>JAZHRO010000077.1:18672500-28672500 GCA_037157565.1 Thalassia testudinum | reverse complement strand
CGTTGTTTTTCACTTGAGTTTCTCTACGAGTTAGTGTCACTTGTATGCGGTTTTAGACTCATTTGATGTGGTTGGTCAATTGTATAGGTCTCTAGCCAATTGAGTACGCGGGACCTGCGGAGGCGACGAGATCTGCGATCCGAGCCCCCATTCCTCCTGTGTTTCCCGGTAGAGTGGTTGACATTAATATTATGATTTAAACAAATAAACTGCACGTTTAGAATAACTTGAATGAACCCTAAGGTAGGAACAAATGAATATGGTCTGAGCTACACTATTTACTTGAGATGCATGTAAAACCCTAAATGCTAGCAAATGTATTAGTTTATTGATATGATGCTTTCTCAATTAGTACATCACGAGCTGCCTGTTATAAGAATGAAACCTGTAATGTGAATAGAGAGATCGAAATGTTGGAAAATGAAACGAAAGGAATACCAGCATGAACCCTATAGGAAATTAGGAGAACTCCTGTACATGGGAAGTGAGCTGGCCCTTGAGTATGCGGTACCAAGGAGAGCAACTGTCCCTTTAGTGTAGAGGGGAACTAGCCACCCCTCTAGGTTGAGACCCAGAGTTAGGCCTAGTCACTCCACACCGACTCCTGTTTTGGCCCTCGTGTACGTGGTACCGAGGTGAGCTACTTAGTGTAGGGAGGGAGTTAGCCGCCCCACGGGACCCGAGGTTAGGACTAGCCACCCTACACCGACTCTTTTTAGGCCCACTGGGCAAACCGGGATAGTCAAATGAGGGTATGCGGACTGTGGGGGGTCGAGACCCCTATTCTGAGAGGGCAAGGCCCTGTACTGTTCCGTACTGTACCTTTAGGCGTAGTTGCTAACGAAAATGACTAACCATGTGCCAGTGCGGGATAGCTACCGCGCGCTTATCACGCATGTTGTAGTCACCGCTACGTCGGGACCGTGATCTCGGGGTGGTTGACTGGGTGTAGGATTACCACGGGGAACTCTCCCGGCCATGAGAACACCACGTGTACATCCTACATCACAAGAAAGACTTTAATCAAGATCGTCCCCGTGAGGCACAGTCAAGATCCAGAAATAACCAGTTACTAAGAGAATGAACGAATTTAAACCACTTGGTTGAGCTAAATAGAATTGAAAAATAATTAGTTGCCTATCTTAACTTAAATTTCATGTAAATGGTTTAGTTGCCACTCTACTCAACGTTAGCTGACTACGAAATTTTATAACCTTATCTAGGTCAGGGAGTTAAGCAGTTAGCACCACCGGCTACAGAGGGAGCTGGGCCTAGTCGAACCCAGCCTTAGCTGCATTTCCTTACTGGTTCTTAGCTTCTGTTGTAGTAGTGAGTATTTTTATTCTTTGCAATACTGTTTCAATTAATTTTCCACTTTACCTTCTGTTGTCGTAGTTGTGATGGCCTGTAATATTGTGAGATTGTTCACTCTGTTTCCTTTACTGTCTCTTGATTATTTTTCTGCTTAGTTACATTGCATGTGTGGTTGTGAAATATTTCCTGCTTTTAGTTATTTCTCGTTGGACGACTAGGTCTTGGGATTAGTCGAGGCGAACCAGTCTCGAGTCCTATAGGAATTTGGGATTAGGTCGTAACAGGCAAGAGATGAGAGGGAAAGAAATAGATGAGAAATAGGAAATATTTTTGATGTTTTTATGTTTGGTTTCTTTTATTAAGTTCCATGGTATACAAAACCGTCGGCTGGTATATTCTACCAAGCCGAGGGTTCAAAATACCATAAAACTTGGTATGAACTTAGAAAAATACCTAATTTTCACTAAGAAAGGTTTATTTTATTTTTTTAGACTTTTTATATAGCTTTTATCTAATTACAAAGTGAACACATTTTAAGCCTTTCAAAGGATTTTTCTAAATTGAATTAAGGCTTAGAATGGAACCTAAGTGTTTTGACAAGCAGTAAACTACCTCAACTAACTCCATACAAGATATAGAAAAGGATATAAGCATTTAAACAAGAAATTCACTTGGCTTTCAATTAATTAACCATTGTTGGACAGTTAGGCTTAAAAAACTAGCTGACAAAGGAGATTTAAACAATTTATAAGCCTTCAAATGATGTTAAACATGCATTGAAAATACATGAAGGCTTGTATACAATTCAATACACCATTATACACAAGCCAGCTATCTAACAGAATGCAACCTAGGCCTACAGTCCACTGAGCTTCAGACACTGCTGCAAATAGCTAAACAACTGCAGTAGGACAAACCTTCTCTTTAGACGACTTAACTACTGCTGCTGTTAATCCAGACTTCAGAGAAGTAAGTCTGAAGCAGGAAGGGACGTAAATTCAGCTTTTATCTCCTAATTTGGCCATTTATATCCCAGATCAGATTCGAGAGAACCTGATCAGGGATACAAAAGAACTAGTTCAGGGAATACTTAGCTGGATTAGGTGGGAATGTAGCTGCATTTGCAACAATTTGCTATGACTGCCGGGATTAAAAACATAAGCAGAAAACTCTAAATCACAATCTGACAAGGGTTACAGATCACATAAAGAGCCACTCGGAAATACAACTTAAAATCAAAATCCCTTATCACAAATATCATCAAATCAGATCAGAAACATAGCTGATCTAATTCCTTCTAATGCTATAGATAGCATGTACAAAGGAATTAAATTAGTCAATTTAATACAAAAACTTAAATCCCAGAACTCTGAAACCTTAAGAAATATTGAGAATTCCTTAGGTTGAAAATCAGAATTGCAACTTAAAAGCAACTTATGAATACAAGGTAGAGTCTCAAATCAACAAAGTTGATTTCCTTGGCTATACCATGCATCCAACACATTTAAATCCTTGAGAAGAATAAACCAGATTATGGCTCATCTGAGATGAATTCTGACATCAGAATCATCTCAGATTCCTAGCCAATCAGTGAATCAAAATCAAAATACTTCAGTTTACTCGATCAAAAATCATTCAAAGCACATTTGGTTTAAAATCCTTGCAATCCAAATTCAAGGTAAATCAAGTAAACTGAATCCATTTTTAACTCAGATTAGGGGCTCTTGTGACAAAGATGGAATGAATGAGAAGCCCCTAATATGGTTGTTGATGCTAATTTCAGACCTGGGGTTGAAAACTATTCAGATCTGAAATTAAATCTAATGAATGGGTGAATTGCGAAAAATAGATCGAGGAAATCAGAAATGAGGTGAAAACATGTTGAGGAAGAACAATATGAATAGTGATTGGGTGAATTTCATCTCCTCTAGTCTGGAATTAAACACAGCAAATCAACATTAATTCTAACTGTAAAGACCCATCCCACTTTTAGCCTTTTAAGATGTCTAGGGTCTCAGTCAGACGTTTGGACCCTTTCTCGTACGTCTGAAAATGAATTTTCTGTACACGTACTGCGCCTTGCATGCGCGCGGCGCGCAAGTCCTTCTCCTCTCTTTCCTTTTTCCTCCTTTCCCTCGAACCCTAAGCCCCCACTCCACCTATTTAAACCCCTCCCCTCCTCTCCTTTTCACTCCACACACCACCACCTTCACCTTCAGAGCCGCGAGAGGAGGTGAGCGATGGAGAGCAAGAGGGCGAGAAGGAGGAGAGTGCGGGAGGAGGAGGCTGAGGTCGGAGAACTCTGGTGGAACCTCGGCGAAGCTCGCATAGCCACCGCAGGCGCGTGCGGGAGGCTACCTCGACCATCTGTAGCGACTGGAGCGAGGAGCGCGGTAGAGTACACTGGGAGTGGGTTTTGGTACTAAAATTTTGCCGATATCAGATGTCTAGAGTGGAGTCAGATGGCTGGCGGAGCGTTTAGATGTCTGGGTTAAGGCCAAACGTCTGAAAGCTCATTTATCGCGAAGGTACGTTCTTTTCGCGATTACGGCCATGCAGGCCACACCACAGAGTGGTTGTCGGGCTTGATGTGCGAGCTACAATTGTCGTACGCAGGAGCAGCCTTGGGAAGGAGCGCGGAACGCTCTCCCATGCACTTTCGGACATTTGATCAGCTCACTAGACGACTGGAGAAGTGGTCCGACGTCTAGAACTGCCTTCAGACGATCACAGAGGAGGCCTGGACATTTGAGGACACCGCAGGGACTTGAGATAAGGTTCTATATCTTTTAAGACGTCTGGATTTATTCCTAGACGTCTGATTTTGGACAGTAGACACATTTTTGACCCGTTTGGGGTCCGATCGGGATCTGTTTTACGCAAACGAAGGACCTGTAGTTTCCTTGCAAGTTTCTCTACGTACTAAAAACCTTTATACATTTTTTGGAACCTTCCTTTTGTGATGTATTTCCTGGTATAGGGTTTCAGCATATTGTGTGTTTGGGACTTGCAGAGACACCTGGGTCTGCGGTTCGAGCCCCCAGTACCCCCGAATTGTCTAGTAGAGTGGTTTAATGCTTTTAATAATATTCAAATAAGCATGTGTTGTAGAATTAACTGACTAGAACCCTAGGATGTGGCATGAACCCTAGGGTAGAGAAATGAATGCACCATTTGGTACTTATATGCAAAATTGAGATAAATTACTAGCAATTGCCTATAAAATAATTATGGATTGCCTGTTAGAATATGAGTTGCATGTATTTTATAACCAATTGCCTGTGAAATCACCAGTGGCATATATTGAATTATGAAAACACGAGCTGCCTGCATATGAATGGTGGAATCTGGATCTAAACAAATGTGGTGAATATGAGCATGAACCTTACGGAGAATTAGGAGAAAGCTCTTGTGGTTAGTTGGAAACCTGGAATGTAGATGGGAAGTGTGCTGGCCCTTGAGTACGTGGTACCAAGGAGAACGACTGTCCCCTTTTCGTATAGAGCGGAGCTAGCCGCCCTTGAGTTGAGACCCGTGGTTAGGATTGGTCACTCTACATCGACTCCTGTTGGCCCTCTCGTACACGGTACCGAGGTGAGCTACTAGTGTAGGGAGAGAGCTAGCCACCCTACACTGACTTGTTAGGCCCTCTAGGCAAACCAGGGTAGTCATATGAGGGTGCGTGGACTTTGGAGGAGCGAGACCCCTGTTTCTAAGAGGGCTAGGCCCTATACTATTCCGTGCTGTACTTTGGGCATACCCGCTAGCGGAAACAACCGACCGCATGTCAGTATGGGATAGCTACCCGTGCGCTTATCACTCGTGCTGAAGTCACCGCTATGTCTTGACAGTGACCTCGGGGTGGTTGACTGGGTGTAGGACTACCACGAGGGACTCTCTCGGCCAAGAGAGCACCACGTGTACCTTCTACTCTTCGGAAAAGACTGCAATCAAGATCATTCCCACGAGGAACATGCAATATCAAGAATATCTGGATATTTGAGAAAAATGGGTGAAAAGGAAATACACATAAAACAAAATATATAGAAAAGAGAATTAAACATGTTGCTTTTACTATTTTAGATAATATAGATACCATTCTATTCAGCGTCCGCTGACTCTGTCTTCTCATAACACTGTTCAGGACCAGGAGTTGAGCAGCCCGAGCTTCCGGCTGCGAAGGGTGCTGGGCCCAGTCGAGCCTAGCCGTAGTTTAAGTACTTTCTCGTTGTTCCCCTTACTGTTGCAGTGAGTTTCAGACTTTTAGTTACTGTTGTCGTTACTGTTTACTTTTGTTTCCGTTGTTCTGTTGTTGTGGTGGTATGTAATGGAACAATAGTTTTACTTTCCTTTACTGCTTTGTACGTTTTTACTGCTTAGTTATATTGCATATGTGAATGTGGTTTACTTTCCTGCTTTTTTGGTTATTTCTTGTTGGACGACTGGGTCTTGGGATTAGTTGAGGCAAGCCGGTCTCGGGTCCTGTAGGGATCCAGGAACCGGGTCGTAACACTAACTCTAATTCTATTGCTAATCTATCTAATTAACACTACAGCTAAACTAGATAGCATTAAAACTACTCTAATAGGAAGAATGGGACCTGTGGGTCCTTAGCCGACGCTAAGGAGGAATAATAGAGGGGGAGGGTGCTCCAGTGAAGTGAAAACTCGCTAATGGAGTTTAGGGTCATCCTTAGGCGTACATCATCCCTAGCGACAAGGAGAGTCAGGGAAAAGTCGGAGTATTCACAGCCGGCGGCTGTGAAAACTGGGGATTGGTGGGGAGAGGTAGCTGGAGTGGACAAATGACCGCTAAGAATGTAGGAGGGAGCAATCCTTTGCGCACACGACCAAGGAGGTGCTTAAGTAGAGATTTTAGTGAATCACGGCACCACACGAGTTAAAATAGGCATGGATTGCAAGGGCAGCTAGGATGAGAGGAGACAGTGCACGCAGCTGCCAAATAAAAAACAAATCGTTAGATGGGATCTGAGGGAAGTGGTGACCACACGCGCCGAATCGCGCAAAAGTTTGAATTAAGGAGAGCCACAGATCAAACCAGCTGAGAGATCAATGGTCCAGATGGCCCGTGTTCTTCGCGTGCTACAGTGCACGCGTGTGCTGCAGTTGGCGTTGGAAGTGTATTGTAGAAATTGCAGGGATACCCTTCTGTGAAGGGGTATAAAAATTGTAGGCAGGCCTAAAAGTGATAGAGAATAGTTGCAGAGTAGTCCTTTAGGGCTTACAAAGAGGTTCCTGCGGGTTACAAATAGGTCTTAGGAGGTTTTCTAATGAATGGAATGTAATGCATAAAGGACTTAAATGTAAATCTTTAATTTCAAGGTCTTAATAATGTCTAAATGCTTTCAAGTTTTTATATAAGCTTAATTGAACTTTTAAGAAGTTAATTATACTTTTGATTTGATCTTTTAAACTCATTTATATGTTCAATTTACATGTGGATCATCATTTGACTTTTTTCACAAGAATATCTTGTTTAATGACCTAATTATGCAATTTTAACACAGAATTGATGTTTTAGGCCTTTTTCTTTGATTCTCACACTTAACCCTTTTTATGTGTTAATTTGATATATTTTAACCTAGTTTTTAGCATAACTTTAGCTATTTAGCTATGATGAGTAACCACTCATCACTGATCCTTGTAGACTGAAGATGATGTTTGGCGTACAAGATACATATAAACATGAGTTATACTTGAAGTTCCAGGCACTAGGATCAAGGCAGAGACTATGGTGCTGAAGCAAGGTAGGTTAGAGATGGTCTTCTAACCTCTACATAACCTAAATCGAGGAGTACAAGCATTGATGGCACCCAGCAATCCCTAAATTCTCTGAGTTGCCTCCTTTCTCCTCCCTTGCTCTTCTCAAAACTTATGGGTGGCTCTCTTGACAATGAAAGTATGTGTAGGGCTAGGAATCACAACCCTTTAGATTAACTAGTAACCCTCAATTAATTTCTAGTAAACTTCTATTCAACTCATCATAGAATAGAAATTACCCCTATAGGTTTCTACACATTATTTCTATATCTTAATGATACATTAATGCCCATTATTATAATAATGCCTCAATTGATCACTTTTAAATACGGGTCATAATTGACTGTTATAATAAATGTTTGATTATATACGCATATTAATCCATATTATTGGATTAATGAAATTGACCCAATAAGTCAATCTCGTAGGTCATTGAGCTCATCTTGGCCATGGGAGGAGATAAGAGTTTGTGGTAGGCACCTTTGTGGTATGTTAATTTGGAAGGAATGCCATAGACATTTAGGGTCGAAAATGACTGTGGAGTTTTTTTTTGAAAATATATCCATTGAAGGGAGGAACCTGATACAAGAGAATGCGGCTCAAAGGGGAAGAGGGAGATCGAGAAAGCCTAACTCCCTCATAGAGGGCGAGGTTACGCTCCGTAGAGATGGGGGAAGACCAAAACATAGAAACAAGATAAGAAAAAAAAAAGGAAAAAGAAAAACAAAACACATCCCACGATCAGGAACTAGTCGAACTCCGAAGGAGAGTGACCCCACGCTCGTAGATCGGCAAGTGCAAACAAGAAGATCTAGAAGATTGCGCAATGAGTGAGTCAAATTATATTAGCAAAAAGGTCGAAATTGACACTTGACAAATGTTAGAAGACTCAGTCAAGAAAATCCAGGGTCACACGTGGTCCCAAGGCAAAACAAAAGAAGAAAGAAGACCAAAATTTCGCACACAACACAAAAACAACCACAACAATAGCAACATCATGGAAGCCTGCAACCTCACAAGCTCCACGCAGCTACAACCGATCGAAGCTCCGACAAGGGGACCACCACAGTCGACGCAAGTCCGGATGGAGAGGTGATCGAATGAGACATCGCCAGTTGACGAAGGTAATCGGACGACAAGAGGAACGACAATCATCGCAGCCGCGCAACTGACGTCGACGACAAACGGATGAACTGCTGCTCCTCTTGACCAAGATGGCAAGGCCTCGCTCCCCCCACGCACGCTACAAGATCGACCACGAGCACCACGAGGGTAGCAACCAACACCCCCACAGCGGCATTAACAAGCAAGGAGGAGGATGAGCACGGCTGGAACTATCAAGGACAATGAGCTTCACTCGCTATGCATATCAGGATGTGTCTTTGATTGAGGCAGAGGAAGGTCAGGGTTGGAAAGGGGTAGATCCAGAGGCTGGTGTGAGGGCTCCAATCAGCTTATGCCGGCCGATTGGAGCCCCATGCTTTTAGGGTTTTTTTGTCGGCGCTAGGAGGGGAGCGGGGGAGACACACTAGTTTAACATGAAAATGATTGTGGAGTTATGTAACCAGGTGGTGAAAGATGTACCGATGATGTGGGGATAAGAGAAGTGGGTGCATTGTAATGGGTGTACATAGTGGTTGTATATTGTGGGACTTGGGCCTATTAAATTCATGATTTTACTAAAAAATAAAAGGATTTTTTATGTGAATGTCACTGAAATTTTTTCAAATTACTTAAATATCATTCAATTCACTATATTTAGAGACATGTCATTTAAAAAGTAGCATTATTTTCATATTTACCACTTCTTTAGCCATAACCGTTAAAGTTAACAATTTGGACTGAAATGTAATAAAAAATTATTTTTTAGTTCTCAAAATTTATTTTTTAGTCCTCAAAATTTTTTTTGTCGTCAAATTTTATTTTTTTTTAATTTTCACCCATTCCCTCACCCCCTCTCCTTACCAGTTCACCTCCTTTCATTCTCAACTTCGACCACTTCTTCCACCCCCATTCTCCAACCTCAGACCACCTCCTCTACCCTCTCTCTAACGAGAGGTTCACGTGATGTTTGAAAAGAGAGGTGGTTGAGAGGAGGTGGAGGTTAGAGAGAAGGCGAATGAGGTGATCGGAAGTTAGAGAATGGGGATGGAGGAGGTAAGGAGGAAGGGAAGTGAACTGGCAATAAGAGGGAAGGTGGGAGGGAGTGAGAATTAAAAAAATAAATTGACTACAAAAGAAATTGACTAAAAAGTAAATTTTGATGATTAAAAAATAATTTTTTATTTCATTTTAGTAAAAAACATTATGTTTACTTATTATGGTTGATGACAAAGACAAAAATAATGCTACTTTTTTAGTATCATATCTATAAATATAGTAATTAAATGATATTTAAGTAATTTAAAGAAATTTTAATAACATTTGCATAAAAAAATCTAAAATAATAAGATAAAATGCAGAATATGAAAAGATTTTTCACATAAATGAAAGCTTGAAAAATTAATTAAATGAAGTAAAAAAATATATCTTTACGTAATTAAATGATATAAAAAGATGAGCTCTCCCTATATTTAGATTGCGTCAATCTCAACATCAATGCGAAACTAAAAGGGTGAACAGAGAGTCCGCGTGTTTAACCTACGAGGATTGACATTTATGTAAATAATGTGGATTTTTCATGATTTTTGATAAATATAGCTTTTTCTTGTCATATTTAAGTAATTTCGACAGTTTTCTATAATTTTTTAAGTAAAATCCCCAAACATGACATACGGTAAGCCGTTTACGCGCTTCACCCTATCTCAAGACGCCACCTACTATGGTCAAAGCACAGGACCCCCTAAAAACACACCTTCCTTCCCGCCTTCCCTTGTCCCCACTTGCCAACGCCACCCCACACCATCCAGAATTACAAGCTATGACTGGTCCTCCCACCACATGCGCATACATTACCAACTCCCCCCACCTCACCCAACCTTTGCCTCTATATATGTATACACACGCACTCGTAAACTAAACCCCATTACTCCCCGGTCTCTCACTCTTACGCCACCGCTAAGTGACAGCAAGCACATCCCATAATAGAGAGTCCGATGAAGAAGCCCGAAGACACTCTCGAGCTCCATCGCCCGGCTGGCACGGCCGGGCGGATGGCCTTCAGCGGCCCGCTCGCGGACCGCAACAACGCGTACAGCGGGCCGCTTAGCGGGCCCCTCGTCAACAAGAAGAGCACCACCAAGAAGAGCGCCCGCTTCAACGTCCCCGACTCCCCCTCGTCCGCCCCCCGCGGCGCGGACGAGTACGTCGAGATCACCCTCGACGTCCTCAACGACTCCGTCGCCGTCCACAGCGTCAGGCCCGCCGGGGACCACGAGGACCCCGACGTGTCCCTCCTCGCCTCCAGGATCGAGAAGCGCTCGTCCTTCGGGTCGTCCCTCGCACGCTCCGCGTCCGCCCGCATAAGGCAGGTCTCGCAGGAGCTGCGGCGGTTCGCGTCCGGGAACCGCCGCCCCCCGGCCGGCCCCATCGACCGCACGAAGTCCGCCGCCGCCCACGCTCTCAAGGGTCTCAAGTTCATAAGCAAGGCCGACGGCGCCAGCGGCTGGCCCGCGGTCGAGAAGCGGTTTAACGGGCTCGCCGTCGATGGGTCGCTGCCTAAGAACCTCTTCGGCCAATGCATCGGTACGTAATAATAATGCCCCCACTAATGATCACGTGAGATGAGTACGCCGTTCACGTACGCCGAAGTTTTTTCCTTTTTTTCTTCTCCCTCGTTGGGTCTAAAGCCTTTGTTTGGTGAAATGGCTAGTAAGCCCCCCGGATTTTAAATGATTTGAGTCTTGAGCGTTTCTCTTGGTTTTTCGCAGGTATGAAGGAATCGGAGTTTGCAGGAGAGCTCTTCGACGCGTTGGCGAGGCGGAGGGGCATAACGTCCGATTCCATCACGAAGGAGCAGCTGAAGGAGTTCTGGGAGCAGATCTCCGACCAGAGCTTCGACTCGAGGCTTCAGACCTTCTTCGACATGTGAGACGATCGAATTGATAATTAGATTGGTTCTAGAGGGGGGGTGTCATGTGTTTATTAGAAGTATGGGGACTAGAGTGAAAAAAAAAATGTGACGATGTGATGATCAGGGTGGATAAGAACGCCGATGGGAGGGTGACCGAGCCGGAGGTGAAGGAGATCATAGCACTGAGCGCTTCGGCGAACAAGCTGTCGAAGTTGAAGGAGCAGGCGGAGGAATACGCTGCCCTTATCATGGAGGAGCTTGACCCCAACAACCTTGGTTACATTGAGGTATTTCTTGTTATACTTAGTTGCCTACTAAATATCTAATGGTGGGCAAATAACAAATTAAGTAGGAAGGGGGACACAGCTTGGGTTTTCAAATTTTCGGGTGTGAAACTTCCGAATTTGATGGAAGTCCTCCTGTGAAAAATCGTGTGCTGGCGAGAATTTACATGTCCGCTTCAGTGAAAAACGTAAAAGATTAAAGCTATTTGCACTCGCTTTGGATTCTTCCACAAACTCGATCACGTGGGATATCTGGAATTCTAGCCTCTCACATAGATATATTTCAAAGAATTTCGTTTCTTTGAAATATATCTATATGAGATCAAATTTGCCTCTCATGTAGATATATTGTGCGGCCATATAGATCAAATTTGCCTCTCATATCTATAGAATTTCGTACGGCCACAGACTCGCTTTGCACCACAAACTCGCTTTGTATTCGCCTTGACTTTATATGTGTTTATTCGAGCGAGATCAAATTTCCAGTTTTCCCATTCTGAGCCGACAACTTCATAAAATGTTGTTTAGCGGAGGAAACGAGAAATAAATTCCCGTGAGTAGGAAAAACTGGCTCACACCACATGCTTTTGACTATTGGCATGACGACTATGTGGTGCCAGTTGAGATATACACGTACCGACAAAATGGTAACCAGATATTTAAATGAGACTTCCTTTGTTGAAAGAAAAAGGAATCCCGCAATCCAAATGATGGCCCTTTCAAACAAGATTGCATTGTCTGTGCTAAAAATTAATCCTAGATCTTTTTTCTTTTTTGTGCGGCTACAAATATACAAAAGTTATGCATTTTACAACATTAAAGAGTACAAAATTATTTTTCATTAATATAAAATTTTAAATTTACAAAATTAATTTAAATTATTTATACCGATGTAAAATTATTTTATACATATACATCACGTGACAAACATGTCACATAATAAGTTTTTAAATATTTTCTCTCTCTCTCTCTCTCTCTTTCCTACCGCGTTTGCTGTTGCAATTTCATTTTGACACCCATTTTCGGGGGGTTTATTCGAAGATCCAATCACTGGCATCTGGTGCAACTTCTTGATTCTAGCGTACTTATAATCTTCATCGAAAATATTGTTAGTTTGCTAATTAAAAGGATTAGCGCAATTGGAAATCCAAGAAAGAGTACCTTCGAACTTAGTTACAATACTGTACCTGCTCTTGAAAACAGATGTACAGCCTGGAGTTGTTACTACTACAAGGGATGACGCACTCGGCCCACTCACTGCGGACGGGGAACAGCAAGAACCTGAGCCAGCTACTGAGCCAGAGCCTGAAAGCCACCAGGGAGCCCAACCCACTTAAGCGCTGGTACCGCAGCGCCGGCTACTTCCTCGAGGACAACTGGCAACGGGTGTGGCTCGTCGCGCTGTGGCTCGCCGCCTGCGCGGGGCTCTTCACCTGGAAGTTCATACAGTATCGCCACCGCGCTGTGTACCACGTGATGGGGTACTGTGTGTGCGTCGCCAAGGGCGGTGCTGAGACCCTCAAGCTCAACATGGCACTCATACTCCTACCGGTGTGTAGGAACACCATTACTTGGCTCAGGAGCAAGACCAAGCTCGGGGTAGCAGTGCCCTTTGATGACAATCTCAATTTCCACAAGGTTCGTATCTATTGTATAATTTGCTCCTCATTTACACTAGTTCACGAAATGGGTCATATGTGTCAAGGCAAGGTTGGATCGGGTCGAGCCAAGCAGGGCGCACCATCTTAACTTGTCCCAAGCTAGCTAGTACAAAAAAAAAAAGAAGAGTCGTATTCGTAAAATATCTACTTTATCGAAGTTTATGAGTTGGAACTCTCATGGAAGCCCTTATTTCGGAAACAAAAAATAAAATGACAAAATTTAAGCCATAGCTTATTAGGTTTAAGATAGAATATAACAAATCATTTGTTATACACTCTTTAATTAATTTGTCTGTTTTTTTCCTTTTTTGGTCTGCTCTTTCTTAATACATCGGTTCCTGCAAACATATTTGCTATTTGTGCAATCTTTTAGGATAATATTAGAGACTCACACTGTTGACATGTTTCTGTCAAAGATTCACCCAAGAATACGTTGGACGGACTAGATCACATGGCCAACCTGTAAGAAAAGTTGGAATTAAAATCAGATATCTCGATCTGGATCAATGGACCAACCGGCGGGGTTAGTTGTCTCCCATTTTAGCGGGTTGGTGAGGGCAGACTTTGAGGGGAAAAACTTCACATGGCTGTCGTTATTTCACTCAGGGCAACAAAAATATCTGCAACACAAGCGAACCTAATTAAATTTTTATCAAGGTTTTACTTATTGCAACTCTATTGCCAAGTTGAGACCTCTTGCGCCTCTTGCACCATTTAGATAGAAGAACAAGGAACCCCACACTCGTTTGGCATGTTGTTGCCACGCCTCCTCCTAGTTTACTCGCCATACCTAACCTACCTGTTTGTTGTAGTCGTCAATTTTTTCCCACCTCGAAAACGATCGTAAGCTACCTAACCTAATCCCACTACGTCAAAGCTGCACAATTTACTCTTCCTGTCTATGTTCAATATGATCAAGGTTGGTGTGTTTTCTTTAGCAAAAATAATGCATGGTGGACACCATTTTCTAACAAGGAAAAGGTCAGCTTTCGTGTAACTATGAATATATGCTCTTACCTCTTCCGGTCTTCCTCTTGTTGAAAAGTATGTACCAACGTACAATCTCGATGACTTGAGCTAATTTTCTGAAACTAGATGCGTTAGGTTTCTATTAAACTATGTATTGGAGGATGGCCTCGAGGGAAGAACAAAAGATGCAGGCAAGAATTGCAAATTTCCACGCGGTTGCTTTTCCTTTCTTCAGTTTTCTTGGACTTTCGTGCGAAGCCTCCACTCGGTTGATAAAAAATCCTCGATTAGTATTTTGGTTCGTATTGGACTTTTGGCAAAATTCCAATAAGAAGTGGGGTATCTGTCGTTGTCTCTCTCTGTGACCTGTTCCATCGGATGGCAACCTCATAATTCGAGTTCCCACGAAACTATTGCCTTAGTGACAAATCTCATTATCAATGCTTGACAATGCGCAACATATATATGACTGATGCGGATCGATCGGCGAATTCTACAAAACAACACTTCCGTTTATTTTCAAGACAATGACGTCACTTTCATGCTCCTGATTGATGCCCCCACCAGTGAACTTCCTTGTCAAAAGTTTAGAGTTGTCTGATCTTTTAGGTATGGCTGCATTTCGCGGAAGAATAAGTGTTACCTCGGATAAGATGTTATAAGATTTTGTTTAGCAGAAGTTTAAAATTTAAGATTAAGGTAAATTTTAGGAAAATTTGAGAAAGGATAAATAGATTTATAAGAGGAAGATTAGTGGATGTGGGTATAATTTTTGAGTTTATATATTATTATTGATTTTATATATATATATATATATATATATATATATATATATATATATTAGAAGTGAGTTATTAGAATAGATATAATAGGTAGAAGTGTGTTGGTGAAGTTAGATGTAATGAATAGGAGTGAGTTAGTAGGGATGGACGTACTTTATGATGAGTACATGTCATGGAGGAATAAAACTTTTAAGTTGTTCATACCATGTAGCACCACTTATAACCATCATGTGCCCCACCTTTAAAAATCACATGAAAGGAGGTCTAAGAATAAGTGAATAGGGATATTTATTTTGATGATAAAATAAATGATAGGATAAAATATTTTATATATTTATGTGATGTTAGTAGTTATTTATTTAATATTATGATATGAAGGTAAGTAAATTGATATGAAATAGTAAATCTATTTTAATTGGTATATTATATTAGAATAAATATATTTTAACATATATTAGTATTGATATATTATGATAGGATAATTTGATGTAAGTAAAATAAATTATATTTCTTGACGTTAAAATTTTAAATTCAATTCTTTTGACATTCCTTTGTTATGCTGTGATCAACAAACAATCTCCTCGCTTATTCTATCTGTTACCACAGAAAGCCTAAGTGAATGATGAAAAGTGTACAAGACAGCTCTTCTGTAGGAAAAAGATCCATGCTTTTTATCTGAAAAATATAGATATTACCATATGGAACAAGGGGGCTCCAATTCAAAATGATCGTAACAATCACCAAGTAGATGCATTGAATTAATTATTTGTTTGAAAACCGAGAACTTTCGCTTCACTTGGCTACTACAATGATGTCTGAGGGATATTTACCGGTTACGTCCATATCTGTATCCGCATTCGTATTCACAATCCTGTCACATGTGATCAGCTGATAGCAGTGGGCGTCGTCGTCGGCGTGGGGTTGCATGCAATAGCCCACCTTACCTGCGACTTCCCGCGACTCCTGCACGCAACCGACGCCGAGTACGAGCCCATGAAACCCTTCTTCGGCGAAGAGAGGCCGAACAATTACTGGTGGTTCGTGAAGGGAACGGAAGGGTGGACAGGCGTGGTGATGGTGGTGCTGATGGCGGTGGCCTTCACCCTGGCCACGCCATGGTTCCGCCGTGGTCGGCTCAACCTCCCCGGGCCCCTCAAGCACCTCACCGGCTTCAACGCCTTCTGGTACTCTCACCACCTCTTTGTGATCGTCTACGCGTTGCTCATAGTGCATGGTTGGTACCTGTACCTCACCAAGGAGTGGTACAAAAGAACGGTAAGCCTCTTTTAACACAATCCTCTTCGTTAATTTGCTTTTAAATTGTTCAGAAGAACATTATTTAAGTAATATTATTAGGTAATTAACATAGTTTATTTAGAACATGACATCTTATCAATGTCTGTGTTGTGTGATGTAGACGTGGATGTATGTAGCGATACCGATACTGGTGTATGCAGTCGAGAGGTTGATCAGGGCTTTGAGGTCGACGGTGAGGCCAGTGAGGATCCTCAAGGTGGCCGTCTACCCTGGGAACGTGCTCGCGCTGCAATTCACCAAGCCTCAGGGCTTCAAGTACAAGAGTGGGCAGTACTTGTTCCTCAATTGTGCCGCCGCCTCCCCCTTAGAATGGTATGCAAATCTACACACTTATATGTGAAACATGCAACGCAACACGTGCACAATGGCTTTCCGTGTCACATTTCTCTTTCTTTACTGGCAATTTCTTGAGGAGGAGAGCACTTTTCGGCGGATATTTCTTCACCTTCTTGCTGAAAATTGATCATTTCTTGCATGTAGTACTGTTTGCTCCAAGGGGGGAATGTGATGTGCGCAATTAATTTTTTTTCTGTTTTCTATTCATGCAGGCATCCATTTTCAATTACTTCGGCTCCTGGAGAGGACTATCTAAGCCTTCATATCAGAACACTTGGTGACTGGACTCGACAACTCAGGACAGTCTTCTCAGAGGTAAAATAGAAAGTGCCATCAGCAATAGTTGTGCTGTTACGGTAATTAATTACAGAACAACATCGAGGTCACGGACATCATCCCAGGGATCTCAAGCTAGTTGATATCAACTCAATCTGATTGATTGAAATCGAACTGGATTGGATTTGGTTGAATTTTCATTTTTTTTGGCCCTTGATTTTAATTAAATGAAGTTGACCAAGTATATATATATATATATATATATATATATATATATATATATATATATATGTATATATTCTGAAAGATGTAAAAATTAAACCGTAACTGTAAATGTAATTTCTCTTTTTCTACGTAAAAAAAATTCTGACATGCAGTGAGGTTCATCATGGTTGACATCAACAATAAACGACTTTCATGGGGGTGCATGAGTGTAATATTTTTTTTGTATCGATGGAAAATAAGATTATATCTTACTTTAAATTACTTTATATCAGTGTAATATTTTGTTGCACAGGTGTAATATGTTTTTACATAGGTGTAAAATTAAAATTTAAATATTTCTTCACATATGACAAGTGATTTTACAATTTAAAGGAATCATAAGGTGAAAAATCATTTCTCATATGTGAAATCACTTTACATAAACATAAACCTTAAATTTATAGGTCAAAATCATTTTGGATAAGTAAAATTACCTTTAAAATAATTTATCATCGATTTAAAATTTTTTATCACCGATATATTTTTTAAGTTAAAGAGATGTGATGATTTTTTTAAATATAATAAAAATTACAACATAACAAACTTTAAATTCTTTTATTTATTTACATTAAATATCAATTGTTAAGTAAACTATATGTAAAATATGAAAATAATATATACGTAGTTTTTACATCACAGTCTATATTTATCTACTTTTTAACTATATTATTTTTGTCGTTAAAATACCAAGTGTGGGCTTTGGATTAAGAAGTGGATGATATGGCTGCAGGTTTGCCGACCACCGATTCCTGGGCAGAGCGGGTTGCTACGAGCCGATTTTGAAGGAGAGGAAGGCGCCAACCCTAAGTACGTGATTAGCTTTTACAATCTCCCTAACATGCATAGATTATGTTTGAATCATCTGACCAATATATTTAAAATGTGAGTAAGAAAAATATATGTTGTAATATTTTTTACAACGCATGAGCCTCCTCTCACACCCCTACTGATGTACATATCCATCATCTATTTTGAAAAAATAATGCAAGTATCGTGAGATCTACTATAATTAAAAAAAAAATCAACCTGCTACATCACATATTAAAAAATTAAAGCTCAATTGTCGAATGTTAAAATATATTGATCAGATATTAAATTATATTCATTGAAAATTAAAATATGTTGTTGATTTTTTTATTAATAAAAAATTATTCCTATCTTAAAAAATAATTTTTCATGGAGAAAAATAATACTCTATTTGTAAAGTATTTTTTTATTTAAAAAAAATAAATTTATCTTCCTAAAAATTTATTTTTTACCTATAAAAAATATTTTTTATTGATAAAAATTAAAATATATCAATTAAAAAATAAAATTCTTTCGCTTAAATACATGAATCCATCACAGACACTATATACATTACAAAATACGTAACACCGTACTTCTCTTTACTTCTTTTTACATATATTTATATCTAAGAAGTCAAGAGCGATATGTGTGTGTGTGTGTGTTAATTAAGGGGGTAATTAATTAAATTGCTTATATTTTAATCCGGCCTGCCTCAGCTTCCCAAAGGTGCTGATCGACGGGCCATATGGCGCACCGGCGCAAGATTACACGAAGTACGACGTAGTCCTCCTCGTCGGTCTCGGGATCGGTGCGACCCCCTTCATCAGCATCCTCAAGGACATCCTTCACAACGTGAGGGACCTCGAAGAATCCGGCGACCTCGAGAACAACGACAACCTTGCCGCCGCCAACAGCAACGCTACTAACACGTCGTCGTCGTCGTCCTTCAAGACGAGGAGAGCCTACTTCTACTGGGTGACCCGCGAGCAAGGCTCCTTCGAATGGTTCAGGGGCGTGATGAACGAGGTGGCGGAATCGGACAAGCGGGGCATGATCGAGCTCCACAACTACTGCACGAGCGTGTACGAGGAGGGGGACGCGAGGTCCGCCCTGATCGCGATGCTGCAGTCGCTCAACCATGCCAAGAACGGGGTCGACGTGGTGTCCGGCACGCGGGTCAAGTCCCACTTCGCCAAGCCCAACTGGCGAAACGTCTACAAGCGCGTCGCGATGAACCACCAGAACGAGCGCATCGGGGTCTTCTACTGCGGCGCCCCCGCCCTCACGGGCGAGCTCAGGAGGCTCGCCAATGACTTCTCCAGGAAGACCTCCACCAAGTTCGATTTCCACAAGGAAAACTTCTGATCATTTATTTCCAAGTAATTGACTAATGGATGGTTTGGATGTACGTAGGGGGGGTTCCAAATTGACTTATTTATGCGGTCGTGCATATGCATGCATTGAGATGTAGCATAGGGATAGGAACGGGTATGGATGAAGGTGATTTTTTTTTTTTTTTTTTTTCTTCCTATGTATAACGTGTGTGATGTAAGATCATGCCTGTTATGTTACCGCTCATTAAAATTCAAAAGATTGCTTTACTGAAATTCTCAGGTAACGTCTGCAAAAGACTGAAAGCTGAAAAGTTCCCTAGCTAGAATTAGTTGAGAAAAAAAATTAATGCTATTTATCTACAAATTAAATGAGGCTTAGAATCAGACTAAACAGGGGAAAAGAAGAGGGAGCAAAGGGGAAGAGAAGGAAGATTTACAAATAAACGAACAATCAATGAGGTCCAAAATCCACGGACCTATGTGATTAGTCGTGGTTGATGAAGTGATTTATTGTTAAAAATTTGCAAAGAGACCTGTTTGTTTACTTAAACCTTAAAATTTCGACGAAAAAGAGCTTAGCCGACCTCTATATGTATATTTAGGGTAGGGATCCATTTCCAGGTTAATCTTGATTTAACAAGAAATTCAAGGATGAATAGGAGTGAAGAAACGCAAGAAGAACACGTGAGAGGATTGAACAAAGGATACCAAAAATTAGATAAAGAAAGGATAAGAAAAATGTAGAGAAATTACAAGCATGATTACTGCCACTTGCCATTATCTATACTATGTATTAAAGCTATGTTTTAACCCGTCACATGTAAGCCTCCTTGCCCCTCTGTTCTCTCTCTCTCTCTCTTAGCCTTTGTTTTTTTTTCTCTCTCCTCCCGCGCTCCCCATCCCTTGCACACCTCTACCCGTTCTCCTTCGCTCTCTCTACCCCTTCCCGTCCCTTGGTTAGCCTTTACTCTTTTTTTCGTTTTGTTTTTTTTCGTCAAATTAAAGGTAAAGAAAGTCACTCCTTTCTTTTTATTTTTTTTCTATCATTAAATTAAACAAAATATCAGTATTATGTACTATCTAATCTTAATAAATAATTATTTTCTATTTAACTATAATCACAAAATATAAATTATATTTTTTTTTGGTGACCTTTTCACTCACATGATAGATGTTATTTGGTGGTACATGTGAATTTTCACGTTACTCTTTCTTTCTCTCTCTCTCTCTCTCTGTTTTTTTTTTTTTTTTTTTCCTCTCTTCTAAGATTTCGAAGCGAAACACATCAGTGCGTAATTATTGGGAGGTATGCACCGTAAAAACAAAGCTGGTAAATCAGAGAAGCATGCCCTTTTTAGTCCCGTGGCGGGAAAAGTTCATAAGTCGCCTTTTAATTGAGTAGTTAATTATATAATCTGATTCTTGAACTTTCTATCCTTTAAAGTTGAGGACAATGATTGCCGATGGAAACATCAGCTAGTGATTTTGGATAAAACGTATAATAAAAACTTTGAAATGGAATTTGAGTTGTACGAATCATAATTCCTACTGTATTGGCTCAAAATTAATCAGGATCGATACATTATATGTCAATAAAATAGATCAGTGCAACTGGATTTTTGTCTTCTACGTATATGAAATAATTTATGATGAACTTCTGGGAGGTGATTAAACACGTACCCACAATGATAAGAGGATGTGAGTACGATTCCTAGATAGCTATCACGTAGGACTGGCGTTTCCATGAGAACCAACAAACTCCAGCTCGAAAGGGCTGCTCCATACTTTCGATTGTGTAGCATATCTAAGTGACAATGATGTATAACCATTCACTGTTGTAGATAAAAATCATGTCAAAACTAGTACATCTATAAAGGAAGGACATTTATGGGTAAAGATTTAACTTTTCAAAAGCATAAATTTAATCAGTTATGTTTGTAAAGACAGTTATATCAAAATCTCCATTTTTCTTAGGAGATTTATGAAATATCTCGTCGCTTTTAAAAGTTGCCCTAAGCCTCGAACACGAATTTTCAGAAAATAAAAAAACACGCGGCAACCAACTCGCATTTCCCACCCGTTTTCTCTGGGCACACCACGTGTCCTACAACCATTCGCCCGCAGCCCTCTCCCACGGATCATCCCCCTCCACCAACGCCATCTCCCCCGTCCAACCCCTCCCGGTAATCCCTACCGTCCACTTCCCTCACGCCCCTCAGATCGCCGCTTCCCCACCACTACATAAAACCCCCATTCGTCCCCACGGAGCTTACGAAAGACACCACACGTACCCACGTAAGTTGAACCTTTTAGTAATAGAGCAAATACTGACAATCTCGAAGGCCTCCATGGAATCTGGAAAGGCCGCGAAGGGCGCTGGAGGCCGCCGGGGAGGGTCGAGGACAAAGCCCATCCCCAAGTCCGTCAAGGCGGGCCTCCAATTCCCGGTGGGCCGCATCGCTCGTTACCTTAAGAAGGGTCGCTACGCGCAACGCGTTGGCACCGGCGCCTCCGTTTACCTCGCCGCCGTCCTCGAGTACCTCGCCGCCGAGGTAAAGATGTAACTAATGTCTAAATGGATAGCTGAAAACTTCTCGTCTTGGTCTCCTTTTTCTGCGTAATTGCTTTCGTATTTTGGGAAGAAGGCGGTCCGTTTGAGTTGGAAAGATGCGGTTTTCATTTGTTTTTTCTACGTGTGTTTACGATTTGTCGTCGTAAACTTGCATCCAAAGATGATATATTTACTATGAGACGCGTTTGAACGGTCTGGATTTGTGTTATAAGTTTTGATGTTTTTGGTCGCCTGTAGGTGTTGGAGTTGGCGGGAAACGCGGCGAGGGACAACAAGAAGACGAGGATCATCCCAAGGCACGTGCTTTTGGCGGTGAGGAACGACGAGGAGCTTGGGAGGTTGCTGATGGGGGTCACCATTGCCCATGGTGGAGTGCTGCCCAACATCCACCAGGTCTTGCTTCCTAAGAAGATGGCCAAGGGAGAGGGTGAGGAGGGCAAGTCTACCAAGGCTGGCAAGTCTCCGAAGAAGGCTTAGCAGTTGTGGTGTTTAGTTGGGCGTTAGTTTAGCGGTGTAAATGGTTGTTTGGTGTTTGGCTTGGTGTTTGGGGAACGTATGTTTGGCTTTTCCCTAGTTGGAGATGGACGATCTTGGTTTATGGAAAATGGTTTTGTGGCTTATGTGTTTTGTGTTTGCGGGTTGATATTTGGTTTGATTTTCGGTTGGCTTGTTGCAAGCATGGAAGTATTTTAGGTGAGGGAGAAGGGCATTTGGGTAATTCCAATTTCGAAATAGTGTTGGAAAAATTGTAACAGAATCATGTGGAAATGGGAAAGTAGAACGATTTGAGTTTTTAACCTCTATGGGCCTATTTCGAAATTATGTTTTTATTGTGAGAATAAAACGCTAGTGTCCCTGTACGAAGGGATGACCTTAATTTTATCGGTTGGGATTTGAAGTGGTGTTTCGTAACTTATGTAATTGGACCTTAGATGCGCTTCCGTCGATCTGCTTGTAAGTTATTTTTTGGGTTCCAAAGATATCAGAAGAAATAAAAAAGCAAAGGAATTAAAAGTTAGTTTATCTGAGGGATTTTTTTTTTTTTTTTTGAAAGGTTAATTTTTGTTTATTTGAAAGGCTTTTTTTTTTTCCTATTAACATGGATTAAGAGTTTTTAATGTTATTTTGTTTAACATTAGTTACTCTTAGTATTCGGTAAATTTATATTTAAATTTTATGATTTTATTGTGTTATGGTTTTTGATTTAAAATTTTAATATTACTGGTAAGCCCACAACATAAAGAGGAGGTGAGTTAAAATTATTTAATAAAGAAGGTGAAATAGTTGTTTGCTCCGATCGGGGGGTTGCTTTGCAATTCCTCCGATCGAACAGCACCTTAGGAAAATTTGCTCCTTGTGGTTTCGTTGGGTGTCAGAGGGTTGGCCGAAATATGCCCTCCTTATCCCTCGATCAATTATTGGTGGGGTACATAATGACGTGCCTCCACCTCTGGCATGCTGTGGTTTCGTCGATCTTCGTAGGCCCCACAAACCCTCAAGTACACCATAACCAGTCGATAAGCGTACTCCATGTGGCGTCGTTGAGATTTTGCCTTTCGTTTGATATGAGTTTAAAGTTTAAGGTGGGTTATAATTTAGGAAGTCCTTCTTACGAAGCATAAGTGGATGCTTAAAAGAAAGGATTGGCGGAAATTGATGATTTTTATTTTTAATTTTATCTGAAGTAGGCTAAAGATAGGTAGGATGTGATAAGTACAATAGAATTAATGGAGATTTATATGATTAGTGAAAAATAAATATGACAAATAGTGATTGATATGATAGGTGTGAATGAAAATCTTTACTTATACAATTACTATTAATGTATTGTAACATTTATAATAGAAGTGTGGAATAATAACTTAATTTAAATTTATGTTAAATGAGACCTTAAGTTTACATTTGAACATGCAATAAGGGTGATGATTAAAATGATATTTGGATATCGAGTCATGAAGATTAGTATCTGGTTATATATATTTAACATACCATTTAATTTATTTTTTATTTACATCAGGTTAGATCAATTTAATCTTTGATAAAATTAGTTTACTATTTTTATCTAATAATTTTAACCATTCAAAATATTTGAATATTTTAATTTAATTATTTTTACTATTTATTTTACTTCTTTTTTATTTTTTTACTTATTTTTCTTACCAAATGGAACTAAGTGAAATAATGCAAAGGTTAATGCAAAAAATGCTATAAGGTGTTAAAAATGTGGGCTAAATTTAATAATTGACATTTAATGAAAAAAAATAAAAGAATTTAAAACTTGTTACGTGTTAATTCTCATCTTGTTGAAAAAAATTAGTAATCACTTTCAATTGAAACATATACGTGATAAATAATTTTGTAGTAGGAATAAAACATGCAAATAATAAATTATTCTAAGTAATTTTATATCGGTGTACAAATGATAAATTATTTTAAGGTGTATTTACATCGATGTAAAATTATTTTAAAGTTGATTTGATGGTTTTATATTCGTGCAAAATGATTTTGCACTCATATATAGTGATTTTGACTTATACGTCTAAGATTTAATTTTTAAAGTTTAAAATTTAGATTTATCGAAAGTGATCTCAAATATAACAAGTGATTATTCACTTTAAAGGAACTTAAATATTAAAATTGAAGCTATAAGGTGAAAAATTACTTGTAAGTGTAAAATCACTTTTCATACGTAAAAAAATCATAATTTTGTCAAAACAACTCTAATTGTAAGCCAAATCTTGCGTTGCTTATTGGGCAACCATTTAAAGAGCCGTATAACCTTATGTTATGGACACACGGTAGGAGTATGGTAGGAGTATGGTATTTGATGGACACAAAGTCGGCAAGATCTCTAATGGCCATTAAAAAGTTAGTAGATGCATAAAACATAGCATATTTATGAATAAATAAAAATGTGTACAAATCCATATAAAATAAGGGGAATTATTAATCTAATTTCACCTAGTTTTAATGTATATCTTGGGAGAGGATCTAACATTTAATATCCACTATAGGTAGAAATAATACATGAAATATAAGCCTTAAGATTCTTTGAGTTGCCTCCATTGTGAGTGTGCCACGACCCGGTCCCAAATCCCGACAGAATTCGAGACTAGTTCGCTTTAGTTTATCCCAAGATCTAATCGTCCAATAATAAATAACCAAGTAACATTCAACAAACCACACAAGTACAGTAATTGGGCAAAAAGAAAGTTTCAACAGGTGGAAAGAGAACAGTGATATTACAGCCATCACATCAAAGAGTAAATGTAACAGAATACAAACTATAAAACTCACTAGCAGGCAGTGGAACTAAAATTAGGCTCAACCAGGTCCAGCGTCCTCAGCAGCCGGTGGCTCGGGTTGCTCAAATCCTTGACCTATACAGAATATATTTGACTGGAGTCAGCTAAAGCTAAGTAGAGTGATGGCTAAAAATTAACATGCATTAACATAAAGTTTTCCATCGTCTAATTATATTATACATGTGGGTGCGTAGAGATCTTTAATTAGGATTTGTTAATTAATCATCTGGTTCCCTATAGGAACGATTACGCTTGCAGCTTCCCATGATATAGGATGCATGTTACGACCCGGCTCCCGAATTCCTACGAGATACGAGAATCGGATCGACTCGACTGATCCCAAGACCCAGTCATCCAACGAGAAAGTAACCAAAAGAGCAGCAAAATAAACCACATTTACCATGTATATAACTAGCAGTAACAAAATACAGCAGTAAAGAAAAGAAATACTACAGTATGCACCATCACAACAGCAAAGAAATAATATGTACATAAACATGAAGCTTACAATGAAAAGAATACAGGGGTAATAGAAACTACTCACAACAACAGAAAGAAAAGTACAGTGGGTACTACCCAAGTAACAATACTGAGCTCTACTAGGCTAACGGTCTGGCTATCCAGTTAGCTTGTTTGTGTTTGTTATATGTCAAGTTACAGTCGTTGTAGTAATAAGACAGCTACCATGTTATCATTACAAAATTTTTTTACTCGGAAATGGCTTTCCCGAGGTCAAACTCAGGGAGCTACTGGAATTCTAGAAATAGAAAGGTTCTCTATTAGATTACAAAAATAAGGGGGAGAGAGAGAGAGAAAGAGACAGAGGGACCTTGTCTTGGCTTCTTCTTCTTCACTTCTCCTTTTCCTTCTCCTTCTTTCAGCTGCTCTTCTTTTCTTCTTCTTCTTCTCTGCTCACGGCTGTGTCACTTCTTTTCTTCTGCAAAGTTCTTCTTCTTCTTCTTCTGTTCTTTCTTTGTTCTTCTCTTTCTTTCTTTTTCTTCTCTTCTTCTGCGGCTGTGACAATCTTCTTCTTCTTCTGACTTCTTTTTCTTCCGCCTTCTTCTTTCTTCTCTTGCTTTATCTCCTCTAGTCGCTGCTCAACCGTCGTCTGATGCAGCGATCAGACGACCTAACTGTAGGTTTGCTACAGTGCTTCTCTTCTTCTGTTTCTTCTCTCTTGCTTCTTCTTCCTCTCTGCCCTGGGCGGTTAAGGCTTTGGCCTCCTTCCTTCCTCTTCTTTCCTTCCTTCCTTCTTCTTCTCTTTGTTCCTGCACGCTTACACAAGGATTAGAAAGCAAAACCTACCTCTACCCTTCCCCGCGTCTCTTTCTCTCAGATTTCTCTCATAGGATCGCTCTCCCAGAGCCGGATATTCGGGTACGAGTATCGCGCCCGAGACCAGGCTCACCGGCGTGGGGTGGTGGGCAAGGAGTGCACGGGTTAGGGTAATCGGATCCGGCCCAAACCCGCAGGGCGTGAGCGCGGGCGAGGGCGAGCACATGGTGCGCGTTGTGCGTGAGGGACCTGACCCCTGTGTTCGATGGCGATAAGCCTACAACACTTTTTCCATTTATTTAGCTGCGGTGCTTCCAGAACTGCTGAGGTGGGACTAAATGTCCCACCCAAATTGGCGCCAGCAGCTGAGGAAGCTGCAGGCAATCGCGGCAGCACGCGAGGCCTTCGCCCCAGCTGCAGGCTTGGGATGCTTCGCGAAGGCAAGCCGCGCGTCCTGGGGCGTGAGCCTGGGCGAGAGGGCACCAGCAGCTGCAGGTGAAGGAGCTCCAGAAGCTCGGTAATGGCGGTGAAGGGTCGTCGACCTGAAAACAAGAATACGGCCTTTCGGCCCAATCAGAGGATGCAGGGAGCTTCGCCGGAGTGTGGCGAAGGCAGTGCGGGTGGTGGCGGGGCGTGAGGCGACATATGGTGGTAGCCCTAGGTCGGACTGTGGCCGGAGAGATGGGTCCATTCAGGGGGTCGTTGGGTGGCGTCTAGCAGTAGATGGGAAGGGGGGATTTGTTGAGTGGAGTGAGGGGAAGCTTTTAGGGTAGTCGACGAGGGGTGAGAAGGTCTGTGGAGGTGGGATGAGCTCGCTGAAGTGGGTGGTCGGAGACGGAGCAGGCGGGGGTGGAAGTCGTGTGCGGTGAGGCGAAAAGACAAATTGAGAGAGTGGAAATGTAAGGGAGGAGGAGAGGAAGCTAATTACCTAGGTTTTGGACGAAGGGGAGGGCAGAGCCACGGGCTCGCACCTACCGGAGCTTGGGAAGAAGGGACCCTGGAGGAGGAGTGCGGCACGGCACAGACGAGAGGGCTAGGAGAACCCTGCTGCAGGTAAGGCGGCAGAGCGACGAGGAGGAAGAGGAGGAGGTCGCCGGAAGCTGCGGGCCATCTGACGGAGGAGGAGGAGATGAAGTGGGGGGTTGTTCACCGTCAAAGAGAGCTTAGAGGAACCGGCAGGGGGTTCCGGTCCTTAAAAAGGGGCTGGTGCGAGGGTGGTGCGGGCTAGCGGCGTGCCAGCCTCGCCAGAACGTGGCCGGAGAGGGGACCCATACCCTACGCGAGCTCGCACAGAAGCTATGGGGGCTGGCAGAGAGCATGGCCGGGTCCCTGCGACAGAGGACGTCGCAGGGAACCCCGCGCCTGCTTTGCAGGGCGGTCACCCCTCTCTGCACGGCACCATGCTCCGCGAAAAGTCGCTGGAGCATGGTGTTGCGCAGAGTTTTGCAGGAGGGACCGTTTTGCAAAGAACGAAGAAAAAGTTGGGGGCCAAAATGCAAGGGTTTCAAGAGATAAGGGTGAAAAAGTAAATGAAGAGGACCAAATTGTAAACTCGGTCAAGGAGGTCTCCTCTTAAGCTCAAGTATTTATACGAGACCTTCCTCCAGACGTCTCCTGCGTCGTCTGGACGTAAGTCCAGACGTCTGATTCTGGGAATTTTCCCAGAATCAGAACCTTCTCACTCTCCACCCGCAGCGCACGGCCGTACCGCGCCGTGCCCGCCCACTGCCTGAGCTGCAGCAGCTCCTCCGAGGCACCACACGCTTGCTACGCACCCGCCGGTCGGCTCTAGCTGCTTTGGTGAGCTCGCACCCTTGCGGTCGAGCTCCCTCTCCCTCTCGCAACAACCCCTCCTCCTCACACGCAGCTGCCGTTGTTGCCATTCTCACCCGCTCGCTCTCTCTCGCTGGCAGGGGGGAGAAGAAGAAGAAGATGGTGGAGTGAGGGTGAGGGAGAGAGAGGTGTATTTGTAAGGCAACCGCGGGGAGAGAGAAAGAGGAAAGGCTGCGTCTGCAGGGAGGGAGAAGAGAGAAGAAGGAGGGCGGCGGGTTCAGTCTACGCGTGCATGCGCGTAGACGCGAACTCGTACGCCGAAAAAATTTAATTCCAGACGTCTAGGAAGGCTTCCAGACGTCTGACCAGACGTCTCGACCACTTCCCAAACGTCTTAAACGACGCTTGATGCCCGGTTATAACAAAGCCCACGTGGCACTCTCCAGGCCGGGGGAGTACCACCGTGGTAGTCCTATACTCGGTCTACTACCTCGAGGTCACGGTTGTGATGTAGCGGTGACTACGACGCACCTGATAAACGCGCGGGTAGCTACCCCGCACTGGCACGCGGTTAGTCGTTTCCGCTAACAGGTACACGACATCGTACAACGTGGAACAATGTAGGGCCTTGCCCTCTCAGAACAGAACAGGGGTCTTGCCCCTCCTCAGTCCGTGTACCCTCGTCTGATTACCCCGATTTGCCCAACGGGTTGACGGGAGTTGGTGTAGGGTGGCCATACCTAGCCTCGGGCCCCCTGGGGTGGATAGCTCCCCCCTACACTAAGTAGCTCTCCTCAGTACGACATATATGAGGGCCAATAAGAGTCGTCGTAGAGTGGCCAAACCCACCCCAGGTCCCAACCCAAGGGTGGCAAGCTCCCCTCTACACTACAAGGGATGGTTGCTCTCTTCGATACTACGTACACGAAGGTCAGCTTACCTCCCTTAGCAGCTGTCCATAGGCAACAAATTCCCAGAACCATCTGGTTCTTCGAGGTATGGTGTTCATGTTTACATTTCCCAGGGGGTTTATACAGGAATTTCTTTGTCACATCCGGGTTGAAATGTTCGGGTCAACAGCTCAATTTCCATTTTATTATAGTAGGGTTCCATTTTAGCAAAAAAATAGGCAGTTTTCGATTACTCAATTATTCACATGTCGTAGGGGTCCATTTTGGCTAAAAACATGCAGCTCTTGATTATACAATCATTCACATGCAGTTTCTTCTGACCCTAGTGTTCGTGCCAAGACCTAGGGTTCAAGAATCTATTCTCGAATATATGTTTAATCATTCCTAGGGTTCATGTCAAGTACTAGGATTACATACTCGCATGTATTAAATTTGAGATTTAAGGTTGTAACCACTCTACCTGGGTAACCGGGTGGAATGGGGGCTCGTACAGTGGCTCCCGACATCTCCACAGGTCCCGTATACCCGACGGACTGGAGACCTAAGCATGAATTGATGGGCCAAATGGTTCAGAAGGATGTAAATAAGGTATCATTATACAGAGAAACTTGTATGGAAAACAGAGACGGATCGTTTGCGTAAAAGCGATAATAATAGGGCCTTTACACGACCCTAAAAACACGCTATCAAACGAAAATCAGACGTCTGGGAAAGGTCCCAGATGTCTTAAAACAGTTCTCAGGGATACCTCTCTTGGTGTTCCGCTATCAGACGTCTGAAACTCAAATCTAACGTCCAAGGACTTTGTCAGACGTCTGGGAGTGCTTCCGGATGTCTGAAATTGCCTCGGCTACGCTCCCACCCTCTGACACATACGTACGTTGTCAGAACTTATCAGAGAGGAAAAGTACAAAAGGTAGATCTCTACCATATGTCTTGTCATACCTTCGGACGTCTGGTGAGACGTCTGGGTGTTTTTATGGCTGTCTGATTCCGCGGAATCGCCCTGGCTCTCCTTGCCTGCAGGTGCTGCAGCAGAACGCCATTGCAGCCTTCGCCCTCGCGATTCCTCTCGCTCACGGTTGCGGAATGGCAACGAAGGGGAGGGGGAAGTGGTATATAAAGGGAGAGGAGGTGAGGGGAGAGGAGAGGCGAGCATGGGTGAGGAGTGGCGTCGCGGTGAGGTGCGGTGAGGCGCGGTGAAGGAGGAAGCATGGCGCTCGTACGCTGTGTGCTAAAAGTATTTCCAGATGTCTAGTGGACAATCTAGACGTCTGATGAACATCCCAGACGTCCGGACAAACGTCTGGTGAACATCCCAGATGTCTTAAATGGCCAAGGAGTGGTGGGTCGTTTCAGTGTGTTTCTTTGACCATGTATAGGGAAGAGTCAATTTATAAACTATAAATGTTGACAATTACATTTTTGGGGATGTATAATGGGGAGTTATGGAGAAGTATTGGAAGTTGACTGCCTGATCATAGTCTCTTGTCTCTTCGCATTTCCAAACGGATTGAATTCGAGTAATATCTATTAATTTGATCACAAGCCATGCAGGTTTATTTCAGGAGGTTGATTTTTTTCCTCATCAATATTTGAAGATTTTTCCCACACTAGATATTAATCACCACAAGAAAAATTACTTTTGGTGATGGTAGTAACAAAATCATCTCAATTTAGTGTCACAGAAGATTGCGAAGCGAATAAACTTTCGTGACCGTTATAAATATTAACCATCTCTAATAGTACCAACCCTATCTATCGAGATTAGTTTTCTATTACAACAACTTATAATCGACATTAAAATACTTTTGCGACAGTTATTTGATAACCATCCCAAATTAGAATTTTGAACAGTTGTGGAATTGTTGCAAAAAATAGGCTGCTGAAAGGGAGTGCTTTTCTTGACTTTTTTACGACGGTTGTCAAACCGTCGCCAAAGGATCTTGAGGATGGTTATTAAAATAATCGTCGCCAAATTTTTTTTTAATTTGTTAGATTTTACCAATAATAATCAAATATAACATTTAAATTAACCTACATAACATCTAATAACACATATATAGCATTCAATAAAATAAATATAATAAAAAATAATTTGCATTAATACAAATTAACTTAGAAAATTTCTACAAAAAGTAACATTACATAAATAAACCATAAATATTACCTAAACAATTTTAAGAAATATAAAGAATAGATGAGAGATAAACACCTGCAATAAGACCATGACTAGCACCTCTTACGCAAAAATCGTTGTTTGGCCCACAACGTACTGGATAATCGAATCTACTATGATCAGGTCCACCTCCACCACATAGTATGGCCATCATCTCCGTCCATTGCGTCTGCTGCTGTGCCTGTTGCTATGCCATCATCTCCACCAACTACGCCACCTGTTGTGCCATTATTTCTGTCCACTGTGCCTACTGCTATGCATCATCTCCTTGAAATCTAGTTTCTACTGGTGGATCTCCTCTCTAGCAACTCGCAACCCTCTAGTCACGTCGTTCAACTATGTCTATGTCTGCTCTACCTTCGACCTTAGCTGCTCTACCTCAGCAGAAGACGCGTCAAACGATCTGTTCCATCCATACCAAGGGGTGAGTGTCTGGCTCCGCCCTCCACTGTGAACAAATCCACCATGATCCGGAGGCATGACTGTCCAAAAAGCCTCCTTAGGTGTCATATATAGCAGGCTACTGGGTCGCAGAGTTCTTATCTGTAGGCGGATGTGAGTGGACCAAGTCGTACATTTTTCCCTAATTACATTTCTTTTTAAGTAATATGTTTAGCTGAAATGAAAGTTAAATTTAAATAATTAAAAAAAATATAACTTACATGCTTGGCTTAGAATGTCTTGTGAATTCATGTGCGCTCGCCGTCCGTAACCTTGCTATGCGTGATCTCATAGAATTCAAGATGATCCAATTGGGCATTGTCATGTGTACTCGCCTAAATTAAATAAATATAAAATATACTTAATAATTTAAAGTTATATATTAATTACAAATATCAATAAATAAGAAATGTACTTACATATATTGTCTTAAGCTTATCAATACTCATCTGACTCAAGACATGGATCTGCGGTAGGGCTTTGGCCCTGTTAACCTTGTTCTTGTTCTCCTGATCCTGTAGAATATATATATATATTTGTCAATCGACTTCTGCAATCTCAATAAATTCTGTGCGTGGAATCGACCTTCCTAGAATTTCACAAATAGAAAGGCAATCTTCGTCATGTTCATTATATCCCCCGTCATAATTTCTCTTGAAATGATTGAATTAGTGTTCTGTGTCACCAAGATACATGCTATAGATGTTCATGAGCTCCTTAACTAAATATCCCTCGACGATTAAGCCTTCCGGCTTAGCTTTATTTAACCCGTAACCCGTCAGTTTTTTCAAATATCTCCCTATAGCATACATCCATCTGTATTGAATTGGCCTTTCAATCCTTACTTCATTTGCCAAATGTATTGTTAAATGCACCATTATGTCAAAAAAGGCTGGAGGAAAGATCTGTTTCACCTTACATAATGTGATGACAACTTGTTTGTCCCAGTAGCGTAGCATTTCAGCATCTAAGGTCTCTGAACAAATAGCTTTGAAATATCAACTCAAGTCTATAAAAACATTTATAATGGGATCAGGTAAGACTCCACTTATTGCAATGGGAAAAACACTTGCATGTAAACATGCGAGTCATGACCTTTTAACCAACTAATTTTTTTTGAGATTTATTAACACAGCGCGACAACTGTAATGAACAGCTATCCGGTAGTTGTATCTCCTTCAAAAATGAGAATATTTTCATAGGTTTCTACGATGAATTCTCTATAAGCAATCCACTTGGTGTAATGTTGCCTTCAACCATTATAGATTATGTGCTTTAATACAGGGTTATGATCACGTACTTCTCCATTTGAGCACCTTCAACAAGGATAGAAAATCAACTATGGAAGGTTCCCTCGTCTGAATGATTTCCTATTATCATGAAAAACCCAATCCAAGAACTCCCTCACGCCATTCCTATATCAAATTTAATCTTAATTTCTTAGACTAATCCAAGGTTTATCCATAATGACCTAAATAATTATTAACAAATATAAAGGTCTCAAGTTAATGTCATATTATATCTACAAACATTTAGAAGAAAAAAAGTTACTCTTACATGTACCTAATTCACCCACTAATTTTGAGTAAACTTGACATGTTATATATATGTTTGTATTTTGATTATGATTTTTAGCTTAATAGCTCATCCTAATTCCTTCAGACATCGATTCCATGTAACAAGTAAACTTAAGTTGTGATCAAATCTTTTAGTACCCTCCTTTCTTTAAAACTTCTCTGAACAAAGGATGACTTTTATGACATGCTATAAAGACAAAACTTCGTGCATATAAGTGAGGTATACACACACTCTACATTATTCATATAACATGATCATAAGTGTCGACGGGCAAGTATTTTGACATGATTATCCCTCCCAAAACTTGTAACATAGGCATTAGAATTTCTATTGTTTGACTTCAAGTGCATCTAGATTTATGCAAGTGTTTTTATCTATAACTTTATTGAAATCATATAATTTATAGTAAAAAATAATAAGTTATACATATAAAATAAATATACTCTAAAGTACGCTACATCCCTTTCTCTCCTCTCCCTTCCCTCCTACACCATACCTCCTTGCCTCCCTTTCTGCCCTCTCCTTTCCCTCCTATTCCCCTCCCTGACTCACCTCCCTTTCCCCCTTATGCTTTTCCTTCCCCTCCTCTTCCCTCCTCTACTATCCTCTACTTTTCTACTTTCTTCACATCTTCCCATTATTCTTTATCTAAACTTGTCCTATCTAATTGCTTCTCATCTCTTATACTCTCTCTCTCTCTTTTCTTCCTCTTAATTTCTTCAATTATTAAAATTTTTGATGGAACTTCTCCTGCAATATAAACTTCTTCTCATGATAAACATATAGAATTAAAGATTCACAACTATCATATTCATTCAGACAAAGGCAAGTAAAGAAATCATCTGGGTACTCCCTATATTCATTCGCATACAAAACATAATAAACAGAATTAAGTAGGTACACCCTACATTCATTCCAATATACAACATAATTCACATAATTAAGTGGGTACACCCCACATTTTTGGACATTCACAAAATAATTCAAAAAATTAAGTGTGTATATCCCATATTTATAAACATTCACAATTCATTAATGTAATAAATCACACATTCATACCTCGACGAAACACGTGAATCAACAAGAAGTGTCTGACGACGAGCGTAACCTAAATCAAATTGCACAAATCAAAATAATAAAAATCAAATTATAATAAGAAATTAACAAAAGAAATTAAATAAAAATTGATAACAAATAAAATATCAAAGTTTAGGGTGATTGTGGGGATTGGAGGAGGAGGAGGAGGGGATGGCGGGCGGCGCGGGGGGGAGGGGAGGGGGTGGAGTGGGGCCAAGTCAGAGGGGGTTGTGGGGGCGGCGGGAGCGGGGGTCGAGGGGGCGGGTGGCGTAGGGGGCCGAGGTGGGGGTGCGAGACCACACTAGGTGGGGTAGGGCTGGATGGGAGAGAGAGCGGAGGGGGTGGGCAGCATGCGGGATCTCGCGTAGGCGGAGGGGAGCCAGAGGGCTGCGAGGGCGGGGTCGCTCAGTGGCAGGGGAAGGGGAGCTCAGGCTTCTTATTGGAGGGAAGGAGAGGCAACGGCATGGGAGGGAGCTTGGGTCGCAGGAGAGGACGCCAGGGATCGCACAAGGCTCATGAGGAGGAGTGTAGAGGAGGTGATTTCGGGGGGAAGGGGAGGGGGGGCAGTGCAAGAGCAGTTATAATAAAACTTGGCGATAGTTGATCTAATCCACCATCACCAATTTGTGATGGTTGATTGGATCAACTGTCACAGATGACTTTTATCATGGCCGACATAAGAAGATGTTTTTGGTGGTTGGCGACGGTTAACCAATTAACCATCGCAAATACATTGCCTTCCCCACGCACGCGCGAAATAAGAATTCGCTCTCTTTCGAGAGAATATGTCAAGTCACAATGGTTTATGTAAAACGGTCTCAAATTGAGTATTAGCGACGGTTATTATAAAAATCGTCGCTAAATGTCCTCATCCCACCCCACACAAATAAGCTGGGGAAGGACGGGAGAGCAAATTGGCAACGGTTAACCTTTAACCATCACAACATTTCTAACAAATTCACCATGCACCCTCTCAACTCTAATTAGTGACATTAGAATCCATAACCATCGCTAAGTATCCACTATTAACGATAGTTTTGTGATTGTCAGTAAATAACCATCGCTAATAATACTTTTTATTGTAGTGAATTCTTAAAGTGAAAGTGTCTGGACCTTCCCTATATCCCTTCGTTAAATGTCATTCATGTAAAATGCTCACGTTGGATTTCACCCTTAAATTACTGTATGTTTTATTTCCACCTTTTCAATACTTGTTCTTGGTGGAATCAAAAGAAGACAAGATTTTTCTTTTTGAAGAAGATGAACAAAAAAATTAGGCATACCCTGTCACCCTTACACTAACCAATTCGCTACTCATTCACTTACAAAAAGAATGTGACAAAACTTAATAGTTTTCTAACATGAATAAATAAAGACAAAGAGCAGGCTCCTCTAAAACAAATTTCCTCGACCGCGTACCACTAGCGAGCCACTCTTCCTTGTCTTTATGATCATTCTCTTTAACTTACTTTTCTGTCAAACTTTTAGGGTGCTGTTATTGAGTACCATTATTGAACTGCAGTATTGGTAAAGGTAATCTCCCATTCCTAAAGGTAATCTTTGTTCTATTTATAAGCATTGGTAGGCACTTCTAGCTAGGTATGTATGACGAAGTACAAAAGGAATTTGATGTTAATTTACTTAGGACTCATTTGGTGTGATTTTTAAAAATAAGGTCACCTCCCGTGACGATTATAAGTGCTTTAGTTAGTGATTCTAACACCATTTATTATATTTATCTCTCATCAATTATATTTACTTTTATAACTCACTCACACCCATTACATCTAACACACTATTACTTATAACATTTATCCTATTAACTCACATTCAAAAAAAATAAAAATAAAAATCAATAATAACATAATAATTCAACCATCACATTCACATCCATTGACCCTCTTCTTATCCATCTACTTATCTCTTCTTAAGACTTCTTAAACTTAACCAACCTTTAAACGTCAAACTTTTACCAAATGGACCTTAAGTTTCTAATTCTATGATGAAAGAAATGAATTGATATTTTAAGCTACTTTGCATGATGTAATTAGTAATGTTTGACATTTTAAACCCGATAGATCGGAGGCAAAGAAACTCTCATGCAATATGATTGAAATATTTTGGTTGATGCTGGTTAAATTTGATGTTCATAAGGTTATGGTTTGATTTCTCAAAAATCATTTTTCATGATTTAAAATTCACAATGGGTGGTAGTTATCTTTTATAATTCATTGTATTTTTTGCTTAACCCCTGCCTTTAATTTCTAATTAATGGGTTTATCAGCAACAAATTATTGGATGGAATATTATTGTATACCTAAAAACATTTTTTAAAATTTGTTGCATAATATCAATTATTTCACTCTTAAAATTTTAATTTAGAATTAGTTGGATTTAACTAAAAGTTATAAAGAATTTGAAGCATTAACTTTCCAAAAAGTCGTTGTTTTCCTTTGTTTTGTGACGCTTTGGTTAAATTTAAGATGGTACGTAATATTAAGTCATGAAAAAAATTCTATAATTTAAATTGCTATTTCCCAATTTAGTACAACGAATAAATAGCATGTTTTACAATTTAATTACACCGTCAGGTTGGAACATTGTTCAAAGTGGTCAAACTTAAGGCAAGTTTACAACAAGAAGCATTCAGTGTCAAAATTTAAGCCTCATTTAGATGGCCGATAACACGATGGATATATTAAAGGAATCAAAGGTTTATTCTCTTCCGAGATACAACTTTAGAAACACTCAAAAAATAACCTGACTAAAGGATTCGGCGTGATAAAACTCGACTGGTTCAATCCATACAACCACCCATCTACTTTTTTTTTTTTTTGGTAAAAAGACCATGTATAAAGCAGCCTATGTATTACCAAGGAAATTTGAAGACTTCCAAAACCCTGAAGGTTGTTTCGTAGACAGTGCTTGGCAAGTTGATGCGCAAGTCTAATAGAAGTTCTATCCACTTTATAAATCGAGAAACCACCATTACTTCAGAAGATAGCTGAGCATACCTGTATTCTCCCATGCGCTTCCCAATTAGGCTGCTAAAGGACTTGAATTTGGCTTACCAAATTGATGGCATCAGAAGCAATCACCATCTCCGGTAATCCAAGCATTAAGGCCAATTCCAGGCCTTTGAGAATAGCCCCTGTTTCCACCACAACTGGATTAACTGAATCCATAATATCAACTGCAACAATATTTGGGATTCCATCTTCATCCAGGAGGACAGTCACTGCAACAGACGATCCTTTCCCCACTGCTGCATCTACCAGTAGTATTCTACCATTCCTGTCACACGACCTACAGTACTCCTCCAACTCTGTCATATGTGTAGAGACCACCCTACCGATCTCAAGCCTTCCCTGTCCGCCCTGTATAAAGCCCTTCACTGCCCTTACCTCTCTGTCAGGGCAGAAATTGAGTGCATCTCCTGCAGTCTTCACAGCTCTATCTAGACAGATCTGAGATGAAATGCCTACGTTCTGATCCAGCCCAATCCTATTGTAGAATCTATCATATTGCCTTGCCATCTGTATAATTGCATGTGCTGAAGGTAATACCCCCTTCATAACCACATCGCATCTATGCATCCACATGGCATGAATTGTTAAAAATAAGATATTCTGAGACAATCCCATCATACCTAGCTGGTTTGAGAGTCGTAACAGATCCTCCCACCAGTTCCCTACTGTAGGTGTGCACATGAGCCCCCAAAAGAACCATATCGCTCTCATCAGTTGGCATGCACCAATTAAATGCCCCCAGCTCTCCTCTTTCCAGCAGAAAGGGAAAAGCATGTCCTTTAATTTAGCTCTTGTTGCCACAATACTTTTTAATGGAAGTGCACCCACCACAGCTGTTAAGACCCCAGCATCAAACGTCTTTTAAGACGTCTGAGAGTTGGTCCAGACGTCTGGTCAGACATCTAGAAGCCTTTCCAGACGTCTGGAAATTAATTTTTCGGCGTACGGATTCATGCCGCCCTCTTTTCTTCTCTCTTTCCTCCCCGTCCTGTAGGCGCAGCTTTCTTCCTCTCTCTCTCCCCACAGCGCCTTCAAATACCTCCCCCCCTCCTCTCCCTCACCATCACTCCACCGTCTTCTTCTTCTTCCTATTAGCATGAGAGTGAGAGGGCGAGGGCAGCAGCTGCTATCGTGTGTGCGCGGGGAGGAGTTGCAACGAGAGGGAGAAGAGTTAGAACGCGAGAGTGTAAGCTCGTCGGAGCAGCCAGGGCCGGCCGGCAGGCACGCAGTGGGAGCGTGGCGCTGGGGAGGTGCTGCTGCAGCTCAGGCAGCAGGCGAGCGCGACGTGGCACGGCCGTGCGCAGCAGGCGAAGGGCGAGGAGGTCCTGATTCTGGGAAAATTTCCCAGAATCAGACGTCTGGACCTACGTCCAGACGACGCGGGAGACGTATGAAAGGTACGATATGTCCATTTCTTCTTCCTTTCACGTGTACGGCCATGCAGGCCATTCCACCGAAGGGTCCTGCCTCATTTTCGTGTTGAGGTCGGTTGCGTATGCATGCAGGTTTCGTTCGGGAAGGCGCAAGGGCACGCCCTCCCACACAGATCGGACGTCTGGGCATAACACCAGACGGCGGAGAGGGTCTCCAGACGTCCAGAGTAGCAGTCGGACGTCTGGAACTATGTCCAAACGGTTCAGCGGGATTCTAGACATTTGAAGAACCACACAGAAACAAGGTATGACCTGAACCATCATTTAATACGTCTGGAAGATGTTCCAGACGTCTGATTTGGGGCGGACTTGTCGTTTTTGACCCGTTTAGGATCCATTCGAAGTCTGTTTTCTGCATTTCAAGTTTCGTTCTTCTCAGAATTAGTTCCTCTACTTGTTTACAATATTTGTATCATATTCTAAGTAGTTCCTTGTGTTTGATCCTTGTATTAGGATCCCGTTCCGTTACGGCTCTGGGGGTTACGGAGGCACACGGACCTGCCGATCACGCCCCCAGTACTCCCGATTTTGTGGGTAGAGTAGCTCCCTTTAATTGTTTATCAACAATTATGCACTTATGAGATAATTAATAGATTCTAAGGTATGGCATGAATCCTAGGACTGGAGAACTAGATTGAATGATAGATCCTAGGGTATGGCATGAATCTTAGGACTGGAAAACTAGATTGAATGATAGATCCTAGGGTATGGCATGAATCCTATGACTAAAAAACTAGATTGAATGATAGATCCTAGGGTGTGGCATGAATCCTAGAAATAGAAACGCCAAAACGAATGTCGTGAATATATAAATTGCTGTCTTGGAAAAGTAGAAAGAAAAATGAAAATTGCTTGTAATTGGATAACAGTTGCTGGTTTATGAATGAATATTAGCTGTTGAGAACATAGGCTATATGAAAATAAAGCTGAAATGATGAAACCTAATTGGCTTAGTTAAAGAAATATGAGCATGAACCCTATGGGGAATTGCGAGTAGAGCCCCTGAGAAGTGAATGGAATAGAATTGGGGAAGTGAGCTGGCCCTTGAATACAGAGTACCAAGGAGAGCGACTGTCCCCCCCGTTTAGTGCAGAGCGGAGCTAGCCGCCCCAGGGACCCGGGGTTAGGTCTGGCCACTTGTACCGACTTTTGCCTCTCGCGTACACAGTACCGGGGAGAGCTACTAGTGTAGGGAGAGCACTAGCTACCCCACGGGTCCCGGGGTTCTGCTAGCCTTCCTACACCAACTTGTTAGGCCCACTGGGCAAACCAGGGTAGTCAGGTGAGGGTGCGCGGACTGTGAAGGGGCAAGACCCCTATTTGGTTAATGTGGAGGGGCTAGACCCCTGTTACTGATAGGGCTCTGCCCTATACTGGTTCCATGCTGTGCTTGGGGCGCACCTATTAACGGAAACGACTGACCGCGTGCAAGTGCAGGATAGCTAACTGTGCGTTTATCGCGCGTGTCGTAGTCACCGTTACATCTGTCAGTGACCTTGACGTGGTTGAGTGAGGGTAGGACCACCACGGAGGGACTCTCCCGGCCAGGAGAGCACCACGTGCTACTTCTACTTTTCGGAAAAGACTGCAATCAAGATCGTTCCCATGAGGAACATTCGAGATCAAGAAAAAGATCTGAGGAATAATTCAAGAACAAGTAAATGGAAAATAAAGAAAGAGATTAAAAATAACTGCTACTTGTCCACCTTACTATTTTTCTTAGCTTTTGGTTGCCACTCTACTCAGCGTTTCGCTGACGTGTCACCTTTTCAGGACCAGGTGTTGAGCAACCAGAGCCGGCCGCTGCAAAGGGTGCTGGGCCTAGTAGAGCCCAGTAGTTTTACTTGTATAGTACCTACTGTACCGTTTCTTCCGTTGTAGTGAGTATTTTCTGTTACCACTGTACTCTTTTATTGTAAGTATCATATTTATGTACCTGTTTAATTCTATACTATTGTGGTGGTGTGTACTGTAGTAGTTCTTTTCTTACTACTGTACTTTTGTTACTACTAGTTATATACATGATGAATGTTGTTTATTTTACTACTCTTTTGGTTACTTTCTCGTTGGACGACTGGGTCTTGGGATCAGTCGAGTCGGTCCGATTCTCGTGTCTCGTAGGGATTTGGGAATCGGGTTGTAACAACAGCTTTCCATAACAATAACTTACGTGGAGGAATGTATTAGATCTTCCATATTCCCCTACATATATGTATGATATCTGCATTTTGATTCTCTATACCCTCTTCCTCCTTCATTAAAGTCAGATAAGCTGACTTGACAACAAAAACCCCCTTAGGTTGTGGCTTCCATACCAATATATCCTCACCTTCATGTATATGTGTTGCCAAGATATCATGTACCATATCGTCACAAAAGATACCATGCAATAGCTGCCTATTCCAAATTTTGCAACCCGACATGAACAATTCAAATACCTTGGACATGCTGAGATATGAATTATCCTTCGGCCACACCATCCGACTTCTCCGCATTACCCAACTGTCAGACCAAACATTTATATCATTACCATTCCCTACCAACCATGTGGAATTCCTATACATACAATCTAATATCAACCCAATGGCCTTCATGAATTCAGAATCAGTAACTTTTGGTATGTATTCCTTCAAGGTGCCACCCGAAAAATATTTTCCTTGCAACTACATTTGCCATAATCCAACAGGAGTCAAGTATAACTCCCAACCCTTCTTCATAATGGAAGCCAGATTCATCATTCGTGTCATTCTAAAACCAAGTCCCCCCATGTGCTTAGGTAAACAAATCTCCTTCGAAGATTTCAAAAAAAGATGCCTCTTTTCCTCCTTGAACCCCCACCAAAAATTCCTTACAATCTTATCTAATTGCTTACAAAGCTTCTTTGAGAATAAGGTGGCAGCCATGAAATAACTTGGAATGGAAGCAAGTGAACTCTGAATTAGAACTCTCTTAGCCTGAGAAAGAGCATTCATTTTCCAACCTGCCAACTTCCTCGTATATTTGTCCACCATCAATTCCTTAAATTTCACTTGGTTCCCGCCATCCAATAAGGAAATTCCCAAATAAATCTCATATTTAGCCATACTTTCTACCATCAACGTTTCAGAGATTTTCCTTCTTTCTTCTACGGGAACCTCCCTACTGAAATATATCTTGGATTTAGTATAATTCACTTTCTACCTTGAGTTTTGCTCATAATCCTAAAGCAAGGTTTTAATCATTATCGCTTCCACCAACGAGGCTTTCCCAAAAATCACAGTATCATCAGCATACATCAAATGTGTAATTGGTGCAATATTACCACTAATAGACAGCCCCGATATAGTCCCATCATGCAAGGCCATATCCAATACTCTAGATAAGTACTCAGAGCATAGAATAAAAATATAGGGAGATAGAGGATATCCCTGTTTTATCCCCCTTGTAGGAGTAATTACCTTGGTTGGAACACCATTAACTAAAACTCGAAATGTAGCTGAGGATATACAAGACATTATAAGATTAATCAACGACTAAGAAATATTTAGCTAAGAGAGACAATAAGATATAAAAGGCCATTTCAACCTATAAAAAGCATTTTCCATATCCAACTTAATAATCATCGCACCCCCTTTCCATTTCGACTTTCTACATCTACTAACTACTTCCTTGGCCATAATAATATTATCTGCAATTTGCCTACCTGATAGAAAACCTGCATGGTTTTTTGAAATAACTCTGCTTAAAGTAGACTTGAGTCTTTTTACTGCCAACTTTGCCACCACCTTATAAAGTGTATTAGTCAAACAGATTGGCCTATAATCTTTAGGCTCTTTAGGTGACATGTTTTTTGGGACCAGAGTAAGAAATGTTTCACTCATAGGCTTTGGCATCTTCTGTTCCTTAAAACATCCTTGGACAAAGGATATTACATCCTTCCTTAGAAGCTCCCAACTATATTGATAAAAAAGAGTCGGGAATCCATCTAGACCCGGACTCTTTCCATGATACAAAACAAAAATCATGTTTTGAATCTCCCCACCTGTCGAAATTTGAGCATACCATCTACTCTCCAAATTGGATATCCAATCTCTTTCATCAAATAATTTCTTTGGCACCCTCATATCACCTTGCGAGGAAAAAAGATTGGCATAATATTCAAAGAAGCAGTTTTTGATTTTCTCCTGATCCTCCGTCTCTTCCCCATTTGGCAAAATCAGCCATTCAATTGAATTCTTCCTCTTTCTGTTTTGGGCATACAGATGATAGAATCTTGTATTATGATCTTTACTCCGTATCCAAACATGCCTGGATCTCTGGCACCAATAAATTTCTTCTTGTAATAGAACCTCATCATATTGAAACTGCAGATTTTTCTCTACTACCATATCACTTTCTTCAGGTTTTCTACTTTGTAAGTCTGCCATTTCTGCTTCTATCCTTAACTTACTTTTTTTTCTTGTTGACTGCAGAATTTGCATGCCACTTTTTGAAATCCTTTGCCACCCAAGGCCCCTTTTCCCATATAAAATTATTTCCAGCCCTCCTTCTTTCCCAGCTATCTTCCAACACCTTTCTATAATCCACGTGCACAATCCATTCCACCCCCCATCTCCACACCTTACTACAAGTTTCGCTTTTTCTACTTAGACGCAACAAAATCAGGCTATGATCACTGCTCAAAGCAGGTAAGTGTAGAACACCCGCATCAAGGAAGTGGCTGAGCCAATCACCAGAAGCAAAAGCTCTATCTAGACGTTCCTTAATTAGGTATGACGGATTACACTTATTACTCCACATATAAGCCTGATCAGCATAACCTAAATCCAACAGCCCTAGGCTAGTAATAAATGAATTCAGATGACAATACTCCCTCATAGGCACCGAGTTACCTCCCACTTTGTCCGCAACTGACAAAATCATATTGAAATCTCCTATACATAGGAGATTATATGCATAATTTCCCAACAACCTTGTCAATCTGCCCGAAAACATCTTTCTACTGTTTAATCTTGGTGTACCATACATACAAGCCAAAAATCAAACATAGGAATCCATACAGATTTCCATTAGAATACAGTTCTGTTCTGCATAACATATCTTAACATTTAGCTCATTAGCAAAAAGCAAGCCCAAACCCCCAGATCTTCCTTGTGCACTAACCACAAAAGAGGAGAAACCCAAGCATTTTGTAGCTATCCTATCAAACCTTTTACTGGACACATGCGTCTCAAAAGTGAAAATTACCTTGGTGTTTGTGCCTTTGATGAGGGATTTTAGATGACGAACTGCAAAGGAGAACCCCAAACCCCTACAATTCCAAGCCAGAATACTCATTTTTCTCTTGGCAGTTGGTGAGGCCCAACTGTCGAAGGCCCTCTTCCCTCCTCCCAGCATAACAACTTGACCTCTTGAGATTCAGCATCAGCTACAACCCTTTTAAATGTTCTGGAAGATCTCATTGCTTTCAACTTGACATCTCGAGCAATCTTCTTGATGTTCTTCTTTCTCTTTGTGTTCTCTCTAGTATTATCGGTCAGATCCATTCCTTATATCTGAGTGTTAACAATCAGTGCATCTTCCATATGAGGAACTAATCCCAAATACTCCATACACAAAGGTGCCCCACTATCAGTCTCGTTTATGCCCATTCCACACTGATCAGAAGAGGATGCCACCAAAGCCTTTGAATTGACCGACGTTATGGCCTAATTAGTAGTATCCACCCTTTGATCCCAGACCATCTGCCCACTTGCTGTATCTTCAGAATCAAACTTGTTCACCTCTACTTCTCCAAGAACCACCGGCCATAACTGACCTTTCCCCTTTCTCACCAGAGAACTAACTTCTACTTCTAACTCAGAACTCCCTCCCACCCGCTCTTCCATCTGCAGCTTACCCCCAATTTTTATTTCATAACTTTACCCCACCAAATAATCAGACGACCCCTTTCTCTTTTCTGCCCTTAAGGTGTCAGCAAAAGTTTATTCTGTTTCTTCCAGCAATCTCTGTTTGGCATTCAGCGAACATACCTCCTCTGCAAGCCTAGCTTTCACAGTCAATAGCTCATCACAAATTTTGTGTATGTGCCCTAGTCTACCACAAAAGCTACAGAACCTGGGCAACCTCTCATAACGGATTGGTATCCAAATAGCATCACCATTTATCATATTTAACTTCAACTTCTTCAACAAAGGCTTCCCAATCTCCATATCTACTTTCATTCTTACCGAGCTTCCAGCTCTGAAGTCATCCAATTCTATCTCATGAATTTTCCTAAAAGCTTTCTGAGCTTTCATTATCATTGATCTACATCTGTACTCTGGCGGGATATCAACAAGTTGGACCCAGATAGAAATATAATGAAAAGAGTATTCTGATGGCCTCATTCCCTGCTGCCCCCTTAGAATAGCTACCAAATCTCCCTCAAAATGCCATGGAGATTTGTTAAAAACCTTCATGAGATCTCCTTCACTCTGGAAAATCGCCATCCACTTATTTTCATCCACCTCTTTAATCGCCACCTGATGACCAAAATTCCAAGCCCTAGACATCACTTCCATAACAGACTTACTTCTGATCTTTTTATCCGTTACCACCAAGAAGTAAATCACCTTCCTCCACATCATTGGATCCTGCACATCCCCTTCCAACACATCTATTTCAGTAACCTCTTCCTCAACAGCCTTCGGATTCCTTCTATCACTTCTTGTTCACAGCTCTCCATACAGACAAAAAAAGACCCAGAAATGCCCAAAAGGAGAAGGTTGTAATATAGCACCCACAGAGGAAATATCATAGCAGATAGAAGATATCGTACCACTAGAGTACACCTGACGATCCGACCTTCCCTAGAAACGTAGCTTCCTTGAACTCTGAAGTCCACTAACACAACCAATCTCCCGGTCACCCAAGGGAGAAAGTCCCCCTGACCACCTCCTTGGCTTTGATCACCACCCATCTACTTGGTCCATGGTGGTTTTTAAGTGATGGATCTCAGAAGCCGCTCTGAGCCTATGATCATCCAAAAAAAATCTGTAGATGGCATAAAATGGAAGATAATAAAATAAGTAGAAATATATACAAGTAATTATTCCACATATGTATGATAGGATGAGATTTAAATATCAATATTTGTTATATATGTCAAAGGACGTGAGTTACGAAACCTAAAAGTAGTCTAATAAATGTAAATGTGATCTTTTCTTTTTCTTATTCAAAAAATACTGAAATGCGATGAGATTCATCACCCTCGAAATTAATAATAAATTATTTTTATAGAGATAAAGTAGTTGTACAAAATTATTTTGCATCTTAAACAAAATTTTACATAGCTGTAAAATTACTTTGCAGCAGTATAATATTTCTTTTACAGGTGTAATATTTTTTTACACAGGTGTAAAGTAAGATTGCTCCTTACTTTGAACTACTTTACATCGGTGTAATGTTTTTTTTATGGATACAATACTTTTCTACATGGATGCAAAATTAAATTACAAGTGTTTCTTCACGTATGACAAGTGATTTTACATTTGAAATGTGATTTTTTACCTTAGGGTTTAAGATTTAGTATTTAGTGTTTACGATTTTACTTCACTAAACCCTAAGGTGAAAAATCACTTCTCATACGTGAAATCACTTTCCATAAACCTAAACCCTAAACTCATAAGTCAAAATCACTTTGGACAGATGTAAAATCACTTTGAAAAGGTAAAACTACCATTGGAATAATTTATTACTGGTGCAAGGTATTTTATCTTTGGTGGAAAATTTTTCATCACCTGTGTGTGAAATAATTTATCACCAGTTTAAAGTGATTTATCATCATTGCAAAATTTTTTATCACCCATGTTTTTTTAGGTTAAATTGGTGTGGTGATTTTTTTAAATGTGGCAGGGATTACCATGTAATATACCTTAGATTTTTTTATTTCTTTACATTAAATATCAATTATCAAGTAGCCAATGTTCTCAACGCTGTGTAAAGTATCAAAACAGTATCTTGCATCACTTTTTACGTCACAGTCTTCGTTTCCCTACTTTTTTGTTATGTATAATAGATGAGATGTAAAGTTTCAAGTCCTTTTCGTTGCTCCCTTTTTAGTATGTCCCTTACCTTGGAGGTGGGAGATTATTTTATAAAATACAAGGTGAATGGTTACACTCTTAGGCTGTGTTTAGTAGGACGATAATGTTTATATTAGGATAAAGTACTATAGGGATAAGTTGAGGGATATTTAATTGATGATATAAGAATAAATAGTGGGATAATATGATTGGAAGTGTGATGTGACGTAGATGGATGATTTTTTAATATTTTGATATAGGTATGAGTGTGTTATTGTGATATAATAAAAATATTTTAATAGATATGTTATTTTGAAGTAGATATATTTTATTTTATAGTGATATTTATATGATGTAATGTAATAGTTTGATATTAATATTGATTAGTAAAGTAAAATAAATTATATTCTTAACTTTCAAATTAATTCGATTAATTTCCTCGTGTAATCGTTTTGATCATACCTTTATCCCATTGTAGAACCTCCTGCCACGGAGCCTTACATTTCGAGTTGAATGGGATCAAGTAGGTCGTACTCAGAGAAGATGAGTCTGATCACGAGTCTCTTAAATTTGTATTTGCAGGAATAATTTACTGCCTCGTCACTAAATCAGTGAATAATCCTTTGAACCAACCACCGGAAGGAAGGTTGATTCTTGATCCAATCTCTCCCATCAACTCGTCTGGTCCGGTCCGACCGTTTAAAACATTGCGAAAGAAATCAGAAACAAAGCCTTTGAAAAGTGATTTTTCTAATGCGATTCGCGTCATGAATGGGCTAAAAGCCCACGGTGAGGCGATGGATGATGAGCTCCACGCAATTGGGACAGGGTGACAGAGGTGTGGAGCATCATAGTCGCGTGGGTTGCTCGTTCTCACCCCTCAAACAACCGACTCTCCAGCATCCTATCCCCAAAATTTCATTGGCCCAGGCAAGTGGCCACGACCCATCTGGCCCAAAATTATATATATATAAAGTAGAATAAATTAAGTCTCTTGACATTAGATTTAAATTTGTTAAAATATTTATTCTTATTACGTTACTATCGATCATTTTATAAAATATAAACAAATAAATATTAATAATTAAAATAACCTATTTATATTATATTATCATAAAAATCATTTTATCTTATCAGTTAAACAAATACAATACTCTACTAATTCATATTTTATCGTAAAATAACACCTAACCGAGTGCCCAACAGGTTCCTCCGAAACTTCTTTTCACAATTATTTGCATCCATGTGAGATGAGAGGGAACCGAAGGCATTTGAAAAAGTCCAAACAAGTGAAGCTAACTGGCATTATGAAGCCCAGATCTATTTCAAGATTTGACAAACATGCATATAAAATATTCCACCACAAGGTGGTGGCATGTGGTTGGCACCTTCTTAACTCACAACCCCCAAACGTTCTCCTAACAATTTCTAATCATATGGCTATAGATTCACATGCCTTGATGTTGATGGAAGGCTTGATGCTTAGCTACAATGAAAAGAGCTACGGAAGACTCACCTTCCTCCACTGGCTTTTTACAAGGGGTGTGTGTTGCTTTTTTTTTTTTTTGCAAGGGAAAAGGGAGGTGTGGATGCATTTTTTATTTTTCTAACGAAGAAGTCGATGGCTATAAATCAAGTTGAAATGTATCAATGCAAGAAGAGAAATGATGACTTCCCTTTTATTCTTAGGAGCAACAATTACCTCACATTAGTAGCTAGAGAGATAATTACGAAGCCCAAAGCCTCAACATGTATCATGTAGGAGATACTTCGGAATGGTAGAGAGACCCAAACAACAAACAGGAAATAACAAGAACGAGGAGACCATTAGCCTACACCGACGAGCTAAATAATGACAAATGATGCGCGTGTATAACCTTATGTCCTCCCATTTGGATGAGTAATTTACCCCCTGGTTTTCCTACATTGCGGTAGTAGGTAATAGGATTCATCTCAACTTCCTTGTCCAATGCCACATTGTTGTCAAATCTCCATTAATCATCCATCTCATTTATCTCACACTTATCCACCGCATCCATCCCTCAATCTTAAATCAAATAAAATAATATCATAATTTATCCCCCCACACATCTATTTTCTACCTCCAAAATAAATAAAATAATCTTATAACTTGAGATACATCAACTCACCCGTAAAATCCACCGCTTACTGCTCCACCTAATCAAATACTTTTAATACGTAATTTTAACTAATATTTTTTACCCGGTACCCATCCAAAGTTGGCCTTAAGCAAGAGTTGCCAACTATTGCGTTATAATTAAAATGCATTTTTACATAGAAAACCTTATAAAAGAAATGAAACTGTCGCCAACATCTACGAAGACACGTTGAACATGTGAAGATACACTACAAAACAAAGGCTTTCACACTTTCTACTATTAACCCCAGCGATTCTAAAATTATGACAAGGACTCTATCCGGTTTTAAGTTAATATTAACATTCATCACCTTACGAATTAACGTACATAATGCTCAGGAAAAAGACTCCTGGAAACTTCCACTTGCCGCTGCGCGCTCTCTTCGCCCCTTCCGCTTTGGGCCCTCTCCACTGTCGTTCCCATCTCCCACCATCTCTCTCTAGTTGGGGTTTGCACTTCTATCGTCTCCATGTTACGGCTCCGCCATCACCTCCGACTCCCCTCGCTCCCCACTCCTGGACCCTCTTGTCCCTTCTGGCTCCGACTCTATCAAGGAGCTCCCACCACCTCCTCCACCTCCGGAGCTCCTGCTCCTTCCTGTCACGCCCCCACGATGCAAATGCCGAGGCGATTGCTGCTGCGGTCACGTGGCCAACGCCCGATACCTGTAACGATACCTAGAATGACACTTACTAAATTCACGGTAAACGAGGTGAAGGATCAATAAAAATTTAAGGAGCTAGATTCTAACGAAAATTCGATAGAATCTCCCCCATATTTCTATATTTTTTCCAATTTTTTTTATACCTATGCATCACACATACTGTTACAGGTACACCATGCTCTGCATCGTCACAAGAGAAGTAAACATGTAAATACATGACGAATGCGTTTACACCTCGCTTCGTAACACCACGAGAAATGAAAACATTTGCATAAACGTCCACCGCATGCGGGCACACCTCGCTTAGTATCACCGCAAAAAGAAAAGTATATATATATATATATATATATATATATATATATATATATATATATATATATATCCTCTTTTTATATCTAACGGGAGTACACCCCCACTTTATAATGCATATACAAGCAGCCCTTTTCAAATATTTATATACTGTTTCCTAACTTTACATCAAAACGGAGGTCATGAGAAGTGAAACAAAAACAAAAAGAAAATATGTACATGTATTTATACGATCTCCATATTATCAGACTCATCTAGACCCAAAAAGACACCATCTAGTGCCCACCCTTTTATTTCCCTACCATTCCATTGTCCCTAAGATAGCTACGGTAAAAAACAACTTTGTCACGTCCTAGAGGAGCACTCCTAGGCAAGTGCAGAGGCTCGTAGAGCGGACCTTAAGAGGTAGTTACTCCTCCATATAAAGTATCTGTTAAGGAAAATCCCTAGTGAGTGTAACGTGAAAGAATAGCTGGTGCACCCATAGGTGCTACTCCCAAACAAGGGGGAGTGGCATGTAATGGGTTAGGCAATATAACATTTTGTCCTGAAAAATAAGACGAAAGTAAGGCATGAGCCAAAAATCGCTAAGTAAGACATAGTTAACATAAGGAAAGAAATAGGCAAAATAAAATTAAAAATTAATTTGATATTTTGACAAATATGATCCCTGTACAACACGACTTCTTCCTTAACCCCCTCTTCCTTGGTTTTCGACAATTCCTATCTTACATGATTAGAATCATTACTCCTTAACTTACCCCTACCAGAGGATCCAACTATGGTTTTCTCTTAGATACTAAGTACTAGCCACTACTGGCTATTAACAGATTCGTATTGCCAACAATATAAAGAATCATCACCCTGTTATTAGGGTCCTCTCATTGTGATCTCAAGGAGGTTTGTGGCATGAGGAGTCTCTCCTTGCACCTTGGAGGGACCCCTCTGTTGGTGCTAGAGCACCACGATCATTTGTTTTGATGATAACAAAACACGTGTTATTTAACATTTGCAATTTGAGTCCTAGATTTCAGGTCAATTGCAAATGAGGACGTGTTTAGACGGAGTTCAAGCTCGCATCCAGGACGGATTGGAGGAGCTTGACGGAAAACACAGGAGGTTCGCGTGGAGCGAAAGATTGGAGATGGAAGACAAGAAGAATAGGATAGATTCTTTTTTATCCTTTCATGTATCTCTTGTATTTATTTTCTTGCTCTTTTTGATTCCTTAGAACATTATGTTAAAGAGCCTCAAAGTACCCTAAAAGTAGTCCTAGGAACACCTGCACAACTCTAGGATACTTAGGTTTTCTGTAGAATACTTAGAAAACCAATATAGGGCTCAAAAAGCATTTCCAGACGTCTAATACCAAAATCAGACGTCTGATAAAGAATTTTAAGACGTCTGACTGTAGTTTCAGACGTCTGATAACTGTTAGGCTGGACTTAGTTTTCTGTCTGATGAAATCAGACGTCCAGACCCTAGACCAGACGTCTTAGAAGACGTCTGATGGATTTGCCAGACGTCCAGATAGTGGACCGTTGGCTAACTTAGCAAGCACGGCAGTATATGACCGTTAGAGCCTTATCAGACGTCCATAGGTCTTCCTAGACGTCTGATAAATGACCGTTTTGCCTCGGCTGACCCAAAATCTCTTCTCAGAGATTTTCTAGCCGTTGCAACGTTTGGAAATCAATTCCCACGGTAAAAGTAGGTTTCCAGACGTCCAGACTTAGTGCCAGACGTCCTGTATGTCGTCTGATGGACTTGCACAAAAACCCTGTTTAGATCTGATTCAAGTCAGGGAGAAACCCGCATAGAATCAGACGTCTGACCTTGGAATCAGACGTCTTAAAGTGGCCTTCCAGACGTCTGATGCCAGAGTTAGACGTCTGATAACCCTGTCAAATGCAATCATTGTCCTGATTTCGGCCTGATTCTCTTGGGCTTTGCACCCAATGGCTATGGAAGCTTTTCCAAGCCTTCCAAAGCCTTCCTAAGGCCTCTATAAATAGAGGGGAACCTTTGTAACACAAAACACAACAAGAGAAACACAAGAAACACTTTGCAATACACTAAGATCAAGTATTTCCACTCTCTTGTGTCCAAGAAGCACTTGCTCTCTAAGCTCTAGCTCCATCATCTTGAGAGCATCATTCCCGTTGCGCACCCGCTCTCCCGGCATAGATAACAAGAGCGACGTAGCGCCATCGCGTGGCACACGCACCGCGTCATCGTCGACGCACTCCTTGCAAAGGGGAGTTTCCTATTTCCTATAGAAGCTAGGTTTAATTTTGTTGGCTCTATAGGACTGTTGTTTATTTTATCTTTGTATTTTGGTTGGGTATTCGCTTTGCGAATTCCCGTCTCCTTCGTGGGACAAAATCCTTCTCGTGGAGAGAAGGGGTTGAGGAACGCTACCCTCGTACTTGTAGCGTGGTTGTATTGAGGTTGAATCACCCTCGTTCAAAGTGATTCGGTTAGTGGATTTGATCAACTAGGTTGATCGGAAAATCCTAACTCGAGAGGGTTAGGTGGTGGTTTTTACCCGGTTTGGGTTTCCACCTAAAAATCTTTGTGTACATTGTGCGATTGCTTATTTTTGTGAGATTGCTTTTTATATTTTATTTCCGCAATTATTTTTACGTCACCCCTCCTGGTAGGGACGAACCTTCACCCTCCACCCAGAATCCACCTTTAGGAATCACCTACTATTCCTCGTAATGAAATATCATCAAGCTAGTAGCTCTTAACTCTAACATGCGTAGAGACATTCGACACAACTGCAAGCCTCCTCAGTCCTGATGCCTGATTACATGTAGCTCATAATCCTATAAGGATTGATTTGGATTTGATTCATTTGTAAGTCTTCCCTGGCCTTCATGATCTCAACTCAATTTTCCTCTGAGCATTTTAGAGCTATGCTCGAGGGTTTATTCCGACTTCTCCTTGGAGGCATCTGACCGTAGAGTCCACCTAGGGTTCAAGTTTCCCTCCTCTAGGAGTCGTCGCTTGATTGCTTCGACCTCTCACTGTCAAATCCCTAGGTCTGCATGATAGTGTCCTTGACCTCGGCATCAACGACTTGATGTGTGCCATGAGCCACATCAATCATCTAGGGACCATCTAATGATCCCTCGCTCCTACACACGTGTATGCAATGTCATGGGCTTCGCAAAGTTTCAAGGCGTTGTTTAGCGACTTCATATCATAGATCTACATGTACAAGCAATCTAAAATTATGCATGATTGTCACAACCTAGTCCCCAAATTCCTACAGGATCTGAGACCGGCTCGCTTTGATTTATCTCAAGATCCAGTCGTCCAACAAGAAATAACCGAGTAACATTCAACAAATCACAAACACACAAGTACAGTAACTAAACAAAAAGAAATTTACAACAGGGGGAAAAGGAACAATATAGGGCCTTGCCCTCTCAGAACAGAATAGGGGTCTTGCCCCTCCTCAGTCCTCGTACCCTTGTCTGACTACCCCGGTTTGCCCAATGGGCTGACGAGAGTCGGTGTAGGATGGCCATACCTAGCCCCAGGCGCCCTGGAGCGGATAGCTCCCCCCTACACTAAGTATCTCACCTCGGTATCACGTACACGAGGGCTAGTAAGAGTCGTCATAGAGTGGTTAAACCCACCCCGGGTCCCAACCCAAGGGCGGCAAGCTCCCCTCTGCACTACAAGGGATAGTTGCTCTCTTCGGTACCACGTACACGAAGGTCAACTTACCTCCCTTAACAGCTGCCCATAGGCAGCAAATTCCCAGAACCATCCGATTCTTCGTAGTACGGTGTTCTTGTTTACATTCCCCGTGGGGTTCGTACAGGAGTTTCTTTTTCACATCCGGGTTGGAATGTTCGGAAAAAACAGTTCAATTTCCATTTTATTACAATAGGGGTCCATTTTAGATAAAAACAGGCAGCTTTTGATTACTCAATCATTCACATGTAGTTTCTTCTAACCCAAGTGTTCATGCCAAGACCTAGGGTTTAAGAATTTATTCTCGAATATACGTTTATTCCTTCCTATAGTTCATCTCAAGTCCTAAGATTACTTACTCACATATATTAAATTAGAGATTTAAGGTTGTAACCACTCTACCTGGGTAACCGAGTGGAATGGGGGCTCGTACAATGGCTCCTGATGTTTCCACAGGTCCCATACACCCGACAGACTGGAGACCTAAAACATGGGTTGATGGGCCAAAAGGTTCAAAAGGATATAAACAAGATATCATTATACAGAGAAACTCGTACGGAAAACAGAGACGTTGAGGCGTACCTGCTAGCGGAAACGACTGACCGCGTGCCAATGCGCGGTAGCTACCCGCGCGCTTATCACGTGTGCCGTAGTTACTGCTATGTCACGACCGTGACCTCGGGGTGATAGACCAAGTATAAGACTACCACGGTGAGACTCCCCCGACCAGGAGAGTGCCACATGGGCATCCTATATCACAGGAAGCTGCAAACAAAATCGTTCCTATAGGGAACCAGAAGATTAATTAACAAATCCTAATTAGAGATCTCTATGCACCCACATGTATAATACAATTGGAAAATGTAAAATTTTATGTTAAATGCATGTTACTTCTTAGCCACCACTCTACTCAGCATTAGCTGACTCCAATTAAATAAATTCCGTACAGGTCAAAGATTTGAGCAGCCCGAGCCACCGGCTACTGAGGACGCTGGGCCTAGTCAAGCCTAACCTTAGTTCTACTGCTTGATAGTGAGTTTTTATAACTTTGCCTTCTGTTACATGTACTCGTTTGATGTGATGGCTGTAATATTACTGTTCCTTTTCCCCCTGTTGTAAATTTCTTTTTACTTAGTTACTGTACTTGTGTGATTGTGGTTTGTTGAATGTTACTTGCTTATTTCTTATTGGACGACTGGAGCTTAGGATAAACCGAAGCAAGCCAATCTTAAATCCTATAAGGATTTGGGGACCAAATCGTGACAATGATAGAGTTTTCCCTTAGTTTTTTTTTTAAAGGCTAACAACAATGTAGCAACCATTTAAAATGGAACAAAAATCACATAAAATTCAATGAATTAATTTGAACCCACATTCGATCGCCACTTAATTTTGTGTTTTCCCCATGCTCATATTATAAGTCTAGATCTGTAGTTGCGGATGGATATTCGCATAATTTTCACTAATTAGATTATCAATAGCGCGGGGGGGGGGGCGGGGAACCGTCGAGAGCATTGATTCCTCACAATCCAAAACCATCGCTCAGCGGGAAAATGCGAAAACAAAAAGAATAAAGTGACGTGGTTTGAATTCTAGACCACTAGTGGCAACACGCGTGCCCTCGCTCTTCTCTCTTGCACGTGGATGTGGTCCCGCGCATAGACGGGGAACCCACGGGGTTATCTTGGCTAGGCCCGAACTGCCCAACCATGCATATCCTCGGGTTTGACATTCAAACCTGGCCCTACCCAACTCGGTACATGGCACATATACATATACTTCATCAAAGTCTCACATAGCCTAATACAGGGAAATAAAAAAATATTAACCAAGGCAAGGAGGATGCCCTACCTTCCCTGCACGTCTACCTTCACTCAATCACTGCAAGGCTCCACACCAGTCTCACTCCTGGCTTCCTGCAACCAAAGCACCCATACGACTCGCTGTGCTCACGCACGACCACAAGCGAGAAGGCAGCAGCTCCGCCGTGCGTCGACCCTGGCATCGCCAATCGTGAGGGCCGATGTGAGGGTGGTTAAGGGCAAGAGGAGCTCGCAGGGTGGGTGGGATCATAGCGGGGCCAAAAGTGGGATCGTGAGTGGGGGTGGGGAGATGGCGCTGACGGAACAAAGAGAAGATGGGATGGGTTCACGGCCAGGGGTAGCTGGTGGGTACGGCCACAAAGGGGTTAATCATGCCACACCACACACCCAACCACAATGTCCTTTGTGGAAGAGGGGCAATAGGAAGATGAGGTGAGATATTTAACTATAATTGATTACCTTGGTGATTTTTTTTTGTAGGATTCACATTAAAGTTTGGAGTTTTAAACGGAGATTTAGTAGAATTTTTTTTTGCTGCAAGTCTTCCTATATGTTTGATATAGATCACTGAATATTACTTTAGTGGTATCATCGTAATCCTATCATGTAAATCAAATGTTGATTTGTAAAAAATTTGATCACGAGAGTGCCTTCTTTTTTTTTTTTTTTATTTGATTTTACTTGTTTTGTCTCTTTCTTTTTAAGTTTTTCCATCTCTCATGGGACGTGGTGTGGTGCCTCCCGTCTCTTGAGATGTGAAAAGTTCGACTGTTTTCATCCCTTGCTCTTCGAAATGTGACATAATTGTAATAAATTCGTTCTCGTTCAAAAGAAAAGGAAAAGAAATATATGTTAAAACAAAAAAAAAAAGAGGCGTAAATCTTTTGAAATGCAATATGTAGCTATCCACTTTTAAGATGATTTCTGGTTTATACCATCTTAGGCTAAAAATGCTAAAATTCAGAAGATCGATTACGGTCCTACTTAAACTCCAAAAGGAAAATTATGATAATAACAAAAACGATTGAGCTCATAATTTTCTCAAAGTCAAGGCATATTTCCCTGCATGCATAATATTATGGATTAGTGATAGTGTATTAGTTGCTATGTCACACGTGTGAAAGGAACGTGTGTGTTGCTTAAGAGTCAAGGCATTTCAAAAAGGCTTAATAAAATGGGATGAGATTTATTTACACGAAATATCACGCAAGTTTACATACACTACAAAACATAGATATCGTCACTGATATTGGATTATATTATATTATCAATGTAATTTGATTTATAATTAAAATATCAGTGATATAATTTAATTCACCATTAAAATATTACTGATGTAATTTATTTTATAATTAAATATTATCGACGTAATTTAGTTGTCGAAGGGTATAACTAAATATCACCAACATAGATTTACGCTATCTATCGTTTACTGTGACCAACTGTTGTGTGGAGTGTTCAAAGAATATGAACTTATAGAAGATGCACAATAATAGCGAGCGGACCATGTATTTTTTAAAGTGCCTTTTCGTGTAAAGTATCATTTCCAAAACTCGGGTAGAGTGAGTGAAATCCGCCAAATTTAGAGGACTGAATTACGCATTTCACCAATGGGAAGATGCCTTACCGGTATGGATGCACTGGATAGCCTTAATGGGATTGTCCTTTTGCTAATAAAGCAAACGACACCCATTATGGAACCCAATTAAGATAATCCCCACCATCGACATCCACATCACGTCGCGATCAAATCAAACAACCTGTCCGAATGTGAGGCCCATCAGGGTCCGGCCCATAACGTGCTCCAGTCGTTATTATTCGGACACTTATGGCCCGCGAAATGGAAAGCTTCGACGTCGCCAACAGAGGTCGATTTGGAAAGCAGCATGTACACTATCTGTGTTTGACATAATTAAACAGCTTTGGAAAGTTTCTAGTGGCCACCCCTCATTATTGAAAATTTCATATCACTGCTTCTTGCACAAAAAATTCCTTTCTCAAAAGTAGTTCCCAATTGTTTGTGTTCAGTTGGCATGCCAAAGTCATTCTTGGCAACGATCGGAAAGAAATATTTTCCACCTTAAATTGAGATCTCTGTTTGGCCCTTTCTTTGCAATTGTATCCTTCTCACTCAAAGGTAATATGCATATTTATTCTGTAAAATACATTATGCAAAGTAAGCTAATCCCTCACCTTCTGCACTTACCCCTCCCACCTTCTCCCCTGATCTCCAGAGTTTGACTGCTATCACCTTTTTGCCATGGTTTTCCCCCCTCTCTTCAAACCCAAGTAAATATTCTACTTTTTGGTCCCCATATTATCTTTTCCGCCAACTCCCTTTCACCGAACACCAACATGGGATAGTCATTGTTTTCAATCCGCAAAAACAAGTTACCAATCCACTCCTGTTAATTAGTTCTACAGTACCATTTCTTCTAAAGAATAAAACCTTGTATTTCCTATTTGGCCAACTTTATCATGAAATTCAATGATTTTACTTCTTTTTGCTTCTGATCCTAGAATAAGTTTATTCCATCTCAGGAATTGAATACTATTAACTCTTGTGTTTATTCCTTAAAGAAGGCTTATGACTAAATTCAAAGCATTCCATGATGTGATTTACGTTATATCTAATCATATTATTACCTCATTTCATTTCGCTTGTAAAAATAAATCTGAACCTCTCTCTCGTGACCATAGCCAAAAAGTTACTTATTTTCTCGTGACGGATCCTTCTTGTCAAATGCCTATCTCACACACTCCTGATAGAACGAGATCTTCACCTTAGGCCCAAAAGAGAAGTCGTTTTCACCCTGTTGCTCACGATCGTGAATCCGTCCTCTACTTTTTGTTTTTTAATCTTTTTCCTTTTCTCAAATAAACCTTTCACGCGTAAGTTAAAACTAGAAAGAAAATTATATCATAATAAAGTTACTTATGCATGCATAAAATTATTTTGAAAAGTTCTTGCAATAATTGTATTCTACTTCTTTCTTTTTTTTTGTTCAAATATGAAACATCGATATTTTATTCCTCTTCGTAGTTAAAGTTAAATGCAAACATCTAAAACAAATTATTTCTCTACTTATTTTAAAAAATATTAATTTCATATTTAATTTCTCAAAATTTCTTTCTTAATCAAATATGTCCTATATATTTTATTACTTCGTTATTCACCATCATTTGCATTCTCTGGTCATTGATGCTTGATTGAGGTTGTACTTACCAGAATGTTTTTTTATTCTTCGGTAGCATTTTATTCATATGCTTATTTTCTTCTAAAATAAAATCATATTTGAAGTAATAATTAAAAAGAAACTTTTAAGTTCACTTAGAAATGAATTGGGTTACTCACGACAAACTCAAGTAAAAAGCTTATTTTTAGTCCTTATTTTTTGAATTAAGAGCCGATTTTCAGCATAGGATATATATTATTAAGAGGTAAAGAAGCTTGTCATAGCTATAAATGATATGAGATCCCACATAAGGTGACATAGGAACAGGAGCCATGTGATAAAAGGGAGGTGTTTGAGGTATTGGGAAGAAGTCCTCGTGGGAATGTGATAAAGATGGGCGAGTGGGACATGCCTTTGTTTGGGATAAGGGATTTTGGACCTGGATCGACGGTGATCTTTTTTTTTTTTTTTTTGATGGTTTTCCTATTCGTCTTTAATTTGATGAAAATAAATTGCCTGTCAAACTTTTTTGTGGGGTTTTTAGCATTGGAAATCCGATGTTTTGAAGGACAAAAGAGCAGTTTGACCCAAAGATTTGGCTCTACACTCGTGCAAATTTAAAATGGTCACGTTACGAATTTTGACATCTCTCTCTCTCTCTCATGTTTAGAGTACATTTCAATTCTTCGTGTTCCAATTTCCACTCACGGGTAAGGCACACAACAACTTGGATCGTCAGTACGTCTATGCCATATTTCACATTGACGTAAAATTAATTCAAAAATAAATTTCCTTAGAGACTCGATATCATTCAAAATTCCTATTTTTAATAGGAGACGAGTAGATCAGAATTAATTGATTAAAAATGATAATTAATTTAAAATTAAGTAAATTAGAAGAGTAGATCAGAATTAATTGATTAAAAATGATAATTAATTTAAAATTAAGTAAATTAGAAAACACATGTAGGAGATAATTTTTAATTTATTAAAAATAAAAATATATCAATTAAAAGTATTTTTCAATCAATTAAAAATCAAAGTATAATAGTTGAAAATTAAAATATATTAATTGAAAATAATTTGTAAGTAAAATATATAGATCGAAAATTATTTTTAAGTGGTTGGAAATCAAAATACACCGATTGAAAATGATTTTCAAGTAAAACACATATGGAAAAAAGTTTTTTACGTACAAAGTAATTTTTCACCTATAAAAAATGACTTGCATCAGTGAAAAATTAAAATATACTGATTGAAACCAACACATAATTTATACGTTGTAAAATATGTTGTAAACATACGTTTGTTTACTTTTTAATGTTTTAATATTTTAGGATCATATCATGTTTACTGCAGGTTTTAAGTGAAAATACATCGGTGGAGGTGTGTTTTGAGAATTCATAGCTTTCCAATTTACTCAAAAGTGAAGTTGTAAGTTGCTAACCCTTAACTTTGACTCAAAAGAAATTAAGTTTTATTCAAGGGTAATTTTTCCCTGGTGGAAGATCAAAACGCATCGATATTTTACCTTTTAATCGATAGAAAATGACTTTTTTTACCTAAAAGTGAAGTTGTAGATTACTAACATACAACTTTGACAATATATATATGGAAAAGTATCCACTGAGTACAGTATTCACAAACCAACAAATAAACCACTTTTTGTCACAGTATGATTTATTACATTATTGATGAAACCACTTACATTATAAGTCGATGAGTTTGCAAAACCACTATCACCGTTACAATTTCATAATAGGATTTATTTTATATTTGGAAAGAATTTTGATTGCATATCTGCTGAGAAGCTGTTTCTTGCTCTTAGCGGTGTTATAATGGTTAATTCGTTGTAGTATATTACAAAAAACAGTTACCAGTTTATTACAATTTATTACTCGGAAAAAGTTTTCCGAGGTCGAACTCAGAGAGCACACGTCATTCTAGCCACATAAAGGTTCAGAATTTTGTTACAAAAAAAATAAGAGAGAGAGAGAGAGTGAGCAAAAGTTCTCTTTTTCTTGGCTTCTTCTTCTCTCTTCTTTTCTTTCAGCCGGTTCTACTCTTTCTCTTTTCCCTGCTTCTTCTTCTTCTCTCTTCTCTTCTTCAGTCTGCCTTCTTTTCTTTGCTGCGATTCTTCTTCTTTCTTTCTTTTCTCTGCTGTTGCCTCTTCTTCTTTCTTCTTTCTTCATCATCTTCTTCTTTCTTTAGCAGCTCCGTCCTTCTTCTTCTTCCTTCTTTTCTTGTTCTTCTCTTCCTTTTCCCTGATCCAGACGTCTGATTCTTTGAGTCAGACGCCTTATCGGCACTATTGCTACAGTGCCTCCTTCTTCTCTTCTTCTGTTGTTTTCTTTTCTTCTTTAGCTTCTTCCTCTTCTTCTCTTTGCTGCGACTTCTCCTTCACCTTCTTTTTCTCTGCTGCGGGAGCTTTGCGACTAAGTCCTCGCCGCCCACTCCTCCTCTTCTTCTTCTTCCTCACCTGTTCCCTACACACACGCGACACAAAACCTACCCTACCCTTTCCCACGTTTCTCTCTCTCTGAACGTCTCTTTAGCACGCTCTCCCAGAGCTGGGTAATCGGGTCGGGTCGCGTGCCCGGGTCCAAGCGCACCGGCATGGGTGTGGTGCGTGAGGAGTGCTCAGGAGTGGGGGTAATCGGGTCGCGGGTCAGGTCCGCGTGGGCAATGCCGCGAACGAGACCCGGTGGATAGGTGAGGGACCTCACCCCAGTGTTATCGGAGGCAACCAGCCTATGCGACTTTTTCCTCTTATGTGTAGGCGTGCGCCCACACACTTCCGAGGTGGGACTAAAGTCCCACCTTTGTTCTCAAGTGTCTGCTGGAGGAAGAGTCCGTCTAATTGGGGCAGCGGCAGAGGCTTGCGATCCTAATTGAAGTCCTTGAGTGCGTGCACGAAACCCTTCCGCGCGACCTGGGCTGCAGACCTGGAGCTGAAGAGGCTTGGAGTTGCTTGCGAGCTTGCTCCAAGCTTCCCGTCAATGGCGGCGAGGGTGCGAGACCTAAAACCACAAGTACGGCCTTGCGGCCCTGTCAGAATACTTGGTGAGATTCGCCGGAGAACGGCGAAGATAGTGCGGGGGTCGGCGCAGCGTGGGGAGGTCGGAGTGCGCATGCCTAGGGCACACTGTGTGCGTGAGAGTGGGTGTGTTCGGGAGGTGTTCTAGAGGTGCGGCGTGGTGAATGGAGGGCGGATTTAGTGTCAGTGAGGTGTCGCGGTGCTTAAGGGGTGACTGGCGAGGCTGATGGAGGCGTGGAGCGACGGAAACACCTCGCCGGAGGGCAGCCGGAGATGGAGAAGGTGGCGATGGACAGTGGTGGTCGGTTGGTGGAAATAGCAAATTAAGAAGGAGGAAATAAAAGAGAGAGAAAGGGGAAGAGTTTCACCTACTTAACTGACGAAAAAAGGGGGAAGGAGGCGCTCGGCGCGTGCTTGACGAAGCCGGAGACGAAGATGCCCAGAGGGGGGTAACAGCGACGAGGAGGGGGTCTAGAAGGCGCCAACTGGTGCAGCCTGGTGCAGGAAGACGAGGCGGAGTGAACTCTGCTGCAGGTATGGCAGCAGAGCGACGAAGGGGAGGAGGAAAGGCCACCGGAGCCTGCGGACGCTTGACCGTAGGAGGGGGAGACGAAGTTGAGGGGGATTCCTCGGCCAAATCAGGCTTGACCTAATCAGCAGCCCCAACCGCTTCTTATAAAGGTGCTGGCGAAGAGAGGATCTCGAGGGAGCGACGTGGGGAGCTCGCCGGGGAATGGCCGGAGAGCAGACCCATTCCTCTCGTGCGTTCGCACGAGAGGCATGGGCAGCTGCAGGGCAAGGGGGAGGGTCCCTGCGAAAGAGGACGATGCAAGAAAACCCCCTTTTCGCTTCTGAGAGTGGCCTCCATACCCTGCGCGGTGTTATCTTCTGCGCAAGGTCGCCGGAGGTATGGGTGGTTGCGTGGGGTGGCAGAGGGACCGTTCTGCAAGGAACGAACGAGAAGCTGGGGGGTAAAATGCAAGGGTTCAGAAAGATAAGGGTCGAAAAGTAATTCAAGAGGACCAATTTGTAAAGTAGGTCAAGATGGCCTTCCCTTAGGTCCAAATTTTGGTGTAAACCTAATTTTGACCTAAGGAATCCAATGGTGAAGTCTGATTTTTGGTTTGACCACGTTTGACTGGTCAATTTGCATAAAAACCCAAATTAGGTCAAAAATTGGGTATGGTTCTCAATTTAGGTCAAGATAGGTTCCAAAGGCCAAATTGAAGGTTATAAATCCTAGGGAATATTTTTCCATGAATTTTAGGGAGTTTATTTCATTTTTATCCTACCTGAAACCTCGTAAATTAAAGCAGGTTTATTTCAGGGTTATAGAATGTCATTTAATTCCTAGAAGTTGCTATAACCCTTTTTGGATCAGGTCATCCCACTTTCTTTCTTATTAAGCTCATTTGACCTATGTTTAGACCCTTAGACACCCCGTCTGTGTACTACATTGTTAAAATTACAGTTTTAACCTTGTGAATTGTTTTATTCTTAAATTTAGAATTCTCTTATTTATACTTTTCCTTAGGTTTTGTAGGAGCTTTTGTACACTTATTTGGATCAAAATGTGCTAGTTAGAGTTCATGATGAGGCTCTCATCATACCCCCATGCCTAGTGGTAGTGTCGCCAACCGCAATGCTGCTTTTGCGTGTCTTTAGGTTTATTATAATACAATCATTGTAGTATAAAATAAGATAGTTACGGTTGCCATTACCATAGAAATTTACTCGGAAATAGTTTTCCCGAGGTCGAACTCAGGGAGCTACTGGAATTTTAGAAGTACAAAGTTTCTTTATTGAATTACAAAAATAAGAGAAAGAGAAAGAGAGAGATAGATTTTTGTCTTGGCTTCTTCTTCTTCTCTTTTTGTTTTCTCTCTGATCCTGTCTTCTTCCCTCTTCTTTCTTCTTCTGCTCTTCTCTGCCTTGCCTCTTCTCTTCTTTCTCTTTTCTTCAGCAACAGAGCCTTCTTCTTTTTCTTCTTCTTTTTCTGGCTGCTCGTCTTCTTCTACTCTTCAACTGCAGAGTCTTCTCTTCTTCTTCTTCTTTTCTTCCGTGCTTTATCTCCTCTAAAGGCTGCTTATCCGTCCTCTAATACAGTAGTTAGATGACTTAACAGTAGTCTGCTACAGTGCTTCTCCTCTTTTCCTTCCTTTGCTGCTTCTTCTTCTTTGGCGAGCCTTCTTCTTCTTCTGCTTCCTCTCTTCTCCTTCCTGCGGCTAAGTGCTGAGCCCTTCTCCTTCAGTGCTCCTATCCTGCACACAAGGAGGAAGCAAAACCTATCCCCTCCCTCTACCCGCACATATCTCTCTCTCTACGAACCGCTCACAGGAAGTTCTCCCGGAGCCGCGGGTTAATGGGTCGGGTTGCGTACTGGGACCAGGCGCACCGATTTGATTTGGTGCGCGAGGTGTGCGTGGGTAGTGTCGGGTCGGACCCGCCGGGTCCGCGTGGTGAAACCGCGGATGGGGCATGTGATGGGGCGCGGGACCTCACCCCAGGTGTATCGGAGGCAACCAGCCGTATACACAAAAACAATTTAAATCAGTGCGTTGCGTTGTGAACTTACGATGTGGGACTATCTTCTGCTTTTCCTCGTGCGCGCCCGCAGGAGAACCTCCTCGCAATCTGCTCAGCTGCTGCCGCTGTTGGTGCCGAGTGCTGAAGTAAAAGTCTTCACAAACTTCACCCCAGTCCACAGCACCTGGAGCGCAGCTGCCCCGATGCCTGGAGCCGGCTTGGAAGTTGCTTCAATTGTCAACAATGGCGGTAGGGCTCCAGAACCTGTCGTGCACAAATACGGCCTATAGGCCTAATCAAACCACCGGGAGACCTTCGTCGTGACACGACGAAGGCGGTGCGAGGTGCAGCAGGTCGCAGGACGGCCTAAGCGTGTGTGCCTAGGTCGTCCTGTCACCGGAAATATGGGTGTGTTCGGGGGTGCGTTGAGTGGGTGTAGAGCGGCAGTGGGTGGGCGGAGGATGTTCAGCGTGATGAGGCGGAGCTTTTGCGACGGTCGGCGAGTTGGGTGGAGCTGCGGATCGATGGGGGCAACTCACCGGAGAGTGGCCAGAGGCGGGGAAGGTGATGGTGGACAGGCGTGGTCGTGGGGCAATCAACAAAAATAGATGGGGGAAAAGAAAGAGGGGAAGAAGGGGAGTAACTGTAACCTACTTGCAGGGACGAAGGGGGCCGGAGCGGCGGGCAGTCGTATCGACTGTCGCCGGAGAAGAAACACCCAGAGGGAGAGAGTGACGGCGAGGAAGTGGGCAGGGAGGCGAGCACTTGGTGCAACGCGACGCGGGAAGATGATACGAAGCTGGCTCTGCTGCAAGTATGGCAGCAGAGCGACGAGAAGGAGGAGGAGCAGTCGCCGGAGCTGGTGGGTTTCCTGTCGGAGTGGGGAGAGAGGAAAGGTTGAGGGTTTCTCCGCCAAGACCAGACTGCTCGAACCGGCTAACGGTGCTGGTTCTTACAAAGCGGGTGGCAGAGAGGCGGACGTAGGCTGGCGATGTGCGCCCCTTGCCGGAGTATGGTCGGAGACGAGACCCATACCTTCCGCGCGTTTGCACGGAAGGTGTGGGGGTCGTCAAGCGTTATGGCTGAGTCCCTGCGACAGCAGACGTCGCAAGGAACTCCGCGTTCACTTTGCATGACGTTCCTCTCACCCTGCGCGGCGCCATGCTCCGCGCAAAGTCGCCGGAGCATGGTGCTGTGCAGAGACTTGCAGGAGGGACCATTCTGCAAAGAACGACGAGGAAGTTGGGAGCCAAAATGCAAGGGTTTCGAAAGTTAAGGGTCAAAAGGTAAATATTGAGGACCAAATTGCAAAGTCGGTCAAGGAGGTCTCTTCTTAGGCTCAAGTTTCTATGCATGACTATATTCAACCTAAGCATTTTAATGGTGAATTTTGTTTCTAGGTCAGACCATGTTTGACTGGCCAATTTACGTAAAAACCCAAATTAAATTATTAATTGGGCATGGTTCTCAATGTAGGACAAAATAGGTTTCTAAGGTCAAATTGAAGGTTCTTGATGAGAACCTCATCATAAGCCATAATTAGTTCATTTTGACCTAATACAGAGACTAAAAGCTCCTACATAACCTTAGAAAGGCTTGGCTCAAAGAAATTCTGAGTTTGCAAAGAAAACATAAACTGAGGGGTAAAAATGCAATTTCACCAATCCAATATGAAAACAGGGTAACTCAGGGTCCAAACATAGGTCAAAACAACCTAATAAGAAGAAAAGTGGGATGAAATGACTCAACAAGGGCTACAGCAACTCCGAAGAATTAAATGACATCCTGTAACCCTAAAAACAAACCCACTTAAATACATGAGGTTCGAGGCAAAGTAAAAATAGAATAAACCCTCTAAGATTCATAGAAAAATAATCTCTAGGGTTTAGAACCCATTTTGACCTACATTAAGAACCATGCCCAATTAACAACTTAATTTGGGTTTTGCGTAAATTGACCGGTCAAATAAGGTTTAATCTAGAAATAAAATTCACCATCAGAATCCTTAGGTCCTAATTAGTCATGTATAAAAACTTGAGCCTAAGAAGAAACCTTCTTGACCAACTTTACACTTTGGTCCTTATACATTTACTTTCTGGCCCTCAACTTTTGAACCCTCACATTTTGGCCCCTAACTCTCCTTCGTTCTTTGCTTTTAGGTCCCTCCTGTAAAACCTGAGCAGCACCATGCTCCGGCGACCTTGCGCGGAGCATGGCGCCGCGCAGGGTAAGGGAGGGAGCCTACCAAGTCAAATGGGGGTGCCCTGCGTCGTCAGCCGTCGCAGGAACACCCCCTGATGGCTGCAACCACCCATACCGGCCGTGCGAACGCACGGACGGTATGGGTATCCTTCCTCCGGCATCCTCCGGCGAGGGAGACACGTCGTCTCCCTCTGCCCTCCTCTCTGGTTCTGCCCCTATAAATACCCCCGTCGCTCCGTCGTTCTTCCCAACTCGGATCTGACGGAGATACCCCCTCACTTCCTCTCTTCCCACTCCGACAGACGCCCCCTTGCTCCGGCGGCTTCTCCTCCCCCTCCTCGTCGCCCTGCCGCAATACCAGCAGCAGAGACTTCTTCCTGATTCTCCTCCGCGTCCCGCAATACCGGTGCGCGCTGCCTCTGCCCCGTCCTCGCCGTCGCCCCTTCCTCTAGGCAGTTTCTTCTCCGGCGACAGTCGATACAGCTGTCGCCTGCTCCAGCCCCCCCTCGTCCTGCTAAGTAGGTATAACTTCTCCTCTTCCTCCCCTCTTTCTTTTCCATACTGAAAGCCCTTGCTGTCACCACCAATTTCCCACCGATCACCCTCACCTTCTCCACCTCCGGCCAAACTCCGGCGAACCGCTCCCATCGCTCCAGCACCCCACACGGCTCGCCGACCCGTGTATAACCTCCGCCTCCTCACCCTGATCCTCTTCCGCCCTTCCACTTCCCACCAAACGCCCTCTGCAGACCCCCCGACCACCTTCGCCGTGCCACGGCGAAGGTCCTCCGCATATCTGATTAGGCCGAGAGGCCGTGTTGTTGTAAACAGGGTCTGTGCTCGCCGCCGCCATTGATGAGTGAAGAAGCTCCGTCGACCTGCTGCTCCAGGCGCGCCACGCCCAGATCAGGCTCCCAGGCTGCGTGGGGTGTCTTCGCGAAGTGCCAGGCTGCAGCTGAGGCGAAGTCCTCGCGCGAAGCCCTTGCATTGGCCCTCGACTGCTCGCTGCCTTCTCCGCACGGGCGCTCACATTGGGGTGGGACATTTAGTCCCACCTCGGAAGATTGTGAGCGAGCGCCGTGAGATAAATTGGAAAAGTGACATAACCTATTCGCCTCAGTTCACGGGGTGAGGTCCCCTTCACCCGCCCGATTACCCGGCCCCGTCCGCGCTCACGCCTCGAGGACCTGGTCCGACCCAACTAAGCCCGACCTGCACTCCTCGCCCACTACCGCACGCCGGTGGGCCTGGACCCAGGCACGACCCGCGTACCCGATTACCCGGTTGCTCTGGGAGAACTTTCCTAAGAGCGAATTCTGAGAGAGAGAGACGTGGGGGGGGAGGGTAGAGTAGGTTTTTCCCTCTGACGAAAACCTTGAAGTGTGTAGGCACAGGTGAAGAAGAAGAAGAAGAAGAAGAAGAAGGACTGCGGAAGAAAAAGAAGAAGAAGAAGAGAACACAAAGAAGAAGAAGACGGAAGCTAAGGGAGACACTGTAGCAGCAGCGGTTTAAGTCGTCTGATTGCAAATTCAGACGACGTCTTGAAGGCAAGGAAGAAGAAGAAAAGAAGAAGCAGGACCGCGGCAAAGAAGAGGAAAGACAAGAAAGAAGAAAAAAGAAGAAGAAGAAGATCTGAAGAAAAAGAAAGAAAGAAAACAAGGAAGAACAGAAGACAGAAGAAGAAGAGCACGAGGGGAAGATCTGAAGAACAGAAGAAGAAGAAGAGCACGAGAGGAAGAGAAGAGAAGACAAAGAGGAAGAAAGAAAAGAAAAAGGAGAAGCCAAATTTTCATCTCTCTCTCTCTCTCTTTATTTTTGTAATAAGAATTTGTACTTCTAGAATACGACTTGCTCCCTGAGTTCGACCTCAGGAACTCTTTTATTTCCGAGTAAAAAGATTATATATGTAATGATGGCAATAACTAACTGTACTACAACGCTATTTCTATAACAAAAGCTAGTCACAACGCCACCATCAGTTCTAAACCCTAGAGATTATTTTTCTCTGAATTTTAGAGGGTTTAGTTGATTTTTACCCTACCTCGAACCTCGTGAATTGAAGTAGATTTGTTTTAGGGTTACAGAATGTCTTTTAATTTCTTGGAGTTGCTATAGCCCTTGTTAGATCAGATCATCCCACTTTCCTTCTTATTAGGTTAGTTTGACCTGTGTTTGAACCCTTAATTACCCTGTTTGCAAATTACGTTGGTGAAATTGCATTTTTACCCCTTATGACTTGTTTCCTTCTTGAACTCAGAATTCTCTGAGTTAAGCCTTTCTTTGAGCTATGTAGGAGCTTTTTCTTGCATATCTAGGTTAGATTGTTCTAGTTAGGGTTCATGATGAGGTTCTCATCATACCCCCATGCCTAGCTTTTGCTAGTCCCTTAGCAAAAACTCAAGGTATCAACCCTTGTTCTAGACCATGAAGTTCTTTGAGATAAGTGCTTTTTCATTTGAACCTAGATTAGGTTAGAATGCTGACCATAGGCCTAAAAGGTACTCTAGTACCAACCAAGATCCAGATCTGTCTAGCCTCAGCCTCAGTCCTTAGCAAAGGTTTTTTTTTTAAGGCCCGCAAGAACTAACCTAAGGTCTATTGGACTTTGTGGTTAAAGCACCCGTGCTTGGGATGATTTTAGCCCTGGCTCAGTTCGCAATGCGTTTTGTAAGAAAGAGAGACAGAAGATTTTTCTGTTTGGAGAGTTTTCTCTCTCTTTTTCTTTTTAATTCTAGCTTAGGATTGGCTTTTCAACACGATCTGTATCAGACTCCTTGTTCCCATCATCAATCCTCAAGGGTTCCTGGCAATCGATGCTTCGAGATAGCACCGCCCATGGCAACCCCCGGAACCCTGGCTATTGAGATTTCGAGATAATCCCATCCATGGTGTTCCGTGGCCGAATCCTGACCCTGGCAATTAACACTTCGTGATAATGCCATCCATGGAATCTGAACCAGCAGAGTGCTTACATGCCCCCAGTAGCATATGTAAATATCCTAAGAGACAAGTATAGAGGAGATGATATTTTGTTACGCATCTTCGAGGGGAATTTCCCACCTCTCCGCGCTGGGAACTTGTCCAAATCAACTTGTGTTGATCGGCCGCTCCTACTCTAGGTGTTCTTTTTAGAATTTTGCGACGCTTCTGCGTGATTTTGATTTTTACGCTTACTAAACCAGGCTGTGTCTGGGGTTAGGGTGCTTAGGTTACTGAGTCCCGTAAACCAAAAGTTAGTTAATGAGGCCAAATACTCTCTAAGCCTTGGACCTAATACTTAAGCTTTTCATTTTCCTCAACCTCTTGAGGAATGTCCAGATCTTAATGGGTACTAAGAGTCTATCTAAGAATGCCTAAGATTTGAGTTCTTACTAATCTTACTGTGCACTTTTCAATTTTTTCATGAATGAAGTCTAGAACTTAGGTCAATTCTTTAGTTTCTTACTAATGACTATCACTCTTTTCTCACATTTTTATGCTCCTTTTTCATTTTGTTTCTTTTCCTTCTCCCACAAAATTTCTTTTCTCCTCTTATTCTCTTATTCTTTTTTGAATTTTTTTTAATTTTTATGGTGTTTTTTGGCATATGTGAATTTTTTTTGTTTAAAACATTTTCTTACAAGTTTTGCACTTTCATACCCCCCCATGCCTAAGATTTGCAATGTCTTCATTGTGACTTAGGGGATTTTTATTCACTTAGTTCATTCCTTAAGACAGATGTTTTGATGAGTGAATGGGTCAGGATGACTGTTGCGGACGATTTCTAATCCCAGATGCAAGCATCTGAGGTGGAGTCGGGTGTCTTAAAGGGTGAACCTTAAGTGCACAAAGGTGTCAAAAAGGTTTTAGGTTTTCAAAGAAAAATGGCGGGCTGCCTCCCATTAAGCGTTGAGTTTTACGCCATCGTCCGGGGGCAATAAGCTCATGGGGAATGGAGGATATAAGATGATTCAGCCAAATCAGTAGAAGTTACATCAATGAACGGCTTGAGTCTCTGACCGTTCACGATAAAAGGTTCGAAACCATGGCTGAGCGGACTGATTTCGACGGCTCCATTTCCAAAAACCTGTCGGACCAAGTATGGTCCGACCCACTTGAATCGCAGCTTCCCAAGGAAAAGTTTGAGTCGGGCATCGAAGAGTAGGACCTTCTGACCAGGATGAAAGATCTTTCTAGAGATGTGCTTGTCATGGAAGGCTTTAACCCGCTCCTTGTAGATTCGCGAGTTCTCGTACGCATCAAGACGTAGTTCATCGATCTCGCTGATTTGAAGCTTTCTGTGGGTTCCAGCCTTAGAAAGATCTAGATTACAATTCCATACTCCCCAATAGGCTTTGTGCTCCAGTTCGACGAGAAGGTGACACGCCTTCCCGTACACCAGTCTAAAGGGAGACATGCCTAATTGGGTTTTGTGGGCGGTCCTATAGGCCCATAAGGCTTCCGGAAGTCGGGACGACCAGTCCTTCCTGTCAGGCCGAACAGTGACCTGCAGGATTTTCTTGATCTCCCGATTGGATAGCTCAACTAGACCATTAGTCTGGGGGTGATAAGGAGTAGAGATTCGGTGAAACACCTCGTATTTGGTCATCAGTGACCTGAACTGAGTGTTAGTGAAATGGGTACCCCCATCTGAGATTATAGCACGAGGAATCCCGAACCATGAGAAGATGTTTTGATGAATTAATTTGAGGACGATTGTGTGATCACAGGTTCGGGTCGGTATGACTTCGATCCATTTGGACACGTAGTCCACAGCCAGCAGAATGTATTCGAAACCATCCGAAACAGGAAAGGGGCCCATAAAATCAATCCCCCAAACATTAAAGATTGCGCATACGAGAATCGGCTGCAAAGGCATCATGTCGCGATGGCTCATTGATGAGAACCTCATCATGAGCCATAACTAGCTCATTTTGACCTAATACAGAGAATAAAAGCTCCTACATAACCTTAGAAAGGTTTGGCTCAGAGAGATTCTGAGTTTGCAAAGAAAACATAAACTGAGGGGTAAAAATGTAATTTCACCAATCCGATCAGAAAATAGGGTAACTCAGGGTCCAAACATAGGTCAAAACAACCTAATAAAAAGAAAAGTGGGATGAGATGACTCAATAAGGGCTACAGCAACTCCAAAGAATTAAATGACAGCTTGCAACCCTAAAAATAAACCCACTTCAATTCACGTGGTTCGAGGTAAGGTAAAAATCAACTAAATCCTCTAAAATTCATAGAAAAATAATCTCTAGGGCTTTGGACTTTCAATTTGGCCTTAGGAACCCATTTTGACCTACATTGAGAACCATGCCCAATTAACAACTTAATTTGGGTTTTTACGTAAATTGACCAGTCAAACAAGGTTTAATCTAGAAATAAAATTCACCATCAGAATCCTTAGGTCCCAATTCGTCATGTATAAAAACCTGGGCCTAAGAAGAAACCTTCTTGACCAACTTTACACTTTAGTCCTCATATATTTACTTTTTGGCCCTCAACTTTTGAACCCTCACATTTTAGCCCCTAACTCTCCTTCATTCTTTACATTTAGGTCCCTACTGCAAAACCTGCGCAGCACCATGCTCCGGCGACCTTGCGCAGAGCATGGCGCCGCGCAGGGTGAGGGAGGGGCCCTGGCAAGTCAATGGGGGGTACCCTGCGTCGTCAGCCACCGCAGGGACACCCCCTAAGTACTGCGACCGCCCATACCGCCCGTGCGAACGCACGGACGGTATGGGTCTCCTTCCTCCGGCGTCCTCCGGTGAGGGAGACACGTCGTCTCCCTCCGCCCTCCTCTCTGATTCCGCCCCTATAAATACCCCCGTCGCTTCGCCGTTCTTCCCAGCTCGGATCTGACGGAGACACCCCCTCAATTCCTCCCTTCCTACTCCGACAGACGCCCCCTTGCTCCGGCGGCATCTTCTCCTCCTCGTCGCCCTGCCGCACTACCAGCAGCAGGGTTACCTTCCCTCGATCTTTCCGCGTCACGTCGCACCTAGCTGGCGCCTCTCTGGTCCCTTCCTCGCCGCCGCCCCTTCCTCTGGGCAATTTCTTCTCCGGCGACAGTCGATACGACTGTCGCCTGCGCCAATCCCTCTTCGTCCAGCTTAGTAGGTAAAACTTCTCCTCTTCCTCCCCTCTTTCTTTTCCATACTGAAAACCCTTACTGTCGGCCCCGATTTCCCACCGATCACCCTCACCTTCTCCACCTCCGGCCAAACTCCGGCGAACCGCTCCCATCGCTCCAGCACCCCACACGGCTCGCCGACCTGTGCATAACCTCCGCCTCCTCACCCTGATCCCCTTCCGCCCCTCGACTTCCCTCCAAACGCCCTCTGCAGATCCACCGAACACACCCACTTCTTCGCCCGCAGTTTGACCTAAGGCGACCCTTTTGCTCCACCACGCCCACTGCTGACCCTCCGACCACCTTCGCCGTGCCACGGCGAAGGTTCTCCACATATCTGATTAGGCCGAGAGGCCGTGCTTCTGTGAACAGGTGTTGCGCCCGCCATCGCCATTGCTGAGCAGTGAAGCTCCTTCGACCTGCTGCTCCAGGCAACACCACGCCCAGGTCAGATTCCCAGGCTTCGCGGGGTAGCTTCGCGAAGTGTCAGGCTGTAGTTCGGGCGAATTCCTCGCCCGAAGCCCTCACATGAAGTTCTCGCTGCCGCTGCTTCCTCCGCGCAGGCTCTCACATTGGGGTGGGACATTTAGTCCCACCTCGGAAGGCTTCGAAGAGGCGCGCCGATATAAGTTGAAAACGTGTTGTAGGCTTATCGCCTCAGCACACGGGGTGAGGTCCCTCTCACACCGCTTCACCCGGCCCGTCCGCGAGCTCATCACGCGGATCCGGCCGACCCGACCCGACTTGACTCGCACTCCTCGCCCACCACCGCACGCCGGTGGGCCTGGACCCGGGCGCGACTCATACCCGATTACCCGATTGCTCTGAGAGAGCTGTCCTAAGAGCGAATTCTGAGAGAAAAAGAGACGCGCGGGGGAGGGGGGGTAGCGTGGGTTTTTGCCCTCTGATGCTGAACTCTTAAGCGTGTAGGCACAGGTGAAGAAGAAGAAGAACTGAAGCGACACTGTAGCATCTGCGGGTTAAGTCGTCTGATTGGGAAATCAGACGACGTCCTGAAGACAGGTGAAGGCAAAGAAGAAGAAGGAAGGCGAGGCAGAGGAAAGAGAGGAACACAGAGCAGCCAAGTGAAGAAACAGAAAGCAGAAGAAGAAGAGAAGCAAGAAGAAAAGAAGAAGAAGAGCACGGGAGGAAGATCTGAAGCAAGAAAAGAAGAAACAAAGAAAATAAAAAGAAGAAAAAGACAGGATCGTCCAACCAAGAAATAGAGGAAGAACATGAAGAACAAAAGCCAAAGAGGAGAGAAGACAAAGAGAAAGAAAGAAGAGAAGAAGAAGAAGCCAAACTTTCATCTCTCTCTCTCTCTCTCTTTATTTTTGTAATAGAACATGTATATCTCTAGAATACGACTTGCTCCCTTAGTTCGACCTCGGGAGAACTGTATTTTCCGAGTAACAAATATTAGCAAATGATGGCAATAACTATCTGTACTACAACGACTTAAGAAAAGCTTGTTGCTGCCACCGTTCGCCAGTTGGCGCCGTTGCCGGGGAGCAACGGCTATTCTAGAGGTAAACATTTCTGTTTCTTTTTAATTCTAATAATCTCCTCTCTTTTGTGCAGCTACAGGAAATCAAGAAGACAAGCAACCGCACGACAACCACTCCGAGGACAGGTAATTTTTTTCTCTCGCTATTAACCCCTAAACTCTAAAGAGGAAGAAAAGAAAAGAATAAGCACTATAGGGCTAACCTGTCTTCTATACTTAGTAAACCATAAGAAGTTGCATGTTTTCAACCCATTATTCCTGTACACTATTAAGGGTATTTAGGGGCTAACACATTCTTGCTTGAGCCCTAATTACCCACCAAAGAACTAACTGGACCAAGTAGAGCCAACATAAGATTCAACATTAGGGATTTAGAGACACACTTCTTAAACAAGAATTGAGAAACCTTAAAAGAAGTGTGCCCAAGCCATTATCTGAAAATACCTATCCAAAGAAACCCTAAAATAAGATTGGCTCTTTAAACACTTGAACCCTAAAAGACAAGACCTAATAAGCAAAACTAGCAGGTAAAGTTGACCATTTGGGTCAACTAACCTTCAAATTAGGTCACTCTTTGCACTTAAAAGACTAAAGTTCAAGTGGAACCTTAAGCACCTTGATCTTGAATTAAAATTGGTAGACTTAAGAGGTCAAGATCCCCATTCTGGTCTACCTGGAACCGCAGTGACAAGAGAGGTCGGGTGGGGGAAACCCTGTAACCCTTGGGGACGCTCTACCGTGTAGGGGTCTTCGCGGGACTCACCCTCTCTGGCTGCCCAGGTAATTCTCAGGTGGTCGATCTTTCTGATCAAGGGGTCCATCTGCCCCGCACCTCTATAGTCACCCAACACATTCTTGGGTGTCTTGATTGGGTCCAGCACCTTCTAAACTCATCTCTTCCAACAGTGCATGTACGGTAGGAGGTCCTTAAGACCACCCTTTAGACCTCCTTTAGAAATTCACTCTCGTCAAGGCCAAGCCTCGACGCCCGTGTTTGTGCAGCAACCCCCTCACATTATTCTCTCTTCTGATTCAGAACCAAGTTCTTCTTCTTCCCCCATCATGGCTCAGCCAGTTGAGGAAGAAAACAATCTGGAGCACCAGCTCCAGCGACTCAACGACCTCTTCCAAAACTTTGTGCACCCACCGCAGCGTCCCATGATGCGGGACCACTACAATCCTTCTGCGGTGGCCGTTGAGCCTCGAGTCAGAATCCCGACTGGAGGACCTGATTCTGAATTGAAGCCCAATATGATTCATGCTATACCTAAATTCCATGGGCTTAATTCTGAAGATCCCTTCCAGCACATCAAACAACTAAAGCATCTGGCCCAAACTTTTGGGTCAGACGCACAAAATCGGGATATTCTTCTCATGAAGATGTTCTCCTTTTCTCTTATGGACAAGGCCGCCCATTAGTATCAAACTCAGACCCGGCCGATCAACAATTGGGAAGAACTTCAGTCCAAGTTCCTGAAAAAGTTCTTCCCTGTTGGACGGACCAACGCCTTGCGCCATCAGATTACACATTTCACCCAACAAACAGGGGAACCTCTCCATGAGGCATGGGATCGTTTTCAGGATCTCATGAGAAAGTGCCCTCATCACGGAGTTCCTAAATGGGAACAGGTCCAATCTTTTTACCAAGGACTCCATGAGGACATCCGTCTTTTCGTCAATGCAACCTGTGGAGGAAATATCATGGGTCAACATGAAGACACCGTGTGGGAGATTCTCGAAAACATGTGCGAGAACTCCATCAACAATGACTCCATGGGATTATTCGACAGGACGAATACCCGCGCAGCGACGAATCTCAGGGGAGCACACGAGACGCAGGGCCTGTCCGCATCAGTCGACTTGGAGTTAATGACCAGTCGATTGGACAAGGTCTCGATTATCGAAAAGAAGGTGGATGAGCTGACTCAGCATCTGCAGCGAGCCACCTCTGCGCATAACCCTTTCGCACAGCCTCCTTCCACAAGGGAAACTGTGCAAAACATTCTCCATCGATCTTCTCCTAGGATGGACCCATCATCCGAATCTTTGCCCGGAGGTCCTTCCGATTCCTTCTACACCTGCCAGGGGAATTCCATTCCCTCTTTCTCTAACTCTCTGGAGGTTCCTCAGACCTGCGAGGACCTCAACGCCATCCAGAACGACCCGTTCTCCAACACCTATAATCCTGGATGGCGTAACCATCCTAACTTTCAGTGGGCGGGAAATTCCCAAACCCAAAGACCATCCTTCCAACCCCGCCCACAACCTCCTCGTCCTTACCAGCCGCCTCAGCCTCGGCCCAACCATACTTACCCATCTGGGCCGAATCAAGATCAAATGTCCCTTATCCTTCAAACCCTGGCTGACATTCAAAGAACGAATGGGGCTATCCAGAAACAACACAAGGACGAACTTACAGAGGTCCGAAACCAATTGACCCAGTTGGCAAACTCTCGCCAGCCAGGTACTCTTCCTTCCCAACCTCTGCCTAATCCTAATAACGTGCCAACCCAGCGGCGCGTTATGAACCCAAACCCGGGCCATGCCCATATGACCTATCAGGCCCCCTCTGCTCCTTCACCTGACGGGATAGAGGCCTCCACTTCTTTTGCAGGTTACCAGCAGCAAGCTATCTTACCCAATCCCAACCAAAACCAGGCAGGACTTAATTCCGTAACGACCCGTAGTGGTAAGGAAACCCAAGACCCACCTCATCCGAACCACTCCAAGCCTGGTAGTGATCCCAAGCCTAGGACAGTAATCCAGGACATCCCCACCCCTATCCCAGATCCACAACCTGGACCTATCCTAGAAGAACCACCCAAGATCCCGTTTCCCGAGGCCTTGACCAAGGGAAAGAAGACCACTAAGCCTGTGGCACCTGAGGAGGACCTGGTCAAGCTCTTTGAGCAGGTCCACATAAACATCCCCTTGATGGATGCAATCCGCCACGTACCAGCTTACACACGATTTTTAAAGAATGTGTGTACACCCCAGTGTAAGCCGCGAACCAAGGGTGGGAGCCCAATTGTTCTGTCAGAGCAAGCCAGCTCTATAATCCTCAGTAAACTCCCACCCAAGGCAAAAGATCCTGGTACTCCCCTGATTTCCTGCAAGATAGGTGCTACCTAATTTGATAGAGCTTTGCTAGACTTAGGTGCATCCATAAACCTGATACCCACATCCTTACTTGACCATCTAGAAGAATCTGAGCTAAAACCAACCGAGGTGACATTACAATTAGCAGATCGATCTATAAAGTCACCAAAAGGGATGCTCGAGGATGTTATCGTAAGAGTGCGGGATTTCTATTTCCCAGTGGACTTTATAGTCTTAGATATGGACGCGCCTAAAAATCCTAGGGATACACCAATCATTCTAGGGAGACCTTTCTTGGCTACTGCTAGAGCTAACATCAGCTATGAGGAGGGCCAAATAGAGCTTAAATTTGGAGATCAAACCTTAAAAATTGATATATTTAAGGCCCAACAAGGAATTAATTGCGGTGTCATCGAACAGATTTATGACGTTAGGATTTTGGTTGATGAGTCACACCTCTAGAATGACTCGATTATGCCTCATCAACCACAGAAGGATCTTGACCCGCAAACAGAGGAGTCGAATCCAGACATACACAACCCAGTAACTCCTACCCTTGAACCTCACATCTACACTGAACCACCCGCTGCTGCTGATAACCCTATCCTCGAGTTAAAGCCTCTTCCTGCTCACTTGAAATACATCTTTTTGGGATCCAATCAGACCCTTCCTGTGATTATAAATTCCACCCTCAATTCCGAACAGGAATCCCGTCTGATTACTGTTCTCCAGCAACATCGCAGAGCCATCGGGTGGACTCTCGATGATTTGATTGGAATAAGCCCTTCTTATTGTACTCATCATATCTATTCAGAAGAGGGCGCACGACCTTCTCGTGAAATGCAGAGACGTTTAAACCCTAATCTGCAGGAGGTCGTGAAAAAGGAGATCATTAAGTGGTTAGATGCCGGGATCATCTACCCGATCTCCGATAGTCGTTGGGTGAGCCCAATTCAGGTTGTGCCTAAGAAGGCAGGACTCACCACCATAACGACTGAAACCGGAGAAATCATTCCTACCCGATTAGCCAATGCGTGGAGAGTCTGTATAGATTACCGCCGACTCAATTCCTCCACAAAGAAGGACCATTTCCCACTACCCTTCATTGATCAAATTCTCGAGAAACTAGCGGGAAATAGGTTCTTCTGCTTTCTTGACGGGTACTCCGGTTACAACCAGGTGGCAATCCATCCTGAGGATCAAGAAAAGACCACATTCACCTGCCCCTTCGGAACGTATGCTTTCCGAAGGATGCCTTTCGGTCTTTGCAATGCACCTGCTACTTTTCAGCGGTGCATGCTTGCCATATTCTCAGATATGGTAGGTGATTTCTTGGAAGTCTTCATGGATGACTTTTCAGTCTTTGGAGAATCTTTTGATGATTGCCTCCAACACTTGGCCCGGATACTCAGGCGATGCATTGTGGTGAACTTGGTTCTTTCCTGGGAAAAGAGCCATTTCATGGTGCCTGAGGGAATTGTCCTGGGACACTCAATTTCGGAAAAAGGCATCCAGGTGGATCGAGCTAAGGTTGATCTGATTTCTCGCCTTCCCGTACCTAGCTCGATCAGGGACATCCGTTCCTTTTTAGGGCACGTCGGTTTTTACCGCCGTTTCATTCCAGATTTCTCGAAAATCGCGCGCCCCTTGACTTCTCTTCTCTCTAAGGATGTACCTTTTGAAATCTCCAAGGAATGCACGCTAGCCTTTGAAAACCTACGTGACCGAGTCACCCAGGCACCTATCCTACAATCCCCTGACTAGTCTCAACCCTTTGAGATCATGTGCGATGCGTCTGACTTCGCTGTAGGAGCGTTCCTGGGACAGAAAGCTGACGGGAAACCCGTGGTCATCTACTACGCTAGCAAGACACTTGACGAAGCTCAGCGTAACTATACTGTTACGGAGAAAGAGCTGCTAGCCATAGTATTTGCCCTTGAAAAATTCCGATCGTATCTTCTGGGTTCCCATGTCATCATTTACTCGGATCACACAGCTGTAAGGCATCTCCTTGCCAAGAAGGACGCGAAGCCCCGACTAATCCGTTGGATCTTGTTGTTGCAAGAATTCGATCTTGAGATTCGCGACAAGGCGGGAAGGCAGAATGTGGTAGCCGACCATCTGTCCCGTCTCCCTTCTGAGATCATCAACCCTTCCGGACCCATCACGGAACATTTTCCTGATGAGCACCTGCTTTCTGTTGGTACTAGACTTCCATGGTTTGCTGATATAGTAAACTACTTGGCATCTCATCAGACACCGTCTGATTGGCCGAAGGCCAAGAAAGACAAATTGTGTTCTGATTCCAAGTATTACATTTGGGAAGGCCCGTACCTTTTCCGCATAGGTGCTGATCAAATTATTCGGAGATGCGTCCCGGAAGAGGAAATCGGTAATATCCTATCTTTCTGCCATGACCAGGCATGCGGTGGCCATTTCTCAGGGCATAAAACCGCATCCAAAGTCCTCCAATGTGGCTTCTACTGGCCTACACTTTTCAAAGACGCATACAGTCACTGCAAGGCATGCAGTCGTTGCCAGACTTTGGGCAACATGAACCATCGTGACATGATGCCTTTGCAGCCGATTCTCGTATGCGAAATCTTCGATGTATGGGGGATTGATTTTATGGGCCCCTTTCCTGTTTTGGATGGTTTCGAGTACATTCTGCTTGCGGTGGACTACGTGTCCAAATGGATCGAAGCCATACCGACCCGAACCTGCAATCACAAGATTGTTCTTAAGTTCATACATCAAAACATTTTCTCAAGGTTCGGGATTCCTCGTGCTATTATCTCTGATGGGGGGACCCATTTTACAAATGCTCAATTTAGGTCACTGATGGCCAAATTTGGGGTGTCTCATAGAATCTCTACTCCTTACCACCCCCAAACAAATGGTCTAGCTGAGCTATCAAATCGGGAGATCAAGAAAATCCTGCAAGTCACTGTTCGGCCTGACAGGAAGGACTGGTCCTCCCGACTTCCAGAAGCATTGTGGGCCTATAGGACCGCCCACAAGACCCAATTGGGCATGTCTCCCTTTAGACTGGTGTACGGAAAGGCATGTCACCTTCCAGTAGAACTGGAGCATAAAGCCTATTGGGCAGTACGGAACTGTAATCTAGATCTTTCCAAGGATGGAACCCACAGAAAACTCTAAATCAGCGAGATCGATGAATTACGCCTAGACGCGTACGAGAACTCGCGAATCTACAAGGAGCGGGTTAAAGCCTTCCACGACAAGCACATCTCGAGAAAGATCTTTCATCCTGGTCAAAAGGTCCTACTCTTTGATGCCCGACTCAAACTTTTCCCGGGGAAACTGAGGTCCAAGTGGGTCGGACCGTATTTAGTCCGACAGGTTTTTGGAAATGGAGCAATTGAAATCAGTCTACTCAACCATGATTCCGAACCTTTCATCGTGAACGGTCAGAGACTCAAACCGTTCATTGATGTGACTTCTACTGATTCAGCTGAATCATCCCTCATCCTCCATTCCCCTTGAACTTACTGCGCCCGGCCGATGGCGTAAAACTCAGCGTTTAACGGGAGGCAGCCCGTCATTTCTTGAAAATCTAAAACCTTTTTTCTGACACCATTGTGCACTTAAGGTTCACCCTTTAAAACAGCCGACTCCACCTCAGATGCTTGCATCTGAGATTAGAAATCGTCCGCAGAATTCATCCCGACCCATTCACTCACAAAAATATCTGTCTTAAGGAATAAATTAAGTAAATAAAAACCCCTAAATCACAATGAGGGCATTGCAAGTTTTAGGCATGGGGGGTATAAGTGCAAAACTTGTAGAAAAAAAGGTTTTAAACAAAAAATTCACATATGCCAAAAACACCATAAAAATTAAAAATTTTTCAAAATAAAAAGAATAAGAGGAGAAAGGAAATTTTGAGGAGAAGGAAAAGAAACAAAATGAAAAGGAGCACAAAAAGATGAAAGAAAAGAGTAATAGTCATTAGTAAGAAGCTAAGGAATTAACCTTAGTCTAGACCATTTTTTCAAGAAAAGAAATGAAAAGTGCTTGGTAAGATTAGTAAGAACGCAAACCTTAGGCATTCTTGATAGACTCTTAGTACCCATTAAGATCTAAACAATCCTCAAGAGGTTGAGGAAAATGAAAAGCTTAAGTACTAGGTCCAAGGCTTAGGGAGTATTTGACCTCGCTAACTAACTTCTGGTTTACGGGACTCAGTAACCTAAGCACCCTAACCTCACACACAGCCTGGTTCAGTAAGTGTAAAAATCAAAATCACGCAGAAGCGTCGAAAAAATTCTGAAAAGTACACCTAGAGTAGGAGCGGCCGATCAACACAAGTTGATTTGGACGAGTTCCCAGCGCAGAGAGGCGGGAAATCCCCTCAAAGATGCGTAACAAAATATCATCTCCTCGGTGCTTGTCTCTTAGGATATTCACATATCCTACTGGGGGCATGTAAGCACCCTGCTGGTTCAGATTCCATGGATGGCATTATCACGAAGTGTCAACTGCCAGGGTCTAAACGCGGCCACGGAACACCATGGATGGGATTATCTCGAAATCTCAATAGCCAGGGTTCTGGGGGTTGCCATGGGCGGTGCTATCTCGAAGCATCGATCGCCAGGAACCCTTGAGGATTGATGATGGGGGCAAGGAATCTGATACAGACCGTGTTGAAAAGCCAATCCTAAGCTAGAATTAAAAAGAAAAAGAGAGAGAAAACTCTCCAAAAATAGAAAAATTTTCTACCTCTCTCTCTTACAAAACGCACTGCGAACTGAACCAGGGCTAAAATCATTTCAAGCACGGGTGCTTTAACTACAAAGTCCAATAAACCTTAGGTTAGTTCTTGTGGGTCTTAAAAACCCTTGCTAAGGACTGAGGCTGAGGCTAGACAGATTTGGATCTTGATTGGTACTAGAGTACCTTTTAAGCCTATAGTCAGCATTCTAACGTAATCTAAGTTTAAATGAAAAAGCACTTATCTGAAGCTATTAAAGAACTTCATGGTCTAGAACAAGGGTTGAAACCTTAAGTTTTTGCTAAGGCACTAGCAAAAGCTAGGCATGGGGGTATGATGAGAACCTCATCATGAGTCATAACTAGCTCATTTTAACCTAATACAGAGAATAAAAGCTCCTACATAACCTTAGAAAGGCTTGGCTCAGAGAGATTCTAAGTTTGCAAAGAAAACATAAACTGAGGGGTAAAAATGTAATTTCACCAATCCGATCTGAAAATAGGGTAACTCAGGGTCCAAACATAAGTCAAAACAACCTAATAAAAATAAAAGTGGGATGAGATGACTCAATAAGGGCTACAGCAACTCCAAAGAATTAAATGACAGCCTGTAACCCTAAAAACAAACCCACTTCAATTCACGTGGTTCGAGGTAAGGTAAAAATCAACTAAATCCTATAAAATTCATAGAAAAATAATCTCTAGGGCTTAGGACTTTCAATTTGGCCTTACGAACCCATTTTGACCTACATTGAGAACCATGCCCAATTAACAACTTAATTTGGGTTTTTGCGTAAATTGACCGGTCAAACAAGGTTTAATCTAGAAATAAAATTCACCATCAGAATCCTTAGGTCCTAATTAGTCATGTATAAAAACTTGGGCCTAAGAAGAACCTTCTTGACCAACTTTACACTTTGGTCCTCATATATTTTGAACCCTCACATTTTGGCCCCTAACTCTCCTTCGTTCTTTGCGTTTAGGTTCCTCCTGCAAAACCTGCGTAGCACCATGCTCCGGCGACCTTGCGCGGAGCATGGCGCCGAGTAGGGTGAGGGAGGGACCCTGGCAAGTCAATGGGGGGTACCCTGCGTCGTCAGCCACCGCAGGGACACCCCCATGAGTACTGCGACCGCCCATACCGCCCGTGCGAACGCACGGACGGTATGGGTCTCCTTCCTCCGGCGTCCTCCGGTGAGGGAGACACGTCGTCTCCCTCCGCCCTCCTCTCTGATTCCGCCCCTATAAATACCCCCGTCGCTCCGCCGTTCTTCCCAGCTCGGATCTGATGGAGACACCCCCTCAATTCCTCCCTTCCCACTCCGACAGACGCCCCCTTTCTCCGGCGGCATCTTCTCCTCCTCCTCGTCGCCCTGCCACACTACAGCAGCAGGGTTACCTTCCCTCGATCTTTCCGCGTCACGTCGCACCCAGCTGGCGCCTCTCCGGTCCCTTCCTCGCCACCGCCCCTTCCTCTGGGCAATTTCTTCTCCGGCGACAGTCGATACGACTGTCGCCTGCGCCAACCCCTCTTCGTCCAGCTTAGTAGGTAAAACTTCTCCTCTTCCTCCCCTCTTTCTTTTCCATACTGAAAACCCTTACTGTCGGCCCCGATTTCCCACCGATCACCCTCACCTTCTCCACCTCCGGCCAAACTCCGGCGAACCGCTCCCATCGCTCCAGCACCCCACACGGCTCGCCGACTTGTGCATAACCTCCGCCTCCTCACCCTGATCCCCTTCCGCCCCTCCACTTCCCTCCAAACACCCTCTGCAGATCCACCGAACACACCCACTTCTCCGCCCGCAGTTTGACCTAGGGCGACCCTTTTGCTCCACCACGCCCACTGCAGACCCTCCGACCACCTTCGCCGTGCCACGGCGAAGGTTCTCCACATATCTGATTAGGCCGAGAGGCCGTGCTTCTGTGAACAGGTGTTGCGCCCGCCATCGCCATTGCTGAGCAGCGAAGCTCCTTCGACCTGCTGCTCCAGGCAACACCACGCCCAGGTCAGATTCCCAGGCTTCGCGGGGTAGCTTCGCGAAGTGTCAGGCTGCAGTTCGGGTGAAGCCCTCGCCCGAAGCCCTCACGCGAAGTTCTCGCTGCCGCTGCTTCCTCCGCGCAGGCGCTCACATTGGGGTGGGACATTTAGTCCCACCTCGGAAGGCTTCGAAGAGGCGCGCCGATATAAGTTGAAAACGTGTTGTAGGCTTATCGCCTCAGCACACGGGGTGAGGTCCCTCTCACACCGCTTCACCCGGCCCGTCCGCGAGCTCATCATGCGGATCCGGCCGACCCGACCCGACTTGACTGGCACTCCTCGCCCACCACCGCACGCCGGTGGGCCTGGACCCGGGCGCGACTCGTACCCGATTACCCGGTTGCTCTGGGATAGCTGTCCTAAGAGCGAATTCTGAGAGAAAAAGAGACGCGCGGGGGAGGGGGGGTAGCGTAGGTTTTTGCCCTCTGATGCTGAACTCTTAAGCGTGCAGGCACAGGTGAAGAAGAAGAAGAACTGAAGCGACACTGTAGCATCTGCGGGTTAAGTCGTCTGATTGGAAAATCAGACGACGTCCTGAAGACAGGTGAAGGCAAAGAAGAAGAAGGAAGGCGAGGCAGAGGAAAGAGAGGAACACAGAGCAGCCAAGTGAAGAAACAGAAAGCAGAAGAAGAAGAGAAGCAAGAAGAAAAGAAGAAGAAGAGCACGGGAGGAAGATCTGAAGCAAGAAAAGAAGAAACAAAGAAAATAAAAAGAAGAAAAAGACAGGATCGTCCAACCAAGAAATAGAGGAAGAACACGAAGAACAAAAGCTAAAGAGGAGAGAAGACAAAGAGGAAGAAAGAAGAGAAGAAGAAGAAGCCAAACTTTCATCTCTCTCTCTCTCTCTTTATTTTTGTAATAGAACATGTATATCTCTAGAATACGACTTGCTCCCTGAGTTCGACCTCGGGAGAACTGTATTTTCCGAGTAACAAATATTAGCAAATGATGGCAATAACTATCTATACTACAACGACTTAAGAAAAGCTAGTTGCTGCCACCGTTCGCCACTCATGTTGCCCAAAGTTTGGCAACGACTGCATGCCTTGCAGTGACTGTATACATCTTTGAATAGTGTGGGCCAGTAGAAGCCGCACTGGAGGACTTTTGATGCGGTTTTATGCCCAAAGAAATGGCCACCGCACGCCTGGTCATGGCAGAAAGAGAGAATATTGTTGATTTCCTCATCCGGGACGCATCTCCGGATGATTTGGTCAGCACCGATGCGGAAGAGGTACGGGTCTTCCCAAATGTAATACTTGGCATTAGAGCGCAATTTGTCTTTCTTGGCCTTCGGCCAATCAGACGGGATCTGATGAGATGCCAAGTAGTTTACTATATCAGCAAACCATGGAAGTCTAGTACCAATAGTCAGCAGGTGCTCATTAGGAAAATGTTCCGTGATGGTCCGGAAGGGTTGATAATCTCAGAAGGAAGGCGGGACAAATGGTCAGCTACCACTTTCTGTCTTCCCGCCTTGTCGCGAATCTCGAGATCGAATTCTTGCAACAGCAAGATCCATCGGATTAGTCGGGGCTTCGCATCCTTCTTGTCAAGGAGATGCCTCACAGCCATGTGATCGGAGTAGATGATGACGTGGAAACTCAGGAGATAAGATCGAAAATTTTCAAGGGCAAATACTACGGCTAGTAGCTCTTTCTCCGTAATCATGTAGTTACGCTGAGCCTCGTCAAGTGTCTTGCTAGCGTAGTAAATGACCACGGGTTTCCCGTCAGCTTTCTGCCCCAAAACCGCTCCTACAACGAAATCGGACGCATCGCACATGATCTCAAAGGGTTGAGACCAGTCAGGGGATTGTAGGATAGGTGACTGGGTGACTCGGTCACGAAGGTTTTCAAAGGCTAGTGCACATTCCTTGGAGATTTCAAAGGGTACATCCTTAGAGAGAAGAGAAGTCAAGGGGCGCACGATTTTCGAGAAATCAGGAATGAAACGACGGTAAAAACCAACGTGCCCCAGAAAAGAACGGATGTCCCTGATTGAGCTAGGCATAGGAAGGCGAGAGATTAGATCAACCTTAGCTCAATCCACTTGGATGCCTTTCTCCGAGATTAAATGTCCCAGGACAATTCCCTCAGGCACCATGAAATGGCTCTTTTCCCAGGAAAGAACCAAATTCACATCGATGCACCGCTTGAGTATGTGGACCAAGTGTTGGAGGCAATCGTCAAATGATGCTCCAAAAACTGAAAAGTCATCCATGAAGACTTCCAGATAGTCACCTACCATATCTGAGAATATGGCAAGCATGCACAGCTGAAAAGTCGCAGGTGCATTGCAGAGACCGAAAGGCATCCTTCGAAATACGTACGTTCCGAAGGGGCAGGTGAATGTGGTCTTCTCTTGGTCCTCAGGATGGATTGCCACCTGGTTGTAACCGGAGTACCCGTCAAGAAAGCAGAAGAACCTATTTCCCGCTAGTTTCTCGAGGATCTGATCAATGAAAGGTAGTGAGAAATTGTAACGACCCGGTTCCCGAGTCCCTACGAGACACGAGAACCGGACCGACTCGACTAATCCCAAGACCTAGTCGTCCAACGAGGAAGTAACCAAAAGACAGTAAAATAAACCACATTCAGCATGAATATAACTAACAGTAAGAAAGTACAGCAGTAAGGAAAGAAACTACTACAGTAGGTACCACCACAACAGTAAAACAGCATTTATCATATAACAAGAACTGCAGGTAAAGATGGTACAGCGGAAACAAAAACTACTCACTAGAACAGAAATAAAAGGGGTACAAAAAGGCTGTGGTACTCTACTGGACCCTACTCGGCCCAGCGTCCTCTGCAGCCGCCGACCCTGGCTGCTCAACACCTGGTCCTGAAAAAGGTAACGAGTGTAACATGTCAGCAAAACGCTGAGTAGAGTGGCAAACTAACTAAAGGCAACAGTAGAGTGTACAGTAGCTGTTATGTTCTATTACTTCTTTTTTTTTTTCACATCTTTCAATTTTTCTCACTATTTCTTTTATTTCTCAGATCCTTTACTTGATCTCAAATGTCCTCGTGGGAACGATCTTGATTGCAGTCTTTTCCAAAAGTAGAAGTAGCACGTGGTGCTCTCCTGGCCGGGAGAGTCCCCCGTGGTGATCCTACCCTCAGTCAACCACCCCAAGGTCACTGACAGACGTAACGGTGACTACGGCACGCGCGATAGACGCACAGGTAGCTAGCCCGCACTGGCACGCGGTCAGTCGTTTCCGTTAACGGGTGCGCCCAAAGCACAGCACGGAACCAGGGCAGAGCCCTCTCAGTAACAGGGGTCCAACCCCTCCACAGTAACCAAACCGGGGCCTTGCCCCTCCACAGTCCGCGCACCCTCGCCTGACTACCCTGGTTTGCCCTAATGGGCCTAACAAGTCGGTGAAGGAGGCTAGCAGAACCCCGGGGCCCGTGGGGTAGCTAGTACTCTCCTAACACTAGTAGCTCTCCTCGGTACTACGTACACGAGGGCCAACAAGTCGGTACAGAGCGGCCAATCCTAACCCCGGGTCCCTGGGGCGGCTGGCCCCACTCTGCACTAAACAGGTACAGGTACTTCCCTTGGTACTGCGTACCCAAGAGACAGTACAAACTACATCTCAGTTCCATTCCTTTTTCTTTCCAGGAGTTCCACTCCTAATTCCCCGTAGGGTTCCAGCTCTTTATCTCAGAACATCATATGTTTCACTTTCCAGATTCACGTTCTCAAAATCCATGATCTCAAACATGTTTCTTTATTCATGACAGGCAGCTGTTAATTAATTTTACAAGCAGCTTTATATATATTCCTTTCCATTTTCCCAAGACTGCAGTAATATACATTCCACTAGTTTTTCCACCCTAGGATTCATGCCATACCCTAGGATCTATCATACAATCTAGTTTTCCAGCCCTAGGATTCATGCAACACCTAGGAGCTATCATTCCATATATTTCTCATTCCTAGGATTCATGCAATGCCCTAGGTTCTAGTTATAGTTCCATACTTTAACAGATTTTATTAATACTTAAAGCCACTCTACCAGGTACAACGGGAGTAGTGGGGGCGTGATCGGGAATCCCGCGTGCCTCCGCGACTCTCAAGACTGCAACCGAACGAGATCCTATCACAAGGATCAAACATAAGGAGTGTCTCAGAACAGTGTATAGCTACTGTAGACGGGTAGAGGAATTAATTCTGAAAAGAACGCAACTCGAATCGCGGAAAACGGAGCCCAAACGGGCCCTAAACGGGTCGAAAAAGATGATACTGTGCAAAATCAGACGTCTGGAACTCCTTCCAGACGTCTTAAACGGTGGATCAGAGAATTACCTGTTCAGCTTGGTTCCCCGGACGTCCAGAAGCCTGCGGGGACGTCTGTCCTATACCCCAGACGTCCGATGGTACACACGGACGTCTGTAGATCACTCCCGCCGTCCGGTACAACTTCCAGACGTCTGATTCGCAAAGGATGGCGAATCAGCGACCTGCGCACGGCCAACCCCCCCCCTCCCTCAGTACGGTCAGTCGAGAAGAAGGAAGAAGAAAGCGGAAACTTACCTTTCAGACGTCTGTATGATCTTACAGACGTCGACCTTGCCGTCTGGCTATCAACCCAGACGTCTGATTCTGGAAATCTTTCCAGAATCAGAACCCTGCTCGGCCTCCGCTCGCGACGCCGCCCGCGTCGAACCTCGCGCGTCTGCTGCTCAGCCCGCAGCAGGTCCCACTCCGCGTCGCTCCGTGCCCCCTGCGCCCTCCGCCGGCCGGCCAAGCCGCTCCGGACGCCACACCTCCTCCGCGCTCACTGCAGCTGCCGCTGCCGCCCTCGCGCTCGCTCGCCCTCGCGCTCAGGAAGGAGAAGAAGGAGGAGACGGTGGAGACGGGAGGGGAGGCGCGCCCTTTTTAAGGCCGCGCGAGGAGGAGAGAGAAGGTGGTCGCAGCGCGCCTGCAGCCGCAGAGGGAGAGAGAGAAGGAATCGCAGGTCTGCGCGCACAGGCGCGCAGACGAATCTCCCGTGCGAACATAACTGTTTTCCAGACGTCTGTAAACGATCCCGGACGTCTGGTCAGACGTCTGGATGTGATCCAAGACGTCTTGTCCGACGTCTGGGCCACCTCCCAGACGTCTTAAAAGGCGTCTGGGGCACGCGTTCGTTACAATATAACAAACTCAAAGGAAGTTTCGTCCCCGAAACTTGCGCCAACTAGGGTGCGGGAAAAAGATGTCCAAATAACCATAACAAACTCAAGGAGGACTGAAGCCGGTCCGAAAAGACGTACCCGCGAAAAGCTCCGGGTACCGCTCCCGCATTGCCGCCTCAGGCTCCCAGGTAGCCTCCTCGTACCGCTGGCTCCTCCACAAAACCTTTACCAGGGGTACTTGCTTTCGTCTCAACCTGCGGACGGCTCGGTCTAGGATCTGCACTGGCCGCTCGGGGTAGGTCAGGTCGTCGCTCACCTCGACGCTCTCGTGTCTCAGTACGTGGTTGGGATCGGCTACGTACTTCCTGAGGTTGGACACGTGGAACACGTCGTGCACACCAGAAAGCTGCGGGGGAAGGGCAAGTCTGTAAGCAACGGGTCCAACCCGCTCCAGGACCTCAAAGGGCCCCACGAACCTCGGCGCGAGCTTCCCTCTCACCCCAAACCGCTGTAAGCCCTTCATGGGCGAAACACGAAGGAAGACGTGGTCCCCAACCTCGAACTGCACCTCTCTGCGTCTGCGATCTGCGTAGCTCTTCTGTCTGCTCCTGACAGTGCGGAGTCGTCTGTGGATCTGCTCGACTACCTCCTGACTCTACCAGATCAACCTGGGGCCAACCTCCCACTTGGTCCCCACCTCAACCCAACTCAAGGGTGCCGTGCATTTCCGTCCGTACAGAGCCTCGTAGGGAGCCATGCCGATGCTCGAGTGATAACTGTTGTTGTATGCAAACTCCGCCAGGGGCAGGTGCTCCTCCCAAGAGCCCCTCCAGTCTAGTACTCAGGCACGCAAAAGGTCCTCAAGTGTCTGTATCGTGCGTTCCGACTGTCCGTCCGTCTGGGGGTGGTAAGCCGTGCTAAACCTCAACCTCGTCCCCAAAGCCTGCTGAAACTCAGCCCAAAACTGGGACGTCAAAATGATTGAAGAGGTTGGGACAACCGGGTTTTATTGTTATAACGTTGTAGTATAGCCAGTTATTACCAACATTTCAAATATATAAATTTTTTACTCAGAAAATAAAAGAGTTCCCGAGGTCGAACTCAGGGAGCAAGTTTCATTCTAGAGATATACATGTTTCTTTTACAAAAAAAAATAAAGAAAGAGAGAGGGAAAGAATTTGTTGTTCTCTTTGTTTTCTCCTCGTGATGCTCTTCTTCCTTTCTTTCTTCAGATCTCCTTCTTCTTCTTTGTTCTGCAGAGGTGATGCTCCTCTTTCTTTCTTTCTTTAGATCTCCTTCTTCTTCTTCCTGCTGTTCCTGCTCTGCTTCGCCTTCTTCTATTGTTCTACAGATCTTCTTCCGTCTTTCTTCTTTTCCCTTCAGGACGTTGTCTGATTTCCAAATCAGACGACTTAAACTGCCTGTTGCTACAGTCAGCTTCCTTCTTCTTCCGCGGTTCTTCTTCTTCACCTGTGCCTGCACACTTCAGAGCTTACGTCAGAGAACAAAACCTACTCTACCCTCTCCCCCCCCCGCGTCTCTCTCTCTCTCTGAAACCACTCTTCGGAAAGCTCTCCCAGAGCTGCCGGGTAATCGGGTTCGGGTCTCGCCCGGGTCCAGGCCCACCGGCGTGCGTGGTGGGCGAGGAGTGCAGGTCAGTCTTAAGTCGGGTCGGGTCGGGTCAGGTCCGCGGGGCGTGAGCGCGGACGAGACCGGGTAACCGGGCGGGTGAAGGGGACCTCACCCCGTGTGCTGAGGCAGTAAGCTTCCAGCACTTTTGCATCTTATATCGCTGCGACTCTTCAGGCTTTTCCGAGGTGGGACTAAATGTCCCACCTCAATTGCGCGCCCGCAGCGGGGAAATCAGCGGGAGATCGCGGCGTCACGCGAAGCCTTCTGCCTTAGCTGCGAGCCTGGTGTTTTGTCGAAACGCCTCGCAAGGCCTGGGAGTTGAATCTGGGCGTGGCGCTGAGCGTGGCGCGCCTGTAGCTGCAGGCGGAAGCAGTTCCTCCTGCACGGCAATGGCGGCGGAGGTCGGGTGGCCTGTTCACAAGAAAACGGCCTCTCGGCCTAATCAGAAAGTGCCAGGAGCTTCGCCAGGGTGCGGCGAAGCTCGTGTGGGTGGTGGCGAGGCGCGGGGCGGCGTGCAAGGGCTGCCCTAGGTCGGACTGTGGGTCGGAGGATGGGTTTGTTGGGGGAAGCGTTACGGAGGTGTGGAGTGACAGTGAAGGGGTGGGGGGTGCTCAGTGTGATGAGGCGGAGGTTCGGTGAGGGTCGGCGAGGTGTGTGAGGCTGTGGAGCGATGGGAGTATCTCGCCGGAGGGTGGCCGGAGACGAAGGGGGTGACGATGGTCAGGGTCGGTCGAGGGCTTAATTGAATAAATTGAAAGCGGGGAAAGAAAGAGGAGAAGAAGGGGAGTAGTTCTAGCTTACTTGCAGGGACGAAGGGGGAGGAACAGGGCGACAGTCGTATCGACTGTCGCCGGAGAAGACGATGCTCAGGGAAAGGGGCGGCGTCGAGCAGAGAGCTGGAGAGGCGCCAGCTGGGTGCGGCGTGGCGCGGGAAGAGCAGGGGAGGAAGTCTCTGCTGCTGGTATTGCGGCAGAGCGAAGAGGTGGAGGGGGGGGGGAACCGCCGGAGCTGGTGAGCGTCTGCCGGAGAGAGAAGAGAGGAAAGTTGAGGATTTTCTCCGTCAGATCCAGGCTGCCCCGGTCGGTGGAGCAACGGGGGGTATTTATAGGGATCAAACAGGGAGGAAGGCGGAGGGAGACGACGTGTCTCCCTCGCCGGAGGATGGCCGGAAACAAGAACCCATACCGTCCGTGCGTTCGCACGGCCGGTATGGTGGGTTATAACGACCAGGGGGGTGTCCCTGCGACGGCTGACGACGCAGGGCACCCCCGGTTTACTTGCCAGGTCCCCCACCTCACCCTGCGCGGCGCCATGCTCCGCGCAAGGTCGCCGGAGCATGGTGCTGGCAGGTTTTGCAGGGGGACCTGGTCGCAAAGAACGAAGGAGAGTTAGGGGTCAAAATGCGAGGGTTCAAAAGTTGAGGGCCAAAGAGTAAATATATGAGGACCAAAGTGTAAAGTCGGTCAAGGAGGTTTCTTCTTAGGCTCAAGTTTTTATACATGACTAATTAGGACCTAAGGAATCTGATGGTGAATTTCATTTCTATATTAAACCTTGTTTGACCGGTCAATTTACGTAAAAACCCAAATTAAGTTATTAATTGGGCATGGTTCTCAATGTAGGTCAAAATGGGTTCTGAAGGCCAAATTGAAGGTTCTAAACCCTAGAGATTATTTTTTATGAATTTTAGAGGGTTTATTCTATTTTTACTTTGCCTCGAACCTTGTGAATTGAAGTGGGTTGTTTTAGGGTTACAGATTATCATTTAGTTTCTTGGAATTGCTGTAGCCCTTGCTAGATCATCTCATCCCACTTTTATTCTTATTAAGCTGCTTTGACCTATGTTTGGGCCCTGAATTACCCTGTATGCAGATTATACTGGTAAAATTACATTTTTACCCCTTATGACTTGTTTTCTTCTTAAACTCAGAATTCTCTGAGTTAAGCCTTTCCTTGAGATATGTAGGAGCTTTTATCCTTTGTATTAGGTCAAAATGAGCTAGTTATGGCTCATGATGAGGTTCTCATCATACCCCCATGCCTAGCTTTTGCTAGTCCCTTAGCAAAAACTTAAGGTTTCAACCCTTGTTCTAGACCATGAAGTTTTTAATAGTTTTAGATAAGTGCCTTTTTTATTTGAGCATAGATTAGGTTAGAATGCTGACCATAGGCCTAAAAGGTACTCTAGTACCAATCAAGATCCAAATCTGTCTAGCCTTAGCCTCAGTCTTTAGCAAAGGTTTTTAAGGTCCACAAGAACTAACCTAAGGTTTATTGGACTTCGTGGTTAAAGCACCCGTGCTTGAAATGATTTTAGCCCTGGCTCAGTTCGCAGTGCGTTTTGTAAGAGAGAGATAGAAAGTTTTTCTGTTTGGAGAGTTTTCTCTCTCTTTTTCTTTTTAGTTCTAGCCTAGGATTGGCTTTTCAACACGGTCTGTATCAGATTCCTTGCTCCCATCATCAATCCTCAAGGGTTCCTGGCGATCGATGCTTCGAGATAGCACCGCCCATGGCAACCCCCGGAACCCTGGCTATTGAGATTTCGAGATAATCCCATCCATGGTGTTCCGTGGCCGAATCCAGACCCTGGCAATTGACACTTCGAGATAATGCCATCCGTGGAATCTGAACCAGTAGAGTGCTTACATGCCCCCAGTAGGATATGTAAATATCCTAAGAGACAAGCACCGAGGAGATGATATTTTGTTACGCATCTTCGAGGGGATTTCCCGCCTCTCCGCGCTGGGAACTCGTCCAAATCAACTTGTGTTGATCGGCCGCTCCTATTCTAGGTGTTCTTTTCAGAATTTTGCGATGCTTCTGCGTGATTTTGATTTTTACGCTTACTGAACCAGGCTGTGTGTGAGGTTAGGGTGCTTAGGTTACTGAGTCCCGTAAACCAAAAATTAGTTAACGAGGCCAAATACTCCCTAAGCCTTAGACCTAATACTTCAGCTTTTCATTTTCCTCAACCTCTTGAGGAGTGTCCAGATCTTAATGGGTACTAAGAGTCTATTCAAGAATGCCTAAGGTTTGCATTCTTTACTAATCTCATTGTGCACTTTTCTTGAATGAGGTCTAGAACTTAGGTTAATTCCTTAGTTCCTTACTAATGACTATCACTTTTTCTCATAATTTTGTGCTCCTTTTTCATTTTGTTTCTTTTCTCCTTCACAAAATTTCCTTCTCCTCTTTTCCTCTTATTCTTTTTCGAAAATTTTTTAATTTTTATGGTGTTTTTGGCATATGTGAATTTTTTTGTTTGAAACCTTTTCTTACAAGTTTTGCACTTTCATACCCCCCCATGCCTAAGATTTGCAATGTCCTCATTGTAACCTAGGGGGTCTTAGTTCATTCCTTAAGACAGAAATTTGGATGAGTGGATGGGTCGAGTTGAATTTTTGCGGACGATTTCAAATCCCAGATGCAAGCATCTGAGTTGGGGTCGGCTGTCTACAAGGGTGAACTTCGAGTGCTAAAAGGTGTCAGAACAAGTTTCAGGTTTTCAAAGAGAATGACGGGCTGCCTCCCGTTAAGCGCTGAGTTTTATGCCTTCAGCCTAGCGGGAAATGCGATGGAGAGGGGATGGTCAAATCAGCGGAGTTTTGTAAGACAAGCACCTTGATTAAGAGCCTGGTTGGTCCAACCAGGTGCTTGTTCAGATCAACAGGCTGATGATGCAGCCCAAACCCAATCAATCTGGTGGGTTGATAGATGTGGATAAAAAGGTGTGGAACCCACCATATACTATGAAGCTCAGATAGATGTGGAAGTGTAAACGCAGGGTTTGGCTGAGTCGAATCAGCCTGGTCAAAGTAGGGACTCGTAGAATAATCAGTGGTTGATGCAGGAACCCTACAGGGGTGATCAGAGAATGATAGAGCATGGTATGTAGTCTGATCAATGTTCGAAACCCGATGTGGAAATGCAATCGGCTCGGTGAGAGGTGAATCTGAATAGAAATTGAGTGCGGTTGCGGGTCGGGGTTTGGGAGAGGTTTTGATCCGTTCTGTGTGTGCGGACGAGGTGGCCATTGTGTACGAGGGCTCTTCTAGAAACAGATGATAGGTGGTTTTCTGTAGAGAGTCCTCTGGGTAACTATCAAATGCCGGAAGAGTGTCTGTAGGATGAAAGGAATCGGATTCGAGAAAAAATTTGGATTCTTGGTTGTAATCACTCTTGGCATTTTCTGTTTTTGGTTCCTGAGGATCGAAAAGGAATGATTCTGTGTTATCAGTGATCTCGGGAATCAGGACCTCAGAGTCGGAGTCAGAGTCATGTGAATTGAGGTCGTAGATAGGCCTGGCGTGTTCAGGAAGGGGAATCTCTCCGCAATTATAGTCAGATCTGAAATTGTCGGAGAGTTGGCGAAAATGATCATGAATTCCATCACAGCAAAAATCATCAGATGTGGAATCAGCAGCCTGATTGGGGTCTAGCCTATATGTGAATTCTGGGCTCGAAAAGGTATTCTGTCTAGGCTCAAGCTCCAAGCTGGTAGGATAGACCCAATTAAAATCCAACTCGTCCAACTCCTCAGTCTCTGTATCATAAATTGGCATGTTCTCTGGAAAATCGATCAGATTTTCTGAAGATGTTGGAGAGGGATATTCATCAAATAGAGGCCCGGAATCATATTCTGTAAAATTTTGATCTTTCTCATAAGGGGCCTCATAATCTTCCCAATAAGTTTCAGATCTAGGTTCTAGGCTTAGGATGTGGGTAGAATTATTAGAACCTAGGTCCGAATATCCTTCGAGGGCCACCTTATCAAAATAAGGGGCGGAATTTATACCCTCAGAAGGTTCAGTTCTGATCTCATTATTGCAGGAGTTTTGAAATTCTAGGCTTGACAATTCATGGTCTAAGTTTGGCTCATCATTGTGTTCTCCTGCAATATCCCAACCTAATTCAACATTGTCTTCTATCTGGGTTGGGATTTTACAACCACTTTGTGCCTCAATCCCGAGATCTGGGAAACTGGATTGTTCCTTAATACTGTTCCAAGATGGTTCATCCTCTGTTTCTGGTATATACGGGTATTTCTGGTTGATAATTTGTTCTACTGATTTCATCATTTCTACCCGTTTCATAAGGGCATCTTGGTGTTGTTCCCAAAGTACAGGATTTGTCAAGCATTGAAGGTATTCAGATTGGTGTAATTTTTCCATCTCAATGTATCCTGTCATGAGCATATCTCGGGTTGATCCTTTTGAAATTTCAGTCAATAGAATTTGGGCACAGTTTATGATGAAAGCTGTGGTTGTTGGAACATCAACCTGAATGTTTCCTATTGGTGTTGAGGGTTTAAATTTGATTTCATAGATTTCAAGGGCATCCTCAATCATCTTATCTTTCATGGATCTCAGATATTCAGGTTTTTTACATTGTAGTCTTGCTAGGTAATTAGGCTGCATCTTCGAATCAGGTGGTGGAATCAAGATAGAATCAGAAGTTTGAATTAATGGAAGAAGGGGACTTTGTTCAGAATCAGAGGAAAGAGGGGCTATGTGAATGATTTCTGCAAAAACAAGGGAGCCGAGGCTTAGCCTCGGGGAGAGTGAATTTCTATAGGAAGTTTCAAGGACCTCCTGCAAAGTACTGAAGGACTGGATGAGATAAGCAGGTGCTGGACCCAATCAAGACACCCAAAAATTGTTGGGTGACTATAGAGGTGCGGGGCAGATGGACCCCTTGATCAGAAAGATCGTCCACCTGAGAATTACCTGGGCAGCCAGAGAGGGAGAGTCCCGCAAAGACCCCTACACGGTAGAGCGTCCCCACGGGTTACAGGGTTTCCCCCACCCGACCTCTCTTGTCACTGCGGTTCCAGGTAGACCAGAATGGGGATCTTGACCTTTTAAGTCTACCAATTTTAAGATCAGGGTGCTTAAGGTTTCACTTGAACTTTAGTCTTTTAAGTGCAAAGAGTGACCTAATTTAAGGTTGGTTGACCCAAGGGGTCAACTTTACCTCTTGTTTTCTTTTAGAGCTTTTAGGTCTTGTCTTTTAGGGTTCAAGTGTTTAGAGAGCCAATTGTTTTAGGTTTTCTTTGAATAGGTATTTTCAATCAATGGTTTAGGCACACTTCTTTTGGATTTTCTCTATTCTTGATTTAAGTAGTGTGTCTCTAAAACCCTAATGTTGAATCTTATGTTGGCTCTACTTGGTCCAGTTAGTTCTTTGTTGGGTAATTAGGGCTCAAGCAAGAATGTGTTAGCCCTTAAATACCCTTAATAGTGTGCAGGACTAATGAGTTGAAAACATGCAACTCTTTATGGTTACTAAGTATGGAAGACAGGTTAGCCCTATATTGCTTGTTCTTTTCTTTTCTTCCTCTTTAGAGTTTAGGGGTTAATAGCGAGAGGAAAAATTTACCTGTCCTCGGAGTGGTTGTCGTGCGGTTGCTTGTCTTCTTGATTTCCTGTAGCTGCACAAAAGAGAGGTGATTATCAGAAATTAAAAAGAAACAGGAATGTTTACCTCTAGAATAGCCGTTGCTCCCCGGCAGCGGCGCCAAAATGATTGAAGAGGTTGGGACAACCGGGTTTTATTGTTATAACGTTGTAGTATAGCCAGTTATTACCAACATTTCAAATATATAAATTTTTTACTCGGAAAATAAAAGAGTTCCCGAGGTCGAACTCAGGGAGCAAGTTGCATTCTAGAGATATACATGTTTCTTTTACAAAAAAAAATAAAGAAAGAGAGAGGGAAAGAATTTGTTGTTCTCTTTGTTTTCTCCTCGTGATGCTCTTCTTCCTTTCTTTCTTCAGATCTCCTTCTTCTTCTTTGTTCTGCAGAGGTGATGCTCCTCTTTCTTTCTTTCTTTAGATCTCCTTCTTCTTCTTCCTGCTGTTCCTGCTCTGCTTCGCCTTCTTCTGTTGTTCTACAGATCTTCTTCCGTCTTTCTTCTTTTCCCTTCAGGACGTCGTCTGATTTCCAAATCAGACGACTTAAACTGCCTGTTGCTACAGTCAGCTTCCTTCTTCTTCCGCGGTTCTTCTTCTTCACCTGTGCCTGCACACTTCAGAGCTTACGTCAGAGAACAAAACCTACTCTACCCTCTCCCCCCCCCGCGTCTCTCTCTCTCTCTGAAACCACTCTTCGGAAAGCTCTCCCAGAGCTGCCGGGTAATCGGGTTCGGGTCTCGCCCGGGTCCAGGCCCACCGGCGTGCGTGGTGGGCGAGGAGTGCAGGTCAGTCTTAAGTCGGGTCGGGTCGGGTCAGGTCCGCGGGGCGTGAGCGCGGACGAGACCGGGTAACCGGGCGGGTGAAGGGGACCTCACCCCGTGTGCTGAGGCAGTAAGCTTCCAGCACTTTTGCATCCTATATCGCTGCGACTCTTCAGGCTTTTCCGAGGTGGGACTAAATGTCCCACCTCAATTGCGCGCCCGCAGCGGGGAAATCAGCGGGAGATCGCGGCGTCACGCGAAGCCTTCTGCCTTAGCTGCGAGCCTGGTGTTTTGTCGAAACGCCTCGCAAGGCCTGGGAGTTGAATCTGGGCGTGGCGCTGAGCGTGGCGCGCCTGTAGCTGCAGGCAGAAGCAGTTCCTCCTGCACGGCAATGGCGGCGGAGGTCGGGTGGCCTGTTCACAAGAAAACGGCCTCTCGGCCTAATCAGAAAGTGCCAGGAGCTTCGCCAGGGTGCGGCGAAGCTCGTGTGGGTGGTGGCGAGGCGCGGGGCGGCGTGCAAGGGCTGCCCTAGGTCGGACTGTGGGTCGGAGGATGGGTTTGTTGGGGGAAGCGTTACGGAGGTGTGGAGTGGCAGTGAAGGGGTGGGGGGTGCTCAGTGTGATGAGGCGGAGGTTCGGTGAGGGTCGGCGAGGTGTGTGAGGCTGTGGAGCGATGGGAGTATCTCGCCGGAGGGTGGCCGGAGACGAAGGGGGTGACGATGGTCAGGGTCGGTCGAGGGCTTAATTGAATAAATTGAAAGCGGGGAAAGAAAGAGGAGAAGAAGGGGAGTAGTTCTAGCTTACTTGCAGGGACGAAGGGGGAGGAACAGGGCGACAGTCGTATCGACTGTCGCCGGAGAAGACGATGCTCAGGGAAAGGGGCGGCGACGAGCAGAGAGCCGGAGAGGCGCCAGCTGGGTGCGGCGTGGCGCGGGAAGAGCAGGGGAGGAAGTCTCTGCTGCTGGTATTGCGGCAGAGCGAAGAGGTGGAGGGGGGGGAACCGCCGGAGCTGGTGAGCGTCTGCCGGAGAGAGAAGAGAGGAAAGTTGAGGATTTTCTCCGTCAGATCCAGGCTGCCCCGGTCGGTGGAGCAACGGGGGGTATTTATAGGGATCAAACAGGGAGGAAGGCGGAGGGAGACGACGTGTCTCCCTCGCCGGAGGATGGCCGGAAACAAGAACCCATACCGTCCGTGCGTTCGCACGGCCGGTATGGTGGGTTACAACGACCAGGGGGTGTCCCTGCGACGGCTGACGACGCAGGGCACCCCCGGTTTACTTGCCAGGTCCCCCACCTCACCCTGCGCGGCGCCATGCTCCGCACAAGGTTGCCGGAGCATGGTGCTGGCAGGTTTTGCAGGGGGGACCTGATCGCAAAGAACGAAGGAGAGTTAGGGGTCAAAATGCGAGGGTTCAAAAGTTGAGGGCCAAAGAGTAAATATATGAGGACCAAAGTGTAAAGTCGGTCAAGGAGGTTTCTTCTTAGGCTCAAGTTTTTATACATGACTAATTAGGACCTAAGGAATCTGATGGTGAATTTCATTTCTATATTAAACCTTGTTTGACCGGTCAATTTACGTAAAAACCCAAATTAAGTTATTAATTGGGCATGGTTCTCAATGTAGGTCAAAATGGGTTCTGAAGGCCAAATTGAAGGTTCTAAACCCTAGAGATTATTTTTCTATAAATTTTAGAGGGTTTATTCTATTTTTACTTTGCCTCGAACCTTGTGAATTGAAGTGGGTTGTTTTAGGGTTACAGATTATCATTTAGTTTCTTGGAATTGCTGTAGCCCTTGCTAGATCATCTCATCCCACTTTTATTCTTATTAAGCTGCTTTGACCTATGTTTGGGCCCTGAATTACCCTGTATGCAGATTATACTGGTAAAATTGCATTTTTACCCCTTATGACTTGTTTTCTTCTTAAACTCAGAATTCTCTGAGTTAAGCCTTTCCTTGAGATATGTAGGAGCTTTTATCCTTTGTATTAGGTCAAAATGAGCTAGTTATGGCTCATGATGAGGTTCTCATCAGACGTAAAGCGGGTATCCCGGTCGGATACGATCTCCCGCGGAACTCCGTGTAGTCGCACCACATCACGGATATACCTCTCTGCCAACTGTGCTGGTCCCAAAGTGACTCGGATCGGCAAGAATCGTGCCGTCTTCGTCAATCTATCCACTATTACCCAGACTGCGTCGTGTCCTCGCTGGGTAACAGGTAAGCCCACCACCAAGCCCATGGTGATGCTCTCCCACTTCCACTCTGGCACTGGAAGCGGCTGAAGCGGCCCTGCAGGCCTCTGATGCTCGGCTTTCACCTGCTGGCACACTAAGCACTGCTGCACGAACTCACCCACATCCCGCTTCATCCCTCTCCACCAGAACTCGCGTCTCAAGTCATGGTACATTTTTGTGTTTCCGGGATGTATGGTGAATCTGGAACCGTATGCCTCAGTCAGGAGCTCTCTCAACAGCTCCTCGTCTCTGGGGACGCACAACCGTCCCTTCAAGCGTAACACCTGGTCTGTGAAAGAGAAGTCCCCTGGGTCCCCTGAAAGTACTCTGTCGCGCAAAGACTGCAAGTACGGATCGGCCATCTGTCCCGTGATGATGCGGTCTAACAACTCTGGCCTGGTCTGCCGTGTCACCGTCACTGCCCCACAGTACCCTCGTAACTCTAGAGGTCGCCAACTGCCCACCTCCTCCAAAAGGCTCCAACTCTGTAACTGTAGACTGGCCAAGCGTGCGGGCGCCTTACGGCTCAAGGCGTCAGCCACCACATTGGCCTTTCCCGGGTGGTAGGAGATGCTGCAGTCGTAGTCCTTCAGGAGCTCCAACCAATGTCTCTGTCTCATGTTGAGCTCCTTCTGATCAAAAAGATATCTGAGGCTCTTGTGATCTGTAAAAATCTCGAAGGTCTCACCGTACAAGTAGTGCCTCCATGTCTTCAGCGCGAAGACAACAGCTGCCAACTCTAGATCGTGGGTAGGGTAGGTATGCTCATGGGGCTTCAGCTGCCACGAAGCGTAAGCGACCACGTGACCCCTCTGCATGAGCACACCTCCTAACCCCTGCAAGGAAGCGTCCGTGTACACAACGAACCCGCCACTACTGTCAGGGATGGTGAGCACGGGAGCCGAGGTCAACCTCTCCTTCAGCTCCAGAAAACAGGCCTCGCAGGCGTCTGTCCAAGCGAAAGGCACGTCCTTCCGGGTCAACTGTGTCATAGGACGCGCAATCTGTGAAAATCCTCTGATGAACCGTCTGTAGTAACCTGCCAGTCCCAGGAAACTGCGAATCTCAGTGACTGAACGCGGTCTCTCCCACCTGAGCACTGCCTCGACCTTGGCGGGGTCCACCGCCAGGCCGTCTCCAGAGATCACATGACCCAAAAAGGTCACCTCCCTCAACCAGAACTCGCACTTGCTGTATTTGGCGTACAGCCTGCGTCGTCTCAGAGTGTCCAGAACCATCCGCAAGTGCTGTCCGTGCTGCGTCCGATCTCTAGAATAGATGAGTACATCATCTATGAAAACCACCACAAACTGGTCCAAGTACGGTCTAAACACCCGGTTCATCAGGTCCATGAAAGCAGCGGGGGCATTGGTCAGCCCAAACGGCATGACCAAAAACTCGTAGTGTCCGTACCGGGTGCGGAAAGCTGTCTTGGAGGCATCGGTCTCCCTGATCCTCAACTGGTGGTATCCAGACCTCAAGTCGATCTTGGAAAACACCGTGGCACCCCGCAACTGGTCAAACAAATCGTCGATCCTCGGCAGCGGATATCTGTTCTTGATGGTGACCCTATTCAGCTGTCGGTAGTCCACACAAAGGCGTAGGGTCCCATCCTTCTTCTTCACAAACAGTACCGGGACTCCCCAGGGAGACGCACTGGGCCTCACGAAACCTTTCTCCAAAAGTTCCTGCAACTGGGACTTGAGCTCTCGCAGCTCAAGCGGTGCCATTCTGTATGGCGCGGTGGAGATGGGGCTGGTCCCTGGTACTAGTGAGATCTCAAACTCGATCTCACGCTCGGGCGGTAGTCCTGGTAACTCGTCTGGAAACACGTCGGGGTACTCTCTGACCACCGGGATGCTCTGGAAGTCTGCCACGGGGCTGTGCTCTGCCACCACACAAGCTAGGAAGCCCTCACACCCCTGGCTCAAAAGTCTCGCCGCCCGAAGTGCCGAAATGCACCTGAAACCTCCGTCCACTGGCTACCCGTGAAACTCGAAAGAAGGCAACTCTGGAATGGAGAAGACAATCTTCCTCTCAAAACAGTCTACCAAGGCGTGGTAAGCGGACAGCCAATCCATCCCCAGAATCACTCCAAAGTCCTCCATCTGTATCATAATCAGGTCAGCTGGCAGGCTATGTCCCCCGATGCTGACCCCGCAACCCGTGTACACCTCCTCAGCTACAAACAGCTGACCACTCGGACCTCTGATTACGAACGAATTCTCTAACAGTGTATAATCCTGGTCCAAACTAACTGCGAAACTGGCTGCGACAAACGAGTGCGTAGCGCCGGAATCGAAAAGCGTGTAAACGAGTCTGCCAGAAACTGAAACCATACCTGCTACCACGGATCCCGATGCTTTGGCGTCCCTGTGTGTTAGGGCGTTGATACGCCCCTCAGCTCTAGGTGCGGACGAAGCAGCCACACTCTGCGTCGGACGGGTAGGTGCTGGCCGGTACCCTCCTCGCGACTGCTGTCCTCCTCCTCGTGCCTGGGAACCGCGGCCTCCTGCACGCCCTCCAGTGCTCTGCACGGGAAGTATCTGCTGACCTCCTGCCCTAGATGGGCAGTCCCTCCTGACGTGGCCCGGCTGGCCACACTGGTAGCAGAGGGGAACCCGACTCCCGCCCTCAGTGAGTCCCTGCTGTCGGCTAGGCGGGGGTCCGGTGCTGGCGACTGGCCCCTGTCGAGGGCCCCCAAAGGCCACTGATGGCCCTGCACAGCGTGACAGCTCTCCTGCGGATGTCACGTGTCTCCGTTCTCGCCGGCCCTGTGAGAAGTCTGGCTGAAAGGGCCTCTTCCACCCGCCGTCGGTCTCTCGCGCGGACGGGTTGGTCTCCTTGTAAGTCATAGCTGCCTCTACCACCCTCGAAAACGTCGGCAGCTTCAAGGGTTTGACATACCCCCGGATCGCAGGCCGGAGCCCCTCGGTGAACCTCCAAAGGCGCTCCTCCTCAGTGGCTACCGCTGTCGCTGCAAAGCGGGACAGCTCCAAGAAACGCGTGCGGTACGCGCTCACCGTCATCGTCCCTTGGCTTGACGGTGAATTGAAGAATTAGGCAACTTTTGATGAATTACAAAGTATAACACAGGTAGCTCTAAGTTGATTCTTCTTTTTATTCCTTTTCAGATTTTTAGGGAGTTAAGAGAGGGCTAATGAAGATTACCTGTTCCTTGGAGTGTTTGTTGTGCGGCTGCTCTTCTAATTTTTCCTTTACCTGCACACAAGAGGGAAAAGATTAGAAATTCTTAAAAGAGTTTAAAGCTTCTAGAATAGCCGTTGCTCCCCGGCAACAGCGCCAAAAATGGTATTGTCGCCAACCGCAGTGCTGCTTTTGCGTGTCTTTATGTTTATTATAATATAATCGTTGTAGTATAAGATAAGACAACTACGGTTTCCATTACCAAAGAAATTTACTCGGAAATAGTTTTCCCGAGGTCGAACTCAGGGAGCTACTGGAATTCTAGAAGTACAAAGTTTCTTTATTGAATTACAAAAATAAGAGAGAGAGAAAGAGAGAGAGAGATTTTTGTCTTGGCTTCTTCTTCTCTTCTTGTTTTCTCTCTGATCCTGTCTTCTTCCCTCTTCTGTCATCTTCTGCTCTTCTCTGCCTTGCCTCTTCTCTTCTTTCTCTTTTCTTCAGCAGCAGAGCCTTCTTCTTTTTCTTCTTCTTCTTCTGGCTGCTCGTCTTCTTCTTCTGCTCTTCAGCTGCAGAGTCTTCTCTTCTTCTTCTTCTTTTCTTCCTTACTTTATCTCCTCTGAAGGCTGCTTATCCGTCATCTGATACAGCAGTCAGATGACTTAACTGCAATCTGCTATAGTGCTTCTCCTCTTTTCCTTCCTTCGCTGCTTCTTCTTCTTTGGCGAGCCTTCTTCTTCTTCTGCTTCTTCTCTTCTCCTTCATGCGGCTAAGTGCTGAGCCCTTCTCCTTCAACGCTCCTATCTTGCACACAAGGGGGAAGCAAAACCTATCCCCTCCCTCTACCCGCACGTATCTCTCTCTCTCTCTAGGAACCGCTCACAGGAAGCTCTCCCAGAGCCGCGGGTTAACGGGTCGGGTTGCATACCGGGACCAGGCGCACCGGCGTGATTTGGTGCACGAGGTGTGCGTGGGTAGTGTCGAGTCGGATCCGCCGGGTCCACGTGGTGAAACCGCGGACGGGGCGTGTGATGGGGCGCGGGACCTCACCCCAGGTGTATTGGAGGCAACCAGCCGTATACATAAAAACAATTTAAATCAGTGTGTTGCGTTGTGAACTTACGATGTGGGACTATCTTCTGCTTTTCCTCGTGCACTCCCGCAGGAGAACCTCCTCACAATCTGCTCAGCTGCTGCCGCTGTTGGTGCCAAGTGCTGAAGCAAAAGTCTTCACAGACTTCACCCCAGTCCACAGCACCTAGAGCGCAACTACCCCGACGCCTGGAGCCTGCTTGGAAGCTACTTCAATCGTCAATAATGGCGGCAGGGCTCCAGAACCTGTCGTGCACAAATACGGCCTATCGGCCTAATCAAACCACCAGGAGACCTTCGCCGTGACACGGTGAAGGTGGTGCGAGGTGCAGCAGGTCGCAGGACGGCCTAAGCGTATGTGCCTAGGTTGTCCTGTGACCGAAAATATGGGTGTGTTCGGGGGTGCGTTGAGTGGGTGTAGAGCGGTAGTGGGTGGGCGGAGGATGTTCAGCGTGATGAGGCGGAGCTTTTGCGATGGTCGGCGAGTTGGGTGGAGCTGCGGATCGACAGGGGCAACTCGCCGGAGAGTGGCCGGAGGCGAGGAAGGTGATGGTGGACAGGCGTGGTCGTGGGGCAATCAACCAAAATAGATGGGGGAAAAGAAAGAGGGGAAGAAGGAGAGTAACTGTAACCTACTTGCAGGGACGAAGGGGGCCAGAGCGGCGGGCAGTCGTATCGACTGTCGCCGGAGAAGAAACACCTAGAGGGAGAGAGCGACGATGAGGAAGTGGGCAGGGAGGCGAGCGCTTGGTGCAGCGCAATGCAGGAAGATGAGGCGAAGCTGGCTCTACTGCAGGTATGGCAGCAGAGCGACAAGAAGGAGGAGGAGCAGTAACCGGAGCTGGTGGGTTTCCTGTCGGAGTGGGGAGAGAGGAAAGGTTGAGGGTTTCTCCGCCAAGACCAGACTGCTCAAACCGGCTGACGGTGCTAGTTCTTATAAAGGGGGTGGCGGAGAGGCGGACGCAAGGTGGCGACGTGCGCGCCTCGCCGGAGTATTGTCGGAGACGAGACCCATACCTTCCCCGCGTTCTCACAGAAGGTGTGGGGGTCGTCAGGCGGCATGGCTGAGTCCCTGTGACAGCAGACGTCGTAAGGAACTCCGCGTTCACTTTGCAGGACGTTCCCCTCACCCTGCGCGGCGCCATGCTCTGCGCAAAGTCACCGGAGCATAGTGCTGCACATAGACTTGCAGGAGGGACCGTTCTACAAAGAACGATGAGGAAGTTGGGGGCCAAAATGCAAGGGTTTCGAAAGTTAAGGGTCAAAAAGTAAATGATGAGGACCAAATTGTAAATTCAGTCAAGGAGGTCTCTTCTTAGGCTCAAGTTTTTGTGCATGAATATATTGAACCTAAGGATTTTAATGGTAAATTTTTTTTCTAGGTTAGACCATGTTTGACCGGCCAATTTACGTAAAAATCCAAATTAAATTATTAATTGGGCATGGTTCTCAATGTAGGTCAAAATGGGTTTCTAAGGCCAAATTGAAGGTTCTAAACCATAGAAATTATTTTTCTATAAATTTTAGAGGGTTTAGTTGATTTTTACCCTACCTCGAACCTCGTGAATTGAAGTAGATTTATTTTAGGGTTACAGAATGTCTTTTAATTTCTTGGAGTTGCTATAGCCCTTGTTAGATCAGATCATCCCACTTTCCTTCTTATTAGGTTAGTTTGACCTGTGTTTGAACCCTTAATTACCCTGTTTGCAAATTGCGTTGGTGAAATTGCATTTTTATCCCTTATGACTTGTTTCCTTCTTGAACTCAGAATTCTCTGAGTTAAGCCTTTCTTTGAGCTATGTAGGAGTTTTTTCTTGCATATCTAGGTTAGATTGTTATAGTTAGGGTTCATGATGAGGTTCTCATCACCTAGCTTTTGCTAGTCCTTTAGCAAAATTTTAAGATCGGGCACCCAGGAGATAAGATCGAAATTTTTCGAGGGCAAATATTACGGCTAGCAGCTCTTTCTCTGTAACCGTGTAGTTATGCTGAGCCTCATCAAGTGTCTTGCTAGCGTCGGATCGGGGACTGTAGGATCGGGGCTTGGGTGACTCAATCACGAAGGCTCTCAAAAGCTTGAGTGCATTCCTTTGAAATTTCAAAGGGTACATCCTTGGAGAGAAGAGTAGTGAGGGGGCGTACAATTTTCAAGAAATCAGGGATGAAACGGCGTTAAAAATCGACGTGCCCCAAAAAAGAACGGATGTCCCTGATCGAACTAGGCATAGGAAGTCGAGAAATCAGATCAACCTTAGCTCGATCCACTTGGATGCCTTTCTCACAAATTAAATGACCTAGAACGATCCCCTCAGGCACCATAAAGTGGCTCTTTTCCCAGGAAAGAACCAGAATTACATCGATGCAATGCCTAAGTATGTGAACCAAGTGCTAGAGGTAATCATCAAATGATGCCCGAAAACTGAGAAGTCATCCATGAAGACTTCCAGAAAATCACCTACCATATCAGAGAATATGGCAAGCATGCACCGCTGAAAAGTCGCGGGTGCATTGCATAGACCGAAAGGCATCCTTCGGAACGCGTATGTTCCGAAGGGGCAAGTGAATGTGGTCTTCTCTTGGTCCTCAGGATGAATAGCCACTTGGTTATAACCGGAGTACCCGTCAAGGAAGCAGAAAAATCTATTTCCCGCTAATTTCTCGAGAATCTAATCAATGAACGGTAGTGGGAAATGATCCTTCTTCGTGGAGGAATTGAGTCTTCGGTAATCTATGCAGACTCTCCACGAGTTGGCTATACGGGTAGGTATGACTTCTCCGATTTTAGTCGTAATAGTGGTAAGCCCTACCTTCTTAGGCACAACCTGGATTGGGCTCACCCAACGACTGTCGGAGATCGGGTAGATGATCCTTGCATCTAACCACTTAATGATCTCCTATTTCACGACCTCCTGCAGATTGAGATTCAAGCGTCTCTACATCTTACGGGAAGGTCGTGCGCCCTCTTCAGAATAAATACGGTGTGTGTGATGAGAACCTCATCATGAACCCTAACTAACACAATCTAACCTAGATATGCAAGAAAAAGCACCTACATTACTCAAAGAAAGGCTTAACTCAGAGAATTCTGAGTTCAAAAAGAAAACAAGTCATAAGGGGTAAAAATGTAATTTCACCAACATAATTTGCAAACAGGGTAATTAAGGATTCAAACACAGGTCAAACTAATCTAATAAGAAGGAAAGTGGGATGATCTGACCTAACAAGGGCTACAGCAACTCTAAGGAATTAAATGACATTCTGTAACCCTAAAACAAACCCACTTCAATTCATGAGGTTTGAGGCAGGGTAAAAATCAACTAAACCCTCTAAAATTCATATAAAAATAATCTCTATGGTTTAGAACCTTCAATTTGGCCTTAGAAACCCATTTTGACCTACAATGAGAACCATGCCCAATTAATGATTTAATTTATGTTTTTACGTAAATTGGTCGGTCAAACATGGTCTGACCTAGAAACAAAATTCACCATTAAAATCCTTAGGTTCAGCATAGTCATGCATAAAAACTTGAGCCTAAGAAGAGACCTCCTTAACCGACTTTGCAATTTGGTCCTCATCATTTACTTTTTGACCCTTTACTTTCGAAACCCTTGCATTTTGGCCCCCAATTTCCTCGTCGTTCTTTTCATTTTGGTCCTCCTGCAAGTCTCTGCGCAGCACCATGCTCTGGCGACTTTGCGCGGAGCATGGCGCCGCACAGGATGAGGGGGACGTCCTGCAAAGTGAACGCGGAGTTCCCTGTGACGTCTACTGTCGTAGGGACTCATCCATGCTGCCTGACGATCCCCACACCTTCCGTGCGAACGCGCGGAAGGTATGGGTCTCTTCTCCGACCATACTCCGGCGAGGGGCGCACGTCGCCAGCCTGCATCCGCCTCTCCGCCACCGCCTTCATAAGAACCAGCATCGCCAGCCGGTTCTCGCAGTTTGGTCTTGGCGGAGAAACCCTCAGCCCTTCCTCTCTCATCACTCCAACAGGAAACCCACCAGCTCCAACGGCCCCTCCTCCTCCTTCTCGTCGCTCCGCTGCAATACCAGCAGCAGAGCCAGCTTTGCCTAATCTTCCCGCGACGCGCCGTACCAAGCGCGCGCCTCCCTACCCACTTCCTCGCCGCCGCTCTCTCCCTCTGGGTGCTTCTTCTCCGGCAACAGTCGATACGACTGCCCGCTGCTCCGGCCCCCTTCGTCCCTGTAGGTAGGTTGCAGTTACTCCCCTTCTTCCCCTCTTTCTTTTCCCCAATCTATTTTGCTTGATTGCCCCACGACCATGCCTAATCACCCTCACCTTCCCCGCCTCCGGCCACTCTCCGGCGAGTCGCCCCCGTCATCCCACAACCCCATACGACTCGCCAACTGTCCCAAAAGCTCCGCCTCATCATACTAAACACCCTCCGCCCCTCCACTGCCACTCTACACCTCCACAACTCACCCCCGATCAAACCCACTTTTCCGGCCACAGGACGACCTAGGCACGCACGCCTAGGCCATCCCGCGACCTGCTGCACCTCGCACCACCTTCGCCGTGCCATGGCGAAGGTTTCCCTGTGGTCTGATATCTCAGCCCTTTTTGTGCTGGACAAATCTGCTGCCCCGGCTGCCATTGGCGACGACTCAAGGAGCTTCCAAGAGAGCTCTAGGCTTCAGAGCGTCAGGTCTCTAGCTGATGCAAATTGGGAAGACTCGGGTGAAGGCAGGCAGCTGGCACGCGATGGGAAACAAGGATGCAGCTGCTGAAGTGAGGTCGCGGTCTTCCTGCGGGCGCGCACGAGAAGAAGCAGAAGTTTAGTCCCACATCGTAAGTTCCCGAAGCGTCGCACGCATTTAAATTGATTTTGTGTTTTCACCTTATCGCCTCCTGTAACGAATGCGTGCCCCAGACGTATTTTAAGACGTCTGGGAGGAGGCCCAGACGTCGGTCAAGACGTCTGGGATCACATCCAGACGTCTGAACAGACGTCTGGGATCATTTCCAAACGTCTGGAAAACAGTTATTTTCGCACGGGAGAGTCGTCTGCGCGCCTGTGCGCGCAGACCCGCGATTCCTCTCTCTCTCTCTCTTTTTCCCTCTCTCTCTCTGCGGCTGCAGGCGGCCTGCCACCCCCTCCTCCTCGCGCGGCCTTAAAAGGGCCACGCCTCCCCTCCCGTCTCCACCGTCTCCTCCTTCTTCTCCTTCCTGTGCGCGAGAGCGAGCGGATGCGAGGGCGGCAGCGGCTGCCGCAGTGAGCGCGGAGGTGCGGCGTGCGAGGGCGGAGCTCTGCCGTGAGGGCGAGCTCGCCGGAGCGGCTTGGCCAGCCGGCGGAGGGTGCAGGGGGCGCGGAGCGACGCGGAGAGGGACCTGCTGCGGTCTGAGCAGCAGGAGCGCGAGGTGCGACGCGGGCGGCGTCGCGAGCAGAGTCCGGGTCGCGCCCTGATTCTGGAAAAATTTCCAGAATCAGACGTCTGGGTTGACAGCCAGACGGCGAGATAGACGTCTTGAAGCTCATACAGACGTCTGAAAGGTGAGTTTACCGCCTTCTCCTTCCTTCCTGTCGACTGACCGTACTGAGGGAGGGAGTTGACTGTGCGCAGGTTCGCTGATTCGCCATCCTTTGCGAATCAGACGTCTGGAAGTTGTACCAGACGGCGGGAGTGACCTCCAGACGTCCGGAGGGACCATCGGACGTCTGGGATCTAGGGCAAACGTCCCCGCAGACTTCTGGACGTCTGGGAAACCACGCTGAACAGGTAATTCTCTGATCCACTTTTTAAGACGTCTGGAAGGAGTTCCAGACGTCTGATTTTGCACAGTATCGTCATTTTCGACCCGTTTAGGGCCCGTTCGGGCTCCGTTTTCCGCGATTCGAGTTGCGTTCTTTTCAGAATTAATTCCTCTACCCGTCTACAGTAGCTATACACTGTTTTGAGACACTCCTTGTGTTTGATCCTTGTGATAGGACCTCGTTCGGTTGCAGTCTTGAGAGTCGCGGAGGCACGCGGGATTTCCGATCACGCCCCCATTACTTCCATTGTACCTGGTAGAGTGGCTTAAGTTTATTAATAAAATCTGTTAAAGTATGGAACCATAACTAGAAGCTAGGACATTGCATGAATCCTAGGAATGAGAAATGTATGGAATGATAGCTCCTAGGTGATGCATGAATCCTAGGGCTGGAAAACTAGTTGTATGCTAGATCCTAGGATGTGACATGAACCCTAGGATGGAAGAACTAGTGGAATGTATAATACTGCAGTCTTGGAAAAATGGAAAGGAATATAAAGCTGCCTGTAATTTGAATTAACAGCTGTCTGTTATGAATAAAGAAACATGATTGAGATCATGGATTTTGAGAACGTGAATCTGGAGAGTGAAACATATGATGTTCTGAGATAAAGAGCTGGAACCCTACGGGGAATTAGGAGTGGAACTCCTGGAAAGAAAAAGGAATGGAAACTGAGATGTAGTTTGTACTGTCTCTTGGGTACGCAGTACCAAGGGAAGTACCTGTACCTGTTTAGTGCAGAGTGGGGCCAGCCGCCCCAGGGACCCGAGGTTAGGATTGGCCGCTCTGTACCGACTTGTTGGCCCTCGTGTACGTAGTACCGAGGAGAGCTAGTAGTGTTAGGAGAGTACTAGCTACCCCACGGGCCCCGGGGTTCTGCTAGCCTCCTTCACCGACTTGTTAGGCCCACTAGGGCAAACCAGGGTAGTCAGGCGAGGGTGCGCGGACTGTGGAGGGGCAAGGCCCCGGTTTGGTTACTGTGGAGGGGTTGGACCCCTGTTACTGAGAGGGCTCTGCCCTGGTTCCGTGCTGTGCTTTGGGCGCACCCGTTAACGGAAACGACTGACCGCGTGCCAGTGCGGGCTAGCTACCTGTGCGTTTATCGCGCGTGCCGTAGTCACCGTTACGTCTGTCAGTGACCTTGGGGTGGTTGACTGAGGGTAGGATCACCATGGGGGACTCTCCCGGCCAGGAGAGCACCACGTGCTACTTCTACTTTTGGAAAAGACTGCAATCAAGATCGTTCCCACGAGGACATTCGAGATCAAGTAAAGGATATGAGAAATAAAAGAAATAGTGAGAAAAATTGAAAGATGTGAAAAAAAAAAAGAAGTAATAGAACATAACAGCTACTGTACACTCTACTGTTGCCTTTAGTTAGTTTGCCACTCTACTCAGCGTTTTGCTGACGTGTTACACTCGTTACCTTTTTCAGGACCAGGTGTTGAGCAGCCAGGGTCGGCGGCTGCAGAGGACGCTGGGCCGAGTAGGGTCCAGTAGAGTTACCGCAGTCTTTTGTACCTCTTTTGTTCTGTTCTAGTGAGTAGTTTTTGTTTCCGCTGTACCTTCTTACCTGCAGTTCTTGTTATATGATAAATGTTGTTTTACTGTTGTGGTGGTACCTACTGTAGTAGTTTCTTTCCTTACTGCTGTACTTTCTTACTGTTAGTTATATTCATGCTGAATGTGGTTTATTTTACTGTCTTTTGGTTACTTCCTCGTTGGACGACTAGGTCTTGGGATTAGTCGAGTCGGTCCGGTTCTCGTGTCTCGTAGGGACTCGGGAACCGGGTCGTTACACCTCCGATACACCTGTGGTGAGGTCCCGCGCCCCATCACACGCCCCGTCCGCGGTTTCACCACGCGGACCCGGCGGATCCGACTCGACACTACCCACGCACACCTCGTGCACCAAATCACACCGATGCGCTTGGTCCCGGTACGCAACCCGACCCGTTAACCCGCGGCTTTGGGAGAGCTTCCTGTGAGCGGTTTGTAGAGAGAGAGAGATACGTGCAGGTAGAGGGAGGGGATAGGTTTTGCCTCCCCCTTGTGTGCAGGATAGGAGCGCTGAAGGAGAAGGGCTCAACACCTAGCCGCAAGAAGGAGAAGAGAAGAAGCAGAAGAAGAAGGCTCGCCAAAGAAGAAGCAGCGAAGGAAGGAAAAGAGGAGGATCACTGTAGCAGACCGCAGTTTAAGTCGTCTGACGGTTGTATCAGACGACGGATGAACCTTCAGAGGAGATAAAGCAAAGAGAAAGAAAAGAGAAGAAGGAAGAAAGAGAAGACTTTGCAGCTGAAGAGTAGAAGACAGAGACGAGAAAAAGAAGAAGAACTGAAGAAGAAAAGAAATAGAAGACAAGCAGAAGAAGAAGAGGAATTGAAGGCAAACAGAGCCAAGGAAGAAGAAGACCCGTAGAGAGAGAGATACTGTAGCTGAAGAAAAGAGAAAGAAGAAAAGAAGACAAGAAGAGCAGCAGAAGAAAGAAGAGGGAAGAAGATAAGCACAAAGAGAAGAAGAGAAGAAGAAGCCAAAAATAGAAATCTATCTCTCTTTCTCTCTCTTATTTTTGTAATAAAGAAACTTTGCACTTCTAAAATTCCAATAGCTCCCTGAGTTCGACCTCGGGAAACTATTTCCGAGTAAATTTCTATGGTAATGACAACCGTAACTGTCTTATTTTATACTATAACGACTATACTATAATAAACATAAATACGCAAAAGCAGCACCGCGGTTGGCAACATCACCAGTGTGCAATAAGAGGGACTTATTCCAGTCAAATCATCGAGAGTCCAACCAATGGCCCTGCGTTGTTGCTGGAGAACAGTAATCAGATGGAATTCCTGATCAGGTGTGAGTTTAGAGTTTATAATAACAGGAAATGTCTGATTAGAACCCAAGAAGATATATTTTAAATGGTCGGGAAGGGGTTTAAGTTCAAGAATGGGGTTATCAGCAGCAGCGGGAGGTTCAAGGTGAGTGTGAGGTACATGGGTATGAGTTATGGGTTTGTCTATCTCAATGTCTACCTCCTCTAATTGTGGTGCAAGATCCTCTTGTAGTTGATAAGGAATGATCATGTTGTCCTCAAGTTGTGGTTCATCAACCAAAGCTCTAACATCATAGATTTGTTCAATGACACCGCAATTAATTCCTTGTTGGGCCTTAAAGATATAAACTTTTATAGTCTGGTTCCCAAATTTCAATTCTATTTGGCCCTCCTCACAACTTATGTTGGCCTGTGTAGTGGCCAGAAAAGGTCTCCCTAGTATAATCGGTGTATCCCTTGGATTTTCAGGTGTGTCCATATCTAAAACTATAAAGTCTACAGGGAAATAGAAATCCCGCACCCTCACAATAACATCCTCAAGAATTCCTTTAGGTGACTTGATAGATCGGTCTACTAACTGTAGTGTCACCTCAGTTGGTTTTAGCTCAGATTATTCTACATGGTTGAGTAAGGATGTGGGTATCAAGTTTATGGAGGCACCTAAGTCTAACAATGCTCTGTCGAATTGGGTTTCACCGATCTTACATGAAATCAAGGGAGTGCCTGGGTCTTTTGCCTTGGGCGGGAGTCTGCTTAGGATTACAGAGCTGGCTTGCTCTGACAGTACAATTGGACTCCCACTCTTGGTTCTCGGCTTATGTTGAGGAGTACACATGTTTTTCAAAAATCATGCGTAAGCCAGTACGTGGCGGATCACATCCATCAAGGGGATATTTATTTGGACCTACTCAAAGAGTTTGACTAGATCCTCCTCAGGAGCCACGGATTTGGTTGTCTTCTTTCCCTTGGTCAAAGCCTCGGGAAATGGAACCTTGGTTGGTTCCTCTAGGATAGGTCCAGGTCTTTGATCTAGGACAGGGATAAAAACATCTTGGATGACTGCCCTAGGATTTAGGTCACTACCAAGCTTGGAGTGGGCTGGATAAGGTGGATCTTGGTTGCCTTACCACTACGGGTTGTTACAGACTTAAGTCCTGCCTGGTTCTGGTTGGGGGTTGGTAGAATGGGCTGCTGTTGTTGATAACCCACATAAGAAGTTGAAGCTTCCATCCCGTCAGGTGAAGGAACAGAAGGGGCCTGATAAACCATGTGTGCTTGGCCCGGGTTTGGGGTCATAACGCTCCACTGGGTCGGCACACTATTAGGGTTAGGTAGAGGCTGAGAAGAAAGCGTGCCTGGTTGGCGAGAATTTGCCAACTGGGCTAGTTTATTTCGGACCTCTGTGATTTCGTCCTTGTGTTGCTTTTGAATAGCCGCATTCATTCTCTGAATGTCAGCCAGAGTCTGGAGGATGAGGGACATTTGGTCTTGGTTTGGCCTGGATGGATAACTGAGGTTGGGCCGAGGCTGAGGAGGTTGGTAAGGACGAGGTGCTTGTGGACGGGGCTGAAAGGGTGGTCTCGGATTTTGGGAATTCCCCGCCCACTGGAAGTTAGGATGGTTTCGCCATCCAGGATTATAGGTATTGGAAAATGGGTCATTCTGGATGGCGGTGAAGTTCTCGCAGGTCTGAATAACCTCAGAAAAGTCAAAGAATGGGGGAGTAGAGCTCCCCCGGCTAGAATAGAAAGGATCGGAGGTTCCTCCGATCCGAGAGTCAGATGGGGGTGGATACGAGTCCACCCTAGGAGAAGGTCGGTGGAAAATGTTCTGCACAGTCTCCCGTGCGGGAGGAGGCTGTGCAAAGGAGTTCTGCGCAGAGGTGGCTCGCTGCAAATGCTGAGTCAACTCATCCACCTTCTTCTCAATAATAGAGACCTTGTCCAATCAACTGGCCATTAATTCCAGGTCGACTGATGCGGACAGGCCCTGTGTTTCATGTGCTCCCCTAAGGTTCGTCGATGCGTGGGTATTCGTCCTGTCGAATAGTCCCATGGAGTCATTATTGATGGAGTTCTCGCACATATTCTCGAGAATCTCCCACACAGTGTCTTCATGTTAACCCATGATATTTCCTCCCCAAGTTGCATTGACGAATAGTCTAATATCCTCACGGAGTTCCTGGTAAAAAGACTGGACTTGTTCCCATTTAGGAACTCCGTGATGGGGGCACTTTCTCATGAGATCCTGAAAACGATCCCATGCCTCATGAAGAGGTTCTCCTGTCTGTTGCGTGAAGTGAGTAATCTGATGGCGCAAGGCATTAGTCCGACCAACGAGGAAGAACTTTTTCAAGAACTTGGATTGAAGTTCCTCCCAAGTGTTGATCGGACGGGTCTGGGTCTGATACCAATGGGCTGCCTTGTCCATAAGAGAGAAAGAGAACATCTTCATGAGTAAGATATCCCGATTATGCGCATCTGACCCGAAAGTCTGGGCCAGATGCTTTAGATGTTTGATGTGCTGGAAGGGGTCTTCAGAATTAAGCCCATGGAATTTAGGTATAGCATGAATCATGTTGGGCTTCATTTCAGAATCAGGTCCTCCAGTCGGGATTCTGACTCGAGGCTCAATTGCCACCGCAGCGGGATTATAGTGATCTCGCATCATGGGACGCTGCGGTGGCTTCATGAAGTTTTGGAAGAGGTCATTGAGTTGTTGGAGCTGGTGCTCAAGATTATTCTCTTCCTCAACTGGCTGAGCCATTATGGAAGAAGGTGAGTTGGGTTCAGAATTAGAGGAGAGGTCTATGTGAAGAGTTGGTTGCACAAATAAGGGTACCGAGGCTCAGCCTCGGGGAGAGTGAATTTCTAGAGGAGGTTTCAAGGACCTCCTACCAAACATGCACTGATGGATTAGACGAGTTTAGCAGGTGCTGGACCCAATCAAGACACTCAAAATGTTGGGTGACTATAGACGTTCAGGACGGATGGTACCCCTTAATCAGAAGGTCGTCCACCTGAGAATTACCTCGGCAGCCAGAGAGGGTGAGTCCCGCGAAGACCCCTACTCGGTAGAGCGCCCCCACTGGTTACAGGGTTTCCCCCACCCGACCTCTCTTGTCACTGAGATTCCAGGTAGACCAGAATGGGTACCTTGACCTCTTAAGTCTACCACTTTTAATTAGGATCAAGGTGCTTTAGGATTTCACTTGAACTTTAACTTTTTAACTGCAAAGAGTGACCTAATTTAAAGGTTGGTTGATCCAAGGGATCAACTTCACCTATTAGTTCCTTTGAGAGCTTATTAGGTCTTGTCTTTTAAGGTTCAAGTGATTTAAGAGCCGAATTGCTTAGGGTTTCTCTTAATAAATGTTTTCAAGCAATAGCTTAGGCACACTCTTTTAGGAATTCTCAATTCTCAAATAGAAAGTGTGTCTCTAAAACCCTAACGTTGAGTCTTAAGTTGGCTCTAATTGGTCCAATTAGTTGCCTCAAGATTAGGTAATTAGGGCTCAAGCAAGAAGGTTTTAGCCCTAAATACCTTTAGTGGATGTACAGATAAAATGTGTTGAAATTTGAAAACAAGCAACTTCTGTGTTTTACTATGTATGAAAGGCAGGTTATTCCTAAATTGCTTTTTTTTTTCTTTTTCTTCCTCTTTTAGAATTTTAAGGGTTCAAACGAGAGGATAGAAAATTACATGTCTCTTGGCGTGGTTGTTATGCGGCTGCTTGCTCCTTCTTGATTTCCTGTGCCTGCACAACAAAAGAGAAGAGCTTAAGTCAGTAGTAAATCAAAAAAATTGTGAATAAATAGCTTCTAGAATGGTCGTTGCTCCTCGGCAACGGCACCAAAAACTGGTGAGAAGCTGTTTCTTGCTCTTGGCGGTGTTATAATGGTTAATTCGTTGTAGCATATTACAAAAAATGGTCACCAGTTTATTACAATTTATTACTCCGAAAAAGTTTCCCGAGGTCGAACTCAGGGAGCACACGTCATTGTAGCCACATAAAGGTTCACAATTTTGTTTCAAAAAGAATAAGAGAGAGAGAGAGAGTGAGCAAAAGTTCTCTTTTTCTTGACTTCTTCTTCTCTCTTCTTTTCTTTCAGCCGGTTCTTCTCTTTCTCTTTTCCTTGCTTCTTCTTCTTCTCTCTTCTCTTGTTCAATCTACCTTCTTCTTTTCTTTGCTGCGGTTCTTCTTTCTTTCTTTTCTCTGTTGCTGCCTCTTCTTCTTTCTTCTTTCTTCAGCGTCTTCTTCTTTCTTCAGCAGCTCCGTCCTTCTTCTTTTTTTGTTCTTCTCTTCCTTTTCCTTGATACAAACGTCTGATTCTTCGAGTCGGACGCCTTATCGGTGTTGTTGCTACAGTGCCTCCTTCCTCTCTTCTTCTGTTGTTTTCTTTTCTTCTTTAGCTTCTTCCTCTTCTCTTTGCTGCAGCTTCTCCTTCACCTTCTTCTTCTTTGTTGAGGGAGCTTTGCGGCTAAGTCCTCGCCGCCCGCTCTTCCTCTTCTTCTTCCTCACCTATTCCCTGCACACACGCGATGCAAAACCTACCCCTACCCTTTCCCGCATTTCTCTCTCTCTGAATCTCTCTTTGGTATGTTCTCCCAAAGCCGGGTAATCGGGTCGAGTCGCGTGCCCGGGTCCAAATGCACCGGCGTGGGTATGGTGCGCGAGGAGTGCTCAAGAGTGGGGATAATCGAGTCACGGGTCAGGTCTGCGTGGGTAGTGCCGCGGACGAGACCCGACGGATAGATGATGGACCTCACCCTAGTGTTATCGGAGACAACCAGCCTATGCGACTTTTTCCTCTTATGTATAGGCGCGCGCTCACACACTTCCGAGGTGGGACTAAAGTCCCACCTTCGTTCTCGGGTGTCTGCGGGAGGAAGAGTCCATCTAATTGGGGCAACGACAAAGGCCTGCGATCCCAATTGAAGTCCTGAGTGCGTGCGCGAAACCCTTCCGCGCGACCTAGGCTACAGACCTAGAGCTGAAGAGGCTTAGAGCTACTTGCGAGCTTGCACCAAGCTTCCTGTCAATGGCGGCGAGGGTGCGAGACCTGAAACCACCAGTACGGCCTTGCGGCCCTGTCAGAATACTTGGTGAGCTTCGCCGGAGCACGGCGAAGATAGTGCAGGGGTCGGCGCGGCATGGGGAGGCTGGAGTGCGCATGCCTAGGGCACATTGTGTGCGTGAGAGTGGGTGTGTTCGGGGGGTGTTCTGGAGGTGCGGCGTGGTGAATGGAGGGAAAATTTAGTGTCAGTGCGGTGTCGCGGTGCTTAAGGGGTGATTGGCGAGGCGGATGGAGGCATGGAGCGGCGAAAATGCCTCACTGTAGGGCGGCCGGAGATGGAGAAGGTGGCAATGGACAGTGGTGGTTGGTGGGTGGAAATAGCAAATTAAGAAGGAGGAAATAAAAGAAAGAGAAAGGGGAAGAGTTTCACCTACTTAACTGACGAAAAAGGGGGGAAGGAGGCACTCGGCGTGTGCTTGCCGACGCTGGAGATGAAGATGCCAAGAGGGGGGTAACGGCGACGAGGAGGGGGTCTGGAAGGCGCCAACTGGTGCAGCCTGGCGCGGGAGGACGAGGCGAAGTGAACTCTGCTGCAGGTATGGCAGTAGAACGACAAAGGGGAGGGGGAAAGGCCAGCGGAGCTTGCGGGCGCTTGACCGTAGGAGGAGGAGACGAAGTTGGGGGGGATTCCTCAGCCAAATCAGGCTTGACCCAATCAGCAGCCCCAGCCGCTTCTTATAAAGGTGCTGGCGAGGAGAGGATCTCGAGGGGATGACGTGGGGAGCTCGCCGGAGAATGGCCGGAGAGCAGACCCATTCCTCTCGTGCGTTTGCACGAGAGGCATGGGCAGCTGCAGGGCAAGGGGGAGGGTCCCTGCGAAAGAGGATGACACAAGAAAACCCCCTTTCACTTTTGAGAGCAGCCCCCAAAACCTGCGCGGTGCTATCCTCCGCGCAAGGTCGCCGGAGGTATGGGCGGCTGCATAGGGTGGCAGAGGGACCGTTCTGTAAAGAACGAAAGAGAAGTTGGGGGGTAAAATGCCAGGTTTCAGAAAGATAAGGGTCGAAAAGTAATTCAAGAGAACCAATTTGTAAAGTAGGTCAAGATGGCCTTCCCTTAGGTCCAAATTTTGGTATAAACCTAATTTGGACCTAAGGAAGCCAATGGTGAAGTCTGATTTTTGTTTTGACCACATTTGACTGGTCAATTTGCATAAAAATCCAAATTAGATAAAAAATTGGGTATGGTTCTCAATTTAGGTCAAGATATGTTCCAAAGGCCAAATTGAAGGTTCTAAATCCTAGGGAATATTTTTCCATAAATTTTAGGTGGTTTAGTTGATTTTTATCCTACCCGGAACCTCGTAAATTAAAGCAGGTTTGTTTCAGGGTTACAGAATGTCATTTAATTCATAGAAGTTACTATAACCCTTTTCGGATCAGGTCATCCCACTTTCTTTCTTATTAAGCCCATTTGACCTGTGTTTAGACCCTTAGACACCCCGTCTGTGTACTGCATTGGTAAAATTACAGTTTTACCCCTTGTGAATTATTTTATTCTTAAATTTAGAATTCTCTGATTTATGCTTTTCCTTAGGTTTTATAGGAGCTTTTGTACACTTATTTGGATCAAAATGTACTAGTTAGGGTTCATGATGAGGCTCTCATCAGTATCCAAGATTTTAGGAACCATTCGTAACATTATCAATGAATTTGTAATACTTCGTAGGAAAATCATAAACATCCCATTATATAATAAATTATAGCATTACAATGGTTACCTTTATATTGGTTTGTAACACAACTTTAATAATGTTATATTGTAACAAATGCAGCAAGACACAAGTGTGCGTTGCAGACGTCAACTAACTTCAACAATCGTAATACACTTCTTAACGGTTTGTAATACAAGCCAATGTTGTTACGTTATAATATATTATGGTTGTCTTTATATTAATTTGCAACACAACTTTAATAATATTATATTGTCACATAACTCAATAAGACACAGGTGTTCGTTGTAGCACGTTAGCTAATTTCAACAATCCTAACACAATGCAAAAATAAAATAAAATAAAAATTGTAATACAATGCATCAAGTTACATGCGTGCGTTATAACACATTTAGTTAAAAATGTTATTAGAATGTTGTATTACAGTCTTTTTATCAACATTGAACATTTTATATTTTCCTTTTTACTAACGTGTTCTATTAAATGTCAATCATAAAAAATTCATATCAAGTGCCGAACAAAATACAAATACCAAAGTCGTTATCAGAAGTCAAATTATTATTTATTTGTATCACAGAATATAATGTGTAATTTATTCTTTTATATAAATACAACATGTCCACAAATCCATTGTATTTCGAAAACACGTATATTGTATTATATATTTTCTATTTGTTCAGATACTATATATATCTTTTTAATATATATTTTAACGTTACAATGCATATATTATTCTATTACAACTTCTATTACTTTCATTACAATACATATACTTTTATTTTACAAACATATACCTTATGTAATGACCCATTACACTTTTACCCTTTTAAGACGTCAGGAGTCTCAGTCAGACGTCTGTCCAGACATCTGGACCCGTTCCCGGATGTCTGAAAATGAAATTTCTGTACTACCCACCGCGCTCTGCACGTAGGCAGCACGCAGGACCCTCCTCTTCTCTCTCCCTTCCTCTTTCTTCCCCAAACCCTAAAACCCACGCCTTCTATATAAACCCCCACCCCTCCTATCTCATCTCCACTCCACACACCAGCCACCACCACCTTCAATGCTGTGCGGGAGTGACGAGAGGGGACAAGCGAGGGAGAGCGAGAGGGAGGAAGGAGGAGAGCTTGAGAAAAGGAGGAGGCCGAGGTCAGAGGAGCTTTGGTAGAAGCTCGGCGGAGCTCGCACGGCCACTGCGGGCGCTTGCGAGAGGAGGAGAGAGCTTGGGGAGGCGACCTCCTAGCCCTCTGCAGCGGCTGGAGCTACGGTGGCGCAAGCCGAAGTGAGCAGAGAGAGCTGCAAGGAGTTCCTGGTACTGGAAGTTTTCCAGTATCAGATGTCTGGAGTGGAGTCCAGACGGCTGACGGGGTACCTGGATGTCTGGAGCTAAGGCCAGACATCTGAAAGCTCATTTACCGCAAGGTACCTATCTCCCTGTGCCATGCATAACGCAGCGTAGGGGTATATGTCGTCTGACCGCACCTGCGATGTCGTATGCAGGTGCAGCCTTGGGAAGGAGCACAGAACGCTTTCCCACACATTTTTTGACATCTAATCACATCACCAGACGTCCGGAGGTGTGTCCAGACAACCGGAGGCATTGTCAGACGTCTGTAACTGCCTTCAGACAATTGCAGAGAAGGTCAGGACGTCTAAGGATATCGCAGAGACTTAAGGTAAAGATCTGGAGCCTTTTAAAACATCTGGGATTATTCCCAGACATCTGATTTTGAACAGTAGGCATGTTTTTGACCTGTTTGGGGTCTGATCGAGGTCCGTTTTATGCAAACGAAATACCTGTATTTTCCTCGCAAGTTCCTCTACGTATTCGAGTCCTTTGTACACTATTTTGATCTCTCCTTTTGTGATGTATTCCCTGATATAAAGTTTCAGCCTGCTGCGTGTTTGGGGCTCGCAGAAACGCCTGGGTCTACGGTTCGAGCCTTCGTTACTCCCGTGTTGCCTGGTAAAGTGGTTTAATTCCGTTAATAATATTTAAATAAGAATGTGCTTGTGGAAATAGCCGAATGGAACCTTAGGATGTGGCATGAACCCTAGGGTAGAGAAATGAATGAACCGTTTGTGCTGTATAATGTACTTGCATACATGATTGAGATAAACTCCTAGTAATTACCTGTATTATAATTGTGAGTTGCCTATTAGAATATGAGCTGCCTGTAATTAATGAATAATTACCTGTGAAATCACCAGTTTCATGTATCGAATTATGGAAACACGAGCTTTCTGTATATGAATGAGAAATGAGTTGTGAAAGGTGAAATCTGGATCGGAATAAATGAGGTGAACATGTGCATGAACCCTATGGGGAATTAGGAGTATAACTCCTGTGGATAGATGGAAATTTGGAATGTAGATAGGAAGTGTGCTGGCCCTTGAGTACGTGGTAGCAAGGAGAGCAACTGTCCCCTTTTTGTGTAGAGTAGAGCTAGACTCCCTTGGGTTGAGACCCGAGGTTAGGATTGGCCACTTTACATTGACTCCTTTGGCCCTTGTGTACGCAGTATCGAGGCGAGCTACTAGTGTAGGGAGAGAACTAAACGTCCCACGAGGCCCGGGGTTCAGCTAGCCATCCTACACTGACTTGTTAGGCCCTCTGGGCAAACCGTGGTTGTCAAACGAGGGTGTGCGGACTATGGAGGGGCGAGACCCCTGTTTGGTTCTATGGGGCGAGAACCATGTTCTGAAAGGGCAATGCCCTATACTATTCTATGCTGTACTTTGGGCATACCCGCTAGCGGAAATGACTGACCGCATGTCAGTGCGAGGTGGCTACCCGTGCGCTTATCACACGTGCCGTAGTCACCGCTATGTCTCGATAGTGATCGTGGGGTGGTTGACTAGGTGTAGGACTACCACGAGGGACTCTCCCGACTAGGAGAGCACCACGTGTACCTTCTACTTCACGGAAAAGACTACAATTAAGATCGTTCCCATGAGGAATATGCAAGATCAAGAATATCTGAATGTTTGAGAGAAATGGGTGAAACAGAAATACATATAAAATAAATAAATAGAAATGAGAATTAAACCTGTAGCTTTTACTACTTTTAGATAATATAGATACCACTCTACTCAGCGTTCACTGACTCTGTCTTTTCATAATACTGTTCAAGACCAGGAGTTGAGCAGCCCGAGCTTCCGACTGCGGAGGATGCTGGGCCCAGTTGAGCCCAGACGTAGTTTTTCAGCACTTCTTTTTCGTTCCTTTACTGTTGTAGTAAGTATTGGACTATTAGTTACTGTTTGTCTACTGTTTACTTCCGCTTTTTATTGTTATTGCTTTGTGGTGGTATATACTGAAATAGCAGATTTATTTTTCCTTTACTGCTTGTATGTTTCTTTTGCTTAGTTATATTGCATATGTGAATGTGGTTTACCTTCCTACTTTTTAGTTATTTCTTGTTGGACGACTAGGTCTTGGGATTAGTCGAGGCGAGCCAGTTATTGCGGCCGTGGATGAGGTCGGAGGGGTGGACGTGCTGGGCCTGAGGTACCAGTTGACCTACCTCTTCTCCCGGGCATTCAGGCTCAGGATCTCGCCCAGCTGATCAGGGACATTGTGAGAGAGGAGCTCCACCAGCCTCCACTAGCACCTCTCCCTGAGGACATGGAGGGGGAGTGCTCGGTGGGATAGAGAGACTGCCACAGTGCCGGACGAGCAGGAGGGGGAGGGGGTGGTCCTCCACCGCCCCCACCGCACTCTGACACTTCTGAGCATGAGCCCTCCTTACCTGGAGGCGTGCCCGTTCCCCCACTGCAGCTGCACCATGAGCTTTTCGGACAGTTCTGGAAGCTGAAGCCCCCCTCCTTCATGGGGGTGAGGACCCGTCTGAGGCAGAGGATTGGTTGGAGCAAATAAAGAAGGCGTTCGACACCCTTCACCCTCCCGCAGAGTGCCGCGTGGCCTTTGCCACGTACCAGCTAGAGAGCGCGGCACACAGGTGGTGGAGGCAGTCAGAGGCCAGGAGAGGAGAGAGCCAACGTAGGACCAGTTCATGACTCTCTTCTGCAAACAGTACTTTCCGCAAACCTTGCAGGATCAGAGGAGGCGGGAGTTCCACACTTTCCGCCAGGGGATGATGACTATTAGCGCGTACCGCACGTGTTTCCTAGAGCTGTCCCATTTTTCCTTGACAGCCGTGTCTACGAAGGAGGAGCGCCTATGGAGGCTTGTCAAGGGGCTCTGACCTGCTATTCGAGGGTATGTCAAACCTCCGAAGCTTCCCACCTTCTCACGAGTGGTTGAGGCAGCCATGACCTACGAGGAGACCAACCCGGCTGCACAAAACACCGACAATGGACGGAAGAGGCCCTATCAGCCAGAGTACTCTCAGGACCGTCGAGAGAGAAAGCACACGGCACCCGCAGGAGAGCCATCTTGTTTTGCAGGGCCATCAATGGCCTTTGGGGGCCCCAGACAAGGGCCAGCTGTCAGCACCGGACCCCCGCCCAGCCGCCAGCAGGGACCTACTGACGAAGGAGGTCGTGTCCCCCTCTGCTACCAGTGTGGCCAGCCAGGCCACATCAGGTGGAACTGCCCATCTAAGGTTGGAGCACAGCAGATGCTCCCCACACTGAGCACTGGGGGCCGAGCTGGTGGTCGTGGTCCCCAGGCGCGTGGGGGAGTGCAGCAGTCACGAGGAGGGTTCCGGCCAGCGACTGCTCGCCCGACCCAGAGTGTAGCTGCTTTGTCTGCATTGAGGATTGAGGGGCGTATCAACACCCTGACACACAAAGACGCCAGGGCTTCCGATTCAGTGGTGGCAGGTATGATTACCGTTTCTGTCAGATTAGTGTACGCACTTTTTGATTCTGGCACCACACACTCTTTTGTTGCTGCAAGTTTTGTCGTCAGTTTGGGGCAAAGCAGTGTACTGTTAGAGGATCTGTTTGTGATCAGAGGCCCAGGTGGCCAGTTGTTTGTAGCTGAGGAGGTCTACACAGACTGCGAGGTCAGTATAGGGGGACACAACCTCCCCGCTGACCTAATAGTGATACAGATGGAGGATTTTGGCGTGATCCTAGGGATGGACTGGTTGTCCGCCTATCACGCCCTGGTGGACTATTTTGGGAGGAAGATCGTCTTCTCCATAGCGGAGTTGCCTCCCTTTGAGTTTCACAGACAGCCGGTGGATGGAGGTTTCAGATGAATCTCCACACTTCGAACAGCAAGGCTTTTAAGCCAGGGGTGTGAGGGCTTTTTGGCCTGTGTAGTGGCAGAGCCTAGCACCGTGTCTGATTTTCAGAGTATTTTGGTGGTTTGCGAGTACCCCAACGTTTTTCCAGAGGAGCTGCCAGGACTACCTCCCGAGCGCAAGATTGAGTTTGAGATCTCACTGGTACCGAGGACCAGCCCCATTTCTACTGCACCGTACCGGATGGCACCGCTTGAGCTGCAAGAGCTTAAGTCACAGCTACAGGACCTGTTGGAGAAGAGCTTTGTGAGTCCCAATGCATCCCCGTGGGGAGCCCCTGTGTTGTTTGTGAAGAAGAAGGATGGTACCCTACGACTTTGTGTCGACTACCGACAGTTGAATAGGGTCACCATCAAGAACAAGTATCTGCTACCGAGGATTGACGACCTTTTTGACCAGTTGCGAGATGCCACAGTGTTCTCCAAGATAGATCTGAGGTCAGGCTACCACCAGTTGAGGATCAGGGAGATCGACGTCTCCAAGACAACTTTCCATACCTGGTACGGACACTACAAGTTCTTGGTCATGCCGTTTGGGTTGACCAATGCTCCCACTGCTTTTATGGATTTGATGAACCGGGTTTTCAGACCGTACTTGGACCAGTTTGTGGTTGTGTTCATCAACGACGTACTCGTTTACTCGCAGGATCAGGCACATCACGGGCAACATTTACGGATGATCCTGGACACTTGAGGACCTTTTACGCGCCTGTGTACTAGACTGGAGGGGCTCCTGGGAGGAGCATTTACCCCTGGAAGAGTTTGCATATAATAACAGTTACCACTCGAGCATCGTCATAGGACCTTACAAGGCTCTGTACGGACGGAGGTGTACTGCACCTTGAGTTGGGTCGAGGTGGGGACCAAGTGGGAGGTTGACCTCAGGCTGATCCGGCAGAGTCAGGAGGTGATAGCGCAGATTCACAGACAACTCCGCACTGTCAAGAGCAGGCGGAAGAGTTACGCTGACCCGAAACGTAGAGAGATGCAGTTCGAGGTTGGGGATCACGTCTTTCTCTGTATTTCGCCCATGAAGGGCTTGCAGCGTTTTGGGGTGAAAGGGAAGCTTGTGCCGAGGTTTGTAGGGCCCTTTGAGGTCTTGGAGCGGGTGGGACCTGTTGCTTACCGGCTTTCCCTTCCTTCCAAGCTTTCTGGAGTGAACGACGTGTTCCATGTGTCCAACCTTAGGAAGTACCTCGCTGATCCTAGTCACGTTCTGAGCCAGGAGAGCGTTGAGGTGGGTGACGACCTGACCTACCCCGAGAGACCAGTGCAGATACTAGACAGAGCTGTACGGAGTCTGAGACGGAAGCAGGTACCACTAGTGAAGGTCCTATGGAGAAGCCAGCGATATGAGAAGGCTACTTGGGAGCCTGAGGCGACGATACGAGAATGGTACCCGAATCTTTTTGAGGGCACGTCTTTTCGGACCTACTTTGGTCCTCTTTAATTTTGTTATGCGTTTTATGTTCCTTTTTCCGCATCCTAGCTAGCTCAAGTTTCGAGGATGAAACTTCCTTTAAGTTTGTTATGATGTAATGACCCGTCACACTTTTAACACATCTGGACCCACTCCTGGACGTCTGAAAATAAAATTTCTGTACTTCCCACCGCGCTTTGCATGCGGCCGGTACGTAGGACCCTCCTCTTCTCTCTCCCTTCCTCTTTCTTCCCCAAACCCTAAAACCCACGCCTTCTATATAAACCCCCACCCCTCTTATCTCATCTCCACTCCACACACCAACCACCACCACCTTCAGTGCTGTGCGAGAGTGACGAGAGGGGACGAGAGAGGGAAAGCGAGAGGGAGGAAGGAAGAGAGCTCCGGAGGAGGAGGAGGCTACGGTCGGAGGAGCTTCGGTGGAAGCTCGGCGGAGCTCGCACGACCACCGCGGGTGAGTGCGGGAGGAGAGAGCTCGAGGAGGCAGCCTCCCAGCTCTCTGCAGCGGCTGGAGCTGCGGCAGCGCGAGACGAAGCAAGCATAGAGAGCTGCGAGGAGTTCTTGATACTGGAAGTTTTCCAGTATCAGATGTCTGGAGTGGGGAGTCCAGACGGCTGATGGGGTACCTGAATGCCTAGAGCTAAGGCCAAACATCTGAAAGCTCATTTATCACATGGTATGTATCTCCCTGCGCCATGCATATCGCAGCGTAGGGGTATATGTCGACTGACCGCACCTGCGATGTCGTACGCAGGTGCAGCCTTGGGAAGGAGCACGGAACGCTTTCCCACGCATTTTTGGACGTCTGATCACATCACCAAACGTCCAGAGGTGCGTCCAAATGACCGGAGGCATTGTTTGACATCTAGAACTGCCTTCAGACGATCGCAGAGAAGGTCTAGACGTCTGAGGATACCGCAGGGACTTAAGGTAAAGATATGACACCTTTTAAGACATCTGGAATTATTCCCAGACATCTGATTTTGAACAGTAGGCACGTTTTTTACTCGTTTGGGGTCCGATTGGGGTTCATTTTACGCAAACGAAATACCTGTATTTTCCTCGCGAGTTCCTCTATGTACTAGAGTCCTTTGTACACTATTCTGAACTCTCCTTTTGTGATGTATTCCCTAGTATAGGGTTTCAGCTTGCTGCATGTTTGGGGCTCGCAGAGATGCCTGGGTCTGCGGTTCGAGCCCCCATTACTCCCATGTTGCCTGGTAAAGTGGTTTAATTCCATTAATAATATTTAAATAAGAATGTACTTGTGGAAATAGCCGAATAGAACCTTAGGATGTGGCATGAACCCTAGGGTAGAGAAATGAATGAACCGTTTGTGCTGTATAATGTACTTGCATGCATGATTGAGATAAACTACTAGCAATTGCCTGTATTATAATTATGAGTTGCCTATTAGAATATGAGCTGCCTGTAATTAATGAATAATTACCTATGAAATCACCAGTTGCATGTATCGAATTATGGAAACACGAGCTGTCTGTATATGGATGAGAAATGAGTTGTGAAAGGTGAAATCTAGATCAAAATAAATAAGGTGAACATGTGCATGAACCCTACGAGGAATTAGGAGTAGAGCTCTTGTGGATAGATGGAAACTTGGAATGTAGACGGGAAGTGTGCTGGCCCTTGAGTACGTGGTAGCAAGGAGAGCAACTATCCCCTTTTTGTGCAAAGCGAAGCTACCTCCCTTGGGTTGAGACCTGGGGTTAGGATTGACCACTCTACACTGACTCCTGTTGGCCCTCATGTACGCGGTACCGAGGCGAGATACTAGTGCAGGGAGAGAGCTAGCTACCCTACGGGATCCGGGGTTCAGCTAGTCACCCTACACTGACTTGTTAGGCTCTCTGGGCAAACCAGGGTAGTCAGACGAGGGTGCGTAGATTGTGAGGGTAAGGCCTTATACTGTTCTGAGAGGGTAAGGCCTTATACTGTTCCATGCTTTACTTTGGGCATACTCACTAATGAAAACGACTAACCGCGTGTCAGTGCGGGGTAGCTACCCATGCGCTTATCACACTTACCGTAGTCACTGCTACATCTCGACAATGACTTCGGGGTGGTTGACTGGGTGTAGGACTACCACGGGAACTCTCCCGACCAGGAGAGCACCACGTGTACCTTCTATTCTACGAAAAAGATTGCAATCAAGATCATTCCCACGAGGAACATGCAAGATCAAGAATATCTGGATGTTTGTGAGAAATGGGTAAAATGGAAATACATATAAAACAGATAAATAAAAATGAGAATTAAACATGTTGCTTTTACTATTTTTAGATAATATAAATACCACTCTACTCAGCATTCGCTGACTCTATCTTTTCATAATACTGTTCAAGACCAGGAGTTGAGCAGCCCGAGCTTCCGGCTGCAGAGGGTGCTGGGCCCAGTCGAGCCCAACCATAGTTTTTCAGCACTTTCTTTTCGTTCCTTTACTATTATAGTAAGTATTGGACTGTCAGTTACTGTTTGTCTCTAGTGTTTACTTCTGCTTTCCGTTGTTATTTCTTTGTGGTGGTATGTACTGAAACAACAGATTTATTTTTCCTTTACTTCTTGTATGTTTCTTCTGTTTAGTTATATTGCATATGTGAATGTGATTTACCTTCCTGCTTTTTTGTTATTTCTTGTTAAACGACTGGGTCTTGGGATTAGTCGAGGCGAGCCGGTCTCGGGTCCTATAGGGATCTGGGAATCGGGTTGTAACACCTTATAAGTACAATGCATATGCAGTTACGTTACAATGTTTTCACAATTATAATAAGCATGTCACGTTATTTTTAATTTTAAATCAATACATTTCATGCGCATCATCTATTTATAGTAAACACAATCGAGTTTATTTCGAATAATATATTACTTTATATGGTAAAAGCCATCATATTTATTGGATTGGAAAACCACCATTGTGTAATAAGTAGTATTTATAGGAATCGTGGGATCATGATCTAATGATTACAATTATAAGCTTATTTGCTAATTTGTGAGTATAGTTCCTAGTAGATAGGCCCCATATATATATATATATATATATATATATATATATATATATATATATATATATTCAAATGTGATTTTCATGGGTGGAAAATCAAAATATATTGATAGAAAATGAGAACACACTAGTGTATTTTTCCTTTTTACCAGTGAAAAATACCTTTCCACTTCACCTATGTGTGGCAAATGATTTTTCACCTATGAAAGATGATTTTCCACTTATGAGAAATAATTTCCACCAAGCACACTAATTGAAACTATTGATTAAAACAACTGACATGAGTGGATATTCGAGCATCGCAACATGCATTGTAATGTGCATTTCCATATTCCTATCCTAATTATATATGTGTGTCTGTGTATTTTATGTATAGGAAATTGAATAGTACTCTATTCATCAATCATTGATATTTCTTTTACTAGAGTTGTTTATAATGTCATTGTTATTTTTTAAAGTTATATCAATTATAAATTTTCGATTATTTCTATCATTATAGCAAATCTTAACTTTTCTTTCTCAATATTGACAATGTTTGACTTTTTTTTTAAAAGCATATTACATTAAAATTATATCATAAGTTCTTCAACATGTATTACAATTAATTCTCACATGTAATACAAGATTTCTACAACTCTATTATGGCTAAATGTTTGTAATATAAGTAATTATATTAGGTTCACACCCATGATTTTTACACTTGAATCAAATAATACCAATGTTTTTTATATTTTAACTAAATATTATCGATAATTTTTGCACTTAAACAGAATATCACCAATAATTTTTGATATATTATCAATAATTTTTAATTTTTAAACCAAATATCATCAATGATATTTGATTCATGGATAACAATCATCATTGACATTTAATTTATATTTAAATAAAATATCATTGATGGTTTCTAATTGTAGATGAAAATAATCAATGTTGATTTTAAATCTTTAGTTGTGATATTTTTTTCTTCTGTCAACCTTCTAAGCATGATATATTTTTTAAATATCTTATGTCTATGAATTAATCTCTTAATATGTCCTTTTAGCACTTTTGGTTTTAATGTTTTTGTTGTATTTGGTGTAAATGCAATCGACCTATTAAGGCATGTTTTATTTATTGACGAGAGCATATATTTTTATAAAAGGAATCTAAAGGTGTAATTGACATCGTTGATTTTTTTCCTATTTGCTATCTTCACATTAATTACGTGTAAGGGAAACCATTTAATTTTAAAAAATGCTTGTTTTAGTTTCAACCATTTGATTATCATCCATTGACTAAGATTTGGTGTTCCAAAGTCCTCTTTTCAGCACCGCTCATATGATCCACAGTATGCATATAATGTTGAGCATTGATTTGGCTCTACACAAAGTTGAAGGCTTAAAATCTGCCTATCTTTCTCTCTAATTGATTGTAAGTTCCTATTCCCTTCCCCTTATTACACACCTGCCATTATTATAGTCTACATTATGGAGCATGTCTTTTATGAGTCCTAATATAAACTCACTGGTCCTTCCCTTATGACTCATTTGGAAGGGGAATGAGTTGGAGAAGATAGCTTTTGTGTAGTAGAATAAAACTTGAAGGTTAATTCATGTAGGGTATTGTAAAATCTGGGCTGGTTTGCAAATTAGATATAGGAGATATCTCTTGCTTATGTTTACTTAAAGCATGAAGTAATCCTTTGGTAGTGTTTACTAAATGAGTAGAGAAGTAAAAAGTTATCCTTTGAGTTGGTAGTTTGGAAGAGAGAAGAAGAGAAGGGATAAGTTACCCTCTCTTCAAACCCAAGTTTGGCCAAATTTGTGTTATAGCATAGATATGGGGTTAGATATCCCTTATCATGAATAGAGGTTATCTACTCTTTTGAAGTAATGATCCCTATTGTAAATGAGCCTTAAAAGTCTTCTTATGAGTGTTTGGAGAAAGGGACAAACTTTATTTGAGATAGGTTGTTTCAAAATGGGGGTAAACTATAAAGACACAAAGGATAAAGTCTTAACATGAGATAGAGATTGTAATCAATGGGAATCCTAGGATAAATGTGCTAAAACTTGGATTTCCTATCCCTTTGGTTATTCCTACCCAAACATGGGAGATTTGTATAAATCCCTCCTTGCAAAATGGGTCTTTAGAAGCAAACAATAAACCTTAGATGATTTTTCAAACTTTGCAGTAGCCATTAGAAAAAATGTACAAAATCAAATGCTACTTAGGAAAAAAGGAAATAAAATATCATCTATTCCAATATAATCTGAACTCTCAGGGTCAAATTAGATTAAGATGTTGGATTGAATTAGAGTAAATCAGAAAGTTCTCGATCTGATAAGAGTGAAATGGATTGTAGACTTAGCAAAATTCAATCCTTGTGCATTTCTACTGCAATACCAATTCCATTTTACAACAATTCATGACACCCTATCCTCTTAAGTTCTTGCAAAAACATTAAGGGTATTCAACCCCTTGGTTAGGTCTTCCATGTAAAAATGTATGAAATTGCCACATTATAATTTTACCCTCACCAATATACTTCCACAATTTCTTAAGGTGTTATTTATTTTTGAAGAATTACCCTTCCCCATTTGGTGCCATTTATCTTAAAATCGTGTCATTTCAAAATCAATAGTGTGATTCCATATTTTCGCAACTCCATCCCTATCATGGATTTTTCTAATTTCACTTGTTAATTCTATCTATTTCTTAATTTAAATTAATTTTTTTTATCTCACTAACTTATTCCATTGAACAAACATCCTACATAAAATCTCTTTAATTTATTTTTTTTTCTTCTTTTAATATTTATTCCTCTTAATAATTTCCATTCCAAACCCCACCTAAAAGTCTCGTTGCCTCCCCCACGACAACTAAGATTACCTTATCTCGCACTTTCCTTCCTTGCCCCTCCCCTCCGCTCGTTAAATCTCCACCGTAAAACCCCTCGTTCTGCCCCGAGAAGAATCCTTCTCTGCCCGAAGGTGCATCTTCCAGACCCACTCGTGCACTCTCTCTCTCTCTCTCTCTCTCTCTCTCTCTCTCTCTCTCTATGTGTTTTGAGCAGTTGTCGATACTCGTGCTTTGAGGAGGTCCCCCCGTCCCTCCCTATTCCCACCTCTGTCTCCTCTCGACAAAGACAGAGAGAGAGAAGCTGAAGATGATGGATCAAGCATGAGAAGACCCAAAGGGTCGATCGTTGAGGAGCGAATGTGCTTGGCCTCCATGTCCTCTAGCGCGCCGCGGTAAGCCCTCTCACCTTATATATGTGGAGTCTTTGCCCACAAGCGTTGGAAAAGCTCCCACCTTGCCAAGTTGGTTCTTCTGGAATGGCGAGATTCTGAACGAAAGATCCCATCTTTCTCGTCTTTTAGGGAATCTGGGGAAGTGGGTAACCCGTAGTTTCGATCCTCTATGAGGGGTTCGATCGCTTCGCCGCTCGGTTTCTGAGGTCTCCCAGGAAGTTGGTTGCTTGGAAAGGTGAGGAGGCCCACCCCTCTCGCGTCTATGCCCTTCTCATCTTTTTATACTACGTGATCTTGTATATGTTTTTCTCTTCTTTTTTATTTTTGACTAGAAGCTTTTCATCTTTGAATGAGGACTCCGTTTTGACTGGATCAAAATTTTTTTTGGGCCCTTTTTACGTCATATGAGATGTGGTATTTTGTGGGATTGGTTGATTGAGATTTTGAAACATGGAGTATCCTCAGGAGAAGGGACAAAAAAAACAGTTTTTTCTTTTTCTTTTTTTTTTTGCGTCCTTTTACTATTATGTGAACATCACATGTTTTGGGGGTCTGAAGTGAATCTGAAGTGAATGGTATGATCTATTAGCTAAGTGAGGGAGAATAAAACAACCATAGACGAAACTTGGGCTCAGCAAAAACAATCCACTCTAGAGCAAAGGAGTGCAGAATGCCGAGGCCAAGCCATGTTGCAGACGGGATCGTTGGTGGTGGCGATTGCAAAGTCAGGAAGCGCATATTCCTGTCCTCTTCTTCTTCGTCGTCGTCATCGGTGTTGCAGAATTGCCGGCTCAAACGGGCGGTCTTCGTACGTAAGAGGGGCGGGCTAAGTACGCCATTCCCCGAGTGGAAGATGGATTCGAGCTCCCCTTCCTCCACAGCGGGTGTGTCTGAGTTCTCTCAGCAACCACCTTCACGCAACAGTCTCAAGGAGAGACAAGGACCTGTCTCCGCAAGGAAGCTCGCGAATGCTCTCTGGGAATTGACTGAGATCCCTTCTCCCATCTGGCGAGGGGAGCTGCGGAAGAAGAGGTGTAAGAAAGAGTCGAGGAGAAGAGAGAAGGTTGGTAGTTCCATACAGTCAGGCTCTCTTCCACCACACCTATCCGATCCATCACATGGTCCTGTCTCTGAGGCAAGCTTTAATTTCTTAGCTCATCTCTGTTTGCAACAAGTTGCCGATTCTTACATCCGCAACCAAGTTTTAGGTGGTTGTGTTGATTTTTGAAGATACTGTTCCACGGCAATTTTTAAGTTTGATTCAATCTTCTGTTTATTTCTAGGTGATGGATCAATCTTGTTTGGGTGTTCGTAGGAGGAAAATGAACTGGATGAATTCTTATAGAGAAAGGCCAAATAATCATGATGTGCGGACTATGGATTGCGTGAGCTATGGAAGTTTGATGGAGGTAGGAATTTTACTAGCTTTTAGCTTTTATAATTTTTTCTTGCTTCATTGCTTTACGGCAAGTTGGCAATGTTCTCTCATCTTCAGCAGAGAGTTGACAGTGTTTTCTCATCTTCAGCGGTTCATGCCCTTTCTCATCTTTCCTTTAATTCTAGGCTAGGAATCAATACCTCATTCCTCTGCATGACAGCCCTTGTTACTCTGCTTCCAATTAACTGTGATTGTAATAAAATCCCCTTTGTAGCTTCTCAAAAAAAAAAAGAAGAAGAAGTAGAAGGAAAAATCCTCTCTATATGCTGTTTTAACATTGAGCAGTTATTTTCATGTATAGGCTTGTGGATGTTAACCAGTACACTAAGGCAGATTTCTTGTGCACATGTTTCTTCATCGTGTCTTACATTATACAACCAATTATTTTTATTCATATCTGGGAAAATGTATTATACCTTAGTTTATCTTTTATCCAAATATGGTGCTGAAAGAGAACTTAAGGAATGTCACTGAGAAAATCGATGAGTTGTTGTTGTTGTTGCATTTACATCTATGCTTAAATTGTAATGCTTTTCTCTTTTCGAGGATGAACTTCTCCAACAAGTTACAAACAACCTTCGCTCAATTTCTTGTTTCCACTAAATCATGCTTGCATAACTATTTGTTATCTTGTCTTCTTTGGATACTTTCATCCTGCTGTTTACCATCTGATAGTTTTTAATTTAACCTTGTAAAGAGTTTCATGCATGTTGTTGGTTTAAGTTACGGGATTCTAGTTTTTATCATGAAGGGTAATCTGTATTTCATGAGACTAATTAAATCTGTCAAATGCAGCTGGAAGCACGTTCTCGAGATCATACTTCCACCAGCTCTAGTAGAGGAACCAGGAGCCGCCTTAAGGATGTCAGGAAAGGTTTGAGCGCATCTAAGGAATTTTTGAAAATAGTGAACCACTTTTGCAGGCTTGAGAAGCATCACCATTCATATATAGCATCGATCTTTTCTGCACTATGTACTGAGCTGGAGAGAGCTTACGTCCTTGTTGACCAGCTTATCGATGAACAAAGATGGGATAGGGTTGATGTTGGACTCCTCAACAAAAGACTGATGGAAGGCAATGCTGCATGGAAGCGAAGACAACAAGAGAAGATCCAGGAAGGTGTCCAATTAATACTCGATGAGCTTGAGGTAGAGAAGAAGCTCAAAAGGAGAACTGAAAGGCAGAACCAGAAGCTTGTCATGGAATTAGCGGAAGCCAAGGCAGCTCTTTCGAGGACAATACACAATCTTGAGAACGAGAGGAGATCGAGAGAGGTGATGGAGCATGTCTGCAATGAGTTAGTACAAGGAATCGGTGAGGACAAGGCAGAGGTGGAGGCGATAAAGTGGGAATCTGCAAGGGTTCATGAGGAGCTTGAGAGGGAGCGGGAAATGCTTCAGCTTGCAGATACATGGCGTGAAGAGAGAGTGCATATGAAGCTCACAGAGGCTAAGTTTCAGCTTGAGGAAAAGAATGCAGCTGTGGATCAGCTAAGACGTGAGCTTGAAGCATACTTAGTAAACAAAAGATCTCAAGGGGATTTACTTAAGGAGCCTCAAGAATCAAGCTTCGAGTTGGATGGCTCACAGTTGGTCAATTATGGAAAAGACCCCATGGTAAGCGACAAGGTTGTGGATGGTCTGGAAGTTCATCATAAAGGCATCGAAGATGCCGATGAGGCAGACTCAGTAGAGAGCGACTTGCGCTCAATTGAACTTAACATGGATACTAGTAGCAAAGGTTACAGATGGAGCTTCGCAAAGAGGGATGTGATACAAGATATTGAATCATCACACACCAAGGAAGTTGATGATGGGGTAGCATCCAAATACAACGCTTTAACTAGGAATAACTTTTCAGTTGGTAAAAGCACCAAGTGGCTCTTAAACACTATAGATCCTTCAGGTTTGGGTGGCCGCTCAGAATTTGGAACAATAGTGGATAATTAACATGTTTGGAGAGGTATCTTCAAAAATATTGATCTATATGTTGAGGAATACAAGTCTATTGCGCATTGAGGAAGTGAGTCAAACTTCCAAGCTTTTGACAAATTTGTGGGTTTTTAGTCCCAACTCCTGACAACCATCCAGGTTTAATCCTGGCAAGGTTACTCTTATCAAGTCTGTGTCAGGTCAGTGTTTCAAAAGAAAAAGCAACATGTTTAGGGGAAACAGGAAAAAACAATGCTACAGATGGTTTCAAAGATGTGTGCGTGGTCTCACCAGTCTGTCCTCATTGTGCCCAGTTACTAAAAATCTCGAAATTGAATACGAGAGTGTCTTCATTACTGATTTAATTAAACTGAATTTTTTTTACAAAAAAGATTAAACTGATGTTTCTCTGAACAGATTTTGTTAAATCAGTTAGCATCAGGAATTTTCTTGTATGGATTATACATTTATGCTTGCAACGGGATTATCTCAATGTTTGAACCTGCACTAGAGGATCCATGTTATGAAAGCAAATTACTAGATGCCAGAATGTTGATGTTGGAAGTTACGTTTTTTCTTTTTTTATTATTATTATAGTCTCCGTTTGTTATGTGTCTTATTTTATAAAGGACTCCATGTAATTTACTGAATAAGACAATTGCTTCCCTTTGACAGTTGGTGTACTTGGAAAGTTTTACTCGGAATGTCAGATTCTAAATATAAACACTTAATTTCCAGTTTCTGCTCCTGGATGAATGTCTTACTGATGATTGTATAGAGAATTGCCAACATCTTATGATGTTGCCCACAAAAAGGTTACCTTTTCTTGAATTCCAAGCCTCTACCCATGCCTGAATGCTATTGCTGAAGCCCTTACCCGTGTCCATCGTGAGCCCCTTTAAAATCCCTATGAAGTATGCTGTGAGCTTTGCCAGCACCTTTTCCTCTCAAATGCTTTACACTGCTCGTGCTCTCCAACATGGCAACATCAGGTACAGGTACTCGTTGACCTAAATTCAACAGAGATGACTTGAGTGAAAGGCTCATCTCCCACTCTTGTACTTCGAAAGTTTGCTCATTGCGGAGAATCCAGAGGGTTCTTTTCGTTAAAAAATGCTACCAGACGTTGAAAAATGTGGCAGGGTACTGGAGGGCAGATTTTTCTGAGATTTTTTTTCAGGATGCATGCACTCATGATGTGTAAGGATTAGTTTACTTTATGGATTAAAGAAGTGATATTAAGAAATATAAAATTAATGTTAATTTTTAATTATATTTATTTGTAAAGTGATATTAATATCAATTTGTATTTATTTGAATTGATGTTAAGTCGAAGTATTAATCTTGTGGTATTTATTTAATAGTGTTATTAAGAATTTGAATAAAAAATTATGAGAACAGAATAAAATTGTGAAATTTAAATATAAATTTATCTAATATCAATTATAATCGGTGTTAGATAAATTAATATTAAAAAATTTTAACCTGTGTTAATAAAAAAAAATTAATTCTTCAAATAAATAAGGATTAATCTAAAAAAAATTAATCCTGCAGTAAACTAATCCAAATGATTTTCACAAACTCGAGTAGCACAAAACACCTTAGGCATGCATGTGGTGGTTCGGACAGATTACGCTATATGATGTGATCTTATTATTCACTTTGTGACGGTGATACAGATGGATTGCAGTATTTGTAGTTGCCTCTGCGTATGTATGGGAGCATCCAGGAACTTTCTTCTGATAAGACTCCTCTGAAGTAAAAATTGGATCTTGTTCCTCAAGCTAATTTGAAAATGCCTTTTGGATACTGATGCCGAGCAGACACTTTTTTATTGGAACACTTTCGTTAGATAGCCTTCTTTCTAACCTGTAGAAACTTTTGGATACTGATGTCAAAGTTACACTTAATCAAGAAAAATATCTACCGTGTATAGCTTGCCTTAATATTGTATGCTCGTTTCTTTATTTCAAATCGATCGACTTCTTTTTACTCTACTCAGCAACTAAAATGATTGAAATTTCTCAGTTAAAGGGAGACTTTGTAATCCCGACGTCTTAATCAGCAAAGTTGAAGTTTTATCACAATGAGCACCACAAAATTCCTCAACCGAACATGGAAATGTGATGGCCCTATGTGATGCCATATTGCATAGATGCAGATTGGATACTTTATCTACAGTTGGAAGAAGTTCGGATGTTGATGCGTGATCTCTATTTCCTCTGGATGTTGTCTTTGAACATGATGGCCGTCAGCGTATGATTCTAATGTGATATCTGCAGTTCGCCAAGTGGGTGGCAAATTAGAGTTTAATATGTCACGTAAGTTACCTGTTATAGTATTCTCAGTATCGGAAGTCTCTGTCTAAACATCAGTAGATGGTTTAAGGGAATTAGGAGAATCTTGCTGCTTCACGCGAGGGCATGTCACCTAGATACATGAAATTGATTCAGTTGAATTGCCAAATCGATTATGCTTGGCCCAGGGGAAGAGTCTGTAATTAGCTTTCAGCGAAATCCTACTTAATTCCTTTAAAATTAATTGGCAGGTCTGATGTGAATGTTTAACAGGTGGTTACAGGTATGTGCACTCGTTATTGGACACAAGAGATGGTTCTGCTTTTGCAAATTTTGTAGTGAAAAAGCGGGATTTTTTTGTCTTCTTTGGGAAAAAAAAGTATCATTTATTTTCTGCCTAAGGTCGTTGTTGATGAGGGATCTCCCTCCCCCCCCCCCCCCCCCCCCCTCTCTCTCTCTCTCTCAGGTTTATAGGAGTAAATTGGATAAACAGCTAATATCGACTTTTTGCGGCCACCCATTTAATCTTAATTGTTTAAGGACTTTAATCCAAAAACTTGGATCAAGTTTAACAATAGTTTTCTTCCAACATTGCAAACTTAATAACCAAATTCTCGTGCCTTCAGGTTGGCACATCTAAAGGCCCTCTCTCTCTAAGATGTTTGAATCATCTCACGAGTCTCTTATTTTATCTTCTATAAGTATCACATGGAGTTTTTCTGATAATCTCGTTTTTAACTTGATCCATCCTTTGCAGTCGCACGACCTATCTCAATATCTTCGTTTCTACCATAGGTGTGACCTGCACGTCTTTTTCAATCGTCTATTAACAAGCATGAATAGCATGGCGGAAAATGTAGCAGAAAAATATATTCTCATTCCCCTATTCAATTTGGAAAAAGAGATGCCCATCTTCAAGACGTTCTCATTGGCCAATCTATTCTCCCCATGCCACAACAAGAACCCAAGTGATTCATTAACTTAAGACCCAAAATAACTATTCTTCTTGGTGCATTGGCAACGATAAAATTTTGGACGTGAGTTTGGAAGTGTAAATTATAATATGTTTTACAATAAATAAATTAAAATATATTAATTGAAAATAAAAAATAACAGTCAAAAATAAAAATATATTGATAAAAAAAATATAAATATAACGATTGATAATAAAAATATATCGATAGAAAATAATTTTTTAATTGAAATGATTTTTTATCGATTAAAAATTAAAATATATTAATTAAAAATAAAAATATATCAGTATAAAATAATTTTTCACTTAAAATATATATTTCACTTATAAAAAATTAAAACACACAAGTTAAAATCATTACTCTCACTCCACCTATTCCAATGATATATATTTTTTTAATTTTTAACTAAAATTTTTGAAAAGAAATGATGTACAAATCCCACGAGTGCATACCTTAATAGGCAACGATCCTCCGACTCAGCAAGGAGGTGCATATTTTTTTACATGGAATATTACCGTGTGGGCTTTGTACTCTCTGATTAAGCTACAAAACCCTTCATGGATCCAGCTGTTTTATATATTAAAGAGGATGTACCTACCATATTAAACTAGGAAACGTTTATACGTTGAATGGAGGGGGAATTGGTATTGGGATCTGCCACTGCCCTTAGCCGTACGTCGTCACTGCCCCCCAACCCCGCCACCCCCATCAAACATCCAGTACCCACAACTGGATGGAAAGCTATCATTAAGAACAGCTAATCCAAAGAAAGAGCATCAGCATGCGGTGAGTCTATGAAATAAGTAAAGAATAATAAAGAAGTACGATAAATGGTGAATAAATAAATTAATATATTTGAATATTAATTAGATTAAGTGACATATTAAAATTATTTCATATAAAAGAATGAAATAAATTTTAGGTATGTTAATTTATTTTCAAACGTGTTAAATATTAAGTATATTAAGTGTCATGTTAAATAATTAATACGTAAAATAAATAGGGTTTAAGGATGTAAAAAATTGATTGATCATCAAATCAATCAAGTTTTGATTTTAATTTTTAGTGGTTCAATCATTGATTTAAATTAGTCGAATCGATGGTGATGTCATCATTAGAATCGAATAAGGAAAAATTGAATCGATCATGTTAAGATTTGATTTGTATCGGTCCAACTAAGTTGAATCGGGTTAAATTAAAATTTAATATATAAAAAATTAAATGTAACTATCACATAACTTTAAATATAAAATATCCAATCACATTATAAAATAAAATGGAAGTACTAAAAAAATGTAAAGGATAGTATATAAAAAAGAAAAACTAAGTTGCAATATATCATTTAAAGACAACGTAAGCAAACAAAATCGAAAAAAAAAATCCAAATTGATCTTCGTGACTATCATTCAGCATCATTGATATCCTGTAAAAGAGCAAATGAGATAAAATTAGCCAAATATTAACTTCACAATAATTTAGATATAGTTCTGAGCTATTAAAATTTGCATAAGTTAATACCATTGAAGACATATGCCTCATCCCCTCTCTATCCAGCCAAGCTTCTAAATCTTGTAAAGGGATATTCTCAGCTTCCCCTATCCATTTTGTTGGTGCTAGAGCACCACGATCATTTGTTTTGATGATAACAAAACACGTGTCATTTAACATTTGCACTTTGAGTCCTAGATTTCAGGTCAATCGCAAATGGATACGTGATTAGACGGAGTTCGAGCTCGCATCCAGGACGGATTGGAGGAGCTTGATGGAGAACAAAAGAGATTCGCGAGGAGTGATCGATTGAAGATGGAATGTCAAGAAGAATAGGATAGATTTTTGTTTAATCCTTTCATGTACTTTTATCTTTATTTTGCTTGCTCTTTTTATTTCCTTAGAAAATTATGTTAAAGAGCCTCAAAGTACCCTAACAGTAGTCCTAGGAACATCCGCACAACCCTAGGATACTTAGGTTTTCTGTAAAGAACTTAGAAAACCAATATAGGGTTCAAACAGAGTTTCCAGACGTCTAATTCCAAAATCAGACGTCTGATAAAGTATTTTAAGACGTCTGACTGTTGTTTCAGACGTCTGATAACTATTAGGCTGGACTTAGTGAGTTCTGTCTGATGAAATCAGACGTCCAGACCTTAGACCAGACGTCTTAGGAGACGTCTGATGACTTTGCCAGACGTCTAATTAGTGGACCGTTGGCTGGCTTAGCAAACACTCAAAAATATGACCGTTAGAGCCTTATCAGACGTCCTTAGGCCTTTCCAAACGTCTGATAAATGACCGTTTTGCCTCGGCTGACCCAAAATCTCTTCTCAGAGATTTTCTAGCCGTTGCAACGTTTGGAAAATCCATTCCCACAGTAAAAGTAGGTTTCCAGACGTCCAGACATAGTGCCAGACGTCCTATATGTCGTCTAATGGACTTGCACTAGAACTCTGTTTAGATCTGATCCAAGTCAGGAAGAGACCCGCCCAAAATCAGACGTCTAACCTTTAAATCAGACGTCTTAAAGTGAACTTCCAGACGTCTGATAAGCCTGTCAGAACAATGATTGTTCCTGATTTCGGGGTGATTCTCTTGGGCTTTGCACCCAATGGCTATAGAACATTTCCTAAGCCTTCCAAAGCCTTCCTAAGGCCTCTATAAATAGAGGGGAACCTTTGCAACACAAAAACACACCTAGAGACACCAAGTTACACAAGATACACACTAAGAGAAACAAGAGACACACCTAAGCAACTTAGCTCCACTCTTTTGTGTCCAAGAGAAGCCCTTGCTCTCCAAGCTCTTGTTCCATTCATCTTGAGAGCATCAAGCTTTGCGCACCCGCTCTCCCGCCATAGTTCACGAGAGCGAAGTTGCGTCGTCGCGTGGCTCACGCACCGCGTCATCAACTCGACGCACTCCTTGCAAAGGGGAGTTTCCTAATTCCTATAGAAGCTAGGTTTAAAATTACTTTGTTGGCTCTATAGGATTACTTGTTTATTTTTGTTATTTGGTTGGGTATTCGCTTTGCGAATTCCCATCTCCTTCGCGAGACACAATCCTTCTCGTGAAGAGAAGGAGTTGAGATACGCTACCCTCGTTTAAGTAGCATGGTTGTATTGAGGTTTAATCACCCTCGTTTAAAGTGATTCGGTTTAGTGGATTTTGATCAACTTGGTTGATCGGAAAATCCTAACTCGAGAGGGTTAGGTGGTGGTTTTCACTCAGTTTGGGTTTCCACCTAAAAATTCTTGTGCACTTGTGTGATTGTCTTTTTGTGAGATTGTATATTTCAATTCCGCATTTTTTACGTCACACTGATCTCACCCCCTCCAAGTAGGAAAACTTCATTTGGTATCAGAGCAGGTCTTGCTGTTTCGGCGTAACAACCAAGCAAGAAGATCGATGGAGGGAAGCAGTTCCACAGGTAGGATTTCCGAGGGCCAGTCTACGACTCGTCCGCCATTCTTCGACGGGAGCAACTACCCTTACTGGAAGCTGCGGATGAAGACGTGGCTTCAAGCCACCGATTTCACAGTTTGGGCCAGGTGCGAGACCCCCTTCGACATCCCAGAGAAACCCGCCGGAGGATACTCGCAGCAGCAGATCCGGGAGCTCTCTCTCAACGCAAAAATAATGAACGCGTTGTATTGCGCGCTCAGCTCGGAGGAGTTCAACAAAATCTCGCAATGCGCCACCGCATACGAGATTTGGCACACACTTGAGATAACTCATGAAGGTACCTTTAAGGTAAAAACTTCTAAAATTAATTTACTTTCTCAAGAATTTGAATCTTTTTCTATGAAACCTAACGAGTCTTTAAGTGAGATGAACACTAGGTTCACTCTCATTGTAAATAACTTGAAAACTTTAGGGAAAACTTTCATCAAGGGGGAGCTTCAAGGGAAGCTTCTTCGTTCCCTCGGAACGGAGTGGGAACAGAAGTAGGCGAACGAAGTGGAGGAGCTCAACATGGAAGATCTCCTAGGCAATCTAATGGCCTACGAGACTAAGTTAAAGCAGAAGAAGAAGGATACACCGGAGCCTAAATCGAAGAAGATTCTCGCCTTCAAAGCCGCGTCGGATAGCGAGGTAAGTTCCGATGACGAAGACTTTAAAATTTTACTTAAAAAGTTTTCCAAGTTGTGTAGGGAATCAAAGAAGAAGGAGAAGAATGAGAGCCCGAGACATTGCTACCATTGCAACGAGAAAGGGCATCTGCGACCAGAATGCCCTCTTCTCAAAAAGGAGAAGAAATCTAAGAAGAAGGCGTTCCAAGCTACTTGGGACGATTCAAGCTCGGAGGAAGAAGAAGAAAAATAAGAAACCGCTTGCTTTGGTTTCATGGCCAGAGAAAGCAAAAGCGGAAGCAACTCAGACAACGAGGTAAGTTACGACTTACAAGAAGCTTTTAATGAACTTTTTGATGTTAGTAAATCATTAAGAATAGAAAACAAAAGTGTTAAAAAGAACCTTAGTTTTCTTAAAAATGAAAATGATAGGTTAGAAAAATAACTTAAAGACATAGAAGCTAGTCCTAAAAATGATAACCTATTATTAGAAAATCATAACCTCATCAATGAAAATAATAAATTGATTAAGGAAAATGATAGTCTAAAGTTAGAAATCTATGATTTAATGACTAAGATGCAAACTATAGAAAAAGAAATCACATGTCTTAGGGAAAACTCCAACAAATTAATCAATAAAGTAGATAATTTTTATAGCCCTAAGGTTGAGAAAGGATCTCCATCAAGGAGACCCGCTAATAGATCCGGATCCAAGCTCACTTGGATACCGAAGAAAAATTTGGAATCTTATTTTGTAGGTTTCAGGAATAACTACAACACAAAGGACTGGACCTACAAACTCAAGGCTAGTCAACTCAAGTTGGGAGAACCAAGGAGTAGACCAAGGAGGAGAACAAGAAGATCGACGAGACGGCGAACAAGCGACGGACCCGCCGCATGTCGACCACCAGATTAGAGACCAACGCCAATGCTCGGGCCTCCAAGCTACGGATGGGAGCCCCATCCGATGTGGCGTCCACCACCACCATTCAGGCCATTTTATTGGCCATGGTAGGTGAGGTAAAAACCCTTTACCCTATCCTCTTATTAGTAGCATTTAGAGAGGGGGAGTTAAAAAATTATGAGCTAATTGTCAATTTTTAAGGGGGAGAGATAAGGTAGCTAAATTTCCTTTAGTAAGGGGGAGAAAAATAATAGTTATCTTGTTGTTATAAAAAGCAAAAAAGGGGGAGGACATCACCTTTGCTAAAAGAAATTTATAGAAGAGCATGTTGTAAGGGGGAGTTATAGGAAATGTAAAATCAATTAAACCTTTTTGATAATGTCAAAAAGGGGGAGGATTTTTTGCATTATTATTTATGGTTTTGTCATCATCAAAAAGGGGGAGATTGTTGGTGCTAGAGCACCACGATCATTTGTTTTGATGATAACAAAACACGTGTCATTTAACATTTGCACTTTGAGTCCTAGATTTCAGGTCAATCGCAAATGGATACGTGATTAGACGGAGTTCGAGCTCGCATCCAGGACGGATTGGAGGAGCTTGATGGAGAACAGAAGAGATTCGCGAGGAGTGATCGATTGAAGATGAAATGTCAAGAAGAATAGGATAGATTTTTGTTTAATCCTTTCATGTACTTTTATCTTTATTTTACTTGCTCTTTTTATTTCCTTAGAAAATTATGTTAAAGAGCCTCAAAGTACCCTAACAGTAGTCCTAGGAACACCCGCACAACCCTAGGATACTTAGGTTTTCTGTAAAGAACTTAGAAAACCAATATAGGGTTCAAACAGAGTTTCCAGACGTCTAATTCCAAAATCAGACGTCTGATAAAGTATTTTAAGACGTCTGACTGTTGTTTCAGACGTCTGATAACTATTAGGCTGGACTTAGTGAGTTCTGTCTGATGAAATCAGACGTTCAGACCTTAGACCAGACGTCTTAGGAGACGTCTGATGACTTTGCCAGACGTCCAATTAGTGGACCGTTGGCTAGCTTAGTAAACACTCAAGAATATGACTGTTAGAGCCTTATCAGACGTCCTTAGGCCTTTCCAGACGTCTGATAAATGACCGTTTTGCCTCGGCTGTTATGAACGCGTGCCCCAAACGTCTTTTAAGACGTCTGGGAGGTGGGCCAAATGTCGGACCAGACGTCTGGAATCACTTCCAGACGTCGTATCAGACGTCTGAGATCGTTGCCAGACATCTAGAAATCTGTTATCTTTGACACGCGCGGGTCGTCTGCGCGCCTGAGCGCGCAAACCCGCATATTCGCTTATTCCTTCTGCGGCTGCAGATTCCCCTGGCGCGCTCCTTCTCTCCCCTCCTCGAGCGGCCTTAAAAGGCCACGCGCTCTTCCGTCACCACCGCCTCCTTCCTCTTCTCCTTCAGCCAGTGAGCGCGAGAGCGAGCGTGAGGTTGCAGCGGCAGCGGCGACCGCAGTGAGCGCGGAGGAGGTGCTGCGTGCGAGAGCGGTGCTCAGCCGTGAGGGCGAGCTCGCCGGGGCTGCCAGGGCCGGCCGGCGGGGAGCGCAGCGGGCGCGGGGCGCGAGGGGGGACTGCTGTGGTCCGAGCAGCAGGCGCACGAGGCGCGACGAGGCGCGGCGTCGCGAGCGGAGGGCGAGTCACGGCCTGATTCTGGAAACATTTCCAGAATCAGACGTCTGGGATGATAGCCAGACGGCAGGGGCGACGTCTGGAAGACCATCAAGACGTCTGAAAGGTGAGTTCTTCCGTCTTCTTCCTTCCTGTCGACTGACCGTACTGAGAGAAAGAGTTGGGTGCGCGCAGGCTCGGTGATTCACCATCCAACGCGAATCAGACTTCTGGCTGTAGTACCAGACGGCGGGAGCGACCTCCAGGCGTCCGGGGTGACCATCGGACATCTGGGAACTAGGCCAGACGTCCCCGCAGGCTTCTGGACGTCTGAGAAACCACGCAGAACAAGGTAATTCTCTGATCCACTTTTTAATACGTCTGGAAGAAGTTCCAGACATCTGATTTTGCACAGTGTCGTCGTTTTCGACTCGTTGGGGGCCCGTTCGGGTTCCGTTTTCCGCGTTTCGAGTTGCGTTCTTTCCGGAATTAAATCCTCTACCCGTCTATAGTAGCTATACACTGTTTTGAGACACTCCTTGTGTTTGATCCTTGTGATAGGATCTCGTTCCGTTGCAGTCTTGGGGGTCGCGGAGGCACGCGGGATTCCCGATCACGCCCCAATTACTCCCGTCGTATCTGGTAGAGTGGCTTTAAGTATAATTTGTTAAATTATGAAACCATAAATAGAACCTAGGACATTGCATGAATCCTAGGAATGAGAAATAGATTGAATGGTAGATTCTTAGGGTGTTGCATGAATCCTAGGGCTGGAAAACTAGATTGTATGATAGATCCTAGGATATGGCATGAATCCTAGGACGGGAAAACTAGTGGAATGTATGAATACTGCAGTCTTGGAAAATGTGGAAAGGAAATAATATCTGCCTATGAAGTGAATTAACAGCTGCCTGTTATGAATAAATGAACATGATTAAGAATATGGGATTTATGAACGTGAAACTGGAATGGTGAAACTGGAATGTCCTGAGTTAAAGAGCTGGAACCCTACGGGGAATTAAGAGTAGAACTCCTGGAAAGTGAATGGAATAGAATTGGGGAAGTGAGCTGACCCTTGAGTACGGAGTACCAAGGAGAGCGACTGTCCCCCTGTTTAGTGTAGAGCGGAGCCAGCCGCCCCAGGGACCTGGGGTTAGGACTGGCCACTCTGTACCGACTTGCTGGCCCTCGTGTACGTAGTACCGAGGAGAGCTACTAGTGTAGGGAGGTACTAGCTACCCCACGGGCCCCAGGGTTCTGCTAGCCTCCCACACCGACTTGTTAGGCCCACTGAGGCAAACCAGGGTAGTCAGGCGAGGGTGCGCGGACTGTGGAGGGGCAAGGCCCCTGTTTGGTTACTGTGGAGGGGTTGGACCCTTGTTACTGAGAGGGCTCTGCCTTGTACTGGTTCCGTGCTGTGCTTTGGGCGCACCTGTTAACGGAAACGACTAACCGCGTGCCAGTGCGGGTTAGCTACCCGTGCGTTTACCGTGCGTGCCGTAGTCACCGTTACGTCTATCAGTGACCTTGGGGTGGTTGACTGAGAGTAGGATCACCACGGGGGACTCTCCCGGCCAGGAGAACACCACGTGCTACTTCTACTGTTCGAAAAAGACTGCAATCAAGATCGTTCCCACGAGGAACATTCGAGATCAAGTGAAGGATCTGAGAAATAGATAAATCGTGAGATAATTGAAAGACTTAAATAAAGAAAGTAACAGAACTTAACAGCTACTGTACACTCTACTGTTTCTTTAGTGTTAGTTGCCACTCTACTCAGAGTTTTGCTGACGTGTTACACTCGTTACCTTTCAGGACCAGGTGTTGAGCAGCCAGGGTCAGCGGCTGCAAAGGACGCTGGGCGGAGTAGGGTCCAGTAGAGTTACCATTGTTTCTTGTACCTCTTTTTGTTCCGTTATAGTGAGTAGTTCTTGTTTCCGCTGTACTTTTCTTTACCTGCAGTTCATATTTAGTTATGAATGTTGTTCTACTGTTGTGGTGGTATATACTGTAGTAGTTTCTTTCCTTGCTGCTGTATTTTCTTACTGTTAGTTATATTCATGTTGAATGTGGTTTATTTTACTGCTCTTTTGGTTACTTCCTCGTTGGACGACTAGGTCTTGGGATTAGTTGAGTCGGTCTGATTCTCATGTCTCGTAGGGGCTCGGGAACCGGGTCGTTACAAGATGGTATCAGAGCAAGGTCGTCCCGAGAAGTGAATCAACTGACTAGAAAATAACCAATTCACATGTCTATAACTAGAGTAGCCACCACAACATATCTCTTGACATGAGCTCTTAGACATTTCCGTTCGGTATCGTACCGTAGTGACATGTTCCGTTTTGTTTCGCGTCACCTTGCAGGAGATGCCTCGTCGTGGGACTAGTGAGGCGGGCCGCGGGCGCGGCCGAGGACGAGGTCGACTAGGTGGGCGTGCTGTTGCCGACACCCCAGTGGACCAGCCACTACTCCCGAGCGTCCAGGCCCAGGACCTCGCCCGGCTGATACGAGACATTGTACGAGAGGAGCTCCACCCACCGCCCCGAGCACCTCACCCTGGGGTTGCGGAGGGGGAGTCCTCTGTGGGACCACTCGATGGACGCGGCGCTGGACACGGGGGAGGGGATGGGCCACCACAGCCCCCACCTTCCTCCAATACTTTCGTGCACGAGGCACCTTCTCCTGGAGGTGCACCAGCACCTCCCCTATAGCGCCACTTCGAGCTTTTCGGGCAGTTCCGGAAGCTGAAGCCCCCCTCCTTCAAGGGGGATGAGGACCCGACCGAGGCAGAGGACTGGCTTGAGCAGCTGGAGAAGATCTTCGACACCCTTCGCCCCCCGGTGGAGTGCCGCGTGGCCTTTGCCACGTACCAGCTGGAGAGTGCGGTCCGGGGACAGGAGAGGGACGAGCCGACGTGGGACCAGTTCGTCACCCTCTTCTGCGAGCAGTACTTTCCTCAAACGTGGCAGGACCAGAGGAGGCGGGAGTTCCACACTCTCCGTCAGGGGATGATGACTGTGAGCGCGTACCGCATGCGTTTCTTGGAGCTGTCCCGCTTTGCAGCGACAGCGGTAGCCACTGAGGAGGAGCGCCTTTGGAGGTTCACCAAGGGGCTCCGGCCTGCGATCCGGGGGTATGTCAAACCCCTGAAGCTGCCTACGTTTTCGAGGGTGGTAGAGGCAGCTATGACTTACAAGGAGACCAACCCGTCCGCGCTAGACACCGACAGCGGGCGGAAGAGGCCCTTCCAGCCAGACTTCTCACAGGGCCGGCGAGAACGGAGACACATGGCGTCCGCAGGAGAGTCGTCACGTTTTATAGGGCCATCAGTGGCCTTTGGGGGCCCTCGATAGGGGCCAGTCGCCAGCACCGGACCCCCGTCTAGCCAACAGCAGGGACCCACTGAGGGCGGGAGTCGGGTTCCCCTCTGTTACCAGTGTGGCCAGCCGGGCCACATCAGGAGGGACTGCCCGTCTAGGGCAGGAGGTCAGCAGATACTCCCCGCGCAGAGCACTGGAGGGCGCACAGGAGGCTGCGGTTCCCAGGCGCGAGGAGGAGGACAGCAGTCGCGAGGAGGGTACCGGCCAGCACCTACCCGTCCGACGCAGAGTGTGGCTGCTTCGTCCGCACCTAGAGCTGAGGGGCGTATCAATGCCCTAACACACAGGGACGCCAAAGCTTCGGGATCGGTGGTAGCAGGTATGGTTTCAGTTTCCGGCAGACTCGTTTACATGCTTTTCGATTCCAGTGCTACGCACTCGTTTGTCGCAGCCAGTTTTGCAGTTAGTTTGGACCAGGATTATACACTGTTAGAGAATCCGTTCGTAATCAGGGGACCAAGTGGTCAGCTGTTTGTAGCTGAGGAGGTGTACACGGATTGCGAGGTCAGCGTCGGGGGACATAGCTTGCCAGCTGACCTGATTATGTTACAGATGGAGGACTTTGGAGTGATTCTGGGGATGGATTGGCTGTCCGCTTACCACGCCTTGGTGGACTGTTTTGAGAGGAAGATCGTCTTCTCCATTCCGGAGTTGCCTTCTTTCGAGTTTCACGGACAGCCAGTGGACGGAGGTTTCAGGTGCATTTCGGCACTTCGGGCGGCGAGACTTTTGAGCCAGGGGTGTGAGGGCTTCCTAGCTTGTGTGGTGGCAGAGCCCAGCCCTGTGGTAGACTTCCAGAGCATCCCGGTGGTCAGAGAGGTATATCCGGGATGTGGTACGACTACACGGAGTTCCGCGGGAGATCGTATCCGACCGGGATACCCCTCTTTACGTCCCAGTTTTGGGCTGAGTTTCAGCAGGCCTTGGGGACGCGGTTGAGGTTTAGTACAGCTTACCACCCCTAGACGGACGGACAGTCTGAGGGCACGATACAGACACTTGAGGACCTTTTGCGTGCCGGTGTACTGGACTGGAGGGGCTCTTGGGAGGATCACCTGCCCCTGGCGGAGTTTGCATACAACAACAGTTATCACTCGAGCATCGGCATGGCTCCCTACGAGGCTCTGTACGGACGGAAGTGTACGGCACCCTTGAGTTGGGTTGAGGTTAGGACCAAGTGGGAGGTTGGCCCTAGGTTGATCCGGCAGAGTCAGGAGGTAGTCGAGCAGATCCACAGGCGACTCCGCACTGTCAGGAGCAGACAGAAGAGCTACGCGGATCGGAGACGCAGAGAGGTGCAATTTGAGGTTGGGGACCACGTCTTTCTTCGTGTTTCGCCCATGAAGGGCCTGCAGCGGTTTGGGGTGAGAGGGGAGCTCGCGAGGAGGTTTGTGGGGCCCTTTGAGGTCCTGGAGCGGGTTGGACCCGTTGCTTACAGGCATGCCCTCCCCCCGCAGCTTTCTGGTGTGCACGGCGTGTTCCACGTGTCCAACCTCAGGAAGTACGTAGCCGATCCCAGTCACGTACTGAGTCACGAGAGCGTCAAGGTGGGCGACGACCTGACCTACCCCGAGAGGCCAGTGCAGATTCTAGACCGAGCCGTCCGCAGTTTGAGACGGAAGCAAGTACCCCTGGTAAAGGTTTTGTGGAGGAGCCAGCGATACGAGGAGACTACCTGGGAGCCTGAGGCGGCAATGCGGGAGCGGTACCCGGAGCTTTTCGCGGGTACGTCTTTTCGGACCGGCTTCGGTCCTCTTTGAGTTTGTTATGGTATTTGGACGTCTTTTCCGCACCCTAGTTAACGCAAGTTTCAGGGACGAAACTTCCTTTGAGTTTGTTATATTGTTATGAACGTGTGCCCCAGACGTCGGACCAGACGTCTGGAATCACTTCCAGACGTCATATCAGACGTCTGAGATCATTGCCAAACATCTGGAAATCTGTTATCTTTGACACGTGCGGGTCGTCTGCGCGCCTGAGCACGCAGACCCGCATATTCGCTTATTCCTTCTGCGGCTGCAGATTCCCCTGCCGCGCTCCTTCTCTCCCCTCCTCGCGCGGCCTTAAAAGGCCACGCGCTCTTCCGTCACCACCGCCTCCTTCCTCTTCTCCTTCAGCCAATGAGTGCGAGAGCGAGCGTGAGGTTGCAGCGGCAGCGGCGACCGCAGTGAGCGCGGAGGAGGTGCTGCGTGCAAGAGCGGCGCTCAGCCGTGAGGGCGAGCTCGCCGGGGCTGCCAGGGCCGGCCGGCGGGGAGCGCAGCGGGCGCGGGGCGACGCGGGGGGGACTGCTGCGGTCCGAGCAGCAGGCGCACGAGGTGCGACGAGGCGCGGCGTTGCGAGCGAAGGGCGAGTCACAGCCTGATTCTGGAAACATTTCCAGAATTAGACGTCTGGGATGATAGCCAGACGGCGGCGGCGACGTCTGGAAGACCATCAAGACGTCTGAAAGGTGAGTTCTTCCGTCTTCTTCCTTCCTGTCGACTGACAATACTGAGAGAGAGAGTTGGGTGCGCGCAGGCTTGGTGATTAGCCATCCAACGCGAATCAGACGTTTGGCTGTACTACCAGACGGCAGGAGCGACCTCCAGATGTCCGGGGTGACCATCGGACGTCTGGGAACTAAGCCAGACGTCCCCACAGGCTTCTGAACATCTGAGAAACCATGCAGAACAAGGTAATTCTCTGATCCACTTTTTAATACGTCTGGAAGAAGTTCCAGACGTCTGATTTTGTACAGTGTCGTCGTTTTCGACCCATTGAGGGCCCGTTCGGGTTCCGTTTTCCGCGTTTCGAGTTGCGTTCTTTCCGGAATTAAATCCTCTACCCGTCTACAGTAGCTATACACTATTTTGAGACACTCCTTCTGTTTGATCCTTGTGATAGGACCTCTTGATGCTAGAATTAGACGTCTGATAAGCCTGTCAGAACAATGATTGTTCCTGATTTCGGGGTGATTCTCTTGGGCTTTGCACCCAACGGCTATAGAACCTTTCCTAAGCCTTCCAAAGCCTTCCTAAGGCCTCTATAAATAGAAGGGAACCTTTGCAACACAAAAACACACCTAGAGACACCAAGTTACACAAGATACACACTAAGAGAAACAAGAGACACACCTAAGCAACTTAGCTCCACTCTTTTGTGTCCAAGAGAAGCCCTTGCTCTCCAAGCTCTTGTTCCATTCATCTTGAGAGCATCAAGCTTTGCGCACCCACTCTCCCGCCATAGTTCACGAGAGCGAAGTTGCGCCGTCACGTGGCTCACGCACCGCATCATCAACTCGACGCACTCCTTGCAAAAGGGGAGTTTCCTAATTCCTATAGAAGCTAGGTTTAAAATTACTTTGTTGGCTCTATAGGATTACTTGTTTATTTTTGTTATTTGGTTGGGTATTCGCTTTGCGAATTCCCGTCTCCTTCGCGAGACAAAATCCTTCTCGTGTAGAGAAGGGGTTGAGGTACGCTACCCTCGTTTAAGTAGCATGGTTGTATTGAGGTTGAATCACCCTCGTTTAAAGTGATTCGGTTTAGTGGATTTTGATCAACTTGGTTGATCGGAAAATCCTAACTCAAGAGGGTTAGGTGGTGGTTTTCACCCGGTTTGGGTTTCCACCTAAAAATTCTTGTGTACTTGTATGATTGTCTTTTTGTGAGATTGTATATTTCAATTCCGCATTTTTTACGTCATACAGATCTCACCCCCTCCAAGTAGGGAAACTTCACATTTCTCTACTAAGTTCATCCCTTCAAATGAAATAGGATCCCATAGTTTTTCATTTTGATTCTCCCTTGAATTTCAAATCAACAATTATGATAAGTTAAAAATGACATACAAATAAAATTTAAAAAGTTAACAAATAAGTTAGAAAACTTCATTTGTAATTTTATATCTTAATCTCAAATTATACTCCACATATGAAAGGTTATTTAGCTTTGCATGTAATAACTTGTTCCTTTTTGTAGTGTGAATATTTTCAAATACATTCCAATTTCTCTCACATGCTAATGCACTGCAAGTTTTACTTAATAATCTAATGGCCATTTTTTGCAATGTGGGAGATTCTCCATCAAAATTCTGCCACCACTCAACTATAATAAAAAATAATTAATCATTATTCATAACATGAAGTAATATAAATAATAATAATTGAGTAAATTTTTAGATGCTATAAGGACTTATAAAGAGAAATTTGATTATATGCCTGCTTTGCCATTAGATGATCAAGCATTCCCCTATCATTGCGATACATTCCAAACTTTTTATTTATTTAATCAACACTAGGTTGTTGGTCAAGAAACATCATGAGCACGTCATCAAAAAAAGAAGCTATTATCTTATGGTCCCCTTATGAAATCTTCGTAGAGTCCTTGTAATAAAACTTAGATTTAAAAAGTAAGCTACAATGTAAAAAGGGTGATGAAGCTGATTTGCTCACTTCTTATCAAATACCTTCAAATATTCGTTGTATTCATTTTGATCATCATCAAATGCGACCTTGATTGTTGCTCTCGCTGCACACATCCCAGCATAAATGTAGCCCATTGAAGGGCACTCATCATTGTCTACCATCCGCAAAATTTTTATAAAAGGCTCAACAGCCTTAATTACTTTGAAGCATAAATCCCAAAAATATGAGCCTAATATGACGTCTTTGACTTCATTAGCAATTCTTGTCTTTGATATCTTATGCTCCAACCACTCTTTAGAAGTAACCATAGATATTAAGGAATCCTTTTGCTCACATATATCTGCAGTGCAAGAAAATTTTCTGCAGATCTAATGGCTGTTGGTCTAACCAATTCTTTTTTACAATGTTTTCTTGTCAAAGTCAAGATATAGCCATGGTTACAGATGAATTTTGTTATCTTTCTCCCCTCGATTATAGCAGACTGAACAAAAGGCAAATTATCAAATTTCTCAAGAATAAGATCAATGCAGTGAGCTGCACAATGACTCTAATCAATATGGCCATAATCATATTTCAATGCTTTTCCAGCAGTAGCATAATTAGCTGCATTATCTGTGATAAAATGAATGACATTTTGCAGTCCCATAAATTCAATCACTTCTTTGAATAAGCCACTTAAATATTCTGATGTTTTTGAATGATTAGAAGTATCAACTAATTTAAGGAAAAAAATCCTTCAGGACAATACGCCAAAAAATTAATTAATGTTCTTTGTCATCCATTTGTCCATCCATCTGTCATAATTGTACAACCAAATTTTTCCCAATGTCTTCTAAATGTTTCAATGTAATCAAACATATCATTTATATTTTCTTGTAATAAGGGTCCACTTACCCTATATGCAGATGGTGTTTTATAATCAAATCCAACGAATGCAACAACATCTAACATCTTTTGAAATTCTGGAATCTCAACCGTGTGAAATGTATGTGTGCCTTAATAAACCACTTTGCAATTTTGAAATAAGCAGTGTGAATAAGATCTTTTGAAGCCAAAACACTTTTGATTGAAGGTTGACTTCCAGATATAGTAGTTGGAGGAAAAAATTTTTTTAAGCTATGGGTTTGTGAATCCTTTGATGCAACAATGCTTGATGGGCCTAATGGCTGCTCAGGTAAACCATGGAATGTAACTGACTGAGAGCTAATGAGAGTCATTGTAAAAGTTTCATCAACTCTTCTTTTTTCTATTTGATATGATTTCAATGCATTTTTCATTTGATACTCTACATGGCTTGAGACATTTCTACATGACTCGGTTTGCTTCTTTTTCTTTGTCAAGTGTTCCTTAAATCTGTGAATACCTCCTCTACTGATAATTTTAAGACAGTAATTATATTTGACCTTGAAAGGTTTTGATGAAATCGATATACAATAATCCAAAACAATATATTATTTTCTTCTAATTACCATTTTATTAACTTCAAGAGTGAGATAAAACTCATTAGGAACTCGTTTCTCATTTCTATCCATTGTTCTATAAACAAAATAAGACAAAATAAATATAAAACATGATTCTAGAATCTAAACCATTACTCTTATCTCATTTAAAATAATTGTGATAAAAAGTTATGCATTATGAGATACACAATAAAAGAAATAAACAAACAACAATATACCTGCAATCAACCATCCAACAAACCTTATGAAACCATAAATTACAGTAAAAAAATTTGAAGATAATTTATGTGGAGGATCCTTTCTAAAGAGTTGTAAGGGTAGATGGACGATAGAAAGGGGCATGAGAGAGGTGATGGCATCTACCATGTATTTGATTCCACCAAGATAATAATCATAAGCACGAAGAAAAATGAGAATAATATATTATTTTTTTCCATTGTCCATTTTAGAATACTATTAAAGCCTTAGGGAAGTTAGAAAAGAAGGAAAGAAAAAAAAAACATACATAGATTTGTTGTAAGAATAGAAAAATGATGATTGTTTGTGCTTATATCCTTTATAGATGATATTTCCAAGAAAAAATGGCACTTGAACTTTCTCTCATTTTCTTGTTCTCTGCAGTTGCACCCTAATTACTCTTATCTCAGATAAATTGAATTGCAAGTGGCTATAATTGTTGGTATTCTTAACTTGCACTTATTCCAATAAAATGCAAAATTCTTGGTCTTGATATTTACTTCTGCCTGATTTATGTAAAAGCTGGAGTTGGCATACTTCAATAGAGAATTTGTAAGCAGAGGACGTGGGCTCAATTCCTCTTCCAAAAACTTAAGAAAGGGATGCATGATAATTTACTCGAGGGCTGATATATATAGTGTTATGACTTTGAGGATTTTTTATGGTAGGACAACTTATTGCTTAGAATTGTAAGACTCTGGACTCTGGTGACCAAAGAGGACGAAGGAAGGGGGTCTTGTGGAGGTGGGGAAGGAGAGGATGAAGAAGTTTATAGTGTTGACGCGTAATTTCTTAACATAGTTAATTAAGGTTAAAAGTCTTAATTAATCACATAAGAAATGACTTAGATTAACTTGAATCGTTGTCATTTAGGTAGTATATTGTCAAGTTAACATAACATTTTAGTTTTAATTCTTTTTAACTGGTTGAGTGCAGGTCATTCATTAGGAGGCATAATTATAATTCTAATTCATTATTTTTATTAGTTAAATTAATAACTAACTAATTACTACAATAATTATAATATATGTTAAGCACATGAATATTTGCACAAAAGAGTAGACAATTAAAGCATGCAATTATTCCATTATAGAGAAGAAACATACATGAATGATTTACAATAAAAAAAATAAGTAGAAGAATGTTTATTACAAGTTATTACAAAAATATAAGACACAAAATTACAATGAACAAATTACCTTCCTTATCAATAAGCTCAAGTTCCTTCAAAGATGTTTGTTATCAGACGACTAAACAAAATATTGAACTTCTGATTTAATTCTCGCTCTTAAATCAGCACTCAAAGGATTAGATGCTCATATAAGTTGCGCCCTGCACTAACGACCAGCCAGCCTTAGCGACTTTTACCTTTTATACTAATGCACGTGTTCCAAAATTCCTGATGTGGGACTAAGTAGAGCAGCTCTTCTCGCCACAATGTGTCTAATGGCTGAACCTTCAGATGATAATTTTGATCAATCGACTGGACCAAATCGAGCAAATAAAGACTCAATCGAAAGCTCTTGACGTCAGGAACTCGATTTAAGCCTCAATTTAGGCTTTGGATCATGATTGATCCACTGATTCAAAGAGTGAACATGGATGTTCCGCCATGTCTGGAAATGTGTTCTCAGAGAGGAAATCATAGGTCTATGACTTGCAGAAAGTTTACTACCCTCAATTGAGGGTCTGGACTAATGCAGTGATGAATTCAACACACTTGGGAAGAGAAAGAGAGATCTGAGAGGCTCTAAAGAGCTCCAAAATCCTCAAGCTTCTGAACTCAATGTTCAAAACTTAGATTTAAGCTCAAAATTGTCCTACTAAGAAATTAAACCATCAAGAACTGATCTAAATCAAGTTAAGAAATCAAGAGGAACTGATCTGGTAAAAAATTGAGCTCGAAACTCATCAGAGGCTTTGAAAATAGTGTTGGGTTCCTTTTGGAACCCAAACTACACAGAGGATCAAATCCTCCTTAATCTAAATAAAATCTGATCAAATTAATTTAAAATGATTCACACTCAATTCAGGAACTTAAATAATCCACTCAATCAGAGATTCAAGCCTTTAACCCTTGAAATGGACTCAGGTCAAACCCACTCGGGTTAAGAATTGACTTTCTATATTAAAGCTTCTCTGATCAAATTAATGACCTAATCTGACCAAATTCAACCTCAGGAAGCTGTTGCGCACTTCAAAATAGGGTTTTGATGATTCTAGAGGTGGTCTCAGGCATTGTTGCCTGGGATTAAAAGGGCTATGTTCGACAGATGAAACCAGGTGCTCCAAGTCATAATTGAGAGCTTTAATTAGTTCTTTAGGGTCTACTGATGCTTTAGGGTCAGTTCCTATGCTCTAAACCTCAGTGGTTGAGCTTCTCCAACTCTACCAGAGTCGGAGAAGACAAACATCAATAGAGAGCATCCAATAATAAAACTCAATTTCAAATGGTGTACCATGATCCTTAGACCTCAAAGAAGAGATCTGCAACTTCTCAAACCAATCTGAAGGCTGAGATAAAAGTTAAGCTTGCTGGAGCTCGTTGGAGCTCTGGTGAGCGTCATGTGAACTTACTAGAGATAAAAACTCCATGAAACATATCAGGAAAGGTCTAGAATGATTTATGAGGTTTTAAGAAACCTCAGGAGCATGTCAATTGCTTCAATTAAACATCAAACTCAAAGATTCATCACCGAATTCAGTAAGAACGACTTTTGAGTTTGGCTGAACTCAAGAACAACCCTCTCACTCAATTGAGTGAGGGGAAACGTTCAGGGAGATGGGGTGATGGTGACAAGATAGCTAATTAGGTGAAAGAACCTCTTCTGAGCCACCATTGGTAGCAAGCTTAAAAGAAAGGTGTGAAATTGGGCGTTTCTTATATGATGAGTAATAGAATGAATTTGATATAGGATCGGGGCCCTGAAATGGTGTAAAGATGATGAAGGGCCCCTAATGCATGTGATATATGCCAGAGAACCTCCACCATGGACAGCGGAGGTCTTTGGTGGAGGAGTAGTGAATTAGGTGTTTTAGTGATAAATTTTAGAGGGAAGAAAGTGAACAGTGATCGTGGTGAGGTGAGGAAGGTGCTCAGGTGGTTAAAAACATGAATCAAAGTCCGACGAGGTCGAAATTGACCTCGCCGTAGTCGGAGAAGAAAGACTTGAATCTACGCTAAAGCTAAACTAAACTAATTAAATCTACTCTAAAGTAAAAGCTAAGCTAATCTACAATTACCTAGACGAAGGAGGTTAGAGGACTCTGTCGAAGGATCATGACGGAGGAGAAACCAGTCGATTAAGGAAGAGCTCCGGTGGAGAAGAATGTGTCGTGTAGGAAGAAGGAGATGGTGGCGCAACCTCGTCACTAGGTGCGGCGAAGGAAGGCGGAGATCGGAAGATGATCAGGGCTTCAGAGAAGTCCGGAGGAAGGGAGGTAGAGGTCACCGGAGGTTGTTGACGAATAGCCTATTGAGTAACTCAGTGGGGGAAGAGGGTAGAGAGTTGCTCCCTAAAATCAGAGGTGTGGAGGACTATTTATAGGTGGCGGAGAGGGATATGGGGTCTACATTTGGACGCAATCGCATCTAGGTACAACAGTTTAGGGGTCTTCATCTTCGACGATGGTGAAGTCACCGTGCCAGAGTTTATTGGGTTAGAGAGGATCGAAGCCGTCGAATGGGATGGCAGTGGTGAGAGGAAGATAGGCGACCAAAATGGAGGTGTTCAGATGTGAGATGGAATGTGTGATTAAACGATGCAAGCACCAGACCTCCTCAGTCGTCCAAGCTGAGGAAGAAGACGAAGGTAGTTTCACAGGGACCTTTATGCAATAAAAGCAAAGGACTTAAACGTAAACAGTTGATTTTTAGGCTTATTTTAATTTATTTTTTTTTCAACTTTTTATATATAATTATAAATTATGTAAATATCATATCTATGCCTTGAATTTATGTTTTTTACCCTTTTTAACTATATTTAATTAAGTGATTAATTTACTTAAGTTAAGTACTTAGGTCATTAAATTAATTTAGTTTAAATATTAAATAACTAGCTAAGTGTTTAATATTTGAGTCCAAATTATTAATTAAATTATTATTAATATTAAATGATATTTAATTTAGTATTTTTAAATTATTTTGAAGGTCCTTCTTATTTAATCCTCTATAGTATAATTAACCATGTATTTAGTATATCCTTAGCTAATTAACTAGAGAAACTAGTTAATTAGGGGTAATTAAGAGTTATGATGATTCTCTTATCAGTGCTACAGTGGGAGTTGCGGACACGATGGCAAGGGTAGGGAGTTACGGACGGTGTTGCGAATAGCAGTGGGAGTCGACGGTGAGGGCAAGGAGGCGCTACGATGGCTGCTCAACAGCAGTGGGGTGCAGCAATGGGAGTCGACGCTTTGACGGTGGCTACGCTGTTGTAGTGGCAGTAGAAGAAGGTGCGCCGCTGCAGTGGGAGTCGATGAAGAGCAGCACGTTGGAAGTCGACAACTTGACAAAGGTTGCAGTGTTGTAATGGAACCGTGGGAGTTGACGAAGGCTGCGGACGAAAGTTTCGAACTTTGGAGTTTGGAGAAGATGGAGGTCACGGACAGGAGACTTGGTGCCTAGAGTAGTCGATTGGGCTTCTGCAAAAAAGCAACAAATTAACTTTTTTTTTTTGTTGGATGGGTGAATCGGCTGATCTTGGTTCACCGGGTAGGCCAATTGGATCGGGTTTTGGCCGGTTCCACTGGCTCAAGACTCCCACTTCAAAAATCGGCCGATTTGGTCAAAAAAGGCAATCGGCAAGCACATATACTCTAGAGATAACCATCGGTCCCTAATCTTTAACTGACAACCCTTCAACTGAAATGGACTTCAAGTTTCACTATCATCTGTGTTAGCTTGCAATTTCCAACCTGTCAACTTAGTAATTTTTTTTCTCATTCTAGTGTCGAGCTATTTTTTTGTAGAGCCTCACCACAATAGAGTTTCACCACCAAATTCGGAATGGATTGGTGTGGTTCTTCAATGCCTAGGACACCAAAATCTCAAGGCATGAGCAGAGGAAGGTATAAGGGAAAAACATCTTCTAAATTGTGAGACCCCAATTCTTGATCGGAAGGGGGCTCCAAAGGTCTCTCTCTACGTGTATGCCCCCACACGTAAGGGGTCACTAGCTATTTATGAGTTGTGCACACATTATGACTTGTTCGAAAATTTGCTGGATAGTGGCAATTGTGGTTACTAGAACGATCAGTTAAAGGTAACTGCCATGATGTCACATCTTCGATAAATACGGAGTTGTGAGCTTGGTGGTGATCGTAACCATCTTGAAGGTTAACCATAAGAGATCATCTGCTTAGTACTCAGGCGATAGGGTAGGTGGTCTGCTTGACTATTCAAGTAGCTTGGAGTTGTGCTGACTAAAATAAGTTCACTTGTATTGTTGGGCAAGCTGATCTTATGCCAGTTGACTCATTGCTTGAGTTGTGCATGTGGATTAATGTCTTGCCAAATAGCTTTTATTTGATCCGCTAGAAACATTTAGGTGGATCTTAGAGTATCGTGCGATTACCTACAAAAGAAGGACTTTGCATGTGTTGTTTACTGGGCCTTGATCGTTAGTTCCTCAACACAGTTAATTAAGTTATTTAGGCTTAATTAATTGTATGAGAAAGTAACTTAGGTTAACGCGAATTAATGTCGTGATTGTAGCATAAGGTCAAGTTAACCTAATATTTTAGATTTTTATATCTTTTTAACTGGTTGAGTTCAGGTCGTTCACTGGAAGGTATAATAGTAAGCTTAATTCACCATGAATTCTTTAAAGCATAATTATGAATCAATTAATTAATCAAATATTAAGTTGAATATTTTAAGCACATGAATATTGCATAAGAATAATTCAAATAAGAACATGCAACATTCCATTAAGAATGAACATATTTACACATAAAATCTAACATTAAAAATCATGTAAACATGTTTATTACAACAATTAGATCTAATTACAAAAGGTTAAGGTAAGAAAATGATATATAAGAAATATATTTGCCTTTTACAACATTGAGAGCTCAAAATACAATAAAAGAACATTAAAATGCAATATTAAGGCAAATTAGACTTCTTAAAAGTAGAAGTGAAGATGTCAGATTTCTCTTTCAGCCCTTTTCTTCTCTTTGTTATTTCCTTTCTTTCAATTCTTAATTTCTTCAACCCGTCTCTTCTTACTTGTTTTCTTTACTACTGCTTCGTTACTCTCTCTCTCTCTTTCTCTCTCTCTTCCTTTACTCATCCTTTTTCTCTTCTTCCTCTTCCAAACCCTTAACCATTTCTCTAGCTTAACCTCTTCTCCTTACTGTGCTTAATGAGTTCCACAGTTAACCAAATTCACAAACCCATTTAATCTTCAATTATAAAAATTATTAATTAATGGACGGCCCAAGCTCATTCGGGGATATACAACACCCAATGGGGCGGGACTAGACCCTACTTGAGCTTAGGCCTAGTTCTTTAATTGGTGGATTTATGCCAATTCAAGCTATGCACAGTATTTGGCCTCCCAGGCTCACACGCCCACTCACGGGCCCACTCTCACGCCTACAAGCGCACGCACACACACACCCATGCGCAGGCACGTGCAACGCACTCACCCGCATGCCATATTAGTTTCATTTCGCACCCTACGTTGACAACCGAAGCATCCTCTGTAGGAATTCGTAAATGATGAGAACCTCACCGTGAACCCTAATTAGTACATTTTGACCTAAATAGGTGTACAAAAGCTCCTACAAAACCTAAGGGAAAGCCTAAATCAGAGAATTACAAATTTAAGTATAAAATAATTCACAAGGGGTAAAACTGCAATTTTACCAATGCAGTACATAAACGGGATTTCTAAGGGTCTAGACACAGGTCAAATGGGCTTAATAAGAGAGAAAGTGGGATTATTTGATCCGAAAAGGGTTATAGCGACATCTAGGAATTAAATGACATTCTACAACCCTAAAACAAATCCACTTTAATTCACAAAGTTCCAGGTAAGGTAAAAATCAATTAAACCCTCTAAAATTCATGAAAAAACATCCCCTAGAGTTTAAAACCTTCAATTTGGCCATTGGAACCTATCTTGACCCAGATTGAGAACCATACCCAAATTTTGACCAAATTTAGGTTTTTATGCAAAATGTCCAGTCAAATGTGGTCAAACTTAAAATCCAACTTCACCATTGATTCCTTAGGTCCAAATTAAGGTTATACCAAAATTTGGACCTAAGAAAAGTTTGCCTTGACCCACTTTACAAATTGATCCTCAATAATTACTTTCTGGCCCTTAACTTTTTGAACTCTTGCAATTACCCCCTCAACTTTCCCGTTATTTTCTGCGAATCGGTCTCTTTGCCACCGCAGCAGCAGGCCATACCTCCGGCGACGATGGCGCCGCGCAGGGCATGGGAGCCAACCCTAGAAACGAGAAGAGGGTCCCCTACGTTGTCCACTTCCGCATGGACCACCTCCCATGCCCTGTCAGCACCCATACCTCTCGTGCGAACGAGCGAGAGGTATGGGTCTCTTTTCCGGCTACGTCTCCGGCGACCAGCCCACGCCTCCTCTTGTTTCCCTCCCTGCCAACACTTATTTAAGGAACGACAGGGGCTGCCACTTCCTTCAAGCTTGTCTTGGCCAGAGTTTCACCCCAAGTTCGTCTTCTCCTCCGGCCAAGTGGTCCAGCAAGCTCCGGCGAGCCGCCCTCCTCCTTCTCGTCGCTTTGCCACAATACCAGTGGCAGAGCTATCCTCACCATCTTCCTCCGCTTCACGTAGCACCCGCGCGAGCATCTCTAGCCCCATCGTCACCGTCGTCTCCCTCCACTGGACATCGTCTTCTCCGGGACAGCAGGTACTGCCAGTCGCCATCTCTCCCCCTTCGTCCACTTAATCAAGTTAGACACACTCCTCTCTATCCCCTCTTCAATTCCCCTCAATCTATTTCACGAATTATCCCTCGACTGCCACTGCCCACCATTGCCATCTCCACCCCCGGTCAGACCTCTGGCGAGGCATCCCCGCCGCTCCACACCTCCATCCGCCTCGCCAACCGATCCCTAAGCTTCACCACCTCTCACTGATCACCTATCACCCTTTCACTCACCGCGCCACCCACTGAAACCGTCCCCCGAACAAACCCATCTGCACACACACAGTGTGCCCTAGGCACACGCGCACAAGCATCTTCACGCCTCACTGACCCCCGAGCTACCTTCGTCGTGCTCCGACGAAGCTGGCTGAGCATTCTGACGTGGCCTCGAGGCCGTTTGCGTGACTGCAGGGTCAGAGGCTTGCTACTATTGCTGCCGAGCTTGGAGCAAGCTTGCTAGCAGCTCCAGGCCTCTGCAGTCCCAGGTTGAAGTCCCAAGCATGCGGAATTGAGTCGCGCACGCATCCAGGCTGTTGATTAGCGTCGAAGGAATCTGTTGCCTCGCCAATTGAGGGAACCATCTGCTGCAGGCGGTCATGAAATGAAGGTGGGACATTTAGTCCCACCTCGGAAGCTGACAAACAGGAGGGGGAGTTTAAATTGAAAAAGTGAAGTAAGCTTACCGCCTTAGAACACGGGGTGAGGTCCCTCTCACCCGCTTCACTCGGCCTCGTCCGCGACCACCCCCCGCGGACCTGGCCTGACCCATATACCCGACCTGCACACCTCGCGCACCACCCACGCCAGTGCACCTGGTCCCAGGTGCGTCACCCGACCCGCTTACCTGATTAAGGCTCTGGGAGAGCGGACCCTGGAGCGAATTTAAGAGAGAGAGAGACGTGGGGAGGGTAGGGGTTAGGTTTTGCCTAACCTTACACTGTGCAGGGAAGCAGGAGAAGAAGAAAAGAGGAGCAGCGAAGGACACTTAGCAGCATCAAAGAGCAGGAGCTGAGGGAGAAAGAAAGGAAAGAAGAAGAAGGCAGAGGAAGGAACCAAGGAAGAAGAGGAGGCGGTGCAACAAAGAAGATCAGAAGAAGAAGAAGACAAGGGAAGACAAAGAAGAATAGAAGAAGAAGAAAGGTGTTGTAGCCAAAGCTTGAGGAAGGGAAGAAGAAGCCAAGAAGGCCAAGCAAGGAAGAGAAGAAGAGAAGAAGAAAAAAGCCAAGGAGAAGAAGCAGCAGCAGCCAAAGAGAAAGGAAGAAGAAGAAGGAGACGAGCACTGTAGCAACCGCTACTTAAGACGTCTGATTCATGGAATCAGACGTCTGAAGACAGAAAAAGAGAGAAGAAAAGAAGACAAGAAAAATTCCCTTTCTCTAATTTTTTGTAAAATAGTATATACCCATATTGTAAATTGTGATTTTGTACGCTTCTAAAATCAATTGTTTCTCCCTGAGTTCGACCTCGAAAATTTCCTATTTTTTGAGTAATAAAAACAAATATACTTGCTGGTTCCTAAAAGTGACCAGTAGTAATATACCAGTGCGGCGCCTCACAGATTACCGATGTGGAACTTTGTTTCCTAGCTCTAGGTTGAACTTCAAGACTAGATTCCGGTTGACTCTGTTGATGGTTTCGACCGAGCAAAGGCTCGATTGAAAGCCCTTGATCTGCTCTACATGATTGGAACACCAATTTGGTGATCAAATGAGGTTAAGCCCTTTGATTTGAAGGATGAAGATGGAAGGTTTGCCACGGCCATTAAGGCCTGCAGAAGGTAAGTTCAGGTCTTTTGACCTGCAGGAGAGTGTCTGACCTTCAGATAAGGTCTGGACTCTATTCAGGAAGGAATTCCGCATCTAAAGGAGAAGAAAGGAGGTCCTATATAGCTTCAAAAAGATGAAGAAGCTCATGAGCTTCGTTCAGGAGCTTCAGAGCTCCATTTTGAACTCTGAAAGGCTCGACAGGGAGAGAAAGACCTTTGGAACAAAATTAAACAACCTTAAAAGGTTGTTAAGATTCTATCTGGACGGATTTGGCATTTGAATCTCGCCAAAAACTCAAAGAATACAGTAATGGGTTCTAAAGAACCCAAACTAGACAGTAACATAGCTTGCCCTTAATCCTCAATAAAACTTATCAACATTGACTCTAAAATATTCCAAATCATTCTAGACTTCCATTGTAACTCTTAAACCACATAATCAAACACTAAATCATCAAATTGAACCTGAAGTTGAGTAGAATAGTCTCGGAGTTGACTTCTTGTTTCATACTCTTTCAGACTCAATTAAAACCTTGAATCAGCTTAATTATTCTTCAGGAATTGATCTAAGACTTCAAAACCAAGTTTTGATCAGGTTTAATGTGATTTCGGTCATCACCGCTTGAGGTCGAGATGAGGTTTGTTTTTGGAACAATCCAAAGACTCTCAGAGCAATTAAAGATCAAGAGCTTCTTCTACAAGTTCCTCTTAAGCGTTTGGATCAAATTTCAAGACCTAAACCTCATTAGAACTACTTCTCCAACTCCGTTGGAGTTGGAGAAGACAGAGGCCAATATCACATTCCAGACATCTAAACATAAAATCAACGGTAGATACATAATCCTCAAGTCATAAGCAGTCAGTTTGGAGCTCTGCACGGAGTTCTATGGGCTATCATCAGAGCTCCGGTGAGTCTAGAAATTAATTTCAGAGTTCAAAACCTTGAGAAACTGACCATTAAAGGTTTCAAGAGCTTTCTGAGGTCACAAAAAACCTCAGAAACTCACCAATTAGCTCAATTGGTGATTAAAACACAAGATAGGCTTTAAATTCAGGAAGAACATAATCTGAATTCTTATGAACTCAGAAACGACCCTCTCACTCAATTGAGTGAGAATTAAGGCTCATAAGAGCCTAGTGATGCTCTATGAGTAGGTAATTAGATGAATTAACTCCTCCTGAGCTGCCAATGACAGCGAGCACAGGAGGTTGGATGAAATTAGGTGTTTTAGGTGTAGGCGATTATTTGTCAAATTAACGTGAAGATCGGGGTCTTTAAATGATGACAAGGTGATGGAGGGCCTCAGTGAATGTGAATTACTCTCGGTGACCTCTGCCATAGATAGGAGAGTGCACCAGTGGTTGTGAATTGGATTAGGAGATATAGTTGATAAAAGTAGTCGATCAAGGATGAAATGGCATCAGTGGAGGTTGAGAAAGATGTATGATGAATTGAAAAGATCAAATGTAGGCTCTGGTGAGTTCAACGAGCTCACCGAAGCTTGAGACATGGACTAAAAATAAGCATGTAAACTACCTAAATGAACTAACTAACTACGCTACACTAAACTACTTACCTAATTCTAATGTTACCTAGACGAAAGGAGATGAGAAGCTCTATCGATGGCTCATAACGGAGGATGAAATCAGAAAGCAGGGAATAGAGCTCTGGCGAGAAGTTGAAAGCGGTGAGATAAGGGATGCGGTGCTCTAAGGCTTTGTCACAGCCGTCCGGAGAGGAAGAGGTGAGAGAGATAAGCCCCTCGAGCGGAGGAGCTCAGAAGGAGAGGTGAGAAATCACCAGAGGTAGCGGAGGAATAGCCTATTGTCGGCCGTAGTTGGGGAAAAGAGAAAGGGGACCGACCCTTGAAATCGGAGGGATCCTAGGGTATTTATAGGTTATAGAGACTATGAAGGTGGCTGAATCTAGACGGGAATGCGTTTAGGTGCAGGTTAACCACTGGCATTTTCTCTAACACTGGTGAAGTTACTCTCTAACCCTAAATAGGATCCAAGGGTCATCCAGACTGTGGGATGAAATGAAGAAGGTGAGCGCAAGCTCTTGGAGCTTGGCGAGGAAGGAATGACGCCAGATGTAAGGTGATCAGGTGGTGTTTTCACCATCGCTTGACAGCTGTTCGTGTGAAGAAGAAAAGAAGAGGAAGAAGACGATGCTCACAGGGACCGGTATGCAATAAAAGTTAAGGACCTAAGTAAAAGGAAAGGACTCAAATGCAATGAATTCTAGGGACTAAAATGTTAGAGGCCATTTAAGTTAATTTTAATTTGATTCTTTTCCAACTTTTTCTATATAATTATAAATTAGCTAAATATTATATTAAATCCATGTATTCACATTTTTGACCCATTTATTTATACTTATTTACTTACTAACTTAAGTTATTAAAGATTTAGGTCTTAATTTATACTTAAGTTAAATAAGATATTAATTAGGTAGCTAATTAGTGATATTTTGAGTCCATTTATTAATTAAATTACAAATAATATTGATTGACTTATAATTAAGTATTTTAAACTTATTTTAAGGTCCTTTAATGATTTTTCCCTTATTACATAATTAACCATTATATATGTATATTCATAGCTAATTAACTAGGGAAACTAGTTAATTAGAGATAATTAGAAGCCATAATAAGCTTCTCATCAGGCCTTGCTAGGTTAGGCCTATTCAGGCTTTTTAGTAGGCCTCAAGTCTTAGATAACTCTTTCATAATTGGACATTTAGTAAGAATTTTCCTTTTTTTCAAGGTAGGTAAGGACATTCCTACTTGTTAGATAGCCTGGAAATGTTAAACAAGCATTTTGGTCAAATAGCCTTGCGACGCAAGGGTCAACTCGATCCTAGTGTAGATAAATCTTAAGACCTAATTTAATAAAGGAGATAATCCATCAAAATATGGATTAATTTTATTTGATGAGAAAAATATTTGACCCAAGTTAAGAAAACTTGATCCGAGATAAATTATTCTCAAGTTGATGTGATATAAATTACTTTTGTAGATTATCTCATTTCTTTTTGTAGATTAACTAAAAAATTTTCCAAACAACTATACGTTAACCCATAAGAAAATCTCTTAAAACTTCTAATCAAAATTATAAAATAATTTATTTATTAAAAATTATCCCATAAAATTTTCCCCACCACCTCAATCGATGGAACGCGTTCCACCGAATCAGATAAGGCTCGAATTTGATCGTGGCACTGTACCTTCTTACGTTAGGAAACACAAGCCGAGAAGGTCCAACCCAACACCAAAGCTCACGCATCTCCATCCCCCCTGGGCCCCACCCCTACTTCTCCCGCCATTTGGCGCGAACCCTTCCCGCCAAAACCAACCCGCCACTCTTCTTCAAACCCTAACTCCTCCACTTCCACCACATCCCCGTTCTCCCCCGAAAAGCACGAAGACCAAACCCTAATTTCCTCCGGATCCGATCGATGGTAATGCCCTAAACCTCTCCCTCTTCCTCCCGATCTCCTTCCGATCTCAACTCCTCCCCTTCACTTCCGTCGCTCGTCCCCGCAGGACGACTCGGAGAATCAGCCGTCGACGCCGGGATCCCCCACTTCCGCCGGCTTCAGCACCGACCGCCTCCCCCCCAACACCAGCAGGGGCACCGACTCCTACTCTGACGAGGACGAGGCCGCCGTCGACCTCCATGTCATCGGCGACGACCACGCCGACGGTGATGGCGACGACGACGAGGAAGGGGAGGACCTCTTCAACGACAACTACATGGAGTGAGCACCCCACGAGAGACTTAATCCGGTGGAAAAGATGCGATCTTTGTGGTTCTTTTGCCGTGTTTAAGGGGGTTTTGGATGCCTCCGTGTGTGTGTGTGTGGTTGCAGCGATTACCGGAGGATGGGGGAGCAGGACCAGTACGAGTCGACCGGGATGGACGACTCCATGGAGGACGAGAGGGATCTGGACCAGATCATGGCGGACCGGAGGGCGGCGGAGGCCGAGCTCGAAACGAGGGAGGCGCGGGCCGCGGTCGACCGCAAGCTGCCGCGGCTTTTGCGAGATCAAGGTAACGAGGTGTTGATGGCTAAATTAAGATAATCTCAAACTAGTGAGATCATCTAAGGCTGATAGATTGCGATAGTAAACAGTGAAATCTTGCAGCTTGTTGTTTCCCCAATTCAGTGTAGCTGGATCGCAATAAAAAAGCGTGATTTCAAGTATTTCTTGTCCTGATTTTTTTTTTTTTTTTTTTGGGAAAGTTGATGCTTTGTAAAATTTGATGCTTCACTGAACTCCTCTCCTCAGTTGTAGATGCAAATTATAACGACCCATGTCTAGACCTAAGATCAATTAAAAAAAAAAAGGCTTCGGCAACTTCTTGTCTGCGAGCCTAGTGAGGCCAAGACAACCATCCAAAATGTTAAAGATCAAATTATCAAGTACCAATCCTCTTATCTTTATAACATGATAGTCAACTTTTCGTCCCTCAACTTCTTGAGTTTCCTCTGTGGCACGAATTTTAGGGTTTAATCATGTATCTCATATAAAACGAGACTTTTATATGTAGTTGTTACTTAAAAGTTAGAACCGTGTCCAAATTTGTTTTTTAGGTGGTTCTAATAAGGAATGGAGCGAAGGGACGGGATACAACAAAAAGATCACGTAGGAAGAAAGAACAAACTGAGAGGGAACGGGCTTGTACATGTCATATACTGCATCGAGTTTCCCAGTTGGATTCCTCACTCTTTAACCTCTTTCTGTACTGTTGACGTGCTCTCAGTGGTCTCCGCTTCATTCCATCCCTTGGGTTCCCTCATTTCCATCTCAAACAAAGTCCCCGTGAAGAGAGTCCTCTTAGTCATCAATTGATTTCCATGGGTGGCAGATTCGTCATCTTCTTGATTCCATGTAGTGGCCATTACCTGAGCTCTGCTGTCTTACCATTATACATTTTAGGCACCGAACACTCAGATGACATCTGTTCCGGATATAAAATAAATGTTTCGTCTTGAAAGCATTTGTGAAATTGCTGTGTCTGGGTTTAATGCCTATTTCATGTTCTTTGTTGGAGAAATGCTGACCTGCTTTTCAGATATTTATTTGGCACGGCCACATTGAGACACAATCCAATATTTCCATGTGCAGAATCTGATGAGGATGTGAATATCAGGCGTACAAAAAGGTTCAGAGCTGAATACAGACCCCAAGGAGGGGCAAGGAGTGAGGAGGACCCAGATACCCTGCAAAGTTCACCTGGAAGATCTCAACAAGCACATTCCAGGGATGATATACCTATTACAGATCCGGCAGATGATGACCAATATGAGGTTCTAAATTCACATACATAACTTTAGAATTGCCTTGTTGCTCAATTGTTCATGAGGTTTGGTTGCTTCATTTGGATACTCATTTTACAGGATGAATATGATGAAGATGGTGAGATGAGCATGTATCGTGTCCAAGGAACTTTAAGAGAGTGGGTCACGAGGGATGAAGTGCGACGTTTCATTGCAAAGAAATTTAAAGAGTTTTTGCTGACCTTCTCCTCAAAGAACAAACAAGGAGAATATGTATATGTTCATCTAATAAATGAGATGGTCTTAGGTAATGTTTCTGGTTTCGGATGATCACCTTTGCTTTCTAAGTAAAAATTTCTGCCTTTTCTGTATTTTGCTATTTTGTTATATCTGAAGGACGTTTCGTAGTCAATTAATTTCTAGAGTATGTTATCCAGCTAACAAATGTAGCCTGGAGATAAATTACAAGGAATTCATCTATGTTCTACCAAATATTGCAATCTGGTTAGCTGATGCCCCTCAAGCAGTGCTTGAGGTTATGGAGGAGGTGGCTGTGAAAGTTGTTCTCGATTTTCATCCAAACTATAAGAACATTCACCAGAAGATATACGTTCGGATTTCCAACTTACCAATCCATGATCAGATACGCGACATTAGGTAAAATATAATACTTGTGAAGCTGTAATATTGGTCTTCTCTGGTTAGCTTTTGTTTGCGAGATTTTTAACTACACAATGAATTTGGTTTCTCTCAGGCAGACACATCTAAACACTTTGATCCGTATCGGAGGAGTTGTAACTCGTCGATCAGGGGTGTTTCCCCAGTTGCAGCAAGTGAAATATGACTGCGGAAAATGTGGAGCCATCCTTGGTCCTTTCTTTCAGAACTCTTACTCAGAAGTAAAAGTTGGTTCTTGTCCAGAATGCCAATCTAAAGGACCATTCACTGTTAATGTCGAGCAGGTAATTTTATGGAAACTCTGTTTAAATTTTCTCCAAGATATAACTTCTATTGACCAGGGGAAACTTCTAAATGTTGACATCAACATTATATTTATTCTTTGAAAAGCCTTTTACTGATGTTTACCTAACTTAAAAGAATGTTCTGTAACATTGAACATCATGCAGTGGACTTTATCATTCAATTTTTATTAAAATTGGACAAATCATAGTTGCCTAAATTGCAATTCAGAAGTGAAGTTGGACGCTGAGAGGCTTCTGTTTTCTACACCTGAAGGTTGTATATTTGCTTGCCATAGGAAGACAATCAATGTTTAATTCTAAAATGATAATCTGGAGCTTAACTGGGTTCGGGCTGGAAATTGGAATGTTTGTGTTATTTTGAGTTCTTTGTGCATTCAGCTGATGATTGGAGGTTTAGTAAGCTCTCTTAAGCCGCACCTTTTGATATTCTGAAACAGCACTTTTGACTAACTCATGTCTTTGTTTCAGACGATTTATAGGAATTATCAGAAGCTTACTCTTCAGGAGAGTCCCAGTATTGTGCCGGCAGGTAGGCTTCCGAGATACAAGGAAGTGATTCTGTTGAATGATCTAATCGATTGTGCTCGACCTGGGGAAGAAATTGTAAGTAATTCTCATTCAATTTGTGGTTAATTTTCTTCTACAAGGATTGCTGAGTTTGATGTCAACCTTTAACAGGAGGTTACAGGTGTATACACCAACAACTTTGACTTATCATTGAACACAAAAAATGGCTTTCCTGTTTTTGCCACTGTGATTGAGGCAAACTATGTCACAAAAAAGCAGGATTTATTTTCTGCCTATAAGCTCACAGATGAGGATAAGGCAGAGATTGAAAAGTTGGCCAAGGATCCGAGAATCAGCGAACGTGTATGTTACAGGAATCTTCCTTATGCCACTTTTTATCACTTTTTGCTTTATGGACCAAGCTAAATGTTTACGTTTTGGTGTGCAGATTATCAAGTCCATTGCACCTTCGATCTACGGTCATGAAGATATCAAAACTGCCATAGCTCTTGCCATGTTCGGAGGGCAGGAGAAAAATGTCAAAGGGAAACATCGGTTGAGGGGGGACATAAATGTCCTCCTTCTTGGTGATCCAGGGACCGCCAAATCTCAGTTTCTCAAGTAAAAATAAAGTAACTTGAAAACCTTTTTTTCCCTTATTATGGGTTGCCTATAGTTCGACATTCTATGTTGCCTGATAGGTATGTTGAGAAGACCGGGCAGAGAGCTGTTTACACTACTGGAAAAGGGGCCTCAGCTGTAGGACTTACAGCTGCCGTTCACAAAGACCCTGTAACGAGGGAGTGGACTCTTGAAGGTGGTGCCCTTGTCTTGGCTGACAGAGGAATTTGCCTGATTGATGAGTTTGACAAAATGAATGACCAAGACAGGTTAGGCATAGAAGCAATTAGATCTACTGATTCTGTTGTTCATGACAACCCATGGCAGCTATTGAAGCAAGTCCTTTTTCAGGGTAAGCATCCATGAAGCCATGGAGCAACAGAGCATCAGCATATCAAAAGCGGGAATTGTTACTTCTCTCCAAGCTCGGTGTAGTGTTGTTGCTGCTGCAAATCCAATTGGTGGGAGGTAGAGAAAAGCTAAATTTGTTGTCACTCTTCTCTTATTTTCATTGTTTTTTGTTTTCTAATCCTATTGTTACGTGTAAACATATAAACCATGCAGGTATGACTCCTCCAAGACTTTCTCTCAGAATGTTGAATTGACAGATCCTATAATATCCCGTTTTGATGTTCTCTGCGTTGTCAAGGTTAGATGTCTGAATAATCCTCTTTAGTTATGCCTCATTTTTTAACAATAAATTCTTATGTGGAATATGCTCAACTACAGGATGTTGTTGATCCAGTCACAGATGAAATGCTTGCAAATTTTGTTGTTGATAGTCACTTCAAATCAAAGCCAAAGGGGGCTAACCTAGATGAGGTCCCTGCAAGTGACACTCCAGATGAGGCATCCTCTTCTGGAAGACAAGCTGATCCAGAGGTTTGAAACTCAAGGATGCAATATGACAACCACTTTTTTTCATTCTTCGCTGTTACAAACTTCTTATTTCTCCAGATTCTTTCTCAAGAAATGCTCAAGAAATATATGACCTATGCCAAGCTGAATGTCTTTCCAAGGTTGCATGATGCTGATCTGGACAAACTCACACATGTCTATGCTGAGCTGCGCAGGGAATCATCTGTAAGTTTTGTTTGCATTTGATTTGCCACTAGCAAATGAAGAATGAGATTCTTATATTATTATTATAAATGGTTTACATAGCATGGCCAAGGAGTACCCATAGCTGTACGGCACATAGAATCTATGATCCGCATTTCTGAAGCTCATGCAAGAATGCATCTCAGAAATTATGTTTCCCAGGAAGATGTTGACATGGCAATTAGAGTTCTTCTGGACTCTTTCATCTCAACCCAGAAATTTGGAGTTCAAAAGGCCTTGCAAAAGGTATTCTCCACTTTCATTTCAGGGGCAGCTTGTTCGGATGTGTTAGTTGTTGCTTGGACTTCTTTTACAGTCATCTACTGATATGTTGTTGGCCTCATATTATTTAGAATGTATATTTATTTTCATATTCTGGATGCCACTAGGTCTCCTAGAATAGAATATGAATTGTCACGGTTCCTTTCCCTCTTGTATAAACCATGACTAATAGGGTGAGGCTTTTTTTGACAGAGTTTCAAGAAATACATGACCTTCAAGAAAGATTACAATGAATTACTTTTGCATCTTCTACGGGGTCTTGTGAAGGATGCATTGCGCCTCGAAGAAATTGTATCCGGAACAACCGCCCGCCTTTCCCACATTGAAGTCAAGGTTGATGACTTGCGAGCCAAGGTACGTCAAAATGTCCTAGACTTGTACTTTGTTAACACTCTGCCCATTCATCTTTCATCATAATAACATTGAAGAATCGACTCGTTTCTTATAGGCTCAGGAATACGAAATATATGATTTAAAGCCCTTCTTCACCAGCACCAAGTTCAAAGATGGGAATTTTGTATTGGATGAGGCCCACTCAGTGATAAGCCATCCACTTGCTAGCTGATAAGCAAAGGCTTTGTTTATTTAATGTAATGGTTAGCAATGGAAATGGCTTGATGTGATCTTTTTGATTTGTTTTTAGATAGGTTTCTCGTTTGCAGAACGTCCAGTACCGATCCCGTAAGTGGTTTAAGCAGGCAAAATGTTCTGCTGATTTGTGGAATTGGCTTTCTTTCACATGACAGATGGCCATTTATTTGCTTAATACATGATTGACTTTTTATTTCTTAAATCCCCCAAAAAAAAAAAAAAATACTGACGATGTCATCAAAGAATAAAAATTTCAAGTCTTCCGTTACATTTAAAGTGCACGTACTTACCCTCGATTCAACTTGGTTGTTAGGCTGCAGTTATAGAGTGAAATTGACCACTTCGCTTATCTGGTCGGGGATAGGAAGTGGAGCTCTGGAAGATCAAAGTTGGAATTTAAACAAACACCATGAGGACATCTACACCATTGCATGGGCGTTCTGTTTGAGTAATTCGATTAACATGAACAGGACACGCATTGCGCACCTGTATATTGATGTATGCTACCATCCCGTACCACTTGACTTGTAACAATTCCTTAATTGCAAGACGAGGGTCCATCATCGTGGTAGCCCACAGGAAAGAAAAAAAAGAAAAGGAAAATGTTTGCAGTACATGGTGACCGTTGAGTGAAGAAATTGCAACCCGCCTACACTTGCTCGGTAGCGGCTTAGCCAATACGAGGCTGGAATGGTCAATTGACTGTACTTGTCTCGGCAACTTTCTCTAGATGTTTTCCATCGAGAGAAGTTATGAACAAGAAACGAACCCACGTTTTATGTTTGGCAATCAGCACCGATGCGACATCAAATTTGGTCTAATACCGTAGCAACTGCATCGTTTCGGCTAAAGTCCTTGGCCAGATTGGAGGTAGTGTCAGTGGGGGCAACATCCTCTCTTTGAGTTTTATTAAAGTTTTTTTTTTGGGGAGATTTATCATCAAATCAAATAGCTTTAACTTTTATTTTTTTTAATGTTAAACAAATATTATCCTTTTAAAAAAACAAATAAATATTTATTAACATAATTTATTCTTATTTTTAATATTAAAAAAATAATTATTACTTTTATTTTTAATATTAATTAAATATCCACTGACATCATATTAATACATTAATTATTTTATCTTATCAATCCTTCGTTTATTTTATCATCTAAAAAATATCCATCTCTGCTTATTTATTTTTATATTATTTTATTCTACAACCCAAAAAGAGTGTTTATTTCTCCGTTAATTCCAACACGGGAATCTCGGGAAACAATATAGCATTTGAAGATGTCTAATCCCCTTAATTCATCACCAGAATATTCTTTGGAAAGAAGCAAGCACAATGCAAATTCAGCACGTTCATTTTGACGGTTAGGATTGCATATTTCCAGGCTACAATTGCCGGTCTTTCCGATTAAAAGACAATAAAATTATCTACGGATAAATCAACTGAAATTGTCTAAAATAAAATAACCTCTAGTTTGTCCTAACAATGGCACTCCCAGGTTTTTCCCGTGACGAAGCCAACGCCCCATCGCGTTTGTCTGAGAGCAGTAGCCAGCCAATAGGTACCAACATCTACTCTACACCAATTCCTCGCAAAATCCGAACCCCACTCTCTCCTCGCTATGCTCTGCGGTGATATATATCTCTCTCTTTCGAAGTCGCCGAGTTGCTGAGCCAAATGGGGCCTCCGCCTGCGCCGAGTGAAATCTGGGGTTTCATCCGTGGATGCGAGACCCTCCTCGAGCTCAAGTCCGTCCACGCCGCCATCCTCCGCCGCTCCCACGGGCACGGGCCCCACCTTGCCGCCGACCTCATCTCCCACTACTCCCTCCTTGGCTCCATCTCCCTCGCCCACTCCACCTTCTCCTCCACCTCCCCACCGCACCCCACCGCCTTCAACGCCCTCATCCGCGCCTACACCGACCACGGCTCCCCCCTCCTCGCCCTCGACCTCTACCGCCGCATGCGCCTACCCCGCGACAGCCACACCTTGCCCGTCGTCATCAAGGCCTGCTCCGCCCTCCGCGACTTCCACCTCGGCGCCTCCGTCCACCGCGAAGCCCTCAACCTCGGCTTCGCCTCCCGCCCCGCCGTCGTCAACGCCCTCATCGCCTTCTACGGCAAGTGCGGCCGCCTCGACCGCGCCCGCCAGCTGTTCGACCAAATGCCCCACCGCAGCCCCGTCTCCTGGAGTGCCCTCGTCGGCGCCTACGCCAACAACGGCCTCCGCGAGGAAGCCCTGGGGACCTTCTCCCGCATGCTCGCCGAGGGCGTCCCCACCAACCGCGGCGCCTTCATGAGCCTCACGGGCTGCATCTCCGACGTGGAGTCCGCTGATAAGCTCTGCCGCCTCATAGAGGAGAACGGTCTCGACCGGGACGACCTCGTGCAGAGCGCCGTGGTTAACATGTACTCAAAGTGCGGGGCGATCGGTCATGCTCGTAAGCTGTTCGACGAAATGCCCGAGAGGAGTTTGGTCGCCTGGAACTCGATGATGGAGGTCTACGCGGAGACAGGTTCGCCCCTCGAGGCGCTCCGATTGTTCAAGGAGATGATGGCGCTGGAGGTACTCCCGGATCACAAGACGGTTCGTGTGGTCGTTGTCGCTTGCTGCAAGCTCGCTTCGAGGAGCAGCGCGCGTTCGATCCACGCGTACGTGCTCAACAATTTCGTAGGAGGAGACGAAGTCCCCTGGTTGGATAATGCTCTGGTTGGTCTCTACGCGAAATGCGGGATGTTGGGAGCTGCCCGGAGGTTGTTCGATCAGATTATGGAGAAGGACGTCGCGTCGTGGAATGTTATGATCTCTGGGTATGGAATGCACGGAAGGGGAAAAGATGCATTGCTTCTCTTTGAAGAGATGAAGGCTTCTTCTCTGCAGCCAGACCACGAGACGTTCTCGTCGGTTTTATCCTCGTGCTGCCTTGCGGGATTGGTGGATGAAGGGAGGCAGCTGTTTGATTCTATGAAGGATTTCAATATTGATCCTAAACATCAACATTATGCTTACACGGTTGAGCTGTTGGGGAGAGCTGGAAAACTGGATGAAGCTCAGGAGATCATAAAGAATATGCCTGCAGAGCCAGATTCCAGTGTGTGGGGAGCGTTGCTATCTGCTTGCAGAGAGCACAATGATTTGAAACTTGCAGAATCTTCGGCGAGGTCACTTCTCGAATTGGATCCTCGGAGTGCAAGAAGCTGCATCTTGTTGTCAAATATCTGTAGATGTTCTGGCAGGGAGAAGGAAGCCGAGGTGATTGAAGCTCTGATGGAAGAGAGGGCGATAAAGAAAGCCGTCGGCTTCTCATTTGTGGAGGCGAATCATGTTGTCTATGAGTTCACGACGGGGGATCATTCAAATCCACGATCGGAGGAGATTTACAAGGAGGTGGAGAGGTTATTGGAGAGCATTAGAGAACATGGGTATGAGCCCAACAGGAATCTGGTACTGCATGATGTGGAGGACGAGACCAATGTGGAATCGCTGCATGAGCATAGTGAGAAGCTAGCAATTGCATTTGGGCTCTTGAATTCGGGGTCAAACGGCGAGATTCTCGTGAGTAAGAATAGCAGCATTTGTGCAGATTGCCACACTTTTGCAAAGTTGGTTTCCAAGGTTGAAGGCAGGGTAATAGTATTGAGAGATGCACACAGGTTTTATCATTTCATAGATGGCCCTTCTTCTTGAGGAGATTTCTGGTGAGGAGATAGGGTTGAACTCTGTAGGATCTATTTCTTGAACATGCTTAGGTCAGATGAGAATCCCATTTCTCTTCCTTTTGGCACTTTTGGTCTTATCATTGTTTTTTTGTGTTTCCCCATTTTCTAATTATAGAATTGAGGTTCTGCTTCATTTTTATGTACTTTATTCTGAGGGCAAGTCAAACCCTCAAGGGTATTGATGTTACTTTTGAAGCTGGGTGTGACCAGGGATGCAAATGAGTCGGATTTTGGTTGAGTTTGGTTATATTCATATCCTATCCATTTATCCATCGATTTTAAAAATTCAAGCTTATATCTATATTTATCTACTCATCGGATATCCATTTACCCATCGAATATCCATTTATAAATTGATCTTACCATCAAATCGTGTCAAATTAGAGTTAAAAAGGAGGAAAAATTTATAACACAAAATTATTTATTTTTAGTAAACTCTCAACATAGGAACTTGAGTTACTCTAATTTTATTGATCTCCACTAAAATTATTACAAAAAAACCTTTCAAGGGCAATACATCAAAAATAAAAATAAAAAAATAAAGAAAGGTTAAATACAAGTACATTTTAAACAAAAAATCCTTCTCTTCAAAATAAATATTTAATGGAAGCTTCAGAAATATTCTCAACCTTCAAATCATGGAGAAAATCATGAAGAAGATTAAAGTTGGAGGAATGAGGGACTTAGGGTGGGACTGGTATATACTTTGTGTAAATGGAAATTTTATTCGGATATTTGTGTAGGGTGATCGGATATAGATTCATACTCATATTCATATTCAAATCTGATTGGAGTTTTTAGATAAATTCATATCTGAACCTAATCGGGTTCGAGTTGTGTTTTACCAATTCTTTTCAGGTCAGGTTGAGTCAAATTCGAATCGAGTTTACTAAAACTTGCATCCTAGCTGAGACGAGGACAATCTATATTGGTTTGCTTTGTCAAGTCATAGATCCCATTATGTTGGGTTGAAATTGGTGATGGATGCGAGTGGTAATTTCTATTCTTTTGCAGAACAGTATCTGTAGTTGGTAATATTAAAGAAGAGCAGGTTTAGCAAAGTCGATTGGTCATCAAGCCTAGTTCTTGAAGAGTTTGGCTCATCAAGGCATCTGTTTATTCCGTCAAGATAATCTACATTGCCATCTGAAGATTATGTTGGTACTAGAGCACCACGATCATTTGTTTTGATGATAACAAAACACGTGTTATTTAACATTTGCAATTTAAGTCCTAGATTTCAGGTCAATTGCAAATGAGGACGTGTTTAGACGGAGTTCGAGCTCGCATCCAGGACGGATTGGAAGAGCTTGACGGAAAACAGAGGAGGTTCGCGTGGAGCGAAAGATTGAAGATAGAAGACAAGAAGAATATGATAGATTCTTTTTAATCCTCTCATGTACTTTTATCTTTATTTTTCTTGCTCTTTATTTTCCTTAGAAATTATGTTAAAGAGCCTCAAAGTACCCTAAAAGTAGTCCTAGGAACACCTGCACAACCCTAGGATACTTAGGTTTTCTGTAGAATACTTAGAAAACCAATATAGGGTTCAAACAGCACTTACAGACGTCTAATTCCCAAATCAGACGTCTGATAAAGAATTTTAAGACGTCTGACTGTTGTTTCAGACGTCTGATAACTGTTAGGCTGGACATAGTTAGTTCTGTCTGATGAAATCAGACGTCCAGACCTTATACCAGACGTCTTAGGAGACGTCTGATGACTTTGCCAGACGTCAAATTAGTGGACCGTTGGCTGGCTTAGCAAACACTCCAGATATAACCGTTAGAGCCTTATCAGACGTCCATATAACTGTCCAGACGTCTGATAAATGACCGTTTTTGCCTCGGCTGACCCAAAATCTCTTCTCAGAGATTTTCTAGCCGTTGCAACGTTTGGAAATCAATTCCCACAGTAAAAGTAGGTTTCCAGACGTCCATACATGGTGCCAGACGTCCTGTATGTCGTCTGATGGACTTGTACAAAAACCCTGTTTAGATCTGATTCAAGTCAGGGAGAAACCCGCATAGAATCAGACGTCTGAGCTTGAAATCAGACGTCTTAAAGTGGCCTTCCAGACGTCTGATGCCAGAGTTAGACGTCTGATAACCCTGTCAAATGTAGTCATTGTCCTGATTTCGGCCTGATTCACTTGGGCTTTGCACCCAACGGCTATGGAAGCTTTTCCAAGCCTTCCAAAGCCTTCCTAAGGCCTCTATAAATAGAGGGGAGCCTTTACACACAAGATACACACCTAGAGAGACCAAGATACACAAGAGATACACATATACACACCAAGACACACACCTTGCAATACACTTTCAAACCTTTTGTGTCCAAAGAAAAGACTCTCTTGCTCTCCAAGCTCAAGCTCCATTTTCTTGAGAGCATTCAACCGTTGCGCACCCGCTCTCCCGCTGTTGTTCACGAGAGCTACGTAGCGCCATCGTGTGGCACACGCACCACGTCATCGTCGACGCACTCCTTGCAAAGGGGAGTTTCCTATTTCCTATAGAAGCTAGGTTTAATTTTGTTGGCTCTATAGGACTGTTGTTTTATTTTATCTTTGTATTTTGGTTGGGTATTCGCTTTGCGAATTCCCGTCTCCTTCGTGGGACAAAATCCTTCTCGTGGAGAGAAGGGGTTGAGGAACGCTACCCTCGTACTTGTAGCGTGGTTGTATTGAGGTTGAATCACCCTCGTTTTAAAGTGATTCATTTAGTGGTTTTTGATCAACTAGGTTGATCGGAAAATCCTAACTCGAGAGGGTTAGGTGGTGGTTTTCACCCGGTTTGGGTTTCCACCTAAAAATACCTGTGTACATTGTGCGATTGATTTTTGTGAGATTGCTTTATATTTTTATTTCCGCATATTTTTACGTCACCCCTCCTAGTAGGGAACTTTCAGATTACGCCATGTCAAGTTATATCTTCCTATTGCAGTTAGTCATCTTAATCTGCAGAAGCTACGGGTAGATATTTCGTTGTAATGCATGAGATCTACGGATCATTTGAATACCATAAAGCACTAGAAATGGTAAGTTTATTGGAAGTATGGGTTATATGCACAATGAGATAACTATAAGGTGCATTACACATAAATTTTGGATCGGAATTTGCTCCCATATATTGCCGGAAGTACTGGTCCAAAGATGATATATTAATCGAGGAAATCCAAAGTCAAGAGAGGACGATAACAAAGGAAGCAAAATAATATGCTAATGCAAGAATTATCTTTTAAGTGTAAAGATGAAGAGTGAAGTGAAGGTTCAAGGTTTTTTCCTTTTTGGTTTGCATCAAATGTTGGCTTCTGCGAATAAGGAAGCCAAATGAAAGAAGTGGACATGCACAGATAAGAGATATCTAGGGTTAATTTTCTTAGGGAGGTTAGAAAAATGATGTTAAGAAATGTGAAATTGATGTTAACATGTAATTGTATTTACTTGTACAGTGATGTTAATATTAGATTATATTTACCTCAATTGATGTTAAGTTATAGTGTTAATCTTTATGACATTTACTTGGTAATGGTGTTAAGGATATAAAACACAAGAGTTATCAGAGGCGTGAGCGGTGTACAACTTTAACATAGATTTAGGCAACACTGGTGGAAATTAGTGTTAAACAAACATGTGTCAAAGTGGCCAAAACCTGTGTTACTAGATAAAGGGTTAAGTAGTCAAGTAAAGATGGGTTAAGCCCCCAAGTAAACTAGGCGTTAGGCCCTGTTTGCAGGAGGGTTAGTGATTGCACAGTAATCATGCAACTTAAATCACCTGAATTAAGCTAGATTCTAGCATAAGTTTGTAATAATGCATTCATAGGCATCATAATTTACACAATAGCTACTTTATTAGTCATATAGATAATATCATTATTTTATGACTTAAAAGAGAGATGATTTTAATTGCAGATGATTTGATGCCGCGGATGTCAGATCAGACCGGACAAATCTAATCAGAACGATAACGGGAGTCCAACGGTTCCGAAATTGTCCTGATCAAACAACTAAAGCATCATGTGCAGTCCCTAGAAGAATGGAGATCATGGAGCCAAAGGACAAAGATTCGAGCCTCAGATGAAGAATCCAACTACACAGATAAATCCGGATCGACGATTGTAGTCTAACGACGCAAAAATCAACTCGATCGGAGGTCTACAACATTAGATACAAGGATGAACAGCCCTGATGGCGCCATCACAACCACTCCCTCACCACTGCCCCGTCTAGGAAGGCTGCACCACACGCTATGGGTCGTTGGATCTCCATTCAACGGTCACGAGCGTGCCGCGTCGCCCACCCAGACTGGATAATGATAAATAGAAACAAACAAGTAAATATAACAAAAGGTTCGCGTAGCGCATTGGCTTGCACGGGAGGGCGTGACGTAGGTTTTAGCTGGGCGCTGCGTGGAGCGGCGTTGGCTGTGTGGGCGCAATTGCACGATTGTAAGGCCACGTGGCACAATGAGAGCGTGCCGTGGGTGGACGCGCGATCTAACGAGCTTGCTTCGACGCTAAGGCAGTGACGCTCGTTAATGATCGGACGGCTGACCTTGAGGTGGGTTTTGAAGGCGAGTGGTGGGCGAAGAAGATAAGTGCGCATGTGAGGAGGAATCAGAGTTGAACAATCAAAGATCGACGATGCAGCGACTGCCACGTGTCGCCATCAGGTTGAATCCAAGAGTTTTAGGCGCAAATGAAGGTATTTTGATGCCAAATCAGAGCCGTTGATCTCCTGATCAACATATCTGATCAAATAAGCATTGTTGGACGATTTTAAGGTCAAAATACCTTTTTTGCCCTCCATCAAAACTATAAAAGAAGACCCAGAGCCCCCCAGTTGAAGCATCTCTCTCTCCCATCAACTCCAGATTTCTTCTACCATCTTCTCTGCAATTCTCTGTCCCGATGCTTTGGATCTAACGTGCTGTCGCATCTCACACAAGCATCCCACAAGCAACGTCGTTTCTCTGCCACTTTCTCTCTCTCTCTTTTTCTCTCTTTCTCTCTATCTCTACTTTTTGCATAGCAATTTCTATTGTAAAAAACTTTTATCAATACAATTAAATTTGATCTTATGCATATTTGATGCCTCTTTATACACACATACATATATAAATATTGTTAGAACTAGTTTATTGAAAAACTTCCGTTAAAAATTGAGATTACCTTCCTTCGAACGACCCGATACTCACCAGAGTTTTATAAATTTATTTGTCAACGTATTTTTGCACTATACTACAACTAAAAACTTTTAAAATACGAATTACGCGCTGAACAATTAATAGGTGGATATCTCCCATTAGGGTTTTTGTTAGAGTTTTTAGAAAGTTTTTTTTATTAAATCACAATACATTCCACTTCTATTTTTAATATTAAATAAATATTCATTAACATATACTCCTACTTTTAATATTAATAAATATTCTTTAAAAAAAATTCACACCAATATATTAATCATTTTATTTTTTCACTTATATATTAATAAATATTCGCACTATGCTACCAACTAAATAAATATCCCTCTTCGCTTATCTTTATAATATTTTATTTCACATCCACGAGAAAATGTGTAAGATATAAAGGTAAAAGGAAAGGTAAGAATACAAAGAACAGTTCCACGGCCTTCGAGCTTGGCGGTTGATGGTGGAGGAAAGGAGCTAGTGTTTTGAAAGGTCAATGGCGAAGGGAGAGAACAAACAAATGATCGGGGAGGTGGAGATCGGGGGGTGCAAACCAGCAGTGGAGAGACGGTTGCAAGGAAGAGGATGAGCAGGTGCTCAAAAGGGAGTGAGTAGCGAAAACTTTGAGAGTTAATTGTATGCTTTACATATTACAGAAACATGAGAAAAGAATAATCGATCGTCTACAGCTTTTTGATCCATGTAGAGATGGCTGAGAAAGATCAGTAAGCAAATGCTTTGTTCTATCTACGAACACAAATCTTGTTGCACCTCCAAGACCTTCGCATGCACCAAATTGGGGCAAGGGGAGATGACAAGAGGAAATTAAGGGAGCCTTCGAAGGGAAATCCCAAGGGAAGGCAACACCTTTATTATTTAGTTTACTAGAGTTTACATCGTTGGTTCTTGTTGGAACTCTACGCATATTTGTATGTGTCAGTCTCGAGGACTTATAGTGATACCTATAGGGAGAATAAGAATTTAGATGGGTGTTAATTATTTGTGAAGTAGGATGGAGGGAACTGTGGGGGTGTTGAGTAGAAATGGATAACGATTAGGCCCTCTACATAGCAGTATATGGTGAATGATTGTGAGTGATAGTTGAGGGAAATTGGAAACTAAGACTAAGCAAGCATGTAATTTTATGGTAGGATGGGGGGTTATTTGGGTTCAAGGGTTGACGAAGGGTAAAAAGTATTCTCAAATTAAATTTTCGCACAATATTTAAAGAGTTCGGTCGCCCAATAAATTTGGCTACCTGGTTACTCAGCATCCTAGCAGATTCGACTGTTCAAGGGTTCATGGGATTCGACCCAATCTTGGAACCTGGTGGATCCAACCCGATTCTGGATCCAACAACCCACCTAAGGACCCAGTTGACCAAATTTAAAGAGACGACGGTTATGCCGACATCAGTAATAACGGTCCGCGCTAGTTACCCAGTTAAATGTTATTAATAGCCAAGCAGTGGGAGAAACGGCGAGGACCACAAGATCCATTACAAGAGGTGGTTTTATACTATAAATACCAGATGAGAGAGCCTTGTTTTGGTTACGCAATCATAGAGAGAGAAAAGCTATAGCGATTGTACCATCTACGAAAGCATAATGAAATATTGGGAGCATCGCTCACCCCCCAGACGTACACCTCATTGGGTAAAACTATTACCAATTCTTTGTGTGATTGTCTTATTGATTTTTTGATTCCAGGCACCTACAATTAGGACCTCGATTAATTGGCGTCGTCTGTGGAAAACACTATCACTTGATATTGTTTCCTACTTCTGAACTTAAGCAATGGCTCCCACCACACGTCATTCCTCTCATGCTAACCTTAAGAAGGCTGCCTCGGCTAAGTCCAGTGTCTCCGTGTCTAGGAGATGCCACCAGGACACCGGACTTAGCAAGTATAAGGCCGCACAACCCAACCGGCAACCTGAGCCTTCTCTTCCAGAGAATCCTGAGGGGGATCCTCTCCTTGAAATACTGGTGCAGGAGGAGTACGAGGCCAAACTGGTGACCTTAAAGGCTAAACAGTAGTTGATTGTGGACCAACTTCTAGAAATCAAAATGATCAAGGAAAGTCGGAAGGTTTAGCTGAAGGAGTCCTAGAACTCTAGTCCCACCGATGACCAATTAAAATGGCTTCACGTCGTAGAGGAAAACGCAAACAGCTCGAAAAGTTAAAACGAGAGCTTAGTGTAGTTAGAAAGGGGAGGCCCCTCCTGGCCAACCTCAAGCTCCCCCTTCACCTTTGTGAAAGTCAAAGGAGCAATCTGGGGCCCATTCTATGGTGATTAGCGGAGGAAAATCCTTACCCGTAATCGTTCTTCAAGTCACCCGAGAGATGAGGGGTATACGCCCACAGGCTTATGTCACTACATACCCCTTCACGGAAGAGGTAATGACAGCCCCCTTGCCGAAAAAATTTAAGCATCCTGTGTGGCACATTACGATAGGACAACGGACCCCAATAGCTTTGTGGGGAGTTACCACCAAATGATACTTGTCCATGGCTGTCCTGACGGAGTACCCTGCCGGGTGCTCCTGTCATATCTTTTTGGCATGGCTCATGAATGATTTAATGAACTACCGGTAGGGCAAATTTCTTGCTTCCAGGAATTGGCAGATAAATTCTACTAATACTTTGTAGGGCAGCAGCGGGTTAGAGATAACCCAGAGAGACTGTTGGAGATCTGATAGCGAAAAACTGAGTCTTTTCGATCTTATCTTGATCGGTTCAAGACCCATTACTTTAAGTGTAAAAGGCCTCATGACGCCATTGCCATCCAATACTTCAAGTCAGGTCTCCTAACCTAGAGGTTCTAGTATGACATTGATGATTTTCCACCAAGAGACATGGCAGAATTATGGGATCGAGCCACGAGGTTTGTGGAATAAGACAATTCATTCCATTCCCATAGCCGGTTGGCGGATGGATATGGGGATGACTTCTATTCCCCTAATGAGAAGAAAACCCCTGGCGAGGTTGCCTCTATATCCATTCACGATGGTGGCTACTTCAATAAATGGAAGGCAAACTTCCCGAACTAAAGGAATGAACGGTCCAACAAAGGTCGAAATAACGGGCCCCACCAGCCTAGGCGGGACTTCTTCGAAGAATACACTCCCCTTGCTGTGAACCAGGAGGACGTGTTGGTGGAGGTGTGGTCCACTGATAAAGATTTACCCTTGCTAAAGCCTCTCAAGAAGAAGGCTGACTCTGGGCCTTATTGCAAGTATCACCAGGCTCGAGGACATGACACAGAGGGCTGCAGGGATCTGCGTGACCAAATTGAGTCTCAGATCTAGCACAACAACTTGGCACATTTTGTTAAACTAAATGAAAGTCAAGACAAGGGCAAAAGATCCATGAAGGGTCCAAAAGAATACCACAAGGAGAAGCTTCAACAACTTTGGGGGGTAAACATGGTCTTCCTAGCTGACTAAGAGCCTAACGAATATGTAGCTCATCAGATTGAACACAAGTATCTCTACGACTTCCTCCTATGGAGTATCATAGGCAGGTCCTAGCGATGATGGCAACGCTACCCCAAAACACCCATCTTCCGTTGCCTGAATCGACGGCTGAGGAAGTCGAGGTCATTTTCGGGGTCAACGTTACTCCTACTCCACAAACTACTCATGCCGAAGGAGCACTTCGAGATGCTTTTCCTACCCTTCAATGCGGAGAAAGGGGCTTTGTCTGACAGGCAGCCTCGAAGCTTTTCTCCACACTACCGGACCCAGCAGGCCACACGGATCTGCTTCTTATAACTCTCCTGCTGGCGGGATAGCTCCAGGCCTGCTCCTTGTTGATGAAGGTGTAAACACCTCCGTTTTGATGCACCAAAATTATGCTTATTGGTAGACTAACATTTCAAGACTATCTCAGATTAAAGTAATAAAACGTCCTTCAAGCCAAGTGCAGATAGTTGCTTATGTATCTTTCCATCTTTATTTGAGTCTAGGACATTATTGTAAGGAACCTCAAATAAAACTCAAAAATGGATTTTTCGCGTATCTTTTCAAAACCAAGTTTTTAGGGTTATTAATTGACCAAATTAGTAAATTAATCGACCAACCAACTTCATTAACCGATCAACTCGACCCATTTTAGGAAGTTGAGAAATATCCTTTTGATCGACCAACTAAGTTAATTGACCGATCAATCAATGATCGACCAACCATCTTAATTGATCGACCAAATTGCCCTTTGATCAACCAATTAACCTTAATTAATCGACTAATTTAATTTCCTATTGTGGCAAAACTTTTAGTATAACTAGAGGCCGTACGTAACTTATCTTTTCATAACTTTCAAATAGAAATACCATTCAAAAAGTAGAGCTTCTCGTGCTTATTCCAAAGGCTTCTGCACCCCGTTCTTCATGTTTTTCAAAGTACAACACCTCAAACCTTTGCAGAAAAATTCGATTTGATCTTTTATTGAGGTTCCATAGAAGTTATTTTCTGTTATTCTTTCTTGTTGCTGTGATTTACGGATCCCAAGTCTGTTGGGAAGATCCGTGGTTGTTGTTTTTGCTTCTCTTCAGGATAAAAGAAGTGGCTGTAAGAGATTGTGCTACCATTGTTTAAGTGGTGCGATTAGTGGATTGACTAGCTTGGACTAGTCGGAAAAATCCTAAGCTGGGAGGCTTAGGTAGTAGTTTTCACTCGGTTTGGGTTTCCACTATAAATCAAATGTACTTTGTGCTTGAATCTTTTGTGATTTATTTATATCTGTGCATATAATTTTTTTAAGGTGATACTATTCACCTCTCCTCTCTAGTATACGTTGCGATCTGCAAGATATCCTCCTATTTTCACTTGGTATCAGAGCCTGCGTTGTCCAGATGTCAAAATCAAATGTTGACACGTATGCTGAAGGTCAGTTGGCGGTTCGACCTCCTCTATTTGATGGAACGAACTTCGGCTATTGGAAGACTAGGATGAAGATCTTCCTAGAATCAATGGACTAGGAGGTATGGGATGTCATCGCCTAGAAGTACACATGCCCAAAAATCAAAGACGGCGTTGCAATCATTCCAAATCAAAAGAAGATGGCTACACACAATGCAAAAGCCATGAACGCCATATTCTGCGGTCTCTCCAGAGCAGAATTCAACAGAGTCTCGACATGCAAAATTGCACACGAGATATGGAGTATTCTAGAAGTTACCCACGAGGGAACTTCAAAGGTAAAAGAAATTCTAGTAAATCTATTAACTCAAAACTATGAGCTTTTTAGGATGAAGAAAGGGGAGTCAATAAAGGAGATCTTCACAAGATTTATGGACATCATAAACTCCTTACGAAATCTTGATCAAGGCATCAAGAACGAAGCCCTTGTCAGAAAAATTCTTCGTTCACTCACCAGCAACTGGGAAACCAAGACTACCACCATTCAAGAGTCAAAAGATTTGTCCACCACTACGATCTTATAGGAAGTCTAATGGCATACAAGGTTCAACTCCAACACATGAGGAATCAAGAAGGAGAAGGATCTAAGAAGAAGACTATAGTTCTTGAAGCTATTCAGGAATCTGAAGAAACCTCAAGCGGAGAAGAAGAAAAGGACATAGCCCTCCTCTCCAAAAAATTTAGGAAGTTCCTCAAAGACAAGAAGGATTAGAGGAAGAAGAAAGAGGAAATCAAGAACGATACAATCACCTGTTACAATTGCAAGAGAAGGGGACACGTCAAGAAGGACTATCCACTTCTCAAAAAGGAGTCAAACAAGAAGAAGAAGCCCTTCAGAAAAGATGGAAAGAAGAAAGCTTTCACGGCAACTTGGGATGACTCAGACTCAAGTTCAGAGGAAGAAGAAACCTCGGGAGAAGAAGCTCTTCTCAGTCTCATGGCTCTAGACGATGAGGTAACCTCCTTTACTCAAGATGAATTATTAGAAGCATTCTTTGAGTTGCATGATGTAGCTAAATCATTAAAACAGGAAAATAAAAACCTAGAAAAAGCATTAACTGAGGAAAAAGCACAAAAAGATGTACTTGATAATCAAAACAAAGAGTTATCTGTTGAGATTACTACATTAAGATCTCAGATAAACAACTTAAAGATAGATATAGACAAACCAAAAGAAAACTCAGCTATTCTATTAAATGATCTAACTAAGTTCACAAATGAAAGTAGAAACGTGTATAAATTGTTAGTAACATAAACCCAAAGCACCACAAAAGTTGGGTTAGGTTATATGCCAAAAAATGATCATGAAGCATCTATCTCTAGCAAAGGGAAAGGTAGCTTGTCAAAACAGGCAACAAAAACTAACCATCGTGGATCCAAACAAAAATGGGTACCAAAAAGTATATTGCAAACTTGTTTTATAGGTTCTGTAGATTATGAGAAGTGGACTTTTCAACAAACCAATGGAACACTGAAGCCACTCTATCAAATAAAGCCTCACAAACACAAACCAATGACAGGAAAGAGAAGAAAGAAGATGGATAATAGACAACGGCTGTTCCAAGCACATGATTGACGAAGAAGACGTATTCCTATAGCTCAATCGTCAGGAAGGTGGTATGGTCATGTTTGGGAACAACCACAAGGGTCGTATTATTGGTATTGGCCAAATTGGTAACTCTTCTACCTCTTTTAATAATGTACACTTAGTTAGCGGCTTAAAACATAATCTGCTAAGTGTAAGTCAAATATGTGATAAAGGTTATAAAATTACTTGCACATCAAAAGGTTTTAAAATTCGTGATAAAGAAACAAAACAAATCATTCTTAAAGGAAATAGACATAAGACATTTATATGGTAAACTTTGACAAATGTGATAGTCTTGAATGTCTAGTCGTATCTAACGAAGAAGCAACACTTTGGCATAAATGACTAGGTCATGTTCACATGGGGAACATTAGCAGACTCATGAAACATGAACTCGTCAAAGGTATGCCAAATATCAACTTCAAGAAAAACAAAGTCTACAATTCTTGTCAAGTTGGTAAGCAAACTAAGAATTCCTTTAAACAAAAAAGGATGGTTAGCACTTCACAACCTTTGGAGCTACTTCACTTAGACTTGCTCGGACCAACTAAATCCGAAAGCTTAAGCGGGGGCAGATATTGTCTAGTCATAACCGACGACTTTTCTAGATTTACTTGGGTATCTTTCTTAAAAAGTAAAGATTTAACCTTTGATGCTTTTAGCAAATTAGTTAGAATATTACAAAATGAGAAATGATTTGAAGTAATTAGGATTAGAAGTGATCACGACGGAGAATTTGAGAATTAATCCTTTACCAATTTCTGTGATCAATATGGAATAAAATATGAATTTGCATTCTCTAGAGTTGCACCTCATAATAGTGTAGTTGAAAGGAAAAATAGGATTTTACAAGAGTGTGCCTGCACAATGCTGTGCGAGTCAAAGCTGCCTCGATATTTTTGGGCTGAGGCTGTAAACATTGCTTGTTATATTTAGAATAGAATCCTGATCAGACCAATCTTAAAGAAGATACCTTTTGAACTCTATCATAGAAGAACACCTACAATTTCCTACTTCAAAATATTTGGATGTCAATGTTTTATACTTAATACTAAGGAAAATCTTGATAAGTTTGATGTCGAAAGTTCAAAAGGAATTTTCTTAAGTTATTCAACCAAAAGTAAAGCCTATAGGATTTTTAACAAGAATTCTGTTGTCGAGGAAACCATGCATGTATCTTTTGATGAAACTTCAGTTCAACCAAAATCTTCTGTAATTGATGATGATGGCCTAACAGTTGACCCATCAAACATTCCAGAAGAGAACATTTCTGATGAACTACACAGAGATATCTCGTTTGTGAAAGATCATCCAAAAGAATTGGTGATAGGTGAATTATCGAAAGGAGTTCAAACTAGATCTTCCTTTAATAGTTTAGCTTTCACTGCTTTTGTTAACAGTTAGAACCCAAGAATGTCAAAGAAGCCTTTTCTGATAATCACTGGATCATTTTAATGGAGGATGAGTTATATTAGTTCAAGAGAAATCAAGTATGGGAACTTGTTTCAAAGCCTGAATCACAAACCATTATAGGAACAAAGTGTGTCTTTAGAAACAAACTTAATGAATCAGGAGTAGTTAGGAATAAAGCTAGACTTGTGGCCCAAAGGTATAATCAAGAAGGAGGAATTGATCTTGATGAAACATATGCTCCTGGAGCTCGCCTAAAATCCATTAAGATGCTGCTAGCCTTTGCCGCCCATATGAAATTCAAACTTTTTCAAATGGATGTCAAGAGTGCCTTCCTAAACGGATTCATCAAGGAGAAAGTCAATGTTAAACAACCTCCAGGATTTGAATATGTTAAAAATCCAGACCATGTTTATAAACTGAACAAAGCCTTATATGAACTTAAACAAGCTCCACGAGCTTTGTATGATAGATTAAAATCCTACCTAATTGAAAATGAATTTAAAATTGGTAATATAGATCCAACCTTATTTACTAAAAGGAAAGAAAATGATCTTTTAATAATATACATATATATGTTGATGATATTATTTTTGGTGCTACTAATGATATGTTATGGCAAGACTTTGCAAAGGTGATGCAGGGTCAATTTGGGATGAGCATGATGGGAGAACTTCGATTCTTTCTCGGACTTCAAATTGATTAGTTGTCCTCTGGAATCTTCATATTTTAAACAAAATACACAGCAGAGATACTAAAGAAATTCTCGATGGACAAAGTCAAAGGTAAAGAAACACTGATGGCAGCTTCTATTCAATTGAAAACTGATGACACAGGTAAATTAGTAGATCAAAAACTATATAGAAGTATGATAGGATCTTTGTTATATTTAACTGCAAGTAGACCTAATATATTATTTTGCACTTGTTTGTGTGCTTGCTTTCAAGTAAACCCTAAAGAATCTCATTTAAATGCTGTTAAAAGAATACTTACGTATCTAAACAATACACAAGATTTAGGACTCTTATATCCGAAGTCAGATACATTGGAATTATATTTCTTTTGTGATGCTGACTATGCGGGTAGTTTCACAGGCCGTAAGAGTACTAGTGGAACTTGTCAATTTCTCGAAAATTTCCTAGTCTCTTGGTTCTCTAGAAAATAAAATACTGTATCATTATCTACAATTGAAGCTAAATACATAGCTGCATCTTTAGCTTGTTCACAACTATTGTGGATGAAACATATATTACAAGATTTTGGCCTATCTTATAAGCATAACAAAATTTTGTGTAACAACACAAGTGCCATTAATCAATCCAAGAATCCAGTACAACATTCTAGGACTAAACATATAGATGTTAGACATCATTTTCTTAGAGATTATATCCTAAAAGAAGATATTAATTTAGAATTTATTAACATAGAAAATTAACTAACTAATATATTCACAAAACCTTTACCTAAGGAGAGGTTTAATCAAATTTGTCATTCACTAGGATTATCCAGATTAAAAGAGCTTAATTAATTTGCCTAATAAATATTTTTTTATTGTTTGATCGATCAAATAGTCCACTTTGATCAACCAAACTTGAAATTTGCCTAGCGGAAAATCTCCCTCCAAAGTTCTGACTTTTGATCAACCAATCCATTTGGGCGGGACTTTTCCCTTCAAATGTTCAAACTCTGATCGACCAATTACCATTGTTGATCGATCACCTTTCGTTTTGATCGGCCAAAAACTCTTTTTGATCGAAAAAAATTGGCGGATTCTATTTTCGAAGATTGCGATCTTTTTTCCTCGATCTATGTTCGCAATCACCGTTTACCGTTTCTACCCTACGTGATTAGTTGCCTAAACTTACCTATTTTACTAATCACGTTCTCTATAAAACACTTTGTTTTTACTCAAACACCTTTTTTTTTAACTACCCTACCCCACATATTTTGTCCCCACTCCACTAAAACTCAAACACACCTGACCCCACTCCTCTCCACCAACTGTGTGATCGACCAATGACACCGACCATCTTGCACCCAAGCCTCCTTCGTGCGTGCATCCTCCAAGTGTGCCCCTTTGACGATGGCATCGCGTCCGTCCGCCTCCTCCCTTGATTGACCATTTTTTTGGTTCAATCTTGGTACATTCTAAACCTTGAATACATCCATTGCCGTGGATTTCTCTTGTGTTTAAAATGTACCTTGGCTTACTAATTTCTTGTTGTTACTTGTTTTTGTGTTTGCATGCGAAATCAAGTAGTATATGTGAGCTTATCATCCGGTCAAACCTTTTCTTCAGTCTGTCACGATTTTGGTCAACCAAACACCTTGGTTGATCGACCAAAATACCGATTTTCAGTACCTCTGTTCGGGTCAATTTTGATCAACCAATCTGATATTTTTTATCAACCAACACGTTTTTGCGATTTCTAAATGGCTCCAAAATGTGCACATACCTCCTCCTCGTCTCCTCGTGATGACACCTTTAATAGCTTCTTCATTACTGAGGCTACACATGATCGTTTTTCATTATTCGTCAAATTTTCACCTTATGTTGGTAGACTCGTTAACTTTACTTATTTTGAGTCTATATTTCCTAGCATCCGCGAAAAAATTGCTTACCACTAGATTTTACGCCTTTTTGAGCGGAACTTTGACGCGGGTTCCTCTAACAGCCACATATCCGGTGTTGATCCCATGGCTTGTCACCTATTTTATGCTAATCTGAAATATATAGGTGAGGGTTTCAACATCGAGTTGACCTCGAACTTCTATGGCATAGAAGTTTTGGTCAACACGGATGTTCTTTCTGAGATTCTCGGTTGTCCGTCTATTGGTCCCACGTTTCTTGAGCTCCACCAGCAGACACAGATGGATACCATTAGGGAGACCCTGCTCACTCCCTCTCACTTTGACTTGGATCGTCCAGCCAAGTCACCTTATTTTCGTCGACTTCCATGTTTTCTTAATCTATGTCTTTTGAAAACTGCCCTGGTATTATGCTCATCACTCTCTACGCATTCCTTAAGAACAAGCGGTTCAACTGGAATCACTTGATTCTATATCTCATGAGCAAGCCTCCCACCAACTCCTTCCAGTTTGGGACACTTCTCTCCCATATCTTCCTACACTTTAGTGTTCCCATGGATATAAACCATAAACAATTCATCACTCATGTCTCCATATTCGATAAGCTCACTTATACGAATTTGGAGCAAGCACAGGGAGCCTGTGGTGAGGAAGTAGCCCAGGAACAACAATAGCAACAACAAGAGTAGACAGCAGTACCTCCTCCATTCCTGCCTTATGAGCACTGTACTGCAACATGTCCTCCTCCAGTGAGACCATCTCCATCTTTCTACGACCAGGACTAGAGCCTGTTGGACCGACAGCTCTCAAGCAGGGACTTTGTAACTATTCAGGATGTGACCAGTGGTATTCTTTGATGATGCATCAGCAGAGGGAGACATATTTGATGATGATTCTCCATGGGCATCAGATATCAGACTACCTGAATGCTCAGAGTCAGTTCTTGGACAAACTTGGAGAGTCTGTCCATGACATTCAGTAGCGACTTCATTGACCTCCTCGAACTCACCGATCTACTACCATGCCTCCATCCTCTGTAGCACCTCCTCCTCCACCTACTACTTCAGCACCAGCACCAGCAAATCAGCAAGTTACACCACCGCGTAGGACATCTAGGCAACCAACACCCAGGTCATCAACTCAGTGCCACCTTTGTCTTGGTCAACCTGCATCTTCTGAGAGATCAGATTTGCTAGAACTCAAGTTGGACACTGATCTTCAGAGCACTATGGATGCCTTTATAGCATCATTAGATGATTAGATGTTATATCTATTTCTATATTTCTTTCGGCATGTATAACTTAATTTATCTCCGAACATTTATATTTTTTATGTATTGCTTATCTAGACTCTTTATTTATGCATGAATGACTATCTCTCTCAGTTAATTGATTACTCTCTTGGTCAATGCATGTTTAAGTTTATCTTGCCTCAATTACATGTTTAAGGGGGAGTTAAATGTAACATCAACAATAGCATGTTTTACCTTTTGCTGAAACAAAAAGGGAGAGATATTATGCAACTATTTTCAATTTCATAATTATAATTTTGTTGTCATAAAAAGGGAGGAGAATGTAAGCACCTTTGTTTTGATACACAAAAATTATGCTTATTACTAGACTAACATTTCAGGACTATCTTAGATTAAGGCAATAAAGTATCCTTCAAGCCAAGTGTAGATAGTTGCTGATGTGTGTTTTTTCATCTTTATTCTAGTCTAGGACATTATTGTAAGGAACCTCAAATAAAACTCAAAAATGAATTTTTCGCGTATCTTTTCAAAACCAAGTTTTTAGGGTTATTGATCGACCAAATTACCTTGATCGATCAACCAACTTCATTAAACGATCAACTCGGCCCATTTTAGGAAGTTGAGAAATATCCTTTTGATCGACCAACCAAGTTAATTTACCGATCAATCAGTGATCTATCAACCATCTTAATTGATCAACAAATTGCCTTCTGATCAACTAATTAACCTTAATTGATCAACAAATTTAATTTCCTACTGAGGCAAAACTTTTAGTATAAATAGAGGTCGTACGCAGCCCATCTTTTCATAACTTTTAAATAGAAATATCACTCAAAAAGTAGAGTTTCTTGTGCTTATTCCAAATGCTTTTGCACCCTGTTCTTCACTTTTTTCAAAGCACGACACCTCGAACCTTTGCAAAAAAATTTGATTTGATTTTTTATTGAGGTTCCATAGAAGTTATTTTCTGTTATTCTTTCTTGTTTCTTTGATTTACGGATCCTAAGTCTGTTGGGAAGATTCATGGTTGTTGTTTTTGCTTCTCTTTAAGATAAAAAGAGAAGTGGTTGTAAGAGGTTGTGCACCCTCGCTCAAGTGGTGCGATTAGTGGATTGACTAGCTTGGGAATTCTAAATAGAATCATCTCAAGCTTCAATCAGATATGAAATTTGTTTGCAAATTAGGAAACTTGCCTTTTTAAATGATGATTACTATAAAAATGAGGCAGGTAATTTCTAATTCATTGTTTCCTTTTTTTTTCTTCCCAAGATTAAGAGGTTGATTAGGGAAGAATAGAAAAGTTACCAACCCTGGAGTGGTTGATTTGCGCGGAAGATCTCCTTGTGAAGTACCTCGCAAAATCACAAGAAATCAAACAGTGCAAGTTAGTGTTTAAATATAATCAAAATATAGCAAGAGAATAGTGGTGAATTACGCATTGCTCCCCGGCAATGACGCCAAAATATTGATCGCGCGAAATCGGTGTTTAAGATTGTTACGTTGTAGTGCAACCGAAAATCGCTCGTCAACAAATATAATTTATAACTCGAATTTAAGTCCGAGGTCGAACACAGAGAGCAAATATTGCATTTAGACACTAATATCAACAAATAATATAAATGAGCACAAGAAATTGAGTAGAATATAGATTTTCAATGAATAATAACTTGTCACATTAAATATTCAATGAAGAATAACGACTCAAATGATGTCTAATACTAAGCAAGGGTATATCAGGAGTTTAATGAGGCAAAAAGACATCTAAGGTAAAATAATAGTGATTTGAATCACTAATTATTAGCTTAGATACACATATAATAATTACTTAATGATCTAAATAAATGAACAGTATTAACAACTTTAAATTCACGTAAGCTTTAGTGCACAGTGCACTCTCTGTCAAATATATTAGACGACAAAGCTCTCAATCAGACGGCTTAACCGTCCATTGCTACAGTGCCAAGAAGGCACTCTTCTTCTTCTTCTTTTCTTTTTTCTCTGCTCTTCTTCTTCTCTATCTCCTTTCTTCTTCTCGCGACTAAGTGTCGCACAAGTGACTGCGAGAGCAAAACCCCCCTAACCTCGTGCTCTCTCCATCTCTCTTCCCCTTCTCTGTCTCAATTTCAGGTCAAATTCTTGGGTAATCGAGTATTCGAGGCTCCACGTACCCAGGACCAGGGCTACTGGCGTGGGTAGTAGCTGAGGTGTGAAGGTGGGTCGGGTATGTGATCGTGTAAGGAGGACCTCACCCTCGTGTTAGGAGGTGAAGAGGTTAAGGCACAAAAACATAATAAGGCACTCTAGCGGCTCTTCCCTATCCGATGTGGGACTAAATGTCTCTGATTTCTTCCGCGAGCAATAGCTTCAAGTGCTTCTTCTAATTCCGGTCAAAGAGTCGGTCAATGGTCCAAATTAACTCCTTGGTTGCACTCCTGGATGAGTTCCGCTAAGCCTGGAGATCTTTCCTGGGGTTATTGGCTGGGAAGAAAGCTTCAAAACTTGCTTGAAGCTCTTCGATAATGGCAGCTGCACCCTACGTACCTGAAAACAAGAAGAGAGCCTCTCGGCCACATTAAATCAGCTCAAGAGCTTCGCCGTAGGGTGTGGAGGGCGTTGATAGTGGTTTCGTGGCGTGTGGAGGTGTGTGGTGGTCGGACAGAGTCAGGGACGAAAGCCGGTGATAGGTGTGTTCGGGGGCGGTTGTGAAAGTGTGAACAGTGAAATAAAGAGAGGGCTTTTGTTCATGGAGTTGAGGCAGAGGTGTAGGGCGTGGTGGCGAGGCGTGTGGATGTGTGTAGCGATGGAAGCACCTCGCCAGAGGTGTGGCCGAACGTGGAGAAGACGGGGATGAATGGCGATGTCGAGGACTTTTTCTGATTTTTGAATAGGGGAAACTAACTTAAGTATCTAACTAAACCTAACTACCTACTCTACGGGGACGAAGGAGGTAGAATTGGCACTGGTTGTGGCTCACCGGTGCCGTGGAAGGTGAATACTCCGGGGAGGGAGATGGTGGCAAAGAATGAGGAGGACAGCTCTTGCTTTGACTGGCGAGGAGCAGAGGAAGACGAGGAAGGTCGCTGCGCTTCCAATTTGACCGTTGGAGATGCAGAGGAAGGAGGTCGAGAAGGTCCGCTAGAGCGTAGGTCGAAGAAGGTAGAAGATAGGGATTTGAAGAAGTTTTTGGCCCAAAACTTAGCTAAGGAACTCGGCCATGTAACAAGGGTCTATTTATAGGGCTGAAGGAGGCCTTCCAAGCTTGGAAGCTTGGGCTTACGCACAAGGAGGAGACCCAAGCCTTCGAAAGGTTCGCACAAGCTTTGGAGTATAATTCAAAGCCTCGTACATAGCTCAAATGGAAGGCAACTTCCTCAGGAATTCCCTTTTCTATTTTGGGAGAGTTTCGTCAATTAATCAGGGAGATTTATTCAATCAAAGGTCATCGGAGAAGTAGGTTTAGAATTTACAGCAGGAGGGGACCTGCTTGTGAAAAATATAATAAAGTTGGGGGGCTATTTGTAAATAATTTGAAAGTTAGGGGCATGTGTGTGAAAGAAAAGATTCAAACTAGACCAAAATGCAAACTAGGTAAAGATGATCTAAAATTGGATCCAAATTTTTGTACAAACCTAATTTGGATCTAGGAAATCTGATGGTGAAGTCGGATTTAGGTTTTGATCAAGTTTGATTGGGTAAATTTTGCAGTTACCCAAATTAAGGCAACTATCCATCTGAGACTTTGTTTTAGGTCAAACTGGTTTCTGAAGGTTCATTCAAAGATGACAAACCCTAGGGAATATTTCTATATGATTTTTAGAGGGTTTAGATGAATTTTATCTTGACCAGAACCTCAGTAGATTAAGCGAGTCTATTTTTAGGGTTTCAGATGTCATTTAATTCTCGAAATACGTGAAAACCCATTTCAGTCTGCGCGGACCTACTTGTTAGACATTTAAGACCATTTGACCTTTAATTAACCCCTAAAAAATCCCATGATTGTTCTGGAATTGAGATGTGCTATTAAAACTGTATTTTTACCTTATTTTACTTTATTTCTCTCAGAATGATTATGCAATGAATTATGGTTCTCTAGCAATTATGTAGGAGCATTTATTCCTTGATTTTGATTAATTAAAGCTAGATATGGCTGATGATGACGTTATCATACCCCCATCCTAACTTTTTCTAGTCCCTTAGCAAAATCTCATGGAATTAACTCAAATTCTAGATCATGCCTTTTTATGCTTAGATTTTGGATGTGTGCTTTCTTTTGTAGATTAGGTCAGAATGCTAAAAATAGGCTTAAAGGTACTCAAGTACCAACCAAGATCCAGACCTGACCAGCTTTAGCCTCAGTCTGCTACGAAGGTTTCTAAGGCCCACAGGAACTAACCTAAGGTTCGTTGAACTCCGCGGTTAAAGCACCCGTGCTTAAAACATGGTTAGTCCCAGTTCAATTTGCAGTGCGTTTTTGTAAGAGAGAGACAGAAGAATTTTTGCATTTTTTGGAGAGTTTTCTCTCTCTTTTTCTTCTTTATTTCTAACCTCCGATTGGCTTTACAACACGTTCTATATCGAATTCCTAGCTCCTACCATCAATCCTCGTAGGGTCCCTGGCATTCGATGCTTCGAGATAACACCGCACGTAGTAACCCCTAGAACCTTGGCTTTCGACACTTCGAGATAGTGTCGCCCATGGCATTCTGTAGCCAAATTCAGGCCTTGACAATCGACATTTTAGGATAATCCCTCTCATGGCACCTGAATCAGCACAAGGTGCTTACGTGCCTCCGGTAGGATATTTAGATATCCTAAGAGACAAGCATCGAGGAGATGGAATGTTATAACGCATCTTCGAAGGAAATTTCCCGCCTCTCCGCATCGAGAACTGATCCAAATCAACTTGTGTTGATAAGCTGCTCCTAATCTAGGTGGCTTTTCCAGAATAGATTAATGCATTTACGTGATTTTGATAATTAAGCGCACTGAACCAGACTGTGTGTGGATTGGAGTGCTTAGGTTACCTAGTCTCGTAAACCAGAGGTCAATTAACGAGGTCGAATAATCCCTAAGCCTTAGACCTAATACTTAAGCTTCTCATTTTCCTCAACTTCTTAACGACTATCCAGATCTTAACGAATACTTGAATTTTTAAGCCGAAACATTGCCCAAGAGGCCTAAGATCAGCACTCATACTAATCTTCATGTCTCTTAGCACTTTCGACATTCATTTTTCTATTTTGATTTGGTATAGAACAAAGTAGATTCCATAATCTTTTATTAATGACTAACTCTTTTTATTTCAAATTGTTGCTCCTTTTTGACATTTAAATCATCTCTTCCTCCTCAAGAATGATATATAATTTAATTTTTTCAAAATTTCCTCCCCTTTCTCCATTTTCTAAATTCTTTTTCTATTTTATTTTATTATTTTTTAATTTTTTGGAATATGTATTTTTTTGTGAGAACCTTTCAGAACTTTGAATTTTTGTATGTTTGCACTTTAACAACCCCTATGCCTAAGTTTTGCAATGTCCTCATTATAAACCGGGGGGTATGAAATCAGTTTGGGTTCAGGGATTAGAACAGGATAATTAGGTGGGCGAATGGGTCGGGATGACTGTTGTGGACGATTTCAAGTTCTGGTACGAGTACCAAAGGTGGAGTCGATTGTTCTAAAACTGAACTCGAAGTGCAATAGACGTGAAGTACAATTAGAAGGATCTCAGGTTTTTGGAATGACGGGTTGCCTTCCGTTAAGTGCTAAATTCAATGCTTTCAACCGAGCAGAAAATGGTATGGAAGAGTGGTTATATCAGACGAATTTTGTAGAATAAGCACCTTGATCAATAGTCAAATTAGGGCAATTGTCAGTTTGAGACTTTGTTTTAGGTCAAAATGGGTTCTGACTGTCAAATCAAAGGTACCAAACCTTATAGAATATTTTTCCATGATTTTTAGAAGGTTTAGGTGAATTTTATCCTGACCAGAACCTTAGTTAATTAAGCGGGTCTGTTTTTAGGATTTCAAATGTTAATTACTTCTTGAAATGTGTGAAAACTCGTTTCTATGTACATAAACCCACTTATTAGACATTTATGACCATTTGACCTTTAATTAACCCCTGGAATTCCCTGTGATTGCTCTGCATTTGGGATATTCTGTTAAAACTGCAGATTTAACCCTAGTTTTATGTTAATCTCTCAGAAAGGATATGCAGTGAATTATGTCTTTTGGCAGTTATGTAGGAGCATTTATTTGTTGATTATGACTAATTAAAGCTAGATATGGCAGATGATGACGTTATCATTAGCCTCTGCTTTCACGACTTTCAAAGTACGATAATTCAAACCTCTATTGAAATCTGGTTTGACTTTCCTTGAGGTTCCATAGGTTTATATTGTTTTTATATTACTTGTTGCTTTTGATTACGGATCCCAAGCTGTTGGGAGAAATTCATTGTTGTTCCGCTTCTCTTTAGGTTAGTAAGAGAAAGGATCATTGCAAGAGGTTGTGCCACCCTTGTTTCAAGTGGTGCGTTAGTGGATTGACTAGCTTCGACTAGTTGAGAAAATCCTAAGCTGAGAGGCTTAGGTAGTGGTTTTCACCCAGGAAGGGTTTCCATTATAAATCCAAGTGTCTTCTGTGCATGAATTTTTGGGTTGATAGTCTTTGCAACTATGATATTTAACTTTATAAAAGACGATATTATTCACCCCTCCCATCTAGTATCCATTAAGATCCGCAGGAACCCTCACCTCTGCCTTTTCATGAGCCGCCTTGAAGTCGGAAAGCTCATCTATGGTTGTGCTAAGGCGGAGGCGTTCTTCTTCTAGGGTCGCCTCGGATCCTTCCACTGTAGAAGAGCACGTAACCTTCAGTACCTGTACCACCTCTTTCAACCAAAGCACATTGTTACAGGAAGATTGCAGCCTTTCCTTAAGATCACGCAACTTCACAAGATCTCTCCTGTGAATGGCACCAAGAGAGTCTTCAAACTTCCTAGAAAGATCTCTGGCTATCCTCAGGCCTAGGTGGGCTTCCTTTAACTCTTTTTGCAGGAATGATATCTAGCCTACTGCTTCTTGCTGTAGATGGAGCTTTTTGGTAGCTTCCTCTACAATCTTCTCTGCCTTCTTGTGGGCAACGCTAGCTTCCTCAAGCTGGTGGAAAAAGTTCCTCTGCTTCGCCCTGGTAGTCACCGCTCATTTTGTGGCCATCTCAGTTGCCTCGCAAGGAACCTCGGAGTCCACATTCTCAATTGGATCACCGCTACCAGGAATAAAAGCACTCTCAGGAGTCTCAACATATCAATAGCAAGTTAGTGGATTTAGAAAATTATTGTCCTACGAGCAAGAAGGCCCCGAATAGAGTGAAGAGAACATCTTACTACATGCATACAATAGAAGAAGGCGTGCTTGAAGTTCATCCCTCCTAGAGGAGGGTTAGCCCATGTTATGGCATCTTGCAGGTGTCGTAGCACCTGCCTCTCCAGCATAGGACACTACTTGAAGAGTCCGCTTGAGCCAGGTTCTCCCGCTCAAGTAGACCGCCCTCCTGAGTTCCTTTTAGCACCGACCCTCGTATTGCCCCAAAAGTTTGGCATATAACTCCAAATCCTCCTAGGCCATTTGGGTCCACTAGCGTCCGTGCCTTGATTGTGCAACAATCATAGGTCTTAACTGACTTAAATTAGGCTAGGACTTAGCATAAGTTAGGATAATTCATGCATGCATAAGCATTATTTGCATATTTACTACTTTCTTTTAGCTATGCATAAAATAATGCTATAATGTGCTGATTAGGTGCATTATGTTAATTACAGGTAATAAGCTAACCAGAAGGTAGATCTAAAGTTGGATCTAAAAAATAAAGAATAACTGGAGTTGTAGTAGAGCTGGAGCAGAAGACCTAGAATAAGATGTAGTAGACAATAATGTAAGGGGTTGAGGTATGCTATTCTATTTAAGTAGGAATAAGAAGTAAATTATGAAGAACTTAGGACCATCCTAGCCCTAGGACAGCCTAGAAGCTTCCCCAAGCCTTAGCCACCCTTAGATTAGGTCACCGCACCCTAGGAAACCCTAAAACCCTAATTCTAGCCTCTATCTGGACGTCTAGATGAGTTATAGGACGTTTAGAACCCTTACCCAAGTCCCACACACCTTAAACCCACTTCTGTAGTGTTATTGGACGTTTAGACACTTGGTCAGACGTCCAATTTCTACAGAATACCCAAGACAGAACCTAGAAACCCTCCTGAATCTGTTTGGACGTCCAGACAACAAGTCTAGACTTCTGATTTTTCACTATAATACGTCTGACAACTTTATTAGATGTCAGATATTGTCCTCCAGTTCCTATTTTGGAATTCAAGCCTTGATCTTAGATCTTTAGCCCCTTAAACCTAATTCTAACCCCATAGGAACCTAAATTAAGTTGCCCTAACCCTAGTACATCACCTCTAGACCTCCCTAAGGACCTAATTAGGTCCTCACTAAACCTAATTGACTTGGATCTTAGTCAATTCCATCAGCCTATTCAATTGGACTCATTGACTCCAATTGAGCCCTGATCTCAACACACACTGTCCAATTGGACTCAGTGAGAGTCCAATTGACCTAGACCTAACTTAATTGAGTTATTTTACTCTCAATTATGTTTCCACGCACCCAATTAAACTTATATTAAGTTTAATTGCACTTTACCTTAGTGAATTATGGTTTACAACCCTAATTTGAGACCTACCTTGACCTAAATCTACTAGAACCTAACCTAATCAACCTAGCCACCTAAGTTTCGACCCACACACACCATCCACACGAAAATACCTAGCCTAGAGTTCTCTAGAACTCTCTACCATGTGTTGTTGCCTTGGTTGCTAAAATTAGCAACCAAGAGCCATTCAATTTTCAGAACCACATTTGGTGGATCTAAAAACCACCATCCATCCTCTCTCTCTCACTTTCCCATGAGCTCCCACCATATGACTCTCTAGAGAATTCCATAATTCTCTAGAGAGCTTCCCTTAGGTCTATAAAAAGACTTAAGGGGTGGCCATTTGCACCCATTCACTCTTGGCTCCATCCACTCTTGGTTCCTTTTACCTTAGTTTCATTCCACATCCACTTCACCTCCATGTCCACGAGTATCTTCACCATGGCCACCACCACCTCCACACCAAGATGCCGGATCACTTCTCCAACCTCTCTCCAAGGGCCGGCCTAAGCACCATTGGCCGCCCCTCCTCTCAACCAACTCAAAGGCCATCGAAGCCACCTCTTAATGCCCTCATTTCTACTAGATTAGATTATAGTTTTTCTTAGACTTACATGCTTTATTTACTGCTTAATAGTGTAGTTCCTTCTCCCCCAATGATGCATGCAAAATCTCCACATAGATTCATGTATGCAGTCGTTTTTTGGTAGCGAGTAATTTTATTTCCCTGTACAAGCATTCCTCTACCTGTGCTCTGCAACTCTGATATCATCTTTTTTATATATAAATATATATGTTGAAAATCACAATGTGCTTAGTTATCATCTTTTGGTGTGATTGAAGTTGCATGTTTTAATTACTATCTTTTGGTAACTAGCATGTCGTACATCAATACGTAAATCACCATAAATCAGCATGAGATTTTAAGCAAGTAGAGCGAAAGAGATCAATTTCAAATCTGCATTTCCATAAATGCCTCCTAGAGACGAAGGACCAGAACTCCAAGTCTCGTTATCTTTATAAATATTTTTGTTGATCGTATTGCGCACTCTACTACGACGAGATCTTTCTTATCAAAAATGTGCTTTACTAGTCACAACAAAATGGCACCATTGCCGGAGAGGCAACTTCATTTTTATTTTGATCTTTTGAGTTTTCATTGACAAATCTTCCTCTGCTTGCCTTTTGATGTGCAGGAAAATAGGAAAAATAGGAATCTGTGCACTCAACGAGCGTAGATTAAAATAAAAATCAGGTGCACATCTCATCTTAGTTAGGATTTCCCATTCTGAACCTTAGGTTAGGTTTATTTGAAAAAAAAAAGAAAAAAACCTATTTATTTTCATGAAAAAGAAAAAAAATAAAAAAAATCTAGAAAGTTAGTTTAGGTTTCTTTTTGAATCCTAGGTTAGTTTTGAAAAAGCAAAAAAAAATGAAAATCTTTCAAAAAAAATCCTCCTTGAAAAAAAAAATTCAAAATTTTTTTTTGAAAAAAACATTTGGTGGAAAGTTTGAATTTTAAACATAAACACCTTTTAAAAGCTTTCCCACCACTCTCGGATTTTCAACCAGACTTCAAATTCTGATTAAAAAATTCAATTGATGAAAAATTAGTGAATAAAAAATTATGAAATTCAGGCTGGAGCTTTATTTTCAAATCATCTTTCAAACGGCACCGTTCATTTAAAAAATTCCAAGTACAAAATTTTTAAAAATTCGCGAAGTGCAAGGGGGTCAGACTGTCCCAGATTTGAAAATTTTCAAAATTCAAAAGCAATTTTGAGTAATCCGCGAATCTGTTTTGACTAAAAATGGTGGGGTTTGAAAACTGATCTCATTGACTTTAGTTTCCATATTTTTCCAAAATTTTTGAAAGTCATTTAGTACTGTTTCAATTTGAAAAATCGACTAGGGGTCAAAATCCCAAGTCTAACCCTCTGACATTCAAAAATCTCTAGAAATTCAGTTGAAACGGTAAAAATTACAAAAAATATTCTCTGAAAAGACAATTGAAAAAGGAATCTACTTGCAACATTTCAACTTATTTGGATTCCAATTTTTTCCAGAGAAGTATTTTTATTTCCTGGTCTACTAAAAAAAAAGCCCTAGAATTTCATGAACCCTAGGTTACATCTTTAGGGTTGCACTCTAGAGACCATACATTTGGGCTAGACTAGACTTATTCAAGTCTAAATTTTAGCCGGTGAGCTTGGTCACCTTGTAGGCCACTCACCATAAACCCTAATTGAAGAAAAAGGGCTGAAATTAATTTTAAAACACAAAATTAACCCGAATTCGTTGTTATACTACTGGGTGTTTTCAATCTCTCTTACCAAACCTGGTGACTAAGTCTGCGGGGTAGTGTTAAACGACCACGGCTAAGGGGTAAAGGAACCGGAGGCGTAAGCCAAAGGAAGAACATTCCCCTTAGTCCCCTCGTAACCGACTGGTTGGGTTAGCTTGAGAGGCAGAAATCACTTTCAGGCGATTGCACGATGGATTTTTCTTCAGGAATTTGAACTTAAAACGAAAAATCTGGTCACCCGATCATAAGGACCATCTGATTGACAGGGCCTTAGCCTTGTCTGGCTTGGCTACACCAACCTAGGGGTTGGGTGGTGTATGCAAGGAAGGAGGTCACTTAGACCTCAACTAGTTGGACCTTAGGAGCCACTCCCAAAGAAGCGAGTCACCTTGCCAGGACCATCTTCTCCCCCCACTTCTTCTACTCCCTTAGCCACAATGGCTAATCCTGGACCTAGACCGGGTCAGGATGATGGTAATCTGGACCCGATGGCTCATCTGGAGGCCTGGGTTGTTGAATCTGAGGAGCGGCATCAGCAAAGCATGGATCGTATCTTGATGATGCTTGACAGAATGCAACATTCACCGTGAGAACAACTTCAGGATTTGTATGATCCAGTCGCACCGATAGTCGCACCCTTAGTTTGGATTCCCGTAGGTGGAGTTGCATTTGAGCTCAAGCCTAATGTGATCGATTTAATCAGCAGTCATTTTTATGGAAACTCAAGCGAAGATCCATTCTAGCACTTAGAGGACCTGAGTCAACTCGTAGAAACGATTTGACCCAGTAATGTTGATCTTGGGATTGTTCTGATGAAGCTTTTCCCATTTTCTCTGAGGGACAAAGCTTCATACTGGTTCAAGATCATTGGGAAGCCAATTGGAACCTGGCTGGAATTACGACGTGAATTCCTGCAAAAATTTTTCTCGACTAGTCGAATGAACACGATGAGGCATGCGATCACGACTTTCTCCCAAGGAGCTGGGGAGAAGTTGCATGACACTTGGGATAGCTTTCGCAACCTTCTCTGGAAATGCCCACACCATGGTATACCCAGATGGCACCTAGCTCAGATTTTTTACCATGGGCTGGATGACATACATCGATATCTGGCCGATGCATCTAGTGGCGGGAATTTCCTCACGAAAGACGAGAACAGTGCATTTGAGTTGTTCGAATCTTTGGCGGAGAACTCGATGAATGCCGTGTCCATGAACCAGTTCCAGCGGCCTGGTCAGCAGCGGGTTGGTGTCCATGAGGCTCAAATCGCATTTATTCGAGCCGACATGGATATCATCGTCAAGCAGCTAGATAACATAAACCTGATCGAGAAAAAGATTGACTAAATTAGTTAGGGTTAATCTGACCTAAACTTTCCTGCTCCAAGACCTCCTATGCACCCTGAGCCCCTCTTGCTCGAGTTAATCTACTCACTCGGGATGCATCCTCTCCTTATTTATGAGATCCTGCATATCAAGATCCCGTAAACAGTCCCGATCTGGCACCATATGACTAGGGTTACCCACCACCCGCTGACTATAATACGTATCCCCTTGATGGATATACGTCTTAGACATCTTCGGCCTACAAGGACATCAGTGCTATTCAAGGATACGGACGTAATAACCCGCATTCAGAGACGTATAACTCTGGTTGGCGCTAGCATCCAAACTTCTCCTTGTCTGGTAACTCACAAAGACCACATCAAGATCCACACTATCAAACCAGGCAATACGGGAATGCGCAAAATACATACCCTAGGCAACAGCCATTCCCGTATCAGTAATAGCAGCCCCGTTCTATATACCAGCCGCTACACCAAGCTGCCAGTCACCCTCCAAAGTGGGCTAACCCTCTAGAGGCACTGAAAGAGGAGCTGCAAGAATCGATGAGGAAATCTACACAGGATAGCTTGCAGATAATGAAGGCGATGGCTGACCAGATACAGACTATACAGAACACGCAAAACCAATTGTTGCAGGAGCATAGGACTCAGGGAGCCTTGCCCTCCCAACCTGTCCCGAACCCTTGGTATGTGTAGAACCAAGGCGCCCCGCCTAGGTTTCAGGCACCACAGGGACAGGCACACGCCATATTACAGGCGCCTCCTGCACCACCTGGTTATGCTCAAGGCCAGCCGCCTTTGATGCAGAACCCCGCATACTTTGCTCCTTCCGCTCCCCCACCACCTCATGGACAGCAAGCCGATGCAAATGCTGTCTTATTGAGGGGTGGAAGGAAGACATTTGACCCACCACATAGGCAGGCGGGTCCTGATTTTTCTCACCCTTCGCCACAGGCGGGTTCGACTCCATCTCAGGAGCCACCTATGGTAGATAAGGGTAAGAGGCCACTTGACCCTAAGATTCCTGTCCCTTTTCCCGAGGCTCTGACACGAAATGTAGTACGGAAGGACACGCAGAATTTTGAGGACCTGAAGTCAATGTTCAAGGAAGTACATATTCAGGTCCCTCTCCTCGAGGCAATTGATCACATCCCCGCTGTCGCTAGGTTCTTCAAGGGCTATTGTACCCCGAAGCGACAACCTAGAATTGGACGATAGGCGGTACTGTCAAAAGAAGCTAGCGCCATGATTCTAACCGACTTGCTGCCGAAAAAGAATGACCCTGGTACCCCACTCATAGCTTGCTTCTTTCAAGATTCTCCATTTGATCGGGCCCTTCTAGATCTGGGTTCGTCCATCAACCTAACTCCCACTGCCGTATTTGATCGATTTCAATTTGGGGAGTTAAAGCCTATCTCGGTCACGATTTAGCTAGCTGATAGATCAGTAAAAACATTGAGGGGGGTGGTTGAGAACATGATTGTAAAAGTCCACGGATTCTGCTTTCCCGTAGATTTTTTTGTTCTCAATATGGAGGTTCCTCCTAATCTCCGAGATGCACCAATCATTTTGGGTCGCCCATTTCTAGCGACAGCCTGAGCAAACATTGATTGTGCATCCGGGTGTATTGAGATAGCCCTAGGTAATGAGCAACTCCGACTTGACATATTCAGAGCATCAAGGAATTTTGACTGTGATGCATAGAGGAGGATGGTGAAGATGAAGATTCGGCATACTGTAGTAACATTGGGCTCCTTTGTGACGGCCCAATGTCTCATTCGTCTGCACTATCAGGGTTCTTGGACCTCGATCCACACGGGACAGAGACCACTGCACTGCACATATCTCCCCGAGGATCCAATTGTTTAGGGTGTGTTTCTGACCACAGCACCCTTGAATCTAGCTATCCTGATCTGTACACTACTGGATCGTCCCTGTTGTTACAAGAAGACGTGACCACAGCTAACGGGTTTCCTGTTAGCACAGTCACAACCGACTATCTCATAGGTCGCGAATCAGCAGGAATTCACACGCATCCAGATCATCAGATTTCCTCCTTCGAATATGCTCCTCCTATTCCCATCTTTGACTCTAACCCACCCGTGATTGAATTGAAGCCCTTACCTAACTCACTTAAGTATGTGTTCTTGGGCGAAAGTTAGACATACCTGGTCATTATTAGTGCCCACTTAACCCAAGAACATGAGCATTAATTGATTTCTACGCTACAAGACCATAGGGTTGATATAGGGTGGAGCATTGCTGATCTCCACGGTATTCGCCCCTCGTTTGCACTCATCACATTTACATGGATGAGCGGGTCAAACCTTCGAGACAACCTCAAAGAAGGCTAAACCCGAATATGCTAGAGGTTGTTAAGAAGGAGATCATCAAATGGCTAGATGCAGGTATTGTATACCCAATCTCTGACAGCCAATGGGTGAGTCCGATCCAGATAGTGCCAAAGAAAGCAGGACTCACTGTAGTGAGAAATGATAAAGGCGAATCCATCCCGACCCGCACTATGACATCTTGGCGGGTCTGCATCAACTATAGGAAACTGAACATGGCTACCCAGAAGGATCACTTTCCTTTGCCTTTCGTTGATCAAATCTTGGAACGGTTAGCCGGATGTAGTTTCTTTTGCTTTCTGGATGGATACGTTGGGTATAATCAAGTAGCGATTAGCCTGGAAGATCACGACAAGACCACATTCACATGCCCCTTTGGAACATTCGCTTTCAAGCGGATGCCCTTTGGCCTTTGCAACGCACCAGCAACATTTCAGCGTTATATGATGGCCATCTTCTCTGACATGATTGGGGACTTGTGGAGGTGTTCATGGATGACTTCTCCATTTTCGAAGATGATTTCACATCTTGTCGTGATAACCTCACCAAAATCCTGAAACGGTGTATTGAGGTAAACCTAGTACTATCCTGGGAGAAAAGCCATTTCATGGTGAGGGATGGCATAGTACTATGGCACAGGATCTCTAAAAATGGACTCGAGGTCGATCAAGAAAAATCTGAGATTATTTCCCACTTATCCCCACCTAGCTCGGTCAAGCAGATCAGATCATTCTTGGGTCACTGATGTAAACACATTTACACTACTTAAAATGTCTATTTATGCATGTTCTTAGGCATATGATTGCATTTCATGATATAAATATTGCATAACATGCATAATCTTGCATTTAGAGTAGTTTGAATAAAATGGAGGTTAATTGTCTCCTTTTATATGCTTGGACAGGGCAAACATTTTATTGGGGCCTCGGATCAAAGATCCAACCGTATGGATGTGATTAGGGCGACGATTGGAGTTCAACGACTCCAAGATCGCCCTAATCAGACATCCGTAACATCAAATAGTGACCGGGGAATCCTAGAAGATCAAGGGCCAGGATGGTGTAAATCCACTCTTCAAATGACAAATCCGACCGCACGGATGAATTCAGATCGACGATTGCAGCTCAACGACGCAAAAATCAAGTCAATCCGACATCCGTGGCACCATCTACAACTTCCAGAAGATGGACGGCTAAATGGCGCCACGAGGTGCCATCCCGGCCGCCCAAATGGCCGCATGAATCCCTGAAGGCCCCGCACCCACTCGCTCTCCGCCGTTGGATCTCGATCCAACGGCTGTGGTCAGCCGCGCTTAAAAGCGTCCGCTCGACCATCCGCGCCTCGTAGTGTAGTGGTCGAGCGCGCTTACGCGAGCTGCGGGCACGGGTTCGAGCCACAGCTAAGGTGAGGAAGGCGCAGGCGTGCGGGCGATGGCGGGCGGTGGATCGCGATCGGACGGCCGCCAGCGCTCAATCGAGATCACGCACTATTGAACGCGCGTCGTCACGCGCGATCGCACGGGCCAGGCGGGCGCAACAGCGGGCAGAGATGCATCTTAAGATGTCCGATCTCGCGATCGGATGGCTGAGAATCAATGAACGTGTGATGGCGTTGAGGAAGTGGGCAGCTGAGGAGGCGCGCGTGGGTACGGGAGCTACGCCCATGTTGGGGCTTTAGTGACGGATTTATCCGTCACTAAAGACCCCTCATTTATTATTTTGAAGATGTAATGACCATTTTGCCCCCACTCCTTGCAACTATAAAAGGAGACCCCCTCCATACGAAATTCTCATCCCTTCCTTCTCTTCTCTACCCATCCAAAGCTCAAGAGAAGCTTGTCCCACACCTGGGATGCTCCTCGCGAGATAAAGTCTAAATTTTTGTCCCCCTTCGGAAGTGGATCCCGCAACGACGACGGCGTGCTGCTCCGTTCCCGTTCTTCTGCTTCGTCCTGCTTCGTTCTCCTTCGTCCAGGCGTCGTCCCATCCGGCTCGTCCTCCAAGCAATCGTCGAGGAGGATTACTTCACTCTCCCATTCTTATTTACAGCTTTTCTAGTGTAGAATTTTCCTGCTTTATAGTGTAATTGATTTCCCGCTTTCTAGTGTAACTTTTATTTAGTTTGATTATATAAATAGTTGAAATATTGAATGCATGTTCTCTTTCTCTCTCTCCCTCTCTTTTAGTCTGATAGCTCCATTGTAAATATATCGCCTTGCTTATCAAAAATCCTAAAAAAATATAATTGCGAATATAGATCAACGTAGCCTCCCTATGTTCGACCCGGAATTCTTTTCGGTATAAATTTTATCTGTTGAACACGAATTCTTCGCTTTCAAGCTACAACGACAGATTTTCCAAAACAAAACACGTTAGCGAAGCGATTCGCACGTTCAACATTTTGGCGTCGTTGCCGGGGAGGCAACGATTTCCGATCTTTCCTTCGCATTTCTTGCACTTTATTTGTTTTCTAACTAGCTTTCTCTTGTGTCTATTGTTTTGCAGAGACCTCCATCAAGGAATCAACAAGTGGTAGATTGGAGTAAAGTGCAGTTGAAGACAACTGTAAATGTTTCCCCATTCTTTCCCCCTCCATAGATTTCATTTGCCACATTAAATCTAAATTCCAATTAACCTAGGTGTTTGCATAAATCCTAGGAATAGTTTGGTTGTTTGGATTTCCACTCACATTCATTCCACCCTCATTCATAAAAAAAAAATAACAAAAAGATAATTTTGTGGGGTAATTTCCAACAAACACACAACACACACCCACATTCAAGGCACTTGATCAACTTGATTTGTTTTCTACTCAACCGGGTTCTGATCTGTGGAACCGGTACACACAAAGCAACAAATAAAAGAGTAGAAATTATTCTAGGTTAACCATTTTTTAGTGCCTCACTTAGTGGTGCATTTGTGGCCAATTATTTGAGTTGTTTGGGCCGCACCACTTTATTTAAAACCAACTCATCAAGCAGCTCCTCCTTAGGGTTTTCAATCTAGGTATATTCCAGGCACTCCACTTTCTTTCGGATTTTAAAGGAAAACAATCTCCACCCGTGTTTTACAACTTGGTTTGCCTAGAAACTTGATTGCAATTCACCTAATTTGAAACCCTAAAAGCTACTTAAGCAAGATTTGAACATTAAAATTCACGCATTATCAATAATCTTACTTGAAAACCCTGGTTGTGCATGCACTTACACAAATCTCAATCAATCATTAAGGGCACAACCCATTGTAAGGGCCCATCACATTCCATAAGCACCACAATCCCAGGCCTTAATAAAATTGAGTAGACGTTGGCCTTAAGGTTTGATTCGCTCTTCAGGGCCTAGTCTGAGATTATTTTTGAATAACCTACTTGTACTAATTAACCTGATGTCTAGCTAGGGGAGTAGCGTCAAACGACCGCGGCTGGGGGGTACACTAGGAACCGGAGGCAAAAGCCAAAGGAAGAACCTTCTCCCCAGTCCCACCTTCTAACTGGTTGGATTAAACAGACGCAAGTAGAGTAAATCATTTACAGTCTTAAGGCGGGTTTTGGGAGTCAGTAGATCCTTAGGCTACCCCACTTAAGGACAACCTTATTTTGTTGTGCTGTAGGGTCCCTATCCCTAGTCCTTCCGACCTTCTCTTAGTTTATGCTGGGAAGATGGTCATTGAATTCCCGATTGGAAGGACCGTTAGAACATTCTAGGAGGTGCAAGTTAGATTTTGGTCAATTTGATCCCATGGCCGAACAACAGCCTCCTCTGCTTGGAAATCCACAGGAAGAATTTCGAAGGCAGCTGGAACAAATGCAGAGAATGCAGGAATGGTTCCAGAGAATGTAGGGCGCTCAGCCCTTGAAGGATTTTTATGATCCTTCAAATTACGGGGAACGTCCCGGCGTCCAGATTCAGCCAGTGACGTAGAAATTAAGCCCTAGGTGTTAAGCCTGATTAAACATTATCATGAGCTTGGCTCTGAAGATCCGTTTCAGCACTTGGAAGATTTGACCACTTTGGTCCAGACCACCAAGGCTCGAAACGTAAACGAGGAGCAAATGATCATGAGGCTCTTCCCCCACTCTCTTAAGGATAAGGCCGCACATTGGTATAGGACAATAGGAAGACCAATTACAACTTGGAATGAGTTGAAATCGGCCTTTCTGAAGAAATTCTTCCCAGTCGTTCGTACCAATGCTTTGAGACGGGCAATCACTATCATTACCCAGCGGCCGGGGGACCAGTTTCATGCGGCCTGGGAGCGATTCCAGGACTTATTGCGGAGGTGTCCACACCACGAGGTGCCGAAATGGCAACTCGTGCAGATCTTCTATCATGGGTTGAATGAGCAACTCAGAAACCATGTGGATGCTTCTTGCGGAGGCAATTTCCTCAATAAAGATGCAGATAGTGCACATGATTTATTTGAGGAAATGAGTGAGAATTCAATTAATCATGCCTCCATGGATACTTTTAACCGGTCCCAGCAACCCAGATCAAATGTCAATGAAGTCCATGACTCTCATTCATTTGATATGGAATTGATTTGTAATAAACTTGATAAGGTGGATTTGGTTGCTAAAAGAATGGAAGAGTGGATGGCTGGCAATTCTATAAACAACTCTCAATCCACTCAATCCCAAAATTCGGGATTCCATTCCTCACGAGCTCCTTCTGGATGGGAGTTCGTGAATCAACTCGATGCGACTCAACTTATGAGTCAGCATTTTTCGAAACCCCATGGGTTCCCAACTGGGGCCTTTGATCCCAGTTTTTCTGATCCTTCCATTTCTTTCTCTCCATCCTCACCCTATGAGGATGTCTGTGCTGTACAAGAGAATGTTAGATCCAACCCCTACTCGAATGCCTATAATCTAGATTTGAGAAACCACCCTAACTTCTCTTGGAAAAATCCAGGGCAACAGACCTAATTCCGACCCAGCAACTATGCTCCGCAACGACCAATGGGTTAGGGTCAAGTATATACTCAGTTGCCTCCGAATCAGGTCAATCAGCCAGCTTGGAATGCCCGTCAACCCGCAGGGCAGGCTTATTTGAACCGTCAAATGGTAGAGATGCAAGGATCTATGCTCCAGCTCATGCAGCAAATGAAAAACTCCCTGGACAACTTGCAATCTGGGCTCATTGCTAACTCTCGTCAACCCGGATCTCTACCTTCCCAACCCGTACCCAACCCGCGAAACATTATAAATTCGGGCAATCAAGCTCAAGAGTACGGAAATCAGAGGGACCCGCACGCACATGCTCAGGTGGTTGACCAGGGTTCCTCGTCTTCTTCTTCTGCAAATCAACAATTCATGGTCAATCAAGCCCCTCCAATCTTTCCTAATCCTCCCCAAGACCCAAATTCTTACGCTTCTGCAAATTCTGTAACTTTAAGGAGTGGTAAGAAGACTCAGGATCCACAACCACACTATTTTGATCTTTTGAATCCTGACGAATCTGAGGAGAGAGAGGAGAATTCTAGAGGTGAAATCAAGGCTCAGGAACCTGATTCCAAAGATCTGACTCATGTCCCTTTTCCTGAAGCCTTAACCAAAGCAAAGAAGAAGTCTGTTGATAGCAATGAGGAGCTTCTGAATTTATTTAAGAATGTTGAGATCAATATCCCGCTCCTTGATGCTATCAAGCACATATCGGCTTACGCAAGATTTTTAAAGGAATTATGTACACAAAAGCGTAAGTCGAGAGAATCTGTTCCGAGGAAGGTGGTACTCTCCGAGTAGGCTAGTTCTGTTATCCTGCACTACCTCCCTCAGAAAAAGAGAGATCCTGGTGCTCCTTTGATTTCTTGCATTATCGGAGATTACACATTTGATAGAGCACTTTTGGATCTCGGTGCATCCATCAACCTAATTCCAACTTCTCTTTATGAAAAGTTTGGGTTAGGTGAACTTCGGCCAACTTCAGTAACGTTACAGTTAGCAGACCATTCGGTTACAAACCCGCGAGGTGTTATTGAAGATGTTATAGTTAAGGTCAAGGATTTCTATTTTCCTGTAGATTTCCTTGTCCTTGACATGGATGTACCAGATAATCTGAGGAACACACCCATCATTCTGGGGCATCCGTTCCTGGCTACCGCAAAGGCCAACATTAATTGTAAAAGTGGTAGCATGGAAATCGCCTTTGGGGACCAACGAATGAAATTGGATATTTTTAAGGCGATCAACAAATTTGAGGATTGTGGATTTATTGAGGAACTTAATGAGGATAATGTTAATATTGAAACTTGTTTGACAGTTTCCTCAATTGAAAGTTCCTCTTTGGTTGATGAGTTTGACCCGCAACCCTCTGACCTGACATCTTCGGAAGAGGTTACTGATTTTGTTCACTCAAAACCTCTTCCTCTTGTTGAATCTTCAGCATCTACCCTACCATCAATCATCACCCCACCCCAACTTGAATTGAAATCATTGCCCGAGAATTTAAAATATCAATTTTTAGGACCTCAGAATACGCTCCCTGTGATTATTAGTGCTAAATTGACAAAGGAGCAAGAGATTAAATTGATTAAGGTCCTAAAGGAACATAAGGAGGCAATTGGTTGGACCATTCATGACTTCAGGGGGATTGAGCCATCTTACTGTAATCATAGAATATTTTTGGAAGATGGATCCTGCCCTTCTCGCCAGATGCAGAGGAGATTGAATCCAAATATGCGAGAAGTGGTCAAAAAGGAAATCATCAAGTGGCTCGATGCAGGAATTATTTATCCAATCTCTGACAGTCCCTGGGTAAGTCCCGTTCAGATTGTTCCAAAGAAAGCCGGGATTACTGTTGTGACTAATGAGAGAGGAGAATCTGTCACAACTCGTTCAGCTTCCTCTTGGAGAGTTTGTATTGATTACAGGAAGCTGAACACAGCCACTAAAAAGGATCATTTTCCCCTGCCCTTCATTGATCAAATCTTGGAAAAATTAGCCGGGTAGAAGTACTTCTGTTTTCTTGATGGCTACTCGGGATACAACCAAGTTCCTATCCATCCCAAGGATCAGGAAAAAACTACTTTCACCTGTCCCTACAGAACCTTTGCTTTTCGTAGGATGCCTTTCGGGTTATGCAATGCACCTGCGACTTTTCAAAGGTGTATGCTAGCTATATTATCTGACATGGTGGGAGAGTTTATGGAAGTCTTCATGGATGATTTCTCTATTTTTGGAGAATCATTTGACTTTTGTTTGGCTAATTTGGAAATGATTCTTAAGCGATGTATCAAGACACGACTGGTTCTTAGCTGGGAAAAGAGTCATTTCATGACCCAAGAGGGCATCGTTTTGGGTCATGTAATCTCTGAATGGGGAATTGAAGTGGACAAAGCTAAGGTTGATGCTATCGCTAAACTTCCTCCTCCTACATCTGTTAAACAAATCAGATCATTTCTTGGCCATGTGGGATTTTATCGAAGATTCATCAAGGATTTCTCGAAAGTTGCTCGTCCTTTGAGCAATCTTCTTGTCAAAGAAACGCCGTTTGTTTTTGACGAATCATGTCGAAAGGCATTTGATTTCTGAAAATGGCAGTCACCTGTGCTCCAATTTTGCAACCACCAATTTGGATAGCCCCTTTTGAGATCATGACCGATGCTTCTGATTACGCGGTCGAGGCTATCCTGGGTCAGAAAATTGACCGAAAGCGCTCTGTCATTTACTACGCTAGTAAAACCTTGGATGAAGCCCAAAGGAATTACACTGTTACTGAAAAGGAATTACTAGCTGTAGTATTTGCTTTGGAAAAATTCAGGGCTTATCTCTTAAGGTCTCATGTTATCGTTTATACCGACCACTCGGCCTTGAGACATCTCTTGGCTAAAAAGGATGCTAAACCCCGGCTTATTTGTTGGATTCTTCTTCAAGAATTTGATCTTGAAAGCAAGGATAAAACTGGGGTACAAAATGTGGTGGCAGATCATTTGTCGAGACTCCTAGGTGATTCTTCTTGTCCGGACATTCCAATTGCTGACACTTTCCGGACGAAACCATTCTTACAGTTTTAGGTGTCCACACCCCATGGTTTGCTGACATTGTTAACTATTTGGTCATTGGTCAAATCCCCCAGAATTGGACCAAGCAACAACAGGATAGACTCAAATCTGAGGCTAAATACTACTTTTGGCAGAACCCTGAACTGTATCGCATCGGCTCTGATCAGATTATTCGCCGATGCATACCGGAGAATGAATTCAACAGTATACTCGAGTTCTGCCATGCATCTAGGTGTGGTGGACATTTCTCCGGGAGAAAGACGGCTGCAAAAATCTTGCACTCTAGCTTCTATTGGCCGTCTTTATTCAAGGATGCCCAGGACTTCTCAAGGTCATGTTCTCGATGTCAGTCACTCGGGAACATAACTAAGGGAGACATGATGCCCCTAAACCCTATTCTTCCTGTAGAAATTTTCGATGTTTGGGGCATCGATTTCATGGGATCCTTTATCCCTTCATTTGGACATCAGTACATTCTTGTTGTTGTTGATTATGTGTCCAAATGGATTGAGGCGATTCCCACCCGAACCAATGACCACAAGGTGGTTATTAATTTTGTCAAGAACAATATCTTCAGTAGGTTCGGGATTCCGAGGGCTATCATCAGTGATGGTGGCACTCATTTTACTAATGCCCAATTCCAGAATTTATTGGCCAAATACAGGGTTCATCATCGAATTTCCACACCTTACCATCCCCAGACGAATGGACAAGCTGTGATCTCCAATCAAGAGATCAGGAACATTATGCAAAAAACGGTTAGGCCTGATCGCAAGGATTGGACTCAAAAGCTTGAGGACGCTCTTTGGGCCTACCGTACGGCGTATAAAATGCCCATCGGCATGTCTCCATTCCGTTTGGTGTATGGAAAGGCGTACCATCTACCTGTAAAGATTGAACACAGGGCATTCTGGGCAATCAAACAATGCAATTTAGATCTGAATCTAGCTGGGAAGACCAGGAAACTCCAACTATCTGAGTTGGAGGAGCTTAGAAATGATGCTTATGAGAATGCCAAGATCTACAAGGCTCGGACCAAAGCTCTACATGATCAATTGATTTCCCGCAAGAGCTTTGAGCCAAACCAAAAGGTCTGGTTATTCGATTCTAAACTTAAGCTCTTTCCTGGCAGACTTAGATCTAAACGGAATGGTCCATTCATAATTGATCAGATTTTTTCAAATGGTGCCGTTCAGATTTCTGACCTAAAGACAGGTAACACCTTTAAAGTCAACGGTCAACGTTTGAAGCCTGTAGTTGACCGTAATCTTCTAGAACCCGTCTCAGACTTTGTTGCTCTAGCCATTCTGTGACTTCTTTGGCTGGACTTCGCCTAGCTGACGGCGTTAAACTCAGCAGTTGTACATATGACACAAGGCTGATACGAGCTTCATATCCAGGTGACATCTTTCATATTCTACCCTTTCTTTCATGTCTCTTTTTCAATGAGGACATTACATCAGCTAGGGATGAGGGGGTGGAATCATTTTTGAATTATTTGGTCAGCTTTGCGAAATCTATACAAATTGTTTTTCTCTTCTTATTTATATATTAAAAAAAAATTTAGGAACGATTAGTTATACATTAGGACTTTTCAATCCTAAGAAATTTTACATTAGGATTTGAACACAAAGACCCTTCAGGTCTTTGGACTTAATTAGCCTGTGTATCCACTAAAATGTGGATTTGTCTTTGAGTCCTCGCCATCTTAATTCTATTATAATTGGAATAAATAAGTTTGGGTGATAAGTACACGACTTATCAACCCACCCTCTGATTTGAGGGAATTTCTAAGTTTTAAGCATCTACACACTTTCTTTGCACTGACTCGTTGTTCGGCGATTCTAACGGAATTTGGGTAGCTAATGAACCTTCTAGGGTGATATGGCTGGCAAGTTATCGTGGGTAACAGCCCATAGGTAGGTTGTCCAGAGCCCAGTCACTGGACCTTTCTCTTTTTCCTGCCCTTAGGTAAATCTTAGACTAGGGAAGCCACCTACTTAAAAAAAAAAAAATCGAAAAGAAAAAGGAGAAAAGAACAAAAAGAAATAAGCCACACTTCGCCGCACGAGTATGGCTGGCAAGTTGTCGGTGGTAACAGCTCATCGACCGGTTGTCCAGAACCCAGCTCAGTAAATGCACTAAAAATTTCCAAAACACTTAGGAAGAAGCGGAGAAGTAGAATAAACCGGGGAGATATACACTGGATTCACCCTTGTGTTGACCCCGTAAAAAAATAAAAGTAGGGAGAAAGCTACCGGTTGTAAAGATACACCTTTAAGCAGAAGTCTTTTTGAGGTCACCTAGAGGCGTAGAAATCCGAAGTCTGTTTTAATTACCGGTCAACGAGTCTATCACAATCACAATAAGATGCTTAAAGCTTAGGGTTCTCATCAAATCTTGGGTGAGTTGAATGGCCGTAGAAAGCCACTCTTAAACCCTAAAATTTGAAAATCCAAAAAAATTAGAAAAGAGTAAAAAGAAAAAGAAATTTTTCATTGAATAAGGCGAGGCTTGAGGCGGTCTGCATTTTAGCTGATACCTGGGCACTGTTGTGTCTTTGAAAGTTCAGTTCCTAAGTAGACAATTTCTTAATGATTGAAAATAACTCAGGTCCAAATAGTCCAACCTAATTCTTTTAAAATAGTATATAGTTTTTGCTAGGGACTAGCAAAAGATAGGCATGGGGGTATGATGTAAACACATTTACACTACTTAAAATGTCTATTTATTCATGTTCTTAGGCATAGGATTGTATTTCATGATATAAATATTGCATAACATGCATCATCTTGCATTTAGAGTAGTTTGAATAAAATGGAGGTTAATTGTCTCCTTTTATGTGCTTGGACAGGGCAACCATTTTATCGGGGCCTCGGATCAAAGATCCAACCGTATGGATGTGATCAGGGCCACGATTGGAGTTCAACGACTCCAAGATAACCCTAATCAGACATCTGTAGCATCAGATAGTAACCGGGGAACCCTAGAAGATCAAGAGCCAGGATGGTGTAAATCCACTCTTCAAATGACAAATCCGACCACACGGATGAATTCAGATGGACGATTGCAGCTCAACAACACAAAAATCAAGTCAATCCGACATCCGTGGCACCATCTACAACTTCCAGAAGATGGACGGCCAAGATGGCGCCACGTGGCGCCATCCCGGCAGCCCAAATGGCCGCATGAATCCCTGAAGGCCCCGCACCCGCTCGCTCTCCGCCGTTGGATCTCGATCCAACGGCTGTGGTCAACCACGCTTAAAAGTGTTTGCTCGACCATCCACGCCTCGTAGCGCAGCGGTCGAGCGCGCTTACGCGAGCTGCGGGCGTGGGTTCGAGCCACAGCAAAGGTGAGGAAGGCACGGGCGTGAGGGCGATGGAGGGCGTTGGATCGCGATCGGACGGCCGCCAGCGCTCAATCGAGATCACGCGCTATTGAACGCGCGTAGTCACGCGCGATCGCACGCACCAGGCGGGCACAGCAACGGGCAGAGATGCGTCTTAAGCCGTCCAATCTCGCGATCAGACGGTTGAGAATCAATAAACGTGCGATGGCGTTGAGGAAGCGGGCAATTGAGGAGGCGCGCGTGGGCGCGGGAGCTACGCCCACGTTGGGCTTTAGTGACGGATTTATCCATCACTAAAGACCCCTCATTTATTATTTTGAAGATGTAATGACCATTTTTCCCCCACTCCTTGCAACTATAAAAGGAGACCCCCTCCATACGAAATTCTCATCCCTTCCTTCTCTTCTCTACCCATACAAAGCTCAAGAGAAGCTTGTCCCACACCTGGGATGCTCCTCGCGAGATAAAGTCTAAATTTTCGTCCCCCTTCGGAAGTGGATCCCGCAACGACGACGGCGTGCTGCTCCGTTCCCGTTCTTCTGCTTCGTGCTCCTTCGTCCTGCTTCGTTCTCCTTCGTCCAGGCGTCGTCCCATCCGGCTCGTCCTCCAAGCAATCGTCGAGGAGGATTACTTCTCTCTCCCATTCTTGTTTACAGCTTTTCTAGTGCAGAATTTTCCTGCTTTATAGTGTAATTGATTTCCCGCTTTCTAGTGTAACTTTTATTTAGTTTGATTATATAAACAGTTGAAATATTGAATGCATGTTCTCTTTCTCTCTCTCTCTCTCTCTCTCTCTCTCTCTTTTAGTCTGATAGCTCCATTGTAAATATATCGCCTTGCTTATCAAAAATCCTAAAAAAATATAATTGCGAATATAGACCAACGTAGCCTCCCTGTGTTCGACCCGGAATTCTTTTCGGTATAAATTTTATTTGTTGAACACGAATTCTTCGCTTTCAAGCTACAACGACAGGTTTTCCAAAACCAAACACGTTAGCGTAGCGATTCGCACGTTCAACAGTCACGTCGGCTTCTATTGGAGATTTATACACGATTTCTCGAAAATTGCATGACCTTTGACAAATCTCCTTGTTGCTGATGCCCCATTCGAATTCGACACCTCGTGTCTCAGTGCCTTCGAGACTTTACGAAGCGTTGTCTGTGATTCCTCGATTCTCCAACCACCCGACTGGTCGCTTGATTTCAAGATGTGCAACGCTTCTGATTTCGCCGTCGGTGCTGTTTTAGGCCAGCGTCGGCAGAAATAACCTGTTGTCATATACTATGCTAGTAAGACGCTGAATGAGGCTCAGCGCAATTATACTGTCACCGAAAAGGAACTGCTAGCAGTAGTATTTGGGTTGGAGAAATTCAGATCTTATTTATTAGGGTCCAAAGTTATCATCTTCACTGACCACTCCACCCTTCAGCATTTGTTGGTAAAGAAGGATGCCAAAACCCGGCTCATCAGATGGGTCCTTCTATTGCAAGAATTTGATATTGAAATCCGTGACAAAGTTGGAAAGCAGAATGTTGTGGCGGATCACCTATGCAGACTACACCCAGCCCACATTCCATATTCCCTGCCTATCCACGACCAATTTCCGGATGAATCCCTTTTGGCAGTTCACTCTGTCGAGTTCCCCTGGTATGTGGATATCGCAAACTATCTTGCCGCAGGCAAGATTCTCGTGAACCTATCCAAGGACCAGAAACTCAAATTTACTGCGGAGGCCAAATTCTACCTCTGGGATGACCCACTGCTCTTCCTCATTAGAGCGGATTAGATTATTCGAAGATGCGTCCTAGATTCTGAGATCCCCAGTGTGTTATCTTTTTGCCACAATGATGCTTGTGGTGGTCATTTCTTGGGACAGAAAACCGCTACAAAAATTTTGCAGTCAGGATTTTTCTAGCCAACTATTTTCAGAGATACACACGAATACGCCCAGCACTGCAAACAATGCCAGTCGGTTGGTTCTATGACCAAGAGAAACATGATGCCACTCTAGCCCATCATAGTTGTAGAAGTGTTCGACGTCTGGGGCATCGATTTTATGGGCCCTTTTCCAAACTCTCATGGCTTCGAGCACATATTCCTAGTCGTTGACTATGTCTCGAAGTGGGTTGAGGCCATCCCTGCGAGACGGGCTGATCATAAGACCGTCATTTCTTTCGTACGGGAATACATCTTTGCGAGATTCAGAATACCCCGCGCTTTGATTCGCGACCGGGGAAGCCACTTCATCCACGCCCTCTTCAGGTCATTATTAAAGAAATACGGGGTACATCATTGTATAGCCACCCCGTATCACCCGCAAACCAATGGGCAGGCTGAAGTATCTAACCGTCAGATCAAACTGATTCTCCAGAAGACGGTTAGACCAGATAGGAAGGACTGGTCCGATAAATTAGTTGATGCACTCTGGGCATATCGGACCGCGTACAAGGCCCCACTCGGAATGTCACCATATCATATGGTATATGGAAAGGCCTGTCACCTTCATGTAGAGCTGGAAATCACGCCTTTTGGGTGGTGCGAAAATGTAACCTTGACCTCGATGCAGGAGGTCAAGAACGGAAACTCCAGCTCAACGAATTAGAAGAGATCCGGCAGGAGGCCTATGAAAACGCATTGATATACAAAGACAGGACCAAGGCCTTTCATGACCGCCACATACGGAGAAAAACATTCACGCCCAACTAGCAAGTCTGGTTGTTTGATTCGTGACTGAAACTTTTTTCAGGGAAGCTTAAGTCCAAGTGGACTGGCCCATATGTTGTGATTCACCCATATCCTAATGGGGCAATCCAAATCAGGGACTAAAAATCTAGGCATGTATCTACGGTAAATGGTCAGCGCCTTAAGCCATTCACGACCTAGGAACCACCTCCAGCTGACAAACTCATCCATCTTATTGAGGATATCTGAGTAAGTTCTCGCCCAACTGGAGGCATTAAACTCAGCACGTATAGATAGCATATCACACATTCTACCATCATATATACATAACCATTTTATACATAGCATATTTTTATTTTAAGCATATTTCCTTTGCATATTGCATATTGTCAGGTTGGCCAATGCTGAAAGTTAAAATTTTAGGAGCAATTCCAGGTGCTTTCTACCCATTTACTCCCAGCTATACTTATGTTCTTTTATATTCATGCATGAGGACATGTAAGAACTTAGGCATGAGGGGGTAGATACGACAAAACTGAAAATTTTTATGCCAACATTTAGGAAAACCTCGAAGCTGCATGTCAAACGTACTTTAGGACCCTAAATGAAAGAACAACCGACTCCACCTCCAATGCTCGCATTGGAGCTAAAAATCATCCGCAACAGCCACTTCCGACTCACCTGCTCACCTTTTGTTCTAAATCTTGGATCAAGCTAAATGTAACCCAAAAGGGAAATTTCATAAAGTACGAATATAAGAGATTACTTGTTTATAGCATATATACATAGTGCATCCATGAATAAGATTATCTTATTAAGAGAATGCATTAGGGATTCTATCCTCTAGCTGATTCCTATAATCTGGAATCCAATACAAATTTTCACACACATGTAGAATTTGCAATGGATTTACGGTGAAGGCTGATAAACATCTTTAGTTTGTTGAGAAGAAGAAGTACTTCTTCTCCTGAACCCTTGGACAGTGTTTTGGGAGTTAGGCAGATTTTCTTACAAAAATCCACCAAATAGTGTGCGAAGAGAATAAAGAGTACTGGTGCTTGTTGAACGCTCGAATTGCTACGCTAACATGTTTGATTTTGGAAAACCTGTCGTTATAGTTTGAAAGCGAAGAACTCGTGTTCAACAAATAAAATTTATATTGAAATGAAAATTCCGGGTCGAACATAGGGAGGCGGACGTTTGATTTAAAAACTATGCGTTTGTTTTTATTTGTCACAAAGTAATTCATTTTAAAACTATCTAATTATTTACAGTAAATAGAAGAGAGAGAGAGAGTAAGAGAGAGAGAGAATATTACACACAGAAATCAAAATGAGATGTAGAATAAACAGAGAATTTATTATTAAGGAGATTGTTCATTTCACTATTACAACTAGAAAGCATAAAATAATTGCACTATAAAGCAATAAATTTACTCTAGAAAGCATTAAAAGAATGGAGGGAGAAATGTCCTCCTCGACGAATGCTTGGAGGACGAGCAGAACTACACTAGAAAGCGGTAAATCTATATTAGAAAGCAGTAAAAAGAATAGGGAGAGAGATATCCTCCTCGACGGTCGCTTGGAGGACGAGCCGGACGGGACGACGCCTGGACGAAGGAGGATGAAGCAGGATGAACGAGGACGAGGCAGAAGAATGGGAACGAAGCAGCACACCGTCGTCGTCGCGGGATCTACTTCCGAAGGGGGACGAAAATTTGGACTTTATCTCGCGAGAAGCATCCCGGGTGTGGGACAAGCTTCTCTTGTGCTTTGGCGAGGTAGAGAAAAGAAGGAAGGGATGAGAATTTCGTATGGAGGGGGTCTCCCTTTATAGTTGTAAAGAGTGGGGGCAAATTGGTCATTACATCTTTAAAACATTAAATGAGGGGTCTTTAGTGACGGATAAAACCGTCGCTAAAGCCCCAACGTGGGTGTAGTGGGCGCTCCCCACGTGCGCCTCCTCAGTTGCCCGTGCTCAACACCCTCCCATGTTCATTCATCCACAGCGATCGGACGGCTTAGGATGCGCCTTCGCCCGCTGCTACGTGCCCGCCCAGCGCGTACGATGCCGCGTGACGCCGCACGTGCAATAGCGCGTGGCCGCTATTGGGAGATCTGAGCCGCCCGATGAAGATCCAACGCACGCCTGCGCTCGCTCTCCCGCGCCCTTCTCCCCTTCGCTATGGCTCGAACCCACGGCTTGTGAACGTGATAGCGCCTTCGACCGCTGTGCTACGGGGCGCGGATGGTCGAGTGGGCGAATTGTGGTGCGGCCGTTCACAGCCATTGGATCGAGATCCAACGGCGGAGAGGGAGGGGATGCGAAAGCTTCAATGGATGCATGTGGGCGTTTGGGCAGCCGAGTGGCATGACGTGGCGCCATCTTGGCCGTCCATCTTCTGGATGTTGTAGATGGTGCCACGGATATCGGATTGACTCGATTTTTGCATCGTTAGGCTACGATCGTCGATCTGAATTCATCCGTGCGGTCGGATTTGACATTTGAAGTGTGGATTTACACCATCATGGCCCTTGATCTTCTAGGATTCCCCGATCACTATCTGATGCTACGGATGCCTGATTAGGGAGATCTTGAAGTAGTTAAACTCCAATCGTCGCCCTGATCACATCCATACAGTTGGATCTTCGATCCGAGGCCCCGATAAAAAGTTTGCCCGATCCAAGCACATGAAAGGAGACAATTAACCTCCATTTTATTCAAACCACTCTAAATGCAAGGTGATGCATGTTATGCAATATTTATAGCATGCAATGCAATCCTATGCTTAAGAACATGCATAAATAGATATCTTAAGTAGTGTAAATGTGTTTACATCATACCCCCATGCCTATCTTTTGCTAGTCCCTAGCAAAAACTATATGCTATTTATAAAAGAATTAGGTTGGATTATTTGGGCCTGAGTTATTTTCAATCATTAAGAAATTGTTTACTTAGAATCTGAATTTTCAAAGACACAACAGTGCCCAAGTATCTGCCAAAATGCAAACTACCTCAAACCCTCGCCTTATTCAAAGAAATTTTTCTTTTTCTCTTTTTACTCTTTTCTAATTTTTTTTTATTTTCAAATTTTAGGATTTAAGAGTGGCTTTCTACGGCCATTCAACTCACCCAAGATTTGATGAGAACCCTAAGTTTTAAGCATCTTATTGTGATTGTGATAGACTCGTTGACCGGCAATTAAAACGAACTTCGGATTTCTACATCTCTAGGTGACCTCAAAAAGAATTCTGCCTAAAGGTGTATCTTTACAACCGGCAGCTTTCTCCTTACTTATATTTTTTTACAGGGTCAACACAAGGGTGAATCCAGTGTATATCTCCCCGATTTATTCTACTTCTCCGCTTCTTCCTAAGTGTTTTGGAAATTTTCAGTGCATTTACTGAGCTGGGTTCTGGACAACCAGTCGATGAGCTGTTACCACCGACAACTTGCCAGCTATACTCGTGCAGCGAAGTGTGGCTTATTTCTTTTTTTTTCTCCTTTTCTTTTTTGATTTTTTTTTTTAAGTAGGTGGCTTCCCTAGTCTAAGATTTACCTAAAGGCAGCAAAAAGAGAAAGATCCAGTGATTGGGCTCTGGACAACCTACCTATGGGCTGTTACCCACGATAACTTGCCAGCCATATCGCCCTAGAAGGTTCATTAGCTACCCAATTTTCGTTAAAATCTCCGAACAACAAGTTAGTGCAAAGAAAGTGTGTAGATGCTTAAGATTCAAAATTCTCTCAAATCAAATAGCGAGTTGATAAGTCGTGTACTTATCACCCAAACTTATTTACTCCAATTAAAATAGAATTTAAGTTGGCGAGGACTCGAAAAACAAATCCACATTTTAGTGGATACACGGGCTGATTAAGTCCAAAGACCTGAAGGGTCTTTGTGTTCAAATCATAATGTAGTATTTTCCTAAGATTGAAAATTTTCTTAAACCCAAGTTCCCTTTCCTAATTCAAAATTTTTTTTTAAATAAAAGAAAATAAAACAAATCTACGGAGCTGACGAATGAATTCAGAGATGAATATCCACCCCTCATGCCTATCTAATGCAATGTCCTCATTGTATTAAAAAGACAAAAAACATAGTGGAAAAGCGTAGAAAGCACCTGAATTGCGTGAATGTCAGGTCCACTCCGAGATGAAAACTAAAAAGAACTGTATTTGTGGTGAGTTTAGTGCCTTCAGCTAGTCACACTATACAAAGAAAAGAAATGAAGAATTCACAACTGCAGGTCAAAATCAGAAAAATAGGAGAATTTTCTGATGCAGACCCATAACCCATAATCGAGAATATCTTAGGTTCTGGATAAAAATTATCCAAAACCTAAAAGCAGAATACAAGCGGGGTCGGGCCAGCAATTTATTAGGATGCAACCCAAGACCAAAAAGTCGGGTTACAGAAAATTCAAGCTCAAAAGGATAATCGTTGAATGTGTGCTTGGGTTGAACATCCTTAGAACAGATGTCGTAAGGGTTCTGACTTGATGGTTTCAACTTAATATGCACCCTTCGACTCAATCTTCTATTTCCTTCAAAATTAACTTCCCAAATCAGAACTTCCCAGCTCCTATCCTCCTCATTCAACATATCAAATTCCAGGACCTCTTGTATATTAATCACCCCATCTGAAATATCCAAGTCTAAATGATGTGGCAGAATCAAAATTGACTTGGGTCTAATTATCTCAGAAATCGAATCATCAATAAGTTCAAGAAAATGCGACTCTGGATCCGTAATGTGTGTCCTAAGATCAGTTTCCTCAATTATTGGGCTATCAAATGATCTATTAGATTCCTTAGGCCCAATCGTCTCACAAAAATCATGTTCTGAAAACTCGTGTGAAACTTTGCAACTTAAATCTTCACCATCAAAGAAATCAGGATCCGTATCAATGTATGTCCCAAAATCATCTGTCACTTTCTCTTCCAAGGAGACATACGTTTCCTCATAACCCAGCTCAGGGATCTTAGGTGAAGAAATCATATTTTCCTTAATTGGTTGCTTTAATTCAATCTGGTCAGCCTCGTAACACGTGTCCCCCCCAATAAGTGCCTGAGTGGGTTCTGTCATTGGCTTTCCTGAAGAGGGTTTATCCTGGGAATCATCCCATGATTGAATCAAAGCAACCACGAATCTCATCCTCAATTTCACTAATTTCCCAAGTAGAAACTCACCCGAGTTCTTATCCTTAACATCCTGGAGCCAATCCAACAACGACTTGTTCAAATCATCAATCATTTCAATCAGAGGCTCCAATCTCTCAATGCAAGGTATTGGCTGAACTTCTAAAGATAGTATGATATTCCTCAAGTTAGCCATAACCTTATCTTGAACCTGATTAACCTGAACCAAATGAGTTGGTTCAGGATTGGGCGGGTTTGGCATCAAAGTAGAGGAATTAACGAATTGAGATTCGTTATACCCTTCCTGATAATAGGTCATTTCAGATTGTTCAAAAGATGGTGATGACCTAAAGGCAGTGAAATCAGAGGATGGGCAAGGATCGGTGTATCCTTCTTGATTGTAGATCGTATTAGGTTATTCATGAAAGGAAGACGATCTATAATCGATGTAGCTCTGAGAAGGATAGAAATCAGAATCAAAGTGTTCAGGGTTAGACCCTAAACACGGAGGTCTGGAACTATATCTCCAATCCGAATTATCCCAACTAATTGATGGTTGATTACAGTACGAGTCGGGATAATCGTCATGTTGAGGATAATTCACAATGGGAGGGAAAGAACGGGAACGCGTGTAATATGTGGAAGGATTCATGAGACACGAGAGGAAGAAAGGTGCCCTGCAATACAAACAATCAAACCTGTCCTTAATTGGGTTAACCTATAGACCTATAGACTCCCAAAACCCGTCTTGAGATAAAGAAATGATTTGATCTACTTCTATCTGTTCAATCCAACCAGTTAGGAGGGACTGGGGAGAAGGTTCTTCCTTCAACTTGCGCCTCCAGTTCCTAGTGTACCCGCCAGCCGTGATCGTTTGATTCTGCTCCCCTAGCTAGACATCAGATTGAACAGTAGAAACAGCCTAATCGAAAATAATCTTGTTCTGAAGAGCGAGTCCAATCCTTAAGGCCAACGTCTACTCTGTTTTATTTAAGGCTAGGTTTGAATGTGCTTTGGAATGTGATGGACCCTTTAAATGGGTTGTGCCCTTAATGATTGATTGATTTGTGTATGCGTGCACAACCAGTGGTTTTCAAGCAAGATTGTTTTTGATGCGGTGAATTTTAAGGTTCAAATCTTGCTTAGTAGCTTTTAGGATTTAACTTTAGGTGTTTTCAAACAAGTTTCGTTGGTACACCAGATTTTGCAAGCATAGGTGAAGATGTTTTCCTTTAAAGCTTAAAAAGAATGTGGAGTGCCTGATAAATCCCTAAGAGTTGAACCTAAGTAGCAGCTACTTGATGAGTTGATTTTATTTGAAGTGGTGCGGCCCAATCAACTCAAACAATTGGCCTGTTGCACTACTTAATTAAGCATACAAATGATTACCTAATCTGATTTCTACTCAATTATGTGTTTGAATGTGTGTACCGGCTCCTAAGATCAGTTTACCGGTTGAGTTTGAAAATCAGATGAGGTTGTGTACCTCTGTGAGATTTTTTTAATTTTTCTTTTTTCAATGTGGGGGTTGGGGCGAGTATGGGTGTCAAACAACAAACAATCTATCCTTAGAGTTAAAAAAATCACCTAGGTTGATTGATGTTTGAATTATTATGTTGTGGAATGAAATCTAATGGGTGGGAGGTGGGGGATAACTTACAGAACCTTCCACAGCACTTTACTCAGAGATTAGTGCAAGGAATCTGGAATCCTAGATAATTAGGTGATGATACTCAGAGATTAGGCATAGTTTTCTTTCTCGATTCCTGCGTATACATTTTTGTGCGAAATTTTGAGAGCCACCAAATAAGGCAATTACGTGGAGAGCGAGTTTTCATAAAACTAGGGCTAAGGTAGATGGTTACGACCATTCTTTACGAAATCCTCAGCTAAAGGAGGGTATTGATGTCAAGGTCAAAAATACACCATCCTATCCATCTTTCCTAGTGCCGTAAGTAGGCACTTCCACCAAATAAGCTACCAAATATCTCTTGAGTACCACCAGTCCCTAATAATAGCTCCTTAATAAAGTTCAAGAATGCATGCTAACGTGTGTTGTGTTGAAAAAATTTACATAGAAAAAAAAAGAAGAAAAAGAAAGAAAGAAAGAAAGAAAAAAAAATTAGAAAAAAAAAAGTAAGAAAAAAAAGAGTTTGTGAATATTTAGTGTTTATTTCATTTGCATTGAGGCAATACCACCGAATAAATTTGAGATCCACCAAATATGGCCTTAACCTATTTTTCTGTGTTTCTGACCGCCCGAATACTGGCTAAGGAATTCCGACTTAGTGTTAGGGTTATGAAAACTCAATTAAAGTATTAATGCCAAGTGTGACCACCAAATACAGGTCATATGCGTGAATCTGGTGAGATTGTGAGCTCTAAGAAAAAGAAAGAAAAGAAAAGAAAAGAAAAAGAGTAAGAGAGAATGAATACAAAGGAATCAAAAGAGAGCATAGTTTTTCATCTTTCTCTGAGTTGAGTTACGTAATAATTTGGGAATCTAGATTCCATAGTACTAATCTCTACGAAGCATCAGTCGAGAGTGAGCCACCAAATATAAATGTTTTCCCTCCAAGATTCTCTACCTAAGCTTAAAGCCGGATGGAATTCATATAATATCTTGAAAACCCTGAGGGAAGAAGTTCGCCTATCCCGCTAGAATTTTTACTAGGGTTCAAGTACAGGCTTTAGAGGTGAATTAGTTTTTCACTCGAATCCGTTGCAAAAGCTACATAGCTGCACTTTCACATCTATCTGGATTTCTAGAACATAGGATGAAAATAAAAAGGAGAAAAATCTCTAAGCATGTACTTGATAAATAATCAATCCCTTAGGGACCCTTTTGTGAATAATTTAGTCTCGCATTTGCTAGGGACTAGCAAGATTTAGGCAAGGGGGTATGATTGCACAGCAATCATAGGTCTTAATTGACTAAATTAGGCTAGGACTTAGCATAAGTTAGGATAATTCATGCATGCATAAGCATTATTTGCATCTTTACTACATTCTTTTAGCTATGCATAAAATAATGCTATAATGTGCTGATTAGGTGCATTATGTCAATTACAGGTAATAAGCTAACCAAAAGGTAGATCTAAAGCTGGATCTAAAAAATAAAGAATAACTGGAGTTGCAGTAGAGCTGGAGTAGAAGGCCTAGAATAAGATGTAATAGACAATAATGTAAGGGGTTGAGGTATGCTATTCTATTTAAGTAGGAATAAAGCAGTAAATTATGAAGAACTTAGGACCATCCTAGCCCTAGGACAGCCTAAAAGCTTCCCAAAGCCTTAGCCACCCTTAGATTAGGTCACCTCACCCTAGGTGTAACGACCCGGTTCCCGAGTCCCTACGAGACACGAGAACCGGACCGACTCGACTAATCCCAAGACCTAGTCGTCCAACGAGGAAGTAACCAAAAGATAGTAAAATAAACCACATTCAGCATGAATATAACTAACAGTAAGAAAGTACAGCAGTAAGGAAAGAAACTACCACAGTAGGTACCACCACAACAGTAAAACAGCATTTATCATATAACAAGAACTGCAGGTAAAGAAGGTACAGCGGAAACAAAAACTACTCACTAGAACAGAAACAAAAGGGGTACAAAAGGCTGTGGTAACTCTACTGGACCCTACTCGGCCCAGCGTCCTCTGCAGCCGCCGACCCTGGCTGCTCAACACCTGGTCCTGAAAAAGGTAACGAGTGTAACACATCAGCAAAACGCTGAGTAGAGTGGCAAACTAACTAAAGGCAACAGTAGAGTGTACAGTAGCTGTTATGTTCTATTACTTCCTTTATTCACATCTTTCAATTTTTCTCACTATTTCATTTATTTCTCAGGTCTTTTACTTGATCTCGAATGTCCTCGTGGGAACGATCTTGATTGCAGTCTTTTCCAAAAGTAGAAGTAGCACGTGGTGCTCTCCTGGCCGGGAGAGTCCCCTGTGGTGATCCTACCCTCAGTCAACCACCCCAAGGTCACTGACAGACGTAACGGTGACTACGGCACGCGCGATAAACGCACAGGTAGCTAGCCCGCACTGGCACGCGGTCAGTCGTTTCCGTTAACGGGTGCGCCCAAAGCACAGCACGGAACCAGGGCAGAGCCCTCTCAGTAACAGGGGTCCAACCCCTCCACAGTAACCAAACCGGGGCCTTGCCCCTCCACAGTCCGCGCACCCTCGCCTGACTACCCTGGTTTGCCCTAGTGGGCCTAACAAGTCGGTGAAGGAGGCTAGCAGAACCCCGGGGCCCGTGGGGTAGCTAGTACTCTCCTAACACTACTAGCTCTCCTCGGTACTACGTACACGAGGGCCAACAAGTCGGTACAGAGAGGCCAATCCTAACCCCGGGTCCCTGGGGCGGCTGGCCCCACTCTGCACTAAACAGGTACAGGTACTTCCCTTGGTACTGCGTACCCAAGAGACAGTACAAACTACATCTCAGTTCCATTCCTTTTTCTTTCCAGGAGTTCCACTCCTAATTCCCCGTAGGGTTCCAGCTCTTTATCTCAGAACATCATATGTTTCACTTTCCAGATTCACGTTCTCAAAATCCATGATCTCAAACATGTTTCTTTATTCATAACAGGCAGCTGTTAATTCAAATTACAGGCAGCTTTATATTCCTTTCCATTTTTCCAAGACTGCAGTATTATACATTCCACTAGTTTTTCCATCCTAAGATTCATGCCACATCCTAGGATCTAGCATACAACTAGTTTTCCAGCCCTAGGATTCATGCATCACCTAGGAGCTATCATTCCATACATTTCTCATTCCTAGGATTCATGCAATGTCCTAGATTCTAGTTATGGTTTCATACTTTAACAGATTTTATTAATAACTTAAGCCACTCTACCAGGTACAACGGGAGTAATGGGGGCGTGATCGGGAATCCCGCGTGCCTCCGCGACTCTCAAGACTGCAACTGAACGAGATCCTGTCACAAGGATCAAACACAAGGAGTGTCTCAAAACAGTGTATAGCTACTGTAGATGAGTAGAGGAATTAATTCTGAAGAGAACGCAACTCGAATCGCGGAAAACGGAGCCCGAACGGGCCCTAAACAGGTCGAAAAAGACGATACTGTGCAAAATCAGACGTCTGGAACTCCCTCCAGACGTCTTAAACGGTGGATCAGAGAATTACCTGTTCAACGTGGTTTCCCAGACGTCCAGAAGTCTGCAGGGACGTCTTTCCTAGATCCCAGACGTCCGATGGTCACTCCGGACGTCTGGAGGTCACTCCCGCCGTCTGGTACAACTTCCAGACGTCTGATTCGCAAAGGATGGCGAATCAGCGAACCTGCGCACAGCCAACCCCCTCCCTCAGTACGGTCAGTCGACAAGAAGGAAGAAGAAGGCGGAAACTCACCTTTCAGACGTCTGTATGATCTTACAGACGTCGACCTTGCCGTCTGGCTATCAATCCAGACGTCTGATTCTGGAAATTTTTCCAGAATCAGGGCCCTGCTCGGCCTCCGCTCGCGACGCCGCCCGCGTCGAACCTCGCGTGTCTGCTGCTCAGACCGCAGCAGGTCCCTCTCCGCGTCGCTCCGCGCCCCCTGCGCCCTCCGCCAGCCGGCCAAGCCGCTCCGGCAAGCTCGCCCTCACGGCAGAGCTCCGCCCTCGCACGCCGCACCTTCGCGCTCACTGCGGCCGCCGCTACCGCCCTCGCGTCCGCTCGCTCTCGCGCACAAGAAGGAGAAGAAGAAGGAGACGGTGGAGACGGGAGGGGAGGCGCGCCCCTTTTAACGCCGCGCGGAGAGGAGAGAGGAGGTGGCAGGCCGCCTGCAGCCGCAGAGAGAAAAAGGGGAATATGCGGTCTACGCGCTCAGGCGCGCAGGCGACTCGTGGGTGTCGAAAATAACGGATTTCCAGACGTCTTGAAACTATCCCAGACGTCTTATCAGACGTCTGGTTGTGATCCCAGACGTCTTGTCCGACGTCTGAGCCACCTCCCAGACGTCTTAAAAGACGTCTGGGGCACACATCCGTTACACTAGGAAACCCTAAAATCCTAATTCTAGCCTCTATCTGGATGTCCAGATGAGTTATAAGTTGTTCAAAACCCTCAGCCAACTCCCGCACACCTTAAATCCACTTCTGCAGTGTTATTGGACGTTCAGACACTTGGTCAGACGTCCAATTTCTGCAGAATACCCAAGACAGAACCTAGAAACCCTCCTGACTCTGATTGGACGTCCAGACAACAAGTCTGGACTTCTAATTTTTCACTATAATACGTCTGACAACTTTATTAGACGTCTGATACTGTCCTCCAGTTCCTGTTTTGGAATTCAAGCCTCGATCTTGGATCTTTAGCCCCCTAAACCCAATTCTAACCCCATAGGAACCTAAATTAAGTTGCCCTAACCCTAGTACATCACCTCTAGACCTCCCTAAGGACCTAACTAGGTCCTCACTAAACCTAATTGACTTGGATCTTAGTCAATTCCATCAGCCTATTCAATTGGACTCATTGAGTACAATTGAGCCCTGATCTCAGCACACACTGTCCAATTGGACTCAGTGAGAGTCCAATTGACCTAGACCTAACTTAATTGAGTTATTTTATTCTCAACTAGGTTTCCACACACCCAATTAAACTTGTATTAAGTTTAATTGCACTTTACCTTAGTGAATTAGGGTTTACAACTCTAATTTGAGACCTACCTTGACCTAAACCCACTAGAACCTAACATAATCAACCTAGCCACCTAAGTTTCAACCCACACACACCCACACACACCATCCACACGAAAATACCTAGCCTAGAGTTCTCTAAAACTCTCTACCATGTGTTGTTGCCTTGGTTGCTAAAATTAGCAACCAAGAGCCATTCAATTTTCAAATCCACATTTGGTGGATCTAAAAACCACCATCCATCCTCTCTCTCTCACTCTCCCACGAGCTACCACCATAGGACTCTCTAGATAATTCCATAATTCTCTAGAGAGCTTCCCTTAGGTCTTTTTAAAGACCTAAGGGGTGGCCATTTGCACCTATTCACTCTTGGCTCCATCCACTCTTGGTTTCATTTAGCTTAGTTTCATTCCACATCCATTCTACCTCCATGTCCACGAGTATATTCACCATGGCCACCACCACCTCCACGCCAAGATGATGGATCACTTCTCCAACCTCTCTCCAAGGGCCAGCCTAAGCACCATTGCTGCCCCTCCTTCTCCTCTCAACCAACTCAAAGGCCATCGAAGCCACCTCCGAATGCCCTTATTTCTACTAGATTAGATTATAGTTCTTCTTAGATTTACATGCTTTATTTACTGCTTAATAGTGTAGTTCCTTCTCCCCCAATGATGCATGCAAAATCCCCACATAGATTCATGTATGCAGTCGTTTTCTGGTAGCGAGTAGTTTTATTTCCCTGTACAAGCATTCCTCTACATGTGCTCTGCAACTCTGATATCATCTTTTTTATATATAAATATATATGTTGAAAATCACAATGTGCCTAGTTATCATTTTTTGGTGTGATTGAAGTTGCATGTTTTAATTACTATCTTTTGGCAACTAGCATGTCGTACATCAATACGAAAATCACCATAAACCGGCATGAGATTTTAAGCAAGTATAGAGAGAGAGATCGATTTCAAATCTACATTTCCATAAATGCCTCCCAGAGACAAACGACCGGGACTCCAAAGATTCGTTATCTTTATAAATATTTTTGTTGATCGTATTGCGCACTGTACTACGAAGAGATCTTTCTTATCAAAATGCGCTTTACAAGTCACAACACGCCCCTGTTGCGCTCCAGCTATGGTACGGCCGATATAAAATGCTATCACCTAAAAACCTCCTGATGTCGCCACCTCCTGCACTACTTACGCGAAGGAGCTCGGAGGTCTAGTTGGAGGAATGGATAGGTCGAAACTTCCCTTCTTAGCCACCTCTCTAGGAGCTTCACGTGGGGAGTCAGGTAAGGTGATGTGCTAAAATGACACTTCCTAAGGGTCCCTGCGAGTTTTTTTGACTTTTTGAGTGTTTCCTGAAATTTTTATATCCATAACTCTTGCTCCCTGGACTCCATACGAAAGAACGAATTTCGTGGGACATTTCGACAATTTTTGCATGGCCCCACTGATGGGAACACCATCATGAGCCATAACTAGCCCATTTTAACCTAATTAAGACAATAAATGTTCTTACATAACCGCCAGAGAACCATAACTCACTGTATAACCATTTTGAGAGAAAAATAAGAAACTAGGGTTAAAATTGTAAATTTACCAGCTTATCATGAATGCAGTACAACCAAGGGTTTTCTCAAGGGCTGAATAAAGGTCAAATGGTCTTAATAGGATAACAAGTGGGTTAGATCAGACAGAAAAGGGTTTGCGTATGTTTTGAGAATTAAATGACTTTTGAAATCCTAAAAATAAACTGATTTAATTAACCGAGGTTCTGGTCAAGATAAAATTCACCTAAACTCTCTAAAAATCATAGAAAAATATTCTCTAGGGTTTAGTGCCTTCAATTTAACCATCATAACCCATCTTGACCCAAAATAAAGTCTCAGATAGATATTTGCCCAAATTTAGGTTTTTGCATAAATTACCAAGTCATATGTGGTCAAAAACAAAATCCAACTTCACGATTGGATTTTTTAGGTCCAAATTAGATTTGTACCAAAATTTGGACCCAAGATGAGCTTGTCTTAACCTAGTTTTCAAATTGGTCCTATCTGATTACAGTTATGCCCCCAACTTTCAAAAACCCTCACATTCAGCCCCCTAACTTCCTCGTCGTCTTCAAAATTAGGTCCCTCTACCATTATCACGGAGAAATCCTTCTCTGGCGACCTTTGATTGAAGAGAACTCCTCTATTCAATCAATCCCTTCCAAAATTGGAAGGGAGATTCTTTGAGGAATCCTCTTCAATCTGACCCCGTTCATGAGCTCTGAATCTTTCCCAATCTCTCATGCGAACGCATGAGAGATTTTGGTCTCATTAAACACCCAAATCCGGTGATGTTCCAAGCTTGGGAAGCATGTTAAGACCCATTCTATCCTGAGCCTTTTAAGATGTCTGGATTGTCGGTCAGACGTCTGGTCAGACGTCTAGACACCTTCCCAGATGTCTGGAAATCAAAATTTTTGCGTACGAGCTTCTCGTCTATGCGCGGGCTGTGCACAGATAGTACCCTCTTTTTCCTTCCCTTCTCTCCCGTCCTCATGCGAACCCTAACGCCCTCTTTATAACCCCCCCTTCCTCCTCTCTCGTTCTCCCCACTCCAGCCAACTTCTTCCCTTCCTATCCACCCCAGAGCTTGCTAAGGCACGTGAGCTTGCCGTTCGAGCCCCCACTACTCCTCGGTTATCTGGTAGAGTGGCTTCCCCTAATTTAATTATAAACCTGAATGCATGTGTGGAATGAATGAGCAGAACCTAGGATGTGGCATGAATCCTAGGATGAGAAACACTTGAAATGTCTGTATGCGTGATTGAATTGCAGTCTGGAATGAGTAGATAGAAAACAACTGCTTGTTAATAAACAAGAGCTGCCTGTGAAATATGAATTACCTGTGTTAGTTAAATAGTTACCTACGGCATTATCTGTTGTATCCGTTAAATGATAGAAACACGAGCTGCATGTGTACAACCTGAGATTAGAAATGTGAATGATAGAAATACGAGCTGCATGTGAATAACCTGAACATGGAAATGGGAATGATGAAACCTGGTATTCGAATGGCATGAGAAACATGAGCATGAACCCTATGGGGAGTTAGGAGTAGAGCTCCTGAGAATAAATGGAATGGATCTAGATATGTGAGTGGGGAAGTGTGCTAGCCCTTGAGTACATAGTACCAAGGAGAGCGACTGTCCCCTGTTTAGTGTAGAGCGGAGCTAGCCACCCATGGGTTATGACTCGGGATTAGGATTGGCCACTCTGCACCGACTTCATGGCCCTCGTGTACACTATACAGGGGAGAGCTACTAGTGTAGGGAGAGAGCTAGCCATCCCACGGGGCCCGGGATTCAGCTAGTCACCCTACACCGACTTGTTAGGCCCACTGGGCAAACCAGGGTAGTCAGGCGAGGGTGAGAGGATTGTGGAGGGGTGAGACCCCTGTTACTGAGAGGGCTAGGCCCTATACTGTTCCGTGCTATACTTGGGCACACCCGTTAGCGGAAACGACTGACCGCGTGCCAGTGCGGGGTAGTTACCCATGCGCTTATCGCGCATGCCATAGTCACCGTTACGTCTGTCCGTGACCTTGGGGCGGTTGACTGGGTGTAGGACCACCACGGGAGACTCTCCCGGCCAAGAGAGCATCACATGTGACTTCTACTCTTCGGAAAAGACTGCAATCAAGATCGTTCCCACGAGGAACATTCGAGATCAAGAAAGAGATCTGATAAATAAATCAAGGGGTGAAAAGGAATAATTTGTTATATAAGGTAATTGGAATAAATAGCTACCTGTTCACTTTTACTGCTTTAGTTAGTTGGTTGCCACTCTACTCAACGTTCGCTGACTTTGTATACTCATAACCCTTTTCAAGTCCAGGTGTTGAGCAGCCCGAGTCTCCGGCTGCAGAGGGTGCTGGGCTCAGTAGAGCCCAGTAGCAGTAGTCTTCTGTTGTAGTACCTTTTTGTTGTTGTGAGTTTAGACTCTCATACTTTTACATTATGTACCTTTACTTTTCTGTACCTTTACAGTCTTGTACCTTGCTACTGTTTACTGTTGTGGTGGTGATATGTACTATAGCAGCTTTTACTTTCCTTACTATTTTACTCTTTTACTGTTAGTTGCTTAGTATAGTGAATGTGGTTTACTTCCTGCTTTTTGGTTATTTCTTGTTGGACGACTGGGTGTTGGGATCAGTCGAGTCGGGCCAGTCTCGTATCCTGTAGGGATTCGGGAATCGGGTCATAACAAGATGGTATCGGGGCAAGGTCGTCCAGAGAAATGAACCAAATAGCTTGAGAATAACCAATTCACGTGCATGTAACTAGAGTAACCACCACAACGTATCTTTTGACATCTGTTCTGAGGTTCTTTTGCCGAATGTCCGTTAGAGTTGACGTCTTTTTGGTTCTGCTTTGCCCGTCTCCTTGCAAGAGATGCTTCGACGTTGAGTCCTTGAGGCGGGCTGCGAACGCGGCCGAGGACGAGGTCGGAGGGGCGGGCGTGCTGGACCCGAAGTTTCAGTAGACCAGCCACTTCTTCCGGGCGTTCAGGCCCAGGACCTCGCCCAGTTGATAGAAGATATAGTACGAGAGGAGCTCCACTCGCCTCCACGGGCGCCTCTCCCTAGGTACGTGGAAGGGGAGCCTCTGTGGTACCACGAGACCGACGCAGCGCTGGACGTGGGGAAGGGGGTGGTTCTCCACCGCCCCCACCTCACTCTGACACTTCTGAGCACGAGCCCTCCCTGCCTGGAGGCGTGCCTGTTTCCCCACTACAGCGACACTACGAGCTTCTGGGACATTTCCGGAAGCTGAAGCCCCCTCCTTCAAGGGGGTTGAGGACTAGTTTGACACCCTTCGCCCCCCTATGGAGTGCCGCGTGGCCTTTGCCATGTACCAACTGGAGAGAGCGGCACACAGGTGGTGGAGGCCAGTCAGAGGCCAGGAGAGGGCAAAGCCGACGTGGGACCAGTTTGTGACCCTCTTCTGCGAGCAGTACTTCACGCAGAAGTGGCAGGATCAGAGGAGGCGGGAGTTTCACACTCTCCGCCAGGGGACGATGACTGTCAGCGCGTATCGCACGCATTTCTTGGAGCTGTTTCGTTTCGCTGCGACAGCTGTGGCTACTGAGGAGGAGAGCCTGTGGAGGTTCACTGAGGGGCTCCGACCTGCCATTCGGGGGTATGTAAAACCTCTGAAGCTGGCCACGTTCTCGAGAGTGGTAGAGGCAGCTATGACGTATGAGAAGACCAACCCGGCTGCACGAGACACTGACAGCGGACGGAAGAGGCCCTACCAACCAGAGTACTCATAGGGCCGGCGAGAGAAGAGGCATGCGGCGCCCACGGGAGAGCCGTCACGTTTTGCGGAGCCGTTAGTGGCCTTTGGGGGCCCCGACAAGGGCCAGCTGCCAACACTAGACCCCTGCCTAGCCGTTAGAAGGGACCCATCGAGGGTGGTAGTCAGGTTCCCCTCTGCTACCAGTGTGGCCAGTCGGGCCACATCAGGAGAGACTGCCCATCTAGGGCCAGAGTACAGCAAATGCTCCCCGCACCGAGCACTAGAGGCCGGGCAAGTGGTCGTGGTTCCCAACCACGTGGGGGAGGACAGTAGTCGCGAGGAAGGTACCGGCCAGCGTCTACCTGTTCGACACAGAGTGTGGCTACTTCCTTCGCACCGAGAGCTGAGGGGCGTATTAACGCCCTGACACACAGAGACGCCAGAGCTTCAGGTTCAGTGGTGGTAGGTATGGTTATAGTTTCCGGCAGACTAGTTTACGCACTTTTTGATTCCGGCACCACGCACTCATTTGTTACTGCGAGTTTTGCTGTCAGTTTGGGACAGGACTGTGTGTTATTAGAGGATTCGTTTATGATGAGAGGTCCGGGTGGTTAGCTGTTTGTAGCTGAGGAGGTCCACACAGACTATGAGGTCAGTGTTGGGGGGCACAGCCTCCCCGCTGACCTGATTGTGATACCGATGGAGGACTTTGGTGTGATTTTGGGGATGCATTAGTTGTCCACTTACCACGCTTTGGTGGACTGTTTTGAGAGGAAGATCGTCTTCTCTATACTGGAGATGCCTTCTTTTGAGTTTCACAGACAGCCGATGGACGGAGGCTTCAGGTGCATTTCTGCACTTCGGACGGCAAGACTTTTGGGCCAGGGGTGTGAGAGCTTTCTGGCTTGTGTAGTGGCAAAGCCCAGCCCCATGGCAAACTTTCAGAGCATCCCAGTGGTCAGAGAGTACCCCGACATGTTTCCAGAGGAGCTGCCAGGACTACCTCCTGAGTGTGAGATCGAGTTTGAGATCTCACTGGTACCGGGGACAAGCCCCATTTCTACAGCACCTTACAGGATGTCACCACTTGAGTTGCGAGAGCTCAAGTCCCAGTTGCAGGACCTATTGGAGAAGGGCTTTGTGAGGTCTAGTGCGTCCCCGTGGGGAGCCCCGGTGTTATTTGTGAAGAAGAAGGATGGTACCCTATGCCTTTGTGTGGACTACAGACAGCTGAATAGGGTCACCATCAAAAATAGTTATCTGCTACCGAGGATTGATGATTTGTTTGACCAGTTGCGAGATGCTATGGTGTTCTCCAAGATAGATTTGAGATCTGGTTACCACCAGTTGAGGATCAAGGAGACCGACGTCTCCAAGACAGCTTTCCACACCCGGTACAGACACTATGAGTTTCTGGTCATACCGTTTGGGTTGACCAACGCCCCTGCTGCCTTCATGGATTTGATGAACTGGGTGTTCAGACCGTATCTGGACCAGTTTGTGGTGGTATTTATTGATGATGTGCTCATTTACTCGCGAAATCAGGCGCAGCACGGACAGCACTTGCAGATGATTTTGGACACATTGAGACGACGTAGGCTGTATGCCAAATACAGCAAGTGCGACTTTTGGTTGAGGTAGGTGACCTTCTTGGGTCATGTGATTTCAGGGGATGGCTTGGCTGTGGATCCAGCCAAGGTAGAGGTAGTACTCAGGTGGGAGAGGCCACGTACAGTGACAGAGATCCACAATTTCTTGGGATTGACAGGTTACTATCGGCGGTTTATCAGGAGTTTCTCGCAGATTGCGCGTCCTATGACTCAGTTGACCTGGAAGGACATGCCCTTTGCTTGGACAGACGCTTGTGAGGCGTGTTTTCAGGAGTTGAAAGAGAGGCTGACTTCGGCTCTTGTGCTTACCATCCCAGACAGCATCGGCGGTTTCGTTGTCTATACAGATGCTTCGTTGCAGGGGTTAGGGGGTGTGCTCATGCAGCGGGGTCATGTTGTCGCTTACGCTTCTTGGCAACTGAAGCCCCATGAGCATAGCTACCCTATCCACGACTTAGAGCTGGCAGCTATTGTCTTCACGTTGAAGACATGGAGGCACTACCTGTACGGTGAGACTTTTGAGATATTTATGGATCATAAGAGCCTCAAGTAGTTGTTTGATTAGAAGGAGCCTAACATGAGACAGAGACGTTGGCTAGAGCTCCTGAAGGATTATGACTACAGCATCTCCTACCATCCGGGGAAGGCCAACGTGGTGGCTGACGCCTTGAGCCGGAAGGCGCCCGCCCACTTGGCCAGTCTACAGGCATAGAGTTGGAGGCTTATGGAGGAGTTGGGCAATTGGCAACCCCTAGAGTTACAGGGGCATTGTGGGGCAGTGACAGTGACCCGACAGACGAGACCAGAGCTGATAGAATGTATCATCGCAGGACAGATGACAGACACGTACCTGCAATCGTTGTGAGATAGAGTACTGTCAGGGGACCCTAGAGACTTCTCCTTTACAAATGAGGTACGGCGCATGAGGGGACGTTTGTGTGTTCCTAGAGATGAGGAGTTGTTGAGAGAGCTCCTGAATGAGGCACACGGGTCCAGGTTCACCATACATCCCGGGAACACGAAGATGTATCATGTTCTGAAATGTGACTTTTGGTGGAGAGGGATGAAGCGGGATGTAGGTGAGTTCGTGCAGTAGTGTTTGGTGTGCCAGCAGGTGAAGACCGAGCATCAGAGGCCTGCAGGGCCGTTGCAGCCACTTCCTGTGCTAGAGTGGAAGTGGGAGAGCATCACCATGAATTTGGTGGTGGGCTTGCCCGTTACCCAGAGAGGACACGACACAGTCTGGGTGATTGTAGACAGATTGACGAAGACGGCACGTTTCTTGCCGATCCGAGTCACTTTGGGACTAGCGCAGTTGGCAGAGAGGTATATTCGTGACGTGGTATGTCTGCACGGAGTTCCACGTGAGATTGTATCCGACCGGGATACTAGTTTTACGTCCCAGTTTTGGGCTGAGTTTCAGCAGGCTTTGGGGACACAATTGAGGTTCAGTACGACGTACCACCCCCAGACGGACGGACAGTCAGAGCACACGATACGGACACTTGAGGACCTTTTACGTGCCTGTGTACTAGACTGGAGGGGCTCTAGGGAGGAGCACTTGCCCCTGGCAGAGTTTGCATATAATAACAGTTATCACTCAAGCATCGGTATGGCACCCTACGAGGCTCTGTACGGATGGAGGTGTATTGCGCCCTTGAGTTGGGTTGAGGTGGGGAACAAGTGGGAGGTTGGCCCCAGGCTGATCCGGCAGAGTCAGGAGGTGATTGAGCAGATTCATAGACGACTTCGCACTGTTAGGAGCAGACAGAAGAGTTATGCCGATCGGAAGTACAGAGAGGTTGATGAGAGCCTCATCATGAGCCATAACTAGCTCATTTTGACCCAAGAAAGAGAATAAAAGCTCTTGCATAACTTAGAAGAGGGCTTATTGGAGGAATAAGTGTTCTGAGAAGAAAATATGAAATAAAGGGTAAAACTGTAATTTTACCATTGCAGTACATAAACGGGATTTCTCAGAGACAAAACATAGGTAAAATGGTCTAAATAAGATAAAAAGTGGGTTGATTCAATCAGAAATGGGTTCATGTACAATCCAGGAATTAAATGACATCTGGTAACCCTAAAACAGACCCGCTTAATTCAATAAGGTTCTGGTCAGGATAAAAATCAAGTAAACCCTCTAAAATTCATGGAAAAATATCCCCTAAGGTTTAGAACATTCAATTTGGCCTTTGGAACCTAGTTTGACCTAGATTGGGGTCCTAACTCATTAATTGACCTAATTTAGATTTTTACGCAAAATATCTAGTCAAACATGGTCAAACATAAAATCCAACTTCACCATTGGATTCCTTAGGTCCAAATTAGGTTTTTACCAAAATTTGGACCTAAGGGGAGGTCATCTTGACCTACTTTGCAAATTAGTACACCCAATTACATTTTGACTCTTATCTTTTGAAAACCATCACATAAACCCCCCTAGCTTCCTCGCCAATCTTACAATCAAGTCCCTCCGCCATTAATGGGGAGGAATCCTTCCCCAGCGAGGAAGGCAGGGGGGATACTCTCTGATCCCTCAGAGATCTCCTCCCAGAATTGGAAGGGAGATTCTCTTAGGAATCCCCTTCCATCTGAGCCTAATCACAATCTTTGATTTCTGTCCAATCTCTCATGCGAACGCACGAAAGATTTGGGATCCCAACTACCTTCCTTCTCCGGCGAGACGACGGTGCCTGAAGGCTTTCCCTCCACGCACCAGAAGCTCGGCTAGCACTTATAAAGGATCCCTGACCCTCTGCGATTGACTCAGACTTGTTTTAGCTGTAGAACTCTCCAAAATTCATCTCTCCTCTCTCCGGCCAAGAAGCCCGCAAGCTCCGGCGATTACCTCTCCTCCTTCTCATCGCTCTGCTGCCATACCAGCAACAAAGTTCACTCCACCTCATCCTCCCGCATCACGCCGCACCAAGCGCACGCCTCCCCGACCTCCTCTTCGTCGCCGTTATCTCCCTCAGGGTTGTCTTCTCCGACGACGACACAAACGAGCCGTCTGTCTCCGCTACTCCCTTTCACTCCCAACAATCCAGATAAGTTCCCCATCTTCCACTCTTTCATTTCCCTCACTTTATTTCACACAACTGCCCCTCGACCATCACTGTCCACAACCACCTTCCTCATCTCCAGCCACCCTCCGGCGAGACGCTCCTGTCACTCCGCAACCCCACACGTCTTGCCAACCAACGCATAACCTCCGCCATACTCCACTGAATAACCTCCACTCATCCACAGACCCTCTACACCGCCACAACAGCCCCCGATCACACCCATCCGTCCAGCCATAGAGCGACCTAGGCACGCACGCCTAGGTCACCCCGCGGCCTACCACCTACTGCCTTACCTTCGCCGTGACACGGCGAAGGTCCCCCTGTGATCTGATTGAGCCGCAAGGCCCTTTTTGTGTCAGGCAGGTTTCGAGCTTCGGCCGCCATTAGTGGTGACTTGAGGAAGCTGCACACTTGCTCCAGGTTGCGAGACTTCAGGGTTCCAAGTGCAGCAAACTTGGGAAGGTCTTGCGAATCTAGTCGTCCCAGCAAGTGATGCTGCGAGACCAGCAGTGCTGCAATTGGAGGACGGACTCCTGCAGGCGTGCGAGAAAGAACGGTGGAACAATAGTCCCACCTCGGTAAGCTATAAAGCACGTGAGTCCTTTATATTGATTTTGTGTTATTGCCTTGTTGCCTCCGATAACACTTGGGGTGAGGTCCCTCACCTAAACACAGTGCCTCGTCCGTGAGCTCATCACACGGATCTGGCGTGCCCCGACCGGACACCCTCCTGAGCACTCCTCGCGCACCACACCCACGCCGGTGTGCCTGGACCCGAGCGTGCGACCCGACCCGATAACCCAGCTCTGGGAGAGCGAACTGGAGAGAGATTCAGAGAAAGAGAGACGCGCGGGAAGGGTAGAGGAGTAGGTTTTGCTGTGTGGTGCTTGTGTGTAGGAAGCAGGGACTTAGCTGCTGCAAGCAAAGGAAAAGAAGAAGGAAGGAGGCTCCGCTGAGGAAAAAGAAAGGCAAGGCAGAGAAGAAGAAGCAAGGCCAAAGAGAACAGAACTGAAGAAGGAAGAAGAAAGAGATCAAGGGGCAGACAAAGAAGCAAGAAAGCAAAGGAAGAAGAGGAAGAAGAAAAAGAAGACAACTTAAGAAGAGGCAAGCCAGGACTTGGCCGTAAATCAATAAGAGAAGGAAAAAGAAAAGGAACAGAAATAGCTAAGGAAGAGAAAGAAAATGAGATGCAGCAGAGCAAATCACCAAAAGAAGAGTATGAGAAATACTATAAGACATCTGATATTGCATCAGACGTCCATTTCTCTTGAGCAATTTCTTTCTATATCACTCTCATGTTACTTCTATTGAACTAGTCATTTCTTTTTAGTTAAAAGTTGTGTTCTCAAGGTTTGGAATACTCAGATTGCTCCCTATGTTCAACCTCGGATACTCTGATTTTCGAGTTATAAATCTTTATTTGTTTTCGCGGAAAGTTCGTCTATATTACAACGCAATATTTGTTAAAACATGATCTAGCCGCGTTAACAGAGGTGCAGTTAGAGGTTGGGGATCACGTCTTTCTTTGCGTTTCGCCCATGAAGGGTCTACAGCATTTTGGGGTGAAAGGGAAGCTCGCGCTGAGGTTTGTGGGGCCCTTTGAGGTTCTGGAGTGGGTAGGACCCGTTGTTTACAGGCTTGCCCTTCCTCCCCAGCTTTCCGGTGTGCACGACGTGTTCTACGTGTCCAACCTCAGGAAGTACGTCACCGACCCCAGTCACGTTTTAAGCCACGAGAGTGTCGAGGTGGGTGACGACCTGACCTACCCCGAGCGACCAGTGCAGATACTAGACAGAGCCATCCGGAGTTTGAGATGGAAGCAAGTACCCCTGGTGAAGGTCTTGTGGAGGAGCCGGAGATACGAGGAGGCTACCTAGAAGACAGAAGCGGCAATGCGAGAGCGGTACCCGGAGCTTTTTGAGGGTGCATCTTTTCAGACCGGCTTCAGTCCTCTTTAAGTCTGTTATGCATATATATTTCTTTTCTGCACCCTAGCTAGCTCATGTTTCGGGGATGAAACTTCCTTTAAGTTTGTTATGATGTTAAGACCCATACGGTCTTGATCCTTTTAAGATGTCTGGACTATTGGTTAGACGTTTGGTCAAACGTCTAGACACCTTCCCAGACGTCTAGAAATCAAAATTTTTGTGTACGAGCTTCGCGTCTGCGCGTGGGCTATGCATAGATAGTACCCTCTTTTTCCTTCCCTTCTTCTCTCCCCTCCTCATGCGAACCCTAACGCCCTCTTTATAACCCCCCCTTCCTCGTCTCTCGTTCTCCCCACTCCAGCCACCTTTTTCTCTTCCTCTCCACCCCAGCGAGAGGAGCTAGCGAGAGAGAGAGAGAGAGTGGCAATGAGGGGAGGCGACGTGAGGAGAAGAGGAGGAATTGAGCTCGTGAGCTCGTGCAGGAGCTCGCCGAAGAGCGCACAGCCAGAGTGGCACGTGCGGGAGGAGGAGTGCGTCGGGGGGGAGTCATCCCCGACACTACTGTAGCCGGAGCTGCAGGCGAGGAGGCGAGCCACGGCTGCGCGCGGCGAGAGCGAGCGGGAGCAGGTTCTAGTTCTAGGTTTTTCCTAGAATCAGACGTCTGGAGTGAAGTCCAGATGACGGAGCGGACGTTTGGAGGCAACTCCAGACGACTGAAGAGAGATCTTCACGAAGATACGTTCCCTTTGCGGATACAGCCATGCAGACCGCTCTGCAACTACGCTTAACATGGCCATATTGAGAAGATTTTGTTGTTGTGTGCAGGATTTGCTTCAGGAAGGCGCGGGGCACGCCCTCCCACGCATTTCAGACGTATGGGCAGCTTACCAGACGGTTGGAAGCACTTCCAGACATCCGGAGAGGAGGTCGGACATCTGGAGCTAGGTTCAGATGGTCCAGAGGAGGTCCTAGACGCCTGGGGTCGACGCAGAGCTTGAGGTGCATTTCTGGACACTTTTAAGATGTCTGGAAGTTGTTCCAGACGTCTAATTTGAGTCAATAACCCTATTTTTGACCCGTTTAGGATCCGTTTTACACAAACAAGATATTGGTATTTTCCTAGTGAGTTCCTCTACTTGTTAGAAGGCTTTCTATACTATTCTGAATGTTCCTTTATGATTGTTCCTTGTTATAAGACTTCATTCCATTGCAGGTTCGGGGCTTGTTGAGGCACGTGAGCCTGCCATTCGAGCCCCCACTACTCCTAGGTTGTCTGGTAGAGTGGCTTCCCCTAATTTAATTATAAACCTGAATGCATGTGTGGAATGAATGAGTAGAACCTAGGATGTGGCATGAATCCTAGGACAAGAAATAGTTGAAATGTCTGTATGCATGATTGAATTGCAGCCTGGAATGAGTAGATAGAAAATAACTGTCTGTTAATAAACAAGAGCTGCCTGTGAAATATGAATTACCTGTGCTAGTTAAACAGTTACCTGCGACATTACCTGTTGTATCCGTTAAATGATAGAAACACGAGCTGCATGTGTACAACCTGAGATTAGAAATGCGAATGATAGAAATATGAGCTGCATGTGAATAACCTGAACACGGAAATGGGAATGATGAAACCTGGTATTGGAATGGCATGAGAAACATGAGCATGAACCCTACGGGGAGTTAGGAGTAGAGCTCCTGAGAATAAATGAAATGGATGTAGAAATGTGAGTGGGGAAGTATGCTGGCCCTTGAGTACGTACTGTCCCCTATTTAGTGTAGAGCGAAGCTAGCAACCCTTGGGTCGGGACCCGAGGTTAGGATTGGCCACTCTGCACCGACTTCTTGTCCCTCGTGTACAGTGTACCGGGGAGAGATACTAGTGTAGGGAGAGAGCTAGCCACCCCACAGGGCCCGGGGTTTAGCTAGCCACCCTACACTGACTTGTTAGGCTCACTGGGCAAACCAGGGTAGTCAGGCGAGGGTGCGCGGACTTTGGAGGGGCGAGACCCCTGTTTGGTTCTTAGGGGCTAGACCCCTGTTACTGAGAGGGCTAGGCCCTATACTATTCTGTGCTGTACTTGGGCGCACCCGTTAGCGTAAATGACTGACCGCGTGCCAATGTGAGGTAGTTACTCGTGCACTTATCGCACGTGCCATAGTCACCGTTACATCTGTCCGTGACCTTGGGGTGGTTGACTGGGTGTAGGACCACCACGGGGGACTCTCCCGGCCAGGAGAGCACCACGTGCGACTTCTACTCTTCGGAAAAGACTGCAATCAAGATCGTTCCCACGAGGAACATTCGAGATCAAGAAAGATATCTGATAAATAAATCAAGGGGTGAAAAGGAATAATTTGTTAAATAAAGTAATTGGAATAAACAACTACCTGTTCACTTTTACTGCTTTAGTTAGTTGGTCGCCACTCTATTCAGCATTCGCTGACTTTATATACTCATAACCCTTTTTAGGTCCAGGTGTTGAGCAGCCTGAGTCTCCGGCTGCAGAGGGTGCTGAGCCCAGTAGAGCCCAGTAGCAGTAGTCTTCTGTTGTAGTACCTTTTTGTTGTAGTGAGTTTAGACTCTCGTACTTTTATATTCTATACCTTTACTTTTCTGTACCTTTACGTTCCTGTACCTTGCTACTGTTTACTGTTGTGGTGGTGATATGTACTGTAGCAGCTTTTACTTTCCTTACTGCTGTACTCTTTTACTATTAGTTGCTTAGCATAATGAATGTGGTTTACTTCCTACTTTTTGGTTATTTCTTGTTGGACGACTGGGTCTTTTGGGATCAGTCGAGTCGGGCTGGTCTCGTGTCGTGTAAGGATTTGGGAACCGGGTCGTAACAAGCTTGCTTCCCAAGCTCTAACCGCCCCTAGAACCCTTTATAAGGGCCCTCAGAGCTCGCCGATCTGCTTAAGCTTGAAATTTGGCTGTAAGTCCCCTTCTTCCTCTCTCCTCTTCAGCTGCAATTCTCCGCAAGCTCCGGCAGTCTCTCTTCGACTCCTGTCGTCGTCTGACCACAAAACTAGTGGCGGATTCATCTTCCTCACCGTCCTCCGCGTCGTGCAATACCAGCCGTTGTCGCCCTTTCCCTGTCTTTGCCGCCATCTCTCCTACGGAGGTTCGTCTTCCCCACGTCCAGCAACCACATCGGCTTGGGAATCCCTTCATCTTTTTGTCCTTAGAGTAGATTCTTAGGATCCTTATCTCTCCTACTTTCTTCATCTCTCTTTATTTCCCAAATCCGACCACCGACGATACTAAACACCCTCATCTCCTCCATCTCCAACGACCACTCTGGCGAAGTCCCCCGCCCACGCCATAACTCCAAATCCTTCGCCGACCACCCTACAACCTCCACTGCACCTTCCCGCTCATTTCCCCTCTCCCTATTCGCCCTTCCATCCACCCAAACACCTTCCTGAACAAACCCACTCTCACCAGCCATAACCGCATCCGTCCGACCACCACAGCCACTCGCGCAACATGCCACTGCCACCGTCACATTCGCCATGCCACAGCGATCCTGCTGAACCATCTGACGCGACCATAAGGCCCCTTTTCTTGAATTTCAGGTATCAAGCCAAACCCGCCATTGACGCCGTGCTTCGAGCAAGTTTCAAGCTGCTTCAGGGCATTTCCTCTCCAGGGGATAACTCCAAGCCGTGCGGAATTGAGGCCTGCAGGAGTCCAAGTCCTCACGCGAGGGCTTCAGCAGTCGCAGCCCCGTCAATTTGACCGAGTACCTTGCTACTGCGCTGCGCGGAAGAAAGGTGGGACATTTAGTCCCACCTCGGATATGAAGAACCACTTGTAGCCGCATAATACCCAAAAGTGAATGGGCCTGTTTGCCTCCAATCATTGAGGGTGAGGTCCTCCTACACCTTCACTGGTCTCGTTCATGACATCTCCCCCACGGATCTGGCTGACCTAATAACCCGCCTAGCCAGCACTCCTCGGCTACTACTCACTGCAGGCAGCCCTGGTCCCAAGTACACTAGGTCCGATAATTCGGATACCCTGTGGCTTTGAGAGAGCGTGACCTAAGAGAGAAAGAGAGAAGGAGAGTTACATGGGGGAAGGGGGGTTTTTGCCACAGGGAAGTCTAACTGACACTTAGCCGAATTGAGAAGAGGAAAGCCAGAGATGACCGCCCTCTGTGCGTGAAGAAGAAGAAGAGAAGAAGTGAAGAAGAAGAAGAGGAGTTACAAAGAAAGGATCAGAGAGAGAAAGAAGAAAAGAGAAGGTTCAGCCTCAAAAAAGAAGAAAGAGGCACGCAGACAAAGAAAAGCAAAAGGGGTACTGTAGCAAAAGTCATTTAAGACATCTGATTGTAAAAAATCAGACATCTAATTTCATACTCTCTCCTTTAGTAAATTTGATTAATTATTCTATGTATTAGACTTATATTGGTGATTCAAATCACCATTATTTTGTCTAAAATTCTTTTTACTCTTCATATACTCATATGCTCTACATTGTAAATTAGTTTATTGAGTAATATTTTGTGTTCAAATTACATTAATTGTTGAGATTAGTATATGAATTCCATTTACTCCCTGTGTTCGACCTCAGAATATTTTCGAGTAATAAAAGTCTATTTGTTTTCAAAGCAATTTCGACTATATTACAACGCTTTATTTTAAACTCGATTTCGCCGCGTTAACACCCACTCTATCCTAACAAAGCCTAACCTTACCCCATACCTTACTATTTATACCTCACTCATCCATTTTTGGCCCTCGATTTTCACACCACACACCCTAAGTGGCGAACCTCCACCCAATGAAAATGAGAGAGAGTGGGAGGGGAGCAACATCACAGGTTCCCTCTCCCCATTCGGTGCGGCGTGCAAGGCCAGCACCTCACTTGTGGTAGACGTGTGGAAAAGGGGAACCGTATGGGTTCTAAGGCAAGCGCACAGCTTGATGCCAAGGCACGCGCGGGCGACGAGGCGGTTACATGCACGCGCAGGTTGAGGTGTAGGCAAGAGAGGAAATTTCGAAGCATGCCTACGCACGCGTGTAAAGGGAGAAAGCGTATGAGTTGAGGGAGCCTCGGATGTCCGAGGAAGAGGACGTGCCATGCAGGGCTCAAGGCACAAATAGGATGTTTGAGGCGCAAGTTGGATGGCTACGAAGGGCGTGAAGCGCGCTCTGCTGCAAGGGTCGATCGATCCAACTAGACCGGGTCGATTTGATCTGGTTCAAGTGAACCAAGACCTTCGGGGTCGGTTCAGGACTCGTTTGGTCTCCAAATTACGTATTTAAGGTATCTTTGGAAAGCTCTCGCATTTTCCCATCTTTTAAAACCTTAGCTACTCTATTTTAAGCTCGTTCGACATACTGAAAATCTAGTCAAAGCCACTCATCCTTGATTTGACCTTTGCTTTAGCCTAGGCATATTCCCCAGGAACAACCCGACACCTGTTGGAGTTGCAACCAAGCCACCTGCGGCCCCATACCTCTGAAACCTCGCTGTAGAGTGGTGCCACAACCGCCCACCCCCCAAATTATTAATTCCAAACATCCCCACCCCCCTCATGTGCCCACGGTTATATGCCTAACTAAGCGTGTACGTATTTGTTGGTTGTCCAGCCTTCCATTTGCAGAAGATTATATGTAAAGTTTTGTTTCATCCCTAGAAGTACATTGTCTTATTCTTTTTATTTCATTATCAAAAATATGTATATAAACTTTTCTTCAAGTGCCTAAAACTTACGAGCTTCGTATTCTTGGACCACCAGATTTTACATTATTGTATTGGCTAAAATGACCTTCTCGAAGTCATTCACTTTTAATTGGTATCAATTTGTGTTGAAAAGAACATGCCTTGGGAGAATGGTGACAGACGCTTTCTCCATGAATGGGCTGTTGCAATTCTGGAAAAAAAAAAAAAAAGACATCCATGTGTAAGTTGAGAACTTTTAGTCTTTATACGTTTCTATGTCGTGAATGATACTTGTATTGGATGAACACGTATTGTGAATCTTGTTGGTTCTTGTTATCATTCTTGAAAGATGACAATGGTTCTTCTATGCTGACGTGCCATGAAATCAGGCCAAAAATATAATATCAACTAAATTAGAAAATCAATACTTTTTGGATGGGTTCTCACAGTGAACAATCATCGATGCCATCTCTTTATAGTTCAAATAGATGTTAGACTTGAAGAATGGTTATGATAATTATCTTGTCTTTCTAATTTGCCTCCATGATTAAAATCTTTCAAAAAATGTTAAACTTCGAAAGATTTAGAGAAATTGAGACAAAGAGGAGGTAGGGAGAATAAGGAGGTTTGATTGGGAGATACATACAGAGGGGAGGGCAAGGGGGGAACAGTGTTGTGAAATAAATGTCAACCTAAGTTACTGAAAATGCCGATGATAACCTTTGACAAGTTGCCAGATGGATCATCCAACAACATTTGACTAATAGTTGATCGTACTCAATATTTGATTAAAGTTTACTGGATGATTCAACAAATTATCAAAAATTATTAAATTAATTAGAGACCGTTACCTCCCATCTCCACACAAGCAATAACTCTCTTCCCCATTAAAGGTAAGTAAAAAAAATGTCATTTGCTCATCCAATGACCTCTCACATCCTCTTAAATATTTTATGAGCTTATTCTTCCTTTCTAAATATCGTTCGATACGGTAATGCTTTTCTTTGATACTCTTGAAGAAAAAAAAAAGGCGGTTGATGTAAGATATTTAAATTTAATAATAAAGCATGTTGTCTTGAAAAGTAGAAAATTTTATTGAACTTGGTAAACTATACCTTGCGAAAGTAAGGGTTAGTTTAAATGAAGAAATAGTTTTCAGGAGATAATTTTTTTTCGTAGATAGATTATTTTTTATTTTTATTTAAAAATTATAAAGATTATCGTGATGGATTAACATGTAATTATTTGACAAATTTATGGATTAACATGTGAACATATATATATTAACCTATAAAAAATAATTTATCCCATAATAACTTATCCTAAGTTAAATTTTTTTAACTTAAGTCAAAATATTCTTATCACCAAACAAAATTGACCCTTTTCTTTTATTGATTATTTCCCTTTTCAAATTAGGCATTAGATTCGGCCACATAGTTATAAATACGGTTCCTCTTTCTTTTTTATGTTAAAAAAATGTTGATATATAATGGGATTCATCACTGTTGAAATCAATAATAGATTACTTTCGTTGGAGTGAGTCATTGTGAAAAATCACTTTGCCCATTCAAAAAATTTTTGCACAAGTGCAATATTTTTTTACACAGGTGTAAAGTAAGATTACACCTTACTTTGAACTACTTTACACTGATGTAATATTTTTTTGTACCGGTGTAAAATTAAATTCCAAGTATTTCTTCATGTATGACAAGTGATTTTACACTTGAAAGGTGATTTTTCACCTTAGGGTTTAGAATTTAGTCTTTAGTGTTCACTAAATTCTAAACCTTAAGGTGAAAAATCATTTTTCATACGTGAAATCGCTTTCTATAAATCTAAATCCTAAACCCTAAACTCATTAGTTAAAATTACTTTCGACAAGTGTAAAATTATTTTGAACAGGTGAAATTACCCTTAAAATAATTTATCATCGATACAAATTAATTTATTAGTGATGTAAAATTTTTCATCACAGATATATTTTTTAGGTAAAAGTAACCTGATAATTTTTTAAAATTTGATTGAAATTATCATATATCAATTTTTAAAATTTTTTATTTTTTTATATTAAATATCAATTACGAAGTGAATCAATATTCTCGACCCTCATGTATTTCCCTACTTTTAACTATTGTCCTTGTCTTCCCGTAAGGCCATCGGTCTTCACGTCACAGAAGGGGTCCACGGAGCGGCAACCAAAACCTCACCACCTTCGTTGGCAGCCATGGCGGCCGCCGCCGACCACCCGTACGTTCCGCGGGACCTGCACTTGCCAGGGTACGTCCCCGGGTTCCTCTCCATCGTCGACATCCTCGTCCCCTACCTCCTCTCCTCTCTGGTGGTCACTTCCCTTCTGTGGTTCTCCTCAGGTCTCACGCTTTCCTTTTTACACGTTTTTGCTTTGTGGGTAACTCTCAGTTCAAGTGAAATTCCGGGCTTTGTGGTTGGTACAGTCGCCTACGAGAGGATTCAAACGTGGGGATCCACGGAGTGATTGGGAGTGTTGAGGGGTTTTTCTAGGTGCCGTTGTGGGTGGATGGACCATCAACGACAGGGGAACACAAGTTGGGAGAACTATTGCTTGCTTCTCATTCACAGTGTCATGGCATACATATAGATCGTTCAGATCACATCCATATCCCTTGGTACAACAAGATCTTACAAAACCCAAGGTAATCTATCCAAATTCATATAACAGGGTAAGAAGTCTCAAAGCATAGCTGGGAATAACCAAAATGACCTCTGGCTCTGTGGCTCTGCGCTCGAGCCCTGCTTCCTCCCTCTCCTTGTTTGACCTGCCACCCATCTGAGGTTGCTGATACATGGTTATCTTCAAAATGGATGGTTCCTCTGTCAGGAGAGGTATGGTGGATATCACGGCTCCCTCCCCAGAAGCGCGCGTCATCCTCAAGTGTCCAGTTGGGGTAGAGAGTGCAGAGAGTCTGGTAATCCTCCCACGTGGCTGTGGTTTCGTCGCCATTGTTCTAGAGAATAAGTACTTCAGCAGTGGGGGCATTGTGGCGGCAGACCATGTGTCTATCTAAAATGCGATCCGGGTAGCGACCTTGGTCATTGCACGGGGGCCAGTCGGTCAGCGGGGTTGGAGAAGCGGGTTGGTTGCCATGATGCAATTTGAGTTGGGAGACATTGAAGACCGGGTGCAGGCAACACTTCAGTGGCAATTGGAGCTCATAAGCGACAACGCCAATGCGGTGAAGGATCATGAACAACCCGTAGTACTTCGGGGAGAGTTTGTTGTGTGGGCGTTTAAGGAGGAGGCCAAATCAAAAGGGGGAGAGCTTGAGATAAACGAACTGGCCTGGCTGGTAGTAGACCTCTCGTCGATGACAGCTGGTCAGTGTCCTCATGCGATCCTGGATTCACCTTAGACTCTCCTTGAGTTCCTGCAAGATAGCATCGCGAGGCATTAAGGTGCGTGAGCTTCCTCATGAATATAATCCTGAAGGCCAAGTGGAGGTCAGCCGTAAACGGCCTCAAAAGGAGACATTCCCGTTGAGGAGTGGTATTGGGTATTGAAGGAGTCCTCCGCCCATGGGAGTCAACGGACCCATGAGTGTGGGTGTTCGCTACAGAAGCATCGAAGATAGGTGCCAATGTTGCGACTGACAACCTCTGTCTGGTCGTCGATTTGCAGATGGTAGGTGGAGGAATATTGGAGTGTTGTGCCTTGAAGTCTGAATAGTTCACGCTAGAAGTTGCTTGTAAAGACGGAGTCACGGTCGTTGATGATCGCACGGGGCATCCCATGTAGGCGGATAATGGTGTCAACAAAGAGGCATGTGATGTCCGCGGCGGTGAATGGATGGCGAAGGGGGGCAATGTGGTTGGATTTAGAGAGGCGATCAACCACTACCAAGATAACGGTATAGCCATGATCACGAGGCAAAGCCTCTATGAAATCCATGGGGAGATGTTCCCAAATTAAGTTCGGCACAGGTAGGTTGCAGTAGTTCTACTGGGGCTTAGGATGATGCCTTGTTCCGTTGGTAGGTGGTGCACACATGCACCCATTGGTGGATGCTGGTGCGCATGGCGAACCAAAAGAAATCGCGTTGAAGCCACTCCAGCCTTTCGTCGTAGCCGGTATGTCCCCCAGTGGGCAAGGCATGATACTCCTCGAGCAGCTGAGGAATAAGTGGGGATGACGCAACAACAAAGAGTAGACGCCTATAGTAGAGGAGGTCGTCTTGAAGGGACCATTTGGAGAAGTCAAGGTGGTCATCCTCGGCTAAAGAGAGAGCTTGGGCGTAGTCAACATTGTGCCCATACTCCAATTTAAGTTGGTCAGCCTAGGCAGCATGGAGAGTAGATATGGCGCATGCGACCTTAAGGGGCTCGCAGCGAGAGAGGGCATCGACCGCTCAGTTGAGAGAACCCTGTTTGTAAACAATTTCAAAATCATAGGGAGAAAATTGTGCTACCCATTTTTGTTGTCGGATGGAGGTGAGGTGCTGTTGGAGAAGATGGCGAAGCGTGCGATGATCGGTACGCACTATGAATTTGCCAGCAAGTAGGTAGCATTCCCATTTCTTCACTGCCAGTACGAGAGCGAGAAGCTCCTTCTCGTAAGTAGAGAAGGTGGATTGATATGGCATGAGGGACTTGCTGAGATAGGCCAACGAGTGTCCATATTGCATTAAGACGGCGCCGACAACATTTTCAGAGGCATCACTTTCAATGACGAATGGAGTAAAGAAATTTGGCATGGCGAGGATGGGAGTGGTAGTGAGGGCTTGCTTTAGAGCGGCCAATGCGCGGTCGACCTCTTGGTTCCAACAGAAGGCGGTTGCCTTGAGAAGGATGTGAAGGGGGGCGCGAATAGAGCGTAATGACACAAAAAGCAACGATAATATCCGACAAGGCCAAGAAACCCCCGCAAGATGCAAGTGGCTTTGGGGACCGGCCACAATGTGATTGCATCAATCTTAGTAGAATCCACCTCCACTCGACGAGAGGAGACAACATGGCCAAGATATTCCACGGTGGTGACTCCGAAGGAACACTTGGAGGGCTTCACAAAGAAATGTTGAAGGCGGAGGGTTTCCAGCACAGCCTGAACGTGCCTTAGATAAGCCTCCCAAGCAGAGCTATAAATAATGATGTCGTCGAAGAAACCTGCACAGAACACTGGAGATAAAGGTGGAAGAGATTGTTCGTTACCTGCTAGAAAGTTGGTGCGTTACAGAGGCCAAGGGCATTATGAGGAATTCGTAATGTCCTTCATGGGTACGGAATGCAGTCTTGTAGATGTCGTCTCTGCACATACGGATCTGGTGATAACCCGAGCGAAGGTCGAGTTCGGTGAAATAGGAGGCACCACAGAGATAATCCATAAGGTCATCAATGAGGAGAATAGGGTAGCGATCTTTGACCGTACACTCATTAAGAGCACGATAGTCAACGCAGAAACACCAAGTCTCGTCTTTCTTGCGAACAAGAAGAACTGGTAAGGCAAAGGGGCTTTTGCTTGGGTGGATCAGTCCGTCCTCCAAGAGAAGCTATATATAGCGCTCTATTTCATTCTTTTGAACCTAGCCGTGCCTGTAGGGCGTGATGGCGATTGACTGTGTGCCAAGCTAAAGTGGAATAGAGTGATCCCCTCCCGTTCGGGAGGAAGGTCGTAAGGCTCGGAGAAGACATCTGGGAAATCGCCCAAGAGTGCACACATGGTCGGATCAATATCACGCGGAGTGCTCAGTAGAGGATGTGCTTCATCCATGGGGAAGGAACGAAGGATGTAGGGTTCCTCTGCCTCCGCAAGGGCCTGGCAAAGTTCATCAACCATCAAGACACCTCCATTTGATAGAACGTCCTTAAGGACGAACGGGCCCTCGTGTGTTTGGTAAGTTAAAGGTGAGGACATCTAAATCCCACGAGGTCGTGCCCAACGAGCGTATCCAAGGAGTACCTAGGATAACGTCAAAGGCGCCAAGGTGGAGGATGTAGGCATCGATGGAGGAGACTCCTTGGATGGTGAAGGGTAGGTCGCGCACCTTCTCCATAGTGTGGAGGGTATTTCCCCTGCTATCACCACGCACAATGGTCGGCATAGGGTGTAGCGCAGGTGTAAGGGAGGAACTAATGCAGGGACGAGGAAATTGTTGGAGCTGCCGGAGTCAACCAATGCGAGGCCACTCCTCGCTTTGGTGGCAATTTCTAGTTTGATGAGGTTGGCATTCAGGTGACCAGTGATGGTGTAAGCAGAGAGGTGTTCGTTGTCTCCATGCCGTCCACCGGGTCCTCGAGTGCCTCCTCCTAGGCCTCGCCATTTTCGGCAACCATGTAAAATGCTCAAGCTTTGCAACGATGGTCGGGAACGTAGCGTTTGTCATAGTTGTAGCAGAGGTTCTTCTTGCAACACTCTGCCATCTTCGTTGGTGTGAGCCACTTGATAGTCATCGTGGGCTCTGATGCTGCGAGTGCAGGGGCTTTTGGGAGCATTTCCCCCAGCTAGCGTCGGCGAGGGTGCCGAGGGGTAGCGTGCCCCCCCTCCCCCTGATTCCGATGCTCTTGTCCTTAGAGCATAGCGCTCTTTGAAAGCTTGTGTGTATTTTACAACCTGAGCCATGGTGTCGGGCTCCAGCACGAGCACCTCCGTTCGGAGCTCCTATCGCAAGCCTGAGACGAAAATTTCAACGAAGCTTCCTTCTTGCATGGGCAGCATCAAGTCCTGCAAAGCTTCGAACTTGTTGTAGTAGTCAGCCACAGAGGTTACCTAGCGGAGGCAACATAGCTCCCCCAAAGGTCAATCATATGGTCGCTTCCCGAAACGAGCCAGTAGTTCATCGCAAAATTTCTCTCACGAATTGATTCGTCCGCTAACCTCGCCCTAATGAAACCGTTGGTTTGCCTTCCCCCACCAAGTGAAGGGATGCAAGGGCTACACATTCGTCTTCGACAACGCCGTGGAATGCGAGGTAGCACTCTGCGAGGCGGAGCCATCCGAGGGGGTCCTCCTTCCCGTCATACTAGGGAAGCTGAGTTTGACCGACTTGGTGATGTCTCCCGCTCTGCCTTCGGCATTGGAGGCCCTAGGCGACTTGTTCAGGTGATGTTGCTCCACCCCCCCCAACTAGAGGAGGTTCTATCTTGGATCCTCAATTCCCTCAACAAGATAATGATCTTGTTTAATGCATTGGAATTTCGTTGCATTAAACCAACCATCTCCTACTGCGAGTGCACATGCCCCTCCAAGCGATCCAATGATGGTTCTGATGATGGTTGTTCCATGGACGCAGGGTCGTTAGGCTCTGATACCAAGTTGGTACAGTAGCCTACAAGAGGATTCAAACATGGGGATCTATGGAGTGAATGGGAGTGTCAAGGGGTTTTTCTAGGTGCCGTTGTGGGTAAATGGACCATCAACCACAGGGGAACACAAATTGGGAGAACTATTGCTTGCTTCTCACTCATAGTGTCATGCATGGCATACATATAGATCATTCAGAACACATCCATATCCCTTGGTACAACAAGATCTTACAAAACCCAAGGTAATCTATCCAAATTCATGTAGTAGGGTAAGAAGTCTCAAAAGCATTGCTGGGAATAACCAAAATGAGCTTTGGCTCTATGGCTCTACGCTCGAGCCCTGCTTCCTCCCTCTCCTTGTTTGACCTGCCACCCATCTGAGGTTGCTGATACATGGTTATCTTTAAAATGGATGGTTGCTCTATCAGGAGAGGTATGGTGGATATCGAGGCATGCATCAATGGTGGATTTCGCATTCCGGTGGGATTCTGGTTGGTGGGTAGTTGTTGGTTTGGTTGTTGATCTCAAAAGTCTGGATCGTTGGGCTTTGGGTTTCGGTTTGCATGTGCTTGGTTGCTTCTTTTGGCGGTAGACGCAGTCATGAACCTGAAAAGGGGTGTTGTTTTGGGTAGTCTAAGCTATAAATTTTAAGAGTGGGGTGGTGCTGGTTGGGGAGAGTTGTTGGGTTTATTCTCAGAGTTCCTATCTGATACAACAGGGTTTGGTGTAGTATATTGTGAAATGGAAACTTAATATATTGTGCAGAAATCTATAGAGAGATCTGGAAAGAATGATTTTTTGCTGGGCCTACTCCTTAGGGTGTGGTAGGAATTTTATTTGCTGGAGGATCTTGTTAGCTTGGTAGGATTATGATGTACGAGTTTGCTTGCTGACAATTTTTTGGGCTGTTTAGAATTTTGAAGTGTTGGTTGACAGTTGGATATTTCAGTTGATTCATGGAAGAAGGATTTTCTGGCCCCAGTCTGCAATCTTGGTACATGGTCAAAATTTTGATTGATGCAAAAAATGGCCCGTGTTTTTTGTGTCCTTTAAGAAAATGTCATTTGAAATATGGTAAAGGATTATTAAGTGGGTACTGCTGTAGATGTTTATGTATACATATAACCAGCCAAAGGAGAAGCTACAAGGGCTGTCTAACTTGAGGATGCCAATTGCCAGGTCGTAGTTGAGAATAGGCAGCTAATGCATTTCATAATATTTTTGCTGTCAAAGAATTTGGAAAAATAGATTTTATTGGAATGAAAATTGAATGACAAGAACAATACTTAGCGCCACTTTATATAGAGAGGGAATTACAAAAGTAATCTTAATCCTACTAACTAAATTAAGAAACAAATTTAATCACATCAAATCTTAATCAAATCAAATCCCTACAAAATAGATAGAGATAAAATAACTTTTGTGTAATTTAACTAATCCTAAAATACTCTCTCCTAGATTCTCTAATGTTCAACTTGTAGGAGGTACAACGGAACAAGAACTCCCCTTTAATGCATACATCCAAAGGAGCAACTAGACTAGAGTAGAAGTAGCAATCACTGTAGAGTACTATACATTGTAGCAAAGTAACAGTAGAACAAAATGACCGTAATAGCCAAAGACAATAGATGTAGAGCTGAAGCAGAAGTAACAACTTCACACACAATGGTCATGCAATAGTAGCAACCACACATACAAGAATTATAGTAATAATAGCAGCCATACATCTGGAAACATTCCCAAGCACGTCGTAGTAGAGGTCGGGGAGCCTTACTCAAAGTCCCCACCTAGTCATTAACTTTAGTCGAGAAGCCAGATGTTGGATTAGAAGTCCCAGCACCTTGGCATAGAGAAGCAATAGTAGAGGGTAAAGTTTTGGCCTTAGCAATAAAGTAAGTCGATATTGAAGCCAGCATCGTGTGCACAGGAGGCACGGAGTTGCAAGTGGATTGTGTGCACAGGAAGAGATCGCATGTGAAGGAGCAATGAGTAGCACCCGTGATGCATGTGTGTGCGAACACGTCCATAGCAAGAGGCGCACCAATACACATGAAGTCAGTACAGATCACACGCAAGTGCGTGCATGGCCGATGTAGATCGCACGTAGGCATGCTAAAGGTTAGTGCAGATCGCGTGTAGGCGTGTGCCGAGACAGAGTAGCAATGCACATGGCTTGCGCATGGAGAGAGGGTAGCACACATGTGGCTTGCGCACGAAGGAAGAAGACCCATGTGTAGAGGTGTGTTGGGCAAATAGTCTTGCGCGTGTGTGCTGCAGGCATGAAGATGAAGTGCGGCAATGACACACACATGGAGAACATGTGGAGGGGACCGCATGCAGGAAACTAAGGAGAGGGAGGGTCAACAGTCTGGGGAATTTCCTACGATCGTTTTGGCTTTGACATCATGTCGAAGAATTTGAAAAAATAGATTTTATTGGACTGAAAATTGAACGATAAGAACAATCTATAACCCCTCTTTATATAGAGAAGGAATTACAAAGGAAATCCTAATCCTACTAATTAAATTTAGAAATAAATTTAATCACATCAAATCTTAATCAAATCAAATCCCTACAAAATAAAAATAGATAAAACAATTTTTGCTCAATTTAACTAATCCTAAAATAATTTTTCCTAAATTCTGTAACATTTGCTTTTTTATTGTTGGGTTTTGTTGATTTGGTTGCTGCACTAAAAGTGGGGATCCTTAGGTGTATTTATAGAGAGAAATGTCATCCTTGGGATTTCTGATGTGATAACAGGACATGGTCAGACCTTCCATGTGAATTCATGGTTAATCTTTAAAAGTTGTATGTGTCAGCAATATTGAATTTTTTGTCATTTCTTGCCAATATTAATATGAATGCCTTTTGTAATTGTGGGGGTGCCCACAATTTATCATTTTCTGTTTGAGAATCACCATGATTTATTATATTGATTGTATAAAAGTAAAAGCTTGGATGTTCACTCCATGCTGCTTGTAGAAATTTCCAACCCATGCAGTTATCTATGGAGTCCACGTTGGTCCCTCTAAGCATGTCAGGTGGGGTCTCTCAGCACATGCTCTAAAATAAGAATCTGTTGTGAGAAAATAGTGGTATGATGAGAATACAGTATTACCCATATATTGGAGTGGAAGAATGTGTTATGGAGCTCCTCCTGTGTCAGAATTATAAACAGTGATATAGATTATTGATCTGCATTTATATGGAATCAAATATTTCATCTTTTATTCTTGCAATTTTTATATAGGTGACCTTTTCAAAAAAAAACTTATATAGGTGACCACATAGCATAGATGATGTTATGTTGTGATAATTATATATATGTCCTCATAAAGTTGTTTGATTTCACACTTTTACCCGAGATCTAGCTTAAAATTACCCATATATGAGTTAGTTTCTACCGAGGCTAGGCTTAAGTAAGATATTATTGCCTAGGTAAAAGTTGAGGACCAATCAAAGCATCTTTTTCCTTTTTCTTTTTTTTAAAAGAAAGGAAAATCTCATCGTCAACATTGCACAATACTCTTGTCCCGTCGACCATAATAAGCAGGTTGATTGAAAGTATGCCGCCATTCTCAGAAAAATAGTTCAAACTTTCTAACAAAAAAGTGTCATTCTGACTTTGCACCTAGTGTAAACATAGATTTGAGCCTTTGTGGGTAAGGAAACTAGTAAGTATAATCTCGATTACTTCAATTTAAGTTCAAAAATTATTCAAAATAGATATGAGTGGAGACAAAGAATTCATAAAGCCAACCCCACTTAGTATGGGAAAAGGCTTGGTTGTTGTTGTTGTTCCATCAAAGAAACATTAATGCATCTTGATTGTCCCTATGCTGTTAAGTAGGTCAGGGAAAAGCCTTTGGTAGCCAAAAAAAGCTTCACGGGTTGGGAATTTCCCCCTCAAATGTTTGAAGCATCAGAGTTGTGTATTATGGACTTCATGAGGGTTAAACAACGCATCCACAGGTACAATTGAAAATCATAGAGCACTTACCGTGTGGTGGATGCTCGTATCTGACTTTAAAGTTACCTGTCATTATTTGGAGATGCTCATTTTAGAATTCCTAGAAGCCAAGGCCCTCTACCTTAAAATTTGTATGCAAATAGCATTTCCTGTAACTATCATAAACCACCCACGTGCTATAGCAAGCGGAGGCTTTGAACAAAACTGCTGCTTTCTACATACTTTGGTTTCATTTAGGCTGTCAGTAATTGTGCAACATTGACTCCCAAAATTCCATATGAGACAAACCATCACCCATGAAAAGTGTTTAGAGCTCAAGAATTTCTAATATTTCCTACCGTTCAGAAAAAATTCTGATGCTTCCTTGCCTCTGAAGCATCTCTGATTCTGTTTTTTTTGAAAGAAAGCCTCTCTGATTCTTGGCTGCCCATTGCTCATTTCCGAAACTTGTCCCAACTTTGCAAGAATTTATCTTTGCTCTTAAAGTGAGGATTGATTCTACATTATATATATTGCTTTAAATTTTACTATAGTCTTTGCTGATGTAATGCAAAAAGATGGTTTCTGTGCTAATGTTGTGTTGACTGCTACTTATGTCCAGGACGTACTCCAAAATTAACCAAGACAGATCGCCTCCTTATGTGCTGGTGGATATTTACAGGCCTCACTCACATTATTCTTGAGGGTTATTTTGCTTTTTCTCCAGAGTTTTACAAGGAGAAAACCCCATTCTTCCTGGCAGAAGTTTGTGAGTATGACTTTTGAATGTTTTAGGATCTGTAATCCTAGAATAAATTTCCCCGAGGAAGGTCTACTTGGTTGTTATTTTTATCTATCCTCTTTAAATAATATTTAATAATTACAGGGAAAGAATATAGCAAAGGTGATTCACGATATGCAGCAAGAGATTCCACTGTTGTTGTCGTGGAAGGAATTACTGCAGTCTTAGAGGGCCCAGCATCCCTACTTGCTGTGTAAGAATCTAACCATGCATGAACCTTAAAGGGCTTTTCTGTAGACTCTTTTTGCTTTTCTTTTTTTTATTTGATTTACAAACTTCCCAAAAATCAATTTTAATTTTACACATTTTACAAATCAATGGACTGTTATAGGTTATCAAGCTTCATGTAATGTTAGTGCAATCTTAACTGTATCAACATAGCAGTTGATATTATTAGTGTAAGGTGGTAGTTTTTGTCTGGGGCGTTAACCAAGAACTTGTTATTTATTTTCTGATATAATGTCAATTGATTCTAAAATGTCTAATCCAATTTTGCTGGAGAATATGAAAATATTCACATGGATTACAGCACAAAAAAGAAATGAAATCCTTTCTCAGTATATGGTGCCTACTGTACAACTGTGTTCTGCGCACAAACTTTTGATTTGATGTGTAGTTTTAAAAATCTGATAAAAATCTTTTTTTTTGGGTAGATATATTGCTATTAACTTCCAAATTGTACCTAGCAAAAATACCATATGTTATTCACATCTTGAATATATAATAAATATACCCTGCAAATTCACGTCACATTTGAACCTACCTACATATCTTATTGCTAACAAGATGTTACTTTCCATTCTCAAACGAATAAAAAGACTGTTAGAGACAAAGCACGTTATGAATCATCCAACGATTATAGGCTAAGCTCTATTTCTACTTACTGCTTGAGATCGAGTTGAAATGTTATAGTGATGGTTGATTACGTTGGGGGGGTTGGGGGTGGGGGTGGGGGTGTTGGGTTTTGTGGTGTTATAGAAGTTGTGCATAATTCAAAAGCTTACTGAGGTGCATATAAACAGAAATCCATAAAAAGAAATGAAAGAGTAGTCCGGAATAAAGAGGAAAAAAAACATTCCAAAGCGTTTGATCTAACTTTTGTCATTTGTTGGAAAGCTTTACATTTAACTTATGTGTTTGCTTTGAAGCTTTAGATTTTAATCCGTGAAAATTGTAAAATTGTCTCTGCATCCCTTCAACATACATAGTTGCTTACCAAATCTACTGACTTATTTTGGCCCGTCAACTTGTATTCTGTGATGTGGGTAAAAGATGGATGCCAGAGTGATTTTTGGATCAGAATATTGATAGAAAGTGTTTTGTGCTCTAAGTCATTCAGAGCTTCACGACACTTGCAAGGACCAAGTTCACATCTCCGAGGTTTGCAAAATCAGGGACAGGGCAAGATCATGAGTTTCTTGGAGGGGAATCTTAACAATCAAATAAGCACCTAAAGAAATTCTATAATGATAGCATCTAAAGAAATTTTATAATGAGATTCCATCTGGAAGAGCCTATACCTTGTGTGTGATACTCGAAAGTATGTGGTAACACAAGAAAAATTACTTATCTTGTCCACGTTTTATGTCTACATGACAGGTATGCTATTTGGACCAGAAAGCCCTACAGCTACACGCTTCAGTTTGCAATCTCCCTTGGCCAGTTGTATGGATGCCTGGTTTATTTCCTGACCGCCTACTTGGAAGGCAACAACTTCTCAACAAGCCCGCTCCACCACTGGGGATACTACATTGGTGCAAACAGCTCATGGGTTGTCATTCCAACTCTCATAGCGATCCGCTCATGGAAGAAGATAAGCGAATCATTCTTAACCAAGAGGAAACTGAAGGGTTCGTAAGGCGATGTTCAATTTTGGGAAACCAGGTTTCTTGTTGTCTATTATCTGGGACTATGCATGAGCGAAGACCATGTTGAGATTAGTGAATCTTGTTTGTTATTGTAACCGACTGAAGGTTCCTCCTTGTAGCCGTCATGGTTCATAAACCAAATAAAGATAGTTGATCGGAGCTCCTTGGACATCTGGATAGATGTTGTAGTTTTGATCTTTCATCTGGATGGATGTTGTAATTTTGATCTTTCTTTTTTCTTGGTAAACTTAGCTGTGTATCTTGATCTTGTTATTGGAAAAGGGCCATTGGCAGACCCCTTCACTCGAGTGGAAATTAGTGGCATAAGGGCAGCAAGATTTAAGCCTACTTGAAATAGCAGGACAAGATAATTCAGCATTGTCCTCCCTTTTCGAAGACAACACACAAATCTTCTGGAAGGAGTTTCATGGAAGTTCCCCAATTGTGGGATTTTGCCCAATGTAATCTCCCTTTTCAAACAGTACCTGCGCCCCCTTCTTTCGTATACGAATCTGTGAGGGGATCGGAGGGAAAATGGTGCTGCCAAAGGAGTGCGTGCAAGCGGGTACTGCCAAGTTAACTTCATCCCCCTCCCTTCCCTTCCTTTTCCTGAGATACCCTTACCCTTAAGTCTCTGCTGCTTGGGGCCCTAACCAGCCATAGTTGCCAATTGGGACTTCCCCTCCCTCTGCTTGCTCACTGATTGTTGCCCCATCCCCTCTCCTCTCTCCTTCCTCTCTCTTGGTGCTGCTCTCCCTTGTCAGTTTTGGCGATTTGGTTGAGCATTGGTGGGCTACTGCCTTCCAATGTCACACCTCCCTTCGGTGACACCTGTCGGCCTTCTTTGTCATGCTTGCATTTACAAGGTCATGGTGTTGCGTCCCCTACCGCATTGCTTTTCCTTTGAAACTCTTCGTCAGGTAGCTGTTGGCATTTTGGAGAGGTTTGCCGTGGCCAACTGAATGGTCATGCCTCCTCCATCTTTTTCGGTCGTGGACTTGGGCCTCGCCTCCACCATCCTCAGCCATTTTGATGCGCTTGGATATTCTAGGACCACACTCGACTTCGTAGCTTCACACGACTGAGCTCTTGCTGGCTCGCTTTAGTCGCTCGCTATTTGGGTATTCGCTAGCGCGGATCGGTTCGTCTTCGGTGGCATTGCTGTCATCCATCGACATGGAGAAACTTCTTCTATTTCTACGAGTTGCTTTATGAGAATGCTTTCTTTGTTCTTTTGTTTTATTTTATTCTAGTTGTGTAATCTCTCCATTATGGAACGAGGTATCTTGCGTTTCGATTGTCTTTCACCGTCACCCTCTGAGGTTGCGTTCCCTGTGATCAACTCATTCCTTTAATGAAGCTTTATTTGAAAAATAAATAAAGGGACTTTTCATTTCGATTACATGAAGTCTGAATGACGTGAGGACGAAGTAGCGTAGGGATTTATTTGATCAGGGCTTTTTTTTTTTTGCACAGGGACGGACCTAGGCCTTCCTTACCGTTTACATGTCTTTATCAATGTATCGACTATTTTATATATCGGCTCCCCTTGCTTTGCATATTGATCTACACATTAAAAAAAATTAAAAATACTTACTTTAATTTAAAAAAAGAAAATCAAAAAATAAACAAATGCGCTTTTCTCGCACATAACCTACTTCCTGCCAACTCGTGGGCAGGGGGGAAGAGGAGAGCAACAAAGACACCGAGGGTCAAGATGGATGTTTAGGTTCTTGAAAGGACAAAAGGGCTACCCATGGGATTGTTATAGCATGTGGATGCTACAGAAGCACTGTTATGCTACAGAAGCACTGTTAGAGGAGTAGTACACCACCAGCACTCTTCACAACAGCAACGTACCATTTCTTTGGTGCTGTGGCACCAGTGTAAAGTGTTGTCACACTAATGCTATATCAGCATGGGAAGAGAAAGCGAGAGGGGTGTGTATGCATGTGCATGTGTACGTCTTCTTCCACGCCCTCCCCTTATCAAAAATGGAGGGACCCTCTCCGGACGGTCCTGCCACTGCTGAGCTTGCAAGCTGACGGTGAGGATTTAAGGGAGTGGAAAATGGCGTGAAATTCGGCGTGGGGAAACGATCCTTCTTATGAGAAGGGATGGATGATAACAATGAGATATTGCAAAAAAAATCCAAAGCAAACCCACAAGCGTACATTAGGTACTTGGAATTAGGATCCCAACAAGTTAACAGTTAAGGGCCTTCTAATGATACATGCATCCAATATAAAACCCCGTAGAAGAATGTGTACAGATGCTATAGCTTGTGCCTATCTCGGTGCTCGTTGTCGATATTTCTCTGAGCCTTTTTCTCCTGCCTTTGCTAGACCAAAGAAGCGATAACCCCAAATTTTAGTCACACTTCACTAGGATTACTCTCGATTAGGGTCTGTTAGTTTTTTCTTTTTCTTTCTTTTCCCCCTCAAATGGACTCGGTTTTCGAGCTCCAAGTAGGGATTATATTTCTTTTATGGACCTAGAGACTTCTCAGACCCTGTTCGTTGGGAATGCTTGATCTTAGACTGGCTGATAGGTGCATAACATTAACCCACCAACAGACCCAAGCAATTTATGAGATATTGCTCTCCATTCTTCTACTGAACCCCACATGCACCAACTTTTCTAAAGGAACTCTTCCATGTCTTTGTGAATAAAGTTCTATCGTGATGAATTAGGAGACGGAGGCAGAAATGGAGTCAAATACATCTAAAACATGCCTTGTTAAAGAGAAGGGCGGATCATCAAAAAAGAAAAATGCCAAACCAGTGGCTGATCTTAAATGTTCTTGCTAAATCTTTGTGAAAGAAAAAAGCCAAACAAAACCATCCAAATTTAGAGGGTTTAAGACAAACTAGATGACAATTTTCTTACTTCGTATCCATCAAGCAGGTGCCTTGGACCCATCCTTGGTAAGCAAACTAGGCAAATATAGGTATAACGGCTTAATATGTACAGAATCATCAATGACCTGCTATGCATCTTTGAATAGTCAGTCTCACTAATTAGCTAAAATGAAGGAAAAAGGTCTTAGCAATCCAGATTACTTACTGGTATTTGTACCATGATTAAACCTTCAAATTCCCAGTTACAGTTCTGATGGTAGAAGGATCATGTACTACTACGTGCAGCATCCTTCCTTAGTTAAATCCTGCTATTGTGGTACTTACTCTCCACCATAGAGTATACAATGCGTGTTATTGAGATAATTTCTTCTGTAAAAATGCAAATGAGATCTGCCACCTGAAACCTTGATCATCTGCACCTTAGCCCTACTCTCCAGTTGTAAACTATCATTCTGTTTAATAATAATTTACTCTACAAGTCAATTAAATTTTAAAAAGAAAAAGAAAAGAAAATTGGGCCTCATTTTTCTGAGTTTTCTGGGACGCAAAAAATTCATATTCCTTTTTTCCGAGAGAGCTACATATTCCTGTTTGTTGAAGAAGAATTATGTGGCTACTCTAAATTTTAGTCATCCCTTGGTTATATAATCTTACACAAACAACTCTTTTGCCCGCACAAAGTCCCTTTGCAGCCCGAACACTTTGGATTTAAAAATATGACAAATACATCCATGCTTCTAATACCTTTTATAAAGAATAACTCAGCAAGGAACTTCTAACAATATTTTTCATACTTTAGACGCTATCATCAAAAACTAGAATATGTTGGCCACCCTTTTCCTGAACTTGGGATGAGTATATCTACATCAACCCACATATGATTTCCAGTAAAGTAACATCTTGTTTGGTTGAAGCAATCCAATATATCATGCGGTCACAAATGTTGCCTTGATACCATCTGAGATTTTAAGGTAGGACATTTACATTGGAAGCCAATTACTTTCGTAATAGAAATTATGAAAGCATTTTCTTTCCATCCATGTGAGTAGGATCCAAATTCCTACCTCCTTTGCGCGCAACCATGTTGCCAGAATTATGAAATTGCCCATCTGCCTAGTTACTGATATGTAGAATTTACAGAAGGACAATGGATGGTACCACTTCCATCAAATATATTGATCAAAATGTGTCATTCTTGTATGTATTGTGTCTGAAACAAATTCACATAAAACTTGTCAACATAAATGCGAAATTCTATGACATTGCAATAGCATCACTTATGGATATGATGCTGTGCATGATCTGATATACGATATTACCATGTGTATCTCCAAATGTATTGGAAGGGTAATTAGCTAATTTGTATGATTTTACAAGGTCAATACTTTCAACGAATACCTCAAAAACAAGATATGAGAAAGATGATCACCCCATTCCATTCCATTCCAACCTTGACTTGTTTGGGCCTTGATTCCATTTCCATGTGTCAAATATAATGCGCAGGTTAAATTGACCTCCTCTCAGACAACTGTTGAAAGTATGTTCGTTCTTTTTGCAGTCCTCTCCTCCACTTTCTATGCCCTTTTCACATTTTCCCTGCTTCCTCCATTTTTCCATCTCATTTTTCTGTCTCATTTTCATATTTATCATGTTTTCCTTTTTTTTTTTTTTTGGGAAACAAACCCAAGTTGGACCAAATATTTTCCTAGCTGACTTGGCCAGGATTAGGTTTTGCCAAACCGATTAGACCCTAGTTTTTTGGTTCTTTATAAGGACCATGAAAATTTTATGGTCACTCTCTACCAGAAGTATAGCTGAAATCCTCTATAATCACCATTGAGATTCCATGTAACCGCTAATGTCAGCTCCAACAAAAATTTCTTATCGTCTATAACTTCCTCAGTTTCTTCAAAACTGAAAAGAGAAAATCCGCTAGGAAAGGCAAAAAACAACCAACATGTTTGCCAAGTAAATTGGATCATGTGACTAGACATTTCCTTTTGAAGATGCAATCCGTAAAAATTAACCATTACAACCAGCCATACCTTTACATCTCGACAACTCTTCTCTACTCTTGGTGACTGATACAGGATCAACTGAATTTCCTAAGCACGATATAGGAACTTCACGATCTACTATCTTCTCATTCTGTAGGACATAAAACAGAGTAGAGGTTCTCAACTACTCCATGATAACACTTAGTCCACTGAAAGATAGAAATCGTGCACAAAGACAGGTGCTTTAAATTTTTTTTCATCGAGCAATCCATCTGTTAATGCAAATTCTACAATGTCATCAATAGATGGATGTAACAAAAACTAAGATCATTACGTGCCCATCACATCTTAGCTTTGACTTTGTAAGTAGTGCAAATAGACAGGTTCATGTACATAATATGGGATGCCAATATTTGCATTCCCGGTAGTATAAAGAGATAATCCTCACAAGAATTTTTGTTCGATCTGACGCGACTGCTTACGTCTAACAAAAGAGCTGTTAGAACAGCACAGGGCTGCTTGAAAGTCGCAAATGCTACCCGTGCTTGATCACCATTTCCGTTGAATTTAACCATCGTCGATATACAGAGTTGCACATGCTAGTGATAAGAAAAAGGATAGTGAGAAATATTTCGCAAAGAAAAGAAGAAAAACCTTCTTTTCAAAAAAAAAAAAAAAAAACAAGAAGAAAAACCTCTCCAGTGAAATCTCATCAATGGTGCCACAGTATGAGAAGAAGTTGACTAAATTAGATGCAGTGGCGCTGTTCGAAATATTGGACAACGCCACAGTAAGACTGGATTTGGCCATCAGCCCAAGAGCCTCAGATAGGCATTTAGTTTCCCCTAAAACAAGCATTGCATTCAAAGTTCGGACGCTCGTATCTGAGCACCTTGGACAGAATCTACAGCCAGTGAGTCAGAATAAAGCATGAGGTGGTGGCATGGGAATTGACTGAAGACAAGAGAACAAGGCAATATAAAGTCTGTTCTCTGTTATATCCCATCTTTAGGTAGTGTGGTATAAAGGAAAATATTCCATACCCATGGTTTGCATTTGCGAAAATGGCAGAATATTACAGTTTGATTCCTTTGCAATGCTCCAGACGTTAGCTAAAGAGACTGACACCAGAAAAGGATAAAGGCATGGATGGATGTAGCATAAAAGCAAAAGCCCCACTGTCGTTCTTCTCAGGCTAAATACACAAATACTCACTGACGGTAGAGTTGCACCTTGGCCTACTAAGTTTAATTTCAGCTCATTTATAGCGTTCCTTCTAATAGAAGGATTCATTTGATTTTAACTTCCATCACAAAGAATTTTCGACTGAGCGGAAGAAAATATTCACATACCTTCCTCCACCCACCTTCCCCTTCATCCTTAACTACCCTTAACTCGTATTTGTCCACCATTACTTCTCACTTCACCAACTCATCGCCCTGTCCTGCCCTCTCCACCCCTAACCAGAGCTTCTCCCGTTCTCAACTCTATTAACCTCTTACCATCGATTTATAACTGCCGTAATCGTCAAATACACCCATGATGGGACCAAGACTAGAAATTGGAGTCCATCAATTTATATAACCTCATATTTGTTGGGATAATGACAGACGTGGTCGATGTAAATTTGACCAATTCCGAATCAATCGTAATAACTTGACCAAGAGATGGGGTTGGAAATAAAGATAGCATTAGATGGTTAGGATGGAAGCAAACGCGAGTAAGGTCCCCTGTAAAACCTCAGTTAGTCAGAGGAGAACTCACCCTCTTTCAGGAGCCCCAAACCACGTTCTCTTCCTCTCCTTGTCGCTCTTTCTTGCACTTTCCATCGGTACCGTTAGACACATACCCGCTGATCCACCAATTTGACACATTAGCAACTATGCATAAAGGAAAAATATAGGAAGATAAATATACCCAATGGCAAGATTGAGATGGATGCTAAAGCCATTGGGAAGACAAAGGTTGGAAGCATTCAAGACTACACCTAAGAACGATAAATTGTCGATGATGAGGGCTGGACCCTAAGATACAAGTCCATACTCTGCCTTAAGACACCCTCGACTCCATGAAGGATGATATCAGATCTTGGCAACTACTCGACAGTTCCATCCATGAGCCCGAGGCCCAGAGAAGATCAAAGTAGCAGACATCTAAAGATGGAAGGATACCTTCTCTTATACCAGAAATTATTGGTGTCAGAACTCTCTCATCAATGAAATGAGAACTCCCAAAGATTTTCATGGGGTTTCCTCCCTCAACATGTAAGGAAAAGGACTTGCCGCAGGCATCATTGGCTCCTGTTCTGAATGCGGATATGACTGCGAAAATTCGCTTTCGTTGTAGTATAATTACGTTAGAAACTCTTAAATTTATATTCAGATTGAACTCATAAATATGAAAATTGTAGTTTAAAAATAGAATCCGAGTCATTCATAAGGAGCCAATCTAAATAATTCGCTTTCCTAATGCTAAGAAATATACAAGCAGATTTGAATGTGAGATTACTACTACTAAAATGTGATTAGAACCAATAATATGCAACTATTATAAATACTAATAGAAATCATACAACTTGAAAACAAGTTGAAAAAGAATTACTAAAACTTTTATTGCGGTAATAAGAGTTTAACACAAATAGAAATAATATTACAACTAGAAGAATGATTCTAACTACAACTAGAATTAGAATGAAAATGATGGAAAGTAAGAGCTTCAAAGGCGAAGTTCGGAGCGACGACGTAGAAATAGATGCGAAGGCGCACAAAAGATCTCCAAGGAGAGAAGGAAGAAGAAAGGAAGAACTAGTTCTAGTTGGTGGACTTTATTTGGAAGTAGAAAAAAATGATCCTAAGAGAGATGGCTAAGGTATTTATATAGAGGTCAAGAAAGCTTATGATTAGTTGATCTAAGTTGCCTTGGATCATCAAAATAAAGGGCTAGGATTAGAAGTCTAAAAATCAAAAGATAAGATGAAGGAATAGGTGGATAGAATAGGTTAGGTGTTGTTGAAATTGATGAAGGATTGAATGGCTTTAAGAGGATGATGGAGGGCTGTAGTCCTCTTGAATGTTTGGTCTCTTTATATTTCAAATTTCAAGTTACACATATAAAAATAAACACCTCAAGACAGTCAATACAATTGCATGAAAAATTACACAAAAGTCAACAAGTATGCATTATTTATATAATGACATAAAATGATTAATCTAACCTAATTGAATACAATATAACCCAAATTACTCTTATACTAATATTAATTAGACATTAATTAACATAAATAAATAAATATGGAAATAACTCTCAAGAACATTAGATAATAGTAGGGGCACTTCTCTTGTAGGGCATGGTATGATTGAGCACGAACCTGGTAAAAAGCTTCTTTGTTTCATGGCTGTTTGGTTCATCCTCTCTCTCACACACACTCTACTTGAAAGACTATATCTACCTATTTATGATATGACCACATTTCAATTACAAGAACACGTCATCACTGGGATGCTCGACCCAGGGTGGAAGGAGGTACGCGAAGGAAACCAAGTGACGAAACATACCATCAACTCAGAATGTAGACTACAAGTTGCCCAGTGAACACCAGACTGCAAAGCTGATGCCATCACCACTCCAATTGAGCCTCTAGTGATAAAAGGGAACCTCCCAGGCCCATGCTGGAAAAGAAAGACAAGGACGGAGAAAGGGAGGTGGTAGGTACAGAGAATGGTCTTATCCTTTTTATTCTTTCATGGTGAAAGAGCAAATTCAGCAAAGTCCAATAGAGGTGACAACTAAGCTCTATAATAATGAAAATGGGAGGATCACAGCGTTCAGACCTAAAAGCTGTGAACTTGGAGGATACGGCTCGACACTCTACCTCCACCCAGAGAGGCAGGTACCTGTCTAATCTTTGCCAATGAGAAGAGGGAATAAAAGCAATGATCTTTTCCCTGCAAGGCTATTCACGCACTTCCATCTTTTACAAGAAATGGCTAAAAGATTACAATTTTCAATTGTCCTCGCAGAGACAATTCTCCCCAACCTTGTGTCTTAAAGCTCCTCCATCACTTTCCTTGTTAGCCAGGCAGGAAAATGCCTTCCCTTGCTGATTACAAAATTACCTTAAAAGTTCCAAAAGGTGGACAAGTAAAAGTGAAGTAGAGCATCAAGTTAACAATGTCCTTGTCAATCTCAAACATGTAGCAACTGCGGCTGACCTGAAGTGAGTTGGCATTTGAGCAACAATAACCAATGGCTAAACTGAAGTTGAAAAGGGGAATTATATGCTTAGAAAGAACATGCATCATGCACTTAACTCGTAATTAACAAAACAAACAATTAAATAAATACGAATGTGATAAGAATACATGTATGATATAGCTCAAAGAGCCATGAACAAATCATTGACTTGATGTTACAATATCAACCAAATAACTACATGAATTGCCATGTGTGGCACACTATTTTTACATGGTTATACATACATGAAAATTACAGCAAAGAACTAACTTCCATGTTGACATGGAAAAAGATCTTATCTATCCAAGATTTTGTTGAAGCAAAGCGTCTGTATCTCGCATATTTACATCAAAATCATTGTCATTTAAAGGAAGAGTTCTCCAATCATAGCTTTTAAAAGAAAAAATTTTTGGTCGATCATCTCTGAAGCCTGTCATCCTTGAAGACACCATAGGCATCACAAGAACAGAAGACGCACTGATAGATTCATCTCCCAGGCCAAGGGACAAAGAGCAAGCAGCCTGAAGAGTAATCTAATCAGTATATCTTAAATATTGACAGTAACGTTAACACAACTTTTAAGAAATTACAAACCTTCGCCTTTGTCAACACAGATCTTGCCTTGGCCAGGATAGATGAGCCAAAAGACTTGACATCCAAGGGTTCAGTTTCCTCGGCCAATATGCTTGCCGCCCTACAAGAAGAGAACATAATTCGTATCAGTGATATGATTAGAATCGGTGCACCTTTCTTTGAAAGAATAATGCTGAGATCTGGACAACTGTATTTTGTAGGATAAACCTAATTCTCAAAAAAAAAAAGTCCACTGCAACCTGATGAATCCGAGTACCTGTTCGTATTAGCTGTAACTCCTTGACCCAGTGAGGATTGCAGCATAGATACCTTGGACTCTGCATCTTAATCGGTTAGCTGCATGAAAAAATCTTGAGCATTTTCATGGTAAATTTATAAAGAAAGCAGTACTTATACCTTTTGAGTCCTCTGGTGCTAGCAGTGAAATGCCTACAAACACGCATGCCATGCCCAACAGAAACATTACCACTCTTAAAGCATCAAATACCTATTTTTCACAGGTAAACAAATTCAATTAGGTTACCATGCCAATATCCAAGCAAAAGATTTGGCTGAAAAAAGTGCTAACCTGATACTCCTGGAAATATACAAATCCTGTACAAATGGAAAAGAAAGTCCACACAATCTGAAACATGGGAACTATAAGAATCGCATCAAACAATGATAATCCCTCATTTAATCTTGTCATCTGTTCAAATCAAAAAGAGAGTTGATTGTCAGGAGCCAGAACCAAGAAAGAGTTATATTTGTCAAATAAAATGTTTAGCGCAAAACAAAAACCCCGACCAGATTTCCCTTAAAAAGCATGTAAAGGCTTCTCAAAAAGAATGTGATAGACTTCCATTACAGCACTCAACTAGTTTGGCTTGATGGCAGCAATTAGCATGCACAACCATTGATGGATGTTATTGCCACAATCCAGATTTGAATGGAAGATCATACTTAGACAAGGATATGGACATTCAATGAAAATATTTTTTCACATACTCAACAATATGTCAGATTACAGTTAACTAAGCTTTTAGAGTCTTCCTTGTAAACCTAGCACATTAGATAACTGTGCCAAACATTAGGGTCTAGAGGTAAATTTCTATTTGTCATAATTATAATTATAAGGGTAAAGTTCTTTTCAAAAAAAATAAGGGTAAACTACAAGATAAGGACCCAGAAAACTTAATAAAAAGATAAAGAGCATATATGTCGTGCAAAACTAAAAATGGTGGCATTACCCAAAATCCTGCTGTGCTAAGGAACAATAAAAGCATGGAATACATAAACCAGCTGTTGAGTTGATAATTGCTGGACATGGATAGTCTTAGCAAATTAGACCTGAGAAGGATATCAGAAAAAGAAGGTTACTTTGCAGTTCAATGTAAAGGGAAAAAAACAACTTGTTGAAAAATCAACTCCATTGCTTGACTTACAATGATTTTGCAAACAGCACTGAGCATGATCCAACTGCCCCTGAAACAGTGGCATAAGAGAATGGCAGCAACATACGCCAATACGTGTGACACTCAGCACCTGACACTGAAAGCAAATCCACCCCCCTCCTGTTGTTTTCAGCAGTCACTTAAGTATTGTTATGACAAACAGTCATGGGAGACCAACGAAGGCAAGAAGAGATATTAGTCTTCTTACCTGTAAATGTAGTGATTGAAAATAACCACCAACATCAGAATTAAGCAGTATAGAAGGAAGACAAGATTCTCAAACTTGTCTGTCAATTGCTCAGGAGTGTAAACTGAGAGACAACAAATACAATTTGTCAAAACCATTTGCCTTGATAGATGAACGGTTTAGATTAGCTCTCTAGTCTGTGTTCAAATGAACAAAATCAAGTATATGCAGAAGAACTAACTGATTGATCAATGTGAGAATTAGTAAATACCAGGTGATTGGTGATTGCCAAAGGAAACAAGGAAGATATTGCCTAAAACTATAAACATTGTGGCAATAAGAACCCTGCGGTTGGAAGAAATTCCTATGATCAAAATTTCATTAATCAACCATGCCAAATTACCAAATACGGGCAAAAACAAATGATTTCTAGAGAAACATACTTGATTCCCACAGTCTTCTTCAATACAAAATAAGAGAAGGCTATATTAGATACAAATTGAATGGAACCCAATGCGGCAAGGAGGGACTGCATCAAAAGAAGATGAAAAACAAATTAATTAGTGTTCAATGAAAATAGGCAAAGCTGAATAAAAATGGAGGGTTTCTCAAGTGAAATAGTTCACAAACTGATCTAGTAAAGAAGAGAAAATTTGTGCTAGGTAAAATTTAAGAGACCATTGATGAGTAACGCCACTCTCCTATCGGTTCCACTGATATGAAAGTAACAGAAAACAAAGCAAAAGTTTCCCCACCTAACAGAGGCTAAATGGCCCTAATTCCTTGAAAATATTCAGCACAAGTCACGCTTGATAATACACCTGATTTGGCCACACGTCATGTTGGAACAACTATTCCTGCATTCTGGAAGCTACCAGTTGTCCCAATCATGCCAGCAAGAAAAATAGACAGCTGAAATAGCTGCAACTATCATGGTTATAGCTCATGCTGCAGCCTATTAGGCAAGCCCCAAAAGAAAAAGGAAAAGGAAAAGAAACGGAGTGCTCCAGACCTCTACACCTCCAGCCAAGTTATTACTGTATCTTGGCTCCTTATCTTCCAAGTTTGTAGTTTTATGTATTCTCTGCCGAGTTGTCCAATAATAAGCTTATCATAATTATTACAACAGAGACCCATTTATTGAGCATCCAGCAATCCAGCATGTATTCAACTGCCCATCATGAGCATTTCTCAAACAGACAAAAGGTCAACAAATACATTGGATTTTATCTATGTTTACCTGTGGTAATAGATACAATGCAATATCCATACACAGGCCTTACAATCAGATCAGCTTGTAAGACTTTTACCGGGTTTTCATTCTTCAAATATCTCATTTTGGAAAGGGATTTCATATTGTTAAAAGTAGCATTAATCAAGGCCATAACACTTCTTCATAGCATGTACACATAATAAAGTCTCTAGGATTCAGGGCTATGTGTTTCTATGTTGACATTGACAAAATGCATCATTTGGGGCTGGTTATTTTCTGAACAAGATGTTATCTAGATTATCCAGAGTGATACACATGTGGTGCTTATTTAATAGCAGTTTAGAACGCAAGGAAGGCACATTATTTTGTTGTGCAAAGCAAAATCTCACCATTGCCTTTAGCTGTTTCAAAATCATTGCCAACATACATTTGCTACATAAACAAAGGGACTTGTTCCCTTCTTACACTTCAAAAAACAGAACAATTTCAATGAATTGGAAAGCCCTTTCATTCAGGTGTGATCTTTTCGACATCATCATGTTTCTTTGTTCAAATTATCATTGTTCAGATAATTTTATTTGGTCAAAGATTGAATGAGAAGACATGAGTACTGAAGCCGTATCTGTCGGATCTCTGGAAACTCAGGAGACAGAAGAACAATTCTATTTCCTAAATCATTCGCTGACTAAAAGGGATATAAACAAATTAGTTCTTTGATCTCAACCTTACTCCTCTTTATTAAAAGGCACTTACAGCAGATTCTTGAGAAGCAGCTCTGCAACCGAAAGACTAATTACATTCTGAATCATGAATGCCTGCATGTTTGAAAACCAGGTCTCTGGATCTGATCCTCAATTGAAACTCTTTAACACATCAGAATTACTTCTTTTATTTTGAAAGTGATGGATTTTTTTTTTGTGAAGGGTAAATATGGCAGCTATGAGGTTTGATCCTATGACCTCTAGATACCAATAGGGAGGTTTTACCACTCTACCATCAGAATTTCTTTTATTTCGGAATTGGGTATGGATTAATGACCAGCATCTTGATTTTTTTTTTTCAACAGATTGTTAAACCATTACAGGCCACACCATGCTAATTATGCACCCATCATGCCTAGGAAAAAAATACAAAAGTGCTAACAGACAGTCCACATAAGTCCTGGACACAAACAGCTCTCCATCTCAAAAGAAAAAAAAAACGTTTCCATAATTGTTTGCTCCTTGGGCCCATCACCAAACTTTTCATGCAATATTTTTTTTACTCAAAAAAAAAAAAAAAAAAGCTCCTTGTTTATTACAGCAAGGGACAAATACACTGCCACTACAACAAACCTGTGCAGCATACCCAAACGAAATGAAGTTAAGGCAATTTCCCAATGCAAAAAAAAGAACACCTGCACAGAAAGCTAGAATTTTAGTTGTCTGTGGCTATGCCTCTGGAGTAGAGTACAAATGTAAAGCGAGACTAGCATCAGGGCCAAAAAGATAGTAGGCTATTACCAAGCCTCCAGGATTGGAAATCTATGATGGGCTTCATTACAAGCTTATTGGTTCCATCACTGTTGAGCATTGAAATCCTTTCTCGCTGCAAAAAACACATATAAGGCAAGTCAATGAAAGAAGCAAGAGCAATCCATATTTAGGACAGCTAAACATTGCCCTGGAATACGTTTTTGTACTCCTTAGGAACTATTTACACAGCACATCCATAACTAGTCTTTTCGACATGAATACTTCAGTCTATGCAGAATCTTGAAACTTGCAGTAACCAATATTGAATGCAATGCCCAAAACATGTAAAAATGGTGTCAAGAAAAGTACAATTCTGTTGCAACGTCCCAAAATAAGCATCTTTCAAAATGAAAAAGCATACTTATCTCAAAAAAAATTAAAATAAAAAGCATACAAGTGGCATAATCATTGAGATAAAGTGGATATAGAATGATGTGTCACAGAATGAGACCTCAAGTGCTGGGGACCAAACTTTTTTTTGTTCATAACTGGGTATAAATAATCCTTCTTTTACATTTTCAGAACATGACGCATTCCAAAAATAACCTTAAACAAAATAGACCCAAAGTTGAATGGAGTTTAATCAACAATAACAAACCATACTGCCATCATCAATTCCTTCTTACTTCTGGATTGCACAGGATTCCGCCTTTGAGCTTATTGAAGCTCAAATCCTTGGTGTGGATTAAAATGGGTCGTGCACTTTATTATAGATGTCTAGATGATTCTCCTTGCAAACCAGATCTGACGTTCCAAAGAACAACATATGATAATGTTAATCCACCTTGAGTGGGCTGCCCCACATGGTTTCAAGAACCAAAACCTCTTGGAGGTCTCTCTCTCCTGTATCAGGATGACCTACAGAAAGGTAGGCTAATCAGTAGGAATGAGATGAGAAGAGGACGTCTGAGAGGCGAGCAGAGGGTGGTTGATAGTGGAGAGCAAGAGGAGGGAAGGGCATGAGGGTGATTGAAGGCCCTCACGAAAGCAGGGAGGAAGTTTAGTTCGTTACTACCATTGTTGCAGCCCAGGTCACTTTGCTTGTGATTGTAGAGACCATGTGCATCACCATAGATGCAGAGGACAGGTACCTTGGCTGCTTGGGCTATAGGACAATCTTAGTTTCAGCAAGAGGAGTTGGTAGATCAGATGCGAGGCGTAGCCAGAACATGATCTTGAAATTCCACATACATCGTGTTGAAGCTCCATGGTCACTGGCAGTTGAAGAAAACATCATGACATGTGCCTTGTTCACAAGGCCTCTGTGGATGAGATTGCTAGGTTGGAAGTGCCATATTCGGGGCAGCAGTTGGTTGGTGCTTCTGTCATGGCTGAGGTCTCTTGGTTCAGCCAGACTTAGTTCTTGGTGCATTTGAGGTCCATGGAGGTGCAAGATGCTGACTTTTCACTCATTGATTCATGAGAAGGACTCTATGCAGTTACAGCAATGGACGAAGTTTGATGACTCTAAAGAAACCCATATCGGACCCAGTATTCCATTTGGAATGTCCAGGACATCCATTTGAAGCTAAGGTGCTTTGAGGTGGTGGAGGCAGTGATGTCACCTTTTGGTAGGACATGGCATGGGGAAGATTCTGGGCTACATGGGATCAACCACTCTAAGGTCTCAATGTTGGTGGAGGCCTTCTCGTAGATGGTGGTTCCAAAAGTGGTGGACCTCCACTGTGGTGGTTGCAAAAGCATGGTCTGGGTGCTTGCTTAAAGTGAAGAGTGTAAAATCCTTCACTTTGGTGGTTGGGAAGCCCAAGGACCTACACCAGTGACCAGAAAAAAGTAACGGCAGAGGAAATCCAGCAAGGGTATTTGCAAAGTCAGGAGGAAAAAAGAGTCATTTTGGAAATGGTTTCAAACCAATGAGTTCAAAGGAAATCTCATCTTTGGCATCGTGGATTGCAAGCATCATCAGGCTCAAGGGCTAAGACTGAAAGTGCAGGACATGAAGGGGTTTCTTTGATGGCAAAGCAAAAGAGTTTGGGACCTTATTTGACTTTGGAAACAAGCTCCGCACATGAGGCTCAAACACCTCAGCTCTGAAACCCTATTTTCAAAGGAGGGATTTAAAGTTAAGTTCTTTTACCTTAAGCTTTGTCTCCTAGCAAGAAGAGAGATGAATTCCAATTGAGATCCTCTTCCCTTCAATTACCGGGACCAGTGGCATCAACAAAGGGTGGTCCCTACTTTCTAATGGTGCCCTTGGTCAGCCATGAGAAAGCGTGGATGATGGTCATGTGGCTCTATTAGATAGGGGCGAGACCGCCTCGAAGGCTTGTGGATGGGAGGTTTGCATAAGGAAGATAGAGTGATCAACTGTGGACTAGGGGAAGAGGCAACAGTGTGAGCAGCTATGAGCAGAGGTTTTGTGAAGTGAAAACAAGTGAGAATAGGTGCAATAGCGGTGAAAGAGGGGTCATTAGGTGGAAGTAAGGCAACAAAATCGGTCTATGCAATCAATTAATCGTATGCGATCAGGTACTGAACCGCATATCAATATTCAGGACTATAATCGGGTAGACCAATTAATCATCTGATTATCCGATTAATCGATTGATTAATCGTCCGATCAAATATTAGGAGTTCAATTTTTTGTGTCTTGATTGGCACGTCGTAGAGAAAAAGAATCACACTCAACTTCTCCATCCCCCTCCCCCTACATTCGAATCCTAATGAAACCCTAAACCTACGTCCCTCTCTCACCACTACTCTCCTTATCACCTATCGGGTCCTCTTAAGAAAATATGCATGTCAAAAAAATAATACTAATACATATGTACATATTTTTAATTTATATATATGTGTATATAATATGTATAATAGTATATATAATTATATTTAGATCTTTAAGTACTTAAAAATACTTAATCGATTAATCACCTGCATACTATATACTCCTTAGTCAATGACCTCACCGACTGAATACCGACTACCAATTTATGCAACCTTGGGCGGAAGATAATGGTTCTTATAGAATGTCCAGGGTTTGCAGGGCATGAGCTGCCACAGGATGCTTGGAAGGTACCTTGGTGATTAGGGCCCTTTTTTTCCCTTCTACAAAGACAAAGATAGAGAGCTATAATTAGCAAACATGATCACAGATTGACAGGGGATTTGAAGTGCCAAACTTAAAATGGCAACCGGTTAAGTAGTTTGCAAAGGAGGTCATGGAGGAGACTTGTGTCATCTCAGTACTTCTATGCAAAACCTCTAATAGTGCTTGTTTCCTCCTTTTTTTCTATCTGAGATCCAAGCTTGGAGGTTGAGAAAAGAGAGTTGTGCAAAACCTCAGATGGTTGCATGGCGATTTCTTGGATACAACATGATTGGTGAGAGGAAACGTTAGTGTTGCTTTCCATGTTGTTGATAAACCAGGCAACAGATTGTCCAATGATAAGGGCACTATAGAGTTCAATGGCACGGTTGTGGATCTCAAACTCGTTGACTTTTCAAACAACAATTGCTGGCTTTTTTGGCAAAGTTCAGCTTCAGACAGCCTATGCTAACATACTAACATAGTTTTGTCATCCCCATCCATTGCATCTTTGTTCAAACACAATCCTTTGTATCAGCACTCCAATGATGATTTGAGAGGCAGAACCTATTTTAAAATTGATAGTTTGTGGTTCAAGGAGCCAGGTTTCAAATAGTTGGTGGAGGAATAGTAGCAAAGTGTGAGGAGGACTTTGGTGCGCACCCAATCTTCCAGAATGTTAGCAATTCGTACCTTCCTTTATGGGTATAGGAAAAGAATGAGAGAAGAGTAGGATAAGAGAAGGTTACAGTCTATTAAGGCCATATCAGGATTGATAAGCTGCGGGACACCAGGGAGCTAGCTATGGAGGAGATCACAGAGCAGACCAGAAAACAAAATGTTGTTCACAAGGAGAATAAGGTGTTGGGGCAAATGTAGTTGAAGGAAGGGGATATGAACAGAAAAATCTTGCATGCTTGTGCAGAGGCAGGAGAACGAACTAGATAGAGCATCTCCTGAGAGATGATGTACCAGTGGAGGGCCATGCAGCAGTTGGAAGTTGCTTGGCAGGCCACTTCAAAGAGCTCTATGAACATGGCACGCTGGTGGCGGTGGAGAGGTAGTCAGATACTGAGACTCTCAAAGGAACAGCAAAAATTCCTTGTTGCAAATCTTACTAAGGCAGAGATCACAAACATAATGATTGGCTTCAATAGAGAGGGATCATCTTTTCCTCAACACTATCTTATCGGGAGTTCTAATTTCTAGAAGGCAGCATGTTATGGCTGTTATTAGGGAATATATGGTGGAAATTAAGGACTTTGATCAGCTGAATAAGTTCATTATGTTCCTCCTGCCATAGAGCAAGTTGATTATTTCTAACCATTCAGACTTTCCAACTTGATAGTCGCCAAGGTCTTTGCCAACAGGCTCATATCAGTGATGCACATGCTCGTTCTCGGCTGCATCCACACGAGGGACATGTCAAGATGTTTGCTTCAGAATGGCCACAAAGATTGTCCAGAGTGGAAGAGGGCTAGGAGGCATGCTTTTGTATGGAAGGTGGACATTTTTAAGGCCTAGGATTCAGTAGCTTGGTCTTCTCTTTGTCTCTTATTGGTAAGAAGGGAATTTCTTGAGGCTGGTTCAGTGAATAGAGAAGTGGATCAGTATAGACTCTTTCTCAATCCTTGTAAATGGGAACCTAGAAGGGGGTTGGGTTTAACCTCAAAGGGGTTTGTCAGGGATGTCCTCTGGCTCCTCTCAGATTTATTCTGGCCACAGATGCCTTGACTTGTTATACACTTGCAGGTTGTTCAGCTGGCTTTTTTGCAGACCTTTCCCTGGATGAGGATTCTCAGTGTTGTTCTTGTTACAGTATGCCATTGCTGATGATATCACATTTGTCATGAAAAGCTCAATATGGTAGCCCTACATTGGTTGAAGCAACAGGATTAGCAATCAATTCCCAGCACAGAGAAAACGGAGTGTGAGGAGGTGGAAACAATGCTTACTACACTAAGGGGAGCCCTGCCCATCACCTATCTGAGTTTCTACTTGGTGCAAGGGCCATCAGGGTCAAGGACTTCAAGCCGTTGTTGGAGAGGCTAAAGAAGAAACTCAATAGGAAGGAGATCCAAGCTCCTGACAAAGAGGGGGTCAATTGGTATTGCCAAAGACAGTGACAACAATCATGGTCTTCTACATAACAATATCTTGGTTGCCCGCAACAATAGTGCAAGGAATAGAGGCTATATGCAGAAGATTCTTATATCTGTGGAAGGGAGCAGGTAACTTGGTGAGAGGGAGATACCTGATCTCATGGGTGCAGCGTGTAGACCCTTCAATGAGGGTCATTTAAGGGTAAGACATGTTCAATCGATGATTGAGGCATTGCTGTCTAAATGGTATGCAAAGGGTATGGGTAGCAATCTTGGTCTAGCTACCCATGTGTTGCTATTGATCTATGGGTAAACTCTTAATTGGGAGGAAAGGTGCAGGAGAGAATCCACTTTCTGGAAGGGTCTGCTTAAGGTTTTCCCCATCTGGTGTTTTTCATACCCAGTATTGGAAATGGCTTGCAAATCTTTTTTGGAGGAACAACTAGTGTCTCTAAGGGTTAATTATGGAAGCTTTTCCAAGATTGATAAGATGCAGGACCAAGGCGACAAGCTGGCAGATTGTTGGAGCAAGCCCAGGCTGATGGTGGCTGGCTGTAAGGTGTAGACCCCCTTTTTGTTAAAGCAGAGTTGTTATCCCTACATGAATCAATTAGTATGTCCTCCCTAGTGGCAAGTGTGGACAATGGCTGGATTCAGAATGATTGGAACTGCACACAAGAAGCTTATGAAGTGCTACAACCAATTTGCTCTAGGAAAATAAAAAAAGTCTTGACTGACTATCGTGGCCAACCAACTGTTCCTTGACAATGAGATTTTTTGCTTAGGAGCAGTGTTTTGAATGCACACAGCATGCCGGCAATATGGCCTTTTTCTGATATGCGGCCATATCAACATACATGTAACGTCAAAATGCAAGAGTGTCATTGATATTTTACCAAATATCAAAATAATATATTATTGATATCGATAAAGTGGACACTATTGATACAATTCTTAGGCTATTACCATATTTTAAGGTTGACATATGCGACTCAGTAACCCATTTTTGCCCCTTACGGTCGTCACATGCTTATTGGAGTGATAAGAACTCTTGCAAGTGTTTTCTCTCTATTAATTAGATTTTTAAGGTAATTTAGCTTCTCCAAAATTAAATAGAATTTGTTTCTCATTCTTTAAGAAAATTTAAGTTACAATCACTAGATTTAAATCTTGTAGATTTTAACGATTACATTTGTAGATCCATGAGTTTATAGTAAATTAACTAGTTCTATTATTGTTTAATCTACATATTTTATAGAATTAAATTGTTAGATCATACGAATTCCGTGTTTAAATATTTTTTTGATAGAATTGATGTTTAAGTGTATCAAGTTTTTCTAACATAATTATATAAATTTAATATAATCCTAATCATTCTAATAACAGGGATCAAGATGTCGTCGGCATGCCATCGAAATGAGAGGTTTTGGGAGGAGGATCATATCTTCACAAAAGGGGTATTGAAATTTAGGGGTCTCTGCAATATGTTAACAATTTCGATCACGTTGACTATTTCAATGATATATCGGTTGGCACGACCATTTCGAGGCATGCTATTACCTACTAATTGTTGCTCTACTACGCGTAGGTGTAGTTTCTACCTACTATTGCGGTGGTCGAAGTGATAGGTTCGGTTACTTCGATGGTGGTGGCATTGTGATTCGCACCTCGCAAGGAAGAGGGAGGAGAGGTAGTGGGTCTCGTTTGGGTCACATGAAGGGGAGGAGAGAAGGTTCAAGGTGGAGGGTTTGTTAGTGGCAGAGTAAGGAGGTGGGTTACAGCAAAAAAGAAAATGAGGAGAGGAGAGGGAAAAAAATGAAGTGCCTTCAACATGTTCTCGACATGCCTCCAAAATGAATGATTTTCGAAGCATCGAAATCGTCGAAATACGGGTATTTCAATGACATGCCCTTAGTGTGCCTCTGTAATATGCATTTAAAAGTTTATCAAAATGATGTTGAAATTTATATTTAAAACGAGATGAAGAGAAAAAGAGTTGTGACCAAGGATAGGCATCAAAGACAAAGGCAAGAGGCAAACACAACTTGCTCCTTGTATGGTACTGGGGAAGAGGATATTGATCATGTTTTCCTTTGATGCCCATTTGTAAGACTGGGATGGTAAGCTTCAAGTCTGACATGGGTGCAGGGTCTGTGATTGATAAGTAGGGGAATGCTCTATGTAGATAATAGTGTGATTTTTCCAAAAAATTAATGAATCACAATGCCATTTATTACCGATTGCCCATTATTTTTCCGCTTTCAAAAAAATGGATAAAAGATCTGATTAGATATATGTTGTTGTAGAGGGAATCCTTAGGATAACCAACAGTGGGATTGTGGGTGATAAAATACCTAAACAAAAGCCCTCCTAACATGCCCCAAATTGACTTTTCAGAAACAAAACAAAAAAAAAAAAGCCCCAATTGACACTTACTGCAAATGAGAAGATTGTGGAAAGAAACACTTAACTGAAACCCCCACCCCAAAGTTGACTATATCTCCTCTTTTATTCAAAATAAATTAGTAGATTTTATTTAAATTTTATTCATTCTCAATGTTATATCTCATGATTTGCTTTGAGCAAAAGGTCATGCACATACTTTATAGTGCAGTTGTTATTGACCTAGAACCAATATTTACAAATTCATATTTTCACTAGCCTCACCCAGTACCTTGAAGTTGGAACAAGGAATGGCAAGTATTTCCCTACCCATTTTGATGCAATTACTGATAATAAAGAGTAGGAAAAGATTTTCGCAAATAGTGAAAGGAAGCGTTCTTCAACAGGACCAGGTGTCAAGGGCATGTGGACAGTTCATCCAGCCTTGTGCAGGCAAAAGTCTCAAGAAGTGGCATAATGCTCTTAAAACCAATGACCTTGAATGAGAAAAAAGTAGAATTTCATGTGTAGTGGTGAAATTCTTAGATCCGGGCCAGAAAGAAAGACACCCGATGCTGTGCCTCCAAGGCAATGCTGAATGGATTGAGAACATCAGATTGGTAGCAAACATGGGTACAGTAGGTTGACACCATTTCCATATGTCAAATAGATGAGGAGAATCAGGACCACATTCAATTCAAGTGTCGATACTCATATTCTATTTGATAGAACCACAGGACCAAATTCTCCATGGATCTTAACTGTTTCTGTAGATTGACAGAGGAAATGGAGGCAATCAGTGTTATGTCTAGTCAATGGGATCAATCTCCTGGCTCGGCTCACTATGATCAGACACTTAGAGTAAAAAAGAATAGGAAGTGAAGGAGAGCTGAATCTCATCAAGCAAAGAAGGTTAGATTATACCATACACCTATTTCTTAAGCCCTACTAAGCACAGTAGGGCTTCTTAATGCAATATACCCACCACCATTGTGAAACAGGGAGCAAGAGATCGTAAAGAGGATGGCACAAGACATAAGGATTGGTGGTGTAAGGTTTTATTTTGGACTAAAATATCAGCATCTTTTAAAAGGGAAAAGAAGAGACCATCATCATTCTCTTTGTGATTTTTGTGGAAGAGTAACATTGTAATTCATACAACTGGAATATGGTGAAGTAAAGCAATCATTGGTTTTTTACTATATAATGTTGATGTCTAGCATATCTAGAAACGTAGATCATATAAATGAATTAAATGACCATACAATCACAAATATATTTCAATTGTGCATCGGTAAAAAGGAAATGTGAGAGAAGGTATAGGTTTGAGTGAAATATAGACAACCTGCTCATGACCCAGTTTCAAAAGGTTGGTTCCAAAATTGATGGCTATGCTGCCAACTATATTGATGAGTGCTCCAACAATCCACTCTCCCATGTCAAAATATCACCAGTTATGACAAACTTTTGAAATTCATGTCATTTGATGTTGTGCTCATTGCTGATAGCAGCAAGCATCTAGAGCAATCAGGAAGTTGTTTTGGCATGCGCATTTCAACTCATGATTCTTCCAGGCAGAAAGGATGGTACCTGAGAAAGTCATAAGAACAACATTTACCAAAGGAGGAATCTGAGGATAATAAAAAACTCATATAGGCATCAAGGGTCAAATATATTAAAACAAGATAAATGCAAAAATATAAGGACAACTACATCACCAAAATTTTCAAAAGTAAATGTCAAAATGAGCAAAGAATAGTGAACAAAAGACGCTGGCAGGCTGAATCTTCCTTGGAACTTCATCTCTATCCGATGATGTATGTTTGTACATGAAAGAGGATGGACTAGAAACCAACACAATATACTAATAGCAAACTCTTATAAGCTTCATGAACAATTTTCTTTCGACAAAATATGTTCATGGCTGTGAAGGAATGGCTTAATTCGATTATGAAACTCCCAACCTCTCTTACGTAGAGGAGATAGTGTGATATTACAAAGTAGCGCTTAGAGAAAATAAAAATAGCAAAAACAATGAGGTAAATAGCAATAAAGTATAAATATCAATCATGCCCAACTTATCACATAAAATGCCATGTCTCTTCTTGGGAAGCACCTTTGTAATATGTACAATCTATAGATTAGAGGAGGCAAGTGGTGAAACAATCTTTCGATCACTACCAGCATTACAAATAAAGTGACAATCCACCTCAATGTGTTTAGTTCACTCATAAAATCCAAAATTTGATGCAATAAGTAGCTGATTTGTTGTCACAATACATGGGAATAAGATATACAACAAGGAGTTTGAGATTTATCATAAAGGAGGCAATCCACATCACGTCACACATTGTCTGAGCCATAATCCTATACTTTGCCTCAATGCTGGATCGTGAAACAACATATTATTTCTAACTAAGCCATGTAACCAAATTGCCACCAAGAAATGTGGCATATCCTATGGTAGATCTTCTATCATTAGGTAAGCTGGCATAACTACATCTGAATAAGCACACCAATCAAGATATCATTCTTTCTGAAAAATGACCTCTTCTTATGGATCCCTTCAAATACTAATAATAAAGTATACATATGCCAATTGCCATAACATGGCTTATCTATGAGTTGGCTCATCTTGTTTACTGCAAAACTTATATCTACTCGTGTAACAATCATGTGGAGAATAAGTGTCACATGGCAAGTCAGTTAGACCACGTGGCAAGTTAGGTCCACCCAAGGGGCGTCAACCCTAAGGGGATTGTTTGGCTTTCCTTAGAGTCCAAGTTTGCTTTTTTAGTATGGTAATAAGTCCTTTAGGCAAGTGATTAAGTGGATTTGATGTTTTCTATTTTTAGGAGATTTGATTTTGTTTCATATTTTAAGATTGAGATTTGCTCTATATATATAGACAGAACCTATGTATGTTTCTTTTGAGTTGAATGCATTATCTTCTTTACAAATAAACCAACTCCCTCTCTCTCCTCTCTTCTCCACCACCTAATGCACTCTCTCTCTCCTCTCTCAATTTTACGTGTGCCAACTACAGCAGCTTGCTGCTACTTTTTCCCTCCACGTGGAAGAGCCTCCATGTTCCAATAGTGCACAAATCCTCACATGATATCAGAGCCTTTGATCTAGACTTTTGCTGGAGATTTTCTGCACATGTAGAATAGAGCAGAGAAGAAAAGACGCACAACAATCTGTGCATGAGTTTTCTGGTGGACTACAACCACTTGTGTGTGGCCTTTTCTCTCGATAGATAGCCTTCTTCCATGCAAAAGTGAAGGTGAGAGATCACACACAAGGCCATGCATGATTCCTACGTGCATCAGAGCCTTGTCAATCGAGGCATCTTCATCGACTTGTGAGTTCTCTCAAAGAACTCCTTTAAGGACCTTGGCATCTTACACAAGGCCCAAGAAGGCACATAGAGGACTCCGGTGGGTGGCTTCCCTCACGCATCCAGCACCTTACGCAAAGCGTACAAGTAGAGAAAGGCTCATTTTTTGTGAACAGAGATGGTTGAAAGCAAAATCAGATCAACATCGAGAAAGGAAAGGTTAATTCAAGGCACCACGATCAAACTTCAGGGTACCTCGAACTATATCCTATGGGCTCGAGCATTCAAGATCTTCGTGAGAGGATAGGACAAGTTGCATGTCCTACTCAAGGAGAAGTCCAAGTCCAAGGATTCAACGAAGAAAAAGTGCGAGAAAGAGAATTACATGGTGTTGAATTGGCTGATAAATTCAATCAATCCATCAATCGCCTCTAATATGTTATACAAGAAGTCAACGTACGAGATGTGGAGTTCCTTGGAGGAGAGGTACTCCAAGAAGCCCAGCAACGCCTGCATCACCGATATCTATACCCGCATCTCGATAGATAGTCAAGGGGATCTTCCCCTTGACAAATACTACTCAAAGATGGAGGCACTTTTTGAAGAACTAAAAGCATGTCTGCTGCGATAAGCAGACTATTATACAAGAAAGATGGCAAGCCACGAGATTCTTATCAACGTTGAATCCCCGGTATCAATCCACACGTGATCAGATCCTTACACTGGACAAGGAGTTAGATCTTGAGACGATTTATAGTCGTCTCGAGAAGCTTTGAGAACCAGATGCAAGTTCCAGTAGAGTTGTGGCATTGAAAACACTGCTATGCTACATTTGATGGAACAAGACATGGAAGAGGACGTGGTCAAGTCTCTCCACCATGTCAACATTGCAGACGCACCAATCATCCATAAGATCATTGTTAGGACAAGTTTGGAAGACCCACACATAGGGCTACTAGCACCTCACGACAACTATTAAGGTTGCCCACAAGGCAACGACTTCCAAAATCGCAAGAGTTACACTGTGACTTCTACCAAAGAGATTATTGAAGATATGAAGCTTGAAGAAGAGAACTAGCAGGGGCTTTAGCCTCATCAATCATCACAAATGCACAAAGTCATCGTCCTACCGACCTTGGCTTCAGGGGGATTGTGGAGAATAAGTGCCATGTGGCAAGTCAATTAGGCCACGTGGCAAGTTTGGTCCACCTGAAGGGCGTCAACCCTAAGGGGATTATTTGGCTTTGCTTAGAATATAAGTTTACTTTTTTAGTATGGTGATAAGTTCTTTAGGCAAGTGGTTAAGTGGATTTGATGTTTTCTATTTTTAAGAGATTTAATTAGATTAATTTCCAATTTTGAGATTAGGATTTACTCTCTCTATATAGAGAAAACCTATGTATGTTTCTTTTGATTTAGAACGCATTATCTTCTTTACAAATAAACCAACTCCCTCTCTATCCTCTCTTCTCCACCGCCAGCTGCACTCTCTCTCTCTCCTCTCTCTATTATGTGTGTGCCAACTCCAACAACTTACTACTGCTTTTTCCCTCCATGTGGAAGAGCCTCTATGTTCCGATAGTGCACAAATCCTCACAAATCAAATACAAAAGTTTTCTACTAGTAGTTCTATACCTTTTCAGGTCATCAAAAAGAAGATCATCATCATTTGTCTCTTCCCAAATTCCATAGGAACTAATGATGGTTTAGCACCAAGTGTTGCAGGCAGCATAATATTTTCTTAAGGGAATAGCCAATTTTCTTTTTTTTTTTTATCATTTAGAGTTTTTAGTTATCACCTTGTTTTGGATTTTCTTTTTTTTCATTTGCATATTATCCTTTTGTTTTGGATGAGTCAAGTCTCCTATCTTTTCTTTATTTTAGTTGTTATAACAAATTATCAAATAAGTCAAGCCATTTTCATCATTTGTAAATCCCTTTCTAAAAGGGGCGGACATGTGCTATAGAAAAATAAAGTTAGAATGGGTAAAATTTAAGTTTTGATCTATCAACCATCCCCTCCCAACCCTATTCTCTCTCAATCCTATGCAACTTGCCATGTTTCCTTTTTTCTTCTTGCCCCCCACCACTTTCTCAACCCATATTCTTCCTCCAGCATCAAGTGGTATTAAAGTCATGAGATCAATTGATCTCAATGATTAAGGATCCTCTATTATAAAAATAAAAAGAGCTCCCACACTTCAACAAATCCCCACCATTATGACGACAAGGATCTACGCAAGAATAAGAGGTGATCATACTATGATGCCAGTGATCCCTATTTTTATAGTATAAAAGTAGCCGAATTTAAAGGGAAGATGGAGAAGATAAAAAAAGATTTGCTATTTGTAACTAAGCAGTTGAAAGCTATTAGAGAAGAGGGAGAACATTAAGGTTCCCTCCTTTACCCCAAGATTGTCAACAACACTCAAAAATCAAGTGGGAATAAAGATGAGTTGCAAGCATCTAAGAGATTGAAAATTTTATTCCAGCTATTATCCTTGAAGATCGCAAACCTACCCTACCAGTCAAAGGCTCATCTAATGTACTTACCAATTCTGATGATGGAGTTGCAAAGGATTGATGATTGGTAATTGAAGCATCAAATAGCACCTTGAGGGAGATTTCAAAGCATGTTGAAGAACCCCCTATTCAAGTGAAGGAGTTGATGTCCATTGACATTTCTAAGACTGATGTCCCTCGTCTCTATCTCCAACATGCAAGGATATAGTGGATGCAAACATCACATTTATTTAAAAGTTGTATGGTGGGTGGAATTTCCTTTACATCAGTCGAATCCATCCCATCCAAGGGTCCCGCAACTAATCTAAATGTTGCTTGGGCACTTGGTATGGCTCCATGGATCGTAGCACCAACATCCCTACTAAAGCTATCACCTTTGAAGCCCTCACCTCCACCAAACCTGGATTGTAGTAGGAAACCTGTAGGAGTAAGTTTTTAGAAGAGGGAGAGAATTGATGCAAGCAACACTTATTTTACGGGTGTGGATGCAAACGATCAGTTTTATTTTTTTTTATTATTGAGTCTTTAATTATTACCTTATTTAGGCTTTTCTTCCTTTTTTTATTTGTAGATTATCCTTTTGTTTTGGGGATGAATCAAGCCTCTAATCTTTTCTTTATTAAGGTTGTTAAAGCAAATTATCCCTTCATTTAGGATAAGTTAAAAGGACAGATATGTATTGCTACCTTTGAGGAGGGAAAGGTTCCAGTTGAATAATACTTTCTTCTTCGAAGAAAAGGCAACACACTCAAAGAAGGTGAAACCAGCAGTGACTATTGGGATCATAGCAACAAAATTTCTTTTGGGTACAAGAATACCCCAGGAGGATGCATTTAACAACTCGTGGAGACAATTGGTCTTGCTGTCCAAAAATACAAACAAAATAAGTACAACCAAAACACACATAGAGTGATCGGAAACTCCCGATATCGGAGGGTCCAACTCAACAACTCAAACAATTGGACCCCCTATGTGAGCAGAGAGTTCGACCCAAAGGTTCAAGCAATCGCACAAGAGGCAAAGAAGTTGGTGACCTAGTTCCACCACAAGAGGTATACGTCTGAGAGAAGGATAATGCTTCCAAATATGCACTAGTAAGAAGTAAGATTACAATATCTCTTTTTCTCTTGAGTTGCCTCAGGGAGGGCCTTGAGGGCCTCTTGTTGGTGCTAGAGCACCACGATCATTTGTTTTGATGATAACAAAACACGTATCATTTAATATTTGCGCTTTGAGTCATAGATTTCAGGTCAATCGCAAATGGATACGTGATTAGACGGAGTTCGAGCTCGCATCCAGGACGGATTGGAGGAGCTCGATGGAGAACAGAGGAGATTCGCGAGGAGCGATAGATTGAAGAAGGAAGGAGATGAAGAATAGGATAGATTTCCTTCTCTTGTACTCCTTGTATTTTTCGTTATTTCTGTTGCTCTTTATTTTTGTTACTTAGATTTCTGTTAAAGAGCCTCAAAGTACCCTAACAGTAGTCCTAGGAACATCTGCACAACCCTAGGATACTTAGGTTTTCTGTAGAACACTTAGAAAACTAATATAGGGTTCAAACAGAGTTTCCAGACGTCTAATTCCCAAATCAGACGTCTGATAAAGTATTTTAAGACATCTGACTGTTGTTTCAGACGTCTGATAACTATTAGGATGGACATAGTTATTTCTATCTGATGAAATCAGACGTCCATACCTTAGACCAGACGTCCAATTAGTGGACCGTTGGCTGGCTTAGCAAACACTCAAGAATATGACCGTTAGAGCCTTATCAGACGTCCATAGGACTGTCCAGACGTCTGATAATTGACCGTTTTGCCTCGGCTGACCCAAAATCTCTTCTCAGAGATTTTCTAGCCGTTGCAACGTTTGGAAATCCATTTCCACAGAAAAAGTAGGTTTCCAGACGTCCAGACATAGTGTCAGACGTCCTATATGTTGTCTGATGGACTTGCACAAAAACCCTGTTTAGATCTGATCCAAGTCAGGAAGAGACCCGCCCAAAATCAGACGTCTGACCTTGAAATCAGACGTCTTAAAGTGAAGTTCCAAACGTCTGATGCCAGAATTAGACGTCTGATAAGCCTGTCAGAACAATGATTGTTCCTGATTTCGGGCTGATTCTCTTGGACTTTGTTCCCAACAGCTATAGAACATTTCCTAAGCCTTCCAAAGCCTTCCTAAGGCCTCTATAAATAGAGGGGAACCCTTGCAACATAAACACACACCTAGATACACTAAGAGAAACACAAGACACTTAAGCAACATAGTTCCACTCTCTTGTGTCCTAGATAGCTCTTGCTCTCTAAACTCAAGTTCTACATCTTGAGAGCATCAAGCTGTTGCGCACCCGCTCTCCCGCCGTTGTTCACGAGAGCGAAGTTGCGCCGTCGCATGGCTCACGCACCGCGTCATCAACTCGACACACTCCTTGCAAAGGGGAGTTTCCTAATTCCTATAGAAGCTAGGTTTAAAATTACTTTGTTGGCTCTATAGGACTTGTTGTTTCTTTTATCTTTGTTATTTGGTTGGGTATTCGCTTTGCGAATTCCCGTCTCCTTCGCGAGACAAAATCTTTCTCGTGGAGAGAAGGGGTTGAGGTACGCTACCCTCGTTTAAGTAGCGTGGTTGTATTGAGGTTGAATCACCCTCGTTTAAAGTGATTCGGTTTAGTAGATTTTGATCAACTTGGTTGATCGGAAAATCCTAACTCGAGAGGGTTAGGTGGTGGTTTTCACCCGGTTTGGGTTTCCACCTAAAAATAATTGTGTACTCGTGTGATTGCTTATTTGTGAGATTATTTATATTTATTTCCGCAATTATTACGTCACCCCCTCCGATTAGGGAACTTTCACCTCTCCCTATTATTTATAGTCCTGGAGTTTGTCCCTTTAAGAGATCTTCTGATTGGATATGCCTGTTACCAAGGTACGTATGTTGTCAGGTCACTAATTGCGATTGCCATGTCAGCATTTATTTGGAGGTATGGACATGTTATACTTTCTCCATTGTCCCTTTGGTGCCGGCTTTATTAGTCGAGTTTCCTGGACATACCCATGTCCGGGCCTTTCTGGTCATAGGTGGGTTGGACCTCAAGGCCTCTGATCTGGCAAGTCAGATCCCTGGACCCATCTGCGAGTCTTTCTTTGGATGTAGGCAGGTCGGATCCCCAAACCCGCCTATACTCGAGTCTCTCTGGGTCAAGTCCCTTTTTTTTGGGTTTTTGCATGGAGTTTTGGGTCCGAGGGTATTTTTTGCCCCTCATCATAAAGGCAAAGCAAAGAGATCCACATCTAGATGCAACATCTCATACAAGGTCATCCCTTTTAAGATAAACAAAGTAACATGCTTGATCCAATAAGTTGCAATTAAAACATCAACTCCCCAAAATTGATTAGGCACCTTCACAAATACATGAAGTATACAAGCAATGTCCAAGATATATCTCAATTTCCTCTCAACAACTTCATCTTGCTGAGATGTATAAGCACATAAAGTTTGATATATGGTATCATTAGAAACAAAGAATGATTGCAACTCACTTTGCATACATTGTCCTTATGAAAAATCTTTATAAAGGATGAACAAAGTTCCAGGCTTCATTAAAAAAGATGTTTTACAACATTGATTTGATTCTTTCGGAGAAACACCCAAGACAACCAACCGTGATTATTGACAAAAAAACAAAGTATCTATGACCAACAACATTGCCCACACGAGATGGCTCTTAAACATCATAATGTACTAGAAAGAAAGGGGATGAACTCATCTTCTCAGCATGAGAGGGAAAACAAGCATGATGATGCGTCCCTATCTGGCAAGGGTCACAATCAAAAGTAATAGACCAAGGGAGATCAAGACACATCTAACGTAGCTTACTATTGGATGGATGACCGAGACAATAATGCCACAAGATAGGGCCAACTAAAATAGAGACTGCTCCAACAAAGATAACGGGTAGATCAAGATAGTAGAGTCCATCCTTTTTCATACCCCCCACCAATCGTCTACCTCGTCTCAATGTCTCACATAATTTACTAACAAATAACAAGCTCATAGGAAATTCCAAGCATAGTAGATATTTGATGCTTATAATTGAGAAGAGAAGTGAACATCACCAATTACAATAACAAGAGAGTGAGCACCATTGGTCCATCTAATTGACATAACCCCTCTAATGGTTTGGCTTCAAATAGAGATCCATGTCGACCAGTTAGGTGAGTAGATGCACCCAAATTTATAACCCAGTACTCAATGGTTGGCAAGCAGTATCAATAACAGCAACATGGGCGCAGGGTCCAACAATAATAAATGCAAGTGATGTTATGAAGAGTTGCACCAAGCAAAAGTAGCACTCAGAAAATAAATCAAAGTAGTAGTAGAAGAAGAATTCAAGCATAGAAGATGATCCCAAGCAGAATATGGGAGATAATCCCAAGCAAAGCCATCAAGGCAAGTGATGTAGTACGAGACACGTGGCACTGATCAAGTCCCAATTAAGATGTGCAAAAATTCGTTGTGCTCATTGTCACACCAAACAAGTCATGTCACACAACCAAGGGACAATATCAATGTGGCTCAATCAAAAATTTCTTGTGGAATCACGCACAAATGAGTGAAATACACCAAAACCAAGCAGGAACAAAAATTCCCAATCAAGCCACAAACATGGTCAAATCAAAATCCACGAACCACAACGAATAGGTAGCAAGGTCACGAGAGTGTCTCCGACTAGTAGCAAGAGGGTTCAAACTAGTTTGATACTCAAAACCAATCCAATCACTCAAAACAAGAAGATCAAGAAGAAACCCATGGAACAAAGGTTGTATCCCAACACCGAAGTGATCATCGATGATTGATCGATGCCGTAAACCAGTTGGCGGTGAAGATACCACAGCTTTAAATAGTTTTCAGTGGATTTGGTCACCGCCCCTCCACTATTACAGTAAGTTTTTGCTACCGTCAATCGCTAATGATTGATCAACCACAGTGAGGGTTTCCAGACACCCAACAATCAATGACAGTGGCTATGTTGGTGATCAGTGGGTAGTGGTCGGGGCATTGATGATCAGTGGTGGCAGCGCTAACACAAGAAAACCCTATTCAAGTAGGGTTTTTTTCTTTATTCTATTATAATTTTTTATTTTTTGGGTGAAAGAATAAAAAAGGAGATGAGAAAAAAGGACTGCAGAAAGACCCGATCTACGACCACTGCTCTAATGCTATATAAAGGAATGTATGGGCTTGATTCTATTCTCAAACTCCCAACCTCGCTTATGTAGGGGAGGCGGTGAAAAATTACATAGCAGTGCTCAAACAAAATGAAAAAAGCAAAAAGTAACAAAAAGGGCACAAGGAAATAAATAGCTCTAACAATGGCAAACATAGTTAAGCCCTAAACTTTTCAACACATAGAGTTGCTTGATGGCATAAAGAATTTCGGGATGAAAAGAATAGCGCAAAAGTATATGAGATGAGCAAAAGAGGGCAAGGAACCAAAAGATACAACAAGTTGATCCATTTATGGAAAAGGGAGATCAGAAAGTGGAGGTTACTGCAATCAGTACAGTTGATGGAAGTAAAACACTTCCTAAAACACTCTAATTATAAAACAAACAAGGAGAAGTTGTAACTAAGCCGTTTCGTACTTTCTGAAATCTTGCCTTGCCGCATATGTGCCAGGAGATAGAAGGATGACTAAAAGCAATGCAGGTAAATAAAAATCACAAATAACTTGGGTATGTCATTCTTCATTCAACAAAATGTGCTACATTTTATTCAAAGCACTACAAACACCCCCCACACCAACATGCATAACAAAAATGGGAAAAAACAAAGAAAGAAAAAGACCTGACTGGGGATAGCATTTTTCCTCTACATGTCTACAGAACTGCAAAGAATACAAGGATTGCAGACTTTAATGTAAAGGTAGACTGCTTTGTCAAAAGAATTGAGTATTGCAAACCCGTGCAACAATTTGCTCAAGAATTTCTTCAAGTAGTGAACTATATTCAAATGTTGCTGTCAACTGCATTTTTTAGGCCCTATCCTGGAACACATTATGCAATTCCCAATCAAGCATTTCCAAGAATATAACCTCATAAAGGCAATTCCCAAAATGCTGGCTCTCTCACCACGCAATACTTGAGGACGGTTTGTGAAATGACCCTCTCTAGGGGTCATTTGGGATTTTCCTAAACTTTAGGGCATGGGCGTAAAATTTCGTGCATCAGAAAATCCACGTAAGGACCCCATCCGAATTATTTTTGACTCATAGGAGGCTTAACGTAAATGTTACACCCCTACTTTTCACCTTTTCAACCCCACGTAAACCACCCTAAGAATCTAGGATGTTCCCGTAAAATTCCCTCACACCCGCAACACCTAAAACCCTACCCCTGAACCCCCATAAAAACCCCCTCCTTGATCCTCGCACCCCCATTCCCCTCACCTCAGCAATGCTCGTCATCCTTTCCCCCCAACAAGAGAGAGAGAGAGAGGCGAGCGGGAGAGGGAGAAAGCAGGGGATTGAAGGAGTGAGGGACCGAGAGAGGAAGGGGAGCTGCAAGGGGGAGGTGCTAAGCTCTATAGCTGCAGCATGCAGGCACACTGCACGAGACACTCAAGCGGAGTTCGAGGTGCATACTGGAAATCTAGGGGATTGTGCGGACAGTCGAGGGGCATTGCAGATGACTAGGGTGAGCTTTGGACGTTCGGAGATGCGTAGAGCACAAGGTGCGATCTGTCCGAGGCGCCTGCAGCGTGTACGGGCTCGAAGCGCGAGCTTGCGTAGGGAAGTAGTGCTCACACAAGGGGAACTGCAAGGGGGGAGTGCACGTGCACTGCATCCAAGGTGTTTTTGGACGTCTAAAGGGGGTACCAGACATCCAAGTAAGGCCTCAGATGGTTGGGACTGGCAGCAGACGACAGATGGGGAAGCAGAACCTTAGGCAGAATTCTGCGCGCGTTTAAAACGTCTAGGACTCACTCCAGGCGTCTGATATCGACAAGGGGCGCACGCCTGCTGCAGAGGGTGGTCGATCCAACCAGACCAACCTGTTCGGCCCGATTCAAACAAACCATGGAAGGTTTCTAAGCCTGTTCAAGACCCAATCAGGGTCGAAATCGCACAACCAAGGTATCGTTGGAAAGCTCTTGAATTTTCCTACATTTTAAAGTCATTTCTACAATGTTTTGAATAAATTTGTAAACCGAAATGTTGGTCAAAGTGTTGGATGCCCCTTTTGATCATTATTTTGGTGTAGGATCTAAGTCTGTGGCACGTACGGAACCTGCAGAGGCGTCAGGATCCGCCACTCGTGCCCCTTACCTCCCGTACCCCTAGGTAGAGTGGTCTTCATGTCCCAACGTGTTTAGTTCCGTTTTGAAATGTATGTTACAAGTAATTACTTAATGCATTATAATGTTTCCGCAAATGCATTAGTAAAGTAAATTGATAACTGCCTGTCTCAGAGATGCAAATGCATGCCCTAACTCATAATCTATGAGCTTTATGCTTGTCATATACGTGAAGAATGATTAATGTTTGTTGTGAGAGAACGACAACTTTAATGATTGAGATAAATGCCTCTACAGTAATGCATCTAATTGTTTATTTCCCATGGTTGGAATCTAAATCTAAATGAAGATGAAATGTTAACTTGTGGGTATGTGAATCGGAATTAAAGGAATTATAAATCAATCTCGTGGAGAAGTAGAAGAATAAATTATTTACTATGGTACAAACCTGGATAATGATGGACTGACTTATCTACAATGTGATATGAATATTGCTTGGACTCTAATTTGGGGGCAAGCTGACCCTCGTATACATATGTATCGAGGAGAGCTATTCACCTCACGTGTAGGGAGAGAGCTAACATATCCTCAGGTTGGGACCCAGGCTGGGAATGGCCTCCCTTCATCGACTCATGTTAGGCCCACAGGACCAAACAGAATAGTAGTGTAAGGGTACGCAGACTGGTGAGGGACGCGACCCCTGTTCTATTTTGTATGGTACTACTTAATGCGTACCCGTTAGCGAAAAAAACTAACTGCATGCTAGCGCGGCATAGCTTCTTATGCATTTATCGCAGGTGCTGTAGTCACCGCTACGTCGCGACCATGACCCCGGGGTGATAGACCGGGTGTGGGACAAACACGGGGGTGTTCTCTCGACCATGAGAGCACCACGTACACGTCCTGCATCGCTGGAAAAACTGCAACAAGATCGTTCCATTAGGGACATGTAAAATAAGAGATAATGAGACCATTTGTTAGAATTTCAAAACATAAAACAGTTAATACCTAGAAATGAAAACAAAATATGAATTGTGTGAAACGTTTACAATTACTTGAAATGCTTATTGTTTTTAAATTCAACTGCATTAGTTATCTTTGCACTTGCCACTCTACTTAGTTTTTGTTGACTACTACTACTTATGCTCAAGTCAGGGAGGTGAGCAACTAGTATCACCGGCTGCAGAGGGTACTGAACCTAGTCAAGCCCAGCCTTAGTCTGTTTCTATTTCTTCTATAGTTGGATTTTTTCTACTACTGTCATGAGTACTCTGGTTTAGAACCTTTTAGTTATGTTTCCATTTTCCTTTATGGTTGTGATGGCTATGTTGAGGATCTTTCTTTTCTCGTTGTTTTGTTTACGGAATTACTCCTCGTTTCCTGTTATTTAATTGAAGTTCTAGCTATGTTACAAATGTGGATTGTTTCCCATTGTGATGTTATTTTCGCTGGACGACTGGATCTTGGATCAGTCGAGGCACCCCAACCTCGGGATCCATGTGGAGCTGGGTTTAGGTCGTAACAGTTTGAAATGATGTGAGCAACTTCAACCAACTTCTGGCCATCATGAAGCCCAAATAGTTTTTCAGTTTCAACCATGTCAGCCTCCAGCTATGCTGTTGCTATCAAACTCCTGCCATCTTGGCATCTTGAAGCAATGTAAGAGCTAGTTTACTTGAGACACTTTGCAAGTAAACACCACTCTGCAAAAACTAGCATTATCACCAGTTCAAATAAACACCACAAGGGTTAATACCACAGTTTAACATCAATTCAAGTGAACAGAAATTGATGTTAATACTACTCTGCAAGTAAAGTAACCCTAAAGATTTTTCACCAAAAACTTCTCTTAAGCTAAAATCCTAAAGCTAATTCAGATGGAAGGGTCCCAGATTCCCAGTATATGTCTACTTGCAATGTGATTTGCCCTTAAAGTACCTTAATTTTGAAACCTACCAGTCGGTTTGGGTAGTGAGCAAGCAACAAATCAAAGGCCCGTTCGGTCAAAAGCTTTGAGATTAATATAAATTATAAACGCAAATTTACTGTCAAGGTAATTGCCGCTGTTCTCATCTCAGCAATCCAAAGATCCAACTTTCCAACCCATGATAACACATCATCTCTTATTAGTTGTTTAGTTCTTATCCCACATTGCTTAATACTTTAACACCAAAAAAATAATAAATCGGGATCACAGTCAGAGCCATCCAATCCATGATTTTGCTACGAAATAGCTAATTGCTTCTAGGACCTCTACCACCATAGCTCTTTGTTCTTTTTAACGAACAGCAGATGTACTTAATACAAGATCTAGTCCAATATCACCAGACCGAATATTGCAAGCTAAAGACTTAGGATTCAACCAGCATCAGAAAACGAACCTCTCCAAGCTCAATCTGCATTCGTATAAAATGATCAAAATACCCAAAGGCATCACCTTTACGAATCCTAACCACCCCGAAAAGCCATCTATCTGAATAAAACACAACCAGCGACCAAATTGAAAAAGAAGGGGCTTTATTTCAGGTACTACAACAACACAATCCCAATCTAAACAATGTGAACGCCACAAATCCACATATCGAGATCACCAAGAGCCCGACAGCCCCACCAGGCAATCGAGTCTCCCAACAACATCCGGATCTCCGAAGGAGAAAATCTCCCCACATAAACCCAGAAATCAACGGCATTCGAATGCAAGCAGATCCGCAGCACCGAAACGCTTACGTCGACGGGAGAGGGCATCAGATCTGGCAACTTGGGGGATGAGATCGATCGATCGGGGAGGCCGCGTTGTAGCGGATCTCGTGCGCGCGGGAGGGGTCGAGGTCGGGTGGGTTTGAGTCCAGGGAAGGAGATCGAGGGTTGGGGGTTAGGGTTCCTCACCGTGGCGGGGGCGATGACGAAATGTGGGTGGAGGAAGCGTGAGGAGGGAAGGAGAGAGGGAGGTGGAGAGAGAGAGAGAAGGGTGGAGGGTGGGGTGGGGGTGGGGGGGGCGTCCGTACGTGGGAACGTTCGGTAAGAGGAGGGTGGTGGGTCAAATTCCGCTGCCCGCTGCTTCTTCCATTACATCTGGAGGGAATAAGGCTGCACATGGAATCAATTAAGCGAGAAAATTACGTGCAACGCTGCCGACGTTGACTCGTTTAAACTTTCGACATAAGACTAGTCAAATAAGACTCAAGGATATCCTTGTATTCCCTCTTAGATCATCTCTATATTAAAATATATTACTTTGAGATGATATTTATTAATATATATTTACGGTTTCACATCCATTTATTTTATTCTCATATTATAATATTAAAATATTATTCACCGTCACTGGATCGATATATCAAACATTGTATCTCATTATTTTATCCTGCTATCCCCGAAATGCTAACACAATTTATCTTACTACCTATCATATCATGAGATGTTTTTATCTTCCTATGAATCATAGCCTTACTTGGTTATCTTGCATAAGAGTGGATGATTTTTCAACCTCAAAAGACGCTCAAGATTTCACCTAAGGGATCCTGACCATTAATTGGGTGACAACAAAATAAAAGAGAGTGGCTAATTTTGAGATTTGTATTTTTTTTTTATGAGGGGTATCTATTGATATTTTTTTTGGAGTCTCCCAAAGTTTTCCCTCTGTACAAGGACTTTCGTTTGGTAATATATCTCGACGAGGATGTAGCTATTATAAGATTATGCAAATTTGGTTGTGACATGGGTGGAATTAAATGATATAGTACTTTCGAAGATTAAAGCTTGCACATTAAGGTTCAAATTTTGATTTATTAAATGTTTGGAGACTTTCTTTTATTTGTTTTCATATGAGAACTCGTGAACTTCTGACGATAGAAAAGGAAAATGTTTTTTCTTAAAGCCAAAGTATCTGTATCTTTGGCGTGATAATTTATTTTCATGTTAGACATATTAGAAGGACTCACAACTCAATAGATGCATACATTTAAGTCCCCAATTGGGAGAAAAAGATAGAACATCTAAGTATTTCCTTCCAAGGGAAGATCAAAAAAAAAAAAAACTTTTTGAATTTAATTCAAAAAGAATCCATTAGACATTCACTCACTGAAGACCTATGAAAGTCTTGTTGGAAGGATGCAATAAAAAGTAAAGAGAAATAGTGTAAATCAAGTAAACACATAGACTCTTAATATTTATATTTATCAAAGTTAATATTAGATTTGAAAATCTAATTAAATCAATTGTGATGCAATTGTTATATGATGACGTCGGAATTTATGTTGAAATCAGTAAGATTTGGGAGAGGTTTTTAGTCCCATATTAGAAGTGAATAAACTTCTTGGTGGTTGTAAAAGGCTTCTACCTCCCATGACTTATGTAGCTAAGGATGAGAGGTAAGGCTAGGGATCACGTACGCACGCGCTTCTCGCCCCTCCTCGACTCTGGCTCGTGTGAGAATCAATTTTGAACTTAAACTCTTTTGCTACGAATTTTAATCTCACGATTTTGACCTGAATTGGTAAATCAAAATGTAAACATTGTTGAAAATTTATTTTGGTTGATTAATAAACTTATTAGTTGATCAATTACCGTATTTCTATAAAATGTCAATTTCTTTAAACGTTTGGTCGTAGACTCTATATAAAGGCTACGAGGGAGCTCTCATTTGACACACAATAAGAGAAGAAAAGCTCTTTCCACACACACACACTCTCTCTCTCTCTCTCGTTCTTGTCTCTCTTTCTCAGTGCATTCATTCGACGTAAGATTGATAGAAAAATCTTTAATCACTTTTATCAATCTTGCACAAAGATATTGAAATATCCACAAGAAGTTTTTGGTTAATCAAACCATTAAATTGGTACATCAATCGGGAATTTTGTTGGAAACCAAATTGCCTCGACTTCATTCTCCTGAAGTGGTTTCGAGAAAGTCAAGATCGGAGTTCACCGAATCTTGGAGATGGATCGTTGTATCTTGAGAGGAGTTCGTCATACCCCGATGCACCGGTATTGTGGGAGCCGACACTTTCTCTAAGGGAAGTCCTTAATGGACGCTTTGATCGGAGTAAAATCTAACCCATTCTCATTTTATTTATTCATGCTACTGTATGTTATTTGTTCTTTATTTTATTCTGGATCTTGCAAAATTATATTTAACTTGATTTAATATTTTTGATCTATACGAAAATGTTGGAAATGCATATATTCTTATTTATTTATTTCTATATGCGTTTATTTCAACAATCTTAGAGAATGTATTGCTTAGATCTAAAATATTTAGGATGTCGGAAATGACTTTCAAATCACATGTAGACTTATCTAGTATAATAGAGGAATTTGGTGGGCAAAATTTCAAGCGTTGGCAACAATACATAAGAATTTGGTTGACCACCATTAGTTTGATCTCGGCGTTGGAAATCGATTACCCGATTTTGGATAAGGAAAAGCGCACTCCTGAAGGCCAAAGGGTGGTGGATGTGTGGAATGAACGCAACCATATTTGTCATGGTTGCATCTTATTGACATTATCTAATGTGTTCTTTGATGTATATAGCTCATTCACATCCACTGCGAAGGGGCTATGGGAGGAGTTGGACAAGAAGTATAATACCAAGGACCTTGGTATTGAAAAATACTCAGTTGCAAAATTCCTTAAATTCCAAATGGCTGAGGGTAAATCAGTTTCTGATATTGCATCAGTATTGGATATCGCAAAATTCCAAATGTCATATTAGCATCATACATTATAAATATTGCATAACATGCATAATCATGCATTTAGGTCAAGTTGTATAAATTGTATAGTAATCGTCTCCTGTTATGGCCAAGGACAGGGCAACTTGTTAATTGGGGCCTCAAATCGAAGATTCAACCGTACAGATCTGATCAGGGCGACGATTGGAGTTCAACGACTCCAAGATCACCTTAATTGGATATCCGTAGCACCAGATAGAGACTAAAGAATCCTAAAGATCAAGGGCCAAGATGGTACCAATCAGCACCTCAGATGACAAATCCGACCATACGGATGGGTTCGGATCGACGACGCAGCCTAACAGCACAAAAATCGGTCCAATCCAACACCCGTGGCACCGTCTACAACTCACAGAAGATGGATGGCCAAGATGGCACCATGTGGCCCCATCTCAACCGCCCAACCGACCCTAAGGACCTGCCTCTATTTTTCTTCTTCACTCGCTCGACGAATCTCCACCATTGGATGCCCATCCAACGGCCACAGATCCGCGCACTTAAATCCTTCGCACAACAAAGATGGGGCCTTAGTGCAACGGTCACGCCCTTGTGGGTGACGCAGGGGTTGCGAGTTCGAGCCACGCTGAGCACCTCAATCCAAACGGGCGCAAGCGCGAGCGCGATTCGACCGTCAAATGAAGATCGGGCGACCGAGGGGAGGAGACGTGGTACAAGGACATGCGTTGGATCGCATATGTGCATGATGACACGTGTTTGCACACCTCATCGCACGCACGTGCACGGCAGAGGCGTTTTGAACGAGCGCTGTGAGGCAAGATCTTAACTGTCCGATCTCACGATTGGACGACTGATATCACCCAAACATGCATGGGCGTTTAGGGAATGGAAGAAGAGCGAGCACACGTAGCGCGTGCACACATCGCCCACGACGGACCTTTAGCAACGTTTAAGTCCGTCACTAAAGGTCCCATTAATGTTTTTGAAGTTAAAATGTCCAAAATGACCCCACTCCTTGCAAATATAAAGGGACAACCCTACTCTACGAATTTTGCATCCCTTCCTTCTCCTCTATTCCTCTTCAAAGCTTAAGAGACGCTTGTCCCACACCCGGGATGCTCCTCAAGAGCTAAATCCAAGTTTTCGCTCCCGTTCCGGAAGTGGATCCCGCGACGACGATGACGTGCTTCCTCGTTCCTGTTCTTTCGACTTCGTCCTCCTTCCTGCCTCGTCCTCCGTCTTCCAAGCGTCACCTCCGTCCGGCTCATCCTCCAAGCATTCGTTGAGGAAGATAACATCTCTCTCCTTTCTTTTATCTCTTTCTAGAGTAGAATTTCTCACTTTCTAGTTGTAACAATTTCCCGCTTTCTAGTGTAATCATTTTCCACTTTCTTAGTTGTAAAAATATTATTTAAATACCAAGTGATTGTTCTCACTCTCTTTCTCTTATTGTCTATAGTAATTCCATTGTGATTATTTCACCTTTTAAACAAAAAAAAGAATACAAAAAAATATAATTACGGATTTTCAGATCGACGTAGCCTCCCTGTGTTCGACCCAGAACTTGTTTATAGATTTTCGGTATAAATTTTATCTATTGAACGTATTTCTTCGCGACTCGAACTACGACGACGGGTTTTCGAATCCAATTGCGAACACGTAGTTTTCTGCCTTCAACAATAATGTTAGTTTTAATTCGATTCAATCTGTTTGTAATAATATTGAATCTTGTGATATATGGTAAGGTAGATTGGGTCATGTAAATTTTAATTCTTTAAAAAGAACAATGAAATTAAATATGGTTCCTAAACATGTAATTTCCCTACTTGGAGGGGTGAGATCAGTGTGACGTAAAAAATGCGTAAATGAAATATAAAGCAATCTCAAAAAGATAATCACACAATGTACACAAAAAGTTTTTAGGTGGAAACCCAAACCGGGTGAAAACCACCACCTAACCCTCTCGAGTTAGGATTTTCCGATCAACCTAGTTGATCAAATCAACTAAACGAATCACTTTAAAACGAGGGTGATTCAACATCAGTACAACCACGCTACAAGTACGAGGGTAGCGTTCCTCAACCCCTTCTCTCCACGAGAAGGATTTTGTCCCACGAAGGAGACGGGAATTCGCAAAGCGAATACCCAACCAAAAGACAAAGGTAAAATAAACAACAAACCTATAGAGCCAACAAAGTAATAAACCTAAGCTTCTATAGGATTTAGGAAACTCTCCTTTGCAAGGAGTGCGTCGACGATGGCGCAGTGCGTGAGCCACGCGACGGCGCAACTTCGCTCTCGTGAACTACGGCGGGAGAGCCGGTGCGCAACAGCTTGATGCTCTCAAGAGAATGGTGCTTGAGCTTGGAGAGCAAGAGCTAGCTAGGACACAAAAGAGTGGAAAGTGTAATACAAATTGTTTCTTGTGTATCTTGGTCTCTCTAGGTGTGTGTCTTGTGTGTCTTTGTGTTGCAAAGGCTCCCTTCTATTTATAGAGGCCTTAGGAAGGCTTTGGAAGGCTTGGAAAAGCTTCCATAGCCGTTGGGAACAAAGCCCAAGTGAATCAGCCCGAAATCAGGAACAATCATTATTCTGACAGGCTTATCAGACGTCTAATTATAGCATCAGACGTCGGGAAGTTCACTATAAGACATCTGATTCAAAGGTCAGACGTCAGATTTTGGGCGGGTCTCTCCCTAACTTGGATCAGATCTAAACAGGGTTTTTACGCAAGTCCATCAGACGACATACAGGACGTCTGGCTCTAAGTCTGGACGTCTGGAAACCTACTTTTACTGTGGGAATTGATTTCCAAACGTTGCAACGGCTAGAAAATCTCTGAGAAGAGATTTTGGGTCAGCCGAGGCAAAACGGTCATTTATCAGACGTCTGGAAAGACCTAAGGACGTCTGATAAGGCTCTAACGGTCATATTCTTGACTGTTTGCTAAGCCAGCCAACGGTCCACTAATTGGACGTCTGGCAAATTCATCAGACGTCTTCTAAGACGTCTGGACTAAGGTCTGGACGTCTGATTTCATCAGATAGAACTAGCTATGTCCAGCCTAACAGTTATCAGACGTCTGAAACAACAGTCAGACGTCTTACAATACTTTATCAGACGTCTGATTTGGGAATTAGACGTCTGGAAGTGTTGTTTGAACCCTATATTGGTTTTCTAAGTATTCTACAGAAAACCTAAGTATCCTAGGGTTGTGCCGGTGTTCCTAGGACTACTATTAGGGTTCTTTGAGGCTCTTTAACATGAAATATCTAAGGAAATAAAGAGCAACAAAAGAAACGAAAAATACAACAAGTACAAAAGAAGGAAATCTATCCTATTCTTCATTTCCTTCCATCTTCAATCTTTCGCTCCACGCGAACCTCCTCTGTTTTCCGTCAAGCTCTTCCAATCCGTCCTGGATGCGAGCTCGAACTCCGTCTAAACACGTCCTCATTTGCAATTGACCTGAAATCTAGGACTCAAATTGCAAATGTTAAATAACACGTGTTTTGTTATCATCAAAACAAATGATCGTGGTGCTCTAGCACCAACAATCTCCCCATTTTTGATGATGACAAAACCGTAAATAATAATGAATAAAAATCCTCCCCCTTTTTGACATTATCAAAAAGGTTTGATTGGTTTTACATTTCCTATAACTCCCCCTTAAAACATGCTCTTCTATGAATTTATTTTAACAAAGGTAATATTCTCCCTCTTTTTGTAACAACAAGATAGCTATTATTTTTCTCCCCCTTACTAAAGGAAATTTAGCTACCTTATATCTCCCCCTTAAAAATTGACAATTAGCTCATCATTTTTCATTTTTTAACTCCCCCTATCTAAATGCTTATAACAAGATAGGGTTAAGAATTTTACCTCACCTACCATAGCCAATAAAGTGGGCCAAATGGTGGTGGTGGATGCTACATCGGATGGGGCTCCCATCCGTAGCTTGGAGGCCCGGGCATTGGCGCCGGTCTCCAATCTGGTGGTCGACGTGCGGCGGGTTCGTCGTTTGTTCGCCGTCTCGTCGGTCTTCTTGTTCTCCTCCTTGGTCTACTCTTTGGTTCTCCCAACTGGAGTTGACCAGACTTGAGTTTGTAGGTCCAGTCCTTTATGTTGTAGTCATCCTTAAACCCTACAAAACAAGATTCTAATTTTTTCTTCGGTATCCAAGTGAGCTTGGATCCGGATCTGTTAGCGGGTCTCCTTGATGGGGATCCTTTCTCAATCTTAGGGCTATAAAACTTATCTACTTTGTTGATTAATTTGTTAGAATTTTTCCTAAGACATGCGATTTCTTTTTCTATAGTTTGCATCTTAGTCTTTAAATCAGAAATTTCTAACTTTAGACTATCATTTTCCTCAATCAATTTAGTATTTTCATTGATTAAATTTTTATTTTCTAAAAGCAGGTTATTAGGACTAAAGCTACTTTCTAGGTCCATAAGCTTTATTTCTAACCTATCATTTTCATTTTTAAGAAAACTAAGGTTCTTTTTAATGCTTTTATTTTCTATCCTAAGTGATTTACTAATCTCAAATAGTTCATTAAAAGCTTCTCGTAAATCGAAATTTACCTTGTTGTCTGAGTCGCTTTCGCTTTCGCTTCCTCTAGCCATGAAGCCGAAGCAAGCGGTTTCTTCTTCTATGGTCTTTTCTTCTTCTTCCTCCGAGCTAGAATCGTCCCAAGTGGCTTGGAACGCCTTCTTCTTAGATTTCTTCTCCTTTTCCTTCTTCTTCTCCTTTTTGAGAAGAGGGCATTCTGGTCGCAGATGCCCTTTCCCATTGCAGTGGTAGCAACGTCTCGGGCTTTCCTTCTTCTCCTTTTTCTCTTTCTTTAATTCCCTACAAAACTTGGAAAAAATTTTAAGTAAAATTCTAAAGTCTTCGTCATCGGAACTTACCTCGCTATCCGACGCGGCTCTGAAGGCGGGAGTCTTCTTTAGTTTAGGCTCCGGTGTATCCTTCTTCTTCTACTTCAACTTAGTCTCGTAGGCCATCAGATTGCCTAGGAGATCTTCCATGTTGAGCTCCTCCATTTCGTTCGCCTCTTCGATGGCGGTGACTTTCTGTTCCCATTCCGGTCCAAGGGAACGAAGAAGCTTCCCTTGAAGCTCCCCCTTGATGAAAGTCTTCCCTAAAGCTTTCAAGTTATTTACTATGAGAGTGAACCTAGTGTTCATCTCACTTAAAGTTTCGTTAGATTTCATAGAAAAAGCCTCAAATTCTTGTGAAAGTAAATTGAGTTTAGAAGTTTTTACCTTAGAGGTACCTTCATGAGTTACCTCGAGTGTGTGCCAGATCTCGTATGCGATGGTGCATTGCGAGATTCTGTTGAACTCCTCCGGGCTGAGCGCGCAATACAACGCGTTCATTGTTTTCGCGTTGAGAGAGAGCTCCCGTATCTGCTGCTGCGAGTATCCTGCGTCCGGTCGCTCCGGGATCTCGTATGAGGCTTCGCAACGTCCCCATAGAGCGAAGTCCGTGGCTTGAAGCCACATCCTCATCCTCAGCTTCCAGTAGCTGTAGTTGTTCCCGTCAAAGTAGGGTGGTCGGACGGTTGACTGCCCTTCGGAGATTCTGATTGCGGATGTGCTTCCCTCCATTTGATCTCTTGCCGGGTGTTACTCCGATCTCGCAAGACCTGCTCTGATACCAAATGTAATTTCCCTACTTGGAAGGGTGAGATCAGTGTGACGTAAAAAATGCGTAAATGAAATATTAAGCAATCTCAAAAAGATAATCACACAATGTACACAAAAAGTTTTTAGGTGGAAACCCAAACCGGGTGAAAACCACCACCTAACCCTCTCGAGTTAGGATTTTCCGATCAACCTAGTTGATCAAATCAACTAAACGAATCACTTTAAAACGAGGGTGATTCAACCTCAGTACAACCACGCTACAAGTACGAGGGTAGCGTTCCTCAACCCCTTCTCTCCACGAGAAGGATTTTGTCCCACGAAGGAGACGGGAATTCGCAAAGCGAATACCCAACCAAAAGACAAAGGTAAAATAAACAACAAACCTATAGAGCCAACAAAGTAATAAACCTAAGCTTCTATAGGATTTAGGAAACTCCCCTTTGCAAGGAGTGCGTCGACGATGGCGCAGTGCGTGAGCCACGCGACGGCGCAACTTCGCTCTCGTGAACTACGGCGGGAGAGCGGGTGCGCAACAGCTTGATGCTCTCAAGAGAATGGTGCTTGAGCTTGGAGAGCAAGAGCTAGCTAGGACACAAAAGAGTGGAAAGTGTAATACAAATTGTTTCTTGTGTATCTTGGTCTCTCTAGGTGTGTGTCTTGTGTGTCTTTGTGTTGCAAAGGCTCCCCTCTATTTATAGAGGCCTTAGGAAGGCTTTGGAAGGCTTGAAAAAGCTTCCATAGCCGTTGGGAACAAAGCCCAAGTGAATCAGCCCGAAATCAGGAACAATCATTGTTCTGACAGGCTTATCAGACGTCTAATTATAGCATCAGACGTCTGGAAGTTCACTATAAGACGTCTGATTCAAAGGTCAGACGTCTGATTTTGGGCGGGTCTCTCCCTGACTTGGATCAGATCTAAACAGGATTTTTACGCAAGTCCATCAGACGACATACAGGACGTCTGGCTCTAAGTCTGGATGTCTGGAAACCTACTTTTACTGTGGGAATTGATTTCCAAACGTTGCAACGGCTAGAAAATCTCTGAGAAGAGATTTTGGGTCAGCCGAGGCAAAACGGTCATTTATCAGACGTCTGGAAAGACCTAAGGATGTCTGATAAGGCTCTAACGGTCATATTCTTGACTGTTTGCTAAGCCAGCCAACGGTCCACTAATTGGACGTCTGGCAAATTCATCAGACGTCTTCTAAGACGTCTGGACTAAGGTCTGGACGTCTGATTTCATCAGACAGAACTAGCTATGTCCAGCCTAACAGTTATCAGACGTCTGAAACAACAGTCAGACGTCTTACAATACTTTATCAGACGTCTGATTTGGGAATTAGATGTCTGGAAGTGTTGTTTGAACCCTATATTGGTTTTCTAAGTATTCTACAGAAAACCTAAGTATCCTAGGGTTGTGCCGGTGTTCCTAGGACTACTATTAGGGTTCTTTGAGGCTCTTTAACATGAAATATCTAAGGAAATAAAGAGCAACAAAAGAAACGAAAAATACAACAAGTACAAAAGAAGGAAATCTATCCTATTCTTCATTTCCTTCCATCTTCAATCTTTCGCTCCACGCGAACCTCCTCTGTTTTCCGTCAAGCTCTTCCAATCCGTCCTGGATGCGAGCTCGAACTCCGTCTAAACACGTCCTCATTTGCAATTGACCTGAAATCTAGGACTCAAATTGCAAATGTTAAATAACACGTGTTTTGTTATCATCAAAACAAATGATCGTGGTGCTCTAGCACCAGCAAAACACACTATAGATAAAACTAAGAAATGCGAGATATGTGTGCAGGCTAAACAAACTAGGAAACATTTTCACTCTATTACTAGAGATACTAAGGTTTTACATTTGGTGCACACGGATATCTACAAGTTTGACGATTTGTTGACTACGGATAATAAAAAGTATTTTATCACCTTTATAGATGACAATAGTAGATACTGCTACGTGTATGTCATTAACTCTAAGAATTAGGCATTAAGTAAATTCCTCATCTTTAAGAAAGAAACACAAACACAAACTGAGAAAACTCTTAAGAGACTGAGGTCAGATAGATGAGGGGAATATACGTCTAACTTCTTTGATGAACAGTGCTAAGCTTTTGGTATAGTTCATGAAGTAACGGCCCCATATTCCCCTCAATCTAACTGAATAGCAGAGCGAAAGAATAAGATCTTAACTGACATGGTCAACGCTCTCTTGCGAACCTCAGGATTACCTACTTACATGTGAGGGGAAGCTTTGAATACGACATGCCATATTTTGAATAGAGTTTCCCTCAAGTATAAGGAAAGTAATCCATTTGAGATTTGGAGAAACAAGAAACCAAGCTTGAAATACCTCGAAGTATGGGGTTGCCTTGCAAAAGTGGTTGTTCCAGAACACAAGAGGAAGAAGGTTGAACCTAAGACAGTTGATGCAGTCTTTCTGGGTTATGTTGATAATAGCTATGCCTATAGATTTTTTGTCATAAAATTTGAGATTTCAAGCATAGATATCAACACAATTGTTGAGCTTCGCGATACTACATTTTTTGATGATGTCTTTCTTATGAAGACTAAATTTCCTCAAAATATGACTTCAGATAATCTAGCCACCACATCTAGTTCTATTCTTGATCAAGTGGAAAGAATGTCTAATGTGGGGGCTAGCTCTTCCCATTCCGAACCTAATCAAGTAGAAGGGTCTAAACCTAGGAGAAGTAAAAGACCAAGAATTGCCAAGGATTTGGGAAGTACTTTTATTACTTACCAAATCGAGGACGATCCCTTTAATTATCGTGATGTTATGGCTTCTTCTAAAGCTAAGCACTGGAAATATGTCATTCAGAATGAGATAGACTTGATCATTTCTAATGGCACTTAGGAATTGGTTGATTTACCTCTGAGGTGTTCTACTATTAGGTGCAAGTGGGTGTTTAAGAGAAAACTCAGGCTTAACAGATTTATTGAAAAGTACAAAGTTAGACTTGTTACTAAGGTGTTCAAGCAAATGGAAGGAATCGATTATTTTGATACTTATTCTCTAGTAACAAAGATAGCTACTATCCGAATGTTTATTGCATTAGCTTCCATTTGTGATCTCACTATCCACTAAATGGATGTAAAGACCGCCTTTCTTCGTGGCGATCTTCAGGAGGAGATCTTTATGAACCAGCCTGAGGGATTTGTAGCTCTTGAGAATGAGAAAAAGGTTTGCAAGCTTGTTAATCTCTTTATGGATTGAAACAAACACCCAAGCAATAGCATGAAAAGTTTGATAAGATTGTACAGTCTTTTGGCTTTGTAGGTCACAAATCTGACAGCTGTGTCTACTCTATGCCTATATGTAGATGATATATTATTATTTGGAGCAGACATTATAATTGTGAATGAGACTAAGTTGTCCTTGAGTAGTAGGTTTAAGATGAAGGATATGGGTGTTGCAAATGTGATCCTAGGCTTTAAATTGATTCGATCAGTAGAGGGGATAGCTATTTCTTAATCTCAGTATGTTGAGAAGGTTCTTGAGAAATTTGGCTATGAAGATTGCAAGGTTGTAAACACTCCTTTTGATTCATCAAAAAACTAAGATATTCACAGATTATAGGAAGCTTAATGTATTTGGCTAATTATACTAAACCAGATATTTCTTTTTCCGAGTCTAAGTTGAGCAGATACATAAGTTGTCCTAATTATACTCATTAGGATGCCTTAAGCCGAGTTCTTAGGTACTTAAAGGGAATTGTTTCCCTTAATTTACATTATGATAAATATCCTTCAGTTTTGGAAGGATATAGTGATGCAAGTTGGATCAGTCAATTGGAGGATTTCGGGAATAATGGTGTTACAGGATATGTCTTTACCCTTGGAGATGACGCAGTCTCCTAGTAGTTTACAAAATAGACCATTTTAGCCCAGTCTACCTTTGAGGATAAGCTATGTGCTTTGGACACCACTAGAATTGAAACTAAATAGCTAAAGGAACTTCTTACAAAAATCCCTATGGTGGGTAAGCCAATTCCTACAATATCTTTACATTGTGATAGCATGACTGCTATAGCAAAGATTAATAATTCAAAGTTTAATCAGAAAACAATGAGACATATCCAAATTAGACTCAAGTCTGTAAGGGATTTAGTGTCTCAAGGAGTGATTGCTATGGAATATATAGGATCCAAGGATAATGATAAGTCAACTTTCGTGGACCATTATTTGGCTTAAGTATTCTTCAATTAGTTGTTTTTAGTTGTTAATTGATTAAGAGCTAAATAGGAATTCACCTTAGTCTACATATAATCTTATAGACCAATTTTACATTTAATAACATATGAAATGATAACATAATTTATTTGATGAATACAGGCTAGGTGCAAGAGTTCAGACGTCCATTTCGATGTCTATAAGACGTCTGGAGATCAGTATGGACGTTTAGAAATTGCCATCACAAGCTCCTTGATTCTACATTTTTTTAAGACGTCTTGAGACAACATTAGATGTTTGATGGGAGCTGCCAGAACTTATCCACCTGTTCCAACCACTCGCGAAGATTGCAAGTGGTTGGAGAAGCTTTCAGTCGATGAAACAAATAGGCGAGTCTTTGTTTTTAAAAAAGAGGAAGATCGTCTTCTCTGGGATCCATCACCACCATGGCCTGGGCGCACCCTATGCTTCAAGCGTACACCATGGACCCAACGTTCACGATGGCCTGAACAAGATCCATCATCGCCCATCGCACTGTGACAGGATGCGATCTCCAAACCATCACCGAACATCTTCTTCAATCTCCATCGAAAATTCCCCCCCATCACCACCACCAAAACCCAATCACTGTTCACATTCTCCAAAAGAAACCCAGAGCTACCATCTTCCCCCAACCTCGCTAGTCGTCCCTACCCTCAAGCTCTCTCACCGCACACCACCACCAACTCCTTGCCACCACCCACCATCACCTCTTTTTCATCTTCATCTTCCTCCTCTTTTCCTCCTTGCGCACCCATCACTGTTCTCATATTGAGGTTGTTGATGAAATTATTAAAGAGACTACTCCAACACTCTTATGTAGAGATTCCCTTCAAAAGGTCATATCTAAGGACCATCCTCCAACTGTTGAAGAGAATGAAGGGGATATACCCAAATTGGAAGAGTTGCTAGGAGTACACACAGAGTCTCTATCCCCACCTTGGACCCTGAAGGTAGAACCACTACCTGAGGCAGGGACATCTCAACTTATACCCTCAATCCAAAAGGCTCCTAAGTTGGAGCTTAAACCCCTTCCGAGCACATTGAAGTATGCTTTACTTGGCCCTAACGACACGCTCCCCGTCATTATCTCTTCTGCATTAACTAAATCGCAGGAGGGAGCCTTGCTTGAGTGTTTACAAAGGCACAAGGAAGCTATTGCTTGGTCGATAGTTGACATTAAGGGTGTTGACCCCTCCCTCTGCATGCATCATATATACACGGACAAGTTCGTGAAACCCTTTTGAGACATGCAGAGAAGGCTCAATCCCAATATGCGGGAGGTTGTTAAAAAGGAGATTCTGAAGTGGCTGGATGCAGGAATTATCTATCCCATTTCAGACAGTAAATGGGTCAATCATATACATGTGGTGCCTAAAAAGGCAGGAATCACTGTGGAAGAAAACGACCAAGGAGAGTTGGTGACCACTAGACCCTCAACTGGCTGGAGGGTCTGCATTGATTACCGTCGTTTGAACACGGCTACCTAAAAAGACCATTTCCCCTTACCATTTATTGACCAGATTTTGGAAAAATTAGCAGGGAACAAGTACTGTTTCCTTGACGGGTACTCTAGGTATAATCAAATAGCCGTCTTCTCTGACGATCAGGAGTGTACCACCTTCACAAGTCCTTATGGCACATTTGTATTCTGCTGAATGTCATTCGGGTTATGTAATGCTCCTGCCACATTCCAACGATGTTTGATAGCTATCCTTTTTGACATGATCAACAAGTTTGTAGAGATCTTCATGGATGATTTCTCTATTTACAGCTCATCATTTGACCTATGCCTTTCGCACCTTGATAAAGTCTTAACCCATCCCAAAGAGGCAAAGTTGGTGCTTAGCTGGGAGAAGAGCCACTTTATGGTCCAGCAAGGCATTGTTTTGGGGCATGTAGTTTCTGAGAGAGGATTACAGGTGGATAAAGCCAAAATTGAATCCATCTCTAATCTTCCATCGCCCACCAATGTTCGTTAAGTGAGATCTTTTCTTGGCCATACTGGATTTTATAGGCGCTTTATTAGAAATTTCAGTAAAATCTCTAAGCCACTCTACGACTTGTTAACGAAGAATGTTTCCTTCGATTTTGATGACAGATGTGGCGAGGCTTTCCAAGTCTTGAAGAAAGCCCTTATTACCACGTCGATTCTCTAAGCACCAGATTGAGCCCTCCCGTTTAAGCTTATGTGCAATGCTTCTGATTTCGCTATGGAAGCGATCTTAAGTCAAAGGGTTGATGGCAAACCTCATGTTTTACATTATGCCAGCAAGACCCTTACGGAACCTCAGCAAAACTACATGGTCACTAAAAAGGAACTTCTTAATTGTAGTGTTACAACATGAACCCGGCTCCCTACGAAACCCGAGAACGGCCCGCCTCGACTAAATCCCAAGACTCGATTGTCCAACGAGAAATAACCAAATGCACGAAACATACCACAAACCACACATACAAGTAGCTAAACAAAATAAGAAAAAGGCAGTAACGGAAAATAAAGCATAGTTCAAAAAGAACAATACTCCATAGGTGAAAAAATAAAGTTCGCTAACTAGCCATCACAACTAAAGTAGAAAGGACTTAAATAACAACAGGTACCAACATATACCAGAAATGTTCACTAATAGTAACTAAAGGCCTTGAAATGGAAAGGGGAAAGAACAACTACTACTAGGCTCGACTGGGCCTAGCACCCTCTGCAGCCGGTGGCGCTGGCTGCTCAACTCCCTAACCTGAACATGTTTACATATATGTCTAGTCAACTAATGTTGAGTAGAGTGACACATGAAAACATTAAATGCATTTAAACATGAAAGAAAAGCAATAAACTATCCATGCATCTTTCTAGTTATTTATCATCATCTATTTCCGTTTATGATTAACTATGTGTTTTTTATTCAGTTATTCTAGTAAGAGTCCACAACATTTCTTAATCCACGTGTTCCCTAAGGGAATGATCTTGATGCAGTTTTCCTGCAATGTAGGACGCCCACATGGCACTCTCCTTGCTGAGAGAGTACCCTGTGGTAGCCCTACACCCGGTTTACCACCCCGGGGTCATGGTTGTGATATAGCAGTGACTACGGCACGCGCGATAAACGCACGGGTAGCTATCTCACACTAGCAAGCAGTTAGTCCTTTCCGCTAACGTGTACGCCCAAACGTACAACACAGAACAGAACAGGGGGCCACACCCCTCAACCGTCTGCATACCCTTGCCCGACTATCCCGGTTTACCCAATGGGCCTAATAGGAGTCGGTGTAGGGAAGTCAATCCTAACCCTAGGTCCCAACCAAAGGGACGGCTAGCTCACTTTTTACACGGTAGCTCTCCTCGGTACCACGTACACGAGAGCCAGCTCACTTTCCATACCTGATGGGTCCACTTTAGTGGACTAATTTAGTGCTTAAGTATATTATTATTGGGATGAGAGATTTATTTAAAGCATGTATGTTATTAACAAAATCATGTGAACACTAGATTTATCATTTCATGTATTAATTGCATTAATCTTTATATGGAAGGATTGATTATTCACTTTAAAAGGCAAGAGCATCACATCAAAGCTTGATTTGAGATATGTGGGATTTTGTTCTAGCAAAATATAGCAAGGGAATATATTTGAAAGGCATCCTTATATGCCTCTCAATTATTCAAGCACATTTCCTTATTTAGTTTGCTTAAATATCTCCCTTACAAATCTCTCTCTCCCTCAATTCTCTATTTGGTAACATAGTGAAGAATCTCTCTCTCTTTGACTCTTTCCTTCTCTGACTCTCTCTCTCTCTCTCATTTTCTCTTTATATAACAGGGACATCAGGACAACCAAAATCTCATCTCCCCTCTATGAGGAGGAAGCCGCCCATCTCCACATCCCCTCCCCAAAGGCAACCTCTCCACCGTGTGCCACCACCACAACGAGCCTCCACCATCGGCCACATCCATGACTGCGACCTTCCACCACCGCATCTCGCCTCCAACGAATCCATCACCGCGGTTGGTGGTGACAGCACCGACACCCGCAACTGCGACTCCAACTTCATGACCATGTGCCCAACTCCACCACCTTGAGCCACCGCGACTGCGCCCACGACCGCCACTGTGAGCCATCATCAAAACCTTCAACTGTGTGCCTGCTCCCCCAGTTAAGTCGTCTGGGAATCTTCCCGGACGTCTGAAGATCTGCATCGACTCCTCTCCATGACCGCGCCTTCCCCTCTCGCTGACAAAGATTGCCACCCTGCTTCCACCATGGGGTGCCGCCAACTGTGATTCTCCTCTTCACGCACCAACGCTTAGATAGGAAGGAGCACCGCCTCCCTCTTCCTCCTTCTCAACAGAGCTGCGCCTTCGCCCTTCCCTTCGTGAGCCAACTCCTTTAGCGCGCCCTCTCCTCCGCATGAACACAGTCGTTCCCCTCGTCGTGCACTCCGCCTAACACGCAGCATCCCCCGCATGCTCCAACCTTCACGTGCGCCTCCACGCACAGCCACCTGCATCAAGAGGAGACGCCCGACCACATCTCCTTCTTTTTGTTTCTTCACCTGCTGCAACCAAGGAGGAGCCCAACATCATCGACCGCACACCTCGGTGTTAACGGCAACCCTCCAGCACCATCCATTCGCCACCAGAGGCGATGTGCACAGCTCCACCCATGCGCGAGGCCTCCTCGACCGCGCACAACTCCAAACAGCGGCAGTAGCTACCACCACTGCCATACCTCCTCGTTGCCAGCGGTAACTCCGGCCACCATGCGCTACCACACCACTGTCGAGGCGCTCCTCTCTTCCAGCCCTACTCCTCTAACGAGCCACGCTACCAGCCGCGGCTCCCCGTGTGCATGCAAGTGAGCAAATCCACCTCCCCACTTTTGCTACAGGAGAGGGGGAATTAGTTTAAATGATTGTGGTTGAAGAGGTGGGATTTTTGGGAAATTATTTTATATTGTGGGTAATTGTTTCTCAGGCCCTCTGATTCTCTATATTTTATGTTACTACTCATTCAAGTTACTCTTCCTTTGGTTTGATGCTACAACTAATAGTCAAAGCTACTTTTTGCATCATGTTAAGCTTCGTACAACATACTCCTGCACTACAAATATTTGTGAATTTATTGGGCTGTCCTCCCTGTGAATATGACTTGAAGTGTGGTATAATTTCAGTATATTTTTATTAACTTTGATCGAGGGTTTTCCACCACATTATTTACTATGGCACATTATTTTTCTGATTCATTATTTCTACAAGCAAAAAAACCCCTAACCAATACCCAAGTCCGAAAAGCCAATCAACATACCCGTAGGTAACATGTTCCATCATACATCAGATATCCATATCACTGTACTTTGATTCCTTTCATAGTTCCCCGTAGGGTTCATGCACAGTACTCTTCTCATTTCATTATGTGGCATGTATCTCTATTACATTCTGATTTCTAATTCATATAGCAGGCAGCTCATGAATTAATAGGATAAGCAATCATCGCATCATTTTGAATATTCCATTTCTCACACCAATGAATTTAACAACATGCATTCTCAAATTTTATAACAAGCGAGGTTCAAGTAATGTACATACACCATTCTCATCCCTAAGGTTCATCTCATATCCTAGGTTTTAAGCAAATAATTCTAATTTAAAATGCACTTTAATAACTTAAATCACATGAGTAGAGAGGACCACTCTACCAAAGTGTTCGGGTGGTATGGGAGCACGAACGGTGGATCCCAATGTCTCCACAGGTCTCGTGTGCACAGTGGATTGGAGACTTATTCTAGACAGTTGGTCAAACAAAACATTAACATCGTTGACCATTTTCTGAATGTGTCAAACAAGCTCAAAACAATATGGAAACGACCCTAACATATAGGGAATTCCGAAAGAAAACCAACGGTACTTCGCTTGCCCAAAATCGACTTCGTTTGGGTCCTGAACCAGCCCAAACATGTGCACCCTAACCAAAATCAAACATTTAGGGTGAGTCCCAGACGTCTTAAATAAGTTCAGGATCTCACCTTGCATTCCTGCGTTTGTTCCCATCATCTGCTACTGATGAGGACCTCATCATAAACCCTAAACTAGCAAGATCTAACCTAGATTTGCGAGAAAAAGCTCCTACATAACTTATAGAAAGGCTTGACTCAGAGAATTCTGAGTTTGTGAAGAAAACAGGAGCTAAGGGGTAAAAATGTAATTTCACCAACACAATCAGTAAACAGGGTAACTCAGGATCCAAACATAGGTCAAACTAACCTAATAAGAAAGAAAGTGGGATGATTTGATCCAACAAGGGCTACAGCAACTCCAAGGAATTAAATGACATCTTATAACCCTAAAACAAACCCACTTCAATTCACGAGGTTCAAGGAAAAGTAAAAATCGACTAAACCCCCTAAAATTCATAGAAAAATAATCTCTAGGGCTTAGAACCTTCAATTTGGCCTTGAGAAACCATTTTGACCTACATTGAGAACCATGCCCAATTAATGATTTAATTTAGGTTTTTATCTAAATTGACCAGTCAAACAAGGTATGATCTAGAAATAAAATTCACCATTAGCATCCTTAGGTCCTATTTCGTCATGTATAAAAACTTGAGCCTAAGAAGAGACCTTCTTGACCGACTTTGCATTTTGGTCCTCATCTATTACTTTTTGACCCTCAACTTTTGAAACCCTCGCATTTTGGCCCCCAAATCTTCATCGTTCTTTGCATTTAGGTCCTCCCTGCAAAACCCTGAGCAGCGCCATGCTTCGGCGACTTTGCGCGAAGCATGGCGCCGCGCAGGGTGAGGGAGGCCCTCTGCCCTTTCAGCTGGGTGTTCCCTGCGACGTCTGCTGTCGCAGGGACACCTCCATGATCAATGCAGCAGCTCATACCTTCCGTGCGAACGCGCGGAAGGTATGGGTCCCTACTCCGGCCTCCCTCCGCCCACCTCTCCGCCTTCTCCTCTATAAAAACCGCCTCCGCCTACAGAGGAGAGCAGCTCGGTCCTGACGGAGAAACACCCTCTTTTTCCCTCTCTTCCCACTCCGGCAGAAGCCCACTAGCTCCGGCGGTTCTTCCTCCTCCTCCTCGTCGCTCTGGTGCAATAGCAGCAGCAGAGTCGCCTTCGCCCGCTCTTCCTGCGTCGCGCCGTACCCAGCGTGCGCCCTCCCGCTCTCTCCTCGCCGCTGCCCTCTCCCTCTGGGCATCTTCTTCTCCGGCGACAGTCAATACGACTACCGCCCTGGCCCGACCCCCTTCGTCTCTACAACTAGGTCAGAAACACTCCCCACCTCCCCCTCTATCTTTTCCTCACTATTTTTCATTCAATTAAGCCCTCGACCACTCCTGACCACCGTCACCCCCTTCGTCTCCGGCTACCCTCCGGCGAGACGCCCCCATCGCACCACAGCCCCACATGCCTCGCCGACCCTCACAGAACCTCCGCCTCATCACACTGAGCAACCTCCGCCCACCCGTTACCACTCCACACCCCCACCACACTCCCCCGAACAAACCCATTTTTCCGGTCGCTGTCCGACCTAGCCCCGCCGCCAGACGCCGCCCCACGACCTGCTGCACCCCACATCACCTTCGCCGTGCCACGGCGAAGGTCCCTCGCTAGTTTGATTAGGCCGAAAGGCCGTGTTTCTGTCTGACAAGGTCTCCACTCCAGCCGCCATTAACGATGACTGAAGCAGCTTCGAGGCGAGCTCTAGGCCCTGCAGCCCCAGGTTCCCAGGTGCTCCAGGTTGGGGCGAAGTCTGCGAAGACTTCTGCCTCGTCAGTTGGCACTGACATCGACTGCAGCTGATCAGAGGGCAAGGTGGAGTCGACCTGCAGGTGCATGCGAAGATAGCACAGAAGATAGTCCCACATCGTGGGATTTCGAAACGCCGCCCGCGCATAAATTAGAAAAGTGCCATAGCCTCTTCGCCTCCTGACCACAGGGTGAGGTCCCTCTCACCCGCTTCACCCGTCCTCGTCCGCGACCACCCCCCGCGGACCTGGCCCGACCCGTATACCCGACCTGCACTCCTCGCCCACCACCGCATGCCAGTGGGCTTGGTCCCGAGCGCCAACCCGACCCGAATACCCGGCTCTGGGAGAGCGATCCTACGAGCGAAATCTGAGAGAGAGAGACGCGGGGGAGGGTAGGGTTAGGTTTTGCTCTGACCAAGCTATGTGAGTGTGCAGGCAGAGAAGAAGAAGAGGAGAAAGAAGACTGCAGAAGAGGAAGGAGAAGGAAAAGAAGGAAGAAGTAGCCAGGGCTGCTCGAAGCAAAGCAGAAGAAGGACTGCAAGAAGAAGAGGAAGAAGAAAAAGAAGAAAGAAGCAGAAGAAGGAGCACCGAGGAAGCACTGTAGCAGGTGCTACTTAAGTCGTCTGATTGAGAAATTAGACCACTCTCTGAAGAAAAAGAAAAGAAGAAGGAAAGAAGAACAGCCGTCGCAGCTGAAAGCAAAAAGAAGAAGAAAGAAAAGAAGAAGAACAGAAGAAAAAGAAAAAAGACAAAAAGCTGAAGAAGATCAAAGGGAAAAAGAGAAAGAAGGAAGATAAAGTAGAAGAAAGAACAGAAGAACTGAAGACGATCAAGCAAAGAGAGAGAAGAAGAAGACAAAGACAAGAGAGAAAGAAGAGAAGAAGAAAAAGCCAAGAGACCAATCTACCTCTCTCTCTCTCTCTCTCTCATTTTTGTAATAGAAACATTGTACTTCAAGAATTATAGTTTGCTCACTGAGTTCGACCTCAGGAAACCTTTTATTTCAGAGTAAAATTGTAATAGTGGCAATGACTATCTGTACTACAACGCCATTTCTATAACAAACAACAAAACCTAGTCATACCGCCACTATCATTTGGCGCCATTGCCGGGGAGCAACGGCTATTCTAGAAATTATATTTGTAAGTTTCTAATAATCTCTCTCTCTCTTGTGCAGGTACAGAAAGAAAAAGACGCAGCCACACCACAGCCACTCCAAGGACAGGTAACTTCCTATTAAACCCTAAAAATTTAAAGAGGAACAAGAAAAAAAAATAGGTATAACCTGTCTTTTATACATAGTAATAGCTGCATATTCTCAAAAACTATTATTCCTGCACACAATATTAAAGGTAATTAACGGCTAATACTTTCTTGCCTGAGCCCTAATTACCTAGCAAGAATTAACTGGACCAAGTAGAGCCAACATAAGGTCAAACATTAGGATTTCAGAGACACACCCCTTAATCAAGAATTGAGGAAATCCAAAAGAGGTGTGCCCAAGCCATTGATTGAAAATACCTAATAAGAAAAACCCTAAACAAATTGGATCTTTAAACACTTGAACCCTAAAAAACAAGGCCTAAATTCTCAAAGAAATCACTAGGTAAAATTGACCCCTAGGGTCAACCAACCTTCAAATTAGGCCACCTTATTCACAAAAATACCTAAGAGTTCAAGTGAAACCTTAAGTACCTTGATCTTAAAGTAAAAGAGGTAGACTTAAGAGGTCAAGATCCCCATTCTGGTCTACCTGGAACCGCAGTGACAAGAGAGGTCGGGTGGGGGAAGCCCTATAACCCGTGGGGACGCTCTACCATGTAGGGGCCTTCGCGGGACTCACCCTCTCTGGCTGCCCAGGTAATTCTTAGGTGGACGATCTTTTTGATCAAGGGGTCCATCTGCCCCGCACCACTGTAGTTACCCAACACATTTTTGGGTGTCTTGATTGGGTCCAGCACCTTCTAAACTCTTTTATTCCAACAGTGCATGAACGGTAGGAGATCCTTAAGACCACCCTTAAGATCTCCTTCAGGAATTCACTCTCGTCAAGGCTAAGCCTCGACACCCGTGTTTGCACAGCAACCCTACCCCATCATTCTCTCATCTGATTCTGAACCAAGCTCTTCTTCTTCCCCCATCATGGCTCAGCCAGTTGAGGAAGAAAACAATCTGGAGCACTAGCTCTAGCAACTCAATGACCTCTTCCAAAACTTTGTGCACCCACCGCAGCGTCCTATGATGCGGGACCATTATAATCCTGCCGCGATGGCCATCGAGCCTCAAGTCAGAATCCCGACTGGAGGACCTGATTCCGAATTGAAGCCCAACATGATTCATGCTATACCTAAATTCCATGGGCTTAATTCCGAAGATCCCTTCCAGCACATCAAACAGCTAAAGCATCTGGCCCAAACTTTTGGGTCAGATGCACAAAATCGGGATATTCTTCTCATGAAGATGTTCTCCTTTTCTCTTATGGACAAGGCCGCTCATTGGTATCAAACTCAGACCCAGCCGATCAACACTTGGGAAGAACTTCAGTCCGAGTTTTTGAAAAAGTTCTTTCCCGTTGGTCGGACCAACGCCTTGCGCCATCAGATTACTCACTTCACTCAACAAACAGGGGAACCTCTCCATGAGGCATGGGATCGTTTTCAAGATCTCATGAGAAAGTGCCCCCATCACGGAGTTCCTAAATGGGAACAAGTCCAATCTTTTTACCAGGGACTCCGTGAGGACATCCGTCTTTTCGTCAATGCAACCTGCGGAGGAAATATCATGGGTCAACATGAGGACACCGTGTGGGAGATTCTCGAAAACATGTGCAAGAACTCCATCAACAATGACTCCATGGGATTATTCGACAGGACGAATACCCGCGCATCAACGAATCTTAGGGGAGCACATGAGACGCAGGGCCTGTCCGCATCAGTCGACCTGGAATTAATGGCCAGTCAATTGGATAAGGTCTCGATTATTGAAAAGAAGGTGGATGAGCTGACTCAGCACCTGCAGCGAGCCACCTCTGCGCATAACCCCTTTGCACAACCTCCTTCCACAAGGGAGACTGTGCAAAACATTCTCCATCGATCTTCTCCTGGGATGGATCCATATCCATCATCTGATTCTTGGACCGGAGGTCCATCCGATCCTTTCTACCCCAGCCCGGGGAATTCCACTCCCCCTTTCTCTAACTCTCTGGAGGTTCCTCAGACCTGCGAGGACCTCAACGCCATCCAGAACGATCCATTCTCCAACACCTATAACCCTGGATGGCGAAACCATCCCAACTTTCAGTGGACGGGAAACTCCCAAACCCAAAGACCACCCTTTCAGCCCCGCCCACAACCCACTCATCCTTACCAGCTGCCTCAGCCTCGGCCCAACCCTACTTATCCATCAGGGCCAAATCAAGATCAAATGTCCCTTATCCTTCAGACTTTGGCTGACATTCAGAGAACGAATGCGACTATCCAAAAATAACACAAGGATGAGCTTACTGAGGTCCGAAATCAATTTGGCCCAGTTGGCAAACTCTCACCAACCAGGCACTCTTCCTTCCCAACCTCTTCCTAACCCGAATAACGTGCCAACCCAGTGGTGCGTTATGAACCCAAACCCGGGCCAAGCCCATATGATTTATCAGGCCCCCTCTGTTCCTTCACCCGACGGGATGGAGGCCTCCACTTATTTTGCAGGCTACCAGCAGCAACCCATCTTACCCAATCCCAACCAAAACCAGGCAGGACTTAATTCCGTAACAACCCGTAATGGTAAGGAAACCGAAGATCCACCTCATCCAAACCACTCCAAGCCTGGTAGTAATCCCAAGCCTAGGACGGTAATCCAGGACGTTCCTACCCCTGTCCCAGACCCAAGACCTGGACCTATCCTAGAAGAACCAACCAAGGTTCCGTTTCCCGAGGCCTTGACCAAGGGAAAGAAGACTATCAAGCCCGTGGTACCTGAGGAGGACCTGGTCAAGCTCTTTGAGCGGGTCCACATAAACATCCCCTTGATGGATGCAATCCGCCACGTACCGGCTTACGCACGATTCTTAAAGAATGTGTGTACACCCCAGCGTAAGCCACGAACCAAGAGTGGGAGTCCAATTGTTCTGTCAGAGCAAGCCAGCTCTGTAATCCTAAGCAGACTCCCACCCAAGGCTAAAGATCCTGGTACTCCCCTGATTTCCTGCAAGATAGGTGATACCCAATTTGATAGAGCCTTGTTAGACTTGGGTGCTTCCATAAATCTGATACCCACATCTTTACTTGACCATCTAGAAGAATCTGAGCTAAAACCAACCGAGGTGACATTACAATTAGCAGATCGATCTATAAAGTCACCAAAAGGGATTCTCGAGGATGTTATTGTAAGAGTGCGGGATTTCTACTTTCCTATAGACTTCATAGTCTTAGACATGGACGCACCTGAAAACCCTAGGGATACACCAATCATTTTAGGGAGACCTTTCTTGGCTACTGCTAGAGCCAACATTAGCTGTGAGGAGGGCAAAATAGAGCTCAAATTTGGGAATCAAACCCTGAAAATTGATATGTTTAAGGCCCAACAAGGAATCAATTGCGGTGTCATCGAACAAATTTGTGACATTAGGGCTTTGGTTGATGAAACACACTTCCAGAATGACCTGATTATACCTCATCAACCGTAGAAAGATCTTGACCCGCAAACAGAGGAGTCGAATCCAGATTTGAACAACCCAGTAACTCTTACCCTTGAACCTCACGTCTATACTGAACCACCTGCCGCTGCTGATAACCCCATCCTCGAGCTAAAGCCTCTTCCTGCTCACTTGAAATACATCTTTTTGGGTTCTAATCAGACCCTCCCTGTGATTATCAATTCCAACCTCAATCCCGAACAGGAATCCCGTTTGATTACTGTCCTCCAGCAACATCGCAGAGCCATCGGGTGGACTCTCGATGATTTGACTGGAATAAGTCCCTCTTATTGTACTCATCATATCTATTCAGAAGAGGGCGCACGACCTTCTCGTGAAATGCAGAGACGCTTGAACCCTAATCTGTAGGAGGTCGTGAAAAAGGAGACCATCAAGTGATTAAATGCCGGAATCATCTACCCGATCTCCGATAGTCTTTGGGTGAGCCCGATTCAGGTTGTGCCTAAGAAGGCAGGACTCACCACTATAACGACTGAGACAGAAGAAATCATTCCTACCCGATTAGCCAACGCGTGGAGAGTCTGTATAGATTACCACCGACTCAATTCCTCCACGAAGAAGGATCATTTCCCACTACCTTTCATTGATCAAATTCTCGAGAAACTAGTGGGAAATAGGTTCTTCTACTTTCTTGATGGGTACTCCGGTTACAACCAGGTGGCAATCCATCCTGAGGACCAAGAAAAGACCACGTTCACCTGCCCCTTCGGAACATACGCGTTTCGAAGGATGCCTTTCGGCCTTTGTAATGCACCCGCTACTTTTCAGCGGTGCATGCTTGCCATATTCCCAGATATGGTATGTGACTATCTGGAAGTCTTCATGGATGACTTTTCAGTTTTTGGAGCATCATTTGACGATTGCCTCCAACACTTGGTCCAAATACTCAGGCGATGCATCGATGTGAATTTGGTTCTTTCCTGGGAAAAGAGCCATTTCATGGTGCCTGAGGGAATTGTCCTGGGACACTTAATTTCAGAAAAAGGCATCCAAGTGGATCGAGCTAAGGTTGATATGATCTCTCACCTTCCTATGCTTAGCTCAATCAGGGACATCCGTTCTTTTCTGGGGCACATCGATTTTTACCGTCGTTTCATTCCGGATTTCTCGAAAATCGCGTGCCCCTTGACTTCTCTTCTCTCTAAGGATGTACCCCTTGAAATCTCCAAGGAATGCACACTAGCCTTTGAAAACCTTCATGACCGAGTCACCCAAGCACCTATCCTACAATCCCCTGACTGGTCTCAACCCTTTGAGATCATGTGCGATGCGTCTGATTTCGCTGTAGGAGCGGTCCTGGGGCAGAAAGCTGACAGGAAACCAGTGGTCATCTACTACGCTAGCAAGACACTTGACGAGGCTCAGCGTAACTATACGGTTACGGAGAAAGAGCTGCTAGCCGTAGTATTTGCCCTCAAAAAGTTCCGATCGTATCTCCTGGGTTCTCATGTCATCATCTACTCGGATCACACGGCTGTAAGGCATCTCCTTGCCAAGAAGGACGCGAAGCCCCGACTAATTCGTTAGATCTTGCTGTTGCAAGAATTCGACCTTGAGATTCGCGACAAGGCGAGAAGGCAGAATGTGGTAGCCGACCATCTGTTCCATCTTCCTTCTGAGATTATCAACCCTTCCGAACCCATCACAGAACATTTTCCTGATGAGCACCAACTGACTATCAGTACTAGACTTCCATGGTTTGCTGATATAGTAAACTACTTGGCATCTCATCAGATCCCGTCTGATTGGCCGAAGGCCAAGAAAGACAAATTGCGTTCTGATGCCAAGTATTACATCAGGGAAGACCCGTACCTTTTCCGCATAGGTGCTGATCAAGTCATCCGGAGATGTTTCCCGGAGGAGGAAATCAGCAATATCCTCTCTTTCTGCCATGACCAGGCATGCGGTGGCCATTTCTCTGAGCATAAAACCGCATCAAAAGTCCTCCAATGTGTCTTTTACTGGCCCACGCTGTTCAAAGACGCATACAGTCACAACAAGGCATGCAATCGTTGCCAGACTTTGGGCAACATGGGCCGTCGTGACATGATGCCTTTGCAACCGATTCTCGTATGCGAAATCTTTGATGTTTGGGGGATTGATTTTATGGGCCCCCTTCCTGCTTCGGATGGTTTCAAATACATTCTGCTTGCTGTGGACTACGTGTCCAAATGGATCGAAGCCATACCGACCCGAACCTGTGATCACAAAATCGTTCTCAAATTCATTCATCAAAACATTTTCTCAAGGTTCGGGATTCCTCATGCTATAATCTCTGACGGGGGGACCCATTTCACAAACGCTCAGTTTAGGTCACTGATGACCAAATTCGGGGTATCTCACCGAATCTCTACTCCTTACCACCACCAAACTAATAATCTAGCTGTGTTGTTAAATCGGGAGATCAAGAAAATCCTGCAGGTCACTGTTCGGCCTGATAGGAAGAACTGGTTGTCCCGACTTCTGGAAGCATTGTGGGCCTATAGGACTGCCCACGAAACCCAATTAGGCATGTCTCCCTTTAGACTGCTGTACGGAAAGGCGTGTCACCTTCCCGTAGAACTAGAGTATAAAGCCTATTGGGTAGTACGGAACTATAATCTAGATCTTTCGAAGGCTGGAACCCACAGAAAACTTCAAATCATCGAGATCGATGAATTACGCCTAAACGCGTATGAGAACTCGCGAATCTACAAGGAGCAGGTTAAAGTCTTCCATGACAAGCATATCTCGAGAAAGATCTTTCATCCTGGTCAGAAGGTCCTACTCTTTGATGCCCGACTCAAACTTTTCCCGGGAAAGTTGAGATCCAAGTGGGTCGGACCATATTTAGTTCGACAGGTTTTTTGAAATGGAGCCATCAAAATCAGTCCGCTCAGCCACGATTCCGAACCTTTCATCGTGAACGGTCAGAGACTCAAGCCGTTCATTGATGTGACTTCTATTGATTTGGCTGAATCATCTTATATCCTCCATTCCCCTTGAGCTTATTGCGCCCAGCCGATGGCGCAAAACTCAGCGCTTAACGGGAGGCAACCCGTTATTTTCCTGAAAATCTAAAACCTTGTTCACACCTTTGTGCACTTAAGGTTTGCCCTTATAGACAGCCGACTCCACCTCAGATGCTTGCATCTGAGATTAGAAATCGTCCACAAAATTCATCCCGACCCATTCACTCATCCAAACTTCTGTCTTAAGGAATGAACTAAGTAAATAAAAACCCCCTAAGTCACAATGAGGACATTGCAAACCTTAGGCATGGGGGGGTATAAAAGTGCAAAACTTGTAAGAAAAGGTTTTAAACAAAAAAATTCACATATGCCAAAAACACCATAAAAATTAAAAAAAAAATCAAAAAAAGAATAAAGGAATAAGAGAAAGGAAATTTTGTGGGAGAAGGAAAGGAAACAAAATGAAAAAGGAGCACAAAAATGAAAGAAAAATAGTCATTAGTAAGAAACTAAGGGATTGACCCAAGCTCTAGACCTTATTCAAGAAAAGAAATGAAAAGTGCATGGTGAGATTAGTAAGAACGAAAACTTTAGGCATTCTTGGATAGACTCTCAGTACCCATTAAGATCTAAACATTCCTCAAGAGGTTGAGGAAAATGAAAAGCTTAAGTATTAGGTCCAAGGCTTAGGGAGTATTTGACCTCACTAACTAACTTTTGGTTTATGGGACTTAGTAACCTGACGTGCCTTCGTGCGTGTGTGTTAAGAGGTGTCGTTATAGTTACACTTGATACGTCGGTTTTAAAAGAAGTAAACGGAGGTGAGTCCGAGTGTCGATCTCAGGGAGGCGTGGAAATCGGATTTTGTTTACCACTTGTTGTCACGAAAAAGGCGGAGTTTTGCTTGCGAAAGAGACGGTTTTGAAAAGCGAGAGATAGAGAGAGTTTAGGGTTAGAAAGCTCTTGGTTTTGATCATGCACTTTAAACAGAAATTAAAATGGCAACTAAATGGAAAATAATTTCATTAAACATGCATTCATAGTTCATGGTTTACAATATTAAATACATGCTTCAACAAAAGTAAATGAAAGCTTAAAAGAGAGAGAGAGAGGTAGAGAGAGAGTGGAGAGCGACGAGGCAGCCACGGCGGTGGAGGAGGCTCCGTCGGCAGCTCGTCGTCTCCGGCGATTACAAGAGTGCCTAAGACTAGCTAGGAGAGGAGTGGAGTAGTTGCAAGTGGGAGAGGATGCCTTGAATGGTGGTAGAAGGGGGTTTAAATAGAGTTAAGGGCTTCCTAAAAGAAGAATGTGCTTTAGCGACATCCAGAACGTCGCTAAAACCGCTTCCATATACGTCGGTGAAGGCCTTCTGCCGCCGGTCAGCCGCCCGCCCCTCTCTCTCTTCAGGCGCGATCCGTGGACGTCGAACGAGAGCCGTCCGATTGATGATCGGACGACTGAGATCCTCCCGCGCCTGCGCTAGGATCGCGCTTCGGCGTGCGTGCGCGCGCGCGTGGGAGGTGGGGCGCTGTCGTCGCGCCGCGTGGCGCGATCCTAGCCGCTCGCTTCTGATCGCGCGGCTCAATTTTGCCGCGCCCTTCGCCCGCAAGTGATTTCCGCTCCGCGCGATTCGAACGCGCGTCGCCGCGACGCGGGCGTGCGCGCTAACCGTTGCGCCACGCCCGCGCTTTGTCGCGGCGACCGCGGGCGAGCGCGCGGATCTCGGTCGTTCGATCGAAGATCAACGGCCGAGATGCGTCCTTGGCTGGCTTGGGGGCGTGCAGGCGGCGGGGGCGGGGCGACGTGGCGCGTTCTAGGCCGTTGATCTCCAGATCAACGGTCAGGATTTCTTGGGCTCATTATGGGAGCTCCGGATGTCGGATTTGGCCAATTTTGAGTCCGTTAGACTCCGTTCGTCGTCCTGAATCCATCCGTGCGGTCCGATTGCTCATCTGAGGCCTGCTTTGACAAATGCTTTACAAAAATGGCCATTAATACAGTTTATAAGCAATCTTGGTACTTGATGCATGCAATGCTCCTATTCTACTTTATGTTGTGCCTTTTATTCTAAAGATGGGCCATATTCAACCTAATTACTACCCCCTTGCGTGGTGTTATCATACCCCCATGCTTACTCCTTGCTGGTCCCTAGCAAGGTTTATTCTAGCCTTTATTTCTTTGGCGAATTCAAGAAGTAATTGCTTAGGCGCTTCGTTACTTGTCAATAAGAGGAACTATACGAAGATCTTAATCTACAAAGACTAAGCAGCGCCCGGGTGTCTGCCAAAATACGAATCGCCCGAATCCTTGCTTTGTATATATAACTATACTTATGTATACGTATATATCTATATATGTCTTTTTAGAATTTTTAGAATTCAGTGTGGGTTGGTAACTTTTTACGGCTACCCAACCCACCCAAAACTCGGTCAAAACCCTAAGTGCTAAGCATCTTGGTGTGAATGTTGTGATAGACTTACTTAACGTTAATTGAGACAGACTTCGAGTTTCTACGCCTCTAGGTGACCAGAAAAGAAAATAAATTTTTGCCTGAAGGTGTATTTGTTCGATTGGTAGCTTTCTCCCTGCGTCCATTTTACTTGGGGTCAACACAAGGATTTTCCAGTGTATATCTCCCCGGCTTGTACTACTTCCCCGCTTCTTCCTTAGGTGTTTTTGTCTTCTTTTTTTGTGCAATTATTGAGCTGGGCTCTGGACAACCGACCAATGGGCTGTTACCCACGATCACTTGCCATTCATACTTGTGCGGTGAAGTGTGGTTTATTTTCTTTTCTTCTTTTCCTTTTTTTTTTTTTACTTATTATTTTTTTACGTAGGTGGCTTCCCTAATCTCAAATGTACCTAGAGGCAGTGAAAAAGAAATGGCCTGTGGCTGGGTTCTGGGCAACCTGCCAATGGGCTGTTACCCACGACAACTTGCCAGCCATACCACCCTAGAAAGTTCATTAGCTACCCAATTTCTGTCAAAATCTCCGAGAAGTGAGTCTGTGCAAAAATGTGTGTAGATGCTTAGACTCAAAGTTTTCCTGAGTTAGAGGGTGAGTTGATAAGTCGTATACTTATTACCTTATTTATTAGGTGGATTACAATAGCTTAAAGTTGCAAGGGTTCGCCGCTAAATCCATATTTTAATGGACACCAGGGCTAATTAAGCCTGAAGGCCTGAAAAGTCTAAGTGTTTAAGTTCTTTTTGTATTATTTCCCACTATTGACAAGTTTCTAATGCCTAAGTTTTTCTTCCTAAATTCTCTTTTTTTTTTTTTCAATTAATTTATTCATTCAGACTGATTAATTAAGCTCAGGATTATGCAGTTTACCATCCCCCCCCATGCTTAAGTTGGACAATGTCCTCATTGGCAGATGCATGGATGCAAAAGGGTTCAAAAAGATAGTACCTGAGTGACGTAAACTACCAGATCAGTCTGAATCCACTGGGTTGCCTCCCAGGAAGCGCTGAGTTTAACGCCTCTAGCTGGGCGGTGCACAAACAGGAATGACTTGGGTCAAGAAGGTATGTTCAAAATTAACCAGACCCAAAATCAGAAGTCCACAGATGCGGATAAGGTTGTGGTGGAGTCCCGTTCCTAAGGGGTGGGAATTCTGTAACAGATATATCATGCATGCCCGTGTCAGATCCTCTCTTAGTTTGTGGGCATGCAAACAAGTTGCTATGGACGAACGCACCCCAAATATGACATGCCAAACACTAAAGATGTAGGTCTTATATTCAGCTTGTGTCCCCATAAAATTGTAATCCATCGAAAGTGTATCAATTCTAGTGCATTCGGGTTGCGGGATCTTTATTCTGGTAGGGCAAGTAACAAAGTCCAGAGTTTCATACTGAGCCCTACAACCAAGCATCAGTCTTCTCTTCAAAGACGAATCCATCTCTTCCGCAACTATGATTTCATTGCTCATTCCCTCCAAGCCCTTGATCTCAAGAATATTTTCTTCAACCTCCTTTGTATCAGATTCACTGTTTGGGGTTGCATTAGAGGTAGGGTCAATTTCATCCTCTAGATCATATTCTTTCTCTCGGCCCTCCTCCAAATTTGTGATGGGGATTCTAACCAATTCATAATCAATTTCTTTGAAATTGTAACTCCATTCTCCATTTCCGACGTTGGCTGCTACTCCCACCGGATTACTTGTCTTGAGCTGATTAGATTCAGATTCCAAGGTCTCTCCCCTCACCTTCTCAGTTTCCTCCTGATGTTTGTTCTCAATGCTCCCCAAATTGTGCTCCAAGGAATCCTTACTTTCCTTATCCACTGAGCTATCCAACTCCTGAGGGGTATCAATGGTGGACTGAACCAAATCAGGATGACTAGGTGTAGTCCAATTGATCATGGTAGGTCCTTGCTTTATGAATTCCATGAATGGCGTTGTATGCAACAGCTTTCTTTGGCCTTCTTCCCCCAATTGTTGGAACAACTCCAACATGGCATGTTGCCCTTTAACCAATTCTTGATTCTGTCTGTGTAGTTCTAACTGGAGGTTATCAAGAATTGACATGGTGTCATTTGGTGTCCTTTGGATTTCCTCCTTGAAATCCAGGTTAAGAGAGTATGGTTGAGGTTGTGGATCAGAATCCATATTGGCGTTTAGGTTCTTGGGTGGGTCCTCTATTCTGTCATGTTCAGGGTCCAGTTCTTCAAGAGGAACCATTCTCTGTTTGGTCCTACTCCAGAATAGTTGAGGTTCTAAGTCTTCCTCCCAGTCAGATTCTTCATCAGGGGACCAAATCAGAGGTTGATGATCCTGGGCTTGCCTAGATTTCTGATCATTTTCTGATTTCCATTTGTCTAGAACTCCTTCTAATCCAAAGGTCAAGTAGGCAAGGTTGTTGAATTCAGATGACCTTTTTTGGTTATTATCTTGAGATGGGTAGGGTTCTTGGTGTTCTCCTAAAGTGTAGGTCCTATCACAGTAGAGCGGGTCGGACCTAAATGAGGAGGCATCGTGAGGACAATCGAGATATGGAGCCCCATGATTTGAATCGTACCCTTGGGTGGCTATGTTGGGTGTATTCCAATAAGAGGTTGGTGTGGTTTGGTCATAGTTGGGCCAAGAGGGATATTCCAGGTTGCATCCCCAACTTGGTGGTTGGTTAGCCCAAGTCGGCTGTGGGTATGGTCTACTTGGGTTAGCATACAAATCCTGTTGGGGGTAATTTGGGTAAGATGGATAGGCATTGAAATCCATGGAAGAAATGGAGGGATGCGGGAAAAACATATGAGAGAGGGTTGTGCACTCAATCAAACAAACAAGCCTAATCCTTATGATGTATTCCTTAGGAGACCTAGAAATCTCACAAAGGTTGATTAAGTCCGTAAACACTGGACTCCCCTTCCCAAGGCTAATCTAGCCAGGTTGATTACGAGGGGATTGCAGGGAAGGTTCTTCCTTTGGCTTGCGCCTCCGGTTCCATAGACCCCACAACCACGGTCGTTTGACACTGCCCCGCAGCCTAGTCACCAGATTCTACCAAGGGAATGAAAGCCAAGTGCCTAGCAGAAAAAACCTCACCTTTTGAGACTTAACTCAGTCCTGCCTAGGGCACGTCTACTCAGTTTTAAAGGGCTAGGATAGTGCTTGTGCTTAGGGTGATGTGATGAGGCGTTGATTGGGGTGGTGCCTCTTAATGTTCTACTTTCAAAGTGTGTGCTTCTAGCAAAACATGATTTTCAAGCAAGGATTTGTTAAGATATAGTGTCTTTTTAGTGTTTCATCCTTACTTAAGTACTTTTTAGGGTTGACGTGTCTTAATTTTTTCAAACAAGTTTCAGTGGGCACGTCAAGTTCTGCACACAACTTAGTGAAAGTAGATTTCCTTTTATTTTGTAGAGGCTCTAAAAACCCTAGTGTACTCATCCTAAAGATCGTGCAGCTTCTATTAGATGAGTTAGTTTTAGGGTTGAGTGGTGCGGCCCAGGTCAACTCACGGTGGCTTCGCAAACACCACTCAAGAGAGAAAGAAAAGAACACTCCAAGAATTTGTCCAGTATATTAGAGTGTACATTTTTTTTGTAGGGTGGTGTGTTAAGAATGTGGGTCAAGCAATCATTCGCCACGCCAATTTTTTTCAATTTTTATGATTTTTTTTTAGCTTTTTCACGTAAGCAAACAATGAGAGAGAGAGAGTACTCACTATCGGTCCTCGAGGCATCTACTTCCTTGCTACCATAGTGGAATGCGTCGCTTCGCCGTCCATGCGCCGAATTCCTGCATCCGTCAAGTAAAAAGGAAAATAGGGCATTAGACGATATGAGAATGAAGGTGGAATGGAGGTGATAAAACAAATCCGTTGCCTCCCCGTCAACGGCGCCAAAAACTGACGTGCCTTCGTGCGTGTGTGTTAAGAGGTGTCGTTATAGTTGCACTTGATACGTCGGTTTTAAAAGAAGTAAACGGAGGTGAGTCCGAGTGTCGATCTCAGGGAGGCGTGGAAATCGGATTTTGTTTACCACTTGTTGTCACGAAAAAGGCGGAGTTTTGCTTGCGAAAGAGACGGTTTTGAAAAGCGAGAGATAGAGAGAGTTTAGGGTTAGAAAGCTCTTGGTTTTGATCATGCACTTTAAACAGAAATTAAAATGGCAACTAAATGGAAAATAATTTCATTAAACATGCATTCATAGTTCATGGTTTACAATATTAAATACATGCTTCAACAAAAGTAAATGAAAGCTTAAAAGAGAGAGAGAGAGAGGTAGAGAGAGAGTGGAGAGCGACGAGGCAGCCACGGCGGTGGAGGAGGCTCCGTCGGCGGCTCGTCGTCTCCGGCGATTACAAGAGTGCCTAAGACTAGCTAGGAGAGGAGTGGAGTAGTTGTAAGTGGGAGAGGATGCCTTGAATGGTGGTAGAAGGGGGTTTAAATAGAGTTAAGGGCTTCCTAAAAGAAGAATGTGCTTTAGCGACATCCAGAACGTCGCTAAAACCGCTTCCATATACGTCGGTGAAGGCCTTCTGCCGCCGGTCAGCCGCCCGCCCCTCTCTCTCTTCAGGCGCGATCCGTGGACGTCGAACGAGAGCCGTCCGATTGATGATCGGACGACTGAGATCCTCCCGCGCCTGCGCTAGGATCGCGCTTCGGGCGTGCGTGCGCGCGCGCGTGGGAGGTGGGGCGCTGTCGTCGCGCCGCGTGGCGCGATCCTAGCCGCTCGCTTCTGATCGCGCGGCTCAATTTTGCCGCGCCCTTCGCCCGCAAGTGATTTCCGCTCCGCGCGATTCGAACGCGCGTCGCCGCGACGCGGGCGTGCGCGCTAACCGTTGCGCCACGCCCGCGCTTTGTCGCGGCGACCGCGGGCGAGCGCGCGGATCTCGGCCGTTCGATCGAAGATCAACGGCCGAGATGCGTCCTTGGCTGGCTTGGGGGCGTGCGGGCGGCGGGGGCGGGGCGACGTGGCGCGTTCTAGGCCGTTGATCTCCAGATCAACGGTCAGGATTTCTTGGGCTCATTATGGGAGCTCCGGATGTCGGATTTGGCCGATTTTGAGTCCGTTAGACTCCGTTCGTCGTCCTGAATCCATCCGTGCGGTCCGATTGCTCATCTGAGGCCTGCTTTGACAAATGCTTTACAAAAATGGCCATTAATACAGTTTATAAGCAATCTTGGTACTTGATGCATGCAATGCTCCTATTCTACTTTATGTTGTGCCTTTTATTCTAAAGATGGGCCATATTCAACCTAATTACTACCCCCTTGCGTTCTGTTATCATAACCTAAGCACCCCAACCTCACACACAGCCTGGTTCAGTAAGCATAAAAATCAAAAATCACGCAGAAGCGTCAAAAAATTCTGAAAAGTACATCTAGAGTAGGAGCGGCCGATCAACACAAGTTGATTTGGACGAGTTCCCAGCGCGGAGAGGCGGGAAACCCCCTCGAAGATGCGTAACAAAATATCGTCTCCTCGGTGCTTGTCTCTTAGGATATTTATATATCCTACTGGGGGCATGTAAGCACTCTGCTAGTTCAGATTCCATGGATGGCATTATCACGAAGTGTTAATTGCCAGGGTCTGGATTCGGCCACGAAACACCATGGATGGAATTATCTCGAAATCTCAATAGCCAGGGTTCCGGGGGTTGCCATGGGTGGTGCTATCTCGAAGCATCGATTGCCAGGAACCCTTGAGGATTGATGATGGGAGCAAGAAATCTGATACAGACTGTGTTGAAAAGCCAATCCTAAGCTAGAACTAAAAAGAAAAAGAGAGAGAAAACTCTCCAAACAGAAAAACTTTCTATCTCTCTCTTACAAAACGCACTGCGAACTGAACCAGGGTTAAAATCATTTTAAGCACGGGTGATTTAGCCACAAAGTCCAATAGACCTTAGGTTAGTTCTTGTGGGCCTTAAAAACCTTTGCCAAAGATTGAGGCTGAGGCTAGACAGATCTGGATCTTGATTGGTACTAGAGTACCTTTTAGGCCTATGGTCAGCATTCTAACCTAATCTAAGTTCAAATGAAAAAGCACTTACCCAAAGTTATTAAAAACATCATGGTCTAGAACAAATGTTAAAACCTTAAGTTTTTGCTAAGGGACTAGCAAAAGCTAGGCATGGGGGTATGATGAGGACCTCGTTATAAACCCTAAACTAGCACCATCTAACCTAGATTTGCGAGAAAAGCTCCTACATAACTTATAGAAAGCTTGACTCAGAGAATTCTGAGTTTGTGAAGAAAACAGGAGCTAAGGGGTAAAAATGTAATTTCACCAACATAATCAGTAAACAGGGTAACTCAGGGTCCAAACATAGGTCAAACTAACCTAATAAGAAGGAAAGTGGGATGATTTGATCCAACAAGGGCTACAGCAACTCCAAGGAATTAAATGACATCCTGCAACCCTAAAACAAACCCACTTCAATTCACGAGGTTCAAGGAAAAGTAAAAATCGAATAAATCCCCTAAAATTCATAGAAAAATAATCTCTAGGGTTTAGAACCTTCAATTTGGCCTTGAGAACCCATTTTGACCTACATTGAGAACCATGCCCAATTAATGATTTAATTTGGGTTTTTATGTAAATTGACCGACCAAACAAGGTCTGATATAGAAATAAAATTCACCATTATAATCCTTATGTCCTATTTAGTCATGTATAAAAACTTGAGCCTAAGAAGAGACCTTCTTGACCGACTTTGCATTTTGGTCCTCATCTATTACTTTTTGACCCTCAACTTTTGAAACCCTCACATTTTGGCCCCTAAGTCTTCATCGTTCTTTGCATTTAGGTCCTTCCTGCAAAACCCTGAGCAGCGCCATGCTTCGATGACTTTGCGCGGAGCATGGCGCCGCGCAGGGTGAGGGAGGCCCTCTGCCCTTTCAGCCGGGTGTTCCCTGCGGCGTCGGCTATCGCAGGGACACCTCCACGATCTCTGCAGCAGCCCATACCTTCCATGCGAACGCACGGAAGGTATGGGTCCCTACTCCGGCCTTCCTCCGCCCACCTCTCCGCCTCCGCCGCTATAAAAATCGCCTCCGCCTGCAAAGGAGAGCAGCTCGGTCCCGACGGAGAAACACCCTCTTTTTCCCTCTCTTCCCACTCCGGCAGAAGCCCACCAGCTCCGGCGGTTCTTCCTCCTCCTCGTCGCTCTGCCGCAATACCAGCAGCAGAGCCGCCTTCGCCCGCTCTTCCTGCGTCGCGCCGTACCCAGCGTGCGCCCTCCTGCTCTCTCCTCGCCGCCGCCCTCTCCCTCTGGGCATCTTCTTCTCCGGCGACAGTCGATACGACTGCCGCCCTGCCCCGACCCCCTTCGTCTACAACTAGGTCAGAAACACTCCCCATCTCCCCCTCTGTCTTTTCCTCACTATTTTTCATTCAATTAAGCCCTTGACCACTCCTGACCACCGTCACCCCCTTCGTCTCCGGCTACCCTCCGGCGAGATGCCCCCATCGCTCCACAGCCCCACACGTCTCGCCGACCCTCACAGAACCTCCGCCTCATCACACTGAGCAACCTCCGCCCACCCATTACCGCTCCACACCCCCACCACACTCCCCCGAACAAACCCATTTTTCCGGTCGCTGTCCGACCTAGCCCCGCCGCCAGACGCCGCCCCACGACCTGCTGCACCCCGCATCACCTTCGCCGTGCCATGGCGAAGGTCCCCCTCTAGTTTGATTAGGCCGAAGGACCGTGTTTCTGTCTGACAGGGTCGCCACTCCAACCGCCATTAACAACGACTGAAGCAGCTTCGAGGCGAGCTCCAGGCCCTACACCCCAGGTTCCCAGGTGCTGCAGGTTGAGGAGAAGTCTGCGAAGACTTCTGCCTCGTCAGTTGGCACCGACATCGGCTGTAGCTGATCAGAGGGCGAGGTGGAGTCGACCTGCGGGTGCATGCGAAGATAGCACAGAAGATAGTCCCACATCGTAGGATTTCGAAACGCCGCCCGCGCATAAATTGGAAAAGTGCCATAGCCTCTTCGCCTCCTGACCACGGGGTGAGGTCCCTCTCACCCGCTTCACCCGTCCTCGTCCGCGACCACCCCCCGCGGACCTGGCCCGACCCGTATACCCGACCTACACTCCTCGCCCACCACCGCACGCCAGTGGGCTTGGTCCCGGGCGCCAACCCGACCCGAATACCCGGCTCTGGGAGAGCGATCCTACGAGCGAAATCTGAGAGAGAGAGATGCGGGGGAGGGTAGGGTTAGGTTTTTCTCTGACCAAGCTATGTGAGTGTGCAGGCAAAGAAGAAGAAGAGGAGAAAGAAGACCGCAGAAGAGGAAGGAGAAGAAAAAGAAGGAAGAAGCAGCCAGGGCTGCTCAAAGCAAAGCAGAAGAAGGATTGCAAGAAGAAGAGGAAGAAGAAAAAGAAGAAAGAAGCAGAAGAAGGAGCACCGAGGAAGCACTGTAGCAGGTGCTACTTAAGTCGTCTAATTGAGAAATTAGACGACGCTCTGAAGAAAAAGAAAAGAAGGAAAGAAGAACAGGTGCCGCAGCTGAAAGCAAAAAGAAGAAGAAAGAAAAGAAGAAGAACAGAAGAAAAAGAAAAAAGACAAAAAGCTGAAGAAGATCAAAGGGAAAAAGAGAAAGAAGGAAGATAAAGTAGAAGAAAGAACAGAAGAACTGAAGACGATCAAGCAAAGAGAGAGAAGAAGAAGACAAAGACAAGAGAGAAAGAAGAGAAGAAGAAAAAGCCAAGAGACCAATCTACCTCTCTCTCTCTCTCTCTCTCATTCTTGTAATAGAAACATTGTACTTCAAGAATTATAGTTTGCTCCCTGAGTTCGACCTCGGGAAACCTTTTATTTCAGAGTAAAATTGTAATAGTGGCAATGACTATCTGTACTACAACGCCATTTCTATAACAAACAACAAAACCTAGTCATACCACCACTATCAGCTACCCCTCACAACCGTTTGAGAGGTTACCAGACGTCTAGCACTACGCCCAATCGTGACACTACTTCTAAATGTCCTAAAGTGCCTCGAATGCCGCGCCAACGCACCTTCCCAACATATCTGACACCTACGCACACATGCACAACAGAGCACAACACCTTAACACTACCGTAGTATGCATGCACGGCACAGAGTTCCGCAAGAGAAATACCTTGGCACTCTGCGTGCTATCAGACGTCTTGATCTCCACCCGAACGTCCGGCAACCTCTTCAGACGTTTGGCGAATGTCTCAGACGTCGTTGACCATTTTCCCAGTGTGTCAAACAAGATCAAAACAATATGGAAACGACCCTAACATGTAGGGAATTCTGAAAGAAAACCAATGGTACTTCGCTTGCGCAAAATCGACTTCGTTTGGGTCCTGAACCGGCCCAAACATGCACACCCTAACCAAAATCAAACATCTGGGGTGAGTCCAAGACATCTTAAACAGGTTCAGGATCTCACCTTGCGTTCCTGCGTCTGTTCCCGTCATCTGCTACCCCTCACAACCGTCTGAGGGGTTACCAGACTCTGGCACTACACCCGGTCGTCTGGGAGGGCAGTCGGACGTTTGACACTGTTCCAAACGTTCTAAAGTGCCTCGAATGCCGCACCAACACACCTTCCCAACATCTCTGACACCTGCGCACACACGCGTAACAGAGCACGATACCTTAACATTATCATAGTATGCATGCACGGCACAGAGTTCGGGCAAAGAAATACCTCAACACTCTGCATGCTATCAGACGTCCTAATCTCCCCCTGGACATCCAGCGACCTCTTCAGATGTATGAAACTATAGAAAAATGATGCTCGCAGAACCTCCTCGTGAGCTCTCCTCTAACTTGGAGCTGCAGCAACTCCCCGCAATGGCAGCTTCAGGACCTCCTGTCGCCCTCCCTCTTCCTACCGCACACACTCCTCTCCTATGGGCTCCTCCTGCTCCCTCTCTCTCTCTCGAGTTCCACCCACTACCCTCTCCTTCTCCCTCACTTACGATTGCAAAGGGAAGGAGGGAAGAAGATGGGTGGCGGCTTGGTGAGGCAAAGTGGAGGAGTGGGGGGAGAATGGGTGTTGTTGGGGGATTTTATAAAAGAGGGGTAGGGCTTGGGGTATGATGGGGTAAGGTGTGGGAGAGCCGTGGGAGAGGAGGCACGTGGCGTCCGCGGGAGAGCCGTCACGTTTTGCAGGGCCATCCGTGGCCTTTGGGGGGCCTCGACAGGGGCCAGCCGCCAGCACCGGACCCCCGCCCAGCTGACAGCAAGGACCCACTGAGGGCTGGAGTCGGGTTCCCCTCTGTTACCAGTGTGGCCAGCCGGGCCACATCAGGAGGGACTGCCCGTCTAGGGCAAGAGGTCAGCAGATACTTCCCGTGCAGAGCACTAGAGGGCGCGCAGGAGGCCGCGATTCCCAGGCGCGAGGAGGAGGACAGCAGTCACGAGGAGGGTACCGACCAGCACCTGCCCATCCGACGCAGAGTGTGGCTGCTTCGTCCGCACCTAGAGCTGAGGGGAGTATCAACGCCCTGACACACAGGGATGCCAGAGCTTCAGGCTCGGTGGTGGCAGGTATGGTTTCAGTTTCCAGCAGACTCGTTTACACACTTTTCGATTCCGGCGCTACGCACTCGTTTGTCGCAGCCAATTTCGCAGTTAGTTTGGGCCAGGACTATATGCTGTTAGAGAATCCATTCGTAATCAGAGGTCCGAGTGGTCAGCTGTTTGTAGCTGAGGAGGTGTACATGGATTGCGAGGTCAGCGTCGGGGGACATAGCCTGCCAGTTGACCTGATTTTGATACAGATGGAGGACTTTGGCGTAATTCTAGGGATGGACTGGCTGTCCGCTTACCACGCCTTAGTGGACTATTTTGAGAGGAAGATTGTCTTCTCCATGCCGGAGTTGCCTTCTTTCGAGTTTCACGGACAGCCGGTGGACGGAGGCTTCAGGTGCATTTCGGCACTTCGAGCGACGAGACTTTTGAGCCAGGGGTGTGAGGGCTTTCTAGCTTGTGTGGTGGCAGAGCCCAGCCCTGTGGCAGACTTCCAAAGCATCCCGGTGGTCAGAGAATACCCTGACGTGTTCCCAGACGAGTTACCAGGACTACCGCCCAAGCGTGAGATCGAGTTTGAGATCTCATTAGTACCAGGGACCAGCCCCATCTCCATCGCGCCATACAGGATGGCACTGCTTGAGCTGCGAGAGCTCAAGTCCCAGTTGCAGGACCTGTTGTAGAAGGGTTTCGTGAGGCCCAGTGCGTCTCCCTGGGGAGCCCCGGTACTGTTTATGAAGAAGAAGGATGGTATCCTACGCCTTTGTGTGGACTACCGACAGCTGAATAGGGTCACCATCAAGAATAGATATCCGCTGCCGAGGATCGACGACTTGTTTGACCAGTTGCGGGGTGCCACGGTGTTCTCCAAGATCGACTTGAGATCTGAATACCACCAGTTGAGGATCAGGGAGACAGATGTCTCCAAGACAGCTTTCTGTACCCGGTACGGACACTACGAGTTTTTGGTCATGCCATTTGGACAGACTAATGCCCCCGCTGCTTTCATGGACCTGATGAACCGGGTGTTTAGACTGTACTTGGACCAGTTCGTGGTGGTATTCATTGATGATGTACTCATCTATTCTCGAGATCGAACGCAGCACGGACAGCACTTGCGGATGGTTCTGGACACGCTGAGACGGCGTAGGCTGTACGCCAAATACAGCAAGTGCGAGTTCTGGTTGAGGGAGGTGACCTTCTTAGGTCATGTGATCTCTGGAGACGGCTTGGCGGTGGACCCAGCCAAGGTCGAGGCAATGCTCAGGTGGGAGAGACCGCGTTCAGTCACTGAGATTCGCAGTTTCCTGGGATTGGCAGGCTACTACAGACGTTTCATCAGAGGTTTTTCACAGATTGCGCGTCCTATGACACAGTTGACCCAGAAGGACGTGCCCTTCACTTAGACGGACGCCAGCGAGGCATGTTTTCAGGAGCTAAAGGAGAGGTTGACTTCGGCTCCCGTGCTCACCATCCCTGACAGTAGTGGCGGGTTCGTTGTGTACACGGACGCCTCCTTGCAGGGGTTAGGAGGTGTGCTCATGCAGAGAGGTCACATTGTCGCTTACGCTTCGCAGCAACTGAAGCCCCATGAGCATACCTACCCTACCCATTGTTGAGCGAGAATCTACGCTAACGTGTTTGGTTTTGGAAAACCCGTCGTTGTAGTTCGAAAGCGAAGGATTCGTGTTCAACAAATAAAATTTATACCGAAATAAGAATTCCGGGTCGAACTCAGGGAGGCTACGTTGATCTATATTCGCAATTATGTTTTTTTTAGGATTTTTGATAAACAAGGCGAAATAATTACAATGGAGCTATCAAATTGAGAGAGAGGGAAAGAAAGAGAGAGAGAAAGAGAACATGCATTCAATATTTCAATTGTTTATACAAGCAAATGAAATTAAAGTTACACTAGAAAGCGGGAAATCAATTACACTATAAAGCAGGAAAATTCTACACTAGAAAAGCTGTAAATAAGAATGGGAGAGAGAAGTTATCCTCCTCGACGGTCGCTTGGAGGACGAGCCGGACGGGACGACGCCTGGACGAAGGAGAACGAGGCGGGACGAAGGAGGACGAAGCAGAAGAACGGGAACGAAGCAGCACGCCGTCGTCGTCGCGGGATCCACTTCCGAAGGGGGACGAAAATTTGGACTTTATCTCGCGAGAAGCATCCCGGGTGTGGGACAAGCTTCTCTTGAGCTTTGGAGAGGTAGAGAGGAGAAGGAAGGGATGAAAATTTCGTATGGAGGGGGTCTCCTTTTATAGTTGCAAGGAGTGGGGGCAAAATGGACATTACATCTTCAAAATAATAAATAAGGGGTCTTTAGTGACGGATAAAACCGTCGCTAAAGCCCCGCCGTCGCCGTCGCCGCCGCACCCACGCGCGCCCGCTCGGCTGGCCTGCGCGCGTAACGCAGACGCACGTCCGCGTCGTCTCAGCCGTCCGATCGCGAGATCGGACGGCTTAGATCGCGCCCGCGCCCGCTGCGTAGCGCGCCGCCCGCGTGCGATCGCGCGCCCACCAGGGCGTCCAATTGCGCGTCGGCGCTATCGGGCGCGCGCGGCCGTTGGATCTTCATCCGACGCTCGTGCGCGCCCGCTCGCCCGCGCCTTCGACCCCCTCTCCGCGGCTCGAACCCGCGACCTCCGCTTCGCCCGCAGCTGCGTCGCCGCTGCGCTACGCGGGCGAAATGGTCGCGCGGACGTTTTTAAACGCGCGCGACCGCAGCCGTTGGATCGAGATCCAACGGCGGAGAGGAGACGGTGCGCAGTCTTCACAGGACCCCCGCGGCCGATTGGGCGGCTGGGATGGCGCCACGTGGCGCTATCTTGGCCGTCCATCTTCTGGAAGTTGTAGATGGTGGCACGGATGTCGGATTGACTCGATTTTTGTGTCGTTCGGCTGCGATCGTCGATCCGAATTCATCCGTGTGGTCGGATTTTCCATCTGAAGTGCGGATTTACACCATCCTGGCCCTTGATCTTCTAGGGTTCCCCGGTCTCTATCTGATGCTACGGATGCCTGATTAGGGCGATCTTGGAGTCGTTGAACTCCAATCGTCGCCCTGATCATATCCATACGGTTGGATCTTTGATCCGAGGCCCCGATAAAATATTTGCCCTGTCCAAGCACATAAAAGGAGACAATTAACCTCCATTTTATTCAAACTACTCTAAATGCAAGATGATGCATGTAATGCAATATTTATATCATGAAATGCAATCTTATGCTTAAGAACATGCATAAATAGACATTTTAAGTAGTGTAAATGTGTTTACATCATACCCCCATGCCTATCTTTTGCTAGTCCCTAGCAAAAACTATATGCTATTTATAAAAGAATTAGGTTAGATTATTTGGACCTGAGTTATTTTCAATCATTAAGAAATTGTCTACTTAAGAACTGAACTTTCAAAGACACAACAGTGCCCGGGTATCAGCCAAAATGCAGACCGCCTCAAGCCTCGCCTTATTCAAAGAAAAATTTCTTTTTCTGTTTTTACTCTTTTTTTTTTTTTTAGATTTTCAAATTTTAGGGTTTAAGAGTGGCTTTCTACGACCATTCAACTCACCCAAGATTTGATGAGAACCCTAAGTTTTAAGCATCTTATTGTGATTGTGATAGACTCGTTGACCGGCAATTAAAACGGACTTCGGATTTCTACGCCTCTAGGTGACCTCAAAAAGAATTCTGCCTAAAGGTGTATCTTTACAACCGGTAGCTTTCTCCCTACTTTTATTTTTTAACGGGGTCAACACAAGGGTGAATCCAGTGTATATCTCCCCGGTTTATTCTACTTCTCCGCTTCTTCCTAAGTGTTTTGGGAATTTTTAGTGCATTTTCTGAGCTGGGTTCTGGACAACCGGTCGATGAGCTGTTACCACCGACAACTTGCCAGCCATACTCGTGCGGCGAATTGTGGCTTATTTCTTTTTGTTCTTTTCTCCTTTTTGATTTTTTTTTTTTTTTTTTTTTTTTTTTTTTTAAGTAGGTGGCTTCCCTGGTCTAAGATTTACCTAAAGGCAGCAAAAAGAGAAAGGTCCAGTGACTGGGCTCTGGACAACCTACCTATGGGCTGTTACCCACGATAACTTGCCAGCCATATCACCCTAGAAGGTTCATTAGCTACCCAATTTCCGTTAAAATCGCCAAACAACGAGTCAGTGCAAAGAAAGTGTGTAGATGCTTAAGACTCAAAATTCCCTCACATCAGAGGGCGGGTTGATAAGTCGTGTACTTATCACCCAAACTTATTTATTCCAATTATAATAAAATTCAGGTTGGCGAGAACTCGAAAAACAAATCCACATTTTAGTGGATACATAGGCTGATTAAGTCCAAAGACCTGAAGGGTCTTTGTGTTCAGAACATAATATAGTATTTCTTAAGATCGAAAATTTTCTTAAACCCAAATTCTCTTTCCTAATTTTGATTTTTTTTTTTTTATATATAAAATAAAACAAATCTACGGAGCTGACGAATGAATTCAAAGATAAATATCCATCCCTCCATGCCTATCTAATGCAATGTCCTCATTGTATTAAAAAGACATAAAATAGAGAGGGAAAGCGTAGAAAGCACCTGAATTGCGTGGATATCGGGTCCGCTCCGAGATGAAAATGAAAAAGAACTGTATATGTGCTGAGTTTAGTGCCTTCAGCTAGGCACACTATACAAAGAAAAGAAATGAAGAATTCACATGTGCAGGTCAGAATTAGAATGAACAGAAGAATCCTCTGACCTGTCAGCAGAGGTCCACAGATGTGGACCAGATTGTGGTGCAGACCCACACCCCATAATCGAGAATATCTTAGGTTCTGGATAAAAATTACCCAAAACCTAAAATCAGAATGCAAGCGGGGTCGGGCCTGCGATTTGTGAGGATGCAACCCAAGGTCAAAATGTCGGGTTACAGAGAATTGAAGCTCAAAAGGATAATCGTTAAATGTGTGCTTGAGTTTGACATCCTCGAAACAAATGTCGTAAGGGTTCTGATTTGATGGTTTCAGTTTAAAAGGAACCCTTCGACTCAATCTTCCATTTCCTCCAAAATTGACTTCCCAAATCAGAATTTCCCAGCTCCTATCCTCCTCATTCGGCATATCAAATTCCATGACCTCTTGTATATTCATCACCCCGTCTGAAATCTCCAAGTCTAGATGATGTGGGAAAATCAAAATTGACTTGGGTCTAATTATCTCAGAATTAGAATCATCAATAAGCTCAACAGGGTGTAACTGATAATCAGGGCATTGAATTAATTCCTCCAGAAAATGCGATTCTGGATCCGTATCGTGTGCCCTAATAAGATCAGTTTCCTCAGTTATTGGGCTATCAAATGATCTATCAGATTCCTCAGGCCCAATCGTCTCACAAAAATCGTGATCTGAAAACTCGTGTGAGACTTCGCAACTTGAATCTTCACCATCAGGATCCGTATCAATGTATGTCCCAAAATCATTTGTCACTTTGCGTTCCAAGGAGACATACGTTTTCTCGTAACCCGGCTCAGGGATCTCAGGTGAAGAAATCAGATCATCCTTAATTGGTTGCTTTAATTCAATCTGGTCAGCTTCGTAACACGTGTCCCCCCCAACAGGTGCCTGAGCGGGTTCTGTCATTGGCTTTCCTGAAGAGAGTTCATCCTGGGAATTATTCCAAGATTGAATCAAAGCAACCACGAATCTCATCCTCAATTTCGCTAATTTCCCAAGTAGAAACTCACCCGGGTTCTTATCCTTAACATCCTGGAGCCAATCCAACAAAGACTTGTTTAAATCATCAATCATTTCAATCAGGGGCTCCAATCTCTCAATGCAAGGTATTGGCTGAACTTCTAAAGATTGAATGATATTCCTCAAGTTAGCCAGAACCTTATCTTGAACCTGATTAACCTGAACCAAATGAGTTGGTTCATGGTTGGGCGAGTTTGACATCAATGTAGAAGAATTAACGAATTGAGATTCGTTATACCCATCCTGATAATAGGTCATTTCAGATTGTTCAAAAGATGGAGATGACCTAAAGGCAGTGAAATCAGAGGATGGGTAAGGATCAGTGTATCCTTCTTGATTGTAGATCGCATTAGGTTGTTCATGAAAGGAGGACGATCTATAATCGATGCAACTCTGAGAAGGATAGAATTGAGAATCAAAGTGTTCAGGGTTAGACCCTAAACACGGGGGTCCGGAATTGTATCCCCAATCCGAATTATCCCAACTAACTGATGATCGATTACAATACGAGTTGGGATAATCGTCATGTTGAGGATAATTTACAACAGGAGGGAAAGAGCGGGAATGCGTGAAATATGTGGAAGGATTCATGAGACACAGGAGGAAGAAAGGTGCCCTGCAATACAAACAATCAAACCTGTCCTTAAATGGGTTAGCCTACAGACCTACAGACTCTCAAAACCCGTCTTGAGATAAAGGAACGATTTGATCTACTTCTGTCTGTTCAATCCAACCAGTTAGAAGGAGGGACTGGGGAGAAGGTTCTTCCTTCGGCTTGCGCCTCCGGTTCCTAGTGTACCCCCCAGCCGCGATCGTTTGACTCTGCTCCCCTAGCTAGACATCAGATTGAACAGTAGAAACAGACTAATCGAAAATAATCTCGTTCTCAGTTCTGAAGAGCGAGTCCAATCCTTAAGGCCAACGTCTACTCTGTTTTATTTAGGGCTAGGTTTGAATGTGCTTTGGAATGTGATGGCCCCTTTAAATGGGTTGTGCCCTTAATGATTGATTGCTTTGTGTGTGTGTGCACAACCAGTGGTTTTCAAGCAAGATTATTTTTGATGTGGTGAATTTTAAGGTTCAAATCTTGCTTAGTAGCTTTTAGGATTCAACTTTAGGTGTTTTCAATCAAGTTTCAATGGCACACCAGATTTTGCAAGCACAGGTGAAGATATTTTCCTTTAAAGTTTAAAAAGAATGTGGAGTGCCTGGTAGATCCCTAAGAGTTGAACCTAATTGGCAGCTACTTGATGAGTTGATTTTATTTGAAGTGGTGCGGCCCAAACAACTCAAACAACTGGCCTGATGCACCACCTAATTAGGCACACAAATGATTACCCAATCTGATTTCTACTCAATTATGTGTTTGGATGTGTGTACCGGCTCCTAAGATTGGTTTACCGGTTGAGTTAGAAAATCAGATGAGGTTGTGTACCTCTGTGAGATTTTTTTTTTATTTTTTTTCTTTTTTTTAATGTGGGGGTTGGAGTGAGTATGGATGTTAAACAAACAATCTAACCTTAGAGTTTATAAGAACACCTAGGTTGATTGATGTTTGAATTATTATGTGATGAAATGAAATCTAATGGGTGGGAGGTGGGGGGGTAACTTACAAAACCTTCCACAGCACTTTACTCCGATCTACCGCTTTTGCCTGTCTCAAAAGAGTACCTGCAATTACAATAAGAAAGGAGAAAAGTGAGGTAAATGATTTGTAAGTTACAAAACGCGAAGAGAAATCAAAGAGCGTTGCTTCCCCGGCAACGGCGCCAAAATGTTGAGCGAGAATCTACGCTAACGTGTTTGGTTTTGGAAAACCCGTCGTTGTAGTTCGAAAGCGAAGGATTCGTGTTCAACAAATAAAATTTATACCGAAATAAGAATTCCGGGTCGAACTCAGGGAGGCTACGTTGATCTATATTCGCAATTATGTTTTTTTTAGGATTTTTGATAAACAAGGCGAAATAATTACAATGGAGCTATCAAATTGAGAGAGAGGGAGAGAAAGAGAGAGAAAGAGAACATGCATTCAATATTTCAATTGTTTATACAAGCAAATGAAATTAAAGTTACACTAGAAAGCGGGAAATCAATTACACTATAAAGCAGGAAAATTCTACACTAGAAAAGCTGTAAATAAGAATGGGAGAGAGAAGTTATCCTCCTCGACGGTCGCTTGGAGGACGAGCCGGACGGGACGACGCCTGGACGAAGGAGAACGAGGCGGGACGAAGGAGGACGAAGCAGAAGAACGGGAACGAAGCAGCACGCCGTCGTCGTCGCGGGATCCACTTCCGAAGGGGGACGAAAATTTGGACTTTATCTCGCGAGAAGCATCCCGAGTGTGGGACAAGCTTCTCTTGAGCTTTGGAGAGGTAGAGAGGAGAAGGAAGGGATGAAAATTTCGTATGGAGGGGGTCTCCTTTTATAGTTGCAAGGAGTGGGGGCAAAATGGACATTACATCTTCAAAATAATAAATAAGGGGTCTTTAGTGACGGATAAAACCGTCGCTAAAGCCCCGCCGTCGCCGTCGCCGCCGCACCCACGCGCGCCCGCTCGGCTGGCCTGCGCGCGTAACGCAGACGCACGTCCGCGTCGTCTCAGCCGTCCGATCGCGAGATCGGACGGCTTAGATCGCGCCCGCGCCCGCTGCGTAGCGCGCCGCCCGCGTTCGATCGCGCGCCCACCAGGGCGTCCAATTGCGCGTCGGCGCTATCGGGCGCGCGCGGCCGTTGGATCTTCATCCGATGCTCGTGCGCGCCCGCTCGCCCGCGCCTTCGACCCCCTCTCCGCGGCTCGAACCCGCGACCTCCGCTTCGCCCGCAGCTGCGTCGCCGCTGCGCTACGCGGGCGAAATGGTCGCGCGGACGTTTTTAAACACGCGCGACCGCAGCCGTTGGATCGAGATCCAACGGCGGAGAGGAGACGGTGCGCAGTCTTCACAGGACCCCCGCGGCCGATTGGGCGGCTGGGATGGCGCCACGTGGCGCTATCTTGGCCGTCCATCTTCTGGAAGTTGTAGATGGTGCCACGGATGTCGGATTGACTCGATTTTTGTGTCGTTCGGCTGCGATCGTCGATCCGAATTCATCCGTGTGGTCGGATTTTCCATCTGAAGTGCGGATTTACACCATCCTGGCCCTTGATCTTCTAGGGTTCCCCGGTCTCTATCTGATGCTACGGATGCCTGATTAGGGCGATCTTGGAGTCGTTGAACTCCAATCGTCGCCCTGATCATATCCATACGGTTGGATCTTTGATCCGAGGCCCCGATAAAATATTTGCCCTGTCCAAGCACATAAAAGGAGACAATTAACCTCCATTTTATTCAAACTACTCTAAATGCAAGATGATGCATGTAATGCAATATTTATATCATGAAATGCAATCTTATGCTTAAGAACATGCATAAATAGACATTTTAAGTAGTGTAAATGTGTTTACATCACCCATGACCTGGAGTTGGCAGCTGTCGTCTTCGCGCTGAAGACCTGGAGACACTACTTGTACGGTGAGACCTTCGAGATTTTCACGGATCACAAGAGCCTCAGATACCTTTTTGATCAGAAGGAGCTCAACATGAGACAGAGACGTTGGTTGGAGCTCCTGAAGGACTACAACTGCAGCATTTCTTATCACCCGGGCAAGGCCAATGTGGTGGCTGACGCCTTGAGCCGGAAGGCGCTCGCACACTTGGGCCAGTTTACAGTTACAGAGTTGGAGCCTCTTGGAGGAGGTGGGCAGTTGGCGACCCCTGGAGTTACGGGGGCACTGTGGGGCAGTGACGGTGACACCACAGACTAGGCCAGAGCTGATAGACCGCATCATCACAGGACAGATGGCCGATCCGTACTTGCAGTCCTTGCACGACAGAGTACTGTCAGGAGACCCAGGGGACTTCTCTTTCACAGACTAAGTGCTATGCCTGAGGGGACGGTTGTGCCTTCCCAGGGACGAGGAGCTGTTGAGAGAGCTCCTGACTGAGGCACACGGTTCCAGATTCACCATACATCCCGGAAACACGAAGATATACTACGACTTGAGACGCGAGTTTTGGTGGAGGGGGATGAAGCGGGATGTGGGTGAATTCGTGCAGCAATGCTTTGTGTGTCAGCAGGTGAAAGCCGAGCATCAGAGGCCTGCAGGGCCGCTACAGCCGCTTCCAGTGCCAGAGTGGAAGTGGGAGAGCATCACCATGGACTTGGTGGTGGCTTTACCTGTGTTACTCAGCGAGGACACGACGCAGTCTGGGTAATTGTGGATAGACTGACGAAGACGGCACGATTCTTGCCGATCCGAGTCACTTTGGGATCAGCACAGTTGGCAAAGAGGTATATCCGCGACGTGGTACGACTACACGGAGTTCCGCGAGAAATCGTATCCCACCGGGATACCCGCTTTATGTCCCAGTTTTGGGCTGAGTTTCAGCAGGCCCTGGGGACGCTGTTGAGGTTTAGTACAGCTTACCACCCCCAGACGGACGGACAGTCTGAGCGCACGATACAGACACTTGAGGACCTTTTGCGTGCCTATGTACTGGACTGGAGGGGCTCTTGGGAGGAGCACCTACCCCTGGCGAAGTTTGCATACAACAACAGCTATCACTCGAGCATCGGCATGGCTCCCTACGAGGCTCTGTACGGACGGAGGTGTACGGCACCCTTGAGTTGGGTTGAGGTGGGGACCAAGTGGGAGGTTGGCCCCTGGTTGATCCGGCAGAGTCAGGAGGTAGTCGAGCAGATCCATAGGCGACTCCGCACTGTCAGGAGCAGACAGAAGAGCTACGCAGATCGGAGATGCAGAGAGGTGCAGTTTGAGGTTGGGGACCACGTCTTTCTTCGTGTTTCGCCCATGAAGGGCTTGCAGCGGTTTGGGGTGAAAGAGAAGCTCGCGTCGAGGTTTGTGGGGCCCTTTGAGGTCCTGGAGCGGGTTGGACTCGTTGCTTACAGGCTTGCCCTCCCCCCAGCTTTCTAGTGTGCACGACGTGTTCCACGTGTCCAACCTCAGGAAGTACGTAGCCGATCCCAGTCACGTACTGAGTCACGAGAGCGTCGAGGTGGGCGACGACCTGACCTACCCCGAGCGGCCAGTGCAGATTCTAGACCGAGCTGTCCGCAATCTAAGACGAAAGCAAGTACCCCTGGTGAAGGTTTTGTGGAGAAGCCAGCGGTACGAGGAGGCTACCTAGGAGCCTGAGGCGGCAATGCGGGAGCGGTACCCGGAGCTCTTCGTGGGTACGTCTTTCGGACCGGCTTCGGTCCTCTTTGAGTTTGTTATGTTTTTATATGACGTTTTCCCGCACCCTAGTTAGCGCAAGTTTCGAGGACGAAACTTCCTTTGAGTTTGTTATATTGTTACGACCACAGCTTCAAAACGTCTTTTAAGACGTCTGGGAGCTGGCCCAGACGTCTGACCAGACGTCTGGGATTTATTTTTCCGCGGCACGGAGGATTTCGTCTGCGCGCCTGTGCGCGCAGACCTGCAGATGCGCTCCTTTTTCCCTCTCCTCCTGCGGGCGCAGGCTGCGCCCCTCTCTCTCGCTCTCTCTCTCCCCGCGCGGCTTTAAAAAGGGCCCTCACCCTCTCCCTCACTCTCATCCCCTCCGCTCCCTTCTTCCTCTTCCAGCCGGAGTGCGAGTGCGAGAGTGAGTGAGCAGTGGCAGCGGCAGCTGCAGCGGGTGTGTGGGAGGAGGTCTCGCGCGACGGAGGAGACGCTCGGCCGTGAGGGCTCGAGCTTGCCGGGGCAACTTGAGCCAGTCGGCGGGGGAGCCGCGGGCGTGGAGCGTCGCTGGAGGGCTGCTGCAGCTCGAGCAGCAAGCGGACGAGGCGTCGCGGGCGGAGGGCGAGTCGCGTTCTGATTCTGGAAAATTTTCCAGAATCAGACTTCTGGGAATCCAACCAGACGACGAAGAAGACGTCTGGAGGACTTTCCAGACGTCTGGCAGGTAAGTTATTTTCGTACTTCCTCCTTTTCTTCGACCGTCCGTACTGAGAGCGAGGAATGAGTACGTGCAGGGTCTGAGATTCGCATCCAACGCAAATCAGACGTCTGGACGCAGTGCCAGACGACTGGAAGGACTTCCAGACGTCTAGGGTGACCATCGGACATCTGGGAACTAGGCCGGACGCCCCCGCAAGCTTCTGGACGTCTGAGAGGCTATACAGAGTGAGGGTATCCTCTGAACCACTTTTTAAGACGTCTGGAAGAGGTTCCAGACGTCTGATTTTGCACTGTTTCGTCGTTTTCGACCCGTTTAGGGCCCGTTCGGAGTCCGTTTTCCGCATTTCGAGTTGCGTTCTTTTCGGAATTAAATCATATACCCGTCTACAGTAATTATATACTGTTTTGAAAAACTCCTTGTGTTTGATCCTTGTGATAGGACCCCGTTCCATTGCAGTCTCGGGGGTTGCGGAGGCACACGGGATTCCCGACCACGCCCCCAGTACTCCCGTTGTAGCTGGTAGAGTGGCTTTTAAGTTATTAGCATAATCTGTTAAACTATGGAACCATAAATAGAACCTAGGACATTGCATGAATCCTAGGAATGAGAAACTAGATTGAATGATAGATCCTAGGGTGTTGCATGAATCCTAGGGCTGGAAAACCAGATTGTATGATAGATCCTAGGGTATGGCATGAATCCTAGGATGGGAAAACTAGTGGAATATATGAATACTACAGTCTTGGAAAAGTGGAAAGGAATAAATAGCTGCCTGTAATTTGATTTAACAGCTGCCTGTTATGAATAAATAAACGTGATTGAGAACATGGATTGTAAGAACGTGAAACTGGAAGGTGAATCCTAGATGTTCTGAGTTAAAAGAGCTGGAACCCTACGGGGAATTAGGAGTAGAACTCCTGGAAAGAGAAAGGAATGGAACTAAGAAAGAAAGACGTGTTAGTGTGATGTCTCTTAGGTACGTAGTACCAAGGGAAGTACCTGTTACCTGCTTAGTGCAGAGCGGAGCCAGCCGCCCCAGGGACCCGGGGTTAGGTCTGGCCACTTTGTACCGACTTGCTGGCCCTCGTGTACGTAGTACCGAGGAGAGCTACTAGTGTAGGGAGAGCACTAGCCACCCCACGGGCCCCGGGGTTCTGCTAACCTCCTACACCGACTTGTTAGGCCCACTGGGCAAACTAGGGTAGTCAAGCGAGGGTGTGTGGACTGTGGAGGGGCAAGGCCCCTGTTTGGTTACTATGGAGGGGTTGGACCCCTGAGAGGGCTCTGCCCTATACTAGTTCCGTGCTGTGCTTTGGGAGCACCCGTTAACGGAAACGACTGACCGCGTGCCAGTGCGGGTTAGCTACCTGTGCGTTTATCGCGCGTGCCGTAGTCACCGTTACGTCTGTCCGTGACCTTAGGGTGGTTGACTGAGAGTAGGATCACTACGGGGGACTCTCCCGGCCAGGAGAGCACCACGTGCTACTTCTACTGTTCGGAAAAGACTGCAATCAAGATCGTTCCCACGAGGAATATTCGAGATCAAGTGAAGGATCTGAGAAATAGATAAATTGTGAAACAATAGAAAGATGTAAATAAAGAAAGTAAGAAAATAAAACAGCTACTATACACCTTACTGCTTCTTTAGTTTAGCTGCCACTCTACTCAGCGTTTCGCTGACGTGTTACACTCGTTACTTTTCAGGACCAGGTGTTGAGCAGCCAGGGTCAGCGGCTGCAGAGGATGCTGGGCCGAGTAGGGTCCAGTAGAGTTCCACTATTCTTTTGTGCCCTTTTGTTCTACTGTAGTGAGTAGTTTTTGTTACTCTCTGTACTTTTCTTTACCCGCAGTTCTTGTTATGTTATAAATGTTATTCTATTGTTGTGGTGGTACATGCTGTAGTAGTTCTTTTTCTTACTGCTGTATTTTGTTACTGTTAGTTATATTTCATGTTGAATGTGGTTTATTTTACTGCTCTTTTGGTTACTTCCTCGTTGGACGACTAGGTCTTGGGATTAGTCGAGTCGGTCCGGTTCTCGTGTCTCGTAGGGACTCGGGAATTAGGTCGTTACAAGTTGAGAATGTGGTAGTAGATCATCTGTCCAGGATCCCTATTGAGGCATCAACCCCTGCTGGCGATATCCAAGAGGCTTTTCTTGATGAGTCTCTAATGACTGTGGAGGCCAAAACTCCTTGGTTCGCTGACATAGTAAACTATCTAGTCGCGGGCATTACCCCCAGTACTTGGGACAAGAAAAAGCAAGACAAGTTTCTTGTCGACACTAAATTTTATCACTGGGAGGAACCTGAGCTTTTTAGAATAAGCCCTGACTAGTTATTCTACCGTTGCATCCCTAACGAAAAATGGAGTGTTCTGAGTTTCTGCCATGACCTCCACTGTGAATGTCATTTTAGTGGGGAAAAGACTGCCTATAAGGTTCTTCAGTCTGGCTTTTGGTGGCCCACATTATTTAGAAATGCACATACATATGTAGGTGCATGTCTACATTGCCAGCAGACAGGAACCATTGGAAAAAGGGATGAGATCCCCCAGCAACCCAATCTCCCTGTTGAGATTTTTGATATTTAGGGTATCGACTTCATGGGTCCCTTTCCTATGCCCTTCGGATATGAGTACAGCCTTGTGGTCATGGACTATGTATCGAAATGGATAAAAGCCATACCCACGTGGACCAATGACCATTCTGTGGTCTTAGATTTTGTTAGGGCTGATATCATTTCTTGATATGGGTGCCCAAGGATTATCATAAGTGATGGAGGACCTCACTTTAAGAATATGCATTTCACAAGACTACTCCAAAATTTAGGAGTCAACCACATGTTAGCCACACCTTACCATCCCCAAACAAGTGGACATGTTGAAGTGTCTAATAGGGAGATTAAACGGATTCTAGAAAAAACTGTCAAGCTCGACCGTAAGGATTGGTCGAAAAAATTGAATGATGCTCTGTGGGCCTACAGAAAAGCGTATAAAACTCCCTTGGGCATGTCTCCTTTCCGTCTAGTGTACGGAAAAGTATGTCACTTTCCCATTGAAATACAACGCAAAGCTTATTGAGCTATTAAAAATGTTAACTTAAATCTCGCTAAAGTGGGAAAGGCACGCATGTTGGAGTTAAGTGAGCTTGAGGAGCTTCACAGTGAAGCCTACGAAACCTCTCAAGCTTACAAACAACGTACAAAGGTCTTCTATGATAAGCACATCGTTAGAAAGACCTTTGAGCCCAACCAGTGGGTTTGGCTTTTCAATTCCAAACTTAAAAGTATTTCCTGGAAAGCTCAAGTCTCGCTGGGATGGGCCATATGTTGTTATCAATTCCTTCTCTCATGGAGTAGTAGAAATTTGGAACCCTACTTCTGGTGCGAGCTTTAAGGTAAATGGCCATCGATTTAAACCATATGTTACTCTTTCAGATGGCCAGGTTTTGGACGCACTTCGGCTTGAGGAGTCTTAGCTCCACCCACTCTCCTCCTCAAGTGATATTCTTCTTTGTCTTTATTTTTCCAATAAGGACAATGTCAATCTTAGGCATGAGGGGTATAACCTGAGGATGTTTATAGCATTTATAAATATTTGCATGCATTTAGGATAGGTGCATTAGTTAAAAAAAAAAATCTCTTTTGTTTTCTTGAGCTGAATTGATTAATCCCTAACAAAAGATTTTTATCAAGATGTGTCATTAAAGATTTTCTTCTTAAATTATTTCTGAGTTTAGAATCCAGTACAATTACTTCACTTGAACGTAGACTGGGTCATGAATCTTTATAGAAAACCAATAAGCATTTTTAGTTTGTTGAATCCTTGGACAGTTTGAAGGGAGCCAGACAAACTATTTTCTATTAGATCCACCTAATATTTGTGAGGAGAAAGTAAAGAAACTACTGGTGTGCTAAGTCTAGTGCAATGACTCTTAAGTTCTGGATAATTAGATAATGGTACCTTAGAGTTAGGCATAGTTTTTGCTCTATGTTCCTGTGTGCAAACATTGTGAATTCCTGAGATGCACCAAATAAGACAAATACACAGAAATTGAGTCCTAATAAAACATGACTATGGTGGATGGTTACGACCATTCTTCATAGAATCCTCGGCTGAAAGAGGATATTAGTGTCAAAGGTCAGAAATATGATTGTCCTATCCATTCCTTCCCGGTGCCAAGAGTAAGTACTTCTACCAAATAAGCCACACAATATCCTCTTGAACATTATTTTCCCCAATAATGCCTCATGAATAAAAGTTTGCATCGTTTGTGTTAGTAATTAGAAAATATATATATAGAGAGAGAGAAAAATTAAAAAATAAATAAATAAAGAGAAAGAAAAAGAAAAAAGAGAGTTCAAGTTTATAGTTTTATCTTCGTGTCATTTTTCATCTTATGTCGATGTTTTTGAGGCAATAAAAACACCTATTGCAATCCACTAAATATGACTCATACCTACTTTTCAGTATTTCCGATCGCCCAAATACTAGCTGAGGTCTTCTAACTTAGTTGTAGGGTTATTAGGATTTTAATTGAAGTGTAAATGTCATGTGAGGCCACCAAACATTGAGTACATTTACAAAATCTGGTAAGATATGTGATATCAGAAAAAGAAAAGGAAAAGAAGGAAAAAGAGTGAGCGCAAAGGAGCATTAAGAGAGCACAGTTTTAGCCTCTCTCTGGGTTGACTCATTTGATAGTCTAGAGATTTAGAGTTTGCAGTACTAAACTACATGTAGCATTAGATGAGTGTGAGCCACCAAATATAAATCCTTTGGACTCAGTGTCTCCTACCTAAGCCAAAAAGTCAGGGTCAAATTATAGATCATTTCCTGCTTTATCCCCGAGGGAAGCAGTTGCCTACCCCAATAGAATTTTATCAAGGGTAAAGCACAAGCGTTAGATGCAAGTTGGTTTTTCACTTAGATTCGTTACATAGGCTACTATCACTTCACATTTGTCTGGATCTCTAAATTTTTGGGATAAGGAAAGAAGTTTTTTGGTCACTTCCATCATTTTGCACTTTTGCTATGGACTAGCAAAACTTAGGCATGGGGGCATTTGATAAGTCTACTTTCGTGGACCATTATGTGGCCTAAGTACTCTTTAATTAGTTATTCTTAGTTCTTAATTGATTAGGAGTTAAATAGGAATTCACCTTAGTCTACGTATAATCTTATACACCAATTTTACATTTAAGAATATATGAAATGATAACATAATTTATTTGATGAATGCAGATTAGGTACAAGAGTTCAGACGTCCATTTCTACATCTATAAGACGTCTTGAGATCAGTATGGACGTCTGGGAATTGCCATCACAAGCTCCTTGATTATACACTTTTTTAAGACGTCTTGAGATAACGTCAAACGTATGATGAGAACTGTCAGAACTTATCCATCTATTCCAACCACTCATGAAGATCGCAAGTGGTTCGAGAAGCTTTCAGCCGATGAAACAAATAGGCGGGTCTTTGTTTTTAAAAGAGAGGAAGATCATCTTCTCCGGGATCCATCACCATCATGTCCTGAGCGCACCCTGTGCTTCAAGCATACACCATGGACCCAACGTGCATGATGGCCTGAACAAGATCCATCGTAGCCCATCTCATTGGGACAGGGTGCGATCTCCAAACCATCACCGACCATCTTCTTCAATCTCCACCAAAAATTCCCCCCCATCTACACCACCAAAACCCAATCACTGTTCACCTTCTCCAAAAGAAACCCAAAGCTACCATCTTCCCCCAACCTCGCTAGCCGTCCCTACTGTCAACCTCTCTCGTCGCACACCACCACCAACTCCTTGCCACCACCCACCATCACCTCTTCTTCATCTTCATCTTCCTCCTCTTTTCCTCCTTGCACACCCATCCCCTGTTCCCCTATCACAAGCAAAGAACCCAGTACCGCAACCCCACCACGCCACTCACAACAACACCTCCGGCCCTCGTTCTCCTCGCCAACGGTACCAGAGCGACTACGGAGTGCTCACCATCGACCTCCTCGTTTTAACACGAACCTCCAGCCATCCACGCGATCCATGGCCACCTGCAGGACCTCCACACTGTCGACCACCTCCACGCGTGGCCGACATCTCCAACCGCCTCTCGTCGTCTCGCCACCGTCATCGAACTCCCCATGCGTCGGCTGACCTTCCCCCAGAATAGCTGTTAATGGGGCTATTGAGGAGTTTAAATATGTTCCGTTGTAGTAAAATCTCCTAAATAGCCCGATCAACAAATACAATTTATAAACTTGAAATCAAAAAATGAAGTCCAAGGTCGAACACAGGGAGCAAATGTGGAATTCACATACTAATCTTAATCAAAATATAAATAAGCATAGGAAATCAAGCCAATAATGATATGCAATGAATAACATCTACTTAAAACTGATCTTCAATGTAAAACATGAGTATATCAAGAGTTTAATACGGCAAAAGGATATCTAAGACAAAATAAAGGTGATTTGAATCACCAATTATTAGTTTAAACACATGTATACCAATTACTCAAATAATACTACAGTATTTTCAACCATGCAACTTAGGTATTTAAATGTTCCAACAGTACCAGTATCAAACCCAAATCAGACATCGCCTTCCTTGGATCATACGACTTAAACGATGCTTGCTACAGTGCTCTATAGAGAGGCTTTTCTTCTTCTTCCTTTCCTCTTTCTCTCTTCTTATTCTTCTACTTCTTTGGGGCTTCTCCTTCTTCTTTTCTCCTTCCTTCTCCTTTCAGGCAGTGCCTCCTTTCTTCTCAACGACTACGTGTCGCACAAGGTATTAGCCCTAAACATCAGAGAGCAAAACCCCCCTTCCCCCACTCTCTTTCTCTTTCCTACCTCTCCTCTTCTCTTCTCTCAAACCCAGAGCATAATCGGATCCGGTTACAAGTTATCGGGTCATGGGTCCAAGTTCGCATGCATGTGGACATGGATGAGGGTGCGCGGGTGAAGGGGACCTCACCCCATATGTCTGAGGCAACAAGCCTTTGGCACAAATTCCATTTATGTGCAGCTGCGCACTTTTCTCCCACCGATGTGGGACTAAACCGACACTTCTATACGTGTAGCTGTCAGATGAAGATGTCTCCAATTAGCGTAGCAGGAGTGGATGGGGTCTTCAATTAAGGACTTGGGAAGGGTCCTAAGGATCAGTCGCATCGCCTGGAGTGAGTTACGACGAAGAACATGGTCATAGGAGCTTGAACATGGTCAGAGATGGAGGCGACGATGGGCGATGGCCGGCGTAACCCTGTAACAAGAATATAGGCTCAAAGGCCCCAATTAAGCAGCTCCTGGGCTTCGCAAGTGACGGTGGTGGTCTCATGGCATGAGAGGGTGTGAGGTGGTCGGACCAAGGTGAAGATGGAAGGCGGAGGTGGGTTTGTTCGATGGAGAGTTTGGGTAGCCAATAGGGCTGGAAAGGTTAGGGCTTTTGTTGGCGGAGAGACGACAAAGCTTTTGGTAGTGGTGGAGAGGTGTTTGGACGTATGTGGTGAGCTGAAATGGCCTTTCCCAAGGTTCCCTATGAAATTCTTGAACTTTCGGAGTGTTCTCTCATATTCTAGCACCCTTAGGTTTTGTTCTGGGGTTTCCACGTAAAAGAACCTTTTTTTTTTTTCTTTTGCGGAACTAAATTCGTAAATCTCCGGACTCCACATGGCCCTAAAATCCTAAAACCCTACCCTCCCCCCATTGGGACCGGTGCCTCCATTTGTTCCCCTCCCACTAAACTCCCCATCTTCCCCTTCCTTCTCCATCACCTTCTGGCGCCACCCCTCTTCATTCCCAGTGAGAAGGAGAGATCGAGAGAGTGAGAGGAGGAGAGAGCGAGAGTGGGGCGATCGTCGAGGGCTTTGGAGCACCCCATGCTCCCCTCTCTGTCCACGCTGCTGCAGCGAGCAAGGGCGGAGGAGCAGCTACGGGCGTCGGGGGTCGAAGCTGTAGTAGGGCCCCGTGAGGAGCGAGGGTGAATAGCCGCAGGTGCTCCGCAAGCGATGCTGTGTGACGAGAAAGGTTGAAGGAAGGAGGACCTGAAGCACCTCGCGCCCCCTCTCTCGTCTGTGGGCGTGCAAAGCAGAGCAAGTTGCAGGCGTCGAGGTCACACTGCGCAGGCGAGCGTGCATGGAGGCGCAACTACTATTGCTGCGCAAGGGCGACTGCTACTGCTGCTGCGCCATGCTGTGTTGTATGCGTCGCAAGGACAAGGCAGAGCACGGGTTCACGCGAATGAGTTCGTGTGAGCAGGTTCCATTTTTGGCAAGTTCGAGGCTCAAACGGGCTCGAAAATTGTGCAACCAAGGTATCATTGGAAAGCCCTTCAATTCCCTTACATTTTGGTACCCTTTATAGAACTATTATCCCATGTATCCAGTACTAAAAAAATTGGTTTAAGGCCTCCAGCTAATGTTTGGTTGGACCTTGACATCAGCATAGGTTCACCGTCCGAGGGTGTTTCAAACTCGATGAGAACTCGTGTGGCACTTGGGGAGACTGCCGGTAGGCTTGTACATCCCCCATATCTCCTGGAAAAACTAGGTGAGAGTGGGTTCTTTCGCTCTACTGGCTTAGCTATGAGACATTAAGCCAGTTGATCCATTTTTAGTTACCACTGTATAGCTGCATGTTAAGCTATCAAATGTTGACTTGGGGAACTTCATGTTTCCTTTTTAACCATAATTTGCATGTTTCCATGTAATTTGGTAAGTTAGTATGGTTATGCTTCCCTACTAATTTAGTAATGGGCATTGCTTGCACGATGAGCTATTGTGGAATTGAATATTTTTGGATTGCTTGGATATTGCTTTAGTTATATAGTTTCATCCTTGATTTTAACTTGTTAAGTATACATTGAATTTGGTAAGGTGAATCAGATGCTAAAACTAAGGATTTGATATTCTACTGTTAACCAGGAAGTACTCTTTTGGTAGTAGATTCTTATCTTCCCACATGGCGGTACTTGGGGGTGCATGTGGTAGTTGCCTCAATGACCAAAATGTTGAGTTGGAGATTGACAGAGTGTATGTAAAGTGGTGCCCTCTACTCTCTTGTCTCCTAATTCTAGATATTCGCACCTTAGGTCATAACTATATGCCAAAGTAAACTTGTACGTGCATGCTTGTGGGAAGGTTTTTGTCTCTTCGATTTCTTCCTTGGAGATTTTCTATCTTAAATGATAAATGTCGACAATATTATGTAGAGTGGTTTTCCCTTGCCTTGTGTTCCTAGGAGAATGAGTAAATGTTATAAGTTAAACAAAATAATTAGCTATCAAATCATGAGATGTTAGTTCAAAGTTGGAATGTTGTTTTTATGTAATGAATGGATACACGCATGCCCTGAAATTTCAAATAATGTACCTTGCAAGTGTTATACATGTGAGTAATGTATGGAGCATGTTTGCTAGGTGAAATCGAGATTTAAAGATTGCGTTATAGTATAGTCAAAATCGCTTTAAAAATAAATAAATTTATTACTCGAATTTGAAAGTCCAAGGTCGAACACAGGGAGCAATATGGAATTCAAAACTCAAGATCACAATTTAAATCAAGAATAAAGATTGCAATAATAATGTCAGGATCAATATGCAAAAAGAATAGAGTAAAATGATGATTTAAATCACCAATTACTCCTCACAAATAACACTTAAATCAAAGCCTCAAGTAGATGTAAATCAAATGATATCAGATGGTTTAAACAATTTATGTTACAGTGCTAGAGACTCAAGGATCTCTTTCCTCCTGTGCAGCTTCCTTCTTTCTTTCTCTGAGCTTCTCCTCTTCTTGTTCTTCTCTTCTTTTCCTCTTCCTGTGCAGCTCTTTCTCTTTATCTCCTTCTACTCAAGCCTTCTCTTTCCTTCTTTCTTTCTTCACACACAGAGGGCAGCCATCACAAGTTTTGGCTAAGTGTTGCACAAGGCAAAACCCTCCCCTACCCCACGCTCTCTCTTTCTCTCCTCTTAGGCTCCGCCCTCCCAGGGCCTCTCATGGTATATTCGGGTAATCGGGTAGGCGCACACCTGGGTCCAGGGTTGCGGGCATGATCGCAACCAAGGAGTGTAGGCTTAGGCGAGTCGGGCGCACCAAGTCCGTGGGCGATGTGTCGCGGACGAGGCACGTGAGCGGGTGAGTGGGGACCTCACCCCCAGTGTCTAAGGTGATAAGCCACAGACACAAAAATAATTTAAGCGCTACAGGGTGCTCTTCAACTGATGATGTGGGGCTATCTGCGCCCCTCTCCTTCGCGTGTCTACAGCAGCACGTCTTCCTTCAATTGGCGTAGCTAGCGTGGTCAATGCATCCAATTGACCACCTAGACGTGTTCTCGAGTTGTTTCCGATCAACCTGGGGCTTTAACCTGGGACTGTCAAGCCTGGAGCGTGCTTCAAGCAAGCTCGAAGGTCGGTTATAATGGTGGTGAAGGCTGGAACCTGAAATCCAAGAATAAAGGCCTCGCGGCCACGTCAGAAGGCTTAGAAATTCATCGTGGAGTGGCGAGTGAGGCGGTAGTTGTGTGGTGTGGCGCGAGTGAGGGTGGAGGTTGGACGATGACGGAGAAGGGTGTGGGACAGTGGGTTGTTCGATGGCACTGAGGACAGGCTAATAGCTTTGATTACTAGAGGGCTTTTGCTCTCTGGGACACGGCGGAGGTGTAGGGATGAACGACGGCTAGGTTGGTGGAGCGTAGTGGCCTTGCAAACTCGCCGGAGGTACGCCAGCAAGTTGGAAGACAGAGGGCGTTAGGGCGAGTCGATGGTCGAAACGGAGTTGTGACTATCTGGGAATGATGAGCGGAAGATGAGGCGTCAAAAGGGGTAGCTAGAGGATGAAGTAGGGCAAAGACGGCACCAGTTATGGTGTGGTCGGCGTCGAAGACGAAGGTGCTCAAGTGAAGGAAGGTCGGCGACGATGAAGGAGATAGAAGCGTCCGCTGGTATGGCGCGACGTGGAAGAAGGCGAGGAAGGGGGATTTACGGCTAGTTGATGAGAACCTCATCATGAACTATAACTAGTACATTTTGACCTAATAGATTGAACAAAAGCTCCTACAAAATCTAAGGGAAGGCCTAAATCAGGGAATTGCAAATCTGAGAATAAAACAATACACAAGGGGTAAAACTGTAATTTTACCATTGCAGTACATAAACGGGATTTTTAAGGGTCTAAACATAGGTCAAATGGAGTTAATAAGAGAAAAAGTGGAATGGTTTGGTTAGAAAAGGGTTATGACAAAATCTGGGAATTAAATGACATTCAGTAACCTTAAAATAAATCCACTTTAATTCACGAAGTTCCAGGCAAGATAAAAATTAATTAAACCCTCTAAAATTAATGAAAAAATATTCCCTAAGGTTAAGAACCTTCAATTTGGTCATTGGAACCTATCTTGACCTAAATTGAGAACCATACCCAATTTTTGACCGAATTTGGATTTTTATACAAAATGTCCGATGAAACATGGTCAAACCTAAAATCCAACCTCACCATTAGATTCCTTAGGTCCAAATTAGGTTCATACCAAAATTTAGACCTAAGGGAAGGTCACCTTGACCCACTTTACAAAACGGTCCTCAATAATTACTTTCTGACCCTTAACTTTTTGAAACCTTGCAAGGACCCCCTTACCTTTCCCGTCATCTTCTTCAATCGGGGCCCTTTGCCACCCGCCTGCGCAGACCATACCTCCAGCAACTTTGCGCGGAGGATGGTGCCACGCATGCATGGGGAGCCGACCCCGGATTTGAAAGGGAGACTCCCTGTGTTGTCCCCTGCAGCATGGGTTGGCTCCCATGCCCTGTTGGCCGCCATACCTCTCGTGTGAATGCTCAAGAGGTATGGGTCTCGTTTCGGCCATACCTCCGGCGAGGTATTCCCACTTCCTCCTTGCGATTCTCTCCCAGCCGACGCCTATTCAAGGAGCGTCAGCCCCTACCGCATCCTTCAAGCCTGATTTGGCCGAAGAAATCCTTCCAATTTCGTCTCCTCCTCCTCTGGCCATTCACCCGCAGGCTCCAGCGATTCTTCTCCTCCTCTCCCGTCACCATGCTACCATACCAGTGGCAGGGTTACCTCCGCCGTCTTCCGCCGCGCCTCGCCGTACCAGTAGGCGCTCTCCAGCCCCTCTTCCTCATCGTCGTCCCTTCGCCTGGGCTCTTTCGTCTCCGGCGACGGCAGCACAGCCGCTCACCACCTCCGCCTCCCCCCCCTTCGTCCAGAGACTCTTAGATGAGTTCTCTCTCTGCTCTTTATTTTTCCCTCATTGATTTCTGTTATTCCGCCTCACTGCTCACACACTACCGCCACCTTCTCCACCTCTGGCAGGCCATCGGCGAGGTGTATCCACTGCTCCACGCATCCACCCACCTCGCCAACCACCTCACAAGATCCGCCACGACTCACTGATCATAACCCCTCTTCCCATTCACCGCCACACGTTCCCAACACTTCCCCCGAACACACCCATTTTAATAGCCACAGGGCGACCTAGACACGCACACCTAGGCCACCCTGTGGCCAGCTGACCTCATCTTCACCTTCGCCGTGATACAACGAAGGTTTTCCCGTTGTTTGACAGGGCCGCAAGGCCGTTCTTGTGTCATGCAGATCCGAGCCTCCGTCCGCCATTAACGAGCAAGCAAGCTTGCTTGTTCTCAAGCTCCAGGTCGCGCACTCCAGGCTTCAGGATTCCAGGCGATGTGCATTGAGTGGGCGAGTGCATCCAACCTGAGAACAGGCCTTACGCGACTCACAGCTGCTCCAATTGGGTGGAGCTCACCTCTTGAGGGCGCCAGCAGAAGCGGGTGGGACATATAGTCCCACCTCGTAAACGCAGGAGCACGGTGGGCGGCATAAATTGAAAAAGTGACTAAGGCTTATCGCCTCAATCACACGGGGTGAGGTCCCTCTCACCCGCTCACCAGGCCTCGTCCGCAACCACCCCCCGTGGACCTGTCCCGACCCGATTACTCAACCTGTGCACACCTCGCGCACCACCCATGCCGGTGCGCCTGGTCCCGAGTGCGCATACTCGACCCGATAACCCGAGAAGGCTCTGGGAGAGCTGTCCTGAGAGCGAAATAGAGAGAGAGATGAGGGGAGGGTAGGGTTTAGGTTTTGCCTAACCGTATGATGCCTGTGCAGGGAATAGAAGAGGAAGCAAGGAAGGAGGAGGAGCAGCTGAGGACTTAGCCACGAGAAGATAGCTGTGGCCAGAGAGAAAGGAAGAAGAAGGACTTGGAGCAGTAGAGAAGCAAAGGAGGAGGAGGAAGATGACACTGTAGCCGCAGAGTAGCTGAGGTAGAAGAAGTCAGAAGAGAAGGTAGAGACAGAAGAGAAAAAGAAGCCAAGAAGAAGAAGAAGAAGAAGAAGAAGAAGAAGAAAGAAGAAGTAGCAGCTGAAAAGAAAAGAAGAGCACAAGCACTGTAGCAAGTGGCACTTAAGGCGTCTGACCCTTAGAGTCAGATGTCTGAAAAGAGAGAGAAAGGAAGACAAAAGAAGAAAGAGAGAAGAAAAGAAGTGACATTTTTATTTTCCTCTCTTTAATCTTTTTGTAAAACAGTATATTGTAAAATGTGATTTTCTACACTTCTAGAATCAAGTTTGCTCCCTGAGTTCGACCTCGGAGAATTTTTATATTCGGTAATAAAATATAATCAAACCAATGCAGTTTTATACATAAACCCATCGCCATTGGTATTGCAGTCAAATGACGAGGAGAGGCAAGGAGGGTCTCCAGAGCTCAAGGAGCTTTTCGGCTGGGTCAAGAGAGAGGAATTCGACGGAGATCCCTATCGAAATTGAGCTTAGGGAGTTCGACCTGTCCTGGACTTTCTTTTATAGGGTTCAAGAGGGAATCCTAAGCTTGGAAGCCAAGTTTCCAAGCTTTGAATTGTCGCTGGAGTAGGAAACCCAAATCTCACATGTGTTCGCATGAGAGATTGGGAAGGTTATGGGCATGGGATTTAGCTCCCAAGGAAGGGAATTCCTTGACGAACTTCCCTTTCAAATTTGAAAGGAATTCGTCAAGGAATTAGGGAGTTCTTGCCATTTTTAGGTCATCGGTGCTTGTAGGAATAGGAGTAATGGCGGCAGGGACGTAATCGGGAATACTATGACAAAGTTAGGGGTCTATTTGTAAATATTTTGAAAGTTAAGGGCATAAATGTAATCAAACAGAACCAATTTGCAAACTAGGTCAAGACAATTTCATATTGGGTCCAAATTTTGGTACAAACATAATTTGGATATAAGGAATCTAATGATGAAGTTGGATTTTGGTTGTGACCATGTTTGAGTAGGTAATTTACGTAAAAACCTAAATTAGGGTAAATGTCTGTCTAAGACTGTTTTGGGCCAAAGCGGGTTCTGATGGTCAATTTGAAGGTTCCAATTCCTGGAGAATATTTTCCTATGAATTTTAGAGGATTTTGGTGAATTTTATCATAATCAGAACCTCAGTTAATTAAGTGGGTCTATTTTTAGGATTTCACAAATCATTTAATTATCAAAACACGTGAAAACCCTTTTCTGTCTGTTCTATCTTACTTGTTATCCTTTTAAGACTATTTGACCCTCAATTACCCCCTGGGAAAATCTGTGGTTGTACTGTATTCAAGTTGTAATGGTAACATTACAGTTTTAACCCTGGTTTCTTGTCTTTCCCTCAAAATAGTTATGCAGTGACTTATGGTTCTCTGGCAGTTATGTAGAAGCATTTACTGACTTAATTGGATCAAAATGAGTTATTTATGGCTCATGATGGTGTTCCCATCAGAGCATGTGTCGTAAACATAAACACTAAATATGCAAACCGATGCTCATTATTTAATGCATGTATATTTTTGCTTCGTAGAATTATACTTTTACACGCTTTGTGCATGTATGAAGTTATGGTTTCTTTTTGAATACTAATAAAGATCTAGCTAATGGCGACTCGTGAATTACCAAAGTTAACGACAACGAGAATGTTAGAAATAAATTAGGGGGCCCGTCTCGAACCCTAATGCAAAGTAAAGACATCCCTAATTGTGGAATGAAAATGGAATGGTAGGGCCGAGACGAGCCACATTAAGTACAGTTGCGGGAGTGAGCTGGCCCTCGTGTACATATGTGCCGAGAAGAGCTAATCATCCCTTTGTGTAGAGGGTGGGCTAGCCATCGGGTACGCACGTACCAAAGAGAGCAAATCACCCCTTGTGTAAGAAGAAAGCTAGCCTTCCCTCGGGTGGGAATCCAAGGTAGGAATGGTCTTCCTACACCGACTCTTGTTAGGCCCACAGGGCCAACCGGGATAGTCGGACAAAGGTACGCAAACTGGTGAGGGTCACGGCCCCCTATTCTGCTCTATGTTGTATGACTTAGAGTGTACCCATTAGTGGAAAGGATTGGCCGCGTGCCAGTGCAAGGTAGCCCTCCATGTGTTTATCGCATGTGCCGTAGTCACTGCTTCGTCGCAACTATAACCTCAGGATGGTAGATCGGGTGTAGGACAAACATGGGGTGTTTCCCCCGGCGAGGGGAGCACCACATGCACGTTCTACATCGCGAGGAAAACTACAGCACGATCATTTCAGTAGGGAACATGTGAACTAAGAGATACTGTGACCCTTTCTCTAGAATAATCGAAGGCACAAACAACCAGTACCTAGAAATAGAAATAAAACAAGAAAATGTTTGAAATGTTTACTATTGCCTGAAATGCTTACTGCTTTTCTCTTTCGTTAAATTGTGTTTGTTGAATATACACTTGCCACTCCACTCAGCTTTTGCTGACGTCTACCATATGTAACCAGGATAGAGAGGTGAGCAGCCAGTAACACCGGCTGTGGAGGGAGATGGGCCTACCTGAGCCTAACCTTAGTCGTTTTAGTTCTGTTCTACTGTAGGTTGACTCTACTTTTGTTGTGGTGAGTATCTTTTCGGAACCATTAGTTTAGTTTCCGTTTCTAGTATGTTGTGATGACTAAGTCGTACTCGTGTTATCCTCTTGTGGAACTGTTTTTCAGTTATATAACTTTACAGATTTCGGTCTTTTATTCATTCTTCTAGCTATACTGCATATGTGAAAATTATTACTGGTTGGTATATTTCTTGTTGGATGACTGGGTCTTGGGTGAGTCTAGGTGATCCGACCCAGGTTCCACGTGGAGCCGGTTTGGGTTGTAACGTGAGCGAACGACCTCGCCGAAGGTGTGGTCAGAGGTGGGAATGAAGGTGGTGAACAATGGAAACGTGGGTCGAAACAAGGTTTAAAAGGGAGAGAATTAACCTAAGGATCTAGTGGAACCTAACTAACCTAAATCTAACGGATGAAAGTGATGGGAACACCATCATAAGCCATAACTAACTCAATTTGGTCTTATAAAGTCAATAAAAGCTCCTACATATTAGTCAGAAGGTCCTTAGAGCAGGGAGAGTTGTTTTGAGAAGAAAAGATAAAAATAGGGTTATTTTTGTAATTTTACTATCTCATCACAAATACAAAATAACAACGGAGTATTCCAAGGGTTTGTTAAAGGTCATTTAATCATTAATGTCTAATAAGTTGGTTCATGCAGACAAAAATGGATTTTTCGCGCATTTTAAGAATTAATGACATCCGAAATCCTAAAAATAAATCCGTTTAATTAACTGAGGTTATAGTCAAGATAAAATTTACATAAACCCTCTAAAATTCATCGAAAAATATTATCTAGGATTTGGCATCCTTGAATTGACCATCAGAACCCGTTTTAACTCAAAATACAGTCACAGACAGACTATTGCCCTAATTTAGGTTTTTGCATAAATTTCTTAGTAAAACTAGGTAAAACCCAAATATAACTTCACCATTGGATTCCTTAGATCCAAATTAGTTTTGTATCAAAATTTGGACCCAATCAGATATTGCCTTGACCTACTTTGCAATTTAGTCCAAGTTTGACTCTTTTTATCCCAAATAACCCCTCATCTTTTGAATTTCTTTCAAAATTCCCCCTATCTTTGTCGTCACTCTTTGCAAAAAGGTCCTTCTGCCATTATCGATTAGGAATCCTACTCCAACAAGCTTTGATTGGCAAGAACGTGGCGATTACTTGACGAATCCCTCTCAAAATTGAAAGGGGGATTCGTCAAGTAATTGCCTTCAAATCAAACCTATTCGTGGGCTCCAATTTTTTCCCAATCTCTCATGCGAACGCATGAGAGATGTGGGTATCCTTCATCGGCGAGCTTACCAAGCTTGGAAGCTTGGTCTCCAAGCCTTAAACCCCTTCCAATGGCTTATAAAAGGAGCGGGGGTAAGAACCCGAGCTCCTTAGCAAATCTTGGCTTGAGAAACCCTCTTCTCTTCCCTCTCCGGCCTCCTTCAGATCTTGCTCCGGCAACCACCTTCGATCTCCCTCTTCCGGTCGTCCAACCATCAAATTGGACGGCCTATCTTCTTCCCCTCGTCCTCGCGCACCTCCCCGGTCAAAGGGAGGGCGTTCTTCTACCTCAGCCATCGTCGCCGCTTCGCCGTCGTCTCCATCTTCTCCGGCTCCGGTCAACCACAACCGGAGCCCTCCACCTATCTCCTCCGCTCCTAAGGCCCTCTATGTCTTCCTTCTTCCCTCTACTTCTCTCTCCCACACTCACAACACATACGCAACCGCCAATCGCTCATATCCATCTCCGTCTTCTCCGCCTCCGGCAACCACTCCGACGAGAATCTCCATCAGCTACACCACACCATAAGCCTCGCCACCTATCCCAAAAGCTCCTTCTCATCCTCGCGAGCAAAACCCCTCAAGAAATTGAGGGATTTGCTTGCCCTATCATGCCACCGAGCACACACTCTTTCACCTGTACTCACGGCCTTCGCCCGAAGGTTCCCAACCACGCCATTACACCTAAACACCTGCACTACACTTGTCACCCGGCGACTCTTTTGAAATCATTTAACGTGGCTATGAGGCCCTTTTTGTGACTTTCAGGTGCCGGCCTCCATCGCCATTAAAACCTTCTTCGAAGCAAGATTCAAAGCTTGTTCTTTGTCTGCAGCTCCAGGTCTCGGCATCAGGAGACGCGGATGCATCCCAGGACTCCTTCTAGAACCTCAATTGAAGGCCTTATCTGCAGCGCCCTCATCAATTGGGAGGAAGTCTCCTCTGCAACTTCACACAAAGGAAGTCGGTGGGATAATCCCACCTCGGATATCGCTGAAGCGCCTGCATGACATAAATTATTTTTCCTCTTCAGCTTAATCGCCTCAGTAGCATGGGTGAGGTCCCCTCCCACGTGGCCAGCACGCTCTCGTCTATGGCCACGCCACGTGGGTTTGGGCTCTGAACCGTTTACCCGTATACTCGGATCCGATTAAAGAAGAGAGAGAAAGGGAAAGGAAGAGGAAAGAAGAGAGAGGGGAGAGGGGTTTTTCTCTACTGTCCTCCTCTCGACACTTAGTGATTTCTGAGGGAGGCCTTTGCCTCTGCTGGTGTTGGTGCTGAGCTCTGTGTTGTGCCTTCCCTTGAGCTTAAAGAGGTAGAAGAAAAAAAGAGAAAGGGAAGGAAGGGGAAGTGTGCCCTCTTGGCACTGTAGCAGTTGGATGGTTAAGCCGTCTGGTTCAGAGTTCCATCGTCTGATCTCTGAAGGGAGTGCACTGTGCATTTATCCTACGTGGATTTAAGTTGATTGATACTCTTAAGATATTTGATATTTTTGTAATTAGGGTAATTGGTGATTAAAGTATTATGAATATGCTAATCGATAATTTTTTGTTTAAAATACTTTGAACAAAGCGAAAGATGATCAAATCTAATATATGCACAAGCAGCTAACACATGTCTGCAAACAATATGCTTGAATTGAATATAACTGCAAGAACATATTGTGTTATTTATTCCATTAGTAGAAGTAATATCAACCTCATCTGAGTAAGGTTTCTCTCCAATTTTAAATTTTGTTCTGCCAAATCTAACAACTTGTAATCTTCGTAAGCTCAAAATTTCTCTATTGACAACTCGGTCAAAATTCGAAATAAGAACTGTTGTCATGACTTCTCTGCTATTGAAACGCTCAGTAAAGTACTTGTTCAAACGAAAGTAAGCCGTTGTAACAAGAGCAATGATTGGTAATCATCGACAACCTTTCAAAACATTATTGAAACATTCAGATGCATTTGTTGTCATACTGCCACATCTCTTCCCCCCATCGTAGCATAATGCCTAGTATAATTGATTACAATCGTTTTGTTGTATAATCCATCTATATGCTCCATCACACATGCATTGGATATCCCCTTATATCCGATTGTGATCATATGTTGTTAATAAACAACCAAATGCATAAAAGCGTCTGTCATGACTCGGTCCAAGATCCCTACAGGATCTGAGACCGGCTCTCTCCGATTAATCCCAAGACCCAGTCGTCCAACAAGAAATAATCAAATAACATTCAGCAAACCACAATCACACAAGTACAATAGCTAAGAAGAGAAAAATTTACAACAGGGGAAAATGAACAGTAATATTATGTCATAATACAGCCATCACAATAAAACGAGTACATATAGCAGAAGACAAAGCTATAGAAACTCACTACCAAACATTAGAACTAAAGCTAAGCTCGACTAGGTCCAGCATCCTTAGCAGCCGGTGGCTCAAGCTGCTCAAATCCCTGACCTGTACAGAATTTATTTAACTGGAGTCAGTTAACACTGAGTAGAGTGGTGGCTAAGAAGTAACATGCATTTAACAAGTAGTTAACATAAAACTTTCCATTTTCCAATTATATTATTCATGTGGGTACGTAGAGATCTCTAACTAGGATTTGTTAATTAATCTTCTTGTTCTCTATAAGAACGATTTTGCTTGCAGCTTCCCGTGATATAGGATGCCCACGTGGCACTCTCCTGGCTGGGGGAGTCCCACCGTGGTAGTTCTATGCCCAATCTACCACCTCGAGGTCATGGTCGTGACGTAGCGATGACTACGGCACACGTGATAAACACATGGGTAGCTACCCCGCACTGGCACGTGGTCAGTCATTTCCGCTAACGGGTACGCCTCAACGTACAGTGTAGAACAGTATAGGGCCTTGCCCTCTCAGAATAGAACAGGGGTCATGCCCCTCAGGGGTCTCGCCCCTCAGTCCGCATACCCTCGTCCGACTACCCTGGTTTGCCCAACGGGCTGACGAGAGTTGGTGTAGAGTGGCCATACCTAGCCCCAGGCCCCCTGGTGCGACTAGTTCCCCCTTACACTAAGTAGATCACCTCAGTACCACGTACACGAGGGCCAGTAAGAGTCATGTAGAGTGGCCAAACCCACCCCGGGTCCCAACCCAAGGGCGGCAAGCTCCCCTCTATAAGGAATAGTTGCTCTCTTTGGTACCACGTACACGAAGGTCAGCTTACCTCCCTTAACAGCTGCCCAAGGGCGGCAAATTTCCAGAACCATCTGATTCTCCGTATTACAGTGTTCTTGTCTATATTCCCCGTGGGGTTCGTACAGGAGTTTCTTTTTCTCATCCGGGTTGGAATGTACAGAACAAACAGTTCAATTTTCATTTTATCACAATAGGGGTCCATTTTAGATAAAAACAGGCAGCTTTTGATTACTCAATCATTCACATGCAATTTCCTCTAATCCTAGTGTTCATGCCAAGACCTAGGGTTCAAGAATTTACTCGAGTATGCGTTTATTCCCTCCTAGGGTTCATCTCAAGTCTTAGGTTACTTACTTGCATGCATCAAATCAGAGATTTTAAGGTTATAACCACTCTACTTGGGTAACCGGGTGGAATGGTGGCTCGCACAGTGGCTCCCGATGTCTCCGTAGGTCCCGTACACCCGACGGACTAGAGACCTAATACATGGATTGATGGGCCAAAAGGTTCAAAATGATATAAGCAAGGTATCATTATACAGAGAAACTCGTACAAAAAACAGAGACAGTTTGTTTGCAAAAAAGAGATAATAATAGGGCCTTGCACGGCCCAAAAACACGCTGTTAGACAGAAATCAGACGTCTGAGAAAGGTCTCAGACATCTTAAAACAGTTCTAAGGGATACCTCTCTCGGTGTTCCTCTATCAGACGTCTGGAACTTAATGCCGACGTCTAAGGACTCCGTCAGACATCTGGGGGTGCTCTCGGACGTCTAAAACTGTCTCGGTCCGCTCTCACCTCCTGACACATATACGTACGTTGTTAGGACTTTGTCAGAGAAAAAATACGAAAAGTAGATCTCTACCAGACGTCTTGAAGTCCATGGATGAGTTTCTTCTTGGCGGGGAGGGATTCCATGTGGGAGTTTGATTTCCAGGGTCTCACGAACAAGACAGGTTTTACCATAGAGAATATTTTGAGGAAGTGTATAAGATATGTTCGCAATGAAAAGCCTTTTAATCCAGATGTGGTGATGGACCTGATTAGTATTAGAGAAGACTCGGGGTTGAATGATCCACAAGTAGCTGAGGTTCTAAATGAGGTTTCAAGATGAATTGTTAAAGACAAAGGTCCGATCATAATGGGTACTTCTAGATTCACAGAGAAAGGTTTCAAACGTAAAACTTGCTATTCAGGCTTTATTTGGAAAGACGTTTTATCTGTCAGAGTTGATTGCACTTTGTTCGCGGGATAGCTCCTTAATGGTCAAAGAAATATTTCGAGTACCAGATGCCCTTGATCGCATGCACACCCTTTTCTGAAAGTGGAGATGTGGATTCACTCGAGAAAAATGGCTGAAAGTTTCACATTTTGGAAACCCCATTGAAGGCTCATCAGAGCAGCATTCTTAATGTATGTTCCCATGCAGAAACAAATGCATAGAGGATAGAGAAGTCATCATGAAGATTGAAGAAGCTGATTTTGTAGTTTTTTTATGCAAAGATTGCAAGCATCTTTAAATGATTGTCTTACTTTTATTCTTTCATGTTGGTAAGGAGGCCTTTCAACTAAAAAAAATAAAACAAACGGAGTGGATTTATGAAGCATTCAGTTGATGGTGGTGTAACTTGGTCGGAGGGGAAAGAGCTTCCACCTGGCATTCTTGGCCCAAGCAAGAATATGACATGTAGTATTTCACTTAAAAACACATCAATAATTTCTGTCGAACAAACTTCTAATGATGTTGATTCCCCTTTTGCAACCTAACTATCTTTCTCGCCAGTACATAATTTAAGTGTTTCAACTGAATCATATACCTTTGCTTGATTCAAGTCTAGAGCAAAAGCTCCTTTTCTATTAGTTATGATGAGTGAACAAAATATTGGCTTGAGTTTAATTGTTGAATTTGCAGCCAGCTGAGGTAATTCTGAAATCTGGCTCTTTTCGATCCTTAACAGAGATACTTATGCATATCTAAAATCATATTGGTCATGAGTTGAAAAATATAGAAGTCTATGTAAAGTTGATCAATAAATGTGATTTCTTTTTTTTTTTATGTAAAAAAAGTGTGGATATGTGGTGGGATCAAATACTATTGAAATCAATAATAAATTACTTTTTTAGAGGTGAGTGATGGTACAAAATTATTTTACATCTTCAAAAAAATTTTACATAGATATAAATTAATATTACATCGGTGTAATTTAACTTTAAAATACTTTATACTGATGTAATATTTTTTTGTATATGTGCAATATTTTTTGCACAGGTGGAAAGTAAAATTTCACTTTACTTTAAACTACTTTGCACTGGTGTAATATTTTTTTACACGTGTGCAAAATTAAATTCTAGGTGTTTCTTCACGTATGACAAGTGATTTTACACTTGAAAGGTAATTTTTCACCTTAGGATTTAGAATTTAATCTTTAATATTTAAGATTTAGCACTAAATCCTAGATACTACACTCTAAGGTGAAAAATCATCTTTCAAATGAAAAATCACTTCTCATACGTGAAATCACTTTCCATAAACCTAAACCTTAAATCCTAAACCCATAGGTTAAAATCATTTTAGACAGGAGTAAAGTCACTTTGGACAGGTGAAACTACCCTTGAAATAATTTATCACCGGTGTAAAGTAGTTTATTACCGGTGCAAAATTTTTTTATCACTTGTGCATTTTTTATGTTAAAGTGGTAGAACTACCTTTGAAATAGTTTATCACCGATGTAAAATTTTTTATCACCTGTGCATTTTTTAAGTTAAAGTGGTGAAACTATCTTTAGAATAATTTATCATCGGTGAAAAGTAATTTATCACATATGTAATTTTTTTATCACATGTACATTTTTTTAGTTTAAATGGTATGGTGATTTTTTTAAATATGGTAAAGACTACCACATAACAAATCTTAGGTTCTTTTATTTTTTTAAATCAAATATCAATTATCAAGTGAACAACATATCTCAACACTGTATAAAGTACAAAAATAATATCCTGCATCACTTTTTATATCACAGTCTACATTTCCGTACTTTTTAACAATGATATTTTAAAAGTCAATTACTCTTTCCGTTGTTTGTTTTTTTTCTTTTTTCTTTTACAGCATCCTATTTTTAGGAAATAGGAAGTAATTACTATTGTTGTCGACGTTTTCTAAATTACAGTTGTTGCTGTGTGTAAAAAAGGAATCAATTACTCGCGGAAAATTTAGGGAAAAAAAAAAAAAAACATCGAGCAGCTGTTGCTACAGGGAGGGTGACGGTGGGCGTGGGGAGCAGCAGCTGCTCCCACAGGAAGATCGATGTGGCGAACATCAAGGACGTGGAGGCATTCCGGATGACGATTGAGATGATCTACACGAGGGATCCCTTAAGGTGGCTCAGGAACGTCGTCATCTCCTGCGCCATCGACCTAACAGAGGTAAGGAGGATGGAGGTGTTTGCTATCGTTGTTGTTGTTTGTTGCTGTTGTGTGTAAACATCGACGACAACTGTAATTTAAAGCATCCTATTTCCAGAATCAATTTCCCATTCCATTATATGTTGTTTTTTTTTTACAGCATCCTATTTTCAGAAATAGAAAATAATTGCTGTTGTTGTCGGTGTTTTTTAAATTACAGTTGCTGTTGGGTGTAAAAAAAAGAATCGATTACTTGTGAAAAAAAAAAACAATCATCGACAACTGCAATTTAAAAAAACAAAACGGATTTCGCATAATGGAAAGAGATCATCAACATCCTATTTCTGAAAATCATGCTTACCTGCAGTTATGCGGATCTATTGGTGGGAGGGATGATCAGAGTGGATGCGCCTGCATCTTCAAATGCAGGATGATAGATTTAATTTGATTGGGAGGGAAGGAACAATTGAGGATCTGGGTGTTTTAGGTGTTTGATCTTAAGATTGAAGTGTGACGTTTCAAGTAGTTTAAGTTCAAATTTGTTATTGTCGCTGGTCCATTTTGTCTCTGATTTGTGTGTATGTGTGTGCGTGTTTTTTTTTCCAGAAAAAGACCCACAGGCCTATTATTTTCGCGCAAACTTAACCACAGATTCGAGCAAAGTTTTTTGCTTTAACTTCTCAAAAATTAAAAAAAAAAATTCTTTGTTTGAAGTTAAGAAGCTGCTATCTCTTCGTACGACATACATAGGAAAAAAGCAATACTTAAAACATTGCCTTTCCATTAAAGAAAGAGAAGTACTTTTTTTTTCTCCAACTTAAACATAGGCACAAACTACAATTAGGGAATTCTCTTGGCACCTTGGTAATCCAAAATGTTTTTCACACGTCCTTCTCCGAGTGCAATCATATTCTTCCATGTAGGATGGATGAGGCAATCCTTAACATCAAACCAAAGAGAACCCACCAAAGGAGAACCTTTGTTTGCTCAACGAGATGCCAAATTAGAAAAGGATCTTTAGGATAATTGAAACAAAATCTCTCATGCTAGTTTGCATCAATGTTCATTATGGACAAATTGAATTTTAATATTCATGCTGATTGATAATGATCTCTTCAATAATTAAAAGTTAACACAGGATTATGTCAAAACACATGACACTTTATTTTAGATATACCAAGTGCGTGTACTAGAGAATTGGCTTTTCCTATTTAAGGAAGAACTTTATTGCATGAATGTAATAAGAGATGAAACTAAGAGCCAATTTCAAACATATAAATTTCAAAGACAACCTCAAGGGACCACAGTCTTCATTTATCTAAGATAATTCATCGGAAGAAAGAACATCTCCGATAAATAGCTGATGACAAAATGTATGAAAAAGAAACTCATACAAAAAAATCAAGAAATGCTCAAAAAAATCTTAAGTACCTGCTTTTAGACCAGGGTTTTAGCTCTTGATAAGGATAAGGAGAAAATGATGGGCCCAAACAAGAATAAATTAAAGCACCGAGCATATATGCAATCGATATATGTCAAGTGATTTACATTTACATTTAAGGATGCTTACAAAGAGAGGGAAGGCTACACATGAACTTGGAATGTAAATATAGACCAATGACCGGTCATATTGTAAGATTCCACAGTAGTTGTAAAACTTAAATGGAGGATATTTTGCCAAATTTTTGTTAGGCTTATACCTTCAACTCATTTTACTAACCCAAAAAGAAAAAATCAAAAGTGTTATAAGCACATAAATATAGCACTATTTTCTTTTCTAAGTGCCTAACTCCATTTTTATTCCTGCGGCAACACGTGGCCTACAAACTAGTTTATCATTTTTTTAATGGTTAATTGATCCCTAACTTTTTCTTGTCGATAGAAAATGGACATGCATAGCAAGATAAGTAGAAGACAACTCTTCTTATAAATTGTTATGGGAATTTTTTAACATTCCACTCTAACATGACGACTAGAAATATCTTATCAAATAAGATAGCATCCGTAAATAATGCTATAAAGCTTGTTACAACTCAACAAGTTGAGTCTACCATCATCTGTGTAGCTAAATATCATGAGTTGCGTAGCAATGCAACCAAATTAGTTATCTACTAAACACAATTTTCAGTTATTAGGATATATGTCAAAGATCGTTACAATCACATACACAACATACATGGCTCACTCGAGGACCACCAAAATATCAATAGAATCAAACTTCAAAGTACTGAACAATTCTGAAAACATGGGACTTTTGACATGCATGTCTACACTCAATTTTTAAAGATTTAATCTTTGCCAATAGTTATAATTTTGTATTGAATGATACAAAAGTCTTATAGTAATTGAAAATATTCTTTGGTTTAAAGTTACATATTACCTAAAAATAAACTATTACTCCACGGAACCTAAATTGAAGGGTTTGTTAGAAAGAAGGAATAAGAAATTGGAATAAGTTTTAAAGGAGTAACCTGTAGATTATTCCCAATTTGGTGTTCAGATGGTGGATGCATCCCATTATAGACTAGGGTCGTCACAGTAAAGAATAAATTTGCAAATGCAATTAATTTAGTATGATACAAGTAGTTATGATGCTACTAAGTTGTTCTAAACTACATTTGATTCTTAGTATTATAGTCTTGTGATTAATACTATACTATGGACTAAGTAGGTAGAAAAACTTTGTTCCACCTCCTTATAAGAATAAAAATTTTGGGAATAAAAGACTTTTATTACAAATTTCTATTAACACAAAGGTTTATGTGAAGAATTGGGATGTAGTTTTTTTTCTCTTGGGAAGAGTCTACATGCACAAAGAGAGGTGAAGAAGGCCACATGTGAGGGGGAGAGAGAGAGCTAGCAAGAGGAAGAAGATGGCACATGAGAAGGAGAGAAGTCCCAGTAGAAATGAAAGAATTTTATTATTAGACTAAAAAATAACTTAGTGTATTGACCACTTTTTCTACTAAGGCAATCACCTTATAAAAATAGTAAATGACATAACAAACTTAATCAAATGTCAATTGTAAAATATTCTAAACTACTTTCCTAAATAACCCTAACAACTCATCACCACAAATAACTAAATATAGCAAACTTGACAACTAAGTCACAACAATATATCTCATTAACCAAACTTGTCACACAGGAAACACAACCAACTTTCACACGCACACACAAACCCATCCATCAACTTCCACACTAACTCACTAACCACATCACGTGGCGCTGCCACATGACATTTTATTCAAACTCTCACACTCCCCTCCAAATCAGACTCTAAGAGAGGAGGGAAGACTTGTTGAAGTAGGCACAATGAGACTCATCAATGATGTGGTAGAATGAGAGTCAATCTTGAGCACGATGATGAGTCTAAGTCTTCTTTTTTGCGGGTCTCGGATTCTTTTTGTATCTCCCACTTTCTTGCCTTTGCTCTTTCATGCACGTTAGGACTTTTATCCCAGAGGATGTGAAGCTTCTCTGATTGCCAACGAATACCCTAAAGCCACATGCCTATAGGATATAGTTCGAGCCTCCCATCAACTCGATGGTGGTGCCTTGAACAAGGATCTTTGCCTCTGTACTGACTGACGACTCGGCAACTGCAATGGCCTATGCATAACTTGTGCGTAAAATAAACTTCTTTTCCGAAGTCGAGGGGACACCACAATCTTTCCCAGGTAACAACTGGAGTCGAGGGGGACACCCTTATCCTTCCCACTCAAACTTAGGGAGAGAGGGCATGAACCTCTCTCAAAATTGAGCCATCGATGCTTCTTCTCCACAAATGAGGATCTTTACACAGATCCTAAACTTTGGTGTTGTGTAGAATTGTCTGCTCTAATATCATGTGAAAAATCATGACAAAGTTCCTCTTATGAAGAGTCTACACACACACACAACGAGAGGTGGAGAAGGCCACGCGTGAGGGAGGGAGAGAGAGTTGGCGAGAGGAAGAAGATGGTGTGTGGTGTGGGGTTAAACCCGACCAGTTTGTATTTATATTTTATTACTTGAATATAAAAAATCTCCGAGGTCGAACTCAGGGAGCAAAACTTGATTCTAGAAGCGTAGAAAATCATAATTTACAATATATATTGTTTTACAAAAAAGGATTAAAGAAAGGAAAATCGTCTCTTCTTTTCTTCTCTCTCTTTCTCCTTTTGTCTTCCTTTCCTTCTCTCTTTTCAGACGTCTGACTCCAAGGGTCAGACGCCTTAAATGCTTCTTGCTACAGTGCTTCTACTGCTACTGGTTCTTCTTCTTCTTTCTTCTCTGGACTTCTTCTTCCTTCTCTCTTCCTTCTTTCTCCTTCTGCCACAGCTTCTCTGTGGCTACAATGTCGTCTTCTTCCTCCTCTTTTGCTTACTCTGCTACTCGCCTTCTCTTCTTTCTCTCTGGCCGCAGCTGCCTTCCTGCAGTTAATTCCTCGCAGCTCTTCCCTTGCTTCTCCTGTTCCCTGCACAGGCGACCAGTTAGGAAACACCTAACCCCTACCCTCCCCACATCTCTCTCTCTCAAATTCACTCCAGGGTTCGCTCTCCCAGAGCCTTAATTGGGTATGCAGGTCAAGTGACTCACTCGGGACCAAGCGCACTGGCGTGGGTGATGCATGAGGTGTGCACAGGCAGGGTTAGTCGGATCCAGGTGCCAGGTCCACGGGGGAAGTGTTGCGGATGACGCGTGGTGAGTGAGGGTGAGGGACCTCACCCCTGTGTGTCTTGAGGCAACGAGCCTAAGACACATTTGCAATTTATGTGCAGTGGGGTGCTCGCAAACTAATGATGTGGGACTAAACATCCCACCCACTTCTGCGCTTACACCCGCAGCAGGTCATCGCCCAATTGCAAACGCAGCTGAGGCCCCTAGTGCCAAGTGAAGGCCTAGTTGAATTCACGAGGGGATTCCGCACCTTCTGGATCTAGAGACCTGGGGTGCTGGGTCCTGCGCGAAGCTTCAAGCAAGCTCCAGCTCCTGCGCTAATGGCAGAAGACGTGCAACCTTGAAATCACAAATACGACCTCGCGGCCCTGTCAGATCATAGGAGAACCTTCGCCGTGTCACAGCGAAGGTGAGGCAGGGGGTGGCTGGCCGCGAGACAGTCTAGGCATGCGTGCCTAGGTCGTTCTGTGGCCGTGGAGGTGGGTTAGGTCGATGAAAGTGTGGGGCGGTGCTGGCGGTTGGTGAATGGGCGGAAGGTGATCAGTGGATTGTGGCGGAGCTCGTGGGGTGTCTGGCGAGGCGTTTGGAGGTGTGACGTGGTGGCTGTGCCTCGCCGGTGGTCTGCCGGAGGTAAAGGTGGCGGTGGACAATGGCGTTGAAGGGTCGGAAGTGCAAAATTAGAGAGGGGAAATGAAGAAGGGAGAGAGGAGAAAAGTTCTTACCTACTTAGCAAACGAAAGAGGGGGAAGAGGTAGCAAGCGGTTGTGCTGTTGTCGCCGGAGACGAAGGAGCCCAGGAGAAGGGACGGCGACGAGGAAGAGATGCTGAAGGGCGCCTGCTAGTACGACCAGGCGCGGTGGAGGATGGCAGAGGTAACCCTACCACTGGTATGGTGGCAGGGCGACGAGAGAGGAGGAGGGTCGTCGGAGCCTGCGGGTGAATGGCCGAAGGAGGAGGAGAAGAAAATTGAGGGATTTCTTTGGCTAAAACAGGCTTGAAGGAAGCGGCAGGGGTTGCTGTTCCTTAAATAGGTGCTAGCCGAGAGGGAATCGCAAGGAGAAGACGTGGGTTCCTCGCCGGAGGCATGATAGGAAAAAAATCCATACCTCTCAAGCATTCACACGAGAGATATGGTTGCCGACAGGGCATGGGAGCCAGCCCATGCTGAAGAGGACAACGCAAGGAGTCCTTTCAAATCTAGGGCCGGCTCCCTAGGTCAGTGAGGCGCCATCCTCCGCACGAAGTCGCCGGAGGTATGGTCAGTGCAGGCGGGTGGCAGAAGGACCTGTCTGAAGAAAATGATGGAAAAGTTAGGGGGTATCTGCAAGAGTCTAAAAAGCTAAGGGTCAAAAAGTAATTATTGAGGACCATTTTGTAAAATGGGTCAAGGCAACCTTTCCTTAGGTCCAAATTTTGGTATAAACCTAATTTGGACCTAAGGAATCCAATGGTGAGGTTGGATTTTAGGTTTGACCATGTTTGACAGGATATTTTGCATAAAAACCTAAATTAGGTCAAAACTTGGGTATGGTTCTCAATCTAGGTGAAGATAGGTTCCAATAGCCAAATTGAAGGTTCTAAACCCTAGGGGATATTTTTTTATGAATTTTAGAGGGTTTAATTCATTTTTATCTTACCTAAAACTTCTTAAATTAAAGTGAGTTTGTTTTAGGGTTACAGAATGTCATTTAATTTCCAAATTTTGTCATAATCCTTTCCTGATCGAACCATCCCACTATTTCTCTTATTAAGCTCATTTGACCTGTGTCTAGACCCTTAGAAATCCCATTCATGCACTGCAATGGTAAAATTACAGTTTTACCCCTTGTGTATTGTTTTATTCTCAGATTTGCAATTCCCTGATTTAGGCTTTCCCTTAGGTTTTGTAGGAGCTTTTGTATAATTAATTAGGTCAAAATGTGCTAGTTAGGGTTCATGATGAAGTTCTCATCAGTGTGTGAGAAGTAGAGATGGAATGAGTTGAAGTAGAGATGAAATAATTTTATTATTGGACTCAAAAATAACTTCGTGTATTGCCCTCTTTTTATACAAAGGCAATCACCTTACAAAAGTAATAAATGACATAACAAATTCAATCAAATCCTAATCCTAAAAGATTCTAGAGTACTCTCTTAAATAACCCTAACAACTCATCACAACTAATTAATTAAATATAACAAACTTGACAATCAAGTCACATCGAAACATCCCCTTAACCAAACTTGCCACCCAAGGCAACACAACCAACTTTCACATGCACACGCATACGTATGTGTGAACTTACATATCAACAGACCAAGCACACCATGTGACACTACTATGTGACATTTTATTTAAACTCTCACAATTTCAAATCATGCAAGGAATAAACCAATGTCCCTCTTCCTGTTGGGCTCGAGGAGAATAGATTCACATGAGTAAGTCTATATGTCTAGAACATAAACCAGTAGCCTTCAATTACTAATGCCTCCACTACAAGTTTACTTCATTCCATCTCATCTTTCTTTATATGCACAAAAGAAGAAAAATATGAGTTCTCCCAAACACATTATCTGCACCTCACCAATTGCCCTTGTACTTCTTGAGAATTAACTTATTTTAATCGAGTCATTGGCATGATACCTCCTCGAGTAATCATTGAATTAGATGGGATGGGTTAAGCAAGTCTGGATGAGTTCGAGTGTGATGTTTGAGACTTGTACATGTCTTGATTGGATCAGTTTGGTCCCATCTAGCTTAATTGGTTTCGAGTTCCTTATAAGGTTATATTCAGATCTAATCAGGTGGGTCCGGATATCTTTGATAGCTCCACTTTGTCATGGCATGTCCATCTAAGGATGCAAATGAGTCGGATTTGGATTCAGTTGACTAAATCCATATCCTTTTACAAAATTCATATTTGTATCTTACCTATTTACCTATTGGATGAGAAAATTTAAATTCATACTCATACCTATCTATCCATCGAGTACCAATTTTCCCATTGGATACGTACGTTATAAAGAGAAATGAGAAAGCAAGGCTCTTTCCCAAGCGTAAATCAACCCCCCCACCCCCTCTTTAGAAAAATGAGAAGTCATAGCTAGATTGGACCCCACCACCTCCTATCATCTCCATCTGCTGAATGAATGGTAAGGATGAAGGGCATGGCTTTTACGGTGGATTATGACACGCAGATACTATTACTCTTTTATAAACAAGGTTTTAAATATGATATCAATATCATATTGACAAGTCAAAAAAGAGATATATCGGGGATATATCACTGATATCGATGAATTTTGAGGAAATCACTCAAAAAGATAAAAAATATCACATATTTAAAAATTAACATTTTGATAACTAATACATCATAAAAAAATACCTAGAAAACGTGTGCGTGCATGCGTGTGTGTGTGCGCGTACGCGCACGTGCATGCGCGTGTGCGTGTCACCCAACCTTCCTATCTAATCTCCCTCTTGCCGCCCACCCTTCCCATTCCACCCAAAACAACTCCCACCTAGCCTTCCTATTTTTAGCCAAAAACCTCCCTCCTCCTACCCACCCTCCCTATTTCAGCCAAAAAATCTCCCACCCAACCTTCCTCTTTCCAGCCAAAAACCTCCCACCTATCGCCCAACTTCCAATTTTCAGGTTCACGTCCAACAACAAGTGCTTTCCCACCCAAAGACAGTGCTCTCAAATATATATCATCGATATCATAGAAAAAAATACTGCAAGTAAAATCGATATGCCTTAGCCAAATGATACTGACATATCCAACTTTATTTATAAATAAACTTTGCAATTAAATCATACCAAACAATAAAAGTTAAATACAAAAATAATAACATGATTCGTTACTAATTTACAATAAAATTAAATTGAGACATGACCATATCATTCGTAACACCTACAAATTTTTCACATGAAAAAAACCAACAACATGTCATAAAAACATAAAAAGTCAAATATATATATATATATATATATATATATCGGATATATGGATTAAGTTAACTGATATAAATCCAAACCCAAAACCACATGCTAACCAACCGAATTTTTTCAATAGAATCCATACTCAATTCCATATTCCTGTTCTTTTTGTATCGGATCCAGGTGTGTTGACTAAAATTTCCCCGTCCTTATCACGATATTAACTCAGCTCCTCACAGGCGCCGTCACCGATTACCACCGAGGGCAATCCTCACCACCTTTGCTCTGACTCCGGATAGCGTCCACCAGGGGCAGTTACGTAACTTCACCATCCATCTCCCGCCCCGCAACGGTTACCCGCCGTGACCATTCCCCACGCTCCAACTCCTCGCGCCTATTTTTAGGTCTCTCTTTCTCTCTCCGAGGAAGGGACCGGAGGCGCCACAGTTACGGTTTGTCGGCCACCGCCTTCCCCTCACGTGTGATCGATCTCACCATCACAATCTTCTTGCTCGATCTGTTCGCCTCCTGGGAGGTAACGCCCTCCGACCCGCACTGCTCTCCATCTCGGAGGTTCCCTCGATGTTTTTCGAACCCCGCGTTTCAAAATCTTTCTTTTTTTCCCCATTTTCCACGTTTTTTTATGGGAATATGAAAGTGATTCGTTCCGAAAGCAAAGGTTTTTGCCGAAATGGTGAAAATTGGACAGGAAAAAGGCTGCCTTTTTTCTCTGTATTTTGTGCCCTTGAAAGTTTGACACAAAACTCAAATCGATGACTGGATAAACCCTCATCTAAAATGAGGTATTTGGTCTTTTTTTCTTCAAAAAAATTGTGCTTTTTGAGTAGGAACAAAAAGCAATTATCATGATTTGGTTGGAGTTTATGAAATGTCTAGAGTTTGTGGCTATTGAAGTTTCTTTTTACTAAAGTGACTCTCTCAAAACTTTCCCATTGAAATTGAACCAGAAGAGATTATCGGTAGCCCATCTCTGAGGTCACAATAGGCACTTGGAAGCAAGTTTGCTTAGATTTTTTTTTTTTTTTTTTTACAAGGTACCTTGCAACTTCACTAGGTCAAATCAACTTTATTTCTCATTGCAGACCAAGTTATTTTTACCGTGGCAATAAGTATGTTCAAGGAAAAAATCACTCTCTTACTGGTAAAATTCTCATTAGAAACGTTCAAAAACATTGATTTGACACTTCCTATCACTCCACTTTTGATACGAATGTTGTATGCAACTTGCCACATTTTTCCTAGTGTTGGCTGTTGTGCTTGTGCCATATGTTTGCTGTGTTTCTTGTTAATAGGCCTCTTTTGCCTGAAACTGATTAGATTTCTCCACAGGTTGAACACAGGAAGCATGGTAAGCCTGGTGATTTTGTGATAAGGAAGGTCCTCCTGCCAAGATGCAGGGGGAGATCTATGTGATTCCGCCTCCGCGGTTTTCAGATTCTGACCTGAGGATAATTGATGCTGATGGGCCAACAAGACGGGTCTATCAACTGTGGCGAGGAAGCAACGTAAGATTCCACCTAATCTGAAATAACGGAAGCACAACAAGCATTTTAGAGGAATTAAGTTGCAATTAAAAGAAAGAAATACATGAACCTTTCCTTGAGTGCTATTATCTAGCCAATGCAAAATAGAAATATAATCTTATTCACCATGATTACATGCACAAGTACCTGTAGATATGGGTTTTCCTTTTCAGAAGGGAGTAGTGATTTCCATATGTTGCATCCCTAGAAATAAGAATTAAGGTATTGACACAGGAAGCTGAAATGATAGCAAAGGCTGACGTGTAATTTTGGTGTTGAGCACAACTTGATCTCTAATGTGCTCCACGGAGAGAAGCATAAAATAAAATATGTTATTTAGGAGTTAAAAATAGGAACTAGAACCGAAAGGCATTCCTTGTTGAATAACATGCATACAGGACCCACATGAAACATACATATTCCAAGACAAAATCCAAATAAATTTTATTAGAATCAGGATACACATTGCCAAAGAATAAAATCGATTAGGATTAAATTTATTAAGATTAGTTGTCTTTCTTATTTTTAGTTTTTCCTATTTTAGTAAAGAGTTTTATTGTTTCCTATTATCCTTAGGTCTTCTCTCTATATAAAGAGTGTTAGAGGTTGTTTGATGAAACAACATAGTTCATTTTTCTCCAACATGGTATCAAAGCATGGATCATCCTAGGAAAAGAAACCTTAACCCTAGGCTCCATGAGAGAGAGAGGGTTCCACTATCGTAATCGGTGCCCCTCTCCACACACACATAGCCTCTTCACGCATGCACGAAGAGGGGGTAGTAGCCTACTCACATGCATCATATTACGTGTGTCCTCCCTGCTCGCAATGCACACATGCGCAGGCTTCGTGCCTCTGCACGCCAATGTGCAAGGCATCTCCCTACCCGTTGCACATCGTGCACGGGTTCTCAACCCACCATGTGCCAATGTGCATGGACAGCTGTTGTTGCTTCACATGATTGTGCACATGGTGCTTTGGCCTACTGCGTACACAAGTGTACGTTGTTTTGCATGTTGCGCACATAGCACACAACACTGCACGACTCTCCTATCACGTGCCATCACGCGTGTCTACCTTTGCTGCACACGCAACACATGTGTGCTCTTCTTCCATGCACGCACCACCACGTTGCCTCCTTTGTGCCAACATGTGCACCTCTATAATCCTAACATGTGATTCCTGTGTGCCCTGTTCACCCCTGCTTGTGTGCCATAACATGTACTACTTGCTCCTCACATGCGACACGCATGCATTGCTTTCCATTAATGCATGCACACTCCTACCTTGTCTCTGCAGATGCTACTCCTGTTGCTAATATTGGTGCCCCCGTTGTTGCTGATTGAAAATTGATTTTTTTTCAATGAAAACTAGAGTAGTTGCAATCTCTTCTAAGGCCACCTCTCCGACTCCTGTTACTTCTACTACAACCGACAACTATCCACTACTACTGCTACCGCTACTACAACCGTCCATTGCTACTACTGCTTGGGATTGTCTCCTTTTCTACTACTACTTGAGATTGTCTCTCATCTACTGATGCTACATCCATCTACAATCGTCTACTACTACTACATCAACTGCTGCTTGATATCATTGCTCAATTATTACTACTACTGGTTGGGATTGTCTCTCATCTCTACCTACTTCCTAATGTTGCTTAGGATCGTCTCCTACTACCTAGCTGTTACTATTGTCTGTCTATTGTGCTTGCTACTTCTGCTATAGCCGCAACCTGCTCCTCCAATCTGCTACTTGTTCCTCCTGGCATCTATATTAAGAGGGAGTTAACTTTTATTTTTTGTAACAAGTTGGGCATTGCACGTTCTAACTTGTAGGGGAGTGTTACAAAATAAAATAAATTATGATAAACATGTTAGGATTGGTTGTCTTTCCTATTTTTAGTTTTTCCTATTTTGATAAAGAGTTGTATTGTTTCCTATTATCCCTAGGTCATCTCTCTATATAAAGAGGGCCAGGAGTTAATAAAACAACACAGTGTATTTTTCTCCAACACACACAAAGGTTATGCGTATTCAACACAATCGCGCAAATCAAATATATTAGACCGCATAGATTAATCTAGATAGGCATAAGACGGTAATATCCAAAATAAAATTAAGAACAAACCACATGTAATAGCGCATAAAAATAAAAGAAAATAGGTTTAGAGTTTACTTTGATCGAAACACCCATAATGTATTTCCCTTAAAAAAGTTATCATCTCCCATAAAACTGGTGTGACAAGGTCAGGTGTACTCCTCCAAAGATATGACAATCCACCTCTATGAGCAGCGCACTCTAATCACAGACATCCTCATATACCATCTCGTAGAGCAACCATTGAGAGTCGAGATCCCTTAGAGACAGTGGTTCCCAAGCCAAGTTAAGACAGGTCGTGCATGCAATTGTGGTTCCCAATCCCTCTCTTATCTCTTTGCTGCATAAGCCATATGAACTAAAGTCCTTATATACCCCACTTAGGTTTTGCCCACTTCTAATATGACACTAAAGTTTTTATCCTTTTCTCTTTGATTTCTAACATGAATTCTCCATGTCATCACCATATATATACACCCCAATTGATGCATATGGCACCCTAGAATCAACCTCCCTTGTGACTTCTCCTTTGCTTAGGAAATCATTCGATTATAACTTTGTCACACTTGGAACCTTGTCAATACATTGCTATCTAATCAACAATTGAGAGGGTTATTCATCCAATATTATTATCAAAATAGAAGATAAACTTGTGCTCATTTATTTCTTGCAGAGATTCTTCCTTGGAGGCAGGCTGATATTTGGTCCAGATGTGAGATCGCTTTTTCTAACGGTATTCCTTATAGTTGTTCCAGTGGCTTTGTTTGCCTTGTTTGTCTCGAAAGATCTTATTCACGAGTTTCAGCATCATATTGGGAGGCTTATAGTTTTCGTAGCAATTGCCTTCACAGCATATGTGAGTTTCTTATCTCTTTTCCACATGGCAGCATTAAAATTGATTTCAAGTTTACTTATGGTAGAAAGCTCCATTTAATTCTTACAATGATTTGAGAATCAAATAATTTATAGAAAATAACTAAAGCAACAAATCCCACTCAGCTGATATTAGTTCTTGAAAGATTGTCGACAATAACAATCTGCTTAGGCAAGTCTCTACACTCTTAGACAAAGAGGAATTCCTGAACAAGAATAAGATTTGAGGTAATTTGTTCTAACCATTGAATTGGAGCACAATTGTCTTTCCTGGTTTATCACATGGAAACAATAGTGATAGTTTCCATAGAGCCAAATTTTATAGAGTGTTTAAGATGATGGTGCCTAGCATGAGGTGGCTTCTCTAAGGTATGCATCCTTTCCAAAGAATTCTAGCCCAATAACAAACTAAAGAAAAAAAATCAGGACATTCTGTCTCATAATTATATTCCCTAATTATTCTAAGTTTTTCATCTGCTGATCTTTTTATGAGTAATTTAGTTCATTACTTTGGGAACCATGAGCCTTAGAGACATGCGTTGTTTTTTGTTCCAAAGTTCCTCTCTCCCAGAAGATAGTGAGCTACCGATGAGACATCAGTGGGGCAGATATAAAGGGAAAACCACCTGCATAGTTTGAACCAGCTTATGGTCAATCAAACAAGATAAAAATCTAAGTTCCCATAATCTCAAGACAGGCACAAAATAGAGACTTCTTGTAGTCCTCATATAAATTCCAAACTTTTATCATGAGTAGCTACTTTATCGGTGATTTTGTGGAAAATCATCGGTTGCCAGCAAGGTGTCCTGAATAACCGAAGGAAAATAATATGCCTCTTCTTGTCCTGCCTCACTATTGCAGGATCTCTTTTTCCTTTTCCTTACATCAAGCAGAGATCCAGGCATTGTGCCTCGCAACAAATATCCTCCAGAGCCAGAAGAAGATGATGATAAATCCAATATATCTACTGAATGGGGTGGAACCCATGTTGGCACCCCTGGCTTGCCAGCCACCAAGGATGTTATGGTAAACGGAATCATTGTCAAGGTCAAGTATTGCCATACCTGCATGCTATACCGTCCACCTCGGTGTTCTCATTGCTCCGTCTGCAACAACTGTGTTGAGCGCTTTGATCATCACTGTCCATGGGTTGGACAATGTATTGGAAAGGTACTGCCACATCATTTCATTTTTTTTTTTTCCTATTATTCTATAACATTTTTGCATAGATGCTGACTTGTTTTTCTTGAATGCATTTGAGTGTTTCTTTTGCACAGAGAAACTACCGATTCTTTTTCATGTTTGTGTCATCTACAACTCTGCTTTGTCTCTATGTCTTTGCCTTTTGCTGGGTGAACATTAAGAAAATCATGGATGTGAACAAATGTAACCTCTGGGATGCCATGTTAAGATCACCTATTTCCGGCATGCTCGTTGTTTACACATTTGGGGCAGCTTGGTCTGTTGGGGGGCTAACCTTATTTCACTTTTATCTGGCTTGTACAAATCAGGTACTTTTCTTGCTTGCTTGCTTGCCTGCCAACCTTTTTCTGTTTGAAGTTACTGAGAACTCCCATTTGAAATTCTTGCCCGCGCAGACTACATATGAAAATTTCCGTTATCGGTATGATGGCAAGGTGAATCCTTACAATCGTGGATGCTTACGAAATATTAAAGAGACGTTCTTCTCCAGAATTCCTGTATCACAGAATAACTTTAGAGCAAAAGTGAAACAAGACTTGTCCTCCTTCAGTCCCTCTGCTCTATCTCCTCGCCACTTCTTGAGTCCAGACATTTCAAAATCCGACACAGACTTGGAAATGGGAGGGACGAGAAAAGGCGTCGCCGTTGAGGAACTTGAAGACATAGCCAGTCGGATAGGAAGCAGGAGAGAACTGGAGAGATGCGGAACACAACCGGCGCATTACAGCTGGGGCAGTGGCCGAAAGGGCGGCTGGGAAATGAGTCCTGATTTGCAGGTGCTTGCAGCTGAGCTTGGCATGGAGCATGGATATGTGGGGATACAAAAGATTGACAGAAACTCGTTAAACCGACACTGAATTCCCACTGCTGATCCAGGCAAGTCTGCTGCAACTGATCCTCACGACGCAGGCAGATGCACCAAATGAAACACCCGGTTTTGCTGAAAAGACTTGCAACGAACGCACAACTAATTATCCCTGTTATCTGTGAGTACCGTAGGCGGGTCTCAAAATGTCACTTAGGCTTCTGCAACTCTCCTGTATTATTTGGATGCAATTATTCCATTCGCCGGCAGAAAATGTCCTAACAACCCTCTAACAATCTCTTCTATTACTCATGTCTCATCGCACGGTTGAGGGATGGATAAGGGGATTCAAAATCAAACAAGCAATCGTAGCGTGTTTACCTAACCTACCCTTACCGTGTTTACTCCCAAGTGAAAAGTGATAATATCAATTCCATTTCAAGGACAAGTCCCTTTAGCATTATTAGACGCCCCTATTTCTTCATTTAAATTTAAGAGAGTCGCAACTACAGTTCAGTTTGGATGAACTTACTACTGCTACTGCTTCTATTACTACCACCACAACAACAAAGACCTTTTCAACACTAACTAGATCAGTTGCATAGATTCTTTGCCTTACTTAGCATGGGAAAAGCCTTTGTTATCATTAGATTTAACTTACTAATATTGTCAAATTAAAAAATTCTAAATTGATGCCATATTGCCATTTCCAGATTCCTAGGATGAATAAGTCATGAATTCCGGCCTGGATCAGTAACTAATCCATATCAAACTAATCAAATGAGAGACTCTTGAAACATCTAGCACAGTTTGATTTGAGAATGCCATGAAACACGCTCACATGTAATAGATAGACAAGACACCATCGTTTTAACGGCACTCGTCTAAATACATACAATCTATCGGCCTGTCCATTCAGGTACAACTTGTACGAGGCACCGCTAGATCATATCAGCTTCCATTTTAAATCAGACCCCATATTACTGTTTACCTAACAGTTTGGCCATGGGATCAGAAAACAAATTTTACAACACCGAAAATTTTCTGTATAAATTTGGCTAAAAAAAAAAAGACAGCCACCACAAACCTAAGTAATCTCCATCAGCTCCACAATTTGCAGGGTTCATATCTGCTGGAATGTTCTTTAAGCAGTGAAACTGAACCTTTGCAGTGATGGGAATCATTTTAGCAATGGTACTCATCAACACGGGTAAATAATCAGGTCTGGGAGCTCATATCATCAATGATGCCATCCAAAATGCTTGTCCCTCCAAGATGCCTGTAGGCTGACCTCCATGGTCTTCGCTTGACAGCATTTGTATTGGATTCAGAAGCATGGGAGGGACACACTTTTATATAAGAATCCCTGCTATATTTGCATCCTTTTTCACACTTGCACTATTTCCTCCTCTGTACTATCGGAAACAGCGATCTCCTCCTCATCTCCGGTCGATCTATCACCATCTGCATTGTGCTCCTTGTCTTGGTGCATTAGTTTCTCTCGGAGTTTCATTGTTAGTGCTTCACGGATATCAGCATTCTCTTCAAGGTGTCGCTTGATGGCATCTTTTCCATGAAATGTCTCACCATCAATACGATAAAAGGAACCAGATTGTGAAATAAACTTGTGCTCAAGACCAAGTGCTAATATCTCTGCCCCCTGGGAGATCCCCTTGCCAAATACGATTTCGAACTGTGCAGTCTTGAATGGAGGGGCATGTTTGTTCTTCACAACCTTCGCCAAGACTTCACTTCCCAAAACCTACATGACAGGATACAGTAACTTACTTTGGAAAGCAAAAATATTAAGCATGTTCCAATGTAGTAGTGGTCACCATGTCAAACTGCTATATCAATAAGGGACTATACAGTATAGGTATTGCTCGTTATAAATACATCATCCCACTAAGTGTAAGCAACACCCAAAAACTATTCTCCGTAATGATGGAAAAGAATCTTGGCAGGTTTAAGTGAAATTGGAATCAAGTGACTAGGAATTGAGCACACCCCCCCCCCCCCCCCAGAAGTTCTTCATTTATTTATTCTCATTTATGAGATACATACAAGTTCTTTCAAGGGATCCACATATTCATTGCTCCTGATTTCATAACTTCCAGGAACATGGAAGGGATCTTCAACGTCAACAGTTGAAATAAATTTAGCAAGCATACCTCTTCCCCCTTCTTGACAAAGCCAACACGCCTGACATTTAAACGAACAGAAGCATAAAATTTCAGTGCATTGCCTCCAGAAGTAACTTCTTGTGGTGCACCAAACCCGAAGGTGCTCATCTTCGACCGCACCTATGAATGTAGCACAATCAACAAACTTGTCAAAAAAATAATGATTCCATAAAAACAAAGAAAACTAAATTCTCTAGATGCATCTAATAGAGAGAAGATAGATTCATCTTTTAATACATTACTAGTCGTTGAACCCATGATACATGCAGGGGCATATCACTTCTTGGATGGAAGTTTAAATCCAATATTAGCGGTATTAATTCATTTACATCTTAGAAGGAAAATGCTACAGATAATTGAACTTTCCAATGAAATTTTCTAAATACATATTGTTTGAATTTTCTATCTACACACAAATATCGATAAAAACATAAAACATGCATTCTATCTACCAAGTTTAAGAAAATTCTCATTTTGAATTACAGGCGCAAAACATGTCTTTAACATTGTAAGAGAATATAGAATGGTTGGAAAGTAAAAAAAATGTTCTTTTTTTATGCATTTTTTTATTCATTGATAAATTTGCTACCATACATAGCTTATATATTTCCTTTTATACATAGTTTAAAATTAACTTTATTAAAGTTATATTGGGTAAGACTCCTTTCTCATTTAAAATCATATGCCACAGAGACACAAAAAAAAAAAACCTATTATTTGTGTTTTTGTTTACGTAATCAAAGTAAGTTAGAACAGGCCAACTCTACTTTTTTTGTTGCCATTTGTAATGGAAGAAAGGCCTAAATTCACGTCAACACAAAGTCATGCCATGATAATTTGATCCAAGAACAGTTTCTCATAAATTTTGAAAACTATCGTACCATGAAGATAGTTGTTTCAAATTTTAATCACCATACATGAAAACATGATTAAGAAAAACAATAAAACCTACCATTCTCTCTTACCCTTTCAATTGCTCTATCATTCAGCACCCCTCTTCCTTCACAACCAATTGGAAAACTGATTGATGACAAACTATATCACCTTTGTCATCATTCATACGTCTAAATATCCACTACCCTCTTGCGAATCTCCGTATAAGGTGGAAATTAGCTGTAGAGTTATTGCTAATACCCGTGTAGGACGAAAGAGATACTCGTGCATCACAGATGGAAATGAAGGAAATAATAGCTAGTGGCTATTCATATTAAGAAAATCATATGCAGGTGAGGTTACATACATTTTCAACAAATTTCACCTCAATAAAAAAGGAAAAAGTCATAATGGATGGGTCGCATCTAAAAATATGTGCTCTATATAATATTAATATCATGCTAAATATGGTATCATAATTACAATTAAATCTTCACACATTCCTAGAGAAATATACCATGGTTTGGATTGAACTTTGTCACATCTAATCATTTGCATCAAAGGGGACAAGAGGCAAACTTTATGGATTATTTGATTAATATATTATGTTATTATAATTTTATTCACGTTATATGCTTTGAAATGTCCATCATAAATTTCTTAAACATTGATAATATTGATTAGACTAAAAAAATAATATTGAAGACATGGTGAACAAAAAGATTAAAGATAGAAGGAAGACAGTCGAAGAATACTATACTTTACCATTAAAATTGCACTAAAAAACCAACTTCAATGGAGTACATGCACACCAACAAACTTGCCATACTACTTTTATCTAATTCCATAACCTGAAGAAATTCTATTGTGGAATTTGGCGCAAGGACCGTGAAGGCTCCTTGTGTGTGAGACAAAGCAGTCCCACATGGGGGGCTGTTCATGCATGGAACAGGGAGAAGATGGCCAGCAGTAGCAACAGCCCTTGGCTGCTTGAAGGTGGCCAGTGGTGATGGAGGACCGGCGTTGGAGGTGGCCGGCTGCCTTGGAGGGTGACCAGCTATGTGGGAGAAGAGGAGAGAGGGTAGGAGCATTGAAAAGTTGGGAAATATTATTGATTGACTCAAATTAATTACAAAAAGGAAGACTCTTTTATAGGGAGAACATATCCCACTAACTTGGAAGCAAATATTATCTTCTAAAATAAAAAAGAACTTATCTCTAAAAACAAATCAAATCCCAAACTATTTCCTAAAATAATTCTTCTAAAAATAGCAAACTTGATGCTAAGGGTGGGAATAAGATAAGGTCTTCCGTGTTTGGGTTGAGAAAACCTGGAAGAAAGTTATACCGGAATAGATCTTACTTATACCAACATAAAGCTATTCCAGGGGGTTCCTAAAATAACTGTATTCCGCTCCCCCTTCCTCCAAATGCGGAATACCAACCTTTTATTCCTCCTCGTGACCCCAAACATTAAAAGGGATTCCTCAACTTATTCCACAAAATACTAATTCCATGTGCAATTCCTCAAAATCTCATTCCTCGAACCAAACGTGCCCTAAAGCAAGACACAAAATTGCACCCTTGGACTCTTTAGCCGCCGACCCTACTAGGCCCTCTAGAAGCTGCCACGTGGCTGTCCCACATGGCCCCTTATTCCTAACACTCCCCTTCAAGTTGAAGGCTGGAAGGACGACTTGATCTTGCACTTGTGACGCTAAGATGCCCCACCATTCATCTTCTTCGAAAGCCAAGCTCTCAATTTTCTCCTTCGACGAGTCGACGGTAAAGCCTCTTGCGACCTCCGAAGTTGTTGCCTCTATGGCAACCTAAGTAGTCATCACGACGGCCACTATTGACTTGTCTTCTCAAAGTAAAGCCCGTAACTTCTCAAGATCTTCATGAGTTGGGGAGTCCACACGTGAGGTGCTAATAACTCCACGCGATGGCCTCCTGAACTTCTCCCAACACTTGTCTTGTGGATGAATGTTGCATCCACAGTATTGACACTTCAGGTAGACGTGGCCAGGTCCACGTTCGCATCCCCACCCATGCCCCACACTTGCTTCTGGAATAGCAAGTGTGGAGTTCTCACCTTTTGTCGTGTCTTCATCTTCGGTGATCTCCATCTTAACGAGACAGTAGAAGATGGTCCCAAGATCCATCTTCCTGTCGGAAGCTAGGATTTGATCGCAGGCGGCTCGATAACGAGGATGCAACCTCGATAAAAACTTGACGAATTGCCAAACCGCCCGTCTCCCCCTGCTTGTCGCAACACAATGGCTCGTAGATGTCAAACTCGAACAACGCCTCTATCTTCTCATAATATTTAGTCAAGGAGAGATCTCCTTGACTAATTGTCCATATGCGAGTGTAAAGGTCAGTAATACGTGCGTTACTTGAGGTTCGAACATACCTTTTCTCGAGAGCCATCCAAATCTCGCACGTGCTCTTTTTGTAGAGTATGTTCAAGGCGATGGATGGATCCATCGAGTTTATGAGCCAATTCATAACCATATAATTCTCCTTGTACTTCTTTTTCTCGTTGTCCTTCAACTTTGGTGGCTCCTCAAGGAGAACGTTAAGTTCCTCCTGGCCTCCAACAAATATCTTGAAGGTATGAGCCCACAAGTCATAGTTGGACACCCCATAAAACTTTATGGTTGTCCCGAAGACAACCACCTTTCTCTCAGTCCAAGCGTGGCATTTCCGATCGTCGTGGTTGATTCTGCCATCTTCTCGTGTCTTCTCCGCGTAAGGCACTAGATTTGTTAAGGACTTCCTAGATGCGCGTATCACCAACGTGTGGTCAACCGACACACACAAGAGGCTAGACCAAAGGCTCCGATACCATGTGGAATTTAGCACAAGGAGCATGGAGGCTCCTTGTGCGCGAGAAAAAACAGTCCCACGTGGGGGGGCTATTCACGCATGGAACAGGGAGAAAGCCAACAGTAGCAACAGCCCTTGGTTGCTTAAAGTTGGCCGGTGGTGATGGAGGACTGGCATTAGAGGTGGCCGACTACCTTGGAGGGTGAGCGGCTATGTAGGAGAAGAGGAGAGAGGAGAGGAGCCTTAGAAAGTTGGGAAATATTATTGATTGGCTCAAATTGATTACAAAAGGGAAGACTCTCTTTTATAGAAAGAACATATCCTACTAACGTGGAAACAAACATTATCTTCTAAAATAAGAAAGAACTTATCTCTAAACATAAACCAAATACCAAACTATTTCCTAAAACAATTCTTCTAAAAATAGCAAACTTAGACTCTAAAGCGAGACCCAAATTGGTCCCTTGGATCCTTTAGCCGTTGGCCTTGCTGGGCCCTCTAGACGTTGCCACGTGGACTGCCAAGTGGTCTACTAGCTGTACTAGCTGCCACGTATCTGTCCCACGTGGCCCGTTATTCCTAACATCTTTATTATCAAAGTTTTTGTTAGGCATTGCAAAATGTTAATTCTATAATCCCTCATCGTTCTAATCTAAGAATTAATTATTTGACATTGCAATACATGGAGAGATAGAGTGCTATGAAAAGGGTAAACTGCTGGGGGATGTGACGGTACGTAGAGATTGGTAGAGTGTTAAGTGTTAGTGTGAAAATGGATCGATGATTGGGAGAGTGGCTAATGTTACAGCCATTACAGGTAGATGGCTTGGCAAAGAACTTGTCTCGTTGGGGTGAGGGTGGATAGATGTAACAATGAGGTGAAGAGAACCTCATTTTAGCATAGAGAATATATGTGCAAAAGAACCTTCTCCCAAGCTTCCTTAACAAGCTTCCCAAGCTTATTTTAGAACTAGATTCCACACTACTCTAGTTGTTAACTAAACCTTCTCCCAAGCTTATGTTTGCATTAAGATTGCCTTGTTTTGCAGTAATAGAGTGTTGAAATTAAGATACAATGGGGGAGATGAAGGCCAAGACTATCCAAAATAAGACACAAAGCTTGAAGGCTACTCAAGATGCAACAAAAATATCTTAGAATAATTTTTGTATTCCAGAAATTATGTGGCCTCCTTAACAAGACAATTAACATAGTATTTCATAAAAACAAATTAGAGATAACTTAGGATTGGACTCTTATCAAAAATTACTTTCAAACCCTCTCATATTTCAAAAAGGTCACTTTTCAAAATGTAGTTTGATTTAACGAAAACCAAAGACAAGTTTCAAACTAAATTGAGTACCTGTGACTTACTTTCTTAGTACCGGTGCACATTCTTTCTTGAAATTAATCAATGGCCATCACAAAATGAGTTCAAGAAGGCACTTGTACCGATACTAATATGTACCGGTACACCTTAGGGAATGGACCCAACTTGGATCTTGATAGGAGTCAACTTAGGTTTTGTCCCAGTACATCATGAGTCCTGGACTTAGGTTTGAGTTTTTTGAAAAGAGAAAGGGTTGATAATCACCCTTTTCTCTTTTCATTCAATTAAAACAAAGCTAAGATGCAAACTCAGCCAAATATTACAAGTAGTTCTCCCAGAAATGCACCATAGAGGAAATACAAGAAATGAAATTCTCATAATAAGACTATTTTGTCCCCTAAAAATGGCCGCATTTCTCCCAAGCTAAATTACCCACAAGATTGTCAAAATCTTCACCTTCTCTTCCTTGGATCGGAACAAACTGAACCCCACTTGTTGTCCAACCCTCTTGAAAGAGCTTCGGAAGTCTCCATTGCTAGAGTGTGAAATCCATTCGAAATTGAAGTGACACAAAATTTACGTTGGCATAGGACAAGCAAAAACAGATAAGCAACATCCCCTCTTCCACAAAGTGGACAACCTCGCTCCACTTTGGACTCCCACCCCACCCTCCACATCCTCATCATTAAACATCCCCTCCTAAGCAACCAAGAGAAACATTTAACCTTCAAAGGGCAAGTTGTCGTCCATATTTGCCTGTAATCTCTAATGAGATCTATGTCCACCATCAACCCTAAGGCCGTCAACCTACCCCAGTCCCAAACAAAGGAGTCCACGCCCCCTCAATCTGGTAACCCTCCAATACATGTCGCAAATGTTGTAGATCCACAATTCTCTGATCTGGTAGGTTTCCTCTGAAAGAGGGGCACCAAGACCCATCCCAACAGTCATTCACCACCACCTCCCTATTAGAAACCAGTGCAAACAATCTAGACAACTTGTCTTGCAACCTCCCCTCACCTATGCAATCATCCATCCAAAAGCAAAATACATCACCAGTGCCAACCTATGATGAGAAGAAGCTCTACACCACCGACACCATCGCTGCCAAACCTCAAAGTGAAAAGCTCCATGTGGAAGATCACCCAGTCAATCATTCATGGCAATGAGATCCCTAATGCCCAAACATCCCTCCTTCTCAAGCCTACACACCTCATCCCACACCACAAATATTGCACCTTTCCTTGACGAGCCATAATTAATCTAGAAAAAATATCTCATCAACCCAAAAATCTTCTCAACCTTCCCTAGCACATTGAAGGTAGAGATAAGGTAGGAAGGCAAAGTTGTAAGCACCACCATCAAAAGTATCAATCTGCCACCTCTAGACAACACATTTGAAGCCCAACTAGCTAATCTCCTCTCCATCCTCTCAACAAGAGGCATCCACTCATGTGTAGTGATCCATCTGTAAGACAAAGGCATCCTAAGGTAGGAAATAGGCAAAGACCCCTCTGCAGTACAAAGTGCAATCCCATACCTAGTAGCATCATTAGCAGCCATGCAGAAAGGGATGAACTTGGATTTTGAAAAATTAATCCGCAACCGCAATGCCTCGCCAAACATCTCAAGCAACAAGTGCAACCTCCTTGCCTCAACATCAAAGCTCTCAATAAAGAAAAGAGTATCATTTGCATAGTCTAGTATCGGAATGTCCACCCCATCCTTCGCAACAAAACCTCTAAGCAAATTCCCTAAACATCCTAAAATTGCCGACCTTGCCAAAGCATCCACTGCAAGGACAAAAAGTATCGACACTAATGGGCACGACTGTCTCACTCCCCTTCTAGATTGAATCCATCCCCCAGTTGGCTTTCCATTAACTAAAATTAAGGAGGTCGTCATCACACAACGTTTCATGCACTCCACCGATCATAAAGGAAAACCTCTCTTCACCAAAGAAGCCCATAAGAAAGACCAACGCACAAAATCATAAGCTTTGCTGAAGTCCACCTTCCATATGAATGCCTTCTTAACCTTTTTCCAGAAAGCCAAAATCTTAGAAGCAATAACAAACCAATCAAAAATATTTCTGCCCGGGATGAAGCTACTTGCATTGGTGAATGATATCCGGTAAGACTTCCCTCAACCAATTGGCGAACACCTTTGCCACAATAAGATATATGGCATTGGACAAGACAATAGGCTTAAAGTCCTCAATAGTAAGGTTCGAAATGTCGATTTTGATGCCATTTCAATAAATTTCCAAATGCACATTTTGCCAGCATACCAAGGGTATGCCAAAAATGACAAGTAGTCAAAATGATTAGAATTTTAAAAATAACTATTTGAAGGGATAAACATTTCCATTTAAGCCTTAAATCCTCTCTTTTATTTCAAATGTAGTATGTTAATACATAACCTGTATAGCAACAGCAGAGCTGCAAGAGGAGCAAGAATAACAACAGGAGCTACAGCATGCTGCCAGTATGCCGAGCTTATCGACAACATGCCGACAATTTCACTGGCATGTCAACAAAACACTTGTGTTTCGACAACTTGAGCATGTCAACATGACATCTTCAAAAATTGCCATTTCGACTGCATGTTGACAGCATTTAAATCACTCTCAATAGCTTCTACGTCGTCCTTCCTTGGCAATAGGAAAAAATTGAATTTGTTGAGCCTATTGAAACCCAAATTACCATCAGCAAACTCCACCACCACCTGCATAACATCCTCCTTAACAATGGACCAAAATTGCTTATAAAAATGGATTGAAAAACCATCACACACCAAACACCCATTAGCATTGAGTCCCCAGATTGCCTGACGCACCTCATCTTCTATGAAGTCTAGGACGAGACCCTCCACCTACTCTTCACTAATGCACTGTGCTCCACATCCCATCCCCCTCCACCATCACGTCCTTCTTTTAGCCATGAAAGCCGTGAAGTAATCTACCACTGCTTTACCCACATCCTCCCTTCCAAAGAATAAAGCATCATTCATACTCATCCAATTCCTCCTTCTCCCAGACAAGGCAACCAAGTGTAAGTACCTGGTATTCAAGTCCCCCTCTTTAAAACACCTCTGACGGGACTTAACCTTCCATCCAACCTCCAACTTCCTATACTCTTCGTGAATTGTCTACATGTGCACAGCTCTGGCTTCTATTTCACCTTGAGAAAGAACCCCCACGTCCTCAACTCTATCAAGCCTTGACACCTCTGCCAAGGGGAAGACCTCAGTCATTTCCATATTGCATAAAAACTGTCAATCCTGAACTTCACCCCTACCAAATTCCGCTAAGTGAACACACAGGAGGTGGGTAAAAGATTAATAAGTCCATGCATGGAGATGAAGCTCGCAAACTCCCCTAAACCGTGATCATTCCACCCTTTCCTACCCTGTTTGTCCTCCGTCAAGAGGGTATCATTAAAATCTCCACCAATCAGCCAAGGATGCCTTTGTACCCTATCCTCCACCGAAGTCAAATCTTCCCAAAGACCTACCCTCGCCATATTAGTCGTACAGCCATACGCTGCAAAGAGGACCATCTTCACGTTGTCGATGCACCTGAACAACAGCACAGTCAGCACATGCGTTCCTAGAAGAGAAGAAACAGGTCATCCTTCCAACCCCCCAGAATTCCACTCAACCTTCCAATTGCATATAAAGCCAAAAATCTTCCAAAACCACCCTCCCCACTTCTCTCCAAATTTGTTAGTCACAAATCTCCAACTTAGTTTCTTGTAACATCACCACATCTGGTCCCCATGATCTGAGATAGCCTGCCAACATAACCCTTCTAAAGGGGTTGTTAAGACCTTTGACATTTCAAAATAGAATGGAAGTCATTGGGTACTATGGTTAGGCCCCTCATCCACACATCAAAACCTTAACGCACCGCCACTACAGCTACCTCGGCTGCCTCCTCACCACCCCCTCCACCTCCACCATTGACCACCCTTGTGTCCATGTGCAACCTCTAGAATTGCTCTATTGCACCAACCACTTCATTGGATCACACCACATCGGCACCACCAGGGGTAGGGACACCATCAGTGTGAACATGGACCCCTAATGACTGCGCCACAAGAGGTTGATTCCCCTCCTTACGCCACACCATGGAAGAAGAGCCATCATCTATCTAGAACCTCTTCTTCCCATGCAAAGTCCATTGCGATCGATAGTGGAGTCTCGCCTCCAATTTCAACTTCAACTACCTTCATCACACGAGACATACGCAAGGCTCCACCATGCTCCACACCACACCTTACTCTGAGAGGTCATCCATTCGCTCAGCCACCGCGCCAAAATCAAAGTTGTAGCCAACCTCCTCGACCACTAAAGTGCACGACATGTTGAGGTGCAAAGGGCCTTGCTATGGCTGAGGACAAAGGCCCATCAAGGAAGGGTCACCCAACTTAAGTTGGTCCCTAAAGGGCTAAACAACTGGACCCAACCCATCACCCTCTCTCCTAGCAAATCTAGATCCGAACTTGGATCCAGCATCCAATGCCTTCACATAAACCCAACCCTTCGACTTCTCCAACCGTGCTCCCGACTCCTCGAATCTCGGCTACAACCTCGCAATCCCTACCCCCATCACACAACCAATCCCGTCCCTTGAATACTCCACAATCTTCGTCGACCGAGGAATCATCGCGCTCCAGATTCGATGCGAGAACTTTTCAACTTCCAAAATCGCTTCACCTACATTGCAGTTGCACCTCCCCACCTCCCCTGAAGGTGACACCACCCAATGCAACCCTAGGTCCACCTCCAACTTCGACAGCAACCTAAGCGTAAGACCTCACCACCTCAGCTCCAACCTGATGGAGATAACCCATGCCAACCAACCAACCCTAAGTGTCACCCTCAAGCAAATCTCTACCAGGAATGAGCTCCACGATGGGAGGCACCACCAAGATATCTCATTCCACGAGTCTAATCTCATCACAAGACTTCACCCCTGCAAATGATGCCACTACCGCCTCCATGACCTCCAGCGTTCGAAGATCGATGGGGATACCCTCAATCGCCAACACCAACTCCACCTTTAATGGCAACCTCTCCTTCGACACACCATCATGAATGGTCGGCAACCACCACCGCACCAACCCTTCATCACACACCATCTCCACGAACACCAAGGACTCACGCACCACCAAACAGAGTCGAAACAAGAGGAACTTCCCCGACACAAACAAGACGACCTTGGCATCCACGTCCAAGCCCAACATCTCCAACACCCCCCTTCTCGCCTCATACAACCCAACCCTTCCTTTACAAACATCACCTACCAACGAGGATGCAAGAATCATCTCCAACATCTTAGCATGAGCTAACCATGGAGTAGAAATCTCCACCAACAGCACCCCCTCCAGGGGAGTAAGTAACTACGTACCCGACACTCCCCCTTCACAATCCTCACACACACCGCACTGCAATAGCCCAAACCACCACAATGAACACACCTTACCATCCCTACACTCCACGACTTGATGTTGCTTGCCCCGAAACTTAAAGCAAACGATCCCAAATTCCCATCACCAACATTCTCGCATAGAGGTAATGAGCATCCATTCTTGGGACTCCCCCCCCCCCCCCCCTCATGCTCTCTCCTTGAATCGACACATCATGTTCAGTATCACTACAACTTAACTGTTGGCACGAGTCTACCAATGTAGTCAAGATTGTCGCCTCAAGCTATTGGGCTACCACGCGAGGCAAGAAAGCCAAAAATTACCTTGGAAGTATTCAAGGCTAGGGGCTTCATTCAGGTTGTCGTCTGGTCGCCTTCTTTGTCGCTTAGGTCACCTTGCGTCTTGTCTCCCTACTCCCGATTCACTTTAGGTAAGATCATAAAACTCTTATTAACTCTATAAGTCTTAAGTTAAATATCTTAAATTTATATATACATGTTAGTCTTATATAATGTGGTATATACATACATACATATATAACTTAATGTTATAGATTGTCGTATATACATGCATACTATGAAAGTTCTATGCCTTACATAATTGTTATTTTTTATTTTCTGTTTGGATGAGTACGTTCCCAAGTCTCATATAGGCGAGCTTAGGATTTTCTATTGAGATATGACATCCTTTTTCATTTACATGGCATCGGAGCTACAATCCTAAATCAACGTCCTAATGTCTCACCAAATATCGAACCCATGTCGATGATCAAGTTGATCATTAGTATCTCCCCATCGTGAATAAGTCCATCGTGGAGAGCTCCATTCGAGTAAATGACGGTGGCAATGAGGGGCGTCATCAGCGTTGTCTGAATGACTCAGCAACAATGATGAGTATCGCCTCCATATGTGAAGGTTTGGCAACACATGGGGGTTTAACGGCGAGGGTGTGGTTTACTGACTCCTACGAAGTCTGGACGTGCAAAGTCAATGATGGCAGTGAATGTCCCTTTCTCCTATCACTATAGTAGGTGACATACAGGTATCATCTAGATTGCAATTCCCAGATGTCCATTATGCATCAGAGTTTCCTATGAACCCATTATCGGTATATAATATTTGCAAAGATCTCTGATGTTGTGTTATATTCACTGATGAGCATTGCTACTCCAAGATAGGTAGACGAATGAGATCCTTTGTGGTGGAATCAAGAAGGATGGATTGTATTTTCTTCATATCCCATCACAATTTGCAGGTGCAACAATTATACCAAGACACCCTCTATTCTTGCATCAATGACTTGGTCATCCACTTGTAGGGAAGATGCGTCAAATGTTTCCTAAACTGCCACTTAGTACTACCTTTGACTGTGAGGCTTGCTAATTAGGGAAACATCATTGAAGTACATTCTATCGATGCACCGAAGGGATTAGCACATCTTTCTTCCAACTAGGGCATTGTGATATCTAGAGGCCTGCACATGACTCACTAATGTTGGCAATTATAGGTACTTCGTGGTGTTTGTAGATGACTACAGTAGATCTTCCTAGGATTTCTTGATGAAGAATCGCTTGACGATTCGTTAAATTGTGCAGAGATTCTTTACAAAGATTTGGAATAGACATTTTGCATCCATACAAGTGTTCCCGAGTGAGAATGAACTGGAGTTTATGCAGGCAGACCTTTAGGCCTTCTTTGCAAGAAAGGGGACTCTACATCGGACATCATGTGTGTATACGTCTCAACAGCATGGGGAAGCAAAGCATAAACTGTCATACTAGAAATTGCATAAACTCTTCTAGTATACATGAAAGTCCCTAAGCAGTTTTGGGGTGATGACGTTCTGAATACATCATATCTGATCAATCAGGTACCATCCTCCGTACTCAAAGGTAGGGAGTACACAGGTTGGGTTGGGTTGGGATGGCATTTTCCCATCCTAACCAGGTAAAAAATGGGTTGGGTCAACCCAACCCAATCCGCAACCCGATACAACCCAATTTATACATACATATATATTATATGTATATAATATATACTATATAATATATATACTATATTGTATGTATATATATTATACATATATATAATTATATGTATATAATATATACGAGCGCAAAGCTATAGGTAGAAATTTCAAAGCTCATCTTGAGTCTCAAAATTTCCTTACTCCTATATCCCAAATTCCCAATTCTCAGCATTCACTGACCCCTCATCTCTTCCATAGTTACCTCTAACGAGAGGTGGCAACCTCTGCCCTTACCTCAAATCCAAGCTCTACTCCAAGTAGTGTCTCTTCTTAGCTCCAAGTTATAGGTGGTGCACTCTCCTCTCCTCAATGGCAACAACACCATGTACTTTTCAGGTAACCCCCAACTTTTTCTCATTAGCTCTCCACCTCCACTTGAAGATACCTTAGATTGTGCAGAGATTATTTGCAAAGATTCAGCATAGACATTCTACATCCATACAAGTGTTGTTGAGTGAGAATGCATTGGAGTTTATGTAGACAGACCTCTAAGCCTTCTTTGCAAGAAAGGGGACTCTACATCAAACATCATATGCACATATGTCACAACAAAATAGGGAAGCAGAGCGCAAATTGTCATATACTAGATATTGCACGGACTCTTCTAGTATACATGAAAGTCCCTAAGCAATTTTGGGGTGATGACATCCTGATTACAACATATTTGATCAACCGAGTACCATCCTCTATACTCAAAGGCAGGATTCCTTACCAACTACTACACCCAGAGTAGCTTTGCCACTACACATATTCAGCTACACTTGCTTTGTCCAAGCCTTTAGGACGCAAGACAAGTTCTCCCCACAAGCCACGAACATATTTCTAGGATATTCTCGTACCCAAAAGAGGTATAGGTATTATAATCCAATGAACCAAAGGTACATAATGAGTGCAGATGCAACCTTCTTCTAGAAGGTACCATTCTTCTCCGAAGAAGGCACTAACAATGATCTTATCCCTAATGAGACTCAAGTGTATCATCAGAGAAATACTCCACTACCTACTGCACCAAAACCCATAGATGATCGCCCAATATGCAGGTCGCCACCCACCAATTAGGAAGACGTGGATGACCAACCTATTACCCTTCAGAAGACTAGCAAATCATGTACGTTGCATCCCATCTCCGATTACACAAGCATAGCTCATCTGCAGTGCATTGTGTCGCATTTTACCAATGCACTTACTAGTACCATATTGCCAAGAGACTATGTCAAAGCTTTACAAGATCCTTGGAAAGCAACTATTGATGAGGAGATGCATGCTTTAACCACATGTAGCACGTGGGATTTGGTCCTTTTGTCCCCCTAATGCAACCCTAGTTGACTGCAAATGAGTCTACACCATAAAGTACTTAGCAGATGGCATAGTGGATCGATTATAGCCATAATCTGTGGCTAGGGGCTTCACTCAAACATATGGAGTAGACTACCCTGAGACCTCACCGATAGCACAGGTTTCCTCCATCTGTGTTCTTCTATCATAGTAATAGAAAATAACCCCTTTATCGGCTCGATATTAAATTTGCATTCCTGTACAGTGGCCTCATTGAAGAGGTCTACATGCGATAACCACCAAATTATGAAGTTCAGGGAGAATGTATGTGCAGATTAAAGGCCATTTATGACTTCAAACAAAGCCCAAGAGCTTGGTTTGAGAGGCTAAGTAAAGGTGCAGAAGATTGGATTTGATTAATCCTCGTATGATCACTCTATCTTCATCAAAAGGCATGCACAGGAGGTGATCATCTTGGTAGCGTATGTGGATGATATGATACCAACTGGTAATGACAAGGATGGCATACGGTAGACAAAGGATTTCTACGAACAACATTTGTGACGAAGGATCTTGGAGATTTGAGATATTTTCTTAAGATAGAGGTAGTGAGGTAGACATCTGATTTGTCATTGTCCAAAAGAATATATAGTCTACAAATTCTGGACTACCTGCTGAGCCTCAGAAGAAGGTTCTACTAGTTGAGGAGGATCCACTATTTAAGGATGTCACGCAACATAGAAGTACAGTTGGCAAATTCCTCTATTTAACACTAACTCGCCTGAATATTAGTTTCGCAATTAATCGAGTCAGTTAATATGTGAAGCCAACCTATAGCAACTGGCGAGACATGTCTTATCTTGAGATATCTCAAAGGAAGTTTAGGGAGAGGCCTCCATTACAAAAATCACGAGCTTCTTGATGCAGTCTCTTTCATATGAAAATTATGCTCGGGTTATCGATGATAGAAGATCAACTACAGGTTATGCGATTTTCCTTAGAGGGAATCTAGTATCATGGCAGAGCAAGAAGCAAATTACAGTTGATAGATCTAGCATTGATGGCCCATGCTGCTTATGAACTTATGTGGGTAGTGGGTTTCCTGAAGGTTCTTTGGATACCCACACAAATGCATGTTCCTTTGCACTATGACAAATCAACCACTTATATTGCCTCCAATCTAGTGTTTCATGAAAGGACCAAGCATATCAAAGTTAACTGTCACTTTGTGCGCAATACAGTCATGGAAGAAAAGATCAATAGTCCTTATGTCACCTTAAAGATGCAGCTTGCAAACATTATTACAAAGCCTCTTACCAAGAAGAGGCTTTCGTTCTTATGTGACAAGTTGGGGCTAGAAAATACCTACATCCCAACTTAAGGGGGAGTGTGAAAGTTCTATATCATATATACTTAATTGTTATTTTTTATTTTCTATTTAGATAAGTATGTAACTTTCCCAAGTCTCTCACATAAGAGAGATTAGGGTTTTCTATTGAGATATGACATCCTTTTTCATTTACACATTCACTTATAACTTGGTGTTATATATATTCACACACACACACACGTTATTGTATTGATAGCTTTTACACTCTCAATTTGCCTTCTGGTCTACAATATCTTCTTAAGATAGACTACTATTTTCTACTATGACATACAAAGTCATATATATACGTTATTATTAGTCTATAATGATAATTATGATATATGGCCATTTTAATGATTTTTTTTGAAAAGTTAGCTAGTATGCTGATTTATGTTATACATATTTGTTATTGTAACAACATACATATAAGTTATGGCATTATGTTGGTAGTGTAGTGAAATAAAATATATTATTATTACATGTCAATGCCTTGTTTTCATAGATACAAATAATTTATGTTTTAATTATTTATTTTGGCCTGTAATTATAAATGTAATATATATATGTACACATTGTATGATAACATAAATATATATACACTATTATTACTTAAATATAATAGGATCATTATTTTTTCATTCACTCAAATAATGTTATCATCACCTTTTTGTTATCTCTTGGCTCGAGCAATTAAGAAGCTTGTCATCCTACTGCCTTGATAGCTTTAGAGTATGCTTGCTTTAGTTCTTACGACTTGATTGGCCTTTTCGACTCTTAATTGAATTTGCTCCCAACGACTATATTGCAAAACCATACCATTGTAACTCTATAAGTGACCCACTAACCTCATTTTGCACACACAAAAAGCAATAGAAACCTATTGGACGCTAAAGATCAACTCTACACTTTCAATACACTCCACATCACTCCTCACGCCCGTTTTTCATTCCGTCTACTTTGCACGTGCTAATTCAAGCTTCTTAGGCTCTCAAAATCATTAATATCTTTTTATAATTCTTATTGAGAGACCTAGGAAAAGTTGTAAGGGAATTTCATCCCTAGTACTCTTGTTCTTAGTTTTTTTCTTCTTAATCATTGTACAGGGGTTGGGGTAACTCATCAATTACCTCATATTTTGTTGAGTGAAATTATTTCCCCCTTGGCAAGGGAATTGAGTTTAAAAATCCTTAAGTCAAAAGGCTTAGATAGTAGAATATCCTTGCTGGGAAACCACTATATATCTTGTATCTTCTTATGATTTATTTTTATTGCATATTATTTTTGTCTCACCATTCACCCCCATAGTGCGTGTGCTTAGTTTCTATAAAACAAGCCTTGAAGGCATGAAGAACATATGCTTTTCTACTAGCACTTGCATTTTAATTTCAACCATTTAACCAGCTGTAAATTCCCAGAAGTACGCCCATCACTGCTTTATTTTCAGATATCAAACTAAACCCAAAAATTTCACGACGTCTAAAATGGCTAGATAAAATGGATCATCTACCTCCATCCCAATCTATGTTTGCTCCTATGAGAGGTCAAATAGTTCCATTCCGTTTCTAGTTTGTTCCAATCTCTTTTGCAATGCCCAATATCATTTATCTTGATCTTACAAATTGAAGTTACAATTGACATTCTGTATAGATGTCCAAACCATCTCAACGTTCCTCCCTATTTTTCTACTATGGATACCACACTAGTTTATACATGATGATTTTATCACCAATACACTCTTATGGCATGGCCATATCTGCCTCAGCACCTTCTTTAACCACTGTGTTTGTGTTGGTAACCATGACCAGGTACCATGTTACCATTGTTATATAGCATTTGCCATTTTTCTCAATCTTAGCCTGTTCAATAGTTATATCGGACATCATATATAATGAAGCTTTCTTTGAGTTATATTGGACTACAATATAAACAAAATTGCTACAGCAGCTTTGCTTTAGTATAGCTTGCAGATATATATTCCTTAGTATGGAAAGAAGATTCCCATAGGGCTCCAAAAAGAGGGCACTCATATATAACATTTATAAGAGAAATGGCTTATTGTAGCTAATGCCTCACAAACCAAATTTCACCAAAGGATATGGAAAAGTTAGCAGTTATCATTTTCCAGAAAAGTTAACAGCCACCGATGAATCAGAGTGTTTGATCAGCCAGCCATCAAAGCAGTTACAAAGATATGAACAAGGGCATAACGCAACATATGTAAGTAGCATCACAGGACAACACTGAGGTAACCAATATCATTTAAAGTTGAACGACATAACAGTGAAATTTATCTATGCAGTTTTGTCTTTAAAAGAACCTATGCATTTTTATGACTTGTAAAAACTTAACAATTGAGAATGGTTAAACTTTTATAGAGTACCTGATTGGTGAAAATCAAAATGGTTTGCGAAAGAGACAGAGAATGGCTCAACTTTCGAAGAGCCTGGCTCATCAATCTTGCCTGAAGGGCAACGTGAGCATCTCCCATCTCACCATCTAATTCACTTTTAGGCACAAGGGCAGCAACCTATAGGCAAAGTCGAATTATAAGGTAAGCATATCTACTTCACGGCAGGAAAATATTAATTGGACTCGGGAATAGGACTGTGAATTGAATGTTGCAGAGGTTACGAGGAACTTGCAATAGATCAAATAGCAATAACTAGAAGATAACCAAAAATGTTTCAGATATAGTGAGATATAATCATTTTGATTGCTGGCTGCTTAGTGCAATCAATGGAACGCTATGACCTTTGAGTTCACAAGTTTAAATCAGTAAAGTGGAAAGGAATGTAAAAGGAAAAAAAAAAGGCCATTGATTAATATATTTTCTGGGTAGTTATCAGGTTGATAACCACCCTTCCTCCTTTCAAAAAGAAAGAAAGAAAGAAAGAAAGATAGAACCCTAGTACGCGATGAAATCCGATGGGACATCTCATTCTTGTCACAAGATTGTTACAAATGAGTTACAACTCCCTAATGTTGCAATAAAATGTTAGTTAAACAGAGTCATTACAGTATGTACATACCTCAGAACAAAACTACTCTAAACTACTACATTTATTTTCTAGCTCCAACTACAAGATTTGTGATCCATGATAATGTCAATGTCAAAGCAAAATAACCAGCTAGTGATAAATGTCCATGAACATCTCGAATAAGAATTAAACAATGAAACTTATTAGGACACATGACCAAAGTGATCAACAATCATAGAGCAAACTTCTGCCCTGGATTATGACATTTAAGGATCCAATTGGTATATATGTAGATTTTTCTGATTTGTATGGCAGAAAGTCGAGAGACCAAGATGCAGTAGAAACCTTACAGCACTTACACTGTCGACTACTACAACATCCACGGAACCACTTCGAATGAGGGTGTCAACCAGACTGAGAGCATGTTCCCCACAATCAGGTTGTGAGAGGAGCAACTTATCTGTTCTCACACCAATGGCCTCTGCCAGTGCTGGATCCAGGGCATGCTCAGCATCCACAAAGACACAATATCCTACAATCAAGGTAAAAAGGATGGAACTAACGGATTAAAAAATGTATGAATCCTTTAAAAAAGAAAACACGTCCGAATCCATTTAACAAGAACTCATAACTTGAAAAAATAAAGTGACCACTAGATGTTATGGATCACCAGACTACTAGACACAAGGAAAATGTCAACCAACATGTCATACTTCAAAGGCATAGACGTGAAATGCCCTCTTTTGCCACTTGGCAATACTCATATATCAAATCACACCCTATGACCAAATCTAACATGAGCGCCAAATATTCCTTTCAATCAAGAAAGGAATAAAAATTCATTTATCGATGGACAAAATGACCTATCAACTATGCATGTGAATCTCACCAAAACTTCAATCATAGCTATCACTACCCAAATGTCATCTACATGTTCACCAGTTAAGATGTTAAAATTTCAGGAGGTGAAATTGACATGTCAATAAACATCAACCATGAAACTTCTATGTTGTGCCAGATACTCATTCACTACAAGCAGGAAAATCTTGCGCTTACTTTGGTTCAATAGTATTTGGTAGGCAAAAGCACCTCCCACGTAAGGTTTTTTATGTGGCTGCTCTGAAGCCCGTAACAGAGAAAGGTAGTTGCTGAACAATACAGAGCCAAGTGGCATTAGTCTTATGGACACCCCTTGTACCATGTGAAGACAGGGGGTTGAATCCACCAGACAAGCCTTATTTCAGCTCAGCTTCTCAGCTATAATTTGGGTCCTTAAAGCAAGAATTGGCTAATGGTGGGGAATTTTTTTAGATGTGTGTCACCTCACCGGATGTTTGGGCGAGCTAAACCAAGATGGATAGAGATCTTTCCACACCCTTTTGTAGACTATTTGGCTGCAAAGGAATTATGCTGTATGTGGTGAAACATGGTATTTCATGCAAAAGCATTCACCAATGCTTTGTTCCTTATGGAGCTATGGAATGAAACTTTTGTAAGTTCTTTTTTTATCCAAAAGGAAGTTATTGATGTTTGTGTGCATGTTTATTTAGTAATATATATATATATGATCACTAATGTCAACCTGTCATCCTTTAACAACGATGACGGCAACTGAGCACTAGGTGTGGTTGGTTACGTTCATTCAACACTTTCTCCATCTTTATCCTTTTAAAATCTAGAAGGAATATGGCTACCAGTATTAACAAATACATTGGTATCATTTTTTTTAAGAAAAAATATATTAGTATCATAGTAGTATTTAAAAATCTCTGGGTTTGTATAACTTAGAACAAACAAGATTTTTTTCTGGTTCCCATTCATATACGAGCCTTCATCCGTACAGCATCGAAAAATTTATGCTAAGAAATGAGGACAATTTTGAATTTCACTTGCCAATCGGTCTTGTAAAATAAGATTTTCTGAAAAGGAAGGATAAAATAAATTGATTTGTTAATGAGCTAGAAATGAAAAGAGTACAGACTGGAAATGAGAACCTCCTTGCTTCTGAGCCTCAGCAATAACATGAAGAGCTAGGGTGGTCTTGCCAGAAGCCTCGGGACCATAAATCTCCACAACTCGCCCCTTCAAGGAAGGAAAATAACTGATAATATGATAGGCACTTAAGCATCACTGAATATATTATTAGAAAATGATTTTCCAAGCTACCAGCCATAAATTTCGACAACCACTGATTAGTCTACTAAACTTATCTCTATGTGTTATTTCACTTCCAATTTCTTCTGTTAAAAGAGCATAAACATTCTTCAATAGAACTATATTTGAAAACAATGATCCACTCTTAACCAACTACTATTTTCCACAGCACATTAATAATAATGTAAAAGGTCATCTGTAAAAAAAGAGAGGACAATGTTCAAACGCATATATTAATATGAATAGCCATTAGATTAAAGTAGCATGGACTTGGTTAAACTAGGGGAGTTGCTTTTGGTTTGTACTGCAAGTACTTATCAACATGGACTGGAAGATACATTTAAACTTCAAAAGAGAACCACTAACAGGTGCACAGTTTCTCATCATTCAGCAAACTAATAGCTACGCTAGGTATGAGAAGAAGTTGAACTTGAAATAATAAGATAACGAAGAGAAGAGACACAGGCAGACAAATAAATGTTCTAACACTTGGCAGAAGAGTTGGCCCCCCAAACAAAGGGCATGTGGTTACTTTCCACTCAGGTCTAAACAGAGGACAATGGACATCCACAGGCTCTGTCAAATGAACCAATCAGTTCAGTTAGGTTTCTGAATGCAAAACATCAACAACAAAAATAGACCCTTCGTCCAGCAGGACCAGCACAAGGCTACAAGCTCATTAATCCCCTTACTGGAAAGAAACACTTCACCGTCCACTAACAAACATTTAAACAGTGATCCCTCTAACTGCATTCTCTGCTTCACAAACAGCTTTATAGCATTGTAGATGGTTCCTACCTTACTCAACAAATGCACACTAGCTAAAAGATTGCTGATCTGGATGATATTGTAACTGAGAAAAACTGAAGTATATGCAGAATCTAACCAAAGACTATGAAATAGAAGAGGTAATATGGGAAGCTAATGTGCTTCGGAGCAACTTGGGAGAAACATTCTTTTCTGCATTTCACCACCAAGAAAGGTAACAACCTATATGTAAATTTTTTTTTGAGGGCCAGCATACTATATGTAAATTGATTTTGTTGCAACGGTTGATAAGCTAAATTATCAGCAATAAGAATGTAATTACAATGTTTAATTGTTTTTTCTGTCTCACAACTATCACTTACAATCCCACCCATGAGTTTCAGAGTTGCCAGTGATTTCATTTTAGTCCAAGGGCTCAGCCCTGATCTCCACCCCTCTTGGCTCCCTCCTTTTATGGTTTCTTCTCCTCCATTACACTGAGCATATGCCCATTTCCTCTTTAAAAACCTCTCAAGAAGCACAGCTTCTCTCCATGCACATTGTCGTGCCCTCCAATCAAAGACCTCTATAGCATGTACAGGAACAAAAAACAGGAGACTTACATTCTTTGATCACCAGTGAAAGACTGAAAAGAGATAATTTAGATCCAGCATCCACAACAGATAGGACGAGTACAAGATCACCACAACCAAATTGAATGTTCTGAATACGCTGAGAACCTATCCTCTTTAAGAAACTCAATTTTTTGAAAGAAGAGAATCAAAGCTTTCACTTTCATGGACAAGGAACAATCCAAAACATGAATACCATTGCGCAGTGCACACCAAAGGGAGGCCCAAACTAAAAGGAATATTTCTTGAAAATCCCACTAAAACAAACAAGGTTGCAGACCTCCAGCAAAAATAAGCACCTCACACCAAATGACATGAGCTTTATCCTCCAGCATGCTTAGCCCTACCTCTGATGAGACAACCTGCCTCAAACTAAACATACCCTTCAACAAATTCCCTTGTGGAATCAAAGAGAAGGGACTTTTTCTCAAGCAAAAATCAATGCCATTTCAAACCCAAAAAATGGAGAAAACCAACCTCATTATCACTTTCAACTCTAACAGATAAGCCTATCAATTCAGATTGTTCAGATCAAATCTCTCACAAGTCTTAGACTCATCATAATCACTGTATTCAATAAGTGAGACAACAATGAAAGCTCAAAATGAAGAAAAGAGCTTGGATGAGGACATCGTAGCAACATTGCACACACAATTTGCATTCACTTGACACCCCCCCCCCCCCCCCCCCCCGAATCTACATGAGCTCCTGAAAAAATCAGCACATCAGGTTTTGACCCAACAAACTAACCCTTTTGTGAAACTTTCAAATACAATCTGCCTAATGAAGTAAAAATGCAATCCCCTCAATTACACAATACTTGTAAATATCCCCAGCGTCTATCGGCAGACAAGCATAGATATAGTAGCAACCACTGGGGAGTAAATATATATGACACCAGTGACACCCTGCCAAGCCTGCTCTACAGATAAGGAGGTTCATGGGACACAGTACATCAATGTTTTTTTTTTTCTGACAGCCTCTCCACCTGAAGTTAACTACAAATGGCAAGTTACATTTGTATCTTTCCACCTGCATCTTAGGAAATTATCGATCCCAATAGCATTACCTTGCGCCACCTTCCAGGCCTTGCATAACGCCACTGACCTCCAAATATAAACCTAGGAATATGAGGATACAACAATAAATCAACCATGCCAAGTTGCATGTATTTTGGTATAAGGCATGAAGATGCTGGACAACAAAGGATAACTGAGCAGAAGAGAGATGGGAGAAGGATGGCTCAACTCTGCCTTGGAAAAGTCCCAAGAATGACCTTTTATAGATGAAACGCAAATGTCAAAAAAAATCTAAAGTATATCTCATCAAAACACTGATGAGATCTACAACATATCATATTTAAATAAACAAATATCCATAAAATAAACATCAAATTGAAATTACCAGCCTACTGAATCTAAATTCAACAAGAAATGCTAAAAATGTTCATATTCAAATTGAAATTACCAGCCTACTGAACATTAATTCAACTGGAAATGCTAAAGATGTTGATATAAAAACTTACTTTTAGGCCCCACCAAAAACATAAAAAGAACATTATAAAAATCTTACACCTTTTCAAAAAAATATTAAAAAAAACTTATAGTAAAACTTTTTTCCTTTTTTTCTTGGGAAAGAAGCTTCAACCCACATTGCATAATGTATGTTTCTCTTGAAAGGGAATCAATCTTATTTGCATCCGTATAAACCTACCAAGTATAAATGTCCAAGAAAACTACACCGGTACATGTCATAACATCAATTCAGAACAGTTACCTTGGGGAATCCCCCGATTCCCAGTGCCAAATCCAAAGCAAAAGATCCTGTGGAAATTACAGGAACTTCCCTTGGGATAGCAGAACGCCCAAGCCACATGATGGTTCCCTTCCCAAAGGCACTTGAAATTTGATCCAAGGCTTCTTGAAGAGCTAGATCTTTCTTGGACAAGCTATCCTCCCCAGAATCACTACTGTCAGTCTTCGATCGTCTTTTCCCTGAAACGGAACATGAAACCACAAATAACATACCAGATGGTGGAAACGTGTTTTAACGGTGGTAAGGAAGCAACGAAAGCACAAACGAATCAGCATTTAACAAAAAAATGGCTGGACAATCTTATGGTTTGCCAGACCAAATAGAGGCAGATCTTGCTTTTTATATTACCAACATTACTAAAAGGTTCACCAATTCAACAGTTTTAATGTCAATGGAGGAGACACAAGATGCGACAGACAGCAGTAACAATTAAACCACCAGATCAGGAGAAAAAGAAAGTGGTGAACTGCAAGCATTAGTTGAGAGGGTTTGTACAGAAGAAAAACAATTGGTACTATGATATGACCCAACAAATAATTAGCATTACTAGAGTGATTAAATTATTTAAAATAATGCTGAAAGATCTTTGAATTAGCAACCATTTTTGAGAAGCATGAACTCTGACAAGCTTGAAACAAAATTCACTAGCGGTCACTCTAGTTAAAAGAGTTTCTTTCATATCAAAAGTGATGGTTCAAACTGTAAGAATACAATTTCTACTAACCAAAACCGGAGTTCATTAACCTTTAAAAAAAAAAAAAAAAGAAGGAAAGTTCATTAACCAAATTGTATTCATTCCATACAAAACCAAACAAAGCAGTAGTAGAGGCCACCAAGATATGCACAGAAGAAAGGCATCTGTGCCCATTGCACAGACACATAATAAGAAAGATTTACCATAGATTGCATATCAGCAGATTACTGAATGGTTTGTGTATATAAAAGGAAGGGAGCATGCATAAATACTAAATCCTAACAATAAAGAAAGGAGAAAAGTGAATCCTACCATCGGAACCATGGATTTAATACAACATCTCAAGGCATTATTGCATACACCTTGAGAGAAGGCACCAGACTTCTGCCTCCAGGCATAAGTCTCAGTAGGGTCCAATGTAGCATACACATCAAAGTGGCAATGCACACCTCAAGACTGACACATGAGGCTGAACCAAGGCTCAGCTGCAATGCTTCATTCACTAAAATGACATATTTTAGTAAATGAAAACAACTCTACAGTGGCATTAGCTACATTGTAGATATCATATTTAATATGAAATGCTAACTGATTGACTAGCCTTTACTTAATCATATTGTGACTTTCATAGGAATCATGGATAACAACATAACTTAGTCAATGACCAACAGACTGAGTTTAACTTAATTGATTGTGATAGATAAAGTTATTAATTTTATTTTCTGATCAAATATTTTACCTTTTCTTTCATTTTATTGTTTATAATTCAAGCTTCTTTGGCATTGCTATTCCCTTCTTCCATTGTTTCACTGCTATGACAAACCAGACTTAAGTTCTAACAATTCAACTTTGAGATCCACGATGAATGATATGGCATCGGATGAGCTTTTTTTTTTTTTTTTGTATAAAGGTACCCAATTTAACTTTCCAAAAAACTTCAGGCATATTTCCAAAACTGTTCCGTCCAAGTACTTTGTAACCTCCACCAAAGCAATGCGATTTTTCCAAGTAATAAGAAATGCTTGGACAAATACCTTTAGCTGCAAAACATCGAAGCTGGGGAAAAGACCCTGAGACTTCTGATTTGAGCATCTGGCAAGAACAAGAGATTTTGGTGAAGAACAATATGTGCAAGAAGCAGCATAGTTGAAGTTATTGGAAGCATGCATCAGAGAAAACTTAGCACTTACATGTACCACTAACTGGAAAACACAAACACGACATTACTCCATACTTGGTCTCACTGGAATGACCAATAAGCTACCTCAAATTGCCATTGATATGTTAGAGGCAATTCAAAAAAAAAAAGGTATTTATAAATACCATCTCACATGTATGCGCCTCAACTACCTCTAGCGTGATGACTTTGATGCTAAATCGAATTGCATTTTGCGAACAAAAAAAAAAAATGTTGAATGGCCTAATTAATAGCTCCAGTTTCATTGATGAGTTCTCGATGATGGTTTTCTTTCTTGCCTGCAGCTAATTAGCTCTCAGAGCGCTGAAATACTTTCTGCAAATATCCAATGGCAGGCCGTAAAAAGAAGAGTTCCAAATGCAAAACCGAGAGAGTATGAGAGTACAGGGAAAACGAGGTATGAACACTTCACAGCTCTCTGTTGTTATTACATCCGCTTTCTCCAGGTTTTGCAGGGCTTCGCAGCTCTCTGTTGTGATTTGTCACTTCTTTTATTCTTTCCAACGTACCTTTTAAGAAAAAAAAAAGCCGGCTTTGGTTACGGGCATATTATTCTACAGCACTCCACACTAGAATATCCTGCTGAAAGTGATATCTTTCATTCTCTTTCCTGTGCCTTCTAACGGGACCATTCAAATCCACGGTACAAAACATCGAAAACGAATGGAACAGGCACGCTATTATCATATCCGCGGTTAGAGCAAACACGAGAGGCCGAATCCAAACAACAAAGGGGATAGCTTTCGGCAACAACCTCTGTGGCAAACAGGGCGCGCCTCAGGTGGAGGCTCCGGAGAACGCGTGCCATTCCGCGGCTCCTGCGCGACCGATTCGGCCGAGGGTGGAGGTGTGGATGGGATCCTCGTGGGAGCTCGAAGGGTCAACGCGTGAGGGTGGGAGCCCGCTAGGGTTTTGGCGAGGGTTTAGCTCGTTCGCCTTCTCGCAAAAGGCCTACTCCCGCGTCTATAGGAGCGCGAAAGAGAAGCGGACGCTTGTCTCGTAAGCTGGAGACCTTCGGACTAGAGAGAAATGGGCGGGGAGTTTGGTGATATTTACAGGGGTGCCATTTCGGCTCCGTGGAGTGGAGGGGGTGTGTGGCCTGGGATGGAGAAATAGCCCACTTGGTCCGCCATCCGCTTTCAAGCGGGCTTCGAATGTGGTGTCAGGTCCGTTAAATTTAAGCGCAACCCAGACCACGGGTAGTTTGGATGAACGCATAGATTTTATGAATAATTTTTTTTATCGATAATTTTTCTTTTATTTTTATTTAGAAATAATAAAGATTATCTCGATTGATCAACCCGTGATTATTTGAAAAATCTTTAGATTAATTTTGCAAAAATATATGAGATAACTCAACTCATAAAAATAACTATCCCACATCAATCTTAAAATAACTTATTTCAAATTAAATTCTCTTAATCTACGTCAAAATATTATTTCCACCAACAAGGTTAACTTTTGTTTTGATGATTTATTCTCTTTACCAAACTAAGCCTAAGAGAGTGTTTAGTTGGTGGATTAAGTACGTTTGCGTCGGGTTAAATATTTAACTCACCACTTAACTCATCTCTTATTTATGTCGGGTTAACTGGACTTAACCCAGAGTAAAGTTATTCTACCTTCTCTGTAAAATAATTTTAATTCATCAAAACATCCAAATATGTTAAATCACTTATTCCATCATTTATTTCACTCCTTCCCTATTTCTTTATTTATTCCACAAACTTATTCCCATTACCAAATAGGGTCTAAGGCTTCATTTGAAGAGTGAGTGGATAAAATAATGTACATAAAAAATAAAATGAAATAAGTATAGATAGATATTTATTTAAATTGTGGAATAAGGGGGTGTTAAGTAGAAAGTTAAAATGATTAATATAATAATGTGATATCGGTAGATATTTATTTAATAATATAAGTGGGAGTGAAGAATGTTAGTGGATATTGTAATATTAAAAGTGAGAGTGGAGGATATAGTGGATATTTTTTAATAATAAAAGTAAGAATAAATGTTATTATGATTTGATTTGAATGATTTAAAGTAATTATATAGGAATTTGTGTTGAACTAATGGAAAAAACTTAAACAAAAATCGTAAGTTAGGAAAAATTTATATAAACCCCATCTCCAAATATATCCATAATATATCTGCCATATGTCAAAATATAATAACTAGCATATGAAGGCTACTAATAGAATAAACATGTTCTCAACTTATGCAAAAATTAATACAAAGACTCATCATTTTTTTTAAACAAAGAATTTTTATTAATGGAAACATAGAGATTACAAGGACATCAAATCTCAAAAGGGAAAGGCAACCAACCCCATTCAAGAATGGAGGAAGATTACGATGTCAAGAAGAGCGAGGAACTCCGAACATAAGAGACAAAACAAGAAGAAAAAATAAACAAAGAAAACAAAAGTATAAAGAAAGTACCCTCATAACCAAGATGCAGCAACCTAAAATGATTGCCACATGTCGTAAGATGACAACGATGTCGCTGAAGATAAGGCTCCAACGATCTACGTTCGCGATATTCGAGAAACCCAACATGTTATGACCAGGGCATCAAGAGTCGTTTAAGACATCTGGGAAGTGGCCCAGACGTCTGGAATTAAATTTTTTCAACGTACGGGTTCGCATCTGCGCGCATGCGTGCGCAGACTGAACCCGTCGCCCTCCTTCTTCTCTTTCCTCTCCCTCCCTACAGACGCAGCCTTTCCCCTTTCTCTCTCCCCTCGGCTGCCTTACAAATACGCCTCTCCCTCACCCTCACTCCACCACCTTCTTCTTCTTCTCCCTGTCAGCGAGAGAGCGCGCAGACGAGAGCAGCAACAGCGACAGCTGCAGGTGTGTGAGGAGGAGGAGCTGTTGCGAGAGGAAAAAAGAGCTCGATCGCGAGGGTGCGAGCTTGCCGGGGCAGCTAGAGCCAACCGGCGGGAAAGCAGCGAGCGTGTGGTGCCGCGGAGGAGCTGCTGCAGCTCAAGCAGCAGGCAGACGCGGCACGGCACGACCGTGCATTGCGGGTGGAGAGTGAGAAGGTTCTAATTCTGGGAAAATTTCCCAGAATCAGATGTCTGCACTTACGTCCAGATGACGTAGAAGATGTCTGAAGGAAGGTCCAGACGTCTGACAGGTACATTATTTTTATCTTCTCCTTCTTTCGCGTGTACGGCCATGCAGCCGTTCCGCCAAGGTCTTCTGCACCTTTTCATGATGAGAGCGGGTGTGTGTGTGTGCAGGATTTATTCGGGAAGGCGCAAGGGCTCGCCATCCTACACAAATCAGACGTCTGGGCACGGCACCAGATGACGGAGAGGGCCTCTAGATGTCTGGGGTGACAATCGGATGTTTGGAAACTAAGTCCAAACGGTCCAGCGGGCTTCTGGACGTCTGAAGGACTGCGTAGACCAAGGTATGACCTGAGCTATCTTTTAAGACGTCTGGAAGAAGTTCCAGACATCTGATTTTGGATAGACGGTTTGTTTTTGACCCGTTTAGGGTCCATTCGGAGTCTGTTTTCCGCATTTCAAGTTTCGTTCTTTCCAGATTTAGTTCCTCTACCTATTTACAGTAATTGTATACTGTTCTGAGTAACTCTTTGTGTTGACCCTTGTGTTAGGACCCCGTTCCGTTGCGGCTCTGGGGGTTGCGAAGGCGGCGGGATTGCCGACCACGCCCCCAGTACTCCCGATTTTGCGGGTAGAGTGGCTCTTTCAATTATTTATCAAAAATTATGCATTTGTGAAATAATTAATAGAGCCTAGGTTATTGTATGAACCCTAGGGCTGAAAAATTATATTAAATAATAGATCCTAGGGTATTGCATGAATCCTAGGACTGGAAAACTAGATTTAATGATAGATCATATGGTATGGCATGAATCCTAAGACTGGAAAACTAGTTGAATATATACATAGCAGTCTTGGAAAAGTAGAAAGGAAACGATAACTGCCTGTAAATTGGTTAACAGCTGCCTGTTTATGAATGAATAATTACTGTTGAGAACATGGGTTATATGGATATGAAGCTGGAACGGTGAAACCTAAATTGGCTGAGTTAAAAGAGCATGAACCCTACGGGGAATTGGAGTAGAACTCCTGGAAAGTGAATGGAATAGAATTGGGGAAGTGAGCTAGCCCTTGAGTACGGAGTACCAAGGAGAGAAACTGTCCCCCTGTTTAGTGCAGAGCAAAGCTAGCCGCCCCAGGGACTCAGGGTTAGGTCTGGCCACTTTGTACCGACTTTTGGCCCTCATGTACACAGTACCGAGGAGAGCTACTAGTGTAGGGAGAGCATTAGCTACCTCACGGGCCCCGGGGTTCTGCTAGCCCTCCTACACCGACTTGTTAGGCCCACTGGGCAAACCAGGGTAGTCAAGCGAGAGTGCGCGAACTGTGGAGGGGCAAGACCCCTGTTTGGTTACTGTGGAGGGGCTGGACCCCTGTTACTAAGAGGGCTCTGCCCTATACTGGTTCCGTGCTGTGCTTTGAGCGCACCCGTTAACGGAAACGACTGACCGCATGCCAGTGCGAGGTAGCTACCCGTGCGTTTATCGCGTGTGCCGTAGTCACCGTTACGTCTGTCAGTGACCTTGGGGTGGTTGATTGAAGGTAGGACCACCACGGGGGACTCTCCCGGCCAGGAGAGCACCACATGTTACTTCTACTTTTCGGAAATGACTGCAATCAAGATCGTTCCCACGAGGAACATTCATGATCAAGAGAAGGATCTGAGAAATAAATCAATAGTGAATAAATGGAAAAATATAAAGAAAGAAATTAAAAATTATAACAACTACTGTCCACCTTACTGCTTCTTAGCTTTTAGTTGCCACTCTACTCAGCGTTTCGCTGACGTGTCACCTTTGTTACCTTTTCAGGACCAGGTGTTGAGCAGCCAGAGTTGGCGGTTGCAGAGGGCACTGGGCCTAGTAGAGCCCAGTAGTGTTACTTGTGTAGTACCCACTGTACCTTTCTTTTCGTTGTAGTGAGTAGTTTTGTTACCCCTATACTCTTTTCGTTGTAAGCTTCATGTTATGTACATGTTTATTTTCTTTACTGTTGTGGTGGTATATACTGTAGAATTTCTTTCTTACTGTTGTATTTTGTTACTGCTAGTTATATCCATGGTGAATGTGGTTTATTTTACTACTCTTTTGGTTACTTTCTCGCTGGACGACTGGGTCTTGGGATCAGTCGAGTCGGCCCGATTCTCGTATCTCGTAGGGATTCGGGAACCGGGTCGTTACAAGATGGTATCAGAGTAAGGTCATCCCGAGAAGTGAACCAACTGACTGGAAAATAACCAATTCACGTGTCTGTAACTAGAGTAGCCACCACAACATTTCTTTTGACATAAGCTCTTAGACTTCTTCGTTAGATATCGTTCCATATTGATGTGTTTCCATTCTATTTTCACGTCTCCTTGCAGGAGATGCCTTGACGCGGGACTAGAGAGGCGGGTCGCGGGCGCGGCCGAGGACGAGGTCGACGGGGTGGGCATGTTGCTGTCGACGTCTCAGTGGACCAGCCACTACTCCCGGGCATTCAGGCCCAGGACCTCACCCAGCTAATACGAGACATAGTGCGAGAGGAACTCCACCCATCGCCAGGAGCGCCTCTCCCTGGGGCTGCGGAGGGGGAGTGCTCTGTGGGATCACGCGACGGACGTGGCGTTAGACGTGGGGGAGGGGATGGACCGCCACCGCCCCTACCTTCCTCCGACACTTCTGTGCACGAGGCTTCGTTACCTAGAGGTGCACCAGCATCTCCACTGCAGCGCCACTTCGAGCTTTTCGGGCAGTTCCGAAAGCTGAAGCCCCCCTCCTTCAAAGGGGATGAGGACCCGACTATGGCGGAGGACTGGCTCGAGCAGATCAAGAAGGTTTTCGACACCCTTCGCCCCCCGGTGGAGTGCCGCGTGGCCTTTGCCACGTACCAGCTGGAGAGCGCGGCACACCCGTGGTGGAGGGCGATCAGGGGACAGGAGAGGGATGAGCCGACCTGGGACCGGTTCGTCGCCCTCTTCTGCAAGCAGTACTTTCCCCAGACGTGGCAGGACCAGAGGAGGCGAGAGTTCCACACTCTCCGCCAGGGGACGATAACCGTGAGCGTGTACCGCATGCGTTTTCTGGAGCTGTCCCGCTTCGCAGCGACAACAGTAGCCACTGAGGAGGAGCGCCTTTGGAGGTTCACCGAGGGGCTCCGGCCTGCAATTCGGGGGTATGTCAAACCCCTGAAGCTGCCTACGTTCTCGAGGGTGGTGGAGGAAGCTATGACCTACGAAGAGACCAACTCGCCCGCGCGAGATACTGACAGCGAGCGGAAGAGGCCCTATCAGCAAGACTTTTCACAGGGCCCGCAAGAGAGGAGACACGTGACGCCCGCAGGAGAGCCGTCACGTTTTGCAGGGCCATTAGTGGCCTTTGGGGGCCCTCGACCGGGGCCAGTTGCTAGCACCGGACCCCCGCCCAGCCGACAGTAGGGACCCACTGAGGGCGGGAGTCGGGTTCCCCTCTGCTACCAGTGTGGCCAGCCGGACCACATTAGGAGGGACTGCCCGTCTAAGGCAGGAGGTCAGCAGATGCTTCCCGCATCGAGCACTGGAGGGCGAGCAGGAGGCCGCGGTTTCCAGGCGCGAGGAGGACAGCAGTCACAAGGAGGGTACCGGCCAGCAGCTACCCGTCCGACGCAGAGTGTGGTTGCTTTGTCCGCACCTAGGGCTGAGGGCCGTATCAACGCCCTGACACACAGGGATGCCAGAGCTTCGGGATCAGTGGTGGCAGGTATGGTTTTAGTTTCCGGCATACTCGTTTACACGCTTTTCGATTCCGGCGCTACGCACTCGTTTGTTGCCGCCAGTTTCGCAGTTAGTTTGAGCCAGGATTATATGCTGTTAGAGGATCCGTTCGTGATCAGAGGTCTGAGTGGTCAGCTGTTTGTAGCTGAGGAGGTATACACGAGTTGCGAGGTCAGTATTGGGGGACATAGCCTTCCCATTGACCTGATTATGATACAGATGGAGGTCTTTGGCGTAATTCTGGGGATGGACTGGTTATCCGCTTACCACGCCTTGGTGGACTGTTTTGAGAGGAAGATCATCTTCTCCATACTGGAGTTGCCTTCTTTCGAGTTCCACGGGCAGCCAGTGGACGGATGCTTCAGGTGCATTTCTGCACTTCGGGTAGTGAGACTTTTGAGCCAGGGGTGTAAGGGCTTCCTAGCTTGTGTGGTGGCAGAGCCCAGCCCTGTGGCAGACTTCCAGAGTATCCCAGTGGTCAGAGAGTACCCCGACGTGTTCCCAGACGAGTTGCCAGGACTACCGCCCGAGTGTGAGATCGAGTTCGAGATCTCACTAGTACCAGGGACCAGCCCCATCTCCACCTCACCATACAGGATGGCACCACTTGAGCTGCGAGAGCTCAAGTCTCAGTTGCAGGATCTTCTGGAGAAGGGCTTTGTGAGGCCCAGCATGTCTCCCTGGGGAGCCCCGGTACTGTTTGTAAAGAAGAAGGATGGTACCCTACGCCTTTGTGTGGACTACCGACAGCTGAATAGGGTCACCATCAAGAACAGATATCCGCTGCCGAGGATCGATGACTTGTTTGACCAACTGCGAGGTGCCACGATATTCTCCAAGATCGACTTGAGGTCTGGATACCACCAGTTGAGGATCAAGGAGGCAGACGTCTCCAAGACAGCTTTCCGCACCCTGTACGGACATTACGAGTTTCTGGTCATGCCGTTTGGGCTGACCAATGCCCTCGCTGCCTTCATTGACTTGATGAACCAGGTGTTTAGACCGTACTTGGACCAGTTTGTGGTCGTATTCATTGATGATGTGCTCATCTAATCTCGAGATTAGACGCAGCACGGACAGCACTTGCGGATGGTTCTGGACACACTGAGACGACGTAGGCTGTACGCCAAATACAACAAGTGTGAGTTCTGGTTGAGGGAGGCGACCTTCTTAGGTCATGTGATCTCTGGAGATGGCTTGGCAGTGGACTCAGCCAAGGTCGAGGCAGTGCTCAGGTAGGAGAGATCGCGTACAGTTATTGAGATTCGCAGTTTCTTGGGATTGGCAGGCTACTACAGGCGGTTTATCAGGGGCTTTTCACAGATTGCACGTCCTATGACACAGTTGACCCAAAAGGACGTGCCCTTCACTTGGACAGATGCCTGTGAGGTGTGTTTTCAGGAGCTGAAGGAGAGGCTGACTTTGGCTCCCGTGCTCACCATCCCAGACAGTAGTGGCGGGTTCGTTGTGTACACGGATGACTCTTTACAGGGGTTAGGGGGTGTGCTCATGCAGAGGGGTCACGTTGTCGCTTACGCTTCGCGACAACTGAAGCCCCATGAGCATAACTACCCTACCCACGACCTGGAGCTGGCAGCTGTTGTCTTCGCGCTGAAGACCTGGAGGCATTACTTGTACAGTGAAACCTTCGGGATTTTCATAGATCACAAGAGCCTCAAATACCTATTTGATCAGAAGGATCTCAACATGAGACAGAGACGTTGGTTAGAGCTCGTGAATGACTGTGACTGCAGCATTTCCTACCACCCGGGAAAGGCCAACGTGGTGGCTGACGCCTTGAGTCGAAAGGTGCCCGCACACTTGGCCAGTTTACAAGTGCAGAGTTGGATCCTTTTAGAGGAGATGGGCAGTTGGCGACCCTTAGAGTTACGGGGGCACTGTGGGGCAGTAATTGTGACGCGACAGACGAGGCCAGAGCCGATAGATCGCATCATCACAGGACAGATGGCTGACCCGTACTTGCAGTCCTTGCGCGACAGGGTACTGTCAGGAGACCCAGGGGACTTCTCTTTCACAGACCAGGTGCTGCGCCTGAGGGGACGTTTGTGCGTTCCCAGAGACGAGGAGCTGTTGAGAGAGCTCCTAACTGAGGCACACGGTTCCAGATTCACCATACATCCCGGAAACACGAAGATGTACCATGACTTGAGACGCGAGTTTTGGTAGAGGGGCATGAATCGGGATGTGGGTGAATTCGTGCAGCAGTGTTTAGTGTGCCAGCAGGTGAAAGCCGAGCATCAGAGGCCTGCAGGGCCGCTACAGCCACTTCCAGTGCCAGAGTGGAAGTGGGAGAGCATCACCATAGACTTGGTGGTGGGCTTACCTGTTACCCAGCGAGGACACGATGCAGTCTGGGTAATCGTTGATAGATTGACGAAGACGGCACGTTTCTTGCCGATCCGGCCATTTCTTGCCGATCCGGGTCACATTGGGACCAGCACAGTTGGCAAAGAGGTACATCTGCGACGTAGTACGTCTACACGGAGTTCCGCGGGAGATCGTATCCGACCGGGATACCCGCTTTACGACCCAGTTTTGGGCTGAGTTTCAGCAGGCCCTGGGGACGCGGTTGAGGTTCAGTACAACTTACCACCCCCAGACGGACGGACAGTCTGAGAGCACGATATAGACACTTGAGGACCTTCTGCGTGCCTGTGTACTGGACTGGAGGGGCTCTTGGGAGGAGCACTTGCCCCTGGCAGAGTTTGCATATAATAAAAGTTATCACTCGAGCATCGGCATGGCACCTTACGAGACTCTGTACGGACGGAGATGTACGGCACCCTTGAGTTGGGTTGAGGTGGGGACCAAGTGGGAGGTTGGTGCCAGGCTAATCCGACAGAGTCAGGAGGTAGTCGAGCAGATTCACAGGCGACTCCGCACTGTCAGAAGCAGGCAGAAGAGCTACGCAGATCGAAAACGTAGAGAGGTGCAGTTTGAGGTTGGGGACCACGTCTTCCTTCATGTTTCGCCCATGAAGGGCCTGCAGCGGTTTGGGGTGAGAGGGAAGCTTGCGCCAAGGTTCGTAGGGCCCTTTGAGATCCTGGAGCGGGTTGGACCCGTTTCTTACAAGCTTGCCCTCCCTCCTCAGCTTTCTAGTGTGCACGACGTGTTCCATGTGTCCAATCTCAGAAAGTACATCGCCAATCCCAGTTACGTCCTGAGTCATGAGAGCGTCGAGGTGGGCGACGACCTGGCCTACCCCGAGCGGCCAGTGCAGATTCTTGACATAGCCGTCCACAGTCTGAGACGAAAGCAAGTACCCCTGGTGAAGGTCTTATGGAGGAGCCAGCGGTACGAGGAAGCTACTTGAGAGCCTGAGGCAGCGATGCGGGAGCGGTACCCGGAGCTTTTTGCGAGTACATCTTTTCAGACCGGCTTTGGTCCTCTTTGGGTTTGTTATGCATATATTGTTCTTTCTCGTATCCTAGTTAGCACAAGTTTCGGGGACGAAACTTCCTTTGAGTTTGTTATATTGTTATGACCAGGGCATCAATCGTCATTTAAGATGTCTGGTAAGTGGCACAGACATCTGGAAGCCTTCCCAGACGTCTGGAATTAAATTTTTTCAGCGTACGGGTTCGCGTCCGCGCGCATGCGCGCGCAGACTGAACCCGCCGCCCTCCTTCTCTTTCCTCTCCCTCCCTACAGACGCAGCCTTTCCCCTTTCTCTCTCCCCGCAGCTGCCTTACAAATACGCCTCACCCTCACTCCACCGCCTTCTTCTTCTTCTCCCTGCCAGCGAGAGCGCGCGGGCGAGAGCGGCAGCAGCGACTGCTGCGAGTGTGTGAGGACCTGTTGCAAGAGGAAGAAGGAGCTCGACCGCGAGGGTGCGAGCTTGCCGGGGCAGCTAAAGTCGACCGGCGGGAGAGTAGCAAGCGAGTGGTGCAGCAGAGGAGCTGCTGCAGCTTAGGCAGCAGGCGGATGCAGCACGGCACGGCCGTGCACTACGGGCGAAGAGCGAGAAGGTTCTGATTCTGGGAAAATTTCCCAGAATCAGACGTCTGTACTTACGTCTAGACGACGCAGAAGACGTCTGGAGGAAGGTCCAGACGTCTGACAGGTACGTTATTTTTATCTTCTCCTTCTTTCGCGTGTACGGCCATGCAGCCATTCTGTCGAGGTCTTCTGCACCTTTTCTTGATGAGAGCGGGTGTGTGTGTGTGCAGGATTTGTTCGGGAAGGCGCAAGGGCTCACCATCCCACACAGATCAGATGTCTGCACACGACACCAGACAACGGAGAGGGCCTCCAGATGTGTAACGACCCAATTCCCGAGTCCCTACGAGACACGAGAACCAGACCGACTCGACTAATCCCAAGACCTAGTCGTCCAACGAGGAAGTAACCAAAAGAGTAGTAAAATAAACCACATTCAACATGAAGTATAACTAGCAGTGACAAAATACAGCAGTAAGAAAAAGAACTACTACAGCATGTACCACCACAACAGTAGAACAACATTTAACATAACAAGAACTACGGGTAAAGAAAAGTACAGAGAGTAACAAAAACTACTCACTACAGTGGAAACAAAAAGGGCACAAAAGAGCAGTGGTAACTCTACTGGACCCTACTCGGCCCAACGTCCTCTGCAGCCGCTGACCCTGGCTGCTCAACACCTGGTCCTGAAAAGTAACGAGTGTAACACATCAGCGAAACGTTGAGTAGAGTGGTAGCTAAACTAAAGAAGCAATAAGGTGTACAGTAACTGTTTTATTTTCTTTCTTCCTTTATTTACGTCTTTCTATTGTTTCACAATTTATCTATTTCTCAGATCCTTCACTTGATCTCGAATGTTCCTCGTGGGAACGATCTTGATTGTAGTCTTTTCCGAACAATAGAAGTAGCACGTGGTGCTCTCCTGGCCGGGAGAGTCCCTCGTGGTGATCCTACTCTCAGTCAACCACCCCAAGGTCACGGACAAACGTAACGGTGACTACGGCACGCGCGATAAACGCACAGGTAGCTAACCCGCACTGGCACGCGGTCAGTCGTTTCCGTTAACGGGTGCGCCCAAAGCACAGCACGGAACCAATACAAGGCAGAGCCCTCTCAGTAACAGGGGTCCAACCCCTCCACAGTAACCAAACAGGGGCCTTGCCCCTCCATAGTCCGCGCACCCTCGCCTGACTACCCTGGTTTGCCCAGTGGGCCTAACAAGTCGGTGTAGGTGAGCTAGCAGAACCCCGGGGCCCGTGGGGTAGCTAGTACTCGCCCTACACTAGTATCTCTCCTCGGTACTGCGTACACGAGGGCTATGTAACGACCCGGTTCCCGAGTCCCTATGAGACACGAGAACCGGACCGACTCGACTAATCCCAAGACCTAGTCGTCCAACGAGAAAGTAACCAAAAGAGCAGTAAAATAAACCACATTCAACATGAATATAACTAACAGTAAGGAAGTATAGCAGTAAGGAAAGAAACTACTACAGTAGATACCGCCACAACAGTAGAACAACATTTATCATATAACAAGAACTGCAGGTAAAGAAAGTACAGCGAAAACAAGAACTACTCACTATAACAGAAACAAAAGAGGTACAAAAGACTGTGGTAAACTCTACTGGACCCTACTCGGCCCAGCGTCCTCTGCAGCCGCTGACCCTGGCTGCTCAACACCTGGTCCTGAAAAAGGTAACGAGTGTAACACGTCAGCAAAATGCTGAGTAGAGTGGCAAACTAACTAAAGACAACAGTAGGGTGTACAGTAGCTGTTATGTTCTATTACTTCCTTTATTCACATCTTTCAATATTCTCACTATTTCATTTATTTCTCAGATCCTTTACTTGATCTCGAATGTCCTCATGGGAACGATCTTGATTGCAGTCTTTTCCAAAAGTAGAAGTAGCACGTGGTGCTCTCCTGGCCGGGAGAGTCCCCCGTGGTGATCCTACCCTCAGTCAACCACCCCAAGGTCACTGACAGACGTAACGGTGACTACGGCACGCGCGATAAACGCACAGGTAGCTAGCCCGCACTGGCACGCGGTCACCCATGGTGATGCTCTCCCACTTCCACTCTGGCACTGGAAGCGGCTAGAGCGGCCCTGCAGGCCTCTGATGCTCGGCTTTCACCTGCTAGCACACTAAGCACTGCTGCACGAATTCACCCACATCCCGCTTCATCCCCCTCCACCAAAACTCGCGTCTCAAGTCGTGGTACATCTTCGTGTTTCCGGGATGTATGGTGAATCTGGAACCGTGTGCCTCAGTCAGGAGCTCTCTCAACAGCTCCTCGTCTCTGGGGACGCACAACCGTCCCCTCAAGCGTAGCACCTGGTCTGTGAAAGAGAAGTCCCCTCGGTCTCTTGATAGTACTCTGTCGCGCAAAGACTGCAAGTACGGATCGGCCATCTGTCCTGTGATGATACGGTCTATCAGCTCTGGGCTGGTCTGCCGTGTCACCGTCACTGCCCACAGTACCCTCGTAACTCTAGAGGTCGCCAACTGCCCACCTCCTCCAAAAGGCTCCAACTCTGTAACTGTAGACTGGCCAAGCGTGCGGGTGCCTTACGGCTCAAGGCGTCAGCCACCACATTGGCCTTTCCCGGGTGGTAGGAGATGTTGCAATCGTAGTCCTTCAGGAGCTCCAACCAACGTCTCTGTCTCATGTTGAGCTCCTTCTGATCAAAAAGGTATCTGAGGCTCTTGTGATCTGTAAAAATCTCGAAGGTCTCACCGTACAAGTAGTGCCTCCATGTCTTCAGCGCGAAGACAACAGCTGCCAACTCTAGGTCGTGGGTAGGGTAGGTATGCTCATGGGGCTTCAGTTGCTGCGAAGCGTAAGCGACAACATGACCCCTCTGCATGAGCACACCTCCTAACCCCTGCAAGGAAGCGTCCGTGTACACAACGAACCCGCCACTACTGTCGGGGATGGTGAGCACGGGAGCCGAGGTTAACCTCTCCTTCAGCTCCAGAAAACACGCCTCACAGGCGTCTGTCCAAGCGAAAGGCACGTCCTTCCGGGTCAGCTGTGTCATAGGACGCGCAATCTGCGAAAATCCTCTGATGAACCGTCTGTAGTAACCTGCCAGTCCCAGGAAACTGCGAATCTCAGTGATTGAACGCGGTCTCTCCCACCTGAGCACTGCCCCGACCTTGGCGGGGTCCACCGCCAGGCCGTTACCAGAGATCACATGACCCAAGAAGGTCACCTCCCTCAACCAGAACTCGCACTTGCTGTATTTGGCGTACAGCCTGCGTCGTCTCAGAGTGTCCAGAACCATCCGCAAGTGCTGTCCGTGCTGCGTCTGATCTCTAGAATAGATGAGTACATCATCTATGAAAACCACCACAAACTGGTCCAAGTACGGTCTAAACACCCGGTTCATCAGGTCCATGAAAGCAGCGGGGGCATTGGTCAGCCCAAACGGCATGACCAAAAACTTGTAGTGTCCGTACCGGGTGCGGAAAGCTGTCTTGGAGACGTCGATCTCCCTGATCCTCAACTGGTGGTATCCAGACCTCAAGTCTATTTTGGAAAACACCGTGGCACCCCGCAACTGGTCAAACAAATCGTCGATCCTCGGCAGCGGATATCTGTTCTTGATGGTGACCCTATTCAGCTGTCGGTAGTCCACACAAAGGCATAGGGTCCCATCCTTCTTTTTCACAAACAGTACCGGGGCTCCCCAGGGAGACGCACTGGGCCTCACGAAACATTTCTCCAGAAGGTCCTGCAACTGAGACTTGAGCTCTCGCAGCTCAAGCGGTGCCATTCTGTATGGCGCGGTGGAGATGGGGCTGGTCCCTGGTACTAGTGAGATCTCAAACTCGATCTCGCGCTCGGGCGGTAGTCCTGGTAACTCGTCTGGAAACACGTCGGGGTACTCTCTGACCACCGGGATCCTCTGGAAGTCTGCCACAGGGCTGGGCTCTGCCACCACACAGGCTAGGAAGCCCTCACACCCCTGGCTCAAAAGTCTCGCCGCCCGAAGTGCCGAAATGCACCTGAAACCTCCGTCCACTAGCTGTCCGTGAAACTCGAAAGAAGGCAACTCCGGAATGGAGAAGACAATCTTCCTCTCAAAACAGTCCACCAAGGCGTGGTAAGCGGACAGCCAATCCATCCCCAAAATCACACCAAAGTCCTCCATCTGGATCATAATCAGGTCAGCTGGCAGGCTTTGTCCTCCAACGCTGACCTCGCAATCCGTGTACACCTCTTCAGCTACAAACAGCTGACTACTCGGACCTCTGATTACGAACGGATTCTCTAACAGTGTATAATCCTGGTCCAGACTAACTGCGAAACTGGCTGCGACAAACGAGTGCGTAGCGCCGGAATCGAAAAGGGTGTAAACGAGTCCGCCAGAAACTGAAACCATACCTGCTACCACGGATCCCGAAGCTCTGGCGTCCCTGTGTGTTAAGGCGTTGATACGCCCCTCAGCTCTAGGTGCGGACGAAGCAGCCACACTCTGCGTCGGACGGGTAGGTGCTGGCCGGTACGCTCCTCGCGACTGCTGTCCTCCTCCTCGTGCCTGGGAACCGCGCCCTCCAGTGCTCTGCACGGGAATTATCTGCTGACCTCCTGCCCTAGATGGGCAGTCCCTCCTGACGTGGCCCGGCTGGCCACACTAGTAGCAGAGGGGAACCCGACTCCCGCCCTCAGTGAGTCCCTGCTGTCGACTAGGCGGGGGTCCGGTGCTGGCGACTGGCCCCTGTCGAGGGCCCCCAAAGTCCACTGATGGCCCTGCACAACGTGACGGCTCTCCTGCGGACGCCACGTGTCTCCGTTCTCGCCGGCCCTGTGAGAAGTCTGGCTGAAAGGGCCTCTTCCGCCCGCCGTCGGTCTCTCGCGCGGATGGGTTGGTCTCCTCGTAAGTCATAGCTCCCTCTACCACCCTCGAAAACGTAGGCAGCTTCAGGGGCTTGACATACCCCTGGATCGCAGGCCGGAGCCCCTCGGTGAACCTCCAAAGGCGCTCCTCCTCAGTGGCTACCGCTGTCGCTGCAAAGCGGGACAGCTCCAAGAAACGCGTGCGGTACGCGCTCACAGTCATCGTCCCTTGGCGGAGAGTGTGGAACTCCTGCCTCCTCTGGTCCTGCCACGTCTGGGGAAAGTACTGCTCGCAGAAGAGGGTGACGAACTGGTACCACGTCGGCTCATCCCTCTCCTGTCCCCGGACCGCCCTCCACCACCGGTGTGCCGCACTCTCCAGCTGGTACGTGGCAAAGGCCACGCGGCACTCCACCGGGGGGCGAAGGGTGTCGAAGATCTTCTCCAGCTGCTCAAGCCAGTCTTCTGCCTCGGTCGGGTCCTCATCCCCCTTGTAGGAGGGGGGCTTCAGCTTCCGGAACTGTCCGAAGAGCTCGAAGTGGCGCTGTAAGGGAGGTGCTGGTGCACCTCCAGGCGAAGGTGCCTCGTGTACAGAAGTGTCGGAGAAAGGTGGGGGCGGTAGGGGCCCATCCCCTCCCTCGTGTCCAGCGCCGTGTCCGTCGTGTGGTCCCACAGAGGACTCCCCCTCTGCAGCCCCAGGAGGAGGCGCTCGGGGCGGTGGGTGGAGCTCCTCTCGTACAATATCTCGTATCAGTCTGGCGAGGTCCTGGGCCTGGATGCCAGGGAGTGGTGGCTGGTCCACCGAGACGTCAACAACAGCACGTCCATCTCGCCGACCTCGCCCTCGGCCGCGCCTGCGGCCAGTCTCGTGACGAGGCATCTCCTGCAAGGAGACGCGAACAAAACGGAAACGTCAAAATAGACGGTACCTAACAAAACTTCTAAGAGCTCATGTCAAGAGATATGTTGTGGTGGCTACTCTAGCTATAAACATGTGAATTGGTTATTTTCCAGTCAGTTGATTCACTTCTCGGGACGACCTTGCTCTGATACCATCTTGTAACGACCTGGTTCCCGAGTCCCTACGAGACACGAGAACCGGACCGACTCGACTAATCCCAAGACCTAGTCGTCCAACGAGAAAGTAACCAAAAGAGCAGTAAAATAAACCACATTCAACATGAATATAACTAACAGTAAGGAAGTACAGCAGTAAGGAAAGAAACTACTACAGTAGATACCGCCACAACAGTAGAACAACATTTATCATATAACAAGAACTGCAGGTAAAGAAAGTACAGCGAAAACAAGAACTACTCACTATAACAGAAACAAAAGAGGTACAAAAGACTGTGGTAAACTCTACTGGACCCTACTCGGCCCAGCGTCCTCTGCAGCCGCTGACCCTGGCTGCTCAACACCTGGTCCTGAAAAAGGTAACGAGTGTAACACGTCAGCAAAATGCTGAGTAGAGTGGCAAACTAACTAAAGACAACAGTAGGGTGTACAGTAGCTGTTATGTTCTATTACTTCCTTTATTCACATCTTTCAATATTCTCACTATTTCATTTATTTCTCAGATCCTTTACTTGATCTCGAATGTCCTCATGGGAACGATCTTGATTACAGTCTTTTCCAAAAGTAGAAGTAGCACGTGGTGCTCTCCTGGCCGGGAGAGTCCCCCGTGGTGATCCTACCCTCAGTCAACCACCCCAAGGTCACTGACAGACGTAACGGTGACTACGGCACGCGCGATAAACGCACAGGTAGCTAGCCCGCACTGGCACGCGGTCAGTCGTTTCCGTTAACGGGTGCGCCCAAAGCACGGAACCAGGGCAGAGCCCTCTCAGTAACAGGGGTCCAACCCCTCCACAGTAACCAAACCGGGGCCTTGCCCCTCCACAGTCCGCGCACCCTCTCCTGACTACCCTGTTTTGCCCTAGTGGGCCTAACAAGTCGGTGAAGGAGGCTAGCAGAACTCCGGGGCCCGTGGGGTAGCTAGTACTCTCCTAACACTACTAGCTCTCCTCGGTACTACGTACACGAGGGCCAACAAGTCGGTACAGAGTGGCCAGTCCTAACCCCGGGTCCCTGGGGCGGCTAGCTCCGCTCTGCACTAAACAGGGGGACAGTCGCTCTCCTTGGTACTCCGTACTCAAGGGCCAGCTCACTTCCCCAAAACTATTCCATTCACCTTCCAGGAGTTCTACTCCTACTTCCCCGTAGGGTTCCATCCTTTTTACTCAAACATCCAGGTTTCACTTTCCAGTTTCACATTCTTACAATCCATGTTCTCAACCACGTTATCTATTCACAACAGGCAGCTGTTAATTCAATTTACAGGCAGCTTTATGTTCCTTTCCATTTTTCCAAGACTGCAGTATTATACATTCCACTAGTTTTTCCATCCTAGGATTCATGCCACATCCTAGGATCTAGCATACAACTAGTTTTCCAGCCCTAGGATTCATGCATCACCTAAGAGCTATCATTCCATGCATTTCTCATTCCTAAGATTCATGCAATGTCCTAGATTCTAGTTATGGTTCCATAATTTAACAGATTTTAATAATAAACTTAAGCCACTCTACCAGGTACAACGGGAGTAATGGGGGCGTGATCGGGAATCCCGCGTGCCTCCGCGACTCCCAAGACTGCAACCGAACGAGGTCCAAACACAAGGAGTGTCTCAAAACAGTGTATAGCTACTGTAGACGGGTAGAGGAATTAATTCTGAAAAGAACGCAACTCGAATCGCGGAAAACGGAGCCCGAACGGGTCGAAAAAGACGATACTGTGCAAAATCAGACGTCTGGAACTTCTTCCAGACGTCTTAAAAAGTGGATCAGAGAATTACCTGTTCAACGTGGTTTCCCAGACGTCCAGAAGTCTGCGGGAATGTCTAGCCTATCTCCCAGACGTCCGATGGTCACCCCGGACGTCTGGAGGTCACTCAAGCCGTCTGGTACAACTTCCAGACGTCTGATTCGCAAAGGATGGCGAATTAGCGAGCCTGCGCACAGCCAACTCCCTCCCTCAGTACGGTCAGTCGTCAGGAAGGAAGAAGAAAGCGGAATACTAACCTTTCAGACATCTGTATGAGCTACCAGACGTCGTCCTCGCCGTCTGCCTATCAACCCAGACGTCTGATTCTGGAAATTTTTCCAGAATCAGGGCGCGACCCGGACTCTGCTCGCGACACCGCCCGCGTCGTACCTCGCGCGTCTGCTGCTCAGACCGCAGCAGGTCCCTCTCCGCGTCGTTTCGCGCCCTTTGCGCCCTCCGCCGGCCGACCAAGCCGCTTCGGCGAGCTCGCCCTCCCGGCAGAGCTCCGCCCTCGCACGCTGCACCTCCTCCGCGCTCACTGCGGCCGCCGCTGCAGCCCTCGCGCTCGCTCGCTCTCGCGCACAGGAAGGAGAAGAGGAAGGAGACGGTGGAGACGGGAGGGGAGACGTGCCCTTTTTAAGGCCGCTGGGAGAGGAGAGAGAAGGATTCGCGGCAGGGGAATCTGCAGCCGCGAAGGGAGGAAAGGCGAATATGCGGTCTGCGCGTGCAGGCGCGCAGACGACTCGCGCGTGTGGAAGATAACGATTTTTCAAACGTCTGTAAACCATCCCAGACGTCTGGCAAGACGTCTGGATGTCTGGATGTAATCCCAGACGTCTGTGCCACCTCCTAGACGTCTTAAAATACGTCCGGGGCACGCGTTCGTAACAGGCTAGCAAGTCGGTACAAAGTGGCCAGACCTAACCCCAGGTCCCTAGGGAGGCTGGCTCCGCTCTGCACTAAGCAGGTAACAGGTGCTTCCCCTGGTACTACATACCCAAGAGACAGCATACTACCACGTCTTTCTTTCTCAATTCCATTCATTTCTCTTTCCAGGAGATCCACTCCTAATTCCCCATAGGGTTCCAGCTCTTTTAACTCAGAACATCTAGGTTTCACTTTCCAGTTTCACGTTCTTACGATCCATGTTCTCAATCACGTGTAATTATTCATAACAGGCAGCTGTTAAATCAATTTACAGGCAGCTATTTGTTCCTTTCCATTTTTCCAAGACTGCAATATTCGTATATTCCACTAGTTTTCCCATCCTAGGATTCATACCATACCCTAGGATCTATCATACAATCTAGTTTTCCAGCCCTAGGATTCATGCAATACCCTAAGATCTATCATTCAATCTGGTTTCTCATTCCTAGGATTCATGCAATGCCCTAGGTTCTATTAATTGTTCCATAATTGTAACAAATTATGTTAATAATTTCTAAAGCCACTCTACCAATTACAACAGGAGTACTGGGGGCGTGGTCGGGAATCCCGCGTGCCTCCGCAACCCCCGAGACTGCAATGGAACGGGGTCTTAACACAAGGATCAAACACAAGGAGTTTCTCAGAACAGTATCTAATCACTGTAGACGGGTAGAGGATTTTATTCCGAAAAGGACGCAACTCGAAACGTGGAAAACGGACTCCGAACGGGCCCTAAATGGGTCGACAACGACGAAACAGTGCAAAATCAGACATCTAAAACTTCTTCCAGACGTCTTAAAAATGGGGATCAGATGGTACTTTGTCCTGCGTAGTCTCTCAGACGTCCAGAAGCCTGCGGGGGCATCTGGCCTAGTTCCCAGACGTCCGATGGTCACCTCGGACGTCTGGAAGTCCCTCCAGTCGTCTGGCACCGCTGCCAGTCGTCTGATTCGCGTTGGATGCGAATCTCAGAACCTGCACGTACCCACTCATCGTTCTCAGTACGGACGGTCGCAGAAAAGGAAGAAGGACGAAAAATAACTTACTTGCCAGACGTCTGGATAGTCCTCCAGATGTCTTAACCGTCGTCTGGTTGGAAGACCAGACGTCTGATTCTGGAAAAACTTCCAGAATCAGAGTGCTACTCGCCCTCCGCCCACGAAGCACGGCCGCGCCGCGTCTCGTCTGCCTGCTGCTCGAGCTGCAGCAGACCTCTCGCGTCACTCCGCGCCCGCTGTGCCCCCGCCGGCCGGCTCTAGCAGCCCCAGCAAGCTCGAGCCCTCACGGCCGAGTGCCTCCTCCCTCGCGTAGCACCTCCTCCCACACTCACCGCTGTCGCTACCGCTGCTTGCTCGCGCTCGCACTCGCTACAAGAAGAAGAAGGAGGAGCGGAGGTGATGAGAGTGAGGGAGAGGGCGAGGCTTTTTAAAGCTGCGCAGGGAGAGGAAGAGAGAGAGAATGCAGACTGCGATCGCAGGAGAGAGGGAAAAAGAGAGAACGGCGCTTGCGAGTCTGCGCGCGCCTGCACGCAGACGCAGTCCCGAGTGCCACCAAAAATAGATCCCAGACGTCTGGCCAGACGTCTGGGCCACCTCCCAGACGTCTTATAAAAAACGTCTTGGAGTGCATTCGTAACAAGACGTCTGGGGTGACAATCGGATGTCTGGAAACTAAGTCCAGACGGTCCAGCGGGCTTCTGGACGTCTGAAGGACTGCGTAGACCAAGGTATGACCTGAGCTATCTTTTAAGACGTCTGGAAGAAGTTCCAGACATCTGATTTTGGACAGACGGGTTGTTTTTGACCCGTTTAGGGTCCATTCGGAGTCTGTTTTCCGCGTTTCAAGTTTCGTTCTTTCCAGATTTAGTTCCTCTACCTGTTTACAGTAATTGTATATTGTTCTGAGTAACTCTTTGTGTTGACCCTTGTGTTAGGACCCCATTCCGTTGCGGCTCTGGGTGTTGCGGAGGCACGTGGGATTGCCAACCACGCCCCAGTACTCCCGATTTTGCGGGTAGAGTGGCCCTTTCGATTATTTATCAAAAATTATGCATTTGTGAAATAATTAATAGAGCCTAGGGCATTGCATGAACCCTAGGGCTGAAAAATTAGATTAAATAATAGATCCTAGGGTATTGCATGAATCCTAGGACTGGAAAACTAGATTGAATGATAGATCCTAGGGTATGGCATGAATCCTAGGACTGGAAAACTAGTTGAATATATACATAGCAGTCTTGGAAAAGTAGAAAGGAAACGATAACTGCTTGTAAATTGGTTAACAGCTGCCTGTTTATGAATGAATAATTACTGTTGAGAACATGGGTTATATGGATATGAAGCTGGAACGGTGAAACCTAAATTGGCTGAGTTAAAAGAGCATGAACCCTACGGGGAATTAGGAGTAGAACTCCTGGAAAGTGAATGGAATAGAATTGGGGAAGTGAGCTGGCCTTTGAGTACGGAGTTCCAAGGAGAGCAACTGTCCCCTTGTTTAGTGCAGAGTGGAGCTAGCCGCCCCAGGGACCCGGGGTTAGTTCTGGCCACTTTGTACCGACTTTTGGCCCTCGTGTACACAGTACCGAGAGCTACTAGTGTAGGGAGAGCACTAGCTACCTCTCGGGCCCCGGGGTTCTACTAGCCCTCCTACACCGACTTGTTAGGCCCACTGAGCAAACTAGGGTAGTCAGGCGAGGGTGCGCGGACTGTGGAGGGGCAAGACCCCTGTTTGGTTACTGTGGAGGGGCTGGACCCCTATTACTGAGAGGGTTCTGCCCTATACTGGTTCCGTGCTGTGCTTTAGGCGCACCCGTTAACGGAAACAACTGACCGCGTGCCAGTGCGGGGTAGCTACCTGATGAAAACCTCATCATGAACCGTAACTAGCACAATCCAACCCAGATATGTAAGAAAAATCTCCTACATGACCCAAAGAAAGGCTTAATTAAGAAAATTCTGAGTTTAAAAAGAAAACAAATCATAAGGGGTAAAACTGCAATTTCAGCAATGCAGTTGGCAAACAAGGTAATTAAGAGTCGAAACACAGGTAAAACAAGTCTAACAAGAAGGAAAGTGGGGTGATCTGATCTAAAAAGGGGTTGTAGCAACTTCAAGAAATTAAATGACATCCTATGACCCTGAAACAAACCCACTTCAATTCACGAGGTTCGAGACAAGATAAAAATAAACTAAACCCTCTAACATTCATAGAAAAATATTCTCTAGGGTTTAGAACCTTCAATTTGGCCTTAGAAACCTATTTTGACCTAAAAAGAGAACCATGCCCAATTAATAACTTAATTTGGGTTTTTGCCCAAATTGATAGATCAAATATGGTCCAACCTAGAATTAAAATTCACCATTAAAATCCATAGGTTCAAATTGATCTTGTATAAAAACTTGAGCCTAAGAAGAGACCTCCTTGACCCACTTTACAATTTGGTCCTCTTCATTTACTTTTTAACCCTTATCTTATGAAACCCTTGCATTTAGGCCCCCAACTTTTCATCGTTCTTTGTAGAACGGTCCTCCCTACAAAACTCTGCGCAGCACCATGCTTCGGCGACCTTGCGCGGAGCATGGCGCCGCGTAGAGAAGGGTTACCGCCCTGCAAAGCAGAAGCGGAGTTCCCTGCGACGTCCTCTGTCGCAGGGACCCGCCCATGCCCTCTGCCGACCACCATACCTTCTGTGCGAACGCACAGAAGGTATGGGTGCCATCTCCGGCCTCACTCCGGCGAGGCTGGCACGTCGCCAGCCCGCTCCTCCCTCTGCGCCCACCCCTTTATAAGGACCGGCTCCTTCAAGCTTTTCTTTGACGGAGAAAACCCCCCACTTCATCCCTTCCTCCTCCGTCAGAAGGCCCGAAGCTTCCGGTGACTTCCTCCTCGTCGCTCCGCTGCCTTACCTGCAGCAGGGTTCTCCTTGCTCCATCGTCCGTGCCGTGCTGTACCCGTCGGCGCCCTCCACCTGCTTCCTCGTCGCCGCATTCCTCCTCCAGGGCTCCTTCTTCTCCAGCTCCGACAGATACGAGCCGGCTGCTCCGCCCTCCCCCTTCGTCTAAAACTTAGGTAAATAGCTTCCTCTCCTCCTCCCTTACATTTACCCTCTCTCAATTTACCTTTTTCTCCACTGCACGCGACTTCCACCTCCACCTGCTCCGTCTCCGACCACCTTCTCCGGCGAGTCCATTCCACCTCCACAGACCTCCTCACCCCTCGCCGACTACCCCAGAAGCTTCCCCTCACTCCACTCAACCGAACCCCTCTCCCCATTTACCTCCAACCACCGCCCGACCACCCCTCGAGCAAACCCATCTTCTCGCACACAGTCCGACCTAGGGCTACCTCCACACGCGCCCCTGCGGCCAGCCAACCCCCGCCTCACCCTCGCCGTGATACGGCGAGGGTTTTCTGATCTTCTGATAGAGCCGCGAGGCAGTGTTCGTGCTTTTAAGTTCCAAGCCAGCTCCGCCATTACTACCGAGCTTGGAGCAATCTTGCTCGCCGCTCCAGGCCTCCGCAGCCCCAGGTGGGAGTCCCAGGCCGGGCGGAAAGAACTCACGCACGGTCCCATGTCCCCAATCGAAGGCGCGACCTTGCGTATCACGGCAATCGCGAGGATTCCTGCTGCGAGCGTTCGTGAAATTTAGGTGGGACATTTAGTCCCACCTCGGAAGTCCTGAAAGCGCCGCAACCGAATAAATGGAAAAAGTGTATTAGGCTTATCGCCTTCGAACACAGGGGTCAGGTCCCTCACGCAAGCTGCGCGCCACGCACTCGCTCGCCCTTGCCAGCGCTCACGCCCTGCGGGTCTGGGCAGGATCCGATTACCCAAACCGCGCACTCCTCGCCCACCACCGCACGCCGATGGGCCTGGTCCCAGGCACGATACCCGCACCTGATTACCTGGCTCTGGAGAGCGGTCCTAAGAGGGAAATCTAAGAAAGAAAGAGACGCGGTGAAGGGTAGGGGTAGGTTTTGCTCTAACCCTTGTGTGAGCGTGCAGGAACAAAAGGAGAAGAAGGAAGGAAAAGAAGAAGGGGAGCAGCCGAAGCCTCAGCCGCTTAGGGTAGTTGAAGAAGAAGAAACAAAGGAGAGAAACAGAAGAAGAAGAGAAGGAAGGCACTGTAGCAAGCCTACAGTTAAGTCGTCTGACCACTGCATCAGACAACGGAAGGGCAACAGCCAGAAAAGAAAGAACGAAGTAGGGAAGAAAAAGAAGAAAGAAGACTGAAGCCACAAGCAAGGAAAGAAAGAGAAGAACAGAAGAAAAGAAGCAGAAAGAAGAAGAAGGCTGAAGAAGTTAGAGAAGAAGAAGAAGATTACCAATGTCGCAGAAGAAGAAAAGAAAAGAAAGAAGAAGAAAGGAAGACTCTATAGGAAAAAGAAGAGAAGGAGATCAGCTGAAAGAAAAGGAGGAGAGAAGAAGAAGCCAAAAGAAACTCTAGCTCCATCTCTCTCTCTCTCTCTCTCTCTCTCTCTCTCTCTCTCTCTCTCTCTTATTTTTGTAATCTAATAGAAAACTTTTATATTTCTAGAATTCCAGTAGCTCCCTGAGTTCGACCTCGGGAAAACTATTTCCGAGTAAAAATTTGCAATAGTAATCTGAGAGCTATCTTATTACATACTATAATGACTGTAATTTAAAGTATAACAAACGTAAACAAGCTACCCGGTCACTACTACTCGTGCGTTTATCGCGCGTGCCGTAGTCACCGTTACGTCTGTCAGCAACCTTGGGGCGGTTGACTGAGGGTAGGACCACCACGGGGGACTCTCCCGGCCAGGGGAGCACCACGTGTTACTTCTACTTTTCGGAAAAGACTGCAATCAAGATCGTTCCCACGAGGAACATTCAAGATCAAGAGAGAGATCTGAGAAATAAATCAATAGTGAATAAATGGAAAAATATAAAGAAAGAAATTAAAAATTATAACAGCTACTATCCACCTTACTGGTTCTTAGCTTTTAGTTGCCACTTTACTCAGTGTTTCCCTGACGTGTCACCTTTCTTACCTTTTCAGGACCAGGTGTTGAGCAGCCAGAATCGTCGGCTGCAGAGGGCGCTGGGCCTAGTAGAGCCTAGTAGTGTTACTTGTGTAGTACCCACTGTACCTTTCTTTCCATTGTAGTGAGTAGTTCTGTTACCCTTGTACTCTTTTTGTTGTAAGCTTCATGTTATGTACATGTTTATTTTCTTTACTGTTGTGGTAGTGTATACTGTAATATTTCTTTCTTACTGTTGTATTTTGTTACTGCTAGTTATATCTGTGGATTCCCTACCAGGAGGGGGTGATATAATAATAGCGGAAATAAAATAAAGCAATCTCACAAAATAAAATCAACCGCACAAAGTACACAATAATTTTTAGGTGAAAACCCAAACCGGGTGAAAACCACCACCTAACCCTCTCGAGTTAGGATTTTCTGATCAACCAAGTTGATCAAATCCACTAACCGAATCACTTAAACGAGGGTGATTTAACCTCAATTACAACCACGCTACTTTATACGAGGGTAGCATACCTCAAACCTCTTCTCTTCACGAGAAGGATTTTGTCTCACGAAGGAGACGGGAATTCGCAAACCGAATACCCAACCAAATAACAAAGATAAATGACAACAATCCTATAGAGCCAACAAAGTAATTTTAAACCTAGCTTCTATAGGAATTAGGAAACTCCCCTTTGCAAGGAGTGCGTCGGATCGATGATGCGGGTGCGTGAGCCACGCGACGGCGCAACGTCGCTCTCATGAACTACGGCGGGAGAGAGGGTGCGCGAAGGCTTGATGCTCTCAAGATGTAGAGCTTGAGCTTGGAGAGTAAGAGCTTCTTTTTGGACACAAAAGAATGGAAATACTTGTTCTTGGTGTGTCTAGGTGTGTAAAAGGTTCTCCTCTATTTATAGAGGCCTTAGGAAGGCTTTGGAAGGCTTAGGAAAGCTTCCATAGCCGTTGGTGAAAGCCCAAGAGAATCAGGCCGAAATCAGGGACAATGATTGCATTGATAGGGTTATCAGACGTCTAATTCTGGCATCAGATGTCTGGAAGATCACTTTAAGACGTCTGAAAATAAGGTCAGACGTCTGATTTTAGGCGGGTCTCTTCCTGACTTGAATCAGATCTAAACAGGGTTCTAGCGCAAGTCTATCAGATGACATACATGACGTCTAGCACTATGTCTGAACGTCTGGAAACCTACTTTTTCATGGGAATGGATTTGCAACGACTAGAAAATCTGAAGAGATTTTCGGGTCAGTCGAGGCAAAACGGTCAATTATCAGACGTCTGGAAAGGCTTAAGGACGTCTGATAATGCTCTAATGGTCATATCCTTGAGTGTATGCTAAGAGAGCCAACGATTCACTAATTGGACATCTGGCAAAGTCATCAGACGTCTCCTAAGACGTCTGGTCTAAGGTCTGGACGTCTGATTTCATCAGACAGAACTACCAAGTCCAGCCTAAATGTTTATCAAACGTCTGAATCAACAGTCAGACATCTTAAAACACATTATCAGACGCCTGATTTTGGAATGAGACGTCTGGAAATGCTGTTTGAACCCTATATTGGTTTTCTAAGTTCTCTATAGAAAACCTAAGTATCCTAGGGTTGTGCAGGTGTTCATAGGACTACTGTAAGGGTTCTTTGAGGCTCTTTAACATAATGTTCTAAGGAAATAAAGAGTAAGAAAATAACGACAAAAGTACATGAAAGGAATAAAATGGAATTCTATCCTATTCTTCTTGTCCTTCCATCTTTAATCTATCGCTCCTCGCGAATCTCCTCTGTGTTGGTGCTAGAGCACCACGATCATTTGTTTTGATGATAACAAAACACGTGTTATTTAACATTTGCAATTTGAGTCCTAGATTTTAGGTCAATTGCAAATGTGGACGTGTTTAGATGGAACTTGAGCTCGCATCCAGGACGGATTGGAGGAGCTTGACGGAAAACAGAGGAGGTTCGCGTGGAGCGACAGATTGAAGATAGAAGATAAGAAGAATAGGATAGATTCTTTTTAATCCGTTCATGTACTTTTATCTTTATTTTTCTTGCTCTTTATTTTCCTTAGAAAATTATGTTAAAGAGCCTCAAAGAACCCTAACAGTAGTCCTAGGAACACCGGCACAACCCTAGGATACTTAGGTTTTCTGTAGAATACTTAGAAAACCAATATAGGGTTCAAACAGCACTTTCAGACGTCTAATTCCCAAATCAGACGTCTGATAAAGTATTTTAAGACGTCTTACTGTTGTTTCAGACGTCTGATAACTGTTAGGCTGTACGTACTTAGTTCTGTCTGATGAAATCAGACGTCCAGACCTTAGACCAGACGTATTAGGAGACGTCTGATGACTTTGCCAGACGTCCAATTAGTGAACCGTTGGCTGGCTTAGCATGCACTCAAGATTATGACCGTTAGAGCCTTATCAGACGTCTTTAGGTCTTTCCAGACGTCAGATAAATGACCGTTTTGCCTCGGCTGACCCAAAATCTCTTCTCAGAGATTTTCTAGCTGTTGCAACGTTTGGAAATCAATTCCCACAGTAAAAGTAGGTTTCCAAACGTCTATACATAGTGCCAGACGTCCTGTATGTCGTCTGATCGACTTGAACAAAAACCCTGTTTAGATCTGATTCAAGTCAGGAGGAAACCCGCATAGAATCAGACGTCTGACATTGAAATCAGACGTCTTAAAGTGGCCTTCCAGACGTCTGATGCCATAATTAGACGTCTGATGACCCTGTCAAGTGTAATCATTGTCCTGATTTCGGCCTGATTCTCTTGGGCTTTGTTCCCAACGGCTATAGAACCTTTCCTAAGCCTTCCAAAGCCTTCCTAAGGCCTCTATAAATAGAGGGGAGCCTTTACACACCAAGATACACAAGAGAAACACTTAGAGACACAAGATACACACCAAGAGACACCTTGTAATACACTCTCACACTCTTGTGTCCAAGAAGCTCTTGCTCTCTAAGCTCAAGCTCCATCATCTTGAGAGCATCAAGCCTTCGCGTACCCGCTCTCCCGCCGTTGTTCATGAGAGCGACATTGCGCCGTTGCGTGGCTCACGCACCTGCGTCATCGTCGACGCACTCCTTGCAAAGGGGAGTCCCCTTATTCCTATAGAAGCTAGGTTTATAATTACTTTGTTGGCTCTATAGGACTTTTTGTTTCTTTTATCTTTGTTATTTTGGTTGGGTATTCGCTTTGCGAATTCCCGTCTCCTTCGTGGGATAAAATCCTTCTCGTGGAGAGAAGGGGTTGAGGAACGCTACCCTCGTACTTGTAGCGTGGTTGTACTGAGGTTGAATCACCCTCGTTTTAAAGTGATTCGGTTAGTGGATTTGATCAACTAGGTTGATCGGAAAATCCTAACTCGAGAGGGTTAGGTGGTGGTTTTCACCCGGTTTGGGTTTCCACCTTAAAATTACTTGTGTACATTTTGTGATTGCTTATTTTGTGAGATTGCTTTATATATTTTATTTCCGCAATTATTACGTCACCCCTCCTCGTAGGGAAGAACCTTCACTCTGTTCTCCATTAAGCTCCTCCAATCCGTCCTGGATGCAAGCTCGAATTCCGTCTAATCACGTCTCCATTTGCAATTGACATGAAATCTAAGACTTCAAGTGCAAATGTTAAATAACACGCGTTGTGTTATCATCAAAACAAATGATCGTGGTGCTCTAGCACCAATAATATCCATGGTGAATGTGGTTTATTTTACTGCTCTTTTAGTTACTTTCTCGCTGGACAATTGGGTCTTGGAATCAGTTGAGTCGGCCCGATTCTCGTATCTCGTAGGGATTTAGGAACCGGGTCGTTACACAACAGCTAAAGAAGATCCAATAGAATCTTGGTCATATATAACCGTGGCCTCTGGTATGATTCCAACGGCAACGAGCTGCAGAGGTGAATGGAAGAACTTTAGCAACTCACCCCAAGCCACCAAAACCCCTCCCTACCAACCGCCTCTCCACCCCCACAGAAGGCTAAGACAAAGAGGGAGTAGAGGCACAAACACAAGGAGTTGAAATGGACACTGGAACCCCCACTCCAAAGCACTAGACATTGAAGCCGAAGGAAAGGCAAGGAAGCCAGTTGGCAGAGGAATCAAAGCAAATGGAGGAGCCGTGACATGGAGAAGGCTGATCGATGAGCCTGAAACCAAGCTCTGGGAGGTAGGGGGCACGAAAGTGGAGAAATTCTTTTGACATACAATTTAAAATCATCCATGGTTGTGGGTTAAATTATGTTGGGCCCATCCCGTGCATTTTGAGTGGGTTGAGTCATCGTTTGAGTTTTTACGTGAAAAAATGAGTTAACAAATTGTAATCATTTGAAAAAATTTTGTTCCATTTAAAATGAATTAAATATGAACTTTAAGGTCTAGTTTAGAGTTTGGTAACAATTATTGATCTTTTGAGATTTTTTTTTTTAGCTAGATTATCCTATATTTCCATTGTGACTATTTGGTGCATAGAGGGATAACTTAATAAGTTATCTTATGTTGTCTATGTTGAGTAGGGATGATTTAATTCTTATGATAAGCTTCTATTGCATCTTCTCTTGAATGGCTTATCATAAGTTAAGTTCCTCTAACCAAGGGCAAGTAGTCCAACAAACCAAACCATGATAACTTGTATTTTTTTAGGCTACCTAGTAATGAACTAGGCCTAGGATTAGGTTCATTAACTTAACAATTTGAACATAAACTCAAGATATTCTCATTTGATAAAAGTTAGAATCCAATAATATGTGTGTATGTAAATGTATATAAACATACATGTATTTATGTATATTATGTATTAAATGTATACAGCTATATGTATACACATTCTAATATAGTTTTAATGAAATAATGAATTAATCCTCACAAAATAAACTCAACAAATCCACCAAAGGTCGACCCAAGAAGCAAACAAGTCCAAAAAAAGAGCCAATCCATGCCCAGGAGCAAGGCACCTCTTGCTGGATGGTAGCACCACTGCCCAAGGAAATCTAACCGGAGCCAATTGGCTAACTCACCCACCAAAGAACACTCTACCGACCCAATTACCACAAACCTAAGGCAGCACTAAGCCCAAAAGTGTAAAAGCCAATATGGTGGTGCATGAACTAAAGCAGCAATAAGAAAATTAAGGTGTCGACACAATTAACAAGGCAGTTTGCTAGAAATAGTTCATGGAGAATAAATGTAATTTTTCCATATATCATATATGTTAGTATGTATTCTAATATGGTTTATTAGTTTACACTAAATACATGCCATATATCAACTATTCATGTTATGAAATTATATTACCAAGACTGCATAAATTATCTATCCATGTCCTTCAAAAAAAAAGTCTACTTATATTTTCATGGTCATCTTGGACCATTTCATCTCTAGACTTTTATAGCATTGTATTTTCTTTTTTTGTTAGATCATTTTTGGTGAACGCAAAGAAGATATGTAATATTTTATTTCTTTAGGTTATATATGTATATAAAGCTTACATTTGTGTCTGTAGGATGATGTTATCTATTAATGGAAATGCCACACATTGGTTAAGAAAATTATCATTTAGATTTGAAATGTACTCAATCAATTATTACACTATTACTAAAAATTATATTTTTACATAAATATTGAGTTGTATTACAATTTTTCCATAAATCATACTTAAATTATAATCAATCATTACATTATCATTGAAAAGTAATAATATTGTATTAATGTTTAATCGTATTGTTACTCTTTTTGTTAACCAGAATGAAGTTGTATTACAATTGTTAGAATTATATTAAAAATATCATAGCTAAAAATTTATTTTATTGATGCATGACAGCTTTTATATAGTTGCATTACTAACTCACTCTATGATTATATTATAATTACATTACTACTCTTTATTCAATTCCTCCATGCATAAGTAACTTTATGACATGAGGTGTCAAAGTGCCCTTTAAGAAATGCTTCAATTTTTTTATGTGACACTTCTGTTGATCTCTATCGTGCATACACTAGTCAATCAGTTACTTAAGGATTGATCATTGTCATTGATGTGTTATGTTACTTTTTTTTTGTTATTTTTATTTTTTCACAGGTGGTGTAGAAATCGCTCAATTCAAATATGGTGGTTTCATTAATAATCAAAGGATTAAGATCCATCCATCGGAATTATTGCTCAAATGTCACGTTTTCTTATATATATAGGGGAAAAGAGAGTGTGTAGGTGTAGGTGCAGTAATATTTTCCACCACAAGTAATATTTTGGATTGAAAATTTGATGATTGAAATCAATTCATATGAATATGTTATGCACCAAATTTGAAGTCAATCCGGCACTCTTAACACATACATTCAACATGGTTAAATTTCGTTATATATATTGTAAAAAAATGAGTTCCCTTTGATATATGTATTAGGAGTGACGAATTAACTTCAAATTTGATATATAACATGTTCATATGAACCGATCTCAATCCTTAAATTTTCAATCCAAAATATTAATTGTGATGAAAGATATTACCGTATCTGTATGTAATTTATTTACTGGTCACCTACACATTCTTAATCCTAATATATATGTGTGTGTCATTTGAAATAACATATTTTCATATAATATATTTATTGAATGCAACTTTGATGAAAAAATGCTCAACCAATCACAAAAATTGATGGCTCGATCAAATATTTTTCATGAGATTACGAATTTAGAAATATTGAATGCTTTAAAAAACATGCAAAAGCTCCGGTGGAGAGGGAGGGGAGTGTTGTCGACAAATAAGGGGCGAGGGAGATGTAATTATGAGAGCAAGAGAATGGAGCTTGAAATCGAGTGAGGAAAGAATAGCAGAGATAGAACTGTGAAAGTGAGTGGAGACGTGTCGAGAGGAGATTCTCGTGTGTCACAATACGGGGAAAGGGGTGAGGTCCAACAACTTCAGTTATAGTATAGATATTCTTAAAATTGCATACTAAAACTTGACTCCAATTATCAAATCACGTTGTTAACTCATGTTTTTGGAAGAGGAGAAACAGATCACGTTGTTTCCATGGAACGCATCAAATCCAATGACACCATGTGGTGTTAGTACTTTGCATATGAATATACGCAACAAAATGATATGCTAATTTAATTATGTTTTGTTGGAAGGTATCTTTGTTTTAAAAATAAATTTATCTTATGTTAACTTTTAAATATTACTAAAGGGCAGGCCTACGCTTTGTGGTAGGGGATGGTAAGTAGGTGGACTGTGGGTGGCGGTGGCGGTGGCGGTGGCGGCGACCGGCAGTGGTAGGGGAGAGGGGAGGACATGGTGGAGGCTTTGATATGAGAGGACGAATGAGTGGGTGGTGGTGGCTAACAGTGGTGAGATAGATCCCCCTGTCAACGAAGACGTGGTAAGAGAGATTGGAGGGTATGGCGTTGACGGTGAAGGTGATGCTGCTTTCGAAGATGGAAAGGATTACCCTGTGATTTTGATAAGAGGTAAAAAATTTCATTGAATTTAAAATTTCATACAAAGTCAAAAAGGATTCGACTGTGTAGATACATAACGAATAGATGAATCTGGATCTATCCGACTCATCTATATCCAGATGGATCTGAACCTGTCATCATTCAAGCAAATATGGGTGAGTCAGACCCATCAAGGAACTTGGTTGATCAAAGTTGAAAAGACAGTAACAATATCCACATTGGCATTAACGGTGACGTTACTAATACTATTTTAGCTAAGTAATGAACATGTTGGGGGAATTTGCGAGGTTCGTTACAAAGATTAAGTGTTAGAATTATTATTATAAATAAGGAAGGGATGCCCTCAAGGGTTCTCTTCACGCAACCTGAGAGAGAAAACGAGAAACATTGTACTACCTACAATCTTAGTAGAAATTCAGGAGCATCGCCCTCCCCCCAGACGTACACCCTTTTGGGTGGAATTGGTTCATCGAACTCTTTGTCTTTTTTTTGTATGATTGCTTGTGATTATTGTTTATTCGGATCCCCTTTGTGCCAAGAGTCACGATCAATTGGCGTCATATGTGAGAAACAACTATTATTCGATAGTGTTTCCTTACTTCAAATCTCAACAATGACCCCCACGACTCCCAATTCCTCTTGCAGAAATCCCAAGAAGGTGGCTATGCAGGCGGAATCAAGCGTCTCAGTGTCCAAGGGACACCCCTAGCACGCCAGACCTAATAATTAGAAGTCGGCCCAACCTAGTCGGCAACCTGAGGTCCCTCAGCGGGATACCCTCCTTGAGATGCAGATGAGGGAGGAAGAGTACGACTAGGTTGGCGGCTCTAAAGGTCGACCAGTAGTCGATCGTGAATAAACTCCTTGAGATTAAGCAGAGCAAGGAGTTGGGCAAGATCCAGCCAGAGGAGCCTCAGAGTTCAACTCTTGAAGACGACCAAATGAAATGATGTCTTGTGGTAGAAGAGGAGAACTCCCGCCTGTGCGAATAGCTCAAGAAGTTAAAATGCGAGCTTAGTAGCCAAAAGTGGGAAATCCCTCCCAACCCACCTAAAGCTCCCTGGCCGCCTTCGTCAGGGGAGCAATCCAAGGCTCACCCCATGGCTACCAGTGGAGGAGGCTCAATACCCGAGATCATCTGCCAAGTCACCTGGGCGACGAGGGGTATACATCCCAGTGGCTACGTCACCACGACCTACCCCTTCACAGAGGAGGTAATGACGATCTCCCTGCCAAAGAAGTTCAAACAGCCCGTCATGGCCCAATATGATGGGACGGCGGACCCCAACAACTTTGTTGGGAGCTACCGCTAAATGATGCTGGTTCATGGTTGCCCTAACCGGATACTTTATCAAGTATTCCTATCATATATCTCCGGCATGGCTTACGAGTGGTTCAATGAACTGCTAGCCGAATAAATCACCAGCTTCCAAGAACTGGCGAATAAATTCTACCAATACTTCGCAGAGCAGCAAGGGGTTAAAGATAACCTAGAGAGGCTGTCGGAAGTCCGATAGCGGAAAAATGAGTCATTTCTGTCATACCTGGACCGATTCAAGTCTCAATACTTTAAGTGCAAGAGGACCCGTGATACCATAGCTGCTCGCATGCTAAATCAGTGTTTTAAGATTGTCGTGTTGTAGTATAGCCAAAATAGCACTCAAACAAATAAATTTATTACTCGAAAAAGTTTCGAGGTCGAACACAGGGAGTAATATGGAATCCAAAGCTCAAGATCACAATTTAAATCAAGAATAAAGTAATAAAAATAATGTAGGGATCAATATGCAAAAAGAATGGAGTAAAATAGTGATTTAAATCACCAATTACTCCTCACAAATAACACTTAAATCAAGTCTCAAGTATATGCAATTAAAGTATCAGACGTCTTAAATAGTTTATGCTATAGTGCTAGAGACTCAAGGGTCTCTCTTGTTGGTGCTAGAGCACCACGATCATTTGTTTTGATGATAACAAAACACGCGTTATTTAACATTTGCACTTGGAGTCTTACATTTCAGGACAATTGCAAATGGAGACGTGTTTAGACGGAATTCGAGCTCGCATCCAGGATGGATTGGAGGAGCTTGATGGAGAATATAGGAGATTTGCGAGGAGTGATAGATTGAAGATGGAAGGACAAGAAGAATATGATAGAATTATGTTTATTTCCTTCATGTACTTGTCTTTATTTCCTTACTCTTTTTGTTCCTTAGAAAATCTTATTAAAGAGCCTCAAAGTACCTTAACAGCAGTCCTAGGAACACCAGCACAACCCTAGGATACTTAGGTTTTTTGTAGAAAACTTAGAAAACTAATATAGGATTCAAACATCATTTTCAGACGTCTAATTCCAAAATCAGATGTCTGATAATGTGTTTTAAGATGTCTGACTGTTGATTCAGACGTCTGATAACATTTAGGCTGGACTTGTTAGTTGTCTGATGAAATCAGACGTCCAGACCTTAGACCAGACGTCTGATGAATTTTCCAGACGTCAAATTAGTGGACCGTTGGCTGGCTTACCAAACACTCAAGGATATGACCGTTAGAGTCTTATCAGACGTCCTTAGGCCTTTCCAGACGTTTGATAGATGACCGTTTTGCCTTGGCTGACCCAAAATCTCTTCTCAGAGATTTTCTAGCCGTTGCACTCTCTTGGAAATCCATTCCCATGAAAAAGTAGGTTTCCAGACGTCCAGACATAGTGCCAGATGTCCTGTATGTCGTCTGATGAACTTGTGCTAGAACCCTATTTAGATCTGATTCAAATCAGGAAGAGACCCGCCTAAAATCATACGTCTGATCTTATTTTCAGACGTCTTAAAGTGATCTTCCAAACGTCTGATGCTAGGATCAGACATCTGATAATCCTGTTAGTGCAATCATTATTCCTGATTTCGATCTAATTCTCTTGGGCTTTGCACCCAACGGCTATGGAAGCTTTCGTAAGCCTTCCAAAGCTTTCCTAAGGCCTTTATAAATAGAGATGAACCTCTTGCACACTAAGACACACCTAGAGACACAAGAAACACTTTGTAATACACTCTCACACTCTTTTGTGTCCAAGCAAGCTCTTGCTCTCCAAGCTCAAGTTCTTCATCTAGAGAGCATCAAGCATTTGCGCACCCGCTCTCCCTCTGTAGTTCACGAGAGCGACGTTGCGTCGTCACGTGGCTCACGCAGCCGCGTCATCGATTAGACGCAGTCCTTGCAAAGGGGAGTTTCCTAATTCCTATAGAAGTTTAGGTTAAAAATTACTTTGTTGGCTCTATAGGATTATTTGTTATTTTATCTTTATTATTTGGTTGGGTATTCGCTTTACGAATTCCCGTCTCCTTTGAGGGACAAAATCCTTCTCGTAAAGAGAAGGGGTTGAGGAACGCTACCCTCGCACTTGTAGCGTGGTTGTAATTGAGGTTGAATTACCCTCGTTTAAAGTGATTCGTTTAGTAGATTTGATCAACTTGGTTGATCGGAAAATCCTAACTCGAGAGGGTTAGGTGGTGGTTTTCACTCGGTTTGGGTTTCCACCTAAAAATAATTGTGTACTTTGTGTGTTTGTCTATTTTGTGAGATTGGTATTTTTTCAATTCCGCATTTTTTACGTCACGCTGATCTCACCCCCTCCGAGTAGGGAATCCACATCTCTCTCTTCCTGTGCAGCTTTTCTTCTCCTTCTGGCTCTTTCTCTGTTTCTTCTTCTTCTCCTCTTCTTCTTGTGCGACTCCTCTTCTTCTTCTGCTCAAGCGTTCTTCTTTCTTTCCTTCTCTGTCTTTCTTCTTCTTCAGCTACGACCCTTCTTCTTTTCTTCTTTCTTTCTCTGTTCAACTACTTCACACAGAGGGGGAAGGCTTCTTGAATTTGGCTAAGTGTCAGCCAGTTCTCGCCAAGATCAAAACCCTCCCCCTACTTGCGCAATCTCTCTCTCTTTCTCTCTTCTTAGGCTCCACCCTCCCAGGGCCTTTCAGGGTATAGTCAGGTAATCGGGTCGGCACGAACCTGGGTCCAAGGCTGCAGGCGTGGTCGCAGCTGAGTGTAGGCTTAGGTGGGTCGGGCGCACCAGGTCCACGGGTGAGGTGTCGCGAACGAGGCGCAGGTGTGCGTAGGTGAGAGGGACCTCACCCCGTGTTTAGAGGCGATAAGCCTCTATCACAAATTCAATTTATGTGATAGCGTCGCTTATGATGTTTCTGATATGGGACTAAACGTCCCTGCTTTGCTTGCGCAGGCTGTTGCTGCTTCCTTTGCCTAATTCACACGTAAAGAGCGGTCAAAGGCTTCAATTGACCGCGCAAGGATGTTCCTGGAGGTAGTCCGCTTTATCTGGAGTCAAAGTCCTGAAGCTGCAGGTGAAGAACAAGCTCTATAGCTTGCTTTGGAGCTGTGCGTCAATGGCGAAGAGGGGCTGTGATGAGAACCTCATCATAAACCCTAACTAGCACATTTTGACCTAAATAAGTATACAAAAGCTCCTACAAAACCTAAGGGAAAGTCTAAATCAGAGAACTATAAATTTGAGTATAAAGCAATTCATAAGGGGTAAAACTGTAATTTTACCAATGCAATACACAAATGAGATTTCTAAGGGTCTAAACACAGGTTAAATGGGCTTAATAAGAGAGAAAGTGGGATGATTTGATCGGAAAAGGATTATAGCGACTTCTAGGAATTAAATAACATTCTATAATCATAAAATAAACCTGCTTTAATTCACGAAGTTCCAGGAAAGATAAAAATCAATTAAACCCTCTAAAATTCATAAAAAAATATCCCCTAGGGTTTAGAACCTTCAATTTGGCCATTGGAACCTATCTTGACCTAGATTGAGAACCATACCCAAATTTTGACCTAATTTGGGTTTTTATGCAAATTGATTCGTCAAACATAGTCAAACCTAAAATCCAACTTCACCATTGGATTCCTTAGGTCCAAATTAGGGTTATATCAAAATTTGGACCTAAGGAAAGTTTGTCTTAACCTACTTTACAAATTGGTTCTCAAGAATTACTTTTTGACCCTTAACTTTTTGAACCCTTGCACTTAACCCCTCAACTTTCCCTTCGTTCTTTTCAAACCGGTCCCTCTGCCACCCGCAACTGCAACCCATGTCTCCAGCGACTTTGCGCGAAGGATGGCGCCGCGCAGGGTATGGGGACCGGCCCCAGAAATGAGAGGAGGGTCCCCTGCGTTGTCCTCTTCCGCATGGACCCCCTCCCATGCCCTGTCGACACCCATACCTCTCGTGCGAATGCGCGAGAGGCATGGGTCTCTTTTTCGGCCATGTCTTCGGCAGCCTGCCCATGCCTCCTCCTCGAGTTTCCCTCCTCGCCAACACCTATTTAAGGAGTGGCAGGGGCTGTCATTTCCTACAAGCTTGACTTGGCTTGAGATTTCCCTCACATTCGTCTTCTTCTCCTCCGGCCAAGTGGTCCAGCAAGCTCCGGCAAGCCACCCTCGTCCTTCTCGTTGCTCTACGACAATACCAGTGGCAAAGTTGTCCTCACCACCTTCCTCCGCTTCGCGCAAGCACCTCTCGCCCCATCATCGCCGCCGTCTCCCTCCACTGGACATCATCTTCTCCGGCGACAACAGGTACTGCTAGTCGCCGTCTCTCCCCCTTCGTCCACTAAATCAGGTTAGAACCACTCCTCTCTACCCCTTCTTTAATTCCCCTCACTTTATTACACAAAGATATCCCTCGACATCCACTGGCCATCTCCACCTTCTCCACCTCCGACCAGACCTTCGACGAGGCATCCCCGCCGCTCCACGCCTCCATCCGCCTCGCCAACCGATCCCTAAGCATCGCCACCTCCCACTGATCATCCTCCGCACCTTCACCAACCACCTACACCACCACAAACACCTCTCGACCTAACCCATAAACCCAGCCACAGAGCAACCTAGGCACGCACGTCTAGGTCACCCCACGGCTAGCCAACCTCTACTTCACCTTCGCCGTGATATGGCGAAGGTTTTCCTCTAATCTGACAAGGCCGCAAGGCCATGTTCACGCATTTCAGGTTCCAACGTCCCTCCGCCATTGACGAAGAAGCTTGAAGAGAGCTTGCTGCAGCTGCAAGCCTCTCCGCTCTAGGTGAAGTCCCTCAGGACCTGCGGAAGCCCTCGCGCACAACCCCAACCAAGTGTTTGGCTGTGAGGACCCCTACAGCGTCGGCAATTGAAAGTAGCTCCTGTTGCGAGCGCTCGTAAAATAGAGGTGAGACATTTAGTCCCACCTCGGAAATCCTTGAAGCGCCGCAGCCGAATAAATTATTTTTGTGCCTTACGCTTATCCCCTTCGATACACAGGGGTCAGGTCCCTCGCCTATGCACGCAGCGCGCCACGCGCTCGCACCCGCCCTCGCCCGCGCTCACGCCAGCGGGTCTAGGTCGAACCCAATTACCTGACCAAGTACTCCTCACCCACCACCACACGCCGATGGACCTGGTCCCGGGAGCGTTACCCGACTCGTATACTTGCGAATGCTCTGGGAGTGAACCTTTAAGAGAGAAATAGAGAGAGAGAGACGTGGGGCGGGTAGGGGGTTAGGTTTTGCCTAACCTTGTAATGTGCAGGGAAGCAGGAGAAGAAGAAAGGAGGAGGAGCGGCTGAGGACACTTAGCCGCACAGCGCAGCGAAGAGAAGGAGAAGTAAGAGGGCAGCTGCTGAAGAAAGAAGGAAGAACTCAAGGCAGACGAGCAGCAGAGGAGCAGCTGAAGAAAGAGGAAGAAGACAGGAAGGACGAAGCTGCAGAGAAAGGAAGATGAAGAAGAGAAACTAAAGACAGAAGAAAGAAGAAGACTCACAGAGGGAAAAGAGAAGGAAAGACAAAGCAGAAGCTGAAGAGGAGAGAAGCCAACTGAAGAAGGAGAAGGCACAGTGTAAGAAGAAGAAAAAGAAGGAAGCCGAGAAGAGAAGAGAAGAAGAAGAAACCAAGAGAAGAACCTGCAAGGGTACTGTAGCGAGGACCAGATAAGGCGAGGCAGAGAGAAAAGAGAAGGAAGAGAGAAGAGGCGGAGAAGAAAGAAAGAAAAAGAGAAAAGGATTTTTTTCACTCTCTCTCTTTAATTTTTGTAAAATATTATATTATAGTTAATTGTGAATTCTTATGCTTCTGGAATTAAGTTTGCTTCCTGAGTTCGACCTCGGGATATTCTAAATTTTGAGCAATAAATTGAAATAAACTGATAATCGCTTTTCATGGTAATACTACAACGAAGATATATTTAAAACACCGCAAAAGGCGACTGCCAGGCTGGTACCTGAAATCAGTAATACTACCTCGCGGCCCAATCAAACCTGCTCAGGACCTTCGCCGGATCACGGCGAGTGCAATGGTGGAGGTTGTGTGGCAGGACGATATCTGTGCGTGCGTGGCGGAGTTGGACTGTGTGCGTGAGAGTGTGTGTGTTCGGTGGCAATGAGGAGAGGCTAATAGCCTTAATTGCCAGAGGGCTTTTACTCTCTGGGACACGGCGGAGGTGTAGAGCATGGAAGCGGTGGCAGAGGTGAACTATGGAAGCCGCTAGGGCTCGCCAGAGGTCTACCGGCGAGTTAGAAGATGGAGTCGCGGAGGGCGTTGGCGGGGTTGGAATGAAGTGTGGGTTTGTTGTTGTGATGAGGGGAGGCTGAGGAGTCGTTTGAGAGAGGTAGCAGACGACGGGGAGCGGAGCTGGCGCCGGTTGCGGTATGGCCGACGACGGAGATGAAACTTGCTCTGATAATGTTTGGACGGCGAGGATGAAGGAGATAAGGACGCTGGCTGGTGCTACACGACGCGGAAGGAGGCAAGGAAGGAGGATCTGCCACTGGTATTGCAGTCAGACGACGACAAGGAGAGGCAAGTAGGGTCGCCAGAGCTTGAAGAGCATTTTGGTCGGAGGAGGAGAGAAGAATTGGGGTTACTCTGGTCGAATTCAAGCTTGGGGAGTTTGGCCTGGTATGGGCTTTCTTTTATAGGTCATCAGAGGGTGATTAGAGCTTGGGAAGCAAGCTTCCCAAGGTTGGAAGGCTTATCGGATTGGGAAATCCCTTGAGACCCAAATCTCTCATGCGTTCGCATGAGAAATTGGGTAAGTTTTAGGGCGTAAGATTGGATTCAAAAGGAAGGGGATTTCTTGACGAACTTCCCTTTCAAATTTGAAAGGGATTTGTCAAGAAATCAGGGAGTTCTTTCCAAATTAAGGTTGCCAGAGAAAGTAGGAATAGGTTTAATGGTGATAGGGACCTTTTTGTGAGAATGATGACAAAGTTAGGGGTCTATTTGAAAATATTTTGAAAGTTAAGGGTAAAAATTTAATTAGACAGGACCAAGTTGCAAACTAGGTCAAGACAAATTCATCTTGGGTCTAAATTTTGGTATAAACCTAATTTGGACCTAAGGAATCCAATGATGAAGTTATATTTTGGTTTGACCACGTTTGACTGGGTAATTTATACAAAAACCTAAATTAGGGTAAATGTTTGCCTGTGACTCTGTTATGAGTCACAACGGATTTTGATGGTCAAATTGAAGATTCCAGACCCTAAAGAATATTTTTTTATGAATTTTAGAGGGTTTAGGTGAATTTTATTCTGATCAGAACCTCAGTTAATTAAGCGAGTCTGTTTTTAGGATTTTAAAAAGTCATTTAATTCTCAGAACACGTGCAAACCCTTTTCTTATTGTTTTAACCCACTTGTTAGCTTTCTAAGACCATTTGACCTTCATTCAACCCCTGAGAAAACCTGTGGTTATACTGCATTCATGATATGCTGGTAAAATTGTAGTTCTAACTCTAGTTTCTTGTTTTTCCCTCAGAATGATTATGCTGTGACTTATGACTCTTTGGCAGTTATGTAGGAGCATTTACTGACTTAATTGGGTCAAAATGAGCTAGTTTATGACTTATGATGGTGTTCCCATCAATATGACATTGACGACTTCTCGCCTAGAGACATGACGGAGTTGTGGGATAGGGTTACGAAGTTCATGGAATAGGATGACTCCTTCCGCTCTCATAGTTGGCTGATAGATGGGTATAGAGATGATCTTGGTCCCATGGAGAAGAAGAGAATTTTGTAAGAATCGGCTCATGTATCCATCTGCGGAGGAAGTCACTTCAACAAGTAGAAGTCCAACTTCCACGATTAGAGGAGCAACTGACCCACCAAGGGTCGAAATAACGAATCTCGCCAACTTAGGTTGGAGTTCTTTGAAAAGTACACTATCTGGCCGTGAACTAAGCAGACGTGTTGGCGGAGGTGTAGTCCACCGATAAGGACCTATTACCCCCGCCAAAACCTCTCAAGAAGAAGGCTGATTCCTGGCCCTATTGCAAGTACCACAGGGCTCGAGGGCATGCCACAGAGGACTATCGGGATCTACGCTACCAAATTAAGTCCTAGATCCGACATAGAAACTTGGCCCAATTAGTCAAGCGAAACGATGGCCAAGACAAAGGTAAGAGACCTATGGAGGGTCCGGAGGACTACCATAAGGAGAAGCTCTAGCAACTCTGAGGTGTCAACATGGTCTTTGTGGCAGACCAGGAGCTAGACGGTTCCAAAGCTCGTCAAGTCGAGCAGACGGTTTCCCCTTGGCTCCCCTCAGCAGAATACCGTCGCCAAGTACTGGCGGTGATAGCAGCGTTACCCCAAAACGCTTATCTCTTGCCACCTGAACCCATAGGCACAGAGGTCGAGGTCATCTTCAGGGTCAACACCGCCCCAAGCTAGCAAGCTACTCCTCTCGAGTAGGCACCCCATAATGTGTTTCCCACCCTTAAGTAGGGCAAGAGAGGTAATAAATCTATATTTATATAAATAATTTATGCCTAACTAATGTTAATTTAAGAGTAAAATAATTTACATTGAATTAGATTATATTATATTAGTCACATTATAGTATTTTGTAAATATTGCATTTTTAGATGTATAATTATAATTTTTGTTGCTAATTATATATAGTTCCTTGATATATATATATTTTTTATGTGTGCAGACGTCAAGTTTGAAATTAATTGAAGCTTTACAGAGAAGAGAAATTATTTTGATAGGATTGAACCTATTTTCTATACCAAAATTCAAATTCAGAACCGATTAGTCTTAACCCAATTAGAAACCAAATTCCCATACCCACGTATGTTTACCCAAATTACCAAATAAATTCACATCCAAACCATTACTCAACACCTCACCCACCAAATATCATTACATCCTACGTAATCAAGTATCTCCTTCAAACCTACCTACATGACCTTTTCTCTTGTCCCTTCAACCAAAAAAAAAAAAAAACCTCAATCCCTGGCACCGTAACCCATCCATGTCCACCACTCCCCAAATCTCAAACCAATATCCATTCCCATGCAACAAATGAAACAGCCACACCAATACAATTCCTACTTCCACCACACCTAATATTTCCCACGTCAAAACAAATTTCATGACACTTACCTCCAATTCCATGCCACCAACTTAACTTTCCTTTCTCTTATCTTTACCGAAACCCATACATTTCCCAACACCCAACGTAACCATATCTCTACATAGTTCATGCATTTCCCCGACCATCATCGGAACCCATCCTACCACCTATGTAGCCCCTTGACAACCCAAATCCCACGCTAATGCACAACAACCTCACATTAAATCATGTATCTCCAAACAATCGAACACTCAAAAAAATCCTAAACCTTCCCACCGAATCCCAAGCCTCAACATAACCTTTCCACCGCTCCTCACCCTATAAATGCCCACGCACGGCCCTCTACCCTCCGATATCATCTCTCTCCTGATTCCCATTCCACCAATTGTCTCCCAATTCAAGTACCGTAGAGCCCTCCTTCCAATTCCTCCGCCTATTTTCCCCTCCTTTCTCAATTCATTCCTCCGTAGAATTTTCCCCTTAGATTCCCAAGGTCCGATTTATTCCCTCCCTCTCAACTCCTCCCCCTCTCTTGTTCATCTCTCTCTCCCTCACGATTCCACCCTGCGGGAATGCCCTCGCCGTTCGACATCCACGCTCGCTCTCCTCCTCCGCTCTCTCTCTCCCTCGCGCATGCAACACGGCACCACACGAGAACGCCCTCGACGCTCTTCACCACCCTCAACCGCGACGTCTCTTCTCTAACCTCTCGATTCCGTGCACATTCTCCACCAACGATCGTCAACTGCACTCTCCACCCCCATTACGACATCGCCGGATTTCTATCTGAGATTATTTTTCTCTTCTTTTTCTTGTTATTCTGATTTGCTATTAGTAATAAAGTTCTTATTTTCACTACATGTTCACTTTGTATTTGTTTCTGTGTTTATTTCATTTATTTTCTTTTATTATAAATATATATATAATTATTTACTTGATCAAGTTGGAAATCATTTAGATATCCCTACCTCCCTATGAGACAACCCGTACTCCCGACATTATTCTCGTATTTTTAGGAGACGGTTTTATAAATTTAAAACGCCGTGTTTTCGCACCTACGACAACATATTTATCATTATCGCGATTTCACGAATAAGAGGTACCGTCAAATAGGCGGCCTTGAAATTGTTCTCCTCATTGCCTAATCTGGCAAAGCACACTGACTCGCTCCTGGTGACTCTCTTGCTGGCGAGATAACTCCAGCGTCACCTCCTAGTGGATAAAGGCAGTGCAGTGGACGTCATATTTTGGAAAACACTACTCAAGCTAGGTTTTAAAGAAGAACTCCTCTAGCCATCAACTCACCTGATCGTAAGGTTTGGCAATCACAAGGTGATGCCGAAAGGGGAAATCAGCTTGCCTTTGTCCATCTACAATGGGGACAAGCACCTGAACAAGACGACCACATTCATAGTGGCTGGGTTGGTGGCGGCGTTTGATGGCATCATCGACCATCCAACGACCTACGCCTTCCGCCTGATACCTTCCTCTTATTTCCAGTTTATGCTCTTCCAAACCCCTCGAAGGTGGGGATAGTGCATTGGGATCAGACGACTGAACGCGAGCTCCTAAGGATCAAGTTGGAGCGATCCATAGAGCCAAGACCCCCTAAGCCACAAAAGTGGGGGAAGAAGAGATGCCAAGTCTAGGTGATTCAGTAGGAAATAAATCTGGCTGGTCCGCCTACAACTTCAGAGCTTCAGCTAGGCTCTTTAGCCCTGGCTATACAGTTGTACCCTGACGATGCTACCAAGCTCGTCAAGGTCGAGGCAGACCTTGATCCCTTCAAGGTTAAGGAGTTGCTACTTCTACTAAGGGCCAACGCAGACGTATTCACGTGGTTCACCAATGACCTATTATGGGTGGACCTGTCCCTGATTCAGCAACACGTTAACATCCAGGTGGGCGCCCAAGCCGTCAAACAGGTGCGCAAGCACAAGTCAATATAGTGGCAAGCAGTTGAAGCAGAAGTCAGAAGCTCCTAGAGGTCGACTTCATCAAAGAATCCTTATATCCAGCGTGGCTGTCCAACATGGTTATGGTGAAGAAGGCCAATGGCAAATGGCAGATGTGTGTAGACTTCACCAACCTGAATGAAGCCTGCTTAAAGGTTGAGTTCCCCTTGCTAAGGGTCAATGCTCTGATGGATTCCTGTAGCGGTCAATCCCACATGTCCTTCCTGGATGCTTATAGCAGGTACCATCAAATCAGCTTTACTCTAGCGAATAGACCTCATACCTTATACCTCATTTATAATAGATAGGGGTCTGTTTCAGTATAGAGTCATGCCCTTTGACTTAAAAATGGTGGAGCAACTTACCATTATCTTGTAAACATGATTTTCCCCATTTATTTGGAAAATCATTTGAGGTGTACCTTGATGATATGTTGGCTAAGGGATTGGACTTCACGTAACATTTAAAATAAATGGCAAAGGTGTTTCATGTCTTATGGAACACCCACCTCCGTCTGAACCTTGAGGAAGTGTGTTTTTGGCATTTCAATAGGAAAATTCTTGGGCTTTTTGGTTTCTAACAATGGAATAGAAGCTAACCCCAACAAGATTCAGGCAATCATGGTCTTGGAACCATCGAGTACTCTGAAAGGGATACAGTCATCAGTTGGCAAAATCACCCCTCTAGGTCGATTCATGTCTCAATCTTCTGACAAATGTCTCACCTTCTTTGAATGTATAAAAGAGGGCAAAGGCTATACCATCGCCCATTGGACTCCTCATTGCCAAAAGGCTTTAAAGGAAGTCAAAGAAGCCCTCAAAAGTCCCCTTACACTGATGGCTCCTCAGGCGAGGGAATCTTATTCCTATACCTAGCGGCGTCCATGTTTGCTATCAGTGCTGTCTTAATCGACGAGCGAGAAGGCATGCAACGATCAGTATACTTCATCAGTAAGATCTATCAATTTACGGAAGCTAAGTATACTGTCATTGAAAAACTCGGGCTAGCATTAGTGAAGACCACCAGAAGCTACGTCTGTACTTTCAAGCCCATTCAATAGTAGTCTTGTTCAACTACCCTCAGCATCGAATGTTGCATAAACCCACAGGATTTGCATGACAGATTAAATGGGATATGGAGTTGGCAGAATTTGACATCCAATACCAGCCGAGGAGATCGATTAAGGGACAAGTCTTAGTGGACTTTGTAGCGGAATTCACGGACCCGGACGTCCCCCTCAACCTACCTTGGAGGTTGTATGTAGACGGCTCGTCTATAATAGCCGAGTCTAGGGCCTGCATAGTCTTGACCTCCCCAGACTACGTTACTCATAAGTACGCCATCAAACTTATTTTCCTAGCATCTAACAATGTGGCTGAGTACGAGGCCATGTTAGCTAGCATCCGGGTGGTAAAGTCAAGGGGCATCTCCTCGCTGGAGATTTACACGGATTCCCAGTTGTTGCCAACCAAATCAATGGTGAATACTGTTGGTGCTAGAGCACCACGATCATTTGTTTTGATGATAACAAAACACGTGTTATTTAACATTTGCAATTTGAGTCCTAGATTTCAGGTCAATTGCAAATGAGGACGTGTTTAGACGGAGTTCGAGCTCGCATCCAGGACGGATTGGAAGAGCTTGACGGAAAACAGAGGAGGTTCGCGTGGAGCGAAAGATTGAAGATGGAAGGAAATGAAGAATATGATAGATTTCCTTCTTTTGTACTTGTTGTATCTTTTCGTTTCTTTTGTTGCTCTTTATTTCCTTAGATATTTCATGTTAAAGAGCCTCAAAGAACCCTAACAGTAGTCCTAGGAACACCGGCACAACCCTAGGATACTTAGGTTTTCTGTAGAATACTTAGAAAACCAATATAGGGTTCAAACAGCACTTCCAGACGTCTAATTCCCAAATCAGACGTCTGATAAAGAATTTTAAGACGTCTTACTGTTGTTTCAGACGTCTGATAACTGTTAGGCTGGACATAGTTAGTTATGTCTGATGAAATCAGACGTCCAGACCTTAGACCAGACGTCTTAGGAGACGTCTGATGACTTTGCCAGACGTCCAATTAGTGGACCGTTGGCTGGCTTAGAAAACACTCAAGATTATGACCGTTAGAGCCTTATCAGACGTCCATAGGACTTTCTAGACGTCTGATAAATGACCGTTTTGCCTCGGCTGACCCAAAATCTCTTCTCAGAGATTTTCTAGCCGTTGCAACGTTTGGAAATCAATTCCCACAGTAAAAGTAGGTTTCCAGACGTCCAGACATAGTGCCAGACGTCCTGTATGTCGTCTGATGGACTTGTACAAAAACCCTGTTTAGATCTGATCCAAGTCAGGGAGAGACCCGCCCAAAATCAGACGTCTGACCTTTGAATCAGACGTCTTATAGTGAACTTCCAGACGTCTGATGCTAGAATTAGACGTCTGATAAGCCTGTCAGAACAATGATTGTTCCTGATTTCGGGCTGATTCACTTGGGCTTTGCACCCAACGGCTATGGAAGCTTTTCCAAGCCTTCCAAAGCCTTCCTAAGGCCTCTATAAATAGAGGGGAGCCTTTAGACACAAGATAAACACTTAGAAAAACACAAGACACACCTAAGCAACATACTTTCCACTCTTTTGTGTCTCTCTTGCTCTCCAAGCTCAAGCTCCATCATCTTGAGAGCTAAATTCAGTTTGCACGCCCGCTCTCCCGCTGTTGTTCACGAGAGCGACGTAGCGCCATCGCGTGGCACACGCACCGCGTCATCGTCGACGCACTCCTTGCAAAGGGGAGTTTCCTATTTCCTATAGAAGCTAGGTTTAATTATTTTGTTGGCTCTATAGGACTATTGTTTCTTTTATCTTTGTCTTTTGGTTGGGTATTCGCTTTGCGAATTCCCGTCTCCTTCGTGAGACAAAATCCTTCTCGTGGAGAGAAGGGGTTGAGGAACGCTACCCTCGTACTTGTAGCGTGGTTGTACTGAGGTTGAATCACCCTCGTTTTAAAGTGATTCGTTTAGTGGATTTGATCAACTAGGTTGATCGGAAAATCCTAACTCGAGAGGGTTAGGTGGTGGTTTTCACCCGGTTTGGGTTTCCACCTAAAAATTCCTGTGTACATTTTGTGATTGCTTATTTTTGTGAGATTGTTTATATTTTCAATTCCGCATTTTTTTGTCACGCTGATCTCACCCCTCCAAGTAGGGAACCTTCACCCGGACGTCCCCCTCAACCTACCTTGGAGGTTGTATGTAGACGGCTCGTCTATAACAGCCGAGTCTAGGGCCTGCATAGTCTTGACCTCCCCAGACTACGTTACTCATAAGTACGCCATCAAACTTATTTTCCTAGCATCTAACAATGTGGCTGAGTACGAGGCCATGTTAGCTAGCATCCGGGTGGTAAAGTCAAGGGGCATCTCCTCGCTGGAGATTTACACGGATTCCCAGTTGTTGCCAACCAAATCAATGGTGAATACCAAGCCAGTGATCCAAATATGATCTTGTACGCTAACAAGGTCAAGGAGGAGCTGCTGACTGAAGGCCTCTAGGTACACCATAATAGAGGGGAAACCATACAAGCGAGGGTATTCCACCCCTTTGTTGCACTATCTTACAAAAGAGGAGGCGTCGCTAACTCTCCAAGAAGCCCACGAAGGCATATGCAGAAACCACGAAAGGTATAAGGCACTCTTGGCCCGGTTGTTTCAGGCGGGGTACTTCTTGCCCCAAATGAAGCAACATTGTAAGGAGTTCATGCGCAAGTGTAATAAGTGTCAGTGCTTCGCCACACAGCACCACTTGCCGCCTGGAAAGTTTGTGTCTATTATGTTACTCATCCCCTTTACAAAATGGGACATGGATTTCATTGGCCCTTTTCCACTAGCTTCGGCTCATAAGCGTTTCATACTAGTGGTGGCGGATTACTTCTCCAAGTGGGTGGAAGATGAGGCCATGGCCAGCCTGACAGCCGACAGGGTCGTGTCATTCGTCCGAAAGAACATTATAGCTCAGTATGAAATACCTCAGTACATTGTCGCAAACAATGGTACCTAGTTTACTTGTAAAAAGTTCGAGAAATTTTGCACAAGTTGGGACATCCGCCTATGTTTCACGTCTGTAGGGCACCCTCAAACAAATGGGCAGGTAGAGGTAACCAACCGTACTATTATTTTTGCACTAAAACGCTGGCTAGATTCCGCCAAGGGAAGATGGGCAGACAAGCTACTGGATGTATTGTGGGGCTACAGGACTTCCCAAAAGACTTGTTGGTGCATAAGCAATTAGGCACCACATTAGACTTTAATGATAGTTTTGATGATAACAAGAATATCAAGTAATTGAGGTTAAAATCATATGTTATGCATAGTTGTTGCAAGTTTAATTTCAGGATTGAAGCTCTCTTGACGAATCATGAAGCCAAGAAGATAGAGGATATCAAGTTTAGGTCTCTTTGTAATTTTAGGATCTGAGTTGTAATTTTATATTCTTAGAATGTAAGGAAAGCCCCAATAAGATTATCATGTGTCTACACTATTAGGGTACCACTTCTATAAGTCTGATTTGGTCAAAAAGATGGTAAAACATATTCTTAGGAGTTAATAGATCACCCTAGAGCCCCATGAGATCAACAATTATGGTTTGGATAGTTGGAGGACTTTTTACAATCTATCTAATGTTAGGTATAAGTTACCTAACATTAGGTAGTTGATCTAAGATCAATTCAAGAATTCCAGGAGATAGTGAACTTTGCGTTGAATTGAGCATCTAACATTAGGCAGTCTACCTAACATTAGACAGAGCATACCTAACGTTAGTTGGTGCACTTTAGGTCGTCCAAAGAAGTTCCAAGAGATAGCGAACTTTGTACTTAACTGAGTACTTAACGTTAGATAGTGCAACTATGTTAGGTAGCTTGTAACGAATGTTAATTAAAGTACTTTTTGTCAAATTCAATTAGTCGTCGACAAATCAAATAGGGAAACTTTTGAGCCATTGAATAGAGGTCTTTTGCACATACAAAATAGTCCTAACCTCCATCTATATATATCAAGAAGGTTTCCCCTCTTACAAGATTAGAGAACATTCAAAAATTCACCTAAGAGCTCTTCCAAGCCTACATTCAACAAAAGCTTCACTTGGTGCTCATTGAAGGTGTTTTGAGCTCTTGTTCTTGAAGGCCACCTTTCTTGGAACTCAACCACTTTAACTCGCATTGTGTCAACTTCATACACTGAATAAGGGAGTTCTTTTAGCCTCATAAATAGTTAGTTCATATAATTAATTGCATATCTAATTGGAGCTATCCATAGGAGCAAAGCTGTGTTTCATTTCAATTTTATTTCTTCACCTCTTGTAATCTGAGGGTCTGGGTTGTAAGTTCCTCTCCTCTTGAGCAAGAGGGGTTTGCTCTTGGTTGGGAAATCAAGAGGGTTTGTAAAAGGATTTGGTACCCCATAAGTACCAGTTAGTTTTCCGAGTTCGACTTGGGGCAAAATCCTAGATTGGGAGATCTAGGTAGTGGTTTTTTACCCGAATTCGGGTTTCCACTATAAATACTTGTTGTGATGATTGTTATATGTGTCGATTGTTTGAACATAGCTTGAATCTGCATTAGCTTGAATTATTTATTTATTTACCACCTTTATAGCACTAATCATCCCCCTTTAGTGCTTTCAGGACTTCCACAGGCTACACACCCTTCAGCCTCGTGTACGACATGGAAACATAGCTACCTATAGAGACAATCCTTCTCACATACTAGATGCAATTATATGACCCTGCTACTAATAATGATCAAGTTCGCTTGGCCTTATACCTTATGGATGAGCTAAGGGAGAAAGTGTCAATGGCGGCACTGAAATACAAAGAAGCGACAGCAGCTGCCTACAACAAGCAGGTCCACAAATGGAAGTTCTCTGAAGATCTCATTCTGCAGAAAAGTGAAGTCTCCATGAAAGTAACTCGAGCAGAAAGTTGGATGCCCCGTGGGAGGGGCCTTGTAAAATTCACAAAGACAGTCCAGGCGACTTCTATGAGTTGTAGACCTTAGGCGGCAAGGCAATACCTTGAATTTGGCATGCGAGAAATTTACAATTATACCATGTATAAAAAAAGAGAGAAAGAGAAAAGCCAATAAAGATAGAAACTTTTCCTTTCATTTCATCATTGTGTTATTTGGTACATCTCCCAAAGGCCATTCCCATCAAATGGCCCGTAAAAAAAAAGAAAAAGATAAAAAAGGGAAAAAACAACACAAAAAATAGCATCAGACGGCTTCACTCAAAATCCTTGGGAAGATCAACCCGAGGAGTCAGAGGAGGCGAAGAGACTGTGCGGGCTGGGCTGGCTGGACAAGCAGGAAGCTCCGCGGCTTTTTAACGTACTCGACTTGTCCACTTCCTCTTCAAGAGTCGAGCCTTTTGGCTGATCCTCAGGCAGCAATATAGGAGCCTTGTCTACAATATGACCCTCACCTTTCTTACGGTTGAACTCAGACATGAATTCGTCCATAGACCAGTTTCATGCACAACTCCTCCACAGTTGTTTATTTGTCCTCCAGCAGGGACTGCACAATCACCAAGGTGTACCTGTCGATCTTCTTTAAGATAAGGTCCTGACTCTCTTCCATAGACAGATCGGAGGCATAGAACGCCATCACCATCTCGGAATCAAGCTCCGGTCGAGCAGTACTCTTTAGCTCCAGCACCATCTTGCCCCTGTCCTCCACAAGCTGCTGGGCCTTGCCAAGGTTGGCTATTAGGCTTTCCACAATTGCCTCCGCCTTCTCGTGCCTTGCCTTGAGATTAGCAAGTTCATTGATAGTTGTACCCAGGCGAAAGCGCTCCTCTTTAGGAGCCACCTCGTACCCCTCCACGACTGAGGAATGGGCAACTTTAAGCACCTGTAGTTCCTTCTTCAACCAGAGTATGCTACTGCAGGAATTTTGCAGGCACTCGGACAAGTCTCGCAAGATCACAAGATCCTTCTTGTGAATGTTGATGAGACTCTCCTCAAGCTTCCTGGCCAAGAACCCAATCTTCTTTAGGCCTAGGCGGGCCTTCTTCAGCTCTTCTTGCAATCGGGTCACTTGAGCGGCCGCTTGTTGCTGCGAGAGGAGCTTCCTCGTAGCCTCATCAGCAACTTTTTCCATCCTCAGGCGGCAGTAGCCTTCTTGACCTAGGGATGCAAACGGGTCGAGTTCAAGTCGGGTTTGGCTAAACCCATATACATTTACAAAATCCATACCTATACCCTACCCATTTACCCATCGAGTACAAAAATTCAAACGCATAACCATACTCATCTACCCATCAAGTACCCATTTATAAATTGATTTTATAATTAAATCACGCCAAATTAAAGTTAAAGAAGAGGAAAAATCTATAACATAATTCATTAATTATTTATTTTTAGCAAGTTCTCAACATAGGAACTCAGGTCACTCTAATTTTATTAAGCTCCACTAAAATTATTAAAAAAAGAGCCTTTCAAGTGGAATACATCAAAAATAAAAATACAAAAAATATAAAGAAAAACTAAATACAAGTACCTTTCAAACAAAAAATCCCCATCTCCAAAATAAATATTTAATGGAAGCTTCAGAAGTATTCCCAACCTTTAAAATCATTGAGGGAATCATGAAGAAGATTAAGGTTGGGGGAATTAGGGTGGGACTGATATATATTTCGGGTAAATGGAGATTTTATTTGGGTATTTGGGTAGGGTAATCGGGTAGGATTCATATACATACCCATACCCAAACCCGATCGAGTTAGGGTCGGGTTCTACCCATTCTTTTCAGGTTAGGTTGGGTCGGGTTTATCGAAACTTGCATCCCTACCTCGACTAGTTCCTTTGCTCCGCCTTCGCGGTCACGACCCATTTTGCGGCCATATCGGCCACTTTGGTGGGGACGTAGGTTTCAGCAATGTCAGAGTTCACATCACCAGCAGGGACAAAAAAGGTCCCCAGAGTCTCAACCTGTCAGGAAGTGTAGATGGAGATGTGAGACTTAGTGCCTTACAGAAGTAGGAATCAAAGATAGAAGGGGAAAAATTTACCACGTGTAAACAGTAGAAGAGCACACGGTTGAAGTTCATACCTCCCTGATGGGAGGTAGCCCAAAATATGGCATGCTGGAGCACCTGCCTCTCCAAATTTGGGGCGTTGCTTGAAGAGCTTGCCTGAGTTGGCACCACCTAACTAGATATGGGGCCTTTAGGGGCCCCCTCCAGTATGGATCTTCGTACGGACTCGACTGTCTGACCTATCACCCTGGGACCCCCCGACCAGAGGGGTCCACCAGCACTCTCGCCCTGGTCAAGCTCTCCTGCAGTACGGTTGCTCAAACAGGCTGCCACCCAAAAAACCTCCAATGGTCGTCGCTTCCTATGGCAACTTCTCGAAGGCACCCGTGGAACCGATCGGAGAAACAAGAAAATTAGCACTCCCATTCTCAACCACCCCGACAGGGGTCTCAAGCGGGGAGTCACCCAAGATGATCGCCTAAGGTGGGCCACATGGACGGGGCAGATCACTGGGGCATCAATCATCTCGACCCTACCGGGGCTCGGGAGAACAAGCGTTGCCGACACTCCCATGGGGGGAGTCGTAGCGTAGTTCTTCCTCAGGCGCTTAAGGGGGACCTCCTCCTCCTCTTCGCCGCCAGCCACCTCATACCTCTTCACCCACTTGGAGCGGGAAGATCCACTCCCCTCACCCAGTTCTGAAGGTCTATCCTCCCCACGTCGGGACCCACCGTGTGTGGAACCGCTAGCTCTTCGCTTGGGGGTATCCGGGAGGACGAACCCCCCAAAAGCTGGAATAAAAAACAGAGTTAAGCAAAGGGCAGAGGAAATAAGCTCTCTAAAGCTATTACCCCCCCCCCCCCCCCCCCCCCCCCCCCCCCAACTTGCATGGTGTGGGACAGGAATTTACAACCCACGACAATGCTGCCAGAACATCTTCCCGCTTGAGTTTCAAGCGGGCAATCGACCCAAATTTCATTACCTTGTCTGTATCCGCCTGCACAGATGGGTCAAGTTCCCCGACTCTAGGCAGCAAATCTCTGTTAGGTAGGATTTGCCACATGTAGGGGATTACTATGTCCTTAATATTATGGAGGAAGAAAAAATGGCGGTCTTGCCCTTTCAAGCTATTTGGGATTTCAACTACCCCGTACTTGGTGTGCCAACTATACAAAGTGTAAGTACCAAAGGGGGCCTTGCCCCTTTTCACTTTAAGAGGCATGAACCCAAAAATCAGGTAGAATACACCCAGTCGAGGAATAATCCCCAGATGGAAACAAATTACAGTAAAGGCGTTGAGAACAAGTTAGCAATTGAGGCTAAGTTGCAAGGGGGCAAGGTGATAATAAGAAAAGAAGGAAACCAAAAAAGGGTTTAAAGCCACCTGCAAGCCGTGTTCTATGGCATATCTATATGTTATGAACATCTCCTTTGTTCCATCGAAGCACAGGTGGGTCATGGACCTGCAAGAATGAAAAGGGACTCCACCAGGTCCATACCCCGCCAGGAACTCACTAATGGCGGATTGGCTATGAAAGTTAGAAGAAAAGTTGCACTGTTCCTTCGTCTCAGGCTAGATGCTAGATGGGGAAGAGGCGGACTTACCTTTGTCTGTGAGTCCCAACATGTCTAAGCCTTTGCTACTCCTTCGAACACGACGTTTTTGACGTACAAAACCTCTCACAGCTCGCCCGAGGAGCGAAGGCGACCTCACAAGGTGACTTGCCACAGTAAAAGTGAGAGAGGCATTAACTCTGCCTCACCTCGCTATTTATAACCCCCAGGGGAAGTCCTCCCCTAAGAGGCGTGAATTTCAAAAAATGAAAATGAAATATCGTAGTGTGCGGTGCGGATTTCAAAAGATCCTACCAAAACTGAAATGACCTTGGACAATGTTGATCACTCTGAAACGTGTTTTAAAACATTACATTGTAGTATAAGTTGAATCAGTGCGAAAAACAACAAATAAAATTTATTACTTGGATTCAAAAGAGTATACGAGGTCGAACACAGGGAGCAAGTATTACATTCACGCGCTAATCTCAACAAATAATATAAATGAGCATAAGAAATTACTCAAATCTAGTATGCAATATATAACATGAGTATATGAAGAGTCAAAAAGAATTCTAGACAAAATAATGGCGATTTGGACCACCAATTATTAGTCTAACACAGAGAACAATTACTCAAATATAATCAAATGAAGGAGCAGATAATCAGTAAAATCAGACATCTCAAAAGGCATTGCTATAGTAGTCCTCTTTGATTTTCCTTCTGCTGTTCTTCTTCCTTGCCTTCTCTTCTGTTGCTCTGCTCTTCTTCTTCTTCTTCTACAGTTCTCCTCTTCTTCTGCCTTAGCTTCTCTCTTTCTCTGCTTCTTTTTTTCCCTCTCCTCTTCTTCTTTGTTCCTTCCTTCTTTGGCCCTTTTGATGCACAGGGAGAACTCACCTCTGAAATCGACTAAGTGTCAAGAATACTGAAGAGCAAAACCTAACCCTTTCCCGGGCTCTCTCTCTTTCTCTCTTTCTAGGTTTCCACCTCTTTCCCCCTTTACAAGGCCATGCACATTACCAGGTATTCGAGTATCGGGTATGAGCGCACCCGGGACTAGGACTGTGGGCATGGGTCGCAACCAAGGTGTGGGTATAGCTTAGGTGGGTAATCGAGTCAGAGCCAGGCCCGCGTGGTGGTGTCACAGGCGAGGCGTGTGGGGTGCGGGGGACCTCACCCCTTGTGTGACTTGAGGTGATAAGGCTACTGCAGAAAATCAATTTATTGCATTACTCCTGGTTGCCCACTTCCGATATGGCACTAATCCTCTCAGCTTCCTTCTTCGCATGGCACAGCGACAGTATTGAGCTTGATTCCAGTCAATGGATCGGTCAAAGGACCAAATTGATCCCTTGGTTGTGTTCCTGGACAAAGTCCGCTACACCTGGAGTGTCGCCTGGGACTTCAACGGCTAAAGAAAGCTTCAAGCTTCGCTTAAGCTCATCGCTAATGGCATGGAGGAACTCGACACCTGAAAATCAGGAAAAAGGGCCTTACGGTTGCGTCAGATAGTTCAGTAGGATCGTGACGATGCTGCAAAGGTGTTGGTGGCGGTGGCATGATTAAGAGGTTGTGGGTGAGTGTGGCGAAGGCGGATTAGGTCGGAAATTGATGGGTTGTTTGGTGGCACTTTTGTGTGGGTGGAAGGGCGAATAGGTATAGGGGTTTGGTTCGTGGAGTAGAGGCGGAGGTGTAGGGCATGGTGGCGAGGCAGATGGAGGGGTGTAGAGGTGGAAATGCCTCGCCGGAGGTTCGGCCAGAGACGGAGAAGATGAAGGTGGTCGCGTGTGTCGAGGGTCGAAACAAGGATAGGAGGGGAATCTAATCTACTGAGGTAGGGGAATTAATCTAACCTAGAACTACAGGACGAAAGGGGGAGAATGACCGTGTCGGGGGTACGTTAGCGTTGGGGAAGAAGATGCTCCGGTGGGGGTAGGATGGCGAGGACGACGAAGGGAGAGACGTCGACTGGTACAGCACGACGCGGAGGAAGACAAGGAAAATGAATCCGCCGTCGGTATTGCGGATAAACAATGAGGGAGGTTGGAGAAGATCACCGGACGTCAAGGAGCTATTTAGCCGGAGAGGAGGGAGGAATTGAGGGTTTTCCAGCCAAATTCGAGCGTAGGATGGATGGTGTGCATTGGGGTTCCTTTTATAGGCCTTTAGAGAGTGGTTAGAGCTTAGAAGCCAAGCTTGCAAGCTTGAAAGGCTCACTAGAGTTGGAAACCCAACTCTTTGAAGGATTCACATGAGAATTTGGGCGTAAATCAGAGCCCAACGCATGGCTCAAATTGTAGGAGATCTTCTTAGGAATCTTCCTTCTAATTTTGGAAGGGATTAAGGGAGAAATCATGGAGATCTTCCTATTTGAAGGTCGCTGAAGTAAGATTTAGGAAACTTCAGGAGGTGGGGACCTATTTTTTAAGAAGGAGATGATGTTATGGGGGTAAACGCAAATACTTTCAAAAGCTAGAGGTACAGGTGTGAGAGAGAATCATACTAGACCAAATTGCAAACTAGGTCAAGATGATCTCTGATTAGGCCCAAATTTTGGTACAAACCTAATTTGTACCCAATGAATCCAATGGTGAAGTTAGATTTAGGTTTTGACCAAGTTTGATTGGGTAATTTATGTAAAAACCCAACTTAGGGCAACATCTGTCAAAGACTCTATATCAGGTCAAATTGGGTTCTGATGGTCAAATTGAAGGTACCAAACCCTAAAGAATATTCTTCTATGATTTTTAGAAGGTTTATGTGAATTTTATCTTGATCATAACCTTAGTGAATCTAGTGGGTCTGTTTTTAGGATTTCAGATGTCATTTAATTCTCGAAACGTGTGAAAACTCATTTCTATCTACATGGACCTACTTGTTAGACATTTAAGACCATTTGACCTTTAATTAACCCCTGAGAAATCCCGTTATTGTTATGCAATTGGGATATGCTGTTAAAACTGCAATTTTACCCCTATTTTGTTGTTATTCTCTCAGAATAGATTTGCAGTGAATTACGGTCCTCTGGCTGTTATGTAGGAGCATTTAATAATGAAATATGACTAAATAAAGCTTGATATGGCTGATGATGGCGTTATCATCAGTCATCATTATGGGCACTAAATGCCCTTACACGTGTATCATTTCGCCACAGTAATAACGATCGCATCATTGTCAAGTACGACATTTAAGGCAAATGCACCTCATCATGACATCAATTAATGCCAGTCTTGTTACACAAAAAGACAATCAATTCCTGCAGTGATTGGCCACTACTTACGAAAGGTGACGCATATGTCACATTTCTACCCAGGATGCTGGCCTCTTAAGGTCGACAAGGACTCAGGCGACGATATGCCTACATTCCTCTCATCATAGGTTGACAAGAACCCAGGCGGAACATGCCTACATTCCCTTCATCATATGTTGACTTCTTAAGGTCGATAGGGACCTAGGCGGACACGCCTACGTTCCTTGCTTAAAATTAAAATGTGCACCTCATGACAAATGCTCAATCCGCTTGAAAGATCATTTGAGGTCATCATCTATATGCGAATGATGGGTGATGAGAACATCATCATGAGCCCTAACTAGCTTATTTTGACCTAAGAAAGAGAACAAAAGCTCCTACATAATGATGGGGTCGTTCGTCGCGGTTTTAAAAAGATACGCGTTGTAGTATGTTGCAAAAAACGATTATCAATTTAATTTATTTATTACTCGAAATTTGAAAATATTCCGAGGTCGAACTCATGAAGCAATTTCGATTTTAGAAGTAGAAAAATCACAAGTTGCAATAATGTAATGTTTTATAAAAAAAATGTAGAGAATAAAAGTAGAATTTTTCTTCTCTTTTTCTTCTTTTCTTTCCTTCTTCTTTGCTCTCTCTTTTCTTTTCTCTGTCTTCAGACGTCTGATTCTGGGAATCAGATACCTTAAGTGGCGACTGCTACAGTGCACGCCCTCTTCTTCTTCTTCTTCTTCTTCTTCCTTCCTTCTCTTTGGCTGCTGCTGCTGCTTCTTCTCCTTGGCTTCTTCTTTTCTTATTCTTTGGCTCTTCCTTCTTCTTCAGCTCCTTCTGCCTTCTTCTTTTTCTTCCTTTCCTTCTGTACTGTGCTTCTTCCTCTACCTTTTTCTTCTTCAGCTCCTGCTCCTTCCTTGGCGCGGCTAACTCCTCAGCCTCTTCCTCTTCTTCAATTGGCCTCTTCTTCTCCTCTTCATCTTCTTCTTCTTCTTCTTCTTCTTCTGCTTCCCTGCACAGGTACACGGTTAAGCAAAACCTACCCCTACCCTCCCTGTGTCTCTCTCTATTTCTCTCTTTGGTTCGCTCTCCCAAAGCCTACTTGGGTATACGGGTCGGGTTGGTGCGCCCGTGATAAGGCCCACCGACGTGCAGTGGTGGGCAAGGAGTGCGAGGGGTAGTTAGGTCGGACACCAAGTTCGCGTAGCGTGGAGTCGCGGACGAGGCGTGAGTGGGCGAGTGGGACCTTACCCCATGTCAGGAGGCGATAAGCCCTTGACACTTTTTCAATTTAAGGGCCTACGCCCTCTCGTCAACTTTCGAGGTAGGACTAAATGTCCCACCTTCGTTCGCGTGTGTTCGCAACAGGGGTCTCTGGCTGATTGTAGCTGATGCTTCGGCCTTCGAGGCTAATTGGCTACCTGGAGCTGTGCACGAGGGAAGTCCGCGCACTCTAGTACTGCTGGCTTGGGGCGCTGCAACCTGGATGAAGCTTCAAGCAAGCTTCGTGCTTCTGCGCCAATGGCGGAAGGGGCCGCGACCCTGAAATCACAAACACGGCCTTGCGGCCCTGTCAGATCCTTCAGCAGGCTTCGCCGAAGCACGGCAAAGGTGGCTCGGGGGTCAACGTGACATGAGGGTGGTTGTGCGTGTGTGCCTAGGGCACACTGTGTGCGTGCAGGTGGGTGTGTTCGAGGGAAGGTTCCAGTGGGTGGCGTGGTGAGTGGAAGGGTGAAAGGTGATCAGTGGGAGGTGGTGAAGCTTAGGGACCGGTCGGCGAGGGGTGAAACTGTCTGTGGTGGTGGAATGGCCTTGCCGGAGTTGGTGGTCGGAGGTGGAGAGGGTGATGGTAGACTATGGTGTCGAGGGGTCGAAAGAACAAATTAACAGAGGGGAAATGAAGAGGGGAGTAAGGGTAATTTATCCGGTAGGTTAGGAGCGAAAGGGGGAAGCGAAGAACGAGCGGCCGGTACCTGTCATCGCTGGAGACGAAGGCACCTGGGGGAAGAAGACAACGACGAGGAAGGGGGTCGGAGGGCGCACGCTGGTACGACGTGACGCGACGGAGGACGACGGAGCTAGCTCTGCCACTAATACTGTGACAGAGCGACGAGAGAGGAGAGGAGGAGTCGCCAGAAGCTCTGGGCAGTCGGCTGGAGTTGGGAGGAGACGAATTGGAGGGGGATCTCAGGCCAAATTGAGCTTGGAGGAAGCGGCGTGGTCTGCCCTTCCTTAAATAGGCGAAGGTAGGGTGGGAAGCACACGAGGGTGACGGAGAGCCCATGCCGGAGGTAAGGTCGGTCGGATACCAATACCTCTCACACGTTCTCACGAGAGGTATGGTGGGTTTCATAGCATGGGGAGCAACCCATGCGGTAGGGGGCTCTGCAGGGAGCTCCCCTTTCAAATCTGGGGGCGACTCCCCATGCAGATGAGGCACCATCCTCTACGCAAAGTTGCCGAAGGTATGGCCCTCTGCTGCGGATGGAAAAGGGATCGAAGTGAAGAAAACGACGAGGAAGTTGAGGGGGTAATGATGAGAACCTCATCATGAACCCTAACTAGCACAATCTAATCCAAATATGTGTGAAAAAGCTCCTACAAGACTTAAAGAGAGGCCTAACTCAGAGAATTCTGAGTTAAAGAATAAAACAAACCATAATGGGTAAAACTACAGTTTCACCAATGCAGTATGCAAACAGGGTAATTAAGGGTCCAAACACAGGTCAAACAAGCTTAACAAGGAGGGAGATGGGATGATCTGATCTAAAAAGGGTTATAACAACTTCTAGGAATAAAATGACATTCTATAACCCTAAAACAAATCCACTTTAATTCACGAGGTTCAAGGAAGGATAAAAATCAACTAAACCCTCTAAAATTCATATAAAAATATCCCCTAGGGTTTATAACCTTCAATTTGGCCTTTGCAACCTATTTTGACCTAAAATGAGAACCATGCCCAATTAATGACTTAATTTGGGTTTTTACGCAAATTGATCGGTCAAACATGGTCCAACCTAAAATTAAAATTCACCATTAAAATCCTTAGGTTCAAATTAGTATAGTATAAAAACTTGGGCCTAGGAAAAGACCATCTTGACTAACTTTACAAATTTGTCCTCTTAATTTACTTTTTGACCCTTATCTTTTGAAACCCTTGCGTTTAGGCCCCCAACTTATCATCGTTCTTTGCAGAACGGTCCTCCCTGCCACTTCTGCGCAGCGCCATACCTCCGGCGACCTTGCGCGGAGGATGGCGCCGCGCAGGGCAGGGTGGCTGTCCTCTAGAACAGACGGGGTGTTTCCTGCAACGTCCTCTGTCGCAGGGACCCTCCCCTGCCCTCTGCCATCAACCATGCCTCTCGTGCAAACGCACGACAGACATGGGTATCCTCTCCAGCCACTCTCCGGCGAGGCTGGCACATCGACACCTCGATCCCCTCTCCGCGCCAAGCCCTTTATAAGGAGCGGCAAGGTCTGTCGACTCCTTCAAGCTTCCTCTGGCTGAGAAATACCCCACTTTTCAACCCTTCCCCCTCCGGTCAGAGCGCCCGAGCTTCCGACGACCTTCTCCTCCTCCTCCTTGTCGCTCTGCTACCATACTTGCAGCAGAGTTTACTCTGCCCTGTCGTCCGCGCCAGGTCGTACCAGCTGGTGCCCTCCGACCGCCTCCTCGTCGCCGATACCCTCCTCCTGGGCATCTTCGTCCTCAGCTCCGGCAAGCACGAGCCGGGCGCTGCTCTCTCCCCCCCTTCATCGAGTAAATAGGTACAAAGTTTCCTCTCTCCCTCTCTCCCTTGTATTTTCCCCTACTAATTTGCCATTTCAACCACCCGACCGCCACTGTCCAACTCCATCTTCCCCATCTTCGGTTGCCTTCTCCTGCGAGGCCATCCCACTTCCATAGACCACCTCACCCCTCGCCGACTACCCTAGAAGCTCCCCCTCACTCCACCCAATCGTTCCCCCCTCTCCATTCACTGCCATACACCGCCCAACCACCCCCGAACAAACCCATCTTCACGCACACAGTCTAACCTAGGCCTATCTCCACAAACACTCTTGCACCTTGCCGACCCCCGCACCGTCTTCGCCGCACTACGACGAAGCTTCCTACGTTTTCTGATGTGGCTGAGAGGCCATCATTGTATTTTTAGGTCGGCAGCCCCTCGCCGCCATTGCTAAGCTGTTGCAGCTCCTCCGCTCGCAGCTCCAGACTTTCTCCAGCCCAGGCGCGCATCCCAGGCAGCGCGGATTGTGTCTGCGAATATGCCCAGGCCTGCAATTGGGTTGCGAGCCTCGCAGCTGCCCCAATTGGCAGCAGCTTCCTCAGCCGCGGGTGCGAGATTTGGAGGTGGGATTTTAGTCCCACCTCATAAGTGTGCGATCGCGCACCCACACTTATATTGAAAAAGTGTATCAGGCTATTTGCTTTCGATACACAGGGGTCAGGTCCCTCTCACCCGCACGCAGCGCGCCATGCGCTCGCTCGCCCTCGCCCGCGCTCACGCCCCGCGGGTCTGGGCCGGATCTGACTACCCAACCAAGCACTCCTCGCCCACCACCGCACGCTGGTGGGCCTGGTCCCGGGCTCGCTACCCGAACCTGATTACCCAGCTCTGGGAGAGCATTCCTAAGAGAGATTCTGAGAAAGAGAGAGACATGGGGAAGGGGTAGGGGTAGGTTTTCCACTGACCACTGTGTGTGCACGCAGGAAAGAAAGAAAGAAAGAAGAAGAAGCAAGCTAAGGAAGAAGAAGAGGGGAGGAGCAGCTGAAGCCTTAGCCGCACTGAGCAGCTGAAGAAGAAGGAAAGCACTGTAGTAAATGCATAGATAAGCCGTCTGAGCACTACATCAGACGTCGGAATGGCAACAGCCAAAAGAAGAAGAAAAGAGGAAGGAAAGTTAGCGGCCAGAGCAGAAAGAAGAGGAAAAGAAAGAAGCAGAAGCAGGGAAGAAGAAGAAAAGAGAGAGAGGACACAACCGCAAGCAAGGAAAGAAAGAAAAAGAAGAACAGAAGAAGGAAGCAGAGAAGAAGAAGAAGAAAAGAAGAAGGCACAGCCGCAAGTAAAGAAGAAAGAAGAAGAAGATCACCATAGCCACAGGCTAAAGAAAAGAAGAAGAAGAAAGAAGAAGGCAGGAAGAAGACTCTGCAGGAGAAAGCAGAGAAAGAGAAGAAGATCAACTGAAAGAGAAAGAAGAGGAAGAGAGAAGAAGAAGAAACCAAGAGAACTTTTGCTCCCCCCCCCTCTCTCTCTCTCTCTTATTTTTGTAATATAATTGAGAACTTTTATACTTCTAGAATTATGGTTGCTCCCTGAGTTCGACTTCGGGAAAACTTATTATTCCGAGTAAAAAAATTTCTGTAGTAATCTGGTAGCTGTTTTGTCATATACTACAATGATTGCAAATCTAATAACCATAATGACGGAACTAGCCCTAACCAACATTAGGTAATCGTAAGGGTTTCAAAAAGTTGAGGGTCAAAAAGTAATTTTGAGGACCAAATTGCAAAGTGGGTCAAGATGACCTTTCCTTAAGTCCAAATTTTGGTATAAATCTAATTTGGACCTAAGGAATCCAATGGAGAAGTTGTATTTTAAATTTTACTACGCTTGACTGGATATTTTGCATAAAAACCCAAATTAGGTCAAAAATTGGGTATGGACCCTAATTTAGGTCAAAACAGGTTCTAAAGGCCAAATTGAAGGTTCTAAATCCTAAGGGATATTTTTTTATGAATTTTAGAGGGTTTATTTGATTTTTATCTTGCCTGATACCTTATGAATTAGAGTGGGTTTGGTTCAGGGTTAAAGAATGTCATTTAATTCCTAGATTTCATCATAACCCTTTCCTGACCAAATCATCCCAATTTTTTTCTTATTAAGTCCAGTTGACCTATGTCTAGACCCTTATAAATCCCGTTGATATACTGCAATGGTAAAATTACAGTTTTACCCCTAGTGTCATGTTCTATTCTCATATTAACAATTCCCTGAATTAGGCCTTCCCTTAGGTTATGTAGGAGCTTTGGTTCACTTTATTAGGTTAAAATGTGCTAGTTAGGGTTCATGATGAGGATCTCATCACATAGCCAAGAGAAAGGCCTAACTCAAGAGATTACTGATATGAAAAGAATACATGAAACAAAGGGTAAAACTGCAATTTTACCATTGCAGTGCATAAATATTATTTCTAAGGGTCTAGACATAGGTCAATTGGACTTAATAAGAGAAAAAGTGAGATGGTTCAGTTAGAAGAGGGTTATTGTGAAATTTAAGAATTAAATGACATTCTGTAACCCTAAAACAAACTCACTTAAAATCATAAGGTTTCAGGCAGGATAGAAATTAATTAAACCCTATAAAATTCATGAAAAAATATCCCCTTGGGTTTAGAATCTTCAATTTGGCCTTCGAAACCTGTTTTGACCTAAATTGAGGTCTAAGCTCAATATTTGATCTAATTTGGGTTTTTATGCAAAATATCCAGTCAAACGTGGTCAAACCTAAAATTCAACTTCACCATTAGATTCCTTAGGTAAAAATTATATTTTTACCAAAATTTGGACCTAAGGGAAGGTTATCTTGACCTACTTTGCAAAATGGTCCACCCAATTACATTATGGCCCTTAACTTTTGGAAACCCTTGCCAAAACCTCCTCAACTTTTCATCATTTTCTTCATTCAGGTCCCTCTGCCGTTGCAGCAGGGACCCATACCTTCGGTGAGGTTTTGAGGGGGTTTTCTCCTTGTTTCCTAATGTTGGTTGCTGCCTTGTTTCGTCGTGATGGTTATTTATGGTTTACGATCATTCTTGTATATGACAAAACAGCTACCAGATTACTACATAAAATTTTTTAATTGGAATAATAAGCATGCGGCTGTGTTGATCTTCTCTTTCTTTCTCCTCTCTTTTTCTTTCTTTCTTTTCTCTGCTTCTGCTCCTTTTCTTTTCCTCTTCTTTCTGCTCTGGCCGCTGCCCTTCCGTCGTCTGATTTGATGCTCAGACGACTTAACTGTGGGTTTGTTATAATGCGGCTTCTTCTCTTCTTCTTGAGCTCCTCTCCTTCCTTTCTTCTTCAGCTGCTCAGTGCGGCTAAGGCTTCGGCCGCTCCTCCCCTCTTCTTCTTCCTTAGCTTGCTTCTTCTTCTTCTTTCTTTCCTGCGTGCACACACAGTGTTCAGTGCAAAACCTACCCCTACCCCTTCCCCGCGTCTCTCTCTTTCTCAAAATCTCTCTTAGGAATGCTCTCCCAGAGTCGGGTAATCGGGTTCGGGTAGCACACTCGGGACCAGGCCCACCGGCGTGCGATGGTGGGTGAGGAGTGCTTGGTCGGGTAGCGGATCCAGCCCAGACCTACGGGGCGTGAGCGCGGGCGAGGGTGAGCGAGCGTGTGGCGCACTGCGTGCGAGTGAAAGGGACTTGACCCCTGTGTATCGAGGGCAACCAGCCCGATACACTTTTTCAATATAAGTGTGGGCGCGCAGCCGCACACTTACGAGGTAGGACTAAAGTCTCACCTCCAGATCTCGCACCCACGGCCGAGGAAGCTGCTGCCAATTGGGGCAGCTGCGAGGCTCGCAACCCAATTGCAGCCCTGGGCGTGTTCGCAAACGCAATCTGCGCTGCCTGGGATGTGCGCCTGGGCTAGAGAAAGCCTAGAGCTGCGAGCGAAGGAGCTGCAGCAGCTTAGCAATGGCGGCGAGGGACAGCTGACCTGAAAATACAATGACGGCCTCTCAGCCACATCAGAAAGCATAGGAAGCTTTGCGGTAATGCGGCGAAGACGGTGCGGGGGTCGGCGAGGCGCGAGAGTGCTTGTGGAGGTAGACCTAGGTCAGACTGTGTGCGTGAATATGGGTTTGTTCGGGGGGTGGTTGGGCGGTGTATGGCAGTGAATGGAGATGAGGGAATGGTTGGGTGGAGTGAGGGGGAGCTTCTGGGGTAGTTGGCGAGGGGTGAGGTGGTCTGTGGAAGTGGGATGGCCTTGCCGGAGAAGGCGACCGGAGATGGGGAAGATGGAGTTGGACAGTGGCAGTCGGGTGGTTGAAATGGCAAATTAGAAGGGGGAAAATACAAGGGAGAGAGAGAGGAAACTTTGTACCTATTTACTCGATGAAGGGGGAGAGAGCAGTGCCCGGCTCGTGCCTACTGGAGCTAAGGATGAAGATGCCCAGGAGGAGGGTATTGGCGACGAGGAGGCAGTCAGAGGGCACCAGCTGGTACGACCTGGCGCGAACGACAGGGCAGAGTAAACTCTGCTGCAGGTAGGGCAGCGGAGCGACGAGGAGGAGGAGGAGAAGGTCGTCGGAAGCTCGGGCGCTCTGACCGAAGAGGGAAGGGATGAAAAGTGGGGTATTTCTCTGCTAGAGGAAGCTTGAAGGAGTCGACAGACCTTGCCGCTCCTTATAAAGGCCTTGGCACGGAGAGGGGACCGAGGTGGCTACGTGCCAGCCTCGCCGGAGAGTGGCCGGAGAGGATACCCATGCCTTTCGTGCGTTCGCACGAGAGGCATGGTTGATGGCAGAGGGCAGGGGAGGGTCCTTGCGACAGAGGACGTCGTAGGGAACCCCCCGTCTGTTCTAGAGGACGGCCGCCCTTCCCTGCGCGACGCCATCCTCCGCGCAAGGTCGCCGGAGGCATGGCGTTGCGCAGAAGTGGCAGGGAGGACCGTTATACAAAGAATGACGAGAAGTTGGGGGCCTAAATACAAGGGTTTCAAAAGATAAGGGTCAAAAAGTAAATTAAGAGGACCAATTTGTAAAGTTGGTCAAGATGGTCTTTTCTTAGGCCCAAGTTTTTATAATATACTAATTTGAACCTAAGGATTTTAATGGTAAATTTTGATTTTAGGTTGGATCATGTTTGACCAGTCAATTTACGTAAAAACCCAAATTAAGTCATTAATTGGGCATGGTTCCCGTTTTAGGTCAAAATAGGTTTCAAAGGCCAAATTGAAGGTTCTAAACCCTAGGGGATATTTTTATATGAATTTTAGAGGGTTTAGTTTATTTTTATCCTACCTCAAACCTCGTGAATTAAAGTGGGTTTGTTTTAGGGTTATAGAATGTCATTTAATTCCTAGAAGTTGCTATAACCCTTTTCAGATCAGATCATCCCACTTCCCTTCTTATTAAGCTTGTTTGACCAATGTTTGGACCCTTAATTACCCTATTTGCATATTGCATTGGTGAAATTGCAGTTTTACCCCTAATGATTTGTTTTATCCTTTAACTCAGAATTCTCTGACTTGAACCTCTCTTTAGGTTTTGTAGGAGCTTTCACATATATTTGGATTAGATTGTGTTAGTTAGGGTTCATGATGAGGTTCTCATCATTTCCCCAGGGAGATGCTCTCAGATTTGAAAGGGGAGCTCTCTGCTAAACCCCCTACCGCATGAGCAACTCCCCATGCCCTGAATCGCCCCATACCTCTCGTGCGAACGCTCGAGAGGTATGGGTTTCACTCTATCCATGCCTCCGGTGAATACTTTTGGCCGCCTCCTTGCGACTAACCTCCTGCCCGTGCCTTTATAAGCAAGCCCAGATCCCTCCGCATCGGGCAAGCTTGACCTGGCCTAAGAAAACCCCAAAATCTCCTTCGTCCTCATCTCCGATTAGACGCCCGCAAGCTCCGACGACCTCCTCTCCCTCGTTTCGTCACTCTGCCACCATACCAGTGGCAAAGTCCTCTCCCCCGTGCTCCTCCGCATTGTGTCGTACCCGTGCGAGCCTCTCTGGCCCTTTCCTCGTCGCCGTCATCCCCATCTCAGGGCCTTTGTCTCCAGCGACGATAGGAATGAGCCATCCGCCTCCTGCCCCTTTTTCGTCCCCTAAGTAGGTCAGAACTCTTTCTCTCCCTCTACTCTTCATTTTCCCTCATTCAATTTCGTAAAACACCCCTCGATAGCCACTGACCACCTCTATCTCCCTCATCTTCGGCAAGCCACCGGCGAGGTGCAACCGTCACCCCACCACTCCATACGCCTCACCACCTACCTCAGAACCTCCTCCATCACTCATTAATCATCCTCTGCCCACTCACTGCCTGCCACACATGCTCCACACCTCCACCGAACAACCCCACAAACATGGCCACAGAGTGACCTAGGCACGCACGCTCAGGCTGCCCCGCGGCCAGCCAACCACCGTCTCACCTTTACCGTGACACGGCAAAATTCCCTAAGTGATTTGACAAGGCTGCGAGGCCGTATTCATGAAGTGCAGGTTCGACCCTCTTCCGCCATTAACGAAGGCGTGAAGGAGTTTGCTCGCGAGCTCCAGGTTGTGTGCTCTAGGCGTCAGAGTCCCAGGTGGAGCGGATTGGTGTTGCGAACTCACACAGCTAGGCAATTGACTTAGCAGGTGACCGAGGCTGTGGCAATTGGAGCAAGTCTCCTGCGGATACAAGCGTAGAAGTGGGTGGGACATTTAGTCCCACCTCGTGAACTCAGAAGCGTGGAGAGAGCCTTAAATTATTTTTGTGTTTTCTTTAGGTTGCCTCAGAACACAGGGGTGAGATCCCTCGCCCTCACTCGCTCACGCCTCGTCCGCGACCTGCCCTCGCAGATCTGGCACTTGACCCGATTACCTATCCCACGCACTCCTTGCCCACAACACACGCCGGTGGGCCTAGACCCGGGTGGGCTTGACCCGACCTGATTACCTGGCTCTGGGAGAGCCTTCCTAAGAGAGAAATAGAGAGGAGATGTAGGGGAGGGTAGGGGATAGGTTTTGCTCTCTGTGCTGTGCAGGGACAGAAGGAGAAGGTGCGGTTGAAGGCAAAGGCAGAAGAAGGAAGGAGAACTCAAGGCAGAGGAGTGGCAGAGGAAGAGAAGAAAAAGAAGAAGGAGGAGGCGCAGCAGAGAGGAAAAGAAGAAGAAGAAAGACTGTAGAGGCCAAGGAAGAAGAAGGAGGAGGCGCAGCAGAGAAGAGAAGAAGAAGAAGACAAGGGAAGACAAAGTAGAACAGAAGAAGAAAACAGGAGTGGCCAAGCAGAAGGAAAGGCAAGGAAAGAAGAAAGAAGAAGAAGAAGCCAAAGAAGGTAGAAGAAGCACAATCGTAGAGGAGAAGAAGAAGGAAGAGGGAAAGAGAAGGCCAAAAATTACAAACCAAGCACTGCAGCAAAACCCTTTTAAGACGTCTGATTTTTCATCATACATCCAATTTTTGGGTATTGACTTCTTAATTTAGATTGAATTGGTTATTATTTTTTTGAGAGTTGTGCTCTTAAGCTTCTAAAATACCAATTTTCTCCCTAAGTTTGACCTCGGAAATTTTAACTTTCGAGTAATAAAATTATTATTTGTTTATATGACGATTTCAAACTACACTACAATGAATATCTTTTTAAAAGACTATCTCGTTGCGTGAACATTGGGAACACCATCATGTGCCCTAACTAGCTCATTTTGACCCAATTAAGTTAATAAATGCTCCTACATAACCACCAAAGAATCATAACTCATTGCATAAGCATTCTGAGGGAAAAATAAGAAACTAAGGTTAAAACTGTAATTTTACCAGCTTATCATGAATGCAGTACAACCACAGGTTTTCTAAAGGGTCGAATAAAGGTCAAATGATCTTAATAAAATAATAAGTGGATTAGATCAGACAGAAAAGAGTTTGTGTGTGTTCTGAGAATTAAATGACTTTTTGAAACCCTAAAAATACACATACTTAATTAACCAAGGTTTTGGTCAGGATAAAATTCACCTAAACCCTCTAAAAATTATAGAAAAATATTGTATAGAGTTTAGTACCTTCAATTTGGCCATCAAAACCCATCTTGACCTAAAATGGAGTCCCAGACATATATTTGCCTTAATTTGAATTTTTGCATAAATTACCTAGTCAAACGTGATCAAAACCAAAATCCACCTTCACCATTGGATTCCTTAGGTCCAAATTAGGTTTGTACCAAAATTTGGACCTAAGGAGAACTCGTCTTTACCTAGTTTGCAAAATGGTCCTGTCTGATTACATTTATACCCCAACTTTCAAAAACCCTTGCATTCATTCCCCTAACTTATTCATCGTATTCACAATTAGGTCCCTCCGCCATTATCGCGAAGGAAACCTACTCCGGCAATCTTTGACAGGCGATTTCTCCTTGATTGCTTGGAGAATCTCTTCCAAAATTGGAAGGAAGAATCTCTGAGGAATCCTCTCAGGTTTGACCTGTCTAGATGCTCTGATTCTTTCCCAATCTCTCATGCGAACGCATGAGAGATTTGGGTCACTTGAAGCTCCCAAATTTGACGAGCATTCCTAGCTTGGAAGCTTGGCTTCCAAGCACAAAACCCTCTCTAAAGACCTATAAAAGACTCCCCAGGGTTCAACCGTTCCCCTAAGCTTGAAATTCGGCCGGAACTCCCCCTCTTCCTCTCTCCTCTTCGACCGCAAGTCCCTGCAAGCTCCGGCGGTCTCTCTCCGACTCCTCTCGTTGTCCGACCACGTAACCAGTGGCGGATTCATCTCCCTCACTATCCTCCGTGTCATGCAATACCAGCCGTCGCTGTCCCTTCCCCGTCTTCGCCGTCGTCTCTCCTATGAAGGTTTGTCTTCCCTACGTCCGACAACCACACCGGCGTGGGAATCCCTTCCCCTTTTCATCCTTAAAGTAGACTCTTAGGTTCCCTATCTCTCTTACTTTCTTCCCCTCTCTTAATTTCCCAAATCCAACCACCGACAACACTCAAACACCTTCATCTCCTCCATCTCCAATGACTCCTCTGGCGAGGTGTTCCCACCACTACACACCTCCATCCACCTCGTCGACCACCCTACAACCTCCACTACACCTTCCCACTCATTTCCCCTCACTCCATTCGCTCCGTTGTCCACCCAAACACCTTCTCGAACAAACCCACTCTCATCGGCCATAACTGCATCCAACCGGCCACCACAACCACTCGCGCAACATGCCACTGCCACCATCACATTTGCCATGCCACGGCAATCCTGCTGAGCATTCTGACGTGGCCATAAGGCCCCTTTTCTTGGATTTCATGTGTTAGGTTAGAACCTCCATTGACGTCGAGCTTCGAGCAAGCTTCAAGCTGCTCCAGGGCGCTTTCGCTCCAGGGGATAGCTCCAGGCCGTGTGGAATTGAAGCCTACAGAAGTCCAAGTCCTCACGCAAGGGCATTAGCAGCCGCAGCCCCATCAATTCAACTGAATACCCTTCTGCACTGCACGGAAGAATGGTGGGACATTTAGTCCCACCTCGGATATGAAGAGCCGCTTGAAGCCGCATAAATTGAATAAGTGAATGGGGTTGTTTGCCTGCAATCATTGAGGGTGAGGTCCTCCTACACCTTCACCTAGCCTCGTCCGCAACACCTCCCTCACGGACCTGGTCGACCCGATTACCCACCTGACCTGCACTACTCGCTTACCACCGCACACCGGTGAGCTTGGACCCGGGTACGTGCTTGACCCGTTAACCCGCATACCCTGTGGCTCTGGGAGAGCGGATCCTAAGAGAGAGAGAGAGGAGAGTTGCGTGGGGGAAGGGGGTTTTTGCCCTGAGAAGTTTGGCACCAACACTTGCCGGATTCTGAGAGAGGGGAGCCAGAGAAGGAAGAAGAAGAAGAAGTGAAGGCTTGAGCTGAAGGGCCAAAGAAGAAGAAGTGAAGAAGAGGAGTTGCAAAGGAAGAATCAGAGAAAGAAAGAAGAAGAAGAGGCTCGTAGACAAAGAAAAACAAAAAGGGGTACTGTAGCAAACGTCATTTAAGACGTCTGATTTTGCACTCCCTCCTTTAGTAAATTTAGGTAATTATTCTATGTATTAGACTTATAAGTGGTGATTCAAATCACCATTATTTTGTCTAAAATTCTTTTTAGTCTATGCTCTACATTGCAAATTATCTTTTGAGTCATATTTTGTGTTCAAATTACATTAATTATTGAGATTAGTGTGTGAATTCCATTTGCTCATTGTGTTCGATCTCAGAATCTTTTCGAGTAATAAATCTATTTGTTTTCAAAGCGATTTCGATTATATTACAACACTTTATTTTAAACTCAATATTGCCTTATAAACAGCAAGGTTTTAACAACTTGACTACTCTCTAAGCAGCCTCTGCTAGGTAGAGAGTGGGGGGATATGATGAAGGGCAAAAAGTGCCCTCTAACTTAAAACTTCGCACGAAGCTCAAAAAGAATCTGACTGCCTGATGAGAATCTCGTCATAAACCCTAAACTAGCACCATCTAACCTATATTTGCAAGAAAAAGCTCCTACATAACTTATAGAAAGGCTTGACTCAGAGAATTCTGAGTTTGTGAAGAAAATAAGAACTAAGGGGTAAAAATGTAATTTCACCAACACAATCTGTAAACAGGGTAACTTAGGATCCAAGCAAAGGTCAAACTAACCTAATAAGAAGGAAAGTGGGATGAGTTGATCCAACTAGGGCTACAGCAACTTCAAGGAATTAAATGACATCCTGTAACCCTAAAACAAACCCACTTCAATTCAAGAGGTTCGAGGTAAAGTAAAAATCGAATAAACCCTCTAAAATTCATAGAAAAATAATCTCTAGGGTTTACAACCTTCAATTTGGCCTTGGGAACCCACTTTGACCTACATTGACAACCATGCATAATTAATGATTTAATTTGGGTTTTTACGTAAATTGACCAATCAAACAAGGTCTGATCTAGAAATAAAATTCACCATTAGAATCCTTAGGTCCCATTTAGTCATGCATAAAAACTTGAGCCTAAGAAGAGACCTTCTTGATCGACTTTGCATTTTGGTCCTCATCTATTACTTTCTGACCCTCAACTTTTGAAACCCTCCCATTTTGGCCCCTAAGTCTTCATCGTTCTTTGCATTTAGGTCCTCCCTGCAAAACCCTGAGCAGCGCCATGCTCCGGCGACTTTGTGCGGAGCATGGCGCCACGCAGGGTAAGGGAGGCCCTCTGCCCTTTCAACCGGGTGTTCCCTGCGACGTCTGCTGTCGCAGGGACACCTCCATGATCTCTGCGGCTACCCATACCTTCCGTGCAAACGCGCAGAAGGTATGGGTCCCTACTCCGGCCGTCCTCCGGCGAGAGAGGCACGTTGCCTCCCTCCGCCCACCTCTCCGCTTTAGCCTCTATAAAAGTCGCCTCCGCCTGCAGAAGAAGGCAGCTCGGTCCTGACGGAGAAACACCCCCATCTTTCCTCTCTTCCCACTCCGACAGAAGCCCTCCATCTCCGGCGGTTCTTCCTCCCCCTCCTCGTCGCTCTGCTGCAATACCAGCAGCAGAGCCACCCTCACCCGCTCTTCCCGCATCGCGCCGTACCCAGCGCGCACCCTCCCGCTCTCTCTTCGTCGCCGCCCTCTCCCTCTGGGCGTCTTCTTCTCCGGCGACAGTCGATACTACTGTCGCCCTGCTCCGACCCCCTTCGTCCCTACAACTAGGACAGAACTTCTCCCCACCTCCCCCTCTTTCTTTCCCTCACTATTTTACATTCAATTAAGCCCTCGACCACTCCTGTCCACCGTCACCCCCTTCGTCTCCGATTACCCTCCGGCGAGATGCCCCCATCGCTCCACAGCCCCACACGCCTCGCCGACCCTCTCAGAAGCTTCCCCTCACTCCACTCAACAGCTTCCCCCTTTCCATTCCCTGCCACATGCCACCTAACGACCCCCCGAACAAACCCATTCCTCCGACCACAGTCTGACTTAGGGCTGCCACCATACGCCGCCTCATGCCTCGCCACCACCCGCACGAGCTTCGCCGCACTCCGGTGAAGCTCCCTGCACCTTCTGACTAGGCCAAGAGGCCATATGCTTGATTTCAGGTCACGCCCTCTTCGCCGCCATTGCTGAGCAGGTGAAGCTCTTTCACCTGTAGCTGCAAGTTCGCCCTCGCCCAGGCTTGCACTCCAGGATGCACGGCTTGTCCTCGCGAAGCTTCCCAGGCCTGCAGCTGGGGGGGAAGCCTCGCACATGGCTGCAATTGCCTGCAGCTTCCTTAGCTGCAGGCGCCAATTTGGGTGGGACATTTAGTCCCACCTCGGTAGTTCTGGAAGCCCTGCAGCCAAATAAATGAAAAAAGTGACATAGCCTCTTCCCCTCCGAACACGGGGTGAGGTCCCTCTCACCCGCTTCACCCGGCCTCGTCCACGACCACCCCCCGCGGACCTAGCCTAACCCGTATACCCAACCTGCACTCCTCACCCACCACCGCACGCCGGTGGGCCTGGACCTCGGCGCGAACCCGTACCCGAATACCCGGCTCTGGAAGAGCGATCCTATGAGCGAAATCTGAGAGAGAGAGATGCAGGGGAGGGTAGGGTTAGGTTTTTGCTCTGACCAGGCTATGTGAGTGTGCAGGCAGAAGAAGAAGAAAAAAAGAAAGAAGACCGCAGAAGAGGAAGGAGAAGAAAAAGAAGGAAGAAGCAGCCAAAGCCTTGGCTGCTCAAAGCAAAGCAGAAGAAGAAGAAGGACTGCAAAAAGAAGAAGAAGAAAGAAGCAGAAGAGGGAGCACCAAGGAAGCACTGTAGCAGATGCTACTTAAGTCGTCTGATTGAGAAATCAGACGATGCTCTGAAGAAAAAGACAAGAAGAAGGAAAGAAGAACAGGCGCCGCAGAAAAAGAAAGAAAGAAAAGAAGAAGGAAGAAGATAGAAGAGCTGAAGACGATCAAAGCAAAGAGAAGAGAAGAAAAAGAAGAAGAAAGACTGCAAGAGAGAGAAGAGAAGAAGAAAAAGCCAAGAGACCAATCTACCTCTCTCTCTCTCTCTTATTTTTGTAGCAGAAACATTGTACTTCTAGAATTATAAGTTTGCTCCCTGAGTTCGACCTCGGGAAACCTTTTCTGAGTAAAAATTGAAAATGATGGCGACAACCGTAGCTTATACTATAACAACTATGCTATAATAAATACAAAGCACCACGAGTTGCCCGCCACTCATCTTTCACTGCCCAAATACCTAACGAATAGACAAATCCGGGTCTACCCTACCCGCCTATACCCAGACGGATCCGGATTCGCCTGAATCCGTCATCATTCAGGCGGATCCGGGTGAGTCCGACCCACCAAGGAACTTGATTGACTAGAGTTGTAGAGGCACCAATAATTGAAATGACCCGCTGCCATTTGGGTTGGATAAGACGTCTGGATTATTCATCAGACGTCTGGATAGATGGTCGGACATCTGAAAGTAGAAGAACCGTACCTTGTTTTCTTTTTCCACACGCACGCAACACGCACACCCCCCTTTCTCCTCACCCCAAATCCTAACCCTTTCTTATTTAAACCCCCACACTCACGCCACCCTCTCCATTACCCCGAGCCACCACCTCCATCTTTCCCTCCTGTCGGCAGCCACCTTCCTTCCAGCCTCCAGCGCAACGAGTGGAGAGGAAGAAGAGAGACGGGACACAGAGGAGGAGGAGGAGAGGGGAGTAAGGGAGTGGGAAGAGCTCAAGGGGAGGAGCTCGTGAGGGAGCCGTGGGAGCTCGGAGGAGTTCGTGCGGGAGGAGTCGAGGATGCGTGCGGGAAGGAGGAGCTCACGGGTAGAAGCCTTGGCCTCCTACAGCCGCTGAAGGCGCTACTACAACTCCTGCAGGCGAGCTCGCGAAGGAGACAACTCACGGGAGAGTTTTACGTACTGGATATTTTCCAGTATCATACGTTTGGAGCACATCCCAGACATCTGAAGTAGTAGGAGGACGTCCGGAGCTGAAGCCAGATGTTTAAAAGCATGCTTTGTGCCAACATACGTACTGTGCGGTTGTCGGCCATGCAGGCCTTACCGTAGGAGATTTTGTTTAGCCGCTTTTATCTCTACGCGTGCGTACGCAGGGGCAGAGCATTGGAAAAGCGTGGGGTGCGCCCTTTGAGGCACTTTTGGATGTCTGGGCACATCGCCAGACATCAGACCGTACTTCCAAACGACCGGAAGGGGAGTCCGACGTCTGGGACTTTCCCCAGACGATTGCAAAGGGGTTTAGACGTTTGAGGAAGCCGCAGGACAGAAAGGGTAAGTTCTGACGTCTTTTAAGACGTTTGGGCCTAGTCCCAGACGTCTGATTTCAGACAGCATGCATGTTTTTGGCCCGTTTAGGGCCCAAACGGAATCGGATTTCCACAAACGAAGTACCGTTATTTTTCACTTGAGTTCCTCTACAAGTTAGTGTCACTTGTATACGGTTTTGGACTCATTTGATGTGGTTGATCAATTGTATAGGTCTCCAGCCAATTGAGTACGCGGGACCCGTGGAGGCGACGGGATCTGCGATTCGAGCCCCCATTCCTCCTGTGTTTTCTGGTAGAGTGTTTACATTAATATTATGATTTAAATGAATAAACTGCATGTTTAGAATAACTTGAATGAACCCTAGGGCAGGAACAAATGGGTATGGTTTGAGCTACACTGTTTACTTCAGATGCATGTAAAACTCTAAATGCTAGCAAATGTATTAGTTTATTGATGTGATGCTTTCTCAGTTAGTAAATCACGAGCTGCCTGTTTCAAGAATGAAACCGGTAATGTAAATAGAGATCAAAAATTTTGGAAAATGAAGTGAAAGGAATACCAGCATGAACCCTACGGGGAATTAGGAGAACTCCTGTAGACGGGAAGTGAGTTGGCCCTTGTGTATGCGGTACCAAGGAGAGGAGAGCAATTGTCCCTTTAGTGTAGAGGGGAGCTAGCCGCCCTATGGGTTGAGCCCCGGGATTAGGCCTAGTCACTCTACACCGACTCTGTTTGGCCCTTGTGTACGTGGTACCGAGGCGAGCTACTTAGTGTAGGGAGGGAGCTAGCCATCCCATTGGGCCCAGGGTTAGAACTAGCCGCCATACACCGACTCTTGTTAGGCCCACTGGGCAAACCGGGATAGTCGGACGAGGGTACATGGACTATGGAAGGGCGAGACCTCTATTCTGTTTTGAGAGGCGAGACCCCTATTCTGAGAGGGTAAGGCCCTGAACTGTTCCGTGTTGTACCTTTAGGCATACCCACTAGCGAAAGCTGACCGCGTGCCAGTGCGGGATAGCTACCTGCATGCTTATCACGTGTGCCGTAGTCACCACTACGTCGCGACAGTTACCTCGAGGTGGTTGACTGGGTGTAGGATTACAACGGGAGACTCTCCCAGCCAGGAGAGCACCACGTGTACATCCTATATCATGGAAAAGACTACAATCAAGATCATCCTCGTGAGGAACAGTCAAGATCTAGAAATAACCAATTTCTAAGAAAATGAACGAATTAGAACCACTTGGTTGAGTTAAATAGAATTGAAAAATAATTAGTTGCCTGTCTTAACTTAAATTTCATATAAATGGTTTAGTTGCCACTCTACTTAGCGTTTACTGGCTCCAGAAATTCTTATAACCTTGTTCAGGTCAGGGAGTTAAGCAGCCAGCATCACCGGCTGCAAAGGGAGCTGGGCCCAGCTGAGCCCAGCCTTAGTAGTTGATGTTTTCTGTTCCTTTACACTTCTTTTGTAGTAGTGAGTATCTTGTTATATGTAATACTGCTCAGTTACTTTTTCACTGTACTTTCTGCTGATGTTGTTGTGATGGCCTGAAATATTGTGGAACTTTTCGTGCTACTCCATTTACTGTTTTCGTATTATTTTTCTACTTAGTTACATTGTACTTATGGTTGTGGTATATTTTTTTGCTTTTGGTTATTTTTCGTTGGATGACTAGGTCTTGGGATTAGTTGTGGCGGGCCGATCTCGGATCCTGTAGGAATCTGGGGTCGGGCTGTAACAATAACATTCACGTCAACGCTGACGATGGTGTTACCAATGCTATTTAGCTAAGTAACGGATGTGTCGGGGAATCTGCGAGGTCCGTTATGAAGATTAAATGTTGTTAGATTTTTTACTATAAATAAGGAAGGGAGGCCCTCGAGGGTTCTCTTCATGCAACCTGAGATAGAACAAGAATCATTGTACTACCCACAATCCTAGTGAAAATTTGGGTGCATCGCCCTCCCCCCAGATGTACACCCTTTTGGGTGGAACTGGGTTACCAAACTCTTGTGCTTTTTCTTTGTGTGATTACTTGTGATTATTGTTGATTCGGATCACCTTTGTGCCAAGGGCCCCAATCAAATCCCCACCACCTCAAACAATGGCCACTCTGATGGGAATACCATCATGAGCCATAACTAGCTCAATTTGATCTGATTAAGTCATTAAATGCTCCTACATAATTGCCATAGGACTGTAATTCACTGGATAATCATTCTGAGAGAAAGACAAGAAAACATGGTTAAAACTGTAATTTTACTATCATATCTTGAATGCAGAATAACCACAGATTTCTCAGGGGTTAATTAAGGGTCAAATGATCTTAAAATTCTAACAAGTGGGTTAGTACAGACAGAAATGGATTTTTGCATGTTTTGAGAATTAAATGACTTCTGAAACCCTAAAAATAGACCTGCTTAATTAACTGAGGTTCTGATCAGCATAAAATTTACATAAATCCTCTAAAATTCATAGAAAAATATTATCTAGGGTTTGGTACTCTCAATTTGACCATCTGAACTCGTCTTGACCCAAAACAGTCTCATACTGACATTTGCCCTAATTTAGATTTTTTCATAAATTACCTAGTCAAACTTGGTCAAAACCAAAATCCAACTTCACCATTGGATTCCTTAGGTCCAAATTAGGTTTGTACCAAAATTTGGGCATGATATGAGATCATCTTGACCTAGTTTGCAATTTGGTCATGTCTGATCTTTTCTATCACACACATGCCCTTAACTTTCAAAATCCTTACAAATAGGACCCTAACTTTGTCATAATTTTCACAAATAGGTCCCTACCGCCATGAATCCTATTCCGACAAACTTCGACGACCTAAATTTGGCAAGAACTCCTTGATTCCTTGACGAAACCCTCTCAAATTTGAAAGGGGAGTTAGTCAAGGAATTCCCTTCCATCTAAGCCATTCCTTGGGCTCCGATTCTTTCCCAAAAGGCCATGCAAACCTTCCAAGGGTTTAGGTATCCTATTTCACAAAAACCTTCCAAGCTTGGATGCTTCTTTCCAAGCTTGGAAGGGCTTTTTATGGCCTATAAAAGATCCCATTTCGCATGGCTAAGCTCTTCAGCAAGTTTTTGGGAGCCAAATCACCCTAATCTACCCTCTCCGGCCACCAAACAACTCTGCTCTGGCAACCTCCTTGGATCCCCCTCCTCTGGCCGTCCAACCATCAAATTGGACAGTCTAAGTTCTTCCTCTCTTCATCGCGACCCTCCCCAGCCAAAAGGAGGGCGTTCCTTTGTCTGAGTCATCGTCGCCACCTCGCCGCTTCTACCTCCTTCTCCAGTGTCGGTTGATCAAAACCGACTGCCTCTGCCTCTCTCCCACCTCGCTAAGTGTCTCTCTTACTCTCTCTCTCTCTCTCATTCTATTTCGCTCTCCCACACTTACGACACATGCACAACTGCCAACCGTCGCCCCCCTCCCCCCACACTTCATCTTCTCCACCTCCGGCGAAGCTCTGGCGATGCCTACACATTGCCACACTGCTCGAAACCCGCTGCTGCCACTTCCATCAGCATCGCCACGCCTCACCGTCCAAAAACCCTAAAGAAATTTAGTGTTTAACACCCTCCACCTCCCCGCCAAACACACCCACTTGCCGCCCTCATCTACCTCACCATCAACCCTCCACAGACGTCTACACACCCTCGGACCATCACCGATGCATTCGCCTCATCAAGGTGAAGCTTCTGAACGTACTGACTAGGGCACTTAGCCTGTATTTGTCTCTTTCAGGTATCACGTCGCCTCCGCCATTGGCGGAGCTTCTTCAAGGAGCTCTAGATGGTGTTCTTGCTCCAGACACCTAGGCATCACCTCCAGGTGGTGCAGGTTTACGTGCTCCAGGTCTCCAGGCTCTCAATTAGCGTCATCAGCGCCTGTAGTTGTGTTAATTTGAGACTTCTTCTTTGCAGCTGCGGTCGCACGAAGAAGGGTGGGACTTTAGTCCCACCTCGGTAGCTAACGAAGTGGCATAGGCGCTTAAATTGATTTTGTGATACAACCTTATCGCCTCAGTAGCATGGGGTGAGGTCCCCTCGCACATGCCCATGCACGCCCTCGCTTATGCTCATGCCTCGCTGGTCTGGGCTTGATCCATTTGCCCAGATACTTAGGTCTGGTTTGGTTTGCTTGGTTTGAGAGAGGAAGAAGAGGAAAAGAGAGGAGAGGGGGGGGGGGGGTTACTCTGTCGCCCTCCTCTTAACTCTTGTAAGATTTGAAGAGGCCTTTGCCTCTGCTGGTGTGCTAAGTCTTGTGCTACGGCTTCTCTGGAGCTAAGGGAAGAAGAAGAGAAGGAAGAGGAAGAGAAGAGAGAAGCCTCTCCTTGAGACTTGAAGAAGAAAGAAAAGAGTCCTTTGCCTCTGTTAAGGTGTCTGAGCTTATTCTGTCATCCGATATCTGATACCTTGGTTCTGTTGGTTAAAATGAGTTGTGCTTGGCTTATCTAATCTGTTACTTTGAGTAGCTTGCTACGTTTAACATTGCAGGGTAATTTGGTGATTCAAATCACCATTTTACCCTCTCTTCTTTTTGCATTATTGACATTGAATCTCATTTATATATCTTTATTGATTGCAAATTCTTACATCTTTAATTGTGATCTTGAGTTTTAAATTGCCATATTGCTCCTTGTGTCTGACCTCAGATTTCATTCAAGTAATAAATTTTATATGTTTTCGCACTAATTAAAGCTATACTGCAACGCGACAATTTTAAAACCCATTTCAGAGCGATTAACACACTCCATGGCCCCCACCTCCTTTGCCACTCCCCCCAGAACCCACCTTCTGCACTTGCCTTTGCTAGCTAGCCTCCTCTTTATCTCCTCCACCTTGTCCACACTACTTGCAGTGGAGGAGGAAGAGAGTTGCTCCTCCTTCTCCGGGGTAGCTCCTACCTCGGAAGCGTTGTTGTGTAGGGGTTATTGCAGATGGTAAAAATGGCGAGTGGACGCGGAGAGGATGGGGAAGGGAGTGCTGGTGGTGGTAGAGGGAGATGGAGGGGAGGCAATGATGAGAGACTCATCATGACTCCTAATTATCTATAATTAACTAGTTTTCCTGGTTAATTAGCTAAGAATATACTTAATACAGGGTTAATTATGTTATAAGGGTTGAATCACTAAGGACCTCTAAAATAAGTTTAAAATATTAGATTAAATATTAATTAATATTAATAATAATTTAATCAATAATTTGGATTCAATTAATAACTATTTAGCTGGTTATTTAATATTTTAACTAACTTAATTAAATTTAACAACTATGTAATTAACTTATTTAAATTAATCACTTAAATAAATATAGCTAAAAAGGGCAAAACTATAATTTTAGGGCATAAATATAATATTTACCTAATTTATAATAACATATAAAAAGTTGAACAAGAAATAAATTAAAATAAGTCTAAAATCTAACTATTTACGTTTAGGTCCTTAATTTTTATTTCATTTGAGTCCTTTTATAACAATATGGTCCTTCACTTTTTATTACAAAAATGCCTCTGTGAATAGTGCATCCTCTTCTTCCTCCTCTTCACTTCGGACAACCGAGGATGTCTGGCATCCACACTGCTTGATCACCTTCATCCCACGTCAGAACACCTCCGCCATTGCCGCCATCCTTCCGCTCACCACTAGCTTCCCATCCAACGGTTTGGATCTTCCTCAAATCCTATTTAGGATAGGTAAAGAAGCTCACCGGCGTCATAGACAACGTCGGTTGTTTCTTTGCACCTAGACCCAATTCTCTCCAAGTTCTTCCCCTTTGACCACTTGCTCCACCTATAAATACCCCCTACCTCTTCGATTACAAGGATCGACCCCCTTCGCTCTTCTTCCACTGCGGTCGTTCAGTAGGTCTTCTTCCTAACTCCGACGTCTTCCCATCTCCGTTCTCGAGCCCTACTACCAAGGAGTGTTGCCTCCCTCACCTCCTCTTCCTCTCCTTCGCCCTGCCATCGGCGTTGGAGCACGCCATAGCTTTGATTCTCTCTACTTCAATCGGCCAGAGTTTCTCTCCTCACCTCGTCTAATTTCGATCCTATTCTCGCCCTGCCAACGGTGAGATCCCTCACCTCCTTCGTAAGGTAAGTAGTTCTAATACTTAGGCGTAATCTTAGCTAGGAATTAGGCGTGTAATTATGGGAGTAGGTGTAGATTAGTTTGAATTCTCACTCTCTTCTCCATCTCTGGTGAGGTCAATTCCGACCTCATCGGACTTCGATTTATGTCTTTATCCACTTGATCACCTGCTTCATCCTTCCACGATCACTTTCCACTTTCTCCCTCATTTAATTAGCCACCTAAACACTTAATCCACTCCACCTTCATCGGAGACCTTCGTTGTCCATGGTGGAGGTCTACGGCTTAGTTCACAGCCACTAGGGGCCCTCCGTCATATTTCCATCGCATCAGGGTCCATATCTCGCTTCCAATTAGGCTAATTATCATCTCCACATAAAATGCCCAATTCCACCTTCAACCTCTGAGCTGTTGTCAATGGTGAGCTCAGAGGAGTTAATCTGTTTAATTAATCACTTCCACAGCACCACCTGACCTTATTTAATAGTTCCCCTCATTCAATTAGGAGGGAGATGAGTTCTTGAGTCACTCGAACTCAAAGTTTGTTTCTACTGATTCAACGATCAATCTTTTATTTTGATCTTCAATTGCATCAATTGACATGTTTATGAGGTTCTGTGCGACCTCAAGAATCATTTGAGACCACTTTTGGTCCATTTCTTGGAGATTTCATCTTTAGCATATTCAAACAGTGTTCACCGGAGCTTCGGCGAACTCTGACGAACCAAAATTGAGTCTCTCAGAAGTTCCAAATCACTTCTCTGTGATCATGGGAACAGGAAACAACAATTAAGGTTGTATTTTAATGAGGATTACTCTCTGTTGGGTATCATCTTCCTTAGCTTTGGCAAAGCTGAGGTGATCTCTTTAGACCACTTCTGATCCTAGCGACAGATCAAGAAGCTTCAATAGAACTTTAGGAAGCCAGAGTGGTATTCAGATAAGACTGAGAACTCTTGAGCTAATCTATCGAACAACCCTACATTCGAGCTCAAGCGGTAATGCTTGAGAGCACTCAATGAGTGCTCAAAATCCTATTTTGAAGTGAGTAACAACTTCCTAAGGTTGAATTAGTTCAGATTAGGTTGTTGATTTGAATATGTGGAGCTTTGTTTTGAAAGTCAACTTTTCAGGTTCATTAGTCAAATCTGAGTTATTCTTGGCCTTATAAGGATTGATACTTTGATTTGAGGGTAGATTCTAGCTCATATTATGATTTTAAATCATTTAGAATAGATTTGGAAAAGATTTATTGAAGAATCTAGGAGATTCCATTATCTGTGCGATTTGGGTTATTTTTGAACCCAAAGATGTTCATGGTGTTTCTGATGAGATTTGAACATGAATTCCATCCAAATTAATCATGTATAACCTTCTTATTTGATTTAGATCTCTTCTTGAGGTTTAGCTCTCTCTGTTGGACTAATTTGAGCTTGAATTAGTGTTTTGAACCTCTAGATTAGAAGCTCTAAAGCTTCTGAGCTTTCTAGAACTTCTTAGACCTCTCTCCCTCTTCTGAATCATGCGAAATGCTTCACTGAAGCATCTCAGACCCTCAATCGAGGGTATTAACTTAGCTGTAGGTCAAAAGATCTGAGATCTTCCTCTGAGGTTCATTTTAGGCCATGGTGACAGCCATGTTCCGATCTCAAATCCATGGATCAAATCTGATCCAAAGCCTAAATTGGGGTTGAAATTGAATAGAGGATCTTTAGAGCTTTCCATTGAGCTATTGCACACTCAATTTGTATCATTGAGTCGATGGGAATCATCAATGAAAGTTCAGCCTGACACAACTGCATGAAGGGAGGACCGACTAAAGAAAGTCCCACATTTGGGAAGTATGTGCACACGCTTTGGTATATTACGAATTCGTGTACTCAACGCATCAGTCGACAATGCTGGGCACACTTAAACCTCTTTGACCATTTTGACCATGATTTCTGTGCGTGTGATGCACGTGAGCGTGTGTGTGCGCAGGTGTGTGTGCATGGACCCGGGTGGGCGTGTGCCTTCTGTGGGCCTGATGGGTCAGAGACTATGCATAAGTGAAATTTGATAAAAATTCACATAATATGAACTAGGCTTGGACCTAGTAGGGTCTGGTCCCACCCTATGGGTGCTACGTATCCCCGAAAAGTCCGAGCCGCTCACTAAATCAATTTTTGTCAAGTGTGAGAATGAGTTAAGGGTAAAAATTTGGCTAAGTGTGAAACGTAAGAGTGCACAGTAAAGGAGTTAAGAAAGGAAAGAAATTAAGATAGAGAAAAGAAAGAGATATGAACTAAGATAGAGACTTAAGTGAAAAAATTAAGAAAGAAAGATAAAGAGGTGAGAGAAGGAAGAGAGGTAAAGAAGAAGCTAATGAAGATAAGAAGTTAAAAGGAGAGAGAGAGCTTGAGAGAATGAAGAGAGGAGTTAAAATAAAAGAAGAGAAATAGAAAGAGAGAATTGGAAGTATAATTTTTATTTTTTAAGTCATCTAACCATTTAAACAGACGTTTTGATGATGAAGAGGATGTTGAAGCTAAGAGAAGAATGCTTTAGTGCTTGGTTTTTACTTATGCCAATGCATCGTTATTCATGTAAATACTTTCTTATGTCTTGTACTTTGCAATAATTATAAAAATATTTCTTTTCTAGCTTTTCATTGTTAAAATCATTCATGTACATTTCTTTTCTATAATTGAATAGTTTTATGATTTAATTGTTTAATCTTATGTGTAAATATTCATGTGCTTAATAAATTTCATAATTATTATAGTAATTAACTATTTGGTAACTTAACAATAAAGATGGTGAATTAAATTACAAATTATGCCTCCCAGTGAACGAATTTGACTCAACCAGTTAAAAAGAATTAAATATAAAATGTTATGTTAGCTTGATCCTATACTCCTATCAACGACAATGATTTAATTGATTTAAGTTAACCTAAGTTATTTCTTTACGTGATTAATTAAACTTGATAACCTTAATTAATTGTGTTGAGAATTGGACCATAAGGCAACGACGAGGAGAGATGGGGAGGAGAGCAGGGGAGTGAGGTGGAGAGCGACAAGAAGAGAGCAAGGCAACAAGGGGGAGAGAGAGAGGAGAGCTAAGGAGTGAGATAGAAATAGACGGAGAGAGAGTGAGGGGGAGGGGGGACGACCCTCCTTTAATATAGACAGATAGATAGTATTGCAAAAATTGATTAGTTTTGTTGAAATGCTCCAAGCATATAATAATAATAAACTATAATGGTAATTTTTAGTATGTTATCCAAGCAATAACACATAAAAACAGCATATGACACCACTCAAATAAAATGAAAAATATTCAAGCCAAATACACACCTAAATAATAATAATTATAGAAATATAAGCAATGTAATCACTTTGAAGCATGAAAATGAACACCCTAATAAACATAAAGAAAACTTGAGTTTTATACTTGTAAATCATTTATGTCAAGTGTATTTTAAGATTGCTTGTACAACTTTTCCAAGAAAAATCCTCAAATGATAAGACATTGAAAATGTGATATAAGGTTACTATGTAAGTGCCTTGATATTGTATTCTTTAACAGCTGTGTCAACTTTCATATTCTTCACATTTGATTTTTTATTTTTGCAAATAGATGCTCATTAAAGGGAATAAATTGGTTACAAGGATGTAAAACCTCGAGGGGGTGATGGAAGGAAGACAATCGAAATGCCTCCTTGAAAGAAAAAGGAAATTGATGCCTCGAAAAATGGGAGAACTTCGAAACAAAAAGTCTTCGGATTAAAGCAATGCAAAATTAAAACAAAAAAAAACTAAAACTAAAAAAGAAATAAAGAAAGTGTGCCCTCATAAGTAAATTGTAGCAAGTCGAGGTGATTGCTTTACACTGTAAGATGACGATAGTGCCACCGAAGATGAGGCTTCGATGATCAATTTGATAAGCGCTGACGAGAGCCCAAACACCCAAAAGTAAAACAAAGTTTGCCACATTTTGGTCGTACGTGACAGTGGTCTTTAGTATGGTTTCGAGAAGGAAGATTGCGAGGGTGGAAGGCAAAATCTAAGCTAACGATCCCATCACATTGTCCCCTTAGACTACCATATTGTTCGAAGAAGTAGAGGCAATGAAACCTCCGCATTGTTACCGCAGCGACTCTTCAAGCAACAGATGTGATTAAAAGAATAAGACGAGGATAATGATAAGAAAGTTCAAGTACAAAGTGACGTTGATAAGTTTAAAGATAATTGTAGCATAAAGGATACGATGTACACAATCTCATACTTAAAGGTGTAGATAGAAATATCATAAAAATTATAACAAAAGATAAAATAAAATCTACATCCATTGGATTGATCATCGATATGGATTAAAAAAAAAAATCTTTCGTCAGCTATTATATGTTCTTGGAAAGAACCCCGGTGTAAAATCATTGGGGTCATTTTGCCATCAGGGAGTTTTGGTCTGGATGGGCAGAAAAAGTACGTAAAAAGGGAAAAGGGATTCTCAAAACCGCGCTCCCTCGTTCTTGTCTGCTCCTGTCCTGCCCTCCTCCACAATCCTCCAACATCCACAGCATGTTCACCGCAAGGCTCCTCCTCCGCCGCCACCTCCGCCTCCTCGCCCCCTCACTCTTGCCCACTCCTCCTCGCGCCCACCCCAATCCCCTCCCCTCTTCTCGACCCCCTCATCACCCTTCCAATCCCCAGCCCTCCATCCCCACCCCCTCCCTCCGCCCCTTCTCCTCCCACGCGCCCGACGGGGGCGCCGGAGCGCTCGACGCGTTGCCAGTGGACGGAGGCTCAGGGGAGAGCCTCTGGTACGCCCCCGTGCGTGGCGTCATCTCGCTGCTCGACGGGTACCACGACCTCACCGGCCTCCCCTGGTAGAGCTTTCCTGACTCTTCTCTTCCTATCGTTAAATTCACACTCCATCACCATCGCACAATTTCGAATAGATCAATTGCGTACTCCGTTCCAACAACGGAGCACAGATACTTGGGAAAATTTCCACTCCAAAGTGTGTAGATTGTGACGAAGTTGGAGTAAAGACGTTGGAAATGCGAGTGATGATGATACGCTACGTAATGATGGATGGTACGTGGTGGTAACGAATCGTGGTGGGTTATGATCACACATGAAATGGTAGTTTATACTTAGTTCATACCGGTCCCTTTCGCATTTCCGAGCATTCATAGTTCATAGTTCCTGTACAAGCTATCTCCAATGCAACTTCACCTCGCGATTGAGTGGCTGATTGGAGATTAAGTGGGCGGATTACAATGGGACATGGACTGTTCAGTAATCGAGCGTTACTACATGCCAGGTGGGGTTTTAAATGGGGTTATGACACCTCAACGGAAAACAAAGCATTTTGGGTGGCTGGCATGGATACACTTGGACTGGGGCCAAACGCAACAAGTTGGCAGGCCAATGCTTTGCAATTAAACTTGGGCTATGTGTTGGTCATTATGTTACGTGCATGAAAAAAAAAAAAAAAGCTGCTGCATTCATAAATGTCCTGCACAGAAGATTTCTATTCATGAATGCCTAATCCTCTGATTTCAAAGTTTAAATATCAACAGTTAGATAAGTCAGGGAATTCATGGGGGCACTTTTAAAAATAAAGCATCTATCGGGACATTTTGCTGAAATTTATTGGAGGTTATTTTTGTGCAGAATTTGCCAAGATTAAAGCAGTGTTGCAGTATCTGCATTACGGGATTTAGATCCAGGATGGGAATTCCATGATTTTACAATTTAAAATTGCTTCTCCAGGCTTTGTTTACTTTATAAGCTTCAACTCAATTCGAAATTGTTGTAAATAATGTGTACTAAACTCTCCAGGATCCAAGATTATTGGTTTTTGTAAAATGTTGTGTGGTAGGAACAGTGAGCATGCCAGATTTTTGCTGTTTTCTAACCTTCTTCATATGTTCCAGGTGGGTGGTAATTGCTACTTCTACTTTGGCACTGCGGATGTCATTGTTGCCTGTGCTGATAGTGCAATTTAAGAAGGTGGGAAAGTTCTCCGAGTTATTCCCCAAATGTGAGCACAGTTGTTTTCTAAATTTTGCCACTCATAGCATGATGTTGTTCCTTAAAAAGCTGAAATCTTTCGAGCTTCAAATCTTGAATTAAAGTGCATGGCAGTCATTCACAGTTCATGGGGGTATTGGTCTCTTCAGTGAGCTGCTTGCCTTCAATATGCCAGGCATTCTTCTGTGATAGCATCAGTTACATCTGTTAAACTTAGGGGTGGACAAAATACTTTACCTTTCAAAAATGGATGCTTTGCACATTTTACAATGCATATTTGCTCAATGCAGTATTGCACCGTGATTTCCTGCAAGGTTACTTTTTTAGCGAATAGTTTGGAAAATGTGAAATATGAGAAGTATACTACAAAGTGCAGGAACATGGTACCATTGCAGGTCATTCTAGACCATGGCCAGTTCTGTTGGAACCATGTTCCACATGATTGATTTTGGTGTTAGCAAAACTTCTTCCCTTTTTTTTTTTATTTGAGGTTAAGCTAACCATGATGCAAAAATGAGAGCTATAAAGGTTCAGATTCAAGTCAAGGTTGAAACCAAGCTTGCCCTAGCTCAAGTTCAAGCCTCAAGCTCAAGTCGTTGTCATTTTTTGTTCTCATAGATTTTTGAGTGTCTACTGAGAACAGACTTCTAAGAAATCAACATGCAAATAATCAAGATATTAGGCTAAACACAGCTTTTTACACAACAAAAACCTAATAGAAAATTACCTTGAATTGGTCAAACGCATCTGAAGTGGTCCACATGTACTGGCCAAACATAGATATGTTGGCATTTTCAGCTGTTAGAGTATTGGAGAGTCACTGGAGTCTTTAGAGTCTATTTATCTTAGGTTTGAGTCTTAGTCAATTTTATATTCCTTATTGGACTTTTCACATATTTTTTCCATCTCCACTCTCCATATAAAAAGGTTAGGGTTCTTGTTTTCAATAAGATGATTTATTTTTCTCCAAATGGTATCGGAGCAGGTTTATGATTAGAAAACCAAAGCCCTAATCTTGATTTTCCTTTTTTTTTTCCCCTTCCTTTTTGGTTACTGCCAACCCTCAGCTAGCGTAAGAAAGGCCTCCACCGTCTGTTCTCCGACGACACCTAGCTGGCGGCATAACCATTGTGATGCTGCTGCTGCTGTTACTGCTCTTCCCTTCCCCTGCGCCACCACTACTGTTGGCCAGTCCAGTGGTCAACACCGGTCATCGCCCACTGCCCTCCTCCCCATAGGGGCCTCTAGCAACCCCAACAGGCCATCTTCGGACCGTTCTTCATTGCCCAGGCCTTATTGGCCATTGAGGACTGTCACCAACCCTCTCCAGTTCTAGTTGATCCACTCCTTGGTTGGTTGTCCTTCATCCTGTTGCTACCCAATCTCTTTCATCGGAACTCCGCTTCAGTGATCTCTCTGATCACCGATCTTGCTGTTGCCGCTGTCCGATCTCTCCAGTTGATTGGATCGTTACAGAATCTCTGTACTCTCGCTGATGACCAGATTCAGTGACCTTGATCAGTCATCTTAACCAGTCTGATCCCTTGACCGACCGGTCTGATCAGATTTGATCTCCTCTTGCATACACTCTGTGTGTGCACATGAACTAAGAATTATATGCCTCTCTGCCAGTGTGGTGCACGCCTACTGTGTGTTTTGATTGCTCACCCTATTGGTGATCTTTAATTGCCCTATGGATGATCTGAGTTCACTTCTCTGTCCTCTTCATGCACGGTGCACACTCCAATGTGCAAGATTGTGCATTCCTCCTTGACTTCCAGTTCTACTGACCTCATGGCGAACTTGGAATATTTGCTACTAACTGCTTGGGATTGTTTCTTAAATTGCTTGAGATTTTCTATGACTTGCTTGGGATCGTCTCTTACTTCTACTTGCTTGAGATCGTCTTTTGCTCCTTCTTCTGCTTGGGATTGTCTGTTATCACTACTGCCTAATCCTTCAACAAGAAGACGTGGTGTGTGAGGGGGAGTTTTGTTTTATCTTTTGTAGCAAGTTGGGTTTGATTGTCATCTGTGCTCTAACTTGACAACGAGTGTTAGAGTATTAAAGAGTTTAGAGTCTATTTATCTTAGGTTTGAAAGTTTTAGTCAATTTTATATTCCTAGTTGAACTTTCTATGTAGTTTTTCCATCCTAACTACTCTCTCTATAAGAGAGGTTAGGGTCTTGTTTTCAATAAGACAATCTATTTTTCTTCAATAGTAGCGTACATTTGTCATAGAAAATTTCAAACAATCGAACTTCAGAGTTTCCTTTTATATATTCGGCATTGGATCAAATATAAATTAGCTTCATTGATTTATAACTGCATGGACCAATCCAACAAGGCTAAAGTTGGCTTTGGTACACCAATTCAGCAATAGGTGCATTGGTCTGTCTATGATGTACTGCTACACTTGCATCGGTCTAACTTAAGTAGATCAGTACATATGTGACCATTCTAGTCTTTAGAGCCTGCCTGCTTAAGAAGATTTGATTGAGAATCTTTGGGATTTAGCAGTCCAATGGCTATATCTTGAACCTATGAGCTTATAACTCTACAAATAGATGCTAAACACATATTCCTAAGACATTTAACACCATTACTTTTGATCCTCTCACAAGATCAAGGCAAATTTGTACGCACTTGTACATACTTTACAACTCTTAATCCTATAATATCGTGAGTACAGCACATCTATTTGAATATTTTCCTCAAGGAGGCATATGGTTTTCTATGATGATTGTTGTTGGATTTTTTTTTTTTTGAAAAGGCAAAGGACTGCTACTAGAGATCAGTAGCCAATTGTTTTTGTTGCTTATTTGATTAATTCTTTTCTTTTATATTGGGTTGAGATAGCCCGTCAACTATCTCAATGTTGTGTTGGGTTAAGGTGACACATGAATTTCGTCTCAGTATTAGTGCATTAACCAGATGGATCGATTAGGGAATCTAAAGTTATGGGTGGCTTAGGTATTGATTTTACCCATTAAGAGGTTTCACTCTAAGCAGGGTTGCTATTCTCATAAAAAAATGGTGGCATCATTTGTGTAACTGATTATTACATGCAATTGCTTTATAATATTTTTTCTAGTGCACTTTATTCACCCTCCTCAAGTATGGTGGCTAGATCCACAGGTCTCTCTCAAGCTGTTCCCTCGAGTAAAATTATATTGGCTGTTTGGCAGTGAACAGGGCTTATGGTTTCCAAGGGAGGTTTCAGGAAGACAGTCATTATAAATTCTCAAAATTCAAGCCACATCTTTTGCCTTATCCATGCAGTCCTCCAATCAATAACTTAAGATTCATTGTGAAGGCTTCAGCTAAATACTTCCCAGCAAGAGCAAACATTACTCTGTTGTTTGATGGTTAGACAAATTTTACTAGAGGATATCTCACAATCATGAGTTTATCCTAACATCAATGGGAGCCTTGAGGTTCTTACTAAAGAATTTATTGAGGATTGACATTGACAATATTAATTGCTTCTTTTCTCTTAAAAAAAAAAAAAAAAACCAATCGCTTCGTCATGTTTGCTCATGTACAACTGATTTATATTCTAAGACATGCCTTTGTCCTTCATGTTAAGAGGAAGAACTTCGACTGGAAAGTCGACATGTGATATTTTCTGTTGCATAGCAAGGTTTCACAGAGATCTGGATTATCTTGTATTTATTTTTACTTCATACATGAACTAGTTGCTGTTTATGATTTGTTCTCTCTCTTTTTTTACCTGAAGTGCCTCCTCCACTCCCACCACCACACTCTGGGAAAAGCTTCCGGGAACAATTGGCCCTTCATAGAATGAAAAGAAAAGAACTTGGATGCCCCTCATATCTATGGAATTTTGCATATTTTTCCATCCAGGTAATTCAATCTTCTTGCTGTGATACTTTGGTTTGTATAACTCTCACCCCTGTCATTCATTCCAAAGGGAAAAAACAGGACTTTCAACCTCTCGGTTTCTTTTAATCAAATGCTACACAAAAAACAGAAAGATATTGCTTCAAAGTGTGTTTTAAAGATAATACTATCTGAAAGTGGTAATTTGCACAAAAGCCCTCTTTGTATAGGGTGCAGGTTTTTAAAAGTTGGATGCCTCTCTTCCCTTCAGGACCACCCTTCTCTCCCTAAACCATCTAGTCCCTACTGCCCCTTCCTTTGGATACTTAGGAGTTGTGGAGCTGATGGGTCTTATATCTGGACGTAGATGGGGTAGGAGAATGAGTGGTGGTTGTTGGGTGGTGAGGATTAGGTGTGGATGGAAACAGAGCTTTTAATTTGGACAATCTGTTCATCCAATTCAATGCTGGGCATTGATTTCAAGCCGTAGATGTTCTTCCTATGCCCATGGTGTTAGTGAAACAATTTTGTTTTGATTTTCGTAACTTGTATGGTTTTAAGTTGTGGATCATGCAAAGTTTTTTGGTTTTCTGATTGGCCAGTGAGGTGAGTGTCTTTTTTTCTCCACTGATGTGTGCTCCATGCAGGGCTCGGTCCAATTTGGTAAAAGTGAAATAAGGGAAGAACTGACATGTTTCTTTTTTTATTTTACCATTGTATCAAATTCATGGATAGAGGAACTTATAGAGAGTGGCATGGAGGTAGTGGTGTTTTGAGACGGTATGGATGGCTGGTGTGTGCAATGGAAGCTGGACATCATATAGGTGCTGGAAGGAGGATGGTGGTGGTAGTTTGCAGTGGTGTTGCACGTTCTCTGGGGATTGTCACATAGGAGGCCTTGGTGAGAGGCTGGTGGAGAAGCATTGAGATTGTGGAAGTTTAAGATGCAGAGTAACCTTATTCGTCCTTTTGGAAAATTCAAGGGGGTAAAAATGCTCCCATTGAAACTTCCAGGGGAAAAGGAAATGCGTTTGATTTTGAACCTCTAAAAAAGAAGGAAAAAAAAGAGAAGCATATCTCATTTCATTGATTTCTGGCATTTCAACTTGAGAACTTTTCCTATGACTGATAAAATGTGGTATTATCGTGACCTTTTAACTGTTTACAGTTCCCGTGCTTCCTGTTGTGGATGACTAGCATTCGGAGAATGTCCTTGGATGGTCACTCTGGATTTGAACATGTAAGCCCATGTACGTGCCTTTTACAAAAAAGTTATTTTGTTTGTTTTATGATGTTTTACAATATTTACTTCTCACTTCAAATCATGGCAAATGTTGCTGCATAGCCAATACCTCTTAAGTAAACTGTAGCATGTCATGTTTATCAAAAGACCAGGTTCTTGCCTTCCAAAGATCAAGAATAATCATTTCCCGGTATTTGTCTACAGTGAATAATCTGTCATTTTGGGCTTTGATTAATAATGCTATTTACCCCTTTATTACTATGTCAACACCCCCTCCCCTCCCCTCTCCTCCCTCTTCGTTGTTTTATGAACCTGGATCTTAACAAATAACTTTTCAGGGTGGTGCTTTGTGGTTTCAAAATCTATCTGAATTCCCACATGGTATCTGTGGCCCTGTTTTCCCTATATTGGTTGCTGGCTTGCATTTTATTAATGTCCAGGTAATTCTGTTGCTGTCTCTTTTCTTCCTGTTTATATTTTCTATCCTATAGATGCTGTCCTTATCTTTTAAAGATGCATTAGTTCCAGTTCAAATCTTATTATCTCATAGAAAAAAACATCTTTTAGAATTTCATGCACTTGAATAGAAAAAACAGTGGCCTGTAGCATAGGGATGCCTGATGATATGATGCTCGGCAAGGTGGTGAAAATAAGATGCAAAGATGGAAAACTCTCCAATTTTTCAGTTTAAATCATTCACTGCTAACTTGAGAAATGCTTCGTGACTGATGTTTATAGTGAAAAAAGTTAAATTAACCCAAAAATCTCCCTTATTTGTAATAAATTTGTGATAATAAATGTTTGTAACTGTTGAGAATTGGCGTGTATGTGGGAAGTGTGGAGGCTCGATTGGCGTGGAAAATAGTCCATGTTGCAAGTGTTTTCACATGGAAATCAGGGAGGAATCTCTCCGATGAGGCTGCTGCAATTTGCTGTGGAATATGGACTTATTCCACGTTGCAAATGGGAAGAAATCTTCCTGATGTGGCTGCTGTAGGTGCATGGCCTGTTGGGAAGAGAGGGCACCACGTTGGAGAGAAGGGTAGAGAGGAGTTTTGATGATTGGAAGAAGTTTTTCTATTGCTCAAAGAAATAATGGTTGGGGAGACTCTCTTTTTATAGAGAGGATATACCCACTAAAAATAGTAAAGACTTAATTCCTAAAACAATTCTTAAAGCATGCTTCCTAAAGAGATAAATGAAAAAAGATTTTATCTCTTTACAAAGGAATTAATCCCACAACATTTATTCCTAAAACCTCTTTACTAAAAATAGGAAAGCACCATATTGGTGCACCAAATTTGGTCCAAAGGACCCTTGCCGCCAGATTTGTTGGACATCCAGATGGCTGCCACGTGGCTTGCTGAATGCCATGTGGCATGTGCCACGTGGGATACTTTCTGAATCCCAACAGTAACAATTACCAGAATTTCTCTCTTATAAATTATATGGGATCCCAAAGAAATAAAACTCAAACAATCAAATAGGATGGAAAGGTTTCAAAGGTCACTGGTATATCTTGCATCCCTGTCTTGATTTGCTCCAGCTGTGCATGATCTTGTCATGAGGCCATTGGATAAGCTGCTTTATGATCCAATGGTAAATCTTTCTTGAGATTGTTTGTCAGACTCTGTTGTCTTGCTTATCCAGTCTGTCAAGTTCAAACTTGATGATGTCAGAAAATTTACAACTTAGAGGTGCCATGGAAACAACCATTTCCGAAGAGCAGTAGCTGGTTACAGTCTTTTTGGGCTGCTGAGATTAGGCAGAACTGCCATGAGGGGATGTGATGTTGAATTCTGTGCATCCAAATTATTGTGAAGTCACTAGCGGATCGGTACTTTCTTTTTCTTTTCTTTTCCATTTTTTTGGATGATAGTGTGAAGACTGTGTGAGGAATCTGACTAGTGGTGGTGCAAGAAAGGCAAAAAGGGGGGGTGGAGGGGACTGGAAAGAACGGCAGACATGGATTTTCATTGCAATGCCAAGAGAAGAGGGGAAACTGGAGAGCTGATGTTGCCACCTGCATATTTCAATTCAAATCATCTGAACTTCGTATAACATTCTTCAGGGCTACCATTTATAACCAAAGCAAATCCTAACTTGATATCAGAGCACAACTTCGAGGAGACTGATTAAAATGGGTAAATGGGGGAGTGCAACAATTACAAAAATATAAGCAGCTACAAAGAAATAAAATAAAGAAACAAATAAGGAAAAAAAAGATAGACTCAAACCTGGACAATGTCTCTCCGGCTTTCCTGCATCAACATGTCCAAATTATCCTAATTGTTTCCAGTAATGCACTTTGGCCATTGGTTACAGTTTTGAGATTTTCTTGCTTCTTCATGCAATCTGTCAAATTCTTTCCTTGAGCATGCTGCAATGAGAAAGGAGTGTTGAATCATGTGTGAAAGTGTGTCAGTGCATGTAAGCTTGTTTTTTGGACAAAAGAAATCCTGAACCTCTGAGTATTTCTTTTCTGTGCTTCCTTTCTTGTGTCCTGCTATATCATCATCTACTTTTGTTTTTCTCAGATTTCTTTTCGGACATTTAAGGTTGCAAAGCTGCCAGGTTTGCTTGGTTTGCTTGCAAGAGTAAGTTCAGATTTCTTTTTGTTTCTCTCAATTATACTTTGTTAAATTGATACTGAAACTTACAAAGAACAATCCACATGCCATGCAGAAGTTTTACTTAAACAAAATTCAGAGCTAAAAATATGCTCCTTTAGCGTCTATCTTTCTTTTGAAAAAAATCCTTTAGTGTCTGCTTAAGCCAAACTCCTGTCCATTTGTTTAAATGAGTTAGATGCTGTCAACTGGTACTGCCACTGTGATATTGCAATAATGCACATCTGACTAGGTTGCCAGGCTTTTAAACATATGGGCAATGTAACATTTTCTGCCAGGAGTATAGTAGTTAGCTTGATTTACTAATTCATCAAAATAGTCATCCTCTATGTTTCTGCTGCTTGGTGGTGCATTGCAACATAAAAGTGCCTGCCACGGACCATTGCAAAACAATATGAATTGCCACCATTAATGGACCATTGCAAAAGTATTACTTCCGATCCATGACAACCAGTGGCTGAATGCCATCACATTTAGTCGTCAATACTGCTGGTTAATGTTAAAACTAGTGGGGGAGGAGGTTGGAGGGAGATTGACGAGGAGAGATATTGGATACTACATGTTGAACATCAGGAGAGTCTGTCCAAAGCTTTGAGAGTGTAGGTTCTAGGTCAGAAATGTGAGAGATGGCTGCTCGTTGTAGGTGGAGAGGATATTTTATAAATGAGTACATGGATCTTTCCGTCTATGATGCCAGGGAGGTCAATAATTGAGATAAACAAGATGCTTGAAGTTATGTCTTGGGACTACATAAATAATCATAGCAATAATCAATATCTGATGCTGGTTATAAGCAAAATTAATGATTTAAGAATTAAATATTGGAATTAATGGACAGTTATAAAAAGAGTTGTGTGTAATACAATTGTTGGGGACTTGGATCCCTTTCTAGGAGGTTGTGGGTTCAAATCCTCCCAATGGCACACTAACCATTTTACCAAAAAAAAGAAAAAGTGGAGAGATAAATGCACAGGGGGAACCCATTTGGGAGAGGTGTTAGGTGATGCAATCCATAAGAGGAGACAATAGCATCAACTACATGAGGTGTCTGGTACTCGGGATCACATGGTGGTAAATGGAGAGGGGTGAGGTGGCAGTAGGAAGTGGAGGAGGGGAAAGAGTTAGTATGATAAGATAATGATAGAGGGAGAGAGGGGCTATGGGACATGAACAAAACAGAGAGGAGTGTGTCAGAAGAAGAAATCAGGGAATAGAGAGAACAAATAGAGAGAAGGGGCAGAAAGACAGAGAAGGTAAAAGTTACAATCTAGGATTCAGTAGACAATTTTGAATTTATGCAATATGGTCCAATCGATTAATCTACTTGTTGCATTTCATGCATTATCTTTTGTGAAACTCTTATTTACTTGATTGATGAGTCCTTTTTCTTTTTTAAAGAAATTAATAAGTTCAATTGTACATTTGTACTACCCGATAATTATTCCTGACATTATTTCCATTGGCATATTTGTGGATCCTGTTCATCACTCTAGATGCTATCACATATTTTTCCTAGAATGGGTTATCGAAGAAAAAGTTCATATGAAAACATTATGGGAATAAGGCTTGTGGTATTTAGGAATCCATAAAATTGGACTTTGGACTCTGATCCTGGTTGTCTTATTTCCATTATGACAGAAATCCAAGTGCAAAGTGACAAAACTATGACGCGAACCTATGCACAAACATTTGGAAAACGAGAAATTTGAGGATTGGGATTGCATCCATATAAGTGTTTGTAATATGGACGACTGCCAAATATAGGAAAAAATCAAGTACTCTGATAGAAGGTAAAATTTGTTATTATGAAACAACTAGCCCAGTGTTATAATTTATTGTAGGGGTCATATGACTTTTCAGTTCTAGTAGACAGAGACCAAGTCAAATAAAAGGTCACCTGTCAGAACTAAATCCTTCTGGGACTTTGTGCCTGAACCAATTAGTGGCAAACTGGCAATGGTAGCACACACACATTAGGTTGACTACATTATTAGAAACTAATAATATAGAAGTCTTCACATATGGGCCACTTCAATACAAAATTTCATAAGTCCCCAGTTACATCCCACACAGGGATGCTTGCTGTGAGCCTGCGACAAGTTCAATTTGATTGACTAGTGGTAGTGTTTGGGAGGGTTCGGTTACTGTTGGCTGCAGGTAGTCTGACTCCTTTGGAACCCCATGAAAGTTGCATTATAATGTCCCTTTTCAGGAAAAAAAAAAAAGGTCTCAGGTTCGCCAAGAGGTGATTTTCAGAAAATCATATTGTCTCTTTTCAGCATCTAGGAGACCCCACATGATTATGGATTCCTAATTGGAGCCTTTCTTTAATGTGCCCTATTGGGTTCTTAGATAGGGAAAAGGTCTACTCACAAAAGGACAATTGCACAAAAGACAAGAGAGTTGGTGACTCAGTTTCACCTAAAATAGGTGTACATCAGGAGAGAGTATGATCACTCTCAATATTTTCACTAGGTTGACTGAGAGTACAAGAATTCACACTTTGCTATTTATGGCTGTTTGCACATGTGATCCCCTTGCAAGGATCACCACATATTTAAATAATCAAAATTCTGCAACATGCATTGTCTTATTTGGTGAGATTTCCATACTATGGTCATAATGGTTGGTCGAGGAGCCGATGAATTACATACATTATGGGACACGTGGCCCACATTCCATGGTGAGCGTGGGGATGTGATAATGCAAGAGCTAACCTTTCACCCGACTGAATTCTGCTGGCTTGCCGACTTGTATGCCGTGTTGATTACCTGGACTATCATCCGTTAACTCGGCAACTCCTTTAGGCGAACTAGTTAAACGCATATCCTTGGTTGTTTAGGTGGAGGAGAAGTTTTTCTGGTAAGCTTTTCAGCTGGTTGGGAATTCTGCCTATCTGCCTATATCTGTTAGGCGGATTTAACTGGTTTTACCTGCTTGCTTGAGTAAAATATCCAACTAACAAAGCATTTGTTGAGCCAAATATTTGGTGGTGATCCATCTCATTATTGGGTGGTTGTCCGCCTTGTCTTCTTAGTTGGATCTTGCCAAGTTAGGTTTTTTTGCCTTTAATTGGGTCTCTTTGGGCTTCTTTGTGGGCCCTTACGAGGCTTTACTAGTTTAGACTTAATCGGGGATTTTCCTTCCCCCACCAATTCTCAAGGGAGAAGGGTATTCGGGTATATTAAATTAAACTGTGATTAGTGCATGCCAAAGAATATTTCTTTGGACAATCTGGAAGCTTTTTTTTCTGCATGGTGATGTATTTAAGTCATGCATGAAAACTTATTTACTGCATCAACTGTAGTTTAGAGGTTATTATATGATATTAGTTTCATGTGCCATCCTCTTATAATTGTACAAGCTTTACTACAGCCTCTACTGTGCTGTGAAGTGATTGACTTTTTTACCCATTTTGCAGTACTACAAGCTATATTTAGACATTCTCTCCCTCCCATTGCTCGTAATTGGGTTTTATATTCCCCAGGTAAAACCTATATTTCTTGGCCTGATTTTTGGTAGTGTTTGGCATTTAAGCATTGTTGGTTATTGATTTGAGGTCATTAATTGAAGTACCAAATGCATATTTATAATGTTAAGAGGATGTCCTGATATGTTCTAAAATCATAGTCCTCATTATATGGACAATTAGCAGAAAGATTATGTAATGGTCTTTGGTAGGGGAGGAGAACATCCCCAACTCCTCTTCTCCTTAGAATGGTAAAGAGCAAGAGAGAAAGGGGGTGAGAATGAAGGCAAAGAGATGCTGAAGTGAAGTTTGAAAGCTGTGAATCTTAGGCTAGTGGGAGTGAGATTGAAGTGACTGAAGTGGGACAATAAGCAGCTGAGCTAGGATGAAGCAGAAGGAGCTAACATAGATCTCAGGTATCTATATAAAATGTCAGATCTGTAGCTGTCAAATGATATGCATAATGAAGCGAGACGAAGGAGTGCACTCAGTTAACGGTGCAGGGAAAAGATCTATTTTCGGGAAAAAGCAAGAGCATAGCTAAGGTTGTCTATTATTTAAGCTGCATAGAGAAAATTGATGACTGAAGTAAATAAACAAAACCAAATGAACATAAAAAAGCACTATTTATAAGCATTATTATCCATAGTTACTATCGGTGATTTAAATGCCGGCGACATGCTGGCGAAATGGCGATTTTTGAAGATATGTCATGTCGACATGCTCAAGTTGTCGAAATGCAGGTGTTTCACCAGCATGTCGACTAAATCTTCGACATGCCGTCAGTAAGCTCGACATGATGGCGGCATGCTACTGCTCCTGCTGTTGTTGCTGTTCCTGTTGTAGCTCTGCCACTGTTGCTACACAGGTTATGTATCGACATATTATATATAAAGTAAAAGACAAGATTTAGCGCTTAAAGTCATATGGAGCATGAGAGGGGTGGAGAGGGTGTGAGGACGGGCGATAAGGAGAGTGATCTGGGTGAGGGAGGAGAGGGAGATGCGGGGTTCCTGTCGAAGGGGAAGGGTACAAGAGAGGGCTGGTTGGTCGTGGTGAGGCGAAGGAAGGAAGGTGGATTCTCGCCCCGTCGTCGGAGGGTTTCCCGTGGAGGTGAAGTAGCAGCGAGGGGGAAGTGCTTCAGGTGTCTGGGGAGCGATCATTGGGTGCGTGACTGTTGCGAGCCATGGCAATGCTGAGCGTGTGGGGGCTTAGGGCACAGGAGTTTCAGCTGCCATGGTGGCTGAGATCGGAGCACGGGAAGACTACCACTGCCACCGCATAGGGTAGTGCCGTGGGCGGAGGTTGATGTGCCTCGGTCGGAGGGGATGAGGTGCCTGAGAGAGGAGGTGGAGAGTAGGTTGGTGGGGGAGGTGCTTGGAGGTTGGGTTTCCAGGGAGATGGTGGAGGAGGTGCTAGGCTGGGACCTGGAGCGGGAGGGGGTTAGGGTTGTGATGTTGGAGAGGAAGTTCTTGGTCATCGGCCTCCCTATTGCGAGGAGGAATGAGCTCTGTTTTATGGAGGTTGACAGCAAGGTGGGGAGGTGGAGATGCCGGTGCCCATCACCACACGATGGGGCTTCCGTGGAGTGGCCACCGGAGAAGCTGATGTTTGAGGTGTCCAGTGAAGGAATACCCTGGTGGTTGAGGTCGGTGGAGGTGGTGGAGGCCATGGTCTCGCCTTTCACCCGCCTCAAAGGATGCTCGGCAACCGGCCTTTCCGGAGTTTCGGTGATGGCGGCGATTGAGATGAAGACTGGAGCAAGGTTGATGGATAGGGTTGTGCTGCGGCTAGGGAGTTCCTCGTGGGTTGTCTTCTACGCAGTTCGAGGAACTCGCTGGGGACCCGAGGCGGTGGCTGGAGCATATTTGCTGGTGAGAAGGAAGGAGAAGCGTCGTCTGGTGTGGGCGAGGGCGACTTGAACAACAGCTGACATGGAATCGAGGCCCAAGAGATCCGCTCGGATCTCGTTTGAGCCACGAGATTCGCTCGAGATTGGCGTTGCTCTGGAGGTTTCGGGAGCGGAAGAGGCGGGGGAGTGCATTGATGAGGAGCGGCGCGTGGAGCAGGTGGCGAGGGTTTTTGAGGGGGTCGAGGTGGCGGCACGTGCGGAGGAGCACTCACGTGTCAAGAGCACGGATCCGGATCCACATGGAAGACCCTATAGGAGCCGGGACGAGTTCGGGAATGCGGATTCTTTTTCGGACTCAAGGGAAGGGAGGAGGCAATCTCGGTCTCCTGCGGGGGCTTGCTTAGAGAAGGGGAGCTCTACCAATCTCTCTTCCTCGGAGGGGGAGAGAGCCCGGTGAGTGGCCAGTGGGGCCATGTAGGAGGAGCACATGCGTGCTTCCGGAGGGGAGGATGGTGGGTTATCTGCTGTGGAGGTGCCGCTGCGAAGATCCGAAGGAGCAGAGGAGGCAGGGGTATCTCTTGTGGTTCTGACGACACCGAGGGAGAGCTCCGGTGGAATGGTGGTCGGCGTAGCTGAGGTCAGGGCCCAACGTAAGATGGAGGATGGGCCAGGGCCTCGATCTGAGGACGATGGTGGTGCTCCATCGCAGCAGCAGGTGTTTGGTGTGCATGAGTCATCCAAATAAAAGGAGGAAGAGATCACCTTAATGGAGTGGAGACCTCGCTTGGTGCAAGGTGGCAGAAACAACGCTCTCCAATATAGGAGGAAATGGAGTTTTCGTGGAAGCCAGAGACTGAGAGAGGTGGTTGATGGCCGAAGTGTGATGCCCCAGCTAACACAGCAGAAGACGTTGCTGGATAGTACAAATGATGAGGTTCGTAGGACGGCGGAGGTGTGTGGGTTCCAACAGACCAAGGTGGAGGCCCCCTTTGGTTCTAAATGAGCAGGGTGATGACATGGAATGTGCGGGGTTTGAGCGTCTTTAGGGTGCTATATGCGTATGTGGAAAGCTGATGTCGTGTTGCTTCAAGAGACAAAGCTGGCTGATTGCGATGTCTGGACATGGAAGGAGGTTGGGGGTTCCTGGATGGAGGGGTTCCGATCCCTTGGGGCGAATGGCTGCTCAGGAGGACAGATTCTGGGATGGAGAGAAGACATCTTCTCCTTGGATGATTTCTACTGTGGGGAGCATGTCATCTTGGCGAGGTTGATTAGGAGGGGAGGTGCCAAGATGTACGTTACAGCGGTGTACGGTTCGTTGGATACATAGGCTAAAGGTATCATGTGGGAGGAGCTCGCGGTCGTCGTAGTTGAGAGTCAGGGTTCTCCTTGGCTATTAGGAGGGGATTTCAACATCACCTTACAGTTGGAGGACAGGCCAGGAGGATAGGGTAGACAAGACCCCACGTCGGATCTCTTTGTGGACTTTGTGGCCACCCATGGCCTAGTGGATCTGGCACCAGCGTCTTGTGCCTACACGTGGAGGAACAATAATGGCCAGATGTTCAGGATTGACAAGTTCCTTTGCAATGTGGAGCTAGCAGAGTCTTTTTCGGTTGCAGACGTGTCCGCCTTAGAGAGGCCCTTCTTGGACCACACACCCCTTATGTGGAGATCCAACGAGGGGACTCATTTTGGCACCTATTTGAAATTTGACAGATCCTGGTTGATGGAAGAAGGGTTCCAGCATATGTTGGAGGAGAAATGGGACTCTTTGGTGGTGGAGGAATCTCTGCATGTCGTCTGGCTGCGAAGTTAAGGATTCTATGTGAACACCTGAGGACATATAGGAGGGAGCTCAGAGCAGCCAGGAGTAGCAGGAAGGCGGAGGCACTAGCGGAGATTGCCAGGATTGATAGACAAGGAGACCAAGCCCCTATATCCTCAGAGGATAGAGAGACTAGAATGAAAATGATCTGTGCGGTGCAAGAGGAGGATATGAAGGAAGAGATAGAATGGAAGACGAGGTCGAGGCAGAAATGGTTGAAAGAAGGTGACTCTAATACCATATTTTTCCACCAAATGGCATCTGCTAGGAGGAGAAGAAACTGGATAGACAAGATGCTGATTCATGGGGTCAGCTTCTTTGGTAGGGAGGAGGTGGGTCGAGCCATAGCGAATTACTTCAGGGATTTCACTGGGAGACGCGTCAAAGGGGGTTGGAGATGGAGAGGGGAGGATGTGCAGAGTATTACAAAGACCCAGGCAAAGAGTCTCATAGCAGGTTTGTCCGAGGACGAGGTAAGGCAGGCGGTGTGGAGCCTAAACTCGGAGGGGTGTCCTGGGCCGAATGGTTTCCCCGTCCTCTTCTTCAGGGAGTTCTAGCACCTAGTAGGGGCAAAGGTGATGCAGATGATGGAGTTCGCGGTCGGGAACAGAGGTTTTGACAAACTGAATAGATTCTACCTTTTTCTGCTTCCTGAGAAGGATGGGGCGGAGGCGATCCAAGATTTTAGGCTGATTGCATTGTCCAATGCCGTGTACCTCATTGTCACTAAAGTCCTGGCTAATAGACTTAGAGATCTTCTTGGAAATCTGATATTACATGTTCAGACGGCGTCCGTACCAGGTAGAGGAATTTTGGACGATTTTGTGGTTGCTATGGAGGCTTTAGCCCTTTGGAAGAGAGAGAAGAAAAGGGCCTTCTTGCGGAAAATTGATTTTAGTAAGGCATACGACTCAGCGCAATGAGACTTTCTCTGGGCCTCCCTGAGGAGGGGTTTCCCCATGGTGTGGATTGATTGGATGAAGAGGTGTGTGACAACATCTTCCTTCTCTGTCTTGATCAATGGGAATCCGATAGGAGGATGGGTGCAACCCAGGAGAGGGGTTAGGCAGGGTTGCTCCCTTGCACCTATGTTGTTTGTTTTGGCAGCAATACATTGGTGTAGGTGACATAGAGGGCCTGCGAATGGGGTTTAGTCAGAGGCTTCATGATTGATAATGACAAAGAGACGGCGGTATTACAATATGCGGATGATACTTTGTCCCTGATTGAGGGAGCGAAGTTGGAAGCCAAAAGAATGAGAATCCTATTGGAGCTTTTTGGTGAGGCGTCGGGGTTGCAGATCAATTACCAAAAGTTAACTCTTATCCCATTTAACTTGTCAGCTAGAGAGGGTGAGTGGGGTCTTGGAGATGGAGGTGGGTTCTCTGTTGTTGGTATATTTGGGTCTCCTGCTGTCAGATAGGCGCCTCAGGATACAGGACTGGATACTTCTGCTGGAGCGGATCGAAGGTAGATTGGCAGGATGGTCCTCTAGACTTCTTTCTAGAGGTGGGAGATTGATCCTGGTGAAGCAGTGCTAGCCTCCATGCCGTCATATTTCTTATCTGTTTTCAGAGTGCTATTCCAGATTGAGAAGATATCAGGACTGATGAGGGATTTCTTCTGGGACAATGCAGGGCCGATAGGAAGGGGGTGAGATTGGTGGCTTGGGAAGAGGTGTGCAAGCCGATTTGGGACAGGGGTCTGGGAGTTAGAGATGTGGACAAGGTGAACATCAGCCTCCTGACAAAGTGGATAGCAAGGTTGGTAGGGCAGGAGCAGGGGATCTTTGGCGACGTTATGCAGAGGTGCTATGGCCCTTTCATCTCATGGGAGCCTATGGAGTCTCCACCTTTAGGTGCATCTCATTTTCTTAGGGGCTTGGCGATGATGACAGCGAAGGTACGTGACTTCTTCTCCCCTACTCTAGGGAAGGGAGATGCCTTCTGTTTTTGGCTGGATGACTAGCAGGGGAGTGGTTCGACCCTTGCTGAGAGGTTCCCCCGTCTTCTTAGGGGTGTGACGGGTCCTTTAGCAACGGTGGAAAGCTATTGGGATGGGACGGGTGCCCAACCTTTCGAGGAGGACTGTCGGATCAGAGATTTGAGGAGTTTCAGTGTTTGTTGCTAGAGCTGGAAGGTTGGGCCCCAGAGGAGGGTGAAGGCGATTTTCATTGGGAAGGAGATTTCTTTGTGGCAAAGATCTTCCGTCGGCTGGGGAGTGGCATGATCAGTTCTAATTTCGATTTCTTGCGGGACTACAGTCTTATATGGAAAGTGGAGTATCATTTGAAGGTGAAGATCTTTGTGTGGCTGATAAGGAGGGGGAGAGTGATGACGAAACAATGGAGATCTAGATGGGCCCAGTCGGAGGGTCCCATGTGCTCTCTCTGTGGTGGAGATGAGGAAGATGTCCAACACCTGATCTTTCATTGTCATTTTGTGATGCAGGTTTGGCGGTGGATGGGAGTCGACTGGATCGCTATTCCCAATGTGGATAGCTTCTGGGAATCTTTCCATAAGGGAAATGCACACGGAGGCGATTTTGCTTTTCGGTCCAAGAGAGATAGGGCAAAGGTGTTGGTGGTTATGTGGGGCGTGTGGTTGGGGAGAAACAGGGTGATATTCAGGGGGGAAAGGCCGTATGTGGAGAATTTTGTTTCGGCCATATCTTCCCAAGTGATGTTTTAGGGATCTACTCTGAACCTGTTGTAACCCGCTTGTGATGGAATGAAATGATTGTGGGTGATTTTCACTCGGATAACCGCCCTTTCGCTTAAAAAAAAAAAGATTTAGGGCTGAAATGGAAATATTTATCCATTGAAATAGTTATTTTTAAAATTCTAATCATTTTAGCTACTTCTATCATTTTTGTCAGCATACCTTTGGCATTTCTTTATATGTCAGTGAAATACGCATTTGAAAATTTATCAAAATGATGTCAAAATTGACATTTCGAACTTTAGTTACCATATCAGCAAGGTGACAAAAAAAGGGGGCCTTTTCTGTAATCAAAATCTAGAAAATACTTTCTAGGTAAATTACCTTCTATGTCTGAGATATACGTGAGCAAAATCTAATAGTTCTCCCATATATTTTTAATGGTTCTCTTTCATGTATTACTGCTTGTTGTACAAATTTCTGGTGCTTTTGTTGTGTGAATGCTATGCCTAAATGTGGGAATTTGTGTCCCCTAAAAATTTTTCTTCTTTTTGTCCTATTTTACAGGGGAGTTTAGTCTACTGGGTGACAAACAGCACATTGACTCTGGCACAGGTTTGTTGATTTGTTTAATTATTTTCATACTACTATCTATATGCATGAGCGTCCAAATTTCATTGCAACTGTTGTTTTCTGTCCTTTGAAGTGCTTGCATTCCCTGGGAAGATTTTTAATCTGATGGAAGATGGTTGTGCCTCTGAATGACAGTACAAACATTCAGTCAGTTTGGCACTTAATATGTGTTGCATTCATATCTTAGTTCTTCCTTGATAAGTGACTTTTATCACTTTCTGGGGCAACAACTGCCAATATTTGCATCCTTTCACTATATGTGACGGATATCTTATTGATATTTTGGGAAACTTCTAGGTATATGGACCTTGTCTCACGGTGTCCATATTAATTATACGTTTGATTTCATTTAGAGGGTTGAGATATCTGATTTGAAATAATGAGTAAATGGACTCCAAATCCACAGCTAGAAGCCAAGACAATTCTTGCAAAGGAAGATGCAGCTCCATTTGTCTTTGTCTCGTGAAAATATCCTCTGAGGTCTGAGTGAGAGTAGGGATCCTGTGGATGGCTACTACGCTTTCTGCAGAAAGTTGGAGATGTTAAGGGAAGGTACTTGCTATTGCAGGACAGTGTTGGTCACATCTTGTTTGAGATGAAAGAGGGCTGGTCCAATGGCTTTCTAGGGAGTATTTGGCTAGAATGAGTCACTATTCTGGGGATATATTGCCTATGTAAATTTTTGGTTATTAGAGGAAGCTCTTTGGAGGAGTTGAGTTTTGAGCTTTGATGTACTATTGACCTGATTGGATATGTTAATGTCTGTCTACTAATCTCTAGTAGACATACTTTAAACTTCTCAGAAAAACAAAGGACAACTGGCCTATCTGAAAGCAAGATGAAAAAAGTGAACTTGGGTTCTTAACGTACTGCTTTCAATGCCCAACGAGGCATGGAACAATGCTGGATCATTGATCCTGGGTGGTGGAGACCCCAGGTTTGAGCCTCCCTGATGTCCAAAAAGAAAAGGTACTGCTTTCAATTAAGGATTTTAGAGCTATGTGTGTGTACAAGAAGCATGAATGTACTTGGAAATATTACCTAAAAACAACTGCTTTGTAAACAAGCACAAAGGGTAATGATTTTTGTCATTCCATTTCAAACTCTGATTAAGAGAATTATGGGTTGATAAGTAGGGACATGTAATTCAATCAAGAAACAACAGGAGTAAACCAGCTTCATGTACTTGTTCATATTGATGTTCCCAAAGGTAATGGAGTAAGCATTTAAAATGCCAACAGGTACTAGTTCCAGTTTTCTAATGGTTATATTGAACTTGAAACTAATGGAACTTGGATTATCATGTAAGAATGTGGTGCTTATGCCCTCCTTTTCTTCTTCTTCTTTCCCCCTTTGGATGGAAAAAAAAGGATTGATCATGTAAGGTTGGCGATCATCCACTCGAAATGCCATTACAAGGAATCCCAAGACACCATCAAGAACTCCAACTCTTTGCAAACATTCTCAACGAGGGCCCTTTCCCGCTAAAGACAACAACATTCTTCTAGAGCCAAATAAACTGCAACATTGCAAAATGCCGTGTCTACTACCTTTTGGAACAAAAGGACCACCTCTAGATCTCCTTTTGGAAGAGAAATCCACTAAGAAATACAACTCATTCCCAGGCCATCCCCTAGGCGTCGACTCACATAAAGAGAATGTGGCATGTGAATACGGTGTGATGATCCTACGGTAGACCTTGGTCATAATTCTTTTTCTTCATAGCGACTAACTGAAGATCTTGATCTTTAGGGGCATTGTCACCTTCCAAATGAGTCTATAATCTTTGGTAAGGACCTTATGCCTATTCCCATGTTCCCTTACAAGAATCTATATGTCTGACTGTAAAGTCACCACCTTCCTAGGCCCTAACTATTACGTCTTGCTTCCCTTAGCTACCTGCACCCTTTGATATGAGAAATTGCCTCCGCTTCACTTCGTTCCTTATTTTGGTTTGCTCAATGTTGTCAAGGCTATCGCCTCAGGCTACTAGGCTGCCGGGCCAGGTAAGAAAGCTAAAGGTCGCCTTGGAGCTATTCTAGGCTAGGGGCTTCATTCAGGTTATCACTCAGTTGCCTTCTTTGTTGCTTGGGTCACTTTGCGCCTTGTCGCCTAACTCCTAATTCACTTTAGGTAAGACCATGAGACTTTTGTTTAGTCTTAAGTTATATATATTATAGATATGTTTGTGTTATATGTTATACATGTATAATACATACATACATACATATATGTTATTGACAGCTTTTATATGCTCAATTTTGCCTTTCTTTTTAACTTAAACTATCGTTTGTCTGGTAAGACATATGTATAAGTTATACATATACATTATTGTATGTCTGTAATGATATAATTATGATATATCGAAGTTTTATGATGTGTGTATGTATATATTTGTTATTATCTATAACTCTCTAATGATATGTAACAATATATGCATAAAGTTATGGTATTAAGTTTGTATTGTATTGTAAATATAGCATATTATAATACATGTTATTGTCTTGAGTACGACTCAGAGACAACCTTTTGGGCTAGCATTTTGGGCTATTGGTGGATGCCTCTACCTCGAGGAATGCCTCCACTTTATTGTGGTGCATTTGGCTCAAACATGATGGAGTGATTTTCTATAAGGAGTCTCAATAGAGGGAGTGCTTTGTCATTATAATGCCTTTTGAATTTTTGGTGTAATTAGCTCCTTTTATTAATGCAGTGAAGGGGTAACATCCATTGTTAACCTTTTTTTTCTTCTTAAAAAAAATGCATGTCATTATCTTGTTTTAGTAAATACATATGATATATATTTTGGTTGTTTGTTTTAGCTTATAATTATACATATTATATGATAATATAAATGTGTATGTTATTGTTACTTAAATACGATAGGATCATTATTTTTTCGTTCACTTAAATAGTATTATCATATATTTCTTATGAAAGTCAATGTTCTCATATGAGTTTATTAGGCATATTCAATATTTGAAGAAATAAAAAGATTTGTCGCCTCAATTTAATCGGGCAATTGGCTTTTTGTTGCATTTCGCCTTAGCCAATTAAGGAGCTTGTCGCCTTGTAGTTGCCTAATGCCTTGACATCTTTGGGTTTGCTTCACTCCGTGCCCATCCTAATACCAATTATCCGACTTGGGAAAAAAGATCAGATCAGGAAACTCACCAAAGAGAGTAAACTAGCACTTTTTTGTTGGATTGGCAAAGTGGAGCAGTCTTCTCCTACGATTGAGATGTAGACCAAAGGACTTTGAGCTGGCCCCCTTTCCTGTGTCCTAATTGTTGTGGAGGACTACCTATCTACTCCAAACACAATATCTTGAGTACCTATGTGGTGACTACATTTGTTAGCATGTGATGTTTGGACATAAAATTGAGTCCTTGTAAATGGGTAGAGCCAGGTGCTCTTCTTTTACAATGGTAGGGATGATTGCTTCCAATTGACCAGAAAGACATCAAATTCTCCTTTGGGTGCTTTGACTATGGTACAGGCTGAAGAAGCTGGTTCTGGAAAAACTCTTTGTATAAAATTTGAAATGGCAAATTAAGGATTCCACGGATAGCTTGATTCAAGATCTTGATGTAGGACATAGCTTACGATCATCATTTTTTATCATGACCTCTGGCATCTGCTCCAGGCATTGTGCAATGATCCGAATACTCGATTGCATCTCTTTGAAACGAATGCAGTAACTATCATAGCAATCTCCCCTGGTACCTACCGGTATGTCAGAATCCAATTGGTCATAAACATGGTAAGGCGCTCCCATAATCAATTACTGATGCTTGCAGGTTTGGGGCCCAGACAAAGAGCCTAGGGAACCTGTCCACAAAAGAGCCAAGGGGCTGCTTATGCCCTCTTTTAATTGGCCATGTATAGAATCAGAATATGGCTTCGGCAATTATGATGCACATAATCTGCATGTCAAAAACAGAGAATGTCCTTTTCTGTAATAGGACAATGTTCATAAAACAATTCGTACTCTTGGATTTGCACTGGAGTGCCCAACCATTAGCCTGTTGAAGCAGAATGTAAGAGTAAATCCTCACTGGTTAAGTTACTAGGTCTGATAGCTAGTTCTCTACTTATTATTCAGCTAGCATTGGTGGCATTCAATCGCTGCTTGCCCCCCAATGTTGTATGCACTATTCCCCAAAATTTTACTGCTTCTTATGTCCCAACTTATGGTGCTAAGTTGTGGGGGCTGGCCCTTATGTTCTTCCATTGATGGCATATCTTACTGCTTCAATCATCTTTCTTATCATAGAAGCATCGATCCTGATTAGGGATTTCAACCAAAACTGTGAAGTTTTCAGACAAGATGTTTCCATTTGTCAAAAGTTGAAATTGGAGTTCTGCATAATTTGGATAGCAGTTCAGGATTAGCTGACGAGAGTCTGATATGGGAGGATTCAGGATTCAAACTGCAAAGAAAACCGTGCCATTATCGACGATGTATTATTTTAAATTTTAACCAAAATTTTCTGGGTTGGCACTGAAATTTTGGCCCAAATTGGAAATATCCTGGTTCTTTTGTTCCTTATTGGATTAAATTTCTGACTGAAATCCAAATTCCAGCAAAAATTGCTTTTTCGAAAAAGTCAGATATCGACATTATAATAAGATGAACCTTGTCCTGTAGAAGTAGCTGTGCACTTGCAATATAAGCAATGAGCAGCTGTGGCTGCTTTAAACCCTTCATAGATGCAGTTGCAGTAGGGGCATTGCTAGCCCTTCATTTTTTTCAAGCAAATGCTAGCCCTTCATATTGTAATGTTTTCATGGGTCCCATTGGAGGCAAGAGTTCAACCAGCCCCTGCCCATTGGTCATTGCTGCGTTGGCCAGTATGAGAAGTGGGGTGGTCTCATTGATTCGCTTTTGGAGGTAGAAGCCTGTTTTGTTGGTGCTTGAATTCGACAGTGCTGTTCTAACAATAACTTTGCTAAAGGAAGAAAATATTGGATCTCCATATATTGGTAATTACTGTGCATATGTGTTACAGACATTAAGGGCAAGAAGTTATTACTATATTGTCAAACCAACAACAGTTTCTTCTTTTGTTGACAATCACACAATGTGTTCATGGTTCATCATTCAGGGAAAGAAAGTCAGCTTCAAACTGGTTTTACGGTTGCACACTGCTTTTGTTTCGCTTTTCACTTTTCACTTTTAAAGATTGGGGACAGGATCAAAAGTAATAGATCTGAAAAAGGAATATCCAATCCTGAATTTTATGGTGTTCCAGTAGTTACATGGAGTTTATTTTTCTTTGGACACGAGGGAGGGAGATCTGATTTTTCTGCTTTGACTAGTTGTTGATGCTACCTAGTGTACTGAGGCAGTGTTGTTTTGTCTTAAAATGACTTAAACTGATTCAACTGAAATCTGCAGTTTATCCAACCTGGTTGTACCAAGACCATAACCCATTTGGTTTGGTTGGTATGGTTATGAAAACACTGTTTCATGGTGGTTGCTATCCCTGTAGTTATTTTTGTGGTATTCGCCATATGATATATGTTTGTGAAATTTGTCCTTGAAGTTTCTATATCCTCCAAAGTGCCATGCTTCTGTAATTTACATTCGATTTTCACTGTTCAGCAACTCCTTATCAGAAATCCAGACATCCGCCAGAAGTTAGGATTGCCAGCAATAAATGTAAAGATGGAAAATAAAACACCTTCTCGTGGGCAAACGGCACCAATCAACCGCCATCCCTCTATAAGCAGTATTTTAAACAGTGAAAGCATGTCAAAGGAGCATCCTATCACTGTGGATGAGATCAAAAGCCTTCCTCCTCATGATCTGCTTGAGGCGAGTTTTATTTGCATGAGTCTCTTTGAATGTACTTCCATGCACTCATCTTTAACCCTTTTATTTTTTGCAGCAAGGACTTCAGCAAATTGCCTCAGGCAATCAGGATAACGCCCTTGTTTTGCTAAAGTAGCACTGTAATCCTAAGCATTTATTGCATTGACATATTTCTCTTGGTTTGCCTGTAGACTTTCAGAATACAAAAAAAGATTAACCCTTTTTGATAGGTTGGCTTCTGAGAAGGATTCTGACCTGGTGAAGGCCTTGATTGCCATAGGACAAATTTTATGTTCCAGAAAGTTGCTGGTGGAAGCTGCTGAATACTTTGAGCGTGCAATCTCGAAGGTGGTTTGCCAACCTTTACTGATATCCATGATCTTTGTTATCAGTCATGAAATCTCTTCCTAATAGTTGAGTGCACTGAAACTGAGCATAATCAGTAAGCAAGGGATTTTGCCTTCTATAAGCAGATTCAGAAGGATGATGAGATTGGGCTACTAGTTCTGGCATTGTTTGGTGCAGGAGTTTCACATATTTGGGAGGTTAGGGAATGGGTTTTTCTGTTTGAGTGACTTTTTTGCCTAAGCATGCTGGTTGTTTTATATGCATGTTTTGTCAAGTTCTACCCTATGCTACTTGCAGGGAAAAAGCTCTGAAGGAGTAGAATATTTGAAAAGGATATCAGAGTTGCAAGAGCCGGAGGCTCCAATGGATAAAGCCTGTTATTACCAGGGGCTAGTGATGCTAGGGAGGTATCTACATGTCCATGTCTTCTTTATCTATCCATCTAACTTCTCCCAAATTGTTGTTCCGGTATAATATGGAATTCCAAATTTTAGTATGTAGTAAAGAACTTGAACTTGGATCTCATAGATGTTCGGGAATAGTGACTTAAGTGATGGAAATTAGTATCCGTGCATACAACTGGCCTTCTACTGAAATTTTCATTGCGGCATTCGTCTGTATACCTGATGAACTAGGGACATCGTCATTTTCTTTGGTATTTGAGTCAAAATTAACATAAAGTCTTTGGAAATCGATAAAGCCTCATTTGGTTTCTGTCACTATCTTAAATAACAATTATTTCTTTTCTATATAGCTGGGTTACGCTGTTTGGTTTCTTTCAACTTTATCCTATCTGAATTTGACCAAGTGTTATAATTAGTTTTGAAGAAAATTCTCAAATTATTCTATATCTAAATCATAATGGTTGCATGTAATGAGAAGTGCTTACCATTTCAAGGAGATAGCATGGAAAAAAAACATGGAAATCAGTTGCGTCACAAGGCCTAAGCTAGGGTCTACATCTCTAGATTTCGTCTATCTTTCTCCTAAATGATCGTGGGCCATATGTCATGAATCTGAGAATCACTTTATTATTGATCATCATATTGATCCTTAATCATTGTCTGAATCGTAATAGAATGTGCATTATGATTTTACAGTTCATCTAACATACCACCTATTGCTTCGCAATTTTTTTAGCGAGCTATTTAAACAAGGCAAAAAGGCTGAAGCTGCCACATATCTACGAAGAGCTGCTGCATATGATTCCAATGTTGAGGCATACGTGAAAGAATGTGAGGAGGGGTTGGAAGAGAACAAGTAAACTTACCAGAGTCTTGATGATACAAAAAGGGCCTTTCTCATCTACTTCCAATAATTTTTTGACTAATTTAACCTTCTAATTTTTGTTTGCACAGCCATGAGCCGAAGAACTGACATTTCCATGTATACAAATAAGTAGGCAGGGATTTTAGCTGACGTTTAAATGTAAAATCAATGTGTATCCGAGATTCTGATCACTCGTTGCCCACTGCTGCAAGCCTGCATGTAATTTGGTTCTTATTTGTTGGTAACAGTCGTCTATAGCTTTTTCCTCCAGAGGGATCTCGTTCACTTTAAATATCACTATTTTACCAGGTTGGGTCTAATTCCTCTGGTCTGGGGGTGGTAAGCATGCAGGTTGTGGGAGCTTTATGCTGATATTGGGGCCTGTTATTACCCATGGTGACCAGAAGAGAGGTACATTGGAGCCGAATTATCAACATCCTGTTCAAATGAAAAGTGAAATTTTGACTCAACAAAAAAAAAAATCCTCCAACACAATTTCCTAGCTAAAGTTCCTATTGAAAAAAAAAAAAAAAACACAGCTAAGGTGTTGTTTCCAAGGGCAAACAAGGTTGTGACTTGTGCACATATCTGATGGATAATGAATGCATATACTTTACGGAATATAAACCACTTTTCAATTTTACGCTTTACTATTTTTACATTTCCCTCTTCAGTTTTTCCAGCTAATTTCCATCAGAGATTCAACCTTCTGTGTACTTTATATGGATGGAGTCATGTCAGACCTATCCATGTGGGTCAAGATTGCCACTCATACCCATTTCCTATGGTGGCTTGAGCTTGTTGGAAGCTTGGAGCTTGACCCATAGATTTCAGCTCATCGTGAATAAACTGTTGGCACTGTCACCTTCAGATGATTGACCGCCATTGTCCGCCACAGGGAGATCCCATCTGTCATAATGCAGTATGGTTCTGCAAGTTCTCTTTCCTGTTGTGCAAACATGATTGTCATTCCATTTTAATGTTGGTTTTTTTTATGCAATGCATATTTCAATCATGCTATTCCCCAGGTACAGCAATTATGGGTACGTGTTTTAATTTTACGATCACAAAGCGACAATGGTAAAAAATATCTTTCATAATGGGTGCCCTTGCTTCATGTCCTTATTAACGAGGGAAAAATCCTTAGGACCTATTTGGATACATTAATTCCTTGTTTCGGAGATCAAGGAATTGGAAGGTGGAATGGGGAGAGGAATATGATGTGATGTGATGCAGTGAGTGCATGGGAGGTAGAATTGAGTTAATTATACATGGGAGGTGAAATTGGCAGGAGGAATTGAGAGAAAAATATTAGAATCGTTGTTCATTTGAGGTGGAAGGTGGTAGTAATTTGGCTTGTTTTGTATGATTTTATGGCTCTTTTCCCTCTTATCCACTTTAAATATTCTTGTGGATGGTCTGCCCGCCCAATGAACTCTCAGGTCCGAAAACTCCATTGGGAAAAGGCAACTGTCACTTTATTATTGTTGTCTTGGCAGGATTATCATCAATTAGGCTATTGCTATCTTAACACAACTTATAACCATGTTGGGATGACTCTCACAATTAGGGAGGCATCGAAGAAGGTTACAAGTTAGGTTAGGTGGGTTCAGTGTCTAATGCCTTATGTTGAGCTTGTTGTCCCCATGCTTGGACACACTATCTTAAGATGGGATGACAATTGTGCGACCATCTTGGAAAGTTACCTAGAGACAACAAAGCCTTGCTACTTTTCACATGCACAGTCAACACATGGTAAACATGTGTAGTTCTTGTGCTAGTTTTTTGGATGGAGCCTCAAGCTCCCAAGAATTACTTTTGAAGGTGTATCATTACCTTGTAAGAGAAACATAGGATACAAACATAATCTCCTTGGAATCAAGTGCAACCATCACGCCTCAAAACCCTTTACCCAATTAAGAGCTAGGTTACTAGGTATGAAAGGTTAATGGTGCTTGTTTATGTTTAATTAGGTTGCTTAATTTACATAGTTGAGCTATCACAAATGGTTTTCGACAAGAAAATAATGTGAAATTACATCAAATTTAATGACACCCCAATAATGCTTCATAAAGTGACTAGAACATCGATCACAAGGTTAATTGGTATATATTTACAACTTTAACATATTGAAGTAGGGCATTAGAACAAATATTGTCATTACAAAGAAAACACCCAACAAAAGATAGAGCACTGAATTCCAATGCAAGTTTCACACATCCTGAGTAGCGTCAAACTCCTCCATTGCTAGACTTGCCTCCCACATCGTGTCACCTCAAGGTTCCTGAACTAGCGATGGGTTCTACTAGTTGTTGATGCTTAACGTGACAAAACTTCATGAAAGTGGGTCATAATGCAAGGATGAGTCAATCAGCTTAGTAAGAACAACCAACTACTACTTTTACAAGAAAGATGGTAGTGTACTATTTCACTAGCTGGCTAGTTCTCTGGCTAATGACAACCTCAAGTTTCATTCCTAAAATCCAATTTTGTTCACCCAAGCCCCCTTAGTTTCAGGCTAACATTCAAGTCCCATATCTCTTTTTCCCCACCAATTCCCACATGTTTAATCTTATTAATCAATCTCATTAATGAAGACTAATGCTATAGCTCATTTCCACTTTTATCAACTAGTGATTTGCTCACTTGCCACTCAAATCTTTAGAGTGGTAAAACCCTTCCTATTGAAGGAGATCGAGATGTACCATTTCTGTTGGTCCGTTCATACAAATAATCCCTCCTTGGCCTTTGGAGAGATTGAAAGCACTTGTGTCCTTTCGACAAGGATATCCACTTTGGGTATCGGAATGTTGATTAATTATCAATTGAGTTGGCTTGAGGGAGCGGCCTTCTACTTAACACTCGAGATCCCTTGAAAGCTATTCCACACAAGGCTATTCAAGTATTGGCCCAAGTGATCTTTTAATCCTTTGGTGATGAGAGTAGATGGACCACCTAGAATGCTTGGCTATTGATAGGAGCAATGTACATTGGGTGTTACGAAACACTAAACCAACCGACATTCTTGCTCACTTCCCAATAGGAAGGAGTGCTCCACATCCAAACTCCCTTAGGGTACTCGATGTCTTCCACACTTGCATATGTTGGTTGGGCTATTGCCTTATTACCCCTCGTATGTATCCTCGAGTCTTGATTGTTGGTCCTCAACCAACAACCACAACTAGGAACCATCCAATTCTTGGTCCATATCTTAGGTAGAACCCATCTACCAACTTTTCCTTGGGCCATCCATGCTCCCAATAAATCCCTTGTTCACTGCGTCTAGGTTGTGTTTCCTAATGCAACCCCTTAGCATTTAGCTAGTTGCATTTCGCTTATCCTTGGCTATTAACCATATCATAACTTTTCTTAGATTAATTAGCCACTTACGAGTTCATAATTTGACTTTAATAGCTTACTAGTTCAAATTCATACATAGCTATATACATATATAGTTGCACACCCTTTGGTATGACTCCTAGGCTCTAGCTAGGTTCCATTAGGTGTCCGTGACACCTTAGGACCTACACTTAGCCTTGGTTGAGTCACCTCCACATCACCCAAGGACTCCACCTTAACCCTTATTCTCAAGTTATAGGGTTATTACCATTAGCCACATCTTCGTTTAATTTATTTTCTATAAACACCTTGGAGATTGAGGCCTGAAATTTATTTTGATTTTTCGTTACATTCTTGGCCCAAACTCGCACCTTTTAGCTAGCTTTTAGCTTAATCCAACTATTCACCCATTTGTAAGCTCAAATGATCCATGATGAGCATAAATTTAAGTATGTTAGGCTCACAATGACCCACAATTCAATCATGGAATCATGGCCTTGACACAATCAATCGAGGACTTTGAATTAGGGTAAAGACTAGGGTTGATTGATCAACTATTGATGTTGATTGATCAACCTTGGATTTGATCGACAATCAAATCCAAGGAAGTTCCCATTCGACAAAAAGGGAAGCTTGATCAATCAATATAAAAATTGATTGATCAAATTTGCATGGTTTGTCAAATTTCTAGAAACAAATGCACTTCTTTCTCAAAAAAAATCATCTACAATGATATAAAACTTTTTAAAACTCGAATCAAATTTTCACATATCATTAGGAATCCCCCTTTTTAACACATGAAGAGTCATCATAGCCAATAATCCAAAAATAGATTTGATGCTCACAAATTCCATAAAGAAAACCCAAAATCACATCACTTCTTGATCATCCACCAAAATCTCGAGCAAAAACCAAAATCCAAATCTTCTAGACAAATTTGGAATCGTTCTCTCAAGAATGCCCCATCAAATCCTCAAGCAAACCATACCGTTGGGTCATCAAGAGAAAGACTTCACCAAGAAAGGGAGAGTACATACCTTAGGTTTGCCGCCACAATCTTCTCCTTGGGTTGATGGTGATAAAATGCTAAGCATTGTTGGAGGTTGGAGTTATTTATAAAGCATACAACTCTTTTAAGGTAGTAGCTAAAAAAATATTACTTTACAACCTAATGCTATTGTTTCAATGCTCCAACAATAATATGGTAGTACACCATCATGATTGACTTTGCACTCAAAAATCATCTCTAAGAAATGGAGTTAGGATGTAAGGTGCACTCTCTTGAATTGTAGAGAATTAAAAAATAGAAAAAGAAGAAGCTATAAATGATGGAATATTAGAAAGAGACTTTATATGAAAGCAAGTATTCTATAAGTTACAAAAAAAATGACTTGAGGAATGATTTCATTAGAAAAACCCAACACTCTGTTTTCAAGAGGTTACATCGAATCACTACATGGTCATGCATTTATTAATGATTGAAAAATAAAAAGAATCACATGTTTCTATTATGTGAAATGCATTCATTTACAAATAAAAAAGGAGCATACTTCCCATACTCTATCGTCCACACAGTGTCATATAGACCTACTTCCGAGTGTCAGATGCCACACCACCAAACAAACATGCACAGTCCGATGGTGGGACCTGATTTTGGTTGGTGAGGAGGAGGTGGGTAGGCTTTTGTGTAAAAACTCGCGCATGTCAAACGCTTCTCAATAAAAGAAGCCTGCACATTATGATTAGAAAATATTAACTAACATCACAAGGTTCATGACCTAAGATCATACCAATTAATTGAATTGAAAATTATAAATTTTATGTTAAGATTTATGCATATGTTTCCTTTAAATCAAAGGTAACCCCCTTAAGTGGTTGGGTGGTAGGAACTTTCATATGAAAGGGAAAAGTTTGTAATTCTAAGTTACCAAGGTACAGTTTAGATATTGATGAAATGAGCTTATTCTTTATTTGATTTACCATGGAATTGGTTGATAAGAAGGGGAAATGAAAATTCTTAGCTTGCTGCAATGTCATGTAGAGAGAGGGAGAATTATCATAATTTCACCCTCTTATTGGAGTTGGTGGAATGAATAGCAACAATTGTTTGATTTAATTAAAGAATGATGCTCCAAAGTGAATGAATCACTAGTATGAATTGAACTCTTATTTGAAATTCTGAGTGCTATAGAGAATATGTTGTGAAAACAAAATAAAAGTTGATTTCGAAACTTAAGAACCACTTCACTGAATGGGTCTATTAATCCATATTTGCAAAGTGGAAAGAGGGGATAAGCCCTATTTGAGTTTATATGAAAAGTGAGAATATCCTTTGTTAGTGATTATCAAATACTATATTAAATTGAGAATGTTTCTACATTGGAGGAGTGTTTACATGGAAAAATACATTATACCAGGGGTTAGCATTTAAAATGAGAGGAGGATGTGTCATGTCATAGATAATAATTTATGTTTTAGCAATTTCGAATCCTAAGGCTAACACTAGATAAGGAGTTAAACACAAATAAAAATTGGAAGTGTAATCTTTTGAAATAAACTCATAAAGGAAATAAATAAATAAAAGCATATGCATTTTTAACGTTTTCGCATATATCAAAATATTAAATCAAGCAAGTCAAATATGATTTTACAAGATCCAAAATAAAATAAAAAATAAATAACATCTAATAGCACAAATAAATAAAACGAAGAAATGTTAAAAATTACTCCGATCGAAGCACACATTAAGGACTTTCCTTAGAAAATGTATCGCCCCCCACAATACCCGTGCGTCAAGATCTGATGAACTCTTCCCAGGATACGACGATCCACCTCCAAGATTCGACGCACTCCGATCTTAGACGTCTTCGAAAATCACCTTAGGAGAACAAACTCGAGGTAATTTAGTTTCAAACCAAATTCTGGATTAATCTACCAATTTAATGGTTTGATCAACCAAAAAACTTCTTGTGGATCTCTCAATTTAATGGTTTGATCAACCAAAAAAATTCTCGTGGATCTCTCAATTTCCTTGTGTAAGATCGACAAAACTGATTGGAGATTTTTCAACCAATGTCACGTTGAACGAACGCACCATGAAAGAGAAACAAGAACGAGAGAGATAGGGAGAGAGTTTTTCTATTCTTGTTATATGTCAAATGAGAGCCTCCTTGTGGCCCTTATATAGAGCCTACAACTAGACGTTTAGGAAAATTCTTGTTTTATAGAAATATGGCAATTAATCGACCAATTAAATCCTTTGATAAAACAAAATAAATTGGTCGATCAAACTTGACCTTTTGGTCGATCAAACCAATTGATCAACCAAACTTAACTCATTGATTGACCAATTGTGTTTACCTTTTGATTGACCAATCCAGGTCAAAATTGTAAGATTAAAAATCCGTAGCAAAAAGAGTTCAAGTTCCAAGTTCCAAATTGATTCACCCGAGCTCGAGCCGAAGCTGGAGCTGGGCCGGGGTCGGGCGGGGTGTGCGCATGAGTGCGTGGTCCCCAGCTCTACCTCTTACTCTTTGCTATATAAGCCATGGGAGGCAGAAGCCTTTCACACCTACCAAGAGGTTTGTCCACTTCCAGTATGTGACTAAAAACATCTCTCAAATCTCATTGATTTCAACATGAATTCTCATGCCACCATATATAATTGCATCCTGATTGATGCATTCAGAATCTCAAATCCAACAATATCTCCCATAAGTAGAGAGATAATCTAGATTTTGAGAGGATATCCCACTAGGTAAACTAGCCATAAGGATGGTTCCTCAGAACCCATGATATGATACCAATACAATAAAGTATCTATAAATGAAAAGTGTTTTCCCTTGTGCCCTTTCACCTGCCATTATAGGTCCTTAGCTAGCCAAATGTGTTGGTTGGGGACCCCTCCCCTTTTCTTCCATCCACCTCCTCACCTCATCCTCCACCTCCCTCCTTTTTGTTAAGGATTTCCCTCGTCTACGGCCTATTGTGTGGTGCTTTCTTGAGTTGTTGTGCATGATGGCTATGTCTCATGGAGCTATGAATCTTGTTGTAGTACCACTAATGGAGCTTATTGCAGTGGTAATTTTCAATTCTTGAGGTCACAACTTAGCTTGTTGCTCGCAACATTCGATGCCTTGTAGATCTTATTATGTGTTTGGTAATGTATGTGCTCTATGGTGCTTAATGCTTGATGCAGTAAGGGGGCTTGGTGTTCGTTGTGGGTACTCTCATCCCTTGGTGTACTGTATTGCTCTTCTCACTCGATGTTCAATGCCTAGTGGTGCTCGATGCTATGCACGCGGTGCTTGGGATTAGTATTTGTCATGTAGGTTGGGGAGGAAGGTGCTCATAATTGTTTTATAATAGGTCTCACTTTATTTCCATTTTCTACCATCATTTTGGTATTCCTTTTATTTTACTTTGTGTTATTTTTATTGATATGAGAGTTTGTTCGTTTGATTTTGTTGTTGTTATATTGCTTTAGTCTACTTGGAGATGTACGTGCATCAAAGCTTTCAAATGTTGTTATATTCATTTTTAGGTTAACATTTCTAAGTAATACTTTTGCACCTTACATTTGGTAGCTATCTCTAGAGGATTCTCTACTTGATCATTTCATGCACGGTTTCAGTCAAGAGACTCTTGAGAGGTTGTGGCAACTCCATGAGATTTCATTGCAAAAATTTAATTATCTATTGTGATTATTTTCTTTGTTGAGGTAAGCATTTGATTGGTAGGTTAAGTGGATTTGTACCAAGTTAATTATTTAACCCACCACTTAACCTACCCCCTATTTGCACCGGGTTAAATGAACTTAACGTGGGGTAAAGTTATTATGATATTTCTGTGGAATAACTAAACCTATCAAAATATCCAAATGGATTAACTGACTTATTTTACTATTTATGCTATTTTTTTACTTATTGTACAAATTTATTCCATTTGCAAATGGAGCCTTGATGTTTGTCCTCCTCAAGAAAGAATCCTTTTTTTTTTTTTTGAAGAAACACAGTGGATGACCCTACTCAGCAGCTTCCCTCCCTACCCCAGTGGGTTCTCGGTTCCCACCCACTCCCATCCTAGGTCAACGGCCCACATTCCCACCCTTTGGCCATGTTTGTTTTGCAGGAAAAGGGGGGATAAGAGGTGTTTGGGTCCATTTTATCCCGCGGTGGACTTATCCCGAGAGAAGCCCATTTATCCGAGGATAAAACAAACCAAGGGTTAGCAGTGGGAGAGAAAAATATCTCATGTTATCCTGTTGACCTTATCTCTCGATTCATTTCTCTCCCTTCCTCCTCGAGAAGTTGCTCGCATGGAAACCCTATCGTGAAACCTTAACACGAGCTCCTATACTCGATGTGCGGTGATGTCGATCAACCTCAACCTATCGAGTAGGCTTGTCGCGATATCTTTGCTTGCCTCTCGTATTTTGTTGTTGATGAGTCGTGTCGGGCTTCACCATCGTTTGATGTTGCGGTTCGCCCTTTTCACTGTTGTGGAGCATGTTTCTTCATTTTCCCGTTGTGATTTTCCATCATGTTCTTGATCGATGAACCTTGGCAGCGTTGCAGAGCATTTATTCTCGACTATTTCACTCGTGCATTGGCAAGATGATTCTCGTCATTCCATATTTTGTGCTTGTTGACTTTTTTTTTTGACCGCTTGATCTTGATCTTCTAGACATTTCTCCATTCTTGTATTGTCATTTTTGTGGGAAAGGTTTCTTGGAGAAAGGATGGTTGTTGAGGAATCTTCCTTGTAGCCTTTACTTTTCTTGCTTTATTAGCATGTTTCGACGCATCATTGATTTCCAACATTAGGCCTTCTTGTGACCTGCGATTGCAAGGGGAGAGCGTGCTTGCTCCTCTCATGGCCTCGTTGAGGTTTGCTTGTTCCCATGTGCCTACCATTAGATGTGGTGCTTGGAGACACCATACTTCAAGCGTGAGGGTAAAGGCTTTCTATAAAAGGGCATGCATGGTCCATTGGTTGGCATTGCTACTTGTGGTGGTCCTCATGCACAAGCAAGAGGAAGAAGCAGTCGATTTGTCCGACTGGTTGGAGGAGGATGAAGGTACAGATCAGTATTTTGACCTTTCTATTTCCAAAATATGGATTTGTACTAATAAGTAGTTCCTAATGTCTTGAGTTTTTCATGATTCAAGTGGAGGATGTAGAGGGTGGGTGGGCACTTTCCCCTTCCTGTATCAAACTGGTAACTGCAATCCCTTGCAGGTATTTTCCTTTATCTTCCTGTTGAAGGTTTAATGTTTTAACTTCATTGGAACGATATTTTAGCCAAAGTTATAGTACTGATTGATTCTTTTCTACTACATTCTATACTACTTGATTATATAATACGTGGCTGATGAGAGACTCATCATGGCTCTTAATTACCCCTAATTAACTAGTTTCCCTAGTTAATTACTAAATACATGGTTAATTACACTATAGAGGATTAATTAAGAAGGACCTCTAAAATAAGTTAAAAACACTAAATTTAATATCAATTAATATTAATAATAATTTAATTAATAATTTGAACTCAAATATTAAACACTTAGCTACCTACTCAATATTTAAACTTAGTTAATTTTATGACATAAGTACTTAATTAACTTAAGTAAATTAGTCACTTAATTAAATATAGCAAAAAAGGGCAAAAACATAAATTCAAGGCATGAATATAATATTTACCTAATTTATAATGATAAAAAAAAAGTTGAAAAAGAAATAAATTAAAATAAGCCTAAAAATCAATTGTTTACGTTTAGATCCTCAGATTTTATGTCAATTGAGTCCTTTTCCTACAAATAGGTCCTTAGTTTTTATTACGTATAGGCCCCTGTGTGCAAGTCACCTTCATCTTCTTCTTCCATAACCTTGGATGGCCGAAGAGGTCCGGTGCTCACACCATTTGATCACCTCCCATCTCACGACTAAACACCTCCATCCTTGTCGTCAGCCTTCGGCTTACCGCCGCCATTTCATCCAACGGTGGCAATCCTCTCTAGCCCAACAAACTCTGGCACAGTGACTTCACCGTCGTCGGAGATGAAGGTCCTTAAAACTCTTGCACCTGGACACGATTACGTCTAGATGCAGACCCCCTACCCATCTCCGCCACCTATAAATACCCACCTAGGCCTCCGATCTCGGTGAGCGATCCCTTTCCTACTTCCCACATTGATTGTTCAATAGGATATTCGTCAACAACCTCTGACGACTCCTACCTCCCTTCCTCCAGACTTCTCCGAAGCCTTGACCACCTCCTAATCTTCACCTTCCTCTGCCGCACCCAACGACGATGTTGCGCCGTCGTCTTCTTCCCTCTGCTTGACGTTCTCTTCTTCGCTGGAGCTCTTCCTTAACCTTCTGATTTCCTCCTTCGTCACGATCCTCCGACGGAGTCCTCTACCTCCTTCGTCCAAGTAATGGTAGAATTAGGACTCTAGCTTAGTGTAAATTAGTTTAGTTTAGTCAGTTAGCTAGTTAGTGTAGTTAAATGTTTTGAATTCCGTCATCTTCTTCAACTCTGGCGAGTTCCTTGAGCTCATCAGGAGCATTTTTTTTGTCTTTTTAATCCATTGATCACACTTCACATCTTCTCACAATCACTTCTACTTCATTGATTACATGTTTATATCACCTTAACTCCTAATTCACCACACCTCCACCGGAGACCTCCGCTGTCCACGGCAGAGATTCTCTGGCATAGAACACATGCACTAGGGGCCCTTCATCATCTTTACACCACTTCAGGGCTCCAATCCTATATCTAATTCACATTATTACTCAATGTATAGTAAATGCCTAATTTCACTTCAACCTCCTAAGCTTGCTGTCAATGGCAGCTCGAGAGTTCTTTCACTCAATTACGCACACACAAACCATCGCAAGACTCATCTGAGTATTTCCCCTCACTCAATTGAGTGAGAGGGTCATTATTGAGTTCAGGCGAACTCAATAGAAGCTTTTACTGAATTCATGATAAATCTTTAAGTCTGTTCTTTAATTGGAGCAATTGTCATGTTTCTGAGGTTCCTTGTGACCTCAAAGATCATTTAAGATCATTTCTACTTAATTTCATTGAGACTCCACCTCCAGCAAATTCAAGTGGTTCACTAGAGCTCCGGTGAACCAAACTTAAGTCTCAACCTTTAGAACTCTCTCAAGTGCTCCAGATCACTTCTTTGTGATCATAGGAACAAGAATCAAGAGTTAAGTATGAGTTTTAAGGAGGATTACTCTTTGCTGGATTTCATCTTCCTCAGCTCCGACAGAGCTGAGGTCTCTTCAGAACACTTCTGATCCTAGCAACAGATCTAGAAGCTTCAGTAGAACTTTAGGAGGCTAGAATGGCATTCAGGTAAGTCTGGGAACCCCTAATCTAATCTGTCGAACAAACTCGTTCTTAAGCTCATGCGATGAATCTGGGAACACCTCTAGAGCTATCAAAACTTTAATTTGAGGTGTGGAACAACTTCCTGAGGATGAGGTAGACCTATTTAGGTCCATAATTTATTCTACGAAGCGCAGGAATTGAAAGTCAACTTATGATCTGAGTTAGGTCAACCTTGGGATAAATTTTAGAAATTCATGCTTAAATCTTTGATTTAAAGGGTTAATGAGGTTTCTGGATTAATTTAGAAATGTTTAGACCTGATTTGATTGGATTTTATTGCGTATTTCTAGCAATTTGAGTTTCTAAATAGTTTGGGTTCTAAAAGGAACCCAACACTATTCCTGATGCTCCTATTGAGATTTTGAGCTAGAAATTACTCAAACTAGTTCCTCTTGCTTCATTGAATTAGTTTAGATCAATTCCTGATGACTTAGTCTATCTCCTGATATGATTTAACCCTAAATTATGAGTTTTGACATTTGGATTGAAGCTATGAAGCTTTTGCAGCTCTCTAGAGCTATGTAGACCCTCAATTCCCTCTCTAATCAGTGCAGAATGTTATACTAAAGCACCTCAACACCTCAATCGAGGATATTAATTCATCTTTGCAAGTCAAAAAACTTGAGATAACTCTCTGAACACATTTCCAAGCATGGCGAATGTGCCATGTTCAGGTCTAAAATTAGTGGATCAATCATGATCCAAAGCTAAATTGAGGCTTAAATCAAGTAGAGGAAGTTAACAGCTTTCGATTGAGCTATTATATGCTTAATTTGGTCCAGCCAATTGACCAGAATTAACTCTTGAAGATTCGGTCTAACACAGCAATGCACAGAGGGAGGAGTGGCAAATATAGTCCCACCTCGGGAATTCTGGAACGAATGCCCTGGTATAATACAAAAACATGCTAAGGGTTGTTCGGTTGTTAGTGCAGGGTGCAACTTATCTGAACATTTGAACCTTTGAGCGCATGCGTGCACATGCATGTGTGTGCGCAGGCGTGTGCATGTGTGTGTGTGCCCGAGTGGGCGAACAAGCGTGTGTGGGCCTGAGATTGTGCATTGTGAAAAAAATCGATGAAAATCCACAAACTAAAAACTAGGCCCGAGCTAAGTAGGGTCTGGTCTCACCCTCTTGTGGGCGTTGTGTATCATCGAAAGGCTTGGGCCACCCACTAGCAAATTTTTGAATAAAATGGGTTAAGGGAAATTGGCTAAGTATGGATTCGTGAAATTGTCTAAGTGAAGATCAAAGGAAGAGACAGAGGGGCAGAGATGAAGCTAAGGGAATAAGAGTGCGCAATGTAATGACAAGAGAAGGAACCAAAGTTAAAGAAAAGAGTTAAGATAATTAAATAAGGAAAGAAAGAAGAGAAAATGAATTAAAAGAGAAAGGGATAAGGTAGAGATAACAATTCAAATGAGAGATGAAGAAAAGAATCAAACGTCTGAAATAATCATCAAAAGTTTAATCTTAACTTTTAAGCCATCTAAGCATCTTAAACAGATGTCTGATTGAAGACTGGGAGTTGTGAAGAAAAGTTGAGCTTTATATTGATAAAGTAGACACTTTTATTCATTGTAACGTACTTTTATGCCGTGCATTCTTGTGGACATTGTAATAAACATTGGATATTCTTTGTAAATTTTTCATGTACATTTCTTTTCTATAATGGAATAATTGCATGATTTAATTGTTTATTCTTTTATGCAAATATTCATGTGCTTAACATATATTATAATTATTGTAGTAATTAGGTAGCCATTAATTTAACTAATAAAAATGATGAATTAAAATTATAAATATGCCTCCCATTAAACAACTTAGACTCAACCAGTTAAAAAGAACTTAAATCTAAATGATAGGTTAACTTGACCCTATACTATCTAAATGACAACGATTCAAGTTAACCTAAGTCATTTCTTACGGGATTAATTAAGACTTTTAACCTTAATTAACCGTATTGAGAAATTACACATTAGTAGCTTTAGAATTTGACATCTACTTCTGACGTTATCGACACATTATTGTGTTGCTTATTGCTTTATCTGAAATGGGTTGGTGCCATTTCCGGCTTCTTGATTTGAAAAATGTTTCTGCATATGAACGGCTAACTACAATCCCTTGCAAGTATTTTTGTTTCTTTTCCTTTTGAGGGTTTAATGTTTTTACTTCATTGGAAGGATGTTTTAGCAAAAGTTGTAGTGTTGATTAATTCTTTTCTGTTACATTCTATACTACTTGATTCTATAATGGGTGGCTTTTGAATCTGACATCTACTTTTGATGTTATTGACTCATTATTGTGTTTTTTGTTACTTTATCTGAAATGGGTTGCTCGTTGATTTGAAAATGGTTTCCACCTATGAATTGGTAATTGCAATCCCTTGTAGGTGTTTTCGTTTCTCTTCCTATTGAGGGTTTAATGTTTTTACTTCGTTGGAAGGATGTTTTAGCCAAAGTTGTAGTATTGATTGATTCTTTTCTGACACATTCTATACTAATTGATTCTATAATGGGTGACTTTTGAATCTGACATCTACTTTTGACATTATCAACCCATTAGTGTGTTGCTTGTTGCTTTGTCTAAAATGGGTTGGTGCCATTTTCGGCTTGTTGATTTGGAAACGGTTTCCAGATATGAACTGTTAACTGCAATCCCTTGCAAGTATTTTCGTTTGTCTTCTTGACTCTGAGGTAGTGGATCTTGCATTGGAGTAGAACGCTCATATGAATTTTGAAATTAATCTCGTTTTTTATAATGAGACTTTTCCAGTTGGTCATATGTGTTTAGTTTTGCATTTGGATATACTTCCTAGCTACATCTGCGCAAACTTAGCATTAGATGGCATGCATGCATCGTTGCTTTTTCATGGTTTGGTTTTTTATGCATCATGTTTTTCCTACTAGTTACTAGTTGCTATGATGCTAGCAAGTTAGATAATATTTAGAGATTTTGAAGTCCGATTTTTGATATTTCATGTATTGGGAATGTAATGGTAATTGGAACTTTTGATATTTCGTGTATACTTATGTATATTGATGAGATTGTCTGTTCATGTTGGTTGGTTATATTTGTCAAATTAATTTTAAAAAGGAAAACATAAAGCCTACAGGGAGCAATGAATGTTATATGTTGAGTTATTGTTGTTGATCATTTCTTTGTTGAGAAGAAGGAGAATCCTTTATTTCGTTTCTGGAGGTTTGAAACATAGTTATTGTTGAATATTTTCAAGTATATAAGTAAAAGCGTTATTGATAATAATTACCTATTTTTTTTAAATTTATTTGGGGGTGATGGCTTTCATTCGGTGTTTTCTATCATATATGGAATAGTAATTTTAGAAGATGATCATGTATGAGCAGGAGGTTTCATACCATCCCTTGATGGTATGTATTTGTCTCATAACTTATGGTAGCATTTTTGCATACCATTAATGAAGATTCGTTCAATACAAAATTCATTGAATGAAATATTAGTAAGATCAGTTGAAGACCACCTATTAGATGGGTGCCATTATATCTTTCGATATACACTGACCTTTCTAAAACATTATTACCTTCATTGTCCCCTCCATGACCTTGTCACCATTTCTTCTATCCTGATTCATAGTATCTTGTCATGTCTTCTCTAGAATGAGCTCCTCTAATCCATCTCAAACGATGGCCCGAGAATGAAGAACTAGGGCTACTATCTCACAAATGAATTGTTGAAGATATTGGTTAGGCACTACCATGTTGGACATTGGACTAAAGGTTCCCTCATGACAACTACTTGGAATGAGATAGACGTTCAGTTTAATTCTGCCACTGGTTTAAGGAATCCACACAAGAAGATTCTTAATCGTTGGAAAGAACTCAAGAGGAAGCATTTTACTTACAATGACTTACTGGGCAAGAGTGGGTGGGGAATGGATCCACAAACTAACACTCCAGTTGCACTTTCATTGGAAGTATGGGATGAGGTAATATATATTCGAAATCGTTAACGAGTTACGTAAGTTACCATAAGATAACGTAGTTTCTCACTTTGACTTACATTTATTTTGACTAACTCCCTGTCCACCTACGAAAGTTGAAGGGAAAGTTGTTCCCCTACTGGGATGATGTACACACAATAGTCGGATGAGACAATGCAACTGGGGAGCATGCATTCTCCTCCAATGTAGAAGACGTTAATGGGATGTCGAATGAGGATACTGCACCAACACCCAGTCGTAATGCTAATAGTGGGTTTCAACATCAAGGAAGTTTCAACAAACAAGTTCGAACTGAAGGAGAGGACATATGGACGTTCCTGCGAACCCCATATAATGGTCTTACATTGTTTCATAGCTCAGCTGCAGGATCAAGTTCCCATGGCCACCCCTCCCCATATCCGAATTGTAATCCTTCAATAGCACCTTCCCAGGCCAAAAGTTCGAAGCGAGTATCGAATGATTTAACCTCTAGTGGTGGTACATGTAGACGAGCCGGATCGGGAGCAGCATGGTCGGCCGCAAAGGCAGATGAATTTACGAGTATGATGAAGACTCTAGTTGAGCACCATATCTCCCCTCTTGTAAGAGTTGATTTGGAGGGCCAGGAAATTTGTCATTGCACGAGGCTTCTGAGAGATCATCTTCCCAGCATCTCGCCTGATGATCTTGTCACGATTACGGATGCATTTCGGCACACCAGTCAAAGAGTAGTATTCATGGATGTTATCAATTCTGATGCAGAGTTTGGAGCATGGTTGAGGATAATTGGCAACGACCACTGTAATTTCCTACTCGGAGGGGGTGAGATCAGCGTGACGTAAAAAATGCGGAATTGAAATATAACAATCTCACAAAAGACAATCGCACAAAGGGCACAAAGATTTTTAGGTGGAAACCCAAACCGAGTGAAAAACCACCACCTAACCCTCTCGAGTTAGGATTTTCCGATCAACCAAGTTGATCAAATCCACTAAATGAATCACTTTAAACGAGGGTGATTCAACCTCAATTACAACCACGCTACTTAAACGAGGGTAGCGTACTTCAACCCCTTCTCTTCACGAGAAGGATTTTGTCCCACGAAGGAGACGGGAATTCGCAAAGCGAATACTCAACCAAATAACAAAAATTAAAATAAACAACAATCCTATAGAACTAATAAAGTAATTTTAAACCTAAGTTTCTATAGGAATTAAGAAACTCCCCTTTGCAAGGAGTGCGTCGGCGACGCGGATGCGTGAACAACACAACGGCGCTACGTCGCTCTCGTGAACTACGGCGGGAGAGCGGGTGCGCAAAGCTTGATGCTCTTAGGATGAGGAATTAGAGCTTGGAGAGCAAAAGTTTTTCTTGGACACAAAAGAGTGTGAAAGTGTATCTAGGTGTCTTTTTGGTTTCTCTTGGTGTGTGTTGGTGTGTAAAGGCTCCCCTCTATTTATAGAGGCCTTAGGAAGGCTTTGGAAGGCTTAGAAAAGCTTCCATAGCCGTTGGGTACAAAACCCAAGTGAATCAGCCCGAAATCAGGAACAATCATTACACTGACAGGCTTATCAGACGTCTAATTTTGGCATCAGACGTCTGGAAGATCACTTTAAGACGTCTGAAAATAAGGTCAGACGTCTGATTTTGGGTGGGTCTCTTCCTGACTTGGATCAGATCTAAACAAGGTTCTAGCGCAAGTCCATCAGACGACATACAGGACGTCTGGCACTATGTCTGGACGTCTGGAAACCTACTTTTTCGTGGGAATGGATTTGCAACTGCTAGAAAATCTCTGAGAAGAGATTTCGGGTCAGTCGAGGTAAAACAGTCAATTATCAGACGTCTGGACGGGCTTAAGGACGTCTGATAAGGCTCTAACGGTCATATCCTTGAGTGTATGCTAAGAGAGCCAACGGTCCACTAATTGGACGTCTGGCAAAGTCATCAGACGTCTCCTAAGACGTCTGGTCTAAGGTCTGGACGTCTGATTTCATCAGACAGAACTAACTTGTCCAGCCTAAATGTTATTAGACGTCTGAATCAACAGTCAGACATCTTAAAACACTTTATCTGACGTCTGATTTGGGAATTAGACGTCTGGAAACTCTGTTTGAACCCTACATTGGTTTTCTAAGTTCTCTACAGAAAATCTAAGTATCCTAGGGTTGTGCGGGTGTTCCTAGGACTACTGTTAGGGTACTTTGAGGCTCTTTAACATGAATCTAAGTAACAAAAATAAAGAGCAACAAAAGAAACGAAAAATACAAGGAGTACAAGAGAAGGAAATATATCCTATTCTTCATTTCCTTCCATCTTCAATCTATCGCTCCTCGCGAATCTCCTCTGTTTTCCATCAAACTCCTCCAATCCATCCTGGATGCGAGCTCGAACTCCGTCTAATCACGTCTCCATTTGCAATTTTCCTGAAATCTAAGACTCCAAGTGCAAATGTTAAATGACACGTGTTTTGTTATCATCGAAACAAATGATCGTGGTGCTCTAGCACCAACAATCTCCCTCTTTTTTATGATGACAAAATTATAAATAAAGCAAAAAATCCTCCCCCTTTTTGACATTATCAAAAATGTTTAATTGATTTTAAATTTCCTATAACTCCCCCTTAAAACATGCCCTTCTATGAATTTCTTTTAACACAAGTAATTGTCCTCTCCCTTTTTTTTTGTAACAACAAGATAGCTATTATTTTTCTCCCCCTTACTAAAGGAAATTTAGCTAACTTGCATCTCCCCCTTAAAAATTGACAATTAGCTCATAAAATTTTTTAACTCCCCCTATCTAAATGCTTATGATAAAAAGATAGGGTAAAGAATTTTTACCTCACCTACCATGGCCAATAAAATGGTCCAAATGGTGGTGGTGGTTGCCACATCGGATGGGGCTCCCATCCGTAGCTTAGAGGCCCGGGCATTGGCACCGGTCTCCAATCTGGTGGTTGACGTGCGGCAGGGTCATTGTTTGTTCGCCGTCTCGTCGGTCTTCTTGTTCTCCTCCTTGGTCTACTCCTTGGTTCTCCCAACTTGAGTTGACTAGCCTTGAGTTTGTAGGTCTAGTCCTTTGTGTTGTAGTTATCCCTGAACCCTACAAAACAAGATTCTAATTTTTTCTTCGGTATCCAAGTGGGCTTGGATTTATCCCTGAACCCTACAAAACAAGATTCTAATTTTTTCTTCGGTATCCAAGTGGGCTTGGATCCGGATCTGTTAGCGGGTCTCCTTGATGAAGATCCTTTCTCAATCTTAGGGCTATATAAATCATCTACTTTGTTGATTAATTTGTTAGAGTTTTCCCTAAGACATGCAATTTCTTTTACTATAATATTCATCTTAGTCTTTAAATCAAAAATTTCTAACTTTAAACTATCATTTTCCTCAATCAATTTATTATTTTCATTGATGAGGTTATGATTTTCTAATAATAGGTTGTCATTTTTAGGACTAGCTTCTATGTCCTTAAATTTTATTTCTAACCTATCATTTTCACTTCTAAGAAAACTAAGATTCTTTTTCATGCTTTTATTTTCTATCTTAAGTGATTTACTAACTTCAAAAAGTTCATTAAAAGCTTCTTGTAAGTCGTAACTTACCTCGTTGTCTGAGTCGCTTCCGCTTTCGCTGTCACTTCCTCTGGCCATGAAACCAAAGCAAGCGGTTTCTTCTTTTTCTTCTTCTTCTTCCTCCAAGCTTGAATCGTCCCAAGTGGCTTGGAACGCCTTCTTCTTAGATTTCTTCTCCTTTTCCTTCTTCTCCTTTTTGAGAAGAGGGCACTCTGGTCGTAGGTGCCCTTTCTCGTTGCAGTGGTAGCAACGTCTCGGGCTCTCCTTCTTCTCCTTCTCTTTCTTTAATTCCCTACAAAACTTGAAAAATTTTTTAAGTAAAATTCTAAAGTCTTCGTCGTCGGAACTTACCTCGCTATCCGACGCGGCTCTGAAGGCAAGAGTCTTCTTCAGTTTAGGCTCCGGTGTATCCTTCTTCTTCTGCTTCAACTTTGTCTCGTAGGCCATTAGATTGCCTATGAGATCTTCCATGTTGAGCTCCTCCACTTCGTTCGCCTCCTTGATGGCGGTGACTTTCTGTTCCCACTCCGGTCCGAGGAAACGAAGAAGCTTACCTTGAAGCTCCCCCTTGATGAAAGTCTTCCCTAATGCTTTCAAATTATTTATGATGAGAGTGAACCTAGTGTTCATCTCACTCAAAGATTCGTTAGGCTTCATAGCAAAAGATTCAAATTCTTGAGAAAGTAAATTAATTTTAGAAGTTTTTACCTTAGAGGTACCTTCATGAGTTACCTCGAGTGCGTGCCAGATCTCGTATGCGGTGGCGCATTGTGAGATTCTATTGAACTCCTCCGAGCTGAGCATGCAATACAACGCGTTCATTGTTTTCGCGTTGAGCGAGAGTTCCCGAATCTGCTGCTGCGAGTATCCTGCGTCGGGTCGCTCCGGGATCTCGTATGGGACTTCGCAACGTCCCCATAGAGCGAAGTCCGTGGCTTGAAGCCACATCCTCATCCTCAGCTTCCAGTAGCTGTAGTTGTTTCCGTCGAAGTAGGGTGGTCGGACGGTGGACTGCCCCTCAGGTATTTTGATCGCTGATGTGCTTCCCTCCATTTGATCTCTTGCCGGGTGTTACTCTGATCTCGCAAGAACCTACCCTGATACCAACTGTAATTTCCTACTCGGAGGGGGTGAGATTAGCATGACGTAAAAAATGCGGAATTGAAATATAACAATCTCACAAAAGACAATCGCACAAAGGGAACAAAGATTTTTAGGTGGAAACCCAAATCGGGTGAAAACCACCACCTAACCCTCTCGAGTTAGGATTTTCCGATCAACCAAGTTGATCAAATCCACTAAACGAATCACTTTAAACGAGGGTGATTCAACCTCAATTACAACCACGCTACTTAAACGAGGGTCGCGTACCTCAACCCCTTCTCTTCACGAGAAGGATTTTGTCCCACGAAGGAGACGGGAATTCACAAAGCGAATACCCAACCAAATAATAAATATTAAAATAAACAACAATCCTATAGAGCCAACAAAGTAATTTTAAACCTAAGCTTCTATTGGAATTAAGTAACTCCCCTTTGCAAGGAGTGCGTCGGAGACGCGGATGCGTGAACAACACGACGGCGCTACGTCGCTCTCGTGAACTACGGCGGGAGAGCGGGTGCGCAAAGCTTGATGCTCTCAGGATGAGGAATTAGAGCTTGGAGAGCAAAAGTTTTTCTTGGACACAAAAGAGTGTGAAAGTGTATCTAGGTGTCTTTTTGGTTTCTCTTGGTGTGTGTTGGTGTGTAAAGGCTCCCCTCTATTTATAGAGGCCTTAGGAAGGCTTTGGAAGGCTTAGAAAAGCTTCCATAGCCGTTGGGTACAAAGCCCAAGTGAATCAACCCGAAATCAGGAACAATCATTGCACTGACAGGCTTATCAGACGTCTAATTCTGGCGTCAGACGTCTGGAAGATCACTTTAAGACGTTTGAAAATAAGGTCAGACGTCTGATTTTGGGCGGGTCTCTTCCTGACTTGGATCAGATCTAAACAGGGTTCTAGCGCAAGTCCATCAGACGACATACAGGACGTCTGGCACTATGTCTGGACGTCTGGAAACCTATTTTTTCGTGGGAATGGATTTACAACGGCTAGAAAATCTCTGAGAAGAGATTTTCGGGTCAGTCGAGGTAAAACGGTCAATTATCAGACGTCTGGAATGGCTTAAGGACGTCTGATAAGGCTCTAACGGTCATATCCTTGAGTGTATGCTAAGAGAGCCAACGGTCCACTAATTGAACGTCTAGCAAAGTCATCAGACGTCTCCTAAGACGTCTGGTTTAAGGTCTGGACGTCTGATTTCATCAGACAGAACTAACTTGTCCAGCCTAAATATTATCAGACGTCTGAATCAACAGTCAGACATCTTAAAACACTTTATCAGATGTCTGATTTGGGAATTAGACGTCTGGAAACTCTGTTTGAACCCTACATTGGTTTTCTAAGTTCTCTACAGAAAACCTAAGTATCCTAGGGTTGTGCGGGTGTTCCTAGGACTAATGTTAGGGTACTTTGAGGCTCTTTAACATGAATTTAAGTAACCAAAATAAAGAGCAACAGAAGAAACGAAAAATACAAGGAGTACAAGAGAAGGAAATCTATCCTATTCTTCATTTCCATCCATCTTCAATCTATCGCTCCTCGCGAATCTCCTCTGTTTTCCATCAAGCTCCTCCAATCCATCTTGGATGCGAGCTCGAATTCCGTCTAATCACGTCTCCATTTGCAATTTTCCTGAAATCTAAGACTCCAAGTAAAAATGTTAAATGACACGTGTTTTGTTATTATCAAAACAAATGATCATGGTGCTCTAGCACCAACAACTACAACCTCTGATTATTTTGCTCTCTTTTATCTATTTATTACTCTGATTTTAGGATTCTAGTGTTTCGTATTGCGGTGTATTATGAACTTTTAATTCTCGTATATCTGTTGCAATTGTGATTTCCTTCACTACAATGTCTGTTGCTTTGAACAATATTTCCCTTACAAGTACTACAATCTTATCTAATGGTATTTCCTTATTTACTCTATTAAAATTTTGTCCAATGAAACGAGAATGTATTGTATTATCGTCGTCATTGTTTGAACAGGTATGTCAATGTTGTCAAATGATGATCGGAATAATGCGTCATCTGACGATAGCAGCTTCGAGGTGAATGCATTGGCAGTTGCTGAGGTTGTGTTGCCATTGGCTGCCGAGTTCTCTCTCTTTTGGGAGGAACCAATCCCTCAACAGCCACGAAACACAAACACGATGACCGGGCACATTTGGGTTCACGATGTATTGAATGGACACTACATGCGATGCAATGATGAGTTTCGTATTAGCACCGACGCCTTCTACGCCATAGTTGAATGTCTGATGGCTCACACCAACTTACATAACTCGAGGAATGTAATCGTTAATGAGCAACTGGCTATCTTTCTCCATGGCCTCGCCCATGCCTCTTCGAATCATAATATGATGGAAAGGTTTCGACGCTCTAAGGAGACTATTTCCCGATATTTCCATGTTGTGCTTGATGCTATTTGCAGCTTGAAGAAGAACTTCATATGTCTGCCTGGGAACTCCCCTCCTCTTTTAACCGAGATAAGGGGAAACCCATGCTTCATGCCATATTTTCAGGTAGAAAATATCGTCAATACATTGAAGTGACCATTCTTATGGATATTGTAACATCATTTTTCCTCGATTGGTTTTATGTTTTGCATAGGGTGTCATAGGTGCAATCGATGGATGCCACGTTATAGCTACGATCCCTCAAAATGAGCAAGCCTGGTTCCGAAACCGCAAAGGATGGACTATGCAAAATGTCATAGTTGCTGTGGACTTTGAGTTGCAGTTCCTCTATGTGGGGACAGGATGGGAAGGATCAACAATTGACATGAAGGTCCTTGGATGGACTTTGGGAAAAAGGGTCTTAAAGTTCCAAATGGTCAAAGTTACTTGGTTGATTTAGGATATTCAAACATTGATAAGTTCTTGGCACCTTTTCGAGGTTTTGCATACCACTTGCAGAAGTACCGTGGTGGAGCTTGTAGGTACAGGTCTTACAAGGAGCTGTACAATCATCGTCATGCTCAACTCCACAACATTGTCAAACGAGCCTTTGGTGTCTTGAAAAAGCGCTTCAAAATGTTGGAGCTACGTCCCTATAGTTTCAAAACTCAATATCGAATTGTTATGGCCTACTGCATCATCCACAACATGATTTGCAAGTGGAGATTGGAGGATTGTATTTTTAACGAGTCATGGGAAGACAACGTTGATAATGGGGATGGAGATGTTGATGATATAGAGGTTGACCCTGCAGCTATTAGGGCGAGGGAATTTCTGCGAGAGCAGAGAGCCCATAGCCTATGAGAGGACCACATCGGCCATTGATAGTTACAATTAACGTCCCTTTAATTTCTACGTTGCAGGGTTTCATTATGTAGACTTCCATATCCCTTAAGTTTTGATATATAATTACATGTATGGACATTATATGTCCTACAGGAATATGCAATAGCAAGTACTTCGTATGTAGTATGGGAGACTGACAAATTTAATATTTCTAATATGAAGTTATCTCCACTCCACGCACATCAATGATAATGAAAATATTCTCATATCAATCAAGTAGTTCTCTTGTAAGCATGGTTGACGGGTTCATGACAACAACTCACGGGAGATGATGTCATTGTGGTAATTTATGTCAAATTTCCTTACTTGATGATAGTGCCCACGAATTCAGCACAATGGATCCTACTCATTGTGGTAATTTATCCTACTCATGTCCATTGGGAGAACAAGTGAAATGACCCTTTCCTAGGGTCGTTTGGCGTTTCCGGAATTCGTAGGGGTTTTTGTGTAGTTTTAAACCCCTTAGGTTTTATTTTGGGGTTTTTGAGGGGGAAAGAAAAATTGCAGAGGCATCCCCACAATTTTCCCACCACCATCTCCCTATCCACGGGCATCCTCTCCTCCCCCTCACCCCTACGCACACCCGCACGCCGACACCATCCCCCTACGGCGCCATCTCCCCTCACTCCCCTCCATGCCACATGCCTACCTTCCCCATGCTCCCCTGAGTCCTTATAAACCCCCGCCCCTCCTCCATTCTCCCCACACCACAACTGGGAGGAGGCGATGGAGAGTGGGGAGTAGCAGCAGGAGGATCCAGAGGGGCGGAGCTGCTGCAGGAGCCTGCAGCTGAGCAAGAGGAGAGGGAGAGTGGACAAGCTGTTGCAGCTTCTGCAGAGAGGAAAAAAGGGTCGAAAAAAGTTCTGCAGAATCATTTTTTTTCAGCAGAATCAGACATTTGGAGTGACCCCCAGACGTCTGGTTGGACATCCGAAGGTAAATCTTAGACGTCTGACAGTGCATTTTTTTGTCTTTTTTTCTGCCAAAAGTCTGACCATGCTTGCGCGTATGTCAGAGGATTGGGAAGCGCACTAGTGCTAGGACCGAGGGAGTTTCGAACATCCGGAAGTATCTCCAGACGTCTGAAGACACCCACGGAGTTCTAGACGTCCAGAAAAGGAGCCCTGAATAAGGTGAGTCCTTGAGATCGTTTAACACGTCTGGGACTCTTCCCAAACGTCTGATTTTGATCAGAGTTGGTGTTTTTGGGCCCATTCAGGGCCTAAATGGAGTCAATTTTCCCCAAACGAAACGTCGTTAGTTTCCTTTCGAGCTTCCCTACGTATTGGTATAATGTCTATACAGTTCTGAGCATATTTTGACATATGGGTCAATGTGATAAGTCGTTCATTCGTGGTGTGCACGAAACCTGCAGGGATTGCAAGCTCCATCGACTATGCCCCCACATCTCCCGGTTATCCTGGTAGAGTGGTTCCCACACTAATCTCGGAATTAGTAATTAAATTTCATGCGTAGAATTAACTGAACCTAGGTTGTGAGATGAACCATAAGATTAAAAAGAGGTAAATGTATGCTGCTATAGAATCGAACCCTAAGATTGTGAAATGAACCCTAGGGTTGAAAGAAATGAATGTACATTTAGTTTAAATTATTGTTTCCTGAAAAGAAATAAACCATGAGTTGCCTGTAATGAACTACGCCATGCCTGCTTGTACTAACTAATTGATGGTGGAATTTGAGTTGCATGTTCTACGTACAACGAACTAGATATGGAAATAAGAAAGTCCATTAATGAACCCTACGAGGAATTTAGAAAGAAACCATGAATACTGTAGTATGGAAAACCTGCAGGTTTTGGAACATGTCGCCTACAGGCAGTTGTTCGAATTTGATTAAGGGAAGTGAGCTGGCCCTCATGCACGTAGTACTGAGGAGAGCAACTATCCCTTTAGAGTAAAGGGGATCTTGCCACCCCTTGGGTTGAGACCCGGGGTGGGTTTGGCCACTCTACGTCGACTCTTGTTTGGCCATCATGTACGTGGTACCGAAGTGAGCTTCTTAGTGTAGGGAGGGAGCTAGCCGCCCTATGAGGCCCGTGGTTAGGACTAGCCACCCTACTCCAACTCTTGTTAGCCCGTTGGGCAAACCGGGATAATCGGACCAGGGTACGCGGACTGTGAGGGGCGAGACTACTGTTCTGAGAAGGCAAGCTCCTGTGATGTTTCGTGTTGTACGTTTAGACGTGTCCGTTAGCGGAAACGATTGACCGCGTGCTAGTGCGAGGTAGCTACTCGTACGCTTATCACGCGTGCCGTAGTCACTGCTACGTCGCGACTGTGACCTTGTGGTAGTAGACTGGGTGCAGGACTACCACGGGGACTCTCACAGTCAAGAGAGTGCCACGTGTACATCATATATAGTAGGAAAACTGTAAGCAAGATCATTCCCTTAGGGAACAAGAAGATTGAGAAATGTCATGGAACCATATTAGAGTACTTGGATAAGAAAAACAACAATTGGAAACGAATGATAATCAGTAAATCATTAAATGCATGTTTAGCTAGCTGCCTGTTTAAATTAAATGATTGAATCACCACTCTCCTCAGCGTTAGCTGACCACAGAATTTTATAACCTTGTTTAGGTTAGGGATTTGAGCAGCCAGAGCCACTGACTCTGAGGGTGCTGGGCCGAATTGAGCCCAGCAGTAGTTTTCTTCTGTCTTTATTATAGAGTTTTGTTGTAGTGAGTACCTGTTGTTCTTAGTTATATTTCTGTTATATCTGTACGAGTTTATGTTGTGATGGCTATGCTTGTAATCTTACTTTCCGCTATATAATGTGAGATACTAGTGGTTTGCTGTTTTCTTATCTTTATTTTCAGTCATATATCTTTCTGCTTGGTTGCATTACTTGTGTGGTTATGGAATGATTATGACATTTGGTTCTTTCTCGTTGGACGACTGGGTCTTGGCACGAACCGTTCTCGGGTCCTATAAGGAGCCGGGAGCGGGTCGCTACAACAAGTGAGTGGTAAATGAGTTCGTGTTTATAGTCATTTTTTCAATATGTATGGTCCACAATATTTTCAATTATCGCAGGAATGCAATTACAAAATTGGTGCAAAGTACCTTGATCCTGTGCTCGACTTTGCTAGGGTGGAATCATCCTTCATAGGTGACGTGTCTTTGTGCGTGTGTGTTAAGAGGTGTTGTTATAGTCGCACTTGATACGTCAATTTTAAAAGAAGTAAACGGAGGTGAGTCCAAGTGTCGGTCTCAGGGAGGCGTGGAAATCGGATTTTTTTTATCACTTGTTGTCACGGAAAAGGCGAAGTTTTGCTTGCGAAAGATACGATTTTTGAAAAGCTAGAGAGAGAGATAGAGAGAGAGTTTAAGGTTAGAAAGCTCTTGGTTTTGATCATGCAACTTGAACAGAAATTAAAATGGCAATTGAACGGAAAATAACTTCATTAAACATGCATTCGTAGTTCATAACTTACAACATTAAATACATGCTTCAACAAAAGTAATGGAAAGCTTAAGAGAGAGAGAGAGAGAGAGAGAGAGAGTGGAGAGCGATGAGGCAACCACGGCGGTGGAGGAGGCTCCGTCGGCAGCTCGTCGTCTCCAGCGATTACAAGAGTGCCTAAAGTTAGCTAAGAGAGGAGTGGAGTAGTTGCAAGGGGGAGTGAATGCCTTGAATGGTGGTTGGAGGGGGTTTAAATAGAGTTAAGGGTTTCCTGAAAGAAGAAGGGGCTTTAGCGACATCCAGAGCGTCGCTAAAACTGCTTCCAAAAGCGTCGGTGTAGCCTTCTCACCGCCGGTCAGCTGCCCGCCCCGTTCCTTCTCCTCGCACGATCCGTGGCCGCTGAACAAGAGCCATCCGATCAAAGATCGGACGGCTGAGAGTCTTCCTCGCCCACGCTGAGATTGCGCCTCGGGCGCGCGCGTGCGCGCGCGTTTCCGCTCGACGTGCGCGTGCGCGTGGGCGCTCATGCGTTGCGGTCGCGCCGCGTGGCGAGATCCTGGCCGCCTGCTGCTGATCGGGCTGCCCAATTTCTCCGCGCCTTTCGCCCGCCTTCAAATCCCCCTTCGCGCGGCTCGAACGCGCGTCGCGTGGATGCGGCCGTGCGCGTTAACCGTTGCGCCACGCCCACGCTTTTGTCGCGGCGACCGCAGGCAGGCGCGCGGATCTCGGCCATTCGATCGAAGATCGACGGCCGAGATTTGTCCTCGGCTGGCTGAAGGCATGCGTGCGGTGGGGGCGGGGCTGACGTGGCACAATCTAGGCCGTTGATCTCCAGATCAACGGTCAGAACTTCTTAGGCCCATTGTAGGAGCTCCAGATGTCGGATTTGGCCGATCTTGAGTCCGTTGGACTCCGTTCGTCATTCTGAATCCATCCGTGCGATCCGATTGCTCATCTGAGGCCTGCTTTGACAAATGCTTACACAAATGACCATTAATACAGTTTATAAGCAATCTTGGTACATGATGCATGCAATGCTCCTATTCTACTTATGTTGTGCCTTTTATTCTAAAGATGGGAAAGATGGGTCATATTCAACATAATTATTACCCCCTTGTGTGGTGTTATCATACCCCCATACTTACTCTTTGCTAGTCCCTAGCAAGGTTTATTCTAGCCTTTATTTCCTTGCAGAATTCAAGAAGTAATTGCTTAGGCACTTCGTTACTTGTCAATAAGAGGAAATATACGCAGATCTTAATCTACAAAGACTAAGCAGCACTCAGGTGTCTACCAAAATACGAATCGCCCGAATCCTTGCTTTAATGTATATATAACTATACATACGTATATATTTTTTTTAAGAATTTTTTTCGGAATTCAGTGTGGGTTGGTAACTTTTTACAGCTACCCAACCCACCCAAAACTCGGTCAAAACCCTAAGTGCTAAGCATCTTGGTGTGAATGTTGTGATAGACTCACTTAACGGTAATTGAGACAGACTTCGAGTTTCTACGCCTCTAGGTGACCGGAAAAGGAAACAAAATTTGCCTGAAGGTGTATTTGTTCTATTGGCAGCTTTCTCCCTACATTTGTTTTAATTTGGGTCAACACAAGGAATTTTCCAATGTATATCTCCCAGGCTTGTACTACTTCCCCGCTTCTTCCTTAGGTGTTTTGGTCTTTTTTGTGCAATTATTGAGCTGGGCTCTGGACAACCGACCAATGGGCTGTTACCCACGATCACTTACCAGCCATACTTGTGCGGTGAAGTGTGGTTTATTTTCTTTTCTTCTTCTTCTTGTTTTTTTTTTTTGTAGGTGGCTTCCCTATTCTCAAATGTACCTAAAGGCAACGAAAAAGAAATGGCCTATGGCTGGGTTCTGGACAACCTGCCAATGGGCTGTTACCAACTACAACTTGCCAGCCATACCACCCTAGAGAGTTCATTAGTTACCCAATTTCTGTCAAAATCTCTGAGAAGTGAGTCTGTGCAAAAATGTGTGCAGATGCTTAGACTCAAAGTTTTTCTGAGTTAGAGGGTAAGTTAATAAGTCGTATACTTATTACCTTATTTAGTAAGTGGATTAGAATAGCTTAAGGTTGCAAGGATTCGCCGCTAAATCCATATTTTAACGGACACCATGGCTGATTAAGCCTGAAGGCCTGAAAAGTCTAAGTGTTTAAGTTCTTTCTGTATTATTTCTCACTATTGACAAGTTTCTAATGCCTAAGTTTTCTTCCTAAATTTTTTTTTAATTAATTTATTCATTCAGACTGATTAATTGAGCTCAGGATTATGCAATTTACCATCCCCCCATGCTTAAATTGGACAATGTCCTCATTGGCAGATACATGATGCAAAAGGGTTCAAAAAGATAGTACCTGAGTGACGTGAACTACCAGATCAGTTTGAATCCTCTGGGTTGCCTCGCAGGAAGCGCTGAGTTTAACGCCTCCAGCTGGGCGGTGCTCGGTGTCAGCCCTCAACGAGGGTGACACTTTCCTTGGGGGGTACCTGGGCCAGGAAATGCTTCAATCTTTGACCATTAACTGTAAAAGTGTGCCCAGTGTTAAGATCAGCTATTTCAATCGGCCCATTAGAATAGGGCTTAACCATCCGAAATGGTCCTGTCCATTTCGACCTGAGTTTCCCTGGGAAGAGTTTTAGGCGTGCATCAAACAGCCAAACTTGCTGGTTAGGCTCAAAGGTTTTTCTATGAATGAGTCGGTCGTGGACGGCTTTCATTTTCTCCTTATACAGTCGACTATTGTCAAAGGCGTCCCGACGGATTTCTTCGAGCTCGGATAATTGCAACGTCCTCTGCGCACCGGCTAACTGGGGATCCATGTTACACTACTTGACAGCCCAGTAAGCTCGGTGTTCCAATTTGACAGGTAGATGGCAGGCCTTGCCGAAGATCAGGCGATAAGGCGACATTCCTATCGGGGTCTTGAAAGCGGTCCTGTATGCCCACAGGGCATCATCAAGTCGTGTGGACCAGTCTTTCCTGTCAGGTCTCAGTCTTTTGTAAAATGCTCTTGATTTGTCTATTGGAGACCTCAGTCTGCCCATTTGTTTGTGGATGATACGGGGTGGCAATGCGGTGGTTTACCCTGTATTTTCTAAGTAGGGCACGGAATTGGGAATGGATAAAATGGCTTCCACCATCACTGATCATGGCCTTGGGTATTCCAAACCGGGAAAAGATGTTCTTCTTCACAAAGTTCATGACAGCCTTGTGATCGCATCGTCGGGTGGCGATGGCTTCAATCCATTTGGAAACATAGTCTATTGAGACCAGGATGTACTCGAAGCCGTTGGATGGTGGAAAGGGACCCATAAAATCGATACCCTAAACGTCGAAGATTTCGACAATCAAAATGGGCTGAAGGAGCATCATATCTTTCTTGGTCATGGTCCCCAGTGTTTGGCAGCGTGAGCAAGTTTTGGCAAAGATGTGTGCATCCTTAAATAGGGATGGCCAGTAAAATCCAGACTGCAACACTTTTGCAGCTATTTTCTTTCCAGAGAAGTGGCCGCCACATACTTGGTCATGACAAAAGGAAAGCACACTCTGAACTTCATCTTCAGGGATACACCTTCTGATGATCTGATCAGCACAGAGGCGAAACAGCATGGGATCATCCCAGAAATAGTGCTTGGCCTCAGCCAAGAACTTGTCCCGTTGCTGTCTAGACCAGCTGTGCGGGGTTTGTCCTATAACCAGGTAATTGACGTAGTCAGCATACCATGGCATTTTCTTGTCTTGCACGGCTAGGATGTGTTCATCAGGGAAGGTATCAGATAGAGGTAGGGAGGGTCCAATGTGGTCTGGATGAAGTCTCGACAAGTGGTCAGCCGCCACATTTTTCGATCCGGCCTTGTCTCGGATTTCCAGGTCAAATTCCTGCAAAAGCAGGATCCATCTGATGAGCCTGGGCTTTGCGTCCTTTTTGGCCAACACGTGCCGGATGGATGAATGGTCAGTGTAAATAGTCACGTGGGATCCCAGCAAGTATGAGCGGAATTTTTCAAGTCCAGATACTACAGCGAGCAACTCTTTTTCTGTGACGGTATAATTACGTTGGGCCTCGTCCAATGTTTTGCTCGCGTAGTAGATCACCACGGGCTTCTTGTCTTGCCTTTGTCCCAGGACAGCGCCTCTGGCAAAATCTGATGCATCACACATAATCTCAAAGTCTTGGGACCAGTCTGGGGGTTGAAGTACAGGTGCAGTGGAGACTAAGTCCCAGAGGGTGTGATAAGCTTGGATGCAATCAGGAGACATGTGGAATATGGCGTCGTTGGCTAGAAGGTCAGTCAAGGGTTTTGAAAGCTTGGAAAAGTCTTTGATGAACCTTCGGTAGAAGCCAACATGTCCGAGGAAGGAGCGAATCTACCGGACCGAACTAGGTGGAGGAAGTTTGGAAATTAAATCAACCTTAGCTCGATCTACCTCGATACCCCTATGCGAGACAATGTGATCGAGGACAATTCCTTCTTGAACCATAAAATGGCTCTTTTCCCAAATTAACACCAAGTTAACCTCGATACATCGTTTCAGGATTTTCTCCAAGTTGCTCAGATAATGGTCGAATGAATTCCCGAATACAGAGAAATCATCCATAAAGACCTCCAAGTATTCACCCACCATTTCTGAAAAAATGGCTAGCATGCAACGCTGGAAGGTCGCAGGTGCGTTGCATAACCCGAACGGCATTCGACGGAATGCAAACGTGCCATACGGGCAAGTGAATGTGGTCTTTTCCTGATCTTCTGGAGCAATTGCGACTTGGTTATATCCTGAATATCCATCTAGGAAGCAAAAATACTTCTACCCTGCCAATCTTTCAAGGATTTGGTCAATGAATGGCAAGGGGAAGTGGTCCTTCTTAGTGGCTTCATTAAGCTTCCTATAATCAATACACACCCGCCATGCAGTAGTGGTGCTGGTGGAGATGGATTCGCCATGATCATTGGTGACAACGGTGAGCCCAGCTTTCTTTGGAACCACTTGAGTGGGGCTCACCAAGGGGCTATCGGAGATAGGGTAGATGATGTCGGTGTCAAGCCACTTGATGATTTCTTTTTTAACGACCTCCCGCATGTTAGGGTTTAAACGTCTCTGCATCTGGCAGGAAGGTCAGGCCCCGTCTTCCAGGTAAATCTTGTGGGTGCAATAGGTGGGGCTAATTCCTCTTAAATCCGAAATGGTTCAACCAATGGCCGCCCGATGTTCTGAAAGGGTCACAGTCAACCTGAGTTCCTGATCCTTGGTTAGATGAGAATTAATAATCACTGGGAAGGTCTGGTCAGGTCCCAAGAAGATGTACTTGAGATTCTCGGGCAATGGTTTAAGTTCGGGTGCGGGTGGGACCACAGTCGATGGGAAGGGAAAGGGCGGTAGTTGATCAACATCGATCTCTTCAAATGGTGTCATGTGATGATACTCAGCCTTACAGAGGTCCACGGGTAATGATGGTGACGAGTCAGAACTACGGGTTTGGTGGTCTGAGATAAAACTGAGGGTGAGGCATTCCTCGATTAAAGTTTTCACGGGATCATGTTCCTCAATGTAATCGCAATCAAAAGACTTTGTCTCCCGGAAGATATCCAATTTCATTTTCCTGTCCCCAAATGCGATTTCCATACATCCCGTGTCGCAATCAATGTTTGCTTTAGCCGTAGCTAATAAAGGTCTGCCTAAAATTATGGGTGCATTCTGTAATTTTTCAGGGACTTCCATGTCGAACACCAAAAATTCGACCGGGAAATAAAAGTCCTTGACCCGTACAATTACGTCCTCGACAACCCCCTTCAGGGTTTTCACAGATCTATCAGCCAGCTGGATGGTGACAGGGGTTGGTGTCAGCTCCCCAAAACCAAATTGGTGGTACAGGGTTGTTGGAATTAGATTGATAGAAGCGCCTAGGTCCAGGGGCGCTCTATCAAACGTCATGTCCCCGATATTACAGGAAATCAGGGGCGCTCCTGGGTCAGTTCGCTTGAGTGGAAGGTTGCTTGATATCACGGAACTTGCTTGCTCAGAAAGTACAACCTTCCTAGGTGCTTGCGGTCTTGGCTTACGCTTGGGTGTACATGCATCCTTTAAAAACTTGGCGTAAGTAGGGATGTGTTTGACGGCTTCTAGGAGCGGAATATTAATCTGTACTTGCTTAAAAATTTCCAACAGCTCCTCAGTTTCCACAGTATTCTTCTTTTTCTTGATTGTTTCCAAGGCCTCAGGGTAGGGTGTCTGAATGTGGATTGGTTCCATGTCTGGGTCCTTGGTTGGTGCCTCTTCTGAGTCGGGTATTTCAACAGGTAAAGTCTCGGGGGGAGTCGGCCATTTGGGATCCTGGGTTTTGGTGATGCTTCTCAAGGTCACCGCATTCGCAGAGGCATTGGGGCCATGGGGTGATCCTTGAGAAGACGAGGACGAAGAAGCGCCAAACCCAGGAGGTGTTTGCGGGGCTGGCTGGACCATGTGAGCCTGCCCGGCGTTGCTTTGGAACCCTTGCGAATTGGGACCTCTGTTAATTATATTTCGCGGGTTCGGTTGTGGTTGGGAAGGTAGGGATCCTTGTTGTTTACAGTCCAAGAGTTGGCTTAACTGTTCCTTTACCAAGGTCATTTCCTCTTGATGTTTCTGGTTCATGTCAGCCATCATCTTTATTAAGGTATCCATTTGGTTTTGTGGGGGAGGGGTCGCCCTATTCTGGTTATATTGGGGTTTAACTGGTGGTCCTTGCTGATAGGGGGGCAAGTGTGGCTGCTGGTTTGGCCTAGGCTGGTTTTGGAATTGCGGTGGTTTCTGGTTTGTCCAACCAAAGTTGGGGTGGTTACACCAGCCGGTGTTGTAAGTGTTGGAGAAAGGGTCAGGTTTCGCATATCCGTGGACAGCTTGCACATCTTCTAGGATAGCCGATGTTGATGAAGAGGGAAGGGAGTAATCAAGGGTCGAGGGAGCAAAGGTCCCTCCCTGGAACGTGGTCAGGGGTTGTTCCAGATTCAGTTGGGTGAAGGGCTGGACCAGGTCAACATTATGTGCTCCCTTTGCTAGGGAGAAAGTCTGCAAGGGGTTCCTGGTCTGATTTAGTAGCTCATCAATCTTTTTGTCCACCAATTCCACTCGATCCAACTTTTTGGCAATGATGTCCATGTCAACCATTCCAGAATTTGCTTGCACCTCATAAATCCCGCCACGGGGTTGACTGGACCTGTTATACTGGTTCATGGAGGCATTGTTGAGCGAATTCTCACTCATAGACTCAAAGAGCTCAAACGCGCTCTCCTCATCTTTGTTTAGGAAGTTTCCCCCGCATGAGGCATCAACGAAGTTCCGTAGGTTACTGTCCAGACCGTGGTAGAAGATCTGGGCCAATTGTCACCTTGGAACTTCATGGTGTGGGCATTTCCTCAAAAGTTCATTAAATCTTTCCCACGCCTCATGAAATTGTTCCCCACCCTGGAGTGTGAAGGTAGTGATAGATCTTCTGAGGGCATTGGTCTTTCCTATGGGGAAGAATTTCTTTAAAAATGCATGCCTCAGTTCTTCCCAGGTGGTGATGGGTCTACCTAGGGTTCTAAGCCAATGAGAAGCCTTGTCGCTTAATGAGAAAGGGAACATCTTGATTAGAACAATGTCAAGGCTAATGTTCCTAGGTTTCACCGTTCGTGCTATGCGGTCGAGATCCTCTAGGTGCTGAAAGGGGTCCTCATTTGAGCTTCCATGAAAGTGGCTCTGGATCAGACTTAAGACATTCGATTTTAACTCAAAATCATCTCCCCCCTCGGGGATCCTAAGGTGTGGCTCGACTTTAATAGCATAAGGGTTATAGAAATCATGGAGGGGTCTTGGCTGGTCCTGAAATGGCGGTAAATCAAGTGGTGGTTACCCTGGTATGTCGTGGAAAGGTGGTGGTGGTTGTTCTTGTGGGTTCTGTAACCGTTGTATGGCTTGCATGATGGTGTGGATTTGTTGTTACTGAAGCCAATGGTTAGCATTGATTTGAGCTTGGATGATGGCCATAGCATCAGGTGGGGGTTGATCCTCAGCCTCATCTACCTTAGGTTCAGCCATGTTTTCAACAAAATTACGTCGCCTAGATTCCTGCCCCAAAACACACAACTTGGGATGCAGTGAGTGCCTCCCGTGCATACACGAGAGAAGAACAGGAGGGGATGCGGAGGGCGACAGATGCGAGAAATGTATTTCAATCAAGCACCCAAGCCTAGTCCTTATGGTGTATTCCTCAGGAGACCTAGAAATCTCACAAAGGGTGATTAAGTCCGTAAGCACTGGACTCCCCTTCCCAAGGCTAATCTGGCCAGGTTGATTACGAGGGGATTGCAGGGAAGGTTCTTCCTTTGGATTGCGCCTCCGGTTCCATAGACCCCACAACCGCGGTCGTTTGACACTGTCCCGCAGCCTAGTCACCAGATTCTACCAAGGGAATGAAAGCCAAGTGCCTAGCGAACAAAACTTCACCTTTTGAGACTTAACTCAGTCCTACCTAGGGCACGTCTACTCAGTTTTGGAGGGTTAGGATAGTGCTTGTGCTTAGGGTGATGTGATGAGGCGTTGATTGGGGTGGTGCCTCTTAATTTTCCACTTTCGAAGTGTGTGCTTCTAGAAAAACATGGTTTTCAAGCAAGGATTTGTTAAGATGTGGTGTCTTTTAGTGTTTCATCCTTACTTTAGTACTTTTTAGGGTTGACGTATCTTAATGTTTTCAAACAAGTTTCAGTGGGCACGTCAAGTTCTGCACACAACTTGGTGAAAGTAGATTTCCTTTTCTTTTGTAGAGGCTCTAAAACCCTAGTGTACTCATCTTAATGATCATGCAGCTTCTATTAGATGAATCAGTTTTAGGGTTGAGTGGTGTGGCCCAAGTCAATTCACGGTGGCTTCGCAAACACCACTCAAGAAAAAGAAAAGAACACTCCAAGAATTTATTCAGAATGTTAGAGTGTACATTTTTTGTGGGGTGATGTGTTAAGGATGTGGGTCAAGTAATCATACACCACGCCAATTTTTTTCACTTTTTACAATTTTTTTAACTTTTTCACGCAAGCAAACAATGAGAGACAGGTTACTCACTATCAGTCCTCGAGGCGCCTACTCCCTTGCTACTGTCGTAGAATGCGTCGCTTCGCCGTCCATGCGCCGAATTCCTGCAACCGTCAAGTAAAAAGGAAAATAGGGCATTAGATGATGTGAGAATGAGTGTGGAATGGAGGTGATAAAACAAATCCGTTGCCTCCCCGGCAACGGCGCCAAAAACTGACGTGTCTTTGTGCGTGTGTGTTAAGAGGTGTCGTTATAGTCGCACTTGATACATCAGTTTTAAAAGAAGTAAACGGAGGTGAGTCCGAGTGTCGGTCTCAGGGAGGCGTGGAAATCGGATTTTTATTTATCACTTGTTGTCACGGAAAATGCGGAGTTTTGCTTGCGAAAGATGCGGTTTTTGAAAAGCGAGAGAGAGAGATAGAGAGAGAGTTTAGGGTTAGAAAGCTCTTGGTTTTGATCATGTAACTTGAACAGAAATTAAAATGGCAATTGAACGGAAAATAACTTCATTAAACATGCATTCGTAGTTTATAACTTACAACATTAAATACATGCTTCAACAAAAGTAATGGAAAGCTTGAGAGAGAGAGAGAGTGGAGAGTGACAAGGCAGCCATGGCGATGGAGGAGGCTTCGTCGGCGGCTCGTCGTCTCCGGCGTTACAAGAGTGCCTAAAGCTAGCTAAGAGAGGAGTGGAGCAGTTGTAAGGGGGAGTGAATGCCTTGAATGGTGGTTGGAGGGGGTTTAAATAGAGTTAAGGGCTTCCTAAAAGAAGAAGGGGCTTTAGCGACATCCAGAGTGTCGCTAAAACCACTTCCAAAAGCGTCGGTGTAGCCCTCTCGCCGCCGGTCAGCCGTCCGCCCCGTTCCTTCTCCTCGCACGATCTGTGGCCGCTAAACGAGAGCCGTCCGATCTGAGAGTCTTCCTCGCCAGCGCTGAGATTGCGCCTCGGGAGCGCGTGTGCGCGCGCGTCTCGGCCAGACGTGCACGCGCGTGTGGGTGCTCGTGCTGCGGTCGCGCCGCGTGGCGAGATCCTGGCCGCTCGCTGCTGATCGGGCGGCCCAATTTCTTCGCACCCTTCGCTTGCTTCAAATCCCCCTCCGCACGGCTCGAACGCGCGTCGCGTGGATGCAGCCGTGCGCGCTAATCGTTGCGCCACGCCCGCGCTTTTGTCGCGGCGACCGCGGGCAGGCGCACGGATCTCGGCCGTTCGATCGAAGATCGACGGCCAAGATTTGTCCTCGGCTGGCTGAAGGCATGTGTGCAGTGGGGGCGGGGCTGACATGGCACAATCTAGGCTGTTGATCTCCAAATCAACGGTCAGAACTTCTTGGGCCCATTGTAAGAGCTCCGGATGTCGGATTTGGCCGATCTTGAGTCCGTTGGACTCCGTTCGTCATTCTGAATCCATCCGTGCGGTCCGATTGCTCATCTGAGGCCTGCTTTGACAAATGCTTACACAAATGGCCATTAATACAGTTTATAAGCAATCTTGGTACATGATGCATGCAATGCTCCTATTCTACTTATGTTGTGCCTTTTATTCTAAAGATGGGCCATATTCAACATAATTATTACCCCCTTGTGTGGTGTTATCAATAGGTTTGAAATTAAGGAAACTGGAGATTGAGATGACATAGTTGTCACAAAAAGCAAGTTTCAATGAGGAGTACATCAAATTTCTTATGGAAAAAATGAACAACATGCAAGGTGAAATTGACCTGAGAGAAAATCAATATAATTCTATGAGGAAGGAAGTAGAGGACTCCAAGGAAGAAGTCGGTAGGTTGCAGGTTCGCATTTGGGAGATGCAAGTGAAGGCGACTGTGCGCGAAGCTGAGCTTCATTCAGCACACGCTACTATTGTAGACAAGTTGTGAAACTTGTCTTTTTAGATATGTAATTCTAGATTGGTACTACATATGAGAGGTTCACTTCGTAGGCGGTAACTTCCTTGACTATGGACTAATTGCAATCGTATCTATCCTTATCCCCATATCTCTATGACAAACATGGACTCTAGAATGTGTAATCTATTAAGTGCCAGTAATTTTTCTTCCTGTGCTTGCTGTTATTTATTTTGAGGTCATTGCATATTTTCACATATATTGTTGTATGGTCATATAATGTCTACAATTTACATGCTTCAATTTTATTCCTATCCATCATTTAAAATAAATAATAATTTGGTAATACATTATTGCCTATGTTGTAGTTTTCATGCAAGGATATCTATTACAATCTAACGAGCAATGATGAAAGCTAACAATATGTTAATCATTTTAACATATCAATGGGTTACATGAAACATAAATGGCTCCATGACAATGACCACATTGACATTGGTTTGGATGGGTGGCAATAGAATTATGCAACCCCAAAGTTGATGTCATTTTGGCTGCAAACTTGGTTAGGATGCCACCATTCATGGTAGGCAACCCCTGTTGCGGTAGCCACATGGATACTTGTGTTCCCAAATGAAGTTTCTTATAGCTATCTGAGCCCAACATCCACTATATCGAATAAAGAATGCTAAAGACATATTACCTGAGATGGCATTACGTTGTCGATCATCAGCCAACAACCTTCTACCTGCAGCGAAATTAGTATTAAATCATAAGTATTGCATTATGCTCATAAACACTGCTTTACAGGTTATGATTTATTTTCTAATGGGTAATCAGTTATGATTTCAGGAATCTGACCTGGTAAGGAGAAATCATCTTTTGTGATGCATCTCTGTTACAGATAAGTGTTCTTTGACCCACTACCTTCTACTAATATTGTCCTAATAAAACACTATATGCTCTTTAGAATAAATGTTTAATTAAATTCGACCTGGCTTTCAAAATGAGACATGGTACTTCTGTGCTGAATATGATCTCTCCCATCATGTAGATTGCTATTACCTTGTAACATTAACATTCATTTTGTTGTTCGATGTAGAATGTTTCTGTTCATATTTATATAGTCATCAAATATCTTCATAATTGTCATCTAAATTGTAGTTTTGGGAAATTGGAGATTATTGTTATGCCATTGATGGTGGGTTTCATATTTTCACTTCTGTTGTTCATTTGAACATCATTGAATAATAAAGGTAACTTACATCTCTTTTAAATATATTGTTTCCATCTGTTCATTTTGTGTGTGCATACAGGATGCATGGAAGGATGGATTTGGGGAAGGTTGCTGCTGAGAGGCTGTTCCAGCTCGATCCTCATGATTTTGGCAACCATGTCTTGCTCTCAAACATGCTTGCTTCTGCTGGCAGGTATGCCAATTTGAATTCTACTTGAAAGAAGTGTTATAATACTGATTTAGTGGAAATGATCTTTAGGGAAAGTTGTTTGTGTTCATTATTTCTCCCTTGCTTAGTACTTATGAAATCAACTTTATATGAAACCACATATATTGTAATGTGAGGCCATAATTGTATGAATTTTCTGTAGGTTCTCCCTTCGAAGAGGGGTGACGTAATAATTGCTGAAATAAAATAAACAATCTCACAAATAAGCAATCACACGAGTACACAATTATTTTTAGGTGGAAACCCAAACCGGGTGAAAACCACCACCTAACCCTCTCGAGTTAGGATTTTCCGATCAACCAAGTTGATCAAAATCCACTAAACCGAATCACTTAAAACGAGGGTGATTCAACCTCAATACAACCACGCTACAAGTACGAGGGTAGCGTTCCTCAACCCCTTCTCTCCACGAGAAGGATTTTGTCCCACGAAGGAGACGGGAATTCGCAAAGCGAATACCCAACCAAAAGACAAAGATAAAATAAAACAAGTAATCCTATAGAGCCAACAAAATAATTATGAACCTAGCTTCTATAGGAATTAGGAAACTCCCCTTTGCAAGGAGTGCGTCGAGTTGATGACGCGGTGCGTGTGCCACGCGACGGCGCAACGTCGCTCTCGTAGACAACGGCGGGAGAGCGGGTGCGCGAAGCTTGATGCTCTCAAGAGAATGGAAATTGAGCTTGGAGAGCAAGAGCTAGCTAGGACACAAGAGAGTGGAACTATGTTGCTTAAGTGTGTCTTGTGTTTCTCTTGATGTATCCAAGTGTATGTTGGTGTGTCAAAGGCTCCCCTCTATTTATAGAGGCCTTAGGAAGGCTTTGGAAGGCTTAGGAAATGTTCTATAGCCGTTGGGAACAAAGTCCAAGAGAATCAGGCTGAAATCAGGACAATGATTACATTGACAGGGTAATCAGACGTCTAACTCTTGCATCAGACGTCTGGAAGGCCACTTTAAGACGTCTGATTTAAAGGTCAGACGTTTGATTCTATGCGGGTTTCCTCCTGACTTGAATCAGATCTAAACAGGGTTTTTGCGCAAGTCCATCAGACGACATACAGGACATCTGGCACTATGTATGGACGTCTGGAAACCTACTTTTACTGTGGGAATGGATTTTCCAAACGTTGCAACGGCTAGAGAATCTCTGAGAAGAGATTTTGGGTCAGCCGAGTCAAAACGGTCAATTATCAGACATTTGGAAATGCCTAAGGACGTCTGATAAGGCTCTAACGGTCATATTCTGCAGTGTCTGCTAAGCTAGCCAACGGTCCACTATCTGGACGTCTGGCAAGTCCATCAGATGTCTTCTAAGACGTCTGGACTAAGGTCTGGACGTCTGATTTCATCAGACAGAATACTAACTCCAGCCTAATAGTTATCAGACGTCTGAAACAACAATCAGACGTCTTAAAATACTTTATCAGACGTCTGATTTTGGAATTAGACGTCTGGAAGTGCTGTTTGAACCCTATATTGGTTTTCTAAGTTATATACAGAAAACCTAAGTATCCTAGGGTTGTGCAGGTGTTCCTAGGACTACTGTTAGGGTACTTTGAGGCTCTTTAACATAATTTTCTAAGGAAATAAAGAGCAACAAAATAAACGAAAAATACAAGTACAAGAGAAGGAAATCTATCCTATTCTTCATTTCCTTCCTTCTTCAATCTATCGCTCCTCGCGAATCTCCTTTGTTTTCCATCAAGCTCCTCCAATCCATCCTGGATGCGAGCTCGAACTCCGTCTAATCATGTATCCATTTGCGATTGACTTGAAATCTAGGACTCAAAGTGCAAATGTTAAATGACACGTGTTTTGTTATCATCAAAACAAATGATCGTGGTGCTCTAGCACCAACATTTTCAGCTTAGCTAAGTTTGTTGAATCTAACCAGTAATTTGATGTAAGGTAGCTTCGATTATCATGAGCTGAAAGAAACAAAAGCTCCGAAATTGGCTCGGATACCATCTTTAAGATAAGCAAACAAATGAATTGGGGAAGAATGATCATGATCGAGTTGAGTGGGTTAATACTTGCATTTGTACCTAAACCCAGAGAATGTTACAACGGCCGGAAGTTACAAAAGTTTCAATAAACTAAGCCGAGCTGAATAATATTACAAAGATGACTTTGCATTACAAATGTGTTTATAGTTGATTCCTAGAACATGAGCTCTCTTAGAACCACAAACACAAAATGGATTTTTCAAAGAACCTTGCAGGTCAAGGGGATTTCTACTAGGCATAATGAGTTTTCCAAAATTTTGGTTTCTGTAAGTTATTAGAAAGTCATGCATTCATAAGATTCAAATTAATCGAGAAGTTATTGCATGTCATCGATTCAAATTAATCGAAAAGTTTCCAGGTTACATAAATCTACTTACAAGTATGCATTACCTAGTTTAAAGATCAATTTGGAGTGCAAGAATTCAGATCATGTATAATTTAATTTTGTTGTAAGTTTGAAACCAAGTCACACTTATTTATTTCTCAATGTGTCAAGATTAACACCATCAACTATATGAACCATTGCATTTTTAAGCTAGGTGGGACTTAAAGGCGGCATTGTGCGTAATTTATTGCAAGTATAGTTTATAAATAATTAGGAATTCGTCCTGCTAGTTTGTGTGTACGGGCATTATGTGGGTTGTTGAGGGTTTAATGTTTTAACTTCATTGGAATGATGTTTTAGCCAAAGTTGTAGTGTTGATTGATTCTTTTCTGCTACATTCTATACCACTTGATTCTATCATGAGTGGCTTTTGAATATGACATCGACTTCTGATGTTATGGACCCATTATTGGGTTGCTTGTTGTTTTATTTGAAATGGGTTGGTGCCATTTCTGGTTGGAATTGTTGGTTCCCCTTCACTGGGAGTTTATTGCTGATTCCATTTATGAGTTGTCGATTCCTTGTTGGAATTGCCTACTGGAATCATTGCAAATTACCGGTTCCTACTGGAATTGCTGATTTCCTCCACTATTTTGATGCATCCTTACTAATTTTTTCGAGATAAGCTGCTTCTTGTTTATCTGTCTGTTACCAAACATACAGATATTCAAAGTGTTGGCACAACAACTTAAGTTGGAGTTTAATGTTACATTTAAGTTTAAGGAAGATATGTTAACCATTTTATTTCTTTTAACTACTTTCGTTTTGTACGTATGATACCCTCTTACAATTTGGATGGAGTGTGGTTGCTCCCCCTAAAAAAGTTGACAAGGAAACAACTCCTCATGGGATGAAGCTGATGGATAGCTGGAGCTGTAATAATGGAGGGAACGTTGATAGGGAAGAAGGGCACTCTCCTAATGGAGAGAAGCATTGAAGCAAAAACAACAACTCATGCTGCCATTATTGCAGTCCAGACAATTGGTATGAGCAGTGAAAAATTTCCAGGCTAGAAAGTCCACAATAGTACACCCCTTTTGCAATTGTAATGAGTTGTATGGATCCTCTTTTAGGCTGATTGCATCTTTCCTTTGGTTTGAAAGTGAATAAATATTGGACATGTTTATTTCTTCTAAAGTTGTATGAATTCTTATGGTTCCATTTTTGATTATTTTAGTAATGTAAACTTTGTTGTTCATAAAGTTTCACACAAGGCCTCGTTGATTATCTTTGTTCTTTTTTTTTACAAGAGAATGGTGAGATTGAAATCTCTTGGAAGATCAATTGCCAATACATTATACTATTTTGGTGGGTTGCGTAACCATCCTTATTCTGTTCGATTTGTTATATCCGGTAGTCGTGTTCATTTACATATGGTCACCAGGTCCTTCGATGATTACTCATCATAAGTGCAATTCATAGTAAATTTTTGGATTTTATAGCAATGACATTCTAATGTATCCAATTTTATGCTCCTACTATGACTTTGCTATGCCTTATATTTTGGAAATAATGATAGGAAATGTTTAAGCACATGGAAAACACCCTCAAATTTAACCATGGAACTGAAGGGTTAGTTCAACCCAAAAAGTCATGCAAATATGAATATCTGACCCTTGATGAGGTGTAACATGACCTAAATAAACTTCATGCTCCATGTCGACAAGAATTATATTTATTCACTCAATTGGGAAGGTTTTGTTTGAATATGTCCTCTGTTAATGTATATTTCTTGCTATTCTACGAGTAGTGATAGTTGTACTTCTCATGTAAAAATAATTGCAACTGAGGTTGTTGATTGGTTGTTATTTTCTTCTGTGATATATGAACTTTAAATATTCAATACATGAGTCATTGATACCATTAGAGTTAAAAATTTACTCTTGTTGTAATACATATTTCGATTGTGTGACATGTCTATACTTACCTTCTCACAATAACTTTTACCACCAACTTTTTTTCTTATGTCTTCTTTTCTTAACTGATGAATGTGTAACTTCTGTTATAGAAATCAATTATTTCCGTGCAATTAAATCCATATCTCAATTAAAACATTTCAAATTTCAAAAAAAATTACTAAAAATAACTTTTAAATAAAAATTCAAACACCATATATTTACTTACACATATTTCTAACTCCTAATTAAATTACCTTTCAATAACTTTAAAATAAAAATAAATATATAGTAAAACACTTTCGTTACTTCAATAAAAGATAAAATAATTTAAATTTAATTTCAAATCCTTCTATTGTTTATTATTTACTTGTAAAAATAATAAAAACTGTCAACAAATTCCTCCCCGTAAATACATCCAGTTCACCAAACAAAAAATCCCTTACGCCCCTTAATTTGACACACACCTCTTCCGAAGATCAAATCCACTTACTCCCCCACGTATCCTTTTATTTCACGACTTACAAAATATATGGTTCTCAATTAATCACGCGCAACAAACAGGCCTCAGACCATCCCCACCCGCCTCGTAGAATCCCAACAAAGATACCCCTGACCTCTCTGCTTCCGCTCCCCGCCAGCACAATGGAAACCGTCTCATTCCCAGTATTTTCCCCATCACAGCTTCCCACGCGTCCTTATTTACCGGTCGATAACCCCGCAACCCGTGACTCCTGCGGCACACCTCACCGCATCGTTCCCGCCTAATCCCGGAGAAAATGGAGGGAAGAGCTCGCATAGAACGCCACTCCCAAATAGAGAGAGAGAGAGAGAGAGAGAGAGCGCGCAAACCCTAGCGATCCTCCGGCGCCGCGATCCGCTTATACGCCACCGGATTCGACTCCACGCGCAGCCGTTTGCGGCCTCTCTGTCCACAGATCCCGACCTCTCGCGCGGCCATTTGGGGCAAACCGTTCGATTTCGCGCGCCTTTCCCTTCCCGCTGGTCGCAACGGTCTCCGGCGCCTTAGCGCTTTTCAGGTCCGCGTTCCTCTACATGACTCCCCGCGGGTGGGGTTTCGCGGGTTTGGTGTGGGCGTTCACGAGCTGAGGGCGGAGGAGGGACTAGGGTTTGGGGTGCAGGCGAGGGCCTTTGTTGGAAAGGGGGGTGGAAATGGGGTCGGAGGTCGAGAGCACTACGAGGACGGGAGGGGACGGTGGGGAGATGGAGGCGCGGTTCGATCGCCTGATCAAAGTTCGTAACTTTACCCCATTTGTCTCCCATTTGTTGCGATGCGTCTGGTGTAGTTGTTTTTTTTTGGTTGTGTTTATTTTGTTGGCGCGTTGCGTGTGGGAGTTAGGGTTTGGCCCCCGAGGTGAGTGCCGGGTTAAGGGAGGCGGTGGAACTCTTCCGTCGGTGTAAGCCCGTGCTGCTCGCGAACATGTCCGCTCTCGGAAGTGGATCGGTAAAGGAGCCTTCTTTTTTGTTGCTTTTGATTGCGCCGTGATTTTTCGTTTGTTGGTTTTGATAAAGTTTGTTTCTTGGTGGGGAAAAGCCGGAAGAGATCGAGCGGCACTGGTCGGCCTTCGTGTTGTACTGCATTACTAAGCTGAGGAGAAGGAAGGGGGGTGCGGGGGGTGAGAAGGACGGGCTGAGCTTCTCGCAGATTCTGAAGGCAACAAAGATGAGGTGAGCTTGTTCTTGATATCGGAAGCTTTTGCTGATGATGGGTGGCAGCGTGTTTGGTTGTGGATGTTGATTTTTGTGTTTGGGGGGGGGGGGGGGGGTGTTGTTGTTGTTTGCAGTGTTGTTGATTTCTTTAGAGAGATGCCGCAGTTCCTGCTCAAGGCTGGGCATGCCTTAAGTGGCATGTATGGCTCCGATTGGGAAAGAAGATTGGAGGTAAGAAATCACAGTGGGATGCTTTTGTAGTTGCCATTTTTATTTCTCTTTTGTTGAAAGCTGCCAATTTTACGTCTTTGCCATTTTGTTATCAGGTGAAAGAAGCCCAAGCAAACTTTGTGCACTTGAGGCTTCTTAGCAGGTATGATGTGTTATGCTTAATTAATTCTTAGCACACTAAGCTTTTCCCCAGAAAAAAAAATTCAACTCACTAAGCGCTAGATTAAATTATTCAAACCTCTCTCTAGTTACTTCAGGCATTGCTCAGGTGTTGGCTTTCTGGATCCTTTTTCTTTTTGATGTCTATTTGTTTAGTTTTGAGAATTATGCGGTTTTCTGTCACTTGCTTCTCTTGTTATAATATCTTTCTTAAGATAAACCTTTATACTTGGTTTTAAAGAAAAACGAAATAAGTAAATCTCTTTTCTGTGATCTAAGCTAAATGAAGAATTTACTTAAAAATGCCTCCATAAATCTGTTTTGTTATCCCTTTTTTCTTGCTGAAAATTGTCTGCATCATTGTCTCTGGCAGAATCTCTAAGCTGGATATAGCACCTTATCTATATATATTTTATATTTGCTAAATATGGCAGAATTGCCTCTTTATTTAGTGTTTTGGGATCTTTTGGGCCTTTTATACTTACCTTATCTTTTGATGTCCAGTTACTACAAGCGTGCATATGATGAGTTTTTCTTCCCAAGTAGCCTGAATGGTGGTAAGGACAATAGTGAGGCTGCATGTGCTGGATTTGTCTCCGAGTATCATCGCTTTGGATGGTTGTTGTTCTTGGCCCTACGAATCCATGCTTTCAACCGTCTCAAAGACCTTGTGTCTTGTACAAACGGATTGGTTTCTATTCTGGTAATTTTCTTTGACATTCTCCTCTTGTAGTTTGATTTCATTTCAAATGCTTCCTAACCTGATACTCTCTATATTCCAACAGGCCATTCTGATCATCCACATTCCAGTAAGTCATAGGAGGTTTTCTTTTGCTGACTCTACACGCTTAGGTACATAAAGCTATTGAAATTTTTTTGCCCCATTATATGCTGTTACCTGTCATAGTAATAACATGCTTTATTAGTACAGTGAAGAAAACAGACAAGGGCATTAGTCTTCTTGCATCTCTTTGTGATATTTATCACACATCAGAAGTTGATTTAAGGGTTGCAATGGAGAAGACAAATAGCCTGATTGTGGATATTCTAAAAAAGACGCCACACCTGGCTTCAGAATGTCAACCAGAAAGCTTAGCCAATTTTGATACTGGTAGACAGTTCTAAAGATGCATGTTTTGCATTTTATTAGTGCTGGGGTCAAACCTGACCCTTTTTTTTGTTTGAAAATTTACAGATGGCTTAACTTATTTTGAGGGCCTCATGGAGCTGGGATCTTTGCGCTCTAGCTTGCTTATTCTAGAAAATGATTATGACGATGCAGTCCATACTAAAGGTGAACTGGATGAACGCATTTTTGTCAATGATGAAGATAGTCTGTTAGGAAGTGGAAGTTTGTCTGGAGGTGGTATTAACTTGTGTGGTTCCAAGGTATTTTTGGGCTTGGCAGAACATTGTAAGCTTCATGATTCTGCTATTGTTTTTTGTTGCTGATTTGACTTTATAACATCTCCAGCGCAAGTTTGATGCCATATCTTCACCTTGCAAGTCAATAACGAGTCCAATGTCACCTCCACAATCTCCTGCTTCGCCAGCAAATTGCAAAGTTCCTGGGAGCACTAAAATTTCTGCCACACCTGTCAGCACTGCTATGACAACAGCAAAGTGGCTGCGTACAATAATATCACCTCTTCCTTCAAAACCATCTCCTGATCTGGAGCTTTTTCTATCATCATGCAACAAGAATGTCATGGACGATGTGACATGTAGAGCAAACATAATATTGGAGGCTATTTTCCCTTGTAGCTCATCTGGAGATCAATCTGTTTCTGGATCTTTGCAGGGGCCAACCATGTTGGATAGCATATGGGCAGGAGAGAGGAAAATGGAGACTTTGAAGTTGTATTACAGGGTCCTCGAAGCAATCTGCAGAGCAGAATCTCACATGTTGAGTGCAAACAATTTAACCTCTCTTTTGACCAATGAGCGTTTTCATAGGTGCATGCTTGCTTGTTCTGCTGAACTAGTTTTGGCTACTCATAAAACAGTTGGTATGATGTTTCCTGCTGTCTTGGAGAGAACTGGTATAACAGCTTTTGATCTTAGCAAGGTGATAGAAAGTTTTGTGAGACATGAGGAAACACTTCCTAGGGAACTGAAGCGCCATTTGAATTCCTTGGAGGAGCGATTGCTAGAGAGCCTTGCATGGGAAAAGGGTTCATCCATGTACTCTTCTTTGATTATTGCTAGGCCAGCACTTGCTGAAGAAATAAACCGCATGGGCTTGCTACCTGAACCAATGCTATCCCTTGATTCAATAGCATTGCGCCATAACATTCCACATGGAGGTTCACCACCTAGGAAAACAAATGAGATGCTGCCAGGTTATGCATGCATTTCAGTACATTTACTTTATAATGTATTTGTTTTTAATTTGTAAAATATGGGATGATTACATCTAATATTCCTAAGAGCATTTTTTATGGCCTCCATGCTGACTGTTTGTATAGGTTTTGATTGATTGAAAAGAGAGAGACTAACTCATTTTTTATATAAAGAGAGGGTATTACAATGGAAATCCTAATTGTAATCCTACTTTGAAAATAAATCTATAACAAATCACATCCTAATCAGTTTTTTATAAAATAGAAAGAGAAATCAAATGAACTTTTGCCCAATTTATCTAATCTTAAATTTACCTAATTGTAAAATATTTCTAACACTCTCCTTTGAGCTGGAGCTTACAACGCCTAACTTGCAAACTTGCAGGAATAGGACAAAATTAGGACTCGCTCTTGAGATGTAATTCTTGGGGTTGGAGCAGACAGTCAGGTAGGTTGTCAGGCAGGCAGGCAGGCAGGCAGTTGCCTCTAACCAGTGGAAACCCTCACATCTTTAGAAAAGAGAAAAGAACTAGGTTGAGGCTTTTTAGGCAGAGGATGTCGGGCAGGTTGGATCAGGTCGTGATGAACACATAGGAGGTGAAAAATTGGCAAGGTAGAAGTGTGAGAGATGATACCAAGCAGGCAAGCAAGCAAGCAGTGGTAGTCATCTTTTACCAGTTAAAAACTCACTCTCTGGGAGAAAAAAATTGAGGTGAGGTATTTAGTTAGGTAGAGAGGAGGGGATGGACATGATGTCTAGTTCCCCTACCAGTCATCTGACTCATCTGAGAAGTCAAGTGGTGTTAGGGCCCTTGGTTCCGATCAAAATAGAAGTATCCAATTTTCATTGATTGTTCTTGTGCCAGCCATCATGAGATCTTTGCACTTTGCAAGATCACATATGGGCTTTCGTGATGACTTACGAGCATGCAGATTGAGGCATGGGCTTCAGCAGTGGTGCTACAGGTGGTGTTGCAGCATGGTGGAGGCAATGTAGGGCCTTGGGCAAATGTCTTAGGAGTCTGATCAATGAGAGAGAGAGAGAGAGAGAGAGAGAGAGAGAGAGAGAGAGAGAGAGATGTCTCTAATAGTTTGGAGTGATAAAATTTGGTCAGAATGACTAGTAATCATTGGATCTCTTAAATCATTTCACTAGAGGAAATGGAATTTCCGTCTTGGCCTAACCTTTTCTTTTGAATGCACCAGTTATTCTGGGAACATTGTTATTCCACAAATTGTTCCTATAATTGCTTTTTTGTAGTTTCTATCCTTGGTGCTCATTTTTTGGGAACATTTTTGTGCCTTAAGAATTCAGCCCTACTTATTTTATGCACTTGAAAATACTACTCACATTTGGAAAGAAGGGGCCAATATCTCTTTTCCAATGAACAGACCTCTGTTTGGAAGTGGAAGGGGGAATATTTTCATTTATTTTTAGTGGTTTGGTCTTTGATCTATTTTCCTTTGCTGATCATTTCATATTTGGATGGTCCTAACCTTCCAAGGAAGTGCCATAAAGTACTCTGGTTGTACTTTCAGAAAGAAAGAAGGAAAGCTTTTTATCTGATCTTGAACCTTATGGCAAGATCTTGAACATAGCCCTCGTTTGGGAAGCAAAAGTAAATACATTTTAGATGAATAGTGAGGTTTGAAGTTGTTTGTCTTCTGTATATGGCAGGCTATATAATTTGCTCATTGGTGATCAGTGTCTTAAACCCAGGAACAATATCTTGTTTCTTCTGGAAAAAAATTATACCCTAGGGTTTCGTGAAGTAGGTCTCACACTGTGGTGCAAACCCTGTTAATTGCTTCGTCTTATTGTTTTTTGGGTATTTGATTCTCTGTTTTGCACTATCTCTATAGGTTAAAGTATTTCTGACTGTAAATTGAATTATATGTTGCAGATCTCAATGGAGATATCTGTTCTCCAACTAGAGTCACACCCAACCTAAGAAGTGCCTTATTAGAGCGTAATTCATTCAGATCTCCTGTCAAGGATCCTTCAATTGCGTTTAACAGTCCCAAATCAAAAATGCCACCCCTTCAATCTGCTTTTGCAACGTAAGTCTTTGTCTGCAGTCATTTAGTAGTTCATTGTATTTCTTTTAGTTCTCTTTCTTTTCAGAAAAGGAATTTTGATCATTTTAGTGTAAGTAGTTGTCTTGAAATTCTTTTTGAATTTCTTGGCAGTCCAACCCGCCTTAATCCTGGTAGAGGAGGAGAGACGTGTGCTGAGACAGGAATCTGTGTTTTCTTCGGCAAGGTGTATATATCATCACAGTAGCTATAGCAATAAAAATTCACTTCTCTTAAATATGGTGTGGGTTTTGGGTTTCTATTGATAAAGTTCAGAGTTTGTCTATTCTTGATTTATTTTCAAAAAATTACACTATAGTGTTGCCCAGAAAAATACTGACTTTATACTGACTATTTCTTGGTTGTGCAGATCGTCAAATTGGCAGCTATAAGAATAAAAAGCTTGTGTGAAAAATTGCAGTTGCAGCAACAAATCTTGGAGCGTGCTTATATGATTGTCCAACAAATTGTCAACCAAAAGACCTTCCTTTTTTTCAATCGGCACATTGATCAGATTATTCTCTGCAGCTTGTATGGGGTTGCTAAAGTAGGTTCTGGACTGAGCAATGTACGGAAACTGATAATTAAACTGCTTTATTTTAATCTCATGCCATCTTTTGCAGATATCTCAATTATCCTTGACGTTTAAGGAGATCATTAACTGTTACAGAAAGCAGCCACAATGTAAACCCCAAGTGTTTCGCAGTGTCTTTGTTGACTGGCCTTCGAATAGCCAAAATGGGGTATGCACTTACAATTTGAGCAAATCGTTTATAATCATTTGTTTCTAACATTTTTCTTTGGACAGAAAAAGGGTCAAGAGTATGTTGACATTATTACATTCTACAATGGAGTATTTATTCCTTCAGTGAAGCCTTTGTTAGTGGAACTTGGTCCATCTGGATCTACTTCAAAAAGTAATCAGGTCTCGGATGGCAATATGTTTGATGGTAAATAGATTTGACTCAGATATATTTTACCTGCAACCATGTGGTGTTCAAAAGTTCGTTCTTGCACCAAGCAGGTCGTGGTCCTGGATCACCTCGTTTATCTCAATTTCCTAGTCTTCCAGATATGTCTCCCAAGAAAGTGTCTGCTACGCACAATGTCTATGTTTCTCCATTGAGATCATCAAAGGTGTAAACCCTTTCCTCAGATACCATCTATGCTCACCCACGAAGCAATTTTATTCTCCCCCTAATCAATTTTAGGGATGCTGCCAGCATCTTTAGAATGGTCTTATTAAACTGCATTTGTTGTCTATGCTTTACAATCGTTTACACTCACACCATCTTGTGTTAATTCCCTAAGCAAATTGTCCTCACATCATGCAGTTCCCAATGATTCCACTTTGTACCAGTTCCTGCACATTGTAGTGTGTCTGTGTAGTTTTTCTCTGCGTTAGAGACACTTAAGGCTTAGTTTACGTACCCTAGTAAATGGGGGTTAGCTTCCGTTTACTTTGTGGGTTAGCACCACCTTCAGAGTCCGAGTTCACACTAGAGAAAGGTACGAAAAGGAGGGTTAACAACGGTATCATCGTAACAACAATGTGAATTTCGGTTTTGGAAGGTGGTGGGGTTAGCCTTCCATGTAAACTAGGCCTTAGAGGCTACTGGTGCCACTTGCATGTCATGCACTACTGACATATCTAATGGTCTGGATGTAGTGTGGCTAATGATTTCTAGGGGATTGTGTTTGCTTGGTGGTTCTGTTTGCATTATTAAATATGTAGTACCTTTGTGTAAGATCATTCTTCGAAAAAAAAAAAAAATCATGTTAATCTGTCTCTTGTTAAGATATCCGGCAAAAGGTATGGTGATTGGTTTCCCTATTTCCTGAGACATAACTAATTATTACAAGAATCACTTGGGCGGAGCTCACTTGCTTTATCTGGATATTTTACTTTTTTGACTCAATATTACATTAGCAGATTCTCACCAAGAGCCGTGAACTGCTACGAATTTACCGGTAACTGCTACTTATGCTAGCACGAATTTCACTAAAATTTTTCTTTTGGGGGTTTGATGCACAAAACACCCCGCCCAGGCCTTTTGAAAATGGAATCTCCCGTCATACAGCTAAGACTGGTTTTTCTTCATTTTTTTTAATTTGGCCGGTGATAACTACCGACTTTGATAATCTTTGTATTTCGACAGAGGGATGCTCTACTTTCGCCCAGTTCCAAAAGCTACTATGCATGTGTAGGAGAGAGCACTCACGCGTACCAGAGTCCCTCGAAGGACCTCACTGCCATCAATAACCGAATCAACAGGTATAGCATTCAAGTGGTGACACGACTTTTTTTTGGTGTTTCTGGTCATTGTTTGGATTCTGATGTCGCCGTTCTTATTTAGTGGGAGGAAGTTGAGGCTCAACTTCGATGTGGTGAGCGATTCGCTTGTTGTTGGCAGTCTGAGTTCTCAGAATGGCACTTCTGTGTCTTCGTCAGCAACGGTTGTGATGACTGGTTCGATAAAGTGTGAGCAATCTGACATTTAGTTTTTACGTTTACCTTTCCTTTTTTTTCTTCGTGTACTTGTTCACGTTTTTTTCACCCTTTGTTGTAAATGAGCTCCTTGAGATCAGGGACATAATGTGTGAGCAGCGTGCCTTGTGGTGTGGGCCAATCAGGTTGCTCCCTGCCTGTCTCTTCTAATTAAAATATATGTATTTAGGTTCAGAGGCATAGCTTGATTTTCACCTAATCATCTGTTTATATCTTGGAAAAGGAGAAACCCTGTGCAAGAAATATGGGAATTTTAGCTCGGCACGTGCAAATGCGTTTGAAAATGTATCATCTGGTTTTTAATTATGATCTGGACTAAAATATGGTTCCGTAACGTGCGTATGATCTCGGTTGATACAGAAAGTTAAGAGGACTGTTATGGAGGCTTCCACGCTATAGTTGGCTGCCGTCTATTTTCTTATTAATATTGATTACATGCTCGCCATCGATCAACTTTCCCCCAAATTAAAATGGTGACGTTCCATGTGATGACCCCCTGGCGTGAATTTGAGTTGTAGATGTTGCGTTCACGTGACTCTGAATGATCATGTAGCCATCTTGATTCGATCGGTTATGGTTGGCAAAAAATTGTTCTGACTTTCTGCTTAAATTGTCCATGGGCGTTGTTGAGCTTTGAAATGCTGAATGCATGTTATGGAATGTTCCTGTAGTTGACGGGTTCGGAGTTCTTAAGTGGGTATCAATGGCTGTACCAGTTGGCTTACTGGTTGGCTTTTCTTGAACGATTATTGCTGCAAGTGATGTTAATGCAACCATGAAGGCATTTAAAATTATAAAGAAGGGATGGGAACGCAATAAGCAAACTGACTTGATCCGCGGGTGTGCACCTGGTCTACAATTTTGAAAGCATGATGACCATTTATTGTAGTTGTGACTGAGTCCAATTGAGCTTGAGGTGATCTCACCTCTACAGGTGGATCTGAGTACTCATTCTTGTTCCAAACAAATTACGAATTTACTGGACGTTATAAAATTTAACGTGACAAGTCATCGAACAAGACCCATCTAGACCTAAATTCTACATGAAATGATATTGTGCAAAATGTATACAGACCTAATTACTTGTTCTAACTCTTGTGTTCGTGTCAGGCTTGCTTGGATGTTAGGATTAGGAGTGGATGAATGAATTATGGAGGGATAAGATTGAGAGATTGATAAGGGAAAGAAAATCTCCATCTGTGTTTCTGTCTTGGCAAGTCTGGTTAAGAAAGATGGATGGGTGTATACTTACATTGGCTAAGAAGATAGACGATCGGTTAGATACTTAAATTGATTATGAAGTTAGGTAAATAGATGGATAATTATATTTGATAGCTTCCTGTTGGATCACGGTAATGTCATTTGTTATTCCATCATCGTGGCCTTCGATGAATATGTGTCAAGAGGTTAAACATGTGTGACATGGTGATGATCGTTGTAGGATTTTAGAAATCATGGGGTATGGTCAATTTCACATTATTATATGAAGGAACTCGGGCCTTATACGGGCTACACAAAAAGAAGAGAGGAGACATTCTCGGTGCTCTCTATTTTTTTCATATTTATTGCAATTTTGAGGATTTGCACCTCCTCTGTAGATATACACCTTTGTACAGGTGAATTGGATTACTAAATTGCTAGTTTTCTCTGTATCATTGATTGTTAGACACTTGATTGAGCGAGTCCTTTCTTTAGCTTTGAATTCAGTAGGACTTAGAAATGAGGGCTCTTATTAGGGATCTTTTTTATTTAGGATACAGGTAGAAAAATTATAGAGGATAAAGTTCAACTTCGTATAGTTAATCAATGCTTCAAAGAGGGATTTTCTATAGATGTCCTTGGAATCTTCTTAATTACATCTATATCCTGTAAACCTTGTACTTATATTTATGCCCTTACAAACTTATGTTTTTTTATCAAATATGCTCTTTTGTTTGTGTTTAACAGTATAATGCAGTAATTATGGTTGAGGTGTAATTATATGTCATAGTTACTTTTAAAATAGAAAAAAAAGAGTAAAAAGAGAAAAAAACTAGTAGTTGTTGTTTCTTCTCCTTATCATTGTTCTCCTCACTATGATCCCATCAGAAAGTAGTCCTCATCCTCTCCTTCAGGGTTGCCCTCTTTGCAACCTTCTTGGTCTCGATTATGTGCTGTACGCATCGTCGTCTCCCTTCCTCTCCATTCTTACTAGCCATGTAGGCCTAGGATTGGGGGACTTGTGGAGGAGCTATGAAAGTGCCGTAGAGAAAATGTGGGACCTAAACCGTGCACCACTGCGGAGGAGTTGTGGGACTTGTGAGACTTGCACTCTCCTCCTTTGTGCTCTTCTTGGGGTGCTCACTGTTGAGATCCCCTGGACTTGTGGGGATTGAGGTTGGGGGAGGAGGAGGTGATGGGGGAGGTGGTGGCCATGTAGGGTAGAGGAGGTGGTGGGGTCCGAGGTAATGGTTGTGGGAGGATATGTGGGAGAATGAATGTGGGGGCATGGGGTGGAGGTTAGCAACAAGAATCGACAGCTGCATGAGAGAGAGAGAGAGAGAGAGAGAGAGAGAGAGAGGAAGTAGAAAGAAGAAGGAAAAAAAGAAAAATATGATGGGCGTATAGATGTAATTTTTAGAATTAATGTCGTTTGACTCGATGAAATATTCCATATGTTTCCTGATAATCACTCAACTTGTGGGCATAATCTGTGATGGCTACGGACTTTATGTGGCGGGGGTCGGGGGAAGGTGGTGGGGTTATAAAAGTAACCATGAGGTCTATGGGGGTATAGATATAATTAGGAATGATTCTAAGGGTATGGATATAAAAACTCCTTTAGAAAATGGAACATACGGTGTAAGGTGCATTCTTATTAGGAGCGAAGTCTTTTGGCGAGAGATAAATCTTGGAATAATATGAAATCGAGGTGGAGAATGGTATGCTTGGGTTTTGTCTGTTAAGTAGGATACAATATATTGTTTGGCGAGTTTAATCTTGTGATAAAGTTATCTCTCGGGAGAACCTCAAAATTCAGGATAAATTTATTTCAGGTGAGAGGTGGGATAAATTTGTCTTTTCCCTTATGAGACATTAGTCCCACTTATCCTCCTAAACATCCTTATTTATCTTATGATTTGACCTATACCTCTGTAAAACACCAAAATCAATTTTTCCTAGATTTATCCCTCAATTTCACCGCCTGCAAAATTTATCCCATAAGACAAACATGCATTATTTTTTTATATTTATTAGGAGTGATAATCCCTCAAATTTAAATATGCTTTCCATTTAGCCTTAAAATTACATGTTTATTCCAAACACCCCTAATCTCGAGATCTTCTTATCCCCCACCTGTCAAACACCAATTCATGTCAAATTGTGGGATAAGCATCCCACTTATCCCTCCAGATAATTCCTCCAACGGGTTGAGGTAAGTTCTATCCTCCCTCTCTCTACATCAAATCAAGATAATACAAAGGGATGGGATAAGCTTATCCCTTGTTCACCCGGAAAAAAAGAAAAAGAAAAAGAAAAAGAAAAAGGGGGTTGTGGTGGTGGCGGGGTGGGGGTAGTTCCCATATCAACCGGACAATACTTAAGAAAGCAACCAAAGATCAACCTGACCAAATCCTGAATCCCTATTTTTCAGAGGTAGGGACGTGGGAAGGAGGACGAAAAAAAAAACAGAAGAAAAAAAGGGGGTACCATCGCTAATATTCCTCCCTAATTGTTGCTCATCAAATAGCATCGACGCACACATTTATTCGCGTGGGACCCACAATTATCCTTCCCCACCACATTACCATGAGGCCACACCCCCCACCCATCCCCGCTCTCAAGCTGCGTTTTTTCTCGTCTACCATACCACACTCTCCTCGACTGCGGGAACGAGCCGAGCCCTCCACGGGGCGCGCGCGACCCCTTCGCTCCTTCCAACCAAACTCCCACCGATCACTCCCACCATTCGCATCAACCATCTCACGTCTTCCGATCTCTTCCCCTCCGGCAACCCTCCATTGCCCATCCCAAGAGGTAATAATAAACACGCCTCTGCGCCCCAACGACATCCAATCCCTCCAGAACTAGGGTTTCCGTTTCGCCATCCATCAATGTTTTTGTTTATTTCTTCCACCTCGCCACCCTTTTTTCTCTCTCTCTTTCTCATTTGTTGATCCTTTCTAACATAAGACTTCGTTTGATTAGTTGCTCGATGGCTTTTCAATTTGGGTTTGCAACGCCAAAAGAAATCGCTCCTTTACGCTGTTCGATCCTTCTAAAATTGGACCTTCTCGGTGTTACCTTCCGCTTTCTTCAGGTGATCAGACGCTACGTTGGGATTTGGGGATTCGATCCCGCCCGTGCTCATCATCACAAGGGAACTTTGATTTGATCCGAGTGATCCCTTCGTGATAATAGATAGCAGTCTACTTTATTAGCAAGGTGGAATCTTGGGAGGAATGCCCCACCATCATGAGATGCTCAATTCCCTCGTGGCCGGAATCGCGAATTCGACGTACCTCCCGGTGTTCTTTCCCGCATTCTGCACGCTTTATGTCCTCGCCTACGGGGCGGTGTTTCGCAGCTGGAGTCCCAAGCATCGTGCAGAAGCTTCCAGCTGCTTCATCTCTCTCTTCCACGGCACGCCGGCCGTGGTCCTCGCAGCCTTCGCCTTACTCTTCCAGGAGGACCACCGTGGTTTCGCCACTCCCAACTCCAACCTCCAGAACCTTGTCCTCGATTTCAGCATCTCCTACTTCGTGATGGACCTCCTGCATTACGTGCTTTTCATCCCCGAGGACTATCTCTTCATCGCACATCACGTCGCGACGCTGTTCGTCTTCGCAACCTGCCGCTATGTCGCCTTCCATGGCGCCTACTCGTTTCTGGTGCTCCTCTTTCTCGCCGAGGTGACTAGCTTCTGCCAGAACGTGTGGACCCTCGCCGCAATGAGGAGGGCCGACTCGAAGCGGGCTGCTAGGATATATGCCGCATTGTCCCCGCTGTTCTACACGATGTACACGGTGGCACGCGTGTTCCTCGGGCCGCTGTTCTTCTTCCACATGAGCTCATTTTATCTGAGGGGGAAGGCGGTCGGTGCCATCTCGTGGTGGGTGTCGTTCTCGTGGATCGTGGTGGTTGGAACGGCGATCTCGGTTAGCATCTTGTGGGTCATCGGCCATTGGATGGAGCTGTACAGAGAGAGGGTTGCGATCGTGGAGAAGGGGAAGAAGACGTAGGGGAGCTAGTCACCAACTATGTCATTGATTGAACCTAGTAGGCGCAAGCCATTGGTTCTTAAAGATCGGGATCATGTGTATCTTATCTTAGAAGAATTGCTGAGGAAAATAGTTTGACACTTGGTGCGAGCCTATGGAAGTTTGGCTTGCCCAAGTCTATTTAGGTCCTCATAGCTTGAGGTACTTTGATTGCCCTTTAATTAAATTAACATTCATATCTGTTCTTCTTTTTTGATGCATTTTCTTGAATTCCAAGTGGTTCATGTGAGAAACAGTATTCACATGATCGAAACTTATAGACGTGTTCATTCTGCTTATTTCAATCTTATCTGAACTGACCGTCATATAAATATACTAGAATGTTATAGGATTAGGCTTTACATGATTCTCATGGATAGAGTGTAATAATAATCATGGATACGAGTGGCTACCTCAATCCATCATTGATATCATCTGCAGCAGTTGAGAATCAACACAGTCTGAGCACCTATCGACCCCTTGCCCTTTCCTTACGCCCCTTTTGATGGTAAGAAGCCCCTTTCCATTGCTTTCCTGTGCATTTTTTATAGATTTAAGGCAGCCAATAAGTTTTCTTTTAAGCAGGGAAAGAGGGTAATTATGACCAGCCACAACCTCCATTCCATCCACTAACCATCCATGTGGGTGCTATCATGGCCAACCGGTTAACAATTGAATCCAATTGTGAGTCACTTACGACAATCGAGGAATAATTCCAACATATCCACCTTCAAATCCATTTTCGTCTCACCTGTTTGACCTTCTCTCCAACTTTTTCTTTCAGAATAAAAAAAAACTCTCCAACTTTTGTACTTGGTCATACGAGAGCAAACAAGATATATCAATATTCCCCTTACTAATGTATCCTTCATAGAACCCTTTGTGGGAATCACCATCCTCATTCCCATTGATTGAAGAAGCAAAAAAAACATTGAGACTTCTGTTGCTTGTTCAGGCTACCAGATGTTTTTGCTTGGTTTCTAAGCGTCCAATATTCATGTGTATTGCGGAAAAAGTACTGCTCGTCATAGACATCTAATCGTGTGTTTCGATGGTTGGTGATCTTCTAAACTTGTTGACATTTTCTAGGAGGTAAAACGGAAAAAGGTGTTTGGTTTGATGGAGGAATAAGTAATAGGTTGCATGTTTCATGGGGGATTGATTATTATTATTATTATTATTTTTTCCTGGTATTGGGATAATCAATGTATTAGATATCACATGTGATATAAGGGGTTGGGAGTAGTTATTTATCTCCTTTCCATGAGTTTGTAATGCACAAGGAAATCTTAAACATCTATTTCTCCATTTCAACATGAATGCGCTGCTGCCTGCAACGCACTTGAGGGTGGGATAGCCTGTCACCACGAAATAGAGGTATAGCGGTAAGATGTGAATGCTCGGAGACGTAAGGTTTGGTAAATTTGATTTGAATCCGATCTAATTTAACTCACACTTGATCGAAATCAGGTATAAGTTTTATTTAAAAAATCTAATCAACTTTGGATATGGGTGTGTATATAAATCTATACTTATTACTTTACTCGAATATTTAAATAAAATATCTATTTATTTGAGATATATAAATCCTATCTGAAGTCTTTTATTTTCCTAAACTTAATCTTCTTCATAATTTCTTGCATGATTTTGAAGGTTGGAAATACTTCTGAAGTTTTCATTGAATATTTATTTTAGAGATGGAGATTTTTTATTTGAAAGATATTTATATTTAGTCATTCTTTGCATTTTTATTTTTTATATATCACCCTTGAAGGACTCTTTTTATAATAATTTTAGTAAAGATCAATAAAATTAGAGTAGTCTAAGCTCCTATTCTAGAGTTTGTTAAAAATGCATAATTAATGAATTATATTATAAATTTGTTTTCTTTTTTGACTTTAATTCGAGACGATTTGATTGTAAGATAAATATATAAATGGGTATCCGATGGGTAAAAGGGTATTCAATGGATAGATGGGTATGAATATGGGTTTGGATTTTTATATATGATGGATAAATGGATAAGATATGAGTATAGATTTTATAAATGGATGTATATATGAGTTTAGTCAAATGCAACTTGAACATGATCCGCTTGCAACCCTAGGTACGCTACTCTACAAAAAGGTGGAATCGGTATCATTTGTATTCTTTTTCTTTTTCTTTTTTATAAAGCATGAACATAGGGTTGGGGGTGTAAATGAGTCGAACTCGAGTGAACTTATCTTGTTTAGGTTTGGTTCATTTATCTAAATGAGCTTAAATCTTTGTTCAGGTTCGATTCATTTATTTTGCGAATTGAACCTGAATCGAACTTGAGTGAATCTACCTTGTTTAGGTTCTGTTCGTTTAAGGTTCATTTAAAAATTTCCCTACCAATTATACAAAATGAATTATAAGAACTAATTTGCAAACATTATATTCCATTATCAATCATAACTCTTAATTAAAGAATAATAGTAACAGGTTTTCTTTTCTTGAACTATTATATAGGAGGGGGGTTTCTGGAGGAGGGCTAGCGGCAGCGATTGGAGAAGGTTGTGGGGAAGGGAGTCATCGAGAGATAGGGGTGTACATGAATCAAACTTGTGCGAACCTACGTAGGTTCGATTTGGTTTGATAACACGATTTTTCAAAGTTTGGGTTCAATAAGAAAAAATAAGAGTGAGGTTTGGTTCGATTTGTTTTTGTTATCAAAGGTTCAGTTCATTTTTTTTATGATTCATTTAAGTGTAAAATTTGAAATGTTGTTAATTTAGGTTCGATTTGTTTAGAGTTCATTTTAAGGATTCGTTTAAAGGTTTATTTATGATTTCTTTAAAGTATAATATTTTGTTATAAATGTTAACGTAATAAATCATAATTAAAAAAAAGAAAACATGGAGTAGAAAATTTAAAAATATACAAATTATTTTTATGGCATGTTTCTTAAAAGAAAAAATATAAATAACAAAAAATACCTCTATACTCCGCAAAATATATAAAGGTGTCCCTTGAGTATGTTTCAATCTTGGGAGGTGAAGTCTACTTTGAGGATGAGAATGTGATAGTAGCGAGAGTAGTGGTAACTAGTTATGGTTCTTATAGGTCCAAATTATATATATATATATACAAATTATTTTTATGGCATGTTTCTTAAAAGAAAAAATATAAATAACAAAAAATACCTCTATACTCCGCAAAATATATAAAGGTGTCCCTTGAGTATGTTTCAATCTTGGGAGGTGAAGTCTACTTTGAGGATGAGAATGTGATAGTAGCGAGAGTAGTGGTAACTAGTTATGGTTCTTATAGGTCCAAATTATATATATATATATATATATATATATAAACGAGCCTAAAGTTAAGTTTAGGTTTGATTCATTTATTTATGAGTTAAATCTAAATTAATTTTTTGACGAATCGAATCTAAATGAATATCGAACCTAAAATTTTTATGGGTCTAAGGATACAGAGGATCAGTAATGGCCTGTTGTTATCTTCAGTTATCACTTCCTTCTTGGGTCCCCTCCAAACCCTATTTATATTTAGCAGCATTAACCAAATTTAAAGCACTGAAATTTTCTTCTAAATTATCCTAGTCAGCTTTAGTGCAGAATTTTGTTGCAAAGCTTCATGGGAGCTTTGTTAGAATTATAACATGTAGAAACACGGCAGAAGTTCCAATCAGGTGAACCATCAGCGACTAACAAGAAAAGCCTAAAATGAATGCCCTTTTCAATAACATGAAAATAAGCAAATTCGAGGGTGTTTGGAAGACTTGGCCTTTATGTAGATACATCTACCTTCGTCAATCTCTTTTCTCTACAGTTGAAGTGCCTCAGTCAAAACTGATTTGCCAAGGTCGTGAGCCAAAACTTAATCTATTCTCTACAGTTGAAGTACCTCAGTCATCAGTCTATGCCATCAGCCATCAGTCTATGCCATCTTAGGCCAGCTGTTTGACAGGGGTTACTCCATCGAATAGGGTTACGCAGGGGACTGGCTAAAGGGATGTGTTTCTAATGAAATAATCTGCAAGGCAACGTTCACAAGTTCAAATATAAAAAAAATTGTCCCTCTGTGACAATAATCATCACATTTAACTCTCCACTACGATACGACCAAGCACCTTGATACAACTTATACCGCTCATGAACTTGTCCTAGTTAGAAGTCACCTCAACACTAAACACAGCCTTCAAGTCTCCATTCGAGATATGAATCCATAAAAGCGTGAAGACCATGATCAACGAATGTACATGATATGGATAAATTCTTCTCGATCAGCTTCTGCGCACGTATCAAGAATTTTGTGCACTCCCGTCAAATTAAAGGTTAGATATACTTTTCATCTTCTTAACAACTTTGATAATATAATTCACGGTGACAAAGTAAAAATAAAGATGTTAAAATATGTGTCAATATATAAAATAGGATCATATTTTAAAAGAGATTATTTAAAATAAGATTAAGATGATATTAATAAAAGTTAAAATTAAATACACATGTCTAAAATGATTTGGATATTTTTGAAGAAATTATTAAATGTCCTAATTAGTAGATTCGAGGAGCTAGAGGTTGAACCTCTTAGGAGTGGACAAGGAAGATATAAGAAATGATGGAAGAAAATTATTAAGTATGATTTTAATCATATCAATTTAAATTTAAAAATGATTCAAAATAGATATACACGAGGGAAAAGAATTCATGTAATCGAACTCACTTTTGTGTAAAAATATACATTATTATATAGCAACATTCGATTTACATATGCCCCAATCCTTGGGTTGTCCTTAGGGTTGGTTTGACAAGAGGATGCCCTTTGGGTTATCCTTTTCAAATGGGTTATCAGTAACTCTCCTGCTCCCTAGAAGAAAATCGCACGCTCTTCCCCATTGGGGCCCTAACTGGTCGTACGAGGCCGATCAACGCATCCCCCCCACATCCCCCCCCGACCCCTCCCCTTCGATCCCTCCTCCCTCACCTCTTGGACCTCTCCTCTCCACTGCTAGAATCTCCTCTCCGACATGCATGACGATCGGTGGCTCGTAGCGTCCGTGTAGCGACGGCATCTTGTGGTGTGGTTAAGGGGGCCGATGGCTTGTAGCGGCATTTGTCGAGTGGTAGCTGTGTGGTCGAAGGGCGCGGTTCGACTTACTGGGTTGTGGGCCGGTGTGGTCGAGCTCGGTTCAGCCTCGGCGTGTCTTCTTCAACGATTGTGTGCCCCACGGTGCTAGGGTCAAGTGAGCGTTGCGTGGGCATTCCAGTTCGACGCTTGCTTCGACAATGGTGATGTTCTTGGGCTGGCACGCGGTGAGTGGAGCTCCGCGTCTTGCCCTTGATCCTCAGCGTTTCTTCCTCGAAGCCGTACGATGTCGAGCTGGGGACGTGGCTGCGTGTCCCGTTCGATGGTCTGCGGACGGTGTTGGCTTGCATTGTTGGTGTAGGTGTGTTTGATCTTTTTTTTTTTTTTTTTTTTAGTTTTTCTAGTTTAATTTTATTTTGTTAGGATCGCGTGTGATCTCGAAATTCTTACAATCGAGGTTTAACATCCGTCAGTAGTTGTATTTGACTTTCAGATTAATTATTTTAACTATCTCGTTAGCCTAATTATCTTGCTGGTATTTTACCATACCTAAGAACATTGGGTCACCCGATTTTTGATCTAGTGGGATGTTTATTTATTTATTTTTCTTATTTCTTATCTTATTTTTTTATATTTTACGTTCCTCCATTTTGGTGAGGAGTATTTTTAGCTTAGTGGATAAGGATCCTTTCATCGAGTTCTTCCCTTCGATGAAAATATATTTCAAGAAAAATAAAGGAAAGGGTTATCAGCAACAGTTCTCATGCGGTAACTGCACATAGCCTCTTGCAGGCTTATCTTCCCTCTCTTGAGAGCAATCTTCGACTTGGCTGACAGAAATATCCCAACGACTCAGATTCCTCTCGACGTTAACCATATGCCCATCTGTTTGACGTTGAGGAATTGCCACATGGGATTCACCCCGATTGTAATTGCTGCAAATCATGATGTTTCGTAGAAGTTCTAGCTAATCAGCTTTTTTCACGTTTTGGGTAGATAAAATACCTTTCACTCACTCTTCTTCTTCTTCTTCTGGTAATGGCACGAACTGGATAATTGCTACGATTGCAATATTTGTACAAGTCTAGGTTTGGTTCTTTTTCTTCAAACACGTCAATTTTATTTACACGATCAACAACAAAAGAACATCAGAGATTCCAAAAAGCCTTTCCCTAACTCTTGCTTAGCCTACCATTGTTTAGAATTGAAGGTGCATGGTTACGGGTATATATATTTTGATTTAATACTTGTTGACGAATGGCATTAATTGTGGTGAATATCCTATTCGTATATTGCACTTGCCATCTTACCAATGCAGCCATGCTATGTGTCATTAATGAAATCTGGCCAACTAAAAATAAATTTCAGAAAGTACGGTTTTATTTGAAATGTTAATTTAAGGGGAAATGGCAATGGTTGATTACCTTAGTGGCTACCCTTTCCCCTCCCTAAAAGGAATTAAAGAAGAGTGATTTGTTGCTATTGGCGAACAAAATTTGCTCGTGTGAATAGTCAATCCTTTGTGCAACCGTTGTGGAAACAGCAGCTTTCAGTAACAAACAAATAGACACCTGCATGCTACAGAGTGCAGCCTCATCCAGCCTATAAAACTCACCAAGAACGACAGTAAAATTTGCAGATCTTGGATGGAAGAAAAAGCAAACCATGAGGAAAGTTCATGAAACCTTCAGAAATAGGTGTTGTCAAATACAGTGTTGATGAAGAGCCAAAAGTTTACAACAACGATTTGAGGGTTGGTAAATTTAATGTGCAACTTCAGGCGGCAGTTTGGAATTACTGTGGTAAACTTTTGTTGACGATTGAGAAACCCGTTGGCAAAGAACTATGCCTATGATTTCTAATAGTTAGCAAACGGTGTTAAAAATTTTACTTTTTTCATACAATTGCTAGAAAAAAAGGCTTTTATTGGCGATTAAGAATTGTTGACAAAGATTTTTTTTGAGAAAAAAAATAATTTTAATTCATCAATTTTTTTTTTTTTTAAAGCCTGATAATTGTTTGTATAATTTACCACAATTTTATATAAGAACCTACAACCTCATACATTCACACAAACAATTATAATTCATACATTCACGAATGTATATACATATATTACACATTTTATTCGACAATCACAATAAAATACATGATACATACAAAGATTCCTATATACAAAAATAAATGTAATGATAAGTTGTGCCTGTACACCTCGTGTCCCTCAATTAGTAACATCGTCATTATTGTGACGAGGTGTAAAGTTGAAGTCAAATTGTTTCCATGGTTGAAACCCCCTCAACTATTTGTGTCATTATCATTGCTATTCCATGAACCGTCATTGCTCCTGTGCATGAATTGGTGTTGTTGCTCCACCGCCACCTGCATATTCCTTTTCCTCTCCTCATTGTCTTTCCTTACTTGATGCATCTACTCAAGCTGTTCATACTCCGACCTTGATGCTGATGCCTTCCTTCCATGCTAGGAGCTTATCGTCTCGTCTGCTTTAGCACCATGGACGAAACCTTCGTGCTACGATGATATGATGCTCATAAGTGCCTTGTCAGTAGTCATGGTTGAAATTATCTTATCCATCGATTTCTAGTGGTGATTCTTAAACAACTATCAAGAGACATTAATTAACTAGTCATATTGTTGTTATTATTTCATCGACAATATCTGGTGGTTGAACTGCTCCAAAGGAAGAGCAGCAGCTTGCAAAGAGAGCTACAGTCATTCCTGAAATGACCGAAGAACGCTTGTGTTCTTGTCGAAACTACAAACTCGGCCCCTTAGTTTGATTGACTAATATGTGTAGACGATTGGGATCTTCTAAAAAGTTTTGCAAACTTTAACAGTAGGATAATTTTTTGTTAAAGTTACATTACCGTAAGACAGATTGTCTCTGCAAAATTGCATAAAAACCCTGTCTGGGATGAAATTTTAACATAATAAAGCCATTTACATTCCACTATTTATCATGATGTTTTGTAAGAAACAAATGGTTATAACAAATCTACAGGTATTGCCTCTCATCCCTTGATCTTGCTGGATGGGAAGCAAATTTCGCACGTGCCCAAGTTGAATCAATTCCATTTTCCCCGTGTATTCATCATCTGTGGTAACCCCTTTCTCAGAGTGATGGAGACGAAAGAGACTGCCATTACATCGCTAAATCCACAAGGACAGCGCACACAAGTTCTTTTTCCATTTTTAACATGAGAATAGAGAAGTTTAATTGGGAGACATTGACTGAAGGTATAAGCTAGTATTTCAAACAATGCAGAGGGTGTTTGTAGATGGAGGGTGGGTGGGAGTATTTGTTGATGGAGGGCGAGGTGGAGTACAGGAGGAGGGCAGGGGTAGTTTCAAGGAAGATAAAAGGTAATAATGGGAGAGGGGCAGAGAGACGACCACGAGTGATGCAAATGGGCTTGGCTTAGTTAGGAAGGGCACATAAGGACTTAAATTTCCAATAATAGTGATCCCCTTAAATCGTTAACCTAACAACAACAAAGCTCGCAAGTCCTCATCGACTACTGGACCTCTGGCCAAGTCTGTCGATTTAATCAAATCACACACAACCTCTCCATCCCACCTCCCCCACTCCGACCCCAACGGTAAAAACCGCCACAATGGCCGTTCCCGCGCTTCCTCTCCACACACATCCTCCCTCCCAACGCTCCCACACCCAACAACAACAACAATGACAAGAAGAAGCACCACCAGCAGCTACGGGGCGCCCTGAGCGGGTGCTCCGAGCTCGGGCAACAGCACTTCCTCCACGTCTGCCTCGGCCTCTCCCGCGACAACGACACAGTGGGTCGCGCGCCATCAAGTTGTACGCCCTCCACCCCTCCGGCGACCCCCTCTACGCCCGCCGCTTCTTCCTCTCCCTCCCAAACCCCGACCCCTTCGTCTACAACACCCTCCTCCGCTCCCACCCCCTCCTCCTCTACTCCCTTATGCTCTCCCGCTCCGCACCCCCCAACCGCTTCACCCTCCTCTCCTCCCTCGACCACCCCCTTCACACCCGCCAGGCCCACGCCCACCTCCTCAAGCTCCCCCTCTCCCCCAACCCCTACCCCCACAACACCCTCCTCCATCTCTACTGCCACTGCGGCCTCCTCCACGACGTCCGCAAGCTGTTCGACAGAACGCCCCGCCGGAACGTCGTCTCCTGGACCACCCTTCTCTCCGCCTACGCCCGCTCCGCCCTCGTCGACGACGCCATGCCCGAGCGGAACCCCGTCTCGTGGAACGCGATGATCGGCACGTACGCCCACGCGGGACGGCCCGCGGACGCCTCCGCCCTCTTCGACGAGTTGCAGCAGCGCCGAGGCGTTGGCCTGGATCGGTTCGTTGCCGCCACCATGTTGTCCACGTGCGCCACCGCGTGCACGAGCGCATCACCGCTGGCGGCTTCGAGATCGATGAGAAGCTCGCGACGAACGTCGTCGACATCTACTCCAAGTGCGGCAGCCTGGAGGAGGCCCGCACGGTCTTCTGCGGGCTCCGGAGGAAGGGGATGTCCACGTGGAACTCCATGATCGATGGCATGGCCGTGCACGGGCGGGCCCGTGACGCGATCGCGCTGTTCTGCGAGATTCGCCGCGACGGTGTGCGTCCCGACGGGATCATGCTCCTGAACGTCCTCACTGCCTGTGCCCATGCAGGGATGGTGGAGGAGGGGAGGCACTACTTTGATCACATGGTTGAGGCTGGTGGGGTTGAGCCCAAGATGGAGCACTTTGGATGCCTTGTGGACCTACTTGGGAGGGCTGGCTTGGCTGCGGAAGCCAAGGCAGTGGTTGATGCAATGCCGATGCAGCCAGATGCTGCTGTGCTCGGTGCGCTCCTTGGCGCATGCAGGATCCACCGGGAAGTGGGGCTCGGGGAGGAGACAGGCAGGCGGGTCATCAAATTGGAGCCCCATTAACGGTGGGCGCTACATGTTAGGTGGCTAATCTCTATGCTAGTGTCCATTGGTGGGATGATGTCGCAAACGTTAGGAGGTTGATGAATGAGAGGGGCGTCGAGAAGGAGCCTGGCTGCTCGATGGTCAAGATGGATGGTTTCGGCGGCAAGTTTATTGCGGGTGACAGGATGCACCCACAATCGGCAGAGATATATCCCAAGGTGTTTGAGGTCTCGGAGAGGATTAGCATGGATGGTTATGTGCCAGAAGCGAGTGACGTGCTACACGATATTGAGGAGGAAGAGGAGAACCCGCTGTTCTACCACAGCGAGAAGCTTGCGATATCTTTTGGGTTGTTGAGGACAAGGCCTGGCGAGACAATCAGGATCTCAAAGAACCTAAGGGTGTGCCAAGACTGCCACTAGGCGAGCAAGTTCATATCAAAAGCCTTCAATCAGGCAATTGTCGCGAGGGACAGGAATCGCTTCCACCATTTTAAAGATGGGAAGTGTTCTTGTAATGATTTTTGGTGAAGCACATCTTGAGGTTACCTACCTGGCATTTCCATTCAATGTTCTTGTCAGGGGATCGCAATACTGATGTTTCAGAAGCCACGGAACATGACACTAAAAAGAATCTCTTTGTGTATTGTGAATGATAAGAGTTATGTGAAACAAGAGCCCTTTTTGACAGAGTACAGAAACTATTCCTATTGCAGATCATGTGCAGGTATGGAAATAGGTTCACCATTTATCGGTGATTCTCCGGTTAAAACTCTCATTGATGGCCAACATGAACAGCTTTTGAGAGCTTAAAGGTTGATTTTTTTCTCCAAAGAAAAAGCAGATCTAATTTGTTTTTAGAATCTTCAGTTAATTAAACCTATTGGTACTTCCTCAGTCCACACTGATCAATCCAGTAAACCACCATGGATAGCTGCACAGTTGGATAGGTTACCAAGGTTTTGGCATGGACTGATTTCCTTCCTCCTCCTAAGATTAAGAAATGTGCTCTTTCCTGACATTAGTCACAATTCATTGCACCTTTTCCTTGTTAGATCATAGGTCGAGCAGGGAGTTCAACTTGTTTATGGTCTTTAGCAGAATTGGTGTAATACACTGGTACAAGAGAAAATTTCACATTTTTTCATGTGTTTCAAGCTCACATACAGGGCCTTTTATTTGGATTCATTGATTTCTGGACTGGTAGGCTGGAGTTGCCTGGAGATTAATTGGAGAGCTTGATCTACAACTTATCTTGTGAGTGCTTCAAGGCAACAGTTTACACAGAACAAATGGAATAGCGATGCAAATCAGAAACATAGACATTACCTAAATAGAGGTCTTGCATATAGCAATACAACCACAAGACATTATCTCAGGATTAGAAACACACCAAACATATTCATAATCTACCTACCACTCGGTACTGTTGTGGACACAAGCATAGCAGCATATCATGCCAGGAAAAAGCAAAACTTATAAGACACTAGTAGTTTAGGATACACACTTGTATCCATTAGGCTGCTGATAAAATGGATCGCTTGAAGAACCGCTTTGATCTCCTGCCAGTTTTGGGATCTTCCACAGTGAGTCCATGTGCTCCAAAACAGAAATATTGGTTCATTAACTTGGAGCCGACGAAACTCGACCTAAGAGATGTGCTTTCAATTGACTCGCTGATAACAGATGAATTTGAGGATGGGCCCTCGTTTTCGATCTCGGAGCAAATGCCCTTGTGTCTATCTGAAGTGGGTGATACCATGGATGACCTCAATGGAGGTGTTGTTGGCACCTTTGTTTGAGGGGCCAAATGAGGCATGGCTTCAATGACGCCGTGCCTAAGTCCAGCTGCGAATTTTTTCTTTGAAGACGGGCTCGGTGAGGAGCTCCGAATGGCGAGAGCTCGCTTGTTGTTCTGAAGAGATGTTGGCTTGGAAAACCTCTGCCTCAAGGGAGTCGGTGTCTCCTCGTGCTCGTTCCATTTCTTGCTGGAATCCATTGAAGTTTCCCCAGATTTACCTGTACTGGCCTTCTTCTTCTGACGTGGCCAGTGGAAGAGGCTCTTCAAACGGCTTGCTGCAGAGCTGCGCCTTTTACTGTCGGCAGAATGGCGATTTCCATCAGAAGCATCAGATAGAGTGAGGCCACTTTGGCTGTCATTTGAGCATGAACTACTCCTTCTGCTGCCCTTGTCTCTATCTCTATTGGGCTCCAAGGCTTCGATACCTGTGTACAAGAATATCTCGGCATCTGATATCTTGAAGCAGGTTCCTGGGCTGCTTACATGCATCCTTGGATATGAGCCTATGGAAGATCGTGGCCTGAAGTCCCTTGAATTCAATATACCACCTGCTGACATCATCTGCCTGACCAATAGCTCAGATGTAGCTGACCGGGGATGTCGGTTGAGCAGATCCAAAGGGGTCATCCCATCGACGTCACGGATGTTAAAGTCTATTGAAGGAACTTTCATCAAAAGTGCAACTAGGTTGTAGTGCACATTCCCAATTACGGCCAAGTGAAGTATTGTCCGACCGTCGTCGTTTCTGATGTTGATGATGCTGTCAATGGATATAATATTTCCTGACACTAACTGCTTCATGAGTTCCATTTGCCGATCGAGCCTCCGGAAACCAGGAGTTCGGAATCCATAAATGGCAACATGCAGAAAAGTGTCACCTGTATAGTTTGTCAAAGAAATAGAAGTTGGGCATGCAGAGATTAGGACTTCCACCACAGCAAGATGCCCACGGAATGCAGCTACGTGCAAAGAAGTATTTCCTTGATTGTCTGTTGTTCTGATGATATCAAATGCTTTGATAAGGCCTTTTACTACCTACAAGATTGACCAAACAAGCTGAGGACGAGAGTAAAGATGACATAAGGATTGAGAATAAAGAAACAATAGACATATGTTTAAGGATATGCATTCGCTGCAACAGGATACAATATGGCATTCAGGACAAGCCAATGAATCAGATATAGGTATGAATAAAATGTCAGAGATATAAATGTAGAAATAAGAGTGACAAGAAGGATCCACAACAAAATCTCAACTCGTGCATATAAAAGCTTCATCATATTCTCAATCTAACCATGATACCTAATGCATTGTTGGAATATGGTAGAATTTTGACATCAATTTCAGAGATCTGAAATAGATTCTTCGGGAAAAATTAAAAGTGGTGCCACTACAACCATTATGCCGACATTAATAGGACAAACACCATTGCCATGGCCATTGCAGTAGAAACGAAACTTCAATACAGGTGCAGGTTCATGAATGTTTTGATATACTTCTACATTGTCGAGCATCAAATCATCCTATCCTCTATTTATGCCCCCTGATTTATCACTTGTTACTGATGCTTTTCCCTGTACGAACTTATTTTAGATTTCAACTGCTTTGCACCAATCCCCCACCTAATGACCAATCTGCCAAAGGTTAGATGCTTTGGGCCCTGTTTATTTTCAGCATTTGAGTTTGCTACTAGTTATTTAGCCCAGTGGCTTATAGATGCAAACGAGCAACTAAGCTGCACAAATAAATAACAAACTTAGTGGTGAAACAGCTGATGCTGTGAAGAAATGCTAGTGCCATTTTATTTTCATACAGCTAAAGGATACTTAACAAATAGAAAACCATCTAAAAACCACTTTAAGTATATCCTTTGAGCCCATCTACTATCATAGAGACAAAAGAACATAAAGCCAGTTCAAAGTGCTATATAACTAAGGTTCAAAGACGTTGCACTTCAATGTTTGACAACTCAGCCTATGGTGTGGTTTTTGTCTCTCCATGGTTGGTCCTAAGTAGGATTCCAGCATTGATCTCAAATCTTTTGTTATGGACCCTAGGATTCATTTTGATCTAGTTGGGGTAATTGGAAGGAAATCATTAAGCATTGGTCATTTAGATCCTAAGGCAAAGATTCCTGTAGTTAAATTATGTTAATGTGCGAAATAACTTCATTTTTGGATTCGTTAGCTCGAAAGTTGATAACCAACTGAACTTAGTTGTGCTAGTATTGCTTCACAAGTGGCAGTACTCCCTGATAAAAGATCTGATTAAACTTTATGGCAGCAATGGAGTTATATGCAGCAAATCAATCTAAATAAGCTCTTAGAATCTAAAACACACGTTCAAGAAACTTATATTTGTAATAGTTAGTATAGATCTAGAGTGAAGATACTATGAAAAAATAGCATCTATTTTTTAAAAAAATACACATCAATAGAAAGGAACGATTAGCCATATAAAAAATTGCTGGAAAAGAAAAAAAAAACGAAGCATAAAGAATCTTACTTCTTGGATATACATCATGTGTTTCCTCTCCATAACTTTGATCTCTAAATTCTACCTTGTTAAATTGATTGTTCTTTGGCCAAATAAAGGCATTCCACAACCCCAACGTTACACAAATTAGATACACACCAAAGAAGACACCCATTAGAAATAATTCCGGTTATAAGTAACAAAAAATGAACATCTAATGAAGACAATCGTGCACGAGTTGTCCCGAGAAGGTCATGCTCATGAATGATGCCTTCTACCAGTCTATTGACCTGTACAGTTCAGAAGATAAAGAAACAGTGTTCCTACTGTCATAATTTCACTTAAATGAGCTGGAATCCATCTCCTGCCAGCCAGCATGTTAAAATTTTCCAATAATGTAATTGGTGACAGTTAAACAAACTATATATAATCCACAAAAAGTAGAGAGAAACTCACTCCTATACCCACATGCCACGCCTCCACTCTTCCCAATCCTTATATCAAAGTTTGATGCCATTATACTTTGTTAACATCACATCGGTGCGACGGAAGGGATGCTGTAGCATCACGCTACAACTGACACTACCATAACATCCAAATGCTATATAATATTTTCTTCCATCTTCTGCTCCATCCCATGTCGTACATGTCCCAACATCCATGTCCATCCTCATCCTTCACCACCAAACTTCCTTCTCCAATCTCCAAGCCATGCAGCCCAACCCAAGAATCCACCAACAAAGATCAACAAAAACCAAAACCGACCGACCGACCGACCAACGCAAACCAACAAAAGACACGATCTTTATCAAAGAGCAAACAAATTAAACAACCAAAAAAATTCTCACGCACCTCAACTTGGCCCCTGCCGGCGGCAGCGTGCAGCACGCTCGACCCATGGGCGTCCCTGAACGCGAGCACGTCCTCAGGGCGTCCCACGAGGAGCTCCCTGAGGATCTCGAGGCTGCCCCCCCTCGCGGCTGCGTGCACCGCCCTGTTCCTCATCTCCCACCCAAACTCTTCGCTGGGGACTTTCGTCGAGCACCTGGTGGGCATCATCCCGTGCTCCAGCAGCACCCTGAACACCCTCGCGTTCCTGCTCCTCGCCGCCGCGTACAGTATGTCCGTCACCCCGAACTCCCCTTCCCCGAACACCATGAGGGGGTCCCTTGTAAGGAGCTCCTCCACGAAGCCCTCGTCCCCGGCGGAGGCCGCCGTGTAGAGGAGCCACCCGCCGTAGCCGGCGCGGATCAGGCCGTTGCCTCCTCCTCCTCCTCGTCCTCCTCCTCCCTTGCCCTCGCACTCGAGGAGGAGGCGGCGGGCGACGGAGGCGCGGCAGCGGGCGGCCTCGAGGAAGCGGGGGTCGTCGTCCCACACGGTCTCGAGGCGGCGGATGCGGCGGAGGGAGGTTAGCTTGATGAGGAGGTTAGGGTCGATGTGTAGGAGCTCGCGGACGAGGTCGTAGTGGCCGTTGGCGGCGGCCCAGTCGATCGGGGAGGCGTACCACCACTGGTCGCCGGTACTCTCCCACCGGAGAGGGAAGTAGAAGGACGGTGGCATCGGCATTGGACCTGGAGGAAGTAGAAAGGCGGGAGCTTTGGGGAGGGGAGGTGGTCAGGGGAGAGATATGAGGGTACCCATTTGAGACTGCAAATTTGGGATGGGTGGAGTTGGAAAAGGTTCGATCTTTGAGTGGGAAGGTCAGAGTACAGTAGGAGGACGACAGATATGGTGGAGGGGTGAGATCAGGGGAAGAGGGAAGGTAGGTGGGTGAGCCATGTGGGATAAAGATAAGGAGGTCGTAGAGCGAACAGGGCATGTGGTGCACTGGAACTAAAGGGGAGAGAGGAGGGAGAGCTCGGGAGGAGGACCACCCATGGAAAGGAAGAGAGAGAGATGGTGGTGCGAGGAGTGTGTGTGTGTGTGTGAGAGAGAGAGAGAGAGAGAGAGAGAGTGTGTGTGTGTGTGTGTGTGTAGCAGAGAAGGGAAGGGGAGAGAGAGAGGTTGCAAAGGGAAAAAGGCATGCAGGTTGGTGGGTACCATCACAATGGGGAATAGTGCGGGTAGAGTTGTGGTGCTTTGGGCCAACAACGTGTGCTCTGTTGATGGCATAGGGTGAAATGAGATGTGGGTCTCTCTCACTCTCGGTGCTTAGGCCACTGCTTGTTTCCGCAGGTTTACTGTTTACCCAGAAGCAGTGCACTGGTGTTTTCAAACTCCAAAAGCCTCGCTACTGTGAGAGAGAGAGAGAGAGAGGGAGAGGGAGACGGGTTCCATGCATGCCACCACTGGATTACAAATTTTTGCGTTGGTTTTTTGTTAAGCGTGCACAACCATATTAGTTATTCCCACTACGTTACAAGTTATATATTCTGAGTAGGTCACTAGATCAAATCTCTGTTATGTGTTGTTTCTTGGTCCTGTAACTCGGGGTTTGAGCATCGTTCTGCAGTCTCCAATTTATCCATGTAATGTAATCTCTACCATACAGGTATATTCTTTTTTTTTCTTTTCTGTATTGTTCTTTTTGCTTTTGAGCCAGCACAACCATGCTCATTGAGCCGTGATGACAAGTGGTCTGGAAAATCTGGTTAGCTGTGAGGAAAAGGTTCCATTTGTCTCGTGGACTCTGAATAGGCTCGGAAAGGATCGAAGAGTCGCGACATATTGGCAGTATACGTACAGGTCTAGCTGTGTTAGTTACTTGAGCGATAAAGCTGGAGTTTTTTTTGTAGGAATGGAGCGCCCGCTCGCCCGCCCGCAGGTAGACGCGGCTCTGAGCATGATTAATTATTTCATGGAATTTTGATATATATACACATATATATTCCAGTTAATTTTAAAACTGATGTATATGTCTTCATTATTTTCATATTTATTTATATATCCCTACAAATATCCATTTATTTCTTGAGATGTCCTTGAGGAACTTTGAGAACTAAAAAATTCACTTCCTCCTTGGACCCCCTCTCCTCTCCTCTCCTCCTCCTTTTCCGCCAATGTCACCAAACCCCCCTTCACAAACCTCCCAAACGACGGCGTCAGCGATCCCTCAGCTGCAACCTCCTCCTCCTCCCCCTCACCTCTGCTACCACCCCCTCTAGCACTATTAGGCTCTCCTTCGTCAACTTGCATGTTGATCTTGTCAATAGCGACTCTACTGTTGCCCTCTTGGTTATGGAGGATAGGGAGGAGGAGGAGGAGGAGGAGGGGAGGGAGAGGATTTGGAGGGAGAAGGATGAGAGGTAGTGGTGGAGCTCTTGAAGAAGGGAGAAAGATGTCAAGAAGTTTTATGTAAAAATTCTTTAATTTTTAATTTATTATTTTATAAAGGATATACATGTCAATATATTCATAATTTAAAGGTTATATATATAAATATAAAAGATACATATGTAAATATAAAAATAATAAGGATATATATATTTTTTCGAAAATAAGTAGGAACATATATGTTAAAATCTCTTATTTCATTTATTTGGAAAGAACACGTCCCATTCAATGTGGTTGAAGTTCAGTAAGCTCCCCGAGAGATGCACCTCAACCAAAATATATAAGCTTTCGTTTCACGTAACACAAAGATTCGACCACTTAAAAGTTGAAAGCTCCCAAAAAAAAATGCTTCTTAAAATTGTTGATAAAAGTTAACGCACCTGAAACGTCAATCCTCTTTTTTTCGTATTTTTTTCTATGCAATCTAATGTCTTAGAAGTCAGGAGCCAATCTAATTTAAACCTTCTTTAAAGCCCTAGGTGCCCTTGTAAAGCATTAAGATTCGATATTATACTGCATATGACAATTTAAATAAGGTCTCCTGCTTTTTCTGTAATTGGAGAAGATATTTCACATGCCAGCCTAGCATGCGGAGGTGGCTTTAGAACCCCTTTGCCTGCCCGCCCACTCTCAAGCCCTAAGTTATGTGTCACCAAGGTCCCTGATCAACCTCCTAGCACTAGGTAGGGTCTCCTTTCACTGCTGCTCCCCTCGCTTTCCAGCTCCCCTCTTCAAAGAACCTTGTTGCAATGCTTGTCTTGCTCGTTCTTGAGTTTTACATGGTGGAGGCTTGTGGATCTAGGCAATTACATGGCATGTTGGTTTTGATATGAGAAGCTCCTTTGTCGTCGGTGTCTAATTCTGGGACCATTCCTTTCCACCACTGTTGAGAGTCATTCCTTGGAGCTCACACAACCTTTGGCTTCAAATATGGAGTGATTGCCTAGTTGTAGGCCTCTACATTGTGATTTTTGGTGTTTCGCATCGAACCCAACTTCAGATTTGAGTGGTGTTGGTGGCATGGTCTTAGTTGTGGCCGTTGTCTCTATAGCATTTGCTTCTATGGATGTTGTATTGTAGTTTGTTCTTCTACTTTTGTGCCAAGAAGGGTGTTCCCTCCACCCCCCCCCCCCATCTTAGTCATGGCTCGATTGCTTTTACTTCTCTTTGTTCATCCCACGGCTTCTTCTTTAGGACCATGCTAGATACTGCGATTACACACAATCAAGTTCTTGTTGATTCATTTTCAATTGTGGGCTATTTGAGTTCTTGTTAGTGTAGATTGAGTTGTTGGTTAGGGATTCTTCATTGCTGCCAAACAAAGGCATGTAACATCTTTCCCGAATTACCATGAGATGTTTTATAAGGATCCTTTCTTTTTTATTTGTTTAATATTTGTTTTACTTTGTTTCAATTTTGTTATCCATCTGTTACAGAATTCTTTTTCTCTGTAGGGTGTTTCCTTCCTTCTTTCAAGGGAGTGTTTTTAGTTGTCTTCCTTTCTTGGCCATTAGGGTTGCATCTCCTTTGTAAGTTTCTCGTTCCCTTTAATGGAGATCTTATTTTTATTAAAAAAAAGTGGAGGTGACTTTAATGTTGCGTACATGGGTAATAACCATTTGTCATAGAAACCAAACGGATTAATCATTGTTGCATGTCTCCATCAATGAAGATTGACCATGCATGGTAATAGAGATCTACCACCATGTGAGATGACTTTAATGCATTCAGGTGATAATACCCATGTGAGATGACTCTCTCGTACCCTAAATAATGGTCATTTATCATGAAAATCAAAGGAATCAATGGTAATTTGCTGATCAAGGTATGCCATGTTATTTAATAAATAGTAACCATCTTGATGGAAGTGTATATCTATATGTGTGAGATATGTTAGAACTTGACGAAGTAATCCTGTGATTTGCATGTCCATTCTTTGATTTGGGATGGTGACAGTCGAATTGGCAATGTACCATGATCTGATCGACGCCCAACATGTCATAAGCCTTTAATTTGAAGAGAATGTTGTGCACGAAAAATTTTGAAGAAGGGATATGAAACAATCCGGAGCATGAGAAATAAGAGCATGATATTCCCATCTCATACATGAAACTTGTGGGTAGCCTAGGGATGGAGTTTTCACCTCCGTCTTCATCTCCTCGTCTACCCCAAAATAGCCCAAGCTCCTCCTCCACTCGATCCCCTCAAGTTCACCACTGTACCATGCACACCATTGCCATGAGACAAACTAACTTGCCAAGCCCATCTTCCATCATTGTTCACATTTCTTTGGCATGAGATGTCTCATGTCCCCCTTTCCTCGAAGGAAAATAGAAAAGCTACGCCTCTCAAAACTCTCCGCCCATACTCCCATTTTTTCTTTTAAATTAGGGTCCCATTACCCTTTGGATAAATATTCCTGCTGTGCACAGGCAAATTTCTTGATCGTTGCTGTGCCCAAAATAATCTATACACAGATTTCAATTTAGATAGATTAAGAGTTAAAAAAATTCAGCATCGATTAAATCTCACTTGGTGCAATTAATTAACCGCAATTTCTATTTCTAATGATGTATCGGCAAATTAAGTTTAGTGCTTAGATCATACATTTGAATTTCTGGTATTCAGGCAACATCGATCCGTTAAGTGCATTTTGAGTGAAAGGGGATTGCATGGTCACTAAAGAAAATATGAACCAGTGCAGAATACGTACGAATAAAATCCAAGAAGGAGATATATATGTTTTTCAAGTCCAGCAAAATACATTTCAAATATAAAAGATCAATCGCCAGACCTTATCAATTTTTTTTTTTTTTTTAATTACCCTCGACTTAAAACAACACCAAACCTTGTCATCTTTGCTTTTGACGATGGCCACGTGAAATATGGCCATCCATGAAGGTGAGCTGTGTACTTCTTAAACAGTTGAGCGGAGGGATCAATAACATCGTTTGTTGCACGTATAAATTCATGATTTAAAAAAAGAAAAAAAAAAAAGAAGAAAGAAAATTCAGCGATATCACTTTAAAGAAAATCTAGTGATGGCATTCCTCCAGTGGAACATTTTAAAGATAGCCACTCATTAGGTCGTTGTTTATGAGATTTATATTAAATAACACGAGGAGAAAGAGAACTATTCGTGATAGAAATTTACGATCGTTTAAGTAACGATCGATAATAAATATATTCTTGATTGTTATAAAAATAGTAATTATTAAAATTTTAATTATTAGTTTTATCACTTGTAAAATAATTGAGGAGGTTGAAATCATTTTTGATCGTTATAAATGATCGAGAATAAAATTTTCGCTGACAGTTCTTATGTAACTGGTCAAGGATAAATAACATCTTAGACTTTCAAATATAAGGGTCGAGTAAGTGTAGTAATATTAAGATGTTTAGTTGACATTATTATTGACCGTTGATAACAGTCGAGAATAATAATATTGTCAATCATAATGTTTTATACCTAACTAGCGCGGGCTGTCAAATTTTCAAAGTCTATCGTCAACCGTATATTCGTAACAGTCGAGAAAAGCTTTATTTCTGACTGTTATTAATGGTAGTTAATAATCTTATCTTCGATCGTTTATTAGGAATGGTCGAGAATATTGAGTAAAATCCCTACCGCACACTCGACTCCCTCCTCCTTTGTCCGAAACCCTCCTCACAGCAGCCACACGACCTCCTCCCCTCGGCTCCTCCGTGATCGTCGTTGCGGTGCCTCCTCGGCCTCGGCTCCTTCGCAACCTCAAGGGGTACCCGTCCTCCTCTTCTTCCTACTCCCTCCTTGCCGCCCGCCTCCTCCTTCCCCTCCCCTGGCCTTCCCCTTCCCCTCCCCCTCGCCCACCATTAGCTGCCACCCGCACCACGACCACCCACGCCCACCACCTCCTACCCCTGCGGCCACCAGCAACACCACTACCACCTGCTGCCACCACCATCCTCCTCCCTCCCTGTCGCTCACCTCCTCCTTCCCCTCCCCCTCGGCGCCAGCCTTACCCTTCCCTTCCCCCTCACCTACCACTAGCTGCACAAGGACCACCTGTCGCCACCACCTCCCTCCCTGTGGCCACCACTGCCACTTGCCACCAACACCACCACCACCACTAGTACCCTCTACCATCCCCCTTCCTCCACCAATCCCAAGACCCAGTCATTCAACGAGAAATAACCAAAAAGCAAGAAAGTAAACCACATTCACTATGCTAAGTAACTAACAGTAAAAGAGTACAAGCAGTAAGGAAAGAAAAGTTGCTAACAGTACATATCACCACCACAACAGTAAAGCGGAAACAAAGTACAGAATGTAAATAGTAACAAGGGTCTGAACTCACTAACAAAAGAAGGTATAACAACAGGAAGACTACTTCTACTGGGCTTTACTGGGCCTAGCACCCTCTGCAGTCGGTGACTCGGGCTGCTCAACACCTGGATCTGAAAAGGGTTATGAGTAAACAGAGTCAGCGAACGCTGAGTAGAGTGGCAACCAACTAACTAAAGCAGTAAAAGCTAACAGGTAAACTATCTGTTCCAATTACTTTATTTTACAAGTTATTCATTTTCACCCTTTGGTTTCTATTTTCAGATCTCTTTCTTGATCTCGAATGTTCCTCGTGGGAACGATCTTGATTGCAGTCTTTTCCGAAGAGTAGAAGGTGCACGTGGTGCTCTCCTGGCTGGGAGAGTCCCCTGTGGTGATCCTACACCCAGTCAACCACCCCAAGGTCACGGACAGACGTAGCGGTGACTACGGCACGTGCGATAAGTGCACGGGTAGCTAACCCGCATTGGCACGAGGTCAGTCGTTTCTGCTAACGGGTACGCTCCAAGTACAGCACGGAATAGTATAGGGCCTAGCTCTCTCAGTAACAGGGGTTTAGCCCCTAAGAACCAAATAGGGGTCTCGCCCCTCCACAGTCCGCGCACCCTCGTCTGACTACCCTGGTTTGCCCAGTGAGCCTAACAAGTCGGTGTAGGGTGGCTAGCTGAACCTCGGGCCCCGTGGGGTGGCTAGCTCTCCCCGGTACAGTGTACGCGAGGGCCAAGAAGTCGGTGCAGAGTGGCCAATCCTAACCCCGGGTCCCAACCCAAGGGTGGCTAGCTCCACTCTACACTAAATAGGGGACAATCACTCTCCTTGGTACCACGTACTTGATAAATGCCAGTTTATCATCATTCTTATACATTAAAACAAACTTAGCTCTTAAGATTTTATCCGCAAATGGGTTTTTTAGCTGCATTTAGGCATAAATTAGGTTAGGCATGCATTGCATTTTTTATTATCTTTTTGATATGTTTTTGTGAGTGTTAGGGATGAACAGATATACAGATCCCTAAAATCCTAGCACTTAAGAAGGAAAATGGTGAAGCAGAAGCTCAGACTAGCTGGAACTTAGCTTGATCCTGCTCACCACAGTTGGAACCTAGCTCACTTGAACTAAGGTTAGCTCATCCCAGCTCCATTCAGCTAATCTCAGCTGAATGGCAGCTTAAGAGAGTTCATCTTAGCTCACCCTAGCTGAAGTCAGCTCAGATCCAGCTCAACCTAGTTGAGTCTAGCTCATTTTAGCTCCCACAAGTCCACAGGGAGCTCTAGCTAACTCAGCTAAGTTGACTGGAGTTCACTCCAGCTCAGATTCAGCTACATCCAGCTCCACTCAACTCCAGCTAGCTGAAGAAGAACTCATCCTAGCTCAGGAAGCTCAAGTCTAGCTCCCGGGGACTCAGCTTAGCTCAACTCAGTTGAGCTAAGCTACCTTAGCTGTCTCAACCAGCTTGATCCTCCCCGGGAGCACCAGACCCAACTCAACTCAGCTCATTATGGTAGAAGCCAGCTCACTTTAGCTTGGCTTAGCAGCTAGCAAAGAACTAGCAAGCTAAGCTAGATAGAGTAGCTCCATGTCATCCTCTTCAGCAGCTGCCAGCTCCAGTTCCAGCTCTAGACTTCTCCTCCTCAGCTCCTTTCTTCAAACCCTCGCTCCAATACCTCCTCCTCTACTCCATACCTAGCTAATCTAGCATAGCTAGCAACTAGCTCCTTGGCCATCTACCACCTTCAACTCAACCTTAGCTAGCTCCACCAACTTAAGCCCTACCTAAGCTAGCTATCTTACTCATTTTGGCGCCACCACTTCACCACCTTTCACCCCTCAACTAACCACCAAAAGACACCAAAAGTTGGCGCCAAAACTAACCCTGACCACCTCCCTTTTGGTGCCAACTTTCAGCTCCTTTATCCACCCTACACCAACCCACATAACCCATCCTAGCCATCCACATACCCCCCTTCTAGAACCCTAAGGTGGCGCCACCTAATGGCCTTCTAGAAGGCCCATTTTGGTGCCAATTCTAAAGGGCACCAAAGCCTTAACTACCCCCCTTAGCACCCCTTAGGTGGCGCCACTTATCCTTAGCCCTAGGATCCCCAACTACCCCCCATATCCTATCCTAGCCATCCATTCCAAGAGCCACCTATGCCCCCCTTCCTACACTATATATACCCACCTAACTTCCCACATTTTCTTCATCCTCCATTAGTGTATTATTCCACCTACATCCACCTATACCTACGGCCAAGGAGAAGGAGTAGAGAAGAAGATTAAGGGGGCACATCACCAGCCCCTTTGGTGCCTTCTTCTCCCCACTCTCTTCAACTTGGGCCATGCCAAGGAGGAGGACCTTTCCATCTCAAGGAGGACGACTAGGCAAAGGAGAAGGACCTAGGGTGGACGTCCACCCTTGGAGAAAAGCTTAGGGCATGCCCCCTTAGGGCTTGCTTTGGAGGACATCAATTTGTTAGAGCTTTCAGAGACAAAGAGTTGGAGCACTTCTTTTCAAGCCAAGGAGCTACTAGGCTTAGAGCAAGGAGCCTCCCCTCTTCATCAATTTTTAAAGGATTTGTGTTTCTTTACTTTGTACTTATAATTCTAGTTGTAGAAGCTTTCCTCTACTGGGGTTTTTGTACAACACTTTCTCATTAATGAAGTTGCCTTCTTTTGTTGCATTTTTAATTACTTTATTTTTAGCATTCTTCACTCCCTCTCCCTAATTATTCTAGGCCTCCACTTGCCTAGAGTGAGCTTAGGGAGAGGCTCTACTTGCCACTTTAGGAGCAGTGTATTGAGTTAAGTGTTAGTCACTTTCTCGCCAACAATTTCGCATGTTGTCTTAATTTCAAAAACATAAAAATGATACATTGAAAAAGACCAAAAAGAAAGGTGATTTCTATTTCCAAGAAAGAGACCTGAATTTTGCAAACATATTGTCTCCTTGGACGACCCTAGATACCCCATTATCTAGGTTTATAAATTTAAGAGTTGATCAGTTTTGCATGTTACAACAACATATTTTACAAACCGCGTAAAATCTGTACCAGTACTCAACGGCCAGCACACTTCCCACTCACATTTTCAGATCCATTCCATTTATTCGCAGGAGCTTTACTCCTAGTTCCCCATAGAGTTCATGCTCGTATTCCTCATGCTATCCCATACCAGGTTTCATCATTCACATTTCCATTCTCAGATTATACACATGCAGCTCGTATTTCTATCATTTAACATATCCAACAGGTAATGTCACATGTAACTGTTTAACTAGCACAGGTAATTCATATTTCACAGGTAGCTCTTGTTCATTAACAGACAATTGTTAACATTTCTATTCATTCATTCAAGACTGCAATTCCAAGCATGCATACAGACATTGCAAGTACTTCTCGTCCTAAGATTCATGCCATATCCTAGGTTCTAGTTATTCAATCCACATATGCATTCAGGTTTTATAGTTAAATTAGGGAAAGACCACTCTATCAGACAACCCAGGAGTATTGGGGGCTCGAACAGCTGGCTCACGTGCCTCAGCAAACCCCAAACCCACAACTGACCGAAGTCCTATAATAAGGAACATGACACAATGTAATATTCAGAATAGTATAAAATGCCTTCTAACAAGTAGAGGAACTTACAAGGGAAACATCGATATCTTGTTTGCGTAAAACGAACCTCAAACGAACCCTAAACGGGTCAAAAACAGGGCTACAGACCCAAATCAGACATCTGGCACAAGGTCCAGACATTTTAAAAGTAACTAGAAACTTACCTTAGGTTCTGTGTCGACCTCAGACTTCCAGAACCTCTTCTAGACCGTCTGGACCCAGCTCCAGACGTTCGACCTCTCCTCCGGACGTTTGGGAGTGCTTTCGGTCGTCTGGTAAGCTATCCAGACGTCCGAAACGCATAGGAGGACGTGCCCCGTGCCTTCCCGAAGCAATCTCTGCACATGACAGCCAAATCTCCTATATTTAGCCATGCAAATCGTAGCTGCGGTGTAGCCTGCATGGACATAACCGCAAGAGGAAACGTACCTTTACGAAAATCTGCTTTTAAACGTCCGGTGTAGTCACCAAACGCCCGACCAGTCATCTGGATGTCACGCCAGACGTTTGATTTTGGAAAATCCCAGAACCAGAACCACTTCCTGCTCTCCCTCGCCGCGCACAGCCGTGGCCTTGACTCCTCGCCTACAGCTCTGCTGTAGCAAGTGTCGGGAACGGCTCCCCCGACGTACTCCTCCTCCCGCATGTGCCACTCTGGCCGTGAGCCCTCTAGTGAGCTCCCACGAGCTCGCGAGCTCAAGCTCTTCCTCCTCTCCTCACACTGCCTCTCCTCCTCGTCGCCGCTCTCGCGCTCTCTCTCGTGCTAGCTCCTCTCGCTATGGGGGAGAGAAAGAGAAGAAGGTGGCTGGCTGTGGTGAAGTGGCGAAGATAGGAAGGGGGGAGAGGGGTTTATATAAGGGTGCGTTAGGGTTTGGTGGAGGAGGGAAGAGGGAAAGAGAGAGAAGCGAGGTACTATCTGCGTGCAGACGCGAAGGCTCGTACCAAAATTTTGATTTCCAGACGTCTAACCGACAGTGCAGACGTCTTAAAAGGCTCAGAACAGAACGAGTCTTTACACCCTTCCCCCAGCCCTCCTCCACCTTCCCCTCCTTGCCACATCCCTGATGAGAACCTCATCATGAGCCATAACTAGCTCATTTTGACCCAATACAAAGGATAAAAGCTCCTACATATCTCAAGGAAAAGCTTAACTCAGAGAATTCTGAGTTTGAGAAGAAAACAAGTCATAAGGGGTAAAAGTGCAATTTTACCAGTATAATCTGCATACAGGGTAATTCAGGGCCCAAACATAGGTCAAAACAGCTTAATAAGAATAAAAGTGGGATGAGATGATCTAGCAAGGGCTACAGCACTTCCAAGGAACCAAATGATAATCTGTAACCCTAAAACAACCCACTTCAATTCACAAGGTTCGAGGCAAAGTAAAAATAGAATAAACCCTCTAAAATTCATAGAAAAATAATCTCTAGGGTTTAGAACCTTCAATTTGGCCTTTAGAACCCATTTTGACCTACATTGAGAACCATGCCCAATTAATAACTTAATTTGGGTTTTTGCGCAAATTGACCGGTCAAACAAGGTTTAATATGAAAATAAAATTCACCATCAGATTCCTTAGGTCCTAATTAGTCATGTATAAAAACTTGAGCCTAAGAAGAAACCTCCTTGACCGACTTCACACTTTGGTCCTCATATATTAACTCTTTGGCCCTCAACTTTTGAACCCTCGCATTTTGGCCCCTAACTCTCCTTCGTTCTTTGCAAACAGGTCCCTCCTGCAAAACCCTGCCAGCACCATGCTCCGGCGACCTTGCGCGGAGCATGGCGCCGAGCAGGGTGAGGTGGAGGACCTGGCAAGTGTACCGGGGGTGCCCTGCGTCGTCAGCCGTCGCAGGAGCACCCCCATGGTCATTGTAGCCCCCCATACCGGTCGTGCGAACGCACGGACGGTATGGGTTCGTATTCCGACCATTCTCCGGCGAGGGAGACACGTCGTCTCCCTCCGCCTTCCTCCCTGCTTCAACCCTATAAATACCCCCCGCCGCTCCACCGACCAAAGCAGCCTGGATCTGACGGAGAAAACCCCCAGCTTTCTTCTCTTCTTTCTCCGGCAGACGCTCACCAGCTCCGGCGACTTCCTCCCCCTCCACCTCTTCGCTCTGCCGCACTACCAGCAGCAGAGACTTCCTCCCCTGCTCTTCCCGCGCCACGCCGCACCCAGCTGGCGCCTCTCCAGCCCTCTGCTCGCCGCCGTCCCTCTCCCTGAGCATCGTCTTCTCCGGCGACAGTCGATACGACTGTCGCCCTGTTCCTCCCCCTTCGTCCCTGCAGTTAAGTTAGACCTACTCCCCTTCTCCTCCTCTTTCTTTCCCCGCTTTCGATTTAGTCAATTAAGCCCTCTACCGACCCTGTTCACCCTCACCCTCTCCGCCTCCGACCACCCTCCGGCGAGCCGCTCCCATCACCTCAGCGACCCACACGGCTCGCCGACCACCGCAGAACCTCCGCCTCCTCACCCTGATCCTCTTCCGCCCCTCCACTTCCCACCAAACACCCTCTGCAGATCCACCGAACACACCCACTCCCTCGCTCACAGTTTGACCTAGGACGACCTGATAGCTCCATCTCGCCCCCTGCAGACCCCCTGACCACCTTCGCCGTGCCACGGCGAAGGTCCCCCGCCTGTCTGATTTGGCCGAGAGGCCGTTCTATTGATTTCAGGTTCCAGGCCTTGACCGCCATTGGCGAGGAAGCTCGAAGCTTGCTTGAGGTTGCTCCAAGCCTAGATATCCCAGGTTGAAGAGCCACGGCCAGCGCGAAAGAGTCTTGCGCACACACCCTGGCCCTCAATTGGAGTTGCGCGCCTCAACAGCTGTTGCAATTGGAAGCACCATCCCTGCTGCAGGCGTGAGAGAAAAGGGGTGCGCGGATAGTCCCACCTCGGGAATTTCTGAAGCCACACACCCACATAAATTGCAAAAGTGCCACCATCTGTTTGCCTCAGTTACCACGGGGTGAGGTCCCTCTCACCCGACCCGACCCGACTCGGCCTCGTCCGTGACCACGCTCCGCGGACCTGGCCCGACCCGATTAGACTGACCTGCACTCCTCGCCCACCACGCACGCCGGTGGGCCTGGACCCGGGCCTGACCCGAACCCGATTACCCGGTAGCGCTCTGGGAGAGCTTCCGAAGAGTGATTTCAGAGAGAGAGATACGCGGGGGAGGGGGGTAGAGTAGGTTTTTGCCTCTTGACGAAAAAACTCTGAAGTGTGCAGGCCAAAGAAGAAGAAGCAGACCCGCTGAAGAAGAAGGAGCTGCTGCACTGTAGCGAAGGCATCGTTAAGTCGTCTCAGCACCGGGGCAGACGACGGAAGGTCAGCAGCCAGAGCAGGAAAGAAGACAGGCTGAAGAAGAAGGAAGAGCAACGGCCATCGCGAAAGAAGAAAAAGAGAGGTCAAGGCAGGTGAAGAAAAGAAGAAGAAGATCTGAAGAAAAAGAAAGAAAGAAAACAAGGAAGAACAGCAGGAAGAAGAAGAAGAGCACCACCATTGCAAGAGAAGAATACCACCTGAACAGAGAGAAAGAAGGAGATCTAAAGAAAGAGAGAAAGAAGAGCACCCCCCTCTGCAGAACAAAGAGAACAACAAATTCTCTCTATCTCTCTCTCTCTTATTTTTGTAATAGAACTTGTATATCTCTAGAATACAACTTGCTCCCTGAGTTCGACCTCGGGAACTCTTTTATTTTTCCGAGTAAAAAATTTTTATATGAAACGTTGGTAACAACCGGCTTTACTACAACGATATAACTGAACCCCGACGTTATCATATCATTTTTGGCGCCGCTGCCGGGGGACAACGGCTATTCTAGAGGTAAACATTCCTGTATCTTTTAATTTCTGATAATCTCCTCTCTTTTGTGCAGCTACAGGAACTCAAGAAGACAAGCAACCACACGACAACCACTCCGAAGACAGGTAAATCTTTTCTCTCACTATTAACCCCTACACTCTAAAGAGAAAGAAAAGAAAAGAACAAAGCAATATAGGGCTAACCTGTCTTCCATACTTAGTAACCATAAAAAGTTGCATGTTTTCAACTCATCACTCCTGCACACTATTAAGGGTATTTAAGGGCTAACACATTCTTGCTTGAGCCCTAATTGCCCAACAAAGAGTTAAATGGACCAAGTAGAGCCAACATAAGGTCAAACATTAGGATTTCAGTAGAGACACACCCCTTAATCAAGAATTGAGGAAATCCTAAAGAGGTGTGCCCAAGCCATTGATTGAAAATAATTAACAAGAAAAATCCTAAACAATTGGCTCTCTCTAAACACTTGAACCCTAAAAGACAGGACCTAAAAGCTCTTAAAGAAAACAATAGGTAAAGTTGACCCCTTGGGTTAACCAACCTTAAATTAGGTCACTCTTTGCACTTAAAAAGACTAAAGTTCAAGTGAAACCTTAAGCACCCTGATCTTAAAATTGGTAGACTTAAGAGGTCAAGATCCCCATTCTGGTCTACCTGGAACCGCAGTGACAAGAGAGGTCGGGTGGGGGAAACCCTGTAACCCGTGGGGACGCTCTACCGTGTAGGGGTCTTCGCGGGACTCTCCCTCTCTGGCTGCCCAGGTAATTCTCAGGTGGACGATCTTTCTGATCAAGGGGTCCATCTGCCCCGCACCTCTATAGTCACCCAACACATTTTTGGGTGTCTTGATTGGGTCTAGCACCTTCTAAACTTACCTCTCCCAACTGTGCATGTACGGAAGGAGGTCTCTAAGACCACCCTTAAGACCTCCTTTAGAAATTCACTCTCGTCAAGGCCAAGCCTCGACGCCCGTGTTTGTGCAGCAACACCCTCACATTATTCTCTCTTCTGATTCAGAACCAAGTTCTTCTTCTTCCCCCATCATGGCTCAGCCAGTTGAGGAAGAAAATAATCTGGAACACCAGCTCCAGCGACTCAATGACCTCTTCCAAAACTTCGTGCACCCACCACAGCGTCCTATGATGCGGGACCACTACAATCCTGCTGCGGTGGCCATTGAGCCTTGAGTTAGAATCCCGATTGGAGGACCTGATTCCGAACTAAAGCCCAACATGATTCATGCTATACCTAAATTCCATGGGCTTAATTCTGAAGATCCCTTCCAGCACATCAAACAGCTTAAGCATCTGGCCCACACTTTTGGATCAGATGCGCAAAATCGGGATATTCTTCTCATGAAGATGTTCTCCTTTTCTCTTATGGACAAGGCCGCCCATTGGTATCAAACTCAGACCCGGCCGATCAACACTTGGGAAGAACTTCAATCCGAGTTTTTGAAAAAGTTCTTTCCCGTTGGTCGGACCAACGCCTTGCGCCATCAGATTACACACTTCACTCAACAATCAGGAGAACCTCTCCATGAGGCATGGGATCGTTTTCAGGATCTCATGAGGAAGTGCCCCCATCACGGAGTTCCTAAATGGGAACAAGTCCAATCTTTTTACCAGGGACTCCGTGAGGACATCCGCCTTTTCGTCAATGCAACCTGCGGAGGAAACATCATGGGTCAACATGAAGACACCGTATGGGAGATTCTCGAAAACATGTGCGAGAACTCCATCAACAATGACTCCATGGGATTATTCGACAGGACGAATACCCGCGCAGCGACGAATCTTAAGGGAGCACATGAGACGCAGGGCCTGTCCGCATCAGTCGACCTGGAATTAATGGCCAGTCGATTGGACAAGGTCTCAATTATTGAAAAGAAGGTGGATGAGCTGACTCAGCACTTGCAGCGAGCCACCTCTGCGCGTAACTCCTTTGCACAACCTCCTTCCACACAGGAGACTGTGCAAAACATCCTACACCGATCCTCCCCTGGGATGGATCCATATCCATCCCCATCTGATTCTTGGACTGGAAGATCATCCGATCCTTTCTTCACCAGCCGGGGGAACTCCATTCCCCCTTTCCCTGATTCTCAGGAGGTTCCTCAGACCTGCGAGGACCTCAACGCCATCCAGAACGACCCATTCTCCAACACTTACAACCCTGGATGGCGAAACCATCCCAATTTTCAGTGGGCGGGAAATTCCCAAACCCAAAGACCACCTTTTCAGTCCCGCCCACAGCCCTCTCATCACTACCAGCCGCCTCAGCCTCGGCCCAACCCTACTTATCCATCAGGGCCAAATCAAGATCAAATGTCCTTAATCCTTCAGACTCTGGCTGACATTCAAAAATCGAATGCGGCCATTCAAAAACAGCACAAGGACGAGCTTACTGAAGTTAAAACTCAGCTGGCCCAGTTGGCAAATTCTCGCCAGCCAGGCACACTCCCTTCCCAACCCCTTCCTAACCCAAATAACGTGCCAACCCAGAAGCGCGTTATGAATCCAAATTTAGGCCACGCTCAATGGATTTATCAGGCCCCTACTGCCCCATCTCCAGACGAGATGGAAGCCTCTACTTCTCGTACGGGATTTCAGCAGCAGCCACCCCTCCTACCAAATCCAAACCAAAATCAGGCCGGATTAAATTCTGTAACAACACGTAGTGGTAAGACAACTCAGGACCCACGTTATCCAAACCACTCCCAGCCTGATAATCATGACCCTAGGATAGTTATCCAAGGTACCGCTGTTCCAGACCCACAACCTGGACCTATCCTAGAGGAACCAACCAAGATCCCGTTTCCCGAAGCCCTGACCAAGGGAAAGAAGACCACCAAACCCGTGGCCCCTGAGGAGGACCTGGTCAAGCTCTTTGAGCAGGTCCACATAAACATCCCCTTGATGGATGCAATCCGCCACGTACCAGCTTACGCACGATTTCTAAAGAATATATGTACACCCCAGCGTAAGCCGCGAACCAAGGGAGGGAGCCCAATTGTTCTGTCAGAGCAAGCCAGCTCTGTAATCCTTAGTAGACTCCCACCCAAGGCAAAAGATCCTGGAACTCCCCTGATCTCCTGTAAGATAGGTGGTACCCAATTTGACAGAGCATTGTTAGACTTAGGTGCATCTATAAATCTGATACCCACATCCTTACTTGACCATCTGGAAGAATCTGAGCTGAAACCAACTGAGGTGACATTACAATTAGCAGATCGATCTATAAAGTCACCAAAAGGGATTCTCGAGGATGTTATCGTAAGAGTGCGGGATTTCTATTTTCCAGTGGACTTTATAGTCTTAGACATGGATGCACCTGAGAACCCTAGGGATACACCAATCATTCTAGGGAGACCTTTCTTGGCTACTGCTAGAGCCAACATCAGCTGTGAGGAGGGCCAAATAGAGCTTAAGTTTGGAGATCAAACACTGAAAATTGATATATTTAAGGCCCAACAAGGAATTAATTGCGGCGTCATCGAGCAAATTTGTGACATCAAGACTTTGGTTGATGAATCACACCTCCAGAATGACTTGAGTATGCCTCATCAACCACAGAAGGATCTTGACCCGCAAACAGAGGAGTCCAATCCGGATGTCAACAACCCAGTAACTCCCACCCTTGAACCTCACATCTATACTGAACCACCCGCTGCTGCTGAAAACCCCATCCTTGAACTGAAACCCCTTCCTGCTCATTTGAAATACATCTTTTTGGGTTCTAATCAGACCCTTCCTGTGATCATCAATTCCAACCTCAATCCTGAACAGGAATCCCGTCTGATTGTTGTCCTCCAGCAACATCGCAGAGCCATCGGATGGACCCTCGATGATTTGACTGGAATAAGTCCCTCTTATTGTACTCATCATATCTATTCAGAAGAGGGCACACGACCTTCTCGTGAAATGCAGAGACGCTTAAACCCCAATCTGCAGGAGGTCGTGAAAAAGGAGATCATCAAGTGGTTAGATGCCGGGATCATCTACCCGATCTCCGATAGTCGTTGGGTGAGCCCGATTCAGGTCGTGCCTAAGAAGGCAGGACTCACCACTATAACGACTGAGACCGGAGAAATCATTCCTACCCGATTAGCCAACTCGTGGAGAGTCTGTATAGATTACCGTCGACTCAATTCCTCCACGAAGAAGGATCATTTCCCACTACCCTTCATTGATCAAATTCTCGAAAAATTAGCGGGAAATAGGTTCTTCTGCTTCCTTGACGGGTACTCCGGTTATAACCAGGTGGCAATCCATCCTGAGGACCAAGAAAAGACCACATTCACCTGCCCCTTCGGAACATACGCTTTCCGAAGGATGCCTTTCGGTCTTTGCAATGCACCCGCTACTTTTCAGCGATGCATGCTTGCCATATTCTCAGATATGGTAGGTGATTATCTGGAAGTCTTCATGGATGACTTTTCAGTTTTCGGAGCATCATTCGACGATTGCCTCCAACACTTGGTCCAGATACTCAGGCGGTGCATCGACGTGAATTTGGTTCTTTCCTGGGAAAAGAGCCATTTCATGGTGCCTGAGGGAATTGTCCTGGGACACTCAATTTCGGAGAAAGGTATCCAAGTGGATCGAGCTAAGGTTAATCTGATTTCTCGCCTTCCTATGCCTAGCTCGATCAGGGACATCCGATCCTTTTTAGGGCATGTCGGTTTTTATCGACGATTTATCCCTGATTTTTCAAAAATCGCACGCCCCCTGACCACTCTTCTCTCCAAGGATGTTCCCTTCGAAATCTCCAAGGAATGCACTCAAGCATTTGAAATCCTGCGTGACCGAGTCACCCAAGCCCCGATCCTACAGTCCCCTGATTGGTCTCAACCCTTTGAGATCATGTGTGATGCATCCGACTTCGCTGTAGGAGCGATTTTGGGGCAGAAAAATGACAAGAAACCTGTGGTCATTTACTACGCCAGCAAAACACTCGATGAGGCTCAGCGTAACTATACAGTTACTGAGAAAGAGCTGCTAGCTGTAGTATTTGCCCTAGAGAAGTTCAGATCATACCTTCTGGGTTCCCATGTCATCATATACTCGGATCACACGGCTGTGAGGCATCTCCTTGCAAAGAAGGACGCGAAACCTCGATTGATCCGATGGATCTTGCTGTTGCAAGAATTTGACCTCGAGATTCGCGATAAAGCGGGAAAACAAAACGTGGTAGCTGATCACTTGTCCCGTCTTCCTTCTGAAATGATAGACCCTTCCGGACCCATCACTGAGCATTTTCCCGATGAGCACCTGCTGACTATTGGTACTAGCCTTCCATGGTTTGCTAATATTGTAAATTACTTGGCATCTCATCAGACCCCGTCCGATTGGCCGAAGGCCAAGAAAGACAAATTACGCTCCGATGCCAAGTATTACATTTGGGAAGACCCGTACCTCTTCCGCATAGGTGCCGATCAGATCATCCGGAGATGTGTCCCGGAAGGGGAAGTCAACAATATCCTCTCTTTCTGCCATGACCAGGCATGCGGTGGCCATTTTGCCGGGCATAAAACCGCATCAAAAGTCCTCCAGTGCGGCTTTTACTGGCCCACACTGTTCAAAGACGCATACAGTCATTGCAAGGCATGCAGTCGTTGCCAGACTTTGGGCAACATGAGCCATCGCGACATGATGCCTATGCAACCGATTCTAGTATGCGAAATCTTTGATGTTTGGGGGATTGATTTTATGGGCCCCTTTCCTATTTCGGATGGTTTCGAATACATTCTGTTGGCTGTGGACTACGTGTCCAAATGGATCGAAGCCATACCAACCCGAACCTGTGATCACAAAATCGTTCTCAAATTCATTCATCAACACATTTTCTCAAGGTTCGGGATTCCTCGTGCAATAATCTCTGATGGGGGAACCCATTTCACAAATGCTCAGTTTAGGTCACTGATGACCAAATACGGGGTGTCTCACCGAATCTCTACTCCTTACCACCCCCAAACTAATGGTCTAGCTGAGCTGTCGAATCGGGAGATCAAGAAAATCCTGCAGGTCACTGTTCGACCTGACAGGAAGGACTGGTCGTCCCGACTTCCGGAAGCATTGTGGGCCTATAGGACCGCCCACAAGACCCAATTGGGCATGTCTCCCTTTAGATTGGTGTACGGAAAGGCATGCCACCTTCCCGTCGAACTGGAGCATAAAGCCTATTGGGCAGTACGGAACTGTAATCTAGATCTTTCCAAGGCTGGGACCCACAGAAAACTCCAAATCAGCGAGATCGATGAATTGCGCATAGACGCGTACGAGAACTCGCAAATCTACAAGGAGCGGGTTAAAGCCTTCCACGACAAACACATCTCAAGAAAGATCTTCCATCCTGGTCAAAAGGTCCTACTCTTTGATGCCCGACTCAAACTCTTCCCAGGAAAACTGAGATCTAAGTGGGTCGGACCGTATTTGGTCCGACAGGTTTTTGGAAATGGAGCAATCGAAATCAGTCCACTCAGCCACGATTCTGAACCTTTCATCGTGAATGGTCAAAGACTCAAGCCGTTCATTGATGTAACTTCTACTGATTTGGCTGAGGCATCTTATATCCTCCGTTCCCCTTGAGCTTATTGCGCCCAGCCGATGGCGTAAAACTCAGCGCTTAACGGGAGGCAGCCCGTCATTCTCTTTGAAAACCTGAAACTTGTTCTGACACCTTTCAGCACTCGAAGTTCACCCTTATAGACAGCCGACCCCAACTCAGATGTTCGCATCTGAAATTTGAAATCGTCCGCAAAAATTCAACCCGACCCATCCACTCACCCAAATTTCTGTCTTAAGGAATGAACTAAGACCCCCTAGGTTACAATGAGGACATTGCAAATCTTAGGCATGGGGGGGTAGGAAAGTGCAAAAACTTGTAAGAAAAGGTTTCAAACAAAAAATTCACATATGCCAAAAATACCATAAAAATTAAAAAAAAATTTTTCGAAAAAGAATAAGAGGAAAAGAGGAGAAGGAAAATTTTGTGAAGGAGAGAACAAACAAAATGAAAAAGGAGCACAAAATTATGAAAAAAAAAAAAAGAGTGATAGTCATTAGTAAGAAACTAAGGAATTAACCTAAGTTCTAGACCTCATTCAAGAAAATAACTGAAAAGTGCACAATAAGATTAGTAAGAATGCAAACCTTAGGCATTCTTGAATAGACTCTTAGTACTCATTAAGATCTGGACACTCCTCAAGAGGTTGAGGAAAATGAAAAGCTGAAGTATTAGGTCTAAGGCTTAGGAAGTATTCGGCCTCGTTAACTAATTTTTGGTTTACGGGACTCAGTAACCTAAGCACCCTAATCTCACACACAGCCTGGTTCAGTAAGCGTAAAAATCAGAATCACGCAGAAGCGTCGCAAAAATCTGAAAAGAACACCTAGAATAGGAATGGCCGATCAACACAAGTTGATTTGGACGAGTTCCCAGCGCGGAGAGGCGGGAAATCCCCTCGAAGATGCGTAACAAAATATCATCTCCTCGGTGCTTGTCTCTTAGGATATTTACATATCCTACGGGGGGCATGTAAGCACTCTGCTGGTTCAGATTCCATGGATGGCATTATCTCGAAGTGTCAATTGCCAGGGTCTGGATTCGGCCACGGAATACCATGGATGGGATTATCTCGAAATCTCAATAGCCAGGGTTCCGGGGGTTGCCATGGGCGGTGCTATCTCGAAGCATCGATCGCCAGGAACCCTTGAGGATTGATGATGGGAGCAAGGAATCTGATACAGACCGTGTTGAAAAGCTAATCCTAGGCTAGAACTAAAAAGAAAAAGAGAGAGAAAACTCTCCAAACAGAAAAAACTTTCTATCTCTCTCTTACAAAACGCACTGCGAACTGGGCCAGGGCTAAAATCATTTCAAGCACGGGTGCTTTAACCACGAAGTCCAATAAACCTTAGGTTAGTTCTTGCGGGCCTTAAAAACCTTTGCTAAAAGACTGAGGCTAAGGCTAGACAGATTTGGATCTTGATTGGTACTAGAGTATCTTTTAGGCCTATGGTCAGCATTCTAACCTAATCTATGCTCAAATAAAAAGGCACTTATCTAAAACCATTGAAAACTTCATGGTCTAGAACAAGGGTTGAAACCTTAAGTTTTTTTGCTAAGGGACTAGCAAAAGCTAGGCATGGGGGTATGATGAGAACCTCATCATGAGCCATAACTAGCTCATTTTGACCCAATACAAAGGATAAAAGCTCCTACATATCTCAAGGAAAAGCTTAACTCAGAGAATTCTGAGTTTGAGAAGAAAACAAGTCATAAGGGGTAAAAGTGCAATTTTACCAGTATAATCTGCATACAGGGTAATTCAGGGCCCAAACATAGGTCAAAACAGCTTAATAAGAATAAAAGTGGGATGAGATGATCTAGCAAGGGCTACAGCACTTCCAAGGAACCAAATGATAATCTGTAACCCTAAAACAACCCACTTCAATTCACAAGGTTCGAGGCAAAGTAAAAATAGAATAAACCCTCTAAAATTCATAGAAAAATAATCTCTAGGGTTTAGAACCTTCAATTTGGCCTTTAGAACCCATTTTGACCTACATTGAGAACCATGCCCAATTAATAACTTAATTTGGGTTTTTGCGCAAATTGACCGGTCAAACAAGGTTTAATATGAAAATAAAATTCACCATCAGATTCCTTAGGTCCTAATTAGTCATGTATAAAAACTTGAGCCTAAGAAGAAACCTCCTTGACCGACTTCACACTTTGGTCCTCATATATTAACTCTTTGGCCCTCAACTTTTGAACCCTCGCATTTTGGCCCCTAACTCTCCTTCGTTCTTTGCAAACAGGTCCCTCCTGCAAAACCCTGCCAGCACCATGCTCCGGCGACCTTGCGCGGAGCATGGCGCCGAGCAGGGTGAGGTGGAGGACCTGGCAAGTGTACCGGGGGTGCCCTGCGTCGTCAGCCGTCGCAGGAGCACCCCCATGGTCATTGTAGCCCCCCATACCGGTCGTGCGAACGCACGGACGGTATGGGTTCGTATTCCGACCATTCTCCGGCGAGGGAGACACGTCGTCTCCCTCCGCCTTCCTCCCTGCTTCAACCCTATAAATACCCCCCGCCGCTCCACCGACCAAAGCAGCCTGGATCTGACGGAGAAAACCCCCAGCTTTCTTCTCTTCTTTCTCCGGCAGACGCTCACCAGCTCCGGCGACTTCCTCCCCCTCCACCTCTTCGCTCTGCCGCACTACCAGCAGCAGAGACTTCCTCCCCTGCTCTTCCCGCGCCACGCCGCACCCAGCTGGCGCCTCTCCAGCCCTCTGCTCGCCGCCGTCCCTCTCCCTGAGCATCGTCTTCTCCGGCGACAGTCGATACGACTGTCGCCCTGTTCCTCCCCCTTCGTCCCTGCAGTTAAGTTAGACCTACTCCCCTTCTCCTCCTCTTTCTTTCCCCGCTTTCGATTTAGTCAATTAAGCCCTCTACCGACCCTGTTCACCCTCACCCTCTCCGCCTCCGACCACCCTCCGGCGAGCCGCTCCCATCACCTCAGCGACCCACACGGCTCGCCGACCACCGCAGAACCTCCGCCTCCTCACCCTGATCCTCTTCCGCCCCTCCACTTCCCACCAAACACCCTCTGCAGATCCACCGAACACACCCACTCCCTCGCTCACAGTTTGACCTAGGACGACCTGATAGCTCCATCTCGCCCCCTGCAGACCCCCTGACCACCTTCGCCGTGCCACGGCGAAGGTCCCCCGCCTGTCTGATTTGGCCGAGAGGCCGTTCTATTGATTTCAGGTTCCAGGCCTTGACCGCCATTGGCGAGGAAGCTCGAAGCTTGCTTGAGGTTGCTCCAAGCCTAGATATCCCAGGTTGAAGAGCCACGGCCAGCGCGAAAGAGTCTTGCGCACACACCCTGGCCCTCAATTGGAGTTGCGCGCCTCAACAGCTGTTGCAATTGGAAGCACCATCCCTGCTGCAGGCGTGAGAGAAAAGGGGTGCGCGGATAGTCCCACCTCGGGAATTTCTGAAGCCACACACCCACATAAATTGCAAAAGTGCCACCATCTGTTTGCCTCAGTTACCACGGGGTGAGGTCCCTCTCACCCGACCCGACCCGACTCGGCCTCGTCCGTGACCACGCTCCGCGGACCTGGCCCGACCCGATTAGACTGACCTGCACTCCTCGCCCACCACGCACGCCGGTGGGCCTGGACCCGGGCCTGACCCGAACCCGATTACCCGGTAGCGCTCTGGGAGAGCTTCCGAAGAGTGATTTCAGAGAGAGAGATACGCGGGGGAGGGGGGTAGAGTAGGTTTTTGCCTCTTGACGAAAAAACTCTGAAGTGTGCAGGCCAAAGAAGAAGAAGCAGACCCGCTGAAGAAGAAGGAGCTGCTGCACTGTAGCGAAGGCATCGTTAAGTCGTCTCAGCACCGGGGCAGACGACGGAAGGTCAGCAGCCAGAGCAGGAAAGAAGACAGGCTGAAGAAGAAGGAAGAGCAACGGCCATCGCGAAAGAAGAAAAAGAGAGGTCAAGGCAGGTGAAGAAAAGAAGAAGAAGATCTGAAGAAAAAGAAAGAAAGAAAACAAGGAAGAACAGCAGGAAGAAGAAGAAGAGCACCACCATTGCAAGAGAAGAATACCACCTGAACAGAGAGAAAGAAGGAGATCTAAAGAAAGAGAGAAAGAAGAGCACCCCCCTCTGCAGAACAAAGAGAACAACAAATTCTCTCTATCTCTCTCTCTCTTATTTTTGTAATAGAACTTGTATATCTCTAGAATACAACTTGCTCCCTGAGTTCGACCTCGGGAACTCTTTTATTTTTCCGAGTAAAAAATTTTTATATGAAACGTTGGTAACAACCGGCTTTACTACAACGATATAACTGAACCCCGACGTTATCATATCAATCCCCCTCCTCCCTCTTACCACGGCCAGCTCCCCTGCCCCCTCCTCCTACACCACGTGTTTAATTTTTTGCAAAATTTTATTTGATCATTTTTATTATTTTTGTTGAGAATGAAAATATTTCATAGTTGTTTAATTTAATTTGAAATTTGATCTAAATTATTGCATGCTAATTGAATTTGATGTTAAATTTCTCGTTTGAATTAAATGTGAATGTAATGTGACATGTGAGGTATGCCCACATGTTCAATTTGAGTTATTTATAGTAGTCAAATGTGGGATGTGTTTAGGGTTTAAGAGTTAGGACATAGGTTTTGGCATTTGGTTTAGAGTGAGGGTTTAAGTTTTAGGTTTTGGTTTAAAGTTAGGGTTTAGGTTTTAGGTTTTGGTTTAAAGTTAGAGTTCAAATTTTAGGTTTTGGTTTAGAGTTTGGGTTTAGGTTATGTTCGGAAGGAATTCGACTAACTAACAAAGTTTGAGCAGAAATAGGGAGTTTAGGATTTTGTGGTGGGATGCTTTAAATGAAGATGTTAGGTGAGTCGAGATGGGTAAGGGAGGAGAAGGGGGTCGTTACCATTGTAGAAATAAGAGCCTTCGTTTAACAGGAAAGATTGGACGGGGAAAGAAGAGGAGGTTAACCATAAATGTCATTAGCCATAAACGTCATTTCGTTAGTCTTTTGTTGGTGAGTGGGCTAACCCTACTTCACTTAGATGGGAATTGGTTAGGGAGCACATTCTTGTGTCCCCGTTTCTGCTCAAACATTGATTTAGGTTTAGGTTTAGAGGGTTACGGTTTGGGTTTGGGTTTCAATTTTATGGTTTCAGGTTACAATTGAGTGTTTTAAGGTTTAACATTCATAATTGTAAACGTGTTTTTGATGAAGAATTTAAACTTTAAATTAGAATGAGATGGTATGATTCATGTTTGGACAATAGCAGCTACTTCATGACGAGATTGACTACCATAAGTAGCTACATGTTGAAACAATGCTGGTCATGTGTTTTTAATAACTGAACTGAAATGCATGTTTATATTATGTTCTCAAATTATTTGAATTATTTGATATTTATGTTTGATTATTAAATTTTTATTATAACTTTGTAGATACACACACTTGCATAAATTTAGATGCACTTCATGACAAACAATAGGAATTCTAAACCCTAGGTAACACGTTGCGGGAGGGATATAATTGTGTCAAAATACTAGCCCGTCAAGACTTATAATCGTGTTATACGGACAATGCAGAGTGTGTGTATATCTCACTAACATGCACGATGCGTTCTCTTTATAACATGCCATAAGTGTCGTCATCCTTTGTTTAGAAAAGTTCTGAACAAAGGGGGGTCCTTGAAGATTTAATCATAACTTAGGGTTATTTCTTGCATGTAGCTAGTGTTTAGAGAAATTTCGGTCGCATTTTCTCGCTTTTCTCCGGTATACCAACTAATCTTAGTTCCATTCCCGAAGCTCCTTTTAGTGGGGGCTATTGGGGATGTAGTTAAAGTTAGTCTTGGGGGGTATACTGGAGAAGTGCGAGGAAATGCTGCCGAAATTTCTCCAAATACTGGTTAATATAAGAAGTAATGTTGTGATCAAATCTTCAAGGATGGGCTATTAAGTGAAAATATTCTTAAAATACAAATTTCTTCCTTATTCGAGTCTAATTTATGAGTGATATTAAAGCTTTCGCGCAAAGTTTTAACAGATATCTCATTGTAATATAGATGAACTCTCCACGAAAACAAATGAAAATTTGTAACTCGGAATTTAAAATACCCTGAGGTTGAACTCAGGGAGCACACTTTGATTCTAGAAGCATACAAATTCACAATTTACTATGATATACTATTTTACAAAAATTTAAGAGAGAGAATGAACAAAAAATCATTTTCTTCTTTTCTTTCTTTCTTCTCTTCTTGTTCTCTTTTCCTTTTCTTCTTTCTCTGCCTTTCCCTTTTCGGACGACTGATTCTTTGAATCAGACGTCTTATAAGCCCCTTTTCTACAGTGCCTCGCAACTCCTTTCTTTCTTTCTTTCTTTCTTCAGTTGTCTTCTCAGCCTTCCTGTCTTCTTCCTTCTTTTTCAGTTGCTGCGACTCTCCTCCTTCTCTTTCTTTTCTCTACAGCTTCCTCCTTCCTGTCTTCTTCTTCCTCTTTCAGCTGTTCTGTGTGGCTAAGTGTCCTCAGCCGCTCCTCTGCCTTCCTTCCTCTTTCTTCAGCAGCTCCTTCCTTCTTCCCTTCTGCTCCGCTCCTCCTTTCTTCTTCTCCTCTACTTCCCTGCGCGTTACACGGTTAGGCAAAACCTAACCCCTACCCGCCCCGCGTTTGTCTCTCTGTTTCTCTCTCAAGGTTCGCTCCCAGAGCATTCGCGGGTATACGGGTCGGGTAGTGTGCCCGGGACAAGGCCCACCGGCGTGAGGTGGTGGGTGAGGAGTGCACGGTAGGGTAGTCCGATTCGGACCCAGACCAGCGGGGCGTGAGCACGGGTGAGGGCGGGCACGAGCTCGTGGCGCGCTGCGTGCGTGGGCGAGGGACCTGACCCCTGTGTATCGAAGGCGATAAGCCTTATGTAGAAATTCAATTTATGCTGCTGCGCTCACTCACCCACTTCCGAGGTGGGACTAAACGTCCCACCTGCCTATCGCGCACACCTGCAGAGGTTGAGTTGCACAATTGTAGCTGCTGCGAGGATCCTTGAAGCCAATCAAAGGCTTGGGTGTGCATGCGAGACCAAGCCGCACCTTCTGGACCTGGGGACTTGGAGCGCTGTGGCCTGAAGAAGCTTGCAAAGCAGCTTCGACCTGCTCATCAATGGCGGCAAGCCCCTGGAACCTGAAAGCACCAAAACAGCCTCGCGGCCACGTTAAAAAGCTCAGGGAGCTTCGCCAAGGTGCGGCGAATGTGTAGAGCTGGTCGGCGAGGCATGGGAATGCCTGTGGGAGCGTGCCTAGGGTTTACTGTGGCCGTGGAGTTGGGTGTGTTCAGTGGGCGAATGTAGAGGTGTTGGCGGTCAATGGAGATGGGGAAACTGCTTAGTGAATGATGGTGGAGGTCTTGAGGGGTTTGGCGAGGTGGATGGAGGCGTGGAGCGGCGGGGACACCTCGCCAGAGATCTGGCCAGAGGTGGAGATGGTGGACAGTGGAATCGAGGGGTATTTTGGTGAAATAAATTGAGGGGAATTGAAGAAGGGGTAGAGAGGAGTGTTCCTAACCTGATTGAATGGACGAAAGGGGAGAAAGGACGGCAGGAAGTACTTACTGTCGCCGGAGAAGAAGATACCAGTGGAGGGAGAGCGGCGATGATGACGGGGCTGGGGGCGCGCGTGAGGGTGTTGCACGACGCGGAGGAAAGAGGTGAAGACAACCCTACCACTGGTATTGTGGTCGAGCGACTGGAAGGAGGAGGAAGAGTCGCTGGAGCTTGCTAGTCACCTGGCCGGAGGAGAAGAGAGGAATTTTGAGGGAAATCTCTGGCCAAATCAAGCTTGCCCGATGCGGAACGATATGGGCTTGCTTAAATAGGCATTGGCAGGTGGTTCATCGCACTGAGGCGGCTAGAAGCCGACGTCGGAGGCATGGTCGGAGGGGATACCCATACCTCTCGAGCGTTAGCATGAGAGGTATGGGGCGATTCAGGGTATGGGGAGCTGCTCATGCGGCATGGGGTTTCGTAGAGAGCTCCCCTTTCAAGTCTGGGAGCAGCTCCCTAGGCAGGTAGGGAGAAAAATGCCTCACGACGTCACCGGCGGTATGGGTCCCTGCTGCTGTGGCAGAGGGACTTGAATGAAGAAAGTGACGAGAAAGCTGAGGGGGTTTTTGCAAGGCTTCAAAAAGTTAAGGGTAAGAAAGTAATTGTTGAGGACCAATTTGTAAAGTAGGTCAAGGCAAACTTCCCTTAGGTCCAAATTTTGATATAACCCTAATTTTGACCTAAGGAATCCAATGGTGAAGTTGGATTTTAGGTTTGACCACGTTTGACCGATCAATTTGCATAAAAATCCAAATTAGGTCAGAAATTGGGTATGATTCTCAATCTAGGTCAAGATAGGTTCCAATGGACAATTGAAGGTTCTAAACCCTAGGGGATATTTTTTCATGAATTTTAGAGGATTTAATTGATTTTTATCCTGCCTAAAACTTCGTGAGTTAAAGCGGGTTTGTTTAGGGTTATAGAATGTCATTTAATTCCTAGAAGTTGCTATAACCCTTTTCAGATCAAATCATCCTGCTTTCTTTCTTATTAAGCCCATTTGACATGTGTTTAGACCCTTAGACATCCTGTTTGTGTACTGCATTGGTAAAATTGCAGTTTTACCGCTTGTGAGATGCTTATACTCAAATTTATAGTTCTTTGATTTAGGCTTTCCCTTAGGTTTTGTAGGAGCTTTTGTATACTTATTTAGGTCAAAATGTGCTAGTTAGGGTTTATGATGAGGCTCTCATCAAAATACACATTTTTACCTTATTCGAATCCAACAAATGAGTGGTTATTTTTTACATTTAGGTTAATTATCTTGGACAAGTCATGGATCAGTATGAGGAATTTGAATTACCACGGATACAAGAGTGGAGTGATTTCATTTCTAGAGTGGGCATTTCATGATGATTGGAAGATATTTAGATGAGGTGAACTCCTTCGGCTGATTTTATACCTTTGTAAACACTATTTGAATGGATTTTTCTATGATCGGGACACAGCTTTGGGGCATGCGATATGTAATGGTTGGTGGCAACTTTACGTAAATTGGACAGCTCATAGTGAGAAATTGAGAAAAGTTAGAAATGAGAGAATTGAAGCCTTTAAAGGAAGTGATGATAATCAAGGAGATGAAATGGATGAAATGTTACATGATGTGAGAGCAGTAGACCATGAGGCTGCAGATGACGATGAGACATTACGAAATTGTAATGAGTTGTACGATGCAGGCAAGGTAACAGATGATCCTATTGCTCCAGGAATAATGTCAATGTCGAAGTTGTCATTCCTTTTGAATTTTTTTCAGATGAAAGTGATGAATAGAGCCACAACGAAATTAATGTCTGAGGTTCTAGAATTCATTAGAGATCTGATGAATAATCTTGTTGGGCATCCTAAGTCATGATATGATGCGAAGTGAAAAAAATGGGGGCTCGAACTGAAATGCGAGAAGATTGATGCACAGAAGAAACAACTCTTCTAGTTTCACGCAGTATTACTGTGGACAATGACTTTCCAGCATATGCAAATTTGTCAGGATGGAGTACTGTTACGACCCAATCCCAGATACCTACAGGACCCGAGATCGGCCCGCCTTGACTAATCCTAAGACCTAGTCATCCAACGAGAAATAACCAAAAGCAGAAAATATTTCACAACCACAAGTACAATGTAACTAAGCAGAAAATAATACAGAGACAGTAAAATAACCAAAACGGAATGTCTCATAATAGTACATGCCATTTCAACTAGTACAGTGGAAAGTAAAGCGGAAAAATATAACAGAAATAATATTTCATATAACAAACTACTCACTACTGATAACACTGCATCTGGGGGTGATAACTCTGTTAAATAGGGCCCATCTTAAGAATAAAAGGCACAGATAACACAACATAAGTAGAATGGGAGCATTGCATGCATCATTTGTCAAGATTGTTTATAAAATAGAATTAATCGCCATTTGTATGAGTAATTGTCAAAGCAGGCCTCAGATGAGCAATCAGACCGCATGGATGGATTCAGAACGATGAACAGAGTCCAACGGACTCGAAATCGGCCAAATCCGACATCCGGAGCTCCCGCAATGGGCCCAAGAATTTCTGGTCGTTGATCTGATGATCAACGGTCCACGGCGTGCCACGTGGCGCCTGCTCACGCGTCCAGATTGCGCCCGCTTCCACCTTCACTCGGAGGGCAGATCTCAGACGTCGATTTCCGATCGAACGGTTGAGAACCGCGTGCACGCTCGAGGTCGCTGCGACAAAGCAGCGGGCGTAGTGTAGCGGTTGAAGCGCACGCCCGCTCCCATGCGACGCGGGTTCGAGCCGCGCAGTGCTGAAATCCGAAGACGACTTCGCGCGCGAGCGAAATTGGGCCGCTCAATCAGCAGCGGGCGGCTGAGATAGCGCCACGCGCGCGCACATGCCGGACGACAACGCCAGCGTGCACGCGCTCTCAAGGCACGGTCCGAGCGTGCCTGGGCGAAGACCTCTGCTGTCCGATCTTCGATCGGTCGACTCTCATGCCACGCCCACGGATCGAGTGCGAGGAAGAACGGCTGCAGGCGAGCGACCGGTGGGCTGAGGGCTTTATCAACGTTTTGGGAAGGGTTTTAGCAACGTCCCGGACTTCGCTAAAACCCCTTCTTCATTTGGAAAGCCCTTCTCCCTATTTAAACCCCTTCCAACCACTCATTCAAGGCATTGACTCCGCTTGCAACTACTCTACCCCTCTCTTAGCTAGCTTTAGGCCCTTTTGTAATCGTCGGAGACGACGAGCCGTCGACGGAGCCTTCTCCACCATCGTGGTTGCCTCACCGCCCTCCCTCTCTCTCTCTTTCTTCCTTTCTTTTAAGCTTTACTTATGTTTAAGCATGTATCTAATGTTGTAATTTATGAACTAAAGCTGCATGATTAATGAAGTTCTTTTCCATTCAGTTGTCTACTCTATTTCCTATTCAAGTTGCATGTTAAGAATGAAATGATTCTAACCCTAATCTCTCTCTCTCTCTCGCTTTTCACCCGCACCTTTTCGCAAGCAAAACTCCGCGATTTTCGTGACAATAAGTGACAAGAAAAATTCGATTTTCACGCCTCCCTAAGATCGACACTCGGACTCACATCCGTTTCTTTACTTTAAAACTGGCATTGCAAGTGCGAACTATAACGACACTTCTAAACTCACACGCACGGAAGCACGCCAGTTTTTGGCGTTGTTGCCGGGGAGGCAACGGATTTGTTTTGTCACTTCCATTCCACATCCATTCTCACATCATCTAACGCCTTGTCTCCTTTTTACTTGATGGTTGCAGGAATTCGGCGCTTGGACGGCGAAGCGGTGCATCCCATGACGGTAACAAGGGAGTGGATGCAACAAGGATCGGTAGTAAGTAATTCTTCACTCATGACTGTTTCTTGTGTGAAAAACTAAAAAAATTGTAAAACTGAAAAAAATTGGCGTGGTGTATGATTACTTGACCCACATCCTTAACACATCACCCAACAAAAAAAAATGTACACTCTAACATTCTGAATATATTCTTGGAGTGTTCTTTTCTCTTTTTGAGTGGTGTTTGCGAAGCCACTGTGGATTGACTTGGACCGCACCACTCAACCCTAAAAACAACTCATCTAATAGAAGCTGCATGATCATTAGGATGAGTACATTAGGGTTTTAGAGCCTCTATACAATAAAAGGAAATCTATTTTCACCAAGTTGTGTGCAAAACTTGACGTGCCCACTGAAACTTGTCTGAAAATATTAAGACACGTCAACCCTAAAAGACACTAAAGTAAGGATGAAACACTAAAAGACACCACATCTTGAAAAAATCTTGCTTGAAAACCATGCTTTGATAGAAGCACACACTCTAAAAGTGGAAAATTAAGAGGCACCACCCCAATCAACGCCTCATCACATAACCCTAGCACAAGCACTATCCTAGCCCTTTTAAAACTGAGTAGACGTGCCCTAGGCAGGACTGCGTTAAGTCTCGAGAGGCGAGGTTTTGTTCGCTGGGCACTTGGCTTTCATTCCCTTGGTAGAATTTGGTGATTAGGCTGCGGGGCAGTGTCAAATGACCGCGGTTGTGGGGTCTACGGAACCGGCGGCGCAAGCCAAAGGAAGAACCTTCCCTGCAATCCCCTCGTAATCAACCTGGCTAGATTGGCCTTGGGAAGGGGAGTCCAGTGCTTACGGACTTAATCACCCTTTGTGAGATTTCTAGGTCTCCTAAGGAAATACACCATAAGGACTAGGCTTGTTTGCTTGATTGAACACTCATTTCTCGCATCTGTCGCTCTCCGCATCCCCTCCTGTTCTTCTCTAGTGTATGCACGGGGGACGTTCACTACATCCTGAGTTGTTTGTTTTTGGACGGGAATCTAGGCGACTTGATTCTATTAGAAACATGGCTGAACCTGGGGTAGATGAGGTTGAGGACCAACCCCCACCAGACACAATGGCCATTATCCAAGCCCAGATTAATGCAAACCACCGGCTTCAGCAACAACAGATCCACACCATCATGCAAGCCATACACCAGTTATAGAACCCATAATGGCAACCACCACCACCTTTCCAAGGCCCACAAGGGCAACCGCCACTTGATGTACCACCATTTCAGGATCAATCGAGGCCCCTCTGCGATTTCTACAATCCTTCTGCTATTAGAGTTGAGCCACACCTTAGGATCCCCGAAGGGGGAGATGATTTTGAGCTAAAACCAAATGTCCTAAGTCTAATCCAGAGCCACTTCCATGGAAGCTCAAATGAGGACCCCTTTCAGCACCTAGAGGATCTTGATCGAATAGCACGAACTGTGAAACCTAGGAACATTAGCCTTGACATTGTTCTAATTAAGATGTTCCCCTTCTCATTAAGAGACAAGGCTTCTCATTGGCTTAGAACCCTAGGTAGACCCATCACCACCTGGGAAGAACTGAGGCATGCATTTCTAAAGAAATTCTTCCCCATAGGAAAGACCAATGCCCTCAGAAGAGCTATTACTACCTTCACACTCCAGGGTGGGGAACAGGTCCCTCAGGCGTGGGAAAGATTTAATGAACTCTTGAGGAAATGCCCACACCACGAAGTACCAAGGTGGCAATTGGCCCAGATTTTCTACCATGGTTTGGATAGCTACCTTCGGAACTTCGTTGATGCCTCATGCGGGGGGAACTTCCTGAATAAGGACGAGGAGAGCGCGTTTGAGCTCTTTGAGTCCATGAGCGGGAATTCGCTCAACAATGCCTCCATGACCCAGTTTAACAGATCCAGTCAACCCCGTGGTGGGATTTATGAGGTACAAGAAAATTCTAGAATGGTTGACATGGACATCATTGCCAAGAAACTAGATCGAGTGGAATTGGTGGACAAAAAGATTGATGAGCTACTGAACTAGACCAGGAACCCGTTACAGACCTTCTCCCTAGCAAAGGGAGCACATAATGTTGACCTGGTCCAACCCTTAAGCCAACTGAACCTGGAACAACCCCTGACCATGTTCCAGGGAGGGACCTTTGCTCCCTCAACCCCTGATTACTCTCTTCGCCCCCCATCGACATCTGATATCTTTGAAGATGTGCAAGCTGTCCAAGGTTATGCTAAACCTGACCCTTTCTCCAACGCTTACAACACTGGCTGGCGTAATCACCCCAACTTTGGTTGGACAAACCAGAAACCATTGCAATTCCAAAACCAGCCCAGGCCAAATTAGCAGCCAAACTTGCCCCCTATCAGCAAGGACCACCAGTTAGACCCCCATATAATCAAAATAGGGTGGCTCCTCCCCCACAAAACCAAATGGACACCCTAATAAAGATGATGGCTGAAATGAACCAGAAACATCAGGAGGTGATGGCCTTAGTGAAGGGACAGTTAAGCCAACTCTTGGACTGTAAACAATAAGGATCCTTACTTTCCCAGCCACAACCGAACCCGCGAAACATAATTAACAGAGGCTCCAATTCGTAAGGGTTCCAGGGCAATCCTGGGCAGGCTCACATGATCCAGCCAGCCCCACAAACACCCCCTGGGTTTTGTGCTTCTTCATCCTTGTCTTCTCAAGGATCAACCCATGGTCCCAATGCCTCTGCGAATGCGGTGACCTTGAGAAGCGACACCAAAACCCAAGATCCCAAATGGTTGACTCTCCCTGAGACTTCACCTGCCGAAATACCCAGCTCAGAAGAGGCACCAGAAAAACCCAAGGACCCAGAAATAGATCCAATCCACATTCAGACACCCTACCCTGAGGCCTTGGAGATAATCAAGAAGAAGAATGTTGCGGAAATTGAGGAGCTTTTGAAGATCTTTAAGCAGGTACAGATTAATATTCTGTTCCTCGAAGCCATTAAGCACATCCCGACTTACGCCAAGTTTTTAAAAGATGCCTGTATACCCAAACGTAAGCCAAGACCTCAAGCACCTAGGAAGGTTGTGCTCTCTGAACAAGCAAGTTCCATAATATCAAGCAACCTTTCGCTCAAGCGAACTGACCTAGGAGCACCCCTGATTTCCTGCAATATTGGGGACATGACATTTGATAGAGCACTCCTGGACTTAAGTGCTTCTATCAATCTGATTCCAACAACCCTATACCACCAATTTGGTTTTGGAGATTTGACACCCACACCTGTCACCATCTAGCTGGTTGATAGATCAGTGAAAACCCCGAAGGGGGTTGTCGAGGACGCAATCGTACGGATCAAGGACTTCTATTTCCTGGTCGACTTCTTGGTGCTCAACATGGAAGTCCCTGAAAAATTACAGAACGCACCCATAATCTTAGGCAGACCTTTCTTAGCTACGGCTAAGGAAAACATTGATTGTGACACGGGATGTATGGAAATCACCTTCGGAGACAAGAAAATGCAATTGGATATCTTTCGGGTAACAAAGTCTTTTGATTGCGATTGTGTTGAGGAACATGATCCTGTGGAAACTCTGGTCGAGGAATGCCTCACCCTTAGTTCTGTCTCAGACCACCAAACCTGTAATGACTGTTCTGACCCGTCACTACCCGTGGACCTCTGTAAGGCTGATTACGATCACACAACACCATTTGAGGAGATTGATGTTGATCAACTCCCGTCTTTTCCTTTTCTGTCAACTGTGGTTCCACCTGCACCCGAACTTAAGCCACTACCCGAGAATCTCAAGTATGTCTTCCTGGGACCTGACTAGACCTTCCTGTGATTATTAATTCTCATCTAACCAAGGATCAGGAACTCAGGTTGACCGCGACCCTTTTAGAACATCGGGCCGCCATTGGTTGGACCATTTCTGACTTGAGAGGAATTAGCCCCACCTATTGCACCCATAAGATTTACCTGGAAGACGGGGCACGGCCCCTCCACCAGATGCAGAGATGTTTAAACCCAAACATGTGGGAGGTCATTAAGAAAGAAATTATCAAGTGGCTTGACGCCGACATCATTTATCCTATCTCCGATAGCCCCTGGGTGAGTCCCACTCAAGTGGTTCCAAAGAAAGCCGGGCTCACCGTTGTCACCAATGATCATGGTGAATCCATCCCCACCCGCATCACCACCGCATGCCGGGTGTGTGGTGATTATAGGAAGCTCAATGAAGCCACTAAGAAAGATCATTTCCCCCTGCCATTCATTGACCAGATCCTTGAAAGATTGGCAGGGCAAAAGTATTTTTGCTTCCTGGATGGATATTCAGGATATAACCAAGTCGCAATTGCTCTAGAGGATCAAGAGAAGACCACATTCACTTGCCCGTACGGCACGTTTGCATTCCGTCGAATGCTGTTCGGGTTATGCAACGCACCTGCTACCTTCCAGCGTTGCATGCTAGCCATTTTTTCAGAAATGGTGGGTGAATACTTAGAGGTCTTTATGGATGATTTCTCTGTATTTGGGAATTCATTCGACCATTGTTTGAGCAACTTGGAGAAAATCTTGAAACGATGTATCGAGTTAATCTGGTGTTAAGTTGGGAAAAGAGCCATTTTATGGTTCAAGAAGGAATCGTCCTCGGTCACATCGTATCACATAGGGGCATCGAGGTAGATCGGGCTAAAGTTGATTTGATTTCCAAACTTCCTCTACCTAGCTCGGTGCGACAGATTTGCTCATTTCTAGGACACGTTGGCTTCTACCGAAGGTTCATTAACGACTTTTCCAAGATTTTCAAACCCTTAACCGACCTTCTGGCTAATGACGCCATATTCCACATGTCTTCTGATTGCATCCAGGCTTATCACACCCTCCGGGACTTAGTCTCCACAGCACCTGTACTTCAGCCCCCAGATTGGACCCAGGACTTTGAGATTATGTGTGATGCATCAAATTTTGTCATAGGTGCTGTCCTGGGACAAAGACAAGACAAGAAACCCGTGGTGATTTACTATGCGAGCAAAACGTTGGACGAGGCCCAACGAAATTATACGGTCACAGAGAAAGAGTTGCTCGCTGTAGTCTTCAGACTTGAGAAGTTCTGATCATACTTACTGGGATCTCACGTGACCATCTATACTAATCATTCAGCCATTCGGCACCTGTTGGCTAAGGACGCAAAGCTTAGGCTCATCAGATGGATCCTACTCTTGCAGGAATTTGACCTGGAAATCCGCGACAAGGTCGGATCAAAGAATGTGGTGGCTGACCACTTTTCTAGACTTCATCCAGACCACATTGGACCCTCCTTACCTCTATCTGATGCCTTCCCCGATGAACACATTTTGGCTGTGCAAAATAAGAGACTGCCTTGGTATGCTGACTATGTCGACTACTTAGTTGTAGGACAATCCCCGCACAGCTGCTCCAGATAGCAACGGGACAGGTTCTTGGCTGAGGCCAAGCACTATTTCTGGGATGATCCCATGCTGTTTCGCCTCTGTGCCGACCAGATCATCATGAGGTGTATCCCCGAGAATGAAGTTCAGAGTGTGCTTTCCTTCTGTCATGACCAGGCTTGTGGTGGCCACTTCTCTGGAAAGAAAATGATTGCAAAGGTTCTGCAGTCTGGATTCTAGTGGCCTTTCCTATTTAAGGATGCACACAACTTTGCCAAGACTTGCTCACGCTGCCAAACGCTGGGGACCATGTCCAGGAAAGATATGATGCCCCTCCAACCCATTTTTATTGTTGAAATCTTCGACGTTTGGGGTATCGATTTTATGGGCCCGTTTCCCCCATCCAACGACTTCGAGTACATCCTAGTCTTAGTAGACTATGTTTCTAAATGGATTGAAGCCGTTGCCACCCGCCGATGTGATCACAGGACTGTCATGGACTTTGTTAAGCAGAACATCTTTTCCCAGTTTGGAATACCAAAGGCCATGATCAGTGACGGTGGAAGTCATTTTATCCACTCCCAATTCTGTGCCCTACTTAGAAAATACAAGGTTAACCACCGCATTGCTACCCCATATCATCCGCAAACAAATGGGCAGGCCGAGGTCTCAAATAGACAAATCAAGAACATTTTACAAAAGATTGTGAGACCTGACAAGAAAGACTGGTCCACACGACTAGATGATGCCCTGTGGGCATACAGGACCGCTTGCAAGACCCCGATAGGCATGTCACCTTATCGCCTGGTCTTTGGCAAAGCCTGCCATCTTCTTGTCGAATTGGAACACCGGGCTTACTGGGCTGTCAAGCAATGTAACATGGATTCCCAGTTAGCCGGTGCGCAGAGGATGCTCCAACTATCTGAGCTCGAAGAAATTCGTCGGGACGCCTTTGAGAATAGCCGACTGTATAAAGAGAAAATGAAAGCCGTCTAATGGCGGAGCTCTGTCGACCGAACCATGGTTAGTCTTTGTTTGTTTTTAGTGCTTATTACAGTAATGTCGTTGTGGTATAGATAAAATAGCTACGGTTTGTCGTCATCGCCACCATTACAATTTTACTTAGAATTTTTTTTTTTCGAGGTCGAACTCAGGGAGCTACTAGAACTCTAGAAGTACAATGTTTCTTTATTACAAAAATAAAAGAGAGAGAGAGAGGGAGAAGTAGATTTCTGTTTCTTCGCTTTTTTCTTCTTCTCTTCTCTCTCTTTGCTTGTCTTCTTTTTCTCTTCTTTCTCTTCTCTTCTTCACAGTTCTTGATCTTCTTCTTTTCTTCTTTTAGCTGTGGAACCTTTTCTTTTCTTTTTCTTCTTCTTTGCTTTGTCTGCAGAGCTTCATCCGTCGTCTGATTCCTCAGTCAGACGGCTTAAATGGTGTCTGCTACAGTGCTTCCCCTTTCTTCCTTTGTTGCTTCTCCTTCTTCTTCTTCGTCTTCTTCTTTGGTCTTCTTCCTGCGGTCTTCTTCTTTTCTCTTCTTCCTGCGCACCCTGTCCCTGCACAAACCACAGCAAAACCTAACCCTTCCCTCTACCCGCGCGTCTCTCTCTCTGTAAACTGCTCATAGGAAGCTCTCCCAGAGCCGGGTTATCGGGTTGGGTAGCGCACCTGGGACCAGGCGTACCGGCATGTATGGTACGCGAGGAGTGCACAGGTGGTGTTTGGTCGGGTCCGCCGGATCAGCGTGGTAAGCTCGCGGACCGGGCGGGTGAGTGGGTGCGGGACCTCACCCCAGGTGTCTCGAGGCGATTAAGGGAAAACACAAAATCAATTTAACGCGGCGCGGCATTTCGAAATCCCACGATGTGGGACTAAATTCTGCCCCTTGCTCGCGCGCACCCGCAGGAGAGCCACGACCTGGCCTCAGCAGCTACGTCCTCGCCTCTCTTCGCAGACCTGCTCACTGCCTTCGCCCAAGCCCCTGCAGTTCACCTCAGCTAGGATCCTGCTGCTGCAGGGCCTGGAGCTCGCGTGGAAGCTCCTTCAGTTGTTGTCAATGGCGGTTAGGGCTCCGACCCTGTCAGACAGAAACACGGCCTCTCTGCCTAATCAGACTATAGGGTGACCTTCGCCATGGCATGGCGAAGGTGATGCGGGGTGTAGCAGGTTGTGGGGCGGTGTCTGGCAGCGGGGCTAGGTCGGACAGTGACCGGAAAAATGGGTCTGATCAGGGGAGTGTTGTGGGGGTGAGGAGTGGCAGTGAAGGGGCGGGGGGTGTTGGGTGAGGTGAGGCGGAGCTTTTGTGGTAGGTGGCAAGTTGTGTGGAGTGGTGGATTGACGGGGGCAATCTCACCGGAGAGTGGCCGGAGATGGAGATGGTGAGGGCGATCAGGCGCGGTCGAGGGATAGTTGAACAAATTGAGTTGGGGAAAAGAAAGAGGGGAGGAAGGGAGACAACTGTTACCTACTTATAGGGACGAGGGGGGCCGGAGCAGGGCGGCAGTCGTGCCGACTGTCGCCGGAGAAGAAATAATCAGAGAGGGAGGGCGGCGGCGAGGAAGAGAGTCGGAGGGCTCGCGCTGGGTACGGCGCGACGCGGGAAGAGCAGGCGAAGGTGGCTCTGCTGCTGGTATTGCAGCAGAGCGACGAGATGGAGGAGGAGGAACCGCCGGATCTGGTGGGTTTCTGCCAGAGTGGGGAGAGAGGAATGGTAGGGGTTTTCTCCGTCAGGACCGAGCTAACAGAGTCGGCTGGCGACGCTGGTCCTTATAAAGGCGGTGGCGGAGGGGTGGGTGTAGGGAGGCGACGTGCCTCCCTCGCCGGAGAATGGTCGGAATTGCGACCCATACCTTCCGCGCATTCACATGGAAGGTGTGGGCGAGGACAGGAGGTATGGCGGTGTCCCTGCGACAGCAGACGTCGCAGGGAACACCCGGTTGAAATTGCAGGTCGCCTTCCTCACCCTGCGCGGCGCCATGCTCCGCGCAAAGTCGTCGGAGCATGGCGCTGCTCAGAGACTTGCAGGAGGGACCTGTATGCAAAGAACGACAAAGAACCTAGGGGCCAAAATGCAAGTGTTTCGAAAGTTGAGGGTCAAAAAGTAATAGATGAGGACCAAATTGCAAAGTCGGTCAAGAAGGTCTCTTCTTAGGCTCAAGTTTTTATGCATGACTAAATGGGACCTAAGGATTTTAATGGTGAATTTTATTTCTAAGTCAGACCTTGTTTGACCAGCCAATTTACGTAAAAGCTCAAATTAAATCATTAATTGGGCATGGTTCTCAATGTTGGTCAAAATGGGTTTCCAAGGCCAAATTGAAGGTTCTAAACCCTATAGGTTATTTTTCTATGAATTTTAGAGGATTTAGTTGATTTTTACCCTACCTCGAACCTCGTGAATTGAAGTGGATTTGTTTTAGGGTTACAGAATGTCATTTAATTCCTTGGAGTTGCTGTAGCCCTTGTTGGATCAGATCATCCCACTTTCCTTCTTATTAGGTTAGTTTGACCTATGTTTGGACCCTGAGTTACCTTGTTTACTGATTGTGTTGGTGAAATTACATTTTTACCCCTTATGACTTGTTTTCATGTTAAACTCAGAATTCTCTGAGTCAACCTTTCTTTGAGTTATGTGGGAGCTTTTTCTCTCATATTTAGGTTAGATTGTGGTAGTTAGGGTTCATGATGAGGTTCTCATTATACCCCCATGCCTAGCTTTTGCTAGTCCCTTAGCAAAAACTTAAGGTTTTAACCTTTGCTCTAGACCATGATTATTTTAATAACTTCAGATAAGTGCTTTTTCAGTCGAACTTAGATTAGGTTAGAATGCTGACCATAGGCCTAAAAGGTACTCTAGTACCAATCAAGATCCAGATCTGTCTAGCCTCAGCCTCAGTCTTTAGCAAAGGTTTTTAAGGCCCACAAGAACTAACCTAAGGTTTATTGGACTTTGTGGTTAAAGCACCCGTGCTTGAAATGATTTTAGCCCTAGCTCAGTTCGCAGTGCATTTTGTAAGAGAGAGAGATAGAAAATTTTTCTGTTTGGAGAGTTTTCTCTCTCTATTTTTTTTTCTTTTTAATTCTAGCTTAGGATTGGCTTTTCAACACGGTCTGTATCAGATTTCTTGCTCCCATCATCAATCCTCAAGGGTTCCTGGCAATCGATGCTTCGAGATAGCACCGCCCATGGCAACCCCCGGAACCCTGGCTATTGAGATTTCGAGATAATTCCATCCATGGTGTTCCATGGCTGAATCCAGACCCTGGCAATTGACACTTCGTGATAATGCCATCCATGGAATCTGAACCTGCAGAGTGCTTACATGCCCCCAGTAGGATATGAAAATATCCTAAAAGACAAGCACTGAGGAGTTGATATTTTGTTACGCATCTTTGAGGGGAATTTCCCACCTCTCCGCGCTGGGAACTCATCCAAATCAACTTGTGTTGATCGGCCGCTCCTACTCTAGGTGTACCTTTCAGAATTTTTCGACGCTTCTGCGTGATTTTGATTTTTATGCTTACTGAATCAGGTTGTGTGTGAGGTTAGGGTGCTTAGGTTACTGAGTCCCGTAAACCAAAAGTTAGTTAATGAGGTCAAATACTCCCTAAGCCTTGGACCTTATACTTACGCTTTTCATTTTCCTGAGCCTCTCGAGGAATGTCTAGATCTTAATGGGTACTAAGAGTCTATCCAAGAATGCCTAAAGTTTGCATTCTTACTAATCTCACCATGCACTTTTCATTTCTTTTCTTGAATGAGGTCTAGAACTTAGGTCATTTCCTTAATTTCTTACTAATGACTATCACTTTTTTTTTTTTACATTTTTGTGCTCCATTTTGTTTCTTTTCCTTCTCCCACAAAATTTCCTTTCTCTTCTTATTCTTTTATTCTTTTTTTTTTTTGATTTTTTTTTTAAATTTTTATGGTGTTTTTGGCATATGTGAATTTTTTGTTTAAAACCTTTTCTTACAAGTTTTGCACTTTTATACCCCCCCATGCCTAAGGTTCACAATATCCTCATTGTGACTTAGGGGGTTTTTTATTTATTTAGTTCATTCCTTAAGACAGATATTTTGATGAGTGAATGGGTCGGGATGATTGTTGCGGACGATTTCTAATCCCAGTGCAAGCATCTGAGGTGGGGTCGGCTGTCTATAAGGGCGAGCCTTAAGTGCACAAAGGTGTCAAAAAGGTTTTAGGTTTTCAAGGAAAATGACGGGCTGCCTCCCGTTAAGCGCTGAGTTTTACGCCATCGGCTGGGCGCAATAAGCTCAAGGGGAATGGAGGATATAAGATGATTCAGCCAAATTAGTAGAAGTTACATCAATGAACGGCTTGAGTCTCTGACCGTTTGCGATGAAAGGTTCGGAATCGTGGCTGAGCGGATTGATTTCGATGGCTCCATTTCCAAAAATCTGTTGGACCAAGTATGGTCCGACCCACTTGGATCTCAACTTTATAGGGAAAAGTTTGAGTCAGGCATCAAAGAGTAGGACCTTCTGACCAGGATGAAAGATCTTTCTCGAGATATGCTTGTCATAGAAGGCTTTAACCCGCTCCTTGTAGATTCACGAGTTCTCATACGTGTCTAGGCGTAATTCATCGATTTCGCTGATTTGAAGTTTTCTGTGGGTTCCAGCCTTCGAAAAATCTAGATTACAGTTCCGTACTGCCCAATAGGCTTTATGCTCCAGTTCGACGGGAAGGTGACACGGCTTCCCATACACCAATCTAAAGGGAGATATGCCTAATTGGATTTTGTGGGAGATCCTATAGGCCCACAAGGCTTCCGAAAGTCGGGACGGCCAGTCCTTCTTGTCAGGCCGAACAGTGACCTGCAGGATTTTCTTGATCTCCAGATTTGGCAGCTCAGCTAGACCATTAGTTTGGGGGTGGTAAGGAGTAGAGATTCGGTGAGACACCCCGTATTTGGTCATCAGTGACCTAAACGACTGCATGAATGAATTTAAGAACGATTTTGTGATCACAGGTTCGGGTCGGTATGGCTTTGATCCATTTGGACACGTAGTCCACAGCAAGCAGAATGTATTTGAAACCATCCGAAACAGGAAAGGGACCCATAAAATCAATCCCCCAAACATCAAAGATTTCGCATACGAGAATCGGCTGCAAAGGCATCATGTTGCGACGGCTCATGTTGCCCAATGTCTGGCAACGACTGCATGCCTTGCAGTGACTGTATGCGTCTTTGAATAGCGTGGGCCAGTAAAAGCCGCACTGGAGGACTTTTGATGCGATTTTATGCCCAGAGAAATGGCCACCGCATGCCTGGTCATGGCAAAAAGAGAGAATATTGTTGATTTCTTCTTCCGAGACACATCTCCGGATGACTTGAGCAGTACCTATGCGGAAAAGGTACGGGTCTTCCCAGATGTAATACTTGGCATCCGAACGCAATTTGTCTTTCTTGGCCTTCGGCCAATCCGACGGGATTTGATGAGATGGCAAGTAGTTTACTATATCAGCAAACCATGGAAGTCTAGTACCGATAGTCAACAGGTGCTCATCAGGAAAATGTTCCGTGATGGGTCCGGAAGGGTTGATAATCTCAGAAGGATGACGGGACAAATGGTCGGCTACCACATTCTGCCTTCCCGCCTTGTCGCGAATCTCGAGGTCGAATTCTTACAACAGTAAGATCCATCGGATTAGTTTGTCCTTCGCGTCTTTCTTGGCAAGGAGATGCCTTATAGCCGTGTGATCCGAGTAGATGATGACGTGGGAACCCAGGAGATATAATCGGAATTTTTTAAGGGCAAATACTATGGCTAGCAGCTCTTTCTCCGTAACCGTGTAGTTACGCTGAGTCTCGTCAAGTGTCTTGCTAGTGTAGTAGATGACCACGGGTTTCCCGTCAGCTTTCTGCCCCAGGACTGCTCCTACAGCGAAATCAGACGCGTCGCACATGATCTCAAAGTGTTAAGACCAGTCAGGGGATTGTAGGATAGGTGCTTGGGTGACTCGGTCACGAAGGTTTTCAAAGGCTAGTGTGCATTCCCTGGAGATTTCAAAGGGTACATCCTTAGAGAGAAGAGAAGTCAAGGGGCGCATGATTTTCAAGAAATCAGGAATGAAGCGGCGGTAAAAATCGACGTGCCCCAGAAAAGAACGGATGTCCCTGATCGAGCTAGGCATAGGAAGGTGAGAGATCAGATCAACCTTAGCTCGTTCCACATGGATGCCCTTTTCCGAAATTAAATGTCCCAGGACAATTCCCTCAGGCACCATGAAATGGCTCTTTTCTCAGGAAAGAACCAAATTCACATTGATGCACCTCTTGAGTATCTGGACCAAGTGTTGGAGGCAATCGTCAAATGATGCTCCAAAAACTGAAAAGTCATCCATGAAGACTTCCAGATAGTCACCTACCATATCTGAGAATATGGCAAGCATGCACCGCTGAAAAGTAGTGGGTGCATTGCAAAGATCGAAAGGCATCCTTCGGAATGCGTATGTTCCGAAGGGGCAGGTGAACATGGTCTTTTCTTGGTCCTCAGGATGGATTGCCACCTCGTTGTAACCGGAGTACCCGTCAAGAAAGTAGAAGAACCTATTTCCCGCTAGTTTCTTAAGAATCTGATCAATGAAAGGTAGTGGGAAATGATCCTTCTTCGTGGAGGAATTGAGTCAGCGGTAATCTATACAGACTCTCCAAGAGTTGGCTAATCGGGTAGGAATGACTTCTTCGGTGTCAGTCGTTATAGTGGTGAGTCCTGCCTTCTTGGGCACGACCTGAATTGGGCTCACCCAACGACTATCGGAGATCGGGTAGATGATCCCGGCATCTAGCCACTTGATGATCTCCTTTTTCATGACCTCCTGCAGATTGGGGTTCAAGCGTCTCTGCATTTCACGAGAAGGTCGTGCGCCCTCTTCTAAATAGATATGATGAGTGCAATACGAGGGACTTATTCCAGTCAGATCATCGAGAGTCCACCCGATGGCTCTGCGATGTTGCTGGAGGACAGTAATCAGACGGGATTCCTGTTTGGGATTGAGGTTGGAATTGATAATCACAGGAAGGGTTTGATTAGAACCCAAAAAGATGTATTTCAAGTGAGCAGGAAGGGGCTTTAGTTCGAGGATGGGGTTATCAGCTGCGGCGGGTGGTTCAGAATAGACGTGAGGTTCAAGGGTAGGAGCTACTGGGTTGTCCAAATCTGGATTTGACTCCTCTGTTTGCGGGTCAAGATCTTTCTGCGGTTGATGAGGTATAATCGGGTCATTCTGGAAGTGTGTTTCATCAACCAAATCCCTAATGTCACAAATCTATTCGATGACACAGCAATTGATTCCTTGTTGGGTCTTAAATATATCAATTTTCAGGGTTTGATTCCCAAATTTGAGTTCTATTTGGCCCTCTTCACAACTAATGTTGGCTCTAGCAGTAGCCAAGAAAGGTCTCCCTAGAATGATTGGTGTATCCCTAGGGTTCTCAGGTGCGTCCATATCTAAGACTATAAAGCCTACAGGAAAGTAGAAATCTCGTACCCTCACAATAACATCCTTGAGAATCCCTTTTGGTGACTTTATAGATCGATCTGCTAATTGTAATGTCACCTCAGTGGGTTTTAACTCAGATTCTTCTAGATGGTCAAGTAAGGATGTGGGTATCAGATTTATGGAAGCACCCAAGTCTAGCAAGGCTCTATCAAATTGGATATCACCTATCTTGCAGGAAATCAGGGGAGTACCAGGATCTTTAGCCTTGGGTGGGAGTCTGCTTAGGATTATAGAGCTGGCTTGCTCTGACATAACAATTGGTCTCCCACTCTTGGTTCGCGGCTTACGCTGGGGTGTATACACATTTTTTAAGAATCGTGCGTAAGACGGTACGTAGCGGATTGCATCCATCAAGGGGATGTTTATGTGGACCTGCTCAAAGAGCTTGACCAAGTCCTCCTCAGGTGCCACGGGCTTGGTAGTCTTCTTTCCCTTGGTCAAGGCCTCGGGAAACGGAATCTTGGTTGGTTTTTCTAGGATAGGTCCAGGTCTTTGATTTGGAATAGGGATAGGAACGTCCTGGATTACCGTCCTAGGCTTGGGATCACTACCAGGCTTGGCTTGGTTTGGATAAGGTGGATCTTGGGTTTCCTTACCACTACGGGTTGTCACGAAATTAAGTCCTGCCTGGTTTTGGTTGGGATTGGGTAAGATGGGTTGCTGCTGATAGCCTGCAAAAGAAGTGGAAGCCTCCATCTCGTCGGGTGAAGGAACAGAGGGGGCCTGATAAATCATATGGGCTTGGCCCAGGTTTGGGTTCATAACGCGCCGCTTGGTTGACACGTTATTCGGGTTAGGAAGAGGTTGGGAAGGGAGAGTGCCTGGCTAGCAAGAATTTGCCAACTGGGCCAGCTGATTTCGGACCTCTGTAAGCTCGTCCTTGTGTTGTTTTTGGATAGCCGCATTCGTTCTTTGTATGTCAGCCAGAGTCTGAAGGATAAGGGACATTTGATCCTGATTTGGCCCTGATGGATAAGTAGGGTTGGGCCGAGGCTGAGGCGGTTGGTAAGGACGAGGGGGTTGTGGGCGGGGCTGAAAGGGTGGTCTTTGGGTTTGGGAATTTCCCGCCCACTGAAAGTTGGGATGGTTTTGCCATCTAGGATTATAGGTGTTGGAGAATGGGTCATTCTGGATGGCGTTGAGGTCCTCGCAGGTCTGAGGAACCTCCAGAGAGTTAGAGAAAGGGGGAATGGAATTCCCCGGGCTGGTGTAGAAGGGATCGGATGGCCCTCCGATCCGAGAATCAGAAGATGGATATGGATCCATCCCAGGAGAAGATCAATGGAGAATGTTTTGCACAGTCTCTCGTGTGGAAGGAGGCTGTGTGAAGGAGCTATGCGCAGAGGTGGCTCGCTGCAAGTGCTGAGTCAGCTCATCCACCTTTTTTTCAATGATTGAGACCTTGTCTAATCGATTGGCCATTAATTCCAGGTCGACTGATGCGGACAGGCACTGCGTCTCATGTGCTCCCCTAAGATTCGTCGATGCGCGGGTATTCGTCCTGTCGAATAATCCCATGGAGTCATTGTTGATGGAGTTCTCGCACATGTTTTCGAGAATCTCCCACACAGTGTCCTCATGTTGACCCATGATATTCCCTCCGCAGGTTGCATTGACGAAAAGATGGATGTCCTCACGGAGTCCCTGGTAAAAAGATTGGACTTGTTCCCATTTAGGAACTTCGTAATGGGGGCACTTTCTCACGAGATCCTGAAAGTGATCCCATGCCTCATGGAGAGGTTCCCCTGTTTGCTGAGTGAAGTGAGTAATCTGATGGCGTAAGGCATTGGTCCGACCAACGGGAAAGAACTTTTTCAAAAATTCGGATTGAAGTTCTTCCCAAGTGTTGATCGGCCGGGTCTGAGTTTGATACCAATGAGCGACCTTGTCCATAAGAGAGAAGGAGAACATCTTCATGAGAAGAATATTCCGATTTTGTGCATCTGACCCAAAAGTTTCGGCCAGATGTTTTAGGTGTTTGATTTGCTGGAAGGGATCTTCGGAATTAAGCCCATGGAATTTAGGTATAGCATGAATCATATTGGGCTTCAATTCGGAATCAGGTCCTTCAGTCGGGATTCTGACTCGAGGCTCAATGGCCACCGCAGCAGGATTATAATGGTCCCGCATCATAGGACGCTGCGGTGGGTGCACAAAGTTTTGGAAGAGGTCATTGAGTCGCTGGAGCTGGTGCTCCAGATTGTTTTCTTCCTCAACTGGCTGAGCCATGATGGGGGAAGAAGAAGAGCTTGGTTTAGAATCAGATGAGAGAATAATGGGGTGGGGTTGCTGTGCAAACACGGGCGTCGAGGCTTGGCCTTGACGAGAGTGAATTCCTAAAGGAGATCTTAAGGGTGGTCTTAAGGACCTCCTACCGTTCATGCACTGTTGGAATAGATGAGTTTAGAAGGTGCTGGACCCAATCAAGAGACCCAAAAATTTGTTGGGTGACTACAGAGGTGCGGGGCAGATGGACCCCTTGATCAAAAAGATCGTCCACCTGAGAATTACCTGGGCAGCCAGAGAGGGTGAGTCCCGCGAAGACCCCTACACGGTAGAGCGTCCCCACGGGTTACAGGGTTTCCCCCACCCAACCTCTCTTGTCACTGCGGTTCCAGGTAGACCAGAATTGGGATCTTGACCTCTTAAGTCTACCTTTTTTTACTTTAAGATCAAGGTGCTTAAGGTTCCACTTGAACTCTTAGGTATGTTTTTGTGAAAAAGGTGACCTAATTTGAAGGTTGGTTGACCCTAAGGGTCAACTTCACCTAGTGATTTTGAGAACTTATTAGGTCTTATTTTTTAGGGTTCAAGTGTTTAGAGAGCCAATTTGTTTAGGGTTTTTCTTAACAGGTATTTTCAACCAATGGCTTAGGCACACCTCTTTTTGGGAAGATCTTTTCTTTGTTAATAGAAGGTGTCTCTAAAAACCCTAGATTTTCAATCCTTGGATTGGCTCTAGTTGGTCCATTTTAGTTGCCTCAAAATTTTAGTATCTATGACTCAATCAAGAAGGTTTTATCCCTAGTTACCTTAGTTGGATGGATAGTTAAGCATGTGTTGAAATGAAAATTAGGCAACTCTGATGAATTACTATGTATGATGCAGGTAGCCCTAAGTTGATTTTTCTTTTTGTTCCTTTTCAGATTTTAAGGGAGTTAAGAAAGGGCTAATGAGGAATACCTGTTTAGTGGAGTGTTTGTTGTACGGCTGCTCCTCTCATTTTTACCTGCACATAAGAGAGAGAAAAAGATTAGCAATCTCTTAAAAGAAATTCAAAGCTTCTAGAATAGCCGTTGCTCCCCGGCAACGGCGCCAAAATAATGCCGGAGCTCTGTCGACCGAATCGTGGCTAGTCTTTGTTTGTTTTTAGTGCTTATTACAGGAATGTCGTTGTGGTATAGATAAAATAGCTACGGTTTGTCGTCATCGCCACCATTACAATTTTACTCAGAAATATTTTTTTTTCGAGATCGAACTCAGGGAGCTACTAGAGCTCTAGAAGTACAATGTTTCTTTATTACAAAAATAAAAGAGAGAGAGAGAGGGAGAAGTAGATTTCTGTTTCTTGGCTTTTTTCTTCTTCTCTTCTCTTTCTTTGCTTGTCTTCTTTTGCTCTTTGATGAGAACCTCGTCATAAACCCTAAACTAGCACCATCTAACCCATATTTGCAAGAAAAAGCTCCTACATAACTATAGAAAGGCTTTACTCAGAGAGATTCTGAGTTTGTGAAGAAAATAAGAACTAATGGGTAAAAATGCAATTTCACCAACTCAATCTGAAAACATGGTAACTCAGGGTCCAAACATAGGTCAAACTAACCTAATAAGAAGAAAAGTGGGATGAGTTGATCCAATAAGGGCTACAGCAACTCCAAGGAATTAAATGACATCCTGTAACCCTAAAAATAAACCCACTTCAATTCACGAGGTTCTAGGCAAAAAAAATCGAATAAACCCTCTAAAATTCATAGAAAAATAATCTCTAGGGTTTAGAACCTTCAATTTGGCCTTAGGAACCCATTTTGACCTACATTGAGAACCATGCCCAATTAATGACTTAATTTGGTTTTTACGTAAATTGACCAGTCAAACAAGGTCTATTCTAGAAATAAAATTGACCATTAGAATCCTTAGGCCCTAGTTAGTCATGTATAAAAACTTGAGCCTAAGAAGAGACCTTCTTGACCAACTTTACATTTTGGTCCTCATCTATTACTTTTTGACCCTCAACTTTTGAAACCCTCGCATTTTGGCCCTTAAGTCTTCTTCGTTCTTTGCATTTGGGTCCTCCCTGCAAAACCCTGAGCAGCGCCATGCTCCGGCGACTTTGCGCGGAGCATGGCGCCGCGCAGGGTGAGGGAGACCCTCTGCCAAGACAACTAGGGGTTCCCTGCGACGTCTGCTGTCGCAGGGACACCTCCATGGTCTCTGCGGCTGCCCATACCTCCCGTGCGAACGCACGGAAGGTATGGGTCTCCATCTCCGGCCGTCCTCCGGCGAGGGAGGCACGTCGCCTCCCTCCGCCCTCCTCTCTGATTTCACCTCTATAAACGCCGCCCTCGTCTGCCGAACCCAGCAGCTCGGTTCTGACGGAGAAACCCCTCCCTCTTTCTTCTCTTCCCGCTCCGGCAGAAGCCCTCTAGCTCCGGCGGTTCCTCCTCCTCCTCCTCGTCGCTCTGCCGTAATACCAGCAGCAGAGCTGCCTTCGCCCGCTCTTCCCGCGTCGCGCCGTACCCAGCGCGCGCTCTCCCACTCTCTCGTCACCGCCGCCCCCTCTCTATGGGCACCTTCTTCTCCGGCAACAGTCGATACGACTTCCACCTTGCTCCGTCCCCCTTCCGTCCCTCCAAGTAGGTACAGTTGTCTCCCTTCCTCCCCTCTTTCTTTTCCCTACTTCAATTTGTTCAACTACCCTTCGATCGCGCCTGATCACCCTCACCTTCTCCATCTCCAGCCAACCTCTGGCGAATCGCCCCCATCATTCCACTACTCCACACAACTCACCGACCGACCCAACACCTCCGCCTCTTCACGCTGAACCACTTCCACCCCTTCATTTCCTGCCATTTGCTACCTAAAGATCCCCTGAACAAACCCATTCCCCCGGCCACAGTCCGACCTAGGGCAGCCCCTACACTCCGCCCCACGCCTCGCCACCACCCGCACGAGCTTCGCTGCACTCCGGCGAAGCTCCCTGCACCTTCTGACTAGGCCGAGAGGCCGTATGCTTGATTTCAGGTCAACCCTCCTCCGCCGCCATTGCTGAACAGCTGGAGCTTCTTTGCCTGCAGCTGTAGCCCCAATCTCGCCCAGGCACTGCTCCCAGGTTGCGCGGAGTGTCTCCGCGAAGTGCTCCAGGCTTGCAGCTGGGGCGATTGCCTCGCAAGCTGCTGCGATTGCCTGCAGCTTCCTCAGCTGCAGGCGCCAAATTAGGGTGGGACATTTAGTCCCACCTCGGTAGATTCTGAAGCCGCGCACCTACATAAATTGTAAAAGTGCTGTAGGCTTATCACCTCAGTTACACGGGGTGAGGTCCCTCTCACCCGCTTACCCGGCCTCGTCCGCGACCACCCCCTGCGGACCTGGCCCGATTCGTATACCCGACCTGCACTCCTCGCCCACCACCACACGCCGGTGGGCCTGGACTCGGGAGCGACCCGTACCCGAATACCCGGCGGCTCTAGGAGAGCAATCCTACGAGTGAAATTTGAGAGAGAGAGACGCGGGGGAGGGTAGGATTAGGTTTTGCCCTCTGACCAAGCTGTGAGTGTGCAGGCCGAGGCAGAGAAGAAGAAGAAGAGAGCAGAAGGAAGAAGCAGCCAATGCCATGGCTGCTTGAAGCAAGCAGAAGAAGAAGAAGAATAAGAAGAAGAAGAAGAAAGAAAGAAGAAAGGAGGACGCACTGTAGCAGAGGCTACTTAAGTCGTCTGATTGAAAAATCAGACGATGCTCTGAAGAAAAAAAGAAAAGAAGAAGGAAAGAAGAGCAGGCACCGCAAAGAAGAAAGAAAGAAAAAGAATAGAAGGAAGGAGACAAAGAGCTGAAGGAGAAAGAAGAGAGAAGCAGAACACGAAGAGAAAGAAGAAAAGCTTGGAAGCAAAAGAAAGAAGAAGAACAAAAGAACAGAAGAGGAAGAAGAAGAAGAAAGAAGACTGAGGAACTGAAGAGAAGAAAAAGAAGAGGACAAAGACAAGAGAAAGAAGGGAAGAAGAAAAAGCCAACAAGACAAATCTCTATCTCTCTCTCTCTCTCATTTTTGTAATAGAAACATTGTACTTCTAGAATACAGTTTGCTCCCTGAGTTCGACCTCGGGAAAACTTTTATTTCCGAGTAACAAATTGTATTAAGCTGGTAACCGTTTCTCTATACTATACTACGACGAAATATTAGAACTATAGAGGAGTGTCGAGCCACTCTTCTTTCTCTTCTCTTCTTCACAATTCTTGATCTTCTTCAGTTCTTCTTTTTCTCTTCTTTCAGTTGTGGAACCTTTTCTTTTCTTTTTCTTCTTCTTTGCTTTGTCTGCAGAGCTTCATCTGTCGTCTGATTTCTCAGTCAGATGGCTTAAATGGTGTCTGCTACAGTGTTTCCCCTTTCTTCCTTTGTTGCTTCTCCTTCTTCTTCTTCGTCTTCTTCTTTGGTCTTCTTCCTGCGGTCTTCTTCTTTGCTCTTCTTCCTGCGCACCCTGTCCCTACACAAACCACAGCAAAACCTAACCCTTCCCTCTACCCGCGCGTCTCTCTCTCTTTGTAAACCGCTCATAGGAAGCTCTCCCAGAGCCGGGTTATCGGGTCTGGTACTGCACCCGGGACCAGGCGTACCGGCGTGTATGGTACGCGAGGAGTGCATAGGTGGTGTCGGGTCAGGTCCGCCGGATCCGCATGGTGAGCTCGTGGACTGGGCGGGAGAGTGGGTGCGGGACCTCACCCCAGGTGTCTCGAGGCGATTAAGGTAAAACACAAAATCAATTTAACGCGGCGCGGCGTTTCGAAATCCCACGATGTGGGACTAAATTCTGCCCCTTGCTCGCGCGCACCTGCAGGAGAGCCACGACCTGGCCTCAGCAGCTACGTCCTCGCCTCTCTTCGCGGACCTGCTCGCTGCCTTCGCCCAAGCCCCTGCAGTTCGCCTCAGCTAGGATCCTGCTGCTGCAGGGAGCTCGCGTGGAAGCTCCTTCAGTCGTCGTCAATGGCGGCTAGGGCTCCGACCCTGTCAGACAGAAACACGGCCTCTCGGCCTAATCAAACTACAGGGTGACCTTCGCCGTGGCACGACGAAGGTGATGTGGGGTGTAGCAGGTTGTGGGGCGGTGTCTGGCGGCAGGGCTAGGTCGGATAGTGACCGGAAAAATGGGTTTGATCGGGGGAGTGTTGTGTGGGTGAGGAGTAGCAGTGAAGGGGCGGGGGGTGTTGGGTGAGGTGAGGCGGAGCTTTTGTGGTAGGTGGCGAGTTGTGTGGAGTGGTGGATTGACGGGGACAATCTCGCCGTTGAGTGGCCGGAGATGGAGATGGTGAGGGCGATCAGGCGCGGTCGAGGGGTAGTTGAACAAATTGAGTTGGGGAAAAGAAAGAGGGGAGGAAGGGAGACAACTGTTACCTACTTATAGGGACGAGGGGGGCCGAAGCAGGGCGGCAGTCGTGCCGACTGTCGTCGGAGAAGAAATGCCCAGAGAGGGAGGGCGGCGGCGAGGAAGAGAGCCGGAGGGCGCGCGCTGGGTACGGCGCGACGCGGGAAGAGCAGGCGAAGGTGGCTCTACTGCTGGTATTGCAGCAGAGCGACGAGATGGAGGAGGAGGAACCGTCGGAACTGGTGGGTTTCTGCCGGAGTGGGGAGAGAGGAATGGTAGGGGTTTTCTCCGTCAGGACCGAGCTAACAGAGTCAGCTGGCGACGCCGGTCCTTATAAAGGCGGTGGCGGAGGGGTGGGTGTAGGGAGGCGACGTGCCTCCCTCGCCGGAGAATGGTCGGAATTGTGACCCATACCTTCCGCGCGTTCGCATGGAAGATGTGGGCGAGGACAGGAGGTATGGCGGTGTCCCTGCGACAGCAGACGCCGTAGGGAACACCCGGTTGAAATTGCAGGTCGCCTCCCTCACCCTGCGCGGTGCCGTGCTCCGCGCAAAGTCGCCGGAGCATGGCGCTGCTCAGAGACTTGCAGGAGGGACCTGTATGCAAAGAACGACGAAGAACCTAGGGGCCAAAATGTAAGGGTTTCGAAAGTTGAGGGTCAAAAAGTAATAGATGAGGACCAAATTGCAAAGTCGGTCAAGAAGGTCTCTTCTTAGGCTCAAGTTTTTATGCATGACTAAATGGGACCTAAGGATTCTAATGGTGAATTTTATTTCTAAGTCAGACCTTGTTTGACCGGCTAATTTACGTAAAAACTTAAATTAAATCATTAATTGGACATGGTTCTCAATGTAGGTCAAAATGGATTTCCAAGGCCAAATTGAAGGTTCTAAGCCCTATAGATTATTTTTCTATGAATTTTAGAGGGTTTAGTTGATTTTTACCCTACCTCAAACCTCGTGAATTGAAGTGGATTTGTTTTAGGGTTACAGAATGTCATTTAATTCCTTGGAGTTGCTGTAGCCCTTGTTGGATCAGATCATCCCACTTTCCTTCTTATTAGGTTAGTTTGACTTATGTTTGGACCCTGAGTTACCCTGTTTATTGATTGTGTTGGTGAAATTACATTTTTACCCCTTATGACTTGTTTTCATGTTAAACTCAGAATTCTCTGAGTCAAGCCTTTCTTTGAGTTATGTAGGAGCTTTTTCTCGCATATTTAGGTTAGATTGTGCTAGTTAAGATTCATGATGAGGTTCTCATCACCGTCCATGACCGACTCATCCATAGAAAGACCTTTGAGCCTAACCAGTAAGTCTGGCTGTTCGATGCCCACCTAAAACTCTTTCCGGGGAAACTCAGGTCCAAATGGACAGGACCATTTCGGGTGGTTAAGCCTTACTCTAATGGGGCAGTTGAAATCGCTTATCCAAACACTGGCCACACTTTTACAGTTAATGGTTAAGGATTGAAACACTTCCTAGCCTAGGTTCCCCTAAAGGAGAGTGTCACCCTCATTGAGGGATGACACGAAGCACCGCCTAGTTGGAGGCGTTAAACTCAACGCTTCCTGGTAAGCAACCTAGAGGATTCAGACTGATCCGGTATTTTACGTGACTCAGGTACTATATTTTTGAACCCCTGTTGCATCCATGTATTTGCCAATGAGGACATTGTCCAACTTAAGCATGGGGGGGTGGTAAATTGCACGATCCTGAGCTCATTTAATCAGTCTGAATAAAATAAAATTAAAAAAAAAATTGAATTTAGGAAGAAACTTAGGCATTAGAAACTTGTCAATAGTGGAAAATAATATAAAAAGAACTTGAACACTTAGACTTTTCAGGCCTTCAGGCTTAATCAGCCCTGGTGTCCGTTAAAATATGGATTTAACTTCGAATCCTTGTAACCTTAAGCTATTCTAATCCACCTACTAAATAAGGTGATAAGTATACGACTTATCAACTCACCCTCTAACTCAAAAGAACTTTGAGTCTAAGCATCTGCACACATTTTTGCACAGACTCACTCCTTGGAGATTTTGACAAAAATTGGGTAGCTAATGAACTCTCTAGGGTGGTATGGCTGGCAAGTTGTCGTGGGTAACAACCCATTGGCAGGTTGTCCAGAGCCCAACCACGAGACCACTTCTTCTTCGTTGCCTCTAGGTACATTTGAGATCAGGGAAGCCACCTACAAAAAAAAAAGGAGAAGAAAAGAAAAGAAAATAAACCACACTTCACCGCATGAGTATGGCTGGCAAGTGATCGTGGGTAACAACCCATTGGTCGGTTGTCCAGAGCCTAGCTCAGTAATTGCACAAAAAGAACTAAAACACTTAAGGAAGAAGCGGGGAAGTAGTACAAGCCGGGGAGATATACACTAGAAAAATCCTTTTGTTGACCCCAATTAAAACAAACGTAGGGAGAAAGCTACCAATCGAACAAATACACCTTCAGGCAAAATACTTCCTCTTCCGGTCACCTAGGGGCGTAGAAACTCGAAGTCTGTCTGAATTACCGTTGAGTGAGTCTATCACAATCTTCACACCAAGATGCTTAGCACTTAGGATTTTAACCGAGTTTTGGGTGGGTTGGGTAGCCGTAAAAAGTTACCAACCCACTCTGAATTCCAAAAAAATTCTAAAAAGAAATATATATACATATGAGTAAGGATTTTGGCGATTCGTATTTTGGTAGACACCCGGGCGCTACTTAGTCTTTATAGGTTAAGATCTTAGTATATTTCCTCCTATTGACAAGTGACGAAGTGTCTAAGCAATTACTTCTTAAATTCTGACAGAAAATAAAGGCTATAATAAACCTTGCTAGAGACTAGAAAGGAGTAAGCATGGGGGTATGATAACTCTGTTAAATAAGGCCCATCTTAAGAATGAAAGGTATAGATAACACAACATAAGTAGAATGGGAGTATTGCATGCATCATATGTCAAGATTGCTTATAATGTAGTATTAATGGCCATTTGTATGAGCACTTGTCAAAGCAGGCCTCAAATGAGTAATCGGACCGCACAGATGGATTCAGAACGACGAACGGAGTCCAACGGACTCGAAATTGGCCAAATTCAACATCCGGAGCTCCCGCAATGAGCTCAAGAAGTTTTGACCGTTGATCTGATGATCAACGGTCGACGGCGCGCCACGTGGCGCCCGCTCACGCATCCAGATCGTGCTCGCTTCCACCTTCACCGGGAGGGTAGATCTCAGCCGTCGATCTCCAATCGAACGGCTGAGAACCGTGTGCACACCCGCGGTCGCCGCGACAAAGTAGCGGGCGTAGTGTAGCGGTTGAAGCGCACGCCTGAGCCCACGCGACGCTGGTTCGAGTCGCGCAGTGCTGAAATCCGAAGACGATTTCGCGCGCGGGCGAAATTGGGCCGCCCGATCAGCAGCGGACTGCCGAGGTAGCGCCACGCGACGCGTCCTCAGGCAGCGATCAGCCACGTGCGCACACACGCTGGACGACAACGCCCGCCCACACGTGCACTCAAGGCGCGATCCGAGCACGCCCGGGCGAAGAACTCAGCCGTCCGATCTTAGATCGGACGGCTCTCATGCCAGGCCCACAGATCGAACGCGAGGAAGAACGGCTGAGGGCGAGCGACTGGCGGGCTGGGGCCTTCACCGACGTTTTGGGAAGGGTTTTAGCGACGTCCCGGACGTCGCTAAACCCCTTCTTCATTTGGAAAGCCCTTCTCCCTATTTAAATCCCTTCCAACCACTCATTCAAGGCATTCACTCCCTTTGCAACTACCCTACCCCTCTCTTAGCTAGCTTTAGGCCCTTTTGTAATCACCAGAGACGACGAGTCGCTGACGGAGCCTTCTCCACCATCGTGGCTGCCTCGCCGCCCTCCCTCTGTCTCTCTTTCTTCCTTTCTTTTAAGCTTTACTTTACTTATGTTTAAGCATGTATCAAATGTTGTAATTTATGAACTAAAGCTGCATGATTAATGAAGTTATTTTCCATTCAGTTGTCTACTCTATTTCCTATTCAAGTTGCATGTTAAGAATGAAACGATTCTAACCCTAATCTCTCTCTCTCTCTCGCTTTTCACCCGCGCATTTTCGCAAGCAAAACTCCACGATTTTTGTGACAATAAGTGATAAGAAAAATCCGATTTTAACGCCTCCCTGAGACCGACACTTGGACTCACATCCGTTCCTTTACTTTAAAACCGATGTTGCAAGTGCGAACTATAACGACACTTCTAAACACACACGCACGAAAGCACATCAACTACCGCAAAAGAAGCTTGGAAACAGAAAGGAAGCACAACTAAGGCTGGGCTCGACTGGGCCCAGCTCCCTCTGCAGCTGGTGGTGTTGGCTGCTCAATTTCCTAACTTGAACAAGGTTATAAAATTCCGTAGTTAGCGAATGCTGAGTAGAGTGGTAATTAAGCCATTTACGCGCGATTAAGACAATCAACTAATTAATTATTCATTTTCATTTAGCTCAACCAAGTAGTTCTAAATTGTTTGCTCCTTTATTCATCTAGCCATTTCTTGATCTGGCCTGTTCCTTACGGGAACAATTTTGATTGTAGCCTTTTCCATGATGTAAGATGTACACGTGGTGCTCTCCTAGTCAGGAGGGTCCCTCGTGGTAATCTTACACCCAATCAACCACCCTGAGGTCACGCTCGCGACGTAGCGGTGACCACGGCATGCACGATAAGTGCACAGGTAACTATCCCGCAATGGCACGCGGTCAGTCGTTTCCACTAGCAGGTACGCTTAAAGGTACAGTGCAGAACAACACAGGGCCTTGCCTTCTCACCCTCCATCGTCTGCGTACCCTCGTCCGACTATCCTAGTTTGCCTTATGAGCCTAATAAGAGTCGGTGTAGGGCGGCTAGTCCTAACCCCGAGCCCCGTGGGGCGGCTAGCTCCCTTCCTAAACTAAGTAGCTCACCTTGGTACCACGTACACGAGGGCCAAATAAAGGTCGGTGTAGAGTGACCAGACCTAACCCCGTGTCTCAACCCAAAGGGGCGGCTAGCTCCGCTCTACACTAAAGGTTCAATTGCTCTCCTTGGTACCGTGTACACAAGGGTCAGCTTACTTCCCATCTACTTACTAAGTTCTTTTCATGTACAGGAGTCCTAATTTCCCTTAGGGTTCATGCTTGTATTCCTTTCATTACCTTTTCCAACATTCAGATCTCACTATTCAAATTACGGGTTTCATTCGTATAACAAGCAGCTCGTGTTTTTCTAAAGAAAGCATCACATCAATAAACTAATACATTTGCTAGCAAATGTATTAGTTTATTGATGTGATGCTAGCAAATTTGGTTAACATGCATCTCAAGGAAGGTAGTGTAGCTCAAGCAATAATCGTTTGTTTCTACCCTAGAGTTCATTTCACGTCCTAGAGTTCAATTAAGTTATTTTAAACATGCACTTAATTTTATTAAATCTTGATATTAAAGCAAACCACTCTACCGGGAAACACGAGAGGAATGGGGGCTAGAATTGCAGGTCCTGTCGCATCCATGGGCCTCTCGTACTCGACTGGTTGGAGACCTATACAATTGACCAACATCCGCCCCTCTTAGGTCATGGCTGCCGTCCCTCTTCCATCCCTCTGTCGTCCCTCTGCCTCGTAGGTCGCTCCTCTTCCGTCCGCTGTCGGTGTCTCGTGCGGCCGAGTTGGTCTCTTTGTAGGTCATGGCTGCTTCAACCACTCGTGAGAAGGTGGGCAGCTTCAGAGGTTTGACATACCCCCGAATAGCAGGTCAAAGCCCCTCAGTAAACCTCCACAGACGCTCCTCCTCCGTAGCCATGGCTGTCAAGGCAAAACATGATAGCTCCAAGAAACGCGTGTTATACGCGCTAACAGTCATCGTCCCCTGGTGGAGAGTGTGGAACTCCCGCCTCCTCTGGTCCTGCCTAGCCTGCGGAAAGTACTGCTTGTAGAAGAGAGTCACGAACTGGTCCCACGTCGGCTTTCTCCTCTCCTGGTCTCAGACTGCCCTCCACAACCTGTGTGCCGCACTCTTTAGCTGGTACGTGGCAAAGGCTACGTGGCACTCTGCGGGAGGACGAAGGGTGTCAAACACCTTCTTTATGCGCTCCAGCCAGTCCTCTACCTTAGACGGGTCCTCATCCCCCTTGAAGGAGGGGGGCTTCAGCTTTCGGAATTGTCCGAAAAGCTCGTGGTGAAGCTGTAGTGGGGGAACGGGAACGCATCTAGGCAAGGAGGGCTCGTGCTCGGAAGTGTCAGAGTGCGGTGGGGGCGGTGGAGGACCACCCCCTTCCCCTCCTACTTGTCCGGCGCTGCGGCGGTCTCTCTTACCCACCGAGGACTCCCCCTCCACGTCCTCAGAGAGAGGTGCCTGTGGAGGCTGGTGAAGCTCTTTCTGCACAATGTCCCTAATCAGCTGGGCAAGATCCTGGGCCTGAACGCCCCGGAGAAGAGGTGGGTGAATTGGCACCTCAGACCCGGCACATTCGCCCCTCCGACCTCATCCACGACCGCGACCATGGCCCACCTCGAGAACTCCCCGATAAGGCATCTCCTGCAAGGAGATGCAAAAGACAGAACAAGAGGGTCAACAACACTGAATTACTTAGAGAAAAGACTCAGAACGAAATATCAAGGTGATACGTGGTTGTGGCTATCCTAGTTATATGCACGTGAATAATTATTCTCAAGCCAATTGGTTCATTGCTCGGGATGACCTTGCTCTGATACCATCTTGTTACGACCCGAATCCTGGATCCTTGCAGGACCCGAGACCAGCTCGCCTCGACTAATCCCAAGACCCAGTCGTCCAATAAGAAAAATCAAATAGCAAGAAAGTAAACCACATTCACATATGCAATATAACTAGGCAGTAGAAAAGTACAAAGCAGTGAAGGAAATTAAAACTACTATTCCATAACATACCACCACAACCACAGAAACAACGGAAATGGAAGTAAACAGTAAAGACAAATGATAATTAAATGTCTAATACTTACTACAACAGTAAAGGGACAAAAAGGAAGTGCTGAAAACTACGGCTGGGCTTGACTGGGCCTAGCACCCTCTGTAGCTGGAAGCTCGGGCTACTCAACTCTTGGTCCTGAACAATATTATGAAAAGATAGAGTCAGTGAACGTTGAGTAGAGTGGTATCTATGCTGTCTAAAACAGTAAAAGCAATAGGTTTAATTCTCTTTTTTAGTTATTTGTTTTATGTGTATTTCCTTTTCACCCATTTTTCTCAAACATCCAGATATTCTTGATCTTGCATTTTCCTCGTGGGAACGATCTTGATGGCAGTCTTTTCCGTAGAGTAGAAGGTACATGTGGTGCTCTCCTGACCGGGAGAGTCCCCCGTGGTAGTCCTACACCCAGTCAACCACCTCGAGGTCATTGTCACGACATAGCGGTGACTACGGCATGCATAATAAGTGCACGGGTAGCTACCCCTCACTGACATGCGGTTAGTCATTTCCGCTAGCGGGTATGCCCAAAGTACAACACGGAATAGTATAGGGCCTTGCCCTCTCAGAACATGGGTCTCGCCCCTCCACAGTCCATGCACCCTCGTCTGATTACCCCGGTTGCCCAGAGGGCCTAACAAGTCGGTGTAGGGTGGCTAGCTGAACCCCAGGTCCCGTGGGGTGGCTAGCTCTCTCCCTACACTAATAGCTTGCCTCTGCACCGCGTACACGAGGGTTAATAGAAGTCGGTGTAGAGTGGCCAATCCTAACCCCGGGTCTCAACCCAAGGGTGGCTAGCTATGCTCTACACGAAAAGGGGACAGTTGTTCTCCTTGGTACCACGTACTTAAGGGCCAGCACACTTCCCGTCTACATTCCAGGTTTCCATTTAACCACAGGAGTTCTACTCCTAATTCCCCATAGGGTTCATGCTCATGCTCACCCCACTTATTCCGATCTAGACTTCACCATTCACAATTAATTTCTCGTCCATATACAGGCAGCTTGTGTTTCCATAATTCGATACATGCAACTGATGATTTCACAGGTAATTGCTCATTAATTACAGGCAGCTCACAACTATATTACAGTCAATTTCTAGTAGTTTAACTCAATCATGCATACAAAAACATCATACAGTTCCAACGATTCATTCATTCCTCTATCCTAGGGTTCATGCCAAATCCTAGGATTCCATTCAGCTATTTCCACAAGCACATTCTTATTAAATATTATTAACAGAATTAAACCACTCTACCAGGCAATTCAGAAGTAATGGGGGCTCGAACCGTAGACTCAGGCGTCTTTGCGAGCCCCAAACACGCAGCAGGCTGAAACCCTATACCAGGAAATACATCACAAAAGGAGGGTTCAGAACAGTGTACAAAGGTCTCTAGTACGTAGAGAAACTCGCAAGGAAAACACTGGTACTTCGTTTGCATAAAACGGACCCCGATCGGACCCCAAACGGGTCAAAAACGTGCCTACTGTTCAAAATCAGACGTCTGAGAATAAGTCCAGATGTCTTGAAAGGTACTAGAACCTTACCTTAAGTCCCTGAGGTGTCTTCAGACATCTAAGCCTTCTCTGCGATCGTCTGAAGGCAGTTCTAGATGTCGGACAATGCCTCTGGTCGTCTGGACTCATGTCTGAACGTTTGGTGATTTGAGCAGACATCCAAAAGTGAGGCATCCGCGCTCCTTCCCAAGGGTGCACCTGCGTACAACAATGCAGGCACAGTCAGCCGACACATATCCCTGTGCTGCATTATGCATGGCGCAGGGAGATTACGTACCTTTGCGATAAATGAGCTTTCATACGTCTGGTCTTAACTCCAGACGTCCAGGTGCTCCGTTAGCTGTCTGGACTCCACTCTAGATGTCTGATACTGGAAAACTTCCAGTATCAGGACCTCCTTCCAGTGCTCTCCGCTGCACTCCGCCTTGTGTCACCGCAGCTCCAACCGCTGCAGATGGTTGAGAGGCCGCCTCCTTGAGCTCTCCCCTCCTCCCGCACGTGCCCGTGACGGCCATGCGAGCTTCGTCGAGCTTCCACCGAAGCTCCCCGACTTTGGCATCCTCCTTCCGCACTCTCCTCCGCTCGCCCCCTCTCGCTCTCCCTCACACAGCACTGAAGGTGGTGTTGGTGGCTGGTGAGGAGTGGAGAGGAGATAGGAGGGGGGTGGCTTATATAGAGAACATGGGGGTTTTAGGGTTTGGGAAGAAAAGGAAGGGAGAGAGGAGAAGAGGCTCCTGCACGTCGCCTGCACGCAGGGTGTAGTGTGCGTACAAAAATTTGATTTTCAGATGTCCGGGAAAGGGTCTAGACGTCTGGACAGACATCTGACTGAGACTCCAGATGTCTTAAAAGGCTAAAAATGGGACGGGTCATTACAGAACCCCTTCCGTAATCGTCAGAGGGGAGCCCCAGACGTCGGACTCTCTTTCCGGTCGTCTGGGAGCATGACCAGACGTCTGGTGATGTGCTCAGATGTCCAAAAGTGCCTCGAAGAGCGCACCGCGTGCCTTTTCATTACTCTGTACCTACGTACACACGTGTAGAGCCAAAAATGGCTAAGTGTCCCATCTGCATGGTTGGAACCCGTACAAAAACACGTACCTCTACACTAAATGTGCTTTTAGACACCTGGCCTTAGCTTTGGATGTCCCGTTGCTGCTCCAGACGTCTGGTTGATCTCTATATGTCTGATACTAGAAAAATTCTAGTACGCAGATCCTTCTCGTGAGCCTTCTTCTCTGCGTAGACTCCTTTGCGTCACCCACAACTGCTACGCCAGCAGCCTCAAGGGGTCGTGAAGCTCCCCTTCGTGAGCTCCTCCTCCTTGCACAACCCTCGACCTTGCACTCGCGAGCTCCCCCGAGTCTCCTCTCCCACGCTCTCACTCCTTACTCACACTCTCCTCTCCTCCGTATCCCGTCCCTCTTCTTCCTCTCCACTTGCTGCGCTGGGGGTGGGGGAAGAAGGTGGTTGGTGGTGATGGGTAGAAAGAGGAAGGGTGTGGGGGTTTAAATAGGTGGTGTTTAGGGTTTGGGTGAGGAGGTCGGAGGGGAGAGAAAACGCATGCGTGTCGCATACATGCGGAAAACAAAGATCGTACGATTTTTCCCTACTATCAGATGTCCGGCCATCTATCTAGACGTTTGGACAGATGTTCGATGAATACTCTATACATCTTCTCTTACCCAAGAGCAGTGGGTCATTTCAAGTACGAAGGGGAAGTTCGCCTGTCCAATCTGTATGGATGATACTTATCACCTGGATTGCCTGAAAGCAAGAAGTTCTGTTACTTAAGGCACTGCAGGTTTTTGCCTATTGAACACAGATGGTGAACGTCACAATTTAAGGACAAATTTGATGATAAAGCATGTCGATATTCATCGAGGAATCTGAAGAATAAACATAGTACATGTTCGATTGGAGGAAGGTGCCAAACGACCTGAAAATGCAGTTCATTCGAAAGTTAGAGGTAATTGGTAAAAATTAATAACTTATGTACATTGCTTTATATAAGTTCAATTTATATAATAATTTCTGTTCTCTTAGTAATGTAGGCCACCTTCAATTGGGCCGATGATCCGAACATTGCTAAATATATCCTCAAGCACGCAGCGAAGATTCATAAAGATTGAAAATTGGAGATGAAGAATAAAGTAAAAGATAAATTTTAGCTGTATTTGTTTATTTCCGTTACCATAATTCAAATATTATTTCTAGTATTACAATTATATTTTTTAGTTTTATAAGAAAATAAATCATGATGAGGCATTGCATAATGCGCCTTCTTTGATACAACCGCACACTTGGAAGTAAGCCTGCAAGCATTGGCATGATCCAGCGATGCAGGTAAAAATATTTCATATGTTATCATTTATTTAACTAATTTCTAAGTTAATAAATTAATTGTGCCTTTATTTGTAGAGAAGCCTACGAAGAATAAGAAAAATATGCCTAAGGCTCCATTGAAGACCTGATGAGAGCATCATCACAAACCCTAACTGGCACAAATTAATCTAAATAAGTGTGAAGAAGCTCCTACAAAACCTAAAGAGAGGCTTAACTCAGAAAATTCTGAGTTGAAGAATAAGATAAATCGTAAGGGGTAAAACTGTAATTTTACCAATGCAGTGCGCAAACAGGGTAATTAAGGGTCTAAACACAGGTCAAATAAGCTTAATAAGGAAGGAAGTGGGATGATCTGATCTGAAAAGAGTTATAGCAACTTCTAGGAATTAAATGACATTCTGTAACTCTAAAACAAACCCACTTTAATTCACGAGGTTTGAGGAAGGATAAAAATCAACTAAATCCTCTAAAATTCATGAAAAAATATTCCCTAGGATTTAGAACCTTCAATTTGGCCTTTGCAACCTATTTTGACCTAAAATGAGAACCATGCCCAATTTATGACTTAATTTAGGTTTTTGTGCAAATTGATCGGTCAAACATGATCCAACCTAAAATCAAATTTCACCATTAAAATGCTTAGGTTAAAATTTGGCTTCTATAAAAATTTGGGCCTAAGAAAAGACCATCTTGACCAACTTTACAAATTGGTCCTTTTAAATTACTTTTTGACCCTTATCTTTTGAAACCCTTGCAATTGACCCCCTATCTTTCTCGTCATTCTTTGCAGAATGGTCCTCCCTGCCATTTCTGAGCAACGCCACACCTCCGACGACCTTGCGCGGAGGATGGCGCCGCGCAGGGCATGGCGCCCGCTCTCAGGAACGAATGGGAGGTTCCCTGCTTCGTCCCCTGTTGCAGGGACCCTCCCATGACCCCTGCAACTGGCCATGCCTCTCGTGCGAACGCACGAAAGGCATGGGTGTCCATTTCCAGCCATCTCCGGCGAGCATGGCACGTCGCTCCCTCGGTACCCTCTCCTCGCCAGTGCCTTTATAAGGAGCGGCAGGGTCTGCCGTTTCCTTCAAGCTACTTCTGGCGGAGAAAAACCCTCGATTTCGTCTCTCCCCTCTCCGATAAGAGTGCCCTAGCTTCCGGCGACTTCTTTTCCTCCTCCTCGTCGCTCTGCTGCAATACCTGCAGCAGAGCCCACTCTCCCCGTCTTCCCCGGCCAGGCCGTAGCAGCTGGCGTCCTCAGATCTTCTCCTCATCGCCGATAACCCCCTCCTGGGCACCTTCGTCCCCAGCTCTGGCAGGCACGAGCTGGACGCCTTCCTCTCCCTCTTCGTCGACTAAGTAGGTAGGAACCTTCCCCTTACCCTCCTCTCTCTTTTCCCTTATTCAATTAGCATTTCAGACCCCTCGACTGCCACTACCACCCCCATCTGCTTCACCTCCGGTCGCCATCTCCGGCGAGGTCGCTCCACCTCCACAGACCACCTCACCCCTCGTCGACAAGCCCAGAAGCTCCCCCTCACTCCACTCAAGCGTTTCCCCCACTCCATTCACCGCCCTTCACCTCCCGACCACCCCTCGAACACACCCACTTCCGCACACACAGTCTATCCTAGGCACACGGACACAGGCGCTCTTGCGCCTCGCCGACCCTCGCATTGCCTTCGCCACACTCCAGCGAGGCTCCCTACGTTGTTTGATGTGGCCGAGAGGTTGTCTTTGTGATTTCAGGTCCCCGCCTCCTCGCCGCCATTGACAAGCTGCCGAAGCTTCTTCGCAGGCAGCTTCAGGACTCCTCCAGCCCAGGCGTGAGCTCCAGGCAATGTGGGGTGCTTCCGCGAGTGCGCCCAGGTTTGCAATTGGGGTTGCGAGCCTTCGCTGCTGCCCCAATTGCCAGCGCCTTCTCTCCTGCGGGCGCGCAGAGCAGAGGTAGGACTTTAGTCCCACCTCGTAAGTGTGTGGCCTCACGCCCACACTTAAATTGATTTTGTGATATTAGCTATTCGCCTTCGATACACAGGGGTCAGGTCCCTCACCCACGCATGCAGTGCGCCACGAGCTCGCTCCCGCCCTCGCCTGCGCTCACGCCTCGCGGGTCTGGGCCGAACTTGACTACCCGACCAAGCACTCCTCGCCCACCACCGCACGCCGATGGGCCTGGTCCAGGGCACTCAACTCGAACCCGATTACTCGGCTCTGGGAGAGCTTTCCCAAAGCGAGATTCAGAGAGAGAGACGTGGGGAAGGGGTGGGTTTTGCATTGATAGTTGTGTGTGCGGGCAGGGAAGAAGGAAAAAGAGGGAAGAAGTAGGCGAAGGAAGAAGAAAGGAAAGGAGCTGAAGGACAAGAAAAGGAGCTGCACTGTAGCAAACGCACAGTTAAGCCGTCTGAGCGCCGAGTCAGACGTCAGAGGGTCGGCAGCTAAAACAGGAAAGAAGAAGGCAGGCTGAAGAAGAAAGAAAGAAGAGGAAGGGCCAGAGCAGAAAGAAGAAGAAGAAAGAAGAATGAGAGAAGAAAATCAGAGAGGAAGAAAGGAGAAAGACTTAGCAGCTGAAGAAGAAAAGAGAAGGTAGAAGCCTCTGCAGTCGCAAGGAAGAAGAGAAAGAAAGAAGAAAAAGAGAAGGAAATCAGAGATAAGAAAAGAGAAAGAGGAACCACAGAAGCAAGGAAGAAGAAAAGAAGAAAGAAGAGAAGAGGGTCGGCTGAAGAAAGAGAAGAAGCCAATCACTTTTCTCTCTCTCTCTCTCTCTTAATTTTTGTAAAACCTTATATATTGTGAACTTATATGCTTCTAGAATTTTAGTTGCTCCCTGAGTTCGACCTTGGGAAACTTGTCATTCCGAGTAATAAATTGTATTAAACTGGTAACTGTTTTGTCATATACCACAACGACTATAAATAACTATAAAGACGAAAAGGGTCATCAGTTTTTGGCGCCATTGCCGGGGTGCAACGGCTATTCTAGAAGCCATTAATTCACGATTTTTGAGTTTCTATTGATCTCTTCTCCTTTGTTGTGCAGGCACAGGAAATCAAGAGGACAACAAGCAGCAACACAACAACCACACCTAGGACAGGTAATTTTCTATCCTCTCATTTTAACCCCTAAATTCTAAAGAGGAAGAAAAAGAAAGAAAAAGCAATTTAGGCATAACCTGTCTTCCATACTTAGTAAATCATCAAAGCTGCCAGTTTTCAATTTCAACACAGTATATCTGTACATTCATTAAGGGTATTTAGGGCTAATACCTTCTTGCTTGAGCCTTAATTACCCAATCTAAAGGAAGCTAATTGGACCAAGTAAAGCCAATATAAGATTCAAAATTAGGGTTCTAGAGACACACTTTCTAAGCAAGAATTGAGAATTCCCAAAAAGAAGTGTGCCCAAGCCATTGTTTGAAAGCACCTATTTAGAGAAACCCTAAGAAATTTGGCTCTAAAAAACACTTGAACCCTAAAAGACAAAGACCTAATAAGCTCTCAAAGGAATTAGTAGGTGAAGTTGACCCCTTAGGTCAACCAACCTTAAACTTAGGTCACTCTTTGCACTCAAAAGGCTAAAGTTCAATTGAAAACCTAAGCATCTTGATCCTAACTAAAAGTGGTAGACTTAAGAGGTCAAGGTCCCCATTCTGGTCTACCTGGAATCTCAGTGACAAGAGAGGTCGGGTGGGGGAAACCCTGTAACCTGTGGGGGCGCTCTACCGTGTAGGGATCTTCGCAGGACTCACCCTCTCTTGCTGCCCAGGTAATTCTCAGGTGGATGATCTTTTGATCAAGGGGTCCATTTGCCCCGAACCTCTATAGTCACCCAACATTCTGGGTGTCTTGATTGGGTCCAGCACCTGCTAAATTCATCCTCTCCATCAGTGTATGTTTGGTAGGAGGTCCTTGAAACCTCCTTTAGAAATTCACTCTCCTCGAGGCCGAGCCTCGGTACCCTTGTTTGTGCAACCAACACTTAACATAGACCTCCCCTCCGACTCCGAACCCAACTCACCTTCTTCTTCCACAATGGCTCAGCCAGTTGAGGAAGAGAACAATCTGGAGCACTAGCTCCAGCAACTCGACCTCTTCCAGAACTTCATGCACCCACCGCAGTGTCCCATGATGCGAGATCATTATAATCCCGCTGCGGTGGCTATTGAGCCTCGAGTCAGAATCCCTACTGGAGGACCTGATTCTGAATTAAAGCCCAACATGATTCATGCCATACCTAAATTTCATGGGCTTAGTTCTGAAGACCCCTTCCAGCACATTAAACAGCTAAAGCATCTGGCCCAGACTTTTGGGTCGGATGCACAAAATTGGGATATTCTCCTCATGAAGATGTTCTCCTTCTCCCTTATGGACAAGGTCACCCATTGGTACCAAACACAGACCCGGCTGATCAACAATTGGGAGGAACTTCAGTTCGAGTTCTTGAAGAAGTTCTTTCCCGTTGGTCGGACCAATGCCTTGCGCCATCAGATTACCCACTTCACGCAACAAATAGGAGAACCTCTCCATGAGGCATGGGATCGCTTTCAGGATATCATGAGGAAGTGCCCCCATCACGGAGTTCCTAAATGGGAACAAGTCCAGTCTTTTTACCAGGGACTCCGTGAAGATATTAGGCTTTTCGTCAATGCAACTTGCGGAGGGAATATCATGGATCAACATGAGGACACCGTGTGGGAGATTCTCGAAAATATGTGCGAGAACTCCATCAATAATGATTCCATGTGATTATTCGACAGGACGAATACCCGTGCATCGACGAACCTTAGGGGAACACACGAGACGCAGGGCCTGCCCGCATTAGTCGACCTGGAATTGATGGCCAGTCGATTGGACAAGGTCTCTATTATTGAGGTGGATGAGCTAACTCAACACTTGCAGCGAACCACCTCTACGCATAATTCCTTTACACAACCTCCTTGCACACGGGAGACTGTGCAAAACATTCTCCACCAACCTCCTAGGATGGAACCATATTGATGAGAACCTCATCATGAGCCATAACTAGCTCATTTTGACCTAAATACAAAGGATAAAAGCTCCTACATAACTCAAGGAAAGGCTTAACTCAGAGAATTCTGAGTTTAAGGAGAAAACGAGTCATAAGGGATAAAAATGCAATTTTACCAGTATAATCTGCATACAGGGTAATTCAGGATCCAAACATAGGTCAAAGCAACCTAATAAAAATAAAAGTGGGATGAGATGATCTGACAAGGGCAAACTAAATGATAATCTGTAACCTTAAAACAAACCCACTTCAATTCACGAGGTTCGAGGCAAAGTAAAAATAGAATAAACCCTCTAAAATTCATAGAAAAATAATCTCTAGGGTTTAGAACCTTCAATTTGGCCTTCAGAACCCATTTTGACCTACATTGAGAACCATGCCCAATTAATAACTTAATTCGGGTTTTTGCGTAAATTGACCGGTCAAACAAGGTTTAATCTAGAAATAAAATTCACCATCAAATTCCTTAGGTCCTAATTAGTCATGTATAAAAACTTGAGCCTAAGAAGAAACCTTCTTGACCAACTTTACACTTTGGTCCTCATATATTTACCTTTTGGCCCTCAACTTTTGAACTCTCGCATTTTGGCCCCTAACTTTCCTTCGTTCTTTGCGTTCAGGTCCTCCCTGCAAAACCTGCCAGCATCATGCTCCGGCGACCTTGCGCGGAGCATGGCGCCGCGCAGGGTGAGGGGGAGGGTCTGGCAAGTAAACCGGGGGTGCCCTACGTCGTTAGCCATCGCAGGGACACCCCCCTGGTCGCTGCAACCCACCATACCGGCCGTGCGAATGCACGGACGGTATGGGTTTCCATCTCCGGCGTCCTCCGGCGAGGGAGACACGTCGTCTCCCTCCGCCTTCCTCTCTGATTCGGCCCATATAAATACCCCCGTTGCTCCACCGTTCTTCCCAGCTCGGATCTGACGGAGAAAACCCCCAACTTTCCTCTCTTCTCACTCCGGCAGACACCCACCAGCTCCGGCGGTTCTTCCTCCTCCTCCTCTTTGCTCTGCCGCAATACCAGCAGCAAAGACTTCTTCCCCTGCTCTTCCCGCGTCGCGCAATACCGGCGCGCGCTGCCTCTGCCCCGTCGTCACCGCCGTCCTCCCCCACTGGGCACCTTCTTCTCCGGCGACAGCAGGTACAGCCGTCCGCCTCCTCGCCCCCTTCGTCACTTTAGTTAGGTTAGAACTACTTCCCTCTATTCTCTCTCTCTTTTCCCCCTGCTATTTTTATCTAATTACCCCTCGATCGCGCCTAATCACCCTCACCTTCTCCGCCTCCGGCCATCCTCCGGCGAGCCGCTCCCATCACTCCAGCAACCCACACGGCTCGCCGACCACCGCAGAACCTCCGCCTCCTCACCCTGATCAACCTCCGCCCTTCCACTTCCCCCAAATCACCCTCTGCAACTCCACCGAACAAACCCATCTCCCGACCCACAGTCCGACCTAGGGCAGCCCTTAGGCTCCGCCCCGCCGCCTGCACACCCCCCGACCACCTTCGCCGTGCCACGGCGAAGGTCCTCCGCGTTTCTGATTGGGCCGAGAGGCCGTTTCTCTGTGGGCAGGTACCTGCGCTCGTCGCCGCCATTGTTGAAGCGAAGCAGCTTCTTCACCTGCTGCCCCAGGTGCGCCGCGCCCAGGTCACGCTCCCAGGCTGTGCGGGGGCATTTCGTCAAAGCGTTAGGCTGCAGTTGAGGCGAATCCCTCGCGCGAAGGCCTCGCGTAAAGCTGCGATTACCAGCTGCTTCCTCCGCGCAGGCGCCAAATTGGGGTGGGACATTTAGTCCCACCTCGGAAGACTCCGAAGCGGCACAGCGGTATAAAGTGAAAAAGTGCTGGAGGCTTATTGCCTCAGCACACGGGGTGAGGTCCCCTTCACCCGCCCGGTTACCCGGACTTGTCCGCGACCACGCCCCGCGGACCTGGCCCGACCCGACTTAGACTGACCTGCACTCATCGCCCACCACGCACGCCGGTGGGCCTGGACCAGGGCGCGACCCGTACCCGGCAACCCGGCAGCTCTGGGAGAGATTTCCTAGGAGCGGCTTCTGTGAGAGAGAGACGTGGGGGAGGGTAGAGTTAGGTTTTGCCCCACTGATCAAGCTGTGTAAGTGTGCAGGCACAGGTGAAGAAGAACCGTGGAAGAAGACGAAGGCTGAAGGAAGGAGGAGTACCGAGCGGCACTGTAGCAGCGGCGGTTTAAGTCGTCTGATTGGAAAATCAGACGACGTCCTGAAGGCAAAGAAGGAGAAGGAAGGCGAGGTAGAGGAGAACACAGAGAGGCCAAGGGGAGAACTGAAAGAAGAAGAAGAGCACGAGAAGAAGAAGATCTGAAGAAAGGAAAAGAAGAAAGAAAGAAGAAGAAGAAGAACAGGACCGCTCTGCAGAAGAAAAAGGAAGAGACGAGCAGAAACAGCTGAAAGAAGAAGAACATCACCACTGCAGATAAAGAAGAAGAACAAAGGAAGAGAGCAGAAGATCTGAGAAGGAAGAAGAGGAGAAGCAAAGAGAAAAGAAGAAAAGCCAACAAATTCTCTCTCTCTCTTTATTTTTGTAATAAGAATTTGTATCTCTAGAATACAGTTTGCTCCCTGAGTTCGACCTCGGGAACTCTTTATTTCCGAGTAACAAATTGTATTAAACTGGTAATCACCTCTCTATACTATACTATGACGAAATAATAAAACTATAGAGGAAGGTCGCCACCACATATCCACCCCCATCTGATTCTCAGGTCAGAGGACCCTCCGACCCTTTCTATACTAGCCAGGGGAATTCCACTCCCCCATTCCCTGACTCTTCGGAGATTCCTCAGACCTGCGAGGACCTCAACGCCATCCATAATGACCCATTTTCCAATACCTACAATCTTGGATGGCGAAACCATCCCAACTTTCAGTGGACGGGAAATTCCTAAACTCAAAGAGCATCCTTTCAGCCCGGTCCACAACCACCTAGTCCTTACCAGCCGCCTCAGCCTCGGCCCAACCCTACTTATCCATCAGGGCCAAACCAAGACCAAATGTCCCTCATCCTTCAGACTCTGGCTGACATTCAGAGAACGAATGCGGCTATTCAGAAGCATCACAGAGGTTCGAAACCAACTGGCCCAGTTGGCAAATTCTCGCTAACCAGGCACACTTCCTTCTCAACCTCTTCCTAACCCTAATAACGTGACGACCCAGCGGCGCGTTATGAACACAAACCCAGGCAAAGCACACATGATTTATCAGGCCCCCTCTGTTCCTTCACCTGACGGGATGGAGGCTTCAACTTCTTATGCGAGTTATCAGCAGCAACCCATCTTATCAAACCCTAACCAGAACCAGGCAGGATTGAATTCTGTGACCACCCGCAGTGGTAAGGAGACCCAAGATCCACCTTATCCAGACCACTCCAAGCCTGGTAGTGACCCAAAACCTAGGACGGTAATTCAGGACGTTCCTATCCCTGTTCCCGATCAAAGACCTGGACTTAGCCTAAAAGAACCAACTAAGGTTCCATTTCCCGAGGCCTTGACCAAGGGAAAGAAGACAACCAAACCCATGGCACCTGAGGAGAACCTGGTCAAGCTCTTTGAGCAGGTCCAAATAAACATCCCCTTGATGCGATTCGCCACGTATCGACTTACGCACGATTCTTGAAGAATGTATGTACACCTCAGCGTAAGCCGCGAACTAAGCGTGGGAGTCCAATTGTATTGTCAGAGCAAGCTAGCTCTGTAATCCTGAGCAGACTCCCACCTAAGGGAAAAGACCCAGGTACTCCCCTGATTTCATGCAAAATAGGTGTAACCCAGTTCGACAGAGCATTGCTAGACTTGGATGCTTCCATAAATCTGATACCCACATCCTTTCTTAACCACCTAGAAGAATCTGAGCTAAAACTGACTGAGGTGACACTCCAGCTAGCAGATCGATCTATAAAGTCACCTAAAGGGATTCTTGAGGATGTCATTATAAGAGTGCGGGATTTCTATTTCCTTATAGACTTCATAGTCTTAGACATGGACGCACCTGAAAACCCTAGGGATACACCGATCATTCTAGGGAGACCTTTCCTAGCCACTGCTAGAGCCAACATCAGTTGTGAGGAGGGCCAAATAGAACTGAAATTTGGGAATTAGACTCTCAAAATTGATATCTTTAAGGCCCAACAAGGAATCAATTGCGGTGTCATTGAACAAATCTGTGATATTAGAGCTTTGGTTGATGAAACACAATTTGCGAATAACCTGATTATGCCTCATCAACCACACAAAGATCTTGAACTGCAATTAGAGGAGACAGACCCTGATTTAGACAAACCCATAACTCTTATCCTTGAACCTTACACTTACCCTGAACCACCCGCTGCTGCTGATAACCCCATCCTTGAACTAAAACCCCTTCCCGATCACTTGAAATACATCTTTTTGGGTTCTAATCAGACTTTTCCTGTGATTATAAATTCCAAGCTTACTCCTGATCAGGAATCCCATCTCATTGTTGTTCTCCAGCAACATCGCAGAGCCATTGGTTGGACTCTTGATGACTTGACTGGAATAAGTCCATCTTATTGCACACACCGTATTTATTCAGAAGAAGGCGCACGACCTTCCCGTGAGATGCAGAGACGTTTGAATCCCAATCTGCAGGAGGTCATGAAAAAGGAGATCATTAAGTGATTAGATGCAGGGATCATCTACCCGATCTCCGATAGTGTTGGGTGAGCCCAATTCAGGTCGTGCCTAAAAAGGCAGGGCTCACCACCATTACGATTGAAACCGGAGAAATCATTCCTACCCGAATAGCCAACTCGTGGAGAGTCTACATAGATTACCGAAGACTCAATTCCTCCACGAAGAAGGATCATTTCCCACTACCTTTCATTGATCAGATTCTCGAGAAATTAGCGGGAAATCGATTCTTCTGCTTTTTTGACGGGTACTCTGGTTATAACCAAGTGGCTATTCATCCTAAGGACCAAGAGAAGATCACATTCACCTACCCCTTCGGGACGTACACCTTCCGAAGGATGCCTTTCTGTCTCTACAATGCACCCGTGACTTTTCAGCGGTGCATGCTTGCCATATTCTCTGATATGGTAGGTAATTATCTGGAAGTCTTCATGGATGACTTCCCAGTTTTTGGGGCATCATTTGATGATTGCCTCCAGTACTTGGTTCATATACTCAGGCGTTGCATAGATGTTAATTTGGTTCTTTCGTAAGAAAAGAGCCATTTTATGGTGCCTGAGGGGATCGTCCTAGGACATCTAATTTCTGAGAAAGGCATCCAAGTGGATCGAGCCAAGGTTGATCTAATTTCTCGACTTCGTACGCCTAGCTCGATCAGGGACATCCGTTATTTTCTAGGGCACGTCGATTTTTACCGTCGTTTCGTTCTTGATTTTTCGAAAATCGCACGTCCCTTGACTACTTTTCTTTCTAAGGATGTACCCTTTGAGATCTCCAAGGAATGCACTCAAGTCTTTGAAAACCTCTGTGACTGAGTCACCCTGGCCCCGATCCTACAATTCCTTGATTGGTCTCAACCCTTTGAGATCATGTGCGATGCATCTGATTTCGCTGTAGGAGTGGTTCTGGGGCAGAAAGTTGACGGGAAACTTGTGGTCATCTACTATGCTAGCAAGACACTTGACGAGGCTCAGCGTAACTATACAGTTACGGAGAAAGAGCTGCTAGCCGTAGTATTTGCCCCTGAAAAATTTCGATCTTATCTCCTGGGTTCCCACGTCATCATCTACTCGAATCACACGGCTGTGAGGCATCTCCTTGCCAAGAAGGACGCGAAGCCTCGACTAATCCGATGGATCTTGCTGTTGCAAGAATTCGACCTCGAGATTCGCGACAAGGCGGGAAGGAAAAATGTGGTAGCTTACCATTTGTCTCGCCTTCCTTCTGAGATCATCAAACCTTCTGGACCCATCACGGAGCATTTCCCTGATGAGCACCTACTGACTATTGGTACTAGACTTCCATGGTTTGCTAATATAGTAAACTACTTGGCATCTCATCAGATTCCGTCTGATTGGTCGAAGGCTAAGAAAGACAAATTGCGCTCTGATTCCAAGTAATACATCTGGGAAGATCCGTACCTCTTCCACATAGGTGCCGACCAAATCATCCGACGATGTGTCCCGGAAGTTGAAATCAATGATATTCTCTCCTTCTGCCATGACCAGGCATGCGGTGGCCACTTCTCTGGGCACAAAACCACATCAAAAATCCTCCAGTGTGGCTTTTATTGGCCCACTTTATTTAAGGACGCATACAATCACTGCAAGGCATGCAGTTGTTGCCAAACTTTGGGCAACATGAGTTATCTCGACATGATGCCTTTGCAGCTGATTCTCGTATGCGAAATCTTTGATATTTGGGGGATTAATTTTATGGGCCCCTTTCCTGTTTCAGATGGCTTCGAGTACATTCTGCTGGCTATGAACTACGTGTCCAAATGGATCGAAGTCATACCAACCCGAACCTGTGATCATAAAATCGTTATCAAATTCATTCATCACAATATCTTCTCACGGTTCAGGATTCCTCGTGCAATCATCTCTGACGGGGGGACCCATTTTATGAATGCTCAGTTCAGGTCACTAATGACCAAATACGGGGTGTCTCATCGAATCTCTACTCCTTACCACCCCCAGACTAATGGTCTAGCTAAGCTATCAAATCGGGAGATCAAGAAAATCTTGCAGGTCATTGTTCGGCCTGACAGGAAGGACTGGTCGTCCCGACTTCCTGAAGCTTTGTGGGCTTATAGGACCACCCACAAAATCCAATTAGGCATGTCTCCTTTTAGACTGGTGTACGGGAAGGTGTGTCACTTTCCCGTCGAACTGGAGCACAAAGCCTATTGGGCAGTACGAAGCTGCAATTTAGATCTTTCTAAGGCTGGAACCCACAGAAAGCTTCAGATAAGCAAGATCGATGAATTATGCCTTAATGCGTATGAGAACTTGCGAATCTACAAAGAGCGGGTTAAAGCCTTCCATGACATGCACATATCCAGAAAGATCTTTCATCCTGGTCAGAAGGTCCTACTCTTCGATGCCTGACTCAAACTCTTCCCTGGGAAACTGCGATCCAAGTGGGTCGGACCATATTTTGTCTGACAATTTTTTGGAAATGGAGCCGTCGAAATCAATCCTCTTAGCCATGATTCCGAACCTTTCATCATGGACGGTCAGAGACTCAAACCGTTCATTGATGTAACCCCTACAGATTTGGCTGAATCACCTTTTATCCTCCATTTTCCCTAAGCATATTGTGCCCAGCCGATGGCGTAAAACTCAGCGCTCAACGGGAGGCAGGCCGTCATTCTTTTTGAAAAAAATCCGAAACCTTTTTTGATACCTCTTCGCACTTAAGGTTCACCCTTTAGGACAGCCAACTCCACCTCAGGTGCTTGCATCTGAGATTAGAAATCGTCCGCAACAGTCATCCCGACCCATTCACTCATCAAAACATCTGTCTTAATGTATGAACTAAGTTAAATAAAAACCCTCCTAAGTTACAATGAGGACATTGCAAATCTTAGGCATGGGGGGGCATGAAAGTGCAAAACTCACAAGAAAAGGTTTTAAACAAAAATTCACATATGCTAAAAACACCATAAAAATTAAAAAAAAAGTTGAAAAAGAATAATAAAATGAGAGGAGGAAAGAATTTTGTGGACTCTACAAAGGAGGAGGAGAAAAAGAACAAAATGATCAGAAGAAGAGCACAAAATGAAAGAAAAGAGATAGTCATTAGTAAGAAATTAAGGAGTTAACCTAAGTTCTAGACCTCATTCAGGAAAAGAAATGAAAAGTGCACAGTGAGATTAGTAAGAACGCAAACCTTAGGCATTCTTGGATAGACTCTTAGTGCCCATTAAGATCTAGACATTTCTCAAGAGGTTGAGGAAAATGAAAAGCTTAAGTATTAGGTCCAAGGCTTAGGGAGTATTTTGCCTCGTTAACTAACTTTTGGTTTACGGGACTCAGTAACCTAAGCACCCTAACTTCACACACAGCCTGGTTTAGTAAGCATAAAAATCAAAATCACGCAGAAGCGTTGCAAAAATTCTTAAAAATGACACCTAGAGTAAGAGCGGCCGTTCAACACAAGTTGATTTGGACGAGTTCCTAGTGCGGAGAGGTGGGAAATTCCCCTCGAAGATGCGTAACAAAATATCATCTCCTCGGTGCTTGTCTCTTAGGATATTTACATATCCTACTGGGGGCATGTAAGCACTCTGCTGGTTCAGATTCCATGCATGGCATTATTAAGAAGTGTCAATTGCCAGGGTCTGAATTCGGCCACGAAACACCATGGATGGGATTATCTCGAAATCTCAAAAGCCAGGGTTATAGGGGTTACCATGGGCGGTGCTATCTCGAAGCATCGACTGCCAGAAACCCTTGAGGATTGATGATGGGGACAAGGAATCTGATACAGACCATGTTGAGAAGCCAATCCTAAGCTAGAATTAAAAAGAAAACGAGAGAGAAAACTTTCCAAACATATAAATCTTCTACCTCTCTTTCTTACAAAACGCACTGCGAACTGAACCAGGGCTAAAATTATCTCAAGCACGAGTGCTTTAATCACAAAGTCCAATAAGCCTTTGGTTAGCTCTTGTAGGCCTTAAAAATCTTTGCTAAGGACTGAGGCTAAGACGAGACAGATCTGGATCTTGGTTGGTACTAGAGTACCTTTTAGTCCTATGGTTGACATTCTGACCTAATCAAGGTTACAAAAGAAAAAGCACTTATCTAAACTCATTAAGAACTTCATGGTCTAGAACAAGGGTTGAAACCTTATAATTTTGCTAAGGGACTAGTAAAAGCTAGGCATGGGGGTATGATGAAAGCCTCATCACAAACCCTAACTGGCACAATTTAATCTAAATAAGTGTGAAGAAGTTCCTACAAAACCTAAAGAGAGGCTTAACTCAGAGAATTCTGAGTTAAAGAATAAGATAAATCATAAGGGGTAAAACTGTAATTTTACCAATGCAGTGCGCAAACAGGGTAATTAAGGGTCTAAACACAGGTCAAATAAGCTTAATAAGGAAGGAAGTGGGATGATCTGATCTGAAAAGAGTTATAGCAACTTCTAGGAATTAAATGACATTCTGTAACTCTAAAACAAATCCACTTTAATTCACGAGGTTTGAGGAAGGATAAAAATCAACTAAATCCTCTAAAATTCATGAAAAAATATTCCCTAGGATTTAGAACCTTCAATTTGGCCTTTGCAACCTATTTTGACCTAAAATGAGAACCATGCCCAATTTATGACTTAATTTAGGTTTTTGTGCAAATTGATCGGTCAAACATGATCCAACCTAAAATCAAATTTCACCATTAAAATGCTTAGGTTAAAATTTGGCTTCTATAAAAATTTGGGCCTAAGAAAAGACCATCTTGACCAGCTTTACAAATTGGTCCTCTTAAATTACTTTTTGACCCTTATCTTTTGAAACCCTTGCAATTGACCCCTTATCTTTCTCGTCGTTCTTTGCAGAACGGTCCTCCCTGCCATTTTTTAGCAACGCCACACCTCCAGCGACCTTGCACGGAGGATGGCACCGCGCAGGGCATGGCACCCGCTCTCAGGAACGAACGGGAGGTTCCCTGCTTCGTCCTCTGTTACAGGGACCCTCCCATGACCCCTGCAACCGGCCATGCCTCTCGTGCGAACACACGAGAGGCATGGGTGTCCATATCCGGCCATCTCCGGTGAGCACGGCACATCGCTCCCTCGGTATCCTCTCCTCGCTAGTGCCTTTATAAGGAGCGGTAGGGTCTGCCGTCTCCTTCAAGCTACTTCTGGAGGAGAAAAACCCTCGATTTCGTCTCTCCCCTCTCCGGTCAGAGTGCCCTAGCTTCCGACGATTTCTTCTCCTCCTCCTCGTCGCTCTGCTACCATACCTGCAGCAGAGCCCACTCTACCCCGTCTTCCCCTACCAGGCCGCACCAGCTGGCATCCTTAGATCTCCTCGTCGCCGATAACCCCCTCCTGGGCACCTTCGTCCCCAGCTCTGGTAGGCACGAGCCAGATGCCTTCCTCACCCTCTTCGTCGACTAAGTAGGTAGGAACCTTCCCCTTACCCTCCACTCCCTTTTCCCTTATTCAATTAGCATTTCAGACCTTTCGACTGCCACTACCACCCTCATCTGCTTCACCTCCGGTCGCCATCTCCGGCGAGGTCGCTATACCTCCACAGACCACCTCACCCCTCGCTGACAAGCCCAGAAGCTCCCCCTCACTCCACTCAAGCGTTTCCCCCACTCCATTCACCGCCCTGCACCTCCCGACCACCCCCCGAACACTCCTACTTCCGCACACACAGTCTGCCCTAGGCACACAGACACAGGCGCTCTTGCACCTCGCCGACCCTCGCACTGCCTTCGCCACACTCTAACGAGGCTCCCTGCGTTGTTTGATGTGGCCGAGAGGCTGTCTTTGTGATTTCAGGTCCCCGCCTCCTCGCTGCCATTGACAAGCTGTTGAAGCTTCTTCGCAGGAAGCTCCAGGACTCCTCCAGCCCAAGCGTGAGCTCCAGGCAACGCGGGGTGCTTCCACGAGTGCGCCTAGGTTCGCAATTGGGGTCGCGAGTCTTCGCTGCTGCCCCAATTGCCAGCGCCTTCTCCCCTCCGGGCGCGCAGGGCAGAGGTGGGACTTTAGTCTCACCTCGTAAGTGTGTGATCTCGCGCCCACACTTAAATTGATTTTGTGATATTAGCTGTTCTCCTTCGATACACAGGGGTCAGGTCCCTTACCCAGGCACGCAGCACGCCACGCGCTCGCTCTCACCCTCGCTCACGCTCACGCCCCGCGGGTCTGGGCCGAACCCGACTACCTGACCAAGCACTCCTCGCCCACCACCACACCTGGTGGGCCTGGTCCCGGGCGCGCAACCCAAATCCGATTACTTGGCTCTGGGAGAGCTTTCCCAAAGAGAGATTCAGAGAGAGAGAGAGAGAGATGCGGGGAAGGGGTAGGGGTAGGTTTTGCACTGATAGTTGTGTGTGCACACAGGGAAGAAGGAAAAAGAGGGAAGAAGCAGGCGAAGGAAGAAGAAAGGAAAGGAGCTGAAGGACAAGAAAAGGAGCCGCACTATAGCAAACGTACAGTTAAGCCGTCTGAGCGCCGAGTCAGACGTCGGAGGGTCAGCAGCCAGAGCAGGAAAGAAGAAGGCAGGCTGAAGAAGAAAGAAAGAAGAGGAAGGGCCAGAGCAGAAAGAAGAAGAAGAAGAAAGAAGAAGGAGAGAAGAAAATCAGAGAGGAAGAAAGGAGAAAGGCTTAGCAGCTGAATAAGAAAAGAGAAGGCAGAAGACTCTGCAGTCGCAAGGAAGAAGGGAAAGAAAGAAGAAAAAGAGAAGGAAATCAGAGATAAGAAAAGAGAAAGAGGAACCACAGAAGCAGAGAAGAAGAAAAGAAGAAAGAAGAGAAGAGGGTCGGCTGAAGAAAGAGAAGAAGCCAACCACTTCTCTCTCTCTCTCTCTCTTAATTTTTGTAAAACCTTATATATTGTGAACTTATATGCTTCTAGAATTTCAGTTGCTCCCTGAGTTCGACCTTGGGAAACTTGTCATTCCGAGTAATAAATTGTATTAAATTGGTAACTGTTTTGTCATATACCACAACGACCATAAATAACTATAAAGACGAAAAGGGTCACCAAGACCCATGTCTTGGATAGGAGGAGCATAGGTTCAATGAAATCCATATATGTAAGTACTTTTATTTATTATTTTCTTTTAAGCCTTACAAAAATTTTTAATTTTGTTAAAATTAACTGTTTTAAATTATTGTAGTCCACCAAGCATCAAGGTGCTCAACTTGATCGGGTGAGGGTATATGAGGCCACTCATAGTAAGATGAGTGATGATGGAAATAGAGAGTGGCTTCATGACACATACCAATAGAGACATGTAAGTTAAAAAAGGTAATACTTTTATTTGATTTCGTAATTATATTATTAAATGAAATTACTTAACGTAATTCAATATCTTTCAGGATAATATGATCAACTTAATTCATCCTCCTAAAGACGCCAACTTTGCTACAGTTCAGTAGCCATTGACAGCAGAGGAGGCTTACCGAACCGTCATGGTGGGTACATCCGTTGGGTAGGGAGGAGTGAGACCGTCTCGGGGTGGTATGGGAGAAGGGGAGCATCATCCTCTTTAGCTGAGGTGCATGAGATGAGGAAAGAGATTGCGTCATTACGCCACAAAGACAAGGAGAATGCTAAGCGGATCAATGAGCTGACGACGCTAGTCAAGGACAACGCAATGCAAACCAAGGAATCCAACAATACCATCAAGGACCTGTTGGCATTACTTCAGAAGGGAGGTATTGATCATCCATCCCTTCATCAGTATAGAGATCATCGTGATGATAACGATTAAGGTGGTAGCGATGCTGGAGGCATTGGTGCCACAACATGATTGTATTTTTTATATACATTACCATTTGTAATGATCTCTATATACGTTACTTCATGTATGAAATTTTTATTCTAATTTCGTGTGTTTTAAATAAATGCAAAAAATGTTTTAAGTTGTGATTGATTATATTTTCTTACTAGATTTGTAGTTCTTTATAGGTCTTCCACATGAATTAAACACATTTAAAAAAAAATGCTTTCTTGACCGTTTTTAATGGACGAAAATATTAGTATTGTCAACTATTATTTTAGAAACGTCAATAATATTAATATTCTCGACCATTCGAGAACGGATGAGAATATTGCAATTTTTGACAGTTATATGTGAACGGTTGAGAATATTAATATTCTCGACTGTTCACAAGCGGTCGAAAATAGGAACATTCCCGACGGTTATTGATAAAAAGTCGATGATGATCGAGGCGTTAACTAGATTTTGTTATAGAAATAGCGTTGTAGTATAGCTAGTTATTGCCATCATTACATATATAATCTTTTTACTCGGAAATAAAAGAGTTCCCGAGGTCGAACTCAGGGAGCAAGTCGTATTCTAGAAGTACAAATTCTTATTACAAAGATAAAGAGAGAGAGAGAGAGAGAGATGAAAAATTTGGTGGCTTCTTCTCTTCTTTCTTCCTCTTTGTCTCTTCTTTCTTCTCTTCCTGTTCTTCTTGTCTTCTCTCTTCTGTTCTTCAGATCTTCCTCTCGTGCTCTTCTTCTTCTGTCTTCTGTTCTTCCTTGTTTTCTCTTCTTCTTTCTTTTTCTTCTTTCTTGTCTTTCCTCTTCTTTGCCGCGGTCCTGCTTCTTCTTTTCTTCTTCTTCCTTGCCTTCAAGACGTCGTCTGATTTTGCAATCAGACGACTTAAACCGCTTCTGCTACAGTGTCTCCCTTAGCTTCCGTCTTCTTCTTCTTCTTCCGCAGTCCTTCTTCTTCTTCACTTGTGCCTGCACACTTCAAGGTTTTTGTCAGAGGGAAAAACCTACTCTGCCCTACCCCCCTGCGTCTCTCTCTCTCAGAATTCGCTCTTAGGAAAGCTCTCCCAAAGCAACTGGGTAATCGGGTACGCGGGTTGCGCCCGGGTCCAGACCCACCGGCGTGCGGTGGTGGGCGAGGAGTGCAGGTCGGGCTAATCGGGTCGGAGCCAGGTCCGCGGGGCGTGAGCGCGGACGAGGCCGGGTAATCGGGCGGGTGAAGGGGACCTCACCCCGTGATCTGAGGCAAAGAGCTTAAGGCACTTTTTGCCTTTAAGCGCCTGCTCGCCTCAGTGGTTTCCCGAGGTGGGACTAAATGTCCCACCCCAATTTGGGCGCCTGTGCGAAGGAAGCAGTGGCGGTCGAGGCTTCGCACGAGGGCTTCGCGCGAGGGCTTCGCCTCAATTGCACCCTGGCGTTTCGCGAAAATACCTCGCACAGCCTGGGAGCGTGCCCTGGGTGCAGCGCGCCTGGAGCAGCAGGTCGAAGGAGCTTCTTCACCTCAGCAATGGCGGCGGCAAGTGAAGTTCCTGTTTACAGAGAAAGGGCCTCTCGGCCTAATTAGATACGCGGAGGACCTTCGCCGTGGCAGGGCGAAGGTGGTCGGGGGGTCTGCAGGTGGCGGGGCGGAGCCTAAGGGCCGCCCTAGGTCAAACTGCAGGTGGCGAGATGGGTTTGGTTGGTGGGTCTGCAGAGGGCGATTGGTGGGAAGTGGAAGGGCGGAGGTTGATCAGGGTGAGGAGGCGGAGGTTTTGTGGTGGTCGGCGAGCCGTGTGGGTTGCTGGAGTGATGGGAGCGAGTCGCCGGAGTGTGGCCGGAGGTGGAGAAGGTGAGGGTGATTGGTCGGAATCGAGGGCGACAGTAAAGGTTTAAAGTGAGGAAAAGGAAGAGGGGAGGAAGAGGAGAAGTTATACCTACTTAGCAGGACGAGGAGGAGCCGGAGCAGGCGACAGTCGTATCGACTGTCGCCGGAGAAGAAGCTGCCCAGGGGAAGGAGCGACGGCGAGGAGAGGGCCGGAGAAGCGCGAGCTGGGTGCGGCGCGGCGCGGGAAGAGCGAGGGAAGGCAACCCTGCTGCTGGTAGTGCGGTAGGGCGACGAGGAGGAGGAGAAGCCGCCGGAGCAAGGGGGCGTCTGTCGGAGTGGGAAGAGAGGAAGTGAGGGGGTATCTCCGTTAGATCCGAGCTGGGAAGAACGGTGGAGCGACGTGGGTATTTATAGGGGCAGAACCAGAGAGGAGGGCGGAGGGAGACGACGTGTCTCCCTCGCCGGAGGACGCCGGAGGAAGGATACCCATACCGTCCGTGCGTTCGCACGGTCGGTATGGGTGGTTGCAGCCATCAGGGGGGTGTTCCTGCGACGGCTGACGACGCAGGGCACCCCCATTTGACTTGGCAGGCCATGGTGCTGCTCAGGTTTTGCAGGAGGGACCTAAACGTAAAGAATGAAGGAGAGTTAGGGGCCAAAATGTGAGGGTTCAAAAGTTGAGGGCCAGAAAGTAAATGTATGAGGACCAAAGTGTAAAGTTGGTCAAGAAGGTTTCTTCTTAGGCTCAAGTTTTTATACATGACTAATTAGGACCTAAGGATTCTGATGCTGAATTTTATTTCTAGATTAAACCTTGTTTGACCGGTCAATTTACGCAAAAACCTAAATTAAGTTGTTAATTGGGCATGATTCTCAATGTAGGTCAAAATGGGTTCCTAAGGCCAAATTGAAGGTTCTAAACCCTACAGATTATTTTTCTATGAATTTTAGAGGGTTTATTCTATTTTTACTTTGCCTCGAACCTCGTGTATTTAAGTGGGTTTATTTTTAGGGTTACAGGATGTCATTTAATTCTTCGGAGTTGCTGTAGCCCTTGTTGAGTCATTTCATCCCACTTTTCTTCTTATTAGGTTGTTTTGACCTATGTTTGGACCCTGAGTTACCCTGTTTTCAGATTGGATTGGTGAAATTGCATTTTTACCCCTCAGTTTATGTTTTCTTTGCAAACTCAGAATCTCTCTGAGCCAAGCCTTTCTAAAGTTATGTAGGAGCTTTTATTCTCTGTATTAGGTCAAAATGAGCTAGTTATGGCTTATGATGAGGTTCTCATCAATCGATAATAAGATCTTAGTCGACCGCCTAAATACCGATCGAGATAAATTTTTTCGTTTACCGTTTATTTATAACAGTTGAAAAAAACTTTTGCAACCGTTAAACAGATGAGAAAAATAACCAAACGTCGAGTGGTGGTTCACCTTTTTCTCGACAGTATTGTTCTAAAATGGTTGAGAATACCTAATAGTGATCATAGATTTCTCGACCCTTTTTATCGATGGTTATTTTAACATTGCTGACCATTTTTAACGATCGATAATACGTAATATTCTTGTAGTATAAATTGTCAAGATTAATTTTATTTAGTTAAAAAGTAGGAAAATGTATATATTGTCGTAAAAAGTGATAGGAAAATGAGTGGGTGTTATTTTCGTATTTTGCACAGTGTTGAGAACGTGGATTCACTTGATAATTGATATTTAATGTAAAGAAATAAAAGAACGTAAGGTTTGTTATGTGGTGGTCTTCACCATGCTAAAAAAGTCAACCACACCACTTTAACCTAAAATGTATAAGTGATAAATAATTTTACACCGGTGATAGATTATTCGGGGTGATTTTGCACTGATGCGCTGACAAATTATTCTAATGTGTGTTTGCTCTGGTGCAATATCATTTTGCATCGGTGTAAAATTATTCAAAGGGTAGTTTCACCTGTCTAAAGTGATTTTGCACAAATGCAAAGTGATTTTGTCCTATGAGTTTAGGATTTGTGGTGTAGGTTTATGGAAAGTGATTTCACGTATGAGAAGTGATTTTTCACTTGAAAGGTGATTTTTCACCTTAGGGTTTAGGATTTAAGATTTATGATTTAGGTGAAGAAATACTTAGAATTTAATTTTGTACTGGTGTAATCTTACTTTACACCAGTGTAAAATTATTTTGAAGGTGTAACATAATTTTACACAGATATAAAATAAGATTACATATGTGAAAAATAATTTTATATTAATGTAAAATAATTTTTAAAATAATTTAAATAATTTACGTACGTACGAAAATAATTTATCATTCCTTCAGAAACACCTACGCATCCAACCTCGAGTTATAAGGATAAAAAGAAGAACCTCATTTAATTTCCATGGATTCTCATGCTCTTGTAGATGTTGTTATTTGAAACCTCCCTTGTAATTAAGGGTGTAATTATATTATACATAGTTAAAGGTCATACTTTCTATATTGTAAATATCATTTTAATTAATTGATTTTATGCTATATTTCAGCATTCTGTTAATTGCTGTTCTCCTCTCAGTCGAAAGCTAAAGCATGAAGGCAAAGGGACTTTGTTCAACCTCCTTGCAGGCAGTGCAACAGTAGGCAGCGATGTCCTCTGGTCAACAATTTAATCACAAGAATTAGCATATGTGCTTCAATGAAAACGTTATTTGTTGGAGAGTTGTAGCTTACATGAATTCGGGTGTGCCGTGCCTTTTCCCACCTCGTCGATCCTTCATGGTAGAGAGATTTCTCCGGCGAGAGTATTTAATGGAACACGTGGAATTCTTTTATATACTCCACGTGAGTTTGTCATGAAAATATGCAAAGGTGTATTATGGATGTATTTTTGTAATGCATTAATGTGGAAGATGTGTAGTACCTGTATAAAATGATTTTAGATAATTTTATATTTATATAAAGTGATCTGCATCGATGTAAAGTAACTCAAGTTTATGATTTAGAATTTATGGCTTAGGATTTAATATTTTATATTTAGAATTAAAAGTTTAAAATTTATGAAAAATAATTTTTTAATTCAAAAGTATTGTTCATCGTTGGATTTGAAGTTTAGGATTTAAGATTTAAAAAACTTAACACTAAATATTAAATACTAAAATTTAAATTTAAAAGTGAAAAATTATTTTTCTTCAATAAAAAATTACTTTACATAGGTGAAAAGTCAGTTGAAAATTAAAATATACTAATACAAAATGATTATATAGTAATTTTATACCGATACAAAATAAATATAGGTGATTTTATATCGATATAAAATTATTTTGCACCAATGTGCTACGTTAATACGTTGTAAAATATATCAATTTTTACATTTTAATACTCACATCTTTTGAATAATTGCCATAACAAGGGTGAAGGTCCTATCTCAACAAAATGGAAAGAAAACAGTAAGATGGCAATTAGCTTGCATGTTTGCATCAAGCTTCTTGTGAGCACGAAGGGAAAAGATGATCAAGAATCATGAATCTAGTAATGGAGTAGGCTTCCATTGATCCCCTCGCTCTTCCCCCTTTCTTCTTGTGGTAAAGAAACCCTAAATACATGGGGCTTCGATCGACCGTCATTGGCTGATCGGAGCTTCCCCTCCCCATCCCCCCTCACCTCTAGACCTCCCCTTTCTCTCCCTGAACCTTTCCTCTGCCTCGATCAAAGACTCTACTCGACATGCAGAGATCCTAGAGCTCATGGTGCTCAGTGGTGTTGGTTGCGGTTGTGATGTCTCCTCATCGTTGAGCACCGCCGTGGGGATGATCTCGACACTGGGGCTTACAGCTGCGGTGCGATCTTAGAGCGCGTTGATGATGTGTGGCTCATCATAGTTAAAATATCCAAATTAAACTAAAAACTAGGTTAAACACTACATAATTAACACAAGAAATTGGTTAAGTGTGAGAATTAAGAAAAATGACCTAAAACATCCAACTTGTGTTAAAAAAGTATAATTAGGTCATAAAATGAGATATTCTATTACTAAATATAATTTGATGACACAATTGCAAATTAAACATATATTTGGGTTCAAAAGTTCAAATTGAAAATGAAATCATGTTCTTAAATGTTCAATTAAGCTCCAATAAAGATCTCTTCGCATTTAGACATCAGTAGGATCTTGTATTTAGAGTTCTTCATTTAGATCCTTTAAGCGTATACATTTATTCACATTAAATCTTAAAGGGGCATTTTCGTAGACCGGCAAGGACCTTTTTGATGGCTTGGAGGACTGCTCTGCATCAATTCTTTCCACTTATGGGCCTATGCATAAATCTTCCATTGTTTCAATTTAAGCCCTTCAATGCAATTTGCCCAAAACCCCTGTGGCACTTCTCTTCTCCTTAGGCATTGTAGCTCGCGATGAACTCATGCTACAGCTGTCGATCTGATCCACTGAGACAATGATCCAACGATCGATCCTTCACCAAACATCGTGCGCCTTTGCACATAGCTTCATCCCCCATCCCAGGTCCCATCTAGTGGTTGGAAATTGATTTGAACTTTCCTATAGACTCTCCCTCTTCATCCCACCATTGGTGACCATGTGACTTAATCACACCTCTACGGTGCCATGATCCCCTCGCACGGCTATTTAATCTCCTCTTAGATCTCGCGTGATGCGGATTGACTCCCCACTACACCTCTTGACTCGATCCATTCCTTCCTCTCTGATGTCTTCTTCCCCATTTCACTCGACTACGCCTGTGACAGGGGTGTAGCTTCCTCCCTCTTGATCAACCATGTCGCTGGGGATGACATAAGCCTGATGACGACCTTAGAGCTCCTCTTGTGGGCTCTTCACTTGCTGGAGATCTCCCTCCATTCTTCCTCCTTAGCCACTGACTTTGAATCCAGGCAATCCCATTCTTCCTATTAGATAGGTTTTCTTGCCTTCTAGAGTAATTTAGAGTAGTAATTAGCCTAATGTAGTTTAGTTAGAATAGATTAGATAATGAATTTTGTGATGGATTAGCGTAGACTAGAGTGGTTTAGTTTAGAAGCGATCTCGCCCTCTTTGATCAATCCAGATTAGAGAGGTGTTTTCATGTCATTTCGCATGATTCATACAGACTTCCCCTCACCCACGATCACAATTCATGTTCACTCCTTTCTCTCGATGTTTTAATCGCAAATCACCTCATTCACTAGGATCATTCCAGATTTGAAGCTTCTTAGCTTCCAAATCTAGAATGCACTCGAATTTCACAAGGGAGGACCTCCCATTCATCTCATTTGTTCACAAAGGTCCTCCACTTGTGTTGAATTTGAATTGATTTGATCGTTTAATTCCAATTTGATTTAAAAGCTCGATCGAAGGTTTGTTTGAGCTATGCGATTTTAGTCAGTTTTAATCGACTAAATCTGGTTTATATTGCTATTTTTGGATTTAATACGATGGGACTGGGTTACTTAGATTGGAATTTTGTTGATTAATTCACTCATATCTGATTTGAAGCTCAATTCCTGATGTTGGGCTTGAATAGATAGCAGTGGTGAATAAGAATCAATTCTTACTAATTTGAAGCCATTGCAATGATCTAAGTCTCTTTATAATGATCGTCTAGGCTTCTTGAGCACTAAGTGATAGAGTGTAGGTTTCTTAAGATCATGTCATATGGTAATCATATATCAAACTCATGAAATTAGGGGCTACATGGACTCTTATTTCAACTGATTTCATTCTGACTTTTAAAGAATCACATGAGGTTTCAAGGTTTTAGTGGAGATCTGAATATGATTTAAGATGATTTCTACATCTAGTTTGATTTTCCTCTTTACATTGTTTATAATGTAAAGAGGAAATTAGACTAGGTACTTTTGAGAATTTTAAAGGCTGATATTGGGCTTTCTGAATTCAGAATCTTCACAATTTATTGTAGAAGAAAATCTTTTGCTTTGGGTAGATCTTCGTAGATCTAATTCAAAGTTATTTTAATTACAGCAACAACAGTTAATAGCTGCTAAATTTAAGCTCCAACCTGCCAACTGAATCTTGAATTCACTCATTAAATTTGGTTGACCTCTCACTTAGCAGGAAGGATCAGTAACATCAGTTGCTAGTTTGGAGTCTTAAATCAGATCTCGTTGATCTAACTAGGGAATTATTGTGATAGTAGCAGCCACTGTTTGGCCCTGATCAATGGGGATTTGAGCTAGAATTTTGGATGGAATTGTACCTGACATGTGTCTAGTGGTAGAATAGTATTGTACAAGCTTTCATGTATTAGAATTAGAATTTATTTTGATTAGAAATGCTTGTAATTTTTGTTTTAAATCCTTTTAGTAGCAATTCAAAGTTTATAAACTATCCAAATTGTGATTTAAGGAAAATCTTAGTGAAAATTATGTTTAACTGATCCAAACATGTTTTATATAGTGTATTGAAAGCTACTGAGTGCTTAAAATCCCTATTATAGCTGGAAGCCTTAGGTTTCACTTTGGAAACTCTCATCAACGTATAAACGACATTAATTTGTAAATAAAAAAAATGATAAAAAAAATCACAAAAAAATAAAATAAAGATGTCGTGAGTAGGATTAAGTATTTCTTTAGGTGTAAGTCAAGTTTCAAGGTTTTTTGAACTCCCAACTTAGTAGAATATACCTTGGAACTTAATAAAGAAAACCAAGTTGAAAAGCACCAAAAAGAAATTTTCTCTCTCATATCACTCTTTCTCTTTAATTGCCTACCTCTATTATACATACAAAAATCATACAAATCAAAAAATCCCCAAAAATATTTAAAAATACATTATACATTATGTATATATTTATAAATATAATTTAAAATCAAGTTATATGTATATATTGTAAAACATGTAAATAATGTATATAAATAACTTATATATGTATTATATATATTAAATTAAATATTTAAAATGAGTTATTGTATATATAACTTTATTATATTATTATATATTAATTTATATTAATTTAAATGTATACAATCCTAAGTAATTCTAAATACTTATTTATATACTTATAGCCACCTAAAATACTGTACATATGTATTTAATTAAGTAATATATATTGTATGCAACTTGCAAATTAATTTAATTATATATTTATAGTAGATAATTAAGTTGTTAAGTTAATTAGGGAAATTTTTAACTTAAAGTAAAATAAATTAGTAAGTTAAGTTAATACTAAAGTAATTTATCATGTATACTTGTATAGTATTATGTTAAGTATTTTCAATCTAATGATATTGTATTTATAGTGTATTATAGCATTTATAACTTAAATATGTATATAACTAACTTAAACATGTATTTAAATGTAAATAAATTCAAAATAAAGATTCTAAAATAAATTAAATTGTATAATAAATACTTAAATATGTAAATTAACTCGTTATAAAGTCAATTATTTAATTAATTACCAATTTATACTTTAGTTAGTAAATTAAACCTTAATTTAATGTGTATAAACCACTAACTTTAACTAATTTTTATATATAATTAACTAAGTTATAATTCTAAATTAATTGCACCATTATGTAGCCCTATATAAGAGCTTTGCAAATATATAATTTATTTATAATTTAAATTAAATTATGACACTCAAATTGAAGGTCAAACGCAACACAACACTCAATTGGTGTTGTTCTTTAGTGCCACATCTAACATCTACAAAGCACTGCGGTCGCATAAAAGGAATTGGTGCATCGAGCACTTCAGTCGTCAAGGCTCGATGCACCAATAATCATTACAATCACATTCTTCTCTCTGAGCATGAGCTGAGCTGTTACAACCCGATTCCCGAATATCTACAGGACCCGAGATCGGTTCGCCTCGACTAATCCCAAGACCTAGTCGTCCAACGAGAAATAACCAAAAACAGGAAATAAACCACATTCACACATACAACATAACTAAGCAAAAGGAAAAACAAAACAGTAAAGGAAAGTACAACAACTGTCTCAAAATAGTACATGCCACCACAATAACAACAGTGGAAAAAAAACAGAAAGTAATAGGAACGGTAATTTAAATGTCCAGTGCTCACAATTACAGTAGAAACAAAAGAGCTAAAAAGAAACTACTACGGTTGAGCTCGGCTGGGCCTAGCTCTCTCTGTAGTCGAAAACTCGAGCTGCTCAACTCCTGGTCCTTGACAGGGTTACGAAAAGACAGAGTCAGCGAACGCTGAGTAGAGTGGTGTTTACATTATTTATGTGTAAGTAAAGTAAAAACAAACAAGCAGGTTTTATTCTCATTTCTATTTATCTCATTTATGTATTTTTGGTTCATCTATTTCACAAAGTATCCAAGTATTTCTTGATCTTGCTTGTTCCTTGTGGGAACGAACTTGATTGTAGTCTTTTCCATGGAGTAGAAGGTACACGTATGGCTCTCCTGGCCGGGAGAGTCTCCCGCCGTAGCCCTACACCCAGTTAACCACGCCGAGGTTACTGTCGCGACGTAGCGGTGACTACGGCACACGTGATAAGCGCACGGGTAGCTACCCCACACTGGCACGCGGTCAGTCGTTTCTACTAGCGGGTACGCCTAAGGTACAGCACGGGACAGTACAGGGCCTTGTCCTTTCAGAACAGGGGTCTCACCCCTCAGAACCAAACAAGGGTCTCGCCCTTCCACAGTTCGCGTACCCTCGTCCGACTACCTCGGTTTGCCCAGCGGGCCTAACAAAGTAGGTGTATGGTGGCTAGCTTAACCCCGGGCCCCGTGGGGTGGCTAGTTCCCTCCCTACACTAGTAGCACGCCTCGGTACCACATATGCGAGTGCCAACAAGAGTCGATGTAGAGTAGCAAATCCTAACCCTAGGTCTCAACCTAAGGGCGGCTAGCTCCGCTCTACACTAAAAGGGATAGTTGTTCTCCTTGGTACCGTGTACACAAGGGCCAGCTCACTTCCCATCTACATTCCAGATTCTTTTCATACACAGGAGTTTTAATCCTAATTCCCCGTAGGGTTCATGCTCATATTCATTTCATTTATCCATATTCAGATCTCATGTTTCATAACTCGTTCCTCATTCATATACAGGCAACTCGTGTTTTCACAATTCAATTCTCAATCATATACAGGAAACTTGTGGTTTCATAGTTCAATTTTTCATTCACATACAGGCAGTTCGTATTTTAATATACATCTCATGTAAACAGAGTAGCTTAGCATCAGGCTCATACATTTCTACCCTAGGGATCATTTCACATCCTAGAGTTTCAATCTATTTAATCTAAGCAAGCATATTCTTTATTCACATCATAACAGATGAATTAAACCACTCTACCGGGTATCAAGGAAGGAATGGGGGCTTGCACCGCAGATCTCGTCGCCTCCGAGGGTCCCGAACACACCATCGGCTGGTAACCTGTACCAGCAACTAATTTACATCAGACGAGGTCAAAACACTAGGTACTCAACACAAACACGTAGAGAAACTCGAGTGGAAAACAGCGGTACTTCGTTTGCGGAAATCCGATTCCGTTTGGACCGTAAACGGGCCAAAAACACGGTTATTGTCCAAAATCAGACGTCTGGGACTAGTCCCAAACGTCTTAAAAGACGTCAGATCTCACCTTGTGTCTCCTGTGGTATCCTTAGACGTCTGGATCCCTCTGCGACCATCTGGGGGTAGCTCCAGACGTCAGGTAAAGCCTTCGGTAGTCTGGAAGTACCTTCGGACGTCTGGCAACGTGATCAGACACCCAAAAGTGTCTGGAAAAGAGCATCGCGCGTCTTTCCAACGCCCTTCACCTGCGTACAAAAATCGCAGACCCATGAACGACCAAACATTTCCTGTGCTATGATCTGCATGGCAGAAGGTACCGCAGGAAACACGTAGCTCGTGCGATATTATGCCTTCAGATTTCCAGCTTCAACTCTGGACGTCCTGGTGCCTCTCCATACGTCTGGTCGATGCTCCAGACGTCTGATACTGGAACTTCTTCAGTACCAGAATCTCCTCCGCGGCGTTGCTCTACTCGTAGCGCTGTCCACAACGCACCACAGCAGGTTCAGTAGCTGCAGAGGGCTGGGAGGTCGCCTCCCCGAGCCCCTCCTCCTGTGCGCGTGCCCGCCGCCGGCTACGTGAGCTTCACCGAGCTCCCGAAGGTCCACTGACCTTAGTCATCCTCTCTCACGCTCTTCCTTCCTTTGTCTCCCTCGCTCACCCTCTCTCTTGTTGCTTTCGTTCTCCCTCGCCGCAGTTGCATAGGGAGGATGCTGGAGGTGGTGGTGTTTGGTGGAGAGTGGCGTGGGGGCGGTGAGAAGGGGGGTTTAAATAGAAGGGGGGTTAGGGTTTAGGGTGAGGGGTGTGGAGGAGAGAGAAGTGCTGCACGTCGCCCGAGCACGGAGCACAAAGGAACGTACGAAAATTCCCACTTTTAGACATCCGGGCCTGTGTCTAGACATCTGGATAGATGTCTAACTGAAACTCCAGACGTCTTATCCGACTAAAAAGGCAGCGGATCATTTAATGAGCATATATTGAGCATTGTGTACAGTGGTGGGCTAGGGGCTACGCACTGTAGCAGGGCCCATATTGAGCTGTCATGGGTCAGAAATTGGAGGAAAATATACAATAATTAAACTAGGGTTGGTTTCCAGTAGTGGTCTGGTCGCACCTCCATACGGTGCTGTGTATCCCACGAAAAGGATAAACTCACTCATTTAAAGCTCAATTTTTGGGTAAATGAACAATGAATTCAAGTGTTGAGAGGAAAAATGATCCAAATTTAAATAAGTTTGAGAGGAGAGAAGAGAAGGAAAGAAAGGTGTGAGCGGCTAAGTGCTTAAAGGCTGTGTGTGTACGCACTTGAGTGTGCTTGCACGTGTGCGTGTACATGTATATGTGTATTGTATATCTACATATATGTATTGTAAAGAGTCGTTCTGATTTGAGCCTTTTAAGATGTCTGGATTGTCAGTCAGACGTCTGGCCAGATGTCTGAACCCCTTCTCAGATGTCTGAAAATTGAAAAACCTGTACGCGCATGTTCGTAATGCTTTGTCGTGTTTTAAATTAGTCTCGTTGCAGCATAGTCGAAAAAGCGTTATAAACAAATATCAATTTTATTACTCGAAATTGAAAACTTCCGAGGTCGAACTCAGGGAGCAAATTGGTATTTTAGGAGCAAAATCACAATATCAAATTTTACTTGAAAGATGATGTTCAATAATAATGCAATGTATATAAATGCTAGAGAGGAAAATGTAAAAAGAAATAGATTCTTTCTCTCTTTTCTTCCTTCTTCTCTTCTCTCTTTCTTTGCCTTTTTTTCTTTCTTCTGCTTGGTTGCACCTTCTCCTTCTTTCTCTGTCTTTCCTTTCTTAGACATCTGATTCTGTGAATCAGACGTCTTAACTGGTGAATGCTACAGTGCTCACTTCTCTTTTGTCTTCTTCACTTGGCTTTCCTCCTTCCTGTCTTCTTCCTCTGTCTTCAGCTGCGCCTCTTCTTCTTCTGCAGCTTCCTCCTTGGCTTCTTCTTCTCTTCTCTGCTGCCCCTCCTCCTTCTTCTTCCTTGGCCTCTGCAGTCTTTGTTCTTTCTTCTTCAGCAGCTACCTTCTTCTTCTTTCTTTTCTTGAGCTGCGCCTCCAAGTCCTTCCTTCTCCTTCAGCTACTCCTCTTCTTCTTCCTTAGGCACACATAGGAGCAAAACCTAACCCTTACCCTCCCCGCGTCTCTCTCTCTATTTCGTTCTTAGGAATGCTCTCCCAGAGCCTTCTCGAGTTATCGGGTCGGATATGCGCGCCCGGGACTAGGCCCACCGGCGTGCATTGGTGGGCGAGGAGTGCACAGGTTAGTCGAGTATACGGGTTAGAGCCAGGTCTGCGTGGCATGGGGTCATGGACGAGCGGTGGGTGAGTGGGACCTCACCTCGTGGTCAGGAGGCAACTAGCCTATGACAGTTTTTCACTTTATTCAGCTGCGCCCGCTCCTAATCTTTCGAGATGGGACTAAATGTCCTACCTTCCTCGCAGGCGCCCGCAGCAAACGTTTGCGTCCAATTGCAGAGGCTACGTGGTCGTCGACTCCAATAGCTGGGTTGGAGATGTGCGTGAAGGAAACCCGCAAAGCCTAGGACCTGGAGCCTGGTGTGGGTCGTCCTGGAGCGAGCGAGGGAGCTTCTTCACACCTTCACTAATGGTGGCGGAGGCGTGAACCTGAAATGCACGAATACGGCCTCGCGGCCTTGTTAGACCATAGGAAAACCTTCGCCGTATCATGACGAAGGTGAGGCGAGGGTTGGCTGGCTGCGAGGTGGCCTAGGCGTGCGTGCCTAGGTCGCTCTGTGGCTGTGTTTATGGGTGTCTTCGGTGGGCATTTAGGGAGGTGTTGGTGATCGATGAAGGGGTGGATGGTGATCAGTGAGTGATGGCGGAGGTTCTGAGGTAGGTGGCGAGGCGTGTGGCTGCGTGGAGTTATGGGTGCGCCTCGTCGGAGGTCAGTTGGAGATGGAGAAGATGAGGGTGGACAGTGGTAGTCGAGGGGTGGTTTGTGAAATAAAATGAGGGAAAATAGAAGGTAGGGAGAGAGGAACTTAACTGAGGGACTTGGAACAAAGGGGGGAGGTGGAGGGCGAGCGGCGCGTATTAGCCGTTGTCGGAGACAAAGCCTGGAGATGGAGAGGCGGCGACGATGAGGTCAGAGAGGCGTGCGCTGGTGTGGCGCAACACGGAGGAATGAGGCGGAGATGACTCTACCATTGGTACGGTGGCAGAGTGACGAGAGGAGGGAGGAGAGGTCGCCGGAGCCTGCAGGCGTATGACCGGAGATGAGGACGGAGGAGATTTTGGGGTTATCTCTGGCCAAAACAGGCTTGCCCCAAGCGGAGGGATCTGGGCTTGCTTATAAAGGCGCGGGCAGGAGGTTAGTCGCAATGAGGTGGCCAGAAGTCTTCGCCGGAGGTTTGGCCAGAGTGAAACCCATACCTCTCGAGTGTTTGCACGATAGGTATGGGGCGATTCAGGGCATGGGGAGCTGCTCATACGGTAGGGGGCATTGCAGAGAGCTCCCCTTTCAAATTTGGGAGCAACTCCTTGGGGAAACGAGGAGAAAACCTCCTCGAAACCTCGTCGGAGGTATGGGTCCCTGCTGCAATGGTAGAGGGACCTGAATGAATATTTGAGGAAAAGTTGAGAGGGTTTTTGCAAGGGTTTCCAAAAGTTAAGGGTCAGAATGTAATTAGGTGGACCATTTTGCAAAGTAGGTCAAGATGACCTTCCCTCAGGTTCAAATTTTGGTAAAAATATAATTTGGACCTAAGGAATCCAACGGTGAAGTTGGATTTTAGGTTTGACCACATTTGACTAAATATTTTTCACAAAAACCCAAATTAGGTCAAATATTGAGCTTGGACCCCAATCTTAGTCAAAACAGGTTCCAAAGGCCAAATTGAAGGTTTTAAACCCTAGGGGATATTTTTCCATGAATTTTAGAAGGTTTAGTTGATTTTTATCTTGCCTGAAACCTTGTGAATTAAAGTGGATTTGTTTTAGGGTTACAGAATGTCATTTAATTCTTAAATTTCACAATAACCCTCTTCTGACTGAACCATCCCACTTTTTCTCTTATTAAGCTCAATTAACCTATGTCTAGACCCTGAGAAATCCTGTTGATGGACTGCAATGGTAGAATTACAGTTTTTCCCTATTCTTCAAGTATTCTTTTCATATCAGTAATCCCCTGAATTAGGCCTTCCTTTTGGTTATGCAGGAGCTTTTGTTCATTTTATTAGATCAAAATAAGCTAGTTAGGGCTCATGATGAGGTTTTCATCAGCTTATTTGCTTTCTGCACGCAGACAGCGCGCAATTCGTTTCTCTCTCCTCTCTTCTTTTTCTCCCCCTCGCCAAACCTTAACCCCTTGCCTATATAAGAAGCCCCCTCCCTCTCCTCTCCACTCCACCACTACCACCTTCCTTCTCCCTCTAATGCCTTGAGTGAGGCACGCGAGAGAGAGGGAGCGAGAGTGAGGAGGAGGAAAGGGAGTGAAGAGAAGGAGAAGGTCGAGCTCGCAAGCTTCGTGGGAGCTCACCGGAGGGTTGCACGGCTACCGCGGCGTATGCGGGAGGAGGAGAGTGTCAGGGCGTCGTCCTCGACTTCTTGCAACGGTTGGAGCTGCAGCCTAGTAGGAGGAGCCGCGGCGGAGCGTGGCGAGAGAAGCGAGACCACGGTTTGATATCGGAGTTTTTCCAGTATCAGACATCCGGAGTGCCTTCCAGACGATGGGCTGGACGTCTGGCGACGACACTGGACGTTTGAAAGTGGGTGTTCACGCAGGTATGTCTTCCTCACGGTTACGGCCATACAGGCTGCACCGCAGAGGCTTTTTGCTTGGCTAAAAAGGGTTGTGCTGCTTTGTCGTGCACAAGAGTAGCTTTAGGAAGGTGCGCAGCACGCCCTCCCACGTTTTTCGGACGTTTGGACAACTTACCAGACGACCAGAGGCTTTCCTAGACAATCGTAGGATTAGTCGGACGTCTACAATTGGGTCTAGACAGTCCCGGAGGAGTCCTAGATGTCTGAGGTCATCATAGGAACCTGAGGTGAGACTTTGTTGACAATTAAGACGTCTGCACTTTATCTCAGACATCTGATTTGGGTCTGTAAACTTGTTTTTAACCTGTTTAGGGTTAGATCGGGATCCATTTTACGCAAACGAAATATCTGTGGTTTTCTTGTGAGTTCCTCTACATATTAGAAACCTTTATATACTGTTCTGAATGTTCCATTGTGATATGTTCCTTGGTATAGGACTTCGACCTGTTGCGTGTTTGGGGCTTGTAGAGACACGTGGGCCTGCAGTTCGAGCCCCCAGTACTCTCAGTTTGTCTGGTAGAGTGGTTTCCCCCTGTTCTATTTATAAAACATGAATGCAGATAACTAGAAACCTAGGATGTGGCATGAATCCTACGACGAGAAATAATTGCACTGTTTTTGTGCGTGATTGAGATTGTATTCATAAATGAATGAGCTGAATTGTTAGCAACTGCCTGTTAATAAATACGAGCTGCTTGTTAGAATATGAAATGCCTGAGATAACTAAACAGTTACCTGTAATACCGCTTGTGCATGTGTTAAATTGTGGAAATACGAGCTGATGTGTATAATACGAGAATGGAATTGTGAATGATGAAACCTGGTATGGAATAATATGGTGAATATGAACATGAACCCTACGGGGAGTTAGGAGTAGAGCTCCTGTGGATGAATGGAAAGGCCTGGAAATGTGGATGGGAAGTGTGCTGGCCCTTGAGTACGTGGTACCAAGGAGAGCTATTATCCCCTTTTTAGTGTAGAGCGGAGCTAGCCGCCCTTGGGTTGGGACCCGGGTTAGGATTGGTCACTCTACAATGACTTCTGTTGGCCCTCGCGTACATGGTACCGGGGAGAGCTACTAGTGTAGGGAGGGAGCTAGCCATCGCACGGGGCCCGCGGTTCAGCTAGCCACCCTACACCGACTTGTTAGGCCCACTGGGCGAATCGGGATAGTCTGACGAGGGTGCGCAGACTGTAGAGGGGTGAGACTCCTGTTTGGTTTTGAGGGACTAGACCCTTGTTTCTGAGAGGGTTAAGCCCTATACTGTTCCGCACTGTACTTTGGGTATATCTGCTAGCGGAAACGACTAACCGCGTGTCAGTACGATGTAGCTACCCGTGCGCTTATCGTGCGTGTCGTAATCACCGCTACGTCTGCCTGTGACCTCAGGGTGGTTGACTGGGTGTAGGACTGCCACGGGGGACTCTCCCGGCCAGGAGAGCACCACGTGCACCTTCTACTCTTTGGAAAAGACTTCAATCAAGATCATTCCCACGAGAAACATGCGAGATCAAGAAAGAAATTTGAAAGTGAACCAATGGGGTGAAAGTGAATTACTCATAACATAAAATAATTGGAAAAGATAAAGTACCTGCTAGCTTTTACTGCTTTAGATAGTCTGGTTACTACTCTACTCAGCATTCGCTGACTCTGTTTTCTCATAACCTTTTACAGGTCCAGGAGTTGAGCAGCCCGACTTATCGGCTGCAGAGGGTGCTGGGCCTAATTGAGCCCAGCAGTAGTTTTCTTACTGTTGTTGTACTCTCTTTTTGCTAGTGAGTTTCAGACTTTGTTTACTGTTCCTGTTACTGTACTTTTGTTCTAATTTCCTGTTGTTGTGGTGGTATGTATTGACTTGCAGCTTTTACTTCCTTTACTACTTGTATGCTTTTACTGTTAGTTACATTGCATGGTGAATGTGGTTTATTTTCCTACTTTTCGATTATTTCCTGTTGGACGACTGGGTCTTGGAATTAGTCGAGTCGAGCCGGTCTCGGATCTTGTAGGGATTCGGGAACCGGGTCGTAACATGTACAGTATACTATAATAGTAGATGTATATATGTAGTAAATAAATACATGTAAATAGTATATACGTATATAGGTGGTATATATGTATATGTAAAGTAGAGTTATTGTTTGAGTTATATATGTATGCAAATAACACTAAAGCTATAGTGACAGTTATATTATAGATAAGTATATATGTTATATGTTAGTAAATGTATTCTTTTATCTCATCGGTTGTAATATTTTACTAAGATATATATATATATATATATGTTACTGTATATATAGAATATGTTGCTAAAAATATTAGTATGATAATATAACTTAGTATAGTAGATATTAGCAACTATTTTTGCACTTATATTTAGGTATTAATTAAAGTAGTTGTGTATGACTAACTTGGTGTAGTTTTAATTGATTTTTGATGCCTGTTATTTGTAAATTTATCTAAAGAATTATAATGTTTACTAATTAATTCTTATATATATATAATTAGTCAATTCATTCATTAATTGATTCGTTGATTTATTTTGTAAATAAAATTAACATTTTTCGGATAGAAGAACATTTTTGGATATAAATAGTGATATATATCAATAACTGTCTCTTAGTGAATGCGCTGGAAACTAACCAATAAAAATTGTAATTAAATAAAATGATGCGACATCTATTTATATTGTGATGAATATACTGCAGTAACGACATCTAAAATACCATTTTTATTGCAACGTGATAGTTGCATGTCACGCGTGAGATGGGAGCGCGGCCTTGTCGTTCTGGTCGTAAGGTCGCATCTGTGCTCGTCCAATTGCCTTAATGCCGGTTGTGCTGTTGCGGTGGTCATCGATCACCTTCGACGTCCAGTCGCCTTCATCGTCTGGTCGTGCAAGCGCGATGCTCGTCCGATCGCCTTGTCGTCTGGTCATATTACTGCCGGGGATTATCCTCGTCGGCGTACGGTCGGTTGTGGCTGTGGGGGCACGACATGAATATTGCTAGTGTCCATGGTGATCTTCTATTGTGGTTGTTTTTGTGTTGTGGGAGATGTTAGGTCTTCTTTTTTCTTGTTTTTGTGGTGTAGTTCTATTTTAAAGGACCATGTGTGACCCTTGCTATTAGGATCGAATTCGATTTCGACCTTTTGATCGATGTATTCATTCTTGTTGGCATGCTTCTTTGAGATTCATCTTGTTGTTGTCTTACTGTACTTACGAGCGTGGGATCGCCTTCCTTCTGGTATTCGTCCGATTTCTGATCTTAGGATGTATTATTTTTCTTTCACCTTTATTTCTTATCTTATTTTTTCATTTTTTGAGATTCCCTATTCACTCGTTCTATGGAATATATTTCCTCCTTCGTACGTGAAATTTTCCCATCTTTCTCTTTCCCATCAGGACATATCTCTTATATCATATTCTTTCGTTGAATAAAATGTTAATGTTAAAAAAATAATCATAATAAGTGTGAGAAGATTTCGAAGAACTCCTATATCAAATCAAATACAAACACCAAAGCGACTGGCACTCTGCCTTCCTCTTCGACCATGTGACCTGAGATGGTCGGAAAGGGTTCCCAAAGTCCAATTATATAGGCCAAATATCTCCTCTTTCTCGGTGGCCATGGAAGTCAAAGAATAAGACAGCGACTTCAAATACATCTCAATAAGAGCGCAAAACATTTTACTTCATCCATGAATAGAAGAAGCCAAAACCTACACCATTAAACTCGCCGTATATCCAACTCGCATACGATCATCTTAGTAGGAGCTTACTCAATAAGAGTGATTCTCTCAATGCTGTTAGGATACTGGGAACTTAGCAACAGTCCCGGATATATTACAAAAATTAGATCATCCTAATAGGAACTAACTCAAGTAGAGTGAGTCGCTTAACTCCGTTAGGAATAGCTGAAGATTGTAAAAGTCAAATCTCCACAAGAACTTGAGTGCCATTAAAGAACTCTACCACTAAGTCAATCCGTTGGTGGGAGTAACTAAAGTTTTCCACCTCTTTTGAGTGGTCTCGGGCATTAGATTCGATAAGAGTGAGCTTGATGTTCTTATGATGCAACAAAATGACAAATGATGGTGGCTTTCGCCATTGTTGAATGATGTTTACTCAAAAGATTAAGAAAATAGAAGAATACACATTAATGCATGATCTTATTCAAAATATCAAGGACATCCTGTAAATTTAAATATCATCGGTAATATTTTTATATATAAATTTATATATATATACTCTTATAAATTTTCGATAATATGCATATACTTTGATGTATTTGATATTTATATATACCCATACTCTTTTAAATTCAATGGAAATTTTTAAAAAAAATATAAAAAAATAATTTATATATACCACCCTATATTTATTTTTTTATTTATTCCAACTTTTCTTCTCCTTCCTTCCTCATCCTTCTCCCTATACTCCTCTTTCTCCATCATCGACCTCTTCCTCTCCTAGAAAGATCTAGTCTTGCTCGGAGATGATCGCTTCCACAGCCTCTCCTCATCCTCCACCTCCTTGCAGCGTTGGCTCCAATCGCAGACGCCCATCTCACCCAACCCCCCCCCCCCTATAACCTCCTCTCCCTCGACCTCATCGAGCCCACCTTTGATCCCTTCCTCCACCCTGTCGAGCCCATCCTCAACCTCTCCTCCGCCTACTGTTGCCTCTCCTTTTGCAACCTTGACCGCTACTCCCTTCACCTCAAGCAGTGCCCCCTCCTTCCCTTCGTCGACGACCCCAAGCTCCTTTGCTACTCCCTCAACTCCGCCAGGCTCCACGATCCCGACCTCCACTAGAAGGTCATCCTTTTCGCTTGGCTCCGCTACGAGCACCGCGAGGACAAGCTCGAGCACCCCACCTCCTCCTCCTAGTCCACCCTCGCCACCTGCAATGGCCCCTCCATCGAGTGCCCCCACATCACGTTGCTCCCTTGCAGCAACAACCTCGAGATTGCCCTCACGCCTTGCCCTTGTCACCGATCCACCCTAGCGGATGCCCAACTCATTGCCGAGGAAGATAAAATCGAGGTTGATGAGGAGGATGAGGAGGAAGCGAAAGAGGGAGGCGACATCATGTTTTTCATCGAGGATGAGGAGGTCCCATGCCTTTGGGAGTAGATCACAACGCTCTTGAGGTCGTTCCACGCGTTGATGTATGGAGGATTTGTGGAGTTGTGGCGAGTGATGATTGCCTTCTCCCACAATGGGGTTAGTGATGGAGGAAGAAGAGTACAGGGAGAAGATGGAAAAAAGGGGAAAGAGGAGTTTAAATAAATAAAAAGATAAATATATTAAGGTATATATAAATTTCCTTATATTTCAAAATTTTTATAATATTTTTCGTTAGGTTTAACATCGTAACTTTATATATATATATATATATATTACCGGTGATTTTTAACTTTTTTTTGAAAATGATTGCGAGAGAATGCGTAAAATCGTTGGTGATCTTTACCTGTATAACTAAAAGTCGCCTGTAATTTTTAGAAAATCACATTAAAAAAAAAAGAATGAAAAAAGCAGCAGCTAAAGTTTGATTCTGAGTAGAGAACTTGGGGATGAGCTCCACTACCAACGAAAAGAACAAGCCCACTGGGCAATATTGTATGCAAATGAGGCTGCAACAAAAGGGAAGAGAGGTCCCATTGCCTCTGTTGTCGGCAACTAAAAGTTCCAATTTCAAGGGAATCTCACCTTCAATCTTACCTTACTACAGCCAGATTGCGTTGGCCACCTTCGGATCCTCTCAAGTCGATGCCACGACCTCAATCTACCTGTGGTTCTTTGTCACTTGGAATGGAGCTTTCCTTTCCTTCGTGTCCAAAAATAAAATACATTGGATTTATTAATGGTCATCCACTTGTTCCTCCTCGTCCGTCTTGTTGAAGAATAATAATTGTAGGAACAAGATACATTTGCAACCAACTTGAGAGGAAAACTTGGTCTCTTCCTTTTATTTTATTTTATTTTTTCTTTTTTATGCCACTACCCAAAAGTAAATTAATATAATTAAAAAGTAGAAAAATATAAGTTGTAACGTAAAAAGTGAATCTTAATTTACATAACATTTCATAATTGATATTTAATATAAATAAATAAAAGAATCTAAGATTTATTACGTGATAGTTCTCATTATTTTTAAAAAAATTATCATATTATTTTAACTTAAAAAATATATAGGTGATAAAAAATTTTACATCGTTGATAAATTATGCCAACGATAGTTTCACTTATTCAAAGTGATTTTGACCTATAAGTTTAGGGTTTAGATTCATAGAAAGTGATTTCACATATAAGAAGTGATTTTTCACTTGAAAGGTGATTTTTCACCTTAATGTTTATGGCTTATGATTTAGGATTTAAGATCTATGATTTTACGTATAAAAAGTGTTTAACTAAACTGTAAATGGTAAAGATTAAATCCTAAATCCTAATGTGAAAAATCACATTTCAAGTGAAAAATTACTTCTCATACGTGAAGAAATACTTTCAATTTAATATTATACCGACGTAAAGTAGTTCAAAGTAAGGTATAGTGCAAAGTCTTTGCACCTATGTAAAATTTTTTTGAAGGTTCAAAGTGATTTTGCACAACCACTCACCTTTATGAAAATGGTTTGTTGTTGGTTTAAAAAATGATGGACCCTATCACCTGTGAGCACTTTTTTTACATAAAAAAGACAAAGGGACTACATTTATAGCTATGCATCAACTTTTACGTTTTTCAACTTACGTCCATTAATATATACATTTCATTGCTAAATCTCCCATTGGATCCGACGTCACGTCTTACATAACACCCATCTACATTTTTTAGGGTTAATTTACTTAGAGGGTTAGGAAAGTGATGTTAATAAATGTAAAATTGGTATTAATCTCTAATTATATCTTACTTAAAAAGTGGTATTAGCATCAGTTTGTAAATTGATGTTAAATTATAATATTAATCATTGTAATGCTTACTTGATAACGATGTTAAGAATATAAAATACGACAGTCATTAGAGATATAAGTTATATATAATTTTAACGTAAGTTTAACTAATACCAATAAAAAATTGATATTAAATAAATTCATATTAAAGTAATCAAACGTAGGTTACCATATAAAAGTTTAAATAGTCAAATAAATAAACATTAAACTTTCTTTTTAGGAGATCAACTCCCAAGTAAACTAAATTCTAATATGTTAACTTATACACTGAATACATTGACGTGCATATAGATAGGTTAAATTAATTATTTTACATAAAAGTGCATAGTCCTTTTTATAATTAATTACATAATTAATTTTTAACTTGCATATTGGTGTAAGATTGTAAAAGTTAATTATTGTGAGAGTGTAAAATTTAATTATATGAAAGTTTAATATAAATTTTAATTAATTTATCTTGACTTTCCATTAATAAAAAATTAATATATTATACGTTATAAAATATATTATTTTATGTATCTTGATTTTTGATCAATAATAAAAAAAATATCGATCAAAAATCAAAATATATCATGTAATGAATTTATATTATCTAATTTTATATATATTTTATTTTATATTCACATATGAACATACTTAATATTGATTACAAATAAAAGAATACAATATAAGAAGATCGATGATAAAGATAAAATTTAAAATTAACATACATACTAAATAGTGTGTAAAATAATAAAATAAAAAAAATAAAAAAAATATTGAGACAGAGCGAGCAAGCCATTGTAACAATTCATAAAACAAAAATAATAATGATACGGTGGAAGAATAGTGAATGAAAGATTGCTTTCCCAGAAATCAATAGATTTATAAATACCTTACAAGAAAAAATACTAAAAAATAAAAAGAAGATATAGTCATCCGAATAAGGCTTATGTTGTCATGACATATGATTGAAGCAACTCTCGAGAGAAATTAGATTTTGGTCTTTATGCATCTTAGTGACTTGACAAGTATTTTCTTTGGGAGCTTAAGCTGTTGTTTGAATAGCTTAGTTTTTTCTGTCTAACTCTCGGTGGTGGAGGTTTCTTTTTTCTATCTGATTATCATGTAATTATTGCTAAACTCTCCAACACATCTTAAAATACGAAAATGGCTTTATATTATCGATAAAATTAGCGGTTTTTGACCTACGGAGGAGTATCACGTAAACACTTATCTTCTAGATGTATGTTTTTCTGGATTTAACCTCTTTAATTCATCTTTTCAGGTTGTTAAGGTTTAGTTAGAGGATTAATTTTTTAAAGAGAAGATTATCTTTTATTTATTTGATTACTTAACCATCTATCTGGTAAATTGAATTTTGATCACTTTAATGTATATTTATCTAACATCAATTTAATTAAATCTATATTAAAATCGTACCTCTAATAATTTTCATAATTTATATTCCTAACATTATTTTTAAATAAATACTCCAAATATTAATATTATAATTTAACATCAATTTAAAAAAATACAAACTAATATTAATATCATTATATAAATAAATATAATTATCAATTTAACATCAATTTCACATTTCTAAATAACATCACCTTCCTTACCCTCCCAATCAGCTAACCCTGAAAAGTTAGCGGTTAGGATTGGAATTCTGAATGTCCTTACCAAAAAAAAGAAAAGAGAGAGAGAGAGAGAATTTTAGTTTGAAAGGTGGGTTTAATCATTGAAATAAAAAGATGGGTGCCTGCTAAAAAGGAGCAGTATGCATGTGAGAATTAAATTCTTTTAGCTTTCGGCAGATGCAACCTCGCTTTCCGCTGTCCTTCGGTCGCCCTCCTTTCCGTAATTATCTTACGCATGATCATGAACTAAGATTATTGGTTTAAATATATAAATTGATATTGACGAATTAAATGAATTTATATCAAATTAAATATTTAATTTATTACTTAATCTATATTTTATTTATATCAGATTAATTAGATTTAATTTAAAATTAAATTATTCTACTTACTTTATAAAATAATTTTAATTCATCAAAAATATCCATATAAATTAATTTACATATTTTACTATTTATTATATTATATATATATTTTTTAATTATTTCACCAATTTATTTTTCTTGTCAAACGAAACGTGAATAATTAAGGGGGCGTAGGAGTTACCACATGCTACGTTAATAGATCGGCATCAGCATTCCTTTCCTCTGCGCGCAGCCCATGTGGTCGGAAACGTCCCAATAATATCCCGCGGAGTTTATGTCTCCGCCATGTTAAAAGATATCTCTCGATTACATGGCCTATAGATGCTTCTGTTGATCGCTGTGAATGATTAGTTGTTTAATTTTTTCATTTTTTTTTCCATTCTTTCTCCGTTTTTTTTTTTTATGATATATATTCCGTTGTGTAGTTCCCTAGTGGGAACTTGTACTTTCAATTTATCTCGTGAATGAATCTATGGTTTTTCTTTTTTTTCTCTTAAAAGAAAGCACCTTGTAGTATGTATATTTTGAGTTTAGCTATTGACTTGTTTCTTGAAAATTGAAGATTGATTCTTAGAGGTCTTTGTGTCCACCTATACCATACACTCAAGCTTGGGATGGTGCAATTTAATATTTGAAGTGTCTAAACTTACACCTTTGACTTCAATTTAGTTATTGAACTTCAACATGCATTAATGTCATTTCTGATATGTTTTATTGTATCTATATATAATTCTTTCTTTCACCTTCCACTCTAACAACATTACCATTTGCTAATGTTTGGAGTTCCGCTAAACTACATATCACATGTATGAACTTCATCTAAACCCATGATGTTGTTCAAAAGAGTAGCAAAAGTGGGGGACTACGCCCACATGGAAAGATTTGAAATAATATTGATGTGTTTCAAAGTTTATGGACTACCAATGAAATCAAGGTACAAGTTCACATATTTTTAACGTAAGTTACTCCTGGAGATATTAACTTTATAATTTTCAGGAGCCCCAGCAATTCCAAATTGTGTAGTTGATTTTTATTTAGAAAGGGATTATTATTCTCAGGTGACGTTGTGTTCAGAGGTGAACGTACTGTAGAATGATAGTTAAATAAAGAAGAAAATAATTGCTTTAATTCATCACATTCATTCCCCTTCTTCCTACTGCCGAAGACAGATTGCAGGCATATACTAAGGTACAATAGAATGGAGCTACTCTCTCTCTCTCTCTCTCAAATAAACATTTCCGTTAAAAGGAAAAGTATCTTATATAAGGAAAAAGATAGAAAAATTTAACCTTGAATAGGAGGAAGAAAAATATTTGGTCGAAACGGGGGGACATCCAAATTCAAAAAAATAAGATTAAAAAATAAAAGAAAAAGAATAAGTATTTCGAAATTGTGAATCGGATGATTTCTCAAAAAAAAAAATCAATGGTACGTTTGTAGAATGGCAAACATCAATGATAAAAACATTCAAAGAATCATGCTGGCTGTGAAAAGCATGGATCATACATAATTTCTGACAAAAGTTAAACTATGCTGAAAAAGAAAAAAAAAGAAAAGGAAAAACTAGGATTAATATTCTCTAACAAAAAAAACCAACTCAATAACAACTAATCAAGTCACTTGCCGCATAAGACCACCACGACACAATCGCCTACCGTCGCACGATTACCCTCCACGTGGCCGCAACATCCAAGGTCAATGATCGAACAACCACTCTCCAAGCGTACACCGCACGACCTCACGGAATGTCGCTGTCACCGTGCCATGACTTCTAAACGATCACTACGAGTATCCTTTGGATCTGCATGTCGAGGGAATGGATTATACCTAAAAGAGAAGAAATCCAAAAGAGGGAAAAGAGCATCCGAAGAAGAGAAAGGACACCGATCAACCCGTTGGAGAAAAAGTTGGGGGAGTCACGCTGAAGGAGGGAAAAAGTAGAACAGAGCTACTTTTAGTTGACCACATTTATTTCCTATACGACCATTAGTACATGCAATTTACGCAATTGCTTTACATGTCTATGGCTAATAAAATGGATTACATGCATGGTTCATCAAATTACCGGATCACATAACCTTGCTTGAACTATCTATATCTATTTTAATTTGACTATCTTTGTTTAAAAATATTAAGACTTCATTCCATCTAATAATTATAAAACATCAAAATGTTGAAATATATAGTATTCATATAATTAAAAATTCTAAATGTAGGGTTCTCTATTTCGGAAACCTTAACTCATTTCTTTGATATGCCTAGCCCATTTCCATGTCAAGCCAAAGTGGTTCCTTAACTGGTTTAGAAGATGATGTGAAGATAATGCATCCTCCAATAATGTGATAATGTGGGAAAGGGAAAGAAGGAAAAGGGAGGACACGAAAGATGTGATGTCCATGTCGGCCCTTGTTCTCCACACTCAATGTTTTCCCTTCCTTTACCGTCATCATTATTTCTTCCTTTCAATGTTCAATGAACTTCACATGGTTTCCACATATATATATATATATATATATATATATATATATTCTGTAGATGACTTTAACAAGCAAAAAGATGATTGGATCACGCCTTGCATCATATTGTGATAGGATGTTCAAATGGGCATCTTCTATGTATGGTTGGTTAAGGTTAAATGTCTAGTGAGTAAAGACTAACTCTCCAAAAATATCATCTCTTTGTCCAACCAACAATAATCAAAATTGAATCCAACTCAACTATGAACTACCTCATGAATTCCCAACGTCAAGAAGTTGAGCTATAACCCTAAAGGGATGTATAATCCATTGTTAAAGACCTTTAGTTTACATGACTTAGATTCGACGGAAGATTCCTTATCAAAATTTAAATGAATTCACAAAAGAATAACGGAAAATAAATGATTGAAGTATATATGTGCAATGGAATCTAGAGTAAATTGTTATAATTTGAATGTTACGTTTTGAATTGGTACGTGAAGTATTTAGTATAGTTGGATGGATTCTTGAATTATTTATTAAGGCAATATGTTACGACCTCACTTAAGAATTACATCAAATCATATCAACTATTATAATATTTAGTCGTCTAATTAGTAATAAATTAAAATCATAATATTTTTACATATGCACTATAGTAAGAAATTAATTAAATGATAGGAATGCAGTAAGATAAATCATGAGTTGGAAAATAACACTAAAAATAGGAGAATTGAGTTTGCACCGTAGTCATCACAAATACGATAACATAGTAAAACATAAACTAATAGTTCAAAACATAGAAATATACTACAATAGTAAAAGGAAACCACTAACTATGTCTGAGCAAGGCTGAGCCCAACTTCCTCTACAGCCGGTGGGATTGGCTGTTCACTCCCCTTACCTAGTTGCAAGTAAAGTAGGTGTCAGCAAAAAGCTAAGTAGAGTTGTAGGAATATGGTAAACATGTAAAAGAAACAAAAGAGATAAAAAAAAGAAATAATTCTGCAGGCATTTAATATATTTTAGCAGTCCTCCAATTAGTTGATATCCAAATTTCCAACGCATACTAACATAAGGTCATACTTCCTCTTTATTCACATGTTTCCTAATAGAACGATCTTATTGCAGTATTCCCGTGATGCAAGATGCACATGTGACGCTCTCTTGGTAGAGAGAACACCCTATGTTTATCTTACATCCGGTCTACTATCCCGGGGTCATGGTCGTAACACAGCGATGACTATTGCACGCGTGATAAACGCAAGAGGGGCTACCCCGCACTGTCACGCGGTTAGTCGTTTCCACTAACGGGTACACGCTAAATCGTACAACATAGAACAAAACAAGGATCTCTCCCCTTACACATTTACGTACCCTTGCTTAACTATTTCGGTTGACCCCATAGGCCTAATAGGAGTGGGTGTGGAAAGGCCGTTTCTATCCCAGGTTCCTACCCAGATAGGTCAGCTCTTTCCCCACACAATGGGGCAGTCAGCTTTTCTTGGTACACATGTACTCAAGGGCTAGCTCATCCTATACCAAAAGCGAAAACCAGTAATCACACCTCATGAGTATAACTAATCACCTTCAACATTCTTGAAATCTCATGACATAACTGAAACATCCATTCTAAATCACCTTAGAGTTCAAGTGAGTTTTTATTTAGTTACTAGCAAGTTCAGGCATCCATAGCTGCTGGCATCGGGGCACAACCAAGCGATCATCTCTAGCTTACCCTAAGGTTCATAAGCGATCCTATCTTGTATTTAGTTCATTTCATGCATTAACGAGGAATATGCGTCATCACATAATTTAGGATTCATTCTATGGCAAACATGTTCCATGCAGTAAAGATAAATATGCATCAATCGCATATTTAGGGTTTAATCTATATCAGACATGCTCCATGATATCACACTTGTTTTTAACACTTCTAAGTTGACTATCAGTTTAGATGTAACCAACCCCAGACTAACTAGGTAAATAGATTATCGAAACACTCGTAAAACAAGTCATTAAGAATTGGGGCATGTGCGCGTGTCCATTGATAGGTCCATTTTAGCAGACTAATTTAGTGCCTAAGCGCATTATTATTGAAATGAAAATGTATTACGAATCATGCATTGCATACATAAAATTAATAAAGCTATACAATTATCATTCTGTAATGGCCCGTTACCTTTTTAGCCATTTAAGATGTTTGGAGTTTCAGTCAGACGTCTGTTCAGACGTTTAGACACGTTCCCGGACGTCTGAAAGTGAGTTTTTCGTACTGCGTGGTGTGCTTTGCGCGCGGGAGGCACGTAGAGACCCTATCTCTCCTTCGCCCCTCACCCAAACCCTAACACCCCTCTCCTATATATAACTCCTCCCTTCTCCTCTCCTCTCCTCCTCACACCATAGCCACCGCCACCTCCACCTTCTCCGTGACAGCCACGTTATCCTCCCATCCCTGCTGTTGCAGCCGCGGCGAGGAAGAGAGGAGCCGGTGAAGTGATAGCGGGGAGGCGAGAGACTGAGAGAGTGTGAGGGGAGGAGGAAGACGATTGCGGGAGCTCGGTGGAGCTCAAGGAGGAGGTGTAGGAGAGAGGAAGGCGTTAGCGAGGAGCTTCTCGAGCTCCTGCAGTTGCTGGAGCTGCCACTACAGGCGGAGGGCGAGCGTGGTGAGCGACGTGAAGAGGTTCTAATACTGGAAATTTTCCAGTATCAGATGTCTAGAGTGAAGTCTAGACATCTGGCGAGGCACCTGGACGTCCGGAGCTAAGGTCGGACGTCTGAAAGCACGTATCGCACGAGGTACGTACGTTCCTATGCTGATTTCCGCCATACAGAAGACCTCAACACAGGAGTTGTTGGGTTGAAACCGTGCCTGTGCTTTCGTACGCAAGGCAAGCTTTGGGAAGGCGCAGGGTACGCTTTCCCAAGCACTTTTGGACGTCTGATCACATCACTAGTACCTCCCTACACTAGTAGCTCTCCTCGATACTACGTACGAGAGGGCCAACAAGTCGGTACAGAGTGGCCAGTCCTAACTCCGGGTCCCTGGGGCGGCTGGCTCCGCTCTGCACTAAACAGGGGGACAGTTGCTCTCCTTGGTACTCCGTACTCAAGGGCTAGCTCACTTCCCCAATACTATTCCATTCGCTTTCCAGGAGTTCTACTCCTACTTCCCCGTAGGGTTCCAGCTCAGAACGTCTAAGTTTCACCTTCCAGTTTCACATTTTCACAATCCATGTTCTCAAACACGTTTATTTATTCAACAGGCAGCTGTTAATTCGATTACAGGCGGCTATTTGTTCCTTTCCATTTTTCCAATACTACAGTATTCATCTGTTCCACTAGTTTTCCCTTCCTAGGATTCATGCCGTATCCTAGGATCTATCATACAATCTAGTTTTTCAGCCCTAGGATTCATGCAACACCTAGGATCTATCATTCAATCTGTTTTTCATTCCTAGGATTCATGCAATGTCCTAGGTTCTATTTATGATTCCATAATTTAACAGGTTATACTTAAAAGCCACTCTACCAGGTACGACGGGAGTAATGGGGGCGTGATCGGGAATCCCGCGTGCCTCCGCGACCCCCAAGACTACAACGGAACGAGGTCCTATCACAAGGATCAAACACAAGGAGTGTCTCAAAACAGCATATAGCTACTGTAGACGGGTAGAGGATTTAATTCCGGAAAGAACGCAACTTGAAACGCTGAAAACGGAACCCGAATGGGCCCTCAACGGGTAGAAAACGACGACACTGTACAAAATCAGACGTCTGGAACTTCTTCCAGACGTCTTAAAAAGTGGATCAGAGAATTACCTTGTTCTGCGTGGTTTCTCAGACGTCCAGAAGCCTGCGGGGACGTCTGGCCTAGTTCCCAGTCGTCCGATGGTCACCCCGGACGTCTGGAGGTCACTCCTGCCGTCTGGTACTACAGCCAGATGTCTGATTCGCGTTGGATGGCGAATCACCGAGCCTGCACACACCCATCTCCCTCCCTCAGTACGGTCAGTTGACAAGAAGGAAGAAGAAGACGGAAAACTCACCTTTCAGACGTCTGGACAGTCTTCCAGACGTCGACCTCGCTGTCTGGCTATCAGCACACATGTCTGATTCTGGAAATCTTTCCAGAACCAGGGCGCGACTCGCCCTCCGCTCGCGACGCCGCCCGCGTCGCACCTCGTGCGCCTGCTGCTCGAGCCGCAGCAGGCCTCCCGCATTGTTCCGCGCCCGCTGCGCTCCCCGCCGGCTGGCCCTGGCAGCCCCGGCGAGTTCGCCCTCACGGCTGAGCGCCGCTCTCGCACGCAACACCCCCTCCGCGCTCACTGCGGCCGTCACCGCCGCAGCAACCCCGCGCCCGCTCTCGCGCACTGGAAGGAGAAGAGGAAAGGGGTGGAGGCGACAGGAGAGAGCGCGTGGCCTTTTAAGGCCACGCGAGGAGGAGAGAGATGGTAGCGGCGAGAATCTACAGCCGCACGAGCGAATATGCGGTCTGCGCGCTCAGGCGCGCAGACGACCCGCGCGTGTCGAAAATAACCGATTTCCAGACGTCTAGAAACGATCCCAGACGTCTGGTAAGACGTCTGGAAGTGACCCCAGACCTCTGGTCCGACGTCTGGGCCACCTCCCAGACGTCTTAAAAGACATCTGGGGCGTGCGTTCGTTATAATATAACAAACTCAAAGGAAGTTTCGTCCCCGAAACTTGCGTCAACTAGGGTGCGGGAAAAGACGTCAAAATAACTATAACAAACTCAAAGAGGACCGAAGTCAGTTCGAAAGACGTACCCGCGAAAAGCTCCGGGTACCGCTCCCGCATTGCTGCCTCAGGCTCCCAGGTAGCCTCCTCGTACCGCTGTCTCCTCCACAAAACCTTTACCAGGGGTACTTGCTTTCGTCTCAAACTACGGACAGCTCGGTCTAGAATCTGCACTGGCCGCTCGGGGTAGGTTAGGTCGTCGCCCACCTCGACGCTCACGTGACTCAGTACGTGACTGGGATCGGCTATGTACTTCCTGAGGTTGGACACGTGGAACACGCCGTGCACACCAGAAAGCCGCGGGGGGAGGGCAAGCCGGTAAGCAACGGGTCCAACCCGCTCCAGGACCTCAAAGGGCCCCACAAACCTCGGCGCGAGCTTCCCACTTACCCCAAACCGCTGTAAGCCCTTCATGGGCGAGACACGAAGGAAGACGTGGTCCCCAACCTCAAACTGCACCTCTCTACGTCTCCGATTCACGTAGCTCTTCTGTCTGCTCCTGACAGTGCGGAGTCGTCTATGGATCTGCTCAACTACCTCCTGACTCTGCCGGATCAACCTGGGGCCAACCTCCAACTTGGTCCCCACCTCAACCCAACTGAAGGGTGCCGTACACCTCCGTCCGTACAGAGCCTCGTAGGGAGCCATGCCAATACTCGAGTGATAACTGTTGTTGTATGCAAACTCCGCCAGGGGCAGGTGCTCCTCCCAAGAGCCCCTCCAGTCTAGTACACAGGCACGCAAAAGGTCCTCAAGTGTCTGTATCGTGCGCTCAGACTGTCCGTCCGTCTGGGGGTGGTAAGCTGTACTAAACCTCAATCGCGTCCCCAAGGCCTGTTGAAACTCAGCCCAAAACTGGGACGTAAAGCGGGTATCCCGGTCGGATACGATTTCCCGCGGAACTCCGTGTAGTCGTACCACATCACGGATATACCTCTCTGCCAACTGTGCTGGTCCCAAAGTGACTCGGATCGGCAAGAATCGCGTCGTCTTCGTCAGTCTATCCACTATTACCCAGACTGCGTCGTGTCCCCGCTGGGTAACAGGTAAGCCCACCACCAAGTCCATGGTGATGCTCTCCCACTTCCACTCTGGCACTGGAAGCGGCTGAAGCAGCCCTGCAGGCCTCTGATGCTCGGCTTTCACCTGCTGGTTCACTAAGTACTGCTGCACGAACTCACCCACATCCCGCTTCATCCCTCTCCACCAAAACTCGCGTCTCAAGTCGTGGTACATTTTCGTGTTTCCGGGATGAATGGTGAATCTGGAACCGTGTGCCTCAGTCAGGAGCTCTCTTAACAGCTCCTCGTCTCTGGGAACGCACAACCGTCCCCTCAAGCGCAGCACCTGGTCTGTGAAAGAGAAGTCCCCCGGGTCTCCCGACAGTACTCTGTCGCGCAAGGACTGCAAGTACGGATCGGCCATCTGTCCTGTGATGATGCGGTCTATCAGCTCTGGCCTGGTCTGCCATGTCACCGTCACTGCCCCACAGTACCCTCGTAACTCTAGAGGTCGCCAAATGCCCACCTCCTCCAAAAGGCTCCAACTCTGTAACTGTAGACTGGCCAAGTGTGCGGGCGCCTTACGGCTCAAGGCGTCGGCCACCACATTGGCCTTTCCCGGGTGGTAGGAGATGCTGCAGTCATAGTCCTTTAGGAGCTCCAACCAACGTCTCTGTCTCATGTTGAGCTCCTTCTGATCAAAAAGGTATCTGAGGCTCTTGTGATCTGTGAAAATATCGAAGGTCTCACCGTACAAGTAGTGCCTCCAGGTCTTCAGCGCGAAGACAACAGCTGCCAACTCTAAGTCGTGGGTAGGGTAGGTATGCTCATGGGGATTCAGTTGCCGCGAAGCGTAAGCGACAACGCGACCCCTCTGCATGAGCACACCTCCTAACCCCTGCAAGGAGGCGTCCGTGTACACAACGAACCCGCCACTACTGTCAGGGATGGTGAGCACGGGAGCCGAGGTCAACCTCTCCTTCAGCTCCAGAAAACACGCCTCACAGGCGTCTGTCCAAGCGAAAGGCACGTCCTTCCGGGTCAACTGTGTCATAGGACGCGCAATCTGTGAAAATCCTCTGATGAATAGTCTGCAGTAGCCTGCAAGTCCCAGGAAACTGCGAATCTCAGTAACTAAACGCGGTCTCTCCCACCTGAGCACTGCCTCGACCTTGGCTGGGTCCACCGCCAAGCCGTCTCCAGAGATCACATGACCTAGGAAGGTCACCTCCCTCAACCAGAACTCGCACTTGCTGTATTTGGCGTACAGCCGACGTCGTCTCAGAGTGTCCAGAACCATCTGCAAGTGCTGTCCGTGCTGCGTCCGATCTCTAGAATAGATGAGTACATCATCTATGAAAACCACCACGAATTGGTCCAAGTACGGTCTAAACACTCGGTTCATCAGGTCCATGAAAGCAGCGGGGGCATTGGTCAGCCCAAACGGCATGACCAAAAACTCGTAGTGTCCGTACCGGGTGCGGAAAGCTGTCTTGGAGACGTCGGTCTCCCTGATCCTCAACTGGTGGTATCCAGACCTCAGGTCGATCTTGGAAAACACCGTGGCACCCCGCAACTGGTCAAACAAGTCGTCGATCCTCGGCAGCGGATATCTGTTCTTGATGGTGACCCTATTCAGTTGTCGGTAGTCCACACAAAGGCGTAAGGTCCCATCCTTCTTCTTCACAAACAGTACCGGGGCTCCCCAGGGAGACGCACTGGGCCTCATGAAACCCTTCTCCAGAAGGTCCTGCAACTGAGACTTGAGCTCTCGCAGCTCAAGCGGTGCCATCCTGTATGGCGCGGTGGAGATGGGGCTGGTCCCTGATACTAGTGAGATCTCAAACTCGATCTCACGCTCGGGCGGTAGTCCTGGTAACTCGTCTGGAAACACGTCATGGTACTCTCTGACCACCGGGATGCTCTGAAAGTCTGCCACAGGGCTGGGCTCTACCACCACACAAGCTAGGAAGCCCTCACACCCCTGGCTCAAAAGTCTCGCCTCCCGAAGTGCCGAAATGCACCTGAAACCTCCGTCCACTGGCTGTCCGTGAAACTCGAAAGAAGGTAACTCCGGAATGGAGAAGACGATCTTCCTCTCAAAACAGTCCACCAAGGTATGGTAAGCGGACAGCCAATCCATCCCCAGAATCACTCCAAAGTCCTCCATCTGTATCATAATCAGGTCAGCTGGCAGGTTATGTCCCCCGACGCTGACCTCGCAATCCGTGTACACCTCTTCAGCTACAAACAGCTAACCACTCGGACCTCTGATTATGAAAGGATTCTCTAACAGTGTATAATCCCGGTCCAAACTAACTGCGAAACTGGCTGCGACAAACGAGTGAGTAGCGCCGGAATCGAAAAGCGTGTAAACAAGTCTGCCGGAAACTGAAACCATACCTGCTACCACCGATCCCCAAGCTCTGGCGTCCCTGTGTGTTAAGGCATTGATACGCCCTTCAGCTCTAGGTGTGGACGAAGCAGCCACACTCTGTGTCGGACGGGTAGGTGCTGGCTGGTACCCTCCTCGCGACTGCTGTCCTCCTCCTCGCGCCTGGGAACCGCAGCCTCCTGCGCGTCCTCCAGTGCTCTGCGCGAGAAGTATCTGCTGACCTTCTGCCCTAGACGGCCAGTCCCTCCTGATGTGACCCGGCTGACCACACTGGTAACAGAGGGGAACTCGGCTCCCGCCCTCAGTGGGTCCCTGCTGTCGGCTGGGCGGGGGTTCGGTGCTGGTGACTGCCCCTGTCGAGGGCAACCAAAGGCCACTGATGGCCCTGTAAAACGTGACGGCTCTCCTACGGACGCCACGTGTCTCCTCTCTCGCCGGCCCTGTGAAAAGTCTGGCTGGAAGGGCCTCTTCCGCCCGCCGTCGGTGTCTCGCACGGACGGGTTGGTCTCCTCGTAAGTCATAGCTGCCTCTACCACCCTCAAAAACGTAGGCAACTTCAGGGGTTTGACATACCCCCGGATCGCAGGCCGGAGCCCCTCGGTGAACCTCCAAAGGCACTCCTCCTCAGTGGCTACCGCTGTCGCTGCAAAGCGGGATAGCTCCAAGAAATGCGTGCGGTACACGCTCACAGTCATCGTCCCTTGGCAGAGAGTGTGGAACTCCCGCCTCCTCTGGTCCTGCCACATCTGGGGAAAGTACTGCTCGCAGAAGAGGGTGACGAACTAGTCCTACGTCAGCTCGTCCCTCTCCTGTCCCCGGACCGCCCTCCACCACCTGTGTGCCGCACTCTCCAGCTGGTACGTGGCAAAGGGCACGCGGCACTCCACCGGGGGCGAAGGGTGTCGAAGATCTTCTCCAGCTGCTCAAGCCAGTCCTCTGCCTCGGTCGGGTCCTCATCCCCCTTGAAGGAGGGGGGCTTCAGCTTCCGGAACTGCCCTAAAAGCTCGAAGTGGCGCTGTAGGGGAGGTGCTGGTGCACCTCCAGGCGAAGGTGCCTCGTGCACGGAAGTATCGGAGGAAGGTGGGGGCTGCGGCGGCCCATCCCCTCCCCCGTGTCCAGCGCCGCATCCGTTGAGTGGTCCCACAGAGGACTCCCCCTCTGCAACCCCAGGGTGAGGTGCTCGGGACGGTGGGTGGAGCTCCTCTCGTACAATGTCTCGTATCAGTCGGCCGAGGTCCTGGGCCTGGATGCCCGGGAGTAGTGGCTGGTCCACTGGGGTGTCGGCAACGGCACGCCCACCTCGCCGACCTCGTCCTCGGCCGCGCCCGCGGCCCGCCTCACTGGTCCCACGATGAGGCATCTCCTGCAAGGAGACGCAAAACAAAACGGAACACGTCACTACGGAACGATACCGAACGGAAACGTCTAAGAACTCATGTCAAGAGATATGTTGTGGTGGCTACTCTAGTTATAGACATGTGAATTGGTTATTTTCCAGTCAGTTGATTCACTTCTCGGGATGACTTTGCTCTGATACCATCTTGTAACGACCCGGTTCCCGAGCTCCTACGAGACACAAGAACCGGACCGACTCAACTAATCCTAAGACCTAGTCGTCCAACGAGGAAGTAACCAAAAGAGCAGTAAAATAAGCCACATTCAACATGAATATAACTAACAGTAAGAAAATACAGCAGCAAGGAAAGAAACTACTACAGTATATACCACCACAACAGTAGAACAACATTCATAACTAAATATGAACTGCAGGTAAAGAAAAGTACAGTGGAAACAAGAACTACTCACTATAACGGAACAAAAAGAGGTACAAGAAACAGTGGTAACTCTACTGGACCCTACTCGGCCCAGCGTCCTCTGCAGCTGCTGACCCTGGCTGCTCGACACCTGGTCCTGAAAGGTAACGAGTGTAACACGTCAGCAAAACGCTGAGAAGAGTGGCAACTAAAAATAAAGAAACAGTAGAGTGTACAGTAGCTGTTAAGTTCTGTTACTTTATTTAAGTCTTTCAATTATCTCACGATTTATCTATTTCTCAGATCTTTCACTTGATCTCGAATGTTCCTCGTGGGAACGATCTTGATTGCAGTCTTTTCCGAACAGTAGAAGTAGCACGTGGTGCTCTCCTGGCCGGGAGAGTCCCCCGTGGTGATCCTACTCTCAGTCAACCACCCCAAGGTCACTGACAGACATAACAGTGACTACGGCACGCGCGGTAAACGCACGGGTAGCTAACCCGCACTGGCACGCGGTCAGTCGTTTCCATTAACGGGTGCGCCCAAAGCACAGCACGGAACCAGTACAGGGCAGAGCCCTCTCAGTAACAGGGGTCCAAGCCCTCCACAGTAACCAAACAGGGGCCTTGCCCCTCCACAGTCCGCGCACCCTCGCCTGACTACCCTGGTTTGCCCCAGCGGGCCTAACAAGTCGGTGTGGGAGGCTAGCAGAACCCCGGGGCCCGTGGGGTAGCTAGTACCTCCCTACACTAGTAGCTCTCCTCAGTACTACGTACGCGAGGGCCAGCAAGTCAGTACAGAGTGGTCAGTCCTAACCCCGGGTCCCTGGGGCGGCTGGCTCCGCTCTGCACTAAACAGGGGGACAGTCGCTCTCCTTGGTACTTCGTACTCAAGGGCCAGCTCACTTCCCCAATACTATTCCATTCACTTTCCAGGAGTTCTACTCCTACTTCCCCGTAGGGTTCCAGCTCAGAATGTCTAAGTTTCACCTTCCAGTTTCACGTTATCACAATCCATGTTCTCAAACACGTTTATTTATTCAACAGGCAGCTGTTAATTCGATTACAGGCAGCTATTTGTTCCTTTCCATTTTTCCAATACTGCAGTATTCATCTGTTCTACTAGTTTTCCCGTCCTAGGATTCATGCCGTATCCTAGGATCTATCATACAATCTAGTTTTTCAGCCCTAGGATTCATGCAACACCTAGGATCTATCATTCCATCTGTTTTTCATTCCTAGGATTCATGCAATGTCCTAGGTTCTATTTATGATTTCATAATTTAACAGGTTATACTTAAAAGCCACTCTACCAGGCACGACGGGAGTAATGGGGGCGTGATTGGGAATCCCGCGTGCCTCCGCGACCCCCAAGACTGCAACGGAACGAGGTCCTATCACAAGAATCAAACACAAGGAGTGTCTCAAAACAGTGTATAGCTACTGTAGACGGGTAGAGGATTTAATTCCGGAAAGAATGCAACTCGAAACGCTGAAAACGGAACCCGAACGGGCCCTCAACGGGTAGAAAACGACGACACTGTGCAAAATCAGACGTCTGGAACTTCTTCCAGACGTCTTAAAAAGTGGATCAGAGAATTACCTTGTTCTACGTGGTTTCTCAGACGTCCAGAAGCCTGCGGGGACGTCTGGCCTAGTTCCCAGTCGTCCGATGGTCACCCCGGACGTCTGGAGGTCACTCCCGCCGTCTGGTACTACAGCCAGACGTCTGATTCGCGTTGGATGGCGAATCACCGAGCCTGCCCACACCCATCTCCCTCCCTCAGTACGGTCCGTGGACAAGAAGGAAGAAGAAGACAGAAAACTCACCTTTCAGACGTCTGGACAGTCTTCCAGACGTCGACCTCGCCGTCTGGCTATCAGCACACACGTCTGATTCTGGAAATCTTTCCAGAACCAGGGCGCGACTCGCCCTCCGCTCGCGACGCCGCCCGTGTCGCACCTCGTGCGCCTGCTGCTCAAGCCGCAGCAGGCCTCCCGCGTCGTTCCGCGCCCGCTGCGCTCCCCGCCGGCCGGCCCTGGCAGCCCGGGCGAGCTCGCCCTCACGGCTGAGCGCCGCTCTCGCACGCAGCAACCCCGTGCTCGCTCTCGTGCACTGGAAGGAGAAGAGGAAAGGGGTGGAGGTGACTGGAGAGAGCGCGTGGCCTTTTAAGGCCGCGCGAGGAGGAGAGAGAGAGAGACGGCAGCGGCGAGAATCTGCAGCCGCAGGAGCGAATATGCGGTCTGCGCACTCAGGCACGCAGACGACCCGCGCGTGTCGAAAATAACCGATTTCCAAATGTCTGGAAACGATCCCAGACGTCTGGTAAGACGTCTGGAAGTGACCCCAGACGTCTGGTCCGACGTCTGAGGTGTGCGTTCGTTACACCAACGCTATTGGTCTTCTTCTCCTCTGGCTTCAGAGCAGAACCCCCCACCCTCGGCTCCAGCCACCACGCCCGTCATTCCTCCTCTGCGTCCGACGCCCTTCGCTCTTCCTCTTCTCGCTTGCACGCCTGCAGACCACTCACAGCAGACCAGCCTCCTCCCTCGATCGTGTCCACTCAGAACAGCGACCACTGCAGCACCATGCACCACCTTCCCCTCGACCGCGATCGCCCAACCTTGACCTCGTCTCCTTCTTCTTCGTTCTTCACGGAAGAACCCAATAGCGTCCGCCACCCACCTTCCTCCTCAACGTTAACAGAGACCCTCCAGTGCCTCCCATCCGCCAATGGAGGCGACATACGCAGCTCCACCCTCGCACGAGGCCTCCTCGACCGCATGCAACTTCCAAACAGTGGCAGCAGCCCCCACTGCCGCCGCATCTCCTCCTCGACGTCGACGGCAGCTTCGGCCACCTCCCGCCATGGAAGCACCATCATCGGAAACCTCTCCACGTCCTTGACCTCCTCGAAGCTTCACACCTCCAGCCGACGCTCCTTCTCCTCGCATGAGCAAGGTGAAAGCATCCCCTACTTTGCTATAGGGAAAGCTCCATTAATATTTACATTCGATGCCCTTGCCAAGAATTTGATTTTGATATTGATTATTTATTTACGGCAAACTTGTGGGAGGCCCTTCTCTTCTTAAATTATTGTGATAACAGTGGAGGATTTGATTTACTAGTTAATGCACTTTGTTTTTCCTCTCATGTTGAGTTGGTATCAATGGCAATCTATTTTTCTTGGACATGATTGTATGTGAAATTAATATTGGTGATCTTATTGGTTCTACACCTCCCTGTGATACGACCTGAAGTGTGGTATAATTTTAGTATTTTAGTAACTTTGATCGAAGTTTTTCCACCACATTATTTACTACAACGCATTATTTTTTTAACATTATTTCTACAAGCGAAAATCCCTTATCATCCATTCAGTGAATGGATAAGACAACTCAGACTTTAAACCAACACTGCATATTTAGATAGTTAACTAGCTTATTTAACCCATAGCATTCACTTAATTACCAAAGAAAGGCAATGAAAGACCACTTTACCTAGGTCTTCCGAGAGATATGGGGGCACATTAGGTCTGCCCAATGCTCCAGTCGATGTTGCGTAGACCTCCACATATACTGAGTCACTCTCGGGTGGAGTACCTATGTTATCACAAGCACTAAGGGTGCTATTAGGAGCTTTAATTTTTTCAGCATTTCTAAATGAACTTAAAACAGAGTGATAAGGTTCCAAAAGATGGGGAATCATGAGAGCTTTCTAATGATACCTTATTTGCACAATTCCGAGCCCATTTGACTCATGAGCCTGCCAGAATGCTAGTTCTGGTTCACATGAACTGATCCGAGCCAGTGTAGGTGAACCGGTCGCATGCCTCCCACTCTTCTCCTCGCACTGCATCCAGGCGTGGGGACTTGCACCCCCCCTTCTTTTCTCGCTCTTCCTCTTCCCCTCTATTCTTGCTCTTCCTCTCCCCCTCTATTCCTCACGTGTGGGCATGCGATGGGAAAAAAATCGAATGGGACACTCGTCCCACTCTCCTCTTAGCGCACAACAGCAAGGAAGAAAGGAGGGAGAGTGCTGCGTGCAGCTCTCCTCGATCCATGTGCATGGGGAGGTAGGAAACGAGAGTCGTGTGCTCACCGTGAGCTCCCTCTCCCTCTCACTCTCTCTCTCGAGAACGATGGAAACGTGTCGATCGGGGTGTGCCGCTTGAGGTGGTCATGGGCAGAGAATGAGGTGAGAGGTAATAGAATTTATAGTGAATTTTTAGGGTTGCGTGGAATGCAAAAATTACTGTCCTCGCCCTCACATTTCTTGATCTTCGTGTAGCATCTCCTAAACAGAATGTGAGGGTTCAAGAATTTTCATCCAGCTCCTCAATAAAGGAAACAAAGACGTAGGGGTCTCTACATGGATTTCCTAGTATGTAAAATTTACAATCAAGCTCCCGGAGTTTAAGGATGCCTCCCGGGATAATTAGACATTATAATTAATGCGTAGAAACTATGGTCAACTCCCTAAAGTCTAGAAAGTTACAAAATAACCCCTCGAATGGTTGATTTGACATGTAAATATTTCAAGGACCACCTTGAAAAACTCATATACTCCACGATAATTCCCGACACGAGTTTAAATGTACAGAATTATGTGCATCAAGATCAATCCATTGTAATGATCAAAAGAAAAAGTTTCGATAAACACTATATTCTTCATCTTTGAATCATAAAACTTTTGAAAAGTATTGTTTGACAAAATTTCATCCTTAAGAGTATTGGGATGTATTCCTTTATCTTATAATTGGTCTAAACATAAACTTCAACCTTTTAATCTTCGTAGCTAATGTTTCTCCTCTATCGTATTGCTTGAGCACATAATTTTGAATAGTTATCAATTTCTAGTATGCCTAGAATCTAATAGTAAAGGGCTAAAATCTTGATTCTTGGGTAGTTTTAAAGTCCAAGAAGTTAACAGACCCATTCATCCTCATTGAATATGAATTTGGTCAACATACATCGTAAAATGTAAAAACCTAACATTTGGTCAACTTTTGAGCAACCCTCGATAAAACCTGATTAAAATGTCATATATAATACTTAAAGTCATCTCATCGCAAGTCTTCCAACATATCTTGTTTTATAAAAATTTAATATTTGTAGCTTAAGTTATGCAAGAAATACAAGAAGCAAAGACATGAGCGGTATTAAACCAAATCTAGGAGCAACTTCATCTAAATCCAGGCTTTTCTAATCTTAAATTGGATTTAAAAGTGTATTGCAAGACCCTACAAGGGTCAATTCTAGTCATTATATCTAGGAGATGGTGCCACTTTAGAGAAAGAAGAGAAAGAAAAGGGAAGAAAGGAAAAGGACAATGATATATATGTAGACAACACTTTAAATACAAAATTTGACACTTACCGAAAATATGATATCGTCATGAACACACATGACATCGTTTGAATACATGACTCCCCTTTTTAATAAGGAGGGAGAGTCATGTGTAGACCTAGCAATGAGTCATCGTAGGTTATTTCGTTAACCAATGACTTGATTCATCGTTAAATGTTAAGAATAAATATTACAATTGAGTAATATTACATGATGAACATGACATATAATAGATGTTATGGATATATAATATGGAATGCCGCAATTCAATTATCTAAGGGATATGTCTTGGTAGATAATATGTGCTGACAGTATGGTACTTGTTAACTAAGTTATATATCCATGAATTGATTTGATAAATAAAAATAACAAAGAAATAGTCAGAATATGTTAGATATAACTGGCGTAGACCTTCAACTTGCTGATAATAGCTACGCTGCGAGTCTACATACATGATCGGTTGAGCCATCCAAAGAGTGGTTTAACCTTTCTGTGCCTTATTGCTAGGCTAAGTGGCCATACAAGATAGTGAGGTGCATGACGTGGGGTTTGGGGGATGGTACTTTCTCAACTAGGGAGTGGAGGAAGGATTGTTCGTGCATAACCATGGCTGGTTAGCATCCATTTGTAGCATGCCACTTAGTCATCATTTCTTCTTATAAGAATTCCAAAGCAATGGATTGAGTTATGGGGCTAATACGAGAAATCCTCTTAAAGTTAGACATACTTCTTAGAATATCATCACAAGTTCTCTTGCACCGTCTAAGGTGTTTGACCGATAAATAACAAAGGTCACAGAGGATGAGGGGGAATACATGCAAGAAGGTAGCTGGACTATCACAGGAGAGTCTTTCTCTGAAAAGCCTTTTTGGACTAAGACAGGACTCTTTCCATTTTTTTCATTCCTATCTAGCTCTAAACGAGGGATGTTCAAGGAATTTGTTCCATTAAATAAACTATACCTTAACATAAAAGTTGGACAACGTTAGAACCGGACGACATGTTGAGTAATTCTTACTTGAGACCTTGAGCAAGGGCTAACTCTAGGTTCGAAGCTTTAAGAGGATTGGATGATTCAAGTATCATTGAAAAATACAGTATTCGTGCAACTCTCGTAATCATTACCGACGTAAATAATTGATTGCTGTCATGACGGTGACATGAGTGGAGATTAATTTTCCCTTAAATTAGGCGTATATATGCAAAATTATTACTCAAACGTGTTCCTCCCACGGCTCAGGAGATTCCTACCACCCAATGTGCTTGCGTCCAAATGCACAATGTGTCTCTATGTCGTTTGCTTGATAGGATTCATATTCCTTGTTTTGGACGAGTACAAATAAGGATCAAAACGGAAATCTCTTTATGTGGAGTGAACAAAAACTGCCAATGAAGGGCAGTCATAGATAAAATTTGCTCTCACTGAAAGAGAAGCCTAAACATCAAATTTACCGCCTACATGAAAGAAAACCATGGGTTTCATGATATGGAAAGACACCATGACCTTATCACCTGCTGATATATTGTATTATGCCCCCATTATCCACTGTCTACTGACACGAATCTCGTTACTTTATTCCCGACGAATAGGCCACATGGGCCATTCGGAAACAGGCTTTCAAGTGGGCTTCGGCCTTAAAAAAAGGAAGGTTAGCAAGGCACGTCAGGTCGAGAGTTCGTTTTAGCTGCTCAACTTTTAGCGCAGGAATTTTTTTTTTTTTTTTTTTTTAAGATTCCTACACAAGTGGTTAAGGAAATTAAATGTGCCCATTTGGCATGATACCTTGTAAACCCCACCTTCCACTCTCCGCTATCCATCTGAATCTATCCAACTCCTTATACATGCTCTCTAAATCCCACCGATGGTACAACTTATGGAAGTCCAGCCTATGACAAAATTTTGACCGTTCAATACAATGATAATACTTCTGTTCGATTTCCTTTGAGAGTATCTTTTCCCGTTTTATGGGATGTTGCCTCTCCCACTCTACAGAGGGGGTGCGATTGTTCCTTCTACCCTCTTATCCTCTCTATAGGCCATGTCCTGTTGTACTGAATTTCCTCTCTGTAATGAAGTTTAAATTTAAAAACAAAAAAAAAAAGCAAAACAAGGATAACACTTTTGGTGCCAGGGCAATATTTCTCTCTTCCTGTCTTATTCATTAAAACCAATGGGACTGTTAAGTTTTTTGCCTAAGAGGTAGAAAGGTGGATGCTACTGAATGTTGATCTCGTCTTGTTGATCAAATCCAATGTGCCTGTAAAAGACACCCCACAAACCGCGGCATCGCACAAACCCCCTCCCCAACTTCTTCGCCTGAATTTGGGTCCCCGATTGGCCGCTAGGCATCGATCGGTCGGGGTACCCTCTCCCTTCCTATACTCCTTCTGTCTCTTGCTTTGTTAGAAAGATTCGTCCGACATCTCTTTCATGGTCATGGACATCCATTTCCCTTCCCACCCTCCCCCAGCTTGCACTAAAACTCCTTTATCTCTTTGACTTTTTAAAGGGTGCGTTCTGATCTACTCGGTTTTCCTTTAATCGAGATAGGTTCGGTTAAGAAAGAAAAAAACAATATGCCTGTGACCCTTTTCGATTTTTACCTAAAAGGTATAAAGGTGGATGCTCTACGGGGCACACGGCGGAACGAAGCCTCTTGCCGTCGGTTACCCTTGCTTGCCAATTTATGTACCGATTTCATGTCAAACTCCCCATCGAGCGTCCATCACATATCAACTGTCAACCACAAGGCACACGACATTGCTTGGGAGCACCCCTACAGATTCAAATAGGAAAGGGGGTCTCGGGCTCACAGAACTGGTTGAACAGTGTAGAATCATCGTTGTTAGATACCTTTGCTCTATCTTCCATACGTGCGCATCGTGAGTGCACAGCAGCGCGGCTGCCACTCGAATTGCACGCCTTGCGCTGTGTGGCTCAATGCGATGAACATGGCATGAATTGAATTTGAAGTGCTTGTCTGTTAGACCGAGGTTTTTGCGGAAGGTAAGATTCAAATCCTGATTTTTCTATGGGAGCCCCACCTGCTCATCCGAGAGGGATTCTTTTGTCTTGATTCTTCGGATACTTCCTATCTGTGTCAAGAGCAAATCTTGGGTACTGCTGCCTGCCGTTGGCTTCAGCTCAAGTGCTTTCGGAAACATGGGCTGAATGATTGATTGGCCGTGGGAGTCGATTCCCACACTGTTTTTATAACATCGTCACGTACAGATTATTCCGGCTTCCAATGCCAAGCAACCGATAGAAAAGTAAACAGTAACGCGCCACCCCCCACACCCACCCCCACAAACCAAGATCAGAGTTTGCCCTTCGAAATATTGGCATCGTAAACCCGAACCAGCCACATTTCATAAGTACGATTGCCGCATCAGCACACTCAGAAGTCCAGATATCACCCCAAAATGACCATGAAACTTGCCTCCTTTTGTACAAATAACTCCTCTACATAGGGAGGATTTTGAACAGCCAAAATCATCTTGAGCATGTCCCTCTGTTTTTTCCCCGCACCCCCTCTCCTGCGAAAAGCCAAGCAGCGGCCGTACGGACCCTGATCAGCCATCGGAGGCTGATCGGGGTCCTCCCAAATCACTACCGATGGCCGATCGCGGCCCTCCTAACTCACTCTGTAGTTTTCTCCCACCCTCTGGAGCACTCTTTCAGCTCCAAGCTTGACATGCCAACCATCTTCCATGGTGATGGATGCTTCCTCCTTCGAGCGAGGTGAGCAGCGGATGACGAGCTCCTCCTCAATCCTGTTGAGCTTCGTGGCGGCTCGCGGCGTGCACGGCATCAAATAGAAGCGACGGAGTCTCGACAGCAGGCGGCAGAGGGGTGGGGTGATGTCCTCGATCGCAGCTACGTGGGCGCAGAGGGGGCTCGTAGCATCTGTCGAGCTGCAGATCCGTCGCCAAAACTTCCTCTACCGTCACCATGAGCCTGGCCGGACATCTATAGCTGTAGGCAGACAACTGTGAGGCGATCAATCGTTGCAACAGGGTGATTAACCGTGTGTGATGATTGGTTGACGTAAGGATGATCCTTTTTGACTCCTAAGGGTTTCAATTGATGCTTAAGTCAAATCTAGTTCATCCATTTTATTGTATATTGTTATTTTTCTTCGTTGTTAGTTTATTTAATTTTTTCTTCATTACTGATATGTTCTTCCCCCTTAGGGGATGAAATTACCGAACAATGTACCAACGCTAATTTGATTGAATTTTTCATTTATACTAACGTCTAGAAATTTTCTTAAGAACAAAGTCATATCTTGAGCATGTCATCGATCACCGTTTGAAATCCATGTTAGTAATGCTCCATTGAAATCTATGTCAGCAATGCTTCTTTTTTATTTCTTTTGAACTTAAGTCAGAAGTTTTATTCCCCTTAACAAGATGGAGAGTATTCTTCTTTTCTTGCCTCACTGTATGATTCCAACCCCTTCCCAAAAAAAAAAAAATCATCTTGAACTTGCTCACGACAAGTTAGTAACTGCTAACATTACTTTGCATGACGTATTATTGCTTAAAATTCATTGGCACCTTACAGCCAAATTGCTACTGAAGTAACCATCGGAGGGCAGTTTCTAGCAGCATCAAGGGTTCTACTGGATCTTATATACTGCTTTGAGCAAACTACATTTTAACCAAAAAATAAAGCACCTAGAACAAAATTGGCGAAGCAAAACTCAGCCAGCAGGCTCAAACCAAAAAAAAAAAAAAAAACGATCAAGTTCTCTTCATTTGCTGCAGCACGTATTTAGTGAGAATATTTCCCCAAAGAATCAAGCAAAGGAAAACCGAATATCAAAAGAGAGAACATCGATTGAACAAAAACATGCCTGCCATTAAACTTCATCAATCCACAGTTAAGAAAAAACAACGGAGTACAGACCGCCTCCTCAACACCAATGGGCCAAACAGGCCGAAAAACAAAAGAGACCACGCCACACTACAAATTCTCTAGCGCAAACGTTTTTCCTTCCATATTAAGCGAGATTACACTAGGGACTCCATATGCCATGCAGGGCTCGCAACAAGTACTGCAGATCTCATTTTATTTCTAAACAAACCGCACTGATCAAGCAGAAGAACTCGTTTAATGGGTCTTGGCAACATGGCGGACAAGGTCAACCACACGGTTGCTGCAAGAAAAACAGATTAGAAGTTAGATATATGCAAATCAAACAATTAGGAAAAGGACTAGTTTGTAAGTGTTTCAATCCAGTACCTGTATCCCATCTCATTGTCATACCAGGACACCACCTTCACGAAGTTCTTGCTCAAAGCAATTCCAGCCTTGGCATCAAAGATACTTGACCTGCAAACACAAACCGTGTTCTTCGGAGTCAGAATCCAAAGCCTAATAGAGCAGATGGGCATATGATATGGAAGAACACGAAGGAACCAATGCCATACCTGCAGTCACCAATGAAGTCGGTGGAAACCAAATCCTCATCCACATAGCCAAGAATTCCTTTCAGCTTGCCCTCCGACTCTTGCCTGAATTGAAAACAAATAAGAGTGCATCAACAACGGTGGCATATTAAGGATAAAGATCTCATATGGCTTTGATAAAAGTATAGAGTGTTACTTGATGGCTGCCTTGATCTCATCATAAGAAGCCTCCTTCTCAAGCCTTACAGTTAAGTCAACAACAGAGACATCGACGGTTGGGACTCGGAAGGCCATGCCCGTCAACTTTCCATTCAATGCAGGAAGAACCTTTCCGACAGCCTACGGAGCAACGCTCATAAGTATAAAAAACTATTTTCCTGGAGAAGTTGCATATCACATGATAGGAGCAAATTTAGAGAAAATCACAATACCTTGGCAGCACCAGTGCTGCTGGGAATAATGTTGAAACCAGCAGCCCTTCCACCTCTCCAGTCCTTGCTAGATGGGCCATCCACGGTCTTTTGGGTAGCGGTAACTGAATGTACAGTGGTCATCAAGCCCTCAATAATTCCAAACTTGTCGTTAAGGACCTGAAGGAATTGACCGAAAAGGTTAGCTCCCAAAAGCCACAGCGTTATACAAACAGCACAGGCAGAATAAAACTCGGACCTTTGCCAGGGGAGCCAGACAGTTAGTTGTGCAACTGGCATTAGAGAGAATGTTGATATCAGATGTGTATTTCTCCTCGTTGACACCCACAACGAACATGGGAGCATCTTTGCTCGGAGCAGAGATGATAACCTTCTTAGCACCACCCTGATTAACAGGATAAAGATGTCAGTATGAATGGCAGACAAATGTTGTATAAAAGTTAAAATCACCAGTATATTCACTACATAATGCACACATCAAAACATGCCATCAAAGAAACAAAATGATAAAAAGGGTAGACAGCCCAATTCTAAGTAACATTTCACATGTAGCAACAAGAACACCAGGACCATCCATATCATAGACTACGGTACCATTTATTTTGAAGGATTAATTTTGTAAGTGATCAGATTGTGAGATAAACTTGAAATTGTGAATTTTTTGTGTTTGAGGTAAATATGGATCGAACCATGGTGTGTTTTGAGGAGACAGGTGGAGGTATTTTCTTACACAATCCCAAGTTAAGTTCATCTCACCCTTCCCCCACTAAATTGGATAATCCTAGGATTGATTGAGGACTCTATCCTAGGATTGTTATAAACAAGGATTAAATGACTCAAACACAGCATAAACAGGTCAATCCCTACAAATAAACAATACCCAAAAGTAGCATCTGCCAAAGGGTTTTTATTCTAATTGCAATAAACGACACAATCTTGAAAAGGCACGGGCAACTTAAAAGAAATCAAAATCATATTGGAAGCACAAATTACCTATCATAATTCACACGATGGAATGGAGAAGCATAGACACGAACAAAGGAATCACAAATGAAATACTTATGGTGATGATAAATGATAATTTGAGTTAACACCCTCGAAGTAATTTTGCTCTAGTTGCAATAGACAAATACCAAGAAGGATGGGCAACTTGAAAATGCGCTACAGAGTTTGACAGAATAATATAAGCCCAATAATGGTGACGAACCATGTGCTTCTAAGAATGGCCAAAGGTTTTTAACAGCACATTAGCTTGGTTTTAATACGATAGAGTACCTTCAAGTGTGCGGAAGCCTTCTCATTGTCAGTGAAGACACCAGTGGACTCAACAACGTAGTCAGCGCCAACCTCGCCCCATGGGATCTCCGCAGGGTTCCTATAAAACGAGAGGTTAGAATGTCAACGACGACACCGACAACAACCATAACAAGCTACCAAACGGACAATTTGTTACAATAACCACCTGATTCCGAAGATGGTGACCTCCTTCTTACCGAACAAGAGTGTCTTGGAGTCCTTCACCTTGACGTCGGTGTGCTTCCAGTGGCCGTGAACGGTATCATACTTGAACATGTAAACCTACGATAGGAAGCACATGGTCAGAGAGGTAATCAAGCCGACAGAATGGGAGCTATCACTGGTTGCAAATTTACCAGAACGCTGCATGATAGTATCGAAGCTCAGAAACAGGGAAACAGGGAATGACATCTAAATATCCGGTTCTACTTCTCGATAATAGATGGAAGGACATTTACATGAAATTTTGCGGCGGAAAAATAAAACGGAAAATGTTGCTTTTGGGTTGTTGTCTACAACATTTCGCAGACGTGACTACATTTCCGAACAGCAAATTATCAAGAGGAACTTACTTCCGTCTTTATTTTACTGCACATTACATTTCTATAGAATCCGAGGAAATAAATCAAACTTTTACAGGGCCACAACAGTAAACAAGTATTTTTCAGGGGTAAGAAACGTAAAAATCCCCGTCACCGGCAGTTACATGTTCTCACTCGCTCCATCCTTTCAGGAGGAAGCAGTAGGAGGCAGGGACAGAAACATAGATCGCGATCCCAAAAATAAGTAAAGGGCTGACAGATCGGGCGATCGAGGGACCATACCATGTAGTCGGCGGTGATGAAGGGGTCGTTGACGGCTACGAGCTCGACATCCTGGCTCTGGAGCGCGACCCTCGCAACGAGGCGCCCGATCCTACCGAATCCTAACAGATCGAACCAAAAGACCACGAGATCAGACCACGATCCGAGCTCGGAGGACCTAAAAACGAACCAGATCTGGCGGATCACGATGGGTAACACTCACCGTTGATGCCGATCTTGATTGCCATCTGGAATGGGCTGAGGAGAGGTGAAGGGTTAGTGCAGAGGTGAGATACTGACGAGGAGGAGGTTGAGAAGACGAGAGGACAGTGCTGGTGTGTGTATGAGATAGGGTTTGTGGGTTTTATATAGGAGGGAGGGGAGGGGAGGGGAGGGGAGGGGAGCGACATCTGGGCCGTTCAAGCCTGGAGAAATATCTGGTGTATTTTGTGCTAGAGCTCACGTAGTTTTATCTTATTATCTAGGAGTTTTGTTGCTTGGTGAGGAAGTTGGAGGTTAGTGATACTTTTGACCTCCGGTGAAGGAAAGAATTTCTCCTCTCCCTCTCCTCTTTGAAAATTATTTTATTTACTTTTCTATGCGTTGAAGGTTTTTTTTTTTCATTAATATTTAAGGGTTCATCTTGATGTAAAATAAAATGTCGTAGGGATAGATTAAAAATGAAATAAGTAAAGATAAATATTTATTTAGGTGGTAAATTAAGAGGAAAATTAAGTAAAGATAAAATAATTGATATAATAATATGTTATTAGTGATATTTAAGAAAAAGATAAATTTTTACTCTGCACATTATCAAATACACCTAAATCTCAAGAATGAAGTACATCTATAGACAACATTTATAAAATCACATATAAATCATAAGGGCATCCGTTGAAGTATTTATTAGAGAATACCTCAAGGTTACACGTCATATCAGTGTGCGCGCGAAAGTTTCTTTCCTTCTTTCTGAGCCCTCAAAGTAGTTGCACATAAGAGTCTTGTGATATCAGTAGATAATTATTTAATAATATAAATGAGGGTAGCATGTAATAATATGATATTAATAAAGATGTAGTGTTATTTATTTAATAATAAAGATAAAAATTATTAAGATTTAATTTAAATAATTAAAAATAATTACTGATAGTTTATGTTAAAATAATTTAAAAAATCTGAAAAAAGTTTAATCATGAAAAAATCTCTCCAAACCCCCACCGCCGGATAGAAAGTAAAAGGAGAGGTTCTGTGTAAGAGAAAGTGGGCAAGTTGGAGATTCGGAAGACTCGTTTGGATTTTTGAGGGTATAGGATTCCCGAGGGACCTTTGATCTTCGAAAAGAGATTTTTCGATGCTAGTCGGTTAGCTGGTTTTGTGACATCTTGTATAGGAATTACATGATTGTAATTTTTCCTTGTGTATTTCAGAACCACCGTTAAGAAGATCGAAGGTGCATTTTGTACTTCAATTACCAAAGGTCACGAGGGAATTTTTGTATGATTCTTGTGTCATATCATACAAAAATTATTTTGTACCTTGATTGTTTCGAGAGACACCCGTCAAAGTCGAAGCTTCCCTGGCCTGTCGAAAATGGAAAGGACTTACGTCTGCATTGACGTATTAAGAAGGATCAAGTGAACTTAAATTTTAATTGATATCGAATTTAGAGTAATTTAACTTATAGTTAAAGTAATTTCACCTTTTTCTATAGAGCTATTTTAATCTATGAAATCATTTAAATTAATTAATCCACTTATACTATAATTCTGTTTCCCTTGACAAAACATACCTTGATGGACGATATAAGAGTATGTGTTGAATCGAGGAGATACCAAGAAATACTCTAACCCATGGATGGCCGTAATTTTGATTCGAGTAATGTATTAAAGTACTCGTCTAAATTATTTTCAAAACAATGGGCCTTTTTAATAAAAATTTTCATTTCATCAAATTTTATTGAATATTTTCCCCAATCCTTTATTCTCAAGTTCTTTCAACGTCGATATCCCTGTGCATACCCATGGTATTTGAGGCTTAAGAGGATTCTTCTCACAACAACGGCTTATTAGGTCATCCTTCCAAAAGGGTCAGCATTTTTCGGAAATGATCGATATTTTTCAAAATTTCTGGCTTTTCTCGAAAGACATCCCATGGGAGGGAAGGGCCACATTCTGCCCTAGAAAAGAAGGATTACTATGGAATATACCTTCTAGATGCCCAGCGAAACGTTCAGAATTCCTCGGTCAAAACTTGAACAAATGTAACGTATGGTCACTCACAGCATGGATATTTATAAATCTACCGCAAGAATATGAGCCAAGTGCATACTTAGTCCCTTAAAATTCGAGTATGGCAATTGCAGCCTTGAAATGGAACGTTTATGCCATATAACTAGAGGAGATGGCTATAAATCCAGTATTCACGATTTTATTCGGCAACAGACATGTAATTTTCATTTGATTATAAGATGTTCCATCAAAGCAAGGGGAAATGTGATTATTCCTACGCTATTACGACATCTACAATTCTCTTTCATGTAAGTTATCTCTGTTTTGTGCTACACTTTAAAAGAATGCCGGTAAAGGAACAAACTTTGCAACACCATTTGCAATGGGCAATGTGCGCACTTAATAAGAAGGGATCGCGATTTGCTAATATGTTTTGCAACATTAGGATGAGACCTACGTGCGTTCAAATTACACATAGGTGAGCTCCACAGGAAGAATTTCTTTTTATAACACAAATGTATTTTAATCTTATATGTTCCCTCCCACTCCATTAAATTAAATTATACTAGTAATATTTACTTATAAAATAAATTACATCATAAATTTCTAGCAATAAATCAAATTATATCGATGTTTTTTAATTTTAAATTAAATATTTAATCTCAACTAAATTTTTGAGACTCCTAAAAATTTAAGAACAAAAATTCACTAATAATATTTAATATTTGATTTAAAATAAAAAATCATCGATATTTTTTTACTTATAATAAAAAATGATGTGTGATATTTTAAATATCATCGTAAATATTTGATTTATGATAGATAGTATTTTATTTTAAATCAAAAATCATTACCATTGATTTATATATATAATTAAAAATCATTGATAATATTTAAAATATAATCAATAATATTTGATTTAAAACAAAAAAATTACAAGTAATATTATTAAATATCAATATTAATTTTTCATTAAAGGAATAATACTTATATCACATAAAAAGTTACATATACACTCATAATATATGCAATGAGATTTATCAAAAATTAAGAAATTATTAATATCATTTTACAGGTAAAAGTCACAAGTGATATTTGATTTTAAATCATTTATATATAATTAAAAATTATCGATGATATTTATATTAGTAATTTATTATTCAAGTAGGCGTTGGCTTGTGATCTCTGGTGGATTAATTATAAAATAAATTGTAAAATAGTGATATTTAATTTAAAATTAAATAATATTTTATCCAGGAGGAGGAGGAGAGAGTTGCTGCATCTACCCTTGAAATTGCCCCAACACTTTACAAAAGCACGCTCTACTAAATTAACGATACAATGTCATCACTAACACTGTGGCGAAAATAGGTAGCCAAACCAACCGTACATGTAGGCGTTAATTTGCTTTAGTCCCACAACTGCTACCCTGATCACCAAAGTATTCCGTGAAAATATAAAGCTTATGAGCATATATTTTGGTATGTATATTAATGTTTTATCTTTGTTAATCAAGAATAATGTAAATTTACAACTTATTTACATGAAAAATATCTTATAAGATTAGTTTACTTGAGGGATTAACATTTCAAAATAGAGGTTGATCTCTGTTTAGTTAAGGAGTTAATCCATGTGGTCAAAAGTTAAGTTAAAGATTTTTAACACTAATTTTACTAGTATCAATTCTAAAAAGTATTAATAAAATAAATATTAACTTTATAAATCTTCCACACCTAAATTTTACTTCTCAAAAGTTGATATTAAAAATAATTTAAGTAAATATCACAAAAATTAATATAAAAATTTAATATCAATTTAAGTAAATAAAAATTATTATCAATATTATTATGTAAGTAAATAAAAATAAAATTTAACATAATATTATACCTCTTAGCGTCAATTTTTTTACTTTCTAAATAAAAATAAAAATGGAGGATATCTCCCATAAATATAAATTAGGGATATCATCTTTTAAGCTTGACAAGGAAAATTAGAAAAACTTGGACATCCATTCAGGACATTTCTACAGCAGAGAATCCCACATGAGAAGCAAGGATGGTAGAACAATTTTGAATGACATTTATAAACTTTCAGAAAGATTGGATAACCCAAGTAGCTAACCTCATGAATTCACGGCATATCTAACCATATCAAATTACTCACCCTTTCTATTAGGAAAAGTGCAATTTGAAAGCAGCTCCCGACTAGGCATTCACTCAATCGTCCCATCCCCATTTATCTAACAAAACATACCAAAGATTAAGATTAAATATTATAGAATAAAAAAATTCCACGCGATCGATGGTGCGATGAGGACGTAAGTAGACCAAAATCCTGACGTGGACGTCACAACGATTTGTGAATTTAAACGAGGCCTTCTCTTCGGCTTTGCGTGGACGCGGTCTCCACGTTGGATTTTTATGATGAATTTTTTCTCCGATCGACATAAAGTTTTATATAATTATTTCTATCAAATTAAGTAGATTTCATTTTTATTTTTATTATTAAATAATTATCCACTTTATTTTATATTTTTACATTTAATATTAAATAAATACCTACAAAATTCTTCCTTCTCGCTTTTAATGTCAAATAAATTATTAATATCTTTCACTTTCACTTTTAATATTAAATAAATTATAGTATTATATATATTATATTACATACCTCAAAATGTATCCCAATCCTAGATGGATCCTACAAAGATTTCATGTGTAACCCCTCACCTCTACCCTCCTCATAAATTTCAGCTATAAAAGAGCATCCCAACTACAAAACCCATGCCACACCACCCACCCACTTACAACCTCCTGCGGTCACCACCGCCATCACCTTTGTCGCCTGCCAGCGCGATGAGGAGCTTTGCCGTTGCTAGTGTGAGGAGGAGCTTCGCCATCGCCATCGCTACCCACCAGTGAGACGAGGAGCTCTGCGCTAGGCTTTGTCGCCGCCACCGTGCCAGGAGCTCCTCGCCGAGGAGTAAAGCCACCACCAACGTGCCTCTGCTGTTCGCCAACGCGACAAGGAGCTCTGCACCACGCAACACCTCGTAGAGGAGTAGAGCCGCCGCTCCTCCCCATCAGATTCCCCGATTTGTACCCTCCACCTCGAGGACCACCTCTCCCACATGGACATCGCTAACCACCTCCTCCTCATCGCCGACCTCAAAGACGAGGCCCTTCTTGCTACACAACCCAGTTTCGTCCTCGCCTTCTCCTCCACTCTCATCTTCGCCACCGTCTCCAAGGACCTTCTCACCATTAGCCACCTCAGCCTCTCCGGCCAGGTTCGTGGTGCCCCCCTCCGACCTCGCCTCTCCCTCGACAATGCTTTTGATGCGGGATGATTTTTTTGCTCTTTTAGAGTTCTTGCTGAGTTAATTCTTAATTGGAAGCGGAGTGTATATTTCTGAACCTGCAATTTGTGCTCTTGATGCTATAAGATTTCTTTTTTGCTTTTTGTGGTTGTTGTTCGAGTAAGTGTTGCAACTGTGAAATGTAGTTGTTATGTTTGCTTGAATTTAACTTTCTGATTTACTAATTTACCTAAAATGAAACTTATTAGTTGAATTCTCTTATGCAATTGTGATTGATGTGTTACGAACGTGAGCATGAGACGGATTTTTAAGACGTCTGGGAAGTGGCCTAGACGTCTATCCAGACATCTGGAACCTGTTATGAATGCGTGCCCCAGACGCCTTTTAAGACGTCTGGGAGGTGGGCCAGACGTCGGACCAGACGTCTGGAATCACTTCCAGACGTCGTATCAGACGTCTGGGATCGTTACCAGACGTCTGGAAATCTGTTATCTTTGACACGCGCGGGTCGTCTGCGCGCCTGAGCGCGCAGACCCGCATATTCGCTTATTCCTTCCTCCAGCGGCTGCAGATTCCCCTGCTGCGCTCCTTCTCTCTCCTCCTCGCGCGGCCTTAAAAGGCCACGCACTCTTCCGTCACCACCACCTCCTTCCTCTTCTCCTTCAGCCAGTGAGCGCGAGAGCGAGTGTGAGGTTGCAGCGGCAGCGGCGGCCGCAGTGAGTGCGGAGGAGGTGCTGCGTGCGAGAGCGGCGCTCAACCGTGAGGGCGAGCTCGCCGGGGCTGCCAGGGCGGGCCGGCGGGGAGCGCAGCGGGCGCGGGGCGACGCGGGGGGGACTGCTGCGGTCCGAGCAGCAGGCGCACGAGGTGCGACGAGGCGCGACGTCGCGAGTGGAGGGCGAGTCGCGGCCTGATTCTGGAAACATTTCCAGAATCAGACATTTGGGCTGATAACCAGACGGCGAGGGCAACGTCTGGAAGACCATCCAGACGTCTGAAAGGTGAGTTCTTCCGTCTTCTCCCTTCCTGTCGACTGACCGTACTGAGAGAGAGAGTTGGGTGTGCGCAGGCTCGGTGATTCGCCATCCAACGCGAATTAGACGTCTGGCTGTAGTACCAGACGGCGGGAGCGACCTCCAGACGTCCGGGGTGACCATCGGACGTCTGGGAACTAGGCCAGACATCCCCGCAGGCTTCTGGACGTCTGAAAAATCACGCAGAACAAGGTAATTCTCTGATCCACTTTTTAAGACGTCTGGAAGAAGTTCCAGACGTCTAATTTTGCACAGTGTCGTCGTTTTCCACCCATTGAGGGCCCATTCGGGTTTTGTTTTCCGCGTTTCGAGTTGCGTTCTTTCCGGAATTAAATCCTCTACCCGTCTACAGTAGCTATACACTGTTTTGAGACACTCCTTGTGTTTGATCATTGTGATAGGACCTCTTTCCGTTGCAGTCTTGGGGGTCGCGGAGGCACGCGGGATTCTCGATCACGCCCCCATTACTCCCGTCGTACCTGGTAGAGTGGCTTTTAAGTATAACCTGTTAAATTGTGGAATTATAAATAGAACCTAGGACATTGCATGAATCCTAGGAATGAAAAACAGATTGAATGATAGATCCTAGGTATTGCATGAATCCTAAGGCTGGAAAACTAGATTGTATGATAGATTCTAGGATACGGCATGAATCCTAGGACGGGAAAACTAGTGGAACAGATGAATACTGCAGTCTTGGAAAAATGGAAAGGAACAAGTAGCTGCCTGTAATTGAATTAACAGCTGCCTGTTGAATAAATAAACGTGTTTGAGAACATGGATTGTGATAACGTGAAACTGGAAGGTGAAACTTAGACGTTCTGAGCTGGAACCCTACGGGGAAGTAGGAGTAGAACTCCTGGAAAGTGAATGGAATAGAATTGGGGAAGTGAGCTGGCCCTTGAGTACGGAGTACCAAGGAGAGCGATTGTCCCCCTGTTTAGTGCAGAGCGGAGACAGCCGCCCCAGGGACCCGGGGTTAGGACTGGCCACTCTGTACCGACTTGCTGGCCCTCGTGTACGTAGTACCGAGGAGAGCTACTAGTGTAGGGAGGTACTAGCTACCCCACGGGCCCCGGGGTTCTGCTAGCCTCCCACACCGACTTGTTAGGCCCACTGGGGCAAACCAGGATAGTCAGGCGAGGGTGCGCGGACTGTGGAGGGGCAAGGCCCCTGTTTGGTTACTGTGGAGGGGTTGGACCCCTGTTACTGAGAGGACTCTGCCCTGTTCTGGTTCCGTGCTGTGCTTTGGGCGCACCCGTTAACGGAAACGACTGACCGCGTGCCAGTGTGGGTTAGCTACCCGTGCGTTTACCGCGCTTGCCATAGTCACCGTTACGTCTGTCAGTGACCTTGGGGTGGTTGACTGAGAGTAGGATCACCACGGGGGACTCTCCCGGCCAGGAGAGCACCACGTGCTACTTCTACTGTTCGGAAAAGACTACAATCAAGATTGTTCCCACGAGGAACATTCGAGATCAAGTGAGAGATCTGAGAAATAGATAAATCGTGAGATAATTGAAAGACTTAAATAAAGAAACTAACAAAACTTAACAGCTACTGTACACTCTACTGTTTCTTTAGTTTTAGTTGCCACTCTACTCAGCGTTTTGCTGACGTGTTACACTCGTTACCTTTCAGGACCAGGTATTGAGCAGCCAGGGTCAGCGGCTGCAGAGGACGCTGGGCCGAGTAAGGTCCAGTAAAGTTACCACTATTTCTTGTACCTCTTTTTGTTCCGTTATAGTGAGTAGTTCTTGTTTCCGCTGTACTTTTCTTTACCTGCAGTTCATATTTAGTTATGAATGTTGTTCTACTGTTGTGGTGGTATATACTGTAGTAGTTTCTTTCCTTGCTGCTGTATTTTCTTACTGTTAGTTATATTCATGTTGAATGTGGTTTATTTTACTGCTCTTTTGGTTACTTCCTCGTTGGACGACTAGGTCTTGGGATTAGTTGAGTCGGTCCGGTTCTCATGTCTCGTAGGGGCTCGGGAACCGGGTCGTTACAGAACCCTTCCCAGACGTCTGGTAATAAATTTTTTCGACGTACCGGGTTGCGTCTGCGCGCGCACGCGCGCAGACTGCACCCGCCGCCTTCGTCTTCTTTTTCCTCTCTCTTCCCGCAGACGCGCCGTCTCTCTTCTCTCTCTCCACGCGCTGCCTGATATAAACCCTCGCCCTCTCCCTCACCCTTATCTCCTCCTACTCTCTTCCCCTTCTCCCTGCCAGCGAGCGAGTGAGCGGCGGCGGTAGCAGCGGCCGCGACGAGCGTGCGGGAAGGAAGGTTGCGAGCGGAAGGAAGAAGCTCGACCACGAGGGTGCGAGCTTGCCAGGGCAGCTAGAGCCGGCCGGGGGGGGAGCGGCGGGCGTGGGGTGTCGCGGAGGGGCTGCTGCAGCTCGGGCAGCAGGGGGACGGGACGCGGCGCGGCCGTGTGTCACAGGCGGAGAGCGAATCGGGTTCTGGTTCTGGAAAATTTTCCAGAATCAGACGTCTGGACTTACGTTCAGACGACGCCGAAGAGTCTGGGGGACGGTCCAGACGTCTGACAAGTAAGATATTTCTTATCTTCTCCTTTTTACGCGTGTACGGCCATGCAGTCGTTCGCCGCGATTTCTTCTACGCTTCGTCGTGCTGAGAGCAGGTGTGTGTATGCGCAGGTTCTGCTCGGGAGGACGCGAAGGCTCGCCATCCCACGTGAATTAGACGTCTGGCTACAGTGCCAGACGACGGAGAGAACCTCCAGACGTCCGGGGTGACAATCGGACGTCTGGAAACAAAGGCCAGACGTTCCAGTGGGCTTCTGGACGTCTGAAGGACTGCGCAGACTGAGGTACGACCTGACCCACCTTTTAAGACGTCTGATTTTGGACAGATTCGTCGTCCTTGACCCGTTTAGGGCCCGTTCGGTATCCATTTTCCGTGTTTCGAGTTGCATTCTTTCCAGAATTAATTCCTCTATCCGTTTACAGTAATTGTATACTGTTCTGAGAAACTCCTTGTGATTGATCCTTGTGCTAGGACCCCATTTCGTTACAGTCTTGGGGGTTGCGGAGGCGCGCAGGATTATCGACCATGCCCCCAGTACTCCCGGTTTCGCTGGTAGAGTAGCTCTTTAATTTATTTAACAAAATTGTTACAATTATGAAACAATTAATAGAGTCTAGGGCATTACATGAACCCTAGGACTGAGAAATTAGATTGAATGATAGATCCTAGGGTATTGCATGAATCCTAGGATTGGAAAACTAGATTGAATGGTAGATCCTAGGGTATGGCATAAATCCTAGGACTCGAAAACTAGTTGAATAAACAACCATTGCAGTCTTGAAAAAGTAGAAAGGAAATGATAACTGCCTGTAAATTGGTTAACAGCTTCCTGTTATGAATGAATAAATATGATTGAGAACATGGGTTGTATGAACGTAAAGCTGGAACGGTGAAACCTAAATTAGCTGGGTTAAAAGAGCTTGAACCCCACGGGGAATTAGGAGTAGAACTCCTGGAAAGGAAATGGAATAGAATTGGGGAAGTGAGCTGGCCCTTGAGTACAGAGTACCAAGGAAAGCAACTAACCCCCTGTTTAGTGCAAAGCAGAGCCAACCGCCCCAGGGACCCGGGGTTAGGTCTGGCCACTTTGTACCGACCTTTGGCCCTCATGTTCACAGTACCGAGGAGAGCTACTAGTGTAGGGAGAGTACTAGCTACCCCACGGGCCCCGGGGTTCTACTAGCTCACCTACACCAACTTGTTAGGCCCACTGGGCAAACCAGGGTAGTCAAGCGAGGGTGCGCAGACTGTGGAGGGGCAAGGCCCCTGTTTGGTTACTGTGGAGGGGCTGGACCCCTGTTACTGAGAGGGCTCTGCCCTATACTGGTTCCGTGCTGTGCTTTGGGTGCACCCTTTAACGGAAACGACTGACCGCGTGCTAGTGCGGGGTAGCTACCCGTGCGTTTATCGTGCGTGTCGTAGTCACCGTTACGTTTGTCAGCGACCTTGGGGTGGTTGACTGAGGGTAGGACCACCACGGGGGACTCTCCCGGCCAGGAGAGCACCACGTGTCACTTCTACTTTTCGGAAAAGACTGCAATCAAGATCGTTCCCACGAGGAACATTCAAGATCAAGAGAATGATCTAAGAAATAAATCAACAGTGAATAAATGGAAAGACCTAATTAAAGAAAGTAGAAAATGTAACCGCTACTGTGCACTCTACTGCTTTCTTTTAGCTTTTAGTTGCACTCTACTCAGCATTTTGCTGATATGTCACCCTTGTTACCTTTTCAGGATCAGGTGTTGAGCCGCTAGAGTCAGCGGCTGCAGAGGGCGCTGGGCCTAGTAGAGCCCAGTAGTGTTACCTGTAGTACCTTCTGTACTTTTCTTTCCGCTGTAGTGAATAGTTTTTATGTTACTCCCTGTACTCTCTTTATTTGTAAGCTTTATGTTATGTACATGTTTATTTCTCTGTTGTTGTGGTGGTGTATACTGTAGTATTTCTTTCTTTACTACTGTATTTTGTTACTGTTAGTTATATACATGGTGAATATGATTTATTTTACTGCTCTTTTGATTACTCTCTCGTTGGACGACTAGGTCTTGGAATTAGTCGAGTCGATTCGATTCTCGTGTCTCGTAGGGATTCGAGAATCGAGTCATTACATGATGCATATGAATCAATGTGTGTGTCGGGTGATTTTAGTTTGAATTGTCAACCTGAATAATTGTGATAACATTGATGTCATCAGCACCAATGGTGGTGCTATTAGTACCAATGGTGGTGTCATTAACACCTATTTGTTTTCATCGAAATTTGAACTGGTGGTGCCGTTAGCATCTATTGTAGTGTCGACAGCACATATTAGAGACAATTTTCCTCTCCTTCCACCTCATCCACATGGCATCCGCCTCAACAAGATAAGTGATAAGTAATTGATACCAACAACAACATAAAAATGTATGTTGCGACATTGGCATCTAAACTTACACAACTAGTGGTGACGTCATTAACATCAATGGTGATGTCGTTAGCATCTACTTGTCTTCATCGAAATTCAAAATGCTAGTGTCATTAGCATCTATTGTAGTGCCGATAGCATTTTTTGGAGACAGAGTTTTCCTCTCCCTCTACCAAAATTTGAATTTGAATGTGAGGGGCACACGTGACTCTATGTAAGTGTCCTTTCTCTTAGTTAAAAATGGTAATAGTACTTTTAGAGTATAAAAAGTTGGTTTAACTAGTTATATTCATGAGCACATGTGACTCTCCTATATGGCTCCGCTTAATCCACATGGCATCCACCTCAACAAGATAAATGATAAGTAATTTAAACTTACAATGGTATCTAAACTTACACGATTGGTAGTGATGTCATTAGCACCAATGGATAATGCCATTAGCACTTATGGTGGTGCCGTCAGCACCACAATATGTGTTTACATAATTGATGTCAATAACAACAAGATAAGTGATGAGTAATTGAAGCCAACAATACTAAAAAAAGTATTAAGTGTCCGTAATAGATACTTGAGTACTATAAAAGTTACTAAATAGGTGGCAGGGGCACCAATATGAAAATATATGTGGTGACAATGGTATCTAAACTTACGCGACTCGTAGTGATGTCATTCGCAGCAATGGTGATATCGTCAGCATCTACTTGTCTTTACCGAAATTTGAGATGGTAGTACCATTAGCATTTATTGTAATGTCGACGACACCTATTGGAGATAGAGTTTCCCTCTCCCTTTACCGAAATTTGAATTCGAATGTGAGGGGCACACGTGACTCTATGTAAGTGTCATTTCTCTTAATTAAAAATGATAATAATACTTTTAGAGTATAAAAAGTTGGTTTAACTTGTTATATTCATGAGCACATGTGACTCTCCTATATGGCTCCGCTTAATCCACATGGCATCCACCTCAACAAGATAAGCGATAAATAATTTAAACTTACAATGGTATCTAAACTTACACGATTGGTGGTGATGTCATTAGCACCAATGGATAATGCCGTTAGCACTTATGGTAGTGCCGTCAACACCACAATATGTGTTTAGATAATTGATGTTAATAACAACAAGATAAGTGATGAGTAATTGAAGCCAACAATACTAAAAAAAGTATTAAGTGTCCGTAATAGATACTTGAGTACTATAAAAGTTACTAAATAGGTGGTAGGGGCACTAATATGAAAATATATGTGGTGACATTGGTATCTAAACTTACGCGATTAGTAGTGATGCCATTAGCAGCAATGGTGATATCGTCAGCATCTACTTGTCTTTACTGAAATTTGATATGGTAGTGCCATTAGCATTTATTGTAGTGTCGACGATACCTATTGGAGATAGAGTTTCCCTCTCCCTCTACCGAAATTTGAATTCGAATGTGAGGGGCACATGTGACTCTCCTTTCTCTTAGTTAAAAATGGTAATAGTATTTTTAGGGTCTAAAATGGTGGTTTAACCTTTTATATCCACGAGCACATGTGACTTTCCTATGTTGCTATAACTCATCTACATGGCATTCACCTCAACAAGATAAGTGATAAGTAATTTAAACTTACACGACTGGTGGTGATGCCATTAGCAACAATGATGATTGATGAATTGTGACTCATCATAACTAAAATGCCTAAGTTTAGCTAGAAACTAGGTTAAGCACTATCAAATTAACACATAAAATGGATTAAGCATGGGAAATAACAGAAAAGACCTAAAACATTAATTTTGTGCTAAAAATGAATAATTAGGTCATTTATTAAAATATTCTATTAATAAATGTAAAATGATGATCCAATTACAAATTAAACACACAACTAAGTTCAAAAGTTCAAATCAAAAGTGAAATTAACTTCTAATATGTTCAATTAAGCTTCAATAAAAACTTGGTTGCATTTAGACATCATTAGGGCCTTGAAATTAAGGATTTACATTTAGGTCATTCACATATCACATTGCATGCATAGAAAACCTTTCAAGGGCCAATTTGAAACCAGCAGGGACCCTTTTGTAAGGCCATAAGGACCATTCCTAACCAGTTATGGGTTTGATTGCATTTCTTCCATCGTTTTGCGTAGGGCCTTATTGTGCAAAAACACCATTAGATCCCAGCGCCAGTCATTCCTCATGGGTGCAATGTAGCACCTGAAGAACTCAGAGCATCCTAGCCGTCCATCCCTTGTATCGCTTGATCTGTGGCTACCCTTCAATTGAACCTTCGCGTGAATCCTCACGTCTGGACACCTCTACCTCCAGATGTCATCCAATGGTCCACTTTTAGTTTAGGATCGCGAGCACTTCCCTCCACTCATCTTGATCGTAGGTGACCTAAGCACCTATTTTCACACTTGTGGTAAGCTCATTCATTGATCGTTCTACTTAAGGAGCTCCCCTACCTCGCACGCAAAGGATCAACCTCCTCTCTTACCTTCTCGAGGCGATCTCTTCGTCCTCTCCAGTTTCTCCTCTCCACCCGACCCTGTTTTGGCGCCATGAGTAAAGGAACTCCATCTTCTTCAACTCTCCTCGCCGCTAAGGATCACATAATACCTGAGGGCGACCCTGAGTCCCACTAGTGGACTTTCAATCCGCTGGAGATCCTCCCCCCTTCGTCGCTGTAGCCACCAGTTGCAGATCTTCTCAACAGGTCCCATTCATCTGATTAGAATAGGATTTCCCTATTTCCTAGTTAATTGTACTTTAGTTAGTATAATTTAGAGTAGAATTGAAGTAGATTAGATGTAGGAAATTCGCACTCCTCTAATCATTTCATATCAGAGGAGGTGAAACCATCTTGCTCATTTGATCATTAATCTCTCCCTCACCACCTCACAAGTCCATGTTCTGAATTTCCCTCATGTTTTATTTCGCAATTCACCCATCCATTAAGAGTCAAACCCTCATCTCATAGCTCTCTAGCTTTGAGATGAAGGTTTGCGCTCAAATCCATTTAAGGGTCTCTCATTCATTTCAGAAATCCACAAAGACCCCTGATCTGAGTTTAAAATGGAATTGGTTTGCTTGATCTGATTTCAGTTTGGTTTTTAAGGTAAGATCACAAGATTTTGATTAGATTTGGTTTTGAATGGATTTTTGATCAAGTAAATCAATATGTTTTTGAGTAAATCAACCCTTAGCAGTAAATCTGAGATGTTATAAGTGAAGAATTTTTCCTTGGATGAGCCATGTCTGAATTTGGCTTGAATTGGGATTTTATGATTTTGAATGTGTGGGAAAGCCAAGGAGAATCAATCTTATTGATTTAAGGCTCTACCAAGGATTTTTGACTTGATTTGAATTTGAGATTCTAATTTTTTTAACCTAAGGAATTGTCAATATTCCTTAAGGTTTAGAGAATTAAGATTCATGATTGGTTGAATTTAATGGCATGTTCTAAGATCTTCCTACATGTTGTCTATAGCATTAGGAAGGTTTTAGATCAGTATGTCTTCTCTATTTGAGCCTAGGATTGTTGTTTAAAGATTTTTGATGAAGATTCAATGCTTCCAATTATTTTTAAAGAGAATTTGATGTGTTATCAGATTTTAAAGTGTTTGGTGAATCCCAAATTAACGCAGTAAAGTGCTGCATTAGTAGCTACATATCCAAGGGTTTTTCAACCCTACATTCAATGATCTGAAAGGGGGAATTTGGTCTGGACAGTAATGATTCAAGATCAGACTTTCCAAGTCTGATCTTGAATTTTTTTGTACTAAAATCCCCAGTAGATCTGCTGAAATTGAGCAATGGCTGCAACAGCAGCCACTGGATTTTATCATAAGTCGTATGGAGCTGTTCAAGCAGATCAACTTGGCTGTTGTTCAATAGCTACAGTTGCTGTCAACAGCTTGGTTGTTACTATGCTTAGTTGTTGCTGTTGCATTGTAGAATTCCAGTAGCAGCACTGCTGCTACTGTGTCTAGTTGCTACTGCAGCTATTGCTCTTGCTCTTTTGGTCTGGAATGATAGGACAGTAGCTTGGTGGTGAAGAAATGGTTTATTTAGATAGCTGATATGTTCTAGCTGTTGTATACAATGTAAACAAGCTTTCATGTATGGTTAAATGTCATTTAATTTTTTATGAATGTTTGAAATCAGATTTTTATTCCTTTTGTCAGTTAGTATGTGCATCTAACTGTCAAATTTAAAAATGGGATGAATCTTAGTAGAAATTCATGTTCAACTGCTTACACACCTTTCATATCATGTTTAGAACATAACTGAACCCTCCCATTGTCATTCTAGCCATTAGAACCACTTCTAGTGCCTTAGGTTCCACTTTACAATCCTTTGAAGGCCTAGAATTGAGTTAGATTTATAAATAAATAAAAATGATATAAAAATTCTAAAAAAGTAAAATAAAGGTGTAGAGAATAGGACTAGGTATATTTTTAGGTATATGTCAAGTTTCAAGGCATTCTGCCCCCGACTTGGTAGAACATACCAGCCGACGGTTCAGTCTACCTTAAAATTTAATAAAATACCTTAACCTACAAAAATTTCAAAAACACATTCTCTCTCTCATCCATTTCCTTCTTTCTCATCCCCTACCTCTATAAAACACCTAAAACCCATAAAGAGAAGAAAAACTCCAAAAATACACAAAAATACCATGTATATTATATATATACTTATCAATATAAGTTATATAGTAAGCTATATGTATATATATTGTAAAATAGGTGTATAATAGGTATAACTAACTTATATATATATTTTATAATGTAAATTAAATATTTAAGATTATTTAAACTGTATATAATTTAATTATATAATTATTTATTATCTATACTAACTTATAAGTACTATAACTTAAGAAAATAAATGAAACCTGTAAATAACTATATTTACTAATGATACTGTAGATCAATATTTATATATGTATTGTGTATATTATAATCCCTGTATCATAATTTAATTATGTATATATAATAAATAATGACTTTATTAAGTTACTAGTTAAGTTATTAGGTTAAATTAAAATAAATTAGTAAATTAAGTTATAACTGAGCTAATTTATATTGTATATTTGTATTATTGTATTTTAAGTAAATTACACTAATTTAACTATATTTATAATAGATTATGTTATTTATAACTTAAATTATCTGAAAACACCTTGAAATCAACTATTTAAATATAAATAAATTAAAATATATCATGTAAAATACAATAAAAATGTGTATTAAATACTTTAATATGTATACTAACTCTGTACAGGGTCAATTAGACTATTAATTAACTAATTTATAGGTTAATTAAGAAATAAACCCAATAATCAGTATGTATAAATTGTAAACTTTGACTAATTTATTTATATAGTAAATGTAATTAATTTTGTAAATAAATTATACATTTATGTAACCCTATGTAAATACTTTAATACCATATAATTTAATTTTAAATTATAATAATTTATGGTTCTCAAGTTGAGGGCCAAAATCATGAATCCAACAAATGCGCACTGGTGCTGCAACGCTGCGGAGGCGTTAACAAAGCGCCACATCATGTGTGGCAAAGCACCTGCAGGTGCTTAAATTATTTTTCTCATACGGGCTCTCCAGTTGTCACGGGCACCGGGTGCCCAAAATCCTATTTCCTTCCTCTGAGCATTTGAACGAGTATGGCATGAGACATTAGTGTATGGTGTTCGGGCCGGGGGCCTGGCATTGTGTGAGGGCCTGAATGGGCCCATTAACGAGCATAAACCAGAATTAAGAGAGCTTAATAATGAATTATGGGTAGCCTTAGTAGAGGTCTGATCCCACCCCTTGAGGGTGTTGTGTATCCCTCGAAAGGGCTACCCGCCAATCTAAACCCTAATTTTTGTTAAGGATGAACAATAATCGTGCCTTAATCACCTATGGGGAGGGAAGAAAGAACCTTAAATTCCACTAAGTGTTGGAGAGGCCTTGTGCCTCAGTGTGAGTTGCGTGTGCATATATATATATATATATGTATGTATGTATGTATGTATGTATACTGTTATATGTGTATATATCTGTAAGTAAATAAATAAACATATAATAACATGTACACGTAGTGTATACGGTGTTTGAGCTCATATTTGCATATAAATAACATATGAGCTTTCCTGACAGATAAATACGTGACTATATGTATAATAAATGTCACTATAAACCCTTGTTTGACCTTAGTTCATATATATCCTTCTTTCTAAGGTTTTAGCGACGTTTACATATGTTACTACACATATTACATATGTTACTATAGGTGTTAGTATACTAAGTTAAGTTAGTATCATTATTTTATAACAAATTATTGTATAGATATGTAAGAATGATTATTATAAGTTATAAATAGTTAGATTATAGTATTTAGTTATAGTGTTTGATGCTTGATTGTATATAATTGTTTCCAAGCATTTATAATTCATTCTTTCATTCATTAATTCTTTCATTCAAAGTTGTACATAGAACCATTCCTTTTGGAATTAAAGAATAATATTGGACTTAGATAGTGAGGCATATTAATAACTGCCTCCCAGTAAATGACCTGGAATAAATCAGTAAAAATTATATAATTAAATAAAATTGACGCGACAACGGTTTGTAGTTGTGACATATACTACAATAACGACATATTTTTATACGAACCGTAGTCGATTGCTTCATACTTTTGGCGTTGTTGCTGGGTAGGCAACTCTTTATACGCCAAAATTATTCTTTAGTTATTTTACTTGTAATTAATTTTTGTTTTTGTACATAATGCATTCAATTATTTATATTCATTGTGTGTATATAGACATTCTTTTATTTATAATTTTTGTTGTATATACATTTGTTTCATTCATTAATTCTTTCTGTGAATACATTCTTTGATTCTTAATAATCAATTGTTGTTTTTGCAGCACTTGAGGACTAAGAGGAGTAGCGTCTTCTTCTAGGCGGAGATCTTCTTCTTGGTGGACTCGCTGTGATCCAAACTTGACTTCCCGACGGAGTTTTTCTTCGGAGCTGCATTTTCATTTTTTCTAGTATAGTATAGTTTAGATTTAGGTATATTACATAGGATATATTTGCTAGGCATAAGTTGTGAGAGCATGTTCTTACACATCTTGTAATAATTTGGAAACTTTTGGACTCTTTATCTCTTTCTCTACTCTTATCGACGCAGTTTTTCCGTACGTGATTTCTCCGTATCGATTTTTATTTCTTTTGTTTTTGTTTGTTGCATTAGAAAATAAAAAAAATTATAAAATCAAAAATTCGAAAAAAAGATCCCATCCCTTATCTAGCAGCAGCATATCTCTAGGCATCCATACATAGGTTGCACATTTTCTGCTAGATTTTAATATCAAGTCAATTGCATATTGTAAAATTGCTAGAATCAGGTATGCGTTCCCTATCCCTCCTTAACACCTACCATCTTTGCATTTGACTTAAAACTAAAAACACCATCTTTTGCATTGAAAAGACTAAAAAAGCGAGACAAACAGCATAGAAAACACTCTCTAAACACTTGAATCGAATTAAAAAGGAGACATAAGAATTTGTTTGAAACCCTGTTTGGTTTTCATCGCTATTGTGCTGACTGCTATCGTGCACATAGCACAATCACATAGATACACATACACAGGTTTCTATCTCATCTCCTTGAGCACCCACAGGATCTAGATTCGTATGACAGTCTTATCCAGACTCCCGGTAGATTATAGAGGTCTGCACTCTGCTAGGTTTATCTTTAAGACGCGTACAATTGTTTGAAACCTTTGTTTGCGTACTATTATCTTTGCGTAGTGTCCTCTAAGAAAAATTCGATTTCATCTCGTTTGTTTGTTAGATTGGTCTTTTGATGATTGAGATTGATTGGGATTTCTAATTTTTGAGATTGAGATTGCATTCCTCTATTGAGTTGTGATTGCTTTAAAACTCGTTTTCAAAAATCAACTCAATGGAAGGTAGGAGATCCCAAAACTCGGAACTTGTACTCCCCTTGGGTGCTGATGCCTGTAAAGACTCGTTCTGTTTTGAGCCCTTAAGACGTCTGGACGGTCGGACGTCTGGATACACTCCCAGACATCTGGAAATTTAAAAATTTACACGTAACTTCGCGTCTGCGCACAGGCTGTGCGCAGACTGCCTTTTTCCCCCTTCTCACTTTTTCTTCTCCCCCGCAGAACCATAGCGCACCCTTATATAAGGCCCTCTCCCCCTTCCTTTCCTCCCCACTCCACCACATCCACCTTCCTTCCTCCCACTCCACTGCAGTGAGAGGGGCGAGCGCAAGAGCGAGTGACGAGGAGGAGAGGCGGCATGAGGAGAGGAGGAAGAGCTTGTGCTCGCGAGCTCGTGGGAGCTCGCTGGAGGACGCACGGCCGGAGCGGCGCTTGTGGGAGGTGGAACACGTCGGGGGAGACGTCCCCGACACTTGCTGCAACCGGGGCTGCAGGCGAGGAGGCGAGGCCGCGGCTGCGCACGACGAGGAGAAGTAGAAGATAGTTCCGGTTCTGGGATTTTCCCAAAATCAGACGTCTGGCATGTCGTCCAGATGACGGGTTGGACGTCTGGTGACAACACCGGACGTCTGAAAGCAGTGTTCCGCGAAAGTACGTTCCTTTTGCAGATACGACCATGCAAGCCGCACTGCAGCTTCGATCTGCATGGCTAAAAGTGGATGATTTGCCTGTCACGTGCAGAGATAGCTTCGGGAAGGCGTGGGGCACGCCCTCCCATGTGTTTCGGACGTCTGGACAGCTTACCAGACGACCGGAAGCACTCCCAGACGTCCGGAGAGGTTGGACGTCTAGAGCTGAGTCCAAATGATCAAGAAGAGGTTCTGGATGTCTGAGGTCGACGTAGAATCTGAGGTGAGACTCTAGTTACTTTTAAGACGTCTGGACCTTGTGCCAGACGTCTGATTTAGGTCTGCAGTCTTGTTTTTGGCTCGTTTAGGGTCCGTTTGAGGTTCATTTTACGCAAACAAGATATCTATGGATTCCTTGTGAGTTCCTCTGAGTGTTATAAAGCCTTATATACTATTCTGAACATTCTGTTGTGTTATGTTCATTGGTGTAGCACTTCGTTCTGTTGTGTGTTCGGGGCCTGTATAGGCATGTGAGCCTGCTGTTCGAGTCCCCAATACTCCCGGGTCGTCTGGTAGAGTGGTTTTTCCCTATTTTACTTATAAAACCTAAATGCATATGTGAAATTGGATAACTAGAAACCTAGGATGTGGCATGAATCCTAGGACGAGAAGTACTTGCACTATTTGTATGCGTGTTTGAAATTGCAGTCTTAAATGAATGAATAGAATTGTGAACAACTGCTTGTTTATAAACAAGAGCTGCCTGTGAAATATGAAATGCCTGTGCTAGTTAAATAGTTACCTGTAACATTACTTGTTGTATAGGTTAACTGATGGAAATACGAGCTGCATGTGTATAATCTGAGAATGGAAATGTGAATGATGAAACCTGGAATGGAATGACATGGGGAATACGAGCATGAACCTTACAGGGAATTAGGAGTAGAGCTCCTGTGAATAAATGGAATGGGTCTGGAAATGTGAGTGGGAAGTGTGCTGGCTGTTGAGTATATGGTACCAAGGAGAGCGACTGTCCCCTGTTTAGTGTAGAGCGGAGTTAGCTGCCCTTAGGTTGGGACCCAGGGTTGGGATTGGCCACTCTACACCGACTTCTTTGGCCCTCACGTACACTGTACCGGGGAGAGCTACTAGTGTAGGGAGAGAGCTAGTCACCCTACACCGACTTGTTAGGCCCACTGGGCAGACCGGGGTAGTCAGACGAGGGTGCGCGGACTGTGGAGGGGCGAGACCCCTATTTGGTTGTGAAGGGCTAGACCCTTGTTATTGAGAGGGCTAAGCCCTATACTGTTCCGTGCTGTACTTTGGGCATACCCGCTAGCGGAAACGATTGACCGCGTGTCAATGCAGGGTAGCTACCCGTGCGCTTATTGCGCGTGCCGTAGTCACCACTACGACTGTCCGTGACCTCGGGGTGGTTGACTGGGTGTAGGATCACCACGGGGACTCTCCCGGCCAGGAGAGCACCACGTGTGCCTTCTACTCTTCGAAAAAGACTGCAATCAAGATCGTTCCCATGAGGAACATTCGAGATCAAGAAAGAGATCTGAGAAAGAAACCAATGGGTGAAAAGGAATAACTTGTAAAATAAAGTAATTGGAAAAGATAAATTACATGTTAGCTTTTACTGCTTTAGTTAGTTGGTTACCACTCTACTCAGCGTTCGCTAACTTTGTTTAGTTATAACCGTTTTCAGGTCCAGGTGTTGAGCAACCTGAGTCACCGGCTGCAGAGGGTGCTGGGCCCATTCGAGCCCAGCAGTAGTCTTCCTGTTGTTGTACTTTTTTTTGTTAGTGAGTTCAGACTCTTGTTACTACGTTCTGCACTTTGTTTTCGCTTTACTGTTGTGGTGGTGATATGTACTGTTAACAACTTTTACTTCCTTTACTGCTTGTACTCTTTTACTGTTAGTTACGTAGCATAGTGAATGTAGTTTATTTTCCTGCTTTTTGGTTATTTCTTGTTAGACGACTGGGTGTTGGGATTAGTCGAGTCGAGTCAGTCTTGTGTCCTGTAGGGATTCGGGAACCGGGTCGTAACAAGATGGTATCAGAGCAAGGTCATCCTGAGAAATGAACCAACTAGCTTTAGAATAACCAATTCACGTGCATGTATCTAGAGTAACCACCACAACGTACCGCTTGACATCTGTTCTGAGTTTCCTTCGCTGAAGTTCGTTAGAGTTGACTTCTTTTTGTTCTGTTCTCACGTCTCCTTGCAGGAGATGCCTCGACGTGGAGACCTTGAGGAGGGCTGCGGACGTGGCCGTGGACGAGGTCGGAGGGGCGAACGTGCCGGGGCCGAGGTGTCAGTTGACCTGCCACTTCTCTCGTGCGTTCAGGCCCAGGCCCTCGCTCAGTTGATACGAGACATAGTACGAGAGGAGCACCTGCCTCCACGGGCGCCTCTTCCTGGGGACGTGGAGGGGGAGTCTTCTGTGGGGCTGAGAGATCGATGTAGTGCTGGACGAGGGGGAGGGGGTGGTCCTCCACCGGCCCCACCGCACTTTGACACTTCTGAACACGAGCCCTCTCTGCTTGGAGGCGTGCCAGTTCCCCCACTACAGCTGCACTACGAGCTTTTTGGACAATTCCGGAAGCTGAAGCCCCTCTCTTTCAAGGGGGATGAGGACTCGTCTAAGGTAGAGGACTGGCTAGAGCTGATCGAGAAGGTGTTTGACACCCTTCGCCCCCCTGTGGAGTGTTAATCGTTGCTACGACGAGATCGTGGCTTTCCTTAAAAAGGATGTTCGTTGCAGTATAGTTTGAAAACGTTGTATAAACAATTATCAATTTTTATTACTTGAAATTCAAAAATATCTCGAGGTCGAACTCAGGGAGCAAATTGGTATTTCATAAGCAAAATATCACAATTCTCAACAATAATGCAATGTATATAAAAATCTAGAGAGTAAAAAGAAATAGATTTTTCTCGTTGCTTCCTTCTCTTCTCTCTTTCTTTTTCTTTGCTTTTTCTCTTCCTTCTCTTCTAACTGATGACCGCTACAGTACTCCTTGTTCTTTTATTCTTCACTTGGCTTCTTCTTCTCTTCTTTCTTCCGCTCCTGCTTCTCTCTGCTGCACCTTCTTTCTTCTTCTCTTTCTCTGCGGTTGCCTCCTTAGCTTCTTCTTTTTCTTTGGCTCCCACCTTACCTTTGCTTTCTCTCTTCCTTCTCTTCTGCAGCTAAGTCTTTAGTTTCATCTTCCTTGGCCTTTGCAATCTCCTTCCTCTTTTTCTTCTTCTTCTTCGCAGCTGCTTCCTCTTCCTCCTTCTTTCTTTTTCTCTTTCTCTGCGGCTTCTCCTTCCTTTAGCTACTCTTCTTCTTCTCTTCCTCTTCCTCGCAGCTGCTTCCTCCTCCTTCTTCCCTGCATAGCACAGAGAAGCAAAACCTACCCCTACCCTCCCCGCGTCTCTCTCTATTTCGCTCTCAAGACAGCTCTCCCAGAGCCTTCTCGGGTTATTAGGTCGGGTATGCATGCCTGTTCGTTCGCTTTTGTGCGGGTTTTAAAGAGAATATCACGTTGTAGTATAACCGACAAAACGTTCAAACAAATATAGAGAATTTTATTACTCGAAAAATTAGAGTCTCCGAGGTCGAACACAGGGAGCAATCTCAGTACTTTTAAAACCAAAGAATACAACTTGTAAATGAAAATAAATGATTCAACGAGAGAGAGATATAAAAAGAATTTGTAAAAGAAAATAGAATTGGACGTCTGATTTCTATATCAGACGTCTTAAATGTAATCTTCTTTCTCTCCTGTCTTCTTCTTCTTCTTGTCTTTTCTGCAATCCTTCCTTCTCTCTGATCTCTGCCTTGCTCAGCTTCTTTTCTTCAGAGTTCCTTGTGCTTTCCTTCGAAGTTTTCTCCTTCCTTGGTCTTCTTCCTTGTCCTTGTTTCTCTATGAAAGCTTCTCCTTCTTTCTCTGCTACACAGCCTCTTCTTCCTTTTTTTTCTTCCCTTGCTGCAGTGGCTAAGTGTTCGCTTCTTCCTCTGCTCCTTCTTTCCTGCGCAAACCATAGCCAATGCAAAACCTACCCCCGTCCCTCTACCCAAACGTCTCTCTCTTTCTCTGCAAATTGCTCAAGGACGCTCTCCCAGAGCCACACGGACAATCGGGTCGAATTCGCACCCGGGACCAGGCGCACCTGCAGGTGGGTGATGCGTGAGGAGTGCGTAGGTTTAGGTCGGGTCGGATCCCGCCAGATCCGCGTGGTCAAGCCGCGGACGAGGCGAGTGGTTAGGTGAGGGACCTCACCCCTGTGCTTTCGGAGGCGGTAAGCATAAAACACAAAAATAATTTAAACCATACCTGCGCGTTGCATTTCCACCATTTGAGACTATCTGATCTGTCCCAATTTCGCGCGTGCCCGCAGAGCTCTCTTCGTGCAATTGCCAACGCTGGGAGCTTCACAGCGCGCCTTGCAGGCCCTGATCGCTTCGCAACACCCGCGTGAACCTGCTGCGCCTGGAACCTGGGAGATCTGACACCTGGAGCTACTGCTTGCTGCTTGCTGCTTCAACCGTCAATGGCGGCAGGAGCTGCAACCTGTCATACACAAGCACGGCCTATTGGCCCAATCAGACTAGCTGGGCACCTTCGCCGTGGCACTGCGAAGGTGATGCGCGGTGCTGCAGGCCGCAGGATGGCCTAGGCGTGCATGCCTAGGTCAACATGTGGCCAGAAGTGTGGGGTTGTTCGGGGGACTGTGGTGGGGGTGTAGAAGGATGATGGATGGGCGGAAGTTGCTCCTGGTGGTGAGGCGGAGCTTACGAGAGGGTTGGCGAGCCGTGTGGAGGGGCGGAGTGGTGGGAGTGGCTCGCTGGAGGTCGGTCGGAGGCGAGGAAGATGGAGGTGTTCAGGCACTGTCGGGGGGTAATTAGATAAAATAGCTGAGGGAAAAGAGAGAGGAGAGGATGGAGAGGGTATCTGGAGTGATCTGGAAGGAAGGGAGGCAGCGGAGTGGACGGCGCGTAACTGCCGTCGTCGGGGAAGAAGCACCCTGAGGGAGGGAGCGGCGACGAGGATGAGGTCAGGGGCACGCGTGCTTGGTACGGCGCGACGCGAGAGGAAGTGGCGAAGTTGACTCTGCTGCTGGAATGGCAGCAGAGCGACGAGAAGGAGGGGAGGAGGTCACCGGAGCTTGCGGGTCTCTTGGCCGGAGATGGGAGAGAGGAAATTTGGGGGAATCTCCGTCAAAATCAAGCTTAGGATCCGCGACCGGGTCAGGGGACTCTTTTATAATCGTTGGCTGAACCTTCTAGCGCGTGGAGATCGCGTAATCATCTCTGCCGGCTCGCCGGAGATGGAAAGAGGGTGGATACCCAAATCTCTCGTGCGTTCCCACGAGAGATTGGGTTCACACCAGAGATTGTAATTGGCTTTAGAAGGAAGGGAATTCCTTAGAGAATCTCCCTTCCATTTCTGGGAGGGAAATCTCTGAGGGATTTGAGAGGAATCCCTCTCTAAACCTCGCCGGAGATCAGTTCTGCCATAACAATGGCGGAAGGACCTGATTGCAAAGGTGGAGAGGAACTTAGGGGGCTCTCTGCAAAGATATTCAGAAGATAGGGACCAAATTATGATTTGGGTGTACTAAATTGCAAAGTAGGTCAAGATGACCTCCCCTTAGGTCCAAATTTTGGTATAAACATAATTTGGACCTAAGGAATCCAATGGTGAAGTTGGATTTTAGGTTTGACCAAGTTTGACTGAAAATTTTGCGTAAAAACCCAAATTAGGTTAATTGAAGAGCTAGGACCCTAATCTAGGTCAAACTGGGTTCCAAAGGCCAAATTAAGTGCTCTAAACCCTAGAGGATGTTTTCCCATTATTTTTAGAGGGTTTACTTGATTTTTATCTTGACCGGAACCTTGTTAATTTATGTGGGTCTGTTTTAGGGTTATCAAGTGTCATTTAATTCCTAGATTGAACATAAATCCATTTCTGATTGACTCAACCCACTTTTTATCTCATTTAGCCCATTGACCTATGTTTTGCCTCTGAGAAATCCCGTTTGTGTACTGCAATGGAAAAATTACAGTTTTAACCTTTATTTCATGTTTTCTTCTCAAAGCACTTATTCCTTCAGTTAAGCCTTCTTCTAGGTTATGTAGGAGCTTTTATCTTCTTTATTGGGTCAAAATGAGCTAGTTATGGCTCATGATGAGGTTCTCATCATACCCCCATGCCTAGCTTTTGCTAGTCCCTTAGCAAAATTTCAAAGTTTTAACTTCCGTTCTGGACCCTGAGTGTCTGTCAACCATCATGATAAGTGCTTCTCCTTTTCTTTTGTGATTAGGTAGGAATGCCGACAATAGGCCTAGAGGTACTCACGTACCAACCAAAATCCGGACCTGTTCCGCTTTAGCCTCAGTCCTCCGCAAAGGTTTCTACGACCCACAGAAACTATGCTAGGGTTTGTTGGACTCCTCGGTTAAAGCACCCGTGCTTGAGACAATTTTAGCCTAGGTACAGTTTTGCAGTGCGTTTTTTTGTAAGAGAGATAGAAGAATTTGTTTGGAGAGCTTTTCTCTCTCTTTTCTTTTTATTTCTAGCTTCGGATTAGCTTCTCAACACGGTCTGTATCGGATTCCTCGTCCCCATCATCAATCCTCAAGGGTCCCTGGCTTTCGAGATTTCGAGATAATCCCGCCCATGGCAACCCCAAGAACCCTGGCTTTTGAGATTTCGAGATAATCCCGCCCATGGTGTTCCGTGGCTGAATTCAGACCCTGGCGATCGACATTTCGGGATAATGCCGCCCATGGTATCTGAACCAGCAGAGTGCTTACATGCCCCCAGTAGGATATTTAAGTATCCTAAGAGACAAATACCGAGGAGACGATATGTTGTTACGCATCTTCGAGGGGAATTTCCCGCCTCTCCGCGGTGGGAACTCGTCCAAATCATCTTGTGTTGATTGGCCGCTCCTAATCTAGGTGACTTTTTCAGAACATTAAACGCTTTTCGCGTGATTTGGATGTTTATGCGCACTGAACCAAACTGTGTGTGAATGTGGGGTGCTTAGGTTACCGAATCCCGCAAATTGGAGGTCAGTTAACGAGGCCGAATACTTCCTAAGCCTTAGACCTAATACTCAAGCTTCGCATTTTCCTCAACCTCTTGAGGATTATCCAGATTTTAATAGATACGTGAATTTTTAAGCTAGAGATTCTAGCCCCAGAGGCCTAAGACCAGCATTCCCGCTAATCTCTTGTTATGTCTCCGTAGCACTTTTCTTTTTTCTTGATTTGGTCTAGAACTTCAGTTAACCCCTTAATCTTTTACTAATGACTATTTCTTTTCATTTTCATTTTGTGCTCCTTTTTGTCATTTTTCTTTCTTTTCCTTCTCTCATTTGTATGACCCTGAATTGTTCCTCCCCTCTATCAAGTCTCTTTTTTTTTTTATGAAACCCTTTCTTGATATGAATTTTCTGACATTTTGCACTTTCATACCCCCCCATGCCTAAGATTTGCAATGTCCTCATTGTAAATTAGGTGGGTTCGAATTCAGCTTAGTTCATGCATTAGGATAGGTGTGTGGTGAGTGAATGGGTCGAAGTGACTTGTTGCGAACGATTTCTAATCTCGGGTAGGTATACCTGAGGTGAAGTTGGCTGTTCTAATGGATGAACCCTAAAGTGCAATATGAGTTCCGCATAGAGATGTCAGAAAAGGTTTTGGGTTTTTCAAAGAATGACGGGTTGCCTCCCGTTAAGCGCTGAGTTTTACGCCATCGGCTGGGCGCAATGAGCTCAAGAGGAATGGAGGGTAAAGGATGACTCAGCCAAATCTATATTGGTCATGTCAATGAACGGCTTGAGTCTCTGACAGTTCACGACAAAGGGTTCAGAATCGTGGCTGAGTGGGCTGATTTCAATGGCTCCATTTCTGAAGATTTGTCGAACTAGGTAGGGTCCGACCCACTTGGATCTTAGCTTCCCTGGGAATAATTTGAGTCGGGCATCAAAGAGTAAAACTTTCTAACCAGGATGAAAGATCTTTCTAGAAATGTGTTTGTCGTGAAAAGCTTTAACCCGTTCTTTGTAAATTCTCGAGTTCTCATACGCGTCGTGGCGCAATTCATCGATCTCGCTCATTTGAAGTCTTCTGTAGGTTCCCGCTTTAGAAAGATCCAGATTACAAGTCTGTACTGCCCAATAGGCTTTATGCTCCAACTCGACGGGGAGGTGACATGCCTTCCCGTACACTAGTCTGAAGGGAGACATTCCTAGTTGGGTCTTGTGGGCGGTCCTATAAGCCCAAAATGCTTCCGGAAGCTGAGAAGACCAATCTTTTCTATCAGGTCGAACAGTAACTTGAAGGATCTTCTTGATCTCTCGGTTAGATAGCTCAGCTAGACCATTTGTTTGGGGGTGGTAAGGAGTAGAGATTCGGTGTGATACCCCATATTTGGTCATCAGTGACCTGAACTGAGCGTTTGTAAAATGGGTCCCTCCGTAGGAAATTATAGCCCGTGGAATCCCGAACCTTGAGAAAATGTTTTAATGAAGGAATTTTATAACGACTTTATGATTGTTAGTTCGGGTCGGAATGGCTTCTATCCACTTGGAAACATAGTCAACTGCGAGTAAGATGTATTCGAAGCCATCCGAGATCGGGAAGGGTCCCATGAAATCAATCCCCCAAATATCAAAAATTTCGCATACCAAGATCGGCTGTAGAGGCATCATGTCTCGATGGCTCATGTTACCCAGAGTCTGGCAACGGGAACATGCCTTACAATGATCGTATGCATCCTTGAAAATTGTGGGCCAGTAAAAGCCACACTGGAGGATATTTGATGCGGTTTTATGTCCTGAAAAATGTCCACCGCATGCTTGGTCATGGCAGAATGAGAGTATGTCTTTGATTTCCACTTCCGCGACGCACCGTCAAATTATCTGATCAGCACCAATGCGGAATAGATACGGGTCTTCCCATAGGTAATACTTGGCATCGGAACGCAATTTGTCCTTTTTGGCCTTCGGCCAATCGGGCGGAATCTGATTTGATGCCAGGTAATTAACTATATCAGCGAACCATGGAAGACTTGTACTGATAGTCAAGAGGTGCTCATCACGGAAATGTTCTGTAATAGGTCCGGAAGGGTCGATTATTTCAGAAGGAAGGCGGGACAAGTGATCAGCTACCACATTCTGCTTTCCCGCCTTATCGTGAATCTCGAGGTCAAATTCTTGCAACTGCAAGATCCATCGGATTAATCAAGGTTTCGCATCCTTCTTTGCAAGGAGATGCCTCACAGCTGTGTGATCTGAGTATATGATAACACGGGAACCCAGAAGGTATGATCTGAATTTTTCCAGGGCAAATACTACGGCCAGCACTCTTTCTCAGTAACCGTATAGTTACGCTGAGTCTCATCCAGTGTTTTGCTGGCGTAGTAAATGACCACAGGTTTCCCATCAATTTTCTGCCCCAGAACCGCTCCTACAGCGAAGTCAGATGCATCGCACATGATCTCAAAGGGTTGAGACCAATCAGGGGACTGTAGGATCGGGGCTTGGGTGACTCGGTCATGTAGGATCTCAAATGCTTGAGTGCATTCCTTGGAAATTTCGAAAGGCACATCCTTGGAGAGAAAATTGGTCAGGGGGCGCGCGATTTTGGAGAAATCAGGGATAAATCGACGGTAAAAACCGACGTGCCCCAAAAAAGATCAGATGTCCTTAATCGAGCTAGGCATAGGGAGCTTGGAAATCAGGTTAACCTTAGGTCGATCCACTTGGATGCCTTTCTCCGAGATTAAATGTCCTAGGACAATTCCCTCAGGCACCATGAAATGGCTCTTTTCCCAGGAAAGAACCAAATTCACCTCAATGCACCGCCTGAGTATCTGGACCAAGTGTTGGAGGCAATCGTCAAATGATTGTCCAAAAACTGAAAAGTCATCCATGAAGACTTCCAGATAATCACCTACCATATCTGAGAATATGGCAAGCATGCACCGCTGAAAAGTTGCGGGTGCATTGCAGAGATCGAAAGGCATCCTTCGAAACGCGTATGTCCCGAAGGGGCAGGTGAATGTGGTCTTTTCTTGGTCCTCTGGATGGATTGCCACCTGATTGTAACCGGAGTACCCGTCAAGAAAGCAGAAGAACCTATTTCCCGCTAGTTTTTCGAGGATCTGATCAATAAATGGTAGTGGGAAATGATCCTTCTTCGTGGAGGAATTGAGTCTTCTGTAATCAATGCAAACTCTCCACGAGCTAGCTATTCGGGTTGGAATGACTTCTCCGGTTTCAGTCGTGATAATGGTAAGTCCTGCCTTTTTAGGCACCACTTGTATTGGACTCACCCAACGACTGTCGGAGATCGGGTAGATGATCCCTGCATCTAACCACTTTATGATCTCCTTCTTCACGACCTCCTGTAGATTAGGGTTTAGGCGTCTTTGCATTTCTCTTGAAGGTCGTGCGCCTTCTTCTGTGTAGATTCGATGTGTGCAGTATGAAGGGCTTATACTAGTCAAATCATCGAGAGTCCATCCAATGGCTCTACGATGTTGCTGGAGAACAGAAATCAAACGGAGTTCCTGGTCAGGTGTGAGTCGAGAATTGATAATCACAGGAAACGTCAGGTTTGAATCCAAAAAGACGTACTTCAGATGTTCGGGAAGGGGTTTGAGTTCCTTGACAGGGTTGTCAGCAGCAGCGGGTGGTTCGGGGTTTGTATCAGGAGCAATGGTAGGAGTCATAGGTGTGTCTAGATTACGTTCACACTTCTCTGTTAACGGGTTTTGATTCTCAAGTGGTTGATCAGGGATAATCAGGTTGTCTTCTATATGCAATTCATCAACCACGGCTCTGACATCACATATTTCCTCTATAACCCCACAATTAATCCCTTGTTGGGCCTTAAAAATGTCAATCTTCAGGTTTTGGTTCCCAAATTTTAATTCTATCTGGCCCTCTTCGCAGTTTATGTTGGCCTTAGCAGTGGCCAAGAAGGGTCTCCCTAATATGATTGGTGTGTCCCTTGGGTTCTTAGGTGCATCCATGTCCAATACTATGAAGTCCACCGGGAAATAGAAATCTCGTACCCTAACAATGACATCCGCGAGTATTCCTCTAGGTGACTTGATGGATCGATCGGCTAACTGCAATGTCACCTCAGTGGGTTTATGTTCAGATTCTTCAAGGTGGTCAAGGAGGGATGTAGGTATTAAATTTATGGAGGCACCTAGGTCTAGTAGGGCTCTATCAAATTGGGTTTCACCAATTTTACAAGAAATCAAGGGAGTTCTTGGGTCTTTAGCCTTGGGTGGGAGTTTGCTCAAGATGACAGAGCTGGCTTGCTCTGACAGTACGATTGGATTCCCATCCTTGGTTCGCAGCTTACGTTTAGGTGTACATATGTCTTTCAAGAATCTTGCGTAAGCCGGTATGTGGCGAATTGCATCCATCAACGGGATGTTTATCTGGACCTGTTCAAAGAGCTTGACCAGATCCTCCTCGGGAGCCACGGGTTTGGTTATTATTTTTCCTTTGGTCAAGGCCTCAGGAAATGGGATCCTAGTTGGTTCCTCTAGGATAGGTCCAGGTTCTTGATCTGGGACAGTGGTATCTTGGATAACTATCCTAGGGTCTTGGCTATTACCATGCTTGGAGTGGTTCGGATAATGTGGGTCTTGGGTCGTTCTACCACTACGTGTTGTTACAGAGTTCAATCTGGCCTGATTTGGGTTAGGTAGGAGGGGTGGCTGCTGCTGAAATCCCGCATACGATGTTGAAGCTTCCATCCCGTCTGGCGATGGAGCAGTAGGGGCCTGATAAATCACATGTGTTTGGCCTGCATTTGGATTCATAACGCGCTTCTGGGTTAGCATGTTATTTGGGTTGGGCAGAGGTTGCGAGGGAAGGGTACCAGGTTGGCGGGAATTTGCCATCTGGGCCAGTTGGTTACGAACCTCTATGATCTCGTCCTTGTACTGTTTTTGCATTGCCGCATTCGTCTTTTGAATGTCAGCCAGTGCTTGAAGGATAAGAGTCATTTGATCCTGGTTTTGCCCGGATTGGTAGGTGGGATTGGGCCGAGGCTGAGGCGGCTGAAATGGACGAGAGGCTTGTGGACGGGGTTGATATGGTGGTCTTTGTGGATTTCCCGCCCACTGAAAGTTAGGATGATTTCGCCATCCAGGGTTGTAGGTATTAGAGAATGGGTCATTTTGGATGGCGTTGAGGTCCTCGCAGTTCTGAGGAACCTCGGGAAAATCATAATACGAGGGTTCGGAGTTCCCCCAACTCGAGTAGAATGGATCGGAGGTCACTCCGGTCCGAGAGGCAGACGGGGGTGGATATGGGTCCATCCCCTTGGCAGAGTGGTGATATATGTTTTGCACAGTTTCCCTTGCCAGAGGTGGTCGTGCAAAAGAGTTTTGCGCAGAGGTGGCTTGCTGCAAATGTCGAGTTAGCTCGTCTACCTTCTTTTCTATGATAGAAACCTTGTCCAACCGACTGGCCATCAGTTCCAAGTCGACGGAAGTGGACAGGTCTTGCATCTCATGTGTCCCTCTTAGATTCGTCGATGCGCAGGCATTCGTCCTATCGAATAAGCCCATGGAGTCATTATTTATGGAGTTCTCGCACATATTTTCGAGAATCTCCCACACCGTGTCCTCGTGTTGACCCATGATGTTTCCTCCGCATGTTGCATTGACGAATAAGCGAATATCTTCACAGAGTCCCTGGTAAAAAGACTGGACTTGTTCCCACTTAGGAACTCCATGATGGGGGCACTTTCGCATGAGATCTCGGAATCGATCCCAAGCTTCGTGAAGTGGTTCTCCCGGTTTTTGAGTGAAATGAGTGATCTGGTGGCGCAAGGCATTCGTCCGGCCAACGGGGAAGAATTTTTTCAAAAATTCAGACTGCAAATCCTCCCATGTGTTGATCGGACGGGTTTGAGTCTGATACCAGTGTGCGGCCTTGTCCAAGAGGGAGAACGAAAACATTTTCATGAGTAGGATATCCCGGTTTTATACATCTGACCCGAAGGTCTGGGCCAGATGCTTGAGTTGTTTGATGTGTTGGAATGGATCCTCAGAGTTAAGCCCATGGAACTTCGGTATGGCATGAATCATATTGGGCTTCAGTTTAGAATCAGGTCCTCCAATTGGGATTCGTACTCGGGGTTCGATTGCCACCGCAGCGGGATTATAGTGATCTCGCATCATAGGTCGCTGCAATGGGTTTACAAAGTTCTGAAAGAGATCATTAAGGCGTTGAAGTTGGTGTTCAAGGTTGTTCTCCTCTTCAATGGGCTGTGCCATGATGGAAGAAGAAGGAGAACCAGGGTCTGAATTAGATGAAAGATTTATATAGTGGGGTTGCTGCACAAACAAGGGTGTCGAGGCTTGGCCTCGACGAGAATGAATTTCTAAAGGAGGTCTTAAGGGTGGCCTTAAGGACCTCCTACCGAACATGCACCAAAGGATGTGATGAGATTTAGAAGGTGCTGGACCCAATCAAGACACCCAAAAAATTGTTGGGTGACTATAAAGGTTTGGGGCGGATGGACCCCTTAGTCAGAAAGGTTGTCCACTTGAGAAATACCTGGGCAGCCAGAGAGGGAGAGTCCCGCAAAGACCCCTACACGGTAGAGCGTCCCCACGAGTTACAGGGTTTCCCCCACCTGACCTCTCTTGTCACTGCGGTTCTAGGTAGACCAGAATGGGGACCTTGACCTCTTAAGTCTACTTTTTTTTACTTTACGATCAAGGTGCTTAATGTTCCACTTGAACTTTTAGGTATTTTCAGTGAAAAAGTGACATAATTTTAAGGTTGGTTGACCCAAGGGATCAACTTCACCTTTTGTTCCTTTGAGAGTTTTTAGGTCCTTTTCTTTTATGGTTCAAATGGATTAAAACCTGATTTGCTTAGGGTTCCTTTTATATAGATCTTTTCAATCAAGGTTTAGGCACACCTCTTTTGGGACAATTTATTTCTTTGTTTAAGAGAAGATGTGTCTCTAAAAAATCCTAGCTTTGTAATCCTTAACTTGGCTCTAGTGGGTCCAATTTAGTTGCCTCAGAAATTAGCACCTAGAGCTCAATCAAGAAAGTTTTAGCCCTAGTTGCCTTAGTTGGATGAACAGACAAAAATGTGTTGAAATGAAAATCAAGCAACTTGATGAGTTACTAAATATGAAACAGGTAGTCCTAAGTTGATTTTCCTTTTTATTTTTTTTTTTCAGATTTTGAGAGAGAGTTAAGATGGAGGGCTTATGGAAATTATCTGTTCCTTGGAGAGTCTGTTGTGCAGTTATTGTTCTTTCCTTTTTGTTTTGCTTTCTCTGCTTGAACACAACAAAAGAGAGAAGTTAGGTCAAATATTGGATAGAAAAGTTGTAATCAAAAGCTTTAAAAGTGCCCGTTGCTCCCCGGCAACGGCGCCAAAATGTTCGTTCGCTTTTGTGCGGGTTTTAAAGAGAATATCACGTTGTAGTATAACCGACAAAACGTTCAAACAAATATAGAGAATTTTATTACTCGAAAAATTAGAGTCTCCGAGGTCGAACACAGGGAGCAATCTCAGTACTTTTAAAACCAAAGAATACAACTTGTAAATGAAAATAAATGATTTAACGAGAGAGAGTTATAAAAAGAATTTGTAAAAGAAAATAGAATTGGACATTTGATTTCTATATCAGACGTCTTAAATGTAATCTTCTTTCTCTCCTGTCTTCTTCTTCTTCTTATCTTTTCTGCAGTCCTTCCTTCTCTCTGATCTCTGCCTTGCTCAGCTTCTTTTCTTCAGAGTTCCTTGTGCTTTCCTTTGAAGTTTTCTCCTTCCTTGGTCTTCTTCCTTGTCCTTGTTTCTCTACGAAAGCTTCTCCTTCTTTCTCTGCTACACAGCCTCTTCTTCCTTTTTTTTCTTCCCTTGCTGCAGTGGCTAAGTGTTCGCTTCTTCCTCTGCTCCTTCTTTCCTACGCAAACCACAGCCAATGCAAAACCTACCCCCGTCCCTCTACCCAAACATCTCTCTCTTTCTCTGCAAATTGCTCAAGGATTCTCTCCCAGAGCCACACGGGTAATCAGGTCGGAATCGCACCCGGGACCAGGCGCACCTGCAGGTGGGTGATGCGCGAGGAGTGCGTAGGTTTAGGTCGGGTCGGATCCCGCCAGATCCGCGTGGTCAAGCTGCGGACGAGGCGAGTGGGTTAGGTGAGGGACCTCACCCCTTTGCTTTCGGAGGTGGTAAGCATAAAACACAAAAACAATTTAAACCATACATGCGCGTTGCGTTTCCACGATGTGGGACAATCTGATCTGTCCCAATTTCGCGCGCGCCCGCAGAGCTCTCTTCGTGCAATTGCCAAGGCTGGGAGCTTTGCAGCGCGCCTTGCAGGCCCTGATCGCTTCGTAACACCCGCGTGAACCTGCTGCACCTGGAACCTAGGAGATCTGACACCTGGAGCTACTGTGAAGCTGCTTGCTGCTTCAACCGTCAATGGCGGCAGGAGCTGCAACCTGTCATACAAAAGCACGGCCTATTGGCCCAATCAGACTAGCTGGGCATGATGCGCGGTGCTGCAGGCCGCAGGATGGCCTAGGCGTGCGTGCCTAGGTCAACATGTGGCCGGAAGTGTGGGGTTGTTCGGGGGACTGTGGTGGGGGTGTAGAAGGATGATGGATGGGCGGAAGTTGCTCCTGGTGGTGAGGCGGAGCTTACGAGAGGGTTGGCGAGCCGTGTGGAGGGGCGGAGTGGTGGGAGTGGCTCGCCGGAGGTCGGTCGGAGGCGAGGAAGATGGAGGTGTTCAGGCACTATCGGGGGGTAATTAGATAAAATAGCAGGGGGAAAAGAGAGAGGAGAGGATGGAGAGGGTATCTGGAGTGATCTGGAAGGAAGGGAGGCAGCGGAGTGGACGGCGCGTAACTGCCGTCGTCGGGGAAGAAGCACCCTGAGGGAGGGAGCGGCGACGAGGATGAGGTCAGGGGCACGCGCGCTTGGTACGGAGCGACGCGGGAGGAAGTAGCGAAGTTGACTCTGCTGCTGGTATGGCAGCAGAGCGACGAGAAGGAGGGGAGGAGGTCACCGAAGCTTGCGGGTCTCTTGGCTGGAGATGGGAGAGAGGAAATTTAGGGTAATCTCCATCAAAATCAAGCTTAGGATCTGTGGCCGGGTTAGGGGACTCTTTTATAATCGTTGGCTGAACCTTCTAGCGCGTGGAGATCGCGCAATCATCTCTGCCGGCTCGCCGGAGATGGAAAGAGGGTGGATACCCAAATCTCTCGTGCGTTCCCACGAGAGATTGGGTTCACACCAGAGATTGTAATTGGCTTTAGAAGGAAGGGAATTCCTTAGAGAATCTCCCTTCCATTTCTGGGAGGGAAATCTCTGAGGGATTTGAGAGGAATCCCTCTCTAAACCTCGCCGGAGATCGGTTCTGCCCTAACAATGGCGGCAGGACTGATTGCAAAGGTGGCGAGGAACTTAATGGGCTCTCTGCAAAGATATTCAAAAGATAGGGACCAAATTGTGATTTGGGTGTACTAAATTGCAAAGTAGGTCAAGATGACCTTCCCTTAGGTCCAAATTTTGGTATAAACCTAATTTGGACCTAAGGAATCTAATGGTGAAGTTAGATTTTAGGTTTGACCACGTTTGATTGGACATTTTGCGTAAAAACCTAAATTAGGTTAATTGAAGAGCTAGGACCCTAATCAAGGTCAAACTGGGTTCCAAAGGCCAAATTAAGTGTTCTAAACCCTAGAGGATGTTTTCCGATGATTTTTAGAGGGTTTACTTGATTTTTATCTTGACCGGAACCTTGTTAATTTAAGTGGGTCTGTTTTAGGGTTATCAAGTGTCATTTAATTCCTAGATTGCACATAAATCCATTTCTGATTGACTCAACCCACTTTTTATCTCATTTAGCCCATTTGACCTATGTTTTGCCTCTGAGAAATCCCGTTTGTGTACTGCAATGGTAAAATTACAGTTTTAACCTTTTTTTCATGTTTTCTTCTCAGAGCACTTATTCCTTTAGTTAAGCCTTCTTCTAGGTTATGTAGGAGCTTTTATCTTCTTTATTGGGTCAAAATGAGCTAGTTATGGCTCATGATGAGGTTCTCATCAATGCCCGCGACCAGGCCCATCGGTGTGTGTGGTGGGCGAGGAGTGCACGAGTAGTCAGGTTAGGCAGCCAGGTCCACAGAGGTGTGGGTCATGGACGAGGCGTGGCAGGCGAGGTGACCTCACCCCGTGGTCAGGAGGCAACCAGGCCAATGCAATTTTTCATCTTATAGAGCTTCGCCTGCCCACAATCTTCCGAGGTGGGACTATGTTGTCCCACCTTCCTTCACGAACGCCCGCAATAGGTGCCGCTCTCGATTACAGCAGGTGCAGTTCCCTGGGACTTCGATTGCTGGCGAGAAGGGTTCGCGAAGGGAGCTCGCGCACCTGGGACCCTGCACCTGGAGAAGAGAGACCTGGAGGAGCTCCCAAGAAAGCTTCTTGCTGCATCAATGGCGGTGGAGAGGGTCGACACTTGTCATCAGGCAAATGGCCTTACGGCCTAGTCAGAATACATGGGAAGCCTCGCCGAGGTGCGGCGAGTGTGCTGGAGTGGTCGGGGTGGCGTGGGAACGCCTGTGTGAGCGTGCCTAGGCCTTACTGTGGCTGTGCAGGTGGGTGTGTTCGGGGGAAGAATGTGGGACGTGTGGTGGTTGATGGAGAAGGGGGAAATGATCAGTGGAAGGTGGCGGAGCTTCTGAGGGGTTTGGCGAGGTGGATGGAGGCGTGGAGCGGCGGGAACCCCTCGCCGGTGGTCTGGTCGGAGGTGGAGAAGGTGATGGTGTTCTGTGGTGGTTGGTGCACGATTTGTGAAATTAATAAGGGGAAAATGAAGAGGGGAGAAAGAGGACTTAACTGAGGGACTTAAAGTGAAGGGGGGAGGCGGAGGGTGAGCAGCGCGTGTTTGCTGTCACCGGAGGCGAAGGCCCTGAGATGGGGAGGCGGCGATGATGAGGGGGTCAGAGGGGCTCGTGCAAGTACGGTGCGATGCGGAGGAGTGAGGCGGAGATGGCTCTGCCACTGGTACGGTGGCAGAACAACGAGAAGAGGGAGGGAGAGTCGTCGGAGCCTGCAAGCAGATGATCGAAGGAGGAGGAGACGAATTTGGGGGGTTATCTCTAGCCAAAACAAGCTTGCCAGAAGCGGAGAGCTCTGGGCAAGCTTAAATAGGCATGGGCAGAGGGAGAATCACAAGAAAGAGGCCAGAAGTCGTCACCAGAGGTATGGCTGGAGTGAGACCCATACCTCTCGAGTGTTTGCACAAGAGGTATGGGGCGATTTAGGGTATGGAGAGCTGCTCATGCGGTAGGGGGCTTCGCAGAGAGCTCTCCTTTCAAATCTGGGAGCAGCTCCCCATGGAAATGAGGAGAAAACCTCCTCGCAAAGTCGCCGGCGGCATAGGTCCCTGCTGCAATGGCAGAGGGACCAAAATGAAGAAAGTGATGAAAAAGTTGAGGGGGTAATTGCAAGGGTTTTCAAAAGTTAAAGGCCAGAATGTAATTGGGTGGACCATTTTGCAAAGTAGGCCAAGATGACCTTCCCTTAGGTCCAAATTTTGGTACAATCAAACCTAAAATCCAACTTCACCATTGGATTCCTTAGGTCCAAATTTTGGTACAAACCTAATTTGGACCTAAGGAATCCAATGGTGAAGTTGGATTTTAAGTTTGACCACGTTTGATTGGACATTTTGCACAAAAACCTAAATTAGGTCAAATATTGGGCTTGGACCCTAATCTAGGCCAAAACAGGTTCCAAAGGCCAAATTGAAGCTTCAAAACCCTAGGGGATATTTTTTCATGAATTTTAAATGGTTTAGTTGATTTTTATCCGACCTAGAACCTTGTGAAATTAAGTGGGTTTATTTTTGGGTTACAAAATGTCATTTAATTCTTAAATTTCACAATAACTCTTATCTGACTGAACCATCCCACTTTTTCTCTTATTAAGTCCAATTGACCTATGTCTAGACCCTGGAAAATCCCGTTGATGAACTACACTGGTAAAATTACAGTTTTGCCCTTTGTTTCATGTTCTTTTCCCAGATTAGTGATCCCTTGAATTAGGCATTTCTCTTGGTTATGTAAGAGCTTTTGTTCACTTTATTAGGTCAAAATATACTAGTTAGGGCTCATGATGAGGTTTTCATCATACCCCCATGCCTAGCTTTTGCTAGTGTCTTAGCAAAAATTTAAAGTTTTAACTTCTGTTCTAGACCATAAATTTCTTTCACTAGTTATGATAAGTGCTTTTTCTTCTGTATTAGGTCAGAATGCTGACAATGGGCCTAAAGGTACTCTCGTACCAACCAAGTTTCGGACCTGTCCAGCTTTAGCCTCAGTCCTCCACGAAGGATTTTAAGACCTGCAGGAACTACCCTAAGGTTTATTGGACTCTGTGATTAAATCACCCATGCTTGAGACATATTTATCCTTGCCTCAGTTTGCAGTGCGTTTTTGTAAGAGAGAGACAGAGGATTTATTTATTTGGAGAGTTTTCTCTCTCTTTTCTTTTTAATTCTAGCTTCAGATTGGCTTTTCAACACAATTTGTATCGGATTCCTCATCCCCATCATCAATCCTCAAAGGTTCCTGGTAATCGATGCTTCGTGATAGCACCGCCCATGGTAACCCCCAGAACCTTGATTCTCGAGATTTCGAGATAATCCCGCCCATGGCGTTCCGTGGCCGAATCCAGACCCTTGCCATTGACATTTCATGAAAATGCCATCCATGGTATTTGAACCAGCAGAGTGCTTACATGCCCCCTGTAGGATATGTAAATATCCTAAGAGACAAGCTCCGAGGAGACGATATGTTGTTACGCATCTTCGAGGGGAATTTCCTACCTCTCCGCATCGGGAACTCGTCCAAATCAACTTATGTTGATTGACCAATCCAAATCTAGGCAACATTTTCATAACATTAAAACGCTTTTTGCGTGATTTTGATTATTATGTGCACTGAACCAGACTTTGTGTGGATTGGGGTGCTTAGGTTACCGAGTCCCGCAAACTGAAGGTCAGTTAACGAGGCCAAATAAGCCCTAAGCCTTAGACCTAATACTTAAGCTTTGCATTTTCCTCAACCGCTTGAGGATTATACAGATCTTAGCGGGTACTATGAGTCTAGCCAAAAAGGCCTAAGGTCAGTGTTCCTACTAAGTTCTTTGTGTTTCTTTAGCACTTTTTCTTTACTTTTCTTGATGTGGTCTAGAACTTCGGTTAATCCCTTAATCTCTTACTAATGACTGTCTCTTTCTCTTTTTTTTTTCATTTTATGCTCCTTTTTGTCTTTTTGCTCTTTTTCTTTCTCCTCCTATTTTGTATAGCCCACAAAAATTTTCCCTCCTCTTCTCAATTTTTTTTTAGATATGCGATTTTTTTGTTGAAACCTTTTCTTGGTATGAGTTTTCATGCATTTTTGCACTTTTCATACCCCCCATGCCTAAGATTTGCAATGTCCCCATTGTAAATTAGGTGGGTTTGAATTCAGCTTAGTTCATTTATTAGGACAGGTGTTGGGTGAGTGAATGGGTCAAGGTGACTGTTGTGGACGATTTCTAGACTCGGGTACGGGTACCTGAGGTGGAGTTGGTTGTCCTAATTGATGAACCCTAAAGTGCAATATGAATTCAGCATAGAAATATCAGGAAAGGTTTCGGGTTTTTCAAAGAATGATGGGTTGCCTCCCGTTAAGCGTTGAGTTTTACGCCATCGGCTGGGCGCAATGAGCTCAGGGAGAATGGAGGATAAAGGATGACTCAACCAAATCTGTATTGGTCATGTTAATGAACGGTTTGAGTCTCTGACCGTTCACGACAAAGGGTTCGGAATCATGGCTGAGTGGACTGATCTCAACTGCTCCATTTCCAAAGATTCGTCGGACTAAGTATGGTCCGATCCACTTAGATCGCAGCTTTCCTGGGAACAGTTTGAGTCGGGCATCAAAGAGTAGGATCTTTTGACTAGGGTAAAAGATCTTGCTAGATATGTGCTTGTCATAAAAGGCTTTAACCCGCTCTTTATAGATTTGTGAGTTTTCATACGCATCGAGGCGTAATTCATCAATCTCGCTTATTTGAAGCTTTCTGTGGGTTTTAGCCTTAGAAAGATCTAAGTTGTAGTTTTGTACTGCCCAATAGGCTTTATGCTCCAATTCGACAGGGAGGTGACATGCCTTCCCGTACACCAATTTAAAAGGAGACATGCCTAATTGGGTCTTGTGTGCAGTCCTATAAGCCCACAAAGCTTCTAGAAGCCGGGACGACCAATCCTTCCTGTCAGGTCGAACAGTAATCTAGAGGATTTTCTTGATCTCCCGGTTTGATAGCTCAGCTAGACCATTAGTTTGGGGGTGGTAAGGAGTAGAGATTCGGTCGACACCCCGTATTTGGTCATCAATGACCTCAACTGAGCGTTTGTGAAATGAGTCCCTCCATCAGAAATGATCGCACGTGGAATCCCGAACTGTGAGAAGATATTTTGGTGAATGAACTTGATAACGACTTTGTGATCATTGGTTCGGGTCAGAATGGCTTCGATCCATTTGGACACATAGTCAATAACGAGTAAAATGTATTCGAAGCCGTCCGAGATAGGGAAGGGTCCCATAAAATCAATCCCCCATATGTTAAAAATCTCGCATACCAGGATCAGCTGTAAAGGCATCATGTCACGATGGCTCATGTTGCCCAAGGAATGACAACGGTTACATGCCTTATAGTGATTGTATGCATCCTTGAAGATTGTGGGCCAGTAAAAGCCACACTGAGGACTTTTGATGCGATTTTGTGTCCAGAGAAATGGCCACCGCATGCCTAGTCATGGCAGAAAGAGAGTATGTCTTTGATTTCTGCTTCCGTGACACACCGTCTGATAATTTGATCAGCACCAATGCGGGATAAATACGGGTCTTCCTAAATGTAATACTTGGCATCGGAACGCAATTTGTCCTTCTTGGCCTTCGGCTAATCAGACGGGATCTGATGTGATGCCAAGTAGTTTACTATGTCAACAAACTAAGGAAGCCCCGTGTCAATAGTCAGGAGGTGCTCATTAGGAAAATGTTCCGTGATGGATCTGGAAGGGTCAATAATCTCAGAAGGAAGGCGAGACAAGTGATCAGCTACCACGTTCTGTCTTCCCGCTTTATCGCGAATCTCGAGGATAAATTCTTGCAATAGCAAGATCCATCAGATTAATCGAGGTTTCGCGTCCTTCTTTGCAAGGAGATGCCTCACAACTGTGTGATCCGAGTAGATGATAACATGGGAACCTTGGAGGTAAGATCTAAATTTTTCTAGGGCAAATACTACAGCTAGCAGCTCTTTCTCAGTAACAATGTAGTTACGCTGAGTCTCGTCAAGTGTTTTGCTAGCGTAGTAAATGACCACGGGTTTCCCGTCAATTTTCTGCCCCAAGATCACTCCTACAGCGAAGTCAGATGCATCGCACATGATCTCAAAGGGTTGAGAAAAATCAGGGGACTGTAGGATCGGGGCTTGGGTAACTCGGTCACGAAGGATCTCAAATGTTTGAGTGCATTCCTTGGAGATTTCAAAAGGTACATCCTTGGAGAGAAGAGTGGTCAGGGGGAGTGCGATTTTCGAAAAATTAGGGATGAATTGACAGTAAAATCGACATGCCCCAGAAAAGATTGGATGTCCTTGATCGAGCTAGGCATAGAGAGTTTAGAAATCAAGTTAACCTTGGTTCGATCAACTTGGATGCCTCTCTCCGGAATTAGATGTCTAGGACGATCCCCTCAGGCACCATGAAGTGGCTCGTTTCCCAGGAAAGAACCAGATTCACGTCAATACATCGCCTGAGTATTTGAACCGAGTGTTGGAGGCAATCGTCAAATGATGCCCCAAATACTGAAAAGTCATCCATGAAGATTTCCAGATAATCACCTACCATATCAAAGAATATGGCAAGCATGCATCGCTGAAAAGTCGCGGGTGCATTGTAGAGACCAAAAGTCATCCTTCGGAACGCGTACGTCCCGAAGGGGTAGGTGAACGTGGTCATCTCTTGGTCCTCTGGATGGATTGCCACTTGGTTATAACTGCAGTACCTGTTAAGAAAGCAGAAGAATCTATTTCCAGCTAGTCTTTCGAGGATCTGATCAATAAACAGTAGTGGGAAATGATCCTTCTTCATGGAGGAATTGAGTCTTTTTTGTAATCTATGCAGACTCTCCACGAGTTGGCTATACGGGTCGGAATGACCTCTCCGGCTTCAATCATGATGGTGGTGAGCCCTACCTTCTTAGGCACAACCTGGATTGGACTCACCCATCGACTGTCGGAGATCGGGTAGATGATCCATGCATCTAACCACTTAATGATTTCCTTTTTCATGACCTCCTGCAGATTAGGGTTCAAACGTCTCTATATCTCACGTGAAAGTCGTGCGTCCTCTTTGGAATAGATGTGGTGTGTGCAATAAGAGGGGCTTATACCAGTCAAATCATCGAGAGTCCATCTAATGGCTCTATGATGTTGCTGGAGAACAGTAATCAGACAGGATTCCTGATCAGGTGTGAGTCTGAAGTTTATAATTACAGGAAATGTCTGATTGGAACCCAAAAAGACGTATTTCAGATGATCTGGAAGGGGCTTGAGTTCCAAGACAAGATTATCAGCAGCAGCGGGTGGTTCAGGGTGTATGTGAGGAACAAGGGTAGGAATCATGGGTGTATCTAGATCAAGTTCAGACTCCTCTAATTGCAGGTTTTGATCTTCTTGTGGTTGATCGGGGATAATCAGGTTGTCCTCGATATGCGGTTCATTAACCACGGCTTTGATATCACATATTTGTTCTACAACACCGTAATTAATCCCTTGTTGGGCATGAAAAATGTCAATCTTAAGAGTTTGGTTCCCAAATTTCAATTCTATTTGGCCCTCCTCACAGCTTATGTTGGCCCTAGCAGTGGCCAGAAAAGGACTCCCTAGTATAATCGATGTATCCCTTGGGTTCTCAGGTGCATCTTTATCTAGAACTATGAAATCCACTGGGAAGTAGAAATCCCGTACCCTAACAATAACATCCTCAAGTATTCCTTTAGGTGACTTGATGGATCGATCGGTAACTGCAGTGTCACCTCTGTTGGTTTAAGCTCGGACTCTTCAAGATGGTTGAGGGATGTAGGTATTAGGTTTACGGAGGCACCTAGGTCTAGCAATGCTTTATCGAATTGGGTTTCACTAATTTTACATGAAATCAGGGGAGTGCCTGGTCTTTTGCCTTTGGTGGGAGCTGGCTTGATCTGACAGTATGACCGGATTCCCACTTTTGGTTCGCGGCTTACGCTTGGGTGTACACACGTCTTTCAAAAATCGTGCGTAAGCTGGTATGTGACGGATTACATCCATCAAGGGGATGTTTATCTGGACCTGTTCAAAGAGCTTAATCAGATCCTCCTCGGAGCCACGGGTTTGGTTATCCTTTTTCCCCTGGTCAAGGCCTCAGGAAATGGGACCTTGGCTGGTTCCTCTAGAATAGGTCCAGGTTCTTGATCTAGGATAGGGACATTATGGATAACTATCTTAGGGCTTGGATCACTACCAGGCTTGGAGTGGTTTGGATAAGGTGGGTCTTGGGTTGCTTTACCACTACAGGTTGTTACGGAGTTCAATCCTGCCTGGTTCTGGTTTGGGGTAGGTAAAATGGGTGGCTGCTGTTGAAATCCCGCATAAGATGTCGAAGCTTCCATCCCGTCAGGTGATGGAACAGAAGGGGCCTGATAAATCATATGTGCATGGCTTGGATTTGGATTCATAACGCACCTCTGGGTCGGCACGTTATTTGGGTTCGGCAGAAGTTGCGAAGGGAGTTGCCCGGTTGGCGGGAATTCGCCATTTGGGCGAGTTGGTTGCGGACCTCTGTGATCTCGTCCTTGTGTTGTTGTATTGCCGCATTCGTTCTTTGAATGTCAGCCAGTGTTTGGAGGATAAGAGACATTTGATCTTGGTTTGGCCAAGATTTATAGGTGGGGTTGAGCCGAGGTTGAGGCGGCTGATATGGACGAGGAGCTTGTGGACGGGGTTGATAAAGTGGTCTTTGATTCTGAGAATTTCCCATCCACTGGAAGTTGGGATGATTTTGCGATCCAGGGTTGTAGGTATTGGAAAATGGGTCATTCTGGATGGCGTTGAGGTCTTCGTAGGTCTAAGGAGCCTCAGGAAAGTCAGAGTATGGGGGTTTAGAGTTCCCCCGACTGGAATAGAGTAGATCGGAGGTCACTCTGGTCCTAGAGTAAGACGGGGGTGGATACGGGTCTATCCCCTGAGAAGATCGGTGAGAGATGTTTTGCGCAGAGGTGGCTCGCTGCAAATGCCGAGTCAGCGCGTCCACCTTCTTCTCTATAATAGAGACCTTGTCCAACTGACTGGCCATTAGCTCCAAGTCAACTGATGCGGACATGCCTTGCGTCTCTTGTGCTCCCCTAAGATTCGTCGATGCACAGGCATTCGTCAGGTCGAATAAGCCCATGGAGTCATTGTTGATGGAGTTCTCGCACATATTCTCGAGAATCTCCCACACCGTGTTCTCATGCTGACCCATGATGTTTCTTCCACAAGTTGCATTGACGAATAATCGAATGTCCTCACGGAGTCCCTGGTAAAAATACTGAACTTATTCCCATTTAGGAACTCCGTGATGGGGGCACTTTCACATGAGATCCAAAAATCGGTCCCATGCCTCGTGAAGAGGTTCTCCCGTCTGTTGGGTGAAATGAGTGATCTGGTGACGCAAGGCATTTGTTCGACCAACGGGAAAGAACTTCAAAAACTCAGACTGAAGTTCATCCCATGTGTTGATTGGATGAGTCTGAATTTGATACCAATGAGCAGCCTTGTCCATGAGGGAGAAAGAAAACATCTTCATGAGCAAAATATCCCGATTTTGTGCATCTGACCCGAAGGTCTGGGCCAGATGCTTGAGCTGTTTAATATGCTGGAATGGATCCTTGGAGTTAAGCCCATAGAATTTTGGTATGGCATGAATCATATTGGGCTTGAGTTCAGAATCAGGACCTCCAGTCGGGATTCGGACTCGAGGCTCAATTGCCACCGCAGCGGGATTATAGTGATCTCACATCATGGGAGGTCAGGCAGGTGTGCGCTGGTGCGGCACAACGCGGAGGAACGAGGCGGAGATGACTTTGCAACTGGTACTGTGGCAAAGTGACGAGAGGGAGGAGAAGTCACTGGAGCCTGCGGGCAGATGGCCGAAGACGGCTGGTGATGAGGAGAGACGAATTTCAGGGGATATCTCTGGCCAAAATAGGCTTGCCTCAAGCGGAGGGATCTGGATCTTCTTATATAGGCACGGCAGAGGGAAGAGTCGCGAGGAGGCGGCCAAAAGTCTTCACCAGAGGCATGGTCGGAGTGAGACCCATACCTCTCGAGTGTTTGCACGAGAGATATGGGGCGATTCAAGGCATGGGGAACTGCTCATGCGGTAGGGGGTTTCGTAGAGAACTCCTCTTTCAATCTAGGAGTAGCTCCCTCGGGAAACGAGGAGAAAACCACCTCGAAACCTCGCTGGAGGTATGGGTCCCTGCTGCAATGGCAGAGGGACCTGAATGAAGAAAGTGACAAAAAGTTGAGGGGGTTTTTGCAAGGATTTAAAAAAGTTAAGGGCCAGAATGTAATTGGGTGGATCATTTTACAAAGTAGGTCAAGATGGCCTTCCCTTAGGACCAAATTTTGGTACCAATTTAATTTGGACCTAAGGAATCTAATGGTGAAGTTGGATTTTAGGTTTGACCACGTTTGACTGGATATTTTGCATAAAAACCTAAATTAGGTCAAATATTGGGCTTGGACCCCAATCTAGGTCAAAACAAGTTCCAAAGGCCAAATTGAAGGTTCTAAACCCTAGGGGATATTTTTTCATGAATTTTAGATTGTTTAGTTGATTTTTATCTTACCTGAAACCTTGTGAATTTAAGTGGATTTATTTTAGGGTTACAAAATGTCATTTAATTCTTAAATTTCACAATAACCCTTATCTGACTGAACCATCCCACTTTTTCTCTTATTAAGTCCAATTTACCTATGTCTAGACCCTGGAAAATCCTGTTGATGAACTGCACTGGTAAAATTACAGTTTTTACCCTTTGTTTCATGTTCTCTTCCCAGATTAGTGATCCCTTGAATTAGGCCTTTCTCTTGGTTATGTAGGAGCTTTTGTTCACTTTATTAGGTCAAAATATGCCAGTTAGGGCTCATGATAAGGTTTTCATCAGCGTGTTTGAAATTGCAATCTTAAATGAATGAATAGAATTGTGAACAACTACCTGTTAATAAAAAGAGCTGCCTGTGAAATATAAAATGCCTGTGCTAATTAAACAGTTACCTGTGACATTACTTGTTGTATATGTTAATTGATGGAAATACGAGCTGCATGTGTATAATATGAGAATGGAAATGTGAATGATGAAACCTGGTATGGAATGACATAGGAAATACGAGCATGAACCCTACGGGGAATTAGGAGTAGAGCTCCTGTGAATAAATGGAATGGGTATGGAAATGTGAGTGGGAAGTGTGCTGGCCCTTGAGTATGTGGTACCAAGGAGAGCGACTATCCCCTGTTTAGTGTAGAGCAGAGCTAGCCGCCCTTGGGTTGGGACCTACGATTAGGATTGGCCACTCTACACCGACTTCTTTGGCCCTCGCGTACACTGTACCGGGGAGAGCTACTAGTGTAGGGAGAGAGCTAGCCACCCCACGGGGCCCGGGGTTCAGCTAGCCACCCTACACCGACTTGTTAGGCCCACTGGGCAGACCGAGGTAGCCAGATGAGGGTGCGCGGACTGTGGAGGGGTGAGACCCCTCTTTAGTTCTGATGGGCTAGACCTCTGTTACTAAGAGGGCTAGGCCTTATACTGTTCCGTGCTGTACTTTGGGCGTACCCGCTAGCAGAAACGACTGACCGTGTGCCCGTGCGGGGTAGCTACCCGTACGCTTATTGCGTGTGTTGTAGTCACCGCTATGTCTATCCGTGACCTCGGGGTGGTTGACTAGGTATAGGATTACCACAGGAGACTCTCCCAGCCAGGAGAGCACCACGTGTGCCTTCTACCCTTCGGAAATGACTGCAATCAAGATCGTTCCCATGAGGAACATTCGAGATCAAGAAAGAGATTCGAGAAATAAACCAATGGGTGAAAAGGAATAACTTGTAAAATAAAGTAATTGGAAAAGATAAATTACCTGTTAGCTTTTACTGCTTTAGTCAGTTGGTTACCACTCTACTCAGTGTTCGCTGACTCTGTTTACTCATAACCCTTTTTAGGTCTAGATGTTGAGCAGCTTGAGTCACCGACTGTAGAGGGTGTTGGGCCCAGTTGAGCCCAGCAGTAGTCTTCTTGTTGTTGTATTTTCTTTTGTTAGTGAGTTCAGACTCTTGTTATTGTTTACGTTCTGCACTTTCTTTCCGCTTTACTACTGTGGAGGTGATATATACTGTTAGCAGCTTTTACTTCCTTTACTACTTGTACTCTTTTATTGTTAGTTACTTAGCATAGTGAATGCGGTTTATTTTCCTGCTTTTTGGTTATTTCTTGTTGGACGACTGGGTCTTGGGATTAATCGAGTCAAGCCGATCTCGTGTCCTGTAGGGATTCGGGAATCGGGTCATAACAATGCCCAAGTTATTGCTTCCACTTCTATTCCTTCCACATCTGATCCTATTCCTCTTAGGCCTCAAAGTCCAATCCACTATTCCACACATCATGAGGATGCTCATGCTTCTGCATAATTTGAGGATTTTGAAGAACTTCCTCGACATCTTACTACACATCCTCCACCTCCAGCACCACCAAACCATAGGTTTCAACCTCCCCCATATCCTAACTTCCGCAACCAACCACCACCAGAGAGAGGACCTATGCCTCATCTTCAACACATGTTTGAAACACAACTTCAAATGAATATCCTTACCCAACTGGTGCAACAGCTTGCACAAGCTGTTAATCTTTCAGCAAAACCCCAACCTCAACCTCAACCTAAAAACCCTCAGGCACCTCCTCAACCTCGTAGATCTCAACTACGGGATTACTATAATCTCGCAGTTGCACAACCTATGCCTGTGGCACGTTATCCCGATGGGGGTCGTGCTGCTGAATTGAAGCTGAACATCATCACACTTATTCCTCACTTCCATGGACTTGCTTCTGAGGACCCTTTCTAGGATTTAGAGGAGCTGAAAAATCTTGGTCAAACTTTGGGTCTGCAAGGCCATGATCAGCACACGCTTTTAATGAAAATGTTCTCATTTTCATTGAAAGACAAAGCTGTCTTCTGGTTTAGAACTTTAGCATGGACTACACCAATAGACACATGAGCTTCTTTGGAACATGAGTTCCTAAAAAAGTATTTTCTCGTAGGCTGCACTGAAGCTCTAAGGCATGCTATCACCACTTTCACACAAAACTCAAGAGAACAGATGCACGAGGCTTGGGAGAGATTCCATAAGCTTCTGAGAAAGTGTCCCCACCATGGTGTCCCACGTTGGCAACAGGTCCAGACCTTCTATCAAGTCCAGATATAATAGATGTCACTATAGACCCTAGTTTGACCTTAGTTTATGTATATTCTTCTTCCTAAGGTTTTAGCGACGTTTACATGTGTTACTGTATATATTACATATGTTACTATAGGTATTAGTATATTAAGTTAAGTTAGTATGATATATTTTATAACAAATTATTGTATAAATATGTAAGAATTATTATTATAAGTTATAAATAATTAGATTATAGTATTTAGTTATAGTGTTTGATACTTGATTGTATATAATTATTTCTAAGTATTTATAATTCATTATTTCATTCATTAATTTATTCATAGTTGTACATAGAACCAATCTTTTTGAAATTAAAGAATAATATTGGACTTAGAGAGTGATGTATATCAATAATTACCTCCTAATGAATGACCTGGAATAAATCAGTAAAAATTATGTAATTAAATAAAATTGACGCGACAACGATTTGTATTTGTGACATATACTACAATAACGACATATTTTTATACAAATTGTAGTCGAATCGCTTCAGTGATGCCATCAGCATCTACGATGGTGTCGTCAGCATTTACTTGTCTTCACCGAAATTTGAGATTGTGATATTGTTAACACCTATTGTAGTGTCGATGGCATTTATTAGAGATAGAATTTTCCTCTCCTTCTACTGAAATTTGAATTCAAATGTGAGGGACACATGTGATTGAATGTGACTCTCCTTTCTCATAGTTAAAAATGATCATAATACTTTTAAGATCTAAAAAATTGATTTAACATTTTACATCAATGAACATATGTGATTTTCCTACGTGATCCATCTCATCCACATAATCTCTACCTCAACATGTCACGTGAGATGAATATAATGATATATATATAAAATAAAATACCTCTCCCCTTTCTCTTAAATAAATACATATTAATATCACGTCGATATGTCCATCGTTTTATCACGCCACTTCATTCCTTACTAGTTTTACCATTTAAATCAATATTCACCTCCACTTGTTTCGTATCAACATATCTCAATAATATTCTATCCCATCGTCGAAAAAGCTTATTTCTCTATTTTATTTTTTACTGATTTTTTTATTGTTTGTTTTTCAGTGAGGGGCAGTGTGGTTGGCTGATACAGCTGACGCAAGAGGCGAACCAGCGGCCGCCACGTTGCATGAATGGGGCTTAGCGAGAAGGCATGAACGGTGGCGGGGCGCCCCAGGTGTGCACATGGCTGCCGCGGTACTCGAAGGCTCCAGATTTTTCCATGGGCTTCGTTGCCCCCGGATACTATAGCAAGAAAACACAAGGAACGAAACCATGAACAAAAAGGAAATAAAAACAAAGGTGTGTTTGTTCCCCGGACTCCTCCTCATCAACGTCACACTCACCGAGGGAAAGAGGACGGGGAACCTGCACAGCATCATTAATTAAGATTATCACGTAGAATAAGCAAGTCGGCAGATCTGGTGCATCCAAGAATTTAGGTTAAATTCATCTTGATGAGCCATTCATTTCTCTTGAAGCTAATTTACTTGAGGTTAAGAATGTAAAGTTAAGGAATCTAAAGTCGATGTTTATTTTTACCTTTATTTATTCATAGAATGGTGTTGATATTAAGTTTAATTTAATTTAATTAATGTTAACATCAATTTTTATAAGTGAGAGTTTGGATAAGGGAGGTGAAGAGATACGAAGTTAACATTAATTTTGTTAACATCTTTCTAAATTGATGTCAGGATCCAAAAATTTGGGTTATAATGATGAGTTAACTTCTCAAGTAAATGTGAATTATTCCTCCAAAAGATTGTTAAATTTTATTTCCTACTATTATTTTATGTGTGTGCATTCTTTTAGGTAGTGTTCGATTAGAGGGATATATTTGAGAAATTAGTTGAAAAATATGGAATAAGTGAAATAAAATAATAGAATAAATGGATTGATCGATTTAAGTGATTTCTTGAGTTAAAATTATTTTATAAATTTTTCTTAATTAGACGTAAATAGTAGACAAGTTAAGTGAGGTCAAACGAAAGTTAAGTATACTTAACTTCCTATACCTGTCTACCGTAAGATACCTTGTTTGCATGGGGTGGGGGGGTGGACGGGGGTGTAGGGGTGTCAAGCCCACTTCATCAAGCTCTTGGCCATGCAATACCACCTCCCATTAGCTTCAAGTTAGGAATCTTGGTTACTACTTGTTTCATCCATCCTCTTGATCTCTAATATTTACGGGCAATGTAGTCCTCTGTAGATCCTTTCACTCCTCTTCAATTGGACCCAAAGCTAATGGGTTAGAATGCCTCGATCCTTCCAATGTGGCCTAAATCTAGCTATGAGTGGTCAGATCTCATCAAGTATCAACATGGCGAGAATCGATGGTGGTGATTAGTGTCCTTGGAAGGATGGTCCCGACAAATCACTTGCTAGGCTTAACCATCTCAAGCTTGGCTTGCTTAACCCATACCATGCAAACCTCATATTACTAGATCCAGCAATGGAAGGCCATTTCCAATTGTCGACTTTGAGCACAAATGCAAGTGTGATCTAGCGATGGTATGTCATGAGCGTAGCTAGACCAATCTTGGCCTAACTTGTGCAAGCTCTTGGAATTTGTATTTATGTAAGGGGGCTGAAGCGTATTTTCCAATTTGCTGAGTGTTAAAAAATGGGCTCGAGGCTCTGATCGATTTGCAAATTGGTGAGTTGGATTCTTCTTGCTCATGCCTCTGCAACTGCAGCGTCCTTTCTTTTCGTGGTTTTCTTTGAATCATCCCATGTGCCACGCCAAGAACCAAGCAAATTATTGATTGACTTCCTTCATCGATGTTGCTTGCCGATCTAATTGTCATGTGCAAATCAACGGTGATGGTTTCCGTCATATCTCATCATCCAAGCTTGGAGCGTTGCTAAAGAAGCTAATAGATTAGACTTCTCTTTGTTTTCTTCTTCCTCCGTTTCCTACATTTCCGTTTGCGTATTGATGTGCCCCTTCCGAGGGCATTGTAACTCCATGAATTTGACTTCTCTCCCAGGACAGTAAATGGACCGTCTAGAAAAAAATAAAGAAAATTATCAACCTACTTCGTCACAACTAATCCAATACTTTGCCCCAGAGTCAAGCACCTTTATTTCACTTTACATTTGACAGAAATTAACAATCGAAAAATTAATATGCACACGATGTAGCGTAGGTTTTCCATTTGCTATATTATCACTCGACCTCCATCCATTCAAAGACTCAAATCAAAGCCCAACCATATGCTCACACAAAAAAGAGAAAACAAAGTCAACCGAATGACAAACTCTACAGCTTGGAATGCGGTCCTTAATAACCATAGCCAATAACTTTGATTGAACTCCATTGCCTTCGTCTTCGTGTAAGCAAGTTGTTATTTACTAGAGTTTTCAAATAGCTCAATCGATCATTGGGACTGATTGGGCACAAAAAGTTCCAAATCCAAGTATAGTATCTTTGGGTAGCGTTGGCTAACAACACTCCGCCGTGTGGAATTTAGCAGATTAATGCAACTGTGCAAAACCAGCACCGGAATCCACGGGCACGGAAGCAAATGCCATGGATGAGGAATTTCCCACAATCACCCCCTAGAATTGAGGGATTTTGCATAAACCACGGGGCGAAGGTTTTGAGGAAAATTGCAGATTTGTCCGCCTTGTTCTAGAAGTTAGGAGAAGGATCCGGAACCAAATAAAAGATCTGAAATCTCTCCTCTCGGCCTCCGGTTTTGGAAGAAAGAACCGGGGCTGGCGACTTCCAAATATGTAAATATATCCAAACCAGATGTGCACGGTCATTGGAAATGGACGGCTCGATGGCGGCCGCAGTTGGATTGTGGCACCTGTGGGAGCAGTAGGGGACTGGAGTGGGGGGTTATGGGCATTTTGCCTCTCGTGGGATCCGAAAATTCAAGGTAAGGTAGCATCCACCTTTCGAAATCTTTGATTTAATCTGCAGTAAGGACCCATCTGGACCTGGACTCGGTGGGGTTTTTTTCTTTTTTTTAACTCAAAAAAGTTTGTTAAATTTTATTTTACCCTTTCGATATAAATTTTTACGTAATTATTTTTATTATTTCAATCAAATCATAATAATTATGAGTCTCATTTTTATTATTAGATAAATACATACGGTTGTATATTTGATTAACATGCTAATTAGATTTATATTAAATTAAATATTTAACTCGTTACTAAATTTATCTTATATTTATGTCAATTTAAGTGGATTTAATTTGAAGAAAAATTATTTTATTTTATTTTATAAAATAATTTTAATCATCGAGATACCTAAATAAATTAACTCACTTATTCCATCATATATTCTACTTATATTTCATTTTTTTATTTATTATACAAATTTATTCTTCCTACCAAAATCAAATCCATATCGTCAAATCTCATTTTTAATATTAAAAAATATACATTATATTTTTTTCTCTCACTTTTAATATTAAAAAGATATCCACTAATATAACATTATTACACGTATCATTTCAGCTCCTAACTTATACTACCTTTTATTTTAGTACATAAACAAATAACATTTGCACTTATTTCATATTAATATATGTCTGTAATATTTTATTCCGCGTCACGTCCAAACGGACCTGAGAGATCGGATTTGGCTGATTGGTTAGGCCGCAAGAGTCGTTGACTGATGACAGAAACGATGAAATGAGGAGATGAGGGGAGACCTTCTTAAGCATTAAAATCTACATGATGAAAAAAGCATATTTAACTTGCCTATTTAGCATTTGATGATGAAATCTCCTGTTCGAGAAATGTAGATCGGAGATGTAGAGATTCAATTGAGTTGGGAAAAGGGCAAACTTAGGTCGAGGGGCTCGTCGCTTGATGACAGGGGGAAGGTGGGTGTGAAATGTTGCGCCTGTTTTTTCTTTTTATTTTTGTTGAATAAAATGTTTCTCAATTCAATTTTCTTATTGACCACAGCGTTCCCCTCGTAATTCTTCTCTTGCAAAAAAATTTAATAAAGGTTTCGATCGGCCATCGACTCTCCCTCTCTCACCCCCCTCCCCCTATTCACGTCAAAGCTTCCCCTCACCCTCAAATCACTCCAACATTTTCTACCTCAACATGCAAACCATCTAGTGGACTTTAGTGATTGGACTTCGATGAGGCGATGATGGGCATTTCCTCCTCAGATCGAGGCGAGCGGTGGACGACAGGCTCTTCCTTAGTCGTGTGGAGCTTTGTCGTGGCTTGGCAGCGTGCACGATGACGAGCTGCGGCGAACGAGGCTCGACGACGAGCGACAGAAGGGTTGGGTGGCGTCCAACGGTCTCAGTTCCATGGTGTGAGGAGGGGGCTTGGCGGTGACCATCGTGCTGCGGTTCCGTGGCCTGCGTGCGGTAGTTCCAAGCATGTCTCGGTTTATGTGTTTGTAGCGTGGTTCGGTGATTGCTTGTTCTTATTTATTGTTGTTGGTTGTTTCTTTCTTTTTCTTTCTTTTTAATGCAGTAGAATTTTGTTGGGGATTGAGTGAGAATCGGGTCTCATATGGTTGAGTTTTCTTACTCATATCAAAAATCGATCTTCACCTATTGGTTGGCTTATTCGATTTACTCATTAGCGTGTTCTTTGAGATTCGTTTCGTTCATGCCTTACCATACCTTTGAACATGGGGTTGACTTCCTTCGGGAGGTTGACTGATTCTTGGTAAATGTGTCTTTTTTTTTCTCTTTTATTTCTTATTTTCTTTCTGTATTTTTACTTTTCCTCATTTCTACGGAGTTTTCCGTCTTTCTTTTCTCCTTTGAAATACATCTTCTTATATCAGATTCTTTCCTGAAATTATTTATTTTTAAAAAAAAATATAATTTTCTTTGTCTTTTCAATAACAATTATGAAAATAATTTGTGTACATATAAATATATACGCATGACTTCCTCCCTTAATTAAAAGGAAAAATTATATATCGTGACGATATCATATATGGCCAAATAATACATATGACCTAAATAGATAAATTCTTCTACAAATCTATATACATATCATCGTCTTAACAACTACCAACGCTGCAATTTTGACATGACAGATGTGACTCATCATGTCGGGAAAACAAAATGGACGTAGAAGAGCTCTGAACGAAGAGATGGTACGTACCTTCCAATGGTCGGCAATGGCGCCCACGGAGTAGACCCTTCAATATTTGCATCATAGCTTTCATCAAGAAAATCCCAGCAAAAGTTTTTGACAATTTTTTGAAATTTTGGCACATAATTTCTTAGGAAAACCAACGACAAGCTTGGTCATCAGTAGTCCCTCCTAAGTACTTAGGTGGGTTGGATTTTAGGGATCCATATTATGTGAATAGATTTTTATTTTTTATTTTTGCTTAAAATGACATGGATGCTTGTCGCAGATGAAGAAGGTTTCTGACAATCTTATATGAAGGCTAAATATTTCTCTCATTCCTCTTTTTGGGATTATATTGATAATCAGAGGTCTTCTCCTTTTATTAAAGCTTTGGTAGAGGTTCAAGGTTAGCTTTATAAATTCTCTCGGTGGTTGGTCCGTAATTGAAGGAAAATAAATATATGAAGAGACAATTGGATAAGAAATTTTGATTCCCTAGCTATGGGATTGGATAAATTTAAACATTTTCTCAATCAGTTTATTACTCAAGCAAATAAATGGAACTTGGTTAAATTGCAGCAATGCTTTCAAAACAACTTGGTAGATAAAATTCAAGATGCGCCTATTCTACCAAATCAAGAGGACACTTTGATATAATCCCCAAACAGTCAAGGAATATTTATAGTGAAGTCAGCCTATCAGGCTATGTTGTTACATGATAGGAAAAATTCTACTCACTCTCCATAGGTGTTAGCTCTTTGCAATAAAATCTAGAAACTTAAAAAATTGGCCCCATACACAAATGTTTTCCTTTGCAAAGCTTGTTGGTGCTAGAGCACTACGATCATTTATTTTGATAATAACAAAACACGTGTCATTTAACATTTGCACTTGGAGTCTTAGATTTCAGGCCAATTGCAAATGGAGACATGATTAGACGGAGTTCGAGCTCGCATCCAGGACGGAATGGAGGAGCTTGATGGAGAATAGAGGAGATTCGCGAGGAGCAATAGATTGAAGATGGAAGGACAAGAAGAATATGATAGAATTCTGTTTAATTCTTTCATGTACTTTTGTCTTTATTCCCTTGCTCTTTTTGTTCCTTAGAATACCATGTTAAAGAGCCTCAAAGTACCCTAACAGTAGTCCTACGAACACCTGCACAACCCTAGGATACTTAGGTTTTCTGTAGAAAACTTAGAAAACCAATATAGGGTTAAATAGCCTTTTCAGACGTCTAATTCCAAAATCACACGTCTGATAATATGTTTTAAGACGTCTGATTGTTGATTCAGACGTCTGATAACATTTAGGCTAGACCTAGCTAGCTCTGTCTGATGAAATCAGACGTCCAGACCTTAGTCCAGACGTCTGATGTGTTTGCCAGACGTCCAATTAGTGGACCGTTGGCTGGCTTAACAAGTACTGGAGGATATGACCGTTAGAGCCTTATCAAATGTCCTTAAGCCTTTCCAGACGTCTGATAAGTGACCGTTTTGCCTCGACTGACCCAAAATATCTTCTCAGAGATTTTCTAGCCGTTACAACGCTTGGAAATCCATTCCCACAGAAAAAGTAGGTTTCCAGACGTCCAGACATAGTGCCAGACGTCCTGCATGTCGTCTGATGGATTTGCACTAGAATCCTGTTTAGATCTGATGCAAGTCAGGAAGAAACCCGCCTAAAATCAGACGTCTTAAAGTAATCTTTCAGACGTCTGATGCCAGGATCAGATGTCTGATAACCCTATCAGTGTAATGATTGTTCCTGATTTCGGGCTGATTCACTTGGGTTTTGCACCCAACGGCTATGAAAGCTTTCCTACGCCTTCCAAAGCCTTCCTAAAGCCTCTATAAATAGAGGGGAACCTCTTGCACATAAACACACACCTAGATACACAAGACACACCCAAGTAACATACTTTCTACTATTTTGTGTCCTTGATCCTAAGAAGAAAGCTCTTGCTCTCCAAGCTCAAGTTCTACATCTTGAGAGCATCAAGCCTTGACGCACCTGCTCTCTCGCCGTAGTTCACGAGAGCGACGTTGCGCCATCGCGTGGCTCACGCACCCGCGTCATCGATTCGACGCACTCCTTGTAAAGGGAAGTTTCATAATTCCTATAGAAGTTAGGTTTAAATCTTTGTTGGCTCTATAGGACTATATTTGTTATTTTCTCTTTGTTCTTTAGTTGGGTATTCGCTTTGCGAATTCCCGTCTCCTTCGTGGGACAAAATCCTTCTCGTGAAGAGAAGGGGTTGAGGAACGCTACCCTCGCACTTGTAGCATGTTGTATTTGAGGTTGAATCACCCTCGTTTAAGTGATTCGTTTAGTGGATTTGATCAACTTGGTTGATCGGAAAATCCTAACTCGAGAGGGTTAGGTGGTGGTTTTCACCCGATTTGGGTTTCCACCTAAAAATTATTGTGTACATTGTGTGATTGATTTTTTGTGAGATTGTTTATATTATATTCTGCAATTTATTACGTCACCCCTCCTGTTAGGTATTCTACAATTGGTATCAGAGCAGGTTTCGCGTTATCGACGTTACACACTGGCGAAGATCTTATGGAGGGGAGCAGTTCCGCAAGCAGGATTTCCGAGGGGCAGTCCATCGTTCGACAACCCTATTTCAATGGGAACAACTATAGCTACTGGAAGCTACGGATGAAGACATGGCTTCAAGCCACCGAATTTACAATATGGGATCGTTGCGAGACCCCCTTCAACATCCCAGAAAGACCCACAGCAGGCTACTCACAGCAGCAAATTCGAGAACTCTTACTCAACAAGAAAGCTATGAACGTGTTGTGCTGCGCGCTCATCCCGGAGGAGTTCAATAGAATCTCGTAATGCGCCACCGCATACGAGATTTGGCACACACTCGAGGTAACTCATGACGTTACCTCTAAGGTAAAAACTTCTAAACTCAATTTACTTTCACAAGAGTTTGAGGCTTTTTCCATGAAATCTAACGAAATTTTAAGTGAGATAAACACTAGGTTCACTTTCATAGTAAACAATTTAAAAGCTTTAGGGAAGACTTTCATCAAGGGGGAGCTTCAAGGGAAGCTTCTTCGTTCCCTTGGACCGGAGTGGGAACAAAAAGTCACCGCTATCGAGGAGGCAAACGAAGTGGAGGAGCTCAACATGGAAGATCTCCTAGGCAATCTGATGGCCTACGAGACAAAGTTGAAGCAGAAGAAGAAGGATACACCGGAGCCAAAATCGAAGAAGACTCTATCCTTCAAAGCTGTGTCGGATAACGAGGTAAGTTCCGACGACGAAAACTTTAAAATTTTACTTAAAATGTTTTCCAAGTTGTGAAGGGAATCAAAGAGGAAGGAAAAGAAGGAGAGGCAAAGACGTTGCTACCACTGCAATGAGAAAGGGTATCTGCGACCAGAATGCCCTCTTCTCAAAAAGGAGAAGAAGAAGGAAAAGGAGAAGAAATCTAAGAAGAAGGCGTTCCAAGCCACTTGGGACGATTCGAGCTTGGAGGAAGAGGAAGAAGAAAAGTCTATAGAAGAAGAAACCGCTTGTTTTGGTTTCATGGCCAGAGGAAGTGATAGCAACAGTGAAAGCGGAAGCGACTCAGACAACGAGGTAAATTTCAATTTACAAGAAGCTTTTAATGAACTATTTAATGTTAGTAAATCATTAAGAATAGAAAATAAAAGCATGAAAAAGAACCTTAGCTTTCTTAAATCTGAAAATGATAGGTTAGAAATAAAACTCAAGGATCTAGAAGCTAGTCCTAAAAATGATAACCTATTAGAAAATCATAACCTCATCAACGAAAATAATAAATTGATTGAGGAAAATGTTAGTCTAAAAATAGAAATTTCTGATTTAAAGACTAAGATGAATATTATAGAAAAAGAAATTGCATGTCTTAGGGAAAACTCCAACAAATTAATCAACAAAGTAGATAATTTTTATAGCCCTAAGGTTGAGAAAGGATCTTCGTCAAGGAGACCCGCTAACAGATCCGGATCTAAGCTCACTTGGATACTAAAGAAAGAATTAGAATCTTATTTTGTAGGTTTCAGGGATAACTACAACACAAAGGACTGGACCTACAAGCTCAAGGCTGGTCAACTCAAGTTGGGAGAACCAAGGAGTAGACTAAGGAGGAGAACGAGAAGACCAACGAGACAGCGAACAATTGATGGACCCGTCGCACGTCGACCACTAGACTGGAGACCGACGCCAATGCCCGGGCCTCCAAGCTACGGATGGGAGCCCCATCCGATGTGGCATCCACTACCACCATTTAGACCATTTTATTGGTCATGGCAGGTGAGGTAAAAATTCTTTACCCTATCTTTTTATCATAAGCATTTAGATAGGGGGAGTTAAAAAATTTTTATGAGCTAATTGTCAATTTTTATGGGGGAGATGTAAGGTAGCTAAATTTCCTTTAGTAAGGGGGAGAAGAAAAACATCTATCTTGTTGTTACAAAAAGGGGGAGGACATTACTTTTGTTAAAAGAAATTCATTGAAGAGCATGTTTTAAGAGGAAGTTATAGGAAATTTAAAATAAATCAAACCTTTTTGATAATGTCAAAAAGGGGGAGGATTTTTTGCATTATTATTCATGGTTTTGTCATCATCAAAAAGGGTGAGATTGTTGGTGTTAGAGCACCATGATCATTTATTTTGATGATAACATAACACGTGTCATTTAACATTTGTACTTGGAGTCTTAGATTTTAGGCCAATTGCAAATGGAGACGTGATTAGACGGAGTTCGAGCTCGCATCCAAGACGGATTAGAGGAGCTTGATGGAGAACAGAGGAGATTCGCGAAGAGCGATAGATTGAAGATGGAAGGACAAGAAGAATAGGATAGAATTCTGTTTAATTTTTTCATGTACTTTTGTCTTTATTTCCTTGCTCTTTTTGTTCCTTAGAATACCATGTTAAAGAGCCTCAAAGTACCCTAACAGTAGTCTTAGGAACACCTCCACAACCCTAGGATACTTAGGTTTTCTGTAGAAAACTTAGAAAACCAATATAGGGTTAAACAGCCTTTTCAAACATCTAATTCCAAAATCACACGTCTGATAATACGTTTTAAGACGTCTGACTGTTGATTCAGACGTCTGATAACATTTAGGCTAGACCTAGCTAGCTCTGTCTGATGAAATCAGACGTCCAGACCTTAGTCCAGACGTCTGATGTGTTTTCCAGACGTCCAATTAGTGGACCGTTGGCTGGCTTAACAAGCACTGGAGGATATGACCGTTAGAGCCTTATCAAACGTCCTTAAGCCTCTCCAGACGTCTGATAAATGATCGTTTTGCCTCGGCTGACCCCAAATCTCTTCTCAGAGATTTTCTAGCCGTTGCAACGCTTGGAAATCCATTCCCACAGAAAAAGTAGGTTTCCAGACGTCCAGACATAGTGCCAGACGTCCTGCATGTCGTCTGATGGATTTGCAGTAGAACCCTGTTTAGATTTGATGCAAGTCAGGAAGAAACCCGCCTAAAATCAGACGTCTGACCTTGTTTCCAGACGTCTTAAAGTGATCTTCCAGACGTCTGATGCCAAGATGAGACGTTTGATAACCCTGTCAGTGTAATGATTGTTCCTGATTTCGGGCTAATTCACTTGAGCTTTGCACCCAACGGCTATGGAAGCTTTCTTAAGCCTTCCAAAGCCTTCCTAAAGCTTCTATAAATAGAGGGGAACCTCTTGCACACAAACACATACCTAGATACACAAGACACACCTAAGCAACATACTTTCTACTATTTTGTGTCTCTTGATCCTAAGAAGAAAGCTCTTGCTCTCCAAGCTCAAGTTCTACATCTTGAGAGCATCAAGCCTTTGCGCACCCGCTCTCCCGCCGTAGTTCACAAGAGTGACGTTGTGCCGTCGCGTGGCTCACGCACCCGCGTCATCGATTCGACGCACTCCTTGCAAAGGAGAGTTTCCTAATTCCTATAGAAGCTAGGTTTAAATCTTTGTTGACTCTATAGGATTATATTTGTTATTTTATCTTTGTTCTTTGGTTGGGTATTCACTTTGCGAATTCCCGTCTCCTTTATAGGACAAAATCCTTCTCGTGAAGAGAAGGGGTTGAGGAACACTACCCTCGCACTTGTAGCGTGGTTGTATTTAAGGTTGAATCACACTCGTTTAAGTGATTCGTTTAGTGGATTTGATCAACTTGGTTGATCGGAAAATCCTTACTCGAGAGGGTTAGGTGGTGGTTTTCACCCGATTTGGGTTTCCACCTAAAAATTATTGTGTACATTGTGTGATTGATTTTTTATGAGATTGTTTATATTATATTCCACAATTTATTACGTCACCCCTCCTGTTAGGTATTCTACAAAGCTGCCACTAATGCTCTGCCAACCAAATTGTTATTAGCAAATAGATTGCCCAATGTTGATTCCCTCTGTGAGATTTATGCTGTGCGTATGGAAGATATTGACTATATTTTCTTTATATGTCTGGCTGCTCGAGTAGTATGGTTTTCCTTAGGAATACGTTCCCATCTTTTGATTGGATCTTGGATGGATAAAGCATCATCTATAGGGGAGCAGTTAAATACAGCAGGAGGTGATCCTTTATTACCTTACTATATTTTACATGCCCTATGGCTTGAGAGGTGTGAAGGTTTAATGGAAGGTTCAAGACTTCAGTTAACAAATTCCATTAACAGAGCTTCAAACATGGCAAATTTTTACTCTAATGCATACAACCCATCTCTAGCGGTGACCTCGTCAGTCTCTGTCATTAAGCCCCAGCCTTCATTTCAAATGCAGAATATGGCATACACTCAGAGCTTCTATGAACGACCTCTTATTACTATGGATGCAGCAGTTAGATTAGCAACGTCCTGTGCTGCTGCTCTAATTCAAGACTCAGACGGTAGAATTCTAGCTGCATTAGCGATTAGTTTTAACACCACTCATCCTTCATAAGCGGAACTTCATGCTATCCATCAGGGCATTGAGCTTGCCTTGAATCTGGCTTTGGATGTGGGTTCTATCCTCAGCAATGCTGTTACGAACGCGTGGTTTCAGACGTATTTTAAGACGTCTGGGAGGTGACCCAGACGTCGTACCAAACGTTTGGAATCACTTCCAGACGTCTGGGATTCGATTTCGGTGGCATGCGCGATTGCGTTTGCGCACCTGCGCGCGCAGACCTGCGGGCGCAGGCTGCCCTCTGTCTCGCTCTCTCTCTCTTCCCGCGCGGCTTTAAAAAGCCTCTCCCTCTCCCTCTCCCTCACTCTCATCGCCTCCGCCCCTTCCTCTTCTCCTTCCAGCCAGTGCGAGAGTGAGTGAGCGGCGGCAGTGGCAGCCGCGGAGAGTGCGGGAGGAGGTGCTGCGCGAGAAGAGGAGGCGCTCGGCCGTGAGGGCGAGCTTGCCGGGGCTGCTAGAGCCAGCCGTCGGGGGAGCAGCAGACGCGGGGTGACGCGGGAGGCCTGCTACAGCTCGAGCAGCAGGCGGACGAGACGTGGCGTGGCCGTGCGTCACGAGCGGAGGGCGAGTCGCGCCCTGATTCTGGAAATTTTTCCAGAATCAAACGTCTGGGATTCCAACCAGACGACGGGGAGGACGTCTGGAGGACTGTCCAGACGTCTGAAAGGTGAGTTATTTTCGTCCTTCTTCCTTTTCTTCGGCCGTTGTACTGAGAGCGATGAGTGGTTACGTGCAGGCTGAGATTTGCATCCAACGCGAATCAGACGTCTGGCTGCAGTGCTAGATGACGGGAAAGACTTCCAGACGTCCGGGGTGACCATCATACGTCTGGGAACTAGGCCATTCACCCCCGCAGGCTTCTGGACGTCTGAGAGACTATACAGAGCAAAGGTACCATTTGACCCTCATTTTAAGACGTCTGGAAGAGGTTCCAGACGTCTGATTTTGCACTGTTTCGTCGTTTTCGACCAGTTTAGGGCCCGTTCGGAGTCCGTTTTCCACGCTTCGAGTTGCGTTCTTTTCGGAATTAAATCCTCTACCCATCTACAGTAATTATATACAGTTTTGAGAAACTCCTTGTGTTTGATCCTTGTGATAGGACCCCGTTCCATTTCAGTCTCGGGGGTTGCAGAGGCACGCGGGATTCCCGACCACGCCCCCGGTACTCCCGTTGTAACTAGTAGAGTGGCTTTTAAGTTTATTAGTATAATCTGTTAAATTATGGAACCATAAATAGAACCTAGGATATTGCATGAATCCTAGGAATGAGAAACTGGAATGAATGATAGATCCTAGGGTGTTGCATGAATCCTAGGGCTGGAAAACTAGATTGTATGATAAATCCTAGGGTATGGCATGAATCCTATGGTGGGAAAACTAGTGGAATATATGAATACTGCCATCTTGAAAATGTGAAAAGGAAATAATAGCTACATGTAAATTGGTTTAACAGCTGCCTGTTATGAATAAATGAACATGATTGAGAATATGGGATGTATGAACGTGAAACTGGAAAGGTGAAACCTGAATGCTCTGAGTTAAAAGAGCTGGAACCCTACGGGGAATTAGGAGTAGAACTCCTGGAAAGTGAATGGAATAGAATTGGGGAAGTGAGATGGCCCTTGAGTACGGAGTACCAAGGAGAGCGACTGTCCCCCTGTTTAGTGCAGAGCGGAGCCAGCCGCCCCAAGGACCCGGGGTTAGGTCTGGCCACTTTGTACCGACTTGTTGGACCTCGTGTACACAGTACCTAGGAGAGCTACTAGTGTAGGGCGAGTGCTAGCTACCCCACGGGCCCCGGGATTCTGCTAGCTCACCTACACTGACTTGTTAGGCCCACTGGGCAAACCAGGTGAAACGGTCGGTGACAACTATGACTAGGTTTTGCTATAGCGTTGTAGTATAGCTAGTTATTGCCATCATTTCAAATATATATTTTTTACTCGGAAAATAAAAGAGTTCCCGAGGTCGAACTCAGGGAGCAAGTCGTATTCTAGAGATATACATGTTCTATTACAAAAATAAAGAGAGAGAGAGAGATGAAAGTTTGGCTTCTTCTTCTTCTCTTCTTTCTTCCTCTTCTTTGTCTTCTCTCCTCTTTGGCTTTTGTTCTTCCTGTTCTTCTTCTTCTTCTTTTCTTGCTTCTTGCTTCTCTTCTTCTTCTGCTTTCTGTTTCTTCACTTGGCTGCTCCTCTCTTCTTTTCTTCTTCTTCTTTGTCTTCACCTGTCTTCAGGACGTCGTCTGATTTTCCAATCAGACGACTTAACCCGCGGATGCTACAGTGTCGCTTCAGTTCTTCTTCTTCCGCAGTCCTTCTCCTTCTTCACCTGTGCCTGCACGCTCAAGAGTTCAGCATCAGAGGGCAAAAACCTACTCTACCCCCCCCCCCCCCCCCACGTCTCTCTCTCTCAGAATTCGCTCTTAGGACAGCTCTCCCAGAGCAACCGCATCATCGGGTACGTGGGTCACGCCCGGGTCCAGGCCCACCGGCGTGCGGTGGTGGGCGAGGAGTGTAGGTCGGGCTTAGTCGGGTCGGGTCGGCCGGATCCGCGTGATGAGCTCGCGGACGGGCCGGGTGAAGCGGTGTGAGAGGGACCTCACCCCGTGTGCTGAGGCAATAAGCCTACAGCACTTTTCCAATTTATCTCACGGCTCTCGCTCACAATCTTTCGAGGTGGGACTAAATGTCCCACCCTAATGTGAGCGCCCGTGCGGAGAAGGCAGCGAGTAGTCGAGGGCCAATGCGAGGGCTTCGCACGAGGACTTCGCCTCAGCTGCAGCCTGGTACGTCGCGAAGTCACCCCACGCAGCCTGGGAACCTGATCTAGGCGTGGCGTGCCTGGAGCAGCAGGTAGGCGGAGCTTCTTCACTCGTCAATGGCGGCGGCGAGCACAGACCCTGTTTACAACAACACGGCCTCTCGGCCTAATCAGATATGCGGAGGACCTTCGCCGTGGCACGGCGAAGGTGGTCGGAGGGTCTGCAGGGGGCATGGTGGAGCAAAAGGGTCGCCCTAGGTCAAATTGCAGGCGGAGAAGTGGGTGTGTTCGGTGGATCTGCAGAGGGCGTTTGGTGGGAAGTGGAGGGGCGGAAAAGGATCAGGGTGAGGAGGTGGAGGTTATGCACAGGCCGGCGAGCCGTGTGGGGTGCTGGAGCGATGGGAGCAGTTCGCCGGAGTTTGGCCGGAAGTGGAGAAGGTGAGGGTGATCGGTGGGAAATCGGTGGCGACAGTAAGGGCTTTCAGTATGGAAAAGAAAGAGGGGAGGAAGAGGAGAAGTTTTACCTACTAAGCTGGACGAGGAGGGGTTGGCGCAGGCGACAGTCGTATCGACTGTCGCTGGAGAAGAAATTGCCCAGAGGAAGGGGCGGCGGCGAGGAGAGGGCCGGAGAGGCGCTGGCTGGGTGCGGCGTGACGCGGAAAGATCGAGGGAAGGTAACCCTGCTGCTGGTAGTGAGGCAGGGCGACGAGGAGGAGGAGGAGAGGCCGCCGGAGCAAGGGGGCATTTGTCGGAGTGAGAAGGGAGGAATTGAGGTGGGTGTCTCCGTCAGATCCGAGCTGGGAAGAACGGCGGAGCGACGGGGGTATTTATAGGGGCAGAACCAGAGAGGAGGGCGGTGGGAGACGACGTGTCTCCCTCGCCGGAGGATGCCGGAGGAAGGAGACCCATACCGTCCGTGCATTCGCACGGCCGGTATGGGTGGATGCAGCGCTCAGGGGGGTGTCCCTGCGGTGGCTGACGACGCAGGATACCCCCCATTGACTTGCCAGGGCCCCTCCCTCACCCTGCGCGGCACCATGCTCCGCGCAAGGTCGCCGGAGCATGGCGCTGCTCAGGTTTTGCAGGAGGGACCCGAATGCAAAGAACGAAGGAGAGTTAGGGGCCAGAATGTGAGGGTTCAAAAGTTGAGGGCCAAAAAGTAAATATATGAGGATCAAAGTGTAAAGTTGGTCAAGAAGGTTTCTTCTTAGGCCCAAGTATTTATACATGACTAATTAGGACCTAAGGATTCTGATGGTGAATTTTATTTCTAGATTAACCCTTGTTTGACCGGTCAATTTACGTAAAAACCAAAATTAAGTTGTTAATTGGGCATGGTTCTCAATGTAGGTCAAAATGGGTTCCTAAGGCCAAATTGAAAGTCATAAACCCTAGAGATTATTTTTCTATGAATTTTAGAGGGTTTAGTTAATTTTTACCTTGCCTCGAACCACGTGAATTGAAGTGGATTTGTTTTTAGGGTTACAGGATGTCATTTAATTCCTTGGAGTTGCTGTAGCCCTTATTGAGTCATCTCATCCCACTTTTCTTCTTATTAGGTTGTTTTGACCTATGTTTGGACCCTGAGTTACCCTATTTTCAGATCGGATTGGTGAAATTGCATTTTTACCCTTTAGTTTCTATTTTCTTTGCTAACTCAGAATCTCTCTGAGCCAAGCCTTTCTAGAGTTATGTAGGAGCTTTTTCTTGCATATCAGGGTTAAATGGTGCTAGTTTAGGATTTGTGACGAGGTTCTCATCACACCCCCATGCCTAGCTTTTGCTAGTCCCTTAGCAAAAACCTAAGGTTTTAACCTTTGTTCTAGACCATGATATTCTTAACAACTTCAGGTAAATGCCTTTTCTTTTGAACCTAGATTAGGTTAGAATGCTGACCATAGGCTTAAAAGGTACTCTAGTACCAATCAAGATCCAAATCTGTCTAGCCTCGGCCTCAGTCCTTAGCAAAGGTTTTTAAGGCCCACAAGAACTAACCTAAAGTCTATTGGACTTTGTGGTTAAAGCACCCGTGCTTGAAATGATTTTAGCCCTGGTTCAGTTCGCAGTGCGTTTTGCAAGAGAGAGAGATAGAAAGTTTTTCTGTTTGGAGAGTTTTCTCTCTCTTTTTCTTTTTAATTCTAGCCTAGGATTGGCTTTTTCAACACGGTCTGTATCAGATTCATTGCTCCCATCATCAATCCTCAAGGGTTCCTGACGATCGATGCTTCGAGATAGCACCGCCCATGGCAACCCCCAGAACCCTGGCTATTGAGATTTCGAGATAATCCCATCCATGGTGTTCCGTGGCCGAGTTCAGACCCTGGCAGTTGACACTTCGTGATAATGTCATCCGTGGAATCTGAACCAGCATGGTGCTTACATGCCCCCAGTAGGATATGTGAATATCCTAAGAGACAAGCACCGAGGAGATGATATTTTGTTACGCATCTTTGAGGGGATTTCCTGCCTCTCTGCGCTGGGAACTCGTCCAAATCAACTTGTGTTGATTGGCCGTTCCTATTCTAGGTGTATTTTCAGAATTTTTGCGACGCTCCTGCGTGATTTTGAATTTTTTATGCTTACTGAACCAGGCAGTGTGTGGGGTTGGGGTGCTTAGGTTATTGAGTCCCGAAAACCAGAAGTTAGTTAGCGAGGTCAAATACTCCCTAAGCCTTGGACCTAGTACTTAAGCTTTTCATTTTCCTCAACCTCTTGAGGATTGTCTAGATCTTAATGGGTACTAAGAGTCTATCAAGAATGCCTAAGGTTTGCGTTCTTACTAATCTTACCAAGCACTTTTCATTTCTTTTCTTGAAAAATGGTCTAGACTAAGGTTAATTCCTTAGCTTCTTACTAATGACTATTACTCTTTTCTTTCATCTTTTTGTGCTCCTTTTCATTTTGTTTCTTTTCCTTCTCCACACAATTTCCTTTCTCCTCTTATTCTTTTTATTTTGAAAAATTTTTAATTTTTATGGTGTTTTTGGCATATGTGAATTTTTTGTTTAAAACCTTTTTTTCTACAAGTTTTTGCACTTATATCCCCCCATGCCTAAGACTTGCAATGTCCTGATTGTGATTTAGGGGTTTTATTTACTTAATTTATTCCTTAAGACAGATATTTTTGTGAGTGAATGGGTCGGGTTGAATTCTGCAGACGATTTCTAATCTCAGATGCAAGCATCTGAGGTGGAGTCGGCTGTCTTAAAGGGTGAACCTTAAGTGCACAATGGTGTCAGAAAAAGGTTTTAGATTTTCAAGAAATGACGGGCTGCCTCCCGTTAAGCGCTGAGTTTTACGCCATCGGCTGGGCGCAGTAAGCTCACGGAGAATGGAGGATGAGAGATGACTCAGCCAAATCAGTAGAAGTCACATCAATGAACGGTTTGAGTCTCTGACCGTTCACGATGAAAGGTTCGGAATCGTGGCTGAGTGGACTGATTTCAATTGCTCCATTTCCAAAAACCTGTCGGACTAGATATGGTCCGACCCACTTGGATCGCAGTTTTCCCGGGAAAAGTTTAAGTCGGGCATTAAAGAGTAGGACCTTTTGACCAGGATGAAAGATCTTTCTCGAGATGTGCTTGTCGTGGAAGGCTTTAACCCGCTCCTTGTAGATTCGCGAGTTCTCGTACGCGTCTAGGCGTAATTCATCGATCTCGCTGATTTGGAGTTTTCTGTGGGTTCCAGCCTTGGAAAGATCTAGATTACAGTTCCCTACTGCCCAATAGGCTTTACGCCCCAGTTCTACGGGAAGGTGACACGCCTTTCCGTACACCAGTCTAAAGGAAGACATGCCTAATTGGGTCTTGTGGGCTGTCCTATAGGCCCACAATGCTTCCGGAAGTCGGGACGACCAGTCCTTCCTGTCAGGTCGAACAGTGACTTGTAAGATTTTCTTGATCTCCCGATTTGATAGCTCAGCTAGGCCATTTGTTTGGGGGTGGTAAGGAGTAGAGATTCGGTGAGACACCCCAAATTTGGCCATCAGTGACCTAAACTGAGCATTTGTAAAATGGGTCCCCCCATCAGAGATTATAGCACGGGGAATCCCGAACCTTGAGAAAATGTTTTGATGTAGAACTTAAGAACAATCTTGTGATCTCAGGTTCGGGTCGGTATGGCTTCGATCCATTTGGACACGTAGTCCACCGCAAGCAGAATGTACTCGAAACCATCCGAAACAGGAAAGGGGCCCATAAAATCAATCCCCCATACATCGAAGATTTCGCATGCGAGAATCGGTTGCAAAGGCATCATGTCGCGATGGTTCATGTTGCCCAAAGTCTGGCAACGACTGCATGCCTTGCAGTGACTGTATGCGTCTTTGAAAAGTGTAGGCCAGTAGAAGCCACACTGGAGGACTTTGGATGCGATTTTATGCCCTGAGAAATGGCCACCGCATGCCTGGCCATGGCAGAAAGATAGGATATTGCTGATTTCCTCTTCCGGGACGCATCTCCGAATAATTTGATCAGCACCTATGCGGAAAAGGTACGGGTCTTCCCAAATGTAATACTTGAAATCAGAATGCAATTTGTCTTTCTTGGCCTTCGGCCAATCAGACGGTGTCTGATGAGATGCCAAGTAGTTTACTATATCAGCAAACCATGGAAGTTTAGTACCAACAGAAAGTAGGTGCTCATCAGGAAAATGTTCCATGATGGGTCCGGAAGGGTCGATGATCTCAGAAGGAAGACGGGACAGATGGTCGGCTACCACATTCTGCCTTCCCGCTTTATCGCGAATCTCAAGATCGAATTCTTGCAACAGCAAGATCCAACGGATTAGTCGGGGCTTCGCATCCTTCTTGGTAAGGAGATGCCTTACAGCCGTGTGATCCGAGTAAATGATGACATGGGAACCCAGAAGATACGATCGGAATTTTTCAAGGGCAAATACTACGGCTAGCAGCTCTTTTTCCGTAACCGTATAGTTACGCTGAGCCTCGTTAAGTGTCTTGCTAGCGTAGTATATAACCACGGGTTTCCCGTCAGCTTTCTGCCCCAGGACTGCTCCTACAGCGAAATCAGATGCATCGCACATGATCTCAAAGGGTTGAGACCAATCAGGGGATTGTAGGATAGGTGCCTGGGTGACTCGGTCATGCAGGTTTTCAAAGGCTAGGGTGCATTCCTTGGAGATTTCAAAGGGTACATCCTTAGAGAGAAGAGAAGTCAAGGGGCATGCGATTTTCGAGAAATCTGGAATGAAACGGCGGTAAAAACCGACGTGCCCTAAAAAGGAACGGATGTCCCTGATCGAGCTAGGTACAGGAAGGCGAGAAATCAGATCAACCTTAGCTCGATCCACCTGGATGCCTTTTTCCGAAATTGAGTGTCCCAGGACAATTCCCTCAGGCACCATGAAATGGCTCCTTTCCCAGGAAAGAACCAAGTTCACCTCAATGCATCGCCTGAGTATCTAGACCAAGTGTTGGAGGCAATCATCAAAAGATTCTCCAAAGACTGAAAAGTCATCCATGAAGACTTCCAGGAAATCACCTACCATATCTGAGAATATGGCATGCATGCACCGCTGAAAGGTAGCAGGTGCATTACAAAGACCGAAAGGCATCCTTCGGAAAGCGTACTTTCCGAAGGGGCAGGTGAACGTGGTCTTTTCTTGGTCCTCAGGATGGATTGCCACCTGGTTATAACCGGAGTACCCGTCAAGAAAGCAGAAGAACCTATTTCCCACTAGTTTCTCGAGAATTTGATCAATGAAGGGTAGTGGGAAATGATCCTTCTTCGTGGAGGAATTGAGTCGGCGGTAATCTATACAGACTCTCCACGCATTGGCTAATCGGGTAGGAATGATTTCTCCGATTTCAGTCGTTATGGTGGTGAGTCCTGCCTTCTTAGGCACAACCTGAATTGGGCTCACCCAACGACTATCGGAGATCGGGTAGATGATCCCGGCATCTAACCACTTGATGATCTCCTTTTTCACGACCTCCTGCAGATTAGGGTTTAAACGTCTCTGCATTTCACGAGAAGGTCGTGCGCCCTCTTCTGAATAGATATGATGAGTACAATAAGAGGGGCTTATTCCAGTCAAATCATCGAGAGTCCACCTGATGGCTCTGCGATGTTGCTGGAGGACAACAAACAGACGGGATTCCTGCTCGGGATTGAGGTTGGAATTGATAATCACAGGGAGGGTCTGATTGGAACCCAAAAAGATGTATTTCAAGTGAGCAGGAAGAGGCTTTAACTCGAGGATAGGATTATCAGCAGCAGCTGGTAGTTCAGTGTAGATGTGAGGTTCAAGGGTAGGAGTTACTGGGTTGTTTCTATCTAGATTCAACTCCTCCGTTTGCGGGTCAAGATCCTTCTGTGGTTGATGGGACATAATCGAGTCATTCTGGTGTGATTCATCAACCAAAATCCTAACGTCACAAATCTATTCGATGACACCGCAATTAATTCCTTGTTGGGCCTTAAATATATCAATTTTTAAGGTTTGATCTCCGAATTTAAGCTCTATTTGGCCCTCCTCACAGCTGATGTTGGCTCTAGCAGTAGCCAAGAAAGGTCTTCCTAGAATGATTGGTGTATCCCTAGGGTTTTTAGGTGCATCCATATCTAAGACTATAAAGTCCACTGGGAAATAGAAATCCCGCACTCTTACGATAACATCCTCGAGAATCCCTTTTGGTGACTTTATAGATCGATCTGCTAATTGTAATGTCACCTCGGTTGATTTTAGCTCAGATTCTTCTAGATGGTCAAGTAAGGATGTGGGTATCAGGTTTATGGATGCACCTAAGTCTAACAAAACTCTATCAAATTGGGTATCACCTATCTTGCAGGAAATCAGGGGAGTACCAGGATCTTTTGCCTTGGGTGGGAGTTTACTGAGGATTACAGAGCTGGCTTGCTCTGACAGAACAATTGGGCTCCCACCCTTGGTTCGCGGCTTACGCTGGGGTGTACACACATTCTTTAAAAATCGTGCGTAAGCTGGTACGTGGAGGATTGCATCCATCAAGGGGATGTTTATGTGGACTTGCTCAAAGAGCTTGACCAGGTCCTCCTCAGGAGCCACGGGTTTGGTAGTCTTCTTTCCCTTGGTCAAGGCCTCGGGAAACGGGATCTTGGGTGGTTCTTCTAGGATAGGTCCAGGTTGTGGATCTGGGATAGGGGTGGGGACGTCCTGGATTACTGTCCTAGGCTTGGGATCACTACCAGGCTTGGAGTGGTTTGGATGAGGTGGGTCTTGGGTTTCCTTGCCACTACGAGTTGTTACAGAATTGAGTCCTGCCTGGTTTTGATTGGGATTGGGTAAGATAGCTTGCTGCTGGTAACCTGCAAAGGAAGTGGAGGCCTCTATCCCGTCGGGTGAAGGAACAGAGGGGGCCTGATAAATCATATGGGCATGGCTCGGGTTTGGGTTCATAACGCGCCGCTGGGTTGGCACGTTATTAGGATTAGGCAGAGGTTGGGAAGGAAGAGTACCTGGCTGGTGAGAGTTTGCCAACTGGGTCAATTGGTTTCGGACCTCTGTAAGTTCATCCTTATGTTGTTTTTGGATAGCCGCATTCGTTCTTTGAATGTCAGCCAGGGTCTGAAGGATAAGGGACATTTGATCTTGATTTGGCCCAGATGGGTAAGTAGGGTTGGGCCGAGGCTGAGGCGGCTGGTAAGGACGAGGAGGTTGTGGGCGGGGTTGGAAGGATGGTCTTTGGGTTTGGGAATTTCCCGCCCACTGAAAGTTAGGATGGTTTCGCCATCCAAGATTATAGGTGTTGGAGAACGGGTCGTTCTGGATGGCGTTGAGGTCCTCGCAGGTCTGAGGAACCTCCAGAGGGTTAGAGAAAGAGGGAATGGAATTCCCCTGGCAGGTGTAGAAGGAATTGGAAGGACCTCCGGGCAAAGATTCGGATGATGGGTCCATCCTAGGAGAAGATTGATGGAGAATGTTTTGCACAGTTTCCCTTGTGGAAGGAGGCTGTGCGAAAGGGTTATGCGCAGAGGTGGCTCGCTGCAGATGCTGAGTCAGCTCATCCACCTTCTTTTCGATAATCGAGACCTTGTCCAATTGACTGGCCATTAACTCCAAGTCGACTGATGCGGACAGGCCCTGCGTCTCGTGTGCTCCCCTGAGATTCGTCGCTGCGCGGGTATTCGTCCTGTCGAATAATCCCATGGAGTCATTGTTGATGGAGTTCTCGCACATGTTTTCGAGAATCTCCCACACGGTGTCTTCATGTTGACCCATGATATTTCCTCCGCAGGTTGCATTGACGAAAAGACGGATTATAATGGTCCCGCATCATGGGATGCTGCGGTGGGTGCACAAAGTTTTGGAAGAGGTCGTTGAGTCGCTGGAGCTGGTGCTCCAGATTGTTTTCTTCCTCAACTGGCTGAGCCATGATAGAAGAAGAGTTTGATTCGGAATCGGAAGAGAGAATGATGGGGTTAGATTGCTGCTCAAACACGGGAGTCAAGGCTGGGCCTTGACGAGAGTGAAATTTTAAAGGAGATCTTAAGGGTGGTCTTAAGGATCTCCTGCCGTTCATGCACTGTTGGAATGGAAGAGGTTAGAAGGTGCCGGACCCAATCGAGACACCCAAAAATGTGTTGGGTGACTATAGAGGTGCGGGGCAGATGGACCCCTTGATCAGAAAGATCGTCCACCTGAGAATTACCTGGGCAGCCAGAGAGGGTGAGTCCCGTGAAGACCCCTACACGGTAGAGCGTCCCCACGGGTTACAGGGTTTCCCCCACCCGACCTCTCTTCTCACTGCGGTTCCAGGTAGACCAGAATGGGGATCTTGACTTCTTAAGTCTACCAATTTTAGTTTAAGATCAGGGTGCTTAAAGTTACACTTGAACTCTTAGGTATTTTGAGTGAGAAAGTGACCTAATTTTAAGGTTGGTTGACCGAAGGGGTCAACTTTACCTCTTGTTCCTTTGAGAGCTTTTGGGTCCTTTCTTTTTGGGTTCAAGTGTTTAGAGAGCCAATTGTTTAGGGTTTCTCTGAATAAGTGTGTTCAATCAATGGTTTAGGCACACTTCTTTTGGATTTTCTTCATTCTTGATTTAAGTAGTGTGTCTCAAAAACCCTAATGTTGAATCTTATGTTGGCTCTACTTGGTCCAGTTAGTTCTTTGGTGGGTAATTAGGGCTCAAGCAAGAATGTGTTAGCCCCTAAATACCCTTAATAGTGTGCAGGAATAATGGGTTGAAAACATGCAACTTCTTATGGTTTACTAAGTATAGAAGACAGGTTAGCCCTATATTGCTTGTTCTTTTCTTTTCTTCCTCTTTAGAGTTTAGGGGTTAATAGCGAGAGGAAAAAATTACCTGTCCTCGGAGTGGTTGTTGTGTGGTTGCTTGTCTTCTTGGTTTCCTGTAGCTGCACAAAAGAGAGGAGATTATTAGAACTAAAAAGAAACAGAAATGTCTACCTCTAGAATTGCCGTTGCTCCCCGGCAACGGTGCCAAAGTGATAACGGTGTTGTGACTAGCTTTTGTTATAGAAATAGCATTGTAGTACAGCTAGTTATTGCCATTATTACAGATATATTTTTTTACTCGGAAAATAAAAGAGTTCCCGAGGTCGAACTCATGGAGCAAGTCGTATTCTAGAGATATACATGTTCTATTACAAAAATAAAGAGAGAGAGAGAGAGAGAGATGAAAGTTTGGCTTCTTCTTCTTCTCTTCTTGCTTCCTCTGTCTTCTCTCCTCTTTGGCTTTTGTTCTTCCTGTTCTTCTTCTTCCTTGCTTCTTGCTTCTCTTCTTCTTCTGCTTTCTGTTTCTTCACTTGGCTGTTCCTTCTCTCTTCTTTTCTTCTGATCTTCTTTTTCTTCTTTGTCCTCGTGTTCTTCTTTTCTTCTTGCTTCTCTGCTTCTTGTCTTCTCTTCCTGTTCTGCAGCTGCTAAGTGCTCGTTGCTTTTCTCTTCTTTTTTTTCTTCTTGGTTGCGGTTCTGTCCTTATTTTCTTCTTCTCTTTGTCTTCAGGACGTCGTCTGATTTTTCAATCAGACAACTTAAACTGCTACTGCTACAGTGTGTCTCCTTCTCCTTCTTCACCTGTGCCTGCACACTCACAGTTTAAGTCAGGGCAAAACCTACTCTACCCTCCCCCCGCGTCTCTCTCTCTCAGAATTCACTCTTAGGAAGGCTCTCCCAGAGCAACTGGGTAATCGGGTACGAGTCGCGCCCGGGTCCAGGCCCACCGGCGTGCGGTGGTGGGCGAGGAGTGCCAGTCAAGTCGGGTCGGGTCGGTCGGATCCGCGTGATTAGCTCGCGGACGGGCCGGGTGAAGCGGTGTGAGAGGGACCTCACCCCGTGTGCTGAGGCGATAAGCCTACAGCACCTTTTCAACTTATATCGGCGCGCCTCTTCAAAGCCTTCCGAGGTGGGACTAAATGTCCCACCCCAATGTGAGCGCCTGCGCAGAGGAAGCAGCGGCAGCCGAACTTCGCGCGAGGGCTTCGGGCGCAGATGGGTAAGTAGGGTTGGGCCGAGGCTGAGGCAGCTGGTAAGGACGAGGAGGTTGTGGGCGGGGTTGGAAGGATGGTCTTTGGGTTTGGGAATTTCCCGCCCACTGAAAGTTAGGATGGTTTCGCCATCCAGGATTATAGGTGTTGGAGAACGGGTCGTTCTGGATGGCGTTGAGGTCCTCGCAGGTCTGAGGAACCTCCAGAGGGTTAGAGAAAGAGGGAATGGAATTCCCCTGGCAGGTGTAGAAGGAATCGGAAGGACCTCCGGGCAAAGATTCGGATGATGGGTCCATCCTAGGAGAAGATCGATGGAGAATGTTTTGCACAGTTTCCCCTGTGGAAGGAGGTTGTGCGAAAGGGTTATGCGCAGAGGTGGCTCGCTGCAGATGCTGAGTCAGCTCATCCACCTTCTTTTCGATAATCGAGACCTTGTCCAATCGACTGGCCATTAACTCCAAGTCGACTGATGCAGATAGGCCCTTCGTCTCGTGTGCTCCCCTTAGATTCGTCGCTGCGCGGGTATTCATCCTGTCGAATAATCCCATGGAGTCATTGTTGATGGAGTTCTCGCACATGTTTTCGAGAATCTCCCACACGGTGTCTTCATGTTGACCCATGATATTTCCTCCGCAAGTTGCATTGACGAAAAGACGGATGTCCTCACGGAGTCCCTGGTAAAAAGATTGGACCTGTTCCCATTTAGGAACTCCGTGATGGGGGCACTTTCTCATGAGATCCTGAAAACGATCCCATGCCTCATGGAGAGGTTCCCCTGTTTGTTGGGTGAAATGTGTAATCTGATGGCGCAAGGCGTTGGTCCGTCCAACAGGGAAGAACTTTTTCAGGAACTCGGACTGAAGTTCTTCCCAATTGTTGATCGGCCGGGTCTGAGTTTGATACCAATGGGCGGCCTTGTCCATAAGAGAAAAGGAGAACATCTTCATGAGAAGAATATCCCGATTTTGCGCGTCTGACCCAAAAGTTTGGGCCAGATGCTTCAGCTGTTTGATGTGCTGGAAGGGATCTTCAGAATTAAGACCATGGAATTTAGGTATAGCATGAATCATATTGGGCTTTAATTCAGAGTCAGGTCCCCCAGTCGGGATTCTGACTCGAGGCTCGATGGCCACCGCAGCAGGATTATAATAGTCCCGCATCATGGGACGCTGCGGTGGGTGCACAAAGTTTTGGAAGAGGTCGTTGAGTCGCTGGAGCTGGTGCTCCAGATTGTTTTCTTCCTCAACTGGCTGAGCCATGATAGAAGAAGAGTTTGATTCGGAATCGGAAGAGAGAATGATGGGGTTAGGTTGCTGCTCAAACACGGGAGTCAAGGCTGGGCCTTGACGAGAGTGAAATTTTAAAGGAGATCTTAAGGGTGGTCTTAAGGATCTCCTACCGTTCATACACTGTTGGAGTAGAAGAGGTTAGAAGGTGCCGGACCCAATCGAGACACCCAAAAATGTGTTGGGTGACTATAGAGGTGCAGGGCAGATGGACCCCTTGATCAGAAAGATTGTCCACCTGAGAATTACCTGGGCAGCCAGAGAGGGTGAGTCCCGCGAAGACCCCTACATGGTAGAGCGTCCCCACGGGTTACAGGGTTTCCCAGGGTTTCCCCCACCCGACCTCTCTTGTCACTGCGGTTCCAGGTAGAGCAGAATGGGGATCTTGACCTCTTAAGTCTACCAATTTTAGTTTAAGATCAGGGTGCTTAAAGTTACACTTGAACTCTTAGGTATTTTCAGTGAGAAAGTGACCTAATTTTAAGGTTGGTTGACCCAAGGGGTCAACTTTACCTCTTGTTCCTTTGAGAGCTTTTGGGTCCTTTCTTTTTGGGTTCAAGTGTTTAGAGAGCCAATTGTTTAGGGTTTCTCTGAATAAGTGTGTTCAATCAATGGTTTAGGCACACTTCTTTTGGATTTTCTCCATTCTTGATTTAAGTAGTGTGTCTCTAAAACCCTAATGTTGAATCTTATGTTGGCTCTACTTGGTCCAGTTAGTTCTTTGGTGGGTAATTAGGGCTCAAGCAAGAATGTGTTAGCCCCTAAATACCCTTACTAGTGTGCAGGAATAATGGGTTGAAAACATGCAACTTCTTATGGTTTACTAAGTATAGAAGACAGGTTAGCCCTATATTGCTTGTTCTTTTCTTTTCTTCCTCTTTAGAGTTTAGGGGTTAATAGCGAGAGGAAAAAATTACCTGTCCTCGGAGTGGTTGTCGTGTGGTTGCTTGTCTTCTTGATTTCCTGTAGCTGCACAAAAGAGGAGATTATTAGAACTAAAAAGAAACAGAAATGTCTACCTCTAGAATAGCCGTTGATCCCCGGCAACGGCGCCAAAAATGAAACGGTCGGCGACAACTATGACTAGGTTTTGCTATAGCGTTGTAGTATAGCTAGTTATTGCCATCATTTCAAATATATATTTTTTACTCGGAAAATAAAAGAGTTCCCGAGGTCGAACTCAGGGAGCAAGTCGTATTCTAGAGATATACATGTTCTATTACAAAAATAAAGAGAGAGAGAGAGAGAGATGAAAGTTTGGCTTCTTCTTCTTCTCTTCTTTCTTCCTCTTCTTTGTCTTCTCTCCTCTTTGGCTTTTGTTCTTCCTGTTCTTCTTCTTCTTCTTTTCGTGCTTCTTGCTTCTCTTCTTCTTCTGCTTTCTGTTTCTTCACTTGGCTGCTCCTTCTCTCTTCTTTTCTTCTTCTTCTTTGTCTTCACCTGTCTTCAGGACGTCGTCTGATTTTCCAATCAGACGACTTAACCCGCGGATGCTACAGTGTCGCTTCAGTTCTTCTTCTTCCGCAGTCCTTCTCTTTCTTCACCTGTGCCTGCACGCTCAAGAGTTCAGCATCAGAGGGCAAAAACCTACTCTACCCCCCCCCCCCCCCCCCCCCCGCGTCTCTCTCTCTCTCAGAATTTGCTCTTAGGACAGCTCTCCCAGAGCAACCGGATCATCGGGTACGTGGGTCACACCCAGGTCCAGGCCCACCGGCGTGCGGTGGTGGGCGAGGAGTGCAGGTCGGGCTTAGTCTGGTCGGGTCGGCCGGATCCGCGTGATGAGCTCGCGGACGGGCTGGGTGAAGCGGTGTGAGAGGAACCTCACCCCGTGTGCTGAGGCGATAAGCCTACAACACTTTTCCAATTTATCTCACGGCGCTCGCTCACAATCTTTCGAGGTGGGACTAAATGTCCCACCCCAATGTGAGCGCCCGTGCGGAGAAGGCAGCGAGCAGTCGAGGGCCAATGCGAGGGCTTCGCGCGAGGACTTCGCCTCAGCTGCAGCCTGGCATGTCGCGAAGTCACCCCACGCAGCCTGGAAACCTGATCTAGGCGTGGCGTGCCTGGAGCAGCAGGTAGGCGGAGCTTCTTCACTCGTCAATGGCGGCGGCGAGCACAGACCCTGTTTACAACAACACGGCCTCTCGGCCTAATCAGATATGCGGAGGACCTTCGCCGTGGCACGGCGAAGGTGGTCGGAGGGTCTGCAGGGGGCGTGGTGGAGCAAAAGGGTCGCCCTAGGTCAAATTGCGGGCGGAGAAGTGGGTGTGTTCGGTGGATCTGCAGAGGGCGTTTGGTGGGAAGTGGAGGGGCGGAAGAGGATTAGGGTGAGGAGGCGGAGGTTATGCACAGGTCGGCGAGCCGTGTGGGGTGCTGGAGCGATGGGAGTGGTTCGCCGGAGTTTGGCCGGAAGTGGAGAAGGTGAGGGTGATCGGTGGGAAATCGGTGGCGACAGTAAGGGCTTTCAGTATGGAAAAGAAAGAGGGGAGGAAGAGGAGAAGTTTTACCTACTAAGCTGGACGAGGAGGGGTTGGCGCAGGAGACAGTCGTATCGATTGTCGCTGGAGAAGAAATTGCCCAGAGGAAGGGGCGGCGGCGAGGAGAGGGCCGGAGAGGCGCCAGCTGGGTGCGGCGTGACGCGGAAAGATCGAGGGAAGGTAACCCTGCTGCTGGTAGTGCGGCAGGGCGACGAGGAGGAGGAGGAGAGGCCGCCGGAGCAAGGGGTCATCTGTCGGAGTGAGAAGGGAGGAATTGAGGGGGGTGTCTCCGTCAGATCCGAGCTGGGAAGAACGGCGGAGCGACGGGGGTATTTATAGGGGCAGAACCAGAGAGGAGGGCAGAGGGAGACGACGTGTCTCCCTCGCCGGAGGAAGGAGACCCATACCGTCCGTGCGTTCGCACGGCCGGTATGGGTGGATGCAGCGCTCAGGGGGGTGTCCCTGCGGTGGCTGACGACGCAGGGTACCCCCCATTGACTTGTCAGGGCCCCTCCCTCACCCTGCGTTGCTCAGGTTTTGCAGGAGGGACCCGAATGCAAAGAACGAAGGAGAGTTAGGGGTCAGAATGTGAGGGTTCAAAAGTTGAGGGCCAAAAAGTAAATATATGAGGACCAAAGTGTAAAGTTAGTTAAGAAGGTTTCTTCTTAGGCCCAAGTTTTTATACATGACTAATTAGGACCTAAGGATTCTGATGGTGAATTTTATTTCTATATTAACCCTTGTTTGACTGGTAAATTTACGTAAAAACCCAAATTAAGTTGTTAATTGGGCATGGTTCTCAATGTAGGTCAAAATGAGTTCCTAAGGCCAAATTGAAAGTCCTAAACCCTAGAGATTATTTTTCTATGAATTTTAGAGGATTTAGTTGATTTTTACCTTGCCTCGAACCACATGAATTAAAGTGGATTTGTTTTTAGGGTTACAGGATGTCATTTAATTCCTTGGAGTTGCTGTAGCCCTTATTGAGTCATCTCATCCCACTTTTCTTCTTATTAGGTTATTTTGACCTATGTTTGGACCCTGAGTTACCCTATTTTCAGATCGGATTGGTGAAATTGCATTTTTACCCCTTAGTTTCTATTTTCTTTGCAAACTCAGAATCTCTCTGAGCCAAGCCTTTCTAGAGTTATGTAGGAGCTTTTTCTTGCATATCAGGGTTAAATGGTGCTAGTTTAGGGTTTGTGACGAGGTTCTTATCACCAGGGTAGTCAGGCGAGGATGCGCGGACTGTGGAGGGGCAAGGCCCCTGTTTGGTTACTGTGGAGGGGTTGGACCCCCTGTTACTGAGAGGGCTCTGCCCTGTACTGGTTCCGTGCTGTGCTTTGGGCGCACCTGTTAACGGAAACGACTAACCGCGTGCCAGTGCAGGTTAGCTACCTGTGCGTTTATCGCACGTGCCGTAGTCACCGTTACGCCTGTCCGTAACCTTGGGGTGGTTGACTGAGAGTAGGATCACCACGGGGGACTCTCCCGGCCAGGAGAGCACCACGTGCTACTTCTGCTTTTTGGAAAAGACTGCAATCAAGATCGTTCCCACGAGGAACATTCGAGATCAAGTGAAGGATCTGAGAAATAAATGAAATCGTGAGACAATTGAAAGACGTGAATAAAGAAAGTAACAGAACATAATAACTACTGTACACTCTACTGTTTCTTTTGTTTTAGTTGTCACTCTACTCAGCGTTTCGCTGACGTGTTACACTCATTACTTTTCAAGACCAGGAGTTGAGCAGCAAGGGTCAGCGGCTGTAGAGGACGCTGGGCCGAGTAGGGTCCAGTAGAGTTACCACTGTTCTTTTGTACCCCTTTTGTTCCCTCTGTAGTGAGTAGTTTTTGTTACTCTCTGTACTTTTTTTTACCCGCAGTTCTTGTTATGTTATAAATGTTATTCTACTGTTGTTGTGGTATATGCTGTAGTAGTTCTTTTTCTTACTGCTAGTTATATTTCATGTTGAATGTGGTTTATTTTACTGCTCTTTTGGTTATTTCCTCGTTGGACGATTAGGTCTTGGGATTAATCGAGTCGGTCCGGTTCTCGTGTCTCGTAGGGACTTGGGAATCGAGTTGTTACAAATGCTGCAGGTCTTATTAGTCAGATACTTCATCAGATATAACCTCACTGGGGGACAAAGCATATAGTGCTTCATTGTCGATCTTTACTTTCTAATACTCTCTCTTTGTCTTTGTTTAAGGTGACTAAAGAGTTTGTTGCGTTAGCCCACAACTTGACAAGATTTTGTGTGGATTTTCTTATTTTTGGTAAAAAAAAATTTTGCATCATAGCTAGAAATTATTTTATAACAATTTTGTTAGTCAATATTACAATCTGCATTCACATCTATAGTGACCTAACCTTCCAATTTTTTTTGTTTATAAATTTTTAACCCAAGCTTAAAATCCTAAGATCATGTCCGTTAAAGATGTAAATTTTAAAATTTGATAAACTTTAGACAATTCTAAGTTCCCGTGGTCGTATAAATATGTAATGAGTTAGTTGGAAGTTGATGTGATGTTTGAGTTAATATATTATTAATAATTTTTATCTTTATTTATATTAAAAATATGTTAATTGAGGTACATTTGATGGATGAGTGGATATACTGTAATAATTTTTTTTTACTTGTATTTAAAGTGAATTAGTGAAAGTAAATGTGAAAAACGAGTGAATATGGTGTAACAAATATTTACTTTTGTTTATATTAGAAATGAATCAGTGAAAGTAAATGTGATAGATAAGTTTATATATATATATATATAAGTAATAGTGAAAAATAATATGATAACTATTAATAACTTGTATTATTCATTTAATATAGTAGCTAACTTTAATAAGTAGGATAATATTTTATTTCAATACTATGCCAAATAAGACTTAAAGTAACAATGATGAAGTTTTGAACAAACTCCTTTTGCAAAGACCATGGTAATATGTTGATCTACCATAGGGATTTGATGCCTCCCAATTTTTAGAGGAATTTGATTTTTTTCTATGGTATGCAATGACCTCTTGTTGTGATGGAGGGTGGGGCCCATGCCAAAGTCATGGATGGCCACAAGATTCCTTTGATAACCACCTAGCGGAAAAATGGGAGCCCATGGGAGTAGGTATTGCAATATCCTTATTATAGTCAGAAAAATGTAATGTTCATTTAAGTATTTGATGTTGCAAAATTTATAATCAACAATTACATTCTCATCTAAAGCGAGATATCTTGGTAACTTTTCTTTTACTTAACCTAAACTCAAAATCTTAAATAACAACAAATGAGCCGTGAACAAGCTCTTTTTTGGAGAGACACGATGATAATATGATAATTTTTGATATGCAAAAATAGATACCAAGGACTTTACAAGAATATATTTGTCACAAATTATTCTAAAATTGTGAAATTGTAGAAAATCTTCTCAACTGAAGAATAAATCCACTCAACCTCAGATGTAAAATAAATTTATTTCATCATTTTTCTTCAATTTGACACAAAGAATGTTTATTTATTTTACGAGGTGACATATATAATACAAAAACACGTACGCTTAACCTATGATAACCTTTCTAAATCAAATCCTTTTATATATATATATATATATATATATATATATATATATATATAAGAAAATACTTAATTCTCAACATGAGTCTCTATTGCTCGTAGAAGAAGGAAGTCAACATGGATATCTCTACGAAATCATTCAGTACTTGAACGGCGATAGGAATGTTAAAGCTTTTAAAGAAAACTATTTTAATTCCGAAGAAGTTTGAAACCCCAGCTGAAATTGTCCCCTTTTTGTGGGAGCAACGTGTATATATATATATATATAACAAATGAAGATACTTCGCATGCTGACATAGACAGGTAGAATTCTACCTTATATATTTAAGCAAAATCTCAATGCGAGCTGAACGCATAGATAACGACGGCCACATTGAAACATTTAATAGGATATGTAAGTGGAATATATGAAGGAAATACCCGCCACAAGGGAGCTTCGAAAGAGAAGGGTTAACAGTGGACATGGTGGTGGTGTCCGTCCTCCGGTTATTTGTGGTTGATGGCAAAATCTCCGGGATGTTCTGTGGGATCCTGTGGAGGCCTTTGTACACATACGTACGATCCATTAATCCCCTCCAACATGTATGCCAAATGGTTGACCTTGAAACAACTAAATGTAGAGGGTGGACCCTTGTGGGTTCACTAAATTTAGGTGCATGCTCCAGGTCGAATCCGTATGTATTTGATGCCTCTCCGAATGACAAATTTTGTGGTCAGGACTCGTCGTCGATGACGTTGGAGTTAGATCCCTGATTAAAGCCCCGTACATTCCACAATTTTGTGTGTCTCAAACGCCTGGATAGAATGCTGTGGTGACAGATAACTGGGAATCCGGTACCACTTCTTGATGCTGTGAAATTTCCTGTCACCTATTTCTTGAGTTCCATATGAGAGTCGTCAAACGTGAAATGATTCCAAGTTCATCGAATGTGAAAACGATATTGGCATGGTTCCCTTTTTTTTTTTTTTTTTTTTGGGTCTCTATTATAAGATTCAAAATCATATAAGTACTTTTTGGTTTATTGAATCTCAGAATGTGTTAAGCGTCGACCTTTCCTTTTGCACATGTCATGAAGATGCGTCTCTATACGTCGAGAAAAACTGTAGTTTGAATCCTCCATTGGGCTACATTGAATTCATCGTTTAGCTTCTCCAAGTCATATTTCAGAAAAGTAATTCCTTCGCTCTTATTTCATGTGGCCGTGTTTGTGGATCGAACATGAACACTTGCTATCGTGTGGGCAGTTTTGCGACGAAAGTCCAAATTACAGCGATGTTTAAAACGTTAAGCATGCAATAATTCCATGCACATCGCATGTTTTTATACTTTAGGAACGGTTTCCTAACAACCTTTCGAAACGATTGATGTTGAAAGTTCAAATCCCACCGATGGCTCGTACTAATTTGAATAAGTGCAGACATTCCTTATATCTATGCTTTTATCTGTATCGTTACGCCTAGCTCATAAAAAGGGATAAAGAAAAGTTTAGAAGGTAGTTTGTAAACTTGAAATCATTTGCTATAATACTTCAACAAGGGTACCATATTGAAAGCTCAAAAAGTAAGCTGTGGCCACAAAATTTGAGAACTACCATTTAGTGGTTAATTGGATTCATTTCACTTAAGTCCTCGATTCTCTTGAAGTTTTGATATGTATCATTACAAATGGAATTGAAATCATGGACCGGTTGCAAATGTGGGACAAAGAGCTACGTCAAGTTAGATGGCATAATATAAGAGTGATAATGGGAGCCATCACTAAAGGATGTACTTCTAGAGTCCTACAACACTGGGTAATTAAATAATTGATTAATTATATGGACTCTCATAAGGGTATTGGCTTTTCAAATAAGGGATGTTAGTGTAGAGCGTTAGATTGGGCTGGCCTAGCTTGATTTAAAACATGACCCAAAAAGTCTTGTCTGACTCAAGCCTAAAATATATTGGCCGAGCTCAGGTCTTCTGGGAAAGAGACATTTGATTTTGACTAGGTTGGGCCGCAGCTCGAAAAAGGCCCATGTTGGGCCCATAGTCCCATCTTTATATATTTCCATGTATGCATCGATGTCCATGCACATTCCATAAGTATACGTATATTGTGTGCTTATATTTGTAAATAAAGTATCCAATAATTAATTATATTTTTCTTCAGGTTTTAAATCATCTTAGATATATAAATTATCTTAAATTATAATTTGACCGGAAGTTCCAAAGAAATTATGTCTTAGGTTGGAAAGAGGCCCAATTCAGCCCGAATCCAGGCCCCAATTAGCCCAAATTGATGGGTTTCAAGCCATATATATATTTTTTTTGAAAAATATGATATGGCTGTAAGGGTTGACAATTACGCAGATAATTTTTCTTAATCACGTTTGAATCTTGGCCCAGGACATTGTACTCACTCCCCATATATGTTATGTAAGGAATGAAGTGCATAAGGAGCTTGGGGAGGTAATGGAGGGTGGCCAAGAACCAGCAAGGATGTGCACATCTGCTAGCAAGGTCAGATGAAGAAAATAATAGTAGTGTAGGATAAGTAATCATTAATTTGGGCAACCTTAGATCTCCGATAGCTTCCCTCTAATTATTCAATCCAACCATCCATTGATTAAGCACATCCATATTCTTATTATTTCAAGATCAGACATATCGATTAGATCCCTTTATTGGTTGTAGTAATTCATTGGAATACATTCACTTTAGCAATATTCTCTTGCTTGCGATGAATAATAGTCTACGTACTAATTGATAGCCATCCATTTGAGCATGAGACAAATCCTAATATAAACCAATTATTCTTTAACAAAAATGCATAACGTTCAAAGTTTTATTCCAATGAAAGATGGCCTTGTCTTCCTCGTAGCATTTAATTGTAGCAAACAGTTTCTCCATCTCCTCTAGCTGTCGATCAGTTTTCTCGAAGTCAATTTCATCTTCGAAATCAGGAGGATTCACTTTCAAGAATCTCTCAAAAGTGACTTCATCCTTTTGCACCTCGTTTGCTTTTTTTTTTTTTTTTTTTCCTTTTTACCGACTTCTTTTCACAACGCCTTGCCTCTTTGTCTTGGATGTCCTAGTTTTCAACTTGCTTTTTCATAAGATTTGAGAGTTCCTTGATAATTTTCATCTCAATGGCTCCCTAAGATTTCATTCTTGAACCTTGCTGGGATCTCTTCCATGTGGCAATCATGTGCAACATATTCCAAGATAAGAACACTTATCAAATTCAGATATTTTGTGATTCTATCGTAATAATCATAAAGTATAGACTTTTCATTTTATTGGAATATGATTATTTATTTCTTCCTTCTTGCTCTAAGACTACACTGATATATTCTAAGTCTCGAGAAAGATGTTAAATTTACTTAAAATATATATCAACATTTTCTTTTAGGCTCAAGAACATGATAATTCAATTATGAATATCATTCATTCATCGTAAAGAAAATAATTGGAAGAAATAAAAATAATTCATGTAGAAACATAAATTTGATTCGAGTGTGAAAGGAATCAGCAAACTAAAGTGTTTGTTACATCTAATCAATAAAGTATAAGAAAAAAGATTCCAGACAATCTTGGAACTCCCATAGATCATCTCTAACAATCTTGATCTAGTAAGGTCTTAAAAAAAGTTTATCAACCAATGGCATTAGTCATTTTTAATGACTAAGAGTGCAACATCAATCTTAAATCATCAATTATGTCCTCAAAATTCTTTTACTTGTTTGTTTCTATGTTATGATTTTTTTTTTTTTTTACAACTTTTTCATACAAGATTCTTTCCAAACTAAATACCATTAACACACATAATTCAATATTCATAATTATCGAATTCTTATTCGATTGTGGAACTTAAAAAAAGAATATATGAATCATAGTTATTATGAAATGTTTCATATTTATGTTTTCCTTTGCTGTCAATACATGATTGATAACCCTATCTAGACTAGGATAGGTTCCACCTCATCCCATATTTACTAAAGACAAATATGATGTTACCCATCGTTGCCTTTATTTTATTCTAATAGACATCAACACCGAGTCATCCCACATTGGTTGGTCCAATGATTGGAGTAATGTTGAATATCTTGTTCACGACGACTAATACAAAGGTAACCGTCAGTTCGATTCCAAAAAGGATATAGGTCTCTCTTAGGTTAGTTCATAGTTTGTAAGTTTCATAACTACTCCATAATTCATCTTGTGTCTAAAATCATAGAAGAGCGGTTCATAAGTTATATTCATGTGTTCATAATTATACTTCATAGTATCATTGAACTAATGATGATAACATACATAACCAATGGTAAAAACATAAATGAAGTGTCTAATGTATTTCAAAAAAATGAAAATTCTAATTTGATCCATCTATTATTTACATATTAAAATTTCTTAATTATACCTGTGATTGCAATTCTCCAAATATTAAATAATTATTCTTAATACAACACTTGATTCATTCAGAATCTATCTATATCAAACAAGTAAAATGCATATAATGGATTGCTTCCAAGCGACAAAATAAAATAACCAAATATGCAAACGGGTCCTATAAAGCAAATAGAATAACTAACCATAAAAGGATGATGAATAAAAATTCATCACCATTATTTGTCACACTAATAACAAGTTTTGTTTAATTGACCTTTATCATCTATGAGAATCAAGTCGTGTTTCCTAACTTTTTATTGTCAATCACGTAAGAAAATTTATAATCGATGTCTTAGAGATCGAAAGACTACGTACTTGTATTCTTCATAGGTGAAAAATTTATAAATCCATTAATTCTTTAATCCGACACATCAAATTTTTTCAAAAAGTCACTCCCGAATATCTGGAACATGCCTCCGGATATCAAATATGAAGAGGGATATTTCAAGCACCAGCACAGCTACGCATCGACGATAAAACATAAATAAGATGGTCAAAAACTATACCCATTTAAAGGAGAAATCAATGTTAGGTTTGTTCTCACGTGACCCTTAAATTCACATCCCCAGCGACGTTGGTAATCACCATCAGCAATCTCTGCCTCGGATTTTGAATTGTGATGTAGGGATATGGTAGCTGATGGAGCGAGGGATTTTTTTCCATCAAGAAGGTAATGATGTGACTGTAGGTTTCTGGATGTTGGGTTGCTCCATGCGAAAGGATTTTGGTGGAGAGTCGGTAGGGAAAAGAAAATAGAGTGGAAATTTTCAATTAGTTAAAATTCCACTGATTTTCGAGAGGGAGCACGGAACTTGATGCGCAGGTAATTTTCTCATTCTCAAATTCCACATATATATTTATTTAATGTTGTTACCTAGATAGGATAGGAGTATTAGGTTAAGCTAGTTTGATCCTTACTAGAATTCAATCCGAAAAAGTTTGATCCGATCCGAATCTAAATATTACATGGGTAGAATCTGAGACTTAATTTTTTTTCCAAAATTAAGTTTAAGTGTGACCCAACCGAAAAGATCCATTGGACCCGACCCTCCTCACCTAAATTTTCAACCCTTTTTCCTTTGTACCTAACGGTTAAGAAAGGATTGTTCATTTTAGGCACGGTTGAATGTACGAAGATAAAATTTTATTAGGTAATGCAATGGATTACTTTCTGATCTTAACTTGTTTATTTTATCTTATTTAAGGAATGTAATATGAAAGAGTATTCTTTTACATTTATATCTACGATAACTATACTTTTATTATTAAGTGTGATAAATTTTTTATAGGAATCTCTTATTTGATGTAGTTTAGTTAGATATTGCTGCAATATTTTGTAACTTGTATCATATAGTAAATTTGTGTGATGTAACTTGTATCGTATATTTTTAAATTTACTTTATTTTATTGGTAGATCTTATTTAAAAAAAAAATGATCCTAGTAAAATTTATGTATCCTTTTTTTGATCCAACTCGAGGATCAAAATCGGGTCGGATCCGACCCAACCTTGGATCCACAAACATGGGCCTTGGGTTGAACTCAGGCTTTGATTTTGTAAAAATTTTAAACTTTGAACCCGACTCACAACTCGTAAAAAGATATAAATTTTCTCAAATATGAGTTAAATTTAGTCAAACTTGACCCAATGCTCTGTGGTATTGTTAGCACTTAACCCATAAAAATTTAGGATATTACAACTCTATTGCCTTTTAAAAGAAATTTCGTTCCTGAAATTTTACTACATACCTAACAATTTTAGGTACCTTCCACGTGCATCATTCTCGAGCTCTCACGTTGTCTCTTTATCAGTATGTCGATGTAGGGCTACCATCACCATGTGGATTGTTTTGATCCTTATCCGATGCTCGACATGTTCAATAATAAATTGTTGGCCTTTCTTCGTAAGATAAATCTTTTTCGATGTCCAGTGACTCATGTCGAATCTCATGAGAGGGGTTAGGAGCATAGTCCAGTAGCATAAAAAATGTGAAAACCATTGTGAATGTCAAGGAAGTGGTGGAAAGGCAGGTCAAAGGGCAATTTGGCCAATGCGCTCTAAAATCTCAAATGGCCCAATAACCTAAGGCAAAGCCTTCCCTTGAGACCTAATCTCAACACACCTCCAGTGGATGATACCTTTAGGAATTCATGGTCGTTGACTCCAAAGGATAAATTTCGATGACAATTATCATTATAACTTTTTTTTGGCAACTTTGGACTACTACATAAGGGGGATTTACACGGTAGTTCACATAGAACCTTAAATGGTGCCATGCTAATGTTTGTCCGATGATTATTATTATATGTAAATTCTACCAAAGGCATGGGATCATCCCAACTACTAGCAAAGTCTAGAGAGCAAGTTCTAAGCATATCTTCAAGAATCTTTATTGTCCTCTGAGACTGGCCACCTGTCTATGGATGGAAGGCAGTGCTAAGCTTCAATTTGGTTCCAAGGGTTGTCTGGTACCTTAGCCAGAATCTTCCCATAAATCTTGAATCCCTAACAGAAATAATAGAGATGGATACTCCATGGAGCCTCACTATCTCTTTCATAAAAAGTCTTGACTGATTTATCTTTATTGCCAGGAAATGAGCCGACTTGCTCGATCTATGCACGATGACCAAGATAGCGTCACGATTCTTTAAAGTTTTGGGGAGTCCTACCACGAAATATATGGTAACGTATTCCCATTTCCATTAAAGTAATTGCAAGAGGTGAAGTTTTCCTTCAGGTTTTTCGTTGTTTAGCCTTGACTTGTTGGCAAACCAAGTAATGTGTCACAAACTCAGCAGCCTTTTTCTTCATATTCTTCCCCTAAAAGTTTTTTTTTTTTTACAAGTTCTTAGACATTTTAGTGGTTCCAAGGTAGATTGTATATTTGGATCTATGAGCTTCAATTAAAATTTTATCTTTCAATTACTGATGGCTAAGAATCCATAGTCAGTTATTGAATCTAATTCCACCATCAGCTGCAACAGTGAGTTGAGATTGTTCCTTCTAAGAGTCCTCCACAAGTCTCACGTATTCGGAATCTTCATTTTGGGCCTTCAGAATTTCTGATTGAACTTGAATATCTACTAAGATCACTTTTGTATCATCTCGGAAAGGTTTCCATTTTAGAAGTTCCTCGGTAAGATTCCACTCGTATATCTTTAAAGAGTCCTTCCGACTCAAAGCATCACTACCTATTTGTCTTACTTTTTTTTTTACGAATTCAAATCTTTCTTCAAAGGGGAAGATCATAAGACAAGAGGGAAAGGTAGAAATACATAATCCTCGGTCACAAAGGGAGAAATATGTCCCGTAGAAATGGAGGATGAAAGAACAAAAAAAAAAAAAGATCAAGAAACAAATAAGAAAGAAAACGAAAATACATTCCTAGATTAGGAATTGAACAGTCTCTCAAAGGAGGTCGATCTCACGCTCATGGATATGACAAGCACTAACGAGAAAGATCTTGAAGAACGAACAATGAGTGTTCACCGACAGACATTAGAAAATTCGACCGTAAGAAATCCAAAATCACATATGATCCCAACAAAGACATGACAACAAACAAAAGCAAGAAACAAGATAAAAAAAAAAAAAAAAGACCAACTATATTTATCTTACTTAGATGGTAGGCAATGGAAAAATCATAAATCTTTAAAAAATTCCGTCCATCTTCGTTGGTGTAAATTGAGATCTTTACGTGAGAAAATATACTTGAATCTCCATCAGGAAATGGATGTAAATTACAAATACAAAAAAAAAACCCATAAACGTAAGTGAGCCTAAGCAGCCTATCCTTAGTCCATTTTTTCCAAGTCGGGCTCAGAATTAGGACTACAACTTGGGCTTGAGACGGATCATGTTTAGCCCACGGAGGTTCCACCGAGCAATTAACCATACCCAGTCGGTGCAATGAAATAAGAATTAAAGCACACCAATTGGGATCTGTTTCTATATGTTGAAAAAAAAAAAAAAAAAAGCACCCATCATCCTTCCCACAAATGCCGAGAAGTCTCCAATACACTACTTTTGACGCAAAAAAGATTTGGAGAAAACAAGAGCACCTCTCGTTGGTTTCAGTGGATGATAACGGTTGGATCGTTAAACCTCCGACCTTTCACCTCCAATCACGTCAAGATCTATAAAATGGTCAGAGGAGATCAAGTAACGATACCACGAGAACCACCACACCCTTACCAGTTGATCTCCGCATCAGTGGGTCAGTGGAACGTAAAGGTCTTTCCCTCTATCTTCGTGGGCTTTTGCTTCTCCAACTCACCTCTGATCGGTTATGGCTTCTCCTGCCATGAAGAGGTGGATGAGACCTGAGGTAATAATCAAAGCTACCAACCAATCAATTTCCGGGTTTGTTTTTTTTGTCTCTCGTTTCGAGTGGCTCTTGAATTTAGACACATCGAGAAAAATTAGTACCATATCTAAGTACGTAGAAATTGATGACATGCTTGTATGTAATGGGGTTGGGCTTCTCAAGTCAAGTTAATTGATTTTAGAGTTGCATTTTCTCGCAAGTTAAATCAATCTCAAAGAACGAGATTAGACTAATTTTAAGTAACAGAGAGGTTACTCGAGTAAACCCAAGTCCAGATGGCTTGCCTCTTCTCTAGAATAGAGAATTCGAATTAACCTCCAATTTTTTGAGTTTGGATTACCTCTTTAACAAACTTGTTACACTAGAAGAAGCATGGGAGTGTATTGAAAAATTGTGTGACATCAATAAGTGACACATATTAAGGCAGGGATGGAGCCAAGAGGGGTTGCCTCCTTGACCTTTTATTTTAATTCCTTTTTCTAATTATTTTAATTATATGCCACAATCTTTGGCTTTAATAAATTATTTTATGTTTGGCCTCCCCCAACCCATCCTCCTCCCTTCTCCCCGCTCCGTCTATGTTTAAGGTGCCGCTAGGAATTAATATGGTTGGTTGGGCGAATAAGAGGGCTGTGTTTGCCAATGAAAGCTTAATATGAGAAAATTAACTAAAATTAAGGTTAGTGGTAGACAATTATTATAGAAATTAAAAAGTTAAGAGGATTGGGGGACCCATCTATGCGTATGTACACAGGGATAGGGTTGTGGTTCTTACAGGATATCCCTGTTCTTTGTTTCTAGTTCCACATCTGGATTTAGCGACCAGACAGTTTAGTGGCATGGTTTGACTTGGACATTATACAGTTGACAATATATATATATATATATATGACTGCGTACATGGATGATTTGTGCTTGGCAATTAGTGGGATTTTTTAGGCTTTTGCATGAAGTCTTTTGGAAGGGCATGGCCATCTATTGTTCAGCTATCAGTTGGTCGTCACAGTTGAATTATTAAATTTGCCTAAGATAAACAAACGCCTGGTTGCCCTGGCACGCATGCATGCTTCTTCTCCTTCTTCTTTTCTTTTTCCTTTTTTCTTTTTTTCAAAATGTAAGAGAACTGCAAAACTTTAGGTCCAAATTTTCCCCAATTTACCCAAATGGGCTTTTGGGCCATAAAAAAAAAAAAAAACTTTAGGATAACGCAATGGAGAGAGGTGGGTAGCATTAGCCCATGGGATATCTCATAGTATTCGTGGTTTCTATTTATCACATCTTTTTGTAAATTCTCGTATTAAAAATAAAAAATTATTCCACTAACGGTCACCACTTATTCCACCATACAATCAAACAGCCATCGCCACTTTTCCCATGGGGAATATCTCAAGGGATAGACTTTATTCCGTGGCCAAACACAGCCTAAGTTCAATTTAGATACGTAGTTCCTTTTTTTAAGAGAGGAAAAAACTAAAATTGCAGGTCTCAAGATATTCCTCTTTTCTCGGTAGAAGGTTAGATCCGTTCTTTATTGGGAAGGCCTTGTCGAAATTTGACAAGCTTATGTCCTTCTAATAAAGGCCTTCTAATAAAAGGATGATCTTTAAGCAGCTTATGTCCTAATCTAGAATGGTCAACTTTGTAGACCAGGTCGATTGTTGTCCTGTTGACTTTGGTGATATAGCCCATAACCTTCCATTATTCATGTATATGTATATTTGAACAACTTGCCCAATTGCTTTAGCTTCCTTGGCATCATTGATAAAACATTCATTGCTTTAGCTTCCTTGGCATCATTGATAAAACATTTATTGTGGATACTTTTGTGCATCAGTGGATTCAACAATCAAAACCCTTTAATCCATGCTAATGGAGTTCACCAATTCAGCGAGAGTGTAAAGGTTTTACCATATTTTTGTCGGATTTGCAGGTGTACCCACTTTTTGCAGCAGTGGGAGCTGCAGTTGGTATCTGTTGCTTCAGCTTGGTGAGGCATATCAGCATTAACCCCGAAGTGAGGTGTGTGTTTCCGCCCCTGTGGTCAATTATATCTTCTCATTCACAGCGACAAATTTCTATTCCTGATATCACTGTTAGTATGGGTATAAGTAGTTAAGGATCGTAAAGAGAAGAAGCACGGTAATCCATGAGACCAATTATATAAAAGAAAATCTCTAGAAAAAAGTCTTCATACAGATGCATGCACAAGGATTCAAACACATCAAGTAGATGTATTTGGCTTTCTCATAGAATATCTACAAATTAGTTTTATGTATACAGTTTTTGCTGGTTGAGTTATTTAGAATATATGTTTAAGTATATTCTAAACATGGATAGGGGACTGCGCATTCTTAGTAAGTCTAATTGGGGGAGAGGAGACTAGAAAGTTAATTTTGGCTTCAAATGTCAGCAATTAGCAACTACTAACGAGGCATGATGAATTTCAAGTGGCACATTAATCTTCTCCTAGAATGGTGCTAAAATTGCTGATGTTGAAAAATCGATCCCTCAGCAGAGAAAATAGGATTGTCTGGATGAACTTGAAATATATAGTCCATTCTCATTTCAGTCTAACCAAAAAACAATACACTGTATTCAACTCATATGCACTTCTTTTTGAGGCCTTACCCAGATCCTTGTTTAGAAAGAACCTTGAGCTTTTCGTCGAGATGGTTAGCTTCTATTTCACTCTCAAGAACTAGAAACTTTTTAACTTTCAAGTTTTATCATAGGTAGAAATTGGTTCTCACGTCTAGAGCTGCCAACTGATCAAAACATCCTTGCGCTCAGTTTGATGTCCCTTCCAAATAAATCAGCATGAACATGAAGTCCGAATCTAAGTTGGCAAGCTATGCGAATCAAACACGAGCCCACACCAAATTGAAACTACATTAACCGGAAGCAATCCGGTTCAATTAGCACGGACTTGTTTACCTCACATGACTCGAGAATAACAAGGAAAATGGGAGTATTGTATGCTAATGATAACATGCTTTGAAGTGGGCACATGGTTATTTTGTCATAGTTATCATTTGCTTTTGAACTAATGGTGATCTCAATTGTGATAACATCAGGGTCACTAAGAAGAACAGAGCAGCAGGGATCCTGGAAAACTTTTCAGAGGGTGAGATGTACAAGGAGCACAGCCTCAGGAAGCTGGTTCGCAACCGATCCCCCGAGATCATGCCTTCTCTCAACAGGTTCTTCACCGATCCCAAATGAGGTGGAAAAAGTGGTGTGACTTCATCGTAGGTTCATGAAAGGAGAGAGCATTGCTTAGGCTTTAGGAAAGTTGTTGCCTTGAGGGAGCCCAAATTATCACAATTATCATTAGAAGTGTATCATCTCTAAAGATGTTGAATAACATTTTGGTACTGTTGGTGGCTCAATCTTGGTGGACTAATGTTTGTGGTTGTGGCAAATTTGCGACTTACAAGTGAAAAGTGTTTGTGGTTCGTGAATGCATCCATATGCAAAGAGATGAGCAATGAGGCCAAAGCCTAAAACTAATGCTTGCTACATGTGCATTTCGACGACGAGTTTTTTTTTCAGTTTAATGATTGATTTGCAGTTGGCTGACAGAGATATTTTGCACCTTCCTTTCAATGAGAGAAAGGTTACATTATATAGGATGAAACCTGTGGCAACATGAGGAATGAAGGGAATAGGAAGTGAGGAGGTGCCAACTTGTGTACTCCATTCTGTAGACCTCCATTCTTAGAATAGAATGATACAACTCAAGAGAAGAGAACTACCTAATTTCTAGCTCTATTGTAAATATGGTGCAACACTCTTTACATTTCTTATTTTGCTCTTGGGAATAAGCCCCAAGAGAAGGCTTATAGTTATGATTCTTTGGATCCTCTTCCTTCTAATCTACCTGCTAATATTTGTTGCGTCTTTGAATTGGAATTAAGGTCAATACCTTTGAATTGAAATTAATGTTATTGTTGTATTAGGTTTATCAAAAGAGGTCATTTCAGGTGATAACTTTTCTGACCTAGATAAATAATTTGCTCCTTGGTTGTCAACAATTGAGTGGTTGACAAGCTATCCGTGGGGGGGGGCAAAAGAAAACCATAGGGTGGAGATGTCTCATAAAGAAGCTCGTTGAAGACTTGAGATTTGAGAACCCCTTCTGGAACGTTAGCGACTCTAATTAGAAATCTTCTAGGAATCAAGATTTCTTATCTAAATAGAACTTCATGAATTCTTGACTTGACCAACAGGAGCAGAGACAGAGGGCTACTAGTCAATCTTGGATTCACGAATTATTTACCAATTGTATTTATAAAGTATATACCAATATAGTTATCCGTAGGTAGATTCGAACTTTGTTTATGGTAGTTCCCGACAGCCTTTTTCATGTAGATACAAATTACTATAATTTTCCTTGCTAAGAACCTTTTCATTCATATCAGTTGAGTAGGCTAAATTGGTGTTTTTCCTTGTTACTATAAATATTCTACCATTAGACTACTCAACTAAACCAACTTAACTTTACAACATTACAAACTTTTCTTAGCTGAACATTTCAGAATAATATAGGAATGGTTAGCATATGTTGATATTGGAAACTTCCTTTGCTCACGAGGGTGGAGTATTCCATGTGGCAATGAACAATGTATGAATAGTAATATTAGATCATATAGTTTACAAGAACCTAACCTATCAAATTTAACCTCAATTTACTTCACTTTTCAACAAAACAACAATAAAAAAAAATAACCAAACATTAAATATAAAACAAATAAATAGTCCTCTCTTTACATTTACATCACATTAACACTCAACTTATAATGCATCAATCCATCTATCATATTTACCACTTATTCCATCACTTACCTCACCTTTAACACTTACCTTAACTGGGTAACTGTTCAACTCATAGCATGGAGATTACCGGGCTACCTCCTTTGGGCCATGGTCCTTCGAACGTTGTTGGAGGCTTTGCATACCTGGCATCCTATGAGAGGCATGCATGTTGGGCAATTTAATCATTTTCTCAATGATTCATAAATACCAATTTACATTAAATTATGATATATTTAGAATGATGTATGTTTAACTCATTTCTTCTTATGATTGAGATACATCCCTCTTGGCAATTGGTTCTTCTTGTTTTGCGTTGTTTAATAGGATTGCGAAAAACACAATTGTTGGATGGCTCTGGATTGATAGATTGTTGCCGACTTTAAAACCTGTCTACGCAATACGTCTCTTCAAAGTGACCCCCTATAGAGTCTTACAACCCCTCGTACCCCATAACACACCTCTTACCAAGTAAAACCCGCCTAAACTACGCTTTAGAGTTAATTAAAAGAACTACCAAAGATTTGGGCTTGGTAAAAAATCCACGCAGCCACTTTATCGAATGTCCCAGTGGTTGACAAGCTTTAGTACCATCCGGTAAATTACATATGGTTTGGTGAAAATGGGAGGAAAGGCAATTTAACTTTCAAGTACAAATTTCAGTCGACCTTAAGTCATAACAAAGAACCCGAAGCAAGTAAAGGAATATTGTGAGTGACTTGGAATTTTCTAATGCTTCTGTAAAGATATCTAAAAAGCTCCTAATTGTGTTGGCTGCCACCCAAAAGCATCTGATGGATCATTCTGCTAGCACTGAATGAAGATCAGTATACATCCACATAACTCTTGCTATACAATATGAACAATTGGCTACAAATTCTGAGGCACTTCCTACACCATGGCCCCACTTGACTAACATATAGTTATTTTTGTCATGATAGACACTAATTTGAGAAATGACAGCCTGGAAACAAAGCTGAACCTCTTGAAACCCTGCTAAGAGCAATGCTTCCTGGATTTTGGTGTACCTACTTCAAGGATTTACTGTTCCGTGAGATGCCGAACGCCCTGATACATCGACCCTTGCCTGAGTTCATCAAGAGAATCAACAATCCTGAAGCCACCAATCTCCTGGAGGCCAGCCCAACCACGGCGTCTCAGAAACTCGTGAAGGTCGTCTTCTGTGTAGAGTGTCTTTTCCTCAGTGCGTACAGATAGTCGGTCAGGATCATTGTAAAAGCAAACCTTGATGGTCAGCCCTGAAATGGTATCATCATGGTTTGAGAGCAAGGAGATATATGATTTCATCGCAACCAAGATGAGATGAGCGAACTCGAGGAAAAAAATGACTGAGAACAGATATCTCCATTTGCATAGTTCTTGGTATTATGATTTGTGATGCTGCATTGAGTTCTTTATGTGATAAATGAAAGTCTGCAGTTGTCATCCATACAAATGAAATAGATTCAGCAATGTTAAAGATACATCACTATATTTTGACAATTTCACCATTCTCCAAACTATCATAATTCTTTATATCTTTTCTCTTTAATAGGGATGAATGCCATATGTGGAAGGATTTTTGGGTAAAAGAAACTCCAGGTGCATTGACTTTATTTCTAATGGCTGAAAAATTGTGGTAGAAAACCACATCAACAAGATATCAATGTGAGACTCCAAGTCCAAAAATGGGCCTTCAGTTATAATATACCAAAGGAGCAGTATGGAAGATAATATGGAAATCACCCTCTACAGTTGACGGTGTATAGACAACTTTACCTAAAAAGTAAAAATGCAAAGTTTTTGTGTAGATTCCAGAGAATCCAGAAATCTCAAAGAAAGAATAGCTATAATAGACAACAATAATTAGACAAAATTTCCTGTCAAGTTAGAAAAGTCCAATTTAGATTATGCCCAACAACCTTCATCAAGATGAAGAGTATAAGTTCCCAATGGCATGTCTCTATCTAGGCTTCTCACCACCTCATCCTCATCTTCCAACCAAAAAGCCCTTCTTGTTCTCAATCCGAAAGCAGATTTTATAGCTTCTTTGATTGCATCTGCTGTGCCATCTATGCCAATCCTTCTAGTATAATCTCCCCATTTGATGCTAATCACTCTTCCACCATAGGAGGCATTGCTCTCACCACCTGACAAAAACATAAACTTTAGCCAAAAAACAAGCATTTAGGATTTGCTTTTATGTAATATGAAGGCAACTTTAGTTTAATCACCTAAAGAAAATCAAGTTAAGAACCAAGGAAGTTATGTTTTGCAGATAAAAACTTCGATTGGTAGATGACACCATATGTCTGGGGTGAGCAAACAGATTGGATTTTCTGGGTTACAATACCTGAATCAAACATGTTGCAAAACCTTTAAACCATATTCTCTCTGAGAATCTCAGGGGAAGCATATGAATGCGATTCTTTGCGTTATAATACCCACATCAGTTCTGATTTTGCTGATAGTAGCAAGAGAAAAATATCCTCCTACCATCTGCAGTAAACAGCAGGAAACAGATACCATATACAGATCACCCATGAATATTATTGCAGATGCATTTTTGGATATACTTGATATTATTTTGATAATGGTAGTTAAGAACTTAATTGCATCTAGTATTTAGATACATTATTAAAGCTAGATGGTGCATAAAATCCTATTTCTTTGAATAAATATGTTTAGAAGTATGGAAGATATGTGGATATCATTACCAGTGTGGAAAAACCAGGATCAACTGAAATCCAATCAGCTATTTTATCCTTAAACTCCCTTGCCTTTATCTTCACCAGAAACCACATTTATATTGAGGTTTCAATTTGCATTTAAAAAGCTTTTCAAATAATCATTCGAGCATTGTGATTCAACTGCCTAGACTGCGTGCTTCCCTGACCTCACCGACTATAAATGCTAGACACCTTATCTTAGAGAGAAGCACTGGTTGCTACTACAGATTTTTAAGAAGGTAAACGGGGCAGACATGGGATTTGATCTCATGACCTTTTAGATGGGGTGCTTTACCACTGAGCTAGCCACTGGTTGTTGCTATAGGTTTGATTACAGAATTATCCATATATGTTATGATCTCACCACATATAAATATTAGACAGGTTATCTGCGAGTACGAGAACATAAGCTTTCATTTAAGATTCACCTTTAAGATCCACTTATATAGTTAATTCTTTGATTTGAGAATTAAGTCAGAATCGGGTGAAATTCAGTATTGTTGTTGGACCAAAATGCCTTATTCAATAAAAGAAATCCTAACCTCTATTACATAGAGAGGAGGGATGGACAAGTTACATGAAAAGACTTCAAGAGATAAGAAATCAGTGAAAGAGACAGAAATAAATAAATAAGGCAAGAACTCTAACACTGCCTCTTAAGTTAGAGCATAGATGTCCTCCAAGCTCAACTTGCCACATAAGAAGGAATGCCACTTTCTTGGAAGTGCCTCTGTAAATATATCTACCAAATGGAGCTTGAACAATATATATGGTGTTGTGATTTTTCCTTCCATCAGTGCATTTTGTAGTATTGGAGTAGGACTCTTCATTGGGAAGCCAAGATTTGCCAAGAAAGAAGTGATTCACATCACTTCACAAGCAGTGTGCACCATGACTCTATACTCTGTCTTTGTACTAGATCGAGCAACAATTTACTTCTTGCTATGCCAAGACACCAGGTTGCCTCCAAGGAAGGTAGCAAACCCAATAGTGGACTTTCTATCCTCAATAGACCTAGCATAATTAGCATCAAAGTAGGAGCACAACTCTAGAGGTCTATTCTTTGTAATACAACCCTTTACCAAGAGATCCCTTTAAGTACTTCAAATAACACACATCATGGCAATGGCTATAACATGGTTTCTTCATATGCTAACTAGCACTGCTAATTGCAAAGCTGGTGTCAGAGTGAGTGATGGTCAAGTATAGTAATTTTCCAGCAATGCTTCTGTATCTGTGAGAATCTTCAAAGAGAGTGTCCTTAGTATAAATATGTTTGCCTTTCTGCTTAATAGGAACTGCAAAAGGTTTAGTGCCAAGAAGCCCTGCATCCTCCAAAATCCCTATAGTGTATTTTCTTGGAAAAAGTGCCTTCCCATTCTTATCTATAACAGCCTCAATGCGTAAAAAATAATGTAAGTCACCAAGGTCCTTTGTAATGAAAGTCTACTACAGAAAGTCCTTGGCTTCTTGAATCCTAGTTGCACTTGTATCATTTTTTGTTAGTATCATGTCATCCACATATACAACTTCTGATAAACAGAGTGATAAGAGGTAGACCACTTAAAGCCAATCTTCATCACATCCGTGCTTAGATTGCCAAACCATGTATGGGGACTCTATTTCAGACCATACATCACCTTCTTCACCTTGCATACTAACTCCCCCTTAGCCTCATATTCAGGAGGTTGCCTCATATAAACTTCCTTAAGAGATAACTATAAAGAAAGGCACTTTTAATATTCAGCTAAATGAGAGGCCAACTCTGATTGATAGCCACAGAAATAATAGTACGGATAGAGCTAACTCTGGCGACAGGTGAGAATGTCTCAAAATAATCCACCTTATATGTTTATGTAAAGCCTTTAGTAATCAATTGTGCTTTCAACTTGTCAACACTACCATCTGCATGATAATTGACGGTTTACACCTACTTACCATCAACAATCTTTCCCTTAGGAGGTACTAGCACAAGATCCCACGTGTCGTGGGTGATAAGTACCCCCATCTCTGCATCCATAGTAGTCACTCATTTGGGATCCTAGGAAGACTCATGATAATTGCGTGGCACAACAATACTGCATAAGGCTTATAAGTATTGCTACACAAAAGAATTCAAATGGGCAATGGAAGTATAATTAGAAATAGGATCCAGAGTATAAGACCCAATTGACTTATGTAGAGCAATAGATCTATCATCATCCCCAATATGGCATTCCTTTAGTGGGAAAGGAACATCTAGAGCAGATGTGGCAGGAGGCATTGCGCTTAGGGGGCTGTCACCTATAACTGTAGTAGGAGATACATGGATAGGAATAGGGATAGGCACATTTGGTGGATTCTCCCTTCAGTGATATACTTGAGATTGGAACTCAGTGGCATGTCCTTCATTTGCAAAGTAGGGAGCTCTCTAAAAAAATGTAACATCAACACTAGTATGATAACATTGACCAACTTGGTCATAGCATCTGCGTGTGAGAGTATCCTAGGAAGACACATTTAATAGCTTTTTATTGAAAAGCGAACACATTTAGTAGCTTGAGAAGATAATTTAGCAAGACTACTAAAATTATGGACAAAACACACCCAACGGTATGAAGAGGCAAAGGGAACATATCCTTGTAGGGTTGAAGGAAGCAAAATGATGTGTCACCTCCAAGAATAGAAGATGGCACATGGTTTATAAGCTAAAAGGCAGTTACAACTGCATTCCCTCAGAAAAGTTTGGGAACGCCCATAAAAACAAGAAGTGTTCGAGCAATGTCAAGAATATGATGAATCTTTCTCTCTAGTACCCCATTTTGCTGTGAGGTATAGGGGTAAGAGGTCAGGTGAATGATCCCATTTTCCATAAGAAATATCAAAGAGAGACCAAAACAAATTCAAGGGCATTGTTGGATCTTAAATACTTTATTTTTGTAGAATAAACATTCTGCACTTAAAAAAAACTTATTTATTATGAAAAAGAGTTTAGACATGTCTTTCATAAGAAACACCCAAAGACGACTAAAGTGATAAAAAAACAAGCAAAATATTTATGACTAGACCCAGAACGAACATGACAAGGACCCCACACATCATAACGTACAAGATCAAGGACACCCTGACTTTGTCACTCCAAATGAGACAAGGAGCACAAGTGATGTTTCCCAAGTTAACATGCCTCATAGTTGAAGGTAGTGGAATTGGAAAGATAAGGGAGCATTTGCCTCAATTGGGATACAGACGGATGACCAAGCCGAAAGTGCCATAGAAGAGGGTCAGAAGAAATGGATGCAGCGCTAGCAAAGACAGATGGTAGGTTGAGGTAGTATAGCCCACCTCAACCAAAGCCCCCACCAATCATCTGTCTCATCTAGATGTCTTGAAAATAACAATGATCCTCATCAAAAGTAGTGCGACACTTTAACTACGTACAAAGTTGACTACCATAAGACTGAGTGTAAACTCTATAAAGTTGTAATCCAACGGAAAACTCAACAATGCCATTAGAGTTAACATGAGACTTGCTTCCATTGGTTAACCAAATTGATGTAATAGTGGTAGATTCCCTAAAGGAGCATAAACTAACCAGATGTTGCAAGAGTAGTGGCCTCAAGTATAGTAGGCAATAGAGGTGGTGGAGCATCAACATCAAGCTTCTGAAGCCATCCATAGATTGTCTCTAGACCAGGAACAAACTCAATAGATAGGATTTGACCAAGTGCTGATTAGTACCGAGTGGATAGACCATCAAGGAATCTATAGGTTTGCCACTCTACCTGCTCGGTAACCTACTTGTCACAGCAGGCAAGCTGAAACACTGCGAGCTCCTCATAACCCGTTAAGAGTAGTGAAGTACTCAACCAACGGTATATCACATTGGTTCGTACTCCATATCTATCTAACCGTCGTGTGCTACTTGTTTGCATAGAATACCTGTGCTCTAAGGCTTCCCAAATCTCCTTGGCCATCTTTTTATATAGCAGGTGACAAGGAGGCCACAGCTGCTGATTGCTGGCATGGGTCTTAATGCCCCACATTTACGGGGAACTTGTCAAATTAAAGGATCTTGGAATTGCAAACTTTACTCCAAGAGCTAGAAGGATTCAGCCAGAAGGGGGAATAGACTCATTCGTTTAGGATGAAGGGGATTTCACTATAAAGGAAGCTTACTGGAGGTTAAGGACACAAGGGTTACCAATGGATATTGACTTAATCAGAGATTGAAGATAGATACAACTTGTCCTTTGAAGATCAAGATCTTCTTATGGTTGATTAGGACGGGCTAGTTGATGACGAGGTAACAAGAATATGGAGAGCAAGATGTGCTCCAAAAGCTAATAATTGACGCCTGCTTTGTGAGGGGGAGGACAAGGGCATAGATCACCTCTTCTTTGCTTATCCTTTTGCGACATAGACGTGGAGACACTTTAATTTGGGTTGGATTCAACACTCCAACCAAAGGGACTTTTGGAGCACTTTCAAGAGAGGTGGACGACAAGTCGGGAACAATGCTTATTGAGATGGAGAAAGCTAAGGTCCTCGTAGACTTGTAGTGCTCTAGGGCATTTGGCTTAGAAGGAATGCGACAGTCTTGAAAGGGTAGCGCCCTCGTCTCGAAATTTTCATTTCGAATATTTCCTCTTTGTTTTTTTTTGGGAAATTACTTGTAATTGTTTGGCCACCTTTTTGGCCTCTGATTAATACATTTGGGTGGTTATCAGTCGGATAACCACTCTTCCCTTTTTTTTAAAAAAAAAAACTTGTTCATAACCAAGTAATTGTCATCCCATTTTTAGGATTAGGATTCACATTTGTCAATGCATGCAATCGCTCATGACCACCAATGAATATGCGAAATGCTCTTGACCATAAGACAGTTCTGGGATCCCATCAATTTAATCAAAGTCCCTTGAACAAGAGCAAAAGAAGAGATCTTTGTCTCTGTCAACCATAGGGAGTTGTATCTATCCTAACAAGAGCAAAAGAAGGTAATGTTCATATAACAGGTGCACCTATATGTGCATAAGGGGTGTGTTGTTTGCATGCAAAAAAAAAAGGGCATGATGTGCCTAGAACATGTTGGCAAAGCAGTATATCTCACACATAGGTGTGTGTGGGTAGAACATAGTAGCACGGCTTCAATTAGGGCGAGAGGAATATTAGGTCTCGACCAAAGCCACGCTTAAATTTGGACAAATCAGATCGAACCTTAGAACTAGCAAAGTACCCCCTAGGTGGCGCGGCAGTCATTGCCAGTAGCAGCAACATCGGGCGGTGCTAGAGGTCACCACCAGTAAGCCTGGGTGACGTTATAGCAAGGGAGGTGATGAGCCCTGGAAGGCCACCAAAGGATTTATTAGCATATGAGGCGCTACTTAGCCCTAAATCATCCATCGCATAGAAGGGTAGAGCAATGATCCACAAGCATACACAAAGGAGAAAGAGAGTTTGGCGACCTAGTTCCACCACAAGGGGTGTACGTCTGGTAAGAGAACAGAACTCCCAACTATGCACCATAATTTGAGGATACATGGTATTATATGATTTCGCTCCCTCTCTCAGAGAGGAGGCCCCCTCATCTGAGAGCCTCCCTCTCTATTTATAATCTGGAGGGGGGGGACCCTCACTCGATGGCCCTAGAACCCCTAGCTGCCAAGCTACGTGGTAGCTGTCAGGGTGTAGGTAGCCAGACCCATCTTATCGTATCTTCTGCCCATGGTGCGCTAAAACTTTGGCAGGCTGGGAGGGTATGGTTAGAGTTTGGTTGGTTTGAGGTGGGGCAGGCTAAGCCGATTCCGCCTGTACACCCTGTAGTCGAGCAGCCAAATCCTTTATCGGGTCATGTGCGAAGTTTTGGATCCGAGGGTAATTTTTGCCCCTCATTATATGCTCCCACTCTCCAACTAGTGTGAACTGCTGAAAGGGTAGTGAGAATGACCAAAACTCCACTATAGATGATGCCTTCAGATGTTCTTCCTATTGTGCTGCAGTGGGGAGAACATCTATGATGGAAGAGTTGAGTGGCCTTCGCCTGCTTCCAGTTGCTTGGAAGAGGTTCCTTGTTAGGGCATATGAGCCCGAGTTTGCACCAGCTTTAGGGACGACATGTACCAAGGCAGAACGCAAGGCGTGTAAGCCTGAGTTCGAGCTGGCCGTATGAGGCAGCATCAACTTCAACATAGGGCGCACGAGCCCGAGTCGGTGCTGGCCTTACGAGACGACATAACTTTGGCAAGGGGCGTGTGAGCCCGAGTCGTTGCCTGCTTTAGGAGGCGGAAGGAGTTGGGCGTAGGGCGTATTAACCCTAGCCAATGCCGACCTTGGGAGGTGGTAAGAGTTAGGCGTGGGGCGTATTAACGCGAGCCCGTGTCGACCTTAGGAGGCAGCAGGAGTTGGGTGTAGGGTGTATTAGCCTAAGTCCGTGCCGGCCTTGGGGGGCAACAGGAGTTGGGCATGAGGCGTATTAGCCCGAGACCGTGCCGGCCTTGGGAGGTGGCAAGAGTTGGATGTGGGGCGTATTAGCTCGAGCCTGTGCTGGCCTTAGGGGGCGGTAGGAGTTGGGTGTGAAGCGTATTAGCCCGAGCCCGTATTGGCCTTGAGAGGGTAGGAGTTGGGCCGTGGGGCGTATTAGCCTGAGCCCGTGCCAGCCTTAGGAGGTAGCAGAAGTTGGGCGCAGGGCGTATTAGCCCGAGCCTGTGCCGGCCTTGAGAGGCGGTAGGAGTTGGGCATGGGGCAAATTAGCCCTAGCCCGAGCCCGTGCCGACCTTGGGAGGCGGCAGCTCGCCTGATTACGATGTTGAGGCTGGCATTAACTGTTGTTGCCGTGAAAGGGAATGGCCTGAAGCATCATGCCTTTTTGAAAAGGCGTGAGAGGCTTTTCGAATATCCACCGTGCAATAACGCACAGGGGTCATTGACCGACGGTTTTATTAGTGCGTTCATGCAGCCACAGAATTCGTGCCGAATCTCGAGGGATTTGGTTTCTTGGGAAATGGCGATCCGCAAAGGGGAGAAAGATGTTACTACCCTCGGGAGCCCTTAAGGTGGGGCTATAAATAGAGACCCAATGTGGGCCTTGCTTCACCGCCTTCCATCGTCTTTAAACGTGCTTGAGAGACTTAAGAGTCATGGGGAAGAAAGTGTTCTTGTCATTCGTTTCTCGAGTAGAACTCTGTTGCCGAACTTCTATATGTTCAGCAGAGTGGCCAAAGAATGGTTATGTGCAGTTCTTTGGATGGGTGTAAGCCCTTCTTCGTGCTCCCGCTCAACACACAGGTTGAGGTAAGGGCTTCCATCTTTTGATGTGCCTATTGTGCCTTGACCTCCCTCCTGTGCAGTTATCTTGCCTTGTTTTTCTGGCACAAGTTTCTGAGGGTTTTCTTTGCCAGGCGAATTCGGACATCGCAGTGAGCCCTCCTTGTTTGGGCCTCATCCCTCGTAGGGGAAGCTTATTTGGGAAGGCACGAAGAAGCGAGCCTCTTGCTTGCAGGAGCGTAATGGGAAGCGGTCGGGGAGCCGCGTAGGGGCAGAGCAGACTCCAAGGCGCTCGTGGGGTGAATCCGACGAGGCGTCCGTTAAGAGGGAGTTAGCTACGTTCGTCCTTGCGGACCCAAGCGAGGGTCAGCCTGGGGACGTTCTGCTGGGGGTGCCGTCTCCTTCAGTCTTGTATGGAGAACGCACAAGACGTTGGGTTGCAGAGGCGTCACCCGGGACCTGGGTGAAGGTCGCTCCTTTGTGGAGGCTCGACGCTTCTACCGCCTCCCTTGGGTCCCTTGGTGGCTCCACGAGGGTGGAGCAAAGGCTGCCTCTGCCGGTAGCTCCTCTGGTGGGAGAGTATTTGACCAGATAGAAGTGGGGTAGGGCTTGTTAGGTAGACATTTGCCTAGGCAGTTGAGCTCACCTGGTTATTCCTATATAAATGGCTTGCTGGAGGGCTTATGGTTTCAACCACGTGAGGCACCTCACTGATAAATGGGAGGGTAGCCTGCGCGACTGGGTCGTTGCACCTGCCTAGCACCGATGCTCTGGCCTGCCAAGACTTGTCGTTCCACCTACGAGGTTCCTCGGTCAATCCTCCTTCCTCTGCGGATGGAATTGAGGGGGAGTTCACTCCGCCTAATCAAGGTCTGCCTTAGGGGTAGTGTTGGTTGGGAAAAGGTGGACCTTCACCAAGGAGTCCACTAGAGCTGCAGGGCCTGCCAATCTTGATGCCACATTATCACTTGTGTTATTAAATGTGAGTGGGATTGAAAACCTGGGGCAAGGTTGCTGAGTCGTGATGAGTGGTGCCGACTTTCCCCTTGTACCAGTTTGCTTTTTGCCAACTATGTTTTAGTCGAAAATAATAATTCGAGGAATGTATCAGTCGATGTTTATTGTAAAGGAAATAAAAGAATTTTTTCATTCCTTGCATGGACTGCTCGTATGCCAAGTGTGAGAATGTATTTTCTGCCTGGGATTCGCTCGCACGGGTTTCGTGAACCGCATTTTAGGAGGCTTAGCTCGATCCCTTTCGCTTGCTCGAATGACTTGATATATAGGCTTCTCCTGTTACTCCCTTCTGGCTTAACGTTAGCAGGGCCTATTGGGATGCCCGTGGAGAAGGCCATCCATAGTACTAGCCGGGCGCTTATGGCTCGTGTCGTGAGGGCACAGGTGGGTTACCCTTGAGGGTCTTCTTTGCGGCCTCCATAAGCCGATTAGTTGTCCGGTGCCTGGTTCGCCCTCCTGTGTCGGCCGTGGGCGGAATTGGTGCCTTGAGCATGCCTCGTGTCCCTAATGGGCAGATACACGTATTCCCTTAGTAGGTAAGAGCAGCACACTCTCTGTAGGCGAGGGGTTGTGTCTATCAGGAGTATTCTCGCCTTCAGCAAGGCTGTCGTCGTCACCGCACTTCTCGACCGATCCACGGGAGGAGTTAACTCGCTCTGTGGTCAGTCATTGGGTATTGTGGCACGCGGTTGAGGGCATCGTGCCCAGGGCATCAAGGGATTGTCGCCTCCTGGGGTCACCCTCGTTCAGAGTGCTGAGCCTCAAGTTAACCCGAGCAAGACCGGGTGGGCTCGGTCCTCCACCGCTCGACTTCTGACAACCTCCTGGGGTTGCCCCCAGTCCCTAAGTGCTTGGCGAAGCGCTTCCAGGGCCTGCTCTTCACACCCTCGGAGGAGCTGTCTGATGGGTCGGGCAACAATCCGCATGCAGGCCCTCGCTGGGCAGGTGCCTGGTAGGATCTCGCCTTGGTATGACCGAGTATCGACTTATCCCAAGGGTGGCACCTAAGGGAGTGGTGCATGAGCTAAGGTCCACTGTCCCTTCGCGCTAGGCTTTGGCTAGCTCTCCAAGCGCTTCCAACGGGGGACCTCCGTTTTCTCTTTCTCAAGTGGGTAGGCGGTACGCATAGGGGCGTATATCTGGGATTGCTGGATTCGACTCCTAGTTCCTCTTCACTGGGCCATGCCTAAGGGAAAGGGGGTCCAGCTTGAAGACCTCGGGTGACCGGCCGAGGTCATTAGGGTGTGAGGATGCAGAATCCCGACCGAGCCCCTCCGAGGGGAGGGAACCCGCAAGTGGGACCGCAGGTGGTTCTGACCACTGCAACAGTTCTCGCTCAGGGGGCAAGGCAGGGTACCCAAGGGGCCCTTCCTCCCAATGATCGGATGCTCTGAAGAGAGATGGCTGTTTCGTTGATGCTTCCTACAGATGACGCCATTTAATGAGCCCCAGAAGGCCACCAAAGGATTTGTTAGCGTAGGAGGCGCTACTTAGCCCTAAATCATCCATCAATAGGAGGGTAGAGCAACGATCCACAAGCATACATAGAGGAGAAAGAGAGTTTGGTAACCCAGTTCCACTAGAAGGGATGCACATCTGGGGGGAGGACGAGACTCTCAACTATGCACAATAATTTTGAGGACACATGGTATCATATGATTTCGCTCCCTCTCTCGGGGAAGAGACCCCCCCATTTGAGGGCTTCTCTTTTTATTTATAATCTGAAGGGGGGGGCCCTCACTCGGTGGCCCTAGTACCCCTAGCTGCTAGGTTACATGGTAATTGTCAGGGTGTAGGTGGTCAGGCCCATCTTATCGTATCTTCTGCCCATGCTGCGCTGAATCTTTTGACAAGTTGGGCAAGTTCTAATTGAAGTCCGGCTGGTCTGAGGCAGGGCGGGCCGAGCCGGTTTCTCCTGTACACCCTGTAGTCAGGCAGCCGGATCCTTTATCGGGTCATGTGTGGAGTTTTAGATATGAAGGTAATTTTTTCCCATCAGGAGGCAACGCTGCAACAAGGAAGGTGGTGCAGGTGAGGAGCAATGAAGCGGGTAGATCGTGCGATGCCCCAAGGAGATTCTCTAGATTGAGGATTCAGAGGAAGAGAGAGAGGACAAATTTTGGTGGTATTTGATTGGATATCGGAACGTCAATGTAGTATTGCCACTCTGATGAAACAAAATGTCCTATTCGATAAAAGAAACCCTAACCTCTCGTATATAGAGAGGAGGGATGGATAAATTACATGAAGAGTCCTCAAGAAATAAGAAATCTGTGAAAGAGATATAAAAATAAATAAACAAGGCAAGAACTCTAACATGTATAACCTTGTTATAGTATATAAATAGCCTGGTCACAAGGCCTCACAATTGTATTGTTTTTCTTTTTGAAACATCCCAACTATATTATTTTGAGTTTTTTTTGTGCTACTGACCTATCTTCTTAAAAATCACACCACAACGACTTGGGCAATTTTCTTGAAACTTGAAATAAACAGTACAAAGAATGTAGACCTCCAAGTGAAGAGGTTATTTAACAACATCGGCAATTGCAGCAACAAGCCTTTTCCCATTATAAGTGGTGTCAGCTATATGGACTCTTTGTCTCCATTCAGACCTGCTTACTATTTAAATTATTCTTTGACTCATACTAGCTACATTTAAACTGAGGTTATTTAACAAACAAGAAAATTTATTGACTAGCTTGCTAGTCCAATTACCATTTGTAGCAGGTTCTCTCCAATTCCATGGGGGAACTCCATTGGCAGCCACAGCATCAGCAGCGGTTATGGCTAGGGTATGATGGCTTTCATGTTCCAGACTCCTCTCTACATTCAGTGCTGACCTGCTGGAAGCTGTATATCATAACCAAAGTAAAATAAATTTAACAAAATCTTCAATTTCTCCATGTTTTATATCTAATATCTGAGAAACAGTAACAAATAATTACAGCAGATCCTCTAAGCATAAATCAAACAGCAAACTGTCCCATGAACAAAGAAGCATGATACAACAAACTAGCACCAAGAAAAGACCTCCAGTAATGAAACAAGAAGAGTTATGAATAATCTTTTTTCTTCTATCAAAAAGCAAAGCACGTCTCAGACTTGGTCTCTTAGCATTGCCATCAATGTAAAGTCTTAAATAATGTCAAAAAGTAAGGAAACGCATGTTGCAACGTGTTTTGCAATGCGCGGAGTGAGAGAACATGATTTCAACCGATGTGTTTTGATTTTCCATCCGTGGAAACCACTTTCCATAGGTGTGTTCTCATTTTCAACTGCTATGTTTTGATTTTCAACTGGTAGAAAACCATTTTGAACTGGCACTAGTTGAGAGGCAAAACATACCTGTGTGTTCATTTTCAACTAGTGTGTTTTGATTTTCAGCTAATCTATTTAATTTTTAACTAGTTGATTTTGACATTCAACCAGTGTGTTGGTTTTCTTGATTATGATTTTCAACCAATATGTTTAACTTTCATCTTTAAATGGGGGCATGAGTAGGGGCTGCATGTTGCAAAATATGTTGTAACACGCATTTCCGTACTCGTATCCTTAAATAATTGAGCAAGGAAATTCCTAAAGTTGATGGCATTATCACCCTTTGTTCGTAGTATTCAAAATTATCAAGAAAGAGTTTGAAAAGTTGATATTGATTAATCAACAAAAATATCCATCAACAGGGAAAATGGAGATTAAGTGGTTACAAATTACTAGGACTAACCCATCACTATACAAATGCTATATGCATTGCATGTTGCAGATTTTGTCCAGAACATTCATGTAGTATGATTCCCCAACCAGCATATTTGACATCACGTAGAAATACTATCTCGGATATTAACATTGATAATCAAGCCAAGGAGATTTTAGACTCAAAGCAGATCATAATCAACCAATTGCATTATGCTATTATCTACTGCTGCATATTTAATTTTGCATCCCAATACCCGATCTTCAGACAGTTCCTTGGGAAATGTTGCTTGTTTTCTTTCGTCGCCATTTGATGGTAGGAGTTATTTGATTGATGGTTTTAACATAGCTATAACTTCTGTAAGATTCTTCTAGCCTATAAGATTATCACCTACTTGGTTTTGGATGATAGCGGTTTTGAGTAGTTATCTGTTCCTGCTCTTGAACAAAAAATAGACCCTCAAAGGAACACATATTACTTCCTTTATTCTGCTGTGAGAAACAAAATGCACATTCTGAACTACACCAGCCCAAGATCATCTATGTATCAAATGACTTGCTACTTAGCAAGCCAGTCTATCATTCGTTACTTAATCAAGACAATCTATCATTCATCTTCTCAACTTATATCATGTCAAATGGGAATAAAGCATCAGATCTAAAGATGCATGCGTGGCAAACAGATGACCAGCTGATGTCCAATAAAAGCTTAATTGTTTCTGGCTACACATTCTAACTCAAACCGCATCAAAAAATAACCCATAAGGAAAAACTTTTAAAGTAATAACAAAAAACTTAACTAACTTTCTTTGAGAGCATTTTCTTTATCACATTAAGTACCTTCTACAGGTCCAAATGCGAGGGTTGGATCCTCAAGACCTGCAAAGCAAAAAACAGACAGGGAAGAAGAGACATAAGCAACTATCAAGAAGTTGACATGAAGCATTCTTGCCCAACTTCCCATATATCAAGTTTTCCGACTTCTTTCAGGTTACAATGCATCTGGAAAATATCAAGTGCGAAAAAGGAACGAAATAATTCTTTACCATCAAGCATTAAAATTAAGAATACAGCATTGATAATTGCAGTAACTTGTTGGAGAAAAGAAAAAAAAAGGGGGCACAATTCACAATAGCGAAAACCATCACCATTTTGATTGAATACAATCAGTCAGTATCCATGTCCTGGCATCTATTACCAATTTTTCATGATAACTTCCTTGCTTACATTGGCAAACTTCAATGAAATACCAAAAAAAAACGAAAAAAGAAAAGACAAAACAAAACTATACCTTTATCGGAGAATTGGAGATAAGAGTCGATCTTTGAGGGTGTTGGGCTCTTGCAAGGCGCATTATTCTTGCTCTTTTCCTTGAGCAATTGATCAAGCTCCTTGTAGTAGGCCATCTTGGCCGAGCCACTCCCCCTATCTTGATGCTTCACCTTCTTATACTCCTTCAACAGATTCCTCCACTTATCGGTGCACATGGTCGGGGACCTGTCGTAGCCTTTGTCCCTCATCTTCGCGGAGATCTGCTCCCACAGATGCTTGTTGGACTTGGAGGTGTTGAACAGCCTGTCCATCTCCCTCCGGAAGCCGATAAGGCTCAGCGTCTCCTCCTGCACCCAAGTCTCTGCCCTCTTCTTTGGAGCCCTCACCTCGTGGTCCTCTCCGCTACTCTCCGTGAGTATTGCCTGCTGCTGCTGCGGCGGCGGCGGCGGCGGCTGCGATGGCCCCATGCCACCGTTCCTCACCACTTCCATGATCATGTCACCACCCCCCTCCTCCTTGTAGAAGTCGCTCGACCGTGGTTTCTCCGACAGGTACATCCCTTTCACTCGCCCAAAACCTTCGCTGCTCCTCCCCTCTACACAAGGGATACAACTGAAGATCCTAAAGATAGAGCCACCTACACCATCCCGCAAATAAAAAACCCCATGGATGGAATCATGGGATGCGGTGGTACCGCGAACCAGCAAAATGGAAAACTTAGGGCTACTTTCCTCCTTCGGGAGAGATTGGTCTCTCTCTCTCTCTCTCTCTCTCTCTCTCTCTCTCTGTATATATATATATATATATATATATATATATAATTTAATTTTGGTTGTGACTCTATATAAAATTTTTGAATGTTGATTCAAAGGTTACCTATTAGTATTTTATCAATTTTATAGATATAGAGTCAATTTTCTTTAAGAAATCATTCGACTCTCCATCATGTGATGCTTTTTTTTCTTTTATTTCTTTCTTGTTATTTATGTTTTGACATTTGGCTATTCTATAAGGTATTTTTTTTTCCTTTTAAGAGTTAGATGTTTTAGTTTTCCTTTGTGTCTCTTGTATTAGGTTCTTCCCCTTTTTAATAAAATTTAATTTTCAAAGAAATCAAAAAGGTTAGTTTACTTAGAGTTAGTTGATGTTTTTATTTTTATTTACTTGTATAATGACATTGAGGTTAATTTTTGTTTATTTGAATTGTAGTGTTAAATTTTATGATATTTGCTTTGTGGTAATTTTAGGAATATGAAAATGATCCTTTTATTTTTGAAGTATAGTCAAGTTTGTTACCATGATATTTTTAAATATGAAGGTAGTTGTGTTAGTTATATTTGTTGTTTTATATTATATATTGATGATTATTTATATATAAGTAATGTTATCCATCTAGGTTTATTTAACTGGTGTCAATATTGACTATGTTAGTGGGTACCTAAGTTCGAATCCTGTCTCATTCAAAGGCGATGTTGCAGGTATATTGATCCCTTGATTATCTACAAGGGATTTGGGTTATTAAAAAAAATAATATATGAAAGGGTATGCAAAATATATAATTATTTGCACGTATTTGATATAATATGTTATTAAATATATTTGAGTATTATGTTATTTTGGTGATTATTAATATATAATTAATTGTAATTAGTTTATATAATAAATCATTAAATTAATCTAGATGTTATAAATTGATTATTATTTATGTAAGGAATGGTATTTGGATAAATTTAATTATCTAATTAATTACATTTAGTAGAAGTAATATTTTATTTAATATGTTTACTTAAGAAATTTTTGTAATGATTTAGATTAATAATGTGCTTTACGTCGTTGAAATGTGTAAGTAGTTGTAATTTTCTGTAATTTAATTTAAAATTAATTATGATTGTTAAAATAAGGACATCATCTATAAGATTTTAATTATAATTATGATATTTATTTAATTAAGATTATCAAAATTGTGTAACTTGCTATTAGAATAATATAATTCATTGTCAATCAAGATGGCCTAATTTTCATGAGTAAACTAGGTAGAACTAGTTTATTCATCATAATGCCTAGACTAATAAGTAAAATTACATTATACTATACCATTGATCAGCACATTGTTGACATGAATATTAAAAAAAGAGTTATTATGGTTACAAAATACACAATCTTATTTTTTTCTGTCATTCATGTTTTACAACTTTCTTCTCAAGTCTGCATTCTTGTCTAGCAAGTGTAGTATAATCTCCTTCGTATAACTACATGTTGGTGGATCCAACCATTTGAAGTAGTTACATCTACCTCTAGGAAATCTATAACATCCAAAAATTTGACATCCAAGGTTATCTCGCGTCCATATTTGTGCTTTGAACCCGTAATTGCATATTCTCTCTATTAATTTGAACCCTATCCAAGTGGAAAGATCACTTGAAAGTTGAAGTAGATTGAGAGGAATGCGCCACAAACATATTGACCTACATTAAAGCAACACTTAAGTAATGATTTCCATTTGCATATAATATAATGGCCTAAAGTAGTTGATCATTGCTGTAATAGTGACTTACAAACTTATCTTCCCATCAAGTCAACAGAAGATAATTTTCAATACCCATCAAGAAATTATCATCTAAATTGCAAACAGATAATACATCACAACCTAGATACATGTAATGCAACCACACTCCACTTGAATAAATAATACATAGTCCAGTTCATAACCTACCAACATATGGTAGTCGAATTACAAGTAGACATGATACATATAGAAATGTTCATAGCGCAACATGGCCATAGAGAATACCTGCGTAGAAATACGATTACAATATAAAACAGATAGTAAATGTACTAAAATACTAGAAAACATTAGAAAAATAAGATACTACATGAAGAACGGATACAAGATAACAATGCATGAAGAATGTAGCATCTCTCCCTATAACCCAAAATGATTTTAAATATCTTGCGAGTAGTTCAATCCATAAATTGATATGCAAGTTGAATATCAACAACAATGCAGGGATTAAAAACTGATAAGAGCGAATTTTATCTGTAACGATCCGAGCTTAAACCTGAGTCTAATTGAGAAAAACAACTCTTGACAACTTGTTGGGTATGGGCATCATAAACCCAAACAATCATCCAAACTACTTAAGCTCAAGTTGTCAAGTATTAATTCTCAATCCTTATATCTCACTACTCATTTTCATAAGTTTACTATGTATGACTATTTTTTGGGGTGTTACAGCCTCCCTTACTTGAAATCTTGACGTTAGCATCATGATTCAATCAATCAATGTACTCCCAGTGATAGTGGCGGCTCCACCTTATGGCATACTCCTTTGGTTGTTTCAAGAGCAACTCTTTTCCCCTACTGGTGGGAGTTTGTCTCTGAAATCATTTGTAACGACCCTGACCTAAATTTAAGTCTAATTGAGAAATACCATCCTTGACAACTTGTTGGGTATGGGTCTCATAAACCTGAACAATCACCCAAAATGCTTAAACCCAAGTTGTCAACTAGTAACTTTCGATCCTTATATCCTACTACTTGCTTTCATAAGTGTATCATGTGGGATTATTTTTGAGGGTGTTACACGATCTTTGCCAAAAGGCCAAGAAAGATATAACTAGGGTGAAAATTTTGACGGATTATGATGTAAATATTGGAAAACTTCATGACAATTGGGCAACATTATTATAGAAATATATGAACCTTAGGGCTAGTTTATCTTCACTCTTATGATGGTGAGATTCAAAATTGAAGGCAAATTTAATACAAGTGGCACTGTCTTAGGGATGAAATCATGGAGTTTCCTAGAAGAAAAGTGAGCATTCCTATTGAGTTAATGATCTTAAAACAAGAGCTTAAGATCAAATGAAAACCCTATAGAAGCAAGATACCTTCTTTACAAGGAAAAATGCTCAGGTGAAAATAGGCTCCATGCACTAGGAAGCATCCTGCATCTAACTCTCAATCATCTACATGTGAATTAACTAAACCCAAGTTACCAATCAAGTCCAACACATTCACCAATTCGTCCAGGCCCTGATCTTATGAACTAGTTACAAAGGGTGGCATCCAACATGCAAACATTTTAGTCAGCATCCCTTTTTCAACCGAGTCCAAAAGTAGAAATGCCTTCTGCCTCTCAAGGTAGGACTATAGTATTGCTCAACCTTCAAAAGAAATGCATGGTCAAACCTTGCCAAAAAGAAAATGCACCTCTCACCATAACCTAAGCATCCCAACACAAAGCTCTTCAGACATCCCTAGTAAGAAAAAGAAGACCATATTCTGAAGGTTATTGCCATTCCTCATAAGCACCAAAACACATTTCATCGACACAACACCACTCACGGTACTTAGATGTTTGATTCCCAACCAAAATGGGTTTATAGATGTTGTGCCTAAGGCACTAGATGAATGCCATGGTTAGCCATCAAATTATCCTTCTAAAGAAAATCACTTTTGATTTGAGATTAGAGATGTAGCAGATGGCATAGCATTATATGCTCAATAATGTCAACACTTAGTAGATTCTAGTTATAGCAAGATTAGAGTGGCACCGTCCACATTTTCCAATAACAAAAGAGGCAACTGAGCATGATGAAATTGAAGAGGCACTTGAAGGCATGATGCATTTCAGATGTGGAAATTAGATTAAATCATAGTTAACATTATGGTTTCATTATTTGATTTGATAGTTTGGTGATCCAATTTGCTAATCAATTTTAATTTTATAATCTATTTTCATGATCTACTATCTTATTATGTCTAACCAGTCAAGTGTCTTTGACTAGCCGGATAAGTTTTGCACTTATGTTGGGTTCTAATTTTGTCCAATTTAATGGTCATTGTCTGAATGATTGAACAATCCTAGTATATAGTAAAATACTAATCGGATTAACTCAATGAATAAATTAAGAATGTAGAAAATGTGGTTGCCATACGAAATGTTTGCAGGCATGGCATAAGGATGGAGAAAATCAGAGACCAAGAAAAGTTGTGACTAATAAGTAACAAAGCATCGAGGAAAAAAATTAAGGGCACAACAAAGCAACATCACATAGAAGGAAAAAAATCATAAGTGAAAGAGTAGACGTTTCTATGCCTGAAAACGATTGAATGAACTAACTGCAAAAGAGGTTTAAATAGAAAAGAAAAATAGAATGATTAGAAATCGATGAAAAGCATAAATCTAAGGGAAGAAAGGTGAAACAAAGAACCATGCTTACAAGCCCTACAACCAATCCCAATGACATGCATATAGTAACAACCCAAGCAACTTTCACATATATATAGAACAAAAGAGGAGGAAGAATACAAAATACTAGAAGTGCATAAGCAATTAGGCACCACATTAGTCTTTAATGATGGCTTTGCTGATAACAAACAGTTCAAATAATTGAGATTAAAATTGTATTTTATGCATATATATATTGTAAGAATGTTATTTAGGTTAAAGCTCTATTGACGAAATCCGAAGGCAAGAAGGAGGAGATCATACTCTTCAAATTTAAGTCACCTTATATTATAGGAATTGAGTTGTAATTTTATATTCTTTAGAATATAAGGAGAGCCCCAATCAGATCTCATATTAGCATAAACATAGGGGGTTCATATGTAATTCTCACAAGAACATAACACATGGCCTAAATAGGTCAAAATATGTCTAATTAAGTCTATAGGTGTTATTACATGGCCCTAACACTTAGTAAGAATTCAAAATATTAGTTTGGACAGTTAGAGGGCTTTTTACAAGCCATCTAACGTTAGGTATATGATACCTAATGTTAGATAATAGTCTAGTGTCATTTAGAAGCTTCAGGAGCTAGTAAACTTTGTACCCAACCGAGCACCTTACGTTATATAGTTCACCTAACGTTAGATATATCACTTTTACTTAAAGTTAAATAAGCTCTTTTGAGCCAATTTGAGTGTGAACAAGTGCTAATGAACTTTGTACTTAACTGAGCACCTAACATTAGATAGTTCACCTAATGTTATATTACTTTTACCTAACGTTAGATAAAGCACTTGTTGACCAAATCAGTTAGTTATTGGCAAATCAAATTGGAAATCTTTTTAGCCATTGAAGAGGGGTCTTATGCACACTTAAATTAATCCAAACACCCCTTTATATATATATGATGATTTCCCACTCTTTGGTGGTTAGAAGAACACCCAAAACACGTTCAAAAGCATATTCAAGCTCACATTCAGCAAAGACTCACATTTGGTATTCTTGGAAGTGATTGAAGCTTTGATCTCCAACTCTTACTTGCTTGAAGCTTGATCAGTTCAACTCTCAGTAGCATCATCTTCTCACAATCATTAAAGAAGTTCTTTTTAGTCTCTTAGATAGCTATTTCATACAATTGATTGCATATCTTTTTGGGCCTATCCATAAGAGTTAAATTCTGCTTTAATTCAGTTTTATTTCTTCGTCTACTTGTAATCTAAGGGCCTGGGTTGTGGGTTCCTCTCCTTTTTAGTAAGAGGGGTTAGCTCTTGATTGGAATATCAAGAGAGTTTGTAAAAAGGTTTGGTACCCCATAAATACCAGTTAGTATTTCGAGTTTGACTTGGGGCATGTTACAACTTGATCTCAACTCCCTACAGAATGCGAGAATGACCCGCCTCGACTAAATCCCAAGACCCAGTCATCCAACGAGAAATAACCAAATACATAAATTATTCCACAACCACACATACAATGTAACTAAGTAGAAAATAGATAATAGGAAATAATGGAAAATAGAACAGAAATCCCAAAGGTACTACATGCCACAGCGGAAAAGTAAGGTTTACTGATATAGCCATCACACTAAAGTAGAGAGAGACATAGCAGAACATACACTAATATACTAAAGATATTCACTACCAACAAAAAAGGACCTCTAAAATGGAAAAAGAGCAAGTACAACTACGGCTGGGCTCGACTGGGCCCAGCACCCTCTGCAGCCGATGGCGCTGGCTGCTCAACTCCCTGATCTGAACATGGTTACATATATCTGTGGTCAGCTAACGCTGAGTAGAGTGATGTACATGTACTTTAAATGCAATTAAAAATAAAGGGAAAGAGCAGCTAACTAATCATACAATTTTCCCAGTTATGTATTATTATCTATTTCCGTTTATATCATCTATGTGTTTCTGAGTCGGTTATTTTAATAAGGGTCCACAACATTTCTTAATCCACTTGTTCCTTAAGGGAGTGATCTTGATGCAGCTTTCCCATGTTGCAGGATGTACATGTGACACTCTCTTAGTCAAGAGAGTACCCCATGGTAGTCCTACACCCGGTTTACCACCTCGTGGTCATGGCCACGACGTAGCGATGGCTATGACACGCGCGATAAGCGCACAGGTAGCTACCCCACTCTAGCACGCAGTCAGTCATTTCTGTTAGTGGGTACGCTCAAACGTACAACACAGAATAGAACAGGGGCTACACCCCTCAACAGTCTGCGTACCCTCGCCCGGCTATCCCGGTTTGCCCAGTGGGCTTAACAGGAGTCGGTGTAGGGAGGCCAATCCAACCCTGGGGCCTGAAATGACACGCCGCCCTGGGATATTTAAGACGTCTGGGAGATTGGTCAAACGTCTCTCCAGACGTCTAGATTGAGGGCTGGACGTCTGAAAGTAGGGGAAAATTGTACGTTCGCCTGCTTTCAGCGCGCAGGCGTCACACACGCATCTTTTTTCCTTTTTCCCCCTTCGTTCTCCTTACCTAAACCCTAACCTTCTCCTCTATTTAAACCCCTCCATCTCCACTCCACCCCCACCACTCCAGCCACCGCCACCTTCACCTTTCCCTTGCGCCAGCGACCTCCACCTTCTTGGCAAGGAGGGAGAACGAGGTATAGCGAGGAGAGCTGGGAAGAGTGAGAGCGAGAGCGAGAGAGTGAGGGGGGGGGGGGGGGAGTAAGGGGAGAGCGAGGGCGGGGGGAGTGAGAGGAGCATGTGGGAGAGGAGGTGTAGTGGAAGAGCTCACGTGCGGGGAGTGCCGTGTTGCGGGTGTGGTGATGTAAGCTCGAGGAGGAGGGACTCGAGGGGGAGAGCTCTAGAGAGGTTCGTGGAGCTCGCGAGCTCGAGCTGGAGAATTTGGAGCCGTGCGAGGAGGAGCGGCTCACGAAGGGAGCTTCACGACCTTCTGAGGCGGCTGGCATAGCAGCTACAGGCGACATGGAGGAGTTCGCACGGAGGAGAAGGATCGCGAGAGGAAGTTCCGGATACTAGCTTTCGAGTATCAGACATCTGGGACATCGACCAGACGTCTGAAGAGGTAACAGGACGTCCGGAGCTGAAGCCGGAAGTCTGAAAGCACATTTCTCGTGCGAAGGTACATGTTGTCTGCACAGGTCCACCCATGTAGACTGTAGCGCAAGATTTTTGGCTGAAAATGGGTCTGCATCTTCGTACGCAGCTGTAGGGCATTGGAAAGGTGCGCGGTGCGCCCTTCCAGGCACTTTTGGACATCCGACCACTTCTCCAGACGTCCGACGGCAAATCCAAACGATTGAAAGGAAGGTTCGACGTCTGGGACTTCTCTCAGACGATTGCAGAGGAGTTCAGATGTCTAAAGCAGCCGCAGGAAGTGAGAGGTAAGATCTGACATCTTTTAAGACGTTTAGGAATAGTCCCAGACATCTGATTTTGAACAGTAATCGTGTTTTTGGCCCATTTAGGGCCCAAACGAAGTCGATTTTCTACAAACGAAGTACTGTTGTTTTCCACTCGAGCTTCTCTACGTGTTCGTGTTGACTACCTACTGTCTTGAGCTTGTCTGATATAAATTAGTCGCTGGTACAAGTTACCAGTAGGTCACGTGTTTGGAGCTCGCAGAGAAGACTAGATCTGCGGTGCAGGCCCCCATTCCTCCCGTGATACCCGGTAGAGTGGTTTAATTCATTTGTTAATATGTGAATAAAGAATTTTCTTGCTTAGATTAAATTGATTGAAACTCTAGGATGTGGAATGAACCCTAGGGTTGAAATGTATGAGCCTGATTTTGAGCTACTTTGTTTACTTGAGATGTATGTTAAAATGCGAGTTGCCTGTATGTGTATGAGAAATCAAACTGTGAAATAAACCTTAGGAAGAAACCTGAACCCTAGGGTAGAAACAAATGAGAATGGTTGAGCTACTCTGTTTACTTGAGATGCATGTTAAAAAGTGAGTTGCCTGTATGTTAATGAGAAATTGAACTGTAAAACCAACAACTGCATGTATATGATTGGGAATTGAATTGTTAAAACACGAGCTGCTTGTATATGGATGAGGAACGAGTTAGAAACCATGAGATCTGAATTCTGATAAATGGAACGAATACGGTGTGTGAACCCTACGGGGAATTAGGAGGAGAACTCCTGGATATGGAAAGAAATCTCGTGTGCAGACGGGAAGTGAGTTGGCCCTTGCGTACGTAGTACCAAGGAGCACAGTGGTTCTTTTAGTGTAGAGCGGAGCTAAACTCCCTTGGGTTAAGACCTGGGGTTAGGATTGGCCACTCTACATCGACTCTTGTAGGCCCTCACGTACGTGGTACCGAGGCATACTACTAATGTAGGGAGGGAGCTAGCCACACCAAGGAGCCCGGGGTTAAGTTAGCCACCTTACACGGACTTTGTTAGACCCGCTGGGAAAACTGGGGTAGTTGGACTAGGGTACGCGGACTGTGGAGGGGTGAGACCCCTATTTGGTTCTGAGGAGCGAGACCCCTGTTCTGAGAGGGCAAGGCCCTATACTATTCCATGCTATACCTTAGGCATACCTGCTAGCAGAAACGACTGACCGCGTGTCAGTGCAGGGTAGCTACCCGTGTGCTTATCACACGTGCCGTAGTCATTGCTACGTCACGACAGTGACCTCGGGGTGATTGACTGGGTGTAGGACTACCACGGGGGACTCTCCCAGCCAAGAGAGCACCACGTGTACCTTCTACTCCATAAGAAAGACTGCAATCAAGATCGTTCCCGCGAGGAACAATCAAGATCAAGAAATACTTGGATCCTTTATGAAACAAATGAACCAGAAACACATAGATGAGATAAATAGAAATGAGAATAAAACCTAGCTGTTTGTTTTACTTTACTTGTACATAAATATTGTAAACACCACTCTACTCAGCATTCGCTGACTCTTTCTTTTCGTAACCCTGTTCAGGACCAAAAGTTGTGCAGCCTGAGTTTCCGGCTGCAGAGGGTGCTGGGCCCAGCCGAGCCCAGCTGTAGTCGTTTCTTTCCATCCCTTTTGTTTTCTGCTGTTGTAGTGAGTACTAGAACTCTTTTTCACTGTTCCTGTTACTACTGTTTACTGTTCTGCTGTTGTTGTTGTGATGGCATGTTGTACTTTGTTGAGACTTTAGCTTTGTTGTTCCTTTATGTCTCGTTTTCTTTTTCCTTGTACTTAGTTATATTGCATGTGTGAATGTGTGTTGAAGCTACGAGTTGCTACGCTAACGTGTTTGATTTTAAAGAACCTGTTGTTGTAGTTTGAAAGTGAAGAACTCGTGTTTAACAAATAAAATTTATACCGGAACAGAAATCCCGAGTCGAACTCAGGGAGGCAGGCGTTTGATTTAAAAATACGCATTTGTTTTATTTATCACGAAATAGAATAATTGATTAGAAACTATCTAACTATTTACAATAAATAGAAAAGAGAGAGAAAATATTACAAACAAAATCAAAAGAGATGTAGAATGAACATGGAATTCTTCATTAAAAAGATTGTTCATTACACTAAACATTACGACTAGAAAGCTGGAAAATGATTACATTAGAAAGCAGTAAATCTACTCTAGAAAGCAGTAAAAAGAATGGGGAGAGAGATATCCTCCTCGACGGTCGCTTGGAGGATGAGCCGGACGGGACAACGCTTGGAAGACAGGGAACGGAGCAAGACAAAGGAGGACGAAGCGGGAAAAACGGGAACAGGGTAGCATGTCATCGTTGTCGCGGGATCTGCTTCCGAAAGGGGACGGAAATTTGACTTTATCTCGCGAGAAGCATCCTGGGTGTGGGACAAGCTTCTCTTGAGCTTTGGAGAGGGAGAGAAGAGAAGGAAGGGATGAGAATTTCATGTGGAGGGGGTCTCCTTTTATAGTTGCAAGGAGTGAGGGAAATTTGGTCATTTTAATTTGAAAAATATTAAATAAGGGGTCTTTAGTGATGGATAAAACCGTCGATAAAGCCCCATCGTGGGCGTAGTGGGGCGGAGCTCGTGCGCCTGCTCGCGCGTAACGCGCGCTTCACGTTCAGCTGATCCTAGATCGGACGGCTTATCTCGCGCCTCCGCCCGCCTCCTCTGCGCGCTCGCCCGCGTCTGATCTCGCGTGAGGCGCGGGTGTGCAATAGCGTGTGGGAGCTATTGAGCACTCACGACCGCTCGATCGCGATCTGACGCTCCTCGCGCCCGCTCGCCGCAGTTCGAACCCGCGCCTCGCCTTCTCGCGAGTGCATTCGATCAACGCGCTATCAGCGCATTTGTGTCGTGCTTACGATTTAGGCGTGCACATCCACAGCCGTTGGATGCACATCCAACGGCAGAGAATCGTCGAAGAAGAGAGGGCACGGCGAGTGCAGCAGCCTGTTGGGCGACTGAGATGGCGCCATCTTGGCCGTCCATCTTCTGGATGATGTAGATGGTGCCACGGTTGTCGAATTGAGTCGATTTTCACGCTGTTAGGCTGGGACCGTCGATCCGAATCCATCCGTGCGGTCGGATTTGTCTTTTGAAGTGCAGATTCACACCATCTTGGCCCTTGATCTTCTAGGGTTCCCTAGTCTCTATCTGATTCTACAGATGTCTGATTAGGGCGATCTTGGAGTCGTTGAACTCCAATCGTCGCCCTGATCACATCTATACGATCGGATCTTCGATCTGAGGGCCACCTCAGGAGGGATTGCCTGTCTAGGGTTGGAACACCGCGGATGCTCCCCGCACCGAGCGCTGGAGGCCGAGCTGATAGCCGTGGTCACCAAACGCGTGGGGAAGGACTGCAGTCGCAAGGAGGGTATCGGCCAGCTACTGCTTGCCCGACCCAGAATGTAGTCACTTCGTCTGCACCGAGAGTTGAGGGGCGTATCAATGCCATAACACACAGAGACGCCAGGGACTCGGGTTATGTAGTGGCATGTATGGTTACTATTTCTGACAGATTAGTGTACGTACTTTTCGATTCCGATGCCACCCACTCTTTTGTCTCTACGAGTGTTGCCGTTAGTTTGAGGCAAGGTAGTGTACTGTTGGAGAATCCGTTTGTGATAAGAGGCCCATGTGGCCAGTTGTTTATAGCTGAGGAGGTCTACACGGACTGCGAGGTCAGTATAGGGGGACACAGCCTCCCCGCTGACCTGATTGTGATCCATATGGAGGATTTCGACATGATTCTGGGGATGGACTGGCTGTCCGCCTATCACGCCCTGGTGGACGGAGGCTTCAGGTGCATCTCCGCCCCACGGGTAGCGAGGCTTTTGAGCTAGGGGTGTGAGGGCTTCTTGGCCTGTATGGTGGTGGAGACTAGCCCTGTGGCTGACTTTCAGAGTATTCCGGTGGTCTGCAAGTACCTCGACGTTTTTCCAGAGGAACTGCTAGGACTACCGCCTGAACGTGAGATCGAGTTCGACATCTTACTGGTACCGGGAACCAACCCTGTCCTATTGCATCGTACAAGACGATTCCACTTGAGCTGCGAGAGCTCAAGTCTTAATTACAGGACCTGTTGGGGCGGGCTTTGGAAGACCCAGTGTGTCCCCATAGGGGAACTCCCGTATAGTTCGCAAGAAAAGAGGACGGTACCCTACAACCTTGTGTCGACTGCCGACAGTTGAATTGGGTCACGTCAAGAACAGGTACCCGCTGCCTCATATCGACGACCTTTTTGACCAGTTACGAGATGCCACAGTGTCTCCAAGATAGACCTGAGGTTAGGTTACCACCAGTTGAGGATCAGGGAGACCGACGTCTCCAAGACAACTTTTCGTACCGGTATGGGCACTACGAGTTCTTGGCCATGCCGTTTGGGCTAACCAATGCCCCATTAGCCTTTGTGGATATGATGAACCGTGTTTTCAGGCCATACTTAGACCTGTTTGTGGTGGTGATCTTCGAGGGCATATGGTTCTTGATGGCAAGATTCTCACTTATTTATGATAGCAATAGAATGATATGTCATGTTTTATGTGGTGGAAAATCTCTCAATCAAAACTAAATATCAAATTTAACCACAATAAAGATGTCACATCCACAAAGAGGAATGGACCAATAAATTCACGAGTAGAGGAATATACTGTTTGCAGACACTTTCGCGACTTTAATGCGAGGAATATGCTATTTTAAATGGAACTTGCAATTTTCTTAAAAGTTCAGGGTTATTTATGCAATTTTCATGTCAGGAATTAAGCTCCAAAAATATGTATATGATGCATGTGTAATGGCATATCATGTAAATTCAACTTGCATGCAAATCTGATTTGAAATTCAAAGTTAAATGATGCACATAACACAAGTGAAGTAATTTCAGGAAACTATAAGTGCATCAATGCAATGTGACATGAATAAAATATTAATATCTAAATGGCAATGGCATTCAATGTAAATATTAATTGAGGAGAAAATAGAGGATTTCTCCTCTCTCTTCCTCGCGTGGACGGTTGTGCACGGTTGACGGCGAGAGTCGACGGGGTGGTGCACCTCGACTTGTGTTTCGCGATAATGGTGACGCGGTGGCCGGAGGTAGCCGGCGGCAGCCAGACGGTGGAGAATAGCCGCTGGCCTGTTGGAGGAGGATCACCGCATGTGGAGAGGATGGTGCGGCTGCTGCAGCGAGCACGGATGTGCACTGGGGTCACGTGCGCAAGGCATGCTAGGGCGAGCTGTGGCGTGGGCTGCAAGGGCGCGGGTTGCTTGCGGGTAGCTACGGCCTACAGGCATGGTCTGCTTGCGAGCTTGGCTGGCTGTAAGGCGTGTAAGGAGTGCTGCGGTAAGGGCAGGAGGGCAATGGAGTGGCACCTGCGGGCGTGTGGTGCGGCGCCTGCAGGAGCTAGTGAGGGCTGATGCAGGGGCACGGTGAGGGCAGTAGCGCAGAGGCAGTAGCGCGGTGGGAGCACTGGTGCAATGCCTGTAGGCGGTGGCGAGGGCTGGTGCAACACTTGTAGGGCTTGCAGGTGCGAGTAGGCAATGGCACGCGTCTGTAGGCAATGGAAGTTGGTGCAGCTGTGGCAAAGCGTGCGGTTGCAGGCGTGCGGTGGGAGGTGAAGGCACTATGGCAGTGCGGTGAAGGAAGGAAGGCGCTGGTGGGTCTATGCAGGTGCGGGTGGTGGAAGGTGTGAAGGCAGTGTACGCTTGGTTCCACAGTGCCCGCCCTCTATGGGGAAGGTGGAGAAGAATGGATATCCCCTCTGGGGGAGAAGAAGAAGCGCCCCCTCTCTCACGCTAGAACCTCTTTTTATCTCTTCTCCCTGTGCTAGTCAAGGGATTTTTAAATCCCTTACTAAATTTGGCCTTCGGCTGTTGGGGAGATGTTGAGGCTGGCCGAAGGTTGAGGAAGGCTCAGTTGAGGCCGGCAGCTGTTGGGGGAGGGGAAAATTTAATTCACCCCCTCGTCTCTTGCAATTTACTCCTATAATAATGAAACATAAAATAATTACATACTAAGTTATAGAATGCGATAGAATAGATAAAAACTCAAGTAATGATGCATGCACTTATTCTATAACCTAATGTAGTTATCAACAAACATAAAATGTAAAAATAAGGTTAACTTAGGCGTAACAATAGTCCATTAAAATGGACTCAGCAGTTCTACTCTCGGGATCAGAGTGGCACAGCGAAAGCGTGGCGGGCTCATAATCCATAGGTTACTTTCGTAGGCCACGTGATTTTAGGAGATGAATTGGCTATGGACCCAGTCAAGGTAGAGGTTGTACTCAGTGGAAGAGGCCACACACAATGACAGAGATACGCAGCTTTTTGGGACTGGCAGGTTATTACCGACGATTTATCAGGGGATTCTCTCCGATCGCGCGTCCTATGACCCAACAGACTCGGAAGGACATGCCCTTTGCCTACATAGATGAGTGTGAGGCGTGTTTTCAGGAGTTGAAGGAGAGACTGACTTCAGCTCCTGTACTCACCATCTCGGACAGTAGTGGCAGTTTTGTGGCTTATACTGACATTTCGTTGTAGGGGTTAGGGGATGTGCTCATGCAGTGGGGTCACGTTGTCGCTTACGCTTCATGGCAACTAAAGCCCATGAGCATGGCTACCCTACCTAGGATTTAGAGCTGGCAGCAATTGTCTTTGCGCTGAAGACATGGAGGCACTACCCTTATGGTGAAACTTTCGAGATCTTCACAGATTATAAGAGCCTCAGGTACTTGTTTGACCAGAAGGAGCTCAACATAAGGCAGAGTCGTTGGTTAGAGCTCCTGACGGACTATGACTGTGGCATCTCCTACCACCTAGGGAAGGCCAATGTGGTGGCCGACGCCTTGAGCCGGAGGGTGCTTGCCCACTTGGCCAACTTACAAGCACAGAGTTGGAGACTCATGGAGGAGTTGGGTGGTTGGCGACCTCGGGAGTCACGGGGGTACTGTGGGGCAGTGATAGTGATGCGGCAGGTATGAATATAGTTGATAGACCGTATCATTAGGGGACAGAGTGTTTGCAGGGGACGCCTATGTGTTCCTAGAGATGAGGAGTTGTTGAGAGAGCTCCTGACCAAGGCGCATGGGTCCAGGTTCACCATACATCTCAGGAACACAAAGATGTACCATGATTTGCGATGTGACGTCTGGTGGAGAGGGATGAAGCAGGATGTTGGTGAGTTTGTCCAGCAGTGTTTGGTATGCTAGCAAGTGAAGGTCGAGCATCAGAGGCCTGCAGGGCCGTTGCAGCCACTTCCTGTGCCAGAGTGGAAGTGGGAGAGCATCACCGTGGACTTGGTAGTGGGTCTACCCGTTACTCAGCGGGGACACGACGTAGCCTGGGTGATTGTAAACTGGTTGATGAAGATGGCACGGTTTCTATCGATCCGAGTCACTTTTGGGCTGGCACAGCTAGTAGAGAGATACGTCAGAGATGTGGTGCGTCTGCACGGAGTCCCTCGTGAGATCGTATCCGACAGGGATACTCGCTTCACCTCTCAGTTCTAGGCAGAGTTCCAGCAAGCCTTTGGGATGCGTCAGAGGTTCAGTACAACCTACCACCCCCAGACCGACGGGCAGTCAGGGCGCACCATACAGACACTCAAGGACCTCCTACGTGCTTGTGTACTAGACTGGAGAGACTCCTGGGAGGAGCATTTACCCCTGGCTGATTTGCATACATTAACAGCTATCATTCAAGCATCGGCATGGCACCTTACGAGGCCCTGTACGGACGAAGGTGTACTACACCCTTGAATTGGGTCGAGGTGGGGACCAAGTGGAAGGTTGGTCCCAGGCTAATCCGTTAGCGTCAGGAGGTGATAGAGTAGATTCACAGATGACTTTGCACTATCAGGAGCAGGCAGAAGAGCTATGCCGACAAGAAGCGTAGAGAGGTGCAATTCGAAGTTGGGGATCACGTCCTTCTTCGTGTTTCGCCCATGAAGGGCTTGCAGCGTTTTGGGGGGAAGGGGGAGCTTGCGCTAAGGTTTGTGGGGCCTTTTGAGGTGTTAGAGTGGGTGAGACCCGATGCTTACCGGCTTGCTGATGAGAGCCTCATCATGAGTCATAACTAGCTCATTTTGACCTAATAAAGAGAGTAAAAGCTCCTACATGACCTAGAAGAGGGCCTAATTGAAGGAATAAGTGTTCTGAGAAGAAAACATGAAATAAATGTTAAAACTGTAATTTTACCATTGCAGTACATAAACAAAATTTCTCAGAGACAGAGCATAGGTCAAATGGTCTAAATGAGATAAAAAGTGGGTTGAATTAATTAGAAATGGGTTCATGTGCATCTAGGAATTAAATGACATTTGGTAACCCTAAAATAGACCTGCTTAATTCAACAAGGTTCTGATCAGGATAAAAATCAAGTAAACCCTCTAAAAATCATGGAAAAATATCCCCTAGGGTTTAGAACATTCAAATTGGCCTTTGGAACCTAGTTTGACCTAGATCAGGATCCTAGCTTATCAATTGACCTAATTTGGGTTTTTAAGCAAAATATCCAGTCAAACATGGTCAAACCTAAAATTCAACTTCACCATTGAATTCCTTAGGTCCAAATTAGGTTTGCACCAAAATTTGGACCTAAGGGGAGGTCATATTGACCTACTTTGCAATTTAGTACACCCAATCACATTTGGTCCCTATCTTTTGAAAATCATCACAACAACCCCCCTAGCTTCCTCAGCAATCTTACAATCAGGTCCATCCGCCATTATTGGGGAAAGAATCCTTCTCCAGCAAGGATTAGAGAGGGAATACTTTCTTATCCCTCAGAGATCCCCTCCCAAAGATGGAAGGGAGATTCTTTGAGGAATCCCCTTCCATCTAAGCCTGATCTTGATCCCAGATTTGCACCCAATCTCTCATGCGAACGCACGAGAGATTTGGGTATCTAACCACCTTCCATCTCCAGCGAAACGTTGGTGGCTAGAAGCTTGCCCTCCATGCACCAGACACACGGCCAAACACCTATAAATTAAACCCTAACTCCGGCCGCACCTCCTCAGCTCGACTTGGCCGGATTCCACCCCAAATTCATCTCCTTCTTCTCCGGCCAAGAGGTCCAGCGAGCTCCGGTGAGCTCCCCTCCCCTTCCTCTTCACTCTGCCACAAAACCAGTGGCAGAGTCGTCTTCCTCATCCTCCTCCGCTTCGCGCAATACCCACGCGCGCTGCCCTAGCCCCGTCGTCGCCGTCGTCCTCCCCTACTGGGCATCTTCTTCTCAGGCGACAGCAGGTACTGCCGTCCGCCTCTTCGTCCTCTTTCGTCCCTTTAATTAGGTTAAAATCATTCCCCTCTATCCCCTCTTTCATTTCCTCACTTTATTTCACTCAATCGACCCCTCGATAGTCGCTGTCCACCGTCACCTTCCTCATCTCCGGCCACCCTCCGGCGAGGCGCTCCCATTGCTCCGCAGCCCCACACGCCTCACCGACCATCACATAACCTTCGCCTCATCTCACTGAGTAACATCCGCCCATCCATTGTCCCTCTACGCCTCCACAATAATCCCCCGAACTCACCCATCCATCCGGCCACAGGACGACCTAGGCACGCACGCCTAGGCCGCCCAGCGGCTTGTCACCTTGCTCTTTACCTTCTCCGTGACAAGGCGAAGGTTCGCCGGTGATCTGATTAGGCCGCGAGTCCATTTCCGTGTCTGACAGATTCATAGCCCCTGCCGCCATTGACGGCGACTCGAAGAAGCTCCAAGCTCGCTTCAGGCTTCAGGACCGCAAGGCTCCAGGTGCAGCTCTCTCGGGGAAGCACTGCAAAGCTGTCTGACCAAGCAAGAGACGCTGCGAAGTCCGCAGCTGTGGTAATTGCAGGAAGGATTTCTGCGGGCGCGCGCGCGAGAGAAGGCAGCAACCTTTAGTCCCACATCAGTAACCTACAAGGCGCTGGCGTGGTTTAAATTGTTTTTGTCATATCTTCTCTTCGCCTCCAAACGCACCTGGGGTGAGGTCCCTCACCTATCTCACGCTGCCTCGTCCGTGGTTTCACCTCACGGACCTGGCGCGATACGACTCGACCCTGTCCTGAGCACACCTCGCGCATCACCCTCACGCCGGTGCGCCTGGTCACGAGCATGTGATCTGACCTGTTAACCCGACTCTGGGAGAGCGTGCTGCGAGTGGTTTACAGAGAAATAGAGAGATGCGCGGGTGTGGTTAGAGGGATAGGTTTTGCCTTGGCTGTGGTGTGTGTGCAGGAGGGGAAGAAGCCGACACTTGGCCGCTGCAAGGAAAGAGGCTCTGACAAGGAAGAAAGGCAAAGCAGAAAGGAAGAAGAAACGAGGGAAGGAAGTTCTACCAAGGAAGCAAGAGAGCCAAGGCAGAGAAGAGGAACTAAAGGAAGCAGAGCCAAGGAAGAAGAAGAAGACCCGTAGAAGACAGAAGAAAAGAAGCAGAGAGAGATACTTCAGGAGAATAAAGAAAGAAGGCAGAAGAAAAGCAAGGCACTGCAGAGAAAGAAGAAAGGAAGAAGAATCAAAGAAGGGAAAGACATCTTTTAAGACGTCTGATCTCATGATCAGACGTCCAATTCTTTCTTTTTACCATAATTGCTTTTAAACTCATGCATTTACATTTGAATTAAAGTTTTGAGTAATTAAAGTGTTCAATTACATTCTTGAGATTAATAGTAAATTCCAATTGCTCCCTGTGTTCGACCTCGGATACTCCGATTTTCTAGTAATAAAACTTTTATTTGTTGACGACGCTTGATCACCTATACTACGACGCAATAACTGTTAAAACACGATCGAGTTAGCCGCATCAACACTTGCCCTTCCTCCCCAGCTTTCCGAAGTGCACGACATGTTCCACGTGTCCAACCTCAGGAAGTACGTCGCCGATGCCAACCACATTTTGAGCCACGAGAGCATCGAGGTGGGAGAAGACCTGACCTATCCCGAGAGGCTAGTACAGATATTAGACAAAGTCGTTCGGAGTCTGAGATGGAAGCAGGTACCACTGCCGAAGGTTCTATGGAGAAGCCAGCGATACGGGGAGGCGACCTGGGAGCCTAAGGCAGTGATGCAAGAGCGGTACCCGGAGTTTTTTGAGGGTACGTCTTCTCGGACCTACTTCGGTCCTCTTTAAGTTTGTTATGCTCTTTTATGTTACTTTTTCTCACCCTACTTGCCTCAAGTTTCAAGGACGAAACTTCATTTAAGTTTGTTATGTTGAAATGACCCGTCGCCCTAGAGATATTTAAGACGTCTAGGAGATTGGTCAGACGTCTGTCCGGACATTTGGATTGAGGACTGGACATCTGAAAGTAGGAGAAAACTGTACGATCGCCAGCTTTCAGTGTGTAGGTGTCACGCACGCATCTTTTTTGCTTTTTCCCCCTCCATTCTCCTCACCCAAACCCTAACCTTCTCCTCTATTTAAACCCCTCCATGTCCACTCCACCCCTACCACTCTAGCCACCGCCACCTTCACCTTTCCCTTGCGCCAGCGACCTCCACCTTCTCAGCGAAAAGGGAGAACGAGGTAGAGCAGGGTAGAGCTGGTGAGAGCGAGAACGACAGAGTGAGGGGGGGAGTAAGGGGAGAGCGAGGGCCGGGGGAGTGAGAGGAGTGTGTGGGAGAGGAGGTGCGGCAGAAGAGCTCGCGCGTGAGGAGTGCCGTGCTGTGGGTGTGGAGGTGTGAGCTCGAGGAGGAGGGACTCGAGGGGGAGAGCTCTAGAGAGGTTCGTGGAGCTTGCGAGCTCGAGCTGGAGGAGTTCGGAGCCGTGCGAGGAGGGGGAGCTCGCGAAGGGAGCTTCATGACCTTCTAAGGTGGCTGGCATAGCAACTACAGGCAGCGCGGAGGAGTTCGCGCGGAGGAGAAGGATTGCGAGAGGAAGTTTCGAATACTGGCTTTCCAGTATCAGATGTCTAGGACATCGACCTGACGTCTGGAGAGGTAACGGGATGTCCGGAGCTGAAGCCGGACGTCTGAAAGCACATTTCTCGCATGAAGGTACGTGTTGTCTGCACAGGTCCACCCATGCAAATTGTAACGCAAGATTTTTGGCTGAAAATGGGTTTGTGTCTTCGTACGCAGCTGCAGGTCGTTGGAAAGGTGAGTGGTGCGCCTTTCTAGGTACTTTTGGACATTTTACCACTTCACCAGACGTCCGACGGCATGTCCAAACGACTGGAAGGAAGGTCTGTTAGGTCTCAATTTCCGGATCCCTATAGGACCCGAGACCGGCTCGCCTCGACTAATCCCAAGACCTAGTCATCCAATGAGAAATATCCAAAAGCAGGAAAATAAACCACATTCATACATGCAATATAGCTAACCAGAAAAAAAGAACGAAGCATTAAAGAAAGTAGAACATCTGTCTCAAAACATAGTACATGCCACCACAACAACAACAGAAAATGGAAAAGAAACAGAAAGTAGTAGGAACAGTAAAATATATGTCCATTACTCACTACAACAGTAGAAAAACAAAAGTGCTAAAAGAACGACTAGGCTGGGCTCGGCTGGGCCCAGCACCCTCTACAGCCGGAAACTTGGGCTGCTCAACTCCTAGTCCTAAGCAGGGTTACGAAAAGACAGAGTCAGCGAACACTGAGCAGAGTTGTGTTTACATTATTTATGTGCAAGTAAAGTAAAACAACAACAGGTTTATTTCTCATTTCTATTTATCTCATTTATGTGTTTCTGGTTCATCTATTTCTCAAAGTATCCAGGTATTTCTTGATCTTGCATGTTTCTCGTGGGAACGATCTTGATTGCAGCCTTTTCCGTAGAGTAGAAGGTACACGTGGTGCTCTTTTGCCCGGGAAAGTCCCCTGTGGTAGTCCTACACTCAGTCAACCACCCCGAGGTCACTGTCGAGACGTAGCGGTGACTACGGCACGCGTGATAAACGCACGGGTAGCTACCCCGCACTGACACGCGGTCAGTCATTTCCGCTAGCGGGTACGCCTAAAGTACAACAAAGAACAGTATAGGGCCTTGCCCTCTCAGAACAGAGGTCTCGCCCCTCAGAACCAAACAGGGGTCTCGCCCCTCCACAGTTCGCATACCCTCATCTGATTACCCCGGTTTGCCTAAAGGGCCTAACAAAGTCGGTGTAGGGTGGTTAGCTTAACCCCGGGCCCCGTGGGGTGGTTAGCTCCCTCCCTACACTAGTAGCACGCCTCGGTACCACATACGTGAGGGCCAACAAGAGTCGGTGTAGAGTTGCCAATCCTAACCACGAGTCTCAACCCAAGGGAGGCTAGCTCCGCTCTACACTAAAAAGGGACAGTTGCTCTCCTTGATACTGCGTACACAAGGGCCAGCATACTTCCCGTCTACATTCCAGATTTCTTTCATACACAGGAGTTCTACTCCTAATTTCTCGTAGGGTTCATGCTCATATTCATCTCATTTATCCATATCCAGATCTCATGTTTCATAACTCGTTACTCATCCATATACAGGCAGCTCGTGTTTTCATGATTCAGTTCTCAATCATAAACATGCAACTTGTGGTTTCGCAGTTCAATTTCTCACTTACATACAGGCAGCTCGTATTTTAACATGCATCTCATAATTATATTAAAGGCATTTACTTTATTTCAACCATGCATTCAAGTAAACAGGACAGCTCAAACAGGTTCATTCATTTCTACCCTAGGGTTCATTCCACATCCTAGAGTTCAATTAGATTATTCCAGCCAAGTACATTCTTATTTAAATATTAATAACTGAATTAAACCACTCTACTGGGTATCACGGAAGGAATGAGGGCTTGTGCTGTAGATCTCATCGTCTTCGCGGGCCCCGAACACGCCACCGGCTAGTAACCTGTACCAGCGACCAATGTACATTAGACAAGCTCAAAACAGTAGATACTCAACACGAACACGTAGAGGAACTTGAGTGGAAAACAACAGTACTTCGTTTGCGGAAATCCGATTCCGTTTGGGCCTTAAACAAGCTAAAAATGCGGTTACTGACCAAAATCAGACATCTGGGACTAGTCTCAGATGTCTTAAAAGACGTCAGATCTCACCTTACACTTCCTGTGGCTGCTTCAGACATCCAAACTCTCTCTGCGACTGTTTGGGGGCAGCTCCAGACGTCGGACAAGGCCTCCGGTCATCTGGCGATGTGATCAGATGTCCAAAAGTACTTGGGAAAACATACCGCATGCCTTCCTGAAGCCTTCACCTACGTACGAAAATGCAGGCACACTTTTAGCCCAACACCTGCACTGAAATCCTCTGCATGGCGGAAAGCAGCGCAGGAAGGTACGTACCTCGTGATATTGCACTTTCAAACGTCTGGCCTTAGCTCCAGACGTCCTGGTACCTCGCCAATCGTCTGGACAATAACCCAAATGTCTGATACTGGGAAACTTCCAGTACCAGAACCTGCTCCACGATGCTTCTCACCTCACACCGTCGCCCGTAGCGCACAGCAGCAGCTTCAGCAGCTACAGAGACCGGGAGGCTGCCTCCCCGAGCCCTTCCTCCTCGTGCACATGCCCGCCATCGGTCGTGCGAGCTCCGCCGAGCTCCCGAAGGTCCTCCGACCTTCCATGCTCTCTTCCTTCCTCTCTTTTCCTCTCTCCCTCCCATCCTCTCTCGCTCGCCCTCCCTCTTGCCACTCTCACTCTCCCTCGCCACTGCTGCACAGTGAGGAAGAGTTGGAGGTGGTGGTGGTGAGTGGTGTGAGGGTGGTGAGAAGAAGGGATGGGGGTGGGTTTAAATAGAGGGGTGAGTTATGGTTTAAGGGGTGAGGGTGCGGGGAGAGAGAGACCTCTGCGCGTCGCCCGTGTGTAGAGTGCAGAGCGCAGTATGAAAATCTCACTTTCAAACTGTCGGGCACCTGTCCAGACGTCTGGACAGACGTCTGACTAAAACTCTAAACTTCTTATCCGGTTAAAAAGGCAATGGGTCGTTTCATCATAACAAACTTAAAGGAAGTTTCATCCCCAAAACTTGAGCTAGCTAGGGTGCGAAAAAGGAACATAAAACGCATAAAAAACTTAAAGAGGACCAAAGTAGGTCTAAAAAGACGTACCCTAAAAAAGCTCAGGGTACCACTCTCTCATCGCCGCCTCAAGCTCCCAAGTCGCCTCCTCATACTGCTGGCTTCTCCATACAACCTTTACCAGTGTACACAATTGTTTTTAGGTGGAAACCCAAACCGGGTGAAAACCACCACCTAACCCTCTCGAGTTAGGATTTTTCGATCAACCAAGTTGATCAAAATCCACTAAACCGAATCACTTAAAACGAGGGTGATTCAACCTCAATACAACCACGCTACAAGTACGAGGGTAGCGTTCCTCAACCCCTTCTCTCCACAAGAAGGATTTTGTCCCACGAAGGAGACGGGAATTCGCAAAGCGAATACCCAACCAAAAGACAAAGATAAAATAAAACAAGTAATCCTATAGAGCAAACAAAGGAATTTAAACCTAGCTTCTATAGGAAATAGGAAACTCCCCTTTGCAAGGAGTGCGTCGAGTTGATGACGCGGTGTGTGTGCCACGCGATGGCGCAATGTCGCTCTCGTAGACAACGGCGGGAGAGCGGGTGCGCGAAGCTTGATGCTCTCAAGAGAATGGAGCTTGAGCTTGGAGAGCAAGAGCTAGCTAGGACACAAGAGAGTGGAATTATGTTGCTTAAGTGTGTCTTGTGTTTCTCTTGGTGTGTATCTTGTATCTCTAAGTGTGTAAAGGCTCCCCTCTATTTATAGAGGCCTTAGGAAGGCTTTGGAAGGCTTAGGAAAGGTTCTATAGCCGTTGGGTGCAAAGCCCAAGAGAATCAGGCCAAAATCAGGACAATGATTACACTTGACAGGGTGATCAGACGTCTAATTCTTGCATTAGACGTCTGGAAGGCCACTTTAAGACGTCTGATTTCAAGGTCAGACGTCTGATTCTATGCGGGTTTCCTCCTGACTTGAATCAGATCTAAACAGGGTTTTTGTACAAGTCCATCAGACGACATACAGGACGTCTGGCACTATGTCTGGACGTCTGGAAACCTACTTCTACTGTGGGAATTGATTTCCAAATGTTGCAACGGCTAGAAAATCTCTGAGAAGAGATTTTGGGTCAGCCGAGGCAAAACAGTCGTTTATCAGACGTCTGGAAAGGCCTAAGGACGTCTGATAAGGCTCTAACGGTCATATTCTTCAATGTCTGCTAAGCTAGCCAACGGTCCACTATCTGGACGTCTGGCAAGTCCATCAGACGTCTCCTAAGACGTCTGGTATAATGTCTGGACGTCTGATTTCATCAGACAGAACTAGTTATGTGCAGCCTAACAGATATCAGACGTCTGAAACAACAGTCAGACGTCTTAAAATACTTTATCAGACGTCGGATTTGGGAATTAGACGTCTGGAAGTGCTGTTTGAACCCTATATTGGTTTTCTAAGTATTCTACAGAAAACCTAAGTAACCTAGGGTTGTGCCAGTGTTCCTAGGACTACTGTTAGGGTATTTTGAGGCTTTTTAACATAATATTCTAAGGAAAATAAAAAGAGCAAGAAAATAAAGACAAGAGATACAAGAAAGGATTAAAAAGAATCTATCCTATTCTTCTTGTCTTCTATCTTCAATCTGTCGCTCCACACGAACCTCCTCTGTTCTTCATTAAGCTCCTCCAATCCATCCTGGATGCGAGCTCGAGTTCCGTCTAAACACGTCCACATTTGCAATTGACCTGAAATCTAGGACTCAAATTGCAAATGTTAAATAACACGTGTTTTGTTATCATCAAAACAAATGATCGTGGTGCTCTAGCACCAACAGTACCTGCTTCCGTCTTAGACTTCGGATGGCTCTGTCTAGTATTTGTACTGGTCTCTCGGGGTAGGTCAGGTCGTCGCCCACCTCGATGCTCTCGTGGCTCAAAATGTGACTAGGATCGGCGACGTACTTCCTAAGGTTGGACACGTGAAACACGTCGTGCACTCCGAAAAGTTGGGGAGGAAGGACAAGCCTATAAGCAACGGGTCCTACCCGCTCCAGGACCTCAAAGGGCCCCACAAACCTCGGCGCAAGCTTCCCTTTCACCCCAAAACGTTGCAGGCTCTTCATGGGCGAAACACAGAGAAAGACGTGATCCCCAACCTCGAACTGCACCTCTCTGCGTTTCCGGTCAGCATAGCTCTTCTGCCTGCTCCTGACAGTGCGGAGTAGTTTATGAATCTACTCTATCACCTCCTGACTCTGCCGGATCAGCCTGGGACCAACCTCCCACTTGGTCCCCACCTTGACCCAACTCAAGGGTGCAGTGCACCTCCATCCGTACAAAGCCTCGTAAGGTGCCATATCGATGCTCGAGTGGTAATTGTTATTGTATGCAAACTCTGCCAGGGGCAAATGCTCCTCCCACAAGCCTCTCTAGTCTAGTACACAGGCACGCAGGAGGTCCTCAAGTGTCTATATGGTGCGCTCTGATTGTTTACCCGTCTGGGGGTGGTAAGCGATACTGAACCTCAAACGCATCCCCAAGGCCTGCTGAAGCTCAGCTCAGAACTGGGAAGTAAAACAAGTATCCCTGTCGGATACAATCTCACGTGGGACTCTGTGCAGGTGCACTGCATCTCGAATGATCTCTCTTCTAACTATGCTGGTCCAAAGGTGACTCGGATCGGCAGGAAACGCACCGTCTTCGTCAACCTATATACTATCATTCAGACTGCGTTGTGTCCCCACTGGGTAACTGGTAGACCCACCACCAAATCCATGGTGATGCTCTCCCACTTCCACTCTGGCACAGGAAATGGATGCAATGGCCCTGCAGGCCTCTGGTGCTCGATCTTCACCTGCTGGCATACCAAACACTCCTGCACAAACTCACCAACATCCTGCTTCATCCCTCTCCACCAAAAGTTACATCGCAAATCATGGTACATATTTGTGCTCCTGAGATGTATGGTGAACCTGGACCCATGCGCCTCAACCAGGAGCTCTCTCAACAACTCCTCGTCCCTAAGGACACATAAGCGTCCCCTCATGTGCAGTATCTCGTTTGAGAAGGAAAAGTCTCCTAGGTCCTTTGTCAACACCCTGTTTTGCAGTGTCTATAAGTACGGATCGGCCATTGGCCTTGTGATGATGCGGTCTATCAGCTCTGGTCGTGTCTGCCGCGCCACTGTCATTGTTCCACAATACCCCTGTGACTCCCGGGGTCGCCAACTGCCCAACTCCTCTATTAGTCTCTAACTCTGTGCCTGTAAACTAGCCAAGTGGGCGCGCGCCTTTCGTCTCAAGGCATCGGCCACCACATTGGCCTTCCCTGGGTGGTAAGAGATGCTGCAGTCGTAGTCCTTCAGGAGCTCTGACCAACATCTCTGTCTCATGTTAAGCTCCTTCTGGTCAAACAAGTACTTGAGGCTCTTATGATCTGTGAAAATCTCAAAAGTCTCACCGTAAAGATAGTACCTCCATATCTTCAGCGTAAAGACAACTGCTGCCAGTTCTAAGTCATGGGTAGGGTAGCTATGCTCATGGGGCTTCAGTTGCCGCGAACAGTAAGCAACAACGTGACCCCACTGCATGAGCACACCCCCTAACCCCTGCAACGAAGCGTCAGTGCACACCACGAAATCGCCACTACTGTCTGGGATGGTAAGTATAGGACTTGAAGTCAATCTCTCCTTCAACTCCTGAAAACATTCCTCACATTCGTCTGTCCAGGCGAAGGGCACATCCTTCTGGGTCAGCTGGGTCATAGGACGCGCAATCTGAGAGAATCCTCTGATAAATCACCGGTAGTAACCTGCCAATCCCAAAAAGCTGCATATCTCTGTCACTGTGTGTGGCCTCTCCCGCTTGAGGATGGCCGCTACCTTGGCTGGATCCATAACCAATCCATCTCCTAAAATCACGTGGCCCAAGAAGGTCACCTGCCTCAACCAAAACTCACACTTGCTGTACTTGGCATACAGCCTGCATCGCCTCAAGGTATCAAGGATCATACGTAAATGCTGTCCATGCTGCGCTTGATCCCGCGAGTAAACGAGTACGTCGTCGATGAACACTACCACAAATTGGTCTAAGTACGGTCGGCAAACACGGTTCATCAAATCTATAAAGGCAGCGGGGGCATTGGTCAGCCCAAATGGCATGACCAAGAACTCGTAGTGGCCATACCGGGTACAGAAAGTTGTCTTGTAGACGTCGGTCTCCTTGATCCTCAATTGGTGGTAACCCGACCTCAGTCTATCTTGGAGAACACTGTGGCGTCACGCAACTGGTCGAAGAGGTCGTCAATCCTCGGTAGTAGATACTTGTTCTTGATGGTGACCCTATTCAACTGTCGGTAATCGACACAAAGTCACAGGGTATCGTCCTCCTTCTTCACAAACAGCACTGGGGCTCCCCACGGGGCCGCACTGGGCCTCACAAAGCCCTTCTCCAACAGGTCCTGTAGTTGTGACTTGAGATCTCGCAGTTTAAGCGGTGCCATCCGGGTACGGTGCAGTAGAAATGGGGCTGGTCCCCAGTACTAGTGAGATCTCAAATTTGATCTCACGCTCAGGCGGTAGTCCTGACAGCTCGTCTGGAAAAACGTCGGGGTACTCGCAAACCACCAGGATACTCTGAAAGTCAGACACAGGGCTAGGCTTTACCACTACACAGGTCAAAAAGCCCTCACACCCCTGGCTCAAAAGCCTGGCTGCTAGAAACACGGAGATGCATTTGAAACCTCCATCCACCGGTTGTTCGTGAAACTCAAAGGGAGGCAACTCCAGTATGAAGAAGACGATCTTCCTCTCGAAACAGTCCACCAGAGCGTGATAGGTGAACTGCCAGTCCATCCCTAAGATCACACCAAAGTCATCCATCTAGATCACAATCAAGTTAGCAGGGAGGCTGTGTCCCCCGATACTGACCTCGCAGTCTGTGTAGACCTCCTTGGCTACAAACAACTGGCCACCTGGGCCTCTGATCACAAACGGATCCTCTAAAAGTACACCGGCCTACCTCAAACTGATGACAAAACTCGTAGCGACGAAGGAGTGTGTGGTGTCAGAATAAAAAAGTACGTACACTAATCTACCAGAAACAGTAACCATACCTGCTGATAATGGCGTTGTGACAAGCTTTTGTTATAGAAATAGCGTTGTAGTACAACTAGTTATTGCCATTATTACAGATATATTTTTTTACTCGGAAAATAAAAGAGTTCCCGAGGTCGAACTCAGGGAGCAAGTCGTATTCTAGAGATATACATGTTCTATTACAAAAATAAAGAGAGAGAAAGAGAGAGAGAGAGAGAGAGAGATGAAAGTTTGGCTTCTTCTTCTTCTCTTCTTGCTTCCTCTGTCTTCTCTCCTCTTTGGCTTTTGTTCTTCCTGTTCTTCTTCTTCCTTGCTTCTTGCTTCTCTTCTTCTTCTGCTTTCTGTTTCTTCACTTGGCTGTTCCTTCTCTCTTCTTTTCTTCTGATCTTCTTTTTCTTCTTTGTCCTCGTGTTCTTCTTTTCTTCTTGCTTCTCTGCTTCTTGTCTTCTCTTCCTGTTCTGCAGCTGCTAAGTGCTCGCTGCTTTCCTCTTCTTTTTTTTCTTCTTGGTTGCGGTTCTGTCCTTCTTTTCTTCTTCTTCTCTTTGTCTTCAGGACGTTGTCTGATTTTTCAATCAGACGACTTAAACTGCTGCTGCTACAGTGTGTCTCCTTCTCCTTCTTCACCTGTGCCTGCACACTCACGGTTTAAGTCAGGGCAAAACCTACTCTACCCTCCCCCCGCGTCTCTCTCTCTCAGAATTCACTCTTAGGAAGGCTCTCCCAGAGCAACCGGGTAATCGGGTACGAGTCATGCCTGGGTCCAGGCCCACCGGCGTGCGGTGGTGGGCGAGGAGTGCCAGTCAAGTCGGGTCGGGTCGGCCGGATCCGCGTGATTAGCTCGCGGACGGGCCGGGTGAAGCGGTGTGAGAGGGACCTCACCCCGTGTGATGAGGCGATAAGCATATAGCACCTTTTCAACTTATATCGACGCACCTCTTCGAAGCCTTCCGAGGTGGGACTAAATGTCCCACCCCAATGTGAGCACCTGCGCAGAGGAAGCAGCGGCAGCCGAACTTCGTGCGAGGGCTTCGGGCGAGGGCTTCGCCCGAACTGCAGCCTGACACTTCACGAAGCTACCCCGCGAAGCCTGGGATTCTGACCTGGGCGTGGTGTGCCTGGAGCAGCAGGTCGAAGGAGCTTCGCTGCTCAGCAATGGCGATGGCGGGCGCAACACCTGTTCACAGAAGCACGGCCTCTCGACCTAATCAGATATGCGGAGAACCTTCGCCGTGGCACGGCGAAGGTGGTCGGAGGGTCTGCAGTGGGCGTGGTGGAGCAAAAGGGTCGCCCTAGGTCAAACTGCGGGCGGAGAAGTGGGTGTGTTCGGTGGATCTGTAGAGGGCGTTTGGTGGGAAGTGGAGGGGCGGAAGAGGATCAGGGTGAGGAGGCGGAGGTTATGCACAGCTCGGCGAGCCGTGTGGGGTGCTGGAGCGATGGGAGCGATTCGCCGGAGTTTGGCCGGAGGTGGAGAAGGTGGGGGTGATCGGTGGGAAATCGGTGGCGACAGTAAGGGCTTTCAGTATGGAAAAGAAAGAGGGGAGGAAGAGGAGAAGTTTTACCTACTAAGCTGGACGAGGAGGGGTTGGCGTAGGCGACAGTCGTATCGACTGTCGCCGGAGAAGAAATTGCCCAGAGGAAGGGGTGGCGGCGAGGAGAGGGCCGGAGAGGCGCCAGCTGGGTGTGGTGTGACGCGGAAAGATCGAGGGAAGGTAACCCTGCTGCTGGTAGTGCGGCAGGGCGACGAGGAGGAGGAGAGGCCGCCGGAGCGAGGGGGCGTCTGTCGGAGTGGGAAGGGAGGAATTGAGGGGGTGTCTCCGTCAGATCCGAGTTGGGAAGAACGGCGGAGCGACGGGGGTATTTATAGGGGCAGAATCAGAGAGGAGGGCGGAGGGAGACGACGTGTCTCCCTCGCCGGAGGAGCCGGAGGAAGGAGACCCATACCGTCCGTGCGTTCGCACGGGCGGTATCGGCGGTCGCAGCACTCAAGGGGGTGTCCCTGCGGTGGCTGACGACACAGGGTACCCCCCATTGACTTGCCAGGGCCCCTCCCTCACCCTGCGCGGCGCCATGCTCCGCGCAAGGTCGCCGGAGCATGGCGCTGCTCAGGTTTTGCAGGAGGGACCTAAACGCAAAGAACGAAGGAGAGTTAGGGGCTAAAATGTGAGGGTTCAAAAGTTGAGGGCCAAAAAGTAAATATATGAGGACCAAAGTGTAAAGTTGGTCAAGAAGGTTTCTTCTTAGGCCCAAGTTTGTATACATGACTAATTAGGACCTAAGGATTCTGATGGTGAATTTTATTTCTAGATTAAACCTTGTTTGATCGATCAATTTACGCAAAAATCCAAATTAAGTTGTTAATTGGGCATGGTTCTCAATGTAGGTCAAAATGGGTTTCTAAGGCTAAATTGAAAGTCCTAAGCCCTAGAGATTATTTTTCTATGAATTTTAGAGGGTTTAGTTTATTTTTACCTTGCCTCGAACCAGGTGAATTGAAGTGGGTTTATTTTTAGGGTTACAGGATGTCATTTAATTCCTTGGAGTTGCTGTAGCCCTTATTGAGTCATCTCATCCCACTTTTCTTCTTATTAGGTTATTTTGACCTATGTTTGGACCCTGAGTTACCCTATTTTCAGATCGGATTGGTGAAATTGCATTTTTACCCCTTAGTTTCTATTTTCTTTGCAAACTCAGAATCTCTCTGAGCCAAGCCTTTCTAGAGTTATGTAGGAGCTTCTTCTTGCATATCAGGGTTAAATGGTGCTAGTTTAGGGTTTGTGACGAGGTTCTCATCACACCCCCATGCCTAGCTTTTGCTAGTCCCTTAGCAAAAACTTAAGGTTTTAACCTTTGTTCTAGACCATGATATTCTTAACAACTTCAGGTAAGTGCCTTTTCTTTTGAACCTAGATTAGGTTAGAATGCCGACCATAGGCTTAAAAGGTGCTCTAGTACCAATCAAGATCCAAATCTGTCTAGCCTCAGCCTCCGTCCTTAGCAAAGGTTTTTAAGACCCACAAGAACTAACCTAAGTTTTATTGGACTTTGTAGTTAAAGCACCCGTGCTTGAAATGATTTTAGCCCTGGTTCAGTTCGCAGTGCGTTTTATAAGAGAGAGATCGAAAGTTTTTCTGTTTGGAGAGTTTTCTCTCTCTTTTTCTTTTTAGTTCTAGCCTAGTATTGTCTTTTCAACATGGTCTGCATCAGATTCATTGCTCCCATCATCAATCCTCAAGGGTTCCTGGCGATCGATGCTTCGAGATAGCACCGCCCATGGCAACCCCCAGAACCCTGGCTATTGAGATTTCGAGATAATCCCATCCATGGTGTTCTGTGGCCACGTTCAGACCCTGGCAGTTGACACTTCGTGATAATGCCATCCATGGAATCTGAACCAGCAGGGTGCTTACATGCCCCCAGTAGGATATGTGAATATCCTAAGAGACAAGCACCGAGGAGATGATATTTTGTTACGCATCTTTGAGGGGATTTCCCGCCTCTCTGCGCTGGGAACTCGTCCAAATCAACTTGTGTTGATCGGCCGCTCCTATTCTAGGTGTACTTTTCAGAATGACGCTTCTACGTGATTTTGATTTTTTTATGCTTACTGAACCAGGCAGTGTGTGGGGTTGGGGTGCTTAGGTTACTGAGTCCCGTAAACCAGAAGTTAGTTAGCGAGGTCAAATACTCCCTAAGCCTTGGACCTAATACTTAAGCTTTTCATTTTCCTCAACCTCTTGAGGATTGTCTAGATCTTAATGGGTACTAAGAGTCTATCAAGAATGCCTAAGGTTTGCGTTCTTACTAATCTTATTGTGCACTTTTCAAATTTTTTTTTTTATGAATGAGGTCTAGAACTTAGGTCAATTCCTTAGTTCCTTACTAATGACTATCACTTTTTCTTTCATATTTGTGCTCCTTTTATCCTTTTGTTTCTTTTCTCCTCCCACATCCCAAAATTTCCTTTCTCCTCTTATTCTCTTATTTTTTCGAAAAATTTTTAATTTTTATGTTATTTTTGGTATATGTGAATTTTTTGTTTGAAACCTTTTCTTACACGTTTTGCACTTTCATACCCCCCCAATGCCTAAGGTTTGCAATGTCCTCATTGTGATTTTTAGGGATTTTTATTTACTTAGTTCATTCCTTAAGACAGTTGTTTTTGTGAGTGAATGGGTCGGGATGAATTTTGCGGACGATTTCTAATCTCAGATGCAAGCATCTGAGGTGGAGTCGGCTGTCTTGAAAGGTGAACCTTAAGTGCACAATGGTGTCAGAAAAAGGTTTTAGCTTTTCAAGAAATGACGGGCTGCCTCCCGTTAAGCGCTGAGTTTTACGCCATCGGCCGGGCGCAGTAAGCTCAAGGGGAATGGAGGATGAGGGATGATTCAGCCGAATCAGTAGAAGTCACATCAATGAACGGTTTGAGTCTCTGACCGTTCACGATGAAAGGTTCAGAATCATGGCTGAGTGGACTGATTTCAATTGCTCCATTTCCAAAAACCTGTCGGACTAAATACGGTCCGACCCACTTGGACCTCAGTTTCCTCGGGAAAAGTTTGAGTCGGGCATCAAAGAGTTGACCGGGATGAAAGATCTTTCTCGAGATGTGCTTATCGTGGAAGGTTTTAACCTGCTCCTTGTAGATTCGTGATGTAAACACATTTACACTACTTAAAATGTCTATTTATGCATGTTCTTAAGCATAGGATTGCATTTCATGATATAAATATTGCATTACATGCATCATCTTGCATTTAGAGTAGTTTGAATAAAATGGAGGTTAATTGTCTCCTTTTATGTGCTTGGACAGGGCAAATATTTTATCGGGGCCTCGGATCAAAGATCCAACCGTATGGATATGATCAGGGCGACGATTGGAGTTCAATGACTCCAAGATCGCCCTAATCAGGCATCCGTAGCATCAGATAGAGACCGGGGAATCCTAGAAGATCAAGGGCCAGGATGGTGTAAATCCGCACTTCAGATGGAAAATCCGACCACACGGATGAATTCGGATCGACGATCGCAGCCGAACGACACAAAAATCGAGTCAATCCGACATCCGTGGCACCATCTACAACTTCCAGAAGATGGACGGCCAAGATGGCGCCACGTGGCGCCATCCCAGCCGCCCAATCGGCCGCAGGAGTCCTGTGAAGACCACGCAACGTCTCCTCTCCGCCGTTGGATCTCGATCCAACAGCTGCGGTCGCGCGCGTTTAAAAACGTCCGCGCGACCATTTCGCCGCGTAGCGCAGCGGCTACGCAGCTGCGGGCGAAGCGGAGGTCGCGGGTTCGAGCCGCGGAGAGGGGGGTCGAAGGCGCGGGCGAGCGGGCGCGCACGAGCGTCGGATGAAGATCCAACGGCTGCGCGCGCCCAATAGCGCCGACGCGCAATTGGACGCTCTGGTGGGCGCGCGATCGCACGCGGGCGGCGCGCTCGGCAGCGGGCGCGGACGCGATCTAAGCCGTCCGATCTCGCGATCGGACGGCTGAGACGACGCGGACGTGCGTCTGCGTTACGCGCGCAGGCCAGCCGAGCGGGCGCGCGTGGGTGCGGCGGCGACGGCGACGGCGGGGCTTTAGCGACGGTTTTATCCGTCACTAAAGACCCCTTATTTATTATTTTGAAGATGTAATGTCCATTTTGCCCCCACTCCTTGCAACTATAAAAGGAGACCCCCTCCATACGAAATTTTCATCCCTTCCTTCTCCTCTCTACCTCTCCAAAGCTCAAGAGAAGCTTGTCCCACACCCGGGATGCTTCTCGCGAGATAAAGTCCAAATTTTCGTCCCCCTTCGGAAGTGGATCCCGCGACGACGACGGCGTGCTGCTTCGTTCCCGTTCTTCTGCTTCGTCCTCCTTCGTCCCGCTTCGTTCTCCTTCGTCCAGGCGTCGTCCCGTCCGGCTCGTCCTCCAAGCGACCGTCGAGGAGGATAACTTCTCTCTCCCATTCTTATTTACAGCTTTTCTAGTGTAGAATTTTCCTGCTTTATAGTGTAATTGATTTCCCGCTTTCTAGTGTAACTTTCATTTCGTTTGCTTGTATAAACAATTGAAATATTGAATGCATGTTCTCTTTCTCTCTCTCTTTTTCTCTCTCTCTCTCAATTTGATAGCTCCATTATAATTATTTCGCCTTGTTTATCAAAAAAAAATCCTAAAAAAACATAATTGCGAATATAGATCAACGTAGCCTCCCTGAGTTCGACTCGGAATTCTTATTTCGGTATAAATCTTATTTGTTGAACACGAATCCTTCGCTTTCGAACTACAACGACGGGTTTTCCAAAACCAAACACGTTAGCGTAGATTCTCGCTCAACATTTTGGCGCCGTTGCCGGGGAGGCAACGATTTTCGATCTTTTCTTCGCATTTCTTGCACTTTATTTGTTTTCTAACTAGCTTTCTCTTGTGTCTATTGTTTTGCAGAGACCTCCATCAAGGAATCAACAAGCGGTAGACTGGAGTAAAGTGCAGTTGAAGACAACTGTAAGTGCTCCCCCATTCTTTCCCCCTCCATAGATTTCATTCGCCACATTAAATCCAAATTCCAATTAACCTAGGTGTTTGCATAAATCCTAGGAATAGTTTGGTTGTTTGGATTTCTACTCACACTTATTTCACCCTCATTCATAAAAAAAAAATAATAATAACAAAAAGATAATTTTGTGGGGTAACTTTCAACAAACACACAACACACACCCACATTCAAGGCACTTGATTAACTTGATTTATTTTCTACTCAACCGGGTTCTGATCTGTGGAACCGATACACACAGAGCAACACATAACAGAGTAGAAATCATTCTAGGTTAACCATCTTTGAGTGCCTAACTTAGTGGTGCAATTGTGGCCAATTGTTTGAGTTGTTTGGGCCGCACCACTTTATTTAAAACCAACTCATCAAGTAGCTCCTCCTTAGGGTTTTCAATCTAGGTATATTCTAGGCACTCCGTTTTCTTTCTGATTTTAAAGGAAAACTATCTTCACCCGTGTTTTACAACTTGGTTTGCCTAGAAATTTGATTGCAATTCACCTAATTTGAAACCCTAAAAGCTACTTAAGCAGGATTTGAACATTAAAATTCACACATTATAAATAATCTTGCTTGAAAACCCTGGTTGTGCACCCACTTACACAAATTTCAATCAATCATTAAGGGCACAACCCATTATAAGGGCCCATCACATTCCATAAGCACCACAATCCCAGGCTGTAATAAAATTGAGTAGACGTTGGCCCTAAGGTTTGATTCGCTCTTCAAGGCCTAGTCTGAGATTGTTTTTGATTAACCTACTTGTACTGATTAATCTGATGTCTAGCTAGGGGAGTAGCGTCAAACGACCGCGGCTGGGGGGTACACTAGGAACCGGAGGCGAAAGCCAAAGGAAGAACCTTCTCCCCAGTCCCTCCTTCTAACTGGTTGGATTATACAGACGCAAGTAGAGTAAATCAGTTACAGTCTTAAGGCTGGTATTGGGAGTCAGTAGATCCTTAGGCTACCTCACTTAAGGACAGCCTTGTTTTGTTGTACTGCAGGGTCCCTATCCCCGGTCCTTCCGACCTACTCCTAGTTTATGCTGGGAAGACGGTCATTGAATCCCAGATTAGAAGGACCATTAGAACATTCTAGGAGGCGCAAGTTAGATTTTGGTCAATTTGATCCCATGGCCGAACAACAGCCTCTTCTGCCTGGAAATCCACAGGAAGAATTTCGAAGGCAGCTGGAACAAATGCAGAGAATGCAAGAATGGTTCCAGAGAATGCAGGGCGTTCAGCCCTTGAAGGATTTTTATGATCCTTCAAATTACGGGGAACGTCCCGGCGTCCAGATTCCAGCCGGTGACGTAGAAATCAAGCCCCAGGTGTTAAGCCTGATTAAACATTATCATGGGCTTGGCTCCGAGGATCCGTTTCAACACTTGGAGGACTTGACCACTTTGGTCCAGACCACCAAGTCTCGAAACGTAAACGAGGAGCAAATGATCATGAGGCTCTTCCCTCACTCTCTTAGGGATAAGGCCGCGCATTGGTATAGGACAATAGGAAGACCAATTACAACTTGGAATGAGTTGAAATCGGCCTTTCTGAAGAAATTTTTCCCAGTCGGTCGTACCAATGCTTTAAGACGGGCAATCACTACTTTTACCCAGCGGCCGGGGGAGCAGTTTCATGTGGCCTGGGAGCGATTCCAGGACTTATTGCGGAGGTGTCCACACCACGAGGTGCCGAAATGGCAACTCGTGCAGATTTTTTATCATGGGTTGACTGAGCAACTCAGAAACCATGTGGATGCTTCTTGCGGAGGCAATTTCCTTAATAAAGATGCAGATAGTGCACATGATTTATTTGAGGAAATGAGTGAGAATTCAATAAATCATGCCTCCATGGATACTTTTAACCGGTCCCAACAACCCAGATCAAATGTCAATGAAGTCCATGACTCTCATTCATTTGATATGGAATTGATTTGTAATAAACTTGACAAAATGGACTTGGTTGCTAAAAGAATGGAAGAGTGGATGGCTGGCAATTCTATGAACAACTCTCAATCCACTCAATCCCAAAATTCGGGATTCCATTCTTCACGAGCTCTTTCTGGACGGGAGTTCGTGAATCAACTTGATGCGACTCAACATATGAGTCAGCATTTTTCGGAACCCCATGGGTTCCCAATTGGGGCCTTTGATCCCAGTTTTTCTAATCCTTCCTTTTCTTTCTCTCCATCCTCACTTTATGAGGATGTCTGTGCTGTACAAGAGAATGCTAGATCCAACCCCTACTCGAATGCCTATAATCAAGGTTGGAGAAACCACCCTAACTTCTCTTGGAAAAATCCGGGGCAACAGACCCAATTCCGACCCAGCAATTATGCTCCGCAACGACCAATGGGTCAGGGTCAAGTATATACTCAGTTGCCTCCGAATCAGGTCAATCAGCCAGCTTGGAATGCCCGTCAACCCGCAGGGCAGGCTGATTTGAACCATCAAATAGTAGAGATGCAAGGATCTATGCTCCAGCTCATGCAGCAAATGAAAAACTCACTGGACAACTTGCAATCCGGGCTCATTGCTAACTCTCGCCAACCCGGATCTCTACCATCCCAACCCGTACCCAACCTACGAAACATTACAAATTCGGGCAATCAAGCCCAAGGGTACGGAAATCAGAGGGACCCACACGCGCATGCTCAGGTGGTTGAGCAGGGTTCCTCATCTTCTTCTTCTGTAAATCAACAATTCATGGTCAATCAAGCCCCTCCAATCTTTCCTAACCCTCCTCAAGACCCAAATTCTTACGCTTCTGCAAATTCTGTCACTTTGAGAAGTGGTAAGAAGACTCAGGATCCACAACCACATTATTCTAATCTTTTGAATCCTGAAGAATTTGAGGAGAGAGAAGAGAATTCTAAAGGAGAAATCAAGGCTCAGGAATCCGATTCCAAAGATCTGACTCATGTTCCTTTTCCTGAAGCCTTAACCAAAGCAAAGAGGAAGAAGTCTGTTGATAGCAATGAGGAGCTTCTGAATTTATTTAAGAATGTTGAGATCAATATCCCGCTCCTTGATGCTATCAAGCACATACCGACTTACGCAAGATTTTTAAAGGAATTATGTACACAAAAGCGTAAGTCGAGAGAATCTGTTCCGAGGAAGGTGGTACTCTCCGAGCAGGCTAGTTCTGTTATCCTGCACTACCTCCCTCAGAAAAGGAGAGATCCTGGTGCTCCTTTGATTTCTTGCGTTATCGGAGATTACACATTTGATAGAGCACTTTTGGATCTCGGTGCATCCATCAACCTAATTCCAACTTCTCTTTACGAGAAGTTTGGGTTAGGCGAACTTCGGCCAACTTCAGTAACGCTACAGTTAGCGGATCGTTCGGTCACAAACCCGCGAGGCGTTATTGAAGATGTTATAGTTAAGGTCAAGGATTTTTATTTTCCTGTAGATTTCCTTGTCCTTGACATGGATGTACCAGATAATCTGAGGAACACACCCATCATTCTGGGGCGTCCGTTCCTGGCTACCGCAAAGGCCAACATTAATTGTGAAAGCGGTAGCATGGAAATCGCCTTTGGGGACCAACGTATGAAATTAGATATTTTTAAGGCGATCAATAAATTTGAGGATTGTGGAGTTATTGAGGAACTTGATGAGGATAATATTAATATTGAAACTTGTTTGACAGTTTCTTCAATTGAAAGTTCCTCTTTGGTTGATGAATTTGACCCGCAACCCTCTGACTTAACATCTTCGGAAGAGGTTACTGATTTTGTCCACTCACAACCTCTCCCTCTTGTTGAATCTTCAGCATCTACCCGACCATCAATCATCACCCCACCTCAGCTCGAATTGAAACCATTGCCCGAGAATTTGAAATATCAATTTTTAGGACCTCAGAATACGCTCCCTGTGATTATCAGTGCTAAATTGACAAAGGAGCAAGAGATTAAATTGATTAAGGTTCTAAAGGAACATAAGGAGGCAATTGGTTGGACCATTCATGACCTTAGGGGGATCGAGCCATCTTACTGCAATCATAGAATATTTTTGGAAGATGGATCCCGCCCTTCTCGCCAGATGCAGAGGAGATTGAATCCAAATATGCGAGAAGTGGTAAAAAAGGAAATCATCAAGTGGCTCGATGCAGGAATTATTTATCCAATCTCTGACAGTCCCTGGGTAAGTCCCGTTCAGATTGTTCCAAAGAAAGCCGGGATTACTGTTGTGACTAATGAGAAAGGAGAATCTGTCACAACTCGTTCAGCTTCATCTTGGAGAGTTTGTATTGATTACAGGAAGCTGAACACTGCCACTAAAAAGGATCATTTTCCCCTGCCCTTCATTGATCAAATCCTGGAAAAATTAGCCGGGCAGAAGTACTTCTGTTTTCTTGATGGTTACTCGGGATACAACCAAGTTCCTATCCATCCCGAGGATCAGGAAAAAACTACTTTCACCTGTCCCTACGGAACCTTTGCTTTTCGTAGGATGCCTTTCGGGTTATGCAATGCACCTGCGACTTTTCAAAGGTGTATGCTAGCCATATTTTCCGATATGGTGGGAGAGTTTATGGAAGTCTTCATGGATGATTTCTCCGTTTTCGGAGAATCATTTGACTCTTGTTTGGTTAATTTGGAAATGATTCTTAAGCGATGTATCAAGACACGATTGGTCCTTAGCTGGGAAAAGAGTCATTTCATGACCCAAGAGGGCATCGTTTTGGGTCATGTAATCTCTGAACGGGGAATTGAAGTGGATAAAGCTAAGGTTGATGCTATCGCTAAACTTCCTCCTCCCACATCAGTTAAACAAATCAGATCATTTCTTGGCCATGTGGGATTTTATCGAAGATTCATCAAGGACTTCTCGAAGGTTGCCCGCCCTTTGAGCAATCTTCTTGCCAAAGAAACACCGTTCGTTTTTGACGAATCATGCCAAAAGGCATTTGATTTCTTAAAAACGGCAGTCACCTGTGCGCCAATTTTGCAACCACCTATTTGGACAACCCCATTTGAGATCATGACAGATGCTTCTGATTACGCGGTCGGGGCTGTCCTGGGTCAGAAAATTGATCGAAAGCCCTTTGTCATTTACTACGCTAGTAAAACTTTGGATGAAGCCCAGAGGAATTACACTGTTACTGAAAAGGAATTACTCGCTGTAGTATTTGCGTTGGAAAAATTCAGGGCTTATCTCTTGGGGTCTCATGTTATTGTTTATACCGACCACTCGGCCTTGAGACATCTCTTGGCTAAAAAGGATGCTAAACCCCGGCTTATTCGTTGGATTCTTCTTCTTCAAGAATTTGATCTTGAAATCAAGGATAAAACCGGGGTACAAAATGTGGTGGCGGATCATTTGTCGAGACTCCTAGGTGATTCTTCTTGTCCGGACATTCCGATTGCTGACACTTTTCCGGACGAAACCATTCTTACAGTTTTAGGTGTCCACACCCCATGGTTTGCTGACATTGTTAACTATTTGGCCGTTGGTCAAATCCCCCAGGATTGGACCAAGCAACAACGGGATAGACTCAAATCTGAGGCCAAATACTACTTTTGGGAGGACCCTGAACTGTATCGCATCGGCTCTGATCAGATTATTCGCCGATGCATACCGGAGAATGAATTCAACAGTATACTTGAGTTCTGCCATGCATCTGGGTGTGGTGGACATTTCTCCGGGAAAAAGACGGCTGCAAAAATTTTGCAATCTGGCTTCTATTGGCCGTCTTTATTCAAGGATGCCCAGGAGTTCTCACAGTCATGCCCTCGATGCCAGGCACTCGGGAGCATAACTAAGAGAGACATGATGCCCTTAAACCCTATTCTTCCTGTCGAAATTTTCGATGTTTGGGGCATTGATTTCATGGGACCCTTTATCCCTTCATTTGGACATCAGTACATTCTTGTCGCTGTTGATTATGTGTCTAAATGGATTGAGGCAATTCCCACCCGAACCAATGATCACAAGGTGGTCATCAACTTTGTCAAGAGAAATATCTTCAGTAGATTCGGGATTCCGAGGGCTATCATCAGTGATGGTGGCACTCATTTTACTAATGCCCAATTCCGGAGTTTATTGGCCAAATACGGGGTTAATCATCGAATTTCCACACCTTACCATCCCCAAACAAATGGACAAGCCGAGATCTCTAATCGAGAGATCAAGAACATTCTGCAAAAAACGGTTAGGCCCGATCGCAAGGATTGGACTCAAAAGCTTGAGGACGCTCTTTGGGCCTACCGTACGGCGTATAAAACACCTATCGGCATGTCTCCATTCCGTCTGGTGTATGGAAAGGCGTGTCATCTACCCGTAGAGATTGAACACAGGGCATTCTGGGCAATCAAACAATGCAATCTAGATCTAAATCTAGCTGGGAAGACCAGGAAACTCCAATTATCTGAGTTGGAGGAGCTTAGAAATGATGCTTATGAGAATGCCAAGATCTACAAGGCTCGGACCAAAGCTCTACATGATCAAATGATTTCCCGCAAGAGCTTTGAGCCAAACCAGAAGGTCTGGTTATTCGATTCTAAACTTAAGCTCTTTCCTGGTAAACTTAGATCTAAATGGAGTGGCCCATTCATAATTGATCAGATTTTTCTAAATGGTGCCATTCAGATTTCTGACCCAAAGACGGGTAACACCTTTAAAGTCAACGGTCAACGTCTGAAGCCTGTTGTTGACCATAATCTTCCAGAACCCGTTTCAGACTCTGTTGCTCTAGCCATTCTGTGACTTCTTTGGCTGGACTTCGCCTAGCTGACGGCATTAAACTCAGCAGTTGTACATATAACACAAGGCTGATACGAGCTTCATATCCAGGTGACATCTTTCATATTCCACCCTTTCTTTCATGTCTCTTTTTCAATGAGGACATTGCATCAGCTAGGCATGGGGGGTGGATTCATTTTTGAATTAGTTGGTCAGCTTTGTGAAATCCATATAAATTGCTCTCTTTCTAAAAAAAAAAAAAAAAAAAAAAAATTAGGAAGGATTAGTTGGACATTAGGACTTTTCAATCCTAAGAAATTTTACATTAGGATCTGAACACAAAGACCCCTCAGGTCTTTGGACTTAATTAGCCTGTGTATCTACTAAAATGTGGATTTGTCTTTGAGTTCTCGCCATCTTAATTCTATTATAATTGGAATAAATAAGTTTGGGTGATAAGTACACGACTTATCAACCCGCCCTCTGATGTGAGGGAATTTTGAGTCTTAAGCATCTACACACTTTCTTTGCACTGACTCGTTGTTTGGCGATTTTAACGGAAATTGGGTAGCTAATGAACCTTCTAGGGTGATATGGCTGGCAAGTTATCGTGGGTAACAGCCCATAGGTAGGTTGTCCAGAGCCCAGTCACTGGACCTTTCTCTTTTTGCTGCCTTTAGGTAAATCTTAGACCAGGGAAGCCACCTACTTAAAAAAAAAAAAAAAAAAAATCAATCAAAAAGGAGAAAAGAACAAAAAGAAATAAGCCACACTTCGCCGCACGAGTATGGCTGGCAAGTTGTCGGTGGTAACAGCTCATCGACCGGTTGTCCAGAACCCAGCTCAGAAAATGCACTAAAAATTCCCAAAACACTTAGGAAGAAGCGGAGAAGTAGAATAAACCGGGGAGATATACACTGGATTCACCCTTGTGTTGACCCCGTTAAAAATAAAAGTAGGGAGAAAGCTACCGGTTGTAAAGATACACCTTTAGGCAGAATTCTTTTTGAAGTCACCTAGAGGCGTAGAAATCCGAAGTCCGTTTTAATTGCCGGTCAACGAGTCTATCACAATCACAATAAGATGCTTAAAACTTAGGGTTCTCATCAAATCTTGGGTGAGTTGAATGGCCGTAGAAAGCCACTCTTAAACCCTAAAATTTGAAAATCTAAAAAAAGAGAGTAAAAACAGAAAAAGAAATTTTTCTTTGAATAAGGCGAGGCTTGAGGCGGTCTGCATTTTGGCTGATACCCGGGCACTGTTGTGTCTTTGAAAGTTCAGTTCTTAAGTAGACAATTTCTTAATGATTGAAAATAACTCAGGTCCAAATAATCTAACCTAATTCTTTTATAAATAGCATATAGTTTTTGCTAGGGACTAGCAAAAGATAGGCATGGGGGTATGATGTAAACACATTTACACTACTTAAAATGTCTATTTATGCATGTTCTTAAGCATAGGATTGCATTTCATGATATAAATATTGCATTACATGCATCATCTTGCATTTAGAGTAGTTTGAATAAAATGGAGGTTAATTGTCTCCTTTTATGTGCTTGGACAGGGCAAATATTTTATCGGGGCCTCGGATCAAAGATCCAACCGTATGGATATGATCAGGGCGACGATTGGAGTTCAATGACTCCAAGATCGCCCTAATCAGGCATCCGTAGCATCAGATAGAGACCGGGGAACCCTAGAAGATCAAGGGCCAGGATGGTGTAAATCCGCACTTCAGATGGAAAATCCGACCACACGGATGAATTCGGATCGACGATCGCAGCCGAACGACACAAAAATCGAGTCAATCCGACATCCGTGGCACCATCTACAACTTCCAGAAGATGGACGGCCAAGATGGCGCCACGTGGCGCCATCCCAGCCGCCCAATCGGCCGCAGGAGTCCTGTGAAGACCACGCAACGTCTCCTCTCCGCCGTTGGATCTCGATCCAACGGCTGCGGTCGCGCGCGTTTAAAAACGTCCGCGCGACCATTTCGCCGCGTAGCGCAGCGGCTACGCAGCTGCGGGCGAAGCGGAGGTCGCGGGTTCGAGCCGCGGAGAGGGGGGTCGAAGGCGCGGGCGAGCGGGCGCGCACGAGCGTCGGATGAAGATCCAACGGCCGCGCGCGCCCAATAGCGCCGACGCGCAATTGGACGCTCTGGTGGGCGCGCGATCGCACGCGGGCGGCGCGCTCGGCAGCGGGCGCGGACGCGATCTAAGCCGTCCGATCTCGCGATCGGACGGCTGAGACGACGCGGACGTGCGTCTGCGTTACGCGCGCAGGCCAGCCGAGCGGGCGCGCGTGGGTGCGGCGGCGACGGCGACGGCGGGGCTTTAGCGACGGTTTTATCCGTCACTAAAGACCCCTTATTTATTATTTTGAAGATGTAATGTCCATTTTGCCCCCACTCCTTGCAACTATAAAAGGAGACCCCCTCCATACGAAATTTTCATCCCTTCCTTCTCCTCTCTACCTCTCCAAAGCTCAAGAGAAGCTTGTCCCACACCCGGGATGCTTCTCGCGAGATAAAGTCCAAATTTTCGTCCCCCTTCGGAAGTGGATCCCGCGACGACGACGGCGTGCTGCTTCGTTCCCGTTCTTCTGCTTCGTCCTCCTTCGTCCCGCTTCGTTCTCCTTCGTCCAGGCGTCGTCCCGTCCGGCTCGTCCTCCAAGCGACCGTCGAGGAGGATAACTTCTCTCTCCCATTCTTATTTACAGCTTTTCTAGTGTAGAATTTTCCTGCTTTATAGTGTAATTGATTTCCCGCTTTCTAGTGTAACTTTCATTTCGTTTGCTTGTATAAACAATTGAAATATTGAATGCATGTTCTCTTTCTCTCTCTCTTTTTCTCTCTCTCTCTCAATTTGATAGCTCCATTGTAATTATTTCGCCTTGTTTATCAAAAAATCCTAAAAAAACATAATTGCGAATATAGATCAACGTAGCCTCCCTGAGTTCGACCCGGAATTCTTATTTCGGTATAAATCTTATTTGTTGAACACGAATCCTTCGCTTTCGAACTACAACGACGGGTTTTCCAAAACCAAACACGTTAGCGTAGATTCTCGCTCAACAATTCGCGAGTTCTCGTACGCGTCTAGGCGTAATTCATCGATCTCGCTGATTTGGAGTTTTCTGTGGGTTCCAGCCTTAGAAAGATCTAGATTACAATTCCGTACTGCTCAATAGGCTTTATGCTCCAGTTCTACAGGAAGGTGACATGCCTTTCCGTACACCAGTCTAACGGGAGACATGCCCAATTGGGTCTTGTGGGCGGTCCTATAGGCCCACAATGCTTCCGGAAGTCGGAACGACCAGTCCTTCCTGTTAGGCCGAACAGTGACTTGCAGGATTTTCTTGATCTCCCGGTTTGACAACTCAGCTAGACCATTTGTTTGGCGGTGGTAAGGAGTAGAGATTCGTTGAGACACCCCAAATTTGGCCATCAGTGACCTAAGCTGAGCATTTGTAAAATGGGTCCCCCCATCAGAGATTATAGCACGGGGAATCCCGAACCTTGAGAAAATGTTTTGATGTATGAACTTAAGAACAATCTTGTGATTGCAGGTTCGGGTCGGTATGGCTTCGATCCATTTGGACACGTAGTCCACCGCAAGTAGAATGTACTCGAAATCATCCGAAACAGGAAAGGGGCCCATAAAATCAATCCCCCATACATCGAAGATTTCGCATACGAGAATCGGCTGCAAAGGCATCATGTCGCGATGGTTCATGTTGCCCAAAGTCTGGCAACGACTGCATGCCTTGCAGTGACTGTATGCGTCCTTGAAAAGTGTAGGCCAGTAGAAGCCACACTGGAGGACTTTGGATGCGGTTTTATGCCCTGAGAAATGGCCACCGCATGCCTGGTCATGGCAGAAAGATAGGATATTGCTGATTTCCTCTTCCGGGACGCATCTCCGAATAATTTGATCAGCACCTATGCGGAAAAGGTACGGGTCTTCCCAGATGTAATACTTGGAATCAGAACGCAATTTGTCTTTCTTGGCCTTCGGCCAATCAGACGGTGTCTGATGAGATGCCAAGTAGTTTACTATATCAGCAAACCATGGAAGTTTAGTACCAACAGAAAGCAGGTGCTCATCAGGAAAATGTTCCGTGATGGGTCCGGAAGGGTCGATGATCTCAGAAGGAAGACAGGACAAATGGTCGGCTACCACATTCTGCCTTCCCACCTTGTCGCGAATCTCAAGATCGAATTCTTGCAACAGCAAGATCCAATGGATTAGCCGGGGCTTCGCGTCCTTCTTGGCAAGGAGATGCCTTACAGCCGTGTGATCCGAGTAAATGATGACATGGGAACCCAGAAGATACGATCGGAATTTTTCAAGGGCAAATACTACGGCTAGCAGCTCTTTTTCCGTAACCGTATAGTTACGCTGAGCCTCATCAAGTGTCTTGCTAGCGTAGTAGATGACCACGGGTTTCCCGTCAGCTTTCTGCCCCAGGACTGCTCCTATAGCGAAATCAAATGCATCGCACATGATCTCAAAGGGTTGAGACCAATCAGGGGATTGTAGGATAGGTGCTTGGGTGACTCGGTCACGTAGGTTTTCAAAGGCTAGTGTGCATTCCTTGGAGATTTCAAAGGGTACATCCTTAGAGAGAAGAGAAGTCAAGGGGCACGCGATTTTCGAGAAATCTGGAATGAAACGACGGTAAAAACCGACGTGCCCTAAAAAAGAACGGATGTCCCGGATCGAGCTAGGTACAGGAAGGCGAGAAATCAGATCAACCTTAGCTTGATCCACCTGGATGCCTTTTTCTGAAATTAGATGTCCCAGGACAATTCCCTCAGGCACCATGAAATGGCTCTTTTCCCAGGAAAGAACCAAGTTCGCCTCAATGCATCGCCTGAGTATCTGGACCAAGTGTTGGAGGCAATCATCAAAAGATTCTCCAAAGACTGAAAAGTCATCCATGAAGACTTCCAGGAAATTACCTACCATATCTGAGAATATGGCAAGCATGCACCGCTGAAAGGTAGCAGGTGCATTGCAAAGACCGAAAGGCATCCTTCGGAAAGCGTACGTTCCGAAGGGGCAGGTGAACGTGGTCTTTTCTTGGTCCTCAGGATGGATTGCCACCTGGTTATAATCGGAGTACCCGTCAAGAAAGCAGAAGAACCTATTTCCCGCTAGTTTCTCGAGAATTTGATCAATGAAGGGTAGTGGGAAATGATCCTTCTTCGTGGAGGAATTGAGTCGGCGGTAATCTATGCAGACTCTCCACGCATTGGCCAATCGGGTAGGAATGATTTCTCCGGTTTCAGTCGTTATGGTGGTGAGTCCTGCCTTCTTAGGCACAACCTGAATTGGGCTCACCCAACGACTATCGGAGATCGGGTAGATGATTCCGGCATCTAACCACTTGATGATCTCCTTTTTCACGACCTCCTGCAGATTAGGGTTTAAACGTCTCTGCATTTCACGAGAAGGTCGTGCGCCCTCTTCTGAATAGATATGATGAGTACAATAAGAGGGGCTTATTCCAGTCAAATCATCGAGAGTCCACCCGATGGCTCTGCGATGTTGCTGGAGGATAGCAATCAGACGGGATTCCTGTTCGGGATTGAGGTTGGAATTGATAATCACAGGGAGGGTCTGATTGGAACCCAAAAAGATGTATTTCAAGTGAGTAGGAAGAGGCTTTAACTCGAGGGTAGGATTATCAGCAGCAGCTGGTGGTTCAGTGTAGATGTGAGGTTCAAGGGTAGGAGTTACTGGGTTGTTTCTATCTGGATTCAACTCTTCCGTTTGCGGGTCAAGATCCTTCTGTGGTTGATGAGGCTAATCGAGTCATTCTGGAGGTGTGATTCATCAACCAAAATCCTAACCTCACAAATCTGTTCAATGACACCGCAATTAATTCCTTGTTGGGCCTTAAATATATCAATTTTTAAGGTTTGATCCCCAAATTTAAGCTCTATTTGGCTCTCCTCACAGCTGATGTTGGCTCTAGCAGTAGCCAAGAAAGGTCTCCCTAGAATGATTGGTGTATCCCTAGGGTTTTTAGGCGCATCCATATCTAAGACTATAAAGTCCACTGGGAAATAGAAATCCCGCACTCTTACGATAACATCCTCGAGAATCCCTTTTGGTGACTTTATAGATCGATCTGCTAATTGTAATGTCACCTCGGTTGGTTTTAGCTCAGATTCTTCTAGGTGGTCAAGTAAGGATGTTGGTATCAGGTTTATGGATGCACCTAAGTCTAGCAAAGCTCTGTCAAATTGGGTGTCACCTATCTTGCAGGAAATCAGGGGAGTACCAGGATCTTTTGCCTTGGGTGGGAGTTTACTGAGGATTACAGAGCTGGCTTGCTCTAACAGAATAATTGGGCTTCCACCCTTGGTTCGCAGCTTACGCTGGGGTGTACACACATTCTTTAAAAATCGTGCGTAAGCTGGTATGTGGCGGATTGCATCCATCAAAGGGATGTTTATGTGGACCTGCTCAAAGAGCTTGACCAGGTCCTCCTCAGGAGCCACGGGTTTGGTAGTCTTCTTTCCCTTGGTCAAGGCCTCGGGAAACAGGATCTTGGGTGGTTCTTCTAGGATAGGTCCAGGTTGTGGATCTGGGATAGGGGTGGGGACGTCCTGGATTACTGTCCTAGGCTTGGGATCACTACCGGGCTTGGAGTGGTTCTGATGAGGTGGGTCTTGGGTTTCCTTACCACTACGGGTTGTTACGGAATTAAGTCCTGCCTGGTTTTGGTTGGGATTGGGTAAGATAGCTTGCTGCTGGTAACCTGCAAAGGAAGTGGAGGCCTCTATCTCGTCGGGTGAAGGAACAGAGGGGGCTTGATAAATAATATGGGCATGGCCCGGGTTTGGGTTTATAACGCGCCGCTGGGTTGGCACGTTATTAGGATTAGGCAGAGGTTGGGAAGGAAGAGTACCTGGCTGGTGAGAGTTTGCCAACTGGGTCAATTGGTTTCGGACCTCTGTAAGTTCGTCCTTATGTTGTTTTTGGATAGCCGCATTCGTTCTTTGAATGTCAGCCAGGGTCTGAAGGATAAGGGACATTTGATCTTGATTTGGCCCAGATGGGTAAGTAGGGTTGGGCCGAGGCTGAGGCGGCTGGTAAGGACGAGGAGGTTGTGGGCGGGGTTGGAAGGATGGTCTTTGGGTTTGGGAATTTCCCGCCCACTAAAAGTTAGGATGGTTTCGCCATCCAAGATTATAGGTGTTGGAGAACGGGTCGTTCTGGATGGCGTTGAGGTCCTCGCAGGTCTGAGGAACCTCCAGAGGGTTAGAGAAAGAGGGAATGGAATTCCCCTGGCAAGTGTAGAAGGAATTGGAAGGACCTCCGGGCAAAGATTCGGATGATGGGTCCATCCTAGGAGAAGATTGATGGAGAATGTTTTGCACAGTTTCCCTTGTGGAAGGAGGCTGTGCGAAAGGGTTATGCGCAGAGGTGGCTCGCTGCAGATGCTGAGTCAGCTCATCCACCTTCTTTTCGATAATCGAGACCTTGTCCAATCGACTGGCCATTAACTCCAAGTCGACTGATGCGGACAGGCCCTGCGTCTCGTGTACTCCCCTGAGATTCGTCGTTGCGCGGGTATTCGTCCTGTCGAATAATCCCATGGAGTCATTGTTGATGGAGTTCTCGCACATGTTTTCGAGAATCTCCCACACAGTGTCTTCATGTTGACCCATGATATTTCCTCCGCAGGTTGCATTGACGAAAAGACGGATGTCTTCACGGAGTCCCTGGTAAAAAGATTGGACCTATTCCCATTTAGGAACTCCGTGATGGGGGCACTTTCTCATGAGATCCTGAAAACGATCCCATGCCTCATGGAGAGGTTCCCCTGTTTGTTGGGTGAAATGTGTAATCTGATGGCGCAAGGCATTGGTCCGTCCAACAGGGAAGAACTTTTTCAGGAACTCGGACTGAAGTTCTTCCCAATTGTTGATCGGCCGGGTCTGAGTTTGATACCAATGGGCGGCCTTGTCCATAAGAGAAAAGGGGAACATCTTCATGAGAAGAATATCCCGATTTTGCGCGTCTGACCCAAAAGTTTGGGCCAGATGCTTCAGCTGTTTGATGTGCTGGAAGGGATCTTCAGAATTAAGCCCATGGAATTTAGGTATGGCGTGAATCATATTGGGTTTTAATTCAGAGTCAGGTCCCCCAGTCGGGATTCTGACTCGAGGCTCGATGGCCACCGCAGCAGGATTATAATGGTCCCGCATCATGGGATGCTGCGGTGGGTGCACGAAGAGGTCGTTGAGCCGCTGGAGCTGGTGCTCCAGATTGTTTTCTTCCTCAACTGGCTGAGCCATGATAGAAGAAGAGTTTGATTCGGAATCGGAAGAGAGAATGATGGGGTTAGATTGCTGCTCAAACATGGGAGTCAAGGCTGGGCCTTGACGAGAGTGAAATTTTAAAGGAGATCTTAAGGGTGGTCTTAAGGATCTCCTGTCGTTCATGCACTGTTGGAGTGGAAGAGGTTAGAAGGTGCCGGACCCAATCGAGACACCCAAAAATGTGTTGGGTGACTATAGAGGTGCGGGGCAGATGGACCCCTTGATCAGAAAGATCTTCCACCTGAGAATTACCTGGGCAGCCAGAGAGGGTAAGTCCCGTGAAGACCCCTACACGGTAGAGCGTCCCCACGGGTTACAGGGTTTCCCCCACCCGACCTCTCTTGTCACTGCGGTTCCAGGTAGACCAGAATGGGGATCTTGACTTCTTAAGTCTACCAATTTTAGTTTGAGATCAGGGTGCTTAAAGTTACACTTGAACTCTTAGGTATTTTGAGTGAGAAAGTGACTTAATTTTAAGGTTGGTTGACCCAAGGGGTCAACTTTACCTCTTGTTCCTTTGAGAGCTTTTGGGTCCTTTCTTTTTGGGTTCAAGTGTTTAGAGAGCCAATTGTTTAGGGTTTCTCTGAATAAGTGTGTTCAATCAATGGTTTAGGCACACTTCTTTTGGATTTTCTCCATTCTTGATTTAAGTAGTGTGTCTCAAAAACCCTAATGTTGAATCTTATGTTGGCTCTACTTGGTCCAGTTAGTTCTTTGGTGGGTAATTAGGGCTCAAGCAAGAATGTGTTAGCCCCTAAATACCCTTAATAGTGTGAAGGAATAATGGGTTGAAAACATGCAACTTCTTATGGTTTACTAAGTATAGAAGACAGGTTAGCCCTATATTGCTTGTTCTTTTCTTTTCTTCCTCTTTAGAGTTTAGGGGTTAATAGCGAGAGGAAAAAATTACCTGTCCTCGGAGTGGTTGTTGTGTGGTTGCTTGTCTTCTTGGTTTCCTGTAGCTGCACAAAAGAGAGGAGATTATTAGAACTAAAAAGAAACAGAAATGTCTGCCTCTAGAATTGCCGTTGCTCCCCGGCAACGGCGCTAAAGTGATAACGGCATTGTGACTAGCTTTTGTTATAGAAATAGCGTTGTAGTACAGCTAGTTATTGCCATTATTACAAATATATTTTTTTACTCGGAAAATAAAAGAGTTCCCGAGGTCGAACTCAGGGAGCAAGTTGTATTATAGAGATATACATGTTCTATTACAAAAATAAAGAGAGAGAGAGAGAGAGAGATGAAAGTTTGGCTTCTTCTTCTTCTCTTCTTGCTTCCTCTGTCTTCTCTCCTCTTTGGCTTTTGTTCTTCCTGTTCTACTTCTTCCTTGCTTCTTGCTTCTCTTCTTCTTCTGCTTTCTGTTTCTTCACTTGGCTGTTCCTTCTCTCTTCTTTTCTTCTGATCTTCTTTTTCTTCTTTGTCCTCGTGTTCTTCTTTTCTTCTTGCTTCTCTGCTTCTTGTCTTCTCTTCCTGTTCTGCAGCTGCTAAGTGCTCGTTGCTTTCCTCTTCTTTTTTTTCTTCTTGGTTGCGGTTCTGTCCTTCTTTTCTTCTTCTTCTCTTTGTCTTCAGGACGTCGTCTGATTTTTCAATCAGACGACTTAAACTGCTGCTGCTACAGTGTGTCTCCTTCTCCTTCTTCACCTGTGCCTGCACACTCACGGTTTAAGTCAGGGCAAAACCTACTCTACCCTCCCCCCGCGTCTCTCTCTCTCAGAATTCACTCTTAGGAAGGCTCTCCCAGAGCAACCGGGTAATCGGGTACGAGTCGTGCCCGGGTCCAGGCCCACCGGCGTGCGGTGGTGGGCGAGGAGTGCCAGTCAAGTCGGATCGGGTCGGTCGGATCCGCGTGATTAGCTCGCGGACGGGCCGGGTGAAGCGGTGTGAGAGGGACCTCACCCCGTGTGCTGAGGCGATAAGCCTACAACACCTTTTCAACTTATATCGGCGCGCCTCTTCGAAGCCTTCCGAGGTGGGACTAAATGTCCCACCCCAATGTGAGCGCCTGCGCAGAGGAAGCAGTGGCAGCCGAACTTCGCGCAAGGGCTTCGGGCGAGGGCTTCGCCCGAACTGCAGCCTAACACTTCACGAAGCTACCCCGCGAAGCCTGGGAATCTGACCTGGGCGTGGTGTGCCTGGAGCAGCAGGTCGAAGGAGCTTCGCTGCTCAGCAATGGCGATGGCGGGCGCAACACCTGTTCACAGAAGCACGGCCTCTCGGCCTAATCAGATATGCGGAGAACCTTCGCCGTGGCACGGCGAAGGTGGTCGGAGGGTCTGCAGTGGGCGTGGTGGAGCAAAAGGGTCGCCCTAGGTCAAACTGCGGGCGGAGAAGTGGGTGTGTTCGGTGGATCTGCAGAGGGCATTTGTTGGGAAGTGGAGGGGCGGAAGAGGATCAGGGTGAGGAGGCGGAGGTTATGCACAGCTCGGCGAGCCGTGTGGGGTGCTGGAGCGATGGGAGCGGCTCGCCGGAGTTTGGCCGGAGGTGGAGAAGGTGAGGGTGATCGGTGGGAAATCGGTGGCGACAGTAAGGGCTTTCAGTATGGAAAAGAAAGAGGGGAGGAAGAGGAGAAGTTTTACCTACTAAGATGGACGAGGAGGGGTTGGCGCAGGCGACAGTCGTATCGACTGTCGCCGGAGAAGAAATTGCCCAGAGGAAGGGGCAGCGGCGAGGAGAGGGCCAGAGAGGCGCCAGCTGGGTGTGGCGTGACGCGGAAAGATCGAGGGAAGCTAACCCTGCTGCTGGTAGTGCGGCAGGGCGACGAGGAGGAGGAGGAGAGGCCGCCGGAGCAAGGGGGCGTCTGTCGGAGTGGGAAGGGAGGAATTGAGGGGGTGTCTCCGTCAGATCCGAGCTAGGAAGAACGGCGGAGCGACGAGGGTATTTATAGGGGCAGAATCAGAGAGGAGGGCGGAGGGAGACGACGTGTCTCCCTCGCCGGAAGATGCCAGAGGAAGGAGACCCATACCGTCCGTGCGTTCGTACGGGCGGTATGGGCGGTCGCAGCACTCAGGGGGGTGTCCCTGCGGTGGCTGACGACGCAGGGTACCCCCCATTGACTTGCCAGGGCCCCTCCCTCACCCTGCGCGGCGCCATGCTCCGCGCAAGATCGCCGGAGCATGGCGCTGCTCAGGTTTGCAGGAGGGACCTAAACGCAAAGAACGAAGGAGAGTTAGGAGCCAAAATGTGAGGGTTCAAAAGTTGAGAGCCAAAAAGTAAATATATGAGGACCAAAGTGTAAAGTTGGTCAAGAAGGTTTCTTCTTAGGCCCAAATTTTTTTAAATGACTAATTAGGACCTAAGGATTCTGATGGTGAATTTTATTTTTATATTAAACCTTGTTTGACCGGTCAATTTACGTAAAAACCCAAATTAAGTTGTTAATTGGGCATGGTTCTCAATGTAGGTCAAAATGGGTTCCTAAGGTCAAATTAAAAGTCCTAAACCATAGAGATTATTTTTATATGAATTCTAGAGGGTTTAGTTGATTTTTACCTTGCCTCGAACCACGTGAATTGAAGTGGGTTTATTTTTAGGGTTATTGGATGTCATTTAATTCCTTGGAGTTGCTGTAGCCCTTATTGAGTCATCTCATCCCACTTTCTTCTTATTAGGTTGTTTTGACCTTTGTTTGGACCCTGAGTTACCCTATTTTCAGATCGGATTGGTGAAATTGCATTTTTACCCCTTAGTTTCTATTTTCTTTGCAAACTCAGAATCTCTCTGAGCCAAGCCTTTCTAGAGTTATGTAGGAGCTTTTTCTTGCATATCAGGGTTAAATGGTGCTAGTTTAGGGTTTGTGACGAGGTTCTCATCACCTGCCACAACAGAACCCGAAGCCCTGGCATCTCTGTGTGTCAGGGCGTTGATACGCCCCTCAGCTCTTGGTGCAGACGAAGCAGCTACACTCTGGGTCGGGCAAGCAGCAGCTGGTCAGTACCCTCCTCGTAACTGCTGCCCTCCCCCACGCGCCTGGTGACCTCGACTGCCAGCTCGGCCTCTAGCGCCCGGTGCGGGGAGCATCTGCTGTGCTTCAGCCCTAGATGGGCAGTCCCTCTTGATGTGGCCTAGCTGGCTACACTAGTAGCAGAGGGGTACATGTCCTCCTCCCTCTGTAGGTCCCTGCTGGCGGTTGGGCATGGGACCGGTGCTGGCAACTAGCCCCAGTCTGGGGCCCCCAAAGGCCACTGATGGCCTTGCAGAACGAGACGGCTCACCTGCAGGTGACGTGTGTCTCCTCTCTCGACGACCCTGAGAGTATTCTAGCTGGTAGGGCCTCTTTCGTCCGCTGTCAATGTCTCGCGTGGCCGGGTTGGTCTTCTCGTAAGTCATGGCTGCCTCAACCACACGAGAGAAAGTGGGTAGCTTCAGGGGTTTGACATACCCCTGAATAGCAGGTCGGAGCCCCTGAGTAAACCTCCACTGGCGCTCCTCCTCAATAGACACAACTGTCGGGGCGAAATGTGACAGCTTCAGAAAATGCGTACGATACGCACTAACTGTCAATGTCCCCTAGTAAAGAGTATGGAACTCCCGCCTCCTTTGGTCCTGCCAAGTCTGCAGAAAGTACTGCTCGCAGAAGAGAGCCACAAACTGGTCCCACGTCGGCTCTCTCCCCTCTTGGCCTCTGACTGTCCTGCACCACCTGTGTGCTGCAATCTCCAGCTAGTACGTGGCAAAGGCCATGTGGCACTCCGCGAGAGGGCGAAGGGTGTCGAACACCTTCTCTATCTGCTCCAGCCAGTCCTCTGCCTCAGACGGGTCCTCATCCCCCTTGAAGGAGGGGGGCTTCAGTTTCCAAAATAGTCTGAAAAGCTCATGGTGTAGGTGCAATGGGGGAACGGGCACACCTCTAGGCAAGGAGGGCTCATGCTCAGAAGTGTCAGAGTGTGGTGGGGGTGGTGGAGGATTACCCCCTCCCCTTCCTGCTCGTCCGGCGCTGCGACGGTCTCTCTGTCCCATCGAGGACTCCCCCTCCACGTCCTCGAGGAAAGGTGCTCATGGAGGCTGGTGGAGCTCCTCTCGTATGATGTCTCTGATCAGCTGGGCGAGATCCTGGGCCTGAATGCCCGAGAGGAGAGGTGGGTCAACTGGTGCCTCAGGTTCGGCATGTCCGCCCCTCCGACCTCGTCCACGGCCATGACCACGGCCTACCTCGGGAACTCCCCGACGAGGCATCTCCTGCAAGGAGACGCAAGAGGTAGAACAAGAGTGTCAATGATACCAGATTACATCGAGAAAAAGACTTGGAAACGGATATCAAAGCAATACGTTGTGGTGGCTATCCTAGTTATATGCACGTGAGTGGTTATTCTCAAGCCAATTGGTTTATTTCTCAGGACGACCTTACTCTGAAACCATCTTATTATGACCCGATTCCTGGATCCCTACAGGACTTGAGACCGGCTCGCGTCGACTAATCCTATGACCTAGTCGTCCAACGAGAAATAACCAAAAGTAGAAAAATGAACCACATTCATGCATTCAATATAACTAAGTAGGAAAAAAAGAACAAAGCAGTAAAAAAAGTAAAACATCTGTCTCAAAACATAGTATATGCCACCACAACAACAACAGAAAATGGAAAGGAAACAGAAAGTAACAGGAACAGTAAAATATATGTCCATTACTCACTACAATAGTAGAAAAATGAAAGAGCTGAAAGAACGACTACGACTGGGCTCGGTTGGGCCCAACACCCTTTGCAGCCGAAAACTCGGGCTACTCAACTCCTAGTCCTGAATAGGTTTACGAAAAGACAGAGGTAGCAAACGCTGAGTAGAGTGGTGTTTACTTTATTTATGTGCAAGTAAAGTAAAACAACAACAGATTTATTTCTCATTTCAATTTATCTCATTTATGTGTTTCTAGTTCATCTATTTCTCAAAGTATCCAGGTATTTCTTGATCTTGCATGTTCCTCGTGGGAACGATCTTGATTGCAGTCTTTTCCGTAGATTAGAAGGTACATGTGGTACTCTCCTGGCCGAGAGAGTCCCCCGTGGTAGTCCTACACCTGGTCAACCACATCGAGGTCACTGTCGAGACGTAGCAATGACTATGGCATGCGTGATAAGCGCACAGGTAGCTACCCCGCACTGACATACGATCAGTCGTTTCTGCTAGCGAGTACGCACAAAGTACAGCATGGAACAGTATAAGGCCTTGCCCTCTCATAAAAGGTGTCTCGCCTTTCAGAACCAAACAGGGGTCTCACCCCTCCACAGTCCGCGTACCCTCATCTGATTACCCCGGTTTACCCAAAGGGCCTAACAAAGTCTGTGTAGGGTGGCTAGCTCCCTCCCTACACTAGTAGCATGCCTCGGTACCACATACGTAAGGGCCAACAAGAGTCAGTGTAGAGTGGTCAATCCTAACCCCAGGTCTCAACCCAAGGGAGGCTAGCTCCGCTCTACACTAAAAAGGGACAGTTGCTCTCCTTGGTATTATGTACACAAGGGCCAGCACACTTCCCGTCTACATTCCAGATTCCTTTCATACACAGGAGTTCTACTCCTAATTCCCCGTAGGGTTTATGCTCATATTCATCTCATTTATCCATATTCAGATCTCATATTTTATAACTCGTTCCTCATCCATATACAGGCAACTCGTATTTTCATGATTCAGTTCTCAATCATAAACATGCAACTTGTGGTTTCGCAGTTCAATTTCTCACTTACATACAGGCAGCTCGTATTTTAACATGCATCTCGTAATTATATTAAAGGCATTTACTTTATTTCAACCATGCATTCAAGTAAACAGGACAGCTCAAACACGCTCATTCATTTCTACCCTAGGGTTCATTCCACATCCTAGAGTTCAATCTGATTATTCCAACCAAGTACATTCTTATTTAAATATTAATAACTGAATTAAACCACTCTACCGGGTATCACGGAAGGAATGGGGGCTTATGCCGTAGATCTCGTCGTCTTCACGGGCCTCGAACACGCCACCGGCTAGTAACCTGTACCAGTGACCAATGTACATTAGATGAGCTCAAAATAGTAGATACTCAACACGAACACATAGAGGAACTCGAGTGGAAAACAACAGTACTTCATTTGCGGAAATCCGATTTCGTTTGGGCCTTAAACAGGCTAAAAATGCGGTTACTGACTAAAATCAGATGTCTGGGACTAGTCCCAAACGTCTTAAAAGACGTCAGATCTCATCTTACACTTCCTGTGGCTGCTTTAGACGTCTAGACTCTCTCTGCGATCGTCTGGGGGCAGCTCCATACGTCGGATAAAGCCTCCGATCATTTGGAAGTACCTCCAGACGTCTGGTGATGTGATCAGACATCCAAAAATACTTGGGAAATCATACCATGCGCCTTCCCGAAGCCTTTACCTATGTATGAAATTGCAAGCACACTTTTAGCGCAACACCTACTACGCTGAAATCCTCTGCATGGCAGAAAGCAGCGCAGGAAGGTACGTACCTTGTGATATTGCACTTTCAGATGTCCTGCCTCAGCTCCGGACGTCCTGGTGCCTCGCCAGTTGTTTGGACGATAACCCAGACGTTTGATACTAGAAAACTTCTAGTACCAGAACCTACTCCACGATGCTTCTCACCTTACACCGTCCCCCGTAGTGCGCTGCAACAGCTTTAGCAGCTACAGAGGGCCGGGAGGTCACCTCCTCGAGCCCTTCCTCCTCGCGCACACGCTCTCTTCCTTCCTCTCTCTTCCTCTCTCCCTCCCGTCCTCTCTCGCTCGCCCTCCCTCTCGTCACTCTCGCTCTCCCTCGCCACTGCTGCACAGTGAGGAAGAGTTGGAGGTAGTAGTGGCTGGTGAGTGGTGTGAGGGTGGCGAGAAGGGAAGGGGGGTGTGTTTAAATAGAGGGTTGAGTTAGGGCTTAAGGGGTGAGGGCACAGGGAGAGAGAGACCTCTGCAAGTCGTCCGCATGCAGAGCACAAAGCGCAGTACGAAAATCTCACTTTTAGACGTCCGGGCATCTGTCTAGACGTCTGGACAAACATCTGACTAAAACTTCAGACGTCTTATCCGGCTAAAAAGGCAACAGGTCATTTCAAGGTCCGACGTCTGGGACTTCCCTCAAATGGTTGCAGAGGAGTCCGAACATCTGAAGCTGCCAAAGGAAGTGAGGTAAGATCTGACGTCTTTTAAGACGTCTGTGAATAGTCCTAGATGTCTGATTTTGAACAGTAATTATGTTTTTGGTCCGTTTAGGGCCCAAACGGAGTCGATTTTTCGCAAACAAAGTACCGTTGTTTTCCACTCGAGTTTCTCTGCATGTTCGTGTTAAGTACCTATTATCTTAAGCTCGTCTGATATAAATTAGTCTCTGGTACAGGTTACAAGCCGGTGTCGTGTTCGGGGCTTGCAGAGACGATGAGATCTACGGTGCAGGCCCCCATTCCTCCCGTGATACCCGGTAGAGTGGTTTAATTCATTTGTTAAGATGTGAATAAAGAATTTGTTTGCTTCGATTAAATTGATTGAAACTCTAGGATGTGGAATGAATCCTAGGGTAGAAATGTATGAGCCTGATTTTGAGCTACTCTGTTTACTTGAGATGCATGTAAAAATACGCGTTGCCTATATGTGTATGAGAAATAAAACTGCGAAATAAACCTTAGGAAGAAACTTGAACCCTATGGTAGAAACAAATGAGAATGGTTGAGCTATTCTGTTTACTTGAGATGCATGTTAAAAAGCGAGTTGCCTGTATGTTAATGAGAAATTGAACTGTGAAACCAATAGCTGCATGTGTATGATTGAGAATTGAATTGTTAAAACACGAGCTACCTGTATATAGATAAGGAACGGGTTATGAACCATGAGATCTGAATTCCGATAAATGGAACGAATATGGTGCGTGAACCCTACGGGGAATTAGGAGAACTCCTGGATATGGAAAGAAATCCCGTGTGCAGACAGGAAGTAAGTTGGCCCTTGCGTACATAGTACCAAGGAGCACAGTGGTTCTTTTAGTGTAGAGCGAAGCTAGCCTCCCTTGGGTTGAGACCCGGGGTTAGGATTGGCCACTCTACACTGATTCTTGTAGGTCCTCGCGTACATGGTATCGAGGCGTGCTACTAGTGTAAGGAGGGAGATAGCCACCCCACGGGACCCGGGGTTAAGTTAGCCACCCTATTTGGTTCTGAGGGGCGAGACCCTTGTTCTGAGAGGGCAAGGTCCTATACTGTTATGTGCTGTACCTTAGGCGTACCTGCTAGCGGAAACAACTAATTGCGTGTCAATGTGGGGTAGCTACCCGTGCACTTATCACGCGTACCGTAGTCACCGCTACGTCACGATAGTGATCTTGGGGTGGTTGACTGGGTGTAAGACTACCACGGGGGACTCTCGCGGCCAAGAGAGTACCACGTGTACCTTCTACTTCACGGAAAAGACTGCAATCAAGATCATTCCCACGAGGAACAAGCAAGATCAAGAAATACTTGGATCCTTTATTAAACAAATGAACCAGAAACACATGGATGTGATAAATAGAAATGAGAATAAAACATGGATGTTTGTTTTACTTTACTTGCACATAAATAATGTAAACACCACTCTACTTGGCATTCGCTGACTTTGTCTTTTCGTAACCCTGTTCAGGACCAAGAGTTGTGTAGCCCGAGTTTCTGGCTGCAAAGGGTGCTGGGCCCAGCCGAGCCCAGTCGTAGTCGTTTCTTTCCAGCCCTTTTATTTTCTGCTGTTGTAGTGAGTACTAGAACTCTATTTTACTGTTCCTGTTACTACTGTTTACTATTCCGCTATTGTTGTTGTGATGGCATGTTGTACTTTGTTGAGACTTTAGCTCTGTTGTTCCTTTGCGTCTCATTTTTTTTTCCTTATGCTTAGTTATATTGCATGTGTGAATGTGGTTTATTTTCTGCTTTTGGTTATTTCTCATTGGACGACTAGGTCTTGGGTTCAGTCGAAGCGAGTCGGTCTCAGGTCTTGCAGGGGTCTGGGAATCGGGTCGTAATAGGGCCCAACCCAAGGGTGGCTAGCACTCTCTCTACACAAAAGTGACAGTAATTCTCTTTGGTACCACGTACATGAAGGCGAACTCACTTTCCATACCCAAGTCTGAACAGCCAACCAACACACCCGTAAGTAACATGTTCCATCATACATCAGATATCCATTTCAGTATACTTTGATTTTCTTTCCTAGTTTCCCGTAGGGTTCATGCATAGTACTCATCTTATTTCATTTCATGGCATGCATCTCTATCACATACTGGTTTCTAATTCGTACAACAGGCTGCTCGTAAGTTAACAAGATAAACCATCATCAACAGGATAAGCGATCATCTCATCATTTAACTATTCCAATATCCACAGTATGAAATTTAACAACATGCATTCTCAGGTTTTGGAACATGCGAGGTTCATGCATGATGTGTCAAATCCTCAACACAGTTAATTAAGTTATTTAGGCTTAATGTCAAGAAAGTAACTTAGGTTAACTCGAATTAATGTCGTGAGTGTAGTATAAAGTTAAGTTAACCTAACATTTTAGATTTTTATTTATTTTTAATTAGTGGAGTCCAGGTCGTTCATTGGGAGGCATAATAGTAAGCTTAATTCACCATTAATTCCTAAGCATAAATTACTAATTACTTAATCAATCATATTATAATTAAAATACTTTAAGTACATGAATCTTGCATAAGAGATGTTCAAATAAAAGCATGCAACATTCCATTAAGAAAGAGCATATTTACACATATGATTTGTCATTAAGAATTAAGTAAATATGTTTATTACATCAATTACATATTATTACAAGAGATTAAGGAAAGAAAATGCTATACAAGTGAGTACAAATGTCTTATTACATCAATTAAAGCTCAAAATATTGAAAGAGAATATTTCACTAAAAGTACAAATCAGATGTCTAATAAGAAGATTGGATGTCTTAAAAGTAAAAATTAGAAGTCTAAAAGAATGGATAGATGTCTGATTATCCTTCTTTATTTTTTTTCTTTCCTAATCTTCAGTCCTTTCTTCTTCTTCTTTACTTGGATTCTTTGTTGCTGCGTCGTTGCTCTCTCTCTTTCTCTTTCCCTCTCACTTTTCCTTTACTCATCTTTTTCTCTTCTTCCTCTTCCTTTGTTCCCTAATCCATTTCTTTAGCTTAACCTCTTCTTACCGTGCTTAATGAGTTCCACACTTAGCCATTAAGCCTTCAATTACAAAAATTTAATTTTCTTATTGGCAGCTCAGACCAGTTGGGGATACATAGCACCCCCTAGAGGGTGGGACCAGACCCTACTGGGTCCAAGCCTAATTTTTCTTATGTGGTCTAATTTCATTTTAAGCTCATGCACAGTAACCGGCCTCCCAGGCCCACTCACCCACTCACGGGCCCACGCTCACGCCCACAGGCGCACACACACCCGGGCAAGTGCACACGCACGCACCCACACAATGCTCGTTCATTTCGCGCCTTGCGCTGACAACCGAAGCGTTGTACACACAAATTCATAATATACCATGGCACGACGCCATGGACTACCGATGTGGGACTATATTCCCCGGGTCTAGGCCAATCTTTCGATGAAGATTTCGGCCAGTTTAGTAACTCAATCCGATCAAGCAAAGGCTCGATGGAGAGCTGTTCAGATGCTCTACAGGATTATAACACCAATTTGGTGTTCAGATCAGATCTGGCCCTTCGATTTGAAGGGCGAAGATGTAGGTTTTACACGACCATTAATGGCCTCAGCAGGAAGAACTTGAGACATTTGACCTGTAGATAAGCCTTTGACCTCCAGATGAGGTCTAAATCACCTTCAGTAGATGATTCTACAACGAGTTAATGAAGAGTAGAGTTCTAAGTAGCTTTAGAGAGAGAGTTTGGCTTTAGAGCTTCGTATTGAAGCTCTTAAGCTCAGTCTCAAGTTTTTAAATGATCAAGAGAGAGGAAACAACAATCTCTAACTGATTGAACAGCCTCTGAGGGTTGTTACAATCCCATTTGAACTGGATTGGCGGTTGAAATTAGCCAGAAATGCCAAGAACACAGTATGTGTTCAAAACTGACCCATACTGAATAGAGATAAGATTTGACTTAATTTCTCATTAAAACAGCTTTTAATTAGTTCTAGCAATCTCTACATCATCCCAGCAATAGATTCAACTCACTAAACAATATATTTGATCAATAAATCCCTCATGACGACCTACAGTTGACCAAATCAATCTAGGTGTTGACTTTCTAAATTAAACCCGTTCTATCCTAATTAATGCTCTAAATCGATTTTGAACTACCTCAGAAACTTGCTCAGAACTGAAATCGATTTGATCAAGTATTCTAGGGTTTCCAGACTAATCGCCTAAGATCTGAAATGGGTTTGTTCGGTAGAGCAAACTAAGACTTTCCTGACTAATTGACTAGCTAGGATGAATTCTTTAGACTCCCCTCTTGCTTAAGAATCTCTTAAATCGATCTATTCCTTACTGGAGTTGTATCTCCAACTCCACCGGAGTTGGAGAAGATAGAGGCCATTACTGATCTCTAGATGTTAAAACAACAAATTAATCACCAAGACATGATCCTTGCACTCTAAAGAGATGGTTTGGAGCTCCGTAGAGCTTATCTAGGGCTGAAGCTCTGATTTGACTTGCCGGAGCTCGTCGGAGCTTCGGTGAGTCCGATTCTAGTACACAGAGATGAAAACTTCAATAAAATAGGCCATTAATGACCTGTGGAGTTTCCTAAGACCTAGACAGATCTTAAGAACTCATCAATTGGCTCAAAGAATGATCATATCAAAAGATTATTCGTGAAATTCAGAAATTTAACATTTTGAGTTCAACAAAACTCAGAATGCCTCCTCTCACTCAATTGAATGAGGGAAAGTATTCTAAGGGGTGAAGCGATGCTAGTGGACTAGGTAATTAGCTGGTTAACTCATCTTTGAGCCGTCATTGACAGCAAACTTAGAAAAGAGGGAAAAATTAGGCATTTACTAATTAGGCGATTATTAATCTAATTAGACATAGGATTGGGGCCCTTAGATTATGGAGAGGTGATGGAGGGCTGATAAGTCGGTTCTCACTTTCGAATAATGTGATTAAGATGATCTGTCGTTTAGTAACAAAGTGGTGGAAAATCGCTTAACAAAATAATTACAATAAGAATTACCACTCACAAAAGAGCGGGTCGTGTCCACAGGGAGGCAATGATGCAATAAAATCTCGATTATTTCATACTCTTTCAATCAAGTGCAAAATCCATAATCAAATCCGACATGAAATGCGATGGAAAGAAGATGCATAATAACTCAAAAATATATGGGTATAAGTGCAATTTTTCCTCACTGAAATATTCAATAAATATGTGATGATTTTATGTAATTTACAATTGACATGTATTAGAGAAAATTGGTGCACATTTTAATCCCAAAACCAATGTTAAACATGTGAATATCAATAACCACGCAATTATCAGCAAGTACGAGTATGCAGCCACAATTTCACCACAATAACATAATCATAAATTAAAATTGATTCTGGTGGCAATGGCATTGAATGTAATTATTAATGGGGAAGAAAACAGAGGATTTCTCCTCTTTCTTCCTCGCGTGTGTGGGCGTGCACGGCTGGCCGCGAGAGTCGACGGGGAGGTACGCCTCGACGAGGGCTACGCAACGGCGGTGACGCGACGGTCGGAGGTGGCTGGTGGCGGCCGGGTGGAGGAGGATGGCCGCCGGCCTGTTGGAGGAGGAGGCTGCTGCTGCAGCCAATGCGGCTGCGCGCCGGGCGCTGGCGTAGGTGCTCTCGGGTGGGGCCTCGCTGCTTCATGCTGTGCAGCGCCTGTGGGCATGGGTTGGAGGAAGCGGTGGATAGTGGGTGTGGCACTGGGCGATGGCGCAGGTATGCGTCGGTGTGCGCCTGCAGAGAGCGATGGTGGTGTGGGAGCTTACAGGTGGTCTAGCAGGGCGCTGGTGGCGAGGGCACGCTGCGGTGGAGGGCGCGCTGCAGGCGAGAGCGCTAGTGGGGGGCACCGAAGGGGCGCGGGCGCTTGCAGTGGAGATGGCGCGGGCGCTTGCAGGCAGTCTAGCAGGGCGCTGGTGCAGGCGCGGTGAGAGCGGGCACTTGTGGTGGAGGTGCTGATGGCGTGGCTTGCAATGGAAGGGTGATGGAAGGTGGCGCGCAAGGGCAGGTGCAGCGCCTGCGAGCGCTTGGCTGTGGTTGGTGTAGGCTGGTGTAGCGCTTGCAATAGAGGCTGTAGCGGGCGGTAGGTGCACAGTGCAAGCCTTCAATGTTCGCAGTGCACGCAATGGATATCCCCTCAAGGGGGAGGAAGAAGATCCGAAGATCCAGCCTTCTCCTCTCCTGTGCAAGTGCCTCCTTTAACTCCTCTCCCCCGTGACAATCAAGGGATTTTCAAAATCCCCTCCTAATTTTAGCCGACGCTTGTTGGGTTTTGTTGGCCGTAGGTAGAGATATTTATGGGGGGAAAATATCTTTCCACCCCCTATTCTTTTCCACATTTGATCCTCCTCCCTCTTCTTCCCGATATTATTCCTGCAACAAAACATAAAATAATTACATACTATAAAATGTAATAAAATAGATAAAAGCTCAAGTAATAATGCATGAACTTATTTAATGACTTAATTTGATTATTAACAAACATACTATGTTGGAATTGAAGTACTTAGGCATAATAATAGTCCATTAAAATGGACTCATCAAATACTCCCATGCTTAAGATTTGCTAGTCCCTAGCAAAAATGAAAAATAATAGAAGTAATCAGAAGATTTCTTCTTTTCTTATTTCAAAACTTTATAGATATAGACAAATGTGAAGTGATAATAGCCTAAGTAACAGATCAATGTGAAAAGTTAATTCGCATTGGGAGTTCGTACTTTACCCTTGGTAAATATTTCTATCAGGATAGAGAACTACTTCCCTCAGGGATAAAGCAGAAGATAATCTGTAATTTGACCCTGGCTTTTGGCTTAGGTAGGAGATGTCGAGTAGAATGGTTTGTATTTGGTGGCACACACTCATCTGGTGCTACATGTAGTCTAGTACTATAGACTCTAGATTTCTAGACTATTAGACAAGTCAACTCGGAGAGAGGCTAAACAACTGTGCTCTCCTGATGTTCCTGGGCGCTCACTCTTTTCTTTCTTTTCTTTCTGAGATCACAAATCTCGCCAGATTCAGTAATTGTACTCACTGTTTTGTGGCCTCACATGGCATCCACACTTCAATTAAAGTCCCAATAACTCTATAACTAAGTTAGAGTCCTCAACCAATATTCGAGCGATCAGAAATACTGAAAGGTAGGTATGGGTCATATTTGGTGGAACGCGATAGGTGTTTTGTTGCCTCAGAAACAATGTTACAACGATAATCCTGGACTCTTTTCTTTGTCTCTTTTTCTTTTCTCTCTCTTTTCTTCTTCCTGGACTCTTTTCTTTTTCTCTTCTTTCTCTTCTTTTTTTTTTTAAGATAATTGTTTCTTCTTTCTTAATCAACACAACACGATACAGACTTTTATTTATGAGGCATTATTAGGGATGATGATGGTCAAGAGGATATGGTGTGGCTTATTTGGTGGAAGTGCCTATTCTTGGTACCAGGAAGGAATGGATAGGACAGGCGTATTTCTGACCTTTGACACTATTACCCTCCTTCAGCCGAGGACTCCACGTAGGACGGTCATAACCATCCACCATAGTCATAGATTTATTAAAACTCAACCTCTGTGTATCTGCCTTATTTGGTGACTCTCAGGAATTCACACAAAGTACGCACACAGGAACAAAGAGCTAAAACTATGCCTAACTCTGAAGTATCATCATCTAATTATCCAAAACTTAAGAGTCCTTGTACTAGACTTAGCGCACCAGTAATCTCTCTACTTTCATCTCACAAATATGAGGTGGAACTTAGAAGAGAGTATGCCTGACACCCTATTAACTGTCTAAGGGTTTAGTAGACTACAAATGCTTATTAGTTTTCCTCAAGGATCCATTACCAATTCTACGTGCACGTGAAATAAATGTACCGGATTCTAAACTTAAGAAATAATTCAGGAAGAAAAACCTCCAATGACAAAAGTATTCTGCTAGGGACTAACTCATTCAGCTCAAGAAAAGATGATTTTTTTTTTAATATGCTAACCTAAATGCATGAATACTTCCTAAAATGCAAATGCACCCCCCATGCCTAAATCCTACAATGTCCCCATTGTAAAATTAAAACAGGAGGAGAAAGAAAAGAAATCACCTGACAATGGTGTTATTTCGACCGCTGGGTTGCCTCCCAACAAGCGCTGCATTTTCTGTTAGTAGCCAGACTTAGAATGATCCTATAAGTCTGGTTCCAGACAGAAAAGGTTAAGCCCTAAAAATATGCGTAACAGAGCGGGCTTAGAAAACAGGTAGCCACGGATGTTGGCGAGCTGATGATGCAATGTAATTCCAAATGCTCGCCAGAAGAAATGAAAGCAGAAAATCTCATTGGCTACCTGGAGAGGTCTAGGAATAAGAAAGGGAATATGAAAAGAGGCCTCCCGAAATGGAATAAGTGGAGAATAACAAGGATCCTCCAAAGCAGGATGGGTTTTAAAAGATATAATCATTATTAGTTCAAACCCTTGAATGGCGAGAGTAAAAGTACAAGCATCAATCCATACTCGCCATTCTACCCGAGGATGTACTGGCCTGACATGTTCTCCAAAAAGAATGCACATGAGCAGAGATCTGAGCCAAAGATCAGCTAGGGAGTATAAGGGTTGTTTGTAGTGTTCGAAGGTAATGGTTAAGTCCAATGAGAGCTTAGTCAGTGTTAGGTCTAATTCCAACAATGATTCAGATTGTATATACTCCCTAATAGTTGTAGACAACTTCAGGTTACCCTTCCTAGCATTAATGATTGGAGTCATATTTGAATCAAGGGTAGACTCCAAATTACAACTCTTTGATGGCAGGGTCAAAATGTTAGAATCCTTATCATTAAGCTCATCCCCAGATTCGTTTGGTTCACTCAAATTTTTGTCGGGGTGTATATGTGACTCATTAGTGAAGACAGGAGTTGGATCAGTATCCTTAATTATTCCCAGAGGAGGATCAGTCTTAATATTTTGGAGCAAATCTATATCATTGAATTCGATATTCTTCTTGGGGTATAAATCCTCAATTAACGTGTTTTGTCCCTAAGGGTCTCCCATAGACTTCTCACTATTTTATTTTTCCTCCTCTAATATCAACTCCTGTTTTGGTAGAGGATGATTCTCAAAAGAAGGGAGGAATCTGGATTTTACCATATTATTTATATCCTCTAGAGGTAAATCCTCAAATAATAAATAATTCGTCTGTAATTCACTCCAGATTTTCAGTCCAGGTTCCTCTATTGGGGCATCCTCATCCTCTGAAATAGACTCTTCATATCCCTGAGACCAAAATTGATCTAATTCATCCTTCATTCCCTTATGGTCACCTTCATTGGGTGCATTTAAATCCTCAGGATGCTGAATGGTAGGTGTTGATTCCCTAAGTGGAGGGTCAGCAGTAGGCTCACTAAGGGTAGAATGGGATTCCACCAAATAATTAATAGGGGAAGTGATAGAAACAATACAACCTTGACCCGGGTTGGTAGGGGTAAGGAGAATACTGTCAATGGGGTCAAGGTCTTCAAGAGGTACCATCTTCCCTTGCTTTTGACTCCAATAAAGCTCGGGTGGATAATCACTATGATCATTGTCCTTTAGTGGCCATGTCTCATTGGGAGAGTCTAAGTGATAGCTACATAAAACTAGATCCCTATTGTCAATGGTTTCCTCAGAATTATTTTCATGATCATGGTCGTATGGGTAGGGATCAGAATTATTGGGAAGCGTGTAGCTAAGCTGTTTTATTTCTTCATTTAACTATTGACTATTCCTCAACATCTCTCCCATTGATTCCATCATTTCCTTTTGCTGTTTTTGCATTTCTATCATTAAAGAGGAGAGGCTACTATTATCAAGTTAGGGAGGATAGTCAATTTCAGGCTCTGGTTGCCTAGAGGTATTGGTCCAACCTCGATACAGAAAATCATGAAGGGTGGGAAGGTTGGGTGTTTGCATGGAAGTAGGGATTTCAGGGTTAGAAAATCCCCCTCCTATGCTCTCCTCAAAAGTGGGAGTTATCAAGCCAGTATTCCCAGGATAGGAATTGAATGATCCCATGAATTATCAATGTACCCATCAAAGGATGGATACACTTGGGGCATGGGATCCTAATTAAAAGATGGAAAGTATTGACTCTGATAATCTAACTGATAGGAGTAAGGGTGATCCATTTCTTTAAGCAAAACAGTTTTAACTCTCTTAGGATTTAGAAGAATTCAGAATACAAGCAAAAACTTCCTAGAGAGTTCTACTGTCAAAGCAAACGCAAATTCAGTGGGATGTTTTTAGTAGATTGTAGGTCTTAGAATTAAATGTTCAGTTGGTGGCCAAACAAGTTTTGTAAAAAATTACGCTTCCTAGGCCAACCTTCGCTGGTGCCTATAACCAACTCACAAGGGATGGAAGTCTCAAATCGAGCCCACACACGAGGAATCGAAGTAACTTGGTGGATAGGCTTGTTGATTTCCGACTAACTTCCCTTGTGGTGCAAAAGAGGAGAGGTAGAAATTTATCTAGTGACCTTATGTGTGAGGTGCATAGTGTCTCAAGTGTGAGGGCTACGCAATGGCGGTGACGCGGCGGCCGGAGGTGGTCGGGCGGAGGAGGAGGTCACTATTGCAGCCCACGCGTCTACGTGCTGGGCGCTGGCGTAGGTGCTCGCGAGTGTGGCCTCGTTGCTTCCTGCTGTGCAGCGCCTGTGGGCGTGGGTTGGAGGAAGCGGTGGACGGTGGGTGCGGAGCTGAGTGATGGCACAGGTACGCGTCGGTGCGTGCCTGCAGAGAGCGGTGGTGGTGTGGGAGCTTGCAGGTGGTCTAGCAGGGCGCTGGTGGCGAGGGTGCGCTGCGGTGGAGGGAGCATTGCAGGCGAGAGCGCTTGTGGGGGGCACCGAAGAGGCATGGGCGCCTGCAGTGGAGATGGCGCGGGCGCTTGCAGGCAGTCTAGCAGGGCGCTGGTGCAGGCGCGGTGAGAGCGGGCACTTGTGGTGAGGCGCTAATGGCGTGGCTTGCAATGGAAGGGTGATGGATGGTGGCACGCAAGGGCAGGCGCAGCGCCTGCGGGCACTTGGCTGTGGTTGGTGTAGGCTGGTGTAGCGCTTGCAATAGAGGCTGTGGCAGGCGGTAGGTGCACAGTGCAAGCCTTCAATGTTCGCAGTGCACGCGGTGGATATCCCCTCAAGGGGGAGGAAGAAGATCCGAAGATCCAGCCTTCTCCTCTCCTGTGCAAGTGCCTCCTTTAACTCCTCTCCCCCGTGCCAATCAAGGGATTTTCAAAATCCCCTCCTAATTTTAGCTGACGCTTGTTGGGTTCTGTTGGCCGTAGGTAGAGATATTTGTGGGGGGAAAATGTCTTTCCACCCCCTTGTTCTTTTTCACATTTGATCCTCCTCCCTCTTCTTCCCGATATTATTCTTGCAACAAAACATAAAATAATTACATACTATAAAATGCAATAAAATAGATAAAAACTCAAGTAATAATGCATGCACTTATTTAATGACTTAATTTGATTATTAACAAACATACTATGTTGGAATTGAAGTACTTAGGCATAATAATAGTCCATTAAAATGGACTCATCAAGGGCCCCAGCGGAGGTGTTTTAAACTCAGTGACCTCCACTGTCCGGTGACAGTGAGATGGTCTAGGCGATATAAGCGCTAAATTGGAGGGGAAAGAAGCGTAGGTGAATCGTGAGGAGGAGAGGAAAATGATCAGGTACTCGGAAAGGTGAATAGAAGTCCATTAAAGTCGGATTTGGCTTCGCTGGAACCGGAGGAGAAGCTACTATAACTAAGCTAAACTAACCTAATCCTACCTAATTACCTAGCTAAATCTACTCCTAAGAGTTAGCTCTACTTACCTGACGAAGGATGTGAGGGATCTCGCCATTGGCAGGGCGAGAACAGGATCGAAATCTAGATTGGGTAAGAAGAGAAACTCCGGCCGATCGAAGCGGAGATCAAAGGGAGAGTGGGGCGCTCAGTCGCCGTTGGCAGGGCGATAGAGAGGAAGACATGAGAGAGGTAGCGCATCCTCAGCGACCGCGCTCGAGAAGGAGAACGAAGATGCCGAAGTTGCGGAAGAATCTACTGACCAACTACGGTGAGGTGGAGAGGGGAAAGGAGCTGACTAAGCTTAAATCGTAGGGGTTTAGGTCTATTTATAGGGTTTGACGATGACTAAGGGGCTTGAATCCGGACGGGCTTGCATCTAGGTGCAACTTAACCTTCAGCATCATCTCCGATGCCGGAGAAGTTAACGCTGTGACCTAATTAGGATTTAGGACAAATCCGAACCGGTGGATGGAGTTGGGGTGGTGAGCACAAGCTTTAGAAGCTTGGAGAAGGTGTTGTGACGGAGGATGGACGTGATCGGAGAGTCACATCACTGATGAGAACCTCATCATGAATCCTAACTATCATATTTTGACCTAAATAAGTACACAAAAGCTCCTACAAAACCTAAGGGAAAGCATAAATCAGAGAACTATAAATTTGAGTATAAAGCAAAGCACACGGGGTAAAACTGCAATTTTACAAATGTAGTACACAAACGGAATTTCTAAGGGTCTAAACACAAGTTAAATGGGCTTAACAAGAGAGAAAGTGGGATGATTTGATCTGAAAAGGGTTATAGCGGCCTCTAGGAATTAAATGACATTCTGTAACCCTAAAACAAACCTTCTTTAATTCACGAAGTTTCAGGCAAGATAAAAATCAATTAAACCCTCTAAAATTCATGAAAAAATATCCTCTAGAGTTTAGAACCTTCAATTTGGCCATTGGAACCTATCTTAATCTAGATTGAGAACCATACCCAAGTTTTGACCTAATTTGGGTTTTTATGTAAAATATCCTATCAAACAAGGTCAAAACAAAAATCCAACATCACCATTGGATTCCTTAGGTCCAAATTAGGGTCATACCAAAATTTAGACCTAAGAAAAGTTTTCCTTGCCCCACTTTACAAATTGGTCCTCAAGAATTACTTTTTGACCCTTAACTTTTTGAACCCTTGCATTTAACCCCTCAACTTTCCCTTCGTTCTTTTCAAACCGGTCCCTCTGCCACCCGTAGCAGCAACCCATGCCTCCGATAACTTTGCGCGGAGGATGGCACCGCTCAGGGTATGGGGACTGGCCCTAGAAACGAGAGGAGAGTCCCCTGCGTTGTCTTCTTCTGCATGGACCCCCTCCCATGCCCTGCCGACACCCATACCTCTCGTGCGAACGCGCGAGAGGCATGGGTCTCTTTTTAGGCCATGTCCCTGGCAGCTTGCCCACGCCTCCTCGTGTTTCCCTCCTCGCCAACACCTATTTAAGGAGCGACAGGGGCTGCCATTTCCTGCAATCTTAATTTGGCCAGAGAACTCCCCTAGATTCGTCTCCTCCTCACTCCGGCCAACAGCTCGAAGCTTCCGATGACTCTTCCTCCCTCCTCTCGTCGCTCTGCCACCATACCAGTGGCAGAGCCAGCTCTGCCATTCTCCTCCGCGCCATGCCATATCAGCAGGCACTTAACCCCTTCTCATCGCCGCCCCCTCCTTTGGCACCTTTGTCTCCGGCGACGAAAAAGACCCGCCGATCGCCATCTCCTCCCTTTCGTCCTCTTAGCTAGGTAAAAACTCTTCCCCTTACTCTCCCCTTTATTTTCCCCCTGCTAATTTGTTGTTTCGACCCCTCAACGCTAGTGTCCACCCTTACCATCTCTACCTCCGACCACCAACTCCAGCGAGGCCTTTCCCCACCACAGACCACTCCACCCCTCGCCAACCGGTCCCTGAGCTTCACCACTTCCCACTAACCACCTCTCGCCCTTCCACCGACCACGCCACCCACTGAAACTACCTCCCGAACAAACCCATCCTCTCGGCCGCAGAGCGACCTAGGCAGACACGCCCGGGCCGCCCTGCAGCCAGCCAACCCCCACCTCACCTTCGCCGTGATATGGCGAAGGTTTTCTGATGTTCTGACGGAGTCGCGAGGCAGTGTTCGTGCTTTCAGGTTCTGCACGCTAGCCGCCATTGCCGCTGAGCTTGGAGCGAGCTTGCTAGTAGCTCCAGGCCTCTGCAGCCCCAGGTGGGAGTTCCAGGCCACGCGGGAGAGACTCACACACAGTCCCAGGTCCCCAATCGAAGGCGAGAGCTCGCGTATCACTGCAATCGCGAGGATTCCTGCTGCGAGTGAGGGCGCGAAATTTAGGTGGGACTTTTAGTCCCACCTCGTAAACGTCTGAGCGCTGCACTTCAAATAAATTGAAAAAGTGTATTGGGCTTATCGCCTTCGATACACAGGGGTCAGGTCCCTCGCCTACGCATGCAGTACGCCACGCGCTCGCACCCGCCCTCGCCCACGCTCACGCCCCGCGGGCCTAGGCAGAACCAAATTACCCTACCAAGCACTCCTCTCCCACCACTGCACGCTGGTGGGCCTGGTCCCGGGCACGTACACCTAACCCGTATACTCGCGAATGCTCTGGGAGCGAACCCTTGAGAGAGAAATAGAGAAAGAGAGACATGGGGCGGGTGGGGATTAGGTTTTTCCTAACCTTGTAATGTGCTGGGAAGCAGGAGAAGAAGAAAGGAGGAGGAGCGGAGTAGAAGGGAAGAAGAAGAGTCGCAGCTGAAGAGAAAGAAGAGAAGGAGAAGCAGCCAAGAGCTGCAACAACAGAAGGAGCTGAAGAAGAAAGCCAAAGGAAAAGAAAAGAAAAAAAAAGGAGGGAAGCTTGCCGCACAAAGGAAAGAAAGCTGAAGAAGAAAGCCAAGCAGAGAAGAAGAAGCCAAGAGGAGAACTTGCAAGGCACTGTAGCAAAGGGGCAGATAAGGCGTCTGATTCAAAGAATCAGACGTCCGAGAATGGAAAGGCAAAGAAAGAAGAGAAGGAAGAGAGAAGAGGAGAAGAAAGAAAGAAAGAAAGAAAAGAAAAAAAAAGAGAAAAGGATTTTTGTTCACTCTCTCTCTTTAATTTTTGTAAAGAAGTATATTATAGTTAATTGTGAATTTTTGTACTTCTGGAATTAAGTTTGCTCCCTGAGTTTGATCTCAGAATATTCTAAATTTTGAGTAATAAATTGAAATAAACTGATCATCATTTTTCGTAACATACTACAACGAATATATCTTTAAACAACGAAAGATGCCCATCAGTTTCTAGCGCCGTTGCCGGGGAGCAATGGGAATTCTAGAAGCTATTAAATCACAATTTCTAATTGGCTACTGACTTAATCTCTCTTTTTGTTGTGCAGGAGCACGAAGGAAAAGAAGAAAACAAGCAGCCGCACAACAACCACACCAAGGGACAGGTAATCTTCTATCCTCTCTTTTAAGCCCCTTAAATTCTAAAGAGGAAAAAGAAAAAGAAAAGCAATCTAGGAATTACCTGTCTTTTATACATAGTAAATCACAAGAGTTGCCTACTTTTCAATTCAACATATTCTATCTGCATATCCACTAGGGGTAATTAGGGCTAAAACCTTCTTGCTTGAGCCCTAGTTACCTAATCTTGAGGGAACTAACTGGGCCAATTAGAGCCAACATTAGATTCTAAGCTAGGGTTTTAGAGACACACCTTCTAATCAAGAATTGAAAACCCCCAAAAGAAGTGTGCCTAAGCCGTTACTTGAAAAAGATCTATTAAGAGAAACCCTAGGCAATCCCGCTCTTAAGTCACTTGAACCTTAAAAAATAGGACCTAATAAGCTCTCACAGGAACTAATCGGTGAAGTTGATCCCTTGGATCAACCAACCTTGAAATTAGGTCACCTTTTTGCACACAAAAGGATAAAGTTCAAGTGAAACCCTAAGCACCTTGATCCTAATTAAAAGTGGTAGACTTAAGAGGTCAAGGTCCCCATTCTGGTCTACCTAGAATCTCAGTGACAAGAGAGGTTGGGTGAGGGAAACCCTGTAACCCGTGGGGGTGCTCTACCGAGTAGGGGTCTTCGCGGGACTCACCCTCTCTAGCTGCCCAGGTAATTCTCAGGTGGACGACCTTCTGATTAAGGGGTATCATCCGCCCCGAACCTCTATAGTCACCCAACATTTTAGGTGTCTTGATTGGGTCCAGCACCTGCTAACCTCGTCCAATCCATCAGTGCATGTTCGGTAGGAGGTCCTTCAAACCTCCTCTAGAAATTCACTCTCCCTGAGGCCAAGCCTCGGCTCCCTTGTTTGTGCAACAACCTCTTCACATAGACCTCTCTTTTGATTCTGAACCCAATTCCCCTTCTTCTTCTACTATGGCTCAGCCTGTTGAAGAAGAGAATAATCTTGAGTACCAGCTCCAGTGACTCAATGATCTCTTCCAAAACTTCATGAACCCACCGCAGCGCCCCATGATGCGAGATCACTATAATCCCGCTACGGTGGCAATTGACCCTCGAGTCAAAATCCCAACTGGAGGACCTGATTCCGAATTGAAGCCCAACATGATCCACGCCATACCTAAATTCCATGGGCTTAACTCTGAAGACCCCTTCCAGCACATCAAACAGCTTAAGCATCTAGCCCAAACTTTCGGGTCAGATGCACAGAATCGGGATATCTTACACATGAAGATGTTATCTTTCTCCCTCATGGACAAGGCAGCCCATTGGTATCAGACACAGACCCGCCCGATCAACACTTGGGAAGAACTTCAGTCTGAGTTTTTGAAGAAGTTCTTCCCTGTAGGTCGGACAAATGCCTTGCGCCATCAGATTACTCACTTCACGCAACAGACGGGAGAACCTATTCATGAGGCATGGGATCGTTTTCAGGATCTCATGAGAAAGTGCCCCCATCACGGAGTTCCTAAATGGGAACAAGTCTAGTCTTTTTACCAGGGACTCTGTGAAGATATTAGACTGTTCGTAATGCAACTTGCGGAGGGAATATCATGGGTCAACATGAAGTCACCGTGTGGGAGATTCTCGAGAATATATGCGAGAACTCCATCAACAATGACTCCATGGGACTATTCGCCCGGACGAATACCCGCGCAGCGATGAACCTTAGGGGAGCACACGAGACATAGGGCCTGTTCGCATCAATCGACCTGGAATTATTGGCCAGTCGATTGGACAAGGTCTCTATTATTGTGAAGAAGGTGGATGAGCTAACTCAGCATTTGCAGCGAGCCACCTCTGCACAGAACTCCTTCGCACTGCCCCCTCCCGCATGGGAAACTGTGCAACACATTTTCCACCGACCTTCTCCAGGGATGGACTCGTATCCACACCCATCTGACTCTAGGACCGGAGGGACCTCCGATCCTTTCTATTCTTGCTGGGGGAGCCCTACTCCCCCATTCTCCGACTTTTCTGAGGCTCCTCAGACCTGCGAGGACCTCAACACCATCCAGAATGACCCATTTTCCAACACCTACAATCCTGGATGGCGAAACCATCCCAATTTCCAGTGGGCAGGAAATTCTCAAAATCCGAGACCACCTTTTCAGCCCGTCCACAAGCCCCTCGTCCTTATCAGTCACCCCAGCCTCGGCCCAACCCCACCTATCCATCCGGGCCCAACCAAGATCAAATGTCCCTTATCCTCCAGACTTTGGCTGACATTCAGAGAATGAATGCGGCTATCCAAAAGCAACATAAGGATGAAATCACAGAGGTCCGCAACCAACTTGCCCAGTTGGCAAATTCTCGCCAACCAGGCACACTTCCTTCTCAGCCTCTTCCTAACCCGAATAGCGTGCCGACCCAGCGGTGCGTTATGAACCCAAACCCGGGCCAAGCACACTTGGTCTATCAGGCCCCTTCTATTCATTCACCTGACTGGACGGAAGCTTCAACCTCCTATGCGGGTTACCAACAGCAGCAGCTCATCCTACCAACCCCTAACCAGAACCAGGCAGGAATAAATTCTATAACAACCCGTAGTGGTAAGGCAACACAAGATCAACCTTATCCAGATCACTCCAAGCCTGGTAGTAATCCAAACCCTAGGACAGTCATCCAGGATGTTCCTATCCTTGTCCCAGATCAAAAACCTGGACCTATCCTAGAGAAACCAACCAAGGTTCCATTTCCCGAGGCCTTGACCAAGGGAGAGCGGACAACTAAGCCCGTGGCTCCTGAGGACCTGATCAAGCTCTTTGAGCAAGTCCAAATAAACATCCCCTTGATGGATGCGATCCGCCACGTACCGGCTTACGCACGATTCTTGAAGAACATGTGTACATCGCAGCGTAAGCCGAGAACCAAGAGTGGGAGTCCAATTGTACTGTCAGAGTAAGCCAGCTCTGTAATCCTGAGTAGACTCCCACCTAAGGCAAAAGACCCAGGCACTCTCCTGATATCATGTAAGATCGGTGAAACCCAATTTGATAGAGCATTATTGGACCTAGGTGCCTCCATAAACTTGATACCCACATCCCTACTTAACCATCTAGAAGAATCTAAGTTGAAACCGACTGAGGTGACATTACAGCTAGCAGATCGATCTATCAAGTCACCTAAGGGAATTCTTGAGGATGTTATTGTTAGGGTGCGGGATTTCTACTTCCCTGTAAATTTCATAGTTTTAGATATGGACGCACCTGAAAACCCAAGGGATACACCAATCATACTGGGGAGACCTTTTCTGGCCACTGCAAGGGCCAACATAAGTTGTGAAGAGGACCAAATAGAACTGAAAATTGGGAATCAGACTCTCAAAATTGATATCTTTAAGGTCCAATAAGGTATCAATTGCGGTGTTGTTGAACAAATTTGTGACATCAGAGCTGTGGTTGATGAACCACAACTTGAGGACAACGTGATTATTCCTCATCAACCACAAGAAAATCTTGAATCGCAATTAGAGGAGTCCGACCTTGATCTTGACAAACCTATAACTCCTACCCTTGTACCCCACACTCACTCTGAACCACCCGCTGCTGCTGATAACTCCATTCTTGAACTCAAACCCCTTCCCGATCATTTAAAATACGTCTTTTTGGGTTCTAATAAGACATTTCCTGTGATTATAAACTCCAAACTCACATCTGATCAGGAATCCCGTCTGATTACTGTTTTCCAGCAACATCGTAGAGCCATTGGTTGGACTCTCTATGACTTGACTGGAATAAGTCCCTCTTATTGCACACACCGTATCTATTCTGAAGAGGGCGCACGACCTTCACGTGAGATGCAAAGATGTTTGAATCCCAATCTGCAGGAGGTCATGAAGAAGGAGATCATTAAGTGGCTAGATGCAGGGATCATCTACCCAATCTCCGACAGTCGTTGGGTGAGCCCCATCCAGGTTGTGCCTAAGAAGGCATGTCTCCCACGACTGAAACCGGAGCGGTCATACCTACCCGTATAGCCAACGTGTGGAGAGTCTGCATAGATTACCGATGACTCAATTCCTCCATGAAGAAGGATCATTTCCCACTACCATTTATTGATCAGATTCTCGAGAAGTTAGCGGGAAATAGATTCTTCTACTTTCTTGATGGGTACTCCGGTTACAACCAAGTGGCCATTCATCCAGAGGACCAAGAGAAGACCACATTCACCTGCCCCTTCGAGACGTACGCGTTTCGAAGGATGCCTTTCAGTCTCTGCAATGCACCCGCGACTTTTCAGCGTTGCATGCTTGCAATATTCTCTGATATGGTAGGTGATTATCTGGAAGTCTTCATGGATGACTTCTCGATTTTCGGGGCATCATTTGACGATTTCCTCCAGCACTTGGTTCACATACTTAGGCGTTGCATTGACGTAAATCTGGTTCTTTCCTGGGAAAAGAGCCACCTTATGGTGCCTGAGGGGATCGTCCCGCGACACTTAATTTCTGAGAGAGGCATCCAGGTCGATCGAGCCAAGGTTAATCTGATCTCTACACTTCCTATGCCAAGCTCGATCAGGGACATTCGATCTTTTCTGGGGCACGTCGATTTTTACCATCGTTTCATCCCTGATTTCTCGAAAATTACGCGGCCCCTAACTACTCTTCTCTCCGAGGATGTACCCTTTGAGATTTCCAAGGAATGCACTCAAGCTTTTGAGAACCTTCGTGACCGAGTCACCCAAGCCCCAATCCTATAGTCCCCTGATTGGTCTCAACCCTTTGAGATCATGTGCGATGCATCTGACTTCGTTGTAGGAGCGATTCTGGGACAGAAAGTTGACGGGAAACCCGTGGTCATCTATTACGCTAGCAAGACACTTGACGAGGCTCAGCATAACTACATGGTTACGGAGAAAGAGCCACTAGCAGTAGTATTTGGTCTTGAAAAATTCAGATCTTATCTCCTTAGTTCCCACGTCATAATCTACTCGGATCACACAGCTGTGAGGCATCTCCTTGCTAAGAAGGACATGAAGCCTCGCTTAATCCGATGGATCTTGCTATTGCAAGAATTTGACCTCGAGATTCGTGACAAGGCGGGAAGACAGAACGTGGTAGCTGACCACTTTTCTCGCCTTCCTTTTGAGATCATCGACCCTTTTGGACCCATCACGAAGCATTTTCCTGATGAGGACCTCTTGACTATTGGTATTAAGCTTCCATCGTTTGCTGATATAGTAAACTACTTGGCATCTCATCAGATCCCGTCTGATTGGCCAAAGGCCAAGAAAGACAAATTGCACTCCGATGCCAAGTACTACATCTGGGAAGACCCGTACCTATTCCGCATAGGTGATGACCTAATCATCTGGCGATGTGTCCCGGAGGGCGAAATCAATAACATTCTCTCCTTCTGCCATGACCAGGCATGCGGTAGCCACTTCTCTAGGCACAAAACCGCATCAAAAATCCTCCAGTGTGGCTTTTACTGGCCCACTATCTTCAAGGATGCATACAGTCACTGTAAGGCATGCAGTCATTGCCAAACTTTGGGCAACATGAGCCACCGCGGCAAGATGCCTTTAGAACCGATTCTCGTATACGAGATTTTCGATATTTTGGGGATTGATTTTATGGGCTCCTTTCCTATTTTGGACGGCTTCGAGTACATTTTACTCGCTATGGTCTACGTGTCCAAATGGATCGAAGCCATTCCGACCCGAACCTGTGATCACAAGATCGTCATCAAATTCATTCATCAGAATATCTTCTCACGGTTCGGGATTCCTTGTGCAATCATCTCTGATGGAGGGATCCATTTTACCAATGCTCAGTTCAGGTCACTGATGACCAAATACGGGGTGTCTCACCAAATCTCTACTCCTTACCACCCCCAGACTAATGGTCTAGCTGAGTTATCAAATCGGGAGATCAAGAAAATCCTACAGGTTACTATTCGACCTGACAGGAAGGACCGGTCGTCTCGACTTCCGGAAGCTTTGTGGGCTTATAGGACCGCCCACAAGACCCAATTAGGCATGTCTCCTTTTAGACTGGTGTACGGGAAGGCATGTCACCTTCTCGTCGAACTGGAGCACAAAGCCTATTGGGCAATACGAAGCTGCAACTTAGATCTTTCTAAGGTTGGAACACACAGAAAGCTTCAGATAAGCGAGATTGATGAATTACGCCTTAATGTGTATAAGAACTCGTGAATCTACAAAGAGCGGGTTAAAGCCTTTAATGACAAGCACATATCTAGAAAGATCTTCCACCCTGGTCAGAAGGTCCTACTCTTTGATGCCCGACTCAAACTCTTCCCTGGGAAACTGCGATCCAAGTGGGTCGGACCATATCTTGTCCGACAAATCTTTGGAAATGGAGTAGTTGAGATCAGTCCACTCAGCCACAATTCCGAACCTTTCGTCATGAACGGTCAGAGACTCAAACAGTTCATTGACGTAACCATTACAGGTTTGGCTGAGTCATCATTTATCCTCCATTCTCCCTAAGCTTATTGCGCCCAGCCGATGACGTAAAACTCAGCGCTTAACGGGGGGCAGCCCGTCATTCTTTCTAAAAAACCCGAAACCTTTTCTGACATCTCTTTGCACTTTAGGTTCATCCTTTAGGACAACTAACTTCACCTCAGGTACTCGTACTTGAGATTAGAAATCGTCCGCAACAGTCACCTCGACCCATCCACTCACCAAATACCTGTCCTAATGCATGAACTAAGTTAAATAAAAATCCACCTAATGTACAATGAGGACATTACAAATCTTAGGCATGGGGGGGTATGAAAGTGCAATGAAATAACATAACAAGAAAAGGTTTCAACAAAAAAAAATTCGCATATACGAAAAAAAAAAAACTTTGAAGGAGGAAGAAAATGCTGGAAAACTTTACAGAAAGAGGAGGAGAAAAAGCGCAGAATGATAAAAAGGTGCACAAAATGAAAGAGAAAAGGGATAGTCATTAGTAAGAAATTAAGGAATTAACCTAAGTTCTAGACCACATTAAGGAAAAGAAAAATAAAAGTGCACAACAAGATTAGTAAGAACGCAAACCTTAGGCATTCTCGACTAAACTCTTAGTACCCGTTAAGATCTAGATATTCCTCAAGAGGTTGAGGAAAATGAAAAGCTTAAGTATTAGGACCAAAGCTTAGGGAGTATTCAGCCTCGTTAACTGACTTTCGATTTACGGGACTCAGTAACCTAAGCACCCAAATTCACACACACAGTTTGGTTCAATGAGCATAAATATCAAAATCACGTAGAAGCATTTCAAATAAGTCACCTAGATTAGGAGCGGCCAATCAACACAAGTTGATTTGGACGAGTTCCTGGCACAGAGAGGAGGGAAATTCCCCTCGAAGATGCGTAACAACATATCATCTCCTCGGTGCTTATATCCTAGGATATTTACATATCCTACCGGGGGCATGTAAGCACTCTACTGGTTCAGATTCAATGGATGGCATTATCACGAAGTGTCAATTGCTAGGGTCTGAATTCGGCTACGGAACACCATGGACGAGATTATCTCGAAAGCCAAGGTTCTGGGGGTTACCATGGGTGGTGCTATCTCGAAGCATCGACTGCCAGGGACCCTTGAGGATTGATGATGGGGACAAGGAATCCGATACAGACCATGTTGTGAAGCCAATCCTAAGCTAGAATTAAAAAGAAAAGAGAGAGAAAACTCTCCAAACAAATAAACCCTCTGTCTCTTTCTTACAAAATGCACTGCAAACTGAACTAAGGCTAAAAATATCTTAAGCACAGGTGCTTTAACCACGGAGTCCAATAAACTTTAGGCTAGTTCCTATAAGTCTTAAAAACCTTTGCTAAAGACTGAGGCTAAAGCTAGACAAATCTGGATCTTGGTTGGTACTAGAGTACCCTTTAGGACTACGATTAGCATTCTAACCTAATCAAGGATACAAGAGGAAAAGCACTTGTCAAAACGTGATGGAAGAAATTCATGGTCAAGAACAAAGGTTAAAACCTTAAAATTTTACTAAGGGACTAGCAAAAGCTAGGCATGGGGGTATGATGAGAACCTCATCATGAACTCTAATAAGCACATTTTGACTTAAATAAGTATACAAAAGCTCCTACAAAACCTAAGGGAAATCATAAATCAGAGAACTATAAATTTGAGTATAAAGCAAATCACAATGGGTAAAACTGCAATTTTACCAATGCAGTACACAAACGGAATTTCTAAGGGTCTAAACACAGGTCAAATGGGCTTAATAAGAGAGAAGGTGGGATGATTTGATCTGAAAAGGGTTATAGCGGCCTTTAGGAATTAAATGACATTCTGTAATCCTAAAACAAATCTACTTTAATTCACGAAGTTTCACGAAAGATAAAAATTAATTTAACCCTCTAAAATTCATGAAAAAATATCCTCTAGAATTTAGAACCTTCAATTTGGCCATTGGAACCTATCTTGATCTAGATTGAGAACCATACCCAAGTTTTGACCTAATTTGGGTTTTTATGCAAAATATCCTATCAAACAAGGTCAAAACAAAAATCCAACATCACCATTGGATTCCTTAGGTCAAAATTAGGGTCATACCAAAATTTGGACCTAAGAAAAGTTTGCCTTGCCCCACTTTACAAATTGGTCCTCAAGAATTACTTTTTGACCCTTAACCTTTTGAACCCCTACACTTAACCCCTCAACTTTCCCTTCGTTCTTTTCAAACCGGTCCCTCTGCCACCCGTAGTAGCAATCCATGCCTCCGGCGACTTTGCGCAGAGGATGGCGCTACGCAGGGTATGGGGACCGACCCCAGAAATGAGAGGAGAGTCCCCTGCTTTGTCTTCTGCATGGACCCCCTCCCATACCCTGTCGACACCCATACCTCTCGTGCGAACGCGCGAGAGGCATGGGTCTCTTTTTCGGCCATGTCCCCGGTGGCCTGCCCGCGCCTCCTCCTCGTGTTTCCCTCCTCGCCAACACCTATTTAAGGAGCGGCAGGGGCTGCCACTTCCTGCAAGCTTAATTTGGCCAGAGAACTCCCCTAGATTCGTCTCCTCTCTCCAGCCAATAGCTCGAAGCTTCCGATGACTCTTCCTCCCTCTTCTCGTCGCTCCGCCACCATACCAGTGGCAAAGCTAGCTCCGCCATTCTCCCCCGCGCCATGCCATATCAGCTGGCACTCTATGACCCCTTCTTCTCGCCGTCGCCCCCTCCTTTGGCACCTTCGTCTCCGGCGACGGCAAAGACCCGCCGATCTCCATCTCCTCCCTTTCGTCCACTTGGCTAGGTAAAAACTCTTCCTCTTACTTTCCCCTTTATTTCCCCCTGTTAATTTGTCGTTTCGACCCCTCAACGCCAGTGTCCACCCTCACCATCTCTACCTCCGACCACCAACTTCAGCAAGGCCATTTCCCCACCACAGACCACTCCACCCCTCGCCAACAGATCCTTGAGCTTCACCACTTCCCACTAACCACCTCTCGCCCTTCCACCGACCACGCCACCCACTGAAACTACCTCTCGAACAAACCCATCCTCACGGCCGCAGAGCGACCTAGGCACGCACGCCCGGGCCGCCCCACGGCCAGCCAACCCCCGCCTCACCTTCACCGTGATACGGCGAAGGTTTTCTGATGTTCTAACGAAGCCGCGAGGTAGTGTTCATGCTTTTAGGTTCTGCACGCTAGCCGCCATTGCCGCCGAGCTTGGAGCGAGCTTGCTAGCAGCTCCAGGCCTCTGCAGCCCCAGGTGGTAGTTCCAGGCCGAGCGGGAGAGACTCACGCACAGTCCCAGGTCCCCAATCGAAGGTGAGAGCTCGCGTATCACTGCAATTGCGAGGATTCCTACTGCGGGTGAGGGCGCGAAATTTAGGTGGGACTTTTAGTCCCACCTTGTAAACGTCTAAGCGCGGCGATTCAAATAAATTGAAAAAGTGTATTGGGCTTATCGCCTTCGATACACAGGGGTCAGGTCCCTCACCTACGCACTCAACGTGCCACGCGCTCGAACTCGCCCTCTCCCGCGCTCATGCCCCGCGGGCCTGGGCCGAACCCGATTACCAGACCAAGCACTCCTCACCCACCACCGCACGCCGGTGGGCCTGGTCTCGGGCACGTACACCCGACCCGTATACCTGCGAATGCTCTGGGAGCGAACCTTTAAGAGAGAAATAGAGAAAGAGAGACGTGGGGCGGGTAGGGGTTAGGTTTTACCTAACCTTGTAATGTGCAGGGAAGTAGGAGAAGAAGAAAGGAGGAGCGGAGCAGAAGAAAAGAAGAGTCGCAGCTAAAGACAAATAAGAGAAGGAGAAGCAGCCAAGAGCTGCAACAACAGAAGGAGCTGAAGAAGAAAGCCAAAGGAAAAGAAAAGAAAAAAAAAGAAGGAAGGAAGCTTGCCACACAAAGGAAAGAAAGCTAAAGAAGAAATCGAAGCAGAGAAGAAGAAGCCAAGAGGAGAAGAACCTGCAAGGAACTGTAGCAAAGGGGAAGATAAGGCATCTAATTCAAAGAATCAGACGTTCGAGAAAGGAAAGGAAGAGAAAGAAGAGAAGGAAGAGAGAAGAGAAGAAAGAAAGAAAGAAAGAAAAGAAAAAAAAAAAGAGAAAAGGATTTTTGTTCACTCTTTCTCTCTTTAATTTTTGTAAAGTAGTATATTATAGTTAATTGTGAATTTTTGTGCTTCTGCAATTAAGTTTGCTCCCTGAGTTCGACCTCGGAATATTCTAAATTTCGAGTAATAAATTGAAATAAACTGATCATCACTTTTCGTAACATACTACAACAAATATATCTTTAAACACCGCGAAAGATGCCCGTCAATCACCGCCGAACATCAGCCGTTCAAGCGGCTGAAGAAGAAATGAAGAAGACGATGTACACAGGGACCAGTTTGCATGAAAAGATAAGGAAATAAGAGAAATAAAAGGACTCAAATGCAATGAATTCCAAGGATCGAAATGCAAATAGAGTCATTTAAGGTTAGTTTAAATTATTTTCTTTTCTAACTTTTTATATATATTCATAATCTAGCTAAATATTATATTAAAGCCATGTATTCACATTTTTAACCCTTTTATTTACCTTTATTTTAATTTATTTAACCTACTTAAGTTATTAAAGACTTAGGCCTTAAGTTACACTTAAGTTAAATAAAGTATTATTTAGGTAAGTAATTAATGATAATTTAAGTCCATTTATTAATTAAATTATTAATAATATTAATTGACTTATAATTTAGCATTTTAAACTTATTTTTAGGTCCTTTAATGGTTTTCCCCTTATTACATAATTAACCCTTATATATGCATATTCCTAGCTAATTAACTAGGGAAATTAGTTAATTAGGGGTAATTAGAAGCCATGATGAGCCTCTCATCAATGCATTGAATATAAACCACTCACATTCTCAGTCCTAGGGTTCATCTCATAACCTAAGTTTCAAGCAGATATTTCTAATTTAGCATGCACTTTACTGATTTAAACCACAGGAGTAGAGGGGACCACTCTACCAAGGTGTACAGGTGATGTGGGGGCTCGAACGGTGGTTCCCGACGTCTCTGCGAGTCTCGCGTGTACTACGGACTGGAGACCTATAATGTTGACCAATATGTCAAACAAGCTAAAAATACTATAGACACAACCCTAACACATAGAAAATTCCGAAAGGAAACCAATGATACTTTGTTTGCGTAAAATCGACTCCATTTGGGCCTTGAATCAGCCTAAAAACATGCACCCTGACCAAAATCAAACATCTGGGGTGAGTCCTAGACGTCTTAAACGAGCGCAGAAGCTCACCTTGCTTTTCTACATTTGTACCCGTCGTCTGCTACCCCTCACAGTCATCTGAGGGGGTCTCCAGATGTCTGACACTACTCTCGGTCGTCTAGAAGAGCAGTCAGATGTCTGACGCGGCTTCCATACATCCTAAAGTACCTCGAATGTCATGCCATTAGCCTTTCCAACATTCTCGTATCTACACAAGCATGCGCAGCGGAAAAAAAATGACAACTCACCCCTCCATATTTCACATGCATGCCGGTGCAGAGTATGTACCTTAGCACTTTGCATGCTATCGAACATTCTAAACTCTCTCCGAACGTTCGATGACCCCTCCAGATGTTTGACGAAGGTCATAGACGTCTAATAATGCGGAAATATCTGCGCATAGAGCTTCTTCGCGAAGCTTCTCTCCTCGCGAACACCTCCTCCTCGTCCCTAGAGCTACAACGGCTACCACAACAGCTTTAGGAGACCTCGAGTCTCTTCCTCACGAGCTCCTCCAGCTTCTCTCGCACGCACCGCTCCCTCTCCCACTCTTTCTCTTCCACTCCTCCGTTCTTCACCTGTTGTCCTCCCTCTCCCACGCTTTCTCTTCCTGTCCCAGCTCCTCCTGCGGCCCCCTTCTCCCACCCATGCACATTCCTCTGACTCCCCTCCTCTCCTCCTCCACGCATAGTTGCAAGGGGAAGGAGGGAAGGTGATGGACAGCAGTGGCGAGGCGAATGGAGGAGCATCCTCCGTGCTCCTCCTACTCCCTTCCTCTCCTTCTTCCTTACTCACGGTTGCAAGGGTGGAGGAGGGGTGGTGAGGCAATGGAGATGTGGGGAGGTGGTTGTCGTGGGATGGAGAGAGTGGAGGGGTGAAAAGGGTTTTATAGGGAAGGGTTAGGGTTTTAAGGTGGGAGGGGGTTGCGTTGAGTTGTGTGGGTGTAGGTGTGGGGCTGGTTCAATTGCGACCTTGGCCCCGCAAAATCCATCTGCTCCCTCAGAGTCCATAGAGTAAATCCTAGGGGGTGTAAAATTACATTAACACCCCTAAAATTTTGAAAAATTCTGAACGACCCTTGGGAAGGATCATTTCAGGACAAAATCCTAGATTGGGAGATCTAGGTAGTGATTTTTACCCGGATTTGGGTTTCCACTACATGCTTGTGTTGTGGAATGCTTGATTATCTTTTATATCTGCATTAATTTCAATTAGCATTATTTTCACTGCCTTTAGCACTAATCACTCCCCCTCTAGTACTTTCAAATGCTTCTATCATGAATAGTTGAATAATAAAGATCATCACATGAAGAACAAATTCAAACACATCAAGAAGGCACATCAATGTGTAGCTTCGCAAGGGAGTTATGGAGGGTAAATGGCGGACCTTTGTAGAGGAGTAATGGAAAAGAGAGAACTTTTGTAAAGGACCACTATTGTAACAAGAAAAGGTTGATCGCGAGAGTACCAACATTGATCGCCATCAGTACCCTTTGCATGCGAATTCAGATGCTATGATGCCCACTACGAGATCGACCACCATCAAGTAGATATGGTGCGAGGATGGAGAGGAATAGGTGTCAGGATGGAGTCCATGGTTGAGGGTTTCAAGAGATTGAGCATCATCAAGGGGCGATTGCACGCGAGAAAGAGAGGAATTGGGTGCAAGGGTGAGGTTGTGAGGGCTGGTTGAGAGCCATTAGGGCAAGGTAAGGCACGAGAAGGCATCCTTGACATCGGGTATTAGAAGTGTGGGAACATAACATGGGTTTTGCTAACATTGGTGGAAATCAGTGTTAACCAAACCAGTGTTAAAATGGGCAAACACAGGTTAAGTGGGGGGTTTAGTGCCCAAGTAAGGGGTTAACGCCCTAAGTAAACTAGCTCTTAAGAATTGACAGAAGAAACCAACAAAGCCTCTATGGTGGAAATTTGGTGAGAAGAGAAAAATGGCAACTTCTGCTCTTATATGGATGCAATGAATAAATGCCCCTCAAATTCCTGAAGATAAACAACCACTAAAATAAGAAGAGATGTGGAAAAGCCAATGCTTTGCAGGGGTAAATCACTGCACTTTATCAGGTAAAGGAGACCAAAACAGAAGAAACCAAGAGTTGGGTACTGCAAATGGCAGTGATAAGGGTAACAATCACTAGAAAACGACTAAGAATGGTGTCAAATTAGCATCATTTAGCCAATATAGTAAAAACCCATGTCTCCAATCACCAAATTAAAGCCTCAAATCGACACAAGGTGACACCTTTAAGGACGATGAGAGCAAAAAAGAGGAAAACGAGAAATGGGTACTGAAGATAACCTCGAAAAGGACCAAAAACCCCACCTTCCTCCATCGATCTACAGGAGAGGCAAACAAAGTTGTGTAGGGATCAGCAAAAAAGAACCTTTTTTTTCTCACTTCCCGAACAGTAGAGAAGTGATCTGCCACTGTCTAGCGAAGGTGGCAACAAGAGAAGGAGACTACAGGGGGAGGGAGAGAAGTTGAGAATTGGGAGTGGAGGGGATCGCCCATTCCCTTTGTTGTTAGCGCTCAACGGGGAAGAGGGATTGGGACTAAAGTGGAAAGGCCCTATTTGCCCATGAGAGTGTTGTTGATGATGCAAATTGGGTAAGCGGACCATTAGCATGGTACCACTATCCACCATGGGCTCATGGGCCTTAACCTAATTATCTCCATGGATGATCTGAACATAAGACAAGGTTAGTTTCAAAACCAATAATCTCTAACCTTCTCTTGCATAATTATCTATGCTATGGTTGAGAGCAACTGAAGTATACACTCACCTTGTCTACTTGAATTAAAAGTCAAGCAACTTCCTTCCATCTCATTGTGTCCTTTTTGAAGTCAAATAAACCTCATTGGTTTACCTAGCACTTAAGAACTAAGCCTCCTCTCATGGTTGTGAGCTTTAGTGAATAAGATCATAATGTGGTTGGTGCTAATTCGTGTTGCCCAAGATCTAAAGAGAAAATTCCTTGTCCTTCCCAAATGATTGTGGATCTCCTACACAGGAGAGTTATTTCTACGAGGTCAAGCGGAGGTACGCTTGCCAACATTCCAAAGCAGCAACAACAAGGAGCATTAATAATCCTTGATCTCTAGCAGAGGAGCATGTAGAACTACTATTTCTTTTACATTTTTGTGCCACACAAACACATATCTTTGCCTTGACCTTATCTCATCTTAATGGCAAAGCATGAACAAGTTGTGGAAAAGCATAAGGTTGGTTTGGAAATTTGGATAGCCCCACAAAAAGGCAAATCAACCTGGCTTATGCATAATAAGTGAACTTAAACAAATAATAAATGGTTCCATTTGAATTTAGACCCTAAACACATTTTAGGATTTGAATCTAATTTCAAAATAAAGTTTTGCAACCATAGATGGAACTCGTGTATCATCAAGAGAAATGTAAACAAGCTCATTCATATACACATCTATATATGCACACCTCTCTTTACCCACCCATGTTGACATCAGCAATAACATCATTCTACTTCGTGTATACGTGTCAAAGCATCAGTGACCCCCAGAACATCAATGCTATAGTGTTGTAGTGCAGCCATAACATCAATGCTATGCAGTATTGTGTTAACGAAGCATCAATGCTATGGCATTTGTAGTGCTATGATTTTACCATAACATTGATGCCATAGTGTTTGTAATATTCAAGATCTTATTAACCTAAACCCTGGTAATTAAGTATTAGTAATCATTTTTAAATGTCTTAAGGAAGAAGGTTTAAGGAGTGAGGGTAACTGAAAAAAAGAAATTAAGATTTAAATAAAAGAAAATCATTGTACAGTAGTTTGATCGACCTAAGTTTAGTTTGTATGGCTAAAGTTGAGTAACAAGATATTTTGGGTGCACTAAATGAAGATAAGGTTTGAGTTTATGATTACAGTGACCATATCTAAATTTGGTTGATTAAAACTAGCAGGCCACAATTAATGAGAGACTGTGCGAGAATTCACACCATTTATGTCATTAATTGTGGCTAAGCAGTTGAGCAAGCATGATTTGTCAAACCAAAATTTGAGGTTAAACATATATCTATTACTGGGTTAAGTCACACTTACAATATGGTAGATAATGCAACCAAGCGTGCTAGAAAATTGATGAGTGAGAAGAGTTTTGCTTGACAGTTATATGGAAATTAGAATTGGGATCAAAGAGTAAGTGATGATTTGGTTCTATGTTTACAAATGTTCTCACACTCTTGTTTGTCTTAATAGCATCATTGATGATCAAGTATGTAATAACTCTCTATCCATCGTTAATGTGCTACAGATGCGTTTGTTTAAGAGTGTCGTTGTAGTTCGCGTTCGCTGCGTCAGTTTTAAATATAGAAACGTATTTGAGTCCGAGTGTCGTACACAGGAAGGCATGAAATCGAGTTTTTCTGTCACTTAGTTGTCACGGAAATGGCGGGTTTTTGCTTGCGCGAGAAAATGCAGGAGAAAAGCGAGTAAGAGAGAGAGACAGAGAAAGAGAGAGTAGGATTAGAGCTCTTTTAAGTCATGGCATTCACTTAGATCAAGATGAAAACAACATCAATACTATATTTAACATGCAACTCAAGTTTTACAATTACAACACTAGATAAATGCTTAAGCACAAGTAAAGTAAAGCTAAGCTAGAGAGAGAAAGAAAGAGAAAGGAGATGGCGAGGCGGCCACGGCGGTGGAGGAGAGCTCTGTCGGTGGCTCGTCGACTCCGATTATTACAGAAGTGTGCTAATGGTGGTGATGAGAACCTCATCATGAACCCTAACTAGCACAATCTAACCTAGAGATGTAAGAAAAAGCTCCTACATAACCCAAAGAAAGGCTTAACTCAGAGAATTCTGAGTTTAAGAAGAAAACAAATCATAAGGGGTAAAACTGTAATTTCACCAACGCAGTTTGCAAATAGGGTAATTAAGGGTCCAAACACAGGTCAAACAAGCCTAATAAGAACGAAAGTGGGATGGTCGGATCTAAAAAGGGTTATAGCTACTTTAGGAAATTAAATGACATTCTGTAACCCTAAAACAAATCCACTTCAATTCACGAGGTTTGAGACAGGATAAAAATCAACTAAACCTTCTAAAATTCATAGAAAAATAATCTTTAGGGTTTAGAACCTTCAATTTGACCTTAGAAACCCATTTTGACCTACAAAGAGAACCTTGTCCAAATAATGACTTAATCTGGGTTTTTACGTAAATTGGCTAGTCAAACACGGTCCAACCAAGAAATAAAACTCACCATTAAAATCCTTAGGTTCAAATTAGTCTTGTGTAAAAACTTGAGCCTAAGAGGAGACCTCCTTGACCGACTTTGCAATTTGGTCCTCTTCATTTACTTTTTGACCCTTATCTTTCGAAACCCTTGCATTTTGGCCCCCAACATTTTCGTGGTTCGTTGCAGAACGGTCCCTCATGCAAAACTCTGCGTAGCACCATGCTCTAGCGACTTTGCGCGGAGCATGGCGCCGCGCAGAGAGGGGTGACCGCCCTGCAAAGCAGACGCGGGGTTCCCTGCGACGTCCTCTGTCGCAGGGACCCGGCCATGCTCTCTGCCGACCCCAATACCTTCCTTGCGAACGCACGGAAGGTATGGGTCCCCTCTCCGGCCGCGCTCCGGCGAGGCTGGCACGTCGCCAGCCCACGTCTCCCTCTACGCCAGCCCCTTTATAAGGACCGGCACCCCCTGACGGTTCCCCCAAGCTCTCTTTGACAGAGAACAACCCCCACTTCATCCCCTCCTCCTCCGTCAGACGGCCCGTAGCTTCCGGCGACTCCCTCCTCTTCCTCCTCGTCGCTCTGCTTCCTTACCTGCAGCAGGGTTCTCCTAGCCCTCTCGTCTGTGCCGTGTTGCACCTGCCGGCACCCTCCGCTTGCTTCCTCGTCGCCGCACTTCTCCACCAGGGCCCTTTCTTCCCCTTCTCTGGCAGGTATGATCCGGTGGCTCCGCCCTCCCCCTTCATCCAAAACCTAGGTAAATAGCTTCCTCTCCTCCTCCTTTACATTTTCCCTCTCTAAATTTGTCTTTTTACCTCACCGCACACGACCTCCACCTCCGCCTGCTCCGTCTCCGACCACCCCCTCCAGCGAATTCATCCCACCTCCACAGACCTTCTCACCCCTCGCCGGCTACCCTAAAAGCTTCCCCTCACTCCACTCAACAAATCCCCCCTTTCCATCCACTGCAAGACGCCACCCGACGACCCCCCAAACAAACCCACCTCTCCAGCCACAGTTCGACCTAGGGCTACCACCACACGCTGCCTCACGCCTCTCCAGCACCCACACTGCCTTCGCCGCACTCCGGCGAAGCTCCCTGCATCCACTGATTAGGCCGAAAGGCCGTATTCTTCTTTTCAGGTCGACGACCCTTCACCGCCATTACCGAGCTTCTGAAGCTCCAGCACCTGCAGCTGTAGGCTCTCTCTCACCCAGGCTCACGCGCCACGACGTGCAGCTTGCCTCCGCGAAGCGTCCCAGGCCTGCAGCTGGGGCGAAGGCCTCTCACGCTGCAGCAATTGCCTGCAGCTTCCTCAGCTGCGGGCACCAATTGGGGTGGGACATTTATTCCCACCTCGGAAGTTCTGGAAGCGTCGTAGCCAAATAAGGGAAAAAGTGTTGTAGGCTTATCGCCTTCTAACATAGGGGTCAGGTCCCTCACGCACGCCGCGCACCACACGCTCGCCCTCGCCCGCGCTCACGCCCCGCAGGTTTGGGCCGGATCCGACTATCCTAACCCGCGCACTCCTCGCCCACCACAGCACGTCGGTGGGCCTGGTCCCGGGCGTGATACCCGTACCCGAATACCCGGCTCTGGGAGAGCGATCCTATGAGAGAAAATCTGAGAAAGAGAGAGATGCGGGGAAGGGTAGGGATAGGTTTTGCTTTCTGATCTTTATGCGAGCGTGCAGGAGTAGAAGGAGAAGGAAGGAAGGCGGCCGAAGTCTTAGCTGCTCAGGGCAGAGAGGAAGAAGGAGAAGAAACAGAAGAAGAGAAGCACTGTAGCAAACCTACAGTTAAGTCGTCTGACCGCTGCATCAGACGACCGTTGAGCAGCGGCCAGAGGAGGTAAAGCAAGAGAAGAAAGAAGAAGAAGGCGGACGAAAAAGAAGAAGTCAGAAGAAGAAGGAGATTGTCATAGCCGCAGAAGAAGGGAAGAAAAAGAAAGAAAGAGAAGAAAAAGAAAGAAACAGAAGAACAAAGAAAGAACAGAAGAAGAAGATGGCGGACGAAAAAGAAGTCAGAAGAAGAAGGAGATTGTCACAGCCACAGAAGAAGGGAAGAAAAAGAAAGAAAGAGAAGAAAAAAAAAAGAACAGAAGAAGAAGAACTCTGCAGAAGAAAAGAAGAGAGAAGACGCAGCCGTGAACAGAGAAGAGAAAGAAGAAGAGCAACTGAAAGAAGGAGAAGGAAAAGGAGAAGAGAAGAAGAAGAAGCCAAGACAAGCTCCCTCTCGCTCTCTTTCTCTCTCTCTCCCTTATTTTTGTAATCTAATGGAGAAACTTTGTATTTCTAGAATTCCAGTAGCTCCCTGAGTTCGACCTCGGGAAAACCATTTCCGAGTAAAAAAATTTTGTAATGATAACTTGGTAGCTGTCTTATTACTATAACGACTATAACTTGACATATAACAAACACAACAACCAACCCATCAGGTGGCTAGGAGTAGGGTAGAGCACTTGCAAGTGTATTGAATGCCTTACATGGGTGGTTGGAAGGGGTTTATATAGGAAGAAGGGCTTTCTAAATGAAGGGGCTTTAGCGACGTCTGGGACGTCTCTAAAACCCCTCCTGAAACGTTGGTGAAGCCCCTCTACCCTCTGGTCGTCCGCGTGCTCTGTGCTTCCGCTTCTCGGTGACCCACATGCAGCCGCTGACGACCGTCCGATCGTAGATTGGACGGCCGAGATCGCGCGGTGAGAGCGCTTCAAGATCATGCCTCGCTGATGCTGTGCGCGAGTACGGGTTGGATGCACGCGAACACGCCGCGTCGCCTGCTCCTGGGCCGTCAAATCAAAGATGAACGGCTGAATTTCAGCGACTCGTGACTCTGTTGCCGGATTTAGCTCTTTCGCGATTTGAACGCACACCCCCTGCGCGTGTAGCGGGGGCACGATCGCTGCGCTGTGAAGGCAAATGGTCGTGGAGAGGAGGCGAGTGAACGGGCATTTTAGCCGTTGGATGGATGGCGCAAGATCTGCTCTCAGCCGTTCGATCGTAGATCGAACAACTGAGAGCGTCCTTGCGGGTGATGAAGGGAATGTGCACAGGTGCTGCGGTGGATATTCTCGGCCGTCCAATCGAAGATCGACGGCTGAGATTCATCTTGCGATGGATAAAGGAGGCTGGGCGTTGGCTGGCGGGTGCTAATCGGGTGCCACGTGGCGCGTTGTGGGCCATTGATCATCAGATCAATAGCCAAAACTTCTTGGGTCAATTGCAGGAGCTCTGGATGTCAAATTTTGTCGATTTTGAGTCCATTAGACTCCGTTTGTCATTCTAAATCCATCCGTGAAGTCTGAATGCTCATCTGAGGCCTGTTTTAACATGCACTTGTACATATGGCCATTAATAATGTATTATAAGCAATTTCGATGTGCAATGCATGTAATGATCCCATGCCCATTTATGATGTGTTATCTGTGCATTTTATCCTTATGACTGACCCCGTTTAGCAGAATTATCATCATAAAATGTAGCGTTATCATACCCCCATGCTTACTCCTTGCTAGTCCCTATCACGGTTCATTCTAGCATTATTCTTACTTAGAATTCATGAAGTGATTACTTAGACATTTTGTTACTTGTCAATAGGAGGAAATATACTTAGATCCTGATCTATAGAGACTAAACAGTGTTTGGGTGTCTGCCGAAATGTGAATCGCCCAAATCCTTGCTTTAAGTTATATATATTTTTTTCTTTTCATATTTTCTCATTTTTTTGATTTTTTGGAGTTGAGAGTGTGTTGGTAACCTTTTACGGCCACCCAACCCACCCATAACTCGAAAAAGACTCTAACTGCTAAGCATCTTGGTGTGAAGATCGCGATAGACTCACTTAACGATAATTCAGACAGATTTCGGGTTCCTACGCCCCTAGGTGACTGGAAAAGGAAGTGTTTTGCCTGAAGGTGTATCTGTCCGATCGGTAGCTTTCTCCCTACTTTTATTTTATTTGGAGTCAACACAAGGATTTTTCCAGTGTATATCTCCCTAGATTGCTATACTTCCCTGCTTCTTCCTTAAGTGTTTTGAATCTTTTTGTACTTTTAGTGAGTTGGGCTCTGGATAACCGGCCAATGGGCTGTTACCCACGACCACTTGCCAGCTATACTCGTGCGGTGAAGTGTGACTAATTTTGTTCTCTTTTTTTTCTTCTTTTCTATTATTATTATTTTTTCTTTTTCTCTTTCTTTTTTTTTCCTTGGTTGTTTAGTAGGTGGCTTCCCTGATCTCAAATTTACCTAGAGGCAATAAGAAGAAAGTGGTCCTGTGGCTGGGCTCTGGACAATCGGCCAATGGGCTATTACCCATGACAACTTGCTAGCCATACCACCCTAGAAGGTTCATTAGCTACCAAATTTCAGTCAGAATCTCCGATGAGTGAGTCAGTGTAAAAATGTGTGCAGATGCTTAGACTAAAAGTCCTTCCGAGTCAGAGGGCAAGTTGATAAGTCGTATACTTATCACCTTAATTTATTGGTGGATTAAAATAAATTAAGGTTGCAAGGATTCGAAGCTGAATCCATATTTTAACGGACACCAGGGCAGATTAAGCCTGAAGGCCTGAAAAGTCTAAGTGTTCAGGTTCTTTTCATATTATTTCCCACTGTTGACAAGTTCCTAATGCCTAAGTTTTTCTTTCTAAATTCATCATTTTTTTAAATTAATTTTATTTTATTCAGACTAATTAAAATGAACTCAGAATATGCAAATTACCACCCCCCATGCTTAAGTTGGATAATGTCCTCATTGACAATTAAATTGATGCAACAGGAGTTTAGAAAGAAATCACCTGAGCGAAGCAGTATATCTGATCAGTCTGAATCTTTTGGGTTGCCTCCCAGGAAGCGCTGAGTTTAACGCCTTCGGCTAGGTGATGCCTCGTGTCAACCCTCAATGAGGGTGACAACCTCCTTTGGGGGAACCTGGGCAAGGAAGTGCTTCAGTCTTTGATCGTTTACCGTGAAAGTGTACCTAGTGTTCGGATTTGTGATTTCAACTGCCCCATTAGAATAGGGTTTGACCACCCTATACGGTCCTGTCCACTTTGATTTGAGCTTCCTGGGAAAGAGTTTGAGTCGAGCGTCAAAAAGCCAGACTTGCTGGTTGGGCTCAAAGGTCTTCTTGTGGATGAGTCAGTCGTGGATGGCTTTCATCTTCTCCTTGTAAAGCCGACTATTCTCAAAGGCGTCTCGACGAATTTCCTCGAGCTTGGAGAGTTGGAGCGTCCTTTGTGCACCGGCTAATTGGGAATCCATGTTGCATTGCTTAATGGCCCAGTAAGTATGGTGTTCCAACTCGACAGGAAGGTGGCAAGCTTTGCCAAAGATCAGGCGATAAGGAAACATGCCTATCAGGGTCTTGAAAGCGATCCGGTATGCCCACAGGGCATCATCCAGTCGTGTGGACCAGTCCTTCCTGTCAGGTCTCACGATCTTCTGTAGAATGTTCTTGATTTGTTTGTTTGAGACCTCGATTTACCCATTAGTTTGCGGATGATACGGGGTGGCAATGTAGTGGGTAACCCCATATTTTCTGAGTAGGGCAGGAATTGGGTGTGGATAAAATGACTTCCACCATCATTGATCATGACCTTCGGTATTCCAAACCGAGAAAAGATGTTCTGCTTAACAAAGTCCATGACAACCTTATGATTGCAACGATGAGTGGCGACGGCTTCAATTCATTTGGAGACATAGTCTATAGAGACTAAGTTGTACTCAAAGCCGTTGGATGGTAGAAAGGGGCCCATAAAATCAATACCCCAAGCATCGAAGATCTCGAAGGTCAGAATGGGTTGGAGGGGCATCATGCCTTTCCTGGTCATGGTCCCTAGAGTCTGGTACTGAGAGCAAGTCTTAGCAAAGTTGTGTGCATCCTTGAATAATGAAGGCTAGTAAAATCCGGACTGCAAAACTTTTGTAGCCGTCTTCTTCCCTGGAAAGTGGCCACCACAAGCTTGGTCGTGACAAAAGGATAGCACACTTTGAACTTCATCCTCCGGAATACACCTCCTGATGATCAGGTCGGCACAAAGGCGAAACAACATGGGATCATCCCATAAATAGTGCTTGGCTTCAGCCAAGAACTTATCCCGTTGCTGTCTGGCCCAACTATGCGAGGTCTGTCCTTCTACCAGGTAGTTGACGAAGTCGGCATACCAAAGTAGTTTCCTGTCTTGCACAGCCAAAATTTGCTCATTGGGAAAGGTGTCAGATAAGGGCAAGGAGGGCCCAATGTGGTCTGGGTGGAGTTTGGACAGGTGATCGGCCACAACATTCTTTGACCCGGCTTTGTCGCGAATTTCCAGGTCAAATTCCTGCAAGAGCAGGATCCATCTGATGAGCCTGGGTTTAGCATCTTTCTTAGTCAACAAATGCCGGATGGCTGAGTGGTATGTATAGATGGTCACGTGGGATCCTAGAAGGTAAGATCAGAACTTTTCGAGTCCAAAAACTATGGCGAACAGTTCTTTCTCCGTGACCATATAATTCCGTTGGGCCTCGTCCAACGTCTTGCTCGCATAGTAGATCACCATAGGTTTCTTGTCTTGTCTCTGTCTCAGGACTGCGCCGATGGCAAAGTCTGATGCATCACACATGATCTCAAAATCCTGGGACCAGTCTGGGGGCTGTAGCATAGGTGCGGTGGAGACTAAGTCCCTAAGAGTGAGGTAAGCGTGGATGCAATCAAATGCCATGTTGAATAGGGTGTCACTGGCCAGAAGGTCGGTCAAGGGTTTGGAGCACATAGAGAAGTCTTTGATGAACCTTCAATAGAAGCTAACATGTCTAAGGAACGTGCGGATTTGCCGGACCGAGCTAGGTGGGGGAAGTTTGGAAATCAAATCAACTTTAGCTCGATCTACCTCAATGCCCCTATGCAATACGATGTAATCGAGGACAATTCCTTCTTGAACCATGAAATTGCCTTGGGACCCTTGAGAATTGGGGCCTCTGTTAATCACGTTTCGCGGGTTCGGTTGTGGCTGAGAAGGAAGGGATCCCTGTTGTTTACAATCCAACAGCTGGCTCAATTGTCCCTTCACTAAAGCCATTTCCTCCTGGTGTTTTTGGTTCATTTTAGCCATTATTTTTATCAGGGTGTCCATTTGGTTTTGTGGGGGACAAGCCACTCTATTTGGGTTATAAGGGGGTCTAACCGGTGGACTTTGCTGATAGGAGGGTGGGTTTGGCTGATGGTTTGGCCTAGGCTGGTTCTGGAATTGATGCGTTTCTGGTTTGTCCAAGCAAAGTTTGGGTGATTACGCCATCCGGCGTTGTAGGTGTTTGAGAAGGGGTCAGGTTTGGAATAACCTTGGATAGCCTAGACATCTTCAAAGATAGAAGGTGTCGAGGGAGAGGGAAGAGAATAATCAGGGGTTGAGGGAGCAAAGGTCCCTCCCTGGAACATGGTCAGGGGTTGTTCCAGGTGCATCTGGCTTAGTGGCTGGACTAGGTCAACGTTGTGAGCTAACTTTGCTAGCGAGAGGGTCTGTAGCAGGTTTCTGGTTTGGTTCAACAGTTCATCTATTTTATTATCTACCAATTCCACTCGATCCAATTTCTTAGCAATGATATCCATGTCAACTATTCCAGAATTTGCTTGTACCTCATAGATCCCACCATGGGGTTGACTGGATCAACTAAACTGAGTCATGGAGGCATTATTGAGCGAATTTTCTCTCATAGACTCAAAGAGCTCAAATACGCTCTCCTCGTCTTTGTTCAGGAAGTTTCCTCCGCATGAAGTATCGACGAAGTTCCGAAGGTTGCTGTCTGGTGCTGGTTTTCACCGTCAGTTTGATTAGATTTTATTACTCGAAATTTAAAATGTTCTGAGGTCGAACTCAGGAAGCAAACTTGATTTTAGAAGCATAAAAATCGCAATTCACAATAATGTACTATTTTACAAAAAAACAAGAGAGGAAATAAAATTTTTGTTCTCTTTTCTTTTCCTCTCTCTTTCTTCTTTGTTCTTCTTTCTCTTCTTCTCTCTGTCTTCAGACGTCTGATTCCATGAATCAGTCGCCTTAAATGGCGTTTGCTGCAGTGCATGCGTTCTTCTTCCTTCCTTTGTCTGTTGCTGCTCTTCTTCTTCTCCTTGGCTTTCTCTTCTTCTCTTCTCTTTCTTCTTTTCTTCTCTTTGGCTGCAGCTCCCTCCTCTTTCCTTCTCTGGCTCTTTCTTCCTCTTCAGCTCCTGCTTCTGTAATGTGCTTCTTCCTCTTCTCTTCTTCTTCTTCAGCTCTTGCTCTTTGGCACGGCTAAGTCCTTAGCCGCTTCTTCTTCAATTAGCCTCTTCTCCTCTTCTTCTGCTTCCTCTTCATCCTTCTTCTTCTTTAGCTTCCCTACACATGCATGGTTAAGCAAAAACCTACCCCTACTCTCACCGCGTCTCTCTCTCTGCTTCTCTCTTGGGTTTGCTCTCCCAGAGCCTGCTCAGTTGTTATGACCCTGGCATCAAACGTCGTTTAAGACATCTGGGAATTGGTCCAAACGTCTGGTCAGACGTCAGGAAGCCTTCCCAGATGTCTGGAATTTAATTTTTTCGACGTACGGGTTCGCATCTGCGCGCATGCGCGCGCGCAGACTGAACCGCCGCCCTCCTTTCTTCTCTTTCCTTCCTCCCTGCAGGCGCAGCCATCTTTCTCTCTCTCTCTCCCCACGGCAGCCTTCAAATGCCCCCCTCTCCTCTCCCTCACCCTCACTCCACCGCCTTCTTCTTCTTCTTCCTATTAGCGAGAAAGTAAGCGGGCAAGGGCAGCAGCAGCTACTGCCGTGAGTGCGTGGGGAGGGGTTGCTACGAGAGGGAGAGAGCTAGATCGCGAGGGTGCGAGCTCGCTGGAGCAGCCAGGGCCGGCCGGCGGGTGCGTAGCAGGAGCGTGGTGTTGGGGAGGAGCTGCTGTAGCTCAGGCAGCAGGAGAGCGTGGCGCGGCGCGGCTGTGCGCAGCTGGCGGAGGGCGAGGAGGTCCTAATTCTGGGAAAATTTCCCAGAATTAGACGTCTGGACATACATCTAGATGATGCAGGAGACGTCTAGAGGAAGGTCCAGACGTTTGAAAGGTACGATATTTTTCCTTCCTTCTTCTTTCGTGTGTACAGCCATGCAGCCGTTCCGCCGAAGGGTTCTGCTTCGTTCTGTGTTGAGGACGGTCGCATATGTGTGCAGGTCTCATTCGGGAAGGCGCAAGGGCACACCCTCCCACATAGATCGGACATTTGGGCACTGCACCAGATGACGGAGAGGGTCTCTAAACGTCTGGAGTGACAGTCGGACATCTGGAAACTAAGTCCAGACGGTTCAATGGGATTCTGGATGTCTGAAGGACCGCACAGGATCAAGGTATGACCTGAGCCATCGTTTAAGACGTCTGGAAGATGTTCCAAACGTCTGATTTTGGGCAGACTTGTCATTTTTGACCCGTTTGCAGGTAGAGTGGCCCCTTTAATTATTTATCAAAAATTATGCACTTGTGAAATAATTAATAAATTTTAGGGTATTACATGAATCCTAGGACTGAAAAACTAGATTGAATGATAGATCTTAGGGTATGGCATGAATCCTAGGACTGAAAAACTAGATTGAATGATAGATCCTAGGGTATAGCATGAATCCTAGGACTGAAAAACTAGATTGAATGATAAATCCTAGGATTTGGCATGAATCCTAGGACTGGAAAACTAGATTGAATATATATATTGCAGTCTTGGAAAAGTAGAAAGGAAAACGATAACTGCCTGTAATTGGTTAATAGCTGCCTGTTTATGAATGGATAATTACTGTTGAGAACATGGGCTATATAAATATAAAGCTGAAATGATGAAACCTAAATTGACTAAGTTAAAGAAAAATGAGCATGAACCTTACGGGGAATTAGGAGTAGAGCTCCGGAGAAGTGGATGGAATAGAATTGGGGAAGTGAGCTGGCCCTTGAGTACGGAGTACCAAGGAGAGCGACTGTCCCCCTATTTAGTGTAGAGCGGAGCTAGCCGCCCCAGGGACCCGGGGTTAGGTCTGGCCACTTTGTACCGACTTTTGGCCCTCGTGTACACAGTACCGAGGAGAGCTACTAGTGTAGGGAGAGCACTAGCCACCCCACAGGCCCCGAGGTTCTGCTAGCCCTCCTTCACCGACTTGTTAGGCCCACTGGGTAAACCAGGGTAGTCAGGTAAGGGTGCGTCGACTGTGGAGGGGCAAGACCCCTGTTTGGTTACTGTGGAGGGGCTGGACCCCTGTTACTGAGAGGGCTCTACCCTATACTGGTTCCGTGTTGTGCTTTTGGCGCACCCGTTAACGGAAACGACTGACCGCGTGCCAGTGCGAGGTAGCTACCCGTGCGTTTATCGTGTGTGCCGTAGTCACCGTTACGTCTGTCAGTGACCTTGGGGTGGTTGACTGAGGGTAGGACCACCACGGGGGACTCTCCCAGCCAGGGAAGCACCACGTGTTACTTCTACTTTTCGGAAAAGACTGCAATCAAGATCGTTCCCACGATGAACATTCAAGATCAAGAGAAAGATCTGAGGAATAATTCAATAATGAGTAATTGGAAAAATAAAGAAAGAGATTAAAAATATAACAGCTACTGTCCACCTTACTGTTTTTCTTAGCTTTTGGTTGCCACTCTACTCAGCGTTTCGCTGACGTGTCACCTTTGTCACCCTTTCAGGACCAGGTGTTGAGCAGCCAGAGCTGGCGACAGTAGAGGGAGCTGGGCCTAGTAGAGCCTACTAGTTTTACTTGTGTAGTACCCACTGTAACTTTCCTTCTGTTGTAGTGAGTATTTTTTGTTACCACTGTACTCTTTTATTGTAAGTATCATGTTTATGTACCTATTTATTTCTTTATTGTTGTGGTGGTGTATACTGTAGTGGCTCTTTTCTTTACTGCTGTATTTTGTTACCGCTAGTTATGTACATGGCGAATGTGGTTTATTTTACTCCTCTTTCGGTTACTTTCTCTTTGGACGACTGGGTCTTGGGATCAGTCGAGTAGGTCCGATTCTCGTGTCTCGTAGGGATTCGAGAATCGGGTCATAACAAGATGGTATTAGGGTAAGGTCGTCCCGAGAAGTGAACCAACTAACTGGAAAATAACCAATTCACGTGTCTATAACTAGAGTAGCCACCACAACGTTTCTTTTGACATATGTTCTTAGACTTCTCCGTTAGATATCATTTCGTATTGACGTGTTTTCGTTCTGTATTCGCGTCTCCTTGCAGGAGATGCCTTGACGCGGGACTAGCGAGGCGGGCCGAGGGCGCGACCGAGGATGAGGTCGGAGGGGTGGGCGCGTTGAGGTCGACGTTTCAGTGGACTAGCCACTACTCCCGGGCATTCAGGCCCAGGACCTCGCCCAGCTGATACGAGACATCGTGCGAGAGGAGCTCCACCCGCTGCCACGAGCGCCTCTCCCTGGGGCTGCGGAGGGGAGTCCTCTGTGGGACCACGCGACGAACATGGCGCTGGACGCTGGGGAGGGGATGGGCCGCCACCGCCCCCACCTTCCTCGACACTTCTGTGCACGAGGCTTCTTTACCTGGAGGTGCACCAGCATCACCACTTCAGCGCCACTTCAAGCTTTTCGGACAGTTTCGGAAGCTGAAACCCCCCTCCTTCAAGGGGGATGAGGACCCTACCAAGGCGGAGGACTGGCTTGAGCAGATCGAGAAGGTTTTTGACACCCTTCACCCCCTGGTGGAGTGCCGCATGGCCTTTGCCACGTACCAACTGGAGAGTGCGGCACACAGGTGGTGGAGGGCGGTCAGGGGACAGGAGAGGGACAAGCCGACCTGGGACTGGTTCGCTACCCTCTTCTGCGAGCAGTACTTTCCCTAGACGTAGCAGGACCAGAGGAGGTGAGAGTTCCACACTCTCCGCTAGGGGACGATGACCGTGAGCACGTACAGCATGCGTTTTCTGAAGCAATCTCTCTTCGCAGCGACAGTAGTAGCCACTGAGGAGGAGCACCTTTGGAGGTTCACCGAGGGGCTTTGACCTGCGATTTGGGGGTATGTCAAACCCCTGAAGCTTCCTACGTTCTCGAGGGTGGTGGAGGTAACTATGACATACGAAGAGACCAACCCGTCCGTGCGAGATACTGACGGTGGGCGAAAGAGGCCCTATCAGCCAAACTTCTCATAGGGCTGACGAGAGAGGAGACACGTGGCGCCCGCAGGAGAGTCGTCACATTTTGCAGGGCCATTAGTGGCCTTTGGGGGCCCTCGACAGGGGCCAGCTGCTAGCACCGGACCCCCACCCAGCCGACAGCAGGGACCCACTGAAGGTGGGAGTCGGGTTCCTCTCAGCTACCAGTGTGGCCAGCCGGGCCACATCAGGAGGGACAGCCCGTCTAGGGCAGGAGGTCAGCAGATGCTTCCCACACCGATCACTGGAGGGCGAGCAGGAGGCTGCGGTTTCCAGGCGCGAGGAGGAGGACAGCAATCACGGGGAGGGTACCGGCCAGCAGCTACTCGTCCGACGTAGAGTGTGGCTGCTTCGTCCGCACCTAGGACTGAGGGGCGTATCAACGCCCTGACACACAGGGATGCCAGAGCTTCGGGATCAATGGTGGCAGGTATGGTTTCAGTTTCTGGCAGACTTGTTTTCACGCTTTTCGATTCCGACGCTACACACTCGTTTGTCGCTGCCAGTTTCACGGTTAGTTTGAGGCAAGACTGTATGCTGTTAGATGATCCGTTCATGATCAGAGGTCCGAGTGGTCAACTGTTTGTAGCTGAGGAGGTATACACGGGTTGCGAGGTCAGTGTTGGGAGACAAAGCCTTCCCGCTGACCTGATTATGATACAGATGGAGGACTTTGGCGTAATTCCAGGGATGGACTGGTTGTCCGCTTACCAAGCCTTGGTGGACTGCTTTGAGAGAAAGATCGTCTTCTCCATACCGGAGTTGCCTTCTTTCGAGTTCCACGGGCAGCCAGTGGACGGAGGCTTCAAGTGCATTTCTGCACTTCGGGTGGCGAGACTTTTGAGCCAGGGGTGTGAGGGCTTGATGAGAGCCTCATCATGAGCCATAACTAGCTCATTTTGACCCAATAAAGAAGATAAAAGCTCCTACATAACCTAGAAGAAGGCTTAACTGAAGGAACAAGTGCTCTAAGAAGAAAACATGAAATAAAGGTTAAAACTGCAATTTTACCATTGCAGTACATAAACGGGATTTCTCAGAAGCAAAACATAGGTCAAATGGTCCAAATAAGATAAAAAGATGGTTGAGTCAATCAGAAATGGGTTTATGTGTAATCTAAGAATTAAATGACACTTGGTAACCCTAAAACAGACCCGCTTAAATTAACAAGGCTCCGGTCAGGATAAAAATTGAGTAAACCCTCTAAAAATCATGGAAAAACATCCTCTATGGTTTAGAACACTTAATTTGGCCTTTGGAACCTAGTCTGACCTAGATTAGGGTCCTAGCTCCTCAATTAACTAAATTTCAGTTTTTACGTAAAATGTCCAGTCAAAACGAGGACAAACCTGAAATCCAACTTCTCCATTGGATTCCTTAGGTCAAAATTAGGTTTATACTAAAATTTGGACCTAAGGGGAGGTCATCTTGACCTACTTTGCAATTTAGTACACCCAAATCACAAATAGGTCCCTATCTTTTGAATATCCTTGCAAAGAGCCCCCCAAGTTCTTCGCCCCCTTTGCAATCCGGTCCTACCGCCATTGTTAGGGCAGAACCGAGCTCCAGCGAGGTTCTGAGAGGGATTGCTCTCTAATCCCTCAGAGATTCCCTCCCAAAAATGGAAAGGGGATTCTCTGAGGAATTCCCTTCCTTCTAAAGCCAATTACAGTCGCTGGTGTGAACCCAATCTCTCGTGTGAACGCACGAGAGATTTGGGTATCCACCTTCCTTCCAACTCCGGCGAGCCGGCAGACCTAATTGCGCGCTCTCCACGCGCTGTCAGGAGCGGCCAGCACCTATAAAACACCCCCCAGACCCTACCGCAGGACCCAAGCTTGATTTTGACGGAGATCCCCTCCAAATTCCCTCTCTCCCATCTCCGGCCAAACGACCCACAAGCTCCGGCGACCTCCTCCCCTCCTTCTCATCGCTCTGCTGCCATACCAGCAGCAGAGTCCTCTCCGCCTCTTCCTCCCGCGTCGCGCTGTACCCCGCGCGCGTGCTCCTGACCTCATCTTCGTCGCCGCTTCCTCCCTCATGGTCTTTCTTCCCCGACGACGGCAGTTACGAGCCGTCCTCTCCACCTCCTCCCTTCCTTCCAGACAACCCCAGATACATTCTCCATCCTCTCCTCTCTCTTTTCCCCCTACTATTTTATTTGATTACCCCTCGACAGTACCTAACCACCTCCATCGTTCTCGCCTTCAACCGCCCTCCGGCGAGCTGCCCACGCCACTCCGCCCCTCCACACGGCTCGCCAACCCCCTAGTGAGCTTCGCCTCACCACCAGGAACCCATTCCACCCCATCACTGCCACTCCAGACCTCCACAAGCACCCCCCGACCAACCCACCATCTCCGGCCACAGGTTGACCTAGGCACGCATGCCTAGGCCGACCTGCAACCTGCAGGATCGCCCACCGCCTTCGCCGTGCTACGGAGAAGGTTTCCAGCTATTCTGATTGGGCCAATAGGCCGTTCTGTTGGATGTCAGGTGTACGCTCCGGCCGCCATTAACATCCGAAGCAGCAGGGAGCTTGGAGCAGCTTCGGGCATCAGGCTTCCCAGGCTGCAGGTGCAGCAGACTCTCGTGAAGGTCGCGAAGCAAACGAGGCCAGCCAGTCGCACAGAGGAGCCATCAGCTTGGGCAATCGAGTGACGAAAGCTCTGCGGGCGCGCGTGAAGGCAAGACCGACCAGATAGTCCCACATCGTGGGATTGCAAAACTCAGGTATCATATAAATTATTTTTGTGTTTTCTTCTTACTGCCTCCGTAAGCACAGGGGTGAGGTCCCTCACTTCCCCCACACGCTTCGTCCGCGGCTTGACATCGCGGATCTGGCGGATCCGACCCGACCTAAACCTACGCACTCCTCGCGCATCACCACTTGCCGGTGCACCTGGTCCCGGGTGCGAATCCGACCCGACTACCCGTGTGGCTCTGGGAGAGCGTGCTTGAGTGAACTGCTTGAGAAAAAGAGAGACGCTTGGGTGGAGGGACGGGGGTAGGTTTTTGCTACTGTGTGGTGTGTGCAGGAAGGAAGAAGCGACCGAGGCAGCGAACACTTAGCAGCTGAAGAACAGGAAGAGAAGAAAGGAGAGGCTGTGTAGCAGTGAAAGGAGAAGTCTTCGCCGAGAAGAAGAAGAAGAAGAAGGAAGACAAGGCAGAAGAGAGAGAAGAACAAAGAAGAGGCCAAGTGAAGACTGCAAAGAGATCAGAAGAAAAAGAAGAAGAAAGAAGAAAGGCAAGGCAGGAGAAGAAGGAAGATACAAAAGCAGAAAGGAGAAGAGAGAAAGAGAGATCACATTTAAGACGTCTGATACAGAAATCAGACGTCCAATTCTACTTTTTTTTCACAAATCCTTTTTAAAATTCTCTCTTTGAATCAATTATATTTGCATTTAACAGTTGTATTCTTTGGTTTTACAAAGTACTGAGATTGCTCCCCGCGTTCAACCTCGGATACTCTAGTTGTTCGAGTAATAAAATTCTTTATATTTGTTTAAACGTTTTGTCGGTTATACTACAACGTAATACGCTTTAAATCCGCACAAAATCGTTGACAACATTTTGGCGCCGTTGCCGGGGAGCAACGGGCACTTTTAAAGCTTTTGATTACAACTTTTCTATCTAATATCTGACTTAACTTCTCTCTTTTGTTGTGTTCAAGCAGGGAAAGCAAAACAAAAAGGAAAGAACAATAACTGCACAACAGATTCTCCAAGGAACAGGTAATCTCCATAAGCCCTCTCTCTTAACCCTCTCGCAATCTAAAAAGGAAAAAAAGAGAAAAATCAACGTAGGGCTACCTGTTTCATATTTAGTAACTCATCAAGTTGCCTGATTTTCATTTCAACATATTTTTGTCTGTTCATCCAACTAAGGCAACTAGGGCTAAAACTTTCTCGATTGAGCCCTAGGTGCTAATTTTTAAGGCAACTAAATTGGACCCACTAGAGCAAAGTTAGGGATTGCAAAGGTAGGATTTTTAGAGACACATCTTCTCTAAAACAAAGAAACAAACTTTCCAAAAAGATGTGTGCCTAAACCGTGTTTGAAACGATTTATACAAGAGGAACCCTAAGCAAATCAGGCTGATAATCCATTTGAACCATAAAAGGAAGGACCTAAAAGCTCTCAAAGGAACAAGAGGTGAAGTTGATCCATTGGGTCAACCAACCTTAATATTAGGTCACTTTTGCACTCAAAATACTTAAAAGTTCAAGTGGAACATTAAGCACCTTGATCTTAAAATAAAAAAAGGTAGACTTAAGAGGTCAAGGTCTCCATTCTGGTCTACCTGGAACCGCAGTGACAAGAGAGGTCAGGTGGGGGAAACCCTGTAACCCGTGGGGACGCTCTACCGTGTAGGGGTCTTTGCGAGACTCTCCCTCTCTGGCTACCCAGGTATTTCTCAGGTGGACGATCTTCTGATCCAGGGGTCCATCTACCCCGAACCTCTATAGTCACCCAACAATTCTTGGGTGTCTTGATTGGGTCCAGCACCTTCTAATCTCATCACATCTTTCGGTGCTTGTTTGGTAGGAGGTCCTTAAGACCACCTTTAAGACCTCCTTTAGAAATTCATTCTCGTCGAGGCCAAGTCTCGACGCCCTTGTTTGTGCAGCAACCCCACCACATAAATCTTTCATCTGATTCAGACCCTGATTCTCCTTCTTCTCCCATCATGGCACAACCCATTGAAGAGGAGAATAACCTTGAACACCAACTTCAACGCTTGAATGATCTCTTTCAGAACTTTGTAAACCCACCGCAGCGACCTATGATGTGAGATCACTATAATCCCGTTGCGGTGGCAATCGAACCCCGAGTACGAATCCCAATTGGAGGACCTGACTCTGAACTGAAGCCCAATATGATTCATGCCATACCGAAGTTCCATGGGCTTAACTTTGAGAATCCATTCCAACACATTAAACAACTCAAGCATCTGGCCCAGACATTCGGGTCAGATGTACAAAACCGGGATATCCTACTCATGAAAATGTTTTCGTTCTCCCTCTTGGACAAGGCCGCACACTGGTATCAAACTCAGACCCGCCCGATCAACACATGGGAGGAATTACAGTTCGAATTTTTGAAAAAATTCTTCCCTGTTGGCTGGACGAATGCCTTGCGCCACCAGATCACTCATTTCACTCAACAATCGGGAGAACCTCTTCACGAAGCTTGGGATCAATTCCTAGATCTCATGCGAAAGTGCCCCCATCACGGAGTTCCTAAGTGGGAACAAGTCCAGTCTTTTTATCAGGGACTCTGTGAGAATATTCGTCTATTCGTCAATGCAACATGCGGAGGAAACATCATGGGCCAACACGAGGACATGGTGTGGGAGATTCTCGAAAACATGTGCGAGAACTCCATAAATAATGACTCCTTAGGCTTATTCGACAGGACGAATGCTCGCGCATCGACGAATCTAAGAGGGACACATGAGATGCAGGACCTGTCCACTTCTGTCGACTTGGAGCTGATGGCCAGTCGGTTGGACAAGGTCTCTATTATAGAAAAGAAGGTGGACGAGCTAACTCGACATTTGCAGCAAGCCACCTCTGCGCAAAACTCTTTTGCACGACCTCCTCTGGCAAGGGAAACAGTGCAAAACATATACCACCAACCTGCCAAGGGGATGGACCCATATCCACCCCCGTCTGCCTCTCGGACCGGAGTGACCTCCGATCCCTTCTACTCGAGTTGGGGGAACTCTGAACCCTCATATTCTGACTTTCCTGAGGTTCCTCAGAACTGCGAGGACCTCAATGCCATCCAGAATGACCCATACTCCAATACCTACAACCCTGGATGGCGAAATCATCCTAACTTTCAGTGGGCGGGAAATTCTCAAAGACCACCATATCAACCCCGTCCACAAGCTCCTCGTCCATATCAGCCGCCTCAGCCTCGGCCCAATCCCACCTACCAATCCGGGCAAAATCAGGATCAACTGACTCTTATCCTTCAAACACTGGCTGACATTCAAAAGATGAATGCGGAAATGCAAAAATAGCACAAGGACGAGATCACAGAGGTTCGCAACCAACTGGCCCAGATGGCAAATTCCCGCCAACCTGGCACCCTTCCTTCGCAACCTCTGCCCAACCCAAATAACGTGCCGACCCAGAGGCGCGTTATGAATCCAAATCCAGGCCACGCACATTTGATTTATCAGGCCCCTGCTACTCCATCACCAGACGGGATGGAGGCTTCAACATCTTATGCAAGATTTCAGCAGCAGCCACCCCTCCTACCTAACCCAAACCAAAATCAGGCCGGATTAAACTCTGTAACAACACGTAGTGGTAAAACAACACAAGACCCACATTATCCGAACCACTCCAAGCCTGATAATCGCCAAGACCCTAGGGTAGTCATCCAAGATACTTCTGTCCCAGATCAAGAACCTGGACCTATCCTAGAGGAACCAGCTAGGATCCCATTTCCTGAGGCCTTGACCAAAGGAAAAAGGACAACCAAACCTGTGGCACCTGAGGAGGATCTGGTCAAGCTCTTTGAACAGGTCCAGATAAACATCCCGTTGATGGATGCAATTCGTCACATACCGGCTTACGCAAGATTCTTGAAAGACATATGTACACCTAAACGTAAGCCGCGAACCAAGGATGGGAATCCGATTGTACTGTCAGAGCAAGCCAGCTCTGTCATCTTGAGCAAACTCCCACCCAAGGCAAAAGACCCAGGAACTCCCTTGATTTCTTGTAAAATTGGTGAAACCTAACTTGATAGAGCCCTACTAGACCTAGGTGCCTCCATAAATTTAATACCTACATCCCTCCTTGACCACCTTGAAGAATCTGAACTTAAACCCACTGAGGTGACATTGCAGTTAGCCGATCGATCCATCAAGTCACCCAAAGGAATACTCGAGGATGTCATTGTTAGGGTACGAGATTTTTATTTCCCAGTGGACTTCATAGTACTGGACATGGATGCACCTAAGAACCCAAGGGACACACCAATCATATTAGGGAGACCCTTTTTGGCCACTGCTAGGGCCAATATAAACTGCGAAGAGGTCCAGATAGAATTAAAATTTGGGAATCAAAATCTGAAGATTGACATTTTCAAGGCCCAACAAGGGATTAATTGCGGGGTTATAGAGGAAATTTGTGATGTCGAAGACGTGGTTGATGAACTGCATATAGAGGACAACCCGATTATTCCTGATCAACCACTAGAGAATCAAAAATCGCTAACAGAGGAGTGCGAACATGATCTAGACACACCTATGACTCCTACCATTGCTCCCGATACAAACCCCGAACCACCCGCTGCTGCTGACAATCCTGTCATGGAACTCAAGCCCCTTCCCGAACATCTGAAATACGTCTTTTTGGATTCAAATCAGACGTTTCCTATGATTATCAATTCTCGACTCACACCTGATCAGGAACTCCGTTTGATTTCTGTTCTCCAGCAACATCGTAGAGCCATTGGATGGACTCTAGATGATTTGACTGGTATAAGCCCTTCATAATGCACACATCGAATCTACACAGAAGAAGGCTCACGACCTTCAAGAGAAATGCAAAGACGCCTAAACCCTAACCTACAGGAGGTCGTGAAAAAGGAGATCATAAAGTGGTTAGATGCAGGGATCATCTACCCGATCTCCGACAGTCGTTGGGTGAGTCCAATACAAGTGGTGCCCAAGAAGGCAGGACTTACCATCATCACGACTGAAACCGGAGAAGTCATTCCTACCCGAATAGCTAATTCGTGGAGAGTCTGCATTGATTACAGAAGACTAAATTCCTCCACAAAGAAGGATCATTTCCCACTACCGTTTATTGATCAGATCCTCGAGAAACTAGCGGGAAATAGATTCTTCTGCTTTCTGGACGGGTACTCTGGTTACAATCAGGTGGCAAACCATCCAGAGGACCAAGAAAAGACCACATTCACCTGCCCCTTCGGGACATACGCGTTTCGAAGGATGCCATTCGGTCTCTGCAATGCACCTGCAACTTTTCAGCGGTGCATGCTTGCCATATTCTCAGATATGGTAGGTGATTATCTGGAAGTCTTCATGGATGACTTTTCAATTTTTGGACAATCATTTGACGATTGCCTCCAACACTTGGTCCATATACTCAGGCGGTGCATCGAGGTGAATTTGGTTCTTTCCTGGGAAAAGAGCCATTTCATGGTGCCTGAGGGAATTGTCCTGGGACATTTAATCTCGGAGAAAGGCATCCAAGTGGATCGAGCTAAGGTTAACCTGATTTCCAAGCTCCCTATGCCTAGCTCGATTAAGGACATCCGATGTTTTTTGGGGCACGTCGGTTTCTACCGTAGATTCATCCCTAATTTCTTAAAAATCGCGTGCCCCCTAACCAATCTTCTCTCCAAGGATGTGCCTTTCGAGATTTCCAAGGAATGCACTCAAGCATTTGAGATCCTACATGACCGAGTCACCCAAGCCCCAATCCTACAGTCCCCTGATTGGTCTCAACCCTTTGAGATCATGTGCGATGCATCTGACTTCGCTGTAGGAGCGGTTTTGGGGCAGAAAATTGACGGGAAACCTATGGTCATCTACTACGCCAGCAAAACACTGGATGAGGCTCAGCGTAACTATACGGTTACTGAGAAAGAGCTGCTGGCCGTAGTATTTGCCCTGGAAAAATTCAGATCATACCTTCTGGGTTCCCGTGTTATCATATACTCAGATCACACAGCTGTGAGGCATCTCCTTGCAAAGAAGAACGCGAAACCTCGATTAATCCGATGAATCTTGCTGTTGCAAGAATTTGACCTTGAGATTCGAGACAAGGCGGGAAAGCACAATGTGTTAGCTGATCACTTGTCCCGCCTTCCTTCTGAAATTATTGATCCTTCCGGACCTATTACAGAACATTTCCCTGATGAGCACCTCCTGACTATCAGTACCAGTCTTCCATGGTTCGCCGATATAGTTAATTACCTGGCATCACATCAGATTCCGCCTGATTGGCCGAAGGCCAAAAAGGACAAATTGTGCTCCGATGCCAAGTATTACCTATGGGAAGACCCGTAACTATTCCGCATTGGTGCTGATCAGATAATCCGACGATGCGTCACGGAAGTGGAAATCAAAGACATACTCTCATTCTGCCATGACCAGGCATGCGGTGGACATTTTTCTGGACATAAAACCGCATCGAAAGTCCTCCAGTGTGGCTTTTACAGGCCCACAATTTTCAAGGATGCATACGATTACTGTAAGGCATGTTCCCGTTGCCAGACTCTGGGCAACATGAGCCATAGAGACATGATGCCTCTACAGCCGATCTTGGTATGCGAAATTTTTGATATTTGGGGGATTGATTTCATGGGACCCTTTCCGACCTCGGATGGCTTCGAATACATCTTACTCGCAGTTGACTATGTTTCCAAGTGGATAGAAGCCATTCCGACCCGAACCAACAATCATAAAGTCATTATAAAATTCCTTCATCAAAACATTTTCTCGAGGTTCGGGATTCCGCGTGCTATAATTTCCGACGGAGGGACCCATTTTACAAAAGCTCAGTTTAGGTCACTGATGACCAAATACGGGGTGTCACACCGAATCTCTACTCCTTACCACCCCCAAACTAATGGTCTAGCTGAGCTATCTAACCGAGAGATCAAGAAGATCCTTCAGGTTACTATTCGACCTGATAGAAAAGATTGGTCTTCTCGGCTTCCGGAAGCATTGTGGGCCTATAGGACCGCCCACAAGACCCAATTAGGAATGTCTCCCTTCAGACTAGTGTACGGGAAGGCATGTCACCTCCCCGTCGAATTGGAGCATAAAGCCTATTGGGCAGTACGGACCTGTAATCTCGACCTTTCTAAGGCTGGAACCCACAGAAGACTTCAAATGAGCGAGATCGATGAATTACGCCACGACGCGTATGAGAACTCGCGAATTTACAAAGAACGGGTTAAAGCTTTTCACGACAAACACATTTCTAGGAAGGTCTTTCATCCTGGTCAAAAAGTTTTACTCTTTGATGCCTGACTCAAATTATTCCCAGGAAAGCTAAGATCCAAGTGGGTCGGACCCTACCTAGTCCAACAAATCTTCAGAAATGGAGCCATTGAAATCAGCCCACTCAGCCACGATTCTGAACCCTTTGTCGTGAACGGTCAGAGACTCAAGCCGTTCATTGACATGACCGATATAGATTTGGCTGAGTCATCCTTTACCCTCCATTCCTCTTGAGCTCATTGCGCCCAGCCGATGGTGTAAAACTCAGTGCTTAACGGGAGGCAACCCGTCATTCTTTGAAAAACCCGAAACCGTTTCTGACATCTCTATGCGGAACTCATAGTGCACTTTAGGGTTTATCCATTAGAACAGCCGACTTCACCTCAGGTATACCTACCCGAGATTAGAAATCGTTCGCAACAAGTCACTTCGACCCATTCACTCACCACACACCTGTCCTAATACATGAACTAAGCTGAATTCGAACCCACCTAATTTACAATGGGGACATTGCAAATCTTAGGCATGGGGGGGATATGAAAGTGCAAAATGTCAGAAAATTCATATCAAGAAAGGGTTTCACAAAAAAAAAAAAAAAGAGACTTGATAGAGGGGAGGAACAATTCAGGGTCATACAAATGAGAGGAGGAAAAGAAAGAAAAATGACAAAAAGGAGCACAAAATGAAAATGAAAAGAAATAGTCATTAGTAAAAGGTTAAGGGGTTAACTGAAGTTCTAGACCAAAAAAAGGAAAAGAAAAGTGCTATGGAGACATAACAAGAGATTAGCGGGAACGCTGGTCTTAGGCCTCTTGGGCTAGATTTGTTAGCTTAAAAATTCGCGTATCTGTTAAAATCTGGATAATCCTCAAGAGGTTGAGGAAAATGCGAAACTTAAGTATTAGGTCTAAGGCTTAGGAAGTATTCGGCCTCGTTAACTGACCTTCGGTTTGCAGGATTCGGTAACCTAAGCACCCAAATTCACACACAGTCCGGTTTAGTGCGCATAAACATCCAAATCACGCGAAAAGTGTTTAATGTTCTAAAAAAGTCACCTAGATTAAGAGCAGCCAATCAACACAAATTGATTTGGACGAGTTGCCAGCGTGGAGAGGCGGGAAATTCCCCTCGAAGATGCGTAACAACATATCATCTCCTCGGTGCTTGTCTCTTAGGATATTTAAATATCCTACTGGGGGCATGTAAGCACTCTGTTGGTTCAGATACCATGGGCGGCATTATCACGAAATGTCGATTGCCAGGGTCTGGATTTGGCCACGGAACGCCATGGGCGGGATTATCTCGAAATCTCGAAAGCCAGGGTTCTGGGGGTTGCCATGGGCGGGATTATCTCGAAATCTCGAAAGCCAGGGACCCTTGAGGATTGATGATGGGGACGAGGAATCCGATACAGACCATGTTGAGAAGCTAATCCGAAGCTAGAAATAAAAAGAAAAGAGAGAGAAAAGCTCTCCAAACAAATAAATCTTCTATCTCTCTCTTACAAAAAAAAAACGCACTGCAAACTGAACTTAGGCTAAAAATGTCTCAAGCACGGGTGCTTTAACCACGGAGTCCAACAAACCCTAGGTTAATTTTTGTGGGCCGTAGAAACCTTTGCGGAGGACTGAGGCTAAAGTAGAACAGGTCCGGATTTTGGTTGGTACTTGAGTACCTCTAGGCCTATTATTGGCATTCCTACCAAATCACAAAAGGAGAAGCACTTATCATTATTGACAGACACTCAGGGTCTAGAACGGAAGTTAAAACCTTGAAATTTTGCTAAGGGACTAGCAAAAGCTAGGCATGGGGGTATGATGAGAGCCTCATCATGAGCCATAACTAGCTCATTTTGACCCAATAAAGAAGATAAAAGCTCCTACATAATCTAGAAGAAGGCTTAACTGAAGGAACAAGTGCTCTGAGAAGAAAACATGAAATAAAGGTTAAAACTGCAATTTTACCATTGCAGTACATAAACGGGATTTCTCAGAAGCAAAACATAGGTCAAATGGTCCAAATAAGATAAAAAGAGGGTTGAGTCAATCAGAAATGGGTTTATGTGCAATCTAAGAATTAAATGACACTTGGTAACCCTAAAACAGACCCGCTCAAATTAACAAGGTTCCGATCAGGATAAAAATCGAGTAAACCCTCTAAAAATCATGGAAAAACATCCTCTAGGGTTTAGAACACTTAATTTGGCCTTTGGAACCTAGTCTGACCTAGATTAGGGTCCTAACTCCTCAATTAACCAAATTTGGGTTTTTACACAAAATGTCTAGTCAAACGAGGTCAGACCTAAAATCCAACTTCTCCATTGGATTCCTTAGGTCAGAATTAGGTTTATACCAAAATTTGGACCAAAGGGGAGGTCATCTTGACCTACTTTGCAATTTAGTACACCCAAATCACAAATAGGTCCCTATCTTTTGAATATCCTTGCAAAGAGCCCCCCAAGTTCTTCGCCCCCTTTGCAATCCGGTCCTACCGCCATTGTTAGGGAAGAACCGAGCTCCGACGAGGTTCAGAGAGGGATTGCTCTCTAATCCCTCAGAGATTCCCTTCCAAAAATGGAAGGGGGATTCTCTGAGGAATTCCCTTCCTTCTAAAGCTAATTACAATCGCTGGTGTGAACCCAATCCCTCGTGCGAACGCACGAGATATTTGGGTATCCACCTTCCTTCCAACTCCGGCGAGCCGGCAGACCTAATTACGCGCTCTCCACGCACTGTCAGGAGCGGCCAGCACCTATAAAACACCCCCTAGACCCTACCGCAGGACCCAAGCTTGATTTTGACGGAGATCCCCTCCAAATTCCCTCTCTCCCATCTCCGGCCAAACGACCCGCAAGCTCCGGCGACCTCCTCCCCTCCTTCTCATCGCTCTGCTGCCATACCAGCAGCAGAGACCTCTCCGCCTCTTCCTCCCGCGTCGCGCTGTACCCCGCGCGCGTGCTCCTGACCTCATCTTCGTCGCCGCTTCCTCCCTCAAGGTCTTTCTTCCCCGACGACGGCAGTTACGAGCCGTCCTCTCCACCGCCTCCCTTCCTTCCAGACAACCCCAGATACATTCTCCATCCTCTCCTCTCTCTTTTCCCCCTACTATTTTATTTGATTACCCCTCGACAGTACCTAACCACCTCCATCGTTCTCACCTCCGACCGCCCTCCGGCGAGCTGCCCACGCCACTCCACCCCTCCACACGGCTCGCCAACCCCCTAGTGAGCTTCGCCTCACCACCAGGAACCCATTCCACCCCATCACTGCCACTCCAGACCTCCACAATCACCCCCCGACCAACCCACCATCTCCGGCCACAGGTTGACCTAGGCACGCACGCCTAGGCCGACCTGCAACCTGCAGCATCGCCCACCGCCTTCGCCGTGCTACGGCGAAGGTTTCCAGCTATTCTGATTGGGCCAATAGGCCGTTCTGTTGGATGTCAGGTGTACGCTCCGGCCGCCATTAACAGCCGAAGCAGCAGGGAGCTTGGAGCAGCTTCGGGCATCAGGCTTCCCAGGCTGCAGGTGCAGCAGACTCTCGCGAAGGTCGCGAAGCGAACGAGGCCAGCCAGTCGCACAGAGGAGCCATCAGCTTGGGCAATCGAGTGACGAAAGCTCTGCGGGCGCGCGTGAAGGACAGACCGACCAGATAGTCCCACATCATGGGATTGTAAAACTCAGGTATCATATAAATGGTTTTTGTGTTTTCTTCTTACTGCCTCCGTAAGCACAGGGGTGAGGTCCCTCACTGCCCCCACACGCTTCGTCCGCGGCTTGACGTCACGGATCTGGCGGATCCGACTCGACCTAAACCTACGCACTCCTCGCGCATCACCACTTGTCGGTGCACCTGGTCCCGGGTGCGAATCCGACCCGACTACCCGTGTGTCTCTGGGAGAGCGTGCTTGAGTGAAATGCTTGAGAAAAAGAGAGACGCTTGGGTAGAGGGATGGGGGTAGGTTTTTGCTACTGTGTGGTGTGTGCAGGAAGGAAGAAGCGACCGAGGCAGCGAACACTTAGCAGCTGAAGAACAGGAAGAGAAGAAAGGAGAGGCTGTGTAGCAGTGAAAGGAGAAGTCTTCGCCGAGAAGAAGAAGAAGAAGAAGGAAGACAAGGCAGAAGAGAGAGAAGAACGAAGAAGAGGCCAAGTGAAGACTGCAAAGAGATCAGAAGAAAAAGAAGAAGAAAGAAGAAAGGCAAGGCAGGAGAAGAAGGAAGATACAGAAGTAAAAGGAGAAGAAGAGAGAAAGAGAGATCACATTTAAGACGTTTGATACAGAAATCTGACGTCCAATTCTACTTTTTTTTCACAAATCCTTTTTAAAATTCTCTCTTTGAATCAATTATATTTGCATTTAACAGTTGTATTCTTTGGTTTTACAAAGTACTGAGATTGCTCCCCGTGTTCGACCTCGGATACTCTAGTTGTTCGAGTAATAAAATTCTTTATATTTGTTTAAACGTTTTGTCGGTTATACTACAACGTAATACGCTTTAAATCCGCACAAAATCGTTGACAACAGGGCTTCCTAGCTTGTGTGGTGCCAGAGCCCTGCCCTGTGGCAAACATCCAGAATATCCCAGTGGTCAGAGAGTACCCCGACGTGTTTCCAGACGAGTTGCCAGGACTACCACCCGAGCATGAGATCGAATTTGAGATCTTGCTGGTACCGGAGACCAGCCCCATCTCCACAGCACCATACAGGATGGCACCCAGGGTATGGCATGAATCCTAGGACTGAAAAACTAGATTGAATGATAGATCCTAGGGTATGGCATGAATCCTAGGACTGAAAAACTAGATTGAATGATAGATCCTAGGGTATAGCATGAATCCTAGGACTAAAAAACTAGATTGAATGATAGATCCTAGGATATGGCATGAATCCTAGGACTGGAAAACTAGATTGAATATATATATTGCAGTCTTGGAAAAGTAGAAAGGAAAACGATAACTGCCTGTAATTGGTTAACAGTTTCCTATTTATGAATGGATAATTACTGTTGAGAACATGGGCTATATAAATATAAAGCTGAAATGATGAAACCTAAATTGACTAAGTTAAATAAAAATGAGCATGAACCTTATGGGGAATTAGGAGTAGAGCTCCGGAGAAGTGGATGGAATAGAATTGGGGAAGTGAGCTGGCCCTTGAGTACGGAGTACCAAGGAGAGCGACTGTCTCCCTGTTTAGTGTAGAGCGGAGCTAGCCGCCCCAGGGACCCGGGGTTAGGTCTGGCCACTTTGTACCGACTTTTGGCCCTCGTGTACACAGTACCGAGGAGAGCTACTAGTGTAGGGAGAGCACTAGCCACCCCACGGGCCCCGAGGTTCTGCTAGCCCTCCTTCACCGACTTGTTAGGCCCACTGGGCAAACCAGGGTAGTCAGGTAAGGGTGCGTCGACTGTGGAGGGGCAAGACCCCTGTTTGGTTACTGTGGAGAGGCTGGACCCCTGTTACTGAGAGGGCTTTGCCCTATACTGGTTCCGTGTTGTGCTTTTGGCGCACCCGTTAACGGAAACGACTGACTGCGTTCCAGTGAGAGGTAGCTACCCGTGCATTTATCGTGCGTGCCGTAGTCACCGTTACGTTTGTCAGTGACCTTAGGGTGTTTGACTGAGGGTAGGACCACCACGGGGGACTCTCCCATCCAGGGAAGCATCACGTGTTACTTCTATTTTTCGAAAAAGACAGCAATCAAGATCGTTCCCACGATGAACATTCAAGATCAAGAGAAAGATCTGAGGAATAATTCAATAATGAGTAATTGGAAAAATAAAGAAAGAGATTAAAAATATAACAGTTACTGTCCACCTTACTTTTTTCTTAGCTTTTGGTTGCCACTCTACTCAGCGTTTCGCTGACGTGTCACCTTTGTCACCCTTTCAGGACCAGGTGTTGAGCAGCCAGAGCTAGCGGCAGCAGAGGGAGCTGGGTGATGAGAGCCTCATCATGAGACATAACTAGCTCATTTTGACCCAATAAAGAAGATAAAAGCTCCTACAAAACCTAGAAGAAGGCCTAAATGAAGGAATAAGTGCTCTGAGAAGAAAACATGAATTAAAGGTTAAAACTATAATTTTACCATTGAAGTGCATAAACGGTATTTCTTAGAGGCAAAACATAGGTCAAATGGTCTAAATAAGATAAAATGTGGGTTGAGTCAATCAGAAATGGGTTCATGTGCAATTTAGGAATTAAATGACATTTGGTAACCTTAAAACAGACGTGCTTAAATCAACAAGGTTCCGATCAGGATAAAAATCAATTAAATCCTATAAAAATCATGGAAAAATATCCTCTAGGGTTTAGAACACTTAATTTGGCCTTTGGAACCCAGTTTGACCTAGATTAGGGTCCTAGTTCATCAATTGACCTAATTTGGGTTTTTACGTAAAATATCCAGTCAAACGAGGTCAAACCTAAAATCCAACTTCACCATTGGATTCATTAGATCCAAATTAGGTTTGTACCAAAATTTGGACCTAAGGGGAGGTCATCTTGACCTACTTTGCAATTTAGTACACCCAAATCACAATTTAGTCCCTATCTTTTGAAATCATCGTAGCGAGCCCCCTAACTTCCTCGCCACCTTTGCAATCAGGTCCTTCCACCATTATTGGGGCAGAACCCTTCTCCGGCGAGGATTAGAGAGGGAATACTCTCTGATTCCTCAGAGATCCCCTCCCAGAAATGGAAGGGAGATTCTCTGAGGAATTCCCTTCCATCTAAGGCCAATCTTGATCCCTGGTGTGAACCCAATCTCTCGTGCGAACGCACGAGGGATTTGGGTATCCACCCTCTTTCCTTCTCCGGCGAGCCAGCAGAAGTAATGGCGTGCCCTCCACACTCTGAAAGCACGGCCCAGTGCTTATAAAAGAACCTCCAAACCCGGCCGCCCAATTTTAGCTTGACTTGGCCGGACTTCCACCTCAAATTCCTCTCTTTCTTCTCCAACCAAGGGTCCAGCGAGCTCCGGCGAGCCCCCCTCCCCTCCCTCTTCACTCTGCCACAAAACCAGTGGCAGAGACATCTTCCCGATTCTCCTCCGCGTCGCGCAATACCCGCGCACGCCCCCTCAGCCCCGTCATCGCCGCCGTCTTCCTCCACTGGACAGCTTCTTCTCCGGCGACAGCAGGTACAGCTGTCCGCCTTCCCGTCCCCCTTCCTCCCTGTAAGTAGGTTAGAAGTGTTCCACATCTTCCCCTCTCTCTTTTCCCCCTTTTATTTCATTTAATTGCCCCTCGACCGTCGCTGACCACCTCCATCTTCCTCGCCTCCGACCGACCTCCGGCGAGCCGCCCCCACCATTCCGCCCCTCCACACGGCTCGCCAACCGTCTCATAAGCTCCGCCTCACCACAAGGAACACTCTCCGCCCATCCACCATCCCTCTACGCCTCTACCACAGTCCCCCGAACACACCCACACCCCCGGCCATAGGTTGACCTAGGCACGCACGCCTAAGCCATCCCACGGCCTGCCGCATGGCTCACCACCTTCGCCGTGCCACGGCGAAGGTGCCCAGCTGGTCTGATTAAGCCGAGAGGCTTGTTTTGTGTTGGACAGTATTTTAGCTCCTGCCGCCATTGACGGTTGAAGCAGCTTCACAGCAGCTCCAGGCTTCAGCAACTCCAGGCTTCAGGTGCAGTGGACTCAGGCGAGCGGTGCGAAGCATCTAAGTCCAGCAAGGAGCGCAGCAACGTCCGCAGCTGTGGCGATTGCACGAAGGCTCTGCGGGTGCGCGCGGGAGCGGGGCAGGACGAGTAGTCCCACATCGGCGAAACGCGAAGCGCAGGTGCGGTATAAATTGTTTTTGTGTTACTGTCTATTCGCCTCCGAACGCACAGGGGTGAGGTCCCTCACCTTACAGCACGCTCGCCTCGTCCGCGGTTTCACCTCGCGGATCTGGTGGGCTCCGACCCGACCCAACCTGAGCACTCCTCGCGCATCACCCACCTACCGGTGCGCCTGGTCCCGGGTGCGAAATCCAACCCGATTACCCGTGGCTCTGGGAGAGCGTCCTACGAGTGCTTTGCAGAGAGAGAGAGACGTTCGGGTAGAGGGACAGGGTAGGTTTTGCTTTCCCGTTGTGCAGGCAGGTTGGTTGAAGAAGAGAGACTTAGCCGCAAAGAGAAGAAGCAGAAGAAGAAGCTGAGCTAAGAAGAGAAGAGAAGGAAGAAAGAGAGACTACAAAGAGAAAGGACTGCAAGAAAAGGAGCAAAGGCAGGAAGAAAACCTGTACATCTGAAGGAAGAAGTAGAGACTACTGAGAAGAAGACAGAAGAGAGAAGAAGCAAAGACAAGGAAGAAGAAGTCTTCGCAGAAGAGAGAAAGAAGAAGAAAGGAAGAGAGACTGCAGAGAAAGAAGAAAGGCAAAGTGAAGACTGCAGAAGAAAGAAAGCAAAAGAAAAAGGGAAAACATTTTTAAGACGTCTGATCACAAGATCAGATGTCCAATTTTACTCTTTTGTCCTAATTACTCTTTAACCTCATACATTCATATTTGAATTAAAGTTTTGAGTAAATTAGAGTGTTCAATTACATTTGAGATTAGTAGTAAATTCCAGTTGCTCCCTGTGTTCGACCTCGGATACACCGATTTTCGAGTAATAAAAACTCTTTATTTGTTTGAACGCTTTTTCGGCTATATTGCAACGTGACAATCTTTTAAAACCGATCGAGAGCGCGTTAAACACTGGGCCTAGTAGAGCCCAGTAGTTTTACTTGTGTAGTACCCACTATACCTTTCCTTCTGTTGTAGTGAGTATTTTCTATTACCACTGTACTCTTTTATTGTAAGCATCATGTTTATTTACCTGTTTATTTCTTTACTGTTGTGGTGGTGTATACTGTAGTAGCTTTTTTCTTTACTGTTGTATTTTGTTACTGCTAGTTATATACATGGCGAATGTGGTTTATTCTACTCTTTTGGTTACTTTCTCGTTGGACGACTGGGTTTTGGGATCAGTCGAGTCGATCCGATTCTCGTGTCTCGTAGGTGATGTAAACACATTTACACTACTTAAAATGTCTATTTATGCATGTTCTTAAGCATAGGATTGCATTTCATGATATAAATATTGCATTACATCCATCATCTTGCATTTAAAGTAGTTTGAATAAAATGGAGGTTAATTGTCTCCTTTTATGTGCTTGGACAGGGCAAACATTTTATCGGGGCCTCGGATCAAAGATCCAACCGTATGGATGTGATCAGGGCAACGATTGGAGTTCAACGACTCCAAGATCGCCCTAATCAGGCATCCGTAGCATCAGATAGTGACCCGGGAAGCCTAGAAGATCAAGGGCCAGGATGGGTAAATCCACACTACAGATGATAAATCCGACCGCACGGATGAATTCGGATCGATGATCGCAGCCCAACGACACAAAAATCGAGTCAATCCGACATCCGTGGCACCATCTACAACTTCCAGAAGATGGACGGCCAAGATAGCGCCACGTGGCACCATCTCAGCCGCCCAAGCGGCCGCTTCATCTTGTGAAGGCCTCGCGCCCGATCGCTCTCCGCCGTTGGATTGGATGTGGGCGCTCGCTTTTAAAAGCGTCCGCTCGACCATCCGCGCCCCATAGCGTAGTGGTCGAGCGCGCTATCGCGAGCGTTAGGCGCGGGTTCGAGCCGTGGCGAGGAGAGGCAAGTGCAGGCGATTGGGCGCGGGTGGAGCGTCAGATGGAGATCGGACGGCCGCGCGGGCCCGATAGCGTCGACGTGCGATTGGACGCGCAATCGGACGCGCGGGCGGGCGCGCAATGCAGCGGGAGAAGGCGCGACTTAAGCCGTCCGATCTCGCGATCGGACGGCTGAGGATCGCTGGACATGCGTGGACGTTGATGAGTGGGCAGCCGAGGAGGCACGCGTGGGCGCGGAAGCTACGCCCACGTTGGGGCTTTAGTGATGATTTATCCGTCACTAAAGATCCCTTATTTATTATTTTGAAGTTGTAATGTCCATTTTGCCCCCACTCCTTGCAACTATAAAAGGAGACCCCCTCCATATGAAATTCTCATCCCTTCTTTCTCCTCTCTACCCCTCCAAAGCTCAAGAGAAGCTTGTCCCACACCCGGGATGCTTCTCGCGAGATAAAGTCCAATTTTCGTTCCCCTTCGGAAGTGGATCCCACGACGACGATGGCGTGCTGCTCCGTTCCCGTTCTTCTGCTTCGTTCTCTTTCGTCCAGGCGTCGTCCCGTTCGGCTCATCCTCCAAGCAATCGTCGAGGAGGATAACTTCTCTCTCCCATTCTTATTTACAACTTTTCTAGTATAGAATTTTCCTGCCTTATAGTGTAATTGATTTTCCGCTTTTTAGTGTAACTTTTATTTAGTTTGATTATATAAACAATTGAAATATTGAATGCATGTTCTCTTTCTCTCTCTCTCTCTCTCTCTCTCTCTCTCTTAATTTGATAGCTCCATTGTAATTATATCGCCTTGCTTATCAAAAATCCTTACAAAAATATAATTGCGAATATAGATCAACGTAGCCTCCTGTGTTCGACCCGGAATTCTTTTCGGTATAAATTTTATTTGTTGAACACGAATTCTTCGCTTTCGAACTGCAACGACAGGTTTTCCAAAACCAAACACGTAAGCGTAGCGTTCGAAAATCGTTCAACAGTAGGGATTCGAGAATCGGGTCGTAACATCAGGTATACGGGTCGAGTTAACGTGCCCAGGACCAGACCCACCGACGTACGGTGGTGGGCGAGGTGTGCACGGGTATCAGGTCAGGTCAGCCAGATCCGTTGAGGAGTGAGTGCGGATGAGGCTGTGAGTGGGCGAGGGACCTCACCCCGTGTAGTTGAAGCGATAAGCCCAATACACAAAATCAATTTATGGCACTCACCGCTCCCTTGCGTTTACGAGGTGGGACTAAACTTCCCACCTTTCTATCGCGCGCCAAGCAGCAGGAGTCAAGAGCGATTGCAGCGACAGCTAAGGCCTTCGAGCCCAATAAGCAGCCTAGAGCTGTGTGCGGACGTATTCCGCGTGACCTGGGCTCGTGTCCTGGAGCTGGAGAGGTCTGGAGCTGCTTGCGAGCTTGCTCCAAGCTCAGCGTCAATGGAGGCGGAGGCTCAGGACCTAAAATCACGAATATGGCCTTGCGGCCCTGTCAAAACGCTCGGCGGGCTTCGCCAGAGCACGACGAAGGTGGCTCAGAAGTCAACGTGGCGTGAAGATGCCTGTGCACGTGTTCCTAGGGCACACTGTGTGGGTGCAGGTGGGTGTGTTCGAGGGAGGGTTTCAGTGGGTGGCGCGGTTAGTGGAAGGTCGCAAGATGGTCAGTGTATTGTGGCAGAGGTGGTGAGGTATCTGGCGAGGTGTGTGGAGGTGTGGAGCGGTGGAGGCACTTCGCTGATGGGTGGTCAGAGATGGAGATGGTGATGGTGGACAGTGGAGTCGAGGGGTCGAAAGATTAAATTGACAGAGGGGAAATAAAGAGGGGAGTAAAGGCAACTTAGCTGGCAGGTCAAGAGTGAAAGGGGGAGGCGGAGATAGCGAGTGGCTGGTACTGCCGTAGCCAGAGACGAAGGTGCCAGCGGGAGAGACGGTGACAAGGAAGAGGGGTTGGAGGGCGCCCGCTGGTACAGCGTGGCGCGGCAGAAGACGGCAGAGGTAGCTCTGCCACTGGTACTATGGCAGAGCGACGAGAGAGGAGGGGGAGAGTCCCCGAAAGCTCTGGGCTAATGGCCGGAGTTAGGAGAAGAATTGGAGGGGTAGCTCAGGCTAAATGGAGTTTGAACAATGCGGTGGAGTGTGCCGCTCCTTAAATAGGTGAAGGCCGGTCGGGAGGCACGCGATAGCGGCGGGAAAATTCTCGCCGAAGGTATGGCAGACGGAGACCCATACCTCTCGTGCGTTCGCACGAGAGGTATGACGGTCTTCAGGGCATGGGGGCGGCCCATGCGGTAGGGGGCTCCGCAGGGAGCTCCCCTTTCAAATATGGGGTTGGCTCCCCATGCAGGCGCGGTTCCAACCTCTGCGCAAAGTCGCCGGAGGTATGGCCTACTACTGCTGGTGGCAGAAGGACCGAAGTGAAGAAGATGACGAGGAAGTTGAGGGTTAAAGGTAATTTTGAGGACCAAATTGCAAAGTGGGTCAAGACATCCTACCCTTAGGTTCAAATTTTGGTATCAACCTAATTTGGACCTAAGGAATCCAATGGTGAAGTTGGATTTTAGGTTTGACCACGTTTGACTGGACATTTTGCATAAAAACCCAAATTAGGTCAAAAATTGGGTATGGATCTCAATCTAAGTCAAAACAGGTCTCAAAGGCCAAATTGAAGGTTATAAACCCTAGGGGATATTTTTCTATAAATTTTAGAGGGTTTAGTTGATTTTTATCTTGCCTGAAACTTCGAGAATTAAAGTGGATTTGTTTTAGGGTTGTAGAATGTCATTTAATTCCTAGATGTCGCCATAACCCTTTTCAGACCAAATCATCCCACTTTTTCTCTTATTAGGTTCACTTGACCTATGTCTAGACCCTTAGAAATCCCATTGATGCACTGCAATGGTAAAATTACAGTTTTACCCCTTGTGTCATGTTTTATTCTTGGATTAATAATTCCTTAAATTAGGCCTTCCCTTAGGTTATGTAGGAGCTTTAGTTCACTTTATTATGTTGAAATATGCTAGTTAGGGTTCATGATGAGGTTCTCATCACTGTTCAAATCGTGGTAGAAGATCTGGGCCAATTGCCACCTCGATACTTCGTGGTGTAGACATTTCATCAATAGTTCATTAAATCTCTCCCACACCTCATGGAACTGTTCCCCGCCCTGGAGTGTAATGCCTCAGTTCTTCCCAGGTGGAGATGGGTCTTCCTAAAGTCTTGAGCCAGTGAGATTCATTGTCTCTCGGTGAGAAGGGGAACATCTTGATCAAAACAATGTCTAGGCTAATGTTCATGGGTTTTACATTCCGGTCGATCTGGTCAAGATCCTCTAGATGCTGGAAGGGGTCCTCATTTGAGTTTCCATGAAAGTGCTCTGAATCAGGCTCAGGACGTTTGGTTTCAACTCAAAATCATCTCCCCCCTCGGGGATCCTAAGGTGTGGTTCAATCCAAATCGCAGAGGGATTGTAGAAGTCACTGAGGGGACTAGGTTGGTCCTGGAATTGTGGTGGATCAAGTGGTGGTTGCCCTTGCAGGTCCTACAAAGGTGGTGGTTGCCCCTGTGGGTTCTGCAACCGGTGTATGGCTTGCATAATAGTGTGGATCTGTTGCTGCTGAAGCCAGTGGTTTGCATTGATCTAGGCCCGAATGATGGCCATCGTATCTGGTGGAGGTTGCTCCTTAACCTCATCTACTCTAGGTTTGGCCATGTCTCTAGCAAGATCAAGTCTCCTAGATTCCCATCCCAAACAAACAACTCGGGATGAAGTGATCGTCTCCCGTGCATACACTAGAGAAGAACAGGAGGGGATGCAGAGAGCGACAAATGCAAGAAGTGTGTGTACACAACCAAGCAGGCAAGCCTAGTCCTTACAGTGTATTCCTTGAGGGACTTAAAAATCTCTAAAGGAACGATCAAATCCGTAGGCACGGGACCGCCCTTCCCAAAGCTAATATGGCCAGGTTGATTACGAGGGGATTCTAGGGAAGGTTCTTCCTTTGGCTTGCACTGCCGGTTGCGTAGACCCCACAACCGCGGTCGTTTGACACTTCTCCGCAGCCTAATCACCAAATTCTACTAAGGGAATGAAGGCCAAGTGCCCAGCAAACAAAACCACACCTCTTGAGACTTAACCCAATCCTGCCTAGGGCACGTCTACTCTGTTTTAATGGGGCTAGGATAGTGCTTGTGCTCGGGTTATGTGATGAGGCGTTAATTGGGGTGGTGCCTCTTAGTTATCCAATTTAAGTGTGTGTGCTCCTAACACGACATGGTTTTCAAGTAATGATTTAAGATGTGTCTTTTAATGTTTGTCCTCACTTTTGTGTCTTTTAGGGTTAACGTGTTGTAATGTTTTCAGGCAAGTTTCAAGTGGGCACGCCAAGTTTTGCATATAATCGGTAAGAGTGGATTTCCTTTACTGTGACGAGGCTCTAAAACCCTAATGTGCTCATCCTAGGGTTCATGCGATTTCTACCAGATGAGTTGATTTTAGGGGTGAGTGGTGAAGCCCAAGTCAAACCATGGTGACTTCGCAAATACCACTCAAAGAAAAAGAACATTCAAAAAGATGAGGTCTTTAAGAATGTTAGAGTATATTTTTTTTTGTTGGGTGATGAGTTACGGATGAGGATCAGGCAATCATTCACCATACCAATTTTTTATGATTTTAAATTTTTTTAGATTTTTTTTTTTTAGGCAAGCAAACAACCACGGGTAGAGTACTCACAACCGGTCCTTGCTGCGCTTACTCTATCTATCTCCATCGTCACGAGTTGCGCTCCTTTGCCGTCCAAGCGTCGAGTTCCTACAGCCATCAAGTAGAGGGAGAAAATGCATTAGATGATGTGAGCATGGATGCAAAATGGAAATGACAAAATAAATCCACTGCCTCCCTAGTAACGACGTCAAAAACTGACGTGCTACGGATGCTTTTGTTAAAGAGTGTCGTTGTAGCTCGCGTTCGCTGCGTCGATTTTAAATATAGAAACGGATTTGAGTCCGAGTGTCGTACACAGGGAGGCATGAAATCAGGTTGGATGCACGCGATTTCGCCGCGTCACCTACTCCCGGGCCATCAGATCAGAGATGAACGGCTGAATTTCAGCAGCTCGTGCCTCTGCTACCGGATTCAGCTCTTCCACAATTCGAACGCGCACCCCCTGCGTGTGTAGCGGGGGCACGACCGCTGCGCTATGAAGGCAGATGGTCGCGGAGAGGAGGCGAGTGCGCAAGCATTTCAGCCGTTGGATGGATGGCGTGAGATCTGCTCTCAGCCGTTCGATCGCAGATCGAACGGCTAAGAGCATCCTTGCGGGTGATGAAGGGAATGTGCGCAGGTGCTGCGGTGAATATTCTCGGCCATCTGATCGAAGATCGACGGCTGAGATTCATCTTGCGATGGATAGAGGAGGCTGGGTGTTGGCTGGTGGGTGTTGATCGGGTGCCACGTGGCACGTTGTGGGCTGTTGATCATTAGATCAACAGCCACAACTTCTTGGGTCAATTGCGGGAGTTCCAGATGTTGGATTTGGTCAATTTTAAGTCCGTTGGACTTCCGTTCGTCGTTCTGAATCCATCCGTGCAGTTCGATTGCTCATCTGAGGCCTATTTTGAAATACACTTGTACAAATGACCATTAATAATGCATTATAAGCAATCTCGATGTACGATGCATGCAATGCTCCCATGCCCATTTATGATGTGTTATCTGTGCATTTTATCTTTAAGATCGATCCCGTTTGGCAGAATTATCGTCATAAAATGTAGCATTATGAATCGTTAAAATCTCAATCAAGATAGAAGAAAAAAGATAACCCATACATTCTTTATAGAATGTTTATCATCCCCAGCAAACTTTTGATAGGTTGGAACCGTAAACCAAAAAATAGATGATATTGAGCAATAGCCTACCCACTTCTTATCCTATACTCCAATGAAAGTAAGGATGTAAATTTGAGTTCAACCGACTCAAACCCGACTTAACCCAACCTAATTGGAGTGGATAAAACCTGACCCATCTATTTAGATGGGTATAGGTTTTGATTTAGAAACCCGAACGAATATGAATACGGGTATGAATATGTTAATTTATCCATTTACACAACCTGTTTACCCGACTTATTCATCTATATATTTTTCTAAATACTTTATATCATACCCTTATTTTATAAGTATATATTACGATAAAAAATTAATACTTTATTATTTTGGTGAGAATTGGTGGCTATCTATTTCTACGTTATTGATATCATCAAATTTCTTAATCTCTTGTAAACATAGTTCATGTACAAAAATAAATCCTACCATCTATAATGGATAATTAGATATCCGACAACAAAATGGGGATCCGATGGGTAACTATACGGGTATGAGTTTAGATTTATGTTTCCAATAGGTAAATAGATAGTATGTAAGTGGAGAATTTATAAATAGATATGAGTGTAGATATTGCGAAACCCAACCCACACCCAATCCCTTTACATCCCTAAAGCAAAAGTACACAAATCTTAATCCTCCGTTATCCTGCTACTTAATAAAAGCAATCATGCGGGTTCACTGATAAGCGTAAGAACGTAACGAAAAAGTTGACTTCAAAGATGAGTTCCAACCCACCTCCCTTTCCCTCAGAAGAGTAAGTGGAACACTTCTGTATCGATAATTACGTGCTTCTCTCACATCAATCAATGATTGAGGAACTGTCCTACTATTTTGTATCTTCCTTTACGCAAGGAATATTCAAATTACAAACTTAGACGTCTTCTAACGTCATTGCTTTATTTGCTTGTTGATTTCAAAGCACTTGGGAAACAGAAGTGTTGCTTTCACTTTGCATCCAATTTTTCACGTGAAAACTGAGAATCCCTTTCAAATTGCATCTGAATAATCATTCTTCTATCATATTCTAATAATAAAAGCCATTTAAAGTTCAAAATTGATCTTTTGGATCTCTAATACAGAGCGTGCGGTAGAGTGACAACCACCCTACATGGCATCTTATTGATCGTGTGGTTGAATTCCATTGCCTGCTTTCTTCACGTCTTCAACGAAAATACATTTTTCTCCCACAATACCTGTAATATTCATTGATGCCTTCTCATTCTCCAAAATTTTGGGTCGTCGAAAAATAAGGACAAATTTGGCAAAAGGATGAATTTTGAGAAAAAAACCTTTACATACATGTCCAATTATTTGCCATCACAACTTTTTCCTATTGCCATGCAAATTCTTAAAAATTTACCCCATTTTAGAGACCAGCGACCGTCCGATCTCAAGCACAAGATTGGACCCCTCCGAGGGAAGTGGACAAAGATAGAGGCGTGACGCCTGGCAAGATGGCAGCACCGACCACTTTTTAGAGGTGAAGGGGGACAGATGTCGAAAACGTCTTCAGTTCTACGTGGAGAAAACCGTGTCTCTTTAGAGATGGCCCTCATCAAGTATTACATAAAACCTAGAGTTGACTTTAAGATAAGACCACTTTATGCTAAACACGCAAGAAAGTTTAACTCAGTCAATTTTGAGAATGCCACAGAAATGAACCTTACGAGGTTTAGATGTGGAAAGACCTCACTTTTTTATCTAGCTCTGAAACTTTGACAATTGCGTTTCAATGGATACAAATTTTAAGACTTAGTTTACTTAAGGATTAATCCTTTTAAAGAGAGGTTAATCTCCATCTACTTGACTATTTAATTCTTAATTTGCTAACCTAAATCTACCAACTTTAACATAGATTTACTTAATATCAATTTCAATTAATGTTAACTAAATCCATGTTAAAATTATATACTATCCATATCTCTAACATTACTTATATTTTATATACTCAATACCACTATCAATTAAATATCACAAGAATTAACGTTACAACTTAATACCAAATGAAATAAATATAAATTAATGTTAATACCAATTTACCAACGAATACAATTATAGGTTAACGTTAATTTTAAATTTCTTAACATTATTTTACTAACCGTCCAATTAAACCAACCCTAAAATATAGTAACTTCTTACGGTATCCATGCATCGTTTACGTGTCTAATTCACCAATCGCGGGCGTTTTCGTTGGGATATTACTAGAGTTTAGTCTTCGAGATTATCCAACAGCGAAGACTCACTCCCACACGAAAGAAATTGCTCTGAACGGTAGACTGCATGAGAGATGGTGAGAGACACTGCTGCAATTCCCTTCCGAGTAAAATACACCATTCAATTTTGATGCCCCCTGTAACTTCATCTTTAAATTACCATATCACCCCCGAAAGCATTGTAACAAATTGCAAGACAAAGGAAAAAGAAAGCTCCAGGCCCCTTTCACATTTTAGCAATCACTTTAACTGCATTACCATAAAAAAAATCAGAAGACGCTGGAATTGGATTACATGAAAAGCAAAGATACAGAATCTAACTAAATTGTGGGGATTCGGGGGAGCCTCCTTTGACACCTTCTAATCAATAAACCAATGAGCATGAATGAACTTCAGTTATCAATTCTTTCTTCCCATGCAAGTTACAGAGTACAACTTGAGGTATGCAATTTAACAACCACAACCCCCTCTCTTTTCCCCCACCCGCGGTAGCTTCAACGCGGAAAATCACCTGTAGAACTCCAAATGCCCACCCATATCCCTCCATATTAACTTCGACTCGGCCGCAAGTTTATGGCTCCTGCTAATAACCAAGCCAGTAAGTTCATGCCTAGGCGTTGGCTTGTAAAGGCTTGCCTCGTCTACTTTCCCTGATGAAACAGCTTCCCTGGCAGGCATAACACAGTCCCACCAGAAGCTGTAGAGGACCTCATGCATCAGTTTCCAATACTCCTGGCTTCGAAAGACCCGGAAAAGTGAGCTGCCATTTGGTGTCCAGCAATACAAATCGACCCAGTTCCGATTCATGATTTCCATCTGGCCTTGAACCTGTGGCATGTAGTAGTATGGTACCGCCTTCCAAGGCAGCGCAAGCTCGGGCTTCCCTTTGTTGTAGGGGCATTTCACTTCAAGAATCCCGCCGTCTGGGTCATTGCCAAGGATTCCGTCTGGGGAAGCACCCAACCACTCATATTGGTCCTCAGCGTGAACCGCAAACCCCAGTATCCCTACTTCCCGGCCAGTAATGCTCTTGTACTGCTTGATTGCACCCGACTCGTGAGTGATGCCCCAGTCCATGGCAGCCCTAGCAGCAGATCCAAAAACGACGGCATCCGATGCAAAGACCTTTTCGTGCCAGAGCTCAGCTCGGCGAGGCGCCTTCCAGAAACCCAAGGCAGTGCTGAATGAGCTTGTGGTCAGCTTGCCTTTGCGAAGAGCAAACCACTCCTCCGACCGCTGTGGAGCATCTGAGATTGTAGCACGCGTAGATACAACCAGTTTCGATGGGGTAAAGAGAATGACTGGTGGTGAATGTGACAAGGTTATATCGGATGTGGAGCAGAAGGTTCTGGATACAAAACCGTCATACCTTTTGCTGAGAGGGGGAGCTCGGAAGCGCACAAGGGAGGTGCACATGACCATGTGGAGGACAGGACGTGAAAGCATTTGGCTACAACTCCCTGTTGAAATGAGTGGGCATTAAATACCATTTGCGGAATTTGGATTAGACAATACTACAAGCGAAGTTTCGTAAAAACTGTTGTCATGCCTCTTCTTGTTTGAAAATTTAATGAAGTTTGATCGTGGAAGAAAGGTACTATTTGAGGAGTTCCTTCAAGCAATATCCGACAGTTACTCGTCAAAGAATCTATTTTCCTTCAAAAAGCATCTGGTAGATACCAAACAATTTATCTACTTATATTTACTAAATTTGCAAATTCTCTGGGAAATAAATTAAAACATTTCCACAGTAAGCAACAATATTGTTCCACTCTTGCATGGTCGAACTGACGACGTTGAGAGTAATCAGAGAACCGGAATGTGCTGTCATCCGATCCTACTGATGTATTATTTTCAAAGCCCATAAAATCACAATTGGTAGTGTTGGGAATAAAAGAAGCACATGGCAGTCAATCAAGGACCCACTAGGTGCGCCAGCTATTGAGTCTTAGAGGTTCTATTTTAATGCTTAGGTTCCAAATTTTGTTTATTTGTTAAGTTATTTTTAAAAAAATTATTTAAAAGAATTATATTAAAATTTGTTCTTTCTTACTTTAGAAATAAGGTTTGCTTCCAAAGTTGGAGGATATGTTCTCTCTATAAGATGGAGTCTTCCTCTTGTAATTTTCTCTTAAGTTAAATAGAATAATTTTTTCAATTTTTTCAACTCCTCTCTCCCTCTCTCTCTCCAAGGCGGCCAGCCCCTTTTCCATAGTAGCTGACCACCACCTAGCCGCCAGCCACCATCAATAGCAGTTAGTGGCTACTTCTCCTCCTCTCCTTGTTCCAACGTGGAACAGTCCCACGTAGGTAGCTTTTCCCACACCTAGGAGCCTCCACGCTCCACGCATGGTGCAAATCTTGACATGATATCAGAGCCAATGGTCTAGGCTCCTCAACATGCGTGTTCTAAGGCCACACACGTGTGGTTTCTCGTCTCCGACAAGTCCTCACCAGTGCCTTATGAGGAATAGAAGGACCATTGATAGAATATGACAGATACCTCTGCCACAACCACCGATGCCACATTGTCAACAAAGAGGACAAAGCTTGAGGCCCTTAAAAGAGCTAAAAATATCTATCAATTTATTTGGTTTGCAATCCTCATGTCTTTTCAATTAACACTTTATATCCGATTTTTTTACTCCTTCAAAAGATGAAATTTTCCCAGAGAAAAGATGTCAAATATTTTGCATGGGGTCACACATCAGTTGATCACTTCAAGAAGAGGAGATCACAATCAACGCAACAACTTTCGAGGCTGTTAAAAGAAGCAACAACTTCCGAGATTGAGAAAAGACTAGTGGTTGATCCAAAAAGTTCCTTTCCTAAATATTTAGGCAAGGTGCACAGACCACCACGTAGGGCTAATAGCACCTCATGCGTGGTTTCTCTCACGTCTGTCGATCTTGAGAAGATAACCATGGTGGTCATCGCGACAACTATTGAGATTGTCATAGATGCAATAACTTCAAAAGTCGTAAAAGGCTATACCATGGCTTCTTCCAAAACAAAGTGAAGAGTACAGGGCTCAAAGAAAAGTGGTGCGGCATCTAACCTCACAGGTTGAAAACAAAATCATCGTCCCCCTGACCTTGACTTGAGGGAGAGTGTTGGGAATAAAAGAGGCCACGTGGTAGTCAATCAAGGGCCCACTAGGGACACCGACTATTAAGTCCTAGAGGTCCTATTTTGGTCATTGCTTAGGTTCTAAGCTTTGTTTATTTGTTAAGTTATTTTTAGGAAAGATGTTTAGTAGAATTGGTTTGAGATTTGTTCTTTCTTACTTTTGAGATAAGGTTTGTTTCAAAAGTTAAAGGATATGTTTTCTCTATAAAAGGGAGCCTTCCTCTTATAATTTTCCCTTGAGTTGAATAAAATAATTCTTTCAATATTTCCAACTCCTCTCCCTCTCTCTCTCCAAGGCTGTTGGCTCCTCTTTCATAGCAACCAACCACCACCTAGCCATCGGCCACCATCAACAGCAGCCGGTGGTTGCTCCTCATCCTCTCCATGTTCCAACGTGAAACAGTCCCACATGGGCTATTTTTCCCACGCCTAGGAGCCTCCATGCCCCACGGATTGCACAAATCTTGACAAGTAGAAATGACACTACAATGCATCGTGATTCATAAACATCAGCTATTCATTACAAGAACATTTAGGTAGCATCAAAAGTACACATATAAGGGGTGTGAGAAGGGAGTGGTGCCTCCCCTAACTATAACTTTTCTTTTCCCCCCACAAAAAATAGTATGGCCTTACAAAATCAGTTGTCATCCAAACTCCAATGAAGGGGAAAAGAAAATCAGACTCAGATATGTAAGGGTGGCTTAAAAATAGCCTTCTTGTTATTTCAGAAGCAAATCTTAACCTTCTTTATATAAAGAGAGAGAGAGGCTAGGGATAAAAGGAAATCAATTACACATTTGCTAAAATAAGAGAGTTAAAAATAACAAGACTGCTGAATCTAACTAATGCGACCCTAAAATACCTAATCTAATTTATTCTCCAACACCCCCCTCCAAGTTAAAGCATGTAACATCTAACTTGTTATAAGAAATAAAAATGAACTCCAATGTAGACATTTGAAGAAACAGGCAATAGATTGGAGGAACATATGATGGTTGTAGCAAAAATAGCAATCGCAGTAGAATAGGAAGGAACGGAAAGTAGATCAGAGGAGTAGATGACTATAACAGAAGTGCAACCATAGTAGAATTGGAGACAACCCCAAGCAAGTATAAGAGATTCAAAAATGGGTCTCTCTCAAAGAGAAAAAGTGGGCCTCTTTCTTGAAGGCCTCAAGTGAGCTTCTCTCATGTGAGGACCTTGAAGAAAGAGTCTCTTTTATAAGGGGTCCACGATAGATTCTCATACATACTCTCCCCTTCTCTCAATTTTTTTTTTTTTACATCAACCACCTTCATTTTTTTGTTTCTTTTGCAAGGCTAAGAAGTAACAAATGACATAATAGAAACATAAAGGACTAAAGATGCAAAAAGCTCTAAAGAACAGGGTTTCATAAAACCCAATAGAATTACTGCACTGCCACTAAAGCAAATCCAAGGGGTCTGCCATCCTCGCAATCTCCCACGAAATCTTTATCGGACGAGATCACCGCTCATCGATCCCAATAATCAAGCATTCTTCCTCTCGTCAAGGTTTTAAAAATGAAAGGTAATACCAAAGCAACTTTACTCCATTAAGGCAAGACATAAGCCTTGAGGCAGTTGAGGCATAAGCCTTAACGCGATTACGACGTAAGCCTCACATTTTGGATGGAAAAAAAGAAAAAATGGTGTAAATGTCTACTTGTTAAGCGCTAATAATAAAAAATAATATAAAATTAGGCTTGTATGCCATTTTTCTTTATCACAATATTCAAAGAGCGAAATTAGACAAGAAATGACATTTAAATAAAAGATAAACCTCTAAACAACGATAAAAAATGATCAAGAGTTAATTAAACAATGATAATTAAATAATGATTACCAATGCAAATAGTTATAAAAAAGATGTTAGGAAATAAATCAAATTAATTATTTGATTAGTTGTTTACTATATTTAGGCCATGGTTATATTTAGCTGGTACTTAATTGTGTTTCCATGTATACCCGTGCCTCTATCTATATAAAGAGGGCTAAGGCCTCTCTCTTTATCAATAACAAGATTATCTTTCCCCCAAATTTCTCCACATGATATCAGAGCCACAGATCTTAGTGGTCTAGGGTTTAGAAGAAGGAAACCTAGAAGGAGGCCCTCTAGCAACGACGGCCTCCGGAGAGGCTCTCTCCTCTCCCAACCTCTCCTCTTCTTTCCTCTCCTTTTTTCCTCTCATTCTTCCGCTACTGTTGCTACTAAACATGTCATCGCCGGAAGCAAAAGAGCCCATCGGCACTGACACTAGCCGATCTCCTGCAAGGAACCAATGTGGAAAGGGTCACCGGTGACCATCGGCCACCAGAGTCATCGCTGACAAGCCAAACAAACTCCGATGCCACCCAATGGCTGTAAGGCTCAAAGCTTGGTTTTGACTCCTCTAACCTTGTTCGTTCGAGGTCTTTAGAGTACCATCGTGTTCCGTGGAGGCCAAGCTACCAGAGCAAGGCGATCCAGATCTCCTCCGGCTTACCGAAGCGCTGCTGCGCTCCTCACCTCCAACTTCTACGTCGCCGCCCACAGATAACGAAAAAAAAGGGACAAAAAGGAAGACAGTGTGCATCTTCTCTCCTTTCCTCTGTTTGCAGCATCTGTAGCCCTCTCTCGCGCAGCAACACCAGCCAACAACAGCAATTAACAGGGGCGATGCCCCCTATGCTAGTCAAGACATTAAGGTTTTCTTTTGAAAAAAAAAAGGGGGTTTATTTGCATTGTTGGTCTTGCCTTATGTCAAGTTGAGTCTTGTGTTTTTGGGGCATTTATGTGTAGCTCCTTCTAGTTCCAAGTCTTGGTGTTTATTGTTTGGGTCCTTATACATTGAGTGGAAAACAAGAGTTGAAGACAAGAGCCACCTCAAGATGTCAGGTGTACGGGTAGTACTCTCACTCACCTCAAGAGCAACCAAGCCTTGACTGGCTCTGTGAATAAGAAGCACCCAGGGTTGAAGACACGAAAAAAGGACTACCAAGTCGACAAGAGTTGTTCTTCACTACCTTAGGAATCCAAGTCTTCGCCATCTCCTGCATCTTGACTTGTGGGGGAGTATTAGGAAATAAATCAAATTAATTATCTGATTAGTTTTTTACTATATTTAGGTCATGATTATATTTAGCTAGTGCTTAATGGTGTTTCCATATATGCCCTTGTCTCTCTCTATATAAAGAGGCTAGGGTTTCTCTTTTTATTAATAACAAAATTATCTTCCCCCCAAATTTCGCCACAAAAGACATTCAAAATATTCAAGCCACACTATAAATAGAAAGCATGCTTTATATAAACATGTAAATATTAACAATACACACTCAAATATATGCACATAATGCATAATCGGTAACTACACAAAAAAGGAACCAAATATATCCTAACTAGTAACAAAAAAAAACTAAATAATTACTTATTTGTAAATAAAAACAAATAAACGAAACAAATACACAATAGAAAAAGAAACTAATTACTAAGATAAACTTATATTTCCAGGGAAATGCCATATGAAAAGAAAAAAGTCAAGACTCAAGAGTTGATTATTGGTAGTAAAGTATCTAACAAAGCATACAGTACCACAACACATATATAACAAACAAAAATAACCCAATTTTAACCTAAGAAAAATGACAAATTGGGGTTAGGAGAGGGAGTTGAGGGGTTTAGGGATGGATTTTAGACATTAGAATTGGGGTTCTCCATTGAAGCAACACCTTGCCTTCGCCTCAACGCCTTGACACCACCTCAACAAAGTTAAGCATACATCTCAAGCTTCAACCTTGAGGCTATAACCTTAAGGTTGTTTCCTTGTGCCTTGCCTCAAGCATGCCTCTAGCACCTCACCGGTATCGAGGTGCTACTACTATTGCCTTCTGTGCTTCAATTACAATGTGGTGGATCTCTATGCTACTGCCCATGGGCTCTTTCACCCTTGAAGAGGAGCACCTCATCGACACTGGAAGAGGCTTTAGCAGGCTCGACGAGACCAAACAAAGGTCCAGCAAGGTGCAATGATGGAAGCAAGGTCGAAGGAACTGGATTGGGGAAGCTCAAAGATAAGCAAGATTTTAAGCGATACCAAGTCAAAATTTAGGAAGACACGACGATGAGGATTTCGGGTAAGGAAGATTTGGCCTTGTAGCATTGAGATGCAGTGTGCACCTCTGCATCAGGGTCAACACATGACCATAGGGATCCTCCTACACTTGGATTCGTCTTACAATGCGCTCTTCTGTTCTTGAGTCTTGAAACTCGTTGTAGGTCCCTTTCTATGTTGGATGTGCCATTAGGGGCTTCTGGTGGTGATATAGCCCTCGGGTGGTGTCATTACGGCCTCCTGGCAACGGTCGTTGGAGAGGTTGACGTTAGTCATGAAGAGGGAATGACTCAGTCATAGGAGAGGAAGAGCCATAGCAGCAACAGTCACACAAGGGTTGCAATAGAGGTGGTAGCAACCTTGGTAGAGGGCTCGCACTCGATGGCTGTTGACCCCTCTCCACGCATGTGCAAATAGGCTATGAGTGCATAGAGAAGGGTAGCGATAGCAACCATGGTCTCTCTCTCTTTCTAGTGTGATTTAGAGTTTCTTTCTCAACGACATCAAATCCGCTCTGACACCATGTTGGGAAAATAAAATTAGACTTTGTTGTTATTTCATGAGCAAGAATTAGCCCTCTTTATATAGAGAGAGTGCTTAGAGATAAAAGGAAAGCAAGAATACATTTACTAAAATAAGAAAGCTAAAAATAGCAAGACAACCAAACCTAACTAATGTAACCTTAAAATATTTAATCTAATTTATACTCTAACAACCACAAAGGCCATCATCTGACCACGATGAAAAAGATAGAATCAGATTCAAGGAATACCACTCCATAGCCTAAGAAATACCCCATCCCCCCACCCCAACCTAAATTCTCAAGCCATGGCCTTTCTGATTTCTAGACCTTTGGGTTGGCCATGATGGGTACCATAGGATCATGCATGATGGATAGATGGCCCATGTTGTGCGTAATCCTCCCTATAAGGTGGTCTAAGAACTCAAGGTGGTAAAGGCTAAACTCAAAGAATGGGCAAGTGTTATCCACCCAAAGGATCGATGTGTACACCTGATCGAGTTATAGGTCGATGTTGAATTGGCCTCCTCGTTGCTTGACCCCATCCTTCCCATCCGCAAGAGACAATGCAACAAATCTATTACCTCATTGAGATCTAAGGAGTCGTTACAATGTCAAAAGGGTAGAGACCTTTGTTTCACTGGGCACCTATGGTTTGACCAATCTTGAAACCACATTTGCTACCTGGTTAAGCTAGGGATCCTTTCTAGAGGATGGGGAGCTTTGGGTGGAGGTTGTTTGTTATTTCAAGGGTCTATATAACTAGTTGGCTCCATGTGCTATGCACCTCCTACCATCTTTTGCTATGCTCTCCATGGATGAGGCTTGTGAGTTAGACTAGCCTTTCTCCACAAAAGAGGCCTACTGGGTGGTGAAGCATATTAGTCTAACCAAAATGCCCAAAGTCGGTGGCTTCACTTCAAGATTCTTCCAAATCCTCTAGAGGTTAGTTAAGGAGGGCATTGATGCAACAATGCATTTTTTGGCATCAGAACATAACCTTGTTCAGTAAATGAACCATACGTTCATCACCATTGTGCCAAAGTAGATTCGTTGTTTAGTTTAGGAGATTACCATCCCATATCTTGTTGCAATGTGTAATGTAATTTTGTTTTCCAAGATGGCATGCTACCTAAGTTGGTGGACCAGCACCAAGCCTCTTTCATTCCCAAACATTCTATCACCGATTGTACACTCTTAGCTCAAGATCTCCTTAGGGGTTTCCTCTGGAAGCATTGTCTCTGCAAAGCTTGCACCAAAGTGGATCTTAAGAAGGCATTCAACTCCATCTCCTAACCCTTCCTTCTCGAGGTTCTGAAACTTTGGTGAACATTGGATTCACTCAATGGGCCAATGTATCTATATGGCCTCCTTTTCTATTTTGGTGAATGGCGTTCTTAAGGGATTGTAGGATACCTGATCACATCACAAATTTGCATAATTTCTCCACCTATCTTTTGCTATTTTTTTGGATATTTTTCTTGTTTTTATTTTGCATCTTTAAATAAGTTGATATTTAAAATTTTTGATGTAGGTTAAAGTAAATGTGACAAACATACATCCAAAATGGGTCTTGTATGAAAGAGTACAAGACGAGAAACTCAGTGAAGACGGAATTCAAAAATGACACTCGTATAAGAAATAACAGAGAAATAAAGGAAGAAAAGATGGAAAAGGAAAGAGAAGGAAAGAGCCTAAATAGGACTCCTATCCTAAAATCAAGGGAAAATCTCGTTCCTAATGAGATTTGGAGCTTCTAAATCATCCCAAAATTACCAAATTAATGAGGGACAAATTTTGCATAATCGTAATAATTTTAGGACTTGTGGAGGCTATAAATACCCTATATGACCCCCTTTACATAGATCTCGTACAACACATCTCTCACATTCTCTTCTCCCATCTCCCTCTACTTCTCTCTTAAGCATAGGAAACCTATGGTGAATTCCCACTTTCCCCCACCACGTTGAGACCTTGTTCATTCTCTCCTCATTCTCTCTCTACTACTTTTTTTTGTAATTTTGACATTATTTAACATTGATAAAATTTTATTTTGCTTGTTTTCATTAACTTAGTAATTAGCTTTATAGTTTTTAATTCACAAGTAGCTTGTTTCCCGCTTTTCGTGCATTTTTATTTCGTTGATTTTGGATTGGTTTATAGAATTGGGCATATTTCTCATCTCTTATTATAAAATTTCAAAAAAGTATGAAAAATTTTTGAAAATCCAAACAAAAAAGTTATCTCAGTAATTAGTAATTTAAATAATGTTACCTCCTTAAGAATGACTCAATCTCCTGCTATATTTATTTGTATTCATTTTTGTGAGTTTGATAATTTTTTATAAATAATAGTGCTTTCGTGCATAACGATGCGTCAAATCCTATTGCGAATCACATGATCAGTACCTCAAGGTTTTGACAAGAAGACTCCCCCTCAACTCATTTATTCACCCTCATAATGCAAATTTTATTGCTATTGTCATGCCTTGGAAATCAATAATGGAGCTATCAAATCATTGAAGAAGGGTAGGGTGTTTGCTCCCACTTACACAATTATGCAGATGACTTGCTTCCATTCATGACGACTACTATGACAAGTTCTCTAGCCTTGTGTTGCTACCTCCTCAACTTTGAAGCTTGCTCCAACCTTAAAGCCAACACAACCAAAAATCAAGTGTTCCTCCCCAAGTCGGTGAAGAATGCCTTACTATTCTGCTTCAGTATGGACTTCTGTTTAGACCACCTTCCTATCCGCTACCTTGGATCCCTCCTACGATTAGCATAATTTGTCCACACAAGTAGGGCTATCAAATTTGACCCAAACCCATTGAATCGACTCGATCCTGACCCAATTAGTGGACTGTTACAACCCGAAGCCGGCCCCTCTAGGAACCCAAAAATGACTCGCCTCAACTAATCCCAAGACATAGTCGTCCAACAAAAAACTAACCCATATGCACGAAACCAACACAAACCACACATGCAAGTAGCTAAAAAAATTAAAGCAGCGAAAGTAACCGAAGCTCAAAAAGACAGTAAACATAATCCAAAACTAGCCACCACGATAATAAAAGTTCACACAACCAAGTCCAACATGAAATAAAAGCACTCACTATAGTAGAAAAGGCTGAAAAAGAGCTAATCCTGGAAACTAAGGCTGGGCTCGACTGGACCCAGCACCCTCTGCAGCCGATGGTGCTGGCTGCTCGACTCCTTGACCTGTACATGGTTATATCTAACCGGGAGCCAGCTTACGCTGAGTAGAGTAGCATATACAACAGTTATATCATTTACACAATAAAGAAAACCATAAATTTATATGTAATTATCTAATTATCTAAACATCAATTAATTTAACAATTAGTGTTTTTCTAGCAAAGGTCCGCAATGTCTCCCAATCTTCCTGTTCCCTAAGGGAACGATCTTGATTGTAGTTTTCCCATGATGTAGAACGTACACGTGGCACCCTCCTGGCCTGGAGAGCACCCTATGATAATCCTACCCCCGGTCTACCACCTCGAGGTCACGGTCGCGATGTAGCGGTGATTACGGCACGTGCGATAAGCGCACAGGTAGCTACCCCGCACTGGCATGTGGTCAGTCGTTTCCGCTAGAGGGTATGCCCAAAAGTAAAACACGGAACAGCACAGGGCCTTGCCCTCTCAGAACAGGGGTCTTGCCCCTCCACAGTCCGCGTACCCTCATCCGATTATCTCAGTTTGCCCAGTGGGCCTAACAAGAGTCGGTGTAGGGAGATCAGTCCTAACCCCGAGTCCTGTGGGGCGACTAGCTCCCCCCTACACTAAGTACAGTAGCTCTCCTCGGTACCCTGTACACGAGGACCAGCTACTTCCATCAACACTAATTCCATACATGAGTTCATCTTCTGGTTCCCAGTAGGGTTCGTGCATAGTAATTTCTTACTTCCGTACAGTACACATGCCTCCATTCATATCATGATAAGCTTAGGGTATAACAGGTAGCTCATGGCTTCACAATTCGATAATTATCTCATTAATCAAGCTAAACAGGATACAACATGTATTTCAGTTCAAGCCATGATTCAACAAATGTAGACAGGCAGCTCGTAATTTAGCATGTTCAGAAACAATACCACAAGTCAACATTCACGACATGTATAATTATTCATTTTTCTATCTCAGCCCTAGGGTTCATTGTACATCCTAGGGTTCAACCAATTAGTTCTAAATAACATGCACTTTCATCATTTAATTCACAAGGAATAGTAAGGACCACTCTACCAGAGTAACCGGGAGGTGTGAGGGCACAAACGGTGGACCACGTAGCCTCTGCAGGTCCCGTGCACACCACAGACAGGTGTCCTATTAACACGGACGATCAGGTCAATCATTTCAAAATTTCTCGAGACAGGAAAAAGAGTTCCAAAATAGCTAGAACAAGGCTTCATCACATGGGGATTTCCAATAGGAACCCAACGGTACCTTAATTACGAAAAATCGACTTCGTTTGGACCCTGAACTGACCCGAACACCCTTCCTGGTTCACTTAAACCGGACCAGGCAGGCTGGTCCAGCTGGACCGGCCGCCTGGTGCTTGAACCCATCAAAACAGACTAACATCAGACGTTTGGGAGATGTCCCAGACGTCTTAAATGGCAACAGAAAGCTCACCTTGCATTCTGCGTTGAAGGCCGAACGTCGGGAACTCCACACGGTAGTCCTGGGGTCTTTCCAGATGTCTAGTAGTACATTCGAATGTCTGAGACGGGTGTCAGTCATCTAGAGAGACATCGAGACGTCCTAAAGTGTCTGGGACGTCACGCCTGCGCACCTTCCCAACGGCTTTGCATGCGTACAGTAACATACAGTCACTCGCAGACATCACGTACAAAAAGGAAACAGGCGGATAGGACCTTACTGTTTGAATCGGCTTTATTGGACGTCTGGTGCTACCTCCAGGCGTCCGATCAGACGTCTGATATGCAGAGAAAACTCCTCCCAAAGCTCTCCGCGAACCTTCTCCTCGCGGGAAAAAGCCCACGCCTGTGCAGCACACATACACCGAGGCGGTTAGTCCACCTACAGTGCAAAAAAGGAAGACACCGAAACTCGCGCACAAGTCTCGAGCAGGACGTTACCTTAGATTTTGTGCGGTATCAGATGTTTAGTAGAAGCTCCGGCCGTCCGATCAGACATCTGTTGGACTCCCCAGACATCCGATTCTGCGGAAAAATGACTCTGCAGGATCGTTTGCAAGCCTTTTCCTTGCAACAACCCCGCTCCTCTTCACACAAGAGCCGCAGCAGCTAGCTCCCAACACACTCCCAACTCCCCATGAACTCCTCGCAGGCAAGCTTTAGCAGCTCCTCCACGCGAGCTCGAGCTCCAGCAGCTTGGCTCCTTGCACGGTAGAGGAGACACGGGAAGAAAGGGGGAGGAGGGGGTTGAGATGGTGCCGCAAGGAAAGCGAGGGTGTTAGTGAAGGGCACAGGAACCGAGAAATGGGGTAGTTTTATTGGTGTGGATTAGGGTTAGGGTCAGGGTGTGCGTTGGAAAGGTGTGGGGCTGGGGTAATTTGTAAAAATAGCCCCCCACCAGTCCTATTTTACCTGCAGGACCCCTAGACAAGTTCCAGGGGGTTGCAAACTGCAACAAACCCCTCACAAACTCTCAAAATGGTCCAATGACCCTTGGGAAGGGTCGTTTCATGGACCTGATGTTGTTTAAAAATCGACAGGTCAAGTAAGTCCTACCTAGTTAGTAAATAGATTGAATCTAGGTAAGGTTTAGGGATGCAAGTTTTGGTAAACCCAACCCAAACCCGATTCAACCCGACCTGAAAAGAATGGGTAAAACCCGACCCAAACCTGACTGGGTATAGGTATGGGTATGGATCTATACCTGATTACCTGACCTGAATATTCGAATAAAATCTCCATTTACCCAAGATATATAAGCTTATCCCTAAGTCCCTCATTCCCACAGCCCTAATCTCCCTCATGATTCCCTCCATGATTTTGAAGGTTGGGAGTGATTCTGAAGCTTTCATTGAACATTTATTTCAAGGATGTAGATCTTTTATTTGAAATGTATTTGTATTTTATCTTTCTTTATATTTTTTATTTTTTATTTTTTGATATATTCCCTTGAAGGATTTTTTTTGTAATAATTTCAATGAGAATCAATAAAATTGGAGTAGCCCAAGCCCTTATGTTTCATGCTTGTTAAAAATAAACAATTGATGAATCGTGCTACAAATGTTTTTCTTCTTTGGCTTTAATTTGGGTACGATTTGATTAAAAGACCAATTTATAAATGGGTACCAAATGAGTAAGATGGATGTGGTATGGGTTTGGATTTTTTCACCTAATGGGTAAATGGATAAGGTATGAGAATGGATTTATAAATGGGTATGGGCATGGGTTTAGTCAAACCCAACTCGAACCTGACCTGTTTGCATCCATAGTAAGGTTGCATGGAGCCATTAGACTTGTTGGACCTGTTTAAGATTGGGCACATGGATCCATCAAGACTCATGGACCATGATGGAACCCACTCAGAAACAATGGACCTATATTGGACTCATTTAAGACCCAAGTAGGACCTGTTTAGGACTTGTCAACCCATTTACAACTTGGATAGGACTTATGGACCTAATTAGTACACACAGATATGGTTGACCTGTGGACTCGATTACTTAAATGGCTAAATGGGTTGAGTCTAGTCCACCTATAGATAAAAAGGTCAGGTCATGAGTGTGAGTTTGGACCCATTTGTTAAATGGATCCACCCGAACCTGACTTGTTTATAAACACGTCCACTATTTGACACCCCGACATGCAAGTACAGGACCATCATGGTAAGGTCAGAGGGATTCTCTACAGCTAGAAAGCCAAAACCCTCCCGTATGCAGGGAGGTTGTACCTCCTCAAATCAATGATCTTTGGAATGATACACTACTAGATAGAAGGTGCACTCCTAACAGTGGTCCTTGACAAGATAGAATCCTCATGTGCCAAATCCTTATAAGATTATTGTTAGTCAACGATTTCTTTCTCCACTATTTGCTGCTCAAAGGAGGAGAGGGCTCTTGGCCTCAAAGACCTTGGGAAGTTATGCCAAGCCTTCATTATCAAGTGGACCTAGCATCTCCCCATGGTCTTAATTCCATTTGGGTCAATCAGACGTGATGTAGGCACCTTCAAGAGGGAGTTTTTTGGAGGGCACCCAACCTTGCCTTTATCTTGGCTCTAGAAGCACCTATTGGCTCACAATGAAATCACCAAGTAATGCATATCGTGGTCTAATCAAGGGTAGTGTTACGCATCTTGCCCATCATCCAAGATCAAACTAACACAAATTTAGGATCTTGTTCAAACCAGATGAGAGCTTGTTTCTTATCACCCTACATCAATCTATCTTAAACCGCCTACCTACTTTGGGTCACCTCACACATAGGATGCAGGTGGAGTCTATCTAATGCCTATAGTGTGGTGACAAGGAGTCCTGCAACTATCTTTTCTTCAGTTGCTCCTTCTCCTCCTACCTATGAGAGAGGTGTTGCTTGAAACTTGGGCTACCCCTGGATAGCCCTACTTCACTTGATGACACTTTGGAGCGTTAATTAGTTCCATTGCCAAGCTTGCTTTGGGCAGCATTGTTTGGTGGACTTGGAAATCAAGGAATTTCGTTTAGGCTAAGCCAAACCCTCTTGCACCATGGTGTTTGCAAGCCTCAAGTTAGACGTTCACATAGACGTGGCCCTTGAACATCTCGCACCAGATGCCTACACATTTACTAGGAGGGAGGTCTTATTTAATTGGGGCAGTTTTTGACTCCTTTTTGTTGCCTACTTATGGGGTGTTGTTGCTGTATCTATTGCACGATGATTTTGTTTCGGGGGATGTTAGCACGTATTTGCTTTGGGAATGCTTCCTTCCCTACTTTTGTAACTGCAACTACTGTGCATGGTAGTCAAATGCGACACCTTATTTACCTCTCAAGAAAAAAAAAAGTGATGGTCTGATAACACTTATAACACTTTGGTGCTCGCTTATTACATAATCCATCCAAACAACCACAAAATTGCCTTCCATACAGCTCATTCACATTGCAATAAAAATAGTTCGCTCCACCATGTTTTCTGAAAATGGGATGAAGTGTCACCCGCTTCCCTATCATGTCAGAGATAAGAATAAAGATTCCTTTTGGGGCCTTTATAAAATGTCAGTCAAAGCAAAATATTAATTTTCCTTTCTCCTCCCACCAAAGACATGCCCACAGGTCCCAACAGATAGTAGTTTACTTTAAGCAGACTTCAAACACAATTGATCAAACAGGACAAAATTCTCACTCGGCAGAAAAAATAAGCAATTTGGAAGAGAAACACATAGAACTACAATCACCTAGGAGTGGCTGCTTGGAGGATTGCGACTAGTGGATGAGATCCAGATTGACACCAAACCTCAAGGACTGGTTTGTTTCTAGTATATCACTGGAAAATTGCCTAAAAAGAGAACTGCGTGAAAGGGTTTCCCTTTCACCTTTTTTCTGGGAGGAACAAGAATGGCTTTCCCTACTTGTTTCTAATCTTATGAATATGCTATTTCCATAGCATCGAAGCCAACTGAATCAAATCCATTTTTCCTAGAAGAATCTTTTTTAAAAAAAAAAAAAAAAGGAAAAAGGGTGTTGATCCTTTAGATCTCACCCAGAATTTTATTAAAATAAAATGCTAGAATTTACATCGTTGAACGGCATTCCAGCTCAACACCAAAGATTTTGCAGTCCCAACAAAATTATCTACAAAAGGGCGCTGCCCTATAAACACCATGGCATTTCTCCCCAGCCAGAGTGCCCAAAGAACCACCAGTGGCCTAGCCCATTCTCTCCTTGGCCAAAACACCTGATGCTCCCCATTGACCCCACCACACCTGAAAGACTGCCAAAACTCCACATGGGAACCAATTGCCTACCATTTGTCCCCCATCTGCTCCCATGTTTGTATCGCCACCGGGCAGGTGAAGAAAAGATGACCAATATCCTCCTCTGCTTGGCCGCAAAGTAGGCAAGACCTATCCGCGTCCCGCATCCAACGGGCTCTCCATGTCCTAATCACTAGTCAGCCTCTCCTGAGGAGCCAAGCGAAGATTCTGACCTTCAAAGGGCAGGAGCCCTCCCAGAGTTGCCTGCAGTCCCTGACTAACTCGATGTCCCCAAACGTGGCCAGGCTGCCAAGCCTTCTATATGCCTCACACATCGAGAAGTCTCCCTCCTCCCACCCGAATCAGTCCATCCCATCTTCGGGTTGCCAACCTTCAAGCTCTTGCAAGAGCACCTGCATCTCACCATATCTCTGATTTGATAGATTGCCCACAAAAGACGGGCAGCACGCGCCACTCCAAACATCCACCACCGATGCTCCTCTGTCAACCGCCAGTGCTGTAAGCCTAGGGAATCGCTCCGCCAGCGCCCCGGTACGCGTCCAGTCATCCATCCAAAATCTAAAATCCTCACTCAAGCCTAACACCGAAGTAAAGAAAGATCGAACCTTTGGTGTTACCAGCGACAAACTCCTCAAGAAGTGGGATGCTCCTCTCGGGGGCGAGGTGAAGAGTTCCCAATTCGCCGGCCTACCATAGCAGGAGCACAGGATCCTTCCAACCAAAGAGGCCTCCCCCCCCCCCCCCCTAAGCATCCTGTCAATCCATTTTGTCAGAAGGCTATCATTTATCCTCCCCACTTCCATAACTCCCAAACCCCCTTCCCTGAATGGCAGACAAACCTCGTTTCAAGCCACCAACCTCACCCCCTTCCCCCCTGCCCCATAGTTGGTCCAGAAGAAGCTTCTCAGATAGCTAGCAATCTTGTCCTCAACCTTTCGTGGCATTTTGATCACTGAGGAGAAATATGTCGGTATCACTGAGAGGACTGCCTTGAGAAGGACTACCGCCCTCCTCTGGATAACATCTTGGACGCCCATCCCAAGAGCCGACCCTCAATCCTCTCTAACATCAGGGTCCAGTCCTGTGCCAAAATCCTCCTATCTGTCAGGGGCAACCCCAAATACCGGAGTGGAAGGATCCCCTCTCCTATCCCAAGTGCTTCTGAGCACCTTCCTGCCTCCCCAGCCTCCAAGTTGAAGTGAACGAAAGAGGACTTAGAGTAATTTATCTGCATACCTGATGCCTCGCAGAACATCTCTAGAATGACGCGGCACCACCTCACCTCTGCCACCGACCCCTCAACAAAGAAGAGGGTATCGTCTGCGTACTACATGATTGAGATACCGTCCCCACCCTCCAAAGGGAAACCCTGTAGCATCCCCTCCGCTCGTGCTCTGTCGATCACCTTGGCCAAAGCATCTGCTGCCAACACAAAGAGCAAAGGTGCCAAGGGGCAACCCTGCCTCACGCCTCTCCTCGACTGAATCCGACCTCTCGCCAGGTTCCCGTTAATGAGAACCGAGAAAGATGCTGTGGTGACACACTGTTTCATCCATCTAATCCAGACCTGCGAAAAGCCCCTCTTAGCCAGGGTTGCCCATAGAAAGGACCACTCCACTGAGTCATAGGCCTTCGCGAAGTCCACCTTCCACAGAAAGGCCTTTCTTCCGCTTCTTCTCCAAGAATCTATTATTTAGCAGACACGGCCTAATGAAAGTTGGTCTTAGTGTGATGTTATCTATGAGGGTCCAATCTTCATCAGCCAATTTGCTTATAATGGTAGGCATGATAAAATACTTGGCAACTCAGTTTACCAGGGAATCATATAAGGGATCTGTGTGCTTCCCCTGAGTTTATTCCCTCCTCTCTTCCAAATAGTAGGTGCCAAAAGGAGATGGATATTCTGGGTCCCAGAAGATTATTTGGTTTCTATCTAATTGAAAAACAACTAGAGGTCCTGAGGTTGCCTTGGTGCCCGATAAGGGAATTGGCTGAAGTTCCAAGTCGACTTAGAGCAGAACAAAATCCACAAGATCATTTATTTTTGAGAGCTCAACATGGTATACAAGCTAACTCTAATCACCAACAAAAGCAACCACCCAATGCTCTAGTAGCAATTTTCTGGTTCCATCCCAGGTACCTATTAAATCAAGTGGCTAGTACAGGTTCTGTTGATGTGGATTGCTTGCAACCATTGCAGGCAGATAAAGAAAGCAAGAAACCTATCCAATGAAGACTATTTTTTTCTTTGGAAAAAATTTATATGGCTTACTCAACGATCAGGAAATCGAAGAATAAATAAGAGATGAAGAGACATTTTCTGCAACTATGAACAGATTTCCTCAGATCCCAACACAATTTGTTTTTCACAAATAATATCAAAAGACAAATTAAATATAAAAAGGACCCCTGTAGTACAAAATAAAGACATATTTGAGTAAATCTTTGTCCTTTAATCTTATAATTAGCACCATTCAAAGAAACAGTTAGACGGATCAATGAAATCTATGTCTTGAGTCTTGACTTTGTCCTTTTACATTTGAAAAAAATAGATGGGTTATGAACCCAGCTGAGTGGTCTAGTAGTTGAGCAAGTGATCTCCCATCTAAACGAGCAAGGTTCAAATCCTACCTGACTCAAAAGAAAAAAGGCCAGTAGTGCAACAAGCACATTTCAACCTCAGACTGCTTGTGGAGAAAGGCTAAATGTCAGAAAGGAGATCATATGTTGGTGCACAATACTATGTCAAGAAATGAAGAACAAAAATGGAAAATATAATTACTGCCTAATGCAAGAACAGCCTATCATCAGGGGGAAGAATGGGAAAATGTGAGCTTATAAGTGATCCTGCAATTTAATAGGCATGGTTCCAACAACAATTAAACCCCCAAGCATAGGTATCCCAATCCCTAGGCAAGCCCATGAGGTATTGTAATGATCTCAGAATATGAGTTAGTGACATTGCCACTAAATCAATGTCAACATAGTTTTTACTGCAACTGCCGAGATAAATATCAGCAATCATGTTGACACTGAATTGAAAATGTTGAGATTCTGTTTTAAATGGAATGATTGTCTACTCAGAGGTGGCCACCATAGCATCAACAAACCAGGAGCCTTGAGAAAAATCCAGCTAGACTGCCGCTATTGAGTATAATCCTAGTTAAACAAACTTGAATCAGCTTGAATTTTTTATGCAAAAAGATCTTAGACAAGCTTGAGTTGGCTTGGATTTTTTATGCAAAAGATTTTACACAAGCTCAAGTTGGCTTGAATTTTTGATGCAAAAAGATTTTACATCTGCTAAGAAGGTAATATATATGCAATTGATGACCATTTCTTTGTTATTCCTAAGAGAACTCGATATTTTGTTTCTGCATAACAGAAAGTACTGATCCTTGAACACAGACAAAGCAGCTTTTCCCCTTTTAAAAGGTCATAACATTAAAGTGAATTGATGCAATTTTCCTTCACTACTATCTCTCTAGTCGACCATACTCAAGTTGTGACTTACAACCTAAAAGAATTTCCAAACCAATCCTCTCACATTTTTTATTTTTCAGTTTGAATGTTGCAGAGAACTGCCATATCTGAAGCCAAGCCTTTTCATATATTAAGCAGGGTTTCTTTTCTTACATGGAATCTTCGTCTCAGCTCTGACCCACCTCAGGATATTCCGGCAGTTTACTTTTTCATGGCTCAATAACAGATCAGATTTATCATGGTAATAATGGAAGTGGAACAAAACCATCTTACAAGCTCGATTAATGCACACAGCATAAACAAACAAGAGTCATAGCTCTTCATCTTCCCTTGATAATCTTAAATTTCAAATCCACCATGGAAAAAGGTAGACTAGAATGACAGGAGGATGGTTTTGGTGGATTCCAAGAAATAGATCCCATCCCACACGATCCCCAAAATCCAAACAGGAATTTTGGACAAACACCATACCAGTAACATCTAAATTACGAGTTCCGTGGTCTCGAGATTTTGTCATGGTTTGCGGCCGAGCAGCTGTGGCTTAAACATGCCTATTTAGCCATTGTAAACTTGCACAACGAGAACACTACTTGCAAGCCAAGCAGCCGCAGCACTAAAGCAAACAACAATCCTAGCAGCTAAATTGCCAATCCGCCCGAACAAACGAGAACACGTGACATCCTAACTTCCAATTTCTCACAAGTACATGGTTACGTGACAGCGGAACCAGCAAGATGCTTATGGTCAGTATCAAAGTAATCGATCGAGGAACTACCGCAGAAGAAGAGGATTCAAACCCTGGTATCAAATCCTCCTCTCTCAGTCGATGCTCGAGAAGTCACCATGAAGTATTCGGTCGGACAGGTCACAACATATTGAGTACTCAGATATGCAGACGACCGCGTCACTTCGTGCTTTTAAAATAGTTAAGAATATAAAACAGTCATTTTGCACTACTAACCAAACGAAATCGTGGAGGAACCAAATGTCGCACACCAATATTAAAATAACCGAGTAGCTCTCAATACTACCATACTCATTCTCTCTGATTACATATGGTTACGAGTGGGAATGCGGGAGAGGGAGAGGGAGAACAAACCCTAGCGAGGTGAGGGGAGGCGGCGACTGTTGTTGACTGGAGTGGCGGCTGTTATTGACGGCTGTTGGGAGGTGATCAAGGGCCTCCACGACGACTGCAGTGAAGGGGCTTGGCGGTGAGACGTGGAAGCGGATCACCCTCGGCTGGCGAGAGTAGAACCGTGCAGAGTGGCTCGGAACCCCACTGGGGTTCTGTGTAGTTTACGGAAGAGATTGACCCGCACTTGCCGCCCTCCGCAGTCAGGCTGATCAAATTGCGTTTTCTTGCTTTTTTTTTTTTTTCTTTTTTAAATCGTGATATCAGGTCGAATTTCGATAACATCAAACACATCTTCATTTAAAAATTTATTCTTCGGATCCATCTCATTAATCATTTACTTATAAGGTATTAATTTCTTTGATGGATGACTATTAACATATCTCATATGTCTTATATTAAGAGATATCTAATAAAATTTATATAAAAATTATTAATATACATCAATAAAAACTTAAAAGAAAGACATATTGGTCAATACATATGACCAAACAACTAATAAAAATATATACTTTTATAATTAATAATATAAGTAACTCATCATATAAGAGATAATTTAGGAAGTAAATACGATAAGTTACTTTTAAAAGAAAAGTACGTCGTCTCATAAAATTTAACAAAAAGTAAATATTACATGTAATCGAGCATACAGATTTGAGGATATCATTTTCCATATCTGAACCTAAATCTAATTGGGGATGGTTTGGTAAACACAAATAGGTGATATTATTTTTTTGTTTCTTTAAGAGGAAAAAATACAGCCAATCCAAACTATTCATTGCCTAGAGAGGACAAAAATTGGGGGCGGATCCTATTTCCACGGTCCGTTTCCGTAGATCGAGTTCTTTCACAAGAGAAGGCTGATATTTTTTTTTAAAAAAAAAGGAGAAAGTTGATATTGCTGGAATAAAAATGTTACAAAATCCTTAAATTTGTGCCAAAATCTCACCTTTTTTTTTTACTCAAAACCTCATGAGGTAAAGGACGATCAAACATGCTTCTTGTGTAATAATGCATCTAGAGGAGATAGGCTGAGACTCAAATGGGTGCCTCCTCTTTAAAGTCGAGGATACTGCCCATCTCGCCATGCCACGATGGATTTAAAATCTCTAAAAAGGGTGAGTTAAATAAGAGTTTGATCAAAATAGAAAATTTGTCTCCAGAGAAGGGTTGTGGTGGAGAAAATATGGATTGGGGGTGGGATATAGAGGTATAGAAACAATTATTCATATCAATGGGGACATCAATAGTGTAAATTTTCCATCCATATCTGTTACGACCCGGTTTCCGAATCCCTACAGGATCCAAGATCGGCTCACCTCGACTAATCCCAAGACCCAGTCATCCAACAAGAAATAACCAAAAAGTAGGAAAGTAAACCACATTCACACATGCAATATAACTAAGCAGTAAAAACGTACAAAGCAATAAAGGAAAGTAAAACTGTTGTTCCATTACATACCACCACAACAACAGAAACAACGGAAAAAAAAGTAACAGTAGAGATAACAGTAGCTAAAAAGTCTAATACTTACTACAACAGTACGGGTACAACAAGAAAGTGCAGAAAACTACGGCTGGGCTCGACTGGGCCCAGCACCCTTCGTAGCCGGAAACTCGAGCTACTCAACTCCTCGTCCTGAATAGAGTTATGAAAAAGACAGAGTCAGTGAACGCTGAGTAGAGTGGTATCTATACTATCTAAAACAGTAAAAGTAACATGTTTAATTCTCTTTTCTATTTATTGTGTTTTATGTGTATTTCCTTTTTGCCCATTTTTCTCAAACATCCAGAAGTTCTTGATCTTACATGTTCCTTGTGGAAACGATCTTGATTGCAGTCTTTTCCGAATAGTAGAGGGTACACGTGGTGCTCTCTTGGCCGGGAGAGTCTCCCGTGGTAGTCCTACACCTAGTCAACCACCCCGAAGTCACTGTCAAGACGTAGTAGTGACTACGACACGCGTGATAAGCGCACGGGTAGCTACCCCGCACTGACACGCGGTCAGTTATTTCCGCTAGCAGGTACACCCAAAGTACAACACGAAACAGTATAGGGCCTTGCCCTCTCAGCACAGGGGTCTCACCCTTGCACAATCCGTGCACCCTCGTCTAACTACCCCGGTTTGCCCAGAAGACATAACAAGTCAGTGTAGGCTGGCTAGCCGAACCCCGGGCCCCGTGGGGTGGCTAACTCCCTCCCTACACTAGTAGCTCATGTTAGGACCCGGTTCCCAGATCCCTACAGCACCCGAGACCGGCTCGCCTCGACTAATCCCAAGACCTGGTCGTCCAACAAGAAATAACCAAAAAAGCAGGAAAGTAAACTACATTCACATATGCAATATAACTAAGCAGTAAAAACGTATAAGCAGTAAAGGAAAGTAAAAACTGTTGTTTCAATATATACCACCACAACAATAGAGACAACAAAAACAAAAGTAACAGTAACAACAACAGTAGCTAAAAGTCTAAAACTCACTACAGTAGTAAAGGGGGTACAACAAAGAGTGCAAAAAAACTACGGCTAGGCTCGACTGAACCCAACACCCTCCGCACCCTCCGCAACTGGAAGCTCGGGTTGCTTAACTCCTGAACCTAAACAGTGTTATGAAAAAGACAAAGTCAGCGAACGCTAAGTAGAATGGTAACTATACTATCTAAAGCAGTAAAAGTAACAGGTTTAATTCTCTTTCTATTTATTTTATTTTACATGCATTTCCTTTTTCCCCCATTTTTCTCAAACTTTCATACTCTTGATCTTGCATGTTCCTCGTGGGAACGATCTTGATTGCAGTCTTTTCTGAAGAGTAGAAGGTACACGTGGTTCTCTCCTGGCCGGGAGAATCCCCCGTGGTAGTCCTACACCCAGTCAACACCCTGAGGTCACTATCATACGTTGCAGTGACTATGGCACGCACGATAAGCGCACGGATAACTACCCCACACTGACATGCGGTCAGTCGTTTCCGCTAGTGGATACGTCCAAAGTACAGCACGGAACAGTATAGGGCTTAGCCCTCTTAGAAATAGGGGTCTAGCCCCTTAGAACCAAACAAGAGTCTCGCCCCTCCACAAACCGCACACCCTAGTCTGATTACCCCGGTTTGCCTAGAGGGCCTAACAAGTCGATGTAGGGTGGCTAGCTGAACCCCGGGCACCATGGGGTGGCTAGCTCCCTCCCTACACTAGTAGCTCACCTTGGTACCGTATACACGAGGGCCAACAGAAGTCAGTATAGAGTGGTCAATCCTAACCCCAGGTCCCAACTCAAGGGCAGCTAGCTCCGCTCTACACAAAAAGGGGACAGTCGCTCTACTTGGTACCACGTACTCAAGGGCCAGCACACTTCCCGTCTACTTTCCAGATTTCCATCTGACCTCAGGAGCTCTACTCCTAATTCCCCGTAGGGTTCATGCTAATGTTCACCACATTATTCCGATCCGGATTCCATTATTCACAATTCAGTTCTCGTTCATATACAGGCAGCTCGTGTTTCCATAATTCAATACATGCAACTGATGGTTTCACAGGTAATTGTTCATTTATCTCAAGCAACTCATGCTCTAACAGGTAGCTCACAACTATATCACAGGCAATTACTAGCAATTTAACTTAATCATGTATACAAATACAATCATGCAGTACAGCAGGTTCATTCATTTCTCTGTCCTAGAGTTTATGCCACATCCTAGGGGTTCCAGTTGGCTAATTTCACAAGCACATTCTTATTTAATATAATTAATAGAAGTAGACCACTCTACCAGACAATCAGAGAGTAATGGGAGCTTGAACCGCAGACCCAGGCATCTTTGCGAGCCCCAAACAAGTAGCAGGTCGAAACCCTATACCAAGAAATACATCACAGAGGAGAATTTAAAACAGTGTACAAAGGCTTCTAGTACGTAGAGAAACTCGCAAGGAAACTACAGATACTTCGTTGGCATAAAACGGATCCCGATCGGACCCCAAGCGGGTCAAAAACGTGTCTACAGACCAAAATCATACGTCTGGAAATACGTCCAGTGATGAGAGCCTCATCATGAACCCTAACTGGCACAATTTGATCTAAATAAGTGTGAAAAAGCTCCTACAAAACCTAAAGAAAAGCCTAACTCAGAGAATTCTAAATTGAAGAATAAAACGAGTCATAAGGGGTAAAACTGTAATTTTACCAATGCAATGCACAATCAGTGTGTCTAAGGGTCTAAATACAAGTCAAATGTGCTTAATAAGAAAGAAAGTGGGATAGCCTGAGCCGAAAAGGGTTATAGCAACTTCTAGGAATGAAATGGCATTCTGTAATCCTAAAAATAAATCCGCTTTAATTCATGAGGTTCTAGACAGGATAAAAATCAAATAAATCCTCTAAAATTCATGGAAAAATACTCCTTAGGGCTTAGAACCTTCAATTTGTCCTTTGGAACCTATCTTGACCTAAATTGAGAACCATGCTTAATTTTTGACCTAATTTAGGTTTTTACGCAAATTGATCGATCAAACGTGGTCAAACCTAAAACCAAACTATACCATTGAATTCCTTGGATCCAAATTAGGTTGGTACAAAAATTTGGGCCTAAGAGAAGACCATTTTGACAAACTTTATAAATTGGTCCTCTTGAATTACTTTTTGACCCTTATCTTTTTAATCTCTTGCATTTAGGCCCCTATCTTTTCTTTCATTATTTGCAGAACGGTCCTTCCTGCCACCCCACGTAGGCACCATACCTTCGGCAACCTTGCGTGGAGGATGGCGCCGTGCATGGTATGGGGGTCGCTCTCAGGAACGAACGAGGGGTTCCCTACGTCATCCTTTTTCGCAAAGACCCTCCCCTTTGACCTGCGGCTGCTCATGCCTTTCGTGCGAACGCACGAAAGGCATGGGTCTGATTTCCGGCCATTCTCCGGCGAACTCCCCATGTCACTTCCTCGAGATCCTCTCCTCGCCAGCACCTTTATAAGGAGCGGCAGGGGCAGCCGTTTCCTTCAAGCTCGTTTTGGCCGAAGAACACCCCAAACTTCGTCTCCTCTCACTCCGGTCAGACAGCCCAAGCTTCCGGCGATCTTTCTTCCTCCTCGTCGCTCTGCTGCCATACCTACAGCAGACCTCACTCTGCCTCGTCTTCCCATGCCAGGCTGCACCAACTGGCGCCTCCAGATCCCCTCCTCGTCGTCGTTACCCCCCTTCTGGGCACCTTCGTCCCCAGCTCCGACAGGCACGCGTCGGGCGTCCCCTCTTTCCCTCTTCGTCAATTAAGTAGGTAGAAACCTTCCTCTTACTCCCTCTTAAATTCGCATTTTTCACCCCTCGACTGCCACTACCGCCTCCATCTGCTCCACCTCTGGCCACCAACTCCGGCGAGGTCGCTCCACCTCCACAAGCCATTCCACCCGTCGCCGACAAGCCCAGAAGCTCCTCCTCACTCCACTCAAGCATTTCCCCCACTCACACCACCACTCCACACACTCAGAACACCCCTCGAACACACCCACCTGCACCTCTGCAGTGTGCCCTAGGCACACAGCCACAGGCACTTTCCTGCCACGCCGACCCCCGCACCACCTTCGCCGTACTCTAGCGAAGCTTTCTGAGCTGTCTGACGTGGCCGTGAGGCCGTTTTTGTGCTTTCAGATCTCGGCCCCCTCTCCGCCATTGACGAACAGCAGGAGCTGCTTAGCGAGCAGCTCCAGGTCCCTTCAGCACCAGGCGCAGGCCCCAAGCAACGCGGAACACTTCCGCGAGTGTGCCCAGGTTCTCAATTGGGGTCGCGAGCCTTCGTTGCTGCCCTAATTGCTCGAAGCTTTCTGCCTGCAGGCGCGCGGAGCGGAGGTGGGACTTTAGTCCCACCTTGGGAGTGTGTGGGCGCACGCCCACATATAAATTGAAAAGGTGCTCTAGGCATTTCGCCTTGAAACACTGGGGTGAGGTCCCTCCTCACCTATCACCCGGGTCTCGTCCACGGCTCTTCCCACGCGAACCTGACTCGACCCGACTATCTCTACTCCTGTGCACTCCTCGCGCACCACCCACGTCGGTGCGCCTGGACCCGGGCACGCAACCCAACCCGATTACCCGGCTCTGGGAGAGCATACCAAAGAGAGATTTAGAGAGAGAGAGATGCGGGAAGAGGGTAGGGTAGGTTTTCCGCTGATCTTGTGCGTGTGTGCAGGGAACAGGTGAGGAAGGAAGAAGTAAGGAGCTGCTGAAGAGAAGAAGGAAGGAAGAAAGAAAGAAGAAGAGGAAGAGTAGCGACTGGGACTTAGCTGCAGAAAAGAAGAAAGGAAGGAGAGGAGCAGAAGAAGCCAGAGAAGCCAAGAGGAAAGAAAAGAAGGAGAGGTTGATCAGTTAAGGTGTCTAATTTCTGAATCAGACGTTGGAAAGAAAGGAAGGAGTGAAGCAGAAGAGAAGAGTAGAGGACAGGCCAGCGAAAAAGAAAGAGAAAAGAGAAGGAGGGAACCTCTGCAGCAAAGAAGAAGAAGATGCAGAAGAAAGAAGAAAATTAGAAAAGAAGAGAAGAAGCAAGAAGAAGAACGACATAGCAGCTAAAGAAAGAAAGAGAAGGAACAGCTGCAGCAAAGAAAAAAAAGAAGAAGAAGACAGGCTGAAGAAGAGAACCGACTGAAAGAGAAGAAGAAGAGAGAAGAAGAAAAAGCCAAGAAGAGAATTTTTGCTCTCTCTCTTTCTCCTTTGTCTTAATTTTTGATAAACAATATATTGTGAATTCATATCCTTCTGGAATCATAGTTTACTCCTTGAGTTCGACCTTGGGAAACATTTAATTCCGAGTAATAAATTGTGAACTTGTAGTAGCTTTTCGTGATATACTACAATGCCTAGAACCTCAAAATAACACGAAACCCTAGCCTAGTTACGCAACCACCCAGACGTCTTAAAAGATACAGAACCTCACCTCAAGTTCCTGTTGTGCCCTCAGACGTCTAGGACTCTCCTGCGATCGTCTGAAAGTGGTTCCAGACATCAAACCACTCCTCCGGTCGTCTAGAAGCACCTCCGGTCATCTGGTGAGCCGATCAGACGTTCGAAAGTGCGTGGAAGGGCATTCCACGCAATTTCCCAAGGCTGCTCTTACGTACGACAGAGCAGCCGCCCCAAAATTAGACTGGCATATCTTTTGCGGTGTGACATGCATGGTCGTAACCACAAAAAGAACGTACCTTCGCGATAAAGGTGCTTTCAGACGTCTGGTCTTGACTCCAGACGTCCAGAAGATCAACAGTCGTCCGGACTGCACTCCAGACGTCTGATACTAGAAAATTTCCAGTATCAGAACGCGCTCCCAGCGTTCCTCGCCGCTCTCCACCGCAGCTCCAGCTGCTACAGGTGGTCGAGGACGCCGCTCCGGACTCCCTCCTCCTCCCGCACGCGCCCACGGTGGCCGTGCGAGCTCCAACGAGCTTCCATCGAAGCTCCCAACCTCGGCCTCCTCCTCCCGCACTTCTCTTTCTCACTCTCTCTCGCTCACCCTTGCTCACAGCAGTGAAGGTGGGGTGTGGTGTGTGGAGTGGAGAGGAGAGGAGGGGAGGGTGGCTTTTTATAGAGCTGAGGGGGCTAGGGTTCGGGTAGGAAGGAGGAGAACGGAGAGAGAGAAAAGAAGCTTTGCGCACCGCCCGCATGTGAAGCGTAGAGCACGTACAAAAATTTCATTTTCAGACATCCGGGAAGGAGTCCAGACATCTGGACAGACATCTGACTGGGACTCCAGATGTCTTAAAAGTCTCAAAGTGGGACGAGTCTTTACATCATAACAAACTTAAAGGAAGTTTCGTCCCCGAAACTTGAACTAGCTAGGGTGTGGAAAAAGGAACATAAAATGCATAACAAACTTAAAGAGGACCGAAGTAGGTCCAAAAAGACGTACCCTCAAAAAGCTCCGGGTACCGCTCTCGCATCGCTGCCTCAGGCTCCCAGGTAACCTCTTCGTACCGCTGGCTTCTCCAGAAGACCTTCACCAAGGGTATCTGCTTCCGTCTCAGACTCCAGACGGCTCTGTCTAGTATCTACACTGGTCTCTCGTTGTAGGTCAGGTTGTCACCCACCACGACACTCTCGCAGCTCAGAACGTGACTGGGATCGGCGACGTACTTCCTGAGGTTAGACACGTGGAACACGCCGTGCACTCCAGAAAGCTGGGGAGGAAGGGCAAGTCGGTGAGCAATGGGTCCTACCCGCTCCAAAACCTCAAAGGGCCCCACAAACCTTGGCGCAAGCTTCCCCTTCACCCTAAAACCCTGCAAGCCCTTCATAGGCAAAACACGGAGAAAGACATGATCCCCAACCTCGAACTGCACCTCTCTACATTTTCGGTCAGCATAAGTCTTCTGCCTGCTCCTGACAGTGCGTAATCATCTGTGAATCTGCTCTATCACCTCCTGACTCTGTTGGATCAGCCTGGGGCCAACCTCCCACTTGGTCCCCACCTCGACCCAACTCAAGGGTGCAGTACACCTCCGTCCATACAGAGCCTCGTAAGGTATCATGCCGATGCTCGAGTGATAACTGTTATTATATGCAAACTCTGCCAAGGGTAAATGCTCCTCCTAGGAGCCTCTCCAGTTCAATACACAGGCGCGCAAAAGGTCCTCAAGTGTCTGTATGGTGCGCTCCGACTGTCCGTCCATCTGGGGGTGGTACGCGGTATTGAGCCTCAACTGTGTCCCCAAAGCCTACTAAACTCAGCCCAAAACAGGAAAGTAAAACGGGTATCCCTGTCGAATACAATCTCACGTGGAACTCCATGCAGGCGTACCACATCGCAAATGTACCTCTCTGCCAACTGTGCTAGTCCCAAGGTGACTCAAATCGACAGGAAACGCGCCGTCTTCGTCAACCTGTCCATTATCACCCAGACTGAGTCGTGTCCTCGCTGGGTAACAAGTAGACCCACCACCAAGTCCATGGTGATGCTCTCCCACTTCCACTCTGGCACAGGAAGTGGCTGCAACAGCCCAGCAGGCCTCTAGTGCTCAGCCTTCACCTGCTGGCACACCAAACACTGCTGCACGAACTCACCCATATCGCCACCAAAAGTCGCGTCTCAGATCATGATACATCTTTGTGTTCTCGAGATGTATGGTGAACATGGACCCGTGCGCCTCCGTCAAGAGCTCTCTCAACAACTCCTCGTCCCTGGGAACGCACAAGCATCCCCTCATGCGCAACACCTCGTATGTAAAAGAAAAGTCTCCTGGGTCCCCTAACAACACTCTGTCCCGCAATGTCTATAAGTACGGATCTGTCATCTGCCCTGCGATGATACTGTCTATCAACTCTGGTCGCATCTACCGTGTCACTGTCACTGCCCCACAATACCCCTATGACTCTCGGGCTCGCCAATTGCCCAACTCCTCCATAAGTCTCCAACTCTATGCCTGTATACTGGCACAGTGGGCCGGCGCCTTCCGGCTTAAGGCGTCAGCCACTACGTTGGCCTTCACTGGATGGTAGGAGATGCTGTAATCGTAGTCCACGTCTCTGTCTCATGTTAAGCTCCTTCTAGTCAAATAAGTACCTGAGGCTCTTATGATCTGTGAAAATTTCAAAGGTCTCACTGTACAGGTAGTGCCTCCATGTCTTTAGCGCGAAGACCACAGCTGCCAGGTCTAAGTCGTGGGTAGAGTAGCTATGCTCATGGGGCTTCAATTGCCACGAAACGTAGGTGACAACGTGACCCCGCTGCATAAGCACACCCCCTAACCCTTGCAACGAAGCGTCTGTGTAGACCAAAAACTCACCACTGCTGTCCGGGATGGTGAGAACAGGAGCTGAAGTCAGTCTCTCCTTCAACTCCTGAAAACATGCCTCACATGTATCTATCCAGGCAAAAGGCACATCCTTTCGAGTCAACTGGGTCATAGGACGTGCAATCTACGAGAATCCTCTAATAAACCGTCAATAGTAACCTGCCAGTCCCAAAAAGCTACGTATCTCTGTCACCGTACGTGGCCTCTCCCACTTGAGTACGGCCTCAACCTTGGCTGGATCCATAGCCAAACCATCCCCTGAGATCATGTGGCCCAAGAAAGTCACCTGCCTCAACCAAAACTCGCACTTTCTGTACTTGGCATACAGCCTGCGTCGTCTCAAAGTGTCCAGAATCATCCGTAGATGCTGTCCGTGCTGTGCCTGATCCTGCGAGTAAACGAGTACGTCGTCGATGAATACCACCACAAACTGATCCAAGTACGGTCTGAAAACCTGGTTCATCAAATCCATAAAAAGCAGCAGAGGCGTTGGTCAACCCAAACGGCATAACCAAGAACTCGTAGTGCCCGTACCGAGTACAGAAAGCTGTCTTGGAGATATCGGTCTCCCTGATCCTCAATTGATGGTAGCCTGACCTCAGATCTATCTTGGAGAACATGTGGCATCTTGCAACTGGTCAAAAAGGTCATCAATCCTCGATAGCAGGTACTTGTTCTTGATGGTGACCATATTCAGCTGTCTGTAGTCAACACAAAGTCGCAGGGTACCATCCTTCTTCACAAACAACATAGGGGCGCCCCACGGGGACGCACTGGGGCTCACAAAGCCCTTCTCTAATAGCCCCTGTAGCTGTGATTGAGCTCTCGCAGCTCAAGTGGTGTCATCTAGTATGGTGCAGTAGAAATGGGGCTGGCCCCAATACTAGTAAGATCTCAAACTCGATCTCACGCTCGGGCGGTAATCCTGGCAACTCTTCTGGAAACACATAGAGGTACTCACAAACCACCTGAATGCTCTGAAAGTCAGCCGCAGGGCTAGGCTCTACCACTACACAGGCTAGAAAGCCCTCACACCCCTGGCTCAAATGCCTCGCTGCCCGAAGCACAGAGATGCATCTGAAACCTCCGCCCACCGGCTGTCCGTGGAACTCAAAGGAAGGCAACTCCGGTATGGAGAAGATGATCTTCCTCCTGAAACAATCCACCAAGGCATGGTAGGCGAACAGCCAGTCCATCCCTAGAATCATGCCAAAATCCTCCATCGATATCACAATCAGGTCAGCGGGGAGGCGGTGTCCCCCTATACTGACCTCGCAGGCCGTGTAGACCTCCTCAGCTACAAACAACTGGCCACCTGGGCCTCTGATTACAAACGGATCCCCTAACAACACACTGTCCTGTCCCAAACTAACAGCAAAACTCACAGTGGCAAAAGAGTGTGTGGCGCTGGAATCAAAAAGTACGTACACTAATTTGCCAGAAATGGTAACCATACCTGCTATCGCTGAACTGGAAGCTCTGGCGTCTCTATGTGCCTGGGCGTTGATATGCCCCTCAGCCCTTGGTGCAGATGAAGCAACTACACTCTGGGTCTAGCGAGCAACCGCTGGTCGGTACACTCCTCGTGACTGTTGCCCTCCCCCACGCGCCTGGGGACCACGACCACCAGCTCGGCCTCCAGCGCTCAGTGCGGGGAGCATCTACTGTGCTCCAGTCCTTCCTAATGTGGCCCAGCTGGCCACACTAGTAGCAGAGGGGAACTCGACTCCCTCCCTCGGTAGGTCCCTGCTGACGACTGGGCGGGGGTCCAGTGCTGGCAACTGGCCCCTGTCTGGGGCCCCCAAAGGCCACTGACGGCCCCGCAAAATGAGACAGCTCTCCTACGGGTGCCGCGTGCCTCCTCTCTCAACAACCTTGAGAGTACTCTGGCCGGTAGGGCCTCTTCTGTCCGCTATCGGTGTCTCGCACGGCCGGGTTGGTCTCCTCGTAGGTCATAGCTACCACCACCACTCTCAAGAAGGTGGGCAGCTTCAGGGGTTTGACATACCCCCGAATAGCAGGTCGGAACCCCTCAGTGAACCCCCACAGGCGCTCCTCCTCTGTAGCTATGGCTGTCAAAGCATAACGTGCCAGCTCCAGGAAGCGTGTGTGATACGCGCTGACAATCATCGTCCCCCAGCGAAGAGTGTGGAACTCCCGCCTCCTCTAGTCCTGCCAAGTCTGCAAAAAGTACTGCTCACAGAAGAGGATCATGAACTGGTCCCACGCCGGCTCTCCCCTCTCCTAGCCTCTGACTGTCCTCCACCACCTGTGTGCCATGCTCTTTAGCTGGTACATGGCAAAGGCCACGCGGCACTTCGTAGGAGGGCGAAGGGTGTCAAACACCTTCTCTATCTGCTCCAGCCAGTCCTCTACCTCAGATGGGTCCTCATCCCCCTTGAAGGAGGGGGGCTTCAGCTTTCGAAACTATCTGATAAGCTCGTAGTGCAGCTGCAGTGGGGGAATGGACACGCCTCCAAGCAAGGAGGGCTCATGCTCGAAAGTGTCAGAGCACGGTGGGGGTGGTGGAGGACCACCCCCTCCCCCTCCTGCTCTTCCGGTGCTACAGCGGTCCCTCTGTCCCATTGAGGACTCCCCCTCCACGTCCTCAGGGAGAGGCGCCCGTGGAGGCTGGTGGAACTCTTCTCACACTATGTCTCTGATCAGCTGGGCGAGATCCTAGGCCTGAACACCCAGGAGAAGAGGTGAATCAACTGGCACCTCAGGCCCGGCACATCTGCCCCTCCGACCTCATCCACGGCTGCGACTACGGCCCACCTCGAGAACTCCCCAATGAGGCATCTCCTGCAAGGAGACGCAAAAGATAGAACAAAAGGGTCAATGGTGACGGCTTTCTTGTCGTTGATGTGTTATTACATGCGTTGTAGTATATTACAAGAATAGTTACCAGTCTAATATGATTTATTACTCGGAATAGAAAGATTCCCGAAGTCGAACTCAGGGAGCAAACTATAATTCTAGAAGCGTATGAATTCACAATATAATGTTTTACAAAAAAAATAAGTCAAAGGAGAGAGAGAGAGAGAGGGGCAGTTTGTCTTTTTCTTCTTCTCTGCTTGTCTTCTTTCCCTACTTCTTCTTTCTTTCTTCTCTGCTTCTCTTTTCTTTCTTTTCTTCTCTGCGGCTGCAAAGGCTTCTTCTTTCTTTTCTGCTAAGTCCTTCTCCTTTCTTCTTCTTCTTCTTTGTTTCTTCTTTCTTCTTCTTCTTCTATGTTTCTTCTTTCTTCTTTTTCAGCTGTGGTTCCTTCTTCTCAGCAGTTGCTGACTCTCCTTCTCTTTTGCCAATGTCTAATTCAGCGCTCAGACGGCTTAACGGCTCGGTTCCTACAGTGTCGCTCCTCTTTTCCTTTAGGTTCCTTCCTTTTTCTTTCTTCTTCTTCTGCCTGCTTCTTCTTTTCTTCTTCTCTGTTTCTTCTTTCTTCTTCTTCTTCCTTCAGCTACGGCTAAGTCCTGCTTGCCGCTTCTCTTCTCCTTTCTTCTTTCCTGTGCACACAGGCAAACATCAGTGCAAAACCTAGCCCCTACCCCTTCCCCGCGTCTCTCTCTCTGGTTCTCTCTTTAGGAAGCTCTCCCAGAGCTGGGTAATCGGGTCGGGTCGCGTGCCCGAGTCCAGGCGCACCGGCGTGGGTGGTGCGCGAGGAGTGCACAGGAGAGTGTCAGGTTGGATCACCAGGTCCGCGCGGGCAATGCCGCGGACGAGGCGAGTGAATAGGTGAGGGACCTCACCCCGTGTGCTTTCGGAGGCGATAAGCCGAAAGCACAAAATCAATTTAAATGTGGGCGAAAGACCACACACTTACGAGGTGGGACTAAAGTCCCACCTCCGATTTCAGGCGTTCGCGGAGAAGGCTCCGCGCAATTGGGGCAGCTGCAAGCCTCTCAACTCCAATTGCAAACCTGGGCGTGAGCAAGACGCCTTTCGCGTCACCTGGAACCTGCGCCTGGGGCCGAAGAAGTCTGGAGCTGGTTCGCAAAGCAGCTCCAACCTGTTGTCAATGGCGGCGAGAAGGCGGAGACCTGAAATCACGAAGACAGCCTTACGGCCACATCAGACAACGCAGGGAGCTTCGCCAGAGGACAGTGAAGGTGGTGCGGGGTCGACGAGGCGCGAGAGTGCCTGCGGCCATGCGCCTAAGGTACTCTGCGTGCTTGCGAATGAGTGTGTTCGGGAGGTGGTCTGGAGAGGTGCTGGCGGTCAATGGAGACGGGGAAACTGATCAGGGAGTGATGGTGGAGCTTCTGACCTTGTCAGCGAGGGGTGGAAGGGTCTGTGGAAGTGGGGCGATCTCGCCGGAGATGGTGGCCGGAGGCGAAGCAGACGAACGTGGTTGTGGCAGTCGAGGGATTTAAAAGACTAATTCAAGAAGGGAAAAGTGAGAGGGGAGTAAGGAGAAGATTTCTACCTACTTAGTCGACGAAGGGGGAGAGGGAGACTGCCCAGCGCGTGCCTGCCGGAGCTGAGGACGAAGGTGCCCAAGGGAGGAGTGATGGCGACGAGGAAGAGATTTGAGGACGCCAGCTGGTGCGGCCTGGCGAGGGACGAGGAGGCAGAGTAGGCTCTGCTGCAGGTATGGCAGCAGAGCGACGAGGAGGAGGAGGAGCGTTCGCCAGAATCTTAGGGCAATCTGACTGGAGAGAGAGGAGACGAAAGAGGAGGGTATTCTCAGCCAGAACTAGCTTGAAGGAGACGGCAGACCCTGCCGCTCCTTATAAAGGCGTTGGCGAGGGGAGAAGCGCGAGGAATCGGCGTGGAGGTCTCGCCAGAGTATGGACGGAAATGGACACCCATGCCTTTCTTGCGTTCGCACGAGAGGTATGGGCAGCCGCAGGTGGCAAGGGCTGGTCCTTGCGACAGAGGACAACACAGGGAACCTCCCGTTCGTTCCTGAGAATGGCTGCCATGCCCTGCGCGGTGCCATCCTCCGCGCAAGGTCGCCGGAGGTATGGCGCTGCGCAGAAATGGTAGGGAGGACCATTCTGCAAAGAACGACGAGAAAGATAGGGGTCTAATTGAAAGAGTTTCAAAAGATAAGGATCAAAAAGTAATTCAGGAGGACAAATTTGTAAAGTCAGTCAAGATGATCTTCTCTAAGGCTCAAATTTCTGTACCAGCCTCATCTGAACCTAAGGAACTTAATGGTGAATTTTAATTTTAGGTTTGACCATGTTTGACTGGTCAATTTGTGTAAAAATCCAAATTAAGTGATAAATTGGGCATGGTTCTCAAATTAGGTCAAAATAGGTTGCAAAGGATAAATTGAAGGTTCTAGATCCTAGGGAATATTTTTCTATGATTTTTAGAGGGTTTATTTGATTTTTATCCTACCTCGAACCTCGTGAATTAAAGCGGGTTTATTTTACGGTTACAGGATGTCATTTAATTCCCAAAAGTTGGTATAACCCTTTTCAGATCAGATCATCCCACTTTCTTTTTTATTAAGCTTATTTGACCAGTGTTTAGACCCTTAATTACCCTATTTGCGCACTGCATTGGTAAAATTATAGTTTTACCCTTTATGATTTGTCTTATTCTTTAATTCAGAACTCTCTGAGTTAAGCTTCTCTTTAGGTTTTGTAGGAGCTTCTTCACACTTATTTAGAAAATTGTGCTAGTTAGGGTTCACGATGAGGCTCTCATCATACCCCCATGCCTAGCTTTTGCTAGTCCCTTAGCAAAATTTTAAGGTTTCAACCCTTGTTCTAGACCATAAATTTTTTATTGAGTTTAGATAAGTGCTTTCCCTTTTGTAACCTTAATTAGGTCAGAATGCCAACCATAGGCCTAAAAGGTACTCTAGTACCAACCAAGATCCAGATCTGTCTAGCTTCTAGCCTTAGTCCTTAGCAAAGGTTTTTAAGGCCCACAGGAACTATCCTAAGGTTTATGGGACTTCGTGGTTAAAGCACCCGTGCTTGAGATAATTTTAGCCTTGGTTCAGCTCGCAGTGCGTTTTGTAAGAGAGAGAGGTAGAAGATTTATTTGTTTGGAGAGCTTTCTCTCTCTTTTTTCTTTTTAATTCTAGCTTAGGATTGGCTTCTCAACACGATCTGTATCGGATTCCTTGTCCCCATCATCAATCCTCAAGGGTCCCTGGCAATCGATGCTTTGAGATAGCACCGCCCATGGTAACGCCTAGAACCCTGACTTTCGAGATTTCGAGATAATCCCGTCCATGGTGTTCCGTGGCCGAATTCAGACCCTGGCAATTAACACTTCGTGATAATGCCATCCATGGAATCTGAACCAATAGAGTGCTTACATGCCCCCAGTAGAATATGTAAATATCCTAAAAGACAAGCACCGAGGAGATGATATTTTGTTACGCATCTTCGAGGGGAATTTCCCACCTCTCCGCGCTGGGAACTCGTCCAAATCAACTTGTGTTGATCGGCCGCTCCTACTCTAGGTGCCATTTTCAGAATTTTTGCAACGCTTCTGCATGCTTTTGATTTTTATGCTTACTGAACCAGGCTATGTGTGAAATTTGGGTGCTTAGGTTGCTGAGTCCCGTAAACCAAAAGTTAGTTAACGAGGCCAAATACTCCCTAAGCCTTGGACCTAATACTTAAGCTTTTCATTTTCCTCAACCTCTTGAGGAATATCTAGATCTTAATGAGTACTAAGAGTCTATCCAAGAATGCTTAAGGTTTGCGTTCTTACTAATCTTACTGTGCACCTTCCATTTCTTTTTCCTGAATGAGGTCTAGAACTTAGGTTAACTCCTTAATTTCTTGCCAATGACTATCTTTTTTCTTTCATTTTGTGCTCCTTTTTATCATTTTGTTCTTTTCTCCTCCTCCTTTGTAGAGTCCACCAAATTTCTTTACTCCTTTTTTTTTTACTTTTTATGATGTTTTTGGCATATGTGAATTTTTTTGTTTAAAACCTTTTCTTGTGAGTTTTACACTTTCATGCCCCCCCCATGCCTAAGATTTTCAATGTCCTCATTGTAAATTAGGAGGGTTTTTATTTGGATTAGTTCATGCATTAGTACAGGTGTTTTGGTGAGTGGATGGGTCAGGGTGGCTGTTACGGACGATTTCTAATCTCAGATGCAAGCACCTGTGGTGGAGTCGGCTGTCCTAAAGGATGAACCTTAAGTGCAAAAGAGGTATCAGAAAAGGTTTCGGGTTTTTCAAAAGAGAATGACGGGCTGCCTCCCGTTGAGCACTGAGTTTTACGCCATCGGCTGGGCGCAATATGCTCAGGGAAAATGGAGGACAAATGATGACTCAGCCGAATCTGTAGAGGTTACATCGATGAATGGTTTGAGTCTCTGGTCGTTCACGATGAAAGGTTCGGAATCATGGTTGAGTGAACTGATTTCGACGGCTCTATTTCCAAAAACTTGTCGGACAAGATAAGGTCCGACCCACTTGGATCATAGTTTCCCAGGGAAGAGTTTGAGTCAGGCATCGAAGAGTAGGACCTTCTGACCAGGATGAAAGATCTTTCTAGATATGTGCTTGTCATGGAATGCTTTAACCCGCTCTTTGCAGATTCGCGAGTTCTCGTATGCATCGAGGCATAATTCACCGATCTCGCTTATCTGAAGCTTTCTGTGGGTTCCAGCCTTAGAAAGATCTAAATTGCAATTCCGTACTGCCCAATAGGCTTTGTGCTCCAATTCGACGGGAAGGTGACACGCCTTCCCATACACCAGTCTAAAAGGAGACATGCCTAATTGGGTCTTGTGGGTGATCTTATAAGCCCAAAAAGCTTCCGGAGGTCGGGACGACTAGTCTTTCCTGTCAGGTCGGACAGTGGCCTGTAGGATTTTCTTGATCTTCTGATTTGAAAGCTCAGCTAGACCATTAGTCTGGGGGTGGTAAGGAGTGGAGATTCGGTGAGACACCCCGTATTTGGTCATCAGTGACCAGAACTGAGCATTCGTAAAATGGGTCCCTCCATCAACGCTATCGAATTTCTTCGAAAAAGGACTCAGAACAGATAACAAGGCGATACGTTGTGGTGGCTACCCTAGTTACATGCACGCGAATGGTTATTCTCAAGCTAGTTGGTTCATTGCTCAAGACGACCTTGCTCTGATACCATCTTGTTACGACCCGGTTCCCGGATCCTTATAGGACTCGAGACCGGCTCGCCTCGACTAATCCCAATACCTAGTCGTCCAACAAGAAATAACCAAAAAAGTAGGAAAGTAAACTACATTCACATATGCAATATAACTAAGCAGTAAAAACGTACAAGCAGTAAAGGAAAGTAAAAACTGTTATTCCAATACATACCACCACAACAACAGAGACAACGGAAACTAAAGTAACAGTAACAACAACAGTAGCCAAAAGTTTGAAACTCACTGCAGCAGTAAAGGGGGTACAATAAAGAGTGTATAAAAACTACGGCTGGACTCGACTCGGCCCAGCACCCCCCGCAGCTAAAAGCTCGGGCTGCTCAACTCCTGGACCTGAACAGTGTTATTAAAAAGACAGAGTCAGCGAACGCTGAATAGAGTGGTAACTATACTATCTAAAGCAGTAAAAGTAACTGGTTTAATTCTCTTTCTAGTTATTTTAGTTTACATACATTTCCCTCTTACCCCTTTTCCTCAAACTTTCAGATTCTCTTGATCTTGCATGTTCCTCGTGGGAACGATCATGATTGTAGCCTTTTCCGAAGAGTAGAAGGTACACGTGGTGCTCTATTGGCAGGGAGACTCCCCTGTGGTAGTCCTACACCCAGTCAATGTTACGATCGTGGCATCAAACGGGTTTTTAAGACGTCTGGGAAGTGGCCCAGATGTCTGTCTAGACTTCTGGAACCCTTTCCAGACGTCTGGTAATAAATTTTTTCGACGTATGGGGTTGCGTCTACACACGTGCACGCACAGACAACACCCGCCGCTTTCGTTCCTCTTTTCCTCTCTCTTCCTGCAGGCGCGCCGCTCTCTTCTCTCTCTCCCCGCGCATCCATATAAGACACCCTCGCCCTCTCCCCCACCCTCATCTCCTCCGCCTTCCTCTTCTCCTTCTCCCTGCCAGTGCGAGAGTGCGAGCGAGCGAGCGGCGGCAGCAGCGGCCGCGGCGAGCGTGCGGGAAGGAGGGTTGCGAGCAGAAGGAAGAAGGTCGACCGCGAGGGTTCGAGTTTGTCGGGGCAGCTAGAGCCGGCCAGTGAGGGAGCGGTGGGCGTGGGGTGTCGCGGAGGGGCTGCTGCAGCTCGGGCAGCAGGCGGACGGGGCGCGACACGGCCGTGCGTCGCGGGCGGAGAGCGAATCGGGCCCTGGTTCTGGAAAATTTTCCAGAATCAGACGTCTGGACTTACGACCAGGCGACGCTGAAGACGTCTGGAGGACTGTCCAGACGTCTGATAGGTAAGATATTTCTATCTTCTCCTTTTTCGCGTGTACGGCCATGCAGCCGTCCGCCACAACTTCGCCTGTGTTTCGTTGTGCTGAGAGCAGGTGTGTGTGTGCGCAGGTTTTGCTCAGGAGGGTGCGAGGGCTCGCCATCCCACGAAAATCAGACATCTGCCCGCAGTGCCATACGACGGAGAGAACCTCCAGACGTCCGAGGAGACAATCGGACGTCTAGAAACCAAGCCAGACGTCCCAGCGGGCTTCTAGACGTCTGAAGGACTACACAGAACTAAGGTACAACCTAACCCACCTTTTAAGACATCTGGAAGAGGTTCCAGATATCTGATTTTGGACAGTTTCGTCGTTTTTGAACCCGTTTAGGGCCCGTTCGGAGTTCGTTTTCCGCGTTTTGAGTTGCGTTCTTTCCAGAATAAATTCCTCTACCCGTTTACAGTAATTGTATACCGTTCTGAGAAACTCCTTATGATTGATCCTTGTGTTAGGACCCCGTTCCGTTGCAGTCTTAGGGGTTGCGGAGGCACGCGGGATTGCTGACCGCACCCAGTACTCCCGTCTTCGCTGGTAGAGTGGCTTTTTAATTTACTTAACAAAATTTGTTACAATTATGAACAATTAATAGAGTCTAGGGCATTGCATGAACCCTAGGACTGAGAAACTAGATTGAATGATAGATCCTAGGGTATTGCATGAATCCTAGAACTAGAAAACTAGTGGAACATATAAATATTACAGTCTTGGAAAAGCGGAAAGGAAATAATAACTGCCTATAAATTGATTTAACAGCTTCCTGTTATGAATGAAGAATATGATGGAGAACATGGGTTGTATGAACGTAAAACTGGAACGGTGAAACCTAAAATGGCCAAACCAAAAAGAACATGAATCCTACGGGGAATTAGGAGTAGAACTCCTCAAAAGAGAATAGAATGGAACTGAGAAAGTGAAACGTGGAAGTGTGTTGTTTCTTGGGTATGTGGTACCAGAGAGAGCACACATTACCTCTTAGTGTAGAGGGGAACTTGCCGCCCTCAGGTTGAGACCGGGGTGGGTTTGGCCACTGTACACCGACTTGCTGGCCCTCGCGTACACAGTACCGAGGAGAGCTACTAGTGTAGGGAGAGCACTAGCTACCCCACGGGTCCCGGGGTTCTGCTAGCCTCCTACATCGACTTGTTAGGCCCACTGGACAAACCAAGGTAGTCAGGCGAGGGTACGCGGACTGTGGAGGGGTTGGACCCCTGTTACTGAGAGGGCTCTACCCTATACTGGTTCCGTGCTGTGCTTTGGGCGCACCCGTTAATGGAAACGACTGACCGCGTGCCAGTGCGGGTTAGCTACCCGCGCGCTTATCGCGTGTGCCGTAGTCACCGCTACGTCTGTCAGTGACCTTGGGGTGGTTGACTGAGGGTAGGACCACCACGGGGGACTCTCCCGGCCAGGGGAGCATCACGTGTTACTGAAATTCCCTACTTGGAGGGGGTGAGATCAGTGTGACGTAAAAATGCGTAATTGAAATATAAACAATCTCACAAATAGTCAATCACACAAAGACACAAAGTATTTTTAGGTGGAAACCCAAACCGGGTGAAAACCACCACCTAACCCTCTCGAGTTAGGATTTTCCGATCAACCTAGTTCATCAAATCCACTAAACGAATCACTTTAAAACGAGGGTGATTCAACCTCAGTACAACCACGCTACAAGTACGAGGGTAGCGTTCCTCAACCCCTTCTCTCCACGAGAAGGATTTTGTCCCACGAAGGAGACGGGAATTCGCAAAGCGAATACCCAACCAAAAGACAAAGATAAAATAAACAACAAGCCCTATAGAGCCAACAAAGTAATTATGAACCTAGCTTCTATAGGAATTAGGAACTCCCCTTTGCAAGGAGTGCGTCGAGGATGACGCGGGTGCGTGAGCCACGCAACGGCGCAATGTCGCTCTCGTGAACAACGGCGGGAGAGCGGGTGTGCGAAGGTTTGATGCTCTCAAGGGAATGGAGCTCAAGCTTGGAGAGCAAGATCTTTTCTGGACACAAAAGAGTGTGAAAGTGTGTAGCTAAGTGTATCCAAGTGTGTGTTAGTGTGTCAAAGGCTCCCCTCTATTTATAGAGGCCTTAGGAAGGCTTTGGAAGGCTTAAGAAAGGTTCTATAGCCGTTGGGAACAAAGCCCAAGAGAATCAGGCCGAAATCAGGACAATGATTACACTTGACAGGGTAATCAGACGTCTAACTCTTGCATCAGACGTCTGGAAGGCCACTTTAAGACGTCTGATTTAAATGTCAGACGTCTGATTTCATGCGGGTTTCCTCCTAACTTGAATCAGATCTAAACAGGGTTTTTGCGCAAGTCCATCAGACGACATACAGGACGTCTGGCACTATGTATGGACGTCTGGAAACCTACTTTTACTGTGGGAATGGATTTCCAAATGTTGCAACGGCTAGAAAATCTCTGAGAAGAGATTTTGGGTCAGCCGAGGCAAAACGGTCAATTATCAGACGTCTGGACAGTCCAATGGACGTCTGATAAGGCTCTAACGGTCATACTGCGCAGTGTCTGCTAAGCTAGCCAACGATCCACTATCTGGACGTCTGGCAAAGTCATCAGTCGTCTCCTAAGACGTCTGGTCTAAGGTCTGGACGTCTGATTTCATCAGACAGAACTAACTATGTCCAGCCTAACAGTTATCAGACGTTTGAAAAAACAGTCAGACGTCTTAAAATATATTATTAGACGTCTGATTTTGGAATTAGACGTCTGGAAGTGCTGTTTGAGCCTTATGATGGTTTTCTAAGTATTCTACAGAAAACCTAAGTATCCTAGGGTTGTGCCGGTGTTCCTAGGACTACTGTTAGGGTTCTTTGAGGCTCTTTAACATAATTTCTAAGGAAATAAAGAGCAACAACAGAAACGAAAAATACAACAAGTACAAAAGAAGGAAATCTATCATATTCTTCATTTCCTTCCATCTTCAATCTGTCGCTCCACGCGAACCTCCTCTGTTTTTCGTCAAGCTCCTCCAATCCGTCCTGGATGCGAGCTCGAACTCCGTCTAAACACGTCCACACTTGCAATTGACCTGAAATCTAGGACTCAAATTGCAAATGTTAAATAACACGTGTTTTGTTATCATCAAAACAAATGATCGTGGTGCTCTAGCACCAACAGTTACTTCTACTTTTCGGAAAAGATGCAATCAAGATAGTTCCCACGAGGAACATTCGAGATCAAGAGAAGGATCTGAGAAATAAATCAATAGTGAATAAATAGAAAGACGTAAATAACGAAGGTAAAAATATAACAGCTACTGTGCACTCTTCTGCTTCTTTAGCTTTTAGTTGCCACTCTATTTAGCGTTTCGCTGACGTGTTACCCTCGTTACTTTTCAGGACCAGGTGTTGAGCAGCCAGGGTCAGTGGCTGCAGAGGACGCTGGGCCAAGTAGGGTCTAGTAGAGTTACCTGTAGTACTTTTTGTACTTTTCTTCCACTGTAGTGAGTAGTTTTCTTTGTTACTCCCTGTACTTTCTTTGTCGAAACTTTATGTTATGTACATGTTGATTTCCCTTCTGTTGTGGTGGTGTATACTGTAGTATTTCCTTTTCTTACTGCTGTATTTTGATACTGCTAGTTATATTCATGATGAATGTGGTTTATTTTACTGCTCTTTTGGTTACTTCCACATTGGACGACTAGGTCTTGGGATTAGTCGAGTCGGTCCGATTCTCGTGTCTCGTAGGGATTCAGGAATCGGGTCGTTACAGTCAACCACCCCGAGGTCATTGTCAGACGTAGCAGTGACTACGGCACGCGCGATAAGTGCACGGATAACTACCCTGCACTGACACGCGGTCAGTCGTTTCCGCTAGTAGGTACGCCCAAAGTACAGCACAGAATAGAATAGGGCCTAACCCTCTCAGAAATAGGGGTCTAGCCCCTCAGAACCAAACACAGGGTTAACAAGTCGATGTAAGGTGGCTAGCTGAACCCCGACTTGTTAGGCCCACTGGGCAAACCAGGGTAGTCAGGCGAGGGTGCGCGGACTATGGAGGGCAAGACCCCTGTTTGGTTCTTAGGAGCTAGACCCTTGTTACAGAGAGGGCTATGCCCTATACTGGTTCCGTGCTGTGCTTTGGGCGCACCTGTTAACGGAAACGACTGACCGCATGCCAGTGCGGGGTAGCTACCCGTGCGTTTATCGCGCGTGCCGTAGTCACCGTTACGTCTGTCAGTGACCTTAGGGTGGTTGACTGAGTGTAGGAGAACCACAGGGGACTCTCCCGACCAGGAGAACACCACGTGCTACTTCTACTCTTCGGAAAAGACTGCAATCAAGATCGTTCCCACGAGGAACATTCGAGATCAAGAAAGAGACCTGATAAATAAACCAAGTGATGAAAGAAAGAATAATTAGTTAAAGAAAGAAAGAAATTGAAAAACAACAGCTACCTGTCCACCTTTACTGTTTTAGTTAGTTGGTTGCCACTCTACTCAGCATTCCCTGATTTCGTGTGCTCATAACCTTTTTCAGGTCCAGGTGTAGAGCAGCCAAAGCCTACGGCTGCAGAGGGTGCTGGACCTAGTAGTGCCCAGTAGTCGTACCCTTTTGTTATACTCCATTTTCGTTGTAGTGAGTAATTTTGTTACACTTCTGTACTCTTTTATTGTAAACTTGATATTCCTGTACTGTTTAAATTTTCTACTGTTGTGGTGGTGTGTACTGTAGTAGTTTACTTCTTTACTGTTGTACTTTTGTTACTGTTAGTTGCTTGCATGGTGAATGTGATTTATTTTACTGCTTTTTGGTTACTTACTCGTTGGATGACTGGGTCTTGGGATCAGTCGAGTCGGTCCGGTCTCGTGTCCTGTAAGGATTCGGAAATCGGGTCGTAACAAGATGGTATCAGAGCAAGGTCGTCCCGAGAAGTGAACCAACTAGCTGGAAAATAACCAATTCACGTGCTCGTAACTAGAGTAACCACCACAATGTGCCTTTTGACATCTGTTCTGAGGTTCTTTCGCTGAATGTCGGGTAGAATTGACGTCTTTTCTGTTCTGTGATCGCGTCTCCTTGCAGGAGATGCCTTGATGAGGGGGCAGCGAGGCAGGCCGCAGACGCGGCCGAGGACGAGGTAGGAGGGGCGAGCGCGTTGAGCCAGACACCTCAGTGGACCAACCACTACTTCCGGGCATTCAGGCCCAGGACCTCGCCCAGCTGATATGGAAGATCATACGAGAGGAGCTTCACCTGCCTCCACGAGCGCCTCCCCCTGGGGCAGCGGAGGGGGAGTCCTCCGTGGGACCACGAGACAGACACAACGTTGGACGTGGGGGAGGGGGTGACCCTCCACCGCCCCCACCTTCCTTCGACACTTCCGAGCACGAGCCCTCCTAGCCTAGGCGCACCAGTTTCTCCACTTCAGCGCCATTACGAGATTTTCGAACAGTTTCGAAAGCTGAAGCCCCCCTCCTTCAAAGGGGACGAGAACCCGACCGAGGCAGAGGACTGGCTCGAGCAGATCAAGAAGGTGTTTGACATCCTTCCCCCCCTGTGGAGTGCCGCATGGCCTTTGCCACGTACCAGCTGAAGTGCGCGGCACACAGGTGGTGGAGGGCAGTCAGAGGTCAGGAGAGGGCCGAGCCGACTTGGGACCAGTTTGTCACCCTCTTCTACAAGCAGTACTTCCCCCAGACGTGGCAGGACAAGAGGAGGCGGGAGTTCCACACTCTTCGCCAGGGGACGATGACCATGAGCGCGTAACGCACGCGTTTTCTGGAGCTGTCTCGTTTCGCCACGACAGTTGTGGCTATTGAGGAGGTGCGCCTTTGGAGGTTCACCGAGGGGCTCCAGCCTGTTATTCGGGGGTATGTCAAACCCTTGAAGCTGCCTACGTTCTCGAGGGTGGTGGAGGCAGCCATGACATATGAGGAGACCAACCCGTCCGCAAGTGACATTGACAACGGACGGAAGAGGCCCTACCAGCTAGACTACTCACAGGGCCGACGAGAGATGAGGCACGTGGCGCCCGCAGGAGAGCCGTCACACTTTGCAGGGCCGTCAATGTCCTTCGGGGGCCCCCAACAGGGGCCAACTGCGAGCACTGGACCCCCGCCCAGCTAGTAACGCTTTCCGGCAGTGGTTGGGTTTATGTTATTATGGTTTACAATCTTTGCAGTACAAAACAGCTACCGGATTACTACAAATTTTTACTCAGAAAAAGTTTTTCCGAGGTCGAACTAAGGGAGCAACTAGAATTCTAGAAATATAACAATTCTCAAATAGGTTACAAAAATAAGAGAGAGAGAGGGGGGGAGCTAGAGTTTCTCTTGGCTTCATCTTCTTCTCTCCTTTTCTTTCGATCCTTCTTTTTCTTTCAGCTGATCTCCTTCTCTTCTTTTTCCTGCAGAGTCTTCCTTTCTTCTTTCTTTTCTTTTCTTCTTCTACGGTTCTGGTAATCTTCTTCTTCTCTGACTTCTTCGTCTTCTTCAGCCTTCTTCTTCTTTCTGCTTCTTTTCTTCTGTTCTTCTCTTTCTTTCTTTCCTTGCTTGCAGCTTCAGTCTTCTTTCTTCTTTCTCTTTTCTTCTTTTTCTTCTCCACTTCCTTCGTTCTTTTCTTCCCTTACAGCCCCTCTTCTTTTCTCTTCTTTCTGTTCTGGCTGCTGCCCTTCCGTCGTCTGATGCAGTGGTCAGACGACTTAACTGTAGGTTTGCTACAGTGCCTTCCTTCTCTTCTTCTTTTGTTTCTCTCCTTCGTTTCTTCTTCTTCTTCAGCTGCCCTGAGCGGCTGAGGCTTCGGCCGCTCCCCTTCTTCTTTTCCTTCCTTCTTCTCCTTCTGTTCCTGCACGCTCACACAAGGGTTAGAGCAAAACCTACCCCTACCCTTCCCCGCATCTCTCTCTCTCTCTCAGATTTCTCTCTTAGGATCGCTCTCCCAGAGCCAGGTAATCGGGTGCAGGTACCACGCTCGGGACCAGGCCCACCAGCGTGCGGTGGTGGGCGAGGAGTGCGCGATTTGGGTAATCGGATCCTGCCCAGACCCGCGCGACGTGAGCGCGGGCGAGGGCGAGCGAGCGTGTGGCACACAGCGTGCGTGAGAGGGACCTGACCCCTGTGTTCGAAGGCGAATAGCCTTAGACACTTTTCCAATTTAAGTGCGGGCGCTTGGCCATGCACTTACGAGGTGGGACTAAAGTCCCACCTCCCAAATTAGCGCCTGCAGCTGAGGAAACCGTAGGCAATTGCGGCAACTCGCGACGCCTTCACCCCAACTACAGGCCTGGGTGCCTTCGCAGAGGTAAACCGCGTGACCTGGGGTGTGCACCTGGGCTGGAAAGCGCCTGCAGCTGCAGGTGGAGGAGCTGCAGCAGCTCGGTAATGGCGGCGAAGGGGCTCCTACCTGAAAGCAGAAATACGACCTCTGCCCAGTCAGAATACAGAAGGAGCTTCGCTGGAGTGCGGTGAATGCAGTGCGGGTGTTGGCGAGGCACGAGGGCGTGTGTGGAGGTTGCCCTAGGTCGGACTGTGTGTGAGACGATGGGTTTGTTCGGGAGGTGGTCGGGCGGTGGTTGGCAGTGAATGGGGAGGGGGGATCGGTTGAGTGGAGTAAGGGGAAGCTTCTGGGGTAGTCGGCGAGGGGTGAGGAGGTCTGTGGAGGTGGGATGGACTCGCCGGAGAAGGTGGTCAAAGACGGAGCAGGTGGAGGTGGAGGTTGCGTGCGATGGAGTAAAAAGGTAGATTAAGAGAGGGAAAATGTAAGGGAAATGGAGAGGAAGCTATTTACCTAAGTATTAGACAAAGGGGGAGGGCGGAGCAGCCGGCTCGTATCTGCCGGAGTTGGAGAAGAAGGAGCCCTGGAGGAGGAGTGCGGCGACGAGGAAGCAGGCGGAGGGCGCCGGCAGGTACAGCCCGGCGCGGACGAGGGATCAAGGCAAACCCTGCTGCAAGTAGGGCAGCAGAGCGACGAGGAGGAAGTCGCTAGAAGCTTCAGGCCTTCTGACGGAGGAGGAAGGGATGAGAGGGGGGGGGGGGGGGGGGTTCTCCGTCAAAGAAGAGCTTGAAGGAGCCGGCAGGGGGTGCCGGTCCTTATAAAGGGGTTGGCGCAGAGGGAGGGGCGGGCTGGCGACGTGCCAGCCTCGCGGGAGTGAGGCCGGAGATGACACCCATACCTTCCACTCATTCGCACGGAAGGTATGGTGGCCGGCAGAGGGCATGGGCGGATCCCTGCGACAGAGCATGTCGTAGGGAACCCCGCTTCTGCTTTGCAGGGCGGTAACCCTTCTCTGCGCGGCGCCATGCTCCTCGCAAGGTTGCCGGAGCATGGTGCTGCGCAGAGTTTGCAGGGAAGAGCGTTTTGCAAAGAACAATGAAAATTTGGGGGCCTAAACGCAAAGGTTTCAAAAGATAAGGGTCAAAAAGTAAATGAAGAGGACCAAATTGTAAAGTTGGTCAAGGAGGTCTCTTCTTAGGCTCCGATTTTTATACAAGACCAATTTGAACCTAAGGGTTTTAATGATGAATTTTAATTCTAGGTTGGACCATGTTTGATCAGCCAATTTACGAAGAAACCCAAATTAAGTTATTAATTGGGCATGGTTCTCTTTTTAGGTCAAAATAGGTTTCTAAGGCCAAATTGAAAGTTCTAAACCCTACAGAACATTTTTCTATGAATTTTAAAGGGTTTAGTTGATTTTTATCCTACCTTGAACCTCGTAAATTGAAGTGGATTTGTTTTAGGGTTACAGAATGTCATTTAATTCCTGGAAGTTGCAATAACCATTATTTAGATCAAATCATCCCACTTTCTTTCTTGTTAAGCTTGTTTGACCTGTGTTTGGATCCTTAATTACCATGTTTGCAAACTTCATTAGTGAAATTACAGTTTTACCCCTTATGATTTGTTTTATTCTTAAACTCAAAATTCTCTGAGTTAAGCCTTTCTTTGGGTCATGTAGGAGCTTTTTCTCACATATCAAGGTTAGATTGTGCTAGTTAGGATTTATGATGAGGTTCTCATCACCAGCCGTCAGCAGAGACCTATTGAGGGCGGGAGTCGAGTTCCCCTTTGCTACCAGTATGGCCAGCCGGGCCACATCAGGAGGGACTGCCCGTCTAGGGTTGGAGGTCAGCAGATGCTCCCCACATCAAGCACTGGAGGACGAGCAGGAGGCTACGGTTCCCAGACGCGTGGGGGAGGACAGCAGTCACGGGGAGGGTATCAGCCAACGGCTACCCGTCCGACAAAGTGTGTGGCTGCTTCGTCCGCACCTAGGGCTGAGGGGCGTATCAACGCCTTGACACACAGAGATGCCAGAGCTTCAGGTTCAGTGGTGGCAGGTATGGTTATAGTTTTCGGCAGACTAGTTTACACACTTTTTGATTCCGGCGCCACGCACTCATTTGTCGCTGCTAGTTTTGCTGTTAGTTTGGGGCAAGAATGTGTGCTGTTAGAGGATCCATTTGTGATCAGAGGTCCGGGTGGTCAGCTGTTTGTAGCTGAAGACGTTTACAGAGGTTGTGCGGTCAGTGTTAGGGGACACAGCCTCCCCGCGGATCTAATTGTGATACAGATGGAATACTTTATCGTGATTCTGGGGATGGACTGGCTGTCCGCTTACCACGCCTTGGCAGACTGTTTTGAGAGGAACATTTGTTGGTGCTAGAGCACCACGATAATTTGTTTTGATGATAACAAAACACGTGTTATTTAACATTTGCTATTTGAGTCCTAGATTTCAGGTCAATTGCAAATGTAAACGTGTTTAGACGGAACTCGAGCTCGCATCCAGGACGGATTGGAGGAGCTTAATGAAAAACAGAGGAGGTTCGCGTGGAGCGTCAGATTGAAGATAGAAGACAAGAAGAATAGGATTGATTCTTTTTAATCCTTTCTTGTATCTCTTGTATTTATTTTCTTGCTCTTTTTATTTTCCTTAGAATATTGTTAAAGAGCTTCAAAGTACCCTAACAGTAGTCCTAGGAACACCGGCACAACCCTAGGATACTTAGGTTTTCTGTAGAATACTTAGAAAAATAATATAGGGTTCAAACAGCACTTCCAGACGTCTAATTCCCAAATCAGACGTTTGATAATGTATTTTAAGACGTCTGACTGTTGTTTCAGACGTCTGATATCTGTTAGGCTGGACATAGCTAGTTCTGTCTGATGAAATCAGACGTCCAGACCTTAGACCAGACGTCTTAGGAGACGTCTGATGGACTTGCCAGACGTCCAGATAGTGGACCGTTGGCTAGCTTAGCAGGCACCCAAGAATATGACCGTTAGAGCCTTATCAGACGTCCTTAGGCCTTTCCAGACGTCTGATAATTGACCGTTTTGCCTCGGCTGACCCAAAATCTCTTCTCAGAGATTTTCTAGCCGTTGCAACGTTTGGAAAACCATTCCCACAGTAAAAGTTGGTTTCCAGACGTCCAGACATAGTGCCAGACATCCTGTATGTCGTCTGATCAACTTGAACAAAAACCCTGTTTAGATTTGATTCAAGTCAGGAGGAAACCCGCATAGAATCAGACGTCTGACCTTGAAATCAGACGTCTTAAAGTGAACTTCCAGACGTCTGATGCCATAATTAGACGTCTGATAACCCTGTCAAGTGTAATCATTGTCCTGATTTCGGCCTGATTCTCTTGGGCTTTGCACCCAACGGCTATGGAAGCTTTTCTAAGCCTTCCAAAGCCTTCCTAAGGCCTCTATAAATAGAGGGGAGCCTTTACACACTTAGATACACAAGATACACACTAAGAGAAACAAGAGACACACCTAAGCAACTCAGTTCCACTCTTTTGTGTCCGAGAGAAGCCCTTGCTCTCCAAGCTCTAGTTCCATTCTCTAGAGAGCATCAAGCTTTGCGCACCCGCTCTCCCGCCGTTGTTCACGAGAGCGAAGTTGCGCCATCGCGTGGCACACGCACAGCGTCATCAACTCGACGCACTCCTTGCAAAGGGGAGTCTCCTATTTCCTATAGAAGCTAGATTTAAATTGCTTTGTTGGCTCTATAGGATTACTTGTTTTATTTTATCTTTGTCTTTTGGTTGGGTATTCGCTTTGCGAATTCCCGTCTCCTTCGTGGGACAAAATCCTTCTCGTGGAGAGAAGGGGTTGAGGAACGCTACCCTCGTACTTGTAGCGTGGTTGTACTGAGGTTGAATCACCCTCATTTTAAAGTGATTCGGTTAGTGATTTTGATCAACTTGGTTGATCGGAAAATCCTAACTCGAGAGGGTTAGGTGGTGGTTTTCACCCGGTTTGGGTTTCCACCTAAAAATCTTTGTGTACTTTGTGTGGTTGTCTATTCTGTGATATTGTTTATATTTATTTCCGCATTTTATTACGTCACCCCTCTTCGAAAGGAAAACCTTCATTTGGTATCAGAGCAGGCCTCGCAAAATCGACGTTACAAACCGGCGAGGATCTAGATATGGAGGGAAAAGCATTCGTGTACACCGAAGGACACGATACCTCGCGACCACCATACTTTGCAGGTATGGATTTCGTTTATTGGAAAAATCGTATGACTATGTGGTTGCAGGCCTACGACTTACGGGTGTGGGAAAAATGCGAATCCGCATTTTTGATTCCCAAGAAACCCGCAAAAGGTTACTCAGAAGATCAGGTTCGGAATCTCAACCTTAACGCAAAGGCAATGAATGCCTTGTATTGCGCATTGAGTCCAAAGGAATTTGAACGAATCCAAGAGTGCACCACCGCCCACGAGATATGGAGGAGGTTGGAAGGCACTCATGAGGAGACGAGCTCGGAAGAAGATCTCGGGGAGAAGGAAACCGCGTGCCTTGGTTTCATGGCAATTGGAGAAAGTAACAGCGACAGCGAAAGTGGAAGCGACTCCGACAACGAGGTAAATTTCGATTTACAAGAAGCTTTTAATGAACTATTTGAGATTAGTAAATCACTTAAAATAGAAAACAAAAGTATTAAAAAGAACCTTAGTTTTCTTAAAAATGAAAATGATAGGTTAGAAAAACAACTTAAGGACATAGAAGCTAGTCCTAGAATTGATAACCTATTATTAGAAAATCAAGACCTCATCAATGAAAATAATAAATTAATTGAGGAAAATGATAGTCTAAAGTTAGAAATCTCTAATTTAAAGACTAAGATGAGTATTATAGAAAAAGAAATTGCATGTCTTAGGGAAAACTCCAACAAATTAATCAATAAAGTAGATAATTTTTATAGCCCTAAGGTTGAGAAAGGATCTCCATCAAGGAGACCCGCTAATAGATCCGGATCCAAGCCCACTTGGAAACCGAAGAAAGAATTAGAATCTTGTTTTGTAGGATTCAGGGATAATTACAACACAAAGGACTGGACCTACAAACTCAAAGCTGGTCAACTCAAGTTGGGAGAACCAAGGAGCAGACCAAGGAGGAGAACAAGAAGACCGACGAGACGGCGAACAAACGACGGACCCGCCGCACGTCGACCACCAGATTGGAGACCGGCGCCAATGCCCGGGCCACCAAGCTACGGATGGGAGCCCCATCCGATGTGGCATCCACCACCACCATTCGGGCCATTTTATTGGCCATGGTAGGTGAGGTAAAACCATTTACCCTATCTTTTTATCATAAGCATTTAGATAGGGGGAGTTAAAATTTATGAGCTAATTGTCAAGGGGGAGATATAAGGTAGCTAAATTTCCTTTAGTAAGGGGGAGAAAAATAATAGCTATCTTATTGTTACAAAAAAAAGGGGAAGAATATCACCTTTGTTAAAATAAAATTCATAGAAGAGCATGTTTTAAGGGGGAGTTATAGGAAATGTAAAATCAATTAAACCTTTTTGATAATGTCAAAAAGGGGGAGGACTTTCTGCATTATTATTTACGATTTTGTCATCATCAAAAAGGGGGAGATTGTTGGTGCCAGAGCACCACGATCATTTGTTTTGATGATAAAAAAACACGTGTTATTTAACATTTGCAATTTGAGTCCTAGATTTCAGGTCAATTGCAAATGTAGACGTGTTTTCACCCGGTTTGGGTTTCCACCTAAAACTCTTTGTGTACTTTGTGTGGTTGTCTATTCTGTGATATTGTTTATATTTATTTCCGCATTTTATTACGTCACCCCTCTTCGAAGGGAAAACCTTCAACATTGTCTTCTCCATACCGGAGTTGCCTTCTTTCAAGTTTCACGGACAGCCAGTGGACGGAGGCCTCAGGTGCATTTCTGCACTTCGGGCGGTGAGACTTTTGTGCCAGGGGTGTGAGGGCTTCCTGGCTTGTGTGGTGGCGGAGCCCAGCCCTGTGGCACACTTTCAGAGTATCCCGATGGTCAGAGAGTACCCCAACATGTTCCCAGATGAGTTGCCAGGACTACCGCCCATGCGTGAGATCGAGTTTGAGATCTCGCTGATATCGGGGACCAGCCCAATTTCTACAACACCTTATAGGATGGCACCCCTTGAGCTGCGAGAGCTCAAGACCCAATTGCAGGACCTTCTGTTGGACTTTGTGAGGCCCAGTACGTCTCCATGGAGAGCCCTAGTATTGTTTGTGAAGAAGAAGGATGGTACCTTACGCCTTTGTGTGGACTACAGACAGCTGAATAGGGTTACCATCAAAAATAGGTATCCGCTGCCGAGGATTGATGACTTGTTTGACCAGTTGCGAGGTGCCACAATATTCTCCTAGATAGACTTGAGGTTTGGTTACCACCAGTTGAGGATCAAGGAGACAGACGTCTCCAAGACAGCATTCCGCACCCGGTACGGACACTACGAGTTTTTAGTCATGCCGATTGGGCTGACTAACGCCCTCGCTGCCTTCATGGATTTGATGAACCGGATGTTCAGGCCATATCTGGATCAGTTCATGGTGGTATTTATTGATGATGTGCTCATCTACTCTCGAGATCAGGCGCAGCACGGACAACACTTGCGGATGGTTTTGGACACACTGAGACGACGTAAGTTGTATGCCAAATACAGCAAATGCGAGTTCTGGTTAAGGGAGGTGACCTTCTTGGGTCATGTGATCTCCGAGGATGGCTTAGCTGTGGACCCATCCAAGGTTGAGGTAGTGCTCAGGTGAGAGAGACCGCATACAGTGACAGAGATCCGCAGTTTCTTGGGGCTGGCAGGCTACTACAGGCGGTTTATCAGGGGTTCTAGCAGATTGCACGTCCTATGACACAGCTGACCTGGAAGGACATGCCCTTTTCTTGGACAGACGCTTGTGAGGCGTGCTTTTAGGAGCTGAAGGAGAGGCTGACTTCGACTCCCGTGTTTACCATCCCAGACAGCAGTGGCAGGTTCATTTTGTACACGGACGCCTCTTTGCAGGGGTTAGGGGTTGTGCTCATGCAGCGGGGTCACGTTATCTCTTACGCTTTGTGGCAACTGAAGCCCCATGAGCATAGCTACCCTACCCACGACTTGGAGCTGGCAGTTGTCGTCTTCGCGCTGAAGACTTGGAGGAACTACCTGTATGGTGAGACTTTTGAGATTTTCATAGATCATAAGAGCCTCAGATACTTGTTTGATTAGAAGGAACTCAACATGAGACAGAGACGTTGGTTAGAGCTCCTGAAGGACTATGACTGCAGCATTTCCTACCATCTGGGGAAGGCCAACGTGGTGGCTAATGCCTTGAGCCAGAAGGCGCTCGCCCACTTGGCCAGTTTACAGGTGCAGAGTTGGAGACTCATGGAGGAGATGGGCAGTTGGCGACCCCTGGAGTTACTGGGGTACTGTGGGGCAGTGACTGTGACCTGCCAGACGAGGCCAAAGCTGATAGACCGCATTATCACAGGACAGATGGCCGATCTGTACCTACAGTCGTTGCGTGACAGAGTACTATCAGGGGGCCCTGGAGACTTCTTCTTTACAGACAAGGTGCTGTGCATGAGGGGACGTTTGTGCGTTCCCAGGGATGAGGTGCTATTGAGAGAGCTCCTGACTGAGGCACACGCTTCCAGGTTCACCATACATCCCGGGAACACAAAGATGTATCATGATTTAAGACACAACTTCTGGTGGAGGGGAATGAAGCGGGATGTAGGTGAATTCGTGCAGCAATGTTTAGTGTGACAGCAGGTGAAGGCCGAGCTTCAGAGGCCTGCAGGGCCGTTGCAGCCACTTCCAGTGCCAGAGTGGAAGTGGGAGAGCATCACCATGGACTTGGTGGTGGGCTTGCCCATTACCAAGCAAGGACATGACGCAGTCTGGGTGATCATAGACAGATTGACGAAGACGGCACGTTTCTTGCAGATCCGAGTTGCTTTGGGACCAGCACAGTTGGCAGAGAGGTATATCCGCGACGTGGTACGTCTGCATGGAGTTCCGTGGGAGATTGTATTCGATCGGGATACCCGCTTTACGTCCCAGTTTTGGGTTGAGTTTCAGCAAACCTTGGGGACACAATTGAGGTTCAGTACAGCATACCACCCCCAGACGGACGGACAATCAGAGCGCATGATACAGACGCTGCAGGACCTTTTACGTGCTTGTGTACTAGACTGGAGGGGCTCTTGGGAGGAGCACTTGCCCCTGGCGGAGTTTGCTTATAATAACAGCTATCACTCGAGCATCGGCATGGCACCCTACAAGGCTCTGTACGGACGGAGGTGTACTGCACCCTTGAGTTGGGTTAAGGTGGGGACCAAGTGGGAGGTTGGCCCCAGGCTAATCCGGCAGAGTCAGGAGGTGATCGAGCAGATTCACAGGCGACTCTGCACTGTCAGGAGCAGGTAGAAGAGCTATCCAGATCGGAAACGCAGAGAGGTGCAGTTTAAGGTTGGAGATCACGTCTTCCTTCGTGTTTCCCCCATTAAGGGCCTACAACGGTTTGGGGTGAGAGGGAAGCTCGCATCGAGGTTCGTGGGACCCTTTGAGGTCCTGGAGTGGGTTGGACCCGTTGCTTACAGGCTTGCCCTTCCTCCCCAGCTTTCTGGTGTGCACGACGTGTTCCACGTGTCCAACCTCAGGAAGTACGTCACCGATCCCAGTCACGTTTTGAGCCACGAGAGCGTCGAGGTGGGTGACGACCTGACCTACCCTAAGCGGCCAGTGCAAATACTAGATAGAGCCGTCCGGAGTCTGAGACGGAAGCAGGTACCCTTGGTGAAGGTCTTGTGCAGGAGCCAGCGGTACGAGGAGGCTACCTGGAAGCTTAAGGCGGCGATGCGAGAGCGATACCTGGAGCTCTTTGAGGGTACGTCTTTTCGGACCGGCTTCGGTTCTCTTTGAGTTTGTTATGCGTATGTTGTTCTTTTTCCGCACCCTAGCTAGCTCAAGTTTCAGGGACGAACTTCCTTTGAGTTTGTTATATTGTTAAGACCCGTGCTGTTAAAGCCCTCCAAGACGTCTGGGATTTGGGTCAAACGTTTGGACATCTTCCCAAACATCTAGAAATCAAATTTTTTCGTGTACATTCTCGCGTTTGCGCGTGTGCTGCGCACAGACAGTACGCAGCCGCATTTTCTTCTCTTTCCTCTCGCCGATGAAACCCTAACCCGCGCCTACTTAAACCCCCTCTTCTCCCTCACACCACCCCATTTCCATCCACCCTTCTCCTTCCTCCAGCGAGAGCAGTAGGCAACGAGCGGTGAGCGTGAGTGGCGTGGGAGGAGAGGAGCAGCGAGGGGAAGAGAAGACAGCGCGCGAGCTTGTGAGGGAGTTCGTCGGAGAGCTCACGACCGGTCGGGCGTGCGCAAGGCGGAGAGGTGCGTCGAGGAGGTCCTCCCCGACACTGCTGCAGCTAGAGCAACGGTCGAGTGGGCGTAGCGCGGCGCGAGAAGGCGAAAGCAGTCTCTGGTTCTGGGATTTTCCTAGAATCAGACGTCTGGATCTACATCCAAACGACGTAGACGACGTCTGGAGGAGGATCCAAACGACTGAGAGATAAATCCCATGACATACACCTCCCTTTGCGGATATGACCATGCAGGTCGTTCCGCCGAGGCACTGTTCCGTGCCATATTGAGAAAATTTGCGTCGCGTGTGCAGGATTCGCTTCGGGAAGGCGCGGGACACGCCCTCCCACGCAGTTCAGACATCTGGGCGAGGCACCAGACGGAGGGGAGCATCTCCAGACGTCCGGAGAGGTGGCCGGATGTCTAGAACTAGGTCCAGACGGTTCAGCAGAGTCCCTGGACATCTGAGAAGTAGCGCAGAGTTGAGGTATGGTTCTGGACTTCTTTTAAGACTTCTGGAAGGTGTTCCAGACGTTAGATATGGATCAAAATTACTGTTTTGACCCATTTAGGATCCGTTTGAGGTCTGATTTCCGTAATTAAGATTCCGTTGTTCTCCGTTTAAGTTTCTCTACTTGTTGGAATACCTCTATCATGTTTTGAGTGGTCTCTTGTGATCGATCCTTGTGATAGGACCTCGTTCCGTTGCAGATTTGGGGTTTATTGAGGCACGTGGACCTGCCGATCAAGCCCCATTACTCCTGGGTTTACTGGTAGAGTGCTTCCCCTAGTTTAATTACAAATATGAATGCATATATGGAATGAATGTTAGATCCTAGTGTATGGCATGAATCCTAGGACTAGAAATACTGGAACAGTTGTATGGAATGTATGAATTGTAGTCTTGGATGAGTAAATAAAATAATAACAATTGCCTGTAAATGGATAACAGTTGCCTGTGAAATGTAAAGTACTGTTGTTAGCAACTGTTGCATGTAAATTCCTATTGTCTACAATTAAATACGAGCTGCCTGTATATGAATTGAAAATGGAAGATTGAATGTTGGAAACACGAGTTACCTGCGAATAAACCTGGAATGTGAATAGTAAAGTTACATGCTACATGTGTAGAACCTGAGAAATGGAAATAAAAATGATGAAACCTAGTATGGCTTGGCCTGAGAAACATGAGCATGAACCCTACGGGGAATTAGTAGTAGAGCTTTTGGAAATAAATGGAATGGAACTGGAAATGTGAATGGGGAAGTGAGATAGCCCTTGAGTACGGAGTACCAAGGAGAGCGACCGTCCCCCTGCTTAGTGCAGAGCGGAGCTAGCCGCCCTAGGGTTGGGACCAGGGGTTAGGATTGGCCACTTTGTATCGACTTTTTGGCCCCTGCATACACAGTACCGGGGAGAGCTACTAATGTAGGGAGAGAGCTAGCCACCCCACGGGGCCCGGGGTTCAGCTAGCCGCCTTACACCGACTTGTTAGGCCCACTGGGCAAACCAGAGTAGTCAGGCGAGGGTGCACGGACTGTGGAGGGGCAAAACTCCTGTTTGGTTCTTAGGGGCTAGACCCCTGTTACTGAGAGGGCTATGCCCTATACTGGTTCCGTGCTGTGCTTTGGGTGTACCCGTTAACGGAAACGACTGATCGCATGCCAGTACGGGGTAGCTACCCGTGTGTTTATCGCATGTGCCGTAGTCACCGTTACGTCTGTCAGTGACCTTGGGGTGGTTGACTGAGTGTAAGACCACCACGGGGGACTCTCCCGACCAGGAGAGCACCACATGCTACTTCTACTCTTCGGAAAAGACTGCAATCAAGATCGTTCCCAAGAGGAACATTCGAGATCAAGAAACAGACCTGATAAATAAACCAAGTGATGAAAGAAAGAATAATTAGTTAAAGAAAGAAAGAAATTGAAAAACAATAGCTACCTGTCCACCTTTACTGTTTTAGTTAGTTGGTTGTCACTCTACTCAGCGTTCGCTGATTTCGTGTGCTCATAACCTTTTTCAGGTCCAGGTGTAGAACAGCCAGAGCCTACGGCTACAGAGGGTGCTGGGCCTAGTAGCGCCCAGTAGTCGTACCTTTTTGTTGTACTCTGTTTCCATTGTAGTGAGTAATTTTGTTACACTTCTGTACTCTTTTATTGTAAACTTGATATTCCTGTACCTGTTTAAATTTTCTACTGTTGTAGTGGTGTGTGCTGTAGTAGTTTACTTATTTACTATTGTACTTTTGTTACTGTTAGTTGCTTGCATGGTGAATGTGGCTTATTTTACTGCTTTTTGGTTACTTGCTCGTTGGACGACTGGGTCTTGGGATCAGTCAAATCAGTCCGGTCTCATCTCCTGTAAGGATTCGGAAACTGGGTCATAACATGCTAATTGGCCTAAATATGGGCTTCTGGCACTAGAAATCTTAAGGAATGATGGAACCAAATTGGGGGTCTAGTAGATGCCCCAATAGGCTGTGAAAATGGTGAAACTATAATTAAACCCTAGATAGGAAATGTGTGTGTCTGTGTGTGTATGCGCATGCCTTAAATTTGAGCTTGAAGCTCCCTAAGTGCATTAAAATCAAATCTGAATTAGTTAAGTAATGACTTGAACCTCACATGATGATATCTATGACTCGACAGAGTCTAATAAGAGAAAATGCTTGGATCCTAAGGTCTTGAGTAAGACCCCAGGTGATCCACTAAGTCCCCAGGACATTATTTCGGACACAGAACCCAATGGAATCAAATGATGGTAAGTCGACTAGGTGAGCTTGTAAGGTTGCACCCTTAGACTTGGTGAACCACGGGTTCACTGCTCGGGTAGAGAACCCGAGTTGTTGTGATAGCAAGGGGCTACCAAGGGAATCTGCCTTGGAACTTGAAAGCTTCCTAGGTTCAGTGAAAGGCCTTGGACTGTCATTAGTGTTTGTACTTGAATGTACTCGAATCCTACTCCATGAGGAGGTACTCGTGACTCTAGACTCTATAGGTGCCTGTATGCGCAGTGGGGGACGTAGAGGGTACTTAGTACTTATTGCTAGAGGCTTACTTGGCGACAGAATTTGCTGGGGTACCGTGATGAATTGGTTGAGACCTTATTCGATGGTGGGTTAAGAGGGCACACCCATATACTACGCTCCTACTGAGAGCTGCTCCTATCGGAAGCATTGGTGTGACTTGACAATTCTGACCAATCATATGATGATAATCTGCTTTTATCTGTGACTAGTCTTTGTTGGACACGAACTAAGCTTATTCTTTGTGATTGCAAGCCATAGGCCTAAGTAGCTCCTAAGAGGCTTGACTCTCTTAAATGAAGTCAACAACGTACTCGATACATCGAGAACAGGCATGCCTTTCTTGAGGATCAATAGACTAGTAGCCTCTCCCCTTGCCAGGGCGAGAGTATCAGGCTGGAATTCAAAGGAAAGGATGTGTCTCAATCTCCTCTGATAAAGAGGGATGATTCTTAGAATCTGATAATTGAGGTGAGTAAGAGAATAAATTAATAATACCAAATCATGTGAAGAATTGGGCAACTTGTTTAAAGGGTTGTAAGACCACGGTGATTGGTCATGTTAGATAGGGTTTGAGAATTAGAACTTAGAGTGTTGGATTGGGCTAGGAACCAGCCGATAAATGAAACTATACACTATCCTGTTTGATTGAGATACAGTAGTTATTTGTTCCCTACTAAGCTGATTGGCTCATCCCTATTTTGTGACCTACTTTCAGGTTGTCGCGATTCGTCGACACATGGGATTTGTCACTGCGCAAGTTTTTGAACAATCTGTTGGTAGGTAATTTCCATGCTTTGGTTTAAAGTAAATTTATGCTTTGTTGCTACTTTTCTATATCAATTATGTGTTATCCTTTACGCATTTTCTTCCATTTTATGTAATAAATGGAACATTTTCATAGCTCGATTTAGTTAGGTACAATATAAATTAAGTAAACCAGCACCTCTATTGTTGTCATTCCCCTGAACTCCAACCCTAGTTGGGGGCCCAAGTTTTTGGGGCATGACACCAATCTGATCATCTAACACCAAAATCACATTCCTATTGGATTTTGTGTGCCGTTAGCGAGCTATCCAAATAATGTAATAATTTACATTTAATATGAATAAGAATGAGATTATTTGCGATGCATGAATTGAGTCCCATAGTATGAATAGAGTAACATATTCAATCAAATTGAATAAATCCGATGTGTTGACTTGAAGATCTAACTTGTTGAGAAGTTCTGATAGTACATCAAGAAACCATCTTATATATCTAATTCTCATATGTTTCCAATCTGAGTCGAGATAGTAACCTTCTCTAAAGGTCATTGCTTGATTGATGTTTTTTAATAGGGATTTAGAAATGTCACATAAGTCAAGTAAAGGAGTTGACCTAATGAAACAGACAGAAGTCCATCTCCAATGTTTTCATGATGGTGGTGTATCCTTTGACCAAAGTCAGATATGTGTGTTTGTTCATGAACACATGCATTTGGCATACTAATGATAGATGCACCCATCTCATGTTGATACTAGAAAGTTGGTACATATGAAAGGGAATAGAGGACACATTATCTCTCCAAAGGATCACACAATCTACTTCTTAGATATATGCGGTAGATTTGAGGAAAGAGCTCACTCTGATTACATTGGGAAAGATAAATTCCATATGTGATTGTGGAGTCTTGATTTGACTTAAGCATGAAAGAGAAGAAGACAATCCTTTAAATTGGGAGTTGGTTTTCATTCTCATCCTAATGAAACAAAGAGATGTCAAAACTAATATATATAACTTGAGGAGGGATGATAGTTGTCTAATGGGATTAAACCTTAAAGTTAATATATATTATCCTCCAGTGTGAAAGATCTATACGTATTCAAAATACGTAAGGGAGGTGTAGTGCCATAATCTATGAATCCTAAGCACTTCGTTATTGGTGTGATGAAATCAATAATGATTTTGATGGGTTCTTATTTGTAGAGAAGTCAAATGTTATTTAAAGAGTACTCAACTAATATTTGATTTAACATTTAATTGAACCTAAGTTGTTAGGTATAGATCTAAAAGGATTTGGATAACAATTAACTAAAACGTAAATTAGCTAAATTAGTTAAGGGCTAATCATGCAAAATTCAAGTAGAAGTAGTTCCCAACCGTTGGATCAATTAGATGTAGTGGTTCCAATCATATTAGGATTTGTTGGATCCCCATAAATATTTTGCAAGGCAAAATCCTAAGCCCTTAATCAATTCGATAATTCCCACCTTCCTAGAGGAGAGAGAGGAGGAAGGGATAGCTAGTGCCACCCCTTCTCTAATCTCCCCTATTTTGGACATCCAAGACTCAAACAAGACTGCCAAGGGAGCCCCTTGACATTCAGATTGCTAGCTATTGAATGTTTGGACTTGGCTTTGGAAGTTTGATACAAGGAGAAGTTGTTCTCACAACCAAGGGTCTTGGTGGAAATGCGAAGGTCGTTATCAAGAAAGACAAAAGGAGTTGTCTTAGACACGAAGGTTTTCATCCAACCCATTGAGAAAAGTTACGTCAGGATTTATTGGAAGAGGTAATGGCCATGTGGCATCGAACCATGCCACTATGAAGGTATATACTCCTTACCTTATAGGGCTTTGAAACGAGAAGAAAATTATTCTTCCCATATAATCATCTATTTATTTTGTTAATCGATCTTACACATCGAATCGATTCTTGAGTTAAGATTTTAAAATGCTCGTTAATTTTCATATTTCCACGACGTCATGGAGGGAATCATTTGCTTCCAACAATTTCATTACCGTCATTCATCCCTACACATCCATGATCATCAATCCACCACATAAGCATCCTCACATTGCAACGAAGCCACAAGAAAACCCTGATCTCCGTGATAAGTGATGGACCTTGACGATGATCTTGTCCTCTCCAATGACTCTCCGTCCAATTCTCTGCAACCTCTTCGATCCAAGCTCTAGCTTGCATCTCGAAAACTGAAACGAAGGTACAAGGCAGCACCGGACATTCTTGCTTAATGGATCCAACCTATCCTAACTTGTCCAATGATGGGTGGACGCGTCTTTGATTCCTCCACGAGCACATGGTTTTCGATCTCTAAAAGAAAAGCGTAAACAATGTGCATGTAATTCCTCAACCCTTTCACCCTTAGGTTCACAGAATCCTGAGCTTGAATGGACACACCTCCAAGCTATAAAAAATCCTCGTTCTTCATCCAGAGGAATCTTCCCTAAATCTGACAAGTTTGCACGATTTAATTCTCTCGTAAGACAAAGTCAACCGGAAGTATACATTATCAACGAATACAAAAAGACCCCAAACCTGTCTATATTATCTCTACAAATCCGACTCCTTTCCCCCATGCTCCGTCAACACAACCCACACCCGTCACATCACGACCTCCCACTCTTCGGGAGGCACAAAAAGAACTAATCCCTCGACGCAAGAAACGCATCCAGGTTCCACTCCGTGCATTTGCCCAAGTTCCACGACCAGATCCACTCAGCCCTCCTTGTCCAGTGACGCGAGCAAGTCGCCGATCACCCGGAGCTCCCGGTACTCGCTCCACACCGACATCCCTGCCGTCAGCGGGGACTCCCTAGCTCCCCTCTCCCCGGCCCACGATGAGCAGGCTGAACTGGCTGCATATGGACCGGATCACCGCGGCCATCGTCTCGCTGTCGGGGACCACCATCTCCTGGTAGACGACGGGATGGCTGGCGGTGGCGAGGAGCTTGAATTGGGAGATGAGGGCGTCGTCGAGGTCGATCTCGGAGGTGGGTACGGTGGGCCCGTCGGGGGAGAGGAAGCGGACGGCGGTGATGGCCATGCGGGGGTTGTCGGCGGCCCGCATGGCGAACGTGAGGGCCTCGCCGTCGTCGGGGCCCCCGAGGAAGAAGACCGCGATGCTGTAGAGCCACTGGGAGGGCCGCAGTCGACGAGGATGCCAACGGATCGAGCACGGCCATCACCGTGCCGTACGTCGATGCCCATCTTCCTGTTTTGTTTCGAAATGTTCGGAAGCTGAGGGGCTTTTGAATAAAGGATAACTCTTCTGGTATGTGATTCCAATTTGATTCGTTATCATAGTAGGATTTGGACGCTCATTCTTTCAGAAAGTCCAAATTTTATGGGTAAATTTCTATACTGCAAAAGCTATGCTTGGTGTAAACAACAATTGTCTTGATCGAAATATATTTTGTACTTCACATCGCTATTTTTTCCCTTGGTCCGTCACAACAATTTTGATTTTGGTATTTTAAAAATCGAAAACCAAGTGTTTGCGAGAGAGGCCCATCGAGATGATATAATTTGATAATGTAGTCTTCCTGGTTTTTGATGCCCTATATTATAGTTTTCGGAGAGAATCCTTCATTTTCCACGAGGGAGTCTCCGGAATTGAAAAACCCCCGCACAGTAATAACAACGTGACTATTACTCTCATATTTAGAATCCATTATATTGCCGTTTATTTGACGACTGGACTGGTAAAGGTTGGGGGAGAGGTTGAACCGCAGAGAAAATGAACGCAAAAAAATTTTGCCGAACTTGATGGGGGAATGCATGGGAGTGAATCCAAAAATTCACGTAGGGAAATTTCAAAACGTGCCCTTGTATTTTTCAGTATAATTTCAGGAACCTTACGAAGACACACCTGTGGAAAGGGAGGATGACCTTGGAGACCTTCTCGCTCAGCGCCAACGTGCAGACGTCCTCGTGCATGGACGAGTAGGGCGAGATGCTCATGAAGGGCTGCACCGATACGAGGCCCTCGTTGAAGCTCTCGGAGCACTCGAAGGCGTTGACGATGCGGTCGGTGCCCGAGCCCATGGACATCGCGTGGCAGCTGTGGTAGGGAGCGAAAACGGTGGCGGCACGGCCGACGAGCGGCAAGAGGTGGACGACGTACGTAGAGCGCCACGGGCTGGTCCTTGGAGCACAGGGCCTCCAAGAGCCCGATGACGAGAGGCACGTCGTCCTGCGCGTGCACGCACGTCATGAGCCGCAGCTTGGCGCCACGCCTGGAGGGCTGCAGCGTCGGGCCCTTGCAGGTGGCGCAGCGCACGGAGGGATTGTAGAGGACCTTTATGAGAGGGGTGGTGGTGACGGCTATCAGGAGGTCGAAGAGGACCATGGCCGACGATATGGGCAGCGAGATCACCTACATGCATATATAGTGATTGGTCATGGGAATATGGACGGTTCATGGCTAATTAGCATCTAACATGCATGAAAGTGTTGGAGTTATTCCATAAATGACTCACCTTTAATTCAGGATGGACTTTAACATTAACTAATGTCAACTAAAGTTTATATTGAATGGATACCGATACTGATGTATCAGTACCGATATCCCATATGTTAAGTATCGATACTAGTAAACAAGTACCGGTATAGCTTTAAATCTCATATATCCAAAGGTACCGATACTAATGTCAAATATCGATACCTATGGCTTATAGTTTGAGACTCAAGTTCAGTTGAGTACTTATCCAATACTCATGGTGTACCAGTATTAGAGTTTAGTACCAATACTCTATGAGTATTGGTATCACTCAAGAATAAAATTGATCTCAATAAGTACCAGTACTTGTTTAGTATTCGTGCCTCAACTTCTAGCCAACATGTACCGGTATTAAAGTCAAGTACCAATACTAGTGAGCTACAGGTCTTGGTCACTTCAAACCCAGAACTTGATCTGTGACTAACATGTACTGATACTTGTGACAAGTATCGGTATAAAGTCACAGATTTTGGGTTTTAAAACCTAAAACCTAATCTATAGCTCACATGCACTGGTACTCATGAGCTACAGTCCATAACACTTGAGTTCTAGAGCTCTTAAACCTGATATGTAGCTTGCAGATACCGGTACTCATGTTGAGTATCGATATTGATAAGTTGCAGTCGCCAATTAGTAACACCTATATACCGATACTCATGGAAAAGTATCAGTATCAATGACAATTACAAGTTAAATTTTGGGTTTTCAAAAGAATATGAATAATTATTCTAATCCTAATTTATGTTGAACCTATGATCTATTAACAGATATACATATACATGCTGAAGAATATAAGAAGCATGAGAATGAACATATGCTAGTCATTACAAGGTTTACATAAAACACACATATTTTTTGACATCATTTGGATCTCGTGCTAATGTCTTTAAATGGAAACTAGATAGATGTAGAGAATATGAAAATTACATGTATTCATCTTGATAATACCTAGCAAGATCAGCGGGAATGCTTTTCCAAGAGAACCTTCAACTAAATCAAGGTCAGTCAAAGAACAAAGAAGAAGATCCCCTTCTTCTTTTTTACTGCTAGGCTTTTCTCTCTGCACCTCTCTATCTCTCTATGCTCACGATAGGATGATCACACAGAAAAATCAAAGGTCTCTTGGGGACCATTAGCCTTATTAAGCAGCAATTATGAAATAACCTTAATTGCTGTATGTGAATTGCAATCTACCCATCAAAAATATACAAAACACAAAATGATTTCTGCACATTTATTTTAACAAATCATACTAACAATTTGTATTTTATGCCTAAATCAAAATTAATTTTAGTTGATCACTTTAAACTTGTGCATTAATTAATATTGATGGTCCATTCATTTGTATGATGAGTGATTATATATATATAATGCATATATCAGTCCATACGTTAGATTAAAATCTAATAAGAAACTCGTATAAATGTTGAGCATCACTATTTGATGACCCTTTTTCTGAGAATTTTAGGTTGCTGGTCGTACTATATGCTTATCTCGATGTTTGCTTTTAACATGTTTTGGTAGTTAGTTAACATCGACTAGAAAATGTTTAACAAACAATGGTGAAAGTCCTCAAGAAATTCTTCAAATTTAAATAAATAGCATAGATATGAGAGCAAGGTAGATCCCTCCCATTTGATTTTGTTTGCGACCAACTTTTAAACTCCTGGCTAAGAATGTAACACCTTAAAAATGATTCAACAAGAGATTTTTATGAAATAGAACAGTGGATATAAAGGATCCATAACTACTATTTAATACTCAAAGCTATTTAGGTTAACATTTTCAAATTAAATTTGGTCAACAATGGCATTAAAGTTAGAGTCCTTGGGACCAATAGGAAACTAGTATCCATGAGGTGGTGTCATGACCATCGTTGAGATTGTAGTGACTAATCACCCATGTTCTAAAGAGGGCATTCCTAATTTAAGTGTAGGACATTGTAACACTTAGAGATAAAAAAACAAAATGTATCACATGAGAAATTTAAGAGGTTAAATAATAAATTATTGTAAGTATTGAGGATTTCTACTTATAACTCTAGTTAGATATTTTGGGTGGTTAATTTAAATCCATTAGATCCATACGGAGTAAGTTATTAAGGTAGAGTAATAATTTTTATTTCTTAGATTCAATCACTCACTTTTATGATTTAAGATGTGAGACTATTGTGTTACATGTATGGCTTTAACAGAGATAACTGCTAGTTTGCTATGACTTGAATATGTTTGATGGACTCCCTACGACTAAGATTTTCCATGTAAAAGCAATCAAGGATAAATCAAATCTGTAACAGAGAAATGCACCCTAATTAACAACATTATAAACCGTGTAACAATTAAAATCCAAGGGCTAATTAAGGCAGTACTAATCAACTAAAACAGCAATCAAATAAACCCACCCTTTACCTCCCTATCCCGCCAAACGTGGACGATCTCCAGCTCTTGCAACCCTTTGGATGCCATCACAAGGGGGAGGGAGAGCGCCTCCTTCACGGTCATCCCATGGTAGAGCGCCGGCGCCATCACCCCCACCACCTTCCTTGCCGCCAGCACCACCAGAAACGCGTCCGTGAGCAAACACGCCCCGGCCGCATCACCACCGAGTGACCACAGGTCCACCTCCAGCCCCGCGTTCGCCAGGAACACCGGCGCCGCCAGCCCCGTTACCAAATGCAGCGTTTCAGTGCTTGGCAAACAGAGCGCATCATGGCTTTTGTAAATTTGAACACACGATTTGCAGTTTTTGCTTCTCACTTGCTTTAACATTAGCCCAAGGCTGCTTCCCAAACACTACTTTTCGAGATGTAATCAAATATCTTTGCAATAGCAGCAAAAAGTTACCATCTGGCAGCAAACAAACTGCAGCAACGGCAGCCCGACCGTCTTTGAAAGATGCGTCAACTTAGGATGGTTGGTTAGACCAGCAGGTGGGAGAATCTGTCGAGTCTTACTTGGACCGAGCCCCTCAGCCAGTCTTTCTCACGTCTCGGGAAGTGTGTGATGTGGAAAGTTGGGTGCGTTTTTGGATGGATGGCTGCATAAAAAAATCACGCAAAAGTCGCTCTTTTATTTCAAACGCTGCAGTCCTAGCAGGAAGGACCACATATATATGCAAACAACGTTAACGCCAAAAGGTAGATGGTATGTATGGTACCCGACGAGCTCGCTCAATAGACCATACCCGAGGGCGAGCACGCCGACGACGACGAAGGATGCCTCGTCGACGGGCTCCCCTCCGGCGTGTGGTGCACGATCCATAGCGACGGGCCTCGCGAGTCACGACCCACAGGACGAAGGCGACAAGCACGAGGAAGGACGCCACCACTGCGAGGGCCTGGAAATCGGAGTCGTCGGAGAGCCCGTTAATGGCGGAGATCTTCACGACGTGGAAGCCGGTGTCGAAGAGGTTGTCGAGGAGGGAGGCGGAGATGGCGACGCAGCCGACCTCCGGGCTGAGGAGGTTGAGCTCGTCGAGGAGGTACGAGATGACGATGAAGGAGGAAAGGGACCACGCGGAGGCGATGCCACTTTCGAGTAGCCCGGCGTCGGGGAGGGACGCGGGGGCTAACGGCCCTCCGACGCGGCTGGCGGCGGAGACGGCGGCCATCGGGAGGACTCGGCCGGCCACCGCGATTGCCGCCGCCTTCTGGCCCGACTCGCGAATCATGTCGACGTCGTTCTTGACGCCGATCATGAACCAGAAGAGGAGGAGACCGAGGAGGCCCACGTCGTGGAGGTGCATCCGACGGTCCAAAGGGAACACGGTGTCCCGGAAGGTGTGGTTGCGACCCAGGACGGTGGGGCCCAGTATGATACCTGCCTGGTCATGCATACGTGGAGATCACTGGTTGGTGGACGCGCGCGTGGCCATGCATGGCATGCACGTACGTAAAGGGTATTTGTATTGAGGTGATCTCCGCGATCATTTGTGTGTATGTATGTGTACGTATGTGTGTGTGTGTGTGTGTGTGTGTGTTTATTGCCGGCACTTACGACGATGTGGGAGACGAGGAAGGGCTGGCGGAGGAGGCGGTGGAGGATGCGGGAGAGGGAGACGATGAGGATGGTCTGGGACGTGAGGAGGGGGAGGGAGGCGAGGATGGCCGGGGCTGCCGTTGAGCCAGAGTCGGACGAAGGTCGTCGGCACGGAGGTGATGCACGAGAAGTTACCAGATCCCCCCCCGCCCCGTGCTGGAGGGAGGAGGGACGAGAGGCTCTCCTTACCTCTTTTCTGGGTGAATTTGCGGGAAATGGACAATTCGTAAATTCAATTGCAAATATTCATAAATGGGTCCAACATCTCTTCCTTGCATCCACATCATATGTCGCCTTGGACAGGGTCAGTGAAAGGTTAGGGTTTTTGGAGCAATATATGTCGAAAACCTTTGTCGGTCTCAAATCCTATGGGCATCATTAAGGCTACGTTTGGGGGTTAGTGAGGAGTTTGTTGTTTTCTCTTTTGAAAATTTTTTTTAAATTTTTTTTATCGAATCATAATAATACTTGCTCTTATTTTTTATATTACATAAATATTCATGAACATCTTCTATTTTTACTTTTAATATTAAATAAATACTAATTATAACCTCACCTATATTCTTAATATTAAATAAACATCCATCACATTCTTTAATTATATTTTTAATATTAAATAAATATTCATTAACATCACATTAATACATTAATTATTTTATCCCACCACTTAATCCTCTACTTATTTTACTATCTAAACAAACCTTTTCTTCATTTTTTTCCATATTAACGTAACTTTTCAGTATTTTATCCTAGGTGGAAACGGACACCAAAAAATTGTTGCATTGCCATACGTGGTTGGAGGGTTGACTTAGCCGTACACGTCAAGTTTGCCCCTAACGATGATCAAGAACCAAATTAAGTATTCAACTGCAAGCAAAATCACCTAAATCAGGGGTTTTACGTGGATGTTGTTAAAGAGAGTCGATACTATTTTTTTCCATGTACTTTGAATATTACTTTAAATGTCACTTAAAATAATGTGACGTTACTTTTACTATTGTCATTTTATTAGTTAACATTATTAAATTTAATAATGATGGATCTAAAAATAATAAAAAACTTAATTTTCTCTCTTTTTCCTTTTCCCTCCTCCTTCCTCCCCCTCCTCTTGTAGTTCTCGTCATCTCCAACCCTCCTCCTCAACTTCCCCTACTATGCTTGACTCTCCAAAACCTTGAGATCCACGTCTACCACAATTTACACCTTCCTTTGCCCTATCTTTGCCTTTGCCAACCTCCAGATCCTCTACCTTATCGCCAACTTCCCTCGAATCTACTCCATCCCCAACATCAACGATATTACCCTCACCATCCTCGCCCACAATTATAAGAGGCTGCTCAAGTTGGAGCCATGGAAGGAGGAGAATGGCAAAGAGGATCAGGAGGGGATGGTGAGGACAGCAAGGGGAACGTAGTGATGATAACTTGGTCCACCACCATGGAGGAGGGTGGAGAAGGAGGGGTAGAGGTGGGGGAGGCAGTGGGAAAGGGAAGAAAAGAATAAAAGAGAGAAAAAAATATTTTTTTTAGATAAAAAATAAATTTTTATTTCTTTTAAATCCACTGCAATTAAATTTAACGATACTAGATAAAAAAATAATATCAACCTTTTCCATTGACATCTATATAAATACCCCCTAAATTAAGTAACCAGTTGTAAGCGAAATCACCTGATAGATTTTAAACCTGTCATCCTTAGTTTACGGATAGAAGGGAAAATTCAAACAATGTGGTCCATACCGCCGACGAAAGGAAAGCAAGGCAACAGGAGAGGAGTTAGGGAAGAGAATTTTTATAAGAATTGAATTGCCATCTAAAAGCCTCAATATGTAATTTGTCAAGTTGACTGGCTTTCAATGCCCACTCCAATCGTAGTCAGATAATTCACGACAGTATACCTTCTACAGAGATTCAAATTATTGTTGATGCAGCTGCTAATGAAACTCAATCCTATGTGGCTGCTATCATGGTCACCGATAAGATGAAAATCATTGCAAATAAAGTAGAATTTGTTTCGACCCAAATGAATCTGAAACCAAGGCTTGCTCCTTGCCTTGCACTTGGCTGTTGTCATTATTGATGCTGCTTGTCATGTCACCCAAGTTCTAAAACATTCGCAACCTCCTTAGCAATCTTTGCATGCTGCTAAGAAATGTCATTTACTCCTCTTAGATGCACCAAGTTTATCTTTGATCAAGGTTCCTAGAATTGATGTTGTATTGGCTCACAATTTAGCTAGGCATATTGTATGCTCTCCAATGTTTCTGGATTCTAGCTGGGGCTAGTTTCTTCTTGTATGCTCTGAGGTTGCAATGAAAGGTCTTCTTCTCAGAAAAAAAAAAAAAAAGGTTGACTGGCTTTAGTTCAGACAGCTAAAAGAGGACCGTTGATCACTCCCCTTCTATTGCAAAGAGGCATCGATCTTTCTGACCTTTCCAGGGAAAGGTGGATAGAAAAGATAATTCAGGTGCCCGTCAATTCATCATTTAGATAGATGTTGCATGGTCCCTTATACAATCCTTTTTTTGGCCTGTCAACGAAGGAAGAAGAGCACTAAGAAAGCCTTGCGTAGAAGCTTTTGCTTTACACCCAAAAACATACCTCCTAAGATGGTCGCAAAGGAAGACCTCTCAAATCCCACATGCCCCATGGAGGATTAAGTCCAAGAAACTCAACAACGCATATCTCCAACAAAAAGTGTGCAGCAACACAGGACTTTATAGATGCTTATATCGATTGGGGCACCAATATAACAAGATTATACCTTGTCTGGGCAAAGAGTTTGCTCCGAGTATGACACGTCGACGGCCAATCTAAGCACATCACAAAAAAGACATTATTTCAAGCTTAAGTTGTATTTGGACATGCAAAAAAGCTCTCATGTGATACATAAACTTCATGAGTTATTGAATGAGTACCTTCTTTAAAACTTTATCTTGACCTCTAAATTTGTAGCATGATCAAAACCAATTCATCACTCATCGGTAAGGAACGCATGCATAGTCTTTCATAAAGCTCCACATTAACACCACATATATAAGTTCCAAACACTATCTTTCAGATACAAGGCATTGACAGGCAGAATATTAAGTATGTGGTTTGTAATTCCATCAAAAATTAATGTTATTTCTTCCAATTGCATGTATGCCCTTATGGAAACTACAGAGAGAGGCTGGAGGTTGACGTCACAGGGAAGGTGGTACCCATACGTAGCCATGTGTCTGTACATAACCAGCCGTAGAAGCCAGCTCATCTGCCTCTTCTGGACCACGGCTACCTGGCTTGTAAGAGATCGACTTGATCTCACCTCGGTCGATTTGGTGCAGCAGTGGAGTGAAGATCTCCCATGCTGCCTGAAGATTGCAAGAAAACAGAGTCAACCATAGAGAAATCTTCATCTCAAGTAGATATGGTAAAGGATGGAGAGACTAGAACATACTCTCAGCTCATCTCGGCGTACAAAGTGTTGCTGGTCTCCTCGGATCCTAAATGGGATGACCGAAAGGTAAGATCAGGTATTTGACAAATGTGAGAATAGACAACAAGTTGGCCATATGTAGACATGCAAGTTATGTGAAGAATCAGTTAAGCTTGAATTGAATGCATTGCGTAGTTTGCAATTTCTGAAAATATATATATCCAGGCATTACATTTTTTTTTTTTCACCGCCAACGTTAACTGAACTACAACTTAATTTTTCATATCAACAATCTTGCAATTGGTACCATTTACATTTTACCAAGCATATATTAAACCTTGCAGTTGAACAGAGATGTACACCTTCTAATGTAGAGAGGAAGTGGGAAACAGATGAAGCTCTGAAATGAGAAAAGAGAAGAAGAATTGGATGCAACTAGTCATAGAGGAGAAAGAAAGACAGGTTTTCTTCCACCATAGACAAGGAGAAAGAACAACGAGAAGTTGGGAAAAAGACCAGGCACAAACTAGAATACTTGTAAAGAATCACTAGACTTGTTATAATGGCAACATTATCTATTCAAATCAAGGACTAGGTGGGTACTATTAATAGAACAAAATACTCAAAAACCATCAAATCCCTCAAGTATTTATAAACCAAGTCAAATCAGTGTTAAAATCCAGCAGAAACTTGAATATAAATTAACATCCAGAACATATTCATGCTCGTCTTTGGTTTCGCCACTTATAAATTCTAGCCAACAAATTGAACCAGTTAGGAGTTAACAGTTTTTTTTTTTGTTTTATCATTGAATGCAGATAATAAAAGAACCATACAAGCTCAAGGGGTTAACTAATAATACCAAACATTTTGTTCTACTAATAACACCAAACATTTTGTTCTAAAAATCGATGGCAGGGCCTAGATGCTTTTGCATGCAAATATAACCTTTGGATTTCTTTTCCAAAAGAAAGTGAGCTTAGGGTGATGCAAAATAGAAAGTAGAATTTATGACAAAAAAATGTAATCAAGTGACACCAGGTACAGTATAGAAAGGAAAAATGGACGTTTGGACATTACGTATCGAGAATCAACCGCTCATATGCCTCAGGAATAGACACCTCCTGGTACCGTTGCTTGTAAGACAGATCGAGTTCACTCTGTTCAGTCACCATCTCTAGTCCAGGTTTCTTGACCTGAAGCAAAAGTGGAATCAAATGACTATACATGAATATCAGACCTTGAGCTCAATGCTGCAAGCCAAATTGAGGAAACGTGGCCTTGATAACTTATAGGTTTAGGCTCAATGGACTGAAACGATACATCCAAAATGCTTTAGCACAAATTATCAAGCACTAGTTCTCAACCCTTATACCAAATCTCAATTTTTTTCAAAAGTTTCAATATGGTACTATTTTGACGCTGTTACATGAATTCTTTCCACGATAGAAACAGAATATTTAAATGCATGTAGATGATCCTGTACTATAGTGCACCATCTCCCTGAAGAAAGCTTGAAATCCAGGAACATCTATGCTTTTATTTATTAAGAATCACCGGGAAATTCTAAGTTTGTTGTACTTAAGGTGATTGTGCTTTCATTTATTTATACATTCAAGATTTGGTTCTAAAATAAATTTTTACCGTCAATTTCATGTAAATGGCCTCCGATGGCTGCAACCTTATCACGAACTCATTTCTTCCTTGCTTTTTACCTGCAAAATCCCAATATCCAGGCGAATACTATAAATCTAGCTCTCTTCCCAAAAAAAAAAAAAAATTAGTGCATTTCCGTTAACCACTTCTATGTCAAATACAAGAGTAAGCCCTCAAGAGTAAAGAGGAGATCATTTAGTTTGGCAGTTACAAAAACTATATGTGTGGAAAGAGCAAACTTATCGGATGACACTTCTATAGATACATCTAGAAAACGCTCAAAGCAGGTCATGCACTCCACTAGATTCATCCTAATTGAAGATTCCACAATAAGAAATCAACTTCTATGAAAGTGTCAAATAAAAAATTTATGTCATGGACACTTGATAAATCTAGTGTCCAGCTAATCATGTAACCATAAGGTCAAATCATACATCTAAAGATGTCACCAGGGGCGTCTTTAAACTGAATCCGGATTTCTGCTTTTCTTGAGTTTAATGCTTTCCCTGCCTTGAGTATGAAAGGAACACCTGAATAGATAGAAATTCTAAATTAATGATGCAATGTAGTTTACAAGAGAGAAGTTTTCTTCAAAACAAATGAACAAAATCATTATAACATGAGAACCATGAGAACCCATGCTTTTCAGAATTGGACACAAAGAAAAAGGTGAACTCATGACACATAAATCCAACCCATCTTTTGGGGCATACTGCAACATAAATCCAATAATCTAACATTCATCGCTGTCAGAAAAAGTATGATATAATCACCATCCCATCTTTCATTGTGTATCCTCAGAATAACAGTTGCAAAAGTTGGAGTGTTAGAGTCTTTTGGAACTGTAGGATCGTCTTTATAACCTTCATATTGTCCAATAATAACTTCTTCATCTTTTATTGGGAGGATTGACTGAAGAACCTGAGATTTTACAAAAGAAAACACTTCTCTTAGAAAACTAGTTATAAATAACAAAATATATAGCCGAGCAGCGTTACTGCATAAGAAGCAAAAGTTATGTTTCACAGAAATCAATTGAAGGAGATTTTTTTGCAAACCTTCACTTTCTCATCCCGTATATGTTCAGGGTTCAGAGAGACTGGCTTCTCCATGGAAACAAGGCAAAGAACCTGAAAGATGGTTAACAGGGGTAATGGTTCTTCAAAAGATGTTCTTTACTTAGATGTACATCCCTAATTATGATTTGCCATCACTACACTAGGAAATCTTGCAGAAGTTGGACAAAATAGAGAAACAACACTTCAAGACATTTTATTTACCTGCAACAAATGATTTTGGATAATATCACGAATTATCCTGCAAAATTTAGTGCTGAGTCACTTTTCCACAACAGATCTAAAGTTGTGAAGCAAAATCCTGATGATAATATTACCAGGAAATAAGAAGAGTTTTTATAATCATGTGATATCAAATACAGTTAATGCTCACAAACTACACTAGAGGCCACGGAAACACAGAATTGGTCAAAGCATCCAAAAAGTACCAATTTCTCCCTTGCTGCAACAAGCTCTACCCATGTAAATAAAATAATATTTTTCCAAAAGAAATAGGTGACAACAATTGTTTGCCATGGTGGAGGGAAAAAAAACAATTCTTTGTCATACCCATATTGGTCAAAATAGCCACCACGTCCTTCTGTTCCAAAATCTTCCCGGAATACAATCTACAAAAATTCAAAAAGGTAAATATATAGTCCATAGGGAGGACAAAAATATTTTTCTTTATATTTTGTGGAGCCTAAATGGGTCCAACTGATTACCATGTGCAAATTAAGTGGCTTAAAATGATTTCTGTAAACTATGTCCCAATTAATACAATGAAAAGAAATGAAGGCTACACATTTACCTGTACATTGTCGATGTTGCCATGATTCCAGATAGGTTGGAAAAATCGGTTTGCAAAACGCAATACTAACTGCAAGAGAATAATTATTTAGAGGCTAAAGTGCAAGAGCAAAGACTGCAAAAAATACAAAAGTACATCTCAAATGGGCATTACCAGGTTCTGAACCAATTCCTTTCCAAGGTAATGATCAATTCGGTAGAGCTGTGACTCATCAAATAGCTCTCCAAGTTGTGCACTAAGATCTTCTGCAGAGCTGAGATCCTTGCCAAAAGGCTTTTCAACAATGATGCGAGTCCACGCATCAGAATTAGCTAAAAAAGGAAAAAATATTCATAAATTTCTGTATGTTCATCGTATTGTCAGAAAGATACTGACATTTGTGGTCATGATTTACATTTTTTTTTGAGGGATGATTTACATATAATTTTATCACCACGTTTTTACATATTTAGCAAAATGTGTGCACACTCTAATCAATTTCAATGTATTTGCAATAGTTATTACCATCCTGGTTTCCATTTTCAATTCCTGTATGCTTTTTTTGCCCTACATGTTTCTTTTTTTTTGTTTTCTGACCATAGATAATCTGATTAGAACCCACAGGCTTGTAAGGGACAAAAAAACTCAGTAAAAGAATGCAAACAGTGATTAGAAAAGCTTGCAGACAAAAAACAATGCTACCAGTCTCAAAAGATACCATTCAAAAAACTGGTAGAGGTAAGAGTAAAAGTTAGAAGCCAGAGGACCTCTGTCATCTTATGATCGAAAAGAAACAAGTGAAACAAACAGTTACATGGCACTTAAGAGAGCAAAATACCCGGCCATAGTAAGAAGGCATATAGCACTTGCATTCTTTCACATTCGATAAAAACACAATCCCCACACTTGAAAACAATCTTTCTGATTGATAGAAATCAAAGTAATTATGATTTGTCAGAACTGACTTCATAAAAGCAGTATAGTTAATAAAGAGCATTATCTATACCCTCATTCGTGCAGCATTTCCTGATCATTCTGCAGACAGATGGGTAAACAGATGGAGGAAGAGCCAGGTAAAAAAGTCTCCTATTGCCCCGTGCTTCTCTGCTCTCTGATTCATGCAGCGAAATTTCCTTGTTCAATAGCAGAAAGCCATCCTCGCTATCATATGAACCACACACATAGGTGATCTGCAAAATCAATGGCATAATCATGCTAACTACCAAGCTGACATATAATTGTACTTCAGAATAGGTTTAAAGAACTACCAGCTGCAGAAATTTTGATACATCCTCCGTCTGCGCAGCTGAATCTCCCTTGACAAGATATCTGAGCAATTGATCTTAAAGATCAATGAAGTGACTAGCAGAGAGAAACAAGAATATTGATGATAAAGTGCAGTGCAGGATAAAGACAAATCACCAAAAGAAACAATTATAAATTATAATGAAACAAAATTTAATCACAGGACCTCTCAGAAAAAAAAAAGGTAATCACAGCAACTAAATCTTATTGATTTCTCTATATATTTCTCCAAATAATGCTATCAAGAAATGATTTCACATCAAGTAGAATGGTAAAAGAAACGGATATCATTTGCTCCAATATTGAAGCTAAAAGTCAAAACCAACTTACGGCAGTTGCAAAGATCATTCACAACCTGTGCAGTTCTCCAAGTGCAGGTACTTACATGGTCATAGCATATTTGAGAAGTTACTGCTCTCCACGTTGACAATAAACAAGTGGTGCCAATCATGTAGCTACTAGCATGCAAGAATTATTACGCTAGTACCCTTCATTAAAAATGAATGAGAAAGCAGATGGTCTGGTTTGGTGCTGGAACTCATAAAAGAATGAGTACTAAATATATCTCCTGCATGCTGGATGATAACTACATACTAGTTTATTGGAATAGCTCCCTTGATTCAGAATTGAAGAAGCGAAAGTATCACAGTCCTGATAGCTCAACAATAAAATAACAAGGACATCATCACTGCATTCCATTTCATCTGGAAAATTTGTAGCATTGTTCCACCCATCCAAATAGCACAAATAAGAAGCAAAGAAAGCTTGCTAAAGCTAATACTGTAATCACATAATAGCATCCTAAATTCAAAAATGTCAACAATAAACAGAAGTGGGAACATTGACACATAACATAGCATAAACATAGGCTATGCAAAGCAAATGTCAATGAAGTACACAAGATGGTGTAAGATACATCAATTCACCACAAGGAAAAATTTCTCACCCACAAATGCGGTCCCTTAAATCTGCATCAGTTAGCTTAGTTCTAGCATATCCAAATATATGAACTTCATTGGGTTGCAAAAATCCCTACAGGCAAAGCACAAGAAATATCAACCAGAACAAAACAAGTAATTAATTTTGAAACAAATGGGGAAGTTCCAGTACATGTGATAGAAGGACACAGATAACTATTGAGGCTGAAGTTTACAGAATGTTGTAAGGACAAAGAAAAATGTTACAGGGTTGTACTTATCTCCCTGGCTTATTATTTTAGATCATAGTATCTGGACATTCTGTCTTCAGTAGAAATTGGCTACCACCCACTGCTTTTCAATGCTATCATTTTATTCTACATCCTGAACAATTTTGCATTGGGGACTTTTTTTTGTGAAAAACAAGGCTACCAATATTTGTTTCTGCTAATGTTTGCATTTGTATCCTTCTTTGCCACTTCTAGGAATGCGATTTGCATGTGTGATTCTCTTTGGCCCTACTGACTCAACTAAACAATCTGCATCTCCCAAAAAACAGTGTCCTTGCAGCAAAACTATGTCAAGGCTTAACCAAGTTTGATGCGCTTGAAGACTTTCAGTTTGCTATTATAATTGAGTTTTGAGCATTATTCATTAACTAGTTACACATCCTTTATTCTTTTTGAAGGACATGGCTTCATGTGAAATTTTATAAGATACTACTACCAAGAAAACTCTCTATATTTCAGGTTCTTGTGGTGAGGAAATTACATAATTAGCTGTAACATTATGGTCAAATTACATTAGATATGAGAATTTCTTGCTTCCATTCGGGAAAAAGGAATAAGAAAAACCTTCCAATCTCCACAATCCAAGTAACTTGCATTGCTTTGTAAATGAAAATAACTCTCATGAATCAACTACTACTTGCAATGCATAAGCATCAATGCCAAAGCAGTAAAGCAAATAGTAAAATTCTTACAAAACCTGCTTGAAAAGATGGTATAGTGCAGGGAACGTCTTCTTTTTAGCAAGGTCACCAGATGCCCCAAGGACAATGATAGAAAGGGATCCTGAGACCACGTTCAATGCTGAATCATTCTCAAACCGACTTCCTTCTGTTGAGGATCCACTTGACATGTCTAATGTCATGAAAAAGAAATAGATTCCACAGCCAACTGCATTCAAAATTTGATAATCAACATATAAATTAATCATGCTTTTTTCATCAAAACAACAGCAAAATAAGGCATCTCAATGTGTTGCTAATCTGTCACATTTATCCATAAAGGAAATTGGCCATAACAAACATCATATTCAAACCTGCCTTCAGTCTTCCTCTGAGATGAACAAGTAACATATGCACGCATTTTGTTTTTTCCAGGACAATATTTCCTTCACCTTTGTTAAGGGTCAGGAATAACACCTCAACTATTTTTTTGTAAACCAACCTTCCCTGGTGACAAGCCAAGATACCAAAGATTTTTCAAGCAAAGCTGTTCCTTTTATCGGCTTCTGGTTTATGAACTGAGACAACTTCAAGGAGATATAAGATCACATGTTGGACAAGATAATCCTATTGAGACCCCAAGACAAATATCTAATTCTTACTTGAGATTGATTTGCCCCTTGTCACTTTAAAGGGCAATATTCTATTCGATAGCTTCCATGCAATAACTTAGACAGCTACATCAAAGCTTACCTTTAAATGATTTTGAATTTTGAGAAGATGAAAAAGGATATGCTTGGTTTCACAAGTCAATCCTTTTATCGATTTTCTCACATTCATCGACAACTCAAAGCCCCTTCATATTTGATGGTGTCCAGTAGGCTTCCCAGAATTTTGTTTAGCCTATCTTTTGAGTATTTTATGTAATATCAGCATTTCAGAGATAGGTTTCAGAATTAAGGAATATTTCATTATTGATAATCTAGTTTCCGTGGAAATGTTGCCAAAATTCCATCATCTAGAAACTTTTCTATACATTTGTTTTGGGAAGGCTTTACAGATTTCTTATCAGTAGGACTTTATCTCCCCCCTGCCCAAACCCAAAAAAAAACGGAACTCCATTTTGCCTATTGTTTTGTCGGTTAAACTGATTCTTCAAAAGAACAGTTTTAATTGAGAGCATTAGCTTATAGAAGTCACAACATGAAAGATAATACTCCCAATCAAGCACAAGACAAACACACTTAAACATGAAAGTGCAGCATTTAGATCCACAAATAAGGGCAGAGCTAAAAATCAGCTTTGTTTGTTAAGCAAGGCTATCATTTTTCAGAGATTCCCCGGTTTTAACACAACTCTAAGGATTTCCCAGCATACTCATGTAAATTCCTTAGAAGCAAGCTCCTTTTCTCCTCTCATCCTCTAAACATTGTTGCTTCTGTTTCATTCCACTAGAAAGACCAACCGAGACTGATAAGACCATCAAAAAAAGTCCAAGTCAAATCTCCACAGATAATCGCGTAACATTAAGCACAGAACCCGACCAAATCCCACAACTCCAGCAACATATAAGTCAAAATCCGAATTCCCTCCGCAACCAAGAAAACCCATTACATAAAACTAGTCCAACATCATCTTCCCCAGCAAAAGTTCAGATTTCGATGATTGGGAACACAACTACTGCTAATAGAACACAAACCCAAAAAAGCACAGCCGCCAACTCACCGAATTAACCTGACGAAAAGAGAATCAGAAACGAGAAAGTGGAGATATGGGTCTTCTGCTGCTACACCCTTTCCACCAGCAGCGATGCAGCTCGAACGGAGAAGAGACGATACTTCAGTGATCGCCTCACCCTCTGCCCGTGATCACAAATGAGCACTGCGCAGCCATGTGGCATGGTGGCCGCCAAGTTTTTTTTTTATCGAAGTTACCACATTAATAAAAAGGACTTTACATAAATGCCCCCGTGAACATTTTGTACGTTAATTGTGGCTCTTCATTTTATTATAATCACACAGAGATTCTCAAAAAAGGTTTTGATTTTACACTTGTGTGTGGCTTTCCATTAGCGTTAGTATTTGAAGTACCCATAGAATTGAGGTGCTTATATCAGGGCTACGGCTAAAAAGTTATGAGCATCTACGGGTTGAGATCCAATGAGAAAATTAAAATATGAATATAGAAAATGTCATCGTTTAGATATGATGTTGCATAATTTTGTAACATTCAAAAGTTTATAGTAGAGGTGACGCAGACAAACCAATATTAGGTTAGAGTAATGGAAAAAATATATATATCTTTTAATCTTTACCATCAAATAATAGCAACTTTCAAATTGAAAGTTAATTATAAAATTATTTATGCATGAACTCTTTAATGTTATATCATAAATATATACATGTTTTCTTGATCAATTACAAAGACTATCACTCTAACCTAAATTTTCAATGAATAAAGAGTGCCCTCACCCACCCCTTTGAGCATCTGATTCAACATGAATCATACACGAGTTTATTGGTAGAAACCTTTGAAAAAATATCTACAATATATTACATAATTTATTTTACTTTGGAAACTTCATGCACTCATAGAATGATTGTTTTTCCTAAACCTAAATGGAGTAAAAATATTTTTTTTGAAAAAAAAAAGAATGATCTTTTATAAGACCCAACATCCATGCCTAATGGATCACCCATAATGAGTCGTACACTCTTTTGCACCCTATTTATTTTATTTCAAATTTAATTTAGGCCCACACACACATGTAACGATCAAACGGTCATGATATATCGTTTCTAGGGAACCCAACCCCAATCAGATTAAATGGAGTAAAAATATTGGACTTATCATATTATTATCCAACAATGTGAATATGATTTGTAGTATTAAAATTAATCGGTAAGTGGAGAATTGAATGAAATGTGATAACTCTATAAGACTACATGCATAAATATGAAAACTTCAAGGGCAATATATGTAACTTATAGGGGCATGTATGTTTAGAAACCTCTTAACTTTTTTTTTTTCGGATAGACACCTCTTAACAAAAATGTATGAAGGCATCCAAGTGGGCCTAAATTTCCAAAGATATTTTCCTAAATGTGGTGGACATTGTGGTCTTAAGATAGTGAGGTCTCTACACATTGTCCTCGTGCAAAGAGAATGTAGTACCTTAACAAATAATAACACTCTCCCCTAATAAAGAAGGGGTTGAGGGGTTGAGCAATGTTCTTGGCAGCGGGAGATTCGTTGGACCAAGTTTGGGAAAAGGAGGTGGGAGGAATTGGAATATTAACTATTATTTGGTTTGTATTTTGTGTTCTTCTATTTCTTTTGTCACCTTAGGGCTTCCCTCCATCATCAACCAATGCCTCATTTCAATTAGGTATACAATGCAAAAACTATGGAAAGAAAATACATATGCCCTAAAAAAAATGTGTTGAACCCTTGCATGTTTTCTTGGATATGATTCTTCTTGGGTATGCATTTATACTTGGGTATGTACTTATTAACTTATGCGCAATCCCATTAGTGAGAAATTTTAAGAAATTATAGAAGCTCTTTTTTAATTTTGAACTCTAGATTTCTTTTGAATATTTTTCGCACAGGTGCTCCAACGCATCTCTTTCACTCATCCATGCTTCTTTGAATTTGATTTCCTTGGATATGCAGATATTACACCATCAATATCTTAATCAAACTATATGATGTAATAAAAGTTTCCATAGTCCTCTATTTTTTATGCATTTTCAAATCTCATTAAGTGATTTTAACTACTGATTTAAGAGATTAATTTGAGGAAATGTGAATCCCAGATAAAAGAGTCAATGAGTATAACCCCTTCTAGTCATCATCATCATAATTCATATAAATAATAGAGAAAAATAAATAAATGTACTTTGAAACATTTTTTACAACTAGTGGATGAAAGTGGTAATTTTAATTGATATATTTCAATTTTCTATCTGTAAAAATTATTTTTTATAGGTAAAAAATCACGTTTCAAATAAAAAATTATTTTTTATAATTAATATTATAAAATACATAAATATATTTTTATTTTTAATTAATATATTTTAATTTTCAATCGATATATTCTAATTTTCAATTGATTGAAAAAATTATTTTTAATCAATATATTTTAATATATTTAATTTTTAATTGATAAATTTTTAATTACATATTATAAAATATATTACAACGTATGTTATAAATAATATAGTATATCACAGTCATGCAAAGGGTGAGCTTCTGCGTCGATAGGATTAGGGCGGTCAACAAGTTCATGCCTCTCCACGTGGTTGGTGTAACTCAATTTTGTTTGTTAACCCTGACATATGGGACAATGTCTTATTCGAGTAATCCGACTTTACAAAAGAATCGAGGGAGGAAATTCATCTCCAAACTAAACTAAAGAAAGAATGTTTGGAATTTCGAATTTAAATTCCACGTTTTAGATCATCGACCTATCCCTTACTAACCTACATGTATAACATTGCAATTTTAAATTTGTTGGAAAACGCTTAGCTGTCTACTGCTTCTATAAATGCCATTTGGTGACATCATCCCTTTGCTACGGCAGAAGTGGTTTTGGTGGTGAGATAAAATATTGAGGATAGGTTAAAATAAAATAATTAAAAATAGATGGTAAAATAAAGATAAAAAAATTAAGTGAAGAAATAAAATGATTGATGTAATAATAAGATGTTTATAGATATTTATTTAATAATTTAAATGAAAATAAATAATGTTAATAGATATTTATTTAATATTAAAAGTAAAAATAAAAAATATAATAGGTATTTATTTAATAATAAAAATAAAAGTAAAGGTTATTATGATACGGTAGGAAAAACATTTCACAAAATCCTTTTGATAACGAGAGCCGCATCTGCATTTGGATGGAAATCCGGGATAACTTCTCCATATCAACTTTATTATTTTTCATCGGCAAAAAGGTGAAAGTCGGAGAGAATTCCAAACAGTGCACAATGAGATGAAGGGAATGACTCCCATTATCATTTTCACTACAAGAATTATCTTCACTTACTTTCATGAACCATTATGGGCAAGTACCTCTTTCTCTGCTCCAGTTTAACACCGTGCTCAGATTCTTATATAACGGGGCAGCATCATAGGATGGTGATGTTGCATTCATTCTTGTGTTTTCCAATAAAAAGCAGCATTGCCAGACATCCAAAACATCCTCACCAAGAATGAGAACCCAGCTAGTTATGAGATTTTGGAGGAATGCAGGCATGGGTAAGAAACAATGGATCTGAGAGAAGTGTCAAAAGAAAGTGAGCATGGGCAGTCTTACCATCATTCTCAGTGTTTCATAATGATGATAGCAATCATATACATTGGTTTATTGCCAGAATGGGTACAAATATCTCAATTGCAATTGTCAACCGCTTTTCCTGATTTTGTTCCCAATTATTTTATTTATGGAAGAGGAAACAAAAAAAACTTCCGGCAGTAAATTCAAATACAAGCTAAGAATCATGGTTATCAAGACAATAATCCACGCAATCCATCCACCAACCTCAATGCGGAGAGAAGGCTTAGTAGTACTACACATCAGCCACATCAACAATTGAAACCACATTAACGCAGGTATCCTAGGAAAGAAGCTCACTGTGAGGCTAAATAGGATCAGTATTGCTCATCAGATTGATGAAATTTAACATAAAAAGTGTTTCCTATGTAAATTGTACTATGACATCAGAAAAAGTATGACTAGCCTTGCGGGAGTACTACATTTTGAACCACTTTGGCTTTGCTTTTGTTGTCTTACTAACGGGTTTTTGCTCTGGAGCCGTTGAAGCAGTTTCAGCAGTAACCATTGGTGTCTCTTCGCTAGGAGCAGTGCTGCTCTTTTTGTCAAGAGTGAACTCTCTAATGTCTTTCAAGGTCATAATATCCTCACGAAGGAAAGGCCCAATGACTGCGGTCTCAGTACCTGCAAGGTATATATGAGCATTATTCTTTTTACTTAACTACGCCTGTGTTGAGCTTTTTGCCTTTTCATTGTCAGTCCCAAGCCCACAAAAGGGAGGAGGATTGTGTTAAGTAGCCAAGAGCCAAATGTAAAACTTGTTGGAATTTCTAAACACAGATTCAAGCACTCTTCAGATTAAAATAGATCTCAGTGGAGGCCAAAAGTCCATGTAGCCTGCCCCATTTGGTGTGGGAAAACGCTTTGTTGTTGTTGATGGCAGTAGTGGTGTAAATGAGCATTAGTCAGCATGTTTGTTGAAGTTCCTCCATGAATGACAAAGTCCTTAAGCTTTGGATGCAATCCACCCAATTTTGAGGAATTGTTTCCGCATCCTTCTTGTAAAATGGATGTTATACCTTTTTAAAAAGAATGGATGTGATAGAGATTGAAATGAATAAGTTTTAGGATCTTTTCAAAAGGGATTATGATATATAACGGGAATTGGAGGCAACAGTAATTTTTGAGATAGTTTTTTTCAGGAAAGGGAATTTCATTTCATATTAGTCTCTCAAGATTTTAGACCCAGTTTGATTGTAGCATAACCCCTCAAATCATCCTTTTGGAAGGGGTTATCTTTTATGCTGCTAGTGGATAACATAGGGGAATAGAGTTGGTTTTGTGATTCCAATCAATATTCTCTACCACAACCTTTTCCAAGTTCCAACATGAAAAATGTTATCGTCACTTTCACTGAACAATTATCACATCCAGCTCACTAATCGTACCATACAACCAAATACCTTAACTCAGCTCAGCCCAGCCACCAGCTTATCCTGGTTATAAACTATCTTTCGGCCAAATGCACCCTTCAGAATAAAGATGTCCTCAGGCAAAAAAACGGTATGGTGTTGCTAGGTGAATCTAAATCTGTATAGCTGCAACTTGATTATTAATATAATAGAACAAGAAAGCATCTTCCTATACTACTAAGTGGGTTCGGCTACAAGGGATTCCTCACCTCCACTCAAATCTATATTGAATCCTTTATGAACTTAAACCAAAGTAATCCAAATTGTCTTTGATGGTGTCCTCCAGAGCACTTCTTTGACCTTCCTTCCCCCTTCTAGGAGGCTCAACATACAATATTTTACATCTCCTTGATGGGGGCATTAATTGGCTTTCTTTGCAAATGTGGAAACCACCTTAAATGTGTCTTTTATCTATCCTTTATAGGTGCCACCCCAATCTTTTTCCTAAAAATCTCATTCTAAATATGATCCTTCTTTGTATGACTACACATCCACATCTTCATTTCCATTGCAAACTTCCTATGCACATGCCTACAATTAACAATCAATCCAACACTCAGATCCATGCAAATCAGTGGGTTTTAAAGCTGCTACTATTACGGTCTTTAAGAGAAATGTACGGTCTAACAAGGTTACTACAAATATTTACTCATGAGCAAGCTCTTCTATTACGGCTCACGATTACTTCCCTTTAACTTTCAAGGGGGTCTTCCTCCCATTTTAACCAGCTTGCATTAATTTCATGTGAAACATCACCAATTTCTCCATATTATCAAAAAATATGAAATCAAATATTTAAAAATATCTTTTTTTGGAACGTAGTCTGCTCTAATTTTCACACTTGCCCCTTTATCACTAATCTTGTATCCCATATACTCGGTCTTTGCCTGCTTAGTCAAATGCCTTTAGTTTCCAAGACCTCTCTCCAAAGCTCAAGTTTTTTTCTTTTTTACTCTATTTCTTATCTCATCAACCAGCACAATATTATCAACAAAAATCAAACAACATGGCATCTCATCTTAAATGTGCTTCATCAACTCATCCACAACAAAGATGATGAGAAAAGGACTTCAAATTGATAACGGTGCAAATGATATCAAAATAATTTATCAATCAATCTAACTTAAGTCCTTGCAGCTTCATTATTCATATCCTTTGTAAGATTAATATACATCTTAAAAACTCTCCACAAAATATCCAATGGAACAAAGTCATAACGTTTCTCCAAGTTAATAAAAACCATGTGTAAATCGTGTTTCTTAATTCTCAAGATATGCCTCAGAAGATATACTACTTCAATAATAAACCTGCCAGGCATAAACCCAAGGGTTCTCAGCTAACTCCAAATGCATGTCCTAAACCCATGGGTTCTCAGTTACTCCAAATGCATGTCTTGATCTTTATTCCATTACTATCTCCCAAAACGTCATTGTGTTACTCATTAATCCGATACCTTTGTAGTTCGAATTGTTCTATATGTCTCCTTTATTCTTGTATATTCTCTTGCCTCACTAAATAACATCAAATGATTTTGTGAGCCAAGTTATGCCTCATCACTTCTCAAACATATATAAGAATATCACAAAGACTAACCGCCTACCCAAATTTCATCATTTTTAAAGTATTATTTCTTTCTATCCATTGACAACCTACACAATTCAGGTAAGCTTATGAATTGGCGAACTCCCTTAGAATGATACCCACTGTCTTATTTTTATTGAAAACCTTATCAATATAATTTTCCCACCTTCTTTTTGTATCTTCATTAGTTATGAGCATCGTTCTTTCTTCACTTTTGATTTTTTTTCTTTTTTTAAAAGGTAAGGAGGTGTTAACAAGGAATATTAACCTCCCCAAATTTCATTAAGAGGGAAGGCTAAAAGCTCCAAATGTTATAATAATAAGAATACAAGTGGCTAGCACCCTTAAGAGAAAAATGCTCCATTCTAAAAATAGCACCATTGCGCTCCATCCAAATGCACCAAATGAGAGTAAACACCCTCCCGGTAGACCCCACGTCAACAAGGGGGATTGTAGGCTCTATCAAAGGTACTATAAGTCATTTCAGAGGGATGCAAGGCTTAAAACAGACCAACAATCCCTTGGAAAGGGGCAAGCAAAGAAGAAATGTTTGGTATCCTCTGGTCCTCTGCCATAGAAGATACAGAAGTCGTTAGAATCAGGTGCTCGATGGCACCTTTATGAATGAGTAACAAAGCATCTCCTCAAAAGCTACACAAAGATCTTCACCTTCAAGGGCAAGCGCATTCTCCAAATCTTCTTGGAGTCAAAAGCAAGATCTCATCTTTGATACACCTCATTTGTGTAAGTTCCTTTGTTTTTCGATCCCTCAGTTTAGCTTAACTTCAAGAAATCTCTCTTTCCTTAGAATCAAGTTTCTTGTGGATGTGCCCTAAAGTTTTTAATTTTGCTTCATGATTGCCTTTTTTGCTTCTTTGTTTTTTTTATCATCCGCCAAGGTTTCATCAACTTTGTTTTAATAAGACTTTGAACCATACCCTTTTGGCTCTAAACTTCCCTTTCTTCACTGTAACACTAAGCTTCCTTTTGCCCTAGTGCTCCTCTTCTAGACACCCCTAACACCTCCTTGCTCGTCCTTCTAATACAAGCTACCATAGCCTCTGACGTGCCACTAACGCTTCTATCAAGTTTCCAAACCCCTTATTGCATCTTCTCCTTGAAACTCCCTTGCTCCTTTAGATTCCACCATTTAGTTCTTATATTTTTTTAACACCAATTTTCTCTTTTTTTAACTTATTTATATGCACAACCATTACCTATAGATAGCGTTGAGTAGTTAAACCCCCTCGGAAAAATTGCAATCATTACAGCACAACCAATCTCTTCCCAAAGTAAATAATCGATTTGTGTCCATGTTATATCACTCTTGTAGATGATCAAATGTTCATTTTGGTTTCTTTTTGGACAAGAGTTCATCTTGTTTTTCTAAAGTATTTGATATAAAAAGATCTTAGACATCACATGTCAACAAATCTGCCTTATTTATTTCCATCAAAAAAGTCATCAATCCCATAAACCCCTACATACTCTAAATCATTCTTACCCACATGTCCATTTCGATCTCCACCCAAGCAAGTCAATTCTCTTTATGGATTTCCTAAGTTTCATATCAAGCTCCTCTCAAAATCCTTTCTTCATATTTTTCTCCAAACCAACTTGAAGAGCATAATCCAAAATGGCATTCAAAATATCTTCTTTCAAGATTAATTTTATCAAAATAATCCAATTTTCCAGCCTCCTAGCCTCAACTACACTCTCTTTTGAATCCTTGTGGATGATAATACCAATGCATTTCAAGCTTTCTCCTTTTCTGGGCACCATGCTTTAAGCCTATTCTTTCAATCTCCTTGTCTCCCCAACCCACCGACTCTAGATAAAAAATTTGGATCTTCCTCTCAATCATATCCACGACCTTCATGGCCTTGCTTGTTAACGTACCAAGATTCCTCAAGTACAAAATCTCATATTTTTCTAGGCAGTAATTCAATTACAAAATAATAGGATTAGCTTATTTACTCGCATGTGTCCCTCATGTGAGTATCCTTGTTCATTTCGGACTGCAGCTGGACAGCAATGTAGCGGAACTAGCCTTTCTACACCGATGCATCTCTCATGTGAGAGCCCTTTCTCATTTTTCATTAAACCCATACATTAATGCAGCACATTGCTAATAGAGAATGTCTCGACAAAATCTGTAAGTGTGCTACAGTCCATATTTAAAAGAAACATAGTTTTACGAAAGTGAAGTTTTTGATAAGAACTGTGATTAGTTATAAAATGACATAAGATAGTTTGGGGATTTTACATGACATAGGATCAAGGCATAAGCCTTGAAAAGAGGAGCCTAAGCCTCACATTGCACAATTACCTTGAACAGTTTTCCCTAAAAGTGGGTGTTGGATATTTGAGATATGGTTGAAATTTATCAAGGTGAGGCATACCATTAAGGTTCACATTTATTTCATAAAATAAGCATGCTGGTAAACTTTTTTATTACATGATATGAAGTTACCGCAACACATGAAAATGAAGTCTTTTTCTAAATGTAATCAAACAAGTTTTTATGTCATGATAGAAAACACTTCATGCATGGATGCACCTTCTAATTCCTCACTTATATTATTACAGTCAGAGTAATCATGTCAAGTGGAAAATAAAATATTGACCACAAAATACATACTCATGGTACATCTTTATTATCACCAAGCTCATACCAAAAATAATTTCCACTTGTGTGGCTACTTTTTTTCTGAAAAGAACTGCTGTTTATTAATTAAATTAACCCATTACCTGCCATACATATACAAATTTTAGCTATTAAATACCTTACTATTTGTAATAATCAGACAGTTACCAATGTTTTAAGGGTGATTATCCAATTTATAACCACCCAAAATTTCATTAAACCAAGGCACTAAGCCTAATCACATGTTACAATTCCGAAGCGAAATAAAAAAAGATAGACTCCACAAAATTTTCAATATATGGATGTTGATCCCTGAACACCACCACATTTCTCCGTAGCCAAATGCCCCACGAAACTGCAAGAGGTCTCACCCTCTCTTTCTTCGTGCGGAAAACATTAGGCCCACTCCTGGTCCCACTTCTGAAGGTCCTCCAGAAGCCATCAAAGTAGGCATGTGCCCACCAACCCCATCAAATCGACTCCAAACCTAGGCTGCCAAGGGACACCGGAAGAACAAGTGCTCCACACCTTCATCCTCCCCACCACATAGAGGACACACCATGTCTACCTCAGGAGCCCACCTGGCTCTTCACGCCTTTGTCATAATTCTGCCTCTCCTAACCAACCAACAAAAAATCTTCACCTTGAACGAACATGCTGCCAACGAAATGTGATTGCAATCTCTAATAAGATCTACCGGAGTTGCCAACCTTCTATATGCCTCACGAACTGAGAAATCCCCCTCCTCCCACCCAAATGCATCCACCCCCTGCTCTAACTGAAAGCCCTCCAACTCCTGCAGTAACACCTGGACCTCCTCAATCCTCTTGTCAGACGGGTTCCCCGAAAAGGTGGGGCACCAACATCCATCCCACATCTCTGCCACTGTCACCCTCCTATTAGTCGCCAACGCCGAAACCTGGGGAACCGATCAGACAACTTCCCATGCCCTGTCCAATCATCAAGCCAGAACCTGAAGAGTCCTCTAGAGCCAAGTACCTGTATAAAAAAATTATGTACTCTTGGAACCACCACAGAGAGGCCCCTAAGAACATGTGACGCACCTCGAGGAAGGGGCATCAAAAGATCCCAACGTATGGAGCCCCCATAACGAGTCTGCATGATCTTCCCTACCATCCCCTCCGCACCTCCAAGTAGTCTCAATCCACTTGGTCACAAAGTTGTTCATTCTTCCAGCCTCCCTAACACCCAGACCTTCTTTAACAGGCTTGCACACCTCCTCCCACGCCACCAACCTCACCCCCTTCCCGCCTACTTCATTGCTACCCCAAAAGAAACTCCTCATCAAGCTTGACAGCTTCCTCTCCACCTGTCGCGTCATCTTCAACACTAAGGCAAAATAAGAAGGCATGGAAAGCAGCACGGCTTTGAGAATCACCAACCTACCCCCTTTAGACAGGAGCTTTGACTTCCAGCCCACTAGTCTCCCCTCCAACTTCTCCACCAAAGGGATCCAATCCCGCGTCGAGATCCTCCTACCTGTCAGAGGTAAACCCAAGTAAGAGATCAACAAGTCTCCCTTATGTGTAACCAGCACAACATTACACTAAGTAGCCTCATCTTCCAACATAAGGAACGAAACGAAGGTCGACTTCCGATAGTTAATCTGCAATCCCAACGCCTTTTCGAACAACTCAATAAGAATGCGAATCCTCCTTGCCTCTGTCTCTGCCCCCTCCACAAAGAAAAGCTTGTCGTCGACATACTTAAGCACCGAAACCACCTCTCCATCCTCTACCAAGAAACCCTTCGTCAAGCCACTCTTACAGGCCCTTGTAGATGCCCTCGCCAGTGCATCAGCCATCAGAACAAACAACATAGGTGCTAATGGACATCCTGCCTAACACCCCTCCTCTATTGTATCCACCCCGCTACTAGATTTCCATTAATTGGAATAGAGAAGGAGGTTGTTGTAACACACTATTTCATCCATCTTATCCACATCGGCGGGAATCCCCCCTTAATCAAAGCTGCACAAAGGAAAGACCAATGCACCGAGTCATAAGCCTTCCTAAAATCACCCTTCCAGAGGAAAGCCTTCCTCCTCTCTCTTCTTCAAAAAGCGAGAATCTTCGACGTTGCACCATAGCCATCCAGTATGTTCCTCCCAGGCACAAACGCAGTTTGCACCTGAGAAACCACCACATCCAAAACTTTCCTCAACATGTTCGCCAACACTTTCGCAACAACCAAACATATGGCATTAGAGAGAGATATCAGCCTGAAATCATCAATGGCTTTCGCCCATTCTCTTTTCGGCAAAAGGAACATGAAGAACTTGTTGAGCCTGTTAAAACCAAGATTGCCTTCCCTGAACTCCGCAAGCACCTACATAACATAATCACTGAGCAAGAACCAAAACTCTTTATAGAAATGTACCAGAAAACCATCCGAACTCGAGCATCCATCTGTGCTCAGGCCCTACACCGCCTCCCGAACCTCACTTACCGTGAAAGACAAAGTCAAGTCCTGAGCCTGCTCATCACCAATGGTGGGTATGTTCGACCCCCACCACCTCCAACCACCTGTCCATCTCCTACCAGTGAAATCTCTAAAGTGGTCCGCCGCTGCCTTTCCCACCACCTCCCTTCAACAAACTTTGTGCCTCCCACCAGCATTTGATTAATCAAATTCCTTCGCCGTCTCCCGGAAGCCATCATGTGGAAGAATCGCGTGTTGGAGTCCTCCCTGAGCCATGTATGCTTGAACCTCGTCTTCCATTCAACCTCTGCTTTCCAATCCTCTGTTTGGACGGTCTTCATATGTTCTGACATGGCAATTCGTTCCTCTTCAAATAACAATCCCAGAACATCCACTTTGTTTAGCCTCTCAATCTCCCGTAGTGCCTCATTCTTTCTCCTGCTACTCTCTTCCCTAATCTGTCTCCTGTACTCCTTAAGAAAGAGCTCGAGATCGCAAAGTTCGGACTCAAGTTTAGCCGCCACAGATCCATACGGCTGCAGCACTTTTCTTCCACTTTCTCCTTGAAGCCCTCCTCCATCAGCCAGGCCCTGTCATACTTGAAATATGCATGACATCGAGTGCCTTCACAAGACACCTACAGGAGTGGCGTGTGATCCGAGAACGATCTCTCCAAAGGCCGAACTTCTGCCAAAGGGAAGGTCTCCTCCAGCTCCACCGAAGAGAAGAATCTATCAAGCTTGGACATCTGTCCCCCGAAGCTCCTCCACGTGAAAGCACAGGAAGTTGGTGGCATATCCACCAAACCATGCGTCCTTCGACCCACGATCCCGCCCGCCTCTCCCACCTGGCCTATTATCTACTGCTAGTGTAACGTTAAAATCCCCCCCCCCCTCCCAAATCAGCCACGGGCATCCTTGGTATTTCAATGCCACCTGATTGAGGTCTTCTTATAACACATGTCTGCTGGCGTCGTCACTCGATCCATTTATTGCCGAGATCACACTGCAAAAGCCATCACTATGCTTTCTCAGCTAAATAGAAACCACAGACGCTTCCACCAAAGAGTCCACTAAAGAAAAAGCATCATCCTTCCAAGCTACAATAACTCCACTAGAGCGGCCCACCACCTCCAACGCCACAAATCCACCATAGGTTCCTCCTCCAATCTCTCTCCACAACTGCCGGTCACAATGCTAGAGCTTCATCTCTTGGAGCAACACAACATCCGGGCCCTATCTCTACAGATTGGACCTCAATGCCATCCTCCTTGAGGGGTCATTGAGGCCCCTAACATTCCACATTAAGACCTTCATCATGGGTCATCAGAGGAAACCCCCCCACAAGCACACCTGAAACCAGCAGCCTTAGCAACCTGGTCAAGCTCAACGCGGTCAAAACCACCCTTCCTCCCCCATTGTACCGCCAACCTCCTTCTCAGCCCCCACTCCCAGCTCCTCCCGCAATCGTCTCTCCCCTACCACCCCATCCTCCAAAGGATCCCCCTCCCGAGCACCATCTCCCCCACCTACCACCTCCCAGGGGACGTCACCCATCGCCCACGACACATGAGCCCCTTCAAGACACTCAAGTCCCGACACTCCTAAACCAACCTCCCGCGGCCCCGATCGCTGCCTTCCGTTTCGACGACCACCACCTTCTCCACCCGACAATAGGCCATGCCTCTTCCCCGCTGCCCTACCCCATTTGGCCCGCTGGAGCCATGCGCGAGGTATGACCATCACTGTCGATACCAAAGCTTTGCCTCACGTCCCTAAAGGGGTCTCCACCGCATCAGCCTCAGACCCTCGTCGCCGTTTACCGCCGATCGCCTCACCCCCACCAGGAGGCGCCAACCACCTCCTCTGACTGGCGACATCATCCACGACCCGCACCCAACCTTAGATTGAAGCCCCCTTCAGCGCCAGAAAAGGAGTCATGGATCGGGGCCACCACCAAACCCGGATCCAACCTATCGCCTCCACCTTCAGATACAAAATCGAATCATCCAAGAGGGGAGGCCGCATCCAACTTAGCCCCTCGATCCACGCTCTCCCCAATAAAAGCCAAGCTCCCTAAATCTCCTCCATATGGAATGCTGCACACGATCCTCTCGATAGTTGCGCAATCCTCGAAGAGGCCAATAGACTTTGCAACATCCACACCCCCAACCTCGCAGTGACCTTTCACCTTCCAAAACTGCCGCATCGCCTCCCCGACAACTCTGACGCTCTCCATCGAGCAAGCAACCGGACGACGACTCTCCCCATCTTCCTCAGACCATGACACATCCCTAGACGACCTCTCCACAGTCGTGTCCCCAATAGTCCAAAGAAGGACCTGTTTGAAAGACTGAGCCCCCGCTCCGACCACCTCCAACTCAACCATCCATGCGACACTGCCCAGCTGCACCATCATCCTCTGAGGGACCTTCACTCCAAGCACAAGCTCAACCACCACATCCATCACCGACAGATTCCCCTCCAGGCTCTCCAACTACATACACCTCTTGAGGGTGGCAAACAGCACCACCGTCACCAGTGTCTCCCTCGTGCGAGGCCACAACAAGATCCCTCTAACCTTGATGGGGACCTCCACCTTCATGGGCAGCCGTTCTACCAAGGCTCCGTCGTGCTTCGTCGGCCACCTCCACCTCACTGCAACCCCCCAATCACGGTCGTCGCAAACACCAACTTGTGCACCTCCTCCTGCTGCAGCCCACCCACCAAGCATCGTGTCACAGAGAGCTTGGCCACCTTGGCGGCCCCACCTCCGTCCACAAGTAACAGCACGACCTTCCTTAAGCTTGACCAATCGAGACTCCCCTCCACCACCTGTCCCACTACAACCCCTTTCAATTCCCACTCGATGAGCTGCACTTGCAGAGACCAGGGTATTTCCACTTCAACAAGCGGGGCCCCCAACAGGGTATCTCCACCTTCCTCACGTCTCGCTAGTCCCCCAACTTGCATCGCATCTCGCCCTACGGTGACCACACCGTAGGCACCAAACCGGTTCTCGGCACTCCACCACGAAGTGCCCTAGTCCAAGGCACTTGAAGCAACGCACTTGGCGTTGCCCCTCCCTTCCGCACCGCCCACTCCGGACCTCCACCCATCCGGCCACCCCGCTTACACGCTCCCTTACCACGTTGCCCCTCCCCACCACTCCAACTCTCATGGCTTGATATCTCCCATGGTCTTCCAATTACCAATGTATAATTAGTTTATTCTTGAACCATAAGCAAACATATCATTAGAAAAAACAATACTTGCTATAGTAACTCCCATTCTTCTAGAGATACCACCATGAAATCAACGAAATTGCATACTGTTAGTGAATTCTTGTTTCAGAGTTGAGCTTACCAATTTTAACATAAACACTCTACTCTGAGCATCTGAGAGCAAAGTTAAGCATAAGAGGCCTCTAGCATTTCAAAATCACACTAAGACCTCATCTAAGAAATTTCTCATTATTATAATTAAAGGAATAGCAGTATATAACTAAAAATGAGATTGAAAGACTCTATTCAAAGCAATGAGAAAGGTTCAGAACAAGAGTAAAGCATATTAATTGAATAACAACCTTCCGGGAGATCATAAGAGAAGTACACAATGGCACCAGGAGAGAAGCCAGCAGAGTAGAAATCCTTGGACATATCTTTAATTCTCTGCTTTGGAGGAGTTGTGTCTGAGCAAGCAAAAATAGGAAGTCAGTTGAGAGGCAAGAAATTATCTGAATTAAACCTCAATGAAAAATCATCATGATCGATATATTTGAAATGTATATGATCCGATTTTGCCATATGATTCCAGGAAATAGGACCTCCTTTCTAATGTAAATTTCAGTATTTTCAGATAGTGCATCCATTACGAATTCCCTGGTTCAAGTCTACCAATTTTTAGAGATACCATGCAATAAAAGTCTACAGCACCAAATACGTCTAGCAAGAGATATCTAGCCTCAGAAATGGTGATACGGCATCTGTCCTGAAATTCTGAAAAGTTGATTCACTGTACTGGATAGGACTGGGACCCACTTTAAAGGGGAGCACCGCATCCTTCACCAGATTCCAACCATAAGGAGGAACGCATAGTGAAATTTGGACTGCAAAGCTTGAACTAACAGGTTAAGCTAGAAATGTGGCTTCAAAGTTTCTACTGGCAGAGTATGGAACTGCAGTGAATAAAGGCCTCTCAGTTACATTGAATCTATTTGGTGGCCAGGTGCACTGTAGTGTGTTGCAGGTGTACCTAAACCTCCAAGATTTGCATACCATCTCCATTTGTTGCAGTAGCAGCTAGCATTGCACCTGGTATAGTTATGGTGCATCTAAGCCGCTCCTATAGGAAATGGCAGTTATCTTATTTACTAAAATCATCAAACTTCCATGCTCAGGCCCATAGATTAAATCAGTAAAGCACAGCCATTTATTTTGCAAGCCAGCTTCTTTGAAACCTTGGCTAATTACGTAAGTACATAGCAAGTTATCTAAATCCAGAGTGTCAAAAAGGAATGCTTATGTAATCAATAAACAGCTTACAATGAGAAATTAAACATCAAACCCTGTTACTCTATGATAGGGGTATTATATAAATGCCCCTGAAACCACAATCACATACTACCCTACATGTACCATAATCACATACCTATGCCCTTACAGTTTTTTTTTTGGGTGATGATACCTAAGGCTTTGAATATCGGTCAACATTCAAACTAACCCAACTCACATTAGAGTCAACCCACTCTTTTAATGAGGTATGTGATTGTATAAAGGGACTTTGTGAGGGCATCTCTGTAGTTGTTGGCTGTGTTTGGAGGGGTTTGGTTTTATGACTAGCCAAGTTTTTAGAAGTTTTTTGCAGATGTTGCTTCAGTAGTGAGGTAAGTAGCAAGTTTGATGTGATAGATGAATTGGCATGATTAAAGTGGAGAGAGGGTTACAGTTTATTTGTCTTATATTTGATGTTAGGTTGCTTTTTTCGTTATTGTTTTATTGGAAAGTAAAGCAAGAAGTGGTTAGATGGAATAAGTGAGTTAATAAACCGATGGTGGGGAAGTAAGATGAAACACCATAAAGCCCACCATTGACCATTCTCCCCACTATTCAACTTGACATGCCCAGCCCTCTTTTAACTCACATGCTAAACCTGATCCAAACAAAGCCGTAATATATGCAAGGACATGCATGCAGTAACAAAAGTTTCCAAGAGAATCTATATGAAAATCCCTTCAGTATATATTTATTTTTGAGTCACAATAATACAGTTTTAGTATCAACAAGGGGGGTATAGATTAAGCCTTGTCCATTCCAATTACTTGAGACCAGAGGATGGGGTGTTTGCAGGCATACTCACAGATGTAGAATGGGAAATCTTTCTGAGCAACAACCTTTGTGAGAAGGTCCATTAAACATTGAATAGTTTCTGAAGGATGAAACTTTGCCTCTAATACATAACCATCAGGGAAACGAATTCTAATAACCGCCTGCGTGAAAAGCCAAGATCAGACAAGATTTGAGAAGGGAAAAATATCAAGGAGCTTTTACATAAATATCCAACACACATTTTTGCAATTACATGCATCTCTATAAACTTTGCAATTACAGGTGTGCCCTTATAAAAACTACATGGTTCACCATAGACACTCCTATGGATAGAATCCATAAAATGGACATTAAATTTGATGGAAAATTTTAGAAAGGATCTATTTTACCCATAACTTATTGAACTCACAAAATATAGCTGTCTTGCTTTCCCTCTTCTGCCCCCAATCATCCTCAACACCCTTGTCACTCTAAGCTCTGCTGTGATCATACTTGTTGCCTTGGACGCCATCACCATTAAGCACAAACCCCACCTTGCCATATCCAATCCTCACTGACATCATTGTTGCTGCTGCTGTCGCCAATGAAACCCTCCTCAACCTTATATGTCCTTTGGTGAAGAGGATAAGAAGAATGATGAAGAATATGGGGTAGTTATTGGAGGGTGATGGGGTTGATAATGCAATTAATTGAGCCACGCACCTTTCCAAGAGCCCAGATCACACTTTTTATATTTTTTTGAAAGGGTTTTCATAGCTTATTTTTATAAAGGCTTCTAGTCACATCTAAATATGCAATTCTTATTTTATGTGTTGATTAGGAATCTTTAGTTAGGAAAGTATGATTTCCTTTTTATTCTTTAATTTCTCATAATAGGAGTAGGCCACTTTTTTTTTTTTGAGACAAGTAGGCCACTTTTTTTCCCTTATTAGTTTTCTAACCACTACTATATAAGGGGTCTATAAGGTATTAATGAGACAAGTTTGATAAAAAAAAATGAAGAAACAAAATCCCTCTCTCATCTCCCACACACTCTCTTTTCCCCTCATCTTTAACACGTGAACCATCAACTCTCTCCCTCCCTTTCCAGCTTCCTGTATCCCGTCTCTCATCTCTTTTATCTTTCTTCTTCATCAGTGTCCTTTACCCAACTCCTTTACCTTGTGCCGCCACCTGACAAAGTGTTACCAGTAATGCTCCTCTCCAACCTCTGCACTGTCACCACACCCTCACTTTCGCACCAACCTATGCCTCCATCTTGTCACTGGAATCAACTCGCACACCATCGCTCCACTGGCCCTCTGGAAGTAGCATGTCATTCCATCCTTCTACAGTAGCCATCATCTTCAACTCTACCCCTCTTCCTTGTCCCTTTGCTAAATGCCACCTCTTTCTCTCCACCCATCACACGCCAACTCTTTGATTTCCATTTTCCCTCTCAATTACAGTTTTATCTCTATCATATGCTTTTTCTACCATCCAGATTTCCTACCAATGTTCATTTGATACCCATTAATCTTTGGGTTTTTTCAGCTGCAACATTTCCCTCATGTCAAAATTTAGTTTTAACTTTCTCAAAAAAAAAAAGAAAGAAAGAAAGAAAAAGAAAGAAAGAAATGAAATGGAATAAAAAAGTTTTAACTTTTTTTTCAGAAAAGAGTTCCACCAAAATTTGGATTCAATATTTTGCACTTGTGGACTTTTAAAATTATAAATTAAAGATTATTTGGGAGGGCCCATGAAATTTTGAATTAATACTGAGGCTTCATCAAATAGGGAGGGGGAAGAGGCAAGGATGGTTGGAAGAGAAGGAGCTCCAAGAGAAGGCCAATAAGGGAGGTGAAGGGAAAGAAATGAGGAAGGGGGAGGAGTTAAAGGAGGATAGGGGTCGATGAGTGGGTGGGAGAGGGGGGACCAGTGGTAAATGGGTGGATGAGGAAGAAGAGTGGCACAATGGAATGTTAGAAGGTGGGTTTGGGGGTAGGGTTGGTGAAGGGGGAGGGATGACATGAAAAGGGAGAGCAAGGAGGTGACAAAGAGGAAGGAGTTGAGAGGTTGGAGGAGAGAAGGCGATGGAGTAGAGATGGGGGATGGAAGGACAGAAGCGGTGGGATAAGGGGAAGGAGAGCTAGTGTATGTTCAGAGGGAAAGATGGCAATGCCAGAAGGGAGGAGAGGTGAGGGGGGAGATCAAAAGAGTAGCAAGTGGTGGGGAAAGAGGGGGAGTTTTTTTTTAATCAAATCTAGACCTACAGACATGTTTAACTTAAAGATTATAACTAATCCAGCATAGGTTGAGATTAACATACTCCTTAACCTTAACCTAACAAAGTGAAAATATGCATATGAGGAAGCAACTTCTAAGGGACATATATACGGTTGCAAAGCTTGTAAGACAAATATGTAACTAAAAAAATATTTAATATCATTTATATAAAAATCTGGAGTGTAGCTTATTAACAAACTAGTATAGCTAAAGGTTGTACTATTAATTACTTGTATTTTCAGAAAGTTAAGGCAAAAGCATATTGTGAATTTTAAGCAAATAATATAACAAAGAGACCAAGTAAAAGAGGTGCACAAGATTAAAATTTTCTTAGTATTAAAAAAAAAGATGAAGGATATGTAGTTTGTGTCTAGAATTTTATTTCCGTAGGTTTTGCAAAAGTGACAATAAGATATAACTGACTAAGTATCAAAAGTCCACAAGAAAAATGTTATGGCTAAAGCTCCTGCCAGTCAATGTCATATACAAACAATGAACGAGTAGTAAGAAAGAGAAATAATGAACAATGGTAGCCATAATAATAACAAACCAGATGTGCAGCCAAATTAGAGGGTACCAATAAAAAATCCCGTAAGAAATTGAAATCCCTATAGATATCAGTGTTCTATTGGAAAAGTCCATAATATGTCACACAAATTATATACCTTGGTGATTTTTGCTCTCCGAGCAGCAGCCTCTGCTTCACGAATCTTTCGAGTCTTCAGGAATTGCTCTGCACAAGTAATTTAACTTTTAAGAAGTGTTGAGAAATTAAATAGCAGATCTCAAAATACATGTATGCATTGCTAGAGCAAATTACTATAATTATTAAGACTCAAGGTTTTGACATATATAATAGCTATCATTTCAAAGAGCTAATAAGAGATTGTTGGAAGAATTAAATCAAAAAAAGTATGGTAGTACCTCCTAATTTATTTCCTATAAGCCGATAGTAATCTTCGGGTGTGAGATCATAGAAATCATCAGGCTCATCTGTTCCAAGAAAAAATGTCTAAATAATAATCATATGCAACAAGGATATGCAGACATAAAAGACTTCTTTTGATACGTGAAATACATAAATATAAACTGAAAAAGGTATTAAACAAAACGGTTCCCTCTAAATGTTGTTTCGTATTAAAAACAGAACTACACGTCATTGATCGTAGTGTCTCCTCTTTCACATACTTAACCGTTGTGAGTTTTCTAATCCCCAAACTGAGAGGCCGCCCTAACTTTGGTTGAGAACCCTACTAAAAACGTTTCTTCTCATACTTTTCAACCCTAGACTTCATTCCTTTTGTACTTGCAGAAGTCTTTGGAATTGTAATTCATTGAGATTAAAACAAGATAAGATTAACCCCTCTTTATATAGAGAGAGATGATTACAAGGAAATCCTAATCCTTCTTTAGAAACAAATTCATAACAAATTAAATACTAATCAAATCAAATCCCTACAAAATAGAAAGAGATAAACTGAATCAATTTTTGCCTAATTCACCTAATCCTAAAATATCTCTAACACTCCCCTCAAGTTAGAGCATACAATTGCCTAACTTGCAAGAGTAAAACAAAAGTAAGACTCCCCCTTTCAGACACAATCCTTGGGCTGCAGTAGGCAGATAGGCATGCAATCAGTTAGGCCATCAAGCAAGCAAGCAAGAGCCTTTAACCAGTGGAAACCAAGGTTCAGGAAGTCGATATGCGATATGAGCTTAGTTGGGTCACCGTATAGAGAGTATACAGTATGCAGACAAATATGCAAATGAGCATGCGGTTTTGAATTTTTTATTTAAAAAAATATAAAATAATTAGTCAACTTATTAAAATTTATATTCTGACAAATAATACATAAATAATAAACATCAACCATGACTAAAATAAGACCTAAACTCACACCTAAAATCACAACAGTCAGTCCTACAACAAAATCAAACATAAAATACCTTTAAAAAAAAATCAAACCTAAAATATATTCTATCACAAAATCGGTTGCCTACTCAGTCGCCTACTCGGGTATTCATCTCAAGTAGTCAGCCTTGCCTGCTTAGTGGATTGCCTAAGGATACTCAGTGCGGAGAAGATAGCGTTGACAAGTATGCAGCCGCATAGTCAGCCTACTCGACTGACTTCCTGAACACTGGTGGAAACCCTTCTCTCTTAAAGAAGAAAAAAAAAGGTAGGTCAAGGCCTTCAAACAAGAGATAGCAAGCAACCATTTAAAGCGAACAGCCAAAACATTATCGCGAAGAAACACCCTTAAGGTGAAAAAATCAACAAGGCAATAGTCAACAGTTAGAAGTAGGAGATGAGCGTGGTACTCAATTCCCCCCCTAGTCATCATAGCCGTTTGCATCCTCTTAAGAGGTTGGCGAATGTAGAGGCAAGTGCAGGAAAAGTGGCAAAGCCTGAGGCAACACTAGTAGTAATTAAGGAAGAAGGCTCACTCTTTGGTAGAGTTCTTAGTTCCAATGTTCGAAATGCCGATTTCGATGCCGTGCCGATGAAATTCTAAGTGTGCATTTCGTAGATATGTCGATGGCATGCCGTGGAAATGCCCATTTTTCGATGAGCATGCCCATCGGCATGCCGATGTATACCGACAAAAATAACAAAAGTAGTCAAAAAAACCAACAACAACCTCGACATGGGCAACTATTTCGTAAGCATGCCAACCATGCCAAGGGTATGCCGACGATATCCCTGTAAATCGACACTTATCCGTGTCGGCACGACCCCTGCTTGAAAATGGCCTTGCCAATGGCATTTAAAACGATGCTTGGTTCCCATTGAAAAAGAAATATCCAATTGTCAATGGTCATTCTTGTGTCAGCCATCAGGAGGAGGGGCACATGTGTGTGAGAGAACACATGAGAGAGAAAGGAGAATCAAGCGATGATCCTTGACTAAGAAAGAGTCAAGCGACAATAGTTGGGCCATGTGACTAGGCAATGGTGCTAATCAGGAAGAAAAGCAGCCATGGCACAGGGCGAGCCACGATAGCAGCAGCAGGGTCATCCGATGGGGCGGCAGGGAGAGGAGTTGACGGCGGCAGCAGCATCCTCTGAAGTAGGGTTGTCAACAACAACCAATGAAGATAGAGAGGCAGATAGCTCTCTAGGAAGAAAGGGAGAGATTGACGGTGGGGATCCCTATGATCTTCCGATTATGATACCATATGAAAATTTTTGGAATTGGAATTCATTAAGATTAAAACAAGAGAAGACTAACCCCTCTTTACATAGAGAGGGGATTACAAGGAAATCCTAATCCTACTTTGGAAACTGTAAAGAATTGGAGCGCTTTGGTGAACCCACATGGAAGAGAAGGTCCACGCATGAAAGAAGAAGATGGCATGAGGGAGAAGATGGCGCATGAAGAGGGAGAAAGAAGAGGAGTCACCATAGAGATGAACGAATTTTTATTGTTGAACTCAAGGAAAAACAAAAGGTGTTGGTCTCTATTTAAAGAAACCAGATCTTATTATTGACGCCAATCACAATCCCAACAAACTTACGATTAGGATTCTAATAATCCTAATCTTAATTGACTCTTTCATAAACAACCCAATCACAATAATTGACTAAATAAAGAAAACTTGCACCCTAAGCAACAACTCACACACATATACACGTGCACATGCGCACACATAGACACGCACATAAGTTGCCATGTGGCTTATTATTTCAAACTTCACATAAACAAATTCATAACAAACTAAATTCTAATCAAATCAAATTTCTACAAAATAGAAAGAAATAAATCAAATCAATTTTTGCCTAATTCATGTAATCCTAATATATCTCTAACAATACTATATACAAAATATTCTCACCATCCCATCTATTATGTTAGGACGCAGAGAAGAATGCCACGTAGACACTACCACGTGGCACATCAGGCCATGTGGCAGTGCCACGTGGTAGCAGGAGATGCAGGCCGGCAACAATGTTCGAAATGCTAATTTCGACGTCATGCCGATGAAATTCTAACTGTGCGTTTCGTGGGCATGCTGAGGGCATGCCATGGAAATGCCAAGGGCATGCCGATATATGTCAATAAAAATGATAGTAGTCAAATTAATATCAATTTTAAGAAAATCAAATGTTAATTATGTAACATTAAGAGTTTCATCGTGACAATACCATGTTAAAGTTCAATAATGAAATATCAAATATTCTTACCATATTAAAAATTCAAGTAACAAATAGATGACATTCAAAAGCACAATGGGCCTATAATATTTTGTTCTTTCAACCACCTTTTTTTTTTTTAGGTGAGGTAAAAGGAAGGCTTCTCAACCTCCTTTGATAATAATAACTCCTTTACAACCTACCTAAGACACCACCCATCAACTGACCAAAACACCCTAAACAATAACATTGGAAACCCATCAGGTTCCAAAGCCCCCTTCACATTGAGTCCAGCCACACCTACTTTCACCTCAAATTCAAAAAAAGATTGCACCAGCAATTTTGGGTACAGATAAAAGGGAAGAGCCCCCCTTCTACTCCATCTCCCACTATCTTGATTACCTCTCCTTGAATGCTCTAAAATGTTTTTTCACCAATCTCCCAATGTCTTCTATGTCATTATACTCCATTTCATTAACTTTGATCTTACCAATGAACTTCCTCTTTTCATTGGCTGCCATGTGAAAGAAACATGCTTGCACCCCCTTCCTTCAACCAAAGAAGTCATGATCACTTTCTCCACCCCTCCTCTTCCTTCTTATCTTCTAGAGAAATAATTTGTTGGGCATGCTTCCTCTCCAACACCTCCGAAATCATCTATATAGTATTATCCTCAAGTTTGTCAAACTTAGTGATCTTCCCCGAAGCCCTAGTCATCTTGCATCTCAACCCTTTCTTCATTTACCTTTTATTATGCAATAAAGTGTGGGTCTGCAGTCCTCTTGCCTTGGTCAGATTAAATAAACCAAAGGATCGCACTACCCACCACTAATCTCTCATTATTCATTTGATGTCTGCCTCCAGCAACTAAGCATGCTCAAAATTGAAACAGGAAAAGTCAAAGGCCAACCTCAATTACACAAAGGAAATGTCTCCAAAATCTTTATGGAATCAAGAAACATATCAATGCATCGTTGCACTCCTGCAAGTATGCCAGCAATAAGCTTGACCAATCTCCTCCAAGTTAAATGCTACCATAACCTACAAAAAGTCCATCGATCCAACATTAGTACCACCTCCATTGTCAAGTAAATCATCAAAACAAGACCTATATCAAAGCCATCATCAACCAACAATGCGACCTCGCAAAAGAATTAATAACAAATGAGCCATACACATACATGATCCCAAATAAGAAGCCATCACTCCTCTTCAAGAGCACAACTACCACATGTTGACCCCTACAATGGCCTTCCAGATCAAATAAATCATTGCTTCATGAGATAAACCCACAAACCAACCGTGGAGCCTTCACCCCCAATCTACCTCTAAGCCCATTGATCATAAACCAGCAGCAACCTCGGCATCGGTGTCAATATCGTCAGCATGCCAACGAAATCTCGATATTTTGACAACATAGTCATCTCGATGTGGGGGTTTTCCAAAATAGGCCTTGCCGTCAGCATTTAAATCGCTGGCTGGCAGTAGCAAAAGATGCAGCAAGATCAGCAGTTTTGGGTTCCCAAGAACCAATTTTGGGTTCACCAAAATTAGTGATTTTCTATTTTTAGTAAATTGGCTTTGTTAAGAATATCTTTGGGATTTGTTTTAGGAGATAAGATCTTTTCTAATGAGATAAGATCTTTCTCAAATAGGAATATAGTCTTTACTATTTTTAGGGGATATGTTCTCTCTATAAATAGAGACCCTTCCCAACAATGGCATTTTGAGTCCAATAATAAAGAGAATCCATTTGCAAAGACTCCTCTCCTCTCTACCTCTCTCTTCCAACGTGGAGGCCCTCTCTCTTCCCAACAGACCACCTACAGCAACCACATTAGGAAGATTTCTCCCTGATTTCAACATGGAATCGATCCACATTCTACGCCAATCAAGCCTCCACACCTTCCACGTGCACACCAAATCTTGACATGGTATCAAAGCAGGCATTGAAGGTGTGATTGGCGTGTGATTTGAAGGAAGAGTACACGCCCAAATCAGAGAAAATATTTTTCTCTTGTGTGTGTAGTCTCTTAGGTCACACAGGAGCTTCATCCAAACCACAAGGTGGTGGTTCTCGCATCCAGGAAGTCATCCTTGACAACTACAACGCCTTACGCGAAGGAGACTAGAAGAAGATGGCGGAATCAACCACGATGGTCAGAGATGCCACGCTCGGCCCTAGAGAAAGCAAGGTAATTATCTCCGGGACAACCATCAAGCTTAGCGAAGCATCTAACTACGTCTTGTGGACTCGCGCCTTCGAGATTTTCGTTGAAGGCCAGGAGAAACTAAGTGTTCTCTTTGAAGAGGCACCGAACTTCAAAGATGATACAGAGAAGTTTGAAGAGGAGATTTATCAGAAAAGATTTCGAGTCATATGGCACCTTTGTATTCGATTTTATCGAAACAAAGGGTACCAAACATATCACATGTGTGGAGAACGAGCACTACGACAATCGCTTCGACTCCAACTCAAGACAGAAAAGAGGCACAATGTAGCCTCTAGAAGAGCACCACAACTACGTCGACTTCTCCACTTTCTCTTGGTGACCTTGGCTCGAAGAAAAGCCGAAGGTCTTCGCCAACTCACGAACAAGACACCATACTTCTCAAAGAGACACGTAGAACCCTCTAATGCTTCAGGGAACACCGAGACGAAGAGCTCGACTCTCGAGCGTAGAAGAGGCACGGAGATCGTCCTTAAAATCTCAAGAGAAGAACGATGTAGCATTTTTCAATTTCAGCAAGTTGTCGACCTCTTAACCCCAGACTTAAGGGAGAGTATTAGGACACAAAGAAGAATGCCACGTGGCAGTGGTAGCACATCAAGCCACGTGGCACTGCCACATGGCAGCAGAAGATGCAAGCTGGCAGTAGCAAAAGATGCAGCAAGATCAGCAGTTTTGGGTTCCCAAGAACCAATTTTGGGTTCACCAAAATTAGTGATTTTCTATTTTTAGTAAATTGGCTTTGTTAGGAATATCTTTGGGATTTGTTTAAGGAGATAAGAATCTTTTCTAATGAGATAAGATCTTTCTCAAATAGGAATATAGTCTTTACTATTTTTAGGGGATATGTTCCCCCTATAAATAGAGACCCTTCCCAACAATGTCATTTTGAGTCCAATAATAAAGAGAATCTATTTGCAAAGACTCCTCCCCTCTCTACCTCTCTCTTCCAACGTGGAGGCCCTCTCTCTTCCCAACAGGTCACCTACAGCAGCCACATCAGGAACATTTCTCCTTGATTTCAACGTGGAATCAGCCCACGTTCTACACCAATCAAGCCTCCATGCCTTCCACGTGCGCACCAAATCTTGACACATTCATTTCAATCAATAAACTATTTCTAGAATATTTACTAAACACATTGCATTTATGGTGCCTTGTAATTAGCTGTATTTGAGGCTTTTATGGACCAAGGAACCAACTTTTGGTAGATTCCACATTTCAAAAGAAAAAAAGGAAAACAAAAAAAAAACACTTTTGGTAGATTCCTTTTTTTTTTTAACACGTAACTCCTCTATCCTCATTTCCCATCAAAGTTATTCATTTCAATCAATAAGCTATTTCTAGAACATCCAGGTAACATGTGTTGTATTTATGGTGTTCCATAATTAGCTGCAGTGGAGCATCTTATGGACTAAAGATACCAAGTTTTTAGGATCGAAAAGAGTTAATTCTATTAAAGAGACCCTGAGCCTCTTTATATAGAGAGAGACACGAGAGAAGGAATTATAGGTATACCCCTTCACCTTACAACATAATAAAAAAGGACCTATTACATATAACTCAAAACTCTCCCTCAAGCTGGAGCATAGACATCAAACATGCTAAGCTTAGAACAAATATAATGTAATCTCTTCTTAGGAAGTACTTCAGTGAAAATATCTACCAGCTGATCTTCAGTGCTAATGTAAGGTGTAGAAATCTTCTTAGCTAGGATAGCATCTCTGATGAAGTGATAGTCCACTTCAATATACTTGATCCTCTCATGAAAAACAGGGTTATTTGCAATAAATGTGACAGCTTTGTTGTCACAGTGCATCGAAATAAAATCAGGCACCTTCATCCAAAGTCTTCTAGAATCGAAAGAACCCAGAGTAACTTACAAGTAGTCTGAGACATGACCCTGTATTCTGATTCAACGCTCGATCTAGATACCACTACCTGTTTCTTGCTTTGTAATCAGATTTCCTCCAACAAATGTACACTATCCTGTAGTGGACTTCCTATCCTCAAGCACCTGCATAGTAGGCATCAGAGTATCCACACACATACAAGTGCTCATTGCCTTTGAAAAGAAGTCCTTTCCCATGTATACTTTTCAAGCACCTAAGAATCTGGCAAACACCATCCCAGTGGATTTCCCTTGGTGACCGCATAAACTGGCTGAATCTTCCAACTGCAAAGGCAATCCCAAGATGAGTAACAGTCAAATACAAGCGTTTACCAATCATTGCACGGCATCTGGTGACATTTTACAATCATGGGTTGTCATCATCTGCAATAGGCAAGGACATGTCCATGGGCACATATGCCGATTTACATCCCAGCATACTCATATCTCTCAGCATGTCAAGAACATACTTGCGTTAGGAAAGCACAAGTCCTGTGTGTTGCACCTCAATACCAAGGAAGTAGTTGATACGGCCTAAATCCTTGGTAACAAATTGTGACTGTGCATGTCACTGCTAGTCAAAAGTATGTCATCCACATACACTACAAGTATGACAGGGCATGTCTGTTTATACAATGTCAATACAGAATGATCGGCCGATGACCTGATAAAGCCATAATCTTGGACCACCCTACTAAATCTCTCAAACTAGGCTCTAGGGCTTTGTTTTAGTCCATAGTCTACACACCTTCTGGCACTCCCCCTCATTAAGGAAGCGAGGTGGTTACTCCATGTAAACTTCCTCTTCTAAATCATCATATAGAAAGGCATTTTTGATATCCAACTGATGGACAGTCCAATGTCTATTGACCGCAAGAGACAGCAGTATCCAAACAGGATTAAGACAAGCTATCGGAGAGAAGGTCTCAAAGTAATCAACTCCAAACGTCTGTGTATATCCTTTGGCCACCAAGCGCGCTTTATACCGGTCCACAGTACCATCAGGATGGCATTTGCGAGTAAACACCAATCTACACCTCACAACAGTAGCTCCTTGGGGTAGATCAACAAGGTCCCAACTGCCACGAGACTATAAAGCTGCCATCTCCTCCTCCATTTCTAATGTCCAAGACATATCTTGGAAGGCCTCATGATGATCTCGAGCTACCTGCACGCTATCAATGGCTAGGGAAAACCAGCGTCCAACTATAGACAAACTATTAAAAGACATGAACTGAGACACAGTATTTGGCACAAGAACGTGGAGCCTTCCTTTATGCAATAGAAAGGTCCAAAGTAGTGTCCTCAATAGTAGGAGTTACCTGGTCCTCAGACAAATCATCAGCAGCTAATGGGGGCTAAGCAGAAACAACAAACAAAGGTTCATCCACCTGAGGAATATCATGCATCCAGCACTGAAAGTGTTTAGAGAAGGTATCCATATCAGGAATCTCAGGGCAATACGGAAAGGGACCTAGATCAGGTTGAGTAGCCCTGGGTATAGGTGGCTAAGTGGGCTATAGTGACTCAGTGGGCATAGGAAGGGGAACCTCATATGATGGCTTAGTAGTTCCCCTATTTTTTGTAATATGATATCTCCTCAAAAAAGGTGACATCAGTAGAAACATAAAATCTCTGTGAAACAAGTGATATATCCATATTTATTTACATAATTTATGCCTAACTATTGTTAGTTTAAAGGTACATTGGTTCACATTGCATCATATTAGGTTAGAATAGTCACTTGGCATCATTTTATAAATATTGTATTTTTGGGGGTTTAGTTGTAATTTTATTACTACTTATATCTGATATCTTGATGTCATTGTTTATATGTGTGCAGGTGCTAAGTATAAATCCGATTGAAGCATAGCAGGGAGGAAAAACTGGATTGAGCTAAATTTAATAGAGTTGAGCCACTTTCCTACCTATGCCTTGATTCGATTAGACCTTAGCCATAACCTATTTAGAAACCAATTTCCTACACCTAATCCTAGCCAACCTTTAACCCTTCCCATGCATTTTTCCTACTCAATGACCACCAAAACCACACCCTTTGACCACCTACGTAAATCCCTTAGGCCCTGTTTAGACGCGGGATAAAGTACTATGGGGATAGGTTAAAATGAAATAAGTGGAAATGGTGTTTGTTTGGGTGGTGAAATAATGATAGGATTAAGTATAGGGTTAAAATGATTGGTATATTGATATGATGTTAGTGGATATTTGTTTAATAATATAAGTGAGAGTGGAGAATGTTAGTAGGTATTTGTTTAATATTAAAAATGAAAGTGGAGGATGTAGTGGGTATTTTAATAGTAAAAGTGAGAGTGGAGAATAATCAGTGTATTGATGTGATGTTTGTGTTGAAATTTGGGAAAAACTTGGGAAAAACCCAATTCTGGGGTTAACCCCACCGACAAACAGGGCCTTAAGTTTATCATTTATCCTACACCTATTTTTGTCCATTAAAAGTTACCACCCAAACACCTATTCCTAAGTCCCCATGTCCACCATTCCCATGCAACAAAACCATTCCCAACATCCTACATAACTTATCTCCCAAACCATATGCACACAACACCGACCATTCCACATAAACATAATCCAAATCCCACATTAAATCCCCCACCATGTCAAGCACATCTACCAAATAATCTCATACGTACAAACACACCCACACATACACATGCACGTAAATCAACATCCCAAACGTCTTCCACTAAATTATCCCTTCCACCGACCCAACAACCCAATCATCCCCTCCATCGAAAAAAACAAATCCCACGCCCAATATAAATTCCCTCTCTCACGAATTACCACTATACTCTCCCCATCCACGTCAATTCTCACCACCGAAATCCCTCTCTAATTCCCATCCCCTCATCACCTTATTCTCCCATCCCCTCTCCACCAAATAAAAAATCCCATCTCCGACTCTCATCTCATCTCCTCTCGACATCTCTCCTCCACATCTACATTCCACCTCAACTCTGCTTCTGCCTTCATCTCTACTGCAACAACGAACTACGCTTCTGACTCATCATCTTCTGCATCTTTATTTTTAGTTGTTATTTTCCTAGTTCATGTTCTAGTTAGTTCTAGTTGAAAATTTGACATTTATTCTAGTAGTAATAAAGTTATATTTTTAGTCATTTTATTTCCAATCCGTACTTCTCACCCCCCCTTATTATTTCTTGTGATTGGTATTCCATCTTCACCTCCATCTTTTTATCCAAAAATACCAAAAAAATTAGTTTCGTGTTTTCTTGCATTTAAATTAGAACGATCCTATGCACCCCCGTGTTTGACCAAGGTCTTGGTTATTTTATTTGTATCTCGAAAAATCGCACTACAACAAACGTATTTTTATCTTCACAGATTCAACGAGACAAACAAGGTCATAGCATCTGTACCCTTTCTGGGTCATGAAATAGCCTAGAAATACACACTTCACAGACCGAGGAGAAATCTTATCTACTTTATACAAATTGACAAAACACACACAGCCAAAAACTACAAGAGTAATAGAAAGCATATCCTTGCTAGGAAACAACAAAGAATACGAAGTTTTACCCCCTAAGACAGAGGAGCAAACTCTGTTCACCAAATAAATAGCAGTAAGAGCAGCATCGGCCCAAAACTGCAAGGGAACATTCATGTGAAATATCATAGAACGAGCTACATCAAGTAAGTGTCGAAGCTTATATTCAGCAACCCCATTTTGTTGGGAGTTGTAAATGTATGTAGTCTGGTGAACAATACCCAATGATTTAAAGAAAGCATCAATCCCAGCATTCAAAAATTTCAATCCATTGCTACTCCGAAAAATCTTAACAGTAGAAAATTGAGTCTTTATTTACAAAATAAAATTTTTGATAATATCAAAGACTTTAGATTTTTCTTTCATCATAAAAACCTAGGACATCCTGGTATGATCATCCACAAGAATAAGGAAAAGCTGAAATCCTCTAACACTCTTGACCCTACAAGGGCCCCAAACATCAACATGCACAAGAGCAAAAACAAACTCAGCTCTTTTATTATTTGGTGGAAAAGAAAACCTATGATGTTTACCCAATTGACAGGCTTCACACCTCAAAACATTGAGAAAAGACAACGGAAGAAACTGACAACATAAAACATGAAGACTAGGATGACCAAGTCTCAAGTGCCACTGGAGAACAGTAGTGGCACACAGCATCAGTACTGGAAGGAGGAATATGTAGGTAGTAGAGTTCGTTCTGCTCAAGTCCACCAATCTGTCTCACCGTCTGGAGGTCCTACAAGATGAAATACTGATCATGAAAAATAGCTCGGCATCTCAAATCTCTGGTAATTTGACTAATAGACATTAAATTAAGCATAAATTTAGGAGCATACATGACATTAGAAAAGAGGCAATGTACTAGAGATAGAGATATTTCCAAGCCCGGTGATGGGTGACAGATCCCCATCAGCCACTTTGACCTAAAAAGGTGTAACAAGATCCTAAAGAGACGAAAAAAGTACTATCACCAATAATGTGGGAGGCACCGAAATTTACAAGCCAGACAGGAGCTTGAGATTTAACTGACATTGCAGAAGTACCTGCAGACCTCTAAACAGAGGCAGAAGTGGATCCTTAAGACGCAATGAATCACTAGTAATCAACCATGCAAATAATGATTTGGCTATCATCCTCCCGCACCTAGGTAGGCTCCTCTGCAGATGCCTGATGGACACGTGGATCCATACCCTATGGGTAACCGTGCTTCACCCAGCATCAGTCGACGGTGTGTCCATTCCTGTGACAGTACTCACAGAAGAAAGAACTCCGACAACGACCACGTCCACGTGCCCCACCACCACGAGCTCTACCACCTCTTCCCCCTAAGTTTCCTCTATCACGACCAACAGCAACTATGGCAGAGGCATCAGTAGTGGGCACGGGATCCCAAGTGGCAAGCCTAGAAAGATGAGCGTAGATTTGCTCCGATGTCAGGATCTCGTCCATCATCATGAACTGATCTTTGACTGCCATGTACTCAAAGCCAAGATCAAACAAAAATTGAATAAAGCGATAGCTTCTCTTTGCTTGGCTATTACAGTAGCATCCATAGAGATAGGCTGGTACACATCTTACTAGTCTCATAGATTCTGCATGGTGCCATAATATTCGGACAAGAAGATGGTGCCTTTCCGAAGATTGTCAATATCCTCCACAACATTATATAATCTGGTAATGTTACTTCTATGAGAATGTATCTCATGAAGTACTTCCCATATTCTCTTGGCCAAACCTAAGCCATCACCTGCTTGGCTATGGTCTGGGCGACACTGTTGAAAAGGTAAGTAGCAACCCAATCGTTGTCTACCTCCCAATCGACAGACTTAATAACAGGAACAGCATCAGTCAAGATATATTTCTTCCTGTGGGATCCGATAAATCGAGAGAAAGAGGTGGACCAGAGCAAGAAGTTGGATCCGTCCAACTTAATCGATGTCCATTGCATGTAAAGGGGAGTGCTTGTGGTAGAGTTCTTCCCCATCAAGTCACTCATAGCGTCTTTCTGATCCCCATAATGTACAGAGTTAAGATCCACAAAGAATCACAGACCTAAGGTCTAAAAATCAGATCATGAGATCTAAAAGAATCGGATTTCAGACCAACAGAGTGCCTTCCAACAGATATTGCACACGCTAGGGCATAGAAGAGGCCCTAGCGGTGCTCTTCATGGTGGTAGACTGCCTAGAGAGACCTTGGCAACGGCGCTAAGGTGGTCGAAGGCTTAGGGTGGTGATACCGGAGGGCTACCCCACCGATGGTGGCGCTACAGAGGCGTTGTAGACCCTTGCAATGGCGCTACGGGGCTCTGCAGCAACGCTGTAGCACTGTGGAGGCTGAGGTGGGCCTTGGCAATGGCGCTGCGTGCCGGAGAGAGGCCTGCAGGGCTACTGCTGGTGGTAGGAAGGCCGAAAGGGCCTTGCTGCAGCAGTGCTGCTAGCCTAGGTGGCCAGCAGCACCGCTGAGAGTGGAAGAGTTAGGGTTTTGGTGGGAGGGAAGGGAGGCTAAGGTTTGGTGGGATACCAAAGCCCCGGTCTAGAACCGTTGCTCTGATACCATGTTAGGATTGAAAAGAGTTAATTCTATTAGAAAGATCCTAGGCCTCTATATATAGAGAGAGGCACCAGAGAAGGAATTACAGATATACCCCTTCACCTTACAACATAATAAAAAATGACCCATTACATATAACTCAACACTCCTTTCAAGGGGATATGTAGCTCTTCCTTGTTCTCACTCCTCTCCTCAAAGAAACGAGAAAGGAATTTTCAAAGAAAATCATTTATTAAGTTCTCCATTCTTCATCAGCATCCTTCCGCATATGGCGTATAAATTCCTCATGCACGACCATTCCCACCACCCTCTGGCATTTTCTTTGATTCTCCTCCAATCTCTTGACTTGCCTCTCCAAAAGCACTAAAACTCTTTTGCTTTTCATTATCATGTGATTCAAGGAATTTCAAAGGCCTTAGGCAAGTTACACCGTGTGCTCCATTCCCAAAAACTTCCACCTTCAACAACGCTTTTCTCCATTTCTTTTCCTGCAGCCTTTTGCTCTTATTCTTCCATTTTATTTATAAGTTCCTATTCATCCTTTCAGCAATTGGACAAAGGATTTTCCTAGGCCTTGGGTGTGCATGTATGTACTTCATCCAGCCTTCCCTGAATCTTTCCCATTCTTCCTACAGTTTGTACCTATTCCTACTACTATCCACTTCTACCTTGTTGACTTGTTACAGTCTGAACTTCAGTTAACCGTATTGGATCCATTTCAAAAAAACTGTATTCGACGTGTGAGTCTGTTGATGGCCTACACAGTTAAACCTGCCATTCTTGGCAGGATAGAAGGATCCCTGACGGTCTGCAGCAACCATCTATCTACTGAAAAGGCAACAGGCTGCAAAGCTTATCCAAAATGATGCACTCATGCACCTGCTCAATAGCTCAATATGTTCAGAGTACATTCCACCAAAACTTTCAATGAAAACCAGTCCATTTGGTTCAACAACATTTCCAGAGATATGGCTGCCAGAAAGGTCCTCTTAATCCATCATCACTGTTTTACTCTTCTGGAACTCTTCCAAAAGCACAGAAAAGAGGAGTAACCAACCAAATGAACTTCCACAAGTAACCAAGCCTCACTTGAGGAAGGATAAAAGAAAGGAATATCTCTGTCCTCTGTCTCTATCTGACAGACACACCAATTAAGATCAGAATCTGTAGCCTATGACCCATATCAGGATCTATAATAATCCTCGGTAATTATTCTCTTTCAGAAGGGCTCCAGTAACGGAAGTCACTAGCAGTCTCTGAGGCAGACAACTTCTCCAGGTTGAGCAGGATCTCAAACAAGCAGATTCGACAGAAAAAACACCAGAAGTAAAGCCAGAAATCTGTAGGATTTCCTTCTCAAAAAAAAAGAAATCTGTAGGATTTTATTTAGCAGATAAAAAAATGGTTTCCAACCACATCTAGCAAAAGTGAGAATTCAGCTAGTCAAACATGCTAAAAGGACCTCAAACTCCCTTGTTCAGAAAACAACAATAAAATCAGTCCAAAACAAGAAAAAATAGCCCATAATCAGTCCACAGCTAAAAATAACAGCCCAGGACAAGTCTGACAAAGGTCCCCCAGAGAGGTTCAGTCATCCTCCAAAAACTAGGGTGAGTTACCATGTTCAGGCAAGCTCTGCAACATGAGCATAATCAAAAGAAGACTCATGAATGATGACTATTCTTGTGTCAAAATTAAGATCTCTACCATAGTCCAAAGATCTTCTCCATTATCCATAACATACCCACTCAGGGGAAAAATCATTCAGACCTTGATTTTACAAACACCAAATTCAGATGTTTTAACCATGTTCGTCCTGCAATATAATTATTTAAAAAAAAAAATGTTGCAAGCATGGATTGTCTCACCCTCTCTAAATGTATTTTCACACTTACAAAACACCCTACCTGATTCCGGATATCCTTTGAAATGGAATGTGTTTTCCCAAAAATTTACCATATGCTTTTAGATTCTTGTATCTTAATCTGTATGACTGGTACTCAAGTTCACAAGGGTTTTCCATCCCGCTGTAATTGTTGTCTGCTCAGTTTGGATTGTATGTCTGTAAAAGTCAATTTTCGCTCAATATGGACTTTGACCAAAATATACCAGTACCTTTTAGCAGTTACAAATCAGAATTTTTTAACATGCGAGAAAACAGTTTCAATTTCAATAATGGATAGATAACAAGATCAAACATTATTAACCAAACATATAATTACATGCCGATAGCTTTATTCTAATTCCTTTCCAAAACTATACCAGTTTGAACAAGTTGGCCATAATACATATATGCAACTCAGCTCAATGATTCTTTTGTATCTAGATTGCATAATGGAAGATTCTCCTCAGAGAACATAGTAAGCTCCTATGGGTAATAGCTTTCACATCTCGAAGAAGGCTAAAAGAGAAAATTCTACTTCTTGCAGGTTCCTCATGAAACACAACAGTAGAGATCAGTTAAAAAATACCATTCTGAGATGTAGAAGTGTCAGAAGCTTCATCTGAGTTGGCATAATCTGAAGGAACGTTGAAAACACGTACTTCTCTTCCCAGTTCATCAACAACAGCCGCAAGCTTTGCCTGAAAAGTTAGCATGAATAATCATCAATTGTGTGAAGAGAAGTGAAATGTCATAACTTGGAAAAGAAACCCTACCCTCTCTTATATAGAGAGGTGGGATGGAGAAATTACAAGTCTACTAAAGACACTAAGAACATAACAAAAAGACAGAAATATATAACTCTAACACTCTCCCTTAAGTTGAAGTATAGATATCTATCAAGCCCAGCTTGTTGCACAGAAATAGATGTTCTTTGGCAAGGCCTTTGTAAGGATGCGAGCAAGCTGGAGTTCAAAGGAGACATGAGGAGTGGTAATCTTCCTTTCCATCATTGTGTTTCTTATGAGTGATGGACCACCTCAACATGTTTTATCCTCTCGTAAAAGACAAGATTTGAGGCCATGTAGATCACAGAAAAGACAAGATTTGAGGCCATATGGATCGCAGACTTATTGTCACAAAACATAGGAACTGACATATGTACTTCTATCCCAAGGTCTACAAGAAATGAGATGATTCACATCACCTCACAAACAGTATGAGTCATTGCTCTTTACTCAACCTTAACATTGGAGCAAGCAACAAAAGTTTGTTTCTTAATGTACCAAGAAACAAGGTTGCCTATAGCATACCTAGTAGTAGACTTCCTATCTTCAACTAACTCGTTATAGTCCGTCAAAGTAGAAAGATATATCAAGATATCTATTGTTTCTATTGTAGAAACCCTTGCCAAGAGTCCCCTTCAAGTACTTCAAAGTGAGGCACACATCATTCCAATAACTGTAGTGTGGTCTATCCATGAATTGACTGGCTCTGCTAACTACAAAACTAATAGTTGGCCATGTAGTGGTGAGATATAGTAGCTTGTCAATTGTGCTCCTATACCTGTGAACATCCTCAAAAGGAGGATCATCAATCTCTCCATGTCTCTTTCACTACTCAACAGGTATAGCAAATGACTTGGTGACTAGGAGTCATGTCCTCGAGAATCACTAGTGTGTTCTTCCTCTAAAAGAGTGCCAAGCCCTTGTCCTGCCTAACTACCTCTATCCCCAGAAAGTATCTCAACTCTCATATCTTTGGTGGCAAAGGCCTTCTACAAGAAGGTCTGCCTCCTGAATACCAACTCTATCATCTCCTGTCAGGATCATATCATCAACATACATAGCAAGATGACAACCCAAGTGATGGTCTACCTAATAAAAATAGAATGGTTAGATGCAAATCTCCTAAATCCAATCTTCATGACCTTTGTACTCAGCCTATCAAACCAGGTCCAAGGGCTCTATTTGAGCCCATATATAGCCTTTTTGAACCTGGATACAAGCTCCCCCTTAACCTCATAACCAAGAGGTTGTCGCATATACATTTAGGTCTCCATACAGAAAAACATTCTTGATATCCAGTTGGAATAAAGGCTAGTTCCTGTTGACCACAACAAATAAGATAGTACATATAAACAAGATTCACACCACAGGAGAGAATGTCTCGACATAGTTGATGCCATATGTCTGGGTGAATTCCTTTGCCATTAGTCCAGCCTTGCATTTGTCAATAGTGCCATCTAGAAGATACTTGACTGTGTATACCCACTTGCAATCAACAAGCTTAGCTCAGGGGGGGTGTTGGCATAAGCTCCTATGAGACTTAAGTAGTCAGGGCCTCCATTTCTACATCCATTACAGCCTTCCATTGCGGATCCTAAGATGACTGTGAGTGGTCACGGGATAGTACAGTACTAAGCAATGCCTCGGAGAATTGCTATAAAGAATGGTCCAAATGTCCAGTGGATGCATAGTGAGAAATAGGATGTAATATGCAAGATCAAACATATTTCCGCAGAGCAATTGGTATATCATTAATAGCATCATGACTATGTCAAGGTGTCCTCATAGAATTATCTTATGGCAGAGGAACCAACATAGTAGGTAATGGAAGGAAAGAGGGCTCCTAGTCTCGTCTGTGGTATATGTAGGCTGACAAGGTGCTAGCTCAATACCGATTCCTTCTTCGAAGAAGAATGAGACCTTCTTAAAGAAGGAAGCATCTGTTGTAACTATGTTTCAGCAGCTCTATGGATCATAACACCAATACCCTTTTTAAGTTCATGAATAGTAAAGAAAAATGCATTTAATGTCCCATGGAGAGAACTTATCATGTCGGCCAAAGGCATGTACAAAACAAGTACAACCAAATACCCATAATGGCAGGACAAACGGATGATCAAAGTCAAGATGCAGGTGTTGAAAGGGGATCTCCCCATGTAAAATTGAGGAAGAGACCCAGTTGATCAAGTATGTAACAGTGAGCACCACATCTCCCCAGAATAGCTTAGGCACATTCATGAAGACCAGAAGTGTTCGTACAATGTCCAATATGTGCCTCAGTTTCCTCTCAGCGATGCCATTCTACTGAAAGGTATATACACATGATGTCTAATGTAAAGTAACATTGGAGATGAAGGATTGAAGCTCTTTCTACAGAAACTCCTAAGCATTGTCACTACAAAAGATCCGAATGGAAGAGGAGTAGACGTTTTGCTCCTTTGCGAATAATCATTTCACTACATGAAGGATCTTTGATCGATCCTTCACAAGGAAGATCCAAGTGAACCAACTATAATTATCCAAAAAAAACAACAAAATCTTTGGGACCTCCTATAGTACAATTAACAAAGGCCCCTAGACATCGCACTGAACTAAGTGAAATGGTGATGTGCTCCATGCTTTAGCCTGTTAAGGGAAAGTAGAGTGATGATGCTTGCCTAGCTAACAAGTTTCACTGACAAATTTGGTAAAGGTAAGCAACTCTGGGAACATCTAACGCATCTTCCTAAGGAAGGGTGATTGAGACGGCAATGCCAAAGCAATGGGTCAATGGAGATGGAGATAACTCTCGTAAAGTGAAATGGTATGTCAAGATAATAAAGGCCATTCTTCTCATAGCCACCACCAATAATATGGCTAGTCATCTTATCTTGAATATAGCAATGATGCTCATCAAAGACAACATGGCAACTCAAGTCCTTGCATAATCTACTAACTGACAAGAGACTCATGGGGAACTCTAGCAGGCAGTGGACCTTAAATAGCTTCAATCAAGATGAGAACTAGATGTCACCAACTGTGGTCGCTAGTGAACTAGTGCCATTAGCCACTTTTACCAAAGTGACTCATCTGGCAAGTCTAGTTTGACTCAAAGAATCAACCTCTTTAGTAAGATGGGTAGAAACACCCAAGTCTATTACCCACTGCCTAGGAGCAGTAGATGTCAAATGCGAATGTACATCAAAACAATCAACTTTGCAAACGGTAGAAATGTATCCCTATCAGACAAAAGAGAAAGGATCCTTCGTAGATAGTAGCAAGTTGTGAAAATCACAGTGGAAATAACCACAAGAAGACAAGCAGGCAAGCAGACAGGGGGAAGTGATCCCAAGCAATAGGAACAACAGTTTAGAAGACATAGTCATCAAGATTGGGAATCAATGCATAAGAGGCAATCATAATTAATGGAAATCTCAAGTGCATAAAAATGACATGTACGTGCAACTACCCATACACTAAAGCATGTTGCACGATACTTGGATACATGTAACAAGACCTAAAGTTGTGCACTATGGCACAAACCACACTCGAGTTGGCACAGCAAAGATAATGACACTACTAACTAGTGGCGTTGCCAATGGTGCTACTGACCAGCGACATTGCTAGTTGGCGCCGTTGTCATTTGATGGTGGTGTCAATGCTGCTACCAAGATTTCAGAGATCAATCCTCTAGATCAAGGATCGAAAGAGAGGAAAAAAATATTTGGTGGTATTTGGTGGGATATCAAAATGTCAATCTAGGATCACCACTTTAATATCATATGAAAAGAAATGAAATGTCATAACTTAGAAAGGAAACCCTAAGTCCCTAGCCTCTCTTATATAATGGTGGGACAGAGAAATTACAAGCAAGTCCACTAAGGACACTAAGAACATAACAAAAACAAAAGAAATATATATCTCTAACAAATTGCCATAGAGAAGGATTACCTAATGATCAAGTGCATTACATATCATTCATATTCCAACTTCCAAATGAGAATCCAAACCTAAAGAAAAAAAATAAATTTTATAAACAAAAAGCCAGTACCTAGCTTGTCCCAACATAGAATAACATACAAAATATCCTTTACAAGCAATGAGTTGTTCAATAAAACTTTAATTGGACAATATCATACACAATATTATTTTCCAACATAACCATTATGCAGATTTGCATTAAGTGGGAAAAGGTAGAATTTTGACAACCATTTAGACTTTACACAAATTGCCAAAAATGTGGTAAGCCATTGCCCCTGCAATGGAATTCAGTGATGAATAGTTGATTCCAGAAGCAAGTAGCAACCAAAAGAAACCTACCAAGATGTTGGAAATTGAATTGCTAACTTGTCATATGAATATAACAACAAAAATAACAAGAGATCAGTTACATGAATCCTATGCCTAACACGCAAATCTATTTTGAGGCATTTTTTAGCTTAAATTACTATAATCAAGATCATATCTAATGATTTCCTTCCAATACTTCTTTAGCCTTCCCCACTCTCTCCTAGGAGGTTCAATATACAACTCCTCAATCTCCTAACTAGGGCATTAACTGGACTTCTTTACAAATGTCCAAACCATCTTAAGCATATTTCTCTCATTTTATCCTTTATCAATATCACCCCAACATTTTCCTCAATAACCTCATTAGGAATAGGATCCTTCTTTGTATGAACATGCATCCACCTTAACATCTTCATCTAAGCAACTTTTGTGCATGCTTACAATTTACAGCCCAACACTTGTAAACCATAAGACATAGCAAATCTCACAACTTCTCTATAATAATTCTTTGTAACTTTCAAAGGAACCTTCTTGTCATGAAAAAAGAATACTAGATGCTCCTCTTCATTTCAACCAACCAGCATTTATGTATGTGTAACATTTCTATCGATTTCTCCGTTTTGTTAAAAAATGAAGTCCAAGTATTTAAAAACATCCTTTTTTGAAATACCTTCTCAAATTTTCACATCTATCTAATCTTTGTCTCCTCTACCACTCAACTTATATTCCATGTAGTCAGACTCCGTTCTACTTAGTCAAGAACCTTGAGCTTGTAGGGTCTTTCTCCAAAGCTCAAGTTTTTATTCATTCCATCTCTTGACTCATCAGCTAGCATAATGTCATCAACAAAAAGCATATATCACGATACCTCATCTTAAATGTGCTCCATCAACTCATCCAAGATGAAGGTAAGGTATTAAAGTTGAACACTTATCTAAGGCAAAGGTAAGGAGTTAAAGTTGAACAAGTTACCATAGGAACATCCCAAAAGATAACCGCATGAAGAGAACGGTATTATTGTCCAACAAAAAGTAACTTGCAAACAAACAATGTCATATGCATTCATCTTTAGCCCCGGATATCTCCCACCAACCAAGGTACATAGAAACTAAGGAAAAAAAAGTATGCAATTTCATCATTCTTAAGAATACTGATAATAGTCTATTTTACAACCCTAATATACCGAATTCCGGGTTAGTTCATAAGTTAGAACTTGCATTTAGGTTATAGTAGAGTTAACCATGCATGCATACATTATTACGATTTTTACACATTTTAGTGTCTAATTGTTGTTTTTGTGAATATTGCAGGTATTAGAAGTGTGAGAATAAATTGGGAAGCTAGGGAATCAATTTTTGGTGAAGAAGAACCTTTGTAGAAGCCTAATTATGCAGAAATAAAGAAAACCTGAACAAGGAGCAAAGAAATAAAAAGACAAGGAAGAGAAAGGAAGACAATGACACTTGGAACCCTCTCTACCCTCCACCTTTTAGACAATTTTCTCTACCAAAAACCTTGTCCTAAGCTAGCCTAAAGCCTACCTATTTTTAGTAGCCTAGGCCTAATTAATCCAAGCCCATCTTCCTCATCCTAGGGTCACCAAATGCATGCTAAAAATAGCATGCATGGCCGTCCACCTTGCTTCCTCCATACTCCTCTTGGTCAGCCATTAGAAGCCTATTTATCCACCATCCACATGCCATCTTAGGGTCCACATCTAGCCACCTAAAGCCTATCCTTTGACCACCCTTAGCCGGCCATGAGGAAGCTTCCTAAAGCCTCCACATGGCTAGCCATATCCCCTCCCCATTCCTCTCAACACCCATGACTTCATCTCCACCCATCATCCCAACATCTAAGGCCTTAAATCCCTCCACATGGCCAACCACATAGCTTCCTAGGTACTCCATCATGTCCGACCAAACATCCATCAAATCCCTCCCCTCCATCCACTACCCTATGGCCTACATTAAACCTAGATCCAACATCATCTATGCCACATCACTCCACCTAATCTAGACCCTACATAACCAATCCTAAGGCCCTTATTTCTCCTCTACATGGCCGACTACCACCCTTGCTAAATCACCACCACTAGATGCCCATCTAAGGGCCTATATTAATTTTGATGTGGTGGAAAAACCACAACCTTTGATTTTGATCCAAGGGCCCTCATTTCTTTACCATTCCTATAAAAACACCACCCTCCCCCCCCACCTATACGTCAATTATTCCTTAGTTAATTCCTTAGCTTAGTTTAGTCCACCATAGATCCACCTACATACCCTCCCTCCACCTTCACATAGAAACCTTCTCCTAGTGTCCACCTTCCTCTTCCTCCACACCACCTTGGTGGCCCTGCTACTACTCCTCTATCTTCCATCTTCTTCTCAATGCACTAGATTTGAAGTTCCTCCCGAAGCTTCACACAAGCATCCCTCAAGCAGCTTCACAACTCTCCCTCCATTCTTTATTCTCTTTCATGCTTATGTTTTTATTATATGTTTGTCATTCTTAGATTTATACAACTCTTTCTTATTAATACAAGTGTTTCTTTGTGATCTCCATCGTGCAATATTTGTGACTTGATATCTTACTTTGATATATTGCTTACGATTCTTTCATATATGAAAAAGACAAAAAAATAATGAAAGGTTTTGAAAATAAACAACTGCCTCCTCATGTTCGACCTGAACTCTACTTGTTCGGAAAATTATTTTAATTGATCACAAGGTTTTCACGCTACAACGATTACCAACTTAAAAATCGCATAGATTTAGCGAATTAAATACAATTTCTTAAATTCACACATACTGCATTTTATTCCTGTCGAAAACCACAGCTTGCTTTGCAGACTTCTCGTTGGAAAATCTAGTTTTACTAATGCATAAGCATGGCGATCAGCAATAAATTCAAACTAAAGCTCTAGAAACTCAAAGCCCTTTATCATAAATGAAGGCAACTACCACAGTTGACGGACTCCTTTACATCCACGTAGCTTGCTATCTCACAATCTTCCGCATGCTACCAGGTGATTCCAAGACCTATATCTCTCAGTGCAACGTTAGATTTCTAAGCCGCCAAACTAGGAAACACCAGCTACACATAAACCCTAAAACCAAGTCCAACTACAATCTCTCAATCAGAAACTAACCTAAAAACCCCCGAAAATCAAACTACCGATCCCCGTGCCACTAAAATCCGGAAATTTAGAAGTCTCACAACATCCAATTTAGCTCATTTGATGTTGTTACTCCCAAGTAACCTCTCAAATCACATTCCAATCAATGGATTGCCACTGTAGCGCATCGACGTGCACGTCAATTGGGCTTTCGTAGCCGTAAACGATCGATTCACCAATTGGAAACCTAGAACGCGGTAAATTGGGCATCGGGCGCGCCAAACAGGGAATCGAGAAACGACTCCGGACGTGCGTTCGAGAAGACGGATCGATCGGGAGTAGGGCGATTGAGGAGTGCAGAGATTAAACCTTGGCGGTCTCGGCATCCATGGGGTTGCTTGGGAAGGTGTCCGTTCTCCTCTTCTTCGAAGACATGGACTGTCGGGGGTGAAGCGGGGTAGAGAAGAGGATGGCTACTTGCTTCGGTACGATGAAAATGGACCTGGGGTTGAATCTATCTACGAAATTCCCACGTCCCTTGTTACGCTGTTGGATAGGGTTCAGGTCCCGAACCGGCGGGTCCATCGGGCCAGGGCGGCGAGAGTGGTGAGACACCCCCCGGGCCGTCGCCAAGGAGTTGACTCTTTCCTTGTAGCCAATTCTTTGGACCAGTTGAGATTATTGGACCTTTTGAATCGATTATTTATTAATAAAAAAATATTTAACACATCCTCCATGTCACTTAAATTTTGACCACGTGAAATCTAAATCATGCATCCAAAAAAAAAATCATTTCCAACGCTCCATGCCCTAATGAGCCCCTCTCCCCTAAAGTAGCATAGTTGAGGCTCCATCTGACCTCCCATCACCGATCACCCCCTTTCCCTTCCTCTCCGCTATTATCTTCTGCTGGTCACTATATCTTTTTCAATCCATGCTCCTTAGGATCCCACTCATTTTACCTCTCACTCGCATCGTCAACGAGTTCTACATCATCCTTGTCGGAGTCACATCACTGATGCATGGTTGCTAATAGGCCGTCACTTTGCTCTGTTTGCTGACGTGGCTTGACTATTGATTGGGGCACCCTCGTAAGGGTTGTCCGTGCCTCTCATGTTGTTACACATGGTGGTGGTGGTAGTGGTGGTGGTGTGCCCACTGCGATATTGTTGGTTGAAGCAAAATATCTACAACCAATGTCCTGAAGCTTGGATCTTCAAAGGTGCTAGTGGTCAACTTTTAATGTTGGAACCACGTTGAAGCTGGGCTCATCACGACCAGGTAGTTGGTCGACTTTGGTCCGACCCTTGTCTCTTATTCGTGCAGTTCATCAACGATGTCAGCAGCGCTTTGTCGTACACAAGCCATAGTGCATGCTCTCTTGCATCGAATTTGATGTATTGGACGCTTCTTTAATGTTTTCTTCATTTTATTTTGATTCTTGTTATCTAGTTTTGGATTCCCCCTCTTAAGGGGGCACTATCTTTCCCCTTCTCCGAGAGAGCGTTGAGGTTGTCTTTCCCCCTTTCCCTACAGGGATCGTCCTTTGTATCATTTTCATTCTCTTAATAAAATATTCCCTTTTCAAAAAAAAAAAAAACCATACATCAGGTGAGATTTTTGGTGAGATAAGGGATGTGTATAACAATGCTCCTTTTAATATGATTTTTCATCCTTTATCACTAACCAATAACATTGATCAACCTGATGTAATATCCTTTAATATGATCTTTGTTGTACACCACCAAATGTGTCATACTTATCGTAATACCTTATCTTCATCCATAGGTAACCTAGACAAGGGTGGTCACAATATTCTCTTATTACCAAAGAATTTTTCACTGTTAGCTTTAATTAACCTTTAAATATTTTATCACTAATAAAGTGTGGCACTTGCACACCGATGCCATGAGAATGTCCCCAACATGACCTTTTTGTCATACTTGGAAACAATTTAGATCACAATTTTTCTAAAAAAGACTCAAAAATTAAAAATGATAAGACTATAACACTAAAATTCAAATTTGACATTAGTGTATTTGTGCATTAGAAATATAGAAAAATGATTTTAAAGTCAAAGGTAAATAAAACTAATAAAACTAGATTCCCTTTTATTTGCCCTCAAATTTCCCTTCATCTTTACTTATGTAGTGACCCAACACCGCTATCCAAACCCAAACCCCACATTGTTTAACACATAAACATAAAAAAGATAACCTAAATCAAATGAAAGAACTAACTAAAATATAACGTTCAAGATAATAGTAGTAATAGGTCCATCTCTATGCAGGAAAGTAAATAAAAACCTTACAATTCATGGTTTTCTTACTACTCAAAGAAGTCACCAATCATCGCCTAAACTTGGAATGATTTACTTATATATGAAATTAGGCTGATGAAAATAATTCACAATAGAACATATTTGAAATTTAGGTAATTCACGGTAACCCAACATCGCTATTCAAACCTAAACCCCACATTGTTTAACACATAAACATAAAAAAGCATAACCTAAATCAAATGAAATAACTAACTAAAATATAACATGCAAGATATTAATAGTAATAGGTCCATCTCTATGCAGGAAAGTACATCAATTCATGGTTTACTACTCAAAGAAGTCCCCAATCATCCCCTAAACTTCAAATGATTTACCTGCATATGAAATTAGGCTAATGAGCATAATTCACAGTAGAACAAATTTGAAGTTTAGGTAACTAAATTTATAAACAATTTAAGGTAAGACATCAAAGAAAGCAATAAAGAAAATAAAAGTGGCATCAATGCATGATTACTATATATCAATTAATTATTAAGTGAGGTCATTGTTTAGGTGACTAATACATCATTTAATCAACACATAATCATTAAGTGTCCGAGTTGTTTTCACATCTAGGCTTGTCTCTACTTTAAACTCCCCCAATTGGACGCAACCAAGGTCAACAGTATCTTGTCCACCTCAAAGACCCATGATGTACAAGGAAATTGATATACAAGCAAACTTAGTGGCATTCCATCTTATGGTAAGGTGTTGTCTACCTTGGGTAGGTCTTCTACTATGACACCTACAAATAGAACTCCCAACATCTGATGCTAAACAAAAAGCCTAAGGTCAAATCTGACTTGGCTACAAGCTTGAGTCACAGGGAGACATGCTGCTTCCTAACCGCAGATGATCACTAACTAAATACATATATGCAATAGTGTCAAATGACTCAAGCAATGAATTATTAATAACTTTCGGTAAACAACTTTATAATTATCTTATATAACTGTGTGTTCAGATCAATTTGTGATATAAAATTTACTACATCTTTAATTATTCATAATTTTAAGAGAGGTTCAAATCACATCGATTCCCAAAATAACTATTAAACTTCTTATTTACAAATTATGTCAGTTGTCCTAGTCAAGTAAGAATTACAATAGTATTAGTTTCATGAAAAACAGAGTTTGCTTGATACATGTGATACTAGAGTCTCATTTAATTTAGTTAACCAACCATTCATTTGATAGACAAGTCCAAATGATATATAAAAAGGAATTAGTAATCCAACATATTTGATTCAAAGTTAATCACAATATTCTTATCTTAGCAATTTATAATTAAATATGCATTTTGGGGGAGGATCGGGAGCTTGACAAACCTAGGTATCAAAATGTCAAATAAATAGTAATTCAAAAGAGTGTGTGTACATGTGAGGGTGTGTGTGCATGTGTGCATCTATCTGTGTTTGTGTGTCTTTATGTGTTAATCACTTAGGGCTAGTTTGTTTTCAGGAATAAGTTGCTCTTAATCTAGAATGTGCCAATTATGACAGAATAAGTTTATTCCATCCATGGGGGACATAGAATTAGGGTTATGCCTCTCATTCTACTGCCTCCATTCATAATGATGCTCTAATGGATGCCTCTTTTGATGTCCTTGTTAATGCCCCTCTCATGAATTGGTAGTCCATGTTTTTCTTCTTTTTTTTCATTTTCAGGGGGTTGTTTCTCTCCTTAGCATTCATCGTAAATCTTACGGTAAAACTGTTTTAATGAAATGGTTGGTGCCATTCCTTTTCACTATCTTCGCTTCATTTACATTGAATTGATCCATTCTTTTACATTTATAATGTCTATTGCTTCTCTTTGTGTATGGTTTGTAGAGATGCTCTTATTATGTTTTCTATTGTTGTTTGCTATCATATTCTTGTTACTACATTTGGTATTTCGTTTATCACCAAATCTTGTATCTATTGTATTCTTGCAGTCACTCATTTCCACTATTGTCTGTTGCTTCTCTTTGTTTCAAACTTCTAGTGACACTTCAATTGTTACCACTATTTTCTCGCCTTGTTTGCATGCATGTTTTAAGATGTACAAACTTTATTTGTATTCTTGTATTCATAACTCCTCTTATGTACAAGAACCCAATGGGTTCACCTCATACGTACAACCAATCATTGACTCCATGTCAGTGATAATATTAGTGCTCATAACTTGAGCCAAAAATAAATGCACCTTAACAACCAACACATTAGTGTGTGGTACAACAATCTCCTTCAACCTGTAAAAATTCAACCTTCTACACGTGTTTAAATTTCACATATGCCAATAACTTATGAAAATTACACCTCTTGTGGTAACGAAAATGATTTGTATATTAGATGAAAAATGACAGAATCTTGGGAAAGTGAAAGAAAATGCACAACAACCATGAAATTGATGGAAAACTCTTGTTCAAAGGAAAAATGATCCCTTTTCCTTTACTTTCCTTTATTTTATAAGGGATAACCCCCTCTAAAAAAATAAATAAATGTGATATCATGCAAATAATTTTCTACTCGAGAATGTGCATGACACAGGTAAAATCAAGCATTAATTCAGATATCAAAAGTTTACCTCCGATCAAAATCTTGCATTGGTGTCCATTTAAGTTAAGGGAGGGGATTGAGAAAAGAAAATATTATTTTAAAGTGTACTATTCTAAAATAAAAGAAAATATAGTTTTTGGAGAGTAAATTTAAAATACTTTACCTCAAACAAATAAAAAAATTTCTCATCAAATGAAAATGCACGCATAACATTAGAATGACTTATGTGTGCTGCTATGTTGGGTCACACACACACACATATATATATGTATATATATTCATATATATACAGAGAGAGAGAAAAGGGAGCATGAAGCTCATCTGCATATAATTTAGGTGAAGTTTAGCTAATATCATTCGCTATGAGTAATATTTTAAAGTGAAAATTTAAAGATTAAGATCACTCTATATGAACATGTTATATGCAAAATTTTAAATTAATTTAACACTCCTACCCCCTATATCGAAGGGAACTCAATTTTGATGCCCTAAGTATTATGAAATTTGGCTCTACTTGATAAAAGTGCTACAGTAATCAAATTTTAATGAAAATTTGCACACTTTATGCTTTCACTAAATGATTTCAATACCTGAGTTTTCATTTTGAAACATTAATTATGTATAAAAATATGCCTAAGCTTCACCTAAGTTATGTGCAGGTGACCTTCGTGCTCCTTACCCTCATATATATATATATATAAAGAGTTCAATAATAATTAGTTTTGAATCTACACTCTATTGCGAGAGTACAAAAGTCAAAATCATACTAGAATTCTATTATTAAGAAAAATTATTGTAATATGAGCATGAGAGAGAAGGAGAACCCGGATCGGAAAAAAAAAATCAGTAGCACGACTAATATGTACAGCACCTATTCAACATCTATTTATATCATATGTAAGACGTCATTAGTTATTAAATTAAATATATCAATGTATCTTAATTTTTAATCGATGTATTTTAGTTTTCTATCGAAAAATACTTGTTGAAAAGCAAAATACACCGATTGAAATAAGTAATTGTCCTCGGTCAACAAAATACATCGGTGCATTTTGACCTTTAACCGGTGTGCTTTCGTTTTCTATTGGAACACATTGGTTTTAAATCACAATACACTAATACATTTTAGTTCTCCACCGAAACATATTAATTAGAAATCAAAAGACATAAATTTAAAAAGTAAATAAATGTCCCGTATATGTTTATTTACAACAAGTGTGTTTGAAATCAAAATATATCATGCAGTGTATTTTGATTTCCAACTGATGTCATAGATTGGGTTTATATAACTTAACTTTGTCTATGCATTATTTCATACTTTCGCAGAAGCATAATAAATATTGGTCTTTAATAAAAGAGCACAAGACGAAGAAGTCGATACAAATATGAAATTCGAAACGGATGTACGTGGCACACAGTGTGCAAAAAAAATAAAATAAAAGATAAAAAATATGAGTGAGAAAGTTGTAGAGAGAGTGAGATTGAAACTAGGAAAAAAAAAGGCAGCCACAAATGTTGAAACGACCCACCACCCTTTGGTCATTTAAGACGTCTGGGATGTTCACCAGACGTCTATCCGGATGTTTGGGATGTTCACCAGACGTCTGAAAATGCTTTTTCCTCTTCGGCGTGGGCCGTTCGTATGCCATGCTTCCTCCTTCACCGTGCCTCACCACACCTTCTCCTGTGACGGCACTCCGCACCACGCTTCACCATCTCGTCCCCCTCACCTCCTCTCCCTTTATAAACCTCTCCACCTCCTCTTCGTTGCACACCCCGTAGTTGGACGAGAGAGCAGAGCGAGGGCGAGAGCAAGTAAGAGCGGAGAGCCAAAGCGAGAGTAAGTGCGAGAGCAGAGGGTCCTGCATCGTTCTGCTGCAGCGCCTGCAGGTGAGGGAAGTCAGAGCGGTTCCGTGGAAGTCATTTTTCTGCGAAATCAGACGACCAGAGGGACACCCAGACATCTTATCGGACATCCGAAGGTAGAGCAAGACGTCTGGTAGAGATCTACTTTCCGTATTTTTCTCTCTGACAAAGTCCTAACAGCATACGTATATGTGTCAAAAGGTGGAGAGCGGACCGAGGCAGTTTCAGACGTCCGAGAGCACCCCAGACATCTGATGGAGCCCTTGGACGTCGGCATTAAGTTCCAGACGTCTGATAGAGGAACACTGAGAGAGGTATCCCTGAGGACTGTTTTAAGACGTCTGAGACCTTTCTCAAACGTCTAATTTCTGTTTGACCCCGTGTTTTTGGGCCCGTGCAAGGCCTTAATATTATCGATTTCCACAAACAAACCGTCTTTGTTTTCCATACGAGTTTCTCTATATAATGATACCATGTTTGTATCATTCTGAACCTTTTGGCCCATCAATCCATGTTTTAGGTCTCCAGTCCATCGGGTGTACGGGACCTGCGGAGACATCGGGAGCTATTGTACTAGCCCCCATTCCACCTGGTTACCCAGGTAGAGTGGTTATAACCAGAAATCTCTAAATTAATACGTGCAAGTAAGTAATCCTAGGATTTGAGATGAACCCTAGGAAGGAATAAACGCATACTCAAGAGTAGATTCTTGAACCCTAGGTCATGGCATGAACACTAGGGTTAGAGGAAATTACATATGAATGATTGAGTAATCAAAAGCTGCCTGTTTTATCTAAAATGAACCCCTACTGTGATAAAATGGAGATTGATCTGTTGTTTCGTACATTCCAACCCAGATAGGAAAAAGAAACTCCTGTACGAACCCCATAGGGAATGTAGACAAGAACACCATAATATGGAGAACCGGATGGTTCTGAAAATTGCTGCCCATGGGCAACTGTTAAGGGAGGTAAGCTAACCTTCGTGTACATGGTACCGAAGAGAGCAACTATCCCTTGTAGTGTAGAGGGGAGCTTGCCGCCCTTGGGTTGGGACCCGGGGTGGGTTTGGCCACTCTACGGTGACTCTTACCGGCCCTCGTGTACGTGGTACCGAGGTGAGCTACTTAGTGTAGGGGGAAGCTAGCAGCCCCAGGGGGCCCGGGGCTAGGTATGGCCACCCTACACCGACTCTTGTTAGCCAGTTGGGCAAACCAGGGTAGTCGGACGAGGGTACGCAGACTGAGGAGGGGCGAGACCCCTGTTTTGTTCTGAGAGGGCAAGGCCCTATACTGTTCCGCACTATACGTTGATGCGTACCCTCTAGCGGAAATGACTGACCGCGTGCCAGTACAGGGTAGCTACCCACGCGCTTATCACGTGTGCCGTAGTCATCGCTACATCACGACCGTGACCTCGGGGTGGTAGACCAAGTATAGGACTGTTGGTGCTAAAGCACCACGATCGTTTATTTTGATGATAACAAAACACGTGTCATTTAACATTTGCACTTGAAGTCTTAGATTTCAGGTTAATTGCAAATGGAGACATGGTTAGACGGAGTTCGAGCTCGCATCCATGGCGGATTGGAGGAGCTTGATGGAGAACAAAGGAGCTTCGCAAGGAGCGATAGCTTGAAGAAGGAAGGAGATGAAGAATATAATAGATTTCCTTTCCTTTATACTATGTATTTTTGTTTCTTTTGTTGCTCTTCATTTTTGTTTCTTAGATTCATGTTAAAGAGCCTCAAAGAACTTTAACAGTAGTCCTAGGAACACTTGCACAACCCTAGGATACTTAGATTTTCTGTAGAGAACTTAGAAAATCAAAATAGGGTTCAAATAGCCTAATCAAACGTCTAATATGAAAATCAGACGTCTGATAATGACTTTTAAGACATCTGATTGTTGACTTAGACGTCCAATAACATTTAGGCTGGACTTAATAGGTTCTGTCCATTTGAATCAGTCGTCCAGACCTTAGCCCAGACGTCTTAGGAGACGTCTGATGCCTTTGCCAGACGTCCAATTAATGGAACGTTGGCTGCCCACACAGACGTTGAGGAATCTGACCGTTAGCTTATATCAGACGTTATCAGACGTCCGTAAGTGATCCCAGACGTCTGATATGTGACCGTTTTGCCTCAACTGACCCAAAATCGCCTTTGGCAGATCTTGTACCCATTACCCTTCTTGGGAATCCATTCCCGCAGAACAAATAGGTTTCCAGACGTCCAGACCTTGTGCCAGACGTCCTGTGTGTCATCTAATAGACTTTCACTAGAACCCTATTTCGATCTGATTCAAGTCAGGAAGGAAACCCACTTAAAATCAGACGTCTAACTTAGTTCTAAGACGTCTTAAATGGGTTTTCCAGAAGTCTGATACCAGGACCAAACATCTGATGACCCTGTCAGAATCATGATTATTTCTGATTACAGCCTGATTCTCTTGGGCCTTGCACCCAATGGCTATGGAAGCCTTCCTAAGTCCTCTATAAATAGAGGAGAACCCTTGCCACTCAAACACACACTTTGCAAGAATATTTCCACTCATTTTGTGTCAAATTGAAGAAGAAGCACTTGCACTCAAAGGCTTGTTTCCACATTCAAGTGCCTCATCCAATTTGAGCACCCGCTCTCCCTCCGCGATTTCGAGAGCGACAAAGCGCCGCCGCATGGTTCACGCATCCGCGTCGTCATTTCGACGCACTTCCACCAAAGGAAAGTTTCCTAACTCCTATAGAAGCTAGGTGTTAATATTTGTGGCTCTATAGGATTCTTGTACTTTTATTGTTCTTTGGTTTAAGTATTCGCTTTGCGAATTCTCGTCTCCATCGAGGGACAAAATCCTCCTTGTAAAGAGGAGGGGTTGAGGAACGCTACCCTCACACTTGTAGCGTGGTTGTACTTGAGGTTGAACTACCCTCGTTGAAGTAGTTCGTATAATAGATTTGATCGAAAATCCTAACTCGAGAGGGTTAGGTGGTGATTTTCACCCGGGTTGGGTTTCCACCTAAAAATACTTGTGTCTAATTGTGTGATTGCTACTTTTATGAGATTGTCTATTTTAATTCCTCATTTTTTATGTCACGTTGATCTCACCCCCTCCAAATAAGGAAAACTACATTTGGTATCAGAGCAAGTTCTTGCTGTCACGACATAACAACCAAGCAAGAAGATCATGGAGGGAAGCAACTCCACAAGGAGGATTTCCGAGGGCAGTCTACGACCCGTCCACCATTCTTTAACGGAAACAACTACCTGTACTAGGCCAGATGCGAGACGTCGTTTGACATCCCAGAGAAACTCACGGGCGGCTACTCGCAACAACAAATCCGGGAGCTCTCTTTAAATGCAAAAACAATGAACGCATTGTATTGCGCTTTGAGTCCGAAGGAGTTTAACAGAATCTCGCAATGCCCCACCGCATACGAGATCTGGCATACACTTGAGGTAACTTACGAGGGTACCTCTAAGGTAAAGACTTCTAAAATAAATTTACTTTCTCAAGAATTTGAATCTTTTTCTATGAAGTCTAATGAATCTTTAGGAGAGATGAACACTAGGTTCACTCTCATAGTAAATAGTTTAAAAGCTTTAGATAAGACCTTCATTAAGGGGGAGCTTCAGGGAAAGCTACTTCGTTCCCGTGGACCGGAATGGGAGCAAAAGGTCACCGCCATCGAGGAGGCAAACAAGATGGAGGAGCTCAACATGGAAGATCTCCTAGGCAATCTAATGGCCTACGAGACAAAGCTGAAGCAAAAGAAGGATACACCATAGCCAAAATCGAAGAAGTCCCTCGCATTCAGAGTCGCATCAGATAGCGAGGTAAGTTCTGATGGCGAAAACTTTAAGTTTTTACTTAAAATTTTTTCCAAGTTTTGTAGGGAGTCAAAGAAAGAAAAGAAGGAGAAGAAGGAAAGCCTGAGACGTTGCTACCACTGCAACGAGAAAGGGCATCTATGACCAGAATGCCCACTTCTCAAGAAGGAGAAGAAGGAAAAGAGAAGAAGTTTAAGAAGAAGGCGTTCCAAGCAACGTGGGACGACTCAAGCTCGGAGGAAGAAGAATGGAATCCCCAAGAAGAAATCGCCTGCAAGGGCTTCATGGCGATAGAGGGTGACAGCGAAGGCGACTCTGACAATGAGGTACATTCCGATTTACAAGATGCTTTTGATAAGCTATTTGAACTTAGTAAATCACTTAAGATAGAAAATAAAAGTATTAAAAAGAACCATAGTTTTCTTAAAAATGAAAATGAAATGTTAAAAAAATAACTCAAGGATCTAGAAACTAGTCCTAAGAATAATAACTTGTTATTAGAAAATAAAGATTTAATCAATGAAAATACTAAATTAATTGAGGAAAATAATAGTCTAAAATTAGAAATTTCTGATTTAAAGACTAAGATGAATATTATAGAAAAGGAAATCACATGTCTTAGGGAAAATTCCAACAAATTAATCAACAAAATAGATAATTTGCATAGCTCTAAGATTGAGAAAGGATCTTCGTCAAGGAGACTTGCTAACAGATCCAGATCCAAGCTCACTTGGATACCAAAGAAAAAATTGGAATCTTATTTTGTAGGTTTCAAGGGTACTATAATACAAGAGATTGGACCTACAAGCTCAAGAATGATCAACTCAAGTTGCGAGGACCAAAGAGTAGACCAAGGAGAAGGACAAGAAGACCGACAAGACGACGAACAGCCGAACAACCCGCTGCATGTCGACCGCCAGACTGGAGACCGGCGCCAATGCCCGGGCCTCCGAACTACGGATGGGAGCCCCATCCGATGTGGCATCCAGCACCTCCATTTGAGCCATTTTATTGGCCATGGTAGGTGAGGTAAAACTCTTTTACCCTATCCTTTTATCATTAGCATATAGATAGGGGGAGTTAAAATTATGAGCTAACTGTCAATTATTAAAGGAGAGATGTAAGTTAGCTATGTTTCCTTTAGAAATGGGGAGAAAAATATATAGCTATCCTGTTATTACAAAAAGGGAGAACATTACTCTTGATTAAAAGAAATTCAATCCAATTATAGAAGAACATGTTTTTAAGGGGGAATTATAGGAAATTTAAAATAAATTAAATCTTTTTGATAATGTCAAAAAGGGGGAGGATTTTTTGCATTATTATTTTTGGTTTTATCATCATCAAAAAGGGGGAGATTGTTGGTGCTAGAACACCACGATCGTTTATTTTGATGATAACAAAACACGTGTCATTTAACATTTGCACTTAAAGTCTTAGATTTCAAGTTAATTGCAAATGGAGACGTGGTTAGACAAAGTTCGAGCTTGCATCCATGGCGGATTGGAGGAGTTTGATGGAGAACAAAGGAGCTTCACGAGGAGCGATAGCTTGAAGAAGGAAGGAGATGAAGAATATGATAGATTTCCTTTCCTTTGTACTATGTATTTTTGTTTCTTTTGTTGCTATTCATTTTTTTTCTTAGATTCATGTTAAAGAGACTCAAAGAACCCTAACAGTAATCCTAGGAACACATGCACAACCCTAGGATACTTAGGTTTTCTATAGAGAACTTAGAAAACCAAAATAGGGTTCAGACAGCCTTATCAAACGTCTAATATGAAAATCAAACGTCTAATAATAACTTTTAAGACGTCTGATTGTTGACTTAAACATCCGATAACATCTAGGCTGGACTTAATAGGTTCTGTCCATTTGAATCAGTCGTCCAGACCTTAGCCCAGACGTCTTAGGAGACGTCTGATGCCTTTACCAGACATCCAATTAGTGGAACATTGGCTACCCACACAGACGTTGAGGAATCTGACCATTAGCTTATATCAGACGTTATCAGATGTCCGTAAGTGATCCCAGACGTCTGATATGTGACCGTTTTGCCTCGACTGACCCAAAATCGTCTTTGCCAGATCTTGTACCCGTTACCCTTCTTGGGAATCCATTCCCGCAGAATAAATAGGTTTCCAGACGTCCAGACCTTGTGCTAGATGTCCTGTGTGTTGTCTGATGGACTTTCACTAGAACCCTGTTTCGATCTGATTCAAGTCAGGAAGGAAACCCGCCTAAAATCAAACGTCTAACTTAGTTCCCAAATGTCTTAAACGGGTTTTCCAGACGTCTGATACCAGGACCAAACGTCTGATGACCCTGTCAGAATCATGATTATTTCTGATTACGGCCTGATTCTCTTGGGCCTTGCACCCAATGGCTATGGAAGCCTTCCTAAGTCCTCTATAAATAGAGGAGAACCCTTGCCACTCAAACACACACCTTGCAAGAATATTTCCACTCATTTTGTGTCAAATTGAAGAAGAAGCACTTACTCTCAAAGGCTTGTTTCGACATTCAAGTGACTCATCCAATTTGCGCACCCGCTCTCCCTCCACGATTTCGAGAACGACAAAGCGCAGCCGCGTGGTTCACACATCCGCATCGTCACTTCGACGCACTTCCACCAAAGGGAAGTTTCCTAACTCCTACAGAAGCTAGGTGTTAATATTTGTGGCTCTATAGGATTCTTGTACTTTTATTGTTCTTCGGTTTGAGTATTCGCTTTGCGAATTCTCATCTCCATCAAGGGACAAAATCCTCCTTGTGAAGAGGAGGGGTTGAGGAACGCTACCCTAGCACTTGTAGCGTGATTGTACTTGAGGTTGAATTACTCTTGTTGAAGTAGTTCGTATAGTGGATTTGATCGACTAGATCGATCGGAAAATTCAAGGCGTAATTCATCGATCTCGCTCATCTAAAGCTTTCTGTGGGTTCCAGCCTTAGAAAGATCTAAGTTGTAGCTCCGTATTGCCTAATAGGCTTTGTGCTCCAGTTCGACGGGAAGGTGACATGCCTTCCCGTACACCAGTCTGAAAGGAGACATGCCTAGTTGGGTCTTGTGGGCGATCTTATAAGCCCACAAAGCTTCTGGAAGTCGGGACGACCAATCCTTCCTGTCAGGTCGAACATTAATCTGCAGGATTTTCTTGATCTCTCGATTTGATAACTCAGCTAGACCATTAGTTTGGGGGTGGTAAGGAGTAGAGATTCGGTGAGACACCTCGTATTTCGTCATCGGTGACCTGAACTGAGCATTGGTGAAATGGGTCCCTCCGTCAGAGATGATTGCACGAGGAATCCCGAACTGTGAGAAGATATTCTGATGAATGAATTTGATGACGATCTTATGATCACAGGTTTGGGTCGGAATGGCTTCGATCCATTTGGACACGTAGTCTACTGCGAGTAAAATGTACTCGAAGCCATCCGAAACAGGAAAGTGACCCATAAAATCAATCCCCCACATATCGAGATCTCACATACGAGAATCGGCTGTAAAGGCATCATGTCGCGGTGGCTCATGTTGCCCAAAGTTTGGCAACGACTACATGCCTTACAGTGTCTATACACGTCTTTGAAGATAGTGGGCCAGTAAAAGCCACACTGGAGGATTTTTGATGCGGTTTTGCGCTCAAAGAAATGGCCATCGCATGCCTGGTCATGGCAGAAGGAGAGAATGTCATTGACTTTGCCCTCCGAGACACATCTCCGGATGATTTGGTCAGCACTTATGCGGAAAAGGTACGGGTCTTCCCAGATGTAGTACTTGGCTTCAAAGTGCAACTTGTCTTTCTTGGCCTTTGGCCAATTAGACGGGATCTGATGAGATGCCAAGTAGTTTACTCTATCAGCAAACCATGGAAGCCTAGTACCAATAGTCAATAGGTGCTTATCAAGAAAATGCTTCGTGATGGGTCTAGAAGGGTCGATGATCTCAGAAGGAAGGCGAGACAAGTGGTTAGCTACCACATTCTGTCTTCCCGCCTTGCCGCGAATCTCGAGGTCGAATTCTTGCAACAGCAAGATCCATCGGATTAATCGAGGCTTCACGTCCTTCTTAGCAAGGAGATGCCTCACAGTAGTATGATCCGAGTAGATGATGACGTGGGAACCCAGGAGATAAGATCGAAATTTTTCGAGGGCAAATACTACCGCTAGCAGCTCTTTCTCCGTAACTGTGTAATTACGTTGAGCCTCATCAAGTGTCTTGCTAGCGTAGTAGATGACCACGGGTTTCTCGTCAATCTTCTGCCCCAGAACCGCTTCTACAGCGAAATCAGATGCATCGCACATGATCTCAAAGGGTTGAGACCAATCAGGGGACTATAGGATCAGGGCTTGGGTGACTCGATCACGAAGGCTCTCAAAAGCTTGAGTGAATTCCTTGGAAATTTCAAAGGGTACATCCTTGGATAGAAGTGTAGTCAGGGGGCGCGCGATTTTCGAGAAATCATGGATGAAACGACGGTAAAAATCGACGTGCCCCAGAAAAGAACGGATGTCCCTGATCGAGCTAGGCATAGGAAGTCGAGAAATCTGATCAACCTCGGTTCAATCCACTTGGATGCCTTTCTCAGAAATTAGATGTCCTAGGACAATCCCCTCAGGCACCATAAAGTGGCTCTTTTCGCAGGAAAGAACCATATTTACATCGATGCAACGCTTGAGTATATGAACCAAGTGCTGAAGGCAATCATCAAATGATGCCTCGAAAACTGAGAAGTCATCCATGAAGACTTCCAGAAAATCACCTACCATATCAGAGAATATGGCAAGCATGCACCGTTGAAAAGTCGTGGGTGCATTGCAGAGACCGAAAGGCATCCTTCAGAACGTGTACGTCCCGAAGGGGCAGGTGAATGTGGTCTTTTCTTAGTCCTCAGGATGAATAGCCACTTAGTTATAACCGGAGTACCCGTCAAGGAAGCAGAAGAATCTATTTCCCGCTAATTTTTCGAGAATCTGATCAATGAATGGTAGTGGGAAATGATCCTTTTTCGTGGAGGAATTGAGTCTTCGGTAATCTATGCAGAATCTCCATGAGTTAGCTATACGAGTAGGTATGACTTCTCCAGTTTCAGTCATAATGGTGGTGAGCCCTACCTTTTTAGGCACAACCTGGATTGGGCTCACCCAACGACTGTTGGAGATCGGGTAGATGATCCCCGCATCTAACCACTTAATGATCTCCTTTTTCATGACCTCCTGCAGATTGGGATTCAAACGTCTCTGCATTTCCCGGGAAGGTCGTGCGCCCTCTTCAGAATAAATATGGTGTGTGCATAAGAGGGACTTATTCCAGTCAAATCATCGAGAGTCCAACCAATGGCTCTACGATGTTGCTGGAGAACAGTAATCAGGCGGGATTCTTGATCAGGTGTGAGTCTGGAGTTTATAATCACAGGAAAAGTCTGATTAGAACCCAAGAAGACATATTTTAAATGGTGGGGAAGGGGTTTGAGTTCAAGAATGGGGTTATCAGCAGTAGCGGGTGGTTCAGAGTGAGCGTTGGGTACAAGGGTAGGAGTTATAGGTTTGTCTAAATATGACTCCTCTAATTGTGGTTCAAGATCTTCTTGTGGTTGATAAGGAATAATCATGTTGTCCTCAAGTTGTGGTTCATCAACCAAAGCTCTAACATCACAGATTTGTTCAATGACACCGCAATTGATCCCTTGTTGGGCCTTAAAGATATCAATTTTGAGAGTTTGATTCCCAAATTTCAGTTCTATTTGGCCTTCGTCACAACTTATGTTGGCCCTTGCAGTGCCCAGAAAAGGTCTTCCTAGTATGATTGGTGTATCCCGTGGATTTTCAGGTGCGTCCATATCTAAGACTATGAAGTCCACAGGTAAGTAAAAATCCCGCACCCTTACAATAACATCCTTAAGAATCCCTTTTGGTGACGTGATAGATCGATCTGCTAACTGTAGTGTCACCTCGGTCGGTTTCAGCTCAGATTCTTCTAGGTGGTTGAGTAAGGATGTGGGTATCAAGTTTATGGAAGCACCTAAGTCTAACAATACTCTGTCGAACTGAGTTTCACCGATCTTGCATGAAATCAAGGGAGTGCCTGGGTCTTTTGCCTTGGGTGGGAGTCTGCTAAGGATTATAGAGCTGGCTTGCTCTGATAGTACAATTGGACTCCCACTCTTGGTTCTCGGCTTACACTGAGGTGTACACACGTTTTTCAAAAATTGTGCGTAAGCCGGTACGTAGCGAATCGCATCCATCAAGGGGATGCTTATTTGGACCTGCTCAAAGAGCTTGACCAGGCCCTCCTCAGGAGCCATGGATTTGGTTGTCTTCTTTCCCTTGGTCAAGCCCTCGAGAAATGGAACCTCGGTTGGTTCCTCTAGGATAGGTCCAGGTTTTTGATCTGGGATAGGGATAGGAACATTTTGGATGACTGCCCTAGGATTTGGGTCACTACCAGGCTTGGAGTGGTCTGGATAAGGTGGATCTCGGGTCGCCTTACCACTACGGGTTGTTACAGAGTTAAGTCCTGCCTGGTTCTGGTTGGGGGTTGGTAGAATGGGTTGCTGCTGTTGATATCTCGCATAAGAAGTTGAATCTTCCATCCCGTCAGGTGAAGGAATAGAAGGGACCTGATAAACCATGTGTGCTTGGCCCAGGTTTGGGTTCATAACGCACCGCTGGGTCGGCACGCTATTAGGGTTAGGTAGAGGCTGAGAAGGAAGCGTGCCTGGTTAGCAAGAATTTGCCAACTGGGCTAGTTGCTTTTGAACCTCTGTGATTTCGTCCTTGTGTTGCTTTTGAATAGCCGCATTCGTTCTCTGAATGTCAGCCAAAGTCTGGAGGATGAGGGACATTTGATCGTGGTTAGGCCCGGGTGGATAAGTAGGGATGGGCCAAGGCTGAGGTGGCTGATAAGGACGAGGTGCTGGTGGACGGGGCTGAAAGGGTGGCCTCGGATTATAGGAATTCCCTATCCACTGGAAGGTGGGACGGTTTCTCTATCCAGGATTGTAAGTATTGGAGTATGGGTCATTCTGGATGGCGTTGAGGTCCTCGCAGGTCTAAGGAACCTCAGAAAAGTTAGAGAATGGGGGAGTAGAGCTCCCCCGGCTAAAATAGAAAGGATCGGAGGTTCCTCCGATTCGAGAGTCAGATGGGGGTGGATACGAGTCCACCCCGGGAGAAGGTCGGTGGAAAATGTTCTGCACAGTCTCCCGTGCGGGAGGAGGCTGTGCGAAGGAGTTCTGCGCAGAGGTGGCTCGCTGCAAATGCTGAGTTAGCTCATCCACCTTCTTCTCAATAATAGAGACCTTGTCCAATAGACTGGCCATTAATTCCAGATCGACTGATGCGGATAGGCCCTGCGTCTCATGTGCTCCCCTAAGGTTCGTTGCTGCGCGAGTATTCGTCCTGTCGAATAGTCCCATGGATTTATTATTGATGGAGTTCTCGCACATGTTCTCAATAATCTCCCACACGGTGTCCTCATGTTGACCCATGATATTCCCTCCGCAAGTTGCATTGACGAACAGTCTAATATCCTCACGAAGTCCCTGGTAAAAAGACCGAACTTGTTCCCATTTAGGAACTCCGTGATGGGGGCACTTTCTCATGAGATCCTGAAAACGATCCCATGCCTCATGAAGAGGTTCTCCCATCTATTGCGTGAAGTGAGTAATCTGATGGTGCAAGGCATTGGTCCGACCAATGGGGAAGAACTTTTTCAAGAACTCGAACTGAAGTTCCTCCCAAGTGTTGATCAGACGGGTCTGGGTCTAATACCAATGGGCTGCCTTGTCCATAAGGGAGAAAGAGAACATCTTCATGAGTAAGATATCCCAATTATGCACATCTGACCCGAAAGTCTGGGTCAGATGCTTTAGCTGTTTGATGTGCTGGAAGGGGTCTTCGGAATTAAGCCCATGGAATTTAGGTATGGCATGAATCATGTTGGGCTTCAGTTCAGAATCAGGTCCTCCAGTCGGGATTCTGACTCGAGGCTCAATTGCCACCGCAGCGGGATTATAGTGATCTCGCATCATGGGACGCTGCTGTGGGTTCATAAAGTTCTGGAAGAGGTCATTGAGTCGCTGGAGCTGGTGCTCAAGATTATTCTCTTCCTCAACTGGCTGAGCCATTGTGGAAGAAGAAGGTGAGTTGGGTTCAGAATCAGAGGAGAGGTCTATGTGAAGAGTTGGTTGCACAAACAAGGGTACCGAGGCTCGGCCTTGGGGAGAGTGAATTTCTAGAGGAGGTTTCAAGGACCTCCTACCAAACATGCACTGATGGATTAGACGAGGTTAGCAGGTGCTGGACCCAATCAAGACACCCAAAATGTTGGGTGACTATAGAGGTTCAGGGCGGATGGTACCCCTTAATCAGAAGGTCATCCACCTGAGAATTACCCGAGTAGCCAGAGAGGGTGAGTCCTGAGAAGGCCCCTACATGGTAGAGCGCCCCCACAGGTTACACGGTTTCCCCCACCCGACCTTTCTTGCCACTGAGATTCCAGGTAGACCAGAATGGGGACCTGATTGGTCGAGCCGGATAGGTTGTTAATATGGTGATTTTATCGTTGAAATATGTATAGTGGTTAACCTAATTCGGACCTAACCATCTCTTTACAAAATTTTTAACCTGGCCTACTTGATTTTATCTTGTCACTTTTAGGCCGAGGGTCGAACTCAGGGAAGTGGGGTTCAAGTCGAGTTTCTACGCTTTTCCTACAACGAGTCTCTTCCGTTTGTTTATTGTGTTTTTGGTGTTTTCTTATTTAGATTTTTTTTTCTGGTAATCCTTGTACTTGAGGCACACCCTCAAAATTATGTCCTTGGCTTTTAGCTAAAACAGGGTTCCAAAACAAGTCTTGCTATTCGTAAGATGGGGTACCTGCAAATCAAAAATTATCTTTTCTCTTTTTATATATATATTTTTTATCTTTTTACTAACAGAAAAGCGAATATAAATAAAGTAAATATAGTATGTATATATATATGTATATATTATATATATAAAGGGGTGGGGGTGGAGGCGGCAATGGAGTGTAGCATGATGTCGAGTCGGTCGTCGTCTAGAGAGACGCAACCAACACGACTGGGTGCCGCGTGGAATGTGGGATGGATGGTGGATGATGTATGTAACCACGCTTTTTGTACACGTGTATCGGGGAATATCATCAACTAGTGCAGATATTCCCGTGATACAGCGTATGGTAAGTAATGTGAAAATATATATGTATGTATGTATATAAGTAAATATATCTATATGTATATATATATAGTTATAAATGTATATATATATATATATATATATATATATATATATATATATATATATATATATATATATATATATATATATATATAAAGTGTATATGTATATATATATATGTATGTATATATGTATAAAGCTATATATGTATATATGTATATGTATATAAGTATATATATATATGTATGTATATATGATACTATATAGATGTATATACATGTATAATAATAATATATATATGGGTATATGTATCTAGATATGTAGATATATGTATATAGTTATATAGATATATATATATATATATATATATATATATATATATATATATATATATATATATATATATATATATATATATATATATATATATATATATATATATATATATATATATATATAAGTATATGTATAAGTATATAGATATATATATATATACACACATGTATCTATATATATATATATATGTATACTAATACATAAGTATATAGATACTACTATGTATATAAATATAAGTATATATATATATATAGATATATGTATGTATGTATATATATATATATATGTATATATATGTTACTATATATAAGTATACGTATATATATAAGTTTATAATAGTGTTTATGTGTGTGTGGGTGTGTGTAAGTGTTGGTGAAGGTGTGTGTGTGCGTCGGTGTATTGTGTGCTGTGAGTGAGTGAAAGAGAGAGAGAGAGAGAGCAGGAGAGGGGACGCAGCCGTAGCTCCTGGAGTGATGATAAGTCGTCTGCAGATGGCGGCCGTCGTCTGGAGGTCGCGGGCGCACAGGTGCGTACGCGGGCAGAGGAGATGAAGAGTCCGCGTCGACCTGCTGCGAGCACAGAGGCTCACGACAGTGCGCGCGGGGCTCTGTGGGTGCTGGCAGGGAGGCGGGAAGAGGGCCTGGCTGGCTGCGACAGTGCGCGCAGCAGCCAGTTGCAGGCGCGAGGGCGGGCGACAGAGCGGACGGACGGAGGTGGGGAAGGCCTGCAGGCGTGTGCGGAGGTGCTGGGGCGCCTGCAGTTGCTCGCGGAGGCTGCGGGGGCCGTCGCTGCTGCTGCTTCAAGCTTCAGACCTTGAAGCGGCAGCAATGGCAGGAAGTGCGGGAATGGAAAGAAAACGAAAACAGAGAGCCACCACGCCCACCGGCTCTTTGAAGAGCTGGGCGGTGGTGGTCTCACTGTGGTGGTGTGCACCACAGTGAGCTCCTGCCTGCCGGGTTTCTCCTCGGAGGAGGACCGGCGTATGGAGGGGAGAGGGAGGAGAGGAAGATGGTGGCCTGCTGGTGGTGTTTCTTTCTTGCTGCAGCCAGCCCCCCTCTGAAGAGAAGAAGACGTGGCCTTATATAGAAGAAGAAGGCATGGCCTTGCATACAGCTGCAGGGAATGGCAGGGAATGGCAGGTGCAGGGAGAGGGCGCTGCAGGGACAGGCTGTTGCAGCAATGGCGCGAGGACAAAAAAATGCAGTAGCCGTAGGAAAATAAAAATCAAGTGGGAAAAAAATAAAAGATGTGGATTTTGCAAGGATACACTTGAGGGAAATGTAAAATGCAAGGCTACTTATTCATTTCTCCTCCTCTCTTAATTAAATGCATGAATGCATGTATTTTTACAAATGCAACTACGGAATCCTAATGTGCATAGTTAATGCTAGGAAATAGCATAAGAAGGCATTATTGCAGGCATATTTTGAGGTGCAATCAGGACCTTGACCTCTTAAGTCTACTACTTTTAGTTAGGATCAAGGTGCTTAGGGTTTCACTTGAACTTTAACTTTTTGAGTGCAAAGAGTGACCTAATTTAATGGTTGGTTGATCCAAGGGATCAACTTCACCTATTAGTTCCTTTGAGCGCTTATTAGGTCTTGTCTTTTAAGGTTCAAGTGACTTAAGAGCCGGATTGCTCAGGGTTTCCCTTGATAAATGTTTTCAAGCAATGTATTAGGCACACTTCTTTTGGGAATTCTTAATTCTTGATTAGAAAGTGTGTCTCTAAAACCCCAGCGTTGAGTCCTAAGTTAGCTCTAATTGGTCCAGTTAGTTGCCTCAAGATTAGGTAATTAGGGCTCAAGCAAGAAGGTTTTTGCCCTAACTACCTTTAGTGGATGTACAGATAGAATGCGTTGAAATTTGAAAACAGGCAACTTCTGTGATTTACTAGGTATGGACGACAGGTTATTCCTAAATTTTTTTTTTTCTTTTTTTTCCTCTTTAGAATTTTAGGGTTTTAAAAGAGAGGATAGGAAATTACCTGTCTCTTGGCGTGGTTGTTGTGCGGCTGCTTGCTCCTTCTTGGTTTCCTATGACTGTGCAACAAAAGAGAAGAGCTTAAGTCAGTAGTAAATCAAAAATTGTGAATAAATAGCTTCTAGAATGGCCGTTGCTCCCCGGCAATGGTGCCAAAAAGTGTTGGTCTCGTCCTTCGGGTGTTAATGATGTATTCGTTGAAGTATTATGAAAGACGATTATCACTTTAATTTATTTATTACTCGAGATTTTAAAATATCCCGAGGTCGAACTCAAGGAGCACACGTCATTTTAGAAACATATGAATTCACAATTAACTATATACTGTTTTACAAAAATTAAGAGAGAGAGAATGAGCAAAAACACCTTTTTTTTTCTTCTTCTTCTCTTTTCCTTCCCTTCTTTCTCTTGGCTTCTTCTTCTCTCTCTTATTGTGCCTTCTCTTCTTCAGTCGGCTTCTGTGCCTTCTTCTTTCTTCTTCTCTTCTGCTGCAGTTCCTCTTTTTCTTTTTCTTTTCCTTTTCTCTGCTGCTGCTTCTCCTTCTTTCTTCTCTTTTTCTCTGGCCCTTCCCATTCCTTCAGCTCTGTTTCTACAGTGCTTTGGCTTCTTCTCCTTCCTTGGCTCTGCTTGGCTTCAACTTTTCTTCTTCTTCTGCTTGTCTTTCCCTTTCTCGTTTTCCTCTGCGAAGCTTCCTTCCTTCTTTTTCTTCTTTCTGTTGCGTCTTCTTCTTTCTTCTTCTTTCTGCAGTAGCTCCTTCCTTCTTCCTCTTCCCTTTTACTCTTTCCCTGTTCCGGACGTCTGCTTTTCCAAGTCGGATGCCTTATCGGCCCCGATGCTACAGTGCCTCCTTCTTCTTTCTTCTGTTGTCTTCGCTTCTTCTTCTTTCTTCTTCAGCTGCTGCAGCTTCTCCTTCGCCTTCTTGCGGCCAAGTCTTCGCCGTTGCCCTTCCTTCTCTTCTTCCCCTACTCCCTGCACACACGCGAATGCGAAACCTACCCCTACCCTTCCCTGTGTCTCTCTCTCTCTGAATCTCTCTTTGGTACGCTCTCCCAGAGCCGGGTAATCGGGTCAAGTCGCATGCCCGGGTCCAGGCGCACCGGCGTGGGTGGTGCGCGAGGAGTGCACGGATCAGGGTAATTGGGTCGCGGGTCAGGTCCGCGTGGGCAATGTCGCGGACGAGACCCGATGAGTGAGGGCGAGGGACCTCACCCCAGTGTTTCGAGGCGAAAAGCCTATGTGACCTTTTCAATTTATGTGTGGGCGCGCTCCCACACACTTCCGAGATGGGACTAAAGTCCCACCTCCGATCTCGAGCGTCTGCGGGAGGAAGGTTCGTCCAATTGGGGTAGCGGCAGAGGCCTGCGACCCCAATTGAGGTCCTGAGTGCATGCGCGAAAGACTTCTGCTTGACCTGGGCTGCAGACTTGGAGCTGAAGAGGCTTGGAGCTAGTTTCAAGCTTGCTCCAAGCTTCTCATCAATGGCGGCGAGGGTACGAGACCTGAAACCACTAGTATAGCCTTGCGACCCTATCAGAATACTTGGTGAGCTTCGCCAGAGCACGGCGAAGACAGTGCAGGGGTCGACGCGGCGTGGGGAGGCCGGAGTGCGCGTGCCTAGGGCACACTGTGTGCGTAAGAGTGGGTGTTTGGGGGGTGTTCTGGAGGTGTGGCGTGGTGAGTGGAGTGCGGATTTAGTGTCAGTGAGGTGCCGCGATGCTTAAGGGGTGATTGGCGAGGCGGATAGAGGAGTAGAGCGGCAGGGATGCCTCGCCGAAGGGTGGCCAGAGATGGAGAAGGTGGCGATGGACAGTGGTGGTCGCGCGTGCCTGCTGACGCCAGAGATGAAGATGCCTAGAGGGGGTAACAGCGACGAGGAGGGGATCTGGAAGGCGCCAGCTGGTGCGACCTGGCGCGGGAGGACGAGGCGGAGTGAACTCTGCTGCAGGTGTGGCAGCAGAGCGACAAGGGGGAGGGGGAAGGGTCGTCGGAAGCGTCGGGCTGCTTGGCCGGAGTGAGAAGGGACGAGTTTGGGGGAATTCTCTAGCCAAAATGAGCTTGAGACATCTGGAGAGCCCTGCCGTCCCTTTTATAGCAGCTGGCGAGAGGAGAACCTCAAGGAGAGATTGTGGAGAGCTTGCCGGAGTTGGCCAGAGATGGAGACCCATTCCTCTCTCGTGTTCGCACGAAAGGAGTGGGCGATGGCAAGACATGGGAGGGGGTCCCTGCGAAAGAGGACGACGCAGGGAACCCCCCTTTCGTTTCTAAGAGCGGCCCCCATACCCTGTGCGGCGCCATCCTCCGCGCAAGGTTGACGGAGGTATGGGCGGCTGCATGAGGGGGCAAAGGGGCCATTCTGTAAAGAACGAAAGAGAAGATGGGGGCAAAATGCAATGGTTCAAAAAAGATAAGGGTCGAAAAGTAATTCAAGACGATCAATTTTTAAAGTAGGTCGAGATGGCCTTTTCTTAGGTCCAAGTTTTGGTATAAACTTAATTTGGACTTAAGGAATCTAATGGTGAAGTTTTATTTTAGATTTGACCACGTTTGATCGGTCAATTTGCATAAAAACCTAAATTGGGTCAAAAATTGGGTATGGTTCTCAATTTAGGTCAAGACAGGTTCTACTGGCTAAATTGAAGGTTCTAAACCCTAAAGGATGTTTTTCTATGAATTTTAGAAGGTTTATTTGACTTTTATCTTGCCAAGAACTTCGTGAATTAAAGCGGGTTTGTTTTTAGGGTTACAGAATGTCATTTAATTCCTAAAAGTTGCTGTAACCCTTTTCGGATCAGGTCATCCCACTTTCTTTCTTATTAAGCCCATTTGACCTGTGTTCAGACCCTTAGACACCCCGTTTGTGTACTGCATTGGTAAAATTACAGTTTTACCCCATGTGAATTATTTTATTCTTAAATTTAGAATTCTCTGATTTAGGCTTTTCCTTAGGTTTTGTAGGAGCTTTTGTACACTTATTTAGATCAAAATGTGCTACTTAGGGTTCATGATGAGGCTCTCATCATCTAACGCACCCCTTTATGAACCCCCTTCCTCCTCTCTCGTTCTCCCCACTCCACAGCCACCTTCTTCCCTTCCTCTCCATCACAGTGAGAGAAGCGAGCGCGAGAGCGGCGACGAGGAGAGGCGGTGTGAGGAGAGGAGGAGGAGCCTAAGCTCGCGAGCTCTTGTGGGAGCTCGCTGGAGGGCGCACGGCCGGAGTGGTGCGTGCGGGAGGAGGAGAGCATCGGGGAAGTCGTCCCCGACACTGCTACAGCTGGAGCTGCAGGCGAGGAGGCGAGGCGCGACTGCGTGCGGTGAGGGTGAGTAGGAGGAGGTTCTGGTTATGGGTTTTTTCCAGAATCAGACGTCTGGAGTGGCATCCATACGACGGAGTGGATGTCTGGAGGCGACTCCAGACGTCTGAAGACAGATCTTCGCGAAGGTATGTTCCTTTTGCGGATACGGCTATGTAGGCTGCTCCGCAGCTACGTTTTGTGTGGCTTATTGAGGGAGATTTGCTGTCGCATGCAGGGATTGCTTCGGGAAGGCACGAGACACGCCCTCCCACACGTTTCAGACGTCTGGGCAGCTTACTAGACGGCTGGAAGCACTCCCAGACGTCCGGAGAGGAGGTCGGACGTCTGAAGCTGGGTCTAGATGGTCTAGAAGGGGTCCTAGTCGTCTGAGATCGACGCAAAGCCTGAGGTGCGTTTCTGGTCACTTTTAAGACGTCTGGACATTGTGCGAGACGCTGATTTGAGTCAGTAACTATTTTTGACCCGTTTAGGATCCGTTTGAGGTCCGTTTCACGCAAATAAGATATCGGTGTTTTCCTTGTGAGTTCCTCTACTTGTTAAAAGACTTTCTATAATGTTCTGAATGTTCCATTGTGATTGTTCCATGTTATAGGACTTCGTTCCGTTGCGGGTTCGGGGCTTGCTGAGGCATGTAAGCCTGTCGTTCGAGTCCCCAATACTCCTGGGTTGTCTGGTAGAGTGGCTTTCCCTAATTTAATTATAAAATTCAATGCATGTGTGGAATGAATGATTAAAACCTAGGATATGGCATGAATCCTAGGATGAGAAGTACTTGAAATGTCTGTATGCGTGATTGAATTGCAGTCTTGAATGAAAAGATAGAAATGTTAGCAACTGCCTGTTAATGAACAAGAGCTGCCTGTGAAATATGAATTACCTGTGCTAGTTAAACAGGTACATGTGACCTTACCTATTGTATACGTTAAATGCTAGAATACGAGCTGCATGTGTATAATCTGAGAATGGAAATGTGAATGATAGAAATACGAGCTGCATGTGTATAACCTGAGAATGGAAACGTGAATGATGAAACCTGGTATGGAATGACATCAGAAATATGAGCATGAACCCTACGGGGAATTAGGAGTAGAGCTCCTGGAAAAAAATGGAATGGACCTGGAAATGTGAGTGGGGAAGTGTGCTGGCCCTTGAGTACGTAGTACTAAGGAGAGCGACTGTACCCTATTTAGTGTAGAGTGGCGCTAGCCGCCCTTGGGTTGGGACCTAGGGTTAGGATTGGCCACTCTGCACCGACTTCTTGGCCCTTATGTACACTATACCGGGGAGAGCTATTAGTGTAGGGAGAGAGCTAACTACCCAACGGGACTCGGGGTTCAGCTAGCCACCCTACACCGACTTGTTAGGCCCACTGGGCAAACCAGGGTAGTCAGGCAAGGGTGCACGGACTGTGGAGGGGCGAGACCCCTGTTACTGAGAGGGCCAGGCCTTATACTGTTCCGTACTGTACTTTGAGCGCACCCGTTAGCAGAAATGATTGACTGCGTGCCAGTGCGAGGTAGCTACCTGATGAGCACCTCATCATGAACCCTAACTAGAATATTTTAACATAATAAATTGAACAAAAGCTCCTCTAAAACCTAAGGGAAGAACTAAATCTGGGAATTACAAATCTGAGAATAAAATAATTCACAAGGGGTAAAACTGTAATTTTACCATTGCAGTACATAAACAGGATTTCTACGGGTCTAGACACAGGTCAAATGGGCTTACTAAGAGAAAAAGTGGGATTATTTGATTATGAAAGGGTTATGATAAAATCTGGGAATTAGATGACATTCTGTAACACTAAAACAAATCCACTTTAATTCACAAAGTTTCAGAAAAGATAAAAATCAATTAAATCCTCTAAAATTCATAAAAAAATATCCCCTAGGATTTAGAACCTTCAATTTGGCCATTGAAACCTATCTTGACCTAGATTGAGAACCATACAAAATTTTTGACCTAATTTGGATTTTTGTGCAAAATGCTTGGTCAAACAAGGTCAAACCTAAAATCCAACCTCACCATTGGATTCCTTAGGTCCAAATTAGATTTATACCAAAATTTGTATCTAAGGAAAGGTCGCCTTGACCCACTTTACAAAACGGTCCTCAACAATTACTTTTTGACCCTTAGCTTTTTGGACTCTTGCAGATACCCCCCTACCTTTCTCGTCTCTTTCTTCAATCGGGTCCCTTTGCCACCCGCCTGCGCAGGCCATACCTCCAGCGACTTTGTGCGGAAGATGGTGCTGCACAGACCTGGGGAGTCGGCCCCAGATTTGAAAGGAGGACTCCTTGCGTTGTCCTCTTCAGCATGGGCCGGCTCCCATGCCCTGCTGGCCACCATACCTCTCGTGCGAACGCTCGAGAGGTATGGGTCTTTTTCCGACCATGCTTCCGGTGAGGAAACCACGTCTCCTCCTCACGATTTCCTCTCGGCCAGCACCTATTTAAGGAACGGCAGCCCTTGCTGCTTCCTTCAAGCCTGTTTTGGCTAAGGAAATCCCTCAATTTTCGTCTCCTCCTCCTCCGGCCATTCGCCCGCAGGCTCCGGCGACCCTCCTCCTCCTCACTCGTCGCTCGTCCGCCGTCCCTTGCCGTACCAGCAAGCACCCTCCAGCCCCTCTTCCTCGTCGCCGTCTTCTCCCCTGGGCACTGTCTTCTTCGACGACAATGGGTACAACCAGCTGCCAACTCTCCCCCTTTCGTCCACTTAGCTAGGCTAGACTTACTCCTCTCTTTCCCCTCTTCATTTTCCCCTATCAATTTTTACTATCACACACTGACCATCACACACCACCGCCACCTTCTCCACCTCCAGCAGACCACCGGCGAGGCACAGCCACCGCGTCACACCCCCAAACGCCTCGCCAGACATCTCACGAGCTCTGTCACAATCCACTGATCACCTTCCACCCATTCACCAACCGCCAGCACCACCCCACACTTCCACCGACCTAACCCACCTCCATGGCCACAGAGCGACCTAGGCACGCACGCTTAGGCCGACCCGCGGCCAGCCACCCCTTGCCTCACCTTCGCCGTGACACGACGAAGGTTCTCCTATGATCGGACAGGGCCGTAAGGCCGTATTTGTGATTTCAGGGTCGCACGTCTTCCGTCATTAGCACAGGAGCTGGAGCTTGCTTGAAGCTTTGCGCAATACCCAGCACCCCAGGTCTCCAGATCCAGAAGGCGCAGAATCCCCTTGCGAATACAATCAGGCCTTCACCTGGCGTCAGGGACCTCAGCTGCATCTGCAATTAGGCGATGACCTGTTGCGGGCGCAAGCGCAGAAGCGGGTGGGACATTTAGTCCCACCTCGTTAGTTTGCGAGCACCCCACCGCACATAAATTGCAAAAGTGTCTTAGGCTCGTTGCCTCAAGACACACAGGGGTGAGGTCCCTTGCCCTCACTCACCACGCCTCATTCATGACACTTCCCCTGCGGACCTGGCACCCGGATCCGACTAACCCTGCCTGTGCACACCTCACGCACCACCCACGCTGGTGTGCCTGGTCCCGAGCGCGACACCCGACCCGTATACCCGATTAAGGCTCTGGGAGAGCGAACCTTGGAGTGAATTTGAGAGAGAGACGTGGGGAGGGTAGGGGTTAGGTTTTGCCTAACCGGTCGCCTGTGTAGGGAACAGGAGAAGCAAGGGAAGAGCTGCAAGGACTTAGCTGGAGGAAGGCAGCTGCGACCAGAGAGAAAGAAGAGAAGGCGAGCACCAGAGTAAGCAAAGGAGGAGGAAGAAGACGGCACTATAGCCGCAGAGAAGCTGAGGCAGAAGGAGAAAGAAGGAAGAAGAAGAAGTCCAGAGAAGAAAGAAGAAGTCAGGAGAGAAGGCGTGCAACGGAGATAGTAAAGAAGAAAAAGAAGCCAAGAAGAAGAACCAGCAACAGCGGAAGCACTGTAGCAAGAAGCATTTAAGGCGTCTGACCCTTGGAGTCAGACGTCTAAAAAGAGAGAGAAGAAAAGAAGAGACAATTTTCCTTTCTTTAATCCTTTTTTGTAAAATAGTATATATTGTAAATTGTGATTTTTTTACGCTTCTAGAATCAAGTTTTGCTCCTTCAGTTCGACCTCGGAGATTTTCTATTTTCGAGTAATAAAATATAATCAAATTGGTCTCCAACCAGTTTTTGGTGTCATTGCCGGGGAGCAACAGGCATTCTAGAAGCTACAAAATCACAACTTCTGATTGAATACTGACTTAATCTCTCTTCTGTTGTGCAGGCACAGGAAGGCAAGAAGGAACAAGCAGCCGCACAACAACCACGCCAAGGGACAGGTAACCTTCTACCCTCTCTCTTACGCCCCTTAAATTCTAAAGAGGAAAAAAAAAAGAAAAATCAATCTAGGGTTACCTGTCTTCGATACATAGTAATTCACAGAGTTGCCAGTTTTTAAATTTCAACACATTTTATCTGCATATCCACTTAAGGTAACAAGGGATAAAACCTTCTTGCTAGAGCCCTAGTTACCCAATTCTGAGGCAACTAATTGGACCAATTAGAGCCAACCTAGGATTCAAAGATAGGATTTTAAAGACACATCTTCTAATCAAGAACTGAAAATTCCAAAAAGAGGTGTGCCTAAACCATTTCTTGAAAAGACCTATTAAGAGAAACCCTAAGCAATCCGGCTCTTAATTCACATGAACACTAAAAGAAGGGACCTACTAAGCTCTCACAGGAACTAATAGGTGAAGTTGATCCCTTGGATCAACCAACCTTTAAATTAGGTCACTTTTTGCACACAAAAGACTTAAAGTTCAAGTGAAAGCCTAAGCACCTTGATCTTAATTAAAAGTGGTAGACTTAAGAGGTCAAGGTCCCAATTCTGGTCTAACTGGAATCTCAGTGACAAGAGAGGTTGGGTGGGGGAAACCATGTAACCCGTGGGGGCGCTCTACCATGTAGGGGTCTTCGCAGGACTCACCCTCTCTGGCTGCCCAGGTAATTCTCAGGTGGACGACCTTCTGATCAAGGGATATCATCTGCCTCGAACCTTTATAGTCACCCAACATTGTGGGTGTCTTGACTGGGTCCAGTACGTTCTTATCTTATCCAAACCTTCGTTGCATGTTTGGTAGGAGGTCCTTGAAACCTCCTTTAGAAATCCACTCTCCCTGAGGCCAAGCCTCAATATCCTTGTTTTAGCAGCAACCCCACCACATAGATATTTCCCTCTAATTTTGAACCAAGTTCCCCTTCTTCTTCCATCATGGCACAACTTGATTCTACATCCAAATTCTGATTCTACATTTTGATTCCACCACCTAATCCAAATATGCAGCCTAGTTACTTAGGATTACCCTTCAAGAAACCTGAATCACAAAGATCCATGAGACATAGGATGATTGAGGATGCCCTTTAGTTCTATGAAATTAAATATAAACCCTCAACACCAATAGAAAACATTCAGGTTGATGTCCCAACAACTACAACCTTCATCTTAAACCGTGCCCAAATTCTGTTGACAGAAGCCACAAAAGGATCAACCCAAGACATACTCATAACAGGATACATTGAGATAGAAAAATTACACAAATCTGAATACCTTCAATGCATGACAAATCCTGTACTTTGGGAACAACACCAAGATGCTCTTGAAAAACGGGTGGAGATGATGAGATTACTGAAACAAACTGTCGACCAGAAATACCCATATATACCACAAACAGAGGATGAACCATCTTGGAGCAGTATTAAGGGTCAATCCGATTTCCCAGATCTCGGGAATGAGTCACAGAGTGGTTGTGGATTCCCAACCCAGATAGAAGACAGCATGCCTAATATTGAATTAGGTTGGGAAATTATAGGAGAACATAATGTTGAGCCAACCCTAGACCATGAATCACCAAGCTTAGAATTCCAAGACTCCTGCAATAATGAGATTAAAACTGAACCTCTTGAGGGTGCAAATCCTGCCCCTTATTCTGATAAGGTGACTCTCAAAGGTTATTCGGACTTAGATTCTAGTAGTTCCACCCACATCCTAAGCCTAGAATCTGGATTTGAAACTTATTGGGAAGATTACGAGGCCCTCTATGATGAGAATCAAAATTTCAATAAAGAGTATGATTCCGGGCCTCTATTTGATGAATGTCCATCTCCAACCTCCTCAGGAAATCAGATCGATTTTCCGGAAGGCATGCCAATTTACGATACAGAAATCGAGGAGTTGGACAAGTGGAGTTTCAATCGGGTTTGTCCTAACAGCTTGGAACTTGAGCCTAGAAAGAACACCTTTTTAAGCCCAGACTTGACATATAGGCCAGACCCCAGTCAGGCTGCTGAATCCACATCATGTGATTTTTTCTGTGGTGGAACTCATGATCTTGAATCTCATTCAAAACTTGATTTTCGCAAACTCTCCGACAATTTCGAATCTGATTATGATTTCGGAGAGACTCTGCTTCCTGAATACACCAAGCCCATCTATGACCTCAACTCACATAATTCATGCTCCGACTCCAACTCTGAAGTCCTGGGTCCCGAGATCACTAATTTGAGTTCAGGTTCCAATGACATAGAATCACTTCTTTTCGATCCCCAGGAACCAAAACCAGAAAATGCTAAGAGTGATTGTAGCCCAGAATTCGAATCTTTTCTCGATTCAGATTTCAATCTTCCTATAGACACTCTTCAGGCATACCCAGAGGACTCTCTACAGGAGACTGCCTGTCATTCATTTCTAGAAGAGCCCTCATACACTATTCTCATTGGAGCCACCTCTTCCACACATACAGAACTGATCAAAATCTATTCTCAACCCCGACCCGCAACAGGACTCAATTTCAATTCAGACTCACCACTCACTGAGCCGATTGCAGACGAATCAAATTCATAGCTATATCAGGTTTTGGACTTTGATCAGACTAGAGACTCTGCTCCATCATTCTCTGATCACCCCTGTAGGGTTTCTGCGACATTCACTGATTATTTTACAGATCCCTACTCTGACCTGGCTGATTCGACTCAACCAAACCCTACATCTACACTTCCACATCCGTCCAAGCTTCATAGTATATGGTGGGTCTCACACCTCTTGATCTACATTCATCAACCCACCAAATTGATTGGGTTTGGGCAGCATCATCAGCCTACTGATTTGAATAAGCACCTGGTTGGACCAACCAGGCTCTTGACCAAAGTGCTTGTTATACAGAACTCCGCTGATTTGACCATTCCCTCTCCATCCCATTTCCCGCTCAGTTGAAGGCGTCGAATTTAGCACTTAACAGGAGGCAACCAGTCATTCTTTTGAAAAATCGAAACCTTTTTCTGATAATTCTTTGCACTTTAGGTTCATTCCTTAGGACAGCCGACTTCACCTCAGGTGCTTGTATCTGAGATTAGAAATCATCCGCAACAGTCACCTCGACCCATCCACTCACCTAATATCTATCCTAATGCATAAACCAAGCCAAATAAAAACCCACCAATGTATAATGAAGACATTGCAAACTTTAGGCATAGGGGGGTATGAAAGTGCAATGAAATGGCATAATAAGAAAAGGTTTCAACAAAAAAAAATTCCGCATATGCCAAAAAAAAAAACTTTGGAAGAGGGAAGAAAGTGCTAGTAAGCTTCACAAAAGAAGGATGAAAAGAGCAGAATATTAAAAAGGAGCACAAAATGAAAAAGAAAAGGGATAGTCATTAGTAAGAAATTAAAGAATTAACCAAAGTTCTATACCACTTTAAAGAAAAATAAAGAGAAAGTGCATAATAAGATTAGTAAGAATGCGAACCTTAGGCATTCTTAGCTAGACTCTTAGTACCCATTAAGATCTAGATATTCCTCAAGGGGTTGAGGAAAATGAAAAGCTTAAGTATTAGGTCTAAGGCTTAGGGAGTATTCGGCCTCGTTTACTGACCTTCGATTTACGGGACTCGGTAACCTAAGCACCCAAATTTACACACACAATCTGGTTCAGCGAGCATAAATATCAAAATCACGCAGAAGCGTTTCAAATATTCTGAAAATGTCACTTAGATTAGGAGCGGTGAATCAACACAAGTTGATTTGGGCGAGTTCCTGGCGTAGAGAGGTGGAAAATTTCCCTCGAAGATGCGTAACAACATATTATCTCCTCGGTGCTTGTCTCCTAAGATATTTACATATCCTACTGGGGGCATGTAAGCACTTTGTTAGTTCAGATTCCATGGATGGCATTATCACGAAATGTCAATTGCCAGGGTCAGAATTCGGCCACGGAACACCATGGATGGGATTATCTCGAAATCTCGAAAGCCAGTGTTCTGGGGGTTACCATGGGCGGTGCTATCTCGAAGCATCGATTGCCAGGGACCTTTGAGGATTGATGATGGGGATAAGGAGTCTAATACAGATCGTGTTGTGAAGCCAATCCTAAGCTAGAATTAAAAAGAAAAGAGAGAGAAAACTCTCCAAACAAATAAACCCTTTGTCTCTCTCTTACAAAATGCACTGCAAACTGAACCAAGGCTAAAAATATCTCAAGTACAGGTGCTTTAACCACGGAGTCCAATAAACTTTAGGGTAGTTCCGGTGGGCCTTAAAAACCTTTGCTAAAGACTAAGGTTAAAGCTAGATAGATCTGGATCTTGGCTGGTATAGAGTACCTTTTAGGCCTATGGTTGGCATTTGACCTAATCAAGGAGACAAGAGAAAAAAAAGCACTTATCAAATTTGATGAAAGAATTCATGGTCAAGAATAGAGGTCAAAACCTTAAATTTTTGCTAAGGGACTAGCAAAAGCTAGGCATGGGGGTATGATGAGTACCTCATCATGAACCCTAACTAGCACATTTTGACCTAATAAATTGAACAAAAGCTCCTATAAAACCTAAGAGAAGGGTTAAATCTGGGAATTATAAATATGCGAATAAAATAATTCACAAGGGGTAAAACTACAATTTTACCATTGTAGTCCATAAATGGATTTCTAAGGGTCTAGACACAAGTCAAATGGGCTTACTAAGAGAAAAAGTGGGATGGTTTGATCAGGAAAGGGTTATGACAAAATCTGGGAATTAGATGACATTCTGTAACCCTAAAACAAATCCACTTTAATTCACAAAGTTTCAGGAAAGATAAAAATCAATTAGACCCTCTAAAATTCATAAAAAAATATCCCATAGGGTTTAGAACCTTCAATTTGGCCATTGGAACCTATCTTGACCTAGATTGAGAACCATACCTAATTTTTGACCTAATTTGGGTTTTTATGCAAAATATTTGGTCAAACATGGTCAAACCTAAAATCCAATCTCACCATTGGATTCCTTAGGTCCAAATTATATTTATACCAAAATTTGTACCTAAGGAAAGGTTGCCTTGACCCACTTTACAAAACGGTCCTCAACAATTACTTTTTAACCCTTAGCTTTTTGGACTCTTGCAGATACCCCCTACCTTTCTCATCTCTTTCTTTAATCGGGTCCCTCTGCCACCCGCCTGCGCAGGCCATACCTCTGGCGACTTTGCGCGGAGGATGGCGCTGTACAGACTTGGGGAGCCGGCCTCAGATTTGAAAGGATTCCTTGCGTTGTCCTCTTCAGCATGGGCTGGCTCCCATGCCCTACCGGCCATCATACCTCTCGTGCGAATGCTCGAGAGGTATGGGTCTTTTTCCGGCCATGCCTCCAGCGAGGAACCCACGTCTCCTCCTCGCGATTCCCTCTCGGCCAGCACCTATTTAAGGAACGGTAGCCCTTGCCGCTTCCTTCAAGCCTGTTTTGGCTAAGGAAATCCCTCAATTTTCGTTTCCTCCTCCTTCGGCCATTCGCCTGCAGGCTCTGGCAATCCTCCTCCTCCTCTCTCATCGCCCTGCCACCATACCAGTGGCAGGGTTACCTTTGCCGTCGTCGGCCGCGCCTTACCGTACCAGCAGGCGCCCTCCAACCCCTCTTCCTCATCGCCGTCTTCTCCCCTGGGCACTGTCTTCTCCAGTGACAGCGGGTACAGCCAGCCGCCAACTCTCCCCCTTTCGTCCACTTAGCTAGGTTAGACTTACTCCTCTCTTTCCTCTCTTCATTTTCCCCCTATCAATTTTTACTATCACACACCGACCATCACACACCACCGCCACCTTCTCCACCTCCGGCAGACCACCGGCGAGGTGTAGCCATCGCGTCACACCCCCAAACGCCTAGCCAGACACCTCATGAGCTCCGCCACAATCCACTGATCACCTTCCGCCCATTCACCAACCGCCAGCACCACCCCACACTTCCACTGATCTAACCCACCTCCACGGCCACAAAGCGACCTAGGCACGCACGCCTAGGCTGCCCCGCGGCCAACCACCCCCCTCCTCACCTTCGCCGTGACACGACAAAGGTTCTCCTATGATCTGACAGGGTCGCGAGGTCGTATTTGTGATTTCAGGGTCGCACATCTTCCTCCATTAGTGTAGGAGCTGGAGCTTGCTTGAAGCTTCGCGTATGACCCAACACCCCAAGTCTCCAGATCCAGAAGGTGCGGAATCCCCTCGCGAATACAATCAGGCCTTCACTTGGCGTCAGGGACCTCAGCTGCGTCTGTAATTGGGTGACGACTTGCTGCGGGCGCAAGCACAGAAGCGGGTGGGACGTTTAGTCCCACCTCATTAGTTTGCGAGAACCCCACCACACATAAATTGCAAAAGTGTCTTAGGCTCATTGCCTCAAGACACAGGGGTGAGGTCCCTCGCCCTCACTCACCACGCCTCGTCCGCGACACTTCCCCTGCGAACCTGGCACCCAGATCCGACTAACCCTACCTGTGCACACCTCGCGCACCACCCACTCCGGTGCGCTTGGTCCCGGGCACGACACCCGACCCGCATACCCGATTAAGGCTCTGGGAGAGCGAACCCTAGAGTGAATTTGAGAGAGAGAGACATGGGGAGGGTAGGGGTTAGGTTTTGCCTAACCGGTCGCCTGTGCAGGGAACAGGAGAAGCAAGGGAAGAGGTACGAGGACTTAGCTGCAGGAAGGCAACTGTGGCCAGAGAGAAAGAAGAGAAGGCGAGCACCGGAGTAAGCAAAGGAGGAAGAAGACGGCACTGTAGCCGCAGAGAAGCTGAGGCAGAAGGAGAAAGAAGGAAGAAGAAGAAGTCCAGAGAAGGAAGAAGAAGTCAGGAGATTTTACAACCCGATTCCCGAATCCCTACAGGAGACGAGACCGGACCGACTCGACTGATCCCAAGACCTAGTCATCCAGCGAGAAAGTAACCAAAAAGCAGTAAAATAAACCACATTCACCATGCAAGCATCTAACAATAACAAAAGTACAACAATAAAGAAATAACTACCACAGTACACACCATCACAACAGTAGGAAAGTAAACGAGTACAGGAAAATAAAGTTCACAATGAAAGAGTACAGAAGTGTAATAAACTACTTACTACAACAGGAAACAGAGTACAACAGAAAGCTACAACTACTGGGCTCTACTTGGCCCAGCACCCTTTGCAGCCGTAGGCTCTGGCTGCTCAACACCTAGACCTGAAAAGGGTTATGAGTACACGAAATCAACGAACGCTGAGTAGAGTGCAACCAACTAACTAAATAGTAAAGGTGGACAGGTAGCTGTTGTTTTTTAATTTCTTACTTTAACTAATTATTCTTTCTTTCATCACTTGGTTTATTTATCAAGTCTCTTTCCTGATCTCGAATGTTCCTCGTTGGAACGATCTTGATTGCAGTCTTTTCCGAAGAGTAGAAGTCGCACGTGGTGCTCTCCTAGCCAGGAGAGTCCCTCGTGGTGGTCCTACACCCAGTCAACCACCCCAAGGTCATGGACAGACGTAACGGTAACTACGGCACGCGCAATAAGCGCATGGGTAGCTACCCCGCACTGGCACGCGGTCATTTGTTTCCGTTAGCAGGTGCGCCCAAAGCACAGCACGGAACCAGTATAGGGCATAGCCCTCTCGGTAACAAAACAGGGGTCTCGCTCCTCCACAGTCCGCACACCCTCGCCTGACTACCCTGGTTTGCCGAGTGGGCCTAACAAGTCGGTGTAGGGCGGCTAGCTAAACCCCAGGTCCCGTGGGGTGGCTAACCCTCCCTACACTAGTAGCTCTTCCCGGTATAGTGTACACGAGGGCCACCGAGTCGGTGCAAAGTAGCCAAACTCACCCCGAGTCTCAACCCGAAGGCGGCAAGCACCCCTTTACACTAAGAGGTAACATGCGCTCCCCTTGGTACCACGTACTAAAGGGTCAGCACACTTCCCAACACATTCTAGATCAGTTCCATTCCCAGGAGCTCTACTCCTATCCCCCCCTAGGGTTCATGCTCATATACCTCGTGTCATTCTATACTAGGTTTCATCATCTCTATTTCCATTCTTAGGTTATATACCTGCAACTTGCATTTCTATCATTCACATTTCAGTATACGGGTTATACACAGGTAGCTCGTATTTCCATCATTCATATTACCATTCTCAATTATATACATGCAGCTCGCGTTTCCAACATTCAATCTTCCATTTTCAGTTCATATACAAGCAGCTCATATTATGACATTAACGTAACAACAAGAATTTATATGCAATAGTTTGCTAACGCAAGTACTTTACATTTCATAGGCAGCTGTTATTCATTTACAGGCAATTATTATTATTCTATATACTCGTCCAAGGCTGCAATCCACACATTCCATACAAATATTCCAATGTTTCTAGCCCTAGGATCCATGCCATACCCTAGGATCTAACATTCATTCCACATATGCATTCAAGTTTGTAATTAAACTAGGGGAAGCCACTCTACCAGTAAACTCAGGAGTAGTGGGGGCTTGATCGGCAGGTCCACATGCCTCAGCAAACCCCAAACCCGCAATTGAACGAGGTCCTAACGCAAGGATCATTCACAAGATACTACTCAGAACATGATAAAAAGTATTCGAACAAGTAGAGGAATTTATACGGGAATCAATGGTATCTTAATTGCAGAAATCGGACCTTAAATGGACCCTAAACGGGTCAAAAACAGTAATTCTGACTCAAATAAGACGTCTGGAACACCTTCCAGACGTCTTAAAAGAGTCCAGAGTCATACCTCAATTCCTACGCCACTCTTCAGACGTCCAGGAACTCCGCTGGATCGTCTGGACCTAGTTCCAGACGTCCGACCACCTCTCAGGATGTCTAGAAACACTTCCCGTCGTCTAGTGCCTTGCCCAGACGTTTGAACTGCGTGGGAGGGCATGTCCTGCACCTTCCCAAAGCGAATTCTGCACTCTCCAACGAAATCTCCTCAATATGGCACGAAATCGTGCCTCGGCGGAACGGCCTGCATGGCCGTATCCGCAAAGAAGGTGTACGTCGGGAAACTTACCTCAGTCGTCCGGAACCTCCTCCAGATGTCGTCTACGTCGTCTGAATGTCGGTCCAGACGTCTGATTCTGGAAAAATCTCATAATCAGAACCTGCCTTCGCCTTCTCGCGCCGCGCATGACTACGCTGGTTGCAGTAGTGTCGGGGAGGACCTCCCTGACTCACCTATTCGCCTCATGCATGCGCCAACCAACCGTGAGCTCTCTGGCGAGCTCCCACACGAGCTCGCACGCTTGCTCTCCTCTCTCCCCCTCGCTGCTCCTCTCCTCCCACGCCGCTCACGCCCGCTGCTCGCTACTCGCCTCTCACTGCTCTCGTTGGAGGAAGGAGAAGGGTGGCTGGAGGTGGGGTGAAAGAGGGAAAGGAGGGGGGTTTAAATAAGGTGCTGGGTTAGGGTTTTATGTCGGCGAGAGGAGAGAGAAAGAGAAGAAAACGAGGTAGCGTACTGTCTGCGTGCAGCACGAACAGAGATGCGAGGACGTACACGAAAAATTTGATTTCCAAACGTCTGACCCAAGCTCCAGACGTCTTAAAGGGCTCTAACAGCATGGGTCTTAACAGGAGAGAAGGCGTGCAGCAGAGATAGCAAAGAAGAAAAAGAAGCCAAGAAGAAGAAGAAGAACCAGCAGCAGCAGAAGCACTGTAGCAAGAAGCAGTTAAGGCATCTGACCCTTGGAGTCAGACGTCTGAAAAGATAGAGAAGAAAAGAAGAGATAATTTTCCTTTCTTTAATCCTTTTTTGTAAAATAATATATATTGTAAATTGTGATTTTTTTACGCTTCTAGAATCAAGTTTTGCTCCCTGAGTTCGACCTCGGAGATTTTCTATTTTCGAGTAATAAAATATAATCAAACTGGTCTCCGACCACTACCCGTGCGCTTATCGTGCGTGCCGTAGTCACCGTTACGTCTATCCGTGACCTTGGGGTAGTTGATTGGGTGTAGGATCACCACGGGGAACTCTCCCAGCGAGGAGAGTATCATGTGTGCCTTCTACTCTTCGGAAAAGATTGCAATCAAGATCTGTCCCTCGAGGAACATTTAAGATCAAGAAAGAGATTTGAAAATATATGAACCAATGGGTGAAAAGGAATAACTTGTAAATTAAATAATTGGAATAGCTAGTTTACCTGTTAGCTTTACTGCTTTAGTTAGTTGGTTGCCACTCTACTCAGCGTTCGCTAACTGTATTTACTCATAACCCTTTTCAGGTCTAGGTGTTGAGCAGCCCGAGTCTTCGGCTGCAGAGGGTGCTGGACCCAATAGAGCCCAGTAGCAATAGCCTTCTTTTTGTAGTACTTTCTGTTGCAGTGAGTTCAGGCTCTTGTACCTTTACTTTTCTGTACTTTTACGTTCTTGTACCTTGTTGCTGTTCTACTGTTGTGGTGGTAATATGTACTGTAGTAGCTTTTACTTTCTTTACTGTTGTACTCTTTTACTGTTAGTTGTTTAGCATAGTGAATGTGGTTTACTTTCCTACTTTTTGGTTATTTCTTATTTGACGACTGGGTCTTGGGATTAGTTGAGTCGAGTCGGTCTCGGGTCCTGTAGGGATTCAGGAACCGAGTCGTAACATCTTTCCACCTTAGGGTTTAGGATTTAGGGTTTAGTTCGTTAAACCATAAATCCTAAGGTGAAAAAATCACCTTTCAGTAGAAAAATCACTTATTATACGTGAAATGATTTTTCACAAACCTACAAACTGATTCCTAAACCTATAGGTCAAAATCACTTTACACGGGTGCCAAATTACTTTACACAGGTGAAACCATTCTTTGAATAGTTTTACACCGATGCAAAATGAGATTTCACCGATGTAAAGATATCTTAGAATAATTTATCATTAGTGCAAAATAAATTTGCACCGGTGTAAAATCACATAAAATAATTTATTACCGATACAAAATAATTTATTACTAAGGTAAAGTTACTTATCACCTATATATTTTAAATTAAAGTAGTGTGATTATTTTTTAAATGTAATAAAATATATCATATAACAAACTTACATTCTTTTATTTATTTATATTAAATATCAATTATCAATTAAATCTACATTCACAACACATGTAAATTTATCGGCATCACTTTTCACGTTATTATCTACCTTTTACTACTTTTTAACTTTGCAAAAATAGTAGGGCACAATTTTTGTGGAATTCACGACGCAAATGGCTGCGTATCCATTTTCAAAAATATTGGCTGCGTATCCGCATTATGATAATGAAAAAAAAAAAAAAGGGAAAACAAGGGCGTCTCCATTTCGTAGCCGTTATACCCAATCCCATTTATTCAAAAATCCCACCGTTACCTCACACACATCCCCGCAGCGAGGGAGAGGGGGGGAAAAGTGGAGGGAGGAAGACCGGAAGAGAGAAGGAGAAATGGCGCCAGCAGAGACCGACCAGTCCAAGGCGACCCCTGGAAGCGCCCGGAAGACGACGCCGATGGCGGAGAAAGGCATCCTAAGCCCGCGGTTCCGATCGGTGGCTGCGATGGCGGGTTGGGACGAGGAGTCCCTCCTCGCCTGCCTCGTCGTCGAGGACACCCCCGATCGCGACACCAAGAAGAGGAAGCGGCGTTTCTCCAAGAGTCCAACCACTGGCTCCAAACGGTCAGTAAAAAAAACACTCCCACAACAAACCCATCCCCCTCCTCCTTGAGGTAACAATGACCAATATCTATTGGAAGGACTACCAAATCAAGATGTATGTGCAGCGCACAGGAAAGAGTCGTGTCCTTTATGCCGACCTCTAACGTGTAAATAATAGCATTAACTGGATTTTTGATGGCTCAGGAAGAGGAAGTCACCTAATAGGAGCCCCTCTTGTGTACCTGTGGCAGTTCTTAGCCTTGATGAAGAGGAGAATTCCCAAGAAGAAGGTATGTTTCACTTCTGGGCAGGTGCCCTTCCTATCAGATTATATTCTTTTATGTCGTATGAACATTGTTCTTTATGTTTGATCAGTGGGCGCTGTTTCCGAGGAGAAGAATAGAGAGGGGTCGGAGATGTCTACTAATGCAGCTCAAATACCAAAGGCGGAAGAGTCTGAAACGGAGAGAGTGGAGGAGACTAGTGGTAAAAATGGACCAAACACAGCTTCTGCCCTTCCATGTATGGAGAGGTTGAGGGAGGAGCTCTCTTGTGCTGTGAGTATCGAATTATCCAGATGGCTGATTCCAGTTCTTTTATGTTAATCTTCCGTTGCTCCATTTGTGGTGTTGTTTGCTTGATCGGAAATTGGAATTTGCAGATTTGCTTGGATATTTGCTTCGAGCCAAGTACCACTCCGTGTGGGCATAGGTACAAGTGTTTTGGGCTTTGTTCATTTTGTAGCATGATGGTAGAATAAGAATTGGTTCTGTGTTTTAAAAAATCTAGTCAGTGGCATACGAGCAATCGCAGTTCCAAGAGTTATCTGCGAAGCTCAAGATAACTAACTAATTTATCCACCAAATTCTCTCAAAAGTTACTTCTCAATTTTTGGTCACGTCTTTCCTTTGTTCAATTTTTTGACTAATTATCCAAACGAGCATAACTTAGACTCAAATCAACCCAGAACTTATTTCTTCTTCACAAGTCAAACAGGGGCCTCAGAATAGCATTTATGTTATTCGTTCTCAATTAACTTGGAAATTCATCGAATTGTGAATGCTATGCTTTCCAAAGGGTAGGTAGTGGGCTGAGAATGATAAGGGATGAATAGCTAAGGTATACTCTCGGCATTGAATTTGACCTTATATCATCTCATATCCTTTTTTTTTTTTTTTTTTTTGATAGTTGCTAACTCATGCAACACCAGATACCACTCTTTCCACCAGCGCCTGACATGCCTTTGTCATTCTAAATCAATCGGCCACCTCAAAATCCATTTTTACCGCACAGAACATCCACCAATACCTCAGCTCGTATCCATCAAGTATCTTTAACCGTGTCCATTTTTGCATGACATGTTCAGATAAGAATCTATCGATAATTCATATCCATTAACATTATTATCCGTACTTTACATAGATTACATTTGATGATTTTTCAATCAATCGTAATCGTGTAGCTTTTCAAACTACAGGATTATTCACAAATCACCCCTCTTTTTTTTCTTTTTTCATTAAGGGTATAATGGCATACTTTCATTTACCCATATCTATATCCCATATATAGAAAAAGGAAAGGGATATGCTGACACCCTATCGACATTTGCAACTGATTGTTTGAAACCTTGTTCTCCACAGCTTCTGCTTAAAATGCCTGAGGTGTGCAGCCTCCAAGTGCGGCAAACGTTGCCCCAAATGCAGGGATCTAATTGGGTACATCCAAACTTCAACTTCATCTCCTCTCAATCCCAAACCCGCCAGATATCAAGCACAATTTTATTCAACTTCCCTTCATTCTTGCAGCAATGCGAGATCCTGCACGGTGAACACAGTCCTTTGGAACACCGTCCAACTCCTCTTCCCAGAGGAATTAGAAGCAAGAAGGAAGAAGCCCACTTCCCCAGAGCCGCTGCTGCCGCCACCAAAAAGAAGAAAGGCAACACCACCAACAAGGCATAGTGTCGTACCCACCAACAGGAGTGCCTTCATCCTAAGCAGTGAGCTGGTGAGTGAGGCCGAGATGGCGAGGAGCAGGAGGAGGCAGAGTGGTGATGGCAGAGGGAGAGTGAGCGTGAGTCAATCGGAGGACGCCGCGTTGGCTCTGAGGCTGCAGAGGGAGGAGTTCATGGTGGAGAGGAGAAGGAGCTCATCCGTGCATTCTGCAAGGGCCAACTTGAGAGCCATGGCCTCTAGAGCCATTCAAGTGCGCGTCAGGGGCAGTTTTGGTTAAGGGTCTCTCTTGACCAGTTTGTGGTTGTAACCTGATCAGAACCATCCAAGTCGAACTGTGGATGGTCAGGATGGTCCAGATATCGTGTTTGAGATGTTGTGATCGATACATTGGCAGAGAATTTTGGGTGCAGTTGAAGGAGCAATTCATCTTCGTTGCTGTAATTTGGTGTAGTTATTTGAGTTTTTACTCCATTGGCGTTTGCTTTGTCTGTATTTGTGATCTGTTGCCTGAATTCATAACTTCTAATTTGACTTCAACTAAGCTTTTTTAGAGAATATTCTGATTTTATTAGACGAAATGAGTACCTTGTTGATGCATATTAGGGATTCCCTATTTCGAATTCGCATTCTCGTGCAATCAGATTATCTTACCAAGTAAAAGAAATCAAGCGGAAGTAGATCGCATTTCTACAATCGAAATGGACCTAAAGCGATAAATGGTCGATTGCGAGGTGGTGTCTCGTCCGATCTTACCAATATGGCCCCTCATGATGCACTGAATTTTTTTTTTAGAAGCATTTAGGGCGATGGTCCAAGAAAGTGTATTTTAGTGGATTATTTTCCTCCATTCATCCCGTGTCACTCACCGCATCGCAAACTTTTGAGAGGAATATTCCATTGATGGTCTCGATCACTGCTCGATGCAAAGAGGAAGAAAGCATTTTCTTTATGTTGGATATTTGAATACTCCTTGTAGAAATAATCTATCTTTGTTCAGACACCTGTCTCAACCCCCTTCCCCCAGAAACCAAGCCTCTTTCTACAATCCCCACTCGCCCACTTTTGCCGCCACCCACGTGACCCACTACAAAATAACTTAAAACATAGAAATATTTCCAATTTTCTTCCTCTATTTAAAAGATTTTACTAGCAGCTTCATGTGAAAAATCTCAAGGAAAAATTTATTTTCTCCTGAACAAATTTTATATTTTTTATTTGAAATAAATCTCACAAAAGATTCCACCGTTATATATTTCTATTCCAAAATCAATGAGAAAATTGCAGATCAAGGAAAATCATGTGAGACACTTTCTATACTTTTAATAAAATTTCAACAATAGCCCATAATTTATATTATTATTAATCACCAAATTCAATATAAACAAAAGTTATATTATAGATTTAATTTTATTGGAGTGAGCTTTTTAAATGTTTAGTTAAATTATATATTATAGTTAGATATATCAAAATTCGACGAACTCCCGCAACGACATTAAGATACTACCACTAATCATTATATTAAACGACACCCAAATTCAACACTATATAAGTACTTACTAGAGTTATCACGTATGAGCAAACGAGCAGTGAGCATTACCTGATGTACCCTCAGGTCACGTGTTTTGCAAGAGAGCAACTCAATTTTTTTCCTCTCTTTTCTTTTCGTACTATTTGCTTTATGCAATAAATTTTTAGGGATAATTTTTGTAAGCAGTGAAATTGAGAAATAACCTTGATATAAATTGATTTTGCTATTTGGAGGAGGTATGAGTCAAATTATAACATAAATAGGGATGTTCATGAGGATAGGTGGGGATGGCATATCACAAGAGGGAGGATAAGTTTATCCCACCCCCTCCCCTATCGAATAAATTTATCCTAGATTTTGAGATAACTTTATCTCGAGATAAAATTCATCAAACATGATATTAATCACTATATCCCACGTAACAAATAATACCTTAAGGAGGTAAATATAATGTGATATGATCCCACAACCTTACATGTTAATGGGGCCTACCATTACCCCCAACCACTTGTTATCGAGAGCATCTGCCAGTTGAAGAAGCAACTTAGGCTATTTTCTCAAAAATGAGGAATAAGGATGCGTCTAAAACTTAGCCTTCATTTTTCCTATTTTCCCTTTTTCTTTCCATGATGCAGTACATAAAATCCGTTAATCTGTTTTCCCTTTTTCGGTGTCCAATAAGGTTCCTTTACCTCCAAAGTCGGCAAATGCTTGCATTAACTAAGTTGCCAAAAATGTACAATTCAATTGAACCCATAGTATGCTATAGAAACATCAAGACTCTGTAATATATTTGCATTATATGTTAATAAGGTGTTTGATTCCCCATACAACAGTGTTATAATCCATCTAGGTTGTTGGATCAAAATTGTATACGTCCAATTTTCTGTCATTTTTCCTTTTTCCTGTAAGGGAGAGGGAGTTGACAATTTGGCATTTAAATTTTGAATCAAGGACCATAATGTTGTACGATCTCCTACCTTCAAATTGGGAATATTTTGTAAATAAATTATTCCGATGGCCCGAGAGATTTGACTGCAATCTAGTAGGTTCGACTTTGTTAGATGCCATTGGATGTCTATAAATCCAACAATCCAATGGCGTGAAAAAACTTGAATTCTATGGTCCCACCATGTGTGCTTTCACATGCTTTTGCCAACCATCACGTTCCAAATGCAAACCTACTCATGACATGCTTTACCGAAAACCATACCTCATCATTGGATGTCTCACTAAAGGATCGAAAATTGGAGAGGAGCAAGATCAGTGGCTGCAATATTAGAATGAAACATTCTAAAAAAATTTGTATCGATTGTGCCACAATTGAGCACTTTTGCCTAATCACTGCATCGACACGATACAAATTTTCATTTGTTTTTAGCCTTTGCATTCAATTCATTTCAATTTAATATGACATCTACCGCAATAGAAATCGTTTCTGTTTGACTATTTCCAATTACCAATTCTTGTTGACCACAACCTATAGAAACAAAACTATTAACTACTTTTAAGTCAATTTTCATAGGTTCATGCATAGATCAATGCTCATAATGCCAAGGGTGTTCACTTCTCCACATCTTCATTCGTAATCACTTTGAAAAGCTTCTGCCATCAATGGATACCATCAAAGTATCAACCACACATCTTAACAAGGATTTTCCTGTAGGGACGTCCACAATACTTTAAAAGATCTCCTTTAATGGTGGTATCACTACTAAAGATGACAAGACCTACATTCTCATTCTCAAGGTTCAAAGTGATTCCTTTGACACCATAGTTTGAATCTCCTTCAATCCATAAACACATGTAATCCCATCTCCAATTAAAATCACATGACCAATCTCAATAAAAGAAAAAGAAAAAGATGACATTATGAATACCCTCAACAATAACCACTTCCCTGGGCAATGTTGTGTCATGCAAACCGATCAACATGCTTGTCTTTGTCACCATAATTTATATTTGTTATTATACTTGTCAATGTGTTGCATCCATCGTACCTCTATCCCATACCCATCATCGTGTTGCCATGGTGCATGCAAATACCGTTGAATGAGCATTACTACCGAGTTATTTGCATGCAAGATAAAACAAATCTAGTTTAAATATTTTTAAATTAAAAATTAAAGTTATGAACACATATTCCTCACTAAATATACGTGTCATACCTAATCCTAAAATTGAAACATGCCCATATCGTCTATTATTTTTTAAGTTAATTTTGATAATAATAAATACTTGAAATCCTATATGTGAATCATTTGTGTATTCAACATATAAATTTTAGGGTTCTAGTTTCACAATGAGCAAAATCTTACTTTAGCAGATAATGTTTCCTCGATCTCGAATTCTAAAACCTGACAAGTTTTTGTTGTGTGGAAGATGTAAGAGACAAAGACATTATTTGTTAATCCTTTGATCCATATTCAGAGCTTAATTTATAGCCATTGGTCTCCCGTGGAGTTATCAAAGTTTTGTTGCTATTAGTCTCGATCTTTTCACCTTTTAGCCTTTCTACTGACAAGGGAGACCGTGCCTAGAGATTGTTATCACCTTCTTTGATTAAGGGGCTATTTAGATGGAGAGAGAGGAGTGGTGTGATCGGAGAAAAACCATAACTTGGTTACACAATATGAGAAAAGCGGAAATACTTGCCACTTTCAACAATTGTAAAAGAGCAACTCTTCCCCACTTATCTAAATTGATTCTTCTCCCATTCTATCCTCAAATGCAATGTTTAAATGAAAATGCTATAAAACATGCTTGGTTTATGTTGAGATTTTAGGAAAATAAGCTTTGTTATTTTTTAAAAGAAACCTTTAGGTCTCTTTTACAGAGAGAGAGATTAAGACAAATAAGAAAATACAATGACAATATTTTCACAATATTTTCTTATTGAAAATAACAATAAAAAAGAGTAACGTCAAATAAAGAGACACAATATTCCCTTACCAAAAATAACATCCCAACACCCTCTCTCAAGTTGGAGTATAGATATCTATTATGCCTAACTTGCCGCAAATTAACTTATGCTACTTTTTCTTCAAAGTTTTCGTGAATATGTCTACAAACTGTGATTATGATGACACATACGAAGTGCTAATCTAACCTTGAATAATAGTATCTTTGATAAAATGACAATCCACTTTGATATGCGTAGTATGCTCATGGAATACGAGATTGGAGGCAATATAGGTGGCAACCTTATTGTCTCAAAAGAGAGGAACATGCTTGTCCCAAAAATGCCCAGCTCATGAAGAAAACTTGACATCCACAAAATCTCACAGGTAGCTTGTACCGTAGCACGATACTCAGCCTCAACGCTAGTATGAGCCACAGCCATCTGCTTCTTACTTCGCTAAGAAACAAGGTTCCCTCCAAGATCAATAGCAAACCCAGATGTAGACTTTCAGTCCTCAGGTGCTCAAGCATAAGCAGCGTTAGAATGTGCAGACAAGGTAAGTGAGGTATGAACAAGGTAGCATAATCCTCTACATGGGTACCTTTTAGCTAGCATAGAATCAAATAGACATCTCTCTAGTGACTATGTATATCGAGGGGACTGCATAAACTAACTGACACGGCTAATAGCAAAACTAATATCAGGTCTTATAATAGTGAGATATAGCAAACACCCTACTAAACCTTGTATCGAGTAACATCCTCAAATAGTGGATTGTCCTCCTCGGAGAGATGCACACCTAGAGTGTCAATAGGTATAGCAGATGGTTTGACACCCAACATGTTGACCTCTCTTAGAATCTATAATGTATACTGTCACTTAGATAGAGACACAAATGAATCCTACCAAAACCTCAACACCAAGGAAGTAGCGTAAATCACCAAGATATTTAGTCACAAAAGTGCACTGAAGAAAGGCCTTGGTCATCGCAATCCCCTCTGTGTCATCACCTGTCAGAATTATATTATCAACATAAATCGCTAGGATCACTACACACATCTTCCTCCTAACCTCTGTGCGTCAGATAAAGATGGAATGGTCTGTGGATGATGCCTGAAACCCCATTTGTTGTATCTCCAAACTCAATCTCTCAAACCAAGTTCGGGGGCTCTGCTTTAAGCCATAAATAACCTTCTGCAGACAATAAACAGTTCCCCATGAACCTGATAACCAGGTGGCCATCACATATACACTTCCTTTGATAGATCCCCGTAGAGAAATGCATTTTTGATGTCCAGTTGCTGTAGATACCACCTCTGAGTGATAGCCACTACTAATATAACCTAGATAGATGTGATCCAAGCCACTAGAGAGAAGATGTTATAGTAATCCCCCCTGTATGTTTGGGTGAATTCTTTGGTAACAAGTCGAGCTTTGTATCTCTCAATAATCCAGTCTACTAAATACTTGATGGTATACACCCATCGACAATCAATTAAGGTGGCATCTGATGAACATGAACTAACTCCTAGGTACCCCGAGATTGTAGAGCTTGCATCTCCTCATCCATCAATTCTCGCCATCTAGAATCCTGTAGGGCGTGGTCAACATTTTTGGGAATAGAGTTGACCGTAATAGTTGAGGTAAATTATTGATCCTGAGAAGGTAAGTGCTGGAGTCTTGTGTAATGAGCAATATGATGCAGTGTACTGGCATGCTGGGTAGGGTGTCACATCTGTAAGCTCTCATCTGCTCTCTCCCCCTCACTATTAGACCTTCCTGGCGACTCATCATCCAACACCTTGCAAGACGATGATAAGTCCGGACATTTTGAATGGCTGCCTCAATGGATGCTCCTTCCTCTGAGAAGTATGAAATCTTCTCAAAGAAAGTAACATCAACTGTAATAATATATCGACAACGAGTAGGATCATAGCAACGATAACCCTTCTGTGTCCGTGAGTAACTAAGGAATACACACTTTGTGGCACGAGGAGCAAACTTATCCTCTATACCATGCTTCTGTACAAAACATGTGCATCCAAACACCCTGAGAGTCACTTTAAAGGACTTGTCACACATGGGATGTATCAACTTGTTGGGAATCTGACCATCAAGCATAGCAAAGGGAGTACGATTGATGAGATATCATATAAGGAATGGCACGTCTCCAGAATCGTCGAGGCACTTCCATATGCGCCATCATGGTTTGTCTTATATGTAGGAGACAACGCAACTTACGCTCAGCCACACCATTCTACTGGGAGGTGTGTGCACAAGAAGTCTAATGAAGTATTCCCCTAGATCTAAGAAAATCCTACAGCTCCCCTTGCATAACACTGTTGGTGCTAGAGCACCGCGATCGTTTATTTTGATGATAACAAAACACGTGTCATTTAACATTTGCACTTGAAGTCTTAGATTTCAGGTTAATTGCAAATGGAGACGTGGTTAGATGGAGTTCGAGCTCGCATCCATGGTGGATTAGAAGAGCTTGACGAAGAATAGATGAGCTTCGCGAAGAGCGATTGCTTGAACAAGGGGATGAAGAATATGATAGATTTCCTTTCCTTTGTACTTTGTATTTTTTTTTTGTTGCTCTTTATTTTTGTTTCTTAGATTCTTGTTAAAGAGCCTCAAAGAACCCTAACAGTAGTCCTAGGAACACTTGCACAACCCTAGGATATTTAGGCTTTCTGTAGAGAACTTAGAAAACCAAAATAGGGTTCAGACAGCCTTATCAGACGTCTAATCTGAAAATCAGACGTCTAATAATGACTTTTAAGATGTCTAACTGTTGACTAAGACGTCCGATTATATTTAGGCTGGACTTAGTTAGTTCTGTCTGATGAAATCAGATGTCTAAACTTTAGTCCAGACGTCTTAGCAGACGTCTGATGCCTTTGCCAGACCTCCAATTAGTAGACCGTTGGCTACCTTAGCAAACGATGAAGAAAATGACCGTTAGCCTCGTATCAGACGTCCGTAAACGACTCTAGACGTCTGATACATAACTGTTTTGCCTCAGCTGACCCAAAATATCTTCTCAGAGATTTTCTAGCCGTTGCACTCCCTTGGGAATCCATTTCCGCAGAAAAAGAGGTTTCCAGACGTCCAGACTTAGTGCTAGGCATCCTATATGTCGTTTGATGGCAATTCACTAGAACCCTGTTTCGATCTGATTCAAGTCAGGAAGGAAACCCGCCTAAAATCAGACGTCTGACTTTGTTTTCAGACGTCTTAAACGATTTTTCCAGACGTCTGATAACCCTGTCAAAGTCATGATTAATCCTGATTCCGGCCTGTCTCTTGGACCTTGCACCCAACGGCTATGAAAGCCTTCCAAGGCCTTTCAAAGCCTTCCTAGGGCCTCTATAAATAGAGGAGAACCCTTGCCACTCATATACACACCAAGACACACCAAGCAACATGCTGTCCACTCTTTTGTGTCAAAAAGAAGAAGAAGATCAAATAAAAGAAAGCTCTTGCTCTCCAAGCCTTGTTCTACACCTAGAGAGCTTGATTCCTATTGCGCACCCACTCTCCCTTGCAATTACGAGAGCGACAAAGTGCTACCACGTGGTTTACGCATACGCGTCATCACATCGACGCACTTCTTACAAAGGGAAGCATCCTAACTCCTGTAGCAACTAGGTCTCATATCTTTGTGGCTCTATAGGATTACTCTTTGTATATTTTACTTTGCTTGTGTTGGGTATTCGCTTTGCGAATTCCCATCTCCTTTGTGAGACAAAATCCTTCTCATGAAGAGAAGGGGTTTGATGTATGCTACCTTCGTATAAAGTAGCGTGGTTGTAATTGAGGTTGTATTACCCTCGTTTAAGTAGTATGTTAGTGGATTTGATTAACTTGGTTGATCGGAAAATCCTAACTTGAGAGGGTTATGTGATGGTTTTCACTCGGGTTGGGTTTCCATCTTAAAATACTTGCATACTTTGTATGATTGTTTATTTTGTGAGATTGTCTATTTTTTATTCCGCACTTTATTGCGTCACCCCCTCCTACCAGGGAAACTACAAACACTACAACAAAATAGAATTTTAGCAACTGTCTTTTAAGAACAAATTTTCTTTTAGTCCTAGTTTGGTAAGAGGGATAACCCATCAAAATAGGGTTAACCTTGTTTGGTAGAAATGATATTTTGACCCGGGTTAAGAGGACTTAACCTGGGATAAGTTATTCTAGAGTTGAGTTGATGTAGGATAAGTTTTTTTTTATGGGTTATCTCATGTGTTTTCACAGGTTAACCCAGAAACTTTCCAAATAATTACGGGTTAATCCACCAGGATAATCTTTATAACTTCCAAACAAAAATGGAGAATAATCAAGAAGTTATTCCATGAAATCTATCCCTCTATTCAAACTAACCCTTAAAGATTAAAAATAAATAAGTGATAGATAAAATGTCACCACAAAAGTAAATCAATTTTTAAGGACGCATAAATGATCATCAAAATTTGGTCAACCGCTCCCCAAACGGTGAGAAACTTTTCATTCTCGCATGCCTAATCCCTTTCCGCTCGGATTTTCCCTACGCCTCTCCACTGCGTCGAATCTCCTCCAAACCCTCTCTATCCTACTGCAAGTTCCTCCAATGCTATTACCTCTGTTCTCCAAGTTCCTCCCTCGTTGCTCCGCTCTCCCATGAGTTCCTTTGACTTTGCCGCCTCTCTCCCGCGAGTTCCACCCATGCGAGCACCTCCCATGTCGTCGCCTATAGCTTGCCAACATGAGGGTTTGGAGGGCAATGCCCCCAAACCCTCCTTGCCATCGCTGTGACCTCCACCTTCAATCTTGTCCCCCACATCTCTACCACATTACCGCCCCCAGACCTCGCATCCTCTGATCTCCTCCTCAAGGTACATTGCGGATCTCCTTCTCATCGATGATCTCACGCCTGAACGATCATCAACAAGAAGGTCCTGAATGAGTGACTCAACCGGATCTCTGATAAGAACCTCATCATGAACCCTAACTAGCATATTTTGACCTAACAAAGTGAACAAAAGCTCCTACATAACCAAGAGAAAGGCTTAATTCAAGGGATCACTAATTTGGAAAGAGAACATGAAATAAGGGGTAAAACTGCAATTTTACCATTACAGTGCATCAACGGGATTTCTAAGGATCTAGACATAGGTCAATTGGACTTAATAAGAGAAAAAGTGGGATGATTCAGCCATAAAAGGGTTATTGTGAAATTTAGGAATTAAATAACATTCTATAACCCTAAAACAAATCCACTTAAATTCACAAGGTTTCAAGCAAGATAAAAATCAAATAAATCCTCTAAAATTCATGGAAAAATATCCCCTAGGATTTAGAACCTTCAATTTGGCCTTTCGAACCTGTTTTGACATAGATTGGGGTCCATGACCAATATTTGACCTAATTTGGGTTTTTGTGCAAAATATCTGGTCAAACATGGTCAAACCTAAAATCCAACTTCACCATTGGATTCCTTAGGTCCAAATTAGGTTTATGCCAAAATTTGGACCTAAGGAAAGGTCATCTTGACCTACTTTGCAAATTGGTCCACTAAATTACATTCAGACCCTTGACTTTTGGAAACCCTTGCAAAGACCCCCTCAACTTCTTCATCACTTTCTTCATTTTGGTCCCTCTGCCATCACAGCAGGGACCCATACTGCCGGCGACTTTGCGAGGAGGATTTTTCCTCATTTCCAAGGGGAGCTCCCTGCGAGGCCCCCTTATCGCATGAGTAGCTTCCTATACTCTGAATCGCCCCATACCTCTCGTGCGAACACTCGAGAGGTATGGGTCTTACTCTGGCCATGCCTTCGACGTGGTGTTCCCACCACTTCCTTGCAATTCCCCCTCTGCCCGTGCCTATTTAAGAAGCCTCAAATCCCTCCGCTTCTTTTAAGCCTGTTTCGGTCGAAGATTACCCCCCAATTTCGTCTCCTCCTCCTCCGGCCATCTGCCCGTAGGCTCCGGTGACTCTCCCTCCCTCTTCTCTTCGCTCTGCCACCGTACCAGTGGCAGAGCCATCTCTGCCTCACTCCTTCGCATTGCGCCATACCAGCGCGAGCTCCTCAACCCTCTTCCTCGTCGCCGCCTCTCCATCTCAGGGCCTTTGTCTCCGGTGACGGCAGACACGCACCGCTCGCCCTCTGCCTCCCCCCTTCGCTCCAAGTCCCCTAGTTAAGTTCCTCTTTCTCCCCTCTTCATTTCCCCCTTATCAATTTCTATTTCGACCCCTCGACTGCCATTACCACCATCATCGTTCCCACCTCTGACCAAATCACCGGCGAGGTGTGCCCACCACTCCACGCCTCCATCTACCTCTCCAAACCCCTCAGAAGCTCCGCCACTGTCCACTAATCATTTCCCCCCTTTCCATCGACCACCACACGTCCCACATTCTTCCCCCAAACACACCCACACATTCGCACACAGTGTGCCATAGGCACGCACACACAGGCACTATCGAGCCACGCCAACACCCCAAGCACCTTCACCGTGGTCCAGCGACCCTCGTTGAACGTTTTGACGTGACCGCGAGGCCAATCTTGTGTTTTTAGGTTCGTCACCCCTCCGCCATTGACGAGGAATCTTGAAGCAAGCTTGCTGCAGCTCCAGGCCTTGCTATTCCAGGCTTACACCCCCAGGTTAAGCGGAATACCTTCGCGCACGTACTCAGGCCTTCAATTGGAGTCAAAGGCCCTCGCAGCAGCTGCAATTGAGAGCTCAACCTCTACGGGCACACGCAAAAGGAAGGTGGAATAATTAGTCCCACCTCGGAAGTGAAGGCACTCCTACACCTGCATAAGAGGAAAAAGTGCAGTAGCCTTGTCGCCTCAGATCCACGAGGTGAGGTCCCACTCACCCGACCCAGTCTCGTCCGCGACCCACACCTCCGCGAACCTAGTTGCCTAACCCGACTACCCGTGCACTCCTCACCCACCACCGCACGCCGGTGGGCTTGGTCCCGGGCACGTATACCCGACCCGATAACCCGATAAGGCTCTGGGAGAGCTGTTCTGAGAGTGAAATAGAGAGAGATGCGGGGGTAGGGGGTAAGTTTTGCTTCTCTGTGCTATGCAGGGAAGGAGGAGGAAGTAGCTGCAGGGAAGAGGAAGAGAAGAGAAGAAGAGGAGCAGCTGAAGGAAGGAGAAGGTGCGATTGAAGATAAGAAGAGAAGGAAGGAGGAAGCCGCAGAAGAAAGAGAGAAGCAAAGGAAGAAGGCAGAGGAAGGAGCTGAAGAAGAAGATTGTAGAGGCCAAGGAAGGAGAAGCTGAAGACGCAGCCAAAGCCTAAGGCAAAGAAAAAGAAAGAGAGAAGCAGGAGCTGCAGCAGAGAAGAAAGAAGAAGAAGGTTGAAGAAGCATTGTAGCAATCACCAGTTAAGACGTCTGAAAGACAGAAAGAAGAGAAGGAAGAGAGAGAAAAAGAAAGAGAGAAGAGAAGAAGGAAGAAAAGAGAAAGATCTATTTCTTTTTAGCCTTTATATACAATGCATTATTTTTGAACATTATCTTTCAAATTTGAGATTGTGATTTTGCTTCTGAAATACCAATTTGCTCTCTGAGTTCGACCTTGGAAGTTTTTGAATTTCGAGTAATAAAATTGATAATTGTTTATACGACGTTTTCAAACTATATTGCAACGAATATCCTTTTAAAAACATGATCTCGTCGTACCAAGTGATTAATCTCCCGCATGCTCCTCCACTCTGACGTCCAATTCAAGTTGGTTCGCAACATTCAGACCAACATTAAGTGCATCGTCAACCTCAACGACCTCGCCACCGGCCATAACAAGTGCTGCATCATCCAACAGGTAATTATCGTTGCTTTACACACATACACATATATATGCACATCACATCTGATTTAAGCGTAATTATGGGTTCCTGTCTCAAAATATGCACTAGTTGTCACCATCACACCATAACCATATGTGTGGTGACGATAGACTTCATCTCTTTTCTTATCCTCCCCGTTCTCTTCCTCTCTATTTTTCTATTTACATGCGACGCCTTTCTCTTGGGTTATCTTAGTAGCATTTTATGGGCAACTTCAACAATCTTTAATGCTTAAACATGAAGATCTAATTTATCTATGGAGTGCTACTTAGTGGTTTGTCTAGTTTGTGTGCAAACGACATGGTTCCGTGTGCATGCAGCCCTGTTCACGAAAAAGTATGGATTCTGTTTCTAGTAGATAACTGGAACGGCTGTGACACCTTTTAGCTATAGTTAAATGATAGAGGATGCATGCCAAATGGATGCCTCTTTCTTTTTGGTAAAAATATGGTAGTTGCAAGGCTATTAGTATGTCTTTGTGAAGGGATAAGGGGAATGAACAATGTAGTATTAACCCAAATGGATCAAGCAAGGAAGAGAGGGTGAGAACATGGGAGCATCTTTGCAAGGGGAGTGTGGTTTTGCAAAGTGGAAGGTGCCAAGATGTGCACAAAGGTGAAGAATTAGAAAAAATGGGAGAAAAGACATAACACTCCAAAGGGTTGAAACTAGATAATGCTGGAATCTCAATGTGTGGATTTTGTTTCCCTTGGCAAAGATCAGTTGTTAATGTCCATTTTTTTTTTGGTGTTTTTATTTCTGTAATGTTGAAATAGAATGAAAGAGAAAGGGGATGTGAAATTTTGTGCAACTTATTTGCTTACTTATTAGAATCGAGAAATTAACCCTTATAATTTGGAAACTTTAAACAATACCTTGTAGGTGGTAGTTTTGCATGTACATTGTTGTTTCAGCAACTTGTAGCTTCAGATACGACAATTTTTCAATTAATCACTTCAGCAGCTTTGAAAACATTATTTAACCTTAGGGAATGTGTAACGACCCGGTTCCCAAGCCCCTACTAGACACGAGAACCGGACCGACTCAACTAATCCCAAGACCTAGTCGTTTAACGAGGAAGTAACCAAAAGAGCAGTAAAATAAACCACATTCAACATGAATATAACTAACAGTAAGAAAATAAAGCAGCAAGGAAAGAAACTACTACAGTATATGCCACCACAACAGAAGAACAACATTCATAACTAAATATGAACTGCAGGTAAAGAAAAGTACAGCGGAAACAAGAACTACTAACTATAACGGAACAAAAAGAGGTACAAGAAACAATGGTAACTCTACTGGACCCTACTCGGCCCAGCGTCCTCTACCGCCGCTGACCTTGGCTGCTCAACACCTGGTCCTGAAAGGTAACGAGTGTAACACGTCAGCAAACGCTGAGTAGAGTGGCAACTAAAACTAAAGAAACAGTAGAGTGTACAGTAGCTGTTAAGTTCTGTTACTTTCTTTATTTAAGTCTTTCAATTATCTCACGATTTATCTATTTCTCAGATCTTTCACTTAATCTCGAATGTTCCTCGTGGGAACGATCTTTATTGCAGTCTTTTCCGAACAGTAGAAGTAGCACGTGGTGCTCTCCTGGCCGGGAGAGTCCCCCGTGGTGATCCTACTCTCAGTCAACCACCCCAAGGTCACTGACAGACATAACGGTGACTACGGCACGCGCGGTGATGAGAACCTCATCATGAGCCATAATTAGCTCATTTTGACCTAATACAGAGAATAAAAGCTCCTACATAACCTTAGAAAGGCTTGGCTCAAAGAGATTCTGAGTTTGCAAAGAAAACATAAACTGAGGGGTAAAAATGCAATTTCACCAATCCAATCTGAAAACAGGGTAACTCAGGATCCAAACATAGGTCAAAACAACCTAATAAGAAGAAAAGTGGGATGAAATGACTCAACAAGGGCTACAGCAACTCCGAAGAATTAAATGACATCCTGTAACCCTAAAAACAAACCCACTTAAATACACGAGGTTCGAGGCAAATTAAAAATAGAATAAATCCTCTAAAATTTATAGAAAAATAATCTCTAGGGTTTAGAACCTTCAATTTGGCCTTAGGAACCCATTTTGACCTACATTGAGAACCATGCCCAATTAACAACTTAATTTAGGTTTTTACGTAAATTGACTGGTCAAACAAGGTTTAATCTAGAAATAAAATTCACCATCATAATCCTTAGGTCCTAATTAGTCATGTATAAAAACTTGAGCCTAATAAGAAACCTTCTTAACCAACTTTACACTTTGGTCCTCATGTATTTACTTTTTGGCCCTCAACTTTTGAACCCTCATATTTTGGCCCATAACTCTCCTTCGTTCTTTGCATTTAGGTCCCTCCTGCAAAACCTGAGCAGCACCATGCTCCGGCGACCTTGCGCGGAGCATGGCGCCGCGCAGGGTAAGGGAGGGAGCCTGCCAAGTCAAATGGGGGTGCCCTACGTCGTCAGCCGTCGCAGGAACACCCCTTGATGGCTGCAACCACCCATACCGGCCGTGCGAACGCACGGACGGTATGGGTATCCTTCCTCCGGCGTCCTCCGGCGAGGGAGACACGTCGTCTCCCTCCGCCCTCCTCTCTGGTTCTGCCCCTATAAATACCCCCGTCGCTCCGCCGTTCTTCCCAGCTCGGATCTGATGGAGAAAACCCCCACAACTTTCCTCTCTTCCCACTCCGGCAGAAGCCCTCCAGCTCCTCCGGTTCCTCCTCCTCCTCTTCGCTCTGCCGCAATACCAGCAGCAGAGACTTCTTCCTGATTCTCCTCCGCGTCGCGCAATACCGGCGCGCGCTGCCTCTACCCCGTCCTCGCTGTCGCCCCTTCCTCTGGGCAGTTTCTTCTCCGGCGACAGTCGATACGGCTGTCGCCTGCTCCAGCCCCCCTCGTCCTGCTAAGTAGGTATAACTTCTCCTCTTCCTTCCCTCTTTCTTTTCCTCACTGTAAATCTTTACTGTCGCCCTCGACCTCGCCCAAACACTCTCACCTTCCCCATCTCCGGCCAAACTCCGGCGACTCGCTCCCGTCATTCCACCACCCCACACGGCTCGCCGACCCTCACAGAACCTCCGCCTCCTCACCCTGATCAACCTCCGCCCTTCCACTTCCCACCAATCGCCCTCTGCAGACCCACCGACCAAACCCATCTCGCCACCTGCAGTTTGACCTAGGGCGGCCCTTAGGCTCCGCCCCGCCACCTGCAGACCCCCCGATCACCTTCGCCGTGCTACGGCGAAGGTCCTCCGTGAAGGTTCTTCCCTACGAGGAGGGGCGACGTAATAATTGCGGAAATAAAATATATAAAGCAATCTCACAAAATAAGCAATCACAAAATGTACACAAGTAATTTTTAGGTGGAAACCCAAATCGGGTGAAAACCACCACCTAACCCTCTCGAGTTAGGATTTTCCGATCAACCTAGTTGATCAAATCCACTAACCGAATCACTTTAAAATGAGGGTGATTCAACCTCAGTACAACCACGCTACAAGTACGAGGGTAGCGTTCCTCAACCCCTTCTCTCCACGAGAAGGATTTTGTCCCACGAAGGAGACGGGAGTTCGCAAAGCGAATACCCAACAAAATAACAAAGATAAAAGAAACAACAAGTCCTATAGAGCCAACAAAGTAATTATAAACCTAGCTTCTATAGGAATAAGGAAACTCCCATTTGCAAGGAGTGCGTCGATGATGACGCGGGTGCGTGAGCCACGCAACGGCGCAATGTCGCTCTCGTGAACAACGGCGGGAGAGCGGGTGCGCGAAGGTTTGATGCTCTCAAGGGAATGGAGCTTAAGCTTGGAGAGCAAGATCTTTTCTGGACACAAAAGAGTGTGAAAGTGTGTAGCTAAGTGTATCCAAGTGTGTGTTTGTGTTACAAAGGTTTCCCTCTATTTATAGAGGCCTTAGGAAGGCTTTGGAAGGCTTGGAAAAGCTTCCATAGCCGTTGGGAACAAAGTACAAGAGAATCAGGCCGAAATCAGGACAATGATTACATTTGACAGGGTTATCAGACGTCTAACTCTGGCATCATACGTCTGGAAGGCCACTTTAAGACGTCTTATTTAAAGGTCAGACGTCTGATTCTATGCGGGTTTCCTCCTGACTTGAATCAGATCTAAACAGGGTTTTTGTGCAAGTCCATCAGACGACATACAAGACGTCTGGCACTAAGTCTGGACGTCTGGAAACCTACTTTTACTGTGGGAATTGATTTCCAAACGTTGCAACGGCTAGAAGATCTCTGAGAAGAGATTTTGGGTCAGCCGAGGCAAAGCGGTCATTTATCAGACGTCTGGAAATGCCTAAGGACGTCTGATAAGGCTCTAACGGTCATAATCTTGAGTGTTTGCTAAGCCAGCCAACGGTCCACTAATTGGACGTCTGGCAAATCCATCAGACGTCTCCTAAGACGTCTGGTCTAAGGTCTGGACGTCTGATTTCATCAGACAGAACTAACTATGTCCAGCCTAACAGTTATCAGACGTCTGAAACAACAGTCAGACGTCTTAAAATACTTTATCAGACGTCTGATTTGGGAATTAGACGTCTGGAAGTGCTGTTTGAACCATATATTGGTTTTCTAAGTATTCTACAGAAAACCTAAGTATCCTAGGGTTGTGCCGGTGTTCCTAGCACTACTGTTAGGGTTCTTTGAGGCTCTTTAACATAATTTCTAAGGAAAATAAAGAGCAAGAAAAATAAAGATAAAAGTACATGAAAGGATTAAAAAGAATCTATCCTATTCTTCTTGTTTTCTATCTTCAATCTGTCGCTCAATGCGAACCTCCTCTGTTTTCCGTCAAGCTCCTCCAATCCGTCCTGGATGCGACCTCGAACTCCGTCTAAACACGTCCACATTTGCAATTGACCTGAAATCTAGGACTCAAATTGCAAATGTTAAATAACACGTGTTTTGTTATCATCAAAACAAAAGATCGTGGTGCTCTAGCACCAACACTCCGCGTATCTGATTAGGCCGAGAGGGAGTTTCCCTGTGAGCAGGTACTTCGCTCGCCGCCGCCATTGCCGAGTGAAGCAGCTTCCTCAACTTGCTCCTCCAGGCGCGCCACGCCCAGGTCAGGCTCCCAGGCTGTGCGGGGCATCTCCGTAAAGAACTCCCAGGCTGCAGTTGGGGCAAAGCCGTCGCGTGGAGCCTCGATTGGGCGCTGCCTCCTCTGCGCGGGCGTCCAATTGAGGTCGGACATTTAGTCCCACCTCGGAAACCCACTGAGGCGAACGGGCGCTTAAAGGCAAAAAGTGCCTTAAGCTGTTTGCCTCAGATCACGGGGTGAGGTCCCCTTCACTCGCCCGATTACCCGGCCTCGTCCGCACTCACGCCCCGCGGACCTGGCCCGACCCGACTAAGCCCGACCTGCACTCCTCGCCCACTACCACACGCCGGTGGGCCTGGACCCAGGCGTGACCCGCGAACCCGATTACCCGGTTTCTCTGGGAGAGCTTTCCTAAGAGCGAATTCTGAGAGAGAGAGACGCGGGGGGGGAGGGTAGAGTAGGTTTTGCCCTCTGACGAAAACCTTGAAGTGTGCAGGCACAGGTGAAGAAGAGGAAGAAGAAGAAGAGAACACAAAGCAGAAGAAGGAAGCTAAGAGGTACACTGTAGCAGCATCAGTTTAAGTCGTCTGATTGCAAAATCAGACGACGTCTTGAAGGTAAGGAAGAAGAAGAAAAGAAGAAGCAGGACCGCGGCAAAGAAGAGGAAAGACAAGAAAGAAGAAAAAAAAGAAGAAGATCTGAAGAAAAAGAAAGAAGAAGAGCACGAGAGGAAGATCTGAAGAACAGAAGAAGAAGAGAAAACAAGGAAGAACAGAAGGTAGAAGAGAAGAAAGAAGAAGAAACCAAGAGCCAAAGAGGAGAAGACAGAGGAAGAAAGAAGAGAAGAAGAAGCCAAAATTTTCATCTCTCTCTCTCTCTCTTTATTTTTATAAAGAATTTGTACTTCTAGAATACGACTTGCTCCCTGAGTTCGACCTCGGGAACTCTTTTATTTTTCGAGTAAAAAAATATATGTAATGATGGCAATAACTAGCTGTACTACAACGCTATTTCTATAACAAAACCTAGTTATCCGCCGATCATCACTTTGGCACTGTTGCTGGGGAGCAACGGCTATTCTAGAAGCTTTGAATTTCTTTTTAACAATTGCTAATCTTGTTCTCTCTCTTATGTGCAGGTAAAGGAAGAAAGATAGACGCAGCCGCTCCAAGGGCAGGTAACCTCCTATTAAAACCCTAAAAATTCAAAGAGGAAAAGCTAGGAGAAAAACAAAGAAAAACTAGGAGTAACCTGTCTTTCATAGTAATAGCTGCATGTTCTCAGAACCACTATTCCTGCACACAATTTTAAAAGGGTAATTAAGGGCTAACACATCCTTGCTTGAGCCCTAATTACCCAAACAAGGAGTTAAATGGACCAAGTAGAGCCAACATAAGATTCAACATTAGGGTTTTAGAGACACACTACTTAAATCAAGAATGGAGAGAATCCAAAAGAAGTGTGCCTAAACCATTGATTGAACATACTTATTCAGAGAAACCCTAAACAATTGGCTCTCTAAACACTTGAACCCGAAAAGAAAGGACCCAAAAGCTCTCAAAGGAACAAGAGGTAAAGTTGACCCCTTGGGTCAACCAACCTTAAAATTAGGTCACTTTCTCACTCAAAATACCTAAGAGTTCAAGTGTAACTTTAAGCACCCTGATCTTAAGCTAAAATTGGTAGACTTAAGAGGTCAAGATCCCCATTCTGGTCTACCTGGAATCTCAGTGACAAGAGAGGTCGGGTGGGGGAAACCCTGTAACCCGTGGGGACGCTCTACCGTGTAGGGGTCTTCGCGGGACTCTCCCTCTCTGGCTGCCCAGGTAATTCTTAGGTGGACGATCTTTTTGATCAAGGGGTCTATCTGCCCCGAACCTCTATAGTCACCCAACATTTTGGGTGCCTCGATTGGGTCCAGCACCTGCTTATCTCATCCAGTCCTTCAGTATTTTGCAGGAGGTCCTTGAAACCTCCTATAGAAATTCACTCTCCCCGAGGCTAAGCCTCGGCTCCCTTGTTTTTGCAGAAATCATTCACATCGCCCCTCTTTCCTCTGATTCTGAACAAAATCCCCTTCTTCCATCTTGATTCAAACTTCGATTCTATATCTTGATTCCACCACCTGATTCAAAGATGCAGCCACACCAATTAAGACTACCATTCAAAAAACCTGAATATCTGAGATCCATGAAAGAAAAGATGATTTAGGATGCCCTTGAATTTTATGAAATCAAATGTAAACCCTCAACACTAATAGAAAACATTCAGGTTGATGTCCCAACAACCACAGCTTTCATCATAAACTGTGCCCAAATTCTATTGACAGAAGTTATAAAAGGATCAACCCGAGATATGCTCATGACAGGATACATTGAGATAGAAAAATTACACTAATTTGAATACCTTCAATGCTTGACAAATCCTGTACTTTGGGAACAACACCAAGATGACCTTATAAAACGGGTAGAAATGATGAAATCAGTAGAACAAATTATCAACCAGAAATACCCGTATATACCAGAAACAGAGGAGGAACCATCTTGGAATAGTATTAAGGAACAATCCAGTTTCCCAGATCTCGGGACTGAGGCACAAAGTGGTTGTAGAATCCCAACCCAGATAGAAGACAACATTGAATTAGGTTGGGATATTGCAGGAGAACACAATGATGAGCTAAACTTAGAACATGAATTGCCAAGCTTAGAGTTCCAAAACTCCTGCAACAATGAGATCAGAACTGAACCTTTTGAGGGTATAAATTCCGCCCCTTATTCTGATAAGGTGGCCCTCGAAGGTTATTCAAACTTAGGTTCTAGTAACTCTACCCACATCCTAAGCCTAGAACCTAGATCTGAAACTTATTGGGAAGATTATGAGGCCCCATATGAGAAAGATCAAATTTTTACAGAATATGATTTCGGGCCTCTATTTGATGAATGTCCCTCTCCAACATCCTCAGGAAATCTGATCGATTTTTCAGAAAACATGCCAATTTATGATACAGAAACTGAGGAGTTGGACGAGCAAGGTTTTAATTGGGTCTATCCTACCAGCTTGGAGCTTGAGCCTAGACAAAATACCTTTTTAAGCCCAGAATTAACATATAGGCTAGGCCCCAGTCAGGCTGCTGATTCCACATCTGATGATTTTTGCTGCGCTGGAATTCATAATCATGAATCTCATTTTCGCAAACTCTCCGACAACTTCAGATCCGACTATAATTGCGGAGAGATTCTCCTTCCTGAACACGCCAGGCCCATCTACGACCTCAGTTCACATGACTCTGACTCCGACTCTGAGGTCCTGATTCCCGAGATCACTGATAACACAGAATCATTCCTTTTCGATCCTCAGGAACCAAAAATAGAAAATGCCAAGAGTGATTGCAACCCAGAATTCAAATCTTTTCTCCATTCAGATTTCTTTCATCCTACAGACACTCTTCAGGCATTTGATAATTACCCAGAGGACTCTTTACAGAAAATCACCTGTCATTCCTTTCTAAAAGAGCCCTCATACACAGTTGCCACCTCGTCTGCACACACAGAACTAATCAAAACCTCTTCCCAACCCCGACCCGCAACCGGACTCAATTTCTATTCAGATTCACCTCTCACCGAGCCGATTGCATTTCCACATCGGGTTTGGAACACTGATCAGACTGCATATCATGCTCCATCATTCTCTGATCACCCCTGTAGGGTTTCCGCGTCATTCATTGATTATTCTACGGGTCCCTACTCTGACCAGGCTGATTCGACTCAGCCAAACCCTGCGTTTTCACTTCCACATCCATCTGAGCTTCATAGTATATGGTGGGTTCCACACCTTTTTATCCACATCTATCAACCCACCAGACTGATTGGGTTTGGGCTGCATCATCAGCCTATTGATCTGAACAAGCACCCAGTTGGACCAACCAGGCTCTTAATCAAGGTGCTTGTATTACAAAACTCTGCTGATTTCACCATCCCCTCTCCATCGCATTTCCCGCTTGGCTGAAGGCATCAAATTTAGCGCTCAATGGGAGGCAGCCCGTCATTCTCTTTAAAAACCTGAAACCTTTTCTAAAACCTTTGTGCACTTGAAATTCACACTTTAGGACAGCCGACTCCACCTCAGGTGCTTGCATCTGAGATTAAAATCATCCGCAACAGTCACCCCGACCCATTCACTCATCAAAACATCTGTCCTAATGTATGAACTAAGTTAAATAAAAACCCCCTAAGTTACAATGAGGACATTGCAAATCTTAGGCATGGGGGGGTATGAAAGTGCAAAACGTGTAAGAAAAGGTTTCAAACAAAAAATTCACATATGCCAAAAACACCATAAAAATTAAAATTTTTTCGAAAAAGAATAAGAGAATAAGAGGAGAAAGGAAATTTTGTGAAGGAGAAGGAGAAAAGAAACAAAAGGAAAAAAGGAGCACAAAATATGAGAAACAAGTGATAGTCATTAGTAAGAAACTAATGAATTAACCTAAGTTCTAGACCTCATTCAAGAAAATAATTGAAAAGTGCATAATGAGATTAGTAAGAACGCAAACCTTAGGCATTCTTGAATAGACTCTTAGTACCCATTAAGATCTGGACACTCCTCAAGAGGTTGAGGAAAATGAAAAGCTGAAGTATTAGGTCTAAGGCTTAGGGAGTATTTGGCCTCCTTAACTAATTTTTGGTTTACGGGACTCAGTAACCTAAGCACCCTAACCTCACACACAGCCTGGTTCAGTAAGCGTAAAAATCAAAATCACGCAGAAGCGTCGCAAAATTCTGAAAAGTACACCTAGAGTAGGAGCGGCCGATCAACACAAGTTGATTTGGACGAGTTCCCAGCGCGGAGAGGCGGGAAATCCCCTCAAAGATGCGTAACAAAATATCATCTCCTCGGTGCTTGTCTCTTAGGATATTCACATATCCTACTGGGGGCATGTAAGCACCCTGCTGGTTTAGATTTCATGGATGGCATTATCACGAAGTGTCAACTGCCAGGGTCTGAATTCGGCCACGGAACACCATGGATGGGATTATCTCAAAATCTCAATAGCCAGGGTTCTGGGGGTTGCCATGGACGGTGCTATCTCGAAGCATCGAGCGCCAGGAACCCTTGAGGATTGATGATGGGAGCAATGAATCTGATACAGACCGTGTTGAAAAGCCAATCCTAGGCTAGAACTAAAAAGAAAAAGAGAGAGAAAACTCTCCAAACAGAAAAACTTTCTATCTCTCTCTTATAAAATGCACTACGAACTGAACCAGGGCTAAAATCATTTCAAGCACGGGTGCTTCAACCACAAAGTCCAATAAACCTTAGGTTAGTTCTTGTGGGCCTTAAAAACCTTTGCTAAGGACTAAGGCTGAGGCTAGACAGATTTGGATCTTGATTGGTACTAGAGTACCTTTTAAGCCTATGGTCAGCATTCTAACCTAATCTAAGTTTAAATGAAAAGTCACTTATATGAAGCTATTAAGAACTTCATGGTCTAGAACAAGGGTTGAAACCTTAAGTTTTTGCTAAGGGACCAGCAAAAGCTAGGCATGGGGGTATGATGAGAATCTCATCATGAGCTATAATTAGCTCATTTTGACCTAATACAGAGAATAAAAGCTCTTACATAACCTTAGAAAGGCTTGGCTCAGAGAGATTCTGAGTTTGCAAAGAAAACATAAATTGAGGGGTAAAAATGCAATTTCACCAATCCAATATGAAAACAGGGTAACTCAGGATACAAACATAGGTCAAAACAACCTAATAAGAAGAAAAGTGGGATGAAATGACTCAACAAGGGCTACAGCAACTCCAAAGAATTAAATGACATCCTGTAACCCTAAAAACAAACCCACTTAAATACACGAGGTTCGAGGCAAATTAAAAATAGAATAAACCCTCTAAAATTTATATAAAAATAATCTCTAGGGTTTAGAACCTTCAATTTGGCCTTAGGAACCCATTTTGACCTACATTGAGAACCATGCCCAATTAACAACTTAATTTGGGTTTTTACGTAAATTGACTGGTCAAAAAAGGTTTAATCTAGAAATAAAATTCACCATCAGAATCCTTATATCCTAATTAGTCATGTATAAAAACTTGAGCCTAAGAAGAAACCTTCTTGACCAACTTTACACTTTGGTCCTCATATATTTACTTTTTGGCCCTCAACTTTTGAACCCTCACATTTTAGCCCCTAACTCTCCTTCGTTCTTTGCATTTAGGTCCCTCCTGCAAAACCTGAGCAGCACCATGCTCCGGCGACCTTGCGCGGAGCATGGCGCCGCGCAGGGTAAGGGAGGGAGCCTGCCAAGTCAAATGGGGGTGCCCTGCGTCGTCAGCCGTCGCAGGAACACCCCCCTGATGGCTGCAACCACCCATACCGGCCGTGCGAACGCACGGACGGTATGGGTATCCTTCCTCCGACGTCCTCCGGCGAGGGAGACACATCGTCTCCCTCCGCCCTCCTCTCTGGTTCTGCCCCTATAAATACCCCCGTCGCTCCGCCGTTCTTCCCAGCTCGTATCTGACGGAGAAAACCCCCACAACTTTCCTCTCTTCCCACTCCGGCAGAAGCCCTCCAACTCCTCCGGTTCCTCCTCCTCCTCCTCTTCGCTCTGCCGCAATACCAGCAGCAGAGACTTCTTCCTGATTCTCCTCCGCGTCGCGCAATACCGGTGCGCGCTGCCTCTGCCCCGTCCTCGCTGTCGCCCCTTCCTCTGGGCAGTTTCTTCTCCGGCGACAGTCGATACGGCTGTCGCCTGCTCCAGCCCCCCCTCGTCCTGCTAAGTAGGTATAACTTCTCCTCTTCCTTCCCTCTTTCTTTTCCTCACTGTAAATCTTTACTGTCGCCCTCGACCTCGCCCAAACACTCTCACCTTCCCCATCTCCGGCCAAACTCCGGCGACTCGCTCCCGTCATTCCACCACCCCACACGACTCGCCGACCCTCACAGAACCTCCGCCTCCTCATCCTGATCAACCTCCGCCCTTCCACTTCCCACCAATCGCCCTCTGCAGACCCACCGACCAAACCCATCTCGCCACCTGCAGTTTGACCTAGGGCGGCCCTTAGGCTCCGCCCCGCCACCTGCAGACCCCGCGATCACCTTCGCCGTGCTACGGCGAAGGTCCTCCGCGTATCTGATTAGGCCGAGAGGCCGTTTCCTTGTGAGCAGGTACTTCGCTCGCCGCCGCCATTGCCGAGTGAAGCAGCTTCCTCAACCTGCTCCTCTAGGTGCGCCACGCCCAGGTCAGGCTCCCAGGCTGTGCGGGGCATCTCCGCAAAGAAGTCCCAGGCTGCAGTTGGGGCAAAGCCGTCGCGTGGAGCCTTGATTGGGCGCTGCCTCCTCTGCGCGGGCGTCCAATTGAGGTCGGACATTTAGTCCCACCTCGGAAACCCACTGAGGCGAACAGGCACTTAAAGGCAAAAAGTGCCTTAAGCTGTTTGCCTCAGATCACGGGGTGAGGTCCCCTTCACCCGCCCGATTACCCGGCCTCGTCCGCGCTCACGCCCCGCGGACCTGGCCCGACCCGACTAAGCCCGACCTGCACTCCTCGCCCACTACCGCACGCCGATGGGCCTGGACCCAGGCGCGACCCGCGAACCCGATTACCCGGTTTCTCTGGGAGAGCTTTCCTAAGAGCGAATTCTGAGAGAGAGAGACGCGGGGGGGGGGAGGGTAGAGTAGGTTTTGCCCTCTGACAAAAACCTTGAAGTGTGCAGGCACAGGTGAAGAAGAAGAAGAAGAGAACACAAAGCAGAAGAAGAAGGAAGCTAAGAGGTACACTGTAGCAGCAGCAGTTTAAGTCATCTGATTGCAAAATCAGACGACGTCTTGAAGGCAAGGAAGAAGAAGAAAAGAATAAGCAGGACCGCGGCAAAGAAGAGGAAAGACAAGAAAGAAGAAAAAGAAGAAGAAGAAGATCTGAAGAAAAAGAAAGAAGAAGAGCACGAGAGGAAGATTTGAAGAACAGAAGAAGAAGAGAAAACAAGGAAGAACAGAAGGCAGAAGAGAAGAAAGAAGAAGAAACCAAGAGCCAAAGAGGAGAAGACAGAGGAAGAAAGAAGAGAAGAAGAAGCCAAATTTTTCATCTCTCTCTCTCTCTTTATTTTTATAAAGAATTTGTACTTCTAGAATACGACTTGCTCCCTGAGTTCGACCTCGGGAACTCTTTTATTTTTCGAGTAAAAAAATATATGTAATGATGGCAATAACTAGTTGTACTACAACGCTATTTCTATAACAAAACCTAGTTATCGGCCGATCATCACGCGGTAAACGCACGGGTAGCTAACCCGCACTGGCACGCGGTTAGTTGTTTCCGTTAACGGGTGCGCCCAAAGCACAGCACGGAACCAGTACAGGGCAGAGCCCTCTCAGTAACAGGGGTCCAACCCCTCCATAGTAACCAAACAGGGGCCTTTCCCCTCCACAGTCCGCGCACCCTCGCCTGACTACCCTGGTTTGCCCCAGCGGGCCTAACAAGTCGGTGTGGGAGGCTAGCAGAACCCCGGAGCCCGTGGGGTAGCTAGTACCTCTCTACACTAGTAGCTCTCCTCGGTACTACGTACGCGAGGGCCAGCAAGTCGGTACAGAGTGGCCAGTCCTAATCCCGGGTCCCTGGGGCGGCTGGCTCCGCTCTGCACTAAACAGGGGGACAGTCGCTCTCCTTGGTACTCCATACTCAAGGGCCAGCTCACTTCCCCAATACTATTCCATTCACTTTCCAGGAGTTCTACTCCTACTTCCCCGTAGGGTTCCAGCTCAGAACGTCTAAGTTTCACCTTCCAGTTTCACGTTATCACAATCCATGTTCTCAAACACGTTTATTTATTCAACAGGCAGCTGTTAATTCGATTACAGGCAGCTATTTGTTCCTTTCCATTTTTCCAATACTGCAGTATTCATCTGTTCCACTAGTTTTCCCGTCCTAGGATTCATGCCGTATCCTAGGATCTATCATACAATCTAGTTTTTCAACCTTAGGATTCATGCAACACCTAGGATCTATCATTCAATCTGTTTTTCATTCCTAGGATTCATGCAATGTCCTAGGTTCTATTTATGATTCCACAATTTAACAGGTTATACTTAAAAGCCACTCTACCAGGTACGACGGGAGTAATGGGGGCGTGATCGGGAATCCCACGTGCCTCCGCAACCCCCAAGACTGCAACGGAACGAGGTCCTATCACAAGGATCAAACACAAGGAGTGTCTCAAAACAGTGTATAGCTACTGTAGACGGGTAAAGGATTTAATTCCGGAAAGAACGCAACTCGAAATGCGGAAAACGGAACCCGAACGGGCCCTCAACGGGTCGAAAACGACGACACTGTGCAAAATCAGATGTCTGGAACTTCTTCCAGATGTCTTAAAAAGTGGATCAGAGAATTACCTTGTTTTGCGTGGTTTCTCAGACATCCAGAAACCTGCGGGGACGTCTGGCCTAGTTCGCAGTCGTCCGATGGTCACCCCGGACGTATGGAGGTCACTCCCGCTGTCTGGTACTACAGTCAGACGTCTGATTCGCGTTGGATGGCGAATCACCGAGCCTGCGCACACCCATCTCCCTTCCTCAGTATGGTCAGTCGACAAGAAGGAAGAAGAAGACGGAAAACTCACCTTTCAGACGTCTGGACAGTCTTCCAGACGTCGACCTCGCCGTCTGGCTATCAGCACAGACGTCTGATTCTGGAAATTTTTCCAGAACCAGGGCGCGACTCGCCCTCCGCTCGCAACGTCGCCCGCGTCGCACCTCGTGCGCCTGCTGCTCGAGCCGCAGCAGGCCTCCCGTGTCGTTTCGCGCCCGCTGTGCTCCCCGCCGACCAGCCCTGGCAGCCCCGGCGAGCTCGCCCTCACGGCTAAGCGCCGCTCTCGCACGCAGCACCCCCTCCGCGCTCACTGCGGCCGTCGCAGCCGCAGCAACCCCGCGCTCGCTCTCGCGCACTGGAAGGGGAAGAGGAAAGGGGTGGAGGCGACGGGAGAGAGCGCGTGGCCTTTTAAGGCCGCGCGAGGAGGAGAGAGAGAGACTGCAGCGGCGAGAATCTGCAGCCGCAGGAGCGAATATGCGGTCTGCGCGCTCAGGCGCGCAGACGACCCACGCGTATCGAAAATAACCGATTTCCAGACATCTGGAAATGATCCCAGACATCTGGTAAGACGTCTGGAAGTGACCCCAGACGTCTGGAAGTGACCCCAGACGTCTGGTCCGACGTCTGGGCCACCTCCCAGACGTCTTAAAAGACGTCTGGGACGTGCGTTCGTTACAGAATGTTAGCTTTAAATACATCAAATCTTCAATCAAGGCGATCCCAATTTTATGGCTAAACTGAAATAGCTGCTACTGCCCATTGTTAAATTTATATCCATTTTGAAGTTGCTGTTGTTGCCCATTAGTACCAAAGTTCTTATCCCCATTCTTGATCTATAAAACATCCAGAAGAGATTTAGACAAATCAATCTCATCTAACATTCTCGAAAACCAAGCCATACTAGATCGAATATGTTCGTATCAAGGCCAATAAAATTCCCAATTACATTAGCAATATATGGATTGCATGGCACCTCTATTGCACAAATGCAAATTTAGGTATGGCAAACCAACCCAAATTGGATATATGGAAGATCTTTTGTTAAGTCTAAAAAATGGTGTCCGCCTAATAATTGAGACCCTCTTACCATCAATAATGCAACCATCCTTTGAAAAGGCTCGAACCATATTGTTATAATCTACCAATCTAGTTAGAACATGTCTTCAATCAATAGGTCCAAGAGAGAAAACTCCTTTCAATCCCCAATTTGCTTTGATTTCATTACAAATTTTAGTCAAATTTGACCTGACAGTAGAAAACAAAGAACCAAGCATTTCTCAAAAGGCTTTCCATCAACTCAATTTTTTTCCCTTAGAATTCAATAAAAGGTATACCATCCTTCAAAGTAGCCACCTTAACCGTAATAGCTGGCCGTAAATCAAAGGGATTTATGACACCCTTTGTAACAACAACAAAAGAATGTCCAACTCCAGCCATAACAAAGATAATAAATCCACCACTCCAAAATTGATAATCAAACAACTATCAGAAGTTGAATCCCTAATGTAGCTGATCAAAACAACAACTCCCCCAACAAACTTTATTAATGCAAAAATGTGAAACGTATGGGTCAAATCTATAGACAAAAATTTGATAGTACCTCACACTATGCCTCAAGGATCAGATTAGCATCTCCTACTGCCCCCTTCACTACAGCAACTTCAGATTTTGTTGTTACAAAGTTCCAGAACCCACATGGACAATGTACTACATTTTGTCATAGAAATTTTGCGATGTGGAAGTACTTACAATATAATAATAAATATCTTTTTTAGAAGACTACCAAGGGTAGTCACCTTGTCTAAGAAACATAATGAATTTATCGCATATTTGAAGTGGTCTTTTTCTCTTTTTGGGAGGGTTGGTTAGTTCTAGAGAAGTTTCACTTGGAAAAGGAAAATTTATCATCCAATCTTATCTTGAAGAAAAAATACTAAAAATTATGCAAGAACTAACTTTCTCACTAACTTGTGCGAACCCGACAAATTGCTGGACGAACATGGGCGTCTCAATGTCATAATTGTAGAAGTCATACATGATTGGAAAAAAGAAGGCAAGATATAGCAATTGAAAGGGTAAAAGGGACCCCTTTAATGCTACAAATTATGTAGATCAAAAAGCATATTAAGGACTTATAAGATTGAATATGATTAGAAAAGCCAAGCCAATGAAGGCCCTTTGATGATATCATAGTAGAAAGAATAAGACCCAAAAATGCAGTTAATTCCAATGAGAGAAGAAATTAACACAAACTAGAAGATATGTACAAAAAATGCAGTTAATTCCACCATTTTTTTGAGATACATTGACTTTCTGTATTTACATATTCAAATTGTTAATTGAATTTTTCCAAAAGATTTGACATTTGGGTATTTTTTGTTACAAGCTTATGTCATTAATATCGGTCTTTGCCATATCTCATTTTCTGATATTGTAAAATAATGGATTTTCTGATATGATGGTGGTTTGCTATTACTGTAGGTTGCATTATTCTTTTTTTAATCACTCAGATTCTCTTTGCTTTGCTGGTTTGAGTTGCTTTTCTAATATGATGGTGGTTTGAGTTGCTTTGCTGGGCAACTCAAGGTACTATCAAGTACCATATATGATAGAGTGTCGTGAAAGGTACTCTATGTTTCCGACTCAAACAAACACAGAGTTTGTTCAAGTCTTCTTCCATTTAGACCTTAACATGCGTGTCTGGGAATGTGGTGTAGGGACAACTCTAGCTTGCGGGACTGGAGCTTGCGTGGTTGTCATTGTGGCAGTTCTTAAGGGTTGATCTGCAAGGAAGTGCAGAGTTTATTTGCCTAGCGACCCGTTAGAGATTGGGTGGCATGAAGAGGATAATTATGTTTACATGACAGGTCTGCTGAGGCTATTTTAAGTGGAATAATTCACCTGTAGTCTATCTATGAAAAGGGGCAATCTTGAAATCCAGGGCCTTTTCCACTAGTGATGTGTTGACCTGCAAATGCTGGAGGATGAAGTATTCATCAGCATGGAGTTGGAAGTCATTTGCCTAGGTTAAGGTATTTATTTTCATGATAACAACTGGACAATCTTGATTAATTTATACTAAAGCTGGCAACATGATTGTTGTTGCATTATATTAACTTGTGTTGTATCATATTAACTTGTTCCTAGAGGAACCTATTGTCGCGATAAGTGTTTTCTACGATTGTTTGTCTCTTTTTGTTGTGAAATAATTTGGATAGGTTTTTGATGCTTTTACATCGTGTGCTTACATGAACGATGGGGAAAGTAACAACTGGAATTTATTTTGCATACAACAACGGAGAGGGAGCAATGACATGGACTGCTCAATTATTTCTGAAAAGCACATCACGGAAGGTGTTGATTATTTCCAAATTCCTCAATTTGTACGCATTGTCCCCCATTTGTCTGAAAGACCACATAAGTTCTTAAGGCATTGCATAAAAGTAGAAATAGATATTTTTCCTTTGGGAATGGCATAAGAACAAAAAGACATGGGCCTTCATTTAACTGCACACTACCATGCAACTGTATATTTTGTTGCAATAAAATATCATAACCATACAAACAATATCTTGTAATTTTTCAATTGTTTTTTAAAGTCTCTATTTGGTTGTGTTGAGTAGCAAGATATTGGATGGATGCACATCTGCATGTAGAATATCGCTAGAGGCTGTTAGGTCAGTAATTGTTCGCCTTTCTGAGACCTTGAATTTGAAGTTGTACTGATTGCTATTCAATTTTCATTTGCATTTATAGAAGAGGAAGAAGAAATTGAGATGTTTCTGGAAAACTACTCCCTCATTTAAATGCTAATTTGAACAGAAAAGACTTCAATGCTCATATCAAAAGCAGAATCTGCCTGATTAGTTGGTTCCATGCACTACAAAAGTAAACTTTACTTTTTGGCTAGAATAATGACTTCCTATCAACTTAACTGGGATGAGATAAAACCAAGCAAACTTAATTAGGAGAACCTCTCCTGAAGTTATTAACCAATTTGCATTTAATTCCTTATATTATTCCATACTATTAAATGTTTATCAACAACCACTAGGTGCTTGCAACTAAAATAAACCAAATTCATTGCCTAATTGGAGATCACACAGATAAAAGCTAACAAATTAGACTCGAAATAAAAAAAAAAACTCCCATAGAAAATAAATTAAGAAGTAGTTTACATCTTGATTCTCTGCTGTATTCCACAAACAACTTTGGATCCAACAGTATCGAATGATCATTTGGATTGTCATATTGGTTTTAACTACAAGAGATATTCTTCTCTTTTGGAGGGTTTTTCCTCCTTGAAATAGCTGATTTATATCTCTTACATGTTCTATCCACCATGAGTGTGGTGTAATTTTCTTGTATTATCTATAGATGTGAATCATGCCATGGTCAAGTTGAAAGACTCCTTGACTCTACCAAGACAATGGAAGACTATTGCAGTAAACTTAAGGTTTATATTTTTTCCCATTCTCTTCTTTTTTTAGCTACCTCCATAAAAAGTTTTAGTGCTGTGTTTCTTGTTCATATACGGTATGATTATATAAAGATGGCATTATAATTGCTTGAGCCTCTAATAGTATAAGGGATAGAAAAATACTTTGGGTTATAGAAGATTGAGTTCGCATGGTTTGGGTTGAGAAGATGCTGTTCACAGTCATCGCATCAGGGGTATTTTTGATATGATACCAAAATTAGGGGGCTAAACGTAAGAAACTTGAAAGTTAGGGTCTTGAATGAGAGGAATAGAGATTTTAGGGATCAAATTGTAAATTAGGTCAAAATGGACTCTGATTAAGTTTAAATTTTAATCTTAACCTAATTTAGACCAAAGGAATCTAATGGTAAACTTAGATTTAAGTTTTAACCATGTTTGAAGGAGTAAATTGCAGATAAGCTCAAATCAGGGTAAAATCCCATTTGAAACTATGTTATAGGTAAAAATGGGTTCAGATGATCAAACTAAAGGTACCAAACCTCTTAGAATATTTTTTCTATGAATTTAAGGAGTTGTAGATGAATTTTATCCTGATCATAACCTTTCCAATTCAAGTGGGGTTGATAATTAAGGTTTTGTGTACTGTTTTCGCCTTTGAAATGAGTGAAATCCTATTTTAGTCAGTGTTGACCCACTTCTTGGTCTTTAATGCTCAATTAACCTCTAATTAACCCCTCGATGATCCTGTGGTTACTTTGCATTTGTGATGTGATGTTAAAACTGTAAAATTATCCCTCAGACGATCATTTAATAATATTTATCTTTTAATTTCAACTAATTCAAGTTAATTATGGTGAGTGATGTTGTTACCATAAAAAAAAAAAAACTCATGAAAACAAATTTGTTTGAAATTTAAAATTAAAATTAATCGGAAATAGATATTTTATTCCCGTTACTCACGCAAATCCGACAAAGAGAGCCGAAGGAGGAGCTTCATCTTCCCAGTTCCCTCTCCGTTTCCTCAGCCGCCAAATGGTTCCTTCGACGCCGAGGGCCATTTCAGTGATTTCCCTATCGCCTTATCTTATTTACTCCATAACGGCCAGAAACCGCAGTGCGGGTAGAGTGGGGGTCGGGTTGCAGCTCCGTCCAACGCCTCCCGCTCTCGTCCCTCCAGCGGATGTCCAGCGGCCGCTTCCGATCCGACGGTCCTCCCCGCCATCGGAAGCACCGCGAGCGAACTCGTCCGTCCGTCGGCGCCTCCCACCCCCCGCCGCAACCCCTCCATCTCTCCCCTCATTCCCCCGCCTCGTGTCGCATGGGTAGTCCGATGGTCAGAGAGGACGCTCTCCCAAACTCCGCCGAGATCGTGTTCCTCGATCTCGATCTCGATCTCGTCTCCTCCCCCGACGGCGAAGCCGCCAAACCCGATGGTATCACATCCGCTCTTCTGATCATTCTCGCCATTTTGGATCGATGATCAGCCGTTCGCTACGGTATTTGAGGTTTCCGTGGGAGAGGTTTTAGGGATTTTAGTGATTAAGCGTAATGTGATAGTTAGATGCTTACGGTTGAGTGGAAAATCGAATTTTCCCTCGTTATTTTTTATTCCGGCCTGATGGATTGGTTGTGGTGCAGCAGATGAGGAGTGATTCTGGAGGGCGCGTGGATTGGATAAGGGTAGGTTTTGTTCATGCTGGGTTTTTTTGATTGGTAGTTCCTTTTGCGAGGTTGCCGAGGGTTCATTTGGCAAAAAATTGAGAAATGATGAGATGTAGGTGTTGTGTGAGCTCTGTTGGTTGTAAATTTGATATGTGGATCGATTGAATGTGTGAGTGCTGGATACCTGTGGATTTATGTGCACTCCCATATTCTTAGTGCCTATTTTTTTTTAGCTAATAATAATAAAAAAGTTATGGGAGGTGGAAAGGTTACATTTGTTGGATTTACATGGTTTGGGAACGGATAGGAGTTTGTGCCGATCAATTTGTAGAGTTATACGAAGAAAAGAACTTTGTTTTCAGAGAAGTAACTGCGTATGTACAAATCCTGGCTTTCTCAATGGAGAGAATTTGTCCTAGATTGTGTGAGTGAATGCGGTTGGAATAACAACATGGTTTTAATGATAGGAATGAAATTGAGATTCTGAGTGTTGTATTTGGAAATTCTCAAGATGGTAAAGCTGGGCGATATTTGATATAGTGATATGTACTAATCTAGGAGACATTCATGCAAAACAAGTGCTCATGGCTGTTAATTGGAGATTCTAGGGTTAAGCATCTTTTATGACATTTGTTTGGATCATTCATGCAAATCAATAAGGAGAAACAACATACATTTGTATTGTTGTTTCGGATGCCCACACCCCTATTCGAAAGATTTCAAGGTAGATAAAACAAATATAGTCATGCAAGAAGTCTTGTAGGGAAGATAAGAAGTGTGGCGCCAATAGTTTTGCTTTGATAAGGGAAAACTAGTGGCTGAGAGTTTTCTTGAGTTGACTATTAATGCATGGATGATTAACTCTTTTAAAGAAGAATAGCCACTTCTTTTTTGAGACTATAAACCAAGAGGAAACAGACTGAATGAATATTTGTTTGCTTGCTTTGCTTTCCTAGTGGTTGTCACTGTCAGAAAGCAAGGAATAAGACTATCCTTCAACAAATTGAAAGTTATAGACTTCCTACTTAGTGTTGATTTGAAGAGAAGTAGGCGATACACAAGCTGGATTGCTATTTGCTTAGGCAAGAAGCAATTAATAAAATATTATGAGATATATTTGTTTGTATATATTGGGATTGGCACGATGCAGAGCGTGGAGGCTCTTCCATGTGAGGGAAAGAAGCTGCAACAGGTGCTGCCAGCAGCCCTTGTTCTCACGACAGGGAGGAGAAAGAGGGTGCAGCCGCTGGTTGAGATGAAGAGAGGGAGAGAGGGGGAGTTATTGTGTTGGAAGAATTGTATCATTAACTCAAGAATATAAGGATTACAAAGGCTCTCTTTTATAGAGAGAGAACATATCACAATTCTCTAAAACAAATAACAAACTAAATCTTAATCAAATCATATCTCCTATTTTTAGAAAGAATAAATCCTCTAATACAAACTTTCTAAAAAATCAAATCTATCAAACTAAGGATCACCAAACTTGGACCACGAGACATATAAAAAATTCCATAGGGCTGGTCCCCTTTAGGTGTTTCCTAGACTGCCACGTGGCACTTTATTCCTAACACTCCCCCTTAAGTAGAAGTCGGGTGGACAATGACTTGCTCTACTTGTCTTGTTGATGGCGTGTTCATATGCTCGACCATCTTCTTTTGATGTAATTGTGAATCCTCTTACCACCTCTGTAGTTGTTGCTTTTTTGACAACCTTTGTAGTCATGGCTATTGTAGCAGTCGTCTCTTATTTGCATAACTTGATAGGCTCTCTTCTCCAACTTCTTCCTGGCTGCATCTTTTGTATTAGGCACTTTTTCAAGTAGCATGAATATCTGAATCTGCAATCGTTTCATTCTAAAAGGTTGAGAGGAATCTCTGTACCTCTTTTTCTACACCTGAGAGCCACACTTGAACTTGGCGTTGCTCGGCGTGCTAGAATGTTCCACGACCCCCTTAATCCGAGTCGGTGCCAGTGCTCATACACCCCGTAAGCCAATGTAAGGTGTTTGATTCTTCGGGCATGTATAAGGTCACTAAAGAAGGTGAACTCGATGATCCTTCAAGAAAAATCATACACAACGTGGCCTCTTCTTTTCTCCTCCCCCTTCCTATGCTTGTAGAGAATCCCCCAGGAAGAGCTTAGATCGAAGGCTCTGATACCATGTTGAGATTTTGGGTGCTAGCATGGTGTGGAGGCTCTTTCACGTGGAGAGAAAAATTGCAGCAACAAGGGCTGTTGTTGTGGCTGTTGCACATAGAACAGGGAGAGTGGAGAGGGGAGTTGTGAAGATATTTCATTAATATTGCAACTCAAGAAACAATTGATTACATAGGCTCTCTTTATATAGAGAGCTAATCCTCATCTCTAACTGAGGAAACAAACTCAATCATAATCAATCAAATCTCGTAAAAATCGGGGAATATCAATTCCCTCTAATTACTTAACTAATTGACACCTAACTTACTAAAAATAAGAAAACTTGAACTCTAAGCAAACTAAACTTGACTCCCAAGACTCCAACTAGGATCGGCTGCTCCCACCTTGATTGACTGTCTAACTGGACCGCCATGTGGCCTTTTATTCTTCACACTCTCCCTCAAGTCAAGGTCAGGAGGACGAAGTCTTGCTCTTTGATTTTGTAAGGTTAGATGTCCCACCACTTGCTTCTTGCTTGGATCTTTGATAAATGAACGTCCTGGATCCACCGCTAGTATTTTTGCAACCTGGAGAGTCATTGCTTCTTTTGGCAACCTCAAAAGTCGTTGCGTGTGCTATGGTGTCCGCTTCTTGGTGTGATAACACTTGACTTATTCCTCAAGTTTCTTGTTGGCCACAACTTTTGTCTCGGGCATCTCGCTTTCAACCATCCTCATCCTCGAAGAACGAGCCTTCTTCTACTTGTACACTTCGTGTAAGGCGCTGGATGCGTGAGTGAAGCCATCAACCGGAGTCCCCTTTTTGTCTCCTTGGGCCTTGCATAAGGCACCAAGGTCCTTCAAGGAGTTCTTTGAGAGAGCTCACAAGTCGATGAAGATGCCTTGAAACATGAGACTCCGGTGCTCGTGGGAATTACGCACAAGATAGTGCTTTCTTGTGTGTGATCTCTCCTTCTTGCTTCTGTGTGAAAGCAGAGACTTGTTGAGGAGAAAAGCCACACACATGTGGCTGCAGTCCACCAAAAAACTCACGCACAGACCTTATGCATGACATTTCTCTCATTTGTTTTACGTGCATAGAAAAACTCTGGGAAGAGCCTAGATCGAAGGCTCTAATACCATGTTGAGATCGGTACGATGCGGAGTGTGGAGGCTCTTCCACGTGAGGGAAAGAAGCAGTAGCAGGTGCTGCCAGAAGCCCATGTTCTCACGACAGGGAGGAGAGAGAGAGAGTGCTGCCGCTAGTTGAGAAGAATAGAGGGAGAGAGGGGGGAGTTGTTGTGTTGGAAGAATTGTTTCATTAACTTAAGAATAGAAGTATTCTAAAGGCTCTCTTTTATAGAGAAAGAACATATCACAATCCTCCAAAACAAGTAACGAGCTAAATCCTAATCAAATCATACCCTATTTTAGAAAGAACAAATCCTTTAAAATAAATTTTCTAAAAAAATCAAATCTACCAAACTAAGGACCATAAAACTTGGACCACAAGACATACCAAAAATCCCATAGGGCTGGCACCCCTTTGGGTGTTTCCTAGATTGCCACGTGGCACTTTATTCCCAATAGTATACATGCTAAAGTTAATACTTAGATGATTCAAGTAGCTATATATGGTAGCAAATATGTATTCCAACACTTTCCCAAAAAAAAAGTAACTCAAAAATGTAATAAGATCTGTCTTCCAACAATCAATGCTCAAAATGTAAATTGACAATACTAGCATGTGCCTAGCATGCTAGAAATATATTGACAAATGAAATCAGGCAAAAGAGGATTAATTTGGCTCATGCTTAGAAGGTTCACCATTGAACATTTCGTAAATTTCTTAGAGCAAAGAAGAAAGTATCTTTCTAGGGGATGTGTTGTATAGAATTTTGGAGAAAAGGGGGTGATAATTTTGTATATTTAACCTTAAGGATGTGTATGATGGAGATGTTAACTTGGGTAAGGGCTTAAAGCATGTTGGTTAACTTCATCAAAATTAACAGCGTCATACATTAAGACTTTGAGTCCTCACCTTTTTTCTTTGATGATGGATATGGAGAAGCCAATGGATAGGAGGTATACTGCCTCTTGCTCATGACATTATGCTCACGGATGGGACAAGAAATGGAGTAAATGGCAAATTGTGGCACTAATAAGGGGTTGTTGAAGGTAAAGGCTTTCAACCAAGTATGTGAAAGATACAGAGACTTGTCAAAGGTGAAGATTGGGTCATGTTCTTCAAAGAAGGAGATCTTCAAATACCTAGGATCATTTTTGTTAACAAGATGGTGGAATTGATGAGAAGATTACACATGAGATCAATGTAAGTTGGTTGAAGTGGAACAGAGCTTTAAATGTTCTATGCAATAGAAACATCCCTTTAGAAGTTAAGGACAAGTGTTGATGCTATAGCAAGTCTTGAAATGCTATTGCTATCTACCTGATTATTATGAAGGTCTTGGCAAATAGATTGCATGGGGTGTTGTAGGAGTTAATGTCAAAGGTGTAGACGACTTTCGTACCAGGGCGAGGAATCTGGGATAGTTTTGTGGTGGCTTCGAAGGCCCTGACTATGTGGAAGAGGAGGGGGGCGAAGGCTTTCCTTTGGAAGGTTGATTTAAGTAAGGCTTATGATTTGATGCAGTGGTCCTTCCTCTGGACTAGCTTGGCTAGGAGGGGCTTCCCACAGAGGTGGATTGATTGGGTGAAGAGGTGCATCACGACGACTTTGTTTTTGGTATTGCTTAATGGGAGTCCCACCAGGGGTTGGGTGCAACCTAGGAGAGGTGTTTGCCAGGGGTGAACACTTGCCTCTATTCTGCTTGTCTTGGCTGCAGATGCCTTGGCACGAGCTGTGAATAAGGCGTGTTCAGGAAATCTCTTCGAGGGCTTCGTAGTTGGTGAAGGTCTTCAGGTTCTGATACTCTAGTATGCAGATGACACGTTCTTTTTGGTGGAAGGCTCCTTTGCTGAGGCATTGTCGTTGCATGCTTAGCTTGTCTTGTTTGGCGAGGCGTCTGGCCTACAAATCAATTACGGAAAGTCTAATGTTTTACATTTTCAGATGTTGGATTTAGAAGTGAGTGAATGCAGTGGGTCAGTTTGAACGGCTGTTGGAGTCTTGCCTTTATCTTATCTTGGCCTCCCTTTGATGATTGGACGTCTTAGAGTGCAGGACTACCTTCCACTTGTGAAGGTTTACATAGTGAGATGGAGGCTCTTTGGTGTGGAGATTTACACGTGGATAACCCACACATGGTCTATTGGTGCAAGAATCGAGAGAGGAGGGAGAGAGAACTCGATGAGAGAGAAAGGAGAGGAGTTGAGGGAAAGATGGGAGGCATTATTGTAATCAACTCAACTCAAAATAACATAAGATGCTCTCTAGAGAGATTATACCTAATGCTAAATATAGAAAATAGAAAATCAAGACTTAATAATTGACTAAAAACAATAACCAAATATTTTCCTAATAACTCTAATTATCTTGACAATTAACATACAAAACTTGACTAACTTGGACCTAGAGCAACCTAACTTAATCCTTAAGCAAAACTTCTAGGGCTGACATCCTCTTAACTGGCAGAACTACCACATGGACAGTTCACGTGTTTCTGTGCCACATGGCAGTCCACGTGGCTTCTTCATTCTCCACACTCCCCCTTCAGTCGAGGCCGAGGAGAAGATAGTGACTTGGATGAACTTGGTGAGCATCTAAAGGCCCTACCATGCCTCTTCTTCTTTTGTGATCACTTGATCATTCTTCTTGGTTGGAATCTTGGTAGCCACTGCAAGTTTGGAAGCACCCTTGGAAGTCATTGCCTCTTTACCAACCTCAAAAGTTGACGCCATTTCTTCGATTTTCTTTAAGTTAGATGAGTGATCTCATGCATGGTATTTGACACTTTTTCTTTAGGCAAATCTCCTCTTTTGAGGAAGAGTAAAAAATTGGATATGAAGTGTCCATTGGAAAAGCATGAAGATCACCAACCGCATCATAACTCAATAAATCTCCTCTTCCCTTTTCTGGGACCCAATCTTCGCCATTTCCATCTTCAAGAAACAAGTCTCTCTCTACTTCTATGTTGTGTAAGGTGTCTGATACATGAGAGAGAGAACTCGCTAGGTCCTCTCTCCTCTTTTACCTGGGCCTTGTGTGGCACCAAGGTCCTTTAAGGAGTTTGTGAGAGAACTCCTTACGTCCTTACGTCAAGCCAAGATGCCTCAAACTTCGGGGGCCTCGCTGTTGCATGGAGAACTCACGCACAAGAGAGAAGAATTCTCTGTGTGTGAACTCTTCTCCTGGATTTCTTCTTGATCCATGCACACATAAGAAGCCTAGACGGAAGGCTATGATACCATGTGGAGATTTGCGCAATGAGATGGAGGCTTCTTGGTATGGGGATTTACACATAGAGAACTCACACGTGGACTGTTGGCGTAAGAACCGAGAGAAGATGGAGAGAGAACTCGGTGAAAGAGAGAGGAGAGGGGTTGAGGGGAAAGTTGGAAGTATCATTGTAATCAACTCAACTCAAAATAAGATAAGATGCTCTCTATATATAGAGAGATTCTACCTAATGCTAAATATAGAAAACAGAAAATAAGGACTCAATAATTAACTAAAAACGGTAACCATATATTTTCCTAACAAGTCTAATTATCTTGACAACTAACATACCAAACTTGACTAACTTGGACCCCAAACAACCTAACTTAATCCTTAAGCAAAACCACTAGGGCTGACACCCTCTTGACCGAAGGAACTGCCATGTGGATAGTCCATGTGGCCACTGTGCCACATGGCTTCTTTCTTCACACCACTGTTGGAGAGGATTGAGAAGAAGCTAGTGGGGTAGGCATCTAAGTTGTTATACAAAGGCAATAGGTTGGCCTTGGTCAAGGTTGTGCTTTCTTCCATGTCGAAGTAGATAGAGAAGAAGATTACATGCTTGATAAGTGACTTCTTCTCACTAACTATGGAGCAATATGGAAAAGGTCCAAGCTGGTGGTGTGGGAGGGTGTTAATCGATGCAGGAGAGTAGCCTTGGGGTCTGTGACGTGAAATGTATGAATATAAGTTTGTTGACGAAGTGGATTGCCAGATTGCTTTTTTTTATTTTTAAAAGTGATAGGGTGATTATCCAAACGATAACCACCCACATGGATTGGCAGATTGTTGAGGGGGCACTGGGACCTTTTTGGGAATACCATGCTGAAGTGTTAAGGATCCTTTTTTTCCTGGTTGATTCCGGAGACACTTGCAGTTGGGGCTTCTCACTTCCTCAAGGGGTTGGCCTTGGTGGTCCCGAAGGTGCGCGATTTTTTCTCCCCTCTTCTAGGGATGAGTGATGTGTTCAGATTCTGGGCGGACGACTAAATGAGTGATGGCCCTCTATGTGACAGATTTCCTAGCATTTTCTCTTAGGCTACCCATAGAAAGGCAACGATAAGGAGTTTTTGGTCCGATGCTTGGTGCCTCGATTTTCAAGGGCATTCTTAGGTCAGAGGGTGGAGTTGCAGGACCTCCTGTAGTGTTTGCAGGGTTTGGAGCCAGAGGATGGGGTAGATGGTTTTCATTGGGAAGAGAGTGAGCTTTCGGTTAGGAAGGCTTACAACAAATTGCGGAGGTCCATGCAGATACATGACGTCAATTTCTTGTAGGACTGTAGATTGATATGGTCGGCAGACTGCCTGCTTAAGGTGAAAATTTTTGCGTGGTTGTTGAGGAGAGGAAGAGTCATTACGAAGGCCTGGAGGGGAAGATGGCCACCGATAGAGGATAGGACATGCTTGCTTTGTGCTGGGATGGAGGAGGATGTTGAACACTTGTTCTTCAAATATGCTTTTGTCGAGCATGTTTGGGTAAGGGTGGGGATACATAGGATAAACCATGGTTTCCTGGATGGTTTTAGGCTTTGTTTAAGAAGGGTGGGAGACAAGGGAGGAATAATGTCTTCAGATCGAAGAGTTAGCATTTCTTCGGGGTATCTGGTTGGGAAGAAATGGGTTATTTTTAAGGGGCAGAACCCTTACATTAAGAATTTTGTTTCTTCCTAGGTGGTGTTTTGGGAGTTTTCGATTTAACTGGCTTGTTTTGGAATCCTTTTTGCTAATGAATGAATCTAGGTTGTCATCAAGTAGATAACCACCCTTCCATGTTTTAGAAAAAAAATTCTTGAAATGGTATAAAGATTTAAATGTGGCCCATTAAATGTAAGCATATGCAGCAAATGTTTATGACAAATGAAAATATTGAGGTGGATGTGTGGATATATGTGAAAAAATATCCAATGTGCACGTATTAATGAAAGAGTTAGTGTGGCAACAATGGATGATAAGTTGGTAAAGTCTTGTTTAAGTTGATTTATACATTTGGTGTTTAAGATATTTGTATTCTTATTTATGTTATGTTGGTTAGTTATGCTTCATTATTTCCTTGAGGGTCCATTTATAATTTTTGCAAGTCCTCTTCATACAGAGAGAACCAAGGTTTTTTTATTAATAGATAAGATAGATCAATGCATTTTTCCTAACATGATATTAGAGCAATAGTTCTAGGTCAACACCTGTGCCCTCCTTGGCTCTCCTCTTTTACTCCATAAAAAAAAAACCTAGCTTTCTCTTGTTAAATCAAGGGGAAAATGACGAAATCTACCCTAGATCTCTGCAACAAGTAGATCTGAGCCCAAGTGGATCTTCCTTAGATGCCATGTTGCTTTTGGCCCTGACCCAACAGCCAATAGCTCAGCTTAGGCTAGGTTTTGGCTCTAGTACCCTCCAGAATTGTACTCAATTGCCATCAATGCTTGCCAAATGTCAATAACCTTAGTCGGTCAAAGTTGAAGCTGAAGGTTGTGTTTTACAAGTCTCAGGGTATTATGTTGGAACCTAGTTCCACTTCTCTTTTATGTTTTAGTGTTAACAAAATTATTTTAAAACTAATGAGTTTATGAAGTATTATTTATAGGAAATCACAGGATTTAGGAAGTATGAATGCTAATAAGGAAATAGTGTGGATGGTATGAAGAATGAAGATTGTTTTTATGTGTTGTAATTTAGATTTTTGTATGTCTTCTAACAAGAAAAATTGATTTAGGAGTTAAAATCAAAATAGAAATAATTATGTATCAAACTCACGTTCAATCATTCCTTTGAAAAATTAAAATCATTTCTTGGACATATTAATCGTATATTTGCATTCAAATAGCACCAAGATTAATTAATAAAATTTATTGAAGGTTCTTGTTGCAAGTACCGGTACTGTTAATCAGTACCAGTACCGGTATATGTTAGGCACAGGTTTGGGTCCTAGTCCCAAACTGTGAACAACAAGTACCAATACTTATCATGAGTACCGCTACCAGGTGCTCATAGTTTGTAGACATGGGTAGTGCCTGGACCTTACAAGTACCAGTACTAATCACCAGTACCAGTACATGTAAGTCACAGTTTTTAACTTGACTCAAATATGTGAGTCACAAGTACCTATACTTATCATGAGTACCGGTACCTGGTGACTTAGTTGGTACTCAACTGTAAGCACTGAGTACCGGTACACAGGCTTTGTTGGGCTGGCTGCTGGTTTACTGTAAGTGGTCAGTACCAATACTACAACTTTAGTACCGGTATCAACTAATCGTTGTGTCTAATCTGAACGACTATTTAGCAATTAATCATATCTCTAATTTTCCCATTTTGCCCCCAGTGGTTAGTAATTGTAGGGGAGGTGTTTAATGGCTTATAAAAACACCTTTTGTGTGTCATTTGCACACAACACAAGCATAAAAATTTTCCTTGCTCTAGTTTTTACATTTCTCATTTCTAGCTGCAAGGGTGATAGACTTGTTGCATCTTTTCTTTAAGAAGATTCTCACCTTCCAACAAGATGGAAAATCTTCTCTTCCTCGTAAAATCACCTTTTATGCTTTAATGTTTTTGTTTAGATTGATATATCAAATATCTATTAAGCTAATTCTTGTTGGAGACTTAGGAATTAAGTTGTATGCTAATTTGTTTCTTGCTTACACTTGTAATCTTCTACTTTTATCTGATCTTATAATTGGGTTGAGGTAACTTATTAATTACCTCAATTTATAGTAAATTGATTCTCTCCGGGTTGAGGGAATCGGATTAAAAATCCTAAGTCGGGAAACTTAGGTAGTAGAGTACCCAAGTAAGGGGAATCACTATATATTTGGTATACTATTTTTTGTGATTTGTTTTATTTGCAATATTTTGTTTACCATACTATTCATCCCCCCTTCTAGTGTTGTGCTATTTAGATCCTACATATTATACATCAAACTACTTGCTTTCATGCATCACAATAGAACAAAGTTGCCAAGCGTAAATGCTATCATATCTTGAATGCTAGGCCATTGTTAATTCAGTAATATGCTTCTCTGTACTAGGAGATCTTGTCATGACTGCTTTGTATTTTATTAATCACTTGCCCTCTTCATTACCCGATGAATAGATTCCCATGCAAATGTACCCAAATGGAGTTTTGTTTTTGTTCAATCCGAATTTTTGGATGTGTAATCTTTATCCATTTGTTAGTCCTTGTTAAGGATAAGTTGGCTCTTCAAGAGGTGAAGTCTTCTTGAGGTATTTAAAGGGCTCCGATGGGATATTAATGCTATGATGCCCTTCATTGGCATCATTGTTTTAGTGAAATTGTGACATCATGAGGTCACTTTCTGCTGTTGCACCAACGCCTATTCCGTCTATATGTTTGGAGAAAATTTTTGCCTCAATATCTCTTGACTGATCCAAGTATTGAGATCCTTCTATGGTCTATCACGTTCTTCTTCCTATTCAAAGCTTGCATAGCCATCATCATCTCAAGGTGCATTGATACTGAGGAATTGATGAATTGTGATGCTTCAAGTACTCAACAAGGGGACACTTTAGTGGCATACGAGCATTTTGCTAATTTAGATCTCCTTGTAGCCTTAAAGAAGGCACCCTATCGTTGCACCATGCATGCCATTTCCAAGCATGTCTCTATGCTTGTCTGGGATCCTCCTTTAGGTAGTTCTTGGCACTACTTGCAACGCCAATTCATATGTCCCACCATCAGGCAATACTTAGACCGTGATGATGATAGTTTATGAAGAAGATGTTTGCTCTACTCTCGTGGTACATGGGAGGTTACAAATCCACCATCTGATGCTATTGATGGTAGGATTTGAGTATTCATCATGAAGCACAATCCACATGGATTATTTGCTCAATACAAGCCTAGGCTAGTTGCTAAGCGATTTTGCCAGTCATACATGGTGGATTATTTTTGCTAGTGGCTCAACTTTTTACAATCTGGATTCTAGTTTCACTGGTAGTATAGTATAATTGGCCTTTTCATGCGCTAGATGTGAATTTTTTTCTTTATAGTGACCCACAAGAGGCAGATGCATAAAGCAACCAAAAGGTTGAGTCTCAAGGTGGTCTCAGAAGATGTGTCACCTCTACAAGACATTCTATGGCCTGAAGTAGAGCCCTAGAGTTTTGAAGTTGCCCAAGACTCGAAGGTAGAAGGTAGTTGGATTCTTGGTTTCTATGGATTATCGTTAGATTATTGCTTGTTTGTAAAAAAAGATGGTTTGCGGAATAGCAGCGATATTGGTTAATGCAAATGATGATAGGCATATGTGACTTAAAAAAGTGCTTCGTAGAGAACTTTATTATTAAAAATCTTGGTCTTTTTTGATATTTTCTTGGGATAGAGATTACCCCTATTAAGCAAGTTGTGATTCTATCTCAGAGGAAATATGCTATAAATATATTGCAAGGGATAGGTTTTAGGAGCCAAATCGGCTCATATCCTTATGGATCCAAAGGCACATCCTCATGATGACATAATAGAACCTGCAGATACTCATAAATATAGGTGCTTGATGGAGACTCTTGTATTTGATCATTACTTGGCCTACTATCTCCATTGTCTAAAAAATGAATCATTTTACGAATAAACCTATCAAGGCACATTGGGGTGTATAATTAATGGCATTGAGATACTTGAAGTCTCCCCTTGGCAAGGATTGTTACTCATGAAAGGTGCTTTTGATGTTGTGGCATATACAAATGCAAACTATGCATGGTGTGGATTGAAAACACACACTAGATTTTGTATTTATATATCTGATAGAAAATCCGTGACTAGATTTTTTTCTTATGTAGCTAACTTGGAGGGGCAAATTGCATGCAGTGGTGTCGAGGTGTGATATCTGGGCATATTCCTACATTACTAGTAATCTAAAGTTGAATAAGCAGATGTTGAGGTGGATTGTAACTATGTTACAGTTCTTATTGGGCAGGGCTTGTTTACACCATACATTTACCAAGGCACATCCATGGACCTTGTTTGACGAATGTTGTTCCAAGTTGAGCATGACCGATGCCTGTGCCTTAGCTTAAGGGGAAGTATTGAGATATATGTTCTTGTTTTCTTATGATGCCTATTATTTCCTTGAGGGCTCGTTTGAAATTTTTCCAAATCCACTCCATAGATAAAGGAAAAGGACTAAGATTTCCGGTAATAGGCAAATTAATCTTTTCTTCTAACTTTCAGACAGAATGCCTTTTCATGCATCAGGCTGAAGATGTGAGAAGATGGATGTTGGGCCTGAGAAGAGGGGCAGGGGAAGATTGGAGTGTTAACTGGAATTGGGATTTAAATCTGAACAGATATGAATGGAGTCAAAATATCCTTGTAGCGGAACCCACTTGATATCAGAAAAAGGTCAATTAGTATTGTTATATAATTTGTTGACGTCACTTTTTGGTCCAATGCAAAAAGCATGGCCTCCAGATTTTGGTTACTTAGGCAACTGAAAAATGTGGCTCTCCTAGTCCATTCGAACCATCCTCAATTTCTCTTTCCTTTTTTCTTTAAACATTACTTACATCAGCAATGTGGTTTGACAATAGCCACACAGGTGACTCTTTTGGCCATCTTGGTGAGCTAATACATGTCAATTAACTCTAGATGCTTGCAGGTTTTCTATATTTATCATGTTTAGCTGCTAGTTGCATATGTTACTATCTGACTACTGTGAAATATGTAGGATCTAAACAAAGACGATTCTCCAAATCAAAATCAAAGCCTTTTCAAAAAAAAAAATCGAAATCAAAGCCCATCCGGAAAGGATCAAGGAGGTCCAGGAAAAGGATTGACCAATCATGCAATGATGATGATGATGATGATGAGGACGAGGAGTCTTTCTACAATTCTCTTATTCTATATAAAAGGGCAAGACGGAGCACAAGTAGTAGATGCACAAATTCAAGACAACAAAATCAATTGAATACCAATATGTTTGAATCTTACTTAGAGTAAGACTACTGTTAATCTTGATTATTTAAAAGTGGATTTATTAGTTGACACCCTACTGATTATACTTTTGGTATAGGGTCTTGTGGAGAAATACCTCTGAAGCTGAGAAAAAATCATTTACTTATCTTGACAGTCTTTGGTTTTCACTGTACAAAGAAGGATTGGCGGAGAAAGGAGATCAAAAGGACAAAGTGTTGAGGTGGATTATGGAGAAGCAAATTTTTTCATGTAATTATGTTTTTGTTCCTATTGTTTGCTGGTGAGTGCTTCTCGATTCCGGATATTCATGAGATGATAAAATTGGTCTTTATATAATGCGGATATTCAAATACTTTAGGAGACATTGGAATCTTCTGATTTTGTGTCACATCGGAGAAAGCATTTGCTCAAAGACAAAAAGGCCATGTATGTTGCTCTTGGATTCACTTGAAAAGACGGATCCTAAAAGATTAGAGCCTGATATAAGAAGGTGCCATCCTTTTCTTTTCTTCTTTCTAATTTCAGCAATGAGAATCTTCACTTACAATTTTGGTTGGTTCACCAGATTTGTATGGGACATATACAAAATGAGTCCAAATTGGAGGCTGACTGGGAAAGATTTGATGTCAAATATTCCTCTTCTAGTGCCCAAGGTGAAATTTCAAGGCCACGTCCCTCTCTTCACTGTCCCCATTTCCAGGAAATTATAGAAAGCAATAAACTCTTTTCAGGTTCCACAGCAGAGAAATGGAGATGACTGTGGCATCTTTGTTCTTTATTTTATCTTCCTGTTTCTGAAGACAGCTCCAGAAGTGTTTAGTCTTGAGCATTATCCCTATTTCGTGAGTTCTTTACCAAACAAGGCAGTCAGTTGGTTCTGATTGAGTTTTGCTACAAAGTCTATGTTAATTATCTATTTCCCATCATTTCAGCTTACAAGAAAGTGGTTTAAGTTTGAAGAGTTGCAAGGGTTCCGTAAGGAACTTCTACACAAGGTATGTTTTTCTGCTTCGCTTTTTCTTGTCTTTTTTCTTTATCAATGTGTTCCTTTTGTTGCTTACTTTTTATCTTTGAACTTCAGACATTTCTCAATTTGTGCTTCATGTACTACATAGGCAATCCTTTTTATTGAGCCCCTACATCCATTCTGGCCTTTCTAGTATCTCGTCTTCAGCTGATCCTTATTTATTTGTTTCAACAATTGTGTATAATCTTCTTGTGTATCTTCTCTTTTGTTGAGTATAATCTTCTTCTTATGGGATCTTCTTCAATTTGTTGTCCTGTTATATCAAAAAACTACTTCATTTTCTTGCCATCATTTTTGTTACAATTCCTTTCTCGTAAATATCATATATGGTCATTTCAGGGCTAGATAAATATCTAGGTTTTTGAACTTGAGGGATGAATATGTGAAGTCTAGTAGTCAACTCATGACCTCATTGACTTTGTATCATTTTGTTGCATGCCCTGTTGTTGGTGCAACCTCTCTTTAAATATACTACCTGTGGGTGGTTCTTGGATTCAAGACTGACTCCACTTCTAAGGGAAAGGAGGGTCATTTCCAGTTATTAAACTAATGAAGGGGGTCTCACCTGGCTTCCATAAATATGTTCATCCTTTTTGTTGAAAGTTAGAGTTTTAGCATAAAAATAGGTCTTTGTCAGGAACTTTCTTGAATGCTCTAGTTGTTGTTGGGCCTTCTATGTTCCTCTCCATATACAAGGTCAGACAAGTGGGGATGGTGGATCAACTATCTAAAATGATTCTGGATAGGAGTTATAAGATGTAGATCTGTATTTGATTGCTATTTCTAATTCATTTTCTTGATCATAGTTCCAGTCTTGGCAGAGATGACAATCTTCGTAAGAGACTGACACTCGATTGAATTCCAAATGGAATGAGTTCCACCTTTCTCTTAAGAAAAGGGTCAGGGTGTGTAATGCCCATCTTCACTATAATTACATGGACCCTCAATGATTCAAGATGGTAACAAATAATGGTCTGACTAATTGGATTGATTACGTAGGCCCACAAAGTATGGATACTTGGCTAATACTTAATCCAATATTGGAGCAGTTATTCAGTTGCATGACATGTATCTTTTGATTCTTTGGCGTGAAAAACAACCCCATTTTTTTTCCACTCCAAATGTGACTCACAAAGTGTATTAGTACTGTATGTTTGTTGGTTAAAGAAACTCTCTGATTGAATATGTTTTGACCTTGGATTTAGTTCTGATTTGAGTTTAAGGAAACTGTCTAAAAGTGACTTTTGCACGTTATCAAATCAAATCTTCCGTCTGCAGTGCTTGATCAAGCCTTGGGTAATGGCAACTGACTTATGAAAAGGAGCGGTAATTGTTCAAGTCTTGGGATAATTTGTGTGTTAAAAGGAAGGGGAAATAGTCTAATACACTGCATTTTCATGTTGGTCAAAAAGTTATTCCATTAAAGAAGTAGAAGCTCTTTCGTAAGTGGTTTTTCCCTGATGGCCCTTGCACGAATTTGCACCTTTATAAATTTAAATTTTTGAATGATATCCACAGCATGCTATCTAGATTATTCTTGTTTGATCAAATCAATTAACCATCTGATTTAATAGTGTGCTTTTCCAAGTTTTGATTTCTTTGGAATCAGGACCAAACATCCTTGTTCCGTCTATAGTATGAAGTTTTGTTGCCAGTTCCTGCAAATGAAGTACTTCCAAGTTCCTCAAGCATGTTGCCGAAGCTTTTCACATGTTTTTTAATTTGAATATTAGAGAGATGGAATTTCATCTAAACAAGTTGCGAATGTAGTTTTTGTCATGCACACAGTTCGAATGGTTCTGCAGTAGTGAAATCGTGTTGTTAATGATATTAATAACAGTCTTACCCTTTTGGATATTGTTTTTCTTTAGAGGTACCCTTTTGGATATCGTTGCTATTGGCCATATATTGGCAGGATCTATATAATTTTCTGCTCTAGAAGGACCTAATTTGGATCCGCTTTCCTTCAGTTATTCACTTTTTATTAAGCGTGCCATGACTAGTAGTTTTCCTTTTTCTTTGAAAGGTTCGTGGCCTAGTTGTTTTACGTTACCATCCTGTAACATCTGCTCACTTGCTTTACCAGGAGAAAGAACAAATGGGCATCAATTGAACTGAAGCATCTGCAGTGTCACCTTCATCCTTTCCTATTAAAATTGATCAGTTATAGTCGGAACAAGAAAGAAATATGCTGATTTTTTACACCTTACCTTATACCTCGTTGTACATGCCTGGTTTAGTGGCTTGGAAATTACAATTTCTTGCCATCAAGTTTCCTTAAATGCTTTAGTGTGTACCAAGTAAGTCTATTCACAGATGGTGTTACCATGCCCCCAGAAGCCCTGCAAAAGAAAGGGAGCAACAAGTCACAGGTCAGTTTCTTTTTTCCTAGGGTTGGTCCTGATGGAAATGAAACGATGTAATACACGTCTATTCCACCATGCATGCATCCTTCTTGTTAGTCAGGAAGTACCCGCCTCTCTAGGCAGCAGGGAGTGGAACATCTTTTCACATTAAAACTTCTTTCCCTAAACACCATGCTTCATATCCCCTAACTGCCCAGGAGATGAGGAAAGGGGTTGGATGAGTGCCTGTGCTGCTTCTCAGCCTCTTTTCCATACTTTGCCTACCTCTCCCATATCTGCCATATTTACTGGTAAATCGGGAAATCATCTTAAAGGAGGCTTACCAGTCTGTTTTGCTTCATTGGATGAGCATAGTTCTTCTGTCTCTAATTTTTAAGTTCGAGTTGCTAAATATTGGTCATGTATCTACTAGTTATGCTTAATGCTGCAACACAGGTTTTTTACGGTAGTTTGATTTCGCACATGGTTTTTATTCAGCCTACGATGATGGTGAGGAGACTTGCAGGTTTCCAGAGTTGGCCCGACATGGATAGAGGCCTACCATATGGTTTCTTTATGGTGAATATATCCCAAATAAATGGTAGTAAATAAAATAGGAGAAGATTTATGGGCATCCCTAGTTGTGGATTAGGGTGCTTAGATTATCGAGTTTCACAAATCGAAGGTCAGTTAATGAGGGTGAATAATCCCTAAGTCTTAGACCTAATACTTAAGCTTCACATTTTCCCAACCTCTTGAGAACTATCTAGATCTTAACAAATACTTAAAATTTTAAGCCTAAACATAAGCTCAAAAGGCTTAAGATTAGTGTTCATATTAATATCTTTTTATCTTTTATTTCTTCCCTTTTGATTTGGTCTAAAATTAAGTAGATTCCTTAATCTTTTATTAAAGACTATCTCTTTTTGTATCAAACTGTGTTCCTTTTTGACATTTATATCACCTCATCTTTTCCTTCTCAAGAATGATATGTAATTTTCAAAATTCTCCCTTCTCCATTTTTTTTTCATTTTTAATTTTCTTTATTTTTTGGGTTTTTTGAATTATGTATATTTTTTTAATGAAACTCTTTCTTATGATGTGATTCTTACAGCATTTTGTACTTTAATATTGCTACAAGTCTACAATTTGTAATGTTCTCATTGTAAATTAGGTGGGTTCAAATTCAGCTTAGATCATATATTAAAACAGGTTTTGGGTGGGTGGCCTAGTCAGGATGACTATTGTGGATGATTTTAAGCTTGGGTACGGGTATCAAAGGTGGAGTCGGCTGTTCTAATGAATGAACTATAAAGTGCAATACGAGTTTAGCACGGGACATGACAAGAAGGGTTTTAGGTTTTTTCAAAATGATGATGAGTTGTCTCCCATTAAGCGTTGAGTTTAATGTCATCAGTCAGGCGCAATATGCTCAGATAGAATGGATTGACTGCATGAATGATAAAATCGTGATGGATGAGAATTGGATGGTTACAAATAAGTATCAAAGCATGATGAAGAGTCATTCCAGAATATCTCTAATCTAGGTCAAGCTGATTCGTTCCTGGATGATCTTTCTTGAGTTTCGGAGGGAACATTTCTGGGTTTTCCTGGGAAGATTAATGGTGTGTTTGCCATGACTGCGTTGTTGCACTCTACATGGGATCCAATTCTACTTCCAGGATAAGGAAACTTATTAAAATTGACTTTTAGTGCTAATTAATATCTCGAGGTGCTCAAACATTGTCTGGGCTAATTGATTTGTCATGTGAGCTCGGGATATCAGCTGCACCTGAAAGTAAATAGGTGATTATTTGCGAAAGACTTGAAGTTTGTTTGCGTAAATTACTGTTACAAAATTTCGGTACATCAACTGCAATTGCAAGTAACATGGCAAATCTCTGTGACAAACGTACACCGGAAAGATGAAGACAGAAAAATGTCGGCTCATATCATATCTTATGTCGGCTAATATGCGTTTCTATTTATAAAAGTAGAAAATTTAGTGAGGGAAGAAACCAAAATCTATTCAATAGAATCAGCTTTAATTATGACATGAACTTACTGGTCCCAAGCGCCTATCCTTCGCTGGATGGAGGTGGCTTTTTTCTCTTTCTTTGTTTTTGGTTTTTTTGTTTGTTTGCTCTCTCCTTTCGCGAGAGAAGCTGACCTTTGGCATCCAATTTCAAATGATCACCAGAACGTCCGCTTTTCTGAATATATAAATCATTACAATGATTGAAATCCTCCGAAGTTGGCGAATATTGTATAATCGTAAGTATGGACAAGAGCTTAAGAACTGGGAATTCGCGCCAACGCATGATTGATGGCATTGTCAATATTACAGAAATTTAATATGTAGCACATACACATGTATTAATGAAAATTACAATGTTCTGTAACTCTGTAAATAGGATTGTCATTTAGATATGCAACCATATTAGGTCTCTCCACGCCAGTCCACATCCACATGCACCCTAAAAAGAATGCACCATCCAAGAACTTGGTAGGAAGACATTGTGCTTGGAACAAATATTCCTAGCAGTGTACCAAGGCAATTGGCCAAATGGATTACATGATGATGTTTCCAACTGGTGTCCATTTCTAATTGCAAAAATGATTACCGATATTGATAAAGGGTAAGTTATGAAGCTAGTTCATTGGGGATAATTTAGATGTGCATGCACTGGACGCTACTACTCTAGAAAAAAAATGATATGTCATGTTTACTTATGTGCATATACACGTGTGCAGCCTAATGTCCGTCCTATTCGAAATGCAGTTCCGAATAATTTCTACATTTAAAATTTCAATTATGAGAAAAATATGGTGATTTGTACATGGTTAATCTAAAATCTTATTAAGGCATTATGACCTCTCTCTCTCAAACTTAAACAAATCAAGACATTAAAAAGGACTAAAACTTCATCCTCCATTCATGGAATCTCAAATAAATTCTGCTTGATGGTAGGTCATCAAAATTTTATGTCAACCGAAAATTTCATTTAAAAAGTCTTATTTTATCCACAAAACATATACAAGCAGGAGAGAGATCTTGACTTTGCTATGTCGTAGGAGCCGCAACAAAAATTAAAATTAGATCAAATATAGGACTTGAAGAGGAAATTATTATAGTTCCTTGCATCTTTGATTAGGCGTTAAACATTTTGACTCGACGTTCTACGGTTACTTAGCTTCTAACTATTGTAAACAGAAATGACTCGCACTTGGAGCTAAATCCGATGATATATACTTATATGAATAATTTTACAAAAAGGATCTCTAGCTATTGGGTCATGAACAAAAACGCGTCTTATTTTAAAAAGTGAGCACATTAATGCCCTTATTTTGCACCATTTTGATCTTTCAATCCTCCTCGCAGCATAGACAAGTTCCACTGCTTTATTTTTTTTTTTGGTAATTATTTAAGGTTATTTTATTTGAGAAATTAAGAAAGTGATGCTGAGAAATTTAAAATTAATGTTAACATGTAATTATGGTTACTTGTAGAGTGATGTTAATATCAAATTGTATTTACTTAAATTGATGTTAACTTGTGATGTTAATTTTTGTAACGTTTATTTAATAGTAGTGTTAAGAATGTGAAATATGAAGGTTGTGATGTGTGATTTTAACAAGGACTTAGGCTAACACTAGTTGAAACTAGTGTTAGAAAAATTCGTGTTAAAGTAGCTAAACTCAAACTACCAAATGAGAGGCTAAGCAGTCAAGTAAATAGAAGTTAACCTCCCTTTTGAGGAGTTAATCCCTCAAGTAAATTAGACTTCAACGCTAATTTAATTAAGGAGTTAAGAAACTAGTGTTAGGACTAGTTTATTCAATAGGTTAATCATTTAAAAGAGGAGTTAATCCCTATTTACTTGAAAGGTTAATCAATATTGCAAAAACCTATGTTAAGGATTCTTAACATCATTTTTGCTACCACTAATTCCAAGGAGTTAGCAAAACAAATGTTAACTTCCTAACTTTACTCCCCCCCCCACCCCCTACGCAAACCTTACTCCTTAGAAATTGATGTTAACACCAGTTCAATTTAACATAAATGAAGATTAACACTAGTTTCTTAACCCCTCAAGTAAACTAGTCTTTAAGAAATATAAAACTAATATTAACTCTAATTTAAATTTACTTACAAAGTAGTATTAACACAACTTTTTGTTTACTTAAACTAGTATAAAGTTGTGACATTAACCTTTATTGTGTTCACTAGAATTGATGCTAACATTAATTTCTGGATAATAGAATTTAGGTGTGGAAAAGTTACGAAATTAATACCTATTTTATTAACAAAATTGAGGCTAACAAAATAGGTGTTAACCCTTTAAAGTAGATGTTAAAATCATACCTATTAACTCTTCAGAAAGTTAACCCCCCAATAAAAAGTTAATCCCCTAATTAAACTAACCCTTAGACCTCCATCTATTCCCTCTCCCTCCTTCCACATCCTACTCCCTTCTCCATGGCAGCCTCCCACAGCTACATCAAGCCATCCCTTCCCTCCTCTGTCCCCCCTCCCCCGGTGGCCTTTGTAATTTGGTTTTGAAGTTTCTCCTCCTTGGTTGGTTTTCCGCCACTTGGTTAGAGGTTCCCTATCGTCCATTGGTTGTAATGCTCTTTCGACAATATGGACCTGGATAACGAGGTATACCTGTGGATTCCGTGTTTCTTTTCGTCCGGTGGCTATACCGAGACATCAACCTATTTTGAGTGGCTTTGATTCCGTTTTGCCCATCAGTGAGAGCACGGTTGAGAAATTGAATCTGTAGAAGTCCAAATTAAAGTTTTGAAGGAAAATGTTGGATTTATGAGATAAATGTGGCTTTATACATCCTCTTGTTAGGCAAGTTTTATGGCTCTATGGTTACCAAGAAGGACACCATGAGAGACTTGCCAAAGAGCAGACCCTCAACCTCAGCGAGATCATAGATGAGTCACATCCATTCAGAGGAACAGGGACACACTCTCACTCAGCCAATCCTGGAATGACGGTTCAACCCTGTCCGTGGCTTGGGGAGTGGCAAGCGGCATGGCACTTTCTTCAAGGCTTCCCTCGTGGTAATTTATCCACTGCATTTAGATCTAGTGGTAGATAATGTAGGAAGCTTGGGTGATCCACAGGGATTCACCATCAGGGCCCTAGGAGGTATTGGTGTTAGCCTGCAGCCGAATAACGTGTGAGGAGCTTCGAACACAGCAAGAATTTTTCACAAGATTCAAGGTGGGTGGAGGTGAAGGTGGCAACACAGATGCAGAATTTAAGCTTGCTACCTGCGAGGGGAGAGTTGATGTCAGACTGCATGTAATGGTATTGCTGTCTCCTCTAATTATTGGCATGAAAAATTCAAGTGTAGATGTGTTAGACTGTTTATCAACATTCTATTTGATCACGACTTAATAGTTAGATTCTGTTTGTATAATAAGAAAATAATGAAAACATAAACAGCCACCCCAAGGTTCTGTTTTGACGAGTAAAAAATAAGACAAAAAAGAGAGATGGCCAATACATTCAAATAACCACTCGCTTCGAAAACAGTCTTCGTTCTGGCATGAAATTACATTCATTAACAATGTGTATGCGACAAAAAGATGGGCTACCTCTAGATAAAGAGATAAAAAGACTTCCACAAAAACCAAATCTGGCAAATCTAAGCCAGAAATCATACTGCCAATCCCTAAATTCACATCATAATTTATTGAGGTTTTTACATATATTTCCATACAAGTACCGCTGACTGCTTTCAGGTTGCACAGATGCCCTTGCAGTTGCTCCATTTCAGTCGGAGTTGTTTATGAAAGGTTTCTTTGTAGAAAGAAAAGCTTCCAAGGGGAAAAAATAAGGCTAACACCTATCCTTTTATTCAAAACTCTCTCCCCTCCATCTAGCAACTCACCTATCCTCCACCTGTTGGTTTTACAAAGACAAAGGGGGTGCAATTATTGACATATAATAGATAACATAACTTCATGACAAGATTAACTAATTGCAACAAGACCCACTTACAAGTACTCCACTCAACACCACACGGGCTCACAAAGCCTATACCACAACATCACAACCCAACCATGTTGGGCTGCAGAACCGACCTTTCAAACTTACTAAAGCATCGCATGTCTCATCTCTCGATCACATACAGGATCTCGGATCACCAACTCTCTCAACTCACCTCTCAGTCTCACTTTCTCCCTTCACACAGCCACGACCCCCCTGGATCTCTTCACCACTATGAGAGACTCTCTTGACTGCCACACTCATAAGTAATGGGCCCAAGGGCCTATTTATATGCTGAATGGTCAGTTGTTCCAATCGGCCTAAGAAATTGGTGATGACATCACCACCCAATCTCTGCCTCTTCAGTGGACTCTACACCTCCGATCACTGCCATCTCACTGACCACAGGAGTTTCCACCTTCCTCTTTCCACAAGTCCACCCTGCATTATTTCATTCCAACCTCCCCTTCTGCCTTTCCCGTAGGGTAAAGCATTGAGCTCAACCCCACCCGAACCCGCTAAGGTTCAAAATTTTTTTCAGGCCATGGCTGAGCCTAAGGCCTGAAAATCTCCATAAATCAAGGCTTAAGCTTGACCGAAAGTCCACCACTTCAGGCCTAGGTTCGGGCCAGGTTAGGCCCATCTATTGATTTATAAAATTTTTCAATATGTCAAATGATTTTTATAACAATAGATGATGACCATTTATAGGAACATCATCTCAATAGAAGCTGAATATTTTTTTTATAGGAAAAATAATAAAACTGAGGATTACTAATGTCTCAATAGCTAACTAAACCGATGCATTAACTTCTTCAATGGTGGTGCATGCATATAGGTATAACTTCTATTTTTTTTTCTACTAATTACAATTGTGTGTGTATGTGTGCACACATGTGTGAGTGCGTGTGTGTGTGCACATGTGTCAGTGCATGTGTGTAATATATGTGTTTATGTGGGAAATAAGTATGTGCAGTGCATGTATGTACATAAATATATTTTTCAGGCCGTGGGCCAAATCTGGGCTTTAACAGCTCAGCCCAAAATTAAATGAGCCTCAAAGTCTAGGCTCGTGCCCAGCCCAGAAAAACTTCGAGCTCAGGTTGGGCTGAGCTTTTTGGACTCGGTTATGGGTCAGGCTCATCTTTCTTCTCCCATCGACCCTCCCTTCTCATGCCAAAACAACTCAAACACGTTCACGCTTTGAAGCTTCCAGCCACCCAACTATTTCATAGATGTGTGCTCCTCTCCCCCAAGAACCAATTGTCAGCAGTGCCAACATCTTGTGACTTTCCTTCGAGCATAACCCCAGCCAGAGGTTCAACACCTCCTCAGGACCACCATCCTCCTTCCTCACCTCCATCCACGCCACCAACAACCCCACTGATGAGGAACTATTCTGCAACCAGAAGCTCCCCCACCTCCATGGTTTCTCACTCCATCCCAATCACACCCACCTCTCACATGGCAGATATGCCCCCACATGTTTGTCAGAGGAAGGTCAGGTTGAAGATCGTAGAATGTCACCTGTGAAGATATAGAAAGTGACAATGTGATAAGGCAGTCAATAAAAAGAAAAAAGCCACATTTTGGAAGTTCACGAGCAATGACTTCAACTATGTGGTGGAAAGAAAGGGCATAAGGTTCAATATGAGGGTGGTTGGGGAAGAATGTGAATGCAGAGGGTGTAGCAGAAAGACAGAAGAGATTAGGTGGAGGGGGTGGATGGCTTTGGTCATAATGGAAGTATATAAAAATTGCAGGAAAAAAAAAAAAGGTAATTTGCAATGAAAAATCTTTACATTTTCATCCAAATCATTGTAGTTAATGGTTTCTTTGGATGGACACAAAGAGGCAAAGGTGTAAGAGAGCAATATTTCAAGGGCAACCAAGTAAATAATGAGAAGACAAGGGTCTCATTGTAAATCCAAATACTTAGAGCATGCATGAAATGTTTGGCCTTGTAAAAAAAATAGTACCAATTCCCCCCCCCCCCCCCCCCCCCACAATAGGGCCCACATACCTGAAAGCGAGTGTAGATGGAAGTTGTGGGGGGGTGTTGTGTGTGGAGGGGTGAGATGGTAGGGAGAGGGGGTGGAGTCTCCGAGGTGTTTCTAGCCCCATCCAAAAACAAATGAAAAAGCTTCAAATATAACAAGCATAAAACAGTAAACAGCAACTTGCAGTCCTGCACATCTTATCCACATGCACTACCTGACATGCAGGAGAGAAAGGCCTGGAAGATGCTGGAAGGCCAACACAACAGAGGCTTGCCATTCTCAGGATACACATGCTTTCTCACAATTGTGTTGCACGTCATAGCACCTTCCTATTTTCCACTGCACATGGTCCACACTATCCCATATGACAGCTGTCCACCCATTTATCCTCTTGCTTCCTTCCCTCGAGTTTCCTTCTAAAGAACTTTGACAGAAAGAAGGAACAGCAGCAAGAAGAACAAGAAATCCCTCTTCCAAAAATGGGGGTACAAAAAATCCAGATGTCATCTGCCATAACCAACCAGCAGCTTACTTACTCGATACCTCTACAGTCGAGGAGGTCTGCATTGTTCTCTGCTTCTGCTCCAAGGAGACCCACTCATATCAAGGTGTGATGGGCTAAGGAGCAGGGCCTTGGAGCATCTTGCAGTGACTACCAACCACCATGGAGTGCACTGCATGTGGAAGCAACCACCCAAAAGTAAGATATTTAGCTCTGGATCAGTAGGTACATGATCATGTCCACCCCCCAGTCACCAATTGGTATCAGGAAAACTTAAATAGTAGGCAGCATCTCCCTTTCAAGAATGTTGGACAAGTTTCCTACTGCAGGGACTATGCGACAGATGATGGAGACAATGGAGAGAATGATGAAGGACCCTTTTCCCTACAGGGCATCTCATTTCCATCCATGAGTGGTGGTGCTGAAGAGGAGAATGGAGTTAGCACTTATAGGAAGTGGAGGAACCCTTGGGAAATCAACAAGTGGGATGCAGAGTACAAGATGAGATTTGACATGCTAGGCATAGAAAGGGAGGATGTGAAGGTCTGGGTGGAGAAAAAGATCCTTGTTGTCAAGGACGAAAAGTTACCTGAGAAGAACATTAAAAGCAACAGTGGAGCAGTGGTGGGCACAGAGAAAGGAGGAGCAAGACAGAGATTGGTTGGCAAGAAGATTGTGAGGTATAGCAGCAGGATCGTATTGCCAGGCAACACTGATGTTGCCAGGATCACAGCAGAGGTCAAGGATGGTGTCCTCTGTATCGCCTTTCCCAAAGATTCAGTACCGGCCAAAAGGGTGGATATTGATGTCAAGTAATGTTGATTTTTAGTTATTTCCGTAGATTTGGTATTTTTGTTGCAAGGGAAGATTGATGATTACAGTTAGGTAACCAAGGATTTTAAGCAACTATTCAAGCAGAAGGAGCAGCCTATAAAGATTCCTTCTCCCTACAGATGTTTCATCAAACAAAACCAACGTATGTCAATATAACAATTGTGTTGATGTTTAACAACCCGAAAATGTCCATGTACAAGAAATCCATCGATTCCCATATGATAATTTGTTATTCTAGTATTTCAAAATATATCCTCAGAAGCTCTTTTCCATATATATATATATATATATATATATATATATATATATATATATATATATATATATATGTTGAGTTTTGGCACGATGTGGAGAGTGGAGGCTCTCCTAGGTGAGGAGAAATGTGCAGCAGTTGGTACTGTTCACGCACAGGAAGAACAAAGAGGGTAGCAGTCCACATTGGAGGAGAAAGAGAGGAGAGGGAGTTGTATTGTTGGAAGAAGTATTGTTTCAACTCAAATTAGAAAGTGATACATGTGTTTTCTTCTATAAAGAAAACGTATCCCCAATTAACTAAAACATATCTCCTAAAACATGAAACAAAATATATCCCAATCAATTACAAATCAAATCCTAATTTACCAAACTAATTGACACCAAAGACTTTCTACAAATAGAAAACTTACACTCAGAGCAAACCTAAAGAACATGACCGAAAACCGACACCCACTTGAGCCCTCTGACTAACTGTCACTTGGCACTTTATTCTCAACACTCCCCCTCAAGTCGAGGCTGGGAGGATGATGATCTACTCTACTTGTTTCGTTGATGGTGTGTCATATGCTCTACCATCTTTTGATGTAACTGCAAATCCTCTTGCTACCTCCATGGTCGTTGCTTTTCTAGCAAACTTTGTAGTCGTGGCTATCAGAGCAGTCGTCTCTTCTTTGCATAACTTGATGGGCTCTCTTCTCCAACTTCTTCCTGGTTGCATCCTTTGCCTTAGGCGCTTTCTAAAGTAGCATGAATCTCTGAATCTGCCATCGCTTTATTTTAAAAGGTTGAGAGGAGTCTCTATGCCTCTTTTTCTACACCAGAGAGCCACACACTTGAACTTGGCATTCCCCAACGTGCTAGAGGGTTCCACACACCCCCTCAATCTAAGTCAATGTCGTTGCTCCTACGTCCCGTGAGACAACGTAAGGCGCTCAGTTTCTCCGAGCAAGTATAAGGTCACAAGAAGAACAGACAGAGAGGGCAACAGTCCACGTTGAAGAAGAAAGAGAGGAGAGGGAGTTGTATTGTTGAAAGAAGTATTGTAGTGGAACACGTGTTCTCTTTTATGAAAAGAACATATCCCTAATTAACTAAAACATATCTCCTAAGACAGGAAACAAAACATATCCCAATCAATAACAAATCAAATCCTGATTTACCAAACTAATTGACACCTAAGACTTTCTAAAAATAGAAAACTTGCACCTAAAGCAAACCTAAAGAACATGACCCAAAACCGGCGCCCACTTGGGTCCTCTAACTGACTGCCATGTGACACTACCACGTGGCACTTTATTCCCAACAATATATATATATATATATATATATATATATATATATATATATATATATATATAAAAGCAATATCATCCAGGACACTTAAGGAGCGATATGTTTCTTTTTCCTTTTCTTGAAAAGACTTGAGGAATGATATTTAACCCACGTAATCAGCTGTTCTTCTAAAGGGATCCATTTGCGACATGAAGGTAGTGCGAAATTCTTAATCATGCAATATCTGATCTTCAAGCTCTAAAAGGAGACTACTCTTGTCTTCTTATGAGTACATGAAGAGCATTTTAAGAAAGATCAACAATTGGCTTCTTTGTGCAAACCTCCAGCAATGCTATAGGTCAGAGACTTTTTACATTATTCTATTCTATTCTATTAAATTATGTAGTAATTCAAGAAAATAGAGTAATGAGAACATGGTTGTCAACCCTCAATCGGGGCTTTCTCAATGACCCTTTCGCCAGAGCATCAGCAAAGACCTGCTTATCAGCCCTTTGGCAGTCCAGATCAAGCTACAGTTATTGCAGTGCATGAGGGCATTTCTCATAGGAGAAAGCCACCGAGCCAGACATTTCAACCATCCAGGTAGCAGCCTTCAAAGAAAGCATGCATGGCCCTACAATCCAAAATTTACGATCAAAGGTTGGTTCTACAACCTCCGTTTGGATTATGTTCCATCTGCAAACTGGGAAAAAGACAAATTTCCCTAGCTGAAGAATAGGATCCAGTCTAAATAGCCCATCAGGAGAACCTGCATCTATTGGTTGCATTTTTGTCCTTTAAGTTATTGTTTGAAAGCATAGATCCTATCATGCAGTGGAGAGAGGGTCCCTTGAGGAACCATGGTATATGTTAGAGGAGAGGTGCTTAAGTTCTCAAACCAAGCAACTAGCTTTCATGCCCATGATGGTAGGAAAAACCAACATTGACTTATCCTGACGATATAGCAAAATGCCCATCCCAACAGGGCACCATGGATTTTTTTTTCATATTCCATGTGATAGTTGATGAATTCCAAGCTGAAGTCAACTGAGTGAAGCATATCTCTAAGGCTATAGAGCTCTTTCGAACAATGGGTTGTCCTTTTTCTATTTATATATCCCAGATATTTTTTGAACAACATTTCAAAGACAAAGTGTTGGAATCGGGATCTTATCTCCCGAGTCAAGTACAATTTATATCAAACCAGCTTATCCCAATTTGGGTAAAAGCCAAATAGGGAAAGCATTTAGTAGCAATGCAAAACGAGACCCTTGAATGCCAATCCAACCCTCACTAAGAAAAGGAATTTCGCTACCTTAGAACAGTAAGAGTTACTGCCGCTGTTTACCAGGCTTTGACCCTTTCTTTTATGAATCCTGAATCTCAGATTACCAGTTCATAAATCTTCCCACTTGTTTCTTTGATCCAAACCCTTTCTCTCTACTGCCAAAAGGCATTGTTCATCACTGAATACACATTTTGTGTCAACAAAGAACAAAAAAGATCCAAACTCCACCTTTTAGTGGTCGTTGGTGGACTTTACCAGAAACATGGGGACTTAATAGATGTCAAGAAATGGATTTAGAAACCTGCAGATGAGTGAAGAATTAGGGATTCTTACTACCATATGGAGGCTGATAATGGAGGCTGATAAACGACTCAGTAAATGGAGTCAAAAACAAACCCGAGCATCCTCTAGCTCCCATTATAGGAAGATTGTTCATCTTCTAGCACCCGTTACCTTCACAAGTATAAGAAGACTGTTACAACAGCTTAGTGGGCATTGCATGTATGCTTATCCAGGGGAAGCTAAAAGTATTCAAAATGGGCATGGAAGGATATGAATTGAAATACACATGCTTACAGTTCTGTGATTCTGGCAATGGGAAGGATGATCTCTTTTTTTGCCATTGGTGATTTAATGCTGGTTCCAGATCTAAAACAGTCAGCAGATTCAAGTGACCGAGATGTCTGAAGTGCCATCTCAGCATGCAGTTGTAGACATGTCATAGCCATCTAGAAACAAGATAAAATGATATCGCAACAAATTCATCAATTAAAAGTTCTTGCATGTGTAATGAGAATTGAATGTAACAGGGAGATGAATAAATAACAATTATGATAAAAGAACAGTGATAAATTATCAATAGATGCTCTTAAAACTAAGAGAAAAAAAGCAACTAATTAGTCGTTAATGATCCAACATTGCATGCACCTATACCTCTCCAACCTCTATTCTCCAAAGTCTGAGCTTGTCACTCGTTCAGGGAACCCTTGTTCTCACAGTCAAGTGTTTCTCTTCCTCTAGGCTTGAGGATAAGCACATATCAGATCATGCCTTATTGAATTCTGTCCTGGTTGATACATATTTTATCCCTGGCACAAAAAGCTGGGCCTGGAGCTTTATAAGTATCTTTCTGCTGTCCGTAGTCTGCTGGTCATTGCAATCATTCTTTCTACTGCAAGTCACTGCTCGAGAAGTTCTCATACCTTTTACTTTTCCTGTTGTCTTGCCCAGCCATGCCTCCTTTTTTCCTACTACCATCCTCCTGGCTCAGCTTAGCCAAAGTAAAAACAGGATGCATCCTCCCAACTAAAAGATAATCTCAAGAAGCGATGGAGATAAGGGAAAATCCTCTGAAGCCACAACACTAATGACTAATCACCAAAGATAGCAGGCATTACATAAAAAACCAGGCTATATCTCTCAAAAAACAGAAAAAACCACTCTATAAAAGGCCTCCTCCTCACTCTAGGAGAACCACAACTCTGATTGGGAATAAGGATGATAACCAAACCATCACCCTGTGGAAACTAGTCTGGTTTTCCACACAGGTTGGCCGGATCGAGAGAATCATCATGCCTCAAAACTGAGATTGAGAATAGAGCTCAGCATTCCTCCAAAAGCCTTTCCCCCATCAACCGGTACATTCCTAACCTATCACAAAGGCCCTTGCTCTTGAGTCCTCAGATACACTGGTCGGTTTAAAACTGAGCCTCTCTTAATGAGGTTCAAATGAACCAAGATGAGATTCCCACCACCACATCTTGACCATGTGCACTGTCTATTTACTCCATGGATGAAATCTTGCAACAAATGCATTGAATATGACATTCTGGGGTTTGATTTATAGGTAGGATATACTTTTAATATCATAATTCCAACTTCATGAATTTGGTAAAAGAAACTACGTTTATACAGCCATATAATACCATAATCCTCATAATTTTAACCTGCAACCATTGCATTTGATGTGAGATTCTGGCGTTTAATTTGTCAGATAGGATATAGCTTTTAATAGTGATGTTATGGATGTTATGTTACGTTGGCAGAATAAACCACATTCAAGTGACCACCCAATGGGGCAGCTAACCCGTATTTTGTTTTGAAGATTGGGCCTTGAGGATTGTATCGTTGGATGTTTACCTGAGGTTTCAACGCCTCGGTTGCTTGCTGGAGTTATGATGGGTCTGAGTCAGGTGGTGGTAATTGGCCTCAAGTTTGGTTGGAATCTTACCTAACCAAAGGTCTTCGGAATTCCTTTCGCTACTTACCCAGATGTTGATGCACAGATAGGAATAAAACAGTAATCTTTATTTGCTAAAGCAGCATATCAGCTTCTCCATTCTTCACCGGGTGGCAGTTAGAAGGAGCTTGCTTACTACTAGAGGATGATTTGGAAGGCATAGGTTCCCTTGATGGTTAAGATCATTGCCTAGTTGGTGAGGAGGAGGATAATAATGAAGTCATTCGAGAAGAAGGAGGATAATAATGAAGTCATTCGAGAAGAAATTGTTTCTGGGTCCTATCCCACTTTTAGTTTCTGTGGTCTGAATAAGGATTGTTCCTATCTTTTTCTCACTTGCCCACCAAGCAGCATTTGAGCAAAGTGGATTTATAGGTCCCAGGAGGTGGCCTTTTGGAGGAGATTCACCAATAAAAGAGTTGATTACAGGACTAGATTGTGAAGGAGAAAAAGCCACATGGACTGCCACGTGGCACAGTGGCCATGTGTACAGTCCACGTGGCAGTATACATGAGTTTGGGTACAACAAAGGGCAGCCGGCCTTAGGGCATGTTTGTTTCGCAGGAATGGGAGGCGGAATGGAATGAAAAAGCCTCTATCGATTCCCTTCTCGAGTTTGGATGTCAAATATAGAATCGGAATCTCGTTTCCATGGGTTTTTGAATTACCACAAATGATGAATTTTCCATTCCCCGACCCACCCCCCCCCCCCCCCCCCCCTCGGATTACCCATTCAATTCCCACGTAACCGCTCGACTCCACCCCCCCGCTCCCCTCCTCTTCTCCATTTTCCATAACAACAGATCCCTCCTCCTTCGCCACGGCTGCCTCCAACTTGGAGTACCGCTACTTCGTGGGTGGCCTTGCGTGGGCCACCAATGATTGGTCCCTTGAGTAGGCCTTCAGCCCCTTCAGCGAGATCATCAAGTCCAAGATGGTGAACGACAGGGAGATCGGGAGGTCGAGGGGTTTCGTCTTCGTAACATTTGCAACGGAGCAGTTGATGAGGGACACCAATGAGGGCATGAACAAGCAAAGCCTCAATGGTAGGAACATCACTGTCAACGAGGCCTAGTCCAAGGGCAGTGGCTGCAACAGTGAAGGTTTCCGCGATGGGGGCTACGGTGGAGGTGGAGGCGGCTATTTAGGTGGTAGTGGCGGTAGCTAGGGAGGTGAAGGCAGCAATGTGTACCACTAGCAGCAGATTGGGTTCTGCCTGCGCCGCCCCCACCCCGTGCAGAAGCCCGTGTGGCAGAGCAGCGAGGAGTACATGATGAAGCAGTTCAAGTCGTTTTACTGTATGGAAATGACAGGCCCGGATCGGGCTTCATTGACCCGCAAGTGGGGTTGTTGGGGGAGGAGGAAGGTGGCAATGTGGGGGATAGTGCTTGGAACATGAGAGGGGCGTCACGTGCAGAGGGGTCTCTGCTTAGATTCGTGAAGGAGGATGTGCCTGGAGTTACCTCACCAATGGTGTGTCTGGGGATGATGTTCAGCCGATTCGCGTGGCATGTGGAGGATCACGAGCTGCATAGCTTGGATTACCTGCGTATAGGTGCAGGCTTTTTACTTTAAAAAATACTTATCATTCAATGTTATATGTTGGGTTCAATGCTTAATGTGCATGATGCCAAACGAACTTATGTTTCATCATATCGGTTGCCTGACATTGCTGTGGTGTTTACTATTTAAAGAGTTTCAATTCATTAGAAGTAGCCCTCTATTTGCTTTCCTCTGTAACAGTGATCCCCTGTATTTATTCTCTGTTCTAGTAATTTAGAAGTGACTCCTATTCGAACGATTCACATTGCTCTGAGAAGGCACTAGTTCACTTCAGTATTTGGCTTTGTTATTAATAATATTTATTCCTTATTAATGGATTAAGAAGTAAATAACTTAAATTTCATGTTAAAATTGACAATTACCATATTTTTCAAAATGCTTTGGGTCAAATATGTAAAAAAGATGAGATTCCATTCATCTCGATAACTGATCCTATCAAACAAATGAAAGAAATTAGATGCATCCTTAACGATTCCATTCCTACCATAATCCAAACAAAGAGATGAAATCAACCATTCCTTTCCATTCCCTACCTCATTCTATTCTATACTTGATTCCATTCCATCTCCATTCCATTGCTACGAAACAAACGCACCCTTAGGAGTTTGCTTGGAGGTCTAGTCAATTGTGATGCCTTTTTTTATAGGATAATTAGAGTTTGTTTTAGTCCATTATCTCTTACTATTTTTAGAGATTGATTAGCATCTTATTTATTATTTTCCTTATTTAGGATAGCAATTATCTCTCTATATATAGAGAGGTACTAGTATATTATTGAGTTGAGTTGCATTAATAAAATTTCATCTTCTCCAACTCTCTTTGCCATGAACTCTCTCTCTCTCTCTCTCTCTCTCGCCCAAGCTACACGCATGGAGTCTCCACGCACCAACTCCGCTTTGCTCCTGTTGCGAATCTTCACATAGTATCAAGGCAGGTTCTTCTTGGGATTTAGGAGCGTGCGTGGAAGAAAGAAGAAGAGGTCCATGCACGAGAAAATCTCTCTTGTGCGGGAACTCTTCACATGTCAACACCAAGCCACAAGGTCCTTGATTTATTCTTCAGCGTGGGAAGTTCTCTCAAAGAATTTCTTGGAAGACCTTGGCACCTTACGCAAGACCTAAGGAGTCGAGTAGGAGATTCCCGACGAGTCCTCTTGCTACTACATCTGGCGCCTTACATAGAGTACAAAAGTAGGGGCAGGTTCGTTGTTCGACGAAGAAGATGGTGAAAAACAAGGCGCAGATGTCGGCTAGAGAAAGCAAGGTACTCTTTATGGGTGTTCAAAATATGGAGGAGACTCCCAAGACCATGAATGCATCCAAGAAGAAGAAGGCAGAGAACGAAATCTATCAAATTATATAAAGACAAAACGATTGCTCCAATAGCCACAACTTCAGAGGTTGCAAAAAAAACGACGACTACGAAGGTGGCAAGAGGATTCACAGTTGCATCAAAAGATGGTGAAGCATCTCACCACATCATCACCTAGCCAAGTTGGCCAAGTCTTCGCCCTACTTCGGCCTCGACAGCCACATGGACCATCCATGTGGTAGTAGACATGAGATTGGTACAACAAAGGGCAGCCAGTCCTAGGTCTTTAGGAGTTTGCTTAGAGGTCAAGTTTTGCCAATTGTGACACCTTTTTTTATAGGATAATTAGAGTTTATTTTAATCAATTATCTCCTACTATTTTTAGAGATTAATTAGGATCTTATTTAGTGTTTTCCTTATTTAGGATACCAATTATCTCTCTATATATAGAGAGGTACTACCATGTTATCGAGTTGAGTTGCATTAATAAAATTTCATCTTCTCTGGCTCCCCTTGCCGTGAACTCTCTCTCCCTCTCTCTCGGTTCTCGCACCCAACCTCCATGAGCCAACTCCGCCTTGCTCCTGTTGCGAATCTTCACATGTTATAGATCAAAGACTCAATCAACCCTACCTTTGGCGGTCATTTGGGCAATTTGATTGCCGATATGGATTAACTTTTCAGGGTCAAAGGCCTTATATTGACAATGCCATTGCTGATCTTTTTTCTTTCAGGAGCTTGTAGTGTTCTGTTTGTATAGGAGGCTTTTATCATACATATCCTACATAATATTTTTTATGAAGCAATGAAGCTGGTGACCATATCTTTTTTTTTTTTTCCAAAAAAGAGAGACCTCCAGCCTCACTATTTGTAGCAGGATGTCTAGTCTCTTCAGCCTCAGTATCGATGATACCACCTAGAATGGCATTGTACAAGACCTCTACCTTCCTCTGGTCACTGCCAAGATCTTATCCAGCATTCTCAAGGGTATAGCAGAATGTAGAGAAAGAGAGAGCAAGAGAACTGACTGAGAGCCTTCTTCCGTGAAATAAGTCAACATTGGAAGCAGTTTTAGTGGAGTGAGTTAGCTTGTCTTTTTGGCCTGTGTGCTTTCCATGCAGCTTCTAGGTTCACACCATAGGCCCTCATAGGAAAAAGAAGCAACACGAAAGAAAGCGTAAAGGAGGAGGAAAGAACTGAAGAAAGGGGGCACAGAGTCTCTTCCCTGCTGCTGAACGTGTATTGAGAAATGAATCAATTGAGGTGGACCAGGGAACAAATCAAACAACTGTTCTAGGTGAAGTGACCGAGGATTTGTAGAGTTTTTGTGTCAAGTTCCATCCAACTAGGAAAGCGAGCCTTGTGGACCTATTCAGATCTTCATAATGGACTTTTGAGATCTCCATGGAATTTACCTGGCTTTGGACATTATCAGTAATTTACCAACCAAAAAAAAAGGAAGAAGAAGAAAAAGCCTAACGAACTAGAGCGACATATGCAGAGGGAGGAAGAGCCTCACTTAAACAACAATGCTCTGGCAGGAAGTCTGGCCACCCCTGCCCTTATTTGATGATGTCAATCTAGGCAAGGGGCCACTGCTCCACCAACAATTCTGCAAATTGGAAGGGCCATTCAGGTGTGCCTACTCACACTATCGCCTTCACATGATGCAAAGCCCCAACTATAATCGGTGGAAGGATGCCTACTAATGATCCAAACACCCATAGACAAGCCTTTGTGGATCTGATATCATGTTCAATTCAAGCACACAAAGAAATGACACAAGCAAGCAAGGATTTATACGGAAAACCCTCTACAAAGAAAGAAAAAGGACATTGGAGCCCAAAGCCTAAAGGAGGCTAGGGTTTTGTCCTCTAAGATGAAATGGAAAGGTAAGATGTGAGTACAATATATATAGACACATGAGAAAAATACTCCACATTTTTACCCAACCAAACCCAAACAATCAGATGAAGCCAACATTTCCAAGAGGAAGAATAATAATAAATCTTAAACCACAAATCCTGTCCTTGTATGCAATCCCTGTGGAGAAAAAAGCAACTAGTCAATTTATGGATTTTAAGGCATAGAGTATTATAGAAAGCCTGCTTGATACTCTATCAAAGCACACGGCATTTCAACTTCTTTGGGAGAAAATAAAAGTTCAAGCAAAGTCCCTCCTTTCAAGTTGAAGATCTAGGTATTGACAAGAAACATGAATAGTTTTCTTTAAAGGAATATGGATTTTCACTCTTATAGAGAGGAGAAAGCACTATTGTAAACCTGATATAGGAAAAACATGAACCATAATAAACCTGTTATAGGAAGAAAAACCAAACTATGACAAACATGAAGGTCATATGCATATAAAAGGACAGATCCTCCATGTCTCAAATGAAAGAATAAAATCCATGTCAAACAATATAGAGCATACCGCTGTGCACTCAGTATCTGGGTCTGTCTCAGCTACATCCAGAGCCCATGTGCGGATCCAGTCAAGCCCTTTTGAGATATCCTGGTCTTCATCAATCAAAGCAGAGGCAACAAAAGATGGATGTAAAGCTACCAATATGCATGAAGCTGCAAAGAGGACAGCCCTTCGTACATATGCCTCAGGATGATGTGAAACATCCCTGTTTCAAATAAAGTTGATGAGAGATTATACCCCCAAAGAATGCTCTAAATTCACTCTATGGGCTTGTACCTAGAGCTTAACATGTCCAGAAGGGGAGGAGCCAAAGCAGATGCTTCTGGATGCATAGCAACACACCTCATACAAACACCTAGCATGTGGATGAGTTTTCCAAGGACAATAAAGTCTCTCCCAAGAACATCAACTCCATGCTTTTTTTTTCCAAAACCTTGCATAGCAGGGAGCATAAATGCTGCTGCATACAGAGGGAACCTATTCTGTGACCATTCCTTTTGGTTATCTTGTGTTTCAACAGCTGGAAGACTCCATCTGCGTGACTTCCCCACCTTGACCTGTCCAGGCCTGGAGGGAAGTGTTCTCTCAAAGCGTAGAGTCAAGCTTAGTGGAGAGTCCCTTTCCGATACTTCTTCCCAAGGACCAGATCCTTCAGGACCTTCAGTACCAGTAAGACACCAGGGCTTGCGATCTGACATAATCGATATGAAGTTTGCCTGCCGATGCTTGATTCTAAATGTTTTAGTATAGCTAAGCTCCTGTGCAGCTTCAGTCAGTACATCAATAATCAAAATTCTCTGGCTGAAATCCAAATTAGAAGAATATAGCAATCCTGTTATCACATTGACTGATTCAAAAGGGCATGTAACAAGCAGTCCAATCAGTGCCTTCTGCCTATTCTCTTCTGTGGATTCTTCTTCACCTTCAACTGCGAAATCAGAGCAACGAATGTATACCAATGTCTTAACAAGATCAGCTGCACTATGCTGGAGTTCGTCTGGTGAGGCTCTTATTAATTTTTCAGCAACATTGAGTGCTTGTTCAACCTAAATATTTTGTTTTTCAAGAGAGTTAAAATAAAATTACTGCAGAAAACAAAATACTATGAATAGCCTACTTACAGACAAATTCTATATTGGCCTTTTTATAGCAGTTTTTAAACCTACCAATAATTCAGATAAGAAAATAAAACTGACAAAAGCTACTTACACCATCAGGATCATCAGACTTCCTTAATGCTGTAAACAAGTCAGAGATCTGTGAGATTTTCTTTTTTAGATCCATATCATCATCCGCCATATCATACGGCTGCAAGGAAGAGTCACTTGAAATCACAGAATCATCACTTTCGCTATCAAAATCTTCCGAATGAAAATCGTTGTTTATTAAGGCAGGATCAATAACTTCATCAGGATTAAGAGTTTTGGCATTTGAAAGCCTTAAATTCTTGTTCAGTTTATTGTCCACCTGCTTGCTCATTTGATCATCCATATGGTCAGTGATTTCGCTAGATGACAGACTTTCAGCGGCAGAAGTTTTCCTTCCATGCCATGCCAGTGATTTCTCTTTTGTCCCTTTCTTGGAAGAGACGAGACCAAACTCCCAATCAATTGTCTCTGTTTGTGTGTCATCGAGGTAGAGTGGATTATTAGGGTCAACAACTCTAGAGAATGTTAATGCTATAGAGCTTGCCATCTTCCGAACTATGTCAATTGGGCTCTCAAGTCTACCTGCCAGCAACGTCAATAAATTTCAGAACAAAAAAATCATCACCAAGTCAATTCAAAATGTAAATTGGTTTTCAAGAAAAGAATGTTACAGCTGACCCCCCGAAGAACTGAATTCATCACTTCCCGGGTATTTTCCAATTCCTCTTTGGATATTCTTTCTAGGCATAGGCCAATTGCAGCAGTGATATCTGGTTTCCTGTTAAGAATTTGATAATCTGGGAAAAATATTTCTGCAAGAAAACTTGGAATATACCACATAATTGACACATCTGAATGTTAAGGATACAAGCTTGTTTCTCCAAAGGAGCAGATTGAACAAATTCTCGTTTGGACCACAAATCAAGTAGATGCTGAGTAGTGGCAAGGAATGCTTGAGTATTTTGAATTTTGACAAATCTAGCCTGAGGTGGGTATTCAAAAACTGAAAGATGAAGAATCCACCTCAAGCAACAGAATGGGTATACTTTGCCGAGTAAAAACTTCTCAGAAAACAATAACCTGAATACAATTAAAACATAGAGTTCAAAAATGCCAGACAACACAGTTGTCAAACTCAAGAACAATGGTGCCATATAATCCTTTGCATCAAAGGGAGCACCTTAATGTAGTAATAATAATGATCAATACCAGAAAATGAATCATATAACGCAAATGATGCAAGCATATGTGTATGAAGTGCGATAAAGCCAAGACGATCACACAAAAAAATGGGAAAAAGAAGAACAAATCGCATATATAAATGACACATGGAAAGGGCAATTATTTTATGAAGATACACCAGAAAGTGGGAAGACAGTTAAAAGGTTGCATTGGAACATAAAGTTTTGTGAAAAAAAACACCTGGTTGTTGGCCGACACAAAAAATCCTTACTATATAGCATCCAAAGTGTCCAGTAGGCTTCCTCATCACTAACTTCTACAGTTGCTAGCTTGTGTAGGAGCTCCTCAGACATTTTTTCAATGGCATATAAATCTTTCAGATGTCCAATCAGACTAAACCAAAATATCGATTTAGGATTTGACTCAACTCCCTTAGAGCTGCTGGAATCAAGACATTGCGGCATGCAGATATGGACATGATCGAGAAGCCTAGGAATTGCAGTAGCCAGCAAAATATCTACAAACAAAAGATTAATCTCAGCAATGCATGCAGGTTGGAGTAGTATACTTCTACAATTCTTCCACAAGCTAGTTAGATCTACGTTCTAAATATAACATAACAGTTATTGACCAGCTACTTTAAAAAAGGGACAGTTATTTGCCATCTTTGAATGAATGAAAGGAGAACATTTTCCACTGATCTGATTTGATTTAACTGCATAAGGAAAATCGAGCATTTAGTCATTGAGCAACGCAGCTGCCATTGCTCTACAACTTAGTTTGCAGGCAACTTACAATAATTTCGGTTTTAACTTCCACACGACTTCCAATAATTTGGATGCATGTTCTTCCTCACTATGGTGGTTGATGCACACATATCGTTGAGAGCAGCATTCTTTTAGTTTATGTTGGTTATTCTTCTTTTTTTACTCTACTTTTCTTTCCTGAGGGCATGTCTGTAATTTTTCCCTCATCTCTTCCTATATATAGAGATCTAGGATTTTCCTTATGGACATGAAAAACTCATTCTCTTTTCACATGGTATCAAAGTGACAGTCCTAGGCCAACCACTATACCTTCTTGATTCCCCTTTTCCTTTCTCTCTTCCACCAATAAATGGATTCCCTTTTTTCTTCTAGGGATTTGTGCCAAAACCCTAAGCAAAAGAGAACCTCCTTTTTTTGCCTCTTTGGGGGCTATTCCCTAGGGCAAAAACCCCCCAAAAGGCAACCACCACCGACAACCACCACTCCGGCAGCTCATCGCCGGTCAATCAACCCTCTAACAACCCTCACTGCAGTCGCCACCCTTTGACAACCCTCTGTCGAGGTGGCAGAAATGGAAAAGCCTGCTGGCGGTAGCTGCTGTAACCAATTGGGGACTACAGGAGGTCGATGTTGACTCCTCAACACCACTAGCCTGATTGTGCAGCAATCATAGGTCTTAATTGACCTAAATTAGGCTAGGACTTAGCAGAAGTTAGGGTAATTCATGCATGCAAAAGCATTATCTGCAACTTTACTGTAGCTATGCATAAAATAATGTTGTAATATGCTGATTAAGTGCGTTATGTCGATTGCAAGCAATAAGCTGATCAGGAGCTGGATCTAGAGCAGGATCTGAAGTTGGATCAGGAATAACGGGTGTTGCAGCAGAACTGGAGTAGAAGACTTAGATTAGATGTAGGAATAATGATGTAAGGGAATTAAGGTTTGCTATTCTATTAAGTAGAAATAAATAAGTAAAATGTGAAGAGCTTAGGTCCATCCTAGCCCTAGGATAGCCTAGAGGCTTCCCCAAGCCTTAGCCACCCTTAGATTAGGTCACAGCACCCTAGGAAGGCCCAAAACCCTAGTTCCAACCCTTATCTGGACGTTCAGATGAATTATAGGACGTCCAGAACCCTTAGCCAACTCCCGCACACCTTAAACCCACTTTTGTCGTGTTATTGGACGTCCAGACACTTGGTCAGACGTCCAATTTCTACAAAATACCCCAAGACAGAACCTTGAATCCTTCCTGACTCTAATTGGACGTCCAGACAACAAGTCTGGACTTCTAATTTTTTAGTATAAGACGTCTAACACTATTATTAGACGTCTGATAATGCTCTCCAGTTCCTATTTTGAGATTCAAGCCTTGATCTTGGATCTTTAGGTCCCTAAACCCAATTCCAACCCCGTAGGAACCTAAATTAAGGTGCCCTAACCCTAGTACATCACCTCTAGACCTCCTTAAGGACCTAATTAGGTCCTCACTAAACCTAATTGACTTGGATCTTAGTCGATTTCATCAGCCTATTCAATTAGACTCATTGAGTCCAATTGAGCCCTAATCTCAGCACACACTGTCCAATTGGACTCAGTAAGAGTCCAATTGACCTAGACCTAAATTAATTAAGTTATTTTACTCTCAATTAAGTTTCCACACACCCAATTAAACTTGTATTAAGTTCAATTGCACTTTACCTTAGTGAATTAGGGTTTATAACCCTAATTTGAGACATAACTTGACTTAAACCCACTAGAACCTAACCTAATCAACCCAGCCACCTAAATTTCGACCCACACACACCATCCACATGAAAATACCTAACCTAGAGTTCTCTAGAACTCTCTACCATGTGTGGTTGCCTTGGTTGCTAAAATTAGCAACTAAGAGCCATTCAATTTTTAGATCCACATTTGGTGGATCTAAAAACCACCATCCATCCTCTCTCTCTCACTTTCCCACGAGCTCCCACCATAGGCCTCTCTAGAGAATTCCATAAGTCTCTAGAGAGCCTCCCTTAGGTCTATAAAAAGACCTAAGGGGTGGCCATTTGCACCCATCCACTTTTTGGCCATACTTCCTTGGCTCCATTCACCACCACCTCCACTTAGGCTAGGCACTTCCACTCTATCTCCACGAGTTGACCACCACCATGAAGGACACCATGCCGGGATGCTGGATCACTCCTCTCTCTCTCCAAGGGCCAGCCTAAGCTCCATTGGCCGCCCCTCATTCTCTTCCCGACCACTCCAAGGACATCGGAGACCACCTCTAAATGCCCTTCTATTATGCTAGATCTAGATTAGTAGTTTATGCTCTTCATAGTTTTACTGCTTTTAATTACTGCTTAGTAGCGTAGTCCTTATTCTCGCCGAATGATGCATGTAAAATCCCCCCTTAGATTCTTGTATGCAATCGTTTTCTGATAGCTAAATTTATATTTTTAAGCATTTCTGTATAAGCTCTCCTCTACGTTTCATGTTGCAAACACTCTCCAAATGAATGAATGAAAAATATAATTTCTATAAATATATGTTTGTGTTGAGAATCACCATGAGCTCATTCCAATATCTTTTGTGTGATTAATGTTGCCTGTTTTTAATTTCTGACGTTTTTGCAACTAAGCATGTCGTACTTAAATACATAATAATCATGAACCGGCATGCGATTCTAAATAAAGTAGAGCGGTAAAAGATCGAAGTCAAAAGTAAAACAAATGCCTCCTAGAGACGAACGATCAGGACTCAAGTCTAGTTATCTTTAGAAAATAATTTTTTGTTTGATCGTATTGCGCACTATACTACGACGCTTTTCCTATCAAAACGTGCGATATGAATCACAAACACAGCCTCTTGTAGAACTACGCCAAAGCACAGCCTACACCTGTAAAGCTTCACCAAGACTCACTGGAGCTCCACCAAGTCCTATAAGCACTGCCTAGCCCCTTTTTCCATTCTTTTAGGCACTACTGGAGGACTCTAAAGCAACTAGAAGGTATGTCAACCTTGTATGGCCTCCTACGGTGCCCTCTAAAGATCATTGGTTCTATAATATTGCTTAATACATGTATAAGCCGGTTCTTGTTGGTATGAGATGCAACTGTGGTCAAATGAAGCAAACTAACCCTATTTTAGATTGGTTGTTTGCTGCGGGTCTCCAATTTTTCAAGATATGGCATCCGAAGTCATAGACTTGCCTAATCTGGGTGAAAAGAATTACAGGGAGTGGAAGAACCCCTATTTGACCCAAGTGTGAAGCTCAATGGATCTAGCCATCTGTCACAGTTGCTATCATTCTCCCATGGTGCTAAGGAATGTAGGGAGAACACCCACATCAAATTAGAGTCCAAGAAGATGACCGTCTCTCGAGGAAGAGATAGAGGCAATTTGTCGTCCACTCAAGAGGATGGACATGGTTGTGGCAGCCAAAGACACTTGCCCATTATGCTCAAGGCATGGAAAATCTAGTGTTGTGTATTAAGCGGTTGCGCAAGCCTTTGCTACACCTAGGCTAATGTACGAAACAGTTATTATTCCATGAATTAAGTGCGATACACTGATTCGGACACTCGAAGAGTATAGTACTTCCTAAATGGGTATCGCATGGCAGTCTCAAGAAGAGGACACAACTTGACTGGTTGATTTGGATGCATCCTGACACATGTAGACTTAGATTGATCCCATCAGGCAAAACCATATTGGTTGCTGATGGGTAGCATTCTCCTATCATGGGTAAGGGGAAGGTCCAGGTTGCACCTCACATACAGCTAGAGAATGTTCTTCTTACTCCAGACTCTCCCTTGAGCCTACTATCTGTTAGTCGAATCATAAAGGAGCTGAATTACATAACAATGTTCAATGATGTGTCACATTTTAAGATATACTAACATGATGAGTTATCGGTTGTGGATGTAAGGAAGGTGACATCTATCGCCTCCTATAGTCACCATATACCAGTCATGCATCTCTTTCATCTAGAGAGCCTTAAAGTTATCTATGGCATCTTTGATTTGGCCATCTCACCTTATCTAAACTTCGATGGGTGATGCCATAAATTCCAGCAATTGCTCCCGTCCAATGCGAAGTATGCCAACTTGATAAGTATCATAAGAGCTCCTTTACAAGAATGCAACATCGAATTTCTGAGGCGATGTTCCAATTACTTCATCTGGATATTTGGGGACCTAATCGTGCTCCTAATCATTCGGATCACAGATTTTACTTAGTTGTTGTGGATGATTTTTCTCACTTGATGTATTCCAATTGAAATCTAAATCTGAAGCCTATGATATGATCAATACCATCCTAGTGGAGATCAAAAATCAATTTAAGGCAATTGGTTGAAATGATTCAACTCGTTATTGAAACCCTAGACCTCTCTTATATAGAAAGAGACCAAAAGGGTGAAAATACATAGATGCCCCTGAGGAGCAAACCCACAGCTATACAACAAAGAAATAAAACATATGCTAACACTCCCCCCCAAGCTGGAGCATGGATATCTATCATGTTTAGCTTGGATACACATGAATCAAATAAAGATCTGGCTAAGGGCTTAGTGAAAATATCAGCAATTTGCTCCTCAGATGTGACTGGTGTGGTATATAACCTCTTCCGAATGATGTCCCTGGTATAGTGGCAATCAACCTCAACATACTTCGTCCTCTCGTGAAATGTTGAGTTGTTAGCAATGAAGGTGGCTACTCTATTATCACATCTCATCTCCATTGGACTAGAGAACTGTATCTGTAAGTCAGTAAGCAAAGACCTAATCCACATCATCTCTGCAGTCATCTGAGCCATGACTCTATACTCAAACTCAGCACCAGATCTCGCAACTGTGCCATGCTTTTTTTGCTCCTTCATGTGATCAAACTCCTTGCCAAAAAAGTACAGAACCCAGTAGTGGATCTACGATCCACATGACATCCAGCTTCATCCACGTCAAAGTAGCTAACTAAAGTCATAGAAGATCTCTTGGAAAAGAGGAGACCCTTCCCAGGAGCCTTCTTGATGTATCTGAGCATCATCAATGTTGCATCCCAATGTTGACATGTTAGCTTGACCATAAACTGGCTCAGTCTCCTTACTGCAAAGGAGATATCCTACCTCATGATAGTGTGGTATAGCAGCTTACCTACAAGCTACCTGTACTGCCTGTTGTCCAGTAACTATGTATCCTCATCATAGGTGACATCTCGAGTCCATAGGAATATCGGCATCCTTGGTCCCAAGCATACCAACCTCCTACAAGATGTCCAATGCATACTTCCTCTGGGACAAGACTACGCCCTTTTTACTGGGAGCAACCTCAATACCAAGAAAGTACCGTAAAGCTCCCAAGTCCATGACAAACTACTTTGTTAGGATGCACTTAATCTCAGCAATACCCTGCTCGTCATCTCCTGTGACAATTAAGTCATCAACATAAACAAGCACCACAACACCTCGTCTAGTCCTCCTGACAAAGAGAGAAAAGTTAGCTGTCGATCTCCTGAATTCAACTGCCTCTACAACCTGTGACAACCTTTGGAACCGGGCTCTGGGACTTTGCTTAAGGTTATAGATGACCTTCCGTAGTCGACATACACACTCCCTCTGAGCCTCAAAGCCAAGTGGTTGCTGCATGTAGACTTCCTCTTGGAGATCACCATAGAGGAAGGCATTCTTCGCATCCAACTAATACAAAAGCCAATCTAGTTGAATTGCCACTACGACTAGCACCTGTACGTAGGAAGTCTGACAACTGGTGAGAAGTCAGCGAAGAATATCCCATAGGTTTGGGTGAATCCCTTTGCCACGAGGCGTGCCTTGTATCTAGCAACACCGCCATCTAGGTTGAACTTCACAGTAAATACCCACTAACAGCCAACAAGTGTAGCACCATCCAGGAAGTGGAGTGAGCTCCCAAGTCCCACGACCTCTAAGAGCGGCCATCTCATCCTCCATAGTTGCATGCCATTTTGGATCAAGCATGGCCTCACGATGAGTAGTTGAAAGCTGAGTAATTGCTAACACCTGAGTGAATCCAGTAAATACGAGAGCTACGCCGTCAGTAGCAAGTGCCCCGGTCATGGGGTAAGTAGTATAGGTCCATGTTTGCTTTCGAATGACTATCGGAAGATCTAGATCATCACCTGCCACCTCATCTATACTATCCCTGTGATCACATGACAAACATACGACAGTGTCTAAAGGACTCACCTGAGAAGCCGATGATGAAGGCAAAGGGTGGGGATCCCTGATAAGTAGTATGAGGGCGAACATATGTCTGAAGTAGCTCAGTCAGACAAGGAAAGGAATGCATAGCAGGAGGTGGTGGTGGCGGCGGCATAGTAGGGACAGGAATCTCGGGAAAACTCCTAAAGAGAATGAGGGGTATATGACATAGGCGCCATATCACCCTCAGAAGGCATCTTAGCAGCAGGCGTAGAAAAGAAGGGTATCGCCTTATGAAAGGTAACATCCACCAAAAGAAAATGCCAAGTAATCAGATTAAAACACTAATACCCTTTTTACGTCCGAGGATACCCAAGGAAAACGTACTTAACTACACTTGGTGCTAGTTTATCCCTACCTGGTCCCAATAGGTGGACAAAGGCAACAAACCAAAAGTCCGAGAGGTGACGTGAAATAGGGGTCGATCAGGATACATAACCTGCAATGGAATCCATTCATGCAAAGTAGCATTAGGCATCCTATTGATCAAAAAACATGCTGTCAAAACAGCGTCACCCCAGTAAAGGAAGGGGATCGAATGATGAATCAACAAAGTACAAGCAACATCAAGAATATGGCGATGTTTCCTCTCAGCAACAACACCATTTTGCTGAGAGGTGTGAGAGCATGTGGTCTCATGGATAATGCCACAACTAGAAAAGAAAGTGCACAAACGCGTGGTACAAAACTCCAAGGCATTATCAGACCGAAAACGTTTCACCAAACAAGAATGTTGAGTTTTTATTTCTTTAACAAAATTCTCAATGATTTGTCCCACATCGGACTTATTCTTCAAAAGAAACATCCAAGAAACACGGGAAAAATCAACTAAAACAAGATAATATATGTTCCCAAGTCAATCAACAGTACGACTGGGACCCTAACATCTATATGAATCAAATCAAATGTAACAACAGATAAAACAGAAGTAGAATTGGAAAAACTAACCCTGTGGTACTTACCCAGCTAACAAGCATCACAGGTGAGAGTAGTAGTAGAGGGTATGCATGGCAAAACACGTCCGAGGCGATCAATAGGCAAGTGGCCAAGGCGGTGATGCCACTAGTGAGGAAATCCAGCAAAAGCAAGGCCCTAGGTAGCAGAAGCAGCAACAACAGTGCTGCTCAGACGGTACACACCATGTTCCTTACGCCCTCCACGAATCGTCTTCCCAATGAACTTGTCATGCAAGACACAAAAAGACACGTCAAAAATAGCTCGGCAGTTTAGGTCCCTAATAATACTGCTAGTAGTGAATAAGCTCAAAGGAAAATCAAGTATATAAAAGACATCTATCAGTCTTAAAGTATGAGATGAAGATATATCTCCCTTGCCAACAAGTGGCAAATGTCTCCCATTTGGCACTTGTACATTCCTGGCTGGTGTAACTGGTGCTAACTAAGAGAACAAACCCTCGTCGCCACATAGGTGCTTTGATGCACCAGAATCAATTAATCAATCACCAGATGATAAGAGTGACGACATACCAGTCGCAGGTGCCTCAGAAGAGGTGGTAATAGCTGTAGTGTCTGGAGATTGAGAAGAAACTTGAGTCAATTGAGCAATCTGCTGCCGCAAGGTCTCAATCTCTGTACTTAGGGAAGTAACATCAGGGCTAGGGAGAACCCCACCTATGACCTCAGCTGCCTGATTGGCCACAGGTGGCCTACCATGCTTCTGCGAGCATGTAACGTCAAAGTGGCCAAGTCTGCCACAGTAAGTACATAAGGTCTTAGTGCGTGTACCAAAAGAACATCCACATCCACGACCGCATGCAGGGAGAGGAGCCCCCCTGCCATGTCGAAGGATCGCAACCAGTGCAGACGTCTAAGCGCCAGAATCAACAGTAGGGGTATGCATTGAAACTCTGCTGAGTCTACTATAGGCCTCCTCCAAGGTAGGAAGCTCCAAAGCGGTGAGGATCTGATCTCTAGCAACTATATACTCAAGTCCAAAGACTACCAAGAAGAGGGACATTACCAACTGTCTCCTAAAGCTCCTCCAAGACTTACAGGCACACCCCGGCAGATATAAGTAATAACACTCCAACATTCCCTTCAGAAGGGAATAGTTCTGTGCCAATGTGTGTCCTTCCTGACGCAAGTAGAAGAGGTCGTAGAAGACATGAAAAACTCGTGCGAAGTTCTTGACATGTGAGTACATCTCACGCAAGGACTCCCACATCTCCTTCACCATAGCGTAGTACATGATCTCATCCCCTATGCGAGGCATAACAGTCTGCATGAGCCATGTGGAGACCATGGCATTATCTTTGTCCCAGCTGGCGTTCGCGCCAATCTTGTTTACAGGCTCTGAATCCATAAGGAGCTCTTCCCATGACTCCTGACAATCATGAGGAAAGTCTAGGACCACCGCGAGTAATTGGTCTCGTCTAACTTAATGACAACCAAAAAACGAATTCTTAAGTACCCCAGTGTCCAAAAGAGAGCCCGACGTCAACTCGGATTGGTTGTCTGAAGCCATCTTCGCAATCCAGAAACCGCAATCAGCCTTCTACAACCAAGAACTCATCCGTAGATCTGAAAACAGACAAATTCAGACCTGCATCTTCGTGGAAAAGCCCCCTCCGATGGGTGTCGGACTAACCCGGGTGTAGGGAGAACACCCGAGACGGCCCCAAGGGGACCTAGGTGTCTCTTTCCTTGTGATCAGAGAGGAAGTAGCCCTAGGAAGAGACTACAATGCTCTCAGACGTGCGTCGAAGCCGCTGGTCACACCTCTAACCGTGCGCCGCTGCTGTTGACCGTGCGCACGCCGCTGCTCAACCCTGCTGCAGACATGCCTGTGCAGCTGCCAGCCACTCAGACACCTCACGCGACCCTGCGTCGACGCTCAGACGTGCTGCTATGCTACGTCAACCGTCGTCGCTCCGTCGCGTCAAGCGCGCGAGGGCGCTGCAGCGCCGCCCAATCGCTGCTGCTCCATGCATGTGCCTCAGATGTGCTACTGCATGCGTCCACCACCATGCGTGGCTGCTGGAGCATCGTCGATGGACCTTGTCGCTGTCGTTGGGAGAGAGAAGAGGGAGTGGGGTGGTAGGGTTCGAGGCCTTAGGGGTGGGATATCGAGAGCCACAGTCTAGGATCGGTGATCTGATACCAAATTGGTTGAAATGATTCGACTCATTATTGAAACCCTAGGGCTCTCTTATATAGAGAGACCAAAAGGATGAAAGTACATAGACACCCCTAAGGAGCAAACCCACAACCGTACAACGAAGAAATAAAACATATGCTAGCCAAGGCCAATAAGAAAGTTATTCATTTAAATAATGCCTTAGAGTTTTGCACTTACTCCCTTCATGCCTTCTATCAAGAGCGTGGGATAATCCACCAAACCAATTGTTGCTACATGTCACAGCAAAATGGCATGGTAGAGAGAAAGCATTGACAATTTAGATGTACCGCGAACACTTCTAATCCAAAATAGCCTACCAATTTCATATTGGAAAGATGCGATGTTAACTACATGCTACCTCATTAATTGAATGCCATCCACAGTACTTGATGAGTAGTGTTCTTATTCAATTTTTTTTCATGATCATGAGGTTTTCAAGGCTCCACCTATGGTTTTTAGATGTGTTGCTTTTGTACACCATTTTGGCCCCAACAGGAACAAACTTGCACCTCGGGCAGTTAAGTGTGCCTTTGTTGAGTGCTCAAGGACTCAAAAGGGTTACAAATGTTATGATTCCATTGGTTAATGCTATTATGTGAGTGCAGATGTCACTTCCATGGAATCAATTTCTTACTATTCTAATCTAGCTAACGCATTACCACTCTAGCACCTAAGGGTGAGGCAATCATCCTAATTCTTGTACCATCAAATGAACCACAGAGGCATTCACCTAAGCATCCACCTCCTCCTAATGATCACTTAGAGAGCATATTCCAAATGATCTATTCTCCTCGTCAAATTCAACAAAAAGTACCACCTCTTCCAAAGCCTCCTTCAAAATCGATAACCCTAAGGAGTATATCTGACGATACAAAGACCACCATTCCTGCTGCTTAGGGAGACTGATATACCTCAAAAGCTTGAAAATATAATAATCGAAGACTTTAAGCCTAAGCCTAATGAGATAGACAATCCAATGGATAACAATTTTGGTTTGCCTATTGCCGTACAAAAGAGTACTAGGTCATGGTCATGTACTTTGAATTTGATGTCCAAGTACATGGCACATGCCTATTGCGAGTCTCTCTCCTTAGTATCAACCGTTTGTTATCGCTATCTCTATTGTCCAAACACCTACCACTCATCTGGAGGCACTTTATGATCCAAAATGATAACAGGTCATGAAGGAAGAGGTGGATGCATTAGTGTCTCCTGGAACTTGGAGCCTCGTTTAACCTCAACATAATGCAGCTGTGGTAAGATGCAAATAGGTGTTTACTGCCAAACATCGCCCAGATGGGTTAGTTAAAAGATATAAAGTTCACCTGACAGCCAAGGGATGCACTCAGATGTATGGGGTCAACTACTTCGACACCTTTTCTCGGTTGCTTGACTTCTCACAATTCGCATACTTATTTCGGTGGTTGTTCACTGTAACTAGCCTCTCCACCAGCTTGACGTCAAGAATACTTTCCTCTATGGTGATTGTTGAGAGAAATATGTATAGTAGTTTAGTCACACATAGTGTAGTGGGATTTTGTTGTGTGTGTGGTGACCTATAAATAAGCGTTTACCCCCCACCTATTCGTTTGAGAAGAAATACAGCGAAACACGCCATAGGTGCTCCCCTAATTTTCTCCCTGCTCTTCGTGAGTAAGGTTGCCACGTAAACCCACGCATTCTTGATTGCTTTTATGTTTTGATATGATGCTTCCATATTATTTAGGTTATTCAACTGTGATCTAAAGGAGGAAGTCTACATGAAGGAACCTCCAGGATTTGAGTCTAAGAGGGATTGTTACAAAGTTTACATATTGCATAAAGCAATTTATGAACTCAAGCAGAGTCTAAGAGCATGATTTCGAAAACTCTCAAATGTGATTGAGAGGGTTGGCTTCAAGAGATCTTCTGCCAACCACTTTCTATTCATAAAGAAGACCGTAAAAGGCATGATAGTGATGCTTGTATATATGGATGATATTATACTAATAGGAGATGATGTAGATAGCATTACAATTACCAAGGAATTTCTAGCTAAGCACTTTATTATAAAGAACTTGAGTTCACTTCATTATTTCCTTGGAATTGAGGTGGCTTAGTATGCAATTGGAGTTGTTCTTTCTCAGAGGAAGCATGTAGCAAATCTACTCCAAGAGACGATCATCAGCTTCTTTACAAACTTTTTGAGAGCTTCAGAGGAGGTGTGCAAAATTACTACAGTTTTTGGATAAAAGCTTTGGTTTGGTCCTTGTGGTTGAAGTGGAACTAGGCAGTTTTTCAGGGTTAGCAAGGGAGGCCTGGCCTCTTTTCTTTGTAATTTTTCATATAGGTCTCGGTGGTTCTTTTTGTATAACTTTTTCTTTGGTGGTGCCAAGTTTGGCGCAACGTGGAGCAACGTGGAGCGTGGAGGCTTCCTTGGCGTGGGAAAACAGTCCACGTGTGGATTGCCCATGTGGGAAAACAGGGAGATGGAGCAGCAGCCAGTGGTTGCTGTGGTGACCAGCTTCCTTGGGTGGCCAGCTGAGTTAACCAACTGCCTTGGGTGGTCAGTGGTGGTGATGTTGAGAAGAGGAGAGAGAGAAGAGGAGCCTTAAAATATGAAATATTATTATTGCTCAAAAGAAATTACAAGAGAATGCTCTCTTTTATAGAGAGAACATATCCCAAAAATAGGAAACAAATCTTTATCTCTAAACTAAGAAAATCAAACCCCAAACTAATTCCTAAAAATAACTTTCCTAAAAATCACTTATCAAAATAACAAAACTTGACATCTTAAGCAAACCAAACTTGGTCACTTGGACCTCTAAATTGTCGACCCTGATGGGCCCCTCAGATGTTGCCACATGGCAACTGATCTCTAATAGCCATCCTTTTAAATTTTTTTTTTTTTTTTAAGGATAAAGCACAATTCTCCACATAAATACTCATTCCCACCCCAGTGGCAACAACACCCTACCTCAAAATAAAGCAAAGTTCCTTCGCAATCAGATCGCCCACAAGACTATCAAGAGCTAGTAAAATCAATAGTATCTTGCTGTCTGAGTAACTTCCCCAATCCTTGTCAGGACTCTCTTAGCGAACAACCATAGGTACCACAATTATAAGGTGATTATGTCCAAGTTCATTCCATTGCAAGTTCTATATATTGTTAATACTTCCCTAGAAGTACATTCAAGTGACCAATCGGCAATATGAATCAGGAATCCAAATTCTAAAGAAGATTTCACCCTTTCATCAACACCATCTATCAAATTCTCCTCACTTGTTCCCCCCCTTCCATCACATCACAGAAACAAGTTTCCGATCCCAAATGGAAGGCCATAGCCAAGCTGAATGCTCGTCACTCCAATTTTCCACCATAATGCACATAAGTCGTGGCCTTTGTCACTTGTCCCAGAGAAAAACTTGGCTTATTCTGTTGTTTAATCATTAATTATGAACAGAAGTAGCATTTTTATTTAATGATGGATAACTTAGATGTTGAATGGCATCTATTCCTGACATAATTGGTAAACTGAGATACATAAGAAACTTCTGAGAAAACTGCAGGGTTACAAGCTCACAAAAAGGTAAAAAGTGCAGGAATGCAAACTCACAAAAAGGTGATTGCTAAATCTATTCTAGCAATTCTGTGATTTCATCACCGAAGAAGAAAATCCTCAGATATAACAACTATAAGATATTTGAGATCACCTGTGGATCCACGCCGGCAAATTCGTCCAAATGTTTCCCCAATGAAAGAAAAAATCCCATCCACGATGGGCATTTGCAAGATATCCAGCCTGCTGAATAACTCTGCAGCCCTCTCTTCAGCAACATCCAAAAGCTGATTGGTAACCTGCTTAAAGAAAGAGCTAAGTTTCTTGGTTAAGGATGAGCTCATTTAGAAAAGTGAAATATAAATAATAATAAAAAAATCCGAAAAAAAACATCTCATGACATAACTGTAAATGAAAATTTGATTCTAAAACTCTGCATAATCGAGGTGAAAGTTAAGAAAATGCATAATAGGTAAAACATTTGCTTTAAAAAGATGATGAAAATGCAAAAATATAACATTTTTGAGAGAGAAAGCAACTAGGAGCTGGGTAATGCTTCAATTCCATGGAAACAAAAATCTTGAAGTTTAGAAAACATGGCCTAGTTATGAGAATTAGCTATTATGAAGAAACAAAACAGAATATAGCTATTAACAGAAAACAGGATACATTTGCTGAGAGAAATTTTTCATGGATTTTATTGTGGGATTGGTCCTCTATGTATGAGCTATAGCCGAATATGGAATCCCCTAAGGTTCAATGTGTTGATTTCAACATCATCAACATGATTTCAAGAGTTTGCATGGCGGAGGCATGCAGGAGGTGTGATGAAGAAATGGACGTAAATCAACATGCTCTTTTGATGATTTCAATAATCGAAAATGGAGGCATGCTGGAGGCTCGCCAATTAAACTCTAGAAAAAGTAAGAAATTTTCTCATGAAAAAGAGAATTTAATATGTTTGTGGCCATTACACATAAATAAACTGCAAACACTTAATGAATACTTCCTAGTGGTTACAAAGTTGAAAAATATAATAAGCGGAAGCATAAATCAAAGTAATAGAATAATCATGGAACATTTAGGTTTACATGGAAACATCACTTGCGAAGAGTGGGGAGAACCACAGGAGAAGACCCCAATAAGGCATGTGCATTTATAATTTCTCAAAGGAAAATGAAGAGGTACACTGCCTATTTATAGGCCACCACACACCACACAGTCCCACACTAATCGACGTGGGACTAAACTATACACACTCCAATACTCCCCTTCAAGCTGGAGCATGCAATGCTCAACTTGTACAACACTCAAATCCCACTCTACAAACGGAACATACACTCTCGGCTGGTCCTCGTCTACAGCCGGGTATGCTGATGTCGACACATCAGCAAGGGCTGAAGTTGCTAGATGTTGTAGCTGACAAATGACCTCTCCTCTGGAGACCTCAACATGTGTTGGTAGTTCCTCATTCAGTATCCCTGTAATGGGCCTTCCTTTGAAGGCCTCGAAAGGTGGATCTTCCTCTTAGAGTCCACAAAACTGGATCTCCCACGAGAAATCTGAAATGAGCCCTTCCTCTGAGGACCTCGAAACTGGATCTCCCTCTTGGAGACCTCAAAACTCTGGACCTCCTAGAGCTGTGGATCCTTACGTGGTGATCTTAAACAAGGGACTCCCTCCTGGAGGATGGGTACAATAGGCCTACACTCCCCCTTTCTCCCATACTCGTATGGGAGAAGAAATAAAAAATAGAGAAATACACACATATATAGAGAAGAGTTTCTCCCCCTCTTCTCTTGAATTCAAATGTTCTTCTTTTTTTCTTACTCTTTTTTATTTTTCTTTTCCTTTTTTTCTCTTTTTTTCTTTTCTTTTCTTTCCTCCTTTTTTTCCTCTTTTATTCTATTTTGTCTCTCCTTTTTTTTTTACCCACTCCTTTTCCTTTGCAATACAAAAAAAGGACCCAAAAGGAGCCAAAAAAGAAATAAAAGATAACCTAAGAGCAAAGATGCAAACTGCCCAAAAATATCTCTAACCTCAAAAATATCTCTTCAAATGAACCCAAAATCACAGTGGAACTTTCGTTGTTTCTCCTTCATCGGCACCTTCTTCGCTGTTGTTGCAACCATGCATGGAAGCGCACCTCAATCCCACTGCAGCCATTGTGCGATCTTGCTCGAGGGATCGTCAAGACCACTAGCGCGCCTCTATTCCCACTACAACGGCCACTATTGCTACTCTCCGTTGCTTCTAAGGTTCGCTCACCGCGTGTCTAGATCCGATCTCACGTTCCCCGAGATCATCGCTGCAATCCTCGCTTGAGATCGCTCCTACCAGATTAGCCCCCACCTCTCGCCGTAATCTTTTCCAGCATCGCCTGCCAAATCACATCTCCATCTCACACGATCTCGCACGAGATCTCCACTGCGATGATCTCCTCGGCCTTCGCTGCTCTTCATCGTCGGCATCCTCTTTTGCCCAAATCGCCCTCCTCCAAATGGGCATCTTCGCCAATGTCATCCTTGTTATCCTCCAACGATGGCGCTGCCCTTCACTCTTCTCCTTCACCACACAGATCCACCCGATCCATAGCCTCCGCCACTGCTGGAGACATAGTGGTCGCATGTTTGCATTCGGCAGTTCGAACTTCGTCGCCCCTCGAACATGCTTGGTGGGGGCTCCTCTTCGACCATGCGCTCTGGTGGGGCACCCCAGACCCCGGCCTCGAGACCGCCATGCCCTTGCTCGAACGTGGGCTGCTCTACATGTTGATGACTCTTTCTTCTTCTTCGCTCCTTCTTTAAGGCTCGAAAGAACCAACAGAAGGTCCTCGATGCCGCCACTTGCTGTTGGATCTCCTTGTATGAAAAGATCAATGTTTCCCCTTCTTGCGAATCTCAAGAATAATAATAAAACACAAGATCGAATTTGCTCTGATACCAAGTTAAAAAATATAATAAGTGGAAGCATAAATCAAAGCAATAGAACAACCATGAAACGTTTGGATTTACATGGAAATCTTATTCACGAAGAGCGGGGAGAAAACCACAAGAGAATGCCCGATAGGGCATATGTGTCTATAATTTCTCAAAGGAGAATGAAGAGATACACTACCTATTTAGAGGCCACCACACACCACACAGTCCCACACTAACTGATGTGGGACCAAACTACACACTCCAACATACAAAGTTCATCATTCCAATTTTCATAATAATACAAGGAACACATCACCACTTCCCCAAATCAAGAATTTACTATTTACTAATTAATGCCAAACTAGTTAGTAGCTATTATAACCCCAAGTACATACTTAATTAGTCTAAAAATATCTTTAATTATATATGTAATAAAATCCTAAATAGAAGCTAACAAGATAAAAGAAAATCCAAAAGATCTCAATCAAATCACTAATTGCTAAACAATAAAATATCTTCAACCAAATCATTATTTGAAACTTGATATCTCCTAGCAAACTAAATCTAATCAAATTCAAACTAATTAAATAAAAAATTATAGATGTCAATGGATCTTTGTTACCTGACTAAAGCAATTAACTACCAATTAAAATTAAAACATGAATAGAATAATATTTGCAATCAAGCCCCCTAGAGATGTTTTTAGCTTTTCTTTTAATTTGAATTCTACATTTTTTTGAATCTATGCAAGCCACTCCCGGCCCATCTCCAAGGGATTGGAGAGTTGAAGTCATTGAGATTTGACTTCCATTTGGATCTTATCTCTTCCCCCTCAAGTTCCTACTTTTCTCACCATGTTACGCCAACTTCCCAATTCCTTCATCTCAGCCCATGCATTTGGGTGCATTTATCCTTCTGTTTCCCCACCATCATTCTCCCAATTGCATTAAGTGGTAATATTATAAGTTCTCAAAATGTTAAACTTGATGAACCACACTAATGTCACCTCATTGGGTGGGTTGTTTGGTGTGATAGTGGTGGTGGCTGTACTATTTTTCATGGCTTTGACTGCACCCACCTCTTAAGTCGCTTCTAACAGCTTTAAGCAGCCGTTGGTAAGGTTTGAGTTTCCCCACCCCAAGTTTCCACTCCATTGATGCCACTTGAACCTCCATATTTGTCTTCTCCATGCCCTGCCCATGTCTTCTGTGCTCCCAACCAAGACCACTGTACCAGTTGTTGAAGCCACAATTGCTAGCCTGCATCACATTGACAGCCAAATGGTTGCCTTCAAGGGATTGTGAATTTTTATTGGAAAGGTCGAGAAGGAGGTTGGATGGATGAAAATTGAAACTGCATTCTAAAAGAGGAGGTTAGTCTTGTTGCAGTCCATCTTACATGTCATTCCAATTTTTTACATCAGTTTCTAAGATGCAAAGAAAGGTGGAAATGTGGTGTGAAAGACAAGATTTTTATGAATTGGTGCTCAAAACAAGGGAGCCTTGTGCATTTTTTTTTCGAATTGATTTGTATTGATTTTTTTTTTATGAATTGTGCATCTTGTAGCTTGGAACAAGTTATGTAGACTGATAGGTCTGGGCAGCTAATGAAGCATTATCCATGAAGTGAATTGTGAAGCTGATGGAGAACAAAAAGGAACTCTTAAGTCAGGTTGCGGGCTATTGTTATGATTCATGAATTAGGATGCAAGGTCGTTTACTCCTAGGGTGCATTATATTCTGAAATAGTCTGTGTACGATCATTCCTTAAATCACACCCCGTTTTGCACGATTCCAAAGAAATAGTGACACTTTACTCAACTGAATTGGGAGCATTGTCATAGACTCATAGATGCTCCACATAATATCTAATTTCAAGTTGGATGAGGATGCCATGGCGTTTTCTTGTTAGTATAGACTACTGCTTACAGTAGGTGGGAACAGATTGTCAAATATTACAATGGAGGATTTGTAATATTTTATCTCTTCGACGGATCCTTGATGATCAATGGAATGTAGAATGCCATCAGGTAGTCCTTCAGTCGATTCTATGCAAAGAAGGTATGTTTACTACTGATGGTGAAGGCTCAACTAGAAGAAGGAAATTTTGTGGGGGACTGCACATTGCTTTGGACCCTTAAAGCTCCATTAGAGGTAAACTCTTGGCATAGCTGCTATGAGGTGTCGACTTGTTATAAAGAATTTTAGGATAATGTGGGTTCTAAAGATAAAGGTAAAATGTGCTTACTACGACTTTAAGGGGTACATTACATGCAGGTGGCATAAAGAAGGAAGTCTTCAAAGACTTTTTTGTTGTTATGGAAGCCAAAAAAGACAAGCTTTTTCAAGGGTGAGAGACATTGGATAGAGAATGCAATCTTGGATATGGTGTATTCACTGAGATTTTGGCAAACACCATTACAAACATTATTTAATGGGATTCTTACATGGGTGTCCCCAAATAATTTGCAATGACATGAATACGGAATACGCCTAGTATCTTACTATTTTTAGAGATGTTTCTAAACATTTACATTTTTTTTTTGAAAAGTACAGTTTACAATGATAATCCTAGAAAACTTGTCTTGTTCACATCAATACCCCTCTATCTGGACATTCCATCAGATCTGATGGAAATTGGACTTAAAGGTAAAGGATTTTTCGATTCATGCTCACGTACCTTCGGCTTCTACATGCCAAGACTCCCTGAATGGTCTGTGCAAACCTACAAGGTGCTAGACTCTCTCTCAGGGATGTCAATGCTCTAGTGAGATGAGAGAGATTGGTAGAAAAGGAGGAAGAGAGGTGGAAAATGGACAAAAAGAATGAAGAAAGGATGAAATTAATTTATGGGGCCTTAAATGCAAAAAAGCATTTACTTTTAAGCCAATTTCCATCAAGTTGGTAATAAAGGGATATTGATATAAGTGGAACAAACTTTTTAGGGGAATCTATGTAAATAATAAGTTAGGGGCACATATGTTATCACAAATGATTTCAGGGTCACACACATAAAATTTCCTATTTAATTAGTATTAATTTAGGATGTCTACCAATCTCCATTAGTTATACTTTGTAATTTTTTGTTAAAAAAAGAAGGCATGGACATGATCATGCAAGTCATAAAATATCCAAATAGATGATAACCTGCACAGAGCACAACTTTGTAGAAGATTGCAAAAGTCTTTATAAAAGAAATTGGTAATTTGCACAAAGCAGGACCTCAGAAAAGATAGCAAAAACCCTCTCCAAGAAACGTAACTGCAATCACATTCACTGACAATAGAAATGCAGTAATAAAAAAGAGAAGAAGCCGTCATGCAAATACTTATCATATTACAAGTCAGTTGAGAAATGAATCCATGTGTTAAAACTCGGAACAAGATGATCTAATAGAAAGCAATAGAGTTTTTTAAGATCAAAGAGGAAGGATACTGTGCAGAAAGTGCAGATGGCGATGCTAGTCTAGCTTTGTCAGGAATAGATGCAAGCACTTGTGCCATTCTAGGGACCAGAGAGAAGCTATCTATTCCTGAAACCCCATAAGCATGTTTCTCGCTATCAAAAGTTTCTATGAACTCTCGAGATAATTTGTGTATCCCTCTATTTTCAAGCAAGCATAGCACTAACAACCTGCAAAGCTTTTGAAAGCCAAAAACACAGTTAACAACTGAGCAAAATAAAGTACAGATGAGCACGGAACAGAACATATAAGAAGATAATAAAAATAGTAATCAACAAAACCACCATAGGACTGCCTATATTGAAGTTATATGACAGCTGTCGGTAAGTTTGAAAGCTAGCAGTAGACATTGGCTTAATCATTTTGGACTAGTTAATTTGGCCTATAGTGCATAGAATATAATCCAACCAGCAGATTAAGATTTTGGCAAATGACTGCGCTATACACATTCATGTACCAATATGGACTTGAGAGCACAGGGAGCATACCAAGGTGCTTGCTCTGCAGGATGTTGAGGCTATTGGCAGGGAGGACTCCAAAGACTTGATGCCAGCTGAGGTGGACGAGAGACAACGTATGCAGTCGATGGTTTAGTTAAGATGAGAAAAGAGAGATGGACCGCATACAGTGGTCACGTCAGCTATTGCTCAAAAAAGGAGATGCAAATACTAGATTCTTTCATTTATTGGTCAGTTCTCCTGACCAAGCTTAATGTGGGTGATGAGGTGATTATTGATAGGGAACAGATTGTTGCGGCCTTGAGATACCAAGGCGAAAGGGTCCCCAGGACTTAATGGCATCCAGGTTTTCTTTGACAAAGAGTTTTGGGATTTGGTTAAGGCAGACTTGATGGCAGTAATCAGGGAACTGGTGGAGGACATAAGGGTTTTAAGAAGCTTAATTGCTTCTATTTCTTTCTTACTCCCAAAGAGGCTTGGCCTAGAGACCATTGATGATTATAGACCTATCACCCTATCAAATGCTATCTACTTGATTGTGGCAAAGGACTTTGCAAATAGACTCAAAGGAGTTCCACCCCCACCTTATTGGCCCCATGCAATCAGCCTTTGACTAGGGTCATTCCCTGCAGGAGTCTTTTATTACAGTAGAGGAGACGGTCTCCACCTAGCAGAGGTTGAGAACAAAGGGCTTTCTTTGGAAGGTTGACTTTTCATAGCCGTACAACTCGATCAGCTAGGCTTACATGTGGCAAGCACTTAGACGATGTGGTTTCCCAAATAGATGGTGTCAAGATTTGCGCAAGTTCGGAGCTTAGAGGCTCCTTGGTGTAGGAAAACCAGTCCTACGTAGGGGTTGTTCCACGTTGGAACAAGGAGAGGAGGAGCAGCAGCCACCAGCTATTGATGGTGGCCAGTGATGGTGGCCGGCGGCTGTGGAGGGTGGCCGACTGTCTTAAGAGAAGAGAGAAGGAGAAGAGTTTGAGATGTGGGTAACATTATTCCTCTAACTCTAAAAACAAATACAATAGGAAGGCTCTCTTTTATAGAAGAGAGAACATTTCTTCTAAACTAAGAAACAAATCATATCTCCTAAATAAGAAAGAACAAATCTCAACTAAAACATATCTTCTAAACAACTTAACAAATAAGCAAACTTCCAAACTAAGCAAAAGACCAACCCTAAGACTTCTAGGACTCATGATCGGCAACCCTAATGGCCTCCTATCCTGCTACCACGTGGCATGGCTAGCTGCCACGTAACAATCCCACGTGGCCTCCTTATCCCCAAAACTCCCCCTTAAGTCGAGACCGAGAGAACGATGACTTAGTCTTCAATCTTGTGAGGCTAGATGCCCCACCACTCTTCTTTTTCAAGAGTTGTGCTCTCGATTTTGTCTTTAGAAGAATCAACTGTGTAGCCTCTTGCCACCTCTTAAGTTGCTGCTTCTATGGCAACCTTCATACTTGTGGCGACAACCGTTGTTGTCTTCTCTTTCTCTTCTTGAAACATGACCCAAATCTTTTCGAGGTCAGCAGGGGTGAGAGAGTCTATAGGTGAGGTGCTAGTAGCCCCACTATGAGACCTTCCAAACTCGTCCCAACATCTCTCTTATGGATGATTTGTACACCCACAATACTGGCACTTAAGGTAAACGCGACCAGGGCCTTGGCCACGCCTCCTTCCACGCCCTGCACTTGCCTCTAGAATAGCAAGTGTAAAGTTCTCACCCTTAGGCATGACTACTTCTTTAGGAATCTCAATCTTCTCGAGATGGCAGAAGATGGTCTCAAGATCCATCTTCTCGTCAGATGCAAGAATTTGATTGCGAGCAGCACGATAACGGAGATGTAACCCCAATAAAAACTTGATGAATTGCCAAACTACCCATGTCTCCCCCTGTTTGTTACAACACAAGGGCTCGTAGATGTCCAACTCCTTAAACAGTGCCTCAATCTTCTCATAATATTTAGTCAAGGAGAGATCTCCTTGACTAGCTGTCTATATACGAGTATATAGATTAATAATATGGACATTGCTTGATTTTTGGGTGTACCTTTACTCAAAGGCCATCCAAATCTCGTATGCGCTCGTTTTATAGAGCATGTTCGAAGCAATGGAAGTGTCCACCGAATTTATGTGCCAATTCATGACGATGTAGTTCTCCTTCTCTTGCTTCTTCTTGTCATCCTTCTGCTCCGGTGGCTCTTCAAGGAGAACATTGAGTTTCTCCTAGTCTCTGACGAATATCTTGAAGGCGCGAGCCCACAAGACATAGTTGGAGGTGCCCTGCAACTTGATGGTTGTTCCAAAGACCACCTTAATTTCTCCCAAGGCCAATGTGGCATTAGTGATTGTGGTGAAGGTATCTGTCATCTTCTACAATCTTCCTTCTTCATGTAAGGCGCTTGATTTGTCGAGGAAGATTTTTGTCGGAGACAGAAACCACACTTGTGTGGTCAAGAACACGCACACGCCGAGGAGCCTAGACCATAGTCTTTGATACCATGTCAAAATTTCCGTAAGTTCGGAATATGGAGGCTCCTTAGCGTGGGAAAAAGTCCCACGTGGGGGTTGTTCCACGTTGGAACAGGTAGAGGAGCACCTGCTGTTGATGGTGGTCGGCAACTGTGGAGGGTGGCCCGTTGCCTTGAGAGAAGAGAGAGGGAGAGGAGTTTGAGACATGGGAAATATTATTCCATTAACTCCAAAAACAAATACAATAGGAAGGCTCCCTTTTATATAAGAGATAACATATCCTTTAAAACAAGAAACAAATCATATCTCCTAAATAAGAAAGAACAAATCCCAACTAAAACAAATCTTCTGAACAACTTAACAAATAAGCAAACTTGCAAACTAAGCAAAAAACCGACCTTATGACTTCTAAGACTCATGACCGACGGCCCTAGTGGCCTCTTGTCCTGTTGCCACGTGGCACTACCACACGGCCTGGCTAGCTGCCACATGGTACTACCACACGGCCTAACTAGTTGCCACGTGGCCTCCTTATTCCGAACAGATAGATTGTGTGGATGAAACAATGTGTCACCACAACCTCATTCTCCGTTCCCATCAATGGTAGGCCAGTTGGCAACTAGGCGAAGCCACAAAGGGGGGTTCGTTAAGGGTTCCCACTTACACCGCTACTGTTTATCCTCCTAACAGTTGATACAATGGTAGGTATGGCCTTTAAGGCCTATGATGGTGGTCTATTTAGAAGCTTCGCTCTTACCTTTATTCGACAATATGCAGATGATATAATTTTTTTCGATGAAAGGGGAAGTCGAGAGGTGAAGAAATTGGCAGCTTTTGTGCAAATCTTTAGCGCAGTCTCAGGCTTAGTGGTCAACCATTCCAATTTAACTTGCATCCCCTTTAACATGGATAATGAGGAGATTGAGAGTTGTTCAATTACTCTGAGTACAGTCCCTAGTGTTTTACCCATTACTTAGGCTCCCTTTAAAAGCAAGCAGTTAAAGATTGGTTGTGGAGAAATTAGAAAGATGACTTGCTAAATGGAGGAGGAAGCTACTTTTTTTTTTTTGGGGGGGGGGGGGGGGGGGGGAGGGCCAGATGGTTCTGCTAAAGTCGATCTTGCCTACAATTCCTATCTTTCATCTCTCCATTTTTTTTCTCCTTCGAAGAAGATTTTTAAGCAAATTGAAATGTTAAGAGATTCTTCTAGAAGGGAACTGAGCAAGTTGACAGATTCCTTCATATGGTTGCATGGGATGATGTCTGCAAACCAGTGAAACAAGGTGACCTTGGTGTGCTATAGCTCGACTGCTTCAATAATGCATTGCTACTGAAGTAGGTGGTGAAGCTCTTCTCTAATGGAGGTATTGCATGGCATAGGCTCTTGACCAGTTCCTACAGATCTCCACTCCATCTCTCTGGTTCTAGGACCCATGAGGCTTCGCCTTTTTGGTGTTCCCTTCTGTTTATTATTTTTTTTTAAAAGGGAAAGAATGATACCACCCAAGAATGTATTAATCGTATTAATCACTCACAACACATACAAGGCTCGCATCACGAAGACGAGCTCCACCCCGAAATAAAAGGCAAAGCAAATGCAACAATATTCTCCACATACGGGTGATGCCCCCTAAAAACAACCTCATTCCTACCCAACCAAACAACCTAAACCACCACCATCGGGCGAGCCCGCTCTTTCTTCGAACGAAATACATTGCGCCCAGCATCGGCTCCTCCACATCTGAACAATCTCCAGAAGTTGGTAAATGAATCATGAGCCCACCATCGGTCCTTAATCCTATCCCAAACTTGCCTCACCACCAGACAGGTAAAGAACAAGTGGTCAACATCCTCCTCTTCTTGTCCACAAAGCGGACACGACCTCTCCGCATCCTGAACCCACTATGCTCTCCACATCCTAGACATCAGTCTACCTCTCCTAAGGAGCCAAGAAAATACCTTCACCTTCAAGGGGCAGGAGGCCTCCCAGAGCTATCCGCAGTCCCTAGCCAAAGTCGATGTCCCCCACCGTGGCTGCCCCTCCAAGCCTCCTATATGCCTCCCGTATCAAGAACTCTCCTTCCTTCCACCCATAAGAGTCTGCACCAATCTCCAACTGAAACCCTTGTAAATCCTGCAGCATCTCCTGCACCTCCCCTGATTTGACAAACTACCCGAGAATGTAGGACATCATGCACCGTTCCAGACCTCTGCCACCGAGGCCCCTCTGTTAATTGCCAACGCCATAAGCCGGGGGAACTGCTCCGCCAAGGCCCCGAGCCCCGTCCAGTCGTCTGTCCAAAACCTGAAGGTCTCACCTGACCCCAGCACAGGGGTAAAAAATGCTTTAACCTTCGATGCCACCAAAGTTAAACCTCTAAGGAAGTGGGAGGCTCCTCGAGGAGGTGCCGTCAAGAGACCCCAGCCAGGTCGTCCCCCATAGCAAGAATGCAAAAACCTCCCCCACCAGACCTGCCTCTCCTTTAAGAAGCCTCACAATCTACTTTGTCAGAAAGCTGTCATTCATCCTCTCAACCTCCCTAACACCCAAGCCTCCCTCCCTAACAGGCTTGCACACCTCACTCCATGCAACCAGCTTCGCCCCCTTCCCGCCCGCACTATAGTTGGTCCAGAAGAAACTCCTCATCAAGCTCACAATTATGTCCTCAATTTTATGCGGTACCTTCACAACCAAAGCAAAGTAAGCTGGCATAGCCGATAGAACTGCCTTGATGAGAACCAGCCGCCCCCCTCTCGAAAGCATCTTGAACGCCCAGCCCACCAACCGATCCTCAATCCTCTCAAGCAACGGGACCCAGTCGTGCACCAAAACGCTCCCGTCTGTCAAGGGCAAGCCCAAATAAGAGAGTGGCAGAGACCCAGTCTCTGTACCCAAGGCCTCCGAGCACCTCCTGGCCTCATCCGAAGACATCCCAAACGAGACAAAAGAAGATTTCCGAAAATTAATCTGCATGCCCGACACCTCACAAAACAGCTCCAATAGGATACAGCTCCGCCTCGCCTCCACCTCCGCCCCTTCCACAAAGAAGAGGGTATCATCGACATACTACAGCACCGATACACTCTCCCCTTCCCCCACAGGGAAACCTAAACCAGGCTTGTCCCACACATCCTATCGATGCCCCACCAAGGCATCAACTACCAACACAAAACCTATCAAACACCCCTCCTTGGTTGGATCCAACCACCTGCCGAGTTTCCATTGATGAGGACTAAGAAAGATGTTGTAGTGACGCACTACTTCATCCACCTAATCCAAACCGGTGGGAAAGCCCTCTTGGCCATTGCCACCCACAGGATCGTTGTACAGAGCAAGGTTCGAAATACTGATTTCGACACGGTGCCGACAAAATTTTAAGTGTGCATTTCATGGGCATGTCATGGAAATGCCCGTTTTTCGATGACCATGCCGATGGGCATGCTGAGGGCACGTCGTGGGAATGCCGACAAAAAATCACATAATTACTCAAAATGATGTTAGAATACTCATTTTTGTGTGTAAAATCACATAAATACTCAATTTTTTTTTGTAATTTTAAGGTATGTCTGTATGCGTGTGTGTGACCTGATTTTGGAATACAGACCTGTCGCCAATTTCGAATTTCAAGCCCACCTCTCCTCTTTGCAGCAAAAATCCTCCCTGCCAGCAGCAACAGCAACCGGCATGCTGGCGAAATCCTCAGCATGCCGGCAACACGCCTGTAAATCGACACTAGAATCGTATCGACACGGCCCCTTCCCAGAAATAGCCTCGAAATCAACCTTCCACAGAAAAGACTTCTTGACATCACTGGTACAGAGTCGTACACCTTCTTGAAATCAACCTTCCACAGAAAAGCCTTCCTCTTCTCCCTCTTCCAAAGCATAAGGATCTTCGTCACCGCAACATATCCATATAAGATGCACCTCCCTGGCACAAATGCTGTCTACACCTCCGACACCACCTCACCAATCACCTTCTTGAGCCTATTCGCCAGAAACTTTGCTACAATCAGGTACACTGCATTGGAGAGAGCAATCAGTCTGTAATCATCAATCGCCTCCGCCCCCTCCGTCTTAGACAACAGGAACAAATAGAATTTATTCATCCTGTTGAAACCCATGTTGCTCTCCCCAAACTCCACAAGGACCTGCATAATCTCCGCCTTCAGCAACGACCAAAACTCCTTAAAAAAACAGGATCGAAAACCCATCAGGACCCAGACATCCATTTGCATTTAGCCCCCAGACTGCCCTACGAGCCTCATTCTCCGTAAAAGGTGCCACCAACCCCTCCACCTTCGCCACATCCACCACTGGAATGCCCAAACCACGCCACCACTAACTCTCGTTCCTCCTCCCCGTGAACTCCTTAAAGTAGTCTGCCACCACCCTGCCTACAGCTTCCCTGCTGGAACACTCACCCCACCCACCTGAAGCTTATCAATCCAATTCCTCCTACACCTGGCCGAAGCCATCATATGGAAGAAGTTGGTATTCGAGTCTCCCTCCTTGATCCACTTCTACCTGGATCTCATTCTCCATTCCACCTCCACTTTTTTGTCTTCATCCTGGATGGCCTTTATGTGCTCTACCCTGTTCTGTCGCTCTTCCACGGTTAGCAAGCCCTGGTCTTCCACTCTATCCACTCTCTGGATCTCCCCGAGCGCCAAATCTTTCTTCCTGTTCCGTTCTTTCACCTATCTCCTATATTCCTTCAGAAAGAATCTCAACTCCCGAAGTTTAGACTCTAGTCTCGCAGCCGCCGTGCCTTTCAAGTGCATAGCCTGCCATTTGTCCTCCACTATGTTCCTGAAACCCTCCTCTAACAGCCAAGCCATGTTAAACTTGAAATATGTACCACAGCAAGACCCCTCCCCAGACTCCCACAGTAGAAGGGTGTAGTCCGAGAAAGGCCTTTCCAGAGCACGAGCCCTCGCCAGCGGGAAGACCTTCGCCATCTCCACCGAGCACAAGAAACGATCCAACTTGGACATCAAACCTCTAGAGCTCCTCCATGTGTAAGCGCAGGACCAGGGGGGCACATCCTGTAGCTCGTGCTCAGCAATGAACCCTGCAAAGTCCTCAGAGCCTTGGTCCCTCCCTCCTCTCCCCCCCCCCCCCCCCCCCCCCCCCCGGCCTGTCCTTCGGCAAGAGAGTGACGTTGAAGTCCCCTCCAATAAGCCACGGGCACCCCTGGAATCTCCTGGCAATTTGGTGTAGCCCCTCCCAGAGATGGCTCCTCTCGGAGTCATCCACCGGCCCATATGCAAATGAGAACACCAAAACCAACCCATCACTCCGCCTACTCAACTGTACCGAGACCGCTCCCACGCCTACCTCAGAGTCTACAAAGGAGAATAAGTCCTCCATCCATCTGACCACAACCCCCCTGACCTCTAAACCACATCCAATGCCAGAAATCCTCCCAGCACATCACCCCCAATCTCTCTCCAGACCCTCTAGTCGCAATTCTACAGCTTCGCCTCCTGGAGGAATACAACATACGGACTCCACTTTCGAAAGTAAGACCTCAGCATCCCCTAGCGCGAGGGGTTGCAAAGTCCCCTCACATTCCATGTAAGAGCCATCAACATGGGGTACCCTGACCACCTCCCCCCACCGAGTGACCAAACCCAACCCCCTCCGCCACTAGCTCCACTTCTCCCGACCACAACGCCTTAAACCAAACCACACCCACCTCCTCACCCCTCCTGCTCCCACCTCCCCCCTTTGCACCCTCCCAATGTACAGGCCCGCCTTCCATTCCACCACCAGCCCTAGAGCCCACCCCAACAGCTCCCGTACCAGCCTCCACCTGCGCCACCACCCCCTCAACACCCCCTGCCATAGCCTCCTCCACAGACCCCCCAGCTCGAGCCCCTCCCTCCCCCTCACGAGCACACATGGCCACAACAGGTGCCTCCCCCTCCTTCGAGCAAGGCCCTCCACCCCCACTGCAAGGGGCGACGCCATTGCCACCACCGCCAGCTCCTCGAGCATGCCACGTGGCCCTCCCAATCCTCCCCTGCACAGTTGGGATGCTTCTGACATTGACGAAGCACCATCCGAAGCTCCCTTCGCCACTGACCATAGCTTCTCCATCTTCTGATGGAGGAGCTTCGTCATCCTAAACTCCACGCCCCTCCTGCCATCACCGCCTCTAGGGGCAGACCCCTCCACCCACCTCCCTCGCTCCGCATCACCCCGCCATAGAGGAGCCAGCTCGCTGCAACTCCCTTTTGTTTATTATTGCTCAGTTTTCTCATCTTTTTCAACCAAAGCTAGGTGATAGTCAATGCTTCAGATTCTTGGAGGATAACTAAACTGGTGATAGAGTTCTGGCACAATTGCTCCTTAGGTTGTATGCTTTGGCAAGTGATAAGGGTGAATTGGTCCGGACAATTTGGGACCGCTCCTTAGGGGTAGACTATTTAAGGCACATGTTGCATGTTTCCAAAGCCTGCTCTCTTTGCTTGATGGGTTAAGATAGGTGGATGCTACTCCTGACTTAGTTTAGCATAAAGGGTGCTTCTGGATGAAGAGCGTGTATAAGGTCCTTTCGGGAAATGTTGATTAGGGAAATGCGAAGGTTTCCAAGGATTGTACCTACTTCTAGAAGTTCTCTATTCAGCACAAGGTGAAGCTCTTCCTTTGGTTACTTCGCATGCATCACCCGGTCACTATGGTCAAAAGGAGGTCGGCTCCAAAGGTTGAGGCCACTTGTGTGTTATGTAGTGCTGAGGAGGAAGAGATTGTTCCTCACCAGCAGCTTCTCTAAGGCTATTTAGGAGCATTTCTCAATTCTAGGCACGACAGTTCACTCCTTTTAGGCTTTCTAGGAGGCTTTCCATGGCGTAGTTCAGGCAGATATGCTCCTTTGGGTCAAGGTGTGCGTTATACTTTGGTGTATCTAGCTTCAAAGAAATGGAGCGGTCTTCCATAGGGAAAGATTTTGACAAGAAAATGTAGTAAAGGATGTTCTCTCTTTTTTTTCTTTTTGGATCCAGAATATGTAACCTCTCTTTTTTAATGAGTAATGAATTGGACGGGTATTTCAAAAAAAAAATAAAAAGACTCAAACATATTTCTTAAAATATAAAATAGAAACTAAAGGGATCACTATTCTAGATCAGTAGATATGTGGTAGCTCCCCTACAAAGCAAGTGAAATATTCAAGGAAATCCCATTCCCATGCCATAAAGTGCAAGTGGAAAAAGACAAAAATGAGTAAAAGACAGTCTCAACATAGGAGAAAAGCACAAGGCTGCATCCTACTAAAATAGTTCAAAGGAATGCAGAAAACAAGCTCTCTACTCCAATCCTGAAAACAAGCCTGCCAGCACATGTCTTCCAACCAGAAAAGTAATCTAGAAGCTTCCCTTAGAAGATATAACCAGTCAATGACAAGTCCCCACCAAACTGCAGACAAAGGGGGCACTTGAAAACAGACAGATGGCATCCAGCACCTGAAAGCAGATCTACATCAGGGGCCTATCGGCATCTTCAGTCGCATTTCTCCACCTGTGATGCAGCCAACTGAAAACCCTCCACTTTAAAGGTGCCCTAGGCCTACAAGTAACCATTAATCAGCGAGCAATAAACTCTTAAAGTGAAGCATGTGTCTCCATTAACCTTCTAAATAGTAGTGGTAGAAAGTTGCTGGATGCTAATGCAGCCATCCTCATACGAGCTATGTAAGGTAACAGATAAGAGGTCTTGCAAACAAAAATTCACAGCTCATCAAACTCCATCCAGATGAGAGGGCAAAAAACTAGGGCTCCATGCACCTCCGTGACCATTGGGGCCAACCCAGCAACTCCCTACCAATGCATAACATAAAGTGAATTTCCTGGTTTACCATCCAAGCTTAATAGATGGACTTAAACGTTTTTGAGTGAACCCATTCCTTAGGCCAAATTAAGTTCTCTAGGACACTATTACAAAAAGCCTATGTAAGGATAATTTCAAAGTTAAGTCATAAGGATCTAAGTGTGAGGCTATCAACTACAGGAATGATGCAGAGGATGCCAATAGTAGAAAAAAAGATACTAAAATGAATCATGATAAGCTTCGATCGATCACTTGAAAGATCTACTTCCAGTTTCCTCTCCTACCATGGTCATCCTATGTTTCACACTTATGACCAAGGGAAAAAATTGTTCTTGGTGGATGCTGGACTTAGTACTCTCAAAATTTGCACCCAAGATGGGCCTACAAGGTTGCCAATCAAGCAAGTCCACAGGTTTTTTTTTTTTTCTTTTTAACATTTACAAAGAAGGCCACTAGATGCTCCAGTTAGGAGATGCGAGAAGGTGGAGGCTGAACCCACTAAGAGGGGGCGAGGAAGACCAAACAAGTGTTAGAAGGAAACTATTAAGTATGACCTCAATTACTTTAATTTAAGTCCTGAAATGGCAAAAAACCGATCTGTATGGAGGCAAAGAATCCATATAGCCAACCTCACTTAATGTGGGAAAAGACTTGGTTGTTGTTGTTGTTGTTGTTGTTTGAAAAAAAAAAGAGCCACTTATAGAAAGTGAGTTGCACATGCACACGCATGCACAAATAGACACCACTTCTAAAAGCTTCCCAGAACTCATCAAAAGATGCATGCCGCAAGTTCAACAGCTGCATATGCTAAACCACCAGTAACAACAACAACAACCAAGCTTTCTCCCACACTAAGCAAGGTTGGCTACATGAATTCTTTGCCTCCACTCAAATATATTTTGAATCATTTCTAGTCTTAAATTGAAGCAATTGAGGTCATACTTAATGGTTTCCTTCCCACACTTCTCTGATCTTCCTCAACCCTCCTAGCGGATTCGACCCCTAAATCCTCACGAGGCAAAAATACACATGAGGAAAAGATGTGTACTATCTTCCTCTACATGACCGCACAAATAGCAAGTAGTATCTATCTCCTACACCCAAAGCCGCCTACGTACCTTGGTGACTAGCCTCCCTCTATGAAGGAGCCATAAATAGCAAGTAATATCCACCTCCTACAAGTCAATAGGTTTGAGATTAGGAATGCAAGTTTTGGTAAACCCGACTCAAACACAACTCAACCCAACCCAAAAAAAATGAGTAACACCCAACCCAAACCCGATCGGGTTCGGGTATGGGTTTTATCCAAAAAATCCAATTAGGTATGGGTATGGGTATAGATCTATACCCGATACCCGACTTGAGTGCCTAAATAAAATTCCCATTTACCTAAGATATATAAGTCCCTTCCTAAGTCTCTCATTTCCCCAACCCTAATCTCCCTCGTGATTCCCCCCATGATTTTAAAGGTTGGGAGTACTTTTGAAGCTTCCATTGAACATTTATTTCGGGGATGTGGATCTTTTATTTGAAATATATTTGTATTTCGCATTTCTTTGCATTTTTTATTTTTTATTTTTGATATACTCCCTTGAAGGGCTCTTTTTGTAATAATTTCAATAGGAATCAATCAAATTTGAAAAACCTGAGTCCATATGTTTTGGGCTTGTTAAAAGTAAACAATTGATGAATCATGCTATGGTTGTTTTTCTTCTTTGGGTCTAATTTGGGTATGATGTGATTGTAAAACTAATTTATAAATGGATACCCAATGGGTAGATGAATATAGGTATGGGTTTGGATTTTTGTATCCAATGGGTAAATGGGTATGGTATGGGTATGGATTTTGTAAATGGGTATGGGCATGGATTTAGCCAAACCTGACCCGAACTCGACCCATTTGCATCCCTATTTGAGATTAAGGTAGGATCCCTGATTGTACGGGATGGTAGATCACTCGTCAGAGTGAAGGATTTCATTCACGTAATGAAATAATCAAAAGGATGGCATGGCACAAATAGAGCATAGGGTAAGTAGGGATATGTTCAAGTTATTTTGGGCATTTGTAAAAGAAGACTAATTGATGACTGGGTCAAAAGGTGTGAGAAGTTGGACGCTAAATCTTGCAGGAGTCAAGAAAACTAGAGAAGTATTGAAAGGAAGCCATCTTATCTTATCCTGTTTATTTGGATGTACGTTCTGAAATGGCCTAGGATAAAGAAGAATCCTTTTTTTGTTTTGCATAGAAAGAAGAATGATGCATTTTGCCAACCCTCTTAATATAGTAAAAGGCCTAGCTATTATAGTAGTGATATTACAAATTAGATGCATAATAATTCTGATATACAAAATACATGATATCACATTTCCCTTGAAGATGGAAAACGTCCTAAAGAAAATAGATACAAAATAAGGACCAGATTAACAATTTTTCAGATGTGTGCAAAAAAATTGAATAGGCCAATATCAGGAGTTCTGCAACTGCGACACCAAAAATCTGTTTTAGCTTCCAATAGGCCAACTTATCTTGAAAGGGTCATGATAGTTTAGGGTTCTTTGCATGATTATACCACATTATGCACCCTCTCTGATCTACCTAATCAGTGTTATGCCTACTTGTCAAACGGCCATTGTCATGGTCTTATATAGCTTATCCAAGGTTAGTCCACCTTTTTGTCCTGATTAGAGCATGTAACTGTGATTGCTTTTCACTGGATGAGTACTTATGACAATGATGGAACTTAAACATGATGCAACAATGTTGACTATAGATAGATATATTTGCTAGTGGACATGTGTTGCATTAAAATGTGATTATGTCAATTGCATGTTAACTAAATTGATCTATTGAAATGAAGAAAAAAAGAGCTAACTATATGTATGCATCTTCTGTCATGTTTATAGTTACCATACACTCTCTGAATAGCATCTTGATATGCATGTATGCATAGAATAGCATTCATACATATGTACATGCATGCATGATCGGAATGGATTCAAAAAGGCCACCAATTTGTTGATTAGATCAAAAGAATGAAAATAACTATCTGATTCGATCTATTGTGGCTGGAAGTCCCCAAAATGTCCCTCCCAATTTGTTGCAGAGCCACCCCCTTTTCTATTCTCTAGTTCTCTCTTAAGTTAGCACTGACCTCTTTGACCCCTCCCCTTCTTCCCATGCTCTCTCCCCATACCTCTCTCTCCAATGCCCTTCCTATGTTCCTTTCTCTTCCTCCCCACCCCCTTTACATGACATGACCTCTAAGTCTACTCCACTCGTGTGCCATATCACTCTTGCCACCATCACCTACCACCAGAAATGGCTACCACCCACAATCTTCTCAGTTAAGAAAGGCATCCACCCTGAAGTGGCTGGTAATGACTACACTCTATGTCTGAGAATGAAAGTGATGGCATAATGGTTGAGGAGAGTTAAGCAGTATGGCAGTGGGGATGATTATTGACCTCAACTAGTCATCTGTTTACCTCTCCAAGAAGTGGAGGGGGCATTTTGGGGGACGTTAGGCTCCATGTGGTTTTTATCAACACAATTTGAACCCACCCATCAGAGAAGAATGTTTGTAGCTGCTGCACCAAACCATGTGATGGCACTTCATAAGCACACAGATGAGCAAATAAATAAATAGAAGATTATGTGTTCTTTCTCATCCATCAATTGATTCAATTCATCAATTTGAATGGAAAAATTGTTCCCAAAACCCCCCAAAACAAATTCTTTTCTATGGGCACAGACAAAACCAATGGCAAGAAGACCACTGTCTAAATAATAAAAAATAGCATTATCACAAATGTGAATGTAAAATTACCTTTCAACATTTGAGCACAAAACATTAGAATCATCATCTTCATCATGACCGTTCAAAACAAGGTGTGGAACCAGTGCTTGAATAATCTCACTAACAGGCCCTTTTAGAAAAAATTGATCATAGACTTGTACTCTAGCAGTCCAAGGAAAGCATGCCAACCAATCAATACCAACATCTGCATACACAGGCATTTTACATTTTAAACAGTTGCCTTGGTCACTAACACTTGATGCCTTTTTTTTTAGTAAATGAATAAATGCCACACTTGTTGGATAACAAATTTAGAAATATTAAAAAAAAAAAAAAAACTAGATTATCGCTAGATCAGACATGTCCAGCATGTGGAAGTTCGTATCAACGGAAATGGGTTACAGAACCCTTGATGTGGGAGCATTGAAAACCAGAAGAGGCATGGCATGAGATGATCAAGAAATGATACACTTCTTTAATATAATCTTCGTTGGTATTGGCATTTTTTTCCTGTCCGACTATGATGGAGAGATTTGTTTATATGACTACATAGCCATCTTCACCATCATGTGTACTTCAAAAATTAGAGTATAAATGTGTTCCAAACTTCCAAGAAATGAAAAATAATTTCTTCCTATGCAAGAAAATACTTGAGCAGAACCTGGTTTCCAGTATTGAAATTACTTGCATTAGATCTCATCAGTATGAGAGGATATCCTGCCTAATGACTCAGAGTGGCATAGCACCCCTGAATAAATTATGTTCTAGAATAAATTGGATAAAAGTGCATTGGAAAGCAAACTACATGGTCTTTTAGATGCATTTATTTGTGCACCAAGTCCTAGATGAGTAGCTGCCAAGAAATCATTTCACTACGTATAATTGAATAAATGACACTATGCACCGTATAATTAACTCGAGAAACCAGAATCTCAGTCTCAGATATCTGCAAACTTACCATAAATCAGAATCCTAGCAACTGCTGGGAAGGCCACTCCTTGGTAAAAAGCATGTTTCCAATGCATCCTCAGACTATCCACAGGAAAGGAAACATTGAGTACCTATCAGAACAAAGAACTTGTGATAACTGTCTGCAGTAACACAAAAAAATGCAGACAGAGATTAAAATAGATTCTCGATGTACCTCATCTACAGCCCATGTTTTCAGGAAACCAGTGTTTATTATTCAGTCGGAGGGGCTATTTACTTCTGATTGTGAGATGTGTAGGTGTTTGCAAATTTCAAATGCATGCGACTGATCGGATACATCTAACCCATATAGTCAGATGCATGCATACAAGAATATACACATGCATCTAAGAATATTTTTGTCTACATATGAGCATGAACTTGTATGTACGTATAAGCAAGCATACTATTGAATAATGGTTTTTGATAGCAAAGTTTCTTAACATGAAACATCTATTACGTGGAAGAAAAAAAATGGTAATGATGATACAAAACTTATTTGACTGTTGGACAATTTGCAGGGTTGAATAAGATTCTTGCAATTTACCCAAGCATTTGATTATAAAGTTGATTAAACAACGTACAATATATTCATACAGATGTGAATGATGTAAGTCATCATAATGAAATTCCCGGCAAAGGATTCAATCGTGTAATGCACACAAGACTCTACAGAAAGAAAAGCATAATTACATGCAATTATTGTTGATCGATTGTAATGATAAATGCTACACATTTTACTTAAAAACAAGACAAAAAAATCACAACCCGGAAACTTGATCGAGTATTGGACATCACCTCAATGGCCAGGTATATGAGGAATATCGTGCATCCTAAATACAACCCGATGCAGTAAAAAGCCTATCCTCGATTGAAAAAAGCACGTGATATTTCAGGATCTGACAAGTTGTGAGATATAATGCTCAGAGAATGGAGGTAGAGTACAATTCTCAAATGGAATCCTTCACCGCGTGTATGCACTCAAGTCTACAAAATGATCCACAGGTAATAAATTATTCTCCAATATAGAAAGCATATCATAACAACAACATCAATTGCGTGACGTGAAGGCCACCCAGCCGAACACTCGCTCTCGACCGATTAATTAGCAACGTATCCAATAGGACAATCACCCGACTTGACCTAAACATGAAGCACCGATCAAACGGCCGATAGGAACATTGAAACACCACGACGGCGTTACCTTCGCCCGGTGCGGCTCGTCGAGAACGCCTGCAACGAGAAGAGAATCGTCAGAGGCGTGAAGGAAGTAGAGACGCGTTTGCGGATTGGAGGAGTACCGAGAGGTCGAGGAGGGGGGTGGCGACCTGCGAGGGCGGTGGAGTCGAGGGGGAAGAGGCGGACGGCAAGGGAGTGGAGGGCGCAGACGACGTCGCCCACACGCTCGGCGGCTTCGATGGAGGAGGAGAGCCGCTCGACCTCGTGGAAGAGGGCGGCTTCGAGGTCAGGAGATGCGGTGTTTCTCTCTGTCGCCATGACGAGCTGGGCTGAACGGTGGCCTCTCCGTGGCGCGGAGGACACGAGTGCCTTGCCGAAGGCTTCTATGATTTCCTTATTCGAAGATCTTCTATTTGCGCAAGGATTTAGGAACAAAGAATGATAAGTTGATAAAGATATTATTTATCGAAAGGTTTTCTAAATATTTTATTAAAAAGAAAATAATTGATCCGTAAGAATGTATCATTTCATGAGAAGAGAGAGATGAAGAAATCTAACACTCTCAAAAAAAAAAAGGTTACTCTCACAGAATTATAGGAATGATTAAAATACAGAAATAAAATGATAAGAAACAAAGGATAAATAAAAAAAAACGTCTCAAGTATGAGAATCGGACGAATTCCTTAAAGACAAAAAGGAGAATGACCCCACGTTTGTTATGGTAGCACCAACGAGATTAAATCTCGAAGAATTGCACTAAAGAAAAATCAAATTAAATCGACATTTGACTCATGTCAGAAATTTTGACCGTAATGGACATGGGGTCACACGTGATTCCAAACAAAATTAAAACTATACAAAAAAAAAGAAAAAGAATGATTATTTAACTCCAACAATCGACACCGCCCACCGTGGATGGCCAATCGAAACCTACGGCTAGCTAGGGCTTTTTTTTCTCAAGAGAGGGAAAAAGGGGAAAGTGCTACGAGAAAAGACATATAGGAGTTCCTCACTCAATTCAACTCATCTAAATACACATCCTATATGTGTGTTAAAGTTGGCATATCCATAAAAAGAGATTTTATCTTAAGGATCACATGGATCAAATATTACATTTCCAAGCCCATATACTCGCCCCTTGTCAATGGGATCTCCACAAGATTCTTACACACCTTCAGAGGGTTTAGACAGGGGGATCCTCTCTTCCCACTCCTCCACAAGATTCTTACACACCTTCAGAGGGCTTAGACAGGGGGATCCTCTCTTCCCACTCTTTCATGGTGGAAGCAAATGTTCTTTCATCTTTTTCTTAATCTTTAGGTAAATGCGGGACGCATTAACTTGGCCAATATTAGAGGAGCTTACTTCTCCTCTCATCTATTATTCACCCACGATGTTCTTATTTGCACTTGAGAGGGTGCTCACTCTATGTGTGGCATTAGGAACACCATTGCAACATTTGAAAAGGTGTCAGACCAATGGCTCATAAGCAAAAAAATCGAGTTACTTTCCTGGCCATGCGAGGGAGAGGTGGCAGATTTGCCTTGTACTTGGTATGTTGGCTGATTCCTTCCCTTGCAGGCACTTGGGTATCTCCTTATTTGGAGATCAATGCATATCAAGAATGGCAACCTTGGAGGACAAAATCAAATACATGCTTTCCAGCAAGAAAAGGAAGCTGCTCTCTCACATTGGAAGAGTCAAATGGGTCATTTGGGGTGTCAAGGGAGTCTTCTGTTTCTAGCTTGATAACACAATTGTTAAAGCAAGCAATTTGGACCATATAAGGCAAATGATGGCTAATTTTATTTGGGATGGGAAGCTACACTTGGTGGCTTGGGATGAGATTTGTCGTCCAACAAGTGAAAAGGGACCAGGACTTCATCTCTTCAAGGACCTCAAAATGGGGGCTATGGCAAGGCATGCCTGAAGATTGTATTCTGCTAAGAGCCCCAATCTAGAGTGGTAGGATGAAATCAAGATATGCGAACTACTTCTCAGCTATTTGGTATCATTCTAATTTAGCTATTTTTGCAAATTTGCTCAAGTATAAGCCTACGCTTCTCCAACTCTTCCATGACGGCAACAGTTGGAACTGGTTGTTGACACATAGGGGTGTCCTCTCCCCTAGTCAACTATGAGAGATCATTCGTTTCTGTGGACGAAGTTCGAAGTCTTGGGATATCATCTAGTCCAAGGGCCATGTCCCAAAATGAGCATATTGCAGTTGGTTGGTTGCTAAGGATCGATTTCCCACCCAGTCTCGCCTATCTCGATGGGGATGAATGTACCACCGACTTTCTTGCTCTACAACAGGGAGGAGCAAACTTCTTCCATCTCTTCTATAAATGGGAATATACTTCTCAAGTTTGGAGGACTATCTAGTCCACAATCCATGGCCCTCCATATGTGCCCCCCCCCCCCCCCCCTCCCCCTCTCTCTCTAACTTAAGCTTAGGAAGACACAAAAAAAACCAACTTATCCAAAGAATGCTTCTCAAAGATCCCTTTCTACCACAATTTGGCACCTTTAGAAGGAAAGGAATTCTTGACTGCATCAACATTCCCCAACCCCCTTTTTGCGTAAGCTAACTTGATTGTTAGAAATGTTCTTACTATTCCTACTTGAAAAAGTTACTATACCGTTGCGACCCGACCCAAACCCGAATGGAAATCGAGCCGGACGGCATCTCGCTACCTAAGATGTAGTCGTCCAACAAGTAAATAAACGTAAAGCACATAAACATTCCACGTATACAATCATAGCAAAGACAATGTACAACTGAAAGAGAGTAGGAAAGTAGCTCACTAACAAGAAAATACAATTCATGCCATAACCATCACAATAGAAACTCAAAGTATAGTAAAGTAAATAATTTTGTTCTATAACATAAAACAAACTACAGTAGAAAGGAGAATTATGCTATCACTATTGATAAGAAAATTGCCACTAATGTGGTACGTGATTGGAGCCGACACCATCTCTCCTTTAGTTTCTGGAACGGGTTGCTCTCTCACCTGACCCAAGTGCACAAAACCAGGGTAGACTTCAGTAAGGCTGAGTAGAGTGGCTGAGAAAGAAGGTGCATGTAGAAAGCATAGAGTGATGTAGTGGTAAATAATAGAAAATGAAAAGTGGTGGTATTTTCAACCTTTACTCATTTTGGAAGTGAAATGACCCGTTGCCTTTTTAGTCGGATAAGACGTCTGGAGTTACGGCCAGATGTCTGTCCAGACGTCTGAAAGTGGAAAAAATCGAAACTTATTTTCCTTCGCACGCGCGCGACGTGCGAACGTTCTCTCTCTCCTATCGTCTCTCACCCAAACCCTAAAACCTCCTTATTTAAACCCCCCTCTCTTCGCCACACTCATCCCTCATCACTAGCCACCACCTCCAGCCGTCCCCCATGTGCATCCGCAGCAAGGAGCGAGGCCGAGCAAGGATCGGCGAGGGAGAGCGAGAGAGAGAGGGTAAGCGAGAGAAAACTAAGGGGAGAGAAAAGAAGAGTGTGAGAGAGAACTAATGAGTGGCTACTTATAGCTAAAAAGCTGAAGTTAAGTTAGATACTAAGTTAAACAATATCAAATTAACAGATAAAAAGGCTTAAGTGTGGGAATCAAAGAAAAAGACCTAAAACCTTGATTTTGTGTTAAAATTGCATAATTAAGTCATAAAACGAGATCTTCTAAAGATAAAGGTCAAATGGTGATCCATGCATTAATTGAACACATAAATAAGTTTAAAATGCCAAATCAAAAGTATAATTAATTTCTTAAATGTTCAATTGAGCACATATAAAAATTTGAAAGCATTTGGACATCATTAAGGCCTTGTAATATAGAGTTTACACTTAGGTCCTTCATACATCACATTCTCTTTTTTAGAAATCTTTTTTGGACCTACTTGTAACCTGTAGGGACCCCTTTGAAAGCCCACAGGGTCCGTCCTGTTACAATTCCCTTCACTTATGGGCCTACGTATAATTTTTCTACCCTTTCGTGAAGGGGTTCTCCCTGCAATTTTTCCAACATTTCGCTGCCACCTGTTGTTCTTCGCACGCACTATAGCGCGCGAAGAATAGGGCAGATCTCGGTCGTCCGTTCTCGTGATTTTGATCTATGGCTCGATTTGAATCGAAGCTTCGCGCAAAACGACATGTGCGCTCACTCTTCTCCCCAGATCCCATCCGACGGTCAGTTTTTGAGTTGGCTCATAGCACGCCCCTCTCCTCTCATCCTTGCCGCCGGTTGCTTCATCGACTATCTTTACCCGCGCGGTGATCTGAGCCACTGAGTTTGCTACTTAAGCACCTCAGCGGTTGTGCGCACAAAGGATCGCTCTCTCCTACATCTCTTAGCGATCATTCCTCCACTCCAGCCTCTCCTCCCCATCAATTCCCTGATTTCACAGCCACCAGCTGTGAAATCATCGACTTCTTTACGACCTCCTCGTCGCTAAGGACCACGTAGCACCTGAGGATGACTCTGGAGCCTCACTAGAAGGCTCTTCCCTCCACTGGGGTCATCTCCCTCCCTTCGTCCTCCTTAGCCACCGGCTAAGGATCCATAGGTCCCATTCTTCCTGTTAGAGTAGATTTAATATTCTGCAATTTAGTTGTAGCTGTAGTTAAGTAGGTTAGAAGTAGAATTAAAGTAATCTGTGGTGTTTAATTTCATTGTTCTGATAGTTTAGCTGTAGCAGTAGATTTAGATTACATTTCCCCCCACCCTTCACCTCCTCTGATCATTCCAGATCAGAGGGGATGGTTTCATACAATCATTGATCATGAATTTTCTCCCTCTTCATGTTTTCCATATCGCATCTGATTCCTGCGATTTGTTTCTCGCAATTTACCCACTCATTAGACCTAATTTCAGATTTGATTGGTTTCTAACCTTAGATCTGAAATTAGCGTCAAAGATCACATTAGGGGCTTTCCATTCATCCCATTTTGCTCACAAAAGCCCCTGATCTGAGCTTAAAAGAGAACTTGTTTGCTAGATTTGTGTTGAATTTGGATTGTAAAGATTTTTAATTATTTGAGCTTTGAACATTTTGATCTAGCAAACTGAGACATTGTTGATATGATTCACTGTTTGGTTGGGAATTTGAGGTGATTCTGAAGTCAGAATTCACCTCAGAAGAGCCATAATCTGATTTGAGTTTTTGTAAGGATCTTAATGCCTTTCATACATGGTAGAGTCAATGAAAAATCAATATTTTTGATTTGAGGTTCTACCTTGTATTCATTAGTTGATTTTGAAGAGTGGTTCTGAATTTTCAACCTAAGGAATTCTCCATGTTCCTTAAGGTTTCAGAATTCTGGGATTTGAATTTGTGTTTTAAATTGACTGATCTAACTCCTTCTACATGCTGTCTATAGCATTAGAAAGAGCCAGATCAGCTCTCTTTCAGATCCAATTTGATAAAATGCTACTGACAAGGGATCTTGATCTTGATGTGTATTCTCGAGTTTTTTTTTATCCTTGTCAAAGTCCTTCTTTAGAGTGATTTTTTATTTTGCCTTTAAATCCCAGATGTATAGCAATTTGCTGTAGAAGCTGCTACATTCCCTCCCCTTAATTCCAGCCAAGTATTCCCTGGATTAGCTCTTTTAAATATCTGATCAGGCTGTCCATGACCTGATCTGGGATGTAAAGAGTTAAATCAGGAGATACAAGATGGAATTAGACATTTTCTTGCTGCAAACCTGTTCCTCTTTAGATGAATTAACTACAGTAGCAGTTAAGACGTCTGAAGAAGGATTTGGTTGGGTGATTGGGTCAGGTTCAGCAGCTTAGACTATTATCTGTTGCAGCTTCTGCTGAGATTTACTTCTGCTGTTTCAGCAGAAGACTTCTAGATCTGAATAAACCATATGGACATTAGTTTGGGTTTTAAATAGCTGTCTGTTGTAGAAAGTTGTATTCAACTTCTGTACAAGCTTTCCTGTAAACTAAATGAACTAATTTCATATCCTTTGAATGTTTGTATATTCTAAATGAATCTTTTGTCAGCTATTTAATAAACCCAACTAATCACTATTTTAATTAATTGTAATCCATGTGATCTGCATGCTAACTATTTTTTTTATCTTGTCCATATGTTGTGTTAGGTCTGTTAAGGTAATTGATTGCCTTTTTAGACTCCTTAGGATCCATTCTAGGCCTTAACACACTTAGAAAATCCTTCTTAGGCCTAGAATGTGCTTCATTTGAAATTACATAAAAACTATATAAAAATTCTAAAAAAAATAAAATAAAACTGTCTGATTGAAGATCAGATATTTTTCTAACTGCATACCAAGTTTCATGGTATGGCAAACCCTCGACTTGACATAATTTGCCAGTCGACGGTGTTGTATACCATGAGCTTTAATAAAAGAACCTATTTACTCAAAACACCAAAAATATGTCCTCTTTCTCATCCATTTCTTCCATTCCCATCCCTTACCTTTATAACATGTATAAAAATCATAAAAAGTGAAAAATTCCAAAAATACCCAAAAATACTTTGTATATTAAGTATATTTGTGTAAAAATAAGCTTTATACTAAGTTATATATGTAAATAAGTAACATATGTATATAAACTGTACAAATAACTTATGTATATATTATATACTATAAATTAAGTATTTAAGTTGGATTATATTGTATATATCTTAACTATATAACTATTTGTTAATTAAACTAACTTACATGTACTCTTAGACTATATAAATAAGTAAACATTATAAATAACAATATTAGGTTATAATACTGTATATACGTTATTATATGTAGATTATAAACAAATTAAACCCTATACCTTAATTTAATTCTTTATACACAATAAATAATTAATTTATTAAGTTAATAGTTAAGTTATTAGATTAAATTAAAATAAATTAGTAATTTAAAGTTAGAACTAAATTAACTGATACTGTATATATTTAGACTAATGTATTTTAAGTAATTTAAGCTAATTGAAGTATATTTATATCGTATTATACTATTTAAACTTAATTTATAAATAAAATAGTTCAAAATATGCTATTTAAATGTAAATAAAATGGAAATCAAATCTGTAAAATATAATAAAATTGTTTATAAAATACTTTAATAAGTATACTAATTCTGTATAAGGTCAATTTGACCATATAATAACTAATTTATATGTAATTAAAGAATTAAAACTAAAAATTAGTATGTATAAACTGTATACTTTAGTTAATTTATTTATATAGTAAATATAATTAAAATTTCAAATTAAGTGTACAATTGATTATGTAAGTACTTTATTTTTCCATAATTTATTTTTATTTTATAATAAATTATGGCCCTCGAATTGAGGGCCAAAATCCCTAATTCTACACAGTTGCAGCTCAATTCCAGCACAGATGCAGCGCTCAAATAGCGTCACATCGGTCATTGTCGAGCGCGAGCAATGCTATTTATTATTTTTGTTTTTTTAAGGCTCAGTCGTCACGGGCGCTGGGCTCCTAAATAACCGAACCTTATATCCATCTTACCCGAGCATTGTGAACATGTGTGTGGGGCCGGGGGCCCGAGGATATGTGTGCGAGCTGTGAAGTCCACTATTCGAGCATGTAAACTCGTAATTAAGCGGCCTAATGAGAAATTAGGGCGCGCTTAGTAGAGGTCCGGTCCCACCCTTTGAGTGCTGTGTATCTCTCGAAAAGCGTGCCATCAAATTAAATAAATTTTTAATTAATTAAAATGGGTAATGACAGTGGTTAATCACCTATGTATGTAATGCCTAAATGTCGCTGAGAACTAACGCAAAATAAGATTAAGAAGAAGAAGAAAGGCAGAAGAGGAGTAAAGTAAAGAAAGAGAGAGCAAGGTATAGATACGTATAAGTATAAAGTAAAGACAGATTGAAAACTTGTATAAATAACTATAATGTATATATATATATATACACGTAGTACAACTATTTACATTTATATATAACTTTATACCTTTACTAACAAAATAAAATGTCGTTGTATGTGAAATAACTGTCGCTATAGACCCTGGTTTCCCTTGTATATAGTTTTTCTGGGGTCCAGCAACACTTATATCTGTTGCTGTAACTATTATATGTGTCACTGTATATGTTAGTATAGTAAGTTAAGTTAGTATACTATGAAATCTTAGCTGGTAGTGTATATTTATGTAAGTATTAGTAATATAACTTATAAATAGATAGTTTAGAGTATAGTGATGAAGTGTTTGATGCTTGTTTATAATTAATTTTTGCAAGCATTTTAATTGATTCTTTGTACACAATTAAACCAAGTATTCATTCATTTATTCTTTGTTGGACATAAAATTTCTTTTTGGAATTAAAGAATAATTTTGAACTTAGAAAGTGATATAAATCAATAACTACCTCCCAGTGAATGACCTGGAATAAAATCAGTAAAAATTAGTTAATTAAATAATAATGGTCTAATGATGGTTGGTATTTCCTACAATTCACTACAACGATAACTATGATATTTTCATCACCGTAACCAATCCATCAAAATCAATCATCAAGGACCAAGGTCGGTGGACCTTCAGGGAGCTCGTGTGGAGTTGGAAAGCCTCGCGCGAAGCTCGAAGGAGCTTCGGCGAAAGCTCGGGGAAGCTTTGATGAAAGATTGACGGAGCTCACGCTGCCGGCGACGGGCACACGCACGAGGAAGAGTGGCTCGGGGAGGCGACCTCTCGGCCCTCTGCAGCTGTTGAAGCTGTTGCGGTGCGCTACGGGCGACGCTGCGAGGAGAGCAACGTCGCGGAGGAGGTTCTGATACTGGAAAAATTCTAGTATCAGACGTCTGGAGCATCGACCAGACGTCTGCAGTGGCAGCAGAACGTCCAGGACTGGAGCCAGACATTTGAAAGCACGTTGGGCGCTGAGGTAAGTCGTGTTGCACAAGATCTGGCCATGTAGACTCATGCAAGAGCTAAAATGGGCTTTGTGCTCTGCGCGCAGGTGTAGAGCGTCGGGAAGGAGCAGGGTGTACACTTTGAGGTGATTTTGGACGTCTAACCGAGTCGTCAAACATTCGGAGGTACTTCTAGGCGACTGGAAGCCTTGTCCAATGTCTGGAGCTGCCCCTAGACGGTCGCAGAGAGAGTCTGGACGTCTGACACTGCCGCAAGAAGTGCAAGGTGAGATCTGACGTCTTTTAAGACGTCTGGGACTAGTCTCAGACGTCTGATTTTGAATAGTAATCGTGTTTTTGGTTCGTTTAGGGCCCAAATGGAGTTAATTTTCTGCAAACGAAGTATCGCTGTGTTCCACTCGAGTTTCTCTACGTGTTAGTGTTGAATATCTACTGTTTTGAGCTCATCTGATGTAAATTAGTCATTGTTACAGGTTATCAGTCGATGGTGTGTTCAGGGCTTGCGAAGAAGACGAGATTTGTGGCACAGGCCCCTATTCCTCCCATGATACCCGGTAGAGTGATTCAATTCAATTGTTAATATTTAAATAAAAATGTACTTGGTTGGAATAATTGGATTGAACTCTAGGATGTGGAATGAACCTTATGGTAGAAATGTATGAGCCTGTTTGAGCTGTACTGTTTACTTGATGTATGTTTAAAATAAATTGCTAACAAATGGTATTAGTGTAATTATGAGATGCATGTTAAAATACGAGTTGCCTGTATGTGAATGAGAAAGTGAACTGTGAAACAAGTTGCATATATATGATTGAGAATTAAATTGTGAAAACACGAGCTGCCTGTATACGGATGAGGAACGAGTTATGAAACATGAGATTTGAATATGGATAAATGAGATGAATATGAGTATGAACCCTATGGGGAATTAGGAGAAAAACTCTTGGGTATGGAAAGGAATTCCGTGTGTAGATGGAAGTGGGTTGGCCTTTGCGTACGTGGTACCAAGGAGCACAGTGGTTCTTTAGTGTAAAGCGAAGTTAGCCTCCCTTGGGTTGAGACCCGGGGGTAGGATTAGCCACTCTACATCGACTCTTGTGGGCCCTCGCGTACGTGGTACCAAGGCGTGCTATTAGTGTAGGGAGGGAGCTAGCCACCCCATAGGGTCCGGGGTTAAGCTAGCCACCCTACACTGACTTTGTTAGACCCGCTGGGCAAACCGGAATAGTTGGACGATGGTATGCGAACTGTGGAGGAGCGAGACCCCTGTTTGGTTCTGAAAGGGCAAGGTCCTATACTGTTTCATGCTGTACTTTAGGCATACCCGCTAGCGGAAACGACTGACTGCGTGTAAGTGCAGGGTAGCTACCTGTGCGCTTATCACGCTTGTCGTAGTCACTGCTACGTCTAGATAGTGACCTCGGGGTGGTTGACTGGGTATAGGACTACTGCGAGGGACTCTCTTGGCCAGGAGAGTACCACGTGTACCTTCTACTCCACGGAAAAGACTGCAATCAAGATCGTTCCCACGAGGAACATGCAAGATCAAGAAATACTTGGATTCTTTGAGAAATAGATGAACCATAAATACATAAATGAGATAAATAGAAATGATAAATAAACCTGCTTGTTTTTACTTTACTTGTATATAAATAATGTAAACACCACTCTACTCAGCGTTAGCTGACTCCATCTTTTCGTAACCCTGTTCAGGACCAGCAGTTGAGCATCTCAAGTTTTCTGCTGCAGAGGGAGTTGGGCCCAGCCGAGCCCAGCCGTAGTTGTTTTCTTTCCAGCTCTTTAGTTCTTGCTGTAGTTGTGAGTAATGAACTTTAAATTTCTGTTCACGTTACTTTTTGTTTTGTTGTTGTTATGGTGGTATGTAATATTGTTGAGACAGTTGTTCTAGTTTCCCGTACCGCTTCGTTCTTTTCTTCTACTTAGTTATATTGCATGTGTGATGTGGTTTATTTTCCTGCTTTTGGTTATTTCTCGTTGGACGACTAGGTCTTGGGATTATTCGATGCGAGCCGATCTAGGGTCCTGTAGGGATTCGGGAACCGAGTCGTAACAGGAAGTCTATGATGATTCTGTATTCATTTATTTATTCACCCTTTTTTGTTATCCCTTGTATCCTACTAGTCCAGTCAACTCTTTTTAACTCAAATATCTCCTACAAAAATGATCTCGTCGCAGTGATCCTAGGTTGCAAGGTAATTACAGGACACTCTCTTCTTTGGGATAACACACCCACCCTACAACCTAGTCTACCGCCTTGAGGTCATGTCCGTGGTGTAGTGGCAACTACGATACACACTATAAACACACAACAAGCTACCCCAGCTGGCACGTGATCAACGTTTTCCACTAACGGGTATGCACAAGAACAATAACAAGAACCACACTATCTCCTTAGCACTTTGTACCCCTCAACTAGCTATCACGGTTAGCCGCATAAGAGTCTCCTCCAGGTCCCAACCTGAGGTCAGTTCTCTCTCAACATTACAAGATGGTTAGCTCTTTCAATACTTGTGTACACCAGGGCCAACACATCCCCAAACCTTTGTAACTCAACATGGTCTATCACACTCACCACTCAACCATTCAAGTTTTCCCATCATCCTGGATTCCAACTCACATGGCAACTTTTCCCGCAATGCGCATAGTTTGCTCTCTTTCTCTTTGGTTTCTATACTTCTCATTGCATCTAATGGTTGATGTGCTCACAGCTCATTATCTAATTTTTTCCCTTAGAGTTCAAATATGCCCCTACTTTTGTTACTAAAAAGTGTTCAACAATTATCTCATGTGATCGTCACTACAATTGGGCACATTTGTTTTAATATCGGTCCATTATAATATAGCTATTTGAGCATTTAAGTTATCTCACATCTTAGTATATGCAGCCACTAACCTCGAGCAAGTAGTAGAATCTAGGAGCAATCTAACTTGGAAACGTGGCAAGGGAGTTAATGTGCACTCAGTGAGGTGTTAACACGCTAAAGTCGAGTTTAAAATACGTGTCGTTGTACAGTGACTAAAGCGACGAAAACATTTAAATTTGTAATCTCGAATTGTGAATTTGAAGTCATCTCAGGGAGCAAATAATATGCAATTAACCACTAATCGATTGAATGAGCACAATACAAAGAGACATTATCTGTAATGAATATCACTTTCAAATAGATAAAAATTGAACTCTCAATCTCCAAAAATGAAATGTGAAGGGCAAAAAGATAGTTTTTCAACTAAAGCCAACAGCCCTTTGAATCACTTGATCATATCTCAAACTAATCAGATGCCTTAAAGAGCCACAAAACTAGCCCCAAACCCACACAAGCAAGCTCCAAATGCAGCCCAACTAGCACAGAACCCTAGGCAAAACACAACCCAATGCCAGACATGTGCACACCTGCATGTGTGTGGGTACGTGTGCGTATGGCATAAGAGATCTGGTGACCCGACCCCCTGTTTATGAGAGATGGAAACAAGGGTATAGACCCTTATGAACCAAAATCCAAAACAAAAGTCCTCGATGTGGGACTAAAGCTCAAGGCCTCTCCTTTGTTTTCCTTGCTTGCTGTAGTTGGAGATGTGTTGCTTGATTGAAGACATGTAAGGGCCTTGAATGGGCAAATTGGCCACCCAAGTAGGTTCCTTAGATGATTCCACACTTGACGAGGCTGGCATCCTCGCTGATAAGTCGTCGGAGAGGAGCTGTCGACGTCAGGGAAGAAGACACGACTAGCGAAAGTCATGAAACAAAAAGATAGCCTTGCGGCCCCAATCAAATACCAAAATAGCTTCGTTGTAGTGTGGTGAAGTTGGAAGTTGTGTTAATTAGGTAATTGGGTGCTTAGGGTGGCCAGACAGAGTCAGAGAAGATGGTGAACGGTGGCGGTGTCCGGCCCGGTGAATCGTAGGTTAAAGCCCTCAATGTCTTGAAGGCTTTTGATCTATGAGTCATAAGGAAGGTTGTGGTGTAGGTGGCATGGAGTTTGGAGGTGTGTGGCGATAGGGTTGAGCTCGCTGGAGCTCTCGCCGGCTATGAGGAAGAAAGGAGAGAACGGGGAGATAGAGGGCTCAATTTCCTAAATCTAAAGGCCTAAAGTATACTATGAGAGGGGAAAGCAAGAAATGCTACCTAATTGGGACGATTGAGGGCGAATCATGTCCGATGTTGACAGGCCGAACGTGAGGATGAAAGGAAATTCGACGGAGTATAACGACGATGAAGGGGCTAGGACGATCTAGTTATAGTTGGCTAGCATCGGAAGAGGATGAGGAAGAGGATGCCGGTGCTTGTTGGTCAAGTGCACGCACGGAGGAAGGAGTCGAAGGTCGTCGGAGTTCGTGAATGCATGGTCAGAGGAGGAGGAAGGAGGTTTCTTGACCAATTCACGACTGATTTTAACTTGGAATTGTACTTGGACGTATACAGAGGTCTTCCCTGCCCTTCATTGCAATTTTGGCAAGAAAGACCTGTGAAATTTAAGATTCAATCAGGAGGTGCTCGAGTCGAATATGGGTTTGATGTTGAATTCACATGGTAGAAGAGGATTTGGTGTTCATTCCCTTCAAATTTAGAGGGATTTGGTTGAGATTTTAGGGAGTTCTTGTAGATCAAAGGTCGGTTGTGGTAAGTTCCTTTCCCACTATTAAGTTTTAGGAGTCGAGGAATGTGGTGGAGGGACCTAAATAAAATAAAACTTAAAAGATAGGGGGCTATAAGCAATAAGTAGAGACCTTTGGACTAAAATGCAATATAGGTCAAGGTGAACTCCGATTGGCCTTAAAGTTTAGGAGCAACTTAATTTGGACCCAAGAAATCTAGTGGTGACCTCAAATTTGGCTTATGAAGTTGTTTGACTGGGTAATTTACACAGAAGCCCAAACTGTATTAATTTCCCGCTTATGTCTCTGTTTTTTATCAAAATAGGTCAAATTGGTCAAAGTGAAGATTCCAAACCTTATAGAATATTTTTCGATAATTTTTAGGAGGTTTAAATTACATTTATTTCTATAAGAACCTGTTTAATTGAAGTGTGACTAAAATTAATATTTTTATTAATAAAATAATCTTCAAATATCAGAAAATCCTGATTCAGTTAGCTCAAACCCACTTATTGGAAAATTAAGTTCATTTGACCTTGAATTAAACCCTAATTAATCTTTTATTCAATTTGTAATTATGATTAGGTGTTAAAACAATAGATTTAACTTATTTTCTCTTCTCAAACCCAACTCAGAATATAATTATGATCTTTTGATGAATATTAAGGAGCATTTATCACTGGATTTTGACTAAATTAGGCTACTTATGATGGATGATGGTGTTACCATCATGAGGAAAATATCTAGGATATCACGGGTCACATTTGATAATCACAAGTATGCAGCATGTCTTCTAGGGTTAAAAACAAGACATGGAGAGAAAGGAGATCCACTCTACCTTAGCCACTAGAAGGTTGGGTAATGTTACGGGTTTGCCTCTGCCTCCCGTAGTCACTGCATAGGTTCTCTCGTGTGTCGTGCCACCTCCAGGAGCAGTCCTTAGGGCAAATGAGGTGAGAAATGAGGTCAAATAGAACATTAGAGACTTGATTCAATTTTTTAAGTAACTAAGTAGTATGCAAAAAGTGCTAAAATGATATCAAAGAATGAGAAATTAATTAAGCTTTCCAACAATACCTTACTCGCGAAAATCTGAGGTCGTTTAGTCCTTAAATCGATCCAAAATGTGCATTGAGATCACTTAGACCGGTTGCTTCACGTGAATCAAACCGCTAGTCCATGTGCGTTTGCTGCTTTGGTTGATGTGTACGCTATGCTCACCTTCGTCACCATCGAAGACTCGGTGATGGTTCCGTCTTGGTTGTAGTCGGCTCAGCCATGACTGCCTTCGTCTTTGATGTTTTTGTTGTTAGTGTGATTAGTGTTGACGTCACTATTCTGGTCTTTGTTGATGTCCCCTTTGCTGGTAGCCTCACCTTCACCTCCACATTCTTGTGGAGCCGATCTTCGACTTGGGTCAACGTTCGAAGTTGTGCATATCATTATTGAGTATTTGGTCAACTTGTCTTTGACTCTCGACCTTCCAAGTACTCGTTAATGCTTCCAATGGTGTTGTATTTAGTTACATAGAGTAGCACATCGGAGCTACATCGAAAATCTTAGAAAGTCGCATTCTTTTCTTTTTTATAGTTTTTCTTTTGATTTTTTTTTCTTGTTTTGTACGTTTCGTGTTCGAAATTTCCTCGCTATTTGGAATGTGAAGTATCTTTTTCTTTCTTTTGAGGGAATGTTTCGATTTTCCATTTTCCTTTATTCTTTAATATTGCATTTTTGTATTTTTTTCGTTTCCATTAATTAAAAAATATTTTCAAAAAATAAAAATCCTTTTTTTTTTTTGGCAAAGGGGGGAACTTTCATTTATAATGGTTGAAAACCATACAAATGATGCAAAGAATAGAATAATAATCATCGAATTCTCCAAGGAGAAGATAAACCGATATAAAACTTCGACCTAAGTCTAAAACAAACTAAAAGAAGCATCACCAACATGGAAATCAAGCAGTGATCAGAGGCCCAACCACTGCAACATGCTCGTAGATATGATAGCACAAACTAGGAGATCCCTAGCAATCAACGCTAACGAGAAATCTAGCAAAAGTTGAGCACCGGAAAAACAATTTGGGTGCTTTTCGATCTTACTAAGTCCAGAATCACCCATGTTCCTCAAAACAATCCCAAAGGGGGAATATCTACATCTCCCAAGGGAAAAACAAATCAATAACATAATTAAAACAAACCTAAAAATGGTTGAACCAACACAGAACCGGACAACAACAAACAAGGTTCGACCCCTTCGACGATCAACCCACCCTCAGATCAAAAGGGAAGTTGTCCAAGTATAGGTTGATCACAGCACGTCGACACGACACTAACGACGCTTCACTGATAGCCGAAACACCCTACGCACATTATCAAGCCTCGACGAAGTACCATCGCAGGTCGTCGGCTGTCGAATACTCCACGCACGCTATCGAATCTTGACAAAGCACATTGTGCTGTCATTGGTCGCCAACCGCTACAAACGTTGTTGCCATGTCCAAGAAACATCATTTTCTTGCTGTGTATGTTGTTGTTGACGACTGAGGAGAGACCATAGGGGGAGAGGAAGCAAAATTGGTGGAAAAGGGGGGCTCCGGTTAGCCTCAAGAGGTTGATTGGGACCCAATTGTAACACAGGTCCTCACTCTCATAGAAGAAAAAAAGAGATCAAGGCAGAGAGAAGAAGATTAACATTATTAAAAAAAAAAATCCTACCCTTTTGCATCCGAAGTGATTCTAATACACGATAGTTAAAAAAGAAAAAAAAAAAAAAACCACGGACACTCCAGCGCTGAGCATCCATTCGGACTCATAACCGGACTTGCAGCCCGCGTCACCGAATCTCTCAAAATTACCGCTAAAGCAAAAGCCCTACCGCCGACGTTTCCTCACTTCCCACGGCTGAAGAAAACCACCCTCCAAAACCCTCGCCGGCGGTCCCCTCCCACATGGCCACGGTGGCGATCCGGAAGAAGCCCAACCCGGGGCGCGGCGGCGTGGCCCTCCCGCTGGGGCTTTCGGAGGAGGAGGCCCGCGTGCGCGCCATCGCGGAGATCGTCTCGGCCATGGCGGAGCGGTCGCGCCGCGGCGAGGACGTCGACCTCAACGCCCTCAAGTCAGCGGCGTGCCGCCGCTACGGCCTCGCCCGCGCTCCCAAGCTCGTGGAGATGATCGCCGCCATCCCCGAGGCCGACCGCGCCGCCCTCCTCCCCCGCCTCCGCGCCAAGCCCGTCCGCACCGCCTCCGGCATCGCCGTCGTTGCCGTCATGTCGAAGCCCCACCGCTGCCCCCACATCGCCACCACGGGAAACATTTGCGTCTACTGCCCCGGTGGCCCCGACTCCGACTTCGAGTACAGCACCCAGTCCTACACGGGCTACGAGCCCACCAGCATGCGGGCGATCCGAGCAAGGTGGCGACTTCCTTATTCCATCTTCGGATCCTTTTGAATTGGGCTTTTTGGCGATCTCTTGACGACTTGTTTTCGGTGAATTTGTCGTAAAAGTCCCTCCTTTTGTTCTTTCTTTTTCTTCTCGCCCTCCCGTCCTTGAAAGTGTGTTTACGTGCTCTGGGTGTTTCAAAGCTCGCAGCTTTGGTCAGGAGAAGTGAAGGGAAAGTAGATTGTTCTGGTTGCTAGAATTAAAGATTGCCTATAATGATCCGACATTGAGAACTATGTTGATTTGAGGGGAGAAAGTTGAACTTGAAATAACTAGTGGTTCTCAACCCCAAAGGACCTAAAATCCCACCTTGCTGATACATGATTTGGTTGGCATTACACAATATAGGGTAGGCTCCATGTTTCTACAATTCCTTAGTTTTTTTTTTTTTAATCATATCCTTTCAAATTGGGATGACCGTGCTCCTCTGAGCGGATGGATTCATTGCGAGTCTGTAGTAGAAATTTGTTAGCAACTTAGCACCTGATCCTATCTGACTGGTGAATAAGAAAGAGATCCACGTGGATAGAGTAGAGGAAATATCAAACAAAGAGCACACTGTGCAGGGATTCTGATTTTTTACCCCTTTCTTAATAGGAAGTGGTCCTTTCAAAAAAAAAAAAAATCTTTGGCAGTTTGAGTAGATTGTAATTCATCTATGTTCCAAGTCCGACTCTTGTAATTTCTCCAAGTTATTTGTTATTGTTTGCATGATAGTCATAGTAATGTTTTTTCTGGTTGCAGATATAATCCTTATGTTCAGGCAAGAAGCCGGATTGATCAACTTAAAAGATTAGGCCATAGTGTAGATAAGGTATGCTTGTTTATCAGCTACTGCTGTTAATTGCTAAATTGAAACATCTCAGTTATTGTTTCACCTTGGTGGAAAGATGCAGCAGGCTAATAGAATGGAAATTTTGTAGGTGGAGTTCATTTTGATGGGAGGCACTTTTATGTCTTTGCCAGCTGATTATCGTGATTATTTTATTAGGAATCTCCATGATGCACTATCAGGGCATACTTCTGCTAATGTTGAGGAAGCAGTGTGCTACTCTGAGCACAGTGCAATTAAATGTATTGGAATGACAATTGAAACGTAAGCTAATTCTGTAACATTTCCAGCACAGTAATCAATAGTTAATTTGCTCTGAAAGATATCTTCTTTGTGATTTTTCTAACCTGTTCACTCTCGCAGGAGACCTGATTATTGCCTTGGGCCTCACTTGCGTCAAATGCTATCATATGGTTGCACACGATTAGAAATTGGTGTCCAAAGCACATATGAAGATGTAGCCCGGGACACAAATCGAGGACACACCGTTGCTGCAGTAGCTGATTGTTTTTGTTTGGCAAAAGATGCTGGTTTCAAGGTGCATTTCTCAGTGCGAAATTGTTTAATCTAAATGACATACATTTAGTATTTTTCTATCAAATCACAGATAGTAATTTTTGTGTTTCTGGAATTTCTGGTGTTTGACAGGCTTCCAGTGATGAATGAGTTACTATTAAAAAAGCAGTTTCAGTGTTGAAATATATACTTGTCATGCAATTCTTGTTTCCTGAACCTTCGTTTTATGGTTAGATTTTATATGATTGGATTTGCTCTGTATTCTGGTTAGGTTGTTGCACATATGATGCCTGACCTTCCCAACGTTGGTGTTGAGAGAGATATGGAAAGCTTTCGAGAATTTTTTGAAAGTCCATCATTCAGGGCTGATGGACTTAAGATTTACCCAACACTTGTAATACGAGGAACTGGACTTTACGAGCTTTGGAAAACTGGCAGGTAATTTTATGGTGTTTTCTATTCTTTCCAATGGAATGTACTTATAGGGTGTTATTAATATAATAAAAATAGTATTATTATATTACCAGCTGTTGTGATCTTACTTTTCAAAAAATCTCAAATACCTCTCAAAAAACCACTGGGTGTAATCTTCTTATGATGTAGTATCTGTTGCATGTCTTTTGGCATTGCAATTTTGCTCATGGTAACAAATTGGATTTCAGTGTTTTGATATGCTTTAACCTATTTGAATTTGCACAGAGTACTTAAATTCATCATTTAAGGTTGTGGAAGCTTCATCTGTTCTCGTGTACTTCCTATTGCTTCCTCTTAAAAAAAAAGCTTCCTGTCACTCCAAAGTGTTCTGTTTAATCTTTTATTTTCTGCTTAGCTTACGTGGATTGGCTTAAATCATGCTGTTTAGCAATCTTCTATAGACCTTGCTATTCATCAAAACAAGCTATCCTCTTTACAGACTTTGCTATCAATGAAAACAAGCTATTAAATCAAATCTCCAAGAGATGTATAAACTTATTTTTTTTATGAATGATGTAATTCAGGTATAAAAATTACCCACCAGAGCTTCTTGTTGACATAATTGCAAGGATTCTATCAATGGTGCCACCATGGACTCGTGTTTATAGAGTTCAGCGGGATATTCCAATGCCGTTGGTTTCGTCTGGTGTAGAAAAAGGAAACCTACGTGAACTTGCTTTGGCTCGGATGGAAGATTTGGGCTTGAAATGTCGTGATGTTAGAACACGTGAGGCTGGTATCCAGGTAACTAAAAGTGCAATCCAGAGTTTTTTTCTTAGTCTACTACCACATCGTACCATTTTAGTTAATTCACTTTTTCTAAAGATGTTTTAATTTAGTTGCGATGTAATTCATTATGCACTCTATATTTTGCTGAATGTTTTTAGGACATCCATCACAAAATAAAGCCTGAAGAAGTAGAACTTGTTCGTCGTGATTATGCTGCCAATCAGGGTTGGGAGACATTCTTGTCATATGAGGATACAAGGCAGGTAGAAAAGCTGATCAAGTAAATTTATTTATTTATTCATTTTGCATCCGGCACAAATGTATATATTTTTTCCAATGGTAATAGAACTTAAATTCACTTTCAAAAACAAAAGGGTGATTAAATTCTTTTAGCATTACGATGCAAGTAGATGCTAAATATAAACTATACTAAATGCCATTTTCTCCCCTAAAATAGTTGATCCCATATCCCAGGAAAATCTATTGGCAGCCTCCTAGTTTTTGTCTGAAAGGGCAGACCTTCAAGTTTGCCATGGCCTGTGTATTTTCTGAACCTGTACCTTTTTCATACTTGGAGATTGGCATAGCTGCACCTCTTTAGCCTTCTGCACTTCAACTTTGTTGTTTTTCCAGTCCACTTTTGACATATTCTAGGATGGAAATTGTTGATGATGACATGCATGCATCCAAAATTTCTATAAGAACTAGCGTATCGACCCATGATCTGGCACGTATAGAATTCTCACAAAATGAATAAAAATCATAACTTAAAACTGTGACATGAAATTAATTGACCCAGACTCAATGTCCAACAACAGTTGACGTGTGAACCCCCAAGATTCATTCTCTCTCTCATATATATATATATATATGAAAATTATCCAGTGAGCGCTATGCTCGCAAATGCCCAAATAAGCCAACTTTTATGATCAGTAGATCACATTCTCAGTTGATGAAACCACCACCTTCAATAGGTAGTGATTTTGGGCTACATGCTCAAAATCATTTATTATTTATGGAATTATCCATTCAAATTTATTAGGTTATTTATGGGTACTACGTCTATGGAATATTCTTATCATTTAAATGAGCAATAAAATAATATTTCGTATTTGTTACAACTCTTCTATTTTAAATAGAATGCATTTGTATTGCAATATTTTACATATATTATAATTCAGCATTGGTAATACAAATATTTGCATTTCCATTGCAATAAATAATTGCAATACAAGTTTATCACACATACAAGTATATTTTCACTTGTAATATAATTTATTGCAGCTCTTTTATAGTAAATACTTTTAATGCCAGTTTATCATATGTGTTATTAGTTTTTCACTTATAATACAAGTTTTTACACTACGTTTACAACAAAAATTTGTAATGCAAGTTTGTAGCTTGTATTAAAAGTTGGTTTTTCATTTTGTAATACAAAGTTTTCGCATATATTACAAGTTAGTTTTTACTTGTAATGTAAATTTTTGCACTTACATTACAAAGAATACTTATAATACAAATTTGTATTACAAGCAGTTTTGAGTTTATTACTTACATTACAACTACACTTGTAACACATTTTAGTTCATTAATTATTATTTTCCACACATTATTTTTTGTAATATTAGCTTTCTTCTTGTATTACCAACTAATTTTCATATCTATTTATAGAATGTATAATCCGATTGACTCTGAATGCGTCTTATTTTTTAGGAAAGTTTTCAATGGCCATTAATATTAGTTGTTTGTAAAATCACTTTTATTAACATAGATGGTATTATTTACATTCATGTGATCATCATCTAATGGATCACAATTAATGCTCATTTACTATTTTTTAGGTGAGGTTTGAAAAGTAAATAACTGCATATGATCGTGTCTAGGTAAATCCAATTGGAAATTTTTTGATGGGGAAAACAAATTGGAAATTGAAGTCTAAATCAAAATGAAATTCGATATGTAAACGTAATAGAATTGTAAACACCTCAATTTCACTCATTTTGTCAATGCGCGGGAAGTTAACATCCACACGTGATTGAAACCCATATTGCAAGATCAAGATAAATATGATTGGAAATTGAAATAAAAGTGGAGTCAAAATTCTTATGAAATCTTCTCAACTTCCCAGATTGAAAGCGAAACCCCAAGATTGAAACTCGGTCAAATCAGAAATTGGAGTTTAAATCCATCACCAGGGACCATATTACCAAATCCTTAAGAAAACATGTTGATGGGAATAGCAAAATTAAATGGAAAAAATCGAATGAGTATCTGCAAATACTCAAACAGTCAAACTGCAAAACATGACTACGGGAATTGCAAAGTCAAATAAAAATCAATTGAATGAATATAAAAGATGTAAAATAATGTGAATCCTTTTGTGTTAAAAAATTTGGTAGTCAACTATAAAGGCAATATAGCAGTCACGGCATTCTCTAAGGATTGATTTGGCAATAAAAAACTGCTCATCCTTCTTTGAACGACTTGTTGGCTTTGAGAATTCTGGTTTTGGTTTTAATAATAAGTGGTTGCTTTTTTCTGTCTCTCACCTTCTAGTTATAGAGAGGACAGTTCATGCATTCTACTCATGGAATTCAAAAAGGTCTATGGTTGGTCCGTGGCCCTTGGATGTCAGAGGCATCCTTGGGGTGATGTTGTACTTATACTTCTATCCATTTGTTTATTTCTGCCAACTAAATGAAATGCTTAGCTGACTATTTTGACTTTTTTATTTTGTAAGTTTCACATGTTTTTCTACCGGCATGGATCTCCTAAAAGCATCATTCATTGACCAATTGATATTTGTGATAATTAATTGAAATGACTTAATTTCATTTGAAATTTTAGGACTTTTATATAGAGAGAAACCATAGGATTAAAAGTACATGAATATCCCTGATGGACAAAATACACTAAGTCCTTACAATAAGAAATAAATGACTATACTACATAAGCTGGTACTCATCCTTAAGTTGAAGCATAGATATCAATCATGCTTAGTTTGGATATACAATCAAATGAAACTCTGGCCAAGAGTTTGGTAAAAATATTAGCGGTTTGTTCCTCAGATGCAAAAGAGGTGGTATATAGCAACCCCTTCTAAATAATGCTCCTGGTATAGTGACAGTCAACCTCAACATACTTTGTCTTCTCGTGAAATGCTGGGTTGTTGGCAATGAAGATAGTTGTTCTATTATCACATCGCATCTCAATGGGACTAGAAAATGGCACCTGCAGGTTAATAAGCAAGGATCTGATCCACATCATTCTAACAGTTGTTTGAGCAATAGTTCTGTACTCAGACTTGACACTGGATCTCGCAACTGTGCCCTGTTTCTTACTCTTTCATGTGATCAAATTTTCTGCTAAGAAGATGCAGAATCCAGTAGTGGATTTGTGATTCATATGGCATCTGGCATTCTTTGCATCAGAATAGCCAACCAATGTCATAAGAATCCCTTTGAGAAGAAGAGACCCTTCCCAGGAACCTTCTTGACATATCTAAGCACCATCAATACTTCATTCCAATGCTGATGTGTTGGCTTGGCCATGAATTGACTTGGTCTTCCAACTGCAAGGGAGATGTTCAGCCTCGTGATAGTAAGATACAGTAGCTTGCCTATAAGCTGTCTGTATCGTCTATTGTCCACCACCTGTGCATCCTTATCATAGAGTAGCATTTTAGGGTTTATAGGAATATTGGTCTCCTTGGCCCTAATCATACTAATCTCTTGCAAGATAACTAAAGTACACTTTCATTGGAACAAGACCACATCCTCCTTTTTGCAAGCAACTTCAATACTAAGGAAATACCGTAAAGTCCCCAGGCCCTTCATGACAAACTGTTTTGCTAAGATGCGCTTAATCTCAGTAATACCCTGCACATCATCTCCTGTGATTAAATCAACAACATAAACAAGAAGTATCACAGTACCTTATTTAGTCCTTCTAACAAAAAGTGAAAAATCAGCTGTTAATCTCCTGAATTCAGCTGCTTCTACAACCTGTGACAATATTTGAAATCAGGCTCTGGGACTCTGTCATATATAGTCTTTTGTAATCGGCATACACACTCTGTTTTCAAAGTCAGGTGGCTGCTGCATATAGACTTCCTCTTGGAAATCACCATAAGGAAGGTATTCTTCACATCTAACTGGTGCAAGGGCCAATCTAACTGAATTGCCATTGCAATCAACACCTAGACTGTAGAAAGTTTGGTAACTAAAGAGAAGGTGCCAAAGAAGTTCACCCTATAAGTCTTGGTGAACTCTTTTGCCATGAGACGGGCATTGTACCTAGCAACATCACAATCAAGATTAAACTTCACTGTGAATACCCATCGACAGCCAACGGGTGTAGCACATCAGGAAGTGGAGTAAGCTCCTAAGTCCCATGGCCGCTAAGAGCGACCATCTCATCCTCCATGACTGGCCGTCATTTTGGATCAAGCATGGCCTCACGGTGAGTAGTTGGAACCTGTGTAGCAGCTAACGTTCGAGTAAATGCATTAAATCCAGGAGCTAGACTATCAGTGACAAATGCCTCCGCCTTGGGATAAGTAGTGCAAGTCCATGATCGCTTCTGAATGGCTATCGGAAGGTCAAGATCATCGCCTGACACATCACTTGTCTTGTCCCTGTGTCCATCACATGGTAAACATACGTCAGTGTTTAAATGACTCACCAAGGAAGCCGATGGTGAAGGCGAGGATGGGGGTCCCTGATAGGTAGCATGAGGGTGGACATATGTCTGGAGGGGCCCAGTCAGGTGTGGAGAGGGATGTATAGCTGGTGGTGGTGGCGATGTAGTGGGGACATGAATCTCAGGAAAGCTTTCAAAGCAAATGAGAGAATACGACATAGGCATCATATCACCCTGGGGAGGCATTTTAGCAGCCGTCACAGAAAAGAAAGGTACAGCCACATGAAATGTAACATCCTTTGAAACATAGTGTCGGGAAGTAAGTGGATCAAAACACCGATACCCCTTTTGATTTTGGGTGTACTCAAAGAAAGCACACTTGACTACTCTCAGTGCTAGTTTATCTTGACCTGGTCCTAATAAATGGACAAAGGAAACACAACTAAAAGTTTGAGGGGTAACGTGAAATAAGGGACGATTATGATACATGACCTGAATAGGAATTCGTTAATGTAATGCAGCATTAGGCATTCCGTTAATAAAAAAAAAACAAACAGTTAAAACAGCGTCACCTCAATAGAGGGGACAGAGTGGTGAATCAACGTGTGAATATCATCAAGAATATGGCGATGTTTTCTCTCAGTAACACCATTTTTCTGAGAGGTATAAGGATATGTCTCATGGATAATGCCACATATAGAGAAATTGCACAAACACAAAGTACAAAATTTCAAGGCATTGTCAGAACGAAAGCACTTCACCAGACAAGAATGTTGAGTTTTTATTTCTTTGACAAAGTTCCCAATTTGTCCTACATCAGACTTATTTTTTAAGACAAACATCCAAGACACACGAAAAAAGTCATCAACTAAAACAAGATAATATTTATTCCCAAGTCGATCAGGAGTACGACTGGGATCCCACACGTTCATATGAATCAAATAAAAAACAATAGACGAAACAAAAGTAGAACTGAAAAAATTAACCCTATAGTGCTTGCTAAGTTGACAAGTATTACATGTGAGAGTAGTAGTGGAGGTGATGTGCGGTATAACACGTTTGAGGTGATGAATGGATAGATAGCCAAGACAATGGTGCCATTGGAGAGGGGATGCAACAGAAGCAAGAGCCTAGGTAGCAGAGGCAGTAAAGGCATTATATCTCAGACGGTACACTCCATGTTCCTCACACATTTCACAATCGTCTTCTTAGTAAATTTGTCCTGCAAGACACAAGAAGACGCATCAAAAATAGCTCGGCAGTTTAGATATCTAGTGATACTGCTAACAGACAATAAACTAAAAGGAAAATCAGACACATAATAGACATCTGCAAATCTCAAAGTAGGAGATAAGGACATATCTCCCTTGCCAACAAGTGGCGAGTGTCTCTCATCAGTCACCTATACTGTCTTGGAGGGTGTAACAGGTGCTAACTAATAGAAAGAGCCTCGGTCATGACATAGGTGTTTGGGTGCACCAGAATCAGTCAACCACTCACCAGAAGACAAAAGTGACGACATACCAGTCGCAAGTGTCTCTGACGAGGAGGCCGTAGCTGTAGTGTCCGAAATCTAAGAGGACACTCGAGTCAATTGAGTAATTTGCTGCCTGAAGTTCTCAATCTCAATGCTCAAGGAACTGATATCAAAAATAGGATGAGTAGCATCGGAGATCTCAGTTGCTTGATTGGCCACAAGTGGCCTACCATGCTTCTGCTAGAATGTAGTCTTAGCGTGACCAAGTTTGCCACAGTAAGTACACGGGGTCCTGGTACGTGTACTAGAAGAATGTCCACGTTTACGACTACATGTAGGGTAAATAGTACCCCTGCCACGTTCAGGGATCGTAGCCAATGCAGACGATTGAGCAACAGTGTCAGGAGTAAGAGTGTGTACTGTAACTCTGTTGAGTCTACTATATGCTTCTTCCAGAGTAGGAAGCTCAGGAGCAGTAAGAATTTGATCTTTGGCTGCCGCATGCTCAGGTCAAAGGCCAGTCAAGAAAAAAGAGACAACCAATTGTCTCCTAAAACTCCTCGAGGACTCACAGGCACACCCTGGCAGGTAGTAGTGTCTCTCCAACATTCCCTTCATGAGGGAGTAATACTATGATAGCGTGCATCCCTTCTGACGTAGATAAAAAAGATTATAAAAGACTTGGAAAACTCGTGTCGAGTTCTTGGCACGTGAGTAGGTGTCACACAAAGACTCCCACATCTCTTTTTCAGTAGTGTAGTACATGATCTTATCCTCTATGTAGGGAATAACTGTCTGCATCAGCCATGTACAAACCATGGCATTGTCGTTGTCCCAATTAGCATTTTTACCTGCCTTGTTCTCAGGCTCCGGATCCGTAAGAATATGGCTCTTTTTATGACTCCTGATGGTCATAAGAAAGGTCTGGGACTACCGTGGGTAGTTGGTCTCATCCAACTTAGCAATAGGACTAAAGAAAGGGTTCTTGAGTACCCCGGTGTTAGAAACAGAGCCCGATGACATCTCGGATTGATCATCTGAAGCCATCTTCGCAATCCAGAAGCCTCGATGAAGCTTCTATCACCATGAAATCATCCACAAATTTGAGATCAGACAAATTCAGACATGCATCATGGACTTATGCTCCTAAATCAGGACAAAAAATCCCTTTTCAATCACCACACAGGGATCGGATCATGGAAAACCACCTTCCTGTCGATCTGTGCCGTCAACCACTGCCATCGGAGCACCATAGCGTTGTCGCCGAAGGTCAGCACTGCCTGCAGTGCACCGTCGTTGGCCCAATAGACAGCCCTCATTGCTGTTGCACTGCCGCCGACCACCGTAGCGCCACCGTAGGCTCAACGAGCCATTGCTACGCCGTTGCTGGAGATCAGATCGGCCTCCAAAAGGTCGTAGCGCTACCGTGAGCGGCTCTTAGTGCTATTGCGCTGCTGTTGAGACCTAGGAGGGCAGTGAGCAGCGTCGCAGAGCCACCACGATCAGCGTGGTGATTGCTGCGTTGTCGCTGGAGGCCAAGAAAACCCTGAAGAACGTCACTGCGCTGTCGTAAACGTCGCCTGAGGGTGCTGTAGGCTCACCTGCGCTGCCGTAGCGTCGCCGCGCGTGCTGCTATGCGCCGTTGGAGCTCCGTCGAGAGCTGCTACTGCTCACGAGGGAGAAAGAGAGGATTAGGGTTTGGTGCTTAAGGTTTTGGAGGTTGTGAGGGGTGGGATGCCTAGAACCATGGTCTAGGACCGATGTTCTGATACCAAATTAGTTGAAATGACTTAGTTTCAGTAGAAATCCTAGGCTCTGTTATATAGAGAGAGATCGTGGGGTCAAAAGTACGGGAATGTCCCTGAAGGACAAAACACACCAAGCCTTTACAATAAAAAATAAATAAACACACTACATAAGCTAACGGTAATGGTCAAAGTCTTTAGCTAGCAATCCAATAAAGAAAAATGATTCTTGAACTTGGGGGTTGCTGGCCTCTGGCTACCTCCCTTTGGCCTCTCTCAGGAGAAAAAAAACACTTGAACTGTAGCTGAAAGTCCCATCTCTTTAACATACTGTCATTTAAATCTTGGTGATTGGAGGAATTTTATTGTTTGGGGATTCCTCAGGGCAGACTGTCTATGATTTTTCTTTTGCCCTTTTCCAGTTCAACTTGATTGTTCTTGGGACACCATTCTCTATTGTGGTTTTGGCCAGAAAATCATTATCCTCCCCCACAATACTCGCCCCTCTTCGGCCGCACTCCCCCCACCCTCCCCCCCAACAGACACCCAACCAAAAAAAAAGGAAGCACTACGTCTCTATAGCAACCTCATGGTTTTCTCCCATTCAACTATGTATCATTTGCATGGCTTTTAAAGTCGCTATTTTTTATCAAAAGTAAAAAAAAATGACATATATTGTATAGGACTAATCTTTAAAATAGAGCGTTTAAAAGAAAAAGCAAAACTTGGTTGTTTCCTTCTGGCTTAATGAGCTCCTTTTAAATTATATCGTGGATGTTTTAATTTCATTCCTAATTTCACACTCTTATAGAGTTGATTGGTGATGTTTTGGTGGACATTGCTTATGAGAGGGCCTTTGGGTGTCATTTGGGTGGGAAAGTGAGGCTCTCAGTGGGCAGAAGGAGAAAGCTCTAGTGGTGCTTCGGGCCAGTGTGTGTTCACAATAATAGACCATTCTCAAAGTGGAATAGTTGTTGGTAGAAAGTGTGCTCCTTGATGTTGAGCATCTATGTAGTTAATTTATTATTCATCAATGAAGTGGATGATCACCAAACACCACGCACCGCCACTACAACACCCCACCCACACCCCCTCCCTAGTAGACTTTGATATACTGCTTCTTTGTTCTGAATTAATGCTTGACTTCATGCAGGATATTTTAGTTGCCTTGTTGCGTTTGCGTAAATGTGGTTGCAATACAACTTGCCCTGAATTAATGGGAAGATGCTCGATTGTGCGGGAGCTTCATGTTTATGGAACTGCAGTGCCTGTTCATGGAAGAGATGTAGATAAGCTGCAGCATCAGGTGCATATATTTTGAATGCTCTAATTGCTAAGTACACATCTTTGGCCACTTTTGCATGTAGGAATATAAATCACCACAATCTATATGTTAGAATTATGTATTTTGTTTATGCTATAAGAGACTAGGGTTTTTGGTTGACTTCTTTTCCAAGGTTAGTTTACATGGGGACTCCCATTTGCTTGGGGTATTGATCCCTGCTGTACAAAACCGTTCTGGGGAAAAACATGGGTTTTACAAAATCTAGCTACTTGTAGGTGTTTAGTCCAAAGTGGTGCTAATCCCCATTTACCTTCCCTACCTAGCACCTATAGGTTGACAGTTTAGGTGTTAACCGTCAGGTTAATGCTCTTGCAAAGTAAACAAGGAAAGGGCTTAGCACCACTTGCACATTTGAAAACTTGGGTTTTTTATCATCTTACTTAGGGTGTTAATCCTTGTGAATGGGGAGTTAACAACTGTTTCTCTTAGGTTTTCTTCAAAAAAAAAAAAGCTGTCTCTTAGGTGATAGCCTGGGTTTTGAGAACTTGTGTTGAGCTGAAAAACCCAGGTCTCGAAAAACTTGGATATGGTGTTCAACTTCAAGTAATATTAATGCCAATGATGCATTACCTATTTTTGCCTCCCTTCCCTTAAACAACATAGTTTAACACTCATATCAAGTAAACAGAAACATGTGTTAAACCACTGGATTAACATTCCTGCAAAGTAAAGAAGAAAAGGGGTTAGGACTGCTTCCACAAATAAAACCTTATCAAATGCTCATAAACTAGCTTAATAGTTGGTAATCTTCCTACATAGTCCATTTTCATTAAAAAAAAGCCTACCTAGTCTCTATTTAAGAAAGGTAGTTACTGCCTTTCCTAATAAGTAATAGCATGGTATTTGATCGTTTAAAAAAATAATATAGTATTAGTGCATGTTTCCTAGTCTTGGTGCATGGCCTCATAGCCGCTATTGTCATTATTCTCACCATTTCCATCTCCAGTTGATGTCAGCTACCACCATTTGACAACCACATTCTCCTGATTGGTGTCACCATCATATGATTGCTTCCCATGGCCTCCCAGAGTGCCTCTCATGCTACCTCTCTTATTGATGCTGCCTTCCATTGCAGCACAAGCACTGCTTTCCTTACACCAAGTTGTCATTGTCGCCTGTGGCTTTTAACATGTCTGCAGCTGTTGTAGGTACCAACTGTTGCCACCTCTAGATCTTAATCATGTTGCTTTCATCTGCTGGCCAAAGCTTGTACCTGTGCTTGATTTTTTTTTTTTTAAATTTTAAGAAATAAAGGAGGATCACTCGGGCAGTGATCCTCTGAACTCATTAAGCTCCTTCAAAAGTTATAAGCATCAGAAGGGCATCCCCTCCTCTGCAAAGCTGACCAAAGTCCTTTGAAGGCTAAAGCCTGATTTGTTACATTCTTCACATATGCTTTATCCCCTCTAAAAAGCACCCCATTTCTAGGTAACCGCATAGACCAAAGAATAGCAAGTGGAAAGGCCCGCTTCTGTCTTGATAAGTTTCCACCTCCAAATGACTCCCCAAAACTATCCCAAGTAGAATGCTCAATCCAATCAATTCAAATAGCCCTCCAAATGTCTTTCACAAATTTGCAGGTGAAAATAAGTGATGGCAATCCTTGGGATCCTCATTTCATAAAGAACAAATCATGTTCGAAAGAGGGAAAATTTATTGTAGTTGACTTTGGTCATAATCCTCTCTCTTCTCGGTAGCCAAAAGAACAACTTTACTTTTAATGCTGTGCACAGCTTCCAAATCAGTCAGCACCTCTCGAAGAAAACGTGCATTTTGTCACCTTGCCTGCAGAAGCTTATATGTCGTTTTAACTGTAAAGCCATCTTCTTCCCACTCCCAACCATCCATCTTTCCGACATTCAATCTGAGATCTGTCAAATCTTGTTGTAAATACAATAAATCTTCTAGCCGATGCTTTGATAAAACCATCTGTAACTGAGAATTCGAAAAAGCTCCATGCCAACATGAAGAAACTTTGCAGCCAGCATCTGATGTCACTGCAAATCGGCATGGAACATGCTCAGAAGTCAGTCCTTCCTCTGTTCAATTGCCCAGCGAGAATCTGATTGACTCTCCATTACCCACCTTTGCAGTAAATGTTGTTGCACCTCTGGGATGACTTGCAACAGCCCCTTCCAAAACTCCAAAGCTGCATGCATCGGGATTAATCTCCTCCTAAGCCATATTTGAGCCATAACAAGAATCTAGGAAATAGGAGAGATCTTTCTTTTGATCCCATGATCCTTGTGGCCCACTCCCCCACACGCCCCCACCCCCACAAATCCATAACCAGTCTACACACTTCATCCCAAAGTACCAAGGCAATCTCCTTATTGTCCATTGCCATTCCTTTTCAAAAGACTTGCCTACAGATTTTCTCCAACCTCTTCTCTGTAAGTAAGCATTGGGGGGGGGGGGGGGGGGTGAGGGTAAATAGTGCGAGAAATAAAATGCTATAGAATTTGCAAATAAAAATTCAATCCCACAAATCAATCACCACATTTGCACGATAGATTTTTAAGTGGAAACCTCAAGGGTAAAAATCATCACCTAAGTCTCTCGACTTAGGATTTCTCGATTTACCAAGTATATCAAATCCACTGTCGTATCACTTAAATGAGGGTGACACAACCTCAATTTACTACTACACTACTTTATCCGAGGGTAGGGTACCTCAAACCCTTTTCTTCACGAAGGAGACGAGAATTTGTTACGTGAATACTTAACTAAATAAATAGAAAATACAAAGAAACCTATAGAGCCCCAAAATGTAGTTTAAACTAAGCTACTATAGGCAAAGTGACTTCCCTATGGTGGAAGTGAATAGGTGTGAGTGGCGTAGCGGGTTGATGCTCTTGGATGTGAAGTGTGAGGCTTTGAGAGCTTGGACACTATCTTCTTTTGATTTCTTTACAAAAATGAGACTAATAGTGGAAAGTATTATCGCAAGAGTGTTTGGAAAAAATGAGGTCCTCCTCAATTTATGAAGGCTTTAGGAACCTTCAAGAAGGCTTGGGAGAATGCTCCTAGCCATTGGGATTAATTCCAAAAAGAATCAGGTCGAAATCAAGGTCATAATTAAGTCTCACAGTATAAGCAGATGGCTGATAATTTGGTCAAACGTCTGGTCAAGATATATTAGATGCTTGATCTTGCAGGGTGGTCTTCCTGGAAACGATTGGATCTAGATATGGATCTAGGTAATATAGATCAGACGTTTGAACTAAGACATCTGATACTAATATTGGACGTCTAATTATGTGGGGGTTGGTTCCTGGAAATGACCAAATCCAAACGTGGATTTAGTGCAAGGTCATCAGATGTCTTACTAGACGTCTGGGTAGGCTATTGGACATCTGATGATAGAGGTTACTCTCGAGAATTGATTCCCGAGAAGCTAATGGTCAGATTGGGTATGACAAATTGTAATTTGGGTCTAACATCTTTATCAGATTCCTGGAAGGCTCTATGGACGTCTGAAAATAATATTAAAATACTCTAAGTTGGTTCTCGAGATTATTGGTTTGACAGAGGCTAACGGTCATATTATTGGATGTTTGTCAAGGTCGTCAGACGTCCATTCGGACGTCTGGAAATAGGTTAGGACGTCTGAAAAGAAAGATCACTGACATTGATTTTCTAGCCTAGGCTATTGAACTTCTGGTCAAAAGATCAGACGACTTAAAAGATAATATCAGACGTCTGATATGGCTGTCTGATTATGATTTTGACTTTCTAATTTTTGATTTTGCCCAAGTGTCCTAATAATGGGTTAAGTGTTCCTATGATTACGGGTGTTATATTTTGGACTTTTTAACATAAATCTAGAGAAATAAAGAGCGAAATAAAAGATAAATACATATACATTGAAATAGAAAAACTCTATCTTATTCTTCTTTTCCCTTTCCTTCAAGTTGAGTTCAAAGCTTCTCGCTTTTTGATGCTTTTGTCCTCATCAGGCTCCTCCATACCTCAATGGATTTGAGCTTGAAATCTTACACACTTGCTTCCATTGCATATTAACCTGAAACTTAAACTCAAATGCAAATGTTAAATTACAAGTATTTTGTTATCGTCAAAATCAATGATTGTGATGCACTTGCATCAACATTCTCTACCTTCCTCAACATTAGAAACACTGATGAAAAAAACAAAGGAATGGTGGATAGAATGCTGTGTGAAAGAACCAACATGCTACCTCTAGATCTCCACTCCTCATGTCTTCTTTTCACCCACTAGCCACTCTATAACTCGCAACCAATCTTCAAGTTTGAGCTTCCCATCCATGGTAAGAAGCCCCAAATACTTCAGTGGCAAACACCTTGGGGTATGCAATATCTCTGCACAGGCCAAGGACTTCACATCTTCCATACCAAAAGGCATGAAAGATGACTTTTCCCCATTGACACCCAAGCTCGAGAAGTCACTAAATGGCTCCTCCAAAAAAGATGAGTTTCTAGCCTCCTTAACCAAGTGCTTGACAAAAAAGATCGTGTCATCTGTATATTGATATAACAAATTTCTTTGAATGTTTAAAAGTTTGATTGCTAGTTAGTTTTCTTGAAAGTTCAGATTGTGAACAACTCAATGTGGTGAATTTGTAGCATATGACTACAATCATATGTTATCCCAGATGGTTCTGAGACAACACAGCCACTTATAAATACTACATATGTATTTTTGAAAAAAACTACAGATGTGTTACTCACCAAAGTGGTGCCGCATTTCTTTGTCAACCACCTTGAGTGCTCTTAGGCACATATGCCTCCCTGAAAGCAGAGCAAGGCAGTCACCTTCAGCCAAAAATGGAGTCAATGGACCACGTTGCCTTGAGGCATGTTTTCTGAAACACAGTGATGGAATGACAGTAGCAATTGTAGCAACAACCATAGCAGCTGGTGCAGTGACAATTGCAATAGACTAGGCAGTGGTGGCAATAATGACAATGATGGTAAGGGCAGGGATGGTAACAGTGCAGATGGTGGCGATGGGAAATTTTTAATGTAGGAGATAAGGATGAGGAAGAGGATTTTTATTTCTTGTTGTCCACACCATTCAGGCAAGTCATTGCAGGTAACCGTTGGTAACCTGTTGATTAGGTTGACCCATAACCTGGATATAGGATCAGATCAAGTAATATGCACTTGGGGTGGGTATTCACCCCATAAACATTACTACTTTGAGGCACATCTATTCCAGCTTTTAGGCTAGCTGTTGCCTCACGCATGGTCTCAAATTTTTCTCAGAGATGTAGGGTATGGGCCGTATGGTCCAAGGTCAAAGCCAGGACTGCCATTATGGGCCCAACTTTGAGCTGCGATTGGATAGATGGTTGTGGTTTTTTGCATGATAAAGTAGCAATTAGACAACAACCACCAACGAAGGTCTTTCTCTTTGCAATGATACAAATTGGAGACATCATTAATACAACTATTGTTCGCTATGGTTCTCTTAGTAATAGAAAATGGCAGTTTTGCCTGTTGTAAGGTTTTTGATATTTCATAGCCGGTCTTTACACCCGGTAAAGATTGACAATTGCATTAGGCGGAGGGCCGTAATCTGAACTTTAATGGAAGTGGTGAAACTTTTTGACAGGGTTATGGCACACTCTTGATGGAGGAAGCAGAAAGAATTGCTGGAAGGGAACACAGATCCACAAAGATCGCAGTGATTTCTGGTGTTGGTACCCGTCACTATTACAGAAAGTTAGGCTATGAGCTGGAAGGTCCCTATATGGTGAAATACTTGAGTAAATAATTGGATGCTCATCTCACTCTCAATCCTTTGTATTTTACGTCTATCGAGCTTTGGCTAGGTCAGTGTTTTCAAGTTGCATAATCTTGTAACAGTATGGTGTAAAAACCTGTACTCATTTGATTAATGATTGCTTATTGGGTGAAATAAGTAAAACTCAATTTCTTAGCTTTTCGTTTTCGGAAGAGGAATATTCGTAATTGTTCGCAGGAGGAAAAATGGGCAACTTTTTTGGGGCGCTTGAAGTGGCATTTTTCTCCGCCCTTGGACAACGAACTGCCGTTTGGACTACCGTCTACGTATCTTGTCCTAAACTCCGTCAACCTTTTAATAATTCTTTTGATGAACCACGAAAAATTCATGTTAATCGTTGGCAAAGCCCAACTGGGGATTTGGCCTCAGGAAGCAGATTAACATTCCCTCTCAGCTGCGCTTTGGATGGTTCGTTGAGTTGAATCTCTCTTAGACTTGATGTTATATGTCATTTTGTTATCTTTGAAACATCCAGTAATTGATGGGTATCCCTATAACGGACGTGCCACGTATGGACGTCTTTGGTGCTTCGACAAAATCTGTCTGGAGTAACTATAATAGCTGAAAGTTGTACACGCTTCCGGTTGAAATATATAAGATCTGAATAAAACTTACATGGATGCCCCTATAAACATGTACATGCTGCTTGTGTGTGCTATGTTCTCATCATGTTCTCATAAAGTTGCTCAAATTTACTCATGTCTCTCCATTGGTATGGGCATAAAAATTAAGTGTGTGTGAGCTAACTCAGGAAAGTTAGAATGTTAATTCATATCTTATTGTCGAACGATTGACACCCGATTAAAAAAAAAAAGAAAAATAGTGACCTCACAAAAAAAAATAATTTCACATGAACCTAGGTGTCGCAAGAATTTGAAACTGCAACAAATTCATAGATGAGGTTACGGAAAGCATGAATGATATTGATTTGAGCACTTCGATGTGGCAGGGGCAAAATATTTACTTCTTCGCCTTTTTCCACCAAAGATAGAAAATTCCATTGCAGAATTAATTCTATGGTTATTTATTTACGCAAAGAGTTGATTTTGTACGGGTGCATTTGTAGATACGAAGAATTCAGAGGCCTTCGCATAATCACATAACATCTATTGAAAATGCCAATTCAAAATTCAAAGTCAGAATCATGTTTCTAGAATCTTATCTTGATGAGTAGATGTAAAAGGGACCATGCTCAAATTTGCCGTTTTAACTTTTAAAGGAAATTACATTGTTGTCTTTAACATTTGGAACCTGTCGATCCACAACAAAAAATAAGCTAAGTATCGAAACCAATTTGACATTGACTCCAACACCGACATTGATCCTAATTTTGGAATCAGTAAGTAAATCTTGCTCCCTTACGCTATCCCTGGCAATAAGGAAGATGGATAAAAATGACAGAGTTTCCAAGGCACAGTTTTGTGGCAGATACAGGCCCTCTGATTGACTACAACGAAAGCTACAACCAACAACAATTAAACTCGATAGCCGAGTAAACACTTAGTCTTCTTCAACTCCAACTCTGACTTGTGGCGCCCAGCGGAGAGCTAACCAAGCTTTGAGTTCCACCACAGATACAGTTCTTTCAGAATAAATTGGCAACTTGCTGCACTTCCCATTTCAGGAATTAACTAGCTGGCCAAAAGGGGACGCCTATTACTTCCTGAGTTATTGTGTGTTTGTTGGTTGCATTTCAAGCTTCAGGATCATCACTGCTATATGACCGCTTGTTCTTCAAGTGGGAAACACTCCCACTGCCATCCGAAGATCTTGGAGAGTATCTCTTCTTACTTCTGTGCCTTCTACTCCTCCGACCACGTTTGCGTCCGGTTAGTGCAATGGATGCAAGAGCCAAGAAACCCAAAACAGCAACTGCCCATGCAAAAACAATCCAAGACCTCTCTGGTCTGGAAGGCTGATCTCTGACCCAGACCTTCAGTGTTTCTTGCCCTTGTGAGACTCCATAATCTGCACTGATATTGCCATCTGTAGGACAATTCCTCTTTTGGTGATGCAAGTAGAGAGCCTTGTTCAGTGTTGCGACGCATTCAATGCTTAAGAGGTCCCTTTGCAGAGCGTCTTTGTTACGTGGGTTGATAGAAGAAGGGTTGGGAGGGTCTGGGAACTTGGCCCAACATGTGTTTGCCACATCAGTGTCCCTCCAATTGGCTTTATCGAAACTCCAACTACCCACATGGAATTCCAGCCCATAGTGTAGAACACGATACTTGACACCCGGCAGGGGCACGTAGCCAGGATAGATAAGAATTTCTCGGCTTACAACATGCTTGAATTGTAGCTGTAATGATAAATACAATATAGTAAACAATGTATAAACAAATTTGATTTCTATGCTTTATGGCTATCGAGAACATCAAAAACTGTTTTTTATAAAAGAAAAAGAACTTCAAAAACTTTCAATCTAATTGGTGGTGCGAGAATTGTTTCCTAGAGGAATCATCTTGTGCGTAAATGACGTGTTGTTGCATGGCACGCAACTCCAAATGATATGGACTATAGTGACAAGAATGTGACATGAAATCCTAATGCAAGTGATGGAGAATGCGATGTCAAAGAAAAGTGCATCATACCTCGGCAGCAGCAAAAGAGTAACCATACATCTCACTGATCCAACCAGAACTATAAATATCACCAGAGAATTTAGTGGCATAGTGCTCCTTGTCAGCTCGGACTTCTTCTGTTTTGTGCAGCCACAACAATGCAAACTTCCGCAGATCCTCTATATGCATTATGATAACACCACCAACCTTGTCACATGCTTCAGGATGGCTCGTATGAGTTTTAGCCAGTACATTGTCACAACCAATCAAGTACCTGTCCAAGCACAGGAGGCACATTATATAATAATCAAAGAGTCAATATAATGTCAACTTTTACAGTCATACTCGTAGGGAGTTGACACAGGGTGGCCATGTGTTGCATTAAACTCCCATGGTGTAATTGGACCCCTTAAGATCATATCGGCATCCAGAATAACAACATATTCAGCATCAATTGTTGCATGATTAAGCCAGTGGAGAACAGCTGCTGGTTTGTTGATTGCAGGATACCTGAAAAGTGAGAAATTTTAGGTAATAGAAATTAATTTTCCCAATAAAAGGTCCTCTTCTTTTGGTTTACATCCATTAACCTACGCCTGCCATTAAATTTAACCATGCTGATCGAAGATTTGCTGTTACTGAGATTCGTAACACATTTAACTGCTTTTGTGAATGAATATTAGCTATTATCATTCAAAACTAAAATCATGCTCTACAATAGACAAGGGGTTGGTGAAGAAATGGCACAATTCAGGTCCTTGCAACCGTCACAAGCTGCAGAAATGGGGAAACCCCACGAAATAGAGCTGCTTTCAGGATGACAGGGGCTGCTTAGTAGTAAGGTGTTTCCATGCACATTCTCATTTTCCCTGGTATGTTGGGGCATCATAGTTTGACGATACTAAGGGAGGGATCTTGGTTCAGGTAACTATGACTTCATTGAATTTGGTGGAGAAAATGGTCATGCCTCACTTCACATGTATTGAGTAGCATGAATTTCTGCTGGTTATTGCTGCATGTTCACTTGCTACTCCCAGGATTAAAGGTTCATTGCTAAATTATGGGCCATGAAAGCATGCTTTTAGGTCTAAATTAAGTAAAAGATTATAATAAGATAAATTGAACCTCTTCATGACTCAGGTTGGGCCATTGGGACGGGCTTGGGATGAGGAAAATGTGTGTTGGCCCGGTCCAGCCTGGCCTCTCCTGTTGTTCAGTGCTGCTTTTTCAGTGGGTCCTTGTTCCTTGTAATGGTAGAATGGCTACACATAAATGGGCATTTTTGACGACCACCCTATAATAACACGCACTTGCTTGCAAAGGTGGTTACTTGTTATGGTGCTCATTAGTTTCAACTGGAAATGGTGCTTTAATGGATATCCCTGGAGCACCAAGAAGGCATGTATAATAGAGAAAGTTCAGGAAAAGATATGTACCAATCTCCAGTCAGTGGATGTTGACTCATAGATGGAACATAATGAGTGGGAGCAAGATCGCGGCCCTTGTAATTTTTAAAATCTTCCTCAGTACAACTGAGAAGCCGTGTGATCTGTCCGGGTTGTCCACTCAAGCGAAAACTATGCATAAGACCAACAGTTTGCCAATCAAAATAAGTTGAGCACTCTGTTGAGAATACCGTGTGAATTTTTGGAAATGCACTTTCAGGTTCATCAACAGTCTCTTGTTGCTCCACTATGGATCTGATTGAGTCAGGGTTGTTCAGATATTTCAGTTTGGTGAGCTTCGCGAATACATCACTTTTAAGGAAACTTAAGTATCTTGACCACTTTGGTTTTGGGCATCCCATTTTTGCATGATGCATCACAAGTCCTTCATTAAGTGTATTTATGCATTCTATACTCAATAGTAGTCCTTTCCTTTTGTATGCATCTACTTCCATCGATAAAACCTGCAATAAAAAAATTCAGAAATATTCTAAATCCAACTGTGAAAATAATGATCATCAGGACTTATCGGGCAATTGAAACTAGCCATTTGCTGTCTAGGTAACAAGCAAATTCACAACTATGGGTAATGTTTCTTTGGAAAGGAAAAGTACAGAATATCATTCTGCGATGATTCCTACTTCATAGTTATCCTGTCAAAAGTGTTACACATTACCTCTCTAGGGTATGGAGGTGGGTGGAATAAGCGGTTACAATCATAGACAATCCCATCCTCATGGTGGTCCAACTTAGAGAAAGACCAACCGCCAACCTTAAATGGTAACCCATAGTGCAGAAGAAGAGGTTCGATGCCAGGCCTTGGAAAATAACCTGGATAAATCATCACATCATCATTTATTTTATGACGAAGGCCTACCTGCTCAGCAGATGAAGAAGAAAAAGATAATCTTATCATAGAAAAAAAAGAACTGTCTCTCATAATAAATGGTGAAAACAACTCGGACTACCTCTGCAGCACCAAAAGAGTAGCCATACATCTCACTAATCCACCCTTTTCCATAAATATCACCAGTTATGTTTGTGGACCAATGAGCTCGATCCTCACGCACTTCTTCTGTCTTTGAAAGCCACAACGGTGCCACGGTCCTTAAGTCATCAATATGCATGATGAAAAGCCCACCAACCTTGTCACATAATTCAGGATGCTTTGTATGCAAACGAGCCAGGATATTGTCACATCCCACCAGGTATCTAAAGCAAGAGGATGAAGAATACATCTTCAGCATAGTGATTGATGCTGTAGCAAATGCAGAAAATGTTTATGCTCCTATAAGGACCAAGAAAAAAATGGATGGAAGCCATGGATTAGCCATTATCTCAATACATGCGTTCTCTTTAATCCAATAATGTAATAAGTGAACTGCTTTTGCAGGATCCATTGTTGTCAAAACATGCTGATAAAGTTTGCATGTGTGCGCGCATGCACATATTTGTCTTGCAGTAACAGGATTGTACTGGACAAAATGACAAAAAGAATGGATGAACTAAGGAATCGACATGAATTAAGGTTCCCAATACATTATTTAGTTCAATGCAGGGATGGAATCACAAAAGATGGATTCAATTCCTTTCAAATGTTTGGTGGAGGTAGGAATAGAATTGGATGTTATGCAGATAAATTACAATTTCATGTTTTTTAATTGAAATTATAGAATGTACAGAAATCATACAAAGCTAAATTTTGAAGAAATAAGTAGAAAATATACATATTCATAAAACCATAAACAGTTTTTTTTTTACATCCATGCTCCTGGAAATATACCTAATTACATCTATATTTCTTTATACTTCATTATTACATCCATATTCCTATAAACTTACACCCTACGACGGTTATGCCCCTAAGTTAAATATCCATTAGATTTGAGGGAATATTTCTCTTCGATCGTTAAAGTTAATATAAAATTTGAAAGTTACTTCAATATCCTTATTAATGTTTTGAAATTATATCAATACCCTTATCTACATTTTTCTACCACTTCTTTCTTCTTGCCCCTCTCCTCTCTTTCCTTCTACTCTCAAACTTGCATAGCATCTCTCGCTAGAGGCCATAAGAGCGGCAACAACGTTGAGATCATCGTTAGTGGCCACCCTTGTCCTTCCTCCTCCATAATTGTCACCCTTTCTCCTCCCCCCTCCTCCACAGCTGTTGCCCTCCTCCCCCACTTCCGAGAAAAAAATTATTTTTTTGAGGATTCAAATGTAATTAGAAAAGTTTCGAGGGACATGGATGTAAAAATCTCAATTTTTTTTGTTAACTTAGTTCAAGAGTTACATATTAATCATTGTTACTGCTATTTATCGTTAGATATGATGGCATGGGTATATAATGTAGAGGTATGGATGCAATAATGAAGTATTTAAAGATAGGGATGTAATTAGATGAAATGACTTAACTTGAATTAGAAACCCTACGGCTCTCTTATATAGAAAGAGACTGAAATGACCCTTCCCAAGGGTTGTTGAATCATTTTCTAAAATTTAAGGGGGTGTTGCTGCAATATGTAATCCCCTTGATTTCTTATTTTGGGGGTTCTGCAATTAAAAGAGGCTCTTGCGGGCCATTCTTTGCAAAATGCCCCGACCCCACTCATACTTACGCACACCCACACCCCTAAACCCTAAACCCTCTACTCTATTTAAACCCATTGCCTCAATTCCCGAGCCACACACCCTCTCCTGTTTCCTCCCTACGGCACACACCATCACCTTCCTTTCCCCCTTCCTCTCCGTGTCCTCCCTACCTACACAAGGAGCTCCAGCTGTAGGAGCTTGGGCGAGTTGACAACGGAGCTTGGAGGGAAGGCGTGTGTGTGAAGCTGACGGATAGCCATTGCTGCTGCAGCTCCTAGTGCGGGGGGGGGGGGGGGGGGGGGGGGGGGGGGTGATTTTCTCGAGGAGAAAAGGCTTGCGGGCTGGTCGGACGTCCGGAGCTGTCACTGGATGTTTGATACCACGTGAAATCCGAGGTAACGCCCTGTTCGAGACTTGTACGCGATGTTCGACGTATTCTTCTCTACCCAGTTTGAGTGCCTTGGTATGTGTGTGCTGCACAGGGCGTGGGCACTTTTTGTGAGGAGAGGAAGGCTTGCGAAGGGCTCTGGGAGAAATTTTCTCCGCAAATCAGACGTCTGTATCCCTCAATGGACATCTGACCGGACATTCAGAGGTAGCACCAGACATCCGATAAAGCAGATTCAAATGGTAAGATCCTGTCCACATGTATATTTCGTACGTGTTGTCAGCGAGTGACTGTATGTTACTGTACGAATGCAGGGCCGTTGTGAAGAGGAGCAGGCGCGGCTCTCCAGACACTTTAGGACGTTTGAATGTCTCTTTAGAAGACTGATACTTGTCCCAGACATCCGAGTGCACTACCAGACGTCTGGAAGGACCTCCGGACGACTGTGAGGGATTCCAGACATTTGATTTCAGCGTAGAATGCAAGGTGAGCATTCTGGTGTTGTTTAAGACGTCTGGAAGCTGTTCCAGACATTTGATTTCAGCCTGTTTGGAATATTCTAGGTATTAGGCGGCCGGTCTAGTTGGATCAGCCTGCCTGGTCCGGTTCAGGAGAATCGGGAAGTGTGTTTGGGTTAGTTCAGAGCCTAAACGAGGTCGATTTTTCGCAAATGAAGTACCGTTGGCTTTCTACCGGATTTTCCAATGTGATGAAGCTTTGTTCTAATTATTTTGAGTGCATTCCTATCATGTGAGATGTTAGTAATGTGTGGGATGATCGTTCGTGTTAAATAGGTCATCCGTTCGTGGTGTGCACGGGACCTGGGGAGGTTGCGAGGTCTGCCGTTTGTGCCCCCACATCTTCAGGTTACCCTGGTAGAGTGGTTTTGCTATGCCCTGTGAATTACATAATTAAAGTGCATGTTACATTAGAACTATTGATTGAACCCTTAAGATGTGCAATGAACCCTAGGGCTGAGATAGAGGAATATGAATTATTTGAATGTTTAATCTGTTGTGATGTTTTCTTAATGTGGTAAATCATGACCGACCTGTTTATAATTATTGAACCATGACCTGAACTGAAATACATGTTGTATCCTGTATAATTGATTACTGAGATAATTGCCGGATTATGAAACCATGAGCTATCTGTTATGTGTTTAATTAATCATGACCTGAAGAGAGATATATGAATGCTACGAAAATAAGGAAATCTATGCATGAAACCCTATGGGAAATTTGAAAGGAAATTGAAACCGGGATGTTGAAAATCTGTGGAATGATGGAACATGTTGCCTACAACGGTTGTTTGGACTTGGTTAAGGGAAGTGAGCTGGTCCTCGTGTACACGGTATCGAGGAGAGCAATTGTCCCTTAGGGTGGAAGTGAGCTGACCCTCGTGTATGTGGTACCGAGGAGAGCTACTGTTCCTTTTGTGCAGGGGGAGCTAGCCGCCGCATGGGACCCAGGGTTAGGACTGGCGCTCCTACATTGACTCCTGTTGAAGTCCACTGGGCAAACCAGGATAGTCGGGAGAGGGTACGCAGATTGTTGAGGGGCGAGACTCTTGTTCTGTTCTGTGCTGTACATTTGGGTGTATCTGCTAGCGGAAACGACTGACCTCATGCCAGTACGGGGTAACTACCCGTGCGCTTATCGCGCGTACCGTAGTAACCGCTATGTTACGACCGTGACCTTGGGATGGTAGATCGGGTGTAGATCTATCACGGGGTGTTCTCCCAACTAGGAGAGTGCCACATGTACATCTTGCATCGTGGGAAAAACTGCAATCAAGATCATTCCTTAGGGAACAAGAAGATTAAGAGACATTGTGGATCCTTGTTAGAAAACCGACTCATAAACACTAGTAGTTAGATTAATCGTATGATTGGATAAATGTATGCATAAAATTACTATTCTTTACTGTCTTTAAGTGCTATAACTATTTTAAATATACTACTCTACTCAGCGTTAGCTGACCACCGTCATATATAACCATGTACAGGTCAAGGAGTCGAGCAGCCGGCACCACCAACTGCAGAGAGTGTTAGGCCTAGTCGAGCCCAACCATAGTTCTACTTGTTCTTTTCCGTTTCCGCTACTTTCTATTGTTAGTGAATACTTCTATTTTATGTTGAGAACTATTATCGTTATGCCTTTTTGCCTTAGTTGTGATGGTTAGTGACTATTCTGCCTATGACAAGGTATCATTCTGGAATCTAATTTATATTTCTGTTGCTGGCCTTATTTAAATTGCTTAACTACTTACATGCGTGGTTTGTGGTTTGTTTCGTACGTTTGGGATAGTCTCTCATTGGATGATTGGGTCTTGGGGTTAGTCAAGGCGAGCTGTTTCCACATTCCCAGAGGGGTCGGATTCGAGTCGTAACAGAGACCGAAAAGGTGGAAGTACACTAAAGCCCCTGAGGAGCAAACTAAACCCAGCATAAAAATAGAAATATAAAATATGTGCTAACACTCCCCCTCAAGCTGGAGCATAGATATCTATCATGCTCAGCTTGGATACACATGAATTAAATAGAGATCTGGCTAAGGACTTGGTAAAGATGTCAGCAATCTGCTCCTTAAATGTGACTGACGTGGTAAAAAGTAACCCCTTCTGAATGATGTTTCCGATGTAGTGACAATCAACCTCAACGTGTTTCATCCTCTCATGAAATGCTGGGTTGTTGACAATAAAGGTGGCTGCTCTATTATCACATCTCATCTCCATCGGGCTGGAAAACTGTATCTACAAGTCAGTAAGCAGGGATTTGATCCACATCATCTCTGCAGTAGTCTGAGCCATAACTCTGTACTCAGACTCGGCACTAGATCTAATGACTGTGCTCTGCTTCTTAGTCCTCCATGTAATCAAACTTCTTGCTAGAAAGGTGCAGAACCTAGTAGTGGATTTGTGATCCACATGACATCTAGTGTAATCTGCATCAGCGTATCCAACCAAGGTCATGGAAGAGCCCTTGGAAAAGAGAAGACCCTTCCCAAGAGCTTTGATGTATCTGAGCACCATCAATGCTGCATACCAGTGCTGGCATGTTGGCTTGGCTATGAATTGACTCAGTTTCCCTACTGCAAAGGAGATGTTTGGCCTTGTAATAGTAAGATATAGCAGCTTACCCACAAGCTGCCTGTACTGCCAATTATCCACAAACTGTGCATTCACATCATATAGTGGTATCTTGGGGTCCACAGGAATATTAGCCTCAATGGCCCCAAGCATTCCAATCTCCTGTAAGATGTCCAAAGCATATTTCCTCTGGGATAAGACTACGTCCTTTTTGCTGCGAGCAACCGCAATACCGAGAAAGTACCATAGAGCTCCCAAGTCCATGACAAACTGCTCTGCTAGGATGCACTTAATCTCAACACCACCCTGCTCATCTTCTCCTATGACAATCAAGTTATCAGCATAAACAAGAAGTACCACCATACCTCGTCCAATCCTCCTGACAAAAATAGAAAAGTCGGCTGTCGACGTCCTGAACCCAGCTGCCTCTACAACCTATGATGGTCTCTGGAACCAGGCTCTGGGACTCTGCTTAAGGTCATCGATGGCCTTCTGTAGTCGGCATACACACTCCACTTGAGCCTCAAAACCAGGCGGCTGCTGCATATAGACTTCCTCTTGGAGATTCTCATAGAGGAAGGCATTTTTCACATCTACCTGATGTAAAGGCCAATCTAACTGAACTGCCACTGCAACCAGTACCCATACAGTAGGAAGCCTGACAACTGGTGTAAAGGTGTCAGAAATCCACCCCATAGGTCTGAGTGAACCCCTTTGCTACTAGAGGTGCCTTGTACCTGACAATGCCCCCATCTGGATTGAATTTCACCGTGAATACTTATCTACAACCAACAACAGTAGCTCCGTTAGGAAGTGGAGTGAGCTCCCAGGTCCCGCGACCCCGAAGTGCAGCCATCTCATCCTCCATGGCAGCCCGCCATTTTGGATGAAGCATGGCTTACTGGTAGGTAGTGGGGATCTCTGCAGCTAACAAGGCAGAAGTAAATTGGACAAACGACTTCCCAAGATGGGCACTGGGAAGATCACCTGCAACGCGGTAGCGAGCACAAGAGCGTGGAGCCTTCCTAATAGCAATAGGAAGATCCTCAGTACCATCAGGCATCGTAGAGTGACTTGCGGGACCATCAACAATAGGCAGCTCAGTGGAGTCGACATGCACCTGTGCAGGAGAATCTGGTGGCGTAGACGAAGATGGCCTCTGCAGGGTCAAGTGAGGTTTACTGTCCATGTGCATCGGGCCATGTAGCTTCTCAAAATCATCCACAGACTCCCTGGAGTCTGAAGCGGAAGGCAAGGGAGTCGAGATAGGAATATCCTCAAGCTGGATAGGGGGAAAGGGCATCAGGGCAGGTGCATCTGAAGTAGACAATCGGTGGCCTCTCATGGAAAATAAGGTACCTCCTCATGAAAGGTGACATCCATGCTAACATAGTGTTTCCTACCAATGGGATCATAACATTTGTAGCCTTTCTGAGTGGCACTGTAATCCAAAAATACACACTTGAGCGCACGAGGAGCAAACTTGTCCCTGCCAGGAAAAAAAATGTGAATAAATGAAACACAGTCGACAGCTCGAGGAGGCACAACAAACAAATCTCTATCTAGATACAATATCTGATACGGAATTTGCTCATAAAAGATGGAACATTGTGATGTATCAACAATGTCCGGGCCACATCTAAGAGATGTTTGTGTTTCCTTTCTGCCACACTATTTTACTAGGACGTATGGGGGCAGGATATCTGATGTATGATGCCTAGGGAGTTGTAAAATAGGGCTAGTCTCCTGGTGCAAAACTCAAGTGCATTGTCAGTTCTAACAATCTTTACAATTGGAGAAAATTGAGTCTTGATCTGATTAACATCTCAATCGTATTTTTTACATCTGACTTACTACGAGGCAAAAAGGTCCATGATGGTCTGGAGAAATCATCAACAACCACCAAGTAGAAGCGGAATCCCTGCCTGTCTGGAGTACGACTCGGGCCCCATATATCCATGTGGAGTGAGTCAAAACATGCAGATGACACAACCGTAGTGCTAGAAGAATAGCTGGAACGATGATGCTTGCCTAGCTGGCAAGCGTCACAAAGAAGATCAGAAGCAGGTGATAAATGAGGAATAACTCATCTTAGTCGATCTAGAGAGGCATGTCCCAGCTGACGGTGCCACTGAAGTGCTATCCCTATCTTGTAAGCCATATCTGCCTATCCAACAACTGCCAATGGAGACTGAGCTAAACAGTATACGCCTCCTTTCTCGTGCCCACCACCAATACTTTTCCCTGTGAATTTGTCTTGGAAAACACACCCCACATCATCAAAGATTACTCTGCAGTTGAACTCTTTGGTAATCTTGCTAACTGACAATAAACTGATCGGAAAATCGGGAACAAATAGAACATTGGGCAGTCTTAAGGTAGGGGATATAGTAACCTCCCCCTTGCCCTGGACCTGAGAAAGGTGTCCATCAGCCACCTGAACAATTCTGCTAGGAGGAACATCACGCACCATGCGAAAGCACTCCCGGTCTCCACTAAGATACTTGGATGTCTCGGAATCAATTAACCATCCATCATCTGCAGAAGAAGAGATGCAGTATCTAAAGTGTAGACACCATAGCTTCATCCTCTTTCGTAACAATCTCATCGGCTTGCTTGACAGCTTTAGTCATAGTCTGACCATGACCTGTCTTGTCAAGGAACATACCAATGGTCCATTGCCTACTACCTTGTCGACGATAGCGGCTCCTACCTTGTGTAGAAGGGCCTCTTCGTCTATTCAGGTGACATTGTTTGACACAATGGTCTCTGTTAAGAATGACTAGTTCTGCTTCCGTAGCGGCCTCCATCGTGAACTCAAAAATTCTCGGTGAGTTCAACATGTCCAAAGGGGGCTAAACAACTCCTTATCAATTAATAAAACAAACTGCATCAATGCTTCTTTGCCGTGCATCAAAGGTTCCGCAGGCATTTGAAAGCTTCAATGCTTCCTTAAGCTTGCCTTCATTCTCAAATAGAGAATTATCCCTGCAGCTTGTCTCACAAGGTCAATCGTGGGCTGCTGTGCCATTATCGTGCTCCTGTAGCACCATCACGGCTTGTGAACTGTTGCGCCATCGCCGCTGCTTGCAGTGCACTTGCAGCACTGTCACAGGCTCACCACGAGCTGCTGCGCCACCATCGGAGGTCAAATTGACCTCCAACCTTGCTGCAGCATCGCCTCTGACCACCTGAAGGGCCTTCGCAAGTCCACCAAGTAGCTGTTGAGCCACTGCTAGGGGTTAGATAGGCCCCCAAAGGCATTGCAGCGCCGCCGTACTCAACCCTTGGTGCTGCAACACCGTCGCCGGAGCCTAGGAAGGGCTCCAAAGCCGCTGTGGTGTCGCTGCGATCAACCAAGGCATTGTAGCGCCACCACCGGAGGCTAGGAGAGCCTCCAAGCTCGCCGCATCGCTGCTTGAGTGCCGTTGACGATGCAGTAGGCTCACCTGCGCCACCGGAGCTACGTCGAGAGCTGCTGTCGCTTACAAGGGAGAGAGAGGTAATTAGGGTTTGGTGGTTAGGGTTTTGGAGGCTGTGAGGGGTGGGATACCTAGAGCTACAGTCTAGGACCGGTGGTCTGATACCAAATTGGATGAAATGACTTAACTTGAATTAGAAATCCTAGGACTCTCTTATATAGAGAGAGACCGAAAGGGTAGAAGTGCACAAAAGCCTCTGAGGAGCAAACCAAATCCAACATAAAAATAGAAATATAAAATGTCCTAATAGATGTAATTATGTATGTTTCTAGGGACATAGATGTAAAAATCCTTAAACAAGAAAGTACATACATTCATGTGCATAAAGTTTTTACATCAAAATTCATAATAAATAAATAAAATAAAACAAGAAAAGAGAAAGGAAGGGGAGAGGAGAGGGTAGAGGAGGGGCTATTGTATTAGGGTATAGACTCGGGAGGGGGAGGGGGGTTGGTTTGGGAGGGTGCGGTATAAGGGGGTTAGAAGAAAAGAAAGGGGGAGAATTGGGTCAGGGTGGGGATGATGGGAGTAGCAGAGAAGAGGGAGGACAGAAGGGAAGAGGGGAGAAAGTGGCTAATAAGGGGTGGTGGTTGAGGCAGTGGTTGCGGGGAGGATGAGGTGGGGAAAAGGAGAATGGTTGTGGTGGTCAATGCATGGGGGGCAGCACTGGTGGTGGGGTGTTGATTGTCAAATGGGAGGAGAGGAGGAAAGAGGTATCCACTCCCTCGCCTCCATCCTTGCTGAGAGAGAGAGGGGGGTGGGAGTGGTTGCGGCATGATTGAGGGAAGTTTGAATGGGGAACCCCATCATGGTGGGAATGACGCATGTGCCAGAACAGCCCACTAATGCCATATTTTTGTTTTCCAAACAGCAGCAAAGAAACGATGAGTGAATCCTAATTCAATTTTCCCAGCCATTCTGTTTAAACAAACACACCCCTTGTACTTGTGCATCACCAATAAATAATCAGGTATGCCAGTCTTTTCACCAGGATTAAATAAAGCACCAATCATCATCTTTGTCAGACGAAAAAGACAATAACATGATTTGTGGTGAATTCAATACCACTAACAGAACCAGAAAGTACATGCATTCATGAGCACACTCTTGTAATTTAGCCTGATTTCCCTGAAAGTGAATAGGCTGAATTATTGAGTGGAGATGACCTGAACTTCATCTTGAATATCAAAAGTTCCGAGCAACATATATTGCACGAGACTGGATACCCAATTCCCAGTTTTCGTGACTTTGTTAATTAATGGAAAATCCACGAAGTATAATCCTAATGTACCCACTCAAGACACCGAGCAAAAACATGCTTTCTGTCTTGTTAGATACTAAATTGATAGCCTGATGTTGAAAGCTTATAGTATAATTCACAAGGCCACATCAAGAAGTAAAGAAATGGAAGTGAGTCATATGAGAGGTGAGAGCTCCCATGTTTTTTTGAAAAAAGAAAAGGTAGTTATCCAGAGTGATAACTACCCAAATATATAAATTATAGAATCAACAATTTTCTCCAATACAACAGGTAGACCTCAAGGTCTCCCACTCACAAGGAATCACACCAAAGATTAAACAAGGAATTAATAGACTCAACAAAATTCTCTACATAGGGTCTCTGACTCTTGAAGACCACAGCATTCCTGCCCAACTAGATGCCCCCATAGCACAGCCAATGGTCTGGCCTTCTCCTTCTTTGTACGGAAGACGATCTGTCCAATATCACCTCCTCCGCTTCTGAAGCTGTGCCAAAAGTCTTCGAAAAGTCGACACTCCCACCACCCCTCTCCCACCCTGCCCCAAACCTGCACCACAAACGGGCAAGTGAAAAAAAGATGGTCAATCTCCTCCTCTCCACCTCCACACAAAGGGCAGACCTTATTTTCTCCAGGAGCCCATTTTGCCCTCCAAACCTTGGTCACAAGCCTTCTACTCTTAAGAGGCCAGACAAAAATCTTGACCTTTAGAGGACATGTGGCCTTCTAAATCTGTCTGCAGTCCCTTACCAGATCCAACTCAACCATGGGATATCCAGTGGACAATCTCCTGTATGTAGCCGCTACCGAAAACTCACCTTCATCCCAACCAAACATATTCGTACCAGAGGCCGATCGCAGCCCCGCTAACTCTTCAAGCAGAACCTGAAAATCATGAGTTCTTGCATCTGACAGGTTTCCTACAAAGCGCGGGTACCACCCATCTTCCCACACCTCAGCCACAGACGCCTCTTTGTTGTGGGACAAAGCAAACAACCTCTGGAATCTTCTAGCAAGCGTTCCATTTCCCGTCCAATCATCCTGCCAAAATCTGAAAATCTCTCCCGTTCCCACCATAGGAACAAAGTAATTCCGCACCCTAGGAGCCACCGTCGACAGGCCTTTCAAAGAATGAGAAGCATCCTTTGGTGGAGACATCAGGAGATCCCACCGCACCGGACCACCATAAGCCGTCTCGAACACCTTGCCCACCAAATTCTCCCTACATTCCAACATGCTTCCCACCCATTTTGCCAACAGACTATCATTAGACCTCCCCAGGTTCCTCACCCCGAGCCCCCCATCTTCCAACGGCCTGTAGACCTCCTCCCACGCAACCAACCTGGCACCCGGTCCATTCGTCCCCTTGTTGGATCAAAAGAAATTCCTCATAAATCCCTCTATCTTCCCAACAACCTGTCGAGGCATCTTCAGAACAGGAGTGAAATACGATGGCATTGCTGCTAGAACCGCCTTGAGCAAAACCAACCTTCCACCCCTTGACAAGAGCCTGGACGCCCACCCTTCCAATCTCCCCTCCAGTCTCTTTACCAGGGGAGCTCAATCTTTCACCAGAATCCTGCCATCCGTCAGCGGTAAACCCAGATATCTAATCGGGAGCTTCACCTGCTCTGTGCCAAGACCCAAACTACGCCCCCTCGCCTCCGCCTCAGTCAGATTGAAAGGGACAAAATCAGATTTAGACAGGTTGATCAGCAGTCCTGAAGTCTCACCAAACAAGAAGATTAGGATCCGCATTTTTCTGGCTTCCACTTCCTCACCTTCAATGAAGAAAATCGTATCATCCGCATACTGTAGTAACGGGATACTTGTCCCATCTCTCAAGGAGAAACCCCTCATTAAGTTCCTTTCACACGACCTCTTAACCGCCCTCGCAAGAGCATCCACTGCAATCACAAAAAGCATCGGGGCCAATGGACATCCTTGCCTCACCCCCCTCATTGGCTGAATCCAACCCCCTGTTGGGTTTCCATTGATAAGAACCGAGAAAGACGTCATGGTGACACATCTCTTCATCTAATCAATCCACACCGGCGGGAAACCCCTCTTCACCAAGGACGCCCAAAGAAATGACCACTGGACCAAGTCATAAGCCTTGCTGAAATCGACCTTTCACAGGAAGGCCTTCTTATTTCTCTTCCAGGACGAAAGGATCTCCGAGGCCAACACATAACCTTCCAAAATATTTCTACCAGGAACAAAGGCCGCCTGCACCGGGTCTACAATCCTTGCCAGCGTCCTCAATCTATTTGTCAGAAGCTTCGCCACAATCAGGTAGATAGCATTCGAGAGGGCTATCGGTCTGTACTCCTGGATCTCCTCAGCACCCTCCTTTTTCGGCAGCAGGAACATGTAGAACTTGTTCAGCCTATTGAACCCCAAATTTCCAGCTCTAAATTCTTGCACAACTTGCATCACGTCCTCCTTCACCACCGGCCAGAACTCTCTGTAGAAGGCAACCGGAAAGCCATCTGGTCCCGGACAACCATCTACGTTCAGCCCCCATATTGCCTTGCGGACCTCATCTTTCTCAAATGAGTCCGTCAAGAAGCTAGCTTCTGCCTCCCTGATCCGCGGTACCTCAGACCCTAACCATCTCCATCTTCCCCCCTGTCTTCTCCCAGTAAACTCTCTGAAATACCTTGCAACTGCCCCTCCCACCGCCTCCCTTCCCATAAACTCCTCCCCATCCACCACCAACCTGTCAATCCAGTTCCTTCTCCTCCTTCCTGAAGCAGCGATATGAAAAAATCAGGTGTTGGAATCACCTTCCTTCAGCCACTTCTGCCTAGACCTCACCTTCCACTCCATCTCCACCTTCCGGTCTTCCTCTTGTATCACCTGAATCTGCCTTGCTCTGTAAACCCTGTCAGCGTCAGAAAGGAGACCAACATCCTCCACCCTGTCCAAACGTGCAATCTCACCAAGAGCCTCCTCTTTCTTCATCCTACGTTCCTCCCTAATCTGCTTCATATGGACCTTCAAGAAAGATCTCAAATCTCGCAGTTTAGTTTCCAACCTGACAGCCGCCGAACCATCTACATGAACCGACCTCCACTGCTCTTCTACCAACCCCCTGAAACCCTCTTCCAGGAGCCACGCCTTGTCGAACTTAAAATACGTACCATGCCTCCATCCCTCATCTGACGCCCACAGCAAGGGGGTGTGATCCGAGAATGGCTGCTCTAGAGGTCTAACCTCCGCCATCGGGAACAACTTTGCCATCGCTGTTGAAGCAAGAAATCTATCGATTCGGGATCGTTGTCCTCCAGAACTCCACGTGAAGAGACAGGACAAAGGTGGCATGTCAACCAGCCCCTGTTCTGCTACAAAGCCCGCAAACGCCTCAGAGCCTTGGTCCAATCCACCACGGCCATTTGGTCTGTTTTCTGCCAGCAGAGTGACATTAAAAATGCCACCAACCAACCAAGGCATCCCCTGAAAAGCTACCGCAACCTGGCTCAGATCTTCCCACAAAGCCTGCCTCCTCCGACCCTCCGTCGGGCCGTAGACTGAGGAAAAGAGCATACACTTGTTATCTTGGCGCCTCTGAAGCCTGACAGTGACAACATGGGACCCAACCAACGAGTCCAACAAGGAGAAATCGTCATCCTTTCACCCCACAACAATTCCCCCCGCACTTCCAACCACATCCAGGGCCAAGAAACCCCCAAAACCACCTCCCTCCATAGCCTTCCATCACAGCTCCCCCACTTCATCTCCTGGAGAAAGATCACGTCAGGCCCCTATCTCTGAATATACCCCCGCAGAGCCACCCGCCTCGATGGGTCATTCAGATCCCTCACATTCCACGACAGGACCTTGGTCATATAAAGCTTCGGGAACCTCCTCCTTGCGTCAACCGCCTAAACCCCATCACCGCAGCCACTTCATCCACCTCTCCCTCTTCCATCAACACACACTGACCACACGAACTCCCCTCACAACCACCCTCCGACCCGCCTCGCCCCGCATTCTCCCCTTCGTCTGCAGCCAACACCTGCGTGTCCCCCTGCATCAGGACCTCCCCCACAGGCAGCCCAGTCACTGCGCCAGCCCTTCGCATCTTCGCCACATCCTCCAAAGCTCCAGCATCACCACCAGCTCCCACCGCTCGCTGCCCCTCCTCCACCGCAGGGATCCCTAGAACAGCCATCGCCCTGTCATCGCCCTCAGCCAGTGCCGCCGTTGACGCCACGTCTCTTCCTCCGGAATGCGGAGCGACGTCTAGCTCCACCTGTCTAGCGTCGGTTTTCCCCAACCACGCTCCCAGTCGGAGCCTTCACAGGTTGCCCCCTACGGTAGAACCACCGTGGCCTATAGATGAGCCGTTGTGGGCCAGGCAACCTCTTCTCTCGTCGCCGCCCGCGTCCCACCTCTCCAACCGCACCGCACCCCACCGCCTTGTCTGGTCTGTCCATGGCGTGTCGCAAACCTCCCACTACAGTTCCCCGCCCGCCATCTTCAGAGATTCGAGGTCTCGGATCTGCCTGCAAGGAGAGACTTGAACCGACATCAGCACCCAAGTCGTCGTCTCCTGTAATCGGGTCAGGCCCACCCGACCCGGGTTCGCCACAAGCGCTCCCCACTAAACCCGGGGCTACCTCAGCACCACGGTCGCACCCGCAATCAGTGGAGTCACCCAGCTTCAGTGCCGCAGACTCCTCCTTCGACCCCTCCGTAAGACCCGCACCGGCCTCCCGCATCCCCGCCCCTTTACGTGCCATAGACTGCACCGTGGGGATCGTAACCGCCGCACGATCCTCGCCGCAATCCACGCCGCGACCCTCGGCCTTCCCAAAAGCAGCTCGCCCCTCCTCCGCCCGCTCGCCACTACCGCCTCTAAGCGTCGCCACCACTCCGCCAGCTACCGCCTCAGCGAAGGACCTAGGGCTCCCGGATCCCCACGAGATGCGGACCAGGCAGGAGGAGCTCCCCTACCTGAGCACCATCCTCTCCACAAGTTGCTGTCCCGGCCTCATCTCCACCCACGCTTCGATACGCGACAGATCAACCGACCTCAAGCCCAGGCCTTCGCAACTCCTGAGCCTCGCGAAAGGGGTAACCACCGCCGCCACCACCTCCACCGTGTGGAGGAAGAGGGGAACCCCCTCAATCAGCACTTTCCGTCTCGCGCCAGTCGGCGGTCTCTCTGTCAGAGCGCCATCCGACCTCACCGGCTAGCGACACTGCACCACTCCCCGGCCACATCGCAACACCTTGAAAGCCAGCTGCCGTAGCTCCTCCCGACCAAGTCCCAGCAGCACCAATCGCTCACTTCTGAGGGAAGCCACCCCAAAGGGTCACCCGTCATTCCCCAAGAAGGCGGCGACCGCCCTTCTCAGAGCTCCCACTTCCACATCCCCCTCCAACACCACCGCTACCAGAGCCAACGCCAGCCTCCCTTCCAATGCTCCGACCTCCTCCGACCAAGGCGCCTCAACCTCCACGAGAGGCACCCCATCCGAGGGGGGGGGGGGGTGTCCCCTCCCGCCTCGAAGAGACCTCTCCACCCGACCCTCGAAGCCCGCAACCCGACCTCCGATGCCCCAGACCGCCACAGCGTAAACACCGCACCGGTTCCCTGCAGTCCACCGCCACATGCCCCCTCCCGAGGCATTTGAAGCACCTCACCGGCTCCGCTCCCCTCTGCGACCTCCTGCTTACCACCGTTCAGTCAGGGCCGTCTCTCCCCACCCCACCCGCCAGTCGCCCAGACGCCATCCCTCCTTTCTAAAAGATTTTTGTGGAAAGGAATAGGAGGGGAAGGGGTTGGAGAGGTGGCTTTCTGGTAGCCTGGAAGGATGTGTGCCAACCTATGAAGGAGGAACATGGACTACATAAGGTGAAGGGAATGAATGGATCTGATCTCGCTAAGTGGTGTGCATGGATGATGAGAGATACTGAGAGGCTTTCAACCTGGATCTTGGTGGAACTATATGGGCGGTGAGAGCTCCCATGTCGTGACTTGGATTTTGGCATTTTAAGTGGTTGCCTTGGCCCTGGTGTGATATTAAGGTTGTTGGGGCATGTTTTTTCTCATATGACTTGGGTATAAGCTCTGCTCATTGAAAATGACATTAGAACCCTGAATTGGCAGGGATGTAAAAATAAAAACATTGTAGATTGAGTACCATGCTAATTGAGATTGTTGAAGACATCTGTACACATGAGCAAGCTACCTCTAGTTTGAAATACTGCCAGGCAATTAAGTAATAAACTGGCTGTATTTACGTTGATGAGAATGTTAAACCACCAGGTCAGATTCCAATTCAGGTTAGCATGACAAATGGATGCGATGGACTAAGCTATATAACTGGTTGAGAATGGACGCTTGCCATTTTAGCCTGATGGATTGGATCTCCTAGAATCAACAAACTGTTAAGACTGATATTTCTAAGATAGACTCCAATTTGGCCCATTACATATGTAAAGTCAGTTTATGTTACATGGCAGTATGTTGAACCAATATGTGCATGCTAGGTGATGGACGACAAACAACGCAAGGTTGCAGTGAAGATCCTAACAGATGTGGACAAAGTAACCATCTATAGAAACAGTTAGAAAAAAATTTGCACGGTAACCCTAATATGATTTGTTGTTTTTTGGGGAAAGGAATCTTATCATGATGTTTGTGAGGATTAGTGGAAGCGAGATGAGCCTAGGCATGTGGAAGGCCCACACGTGGAGCATGGAGGTCATTGGAGAGAGAGAGAGAGAGGAGTTCTTGAGATTGCAAAATAGTTTATTGCAATTCAACTCAAAATAAACAATGTTGATCTCTTTTATAAAAGAGATCTACTCTTATTTCCTAAAACAACCCAAATGAAATTAAATTAATCATAACAACTCAATCAATCACAACTCCTAAATTGTCTCTTCCTAAATTTGGACTCCTATTACTTAAAATAAAATTGCCACATGTGACACAACTTGGCATGCAAGCCACCCAACTAGACCCAAGGCCACATAGCTTAACAAACTGGTTGCCACATGGCATTGCCACGTGGCTCACTGTGCTATGTGGCAGTCCATGTGGCTAACTCCATTCTCCACACTCCCCCTCAAGTCAAGATCGGGCGGACGACGTCTTGCTCAACTCGTGGTAAGGCTAGAGCCCCTACCATTCTTCATCTTCTTTGAGCCCTGAACTCTTGATCTTATTGTTACTAGTAGTCATGGTGTAGCCTCTTGCAACCTTCGAAATCATTGCCTCTTGGGCAACCTCAATAGTCATTGCAATGGCCGTTGTAGTCTTCTTTTGTTCTTGAAATATAGCTTGAATCTTTTCGAGATTTACAGGTGTATGGGAATCCACACGTGAAGTGTTAGTAGCCCCATGTCTAGGTTTCCTAAACTTATCCCAACATCAATTTTGTGGATGTTTGGTGCACCCGTAATGTTGACATGGTGGATAGACTCGACCTGAGCCTTGGCCACGTCCTCTTCCGCGTCCTGCACCTCCAGTAAAAGTACTTAGTGTTGTGTTTTCGGACACCACAAGTCTGTTGGATCCTGTCTTTGGTTTTCTAAGTTTCTTGAGACGACTGTAGATCGTCTCGAGATCCATCTCCTTGTCAAGCACCAAGATTTAGTCACGTGTTGGTTGGTATCAGGGGTGTAACACCGACAAGAATCTTGCGCCTGCCACCTCTCACATGTAGTAGTTTTCTTGTCACAGCAGACATGCATGTAAATCTCGAGCTCCTCAAATAACACCTTCATCTTCGAATTATATTAATTAAAGGGATGATCCCCTTGATTTTCCATCCAGATGTGGGTATATATGTCGGTGATGCGAGCATTGCTGGACTTCTTGGAGTATCTCTTCTCCAAGAAATCCCACATCTCGAATGCTTACGTCTTTATAGCATATTCGAGGCGATGATGGATTGACTGAGTTTATCAGCCAGTTCATCACCATATAGTTCTCTTTCTCCCACTTCTTCGTCATGTCCTTGGACTTGGGCTCCTCTTCCAGTAGGACATGCAATTTGTCCTGGCCACCTATGAAGATCTTGAATGCCTGCACCTATAAGATATAGTTCGAGGCACCTTGAAGCTTGATTGTGCCTTGAACTTTGACTTTTCCTTCTCCGGTGTCAATTTGATTCTCGTTTTCCGCCATCTTCACCTTAAAGAACAAGTCCCCTCTACTTGTATGCTCCACATAAGGCTTTGGATGTGTGAGAGAAATAACTCGTCAGAGTCCCCTTCTTGTCTCATTAGGCCTTGCGTAAGGCGCTAAGGTCCTTCAAGGAGTTCTTTGAGAAAATTCTCACATTGATGAAGATGCCTTGAGAATCGAGGCTCAAATGCATGTGGAGACTAACACACAAGACTGGGCCTTCTTGTGCATGATTTTCTCTCCATGCTACTCCTTGTTCCACACGTGGATGAACGGAAGGGCCTAGATTGGTGGGTCTAATACAATGTAAGGATTCATGGAAGTGATATAGGCCTAAGCATGTGGAATGCCCACGCATGGAGCACGGAGAGAGAGAGAGAGAGAGAGAGAGAGAGAGAGAGAGAGAGAGAGAGAGTTGGCAGTGAAGAGGAAAGAGAGAGAGAGGGGGAGTTGTTGAGATTGGAAAATAGTTTATTGCAACTTAACTCAAAATAAACAATGTTGATCTCTTTTATAAAGGGATCTACTCCAATTTCCTAAAACAATCTAAATCAAATCAAATAAAATCAATCCTAACAACTCAATCAATCATAACTCCTAAATTATCTCTTTCTAAATTTGGGCTCCTATTACCTAACGAAATTGCCACATTTGGCATAACTTGGTATGCAAGTCACCCAACAAGACCCAAGGTCACATGGCCTGACCGGCTGATAGACTAGCTGCCGCATGACAATGCCATTTGGCTCATTGCACCACGTGGCTAACTCTATTCTCCACAATGTTATTAAGAATAATTTACATAAAAATCCCAAAACTTACACCTAAATTTCAATGTAATCCCTGAAGTTTTAGATCACGTCAATGCCAGTTCTGATCTTTCCGTTGTATCAATGTAGTCCATCTGTTAGTTCTTCAAGAAGATTCCATTATCAAAATAACTTGGTGTTCTGGTTGGAATGAGCACTAGGAAAGAAGTTCACTAGGGCACTTTTGTCCATGTCAGAAAGTGACAAATATATTAGATGGATGGTAAAAGGGGGAACCACATTAATACAAATAGAAAGTCTAGGGATGGTATTGTGACATTTTGAAGTTCAGGAGTTACATTGAAACTGATGCGTAAGTTCAGGGACGCCTACGTAGATAATACTATTATTAGTAACCAATAGAGGATTATGGAAATGTAAATTCACTTAGCTAGGACCATCAATCTTAAAGGACGAACAAGAAAAGTAGTATATAAAAGTTACTGGATAATTACACATGTTTTGTCTTGTGAACAGGGATTTTATTTATATGAACTAGACCAAATAAGATATTTTAGAAAGGCCACCGAGACAAGTCTCTTTCCAAAATATGAAATAATTGGATGAAATGACTAAATTTGAATTAGAAATCCTAGGATTCTCTTATATAAAGCGGAAGGGTGAAAGTACACATAAGTCTCTGAGGAGCAAACCAAACCAAACATAAAAATAAAAATATAAAATATATGCTAACATTTTCCTTCAAGTTGGAGTATAGATATCTATCATGTTCAACTTGGATACACATGAATTAAATAGAAATCTGACTAAGGACTTGGTAAAGATGTCAGCAATCTACTCCACAGATGTGACTGGCGTGGTAAAAAGCAACCCCTTCTGAGTGATGTCTTTGGTGTAATGACAATCAATTTCAACGTGCTTCGTCCTCTCATAAAATGCTGGGTTGTTGGCAATAAAGGTGGCTGCTTTATTATCACATCTTATCTCCATCGGACTGGAAAACTATATCTGTAAATCAGTAAGCAGGAATCTGATCTACATCATCTCTGCAGTGGTCTGAGCCATAGCCTTGTACTCAGACTCGGCACTAGATCTAGTGACTGTACTCTGCTTCTTGCTCCTTTATGTAATCAAACTTTCTGCTAGAAAGGTGCAGAACCCAGTAGTGGATTTGCGATCCACATGACATCCAGCATAGTCCGCATCAAAGTATACAATCAAGGTCATGGAAGAGCCCTTCGAAAAGAGAAGACCCTTTGCAGGAGCCTTCTTAATGTATCTGAGCACCATCAATGCTGTATCCCAGTGCTGGCGTGTTGACTTGGCCATGAACTGACTCAGTTTCCCTACTGCAAAGGAGATGCCTGGCCTCGTAATAGTGAGATATAGTAGCTTGCATACAAGCTACTTGTACTGCCTGCTATTCACCAACTGTACATTCTCATCACATAGTGGCATCTTGGGGTTCATAGGAATATTTGCCTCCTTGGCCCCAAGCATTCCAATCTCTTGTAAGATGTCCAAAGCATATTTCCTCTGGGATAAGACGCCCTTTTTGCTGAGAGCAACCTCAATACCGAGAAAGTACCGTAGAGCTCCCAAGTCTTTCATGACAAACTACTATGTTAGGATGCGCTTAATCTGAACAACACCCTGCTCATCATCTCCTATGACAATCAAGTCATCAACATTAACAAGAAGTACCACCGTACCTCGTCTAGTCCTCCTGACAAAAGGAGAAAAGTTAGTTGTCGACCTTTTGAACCCAGCTGCCTCTACAACCTGTGATGGTCTCTGGAATTAGACTTTGGGACTCTGCTTAAGACCATAAATGACCTTCTGTAGTCGGCATATACACTCCCCTTGAGCCTTAAAACCAGGCGACTGCTATATATAGACTTCTTCTTGAAGATTCCCATAGAGGAAGGTATTTTTCACATCCAGCAGATGTAAAGGCCAATCTAATTGAACTGCCACTGCAACTAGTACCTGTACAGTAGGAAGTCTGGCAACTGGTGCAAAGGTGTCAAAGAAATCCATCCCATAGTCTAGGTGAACCCCTTTGCTACTAGACGTGCCTTGTACTTGGCAATGCCCTCATCTGGATTGAATTTCATTGTGAAAACCCATCTACAGCCAACAACAGTAGCTCTATCAGGAAGTGGAATGAGCTCCCAGGTCCCGCGACCCTGAAGTGCAGCCATCTCATCCTCCATGGCAACCCGCCATTTTGGATGAAGCATGGCTTACTGGTAGGTAATGGGGATCTCTGCAGCTGACAAGGCAGAAGTAAACTGGACAAACGATTTCCCAAGATGGGTACTGGGAAGATCACCTGCAAAGCGGTAGCGAGCACAAGAGCGTCGAGCCTTCCTAATAGCAATAGGAAGATCCTTAGTACTATCAGGAACCGTAGAGTGACTTGTGGGACCATCATCAACAGGCAGCTCAGTGGAGTCAACATGCACCTGTGCAGGAGAATTTGGTGGCGTACACGGAGATGGCCTCTGCAGAGTCAAGTGAGGCCATGTAGCTTCTCAAAATCATCCACAGAATCCTTGGAGTCTAAAGCGGAAGGCAGGGGAGTCGAGATAGGAATATCCTCAAGCTGGACAAGGGGAAAGGGCATCGGGGCAGGTGCATCTGAAGTAGACATCTGGTGACCCCTCATAGAAAAATAAGGCACCTCCTCATGAAAGGTGACATCCATCTAATATAGTGTCTCGTACTAATGGGATCATAACATTTGTAGCCTTTCTGAGTGACACTGTAACCCAAAAATACACACTTGAGCACACAGGGAGCAAGCTTGTCCCTCCAGGACCAAGAATGTGAATAAATGAAACATAGCTGAAAACTTGAGGAGACACAACAAACAAATCTCTATCTGGATACAATATCTGATACGGAATTTGCTCATAAAGAACTGAACTAGGTATCCTGTTGATTAGGTAGCAAGCAATCAAAACAATATCTCCCCAGTAGGAAGATGGAACATTGTGATGTATCGACAATGTCCGGGCCACATCTAAGAGATGTTTGTGTTTCCTTTCTGCCACACCATTCTACTGAGACATATGGGGGCAAGAGGTCTGATGTATGATGCCTAGGGAGCTATAAAACTGGGCCAATCTCCTGGTGCAAAACTCAAGTGCATTGTCGGTTCTAACAATCTTTACAACTGTAGAAAATTGAGTCTTGATCTGATTAATTAATGTCTCAATTGTATTTCTTGCATTTGACTTACTACGAAACAAAAAAGGTCCATGATAATCTGGAGAAATCATCAACAACCACCAAGTAAAAGTGGAATCCCTTCCTGTCTGGAGTACGACTTGGGCCCCATATATCCATGTGGAGTAAGTTAAAACATGCAGATGACACAACCGTAGTGCTAGAAGAATAGCTGGAATGATGATGCTTGCCTAGTTGGCAAGCGTCATAGAGAAGATCAGTGGCAGGTGATAAATGAGAAATAACCCGCCTCAGTCGATCTAGAGAGGGATGTCCCAGCCGATGGCGCCACTGAAGTGTTGTCCCTACCTTGTAAGCCACATCTGTCTATCCAACAACTGCCAATAGAGACTGAGCTAAGCGGTATACACCTCCTTCCTCGTGTCTACTGCTAATAGTTTTCCCTGTGCATTTATCTTGGAAAACATACCCCACATCATCAAAGATTGCTTTGCAGTTGAGCACTTTGGTAATCCTGCTAACTGACAATAAATTAGTCGGAAAATCGGGAACAAATAGAACATTGGGTAGTCTTAAGGTAGGGGATATAGTAACCTCCCCCTCGCCTTGGACCTAAGAAAGGTGTCCATTAGCCACCTGATCAGTCCTACCAGGAGGAACATCACGCACCATGTGGAAGCATTCCCGGTCTCCACTAAGACACCTGGATGCCTTGGAATCAATTAACCATTTATTATTTGCAGAAGAAGCAAGAGCTATGGTATCTAAAATGGTAGATACCACAGTCTCACCCTCTTTTGTAACAATCTCATTGGCCTGCTTGACAGCTTTAGTCACAGTCTGAATATGACCTATCTTGCCAGGGAACATACCTGTGGCCCACTACCTACTACCCTGTTGACGACATCGCCCCTACCTCATGTAGAAGGACCTCCTCGTCTATTTAGGTGACATTGTCTGACACAATGGTCTTTGTTAAGATTGACTAGTCTTGCTTCCGTAGCGGCCTCCATCATGAACTCAACAATTCTTGGTGAGTTCAACATGTCCAAAGGGAGCTAAACAACTCCTTATCAAGCAATAAAATAGACTACATCAACGCTTCTTTGTCGTGCATAAAAGCCCCACAGGCATTTGAAAGCTTCAATGCTTCCCTAAGCTTGCCTTTGAGAGCTATCCCTGCAGCCTATCTCACAAGGTCAATCGTGGGCTGTTGTGCCACCACCGTGCTCCTGTAGTGTCGTCGCAGACTCAATGTGGCTGCTGCGCTACCACCGACCTTCTGTAGCGCCGCCGTAGGCTTGCGAATTGTTGTGCCACTGTCACTGCCTGCAGTGCACTTGCAGCACTGCCGCAGGCTCACCACGTGTTGCTGCACCATCGTCGAAGGTCAGATCGACCTCCAACCTTGCTGTAGCACCGCTCTGATCGCCTAAAGGGCTTCCATAGGTCAACCAAGTAGCCGCTGTGTCGCTGCCGGAGGCTAGATAGGCCTCCAAGGGCACTGCAACGCCGCTGCGCGCAACCCTTGGTGTTGCAGCACCGCCGTCGGAGCCTAGGAAGGGCTCCAAAGTCGCTGTGGTGTCGCTGCGATCAACCAAGGCGCTGCAGCGCCGTCGCTGGAGGCTAGGAGAGCCTCCAAGCTCGACGCATCGCCGCCTCAAGCGCCGCCTGAGCGTTGCTAACGACGCACCAGGCTCACCCGCACCGCTGCGTACACAGCTGGAGCTCCGTCGAGAGCTGCTATCGCTTACAAGGGAGAGAGAGGTGATTAGGGTTTGGTGGTTAGGTTTTGGAGGCTGTAAGGGGTGGGATACCTAGAGCCACAGTCTAGGACCGGTGCTCTGATACCAAATTGGATGAAATGACTTAACTTGAATTAGAAACCCTAGGACTTTCTTATATAGAGAGAGATCGAAATGGTGGAAGTACACAAAAGCCCTTGAGGAGCAAACCAAAACCAACATAAAAATAGAAATATAAAATATGTGCTAACAGAAATCATATACCCGTAATATGCAGCAACAGGCTTTCCCTTCTCTGCACCAAGTTCCCAGGGAATTATTGGGCCCCTGATGATCATGTCTGCATCCAGAATTACAACCCAATCAACATTCTCCACATCTTTACTGTGTTCAAGCCAATGCACAACTCCTGCTGGCTTGTTGATGGCAGGGTACCTGAATGAAAAATCATCCATAATTACATCATCACTACATATTTCTCTAGCTTTTTTCTCTTCTAACTACTATGATGAAATCAAACAGCAATCCCAATTCCTTGGATTATCTTTCCTGAAAGGAACATAGGAGCATATTACCAAAGGAAAAGTGACAAAATCTACAAGCAATATACTAGCTGACCATTGAAATAATTGATGAATATAATGAGTTGTAAAAATCTTCCTATTCAATCTCCTTGAATATATCCCAAACTAAACAATAAAGGTGGTGTCTACCTATGATGAAAAGTTGTATTCATCATCTTGTAACCATTGCCATCTTTAGTGTACGTATACAGATGTGTTTCTATGAATACAAATGAAACAAATAGAGAAGTCTTTGGGGTTTCTGATGGATGATGGGCCATTATTTTGGAGGCTTTGGTATGTGGGACCAGATTATGCCACTTTTGAGCTTGACTAAAAAGCACTGTGATTTTATGGTTTTCAGCCAAGCACGTTTTTGTATCAATAGGTTAAGATCTTGGCTATGTCCTTATGCAGTCATATCTAGATTGGTTTTGGCTTGTTTGACCAAGCCATGCAAACAACTTTTGATCAGCTACTCTACAACCGTATGTTCTGGTACCTTATTCTACCTTTGTCACTGAGTTTGAACCATAAGACATCCTAAATGTCAATATCGTGAAGTGTTGTGCTCTGGAATAAGGTATAACAGATTATTTTGTGGGATAAACGACAACTTTGCATGACAAGGGATTCAACCAATTTGGTTGCAAGATGAAGGATAAGGGATAAATTTAATTCATAAAGGACGTGGGGGAATTAGCTCACAGAAATGATTTAATTGCAAATGCTATTTTGATGAAGAGAGTAATGGGTGAGAAAGAGGTAGTTTTTCTGTTGAAAAGAGAGAGAGACCCCTATTGGCCACTGGAATGAAGATGGTAATTTACAGTAAAATGATCTCCGCGCATGCTAAGTGGCAGGGCGAGTGGGATTAATGCATCTCCCAGAAGGTAAGGGGGTGATTTGTCTAGGAATCTATGTAAGATTGGAGCTTCTATTTTTGTAGCACTTGTTTGTGCCTGCAACATCATAAATCATACCACTTCTCCAGAAGAGATCAAAACGCATTTAAAGAGAAATGCATTTTTTATTCATATATGTAAAAAATAGTTCTATATTTCTTTATTGCATTTATATATAATTTGTTTTGCATGCGTATCATGTGTGTGTATATATAGCTCCATTTAGTGTTGTCCATAGAGCCCAACAAGCCCATATTGGCTCAACTCAAGCTTCTGCTTGGTAGAGTAAGGCAGGCTCAGGCTCAATTCAGTTAGCTCAGGCTGGAGGCCATTTTTGAGCTGGCTCCTAGGAATGAGCCTGACCAATATAGAGATCAAGAACGAACTCAAGTTTAGGCTCATTAGACTCATGCTTGAGCTTACACAGGCTGGGGATTGAATTGTTGTTCGAGGAGAAGTAAGGCATTGGTAGTTGAAATTTTATAATATAAATATAATAACACGGCATGCCACCATTTAGAACATTTATTATGTATTTTGAAAATGCATATTTCCACCTTTATGAGTTTGAGCCCTTATTAAGTCGATAGGGTTATCAAACTTGATTCTTGGCTTGACCTTGGCCCATTAACTGGTTGAGCTAGGCTCATGATTCTTTCTCAGCCAGGCCTGAATTGAGCCTATCTTTCAGCTTGTTTGACAGCCCTACTTGCATCCTTGATCCACTGCACCCACCTTTTTATTCATAACCCTAATTATGTAACATAGCTGTAACATTACATTCTATTTATGTTAAGCAAATAGATGCAAGAAACAGTTGCACTTATGGGATTTGCCATACTATAAAACCTGTGCTTGATCCTCAGTAATGAGATTTAACTTGAGATAACATGCTATCTAGAGTAAGAAATGGTGAAGTTAGAGCTTTTGTTACTTGGGCATGTTAGGCACAATCAATAATCACATAAACATCAACCCTCTAAAGCAAAACATATGCTATTATTTTCCAAAAATAAAAGATGCTACATTAGTCACTTGAAGAGTATTATGCACAATTCAGTACATCTAAATCTTTATTCTTGACATATCAATCATATTAATGGTGTTTAAAAGCCCTTATTTGCAATCAACTGTCTTATTGTACTTATATAACAGTTTCCCGCACAGGGATATTGAATCTGCAACTATAATTTAGTTGTCTCTGATGAATAATAAGAAATTGTTTAAACCTTGGGAATTGGACATAACATGGGGATGATTTTGTCCAATCAAGTAGACTATTAATAAAACTAATGCCAAAGAGGCTATTCTTGGGTGTGATAGCAGATTATCCCAGCTATGGATAGGTTATTCTTGAGCTATCAAATAATGAAAATTCATGCATGCAGGTTTGATAAAAATGGTGGCAAATTCAGCTTCAGAAGGGCAGCATATCATTCTTAGATTTAGAACAAATATGAAGAACAGTAAATAATATTATAATCCTTTTGACTATTGATGAACCCACCATTTAATTATGAAAAGCAGATGAGCGTTCGCCACATACATTGGTCAGAAATGATAACTGAAATCAACTTACCTTGGAATAACTCCCACAGTTAGGCCGATACACGTAAGCTACAGGCAATATATCAGACTAATTTTGTGCAAGTCCAATGCTTTGTTACAGAAGGCAGAGCTGCAGAAACTTTGTGGTCTATGCAAAGTTCAGACCTTAGTTAGAAGAGAAATACCACACTGATTTACCCACTAAACATGTCGAGCGGACTATGAATTGCAAGTGCAGAACAGTGTCAGAAACCTCCGAATTAGCATTAGCATAAACCAAATTACATTTGACTCATGATCTCAAATGGCAGCCAACAACATTTTGACAACCTAATTGTTCGTTCCTGGGCATCGTGTTACACAGAATAGAATGAATTCAATGAGCCCATTAGTCTTGAGATTGTCAAATCAAATAAAAAAATCAGGGTCTACCACGAGCACCAAGTATAAGTTGAATGACCTCTCAAATCACTGGTTAGCTGATCTTCCATCGACCTAAACATGATTCATGAATGGCAAGTCACTTGAGTGATGCTTCATCTTATCATCAACCGGGACATTACGCAGCTCTTGTGTTTAACGGCCAATACACTATGACATTGTGTAAGTGGAAACTAGCTCCATTCCTACATCAACTGTTTATCAAATGTAAAAGTTTGACTAAAACTAGGTTCCTTTAGAATACATCCCACTTGGATCCCTACGAAAATGTTCCGCTTGCGCCTTACCAATCAGCATGCTGGCATTATCTGAAATTTATGTCGCATGCGATTAACCCCAATACAGTAGCACAATATGATTAAAGAGGTCTGTGAACAGGGTAACAATCAGATGATTACGTAACCAAAACAAAGAAAACCAACAACAAAAACGGGAAGCAGAGGCTGAATAATAAATGAAAAGAGAGTGGAAGGATCACCAATCACCAGTCCTGGGGTGCCTGCTCATGGAAGGCACCTCCATGGTGGGGGCGAGACCCATCCCCCTGTACCCCTTCTTCTCCTCATCGGTGCAGCTGAGGAGGCGGGTGATAAGCCCAGGCTGCTTGGCCTTCCTGTAGCTGTGAATGAGCCCCACGGTCTGCCAGTCAAAGTAGTCCTGGCACTCCACCGAGAACAGCGTGTGGATCCTCCTCCCCTGCTCCTCCTGCTGGACCTCTTCCCCCGCCGCCGCCGACACCACGGCCACGAGGACAGCCAGCAGCAGCAGCAGCACCACCTTCTCCATGAGGTGATACGAATTGGGTTCCCCTAAAGATCCATTCTTGCGACGTGGGTGGGGGAAAAGATCGCGTCTTGAGGCGTGGATTTGGGTCTGGGAGATGTGACCGAGGTGGTGTGTTTATTTGTGGCCGTGCTCTTTCTCCTTGGTAACGGAGCAGGTGGAAGAGAGAGGGCAAATGGCCTGAGAGGGTTAGGCGAGATGCGAGATCTCGGGGACGACTTAGTTGGAGCTTTGTTGCATCGATTAACGTGGTCTGTATCTTGGTGTTTGAAATTGGTGGTGTCATGAGGAGTTGGTGACCTCCACTCTGTCCTTGCTGGCAGCATTGACCTGGAAATCTTGTGTTTTGTTCCTTGGGGTTATTTAGTTGGTCAAATAGAGGAAGAATTATGGTCAAATTTTATATTTGACAATTTTTATTTTGACATCGACGGATTCTGATATTAAGGGGTAAATTATGAAATAAATGAATTTTACTAAAGAGGTGGAATTCAGTTATTCCGTTGATTTATTCCGTCTCTCTTATGTTCCTCTCTTAATTTTATCACATAAAATTCATTTATTCCTCCTACCAAATACCTCAGATGGAATAAATATTTGTAATTCTTTGATGTACAACAAACATAACTAGACACTTAAGCGGAATAAAAATCCTTTTCTTTTACATTCCTTTTTTATCCTTCTTAATTATTCCTCCAACCAAATAGGTCGTAGATGTTGTAGGGAAGGTTGACGAGTTTAGGGGGACTTATCGAAGATGGGAAGGGTGTGTTGGGCTGCATGAATGAAATTAAGTTATTAAATGAGAGAGAGAGAGTGCAAAAAAGTTGAAAAAAAAGAATATGAGCAAGTGGATTAAGATAGGTGATATTTAATTTTTTTTAATTGTTAATTTGAGAATTATTGATTCTGATGTATTACTTGTTTAATGTGTTAGACCGTCTATTTCAAGAGTAAAGAAAAGAAGGGTTGCAATTTATAAATTTATCATTTATTCATATGTATTCTTTTGTCCTTGACATGAAAGCATGTGAGCTAAGGAAGAGGAGTGGAGTACCTTCTTGAATGGAAAATATTTTATGGATATGATTTTGTATATAAAATTATACATACATGACATCCCCTTCTTCTATTAAAAGAGGCCACATGACTCATGACATATTATGTGGTTGAAAGGATGTTATGTTTTTTTTTGTGTGTGTATAATTTCGTGTATTAAGTCGTATCTCGTTATCAGCATCTCGAATGATAACAGGAGTATACACTCTTAGAATCTATTGTGACTGTAACAAACTTGGCTCGTTACCTCAATTAGGCAGATCAAAGGTCCTTTTATAGATTAGGTTCATGGTACAATTATAGTCATAGCCTTATACAAAGAAGACATTTGAAAAATGACACAATTATTCTTTATATTACAACACCACCCCTCAAGTTAAGACTTCACCAGTCTTAACTTGTCTTTGTTTTGCTGAAATGATTGCCAAGAAAGTAACTTTGTAAGTAAGTTAGCCACATGATCTCTGGTAGATATATGCCTTACAATAAGATCTTTATGAGCAACTTTATCACAGACAAAGTGAAAATCAATTTTAATATGTTTGATTCTAGCGTGAAACACCAAATTTGAAGTCATGTATATTGCTCCTAAATTGTCACACCACAAGATAGGAGCTAATGGAAGAAAAATCCGTAGTTCATGAAGCAAAGACTGCACCCAAGTAGCTTCAGAAGTTGCATTAGCTAAGGCTCAATACTCTGCCTTAGTGTTGGATTGAGCTACAATGTTTTGCTTTCTACTTGCCCAAGAAATTGGGTTAGTACTCGAGCAAACTATGTAACCGGTAGTTAATCGATGATCATCAGGAGACGTAGCCCAATCAACATTAAAATAAATGTGAAGGGTTAGCTTTGAACTGGAGGAATAGTAAAGGCCCAAATTAACAGTACCTTTTGTTGGTGATAGAGTACCACGATCATTTGTTTTGATGATAACAAAACACGTGTCATTTAACATTTGCACTTGGAGTCCTAGATTTCAGGTCAATCGCAAATGGATACGTGATTAGACGGAGTTCGAGCTCGCATCCAGGACGGATTGGAGGAGCTCGATGGAAAACAGAGGAGATTCGAGAGGAGCGATAGATTAAAGATCGAAGGACAAGAAGAATATGATAGAATTTTGTTTAATCCTTTCATGTACTTTTATCTTTATTTTGCTTGCTCTTTTTATTTCCTTAGAACATTATGTTAAAGAGCCTCAAAGTACCCTAACAGTAGTCCTAGGAACACCCGCACAACCCTAGGATACTTAGGTTTTCTATAGAATACTTAGAAAATCAATATAGGGTTCAAACAGAGTTTCCAGACGTCTAATTCCCAAATCAGACGTCTGATAAAGTATTTTAAGACGTCTGACTGTTGTTTCAGACGTCTGATAACTATTAGGCTGGAGTTAGTGCTCTGTCTGATGAAATCAGATGTCCAGACCCTAGACCAGACGTCTTAGGAGACGTCTGATGGATTTGCCAGACGTCCAATTAGTGGACCGTTGGCTGGCTTTGCAAACAGTGTAGAATATGACCGTTAGAGCCTTATCAGACGTCCATAGGACTGTCCAGACGTCTGATAATTGACCGTTTTGCCTCGGCTGACCCAAAATCTCTTCTCAGAGATTTTCTAGCCGTTGCAACGTTTGGAAATCCATTCCCACAGAAAAAGTAGGTTTCCAGACGTCCAGACATAGTGCCAGACGTCCTATATGTCGTCTGATGGACCTGCACAAGAACCCTGTTTAGATCTGATCCAAGTCAGGAAGAGACCCGCCCAAAATCAGACATCTGACCTTGAAATCAGACGTCTTAAGGTGGTCTTCCAGACGTCTGATGCCAGAATTAGACGTCTGATAAGCCTGTCAGAGCAATGATTATTCCTGATTTCGGGCTGATTCACTTGGGCTTTGTACCCAACGGCTATAGAACCTTTCCTAAGCCTTTCAAAGCCTTCCTAAGGCCTCTATAAATAGAGGGGAACCTTTGCAACACAAACACACACCTAGAGACACCAAGATACACAAGAAACACTTTGTAATACACTTTCCACTCTCTTGTGTCCTAGCTAGCTCTTGCTCTCCAAGCTCAAGTTTCATTCATCTTGAGAGCATCAAGCTTCGCGCACCCGCTCTCCCGCCGTAGTTCACGAGAGCGAAGTTGCGCCGTCGCGTGACTCACGCACCGCGTCATCAACTCGACGCACTCCTTGCAAAGGGAGTTTCCTAATTCCTATAGAAGCTAGGTTTAAAATTACTTTGTTGGCTCTATAGGATTACTTGTTTATTTTATCTTTGTTATTTGGTTGGGTATTCGCTTTGCGAATTCCCGTCTCCTTCGCGGGACAAAATCCTTCTCGTGGAGAGAAGGGGTTGAGGTACGCTACCCTCATTTAAGTAGCGTGGTTGTATTGAGGTTGAATCACCCTCGTTTAAAGTGATTCGGTTTAGTGGATTTTGATCAACTTGGTTGATCGGAAAATCCTAACTCGAGAGGGTTAGGTGGTGGTTTTCACCCGATTTAGGTTTCCACCTAAAAATACTTTGTGCCTTTTGTGTGATTGTTATTTTGTGAAGATTGTTTATTATTTATTTCTGCAATTATTACGTCACCCCCTCCTGGTAGGGCCGAACCTTCATTTGGTATCAGAGCAGGTTCTTGCAAGATCGGAGTAACACCCCGCAAGAAGATCATGGAGGGAAGCACATCAGTGATCAAAATATCTGAGGGGCAGTCCACCGTCCGACCACCCTACTTCGACGGGAACAACTACAGCTACTGGAAGCTAAGGATGAGGATGTGGCTTCAAGCCATGGACTTCGCTCTATGGGGACGTTGCGAAGCCCCATACGAGATCCCAGAGCGACCCGATGCAGGATACTCGCAGCAGCAGATTCGGGAACTCTCGCTCAACGCGAAAATAATGAACGCGTTGTATTGCGCACTCAGCTCGGAGGAGTTCAACAGAATCTCACAATGCGCCACCGCATACAAGATTTGGCACACACTTGAGGTAACTCACGAAGGTACCTCTAAGGTAAAAACTTCTAAAATTAATTTACTTTCTCAAGAATTTGAATCTTTTTCTATGAAACCTAACGAGTCTTTAAGTGAGATGAACACTAGGTACACTCTCATTGTAAATAATTTGAAAGCATTAGGGAAGACCTTCATCAAGGGGGAGCTTCAAGGGAAGCTTCTTCGTTCCCTTGGGCCGGAATGGGAACAGAAAGTCACCGCCATCGAGGAGGCAAACGAAGTAGAGGAGCTCAACATGGAAGATCTCCTAGGCAATCTAATGGCCTACGAGACAAAGTTGAAGCAGAAGAAGAAGGATACACCGGAGTCTAAACCGAAGAAGACTCTCGCCTTCAGAGCCGCGTCGGATAGCGAGGTAAGTTCCGACGACGAAGACTTTAGAATTTTACTTAAAAAATTTTCCAAGTTTTGTAGGGAATTAAAGAAAGAGAAGAAGGAGAAGAAGGAGAGCCCAAGACGTTGCTACCACTGCAACGAGAAAGGGCACCTACGACCAGAGTGCCCTCTTCTCAAAAAGGAGAAGAAGGAAAAGGAGAAGAAATCTAAGAAGAAGGCGTTCCAAGCCACTTGGGACGATTCAAGCTCAGAGGAAGAAGAATAAGAAAAAGAAGAAATCGCTTGCTTTGGTTTCATGGCCAGAGGAAGCAATAACGACAGTGAAAGTGGAAGCGACTCCGACAACGAGGTAAATTTCGATTTACAAGAAGCTTTTAATGAACTATTTGAGATTAGTAAATCACTAAAAATAGAAAACAAAAGCATGAAAAAGAATCTTAGCTTTCTTAAAAATGAAAATGATAGGTTAGAAAAATAACTTAAGGACATAGAAGCTAGTCCTAAAAATGATAACCTATTATTAGAAAATCATAACCTCATAAATGAAAATAATAAATTGATTGAGGAAAATGATAGTCTAAAGTTAGAAATCTATGATTTAAAGACTAAGATGCAAACAATAGAAAAAGAAATCGCATGTCTTAGGGAAAATTCTAACAAATTAATCAACAAAGTAGATAATTTTTATAGCCCTAAGGTTGAGAAAGGATCTCCGTCAAGGAGACCCGTTAACCGATCCGGATCCAAGCTCACTTGGATACCGAAGAAAAAATTGGAATCTTGTTTTGTAGGGTTCAGGGATAACTACAACACAAAGGACTGGACCTACAAACTAAAGGCTGGTCAACTCGAGTTGGGAGAACCAAGGAGGAGAACAAGAAGACCGACGAGACGGCGAACAAGAGACGGACCCGCCGCACATCGACCATCAGACTGGAGACCGGCGCCGATGCCCGGGCCTCCAAGCTACGGATGGGAGCCCCATCCGATGTGGCATCCACCACCACCATTTGGCCCATTTTATTGGCCATGATAGGTGAGGTAAAACCCTTTACCATATCTTTTTATCATAAGCATTTCGATATGGGGAGTTAAAAAAAATTATTATAAGCTAATTGTCAATTTTTAAGGGGGAGATATAAGGTAGCTAAATTTCCTTTAGAAAGGGGGAGAAAAATAGCTATCTTGTTGTTATAAAAAAGGGGGAGGCATTACCTTTGTCAAAAGAAATTTATAGAAGAGCATGTTTTAAGGGGGAGTTATAGAAAATGTAAAATCAATTAAACCTTTTTGATAATGTCAAAAAGGGGGAGGATTTTTTTGCATTATTATTTATGGTTTTGTCATCATCAAAAAGGGGGAGATTGTTGGTGTTAGAGCACCACGATCATTTGTTTTGATGATAACAAAACACGTGTCATTTAACATTTGCACTTGGAGTCCTAGATTTTAGGTCAATCGCAAATGGATACGTGATTAGACGGAGTTTGAGCTCGCATCCAGGACGGATTGGAGGATCTCGATGGAAAACAGAGGAGATTCGCGAGGAGCGATAGATTGAAGATGGAAGGACAAGAAGAATAGGATAGAATTTTGTTTAATCCTTTCATGTACTTTTATCTTTATTTTGCTTGCTCTTTTTATTTCCTTAGAACATTATGTTAAAGAGCCTCAAAGTACCCTAACAGTAGTCCTAGGAATACCCGCACAACCCTAGGATACTTAGGTTTTCTGTAGAATACTTAGAAAACCAATATAGGGTTCAAACAGAGTTTCCAGACGTCTAATTCCCAAATCAGACGTCTGATAAAGTATTTTAAGACGTCTGACTGTTGTTTCAGACGTCTGATAACTATTAGGCTGGAGTTAGTGCTCTGTCTGATGAAATCAGATGTCCAGACCCTAGACCAGACGTCTTAGGAGACGTCTGATGGATTTGCCAGACGTCCAATTAGTGGACCGTTGGCTGGCTTTGCAAACAGTGTAGAATATGACCGTTAGAGCCTTATCAGACGTCCATAGGACTGTCCAGACGTCTGATAATTGACCGTTTTGCCTCGGCTGACCCAAAATCTCTTCTCAGAGATTTTCTAGCCGTTGCAACGTTTGGAAATCCATTCCCACAGAAAAAGTAGGTTTCCAGACGTCCAGACATAGTGCCAGACGTCCTATATGTCGTCTGATGGACCTGCACAAGAACCCTGTTTAGATCTGATCCAAGTCAGGAAGAGACCCGCCCAAAATCAGACATCTGACCTTGAAATCAGACGTCTTAAGGTGGTCTTCCAGACGTCTGATGCCAGAATTAGACGTCTGATAAGCCTGTCAGAGCAATGATTATTCCTGATTTCGGGCTGATTCACTTGGGCTTTGTACCCAACGGCTATAGAACCTTTCCTAAGCCTTTCAAAGCCTTCCTAAGGCCTCTATAAATAGAGGGGAACCTTTGCAACACAAACACACACCTAGAGACACCAAGATACACAAGAAACACTTTGTAATACACTTTCCACTCTCTTGTGTCCTAGCTAGCTCTTGCTCTCCAAGCTCAAGTTTCATTCATCTTGAGAGCATCAAGCTTCGCGCACCCGCTCTCCCGCCGTAGTTCACGAGAGCGAAGTTGCGCCGTCGCGTGACTCACGCACCGCGTCATCAACTCGACGCACTCCTTGCAAAGGGAGTTTCCTAATTCCTATAGAAGCTAGGTTTAAAATTACTTTGTTGGCTCTATAGGATTACTTGTTTATTTTATCTTTGTTATTTGGTTGGGTATTCGCTTTGCGAATTCCCGTCTCCTTCGCGGGACAAAATCCTTCTCGTGGAGAGAAGGGGTTGAGGTACGCTACCCTCATTTAAGTAGCGTGGTTGTATTGAGGTTGAATCACCCTCGTTTAAAGTGATTCGGTTTAGTGGATTTTGATCAACTTGGTTGATCGGAAAATCCTAACTCGAGAGGGTTAGGTGGTGGTTTTCACCCGATTTAGGTTTCCACCTAAAAATACTTTGTGCCTTTTGTGTGATTGTTATTTTGTGAAGATTGTTTATTATTTATTTCTGCAATTATTACGTCACCCCCTCCTGGTAGGGCCGAACCTTCACCTTTTAGATAGCGAAATAAACACTTGGCTATTGTATAATGGCTGTCAGTTGGTTTTACCAAGAACTGAGAAAGCTTATTAACCAAGTAACGTTTAGTCTTGTGAAGGTGATGAGTTGAGAGATGTGGAGGATGTTCTTTGAAATCCTCAAATTGTGCAGAATCATGATCATCCTCAGGATGGATGGAGTGGTGAATGGGAGTTTGAGGCCTAGGAGTTACAGAATTGGATGTGGAAGGCATAGAAGCAGCAGTGGTAACTTGGGCTTCAGCACCTAAAGGAAGTACAAGTTCAGGGTTTTGGGATCTCCTACCTTCCATTGATTCGATTTTTGAAAACAAGTTTTAAAATAGTCACGACTCAAAGGAATGATCAAACAATCTCAATCTCACAAAAATCAGAAATCAGAAATCCCAAACAATCTCAATCACAAAAAGACCAATCAAACAATCAAGCGAGATGAATCGAATTTTCCTTAGAGGCTTCTACGTAAAATAGTAGTATGCAAACAACTATTTCAGAACAATTGTATGCGTCTTAGAAATAATCTAACGAAGTGCAGACCTCTAAAATCCACTGGGAGTTTGGATAAGATTGGCGTGCGAATCCAGATCTTGTGGTTGCACAAGGAGATGAGGTAGAAACCCGTGTATTTGTGACTTATGTGATTGTGCTGTGTGCACGATAACAATCAACACAATAGCAGTGAAAACCAGACAAGGTTTCAGACAAGGTTTAGTGTCTCCTTTTGAATTTAATTCAAGTATTTAGAAGATATTTTCTATGCAGCTTGTCTCACTTTTTTGTTCTTTTCAATTCAGGTCTTTTTAGTTAAGTCAAATGCAGAGATAGCAGGAGTTAAGGAAGGTAAGAAGGTGCATATCTGATTCCAGCAATTCTACAAGTAATGTAATTTACTTGAAATTGAAATCTAGCAGGAAATGTGCAATCCTAAAGATGGATGCCTAGAGTATGCTACTGCTAGATAAGGATGAGGTATTTTTGGTATTTTCGATTTTATAATTTTTTTATATTTTCTAATGCAAAAAAAAATAAAAACAAAAGAAAAGAAATCGATACGGAAAACTCGTGAACGAAAAAACCGCATCGATGAGAGATGAGTTGAGAGATAATACGAGAGTCCAAAGAGTCTAAATTATTACAAAAAAGTGTGTGAGAACAGGCTTTCACAATTTATTGTTGAACGTCGGACGACTACGCTATCGGAGTTGGTTTTGAAAACCTATCGTTGTAGTTCGAGTAGTGAAGAAATCCGTTCAACAAATAAAATTTATATTGAAAAATCTATAAAGAAATCCCGGGTCGAACTCAGGGAGGCTACGTCGATCAAAATTCACAATTATATTTTTTTGTGTTTTTTTGTTTAAAGGGCGGAATAATAACAAGGAAATCAGTATAGATAATAAGAGAGAGAGAGAACATTCACTTGATATTACAAAATATTTTTACAACTAAGAAAGCGAAAAAAGATTACACTAGAAAGCGAGAAATTATTACAATTAGAAAGCAAGAAAATTCTACTTTAGAAAATAGGAAAAAGAATGGAAGAGAGAAGTTATCCTCCTCGACGATCCTTGGAGGACGAGCCAGACGAGATAACGCCTGGAAGACGAGGAACGGAGCGAGAAGGAGGATGAAGTAGGAGGAACGGAGCGAGAAGGAGGACGAAGTAGGAGGAACGGGAACGAGGTAGCACGTCGTCGTCGTCGCAGGATCTGCTTCTGGAATGGGGGCGAAAACTTGATTTTAGTCCTTGAGGAGCATCCTGGGTGTAGGACAAGCTTCTCTTGAGCTTTGGAGAGGGAGAAAAGAGAAGGAAGGGATGAGAAATCCGTATGGAGGGGGTCTCCTTTTATAGTTACAAGGAGTGGGAGCATTTTGGACATTACAACTTAAAAAACATTAATTTAGGGCCTTTAGTGACGGATTTATTCGTCACTAAAGGCCTGAATGTGGCTGTCGTGCCCGCCGTTCGTGCGCCCCCTCGCCTCCGCACCCTTCAACGCACGTGCACAATTGTGTGCTCTCAGCTGTCGGATCAAGAGATCTGATGGCTTAAGTTGCTTACGCCTGCGCTGCGCGCCCGTGTGCGATCACGCGTAAGCGCCGCGCATTTGATCGCGCGTGGGCGCTATCGCTCAATCTCCGCCGTTGGATCTACATCGCGCAGCTCTAATCGCATGCCCATGTGCTGCGGATGCAGGCTCGATCGTGCATTGCACGCTCGCGTAGCGTGCTTGACCGCTGTGCTGCTGCGGTGAGTTTGTCGGTGGAGGTTTTAAGGTGCGTGTGTCCGTGGCCGTTGGATGGTGATCCAACAGTCTAGATCCATCACGTAGGTGAGGAGAGAGAAAGGGCGCAGTGGTCTTGCAGATTTGGTTGGGCTGGTTTGGGCGATGGAGATGGCGCCATCTTCGCAGTCCATCTTCTGAGTATTGTAGACGGTGACATGGGTGTCGGATTGGATTGATTTTCGTGCTGTTAGGCTGTGATCGTTGATCCGAACCCATCCATGCGGTCGGATTTGTCATTTGTGGTATGGATTAACACCATCTTGGCCCTTTCTTTTTAAGGTTCCTCAATCTCTATTTGGTGCTACGGATGTCCGATTAGGCGATCTTGGAGTTGTTGAACTCCAATCATTGCCCTGATCAAATCTGTACCATTGGATCTTCAATCCGAGGTCTCGATAAAAAGTCGCCCTGTCCTTGACCATAAAAACGAGACAATTACTATACAATTTATGCAACTTGATCTAAATGCATGATTATGCATGTTGTGCACTATTTACAATGTATGATGCTAATGTCACATTAAGAACATGCATTGATAGACATTTTAGGTTAATCAGATGTATGCACATGACACCCCCATGCCTATCTTTTGCTAGTCCCTGGCAAAAACTATATGCTATTTATAAAAGAATTAGGTTGGATTACTTGGGCATAAGTCATTTTCAACATTAAGAAATTTTTACTCAGGATCTGAACTTTCAAAGATACAACAGCGCCCAGGTATCTGCCAAAATGCAGACCGCCTCAAGCCCTTGCCTTATTCAAAGAAAAATCTCTTTTTCTCTTTTTCTTATTTTCTAATTTTTTTGGATTTTTGAGTTTAGGGTTAAAGAGTGGCTTTCTACGGCCACTCAACCCACCCAAGATTTGATGAGAACCCTAAGTTCTAAGCATCTTATTGTGAATGTGATAGACTCGTTGATCGGCAATTAGAACAGACTTCGAGTTTCTATGCCTCTAGATGACCTTAAAAAGAGAGTTCTACCTAAAGGTGTATCTTTATGACCGGTAGCTTTCTCCTTACTTTTATTTTTATGGGGTCAACACAAGGGTGAGTCTAGTGTATATCTCCCCAGCTTATTCTACTTCTCCGCTTCTTCCTAAGTGTTTTGGAAATTTTTAGTCATTTCTTGAGCTGGGTTCTGGACAATTGGTTGATGAGCTGTTACCACCGACAATTTACTAGCCATACTCGTGTGGCGAAGTGTGGCTTATTTCTTTTGTTTTTTTTTTTTTCTTTCTTTTCTCCTTTTTCTTTTTCTTTTTCTTTTCTTTTTGACTTTCTTTTTCTTTTAAAGTAGGTAGCTTCCCTGGTCTAAGATTTACCTAAAGGCAGTAAGAAGAGAATGGTCCAGTGATTGGACTCTGGACAACCTACCTATGGGCTGTTACCCACGATAACTTGCCAGCCATATCACCCTAGAAGGTTCATTAGCTATCCAATTTCCGTTTAAACCGCCGAACAACGAGTCGGTGACAAGATAGTGTGTAGATGCTTAGACTTAAAGTTTCCTCAAATCAGAGGGCGGGTTGATAAGTCGTGTACTTATCACCTAAATTTATTTAATCAAATTAAGATAGAATTCAGGATGGTGAGGTCTCGAAAAGTAAATCTACATTTTAGTGGATATCTGGGCTGATTAAGCCCAAAGACCTAAAGGGTCTTAGTATTCAGATCCTATTGTAATATTTCCTAAGATTGAAAAGTCCTAATGTCCAAGTATTTCTTCCTAATTCAAATATATATATGTATATATAAGAATAGAATTTACAAGAATTTCACAAAGCTGACAAAATGATTCAGAAATGAATCCACCCCCCCATGCCTAGCTGATGCAATGTCCACATTGAAAATAAAAGACATGAAAGGAAGGGTAGAGTACGGAAGATATCACCTGAATATGAAGCTTGGGTTAGCTCTGAGTCAGACTATACAATTGCTGAGTTTAATGCCATCAGCTAGGCGAAGTCTAGCCAAAGAAGTCACAACATGGCTAGAGCAACTGTGTTTGAGACGGGTTCTGGAATAGTATGGTCAATAACAGGCTTCAGACGTTGACTGTTGACTTTGAATGAATTACCCATCTTCAGGTCAGAGATCTGAACAGCTTCGTTTGGAAATATCTAGTCGATAATGAACGGGTTGTTCCATTTTGACCTAAGTTTGCTGGGAAAGAGCTTAAGTCGAGAATCGAATAGCTACACCTTCTGGTTCGGCTCAAAGCTCTTGTGGGAAATCAATTGGTCATGTAGAGTTTTGGTCTGAGCCTTGTAGATCTTGGCATTCTGATATGCATAATTTCTAAGGTCTAAATCTTCGATGTTTGGGGCATCGATTTCATGGGACCCTTTCTCCCTTCATTTGGACATCAGTACATACTTGTCACTATTGATTACGCGTCCAAATTGATCGAGGCGATTCCCACCCAAACCAATGACCATAAGGTAGTCATTGATTTTGTCAAGAAGAACATCTTCAGTAGGTTCGGTATTCCGAGGGTCATCATCAGTGATGGTGGCACTCATTTCACTAATGCACAGTTCCGTAATTTGCTGGCAAAATATGGGGCTAATCACCGAATCTCCACACCTTACCATCCCCAGAAGAATGGACAGGCTGAGATCTCCAATCGGGAGATCAAGAATATTCTACAGAAAATGGTTAGGCCTGATCACAAAGACTGGACTCAAAAGCTTAAGGATGCTCTTTGGGCCTACCGTACGGCGTATAAAACACTTATCGGAATGTCTCCGTTTCATTTGGTGTATGGAAAGGCATGCCATTTACCTGTAGAAAATGAACATAGGGCATTCTGGGCAACTCAAAGTTTAAGTCCGAGGTCGAACACAAGGAGCAAATGGAATTCATGCATTAATCTCAATAATAGATGCAATTTGAACACTTAAAACTACTCAAAATATAATTCAGAATGTCAAGCAGGAGTTTATGGTTAATCAAATGTAGCTAGAAAATATGTAAGAGAACTTTGGAAAGAATTGGACATCTGATTGTAGAATCAGACGTCTTAAAATCAAATGCTACAGTGCTTCTTATTTTTCTGCCTTCTGCTTCTTTTCTGATTTCTTCTCTCTTCTCTGCCTTTCTCTTCTTTGGCTTCTTTCTCTGTTCTTCTTTCCTTTGTCGTTGGTTCTTTCTTCTTTATCTTCTTCTTCCTACCTTGGCTTTCTCTTCTTTCTTCTCTAGTTTTTCTCCTTCCTTATTTCTTTGGCTTCAGCTTTGCCTTTTCTTTAGCCATGACTTCTCCTTCCTTATCATCTTTGCCTTAGCTTCCTTTGTGGCTTCTTCTCCTTAGCTTCCTTCTTCAGCTTCCTCCTTCAGTCCTTGCCGTGCCTTCTACCTTCAGCTTCCTCCTTCCTCTTTAGCTTTCTTCTTCCTTTCCCTGCAAGTGCAAAACCTACCCCTACCCTCCCTCGTGAACTCTCTCTCTTTGCTCTCTTAGGCTCGCTCTCCTAGAGCCTTTCTCGGGTAAACGGGTTGGGTTAGTGTGCCCAAGACTAGGCCCATCGGCGTGGGTGGTGGGCGAGGAGTGCACAGGTAATCGGGTTAGGCTACCAGGTCCGCGAAGTAGTGTATCGCGGATGATGCGTGGGGAGGCTAGTGGGACCTCACCCCGTGTCAGGAGGCGATAAGCCCCTGACACATTTTCATCTTATATCACATAGCTCGCTCGAAAACAACCGAGGTGGGACTAAATGTCCCACTTGCTTCCTTGCGCACGCCCGCAGGTGTCGCGTTCAATTGCTGATGTTGTAGAGTCTCCAAAGCCAATCGCTGGGCGTGAGTGGTTTGCGAAGAGTGCTCGTGTCGCCTGGGACCTGGAGCCTGGAGCGAGGCTGCCTGGAGTGAAGGTTGCTTGTTGCTTCAAGCCTGCTCTAATGGCGGCCAAGGTCCAAACCTGTACTCAAGTCAAACGGCCTTATGGCCTCGTTAAATCACACAGGGGGCTTCGTCGTGGCATGGCGAAGGTGTCTTGGTGGTTGGCGTGGTGTGGGGCGACCTGGGCGTGTGTGCCTAGGTCATTCTGTGGCCGTGGAGATGGGTTTGTTCAGGGGAAGAATGTGGAGTGTGTGGTGGTCGATTGATGTAAACACGTTTACACTACTTAAGATGTCTATTTATGCATGTTCTTAAGCATAGGATTGCATTGTATGATATAAATATTGCATAACATGCATCATCTTGCATTTAGAGTAGTTTGAATAAAATGGAGGTTAATTATCTCCTTTTATGTGCTTCGGCAGGGCAAACTTTTTATCGGGGCCTCTGATCGAAGATCCAACCGTACAGATGTGATCAGGGTGACGATTGGAGTTCAACGACTCCAAAATTGCCCTAATTAGTCATTTGTAGCATCAGATAGTGACTGGGGAACCCTAGAAGATCAAGGGCCAAGATGGTGTAAATCCGCACTTCAAACGACAAATCTGACTGCACGGATGGATTCGGATCGACGATTGCAGCCTAACGGCGTGAAAATCAACTCAATCCGACACCCGTGCACCATCTACAACATCCAAAAGATGGACGGCCAAGATGGCACCACGTGGCGCCATCTCAGCTGTCTAATCGGCCCTCAAGATCGCTGTTGCTTTTTCAAAGAAGTTTTGGCACGCGATCTGGGCCGTTGGATCTTGATCCAACGGCTGTGGATACGCGTGCCTTAAAACATCCTCGCTCCCATCCACGCTTCGCAGCGCAGTAGGCGAGGGTGTTATTGCGAGCAGGCGATGCGCGATTGAATCTCGCGAGAGGGCGAGCGACGCAGACAAGCAGGCGTAGCCGATTGTCAGATCTCGATCGAGCGGCTGCGGCTGCTCGATAGCGCCCATGCGCTATCGCACGCCTGTGCCTCACGCGGAATCGCACCCGATCAGGCGCGCACTGAGGAGGTGGGCGTAGCTCGATTTAAGCCGTCCGATCTTGTGATCGGACGATTGAGGATCGTTGAACGTGTGTAAGCGTTGTGCGCGCAGGCAAGCGAGCGGGTGCGCGTGCGCAGCTCACTACGCCCACGTCAGACCTTTAACGATGGTTTTATCCGTCACTAAAGGTCCTGAATTATTGTTTTTAAAGATGTAATGACCAAATTTCCCCCACTCCTTGCAACTATAAAAGGAGACCCCCTCCACACGAAATTCTCATCCATTCCTTCTCTTCTCTCCCTTTCCAAAGCTCAAGAGAAGCTTGTCCCACATCCGAGATGCTTCTCGCGAGATAAAGTTAAATTTTCGTCCCCCTTTGGAAGTGGATCCCGCAACGATGATGACGTGCTACCCCGTTCCCGTTCTTCTTCTTCGTCCTCCTTCGTCCAGGAGTCGTCCCGTCCGACTCATCCTCCAAGCGACCGTCGAGGAGGATATCTCTCTCCCCATTCTCTTTACTACTTTCTAGAATAGATTTACTACTTTCTAGAGTAATTCGGCTCGTCCTCCAAGCGACCGTTGAGGAGGATATTTCTCTCTCCATTCTTTTAATGCTTTCTAGAGTAAATTTACTGCTTTTCTAATGTAATTGTTTTCTACTTTCTAGTTGTAATGTTTAGTGAAACAAACAATCTCTTTAATGATGAATTCCCTGTTCATTCTACATCTCGTTTTGATTTCTGTTTGTAATATTCTTTCTCTCTTTTACTCTCTCTCTCTTCTATTTATTGTAAATAGTTAGATAGTTTTAATCAATTGAATAACTTCATGACAAATAAAAACAAACGTGTTGTTTTTAAATCAAATGTCCGCCTCCCTTTGTTCGACCCGGAATTTCCATTTCGGTATAAATTTTATTTGTTGAACACGAGTTCTTTGCTTTCAAACTACGACAGGTTTTTCGAAACCAAACACGTTAGCGTAGCAACCCGACGTTCAACATTTTAGCGCCGTTGCCGGGGAGGCAACAATTTCCGATCTTCTTTTCGCATTTCTTGCACTTTATTGTTTTCTAACTTGCTTTCTCTTATATCTATTGTTTTGCAGAGACCTCCATCAGGGAATCATCAAGCGGTAGACTAGAGGAAAGTGCAGTTGAAGACAACTGTAAGTACTCCCCATTCTTCCCCCTCCATAGACTTCATTCGCCACATTAAATCCAAATTCCAATTAACCTAGGTGTTTGCATAAATCCTAGGAATAGTTTTGTTGTTTAGATTCTCACTCACATTCATTCCACCTTCATTTATAAAAAAAAAACAAAAAGATAATCTTGTGGGGTAATTTTCAACAAACACACAACATACACCCACATTCAAGGCACTTAATCAAATTGATTTGTTTCTACTCAACCGGGTTCTGATCTGTGGAACCGGTACACACAAAGCAACACATAAAAGAGTAGAAATCATTCTAGGTTAACCATCTTTGAGTGCCTAACTTAGTGGTGCATTTGTGGCCAATTGTTTGAGTTGTTTGGGTCGCACCACTCTACTTAAAATCAACTCATCAAGTAGCTCCTCGATAGGGTTTTCAATCTAGGTCTATTCTAGGCACTCCACTTTCTTTCTGGTTTTAAAGGAAAACAATCTTCACCTGTGTTTGACAACTTGGTTATCCTAGAAACTTGATTGCAATCCACCTAATTTGAAACCCTAAAAGCTACTTAAGCAAGATTTGAACATTAAAATTCACGCATCACAAATAATCTTGCTTGAAAACCCTGGTTGTGCATGCACTTACATAAATCTCAATCAATCATTAAGGGCATAACCCATTTTAAGGGTCCAACACATTCCATAAGCACCGCAATCCCAGGCCTTAATAAAATTGAGTAGACGTTGGCCTTAAGGTCTGATTCGCTCTTTAGGGCATAGTCTGAGATTATTTTTGATTAACCTACTTGTACTAATTAATCTGATGTCTAGCCAGGGGAGTAGCGTCAAACGACCGCGGTTGGGGGGTACACTAGGAATCGGAGGCGAAAGCCGAAGGAAGAACCTTTTCCCCAGTCCCTCCTTCTAATTGGTTGGATTAAACAGACGCAAGTAGAGTAAAACATTTACAGTCTTAAGGCGGGTTTTGGGAGTCAGTAGATCCTTAGGCTACCCCACTTAAGGATAGCCTTGTTTTGTTATGCTGCAGGGTCCCTATCCCCAGTCCTTCCGACGTTCTCCTAGTTTATGCTGGGAAGACGGTCATTGAATCCCTGATTGGAAGGACCATTAGAACATGCTCGGAGGTGCAAGTTGGATTTTGGTCAAATTGATCCCATGGCCGACCAGCAGCCTCCTCTGCTTGGAAATCCACAGGAAGAATTTCGAAGGCAGCTGGAACAAATGCAGAGAATGCAGGAATGGTTCCAGAGAATGCAGGGCGCTCAGCCCTTTAAGGATTTTTATGATCCTTCAAATTACGGGGAACGTCCCGGCGTCCAGATTCCAGCCAGTGATGTAGAAATCAAGCCCCAGGTGCTAAGCCTGATTAAACATTATCATGGGCTTGGCTCCGAAGATCCGTTTCAGCACTTGGAGGACTTGACCACTTTGGTCCAGACCACCAAGGCATGAAATGTAAACGGGGAGCAAATGATCATGAGGCTCTTCCCCCACTCTCTTGGGGATAAGGCCACGCATTGGTATAGGACAATAGGAAGACCAATTACAACTTGGAATGAGTTGAAATCGGCCTTTCTGAAGAAATTCTTCCCAGTCAGACGTACCGATGCTTTGAGACGGGCAATCACTACCTTTACCCAGCGGCTGGGGGAGCAGTTTCATGTGGCCTAGGAGCGATTCCAGGACTTATTGCGGAGGTGTCCACACCATGAGGTGCCGAAATGGTAACTCGTGCAGATCTTCTATCATGGGTTGACTGAGCAACTCAGAAATCATGTGGATGCTTCTTGCGGAGGCAATTTCCTCAATAAAGATGCAGATAGTGCACATGATTTATTTGAGGAAATGAGTGATAATTCAATCAATCATGCCTCCATGGATACATTTAACCGGTCCCAGCAACCCAGATCAAATGTCAATGAAGTCCATGACTCTCATTCATTTCATATGGAATTGATTTGTAACAAGCTTGATAAGGTGGACTTGGTTGCTAAGAGAATGGAAGAGTGGATGGTTGGCAATTCTATGAACAACTCTTGATCCACTCAATCCCAAAATTCAGGATTCCATTCCTCACGAGCTCCTTCTGGACGGGAGTTCGTGAATCAACTTGATGCGGCTCAACTTGTGAGTCAGCATTTTTCGGAACCCCACGGGTTCCAAACTGGGGCCTTTGATCCCAGTTTTTCTGATCCTTCCCTTCTTTCTCTCCATCCTCACCCTATGAGGATGTCTGTGCTGTACAAGAGAATGTTAGATCTAACCCCTACTCGAATGCCTATAATCCAGGTTAGAGAAACCACCCTAACTTCTCTTGGAAAAACCCGGGGCAACAGACCCAATTCCGACCCGGCAACTATGCTCCACAACGACCAATGGGTCAGGGTCAAGTATATACTCAGTTGCTTCCGAATCAGGTCAATCAGCCAGCTTGGAATGCCCGTCAACCAGCAGGGCAGGTTGATTTGAATCGTCAAATGGTAGAGATGCAAGGATCCATGCTTCAGCTCATGCAGCAAATGAAAACTTCTCTGGACAACTTGCAGTCCGGGCTCATTGCTAACTCTCGTCAACTCGGATCTGTACCATCCCAACCCGTACCCAACCCGTGAAATAATATGAATTCAGGCAACCAAGCCCATGGGTACGGAAATCAGAGGGACCCACACGCACATGCTCAGGTGGTTGAGCAAGGTTCCTCGTCCTCTTCTTCTTCTTCTGCAAATCAACAATTCATGGTTAATCAAGCCCCTCCAATCTTTCTTAACCCTCCCCAAGACCCAAATTCTTATGCATCTGCAAATTCTGTCACTTTGAGGAGTGGTAAGCAGACTCAGTATCCACAACCACACTATTCTGATCTTTTGAATCTTGAAGAACCTAAGGAGAGAGGGGAGAATCCTGAAGGAGAAATCAAGGCTCAGGAACCTGATTCCAAAGATCTGACTCACATTCCTTTTCCTGAAGCCTTAACCAAATCAAAGAAGAAGAAGTCTGTTGATAGCAATGAGGAGCTTCTGAATCTATTTAAGAATGTTGAGATCAATATCCTGCTTCTTCATGCTATCAAGCACATATCGGCTTATGCAAGATTTTTAAAGGAATTATGTACACAAAAGCGTAAGTCGAGAGAATCTGTTCCGAGGAAGGTGGTACTCTCTGAGCAGGCTAGTTCTGTTATCCTACACTACCTCCCTTATAAAAAAAGAGATCCTGGTGCTCCGTTGATTTCTTGCGTCATCGGAGATTATACTTTTGATAGAGCACTTTTGGATCTGGGTGCATCCATCAACCTAATTCCGACTTCTCTTTACGAGAAGTTTGGGTTAGGTGAACTTCGGCCAACTTCAGTAACGCTACAGTTAGCGGACCGCTCGGTCACAAACCCGCGAGGCGTTATTGAAGATGTTATAGTTAAGGTCAAGGATTTCTTTTTTCCTGTAGATTTCCTTGTCCTTGACATGGATGTACCTAATAATCTGAGGAACACGCCCATCATTCTGGGGCGTCTGTTCCTGGCTACCGCTAAGGCCAACATTAATTGTGAAAGTAGTAGCATGGAAATCGCCTTTGGGGATCAACGAATGAAATTAGATATTTTTAAGGCGATCAACAAATTTGAGGGTTGTGGATTTATTGAGGAACTTGATGAGGATAATGAAAACATTGAAACTTGTTTGATGGTTTCTTAAATTGAAAGTTCCTCTTTGGATTATGAAATTGACTTGCAACCCTCTATGGCTGACCTACCATCTTCGGAAGAGGTTATGGATTTTGTTCACTCACAACCTCTTCCTCTTGTTGAATCTTCAGCATCTACCTTACCATCAACCATCAACCCTCCCCAGCTTGAATTGAAACCATTGCCTGAGAATTTGAAATATCAATTTTTAAGACCTCAGAAGATGCTCCCTGTGATTATCAGTGCTAAATTGACAAAGGAGCAAGAGATTAAATTGATCAAGGTCCTGAGGGAACATACGGAGGCAATTGGTTGGACCATTCATGACCTCAGGGGGATCGAGCCATCTTACTGTAATCATAGAATATTTTTGGAAGATGGATCCCGCCCTTCTCGCCAGATGCAGAGGAGATTGAATCCAAATATGTGAGAAGTGGTCAAAAAGGAAATCATCAAGTGGCTCGATGTAGGAATTATTTATCCAATCTGTGATAGTCCTTAGGTAAGTCCTGTACAGATTGTTCCGAAGAAAGCTGGGATTACCATTGTGACTAACGAGAGAGGAGAATCTGTCACAACTCGTTCAGCTTCCTCTTGGAGGGTTTGTATTGATTATAGGAAGCTGAACACAACCACTAAAAAAGATCATTTTCCCCTGCCCTTCATCGATCAAATCTTGGAAAAATTAGCTGGGCACAAGTACTTCTGTTTTCTTGATGGCTACTCGGGATACAACCAAGTTCCTATCCATCCCGAGGATCAGGAAAAAACTACTTTCACCTGTCCCTACGGAACCTTTGCTTTTCATAGGATGCCTTTCGGGTTATGCAATGCACCTGCGACTTTTCAAAGGTGTATGCTAGCCATATTTTCTGACATGGTGGGAGAGTTTATGGAAGTCTTCATAGATGATTTCTCTGTTTTCGGAGAATCATTTGACTCTTGTTTGGCTAATCTGGAAATGATTCTTAAGCGATGTATCAAAACACGATTGGTCCTTAGCTGGGAAAAGAATCATTTCATGACCCAAGAAGGCATCGTATTGGGTCATGTAATCTCTGAATGGGGAATTGAAGTGGATAAAGCTAAGGTTGATGCTATCGCTAAACTTCCTCCTCCCACATCTGTTAAACAAATTAGATCATTTCTTGGCCATGTGGGATTTTATGGAAGATTCATCAAGGATTTCTCGAAGGTTGCTCGTCCTTTGAGCAATCTTCTTGCCAAAGAAACGCCGTTTGTTTTTGACGAATCATGCCGAAAGGCATTTGATTTCCTGAAAACGGCAGTCACCTATGCTCCAGTTTTGCAAGCACCAATTTGGACAGCCCCTTTTGAGATCATGACCGACGCTTCTGATTACGCGGTCGGGGCTGTCCTGGGTCAGAAAATTGATAGAAAGCCCTCTGTCATCTACTATGCTAGTAAAACTCTGGATGAAGCCCAGAGGAATTACACTGTTACTGAAAAGGAATTACTAGCTGTAGTGTTCGCTTTGAAAAAATTCAGGGCTTATCTCTTAGGGTCTCATGTTATCATCTATACCGATCACTTGGCTTTGAGACATCTCTTGGCCAAAAAGGATGCTAAACCCCGGCTTATTCGTTGGATTTTTTTACTTCAAGAATTTGATATTGAAATCAAGGATAAAACCAGGGTACAAAATGTGGTCGATTGCTAGGTGATTCTTCTTGTCCGGACATTCCGATTGCTGACACTTTTCCATACGAAACTATTCTTACAGTTTTAGGTGTCCACACCCCATGGTTTGCTGACATTGTTAATTATTTGGCCATTGGTGAAATCCCCCAGGATTGGACTAAGCAACAACGGGATAGACTCAAATCTGAGGCCAAATACTACTTCTGGGAGGACCCTAAGCTGTACCGCATCGGCTCTGATCAGATTATTCGTCAATGTATACGGGAGAATGAATTCAATAGTATACTCGAGTTTTGGCATGCATCTGGGTGTGGTGGACATTTCTCCGGGAAAAAGATGGCTGCAAAAATCTTGCAATCTGGCTTCTACTGGCCGTCTTTATTCAAGGATGCCCAAGATTTCTCAAGGTCATGTTCTCGATGTCAGGCACTCGGGAGCATAACTAAGAGAGATATGACCCCTAAATCTAATTCTTCTCGTTGAAATTTTCGATGTTTGGGACATCGATTTCATGGGACCCTTTATCCCTTCATTTGGACATTAGTACATTCTTGTTGCTGTTGATTATGTGTCCAAATGGATTGAGGGGATTCCCACGCGAATCAATGACCACAAGGTGGTCATCGATTTTGTCAAGAAAAATATCTTCAGTAGGTTCGGGATTCCGAGGGCTATCATCAGTGATGGTGGCACTCATTTTACTAATGCCCAATTCCAAAATTTATTGGCCAAATACGGGGTTAATCACCAACACCTTACCATCCCCAGACGAATGGACAAGCTGAGATCTCCAATCGAGAGATTAAGAACATTCTGCAGAAAACGGTTAGGCCTGATCGTAAGGATTGGACTCAAAAGCTTGAGGACGCTCTTTGGGCCTATCGTACGGTGTATAAAACGCCCATCGGCATGTCTCCATTCCGTTTGGTGTATGGAAAGGCATGCCATCTACCCGTAGAGATTGAACACAGGGCATTCTGGGCGATCAAACAATGCAATTTAGATCTGAATTTAGCTGGGAAGATAAGGAAACTCCAACTATCTGAGTTGGAGGAGCTTAGAAATGATGCTTATGAGAATGCCAAGATCTACAAGGCTCGGACCAAAGCTCTACATGATCAACTGATTTCCTGCAAGATCTTTGAGACAAACCAGAATGTCTGGTTATTCGATTCTAAACTTAAGCTCTTTCCTGGCAAACTTAGATGTAAATGGAATGACCCATTCATAATTGACTAGAATTTTCCAAATGGAGCCGTTCAAATTTCTGGCCCAAAGATGGGTAACACATTTAAAGTCAACGGTCAACGTCTGAAGCCTGTTATTGACCGTATTCTTCTAGAACCCGTCTCAGACATAGTTGCTCTAGCCATTCTGTGACTTCTTTGGCTGGACTTCGCCTAGCTGACGGCATTAAACTCAGTAGTTGTACATATGACACAAGGCTGATACGAGCTTCATATTCAGGTGACATCTTTCATATTCTACCCTTTCTTTCATGTCTCTTTTTCAATGAGGACATTGCATCAGCTAGGCATGGGGGGTGGATTCATTTTTGAATCATTTGATCAGTTTTGTGAAATTCATGTAAATTGTTTTTCTCTTCTTATTTATACATAAAAAAAATCAAAATTAGGAAGGATTAGTTGGACATTAGGACTTTTCAATCTTAAGAAACTTTACATTAGGATCTGAACACAAAGACCCTTCAGGTCTTTGGACTTAATTAGCCCGTGTATCCACTAAAATGTGGATTTGTCTTTCGAGTCCTCGTCATCTTAATTCTATCGTAATTGGAATAAATAAGTTTGGGTGATAAGTACACGACTTATCAACCCACCCTCTGATTTGAGGGAATTTTTGAGTTTTAAGCATCTACACACTTTCTTTTTACTGACTCGTTGTTCGGTGATTTTAATGAAAATTGGGTAGCTAATGAACCTTCTAGGGTGATATGGCTTCAAGTTATCGTGGGTAACAGCCCATAGGTAGGTTATCCAGAGCCTAGTCACTGGACCTTTCTCTTTTTGCTGCCTTTAGGTAAATCTTAGACCAGGGAAGCCACCTACTTAAAAAAAAAAAGAAAAAAAAATCAAAAAGAAAAGGAAAAAAGAAAAAAAGAAATAAACCACACTTCCCGCATGAGTATGGCTGGCAAGTTGTCAGTGGTAACAGCTCATCAACCGGTTGTTCAGAACCCAGCTCAATAAATGCATTGAAAATTCCCAAAACACTTAGGAAGAAGCGGAGAAATAGAATAAACCGGGGAGATATACACTGGATTCACCCTTGTGTTCACCCTGGAAAATAAAAATAAAAGTAGGGAGAAAGCTACCAGTTGTAAAGATACACCTTTAGGCAGAATTCTTTTTAGGTCACCTAGAGGCGTGGAAATCCGAAGTCTATTTTAATTGCCGGTCAACGAGTCTATCACATTCACAATAAGATGCTTAGAACTTAGGGTTCTCATCAAATCTTGGGTGAGTTGAATGGCCGTAGAAAGCCACTCTTTAACCCTAAAACTTGAAAATCCAAAAAATATTAGAAAAGAGGAAAAAGAGAGAGAAATTTTTCTTTGAATAAGGTGAGGGTTTAAGGCAGTCTGCATTTTGGCAGATACTCGGGCACTGTTGTTTCTTTGAAAGTTCAGATCCTAGGTAGACATTTTCTTAATGATTGAAAATAACTCATGCCCAAATAATCCAACCTGATTCTTTTATAAATAGCATATAGTTTTTGCTAGGGACTAGCAAAAGATAGGCATGGGGGTATGATGTAAACATGTTTACATTGCTTAAGATGTCTATTTATGCATGTTCTTAAGCATAGGATTGCATTGCATGATATAAATATTGCATAACATGCATCATCTTGCATTTAGAGTAGTTTGAATAAAATGGAGGTTAATTATTTCCTTTTATGTGCTTAGACAGAGCAAACTATTTATCGGGGCCTCGGATCGAAGATCCAACCGTACAGATGTGATCAGGGTGATGATTGGAGTTCAATGACTCCAAAATCGCCCTAATCGGGCATCTGTAGCATCAGATAGTGACCGGGGAACCCTAGAAGATCAAGGGCCAAGATGGTGTAAATCCACACTTCAAACGACAAATCTGACAGCATGGATGGATTCGGATCGACGATCGCAGCCTAACGGCGTGAAAATCAACTCAATCCGACACCCGTGGCACCATCTACAACATCCAGAAGATGGACGGCTGAGATGGCGCCACGTGGCGCCATCTCAGCTGTCCAACCGACCCTTAAGACCACCGCTGCTTTTTCAAAGAAGTTTTGGCACGCGATCTGGGCCATTGGATCTCGATCCAACGACTGTGGATATGCGTGCCTTAAAACATCCTCGTGCCCATCCACGCTCCGTAGCGCAATGGGCGAGGGTGTTATCGCGAGCAGGCGACGCGCGATTGAATCGCACGAGAGGGCCAGCGGCGCAGACGAGCGGGCGTGGGCAAGCATCAAATCTCGATCGAGTGGCTGCGGGCGCTCGATAGCACCCACGTGCTATCGCACGCCCGCGCCTCACGCGGAATCGCACGCGATCAGGCGCGCGTCGAGGAGGCGGGCGTAGCGTGATTTAAGCCATCCGATCTCGTGATCGGACGGCTGAGGATCGCTGAATGTGCGCAAGCATTGCGCGCGCAGGTAGGCAAGCGGGCGCACACGTGCTGCCCACTACGCTCACGTTCAGACCTTTAGCAACGGTTTTATCCGTCACTAAAGGTCCTGAATTAATGTTTTTAAGGATTAATGAACAAATTGCCCCACTCCTTGCAACTATAAAAGTAGACCCCCTCCACACGAAATTCTCATACCTTCCTTCTCTCCCTCTCCAAAGCTCAAGAGAAGCTTGTCCCACACCCGGGATGCTTCTCGCGAGATAAAGTCAAATTTTCGTCCCCCTTCGGACGTTGATCCCGCAATGACGACGACGTGCTGCCCCATTCCCGGTCTTTTGCTTCGTCCTCCTTCGTCCAGGCGTCGTCCCGTCCGGCTCGTCCTCCAAGCGACCGTCGAGGAGGATATCTCTCTCCTCATTCTCTTTACTGCTTTCTAGAATAGATTTACTGCTTTCTAGAGAAGTTCGGCTCATCCTCCAAGCGACCGTCGAGGAGGATATTTCTCTCTCCATTCTTTTAATGCTTTCTAGAGTAAATTTACTGCTTTCTAATGTAATTGTTTTCTACTTTCTAGTTGAATGTTTAGTGAAACAAACAATCTCTTTAATGATGAATTCCCTGTTTATTCTACATCTCGTTTTGATTTCTGTTTGTAATATTCTTTCTCTCTTTTACTCTCTCTCTCTTCTATTTATTGTAAATAGTTAGATAGTTTTAATCAATTGAATTACTTCATGACAAATAAAAACAAACACATTATTTTTAAATCAAACGTCCGCCTCCCTGTGTTCGACCCGAAATTTCCATTTCGGTATAAATTTTATTTGTTGAACACGAGTTCTTTGCTTTCAAACTACAATGACAGGTTTTTCGAAACCAAACACGTTAGCGTAGCAACCCGACATTCAACATTGATGGAAAGGGGGAAAATGATCAGTGGAATGTGGCAGAGCTTCTAAGGTGTTTGGCGAGGTGGGTGGTTGTGTGGAATGACGGAAGGACCTCGCTGGTGGTCTACTGGTGGTGGAGAAGACGGTGGTGGTCTGTGAGCATCGAGGGGTGAAAATAGAAATAGAGAGGGGGAAACAGGAAGAGGAGAGAGAGGGAAGATACCTGACCTACTCTAAGGATGAAGGGGGAAGAGATGGCGGATGGCGCGTATCTGCCGCCGCTGGAGACGAAGATCCCAGTTAGAAGGGAACGGCGATGATGAGGAGGATACAGGCGTGTGCGCAGGTACGGCGTGACGCGGATGACGGAGGCAAGGGCAACTCTGCCATTGGTATTGTGGCAGAGCGACGAGAGGAGGAGAAATAGGTTGCAGGAGCTCGCTGGGTGTCTGGCCGGAGCTCGACTGCTGTGCTGCTGCGATGAGTTTGTCGCGTGGAGGTTTTAAGGCGTGAGCATCCGTGGTTGTTGGATGGTGATCCAACGGTCTAAATCCATCACGCGGGTAAGGAGAGAGAGAGGGCGTGGTGGTCTTACAGATTTGGCTGGGTCGGTTTGGGCGGCTGAGATGGCGCCACGTGGTGCCATCTTGGCTATCCATCTTCTGAGTATTATAGACGATGCCACAGGTGTCGGATTGGACCGATTTTTGTGCTGTTAGGCTGCGATCGTCGATCCGAATCCATCCATGCGGTCGAATTTGTGGTCTGTGGTGCAGATTAACACCATCTTGGCTCTTGCTCTTTAAGGTTCCTCGATCTCTATCTGGTGCTACGGATGCCCGATTAGGACGATCTTAGAGTCGTTGAACTCAAATCGTTGCCCTGATCAGATCCGTACGGTTGGATCTTTATTCTGTGGTCTGGATAAAAAGTCACCCTATCCTTAACCATAAGAAGGAGACAATTACTATACAATTTATACAACTTGATCTAAATGCATGATTATGCATGTTATGTACTATTTACAATATATGATGCTAATGTAACACTAAGAACATGCATTAATAAATATTTTAAAGTAATCAGATATATGCACATCACTTATGCTTAACAAATATCCTAAGTAATATACCTAAGTCTATACTACTACTATACTAATCTAATCTAATGCAGCTCCATGGAAGAAAGCTCCTCTGGGAAGTCGAGTCTGAATTACAGCGAATCCACCAAGAAGAAGATCTCCACCTGGAAGAAGACACCACTCCTCCTACTCCTCAAGTGTTGCAAAAACAACAAATGATTAGTAAGAATCAAAGAATGTGTATACAAAAAGAATAAAAGAATCTATATACAATTAAATTTAAATGAATGAATGTTTATTTACAAAAGCAAAAATTATTTATAAATAAAGAATTAAAGAATAATTTTGGCGTATAGAGAGTTGCTCCTTGGCAGCGACGCCAAAATTATGATGCGCAACACATCAACAATCATAAGAATGCACTATTATCGGATTTTTATCCCCGGCAACGGTGCCAAAAATATGATCGACGACTACCTGTTCGTACAAAAAGGATTGTTGTTGTAGTATATGTTACAAATACAAATCGTTGTCGCGTCAATTTTATTTATATACTTAATTTTTACTGATTTATTCCAGGTTGTTCACTGGAAGGTAATTATTGATATACATTACTCTCTAAGTCTAATAATATTCTTTAATTCCAAAAAGGTTGATTTTATATACAAGAATGAATGAATAAAATAATGAAACAATTATGTACAGAAAAATGAGTTACAATACTTACAAACACTTATCTATAAACAAGCATCAAAAACTATAATTAAATACTTTATATTATTTATTTACAACTTATATTAATAATATTTAGATATATGTACAATAATAAGTAATAATATATACTATACTAACTTAAATTAACATAGTAACATATACAGTAACACATAATGTATGTACAACGACTTCTATAAGTGTCGCTAAACCTTAGAAAAATTATATATATAAGCTAAGGTAAAAATAAGAACTATATTGACATTTATTTTATCTATAATGACAGATACATATGTCATTAAAGCTTTGTAATTTATATACAAAATAGAGCTCAAACATATATTTGTATTTACATATATACTATATATATACAGACTATATACTATATTACTTTTATACACACACACATACATGCACTTCTATCATATATACATACGCACACATAACTCACAGAGGCACAAGGCCTCTTCAGACACTTAGTTACTTTTAGCTATTCTTCTTCCCTCTATTAAGCGCCTTAATTACCTCACTAATGACAAAATTATGTTAATTAATTGGCAGACAGCCTTTTCGAGGGATACACAGCACCCTCATGGGTGGGATCAGACCTTTACTAAGAGCTACCATAATTCTCTAATTAGGCACTTTAATCTCGTTTTATGCTCATTATTGGGCCCAATTAGTCCCACACACAGTGCACGGCTCCTAGCCCATGCTCCGTACACACATCAAATGCTCATTCATTTTCATGCTCAAAGGATAGAGGGGAGAGGGCATTGACAAGTAGTGCCCGATACTTGACGATTGAGGGGAGTGAAATACAAAAACAATTTAAAGCACACTAGGCGCTTGCACAGCCACGATGTGGCACTATTGTGCCACCTTCAGGCACTTCTGTTCTAATGCGCTAGTGTGTGATTTAGCATGATTTGGCCCTCGATTTGAGGGCCCAAATTAATTCCATTTTCCAAATAAATTATATGTATGTAAAGTCCTTATATATGGCTATATAATTATATAGTTTATTTACAAAAATAATTATATTTACTATATAAATAAATTAGCTAAAGATTACAATTTATACATACTGATTATTAGGTTTATTTCTTAATTAATGTTTAAATTATTTAATTAATGGTCTAATTGACCCTGTACAGAGTTAGTATACATATTAAATTATTTAATATACATTTTTATTATATGTTACACATTTTATTTTAATTTATATACATTTAAATATGTGATTTCAGGCTATTATACATATAAATTAGGTATACATAGTATAATACTTTATAAATATAATTAAATTAGTTTAAAGTATTTAAAATACTATAGTACAAATACACAGTATAAGTTAGTTCAGAAATAACTTAATTTACTAATTTATTCTAATTTAATTTAGTAACTTAATAACTTAATAAATTAATTAGTTATTATATATAAATTAAATTAAGTTATAGGTTTCTTAATGTACATTATATGTATTTAAATACATATATACAGTATCATTCATAAATAGGTTTATTTATAGGGTTTTATTAATTTATTTAGTTTATAGTACATATAAGTTAGTATAATTAATAAATAATTATATAAATACTTTATGTACAATTTAAGTCATCTTAAATACTTATTTTACATTATATAATATATACATAAGTTATTTATACATATTGTATACATCAAACACTCTATACATATATTTAACTTAGTGAATAGCTTATATATACATGTATTTACACAATATACATAGTGTTTTTGTGTATTTTTGAAGTTTTTCTACTTTTTATGATTTTTATGAGTTTTATAGAGGCCAGGGATGTGAGAGAAAGAAAGAGGTGAGGGAAGTAGAGTATTTTTATAATTTTTTAGGTTTGGGATCTTTTATTAAGTCTAAAGGTATACTGAATCGTCGGCTGGTATTTCTACTAAGTCGAGGATTCAGATGACCTTGAAATTTGGTATACACTTAAAAATATACCCAATCCTACTCAAGACATATTTATTTTATTTTTTTGGATTTCTTATAACATTTTTATTTATGTGCAAGTGAAGCATAATTTAGGGTCTTTTAAGAAGTTTCAAGAAGAACCTAAGACCCTAAAAAGTCTTGTAGTGGTTGGATAAGCAGTGAACTACCATAGATATGCTCTGAACAATCTATGAAAGATGTTCCAACCAAAAAATATGATTTTCATTCAATTTTTCCCTTAATTTCCTAATGTGGACAGTTAGGCACAATAATTAGCTGACAAAGGAGTTAAAATTCAACTTACAAGTCACTCAAATGCAATAAAAAGGCATAAAAGTACATGGATGCTTGTTACAAAATATTACACAATAATTATGACACATGTCAGCTCTTTAAAACAATTAAAACCTCAGCCCACTACCCATCTGTTTAGCCCAACCAGAGGATCTAGCTGCAGCTACAAAAAATAGTAGCTGCAATAGCTGCTGAAACAACAGCTAAATGATCCTGCTATAGCTGCAGTAGCTCAGTTCAGATGTTCTACAGTTCATTCAGACGTCTTATACATGGGTTCCAAGGCTGCAGCAGCTATGAGGTCTCAATTTCAATAGATTTGATAGGGATTTCAGTGATCACTTATCCCAGACCAGACTTAAGAAAGTTTGATAAGGGATGAATTATACCCAAATTTAGAAGGTGATTTTCATTGAAAACCATTTTGAAATCAAAGAAAAAGACCTTAAATCCCTGCTTATAAAATGCACCTTCATTCCTCTTTAAAAATCATTTAAAATCATCTTAGGACATCCTTTCAAACCTTGATTAAGCCTTCGATATTAAATCATGAAATTGGTTATATGGAGGGTGAAATATCACCTCAATTGGGCTTTTAATTTGGGTCTTATGATGATCTTCTCCACTTAATCTCCTTAAACACCATTGATGGGTGTTCAAGGTGTTTTGTGGATTGATCAAGACCCGTTGGGTCCTTGTTCTATCTCAAATCAGGGAGATTAATTCTCCTTGATAGAACTCTCCAATACATGCCTTGATTAAGATATATCCTCATCCATAATTTAAAAATAAAACTCAAGGACATTGGAATCCTTGCGTAACACCTAATCAAGCCCATTAAAATCCTCAAAATGCTCGATCAAATCCAATAAAACCTCAAATTGATTTCAAATCATTGATTTGAATATTAAAAACCATTTTAGAATATGATTGAGCAATTCGAGTTTATAAAACAAGATCGGGGGATCTTTGTGGAATTGCGAAATGGATGAGAGACCCCCCAAAGTGATTTTTGGCACTAATTTCAGATCTGAGAACCAAGGTTCTCAGGTCTAAAATTAGACCTTAATGAAAGGGTGATTTACGAAATCAAAATCGAGGGAATTAGAAAGCGATCAAATGAAATGTAAGGGGATGATGAGTGGCTACTCATCATAGCTAAAAAGCTAAAGTTAAATTAGAACTGGGTTAAACAATATCAAATTAACAAATAAAAAGGGTTAAGTGTGGGAATCAAAGAGAAAGACCTAAAACCTTAATTCTGTGTTAAAATTGAATAATTAGGTCATAAAACGAGATATTCTTAAGATAAAGGTCAAATAGTGATCTAAGTTTTAATTGAACATACAAACAAATTTAAAAGTCCAAATCAAAAGTACAATTAATTTCTCAAATGTTCAATTGAGCACATATAAAAACTTGAAGATATTTGGACATCATTAAGGCCTTGAAACTTAGAGTTTACATTTAGGTCCTTTATGTATCACATTTTCTTCTTTAGAAAACTTTCTCGGACCTATTTGTAACCCGCAGGGACCTCTTTGAAAGCCCTTAGGGTCCGTTCGGTTATTATTTCTCACCACTTATAGACCTACCCATAATTTTTCTACCCCTTCGTAAGGGGCCTCTCCCTGCAATTTGCCCAAAGGATCCTGTCACCTACTGCCCCCACGCATGCACTGTAGTGCACGAAGAACACGGTGAATCGTGGCCGTCCAATCTCCCTTGATTATGATCTACGGCCTAATCTGAATCGAAGCTTCGCTCGAAGCGACGCGTATGCTCACCCAACTCCCCATATCCCATCCTACGGTCAGATTTCAATTTGGCAGCCCGCGTGCTTCTCTCCTCTCATCCTTGCCGCCGATTCCATCGACGACTATCTTCACCCCCACGGTTATCTGAGCCACTGAGATTGCTACTTAAGCACCTCAGTGGTCGCGCGCGCAAAGGATCGCTCTCTCCTATCTTCTTAGCGTTCGTTCTTCCACTCCAGCTACCCCTCCCCACCAAATCCCTGATTTCACATCCATCGACTATGAAATCCTCAACTTCTCCTCGACCCTCCTTGTCGCTAAGGACCTCATAGCACCTGAGGACGACCTTGAAGCTTCACTAGAAGGCTTTTCCCTCCGTTGGAGCTCACCTCCCTCCCTTCTTCCTCCTTAGCCATCAGCTAAGGACCCATAGGTCCCATTCTTCCTATTAGAATAGTTTTATTGTTTTGTAGTTTAGCTGTAGCAGTAGTTAAGTAGATTAGTAGTAGAATTAGAGTTAGAATTAGTTATTAATTTGCTGTTCTGTTAGCTTAGCAGTAGGAGTAGAATTAGATTAGATTTCCCCCCTCATCTCCTTTGATCATTCCAGATCGGAGGGGATTGTTTCACACAGTCACTGATCATGAATTTTCTCCCTCTTCATGTTTTCCATATTGCTTCTGATTCCCGCGATTTATTTCTCACAATTCACCCACTCATTAGACCTAATTTTAGATCTGATTGTTTTCTACTCTCAGATCTGAAATTAGCGTCAAAGATCATATTAGGGACTTCTCACTCATTCCATTTTGCTCACAAAAGCCCCTGATCTGAGCTTAAAAGAGAATTGGTTTACTGGATTGCTATTGAATTTGGATTGTAATGAATTTTAATCATTTGAGCTTTGAACGTTTGATCTAGCAGATTGAGGATTTTGATTTTGATTCACTGATTAGCAAGGAATCTGAGGTGATTTTGAAGTCAAAATTCACCTCAGAAGAGCTATGATTTGATCTGGATTTTCGTGAGGATTTAAATGTCTTGAATGCATGGTTGAGCCAATGAGAATCACTTAGTTGATTTGAGACTCTACCTTGCATCTTCAAGTTGATTTTGAGGAGTAAATCTGATTTACTAACCTAAGGAATTCTCCATATTCCTTAAGGTTCCAGAATTCTGGGATTGGAGTGTTTGGTTTAAATTGACTAATTTGATTCTTTCTACATGCTGTCTATAGCATTAGAAAGAGTTAGATCAGCTTCTCTGATGTCAAACATTTACACTACTTAAAATGTCTATTTATGCATGTTCTTAAGTATAGGATTGCATTTCATGATATAAATATTGCATAACATGCATCATCTTGCATTTAGAGTAGTTTGAATAAAATGGAGGTTAATTATCTCCTTTTATGTGCTTGGATAGGGCAAACATTTTATCAAGGCCTCGGATTAAAGATCCAACCGTATGGATGTGATCAGGACGACGATTGGAGTTCAACGACTCCAAGATCGCCCTAATCAGGCATCCGTAGCATCAGATAGTGACTGGAGAACCCTAGAAGATCAAGAGCCAGGATGGTGTAAATCCGCACTTCAAATGACAAATCTGATCGCACGGATGAATTCGGATCGACGATCGCAGCCCAACGACGCAAAAATTGAGTCAATCCGACATCCGTGGCACCATCTACAACTTCCAGAAGATGGACGGCCAAGATGGCACCACGTGGTGCCATCTCGACCGCCCAAATGGCCGCATGCAATCTCTGAAGACCCCGCACCCGCTCCATCTCTGCCGTTGGATCTTGATCCAACAGCTGTGCTCGCCCACATGAAAACTTGCGTGAGACTTCGCAACTTGAATCTTCACCATCAAAGAAATCAGGATCCGTATCAATGTATGTCCCAAAATCAGTTGTCACTTTCTGTTCCCAGGAGACATATGTTTCCTCGTAACCCGGCTCAGGGATCTCAGGTGAAGAAATCAGATCTTCCTTAATTGGTCGCTTTAATTTAATCTAGTCATAACACGTGTCCCCCCCAACAGGTGCCTGAGCGGGTTCTGTCATTGGCTTTCCTGAAGAGGGTTCATCCTAGGAATCATCCCAAGATTGAATCAAAGCAACCACGAATCTCATCCTCAATTTCGCTAATTTTCCAAGTAGAAACTCACCCGGGTTCTTATCCTTAACATCCTGGAGCCAATCCAACAAAAACTTATTCAAATCATCAATTATTTCAATTAGGGGCTCCAATCTCTCAATGCAAGGTATTGGCTGAACTTCTAAAGATTGTATGATATTCCTCAAGTTAGCCAGAACCTTATCTTGAACCTGGTTAACCTAAACCAAATGAGTTGGTTCAAAGTTGGGCGGGTTTGGGCTTAATGCAGGGGAATTAACGAATTGAGATTCGTTATACCCTTCCTGATAATAGGTCATTTCAGATTGTTCAAAAGATGGTGATGACCTGAAGGCAGTGAAATCAGAGGATGGGTAAGGATCGGCGTATCCTTCTTGATTGTAGATCGTATTAAGTTGTTCATGAAAGGAAGACGATCTATAATCGATGTAGCTCTGAGAAGGATAGAAATCAGAATCAAAGTGTTCAGGGTTAGACCCTAAACACAGGGGTCTGGAATTGTATCCCTAATCCGAATTATCCCAACTAACTGTTGGTTGATTACAATATGAGTCGGGATAATCGTCATGTTGAGGATAATTCACAACAGGAGGGAAAGAGTGGGAATGCATGAAATATGTGGAAGGATTCATGAGACACGGGAGGAAGAAAGGTGCCCTGCAATGCAAACAATCAAACTTGTCCTTAAATGGGTTAGCCTAAAGACTTACAGACTCCCAAAACCCGTCTTGAGATAAAGGAACAATTTTATCTATTTCCGTCTGTTCAATCCAGCCAGTTAGAAGGAGGGACTGGGGAGAAGGTTCTTCCTTCGGCTTGCGCCTCCGGTTCCTAGTGTACCCCCTAGCAGCGATCGTTTGATTCTGCTCCCCTAGCTAGACATCAGATTGAACAGTAGAAACAGACTAATTGAAAATAATCTCGTTCTGGGTTCTGAAGAGCGAGTCCAATCCTTAAGATCGACGTCTACTCTGTTTTATTTAGGGCTAGGTTTGAATGTGCTTTGGAATGTGATGGGCCCTTTAAATGGGTTGTGCCCTTAATGATTGATTGATTCATGTGTGCGTGCACAACCAGTGGTTTTCAAGCAAGATTATTTTTGATGCGATGAATTTTAAGGTTCAAATCTTGCATAGTAGCTTTTAGGATTCAACTTTAGGTGTTTTCAAACAAGTTTCATTGGCACACCAGGTTTTGAAAGCACGGGTGAAGATGTTTTCCTTTAAAGCTTAAAAAGAATGTGGAGTGCCTGGTAAATCTCTAAGAGTTGAACCTAAGTGGCAGCTACTTGATTAGTTGATTTTATTTGAAGTGGTGCGGTCCAATCAACTCAAACAATTGGCCTGATGCACCACTTAATTAGGCACACAAATGATTACCTAATCTGATTTCTACTCAATTGTGTGTTTGGATGTGTGTACCGGCTCTTAAGATCAGTTTACTGGTTGAGTTAGAAAATCAGATGAGGTTGTGTACCTCTGTGAGATTTTTTTTTTTAATTTTTCTTTTTTTTAATGTGGGGGTTGGGGTGAGTATGGGTGTCAAATAATAAACAATCTAACCTTAGAGTTTATAAAAATACCTAAGTTGATTGATGTTTGAGTTATTATGTGATGAAATGAAATCTAATGGGTGGGAGGTGGGGGATAACTCACAGAACCTTCCAAAGCACTTTACTCCGATCTACCGCTTTTGCCTGTCTCGAAAGAGTACCTGCAATTACAATAAGAAAGGAGAAAAGTGAGGTAAATGATTTGTAAGTTACAGAACGCGAAGAGAAATCAAAGATCGTCGTCTCCCCGGCAACGGCGCCAAAATGTTGAACGTGCGAATCGCTACGCTAACGTGTTTGATTTTGGAAAACCTGTCGTTGTAGCTTGAAAGCGAAGAATTCGTGTTCAACAAATAAAATTTATACCGAAATGAAAATTCCAGGTCGAACACAGGGAGGCGGACGTTTGATTTAAAAACTACGCGTTTCTTTTTATTTGTCACGAAGTAATTCAATTTAAAACTATCTAATTATTTACAATAAATAGAAGAGAGAGAGAGGGTAAGAGAGAGAGAGAAAGAATATTACACATAGAAATAAAAAATGAGATGTAGAATAAACAGAGAATTTATCATTAAGGAACTTGTTCATTACAACTAGAAAGCATAAAACAATTACACTAGAAAGCGATAAATTTACTTTAGAAAGCATTAAAAGAATGGAGGGAGAAATGTCCTCCTCGACGATCGCTTGGAGGACGAGCAGAACTACTCTAGAAAGCAGTAAATCTATACTATAAAGTAGTAAAAAGAATAGGGAGAGAGAAATCCTCCTCGACGGTCACTTGGAGGACGAGCCAGACGGGACGACGCCTGGACGAAGGAGGGCAAAGCCAAAGAACGGGAACGGAGCAGCATGCCATCGTCATCGCAGGATCCACTTCCGAAGGGGGACGAAAATTTGGACTTTATTTCGCGAGAAGCATCCTGGGTGTGGGACAAGCTTCTCTTGAGCTTTGGAGAGGTAGAGAAGAGAAGGAAGGGATGAGAATTTCGTATGGAGGGGGTCTCCTTTTATAGTTGCAAGGAGTGGGGGCAAAATGGTCATTACATCTTTAAAATAATAAATGAGGGGTCTTTAGTGATGGATAAATTCGTCACTAAAGCCCCCAACGTGGGCGTAGCATCCACGCCCACGCGTGCCTCCTCAGCTGCCCGCTTCCTCAACGCCCACGCACATTCATCAGATCTCAGCTGTCCGATCGCGAGATCGGACGGCTTAAGACGCGCCTGACCCGCTTGTTGTGCGCCCGCCTGGCGCGTGACGCCGTGCGTTCAATCGCGCGTGATCTCAATTGAGCGCAGACGGCCGTCCGATCAAGATCCAACTCCCGCCCGCGCTCGCTCGTCCGCGCCTTTCTCCCCTTCAGTGCGGTTCGAACCCGCGCCCGCAGCTCGCATAAGCGCGCTAGGCTGCTGCGCTACGAGGCACGAATGGTCGAGCAGGCGCTTTTAGGCGCGGCTGACCACAACCGTTGTATCAAGATCCAACGGCGGAGAGGGAGCGGGTGCGGGGTCTTCAGAGATTGCATGCGGCCGTTTGGGCGGCTGAGATGGCACCATGTGGCGCCATCTTGGCCGTCCATCTTATGGAAGTTGTAGATGGTGCCACGGATGTCGGATTGACTAGATTTTTTTTTTTTTTGAGAAGGAAAGGAATGCTATCGAATCACCGATAGCAAACCAGGAGAGCTTTTGTTGATAATAATAAAAAAATATTTACATTATCGAACCCCAATGTTGTATGAGACTCCAGCAAAAGTTTACAATATTATCCACATACACTGGGGTCTCCTGAAAAACACACTCATTTCTAGCCCTCCATACAGCTCATAAAACAGCCACCATATGTAAACATGGCTTATTCCCATCCACAAGACCGCACCATAAATTCTCCCATGTGGGTAAAGACTCATTGCATACTCTCCTCCATATATAATCTGTGATCACGCAAGAAGAAAAGATATGAGTGCTAGAATCATTATGCATCCCACATAAATGACAAAATTGATTGGGGGTACCCATCCTTCTGTGCCTCAGATCTCCAGTAATCAGGCCATCCCTTCTGCAGAGCCATAAAAAAATTTGTATCTTTAGTGGAATTTTTAACTTCCATAGCTTCTTCCCCATCTCATCAGCTTCCGCCGTCCTGGTGGACATTATCAATCTGTCATAAGCAGCCGCAGTAGAAAATTTACCCTCCCATTTGTAAGTGTCATACTCATGGGGCATGGGTTTGAAGGCAGCAAGTTCTTGCATGAGACGCTCATTCTCTACACGTGTTCTTGTTTCATGATTATTCCCCCCACCATTGTTGAGTAGCCTTTGCTCCGATTCCGCGTCCCAATAATCATATACCACAACATTTTTATCCGAAGCCGCAGCATAAGCAAGAGGGAACCTGTCTTTAAACATCCCTCCATGTACCCACTTTTCCAGCCAAAACTTGAAGCTTTTTCCATCACCTAATACAGATTTGAAAAGATTCTAATTCTCCCTCAGAGCGCGTACCACAGAAGACCAAAAAGGGGAGGGTTTACGGGGGTTTAGACGGTTAATCTCATAATTGGCAGTCCCATGACTGTCCTGAATAATTTCTGTCCAGATTTTTTTTTCTCCCTGCAGCAATCGAATTGCCCACTTCAATAGTAAAGCTTCATTGAATTCCTTCAGGGATCTAACACCGATACCACCCATCCTTTTTGGCTTGCAAATTGATTTCCACTTCAGAGGTTGAAAAAAGGCCCCTTGATGAGAGGCCCCTTTCCAAAAGAATCTTTTCCGCATCACATCTAGCTTTTTCCAGATAGAATTCGGGGCTTTAAAGATAGAAAAGAAGAAAACTGGAATCGAAGTTATGACAGAATTAAATAGTATATACCTCCCCCCTTTTGATAAGTATCTACTGCTCCAGCCCTCCAATTTTGTGGCTACCTTTTCAAAGAGGAAAGACCAATCAGCTTTCTTCATCTTAGAACATTTCAAAGGCAGACCCAAATATTTAATAGGCAGTGGAACCACAGGTGTTCCCAAAATGGTGGAGATGTCATTCTGTGTCACACTGTTCATCCCAAAGCAAACCAGGGAGGATTTATTTCCATTCAGTCTAAGGCCAGAAATCTCTCCAAAAATTTTTACCATATGTAAAAGTGCTTGCGCTTCTCTCTTTCCCCCTTCCACAAAAAAAATAGTATCATCTGCATATTGAAGTATAGGGGCTAGAGCCCTGTGAGTAGACATTGAATACCCCCTTATAAACCCATCCATTGCCAGTTTGCAAGCAAATCTAGCCAAAGTATCCACTGCAAGATTGAAAATCAAAGGAGGATTAGGGCATCCTTGCCTAACTCCACACTGAGGTTGAATCCAGGAACGACATGGTTTACCATTTATCAGTGGGGAAAAAGAGGTTGTCGTAATACATCTCTTCACCCATTGAATCAACAGAGGTGGAAACTTCCTTCTTCTAAGAATCTCCCACAAATATGACCAAGAAATTGAATCATAGGCCTTGGAAAAATCGACTTTCCATAAAAAAGCCTTGGATTTTCTCCTATGCCAACCCATTACCATCTCCTGCGCAACAATGAAGGATTCTTGTAAAGATCTCCCAGGAAGAAAAGGTGACTGAACAGGCATTATTAAGTCTTCTAAAACCTCCCGCAGTCTTTAGCTATAACCTTACTAATAATAAGGTAGATGGAATTAGATAGTGCAATGGGTCTATAATCAGAAAAACTCTCCGCACTTGATTTCTTTGGAAGCAAAAACAGGTAGGATTTGTTCAACTTCTCAAATCCTGAGTTGCCCAGTTCAAACTCATGAATAACCTTTAAGACATCCACCTTAACAACATTCCATAACTCTCTGTAGAAAAATACCTGAAATCCATCCGGACCAGGAGCACCTTCATTATTTAGCTCTTTAATAGCTTTTAGTACTTCATGTTCAGTTATAGGGGTGACAAGCATGTTTCTCTGATCTTCATTAACGCATGGGAAGTCCATTGATGCCATCCTCCAAGAGCCTCTTGGAGTAGCCTTGGAAGTTTCTTTAAAAAACTTACTTGCTTCGGATTGACTAGATTTTTGCGTCGTTGGGCTGCGATCGTCGATTCAAATTCATCCGTGCGGTCGGATTTGTCATTTGAAGTGCGGATTTACACCATCCTGACCCTTGATCTTCTAGGGTTCCCCAGTCACTATCTGATGCTACGGATGCCTGATTAGGGCGACCTTGGAGTCGTTGGACTCCAATCATCGCCTTAATCACATCCATATGGTTGGATCTTTGATCCGAAGCTCCGATAAAATGTTTGCCTTGTCCAAGCACATAAAAGGAGACAATTAACCTCCATTTTATTCAAACTACTCTAAATGCAAGATGATGCATGTTATGCAATATTTATATCATGAAATGCAATCCTATGCTTAAGAACATGCATAAATAGGCATTTTAAGTAGTGTAAATGTGTTTACATCATTCTCTTTTAACTCTGATTTGATCAGATGCTGCTAACAAGGGATCTTGGTTTTGATTTGTATTCCCGAGTGGTTTTTATATGAATTGAAACCCTTGTCAGATTGTGTTGAGGGAATTTCTGATTTGATTTTTATGTGTACAAATCCTAGATTTATAGCAATTTGTTGCAATTGCAGCTACATTTCCCCTCAAACCCAGCTATGTAATTCCTAAAACAATCACTTAAAATTCTTGATCAGGTTGTCTATAGTCTGATCTGGAATTTGATTGGTTGATTCAAGTTATTAAGTAGCTGGTTTTGAGTTCTCTCTGTTGCAGATCTGGTTCTATGGAGTATGTCTTAACTGCAGCAGCAGTTAAGACGTCTAAAGTAGAGTCTAGTCTATTGCAGTGATTGGAGTTTAGGAGTTTCAATAGTTGCTTGCTGTTGAATAACCTTCTGCTCTGCTGCTGCAGTTGCTAGCTTCTTTCTACTGTGTTAGTAGAAGTCCTAAGTCTGAATAAACCCTGTGGATAGTAGCTTAGGTTTAATTCTGTTAAAATAGTTGACTGATGTACAATGTTGTGTTAACTTGTGATGAGAACCTCATCATGAGCCATAACTAGCTCATTTTGACCCAATACAAAGGATAAAAGCTCCTACATATCTCAAGGAAAGGCTTAACTCAGAGAATTCTGAGTTTGAGAAGAAAACCAGTCATAAGGGGTAAAAGTGCAATTTTACCAGTATAATCTGCATACAGGGTAATTCTGGGCCCAAACACAGGTCAAAACAGCTTAATAAGAATAAAAGTGGGATGAGATGATCTAGCAAGGGCTACAGCACTTCCAAGGAACCAAATGATAATCTGTAACCCTAAAACAACCCACTTCAATTCACAAGGTTCGAGGCAAAGTAAAAATAGAATAAACCCTCTAAAATTCATAGAAAAATAATCTCTAGGGTTTAGAACCTTCAATTTGGCCTTTAGAACCCATTTTGACCTACATTGAGAACCATGCCCAATTAATAACTTAATTTGGGTCTTTACGCAAATTGACCGGTCAAACAAGGTTTAATATGAAAATGAAATTCACCATCAGATTCCTTAGGTCCTAATTAGTCATGTATAAAAACTTGAGCCTAAGAAGAAACCTCCTTGACCGACTTTACACTTTGGTCCTCATATATTTACTCTTTGGCCCTCAACTTTTGAACCCTCGCATTTTAGCCCCTAACTCTCCTTCGTTCTTTGCAATCAGGTCCCTCCTGCAAAACCCTGCCAGCACCATGCTCCGGCGACCTTGCGCGGAGCATGGCGCCGCGCAGGGTGAGGTAGGGGACCTGGCAAGTAAACCGGGGGTGCCCTGCGTCGTCAGCCGTCGCAGGAGCACCCCCCTGGTCATTGTAGCCCCCCATACCGGCCGTGCGAACGCACGGACGGTATGGGTTCGTGTTCCGACCATTCTCCGGCGAGGGAGACACGTCGTCTCCCTCCGCCTTCCTCCCTGTTTCATCCCTATAAATACCCCCCGCTGCTCCACCGACCAGGGCAGCCTGGATCTGACGGAGAAAACCCCCAGCTTTCTTCTCTTCTTCCTCCGGCAGACGCTCACCAGCTCCGGCGGTTTCCTCCCCCTCCACCTCTTCGCTCTGCCGCAATACCAGCAGCAGAGACTTCCTCCCCTGCTCTTCCCGCGCCACGCCGCACCCAGCTGGCGCCTCTCCGGCTCTCTGCTCGCCGCCGCCCCTCTCCCTGAGCATCGTCTTCTCCGGCGACAGTCGATACGACTGTCGCCCTGTTCCTCCCCCTTCGTCCCTGCAAGTAAGTTAGAACTACTCCCCTTCTTCTCCTCTTTCTTTCCCCGCTTTCAATTTAGTCAATTAAACCCTCGACCGCTCCTGTTCACCCTCACCCTCTCCGCCTCCGACCACCCTCCGGCGAGCCGCTCCCATCACCTCAGCGACCCACACGGCTCGTCGACCACCGCAGAACATCCGCCTCCTCACCCTGATCCTCTTCCGCCCCTCCACTTCCCACCAAACACCCTCTGCAGATCCACCGAACACACCCACTTCTTCGCTCACAGTTTGACCTAGGACGACCTGTTGGCTCCATCACGCCCCCTGCAGACCCCCTGACCACCTTCGCCGTGCCACGGCGAAGGTCCCCCGCCTGTCTGATTTGGCCGAGAGGCCGTTCTTCTGTGACCAGGTGACTCGCCCGCCGTCGCCATTACTGAGCAGGCAGAGCTCCTTCACCTGCAGGTGCAGGCACGCCTTCGCCCAGGTTCGACTCCCAGGTTGCGCAGGGAGTCTCCGCGAAACGTCCCAGGCTCGCAGACGGGGCGAAGGCCGCGCGTGAAGACACGATCGCCCACTGCTCCCTCCGCGACGGGCGCTCAATTGGGGTGGGACATTTAGTCCCACCTCGGAACTTCTCGGAGGCGCGCGGACGCATAAAGGCAAAAAGTGCCTTATGCTGTCTGCCTCCTGACCACGGGGTGAGGTCCCTCTCACCCGACCCGGCCTCGTCCGTGACCACGCTTCGCGGACCTGGCCCGACCCGATTAAACCGACCTGCACTCCTCGCCCACCACCGCACGCCGGTGGGCCTGGACCCGGGCCTGACCCGAACCCGATTACCCGGTAGCTCTGGGAGAGCTGTCCCAAGAGTGGTTTCAGAGAGAAAGAGAGACGCGGGGGGGGGGAGGGTAGAGTAGGTTTTGCCTCTTGACGAAAAACTCTGAAGTGTGCAGGCAAAAGAAGAAGTGCAGGCGAAGAAGAAGGAGCTGCACTGTAGCAACTGCTCAGTTAAGTCGTCGAAGCACCGGGTCAGACGACGGAAAGTCAGCAGCCAGAGCAACACAGAAGGCAGGCTGAAGAAGAAGGAAGAGCAACGGCCAAAGCAGAAGAAGAAGGAAGGAAGACTTAGTAGCTGAAGGCAGAAGCTCTGCAGCCATAAAAAAGAAGAGCATCACCACGATTGCAGAAGAAGAAGAAGAGAGGTCAAGGCAGAAAACCAAAGAAGAAGAAGAACAAGGAGCTCTGAAGAAAGAAAAACATCACCAACGCAGGAACAGCAGGAAGAAGAAGAAGAGCATCACCATTGCAGAAGAAGATTATCACCGTAGCAGAAACCAAGGAAGAAGAAGAAGGAGATCTGAAGAAAGAGAAAGAAAGAAGAACATCACAACAAATTCTTTCCCTCTCTCTTTATTTTGTAAAAGAAACATGTATATCTCTAGAATACGACTTGCTCCCTGAGTTCGACCTCGGGAACTCTTTCATTTTCCGAGTAAAAAATTTATATTTGAAATGTTGGCAATAACCGGCCTTACTACAACGTTATAACAAAACCCGGTAAAACCCCACGTTTTCAACTTGTATATAAACTTTCCTGTATTGTAATTGACTTTTAATATCCTTTGAATGCTTGTAATGAATTTTTTTTTATCCTTTGTCAGCTAACTATTAAGTCCAATTATCCACTAAGTGAAATTAGTTGAAATCTATCTTGATTTACATGCTTAATTGCTTATATCCTTTCCATAGCTCATATTGAACATGTTCAAGGCAGTTCATTGCCTTTTAGACTCCTAGGTTCCATCCTAAGCCTTTAGGACACATTAGACAACCCTTTAAAGGCTTAGGATGAATGAAGTTTGAACTTAAATAAAAACTATATAAAAAATCTAAAACAAAAAACTTGTCTGATTGAAGATTAGGTATTTCCCTAAATGCATACTATGTTTCATAGTATTCTGAACCCCCAACTTGGTATAATTTGCCAGTCGACGGTTTTGTATACCATGGAATTTAATAAAAGAAACTACCCTTAAAAACACCAAAAACATCTCATTCTCATCCATTTCTTTCCATCTCTTCTCCTACCTCCATCACATATATAAAAATCATAAAAAGTGAAAAAACTCTAAAAATAGTAAAAATCCCTTGTATAATATGTATATAAGTATATATTTAAGCTATATAGTAAGCCTACTTATCTATAATGTAAAGTATACATATTTATAAGTTAAATAACTTATGTATATATTGTATTATGTAAAGTAAATATTTAAGTTAGATTATACTATATATATCTTAATTATACAACTAATTATTAATTAAACTTATGTATATGTACCATAAGCTATATAAAGTAATAAGCACTATAAATAACCTTATTAAGTTATAATACTATATATATGTATTTATATGTATATAATAAACATACTAAACCTTGTACCTTAATTTAATTATACATATGGAATAAATAATTAATTTATTAAGTTAATAGTTAAGTTATTAGATTAAATTAAAATAAATTGTAGATTAAGTGAAAACTAAGTTAATTTATACTGTATATGTATACTACTATATTTTAAGTAAGTTAACGTAATTTAAGTATATTTATAATGTATACACTATTTAAATTTAATTTACAAATAAAAAAGTCCAAAAAGTTGCTATTTAAATGTAAATAAAATAGAAATTAAACCTGTAAAATATAATAAAAATGTTTATAAAATATTTAGACATGTATACTAACTTTGTATAAGGTCAATTAGACCATATAATAACTAATTTATACGTAATTAAGGAACAAAACTTAAAAATAAGTATATAAATTGTATACTTTAGCTAATTTATTTATACTGTAAATATAATTAAAATTCCAAATTAATTATACATTTGTATAGTACTATATAAATACTTTGTTTTCACATAATTTATTTTTAATATCTAATAAATTATTTCCCTCGAATTGAGGGACAAAATCGTGAATTCTGTATGGCCGCACTGGATTTCTAGCGCTACACAAGCGCCCGATTAGTCCTACATTGTGGGCGGGCGAGCGCGCAAAGCACTTTAAGTTGTTTTTTTTCCTCAGGATGTTCAGTCGTCATGGGCGTTGGACGCCCGAACAACCGGACATCTCTATGAGCATACTAATCATTTGTGAGCATGTGTGTTGGGTCGAGGGCTTGTGAGTGTGCGGGCTTGTTAAGCCCAAATGTCTGAGCATGAAAATGTAATTAAGTGACCTAATTAAGAAATTAGGGTGCGCTTAGTAGAGGTTTGGTCCCACCCAGTCTATGAGTGTTGTGTATCCCTCGAAAAGCGTGCCCACAAATTAAACAAATTTTTGATTAAGTTAGAGCCCTAATGACACTTTAAGAACTGAGAAGAAAGAAAGCTAAAGATGCCTAAGTATTAAAACGAAGAGTGAAATTAAGATAAGAAGCAGTACTGAGAACATAAGAAGAGTGAAAGAGGGAATAGAAGTATGTGTATGTATAATATATAATAGAGACCCGTATAAATAGTATTTATAAATAAATATGTATATGATAAATAAAGTATATATATATATATATGTAATATAGCTATTTTCATTTATATATAGCTTCATACTTTTACTAACAAAATAAAATGTCACTGTAGGTGAAATAACTGTCGCTATAGATCCTGGTTTCCTTCTTACAGTTTGTATATACTTTTTCTGGGGTTCAGCGATGTTTATATCTGTCCCTGTAGCTATTATATGTGTTACTGTATATGTCAGTATATTAAGTTAAGTTAGTATGCTATGTAAGATTAGTTAGTAGTGTATATTTATGTACGTATTAGTAATATAACTTATAAATAGATAGTATAGAATTTACTTATGTATTATTTGATGCTTGTTTGTAAGTAGATTTTTGCAAGTATTTTCATTGATTCTTTTAGTACATAATGGAACCCTTAATTCATTCTTTATAGATTCATTCATTCATTCATTCATTCATTCATTATTGATTGTATATAAAATTAATCATTTTTGGAATTAAAGAATAATTCTGGACTTAGAGAGTGATGTATATCAATAATTGCCTCTCAGTGAACGACCTGGAATAAACCAGTAAAAATTAGGTAATTAAATAAAATGGTCGTGATAATGGTTTGTATTTCCTACATTTACTACAACAACATCAATTCACAATCATCACTGACCATTAGTGTGTAGTGAGAATTACTCTCCACCTATTCACCACGGCAACTATGCATCAGAGGAGATTAATGGTTTGATAATGGGCATGAAAGTCTCTCTGATCTGAATTGATTAGAGAGGTGCAAATCGAATCTAAATTACTCTACTCCTAAGTTAATCTAACAAGCAATTTACCTAGAAAGCAGTAAACTACACTAATTCTACTCCTAGAAAACATGTAAAGTCCTAATCTAAAGGAAGAATGGGATGGCTGGGTTGCAGCTGGTCACTGCAATGACGAAGGGGGATGAGGAAGATCTCTAGCGAGGAATGGGATCCCTGGCCTGCAGCTGGTCGCTGTAGTGACAAATTGGAGGAGGGAAGCCATTTTTTTCATCGGCAGCGGATGAATGAGGGAGGAAATTGGAGACAAGATGAAGGGATCACTCAAGGAGGAGGGAGCGATTCTTTGCGTGCGAGCTCTAGGAGGTGCTTAAGTAGAGTGAGAGAGTGAATCAGGTCACCTCATGGTGGGATTAGGCGATTAGGGCATGGGTGGCGGGGATGAAAGGAGAGGAGTGCAGGAAGAGTTAAATCAAAGGTGGGTCGTTGGATGGGATCTGGGGGTAGAGGTGAAGCTATGCGCAAATTCGCGTGAAGCTTTGAATCAGTATGAGCCGCAGATCAAGAGGATGCAAGATTGAATGGCCAGGATGGACCAGGTTCTTCGTGTGAACAATGCACCAAGGGTGAACCGTTCACCAGCTTCTATTGGTGATTTTGCAGGATATGCCCCTCAGCGAAGGGGTAGAAAAACAACAAAGGAACCGTTAAGTGGTTAGGAATCTTATCAGAGCAGTCCCTAGAATGCTGCAAATAGGTCTCTACAGGTATCAAATGGGTCCCTGGAGAGATTTCTAAGGATGAAATGTGATGGCCTAAGGACCTAAATGAGAATCTCTAATTGCAAGGCTCTAATGATGTCCAAATGCAATCAAGTTTTATGAAAGCTTAATTGAACATTTAGGAAGTTAATTACACTTTTTGATTTGATCTTTTAAACTCATTTGTGTGTTCAATTTGCAATTGGATCACCATTTTGCTTTATTAGTAGAATATCTCAATGAATGACCTGATTATGCATTTTTAGCACAAATTTGGTGTTTTAGGTCTTTTTTGTTATATCTCACACTTAACTCTTTCTTTGTGTTAATTTGATAGTGTTTAACCTAGTTTCTAGCTTAACTTGGGCATTTTAGCTATGATGATCCATAACTCATCAGAAGGAAAGGTACTAAAGGCTGCCCACAAGCTATTTGTACATTGAAGGGTCTTCAAGGGGATGTCTATTGCTCTTTGTTAGCTGCTCTAGAGCCATAGGGGTTTTAATAGGCTTTACTCCATCAAGATTGTGCTTCACTAAATGATTAGTGATATACTTGTTTGTCGCTCTGAAATGGATTTTAAAATCAATGAGTTGCAGTATAGTTCAAAACAACGCAAAAAACAAATAGAATTTATTACTCGAATATCAGAAATGAAGTCCGAGGTCGAACACAGGGAGCAATTGGCAAAAATACTTCTCAAGATTGCAATTCAACACAAATATATAATCAATAGAATTCCAAGTAAATATGAATGAAAGTGAATGCCAGATAATGCAAAAAGAATTGGGTAAAATTGTGATTTGAATCACCAATTACCCCTCACAATTTATATCAAAGAACTCAATAGCACTAAGTAATTAAATGTCACGTAAGGTAAGTGCACAGTGCACTTCAGATTAAGCTTAGACATCTGTTCAGCCGGTCAGACGACTTATCCTACTCTTTGCTACAGTGCCCGGCTGCTTCTCCTTCTCTCTATGCCTTCTTCTCTTCTTCTTTTGTTGGGCTTCTCTCTTCTACAACTTCTCTTCTTCCTCTGACTACTCTTCTTTTCTTCCTCTGTGGCTGTGCCTTCTCTCTTCTCCTTCCTTCTTCACGCACAAGGGAGAGGTTCTTTAAACGGCTAAGTGTTTGTCGTTGGTCTAGAGAGCAAAACCCCCTTGCCCCCGCGCGCTTTCCTCTCCTTCACTCTCACAGATCCTCCCTCCCAGGCCCTCGGGTAATCGGGTATTCGGATAGAGCGCACCCGAGACCAGGGCTGCTGGTCGTGAGTGGCAGGCGAGGAGTGCTTAGGTTAGGCGGGTATACGGATCGGCCAGACCTGCGTGTAAGGTGTCACGGGCGAGGCACGTGAGGGGACCTCACCCCTTGTGCTTGCTGAGGCGATAAGCCTATGCGACAAAATCAATATATGCACCTTCGTCTGGTTGCCTGCTTCCGAGGTGAGACTAAAGTCTCGCCCTTCCTTCGTGTAGCAGCAGCAGCTCCTTGCGATTGTGGTCAAAGGCCTAGTCAAAGGGCCAAATTGGTCCCTGGGTCGTGATCCTAGAGACGCTCCGTTGCGCCTAGGACTTTTCCTGGGGTCTACAGATGCTGAAACGAGGCTTCAAGCTTTGCTCGAAGCTTCGTTAATGGTGGCGGAGGAATGAAGACCTGAAATGAAGAACACGGCCTTGCGGCCTCATCAGAAGGTTCAGCAGGCTTCGCTGTAGCACGGTGGATGTGGTGGTGTGTGCAGCATGTCGTGAAGGTGACTGTGGTGACCGGACAGTGTCGAGTTGGTGCGCAGAGTTGGGTGTGTTTGGCAGAGGGTTTTGAAGAGGGTGATGTGGTGAAGGTCGTGAAGTGGTTGGCGAGGTGTTTGGAGTAGTGGAATGAGCGGGGAGACTCGCCGGAGGTCTGGTCGGAGTGGAGGAAGGTGAAGGTGGTTGGTGTGATATGGTGGTTGAAATGAAGTGTGGCTGGTGTGTGAATAAAGTAGAGGAGTTAGGGAACTTATCTAGGTGATTGGCGGATGAAGAGGGGTAGAGGCGATGCCAGTTGCGGTATTGTCGGCGCTGGAGACGAAGGTGACTTCGGTGGGGGAAGAACGACGACGATGGAGATAGGAGCGCCCGCTGGTATGGCGCGACATGAAGGAGGATGAGGAAGGCAAATCCATCGTTGGTATTGCGAGTGGACGAGGAATGAGGATGAAAGAGGTCGCTGGAGCTCGAGAAGCCTTTTGGCCGGAAGAGGGAGGAAGAATATGGGGAATTTCCAGCTAAAATCGAGCTTGGAATCTTTAGTTTGATCTGGGGGTCCTTATATAGGGCTTAGGAGGTCGATTTGTGCTTGGAAGCTAAGCTTTCAAGCTAGGAATGTTCGTCGGAGTAGGAGATTCCAAGATACCCAAATCTCTCATGCGTTCGTGGTGACGACCTTCCTCTATAGTTTTATTATTTCGTTGTAGTATAGTATAGAGAAGTGATTACCAGTTTAATATAATTTGTTACTCGGAAATAAAAGAGTTCCCGAGGTCGAACTTAGGGAGCAAGTTGTATTCTAGGGGTACAAGTTTCTTTTACAAAAATAAAGAAAGAGAGAGAGAGAATTTGTTGGCTTCTCTTCTTTTCTCTTTGCTTATCCTCTCCTCTTCTTCCTTCTCAGATCTTCTGCTCTCTTCCTTTGTTCTTCTTCTTCTTTCAGCTGTTTCTGCTCGTCTCTTCCTTTTTCTTCTGCAGAGCGGTCATGTTCTTCTTCTTCTTCTTCTTTCTTTCTTCTTTTCCTTTCGTCAGATCTTCTTCTCGTGTTCTGTGTTCTCCTCTGCCTCGCCTTCCTTCTCCTTCTTTGCCTTCATGACGTCGTCTGATTTTCCAATCAGACGACTTAAACCGCCGCTGCTACAGTGCCGCTCGGTGCTCCTCCTTCCTTCAGCCTTCGTCTTCTTCCACGGTTCTTCTTCACCTGTGCCTGCACACTTACACAGCTTGATCAGAGGGGCAAAACCTAACTCTACCCTCCCCCGCGTCTCTCTCTCACAGAATCCGCTCTTAGGAAAGCTCTCCCAGAGCTGCCGGGTAGCTGGGTACGGGTCACGCCCGGGTCTAGGCCCACCGGCGTGCGTGGTGGGCGAGGAGTGCAGGTCGGGTTTAGTCGGGTCGGGCCAGGTCCGCGAGGCGTGAGCGCGGACGAGACCGGGTAACCGGGCGGGTGAAGGGGACCTCACCCCGTGTGCTGAGGCGATAAGCCTCCAGCACTTTTTCACTTTATACTGCTGCGCTCCTTCAGAGCCTTCCGAGGTGGGACTAAATGTCCCACCCCAATTTGATGCCTGCGCGGAGGAGGCAGTGGCGGTCGAGGCTTCGCACGAGGGCTTCGCGCGAGGGCTTCACCTCAACTGCAGCCTGATGCTTTGCGAAGACACCTCGCGCAGCCTGGGAGCGTGACCTGGGCGTGGCGCACCTGGGGTAGCAGGTGAAGAAGCTGCTTCGCTTCAACAATGGCGGCGGCGAGCGCAGGTACCTGCCCACAGAGAAACGGCCTCTCGGCCCAATTAGAAACGCTGAGGACCTTCGCCGTGGCACGGCGAAGGTGGTCAGGGGGTGTGCAGGCGGCGAGGCGGAGCCTAAGGGCCGCCCTAGGTCAAACTGCAGGTTAGGAGGTGGGTTTGTTCGGTGGAGTTGCAGAGGGTGATTTGGGGGAAGTGGAAGGGCAGAGGTTGATCAGGGTGAGGAGGCAGAGGTTCTACGGTGGTCGGCGAGCCGTGTGGATTGCTGGAGTGATGGGAGCGGGTCGCCGGAGCAGGGGCCGGAGGTGGAGAAGGTGAGGGCGATTGGTCGGATCGGGGTAACAGTAAAGATGTAAAGTGAGGAAAAGGAAGAGGGGAGGAAAAGGAGGAGTTATACCTACTTAGCAGGACGAGGAGGGGCCGGAGCAGGCGACAGTCGTATCGACTGTCGCCGGAGAAGAAGCTGCCCAGGGGAAGGGGCGGCGGCGACGACGGGGCAGAGGCAGTAAGCGCCGGTATTGCGCGACGCGGGAAGAGCAGGGGAAGAAGTCTCTGCTGCTGGTATTGTGGCAGAGCGAAGAGGAGGAGGAGGAGGAACCGCCGGAGCTGGTGGGCGTCTGCCGGAGTGAGAAGAGAGGAAAGTTGGGGGGTTTCTCCGTCAGATCCGAGCTGGGAAGAACGGTGGAGCGACGGGGGTATTTATAGGGGCCGAATCAGAGAGGAAGGCGGAGGGAGATGATGTGTCTCCCTCGCCGGAGGACGCCGGAGTTGGAGACCCATACCGTCCGTGCGTTCGCACGGCCGGTATGGTGGGTTGCAGAGACCAGGGGGGTGTTCCTGCGACGGCTGACGACGCAGGGCACCCCCGGTTGTCTCGCCAGACCCTCCCCCTTACCCTGCGCGGCGCCATGCTCCGCGCAAGGTCGTCGGAGCATGGTGCTGGTCAGGTTTTGGCAGGAGGGACCTGGATGCAAAGAACGAAGGAGAGTTAGGGGCAGAAATGTGAGGGTTCAAAAGTTGAGGGCCAAAAAGTAAATGAATGAGGACCAAAGTGTAAAGTTGGTCAAGAAGGTTTCCTCTTAGGCTCAAGTTTTTATACATGACTAATTGGGACCTAAGGATTATGATGGTGAATTTTATTTCCAGATTAAACCTTGTTTGACCGGTCAATTTATGCAAAAACCCAAATTAAGTTATTAATTGGGCATGGTTCTCAATGTAGGTCAAAATGGGTTCTGAAGGCCAAATTGAAGGTTCTAAACCCTAGAGATTATTTTTCTATGAATTTTAGAGGGTTTATTCTATTTTTACTTTGCCTCGAACCTCGTGAATTGAAGTGGGTTTGTTTTAAGGTTACAGATTATCATTTAGTTCCTTGGAATTGCTGTAGCCCTTGTCAGATCATCCCACTTTCCTTCTTATTTGGTTTGTTTGACCTATGTTTGGACCCTGAATTACCCTGTATGCAGATTATACTGGTAAAATTGCAATTTTACCCCTTATGACTTGTTTTCTCCCTAAACTCAGAATTCTCTGAGTTAAGCCTTTCCTTGAGTTATGTAGGAGCTTTTATCCTTTGTATTAGGTCAAAATGAGCTAGTTATGGCTCATGATGAGGTTCTCATCATACCCCCATGCCTAGCTTTTGCTAGTCCCTTAGCAAAAACTTAAGGTTTCAACCCTTGTTCTAGACCATGAAGTTCTTAATAGCTTCAGATAAGTGCTTTTTCATTTAAACCTAGATTAGGTTAGAATGCTGACCATAGGCCTAAAAGGTACTCTAGTACCAATCAAGGTCCAAATCTGTCTAGCCTCAGCCTCAGTCCTTAGCAAAGGTTTTTAAGGCCCACAAGAACTAACCTAAGGTTTATTGGACTTTGTGGTTAAAGCACCCGTGCTTGAAATGATTTTAGCCCTGGCTCAGTTCGCAGTGCGTTTTGTAAGAGAGAGAGATAGAAAATTTTTCTGTTTGGAGAGTTTTCTCTCTCTTTTTCTTTTTAGTTCTAGCCTAGGATTGGCTTTTCAACACGGTCTGTATCAGATTCATTGCTCCCATCATCAATCCTCAAGGGTTCCTGGCGATCGATGCTTCGAGATAGCACCGCCCATGGCAACCCCCGGAACCCTGGCTATTGAGATTTCGAGATAATCCCATCCATGGTGTTCTGTGGCCGAATCCAGACCCTGGCAATTGACACTTCGAGATAATGCCATCCATGGAATCTGAACCAGCAGAGTGCTTACATGCCCCCAGTAGGATATGTGAATATCCTAAGAGACAAGCACCGAGGAGATGATATTTTGTTACGCATCTTTGAGGGGATTTCCTGCCTCTCCGCGCTGGGAACTCGTCCAAATCAACTTGTGTTGATCGGCCGCTCCTACTCTAGGTGTACTTTTCAGAATTTTGCGACTCTTCTACATGATTTTGATTTTTACGCTTACTGAACCAGGCTGTGTGTGAGGTTAGGGTGCTTAGGTTACTAAGTCCCGTAAACCAAAAATTAGTTAATGAGGCCAAATACTCCCTAAGCCTTGGACCTAATACTTCAGCTTTTCATTTTCCTCAACCTCTTGAGAATTGTCTGGGTCTTAATGGGTACTAAGAGTTTATTCAAGAATGCCTAAGGTTTGCGTTCTTACTAATCTCATTGTGCACTTTTCAGTTATTTTCTTGAATGCGGTCTAGAACTTAGGTTAATTCCTTAGTTCCTTACTAATGACTATCACCTTTTCTCATAATTTTGTGCTCCTTTTTCATTTTGTTTCTTTTCTCCTTCTCCTTCACAAAATTTCCTTCTCCTTCACAAAATTTCCTTCTCCTTTTTTCCTCTTATTCTTTTTCGAAAATTTTTAATTTTTATGGTGTTTTTGGCATATGTGAATTTTTTGTTTGAAACCTTTTCTTACAAGTTTTGCACTTTCATACCCCCCCCATGCCTAAGATTTGCAATGTCCTCATTGTAACCTAGGGGGTTTGTATTCAACTTAGTTCATACGTTAGGACATATGTTTTGATGAGTGAATGGGTCAGGGTGACTGTTGCGGACGATTTCTAATCTCAGATGCAAGCACCTGAGGTGGAGTCGGCTGTCCTAAAGTGTGAGCTTTAAGTGCAAAAAGGTGTCAGAACAAGTTTCAGGTTTTCAAAGAGAATGACGGGCTGCCTCCCGTTGAGCGCTAAATTTGATGCCTTCAGCCAAGCGGGAAATGCGATGGAGAGGGGATGGTCAAATCAGCAGAGTTTTGTAAGACAAGCACCTTGATTAAGAGCCTGGTTGGTCCAACCAGGTGCTTGTTCAGATCAACAGGCTGATGATGCAGCCCAAACCCAATCAATCTGGTGGGTTGATAGATGTGGATGAAAAGGTGTGGAACCCACCATATACTATGAAGCTCAGATGGATGTGGAAGTGTAAACGCAGGGTTTGGCTGAGTCGAATCAGCCTGGTCAGAGTAGGGATCCGTAGAATAATCAATGAATGGCGCGGAAACCCTACAGGGGTGATCAGAGAATGATGGGGCGTGGTATGTAGTCTGATCAGTGTTCAGAACCCGAGTTGGAATTGCAATCGGCTCGGTGAGAGGTGAATCTGAATAGAAATTGAGTCCAGTTGCGGGTCGGGGTTTGGAAGAGGTTTTGATTCGTTCTGTGTGTGCGGATGAGGTGGCCATTGTGTACGAGGGCTCTTCTAGAAACGAATGACAGGTGATTTTCTGTAAAGAGTCCTCTGGGTAACTATCAAATGCCTGAAGAGTGTCTGTAGGATGAAAGAAATCTGAATTGAGAAAAGATTTGAATTCTGGGTTGCAATCACTCTTGGCATTTTCTATTTTTGGTTCTTGAGGATCGAAAAGGAATGATTCTGTGTTATCAGTGATCTCGGGAATCAGGACCTCAGAGTCGGAGTCAGAGTCATGTGAACTGAGGTCGTAGATGGGCCTAGCGTGTTCAGGAAGGGGAATCTCTCCGCAATTATAGTCAGATTTGAAATTGTCGGAGAGTTGGCGAAAATGAGATTCATGATCATGAATTCCACCACAGCAAAAATCATCAGATGTGGAATCAGCAGCCTGATTGGGGTCTAGCCTATATGTCAATTCTGGGCTCGAAAAGGTATTCTGTCTAGGCTCAAGTTCCAAGCTGGTAGGATAGACCCCATTAAAACCTTGCTCATCCAACTCCTCAGTTTCTGTATCATAAATTGGTATGTTTTCTGAAAAATCGATCAGATTTGCTGAGGATGTTGGAGAGGGATATTCATCAAATAGAGGCCCGGAATCATACTCTGTAAAAATTTGATCTTTCTCATAAGGGGCCTCATAATCTTCCCAATAAGTTTTAGATCTAGGTTCTAGGCTTAGGATGTGGGTAGAATTATTAGAACCTAAGTCTGAATAACCTTTGAGGGCTACCTTATCAGAATAAGGGGCGGAATTTATACCCTCAAAAGGTTCATTTCTGATCTCATTATTGCAGGAGTTTTGGAATTCTAGGCTTGGCAATTCATGGTCTAAGTTTGGCTCATCATTGTGTTCTCCTGCAATATCCCAACCTATTTCAACATTGTCTTCTATCTGGGTTGGGATTTTACAACCACTTTGTGCCTCAATCCCGAGATCTGGGAAACTGGATTGTTCCTTAATACTGTTCCAAGATGGTTCATCCTCTATTTCTGGTATATACGAGTATTTCTGGTTGATAATTTGTTCTACTGATTTTATCATTTCTACCCGTTTTATAAGGGCATCTTGGTGTTGTTCCCAAAGTACAGGATTTGTCAAGCATTGAAGGTATTCAGATTGGTGTAATTTTTCTATCTCAATGTATCCTGTCATGAGCATATCTCGGGTTGATCCTTTTGAAATTTCAGTCAATAGAATTTGGGCACAGTTTATGATGAAAGCTATGGTTGTTGGGACATCAACCTGAATGTTCTCTATTGGTGTTGAGGGTTTATATTTAATTTCATAGAATTGAAGGGCATCCTCAATCATCTTATCTTTCATGGATCTCAGATATTCAGGTTTTTTAGATGGTAGTCTTGCTAGGTAATTAGGCTGCATCTTCGAATCAGGTGGTGCAATCAGGATATAGAATCAGAAGTTTGAATTAATGGAAGAAGGGGACTTTGTTCAGAATCAGAGGAAAGAGGGGCTATGCGAATGATTTCTGCAAAAACAAGGGAGCCGAGGCTTAGCCTCGGGGAGAGTGAATTTCTATAGGAGGTTTCAAGGACCTCCTGCAAGATACTGAAGGACTGGATGAGATAAGCAGGTGTTGGACCCAATCAAGACACCCAAAAAATGTTGGGTGACTATAGAGGTTCGGGGCAGATGGACCCCTTGATCAGAAAGATCGTCCACCTGAGAATTACCTGGGCAGCCAGAGAGGGAGAGTCCCGCAAAGACCCCTACACGGTAGAGCGTCCCCACGCGTTACAGGATTTCCCCCACTCGACCTCTCTTGTCACTACGGTTCCAGGTAGACCAGAATGGGGATCTTGACCTCTTAATTCTACCAATTTTAGTTTAAGATCAGGGTGCTTAAAGTTACACTTGAACTCTTAGGTATTTTGAATGAGAAAGTGACCTAATTTTAAGGTTGGTTGACCCAAGGGGTCAACTTTACCTCTTGTTCCTTTGAGAGCTTTTGGGTCCTTTCTTTTTGGGTTCAAGTGTTTAGAGAGCCAATTGTTTAGGGTTTCTCTGAATAAGTGTTTTCAGACAAGGGCTTGGGCACACTTCATTTGGTTTTCTCAATTCTTGCTTAAAGAGTGTGTCTCTAAATCCCTAATGTTGGATCCTAGGTTGGCTCTACTTGGTCCAGTTAGCTCTTTGTTGGGTAATTAGGGCTCAAGTAAGAATGTGTTAGCCCTTAATTACTTAAAAAAAAACTGTGTGCAGGAATAATGGGTTGAAAACATGCAACTTTTATGGTTTACTAAGTATGGAAGACAGGTTAGCCCTATATTGCTTGTTCTTTTCTTTTCTTTAGAATTTAGGGGTTAATAGCAAGAGGAAAAAAATTACCTGTCCTCGGAGTGGTTGTCGTGCGGTTGCTTGTCTTCTTGATTTCCTGTAGCTGCACAAAAGAGAGGAGATTATCAGAAAATAAAAAGAAACAGGAATGTTTACCTCTAGAATAGCCGTTGCTCCCCGGCAACGGCGCCAAAAACTGGTGACGACCTTCCTCTATAGTTTTATTATTTCGTCGTAGTATAGCATAGAGAAGTGATTACCAGTTTAATACAATTTGTTACTCGAAAATAAAAGAGTTCCCGAGGTCGAACTCAGGGAGCAAGTTGTATTCTAGGGGTACAAGTTTCTTTTACAAAAATAAAGAAAGAGAGAGAGAGAATTTGTTGGCTTCTCTTCTTTTCTCTTTGCTTATCCTCTCCTCTTCTTCCTTCTCAGATCTTCTGCTCTCTTCCTTTGTTGTTCTTCTTCTTTCAGCTGTTTCTGCTCGTCTCTTCCTTTTTCCTCTGCAGAGCGGTCCTGTTCTTCTTCTTCTTCTTTCTTTCTTCTTTTCCTTTCGTCAGATCTTCTTCTCGTGTTCTGTGTTCTCCTCTGCCTCACCTTCCTTCTCCTTCTTTGCCTTCATGACGTCGTCTGATTTTCCAATCAGATGACTTAAACCGCCGCTGCTACAGTGCTGCTCGGTGCTCCTCCTTCCTTCAGCCTTCGTCTTCTTCCACGGTTCTTCTTCACCTGTGCCTGCACACTTACACAGCTTGATCAGAGGGGCAAAACTAACTCTACCCTCCCCCGCGTCTCTCTCTCACAGAATCCGCTCTTAGGAAAGCTCTCCCAGAGCTGCCGGGTAGCCGGGTACGGGTCACACCCGGGTCCAGGCCCACCGGCGTGCATGGTGGGCGAGGAGTGCAGGTCGGGTTTAGTCGGGTCGGGCCAGGTCCGCGAGGCGTGAGCGCGGACGAGACCGGGTAACCGGGCGGGTGAAGGGGACCTCACCCCGTGTGCTGAGGCGATAAGCCTCCAGCACTTTTTCACTTTATACTGCTGCGCTCCTTCAGAGCCTTCCGAGGTGGGACTAAATGTCCCACCCCAATTTGATGCCTGCGCGGAGGAGGCAGCGGCGGTCGAGGCTTCGCACGAGGGCTTCGCGCGAGGGCTTCACCTCAACTGCAGCCTGACGCTTTGCGAAGACACCTCGCGCAGCCTGGGAGCGTGACCTGGGCGTGGCGCACCTGGGGCAGCAGGTGAAGAAGCTGCTTCGCTTCAACAATGGCGGCGGCGAGCGCAGGTACCTGCCCACAGAGAAACGGCCTCTCGGCCCAATCAGAAACGCGGAGGACCTTCGCCGTGGCACGACGAAGGTGGTCAGGGGGTGTGCAGGCGGCGGGGCGGAGCTTAAGGGTCGCCCTAGGTCAAACTGCAGGTTAGGAGGTGGGTTTGTTCGGTGGAGTTGCAGAGGGTGATTTGGGGGAAGTGGAAGGGCGGAGGTTGATCAGGGTGAGGAGGCGGAGGTTCTGCGGTGGTCGGCGAGCCGTGTGGATTGCTGGAGTGATGGGAGCGGGTCGCCGAAGCAGGGGCCGGAGGTGGAGAAGGTGAGGGCGATTGGTCGGATCGGGGTAACAGTAAAGATGTAAAGTGAGGAAAAGGAAGAGGGGAGGAAGATGAGGAGTTCTACCTACTTAGCAGGACGAGGAGGGGCCGGAGCAGGCGACAGTCGTATCGACTGTCGCCGGAGAAGAAGCTGCCCAGGGGAAGGGGCGGCGGCGACGACGGGGCAGAGGCAGCGCGCGCCGGTATTGCGCGACGCGGGAAGAGCAGGGGAAGAAGTCTCTGCTGCTGGTATTGCGGCAGAGCGAAGAGGAGGAGGAGGAACCGCTGGAGCTGGTGGGCGTCTGCCGGAGTGAGAAGAGAGGAAAGTTGGGGGGTTTCTCCGTCAGATCCGAGCTGGGAAGAACGGTGGAGCGACGGGGGTATTTATAGGGGCCGAATCAGAGAGGAAGGCGGAGGGAGACGACGTGTCTCCCTCGCCGGAGGACGCCAGAGATGGAGACCCATACCGTCCGTGCGTTTGCACGGCCGGTATGGTGGGTTGCAGCGACCAGGGGGGTGTTCCTGCGACGGCAGACGACGCAGGGCACCCCCGGTTGTCTCGCGAGACCCTCCCCCTTACCCTGCGCGGCGCCATGCTCCGCGCAAGGTCGCCGGAGCATGGTGCTGGTCAGGTTTTGGCAGGAGGGACCTGGATGCAAAGAACGAAGGAGAGTTAGGGGCAGAAATGTGAGGGTTCAAAAGTTGAGGGCCAAAAAGTAAATGAATGAGGACCAAAGTGTAAAGTTGGTCAAGAAGGTTTCCTCTTAGGCTCAAGTTTTTATACATGACTAATTGGGACCTAAGGATTATGATGGTGAATTTTATTTCCAGATTAAACCTTGTTTGACTGGTCAATTTATGTAAAAACCCAAATTAAGTTATTAATTGGGCATGGTTCTCAATGTAGGTCAAAATGGGTTCTGAAGGCCAAATTGAAGGTTCTAAACCCTAGAGATTATTTTTCTATGAATTTTAGAGGGTTTATGCTATTTTTACTTTGCCTCGAACCTCGTGAATTGAAGTGGGTTTGTTTTAAGGTTACAGATTATCATTTAGTTCCTTGGAATTGCTGTAGCCCTTGTCAGATCATCCCACTTTCCTTCTTATTTGGTTTGTTTGACCTATGTTTGGACCCTGAATTACCCTGTATGCAGATTATACTGGTAAAATTGCATTTTTACCCCTTATGACTTGTTTTCTCCCTAAACTCAGAATTCTCTGAGTTAAGTCTTTCCTTGAGTTATGTAGGAGCTTTTATCCTTTGTATTAGGTCAAAATGAGCTAGTTATGGCTCATGATGAGGTTCTCATCAGTTCGCATGAGAGATTGGGAATGTTTTATGGCTCATGGACGGATTTAATTGAAAGAGGACTCCTCAATAATCTCCCTTCCAATTTTGAGCTCAAATTTGGTTGAAACAATCTCTGATTGGGCTAAAATTTTGGCAAAAACCTAATTTAGACCTAATGAATCTAATGGTGAAGTTGAATTTTGGTTTTGAATTAGTTTGATTAGGTAATTTGTACAATTACCTAAATTAGGGCAAATGCCAGTCTGAGACTCTATTTTGGGTCAAGACGGGTTCTGATGGTCAAATTGAAGGTATCAAAACCTAGAGAATATTTTTATATGAATTTTAGAGGGTTTAGGTGAATTTTATCCTGACCAGAACCTCAGTTAATTAAGCGGGTCTATTTTTAGGATTTCAGAAGTCATTTAATTCTCAAAACACGTGAAAACCTTTTTTGTCTGTATTGACCCACTTGTTGGATATTTGAGACCATTTAGCCCTTAATTACCTCCTGAAAAAACCCATGGTTGTTCTACATTCAAGATAAGATGATAAAATTACAGTTTTAACCCTATTTTCTTGTCTTTCTCTCAGAATGATTATGCAATGAATAAGGGCTCTCTAGTGGTTATGGAAGAGCTTTTGTTCCTTGGTAATGACTGAATTGAGCTAGTTATGGCTCATGATGGTGTTCCCATCATACCCCCATGCCTAGCCTTTGCTAGCCCCTTAGCAAAATCTCATGGAATTAACTTAAATTCTAGACCATGCCTTTTTATGCTCAGATGTGTGCTTTCTTTTGTAGATTAGGTCAGAATGCCGATAGTAGACCTAGAGGTACTCAATTACCAACCAAGATCCGAACCTGACTAGCTTTAGCCTCAGTCCGCCGCGAAGGTTTCTAAGGCCCATAGGAACTAACCTAAGGTTCGTTGAACTCCGCGGTTAAAGCACTCGTACTTGTAACATGTTTTAGCTCAGGTTCAGTTTGCAGTGTGTTTTTGTAAGAGAGTGACAAAAGATTTTGTTCTTTGTTTTTGAAGAGTTTTCTCTCTTTTCTTTCTTTATTCCTATCTTTGGATTGGCTTTACAACACGGTCTGTATTGGATTCCTAGCTCCCACCATCGATTCTCGCAAGGTCTTTGGCAATCGATGCTTCGAGATAGCAACGCCCATGGAAACCCATAGAACCTTGGCTTTCGAGATTTTGGGATAATCCCGCCCATGGCGTTCTGTAGCTAAATCCAGACCTTAGTAATCGACATTTCGTGATAATGTTGTCCATGGCATCTGAACCAACACAATGTGCTTACATGCCTCCGTTAGGATATTTAGATATCCTAGGAGACAAGCATCGAGGAGACGGTATGTTATTGCGCATCTTCGAGGGGAATTTTCCATCTCTTCGCGTCAGGAACTCTTCCAAATCAACTTGTGTTGATCAGCTGCTCCTAATCTAGGTAGCTTTTTCAGAACAGAATTAATGCTTTTGCGTGATTTTGATAATTAAGCGCACTGAACCAGATTGTGTGTGGATTGGGGTGCTTAGGTTACCGAGTCCAGCAAACCAGAGGTTAGTTAACGAGGTCGAATATTTCCTAAGCCTTAGACCTAATACTTAAGCTTCGCATTTTCCCCAACCTCTTGAGGACTATCCAGATCTTAATGAATACTTAAATTTTTTGAAATTCCCTACTAGGAGGGGGTGAGATTAGCGTGACGTAAAAAATGTGGAATTGAAAATATACCAATCTCACAAAATAAACAATCACACAAAGTACATAGATTTTTAGGTGGAAACCCAAACCGGGTGAAAACCAACACCTAACCCTCTCGAGTTAGGATTTTCAGATCAACCAAGTTGATCAAATCCACTAAATGAATCACTTAAATGAGGGTGATTCAACCTCAATTACAACCACGCTACTTTATACGAGGGTAGCGTACCTCAAATCCCTTCTCTTCACGAGAAGGATTTTATCCTACGAAGGAGACGAGAATTCGCAAAGTGAATACCCAACCAAATAACAAAGTAAACTAACAAATATAGTCATATAGAGCCAACAAAGATTTAAACCTAGCTTTTATAGGAATTAGGAAACTCCCCTTTGATGGAAGTGCGTCGAATCGATGATGCAGGTGCGTGAGCCATGCGACGACGCAACGTCGCTCTCGTGAACTATGGCGGGAGAGCGGGTGCGCAAATGTTTGATGCTCTCTAGATGAAGAACTGCAGTTTGGAGAGCAAGAGTTTGCTTCTTAGGATCAAGAGACACAAAGTGGTGTGAAAGTGTATTACAAGGTGTGTCTTGGTGTGCAAGAGGTTCTCTTCTATTTATAGAGGCCTTAAGAAGTCTTTGGAAAACTTTGGAAAGCTTCCAAAGTCATTGGGTGCAAAGCCCAAGAGAATCAGCTCGAAATTAGGAACAATCATTGCACTGATAGGGTTATCAGACGTCTGATCCTGGCATCAAACGTCTTGAAAACCAGTTTAAGATGTCTGGGAACAAAGTCAGACGTCTGATTTTAGGCGGGTTTCTTCCTGACTTGGATCAGATCTAAACAGGGTTCTAGTGCAAGTCCATCAGATGACATACAGGACGTCTGGCACTATGTCTGGACGTCTGGAAACCTACTTTTTTGCGGGAATGGATTTCCAAGAGAGTGCAATGACTAGAAAATCTCTGAGAAGAGATTTTTGGGTCAGCCGAGGCAAAACGGTCATATATCAGACGTCTGGAAATGCTTATGGACGTCTGATAAGTCTCTAATGGTCATATCCTTCAGTGTTTGCTAAGCCAGCCAACGGTCCACTAATTGGACGTTTGGCAAAAACATCAGACGTCTTCTAAGACGTCTGGACTAGGTTTGGACGTCTGATTTCATCAGACAGAACTAACTAAGTCCAGCCTAAATGTTATCGGACGTCTGAATCAACAGTCAGACGTCTTAAAACTCATTATCAGACGTCTGATTTTGAGATTAGACATCTGAAAAGGCTGTTTGAACCCTATATTGGTTTTCTAAGTTTTCTACAGAAAACCTAAGTATCCTAGGGTTATGCAGGTGTTCCTAGGACTACTGTTAGGGTGCTTTGAGGCTCTTTAACATGATGTTCTAAGGAACAAAAAGAGCAAGGAAATAAAGACAAAAGTACATGAAAGAAATAAACAGGATTCTATCCTATTCTTCTTGTCCTTCCATCTTCAATCTATCGCTTCTCGCGAATCTCCTCTGTTCTCCATCAAGCTCCTCCAATCCATCCTGGATGCGAGCTTGAACTCCGTCTAATCACGTCTCCATTTGCAATTTGACCTGAAATCTAAGACTCCAAGTGCGAATATTAAATGACACGTGTTTTGTTATCATCAAAACAAACGATCGTAGTGCTTTAGCACCAACATTTTTAAGCCTAAAATCGCAGCCTAAGAGGCCTAAGATCAGCGTTCATACTAATCTCTTTTTGTCTCTTGGCACTTTTTGTCTTTCATTTTTTTTCTTTTTGATTTGGTTTAGAACTAAGTAGATTCCTTAACCTCTTACTAATGACTATCTCTTTTTGTTTCAAACTGTGCTCCTTTATAACATTTATATCACCTCCCCTTTCCTCCTCAAGAATGATATGCAATTTTCAAAATTTCCTTCCTTCTCTATTGTTGTTCTTTTTCACTTTTTTTTATTTTTTATTTTTTGGTTTTTTTGGAATATGTATTTTTTTTGATGAAACCTTTTCTTGTGAAGTGATTCTCACAGTGTTTTGCACTTTAATATCCCCCTATGCTTACGATTTGCAATGTCCTCATTGTAAATTTGGTGGGTTCGAGTTCAGCTTAGATTATACATTATAATAGGTTAGGTGGGTGGATAGGTTGGGGTGATTGTTGCGAACGATTTCAAGCTCGGGTATGGGTACTAGAGGTGGAGTCGACTGTTCTAATGGACGAACGCTAAAGTACAATATGAGTTTAGCACAAGATGTATCAAGAAGCGTCTCGAGTTTTTCAACAAGATGACGGGTTGCCTCCCGTTAAGCGCCGAGTTTAATGTCATCAATCGGGTGCAATGAGCTCAGGGAGAATGGAGATCAAAAGATACCTTAGCCAAGTTTGTATCAGTGAGGTCAATGAATGGCTTAAGTTGCTGGCCATTCATGATAAAAGGTTCAGAATTAAGGCTGCGTTGACTGATTTCAACGGCTCCATTTCCAAAAATCTGTCTGATAAGATATGGTCCAATCCATTTTGATTTGAATTTTCCTGGGAATAGTTTGAGTTTGGCATCAAAGAGTAGGACTTTTTGACCAGGGTGAAAGATCTTTCTGGATATGTGCTTGTTGTGAAAGGCCTTAACTCGCTCTTTGTAAATTCACGAGTTCTCGTACACATCATTGCGTAGTTCATCGATCTCGCTCATTTGAAGCTTTCTGTGGCTTCTTGCCTTGGAAAGATCTAGATTACATTTCCTTACAACCCAAGAGGCTTTGTGCTCCAACTCGACAGGGAGGTGACATGCCTTCCCGTATACCAATCTGAAAGGAGACATGCCCAATTGGGTCTTGTGAGAGGTCCTATAAGCCCACAAGGCTTCCGGAAGTCGGGATGACCAATCTTTCTTGTCAGGGCGAACAGTGACCTAAAAGATTTTCTTGATCTCCCGATTCGATAGCTCAGCTAGATCATTGGTTTGGGGGTGATAAGGAGTAGAAATTCGGTGCAACACCCTGTATTTGGTCATCAGTTATCTGAACTGAGCATTCGTGAAATGGGTCCCTTCATCAAAGATAATGTAACGTAGAATCCCGAATCGAGAAAAGATGTTATGATGAATGAATTTGATTACCACCTTATGATCGTTGGTTTGGGTTGGGATGGCTTTGATCCATTTGGACACGTAGTCAACAGCGAGAAGAATGTATTCGAAGCCATTCGAGATAGGGAAGGGTCCCATGAAATCAATCCCCTAGATATCGAAGATTTTGCATACGAGAATCGGTTGTAAAGGCATCATATCACGGTGGCTCATGTTGCCCAAGGTTTGGCAACGAGTGCATGCCTTATAGTGATTGTATGCATCCTTGAAAATTGTGGGCCAATAAAAGCCGCACTGGAGGACTTTTGTTGCGGTTTTATGTCCGAAGAAGTGTCCGCCGCAAGCCTGGCATGGCAGAAGGATAAAATGTCCTGAATTTTCGCTTCCGAAATGCACCGTCTGATGATCTGATTAGCACAAATGCGGAAGAGGTACGGGTCTTCCCAGATGTATACTTGGCATCGGAAAGCAATTTGTCTTTTTTGGCCTTCGGTCAATTGGACGGGATCTGATGTGATGCCAAGTAGCTTACCAAATCAGCAAACCAAGGAAGTTCCGCACTGATAGTTAGGAGATGCTCATTAAGTACTCAGTGATGGGTCCGGAAGGGTCAATACTGTCAGAAGGAAGGCGAGATAAGTGGTCAGTTACCACATTCTGCTTTTCCGCTTTATCGCGAATCTCGAGATCAAATTCTTGCAACAGCAAGATCCAACGGATTAGTCGAGGTTTCGTGTCCTTCTTCACGAGGAGGTACCTCACTGCAGTGTGATCTGAGTATATAATAACACGGGAACCTAAAAGATACGATCTGAATTTCTCCAGGGCAAATACTACGGCTAGCAGCTCTTTCTCAGTAACTGTGTAGTTACGCTGAGCCTCGTCAGGTGTCTTGCTAGCATAGTAGATGACCGTGGGTTTCCCATCTATTTTCTGCCCAAGTACCACACCCACAGCATAATCAGATGCATCGCACATGATCTCAAAGGGTTGAGACCAATCAGGGGACTGCAGGATAGGTGCTTGGGTAACTCGATCACGTAGGATCTCAAACGCTTGAGTGCACTCCTCGGTGATTTCAAAGGGGAAATCCTTAGATAGAAGAGTAGTTAGGAGACATGCGATTTTTGAGAAATCGGGAATGAATTGACGGTAAAAACCGACGTGCCCTAGAAAGGATCGGATGTCCTTGATTGAGCTAGGCATAAGGAGTTTGGAAATCAGGTTCACCTTGGCTTGATCAACCTGGATGCCTTTTTCAGAGATGAGATGTCCCAGGACAATTCCCTCAGGTACCATGAAGTGGCTCTTTTCCTAGGAAAGAACCAAGTTCACGTCAATGCACCACCTGAGGATTTGGACTAAGTGCAGGAGGTAATCATCAAAAGATTCTCCCAATACCGAGAAGTCATCCATGAAGACCTCAAGGTATTCACCTACCATATTTGAGAATATGGCAAGCATGCACCGCTGAAAAGTAGCGGGTTGTTGAGAGCGCTGAATCGGGTTTTAAGAATATCGCGTTGTAATATAGCCGAAAAGCGTTCAAAATAAATATAATTTTATTACTCGAATTTTGAAGTCCGAGGTCTAACACAGGGAGCAAATTGGTGTTTTAGAAATCAAGATCATAATAAAGGAATATGCAATAATATCAAGATCACAGTGCAAAAATATAAGAGAATGGCAATGTAGATCACAAAATATTCAAGAACTCAATGAATATGAATTAAAAATTGGATGTCTATGCTATTTCTTCTCTCTCTTATTCTCTTCTCTTCTTCTGATTTTGCCTTGGCGAGCTCTTCTTTATTTCTGTCTTTCTTTCTCTATCTTCTCCTTCCTTCTTCTTCTTCTTCCTTTGGCTTTCTTCTTCAGCTTTCCTGCCTTAGCCCTTCGCTTAGCTTTCTTTGCCTGCTTCTTCTTCTTTGGCTTTTCTCTTCTTTTTTCTCTCTCTATCGGCTGCCTTCTCTCTTCCTTTGCCTTGCTGCCTTTCTACCTTCAGCTTCTTCTTTCTTCAGCTTCTTCCTTCTCTTTTCTTTCTCTTCCTTAGCTTCTCTGCATCCTTGTCTTCTCCTTCCTTTTCTTTAGCTTTGCTTCTCCCCCTCTTTAGCCTGCAGATCAAAACTTTCCCCCTACCTGCATGCACTCTACTCTCTTTTCTCTCTTAGGTTTCGCTCTCCCAGAGTCACGCGTTTCTCGGGTAATCGGGTCGGGTACGTACCTGGGACTAGGCCTACCAGCGTGCAGTGGTGGGCGAGGAGTGCAGTCGGGTCGGGTCAACCAGGTCCGCAGGGCGTGGTCGCGGACAAGGCCGGTTGGTCAGGTGAGAGGGACCTCACCCCGTGATTCGGAGGCAATGAGCCTCTGGCAGGAATTCAATTTTTTTGGGTGCTGTGCCTCTTCCAGTTCTGAGGTGGGACCATCTTCCCACCTTCGCGTGCCCCTGCGGCAAAGATATTCCTTCGATTGCAGCAGCTGCTACTGCCCTTGACTCCAATTGATAGCTTGGAGTTGTGCATGAAGACGTTCCACGCAGCCTGGGACAGAGACCTGGAGCTGGCAAAGCCTGGAGCTCGCTTCAAGCTTGCTTCGAGCTCTGCGCCAATGGCGGAGCACGCTTGCGGCTGAAATCACCACAACGGCCTCATGGCCACGTCAAAACGTTTAGGAAGCTTCGCTGAGGCACGACGAGTGTGCTGTGGTGGTCGGCGTGGCATGGGAACGCCTGTGTGGGCATGCCTAGGGTACACTGTGTGCGTATGTGTGGGTGTGTTCGGGGGTGTGTTTGGGTGATATGAGTGAGGGGTTGTGATCAGGGAGTTGAGGCGAAGCTTATGGACTTGTCGGCGAGGAGGGGGATGGTCTGTGGTGGTGGAGCGATCTCGTCGGAGGTGGTGGCCGGAGGTGAAGGAGATGGTGGTGGTGGAGTGAGGTAGTAGTTGATTTAGGGAAATAAAGAGGGTAGAAGAATGTAGAGGGTGAAGGGGACTTATTTAGGAGGTGAAGAGACGAAAAGAAGACGGAGATGGCACCGGGCGTGTATTACCAACGTCGGAGATGAAGGTGCTTAGAGAGGGACAGTCGGCGAGGACGAAGGGGAGGCGGGGCGTCAGTGGGTGCTGCGCAATGTGGATGAACGTGAGGAAGAACCTGCCACTGGTATTGTGGTCAGGCGACGAAGAAGATCAGGGAAGGTCACCGGAGCTTGATGAGCGAGTCGACCGGAGGAGTGATGTAAACATGTTTACATTACATAAGATGTCTATTTATGCATGTTCTTAAGCATGGAATTGCATTACATACTATAAATATTGCATAGCATGCATCATCTTGCATTTAGATTAGTTTGAATAAAATGGAGGTTAATTATCTCCTTTTATGTTCAGGGATAGGGTAAATTTTTAGCGGGGCCCTGGATCGAAGATCCAACCGTACATATTTGATCAAGGCGACGATTGGAGTTCAACAACTCCAAGATCACCCTAATCAGACATCTATAGCATCAGATAGAGATTGGGGAACCCTAGAAGATCAAGGGCCAAGATGTTGTGAATCCACACTTCAAATGACAAATCCAACCCCACGGATGGATTCGGATCGACGATCGCAGCCTAATGGCGCAAAATTCAACCCAATTAGACATCCGTGGCACCATCTACATCATCCAGAAGATGGACGGCCAAGATGGTCCCACGTGGCGCCATCTCGGCCGCCCAACCGGCCGCCCTCAACTTCTAAAGCCGCTAGCACCCACGCATCTCCACCGTTGGATCAAGATCCAACGACTGAGATTGCATCCCAACCAGCGCGCCCATTCTCTGAAGCCTCATTTGAAGAGTCGCCTTGACCGTTGGATCTCAATCCAACGGTCCTGATCGTGCGCGCACGAAACCTTTCCATGACACAAATGCCGCTGTAGCGCAGCGGGTAAGAGCGCTTATGCAAAGCGCAGGCACGCGTTCGAATCGTAGGAGGCAGGCGCGGGCGAGCAGGAGTAGCGAACATTTGATTGCGATCGAGCGGTTGCGAGCGCCCGATAGCGCCCACGTGCTATCACACGCTCATGCATGACGCGCCATCTGACGCGGGTGTTGCAGCTTGTAGAGGCACAGCGAGGGCGCATCTCAGCTGTTCGATCTCACGATCGAACGGTCGAGAATTGACGGACATGGGCGGCGCGGAAGATGAGCGAGCGGCACACGTCACCCACAACTAGGGCTTTAGTGACAGTTTTATTCGTTACTAAAGAGTCCTTATTTAATGTTTTGCAATTGTAAATACCAAATTGCCCTCACTCCTTGCAACTATAAAAGGAGACTCCTTCCATACGAAATTTTCATCCCTTCTCTTCTCTCCCTCTCCAAAGCTCAAGAGAAGCTTGTCCCACACCCGGGATGCTTCTCAAGAGATAAAGTCAAATTTTCGCACCCCTTTCGGAAGCGGATCCCGCAATAACGACGACGTGCTGCTTCGTTCCCATTCTTCCCACTTCGTCCTCCTTCCCGCTCCATTCCCCTTCTTCCAGGCGTCGTCCCGTCCAGCTCGTCCTCCAAGCGATCGTCGAGGAGGATATCTCTCTCTCCATTCTTTTTGCTACTTTCTAGAGTAGATTTACTGCTTTTTAGTGTAATCATTTTCTGCTTTTTAGTTGTAATGAGTAGTGTAACGAACAATCTCTTTGATAATGAAATCCATGTTTATTCTACATCTCTTTTTGCTTTTGTTTGTAATATTCTCTCTCTCTCTTCTATTTATTGTAAATAGTTAGATAGTTTCCAATCATCTATTTTGCTTCATGACAAATAATACAAACGAGTATTTTTAAATTAAACGTCCGCCTCCCTAAGTTCGACCTGGGATTTCTATGCCGGTATAAATTTTATTTGTTAAACATGAGTTCTTCGCTTTCAAACTACGACAGGTTTTCAAAATCAAATTCGAAAGCATAGTAACACGTCGCCTCAACATTTTGGCGCCATTGCCGGGGAGGTGACGCTCTTTGATTTTTTCCGCATTTTCCAACTTACGAATCATTTACCTCACTTCTCTCCTTTCTTATTGTGATTGCAGGTACTCTTTTGAGATGAGCAAAAGCGGTAGATTGGAGCAAAGTGTTGTTGAAGGTTCTGGAAGTTTTCCCCCACTTCCCACCCATTAGTTTTCATTTCACCACGTAATAATACAAACATCAATCAACTTAGGTGTTCTTATAAACTCTAAGGTTAGTTTTGTTTGTTTGTTTGACACCCACACCCGTCTCAACCTCCACATTTAAAAAGAAAAATAAAAAAATCTCACAGAGGTACACAACCTCATCTGATTTTCAAACTCAACCGGTAAAGCGATCTTTGGAGCCGGTACACACATCCAAACACATAATTGAGTAGAAATTAGATTAGTAATCACTTGTGTGCCTAATTAAGTGATGCAACAGGCCAATTGTTTGAGTTGATTGGGTTGCACCACTTCAATTAAAATCAACTCATCAAGTAGCTGCCATTTAGGTTCAACTCTTAGGGATTTTCCAGGCACTCCACATTCTTTTAAGCTTCAAAGGAAAACATCTTCACCTGTGCTTTCAAAACTTGGTGTGCCAACAAAACTTGTTTGAAAATACCTAAAGTTGAACTCTAAAAGCTACTAAGCAAGATTTGAACCCTAAAATTTACTGCATTAAAAATAATCTTGCTTGAAAACCATTGGTTGTACACGCACACACACATCAATCAATCATTAAGGGCATAACCCAGATAAAGGGCCCATCACATTCTAAAGCACATTCAAACTTAGCTGTTACGAACGCGTGCTCCAGACGTCTTTTAAGACGTCTGGGAGGTGGCCCAGACATCTGACCAGACGTCTGGAATCACCTTCAGATGTCTGATAAGACGTCTGGGATCATTTACAGACGTCTGATAAGACGTCTGGGATCATTTACAGACGTCTGGAAATCGGTTATTTTGGCACGATTGTTTCGTCTGCGCGCCTGAGCGCGCAGACCTGCGGAAATACCCTCTCCCTCTTTTTCCCTCTCCCTCCTACGCCCTCTGTCGCGCTCTCTCTCTCCTCCTCGCGCGGCCTTAAAAGGCCACGCCCTCTCCCTCACTCCCATCACCTCCATCTCCTTCCTTTTCTCCTTCCAGCCAGTGCGCGAGAGCGAGCGTGAGGGTGAGCGGCGGCGGCGACAGTCGCGGCGGGTGCGGGAGGAGTTGCTGCGCGGAGGAGGAGACGTCGGCCGTGAGGGCTCGAGCCTGCCGGGGCAGCGGGAGTCGGCCGGCGGGGGCGCAGTGGGCGCGGAGCGACGCGGGAGGCCTGCTGCAGCTCGAGCAGCAGGCGGAGTACTCGCAGTGTGGCCGTGCATCGCGAGCGGAGGGCGAGTGGTGCCCTGGTTCTGGAAAATTTTCCAGAATCAAACGTCTGTGCTTCTAGCCAGACGACTTGAACGACGTCTGGAAGACTGTCCAGACGTCTGAAAGGTGAGTTTTTCCGTCTTCTTCCTTCCTTTCGATTGACCGTACTAAGAGAGAGAGGAAATGGGTACGCGCAGGGTCGGAGATTCGCATCCAACGTGAATTAGACGTCTGGCTCCAGTGCCAGACGGCGGGAACTACTTCCAGATGTCCTGGGTGACCATCGGACGTCATGAAACTAGGCCAGACGCTCCCGCAGGCTTCTGGACGTCTGAGAGCCCACACAGAGTGAGGTAATTCCCTGATCCACTTTTTAAGATGTCTGGAAGAAGTTCCAGACGTCTGGAAGAAGTTCCAGACGTCTGATTTTACACTGTTTCGTCGTTTTCGACCCGTTTCGGGCCCGTTCGAGCTCTGTTTTCCACGTTTCGAGTTGCGTTCTTTTCGGAATTACATCCTCTACCTGTCTACAGTAGCTGTATACTATTTTGAGAAGTTCCTTGTGTTTGATCCTTGTGATAGGACCCCGTTCCGTTGCAGTCTCGGGGGTTGCGGAGGCACGTGGGATTCCCGACCACGCCCCCAGTTCGCCTGTTGTAACCGGTAGAGTGGCTATAAGTATATTCTGTTAAATTATGAAACCATAAATAGAACCTAGGACATTGCATGAATCCTAGGAATGAGAAATAGATTGAATGGTAGATTCCAAGGGTGTTGCATGAATCCTAGGGCTGGAAAACTAGATTGTATGATAGATCCTAAGATATGGCATGAATCATAGGATGGGAAAACTAGTGGAATGTATGAATACTGCAGTCTTGGAAAATGTGGAAAGGAAATAATAGCTGCCTGTGAATTGAATTAACAGCTGCCTGTTATGAATAAATGAACATGATTAAGAGTATGGGATGTATGAACGTGAAACTGGAATGGTGAAACTGGAATGTCCTGAGTTAAAGAGCTGGAACCCTACGGGGAATTAGGAGTAGAACTCCTGGAAAGTGAATGGAATAGAATTGGGGAAGTGAGCTGGCCCTTGAGTACGGAGTACCAAGGAGAGCGACTGTCCCCCCCTATTTAGTGCAGAGCGGAGCCAGCCGCCCCAGGGACCCAGGGTTAGGACTAGCCACTCTGTACCGACTTGTTGGCCCTCGTGTATGTAGTATCGAGGAGAGCTACTAGTGTAGGGAGGTACTAGCTACCCCACGGGCCCCGGGGTTCTGTTAGCCTCCCACACCGACTTGTTAGGTCCACTGGGGCAAACCAGGGTAGTCAGGCGAGGGTGCGCGAACTGTGGAGGGGCAAGGCCCTTGTTTGGTTACTGTGGAGGGGTTGGACCCCTGTTATTGAGAGGGCTCTGCCCTGTACTGGTTCCGTGCTGTGCTTTGGGCGCACCCGTTAACGGAAACGACTGACTGCGTGCCAGTGCGGGTTAGCTACCCGTGCGTTTACCACGCGTGCCGTAGTCACCGTTATGTCTGTCAGTGACCTTGGGGTGGTTGACTGAGAGTAGGATCACCACGGGGGACTCTCCCGGCCAGGAGAGCACCACGTGCTACTTCTACTGTTCGGAAAAGACTGCAATCAAGATCGTTCCCACGAGGAACATTCGAGATCAAGTGAAGGATCTGAGCAATAGATAAATTGTGAAACAATAGAAAGACGTAAATAAAGGAAGAAAGAAAATTTAAAACAGCTACTGTACACTTTACTGTTTCTTTAGTTTAGCTGCCACTCTACTCAGCGTTTTGCTGACGTGTTACACTCGTTACCTTTCAGGACCAGGTGTTGAGCAGCCAGGGTCAGCGGCTGCAGAGGACGTTGGGCCGAATAGGGTCCAGTAGAGTTGCCACTGTTCTCTTGTACCTCTTTTTGTTCCGTTATAGTGAGTAATTCTTGTTTCCGCTGTACTTTTCTTTACCTGTAGTTCATATTATGTTATGAATGTTATTCTACTGTTGTGGTGGTATATACTGTAGTGGTTTCTTTCCTTACTGCTGTATTTCCTTACTGTTAGTTATATTCATGCTGAATGTGGTTTATTTTACTGCTCTTTTGGTTACTTCCTTGTTGGACGACTAGGTCTTGGGATTAGTCGAGTCGGTCCGGTTCTCGTGTCTCATAGGGACTTGGGAATCGGGTCGTTACAAGATGGTATCAGAGCAAGGTCGTCCCGAGAAGTGAATCAACTGACTGGAAAATAACCAATTCACATGTCTATAACTAGAGTAGCCACTACAACATATCTCTTGACATGAGCTCTTAGACGTTTTCGTTAGGTACTGTTCCGTACTGACGTATTTCGTTGTTTTGCGTCTCCTTGTAGGAGATGCCTCGTCGTGGAACTAGGAGGGTGGGCCGCGGGCGCGGCCGAGGTCGGGGCCCGAGGGACAGATGTGTTGGGCTTGGAGTACATACTACCCCTCCTCTTCTCCTTAGCATACCATCTCCGGACCTCGTCCAACTAATTCGAGAGGTGGTTCGTGAAGAATTTCAGCTTCCATCCACATCGCCACCCCCTCCTCCCCCTTCCGAGCGTACGACAGGGGAGTTGGTGGTGGAACGAGATTTCCGCCGTCACACTAGGCGTGTTAGGAGAACCCAAAGGAGACACGTGGCATCCGCAGGAGAGCCGTCACGTTTTACAGGGCCATCAGTGGCCTTTGGGGGCCCTCGACAGGGGCCAGTTGCCAGCACCAGACCCCCGCCCAGCTGACAGCAGGGACCCACTGAGGGCGGGAGTCGGGTTCCCCTCTGTTACCAGTGTGGTCAGCCGGGCCACATCAGGAGGGACTGCTCGTCTAGGGCAGGAGGTCAGCAGATACTTCCCGCGCAGAGCACTGGAGGGCGCGCAGGAGGCCGCGGTTACCAGGCGCGAGGAGGAGGACAGCAGTCACGAGGAAGGTACCGGCCAGCACCTACCCGTCCGACGCAGAGTGTGGCTGCTTCGTCCGCACCTAGAGCTGAAGGGCGTATCAACGCCCTGACACACAGGGACGCCAGAGCTTCGGGATCGATGGTAGCAGGTATGGTTTTAGTTTCTGGCAGACTCGTTTACACGCTTTTCGATTCCGGTGTTACGCACTCGTTTGTCGCAGCCAGTTTCGCAGTTAGTTTGGACCAGGATTATACAGCATTAGAAAATCCGTTCGTAATCAGAGGTCCGAGTGGTCAGTTGTTTGTAGCTGAGGAGGTGTACACGGATTGCGAGGTCAGCGTCAGGGGACATAGTCTGCCAGCTGACCTGATTATGATACAGATGGAGGACTGATTGGCTGTCTGCTTACCACGCCTTGGTGGACTGTTTTGAGAGGAAGATTGTCTTCTCCATGCCGGAGTTGCCTTCTTTCGAGTTTCATGGACAACCAGTGGACGGAGGTTTCAGGTGCATTTCGGCACTTCGAGCAGCGAGACTTTTGAGCCAGGGGTGTGAGGGCTTCCTAGCTTGTGTGGTGGCAGAGCCCAGCCCTGTGGCAGACTTCCAGAGTATCCCGGTGGTAAGGGAGTACCCTGACGTATTTCCAGACGAGTTATCAGGACTACCACCCGAGCGTGAGATCGAGTTTGAGATCTCACTAGTACCAGGGACCAGCCCCATCTCCACCACGCCATACAGGATGGCACCGCTTGAGCTGCGAGAGCTCAAGTCCCAGTTGCAGGACCTTTTGGAGAAAGGTTTCGTGAGGCCCAGTGCGTCTCCCTGGGGAGCCCCGGTACTGTTTGTGAAGAAGAAGGATGGTACCCTACGCCTTTGTGTGGACTACCAACAGCTGAATAGGGTCACCATCAAGAACAGATATCCGCTGCCGAGGATCGACGACTTATTTGACCAGTTGCGGGGTGCCACGGTGTTTTCCAAGATCGACTTGAGGTCTGGATACCACCAGTTGAGGATCAGGGAGACCGACGTCTCCAAGACAGCTTTCCGCACCCGGTACGGACACTATGAGTTTCTGGTCATGCCATTTGGGCTGACCAATGCCCCCACTGCTTTCATGGATCTGATGAACTGGGTGTTTAGACCGTACTTGGACCAGTTCGTGGTGGTTTTCATAGATGATGTACTCATCTATTCTAGAGATCGGACGCAGCACGGACAACATTTGCGGATGGTTCTGGACACTCTGAGACGACGCAGGCTGTACGCCAAGTACAGCAAGTGCGAATTCTGGTTGAGGGAGGTGACCTTCTTAGGTCATGTGATCTCTGGAGACGGCTTGGCGGTGGACCCAGCCAAGGTTGAGGTAGTACTCAGGTGGGAGAGACCGCGTTCAGTCACTGAGATTCATAGTTTCCTGGGACTGGCAGGCTACTACAGACGATTCATCAGAGGTTTTTCACAGATTGCACGTCCTATGACACAGTTGACCCGGAAGGACGTGCCCTTCGCTTGGACAGACGCCTGTGAGGCGTGTTTTCTGGAGCTGAAGGAGAGGTTGACCTCGGCTCCCGTGCTCACCATCCCTGACAGTAGTGGTGGGTTCGTTGTGTACACGGACGCCTCCTTGCAGGGGTTAGGAGGTGTGCTCATGCAGAGGGGTCACGTTGTCGCTTACGCTTCGCGGCAACTGAAGCCCCATGAGCATACCTACCCTACCCATGACCTAGAGTTGGCAGCTGTTGTCTTCGCGCTGAAGACCTGGAGGCACTACTTGTACGGCGAGACCTTCGAGATTTTCACAGATCACAAGAGCCTCAGATACCTTTTTGATCAGAAGGAGCTCAACATGAGATAGAGACGTTGGTTGGAGCTCCTGAAGGACTACGACTGCAGCATCTCCTACCACCCGGGAAAGGCTAATGTGGTGGCTGACGCCTTGAGTCGTAAGGCGCCTGCACACTTGGCCAGTCTACAGTTACAGAGTTGGAGCCTTTTTGGAGGAGGTGGGCAGTTGGCGACCTCTAGAGTTACGAGGGTACTGTGGGGCAGTGACGGTGACACAGCAGACCAGGCCAGAGCTGATAGACCGCATCATCATAGGACAGATGGTCGATCCGTACTTGCAGTCCTTGCGCGACAGAGTACTGTCGGGAGACCCGGGGGACTTCTCTTTCATAGACCAGGTACTACGCTTAAGGGGACGGTTGTGCGTTCCCAGAGACGAGGAGCTGTTGAGAGAGCTCCTGACTGAGGCACACGGTTCCAGATTCACCATACATCCCGGAAACATGAAGTTGTACCATGACTTGAGACGCGAGTTTTGGTGGAGGGGGATGAAGCGGGATGTGGGTGAATTCGTGCAGCAGTGCTTAGTGTGCCAGCAGGTGAAAGTCGAGCATCAGAGGCCTGCAGGGCCGCTACAGCCGCTTCCAGTGCCAGAGTGGAAGTGGGAGAGCATCACCATGGACTTGGTGGTGGGCTTACCTGTTACCCAGCGGGGACACGACGTAGTCTGGGTAATAGTGGATAGACTGACGAAGACGGCGCGATTCTTGCCGATCCGAGTCACTTTGGGACCAGCACAGTTGGCAGAGAGGTATATCCGGGATGTGGTACGACTACACGGAGTTCCGCGGGAGATCGTATCCGATTGGGATACTCGCTTTACGTCCCAGTTTTGGGCTGAGTTTCAGCAGGCCTTGGGGACACGGTTGAGGTTTAGTACAGCTTACCACACCCAGACGGACGGACAGTCTGAGCGCACGATACAGACACTTGAGGACCTTTTGCGTGCCTGTGTACTGGACTGGAGGGGCTCTTGGGAGGAACACCTGCCCCTGGAGGAGTTTGCATACAACAACAGGTATCACTCGAGTATCGGAATGGCTCCCTACGAGGCTCTGTACGGACGGAGGTGTACGGCACCCTTGAGTTGGGTTGAGGTGGGGACCAAGTGGGAGGTTGGCCCCAGGTTGATCCGGTAGAGTCAGGAGGTAGTCGAGCAGATCCACAGGCGACTCCGCACTGTCAGGAGTAGACAGAAGAGCTACGCGGATCGGAGACGTAGAGAGGTGCAGTTTGAGGTTGGGGACCACGTCTTTCTTCGTGTTTCGCCCATGAAGGGCTTGCAGCGGTTTGGGGTGAGAGGGAAGCTCGCGCCGAGGTTTGTGGGGCCCTTTGAGGTCCTGGAGTGGGTTGGACCCGTTGCTTACAGGCTTGCCCTCCCCCCGCAGCTTTCTGGTGTGCACGGCGTGTTCCACATGTCCAACCTTAGGAAGTACGTAGCCGATCCCAGTCACATACTGAGTCACGAGAGCATCGAGGTGAGCGACGACCTGACCTACCCCGAGCGGCCAGTGCAGATTCTAGACCGTGCCGTCTGCAGTTTGAGACGAAAGCAAGTACCCCTGGTAAAGGTTTTGTGGAGGAGCCAGCGGTACGAGGAGGCTACCTGGGAGCCTGAGGCGGCAATGCGGGAGCGGTACCCGGAACTCTTCGCGGGTATGTCTTTTCGGACTGGCTTCGGTCCTCTTTGAGTTTGTTATGGTTATTTTGACGTCTTTTCCGCACCCTAGTTAGCGCAAGTTTCGGGGACAAAACTTCCTTTCAGTTTATTATATTGTTATGAACGCGCGCTCCAGACGCCTTTTAAGACGTCTGGGAGGTGGCCCAGACGTTTGACCAGACGTCTGGAATCACCTCCAGACGTCTGATAAGACGTCTGGGATCATTTACAGACGTCTGGAAATCAGTTATTTTGGCACGATTGTTTCGTCTGCGCGCCTGAGCGCGCAGACCTGCGGAAATACCCTCTCCCTCTTTTTCCCTCTCCCTCCTACGCCCTCTGTCGCGCTCTCTCTCTCCTCCTCGCGCGGCCTTAAAAGGCCACACCCTCTCCCTCACTCCTGTCACCTCCATCTCCTTCCTTTTCTCCTTCCAGCCAGTGCGCGAGAGCAAGCTCGAGGATGAGCGGCGGCGGCGACAGCCGCGGCGGGTGCGGGAGGAGGTGCTTCGCGGGGGAGGAGGTGTCGGCTGTGAGGGCTCGAGCCTGCCGGGGCAGCGGGAGCCAGCCGACGGGGGCGCAGCGGGCGCGGAGCGACTCGGGAGGCCTGCTGCAGCTTGAGCAGCAGGTGCAGCATTCGCAGCGCCGTCGTGCGTCGCGAGCGGAGGGCGAGTGGCGCCCTGGTTCTGGAAAATTTTCCAGAATCAGACGTCTGTGCTTCTAGCCAGACGACTTGAACGATGTCTGGAAGACTGTCCAGACGTCTGAAAGGTGAGTTTTTCCGTCTTCTTCCTTCCTTTCGATTGACCGTACTAAGAGAGAGAGGAAATGGGTACGCGCAGGGTCGGAGATTCGCATCCAACGCGAATCAGACGTCTGGCTCTAGTGCCAGACGGCGGGAACTACTTCCAGACGTCCTGGGTGACCATCGGACGTCTTGGAACTACGCCAGACGCCCCCGCAAGCTTTTGGACGTCTGAGAGCCCACGTAGAGCGAGGTAATTCCCTGATCCACTTTTTAAGACGTCTGGAAGAAGTTCCAGACGTCTTATTTACACTGTTTCGTCATTTTTGACCCGTTTCGGGCCCGTTCGGGCTCCGTTTTCCGCGTTTCGAGTTGCGTTCTTTTCGGAATTAAATCCTCTACCTGTCTACAGTAGCTGTATACTGTTTTGAGAAGTTCCTTGTGTTTGATCCTTGTGATAGGACCCCGTTCCGTTGCAGTCTCGGGGGTTGCGGAGGCACGCGGGATTCCCGACCACGCCCCGAGTTCGCCTGTTGTAACCGGTAGAGTGGCTATAAGTATAATCTGTTAAATTATGAAACCATAAATAGAACCTAGGACATTGCATGAATCCTAGGAATGAGAAATAGATTGAATGGTAGATTCCTAGGGTGTTGCATGAATCCTAGGGCTGGAAAACTAGATTGTATGATAGATCCTAGGATATGGCATGAATCCTAGGACAGGAAAACTAGTGGAATGTATGAATACTACAGTCTTGGAAAATGTGGAAAAGAAATAATAGCTGCCTGTGAATTGAATTAACAGCTGCCTGTTATGAATAAATGAACATGATTAAGAGTATGGGATGTATGAACGTGAAACTGGAATGGTGAAACTGGAATGTCCTGAGTTAAAGAGCTGGAACCCTACGGGGAATTAGGAGTAGAACTCCTGGAAAGTGAATGGAATAGAATTGGGGAAGTGAGCTGGCCCTTGAGTACGGAGTACCAAGGAGAGCGACTGTCCCCCCTGTTTAGTGCAGAGCGGAGCCAGCCGCCCCAGGGACCCGGGGTTAGGACTGGCCACTCTGTACCGACTTGCTGGCCCTCGTGTACGTAGTACCGAGGAGAGCTACTAGTGTAGGGAGGTACTAGCTACCCCACGGGTCCCGGGGTTCTGCTAGCCTTCCACACCAACTTGTTAGGCCCACTGGGGTAAACCAGGGTAGTCAGGCGAGGGTGCGCGGACTGTGGAGGGGCAAGGCCCCTGTTTGGTTACTGTGGAGGGGTTGGACCCCTGTTACTGAGAGGGCTCTGCCCTGTACTGGTTCCGTGCTGTGCTTTGGGCGCACCTGTTAACGGAAACGACTGACCGCGTGCCAGTGCGGGTTAGCTACCCGTGCGTTTACCGCGCGTGCCGTAGTCACCGTTACGTCTGTCAGTGACCTTGGGGTGGTTGACTGAGAGTAGGATCACCACGGGAGACTCTCCCGGCTAGGAGAGCACCACGTGCTACTTCTACTGTTTGGAAAAGACTGTAATTAAGATCGTTCCCACGAGGAACATTCGAGATCAAGTGAAGGATCTGAGAAATAGATAAATTGTGAAACAATAGAAAGACGTAAATAAAGGAAGAAAGAAAATTTAAAACAACTACTGTACACTTTACTGTTACTTTAGTTTAGCTGCCACTCTACTCAGCGTTTTGCTGACGTGTTAAACTCGTTACCTTTCAGGACCAGGTGTTGAGCAGTCGGGGTCAGCGGCTGCAGAGGACGCTGGGCCGAGTAGGGTCTAGTAGAGTTACCACTGTTCTCTTGTACCTCTTTTTGTTCCGTTATAGTGAGTAGTTCTTGTTTCCGCTTTACTTTTCTTTACCTGCAGTTCATATTATGTTATGAATGTTGTTCTACTGTTGTGGTGGTATATACTGTAGTGGTTTCTTTCCTTACTGCTGTATTTCCTTGCTGTTAGTTATATTCATGCTGAATGTGGTTTATTTTACTGCTCTTTTGGTTACTTCCTTGTTGTACGACTAGGTCTTGGGATTAGTCGAGTCGGTCCGGTTCTCGTGTCTCGTAGGGACTTGGGAATTGGGTCGTTACACTAGCCCTAAATAAAACAGAGTAGACATTGGCCTTATGGATTCGACTCGCTCTTCGGAGCCCAGAACAAGATTATTTTTGATTAGTTTATTTCTACTGTTCAATCTGATGTCTAGCTTGGAGAGCAGAATCAAATGATCGCGGCTGGGGGGTACACTAGGAACCGGAGGCACAAGCTGAAGGAAGAACCTTCTCCCCAGTCCCTCCTAACTGGTTGGATTGAATAGACAGAAGTAGAGCAAATCATTTCTTTATCTCAAGATGGGTTTTGGGAGTCTGTAGGTCTTTAGGCTAGCTCTCTTAAGAATATGTTTGATTGCTTGTATTGTAGGGCACCTTTCTTCCTCCCGTCTCTCATGAATCCTTCCACATTTTATATGCATTCCCGCTCTTTCCCTCTTGTTTTGAGTTATCCTCAACATGACGATTATCCCGACTTGTACTGTAATTAACCATCAATTAGTTGGGATAACTCGATTGGGGATATAGTTCCGGACCTCCGTGTTTAGGGTCTAACCCTGAACACTATAATTGTGATTTCTATCCTTCTCAGAGCCACATCGATTATAGATTGTCACCCTTTTATGGACAACCTAATACGATCTATAATCAATAAGGATACACTGATTCTTACCCATCCTCTGATTACATTGCCTTTAGGTCATCACCACCTTTTGAACAATCCGAAATGACCTATTATTAGGAAGGGTATAACGAATCTCAATTCGTTAACTCCTTTGCATTGATCCCAAACCCACCCAACCTTGAACCAACTCATTTGGTTCAGGTTAACCAAGTTCAAGATAAGGTTTTGGCTAATTTGAGGAATACCATTCAATCTTTAGAAGTTCAGCCAATACCTTCCATTGAAAGATTGGAGCCCCTGATTGAAATGATTGATGATTTGAACAAATATTTATTGGATTGGCTCCAAGATGTTAAGGATAAGAACCCGAGTGAGTTTATACTTGGGAAGTTAGTAAAATTGAGGATGAGATTTGTGGTTACTTTAGTTCAATCGCGGGATGATTCCCAAGATGAACTCCCTTCAGGAGAGCCAATGTTAGAACCCGCTCAGGCACCTGTTAGGGGGGATACGTGTTATGAGGCTGATCAGATTGAATTAGAGCAACCAATTAAGGATGATTTGATTTCTTCACCTGAAATCCCTAAGCCAGGGTACGAGGAAACGTATGTCTCCATGGACCAGAAGGTGATGGATGATTTTGGGACATACATTAATACGGATTTTGATTTCTTTGATTTTGATGGTGAAGATTTAAGTTGCGAAGTCTTACGCGAGTTTACAGAACACGATTTCTGTGAGACGATTGGGCCTGAGGAATCTGATAGATCATTTGATAGCCCAATAACTGAGGAAACTGATCTTATTGGGGCTCACATGACGGATCCAGAATCGCATTTTCTGGAGGATTTAATCCAATGCCCTGATTGTCAGTTACACCCCATTAAGCTTATTGACGATTCTGTTTTTAAGATTATTAGACCCAAGTCAATTCTGATTCAGCCACATCTTTTAGAGTTGGAAATTTCAGATGGGGTGATTAATATGCAGGAGGTCCTGGAATTTGACATTCTGAATGAGGAGAATAGAAGCTGGGATATTTTGACTTGGGAAGCAAACTTCGGAGAAGTAGAAGACCGAGTTTAAGGGTTCCAATTAAGCTGAAATCATCAAACCAGGACCCTTACGACATTTGTTTTGAGGATGTCCAACCCAAGCACACATTCATTGATTATCCTTTCGAGCTTGATTTCTCTATAACTTGACTCTTTGGTCTTGGGTTGCATCCTCATAAATCGCAGGCCCGACCCCATTTGCATATTGATTTTAGGTTTTGGGTAATTTTTATCCAGAACCTTAGATATTCTCGATTATGGGGTATGGATTTGCACTACGCTCTGGTCCACATTTGTGGACATTTGCTGGAAGGTCAGAGGTTTCATCTTTTTATTCTGATTCTGACCTGTACCTGTGAATTCTTTATTTCTCTTCTTTGTATAGTGTGCCTAGCTGAAGGCACTAAATTCAGCACGTATACAGGTTTTTTTATTGTTTATCTCGGAGCAGACCCGACATTCACGCAATTCAGGTGCCTTCTACTCTATTCCACTCTGTTTTATGTCTTTTTTAATACAATGAGGACATTGCATTAGATAGGCATGGGGGGTGGATATTCATCTCTGAATTTATCCGTCAACTCTGTAGATTCGTTTTATTTTCTTATATATATATATATATATATAAATTGTGGAATTAGGAAAGAGAACTTGGGTTTAAGAAAATTTTCAATATTAGGAAATATTACATTAGGAATGAACACAAAGACCCTTAAGGTCTTTGGACTTAATCAGCCTGTGTATCCACTAAAATGTGGATTTTTTTTTCGAGTCCTCGCCAACCTGAATTCTATTTTAATTTGAATAAATAAGTTTAAGTGATAAGTACATGACTTATCAACCTACCCTCTGATTTGAGGGAACCTTAAGTCTAAAGCATATACACACTATCTTGTCATTGACTTGTTAATCGATGGTTCTAACAGAAATTGGGTAGCTAATGAACCTTCTAGGGTGATATGGCTGGCAAGTTATCGTGGGTAACAGCCCATAGGTAGGTTGTCTAGAGCCTAGTCACTAGACCATTCTCTTCTTGCTGCCTTTAGGCAAATCTTAGACCAGGGAAGCCACCTACGTAAAAAAAGAGAAAAAGAAAGTCAAAAAGAAAAGAAAAAGAAAAGGAGAAAAGTAAAAAAGAAAATAAAAGAAATAAACCACACTTCGCCGCACGAGTGACGAGTCGATTCTCTGCTTTCGATTAAGTTTCGTAAATGAAATAACGCGTCGTTTGTAGTTCTATGTGGTGGAAAAATCGACTAATCAACAATTAATATAACCACTCAATTAGGAGCGGGTCATGTCAACAGGGAGGCAATGATGCAATAAAATCTTGATTATTTCGCATTCGTTCAATCTCGTGAGAAATCCATAGTCAAATTTGACATGAAATGCGATAAAAAGAAGATGCACAATAACTTGAAAATATAAGGGTAGATGTGCAATTTTTCCTTACTGAAATATTTAATAAATATGTGATGATTTTATGTAATTTTCAATTGACATGTATTAGAGAAAATTTGTGCACATTTTAATCCCAAAACCAATGTCAAACAATGTTAATCACAAAAGCCATGCAATTGTAAGAAAGCTTGAGTATGAAGTTGCAATTTCACCACAATAAAATATTCATAAATCAAAATTCCTTTTCCTGGCAATGGCATGAAATGTAGTTACTAATTAGAAAAAAAACAGAGGATTTTATCTCTCTCCTCCTCGCGATCGGGAGAGAGGTTAAATCGAGAGGTTCCCACAGGCGGTTGGCTGAAGTGAGGCCGTTGCGGTGGTGGCAGTGGTACGTTGAGAGGTGGCCGGAACTGGCCTGCCGGAGGAGAAAGGTAGTGGTGGTGAAGAAGCTGCTGCTACTGCAAGGTGCGCACGGAGGTGGCCTGCAGGCGCGTGGTGAAGCGCTGCAGGCTGGAGCACGTGTGCTGCACGCGCTGGAGGTGCGTTGGAGGAGGTCGGCGAGGGCGCAGAAGGAGCGGGTGCGGGCTCTGCAGGCTGGAGTGCGCGTGCTGCTGCGCGTTGGAGGTTGCAAGCAGGGCGCGGAAGTGGATGTGCCGAGGTGCTGAGCAGCTGCTGCTGCTGAAGACTGCTGGCCGCACGTGGGGAAATGCCGACGGCACGCTGCAGGGAGTGCGGCAGGGGCGTGTGTGGGCTGGAGTGGCGTTGCTGCAGAAGGTGAGGTGCGCCGAGGGGAGCTGGTGGGCGTGCGCTAGGGGCTAAAGGAGGTGAGGCGCAGCAAGGGCATGCGCGGGCGTGGGAGTGGGCACGCGGAAGTGGACGCGCTGGAGGAGATGAAGAGGCGTGCGGTGTGCAGTGGCTGGAAAAACAAAGGACGGGGTGCTGTAGGAGTTTCAGACGTCTGGGAACATTCCCAGATGTCTTAACTGACGAGGACGTGAAGTTGCAGTGGTTGCAGTGGTGGTTGTTGGTGATGACGGCGAGGGTGGTGCACACTGAGGTGCTCACAGTAATGCAGACAAGCTCCAGATGGCGGTGTGGCCTGTCATGCCACATGCCCATGGTGGTGGAGGCTCGTTGCCACGGTTGAGGCCGGTGGTGGTGGAACGGACGAGAGATCAACTCTTTGCACAGTGGTGGGTTGGGGATGGTGGCCTCCCGTACAAGGCAGCCTCCCTCTTCCTTTTGTAGCCACCTGCATGGATTTGAATGGAGAGGCGGGAGCAGATTCACATTCTCCGCTAGTCCTTGAATGCAGGTTTTAGTGCGGTAGCTGGTGGCGTTGCAGCTGTTGCTAAAAGAAGAAGAATAAAAATAATAATAAAATATTATGGTTATTTATATACAAACCCTCAACTTTTATGTTAACTTAAATTAATGCATGCAATGCACCTAATTGGTTAACTAATTAAATGAATGCAATTCTAAATTAATTCTAAATGCATTTAAAATATGAATGCAATGCATGAATTATGTAATTAAATTAGAAATATGAATTAATCTATTTACATTCTAATTTATGCTAAATAAATGTTAGAATTAACTTAATATCTAGGCACTTAAATGTTTAAATAGCCCACAAATATGGGCTAATCAAATACCCCCATGCCTAGTTTTTGCTAGCCCCTAGCAAATCCAAGCAAAACCTAGCACTCCAAGTAGACTAGTCAACCCAATCGGTCTTCCTTTAGAAACATATTAAGTTTAGACTCTAGACCTAAGGTTCCCAAGTAGTTGCTAAGTTACAGACTAGGTCGGCTAAAGATGAGTTGCAGGCACAAGTTTCCCTGATTTCTGACTCTACCCTAAGGTTTATTGATCCCTGAGATTAAAGCATCAGTGCATGTGCATTGGTCTGAGTTATTTGAGTTAAAGGAAAAAGGATTTTATTTTTAATAATTTTTTTTTGTTTGATTCCTTTAAGTCTAACCTCGGATCAGCTATCAACACGGTCTGTGTCGGATTCATTGTCCCCATTACCATACCTCGAAGGGTGCCTGGCTTTCGATGTTGCGGGATAGCATCGCCCATAACGACCCCAAGAACTCCTGGCAATCGACACTTCAAGATAGTATCTCCCATGGATTTCTTAAGCGAATTCAGGCCTATGGCAATCAACACTTCGAGATAGGGCTGCCCATGTACCTGAACCGCACAATGCGCTTACATGCCCCCAGTAGGATGGATATCCTAAGAGGCAAGTGTCGAGGAGGTAATATGTTATCATCGCATCCTCAAGGTGAGTATATGCTCCACCTCTCCTACGGCAGGAACTCTTCCAATCGAATTGTGTTTTCAAGCCTCTCCTAAGTCAAAACTAAGAGAACCAAATCTCTTTTAAGAAAGGAATTAAGTTGATTACTTACTTACACCATACCACGTGCGTGAAATTTGGATGCTTGGGTTACAAGGACCTGTAAACTAAAAGGTAGAACAAGACTCTAGGTACTACCCCACCTTTTAACTCAAACCCTAGCTTTCCTTCCTCAACCTCTTGAGGAATGGTTCGCAACTTAACTCCTACTTAAGTTTTTAAGTCCACAAAGGACCCTAAAGGTCTAAAGCTAGTAGCTCATTTAGCCTCTAAAGTTTGACCCTAGAATTAACTTAGTCTACCCTAGAGTTCTGATTTGCTTAAGAATGCAAGACCTAGCCAGTGAAGCTCAAAACTTTTTTTTTAATTATTTTAATTATTTTTATTTATTTAGATTTTTTTTTAATGCAAATGTTTGCATTCTATAAACAAAATGCCTCAGGTCCTCTCCCCCATGCCTGGTTCAAACAATGTCCTCATTGAAAATAAAAATAGTTAAAGGAAGATATTACTTGAGGTGGAGAATGGTAGGAGCTAAGGCTCCTCAAGAGTGACCTCGTCAACCAGATGGCCATCCAAAGTTATGTAAGGTTTTAACCGTTGACCGTTGATGATAAAGGGAGTTGCTGAAGAGGAAGGGTTTTTAATCTCCACAGCTCCATGCGGAAATACTTTAGTGATTATGTAAGGCCCATCCTAACGAGATTTTAACTTCCCAAGAAAAAGTTTAAGTCTGGAATTGAAAAGCCAGACTTGTTGGTTGGGCTCAAAGGTCTTTCGAAGTATAAACTTATCATGCAAGACCTTAGTTCTTTCTTTATAAGCTTGCGAGGTGTCATAAGCATCATTCCTCAGCTCCTCAAGCTCACTTAATTCTAGAAGTCATGCCTTACCCGCCTTCTCTAAATCCATGTTAACACTTCGAATAGCCCAAAGTGCCTTATGTTCCAACTCAACAGGTAAATGGCATGCTTTCCCATACATAATCCGAAAGGGAGAAGTACCCAAAGGGGTCTTATAGGCTGTTCGATATGCCCACAAAGCATCATCGAGCTTTTGGGACCAGTCTTTCCTATCAGGTCTAATGGTCTTTTCCAAAATATTTTTTATCTCCCTATTCGACACTTCAACCTGGCCACTTGTCTGAGGATGGTAAGGGGTAGCGACCTTGTGAGTCACTCCCAGACTCCTGATTAGCCGATTGAAGTGGTAGTTTCGGAAATGAGGTCCCCCATCACTTATAATGGTCTTGGGGCAGCCGAAACAGGATATGATATTGGCCTTCACAAATATCAAAACCACAGAGTGGTCATTTGTGCGTGTAGGAATGGTTTCTATCCATTTAGAGACATAATCAACTGCCACCAAGATATATTCATAACCATGGGATGACGGGAAGGGGCCCATAAAGTCAATTCCCTACACATCAAAAATTTCAACCGATTGAATAGGATGTTGAGGCATTTCATTCCTCTTCCCAATCGTTCCAGTCCGTTGACATCTAATACAGGCCTTAACAAAATTATGAGAATCCTTAAGTAAGGAAGGCCACCAAAAATCGGACTGGAGAACCTTAAAAGCAATTTTCTTAGCACCAAAGTGTCCTCCACAATGAAGTTCATGGCAAAAACTCAGCACACTTTGTTGTTCCTCTTCAGGTACACAACGTCTCAATACTTGGTCTTGTTCAATTCTAAATAATTCTGGCTCTTCCCAATGAAAATATCTTGCTTAGGAAATGAATCTCTTTCTTTGCTGCTCATCCCAAGAGCCAGGAGTTTGTCCAGTGATCAAGTAATTTACAGTGTCTGCATACCAAGGTAAAGTTGGTGTTACTGCCATCAGAGTTTCATCGGGAAATGTCTCGCGAATGTCTCCAGAAAGAGAGTCATTAAGAGGAAGGTGAGACAGGTGGTCAGCCACAACATTTTCTACTCCTTTCTTTTCACGTATTTCCAAGTCAAATTCTTGAAGGAGTAGGATCCACCTAATCAGACGTGCCTTAGAATCAACATTACGCATCTTTGAGGGGAATTTCCCACCTCTCTACGCTGGGAACTCGTCCAAATCAACTTGTGTTGATCGGCTGCTCCTACTCTAGGTGTCATTTTCAGAATTTTTGCAACGCTTCTGCGTGATTTTGATTTTTATGCTTACTGAACCAGGCTGTGTGTGAAGTTAGGGTGCTTAGGTTACTGAGTTCCGTAAACCAAAAGTTAGTTTACGAGGCCAAATACTCCCTAAGCCTTGGACCTAATACTTAAGCTTTTCATTTTCCTCAACCTCTTGAGGAATGTCTAGATCTTAATGGGTACTAAGAGTCTATCCAAGAATGCCTAAGGTTTGTGTTCTTACTAATCTCACTGTGTACTTTCCATTTCTTGTCTTGAATGAGGTCTAGAACTTAGGTTAACTCCTTAATTTCTTACTAATGACTCTCTTTTCTTTCATTTTGTGCTCCTTCTTTTGATCATTTTGTTCTTTTTCTCCTCCTTTGTAGAGTTCACAAAATTTCTTTCCTCTTCTCAATTTTTTTTTTGTAATTTTTATGGTGTTTTTGGCATATGTGAGTTTTTTTGTTTAAACCTTTTCTTGTGAGTTTTGCACTTTCATGCCCCCCCATGCCTAAGATTTGCAATGTCCTCATTGTAAATTAGGAGGGTTTTTATTTAACTTAGTTCATACATTAGGACAGATGTTTTGATGAGTGAATGGGTCGGGGTGACTGTTGCGGATGATTTCTAATCTCAGATGCAAGCACCTGAGGTGGAGTCGGTTGTCCTAAAGGGTGAACCTCAAGTGCGAAGATGTGTCAGAAAAGGTTTCGGGTTTTCTCAAAAAGAATGACGGACTGCCTCTCGTTGAGCGCTGAGTTTTACGCCATCGGCTGGGCGCAATATGCTCAGGGAAAATGGAGGATAAATGACAATTCAGCAAAATCTGTATGGGTTATATCAATGAACGATTTGAGTCTCTGACTGTTCACGATGAAAGGTTCGGAATCATGGCTGAGCGGACTGATTTCGATGGCTCCATTTCCAAAAGCCTGTCGGACAAGATATGGTCCGACCCACTTGGATCGCAGTTTCCTAGGGAAGAGTTTGAGTCGGGCATCAAAGAGTAGGACCTTCTGACCAGGATGAAAGATCTTTCTAGATATGTGCTTGTCATGGGAGGCTTTAACCCGCTCTTTGTAGATTTGCGAGTTCTCGTATGCATCAAGGCGTAATTCATCGATCTCGCTTATCTGAAGCTTTCTGTGGGTTCCAGCCTTAGAAAGATCTAAATTACAGCTCCGTACTGCCCAATAGGCTTTGTGCTCTAGTTCGATGGGAAGGTGACACGCCTTCCCGTACACCAGTCTAAAACGAAACATGCCTAATTGGGTTTTGTGGGCGATCCTATAAGCCCACAAAGCTTCCGGAAGTCGAGACAACCAGTCTTTCCTGTCAGGCCGAACAGTGACCTGCAGGATTTTCTTGATCTCCCGATTTGATAGCTCAGCTTGACCATTAGTCTAGGGGTGATAAGGAGTGGAGATTCGGTGAGACACCCCGTATTTGGTCATCAGTGACCTGAACTGAGCATTCGTAAAATGGGTCCCCCCATCAGAGATGATTACACGAGGAATCCCGAACCGTGAGAAGATATTGTGATGAATGAATTTGATAACGATTTTATGATCACAGGTTCGGGTCGGTATGGCTTCGATCCATTTGGACACGTAGTCCACAGCCAGCAGAATGTACTCGAAGCCATCCGAAACAGGAAAGGGGCCCATAAAATCAATCCCCCAAATATCGAAGATTTCACATACGAGAATCGGCTGCAAAGGCATCATGTCGCGATGGCTAATGTTGCCCAAAGTTTGGCAATGACTGCATGCCTTGCAGTGATTGTATGCGTCCTTGAATAAAGTGGGCCAATAAAAGCCACACTGGAGGATTTTTGATGCGATTTTATGCCCAGAGAAGTGGCCACCGCATGCCTGGTCATGGCAGAGGGAGAGAATATCGTTGATTTCACCTTCCGGGACACATCGCAGGATGATTTGGTCGGCACCTATGCGGAAGAGGTACGGATATTCCCAAATGTAGTACTTGGCATTAGAGCGCAATTTGTCTTTCTTGGCCTTCGACCAATCAGATGGGATATGATGAGATGCCAAGTACTTTACTATATTAGCAAACCATGGAAGTCTAGTACCAATAGTCAGTAGGTGCTCATCAGGGAAATGCTCCGTGATGGGTCCAGAAGGGTTGATGATCTCAGAAGGAAGGCGAGACAAATGGTTAGCTACCACGTTTTGTCTTCCCGCCTTGTCGTGAATCTTGAGGTCGAATTCTTGTAACAGTAAGATCCGTCGGATTAGTTGGGGCTTCGCGTCCTTCTTAGCAAGGAGATGCCTCACAGTTGTGTGATCCAAGTAGATGATGTCGTGGGAACCCAGGAGATAGGATCGAAAATTTTCAAGGGCAAATACTACGGCTAGTAGCTCTTTCTCCGTAACTGTATAGTTACGCTGAGCCTCGTCAAGTGTCTTGCTAGTGTAGTAGATGACCACGGGTTTCCTGTCAACTTTCTGCCCCAGAACCGCTCCGACAGCAAAATCAAATGCATCGCACATGATCTCAAAGGGTTGAGACCAATCAGGGGATTGTAGGATCGGGGCCTGGGTGACTCGGTCATGGAGGTTTTCAAAGGCTTGAGTGCATTCCTTGGAGATCTCAAAGGGTACATCCTTAGAAAGAAGAGTAGTAAGGGGGCGCACGATTTTCGAAAAATCAGGAATGAAACGACGGTAAAAATCGACGTGCCCTAGAAAAGAACGGATGTCCCTGATCGAGCTAGGCATAGGAAGCTAAGAAATTAGATCAACCTTGGCTCGATCCACTTGGATGCCTTTTTCAGAAATTAGATGTCCTAGGACGATCCCCTCAGGCACCATAAAATGGCTCTTTTCCCAGGAAAGAACCAAGTTTACATCGATGCAACGCCTGAGTATATGAACCAAGTGCTGGAGGCAATCATCAAATGATGCCCCGAAAACTGAGAAGCCATCCATGAAGACTTCCAGATAATCACCTACTATATCAGAGAATATGGCAAGCATGCACTGTTGAAAAGTCGCGGGTGCATTGCAGAGACCGAAAGGCATCCTTTGGAATGCGTAAGTCCCGAAGGGGCAGGTGAACATGGTCTTCTCTTGGTCCTCAAGATGAATAGCCACTTGGTTATAACCGGAGTACCCGTCAAGAAAGCAAAAGAATCGATTTCCCGCTAATTTCTCGAGAATCTGATTAATGAAAGGTAGTGGGAAATGATCCTTCTTCGTGGAGGAATTGAGTCGTCGGTAATCTATGCAAACTCTCCATGAGTTGGCTATTTGGGTAGGTATGATTTCTCCGGTTTCAATCGTAATGGTGGTGAGCCCTGCCTTTTTGGGCACGACCTGAATTGGGCTCACCCAACGACTGTCGGAAATCGGGTAAATGATCCCTACATCTAACCACTTAATGATCTCCTTTTTCATGACCTCCTGCAGATTGGGATTCAAACGTCTCTGCATCTCACGGGAAGGTCGTGTGCCCTCTTCTGAATAAATACGGTGTGTGCAATAAGAGGGACTTATTCCAGTCAAGTCATCGAGAGTCCAACCAATGGCTCTGCGATGTTGCTGGAGAACATCAATTAGAAGGGATTCCTGATCAGGAGTAAGCTTGGAATTTATAATCACAGGAAAAGTCTGATTAGAACCCAAAAATATGTATTTCAAATGGTCGGGAAGGGGTTTTAGTTCAAGAATGGGGTTATCAGCAGCAGCAGGTGGTTCAGGGTAAGTGTAAGGTTCAAGGATAGGAGTTATGGGTTTGTCTAAATCAGGGTCTATCTCCTCTAATTGCGGTTCAAGATCTTTCTGTGGTTGATGAGGCATAATCAGGTTATTCGTAAATTGTGTTTCATCAACCAAAGCTCTAATATCAGAGATTTATTCAATGACACCGCAATTGATTCCTTGTTGGGCCTTAAAGATATCAATTTTGAGAGTCTGATTCCCAAATTTCAGTTCTATTTGGCCCTCCTCACAACTGATGTTGGCTCTAGCAGTGGCCAGGAAAGGTCTCCCTAGAATGATTGGTGTATCCCTAGGGTTTTCAGGTGCGTCCATGTCTAAGACTATGAAGTCTACAGGGAAATAGAAATCCCGCACTCTTACAATAACATCCTCAAGAATCCCTTTAGGTGACTTTATAGATCGATCTGCTAACTGTAGTGTCACCTCAGTCGGTTTTAGCTCGGATTCTTCTAGGTGGTTAAGGATGTGGGTATCAGATTTATGGAAGCACCCAAGTCTAGCAATGCTCTGTCGAATTGGGTTTCACCTATTTTGCATGAAATCAGGGGAGTACCTGGATCTTTTGCCTTGGGTGGGAGTCTGCTCAGGATTACAGAGCTGGCTTGCTCTGATAGTACAATTGGACTCCCACTCTTGGTTCGCGGCTTACACTGAGGTGTACATACATTCTTCAAGAATCGTGCGTAAGCTGGTACGTGGCGAATCGCATCCATCAAGGGGATGTTTATTTGGACCTGCTCAAAGAGCTTGACCAGGTCCTCCTCAGGTGCCACGGGTTTGGTTGTCTTCTTTCCCTTAGTCAAGGCCTCGGGAAATGGAACCTTGGTTGGTTCTTCTAGGATAGGTCCAGGTCTTTGATCTGGGACAGGGATAGGAACATCCTGGATTACTGTCCTGAGGTTTGGATCACTACCAGGCTTGGAGTGGTCTGGATAAGGTGGATCTTGGGTCTCCTTACCACTACGGGTGGTCACAGAATTCAGTCCTGCCTGGTTCTGGTTAGGGTTTGATAGGATGGGTTTCTGCTGATAACTCGCATAAGAAGTTGAAGCCTTTATCCCGTCAGGTGAAGGAACAGAGGGGGCCTGATAAATCATGTGTGCTTGGCCTGGGTTTAGGTTCATAACGCGCTGCTGGGTCGGCACGTTATTAGGGTTAGGAAGAGGTTGAGAAGGAAGTGTGCCTGGTTGGCGAGAATTTGCCAACTGGGCTAGTTGGTTTCGAACCTCTGTGATTTCGTCCTTTGTTGCTTCTGAATAGCCGCATTTGTTCTCTGAATGTCAGCCAGAGTCTGAAGGATGAGGGACATTTGGTCTTGGTTTGGCCCTGATGGATAAGTAGGGTTGGGCTGAGGCTGAGGCAGCTGATAAGGACGGGTGGTTGTGGACGGGGTTGAAAGGGTGGTCTTTGAGTTTAGGGATTTCCCGCCCACTGGAAGTTGGGATGGTTTCGCCATCCAGGATTGTAGGTATTGGAAAATGGATCATTCTGGATGGCGTTGAGGTCCTCGCAGGTCTGAGGAACCTCTGAAGAGTCAGAGAATGGGGGAGTGGAATTCCCCTGGCTAGTATAGAAAGGGTCGGAGGATCCTCCAATCCGAGAATCAGATGGGGGTGGATACGGATCCATCCCAGGAGAAGGTCGGTGGAGAATGTTTTGCACAATCTCTCGTGTGGAAGGAGGCTGTGCAAAGGAATTATGCGTAGAGGTGGCTCGCTGCAAGTGCTGAGTCAGCTCATCCACCTTCTTCTCAATAATAGAGACCTTGTCTAATCGACTGGTCATCAATTCCAGGTCGACTGATGTGGACAGGCCCTGCGTCTCGTGTGCTCTCCTAAGGTTCGTTGATGCGTGGGTATTCGTCCTGTCGAATAATCCCATGGAGTCATTATTGATGGAGTTCTCGCACATATTTTCGAGAATCTCACACACGGTGTCCTCATGCTAACCCATGATATTCCCTCCGCAAGTTGCATTGACGAAAAGCCTAATATCTTCACGGAGTCCTTGGTAAAAAGGATAGACTTGTTCCCATTTAGGAACTCCGTGATGGGGGCATTTCCTCATGAGATCCTGAAAGCGATCCCATGCCTCATGGAGAGGTTCTCCTATTTGTTGTGTGAAGTGGGTAATCTGATGGCGCAAGGCATTGGTCCGACCAACGGGAAAGAACTTTTTCAAGAACTCGGACTGAAGTTTCTCCCAATTGTTGATCGGCCGGGTCTGTGTTTGGTACCAATGGGCGGCCTTGTCCATAAGGGAGAAGAACATCTTCATGAGGAGAATATCCCGATTTTGTGCATCTGACCCAAAAGTCTTGGCCAGATGCTTTAGTTGTTTAATGTGCTGGAAGGGGTCTTCAGAATTAAGGCCATGAAATTTAGGTATGGCATGAATCATGTTGGGCTTTAGTTCAGAATCAGGTCCTCCAGTAGGGATTCTGACTCGAGGCTCAATAGCCACCGCAACGGGATTATAATGATCTTGCATCATGGGACGCTGCGGTGGGTGCATGAAGTTCTGGAAGCGGTCATTGAGTCGTTGGAGCTGGTGCTCCAGATTGTTCTCTTCCTCAACTGGTTGAGCCATTGTGGAAGAAGAAGGTGAGTTGGGTTCGGAGTCGGAGGAGAGGTCTATGTGAAGTGTTGATTGCACAAGCAAGGGCACCGAGGCTCGGCCTCGAGGAGAGTGAATTTCTAAAGGAGGTTTCAAGGACCTCCTACCAAACATACACTGATGGAGAGGATGAGTTTAGCAGGTGCGGGACCTAATCAAGACACCCAGAATGTTGGGTGACTATAGAGGTTCGGGGCAGATGGACCCCTTGATCAAAAGATCGTCCACCTAAGAATTACCTTGGCAGCCAGAGAGGGTGAGTCCCGCGAAGACCCTTACACGGTAGAGCGCCCCCACGAGTTATAGGATTTCCCCCACCCGACCTCTCTTGTCGTTGAGATTCCAGGTAGACCAGAATGGGGACCTTGACCTCTTAAGTCTACCACTTTTAGTTAGGATGAAGCTGCTTAGGTTTTCACTTGAACTTTAGCCTTTTGAGTGCAAAGAGTGACCTAAGTTTAAGGTTGGTTGACCCAAGGGGTCAACTTCACCTGCTAGTTCCTTTGAGAGCTTATTAGGTCTTTGTCTTTTAGGGTTCAAGTGTTTTTAAGAGCCAAATTTCTTAGGATTTCTCTAAATAGGTGCTTTCAAACAATGGCTTGGGCACACTTCTTTTGGGAATTCTCAATTCTTGCTTAGAAAGTGTCTCTAAAACCCTAATTTTGAATGTTATATTGCTCTACTTGGTCCAGTTAGCTTCCTTTAGATTGGGTAATTAGGGCTTAAGCAAGAAGGTGTTAGCCCTAAATACCCTTAATGGATGTACAAAAATACTATGTTGAAATTGAAAATAGCCAGCTTTGATGATTTACTAAGTATGGAAGACAGGTTATGCCTAAATTGCTTTTTCGCTGCTGCCCCAATTGCCAGCGCCTCAAAAACTGGTTGCCCATTTCGTCTTTATAGTTATTATAGTCATTGTGGTATATGACAAAACAGTTACCAGTTTAATACAATTTATTACTCAGAATGACAAGTTTCCTGAGGTCAAACTCAGGGAGCAAGTATAATTCTAGAAGCATATAAGTTCGCAATGTATAAGGTTTTACAGAAATTAAGAGAGAGAGAGAAAGAAGGGGTGATTGGCTTCTTTCTTCAGTCGGCTCTCTTCTTTCTTCTTCTTCTTTTCTTCTTCTCTGCTTCTGTGGTTCCTCTTTCTCCTTTCTTCCTCTTTGATTTTCTTCTCTTCTTCTTCCTTACGGCTGCAGAGGCTTCTGCCTTCTCTTTTCTTCTTCAGCTGCTAAGTCTTTCTCCTTTCTTCCTCTCTGATTTTCTTCTCTCCTTCTGTAGTTCCTCTTTTTCCTTCTTTACTTCCTCTTTAGAATTTAGGGGTTAAAATGAGAGGATAGAAAATTACCTGTCCTAGGTGTGGTTGTTGTGCGGCTGCTTGTTGTCCTCTTCTCTTGATTTCCTGTGGCTGCACAACAAAAGAGAAGAGATCAATAGAAAGTCAAAAATTATGAATTAATAGCTTCTAGAATAGCCTCGCTCCCCGGCAACGGCGCCAAAAACTGGTTGCCCATTTCGTCTTTATAGTTATTATAGTCGTTGTGGTAAATGACAAAACAGTTACCAGTTTAATACAATTTATTACTCGGAATGACAAGTTTCCCGAGGTCGAACTCAGGGAGCAACTATAATTCTAGAAGCATATAAGTTTGCAATGTATAAGGTTTTACAAAAATTAAGAGAGAGAGAGAGAGAGAAAAAGAAAGGGTGATTGGCTTCTTTCTTCAGCCGGCTCTCTTCTTTCTTCTTCTTTTCTTCTTCTCTGCTTCTGTGGTTCCTCTTTCTCCTTTCTTCCTCTCTGATTTTCTTCTCTTCTTCTTCCTTGCAGCTGTAGAGGCTTCTACCTTCTCTTTTCTTCTTCAGCTGCTATGTCTTTCTCCTTTCTTCCTCTCTGATTTTCTTCTCTCCTTCTGTGGTTCCTCTTTTTCCTTCTTTTCTTCTGCTCTGGCCCTTCCTCTTCTTTCTTTCTCTCCTTCCTATCTTCTTCTTCTTCTTCTTCTTCTTTGCATCTTCTTTCTTTCTTCTTCATCCTGCCTTCTTCTGCTCTGGCTGCTGCCCTTCCGACGTCTGACTCGGTTCTCGGACGGCTTAACTGTGCGTTTGCTACAATGCGGCTCTTCTTTTCCTTCAGCTCCTCTCCTTCCTTTCTTCTTCAGCAGCTGCTCAGTGCGGCTAAGTCTTCAGCCGCTCCTCCTCTTCTCTTCTTCTTCTGCTTGCTTCTTCCTTCTTTTTCCTTCTTCCCTACGCGCACACACAACTATCAATGCAAAACCTACCCCTACCCCTTCCCCACGTCTCTCTCTCTCTATTTCTCTCTTAAAGGTTGGGTAACGCGCTCGGGACCAGGCCCACCGACGTGCGGTGGTGGGCGAGGAGTGCTTGGTCGGGTAGTTGGGTTCAGCCCAGGCCTGCGGGGCGTGAGCGTGGGAGAGGGCGGGTGAGAGCGCGTGGCGCGCTGCGTGCGTGGGTGAGGGACCTGACCCCTGTGTATCGAAGGCGAACAGCTAATATCACAAAATCAATTTAAGTGTGGGTGCGAGGCCACACACTTACGAGGTGGGACTAAAGTCCCACCTCTGCTCTCCGCACCCACAAGCGAGAAGGTGCTGGCAATTAGGGCAGCAGCGAAGGCTCGAGACCCCAATTGCGAACCTGGGCGTACTCGCGGAAGCACCCCGCGTTGCCTGGAGCTCACGCTTGGGCTGGAGGAGTCCTGGAGCTGCCTGCAAAGAAGCTTCAGTAGCTCGTCAATGACGGCGAGGAGGCGGAGACCTGAAATCACAAAGACAGCCTCACGGCCACATTAGACCACGCAGGGAGCCTCACCGGAGTGTGACGAAGGCAGTGCGAGGGTTGGCGAGGCACGAGAGCGCTTGTGGCCGTGTGCCTAGGGCAGACTGTGTGCGCGGAAATGGGTGTGTTCGGGAGGTGGTCTGGAGGTGAAGGGCGGTGAATGGAGTGGGGGAAACGCTTGAGTGGAGTGAGGGGGAGCTTTTGGGATTGTCGGTGAGGGGTGAAATGTCTTGTGGAGGTGGAGCGACCTCGCCGGAGATGGCGGCCGGAGGTGAAGCAGATGGGGGTGGTAGTGGCAGTCGAGGGGTCTGAAATGCTAATCGAATAAGGGAAAAGTGAGAGGAGGGTAAGGGGAAGATTCTTACCTACTTAGTCGACGAAGAGGGAGAGGAAGACGTCCGGCTCGTGCCTGCCGAAGTTGGGTACGAAGGTGCCTAGAGGAGGAGTAACGACGACGAGGAGGGGATCCGGAGACGCTAGTTGGTGCGGCCTGGCGTGGGAAGACGAGGCAGAGTAGGCTATGCTACAGGTATGGTAGCAGAGCGATGAGGAGGAGAGAAGATCGCCAGAAGCTAGGGCACTCTGACCGGAGAGGGGAGAGACGAAATCGAGGGTTTTTCTCCGCCAGAAGTAGCTTGAAGGAGACGGCAGACCCTGCCGCTCCTTATAAAGGCACTGGTGAGGAGAGGGGACCGAGGGAGTGACGTGCCGTGCTCACCGGAGATGGCCGGAAATGGACACCCATGCCTTTCGTGCGTTCACACGAGGGGCATGGCCGGTTGCAGGGGTCATGGGAGGGTCCCTGCGACAGAGGACGACGCAGGGAACCTCCCGTTCGTTCCTGAGAACGGGTGCCATGTCCTGCGCGGCGCCATCCTCCACGCAAGGTCGCCGGAGGTATGGTGCTGCGCAGAAATGGCAGGGAGGACCGTTCTGCAAAGAACGACTAGAAAGATATGGGGCCATTTGCAAGAGTTTCAAAAGATAAGGTCAAAAAGTAATTCAAGAGGACCAATTTGTAAAGTCGATCAAGATGGTCTTTTCTTAAGCCCAAATTTTTATACCGGCATAATTTGAATTTAAGGATTTTAATGATGAAATTTTATTTTATGTTGGACCATGTTTGACAGGTCAATTTGCACAAAAACCCAAATTAGGTCATAAATTGGGCATGGTTCTCATTTTAGGTCAAAATAGGTTGCAAAGGCCAAATTGAAGGTTATAAACCCTAGGGAATATTTTTCCATGAATTTTATAGGGTTTAGTTGATTTTTATCCTACCTCGAACCTTGTGAATTAAAGTGGGTTTGTTTTAGAATTACAGAATGTCATTTAATTCCTAGAAGTTGCTATAACCCTTTTCAGATCAGATCATCCCACTTCTCTCCTTATTAAGCTCATTTGACATTCATTTAGATCCTTAATTACCTTGTTTGTGCACTGCATTAGTGAACTTGCAGTTTTACCCCTTTTGATTTGTCTTATTCTTTAACTCAGAATTCTCTGAGTTAAGCCTCTCTTTAGGTTTTGTAGGAGCTTCTTCACACTTATTTAGATTAAATTGTGCCAGTTAGGGTTTGTGATGAGGCTCTCATCAGGTTTCAACTCAAGGTCGGGGGCTTGTATGGTTGAGGGTTTCATAATAGATGTCCCCATCTCAGGTAGCAGACCTACCTTCGGCAGAAATGATGGGGGAAGAGACTCAGTAGAAACACCTAGCAATTCCTCAAGTTCTAGTATATCCCCTTCACATTCCTCCAAGAGATGGGAATGCTCATTTAGCATGACATGCTGAAGGGGGTCATCACATAACATTGCAGGAGTTGCCTCTTCAATCAGGTCATCTATCACCTCAACTTGAGAACAATCCTCAAGTCCAGCTTGTTTGTAAGCATCAAACACATTAAGCCATATTTTCCTGTTCCCAAAGCCCATTTTCAATGCCCCAGTATTGCAATTGATTGAAGCATGCGAAGTTGCAAGGAAGGGGCGGCCCAAAATGATGGAGGGTTTGGTTAGCTTGTTGGTAGGGTCAGTGTCCAAAACTAAGAAGCCAATGGGAAAGAAGAAATCCTCCACTCTTATGAGGACATCTTCCAAAATTTCCCGTGGTGTCTTAAGTGATCGATCAGCAACTTGAAGGATTACAGGGCTAGGCTTCAGATTGCCTCCCCCAAGTTGTTCATACACGTAGCTCGGAAGGATGTTCAACCCCGCACCTAGATCAAGTAGAGCCTCATCAATTTGTAAGTCACCAATAAATACTGAGATGTATGGGGCTCCTGAGTCCTTAAGTTTCGGGGGTGTGCCATGTTGAATAATTGAGCTAACAGAATCAGGCAGGACAACTTTTGATTGGACCTATTTTCTAGATTGCCGCTTTTTCGTGCATAGATCCTTTAAGAAGCGGGCATAAGACGGAATCTGCCTGATAGCTTCAAGCAAAGGCAGGTTAATCTGCACTTGCTTGAAAGTTTTCATAATCTCATCCGTCTTATCTTTGGCTCCAGATGAGCCAGCAGAAGTCTGCCCAGAGGTGGATAAGCGCACTGGAAAAGGCACTCTCGATCTCTGGGTGGAAGGGTTGTCATGTCGAGTAAGGGGTGGAACGGGGGCAACTTCTTCCGGTGAGGTGATTTCAAGCAGAGAAGGTTTGGGCAAGTCTTCTCCGGTGGGGGTGAAAGTCAGGGTGGATGGTTTTTTAGGGAGTGAGACTATAGGAGCATCGGGTTTGGAAATTTCTTTCCCACTCCTCAGAATAGTCACCGCCTGAGCATGCTCCCTAAAGACAATCCCTTTTCCTTTAGGATTTTCCTCAGCAGCACTGGGGAGCTTCCCAGTTTCCCTCTATCTAACGGCCTCAACAAGGTGTCCTATTTGTGATTTCATCTCATGTATAGCCTTGTCATGAGATTGGATGATGGCACTTTGACTTTCTTGCATAGTTTTCAACATCGCCTTCAATTCATCCATCTCAGAGGTCATAGGTTGTGCAAAGGTCTGAGGTTGGTTCATTTGATGGTTTTGAAAGGATTGTGGTTTGTAATTCCCTGAATTTGAGACATTTCCTTGTCTCCATGAAAAGTTTGGGTGGTTCCTCCATCCCTCAATATAAGTGTTGGAGAAAGGGTCATTACGAGGTCTAGGACGGAACCCTTGAGCAGCATTCAAATCTGCTTGTACAAGCTCAGGGAATTGGGAGGCCAAGTGGCAATCCACAGTGGCGTGTGTATTGCCTTGGCAAATTAAGCATTCGGAAGCTTGGGATGTGGAGGTGTTAGATACGAATGAACTCAGGTTCGACATAAGCCTTTCCATGTTTTGATTCAATAATTGAATCTGATAGGCTAAATTCTGGGTGTCCTTTGCCTCATTCGCCTCCAACTTTCTTTGCATGAGAGTGGGCTTTCTATCCATGTAGGCATAATTCAAGTGAATAGAATTCTCACTCAAAGTATCAAAAAGGTTCCAAGCTTCATCCTCAGTCTTAGATAGAAAGTTTCCTGCATAGGTACCATCCACAGTTTGCCTATGCGAATCATTAAGTTCGGTGTAGAACCTTTCAACCAGTTGCCATTTAGGCACCTGGTGATGTGGGCAAAGTCTCAGCAAGTCGTTAAAGCGCTCCAACGCATCATGGAACGCTTCCCCATCCTTTTGAACAAAACTCATAATTTCCCTCCTAAAGTGATTGGTTTTGCTCATGGGGAAGTACTTCTTCAAAAACTCCTTCTTCAGGGCATCCCAAGTGTTAATATTATCAAGGGTGTGATACCAATACTTGGCTTTGTCCTTAAGGGAGAAGGGAAAGAGGGTCCGCATTTGAGCGTCATCAGTAACTCTCTTTACCATGGAACAGACCTCGGTGAATTCCTCTATATGCCTGTAAGGGTCTTCTTTAGTAGTACCATAAAAGGAGGGCAGCAAGGATATGGTATTGCTTTTGATCTCATAAGGATTGTCCCCTCCAGGTCTACGTAGTGTAGGGCTAGCTTGATTGGTTGGAATGAAATATTCCTTAAGGCTCCTTTGACCGGCCATTTCTACCCTTTGAAGGTCTCTTCTTAAGATTCTTTCAGGTTCAGAATCAAACACAAGTTGTCTCCTAAGAGAATGCCTACCAAGCATGCACTACAAACAAAATTCAAAAGGACTTGTTCGGTCTTTACAAATTTAGGCTTTTGACTTTAGTTCAAATTGTAGGTGACAAAGCAAGTTGCCCAATCAATTACGCGCCTATTGTCAACCTTCGAAATGCCTAAAAAGACTTAGTTGGAGCTTAGATATTCTTCCCTAAATCTCAAATGGTCAAGCAAATCCAAAGACAGAAAATTGAGGGATGCAAGTAGGCCTAAGCCTTCCTTTGAAGCTGTGCTTTCGCGGTGCTTCTCAACTACCCCCAAAAATCCGTGACAGGGTATCCCCCTCTTTGGATTTACAAAACCTTTGATCTCAAGTTCCAAACACTTCAGAATCCAACGATAGGAGGGCTCTTGTCCTAGTCGTTCTAAGACTTAGGAGTGTCTAAATGCGTGCCATGGTACAAAAGATATAAGTGTTCATCCATCGCAAAAAGATTTTGAATTTTGAATCGCACACCACGTTTGAAAATCAAATCCTTGATTTTTAGATGACCCTCCTTTAATTAGTCCTTTTTCAAGAATATATGTGACCACTTGTTAGATCGCTTCAAGACAAATTTTGTGGTCTTCGAATTAAATCCAAATGCAATGCGTGATCAAGAATAGGATGCAAAGTAAGAGAATGCGTACCTTGCTTCCAGCAATCAACGATGCGAGAATGTACGCAATGCAGAGAAGTAAATTTAGAGGCTGCTCATACAGACCTAAATGGTTTGTCCTAGGGGCAGGCAGCTTCTAGCAGGCAGTTCATTTTTTTATTATTATTATTTTTTTAACTACTTATGCACAAACAAATAAAGGTAAACAATCCACAAAATAAACTATAAATCTAAATCTAAAGAAAAGGGAACAGGCTCCTAAAAATTACCCAACACGGGACTAAAACAAAAATTAGGGAACAAACCCCTCAAAATATACCCCAGAACAAGGGTTTCAAACGAAACGTGCAACGAAAAATTAAGTCTAAAGTCTTAATCCTACTCTAATCAAATCAACGAATAAATGTACAAAGATGATCGTCTCGTCCTCGTCCTTCCCCTCCTTTGCAAGGTAGCTTGATCAATTTCTCCTCTGGCGACGTCAAGGGTCGCCTCTCACGATGGCTGATTCCTTGCACAAATTTCTCACATAGAAAAAATAATAAATGGTCAGATCACTGTGCAATGAGAAATAATCAAAAATAAAATCAGGTGAAATTATTGCATCTATTGCCTCCCCGGCAACGGTGCCATTTGACGAGTCGATTCTCCTCTTTCGATTAAGTTTCATAAATGAAATAACGCGTCGTTTGTAGTTCTATGCGGTGAAAAAATCGACTAATCAACAATTAATATAACCACTCAATTAGGAGCAGGTCGTGTCCACAGGGAGGCAATGATGCAATAAAATCTCAATTATTTCGTATTCGTTCAATCTCGTGAGAAATCCATAGTCAAATCTGACATGAAATGTGACGGAAAGAAGATGCACAATAACTTGAAAATGTAAGGGTAGATGTGCAATTTTTCCTTACTGAAATATTCCATAAATATGTGATGATTTTATGTAATTTTCAATTGACATGTATTAGAGAAAATTTATGCACATTTTAATCCCAAAACCAATGTCAAACATTGTTAATCACAAAAACCACGCAATTGTAAGAAAGCTTGAGTATGAAGTTCCAATTTCGCCACAATAAAATATTCATAAATCAAAATTCCTTTTCTTGGCAATGGCATGAAATGTAATTACTAATGAGAACAAAAACAGAGGATTTTACCTCTCTCCTCCTCATGATCGGGAGAGAGGTTCAATCGAGGAGAGGTTCCCACAGGCGGTTGGTTGAAGTGAGGCCGTCGCGGTGGTGGCAGCGATACGTCGTGAGGTGGCCGGAGCTGGCCTGCCAGAGGAGAAAGGTGGCGGCGGTGAAGAAGCTGCTACTGCCGTAGTGTGAGCACGGAGGTGGCGAGCGATCTGCAGGCGTGTGGTGAAGCGCTGCAGGCTGGAGCGCGCGTGCTGCTGCTTGCTGGAGGTGCGTTGGAGGAGGTCGGCGAGGGCGTGGAAGGAGCGGGTGTGGGCTTTGTAGGCTGGAGCGCGCGTGCTGCTGCGTGCTGGAGGTTGTAAGCAGGGCACGGAAGTGGACGCGCTGAGGTGCTGAGCAGCTGCTGCTGCTACTGAAGGCTGCTGGTCGCACGCGTGGAAACGCCAACGGCACGCTGTAGGGAGTGCGGCAGGGGCGCATGTGGGCTGGAGTGGCGCTGCTGCAGGAGGTGAGGCGTGCCGAGGGGAGCTAGTGGGCGTGCCCTAGGGGCTGAAGGAGGTGAGGCGCAGCAAGGGCATGCGCGGGTGTGGGAGTGGGCGCGCGGAAGTGGACATGCTGGAGGAGATGAAGAGGCGTGCGGTGTGCAGCGGCTGGTGGCTGGAAAAATAAAGTACGGGGTGCTATAGGAGTTTCAGACGTTTGGGAACATTCCCAGACGTCTTAACTGACAGGGACGTGAAGTTGCAGTGGCTGTAGTGGTGGTTGTTGGTGATGACGGCGAGGGTGGTGCACGCTGAGGTGCTCACAATAATGCAGACGAGCTCCAGATGGTGGTGTGGCTTGTCAAGCCACACGCCCACGGTGGTGGAGGCTTGTCGTCACGGTTGAGGCCGGTGGTGGTGGAACGGATGAGAGATCAACTCTCTGCATAGTGGTGGGTTGGGGATGGTGGCCTCCCGTACAAGGCAGCCTCCCTCCTTTTGTAGACACCTGCATGGATTTGAATGGAGAGGCGGGAGCAGATCCACATTCTCCGCTAGTCCTTGAATGCAGGTTTTAGTGTGGTAGCTGGTGGCGTTGCAGCCGTTGCTGAAAGAAGAAGAATAAAAATAATGATAAAACATTATGGTTATTTATATACAAACCCTCAACTTTTATGTTAACTTAAATTAATGCATGCAATGCACCTAATTGGTTAACTAATTAAATGAATGCAATTCTAAGTTAATTCTAAATGCATTTAAAATATGAATGCAATGCATGAATTATATAATTAAATTAGAAATATGAATTAATCTATTTACATCCTAATTTATGCTAAATAAATGTTAGAATTAACTTAATGTCTTGGCACTTAAATATTTAAATAGCACACAAATATGGGCTAATCAACGAGTATGGCTGGCAAGTTGTCGGTGGTAACAGCTCATCGATCGGTTGTCCAGAACCCACTCAATAAATGCACTGAAAATTCCCAAAACACTTAGGAAGAAGCGGAGAAGTAGAATAAACTGGGGAGATATACACTGGATTCACCCTTGTGTCGACCCCATAAAACTAAAAGTAGGGAGAAAGCTACCAATTGTAAAGATACACCTTTAGGCAGAATTCTTTTTTTAAGGTCACCTAGAGGCATAGAAACCCGAAGTCTATTTTAATTGCCGATCAATGAGTCTATCACATTCACAATAAGATGCTTAGAACTTAGGGTTCTCATCAAATCTTGGGTGAGTTGAATGGCCGTAGAAAGCCACTCTTAAACCCTAAAACTCGAAAATCCAAAAAAAAAAAAAAACAAAAGAAGAAAAAGAGAAAGAAATTTTTCTTTGAATAAGGCGAGGGCTTGAGGCGGTCTGCATTTTGGCAGATACCCGAGCACTGTTGTGTCTTTGAAAGATCAGATCCTAAGTAAACATTTTCATAATGATTGAAAATAACTCATGCCCAAATAATCCAACCTAATTCTTTTATAAATAGCATGTAGTTTTTGCTAGGGACTAGCAAAAGATAGGCATGGGGGTGTGATGTAAACATGTTTATATTACATAAAATGTCTATTTATGCATGTTCTTAAGCATAGAATTGCATTACATACTATAAATATTGCATAGCATGCATCATCTTGCACTTAGATTAGTCTGAATAAAATGGAAGTTAATTATCTCCTTTTATGGTCAGGGACAGGGCGACTGTTTATTGGGACCTCGGATCAAAGATCAAACCGTACGGATCTAATCAGGGAGACGATTGGAGTTCAACGACTTCAAGATCGCCCTAATCGGATATCCGTAGCATCAGATAGAAATCGAGGAACCCTAGAAGATCAAGGGCCAAGATGGTGTTAATCCGCACTTTAGATGACAAATCCAACTGCACGGATGGATTCGGATCGACGATTGCAGCCTAACGGTGCGAAAATCAACTCAATCCGATACCCGTTGCACCATCTACATCACCTAGAAGATGGACGGCCAAGATGGCGCCATCTCGGACGCCCAACTGGCCGCACGCAACCGTTGAAGCCCTTAGCAGTTGGACGCTCCATCTGATGCAGTGAGGAAATGCGCCATCGCACGTAATGAGGCGTGAGGAGGAGGCGGGCAAGGATGCGCTCTCAGCCGTTCAATCTCACGATCGAACAACCGAGATTGGGAGATCGTGGACAAGCGTTGAAGTGTGGGGGAGGCGAGCAGGCACGTGCGTGCCGTCCACTATGGTCACGTTCAGGCCTTTAGTGACGGATTTATTTGTCACTAAAGGTCCTGAATTAATGATTTTCAACATGTAATGACCAAATTGCTCTCACTCCTTGTAACTATAAAAGAAGACTCCTCCATACGAAATTCTCATCCCTTCTTCTCTTCTCTCACCCCTTCCAAAGCTCTAAGAGCTTGTCCTAAACCCGGGATGCTCCTCCAGAGTAGAAATCTTAATTGTTCCACCTTCGTCCCCTCTTCGTGGAGTATCCTGCGGTTGTCCTTTCTCTGCATTCAAGAAGCGGATCCCGCGACAACGACGATGTGCTGCTTCATTTCCGTTCTTCCTGCTTCGTCCTCCTTCCTGCTCCATTCCCCGTCTTCCAGGTGTTGTCCCATCCAGCTCGTCCTCCAAGCGATTGTTGAGGAGGATATCTCTCTCTCCATTCTCTTTACTACTTTCTAGAATAGATTTATGGCTTTCTAGTATAATCATTTCCCGCTTTCTAGTCGTAATGAGTAGTGTAATGAACAATTTTTGATAATGAAATCCATGTTTATTCTACATCCCTTTTATTTTTAGTTGTAATATTCTCTCTCTCTTCTATTTATAATTTGTTAAATAGTTTTCAATCAGCTATTCTGTTTCGTGACAAATAAAACAAATGCGTATTTTTAATCAAACGTTTGCCACCCTGAGTTTGACCCGGGATTTCTATTCCGGTATAAATTTTATTTGTTGAATAGGAGTTCTTCACTATTCAATTACAATGACAGGTTTTCAAAACCAAATACGATAGCGTAGTAACCCGTCATTTCAACACCAGATCATTCCGCACCTCCTAAGCTTGAGATTGGCCTGAGATACCCCCTAATTCATCTCTTCCCCTTTCGGTCAACCACCCAGCAAGCTCCAGCGACCCTTCTCTCTCTCGTCGCTCTACCACAATACCAGTGGCAGGGTTCCCTTTATCCACTTCGTCCGTGTTGCGCCGCACCAGCCGACGTCCCTACAACCCTCTCGTTGTCGCCGTCCTCCTCCCACTGGGTCCTTTGTCTTCGGCCACGAAAGTACGAGCCGGCCGCCTCCTCTGCATCCCCCTTTGTCTACCCATACTCAATTAAGTCCTCTCTCTTTTCTCATCATTTTTCTACCATTTATTTCTGCAAATACGCCTCGACGCTCGCAAACCACCGCCATCTTCTCCATCTCTGGCCTGACCTCCGGCGAGGTGTTCCCGCCGCTCCACGCCTCCACCCACCTCGCCAACTACCTCACGAGCACCACCACACCTTACTGACCCTAAACCCTCATTCCATTCACCGCGCCAAGCCCCCAGAATGCCCCCCGAACACACCCACCTTCGCACGCACAGGGTGGCCTAGGCACGCAAGCTCAGGCCACCCCACGCCACGCCGACCACCGTACCACCTTTGCCATGTTCAGGCAAAGCTCCCTGCGTGTTCTGACGAGGCTGCAAAGCCGTTTTCTTGCTGACATGTTCGAGGCCTTCGCCACCATTGACGGAGCACGAAGCTTGCTTGGAAGCTTCACCCAGGACTCCACGCTCCAGGCAAGAAGTCCCAGGTCATGCGGATTCCTTTCGCGCACATCTTTAGCCCAGCAATTGGCGTCGATGCCCACGTAGCTGCTGCAATTGGAGGAGAACATCTGCTGCGGGTGCTCGTGAAGAAGGTGGGACAACATAGTCCCACCTCAGAGGATCGTGAGTGGGCGCAGTGATACAAGTTGAAAAAGTCATAGAGGCTTATCGCCTCCTGACCATGGGGTGAGGTCCCACTCGCCCTCATTGCCTCGTCTGTGACCCCACTGCCCGCGGACTTGGCCCTGACCCATATACCCAATTAGCCTGCACTCCTCGTCCACCACGCACGTTGGTGGGCCTGGTCCCGGGCGCGCATACCCGACCCGTTAACCCGAGAAGGCTTTGGGAGAGCAAGCCTAAGAGAGAAGGAAGAAGAGAGATCGCGGGGGAGGGTAGGGGTAGGTTTTGCTCTTAGGAGAAGAAGAGGAAGCCAAGGAAGGAAAGGGCGATAGCCAGAGAAGCTAAGGAAGGAGAAAGCAAGGATGAAGAGGAGAAAGCTGAAGAGGAGCTAAAGTCAGAGACAGAAGGAAAGGAGAAAGAAGAGGAAGAAGAAGACAAGGGCCAGAGCAAAGAAAGAAATCAGAGAAGAAAGAAGAAATCATAGAAGGAAGAAGAAGGCAAGAAGAAAGAAGGCCGTCAGAGACAGAGAACAGAAGAAAGAAAAGAAAGAAGAAGAAGGAGATCAGAGACAGACAACCAAGAAGCACTGTAGCAATTTCATATTTAAGACGTCTGATTTTGGAAATTAGACGTCCATATTTTTTATGCTACTCCCTTATACATTGACATTGTGTTTTTTGCACTATACTTTGATTTTCATTGCATATTATATTCAATCTTAGAATTGTGTTCTTGATTTTTAGACCCCAATTTGCTCCCTGTGTTCGACCTCGGATTTACAATTTCGAGTAATAAAATTCATTTATTTTCTAGCGATTTCAACTATATTACGACGTATTGATTTTACATTGATCTCGACTCAAAACCATTTTGGTACCATTGCTGGGGAGTAACGGGCGATTTAGAAATCTTGATCACAACTTCTAATTCAATACTAACTGGATACATCTCTTTTGTTGTGATTGTTTCAGGGGAGAAGATTCAAAAGAAGATAGCCGCACAACAACCACACCCAAGGCAGGTAATTTCTGATTAGCCCTTTCTCTTAATCCCCTCATTCTGAAAAGGAAAAACAAGATAAAAATCAATTTAGGGCTACCTTCTTTCCATATTTAGCTAATTCACCCAAGTTGCTTGATTTTTGATTTCAACAAATATTGAATTATGCATCCATTTAAGGTAACTAGGGCTACCACCTTCTTGATTGAGCCCTGGATGCCATATCTGTGGCAACTAAATTGGACCAAAATTAGAGTCAAATTAAGGATTCCAATTTAGGGTTTTAGAGACACAACTTTCTAAGAAAGAATCAATTTTCCAAAAAGAGGTGTGCCTAAACCTTGATTGAAAAGACTTATTCAAGAGAAACCCTAAAAATCAAGCTCTTAAGTTCACTTGAACCCTAAAAGAAAGGACCTAAAGCTCTCAAAGGACAAATAGGTGAAGTTGACCTCTAGTTGGGTCAACCAACCTTGAAATTAGGTCACTTTTGCACTCAAAACATCTAAAGTTCAAGTGGAACCCTAAGCACCTTTGATCTTAAATAAAAGTGGTAGACTTAAGAGGTCAAGGTCCTCATTTTGGTCTACCTGGAATCTCAGTGACAAGAGAGGTTGGGTAGGGGAAAAAACCCTGTAACTCGTGGGGATGCTCTACCATGTAGGGGTCTTTGCGGGACTCTCCCTCTCTGCTGCCTAGGTATTTCTCAGGTCGACGGCTTTTCTGACTAAGGGGTATCATCCGCCCCGAACCTCTATAGTCATCCAAATTTTTTGGGTGTCTTGATTGGGTCCAGCACATTCTAATCTCATCTAAACCATCAGTGCATGTTTGGTAGGAGGTCCTTGAGACCATCCTTAAGACCTCCTTTAGCAATTCACTCCTGCCGAGGCCAAGCCTTGACGTCCGTGTTTGTGCAGCAACCCCACCACATAGACCTCTCCTCTGATTCATCATAACCAAATTCTCCTTCTTCCATCATCATGGCACAACCAGTTGAAGAAGATTACAATCTTGAACACCAACTCTAGCGCTTGAATGATCTATTTCAAAACTTTGTAAACTTGCCGTAGCGTCCTATGATGCAAGATCACTATAATCCCACTGCGGTGGCGATCGAACCTCGAGTCCAAATCCTAGTTGGAGGTCTTGATTCTGAACTCAAGCCCAACATGATTCATGCTATTCCAAAGTTTCATGGGCTTAATTCCAAGGATCCCTTCTAGCACATCAAAAAACTCAAACATCTGGCCCAGACCTTCGGGTCAGATGTACAAAATCAGGATATTCTTCTTATGAAGATGTTTTCCTTCTCTCTCATGGACAAGGCAACTCATTGGTATCAGTCTCAGACGCGTCCAATCAACATGTGGGTTGAACTACAATCCGAATTTTTAAAAAAGTTATTCCCAGTTGGTTGGACGAATGCCTTGTGCCACCAGATCACACACTTCATTCAGTAATTTGGAGAACCTCTTCATGATGCATGGGACCGTTTCTTGGATCTCATGCAAAAGTACCCCCATCAGGGAGTTCCTAAATGGGAACAAGTCCAGTCTTTTTATCAGGGACTCCGTGAAGACATCCACTTATTTGTCAATGCAACCTGTGGAGGAAATATCATGGGTCAACACGAAGACACTGTGTGGGAGATTCTCGAGAATAAGTGTGAGAACTCCATCAATAATGACTCCATGGGCTTATTCAACTGGACGAATGCCCGCGCATTAACGAATCCAAGGGGAGCACATGAGACGCAGGGCTTGCCTGCATCCGTCGACTTGGAACTGATGGCTAGTCAGTTGGACAAGGTCTCTATCATTGAGAAGAAGGTGGATGAGCTGACTAGACATCCGTAGCAACCCACCTCTGCGCAAAGCCCATTTGCACAGCCACCTCTTGGGAGGAAAACTGTGCAAAACATCTATCACTGATCTTCTTAGGGGATGGACCCGTATCCACCCCCGTCTGACTCTAGGATCGGAGGAAACTCCGATCCGATCTACTATAGTTAGGGGAACTCTGAACCCTCGTGCTCTGATTTTCCTGAGGTTCCTCAGACCTGCGAGGACCTCAACGCCATCCAAAATGACCCATTCTCTAATACCTATAACCCTGGATGGCAGAATCATCCCAACTTCCTGTAGGCAAGAAATACTCGTAATCAAAGACCCCCTTATCAACCCCGTCCACAAGTTCCTCGTCCATATCAGCCGCCTCAGCCTCGGCCCAACCCCACCTATCAATCTGGGCCAACCCAAGCAGATCAAATCACTCTTATCCTTCAGACTTTGGCTAACATTCAGAAGACGAATGCAGCTATGCAAAAACAGCACAAGGATGAGATCACAGAGGTTCGCAATCAACTCGCCCAGATGGTGAATTCCTGCCAACCTGGCACACTCCCTTTGCAACCTCTGCCGAATCCAAATAACATGTTGAACCAGAGGTGCATTATGAACCCAAATCTAGGCCAAGCCCACATGATTTATCAGGCCCCTTCTGTTCCATCACTTGACGGATGGAAGCTTCGACATCTTATGCGGGATTTCAACAGCAGCCACCTATTTTACCAACCCTAAACCAAAACCAGGCAGGGTTGAATTCGGTAACAACTTGTAGTGATAAAGCAACTCAAGACCCACCTTATCCAAGCCACTATAAACCTGGGAGTAACCCAAGCCCTAGGATAGTTATCCAGGACACCCCTATCCCAGATCAAGAACCTGGACCTATTCTAAAGGAACCAACCAAGGTTCCATTTCCCGAGGCCTTGACCAAGGGAAAGAGGATAACCAAACCCGTGGCTCCTGATGAGGATCTGGTCAAGCTCTTTGAATAGGTCCATATAAACATCCCCTTGATGGATGCAATCCGCCACGTATCTGCTTACGCACGATTTTTGAAGGACGTGTGTACACCCAAGCGTAAGCCGCGAACCAAAAGTGGAAGTCCGATCATACTGTAAGAGCAAGCCAGCTCTGTAATTTTGAGCAAACTCCTACCTAAGGCTAAAGACCCTAGTACTCCCTTGATTTCATGTACCATTGGTGATACCCAATTCGACAGAGCCCTATTAGATTTAGGTGCCTCCATAAACCTAATACCTACATCCCTCCTGGACCACCTTGAGGAATCTAAGCTTAAATCGACAGAGGTGACATTGCAGTTAGCTGATCAATCTATTAAGTCACCTAAAGGAGTACTCGAGGATGTCATCGTTAGGGTATGTGATTTCTATTTCTCGATGGATTTTATAGTCTTGGATATGGATGCACTTGAAAACCCAAGGGATACACCAATTATACTAGGGAGACCTTTTTTGGCCACTGTTAGGGCCAATATAAATTGTGAAGAGAGCTAAATTGAACTGAAATTTGGGAACCAAACACTGAAAATTGACATCTTTAAGGCCCAACAAGGGATTAATTGCGGTGTTATAAAATAAATATGTGATATCAAGGCCGTGGTTGATGAACCGTATATCGAGGACAACCTGATTACCCTGATCAACCACAAGAAGATCAAAACCTGCAATCAGAGGAGTCTGACCCTAATCTAGATACACCCATAACTCCTTCCCTTGCTCCTGACACACACCCTGAACCACTCGCTGCTGCTGATAACCCCATTCTGGAACTCAAGCCTCTTCCCGACCAACTGAAGTATGTCTTTTTGGGTTCCAATCAGACGTTTCCTGTGATTATCAACTCCAGACTCACACCTGACCAGGAATCCCATCTGATTACTGTTCTCCAGCAACATCGTAGAGCCATTGGATGGACTCTCGATGATTTGACTGGTATCAGCCCTTCTTACTGCACACACCGTATCTACACTGAAGAGGGCACACGACCTTCCCATGAAATGTAGAGACATTTAAATCCTAATCTGCAGGAGGGCATGAAAAAGGAGATCATTAAGTGGTTAGATGCAGGGATCATCTACTCGATCTCCAACAGTCGGTGGGTGAGTCCAATCTAGGTTGTGCCTAAGAAGGCAGGACTCACCGTTATCACGACTGAAACCGGAGAAGTCATACCGACTCGTGTGGCGAACTTGTGGAGAGTCTGCATTGATTACAGGAGACTCAATTCCTCCACGAAGAAGGATCATTTCCCACTCCTATTTATTGATCAGATCCTCGAGAAACTAGCGGGAAATAGGTTCTTTTGCTTTTTGGACGGGTACTCCGGTTATAACCAGGTGGCAATCCATCCTGAGGACCAAGAAAAACCACTTTCACCTGCCCCTTCGGGACGTATGCATTCTGAAGGATGCCGTTTGGTTTCTACAATGCACCCGCTACTTTTCAGCGGTGCATGCTAGCCATATTCTCAGATATGGTAGGTGATTATCTGGAAGTCTTCATGGATGACTTTTCAATTTTTGGAGAATCATTTGACGATTGTCTCTTGCACTTGGTCCAAATCCTCAGGTGGTGCATTGATGCGAACCTGATTCCTTCTTGGGAAAAGAGCCATTTCTTGGTGCCTGAAGGAATTGTCCTGGGACATCTTATTTCAGAAAAAGGCATCCAAGTCGATCGAGCCAGGGTGAACTTGATTTCCAAACTCCTTATGCCTAGCTCGATCAAGGACATCCAATCTTTTCTGGGGCACGTCGATTTTGACCGTCGATTTATTCCTGATTTCTCGAAAATCACGTGCCCCCTAACTCTTTGCTCTCTAAGGATGTACCTTTCGAAATCTCCAAGGAATGCACTCAAGCATTTGAAATCCTCCGTGACTGAGTTACCTAAGCCCCAATCCTACAGTCCCCTGATTGGTCTTAACCCTTTGAGATCATGTGCGATGCATCTGATTTTGTTGTTGAAGCAGTACTTGGGTAGAAAATTGACGAGAAACCCATGGTCATCTACTACGCTAGCAAGACACTTGACGAGGCTCAACGTAACTACATAGTTACTGAGAAAGAGCTGCTAGCCGTAGTATTTGCCCTGGAAAAATTTAGATCTTATCTCCTGGGTTCCCGTGTTATCATTTACTCGGATTACACAGTTGTGAGGCATCTCCTTACGAAGAAGGAAATGAAATCTCGATTAATCTGCTGGATTTTGCTCTTGCAAGAGTTTGACCTCGAGATTCGCAACAAAGTGGGAAAACAGAACATGGTAGCTGATCACTTGTCCCGCCTTCCTTTTGAGATCATCGACCCTTTCGGACCCATCACGGAACATTTTCTTGATGAGCATCTTCTAACTATCAATACAAGGCTTCCATGGTTTGCTGATATAGTAAACTACCTGGCATCACATCAGATCCTGTCCGATTGGATGAAGGCCAAGAAGGACAAATTGCTTTCCGATGCCAAGTATTACTTCTGGGAAGACCTGTATCTTTTCTGCATCGGTGCTGATCAGATTATTCGATGATGTGTCGTGGAAGCGGAAATTCAAGATATATTGTCATTCTGCCATGTTCAGGCATGCGGTGGACATTTTTTAGGTCATAAAACCGCAGCGAAAGTCCTCTAGTGCGGCTTCTATTGGCCCACAATTTTCAAAGACGCGTATAATCACTGTAAGGCATGCACTCGTTGCTAGACCTTAGGCAACATGAGCCATCGTGATATGATGCCTTTACAGTCGATTCTAGTATGCGAAATCTTCAACATATGGGGGATTGATTTCATAGGACCCTTCCTTGTTTCGGATGGCTTCGAGTACATTTTACTCGCTGTTGACTACGTGTCCAAATGGATCGAAGACATTCCGACCCGAACCAATGATCAAAAAGTAGTTATCAATTTCATTCATCAGAACATCTTTTCATGGTTCGGGATTCCACGTGCTATAATTTCTGACGGAGGGACCCATTTCACTAATGCTTAGTTCAGGTCACTGATGACCAAATACGGGGTGTCACACCGAATCTATACTCCTTACCACCCCCAAACTAATGGTCTAGCTGAGCTATCAAATCGAGAGATCAAGAAAATCCTCTGGGTTACTGTTCAACCTGATAGGAAGGACTGGTCATCTCGACTTCTGGAAGCTTGTGGGCTTATAGGACTACCCACAAAACCCAATTAGTTATGTCTCCCTTCAGATTAGTGTACGAGAAGGCATGTCACCTCCCTGTTGAGTTGGAGCACAAAGCCTATTGGGCAGTACGGAACTGCAACCTAGATCTTTCTAACGTAGGAACCCACAGAAAGCTTCAAATGAGCGAGATTGATGAATTATGCCATGACGCGTATGAGAACTCACGAATTTACAAAGAGCAGGTTAAGGCCTTTCACGATAAGCACATATCAAGAAAGATCTTCCATCTTGGTCAAAAAGTCCTACTCTTCGATGCCAAGCATAAATTTTTCCCAGGAAACTACGATCAAAATGGATCAGGCCCTACCTCGTTCGACGAATCTTTGGAAATGGAGCCATTGAGATCAGTCCACTCAGCCACGATTCCAAACCTTTTGTCGTGAGCAGTTAGAGATTCAAACCGTTCATTGACTTGACCGATACAAATTTGGCTGAAATGTCCTTTACCTTCATTCTCCCTGAGCTCATTGCACCCAGTCGATGGCGTAAAACTCAGCGCTTAATGGGAGGCAACCCGTCATTCTTAAAAAACCCGAAACCTTTCTTGACATTCCTATGCTGAATCCATATTACACTTTAGGGTTCATTCATTAGAACAGCCGACCCCACCTCAGGTACCCGTACCCGAGTCCAGAAATCGTTCGCAACAGTCACCTCGACCCATTTGCCCACCCAAAACCTGTTCTAATGAATGATCTAAGCTGAATTTGAACCCACCTAATTTACAATGGGGACATTACAAATCGTAGGCATGGGGGGGTATGAAAGTGCAAAACACCTTGAAAACTCATCTCACAAGAAAAGGTTTCAACAAAAAATCACATATTACAAAAAACATAAAAAAAATGAAAAAAATCTTGAAAAAGAATAAAAAAAATACTGAGGGGAGAGAAAATTTTGAGACCATACAAATCATGAGGAGAAAATGAGGAGGAAAAGAGCAAAATGTCAAAAAAGGAGCACAAAATGAAAAAGAAAAAAGAGATAGTCACTAGTAAGAAATTAAGGGATTAACCGAAGTTTTAGACCATATCAAGAAAAAGAAAAATGAAGGAAAAAAGTGCTAAGGAGACACAAAAGAGATTAGTAGGAACGCCGATCTTAGGCCTCTTGGGCTAGACTCTTAGGCTTAAAAATTCAAGTATCCGCTAAGATCTGGATAGTCCTCAAGAGGTTGGGGAAAATGCAAAGGTTAAGTATTAGGTCTAAGGCTTAGGGAGTATTTGGCCTTGTTAACTAACCTTTGGTTTGCAGGACTCGGTAACCTAAGCACCTGATGTAAACATGTTTACATTACATAAGATGTCTATTTATGCATGTTCTTAAGCATAGAATTGCATTGCATACTGTAAATATTGTATAACATGCATCATCTTGCATTTAGATTAGCTTGAATAAAATGGAGGTTAATTGTCTCCTTTTATTTTTAGGGACAGGGAAAATTTTTATCAGGGCCTCGGATCGAAGATCCAACTGTACAGATGTGATTAGGGCGACGATTGAAGTTCAACGACTCTAAGATCGCCCTAATCAGACACCTGTAGCATCAGATAGAGGCCGAGGAACCCTAGAAGATCAAGGGCCAAGATGGTGTGAATCCTCACTTCAAACGACAAATCCGACTGCACGGATGGATTCGGATCAACGATTGCAGCCTAACGGCGTAAAAATTGACTTAATCCAACAACCGTGGCACCATCTACATCATCCAGAAGATGGACGACCAAGATGGCGCCACGTGGTGCCATCTCGGCCACCCAACCAGCCGCCCTCAACCACTGAAGCTTCTAGTGCCCACGCATCTCCACCATTGGATCAAGATCCAAGGGCTGAGAGAGGAGCTCAACCGGCGCTTGAAGACTTTGAAGAATCGCTAGAAGGAGATATCTTGACCGTTGGATCTCAATCCAACGGTCCTGATCGCGCGGTCAGAGATCGGCCTGCTTGCCCATCCACGCACGTAGCGTAGTGGATATAGCGCTCGCTCGCTGTTGGGCGTGGGTTTGAGCTGCATGGAGAAGGCGAGGGGCGCGCGGGCGTGACTAGCGCTCAATCGCGATCAAACGACTGCACGTGCTCGATAGGGTTCATGCGTAATTAGACGCACAGTGAAGACGCTGGATCACACGCGCGAGCGCACGTTGAGGAGGCGCGGCGAGGAATGCTCTCAGCCGTTCGACCTCACGATCGAACAGCCGAGATTTGAAGATTGTGGGCAGGCATTTAAAGAGAGGAGACGAGCGGGCGCGCAAGCGCTGCCCCACTATGCCCATGTTTGGACCTTTAGAGACGATTTTATTCGTCGCTAAAGGTTTAGAATTAATGTTTTTCAAATTAAAAAGACCAAATTGCCCTCACTCCTTGCAACTATAAAAGGAGACCTCCTCCATACGAAATTCTCATCCCTTCCTTCTCTCCTTTACCCCTCCAAAGCTCAAGAGAAGCTTGTCCCACACCCGGGATGCTCCTCACGAGATAAAGTTAAATTATCGCTCTCATTTCGGAAGCGGATCCTGGAACGATGACGTGCTGCCCTATTCTCATTCCTCCTGCTTCGACCTCCTTCTTCCAGCTCCGTCCAGGCGGCGTCTTGTCTGGCTCGTCCTCCAAGTGATCGTCGAGGAGGATAACTTATCTTTCCCATTCTTCTTTACAGCTTTCTAGAGTAGAATTTTCCTGCTTTCTAGTGTAGCTGATTTCTTGCTTTCTAGTGTAATTCTTCTCTGGTTTTATTGTATAAACATTTGAATTATTGAATGCATGTTCTCTCTCTCTCTCATTTTTTGATTGTTAGTATTGTTTCATTGTAGTCACATCGCTTCACTTTTCAACAAAAGTTTTAAAAAAAATATAATTACGAATATAGATCGACGTAGCCTCCCTGAGTTCGACCCAGGATTTCTATTCCGGTATAAATTTTATTTGTTGAACATGAGTTCTTCGCTTTCAAACTACAATGATAGGTTTTCAAAACCAAATATGTTAGCGTAGTAGCTCGTAGCTTCAACAACACCCTAATCCACACACAGTCTGGTTTATTGCGCATAACTATCAAAATCGTGCAAAAGCGTTCAAGTGTTCTGAAAAAGTCTCCTAGATTAGGAGCGGCCGATCAACGCAAGTTGATTTGGACGAGTTCCCGACGCGGAGAGGCGGGAAATTCCCCTCGAAGATGCGAAATAACATATCGTCTCCTCGGTGCTTGTCTCCTAGGATATTTACATATCCTACCGGGGGCACGTAAGCACCTTGTGCTGGTTCAGATGACATGGGCAGCATTATCACGAAATGTCGATTGCCAGGGTTTGGATTTAGCTACAGAACGCCATGGGTGGGATTATCTTGAAATCTCGAAAGCCAGGGTTCTAGGGGTTTCCATGGGCGGTGCTATCATGAAGTATCGACTGTAAGGGACCCTTCGAGGATTGATGATGGGGACGAGGAATTCGATACAGATCGTGTTGAGAAGCCAATCCGAAGCTAGAAATAAAAAGAAAAGAGAGAGAAAACTCTCCAAACAATAAATCCTCTGTCTCTCTCTTATAAAAAATGCACTGCAAACTGAACCGAGGCTAAAATAAGTTGCAAGCACGGGTGCTTTAACCGCGAAGTCCAACGAACCTTAGGATAGTTCTTGTGGGCCTTAAAAACCTTCGCGGAGGACCGAGGCTAGAGCTGGTTAGGTCTGGATCTTGGTTGATACTTGAGCACCTCTAGGCCTACTGTCGACATTCTAACCTAGTCAAAAAAAGAAAAGAAAAAGCACTCGTAATTTGTGAACATCAAAGGAATTCATGGTCTAGAACAGAAGTTAAAACCTTAAAATTTTGCTAAGGGACTAGCAAAAGCTAGGCATGGGGGTATGATGGGAACACCATCATGAGTCCTAACTAGTTCATTTTGACCTAGAAAAGAGAATAAAAGCTCCTACATAACCAACTGGAGGTCCTAACTCAATGAATAACCCTTCTGAAAGAAAAGCAAGAAACAAGGGGTAAAACTGCAATTTTACCATTGCAGTACAACAACGGGATTTCTCATGAGCTAAACATAGGTCAAATGGTCTTAACAAGATAAAAAGTGGGTTGGTTCAAACAGAAAAGGGTTCATGTGAATTCTGAGAATTAAATAACTTCTTGTAACCCTAAAACAAATCCAATTAATTTAACAAGGTTTTGGTCAGAATAAAATTCACCTAAACCCTCTAAAATTTATGAAAAAATATCCTCTAGGGTTTATAACCTTTAATTTGGCCCTTAGAACCTATTTTGACCTAAATTGGGGTCTCCATCAAATGTTTGCCCTAAATTGGGTTTCTGTGTAAATTTCCCAGTCAAACGTGGTCAAACCTAAAATCCAACTTCACCATTAGATTCCTTAGGTCCAAATTAGGTTTTTACCAAAATTTAGACTTAAGGGGAATTCACCTGACCTACTTTGCAAACAGGTCCAGCCTAATTACATTTCTACCCCTAACTTTTGAAAGCATCTACAAAAACCCCCTAGCTTCGTTGTCATTCTTTGCAATTGGATCCCTCCACCATTGCAGCGGAGGGAATCCTACTCTAGCGAAGTATCAAGGGAAAGAACTCCTTGATTCCTTAGAGAATCCCTTTCAAAATTGAAAGGGAGATTCTCTGAGAAATCTCCTCTCATGTGAACCCATTATCAAGCCCTAATTCCTACCCAATCTCTCATGCGAACGCATGAGAGATTTGGGTCTCTTTGAGTTTCCATCTCCAGCGACATGACCGTGCTTGGAAGCTTGGCTTCCAAGCACAAGACCTTATGCTTGGGCCTATAAAAGCCTTTCCAGATCATTCCACACCTCTTAAGCTTGAGATTGGCCTGAGATACCCCCTAATTCATCTCTTCCCCCTCCGGTCAACCACCCAGAAAGCTCCAGCGACCCTTCTCTCTCTCTCTCGTCACTCTGCCACAATACTAGTGGCAGGGTTCCCTTTATCCTCTTCGTCCGTGTCGCGCCACACCAGCCGACGTCCCTACAACCCTCTCGTCGTCGCCGTCCTCCTCCCACTGGGTCCTTTGTCTCCGGGGACGGCACTATGAGCTGGCCACCTCCTCTGCACCCCCTTTGTCTACCCATACTCAGTTAAGTCCTCTCTCTTTTCTCATCATTTTTCTACCATTTATTTCTGCAAATACGCCTCGACGCTCGCAAACCACGGTCACCTTCTCCATCTCCGACCCGACCTCCGACGAGGTGTTTCCGCCGCTCCACGCCTCCACCCACCTCGCCAACTACCTCACGAGCACCGCCACACCTCACTGACCCTAAACCCCCATTCCATTCACCCTGCCAAGCCCCCAGAATGCCCCCCGAACACACCCACCTTCGCACGCACAGGGTGACCTAGGCACGCACGCTCAGGCCACCCCACGCCACGCCGACCACCGTACCACCTTCGCCGTGTTCAGGCGAAGCTCCCTGTGTGTTTTGATGAGGCTGCAAGGCCGTTTTCTTGCTGACAGGTTCGAGGCCTTCGCTGCCACGTTAAATTGCTCAGGAAGCTTCGCCGAGGCACGACAGTGTGTTGTGGTGGTTGGTGTGTCGTGGGGACACTTGTGTGAGCGTGCCTAGGTTACACTATGTGTGTATGTGTGGGTGTGTTTCGGTGAGTGGAGTGGTGGTATGAGTGAGGGGAAATGTTTGGTGGAGTGAGGGGATGCTTATGGACTAGTCGGCGAGGGGTGGGATGGTCTATGGTGGTGGAGTGGTCTCGCTGGAGTTGGTGGCCGGAGGTGAAGGAGATGAGGGTGGTGGAGTGCGGTAGTGGTCGATTTAGGGAAATAAAGAGGGAAGAAGAATGTAGAGGGTGAAAGGGACTTATCTAGGGTGATAGTGGATGAAGGGAGGGCGAAGATGGCATCAAGCGTGTACTGCTAATGGCGGAGACGAAGGTGCTCAGAGAGGGACGGTCGGCGAGGATGAAGGGGAGACAAGGGCGTCGGCGGGTGCTGAGCGATGCGGACGAATGCAAGGAGGAAGAACCTGCCACTGGTATTGTGGTCAGGCGACGAGCGAGAGCAGGGAAGGTCACTGGAGATTGATGAGCGAATCGGCCGGAGGAGGAGAGAAGAATTTGAGGGGGTTTCCGGTTGATTTCAAGCTTAGAGGAGTCGGTTGGATCTGGAGCTTCTTAAATAGATCTCTAGAGGGTAATTTGTGCTTGGAAGCTTGGCTTCCAAGCAAGGTATGGTCGCCGGAGATGGCAACTTCAAAAGAGATCTAAATCTCTCACGCATTCGCATGAGAGATTGGGTAACAATTGGGGCATCAAACTAGGTTTATATTGGAGAGATTTTCTCAAAGAATCTCCTTTCCAATTTTGAAGGAGATTCTCTGAGAAATCAGGGAGAAACTACCTTCTAAAGCTCACTGGAGTAGAATTCCTTTGCTATAATGGTGGAGGGACCTAATTGCGAGAGTGATGAAGAAGATAGGGGGTCTTTTGTAAGAGTTTTTGAAAGATAGGGGTACAAATGTAATCAGGTTGGACCTATTTACAAAGTGGGTCAAGATGAGTTCCCCTTAGGTCCAAATTTTGGTACAAACCTAATTTGGACCTAATAAATCCAATGGTGAAGTTGGATTTTGGGTTTGACTATGTTTTACTGGATAATTTATGCAAAAATCCAATTTAGGGCAAATATCTTTCTGAGACCCCATTCTAGGTCAAGATGGGTTCCAATGGCCAAATTAAAAGTTCTAAACCCTAGAGAAAATTTTTTTATGATTTTTAGAGGGTTTATGTAAATTTTATCCTGACCAGAACCTTGGTTAATCAAGTGGGTCTGTTTTAGGATTTCAAGAAGTCATTTAATTCACAGGGTACACACAAACCCTTTTCTATCAAATCCAACCCACTTTTTATCTTGTTAAGACCTTTTGACCTTTTTTTATCCCCTGAGAAAATCCGTTGTTGTCCTGCAATGGTAAAATTACAGTTTTACCCCTTGTTTCTTGCTTTTCTCTCAGAAAGGTTATTTAGTGAATTAGGACCTCCAGTTGGTTATGTAAGAGCTTTTATTCTCTTATTTGGGTCAAAATGAGCTAGTTAGGGCTCATGATGGTTTTCCCATCAGGTTCTCGCCTTTGGTTCGCAGCTTACACTTAGGTGTACACATGTCTTTCAAGAATCGTGCGTAAGCCGGTACGTGGCGAATTGCATCCATTAAGGGGATGTTTATATGGACATACTCAAAGAGCTTAACCAGGTCCTCCTCAAGTGCCATGGGTTTGGTTGTCTTCTTTCCCTTGGTCAGGGCCTCGGGGAATGGAACCATAGATGGTTCCTCTAGAATTGGCTTAGGCTCTTTATTAGATATGTGTGTGTCCTGGATGACCATTCTAGGGTTAGAGTTTATAGTCTTAGGCATATTGTGGCTAGGAAAGGGTGGGTCTTGTGTTTCTTTGCCACTACGGGTGGTGACAGAATTTAATCCTACCTGATTTTGGTTAGGGTTGGGCAAAATAGGTGTTTGCTGCTGAAATCTCGAGTATGAAGTTGAAGCATCCATCCCATCAGGAGATGGAGTAGAAAGGGCCTGATAAACAAAGTGAGCTTGGCCCTGATTTGGGTTCATAACGCGCATCTAGTTCGACATGTTATTTAGGTTTGGAAGAGGCTGAGAAGGAAGTGCACCAGGCTGGCAAGCACTTGCCAGCTGGACCAATTGATTTCGCAACTTAGAGATTTCTTCTTTGTGTTGTTTTTGCATATCAACCAAGGTATGGAGAATCAAAGATGTATGATCTTCTTTAGGTGGTCCAGATTGGAAGTTTTGAGTGGGCCTTGGTTGGGTAGGTTGATAAGGACGAGGAGCCTGTGGCCGGGGTTGGAATTGAGGTCTTAGATTCGGGTTATTTCCTGAGCACGAAAAGTTAGGATGATTATGCCATGCAGAGTTGTAAGTGTCGGAGAAAGGATTATTCTGCACGGCGTGAAGATCCTCGCAGGTCTGAGGAGCTCCGAGATAATCAAGGTACGGGGGTTCGGAGTTCCCATAACTGAGGTGGGCTGACCCAGAGTTGCCTCCGAAGCCATAATCAGACGAGAGTGGATACGCATCCATCCCTGGGGAGTGGTAGATGTTGTGTGCAGCCTCCCTTCCCATGGGCAGGTGCACGTATGTGCTTTGAGGTGTAGAGGTGGATTTGTGTAGATGACGAGTGATGTCGTCCACCTTTTTCTCGATAATGGAGACCTTGTCCAATTGACTGGCTACCAACTCTAGATCAACGGATGTGAAAAGGCCTCAGGATTTGTGTACCCTCGATTATTTGTCAATGCGCGGGTGGACGTCCAGTCGTACGCACCTGAAATGACTCACTGCTCTTGGGTTGGATAAGACGTCTGGTATATTCATCAGATGTCTGTCTAGACATCCGGATAGATGGTCGAACGTTTGAAAGTAAGAAGAACCGTACCTTATTTTCCTTTCCCGTGCGCATGCGACACGCACACCCCCCTTTCCTCACCCCAAACCCTAACCCATCCCTATTTAAACCCCCCACACCAACGCCACCCTCTCCATTTCCACCAGCCACCACCTCCATCTTTTCCCTCCTGCCAGCAGCCACTTTCCTCCCAGCCTTCAACGCAGCGAGTGGAGAGGAAGAAGAGAGGCAGGACGCGGAGGAGGAGCGAGAGCGTGGGAAGAGCTCGAGGGGAGGAGCTCGTGAGGGAGCTGTGGGAGCTCAGAGGAGCTCGTGTGGAGGAGTCGAGGACGCATGCGAGGAGGAGCTCGCGAGCTGAAGCTTTGGCCTCTTGCAGCCGTTGGAGGCACTGTCGCAGCTTTTGTGGGCGAGCTCGCGAAGGAGATAGCTCGTGGGAGAGTTCTGCGTACTGGATATTTTCCAGTATCAGATGTCTGGAGCATCTCCTAGATGTTTGGAGTAGTAGAAGGACGTCCGGAGCTGAAGCCAGACATCTAAAAGCACGTTTCGTGCTAAGGTACGTGTTTCTTCATGGTTTCCGGCCATGCAGGCCTTACCGTAGGAGATTTTATTTAGCCGATTTTGGCTTTGCACGTGAGTACGCAGGTGTAGAGCATTGGAAAGGAGCACGGTGCGCCTTTCGAGACACTTTTGGACGTCTGGGCAGATCACTAGACGTCTGACCGTACATCCAGACGACCGGAAGGAGAGTTTGACGTTTGGGACTTCCCTCAGACGATTGCAGAAGGGTTTGCACATTTGAGGAAGTCGCAGGAAAGAAAGGGTGAGTTTTGACGTCTTTTAAGATGTCTAGGCTTAGTCCCAGACGTCTAATTTTGGACAGTATGCGTGTTTTTTGCCCATTTAGGGCTCAAACGGAACCAGATTTTCGGAAACGAAGTACCATCATTTTCTTCTTGAGTTTCTCTACGAGTCAGTGTCACTTGTATACAGTTTTGGACTAGTTTGACATGGTGGGCCAATTGTATAGCTTTCCAGCCAGTTGAGTACGCGGGGCTCGTGGAGACGACAGGACCTATGGTTCTCGCCCCCATTCCTCCCGTGTTTCCTGGTAGAGTGGTTTGCTTTCATCATCAAGATTTAATAAAACTAAGTGCATGTTTAGAATAACTTAATTGAACCTTAGGGTGTGAAATGAACACTAGGGCAGAAACGAACGAATGTTGCTTGAGATACACTACCTTCCTTGAGATGCATGCTAAACCGAATTGCTAGCAAATGTATTAGTTTATTGGTGTGATGCTTTCTTTAGAAAACATGAGTTGCCTGTTATACGAATGAAACCCGTAATGTGAATAGTGAGATCTGATTGTTGGAAAATGGAATGAAAGGAATACAAGCATGAACCCTATGGGGAAATTAGGAGAAGAACTCCTGTATGTGGAAAGAACTTAGTAAGTAGGTGGAAAGTGAGCTGGCCTGTGTGTACGTAGTACTAAGGAGAGCGACTGTCCCTTTAGTGTAGAGGGGAGCTAGCTGCCCTTTGGGTTGAGCCTCGGGGTTAGGTCTAGTCACTCTACATCGACTTTTGTTTGGCCCTCGTGTACGTGGTACCGAGGTGAGCTACTTAGTGTAGGGAGGGAGCTAACCACCCCACGAGGCCCGGGGTTAGGACTAGCCGCCCTACACTGACTCTTATTAGGCCCACTGGGCAAACCGGGATAGTCGGACGAGGGTACGTGGACTGTGGAGGGGCGAGACCCATGTTCTGTTTGAGGGGCGAGAACCCTATTTTGAGATGGTAAGGCCCTGTACTGTTCCGTGCTGTACCTTTAGGCATACCCATTAGCGGAAGTGACTGATCGCGTGCCAGTGCGGGATAGCTACCAGTGCACTTATTGCGCATGCCGTAGTGATAAACGCCAGTTTATCATCATTCTTATGCATTAAAACAAACCTATCTCTTAGGATTTTACTCCGCAAACGGGTTTTTGGGCCGCATTTAGGCATAAATTAGGATAGGCATGCATTGCATTTTTTATTGTCGTTTTAATGTGTTTTTGTGAGTGTTAGGGATGTACAGATGCACAGATCCCTAAAACCCTAGCACTCAAGAAGGCAAATGGTGAAGGAGAAGCCCAGATTAGTTGGAACTCAGCCTAATCCAGCTCACCTCAGCTTGATCCAGCTCACCTCAGCTTGATCCAGCTCACCGCAGTTGGAACCTAGCTTACTTGAACTAGGGTTAGCTCATCCCAGCTCCATTCAGCTAATCTCAGCTGGATGGCAGCTCAAGAGAGTTCATCTTAGCTCACCCTAGCTCAAGTCAGCTCAGATCCAGCTCAACTTAGCTGAGTCTAGCTCATCTCAGCTCCCACTAGTTCACAGGGAGCTCTAGCTAGCTTAGCTGAGTTGATAGGAGTTCACCCCAGCTCAGATCCAGCTACATTCAGCTCCACTCAACTCCAGCCAGCTGAAGAAGAATTCATCTCAGCTCAGGAAGCTCAAGTCCAGCTCCCGGGGACTCAGCTTAGCTCAACTCAGTTGAGCTAAGCTACCTTAGCTGCCTCAACCAGCTTGATTCTCCCCGGGAGCACCAGACCTAGCTCACCTCAGCTCATTTTGGTAGAAGCTAGCTCACTTTAGCTTGGCTTAGCAACTAGCAAAGAACTAGCAAGCTAAGCCAGCTAGAGTGGCCCCATGCCAGCCTCTTCAGCAGCAGCCAGCTCCAGCTCCAACTCCAGACTTCTTCTCCTCAGCTCCTTCCTCCAAACCCTAGCTCCAACATCTTCTCCTCTACTCCTCCATTAGCTAAGCTAGCTTAGCTTAGCTTAACTATGCTCCAACTTCCTTGGCTTGTACCACCCCAAAAACCAACCTACCAACTCCACCCAACTAGCTCCACCTAAGCTCCACATAAGCTAACCCACTTGGCACCAACCTAACCTACCCACCACCTCCAAAAGACACATAAAAGTGGCGCCAAAAACTACCCATAACCACCCCTTAATGGCGCCGCTTTTCCCTCCAAAATCCCCCCTCATCTCCACCACACAATCCCCCTTGAATCCATCTCCACCATCCACCTAACTCCCCTTCTAGAAGACCCCATGTTGGCGCCAACATGGGGGTGTCTCTCCACCACCAAAAGACACCAACACCACCATAACCACCCCCTTTAACACCCCTTGGGTTGGCGCCAACTCACCCTAGCCATAGGATCACCAACCACCCTCATCCTTCCATCCTAGCCCTCCATTTCAAGGGGGCACCTTAACCCCCCATCCTATTCTATAAAAAGCCACCACCTACCACCATTTTGGGGCATCCTCCCTTAGTATATTTTTATACCTAAACCACCTATACCTACGGCCAAGAAGAAGGAGTAGAGAAGGAGATTAAAGGGGCACATCACCAGCCCCTTTGGTGCCTTCTTCTCCCCACTCTCTTCAACTTGAGCCACGCCAAGGAGGAGGACTCTTCCACTTCAAGGAGGACGGCCAGGAAAAGGAGAAGGACTTAGGGTGGACGTCCACCCTTGGAGAGAAACTTAGGGCACGCCCCCCTAGGGCTTGCCTTGAAGGACATCACCTTGGCGGAGCACTGCAAGGAAGGAGTTGAAGGACTCTTTTCAAGATTGGGAGCCACCAACCTTGGAGCAAGAAGCCTCTTCTTCACCATCTATCTAGAGGATTTGTGTTTTCTTTTCTTATTTTCATTTTTCTAGTAGTACAAGCTTTCCTCTACTAGGCCTTTCGTAAAACACTTTATCAATTATCTAGTTGCCTTCTTTGCAATTTTTTTGTTTGCATTTCTATTAGCTTATTTTCAGCATTCTTCACTCCCTCTCCCTAATTATTCTAGGCCTCCACTTGCCTAGAGTGAGCTTAGGGAGAGGCTCTACTTGACACATAGAAGTAGTATTTAAATTGAAGTGTAAATCACTTTTCCCGCCATCAGTTCGCATGTTGCCTTAGCTTAAAAACAAAAAAAAATGATATATTGAAAAAAAATACCAAAAAGAAAGTTGAGATTTATATTCCTAGCAAGAGAATCAATTTTGCAACCATATTACCTCATTGGACGACCCTAGATACTTCCCTATCTAGGATTATAAATTTAAGAGCGAAAGCGGATTCGCGTGTTACAACGACATTAAAAACCCGCTTTTACAAATCACGCGTATTTCGTTACCACGTAGTCACCGCTACGTCGCGATTGTGACATCAGGGTGGTTGACTGGGTGTTGGATTACCACGGGGGACTCTCCCGGCCAGGAGAGCACCACGTGTACATCCTACATCATGGAAAAGACTACAATCAAGATCGTTCCTGTGAGGAATAGGCTAGATCAAGAAATGATTAGATGAATAACAGGGTAAACAAATTAGAACTACTTGGTTGAGCTAAATGAAAATGGATAATTAATTTACTGCTTGTCTTAATTACATGTAAATGGCTGAATTACCACTCTACCCAGCGTTTGTTGACTCCGAAAATTTTATAACCTTGTTCAGGTCAGGGAGTTGAGCAGCCAGCACCACCGGCTGCAGAGGGAGGTGGGCCCAGTCGAGCTCAGCCTTAGCGGTTGAAGTTTTTTGTTCTTTTACGATTCTTTTTGTAGTAGTGATATTTTGTCATATGTGATACTATTCAGTTACTTTCTGTTGTAGTTTTCGCTGATGTTGTGTTGGCTTGAAATATTATGAGACATTTTCATTCTGTTTCCTTACTGTCTCTGTGTTATTTTCTATTTAGTTACATTGTAGTTGTGGTTGTGGTATATTTTTCTACTTTTGGTTATTTCTTGTTTGATGACTTGGTCTTGGGATTAGTCGAGGCGGGTCGATCTCGGGTCCTATAGGGATCTGGGATTCGGGTCATAACAAGATAGTATCAGAGCAAGGTCATCCCGAGAAATGAACCAAATGATATGAAAAATAGCCACCCACATGCATGTAACTAGGATAGCCATCACAACTTATCGCTTTGATCTTCGCTTTGAGTCTTATCTCTTGATGTAATATGTTATCACTGATAGTTCCTAGTCTTTTTGTGATGCGTCATCGAGGAGTTCTCGAGGCAAGCCACGGATGTGGCTGTGGGTGGGGTCAAAGGGGCGGACGTGTCGGACATGAGGCACCAGTAGACCCACCTCTCCTTCCGGGCATGTAGGCCCAGGATCTCACCCATCTGATTTGAGATATCGTACGAGAGGAGCTCTAGAAGCCTCCTCAGCCACCCCTCCTTAAGGACGTGGAGGGAGAGTCCTCCGTGGAGTAGGGGAACCGTCGTAGCGCCGTGAGAGCTGGAGGGGGAGGGGGTGATCCTCCACCACCCCCACCACCCTCAGACACTTCTGAGCATAAGCCCTCCTTGCCTAAAGGTGTACATGTTCCTCAGTTGCAGCTCCACCATGAGCTTTTCGGCCAGTTCTGGAAGCTGAAGCCCCCCTCTTTCAAGGGGGATGAGGGCCTGTCTGAGGCAGAGGATTGGTTGGATCAAATAGAGAAGGTGTTTGACACCCTCCGCTCTTCTGTAGAGTGTCGCTTGGCCTTTGCCACATACCAGCTGGAGAGCGCAACCCACAGGTGGTGAAGGGCAGTCAGAGGCCAGGAGGGGAGAGAGCCAACGTGGGACCAGTTCATGGCTCTCTTCTGTGAGCAGTACTTTCCGCAGACCTGGTAGGACTAGAGGAGGTGGGAGTTCCACAATTAGCGCGTACCACACGCATTTCCTGGAGCTGTCACGCTTCACCCCGACAGCTGCATCTACTAAGGAGGAGCACCTGTGGAGGTTTACTGAGGGACTCTGGCCTGCGATTCGGGGGTATGTGAAACCCTTGAAGTTGCCCACTTTCTCTCGTGTGGTTGAGGCGGCCATGACTTATGAGGAGACCAACCCGATCGTGCGAGACATTGACGGTGGATGGAAGAGGCCCTACCAGCCATAGTACTCACAGGACCGTCGGGAGAGGAGGCACGCGGTGGCCGTAAGAGAGTTGTCTCATTCTGCAGGGTCACTAGTGGCCTTTTGGGGCCCCAGACAGGGACTAGATGTTAGCACTGGACCCCAGCCCAGCCACCAGCTGAGGTTGACTGAGGGAGGAGGCTGTGTCCCTCTCTGTTACTAGTGTGGCCAACCGGGCCACATCAGGAGGGCTTGCCCATCTAGGGCTGGAGCACAGCAGATGCTCCTTGCACCGAGTGTTGGAGGCTAAGCTGGTGGCCGTGGTCGCCAGGCACGTGGAGGAGGACAGCAGTCACGAGGAGGATACCGGCCAGCTGCTGCTCACCCGACCTAGAGCGTGGTCACTTCGTCTAGACCTAGGGCTGAGGGGCATATCAATGCCCTAACACATGGAGACGCCAGTGCTTCAGGTTTTGTGGTGGTAGGTATGGTTACCGTTTCTGGCAATTAGTCTACGTTCTTTTCGATTCTGGTACCATACATTCTTTTGTCTTCTCGAGTTTTGTCGTTAGTTTGGGGTCGGGCAACGTACTGTTAAAGGTTTTTTTCCAGATTAGAGGGCTAGGTGGACAGTTGTTCATGGCTAAGGAGGTCTTTACAGACTACGAGGTCACTATAGGGGGACATAGTCTTCCCGCCGACTTGATAGTGATCCCGATGGAGGACTTTGGCGTGATCCTAGGGATGTACTGGCTGTCTGCCTTTCATGCCTTGGTGGACTGTTTTGGGAGGAAGATTGTCTTCTCCATACTGGAGTTACCTCCCTTTGAATTTCAAGGCCAGCCAGTGGATGGAGGTTTCAGGTGCATCTCCGCACTTCGGGCAGCAAAGCTTTTGGGCCAGGGGTGCGAGGGCTTCTTGGCTTGTGTTGTAGGAGAGCCTAGTCTCGTGGCTAACTTTTAGAATATTCTGGTGGTCTGCGAGTACCCTGACGTTTTCCCAGAGGAGTTGCCAGGACTACCGCCTGAGCGTGAGATCGAGTTTGAGATCTCACTAGTACCGGGGACCAGCCCCATTTCTACTGCACTGTACAGGATGGCACCACTTGAGTTGTGAGAGCTCAAGTCACAGTTGTAAGACCTGTTGGAGAAGGGCTTTGTGAGACCCAGTGCGTCCCCATGGGGAGCCCCTGTGTTGTTTGTGAAGAAGGACGGTACCTTGCGACTTTGTGTCAACTACCGATAGCTGAACCAGGTCACTGTCAAGAACAAGTACCTGCTGCCTCGTATCGACGACTGATGTAAACATGTTTACACTACTTAAGATGTCTATTTATGCATGTTCTTAAGCATAGGATTGCATTACATACTATAAATATTGCATAGCATGCATTGATGAGTCCATTTTAATGGACTAATATTAAGCCTAAGTATCTTTAATCGTACCTTGTAGGTGTGTTAATAATTGCACTTAAGTTGTAGAAGATTTGTACGCATCATGATTTAAGTTTATAACATTCTATAACTTAATATGTAATGATTTTGTTGTTTTTATGATTGCAGGAATAATATTCAGAAAGAACAAGGGTGGGGGGATAAATTTTCACATAACAGCAAAACTCCCCCTGCACATTGGGTTAATCTTCCGCTGCCCTTCCTCAACAAATGAGGCCAGAAATAGTTAAGGGATTTGAAAATCCCTTAACTCACGCACGCGGGGAGAGAGAGGAGTTAAAAGAGAGGAGGTGGCGTGCACTGGAAAGCCATCTTCCCCCTGGTAGGGAAAAACTCCACAGCATGCACTGTGACCCCGCACCGCTCCTTCACCACCGCCTCCAAGCCTGTGCCGCGCACCTCTCTCCCTAGCACCACCTGGCGCCCGCATCTATAACCCGCACAACACACACGCCTATCCCCCTTCAGCCTCTAGCCACACCACCAGATGGCTGCGCGCACTGCCCACACCACCAGACGGTTGCGCCATCTGCAGGCGCGCGCGCAAGCCACCTCAATCTCCAGCCAAGCCTCTTTCCCGATCCTGCACCGCTCCCGCACCTTCCAGCACCCACAGGCGCTACCTCCCTTCAGCCTGCATCGTGCCCTAGTGCAGCACCACTCACTCGCTCCCACCTGCAGACCACCTCGCCCGCACGCTCGCCTTCGCACCCAACCTGTAGGCATCGCCCTCTCCTCCCCGCAGGCGCGCGCACCGCATCAAGCCTGCAGCCACACCTCCGTGCGCCCATCTCACCCTCCAGCGCCGCACCCACAGGCGCTACCTCACCCGCCAGCTCCTTCCACCTCTCTGCACCACAGACTGCCTCACCCTCCAGCCGGACCTACAGACGCGCACGGGCGCGCACCAGCGCACGGCCACCCGCCAATAGGCTGCCCTACAGCAGCCGCTCTGCCTTCTTCTCCAACAGGTCGACTCTCCTCCTCTGCCCGCCGGCCACCTCCGGCGATGCCGCAGCCACCATCGGATAGCTCTCATCCTCGCCGAGCTCCCTAGCTTCTCCAACGCCCGCTGGTGGTCTCTTTCTCTCGTGAGGAGGAGAGAGCAAAAATGCTTTGTTTTGGTTGGGATTAAAAATTACAACAAATGCCATTGTGAGGTTTACTATTCATTTATTTTAGGCATTACATTATTGTGGTGAAATTGCATAGTCCTCCTTCTACTTCATCTGAATTATTTGCATATATATATATCATATGAATGATTGAATGCATGGATTATGGAGAATAAGTTATGTTTTAGAAATTAGTATTTACGGTGAGATCACTATTTTACATGATATTATATTATGGTGAATTTGCATCATAACACCTACATTCTTGATTAATTGGTTAAAATGAGCATTTATGTGAGAAAGAGAAAAGCAAGAAGTAGCATGCATATCCATTGAGTTTCCTGAATTAACGAGACACTATTTATTAATTTAAATGGGCTAATTCTTCCCTGTGGAGACGACCTAACTATTTGTGATTAGATTCTGACAATTAACATGTTTTGAAAAGCAATTTTCTACCACGTGATTAAATACAATGACACATCATTTTATGTTAAAGTTTTCAATGAAAACGATTATCGCTCTTTCAAATGGTGCCGTTGCCGGGGAGGAAAAATGCCTTTTAATTTTTTTAGGAATTTTATGTTATTTTTATGCTATTTTGAAAGCTTTTCTGAATTACTAACTGTGGATTTTCTTATGTGCAAAAACACGCGACAAATGCGACGGGCGCGCACGGCGGAGACGATCGTTTTGGTGGACCTTGACGCCACCTGGAGGATGGCAACAGGAACACGTGGGCCTTGCTCCCACGCACATAGGCTTACGAAGAAGCCTATTTCTGATTTAGGCAGTAGATCTTAGTTAGATTTAGTTAGATAGACATTAGAATTTAATTTCTATCTTTTGGACCTGTGTTGGGTATTTTTGGGAACGTGTTCCCAGTGCCACTTTATTTCTTATCGCTCTTGTATGCGGGAGCGTATTTTCGGGAGCGTGTTCCCATTTATTTAGATTATTGAAACTGTTTGAACTGCATTTCGATTAGTTAGTTGATTAGGTCTATTTGTTATTGTTATTAAAAATTAAAAAAAAAATTCGAACTACCTGCTAGAAGCTGCATATCTATAGGACGACCATCTAGGACTGAATGAGCAGCATCTAGTTTATTTTTATTGCATTGCATTCATTACTGCATGAAGAAAGCTGGAGTAAGGTACGTCTTCTCTTGAGCATTAATTACTTGTCATGCATATGCATTAAACCTAAATCTAAGACCACTGAAGTGCTTGAATCAAATTAATTCAGTGGTCACTTTAAAAAATTGGGACTGTTAAGAGGTTGGACTTTAAAATCTATGACTGAAAATTGTGTGCAAAAGGATCCTGTTTGCGGAATTTCAAAAAATCAAAACACGATCATATGCTTGCACACTTGAGACACTGTGCACCTCACATAAGGTCACTAGATAAATTTCTACCTCTCCTCTTTTGCACCACAAGGGAAGTTAGTCGGAAATCAACAAGCCTATCCACCAAGTTACTTCGGTTCCTCGTGTGTGGGCTTGATTCGAGACTTCCATCCCTTGCGAGTAGGTTATAGGCACTAGTGAAGGTTGGCCTAGGAAGTGTAATTTTTGCAAAACTTGTTTGGCCACCAACTAAACATATAACTCTAAGCCCTACAATCTACTAAAAACAGATCCCGTTGAATTTGCGTTTGCTTTGACAATAGAACTCTTTAGGAAGTTTTCTGCTGAATTTTGCTAAATCCTAAGAGAGTTAAAATTGTTTTGCTTAAAGAAATGGATTACTCTTACTCCTATCATTCAGATTATCAGAGTCAATACTTCCCATCTTTTAATCAGGATCCCATGCTTCGAGCATATCCATCCTTTGATGGGTGCATTGACAATTTATGGGATCATTCTCATTCTTACCCTGGGAGTACTGGTTTGATAACTCCCACTTTTGAGCAGAGCCTAGGAGCGGGATTTTCCAATCCTGAAATCCATACTTCCATGCAAACACCCAACCCTCCCACCCTTCATGATTTTCCATATCAAGGTTGGACCAATACCCTTAGCAACCAGAGCCTGAAATTGACTATCCTCCCCAACCTGATAATAGTAGCCTCTCCTCTTTCATGATAGAAATGCAAAAATAACAAAAGGAAATAATGGAATCAATGGGAGAAATGTTGAGGAATAGTCAACAGTTAAATGAAGAAATAAGACAACTTAGCTACACGCTTCCTAATAGTCCTGATCCCTACCCATACGATCATGATCATGAAAATAATTCTGAGGAGCCTAACGACAATAGGGATCCAATTTTATGTAGCTATCACTTAGACTCTCCCAATGAGACACAGCCACTAGAGCACAATGATCATAGTGACTATCCACCTGAACTACATTGGAGTCAAAAGCAAGGGAAGATGGTACCTCTTGAGGACCTTGACCCTAATGACGGTATTCTCCTTACCCCAACCAACCCGGGTCAAGGTTATATTGTTCCTATCACTTCCACTCTTGATTATTTGGTGGAATCCCATTCTACTCTTAGTGAGCCTACTCCTGACCCTCCACTTAGGGAATCAACACCAACCATTCAATATTCTGAGGATTCAAATGCACCTAATGAAGGTGACCCTAAGGGAATAGAGGATGATCAATTCTGGTCTCAGGGATATGAAGAGTCTAATTCAGAGGATGAGGATGCCCCAACAGAGGAATCTGGACTGAAAATCTGGAGTGAATCACAGGAGAATTATTTATCATTTGAGGATTTACCTCCAGAGGATAGAAATAATATGATTAAATCCAGATTCCTCCTTTATTTTGAGAGTCATCCTCCATCAAAACAGGAGTTGATATTAGAGGAGGACAAACAAAATAATGAGAAGTCTATGGGAGACTCTCGAGGACAAAACACATCAATTACGGATTTATACCCCGAGAAGAATGACAAATTCAATGATATAGGCTTCCTCCAAAATATTATGACTGATCCTCCTTTAGAAATAATTGAGGATACTGATCCAACTCCTAATGAATCACATATACACCCCGACAAATATTTGAGTGGACCAAACAAATCTGGGGATGAGCTGAGTGATAACGATTCTTACATTTTGACCCTGCCATCAAAAGTTGTAATTTGGAGTCTACCCTTGATTCAAATATGACTCCGATCATTAATGCTAGGCAGGATAACTTGAAGTTGTCTACAACTGTTAAGGAGTGTACACAATCTGAATCATTGTTGGAATTGGACCTAACACCAACTAAGCCCTCATTGGACTTAACCATTACCTTCCAACACTACAAACAACCCTGATACTCCCTAACCGATCCTTGGCTCAGATCTCTGCTCATGTACATTCTTTCTGGAGAATATATTAGGCCACTACATCCTAGAGTAGAATGGCAAGTGTGGATTGATGCTTGTACTTTTACTTTCGCCATTCAAGGGTTTGAACTAATTATGTGTATATCTTTTAAAACCCATCCTGCTTTGGAGGATCCTTGTTATCCTCCACTTATTTCATTTCGGGAGGTCCCTTTTCATATTCCGTTTATTATTCCTAGACCTCCCAAGGTAGCCAACGAGATTTTCTATTTTCAATTCTGCTGGCGAGCATTTGGAATTACATTGCATCATCAGCTCGCTAACATCCGTGGTTACCTTTTTTCTAGGCCCACACTGTTACGCATATTTTTAGGGCCTAACTTTTTCTATCTAGAACGTAACTTACAGGTTCCTTATAAGTCTGGCTGCTGACAGAAATGCAACGTTTATTGGGAGGCAACCCAGCAGACCGTGTCAGGTAATATTTTTCCTTTCTCCTCCTGTTTTAATTTTACAATGGGGACATTGTAGTATTTAGGCATGGGGGAGTGCATTTGCATTTTAGGTAGTATTCATGCATTTAGGTTAGCATAAAAAAAATTCTCTTTTCTTGAGCTGAATGGGTTAGTCCCTGATTAGCCCATAGTAGTGGGCTATTTAAGTATTTAAGTGCCTACACATTAGGTTAATTCTAACATTTATTTAGTATAAATTAGGATGTAAATAGATTAATTCATAGTTTTAATCTAATTACATAATCCATACATTGCATTCATATCTTAAGTGCATTTAGAATTAGCTTAGAATAGCATTCATCTAATTAGATAACCAATTAGGTATATTGTTTTCATTAACATAGAAGTTGAGGGTCTATACATAAATAACCCTAATATTTTAACATTATTTTCTTTATTCTTCTTCTTTCAGAACGGCTGGGTGTCGCTCCAACGCCCGGCTGCTGCAGTGATGAAGCCATTCAAGGGGGAGTGGATGTGGTGGATCTGGTCGGCGGCTGATTTCAAACTTGTTCAGGCCACTACAAAAGGAGCAGGGAGGCAGCTGAGCTAGGGAGGCCTCCGCCACCGACTCACCACTGTGCAGAGAGAACCTCTCTCTTCCACTCCACACTGCCGGCCTCTACCGTGGCGGCGAGTCTCCACCACTGTGGGCGTGTGGTGTGACAGGCCACACCGCCATCCGGAGCTCGCCCGCATTACCGTGAGCACCTTAGCGTGCATCTTCCTCGCCGTCATCGCAGACCACCACCACCGAGCTACTGATCAGCCACCCTCTCAGTAACTTAAGACGTCTGGGAGATTTCCCAGATGTCTGAAGTTACCCGCTCACCTCCACTTCCTCAGCCTGCACTCTCCAACCGGCCACCAGACCGCTTGCACCCTCCATCGCTCACCGGCTGCAGACCTGCGCACTCCTGCAGATCAACCCACGCCACCTTCCCCGCGCCCATCATCCTGCAGCACACCTGCACCCACCATCAACCGCTCCTGCAGACCATCGCCCACGCCAATCGCGCCAGCGCCCTCCGCAGACCCTCCGCAGCGCACGCCATCCTCCAACCGCGCTGCAGTACCCTCCGCCGCGCTTGTAGAACCGCCTGCAGCGCCCTCTTCCCCGCTCCTGCAGACGAACGCCTGCCACGCCAGCCGCAGCAGTGCCCACGGCAGCGGCAGCAGCCACCCCCGTAGCAGCAGCAGGCGGCGGACTTCACGCCAACAGGCTGCGCAAGCTGCCGGCTGCAGCACCTCCGCCGGAGCTCGTCCGGCCACCTCCGGCCGCCGCGCGACTCGCCGCCACCACCGATTCGAAGCCCTTGATCCAAGGGACCTCCTCCGAGCTCCCCGCGCCCGGCCATCGACTCCTCGTCGCGTAAGACAACGGGGAAAAATTCCCCTGTTTTGCTACAGTTAAACGTTAATTAAAATTTACATTTTCTGCCATTGCCACATTTTAATCATATTCTATTGACTCTGCATTGCGGAAAATATCCTGTAGTTTCTCATAATTGCCATTTCAGCATTATTTCTTGCTTAAACCTTAATCTAAAGGCAATCTTGGCTTGGTTCTTGTCCAAATTGACTACGAACAAACATTTTTAAGTGGCGCGAATTTTAATACGTTATTGCCTCCCTATGGATACGACCCGCTCCTCTGCGAGTGGTTATTTCTTGTTAAAAATTGATTAGTCGATTTTTCCACCACATTAAACTACAAACGACTTTAAAAGCGAAAGATCGACAAGTCAGTCCCTAGCAAAATACCTTTGTCATTAGAGGTTTTTCTTCCGGAATTATTTCTTAAGTTTAGAATCCAATACATTTATTTCACGTGCATGTATACTTGGCAATGGATCCTTGAGGAAAACCAATGAGCATTTGTAAGTCTACTGAACCCTTGGACAGTTCATAGGGAGTCAGGCATACTATCGTCCAATAGATCCACCTCATATTTGTGAGAGGAAAGTAGAGAGATTACTGGTGCACTAGTCTAGTGCAAGGACTCTTAAGTTTTGGATAATTAGATGATGATACTTCAGAGTTAGGCGTAGTTTTTACTCTATGTTCCTGTGTGTGTACTTTGAGTGAATTCTTGAGAGTCACCAAATAAGGCAGATACACAGAGATTGAGTCTTAATAAAGCTATAACTATGGTGGATGGTTACGACCGTCCTTTATAGAGTCCTCAGCTGAAGGAGGGTAATAGTGTCAAAGGTCAGAAATACGTCTGTCTTATCCATTCCTTCCCGGTGCCGAGAATAGGCGCTTCCACCAAATAAGCCACACAACTTCCTCTTGACCATCATCATCCCTAATAATGCCTCGTAAATAAAAGTCCGTATCATGTTGTGTTGATTGAAAAAGAAACAAAAACAAGAAGAAAAAAATAAAAAAAATGGAAAAGAGAAAAGAAGTAGAAAAAGAAGAAATAGAAAGAAGAAAAAGAAGAAATAGTTATATTACAAAAAGAAAAAAGCGAGTCCAAGTTTCTAATGTAATATTGTTTCTGAGGCAGCAAAACACCTTTCGTGTTCCACCAAATATGACCCATACATACCTTTTAGTATTTTTGATCGCCCGAATACTGGTTGAGGACTCTAACTTAGTTGTAGAGTTATTAAGACTTTAAGTGAAGTGTGGATGCCATGTGAGGCCACCAAATAGTGAGTACAATTTCTAAATCTGGCGAGATTCGTGATCTCAGAAAGAAAGAAAAAGAGAGAATGCTCAGGAACATCAAGAGAGCACAATTGTGTAGCCTCTCTCAGAGTTGGCTTGTCTAATAGTCTAGAGATCTAGAGTCTGCAGTACTAGACTATATGTAGCACCAGATGAGTGTGTGCCACCAAATACAAATCCATTCGATATCTCCTACCTAAGCCAAACGTCGGGGTTAAATTACGTAATATCGTCTACTTTATCCCTGAGGGAAGTAGTTGCCTATCTCGACAGAAATATTTGCCAAGGGTGATGTACGAACTCCCAATGCGAATTGGCTCTTTCACTTGGATCTGTTACCTAGGCTATCAGCACTTCACATTTGTCTGGATTTCTAAAGTTTTGAAATAAGAAAAGAAGAAATCTTATGATTACTTCTATTATTTTTATTTTTGCTAGGGACTAGCAAATCTTAGGCATGGGGGTATTTGATGAGTCCATTTTAATGGACTAATATTAAGCCTAAGTATCTTTAATCGTACCTTGTAGGTGTGTTAATAATTGCACTTAAGTTGTAGAAGATTTGTACGCATCATGATTTAAGTTTATAACATTCTATAACTTAATATGTAATGATTTTTTTATTTTTATGATTGCAGGAATAATATTTAGAAAGAACAAGGGTGGGGGAATAAATTTCCACATAACAGCCGCAACTCCCCCAGCACATTGGGCTAATCTTCTGCCACCCTTCCTCAACAAATGAGGCCAGAAATAGTTAAGGGATTTGAAAATCCCTTAACTCATGCATGCGGGGAGAGAGAGGAGTTAAAAGAGAGGAGGTGGCGTGCACTGGAAAGCCATCTTCCCCCTGGCGGGGAAAACTCCACCACATGCACTGTGCCCCTGCACTGCTCCTTCACCACCGCCTCTAAGCCTGCACCGCGCGCCTCTCTCCCTAGCACCACCTGGCGCCCACATCTGTAACTTGCACAGCACCTGCGCCCATCCCCCTTCAGCCTGCAGCCACACCACTAGACGGCTGCACTCACCGCCCACACCACCAGACGGTCGCGCCATCTGCAGGTGCACGCGCAAGCCACCTCAACCTCCAGCCAAGCCTTTTTCCCAATCCTGCACTGCTCCTGCACCTTCCAGCACCCACAGGCACTACCTCCCTTCAGCCTGCACCGCGCCCTAGCGCAGCACCGCTCACTCGCGCCCACCTGCAGACCTCCTCACCTGCACGCCTGCCTTTGCGCCCAACCTGTAGGCATCGCCCTCTCCTCCCCGTAGGCGTGCGCACCGCATCAAGCCTGCAGCCACACCTCCGCGCGCCCATCTCATCCTCCAGTGCCGCACCCATAGGCACTACCTCACCCGCCAGCTCCTTCCACCTCTCTGCACCGCAGATCGCCTCACCCTTCAGCCGGACCTGCAGACGTGCACGGGCGTGCACCAGTGCGCGGCCACCCGCCACAGACTGCTGTAGACGCACACGAGCGCGCACCAGCGTGCGGCCACCCTCCAACAAGCTGCCCTGCAGCAACCACTCTGCCTTCTTCTCCAACAGGTCGACGCTCCTCCTTCGCTCGCCGACCACCTCCGGTGACGCCGCAGCCACCATCGGATAGCCCTCGTCCTTGCCGACCTCCCTAGCTTCTCCAACGCCCGCCGATGGTCTCTTTATCTCGCGAGGAGGAGAGAGAAAAAATGCTCTGTTTTGCTTGGGATTAAAAATTACAACAAATGCCATTGTGAGGTTTACTATTCATTTATTTTAGGCATTACATTATTGTGGTGAAATTGCATAGTCCTCCTTCTACTTCATCTGAATTATTTGCATATATATATCATATGAATGATTGAATGCATGGATTATGGAGAATAAGTTATGTTTTAGAAATTAGTATTTACGGTGCTTACCAGTATAGAGATCACTATTTTACATGATATTATATTATGGTGAATTTGCATCATAACACCTACATTCTTGATTAATTGGTTAAAACGAGCATTTATGTGAGAAAGAGAAAAGCACGAAGTAGCATGCATATCCATTGAGTTTCCCGAATTAACGAGACACTATTTATTAATTTAAATAGGCTAATTCCTCCTTGTGGAGATGACCTAACTATTCGTGGTTAGATTCTGACAATTAACATGTTTAGAAAAGCGATTTTCTACCACGTGATTAAATACAACGACACATCATTTTATGTTAAAGTTTTCAACGAAAACGATTATCGCTCTTTCATGCATCATCTTGCATTTAGACTAGTTTGATTAAAATGGAGGTTAATTGTCTCCTTTTATGTTCAGGGACAAGGTAAACTTTTTTTTGGGGCCTCGGATCTAAGATCTAACCGTACAGATGTGATTAAGGCGACGATTGGAGTTTGACGACTCCAAGATTGCCCTAATCAGACATCTGTAGCATCAGATAGAGACCGGGGAACCTTAGAAGATCAAGGGCTAAGATGGTGTGAATTTATACTTCAAACAAAAAATCCAACCGCACAGATGGATTCGGATCGACGATCGCTGCATAACAAAGCGAAAATCGACTCAATCCGACAACCGTGGCACCATCTACATCATCCAGAAGATGGGCGACCAAGATGGTGCTATGTGGCACCATCTTAGCTGCCCAACCAGCCGCCCTCAACCTCTGAAGCCTCTAGCGTCCATGCCTCTCCGCCGTTGGATCAAGATCCAATGGCTAAGAGTGGATCTCAGACTAGCGCCTTCGTTCTCTGAAGCCAAAGGAAGAAGCGATCTCGACCGTTGGATCTCAATCCAATGGTCCAGATCACACGCTACGAAGATGCACCGCCTGCCCATCCATGCGCGTAGCGCAGTGGGCGAGAGCGCTTAAGCAAAGGCGGGCGGCGCGTTCGATTCCTTGCGAGTGGCTAGTGGGGATCGGGCGAGTGGGCTCTGCGATCGCTCGATCGCGATCAAGCGACTGCGGGTGCTCAATAGCACCCACACGCTATTGCATGCTCGTGCCTCACGCGAGATTGCACGCAGCGAGCGCATGATGAGGAGGCGGGCGAGTGGCGAGTTAAGCTGTCCGATCTCACGATTGGACGTCTAAGATCTGCAGAACGTGAACGCGCATTTCACACGCGGGAGGCAAGTGGGCGCGTGCGCTCCGCCCCACTACGCCCACGATGGGGCTTTAGCGACGATTTTATCCGTCACTAAAGACCCCTGATTTAATGTTTTGAGATTAAAATGACCAATTTGCCGTCATTCCTTGCAACTATAAAAGGAGACCACCTTTATACGAAATCTTCATCCCCTTCCTTCTCTTCTCTCCCTCTCCAAAGCTCAAGAGAAGCTTGTCCCACACCTGGGATGCTTCTCAAGAGATAAAGTCCAATTTTCGTCCCCCTTTCGGAAGCGGATCCCGCGACGGCGACGACGTGCTGCCCCGTTCCCGTTCTTCTCGCTTCGTCCTCCTTCGTCTTGCTCCGTTCCCCGTCTTCCAGGCGTCGTCCCATCCAGCTCGTCCTCCAAGCGACCGTCGAGGAGGATATCTCTCTCCCCATTCTTTTTACTACTTTCTAGAGTAGATTTACTGCTTTCTAGTGTAATCATTTTCCCGCTTTCTAGTCGTAATGAGTAGTGTAATGAACAATCTCGTTGTTAATGAATTCCATGTTCATTCTACATCTCTTTTTGGTTTTTGTTTGTAATATTCTCTCTCTTTCACTCACTCACTCTCTCTTCTATTTATTGTAAATAGATAATAAATTAATCTACTTCGTGACAAATAAAACAAACGCGTATTTTTAAATCAAACGTCTGCCTCCCTGAGTTCGACCCGGGATTTCTATTTTGGTATAAATTTTACTTGTTGAACATGAGTTCTTCGCTTTCAAATTATGACGACAGGTTTTCAAAATCGAATACGATAGCGTAGCAACTCGTAGCTTCAACATTTGAGATGCCACAGTATTCTCTAAGATAGATCTGAGATCAGGTTACCGCCCGTTGAGGATCAAGGAGATTGACATCTCCAAGATAGCTTTCCATACTCGGTACGCGCATTATAAGTTCTTGGTCATGCCGTTCGAGCTGACTAACGCCCTCGCTGCTTTCATGGACATGATGAACTATGTTTTCAGACCATACTTAGATCAGTTTGTGGTGGTTTTCATTGCCGACGTCCTAGTCTACTTATGGGATCAGGCACAGTATGGACAACATTTACGTATGGTCCTGGATACCTTGAGGCGACGCAGACTGTATGCCAAGTACAACAAGTGCGAGTTTTGGTTGAGACAGGTGACTTTCTTGGGCCACGTGGTTTCGGGAGACGGATTGGCTGTGGATCCAGCCAAAGTTGAGGCTGTGCTCAGGTTGGAGAGACTACGCACAGTGACAGAGGTACGTAGTTTTTGGGACTGGCAAGCTACTATCGACGATTTATCAAAGGGTTCTCTCAGATCGCGCGTCTTAGGATTCAGTTGACCCGGAAGGACGTGGCCTTTACCTAGACCAACGAGTGCGAGGCGAGCTTTCAGGAGTTGAAGAAGAGACTGACTTCAGCTCTTGTACTTACCATTCTAGACGGTAGTGGCGGGTTTGTGGTTTACACCAATGCATCGTTGCAGGGATTGGGTGGTGTGCTCATGTAGCGGGGTCATGTTGTCGCTTATGCTTTGTGGCAATTGAAGCCCCATGAGCATAACTACCCCACCCATGACTTAGAGCTGGTGGCAGTCATCCTCGCACTGAAGACATGGAGGCATTACCTGTATGGTGAGACATTCGAGATCTTCATTGACCACAAGACACTCAAGTACCTTTTTGACCAGAAGGAGCTCAACCTAAGATAGAGATGTTGGTTAGAGCTCCTGAAGGACAACGACTGCAATATCTCCTACCACCCAGGGAAGGCCAATGTGGTGGCTGACGCCTTGAGCTGGAAGGTGCCTACCCACTTGGCCAGTTTACAGGCACAGGGTTGGAGACTCATGGAGGAGGTGGGCAGTTGGTGATCCCAGGAGTCACGGGGGTACTGTGGGGCAGTGATAGTGATGTGACAGGCGCGACCAGAGTTGATAGACCGCATCATTGCAGGACAGATGGCTGATCCGTACATATAGACACTATGAGACAAGGTGTTGACGGGGGACCCAGGAGACTTTTCCTTCTTAGATGAGATACTACGCATGAGGGGATGTTTATGCGTTCCTAGAGACAAGGAGTTGTTGAGAGAACTCCTGACCGAGGCACACGGATCCCGGTTCACCATACATCCTGGAAATACAAAGATGCATCATGATCTGCGACGCGACTTCTTGTGGAGAGTGAAGTAGGATGTTGGTGAGTTTGTCCAGCAGTGCTTGGTATGCCAGCAAGTGAAGGCCGAGCACCAGAGGCCTGCAGAGTCGTTACAGCCACTTCCTGTGCTAGAGTGGAAGTGGGAGAGCATCACCATGAATTTGGTGGTGGGTCTACCAGTTACCCAGTGGGGACACGACGTAGTTTGGGTGATAGTAGATCAGTTGACGAAGACGACACGATTCCTGCCAATCCGAGTCACCTTTGGGCTAGCCCAGCTAGCAGAGAGATACATTAGAGATGTGGTGCATCTACACGGAGTCCCTCACGAGATCGTATCTGATAGGGATACTTGTTTCACCTCCCAGTTCTGGGCAGAGTTTCAGCAGGCATTGGGGACCCGTCTGAGGTTCAGTACCACCTACCATCCCCAGACCGATGGGCAGTCAGAGTGCACCATACAGACACTCGAGGACCTCCTACGCGCTTGTGTGCTAGACTGGAGAGGCTTTTGGGAGGAGCATTTGCCCCTAGTAGAGTTTGCATACAATAACAGTTATTATTTGAGCATCGGCATGGCGCCTTACGAGGCTCTGTATTGGAGGAGGTGTACTGCACCCTTGAGTTGGGTCGAGGTGGGGACCAAGTGGGAGGTTGGCCCTACGTTGATCCGGCAGAGTCAGGAGGTGATAGAGCAGATTCACAGACGACTCCGCACTGTCAGGAGCAGGCAGAAGAGCTACACCGATAGAAAGCGCAAAGAGGTGCAGTTCGAGGTTGGGGATCATGTCTTCCTCCGCGTTTCGCCCATGAAGGGCTTGCAACGTTTTAGGGTGAAAGGGAAGCTTGCGCTGAGGTTTGTGGGACCCTTTGAGGTCTTGGAGCGGGTAGGACCCATTGCTTACCGGCTTGCCCTCCCCCCTTAGCTTTCTGGAGTGCATGATGTGTTCCACGTGTCCAACCTCAGGAAGTACGTCGCCGATCCCAGCCACATTCTGAGCCATGAGAACGTCAAGGTGAGAGACAACCTGACCTATACTGAGAGGCCAGTACAGATATTAGACAGAGTCATCCGGAGTTTGAGACGGAAGTAGGTATCACTGGTGAAAGTCCTATGGAGAAGCTAGCGATACGAGGAGGTCACTTGGGAGCCTAAGACGGCAATGAGAGAGTAGTATCCGGAGCTATTTGAGGGTACGTCTCTTCAGATCTACTTTGATCCTCTTTAAGTTTGTTATGCACATTTACGCTTCTTTCTCCGCACCCTACTTGGCTCAAGTTTTGGGGATGAAACTTCCTTTAAGTTTGTTACATTGAAATGACCCACCGTACTTGGGTTGGATAAGACGTCTGCTATATTCATCAGACATCTGTCACAGAAGTCTGGATAGATGGTCGGACGTTTGAAAGTAAGAAGAATTGTACCTTATTCTCCTTTCTTGCTCACACGTGACACGCACACCCCACTTTTCCCTCACCCCAAACCCTAACCCATCTCTATTTAAACCCTCCACGCCCATGCCACCCTCTTCATCTCCACCAGCCACCACCTCCATCTTTTCCCTCCTACCGGCAACCACTTTCCTCCCAATCTTCAGCACAGCGAGTGGAGAGGAAGAAGAGAGGTGGGACGCGGAGGAGGAGAGGGGAGCGAGAGCATGGGAAGAGCTCGTGAGGGAGCTGCGGGAGCTCGGAGGAGCTCGTGCGGGAGGAGTCGAGGACGCGTGCGAGGAGGAGGAGCTCGCGAGCTGAAGTTTTGGCCTCCTATAGCTGTTGGAGGCATTGCTGCAGCTCCTGCAGGCGAGCTCGCGAAGGAGATAGCTTGCGGGAGAGTTATGCGTATTGGATATTTTCTAGTATCAGATGTCTGGAGCATCTCCCAGACGTCTGGAGTAGCAGAAGGATGTCTGGAGCTGAAGCGGGACATCTGAAAGCATGTTTCGTGCTAAGGTATGTGTTTCTGCACGATTTTCGACCATGCAGGCCTTATCGCAGGAGATTTTGTTTAGTTGATTTTGGTTCTGTGCATGCGTACACAGGTGTAGAGAATTAGAAAGGTGCACGGTGTGCCCTTCGAGACACTTTTAGATGACTGGGCACATCACCAGACGTCTGATAGTACTTCCAGATGACTAGAAGGAGAGTCCGACATCTGAAATTTCCCTCAGAAGATTGTAGAAGGGTTTAGACATCTAAGGAAGCCACAGGAAAGAAAGGGTGAGTTCTGACGTCTTTTAAGATGTCTGGGCTTAGTCCCAGACGTTTGATTTTGGACAGTATGCGTGTTTTTAGCCCGTTTAGGGCCCAAACGGAATCGAATTTTCGTAAACGAAGTACCATTATTTTCTGCTTGAGTTTCTCTATGAGTTAGTGTCACTTGTATACAGTTTTGGACTCGTTTGACGTGGTGGGTCAATTGTATAGCTCTCCAGCCTGTTGAGTATGCGAGGCCTGTGGAGGCGACAGGTGGTTGCATGAGTTTCACGTGTTTGAAATCAGGGTTACAAGTAACCCATCGTCTAGTCGCAAAACGCGTCGATCAGATAAAATTTATACTGAAAATCGCGTCCCAGGTTAAACACAGGGAGGCGACGTTTACTTTAATTGAAAACCGCACTTCGATTTGTTTCTTTTTGGTATTTTAGAGTTTTGTTATTTTTTTGTGTTTTTGAAAAAAAAGACAAGCAATCACAAGATAGATATAGAATTAAATGTGATGTATTGCATTAATGTCTATTACAATAATCTACGAAAGCATAAAAAGAGAGGAAGGTGAGAGGAAATCTCCTAAATCGGTTGTTCGGCGAGACGATGGCGCCTGGTGGAAGCTTGGATGAAGGAGGTGAGGAGAGGGACGACGGAGGTGAGATGCAGGAGGACGTCGGGTAGAGGAAAGCTTCGGCGTGGCTCCAAAATGGAGGTGAGAAGATGGAGGTGATCTGCTACCGGAATGGAGGTGGGAGGACAGCTCCAAGGCAACCTATGAATGGGGATGGGAAGTTGGAGGAGTATTTGGTAGGGCAGAGGTTCGATGCACTAATAGGTGCCTTGGGAGCTTGAGAGCAAGCTCTAATAGAGCGTTGGTAGGCTTGCTAGATCTTGGGAGTAGGTGGGAGTAGAGTAGGTAGAGATGGCTTGGAAGGAAGGAGATGTAGGTTCTTTTATAGTGGAGAAGAGGCTAAAAATGGGTAAAGGACCTTTAGCGACCTCAGACCGTCGCTAGAAATGTTGCTGTAGATAGCTCACATCTGCTCATGCCCTTAGCTGGCTTTACTGGCTTGCAATGAAGTAGCGACGGCTATAAGCATCGCTGTAGGTTAGCCCAACTGTCATTGAAAACTGGCACCAACCATGCACGCGCCTGTGCTGTGCTGCTGCCCATCACGCACGCTGGTCGCGAGTGGCCTGCTGGTGTGCGTGTTGGCGTGCGCTAGCGCGCGTGCTACGCTGCCGCTGCTGCTTGCGTGTGCTGCTGATTTGAGGATTGGGAGGGTTGCGGGGATTTGAACTCGCGTCCCTCCCTTGAGAACTGCCGTTCCCACCAATGCTCTAGGTCGTCCTTTGTGTCACGAGGAGGAGCTCGGTGCAGACGCTACCCAGCCATTGGATCTTGATCCAACGACTAGGATTCAAGGGTGCGGATGATGAAGGGAGTGAGCGGTGGCTGCCAGTCGGTGTTGGGCGGCTTGGATGGCACCACGTGGTGCCATCTAGGATGTCTGTCTTCTTTTTCTTGTAGAGGGTGCCACGGTACTCAGATCGAGATGATTCCCACGATGCTGAACTACAATCGTCGCTCCAGATCCATTCATACGGTCGGATTTTCCATCCAAAACCCGTATGGATGTCGAATTGCCCCCTTGGCCATATAAAATGAAGGAATTAATATACAAAACATACAACTATCCTAAATGCCATGCAATGGATGTTATGCAATATTTATAACATGATATGCAATGCTAAGCCTAGGAACTATCATCAATAATCAATTTATCATGAATTCATGTGTCTTCATCAACAGGACCTGCGGTTCTCGCCCCTATTCCTCCCGTGTTTCCCAGTAGAGTGGTTTGTTTTCATCATCAAGATTTAATAAAATAAGTGCATGTTTAGAATAACTTAATTTAACCCTAGGGCGTGAAATGAACACTAGGGCAGAAACGAACGAATGTTGCTTGAGCTACACTACCTTCCTTGAGATGCATGCTAAACTGACTTACTAGCAAATGTATTATTTTATTGATGTGATGCTTTCTTTGGAAAACATGAGTTTCCTGTTATACGAATGAAACCCGTAATGTGAACAGTGAGATCTAATTATTGGAAAATGGAATGAAAGGAATACAAGCATGAACCCTACGGGGAAATTAGGAGAACTCCTGTATATGGAAAGAACTTAGTAAGTAGACGAGAAGTGAGTTTGCCCTTGTGTACGTAGTACCAAGGAGCGCGACTGTCCCTTTAGTGTAGAGGGGAGCTAGCTGCCCTTTGGGTTGAGCCCAGAGGTTAGGCCTAGTCACTCTACATCGACTCTATTTGGCCCTCGTATATGTGGTACCGAGGTGAGCTACTTAGTGTAGTGTTTACAAGGTGAAATCGGGTTTATAATAATTACGTTGTAGTATAGCCAAAATCGCTTTGAAAACAAATAAAGTTTATTACTTGAAAAATATGAATATGAGATTGAACACAGGGAGCAAATTGGGATTTAAAAACTAACACAACTTTCAACTTTATAAAATGTAATGATCAATCAAAATTATGAAGCAAGAAAAATGGTTTCAATGTATATAGAAGCTCAAAAATATAAAGATGGATGTAAAAATCAGATAATTCTTTTTCAATCTCTCTTCTTGTTTTTCTGTCTTGAGCTTTCTCTATTCTTCTTCTTCTTCCTTCTTCCTTCTATGATTCTTCTTATTCTCTGGTTCGTTTCTTTTCTTCTTCTGTCTCTTTCTTTCCTCTGATTGCTGGCCTTGGCTTCTTCCTTCTTTCTTCATTCTCTTTCTCTGCTTTTGACTTCAGCCGAGCCTTCTTTAGACTTCTTTCTTCCTTTGGCTTTGAGGCTCCCTTCTCCTTCCTTCTTCTTCTTCTCTGCAACTTCACCCTTAGCCGTTGCTTTGGCTTCCTTCTTCATCTTCTTCCTTGGCTTCACCCTCTTTTTCCTTTGAGAGCAAAACCTAACCCCTACCCTCCCAGCGAACTCTCTCTCTTTTCTCTCTTAGGCTCGCTCTCCTAGAGCTTGCTCGGGTAAACGGGTTTGGTCGGCGCACCCAGGACCAGGCCCACCAGTGTGTGTGGTAGTCGGGTCGAATACTAGGTCCGCAGAGCGTGGGTCGCAGACGTGGCGTGATGGGTGAGTGGGACCTCACCCCATGTCACGAGGCGCTAAGCCCTTAACACGTTTTCAATTTTTGCCGCACCTCACACTCACAGACTTCCAAGGTGGGACTAAATGTCCCACCCGCTTCTCGCGCGCGCCTGCAGTAGGTCTTCACTCAATCACAGGGGTTGTAGATGCTTTGGCCTCTAATTGCTAGGCACGAGTCGTTCGCAAAGGGAAACCGCACGTCTGGGACCTTGATTCCTGAAGCCTGGAGCCTACTGTGAAGCTAGCAAACTTCTTCAAGCTCGCTTTAATGGCGGGTAGGGCACCTATACCTGTCCACACGAATATGGCCTCACGGCCTTGTCAAATTACTCAGAAGGCTTCGCCGTAACTGTGAAGACCCGTTCTGTTCTGAGCCCTTTAAGACGTCTGGACCCCTTCCCAGACGTCTGGAAATTTAAAATTTAGTACGTAACTTTGCGTCTGCATGCAGGCTGCACGCAGACAGTACCGCTCTTCTCTCTTTCCCTCTACTCTCCTCCACTCAAACCCTAGCGCACCCTTATAAAACCCCTCTCCCCCTTCCTCTCTTCCCTACTTCACCATAGCCACCTTCCTTCCTCTCCACTACAGTGAGAGGGGCGAGCGCGAGAGAAGGCGCGAGAGCGAGCGACGGGGAGGAGAGGCAACATGAGGAGAGGAGGAAGAGCTTGAGCTCGCGAGCTCATGGGAGCTCACCGGAGGATGCACGGCTGGAGCAGCATGTGCGGGAGGAGGAGCGCATCGGGGGAGACGTCCCCGACACTTGCTGCAGCCGGAGCTGCAGGTGAGGAGGCGAGGTCGCGGCTGCGCGTGGCGAGGAGCAGAAGGAGTTCTGGTTCTGGGATTTTTCCCAAAATCAGACATCTGGTGTGCTGTCCAGACGACGGGTTGGACGTCTGGTGATGACACTAGACATCTGAAAGCAGTGTTCCGTGAAGGTACGACCCTCTTGCGATTATGGCCATGTAGGCCGCACCGCTGCTACGATCTGTGTAGCTAAATGTAGAAGATACATTCTGACGTGTGCAGGGATAGCTTCGGGAAGGCGCATGGCACACCCTCCCACATGTCTCGGACATCTGGATAGCTTACCAGACGACCGAAAGCACTCCCAGACGACTAGAGGAGAGGTCGGATGTCTGGAGCTGGGTCCAGATGGTCAAGAAGGGGCTCTGGACATTTGAAGTTGACGCAGAACCTGAGGTGAGACTCTGGTTACTTTTAAGACGTCTGGACCTTGTGTCAGATGTCTGATTTAGGTCTGCAGCCCTATTTTTGACCCATTTAGGGTCCGTTTGAGGTTCGTTTTATGCAAACAAGATATTGGTGTTTTCGTTGTAAGTTCCTCTACTTGTTAGAATGCCTTTTATACTATTCTGAATGTTCCATTGTGGTATGTTCCTTGGTATAGGACTTCATTCTATTGTGTGTTTGGGGCCTGCAGAGGCATGTGAGCCTACCGTTCAAGCCCCCAGTACTCCCGGATTGTCGGGTAAGTGGTTTCCCTTGTTTAAATTATAAAGCATGAATATGTATGTGAAACTGGATAACTAGAAACCTAGGATGTGGCATGAATCCTAGGACGAGAAGTACTTGTACTGTTTGCATGCGTGTTTGAGATTGCAGTCTTAAATAAATGAATAGAATTATGAACAACTGCTTATTAATAAACAAGAGCTACCTATGAAACATGAAATGCATGTGCTAGTTAGACAGATACCTGTGACATTTCTTATTGTATATGCAAATTGTGGAAATGTGAGCTGCATGTGCAAAATTTGAGAATGGAAATGTGAATGAAGAAACCTGGTATGGAAAAACATGGGAAATACGAGCATGAACCCTACTGGGAATTAGGAGTAGAGCTCTTGTGGATAAATAGAATGGATCTAGAAATGTGAGTGGGAAGTGTGCTGGCCCTTGAGTACGTGGTACCAAGGAGAGCGACTGTCCCCTGTTTAGTGTAGAGCAGAGCTAGTCGCCCTTGGGTTGGGACTCGAGGTTAGGATTGCCCACTCTACACCGACTTCTTTGGCCCTCGCGTACACTGTATCGGGGAGAGCTACTAGTGTAGGGAGAGAGCTAGCCACCCCACGGGGTCGGGGTTCAGCTAGCCACCCTACATCGACTTGTTAGGCCCACTGGGCAAACCGGGGTAGTCAGACGAGGGTGCGTGGACTGTGGAGAGGCGAGACTCCTGTTTGGTTCTGAGGGGCTAGACCCCTGTTACTGAGAGGGTTAGGCCCTATACTGTTCCGTGCTGTACTTTGGGCGTACCCACTAGCGGAAACGACTAACCGCGTGCTAGTGTGGGGTAGCTACCCGTGCGCTTATCGCGCGTGCCGTAGTCACCGCTACGTCTGTCTGTGACCTCAGGGTGGTTGACTGGGTGTAGGATTACCATGGGGGACTCTCCCAGCCAGAAGAGCACCACGTGTGCCTTCTACTCTTCAGAAAAGGCTGCAATCAAGATCATTCCCACGAGGAACGTGCGAGATCAAGAAAGATATCTGAAAAGTAAACCAATAGGTGAAAATGAATGACTTGTAAAATAAAATAATTAGAAAAGATAAATTACCTATTAGCTTTTACTACTTTAGTTAGTTTGGTTATCACTCTACTCAGTGTTCGCTGACTCCATTTTTCCCATACCCCTTTACAGGTCCAGGAGCTGAGCAGCCTAAGCCACCGATTGCAGAGGGTGCTGGGCCCAGTCGAGCCCAGTAGTAGTTCCTGTTTTCGTTGTCCTTCCTTTTACTAGTGAGTTAGACTGTTGTTACCGTTTCTGTTTTGTACCTTGTTATACTTTACTATTGTGGTGGTGATATGTACTGTTAGCAGCTTTTACTTCCTTTACTGTTGTACTCTTTTACTGTTAGTTATTTAGCATAGTGAATGCAATTTACTTTCCTGCTTTTTGTTATTTCTTGTTGGACGATTGGGTCATGGGATTAGTCTAGTCGAGCCATTCTCGGGTCCTATAGGGATTCGGGAACTGGGTCGTAACAAGATGGTATCAGAGCAAGGTCATCCCGAGAAATGAACTAACTAGCTTGAAAATAACCAATTCACGTGCATGTAACTAGAGTAACCACCACAACATACCGCTTGACATCTGTTCTGAGTTTCCTTCACTGAAGTCTGTCAGAGTTGACTTCTTTTGTTCTGTCTTCCGCATCTCCTTGCAGGAGATGCCTCGACATGGAGTCCTTGAGGCCGGCCGCGGATGCGGACTTGGACGAGGTCGAAGGGGCGGACGTGCCGAGCCCGAGGTGCCAGTTGTCCAGTGTTGAAGCTACGGGTTGCTACGCTAATGTATTTGATTTTGAAAACTTGTCATTGTAGTTTGAAAGAAAAGAATTCGTATTCAACAAATTAAATTTATACCAGAATAGAAATGCTGGGTCGAACTCAGGGAGACAGACGTTTGATTTAAAAATACGTATTTATTTTATTTGTCACGAAGCAGAATAATTGATTAGAAACGATCTATTTACAACAAATAGAAGAGAGAGAGAGAATATTACAAACAAAAATAAAAAAGAGATGTACAATGAACATGGAATTCATTATCAAAGAGATTGTTTGTTACACTACTCATTACGACTAGAAAGCAGAAAATGATTACACTAGAAAGCAGTAAATCTATTCTAGAAAGCATTAAAAAGACTGGAGAGAGAAATATCCTCCTCGACGGTCTCATGGAGGACGAGCTGGACGGGACGACGCCTAGAAGACGAGGAACAGAGCAGGATGAAGGAGAAGGAAGAGGGAAGAACAGGAACGAAGCAGCACGTCGGCGTCGTTGCAGGATCCGCTTCCGAAAGGGGTGCGAAAATTTGACTTTATCTCTTGAGAAGCATCCCAGGTGTGGGACAAGCTTCTCTTGAGATTTGGAGCAGGAGAGAAGAGAAAGAAGGAATGAAAATTTCGTATGGAGGGGGTCTCCTTTTATAGTTGCAAGGAGTGAAGGCAATTTGGTATTTACAATTGCAAAACATTAAATAAGGGGTCTTTAGTGATGGATAAAATCATAGCTAAAGCCCCAGTCGTGGGCAACGTGCGTCGCCCGCTAGCCTCCCACACATGCAACGCCTTTCCACCGCGCCTCATCTGATTGCGCCTCTACGTGAAATCGCGCATTTGCGCAGCGCGGCCCCTGAGCGTGCCACGTCTCCGCCCTCGCAGTCGCTCATCCATGATCTGACGGTCCAAATAGCACCATCTCAAGTGCCTGCGTTCAATTGAGGCTCGCGGGGTTTCTAACCCACGCCTCTTGCTCGCGATAAGGCTTCCACCCGCTACGCTACGGAGGGGAAATAGGCGCGCGGGTGTTTTGAGGTGCGGCTGCCCATGGCGGTTGGATGGTGATCCAACGGTCCAGATCTAATGCGCGGTGGAAGGGTGTGGTGGTCTTTAAGATCAGTTGGGCCGGTTTAGGCGGTCGAGATGGTGCCACGTGGTGCCATCTTGGCCGTCCATCTTCTGGATGATGTAGATGGTGCCACGGTTGTCAGATTGAGTCGATTTTCGCGCCGTTATATTGTGATCGTCGATCCGAATCCATCCATGTGGTCGGATTTGTCATTTGAAGTGCAGATTCCCACCATCTTGGTCCTTGATCTTCTAGGGTTCCCCGGTCTCTATCTGATGCTACAGATGTTTGATTAGGGCGATCTTGGAGTCGTTGAACTCCAATCGTCGCCCTGATCACATCTGTATAGTTGGATCTTCGATCCGAGGCCCCGATAAAAATTTTACCCCATCCCTGAACATAAAAGGAGATAATTAACCTCCATTTTATTCAAACTAATCTAAATGCAAGATGATGCATGCTATGCAATATTTATTGTATGCAATGCAATTATATGCTTAAGAACATGCATAAATAGACATCTTATGTAGTATAAACATGTTTACATCATACCCCCATGCTTATCTTTTGCTAGTCCCTAGCAAAAACTATATGTTATTTATAAAAGAATTAGGTTAGATTACTTGGGCATGAGTTATTTTCAATCATTAAGAAAATATTTACTTAGGATCTAAACTTTCAAAGACACAACAGTGCTCGGGTATCTACCAAAATGCAGACCGCCTCAAGCCCTTGCCTTGTTCAAAGAAAAATTTCTTTTTCTCTTTTTCTTCTTTTCTAATTTTTTTGGATTTTCGAGTTTTAGGGTTTAGGAGTGGCTTTTTACGGCCATTCAACTCACCCAAGATTTGATGAGAACTCTTAGTTCTAAGCATCTTATTGTGAATGCGATAGACTTGTTGATCGACAGTAAAAACAGACTTCGGATTTCTACGTCTCTAGGTGACCTTAAAAAGAGAATTCTGCCTAAAGGTGTATATTTACAACCGGTAGCTTTCTCCCTATTTTTATTTTCACAGGGTCAACACAAGGGTGAATCCAGTGTATATCTCCCCGGTTTATTCTACTTCTCCGCTTCTTCCTAAGTGTTTTGGGAATTTTCAGTGCATTTATTGAGTTGGGTTCTGGACAATCGATCGATGAGCTGTTACCACCGACAACTTGCCAACCATACTCGTGTGGCGAAGTGTGGCTTATTTCCTTTTCTTTTCTCCTTTTCTCTTTTTTTTTCTTTTCTTTTCTTTTTGACTTTCTCTTTCTCTCTCTTTTTTTTTTAAGTAGGTGGCTTCCCTAGTCTAAGATTTACCTAAAGGCAGCAAAAAGAGAAAGGTCCAGTGACTGAGCTCCGGACAACCTACCTATGGGTTGTTACCCATGATAACTTGCCAGCCATATCACCCTAGAAGGTTCATTAGCTACCCAATTTCCGTTAAAATCGACAAACAACGAGTCAGTGCAAAGAAAGTGTGTAGATGCTTAAAACTCAAAGTTCCCTCAAATCAGAGGGTGGATTGATAAGTCGTGTACTTATCACCCAAACTTATTTACTTGAATTAAAATAGAATTTAGGTTGGCGAGGACTCGAAAAATAAATCCACATTTTAATGGATACACAGGCTAATTAAGTCCAAAGACCTGAAGGGTCTTTGTGTTCAGATCATAATGTAGTATTTCCTAAGATTGAAAATTTTCTTAAACCCAAGTTATCTTTCCTAATTCCATAATTTTTTTTAATATAAATAAAAGAAAATAAAATAAATCTACGGAGCTGACGAATAAATTCAGAGATGAATATCCAGTCCCCCATGCCTATCTAATGCAATGTCCTCATTGTATTAAAAAGACATAAAACAGAGTGGAATAGAATAGAAAGTACCTGCATTGCGTGAATGTCGGGTCTGCTCCGAGATAAACAAAAACTGTATGTGTGTTGAATTTAGTACCTTCAGCTAGGCGCACTATACAAAGAAGAGAAATAAAGAATTCACAGGTGCAGGTCAAAATCAGAATAAAAAGATGAAACCTTTGACCTACCAACAGATGTCCACAGATGTGGACCAGATTATGGTGCAGACCCATACCCCATAATCGAGAGTATCTAAGGTTCTGGATAAAAATTACCGAAAACCTAAAATCAGTATGCAAGCGGGGTTGGGCCTGTGATTTATGAGAATGCAACCCAAGACCAAAAAGTTGGGTTACAGAAAATTCAAGCTCCAAAGGATAATCAATGAATGTATACTTAGGTTGAACATACTTAGAACAAATGTCATAAGGGTTTTGGTTTGATGGTTTCAGATGAAATTGAACCCTTAGACCCGATCTTCTATTTCCTCCGGAATTTGCTTCCCAAATCAAAATTTCCCAGTTGCTTTCCTCCTCATTCAGAATGTCAAATTCCAGAACCTCCTGCATATTAATCACCCCGTCTAAAATTTCCAAGTCTAAAAGATGTGGCTGAATCAGAATTGACTTTGGTCTAGTTATCTCAAAAACAGAATCATCGATAAGCTCAATGGGGTGTAACTGACAATCAGGGCATTGGATTGAATCCTCCAGAAAATACGATTCTGAATCCGTAATGTGAGCCCCAATAAGATCAGTTTCCTCAGTTATTGGGCTATCAAATGATCTTTCAGATTCCTCAGGCCCAATCGTCTCACAGAAATCATTTTCTGTAAACTTGCGTGAGACTTCGCAACTTGAATCTTCACCATCAGAATCAAAGAAATCGAAATCCGTATTAATGTATGTCTCAAAATCATCCATCACTTTCTGGTCCATGGAAACACGTTTCCTCGTACCCCGGCTCAAGGATTTCAGGTGAAGAAATCAGATCATCCTTAATTGGTTGCTCTAATTCAATCTGATCAGCCTCGTAACACATGTCCTCCCAACAGGTGCCTAAGCGGGTTCTGACATCATCCTGGGAATCATCCCACGATTGAACTAAAGCAACCACAAATCTCATCCTCAATTTCGCTAACTTCCCAAGTAGAAGCTCACTCGGGTTCTTATCCTTAACATCCTGGAGCCAATCCAACAAATACTTGTTCAAATCATCAATCATTTCAATCAAGGGCTCCAATCTTTCAATGGAAGGTATTGGCGGAACTTCTAAAGATTGTATGATATTCCTCAAGTTAGCCAGAACCTTATCTTGAACCTGGTTACCCTGAACCAATTGAGTTGGTTTAGGGTTGGGTGGGTTTGGGATCAGTGCAGAGTTAACGAATTGAGATTCGTTATACCCTTCCTGATAATAGGTAATTTCGAATTGTTCAAAAGGTGGTGATGACCTAAAGGCAATGTAATTAGAGGATGGGTAAGAATCAGTGTATCCTTCTTGATTGTAGATCGTATTAGGTTGTCCATGAAAGGGTGACGATCTATAATCGATGTGGCTTTGAGAAGGATAGAAATCACAATCATAGTGTTCAGGGTTAGACCCTAAACATAGAGGTCCAGAACTGTATCCCCAATCCGAGTTATTCCAACTAACTGATGGTTGATTACAGTACAAGTCGGGATAATCACCATGTTTAGGATAATTCAAATCAGGAGGGAAAGAGCAGAAATGCATATAATATGTGGAAGGATTCATGAGAGACGGGAGGAAGAAAGGCACCCTGCAATACAAGCAATTGAACCTGTCCTTAAGTGGGCTAGCCTAAAGACTTACAGACTCCTAGAACCTATCTTGAGATAAAGAAACGATTTGATCTCTTTCTGTCTATTCAATCCAACCAACTAGAAGGAGGGACTAGGGAGAAGGTTCTTCTTTCAGCTTGTGCCTCCAGTTCCTAGTGTACCCCCCAGTCGCGATCATTTGATTTTGCTCCCCTAGCTAGACATCAGATTGAATAGTAGAAACAGACTAATTGAAAATAATCTTGTTATGGGCTCTGAAGAGCGAGTTGAATCCTTAAGGCCAACGTCTACTCTATTTTATTTAGGGCTAGGTTTGAATGTGCTTTGGAATGTGATGGTCCCTTTATCTGGGTTGTGCCCTTAATGATTGATTGATGTATGTGTGCATGCACAACCAGTGGTTTTCAAGCAAGATTATTTTTGATGCGGTGAATTTTAGGGTTTAAATCTTGCTTAGTAGCTTTTAGGATTCAACTTTAAGTATTTTCAAACAAGTTTTGTCGGCACACCAAGTTTTGAAAGCACAGGTGAAGATGTTTTCCTTTGAAACTTAAAAGAATGTGGAGTGCCTGGTAAATCCTTAAGAGTTGAACCTAAACGGCAACTACTAGATGAGTTGATTTTAACTGAAGTGGTACAGCCTAATCAACTCAAACAATTGGCCTATTGCACAACTTAATTAGGCACACAAGTGATTACCTAATTTGATTTCTACTCAATTATGTGTTTGGATGTGCGTACCGGCTCCAAAGATCAGTTTACCGGTTGAGTTTGAAAATCAGATAAGGTTGTGTACCTCTGTGAGATTTTTTTTATTTTTCTTTTTAAATGTGGAGGTTGAGGTGGGTGTGGGTGTCAAACAAATAAACAAAACTAACTTTAGAGTTATAAGAACACCTAGGTTGATTGATGTTTGTGTTATTATGTGGTGAAATGAAAACTAATGGGTGGGAGATGGGGGAAAAACTTACAGAACCTTCAACAGCACTTTGCTCCAACTACTGCTTTTGCTCGTCTTGAAAGAATACCTGCAATCACAATAAGAAATGAGAGAAGTGAGGTAAATGATTTGTGAGTTATAAAACGTAAAAAAAAAATCAAAGAGCGTCGCCTCCTCGGCAACGGCACCAAAATGTTGAAGCTACGGGTTGCTACGCTAATGTATTTGATTTTGAAAACCTGTCATTGTAGTTTGAAAGCGAAGAACTCGTATTCAATAAATAAAATTTATACCGGAATAGAAATCCTGGGTCGAACTCAGGGAGGCAGACGTTTGATTTAAAAATACGCGTTTGTTTTATTTATCACGAAGCGGAATAATTGATTAGAAACTATCTATCTATTTACAATAAATAAAAGAGAGAGAGAATATTACAAACAAAAACAAAAAAAGAGATATAGAATGAACATGGAATTCATTATCAAAGAGATTGTTTGTTACACTACTCATTACAACTAGAAAGCAGTAAATCTACTCTAGAAAGCAGTAAATCTACTTTAGAAAGCATTAATAGGAATGGAGAGAGAAATATCCTCCTCGATGGTCTCTTGGAGGACAAGCCAGATGGGATGACGCCTGGAAGATGGGGAATGGAGCAGGACGAAGGAGAACGAAGCGGGAAGAATGTGAACGAAGCAGCACGTCGTCGTCGTCGCGGGATCCACTTCCGAAAGGGGTGCGAAAATTTGACTTTATCTCTTGAGAAGCATCCCGAGTGTGGGATAAGCTTCTCTTGAGCTTTGGAGAGGGGGAGAAGAGAAGGAAGGGATGAAGATTTCGTATGGAGGGGGTCTCCTTTTGTAGTTGCAAGGAATGAGGGTAATTTGGTCCTTTTAACCTCAAAACATTAAATCAGGGGTCTTTAGTGACGAATAAAACTGTCGCTAAAGCCCCATCGTGGGCGACGTGCGCCACCCGCTCGCCTCCTGCGCATGCAACGCCTTTCCACGTTCATCAAATCTTGGTCGTTCGATCACGACATCGAACGGTTGAGATTTGATAACCGCCACGCCTCATCTGATTGCGCCTCTGCGTGAAATCGCGCATTCGCGCAGCGCGGCCCCTGAGTGCGCCACGTCTCCGCCCTCGTAGCTGCTCATCGAAGATCTAATTGTCCAAATAGCGCCATCGCAAGCGCCTGCGTTCAATTGAGGCTCGCAGGGTTTCTAACCCGCGCCTCTTGCTCGTGATAAGGCTTCCACCCACTGTGCTACGAAGGGGAAATAGGCGCGCGGGTGTTTTGAGGTGCGGTTACCCATGGCTGTTGGATGGTGATCCAACGACCCAGATCTAACGTGCGATGGAAGGGTGTGGTGGTCTTCAAGATCAGCTAGGCCAGTTTGGGTGGCTGAGATGGCGCCACGTGGCGCCATCTTGGCCGACCATCTTCTGGATGATGTAGATGGTGCCACGGTTGTTGGATTGAGTCGATTTTCACGCCGTTAGATTGCGATCGTTGATCCAAATCCATCAGTGTGGTCGGATTTTTCATTTGAAGTGAGGATTCCCACCATCTTGGCCCTTGATCTTCTAGGGTTCCCCAGTCTCTATCTGATGCTACAGATGTCTGATTTGGGCGATCTTGGAGTCAAACTCCAATCGTCGCCCTGATCACATCTGTACGGTTGGATCTTCGATCCGAGGCCTCGATAAAAATTTTGCCCTGTCTCTGAACATAAAAGGAGACAATTAACCTCCATTTTATTCAGACTAATCTAAATGCAAGATGATGCATGCTATGCAATATTTATAGTATGCAATGCAATTCTATGCTTAAGAACATGCATAAATAGACATCTTATGTAGTGTAAACCTGTTTACATCAACCAGCCACTTCTCCCAGGCCTCAGGCTTAGGACCTCGCTCAGTTGATATGAGACATAGTACGAGAGGAGCTCCACCCGCCTCCACAGGCGCCTCTCCCTGGGGACGTGGAGGGGGAGTCTCTGTGGGGCCGAGAGACCGATGCAGCGCTGGACGAGGGGGAGGGGGTGGTCCTCCACCGCCCCCACCGCACTTTGACACTTCTGAGCATGAGCCCTTCTTACTTGGAGGCGTTCCCGTTCCCCCAATACAGCTGCACTACGAGCTTTTTGGATAGTTCTGGAAGCTGAAGCCCCCTCTTTCAAGGGGGATGAGGACTCGTTTGAGGTAGAGGACTGGTTGGAGCAGATTGAGAAGGTGTTTGACACCCTTCACCCCTCTACGGAGTGCCGCATGACCTTTGCCACATATCAGCTGCATAGTGCGGCACACAAGTGGGGGAGGGAAGTCAGAGGCAAGGAGAGGGGAGAGCCGACATGGGACCAGTTCATGACCCTCTTCTGCGAGCAGTACTTCCCATAGACTTGGCATGACCAGAGGAGGCGAGAGTTCTACACTCTCCGCCAGGGGACGATGAGTGTTAACGTGTACTGCACGCGCTTCCTGGAGCTGTCACGTTTTGCTGTGACAACTGTGGCTACTGAGGAGGAACGCCTGTGGAGGTTCACTGAGGGGCTCCAGCCTGCCATTCGGGGGTATGTCAAACCCCTGAAGCTGCCCACCTTCTCGAGAGTGGTGGAGGCAGCTATAACGTACAAGGAGACCAACTTGGCTGCACAAGACACCGACAGCGGACGGAAGAGGCCCTATCAGCCAGAGTACTCACAGGGCCTACGAGAAAGGAGGCACGTGGTGCCTACAGGAGAACGATCTTATTTTGTAGGGCCGTCAGTGTCCTTTGGGGCCCCTAACAGGGGCCAGCTGTCAGCACTGGACCCCCGCCAAGCCAACAGTAGGGACCTACCGAGGGAGGGAGTCGAGTTCCCCTCTGCTACCAGTGTGGTCAACCGGGCCACATCAGGTGGGACTGCTCGTCTAGGGCTGGAGCGCAGCAGATGCTCCACGCACTGAGCGTTGGAGGCCGAGCAGGTGGTCGTGGTTCCCAAGTGCGTGGGGGAGGACAGCAGTCGCGGGGAGGGTACCGGCCAGCGGCTACCTGTCTGACGTAGAGTGTGGCTACTTCTTCTGCACCGAGAACTGAGGGGTGTATCAACGTCCTGACACACAGAGATGCCAGGGCATCAGGTTCAGTGGTGGTAAGTATGGTTACAATTTTTGGCAGATTAATTTACGTACTCTTTGATTCTGGTGCCATGCACTCGTTTGTTGCTACGAGCTTTACTGTCAGTTTGGGATAGGACTGCGTGTTGTTAGAGGATCCGTATGTGATCAGAGGTCTGGGTGGTCAGCTGTTTGTAGCTGAGGAGGTCTACACAGACTGTGAGGTCAGTATTGGGGGACACAGCCTCTCCACTGACTTGATCGTGATACCGATGGAGGATTTTGGCATTATTCTGGGGATGGATTAGCTGTCCGGTTACCACGCCTTGGTGGACTATTTTGAGAGGAAGATCGTCTTCTCCATACAGGAGATGCCTTCCTTTGAGTTTCTCGGACAACCGGTAGACAGAGGTTTAAGGTGCATTTCTGCACTTAGGGCAGCGAGACTTTTGGGCCAGGAGTGTGAGGGCTTTCTAGCCTATGTAGTGGTAGAGCCCAGCCCCGTGGCAGACTTTCAGAGAATCCTGGTGGTCAGAGAGTACCCCGACGTATTTCCAAAGGAGCTACTAGGACTACCACCTGAGCGTGAGATCAAGTTTGAGATCTCACTGGTACCGGGGACCAGCCCCATTTCTACGGCACCGTACAGGATGGCACCACTTGTGTTGCGAGAGCTCAAGTCACAGTTGCGGGACCTGTTGGAAAAGGGCTTTGTGAGGCCCAGTGCGTCCCTGTGGGGAGCCCCAATGTTATTTGTGAAGAAGGATGGTTCCCTGCACCTTTGTGTCGACTACAGACACTGAATAGGGTCACCATCAGGAACAGGTATCCGCTGCCGAGGATTGATGATTTGTTTGACCAATTACGAGGTGCCACCGTATTCTCCAACATAGATCTGAGGTCAGGCTACCACTAGTTGAGGATCTGGGAGACCGACGTCTCCAAGACAACTTTTCACACCCAATACGAACATTACGAGTTTTTGGTCATGTCATTTGGGCTGACCAATGCCCCCGCTGCCTTCATGGATTTGATGAACCAGGTGTTCAGACTGTATGTGGATCAGTTTGTGGTGGTATTTATTGAAGACGTGCTCGTTTACTCGTGGGATCAGGCACAACACGGACAACACTTGCGGATGGTTCTAGACACTTTGAGACGACACAGGCTGTATGCCAAACACATCAAGTGCGAGTTTTGGTTGAGGTAGGTGACCTTCTTGGGTTATGTGATTTTAGGGGATGGCTTGGGTGTGGATCCAGCCAAGGTTGAGGCAATATCAGGTAGGAGAGGCTACGTACAGTGACAGAGATATGAAGCTTCTTGGGACTGGTAGGTTACTATCGGAGGTTTATCCGGGGTTTCTTGTAGATTGCGCGTCCTATGACTCAGTTGACTCGGAAGAACGTGCCCTTTGCTTGGACAGACTCGTGTGAGGCGTGTTTCTAGGAGTTGAAGGAGAGACTGACTTCAGCTCCTGTGCTTACTATCCCATATAGCAGTGGCGATTTTGTTGTCTACATGGACTCTTTGTTGTAGGGGTTAGGGGGTGTGCTCATGCAGTGGGGTCACATTGTTGCTTACGCTTCGTGGCAACTGAAGCCCCATGAGCATAGCTACCCTACCCATGACTTAGAGCTGGCAGCTATTGTCTTTGCGCTGAAGACATGGAGGCACTACCTTTACGGTGAGACCTTTGAGATTTTCATAAATCATAAGAGCCTCAGGTATTTTTTTGATCAGAAGGAGCTTAACATGAGACAACGACGTTGGTTAGAGCTCCTGAAGGACTATGACTGCAGCATCTCCTACCATCCGGGGAAGGCCAACGTGGTGGCTGACCCCTTGAGCCAGAAGGCGCCCGCCCACTTGGCCAGTTTACAGGCATAGAGTTGGAGACTTATGGAGGAGTTGGGCAGTTGGCGACCCCTAGAGTCACAAGGGCATTGTGGGGCAGTGACAGTGACACAACAGACGAGACCAGAGCTAATAGACTGCATCATCACAGGACAGATGACAGATCCGTACCTGCAGTCGTTGCGAGACAAAGTACTGTCAGGGGACCCAGGAGACTTCTCTTTTACAGACGAGGTGCTGCGCATGAGGGGACGTTTGTGCATTACCAGGGACGAGGAGTTGTTAAGAGAGCTCCTGACTGAGGTACACGAGTCCAGGTTCACCATACATCCTGAGAACACGAAGATGTATCATGATCTGAGACGTGAATTTTGGTGGGGAGGGATGAAGCGGGATGTAGGTGAGCTCGTGCAACAGTATTTGGTGTGCCAGCAGGTGAAGGTCGAGCATCAGAGGCCTGCAGGGTCGTTGCAGCCACTTCCTGTGCTAGAGTGGAAGTGGGAGAGCATCACCATGGACTTGGTGGTGGGCTTACCCGTTACCCAGCAAGGACACGACGTAGTTTGGGGGATTGTAGATAGATTGATGAAGATGACACGTTTCTTGCTGATCCGAGTCACCTTGGCACCAGCACAGTTGGCAGAGAGGTATATTCGTGACGTGGTACATCTGCATAGAGTTCCGCGTGAGATTGTATCCAATTAGGATACCCGTTTTACTTCCTAATTTTGGGCTGAGTTTCAGTAGGCCTTGGGGACATGGTTGAGGTTCAGTACGGCAAACCACCCCCAGAGCGCACGATACAGACACTTGAGGACCTTTTACGCGCCTGTGTACTGGACTGGAGGGGCTCTTGGGAGGAGCACTTACCCCTAGCAGAGTTCGCATATAATAACAGTTATCACTCGAGTGTCGGCATGGCACCCTACGAGGCTCTATACGGATGGAGGTGTACTGCGCCCTTGAGTTGGGTTGAGGTGGGGACCAAGTGGGAAGTTGGCCCTAGGCTGATCTGGCGGAGTCAGGAGGTGATAGAGCAGATTCACAGATGACTTTGCACTATCAGGAGTAGACAGAAGAGTTATGCCGATCGGAAGCGTAGAGAGGTACAGTTTGAGGTTGGGGACCACACCTTTCTTCGCATTTCGCCCGTGGAGGGCCTGCAGCGTTTTGGGGTGAAAGGGAAGCTTGCGTCGAGGTTTGTGGGGCCCTTTGAGGTCCTGGAGCAGGTAGGACCTGTTGCTTACAGGCTTGCCCTTCCTCCCCAGCTCAGGTGTGCATGACGTGTTCCACGTGTCCAACCTCAGGAAGTATGTCGTCGATCCCAGTCATGTTCTGAGCCATGAGAGTGTCAAGGTGGGTGACAACCTGACCTACCCCGAGAGACCAGTGCAGATACTAGACAGAGCCATCCAGAGTTTGAGATGGAAGCAGGTACCTCTGGTGAAGGTCTTGTGGAGGAACCAGAGGTATGAGGAGGCGGCGATGCGAGAGCCGTACCCAGAGCTTTTTGAGGGTACGTCTTTTCAGATCGGCTTCAATCCTCTTTAAGTTGTCATGCATATAAAATTCCTTTTTCCACACCTAGCTAGCTCAAGTTTCGGGGATGAAACTTCCTCTAAGTTTGTTATGATGTAAAGACCCGTTATGTTCTGAGCCATTTAAGACGTCTGGACTGTCGGTCAGACATCTGGTCAGATGTCTGGACCCCTTCCCAAACGTCTGAAAATTTAAAATTTAGTACGTAACTTCGCGTCTGTGTGCGGGCTACGCGCAGACAGTATCGTTCTTCTCTCTTTCCCTCTTCTCTCCACCTGAACCATAGCGCACCCTTAAAACCCCTCTCCCCCTTCCTATCTTCCCCACTTCACCACAGCCACCTTCCCTCCTTCCTCTCCACTGCGGCGAGAGGGGCGAGTGCGAGAGAAGGCGCGAGAGAGAGCGACGAGGAGGAGAGGCAGCATGAGGAGAGGAGGAAGAGCTTGAGCTCGCAAGCTCGTGCGAGCTCGTTGGAGGATGCACGGCCGGAGTGGCGCGTGTGGGAGGAGGTGCGCGTTGGGGGAGATGTCCCCGACACTTGCTGCAGTCGGAGCTGCAGGTGAGGAGGCGAGGCCGCGACTGCTTGCGGCGAGGAGTAGAAGGTAGTTCTGGTTCTGGGATTTTTCCCAGAATCAGACGTCTGGTGTGCCGTCCAGACGACAGGTTGGACGTCAGGTGATGACACCGGACGTCTGAAAGCAGTGTTCCACGAAGGTATGACCCTCTTGCGGTTATGGCCATGCAGGTCGCACCGCAGCTATGATCTGCGTAGCTAAATGTAGAAGATACGTTCTAACGTGTGCAAGGATAGCTTCAAGAAGGCGTGAGGCACGCCCTCCCACGTGTCTCGGACGTTTGGACAGCTTACTAGATGACCGAAAGCACTCCCAGACGATTGGAGGAGAGGTCAGACGTCTGGAGCTGGGTCTAGATAGTCAAGAAGGGGCTCTGGACATTTGAAGTTGATGCAGAACCTGAGGTGAGACTCTGGTTACTTTTAAGACGTCTGGACCTTGTGCCAGACGTTTGATTTAGGTCTGCAGCCCTGTTTTTGACTCGTTTAGGGTCCGTTTGAGGTCCATTTTATGCAAACAAGATATCGATGTTTTCCTTGTGAGTTCCTCTACTTGTTAGAAGGCCTTTTATACTGTTCTGAATGTTCTATTGTGGTATGTCCCTTGGTATAGGACTTCATTCTATTGCGTGTTCGGGGTCTGCAGAGGTATGTGAGCCTACCGTTCAAGCCCCCAGTACTCCCGGATTGTCTGGTAGAGTGGTTTCCCTTGTTTCAAATTATAAAACATGAATACGTATGTTAAACTGGATAACTAGAAACCTAGGATGTGGCATGAATCCTAGGACGAGAAGTACTTGTACTGTTTGTATGCGTGTTTGAGATTGCAGTCTTAAATAAATGAATAGAATTATGAACAACTGCCTGTTAATAAACAAGAGCTGCCTATGAAACATGAAATGCCTGTGCTAGTTAGACAGATACCTGTGACATTTCTTATTGTATATGCAAATTTTGGAAATGCGAGCTGCATGTGTAAAATCTGAGAATGAAAATGTGAATGAGGAAACCTGGTATGGAAAAATATGGGGAATACGAGCATGAACCCTATGGGGAATTAGGAGTAGAGCTCCTATGGATAAATGGAATGGATCTGGAAATGTGAGTGGGAAGTGTGTTGGCCCTTGAGTACGTGGTACCAAGGAGAGCAACTGTCCCCCGTTTAGTGTAGAGCAGAGCTAGCTGCCCTTGGGTTGGGACCCGGGGTTAAGATTGGCCACTCTACACTGACTTCTTTGGCCCTTGCGTACACTATATCGGGGAGAGCTACTAGTGTAGGGAGAGAGCTAGCCACCCCACGAGGCCCGGGGTTCAGCTAGCCACCCTACACCGACTTGTTAGGCCCACTGGGCAAACTGGGGTAGTCAGACGAGGGTGCGCGGACTGTAGAGGGGTGAAACCCTTATTTTGTTCTGAGGGGCTAGACCCCTGTTACAGAGAGGGCTAGGCCCTATACTATTCCGTGCTATACTTTGGGCATACCAGCTAGCGGAAATGACTGATCGCGTGCCAGTGCGGGGTAGCTACCCGTGCGCTTATCGCGTGCGCCGTAGTCATCGCTATGTCTGTCTGTGACCTTGGGGTGGTTGACTGGGTGTAGGATCATCACGGGGGACTCTCCCGGCCAGGAGAGCACCACATGTGCCTTCTACTCTTCGGAAAAGACTGCAATCAAGATCGTTCCCACGAGGAACATGCGAGATCAAGAAAGAGATCTGAAAAGTAAACCAATGGGTGAAAAGGAATGACTTGTAAAATAAAATAATTGAAAAAGATAAATTACCTGTTAACTTTTACTACTTTAGTTAGTTTGGTTACCACTCTACTCAGCGTTCGCTGACTCCATTTTTCCCATACCCCTTTACAGGTCCAGGAGTTGAGCAGCCCGAGCCACCGGCTGCAGAGGGTGCTGGGCCCAGTCGAGCCCAGTAGTAGTTCCTGTTTTCGTTGTACTTCCTTTTTCTAGTTAGTTAGACTGTTGTTACCGTTTCTGTTCTGTACCTTGTTATACTTTACTATTGTGGTGGTGATATGTACTGTTAGAAGCTTTTACTTCGTTTACTGCTATACTCTTTTACTGTTAGTTACTTACCATAGTGAATGTGATTTACTTTCCTGCTTTTTGGTTATTTCTTGTTGGACGACTGGGTTTTGGGAGTAGTCGAGTTGAGCCGGTCTCAGGTCCTGTAGGAATTTGGGAACTGGGTCGTAACAGTGACATAACGAAGGTGGCCCAGGTGTTGGTGTGGTGTGGGATGGCTTGGGCGTGCGTGCCTAGGTTGTTCTGTGGTCGTGGAGTTGGGTGTGTTCAGGGGGAGTGAGTGGAGGTTGTGGCGGTTAATGGAGAGGGGGAAAATGATCAGTGGGATGAGGCGATGCTTTTGAGGTGGTTGGCGAGGTGGGTGGGTGCGTGGAGTGGTGGATGCACCTCGCTGGTGGTCTGCCGGAGGTGGAGAAGGTGACCATGATATGTGGTTGTCGGCGTGTGAAATTAGAAATAGATAAGGGGAAAAGAAAGAGTAGAGGAAGGGGACTTATCTGCGAGGTGATGGACAAAGGGGGAGCAGAGGAGGTGGACGACTCGTATGTGCCGTCACCGGAGACGAAGACCCAAAGTGAGAGAGGTGGCGACTACGAGAGGGAGATAGGCGCAGGTGCAGGTGTGGCGCGATGCGGACGAAGGAGGCGGAGGCAACTCTGCCACTGGTATGGTGGTAGAGCGATGGGAAGGAGGAGGATTCGCCGGAGATTGTTGGGCTTTTTGGCTAGAGGGGAAGGGAGGAAGATTTGGGGGTAATCTCAGGCCAAAACAAGCGTGAAATGATCGGGAGGATTTGGGGTCTCTTTTATAGTCGCAGGTAGAGGGCCTTGTGCTTGGAAGGCAAGCTTCCAAGCACGGAAACCTCGCTGGACTTGGAAGGTTGAGAGATACCCAAATCTCTCATGCGTTGGCATAAGAGATTGGGTGGAAATCAGAGCTCATGATTGGGTTCATACGAACGGGAATTCCTCAGAGAATTTCCCTTTCAAATTTGAGAGGGATTCTCTGAGGAATCAAGGAGATATCCCCCTTGAATCCTCGCCGGAGTAGCATTCCTCCGCTGTAATGGCAGAGGGACCTAATTGCACGGGGGATGTTTGCAAGGGTTTTCAAAAGCTAGGGGCATAAATGTAATTAGGTTGGATTGTTTTGCAAAGTAGGTCAAGGTGAACTCCCCTTAGGTCCAAATTTTGGTATAAACCTAGTTTGTACCTAAGGAATCCAATGGTGAATTGGATTTTAGGTTTGACCACGTTTGACTGGACATTTTACACAAAAACCCAATTTAGGGCAAATATTTGACTAGGGCCCCTATTTAGGTCAAAATAGGTTCTAAAGGACAAATTGAAGGTTCTAAACCTTAGAGGATATTTTTTCATGAATTTTAGAGGGTTAGTTGAATTTTATCCTGGCCAGAACCTTGTTAAATTAAGTGGGTTTGTTTTAGGGTTACAAGAGTCATTTAATTCTCAGATTTCACATTAACCCTTTTCTGATTGAACCAACCCACTTTTTATCTTGTTAAGACCAATTGACCTATGTTTATCCCCTTAGAAATCCCATTGTTGCACTACAATGGTAAAATTACAGTTTTACCCTTTGTTTCTTGCTTTTCTTTCAAACCAGTTATTCCTTGAGTTAAGCCCTTCACTTGGTTATGTAGGAGCTTTTGTTCTCTTTTCTAGGTCAAAATGAGCTAGTTAGGGCTCATGATGGTGTTCCCATCAAGGACTCTGCAGCCTGAAATATTATGAGATATTTTCGTTCTGTTTCCTTACTGTGTCCGTATTATTTTCTGCTTAGTTATATTGTACTTATGGTTGTGGTATATTTTTCTGCTTTAGGTTATTTCTTGTTGGATGACTAGGTCTTGGGATTAATTGAGGTGGGCCGATCTTGGGTCCTGTAGGGATCTGGGATTCGAGTCGTAACAGCACCCAATGACTCATTGTTCAGTGAGTTCTCACACATGTTCTCGAGAATTTCCCAGATCGTGTCCTCATGTTGACCTAGGATGCTACCACCACAGGTTACATTGACAAAGAGCTTGATATCCTCATGGAGTCCGTGGTAAAAGGATTGGACTTGTTCCCACTTCAGAACTTCATGATGGGGGCACTTACGCATGAGATCTAGAAAGCGATCCCATGCTTCGTGTAGAGATTCTCTTGTTCCTTGGGAGAAGTGTGTGATTTGGTGCCGCATCGTGTTGGTACAACCAATGGGGTAGAATTTTTGCAGGAAGGCGGTTTGAAGTTCTCCCCATGTGTTGATCGTGTGTGGTTGAATCTGAAACCAGTGAGCAGCTTTGTCAGCCAGGGAGAATGAGAAGAGCTTTAAAAGTAATCCGTCCCAATTCTGTACATCTGCCCCAAAGGTGTGGGCCAGATGTTTTAGGTTTTTGATGTGCTAGAAAGGATCCTCAGAGTTTAAGCCATGAAATTTTGGGTTCATATGAAGCATGCTAGGCTTGAGATCTACCTCGAGTCCTCCCACAGGAATGTTGATTTGGGGTTCGATCTCCACCGCTGTAGGATTATAGTGATCTCGCATTTAAGGATGCGGTGGTGGGTTGATGATGGTATTGATTCGATTTTGGAAATCATGGAATTGTTGCTCAAGATTAGGTTGCTCTCCTTGGTGATCCATATCTGATGAGGGGGAAGTAGGTTTTGAATCAGAGGATATGTCAATGTGATCAGGTTGTTGCACAAACACGGAAGTCGAGGCTCGACCTCGACGAGAGTGAATAACTAAGGGAGGCCTCAAGGATGGTGGTCGCGTGTGTTTCGCATGTTAGAAATTGAGGTTACAAGTAACCTGTCGTCGTAGTTGCAAAACACATCAATCAAATAAAATTTATACCGAAACTCTAAGGGAGTCCTGGGTCGAACACAAGGAGGCGACGTTTACTTTATTGAAAACCGCACTTCGATTCGTTTCTTTTTGGTATTTTGGGGTTTTGTTATTTTTTTGTGTTTTTGAAATAAAAGACAAGCAAATGATTCACAAGATAGAGATGTGGAACAAATATGATATATATATCAATTCAATGTCGATTACAATGAACTATAAAAGCATAAAAAGAAAGGGAGGTGAGAGGAAATCTCCCGAATCGGCTGTTCGATGAGACGACAGCGCCTGGCAGAAGCTCGGACGAAGGAGGTGAGTGACTGGTCGATCCTTCACTTTTAAGTCGTTTGTAGTTTAATGTGGTGGAAAAATCGACTAATCAATTTTTAACAAGAAATAACCACTCGCAGAGGAGCGGGTCGTATCCACAGGGAGGCAATAACGTATTAAAATTCGCGCCACTTAAAAATGTTTGTTCGTAGTCAATTTGGACAAGAACCAAGCCAAGATTGCCTTTAGATTAAGGTTTAAGCAAGAAACAATGCTGAAATGGCAATTATGAGAAACTATAGGATATTTTCCGCAATGCAGAGTTAATAAAATATGATTAAAATTTGGCAATGGAAGAAAATGTAAATTTTAATTGAAGGTTTCCTGTAGCAAAACAGGGGAAATTTTCCCCGTTGTCTTGCGCAACGAGGAGCCGATGACCGGGTGCGGGAAGCTCGGAGGAGGTCCTTTGGACCAAGAGCTTCGAATCGGTGGTGGCGGCAAGTTGCGCGGCGGCCGGAGGTGGCCGGACGAGCTCCGACGGAGGTGCTGCAGCCGGTGAGCTCGCGCGGCTGTTGGCGTGAGATTTTCTCGCGCGCTGCTGCTGACGGCTCTGCAGGCGCGGGAGGACGGGTCTGTAGGCGGTTGAGCGGGTGCGGCTGCAGCTGGAGGGGGTGCGCAAGCTGCTGGCGTGGGCGCTGCTGCGGCTGGTGTGGGCACGGGAGCTCAGGCGTGGTGAGCGCTGGATTGCAGGCGCGGGGAAGAGGGCGCTGCAGGCGGTTCTGCAAGCGCGGGCAGAGGGTGCTGCAGGCGCGGGAGCGGGTGTGCAAGCTGTAGGCACGGGCGTGGCTGCTGCTGGTGGCGGGCGCGCGGGAAGAGTGGTTGGCGTTCTGCAGCTGCGTGCGGTTCTGCAAGCGCTGGAGGAGAGCGTGGCGGGTTGAGGAGGGCGTGCGTGGTTGGCGAAGGCTGATGGTGGGCGCGGGTGTGCTGCAGGCTGATGGGCGCGGGGAAGGTGGCGTGGGCTGATCTACAGGCGTTGTTGGAGGATGCTGCGGGCGACTCTGTAGGTGCAGGAAGAGGGCGCTGCGTGGAGAGTTGAGGCACGTTTGAGCTGAAGGTTGACAGACGTGGGTGCGCTGAAGGTTCTGTAGGTGCGGGAAGGGGTCTGCAGGCGACTTCAGGCGTGTGCGGTGAAGTGAGCGGGTAACTTTAGACGTCTGGGAAATTTCCCAGACGTCTTAAGTTACTGAGAGGGTGGCTGATCGGTAGCTCAGTGATGGTGGTCGGCGATGACGGCTAGGGGGATGCACGCTAAGGTGCTCACGGTGATGCGACGAGCTTCGGATGGCGGTGTGGCCTGTCACACCACACGCCCACGGTGATCGAGGCTCGTCGCCATAGTAGAGGCCGGCAGTATGGAGTGGAAGAGAGAGGTTCTCTCTGCATAGTGGTGGGTCGGTGGCGGAGGCCTCCCGAGCTCGGCTGCCTCCCTCCTCCTTTTGTAGTGGCCTGCACAAGTTTGAAATCAGCCACCCGACCAGATCCACCACATCCGCTCCCCCCTGAATGGCTTCTTCACTGCATCAGTCGGGCGTTGGAGCGGCAGCCAGCCGTTCTGAAAGAAGAAGAATAAATAAAATATTGTTAAAATATTAGGGTTATTTATGTACAGACCCTCAACTTCTATGTTAATAAAAACAATGTACCTAATTGGTTATTTAATTAGATGAATGCTATTCTAAGCTAATTCTAAATGCACTTAAGATATGAATGCAATGTATGGATTATGTAATTAGATTAAAACTATGAATTAATCTATTTACATCCTAATTTATACTAAATAAATGTTAGAATTAATCTAATGTATAGGCACTTAAATACTTAAATAGCCCACAACTATGGACTAATCAAATACTCCCATGCCTAGTTTTTGCTAGTCCCTAGCAAAATTAAGCGAAACCTAGCACTCTAAGTAGACTAGTTAACTCACTTAGTCTTCCTTCAGAAGCATATTAAGTTCAGGCTCTAGACCAAAGGTTCCTAAGTAGTTGCTAAGTTATAGACTAGGTTGGCAAAAGACAAGTTGCAGGCACAAGTTTCCCTGATTTCTGACTCTACCCTAAAGTTTATTGATCCCTGAGATTAAAGCATCCGTGCCTGTGTATTGGTCTGAGTTATTTGAGTTAAAGGTTTTATATATATATATATACTTTTTTTTTATTCTTCTAAGTCTAACCTTAGATCAGCTATCAACACGGTCTATGTCGGATTCATTGTCCCCATTACCATACCTCGAAGGGTGCCTGGCTTTCGATGCTTCGAGATAGCACCGCCCATAACGACCCCAAGAACTCCTGGCAATCGACACTTCGAGATAGTATCGCCCATGGATTTCTTAAGCGAATTCAGGCCTATGGCAATCGGCACTTCGAGATAGGGCCGCCCATGGTACTTGAACCGCGCAATGCGCTTACATGCCCCCAGTAGGATGGATATCCTAAGAGACAAGCGCCGAGGAGGTAATATGTTATCATCGCATCCTCAAGGTGAGTATATGCTCGACCTCTCCTGCGGCGGGAACTCTTCCAATCAAAATGTGTTTTCAAGCCTCTCTTAAGTCAAAATTAAGAGAACCAAATCTCTTTTCAGAAAGACGAAAATTAAGTTGATTACCAGACCAAGTGTGTGAAATTTGGATGCTTGGGTTACAAGGACCTGTAAACCAAAAGGTAGAATAAGACTCCAGGTACTACCCCACCTTTTAACTCAAACCCTAGCTTCCCTTCCTCAACCTCTTGAGGAATGGTCCGCAACTTAACTCCTACTTAAGTTTTTAAGTCCACAAAGGACCCTAAAGGTCTAAAGCTAGTAGCTCATTTAGCTTCTAAAGTTTGACCCTAGAATTAACTTAGTCTACCCTAGAGTTCTGATTTGCTTAAGATTGCAAGATCTAGCCAGTTAAGCTCAAAACCTTTTTTTTTTTATGTGTACAAATGTATGCAATTATGCTATGTATATCCCCAAGTACACCCCCCCATGCCTAAAATCTGCAATGTCCTCATTGCATAGAAGGATATTACCTGGGTTAGAGCTGAGCTGAAAAGCCAAAGAACCTGCAAATCAAGTTCAAGAATTGCAGAAATAGGCCCTAAAAATGAGCAAAGCAAAGTTGGCCTAGAAAATAGGTAACCTAGGATGTTGGTGAGCTGATGATGAATCCCGATAGCAAATGCTCGCCCAACTAAAATGGGAATGAAATCTTCCCAGGTCACCAGGAGAGGTTCTAAAGGATAAACAGGTAAAATAACCTCCAAAGGGGTAGGGGGAGGATGACAAGGATCCTCCAAAAAGAATGGGGAAGGAATGGTATAGAGATAAACCCCCAGGGTCATGGACTGACTAAAGAAATCATCAATCCATACCCGATACTCCATTACAGAAAATATTGGTCTGTTAAGCCCCCTAGCCAGAACAAAAATGAGCAATTCTACGGTACTCCGTCTGGATGATTTCAGAGGCGTTAGTCTTCGATCGTCGTCCCGATCAGATCCGTATGGTCTGATCATCCATTCGAGGCCCTGAAATAAATCCTCTTTTCTCCTGACCATAAAAAGGACCTAATTAACCTAAAATATAAACAACTACTCTAAATGCACAATGATGCATGCTATGCAATATTTATATCATGATATACAGTGCTAAGCCTAGGAACTATCACAAATAAGCATTTTACGATGAATTTATACGTGTTTATCGGATGGTCTTAAGGACCTCCTCCCAAAGATGCATTGATGGAATAGATGAGGGATAGCAGGTGATGGACCCAATCAAGGCACTCAAAAATTTTGGATGACTATAGAGGTTTGGGGCGGATGATACCCCTTAGTCAGAAAGCCGTCCACCTGAGAATTACCTGGATAGCCAGAGAGGAAGAGTTTCGCAAAGACCCTTACACGGTAGAGCGCCCCCATGAGTTACAGGGTTTCCCCCACTCGACCTCTCTTGTCACTGAGGATCCAAGTAGATTAGAATGGGGACTTGACCTCTTAAGTCTACCAGTTTTAGATTAAAAGCAAGGTGCTTATGATTTCACTTGAACTTTAAGATATTTTTGTGCAAAGTGACTTAATTTGAAGATTGGTTAATCCAACAAGGTGGGTCAACTTAACCTGTTTTGTCTTTTGAAAAATTTAGGTCCCTCTTTTAGTGTTCAAATGAAATTAAGAGCATGTTTTTAGGGTTTGCTTGAATAGATCAATTCAACCAAGGCTTAGTGATGAGTGGCTACTCATAATAGCTAAGTAGCCAAAGTTAAGCTAGAAAATAGGTTTAACAATGTCAAATTAATACATAAAAAGGGTTAAATGTTGGAATCAAAGAAAAAGACCTAAAACATTAATTCTGTATTAAAATTGCATAATTAGGTCATTAAATGAGATATTCTTGTGAAAAAGGTCAAATAGTGATCCAAGTGTAAATTGAACACACAAATGAGTTTAAAAGTTCAAATCAAAAGTATAATTAACTTCTTAAAAGTTTAATTAAGCTTATATAACAACTTGAAAGCATTTGGACATCATTAAGGCCTTGAAATCAAAGATTTACATTTAGGTCCTTTATGCATTACATTCCGTTCATTAGAAAACCTCCTAGGACCTATTTGTAACCTGCAGGGACCTCTTTGTAAGTCCTAAAGGACCACTCTGCAACTATTCTCTATCACTTATGGGCCTGCCTACAATTTTTATACCCCTTTGCAGAAGGGTATCCCTGTAATTTCTCCAATACATTTCCAACGCCTACTGAAGCCTGCTTGTTTGCGCGGTTAGATCGTGTTTTCATAATTAATGCGTTGTAATATAGACGAAATTTCCGCGAAAATAAATAAAGATTTTATAACTCGAAGATCGGAGTATCCGAGGTCGAACACAGGGAGCAATCTAAGTACTTTCAAAACTTGAGAACACAACCTTTTAAATGAAGATAAGTGCATCCGAGTTCAATGAGAGTTATAAAAAGAAATTGCTCAGGGAAAACAAAAATTGGACGTCTGATACAAATATTAAACGTCTTAAAATGAAGCTCCTTTTCTCTCCCTCTATTTCTTTTCTTCCTGCGAAGGTCTGACGTTCTTCTTTTCCTTTGCTTCTTGAGTCTTCGTCTGCCCCTTGTCTCCTTCTTCAGACTTTCTTGGTTCTATTCTCCTTTGCCTTGCCTCTCTCCTTCCTTTCCTTTCTTTCAGAGCCTCCTTTCTTTTTTTCTTCTGTTTCCCTTTGGCGCTTCTTCTTCTCTGCCTTGCCTCTCGTCCTTGGCTGCAGATCTTCCTTCCTTCTTTCTTGCAGCGGCTAAGAACCTGTGTCCTGCACACACTAGGCACAGCAAAACCTATCCCTTTACCCGCGCGTCTCTCTTTCTCTTTGTGTAAACCAATCTCAGCACGCTCTCCCAGAGACGGTTAGACGGGTCAGATCGCGTGCCCGTGACCAGGGGGCTGCGGAGCGATGGGAGCATCTCGCCGGAGGGCGGCCGGAGATGAGGAAGGTGGAGGTGAACAGGAGCGGTCGAGGGTTGATTGAGTGAAATAAAGTGAGGAAATGAAAGAGGGGAAGATGGGGAACTTATCTGGACAGTTGGGAGAGAACGAGGGTAGCGGAGTCAGACGGCTCGTAGTTGCTGTCGTCAGAGAAGATAACCCTGAGGGAGATGACGGCGATGAGGAAGAGGTCGGGGAAACGTGCGCTTGGTGCGGCGCGATGCGGGAGGATGAGGCAAAGTAGACTCTGCTGCTGGTATGGCAGCAGAGCGACGAGAAGGAGAGGTAGTCGCCGGAGCTTGCGGGTTCCTTGGCTGGAGAGAGGAGATAAGAAAATTTGGAGGATTCTACGGCTAAGGCAAGTCTGAGATCTCGCAGAGGGTCAGAGGTCTTTTTATAGGTGCTAGCCGAACTTTTTGGTGCGTGGAGGGTAGGCTTTTGGCTACCGTTGTCTCGTCGGAGAAGGAAGGTGGTCGAGATACAAATTTCTCGTGCGTTTGCACAAGAGTTTGGAAAGAAATCAGAGATCAAGATCGGGCTTAGATGGAAGGGGATTCCTCAGAGAATCTCCCTTCCAATTCTGGGAGGAGATCTCTGAGGAATTTGGGAAGGGGATTCCTCAGAGAATCTCCCTTCCAATTCTGGGAGGAGATCTCTGAGGAATTTAAGTGATCTCTGAGGAATTTGAGTGTATCCCCCTTGTCAACCTTGTCGGAGAAGAATATTCCCCAAAAATGGAGGAAGGACTAGACTGTAAAACCGGTGAGAAAGATAGGGGGGTTATTGTGATGATTTTCAAAAGATAGGGATCAAAATGTGATTGAGTGTACTAAATTGCAAAGTAGGTCAAGATGACCTCCCCTTAGGTCCAAATTTTGTTAAAAACCTAATTTTGACCTAAGGAATCCAATGGTGAAGTTGGATTTTAAGTTTTACCACGTTTGATTGGAAATTTTGCGTAAAAACCCAATTTCGATCAATTGATGAGCTAGGACCCTAATCTAGGTCAAACTAGGTTCCAGAGGCCAATTTGAATGTTATAAACCCTAGGGGATATTTTTTCATGATTTTTAGAGGGTTTACTTGATTTTTATCCTGACCGAAACCTTGTTGAATTAAGCGGGTCTGTTTTAGGGTTACCAAATGTCATTTAATTCCTAGATTGCACATGAACCCATTTCTGATTGATTCAACCCACGTTTTATCTTATTTAGACCATTTGACCTATTCTCTATCTTTGAGAAATTTTGTTTATGTACTGCAATGGTAAAATTACAGTTTTAACATTTATTTCATGTTTTCTTCTCAGAACACTTATTCCTCCAATTAAGCCCTCTTCTAAGTTATGTAGGAGCTTTTATTCTCTTTATTAGATCAAAATGAGCTAGTTATGGCTCATGATGAGGATCTCATCACTGCGCGTGCACTGTAGCACACGAAGATCACGGGCCATCTAGATCGTTGATCTCTCATCTGGATTGATTTGTGGCTCTCCTTGATTCGAACCTTCGCACGATTTGGCATGTGTGGTCACCACTACCCTCAGATCCCATCCAAAGGTCAGTTTTTGATTTGGCAGCCATGCGCACACTATCCTCTCATCCTCGCCGCCCTTGCCATCTACGCGTAATTTCACTTGCGTGGTGCCTGGATTCACTGAAATCACTACTTAAGCACCTCCTTGGTCGCGCGCGCAAAGGATCGCTCCCTCCTACATTCTTAGCGGTCATTCGTCCACTCCAGCCACCTCTCCCCACCAATCCCCAGTTTTCACAGCCACCAGCTGTGAACACTCTGACTTCTCTCTGACTCTCCTCGTTGCTAGCATTGACGTACGCCTGAGGACGATCCTGAACTCTACTAGCGAGTTTTCACTTCGCTGGAGCACCTTCCCCCTCCATTCTTCCTCAGCCACTGGCTAAGGACCCACAGGCCCCATTCTTCCTGTTAGAGTAGTTTTAATGCTTTCTAGTTTAGCTGTAGTGTTAATTAGATAGATTAGCAATATAATTAGAGTTAGAATTAATGTTGATCTGCTGTACGTACTGGTAGTTTAGTTTAGGAGTAGAAATTAACTTTAATTTCCCTCCTCACCTCCTCTGATCATTTCAGATCAGAGGAGACGAAATTCACCCAATCACTGTTCATATTGTTCTTCCTCTACATGCTTTCACCTTATTTCTGATTTCTTCGATCAGTTTTTCGCAATTCACCTATTCATTAGATTTAATTTCAGATCTGAATGGTTTTCAACCGCAGATCTGAAATTCGCATCAACAACCATATTAGAAGATTCTCATTCATTCCATCTTTGTCACAAAAGCCCCTGATCTAAGCTAAGAATGGATTCAGTTTACTTGATTTACCTTGAATTTGGATTGCAAGGATTTTAAACCAAATGATCTTTGAATGATTATGATGTCAGAATTCATCTCAAATGAGCCATAATTTGATCTTTTCTTCTTAAGGATTTAAATGTGTTGGATGCATGGTAGAGCCAAGGAAAATCAACTTTGTTGATTTGAAACTCTACCTCTTATTCATAAGTTGCTTTTAAGTTGCAATTCTGATTTTTAACCTAAGGAATTCTCAGTATTCTTTAAGGTTTCGAAGTTCTAGGATTTAAGTTTTTGTACTAAATTGACTGATTTAATTCCTTTCTACATGCTGTCTATAGCATTAGAAGGAATTAGACCAGCTTTGTTTCTGATATGATTTGATGATATTTGTGACAAGGGATTTTGATTTAAGTTGTATTTCTGAGTAGTTCTTTATGTGATATGTAACCCTTGTCAGATTGTGATTTAGAGTTTTTTGCTTATGTTTTGAATCCCAGCAGTTATAGTAAATTGCTGCAAAAGCAGCTACATTCCCATTTTAAATCCAGCTAAGTATTCCTTAAACTAGTTCTTTTGTATCCCTGATCAGGTTCTCTAGAATCTGACCTGGGATATAAATGACTGGATTAGGAGATAAAAGCTGGAATCAAGCCTTATTTGCTGCAAATCTGTTTTTCTTCCAAATGGATTAACTGTAGCAGTAGTTAAGCTGTTTGGAATCAAGTCTTGTATGCTGTAGTACTGCTGAATTTCCAGTAGCTGCCTTGCTGCTGTGGTCCTGCTTCTTTGCCTTCTACTGCTGCAGCAGATGATGTTCTGAAGCTCAGCGGACTGTAGGCTTAGGTTTTATTGTTAGATAGTTGACGTGGTCTTATGGTTGCATATGAGTTGTATGCAAGCTTTTATGAATTTTAATTGACTTTAATCCTCATCTTGAATGCTTGTAAATTATTTAATCTCCCTTGTCAGCTAGTTTTTAAGCTTAACTGTCCAACAATAATTAATTAATTGAAAGCCAAGTGAATTTCTTGCTTAAATGCCTGTATCCTTTTCTATACCTTGTATGGAGTCAGTTGAGGCAGTTTACTTCCCATCAAAACATTTAGGTTCCATTCTAAGCCTTAGTTCAATTTAGAAAAATCCTTTGAAAGGCTTAAAATGTGTTCACTTTGTAATTAAATAAAAACTATATAAAATATATTAAAAAAATAAAATAAACCTATCTTAGTGAAGATTATGTATTTTTCTAAGTTCATACAAAGTTTTATGGTATTCTAAACCCCTGGTTTGGTAGAACATACCAGCCGACGGTTCTGTATACCATGGAACTTAACAAAAGAAACTAAACATAAAAACACCAAAAACATTTGCTATTTCTCATTTATTTCTTTCCCTCTCATCTCTTACCTCCATAAAAGATATAAAAACTATAAAAAGTGAAAAAACCCTAAAAATCTATTGTATACTATGTATATACATGTAAATATAAGGTATATGGTAAGTATATATATCTATAATGTAAAAAATATATATATAGTATAAATAGCTCACGTATATATTGTAGTATGTAAATTAAGTATTTAAGATAGATTATACTGTATATATCTTAATTATATAAATATTTATTAATTAAACTAACTTATATGTACTAATAAGCTATATAAATTTATAAACTCTATAAATAAGCATATTAAGTTATGATACAGTACATATGTATTTACATGTATATTATGAACATATTTAACCCTGTACCATAATTTAGTTATATATATAAAATAAATAAATAATTTATTAAATTACTAGTTAAGTTATTAAGTTAAATTAAAATAAATTAGTAATTTAAGTTAAAATTAAGCTAACTCATACCATACATCTATACTAATGTATTTTAAGTAAATTAACCTAATTTGAGTATATTTATAATGTATATACTATTTAAACTTAATTTATAAATAAAATAGTCCAAAATAGGCTATTTAAATGAAAATAAAATCGAAATAAAACTTGTAAAATACAATAAAAATATTTATAAAATACTTTAATATGTATACTAACTTGGTATAAGGTCAATTAGACCATTTATTAATTAATTTATATGTAATTAAGGAATATAACCTAAAATTATGTACGTTTAAACTGTATACTTCAGTGAATTTATTTATATAGTAAATATAGTTAAATTTCTAAATTAATTGTACAATTATATAGTATCATGTAAATACTTTATTATCATATAATTTAATTTTAATTTATAATAAATTATGGCCCTCAAATTGAGGGCTAAAATCTGTAAATCAACATTAGGCACTGGAATTCCAGCGTAAGAATGGCGCTAACATAGCGCCATATCAGAAATGATGGAGCACGCTATGTGTTATAAATTGAAAAAGTTGTATAGGATGTTCAGTCGTCACGGGTACCGAGCGCCCGAAACAACCGAACATCTCATATAATCTGATTACTTGATCATGATTGTGATACTAGTGTGCGGTGTGGGTCGGGGGCCCGACACTTTGCGAGAGCTTGATTAAGCCCAAATGTGAGCATAAACTGTGATTAATCGGCCTAATTAAGAATTAGGGTGGCACCTAGTAGAGGTCTGGTCCCACCTGATCCTCGGGTGCTATGTATTCCTCGAACGGAGTTGCCCACCTATTAAACACTAATTTTTGATTAGTGGAGACCATATTGAGTTAAGAGAAGAGAGACTAAGAAGAACACAGAAGAAGCTAGGTATAGAAGACGTAAAGAAGAAGAAGAAAGATAAAAGAAAATAGAAGGGAATAAGGAACAAAGAAGAAGTATTCGTATAATGTATAGTGTAAATATATATATGTAAATAAGTATATTGTAAATAATAAGTATATGCATAGTATGTATAAGTAGTATAAGAGTGTTTGAGCTATATATGTATATAAATAACTTCATAGCCTTACTGACAGAATAAATTATCATTATAGGTAAAATAAGTGTTGCTATAGACCCTAGTTTCTACTTTAGGGTTTGTAGATAGTTTTTTGGGGTTTAGTGACGTTTGTTACTGTCGCTGTAGCTCTTCTATATGTTACTATATAGGATAGTATATTAAATTAAGTATAGTATGTATTGTTACTTATTATCGTATATATATGTAAGTATAAGTAATATAAGTTATAAATAGAAAGTATAGAGTATATATGTCTAGTGTTTGATGCTTGTTTGTAAGCATGTGTTTGCAAGTATTTTAATAGATTCTTTTGTACATAAGTAAGCTATCATTTCATTCATTATTAATTAATTCATTCATTCTTGATTGTATATAAAATTGATCTTTTTGGAATTAAAGAGTAATATTGGACTTAGAGAGATGTATTTCAATAACTGCCTCCCAATGAACGACACGGAATAAACCAGTAAAAATTATATAAATTAAATAAAATGGATGCGAAAATAGTTTGTATTTGTGACATACTACAACAATGACGATTTTTCATACGAACCGTGACCGAGCAATTACCATATTACTTAGGCACACACTGTTTGGGAAGATCAATTCTTGATTAAGCAAGTGTGTCTCTAAAACCCTAAATTGGAAACCCTAATTGGCTTTGATTGGTCCAATTTAATTTTGTCCAAATGTGGTACCTAGGGCTCAAGTAAGAAGGTGATAGCCCTAGATACCTTAAGCTTTTAAGTAGGTGCACAAATCAGGGTTTGGATGTTCTCTAGAATGTATCAAATCAGGCAACTTGATGATTTGTCTAAGAATAGAATGCAAGTAGACCTAATTGATTTTTTTCCTTTTTTAGCTTTTCAGAATCAAGGGCTTAGAAGAGGGTGGATGAAGTTTACCTACCCTTGGAGTGGTTGATGTGTAGCTGATCTTCTTCAATGAATCCCCTGAAATAGATCAAAGTCAAAAGAGATAGAGCAAGTTAGTACCAAATTTGATATTGCAATCAAGAGATCTAAATTGCACGTTGCTCCCCGACAACGGTGCCAAAATATTTGTTGATGTGAAACGGGTTTTAAAATCAATGCGTTGTAGTATAGTTCGAAATAGCATGAAAAACAAATAGAATTTATTACTCGAATATCATAAATGAAGTCCGAGGTCGAACACATGGAGCAATTGGCAAAAATACTTCTCAAGATTGCAATTCAACACAAATATATAATCAATAGAATTCCAAGCAAATATGAATGAAAGTGAATGTCAGATAGTACAAAAAGAATGGGGTAAAATTATGATTTGAATCACCAATTACCCCTTACAATTTATATCAAAGAACTCAATAGCACTAAGTAATTAAATGTCATGTAAGGTAAGTGTACAGTGCACTTCAGATTAAGCTCAGACGTCTGTTCAGCTGGTCAGATGACTTATCCCGCTCTTTGTTACAGTGCCCGACTGCTTCTCCTTCTCTCTGTGCCTTCTTCTCTTCTTCTTCTATTGGGATTCTCTCTTCTACATCTTCTCTTCTCTTCTTCTTCCTCTGGCTGCTCTTCTTTTCTTCCTTTGTGGCTGTGACTTCTCTATTCTCCTTCCTTCTTCACGTGCAAGGGAGAGATTCTTTAAATGGATAAGTGTCTGTCGTTGGTCCTAAGAGCAAAACCCCCTTGTCCCCGCGCTCTTTCCTCTCCTTCATTCTCACGGATCCACCCTCCTAGGGCCTTGGGTAATCGGGTATTCGAATAGAGCGCACCCGGGACCAGGGCTGCCAGTTGTGAGTGGCAGCCGAGGAGTGCTTAGGTTAGGTGGGTATATGGATCGTCCAGACCCTCGTGTAAGGTGTCGCGGGCGAGGCACGTGAGGGGCGCGTGTGGGGACCTCACCCCTTGTGCTTGCTGAGGCGATAAGCCTATGCGACAAAATCAATATATGCGCCTTCGTTTGATTGCCCGCTTCCGAGGTGGGACTAAAGTCCCACCCTTCCTTCATGCAGTAACAACATTAGCTCCTTGCGATTACGATCAAAGGTCCAATCAAAGGGCCAAATTGGTCCCTGGGTTGTGATCCTGGAGATGCTCCGCTGTGCCTGGGACTTTTCCTGGGGTCTGCAGAAGCTAAAACGAGGCTTCAAGCGGCTTGAAGCTTCGCTAATGGTGGCGGAGAAATGAAGAACATGGCCTTGTGGCCTCGTCAGAAGGTTCAGCAGGCTTCTCCATAGCACGGTGGATGTGGTGGTGTGTGCGGCATGTTGTGAAGGTGATTGTGGTGGCCAGACAGTGTTGGAGTTGGTGCACGAAGGTGGGTGTGTTCGGCAGAGGGTTTGGAGGTGTAATAAGGCGAAAGAGGATGGCGGTTTTGAAGAGGGTGATGTGGCGAAGGTCGTGAAGTGGTTGGCGAGGCATTTGGAGTAGTGGAATGAGCGGGGAGCCTCATCGGAGGTCTGGTCAGAGCGGAGGAAGGTGAAGGTGGTTGGTGTGATACGGTGGTTGAAATGAAGTGTGGTTGGTGTGTGAATAAAGTAGAGTTAGGGAACTTATCTAGATGATTGGTGGACGAAGAGGGGCAGAGGCGACGCCAATTGCGGTATTGCCGGCGTTGGAGACGAAGGTGACTTCTGTAGGGGAAGAACGATGACGATGAAGGAGATAGGAGCATCCGTTGGTATGGCGTGACGTGGAGGAGGATGAGGAAGGCAAATCCGTCGCTTGTATTGCGAATGGACGAGAAATGAGGATGGAAGAGGTTGTCGGAGCTCGAGGAGCCTTTCATCCAGAAGAGGGAGGAAGAATATGGGGAATTTCCAGCCAAAATCAAGCTTGGAATCTTTGGTTTGATATGAGGGTCCTTATATAGGGCTTAGGAGGTCGATTTGTGCTTGGAAGCCAAGTTTCCAAGCTAGGAATGTTCGCCAGAGTAGGAGATTCCAATATACCCAAATCTCTCATGCGTTCGCATGAGAGATTGGGAAAGTTTTAGGGCTCATGGACGGATTTTATTGAAAGAGGACTTCTCAAACAATCTCCCTTCCAATTTTGGAAGGGATTGATTGATCAGAGGAGTTCTCTTCAATCAAAGGTCACCGAATTTGTAGGAATAGGATTCATGGAGGTAGGGACCTTTTTGTGAAAATGATGACAAATATGGGGGGCTATCTGCAAGGTTTTTTGAAAGTTAAGTGCATATATGTGAGATAAGAGAATAAGATAGGACCAAATTGCAAACTTGGTTGAAACAATCTCTGATTGGGCTAAAATTTTGGCACAAACCTAATTTGAACCTAATGAATCCAATGGTGAAATTGGATTTTGGTTTTGACCTAGTTTGACTAGGTAATTTGCATAATTACCCAAATTAGGGAAAATGTCAGTCCAAGACTCTATTTTGGGTCAAGATGGGTTCTGATAGTCAAATTGAAGGTACCAAAACCTAGAGAATATTTTTATATAAATTTTAGAGATTTTAGGTGAATTTTATCCTGACCATAACCTCAGTTAATTAAGCAGATTTATTTTTAGGGTTTTAGAAGTTATTTAATTCTTAAAATACGTGAAAACCCTTTTTTGTTTGTATTAATACACTTGTTGGATATTTAAGATCATTTGACCCTTAATTACCCCTGGAGAAACCCGTGGTTGTTCTACATTCAAGATAACTTGGTAAAATTACAGTTTTAACCCTATTTTCTTATCTTTCTCTTAGAATGATTATGCAATAAATAAGGGCTCTCTGGCGGTTATGTAGGAGATTTTATTTCTTGATAATGACTGAATTGAGCTAGTTATGGCTCATGATGGTGTTCCTATCAACACTATGTCTAAGATAACACTAGAGTGTGCAAATGTTGTTGAATTTCAATACCAAGAAAATAGGTAGGCTTTCCCAAATTTCTTACTGGAAATTCAGAACTAATGGCAGCAATAAGCCTTGTTAACATCTCTTGATCAAGGCTGATGACTAATATGTTATCAACATAGACAAGAAAATAAAGGTTTACAGTATTAGATTGAAAAATGAAAAAAGATGAATCTGTTCGTGATCCCTAAAAGCCATGTTTAAGAAGAAAATTACTTAGTCGATGATACCATGCTCGAGGAGCCTGCTTTAATCCATAAAGAGTGCTTAAGTTCACAAACATAATATGGAAAATCAAGATGAACAAACCTCCATGGTTGTTCCAGAAAAACTTTTTCTTCTACATTGCCATGAAGGAAGGCATTGTGAACATCTAACTGAGCCATGTACCACCCTTTTATAGTTGCAAGAGCAAGCAGCATGCGTACAGTAGTTGCTTTTATCACCGGCTTGTAAGTATCAAAATAATCTATGCCTTTTGATTGATGAAAACCTTTGGCCACTAAACAAGCTTTATAACACTCAATCGTTCCATCTTGCTTTCGTTTAATGAGATACACCCACTTGTTGCTAAGAGCATTCATAGACTTATGTCTAGGAACAAGCAGCCATGTTTTATTTTTGAGAAGAGCATCAATCTCTTTAGACATAGATTTATTCCAAACCTGTTGTTTAGAGGCCTTAGTATAACATGTAGGTTCAATTCCAGTGCATTTTGCTAACAAAATTTTGGGCATTGGATATAAAGTACTATAAAATGCCTTTTTCTTGGAGATACCATGCATAGACTAGGTAACCATGTGATGCGTGCGTGAGGAAACAATAGAAGATGGTTGTTCTGAAGCTGTAGATACAAACTGACTAGTATTGATTGTAGGTGGTTGATATGCAATAGGAAGCTATTCTTGCTCTATAGTACTTGGAGAACTTTCAGAAGCTGGAGCATCAGAAATATTAGTAACAAGTTCTGTGATAGGGTTGTCGGTGGTAGGCATTGTTGTAGTTGTTATAGGATAAGCTATATTAGATGGTTTGGGATGTATAGTGGAATTAGTGGTGGAAAGTTGTGAAGTGGAGGTCATAGAGGTGGATTTTAAGTCTTGAAAGGGATAGGTGGACTCATAAAAAAGAACATGTCTTGCAATAACAAACTTTTTGGTTGCAAGATTAAAGCATCTATAGACTTTATGATGCCAGACTTTATAATCATCATTGGGAACATCAACATCAGAAGTAGGATCTTTAATAACCTGAGGAGGGGCGATAACAATGCCATCCACAAAACCAATCAGATCGTAGGCATACAAAATAGGTGTCAATTGGGCTTTCCAAAGCACATAGTTGTTGGATTTTAGTTTGTAAGGAATATTGTGTTGAATATTAACAGGAATAGCCAAGGTTGTTGACGATGAAACCAATTCGAGCCTAGTGGTTGCAGGTATCTCATTAGTCATGATAGGAAGAAAAAAGATACCTAATCTCTTGTTGATCCGAAGAGATCGAGTTGTTTGATAGAAGGAACACCTTTAGATCTGATCCCTTATTGATCCGGAGAGATCAAATCGCCAACGTAGGAGTGTAGGATACAGATTTGCCGAAGAAGATACATGATCTACCTCAGCAACACTGCAATCAAATAGAACCATGCAACAAATCGATGAAGAGCTTCAAGCCTGGAAGGATCGAAGTTGTGATCAAACCTCTCATTTGACCACCTTCGCTTTCAGCTCTGATACCATCTGAGAACTTGTGATTGTAACAAACTTGGCTCATTACCTCAATCAGGTAGAGCACAAGTCCTTTTGTAGGTCAGGTTCATGGTACAATTACAATCATAACCTTGTACAAAGAAGACATTTGAAAAATGACACAACCATTCTTTATATTACAACACACACTCCTGTTTTGGAGCAAAGCTTTATTTTTGTTTAGGGAGTTAAGTGATGGAGGAAGGAAAACAAATAATATAGTGTAGAAAGGAAGATATATAGGTGAATCTTTTTAGGAGAGATTCACTTTTTTCTATTCTCTGTACTTCATCTTTTCTTTATTAAATCCAATATTTTATAGGCATAGGTAATTAATATTAGATGTATCTTTTGGTTATACAAAGTCAATATCTATTCCACTTTTTCTTTTTTGTAGGTTGCAGTTATTACGAATCATTTGCTTTCAATTGGGACCTTTTGGAGTCTAGTGTCATTATTTGAATTGCTTACAAAGATGTACCATGCATATTTGATTTGCGTGTCTTCTATAGACATCCTATATAGGTGATGCTACTTGAATTGTATTGCATATGGATATATAAAAGCATACAAACATACATGCACACACATAAAAGTTTTGCAACTATATAAGATCATTAAGTACTTTTCTCTCAATTAAGATTCCTTACTATTTCAAAAAAGACATGCATGTGAAAAAGATCATATTTTGTAAGGAGGGTGTTGAAGACAGAAGGACCCTGACATTGGAGCATCATCGAAGAATCAGGCAGGCTTGCCCATAGATGGAGACAAAAGAAATCATTCATCCAACCATGGATGCTAATCAAATTAAACCTATTCACCCAAGTAGTGGGGCTGCCATGTCGACCTTATATGAGAGGTGTACATAAAGAATACAAACACGCAGGCATGCATCCATGTGTTGCATTACAATATTAGATAAAATTTCTTATGTATATGCTAGACTTGTGGATATGGAATCAACCCTAGTCTCATCTGCGCGTGATCCATTTAGTTGTTGGATTGTTTTATTTGGGCTTGGACCTGGAGATAGATAATTTTTCCTGTTCAGGTATATGATAAGCATGTGGATATGGACATCGGCCTACATACTTTTTATCTGCATGTGATCACTTTGCGTAGTGAGCCTAAGTCAAGGTCATGAGTTGGATTGCGATGCTCTGGGCTTGGGCCTTTCCATGTAGATGGAGACTTGGGCCTGATCTGATCAACATAGTCCAAAGATCAACCTATAGCTACTGCTGCTGGAACTGCCTCATATCAAACGTATGTCGTGCTTGAAAGTAGAAATCTTTTCTCGTGAACAGTCCCTTTGACAAATGAATTTAATTAAAGGTTAAGTAACCATCCTGAGACGAGAAGAAAAGATACATAATTCTTTGAAGTCCAATTACCTGAAAGAATCTAAAAATATAATGATTGATAAAACCGAAAAGCAAAGAATATAATTTAGTGAATGAAAAAGAAAACGTGGTCGGCAGGATTTGCTCGATATACTATCACTCAGGAACAACCAACTTCCGAAGAAAAGCGCAAAAGTTAAAAAATAAAAAGTAAATGCAAAGAATAGATCGCATATTACGACCGTTAGTACATTTAGAAATCATGACATATAGAATCGGCTGCGTTGGAGTTTCAGCTATTGCAATTAGATAGATGGCATCCTATTACTGACCTCGGAAATTAATTAGTGCACTCCGACCATCCTATGCACACTGCCATCTAAACGAGATTGTCGACACCTATACAAATGGTTAGCTCAATATCCGGTCATGTCCAATGCACATGATAACCATCCAAGCTGCTACGTATCCAATCCTTAATTAACCAGAGAGATCTGTAAAGCAATATCAAAACCCTACGTTTGCATTCCACTTCTCTATCCGTGACAGTGCCAGTGCACATGTTAATGTGCTCATATCATCAATGGTACTATAGCGTAAAATTAAGCTGCAAAACATCCGCGTTGCAAATGTTGTGGGCCAGGCAACAATGTAAGGAGTGGTAGAATATGGAGTGTTCTAATGCTGTGCTCATTGGTGTTATTTTTCTATATTATAGCCTACGATTAGGAATAGAATCCCACATCCTCCTACTCCTCCATTCCACCTCATTGTCCTTCACTCCTCTGCCTACATCCATCGTTCCAATGCATTCATTGCCCAACAACCACCTTAATTTCTTCCCCTTCCAATAGAAAACTCCAAAGCTTGAACGAAAAGTGGAGCGGGTAAGTACTTTGCGCTTGTACAGCTGCTCATTATTATCTTCTTTGGGGATGTGCACGTAGGATTCATGCAGATGTGATCTTGTATGCCTAGTTTATTTAGGTAGTTAACCTCTATTTATTTAATCATTTATCTCATTTGGTATTTCAGGTTTAATCATTTTAATATGGGATTTATTTGATATCAATTTTCACTGATGTTAGTCAAACCTGTGTTAAAATTATACATCACTCATGTCTTTGATATCTCTCATGTTTCTTATATTCTTAATACCACTGTAAAGTGAACATCACAAAGGTTAATATTAAAACTTACTACCAATTCAAATAAGTACAAACTTGTGCTAACATCAGTTTACAAGTAAACATAATTGTAGGTTAATATCGATTTTACATTTCTTAACACTATTTTTCTAACCTTATTTGTTGTTAGTCAAACTTGCGTTAAAATTATACATCACCCATGTCTCTGATATTTCTCACGTTTGTTATATTTTTAATACCACTATTAAGTGAACAATACAAGGGTTAATATTAAAATTTAACACCAATTCAGATAAACACAAACTTGTGTTAACTTCAATTTACAAGTAAACATAATTATAGGTTAATATCTATTTTACATTTCTTAACACTACGTTTCTAACCCTGCAAATAAACTAGCATGCATCTAAGTCACGAGTTAGATGACTAAATTTGCCACAAGTAAAAATACGACAATCACCTCTAACAAAAGCATAATAATCACGTATAGCAATGTTAACATGCAACAATCACCCTTAATTAAGCTTCAAGAACTTCAAAAATCTAATGGACCAAACCAGTGGACGACCTAAGAATTTTAGATAGGATGGGTATGATAACAATGTCGTTGATTTTCTTTTCGTTTCGATATTAACGTGATATATGAGCTAGGGCATTTCTTTCTCTCTTTCTTTCTTTTTGTTTTGTCAATAATCCTAAGAATTTTAAGACTTGCTTAATTTGTTCGCGGGTAATGAATCGATTCTAAAGTCATGTCCAAACATTTTCCACCCATAGATATATATGATTAAACTAACCATGAAGCAATCTCAGAATCCAACACCCTACATTCCACTTCTATATCCATAACGGTGCCAGTGCACATGTCAATGGACCCATACCATCAATCCTAAAGCGTAAAATTAAGCTGCAAAACGTCCACGTTGCAAATGTTGTCGTGGTCCTGGCATGAATACATTGAACGTTATAACGTATGCATGATTAAGTCTAAAGAATCCAACATCTTCCTTCTCCCTCCATCCCACGGTCCCCACCTCATCCTCCTTCACGTCCTCTGCCACCCATATATCCCGTGCGTTCATTGCCCAACCGCCCCCTTGCCTCCCCTTCCACGAGAAAACTCCAAAGCTTAAACGAAAGGTGGAGCGGGAACGTACCCTGCAACGGTTAGGTGGTCCACCGTAGAAAGGTTATCCCACGTTGCCCTCGTATAGCATTCTACTCCTCGTTATTATCTCCTCTGGGGATGTACATGTACGATTCATGGGTACGTGATCTTGCATGCCTAGTTTACTTGAGTGATCAATTTTCGTTTACTTAGTTATTTAATCTTTTTTTTTTTTGACGATTTAGGTTTAACTATTTTGATTTGAGTTTATCTAATATTAATTTCTATGTATATCAGGTAAATTTATAATAAAATTGTACATTATTTACATCTTTGATATCCTCACATGTTATATTTTTAATATCATTAACGAGTAAATATTATAAAAATTAATATTAAAATTTAATATCAATTCAAATAAATGTTAATATTATTTTATAAATAAATATAATTATAAATTAATATCTATTTCGTATTTTTTTAATACCACTCTTATCATCGTGCAAATAAACTAACCCGTACGTCATGAACTAGAGGACTAAATTTGCTGCAAGTAAAAGCTTTGCAATATCACTTCTAAAAAAGAAAACCTTATAATCACGTATATCGGCCTTAACATGCAACGTTCACCCTTAATTAAGCTTCAAGAACTTGAAAATCTAATGGATCAAAACAGTGGAGGACCTAAGATTTTTAGACAGGGATGGTATGATAACAATGACTTCGAGTACTTTATGTTTCGATATTAGCGTGATATATGAAATGGGCATTTAAGTTTTTTTTTTTTTTTTACCAATAATCCTAATAACTTTGGGATTTGCTTAATTTGCTCACGGGCTATGAATAGATTATAAAGTCATGTCCAATATTTTCCATCCATAGATATCTATACCATATTCTTTTAAAGAAGGTGCTCTCCACCTGAGTATTACACATGTCCTCACCTTATCCATTAAAAAAAAAAAATTATTTTCTATTCCATCAAACCTCTCTTCCCCGTTCTCCTTTCCTCGTCACGGCTAGCGCTACGGATCCCGATTTTTTTCCTTCTTCCCCATCCTCAACTTGAGAACAACACGATGGTTAAATCCGATATATGTTAAGGAAAACAAGTTCTGAGTACATGTTATTTTTTGTTCATTTATAACCATCTGAAAATATAAGTGGGGGTAAAGAAGGGATTAAAGTAGTGGATCGGATTTTCCTTCCATACGAAAGAAAATAATATACAAAAATACATAGTCGATATTTTAAGAACTTCTTGATGTTTAGAGATTGAAGTTAAAACTTAAAGAGATTGAAGATAACTTTTTAAAAAGTTAAAAATATTCAAATTCTTATAATATGTTTAAGTTATACATCAAGTCTAAATCGAATACTTAGGTGCTTAATTGAATCCCTTACCATTTATTTACACATCTATAACTGTATATCATTTAAAAGAAGGTATGGAAGTGCACCTTCTACCAGGTTAAAGATCATCAATGTCAAATGTCGTATTCTTTTGCATTTTCTTTTCTGAATGTTCTATTTTCGATGTTAGCAACTTAGCATACAAATGACTAGCCTATTGCAAGTTTTTCTGATGTTTTATTTTTAATATTAATATTTTATATTTCCATTGCTGATAATGTGTACAACTTAATTAACAGGGCTTAACCTTTTTAAATATTTTGTAAGTTTACACTTAAGTTTCGATCAATCAACACTATCTTCTTTCAGAGGAATTATCTCAGTAGATAATCGATGCTAGCAATTAATTTTTATTTGTGATGATAAGAATTATTATTTTTTTATGAGATTGATTAATAGTCCATTATCCGGTAAATGCACATTTATATATCATTTAGAAGAAAGTGCTGGAGCATACCTTCTACCATGTCACCCCACACCACCAACTCTCCTCTCTTCCAAATCCACACATTAACCTCTACCACCCAAACCCAAATCTAAATCTCGAGTCCCTCTCCTCTCTTCTCCTTTACCCCTTAAATGTCCATAAAGCCCTCTACCTCCCTCCCCTCCTTCGCCAATGATCTCAACAATTAAGGACAAGTGTCATCGTTATCATTCTAACCGCCAACTCAAGTAGACCCATTCCCCATCCCCATCCCACCAATATTTCCCCTACCACACCTCTCAAGTAGGGAAACATACACAAGATATCAATTCATGAAACATTCTCAAAGAATTGGGAGGGGTGATCTTAATCAAGCGAGGAAATCAAGGGATAGAACAAGATTATTACTACGAAGGGAATCACATCGAGATGGAAGAGAGTGGTGGGTTACCCTTTTTTGCCATTTTTATTTAAGTCAATGTTCTTTGAATACATGTTTAGTCCTATAAATCTCTCATGATCCATTTGATATAACCTCAACGAGCAACCTCTCCCCTCTTATCCATCACTTTCATTAATTGTACCATTAACTACTTACCCTCTCATTTCTATTAACGACATGTAATGACCTCTATCCTCCTTCTCCATATTATATCCTTTCCAACTTAAACTTTTAAATAATAAAAGCATAAGAAACCTCATCTAAGATGACTTTATTGAATTTAAACTTAAATTATATCAATAGAGCAATATATAAGCTACATATATTAAGCCATTCCAAACTATTTTTTAAACATCAAAGAAAGGGTTAATCCATGAAATTTAAGAGAAGTTTTTTTTTATCAAATAAAATACGTATTTAGAATATAAACAAATATCAAAATGTAATTTAAAAGTTATACATTTAAAATTTCATTAAAATATTAAATTACTTGGAGTATCTTTTTTTATGCAAATAAATTAGTGTCAATTACATTTAAATTATTAAAAAATTACTGTACATCTCGCAGCATGTCACGTGTTTAATCAATTTGTATGATTAATTCCTAAACCTATTAAGAACTAATCAACTAATTAGTCATAAATCGAAATCAGATTATTCACTTAAATTTAAATGCCAACATCATCCCTAAATTTCAAACCTCACGAAAATGAGAAGAATTAGAAATTAATTGATTAACTAATAACAAATCAAAATCAAATTATTCACTAAAATCTAAATATTAACATCATCCCGTAGTTTGAAATCGTATCTAAATGAGAAGAATAAAAAATAATAAAAGTACAAGTAAACAATAGAAAAATCAAATTAGAATTAAACCATAAGTGTTTAGGACACCCTTCAATGCAAATAAATGCTAAGGGGAGTAGGCTCAACAAAGAAACAAGACTGATGGGGGTCGAATTAGGGTAGGGATGGCAAAGAGTTGCATCCAAGTTGAAGGAGCGACTAATGTGATTAGGATAGGGAAGTTAGGAATCCATGTGATTAGGGAAGGAAAATGGTTGGACAAAGTCATTCTCCTAGATCAAGAATTAATTTTTGGAGCATTTTCCTAAGAAAATGAAAATAAAACAAAACACATGTGGAGAGTTTGGTAACTAAAAAAAAATTTATTTAAAATATCAAAGGAAATAAGTACAGTTGATCTTTTCATATAAAAAAAAAATTAATTCTAACCCTAATTCTAAACTTGAAAACAATAACACCTAAAGCAAACTAAATTATATCCCTACCATTAGAAAAGAAATAAAATATAAAAAGAGATAATTTTATTTTTCTACTTTTAACTTCTAAATTATTTCTAACGACACAAACATAGAAAATCAATGACATCATGGCAGAATGGTAGAGAAAGGGCTGGTGACAATTATTTTCCATTCGTTACGAAGTATGTGACCATTCGGATTAATTTAATAGGATCGACCTTGTTTTAATTTTTATTTTTTTCCTTTTAGAAGTGATATCTATATATCAAAACTTTTTTCATAAGCTAGTGCAGGGACACGTGCCCCATCTAAGTAATGCGTGGGTCTGCACGTGGACCCAAACCATCGTCGAATGAAAGCAGCCACTCAACGTCTGCTTCTCCCACCCCCCGCCCAATTTTAGACTGGTCGTTACCACCCAACCCACCAGGATGAAAGCATGCAGGTAACGGGTTCAACTCTTGCCACGTTTCTCGTAGATCATCACACATGCTAGTTCTGTCGCGTGCCAAAATTTGGAAACACTCGGCGATGCAATCTTACTAAACGTCTATTATGTCTATCTATGTATGTATGAAGCCCCATAGCTACAGCACCACTGCGCTGTTATGGTTTTTTGCTGGACTCCCACGTCTTTTCGAGCTTTCGGATCTTTCTCCCTTATCTATTAAAAAAAAAAAAACCCCAAAGATTCCTCACCTGTGGTTCCACGAGATAGGCACTGTTTCTCAAATTGTTTCTTTATTTCTTATTTTGAATTTTTTGCCCGACGCTCTGTCTCTGTTCCGTTTGAGATAGGCACTATTTCCCGCACTGTTGTTCAAATTATTCCTTTATTTTTATTTTTTTATCTGGGCCTAGTCTACGGTATGGCCAGCTAATTTGAGTTAATTTTTATTTGTATTTACTTGTAAATAGGGATTAATTTCTATTTGTATTTAATGAATATAGATTAAGAATATGGATTATCCTGTGATAGTGATGGGAAGATGTTTAATTGGGAATGTAGGTTAAAGTGACAAAATATATGTTATAGGTAAGTTAGTTGAGGTTATTTTTGTTTAAATAAAAATAATTTGTATTAGAAAAAATTTTCATTCTATTTTTATATGAATCATCAAATTTGTTACAATTGACATTACTGCATGACATATTATATTAAGAAATAAAAGAAACATAAATAATAAAAAGATATTATTTGTTTATAAAAAAATTATTTTGATTTTCCTTTAAAAATCTAAGTTATGAGCAGCCTTGATCTACATTTGTGGTCTTCATTTTTGACATAGTAGATATGGCAAATTCTTTCAATTCGATCAGCAAGTGTTGTAATCAAGGACTTTAAACAAGAATAGATATATTATGAGACTTCCTGTCAAAATCCTTATCTTAAAAATATTATGAGACATATATTAATAAATGGAAAGCAGAGTAATTGTTGTGGATATTTTTGTTAAACTTATCTGGGAAACTTTGTGAAGTTTTAATATTGTCTTGAAGAAGTGATGATTGCTTGTAATTAATAAGAAAGTCAAACCTGTACAAATAAGTTAAATGCATTATGTATAAATCAACGGAGAACTTAATTTATGGATATATAAGAGTAATTACAGGTGTAAAATTACTAACCTCCAATGGCACATTTGGGTAGGCAATAAAAATAGATTGTTAAATTTGCAATAAGCTCAGAGTGCTTTATTGTAGAAATTTTTAATATTAGTCATTAAGCAAATTCTATCAACTATGGATGGTCTAAAGAATTTAGCCCTAGAAATTTGTATTGCATGGGGTTGCTGCATTGCAGCCATTCATGCCATGCAAACACAATTAACCGTCACCTTCTATGTTGCATAGGGTTGCTGCATTGCAACCGTCCAACGTATGCAAACACATTCACTGGGATTGCTTGGTTTAATTTTCACCTACCAGCCAAATCAACACCATTTAATCGGTTAATAGGCTTGCCCTGAAGTGTTGGAAGCTTTCATTATTGCCTATATAACCTTTATAAAGTTTTTTTGGAAAGCATCTTGCAGGCATATTAGAAATATTCGGAAAGAAATATATTATTAATCTATATGAGAACATAAATAAAAATAAATATATAAAAAAATAACATAACTTGCGAGAAGAAAATAAAATCCAAAGAAAACAATATCGAAAGAAAGCACATAACATTCAGAACTATTCAATAAGCAAAATAAACATAAAAGAAAATAATATCCAAAGTTGGTGATAAGAAATTATCGGTCACCACGCTTATTACATAATAACTAGTAAATGAAGATAGATTTCTGTCATTGAATTATAGACATATGAATAGATCCCACAAACGAACGAACATACATGAAAACTAATCGACCAACTCATCTATGATTTCCAGAAATGGAAATTGAAGTCTTGTAACCTTATGTATTTGACATTAACTTACAAAGTGAAAAAAGATGAAAACCTATCTTTGCAAGAAAGTAAATAAAGAGAAGAATGCTTAATGGAAGGATTCTTACATTTTCCCACTGGGTTGGATCACTTAGGACGATGACATGTTGTTGGATATCCCATGTCCATGTCTTGTCAGCTAACAATTCCATGACCAACTGATAGCTCTTCTTTAGGAATTTTCAGTATTTCATAATTTTAGTTGGTGGGATGTTGGACGCGAGGATCTACGCTAACGTGTTTGTTTTTTTTTAAAAACCCGTCGTTGTAGTTCGAAAGCGAAGGATTCGTGTTCAACAAATAAAATTTATACCGAAATAAGAATTCCGGGTCGAACACAGGGAGGCGAACGTTTGATTTAAAAACTCCGCGTTTCTTTTTATTTTGTCACAAAGAAATTCAATTTAAACTATCTAAGTATCTACAACAAATAAAAGAGAGAGAGGGAGTAAGAGAGAGCGAAGGAATACTATACATGGAAATCAAAATGAGATGTAGAATAGACAAGGAATTTATCATAAAAGAGTTCTTTCATTACAACTAGAAAACATAAAACAATTACTCTAGAAAGCATTAAAAGAATGGAGGGAGAAATGTCCTCCTCGACGATCGCTCGGAGGACGAATAGACTACTCTAGAAAGCAGTAAATCTATACTAGAAAACAGTAAAAAGAATAGGGAGAGAGAAATCCTCCTCGACGGTCGCTTGGAGGACGAGCCGGACGGGACGACGCCTGGACGAAGGAGAACGAAGCGGGACGAAGGAGGACGAAGCAGAAGAACGGGAACGAAGCAGCACGCCGTCGTCGTCGCGGGATCCACTTCCGAAGGGGGACGAAAATTTGGACTTTATCTCGCGAGAAGCATCCCGGGTGTGGGACAAGCTTCTCTTGAGCTTTGGAGAGGTAGAGAGGAGAAGGAAGGGATGAAAATTTCGTATGGAGGGGGTCTCCTTTTATAGTTGCAAGGAGTGGGGGCAAAATGGACATTACATCTTCAAAATAATAAATAAGGGGTCTTTAGTGACGGATAAAACCGTCGCTAAAGCCCCGCCGTCGCCGTCGCCGCCGCGCCACGCGCGCCCGCTCGGCTGGCCTGCGCGCGTAACGCAGACGCACGTCCGCGTCGTCTCAGCCGTCCGATCGCGAGATCGGACGGCTTAGATTGCGCCCGCGCCCGCTGCGTAGCGCGCCGCCCGCGTGCGATCGCGCGCCCACCAGGGCGTCCAATTACGCGTCGGCGCTATCGGGCGCGCGCGGCCGTTGGATCTTCATCCGACGCTCGTGCGCGCCCGCTCGCCCGCGCCTTCGCCCCCCTCTCCGCGGCTCGAACCCGCGACCTCCGCTTCGCCCGCGGCTGCGTAGCCGCTGCGCTACGCGGCGAAATGGTCGCGCGGACGTTTTTAAACGCGCGCGACCGCAGCCGTTGGATCGAGATCCAACGGCGGAGAGGAGACGTTGCGCGATCTTCACAGGACTCCTGCGGCCGATTGGGCGGCTGGGATGGCGCCACGTGGCGCCATCTTGGCCGTCCATCTTCTGGAAGTTGTAGATGGTGCCACGGATGTCGGATTGACTTGATTTTTGTGTCGTTCGGCTGCGATCGTCGATCCGAATTCATCCGTGTGGTCGGATTTTCCATCTGAAGTGCGGATTTACACCATCCTGGCCCTTGATCTTCTAGGGTTCCCCGGTCTCTATCTGATGCTACGGATGCCTGATTAGGGCGATCTTGGAGTCGTTGAACTCCAATCGTCGCCCTGATCATATCCATACGGTTGGATCTTTGATCCGAGGCCCCGATAAAATATTTGCCCTGTCCAAGCACATAAAAGGAGACAATTAACCTCCATTTTATTCAAACTACTCTAAATGCAAGATGATGCATGTAATGCAATATTTATATCATGAAATGCAATCCTATGCTTAAGAACATGCATAAATAGACATTTTAAGTAGTGTAAATGTGTTTACATCATACCCCCATGCCTATCTTTTGCTAGTCCCTAGCAAAAACTATATGCTATTTATAAAAGAATTAGGTTAGATTATTTGGACCTGAGTTATTTTCAATCATTAAGAAATTGTCTACTTAAGAACTGAACTTTCAAAGACACAACAGTGCCCGGGTATCAGCCAAAATGCAGACCGCCTCAAGCCTCGCCTTATTCAAAGAAAAATTCCTTTTTCTGTTTTTACTCTCTTTTTTAGATTTTCAAATTTTAGGGTTTAAGAGTGGCTTTCTACGGCCATTCAACTCACCCAAGATTTGATGAGAACCCTAAGTTTTAAGCATCTTATTGTGATTGTGATAGACTCGTTGACCGGTAATTAAAACGGACTTCGGATTTCTACGCCTCTAGGTGACCTCAAAAAGAATTCTGCCTAAAGGTGTATCTTTACAACCGGTAGCTTTCTCCCTACTTTTATTTTTTAACGGGGTCAACACAAGGGTGAATCCAGTGTATATCTCCCCGGTTTATTCTACTTCTCCGCTTCTTCCTAAGTGTTTTGGGAATTTTTAGTGCATTTTCTGAGCTGGGTTCTGGACAACCGGTCGATGAGCTGTTACCACCGACAACTTGCCAGCCATACTCGTGCGGCGAAGTGTGGCTTATTTCTTTTTGTTCTTTTCTCCTTTTTTTTTTTTTTTTTTTTTTTTTTTTTTTTTTTTAAGTAGGTGGCTTCCCTGGTCTAAGATTTACCTAAAGGCAGCAAAAAGAGAAAGGTCCAGTGACTGGGCTCTGGACAACCTACCTATGGGCTGTTACCCACGATAACTTGCCAGCCATATCACCCTAGAAGGTTCATTAGCTACCCAATTTCCGTTAAAATCGCCAAACAACGAGTCAGTGCAAAGAAAGTGTGTAGATGCTTAAGACTCAAAATTCCCTCACATCAGAGGGCGGGTTGATAAGTCGTGTACTTATCACCCAAACTTATTTACTCCAATTATAATAAAATTCAGGTTGGCGAGGACTCGAAAAACAAATCCACATTTTAGTGGATACATAGGCTGATTAAGTCCAAAGACCTGAAGGGTCTTTGTGTTCAAACCATAATATAGTATTTCTTAAGATCGAAAATTTTCTTAAACCCAAATTCTCTTTCCTAATTTCGATTTTTTTTTTTTTTTTTTTTTTTTAATAATAAAACAAATCTACGGAGCTGACGAATGAATTCAAAGATAAATATCCACCCCCCCATGCCTATCTAATGCAATGTCCTCATTGTATTAAAAAGACATAAAACAGAGTGGAAAAGCGTAGAAAGCACCTGAATTGCGTGGATATCGGGTCCGCTCCGAGATGAAAATGAAAAAGAACTGTATATGTGCTGAGTTTAGTGCCTTCAGCTAGGCACACTATACAAAGAAAAGAAATGAAGAATTCACATGTGCAGGTCAGAATTAGAATGAACAGAAGAATCCTCTGACCTGTTAGCAGAGGTCCACAGATGTGGACCAGATTGTGGTGCAGACCCACACCCCATAATCGAGAATACCTTAGGTTCTGGATAAAAATTACCCAAAACCTAAAATCAGAATGCAAGCGGGGTCGGGCCTGCGATTTGTGAGGATGCAACCCAAAGCCAAAATGTCGGGTTACAGAGAATTGAAGCTCAAAAGGATAATCGTTAAATGTGTGCTTGAGTTTGACATCCTCGAAACAAATGTCGTAAGGGTTCTGATTTGATGGTTTCAGTTTAAAAGGAACCCTTCGACTCAATCTTCCATTTCCTCCAAAATTGACTTCCCAAATCAGAATTTCCCAGCTCCTATCCTCCTCATTCGGCATATCAAATTCCATGACCTCTTGTATATTCATCACCCTGTCTGAAATCTCCAAGTCTAGATGATGTGGCAAAATCAAAATTGACTTGGGTCTAATTATCTCAGAATTAGAATCATCAATAAGCTCAACAGGGTGTAACTGATAATCAGGGCATTGAATTAATTCCTCCAGAAAATGCGATTCTGGATCCGTATCGTGTGCCCTAATAAGATCAGTTTCCTCAGTTATTGGGCTATCAAATGATCTATCAGATTCCTCATGCCCAATCGTCTCACAAAAATCGTGATCTGAAAACTCGTGTGAGACTTCGCAACTTGAATCTTCACCATCAGGATCCGTATCAATGTATGTCCCAAAATCAGTTGTCACTTTGTGTTCCCAGGAGACATACGTTTTCTCGTAACCCGGCTCAGGGATCTCAGGTGAAGAAATCAGATCATCCTTAATTGGTTGCTTTAATTCAATCTGGTCAGCTTCGTAACACGTGTCCCCCCCAACAGGTGCCTGAGCGGGTTCTGTCATTGGCTTTCCTGAAGAGAGTTCATCCTGGGAATTATTCCAAGATTGAATCAAAGCAACCACGAATCTCATCCTCAATTTCGCTAATTTCCCAAGTAGAAACTCACCCGGGTTCTTATCCTTAACATCCTGGAGCCAATCCAACAAAGACTTGTTTAAATCATCAATCATTTCAATCAGAGGCTCCAATCTCTCAATGCAAGGTATTGGCTGAACTTCTAAAGATTGAATGATATTCCTCAAGTTAGCCAGAACCTTATCTTGAACCTGATTAACCTGAACCAAATGAGTTGGTTCAGGGTTGGGCGGGTTTGACATCAATGTAGAGGAATTAACGAATTGAGATTCGTTATACCCATCCTGATAATAGGTCATTTCAGATTGTTCAAAAGATGGAGATGACCTAAAGGCAGTGAAATCAGAGGATGGGTAAGGATCAGTGTATCCTTCTTGATTGTAGATCGCATTAGGTTGTTCATGAAAGGAGGACGATCTATAATCGATGCAACTCGGAGAAGGATAGAATTGAGAATCAAAGTGTTCAGGGATAGACCCTAAACACGGGGGTCCGGAATTGTATCCCCAATCCGAGTTATCCAAACTAACTGATGGTCGATTACAATACGAGTTGGGATAATCGTCATGTTGAGGATAATTTACAACAGGAGGGAAAGAGTGGGAATGCGTGAAATATGTGGAAGGATTCATGAGACACGGGAGGAAGAAAGGTGCCCTGCAATACAAACAATCAAACCTTTCCTTAAATGGGTTAGCCTACAGACCTACAGACTCTCAAAACCCGTCTTGAGATAAAGGAACGATTTGATCTACTTCTGTCTGTTCAATCCAACCAGTTAGAAGGAGGGACTGGGGAGAAGGTTCTTCCTTCGGCTTGCGCCTCCGGTTCCTAGTGTACCCCCCAGCCGCGATCGTTTGACTCTGCTCCCCTAGCTAGACATCAGATTGAACAGTAGAAACAGACTAATCGAAAATAATCTCGTTCTGAGTTCTGAAGAGCGAGTCCAATCCATAAGGCCAACGTCTACTCTGTTTTATTTAGGGCTAGGTTTGAATGTGCTTTGGAATGTGATGGGCCCTTTAAATGGGTTGTGCCCTTAATGATTGATTGCTTTGTGTGTGCGTGCACAACCAGTGGTTTTCAAGCAAGATTATTTTTGATGTGGTGAATTTTAAGGTTCAAATCTTGCTTAGTAGCTTTTAGGATTCAACTTTAAGTGTTTTCAATCAAGTTTCATTGGCACACCATATTTTGCAAGCACAGGTGAAGATATTTTCCTTTAAAGTTTAAAAAGAATGTGGAGTGCCTGGTAGATCCCTAAGAGTTGAACGTAATTGGCAGCTACTAGATGAGTTGATTTTATTTGAAGTGGTGCGGCCCAAACAACTCAAACAACTGGCCTGATGCACCACCTAATTAGGCACACAAATGATTACCTAATCTGATTTCTTACTCAATTATGTGTTTGGATGTGTGTACCGGCTCCTAAGATTGGTTTACCGGTTGAGTTAGAAAATCAGATGAGGTTGTGTACCTCTGTGAGATTTTTTTTTATTTTTTTCTTTTTTTAATGTGGGGGTTGGAGTGAGTATGGATGTCAAACAACAAACAATCTAACCTTAGAGTTTATAAGAACACCTAGGTTGATTGATGTTTGAATTATTATGTGATGAAATGAAATCTAATGGGTGGGAGGTGGGGGGTAACTTACAAAACCTTCCACAGCACTTTACTCCGATCTACCGCTTTTGCCTGTCTCAAAAGAGTACCTGCAATTACAATAAGAAAGGAGAAAAGTGAGGTAAATGATTTGTAAGTTACAAAACGCGAAGAGAAATCAAAGAGCGTTGCCTCCCCGGCAACGGCGCCAAAATGTTGGACGCGAGGATCTACGCTAACGTGTTTGTTTTTTTTTAAAAACCCGTCGTTGTAGTTCGAAAGCGAAGGATTCGTGTTCAACAAATAAAATTTATACCGAAATAAGAATTCCGGGTCGAACACAGGGAGGCGAACGTTTGATTTAAAAACTCCGCGTTTCTTTTTATTTTGTCACAAAGAAATTCAATTTAAACTATCTAAGTATCTACAACAAATAAAAGAGAGAGAGGGAGTAAGAGAGAGCGAAGGAATACTATACATGGAAATCAAAATGAGATGTAGAATAGACAAGGAATTTATCATAAAAGAGTTCTTTCATTACAACTAGAAAACATAAAACAATTACTCTAGAAAGCATTAAAAGAATGGAGGGAGAAATGTCCTCCTCGACGATCGCTCGGAGGACGAATAGACTACTCTAGAAAGCAGTAAATCTATACTAGAAAACAGTAAAAAGAATAGGGAGAGAGAAATCCTCCTCGACGGTCGCTTGGAGGACGAGCCGGACGGGACGACGCCTGGACGAAGGAGAACGAAGCGGGACGAAGGAGGACGAAGCAGAAGAACGGGAACGAAGCAGCACGCCGTCGTCGTCGCGGGATCCACTTCCGAAGGGGGACGAAAATTTGGACTTTATCTCGCGAGAAGCATCCCGGGTGTGGGACAAGCTTCTCTTGAGCTTTGGAGAGGTAGAGAGGAGAAGGAAGGGATGAAAATTTCGTATGGAGGGGGTCTCCTTTTATAGTTGCAAGGAGTGGGGGCAAAATGGACATTACATCTTCAAAATAATAAATAAGGGGTCTTTAGTGACGGATAAAACCGTCGCTAAAGCCCCGCCGTCGCCGTCGCCGCCGCGCCACGCGCGCCCGCTCGGCTGGCCTGCGCGCGTAACGCAGACGCACGTCCGCGTCGTCTCAGCCGTCCGATCGCGAGATCGGACGGCTTAGATTGCGCCCGCGCCCGCTGCGTAGCGCGCCGCCCGCGTGCGATCGCGCGCCCACCAGGGCGTCCAATTGCGCGTCGGCGCTATCGGGCGCGCGCGGCCGTTGGATCTTCATCCGACGCTCGTGCGCGCCCGCTCGCCCGCGCCTTCGCCCCCCTCTCCGCGGCTCGAACCCGCGACCTCCGCTTCGCCCGCGGCTGCGTAGCCGCTGCGCTACGCGGCGAAATGGTCGCGCGGACGTTTTTAAACGCGCGCGACCGCAGCCGTTGGATCGAGATCCAACGGCGGAGAGGAGACGTTGCGCGATCTTCACAGGACTCCTGCGGCCGATTGGGCGGCTGGGATGGCGCCACGTGGCGCCATCTTGGCCGTCCATCTTCTGGAAGTTGTAGATGGTGCCACGGATGTCGGATTGACTTGATTTTTGTGTCGTTCGGCTGCGATCGTCGATCCGAATTCATCCGTGTGGTCGGATTTTCCATCTGAAGTGCGGATTTACACCATCCTGGCCCTTGATCTTCTAGGGTTCCCCGGTCTCTATCTGATGCTACGGATGCCTGATTAGGGCGATCTTGGAGTCGTTGAACTCCAATCGTCGCCCTGATCATATCCATACGGTTGGATCTTTGATCCGAGGCCCCGATAAAATATTTTCCCTGTCCAAGCACATAAAAGGAGACAATTAACCTCCATTTTATTCAAACTACTCTAAATGCAAGATGATGCATGTAATGCAATATTTATATCATGAAATGCAATCCTATGCTTAAGAACATGCATAAATAGACATTTTAAGTAGTGTAAATGTGTTTACATCATGGGATCTACTCATTAAAATGATATTTCATGTGATCTCTCAAAATGTGCTAGTCACTTCTTGTGAAAGTACCGTAAAACATAGTCTCCATCCTCTTTCAAATTTCTTAATGCAGTGACGAGGCATGTATCCTTTCGAATGTTCCAACCCCTGAAAGATGCTATTTCTACAGCGAAAAGTTTTCAAAATGGCATTCAACTTAGAAAATAGTCGAGAATTACTCATGAAGAAAATGTTTGTAAAAAATAACCATCCTCCTAAATAGCGGTTGGGTCTTTTACAGAAACATTTTCATCATACAATATGTGACATTATCGAGTACTTTGAGAGATGCATTTACTAATTTATAAGGAAGTAATAAATAATTATTAGATGGTACATTTAACCTTTATAATTAATGTTTTCTAATTTTTTTCTTAAGATATGTAATTGCAGCTCCAATTTAAGCATTTTCCTTTTCTCCTCTCGATGCTCACAGCAAAGTTCCAAATACATGCACGCCATGAACATTAACTCCACCTTTTGGGATTTCAACGTTGGCTGGAAGTTGAGAGGGGATTTTCTAAATCCGCATTCCTAAAATGAAAAAATCAACGTGGGATTTTACGAACAACTTCAATCGAATGATACTAATTTGGAGGTTGCATCTTACGCTATTCCCGTAAAGACACTTGTAATTTAGCCCGTCTAAGAAATTATTTATACCTGTTTCTTCCTTAAAGACAAGTTCTGCCAAGTGTCCACAATTGCATCTCCTTTCAACTGTTCTTAATCCTCATGACGTAGAGATTCCTCTGAGCTAAGAAGTTAAGATATGTAACGAACGCGCGCTTCAGACATCTTTTAAGACGTCTGGGAGGTGGCCCAGACGTCTGACCAGACGTCTGGAACCACTTCCAGACGTATGGGAATCGGTTATTTTTGGCACGCTCGATTCGTCTGCGTGCCTGAGCGCGCAGACCTACGTACGCTCTCTCTCCCTCTCTTTTTCCCTCTCCTGCGGCCGTAGACCCACCCTGTCCCGCTCTCTCTCTCCTCCTCGCGCGGCCTTAAAAGGCCACGCCCTCCCCCTCACTCCCGTCACCTCCGCCCCCTTCCTCTTCTCCTTCTAGTCGGTGTGCGAGAGTGAGCGCGAGTGAGCGGCAGCGGCGATAGCCGCGGCGGGTGTGGGAGGAGGTGCTGCGTGGGGAGGAGGCGTCGGTCGTGAGGGCTCGAGCCTGCCGGGGCAGCGAGAGCCGGCCGGCGGGGGCGCAACAGACACGGGGTGGCGCGGGAGGCTTGCTGCAGCTCGAGCAGCAGGCGGAGCACTCGCAGCGCGGCCGTGCGTCGCGAGCGGAGGGCGAGTGGTGCCCTGATTCTGGAAAATTTTCCAGAATCAGACGTCTGGGATTCCAACCAGACAATGGGGAAGACGTCTGGAGGATTGTCCAGACGTCTGAAAGGTGAGTTATTTTCATACCTTCTTCCTTTCCTACGACCGTCCGTACTGAGAGAGAGAAATGGGTACGCACAGGGTCGGGGATTCGCATCCAACGCAAATCAGACGTCTGGCTGCAGCGCCAGACGACGGGAACGACTTCCAGATGTCCTGGGTGACCATCGGACGTCTGGGAACTAGGTCAGACGCCCCCGCAGGCTTCTGAACGTCTGAGAGACCACGCAGAGCAAAGGTAACCCTTGATCCACTTTTTAAGACGTCTGGAATAAGATCCAGACGTCTGATTTTGCACTGTTTCGTCGTTTTCGACCCATTTAGGGCCCGTTCGGGTTCCATTTTCCGCGTTTCGAGTTGCGTTCTTTTCGGAATTAAATCCTCTACCTGTCTACAGTAGCCGTATACTGTTTTGAGAAATTCCTTATGTTTGATCCTTGTGATAGGACCCCGTTCCGTTGCAGTCTCGGGGGTTGCGGAGGCACGCGGGATTCTCGACCACGCCCCCAGTTCGCCTGTTGTAATTGGTAGAGTGGCATTTAAGTTTATTAGCATAATCTGTTAAATTATGGAACCATAAATAGAACCTAGGACATTGCATGAATCCTAGGAATAAGAAACGAGATTGAATGATAGATCCTAGGGTGTTGCATAAATCCTAGGGCTGGAAAACTAGATTGTATGATAGATCCTAGGGTATGACATGAATCCTAGGATGGGAAAACTAGTGGAATATGTGAACACTGCAGTCTTGAAAATGTGGAAAAGAAATAATAGCTGCCTGTAAATTTGTAAACAGCTGCCTGTTATGAATAAATGAACATGATTAAGAATATGGGATGTATGAACGTGAAACTGGAAAGGTGAAACCGGAATGCGCTGAGTTAAAGAGCTGGAACCCTACGGGGAATTAGGAGTAGAACTCCTAGAAAGTGAATGGAATAGAATTGGGGAAGTGAGCTGGCCCTTGAGTACGGAGTACCAAGGAGAGCGACTGTCCCCCTGTTTAGTGCAGAGCGGAGCCAGCTGCCCCAGGGACCCGGGGTTAGGATTGGCCACTCTGTACCGACTTGCTGGCCCTCATGTACGTAGTACCGAGGAGAGCTACTAGTGTAGGGAGGTACTAGCTACCCCACGGGCCCCGAGGTTCTGCTAGCCTCCTACACTGACTTGTTAGGCCCACTGGGGCAAACCAGGGTAGTCAGGCGAGGGTGCGCGGACTGTGGAGGGGCAAGGCCCCTGTTTGGTTACTGTGGAGGGGTTGGACCCCTGTTACTGAGAGGGCTCTGCCCTGTACTGGTTCCGTGCTGTGCTTTGGGCGCACCCGTTAACGGAAACGACTAACCGCGTGCCAGTGCGGGTTAGCTACCCGTGCGTTTACCGCGCGTGCCGTAGTCACCGTTACGTCTGTCAGTGACCTTGGGGTGGTTGACTGAGAGTAGGATCACCACGGGGGACTCTCCCGACCAGGAGAGCACCACGTGCTACTTCTATTGTTCGGAAAAGACTGCAATCAAGATCGTTCCCACGAGGAACATTCGAGATCAAGTGAAGGATCTGAGAAATAGATAAATTGTGAAACAATAGAAAGACGTAAATAAAGGAAGAAAGAAAATTAAAACAGCTACTGTACACTTTACTGTTTCTTTAGTTTAGCTGCCACTCTACTCAGCGTTTTGCTGACATGTTACACTCGTTACCTTTCAGGACCAGGTGTTGAGCAGCCAGGGTCAGCGGCTGCAGAGGACGCTGGGCCGAGTGGGATCCAGTAGAGTTACCACTGTTCTCTTGTACCTCTTTTTGGTTCCACTATAGTGAGTAGTTCTTGTTTCCGCTGTACTTTTCTTTACCTGCAGTTCATATTATGTTATGAATGTTGTTTTACTGTTGTGGTGGTACATACTGTAGTGGTTTCTTTCCTTACTGCTATATTTTCTTATTGTTAGTTATATTCATGCTGAATGTGGTTTATTTTACTGCTCTTTTGGTTACTTCCTTGTTGGACGACCAGGTCTTGGGATTAGTCGAGTCTGTCCGGTTCTCGTGTCTCGTAGGGACTCGGGAATGGGGTCGTTACAAGATAATTAATTTGAAAATAAGGAATGAAACCTAATTGTAGAGAGCTATTTCCCTTAATAGATCATGAGAAGAAGTCCTCAAAAAGATGCTGGTCATGAAGAAAAGTATGACATCCGAAATGCTTAATAAGTTTGATACAATACTACAGTATGGAATAGGAGGATGCATTCACTAATCACAGTTAATGTATTCTATGGAAGACACGAGATCATCGACCACGGTGTTTGTCTTCGCTCTCAATTCTTGTAACTCAGACTTTAGACGTTGCACCTCCGCATATGCACTCTACAGTTTCGCACGCTGCCTAAAGTTAGTTTTTGCCTCCAGCTTCACATACAAGCGGGCCATGAAGTTACGCTCGGCCTTGAGTGTATGGAAGTTGGGAAAGTTTGCTCGTGCAAGTTGTCTGTAGTTGCAATCCTAGATTGAAATAAATAACAATCCATAAGCTAAATTCAACTCGTATTATAAGGATGAATGGATTATTCAATTCACCTACTTCATCCCCCCGAGGACACATATAAAACAAACGGTCTAGGGGATCTGTACTTTGAACGTTTTTCAATTTGAAAACTAGTTTGTATGGTTCATAACATAGGCATTGATGTCCGTGATACTAGTCTCCATCGTAGTAAGGAGCAGAATCCATCCCTGAAATTGTATCCTCATACATCCAATATTGGAAGTTGACAAATTGCGTGCAAGTTCAAAAAAGTATCTAGCTTTGCATACAACAGACAACCTGTTACATTAGCAATTAAAGCACTACAACACGATAGAAGGACTGGAAAAATGCGAGATACCCCAGATTACATTATCCTCGTGCATTTCTCATTTGGAGGTCCCCCCACATTACATCACCTATAGACTTCCTAATTTGGCTGCCCCTCCAAATATCTGCCTGACTCAATGTCACAGATATGTCTGGCATTGTGTCACCGGGGTCATCGGTCTTGAGAGGTGGTTGTTGCTCTCCAGAGTGGTCACCCTGGGAAGCTTGATAGTTTTTGTTGTAAAATTCATTATATCCCCCATCTCTTAATAAGAAGTTGTGAATCACACTACACGCAACAACTGCATCTCGATGGACTTCAACGAAGTAGGAGGGGTAGTTCAAGGAAAAGAATCTCTTCTTTAAAATATCAAAACATCTTTCAACGCATTTCCGAATCTTTGCGTGACGATGGTTGGCAAGCTCCTTCCTATTGCGATACATGTTGTGTGTTGCCATAGAGTTGTACTCCATTATATGATAACTTACATTTCGGTAAGGGGCAAGAAATTGATGAGTATTAGCATACCCACAATCCATAAGATAAACTCAACTTGGCGCTTGATCGTCGACGACTGGTTCGTACTAAAAAGGGGTTTTAAATGTCATTGTTGTAATATATGTTACAAATACAAATCGATATTACGCTAATTTTATTTATATATTTAATTTTTATTGGTTTATTACAAGTCATTCACTGGGAGACAGTTATTGATATACATCGCTTTCTAAGTCCAAAAACATTCCTTAATTTCAAAAATGTTGATTTTATTTACAGAAATGAATGAAAGAATCAATGAATAAAATAATTTTGTTAATTATGTACACAAAAACACATTACAATGCTTGAAAACAAATGTACATATACAAGCATTAAAAACTATGTACAACTATTCTATACTAATTATTTACAATTAATATAGTTAATACCTAAGTATAGGTATAAAAAATAGTTAATAATATTTACTATACTAACTCATTATAACATACTAACATCTATAGTAACATATGTAATATATAAGTAACATATATAAGTGTCACTAAAACTTTGGTAAACTATATACACAAGATAAGGTAAAATACTTATCTTTACCGACACATAATCCTATGTACAGTGACATATATAAACGTCAATGTAGCCTTAGTAATATATTTACGCTACCTAAGGCAAAAACTACTTATATTAACATACATATATATATACAACGATAGATGTATTCTTCATTAAAGCCCTTAGTGTTACATATATACATATAAGAGCTTAAACAAGCCTACTCTATATACACTATATCTATACTATTACAATATACATTATATCATATTATTTATATACGTATACATTATACACACTATAAACTTTATATATATACATATATACAAATGCACACATAACATAGACACACCTCACACAACACACTAAGGCACAGCCAACACTTACACAACTTACACACTCAACACACACAACACAGCCAACACAACACATAGGGGCTCTAACACTTAGCTGCATTTCAAGCCTCCTCTTCACTCACAACTTCTCAGCCGGTTCAGACCGGCTTGGTTCACGTTTTCAACTGGTTCAAAAATTAGTTTAATTGGCGGGTAGCCTTTTCGAGAGATATACAACACCCATTTTTGGGTGGGGCCAGACCTCTACTAGGGCCACCCTAGTTCGTTATTAGGTGCATTCTATCCTGTTTATAGCTCTTTATTGGGCCCACACAGGCTCACGCACAGTGCACGGCCCCCAACCCATGCATATGCTCATATCAGTATCGATATCAGAGAGGAGATGGGTACGATGTTTTGCACTCGGCGCATGTTGACTGAAGGAGCAGAAACACAAAACATTAATATGGCGCTATACAAGTCCTCAAGGCCACGATGTGTCACTAAAGATGAGCGGCAATTGGCGCTGTAGCTGCACTGGACTGCATTCTGATGTGGTGATTTTGGCCCTCGATTTGAGGGCCATAATTTGTTATAAATTAAAAATAAATAATGGAATTTTAAAGCCCTTACATAGGGCTACATAATTATGTAGTTAGTTTACATAAATAAGTTATTTTATTATATAATTAAATTAGGTGAAATTTATAGTTTATATAAGTTAAATTAAAGTTTAATTTACTAATTACAGTATAAATTAGTTAATTAATCATCAAATTAACTTAATCCAACATTAATATACATAATAAATTATTTATTACAGATTTTTATGATATTTTATAAGCTTTATTTTAATTTATATAGATTTATATACATGTTTTAGCTAGTTATACATATAAATAAACTATAAATACTGAAATATAGTATAAATATGATATAAATAAGTTGAAAATACTTATTATAATATAGTACAACTATACATTATAAATTATATCAGTATTAACTTAAATTACTAATTTATTTTATTTTAACTTAGTAAATTACCTAGTTAACTTAATAAATTAATTATTTATTATATAAATATAATTAAATTACATTACAGGTATTATATGGTACATAATACATATATAAATATGTATGTACAGTATTGGGTATAGATATGTACATTTAAATATGTTTGTGGATTTACTTAGTTATTTTACATTTAAGTTATATAAATTAATATAAAATAATGCAATGAAGTTATATATACATTAAGTTATCCTAAATACTTACTATACTATATAGAATACATATATAAGTTATTTATAGATATTTTATACATATTATATAATATTTACATATAGCTTAGATTTAATTAGTATATACAAGTATATACATAGTATATATGGTATTTTTAGGCATTTTTGGGTATTTTTTGATTTTTATGGGTTTTATATATTTAGTAGAGATAAGGGAAGAGAGAGAAAGAGATGAGAGAAGAGAGATGCTTTTGGTGTTTTTGAAGTTGATGTCTTTTATTAAGTTTCAGGGTAGATTGAACTGTCAGTTGATATGTTCTACTAAGCTATGGCTGTAAAATGTCTTGAAACTTTGGACACACCTAAAAATATACCTAATCTTAACCAAGACAAGTTTATTTTATTTTTTTGAATTTTTTATAATTTTTATTTATTTACAAAGTAAACCAATTCTAGTCCAAAAAGAATGTTTTAACAATAAACCTAAGGCACTAGAAACTATTTGAGTGGTTGGAAAAGTGTCTAAACATTTAGAAACACCCAACATGTCATATAAAAGATATATAAAGCACTAAGCATGATTTTTGCATTGAATTTCATTCATACATCAGATTGGGCAGTTAAAGCAGTAATATAGCTGACAATGAAGATTTAAACCTGAAATTAAGACATTCAACTTAAATTTTGAGCTATAATAGTACATGAATGCTTGATACATGAGGTTATAACACTATCCAACAGGTTAGTCTATCAATACACTCAAAAACCCAACCAAAACACCTCTGATCAGACTCCAACAGTGGCTGCAACAATTGCAATGATCAAAGCAGCAGCAGCTGAAATATGAAATCTGATCTGCTGCCAGTAGATTGGCAGCTGATCTGCAGCTGCTGTCTCAATAGGAATCAGATCAAGGAACCAAAGTTTGGACATCTTAAAGTCTGCTGCTATCTTAGCTACAACAGCTGCTACATCTGATCTCCGGAAATTAGCCCAGATGAGAGCTAAGAAGGTCTGATCTGAGGCACATAAAATTCCACAAAACTTCTAGCAGATCAAATCTGCCAAAATCCTTTTAAATTCATGATTGGAAATATGAAAATCCATTGATGGACATAATTTCCAAACTGAATTTTGAATACATCAAAAACGCATGTTGCCCTGATTTAGGCTTTTTAATGTGATTTGATATCTGAATAATCATCTGATCTGCTTAAACACCATTGATTGGTATTCAAGATGATCAAGTGATTAACTTAGAATCAATTGGGTCCTTATTTGACCTTAAATCAGTTTTACTGATTATCCTTGTGCAAACTCTCTAAATAACACTTAAATTAAGTGCATGCTCATCCACAAATTAAAAACCAAATCCAAAACATTTGATTCATTTCATGACACTTAATTAAGCAATTAGAAACCTCAAAAAGATCGATTGAATCCAATAATACCAAATGATCACCAAATCATAAGATTGGACATTAAAAACAACTTGAAAGATGATCAAGTAATTTGAGACAATTAAATCAGATTGGGGGGTCTTTGTGAACTTATGGAGTGAGTAGGAATCCCCCAAGTGGGTTTTCAGGCGCAAATTCAAATCTAGAAGCCAAGGCTTCAAATTTGAATTTGATCTTGATGTAGGGGTGGATTATGAATAAAATTGCGAGGAAAATCAAAAGTGAATCATGAAGCGAAGAGAAAGCTGTATGCGTCGAAATGTCGGTTGAAAAACACCTCTTTGATCTGAATTGATCAAAGAGGGTAGAGTGGATCTACACTAATCTCATGATCAAAGAGGGCAGAGTGGATCTACACTAATCTACTCCTAACTAAGCTAATCCCTCACTGTATTTTGATTTCTAATATCTAATCTACTCTTAAATTACTTTAATTATTACTACAATTAATCTAGAAAGCTGGAAAACTACACTAGGGAAGCAATAAATCTAGTTAACAGATGAAGGTGGTGTCCAAGGTCCACTGGCGAGAGGTCGATGGCGATGAAATGGAGACCCTCTGCTAAAGAAGGTGGTGTCCAAGAGTCAACAACCGACGGCTAGAGTCGATTGAAGGAGGGAGAAGAGTGATCTCTATCATCGACCACTGAAGAAAGGAGATGGTAGGCTGAGGGGTTGGACGAAGGGAACCACTCAAGGGGAGGGAGCTGGTTGGTGTGCATGCGAGCTTAGGCAAGGGTTTAAGTAGGTAAGGAATTGGATGTGAGCACAACAGTGGTGTGATTAGGCACCTAGGGTATTAGCAGCTGTGATGAAGGGAGAGAGGCGCGTGAAGTTTCAAATCAAAATGTAGCCGTTGGATGGGATCTAGGCAAGGTGGTGACCTCACGCGCCGAAGCGCGCGAAGCTTCGATTGGATCTGGCCACAAGATCAAGAGATCATGGAATGGATGACCGTGATTGGTCAAGTTCCTCGCAGCTATAGTGGCTTGTGACTGCAGGTATAAAGGTGATTTTTCTAAGAAGCCCTTATGGGCGAAGGGGTAGAGCTTTTGTGCTGAGGCCCATAAGTGGTGAAGAAGTTCTGCAGAGCTCCCTCTAGGATTTGCAAATAGGTCCTTGCAGGCTATTGATCTGATTTTTACGCGGTTTGTAAAATTAGGATTTTAGAAGTCGTTGCAACACGCAAAAATCGATTCGCTTTTAAAATTTATAATCCTAGATAATGGAGTATCTAGGGTCGTCCAAGGAGGCAATGTATGCAAAAATTAATCTCTTACTTGAACATGAAAATCAACTTTCTTTTTGATTTTTTTTTTGAATATATAATTTTTGGGTTTTTGAAATAGCAAGGCAATATGATTTTGATGGTGGGAAAAGACTACACCTAATTCACTAAGCTAACACTAAGGTGACAAGTAATTCCTCTCTTTAAGCTCACCTTAGGCACGTGGAGGCCTAGGGTAATTAGAGAGGGAGTGAGGAAGTGCTAGAAAAGAAAAGAATAAAGATGCAAACTAAAGAAAGGCAACTTTTATAATTAGGAAAAGTAAGTGTTTTACAAAAATCGTAGTAGAGGAATGTTTTCCTACAAAAACTGAAGGTATAGAAATGAAAACACTAATTGTCTTGATGATGTTGGTGAAGAAGATGAAGCTCTTGCTCCAACAACGGCTACTCTCGTAGTTGAAAAGAACTTCTCCTTCTCCTTTTCCCTGATTTGCTCCTCCAAGATGTGTCCTTCCTCGCAAGCCCTAGATGGGGCGTGCCCGACATTCACCCTAGAATCTCCTCCAATGCCTGGCCGTCCTCCTTGATGAGAGCTTGCTCCTCCTCTTGGCGTGGCACAAGGAGAAGAATGGAGAGGAAGAAGGCACCAAGGAGGCAAGGGATAGCCTCCTTAATCTTCTTCCTTCCTCCTTCTTCTTGGCCGTGGGTTATAGGTGGGCTTAGGGTAGAATTAAAATTAAGGGAGGATGCCTTCTTTTGGTGGTATATGGTGGGTATATATAGAGGTGGAGAGGGGGGTAGTTGGCGTGGACATGTGGAGGGCTAGGATTAAGTTTGGTAGGTGGTTATTGGTGGTTATGGGGATCCTAAGGTGTAGGATGGGTGGTGCCACCTTAAGGGGTGTGATGGTGGTGGTTATGGTGGTGGAGAGGCACCATAGTTTTGCACCAACCATGGAGAGGTGCCATGGTTTTGGCACCAACTATGGGGGCTTCTAGAAGGGAATAGGTGGATGGTGGAGATGGCTTGGGAGGTTAGTTGTATGGTGGAGAGGAAGGGGGAGGTTGGCGCCAATTTTGAGGGTAGTTAAGGGGGGTTTTGGCGCCAACATGATGGTGTCTCTTGGAGGTGGTGGTGGTTAGGTTGGCGCCAAGGTGAGGTGGAAGTAGGGTTAGCTTATGTGGAGCTTAGGTGGGCTTTCTTGGTGGAGCTAGTTAGGTGGGAATTAGGGTTAGGTAGGGTGGATGGTGGATGGTGAAGGAGTTGCATAGCTAAGATAAGCTAGCTAAGCTAGCTTAGCTAGTAGATGAGTAGGGTAGGGAGCAGAAGGAGCTAGGGTTTTGAGAAGAGGAGCTGAAGGAGAGTTGTCTGGAGCTGCATAGGAGCTGGTGGCTGCTGAAGAGAATAGCAAGGAGCTACTTTAGCTGGCTTAGCTTGCTAGTTCTTCGCTAGTTGCTAAGCCAAGCTAAAGTAAGCAGGCTTCTGCTAAGATGGGCTGAGGTGAGTTGGGTCTGATCTTCCCAGGGAGGACTTAGCTAGCTGAAGTAGTAGCTAAGGTAGCTTAGCTTAACTAAGTTGAGTTAAGTGGAGTCCCCGGGAGTTGGACTTGAGCCGGCCTGAGCTAGGGTGAAGTCATCTTTAGCTAGCTTGAGTTGAGTAGAGTTGGAGGTAGTTGGTCTTGAGCTGAGGTGGACTCCAGTCAACTTAGTTGAGCTAGCTAGAGCTCCCAATGAACTGATGGGAGCTAAGATGAGCTAGACTCAACTAAGTTGAGATGGATCTGAGCTGACTTGAGCTAGGGTGAGCTAAGATGAGCTATCTTGAGCTATCATTCAGCTGAGATGAGCTGAATGGAGCTAGGATGAGTTAACCCTAGTTCAAGTGAGCTAGTATCCAGCTATGATTAGCTAGATTAGGCTGAGTCCCAGCTAGTTTGAGCTTCTTCTTCGCCAGTTGCCTTCCTGAGTGCTAGGGTTCTGGGGATCTGACTATCTGTTTATCCCTAACACTCAAATAAGCATATCAAAAAGACAACAAAATGTGTAATGCATGCCTAACCTAATTTCTGCTTAACTGCAGCCCAAAAACACATTCGTGAAGTTAAAATCCTAAGAGCTAGATCTGTTTTAAGGTATAAGAATGATGATAAACTAGCATTTATCAGCCATCAAGATGGTCCCTGGAAGGTTTTTAATGTGAATAAATGTTTGTGAATGAAGGACCTAAACGTAAAACTACTAATGCAAGGTCTTAATGATGTCTAAATACAACCAAGTTTTTGTTAAAGCTTAATTGAACATTAAGGAAGTTAATTATGCTTTTGATTTGAACTTTTGGACTCAAATATGTGTTTCATTTTGCAAATGGACCATCATTTTATAATAATAAAATGACCTTTTAACATAGATTTAATGTTTTAGGTCTTTTTCACTATTTCCCACACATAACCCTTTTCATGTGTTAATTCATTAGTGTTTAACCTAGTTTCTAGCTTAACTTGGGCATTTTAACTATGATGAGCCACACCTCATTAGCGGTATTAGAATGTTATCATATTGCACTACCCATCGAAGTATCGTCATATTTGCGGCAGATCCTTCCCAGCCATTTGCAACATATTGAATTGACAGATCCATCTATGTAACACACATTACGTTATGTGAACATCAGCCATGTCTGTTTCAATACCAACCAGCTTCGGTAGGGTTTACGCACAACTCAATGTGTGTTCCATCTATAGCTCCAATCACATCCTATAAAGATTGGTGGCGAGAAATGAAGTTCGTTCAGAATCAAAAACCCTATTGAAGTTTATGTAAAGCACCTTACCTTAAAGTTTGGATGTAGGTCCTTATTCCTCCTTATCTTGTTGGGAACTGGTGCCAAATCCTTTGGAAAGGTAATAAACTCAAATGCAAGCTTCTTTATTGCTCGGGCAACCTCCTTGTAGTAATTACTTATGGTTCATGCTGATCTCTCAAATCGATCTTGCATGTTACGGTTTGTAGCACCTTGACCAATGCCACATAAGTGTAATTCCCTACTTGGAGGGGGTGAGATGAGCGTGATGTAATATAAAGTGTGGATTTATAAAAGGAACAATCTCACAAAATAACAATCACATGATGTACACAAAGATTTTTAGGTGGAAACCCAACCCGGGTAAAAACCACCACCTAACCCTTTCGAGTTAGGATTTTCTGATCAACCAAGTTGATCAAATCCACTAACGTACTACTTAAACGAGGGTAGTACAACCTCAATTACAACCACGCAACTTAATACGAGGGTAGCGTACCTCAAACCTCTTCTCTTCACGAGAAGGATTTTGTCTCACGAAGGAGACAGGAATTCGCAAAGCGAATACCCAACCAAATAACAAAGTAAATTACAAATAGTCCTATAGAGACAGCAAAGATAATCTTAACCTAAGCTTCTATAGGAATTAGGATGCTTCCCTTTGCAGAAGTGCGTCGACGATGCGGATGCGTGAACTACGCGATGGCGCAACGGTACTCTCGTGAACTACAGCGGGAGAGCGGGTGCGCAATTTGATCGATGCTCTCTAGATGTAGAAGTAGGCTTGGAGAGCAAGAGCTTTCTATTTGATCTTCTTCTTGACACAAAAGAGTGGAAAGTATGTGGCTAAGTGTGTCTTGGTGTATCTTAGTGTGTTTTTGAGTGGCAAAGGTTCCCCTCTATTTATAGAGGCCCTAGGAAGGCTTTGGAAGACTTTGGAAGGCTTCCATGCTGTTGGGTGCAATCTCCAAGAAAATCAGGCCGAAATCAGGGTTAATCATTACACTGACAAGGTTATCAGACATCTGATCCTGGCATCGGACGTTCGGAAAACCAGTTTAAGGCGTCTGGGAACAAAGTCAGACGTCTGATTATAGGCGGGTTTCCTTCCTAACTTGAATCAGGTCTAAACAGGGTTCTAGTGAATTGTCATCAGACAACATACAGGATGTCTGGAGTGATGTCTGGACGTCTGGAAACCTACTTTTCTGCGGGAATGGATTTCTAAGAGAGTGCAATGGCTATAAGATCTTTGAGAAGAGATTTTGGGTCAATCGAGGCAAAACGGTCATGTATCAGACGTCTGGTGTCCTCTACGGACGTCTGATACGAGCCAGTGATCATTTCCTTCAGTGTTTGCTAAGGTAACCAATGGTCCACTAATTGGACGTCTGGTAAAAACATCGGACATCTTCTAAGACATCTGGACTAAGGTTTGGACATCTAATTTCATCAGACAGAACTAAGTCCAACCTAAACATAATTGGACGTCTAAGTCAACAGTCAGACGTCTTAAAAGTATTTATCAGACGTCTGATTTTCATATTAGACGTCTGAAAAGGCTGTTTGAACCCTATTTTGATTTTCTAAGTTCTCTACAGAAAACCTAAGTATCCTAAGGTTGTGTAAGTGTTCGTAGGACTACTGTTAGGGTTCTTTGAGGTTCTTTAACATGAATCTAAGAAACAAAAATAAAGAGCAACAAAAGAAACAAAAGTACAACGATTACAAGGAAAAGAAATCTATCCTATTCTTCATCTCCTTCCTTATTCAAGCCATCGCTCCTCACGAAGCTCCTTTGTTCTCCATCAAGCTCATCCAATCCGCCATGGATGCGAGCTCAAACTCCGTCTAACCACGTCACCATTTGCAATTAACCTGAAATCTAAGACTTCAAGTGCAAATGTTAAATGACACGTGTTTTGTTATCATCAAAATAAATGGTTGCGGTGCTCTAGCACCAACAATAAGAAGATTGCAAGGGCCTTGTTTGGATGCATCTCCTTTGTGAGTTTTAGATATTCCCTCTGGACTAACATATCCCGTAACTTGATGAATTGGGAACTATCCATTCGAAACATATCCATTGACCACTCATAATGTCCTTCCAACACTCTATTTACCCATACCAATCCCTTTAAATCTCCAGTGTGCTTCGATATGCACGAAACACGAGTGGTTTGTTAGGTTTCATCGGCAACGTACTGCATAGTTTCCACAAACATGACTTCCACAATCGAATTCCCCAACTCATTACTATCAACAGATCATCATTGAGGTTCCATCTATTGGGAAGTAGCAAAATGAGGGAAATGAGGCGAAGTTATTTCATTGGATGAACGTTTTGTACATTCAATACTAAGCGAAAAAGATACCTCAAATATAAGAAGATAATGTTCCCATAATGCGAACAATGACCTACATTACATCAAACATAACAAAAAAAATTGAAACTAACATAAGGAAGACAACCTAATAGGAGTAGTACAATGGGAGAATCAATGAAACATAAGATGGAATGATTGAACGATGTTAGATATCACCGTTCATAACCATCTTCACCAACTCACCCATATCATCTGCAGTACCATGAAGAAAGACCCTCATTATATCTCTGAAAGCTAGGTCTAATAGGCGAGCAGTCATCCTTGATCTAGGAGCCACTGGCAAATCTGGTAACATTGTGGTTAATCCAAGAACACAATTATCAATTTCTTCACGCACGAAGTCTCACAGTCGCTTGCTCTTGCTAAATGTAAGGAACTCATCCATCATAGCCATCACCTTGTCCACGCCTTCCAAAGTTGAGCCCCCATTGGGATGACGTTTCCCGCTGCTCCCCAATCTACACTCCGATGGTTTTGGTGTTGCCCTCGAAGGTGGTGATCTACACCTAACATTTACATCTCCTTTGACATCATGGGGCATCTTAGATTCTGTAGGCGCTCCTTGTGTGGGAGTATAATTCCTCGAGATGGGGGATTGTGACGACATAGTAATGTTCTCATTCTGAGAGTAACCCATTTGCGAGAGGTTCACATCTGGTTGGCTGTCATATTCACCAAAATCCTCAACGTCGATATACCTAAGACTGGACATCGCATTCAATCCTCTAACAGTCTCTCTACCAGCAATAACTTCCAATTCTTTGTAATAAGGAAACGTTTTCCTTCATAATTTCTTCAAATGTTCTAGAAGCTGCATGTATTTCTTATATGCTACAAATGGAACAAAGTCATAGTGATATGCTAGGAATTTAATGGGAAGTTCACAAACCTCATCCCAAAGGTTATCATATGGGATGGGACATTTCCTTCGATCATCCCAGCTCCAACCGCTTCTATTCGTCTATGTAACAAAGGTGTTGTGCTCCTTCTTCAGGTTTTTAAACTGATTCTGCAATTGATCTTTAACATAACATAACCCAGTCTCCGAGTTGAACTCTTGAACGATCTCAGTCCACCTAGTTTTGGTGAAAGATCCATTAACAAAGTCGTTATCATAGTGTTCATTGAGAGGTCTTATCAACAACCTATCCTAATCACCAGTCCAGTTTCTAATCTCGGATCTCCCCCTTTGCGAGGTTACTGGACACCCTTCCCATGGCTACAACCTTCTCCAGTCATCCTACACGTCGAACGAAAAATAGGACACCCTAAGGAGAGTGGAGAATGGAGGGAAGATTACTAAAAGTTGTTGCAGTAAGACTCCAACAATTGTTAACTATATACCTTACTTGGGGTAATTTTCTCCCCACATCATTGTTTTGACCATCTTGCATCTCCAATGCAATGATCATTAAAGCAAATGCAACTATCTTTGCAAGAAGGGAATTTTCTTCATTTCCAAATTCTTCTTCCTCTCAGGGTAGACACAGTGGCTAACTTGACTAAATGCATCATCAATTTCCCATATCAAAAACATCTCATGGAAAATCCATGTACACACCACCTAGACATAATTTACGGTGGTTAAATCATTGCCCCATGACTATAATTTTCTTCCAAAGATGTTGCTTAATTTTAGAGTCAACAATCCCTCTTCAACAACAAATACTAAACTCCCATAAGAGTTATCATGTCAAGTGTAAAGTAAGCCTAGGGGAAGAACCTAAATTACCATCCAAGTCATAAGCGATGAGCTTTATGTACTAAATCATTGCAAAATTAATATTCATATAATTTTGCAAGTAAAGAGATTACATAACCCAGCTAAGTATGATTTGAAATACAGAAATTATGTAAAGAAACGAGTAGAAGCAGAAAAGAACAAAATTGCAATAATTGTTACAATAAATGGTTAGATTGCAAAGATATAAAAACAAAGAGAAAGAACAAATAGTCATAATCGTATACTCAACACATGGCAACAAGAGAACCAAGGAAACTCAACCTCAAATATGAGTATATGAAGAGTAAAAACATCCTCCAACATAAGATTTCAACTCAATGTATAGTAGCAAGCGAACCAAGGAAAAACAACCTCGAATATGAGTATACGAAGTGGAAAAATGACCTCCAATATCAGATTTCAACTCAACGTATGGTAGCAAGAGAAGGAATGAAAAACAACCTCCAATATACGTATGCAAAGAGGAAAAATAACCTTCAATATCAACTTTCATCCCAACGCATGCTAGGAAGAGAACTAAGGAAAAACAACCTCGAATATGAGTAGACAGAGTAAAAACAACCTCCAATATCAACTTTTAACTCAATGTATGGCAGGAAGAGAACTAACGAAAAAGAAACTCGAATATGAGTATACGAAGAGTAAAAACAACCTTCAACATTAGATTTAAACTCAACATATGGGAGCAAGAGAAGCAAAGAAAAAGAGACGAGTGTAGAAGCCAAGCAAGTAGAGCAAAAAGACTAACAAAACATAGATAGATCTATGCGATTCAGGTACAACCTGAATCAAACAAAGTCAAACATACTCAGGACAGCAACTCAACGCATGGTAGCAAGAGAACCAAGGAAACTCAACTTCCAACATAAGATAAAAATAACCTCCAACATAAGATTTCAACTCAACGTATGGCAGCAAGAGAACCAAGAGAAAACAACCTCAAATATGAGTATATGAATTGGAAAAGGAACCTCCAATATTAGATTTCAACTCAACATATGGCAGCAAGAGAACGAACGAAAAACAAACCTCCAATATGTGTATACAAAGAGGAAAAACAACCTGCAATATCAGCTTCCATCTTAATGGATGGTAGCAAGAGAACCAAGGAAAAAGAACCTCAAATATGAGTATACGAAGATGAAAAACAACCTCCAACATGAGATTTCAACTGAACGTGTGGTAGCCAGAGAAGAAAGGAAAAAAAAACTCCAATATGAGTATACGAATAGTAAAGACAACCTCCAACATTAGATTTAAACTTAATGTATGGCAACAAGAGAAGCAACGAAAAACATCATTTTTTTATGGTAATAATTATCATCTTTACCCAGTGCAGGAAAAAGAGACAAGCGTAGAAGCCAAGCAAGCACAGAAAAAGGACTAACAAAACATACACAAATTTGTGCGACTCAGGAACAACCTGAATCAAATAAAGTAAAACATACCCTCGGTAGCAACTCAACGCATGGCAGCAAGAGAACCAAGGAAACTCAACCTCGAATATGAGTATACGAAGAGCAAAAAAAACCTCCAACATAAGATTTCAACTCAACGTATGGCAGTAAATATGAGTATACGAAGTGGAAAAAGAACTACCAATATCAGATTTCAACTCAACGTATGGCAACAAGAGAAGTAACAAAAAACATCCAATATGCATATACGAAGAGGAAAAACAACCAGTAATATCAACTTTCATCTCACCATATGGCAGCAAGAGAACGAAGGAAAAAGAATCTCGAAATTGAGTATACGAAGAGGAAAAACAATGTCCAACATAAGATTTCAACTCAACGTATGGCAGCCAGAGAAGAAAGGAAAAAAAAACTCCAATTTGAGTATACGAACAGTAAAAGTAACCTCCAACATTAGATTTAAACAACCTCCAACAATCCCTTTTCAACAACAAATACTAAAATCCCATAAGAGTTGTCATGTCAAGTGTAAAGTAAGCCTAGAGGAAAAACCTAAATTACCATCTAAGTCATAAGGGATGACTCTATGTACTAAATCATTGCAAAATTAATATTCATATAATTTTGTAGGTAAAGAGATTACATAACTGATGGGAATACCATCATGAGCCATAACTAGCTCAATTTGATCTGATAAAGTCAATAAAAGCTCTTACATATCAGTCAGAAGGTCTCTTAGGCAGGTTGAGTTGTTTTGAGAAGAAAAGAAGAATAAAAGGTTATTTCTGCAATTTTACCAGTAATCCACAAATACAGAATAACCACAGGTTATTTCAAGGGTTTACTAAAGGTCAAATGTGCTTTAGAGTCTAATAAGAGGGTCCATGTAGAACAAAACGGGTTTTTCATGCACTTCAAGAATTAAATAACATTTGAAGCCCTAAAAACATACCCGCTTAACTAATTGAGGTTTCGATCAGGATAAAATTCATCCAAACCCTCTAAAATTCGTAGAAAATAATCCACTAGGGTTTGGTACCTTTGAAGTGACCATCAGAACCTATTTTGACCTAAAATAGAGTCTCAGACGGACAATTGCCCTAATTTGGGTAACTACGCAATTTACCTAGTCAAACTTCATCAAAACCAAAATCTAATTACACTATCAGATTCCTTGGGTCCAAATTATATTTATACCAAAATTTGGGCCCAATCAGAGATTGTTTTGACCTAGTTTGCATTTCAGTCCTGTCTTATCCTTTCTATTTCACAAGTGCCCCTAGCTTTTGAAATTCATTATAAATAGGCCCCTATATTTGCTGTCGCTCTTTGCAAAGAGGTCCTTTTTCCATTGTCGCAGAGGAGTCCTACTCTAGCGACCTTCATTTGGAAAGTTTTCTATGATTGCCTGATGAAACTCTCCCAAACTTGAACAAGAGATTCCTTAAGGAATTCTCTTGCTATCGCACCCGGTCTTGGACCCCATAACCTTCCCAATCTCTCATGCGAATGCATGAGAGATTCGGGTATCTCTTATGCGTCAACCTTACCAAGCTTGAAAGCTTGGTTTCCAAGCTTTAAACCTCCTTCTAAGGCCTATATAAAGACCCATGATGCACTCCAATCTCCCTAAGGTTGTTTTTAGCCTAGAATACCCCTCTTTCCTCCCTCTTCTCCGGCCGAAAGGCTCCACGACATCCGGTGACTCCCTCCGACTTCATTCTTCATCTGCTCGCAATACCAATGGCTAAATCTTCTTCCTCGTCGTCTTCCGTGTCTCAACATACCAGTGAGACGTCTCCTAACCCCGTCCTCGTCGTCGTCTAACTCACCAGAGCAGCCTTCATCTCTAGCGCCGGCCATACCAGACCCTGCGTCACTCCTCCTCCTCGTCATCCGCTACATACTCAGATCAACTCGCTAGCTCCACTACTTCACAACTTCGTCTTCACCATTCCGACTTGACCACCGCAATGCACTCCTGCACTTCATCTTCTCCATGGCCGGTAGAACTCCGGCGAGTTCGCTTGGCCTCCATAGTCCACCAACCGCATTGCTTCCACGCTCCTCACCTCTGCCGTGTCCTCACGACCAAAACCCCTCACGTAATTGAGGGGATTGGCCTCTCACGCACTCCACCCAACACACACGCCTCCGCACCACCTTCTCGAGGTCATCAGCCCTCCACACCCACTCGCACGCGACGCCACCACCATCGTTACAGTCGTTGACGTTTGGTGATCCTCCTGAGCATTTCTGACAGCGTTGAGAGGCCGTTTTGTTCGTTTCAGGTACACAGGTACGATCGCCATTGGCAGAGCTCCTTTGAAGAGCTCGACGAAGGTGTTCTTGCGCCACAACATCCAAGTGAACTTCCCAGGTGGCGCGGAACTAATCCAGGATCGAGCATGGACCCTTGGAGCTTTAGGTGCTCCTTCGCCATCAATTGGACGAGGACACAGTTGCAGCTGTGTGCGAAAGAGGGTCGTGGGTTTAGTCCCACATCAGATAGAACAGATGTGCATGCAACATATAAATTGAATTTCTATTTAAGGGTCTTCACCTCAGCACGTACATGGGGTGAGGTCCTACTCACGCACGTGCTTATGCATGCCCTCGCCCACGCTCACGCCTTGTAGGTTTGGGCCTTGGTTCGTTTACCCGGTTACTCGAGTTTGGTCTGGTTCGCCTGATCCTGAGAGAGAAAGAAGAGAAAGAAAGAGAGAGAGGAGTGGGGGGGGGGGTTTGTCCTCTACTACTCTCTACACTTAGATAAATTTGAGAGGCCTTCACCTTTATTGGTGCTGTGCTTGTGCCACTCCCTGAGGCTTGAAGGAAAGAGAGAGGCCTTTGCCTCTGTTGTTGGTTCTAAGACACTGTTGCATTATTGAAACACTTAAGTTGACATGGAAATTATGTGGTTGATACTATAGCATTATTTGAGTATATTGTTAATAAGGTAAATTGGTGATTTAAATCACCATTTTGCCCTAATCTTTTTGCTACATTGACTCTAACTCTTTCTTTTATATCAGTTGTGCTTAAAGTTTCTATTACATTGTTATATTGTGCTTAGAATTGCAATCTTAAGTACTAAATTGCCTATTGCTCCTTGAGTTCGACCTCAGATTTTTCTGAGTTATAAATTTAACTATTTAATGTGATCTTGTCATATACTACAATGCATTCTTAAACATCGACAATTTCACATGAACATTTTGGTGCCGTTGCCGGGGAGCAACACGCAGTTTGATCTCTTGATTGCGATTTCTGATTTGATACTAACTTGGTCTATCTCTTTTGTTGTGATCTGTTCAAGAATCCAATCGAGGAGAGTCAGCCACGCACCAAACACTCTAGTGGTAGGTAAATTCCATTCCCTTTTTCCTTAAAAGCCCCTAATTCTGAGAAGAGATAGAAAAAGGAAGAAAAGCAATTAGGGACAACTTGCTTTTCATTCTTAGAATCAATCCTCACAAGTTGTCTCTTTTGAAGACAAACCCTAACCTTGATTTGTTCACCTACTTAGGGTTTAAGGTATCTGGGGCTATCACTTTCTTGCTTGAGCCCTAGGTACCAAATTTGGATGGAACTAATTGGATCAATCAGAGCCAAAATAGGATTTCTATTCTAGGGTTAAGGACTCCACTTGCTTAATCAAGAATATATTCTCCCAACTTGTGTGTGTCCCAAGCCTTACTTGAATTGACCTAATCAAGCAAACCCTAAAATCAGGCTCTAAATCTCACTTGAATCCTAAAAGCAGGACCTAATAATCTTAAAGGACAAACTGGTGAAGTTGACCTACCTTGCGGGGTCAACCAATCTTTAAATTAGGTCACCTTGCACAAAAATATCTTAAAAGTTCAAGTGAAATCATAAGCACCGTTTCTCTGTAACTTAAAATTGGTAGACTTAAGAGGTCAAGTCACCAATCTGCTCTACTTGGACCCTCAGTGACAAGGAAGGTTGGGTGGGGGAAACCCTGTAACCTGTGGGGATGCTCTATCATGTAGGGGTCTTTGCGGGACTCTCCCTTTCTGGCTGGCCAGGTAATTCTCATGTGGACGACTCTCTGATCCAGGGGTATCATCCGCCTCGAACCTCTATAGTCATCCAAAAATCTTTGGGTGCCTCGATTGGGTCCGTCTGACATTCTATCTCTCATCTTCTCCATCGGTGAATGTTTGGGAGGAGGTCCTTAAGACCACCCTTGAGGCCTCCATTAGTTATTCACTCTCTTTGAGGCCAAGCCTCGACCTCTGTGTTTGTACAACAACCTGATCATATTGACATTTCCTCTGATTCTAATCCCGAGCCTCCAATCACAACTATGGATCAGCCAGAACGACCTAACTTTGAACCACAACAATTCTTTGATTTCAGAGATCAGATCAATGCCTTCATCAACCCACCGCCGCATCCTCAAATGATAGATCACTACAATCACGTGGCAGTGGAGATTGAACCATGAATCACTATCCTTGCGGGAGGACCCGAGGTGGAGCTCAAGCTTAGTATGCTTCACATGACTCCAAAATTCTATGACTTGAACTTTGAGGATCCTTTCCAACACATCAGGAATCTGAAGCATCTAGCCCACACCTTTGGGGCAGACATGCAGAATTGAGACTGCTTGCTCTTAAAGATCTCCTTCTCTCTGGCCGACAAAGCCGCCTATTGGCTTCAAACTTATCCACACATGATCAACACATGGGAAGAACTTCAAACTGCCTTCGTGCAAAAATTCTATCCCATTGGTTGCACAAACGCTATGCGGTACCAAATCACACACTTCTCCTAAGGAGTGGGAAAATCTTTACACGAGGCATGGGATCGTTTTCTGGATCTCATGCGCAAATGCCCCCACCATGGAGTTTCGAAGTGGGAACAAGTCCAATCCTTTACCATGGGCTTTGTGATGACATCAAGCTATTTATCAATGCAACCTGTGGTAGTAGCATCATGGGTCAGCATGAAGACGAGATTTAGGGAATTCTCGAGAACATGTGTGAGAACTCCCTGAATAATGAGTCACTGGGTGCGTACGACCGGACGTCCACCTACGCATTGACAAACAATAGGGGGTACACAAATCTCGAGGCCTTTCAGCATTCGTTGACTTGGAGTTGGTAGCCAATCAATTGGATAAGGTCTCCATCATTGAGAAGAAGGTGGGCGACTGATGTAAACACATTTACACTACTTAAAATGTCTATTTATGCATGTTCTTAAGCATAGGATTGCATTTCATGATATAAATATTGCATAACATGCATCATCTTGCATTTAGAGTAGTTTGAATAAAATGGAGGTTAATTGTCTCCTTTTATGTGCTTGGACAGGGCAAACATTTTATCGGGGCCTCAGATCAAAAATCCAACCGTATGGATGTGATCAGGGCGACGATTGGAGTTCAACGACTCCAAGATCGCCCTAATCAAACATTCGTAGCATCAGATAGTGATTGGGGAACCCTAGAAGATCAAGGGTCAGGATAGTGAAAATCCACACTTTAGATGACAAATCCGACCGCACGGATGAATTCGAATCGACGATCGCAGCCCAATGACGCAAAAATCAAGTCAATCTGACATCCGTGGCACCATCTACAACTTCCAGAAGATGGACGGCCAAGATGGTGCCACGTGGCACCATCTCGACGCCCAAACGGCCGCACGCATTCCACAAAGGTCCTGCACCCACTCGCTCTCCGCCGTTGGATCTTGATCCAACGGCTGTGGTCGATCGCGCCTAAAAGCGTCCTCTCGACAATCCGCGCCCCATAGCGGAGCGGTCGAGCGCGCTTTCGCGAGCGGCGGGCGCGGGTTCGAGCCGCGGTGAGGGGCTGGAAGGCGCGGGCAATTGAGGCGCGTGGAGCGTCAGATGGAGATCGGACGGTCACGCACGCCCGATAGCGTTCACGCGCGATTGAACGCACGGCGTGAACGCGCGATCGCACGCGCCAGGCGGGCGCACAACGAGCGGGCGGAGATGCATCTTAAGCCATCCGATCTCGCGATTGGACGGTTGAGAATCGACGAACGTGCGCAAGTGTTGCACGCGCGGGCAGCTGAGCGGGCGTGGGTGGGCGCGGAAGCTACGCCCACGTTGGGGGCTTGAGCGACGGTTTTATCCGTCACTAAAGACCCCTCATTTATTGTTTTGAAGTTGTGATGTCCATTTTGCCCCCACTCCTTGCAACTATAAAAGGAGATCCCCTCCATACGAAATTTTCATCCCTTCCTTCTCCTCTCTATCCCTCCAAAGCTCAAGAGAAGCTTGTCCCACACCCGGGATGCTCCTCGCGAGATAAAGTCTAAATTTTCGTTCCCCTTCGGAAGTGGATCCCGCGACGACGACGGCGTGCTGCTTCTTTCCCGTTCTTCTGCTTCGTCCTCCTTCGTCCTGCTTCGTTTTCCTTCGTTCAGACGTCGTCCCGTCCGGCTCGTCCTCCAAGCAATCGTTGAGGAGGATAACTTCTCTCTCCCATTCTTATTTACAGCTTTTCTAGTGTAGAATTTTCCTGCTTTATAGTGTAATTAATTTTCCGCGTTCTAGTGTAACTTTTATTTAGTTTGATTATATAAACAGTTGAAATATTGAATGCATGCTCTCTCTCTCTCTCTTTCTTTTAGTCTGATAGCTCCATTGTAATTATATCACCTTGCTTATCAAAAATCCTAAAAAATATAATTGCGAATATAGATCAACGTAGCCTCCCTGTGTTCGACCCGGAATTCATTTCGGTATAAATTTTATTTGTTGAATACGAATTCTTCGCTTTCGAACTACAATGACAGGTTTTCCAAAATCGAACACGTTAGCGTAGCGTTCGTAACGTTCAACATTTTGGCGCCGTTACCGGGGAGGCGACGCTCTTTGGTTTCTCTTCGCATTTTCTAACTTACAAATCATTTACCTCACTTTTCTCCTTTCTTATTGTGATTGCAGGTACTCTTTCGACACAGGCAAAAGCGTTAGATCGGAGTAAAATGCTGTAGAAGGTTTTGTGAGTTATCCCCCACCCCCCACCCATTAGATTTCATTCCACAACATAATAATTCAAACATCAATCAACCTAGGTGTTTTTATAAACTCTAAGGTTAGATTGTTTGTTGTTTGACATCCATACTCACCCCAACTCCCACATTAAAAAAAAAGAAAAAAATTAAAAAAAAAAATCTCAAAGAGGTACACAACCTCATCTGATTTTCAAACTCAACCGGTAAACCGACCTCAGGAACCGGTACACACATTCAAACACATAATTGAGTAGAAATCAGATTAGGTAATCATTTGTGTGCCTAATTAAGTGGTGCATCAGGCCAATTGTTTGAGTTGTTTGGGCCGCACCACTTCAAATAAAATAAACTCATCAAGTAGCTGCCACTTAGGTTCAACTCTTAGGGATTTACCAGGCACTCCACATTCTTTTTAATCTTTAAAGGAAAACATCATCACCTGTGCTTGGAAAACCTGGTGTGCCAATGAAACTTGTTTGAAAACACCTAAAGTTGAATCCTAAAAGCTACTAAGCAAGATTTGAACCTTAAAATTCACCACATCAAAAATAATCTTGCTTGAAAACCACTGGTTGTGCACGCACACACAAATCAATCAATCATTAAGGGCACAACCCATTTAAAGGGCCCATCACATTCCAAAGCACATTCAAACCTAGCCCTAAATAAAACAGAGTAGATGTTGGCCTTAAGGATTGGACTCGCTCTTCAGAACCCAGAACGAGATTATTTTCAATTAGTCTGTTTTTACTGTTCAATCTGATGTCTAGCTAGAGGAGCAGAGTCAAACGATCGTGGCTGGGGGGTACACTAGGAACTGGAGGCGCAAGCCGAAGGAAGAACCTTCTCCCCGGTCCCTCCTTCTAACTGGTTGGATTGAACAGACAGAAGTAGATCAAATCGTTCCTTTATCTCAAGACGGGTTTTGGGAGTCTATAGGTTTGTAGGCTAACCCATTTAAGGACAGGTTTGATTGTTTGTATTGCAGGGCACCTTTCTTCCTCCCATGTCTCATGAATCCTTCCACATATTTCACGCATTGCCGCTCTTTCCCTCCTGTTGTGAATTATCCTCAACATGACGATTATCCCGACTTGTATTGTAATCGACCATCAGTTAGTTGGGATAATTCAGATTGGGGATACAATTCCGGACCCCCGTGTTTAGGGTCTAACCCTGAACACTTTGATTCTGATTTCTATCCTTCTCAGAGCTATATCGATTATAGATCGTCTTCCTTTTCTGAACAACCTAATACGATCTACAATCAAGAAGGATACACCGATCCTTACCCATCCTCTGATTTCACTGCCTTTAGGTCATCACCATCTTTTCAACAATCTGAAATGACCTATTATCAGGAAGGGCATAACGAATCTCAATTCGTTAATTCCCCTGCTTTGAGCCCAAACCCGCCCAACCCTGAACCGACTCATTTGGTTCAGGTTAACCAGGTTGAAGATAAGGTTCTGGCTAACTTGAGGAATATCATTCAATCTTTAGAAGTTCAGCCAATACCTTGCTGATGAGAACCTCATCATGAGCCATAACTAGCTCATTTTGACCTAATACAAAGGATAAAAGCTCCTACATAACTCAAGGAAAGGCTTAACTCAGAGAATTCTGAGTTTAAGGAGAAAACAAGTCATAAGGGGTAAAAATGCAATTTTACCAGTATAATCTGCATACAGGGTAATTCAGGGCCCAAACATAGGTCAAAGCAACTTAATAAGAATAAAAGTGGGATGAGATGATCTAGCAAGGGCTACAGCAATTCCAAGAAACTAAATGATAATCTGTAACCCTAAAACAACCCACTTCAATTCACGAGGTTCGAGGCAAAGTAAAAATAGAATAAACCCTCTAAAATTCATAGAAAAATAATCTCTAGGGTTTAGAACCTTCAATTTGGCCTTCAGAACCCATTTTGACCTACATTGAGAACCATGCCCAATTAATAACTTAATTTGGGTTTTTGCATAAATTGACCGGTCAAACAAGGTTTAATATAAAAATGAAATTCACCATCAGATTCCTTAGGTCCTAATTAGTCATGTATAAAAACTTGAGCCTAAGAAGAAACCTCCTTGACCAACTTTACACTTTGGTCCTCATATATTTACTTTTTGGCCCTCAACTTTTGAACCCTCGCATTTTGGCCCCTAACTCTCCTTCGTTCTTTGCGTTCAGGTCCCCCCTGGAAAACCTGCCAGCACCATGCTCCGGCGACCTTGCGCGGAGCATGGCGCCGCGCAGGGTGAGGGGGAGAGCCTGGTAAGTAAACCGGGGGTGCCCTGCGTCGTCAGCCGTCGCAGGGACACCCCCCTGGTCGCTGTAACCCACCATACCGGCCGTGCGAACGCACGGACGGTATGGGTTTCCATCTCCGGCGTCCTCCGGCGAGGGAGACACGTCGTCTCCCTCTGCCTTCCTCCCTGATTCGGTCCCTATAAATACCCCCGTCGCTCCACCGTTCTTCCCAGCTCGGATCTGACGGAGAAAACCCCCAACTTTCCTCTCCTCTCACTCCGGCAGACGCCCACCAGCTCCGGCGGTTCCTCCTCCTCCTCCTCTTCGCTCTGCCGCAATACCAGCAGCAGAGACTTCTTCCCCTGCTCTTCCCGCGCCACGCCGCACCCAGCTGGCGCCTCTCCGGCTCTCTGCTCGCCGCCGCCCCTTCCCCTGGGCATCTTCTTCTCCGGCGACAGTCGATACGACTGTCGCCCTGCTCCGGCCCCTTTCGTCTCCGTAGCTAGGTCAGAACTCCTCCCCATCTCCCCCTCTTTCTTTTCCTCACTGTCTTTTATTTGATTAAACCCTCGACCGCTCATGTTCACCCTCACCTTCTCCGCCTCCGGCCATCCTCCGGCGAGCCGCTCCCATCACCCCAGCAACCCACACGGCTCGCCGACCACCGCAGAACCTCCGCCTCCTCACCCTGATCAACCCCCGCCCTTCCACTTCCCCCACATCACCCTCTGCAACCCCACCGAACAAACCCATCTTCTGACCCACAGTCCGACCTAGGGCAGCCCTTGCACGCCGCCCCACGCCTCGCCACCACCCACACGAGCTTCGCTGCACTCTGGCGAAGCTCCCGGCACCTTCTGATTAGGCCGAGAGGCCGTTTTGCTGTGAACAGGTCACCCGACCTCCGCCGCCATTGCCGTGCAGAAGGAGCTGCTTCCGCCTGCAGCTGCAGGCGCGCCACGCCCAGATTCGACTCCCAGGCCTTGCGAGGCATTTCGACAAAGCATCAGGCTCGCAGCTGGGGTGAAGGCCTCGCGTGAAGCCGCGATCGCCCGCTGCTTTCTCCGCTGCGGGCGCTCAATTGGGGTGGGACATTTAGTCCCACCTCGGAAAACTCTGAAGAGGCGCAGCGGTATAAAGTGAAAAAGTGCTGGAGGCTTACTGCCTCAGCACACGGGGTGAGGTCCCCTTCACCCGCCCGGTTACCCGGTCTCGTCCGCGCTCACGCCCCGCGGACCTGACCCGACCCGACTTAGACTGACCTGCACTCCTCGCCCACCACGCACGCCGGTGGGCCTGGACCCGGGCGCTACCCGTACCCGGCTACCCGGCAGCTCTGGGAGAGCTATCCTATGAGCGGTTTCTGTGAGAGAGAGACGGAGGGGCGGGGGGGGTAGAGTAGGTTTTGCCCTCTGATGTAAACTCTGAAGTGTGCAGGCACAGGTGAAGAAGAAGGACCGCGGAAGAAGAAGGAAGCTGAGGGAGACACTGTAGCAACAAGCGGTTTAAGTCGTCTGATTGGAAAATCAGACGACGTCCTGAAGGGAAAAGAAGAAAAAAAGGAGAGACGACGTCCTGACAGGAAAAAGAAAAGAACAAAGAAGGAGATCTGAAGAACAACAGAAGAAGGCGAGGCAGAGGAGAACACAAAAGAACAAGAAGAAGAAGAACATCACCACTGCAGATAAAGAAGAAGAAGATAACAGAAGATCTGAGACGAGGAGAAGCAAAGAGAAAAGAAGAAAAGACAACAAATTCTTTCTCTCTCTCTTTCTTTATTTTTGTAAAAGAAACTTGTACCCCTAGAATACAACTTGCTCCCTGAGTTCGACCTCGGGAACTCTTTTATTTTCCGAGTAAAAAAATTTATATATTTGAAATGATGGCAATAACTGGCTATACTACAACGCTATAACAATAAAACCCGGTTATCTCTCGAAGCCAGCGTTTCATTTTGGCGCCATTGCCGGGGAGCAACGGCTATTCTAGAGGTAAACATTCCTGTTTCTTTTTTAATTTCTGATAATCTCCTCTCTTTTGTGCAGAAAAGTACAGGAAATCAAGAAGACAAGCAACCGCACGACAACCACTCCGAGGACAGGTAAATTTTTCCTCTCACTATTAACCCCTAAACTCTAAAGTGGAAGAAAAGAAAAGAACAAGCAATATAGGGCTAACCTGTCTTCCATACTTAGTAACCATAAAAAGTTGCATGTTTTCAACTCATTAGTCCTGCACACTATTAAGGGTATTTAAGGGCTAACACATTCTTGCTTGAGCCCTAATTACCCAACAAAGAACTAACTGGACCAAGTAGAGCCAACATAAGATTCAACATTAGGGTTTTAGAGACACACTACTTAAATCAAGAATGGAGAAAATCCAAAAGAAGTGTGCCTAAACCATTGATTGAAAATACCTATTCAAAAGAAAACCTAAAACAATTGGCTCTCTAAACACTTGAACCCTAAAAGACAAGACCTAAAAGCTCTCAAAGAAAACAAGAGGTAAAGTTGACCCCTTGGGTCAACCAACCTTAAATTAGGTCACTCTTTGCACTTAAAAGACTAAAGTTCAAGTGAAACCTTAAGCACCCTGATCTTAAAATTGGTAGACTTAAGAGGTCAAGATCCCCATTCTGGTCTACCTGGAATCGCAGTGACAAGAGAGGTCGGGTGGGGGAAACCCTGTAACCCGTGGGGACGCTCTACCGTGTAGGGGTCTTCACGGGACTCTCCCTCTCTGGCTGCCCAGGTAATTCTCAGGTGGACGATCTTTCTGATCAAGGGGTCCATCTGCCCCGCACCTCTATAGTCACCCAACACATTTTTGGGTGTCTTGATTGGGTCCAGCACCTTCTAAACTTACCTCTTCCAACAGTGCATGTACGGAAGGAGGTCCCTAAGACCACCCTTAAGACCTCCTTTAGAAATTCGCTCTCGTCAAGGCCAAGCCTCGACGCCCGTGTTTGTGCAGCAACACCCTCACATTATTCTCTCTTCTGATTCAGAACCAAGTTCTTCTTCTTCCCCCATCATGGCTCAGCCAGTTGAGGAAGAAAATAATCTGGAACACCAGCTCCAGCGACTCAATGACCTCTTCCAAAACTTCGTGCACCCACCACAGCGTCCTATGATGCGGGACCACTACAATCCTGCTGCGGTGGCCATTGAGCCTCGAGTCAGAATCCCGACTGGAGGACCTGATTCCGAATTAAAGCCCAACATGATTCATGCTATACCTAAATTCCATGGGCTTAATTCTGAAGATCCCTTCCAGCACATCAAACAGCTAAAGCATCTGGCCCACACTTTTGGATCAGATGCGCAAAATTGGGATATTCTTCTCATGAAGATGTTCTCCTTTTCTCTTATGGACAAGGCCGCCCATTGGTATCAAACTCAGACCCGGCCGATCAACACTTGGGAAGAACTTCAATCCGAGTTTTTGAAAAAGTTTTTTCCCGTTGGTCGGACCAACGCCTTGCGCCATCAGATTACACACTTCACTCAACAATCAGGAGAACCTCTCCATGAGGCATGGGATCGTTTTCAGGATCTCATGAGAAAGTGCCCCCATCACGGAGTTCCTAAATGGGAACAAGTCCAATCTTTTTACCAGGGACTCCGTGAGGACATCCGCCTTTTCGCCAATGCAACTTGCGGAGGAAACATCATGGGTCAACATGAAGACACCGTATGGGAGATTCTCGAAAACATGTGCGAGAACTCCATCAACAATGACTCCATGGGATTATTCGACAGGACGAATACCCGCGCAGCGACGAATCTTAAGGGAGCACATGAGACGCAGGGCCTGTCCGCATCAGTCGACCTGGAATTAATGGCCAGTCGATTGGACAAGGTCTCAATCATTGAAAACAAGGTGGATGAGCTGACTCAGCACTTGCAGCGAGCCACCTCCGCGCGTAACTCCTTTGCACAACCTCCTTCCACACAGGAGACTGTGCAAAACATCCTCCACTGATCTTCCCCTGGGATGGATCCATATCCATCCCCATCTGATTCTTGGATCGGAGGATCATCCGATCCTTTCTACACCAGCCGGGGGAACTCCATTCCCCCTTTCCCTGATTCTCAGGAGGTTCCTCAGACCTGCGAGGACCTCAACGCCATCCAGAACAACCCATTCTCCAACACTTACAATCCTGGATGGCGAAACCATCCCAATTTTCAGTGGGCGGGAAATTCCCAAACCCAAAGACCACCTTTTCAGTCCCGCCCACAGCCCTCTCGTCATTACCAGCCGCCTCAGCCTCGGCCCAACCCTACTTATCCATCAGGGCCAAATCAGGATCAAATGTCCCTAATCCTTCAGACTCTGGCTGACATTCAAAAAACGAATGCGGCTATTCAAAAACAGCACAAGGACGAGCTTACAGAAGTTAAAACTCAACTGGCCCAGTTGGCAAATTCTCGCCAGCCAGGCACACTCCCTTCCCAACCTCTTCCTAACCCAAATAACGTGCCAACCCAGAAGCGCGTTATGAATCCAAATTTAGGCCACGCTCAATGGATTTATCAGGCCCCTACTGCTCCATCTCTAGACGAGATGGAAGCCTCAACTTCTTATGCGGGATTTCAGCAGCAGCCACCCCTCTTACCAAACCCAAACCAAAATCAGGCCGGATTAAATTCAGTAACAACACGTAGTGGTAAAACAACTCAAGACCCGCATTATCCAAACCACTCCAAGCCTGATAACCATGACCCTAGGATAGTTATCCAAGATACCGCTGTTCCGGATCCACAACCTGGACCTATCCTAGAAGAACCAACCAAGATCCCTTTTCCCGAGGCCCTGACCAAGGGAAAGAAGACCACCAAACCCGTGGCCCCTGAGGAGGACCTGGTCAAGCTCTTTGAGCAGGTCCACATAAACATCCCCTTGATGGATGCAATCCGCCACGTACCAGCTTACGCACGATTTCTAAAGAATATATGTACACCCCAGCGTAAGCCGCGAACCAAGGGAGGGAGCCCAATTGTTCTGTCAGAGCAAGCCAGCTCTGTAATCCTTAGTAGACTCCCACCCAAGGCAAAAGATCCTGGGACTCCCCTAATTTCCTGTAAGATAGGTGGTACCCAATTTGATAGAGCATTGTTAGACTTGGGTGCATCCATAAACCTGATACCCACATCCTTACTTGACCATCTAGAAGAATCTGAGCTAAAACCAACCGAGGTGACATTACAATTAGCAGATCGATCTATAAAGTCACCAAAAGGGATTCTCGAGGATGTTATCGTAAGAGTGCGGGATTTCTATTTTCCAGTGGACTTTATAGTCTTAGATATGGATGCACCTGAGAACCCTAAGGATACACCAATCATTCTAGGGAGACCTTTCTTGGCTACTGCTAGAGCCAACATCAGCTGTGAGGAGGGCCAAATAGAGCTTAAGTTTGGAGATCAAACACTGAAAATTGATATATTTAAGGCCCAACAAGGAATTAATTGCGGCGTCATCGAACAAATTTGTGACATCAAGACTTTGGTCGATGAATCACACCTCCAGAATGACTCGATTATGCCTCATCAACCACAGAAGGATCTTGACCCGCAAACAGAGGAGTCGAATCCAGATATGAACAACCCAGTAACTCCCACCCTTGAACCTCACATCTATACTGAACCACCCGCTGCTGCTGAAAACCCCATCCTCGAACTGAAACCCCTTCCTGCTCACTTGAAATACGTCTTTTTGGGTTCTAATCAGACCCTTCCTGTGATTATCAATTCCAACCTCAGTCCTGAACAGGAATCCCATCTGATTGTTGTCCTCCAGCAACATCGCAGAGCCATCGGATGGACTTTCGATGATTTGACTGGAATAAGTCCCTCTTATTGTACTCATCATATCTATTCAGAAGAGGGCACACGACCTTCTCGTGAAATGCAGAGACGCTTAAACCCCAATCTGTAGGAGGTCGTGAAAAAGGAGATCATCAAGTGGTTAGATGCCGGGATCATCTACCCGATCTCCGATAGTCGTTGGGTGAGCCCAATTCAGGTCGTGCCCAAGAAGGCAGGACTCACCACTATAACGACTGAGACCGGAGAAATCATTCCTGCCCGATTAGCCAACTCGTGGAGAGTCTGTATAGATTACCGCCGACTAAATTCCTCCACGAAGAAGGATCATTTCCCACTACCCTTCATTGATCAAATTCTCGAAAAACTTGCGGGAAATAGGTTCTTCTGCTTTCTTGACGGGTACTCCGGTTATAACCAGGTGGCAATCCATCCTGAGGACCAAGAAAAGACCACGTTCACCTGCCCCTTCGGAACATACGCTTTCCGAAGGATGCCTTTCGGTCTTTGCAATGCACCCGCTACTTTTCAGCGATGCATGCTTGCCATATTCTCAGATATGGTAGGTGATTATCTGGAAGTCTTCATGGATGACTTTTCAATTTTCGGAGCATCATTCGACGATTGCCTCCAACACTTGGTCCAGATACTCAGGCGGTGCATCGATGTGAATTTGGTTCTTTCCTGGGAAAAGAGCCATTTCATGGTGCCTGAGGGAATTGTCCTGGGACACTCAATTTCGGAGAAAGGTATCCAAGTGGATCGAGCTAAGGTTAATCTGATTTCTCACCTTCCTATGCCTAGCTCGATCAGGGACATCCGTTCCTTTTTAGGGCATGTCGGTTTTCATCGACGATTTATCCCTGATTTTTCAAAAATCGCGCGCCCCCTGACCACTCTTCTCTCCAAGGATGTTCCTTTCAAAATTTCCAAGGAATGCACTCAAGCATCTGAAATCCTGCGTGACCGAGTCACCCAAGCCCCGATCCTACAGTCCCCTGATTGGTCTCAACCCTTTGAGATCATGTGCGATGCATCCGACTTCGCTGTAGGAGCAGTTTTGGGGCAGAAAATTGACAGGAAACCTGTGGCCATTTACTACGCCAGCAAAACACTTGATGAGGCTCAGCGTAACTATACGGTTACTGAGAAAGAGCTGCTAGCTATAGTATTTGCCCTAGAAAAGTTCAGATCGTACCTTCTGGGTTCCCGTGTCATCATATACTCGGATCACACAGCTGTGAGGCATCTCCTTGCAAAGAAGGATGCGAAACCTCGATTAATCCGATGGATCTTGCTGTTGCAAGAATTTGACCTTGAGATTCGCGACAAAGCGGGAAAACAAAATGTGGTAGCTGATCACTTGTCCCGTCTTCCTTCTGAAATAATTGACCCTTCCGGACCCATCACTGAGCATTTTCCCGATGAGCACCTGCTGACTATTGGTACTAGCCTTCCATGGTTTGCTAATGTAGTAAATTACTTGGCATCTCATCAGATCCCGTCCGATTGGCCGAAGGCCAAGAAAGACAAATTATGCTCCGATGCCAAGTATTACATTTGGGAAGACCCGTACCTCTTCCGCATAGGTGCCGATCAGATCATCCGGAGATGTGTCCCGGAAGGGGAATTCAACAATATCCTCTCTTTCTGCCATGACCAGGCATGCGGTGGCCATTTCGCCGGGCATAAAACCGCATCAAAAGTCCTCTAGTGCGGCTTTTACTGGCCCACACTGTTCAAAGACGCATACAATCACTGCAAGGCATTCAGTCGTTGCCAGACTTTGGGCAACATGAGCCATCGCGACATGATGCCTATGCAACCGATTCTAGTATGCGAAATCTTTGATGTTTGGGGGATTGATTTTATGGGCCCCTTTCCTGTTTCGGATAGTTTCGAATACATTCTGTTGGCTGTGGACTACGTGTCCAAATGGATCGAAGCCATACCGACCCGAACCTGTGATCACAAAATCGTTCTCAAATTCATTCATCAACACATTTTCTCAAGGTTCGGGATTCCTCGTGCAATAATCTCTGATGGGGGGACCCATTTCACAAATGCTCAGTTTAGGTCACTGATGACCAAATACGGGGTGTCTCACCGAATCTCTACTCCTTACCACCCCCAAACTAATGGTCTAGCTGAGCTGTCTAATCGGGAGATCAAGAAAATCCTGCAAGTCACTGTTCGACCTGACAGGAAGGACTGGTCGTCCCGACTTCTGGAAGCATTGTGGGCCTATAGGACCGCCCACAAGACCCAATTGGGCATGTCTCCCTTTAGACTGGTGTACGGAAAGGCATGCCACCTTCCCGTAGAACTGGAGCATAAAGCCTATTGGGCAGTACGAAACTGTAATCTAGATCTTTCCAAGGCTGGGACCCACAGAAAACTCCAAATCAGCGAGATCGATGAATTACGCCTAGACGCGTACGAGAACTCGCAAATCTACAAGGAGCGGGTTAAAGCCTTCCACGACAAACACATCTCGAGAAAGATCTTTCATCCTGGTCAAAAGGTCCTACTCTTTGATGCCCGACTAAAACTCTTCCCAGGAAAACTGAGATCCAAGTGGGTCGGACCATATTTGGTCCGACAGGTTTTTGGAAATGGAGCAATCGAAATCAGTCCACTCAGCCACGATTCTGAACCTTTCATCGTGAACAGTCAGAGACTCAAGCCGTTCATTGATGTAACTTCTACTGATTTGGCTGAAGCATCTTATATCCTCCTTTCCCCTTGAGCTTATTGCGCCCAGCCGATGGCGTAAAACTCAGCGCTTAACGGGAGGCAGCCCGTCATTCTCTTTGAAAACCTGAACTTGTTCTGACACCTTTTTGCACTTGAAGTTCACACTTTAAGACAGCCGACTCCACCTCAGGTGCTTGCATCTGAGATTAGAAATCGTCCGCAACAGTCACCCCGACCCATTCACTCATCCAAATTTCTGTCTTAAGGAATGAACTAAGTTAAATAAAAACCCCCTAGGTTACAATGAGGACATTGCAAATCTTAGGCATGGGGGGGGGTATGAAAGTGCAAAACTTGTAAGAAAAGGTTTCAAACAAAAAAATTCACATATGCCAAAAACACCATAAAAATTAAAAAATTTTTCGAAAAAGAATAAAAGGAGAAGGAAATTTTGTGAAGGAGAAAAGAAACAAAATGAAAAAGGAGCACAAAATTATGAGAAAAGGTGATAGTCATTAGTAAGGAACTAAGGAATTAACCTAAGTTCTAGACCTCATTCAAGAAAATAACTGAAAAGTGCACAATGAGATTAGTAAGAATGCAAACCTTAGGCATTCTTGAATAGACTCTTAGTACCCATTAAGATCTGGACACTCCTCAAGAGGTTGAGGAAAATGAAAAGCTGAAGTATTAGGTCTAAGGCTTAGGGAGTATTTGGCCTCGTTAACTAATTTTTGGTTTACGCGACTCAGTAACCTAAGCACCCTAACCTCACACACAGCCTGGTTCAGTAAGCGTAAAATTCAGAATCACGCAGAAGCGTCGCAAAATTCTGAAAAGAACACCTAGAATAGGAGCGGCCGATCAACACAAGTTGATTTAGACGAGTTCCCAGCGCGGAGAGGCGGGAAATCCCCTCGAAGATGCGTAACAAAATATCATCTCCTCGGTGCTTGTCTCTTAGGATATTTACATATCCTACTGGGGGCATGTAAGCACTCTGCTGGTTCAGATTCCATGGATGGCATTATCTCGAAGTGTCAATTGCCAGGGTCTGGATTCGGCCATGGAACACCATGGATGGGATTATCTCGAAATCTCAATAGCCAGGGTTCCGGGGGTTGCCATGGGCGGTGCTATCTCGAAGCATCGATCGCCAGGAACCCTTGAGGATTGATGATGGGAGCAAGGAATCTGATACAGACCGTGTTGAAAAGCCAATCCTAGGCTAGAACTAAAAAGAAAAAGAGAGAGAAAACTCTCCAAACAGAAAAACTTTCTATCTCTCTCTTACAAAACGCACTGCGAACTGAGCCAGGGCTAAAATCATTTCAAGCACGGGTGCTTTAACCACAAAGTCCAATAAACCTTAGGTTAGTTCTTGTGGACCTTAAAAACCTTTGCTAAAGACTGAGGCTAAGGCTAGACAGATTTGGATCTTGATTGGTACTAGAGTACCTTTTAGGCCTATGGTCAGCATTCTAACCTAATCTATGCTCAAATAAAAAAGGCACTTATCTCAAACTATTAAAAACTTCATGGTCCAGAACAAGGGTTGAAACCTTAAGTTTTTGCTAAGGGACTAGCAAAAGCTAGGCATGGGGGTATGATGAGAACCTCATCATGAGCCATAACTAGCTCATTTTGACCTAATACAAAGGATAAAAGCTCCTACATAACTCAAGGAAAGGCTTAACTCAGAGAATTCTGAGTTTAAGGAGAAAACCAGTCATAAGGGGTAAAAATGCAATTTTACCAGTATAATCTGCATACAGGGTAATTCAGGGCCCAAACATAGGTCAAAGCAACTTAATAAGAATAAAAGTGGGATGAGATGATCTAGCAAGGGCTACAGCAATTCCAAGAAACTAAATGATAATCTGTAACCCTAAAACAACCCACTTCAATTCACGAGGTTCGAGGCAAAGTAAAAATAGAATAAACCCTCTAAAATTCATAGAAAAATAATCTCTAGGGTTTAGAACCTTCAATTTGGCCTTCAGAACCCATTTTGACCTACATTGAGAACCATGCCCAATTAATAACTTAATTTGGGTTTTTGCAAAAATTGACTGGTCAAACAAGGTTTAATATAGAAATGAAATTCACCATCAGATTCCTTAGGTTCTAATTAGTCATGTATAAAAACTTGAGCCTAAGAAGAAACCTCCTTGACCAACTTTACACTTTGGTCCTCATATATTTACTTTTTGGCCCTCAACTTTTGAACCCTCGCATTTTGGCCCCTAACTCTCCTTCGTTCTTTGCGTTCAGGTCCCCCCTGCAAAACCTGCCAGCACCATGCTCCGGCGACCTTGCGCGGAGCATGGCGTCGCGCAGGGTGAGGGGGAGAGCCTGGCAAGTAAACCGGGGGTGCCCTGCGTCGTCAGCCGTCGCAGGGACACCCCCCTGGTCGCTGTAACCCACCATACCGGCCGTGCGAACGCACGGACGGTATGGGTTTCCATCTCCGGCGTCCTCCGGCGAGGGAGACTCGTCGTCTCCCTCCGCCTTCCTCCCTGATTCGGTCCCTATAAATACCCCCGTCGCTCCACCGTTCTTCCCAGCTCGGATCTGACGGAGAAAACCCCCAACTTTCCTCTCCTCTCACTCCGGCAGACGCCCACCAGCTCCGGCGGTTCCTCCTCCTCCTCCTCTTCGCTCTGCCGCAATACCAGCAGCAGAGACTTCTTCCCCTGCTCTTCCCGCGCCACGCCGCACCCAGCTGGCGCCTCTCCGGCTCTCTGCTCGCCGCCGCCCCTTCCCCTGGGCATCTTCTTCTCCGGCGACAGTCGATACGACTGTCGCCCTGCTCCGGCCCCTTTCGTCTCCGTAGCTAGGTCAGAACTCCTCCCCATCTCCCCCTCTTTCTTTTCCTCACTGTCTTTTATTTGATTAAACCCTCGACCGCTCCTGTTCACCCTCACCTTCTCCGCCTCCGGCCATCCTCCGGCGAGCCGCTCCCATCACCCCAGCAACCCACACGGCTCGCCGACCACCGCAGAACCTCCGCCTCCTCACCCTGATCAACCCCCGCCCTTCCACTTCCCCCACATCACCCTCTGCAACCCCACCGAACAAACCCATCTTCCGACCCACAGTCCGACCTAGGGCAGCCCTTGCACGCCGCCCCACGCCTCGCCACCACCCACACGAGCTTCGCCGCACTCTGGCGAAGCTCCCGGCACCTTCTGATTAGGCCGAGAGGCCGTTTTGCTGTGAACAGGTCACCCGACCTCCTTGCAACTATAAAAGGAGACCCCCTCCATACGAAATTTTCATCCCTTCCTTCTCCTCTCTACCTCTCCAAAGCTCAAGAGAAGCTTGTCCCACACCCGGGATGCTTCTCGCGAGATAAAGTCCAAATTTTCGTCCCCCTTCGGAAGTGGATCCCGCGACGACGACGGCGTGCTGCTCCGTTCCCGTTCTTCTGCTTCGTCCTCCTTCGTCCAGGAGTCGTCCCGTCCGGCTCGTCCTCCAAGCGACCGTCGAGGAGGATTCTCTCTCCCTATTCTTTTTACTGCTTTCTAGTATAGATTTACTGCTTTCTAGAGTAGTCTATTCGTCCTCCGAGCGATCGTCGAGGAGGACATTTCTCCCTCCATTCTTTTAATGCTTTCTAGAGTAATTGTTTTATGTTTTCTAGTTGTAACGAACGAACTCTTTTATGATAAATTCCTTGTCTATTCTACATCTCATTTTGATTTCCATGTGTAGTATTCTTTCTCTCTCTCTTACTCCCTCTCTCTCTTTTATTTGTTGTAGATACTTAGATAGTTTAAATTGAATTTCTTCGTGACAAAATAAAAAGAAACGCGAAGTTTTTAAATCAAACGTCCGCCTCCCTGTGTTCGACCCGGAATTTTAATTTCGGTATAAATCTTATTTGTTTAACACGAATCCTTCGCTTTCGAACTACAATGACCGGTTTTCCAAAACCAAACACGTTAGCGTAGGTTCGTCATCGTTCAACAGTGAAGATTCAAGTTGCGAAGTCTCATGCGAGTTTTCTGAACATGATTTCTGTGAGACGATTGGGCCTGAGGAATCTGATAGATCATTTGATGGCCCAATAACTGAGGAAACTGATCTTATTAGGGCACACATTACGGATCCAGAATCGCATTTTTTGGAGGAATCAATTCAATGCCTTGATTATCAGTTACACCCTGTTGAGCTTATTGATGATTCTAATTCTGAGATAATTAGACCCAAGTCAATTTTGATTCTGCCACATCATTTAGACTTGGAGATTTCAGACGGGGTGATGAATATACAAGAGGTCTTGGAATTTGATATGCTGAATGAGGAGGATAGGAGCTGGGAAGTTTTGATTTGGGAAGTTAATTTTGGAGGAAATGGAAGATTGAGTCGAAGGGTTCCTTTTAAGCTGAAACCATCAAATAAGAACCCGTACGACATTTGTTTCGAGGATGTTCAACTCAAGCACACATTCAACGATTATCCTTTTGAGCTTCAATTCTCTGTAACCCGACTTTTTGGTCTTGGGTTGCATCCTCATAAATCGCAGGCCCGACCCTGCTTGCATTCTGATTTTAGGTTTTGGGTAATTTTTATCCAGAACCTAAGATATTCGCGATTATGGGGTGTGGGTCTGCACCATAATCTGGTCCACATCTATGGACCTCTGTTGACAGGTCGGAGGATTCTTCTATTTATTCTAATTCTGACCTACACTTGTGAATTCTTCATTTCTTTTCCTTGTATTGTGTGCCTAGCTGAAGACACTAAACTCAGCACATATACAGTTCTTTTTCATTTTCATCTCGGAGCGGACCTGACATTCACGCAATTTAGGTGCTTTCTACATTTTTTCCACTCTGTTTTATGTCTTTTTAATACAATGAGGACATTGCATTAGATAGGCATGGGGGGGTGGATATTTATCTCTGAATTCATTTGTTAGCTTCGTAGATTTGTTTTATTTTCTTTTATTTAAAAAAAAAATTCAGAAATTAGGAAAGAGAATTTGGGTTTAGGAAAATTTTCAATCTTAAGAAATACTATATTAAGATCTGAACACAAAGACCCTTCAGGTCTTTGAACTTAATTAGCCTGTGTATCCACTAAAATGTGGATTTGTCTTTGAGACCTCGCCATCTTAATTCTATTATAATTGGAATAAATAAGTTTGGGTAATAAGTACACGACTTATCAACCCGCCCTCTGATTTGAGGGAATTTTGAGTCTTAAGCATCTACACACTTTGCACTGACTCGTTGTTCGGCGATTTTAACGGAAATTGGGTAGCTAATGAACCTTCTAGGGTGATATGGCTGGCAAGTTATCGTGGGTAACAGCCCATAGGTAGGTTGTCCAGAGCCCAGTCACTGGACCTTTCTCTTTTTGCTGCCTTTAGGTAAATCTTAGACCAGGGAAGCCACCTACTTAAAAAAAAAAGAAAAAAAAATCAAAAAGAAAAGGAGAAAAGAATAAAAAGAAATAAGCCACACTTCCCCGCACGAGTATGGCTGGCAAGTTGTCGGTGGTAACAGCTCATCGACCGGTTGTCCAGAACCCAGCTCAGTAAATGCACTAAAAATTCCTAAAACACTTAGGAAGAAGCGGAGAAGTAGAATAAACCGGGGAGATATACATTGTATTCACCCTTGTGTTGACCCCGTAAAAAAATAAAAGTAGGGAGAAAGCTACCGGTTGTAAAGATACACCTTTAGGTAGAATTCTTTTTGAGGTCACCTAGAGGCGTAGAAATCCGAAATCCGTTTTAATTGCCGGTCAACGAGTTTATCACAATCACAATAAGATGCTTAAAACTTAGGGTTCTCATCAAATCTTGGGTGAGTTGAATGGCCGTAGAAAGCTACTCTTAAACCCTAAAATTTGAAAATCCAAAAAATTAGAAAAGAGTAAAAAGAGAAAAAGAAATTTTTCTTTGAATAAGGCGAGGGCTTGAGGCAGTCTGCATTTTGGCTGATACCCGGGCACTGTTATGTCTTTGAAAGTTCAGTTCCTAAGTAGATAATTTCTTAATGATTGAAAATAACTTAGGTCCAAATAATCCAACATAATTTTTTTATAAATAGCATATAGTTTTTGCTAGGGACTAGCAAAAGATAGGCATGGGGGTATGATATAAACACATTTACACTACTTAAAATGTCTATTTATGCATGTTCTTAAGCATAGGATTGCATTTCATGATATAAATATTGCATGACATGCATCATCTTGCATTTAGAGTAGTTTGAATAAAATAGAGGTTAATTGTCTCCTTTTATGTGCTTGGACAGGACAAACATTTTATCGGGGCCTCGGATCAAAATTCCAACCGTATAGATGTGATCAGGGCGACGATTAGAGTTCAACGACTCCAAGATCGCCCTAATCAGACATCCGTAGCATCAGATAGTGATCGGGGAACCATAGAAGATCAAGGGCCAGGATGGTGAAAATCCACACTTCAGATGACAAATCCGACCACACGGATGAATTCGGATCGACGATCGCAGCCAAATGATGCAAAAATCAAGTCAATCCGACATCCGTGGCACCATCTACAACTTCCAGAAGATGGACGGCCAAGATGGCGCCACGTGGTGCCATCTCGACCGCCCAAACGGCCGCACGCATTCCACAAAGGCCTCGCACCCGCTCGCTCTCCACCGTTGGATCTTGATGCAACGGCTGTGGTCGACTGCGCCTAAAAGCGTCCGCTCGACCATCCGCGCCCCATAGCGCAGCAGTCGAGCGTGCTTTCGCGAGCGGCAGGCACGGGTTCGAGCCGCGGCGAGGGGCTGGAAGGCGCGGGCAATTGAGGCGTGTGGAGCTTCAGATGGAGATCAGACGGTCGCGCGCGCCCGATAGCGTTCACGCGCTATTGAACGCGCGGCGTGAACGCGCGATCGCACGTGCCAGACGGATGCACAACGAGCGGGCGGAGACGCATCTTAAGTCGTCCAATCTCGCGATCGGACGGCTGAGAATCGACGAACGTGCGCAAGCGTTGCACGCGCGGGCAGCTGAGCGGGCGCGTGTGGGCGCGGAAGCTACGCCCACGTTGGGGGCTTGAGCGACGGTTTTATCCGTCACTAAAGACCCCTCATTTATTATTTTGAAGTTGTAATGTCCATTTTGCCCCCACTCCTTGAAACTATAAAAGGAGACCCCCTCCATACGAAACTTTCATCCCTTCCTTCTCCTCTCTACCCCTCCAAAGCTCAAGAGAAGCTTGTCCCACACCCGGGATGCTCCTCGCGAGATAAAGTCTAAATTTTCGTTCCCCTTCGATAGTGGATTCCGCGACGACGACGGTGTGCTGCTTCGTTCCCGTTCTTCTTCTTCGTCCTCCTTCGTCCTGCTTCATTCTCCTTCGTTCAGACGTCGTCCCGTCCGGCTCGTCCTCTAAGCAATTGTCGAGGAGGATAACTTCTCTCTCCCATTCTTATTTACAGCTTTTCTAGTGTAGAATTTTCCTGCTTTATAGTGTAATTGATTTTTCGCTTTCTAGTGTAACTTTTATTTAGTTTGATTATATAAACAGTTGAAATATTGAATGCATGCTCTCTCTCTCTCTTTCTTTTAGTCTGATAGCTCCATTGTAATTATATCGCCTTGCTTATCAAAAATCCTAAAAAATATAATTGCGAATATAGATCAATGTAGCCTCCCTGTGTTCGACCCGGAATTCATTTCGGTATAAATTTTATTTGTTGAATACGAATTCTTCGCTTTCGAACTACAACAACAGGTTTTCCAAAATCGAACACGTTCGCGTTGCGTTCGTAACGTTCAACAGCGACATCACTTGACATCTACACAAGACCACCTCTGCACCACAAAGCACACATACACACCCACCCTCAGGTAGGGAAGCTGCACACAATATCTACCACTCTCCGGGGATGGATGAGTATCCACCCCCGCTTGATTACGATTTCGGAGGCAACTCCGAGGCAACCTACCATAGTTGGGGGAACTCTAAACCCTCGTACCCTGATTATTCTGGGGATCCTTAGACCTGCGAGGATCTCCATGCCATCCAGAATAATCCCTTATCTAATACCTACAACCCTGGATGGTGTAATCATCCAAACTTTACGTGGCCGGGAAATAACCAAAATCCAAGACCTTAATTCCAACCCCGACCACAAAACCTGTGTCCCTATCAACCCACTCAACCAAGGCCCAATCAAACTTTCCACTCTGGACCACCTGAGGAAGATCAGACATCTTTGATTCTCTAGACCTTGGTTGACATGCAAAAACAACATAAAGAAGAGATCTCTAAGCTGCACAATCAGTTGGCCCAGCTGACATGTACTCGCCAGCCAGGTGCACTCCCTTCTCAGCCTCTTCCGAATCCAAATAACGTGCTGAACCAGAGGCACGTTATAAATCCAAATCAGGACCAAGCCCACTTTGTCTATCAGGCCCATTCAGCTCCATCCCCTAATGGGACGGATGCTTCAACCTCTTATTCTGGGTTTCAGCAGCAGACACCTATCCTTCCTAGCCCAAACTAGAATCAGGCAGGATTAAATTTCGTCACCACCCATAGTGGCAAAGCAACACAAGACCTACCTTTTCCTAGGCACAATTCGCTTGAGACTGTAGACCCTAACCCTAGATTAGTTATCTGGGACACGCCCATCCTTGATAAAGAGCTTGAGCCAATTCTAGAGGAACCATCTGAGGTTCCATTTCCCGAGGCCTTGAATAAGGGAAAGAAGAAAACTAAACTCGTGGCACTTGAGGAGTACCTGGTCAAGCTCTTTGAGCAGGTTCAAATAAACATCCCCTTGATGGATGTGATACGCCACGTATTGGCTTACGCAAGATTCATGAAAGATGTATGTACAAGCCAGCTCCATCATTTTAAGCAAACTCCCGCCTAAGGCAAAAGACCCAAGTACCCCTCTGATCTCCTGTGCTATCGGTGATATACAGTTTGATAGAGCCTTATTGGGACCTAGGAGCTTCCATAAATTTGATACCCACATCCCTCCTAGACCACTTTGAAGAATTTGAGCTAAAACCAACAGAGATGACTTTGCAGTTGGCTGATCGATCTATTAAGTCACCAAAAGGAATTCTCGAGGGTGTCATAATTAGGGTACGCGATTTTTACTTTCCCATGGATTTCATAGTCTTAGACATGGATGCTCTTGAGAATTTGAAGAACACACCGATCATTTTAGGGAGACCTTTTTTGGCCACAGCTGGAGCTAATATCAATTGTGAAGAGGGACAAATTGAATTAAAATTTGGGAACAAGACACTCAAGATTGACATCTTTAAGGCCCAAAAAGGAATTAATTGTGGGGTTATTGAGCAGATCTACGATATCTAATCCGTGGTTGAAGAGCCCTTTGTTGAGGAAAACCCGCTAATCCCTGATATTCAACTATAAGAGGATCAAAGCCCACACTTAGAGGAGCCTGAACTAGACCTAGAGATACCTTTAGCTCCTACCGTTGCTCTTGAAATTCACCCTAAACCACTTGCTGCTGCTGAAAATCCAATCATGGAGTTGAAACCCCTCCCTGACCATCTCAAATATGTCTTCCTAGGATCAAAAAAGATTTTGCCTGTGATCATTAATTCCCACCTTACCTCTGATCAGGAAACCCTCTTGATTTTTATCCACCAGCAGCATCGGAGAGCCATTGGGTGGACTCTCGATGACCTGATTGGCATCAGCCCCTCATATTTCATGCATCACATCTACACCAAAGAGGGCTCACGACCATCTCGTGAATTGCAGAGACGCCTAAATCCGAACCTGCAGGATGTTGTGAAAAAGGAGATCATCAAGTGGTTAGATGCAGGTATCATCTACCCGATCTCCGACAGTCGTTGGGTGAGTCCAATTCAGGTTGTGTCCAAAAAGGTAGGACTCACCGTCATTACGACTGAAATCAGAGAGACTATACCAACTCGTATAGCAAACTCGTGGAGAGTCTGTATTGATTACCGAAGACTAAATACCTCCATGAAAAAGGATCATTTCCCATTACCATTTATTGATCAGATACTCGAGAAATTGGCAGGGAATCGATTCTTTTACTTCTTGGACGGGTACTCTGGTTATAACCAGGTGGCAATCCATCCTGAGGACCAAGGGAAGACTACCTTCACCTGCCCCCTCGGGACGTACGTGTTCCGTAGGATGCCGTTCGATCTCTGCAATGCACCTGCTACTTTTCAGAGGTGCATGTTTGCCATATTCTCAGATATGGTAGGTGAGTACCTTGAAGTCTTCATGGATGACTTCTTGGTATTTGGGGAATCTTTTGATGATTGCCTCCTGCACTTGGTCCAAATCCTCAGGCATTGACGTGAATCTGGTTCTTTCCTGGGAAAAGAGCCACTTCATGGAACTTGAGGGAATTGTCCTGGGTCATCTCGTCTCTGAAAAAGGCATCCAGGTTGATCAAGTTAAGGTTAATTTGATTTCCAAACTACCCATACCTAGCTCGGTAAAGGACGTCCGCTCTTTTCTGGGGCACGTTGATTTTTATCGTCGTTTCATTCCTGATTTCTCAAAAATCATGGGCTCCCTAACTAATCTTCTCTCAAAGGATGTCCATTTCGAAATTACCAAGGAGTGCACTCATGCATTTGAGAGCCTACGAGATCGAGTTACTCAAGTACCAATCCTGCAATCCCCTAAGTGGTCTCTACCCTTTGAGATCATGTGTGATGCATCTGACTACGCAGTGGGTGCGGTACTTGAGTAGAAATAGATGGGAGACCCGTGGTCATCTACTACACTAGCAAGACACTTGATGAGGCTCAACGTAACTACACAGTTACTGAGAAAGAGCTGCTAGCTGTAGTATTTGGCCTTGATAAATTTTGATCCTCTCTTTTGGGTTCCTGTGTTATCATATACTCGGATCACACTGTAGTGAGGCATATCCTCACGAAGAAGGACGCGAAACCTTGACTAATTCGTTGGATCTTGTTGTTGCAAGAATTTGACCTCGAGATTTGAGACAAGGCCAGAAAATAGAACTTGGTAGTTGATCACTTGTCTCGCCTTCTTTTTGATATCATCGACCCTTTCGGACAAATCACATAACACTTTCCTGATGAGCACCTCCTGACTATCGGTGTAGGACTTCCCTGGTATGCTGATTTGGTTAACTACTTGGCGTCACATCAGATCCTATCTGATTGGCCGAAGGCCAAGAAGGACAAGTTGCTTTCTGATGCCAAGTACTACATCTAGGAAGACCCGTACCTCCTCCGCATTGGTGTTGATCAGATCATCAGATGATGCATCCCGGAAGTAGAAATTCAAGACATTCTATCCTTCTGCCATGACCAGGCCTGTGGTGGATACTTCTCCAGGCATAAAACCACAGCTAAAGTCCTCAAGTGCAGCTTTTATTGGCCCACAATCTTCAAGAACGCATACGACTACTATAAGGCATGCACTTGTTGCCAGACCTTGGGCAACATGAGCCATCGCGATATGATGCCTTTACAGCCGATTCTCGTATGCGAAATCTTCCATATATAGGAGATTGATTTCATGGGACCCTTCGTTAAATCGGACGGCTTCGAATACATTCCCCTCGTTGTAGACTACGTGTCTAAATGGATCGAAGCTATCTCAACCCGAACTAATGATCACAAGGTGGTGATCAAATTCATTCACCAGAACATCTTTTCACGGGTCGGTGTCCCACGTTCCATTATCTTAGATGGAGCGACCCATTTCACGAATGCTTAGTTCAGATCCTTGATGACAAGTACGGGTTGTTGCATCGAATCTCAATTCCTTATCACCCCCAAACCAATGGATTGGCTGAACTATCTAATCGGGAGATCAAGAAAATCCTTCAGGTCACTATCCAACCTGATAGGAAAGATTGGTTGGCCCAACTTCCGGAAACCTTGTGGGCTTATAGGACCACCCACAAAATCCAATTTGGTATGTCTCTGTTCAGATTGGTGTACGGGAAGGCATGTCACCTCCCCGTCGAAATGGAGCACAAGGCCTATTGGGTAGTACGGAAGTGCAATCTAGATCTTTCTAAGGCTGGAACCTACCGTTAGCTTCAAATGAGCGAGATCGAGGAACTACGCAATGATGCGTAAGAGAACTCGCGAATTTATAAAAAGTGGGTGAAAGCCTTTCATGATAAACATATATCTAGAAAAACTTTCCATCCTGGTCAAAAGGTCCTACTCTTTGATGCCAAGCTCAAACTTTTCCCAAGCAAACTCAGATCTAAATGGATTAGACCATTCTTGGTAAGACAAATCTTTGGAAATGGAACTGTGGAAATCAGTCAACCTAGCCTTGATTCTAAACCTTTAATTATGAATGACCAGCAACTCAAGTCGTTCATCGAACTCAATGATGGGAACTTGGCTGCATTATCCTTTGATCTCCATTCTCTATGAGCATATTGCGCCTTGCTGATGGCGTTAAACTCAGTGCTCAATGGGAGGCAACCCATCATCTTTTGAAAAACCCAAAACCCTTTTGACACATCTTTTTGCTGAACTCATTGCACTTTAGGGTTCGTCCATTAGAACAACGGACTCCACCTCTGATACTCGTACCAGAGCTTGAAATCATCCTCAACAATCATTTTGACCCATCCACCCACCCTTTTCTAATGTATGATCTAGGATGAACTAGAATCCACCTATTTTATAATGAGGACATTGCAAATCATAGGCATGGGGAGTATTAAAGTGCAAAATGATGTGAGAATCAATTCCAAAAATATTATTATATATTCCAAAAATTATAAAAAGAATTTTTTTTTGAAAAATAGAAAAATGGGAAAAAAGGAGGTTGAGGAAAAAGAAGAGCCATTTTAGAGAAAAATGAGGAAAGGAGGGAGGAAAATTGAAAAGAAAAGAAAGGAGCAAAAAGATAAAAAAAGAAATTAAGTCCCTTCAAAGTAATATGGAACTTACCTAACTTCTAGATTGGATCGAATAATGAATTAAGACCTAGAAGGGTAAAACTTAAGGGATTAGTGGCGAATACTAACCTTAGGCCTCTTGGATTTGATTGGATTTAAACATTCACGTACTTGTCACGATCCGGATTAATCCTCAAGAGGTTGAGGAAAATGCAAAGCTTGTGTATTAGGTTTAAGGCTTATGGAGTATTCGACCTCATTAACTAACCTTTGGTTTACGGGACTCAGTAACTTAAGCACCCTAAATCACACACAGTCAGATTCAATGCGCTTTAAATAATAAAATCATGCCAAAGGGCATTTAATCTGTTCTGCAAATGGTCCTAAGATCAAGATTAGGAGCGGCTCGAAAACACAAGTTGATTTGGAAGAGTTTCCGGTGCGGAGAGACGGGAACTTCCTCTCGAAGATGCATAATAACATATCGTCTCCTCGGTGTTTGTCTTCTAGGATATCTAAATATCCTACTGAGGGCACGTAAGCACCCTATGTTGGTTCAGATGCCATGGGCGGGATTATCCCGAAATCTCGATTGCCAAGGTCTGGATTTAGCTATAGAATGCCATGGGTGGCATTATCCCGAAGTGTCGAATGTTGAAAGCTAGGGTTTTGGGGGTTACCATGGCCAGTGCTATCCCGAAGCATCGATTGCCAGAGATCCTACGAGGATTGATGGTGAAGATAAGGAATTTGATACAGACCGTGTTTAGGGCCAATCTGAAGATGGATCTAAGGAAAAATATAATGAAAAGAAAAAGAGAGAGAAAGCTCTCCACAAATAAAAATCTTCTTTTATATCTCTCTCTTACAAAATGCACTGGTAAACTGAACCTGGACTAACCATGTTTCAATCATGGGTGCTTTAACCGCTGGGTACAATGAACCTTAGGTTAGTTCCTGTGGGCCTAGATTGAGGCGAAAGCTAGTCAGGTTTGGATCTGGGCTGGTACTTGAGTACCTCTAGGCCTATTATTGGTATTAAGATCTGATCCCTAGAGATGCGGCTTAGTAGGGCATCCTGATGGTTATATCCAACCTAAATAACTGGTTTGATTTATAAAATTTTGTTAAGGGACTAGAAAAAGCTAGGCATGGGGGTATGATGGGAACACCATCATGAGCCATAACTAGCTCAATTTGATCTGATAAAGTCAATAAAAGCTCCTACATATCAGCCAAAAGGTCTCTTGGGCAGGTTGAGTTGTTTTGAGAAGAAAAGAAGAATAAAAGGTTATTTATGCAATTTTACCAGTAATCCACAAATACAGAATAACCACGGGTTATTTCAGGGGTTTACTAAAGGTCAAATGTGCTTTAGAGTCTAACAAGAGGGTCCATGCAGAACAAAACAGTTTTTCACGCACTTCAAGAATTAAATGACATTTGAAGTCCTAAAAATAGACCTGCTTAACTAATTGAGGTTTCAATCAGGATAAAATTCATCCAAACCCTCTAAAATTCATAGAAAAATATCCACTAGGGTTTGGTACCTTTGAAATGACCATCAGAACCTATTTTGACCTAAAATAGAGTCTCAGACGGATAGTTGCCCTAATTTGGGTAACTATGCAATTTACCTAGTCAAACTTTGTCAAAACCATAATCCGATTACACTATCAGATTCCTTGGGTCCAAATTAGATTTATACCAAAATTTGGGCCCAATCAGAGATTGTCTTGACCTAGTTTGCATTTCAGTCTTGTCTTATCCTTTCTATTTCACAAGTGCCCCTAGCTTTTGAAATTCATTTCAAACAGGCCCCTATCTTTGATGTCACTCTTTCCAAAGAGGTCCTTCTGCCATTGTTGTGGATTAGTCCTACTGCGGCGACCTTTAGTGTAGAGGGAGCTAGTCACCCCTTTGGGTTGAGACCCGGGGTTAGGTCTAGTCACTCTACGCCAACTTCTATTTGGCTCTCGTGTATGTGGTACCGAGGTGAGCCACTTAATGTAGGGAGGGAGCTAGCCACTCCACGAGGCCTGGGGTTAGGACTAGCCGCCCTACACCGACTCTTGTTAGGCCCACTGGGCAAACTGGGATAGTCGGACGAGGGTATGTGGACTGTGGAGGGGCGAGACCCCATTCTGAGAGGGCAAGGCCTTGTGCTGTTCCGTGCTATACTGTAACGAACGCATGTCCCAGACGTCTTTTAAGACGTCTGGGAGGTGGCCCAGACGTCGGACCAGACGTCTGGGGTCACTTCCAGACGTCTGACCAGACGTTTGGGATCGTTTCCAGATGTCTGGATATCGGTTATCTTTGACACACGCGCGTCGTTTGCGCGCCTGAGCACGCAGACCCGCATATTCACTTTTCTTTCCTCCTGCGGCTGCAGATTCCCCTGCTGCGCTCCTTCTCTCTCCTCCTCGCGTGGCCTTAAAAGGCCACGCCTCCCCTCGCTTCCGTCACCACCGTCTCCTTCCTCTTCTCCTTCAGCTCCAGGTGCGCGAGAGTGAGCGCGAGAGCGAGCGTGAGGTTGCAGCGGTAGCGGCGGTCGCAGTGAGCGCGGAGGAGGTGCTACGTGCGAGAAGCGACGCTCAGCCGTGAGGGCGAGCTCGCCGGGGCTGCCAGGGCCGGCCGGTGGGGAGCGCAGCGGGCACGGGGCGACGCGGGGGGGGACTGCTGCGGTCCGAGCAGCAGGCGCACGAGGTGCGACGAGGCGCGGCGTCGCGAGCGGAGGGCGAGTTGCGGCCTGATTCTGGAAACATTTCCAGAATCAGACGTCTGGGCTGATAGCCAGACGGCGGGGGCGACGTCTGGAAGACCATCCAGACGTCTGAAAGGTGAGTTCTTCCGTCTTCTTCCTTCCTGTCGACTGACTGTACTGAGAGAGAGAGTTGGGTGCGCGCAGGCTCGGTGATTCGCCATCCAACGCGAATCAGACGTCTGGCTGTAGTACTAGACGGCGGGAGCGACCTCCAGACGTCCGGGGTGACTGGACGTCTGAGAAACCACGCAGAACAAGGTAATTCTCTGATCCACTTTTTAAGACGTCTGGAAGAAGTTCCAGACGTCTGATTTTGCACAGTGTCGTCGTTTTCGACCCATTGAGGGCCCGTTCGGGTTCCGTTTTCCACGTTTCGAGTTGCGCCCTTTCCGAAATTAAATCCTCTACCCGTCTACAGTAGCTATACACTGTTTTGAGACACTCCTTGTGTTTGATCCTTGTGATAGGACCTCGTTCCGTTGCAGTCTTGGGGGTCGCGGAGGCACGCGGGATTCCGATCACGCCCCCATTACTCCCGTCGTACCTGGTAGAGTGGCTTTTAAGTATAACCTGTTAAATTGTGGAATCATAAATAGAACCTAGGACATTGCATGAATCCTAGGAATGAGAAATAGATTGAATGGTAGATCCTAGGGTGTTGCATGAATCCTAGGGCTGGAAAACTAGATTGTATGATAGATCCTAGGATATGGCATGAATCCTAGGACGGGAAAACTAGTGGAATGTATGAATACTGCAGTCTTGGAAAATGTGAAAAGGAAATAATAGCTGCCTGTTATGAATAAATGAACATGATTAAGAATATGGGTTGTATGAACGTGAAACTGGAATGGTGAAACTGGAATGTTCTGAGTTAAAGAGCTGGAACCCTACGGGGAATTAGGAGTAGAACTCTTGGAAAGGGAATGGAAAAGAATTGGGAAAGTGAGCTGGCCCTTGAGTACGGAGTACTAAGGAGAGCGACTGCCCCCCTGTTTAGTGCAGAGCGGAGCCAGCCGCCCCAGGGACCCGGGGTTAGGACTGGCCACTCTATACCGACTTGCTGGCCCTTGCGTACGTAGTACCGAGGAGAGCTACTAGTGTAGGGAGGTACTAGCTACCCCACGGGCCCCGGGGTTCTGCTAGCCTCCCACACCGACTTGTTAGGCCCACTAGGGCAAACCAGGGTAGTCAGGCGAGGGTGCGCGGACTGTGGAGGGGCAAGGCCCCTGTTTGGTTACTGTGGAGGGGTTGGACCCTGTTACTGAGAGGGCTCTGCCCTGTACTGGTTCCGTGCTGTGCTTTGGGCACACCCGTTAACGGAAACTGCTGGCAGCGTGCCAGTGCGGGTTAGCTACCCGTGCGTTTACCGCGCGTGCCGTAGTCACCGTTACGTCTGTCAGTGACCTTGGGGTGGTTGACTGAGAGTAGGATCACCACGGGGACTCTCTCGGCCAGGAGAGCACCACGTGCTACTTCTACTGTTCGGAAAAGACTGCAATCAAGATCGTTCCCACGAGGAACATTCGAGATCAAGTGAAAGATCTGAGAAATAGATAAATCGTGAGATAATTGAAAGACTTAAATAAAGAAAGTAACAGAACTTAACAGCTACTGTACACTCTACTGTTTCTTTAGTTTAGTTGTGATGTAAACACATTTACACTACTTAAAATGTCTATTTATGCATGTTCTTAAGCATAGGATTGCATTTCATGATATAAATATTGCATTACATGCATCATCTTGCATTTAGAGTAGTTTGAATAAAATGGAGGTTAATTGTCTCCTTTTATGTGCTTGGACAGGGCAAATATTTTATCGGGGCCTCGGATCAAAGATCCAACCGTATGGATATGATCAGGGCGACGATTGGAGTTCAACGACTCCAAGATCGCCCTAATCAGGCATCCGTAGCATCAGATAGAGACCGGGGAACCCTAGAAGATCAAGGGCCAGGATGGTGTAAATCCGCACTTCAGATGGAAAATCCGACCACACGGATGAATTCGGATCGACGATCGCAGCCGAACGACACAAAAATCAAGTCAATCCGACATCCGTGGCACCATCTACAACTTCCAGAAGATGGACGGCCAAGATAGCGCCACGTGGCGCCATCCCAGCCGCCCAATCGGCCGCAGGAGTCCTGTGAAGACCACGCAACGTCTCCTCTCCGCCGTTGGATCTCGATCCAACGGCTGCGGTCGCGCGCGTTTAAAAACGTCCGCGCGACCATTTCGCCGCGTAGCGCAGCGGCTACGCAGCTGCGGGCGAAGCGGAGGTCGCGGGTTCGAGCCGCGGAGAGGGGGTCGAAGGCGCGGGCGAGCGGGCGCGCACGAGCGTCGGATGAAGATCCAACGGCCGCGCGCGCCCGATAGCGCCGACGCGCAATTGGACGCCCTGGTGGGCGCGCGATCGCACGCGGGCGCCGCGCTACGCAGCGGGCGCGGGCGCGATCTAAGCCGTCCGATCTCGCGATCGGACGGCTGAGACGACGCGGACGTGCGTCTGCGTTACGCGCGCAGGCCAGCCGAGCGGGCGCGCGTGGCGCGGCGGCGACGGCGACGGCGACGGCGGGGCTTTAGCGACGGTTTTATCCGTCACTAAAGACCCCTTATTTATTATTTTGAAGATGTAATGTCCATTTTGCCCCCACTCCTTGCAACTATAAAAGGAGACCCCCTCCATACGAAATTTTCATCCCTTCCTTCTCCTCTCTACCTCTCCAAAGCTCAAGAGAAGCTTGTCCCACACCCGGGATGCTTCTCGCGAGATAAAGTCCAAATTTTCGTCCCCCTTCGGAAGTGGATCCCGCGACGACGACGGCGTGCTGCTTCGTTCCCGTTCTTCTGCTTCGTCCCGCTTCGTTCTCCTTCGTCCAGGCGTCGTCCCGTCCGGCTCGTCCTCCAAGCGACCGTCGAGGAGGATTTCTCTCTCCCTATTCTTTTTACTGCTTTCTAGTATAGATTTACTGCTTTCTAGAGTAGTCTATTCGTCCTCCGAGCGATCGTCGAGGAGGACATTTCTCCCTCCATTCTTTTAATGCTTTCTAGAGTAATTGTTTTATGTTTTCTAGTTGTAATGAAAGAACTCTTTTATGATAAATTCCTTGTCTATTCTACATCTCATTTTGATTTCCATGTATAGTATTCCTTCGCTCTCTCTTACTCCCTCTCTCTCTTTTATTTGTTGTAGATACTTAGATAGTTTAAATTGAATTTCTTTGTGACAAAATAAAAAGAAACGCGGAGTTTTTAAATCAAACGTTCGCCTCCCTGTGTTCGACCCGGAATTCTTATTTCGGTATAAATTTTATTTGTTGAACACGAATCCTTCGCTTTCGAACTACAACGACGGGTTTTTCCAAAAACCAAACACGTCAGCGTAGATTCTCGTTCAACAAGTTGCCACTCTACTCAGTGTTTTGCTGACGTGTTACACTCGTTACCTTTCAGGACCAGGTGTTGAGTAGCCAGGGTCAGCGGCTGCAGAGGACTCTGGGCCGAGTAGGGTCCAGTAGAGTTACCACTGTTTCTTGTACCTCTTTTTGTTCCGTTATAGTGAGTAGTTCTCATTTCCGCTGTACTTTTCTTTACCTGCAGTTCATATTTAGTTATGAATGTTGTTCTACTTTTGTGGTGGTATATACTGTAGTAGTTTCTTTCCTTGCTGCTGTATTTTCTTACTGTTAGTTATATTCATGTTGAATGTGGTTTATTTTACTGCTCTTTTGGTTACTTCCTCGTTGGACGACTAGGTCTTGGGATTAGTTGAGTCGGTCCGGTTCTCGTGTCTCGTAGGGGCTCGGGAATCGGGTCGTTACAAGATGGTATCAGTGCAAGGTCGTCCTGAGAAGTGAATCAACTGACTGTAGAATAACCAATTCTCATGTTTATAACTAGAGTAGCCACCACAACATATCTCTTGACATGAGCTCTTAGAAGTTTCGTTAGGTACCGTTTGTTTGACGTTTTTCTGTTTTGTTTCACGTCTCCTTACAGGAGATGCCTCGTCGCGGGATTGGTGAGGCGGGTTGCGGGCGCGGCCGAGGACTAGGTCGGCGAGGTGGGCGTGCCGTTGCCGACACCCCAGTGGACCAGCCACTACTCCTGGGCGTCCAGGCCCAGGACCTCGCCCGGCTGATACGAGACATTGTACGAGAGGAGCTCCACCCACCGCCCCGAGCACCTCACCCTGGGGTTGCGGAGGGGGAGTCATCTGTGGGACCACTCGACGGACGCGGCGCTGGACACGGGGGAGGGGATGGGCTGCCGCAGCCCCCACCTTCCTCCGATACTTTCGTGCACGAGGCACCTTCGCCTGGAGGTGCATCAGCACCTCCCCTACAGCGCCACTTCGAGCTTTTCGGGCAGTTCCGGAAGCTGAAGCCCCCCTCCTTCAAGGGGGATGAGGACCCGACCGAGGCAGAGGACTGGCTTGAGCAGCTGGAGAAGATCTTCGACACCCTTCGCCCCCCGGTGGAGTGCCGCGTGGCCTTTGCCACGTACCAGCTGGAGAGTGCGGCACACAGGTGGTGGAGGGCAGTCCGGGGACAGGAGAGGGACGAGCCAACGTGGGACCAGTTCGTCACCCTCTTCTGCGAGCAGTACTTTCCCCAGACGTGGAAGGACCAGAGGAGGCGGGAGTTCCACACTCTCCGCCAGGGGACGATGACTGTGAGCGCGTAATGCACGCGTTTCTTGGAGCTGTCCCGCTTTGCAGCGACAACGGTAGCCACTGAGGAGCACCTTTGGAGGTTCACCGAGGGGCTCCGGCCTGCGATCCGGGGGTATGTCAAACCCCTGAAGCTGCCTACGTTTTCGAGGGTGGTAGAGGCAGCTATGACTTACGAGGAGACCAACTCGTCCGCGCGAGACACCGATGGCGGGCGGAAGAGGCCCTTCCAGCCAGACTTCTCACAGGGTCGGCGAGAATGGAGACACGTGGCGTCCGCAGGAGAGCCGTCACGTTTTACAGGGCCATCAATGGCCTTTGGGGGCCCTCGACAGGGGCCAGTCGCCAGCACCGGACCCCCATCTAGCCGACAGCAGGGACCCACTGAGGGCGGGAGTCGGGTTCCCCCTGTTACCAGTGTGGCCAGCCGGGCTACATCAGGAGGGACTGCCCGTCTAGGGCAGGAGGTCAGCAGATACTCCCCACGCAGAGCACTAGAGGGCGCATAGGAGGCCGCGGTTCCCAGGCGCGAGGAGGAGGACAGCAGTCGCAAGGAGGGTACCGGCCAGCACCTACCCGTCTGACGCAGAGTGTGGCTGCTTCGTCCGCACCTAGAGCTGAGGGGCGTATCAACAACCTAACACATAGGGATGCCAGAGCTTGGGATCGGTGGTAGCAGGTATGGTTTCAGTTTTCGGCAGACTCGTTTACACGCTTTTCGATTCCGGCGCTACGCACTCGTTTGTCGCAGCCAGTTTTGCAGTTAGTTTGGACCAGGATTATACACAGTTAGAGAATCCGTTCGTAATCAGGGGTCCGAGTGGTCAGCTGTTTGTAGCTGAGGAGGTGTACACGGATTGAGAGGTCAGTGTCGGGGGACATAGCCTGCCAGCTGACCTGATTATGATACAGATGGAGGACTTTGGAGTGATTCTGGGGATGGATTGCCTGTCCGCTTACCACGCCTTGGTGGACTGTTTTGAGAGGAAGATCGTCTTCTCCATTCCGGAGTTGCCTTCTTTCGAGTTTCACGGATAGCCAGTGGACGGAGGTTTCAGGTGTATTTCGGCACTTCGGGCGGCGAGACTTTTGAGCCAGGGGTGTGAGGGCTTCCTAGCTTGTGTGGTGGTAGAGCCCAGCCCTGTGGTAGACTTCCAGAGCATCCCGGTGGTCAGAGAGTACTCTGACGTGTTTCCAGACGAGTTACCAGGACTACCGCCCGAGCGTGAGATCGAGTTTGAGATCTCACTAGTACCAGGGACCAGCCCCATCTCCACCGCGCCACACAGGATGGCACCGCTTGAGCTGCGAGAGCTCAAGTCTCAGTTGTAGGACCTTCTGGAGAAGGGTTTCGTGAGGCCCAGTGCGTCTCCCTGGGGAGCCCCGGTACTGTTTTTGAAGAAGAAGGATGGGACCTTACGCCTTTGTGTGGACTACCGACAGCTGAATAGGGTCACCATCAAGAACAGATATCCGCTGCCGAGGATCGACGACTTGTTTGACCAGTTGCGGGGTGCCACGGTGTTTTCCAAGATCGACTTGAGGTCTGGATACCACCAGTTGAGGATCAGGGAGACCGACGTCTCCAAGACAGCTTTCTGCACCCGGTACGGACACTACGAGTTTTTGGTCATGCCGTTTGGGCTGACCAATGCCCCCGCTGCTTTCATGGACCTGATGAACCGGGTGTTTAGACCGTACTTGGACCAGTTCGTGGTGGTTTTCATAGATGACGTACTCATCTATTCTAGAGATCGGACGTAGCACGGACAGCACTTGCGGATGGTTCTGGACACTCTGAGACGACGCCGGCTGTACGCCAAATACAGCAAGTGCGAGTTCTGGTTGAGGGAGGTGACCTTCCTAGGTCATGTGATCTTTGGAGATGGCTTGGCGATGGACCCAGCCAAGGTCGAGGCAGTGCTCAGGTGGGAGAGACCGCGTTCAGTTACTGAGATTCGCAGTTTCCTGGGACTGGCAGGCTACTACAGACGATTCATCAGATGATTTTCACAGATTGCGCGTCCTATGACACAGTTGACCCAGAAGGACGTGCCCTTCGCTTGGACAGACACCTGTGAGGCGTGTTTTCTGGAGCTGAAGGAGAGGTTGACCTCGGCCCCCGTGCTCACCATCCCTGACAGTAGTGGCGGGTTCGTTGTGTACACGGACGCCTCCTTGCAGGGGTTAGGAGGTGTGCTCATGCAGAGGGGTCACGTTGTCGCTTACGCTTCGCGGCAACTGAAGCCCCATGAGCATACCTACCCTACCCACCACCTAGAGTTGGCAGCTGTTGTCTTCGCGTTGAAGACTTGGAGGCACTACTTGTACGGTGAGACCTTCGAGATTTTCACAGATCACAAGAGCCTCAGATACCTTTTTGATCAGAAGGAGCTCAACATGAGACAGAGACGTTGGTTGGAGCTCCTGAAGGACTACGACTGCAGCATCTCCTACCACCCAGGAAAGGCCAATGTGGTGGCTGATGCCTTGAGTCGTAAGGCGCCCGCACTCTTGGCTAGTCTACAATTACAGAGTTGGAGCCTTTTGGAGGAGGTGGGCAGTTGGCGACCCCTAGAGTTACGAGGGTACTGTGGGGCAATGACGGTGACACGGCAGACTAGGCTAGAGCTGATAGATCGCATTATCACAGGACAGATGGCCGATCCGTACTTGCAGTCTTTGCCCGACAAAGTGCTGTCAGGAGACCCAGGGGACTTCTCTTTCACAGACCAGGTGCTACGCTTGAGGGGACGGTTGTGCGTTCCCAGAGACGAGGAGCTGTTGAGAGAGCTCCTGACTGAGGCACACGGTTCCAGATTCACCATACATCTCGGAAACACGAAAATGTACCACGACTTGAGACGCGAGTTTTGGTGGAGAGGGATGAAGCGGGATGTGGGTGAGTTCGTGCAGCAGTGCTTAGTGTGCCAGCAGGTGAAAGCCGAGCATCAGAGGCCTGCAGGGCCGCTTCAGCTGCTTCCAGTGCTAGAGTGGAAGTGGGAGAGCATCACCATGGACTTGGTGGTGGGCTTACCTGTTACCCAGCGGGGACACGACGCAGTCTGGGTAATAGTGGATAGACTGACGAAGATGGCACGATTCTGGCCGATCCGAGTCACTTTGGGACCAGCACAGTTGGCAGAGAGGTATATCAGGGATGTGGTACGACTACACGGAGTTCCGCGGGAGATCGTAACCGACCGGGATACCCGCTTTACGTCCCAGTTTTGGGCTGAGTTTCAGCAGGCCTTGGGGACGCGGTTGAGGTTTAGTACGGCTTACCACCCCCAGACGGACGGACAGTCTGAGCGCACGATACAGACACTTGAGGACCTTTTACGTGCCTGTGTACTGGACTGGAGGGGCTCTTGGGAGGAGCACCTGCCCCTGGCGGAGTTTGCATACAACAACAGATATCACTTGAGCATCGGCATGGATCCCTACGAGGCTCTGTACGGACAGAGGTGTACGGCACCCTTGAGTTGGGTTGAGGTGGGGACCAAGTGGGAGGTTGGCCCCAGGTTGATCCGGCAGAGTCAGGAGGTAGTTGAGTAGATCCACAGACGACTCTGCATTGTCAGGAGTAGACAGAAGAGCTACGTGGATCGGAGACGCAGAGAGGTGCAGTTTGAGGTTGGGGACCACGTCTTCCTTCGTGTTTCGCCCATGAAGGGCGTACAGCGGTTTGGGGTGAGAGGGAAGCTCACATCGAGGTTTGTGGGGCCCTTTGAGGTCCTGGAGCGGGTTGGACCCGTTGCTTACAGGCTTGCCCTCCCCCCGCAGCTTTCTGGTGTGCACGGCGTGTTCCACGTGTCCAACCTCAGGAAGTACGTAGCCGATCCCAGTCACGTACTGAGTCATGAGAGCGTCGAGGTGGGTGACGACCTGACCTACCCCGAGCGGCCAGTGCAGATTCTAGACCGAGCTGTCCGCAATTTGAGACGAAAGCAAGTACCCCTGGTAAAGGTTTTGTGGAGGAGCCAGCGGTATGAGGAGGCTACCTGGGAGCTTGAGGCGGCAATGCGGGAGTGGTACCCGGAGATTTTCGCGGGTACGTCTTTCGGACCGGCTTCGGTCCTCTTTGAGTTTGTTATGGTTATTTTGACGTCTTTTCCCGCACCCTAGTTGGCGCAAGTTTCAGGAATGAAACTTCCTTTGAGTTTGTTATATTGTAACGAATGCACGCCCCAGACGTCTTTTAAGACGTCTGGAGGTGGCCCAGACGTCGGACCAGACGTCTGGGGTCACTTCCAGACGTCTGACCAGACGTTTGGGATCATTTCCAGACGTCCGGAAATTGGTTATCTTTGACACACGTGCGTCGTCTGCGCGCCTGAGCACGCAGACCCGTATATTCGCTTTTCTTTCCTCCTGCGGCTGCAAATTCCCCTGCCGCGCTCCTTCTCTCTCCTCCTCGCTCGGCCTTAAAAGGCCACGCCTCCCCTCACTTCCGTCACCACCGACTCCTTCCTCTTCTCCTTCAGCTCCAGGTGCGCGAGAGTGAGCGCGAGAGCGAGTGCGAGGTTGCAGCGGCAGCGGCGGTCGCAGTGAGCGCGGAGGAGGTGCTACGTGCGAGAGCGACGCTCAGCCGTGAGGGCGAGCTCGCCGGGGCTGCCAGGGCCGGTCGGCGGGGAGCGCAGCGGGCGCGGGGCGACGCGGGGGGGGACTGCTACGGTCCGAGTAGCAGGCGCATGAGGTGCGACGAGGCGCGGCGTCGCGAGCGGAGGGCGAGTCGCGGCCTGATTCTGGAAACATTTCCAGAATCAGACGTCTGGGCTGATAGCCAGACGACGGGGGCGACGTCTGGAAGACCATCCAGACGTCTGAAAGGTGAGTTCTTCCGTCTTCTTCCTTCCTGTCGACTGACCGTACTAAGAGAGAGAGTTGGGTGCGCGCAGGCTCGGTGATTCCCCATCCAACGTGAATCAGATGTCTGGCTGTGGTACCAGACGGCGGGAGCGACCTCCAGACGTCCGTGGTGACCATCGGACGTCTGGGAACTAGGCCAGACATCCCCGCAGGCTTCTGGACGTCTGAGAAACCACGCAGAAAAAGGTAATTCTCTGATCCACTTTTTAAGACGTCTGGAAGAAGTTCCAGACGTCTGATTTTGCACAGTGTTGTCGTTTTCGACCCGTTGAGGGCCCGTTCGGGTTCCGTTTTCAGCGTTTCGAGTTGCGTCCTTTCCGGAATTAAATCCTCTACCCGTCTACAGTAGCTATACACTGTTTTGAGACACTCCTTGTGTTTGATCCTTGTGATAGGACCTCGTTCCGTTGCAGTCTTGGGGGTCGCGGAGGCACGCGGGATTCCCGATCACGCCCCCATTACTCCCATCGTACCTGGTAGAGTGGCTTTTAAGTATAACCTGTTAAATTGTGGAATCATAAATAGAACCTAGGACATTGCATGAATCCTAGGAATGAGAAATAGATTGAATGGTAGATCCTAGGGTGTTGCATGAATCCTAGGGCTGGAAAACTAGATTGTATGATAGATCCTAGGATATGGCATGAATCCTAGGACGGGAAAACTAGTGGAATGTATGAATACTGCAGTCTTGGAAAATGTGGAAAGGAAATAATAGCTGTCTGTAAATTCGTTTAAACAGCTGCCTGTTATGAATAAATGAACATGATTAAGAATATGGGTTGTATGAACGTGAAACTGGAATGGTGAAATTGGAATGTTCTGAGTTAAAGAGCTGGAACCCTACGGGGAATTAGGAGTAGAACTCCTGGAAAGGGAATGGAAAAGAATTGGGAAAGTGAGCTGGCCCTTGAGTACGGAGTACTAAGGAGAGTGACTGCCCCCCTGTTTAGTGCAGAGCGGAGCCAGCCGCCCCAGGGACCCGGGGTTAGGACTGGCCACTCTGTACCGACTTGCTGGCTCTCGCGTACGTAGTACCGAGGAGAGCTACTAGTGTAGGGAGGTACTCGCTACCCCACGGGCCCCGGAGTTCTGCTAGCCTCCCACACCGACTTGTTAGGCCCACTAGGGCAAACCAGGGTAGTCAGGCGAGGGTGCGCGGACTGTGGAGGGGCAAGGCCCCTGTTTGGTTACTGTGGAGGGGTTGGACCCCTGTTACTGAGAGGGCTCTGCCCTGTACTGGTTCCGTGCTGTGCTTTAGGCGCACCCGTTAACGGAAACGACTGATCGCGTGCCAGTGCGGGTTAGCTACCCGTGCGTTTACCGCGCGTGCCGTAGTCACCGTTACGTCTGTCAGTGACCTTGGGGTGGTTGACTGAGAGTAGGATCACCACGGGGGACTCTCCCGGCCAGGAGAGCACCACGTGCTACTTCTACTGTTCGGAAAAGATTGCAATCAAGATCGTTCCCACGAGGAACATTCGAGATCAAGTGAAAGATCTGAGAAATAGATAAATCGTGAGATAATTGAAAGACTTAAATAAAGAAAGTAACAGAACTTAACAGCTACTGTACACTCTACTGTTTCTTTAGTTTAGTTGCCACTCTACTCAGCGTTTTGCTGACGTGTTACACTCGTTACCTTTCAGGACCAGGTGTTGAGCAGCTAGGGTCAGCGGCTGCAGAGGACGCTGGGCCGAGTAGGCTCCAGTAGAGTTACCACTGTTTCTTGTACCTCTTTTTGTTCCGTTATAGTGAGTAGTTCTCGTTTCCGCTGTACTTTTCTTTACCTGCAGTTCATATTTAGTTATGAATGTTGTTCTACTGTTGTGGTGGTATATACTGTAGTAGTTTCTTTCCTTGCTGCTGTATTTTCTTACTGTTAGTTATATTCATGTTGAATGTAGTTTATTTTACTGCTCTTTTGGTTACTTCCTCGTTGGACGACTAGGTCTTGGGATTAGTTGAGTCAGTACGGTTCTCGTGTCTCGTAGGGGCTCGGGAATTGGGTCGTTACATATACTTTTAGGCGTACTCGCGAGCGGAAATGACTGACTGCATGCCAGTGTAGGGTAGCTACCCATGCGCTTATCGCGCGTGCTGTAGTCACCACTGCGTCGCGATCATGACCTCGGGGTGGTTGACTAGGTGTAGTACTACCATGAGGGACTCTCCCGGCTAGGAGAACACCATGTGTACATCCTACGTCACGGGAAAGATTGCAATCAAGATCGTTCCGTTGAGGAATAGACAAGATCAAGAGATGACCAGATAAATAAAAGAACAAACGAATTAAAACTATTTGGTTGAGCTAAATGAAAATGAATAATTAATTAGTTGCTTGTCTTAATTGCATGTAAATGGCTTAATTACCACTTTACTTAGTGTTAGCTGACTACGGAATTTTATAACCTTGTTCAAGTCAGGGATTTGAGTAGCCAGCACCACCGGTTGCAGAGGGAGCTGGGCCCAATCTAGCCCAGCTTTAGCTGTTGTCGTTTCTGTTCTAGCACGTTCTTTTGTTGTAGTAGTAAGTATTTGTTATATGGAATGCTATTTCTATTGCATTTCTATTTTATTTTCCGCTGTAGTAGTTGTGTTGGCCTATACTATTATGAGACATTTCGTTCTGTTTCCTTTACTGTCTCTGTATTATTTTCTGCTTAGTTACATTGTGTTTGTGGTTGCAGAATATTTTCTGCCTTTGGTTATTTCTCATTGGATGACTAGGTCTTGGGATTAGTCGAGGTGGGATGGTCTCGGGTCCTGTAGGGATCTGGGATCAGGTCGTAATAGTATACGAAGAGGAAAAACAACCTGCAATATCAGCTTTCATCTCAATGTATCACAGCAAGAGAACGAAGGAAAAAGAACCTTGAATATGAGTATATGAAATGGAAAAACAACCTCTAACATAAGATTTCAACTCAATGTATGACAGCCAGAGAAGCAAGGAAAAAAAAACTCCAATATAAGTATACGAATAGTAAAAACAACCTCCAACATTAGATTTAAACTTAACGTATAGCACTCTGGCTGAAATAAGGAAATCTCAAACTTTCTGCATAGTCCCTACTTGTGTAAAGTAAAACTCTAAAATTAGGAAAATCAGCCAAATGCCACTTAAAGGGTGAAAGAATGAATGTGACAGAAGTGAGAATCAGCCCTATATAGCTATATCTCTTGTCAGCAAAAAAACTTTGGAAAAACAAGACATAGTATGTCAGCAAGACATATCAGATTTCATACTTATGTAATAAACCTCCTTAAATCATGACATAGCAGCAAAGAACAAGACAACAATCGGTGCAAATTAGGAAGAAGAACAAATGAATACCATCGAACAACAAATTAATACCAAGGAAATCACAACATATGATCAGATTTGAAGTGAAAATAGATAGGGCTTTCAGATAAAGCACTGCAAACCATTGAACCACATATAAAGTCAGATTGGAAATCACCTCAAATTTAACTTATCTTAGGTATATATGAATGAGATAGTGACAACAAAATAGGTAAAAAAGTCATCTTCAGAAAGATTGCAATTGAAAATAGCAATATCCTCGAATGAAAATTTCAATAGGCCTTTTAGGTGAACTTCTTAAACACATCATAGCATGGAAATGCATTCAAAGAATAACAAATGATTACCATGGAAATGAATACCACCGAAATCACAACATATGATTAGATTTTAAGTAAAAATAGATGGGGCTTTCAGAAAAATATTTTGAAACGATTGAACCACATGTAAACTTAGATTGAAAATCACCTCAGAAATTTGTTGACGATCGAAACCCTTCTCCACTAGATTGAAGCCAAGATTACTTTTATAAGACAACCTTCCGAATAGATAAAAACAAGAGTAAGAAATCTGGCAAAAGCAAGAAAAAAAAGAAATGACACAAAAAACCTCAAACCCACCAGATTAGGGTTACAACTGCTCGTGGAAATGGGGCTCGCCTGCAATGACCCTTTTATAGACGTTCCACGCATCATATCGACCATCAATGCCTAGAACAACCAATATGGTAAGGAATCAATAAAGGTGATGTGCGTTCATGAGATAGATGACTCGGATTTGCGGATACACAGGCCAAGGTTGCCTCGGAAGCAGCCATCTCACATATGGAGGAACAACTTCAGTAAGGACAAGGGAGTAAAGGCAAGGTACTGACCTTTCATTGCAAGAAGGACTTCATAGACACTGTAGCCCTAGCCATTGATTCAACGAGACCACCTGCATCCTAACATCGAATGGCGCCAAAGTCGAACCAGGGCGTGGATGCCCTGCCCCTGCAGTGGCGACAACCATCGATTGAAACGAGGAGTAGAGGTTTCAGTTTCACGCCTTCGAGAGGACGAGCAAGGGAGAGAGGTGGACAAGCGAAAAAGAAGAGGGGCATCTTCGTCATACAGGGAAAGGTGGTGCTTGCAAGTAGGAGAGAGAGAATGGGGGTTGGATCGTAGGTTACCCCAACCTGCCTTTGAAGAGGGGTTAGGATAACATAGGATAAGTGGCCAAACGAGGGTTGGGTTAACCCTCATGATAAACAGCGGCTAACCCACAAAAAGAGGGTTTAATCCCCACCATGAACTACGCCTAGGTCTCTCTTTCGTTTGAGATAAGCACTGTATCCCAAATTATTTCTTTGTTTATTTTTTTTCTTTGGGCCTGTTTGCTTGCGGGCTTGTAGGCGAAATAGGGGATTGGAGGGGGGTTAGGAGGGTTGGAGTTGGGAGGCATGGGATACGACAGGATACAAGATCCATTAATATTCCTTTTTTTCACTTGTAATTTAAAAAATACTATTTAATAATTACAATCCATCACATCAAAATCCACTCTCTCTTGTTTCTCATAAAACCAACATATCAATCATTAACAATCCCACCAATTATTACAAACCCACAAACTAAACACCTTCTTATAATTATTCCACTTCAATTCTATCCCAAAATAACACTATTCCTTACCAAAGGCAACCTTAATTTTTTTGTCCAACGCTAAATTCAATTTGAAACATTATTTCGTTTCCGTCTTGGCATTCACTCGTGTACCATCCCATGTGTGACACATGGTGAGAGTAAGTAATGAATTGGAAGTCTCAATGTATTGTCCAACCTTTTTTTTTGAAAGAGTAAATTTCCATTAAAAGGGAGGAACCCAATATAAGAGGATGCATCCAAGAGGGGAATGGAGAGATAGAGAATCCTAATGCCCTCAACAGGGGGAGGTTACGCCCATTGAAATGGGGGAAGGTCAAAACACAAAGACCAAGAAACAAAGGAAGAAGAAGAAGAAGCATCCCTAAACTGGAAACCAGACGGCCTCTCAGAGGAGAGCGACCTCACGCTCGTTGATATAGCAAAGTGCCAACAAGAATAAATCTCGAAGAAGGCGCTAACAAGAAGACTGAAAAACTCAGCCACTGACTTTCGTTAGAAATCTCGACCATGATAGCTCGGGGTCACATGTGGTCCCTTACAAAACAAAACAACATCAAAAAGAAAAGAAAAAGAAAACCATATAACTCCAACAACCAAAAACCACCCATACGACAAACACCAACCACAAAATGCCACCATCCACGCGTCAATCGCTGCCTCAAGATCTCCACAGCCAGCCAAAACCACCTCGCCCCTCACATTGATCCCCACCCAACCAACCACCGCCGTGTCAAGCCATCACCACTCGCCGGAACAGCCACGCCACGCATCAACGACAACCAACAGGTAGACACGACGACCAGCAACCAAGACGACGACTGCGACGGCTCCCACGTGAGCACCACCACCAACCTCAAGCAGAGATCACGAACGACGACGACGAGCCCATGACTGGTGAAGACGAGTCGCAACTCGATCATCGAGCTTGGATCATTAGGGGCGTACAACTACCTCGAAAGACGAGCAATGAGTGACAAGCGACCATGCATGTCAATGAGTAGCTCCGATCATTGAAGATGTTTGGTCCAAGGGAGGAAGGGGGATGATCCGACGAGTTGGAGGGTCCTGATCAACCGTGTATGGCTGATCAGGGCCCGAGTGAAAGATGGGTTCTTTTCAAGCGGTGGAGCGAGAGAGGAGAAGACAAAGCCGTTGAGAATATCTATCTTCGGAAGGGGTGAAAAATTGACATCAAAGATCTATTGTCCAGCTATTTGCTTCTATCTCAGCATCTCAAGTTGATTTTTTTTGTGTTTAAATTACTCGCAATGATGATCGGCCAAGGCACTTGTTGGCTAGGCGGTCCTTTCTTCTTTCGCTCCCTCCTTTCTTCTTCCGCTCGCGAAAACCACCGTGATGTCCATACAGGGCTCCGATCAATCGGCCGATCAGAGCCCCCCCTCCTGTCGGCTTATCCTCTCCTCCCTTGGGAACCTTCCTTCTATTGCGACAGTGACATGCACGGAGTGCTGCGGCCAGACACGGGCAGGGCGAAGGCGGGCGTAGCGGTGGGTTGGCTGGTGTATGCGAGGGGTGTCTTCTCTGTTCATTGTGTCTTTCGCTTGCTGCGGTCCTACTCATGGGCGTGGCGGCAGGCTCCACAGCGTGCAGTGGTAGGGGCAGCCCAGTGGCATGCGACGGCGATGGGCCTGCTCTAGCATTGGCATAGTCGTTGCATGTGTTGTTTTGTCCTTTTCTTCATGTAGGTCGTGTGGTGCTTTGGTTTGCTTGTTGTTGCTCGTTTGTAGATGGTTTATTCCTTTCTTTTCTTTTTTTTGTTGTGTAGCTTATTTTATTGGGGATCATGTGTGACCCCAAACTTCTTACGGCTGAGGTACTGATGCGAGTTAGTGCTCGAATTTGACCCTTGGGTCGTTGTATTCAACTTCTTATTAGTATAATCTTTAAATTTTCCTCATTGACATTTTGCTATATTTACACATGTAAGATCAACCTCTTTAAGGAGGCCATTCTATTCTCGATTTAGTGACACATTTCATTTTTTTTTACCCTTTATTTTTTATTTTATTTTTATATTTTAAGTTCCACCACTTTTAAGGAGCGTATTCTCTCCTCGTGAGGGCAATCTTCCCTTACTCTTCCCCTTTTAACGAAACTATCTTCAAAGATGCACTTGCTGACTCGACATTGTTTGCGTCTTAACTTACGACGAATTGGGTACCTCCCAACCCAACCTTCCTTGCGTACTTGATCGATGCTAATTATGGTGTTTCAGAGGAAAAAAAAAACATAACGAATTGAAAAATGCAAGATAATTGATCTACTTGTTTTCTTGAATTTACTGGAAATGAGTGGGATTTTAAGCGTGCTGATTTAAAATTTCCTTTAATTTTGGATATTGTACTTTAGAGTATCAATTTTTTGTCCGAAGATAAGTATTCTTTTCTCAGTTGTTTATTTATTTATTTCTTAAATTTTTTTGTCCAACGATTTATCTCTCTTTCATTTATTCACGTCAATATTCTTGCCTTGGCATTTATTCATGTATACTATCACCATGTGTGCCATATGATGGATTGGAATATGCAAGGTAGTTATCCTACTTACTTCCTTGAGTTTAGGGGAAATGAAAGGGATTTCAAGATTGGTGATCCAAAATCTCCTTTAATTTTAGAGATTGTACTTTGCATTGTTACATTCAAGGGTAATCTTTCTATCTATTTATATATATAATGAATTGTCATGGATATGTTACTATTCATAGCTTATTCACGGTAATTTTTATATATAGCAGTGTTGAAATTAAGATGAGCAGGAGGGTGGGGGTGGGGGGGGGGGGGGGGGCAATTGATGTCTTGTTGGTCTCAAGTAGAAAATAGAAAGGAAGGGAAATGAAAAAGGATATTAGTACAAAAATATAAAAATTGATGAACTTTACAACCTAAGAAGGTGGGGGTAATAAAAAAATGAAATTTAAAAATTGAGGCTACATCACAAGTTTCCCTTTCATCATTTTGGATTGATGTATTTTGATTTAAAGTGGTAGTGATTTTTAAATAAGATTTCATAACTATGAAATTATTTTATACTAATATTTAAATATAAAATTTTGATTTTTGTGTTAATTCATGAAGCCTTCTAAATGATATTAGTTATTATTTTTAATTTTCTTGAGATAATGTTATATGGTTACATATGAACGTTTTTTGTTTTTTTCCTTTTACTAACAATATACCGTTATGATTCAAAATTTTAGGTATAACTGCCTTTAAAAAATATCTTCTTTTTAATAGATTTGACACATAAACTACAATCCTACACCAAAATTATAAGTTAAAAAATTATTATAATAATGTCGCATCGACATGCATAAATGATTTTACCAAACCATCCATTATTTTGAATAAAACAAATCCTCTCACGTAAAATAATCGTCGCACTTTTCATAAGTGACAAATCAAAATCATCAGATAAAATTTTTAAAATTGCATGGGAGTTCTCGAATGCACGTTTCCACTACTCTGCATCCACGTCATACTTAGTCCCCATTCTGTATCATGTACCTGCAGAGCAAAAATATTGGACCCTTATAGGCGAGGCACTACGGTATGCAGAATACAATGCATGTCAAGAAGTTGGCGGTTAATTAAAACAGTACCTGAGTCAGTTGGATTATATATGATCCAACGGATTAGATAGATTTTCATTGGATAATTTTTATCTGAGAGTTCAGACAGATGAACTCCGTCAGAGAGGTAGGTGATGTGAAATAATTAGACATTGAAAAGTGATCTATTTATAATGTTGCAATCTTGTTAGATTAGAGAGCAGTTAGCGGAATGTACGTGACGTAACGTGTACGGAAAACAACGTTACGAAGGATCACAATAGACATTTACAGAATTTAAATTAATTAACAAAAATGTTGAAATATATTGATGTAACGCCTTACAAAAAGATGATTTGAAATGATTTGAGTGCAGGCACATATTATACTTCTTTCTCTTCCTCCCTTCTCAAAAATTTACTGAAAAATTTTAAAGGTTAAATCCTCTTCATACATGCATACCTTTTGAGATAGAATTGAATCACAATTTATTTTTGTGTCTCCCTGTACTTGCAATTTTAGGTTGAACCTTCGTTTATCGTGAATCCAATAAAATTTGTTTTCGGGCTTCGATCACTTCCAAACCAAGATTACCCAAACTGGGTGCAACGACCGCCCATGCGTCTCCTTTGCAGAAGTCCCTTGGAAAATTCCTCTTATATCTTAAACAGTTGCTCCTTTTTTGCTGAAGAAATAATGAGAATGAATTATAAATCCAACTTCTTACTTTTCTGCAATCTCTACGTCCCCAGAGCAAAATTCACCATTCCGACCGGCCAGGAAGAATGCCAACATTGTTGTCATCTTCTGGTTCTCGTTGAAGGAAAGATGTAATTGATTGCTTTGTAGGAAAGCCGAAGACTCTTCTCATCTTGCTTCATAAATTCACAACTTCTTGACCGGTTCTAGGAGAGAAAATAAAATTTAAAGGTTTATTCCCTTTGTTACTTATGAAAAACCCACTGCAAAATCAATCTAAAAAATTGAAATATATACTTTGGCTGATTTCATATACAATAGTTAGATCAAAATAGTGCTAATAGGATATGACTCATATATATATATATATATATATATATATATATATATATATAAAGTTTTTGAAATAGATACTCATGCATAACGCTTTTTAGTTTAATTAACACGAATCATTCCATCCGAATCAACCACTTGAGTGACAAAAATTAAGAGCTATAAACAAAAAAGAAAAAAGGTATATCATGTACAAATGTTTCTACCAAACATAAAAGTTTCATGGGAATGCCACTGGAACACCTCAAGATATTCTTTTATGGTACAAATTATTTAGATAGAGTACTGTTGTCTCGTACTAGGGCCAGATTCTTTGAAATTACCTTAAGTCTTCTTATTTCCTACAACATATTTCAAACATAAGTATTGAAATCAAAGAATTTAGATAAATGTGCAGGCCAATCTTTTATATATATAAAGTATCGTTGAGAATATTAGTGTCGGTACTCTATATTTATTATTATTATTTTTAAAAACTAGGCTCTTGTCTTTCTCTCTCATCTCTCAAAGCCTCTCTCTTATACTTGCAAACAATAGGCATCGTGTCCATTAGTGCCATCACTGTTGATGATAGGTAAAAATAGTTCTTCGATTCAAAATTCTACACATGATCCAGCAGATACCCGATTACAGGGTAAGTAGGTAGGATCGATATTATCCGTCTCACCTGTGACTAACCGGATCCAAATCGGGATCCGTCCAACTTGCTAAAAGATTTGACGTAGCTAAAGTCCAAGATACGATAAGACAGAAGTGACTATTGACAACCCAATAGCAGTATGACGGAAAATGTACTAGTTATTAGGCTAAGAATCTTTCCATGCTGTAAATAGCGAGAGAGGTCATCGAATAGAGGGGCCCGAGAGGGAGAGAAAATCCTGTAATCTCATAAGTTCTAGTGCATAGTTGGGATCATCATCCTTCCCCCAGATGTACACCTTTTGCAGTGAAATTGGGTCACCAAATTCCCCTTTCTCCTTTGTGATTGCTTGATGTTCGTCGGGTCGAGCCCTCCCATCACCTGGGAAGCTCGATCACTCCCTCTTAGTGATGGATGTTAATGGTTATGTAGCGCTCCCTGCTTTTACAAATCTTTTGGTGGCTATTTGAGGCTCATCGAATGGTGTTGTATGTGGGAAGCATCAACAAAAAATGCCATCGCTCTTCTGAGCATCCAGTTGCTGGGAGGAGACGCCCCTTCGGCGCCCTACCTCGACCTCCCTGAGCAGGAACTTTTATAGTGATCTTAACCGCTCGTAGCCCCACTTGTGGCTCTGCCCTCCTAAGGGGGCCCTGGTTAGGATTCGACATCTACACATCCTGACGACACCTTTACCACATTGGTCCCAGTAAAGGGAAGCAGGTATGTTCTGGTCGGTCGCCCGAGGCCCCGAAGCGGACCTCCTCCCTCGAGGTGAAGGGTGGGAAGAAAAAATATGTGGAGTCGAGGCCGATGGCCTTGGGTATTCGCCCTCGTGCGTAGTGTCTGCCCACTCCTAAGGAAGACAGCGGCAACCTTTCGGCGGAAGAGCTCAAAGAGCCGGTTGAGGCTCGGCACAGAGGACAATGGAACCCAGTGATGTCCTTCGAAGCCACCCTCGGATGGTGTGGGGGCACGATCGTCTCGTTAGAAGACCTTGCCACGCTCTCTCGATTGCGCTTTGTAACGACCCGATTCCCGAGTCCCTGCGAGACACGAGAACCGGACCGACTCGACTAATCCCAAGACCCAGTCGTCCAACGAGGAAGTAACCAAAAGACAGTAAAATAAACCACATTCAGCATGAATATAACTAACAGTAAGAAAGTACAGCAGTAAGGAAAGAAACTACTACAGTAGGCACCACCACAACAGTAAAACAACATTTACCATATAACAAAAACTGCAGGTAAAGAAGGTACAGCGGAAACAAAAACTACTCACTAGAATAGAAACAAAAAGGGGTACAAAGCTGTGGTAACTCTACTGGACCCTACTCGGCCCAGCGTCCTCTGCAGCCGCCGACCCTGGCTGCTCAACACCTGGTCCTGAAAAAGGTAACGAGTGTAACACGTCAGCAAAACGCTGAGTAGAGTGGCAAACTAACTAAAGGCAACAGTAGAGTGTGCAGGAGCTGTTATGTTCTATTACTTCCTTTATTTACATCTTTCAATTTTTCTTACTATTTCATTTATTTCTCAGATCCTTTACTTGATTTCGAATGTCCTCATGGGACGATCTTGATTGCAGTCTTTTCCAAAAGTAGAAGTAGCACGTGGTGCTCTCCTGGCCGGGAGAGTCCCCCGTGGTGATCCTACCCTCAGTCAACCACCCCAAGGTCACTGACAGACGTAACGGTGACTACGGCACGCGCGATAAACGCACAGGTAGCTAGCCCGTACTGGCACGCGGTCAGTCGTTTCCGTTAACGGGTGCGCCCAAAGCACAGCACGGAACCTGGGCAGAGCCCTCTCAGTAACAGGGGTCCAACCCCTCCACAGTAACCAAACCGGGGCCTTGCCCCTCCACAGTCCGCGCACCCTCGCCTGACTACCCTGGTTTGCCCTAGTGGGCCTAACAAGTCGGTGAAGGAGGCTAGCAGAACCCCGGGGCCCGTGGGGTAGCTAGTACTCTCCTAACACTACTAGCTCTCCTCGGTACTACGTACACGAGGGCCAACAAGTCGGTACAGAGCGGCCAATCCTAACCCCGGGTCCCTGGGGCGGCTGGCCCCACTCTGCACTAAACAGGTACAGGTACTTCCCTTGGTACTACGTACCCAAGAGACAGTACAAACTACATCTCAGTTCCATTCCTTTTTCTTTCCAGGAGTTCCACTCCTAATTTCCCGTAGGGTTCCAGCTCTTTATTTCAGAACATCATATGTTTCACTTTCCAGATTCACGTTCTCAAATTCCATGATCTCAAACATGTTTCTTTGTTCATAACAGGCAGCTGTTAATTAAATTTACAGGCAGCTTTATATATTCCTTTCCATTTTTCCAAGACTGCAGTGATATATATTCCACTAGTTTTTCCATCCTAGGATTCATGCCATATCCTAGGATCTATCATACAATCTAGTTTCCGGCCCTAGGATTCATGCAACACCTAGGAGCTATCATTCCATATATTTCTCATTCCTAGGATTCATGCAATGCCCTAGGTTCTAGTTATGGTTCCATACTTTAACAGATTTTATTAATACTTAAAGCCACTCTACCAGGTACAACGGGAGTAATGGGGGCGTGATCGGGAATCCCGCGCGCCTCCGCGACTCTCAAGACTGCAACCGAACGAGGTCCTATCACAAGGATCAAACACAAGGAGTGTCTCAAAACAGTGTATAGCTACTGTAGGCGGGTAGAGGAATAAATTCTGAAACGAACGCAACTCGAATCGCGGAAAACGGAGCCCAAACGGGCCCTAAATGGGTCGAGAAAGACAATACTGTGCAAAATCAGACGTCTGGAACTCCTTCCAGACGTCTTAAACGGTGGATCAGAGAATTACCTGTTCGGCTTGGTTCCCCGTACGTCCAGAAGTCTGTGGGGACGTCTTTCCTAGATCCCAGACGTCCGATGGTCACTCCGGACGTCTGGAGGTCACTCCCGCCGTCTGGTAAAAATTCCAGACGTCTGATTCGCAAAGATGACGAATCAGAGGACCTGCGCACAGCCAACCCCCCTCCCTCAGTACGGTCAGTCGACAAAAACGAAGAAGAAAGCGGAAACTCACCTTTCAGACGTCTGTATGATCTCACAGACGTCGACCTTGCCGTCTGGATATCAATCCAGACGTCTGATTCTGGAAATTTTTCCAGAATCAGAGCCCTGCTCGGCCTCCGCTCGCGACGCCGCCCGCGTCGCACCTCGCGCGTCCGCTGCTCCGCCCGCAGTAGGTCCCTCTCCGCGACGCTCTGCGCCCCCTGCGCCCTCCGCCGGCCGGCCAATCCGCTCCTGGCGAGCTCGCCCTCACGGCAGAGCCTCGCCCTCGCACGCCGCAGCTCCTCCGCGCTCACTGCGGCTGCCGCTGCCGCTGCGCCCTCGCGTCCGCTCGCTCTCGCGCACAGGCAGGAGAAGAAGGAGGAAGATGGTGGAGACGGGAGGGGAGGCGCGCCCCCCCCCTTTTAACGCCGCGCGGAGAGGAGAGAGAAGGCGGTCGCAGCCGCCTGCAGCCGCAGAGAAAAAGGGCAGAATCGCAGGAATATCCCGTGCGAGCATAACTGTTCGCCAGACGTCTGTAAACTATCCCGGACGTCTGGTCAGACGTCTGGATGTGATCTCAGACGTCTTGACAGACGTCTGGGCCACCTCCCAGACGTCTTAAAAGGCGTCTGGGGCACGCGCTCGTTACACGCTTTTTCGGCACGACCCACCAATGGTTTGTCGACCAGTCGGCCAGCCGAGCTGCCGGCTCCCTGACATTGAGCGGGCAAGTCCTAAGGGCATTTTGTTGAATGACAAAGGGCTGGAGACGACCCTAATAGGCCATCAGGGGCCAGGTAGCCGGAGACTGAGTCTTTTTGATCTTGCTTGGATCAGCTCAAGGCTTGGTACTTCAAAGGTGGCAGGCTCCGTGAGGTAACGGTTGCCCAGCATCCCGAGTCAAGCTATTTGACTTGAAGGCCCAGGCACGGCGCTGGCAATAACCACGCCAGAGCACCCATGAAGCTTTGAGCAAAGCTGTGAGGATCGTGGAGTGAGGCAACTCCTCCCGTTCTCATGGCCGATCGGCCAAAAGGCGTGACAACAACCCCGGTCCCAAAGAAGGCGAGACGGCCCTCGGTAGGCATGCCCCTGCCCTCGTCCGTAGAAGCGGTCGCTTCCACAAGTGAAGGATAGCCTTCCCAGCATAGCAATCGACCCATCAAGGGTTGCTATTATGGACCTCGCTTGACAAGGAGGAAGCTCCTTAAGAAGTGTGCCCCTTCGGCCACAAACTAGATGGCCCACGAGTAAGAGCCTACTGCCCTTGAGCTCCACTAAAGAAGGAAGCTGGCTCCGGGCCCGTCATGAGCGCCTCAGGTCCCGAAGTTGTCGAGATCCGCACAGCCGAATTAAGTCCTGGATTCGGTGTGGGAACTTGGCTCACCTCTTCAGGCGAATCCGTAGTGGTAGAGGCATGACTGACCCATGGAGGGCCCGGGAGACCACCCTAAGGAAAAGTCCCGATGATAGCGTGCAGTTGACACAGTCTTCCCAGCGGATTGAGGGTTGACTGAACGGACACCCTGGGTTAAGTGGTGTCACCTTGGCTCCCCCTCCGACGGAACATCGCCATCAAGTCTCGACAGTGGTACTCACGTCCCTCGAAGTCCTTTCCCCTTGTCGTCTGTGCATATTAGTGTGGGGGCTAGGGAAACCTTCGGGGTCAACACAGCCCCGACCAGTGACACATCCCTTCTGGGGTTGCACTCATAAGCACCTTCCCCCAATCCTTAGTAAGGTGACAAGGGCGTAATTGAGCAAGCAGCACCCCAGTTAATTGCCTCCCCTCTTGGTCCGATGGAGTGCCTGGGCTCGCTTCTGTGACACAGCCCATAGTAGGGCAGCCCTAATCCAAACCCCTCGAGAAACACACTCCCTCGACCATTAACCCGACGGACGTGTTCTAAGCACCGAAGGGCTCGTAGATTCATCGTCAAGAGAGGCCCTGATCCACACAAACATACCTGGCATGGAAGCGAAATAAGGATTGAGATTGAAGGCCTATCAAAGGCTAGATAGGTTGATAACCTACGTATTCAACTTTCGGCAGTAATGCCCGCACTACTCCGAGATGCTCACCTCTAGGCACGAAGGTTGGGCTAGCCTTCAGAGCTAACAAGCCACCCCTTCCGGGTCGACACGTCCACAACACCTTCACCACTTCAGTGACAATGCCTTTGCCGGCAAATCAGCTACAGCCTTATAATAGTACCTCTCTGTTCTGCACGTGGAATAGGTACGCAAAGAAAAAACATGTTCATTGTAGTAAATGCGTGTAGAAACTTTTGAATTTGTAAGTGAAATGAAACTCGTAAGGATATTCGAATAAAAATGTGGGAGTCTGAGTTGTTCGCAGGAAGGCAAATAGATTAGAATCGCTTTCCTAATTAGAACTAAAATTAAGTATCAAGTAGGATGACTATTAAAATTAATACTAAATCTAACAGCATGCAACTATTAGAACTATAATATACTACTATTAGAAAGCATACAACTTGAAGGCAAGTTGAAAAATAACTAGAGCTTTATTGAATAAGATGAGCGTTTAGTATAGATAGAAGTAGTATCGCAACTAGAGGAATGCTTGGAAAATTATAACTAAAACTAGATTACTACAGCTAGAACTAGACTAGAGAAATGCAGAAATTATGGGCTTTGAAGGTGTAGTCTGGAGCGTTGCGTAGATACAGATGCGAAGGTGCACCTGCAGAGTCACCAAAGATGGTGTGGACTAGTAGTAGTGGTAGAGATTATATGGAGGTAGGAAATTCTAAGTAGGAGATGATTCTTAATGAGGGGGTGGTTAGGGATTTATATAGGAATGATGGAGTTTTATGATTGGTTGATCTAAATTGCCTTAGATAACTAATTTGTAGGGCTAAGATTTAATAGGTTAGACATCAAACGTAGGATTTAGGGGTAAGTGATATGATAGGTTAGATTTTTGTTGAAATTATATCATTGATCTAGATTGAATAGGAAAGATGATGGATGTCCTAGATTAATAATAGGATGAGAAAAGAATAATCGAGAGAATAATTGGATGGCGGGAGAGGAAGTTAGATGGGATTTGGTTGGGAATAAAATGGATTAAATAAAAGGTGGAAATGCATGGCCGGTGGGTGAGGATTTTAGGATTTTGCTGGGTGTATAGGGGAGGGTTGACGTGGAGTTGTCGTATGGAATTTTGGTGGGATAAATAGGAGGGTGTTACGTAAGGGGTCCTGTTGGGGGAGTCCGGTAGAAAATAAGTGGGAATTTTTTTTTTTTTTGAAGCGGAGGGTATTAACGTGGAGGTGTCGTAGGGTGAGATTTGGCGGGGGTTCGGTAGATAGGTTTTGCATGTGATGGGATAGATAGGCTTAGTGGGTTTGGTTGAGGCGATTTCGGTGGATGTTTGTTTTACATGGTAGAGTCGCTTGTGTTGGTGGACGTAGGTGGGTAGATGTTAAGATTTTTTTGTTTAATGGGATATTCGGTGGAATGTTTATGGTATTTAATATGGATATGTGATATGTAGGCAATTGTGGTATAGAGATAAAATGGAGTAACTGACTAATCATAATGGTGGAAAATTAAGGTGTATTGGTTGATAAAAATAGGTTAGTTATGATTAGGGAATTAGGTACTAGGTTAAGGTCAATTAGGTTTCTAAATAAGCTAGTAGTTAGGTCTAATAGAGTTTCCAAATAAATCCACCAACTAGGTTCAGCCCTTTTCAAAGTGAACTCAAATCAGAAAGTCTAATCAGTTATGCTTCGATCAACTTAAAATTTTGTATTTGTACATATAAAAATAAACGCATCAAGGTACTAGATACAATTACAGGAAAAATTACATAAAAATCCAATTGTATGCATTATTTATAAAATGACTGAGAATGCCTAATCTAACCTAACTAAATGCAATCTAACCCAAATTACCTTTAGACTAACATTAATTAGGTATTAATTAACATAAATAAATATGGAAATATCACTCTCCCTCCATTGGCCATTCTGATCACGGACCTTTGGCAATCAAGAAGAGAGGCCAAAGGAACAGAATAGCCTTCCTCCGCCCGATGGTGACGAGGACGGGCACCTCAACCAGGTGGTCACAATTATGGTGGCCCGGTTGGTGGTAGTGCTAGGTCGCCTAGCCGATTGACCACCAATACACGCTTACCGCCAGATCCTCTTAGTACGTTCCTAGTCTCCTCAATAGGTAAGAACAGAGCACAGGAGCATGACAACCTGGCACAAACCCTCAGGGTCGAACCGGGAAGCCCAGACAAAAAAAAAGGGGGAAGGGGAAAATCAAGTCTGCACAATCTAGCGAGGGGTAAACCCGGCTAACCTACTAAGTGACTTTGGAATCGTAGCTAGGCTCTTTAGTCATGTTAATCTCCCCTTTCTTTTTTCCTTACGATGCTACTAAGCTCATCGAGGTCAGAAGGAACCTTAGTCCTACCAAGGTCTAGGGGTAATCACTTCCCCCCCAGAAGAGGCCAACGCACCCAAGAGTCGTCTCTTAAGGTTGACAGGAACTGGGGCATCCACCCGCAATCCTATAATTGTAGACCCACCCCTTAAGGTTGGCAAGTGCTGAATGCCCCTTGCGTGCGTATTCCCCGTCGCAGAAAGGGCAACCACATCGACACCAGTCTCAGCATTTGAGGCCTTCATCTCATCACAACGGCAATTCATGACCAGTCTTGTCCTACCAAAGACAAAGGCTTATTCCCTACGGCGGCCGACCGTCACTCGCGAAAGGTGGTGCTCACGCCACACCCTCACTCAGCAAGCCACTTTTTAAGGTCGATCGGAACTCGGGCGGACGCGCCTGGCGTTCCCTTATATAGCCACCTCTTAAGGTTGGCCAGCCACCTTTTAGGGTCGGCCGAAACTTGGGCGGACGCGCCTGACGTTTCCTTATATTATCATCTCTTAAGGTCGACCAGCTGCCTCTTAAGGTCGGCCGAAACTCGGGTGGACGCACCTGGCATTCCCTTATATTTCTTAAGGTCGGCAAGTTGCCTCTTAAGGTTGGCTAGAACTCAAGCGGGTGTGCCTAGCATTCCTAAAAGAACGATTCTCATTTTCAATGAAATTTGTAGCATAAAATGTCGCATCGTTATAGTTTGTTGCATGATAGAAAAGCACTTTTAAAAAATTTTTAATACTCAAAATCTAGCCACGAAAATAGTTAGGTCATCTCCACAGGAAGGAATTAGCCTATTAAACTAGTGAATGGTGCCTTGGTTGTTCGGGAATATCAACAGATGTGCATACTAATTAGTGTAATTCATGTTCAACATAAGTTAGCATTCTATGTAATTAATCAAGAATATTTACATGCAAAATCACCACCATGGCAATACGTGAATCGTGATCTTAGTATTGACAAATACCCTCAATACAAATCAAAACATAATCCGTTCCCTATAACCAATATCCTATACTCTATTATTCACGAGACAAATGTAACTATCCATAATTTGAATAAATCGGAGGGATATTCATGCAAATCTGTCTGAATATAATAATGAGATAAATGAATTAATAGTGCCTCTCGCAATGGCAGGGCTCGTAAATATTAATGAGATGAGAAACAGAGGATTTCTCCTCTCTCTTCTTTGCGCACGGGTAGGAGGATCGTCGGAGGAGCTGCTGCGGGTGAAGGTGCGTTGGAGCGTGGGCTTCACGATGGTGTAGGAGGCACGGCTGACGGCGGCCGAACGTGGCTGGCCAGAACGTCGGAGGTTGGCGACGATGAGGTGGCTGCATGCCTGAGCCACACGTGACTGCGCGTGGCCTATGTGCTCAGCGAGGGTGCTTTGGTGCGCTATGAAGTCGAGGTTGAAGGCTAGTCAAGGTGGCTACAGTCATGAAGGTTTGGGTTCCTTTTTGCATGAAGTTGCAAAAGAGGAAGAAGAAGAAGAGGAAGGGGTGGCGTGTTTGCATACTGGTGTGGGCTTTCATGGTGAGGGAAAGTGGTGGTGTTGGCGTTTGAGAGGAGGAGGGTGGCCGGTTGTGGGGTGGTGATTGACGAAGAGATTCTCGCTTATTTATGATAGCAATAGAATGATATGTCGTTGTGTTTTATGTGGTGGAAAATCTCTCAATCAAAACTAAATATCAAATTTAACCACAGTAAAGATGTCGCATCCACAGGGAGGCATAAACCAATAAATTCATGAGTCAAGGAATATACTGTTTGCAGACACTACAACGACTTTAATGCGAGGAATATGCTATTTTAAATGGAGCTTGCAATTTCCTTAAAAGTTCAGGGGTATTTATGCAATTTTCACATCAGGAATTAAGCTCCAAAAATATGTGTATGATGTATGTGTAATGGCATATCATGTAAATTTAACTTGCATGCAAATCTGATTTGAAATTCAAAGTTAAATCATGCACATAACACAAGTGAAGTAATTTCAGGAAACTATGAGTGCATCAATGCAATGTGGCCTGAATAAAATATTAATATCTAAATGGAAATGGCATTAAATGTAAATATTAATTGATGAGAAAACAGAGGATTTCTCCTCTCTCTTCCTCGCGTGGACGGCTGTGCACGGTTGGCGACGAGACTCGATGGGGTGGTGCGCCTCGACGAAGGCTACGTAATGGTGGTGACGCGGCGACCGAAGGTGGCCGGTGGAGGCCGGATGTAGGAGAATGGTCGCCGGCCTGTTGGCCCTGTTGGAGGAGGTTCACCGCGCTTGGAGAGGGTGGAGTAGCTGCTGCAACCCGTGCGGCTGCATGCTAGGCGTGCGTGCGCAAGGCGTTCTAGGGTGTGGCTGGAGGTGGTCCTCTGCGTGCGGGTCACCTGCGGGTGGTTGCGGCCTGCGGGCGTGTGTCTACAGGCTTGGCTGGCTGCCTGTAGGTGCTGGCGAGGGTGCGCCTGCGGGCGGGGCTGTGGCATGGGCGCCTGTAGGCAGCTGCTGCCTGCGGGCGTTGGTGATGGTGTAGGGCGCGCAAGGGGGTTGGAGCAGGGCGCACAGTTGTGATGCAGGTGGAGAAGGGAGATGGCGTGGCGCCTGCAGGCGTGTGGTGCGGCTCCTGTGGGCGCTTGGTGCAGCACCTACAGGGCGCTTGCAGTGGGGGCTGCAAGGGCGCGGTGGGTGCAGCACCTGTGAGCACTTGGTGCAGTAGTGGTGGAGGCAGTGCAAGTAGTTGCAGGTGCGCGGTGAGGGAAGGCTCTGTGGCTGGACAGGCGGTTGAGGGCGTGGCTGTGGCTTGCAAGGGATTGGTGAGGGCGCTGTGGCAGTGCGGTGATGGCGGTGGAAGGTGTGCACAGTGCACGCTTGGTTCCATAGTGTCTGCCCTCTCCACTGTGGGGAAGGTGGAGAAGAGGGTTATCCCCTCAGGGGGGGAAGAAGAACCGACCCTCCTCTCCTTTGCCAAGCCTCCTCTTAACTCCTCTCCCCTGCGCGAGTTAAGGGATTTTCAAATCCCTTACTAATTTTGGCCGGCGACTGTTGGGGGTGTTGAGGCTAGCCGGAGGTTGCGTGATTGTTGGGGGAAATTTATGTCACCCCCCTTTCTTTTCCAACATTATTCCTACAATAACAAAACGTAAAATAATTATATATTAAGTTATAGAATGCGATAAAAGAGATGTAAACTTAAACAATGATGCATGCAAACATTCTATAACTTAATGTAGTTATTAACAAACCTAAAAGGTAAGAATAAAGTTAACTTAGGCGTAGCAATAGTCCATTAATATGGACTCATCAAATACCCCCATGCCTAAGATTTGCTAGTCCCTAGCAAAAAGAGAAAATAATAGAAGTGATCAGAAGATTTCTTCTTTTCTTATTTCAAAACTTTAGAGATCCAAATAAATGTGAAGTGATGATAGCCTAGGTAACAGATCTAAGTGAAAAGCCAATTCGCATTTGCAGTTCGTACTTATCCCTTAGTAAATATTTATATTAGGATAGGCAACTACTTCCATCGGGGATAAAGCAGAAAATAATCTGTAAATTGACCCTAGCTTTAGGCGTAGGTAGGAGATATCGAATTGAATAGATTTATATTTGGTGGCACACACTCATCTGGTGCTACATGTAATCTAGTACTACAGACTCTAGCTCTTTAGACTATTAGACAAGTCAACTTGGAGAGAGGCTAAACAACTGTGCTCTCTTGATGTTCCTTGGCGCTCACTCTTTTCTTTCTTTTCTTTCTGAGATCATAAATCTCGCCAGATTTAGTAATTGTACTCACTGTTTGGTGGCCTCACATGGCAACCAAACTTCAATTAAAGTCCTAATAACTCTACAACTAAGTTAGAGTCCTTAACCAATACTCGGGCGATCAGAAATACTGAAAGGTAGGTATGGGTCATATTTGGTGGAACACGATAGGTGTTTTGTTGCCTCAGAAACAATGTTACAACGATAACCCTGGACTCTTTTCTTTTTCTTTTCTCTCTTTTCTTTTCTCTCTTTTTTTTTTATAATTGTTTCTTCTTCTTTTTTTTCTTTTTCTTTTTCTTTTTTCTTTATCAATCAACACAACATGATACAGACTTTTATTTATGAGACATTATTAGGGATGATGATGGTCAAGAGAATATTGTGTGGCTTATTTAGTGGAAGTGCCTATTTTCGACACCGGGAAGGAATGGATGGGACAGGCGTATTACCCTCCTTAAGCCAAGGACTCTATGAAGGACAATCGTAATCATCCACCATAGTCATAGTTTTATTAAGACTCCATCTCTGTATATTTTCCTTATTTGGTGACTCTCAGGAATTCACACAAAGTATGCATACAGGAACAGAGAGCGAAAACTATGCCTAACTCTGAAGTATCATCATCTAATTATCCAAAACTTAAGAGTCCTTGCACTAGAATTAGCACACCAGTAATCTCTCTACTTTCATCTCACAAATATGAGGTGGATCTACTAGAAGATAGTATGCCTGACTCCCTATTAACTGTTCAAAGGTTCAGTAGACTATAAATGCTTATTGGTTTTTTTCAAGGATCCATTACCCATTCTATGTGCATGTGAAGTAAATGTACTGGATTCTAAACTTAAGAAATAATTCAGGAAGAAAAACCTCCAATGCCAAAGATATTCTGCTAGGGACTAACCCATTCAACTCAAGAAAAGAGAAATTTTTTTTATATGCCAACCTAAATGCATGAATACTTCCTAAAATGCAAAATGCACCCCCCCATGCCTAAATCCTACAATGTCCTCATTGTAAAATTAAAACAAGGGGAGAAAGGAAAGAAATCACTTGACGATGATGTTATTCAGAACGCTGGGTTGCCTCCCAACAAGCGTTGCATTTTCTGTCAGCAGCCAGACTTATAAGGAACCTGTAAGTCTGGTTCTAGATAGAAAAAGTTAGGCCCTAAAAATATGCGTAACAGCGCGGGCCTAAAAAACAGGTAGCCACGGATGTAAGCTGATGATGTAATGTAATTCCAAAATCTTGCCAGAAGGTATGAAAGCAGAAAACCTCGTTAGCTACCTGGGGAGGTCTAGGAATAAGAAAGGGAATGTGAAAAGAGGCCTCCTGAAATGGAATAAGTGGAGGATAATAAGGATCCTCCAAAATAGGATGGGTTTTAAAAGATATAAACATTAATATTTAAAACCCTTGAATGGCAAGACTAAAAGTACAAGCATCAATCCACACTCGCCATTCTACCCGAGGATGTACTGGTCTGATATGTTCTCCATAAAGAATGTTCATGAGCAGAGATCTGAGCCAAAGATCAGTTATGGAGTATAAGGATTGTTTGTAGTCCTGGAAGGTAATGGTTAAGTCCAATGAGGGCTTAGTTGGTGTTAGGTCCAATTCCAACAATGATTCAGATTGTGTATACTCCCTAACAGTTGTAGATAACTTCAGTTTACCCTGCCTAGCATTAATGATCGGAGTCATATTTTGACCTTTCAGTAAATGTGAATTAAGGGTAGACTCCAAATTATAACTCTTTGATGGTGGGGTCAAAATATCAGAATCATTATCATTAAGCTCATCCCCGGATTCGTTTGGTTCACTCAAAGTTTTGTCGGGGTGTATATGTGATTCATTAATGAAAGGAGTTGGATCAGTATCCTCAATTATTCCTAAAGGAGGATTAGTCTTAATATTTTGAAGCAAGCCTATATCACTGAATTCCTTATTCTTCTCGGGGTATAAATCCTCAATTGACGTGTTTTATCCCTGAGAGTCTCCCCTAGGCTTCTCACTATTTTGTTTATCCTCCTCTAATATCAACTCCTATTTTGATGGAGGATGACTCTCAAAAGCTAGGAGGAATCTGGATTTCACCATATTGTTTATATCCTTTGGAGGTAAATCCTCAAATGATAAATAATTTCCCTGTGATTCACTCTAGATTTTCAGTCCAGGTTCCTCTATTGGGGCATCCTCATCCTCTGAAATAGACTCTTCATATCCCTGAGACCAAAATTGATCTAATTCATCCTCCATTCCCTTAGGGTCACCTTCATTGGGTGCATTTAAATACTCAGGATGCTGAATGGTAGGTGTTGATTCCCTAAGTGGAGGGCAGGAGTAGGCTCACTAAGGGCAGAATGGAATTCCACCAGATAATCAATAGGGGAAGTGATAGGAACAATATAACCTTGACCCGGGTTAATAGGGGTAAGGAGAATACTGTCATTGGGGTCAAGGTCCTCAAGAGGTACCATCTTCCCTTGCTTTTGACTCCAATATAGCTTGGGTGGATAATCACTAGGATCGTTCTCCTCTAGTGGCCGTGTCTCATTGGGAGAGTCTAAGTGATAGCTACATAAAACTGGATCCCTATTGTCATTGGGTTCCTTAGAATTATTTTCATGATCATGGTCGTATGGGTGGGGATCAGAATTACTGGGACGCGCGTAGCTAAGCTGTCTTATTTCTTCATTTAACTGTTGACTATTCCTCAACATCTCTCCCATGGATTCCATCATTTCCTTTTGCTATTTTTGCATTTCTATCATAAAAGAGGAGAGGCTACTATTAACAGGTTGGGGAGGATAGTCATTTTCAGGCTCTGGTTGCCTAGGGGTATCGATCCAACCTCGATACGAAAAATCATGAAGGGTGGGAGGGTTGGGTGTTTGCATAGAAGTAGGGATTCCAGTGTTGGAAAATTCCACTCCTAGGCTTTACTCAAAAGTGGGAGTTATCGGGCCAGTACTCCCAGGATAAGAATAAGAATGATCCCATGAATTGTCAATGTACCCATCAAAGGATGGATACGCTCGGGGCATGGGATCCTAGTTAAAAGATGGGAAGTATTGACTCTGATAATCTAAATGATAGGAATAAGGGTGATCCATTTCTTTAAGTCAAACAGTTTTAGCTCTCTTAGGATTCAGAACACAAGCAGAAACTTCCTAGAGAGTTCTACTGTCAAAACAAACGCAAATTCAGTGGGATCTGTTAGTAGATTGTAAGTCTTAGAATTAAATGTTCAGTTGGTGGCCAAATAAGTTTTGCACGAATTATGCTTCCTAGGCCAACCTTCGCTGGTGCCTATGACCTACTTGCAAAAGATGGAAGTCTCGAATCGAGCCCACACACGAGGAACCGAATTAACTTGGTGGATAGGCTTGTTGATTTCCGACTAACTTCCCTTGTGGTGCAAAAGAGGAGAGGTAGAAATTTATCTAGTAACCTTATGTGTGAGGTGCACAGTGTCTCAGGTGTGCAAATATACGATCGTGTTTTGAGTTTTGAAATTTCGTAAACAAGATCCTTTTGCACATAATTTTAAGTCACAGATTTTTAAGGTCCAACCTCTTAGTAGTCTCAATTTTTAAAGTGACCACTAAATTAATTCGATTCAAATACTTTAATGGTCTTAGACTTAGGTTCAATGCAGATGCATGATAGGTAATTGATGCTTAAGAGAAGACATACCTTATTCCAACTTTACAATAATAATAGCTTCTAGTAGGTAGTTTGAAATTTTATTTTATTTTTACAATAATAATAATAAGCAAACATACCTAATCTAACTAACTAATAAACATGCAGTTCAAACAATTTGAATAGTCCTATAATCTAAATAAATGGGAACACGCTCCCGAAAATATGCTCTTGCATACAAGAGCGATAGGAAATAAAGAAACATTGGGAACACGTTTCCAAAAATACCCGACAAGGGTCCAGAAGATGGAAATTAAGTTCTAACGTCTATCTAAGCTAAATCTAAACTAAGATCTACTGACTAAATCAAAAATAGGCTCCTCCGTAAGCCCATGTGCGTGGGATCATGGCCCACGTGTTCCTATTTTCGGCCTCCAGGTGGTGTCAAGGTCCACCAAAAAGATCGTCACCGCGGTGCAAGTCATTCAAGGTCAATGCTGTCGCCCTGCTGCGCCTGTCACCCCATCAGATTCCTCGCACAATAAAAAAAATGATCAGATAACTGCACAACTCAGAATATTCAAAAATAATGAAGTGAATCTATTGCGTCTATTGCTTCCCCAGCAGCGGCGTCATTTGACGGAGAGATTCTCGCTTATTTATGATAGCAAGAGAATGATATGTCGTGTTTTATGTGGTGGAAAATCTCTCAATCAAAACTAAATATCAAATTTAACCACAGTAAAGATGTCGCATCCACAGGGAGGAATAGACCAATAAATTCACGAGTTGAGGAATATACTTTTTGTAGACACTATCGCGACTTTAATGCGAGGAATATGCTATTTTAAATGGAGCTTGCAATTTCCTTAAAAGTTCAGGGGTATTTATGTAATTTTCACGTCAGGAATTAAGCTCCAAAAATATGTGTATGATGTATGCGTAATGGCATATCATGTAAATTTAACTTGCATGCAAATCTGATTTGAAATTCAAAGTTAAATCATGCACATAACACAAGTGAAGTAATTTCAGGAAACTATGAGTGCATCAATGCAATGTGGCCTGAATAAAATATAATATCTAAATGGCAATGGTATTAGATGTAAATATTAATTGAGGAGAAAATAGAGGATTTCTCCTCTCTCTTCCTCGCGTGGACGACTGTGCACGGTTGGCGGCGAGACTCGACGGGGTGGTGCACCTTGACGAGGGCTACGCAATGGTGGTGACGCGGTGACCGGAGGTGGCCGGCGGAGGCCGGACGGAGGAGAATGGCCTCCAGCCTATTGGCCTTGTTGGAGGAGGTTCACTTCTCTTGGAGAGGGTGGAGCTGCTGTTGCAGCCCGCGCAGCTGCGTGCGCGTAAGGCATGCTACGGCGTGGCTGGAGGTGGTCCTTTGCGTGCGGGTCACCTGCGGGTGGCTGTGGCCTGCGGGCGTGGCATCTGTAGGCTTGGCTGGCTGCCTGTGGGCGCTGGCGAGGGTGCACCTGCGGGTGGGGCTGTGGTGTGGGCGCCTGTTGCCTGCAGGCACTAGTGATGGCGCATGGTGTGCAAGGGCGCTGGAGCGGGGTGCGCAGTTGTGATGCAGGTAGAGAAGGGCGATGGCATTGCGCTTGCGGGCATGTGGTGCGACACTTGCGGGCGCTTGCAGTGGGGGCTGCAAGGGCGCAGTGGGTGCAGCGCCTACGAGCACTTGGTGCAGTAGCGATGGAGGCAGTGCAAGCAGTTGTAGGCGCGCGGTGAGGGAAGGCTCTGTGTCTGAACAGGCGGTTGAGGGTGTAGCTGTGGCTTGCAAGGGATTGGTGAGGGCACTGTGGCAGTGCGGTGATGGCGGTGGAAGGTGTGCACAGTGCACGCTTGGTTCCACAGTGTTTGCCCTCTCCACGGTGGGGAAGGTGGAGAAGAGGGATATCCCCTCAGGGGGGGAAGAGGAACCGACCCTCCTCTCCTTTGCCAAGCCTCCTCTTAACTCCTCTCCCCCACGCGAGTTAAGGGATTTTCAAATCCCTTACTAATTTTGGCCGATGACTGTTGGGGGTGTTGAGGCTAGCCGGAGGTTGTGTGATTGTTGGGGGAAATTTATTTCACCCCCTTTCCTTTCCAACATTATTCCTACAATAACAAAATGTAAAATAATTATATATTAAGTTATAGAATGCGATAAAATAGATGTAAACTTAAACAATGATGCATGCAAACATTCTATAACTTAGTGTAGTTATTAACAAACTTAAAAGGTAAGAATAAAGTTAACTTAGGCGTAACAATAGTCCATTAAAATGGACTCATCAGTGGTGTTGGGTTTGATGGGTGAAAGCAGGTGGTGATGGAGGGAAGGTGTGAGGTGGCAGGAGGTTGAAGAAGGTGAATAGTAGATGTTGATGGTGGTCTAGATGGTGTTGGTGGCGATGATGGTGTGCGTGTTGTCACCGCGCACATCACGGCAGGGGAAGGGCAATAGAGGTGTTAGCTTTCATCCACAGTGCACGCTTGAGGTTCACGGTGCACACAGCTTCCACGGTGGCAGTGAAGGAGAAGATAAAAAGAAGGCCTCCTGCACACAGGCATCTTCTTTCATATAAGTTTCATCGACTCTCCCTCGCTCTGTTTTGTTTTCTCCAATAAAAAGCCGAAGATATTGAGGCAGTTGAGGCTTGGAGGGAGGTTGTGAAAGACTCGGCTGCCTTGGTTGGCGGTGATGAGTGGTGGTGCATTGAGGGGCACGTGTAGAATCAGACGTTCAGATTATTTTCTGGACATCTTAAAAGTAAAGATTGGCCATCCTTTAATTCTGCAATCAAATAAATGTCTTTATTTCTAATACAAGATAAATTATGTAAATTTAATGCATGCATTCATTTTTTGATCAAATGTAAATATTAGTATACTCTAAAATGTAGGAACTAGTCAACTTAGGCTAAAAATTAGTCTAATAAATTAAACTCTTCAGTTCCCTTATATTTGCACCTTTAAGGCCAGCCAGCCACCTCTTAAGGTCGGTCGGAACTCGGGTGAATGCACTTGGTGTTCCTTTATATTGTCGCCTCTTAAGGTCAGCTAGCCACCTCTTAGGGTCGGTCGGAACTCGGACGAACGCACCTGGCATTCCCTTATATTACCGCCTCTTAAGGTTGGCAAGCGGCCTCTAAAGGCCAGCCAGCTACCTCTTAAGGTTGGTTGGAACTCAGGTGGATGCGCTTGGCGTTCCCTTATATTGTCGCCTCTTAAGGTTGACAAGTCACTTCTTTAGGTGGGCTGGAACTCGGGCAGTCGTGTCTCACACCCCCTTATATCATCGCCTCTTATGATTGGCAAGCCACCTCTTAAGGTTGGCATGAATTCAAAAGGAAGTGTCGCATGACTCCCCATAATGTCGTCCGCTACAACCGGCAGTCATCGCCTGGGGCCTAAACAAACGAAGGCACTTATGCCCTGCACGTCGATAAATATAACGACGATAGGGATTAGGGCTCCCAGGCCCTATGTTCCGATAGATATAATATCTCCCCTCCAGGTCAGTAGGAACTCATACCTATGTGCCTTGAGGTTTCGCACACCTACCGTGCATCCACCCATTGGTAGAATTTTAATTGCTCAACCCTCAGTGGCATCTGTCAACCAGAGTGAATGGTGGGAGTTCAGGCTGCCTCGCCCAATGATTATTGTGTCGACCATCAAGGCTGGCAAGAATTGGGGATCTAGTGCCCCACGTTTCAGATGACACGATGTCCTAACAACTGTTGGTGCTAGAGCACCATGATCATTTATTTTAATGATAAAAAAACACGTGTTATTTAACAATTGCATTTGAAGTCTTAGATTTCAGGATATTTGAATATGGAGACGTATTTAGACAGAGTTTGAGCTCGCATCCATGGTGGATTGGAAGAGCTTGACAGAGCAGAAGGAGCTTCGTGAGGAGCGAAAGCTTGAAGAAGGAAGGAGATGAAGAATATGATAGATTTCCTTCATTGTATTTTGTACTTTATTTTTGCTCTTGATTTCTTAGATCTTATGTTAAAGAGCCTCAAAGAACACTTAAAGTAGTCTTACGAACACTTGCACAACCCTAGGATACTTAGGTTTTCTGTATAGAACTTAGAAAACCAAAATAGAGTTCTGACAGCCAAATCAGACGTCTAATATGGAAATTAGACGTCTGATAGTGACTTTTAAGACATCTGATTGTTGACTCAGACGTCCAATAACTTAGGCAGGACTTAGTGGTAGACGACTTTTTGCTTTACGTTATAGTATTTAAGTGGTGGAAAAATAGACTAATAAAAAATAATGAAAATAACCACTCGCAGAAGAGCGGGTTGTGTCCACAGGGAGGCAATTATGCAATCAATACTTAATTGTTTAATGTTATTTCGGATAGTGCGAAATCCCTATTCAAATCTAACTTAAAATGTGAAGGAAAGTAGATTTGCAATAACTTAAAAAGATAAGGGTATATGTGCAGTTTTCCCTCACAGAAATCCTTAATAAATTTATGATAAATTTATGCAATTTTCACATGATGTGTACTAAAGACAATTAGTACTTAAGTTAAGCCCAAAAATCAATCTTTAAACTAGTTAATATCAATATCATGCAATTATAAAGAACTATGAGTGTTCAAATGCAATTCTGCCACAATATAATAATAATACTAAATAAAATCAAATTAGGTGGCAATGGCATTGAATGTAAATTTTAATTGGTGGAAAAATAGGGCATTTTTCCTCTCTCCTCCTTGCGAGAGAGAGAGAGCACTGCGAGGTTGTTGCGAGGCTCAGGAGGACGACGAGGTCGAGGGCTCTCCGGTGGTGGCAGCGACAGCGACGGAGGTGGCCAGATCTCCGGCCTGTTGAACAAGAAGGCAGAGGAGAGCGCAGCGCCTGTGGCTTTGGCGTGGTGGTGTGCGCATGCTGGTGTGCGCCCGTGCAGGAGATGAGGCAGAGGCTGGAGCGTGCGGGCGTGCCTGCAGGGTGGCGCGGGTGCGTTGGTGGCACAGATGCAGGGTGGAGAGGCAAGCGCGCGGGCGGAAGGTGATGTGGTGCGGCGTCTGCAGCAGGGCGGTGGGGTGCGCTGGCGAGCAGTGGCGCGTGCGGGCGTTGCTGCAGAGTGGAGAGGCGTGGCTTGGTGCGCGTGGGCAGGTGCTTGCAGATGGCGCTGAAGGGAGCGAGCGGTAGGGCGTGCAGGCGCTGTGAGCAGGGGGCGGCCTGCAGGTGGTGCGGGCGCGCCTGCTGTGCGGTGCAGGCAGTTGGTGAGCGCCTGCAGCAGGGGAGAGGCATGCGGTTGGGTGGATGCGCCTGTTGTGGCGTGGGCACGGTGAAGGCAGATGGCGCTGAAGGTAGATGAGTGGTAGGGTGCACTGGTGTGCGCCTGCGGTGGTTGGAGGGAGATGCTGTGAGTAGGAGGCGTGAGGTTTTTCCCCGCAAGGGGGAAGAAGGCCACAGTGCACGCTTCTTCTCTTCCTCGATGGCCTTCCTCTCTCCCCGCTTCTTCTTTTTAACTTCTCTCCTTTGCGCGTGAGTTAAGGGATTTTCCCAAATCCCTGGTCATAGTTGTTGAGAAAGGCGGCGGAAGAGGAAGATTACCCCAATGTCCGGCGGGGGAGGGGGGAAAGAGTTGCGGTTGTTATGTGTTGGGGAATTTATCCCCCCACCCTTGTTCTTTCTGCATTTTATTACCTGCACATAAAAACAACAAAATCATTAAGTTATAGAATGTTATAAACTTAAATCATGAGGTGTACAAATATTCTACAACTTAATTGCCATTATTAACACACCTAAACTGTATGATTAAATATACTTAGGCTTAATATTAGTCCATTTTAATGGACTCATCAAATACCCCCATGCCTAAGATTTGCTAGTTCCTAGCAAAAATAATAGAAATAATCAGAAGATTTCTTCTTTTCTTATTTCAAAACTTTAGAAATTCAGACAAATGTGAAGTGCTGATAGTCTAGGTAACAGATCCAAGTGAAAGAGCCGATTCGCATTGGGAGTTCATACATCACCCTTGGGAAAAATTTCTACCGAGATAGGCAACTACTTCCCTCGGGGATAAAGTAAACGATAATCTGTAATTTGACCCCGACGTTTGGCTTAGGTAGGAGATATCAAGTTGAATGGATTTGTATTTGGTGGCACACACTCAACTGGTACTACATATAGTCTAGTACTGTAGACTCTAGCTCTCTAGACTATTAGACAAGTCAACTCTGAGGGAGGCTACACAATTGTGCTCTCTTGATGTTCCTTGGCACTCTCTCTTTTCTTTCTTTCTGAGATCACGAATCTCACCAGAATTAGAAATTATACTCACTATTTGGTGGCCTCACATGGCATCTACACTTCAATTAAAGTCCTAATAACTCTATAACTAAGTTAGAGTTCTCAACCAGTATTCATGCGAGCAGAAATACTAGAAGGTAAGTATGGGTCATATTTGGTGGAACGTGATAGGTGTTCTGTTGCCTTAGATACAGTGTTACATCATAAACTTCGACTTTTATTTTTTTTTTGCCATATAACTATTTCTTCTTTTTCTTCTTTCTATTTCTTCTTTTTCTACTTTTTCTCTTTTCCTTTTTTTTATTTTTTTTTTCTTGTTTTTGTTTCTTTTTCAATCAATCACAACACAATACGGACTTTTATTTACGAGGCATTATTAGGGATGATGATGGTCAAGAGGAAGTTGTGGTGCTTATTTGGTGGAAGTGCCTATTCTTAGCACCAGAAAGGAATGGATAGGACAGGCATATTTCTGACCTTTGACACTATTACCCTCCTTTAGCTGAGGACTCTTTGAAGGACGGTCGTAACCATCCACCATAGTTATAGCTTTATTAAGACTCAATCTCTGTGTATCTGCCTTATTTGGTGACTCTCAGGAATTCACTCAAAGTACGCACACAAGAACAGAGAGTGAAAACTACGCCTAACTCTGAAGTATCATCATCTAAATATCCAGAACTTAAGAGTCCTTACACTAGACTTAGCGCACCAGTAATCTCTCTACTTCTTCACAAATATGAGGTGGATTTATTAGAAGATAGTATGCCTGACTCTCTATGAACTGTCCAAGGGTTCAGTAGACTACAAATGCTTATTGGTTTTCCTAAGGATTCATTACCAAGTCTACGTGCACATGAAATAAATGTACTGGATTCTAAACTTAAGAAATAATTCCAGAAGAAAAACCTCCAATAACAAAGGTATTTTGCTAGGGACTAACCCAATATGCTCAAAATTTTTTTTTTAATATATATAAATATGTATGCAAATATTTATAAATGCTATAAACATAATAAACATTCTCAGGTTATATCCCCCCATGCTTAAGACTGACAATGTCCTCATTGAAAAAATATAGACATAGAAGAATATCACTTGAGGAGGAGAGTGGGAGGAGTTAAGGCTCCTCAAGTCGTAGTGCATCCAAAACCTGGCCATCTGAAAGAGTAATATACGGTTTAAGTCGCTGCCCATTTACTTTAAAGTTTTCACCTGAAATAGGGTTCCTGATCTCTACAGCTCCATGAGGGAAGGTATTGATAACAACATATGGCCCATCCCAACGGGACTTGAGCATTCCAGGAAATAATTTAAGTCTAGAATTGAAAAATCAAACCCACTGGTTGGGCTCAAAAGTCTTTCTAATGATGTGCTTGTCATGGAAGACTTTTGTACATTGCTTGTAAGCTTGAGAAGTTTCATAAGCTTCATTACGAAGCTCCTCAAACTCACTTAATTCTAACATACGTGCTTTTCCCGCTTTGTCCAGATTTAAGTTAACGTTTCTAATGGCCCAATAAGCTTTATGTTGGATTTCAATGGGAAGGTGGCACGTTTTTCCGTAGACAAGAAGGAAAGGAGACATGCCCAAAGGAGTCTTATATGCAGTTCTGCAGGCCCAAAGAGCGTCATTTAGTTTTTTAGACCAATCTTTCCTATCAGGCCTGACAGTTTTTTCTAAAATTCGCTTAATCTCCCTATTAGACACTTCAATTTGCCCACTCGTTTGGGGATGATAAGGTGTGGCTATCATGTGGTTGACTCCCAAATTTTGGAGTAGTCTAGTGAAGTGTACATTCTTAAAGTGAGGTCCTCCATCACTTATGATCGTCCTTGGGCATCCATACCGAGAAATGATATTAGCCTTAACAAAGCCTAAGACCACAAAATGGTCATTGGTTCGCGTGGGGATGGCTTCTATCCATTTTGATACATAATCAACAGCCACAAGGATGTATTCATATCCGAAGGACACAGGAAAGGGACCCATGAAGTCAATGGCCCAAATATCAAAGATTTCAACAGGGAGAATAGGTTGTTGGGGCATCTCATCCCTCTTTCCAATGGTTCCCATCTGCTGGCAACGTAGACATGCCCACATACGTATGCGCATCTCGGAATAATGTGGGCCACCAAAAACCAGACTTAAGAACCTTATGAGCAGTCTTCTTCCCTCTAAAATGTCCCCCACAGTGGAGGTCATGGCAGAAACTCAGAACACTTCTTTGTTCCTCATCAGGGCCGCAACGGCGAAACAGCTGGTCAGGGCCTATTCTAAAAAGCTCGGGTTCCTCCCAGTGATAAAATTTAGCATTGGCGATAAACCTGTCTCACTTCTGCTTGTCCCAAGTACTAGGGGTGATGCCCGTGACTAGATAGTTCACTATGTCAGCGAACCAAGGAGTTTTAGTTTCCATGGCCATTAGAGACTCATCAAGGAAAGTCTCTTGAATACCGCCAGCGGGGTTTGATGCCTCAATAGGGATCCTCGACAAATGGTCTGCTACCACATTTTCAACTCCTTTCTTGTCTTTAATTTCCAGGTCAAATTCTTGGAGTAGCAGAATCCAACCAATTAGGCGAGGTTTGGTGTCCTTTTTAGCCAGAAGATGCTTAAGGGCTGAATGATCAGTGAACACCACAACCTTGGATCCCAAGAGATAAGATCAAAACTTTTCCAAAGCAAATACTACAGCAAGTAATTCCTTTTCAGTGACCGTGTAGTTTTGCTGAGGATCCGTAAGGGTCTTGCTGGCATAATGCAGCACATGAGGTTTGCCATCAACCCTTTGATCCAAGACTGCTCCCACTGCAAAATCAGAAGCATCGCACACAAGCTTGGGGTCTTCTAGAAGGGGGGTTAGGTGGATGGTGGAGATGGATTCAAGGAGGATTGTGTGGTGGAGATGAGGGGGGATTTTGGAGGGAAAAGTGGCGCCATTAAGGGGTGGTTATGGGTAGTTTTTGGCGCCACTTTTAGGTGTCTTTTGGAGGTGGTGGGTAGGTTAGGTTGGTGCCAAGTAGGTTAGCTTATGTGGAGCTTAGGTGGAGCTAGTTGGGTGGAGTTGGTAGGTGGGTTTTTGGGGTGGTACAAGCCAAAGAAGTTGGAGCATAGCTAAGCTAAGCTAAGCTAAGCTAAGCTAGCTTAGCTAATGGAGGAGTAGAGGAGAAGGTGTTGGAGCTAGGGTTTGGAGGAAGGAGCTGAGGAGAAGAAGTCTGGAGCTGGAGCTGGAGCTGGCTGCTGCTGAAGAGGCTGGCATGGGGCTACTCTAGCTGGCTTAGCTTGCTAGTTCTTTGCTAGTTGCTAAGCCAAGCTAAAGTGAGCTAGCTTCTACCAAAATGAGCTAAGGTGAGCTAGGTCTGGTGCTATTGGGGAGAATCAAGCTGGTTGAGGCAGCTAAGGTAGCTTAGCTCAACTGAGATGAGCTAAGCTGAATCCCCTGGAGCTGGACTTGAGCTTCCTAAGCTGAGATGAATTCTTCTTCAGCTGGCTGGAGTTGAGGGGAGCTAGATGTAGCTGGATCTGAGCTGGGGTGAACTCCTGTCAACTCAGCTGAGCTAGCTAGAGCTCCCTGTGAATTAGTGGGAGCTGAGGTGAGCTAGACTCAGCTAAGTTGAGCTGGATCTGAGCTGACTTGAGCTAGGGTGAGCTAAGGTGAACTCTCTTGAGCTGCCATCCAGCTGAGATTAGCTGAATGGAGCTGGGATGAGCTAACCCTAGTTCAAGTAAGCTAGGTTCCAGCTATGGTGAGCTGGATCAAGCTGGGTTCCAACTAGTCTGGGCTTCTCCTTCACCAATTGCCTTCTTGAGTGTTAGGGTTTTAGGGATCTGTGAATCTGTACATCCCTAACACTCACAAAAACACATTAAAATAATAATAAAAAATGCAATGCATGCCTATCCTAATTTATGCCTAAATGCAGCCCAAAAACCCATTTGCGGAGTAAAATCCTAAGAGCTAGGTTAGTTTTAAAGCATAAAAATGATGATAAACTGGTGTTTATCACACCCCCATGCTTATCTTTTGCTAGTTTCTTAGCAAAACATTAATTTTTTTTTTTTTTGGAAAACGGAATTTTTGGGAAATCTAATTTTTTTGACTTTTGAGGAGAAAAAGAGATTAAGGGACCTTGGTAGATTAAAACACAGGAGATACGGGATTTGTTGAAGATAAACATCAGGATTTATTTTTGGATCCAACTATTAGATAGAACGGGATCAATATATCCTCAGAAAATTCACAAATTAACCCCTTGTTAATTCAGATGACTTGAAATGTTTGTTTTTAGGATTTTTCTGGCTCGTGAATCTAATTCGCAACTTGCAAATTCCTTTAAAACCTTGTGTCGGTGCTTGTGAAAAGCCAACCTTAATAAGGACGTGTTATTATTATTATTATTATTTTTTTTTTTTCTCCCCCATGCTTATTTTTAGCTTAGTCTTACAACAGATGTGTCGGTATCATCATTCCCATTACCATTCCTCGAGGGGGCTCTGGCGCCAGTACTTCGGGATAGCACTGTCCATGACACCACCCAGGAGCTCACAACCCCAAAACACGATGCGGTGAAAAGGGGCGCTCCAAGCAAACTCAAGCTCTTGCTCCGACGCTATAGGTAGAGCACCGTCCAAGACACTTGAGCTGCTGAAATGCGCTTTAATGCTCCGTCTAAAGATATGAAATATAGATATAGAGCAGCACCGAGGCGGTAACATGTTGACATCGTGTCCTCAAAAAAGGTTTTTTTTTTCTTCTTCTCGACGGTGGGAACTCAAACCAATGATCTGCTTCAGACTTTTACTAAATCCAAACAAGGGAGTTTTTCAAATTTTTAGTTATTTTTAAGTGTTGGCTTGTGTGTGAAAATTGACACAAGAAGTTTCTCAAGAACCGCAGGTTTTTGAATCAAAAACTAAGTCAAATACTTTCCATATTACAAAATAGGATCAAGTCACCTGAACTATCATGAGTTCAGGTGGAATTTTAGAGAAGGATATCTGATCTAGTCTAAAATAGACCCTGGAATTCTAATGATCAGATCCATATCCTCATCCTTAGTTTGTTAAAGATTAAATCCCATTGTACCAGAAGTGAATTTTTCGACCGTAGTTCCGATTTCAAAATTTTTCCTCAAAAAGTTTTCAATATTTTTTTTTTTTTTTTGGGTATGCAAGCAGGAAATAAATTGCATGTTTTTAGGTTTTAAACATCCTAAATCGATCGTAAAAATTTAAAAACACCCCCCCATGCTTAAGATATGCCATGTCCACATGCATTAGGAGGGAAAAGGAATCACCTTAGTGAAGAACGGTCAGGTTTAGGATGAATAAAACCTGGAAAAAAAAAGAAAAAAGGAAAGCAAGAAAAAAAATGATGGGTTACCTCCCATCCAGTACTATCTTTTACGCCATTCAGCCGGGCGTGAAGGTATGCACAGAAGACGGAAAATCATGTAAATAATTGGACACTTGGATGCCCGCAAAAAAGGTGTCTTCGTCTAGATCCCTAGAAAATTGATTAGAAATAATATTGGGATCAAAGTGAGATGGAAATTGATAAGTGTGGCCCGAGTCTGGCCATGGTTTTAATTCAGGTTGGGTGCCAAACTCGGGCGGGGTTGGTGGCAGGTCCGTAAGAAAGGGGTCGGGGAAGGAATGGTGAGTCTGAATCAGGAACAAATTTGGAGTCAAGACAAGTTTCCGGATCACAGATCTCGCCGACCACTGAGTCTGAATCAGAGTCCTCAAAAAAACTGTGGTCGGTAAGGGTATCTATTAACATTGTCTCCTCCACCATATTAGAAATTTCAGTATCTGAGTCCTCAAAGAAGTTATCATCGTGGAATCTCCTGGAGGATTTAAAAATATCTAAGGTGATAGTTTGGCCTGCACAGTTGATATCCATTTTGCCTGTGTGGCAATTGATATTTGCCTTTGCAGTAGCCAAAAAGGGGCGTCCAAGGATTATCGGGGAGTCCAGTAATGATTCGGGTGCCTCAATGTCAAGAACCAGAAAGTCTGCAGGGAAGACACAATTCTGGACCTTGACTAATACATCCTCGACAATCCCACGAGGTTTGATTGTAGATCGGTCGGCTAATTGCAGGGTAACCTCGACGGGTTTTAATTCACCGATCTGAAATTCTTCGAATAAACTTGTGGGAATAATATTTACAGAGGCACCAAGATCAAGGAGGGCGCGATTAAATGTAGTGTCATCAATAATTACAGAAATTAAAGGCGCCCCCGGATCTTTCATCTTAGGAGGCAGCTTACTCTGTATGACAGAGCTTACTGTCTCCGAAAGATGCACCTGTCCTAGATTTTTGGCCTGCCTTTTAGGAGTACAAATCTCCTTTAAAAATTTAGCATAGGAAGGTATATATTTAATGGCATCTAGGAGAGGGATATTGATATGAACTTGCCCAAATAGCTCCATGAGTTCTTCTGTAGTGGGCTCAGATTTCTTTCTTTTGTTGGTGGTAGGGTAGAGAGCTTGTGGGAAAGGGATAGGAATCTTGTCTTGAGATTTTTGTTGTTCTTTTTCTTCCTGATGGGGAGGTGGGGAGTCAACTTGCACATGTATCTTACCAGGTTCGTGCGAAGGCTCGGGGTCAGTGGTGGTTTTCCCACTCCTCAAGGTAACTGCATGTGCAGTCGGATTATTATTTGGAGGAGGTGGGGGGGCCTGTGATTGCAGGAACCTGGGCGGCTGCTGAGGTGGATTAGGAGGAGGCTGAGTTGGATAATGTGGATTTCTGCCCATATAATGGTTCCCTTGGTGATTGGGATTGGGTATGGGTTGGGACGGAAGATGTCCTACAGGTCTTTGCGTGGGAGCAACCCCAATCTGATTGTTCAGATTTGTGATGTTGCGGGTTACTTTCGTCATTTTTGTTTGCATATCCTGCAGGGTCCGTAGCATCTGGGCATTGATATCTTGTTGGGATGGCCCAGGATGGAAATTTGGATTCGACCCATACCCATTAAAATGATATGGTTGGGAGGAAACTTGATTATTCCAGGAGTAGTTCGGGTAATTTTTCCAATTGGAAGAATTTTTAAAGGGCTCCTGGATGGCAGAAATATTTTGGGTGGGGTTAAGATCTGGATAATTGAAATTCCCCAGTGAATCATGGGCAACCTCAGAATAATCAGCAGGAGTGGTGTTGAGATTGTGCAAATTTTCTCTTCGTGGAAAGTTAGGTTGGGTTAGATGTGGTTGTGGAGCTTGAATTGATGTGGCGAGTCTTTCCTCAATTTTCTTCTGATTAATATGCATCTGGTCGAGTTTCTGAGCGATCATTTGAAGATCGTCTTGGGCGACTGGGATAGATTGAGCGCCTATTTCATGAACACCAAACTGCGGGTTTTGGGTTCTGCAAAATGTGTTCATGGAAGCTTGATTAAATGAGTTTTCACTCATTTCTTCGAACAGGTCATAGGCACTTTCTGCATCTTTATTTAAAAAGTTGCCGCCACACGAGGCGTCGACAAACTGTCGGATTTGATCTTCTAATCCATGATAGAAGATTTGCACGAGCTGCCATAAAGGAATCTCGTGGTGCGGGCAACTTCTTAAAAGGTCTTGAAATCTTTCCCAAGAATCATGGAAAGTTTCACCAGATTTTTGGTGAAAGGTCGTAATAGATCTTCGTAAGGAATTGGTACGACCTATGGGAAAGAATTTCTTGAGGAAGGCACTCTTGAGTTGAGGCCATGTTGTAATGGGTCGGCCAATGGTCCTGAACCAATAAGCGGCCTTATCTTTAAGAGATAATGGAAAAAGCCGCATCAGCCATATGTCTTCTTGCACATTTCGGGAACGGGTTGTCTGTGCAAGAAGAGTTAGTTCTTCAAGGTGGCTGAAAGGGTCTTCCCTAGGAAGGCCATGAAAGTGTTTAATCAGGTTCAGGACGGCTGGCTTGATCTCAAAGTCCCCCTCCGGTATGACCACCCCTGGTCGTTCCTCATAATAAGATGGATCAAAGAAATCTTTTAGAGGAACAACAGGCTGCTGACGGGGTGGTGGGTTTGGCCTTGGATTGGCTAGGTTTTGGATGTTCCTAGTCAATGTTTGTTGATTGGAATTTAATTTATTAATCTGATCGGCCATCAATTTTAAAAGATCAGGTAGGGGGTCTTGATGTTGTGTGTGGGGCAACTCAAGATTGGGGAGCTCCAAGTGTGGGAAGTTACTGGTGGTTGGGTTTTGGGTGGAAGGGTTAGAATTAGGGTTAGAGGTGGGGTTAGAGGTAGACGTGGAAGGGTCAGTGGACCTATTTTGTTGTGTTTCCATTTTTTCAGGAGAAGACAGAAAAAGTGGTCTTTTTACGTGGGGGGCGAAATCAAATGGTCCTTCCAAGTGCGGATTTTGAGACCGTCGCCCGTGCATAAAATGGAAGAACGGGGAGGGGAGGAGAAGAGAAAGAGATGAGAGAAAGTGTGCAATTCAAACAAACAAAAACTAGACCTAACTTAATTGTGACTCCCTAATAATAACCTAAGACTTGGTCTATATAGGAAATAAGTAGTCAATAGTGAGTACCCGTTCTATCAACAAATCCAGCCAAGTTGCTTAAGGGGAGGTTTGGGCCCAAACGTTTCCCAGGGAAAACCCCAGGTGCTTGTACAAACCCGCGCCTGGTCGTTTGACACGGCCCCTCAGCCTGAACACCAGATATAGATGACAGAATTGGTACTAACTAAAGAAAACTTAAGACCTAAATAGCAAGCCTAAGTTGATAAAGCCTTAGGGGTCAAGTTGCTACAAATTTTAATTAGGTCTAGGATTCTATAGTGCACACGGAATGTGGAGGGCGTTTATTGGGTTGTTGCCCTGTTATTTGATTTTTTTTTGTGTGTGCAGGAATTGGAGAGTGGCTCCAATGAAAATCAAGTTGTCACACAATTTTTTTTTTTTGTATTTTTGTCTTTTAGGATTTGATTTAATTGAATGTATTTTAGGGTCTCTTTAGTTAAATTTTCAAACAAGTTTGAAAACCCACAATCAAAGGAAAGCAAGTTTTATGGGTGATTGTATATTTCCTTTGAATTAATCCTCAAAAGAGAAAGAAAGAAACCCTAAGCCAATTATCCCTAAGACAGAAATTTAATTACCAATGAGTTATTTTTTAGGCTTTCAGAATTAAGTAGTGGTCCAAATAAGTCAAACAACACCACTACTTTGAATAAAATCAAACAAGGATTCCAGAAAAGATTTTTGTAAGATTTTAGGAATTCGTTTGATAATTGTTTTAAATTTTTAATTGTACTGGTGTCAAAGTCCAGAAATAATACCTGTGGGTATTATGAACTTTTCAGTATTCCCACCGACCTCAGAAAATTTTTATGATTTTATATGATATGTAAAATTTCATAAGGATTCCAACAAGATAAATTTCACAAAAATTGGATGAGTATAAAAATTATGAAAATTCGCGGACAGTAGCAAAACAGGAAGATTAGAGGGTGTGACCCCTCTGTAATCCACGAATTTTTAAAAATTAAATACAAATCCAATTGATCTGAAATTTGGAACAGATGTTCCAAACTTAATTGGGAATCACTCTATGAAATTTTATGATTTTAGGAGGCCTGTGGTGTTAGGAATCGATTTTTCAAGTCTGGACAGAAATCTAGACCCGAAAAATAGAACACCAATACTTGCAATGGAATGGTGCTAAAGAAGCATACAAGCAAACAATGATTTTAAAATGCACCACTCCACTTAATTTAAGTGTTTAGGGTCCTGAAAGCCAAGTTTAATATATTTTTGGTAGCTTTAATTAATTATGTGACTAGAAAGAGGAACCAACCTGAATTTTCGCGGGAAGAAAAGGATCTTTAAGCTCTCGCTTCCAGATTCCCGCTTTCCCGCTGTAGTTCCTGAATTTTCGCGGGAAGAAAAGGATCTTTAAGCTCTCGCTTCCAGATTCCCGCTTTCCCGCTGTAGTTCCTGCACAAGCAAAAGAAAGAAAGAGAAGGGGATGAGATCCACTTCAAGCAAGAGAAAATGAGTTAATGCAAAGCCGTGCCCCCCCGGCAACGGTGCCAAAAAGTGATAGCGAAAATACGCGGTTTGTTAAAATACGTCGTTGTAACGCATAAATCCGCTTTCGCTCTTAAATTTATAATCCTAGATAGGGAAGTATCTAGGGTCGTCCAAGGAGGCAATATGGTTGCAAAATTGATTCTCTTGCTTGGAATATATCTCAACTTTCTTTTGGTAATTTTTAATATACCATTTTTTTTTGTTTTTGAACTAAGGCAACATGCGAAATTATGGTGGGAAAAGTGTTTACACTTCCAATTAGGTAAACTACTCTAAAGTGGCAAGTAGAGCCTCTCCCTAAGCTCACTCTAAGCAAGTGGAGGCCTAGAATAATTAGGGAGAGGAAGTGAAGAATGCTGAAAATAAGCAAATAGAAATGCAAACAAGATATGCGAAGAAGGCAACTAGATAATTGATAAAGTGTTTAACAAAAATGCCTAGTAGAGGAATGCTTCTACTACTAGATAATTGAAATAAAGAAAGAAAACACAAATCCTCTAAATAGATGGTGAAGAAGAGGGCTTCTTGCTCCAAGGTTGGTGGCTCCCAAGCTTGAAAAGAATCCTTCAACTCCTTCCTTGCAGTACTCCGCCAAAGTGATGACCTCCAAGGCAAGCCCTAAGGGGGCGTGCCCTAAGTTTCTCTCCAAGGGTGGACGTCCACCCTAAGCTTTTCTCCTTTGCCTGGCCGTCCTCCTTGAAGTGGGAGAGTCCTCCTCCTTGGCGTGGCTCAAGTTGAAGAGAGTGGGGAGAAGAAGGCACCAAAAGGGTTGGTGATGTGCCCCTTTAATCTCCTTCTCTACTCCTTCTTCTTGGCCGTAGGTATAGGTGGTTTAGGTAGAAAATATACTAAGGGAGGATGCCCCAAAATGGTGGTAGGTGGTGGCTTTTTATAGAATAGGATGGGGGGTTAAGGTGCCCCTTGAAATGGAGGGCTAGGATGGAAGGATGAGGGTGGTTGGTGATCCTATGGCTAGGGTGAGTTGGCGCCATCCCAAGGGGTGTTAAAGGGGGTGGTTATGGTGGTGTTGGTGTCTTTTGGTGGTGGAGAGACACCCCCATGTTGGCGCCAACATGGGGTCTTCTAGAAGGGGGGTTAGGTGGATGGTGGAGATGGATTCAAGGAGGATTGTGTGGTGGAGATGAGGGGGGATTTTGGAGGGAAAAGTGGCGCCATTAAGGGGTGGTTATGGGTAGTTTTTGGTGCCACTTTTAGGTGTCTTTTGGAGGTGGTGGGTAGGTTAGGTTGGTGCCAAGTAGGTTAGCTTATGTGGAGCTTAGGTGGAGCTAGTTGGGTGGAGTTGGTAGGTGGGTTTTTGGGGTGGTACAAGCCAAAGAAGTTGGAGCATAGCTAAGCTAAGCTAAGCTAAGCTAAGCTAGCTTAGCTAATGGAGGAGTAGAGGAGAAGGTGTTGGAGCTAGGGTTTGGAGGAAGGAGCTGAGGAGAAGAAGTCTGGGGCTGGAGCTGGAGCTGGCTGCTGCTGAAGAGGCTGGCATGGGGCTACTCTAGCTGGCTTAGCTTGCTAGTTCTTTGCTAGTTGCTAAGCCAAGCTAAAGTGAGCTAGCTTCTACCAAAATGAGCTAAGGTGAGCTAGGTCTGGTGCTATCGGGGAGAATCAAGCTGGTTGAGGCAGCTAAGGTAGCTTAGCTCAACTGAGATGAGCTAAGCTGAATCCCCAGGAGCTGGACTTGAGCTTCCTGAGCTGAGATGAATTCTTCTTCAGCTGGCTGGAGTTGAGGGGAGCTAGATGTAGCTGGATCTGAGCTGGGGTGAACTCCTGTCAACTCAGCTGAGCTAGCTAGAGCTCCCTGTGAACTAGTGGGAGCTGAGGTGAGCTAGACTCAGCTAAGTTGAGCTGGATCTGAGCTGACTTGAGCTAGGGTGAGCTAAGGTGAACTCTCTTGAGCTGCCATCCAGCTGAGATTAGCTGAATGGAGCTGGGATGAGCTAACCCTAGTTCAAGTAAGCTAGGTTCCAGTTATGGTGAGCTGGATCAAGCTGGGTTCCAACTAGTCTGGGCTTCTCCTTCACCAATTGCCTTCTTGAGTGCTAGGGTTTTAGGGATCTGTGAATCTGTACATCCCTAACACTCACAAAAACACATTAAAACAATAATAAAAAATGCAATGCATGCCTATCCTAATTTATGCCTAAATGCAGCCCAAAAACCCGTTTGCGGAGTAAAATCCTAAGAGCTAGGTTAGTTTTAAAGCATAAAAATGATGATAAACTGGTGTTTATCAGACTTCTGAAGGGGATCTCTATATAGGAGTGCTAGAGTAGTCTCTTCAATTATTTCATCAACGACCTCAATCTGAGAACAATCTTTAAATTCGGGTTGCTTGTAAGTATCAAAAACATTTAACCGGATCTTCTTGTTCCCAAAGCCCATTTTAAGTGCCTCGGATCTACAATTTATAGAGGCATTGGCTGTGGCCAAAAAGGGGCATCCCAGAATAATGGACGGCTTTGTGGGCTTATTAGACGGGTCAGTATCAAGTACCAGAAAGTCAATGGGGAAGAAGAAATCCTCCACTCTCACAAGGACATCTTCCAACAATCCCCGCGGTGTCTTAAGTGATCTGTCTGCAACCTGGAGGATTATTGGACTAGGTTTCAGCTTTCCTCCTCCCAAAAGGTCGTAGACAGAGCTCAGTAGAATGTTTACCCTCGCACCCAGATCGAGCAGAGCCTCGTCAATGTGTTGGTTACCTATAACCACTGAAATATACGGGGCCCCTGGGTCTTTCATTTTGGGGGGTGTTCCATGCTGAAGAACCGAGCTAACGTGGTCAGGCAGGATGACCTTGGTTTGGACCTGTTTCCTAGATCGACGCTTCTGGGTGCACAGGTCCTTCAGAAACTTGGCATAGGATGGAGTTTGTTTAATCGCTTCCAACAGAGGCAAGTTAATTTGGACTTGCCTAAAAGTATCCATAATCTCTTCCGTCCTATCCTTAGCTCCAGACGAGCCAACAGAAGATTCCCCAGGAGCAGATAGGCTCTCTGGATAGGGCACCCTCGGCTTTTGGGTAGAGGGTTCATCATGGCGGGAAAGGGGTGGTGGAAGGATGACATCCTCATTGTGGGTTATTTTTTGTGAGGGAGAGTGGTGTGGCTCTTCCTCAGGTGAGATGGAAGTCAGGTCAGGTGTGGAAGGGGAATTATGAGATGTAACCGTAGGAGTGTTATCAAGCTTGTCAATCTTTTTTCCACTCCTCAACATGGTCACTGCTTGGGCGTGCTCCCTGAATACAACACTCTTGCCCTTAGGGTTCTCCTTAGAAGAGCTAGGCAGTTTCCTCGGATCACGTTGCTTAGCTACCTCAGTAAGATGATCAATTTGGGATTGCATATCAGTAATCATCTTATTCTGAGATTAGATAACCATATTCTGATGCTCTTGCATTGCTTTCATCATGGCCTTCAGTTCATCCATCTCAGAGGGCTTATTGGGAGGAGGGTTTTCATAAGAAGGTTGGTATGTGGGCTGGGGAGGTAAGGGTCTTGTATTCCCTGAGTTAGAAGCATCAGCTTGCTTCCAAGAGAAGTTTGGATGGTTCCACCACCCTGGATTATAAGTGTTGGAGTAAGGGTTATTGCGAGGGGGGCGGAAACCTTGGGCTGCATTCAAGTCGGCCTGAATCAACTCAGGGAATTGGGTTGCCTGATGGCACTCTGCAGTGGCATGCGTTGTGCTTTGGCGAATGGAGCATTCTCTTGAAGCCTGAAAAATAGAGGCTGCTTGCGGGTTCATGCCGGGGTTTGCTAAAAGCCTATCAAAGCTTTTATTCAATAGTTGAATCTGATAAGTCAAATCCTGAGAAGCCCCAGCTTCATGGGCCTCTATCTTCCTCTGCAAGATTGATGGTTTTCTTCTTGATAGGAAGAGGACAGATGTATGGAGTTGTCGCTTAAAGTTTCAAATAATGCCCAGGCTTCATCCTCTGTTCTGGTCATGAAGGTTCCTGCACAGGCTGTATCAATGGTTTGCCTTTGTCTTTCAGATAATCCGTTATAGAACCTTTCGACCAACTGCCATCTTGGCACTTGATGGTGGGGGCATAACCTAAGAAGGTCATTAAAGCTCTCCCAAGTCTCATGAAATTGCTCCCCTTCCTGTTGAGTAAAACCCATAATCTCTCTTCTGTAATAGTTAGTTTTACTCATAGGAAAATACTTTTTTAAAAATTCTCCCTTAAGGGTAGCCTAATCATTTACCCTTGCATCGAGGGTATGATACCAGTGCTTGGCCTTATCCTTCAGGGAGAAAGGAAATAAAGTCCTCATCAGGGCTTCATCAGTAAAGCCCTGGAGCTTCACCATGGAACAGACCTCGGTGAATTCCTCCAAATGCCGGTAGGGGTCCTCCATAGTAGTACCATAAAATGAGGGCAATAAAGATATGGTACTGCTCTTGATCTCATATGGATTATCCCCTGCTGGTCGTCTTAGTGCTTGTGTAGGTTGGTTGGTAGGAATAAAATAGTCCTTTAGGATCCTTTGTTGATTTGCACCTTGCTCAGCCATTTCTTCTCTTTCTTCTCCTAGGTGAGCTCTCCTAAGAATTCTCTCAGGCTCAGGATCAAACACTAGACTACCCTCAACAGAGCGTCTACCAAGCATACAAAACACAATTCAGAATTTGTTTTATTGAGTAAGTGAAGCCTCCACTCCAAAGATAAGTCAAAAGATCAATACTTATCCCTCCGTTCCCACGTAAGTGGTATAAGAGGGGTGTGGACTTGAAATCTTAACCTTCTTTATTGTGGATGTTGAATTAGTTAATATAAATGGCCAAACAAGTTTTTCACTGCAATTACGTGCCTTAATTCAACTTTCGAGTGCCCTAGGACCTATACTTTGCTTGGATGATACTCCCAGGTGATCAAGGGAGAAGTTACTCCAAGGACGAACAAAGGGATGCAAGTAGGGCGAACCCTTCCTTTGAGGCGATGCGTATGCGGGGCCCCTTAACTACCATTTTGTTCCTTTAAGGGGTGTCCCCCTCCATGGAGTATCAAAACACTTGATCAAAAGATAGTATCACCACCACCACAAAGCACAATAGGAAGGTCTGCACCGATAAAGAGATCGGTGCCTATAGCCTTAAGGGATCGAGCCTTAGTGCGGTGCCTAATGTGCGTGCTCAGTGTCAAAAGTGTGCAACACACCGCAAATCTTTGTAATTTCTTTTGAAATCGTAGACAAGTCCCTTAGAATCAGATCAAAATGTGAATTGCTTTTAGGGTTGAATTTGATTATTAGTTCCACTTTTAGTTATGTGACCACTAAATTAGTAAATTCAAACAACTTGGTGGTCTTGAATTTAAGGTTGAATGCAAATGCGTGAACAGAAGCTGGATGCAAAAGTTAGAAAGATATACCTGTCTTCAGCAATCTTCGTGCTAATATGCTTTCAATGCAATAATAAGATCTAATATGCTGCTCAATCATCCCTAAATGCGTGCACCTAAGGGTATGCAACTTCTAAATAGAGCTCGATATTTTCTTTATTGGTTTTTAAAAGAAAGCAAGCAAAAAATATAATCACGCATGCACCAAAAATATTGTAAGCCCTATTAGCTAAAGAATGCAGGGACAAACCCCCAAAAATTTAGCCCCAATTACTACAAGGGCAAAAAGACAGAATTAAATTGTGACGACGGAAAATCCTCTGTGAAACAGGATCTTGGTCTCCTTCATCTTTTCCTCGTGTGGCTTAACTCGTGGTTGCTGTTGCTACTCTATTGCGCCTCGTCGCCTCGGCGGATTCCTTGCACAATAATCAAAATGATTAGATGATTTCGCAACTCAAAAGATTTAAAAATAATAAAGTAAATCTATTACATCTGTTGCCTCCTCGGCAACGGCGCCAATTTTGGTAGACGACTTTTCGCTTTGTGTTATAGTATTTAAGTGGTGGAAAAATTGACTAATAAAAAATAATGAAAATAACCACTCGCAGAAGAGCGGGTCGTGTCCACAGGGAGGCAATTATGCAATCAACACTTAATTGTTTAATGTTATTTCGGATAGTGCAAAATCCCTATTCAAATCTAACTTAAAATGTGAAGGAAAGTAGATTTGTAATAACTTAAAAAGATAAGGGTATATGTGTAGTTTTTCCTCACAGAAATCCTTAATAAATTTATGATGAATTTATGCAATTTTCACATGATGTATACTAAAGACAATTAGTACTTAAGTTAAGCCCAAAAATTAATCTTTAAACTAGTTAATATCAATATCATGCAATTATAAAGAACTATGAGTGTTCAAACGCAATTCTGCCACAATATAATAATAATAAATAAAATCAAATTAGGTGGCAATGGCATTGAATGTAAATTTTAATTGGTGGAAAAACAAGACTTTTTTCCTCTCTCCTCCTTGCGAGAGAGAGAGAGAGAACCGCGGGGTTGTTGCGAGGCTCAAGAGGACGGCGAGGTCGAGGGCTCTCCGGTGGTGGCAGTGGCAGCGACGGAGGTGGCCGGAGCTCTGGCCTATTGAACAAGAAGGCGGAGGAGGGCGCAGCGCTTGCGGTTGTGGCGTGGTGGCGTGCGCGTGCTGGTGCGCGCACGTGCAGGCGATGAGGCAGAGGCTAGAGTGTGCGGGCGCCCCTGCAGGGTGGTGCCAGTGTGCTGGTTGCGCAGATGCAGGGTGGAGAGGCAGGCGCGCGGGCGGAAGGTGATGCAGTGCGGCGTTTGCAGCAGGGCAGTGGGGCGCGTTGGTGAGTAGTGGGGCATGCGGGCGTTGCTACAGAGTGGAGAGGCACGGCTTGGTGCACGCGGGCAGGCGCTTGCAGATGCCGCTAAAGGGAGCGAGCAGAAGGGCGTGCAGGCGCTGTGAGCAGGGGGCGGTCTGTAGGTGGTGCGGGCGCGTCTACTGTGCGGTGCGGGCAGTTGGTCAGCGCCTGCAGCAGGGGAGAGGCACGTGGTTGGGTGGATGCACTTGCTATGGCGTGGGCACGGTGAAGGCAGATGGTGCTGAAGGTAGATGGCGCTGAAGGCAGATGAGCGGTTGGGCGCACTGGTGTGCGCTTGCGGTGGTTGGAGGGAGATGCTATGAGCAGGAGGCGTGAGGTTTTTTCCCGCAAGTTTTACTTAAAAGTTTTCCAAGTTTGTAGGGAACAAAAAGAAAGAAAAGGAGAAGAAGGAAAAGATAGCCTGAGACATTGCTACCACTGCAACGAAAAGGGTCATCTTCAACCTAAGTGCTCGCTTCTCAAGAAGGAGAAGAAGGAGGAGAAGTATAAGAAGAAGGCGTTCCAAGTAACTTGGGATGACTCAAGCTCGGAGGAAGAAGAAGAAAATCCTGAGAAAAAGAATGAAATCTCCTGCATGGGTTTCATGGCCATGGCAGGAGATAGCGAAAGCGACTCTAACAATGAGATAAAATCTGAATTACAAGATGCATTTGATGAATTATTTGAAATCAGAAAGTCTCTTAAGGTAGAAAATAAAAACATTAAAAAGAATCTTAGTTTTCTTAAAAATGAAAATGAAAGGTTAGAAATAAAACTCAAGGTTCTAGAAGTTAGTCCTAAGGACAATAAATTGTTATTAGAAAATAAAGACTTAATCAATGAAAATAGTAAATTGATTAAGGAAAACACAAGTTTAAAAATTGAAATATCTAGCTTAAAAACCAAGATGCATGCTATTGAAGATGAACTTGCATGTCTTAGGGAGAAATAAAATAATTTGATCAATAAAGTAGAAACTTTATCTAACCCTTAGGTTGAGAAAGGATCTCCGTCAAGAAGACCTACTAACAAATCCGGATCCAAATTAACTTGGATACTGAAGAGACAAATAGAATCTTGTTTTGTAGGTTACAAAGATTTCAACATCCAAGATTAGACTTACAAGATGAAGAATGGTCAACTCGAGTTAGGAGGACCAAGGAGTAGACCAAGGAGGAGGATGCGAAGACCGACGAGACGGCGAACAAATGATCGAATTGCCGCACGTCAATTGCCTGATTGGAGACCGATGCTAATGCCTGGACCTCCAAGCTACGGATGGGAACCCCATCCGGTTTGGCATCCAACTCCATTTGGGCCATTCTGTTGGCCATGGTAGGTGAGGTAAACTCTTTACCCCATCTTTTAATTTATAGAATCTAGATAGGGGGAGTCAAAAATTGATGAAGGTAATTGTTAATCTTTAAGGGGGAGTTTTAAAAAAATAACATAGCTATATTTCCTTTAGAAAGGAGGAGGTAATAACATAGCTATCTTGTTTTTATGGAAAGATGAAATTAGAAGAGCATGTTTTAAGGGAGAGTTTAGGACAAATTAAAAATTATAACACCTTTTTGATAATGTCAAAAAGGGGAGAATTTTATGTATTATTTATGATTTTGTCATCATCAAAAAGGGGAGAGATTGTTGGTGCTAGAGCACCACGATCATTTATTTTGATAATAATAAGACACATGTTATTTAACATTTGTATTTGAAGTCTTAGATTTTAGGATATTTGCAAATGGAGACGTATTTAGATGGAGTTCGAGCTCGCATCCATGGCGGATTGGAAGAGCTTGACAAAGGAGAAGGAACTTTGCGAGGAGCAAAAACTTGAAGAAGGAAGGAGATGAAGAATATGATAGATTTCCTTCATTGTATTTTGTACTTTATTTTTGCTCTTTCTTTCTTAGATCTTATGTTAAAGAGCCTCAAAGAACCTTTAAACTAGTCCTAGGAACACTTGCACAACCCTAGGATACTTAGGTTTTCTGTAGAGAACTTAGAAAATCAAAATAGGGTTCTGACAGCCTAATCAGACGTCTAATCTGGAAATTAGACGCCTGATAGTGACTTTTATGACATCTAACTGTTGACTCAGACGTCCAATAACTTAGGCTGGACTTAGTAGGTTTTGTCTGTGAAATCAGACGTCCAGACCTTAGTCCAGACGTCTTAGAAGACGTCTGATGTTTGTACCAGACGTCCAATCAGTGGAACGTTGGCTAACAAAGTAAACGTTGAGGAATATGACCGTTAGGCTTATATCACATGTCCGTAGAGGACCCCAAACATCTGATGTGACCGTTTTGCCTCGATTGACCCAAAATCACTTTGTGAGATATTCTAGCCGTTTGGACCTTGGGAAACCCATTCCCGCAGTACAATAGGTTTCTAGACATCCAGGCCTTGTGCCAGACGTCTTGTAGGTCGTCTAATGGCCTTACACTAGAACCCTGTTTAGGTCTGAACCAAGTTAGGAAGGAAACCTGCCTAGAATCAGACGTCTGACTTAGTTCCCAGATGTCTTAAACTAGTTTTCTAGACGTTTGATACCTGGACCAGACGTTTGATGACCCTGTCAGAATCATAATGATTATGATTACGGCCTGTTTTACCTTGGGTTCAACCCCAACGACTATGAAAGCCTTCTAAGGCCTTCTAAAGCCTTTCTAGGCCCTCTATAAATAGAGGAGGACCCTTGCCTTGTTTAGACACACCAAGCAACACACTTTCATACCATATTGTGTCCTTTTGATCTTAAGAAGAAGATCTAGCTCTCTAAGCCTTTGTTCCACTTCAAGAGAGCTTCATCATTATTGCGCACTCGCTCTCCCTCCGCAGTTACGAGAGCGACGAAGTGCCGTCGAGTGATTCACGCACCAGCATCATCAAACCGACGCGCTTCCAGCAAATGGAAGTAATCTTTACCTATAGTAGCTAAGTTTAGGATTCATACTTATGGCTCTATAGGGTTGTTTTGTAATCTTTCTTTGTTATTTGGTTGGGTATTCACGTTGCGAATTCTCGTCTCCATCGTGGGACAAAATCCTTCTCGTGAAGAGAAGGGATCTGAGGAACGTTACTCTCGTACTTATAGCGTGCTTGTAATAGAGGTTGAACTACCCTTGTTAAAGTAGTTTGTTAGTGGATTTGATTGACTTTGTCGATCGAGAAATCTTAACTTGAGAGGGTTAGGTAGTGGTTTTCACCCGGTTTGGGTTTCCACCTAAAAATCACTTGTGCATTGTGTGATTGTTCATTTTATGAGATTGTGATATTTATTTCCGCATCGATTTTATATTCTGCAAATCTCACCCCCTCCCGTAGGGAATTACAACAACAATAGAACCATGGGCTCCTACGCTCGAGAGTTCCGCCCAATGCACAGTCGAATTTTTTACAATAAGAATCTGAGTGACGGCACCTAACTTTCAATTGCCACCTCCCAAGGTTGGCTCCCCTTCATGGCTGCCTTTTAAGGTAGGCTCTTAACATGGCCACCTCCAATGGTCAGCCCCCTCAGACGTCCTCTTGCACTCTCCGCATTCCATAGTAGAATACTAGGAATATAGCCAAGCAAGTTGACGTGCAGCAGTATTACACCCTGCGGCCACATTGACAAAATCATCCCTTATCTGCACATGATAAGGATGGACCTAACAGCGGAATAGCCGCATCCAAAAATGATCGAACCAATAGCCACCTTTGCGGACATAATTATCCACCTAGCGACCAACTTCCTATAGCTTCTAACGGAGAGGGGTGGGATTTGCGTGATAAAAGAAATAATGCGGAAGTAAAAGATAATCAATCTCACAAAAAGCAATCACACAGGTACACAAAAATGTTTAGGTGTAAACCCAAACCCGGGTAAAAACCACCACCTAATCCTTTCAGTTTAGGATTTCCCGATCGACCGAGTCAATTAAATCCACAAACGAACTACTTCAAATGAGAGCAGTTCAACCTCTTACAACCACACTACTTTGTATGAGGGTAGTGTACCTCAAACCCCTCCTCTTCACGAGGTGTATTTTGTCCCACGAAGGAGACGGGAATTCGCAAAGCGAATACCCAACCAAGAACAAAGAAAAATACAACAGTCCTATAGAGCCACAAAGTATAAAAGTTAATCTAATTCTTATAGGCAAAAGGACTTCCCTTAGATGGAAGTGGTGTGATGTGAACTGGGTAGCGTGACGGTGCTCTCAGGTGGATGCTAGAGGGTTAGGAGAGAAACAACACTTTCTTCTTTGATTATAATCTGTTCTAGGACACAATATGAATGGAAGAAGTATTCTCTAGGTGTGTATTGCTTTGGAAGGGTGTTCCTTTATTTATAGAGGTCCTAAGAAGGCTTTGGAAGGCCTTGGAAGGCTTTTATAGCTGTTGGGAATAAACCCAAGGCAAATCAAGATGAAATTAGGATTATTTATGATTCTAATAGGGTTATCAGACGTCTAAATATATTATCAGATGTCTGGGTCATCGTATGATCTAGGAATTAGTCGTCTGATCTAGAAGGGTGGAAGATCTGAATAAAGTTGGATCAAGACAGACGTCTAAATATAAATTATAAGATGTCTGAGAAACTAATCAGACATCTAATTTAAGATGGATTTCCTTCCTATTTTTCCTAGACCTAAATAGGATTCTAGGATCTTGTTGGTCAGACGACAAGCCAGACATCTGGCACAAAGTCTAGACATCTAGAAATAGGTTTTACTAGGGGAATTGATTTCCCAAAGCTCAAACGGCTATAATCACCGACAAAAGTGATTTGGGGATGGATTGAGCCTAACGTCTATTTATCAGATTCTAGAGTTCTCTAAGGACATTTGAAAATGAATGTAGGTTAGATTAAAGGTTAATCAACAACGATTAGTCTGATAAATCCAACGGTCCTCTAGTTGGACGTCTAACAAGGTCATCAAATGTCTTCTAGGACGTCTGGACTAAGGGCTGGACATCTGAAACTAGAAGACAGAGAGTGATTCTCCAGCCTTAGTGATTTGGACATCTGATCAAATAGTCAGATGTCTTAAAGTCTAAGATCAGATGTTTGATTTTTAGATTGGATGTTTGATCAGGCTGTTTGATGCCTATTTTGGCTTTCTAAGTTCTCTACGAAATGTCCAAGTATCCTAGAGTTGTGTATGTGTTCCTAGGAGTACTGTTTAGTAACTTTGAGGCTCTTTAACAATCATTTAGACAAAATAAAGAGCAAAGAATATAAAGGCAAAAATACAAGACAAGAAAAACATCTATCCTATTCTTCTTCTCCTTTCTTCAAGTTCTCACTCCAAGCGAAGCTCCTCCTCCGTCAAGCTCCTCCAATCCGCCATGGACGCGAGCTTGATCTCCTTTACACTTGTATCCACTTGCAATTTTTTCTGAAACTCATAAACTCAAATTGCAAATGTTAAATAACAAGTGTTGGTGATGCCCTTGCACCAACACTTCCAAGCCATAATCTCTACAAAGACTCGGGGTAACAGATCACGATGAAACAATCGGATTTGAGCCGGTCCACCTAGGGATTCAGCCAGGTTCTTCAACTACGGCTACTCCATCTACCCTGGCAGTGCCGCCTAGCCCGCCCAGGCTAAGGACTAGCCTATTCAGGCGGTTATAGCTCAGCCAAGACTCAATAAGAGGCCAAGACTGAGGTTGGGGAGTTTCTTAAAATTGGTGTTGGTAAACCCCCACATTAGGTATGGCCCATAAAAGAGACAGTGGCCCTAAACAAAGCACGCGCACAAGCTCCACCAGCAAACCCTACAATGGGAAATTCCGCCCAACCCCCATACAGTACCCACAGCTAGTGCTACCAAAATCGGCCCTGTCCCAGCTAAGGAATTTCCTACAAAATTCAGGTGAACGGTCCTCATCCTAAGGGGCATGCTCGAATTTCGTACGAGGAGCCCCGAAGCCCCTTAGTCTCCAACAAAGAGACAGGCAGATGACGACATAGTCAAAGCGGCCATAGCCCCCTGGTCCCTAGGCACCAACAAAAAGGGCTTAGGCGGTACCTGCGGAACTTGAGTACCCTCTCCACTCCGTGTTGGCAAACCCCATCGATGACAACCGACTCTGGAGAATGCACTAAGGACTGGGGCATCCTGCTTAAAAATCGGCAAGGCAGCAGTGATTTCCCGCCCCCTCCTTTTGTTACCTCATAAAGAATGATTTTTTAAAGGGGAGGCACTCGTAGCAACTGCTCTTAGCCCAACTATTCCGTGAAGGATAAGCTTTAAGCGTGTGCAAGAGTGGTACATATCGAGTAGCCTCGGCACCACTTTTTGCCCAAAGAGTAAGCGCCACTTCTAGCACCTTCTCATCAACCTCGTCTACTAGGGGGACCATGTTTGCCCACCCCATTGTGCAAACGGGGTGTCGCCAAGACACTGGTTCCCCCTACAGCTAACACAGTTATCCCATGTATCAAGCGGAGACAGGTGGACAAGCCACCATGCGAAAGGTCGGGCTTCAGAGTATGTAAGAGTATCCCTATGGATCACATGCTTGTACCTACCCAGGTGCAAGCCATGGGCACCCAACCACTACCTTGGATAGCCCCTTCCATGGGCATCTCATTTGGCCTTGCTAAAAAGTCAGCCGGGATCTAGTAACAGGACATGCCTCTATGCCATGTCATTCGAGCAAACAATTGGAACACCCCACAATAGGGATTAAGCAAAAACTCATGAAAGCAGTCCATGGGACTATTCGGAGTAGCAAATCCTAGGCATAAAACCATAACCTCATACTTGGCATACGAGCAGTTTTGTTACAATGAGAGAGAAAAAACAAGAACGAAAAAATCTCTTTCTTTTATCATAAATATCAACTGTTACATTCCCCGGGATCATCGTCTCTAGCTACTTTACAATAAAAAGGGGACAAGTTAGAGCAAAGTTAATGACGACTTCGTTCATTAAGACTCAGCGGTTTCACCCCAAGTCTTCGAGCCTGCCCACCCTAAGCAACACGGGTGATAGTGCAGCATCAAGACTAGTAGACCCTGCAGCCTCTGGCGGACCCGCTCTAGACGATTCCTTGGCGAAGACCAGTCTCTTCCCGTCTAGCACCTCTTGCCCACATCCCCAGTGAACCCCTGGGTATCAGTGGGATGGCCTCCGCAGCCTCCTCTGCGGAGGAAGAATGGCTGAACGAGGAGTTCGTTGGTGGACCGACAAGTCTTGACGAGCCACGACGGTTGCCCGAGGTAGGCGAAGTAGCTCGGAGGTGTAGAGTACCCTCCAATCTATCAGTGAGGTACCTTACCTAGTCGACGCCATAAGGCCTCCAGCGGGCCACACCATAGGGGATAACTAGTTGAGCTTAACTGCCTAGGTGGGAGCTGCGGGTGCCTTCTGACCAAAAGCACTCGCTCCTGCCAGCACCCCCATTGAACTCTGCCTCACATCTGGCCAGGCAAATACACTCCCACAAGACGAGCTACCGGCAGCAACAACACCCGCTCCACTCTCATGGTGTCACTAAGGGAGCCGAGCAAAGTGGCCGAAGTGTCGAGCCTTCGCAAAGGAGCGACCTTCACCCAAGCTTTGAGCGGCGCCTCCACAACCCGACATCTGGCAGGTTTTCCATGTAGAACCAAAGGGGACAACACCCCCAGTGGAACAACCTCCGCTTTATTCCTGCCTGGGTCTAGAAGGGTGGATGCAGTTGACTCCCTCTCAATGAACTCCTTGAGCTGATTGCCCCCGCGGATGCCTTGAGGGAACTTGCTCCGCCTCTTCCTGCCTGCTTCCTCTTGAACTCCTCAAAAGCAAGAGGACCCCCTCTTCTCACCTTGCCACATAAGCCTCCCCTACAGAAGATGGGTCCCATGCCGGGAGGAGCCACTGCGGCGCCCAAAATCGTCTAGTGGAAGGAACCCCCAAGAGCCTACGACAATAAACAAAAATGAAATAAGCACACGAGAAGAGAGGACAGTGCCTCCAGCCCACCAACGTTGTAATAGACATATCAAACCACCAAAAAATGACTAAGAGCCCTCACCTCAACCTGTGCGGTGAATGGGGAAACCAAGAGGGGCTTACCCTCATTCGAAGAACCACACATGATTGCCCTTCGGCCACCCACCGAATGCGTAGAAGTTCGACGGCGAAGCTTTATCAAAGGAGCGAACGGAACAAAACGTTCCTTTATACAGCTTATAAACCCCTCAAGCATAGTAAAGAGGGTGAAGGGTCGTGAACTAAGACTCACCACGGACCCCTATTTATAACCCCTTCCCTACAGTCTCTTGAGGGCAGTGACGTCGTTCCACCTCCTCCCCTGCGGGTCACGGGTTCTCGAGGAGCAAAATCCCCCAAGATACGGCACAGATTACGCGGCAGCTTGATCACACTAGCAAAACCATCGATCAAGGATTCTACATGTTATAACACGTTGGACGCTCGGACTGATGCTACAAAAAGCATTGCTCGCCTTTTTGAGTAGGCACGATGTTTGAGGCCATGACTTCTTACGGCAACAATAATTAATGCCCACCTCAACGAAGCTTCTTAAGGCTGATATGAACTTGAGCTCATCAGCCCAACGTTCAAGTTCGACGAAGTGTTGCCTCTTAAGGCCGTCATGAGCTTGGACTCATACGCCCAACGTTCAAATTTGCTGTGAAATGTTGGCTCTTCGGGCCAGCATGAACTTGGGCTCATACGCCCAACGTTCAAACTCGGTGAAGTGCCACCTCTTAAGGTCGGCACGAACTCAGGCTCACCAGCCTAACATTCGAGTTCGGCGAAGTGCTGCCTCTTAAAGCTGACACGAACTTGGGCTCATATGCCCAATGTTCAAACTCGGTGAAATGCCGCCTCTTAAGGCCGACACTAACTCGGGCTCATTAGGCCAACGTTAAAGTTCGACGAAGTGATGCCTTTTAAAGCCGGCACGAACTTGGGTTCATACGCTTAACGTTCAAACTCGGTGAAGTGTCGCTTCTTAAGGCTGACATGAACTCCGGCTCATTAGCCCAACGTTCAAGTTCGGCGAAATGCCGCCTCCTAAGGCCAGCACGAACTCGGGCTCATACACCCCTATCGTATGTAAACACGGACCTCTTGCAAGCAGTAGGGAACAAGGGAAAACCACCCAACTCCTCCATCACAAATGTTCTCCTTGCTTTATCTCAGTCAGCAGAACATCTGGGGGTATCATCCACCACGGAGTTTTAAGTACTCTCACTACTCTCTTAGTAGCTCACACTGGATAGAGAGTGGGGGCATATGATGAAGGGCAAAAACTGCCCTCGAATCCAAAACTTTGCATACGAGTCACCAAATAGTGCATAGTTGGGAGCATCATCCTCTTTGCAGACGTACATCCATTGTGGTGAAACTGTGTCACCAAATTCCCCTCTCCTTTGTGATTGCTTGATGTCCATCGGGTCGAGCCCTCCCATCACTTGAGAGGCTCGACCACTCCCTCCAAGCGATGGATGCTAATGGCTATGTAGTAATCCCTACCACTACAAATCTTTTAGTGGTCATCCGAGGCTCATCAATTGTTCATTTGTTTTTTTTTGTGATGCATTTTTTTATTTATGTCCACCACTTAATAAAATATATTGGTGTAATTTGATTTTCAATTGATGTATTTTGATTTTCTACCGATAAAAAATCCAAATACATAGATTGAAAATCAAATTATACCTATGTGTTTTATTAAGTGTTGGATGTGTATTAAAAATATATCGGTGTATTTTCATTTTTGATTGATTTTACACTTGTATAAAGTGATTTGTCACCTATTATAAGTAATTTTTTATTTTAAAAGTGATTTTTATCATAAATCTGAAACTTATAGATGAAAAAGTATTTTCTACTTTTTAATTGAAATCTCATTTTTCATAGGTGGAAAATTAAAACACATCAGTATATTTTTATTTTCAACAAATCTATTTTTATTTTCGACTGATGGAATATCAAAATACGTCAATTGAAATCATCATATATTGCAAAATATGTTGTAACTTACAATTTTTTTTACTTGTTAGCTTTTTGTTTTTTTTCATATTGCAATAATTTATTGAGTAATAAAATATTGATATAACATTGAATTGTGTACTTCCGTAATAAGGTCTTACTTCAGGTGCGGACTAAAAAGAATTGTTTTTATAAGTATTGAAAAAATTTCTTACCCAGAGACATTAATATTTGCTTTAGGATCATTAGTACTCTTAGAATAGGATTGAACGAAAATGAGACAAGAAACTAATTAATCGAGGTGGGTATTGGGCACCTCCTTACCGCCTTAGTTCATCCGCATAAGCCCATGAAGAGATCCTAACCAGTGGAGCATTGTCTCTCTGCTAAGCCGCATTGACGCTTCGGCGATCATCGCCACTGAATCACCTTGGCTTTGCCGGACCCAACTTGGTTATCATAGGCCTCATTTACCTTAGTCGAAGCTACGTAATTAAATCCCCAAGAGGTAGTGACGAACTCGATCGCTAGAGGTTATGACGTGGCCCCATTGCAAGTGCCTCCTCCAGTCAAGAGCGAGGCCATACCGCCAACACCAGCAGCGGCCTCTGAGTTTGCCTGCTCAAATTTTCTACCCGCTCAAGTCCAAGCCTCTCCGTGGTGCTGACGCTCGCAACCACAAAGCATTCTATCGGTATTACTCGGGGCATTCAGATATCATTTCTCTCAATGCTGCCGCAAGCACAAGTGCCCACCTCTCATATGTAGTAATTTAGTCCTTAAATTATTGAGAGAAATGTGTAAATCTTTAATCTTATATAACGGAGTGAGATTTTTGTTAGTGTATACTGACTATAGATAAATTTATATTCCCTCACTTACTATTTGAAGAAAACGGACAGAGATACACATTCATATGAATATTTCTCCTGTCATTTTCTCTTTATTTTTTTATGAGTGAGACTTTTACATAAATTTAAATATTTTTAAATTATTTTACTATTTTTAATATCTTATCGAAATATTTCTATTCATTGTATTTTTCAACTTGACTAAGAAGTTGTTCGAACTGGGTTCCCATTTAAGTCCACTCAACAGTGCTGTCACCCAAGCTCTCAACTAAATAACTTATAGGATGTATTCTATGTGATGATGAAGAGGCTTTGCCCACCGCGTACGTTTAAACAAGAGCTCCAACTCTTTATGCCTAAATGAAAATAAAAGAAAAGGGTAGCGCCCCTCTTGCATTGGAGGCTGCCTGAGCACCAAACGAGCTGCACAAATCCAAGATCACCGAACCCATGTCAACAACGTCACTGTTGGGTCAATTAAATGCCATCACGTTCATGGATTCTTACCCTTTCAGATCGCTGCGTCAATTCTGCTCCCTCCTTTTTCCCTCTCGAGAGTGTCAGAAAAATTCGAAGAGCTTTGGACTCTTGCCTTTGGAGGCTCTCTCCTCCCTCCCAGATCTCTTCTCTTTGGTGTGCGGTCCTCCTCGACATACATGGCCGGTAGTAACTCGTGGCGGTCATTCGTGGTTGTGGTGGTCGTGGCGTGGCATCAGTGGTGGCATCTCAAGGTTGAGAGGTCGTCGGGCACTCATGGTGGTTGTTAGCGTTAGAGCAGCCGTGGTGTTCTCGACGTTGACTTTTGTGGCAGCGGTGCTTTCGACTATTGCGTCGGTAGCGATTGTGGTGGTCTCCACGCCTTCGTTGCGGTTCCTGGTCGTGGTTGTTGCGGTGTCGAGGTGCGATCAATCGCTGAAGTTGTGTGCAAAGGGTGTGGTTGTAGCGATCGTGTGCTCATCGCTGAAGGTTGGTCATAGCGGCTGTGTGGTGGTCCACTGGTGACGGTCGCGGCCTCGATGAGGAGGTCGGCGGCGGTTGTGATGGTTGCGACGCGAGTGCTGTGGGTGGCTTGGTCATTCTGTTGTTGTAGGGTTTTGTGCTGTTGAAGAGTTTAAGTAATTTTTCTTTTTTTTAGTGTAGTTTTAATTTTTGTTGAGGACCATGTGTGACCCGGAGCTTTTTACGATCGAGTTTCTGACGCGAGTCAGTTGTTGAATTCGACCTTCGAGTCGATTTCTTCAATGTTCTCGTTAGCGCGGTCTTCGAGACTTATCTCGTTGGTGCTTTGCCGTATTTACGGGCGTTGGGTCGCTCTCCTTTGAGAGATCGACTGATTCCTGGTCGCAGGATGCTTCTTTTTCTTTTTCTTTGTTTCTTATGTTGTTATTTTCTGTGTTTTGGCTTTCCACCATTTCTACGGGGCATAACCTCCCCCTTTTGAGGGTGTTAGGTTTTTCTCTCTCTTCCTTCTCCTTTGAGGTGCATCCTTTTGTATCGGATTCTTCCTCTTTTTAATGGAATGTTATATTCTCTTGAAAAAAAAATCCATCAAAGAATAAATAATAAATAAAAGAAAAAGTTGGTGATCTACCATGTGGATTTTATAAGTCATGAGAGAGCTATCTATTGGTTTGAAAATAGTCGTAGTTTAGAAAAACGTATCGTAACATAGAGACGAAAATCGAATTGACATTTAAATTTGTAATTGCTCCAAAAATTATAAGTTTTGAGGTCGTTCGTAGGGAGCAAATATAGTAATTCAATCACCAATCACAATAATGAAAAATAATGTTGCAATTAATATTCAATCATAAATATGAGAATAATCAATTAATGCTTGGAATTGTATCTCAGAATAAAAATGGTTGTTAGAACCACCAATTATCCCCAACAGTAAGCACAATTCCCAATCCCAATCAGATCAGTAGTACTATCAATTTCAAACCACAATCAAAGCTACAATTAGACATCTTGAGAAGACCACAGACGACTTAACTATCAAGCCTAGAGCCTTCTGAATTTTCCTAAGTGTAGGCACGGATCCCAATACAGCATAGTGCAAACCTCATGCTTCCCTCAGAATTTCCCTTCTCTCTCTCTCTCTCTCTCTCTCTCTCTCTTCAGAATTGGGTAGGGGGTAGTCGGGTAAATAGATCAGTCTCTTGGCCCGCCGGTGTGTGTGGCGGGCGAGGAGTGAACAAGTTAGGTGAGAGGGACCTCACCTCATGATATGAGGGACCACAGCTATGAGGGTTATTCAATAAATATCAATTTTTTTAAAAATCTTCCGATGTGGGACTATGCCTTAGCTTCTTCTTCGCTGAAGCAGCTAAGAGAGGCTTCGTGAATTGTGGTTGTTGTGAGTGTTCGTTCCTTAATTCGAAGCCCAGATGGCTTCCTGGACATAATCCGCAGCAGCTAAGAGTTGAATCGAGGCTTGGGCACATCCAATGGCAATGGAGGAAGGCAAAGGAGATCAGAGATGAAGCTTGAGTCGGCGAACACCTGAAATCCACAATACGGGCCTTAAGCCCCAATTAATATGTTTAGAAGCTTCGCCTAGGTCTGAGGAAGATGATGGTGGTGGTGGTGAAGCATTTGGTGGAGTGTGGTGGTCGAACGACATTGGCGGAGGTATATGGTGATGGGTGTGTTCGATGGGGCGAATGAGTAGCCAATACGCCCAATTAGGTTACGGTTTTTGGTCGGTGAAGTGCGAGGAAGGTGTGGGTGGTTGTGGCGTGTTGTTTGCATGCGTGTGGCACTGGCGCGAGCTTGCCAGAGCTTGTGCCGGAGATGGAGACGAAGGTGGTGGAACGGTGATGGTAGTGGTTGAATTGAGAGATTAATTACCTAAAAAGATGCTAGAGAGGAAGAGAGAGAGGTTAGGATGCTTAGGGAGATGAGAGAGGGAGAGACTATGTCTGGCATTGATCGGTTGGACATGGGGAAGACGATGTGGGCGGCGAGGGAAGCAACGAGGAAGAAGGGGTCGGCAGTGCCCTTGCATTGGTTGGCATGGTGCACGAGGAAGAGGGGAAGAAGCTGAGCCTTCCAAGTTGGCGATTGGTTGGCTGGAATAGGGAGGCAGAGGAGGTCACCAGAGCTGAAGAAGGTAATGGCCAGAGGAGGAGGAGGGAGATTTCCGATCGATTCTTGGCTAGTTTGGACCTAGGATCAATGTGGAGCTTAAATGGAGCTTAATTGAGAACTTAAACTGGAGTAATTCGCGTAATTGGTCGTGGATTTGGAAACTAGAATCCTCCAATTTTCTTAAGGTTGACTAATCTCTTTGCTTCGAGTTAGGATATGAAATTGTGTTCAACCGGTGGGGAAACTTCTCCAGATAAATCCCTTCAAATTTGGAGGGATTTGACATATTATTGAAGGAGATATCCTCAATCAAAGTCCGATGATTTTGGGTTTTGATTCTGTTCAAACTATTCAGGCAGCAGGGACCTAAACGTGAAAGAGACGACAAAGTTAGGGGCCTTTTGGTGATAAACTTGAAACCTAGGGGTCTAAGTGTAAGAAATAGAGTTTTTAGAGCCTAAAATGCAAACTAGGTTAAGATGGATTCTGATTGGGCCCAAATTTTAGTATTAACCTAATTTTTACCTAAGGAATATAATGGTGATCTTGGATTTGATTTTTGACCATGTTTGACTGGATAAATTGCACAGAAACCTAAATCAAGGTAAACTCCCATCTGAAACTCTGTTTTTGGTCAAAATGGGTTCATATGGTCAAAGTGAAGGTACCAAACTTCTTAGAATCTTATTTAATGATTTTTAGGAGGTTTAGATTGAATTTATCTTGACCAAAACCCTTTCAATTCAAATGGGGCTGATAATTAGGATTTTCAATGATATTTTAATCCCGGAAATGTGTGAAACCCTGGTTCAGTTAGTGTGATCCCACTTTTTAGTCTTTTGAGTTCATTTGACCTTTAATTAACCCTTGATCAGTACCGTGGGTAGTTTGCATTTGTGGTGTGCTGTTAAAACAACATAATTAACCCTGTTTTCTTATTTTTTTCGCAAACCAAATCGGTGAGGAATTATGATCTTCAGACAATCATTTAGGAGCATTTATCGTTTGAATCTAACTAATTTTGGCTAGTTAGGACTAATGATGGTGTTACCATCATACCCCCATACTTAGCTTTTGCTAATCTCTAGCAAAATCCTATGGACCAAACAAGATCTCTAAGTTGTATTTTAACCGTCAGGATGCGTTATTGAGCTGCATATATAGAAATTAGATAAAAATACCAACAATAGACCTAGAGGTACTCAAGTACCAGCCAAGATGCAGACCTGATCAGCTTCAGCCTTGGGTCTGCTGAGAACATTTCTAAGGCTCGCAAAAATTGCCCAGAGGTTCGTTGACCCTAGCGATTAAAGCAGCCATACGTATATGTAGCAAGCCCAGGTTTAGTTTGCTAGTGCATTTTTGATAAGAGAGTGTTGACGCTACAGGTTACTATGCTATCGTATTTGGTTTTGAAAACCTGTCGTTATAGTTTGAAAGCGAAGAACTCATGTTCAACAAATAAAATTTATACCAGAATAGAAATCCCGGGTCGAACTCAAGGAGGCGGACGTTTGATTAAAAATACGTGTTTGTTTTATTTGTCATGAAACAGAATAGCTAGTTGAAAACTATTTAACAAATAATAAATAGAAGAGAGAGAAAGAGAATATTACAAATAAAAGCAAAAGGGATGTAGAATAAACATGAATTTCATTATCAAAAATTGTTCATTACACTATCATTACGACTAAAAAGTGGGAAATGATTACACTAGAAATCAGTAAATTTACTCTAAAAAGCAGGAAAAAGGAATGGGAGAGAGAAGTTATCCTCTTCGATAATCGCTTGGAGGACGAGTCGGACGGGACGACGCCTGGAAGACGAAGAACGAAGTGGGATGAAGGAGGTCGAGGCAGAAAGAACAAGAACGGGGCAGCACGTCATTGTCGTCGCGGGATCCGCTTCCGAAATGGGGGCGAAAATTTGACTTTATCTCTTGAGAAGCATCCCAGGTGTGGGACAAGCTTCTCTTGAGCTTTGGAGAAGGAGAGAAGAGAAGGGATGAGAATTTCGTATGGAGGAGGTCTCCTTCTATAGTTGCAAGGAGTGGGGGCAATTTGGTCATTTTACGTAGAAAATCATTAATTCAGGACCTTTAGTGACGGATAAATCCGTCACTAAAGGCCTAAACGTGGTTGTAGTATGCGGTGCACGTGCACCCGCTAGTCTCCCTGCGTTCAACGCTTGTCCACGATCTCTCAATCTCGATCGTTCGATTGTGAGATCGAACGGCTGAGAACGCATCCCCGCCAACCTCATCCGCTGGCCTCATCGCGTGCGATGGTGCGTTTCCATGTTGTGTCAGATGGAGCGTGGATCTGATTGGGCCTGCACGGCCGCCCGATCTCCGTCGTGCGGTCGATAGTGCCCGCTCATCCGTGCCTAATCGAAGTGCCTCATGGATTCGATCCCACGTCTTAAGGCGGCCGAGCGCCTTATCCACTGCACTGCACACGTGGATGGGCGAGCGATGTGTTTGCGTGGTGTGCGATTTGGACCATTGAATTGAGATCCAACGGTCAAGGCTGCATCCTCCTTTGGCTTCAGAAGATGAAGGCGCTGGTCTGAGATCCACTCTCTGCCGATGGATCTTGATCCAATGACGGAGAGGCGTTGGCGCTAAAGGCTTCAGCGATTGTGTGCAACCGGTTGGGCGATCGAGATGGCGCCACGTGGCACCATCTTGGCTGTCCATCTTCTGGGTGATGTAGATGGTGCCACGGGTATCAGATTGAGTCGATTTTCCCGCCGTTAGGTTACGATCATCGATCCGAATCCATCCGTACGGTCGGATTTGTCGTCTGAAGTGCAAATTAACACCATCTTGACCCTTGATCTTCTAGGGTTCCTCAGTCTCTATCTGATGCTACGGATATCCGATTAGGGCAATCTTGGAGTCGTTAAACTCCAATTGTAGCCCTGATCAGGTTCGTACGGTTGGATCTTCGATCCGAGGCCTCGATAAGAAGTCGCCCTGTCCCTGACCATAAAAGGAGACAATTAACCTCTATTTTATTCAGACTAGCTTAAATGCAAGATGATGATGCTATGCAATATTTATAGTATGTAATGCAATTTTATGCTTAAGAACATGCATAAATAGACATTTTATGTAATATAAACATGTTTACATTAGAGAGATAGAGAGGGATATTTATTTTGAGAGTTTTCTCTCTTTTCTTTTTACATTCTCTTAAATCCAACATCGGATTGGCCCTAAACACAGTCAATATTGGATTCCTTGTTCCCACCATCAATCTTCGAAGGGTCTTTCGATGCTTCGGGATAGCACCGCCCATGACAACCCTCAGAACCCTGGCTTTCGACACTTCGAGATAGTGCCACCCATAGCATTTTGTAGCTAAATTCAGGCCCTGGCAATCGACATTTTGGGATAATCCTGCCCATGGCACTTGAACCAGCACAAGGTGCCTACATGCCCTGGTAGGATATTTAGATATTTTAGAAGAAAAGTATCGAAGGGACGATATGTTATTACGCATCTTCGAGGGGAGTATTTTTCATTCCACTTCTCTACGTCGAGAAGTCGTCCAATCAACTTGTGTCTTCGAGCCGCTCCTAAGCTAGATCTTCGAGAAAATATTTTCAGAACATAACACTTTTGGCATTATACTTCATTAAGTGCACTAAACCAGACTGGTGTGTGATTTTTTGGGTGTCTAGGTTACCAAGTCCCTCAAACCAAAGGACAGGCAACGGGGCCGAATATTCCTAGGCCTTAGACTTAATACATCAGCCTCACACTTTCTTCAACCTCTTGAGGGTTAATCCGAATCTTAACAAATACGTGAGTGTTTAAGCCTTAAGGCAGGCCCAAGAGGCCTAAGGTCAGTATCCATCTCTTATCTCCTAAGATTTAGCCCTTCAGGTCTTAATTCATCATTCGATCCAACTTAGAACTTAGGAAAGTTCCATACTCAATTACATGGACTATCACAATTTTGTTTTTGTTTGCTCCTTTTTCTCTATTTTTTTTGCTTTTCTCTTCTTCTTCCTCCTCAATTCAGATCTTTCAATTCAGCTCACAAAATTGTCCTCCCCTTTTCTTCATTTTTTTTGAATGAAACTCCTCAATGAATCGAATTTCACAGCATTTTGCACTTTAATACACCCCCATACCTAAGATTTGCAATGTCTTCATTGTAAATTAGGTGGGTTCAAGTTCAGCTTAGATCTCACATTAGAACAGGTTTGGGTGGATATTGAACGGGTTGGGATGACTATTGTGGACAATTTCAAGCTCTGATACGAATATCAGAGATGGAGTTAGTTGTTCTAATAGATGAACCTTAAAGTGCAATATGACTTCAGCTCAAGGATAGGTCAGAAGGGTTTGATGTTTTTCAAAATGACGGGTTGCCTCCTGTTGAGCGAAAATTTAAAGTCATCTACTAGGCTTAATGTGACTCAGGGAAAATGGAGATCAAAAGACACTGCAGCCATATTCAAATTGGTGAGTTAGAGGAACGGTTTCAGTCTCTGACTGTTCACAACAAATGGTTCTAAGTCATGGCTGAGTTCACTGATTTCGACAGCTCCATGTCCAAAGATTCTTCAGACGAGAAAGGGTTAGATACGTTTTAATCTTAGCTTTCTTAGGAAGAGCTTGAGCTTGGCATCCAAGAGGAGAACTTTCTGACTAGGATGGAATGATTTTCGTGATATGTGCTTGTTATAGAAGGCTTTGACCCGCTCTTTGTAGATACGCAAGTTCTCGTACACATCATTGCATAACTCCTCAATCTCACTCATTTGCATCCAGCGGTGGTTTCTAGCCTTCATGAGGTCTATATTGCCCTTCCGTACTACCCAGTAGGCCTTATGCCCCATCTCTACAGGGAGGTGACATGCCTTCCCGTACAAAAGCCTAAATGGAGACATCCCTAGCTGGGTCTTGTGGATTGCCCTATAGGTCCACAAGGCTTCTTGACGTTAGGTGGACCAATCTTTCCTATCAGGCCAAATAGTGACCTGAAGGATTTTCTTGATCTCTTGATTTGATAGCTCAGCCAATCCATTGGTTTGGGGGTGATAAGGACTCGAGATACGATGTTACACCCCCTACTTTTTCATCAGGGACTGGAAGTGCACATTTGCGAAATGAGACCTGCCATCTTTGATGATGTCTTTAGGAACTCCAGATCTGGAAAAGATGTTCTTCTGAATGAATAGGAGAACAACTTTATGAACATTCGTTCTTGTGGGTATGGCTTCAATCCAGTTCGAGATGTAGTCAACAACAGGTAAGATGTCCTCAAAGTCGTTAGATCTGGGAAAGGGTCCCATAAAAATAATTCCCTATATGTCAAAGATCTTGCACATGATAATCGGATTCAAGGGCATCATATCGCGCGAGCCCATGTTGCCGAGGGTCTAACAACAAGCACATTCCCTACAGTAGATTGTGTGTCTTTGAACATCGTGGGCCAAAAGAACCCACACTGGAGGATCTTCACTGGCGTTTTACGCCCAGAGTAATGGCCACCGCAGGCCTGGTCATTGAAGCGATCGACCACGATTCATATAAAAAAAAATCGTCATTGTCGTAGTATATGTCACAATACAAACCATTATCCCATCAATTTTATTTAATTACATAATTTTTACTAGTTTATTCCAGGTCATTCACTGGGAGGCAATTATTGATATATATCACTCTCCAAGTTCAATATTATTCTTTAATTCCAGAAAAAATTAATTTTATGTACAATCATGAATGAATGAATTAATGAATGAAATAATTAAACTAATTTATGTACAAAAGAATGTATTGAAATGCTTACAAAAACATATATGAAAACAAGCATTAAACACTATACATATATACTATATACTATCTATTTATAACTTATGATACTAATACTTACATACATATACAATAATAAGTAATAATTTATACTATATTAACATATACAGTAACATATATAATATGTACAGCGACAGATATAAACGTTGCTAAACCCTAAAAAACTATGTACAGAATCTCAGGTAAAAACTAAGGTCTTTAGTGACACTTATTCTATTTACAGTGACGGATAATTCTGTCAGTAAAGCTATATTGTTATTTATATACATATATAGCTCAAACATTACATATATTACGTATACTTTTAATATACATATACTTGTTATTTACAATATACTTATATATATATATACACTATACATATACACGTACATCTTCTTCGTTCTTCTGCTTTCTCTTCTTGATCACAACTCTCTCATTCTCTCCTTAAATCTAACACTTACACGTTTTAGGTTTCACTCATTCTCTCTTCTTAATCCCCTTATTAGGCTTCACTTAGTTCAAAAATTAGGTTTTAAGTTGGCAGGCGGCCTTTTCGAGAGATATACAGCACCCTCTCGGGTGGGACTTGACCTCTACTAAGAGCCATCCTAATTCATTAATTAGGCCCCTTAATCATGTTTTATGCTCGTTAATGAGCTCATTAAAGCCCTCGCATAGTGCATGGTTCCCAGCCATACATCGCACACCATCATCATCATTCACAATGCCATATGCCATACTCACGCTTAGGGGATAAGGGGATCGATTTTCGAGTGCCCGGTGCCCGTGATGACTAAGCGGTAGAGAGAAGAAAAACAATATAAGTAGCACCGGGCGCTTGTCAGTACTCGATGTGGCACTATCCACAGGGTGCTGCTGTGCTGCAATTTAGCGGGCACGTCTTATTTTGTGAATTTTGGCCCTCAAATTGAGGGCCATAATTTATTATAAATTAAAAATAAATTATATGATATTAAAGTATTTACATAGTACTACATAATTGTAGAATTAATTTATAAAATTAATTATGTTTATTATATAAATAAATTAGATAAAGTTTATAGTTTATTCATACTGTTTATTAGGTTTTATTTCTTAATTACGTATAAATTATTTAATTGATGGTCTAATTGACCTATATATTAAAGTATTTAATAAATATTTTTATTATATTTTACAAGTTTTGTTTTAATTTATTTTCATTTAAATAGTATAATTTAAGTTATAAATAACATAATATAATATAAATGTAGTTAAATTAGCTTAATTTACTTAAAATACAATTATATAAATGTACAGTATAAGTTAATTCAATTTTAACTTAAATTACTAATTTATTTTAATTTAATCTAATAACTTAGTTAGTAACTTAATAAATTAATTATTTATTCTATATATATAATTAAATTATAATACAAGGTTTCTAATATACATGGTACATATATAAATATGTATACACAGTATAAATAGTAAATACAATTATATACAGGGTTTTATAATTTTACTTAAGTTATAGTACTTATAAGTTAGTATAAATAATAACTAGTTATATAATTAAGTATAGTTTAACTAATCTTAAATATGTAATTTACAGTATAATATACATATATATATTTAAGTTAATTATAACTATTATACACCTATTTTACAATATATATATACATATAGCTTACTTTATAACTTATATTTACAAGTATAAACCTAGTATACATAGTATGTTTTTAGGTGTTTTTGTGAATTTTCTGATTTTTATAGGTTTTGAGTGTTTTATAGAGGTAGGAGATGAGAGAGAAAGAAAGAGATAAGGAAAATATATTATTTTTGTCATTTTTTAGTTTAGGGGTTTTTATTAAGTTTTAAGGTATACTGAACCATTGGTTAGTATGTTCTACCAAGCAGAGGGTTTAGAATGCTTTGAAACTTTGCATATGTGTAGAGAAATAGTTAATCCTACTCACTACAACTTTATTTTATTTTATTTTTATTTATTTACAAGTTAAGCACACTTCTAGGTCTTCAAAGGGTTTTAAAGTGGAACCTAAGGCCTAAAATTCTAAACTAAAAGCAGGAAAGGTGGTTTAAACACCTCAGAACATCCAACAAGACAAAAAGGAGGTGTTCAAGCAATTAAACATGATTTTCCACTTGATTACATTCAATTTCTAAATATGGATAGTTATACACATCTATAGCTGACAAAAGAGTATTTAACAACAAATTACAAGCAATTCTACTTAGCTTAAGGTCATTTATAGTACATGAAAGCTTGCACAACATTTTGACAAAATATAAAACATGTCAGCTATTCAATTAGCTCAAATCCGACATCTACTGCCCATCTAATTTAGCCTACTGTCTAATTCAAACAACAAAGCAGCAGCAACAACAACTGCAGCAATGGCTCCAGACATCTAACACTTAGTTCAGACGGCTTAAAACCATTCAAATGGCTACTGCAATGCATTTAAACACCAATCCAGCAAATCTGAATGAGGAGTTCAGTTAGAGATGCATTCCCAGCAACTCTGAAATGGGGATTTTAGTAGTTGCTAAATTGACCAAATCTAATCCCTTATCTTTGTCATAGACAACAAAGATATTAGAATTAGATTGGAATTTAGTCCAACAAAAATCTTGCTGCTATGCAAAAACCTTCAACAATTCTAACAAGGCCTGAAAATCACATAAAAATCTTTCTTGGTTGTTGAACTCTGAATCAAAATCCCTTGTCAACATACACATTTCAAATAAGAAGAAACACCACTAATCTAACACTTTCCTAATGCTATAGATAACATGTAGGGAGTGTTGGAATCAATCCATTAAATTCAACTGAAACCCAGTATGCTGAAAACCTTAAGGGATATTAAGAATTTCTTAGGTAAAAATTAGATTCTCAAAAACAGTAGAAAAATTTTGGGTAGAGCCTCCAATCAACAAAGTTGATTTTCCTAGGGTCTACCGTACATTCAAAACCATAAAACTCACACTCATGACAAATCTAATCATGGCTCATCTGAGGAAAATTCATCATTAGCATCATCTCAGATTCATGGCCATGTACAGATCCACTGAAGAATATATCGATTCACTTGATCAAAAATCCTTGAAAACCCAAATGATTCAAAATCTCCCGATCTTGCATTGAAATCCAAATCAAAAATTGATCGAGCAAACCAAATCATTTCAAATCAGATCAGGGGTCTTTATGAACATACTGAAGTGAGTGAAGAGACCCCTAAATAAATTTGAGCGCAAATCCTCATCTCAAAGCTTGAAAGCAATGGGATGGGGATTTGACTCCAAATGGATGGGTGGATTACGGATTAAAACTCAAGGAAATTAGAAAGCGAAATGGAAACATGTCAGGGGAGAAAACATTATTCAGTGAATCGGGGAATTCATCTCTTCTGATCTGAAGTGATCAGAGGAGGTGAAAATGTGGAATCAATGCTAACTCCACTCTTAATCTAAACTATAGTCACGCACAGATCAGAACTAATCTACATCTAAATTCTACTACTAAACTACCCTAATTAACACTACAGCTAATCTAGAAAGTAGTAAACCTAATCTAAATGGAAGAATGGGACCTTTGGATCTCCACCTGGTGGATGGAGAGGAAGAACGGAGGGAGGGAGTACTCCAGTGGAGGGAAAACTCACTAGTGGAGTTGTGGGTCCCCCTCAGGTGCTATGAAGTCCTTAGCGGCGAGGAGAGTCGGGGAAGAAGTGGAATTCACAGCTGGTGGCTGTGAAATTGGGGAAATGTGGGGAGGAGAGATGGAGGGGAAGGATGATCGACTCGAGAGGTGTAGAAGGGAGTGATTCCTCGTGCTCGAGGCACAGGAGGTGCTTAAATAGCAGAGGGAGTGATTCTCCTGACCGCAATGGTGAGATTAAGCACTAGTGGCTTGGGTGGTGAGGATGAGAGGGGAGGCTCGCGTGGGGATTTAAATCAAAAAGTGGCCATTGGATGGGATCTGGGTGAGGAGGTGATCGCACATGCCGATTCGCGTGAAGCTTCCAATCAAATCGAGGCACAAATCAAGAGGTAAGGGAGATCGACGGCCAGGATGGCTTGAGTTCTTCGCATGCTACAGTGCACGCACGGGCTGCAGGTGCGCTGGGTTTCTATTAGTGAAATTGTAGGCAAGGCCCCTCAGCGAAGGGGTAAAGAAAGTGCAGGGACGCGGTAATGACCCGATTCCCGAATCCCTACGAGACACGAGAACCAGACCAACTCGACTAATCCCAAGACCTAGTCGTCCAACGAGGAAGTAACCAAAAGAGCAGTAAAGTAAACCACATTCAGCATGAATATAACTAGCAGTAACAAAATACAGCAGTAAGAAAAGGAACTACTACAGTATGTACCACCACAACAGTAGAACAACATTTATAACATAACATGAACTACAAGTAAAGAAAAGTACAGAGAGTAACAAGAACTACTCACTACAGTGGAACGAAAGGGGTACAAAAAGAACTGCGGTAACTCTACTGGACCCTACTTGGCCCAGCGTCCTCTGCAGCCGCTGACCCTGGTTGCTCAACACCTGGTCGTGAAAAGTAACGAGTGTAACACGTCAGCGAAACGCTGAGTATAGTGGCAGCTAAAACTAAAGAAGCAGTAAAGTGTACAGTAGCTGTTATAATTTCTTTCTTCCTTTATTTACGTCTTTCTAATATTTCACAATTTATCTATTTCTCAGATCCTTCACTTGATCTCGAATGTTCCTCGTGGGAATGATCTTGATTGCAGTCTTTTCCGAAAATTAGAAGTAACACGTGGTGCTCTCCTGGCCGGGAGAGTCCCCTGTGGTGATCCTACTCTCAGTCAAGCACCTCAAGGTCGCTGACAGACGTAACGGTGACTACGGCACGCGCGATAAACACACGGGTAGCTACCCCGCACTAGCACGTGGTCAGTCGTTTCCGTTAACAGGTGTGCCCAAAGCACAGCACGGAACCAGTATAGGGTAGAGCCCTCTCAGTAACAGGGGTCCAGCCCCTCCACAGTAACCAAACAGGGGTCTTGCCCCTCCACAGTCCGTGCACCCTCGCCTAACTACCCTGGTTTGCCCAGTGGGCCTAACAAGTCGGTGTAGGTGAGCTAGTAGCACCCCAAGGCCCGTAGGGTAGCTAGTACTCGCTCTACACTAGTAGCTCTCCTCGGTACTGTGTACACGAGGGCCAAAAGTCGGTACAATGTGGCCAGACCTAACCCCGGGTCCCTGGGGTGGCTGGCTCCGCTCTACACTAAACAAGTAATAGGTGCTTCCCCTGGCACTACGTACCCAAGAGACAACACACTTCCACATCTTTCCTTCTCAGTTCCATTTCATTCTCTCTCCAGGAGTTTTACTCCTAATTTCCCGTAGGGTTTCAGCTCTTTTAACTCAGCACATTCAGGTTTCACCATTCCAGTTTCACGTTCATGCAACCCATATTCTCAATCATGTTCATTTATTCATAACAGGCAGCTGTTAAATCAATTTACAGGCAGCTATTATTTCCTTTCCACATTTTCCAAGACTGCAATATCTATATTCATATCACTAGTTTTTCAGTCTTAGGATTCATGCCGTATCCTAGGATCTATCATTCAATCTAGTTTTCCAGCCCTAGGATTCATGCAATACCCTAGGATATATCATTCAATTTGGTTTCTCATTCCTAGGATTCATGCAATGCCTTAGGTTCTATTAGTTGTTCCATAAATGTAGCAAATTATGTTAATAATTTTAAAGCCACTCTACCAGCTACAATAGGAGTACTGGGTGCGGGGTCGGAAATCCTGCGCGCCTTTGCAAGCCCCGAGACTGCAATGGAACGGGGTCCTAACACAAGGATCAAACACAAGGAGTTTCTCAGAACAGTATATAATTACTGTAAACGGGTAGAGGATTTTATTCCGAAAGAACGCCACTCGAAAAGCGGAAAACGGACTCCGAATGGGCCCTAAACGGGTCGAAAACGACGAAACAGTCCAAAATCAGACGTCTTAAAAGGTTGTTCAGAGGATACCTTCGCTCTGGGTAGTCCCTCAGATGTCCAGAAGCCTGCGGGGGCGTCTGGCCTAGTTTCCAGACGTCCAATTGTCAACCAGGGCATCTGGAAGTCCACTCCGTCGTCTGGCACTGCGGCCAGACGTCCGATTCGCGTTGGATGGCGAGTCTCGCACCCTCCGAGCAGAGCCTGCATGTATCCACTCCTCGCTCTCAGTACGACGGGTTGCAGATGAAGGCGCAGCGGACGGCTGCATGGCCGTACGCGCAAAAAAGGAAGAAGGACGAAATAACTTACTTGCCAGACATCTGGACAGTCCTCCAAACGTCTTCACCATCGTCTGGTTGGAATCCCAGACGTTTGATTCTGGAAAAACTTCCAGAATCAGAGCTCAACTCGCTCTCCGCCCGCGACGCACGGCCGCACCGCAACCCGTCCGCTTGCTGCTCGAGCTGCAGCAGCCCTCCCGCGACACTCCATGCCCGCTGCTCCCCCGCCGGTCGGCTCTAGCTGCCCCGGCAAGCTTGAGCCCTCACGGTCGAGCGTCTCTTCCCTCGCGCAACACCTCCTCCCGCACACTTGCCGCGGCCACTGCTGCCGCCGCTCGCTCGCTCTCGCACCGGCTGGAAGAAGAAGAAGGAAGCGGAGGAGATGAGAGTGAGGGAGGGGGCGAGGGCCTTATAAGGCCATGCGGGGAGAGAGAGAGAGAGAGAGAGCGCTGCGCTGCGCCTTGCAGGAGGAGAGAAGGAAAAAGAGGAAAGCGGGTAGCGATTGTAGGTCTGCGCGCGCATGCGCGCAGACGCAACCCTGTACGCCGCAGAATTTAAATCCCAGACGTCTGGAAGGGGTTCCAGACATCTGGGCCACCTCGAAGATGTCTTAAAAACGTCTTGAAGCCACGTTCGTAACAATATAACAAACTCAATGGAAGTTTCGTCCCCGAAACTTGCGCTAACTAGGGTGCGGGAAAAACGTCATATAAAAACATAACAAACTCAAAGAGGACCGAAGCCGGTCCTAAAAGACGTACCCGCGAAGAGCTCCGGGTACCGCTCCTGCATTGCCGCCTCAGGCTCCCAGGCAGCCTCCTCGTACCGCTGGCTCCTCCACAAAACCTTCACCAGGGTACTTGCTTTCGTCTCAAACTGCGGACGGCTCGGTCAAGAATCTGCACTGGCCGCTCGGGGTAGGTCAGGTCGTCGCCCACCTCGACGCTCTCGTGACTCAATACATGACTATGATCGGCTGCGTACTTCCTGAGTTTGGACAGGTGGAATACGTCGTGCACACCAGAAAGTTGAGGAGAGAGGGCAAGTCTGTAAGCAACGGGTCCAACCCGCTCCAGGACCTCAAAGGGCCCCACGAACCTCGGCGCGAGCTTCCCTCTCACCCCAAACCGCTGCAGGCCCTTCATGGGCGAAACACGAAGAAAGACGTGGTCCCCAACCTCGAACTGCACCTCTCTGCGTCTCCGATCCGCGTAGCTCTTCTGTCTGCTCCTGACAGTGCGTAGTCGCCTGTGGATCTGCTCGACTACCTCCTAACTCTATCGGATCAACCTGGGGCCAACCTCCCACTTGGTCCCCACCTCAACCCAACTCAAGGGTGTTGTACACCTCCGTCCGTACAGAGCCTCGTAGGGAGCCATGCCGATGCTCGAGTGATAGCTGTTGTTGTATGCAAACTCCGCCAGGGGCAGGTGCTCCTCCCAAGAGCCCCTCCAATCCAGTACACAGGCATGCAAAAAGTCCTCAAGTGTTTGTATCGTGCGCTCAGACTGTCCGTCCGTCTGGGGGTGGTAAGATGTACTAAACCTCAACCGCGTCTCCAGGGCCTGCTGAAACTCAGCCTAAAACTGGGACGTAAAGCGGGTATCTCGGTCGGATACGATCTCTCACGGAACTCCGTGTAGCCGTACCATGTTGCGAATATACCTCTCTGCCAACTGTGCTGGTCCCAAAGTGACTCAGATCGGCAAGAATCGTGCCATCTTCGTCAGTCTATCCACAATTACCCAGACTGCGTCGTGTCCTCGCTGGATAACAGGTAAGCCCACCACCAAGTCCATGGTGATGCTCTCCCACTTCCACTCTGGCACTGGAAGCGGCTGTAGCGGCCATGCAGGCCTCTGATGCTCGGCTTTCACCTGCTGACACACTAAGCACTGCTGCACGAATTCACCCACATCCCGCTTCATCCCTGTAACGACCCGATTCCCAAGTCCCTACGAGACACGAGAACCGGACTGACTCGACTAATCCCAAGACCTAGTAGTCCAACGAGGAAGTAACCAAAAGAGAAGTAAAATAAACCACACTCAACATGAAATATAACTAGCAGTAACAAAATACAGCAGTAAGAAAAGGAACTACTGCAGCATGTTCCACCACAATAGTAGAACAACATTTACAACATAACAAGAACTGCGAGCAAAGAAAAGTACAGAGAGTAACAAAAACTACTCACTACAGTGGAACGAAAAGGGCACAAAAGAACAGTGGTAACTCTACTGGACCCTACTCGGCCCAGCGTCCTCTGCAGCCGTTGACCCTAGCTGCTCAACACCTGGTCCTAAAAAGTAACGAGTGTAACACGTCAGCGAAACGCTGAGTAGAGTGGCAGCTAAACTAAAGAAGCAGTAAAGTGTACAGTAGCTGTTTTATTTTCTTTCTTCCTTTATTTACGTCCTTCTATTGTTTCATAATTTATTTATTTCTCAGATCCTTCACTTGATCTCGAATGTTCCTCATGGGAACGATCTTGATTACAGTCTTTTCCGAACAGTAGAAGTAACACGTGGTGCTCTCCTGGCCGGGAGAGTCCCCCGTGGTGTTCCTACTCTCAGTCAACCACCCCAAGGTCATTGACAGACGTAACGGTGACTACGGCACACGCGGTAAATGCACGGGTAGCTACCCCGCACTGGCACGCGGTCAGTCATTTCCGTTAACGGGTGCGCCCAAAGCACAGCACGGAACCAGTATAGGGTAGATCCCTCTCAGTAACAGGGGTCCAACCCCTCCACAGTAACCAAACAGGGGCCTTGCCACTCCACAGTCCGCGCACCCTCGCCTGACTACTCTGGTTTGCCCAGTGGGCCTAACAAGTCGGTGTTGGTGAGCTAGCAGAACCCCGGGGCCCGTGGGGTAGCTAGTACTCGCCCTACACTAGTAGCTCTCCTCAGTACTGTGTACACGAGGGCCAAGAAGTCGGTACAAAGTGGCCAGACCTAACCCCGGGTCCCTGGGGCGGCTGGCTCCGCTCTGCACTAAGCAGGTAACAGGTGCTTCCCCTGGCACTACGTACCCAAGAGACAACGCACCTCCACATCATTCCTTCTCAGTTCCATTTCATTCTCTTTCCAGGAGTTCTACTCCTAACTCCACGTAGGGTTCCAGCTCTTTTAACTCAGCACATTCAGGTTTCACCCTTTCAGTTTCACGGTCATACAACCCATATTCTCAAACATATTCATTTATTCATAACAGGCAGCTGTTAAAATCAATTTACATGCAGCTATTATTTCCTTTCCACAGTTTCCAAGATCGCAATATCTATATTCATTTCACTAGTTTTCCAGTCCTAGGATTCATGCCGTACCCTAGGATCTATCATTCAATCTAGTTTTCCAGCCCTAGGATTCATGCAATGCCCTAGGATCTATCATTCAATCTGGTTTCTCATTCCTAGGATTCATGCAATGCCCTAGGTTCTATTAATTGTTCCATAATTGTAACAAATTATGTTAATAATTTCTAAAGCCACTCTACCAGCTACAACGGAAGTACTGCGGGCGTGGTCGAAAATCCCCTCCCCCGTGTCCAGCGTCGCGTCCATCGTGTGGTCCTACAGAGGACTCCCCCTCCGCAGCCCCAGGGGGAGGCGGTCGGGGCGGTGGGTGGAGCTCCTCTCGCACAATATCCCGTATTAGCTGGGCGAGGTCCTGTGCCTGGACGCCTGGGAGTAGTGGCTGGTCCACTGAGGCGTAGGCAACGGCACACCCAACTCGCCGACCTCATCCTCGGCCACGCCCGCGGCCCGCCTCACCAGTCCCGTGATGAGGCATCTCTTGCAAGGAGACGCGAAACAAAACGGAACACGTCAATATGGAACAATACCTAACGGAAACGTCTAAGAGCTCTTGTCAAAAGATATGTTGTGGTGGCTACTCTAGTCATAGACATGTGAATTGGTTATTTTCCAGTTAGTTGATTCACTTCTCGGGACGACCTTGCTCTGATACCATCTTGTAACGACCTGATTCCCGAGTCCCTACGAGATACGAGAACTGGACCGACTCGACTAATCCCAAGGCCTAGTCGTCCAACGAGGAAGTAACCAAAAGAGCAGTAAAATAAACCACATTCAACATGAAATATAACTAGCAGTAACAAAATACAGCAGTAAGAAAAGGAACTACTACAGCATGTACCACCACAACAGTAGAATAACATTTATAACATAACAAGAATTGCGAGTAAAGAAAAGTACAGAGAGTAAAAAAAAATACTCACTACAGTGGAACAAAAAGGGCACAAAAGAACAGTGGTAACTCTGCTGTACCCTACCCGGCCCAGCATCCTCTGCAGCCGCTGACCCTGGCTGCTCAACACCTGGTCCTGAAAAGTAACGAGTGTAACACGTCAGCGAAACGCTGAGTAGAGTGGCAGCTAAACTAAAGAAGCAGTAAAGTGTACAGTAGCTGTTTTATTTTCTTTCTTCCTTTATTTACGTCCTTCTATTGTTTCATAATTTACCTATTTCTCAGATCCTTCACTTGATCTCGAATGTTCCTCATGGGAACGATCTTGATTGCAGTCTTTTCCGAACAATAGAAGTAACACGTGGTGCTCTCCTGGCTGGGAGAGTCCCGCGTGGTGATCCTATTCTCTGTCAACCACCCCAAGGTCACTGATAGACGTAACGGTGACTACGACACGCACGGTAAATGCACGGGTAGCTACCCCACACTGGCACGCGGTCAGTCGTTTCCATTAACATGTGCGCCCAAAGCACAGCACGGAACCAGTATAGGGCAGAGCCCTCTCAGTAACAGGGGTCCAACCCCTCCACAGTAACCAAACAGGGGCCTTGCCCCTCCACAGTCCGCGCACCCTCGCCTGACACCCTGGTTTGCCCAGTGGGCCTAACAAGTCGGTGTAGGTGAGCTAGCAGAACCCCGGGGCTCGTGGGGTAGCTAGTACTTGCCCTACACTAGTAGCTCTCCTCGGTACTGTGTACACGAGGGCCAACAAGTCAGTACAAAGTGGCCAGACCTAACCCCAGGTCCTTGGGGCGGCTGGCTCCGCTCTGCACTAAGCAGGTAACAGGTGCTTCCCCTGGCACTACGTACCCAAGAGACAACGCACCTCCACAACTTTCCTTCTCAGTTCCATTTCATTATCTTTCCAGGAGTTCTACTCCTAACTCCCCGTAGGGTTCCAGCTCTTTTAACTCAGCACATTCAGGTTTCACCCTTTCAGTTTCACGTTCATACAACCCATATTCTCAAACATATTCATTTATTCATAACAGGCAGCTGCTAAAATCAATTTACATGCAGCTATTATTTCCTTTCCACAGTTTCCAAGACTGCAATATCTATATTCATTTCACTAGTTTCCCAGTCCTAGGATTCATGCCGTACCCTAGGATCTATCATTCAATCTAGTTTTCCAGCCCTAGGATTCATGCAATGCCCTAGGATCTATCATTCAATCTGGTTTCTCATTCCTAGGATTCATGCAATGCCCTAGGTTCTATTAATTGTTCCATAACTGTAACAAATTATGTTAATAATTTCTAAAGCCACTCTACCAGCTACAACGGAAGTACTGGGGGCGTGGTCGGAAATCTCGCGTGCCTCCGCAATCCCCAAGATTGAAATGGAACGGGGTCCTATCACAAGGATCAAACACAAGGAGTTTCTCAGAATAGTATATAATTACTGGAAATGGGTAGAGGATTTTATTTCGAAAAGAACGCAACTCGAAACGCGCAAAACGGACTACGAGCGGGCCCTAAACGGGTTAAAAACGACGAAATAGTCCAAAATTAGACGTTTGGAAGCTCTTCCAGACGTCTTAAAATGTGGGTCAGATGGTACCTTTGTTCTGCGTAGTCTCTCAGACGTCCAGAAGCCTGCGAGGGCATCTGGCCTAGTTCCCAGACGTCCGATGGTCACCCCGGATGTCTGGAAGTCCTTCCATTCGTCTGGCACTGCGGCCAGACGTCTGATTCGCGTTGGATGCGAATCTTAGATCCTGCACGTACCCACTCCTCGTGCTCAGTACGACCGGTCGCAAAAAAGGAAGAAGGATGAAAATAACTTACTTGCCAGACGTCTGGACAGTACTCCAGACGTCTTCGCCATTGTTTGGTTGGAAGCCCAGACGTCTGATTTTGGAAAAATTTCCAGAATCAAAGCTCGACTCGCTCTCCGTCCGCGACGCACGGCCGCGCCGTGCCTCGTCCTCCTGTTGCTCGAGCTGCAGCAGCCCTCCCGCGACACTCCTCGCCCGCTGCTCCCCCGTCGGCCGGCTCTCGCTGCCCCGGCAAGCTCGAGCCCTCACGGCCGAGCGTCTCCTCCCTCGCGCAACACCTCCTCCTGCAACTCGCCGTGGCTGTCGCTGCCACCGCTCGCTCACTCTCGTACCAGCTGGAAGTAGAAGAAGAAGGGAGCGGAGGGGATGAGAGTGAGGGAGAGGGCGAGGCCTTTTTAAAGCCGCGCGGGGAGAGAGAGAGAGGGGGCAGCGCTGTGCCTGCGGAGGAGAGAGAGGAAGAGAGGCGTCGCAGGTCTGCGCATGCAGGCGCACAGACGAAATCGCACGTGCCGCAGAAATCAAATCCTAGACGTCTGGAAGGGGTTCCAGACATCTGGTCAGACGTCTGGGCCACCTCCCAGACGTCTTAAAAGATGTCTTGAAGCCACGTTCGTAACAATATAACAAACTCAATGGAAGTTTCATCCCCGAAACTTGCGCTAACTAGGGTGCGGGAAAAAAATGTCATAATAAACATAACAAACTCAAAGAGGACCGAAGCCGGTCCGAAAGACGTACCCGCGAAGAGCTCCGGGTACCGCTCCCGTATTGCCGCCTATGGCTCCCAGGTAGCCTCCTCGTACCGCTGGCTCCTCTACAAAACCTTCACCAGGGGTACTTGCTTTCGTCTCAAACTGCGGGCGGCTCGGTCAAGAATCTGCACTGACCGCTCGGGGTAGGTCAGGTCGTCGCCCACCTCGACGCTCTCGTGACTCAGTACGTGACTGGGATCGGCTACGTACTTCCTGAGGTTGGACATGTGGAACACGTCGTGTACACCAGAAAGCTGTGGAGGGAGGGCAAGTCTGTAAGCAACGGGTCCAACCTGCTCTAGGACCTCAAAGGGCTCCACGAACCTCGGTGCGAGCTTCCCACTCACCCCAAACCGCTGTAGGCCCTTCATGGGCGAAACACGAAGAAAGACGTGGTCCCCAACCTCGAACTGCACCTCTCTGCGTCTCCGATCCGCGTAGCTTTTTTGTCTGCTCCTGACAGTGCGGAGTCGCCTGTGGATCTGCTTGACTACCTCCTGACTCTGCCGGATCAACCTGGGGCCAACCTCCCACTTGGTCCCCACCTCAACCCAACTCAAGGGTGTCGTACACCTCCGTCCGTATAGAGCCTCGTAGGGAGCCATGCCTATGCTCGAGTGATAGCTGTTGTTGTATGCAAACTCCGCAAGGGGCAGGTGCTCCTCCCAAGAGCCCCTCCAGTCCAGTACACAGGCATGCAAAAGGTCCTCAAGTGTCTATATCGTGCGCTCAGACTGTCCGTCCGTCTGGGGGTGGTAAGTTGTACTAAACCTCAACCGCGTCCCCAGGGCCTGCTGAAACTCAGCCCAAAACTGGGACGTAAAGCGGGTATCCTGGTCGGATACGATTTCCCCCGGAACTCCGTGTAGTCGTACCACGTCGCGGATATACCTCTCTGCCAATTGTGCTGGTCCCAAAGTGACTCAGATCGGCAAGAATCGTGACGTCTTCGTCAGTCTATCTACAATTGCCCAGACTGCGTCGTGTCCTCGCTGAGTAACAGGTAAACCAACCACCAAGTCCATGGTGATGCTCTCCCACTTCCACTTTGGCACTGGAAGCGGCTGTAGCGGCCTTGCAGGCCTATGATGCTCGGCTTTCACCTGCTGACACACTAGGCACTGCTACATGAATTCAGCCACATCCCGCTTCATCCCCCTCCACCGAAACTCACGTCTCAAGTCGTGGTACATCTTCGTGTTTCCAGGATGTATGGTGAATCTGGAACCGTGTGCCTCAGTCAGGAGCTCTCTTAACAGCTCCTCGTCCCTAGGAACGCACAACCGTCCCCTCAGGAGTAGCACCTGGTCTGTGAAAGAGAAGTCCCCTGGGTCTCCTGACAGTACTCTGTCGCGCAAGGACTGTAAGTACGGATCGACCATCTGTCCTGTGATGATGCGGTCTATCAGCTCTGGCCTAGTCTGTCACGTCACAGTCACTGCCCCACAGTGCCCCTGTAACTCCAGGGGTCGCCAACTGCCCACCTCCTATAAGAGGCTCCAACTCTGTAACTGTAAACTGGCCAAGTGTGCGGGCGCCTTCCGGCTCAAGGCGTCAGCCACCACATTGGCCTTGCCCGGGTGATAGGAAATGCTGCAGTCGTAGTCCTTCAGGAGCTCCAACCAACGTCTTTGTCTCATGTTGAGCTCCTTCTGATCAAAAAGGTATCTGAGGCTCTTGTGATCTGTGAAAATCTCGAAGGTCTTAGTGTACAAGTAGCGCCTCCAGGTCTTCAGCGCGAAGACGACAGCTGCCAACTCCAGGTCGTGTGTAGGGTAGGTATGCTCATGGGGCTTCAGTTGCCGCGAAGCGTAAGCGACAACGTGACCCCTCTGCATGAGCACACCTCCTAACCCATGCAAGGAGGCATCCGTGTACACAATGAACCCGCCACTACTGTCAGGGATGGTGAGCACGGGAGCCGAGGTCAACCTCTCCTTCAGCTCCTGAAAACACGCCTCACAGGCATCCGTCCAAGTGAAGGGCACGTCCTTCTAGGTCAACTGTGTCATAGGACGCGCGATCTGTAAAAAGCCCCTGATGAATCGTCTGTAGTAGCCTGCCAGTCCCAGGAAACTGCGAATCTCAGTGACTGAACGCGGTCTCTCCCACCTGAGCACTGCCTCGACCTTGGCTGGGTCCACCGCCAAACCGTCTCCAGAGATCACATGACCTAAGAAGGTCACCTCCCTCAACCAGAACTCACACTTGCTGTATTTGGCGTACAGCCTACGTCGTCTCAGTGTGTCAAGAACCATCCGCAAGTGCTGTCTGTGCTGCGTCTGATCTCTAGAATAGATGAGTACATCATCAATGAAAACCACCACGAACTGGTCCAAGTACGGTCTAAACACCCGGTTCATCACGTCCATGAAAGCGGCGGGGGCATTGGTCAGCCCAAACGGCATGACCAAAAACTCGTAGTGTCTGTACCGGGTGCGGAAAGCTATCTTGGAGACGTCTGCCTCCCTAATCCTCAACTGGTGGTATCCAGACCTCAAGTCGATCTTGGAAAACACCATGGCACCCCGCAACTGGTCAAACAAGTCGTCGATCCTCGCCAGCGGATATCTGTTCTTGATGGTGACCCTATTCAGCTTCGGTAGTCCACATAAAGGCGTAGGGTACCATCCTTCTTCTTCACAAACAGTACCGGGGCTCCCTAGGGAGATGCACTGGGCCTCACGAAACCCTTCTCCAAAAGGTCCTGCAACTGAGACTTGAGCTCTCGTAGCTCAAGCGGTGCCATCCTGTATGGCACGGTGGAGATGGGGTTGGTCCCTGGTAATAGTGAGATCTCAAACTCGATCTCACACTCGGGCGGTAGTCCTGGTAACTCGTCTGGAAACACGTCAGGGTACTCTCTGACCACCAGGATGCTCTGGAAGTCTGCCACCACACAAGCTAGGAAGCCCTCACACCCCTGGCTCAAAAGTCTCGCCGCCCAAAGTGCCGAAATGCACCTGAAGCCTCCGTCCACTCGCTGTCCGTGAAACTCGAAAGAAGGCAACTCCGACATGGAGAAGACAATCTTCCTCTCAAAATAGCCTACCAAGGCGTGGTAAGCGAATAGCCAGTCCATCCCCAGAATTACGCCAAAGTCCTCCATCTGTATCATAATCAGGTCAGCTGGCAGGCTATGTCCACCGACGCTGACCTCGCAATCCGTGTACACCTCCTCAGCTACAATCAGCTGACCACTCGGACCTCTGATTACTAACGGATTCTCTAACGGCATATAATCCTGGCCCAAACTAACTGTGAAACTGGCTGCGACAAATGAGTGCGTAGCACCGGAATCGACAAGTGTATAAACGAGTCTGCCGGAAATTGAAACCATACCTGCCACCACTGAGCCCGAAGCTCTGGAATCCCTGTGTGTCAGGGCGTTGATACGCCCCTCATCTCTAGGTGCGGACGAAGCAGCCACACTCTGCGTCGGACGGGCAGGTGCTGGTCGGTACCCTCCTCGTGACTGCTGTCCTCCTCCACCCTCGAAAACGTAGGCAGCTTCAGGGGTTTGACATACCCCCGAATCGCAGGCTGGAGCCCCTTGGTGAACCTCCAAAGGCGCTCCTCCTCAGTGGCTATCGCTGTCGCTACATAGTGGGACAGCTCCAGAAAACGCGTGCGGTACGCGCTCACGGTCATCGTCCCTTGGCGGAGAGTGTGGAACTCCCGCCTCCTCTGGTCCTGCCACGTCTGGGGAAAGTACTGCTCACAGAAGAGGGTGACGAACCGATCCCAGGTCGGCTCGTCCCTCTCCTATCCCCGGACCGCCCTCCACCACCTGTGTGCCGTACTCTCCAGCTGGTACGTGGCAAAGGCCACGCGACACTCCACCGGGGGGCGAAGGGTGTCAAAAATCTTCTCCAGCTGCTCGAGCCAGTCCTCTTTCTCGGTCAGGTCCTCATCCCCCTTGAAGGAGGGAGGCTTCAGCTTCCGGAACTACCCGAAGAGCTTGGAGTGGCGCTGCAGTGGGGATGCTGGTGCACCTCCAGGCAAAGGTGCCTCGTGCATAGAAGTGTCGGAGGAAGGTGGGGGCGACGGCAGCCCATCCCCTCCCCCGTGTCCAGCGTCGCGTCCATCGTGTGGTCCTACAGAGGACTCCCCCTCCGCAGCCCCAGGGGGAGGCGCTCGGGGCGGTGGGTGGAGCTCCTCTCGCACAATATCCCGTATTAGTTGGGCGAGGTCCTGTGCCTGGACGCCTGGGAGTAGTGGCTGGTCCACTGAGGCGTTGGCAACGGCACGCCCACCTCGCCGACCTCGTCCTCGGCCGCGCCCACGGCCCGCCTCACCAGTCCCGTGATGAGGCATCTCTTGCAAGGAGACGCGAAACAAAACGGAACACGTCAATATGGAACAATACCTAACGGAAACGTCTAAGAGCTCTTGTCGAAAGATATGTTGTGGTGGCTACTCTAGTCATAGACATGTGAATTGGTTATTTTCCAGTTAGTTGATTCACTTCTCGGGACGACCTTGCTCTGATACCATCTTGTAACGACCTGATTCCCGAGTCCCTACGAGATACGAGAACTGGACCGACTCGACTAATCCCAAGACCTAGTCGTCCAACGAGGAAGTAACCAAAAGAGCAGTAAAATAAACCACATTCAACATGAAATATAACTAGCAGTAACAAAATACAGCAGTAAGAAAAGGAACTACTACAGCATGTACCACCACAACAGTAGAAGAACATTTATAACATAACAAGAATTGCGAGTAAAGAAAAGTACAGAGAGTAAAAAAAACTACTCACTACAGTGGAACAAAAAGGGCACAAAAGAACAGTGGTAACTCTGCTGTACTGTAACGAATGCGTGCCCCAGACGTCTTTTAAGACGTCTGGGAGGAGGCCCAGACGTCGGTCCAGACGTCTGGGATCACATACAGACGTCTGAGCAGACGTCTGGGATCGTTTCCAGACGTCCTGAAATCCGTTATTTTCGACACACGCGAGTCGCCTGCGCGCCTGAGCGCGCAGACCGCATATTCCCTCTTTTCCTCTCTGCGGCTGCAGGCGGCCTGCCACCTCCTCTCTCCTCCTCGCGCGGCCTTAAAAGGGCCACGCCTCCCCTCCCGCCTCCAACGTCTCCTCCTTCTTCTCCTTCCTGTGCGCGAGAGCGAGCGGACGCGAGGGCGGCAGCGGCGGCCGCAGTGAGCGCGGAGGTGCGGCGTGCGAGGGCGGAGCTCTGCCGTGAGGGCGAGCTCGCCGGAGCAGCTTGGCCGGCCGGCGGAGGGCGCAGGGGGCGCGGAGCGACGCGGAGAGGGACCTGCTGCGGTCTGAGCAGCAGGAGCGCGAGGTGCGACGCGGGCGGCGTCGCGAGCGGAGGCCGAGCAGGGTCCTGATTCTGGAAAAATTTCCAGAATCAGACGTCTGGGTTGATAGCCAGACGGCGAGGTAGACGTCTGTAAGATCATACAGACGTCTGAAAGGTGAGTTTATCGCCTTCCCCTTCCTTCCTGTTGACTGACCGTACTGAGGGAGGGAGTTGGCTGTGCGCAGGTTCGCGGATTCGCCATCCATTGCGAATCAGACGTCTGGAAGTTTTACCAGACGGCTGGAGTGACCTACAGACGTCCGGAGTGACCATCGGACGTCTGGGATATAGGCAGACGTCCCCGCAGACTTCTGGACGTCTGGGAAACCACGCTGAACAGGTAATTCTCTGATCCACTTTTTAAGACGTCTGGAAGGAGTTCCAGACGTCTGATTCTGCACAGTATCGTCTTTTTCGACCCGTTTAGGGCCCGTTCGGGCTCCGTTTGCCGCGATTCGAGTTGCGTTCTTTTCAGAATTAATTCCTCTACCCGTCTACAGTAGCTATACACTATTTTGAGACACCCCTTGTGTTTGATCCTTGTGATAGGACCTCGTTCGGTTGCAGTCTTGAGAGTCGCGGAGGCATGCGGGATTCCCGATCACGCCCCCATTACTCCCGTTGTACCTGGTAGAGTGGCTTTAAGTATTAATAAAATCTGTTAAAGTATGAAACCATAACTAGAGCCTAGGACATTGCATGAATCCTAGGAATCAGAAATATATGGAATGATAGTTCCTAGGTGTTGCATGAATCCTAGGGCCGGAAAACTAGATTGTATGGTAGACCCTAGGATATGGCATGAATCCTAGGATGGAAAAACTAGTGGAATGTATAATACTGCAGTCTTGGAAAAATGGAAAGGAATATATGAAGCTGCCTGTAAATTGAATTCACAGCTGCCTGTTATGAATAAAGAAACATGATTGGGATCATGGTTTGTAAGAACGTGAAACTGGAAAGTAAGACATAAGATGTTCTGGAACCCTACGGGGAAGTAGGAGTAGAACTCCTGGAAAGCGAATGGAATAGAATTGGGGAAGTGAGCTGGCCCTTGAGTACGGAGTACCAAGGAGAGCGACTGTCCCCCTGTTTAGTGCAGAGCTGAGCTAGCTGCCCCAGGGACCCGGGGGTTAGGACTGGCCACTCTGTACCGACTTGTTGGCCCTCGTGTACGTAGTACCGAGGAGAGCTAGTAGTGTTAGGAGAGTACTAGCTACCCCACGGGTCCCGGGGTTCTGCTAGCCTCCTTCACCGACTTGTTAGGCCCACCAGGGCAAACCAGGGTAGTCAGGCGAGGGTGCGCGGACTGTGGAGGGGCAAGGCCCTGGTTTGGTTACTGTGGAGGGGTTGGACCCCTGTTACTGAGAGGGCTCTGCCCTGGTTCCGTGCTGTGCTTTGGGTGCACCCGTTAACGGAAACGACTGACCGCGTGCCAGTGCGGGCTAGCTACCTGTGCGTTTATCGCGCGTGCCGTAGTCACCGTTATGTCTGTCAGTGACCTTGGGGTGGTTGACTGAGGGTAGGATCACCACAGGGGACTCTCCCGGCCAGGAGAGCACCACGTGCTACTTCTACTTTTGGAAAAGACTGCAATCAAGATCGTTCCCACGAGGACATTCGAGATCAAGTAAAGGATCTGAGAAACAAATGAAATAGTGAGAAAAATTGAAAGATGTGAATAAAGGAAGTAATAGAACATAACAGCTACTGTACACTCTACTGTTGCCTTTAGTTAGTTTGCCACTCTACTCAGCGTTTTGCTGACGTGTTACACTCGTTACCTTTTTCAGGACCAGGTGTTGAGCAGCCAGGGTCGGCGGCTGCAGAGGACGCTGGGCCGAGTAGGGTCCAGTAGAGTTACCACAGCCTTTTGTACCTCTTTTGTTTCTGTTCTAGTGAGTAGTTTTTGTTTCCGCTGTACCTTCTTTACCTGCAGTTCTTGTTATATGATAAATGTTGTTTTACAGTTGTGGTGGTACCTACTGTAGTAGTTTCTTTCCTTACTGCTGTACTTTCTTACTGTTAATTATATTCATGCTGAATGTGGTTTATTTTACTGTCTTTTGGTTACTTCCTCGTTCGACGACTAGGTCTTGGGATTAGTCGAGTCGGTCCGGTTCTTGTGTCTCGTAGGGACTCGGGAACCGGGTCGTTACATGTACCCTACTCGGCCCAGCGTCCTCTGCAGCCGCTGACCCTGGCTGCTCAACACCTGATCCTGAAAAGTAACGAGTGTAACACGTCAGCGAAACGCTGAGTAGAGTGGCAGCTAAACTAAAGAAGCAGTAAAGTGTACAGTAGCTGTTTTATTTTCTTTCTTCCTTTATTTACGTCCTTCTATTGTTTCATAATTTATCTATTTCTCAGATCCTTCACTTGATCTCGAATGTTCCTCATGGGAACGATCTTGATTGCAGTCTTTTCCGAACAGTAGAAGTAACACGTGGTGCTCTCCTGGCTGGGAGAATCCCCCGTGGTGATCCTACTCTCTGTCAACCACCCCAAGGTCACTGACAGACGTAACGGTGACTACGACACGCGCGGTAAATGCACGGGTAGCTACCCCACACTGGCACGCGGTCAGTCGTTTCCATTAACATGTGCTCCCAAAGCACAGCACGGAACCAGTATAGGGCAGAGCCCTCTCAGTAACAGGGGTCCAACCCCTCCACAGTAACCAAACAGGGGCCTTGCCCCTCCACAGTCCGCACACCCTCGCCTGGCTACCCTGGTTTGCCCAGTGGGCCTAACAAGTCGGTGTAGGTGAGCTAGCAGAACCCCGGGGCTCGTGGGGTAGCTAGTACTCGCCCTACACTAGTAGCTCTCCTCGGTACTGTGTACACGAGGGCCAACAAGTCAGTACAAAGTGGCCAGACCTAACCCCGGGTCCTTGGGGTGGCTGGCTCCGCTGTGCACTAAACAGGTAACAGGTGCTTCCCCTGGCACTACGTACCCAAGAGACAACGCACCTCCACATCTTTCCTTCTCAGTTCCATTTCATTATCTTTCCAGGAGTTCTACTCCTAACTCCCCGTAGGGTTCCAGCTCTTTTAACTCAGCACATTCAGGTTTCACCCTTTCAGTTTCACGTTCATACAACCCATATTCTCAAACATGTTCATTTATTCATAACAGGCAGCTGTTAAAATCAATTTACATGCAGCTATTATTTCCTTTCCACAGTTTCCAAGACTGCAATATCTATATTCATTTCACTAGTTTCCCAGTCCTAGGATTCATGCCGTACCCTAGGATCTATCATTCAATCTAGTTTTCCAGTCCTAGGATCTATCATTCAATCTAGTTTCTCATTCCTAGGATTCATGCAATGCCCTAGGTTCTATTAATTGTTCCATAATTGTAACAAATTATGTTAATAATTTCTAAAGCCACTCTACCAGCTACAACGGAAGTACTGGGGGAGTGGTCGGAAATCTCGCACGCCTCCGCAATCCCCAAGATTGAAATGGAACGGGGTCCTATCACAAGGATCAAACACAAGGAGTTTCTCAGAACAGTATAAATTTACTGGAAACGGGTAGAGGATTTTATTCCGAAAAGAACGCAACTCGAAACGCAGAAAACGGACTCCGAACGGGCCCTAAACGGGTCGAAAACTACGAAACAGTCCAAAATCAGACGTCTGGAACCTCTTCCAGACGTCTTAAAATGTGGGTCAGATGATACCTTTGTTTTACGTAGTCTCTCAGACGTCCAGAAGCCTGCGGAGGCATCTGGCCTAGTTCCCAGACGTCTGATGGTCACCCCGGACGTCTGATGGTGCACTGCGGCCAGACGTCTTATTTGCGTTGGATACGAATCTCAAATCCTGCACGTACCCTCTCCTCGTGCTCAGTACGACCGGCCGCAGAAAAGGAAGAAGGTCGAAAATAACTTACTTGCCAGACGTTTGGACAGTCCTCCAGACGTCTTCACCGTCGTCTGGTTGGAAGCCCAGACGTCTGATTCTAGAAAAATTTCCAGAATCAGAGCTCGACTCGCTCTCCGCCCGCAACGCACAGCCGCACCGCGCCTCATCCGCCTGCTGCTCGAGCTGCAGTAGCCCTCCCGTGACACTCCTTGCCCGCTACTCCCCCGCCGGCCGACTCTCGCTGCCTCGGCAAGCTCGAGCCCTCACGACCGAGCGTCTCCTCCCTTGCGCAACACCCCCTCCCGCAACTCGCCGTAGCTGCCGCTGCCGCCGCTCGCTCGCTCTCGCTTTGGCTGGAAGAAGAAGAAGAGGGGAGCGGAGGGGATGAGAGTGAGGGAGAGGGCGAGGCCTTTTTAAAGCCACACGGGGAGAGAGAGAGAGGGGGGGGAAGCGCTGCGCCTGCGGAGGAGAGAGGGGAAAAGAGGCGTCGCAGGTCTACGCGTGCAGCAGAAATCAAATCCCAGACGTCTGGAAGGGGTTCCAGACGTCTGGTCAGACGTCTGGGCCACCTCCCAGACGTCCTAAAAGACGTCTTGAAGCCGCATTCGTAACAATCCCCCTCCACCAAAACTCGCGTCTCAAGTCATGGTACATCTTCGTGTTTCCGGGATGTGTGGTGAATTTGGAACCGTGTGCCTCAGTCAGGAGCTCTCTCAACAGCTCCTCATCCTTAGGAGCGCACAACCGTCCCCTCAGGCGCAGCACCTGGTCTATGAAAGAGAAGTCCCCTGGGTCTCCTGACAGTACTCTGTCGTGCAAGGACTGCAAGTACGGATCGGCCATCTGTCCTGTGATGATGCGGTCTATCAGTTCTGGACTAGTCTGTTGCGTCATAGTCACTACCCCACAGTGCCCCCGTAACTCTAGGGGTCGCCAACTACCCACCTCCTCCAAAAGGCTCCAACTCTGTAACTGTAAACTGGCCAAGTGTGCGGGCGCCTTTCGGCTCAAGGCGTCAGCCACCACATTGGCTTTGCTCGGGTGATAGGAAATGTCGCATGCGTAGTCCTTCAGGAGCTCCAACCAACGACTCTGTCTCATGTTGAGCTCCTTCTGATCAAAAAGGTATCTGAGGCTCTTGTGATCTGTGAAAATCTTGAAGGTCTCACCGTACAAGTAGTGCCTCCAGGTCTTCAGCGCAAAGACGACAGCTGCCAACTCCAGGTCGTGGGTAGGGTAGGTATGCTCATGGGGCTTCAGTTGCCGTGAAGTGTAAGCGACAACGTGACCCCTCTGCATGAGCACACCTCCTAACCCCTGCAAGGAGGCGTCCGTGTACACAACGAACCCGCCACTACTGTCAGGGATGGTGAGCACGGGAGCCGAGGTCAACCTCTCCTTCAGCTCCTGAAAACACGCCTCACAGGCATCCGTCCAAGTGAAGGGCACGTCCTTCTAGCTCAACTGTGTCATAGGACGCGCGATCTGTAAAAAACCCCTGATGAATCGTCTGTAGTAGCCTGCCAGTCCCAGGAAACTGCGAATCTCAGTGACTGAACGCGGTCTCTCCCACCTGAGCACTGCCTCGACCTTGGCTGGGTCCACCGCCAAGCCGTCTCCAGAGATCACATGACCTAAGAAGGTCACCTCCCTCAACCAGAACTCGCACTTGCTGTATTTGGCGTACAGCCTACGTCGTCTCAGTGTGTCCAGAACCATCCGCAAGTGTTGTCTGTGCTGTGTCCGATCTCGAGAATAGATGAGTACGTCATCAATGCATACCACCACGAACTGGTCCAAGTACGGTCTAAACACCTGGTTCATCAGGTCCATGAAAGCAACGGGGGCATCGGTCAGCCCAAACAGCATGACCAAAAACTCGTAGTGTCCGTACCGGGTGCAGAAAGCTGTCTTGGAGACGTCTGCCTCCCTGATCCTCAACTGGTGGTATCCAGACCTCAAGTCGATCTTGGAGAACACTGTGGCACCCCGCAACTGGTCAAACAAGTCGTCGATCCCCGGCAGCGGATATCTGTTCTTGATGGTGACCCTATTAAGCTGTCGGTAGTCCACACAAAGGCGTAGGGTACCATCCTTCTTCTTCACAAACAGTACCGGGGCTCCCCAGGGAGACGCACTGGGCCTCACGAAACCCTTCTCCAAAAGGTCCTGCAACTGAGACTTGAGCTCTCGTAGCTCAAGCCATGCCATCCTGTATGGCGCGGTGGAGATGGGGCTGGTCCCTGGTGCTAGTGAGATCTCAAACTCGATCTCACGCTCGGGCGACAGTGCTGGTAACTCGTCTGGGAACACGTCAGGGTACTCTCTGACCACCGGGATGCTCTGGAAGTCTGCCACAGGGCTGGGCTCTGCCACCACACAAGCAAGGAAGCCCTCACACCCCTGGCTCAAAAGTCTCGCCGCCCGAAGTGTCGAAATGCACCTAAAGCCTCCGTCCACTGGCTGTCCGTGAAACTCGAAGGAAGGTAACTCCAGCATGGAAAAGGCAATCTTCCTCTCAAAACAGTCCACCAAGGCGTGGTAAGCGGACAGCCAGTCCATCCCCAGAATTACGCCAAAGTCCTCCATCTGTATCAAAATCAGGTCAGCTGGCAGACTATGTCCCCCGACGCTGACCTCGCAATCCGTGTACACCTCCTCAACTACAAACAGCTGACCACTCGGACCTCTAATTATGAACGGATTCTCTAACAGCGTATATTCCTGGCCCAAACTAACTGCGAAACTGGCAGCGACAAACGAGTGCGTAGCACCGGAATCGAAAAGTGTGTAAACGAGTCTGCCGGAAACTGAAACCATACCTGCCACCACCAATCCCAAAGCTCTGGCAACCCTGTGTGTTAGGGCGTTGATACGCCCCTCAGCTCTAGGAGCAGACGAAGCAGCCACACTCTACGTCGGACGGGCGGGTGCTGGCTGGTACCCTCCTCGTGACTGCTGTCCTCCTCCTCGTGCCTGGGAACCGCGACCTCCTGCGCATCCTGCAGTGCTCTGCGCGGGAAGTATCTGCTGACCTCCTGCCCTAGACGGGCAGTCCCTCCTGATATGGCCCAGCTGGCCACACTGGTAACAGAGGGGAACCCGACTCCCGCCCTCAGTGGGTCCCGACTGTCGGCTGGGCGGGGGTCCGGTGCTGGCGAATGGCCCCTGTCGAGGGCCCCCAAACGGCACTGATGGCCCTGCAAAACGTGACAGCTCTCCTGCGGATGCCACGTGTCTCCTCTCTCGCCGACCCTGTGAAAAGTCTGGCTGAAAGGGCCTCTTCCGCCTGCTGTCAGTGTCTCGCGCGGACGGGTTGGTCTCCTCGTAAGTCATGGGTGCCTCCGCCACCCTCGAAAATGTAGGCAGCTTCAGGGGTTTGACATACCCCCGAATCGCAGGTTGGAGCTCCTCGGTGAACCTCCAAAGGCGCTCCTCCTCAGTGGCTACCGCTGTCACTGTAAAGCGGGATAGCTCCAGGAAACGCGTGCGGTACGCGCTTACGATCATTGTCCCTTGGCGGAGAGTGTGGAACTCCCGCCTCCTCTGGTCCTGCCACGTCTGGGGAAAGTACTGCTCGCAGAAGTGGGTGACGAACTGGTCCCAGGTCGGCTCGTCCCTCTCCTGTCCCCGGACCGCTTTCCACCACCTGTGTGCTGCACTCTCCAGCTGGTACATGGCAAAGGCCATGCGGCACTCCGCCGAGGATCGAAGGGTGTCAAAAATCTTCTCCAACTGCTCGAGCCAGTGCTCTGCCTTGGTCGGGTCCTCATCCCCCTTGAAGGAGGGGGGCTTCAACTTCCGGAACTGCCCAAAGAGCTCGAAGTGGCGCTGCAGTAGAGATGCTGGTGCACCTCCAGGCAAAGGTGCCTCGTGCACAAAAGTGTCGGAGGAAGGTGGGGACGGCGGTGGCGCATCCCCTCCCCCGTGTCCAGCGCCGCGTCCGTCGTGTGGTCCTACAGAGGACTCCCCCTCCGCAGCCCCAGGGTGAGGCACTTGGGGCGGTGGGTGGAGCTCCTCTCGCACAATGTCCCGTATCAGCTGGGCGAGGGCCTGGGCCTGGATGCCTGGAAGCAGTGGCTGGTCCATGGAGGCATCAACAACGGCACACCCACCTCGCCGACCTCATCCTCGGCCGCGCCCGTGGCCCGCCTCGCCAGTCCCGCGATGAGGCATCTCCTGCAAGGAGACGTGAAACAAAACGGAACACGTCAATATGGAATGATACCTAACGAAAACAAATAAGAGCTCATGTCAAAAGATATGTTGTGGTGGCTACTCTAGTTATAGACATGTGAATTGGTTATTTTCCAGTCAGTTGATTCACTTCTCGGGACAACATTGCTCTGATACCATCTTGTAATGACCCGATTCCCGAGTCCCTACGAGACACGAGAACCGGACCGACTCGACTAATCCCAAGACCTAGTCGTCCAACGAGGAAGTAACCAAAAGAGCAGTAAAATAAACCACATTCAGCATGAATACAACTAGCAGTAACAAAATACAGCAGTAAGAAAAGGAACTACTACAGTATGTACCACCACAATAGTAGAACAACATTTATAACATAACATGAACTACAAGTAATGAAAAGTACAGAGAGTAACAGGAACTACTCACTACAGTGGAACGAAAGGGGTACAAAAAGAACTACGGTAACTTTACTGGACCCTACTCGGCCTAACGTCCTCTACAGCCGCTGACCCTGGCTGCTCAATACCTGGTCCTGAAAAGTAATGAGTGTAACACGTCCGCGAAATGCTGAGTAGAGTGGCAGCTAAAATTAAAGAACCAGTAAAGTGTACAGTAGCTGTTATAATTTCTTTCTTCCTTTATTTACGTCTTTCTAATATTTCACAATTTATCTATTTCTTAGATCCTTCACTTGATCTCGAATGTTCCTCGTGGGAACGATCTTGATTGCAGTCTTTTCCGAAAAGTAGAACTAACACGTGGTGCTCTCTTGGCCGGGAGAGTCCCCCGTGGTGATCCTACTCTCAGTTAACCACCCCAAGGTCACTGACAGACGTAACGGTGACTATGACACGCGCGAAAAACACACGGGTAGCTACCCCGCGCTGGCACGCGGTCAGTCGTTTTCGTTAACGGGTGCGCCCAAAGCACAGCACGGAACCAGTATAGGGCAGAGCCCTCTCAGTAACAGGGGTCTAGCCCCTCCACAGTAACCAAACAGGGGTCTTGCCCCTCCACAGTCTGCGCACCCTCGCCTGACTACCCTGGTTTGCCCAGTGGGCCTAACAAGTCAATGTAGGTGAGCTAGCAGCACCCCGGGGCCCGTGGGGTAGCTGGTACTCGCTCTACACTAGTAGCTCTCCTCGGTACTGTGTACACGAGGGCCAAAAGTCGGTACAAAGTGGCCAGACCTAACCCCGGGTCCCTGAGGCGACTGGCTCTACTCTGCACTAAACAGGTAACAGGTGCTTCCCCTGGCACTACGGACCCAAGAGACAACACACTTCCACATCTTTCCTTCTCAGTTCCATTTCATTCTCTTTCCAGGAGTTCTACTCCTAATTCCCCGTAGGGTTCCAGCTCTTTTAACTCATCACATTCAGGTTTCACCATTTCAGTTTCACGTTCATGCAACCCATATTCTCAATCATGTTCATTTATTCATAACAGGCAGCTGTTAAATCAATTTACAGGCAGCTATTATTTCCTTTCCACATTTTCCAAGACTGTAATATCTATATTCATATCACTAGTTTTCCACCTAGGATTCATGCCGTACCCTAGGATCTATCATTTAATCTAGTTTTCCAGCCCTAGGATTCATGTAATACCCTAGGATCTATCATTCAATTTGGTTTCTCATTCCTAGGATTCATGCAATGCCCTAGGTTCTATTAATTGTTCCATAATTGTAACAAATTATGTTAATAATTTTAAAGCCACTCTACCAGCTACAACGGGAGTACTGGGGGCATGGTCGGAAATCCCGCGTGCCTCCGCAACCCCCGAGACTGCAATGGAACGGGGTCCTAACACAAGGATCAAACACAAGGAGTTTCTCAGAACAGTATATAATTACTGTAAACGGGTAGAGGATTTTATTCCGAAAAGAACGCCACTCGAAACACGGAAAACAGACTCCGAACGGGCCCTAAACGAGTCGAAAACGACGAAACAGTCCAAAATCAGATGTCTGGAACCTCTTCCAGACGTCTTAAAAGGTGGTTCAGCGGATACCTACGCTCTGTGTAGTCCCTCAGACGTCCAGAAGCCTGCGGGGGCGTCTGGCCTAGTTTCCAGACGTCTGTTGGTCAACCAGGACGTCTGGAAGTCCTCTTCGTCGTCTGGCACTGCGGCCAGACGTCCGATTCATGTTGGATGGCGAGTCTCGCGCCCTCCCGAGCAGAACCTGCACGTATCCACTCCTCGCTCTCAGTACGACGGGTTGCAGACGAAGGCGCGGCGAACGGCTGCATGGCCATACGCGCGAAAAAGGCAGAAGGACGAAATAACTTACTTGCTAGACGTCTGGACAGTCCTCCAGACGTCTTCACCGTCGTCTGGTTGGAATCCCAGATGTCTGTTTCTGAAAAGACTTCCAGAATCAGAGCTCGACTCGCTCTTCGCCCGCGACGCACGGCTGCGCCGCACCCCGTCCGCCTGCTGCTCGAGCTGCAGCAGCCCTCCTGCGACACTCCACGCCTGCTGCACCCCCGCCGGCCGGCTCTAGCTGCCCCGGCAAGCTCGAGCCCTCACGGTCAAGCGTCTCCTCCCTCGCGCAACACCTCCTCGCGCATACTTGCCGCGGCCGCTGCTGCCGCTGCTCGCTCGCTCTCGCACCGGCTGGAAGAAGAAGAAGAAGGAAGCGGAGGAGATGAGAGTGAGGGAGGGGGCGAGGGCCTTATAAGGCCCCGCGGGGAGAGAGAGAGAGCGCAACACTGCGCCCTGCAGGAGGAGAGAGGGAAAAAGAGGAAAGCGGGTGGCGGTTGCAGGTCTGCATGCGCATGCGCGCAGACGCAACCCCGTATGCCGCAGAATTTAAATCCCAGACGTCTGGAAGGGGTTCCAGATGTCTGATCAGACGTCTGGGCCACCTCACAGACGTCTTAAAAATGTCTTGAAGCCGCGTTCGTAACAGATGCCCATAAGTGGTTAGAAATGATTACAGAGAGGTGATTAAGGGCTTGCAAATAGGTCCTACGACCTACAAATAGGTCCTTGGAGGTTTTCTAGTGAATGAAATGTGATATGTGAAGGACCTAAATGTGAAACTCTAATTGCAAGGCCCTAATGATGTCCAAATGCAATCAAGTTTTTGTGGAAGTGTAATTGAACATTTAGGAAGTTAATTACACTTTTGATTTGAACTTTCAAAATCATTTGTGTATTAAATTTGCACTTGTATCACCATTTAATCCTATTTAGAAGAATATCTCATTTAATGACCTAATTATGCATTTTTAACACAAAATTGATGTTTTAGGTCTTTTTCTCTATTTCCCACACTTAACCCTTTTTATGTGTTAATTTGATAGTGTTTAACCTAGTTTTTAGCTTAACTTAGGCAAATTAGCTATGATGAGTCGCAACTCATTAGTCATGATAGAAAGAGATGACATCATTGACCTCGTCATCGGGGATGCATCTTTAGATTACTTGGTCATTACTGATGTGAAATACATAAGGATCTTCCCAGACATAGTACTTGGCATTAGAAATCAGCTTGTCCCATCGGGAGGTCGCCCAATCAGACGAAACCTTCCTTGAAACCAAGTAATTCATGATATCGGCGAACCAGGGAAGTCCATTAATGGCCAAGAGATGTTCATATGGAAAATGCTCAGTCATAGTTTCGGACAGGTCAATGACTGAGGAACGAAGGTGAGACAATTGGTCAGCTACCACATTCTGCTTCCTCACCTTGTCGTGAATCTCGAGGTCGAATTCTTGCAACAGTAAGATCCATCGGATTAATCTTGGTTTTGAGTCCTTCGTAAGCAAGTGCCTGACCGCAATGTGATCCGAGTAGATGATGACATGGGATCCCAGGAGGTATGATTTGAATTTCTCTAGACCAAATACTACAGCTAGCAGCTCTTTCTCTGTAATCGTGTAATTATGCTGAGCCTCATCCAATGTCTTGTTGGCGTAATATATTACCACTGGTTTCTGTCGATCTTCTACCCCAGCACCGCTCCTACTGCGTAGTTAGATGCATCGCACATGTTCTTAAAGGGTTGAGACCAGTCAGGGGTTTGTAGGATTGGAGCTTGGGTAACCTGGTCACATAGGATTTCGAATGCGTGCATGCACTCATCATCTCGAAAGGTGTATCCTTTGGGAGAAAATTCATTAAGGGGCGTGCGACTTTGAAAAGATCAGCTATGAATCGGCAATAGAAATCAACATGCCCTAAAATCGATCTAATGTCTTTGACTGAGGAAGGCACAGGTAATTTGGAAATCAAATTTACCTTAGCTCAGTCAACTTGGATACCTCTCTCAGATACGAGGTTCCAAGCACAATGCCCTTAGGAACCATAAAGTAGCCCTTTTCCCAGGAGAGAACCAAGTTTACTTTGATGCATCTTCGGAGGATCTAGGCCAAGTGCAGTAGGAAATCATCAAAAGATTCACTAAAAATCGAGAAGTCGTCCATGAAGACTTTAAGGTATTTACCTACCATATTGGAGAATATGGCTAACATGCACCGCTGAAAGGTGGCAGATGCATTGCAAAGCCCGAATGACATCTTGCAGAACGCGTATGTACCATAGGGGCCGGTAAAGGTGGTCTTTTCCTGATCTTTGGGATGGATTGCCACTTGGTTGTATTTGAAGTACCCATCTAGGAAACAGAAGAACCGATTTCCCGCCAATTTCTCGAGGATCTGATCAATAATGAGAGTGGGAAATGGTCTTTCTTCGTGGAGGCATTCAGTGTCTGATAGTCTATGCAAACTCTTCATGAGTTCGCAATTCGAGTCAGGATGGTTTCTCTAGATTCGGTCGTAATCATGGTGAGCCTTGCCTTTTTAGGCACAACTTGGATGGCACTCACCTAGCGACTGTTAGAGATCGGGTAGATGATTCCTATGTCAAGCCACTTTATAATCTCCTTTTCCACAACCTCCTGTAGATTCAGGTTTAGTCTTCTCTATATTTCTCAAGATGGTCGTGAGCCCTCTTCGGTATAGATATGATGTGTGCAATACGAGGGACTTATTCCAGTCAGGTCATCTGGAGTCCATCCAAGGGCTCTTCAATGTTGCTGGAGAACAGAAATCAACTTTGTTTCTTGATTAGGAGTGAGTCGGGAGTTGGTAACCATAGGAAACATTTGATTTGAACCCAACAATACGTATTTCAGATGATCCGAGAGGGGCTTTAATTCAAGCACTAAGTTATCAGTAGCGGGTGGGGGTTCTAGATTAGCCTCAGAAGATAAGGTGGAAGCTAAGGATAGATCTAAATTAGCTTCGGGCTTCTCGACCTGTGGGTCAAGATCTTCTTGTGGTTGAGGTTCTAGGAGAATTGGGTTTTCCTCTGTAATTGGGTTCTCAACCAAAGAACTTATGTCGTAAACTTCTTTGATTGCTCCACAGTTTATTCCTTTCTGGTCCTTAAAGATATCGATCCTCAATGCTTTATTCCCGAATTTCAACTCCATCTAGCCCTCTTCGTAATTGATCTTCGCCCTAGCTGTGGCTAGGAACGGTCTCCTTAAGATGATCAGTGTATCTCTCAGATTTTCAAAAGTATCCATGTCTAATACAATGAAGCCAACTGGGAAGTAGAAATCTCGTATTCTAAATAGAACATCCTTGAGAACTCCTTTTGGTGACTTTATTGATCTGTTAGCCAGCTGTAGAGTCACCTCAATTGGTTTGAGCTCGATTTCCTCAAAATGACCTAGTAGGGATGTGGGGATCAGGTTTACGGAGGCTCCTAAATCCAATAAAGCTCAATCGAACTCTAGGTCGCCTATCTTACAGGAGATCAGAGGGTTGGCAGGATCTTTCACTTTCTGCGGGAGTTTGCTCAGGATGATAGAGCTAGCTTGCTCAATCAACATAGTCGGACTCCCATTTTTGTTTTGCAGCTTACGCTTTGGTGTACATAAGTCCTTCAGAAGTTGCATGTAAGCCGGTACGTGGCATATCGCATCCATCAAGGGGATGTTTATTTGGACTTTTTCAAAGAGCTTGACCAAGTCTTCCTCGAGTGCCATGGGTTTGGGTTTCCTGTTTCCCTTGGTCAAGGCCTCGGGATATGGAACCTCTGTTGGTTCCTTTAGGATTGGTTCAGGCTTTGGATTTAGGATAGGTGTATCCTAGATGACCGTCCTAGGGGTAGGCTCTGAACTACCAGGGCTAGAGTGGCTAGAATAAGGTAAATCCTGAGTCATTTTTCCACTACGTGTAGTAACAGCTTTTAGGCCTGCCTGGTTTGGGTTTGGAGTTGTTAAGAGTAGTGGTTGGTGCTGATATCCCGCATATGATGTGGAACCCTCCATCTCATTAGGTGATGGTGCAGAAGGGGCCTGATAGACATAGTTAGCTTGGCCTTGATTTAGGTTCATAACACGCCTCTAGTTTAGCACGTTATTCAGATTCAGCAAAGGTTGGGAAGGGAGTACACCAGGCTAGTGAGTCCTAACCATTTGTGAGAGTTGATTTTGAACCTCTATAATTTCTTCCTTATGCTATTTTTGCATAGCCGCATTAGCCTTCTAGATGTCATCCAGGGCTTGCAAAATCAAGCTCATTTGATCTTCCTTGGTAGGCTCGAATTGGAAATTCGGGTTGGGCCTAGGCTGAGTGGGCTGATATTGTCCCAAAGCTTCTGGTCGGGGTTGGAATTAAGGTCTCAAGTTCTGATTATTTCTTGACCATGAGATTTTCAGATGATTGAGCCATCTAGGGTTATATGTTTTGGAGAATGGATCATTCTGGATGGCGGGGAGGTCCTCACAGGTCTGAGGAATTCCAGAGTAATCAGAGTATGAGGGTTCAGAGTTCCCCCAACTAGAGTAGGATGGTCTGAAGTTTCCTCCGAAACCAGGATCAGACGAGTTTGGATACGTGTCCATCCCTTGATATGCATGGTGGTGAATGTTATGCACGACCTCCCTACCTGAGGGCGGATGTGGATACGTGATTTGTTGCGAAGAGGTGGCTCTCTATAGATGTTGAGTCAATTCATCCACCTTCTTCTCGATGATGGAGACCTTATCCAGGAGACTGATCACCAACTCTGGGTTGACGAATGCGGATATGTCTTGTGTCTCATGTGCCCCTCGTGTGTTTATCAATGCACGGGTGGTCGTCCGGTCGAACACACCCATAAGACTCATTGTTTATGGAGTTCTTGCACATGTTCTTGAGAATCTTCCAAACGGTGTCTTCATGTTGACCCATGATGTTGCCACCATAGGTTGCATTGACAAATAATCTGATGTCCTCACGGAGTCCCTGGTAAAAAGATTGGACTTGTTCCCATTTATGAGCTCGGTGATGAGGACATTTTCGCATGAGATCCAAAAAGCGATCCCATGCCTCATGAACTGGTTCTCTCACATTCTACGTGAAATGCGTGATCTGGTGCCTCAAGGCATTAGTATGACCTACTGGGAAGAATTTCTTCAGGAATTCAGATTGGAGTTCCTACTCTATTTTGATCGGTCGAGTCAGGGTTTGATACTAATGGATGCCATATCCATAATAGAAAAGGAGAACATCTTCATGAGTAGGATGTCCCGGTTCTGAACAGGTGGTCCAAAAGGTCTGGGCCAGATGTTTTAGCTGTTTGATGTGCTGGAAGGGATCTTCAAAGTTCAAGCCGTGAAATTTGGGGATTGCATTGATCAAATTTGGCTTTAATTCAGTGTCAGGTCCTCCAGCTAGGATTTGCACCCTAGGTTCGATTGCTACCGCTGCGGGATTGTAGTGATCCTGCATTTGCTGACGCTGCGGGGGATTCATGAATTCATGGATAAATCAATGAGGTGCTGTAATTGCTTCTAAACATTGGGCACTTCTTCTTTTTTATTCTCCATGGATGCAGATGATGGAGAGCCGGGCTCGGATGTGGATGAATCGGAAGAGATCTCGATATGATCGTACAGGAACGCAAACAATTGGGTGGAGGTTTGACCTCGACAAGAGTGAACTGCTAATGGAGGCCTCAGGACTAGTCAGAAGGACCTCCTCCCATACATGCACTATGGAATCAGATGAGGGACAGAATGTGTATTAGACCTAATTGAGGCACCCAACAAGGCTGGGTGACATGGCGGTTCGAGGCAAATGGTACCTTTGGATCAGAAACTCACCCACCCAAGAATTACTTGGGCAGCCAGGAAGGGAGAGTCCCGCAAAGACTCCTACACGGTAAAATGTCTCCACGGGTTACAAGGTTTCCCCCACTTGACCTTTATTGTCATTGTGATTCCAAGTAGACCAGAATGTGTGATCTTGACTCCTAAGTCTATCAATTTTAATCCTGCTTATGCCTTGAATTTCACTTGAACTTGAAGTTAATTTAATTTGTGACCTAATTTAGAGGTTAGTTGATTTATAAAGTGCACCAACTTCACCTGACCTGTCCTAAAATTGAGGATGAGGTTTGGGTCAAGAATTCAAATCACCCTAAATTGGTTTGCAAACAAGTTATTAGGTCTCAAATTTTAATGATACAAGTGTTTATAGAACCTTGATTTTAGGGTCCACTTGATTAGATCAATTCAACCAAGGGCTTAGGTAACACAATGCGGGAATATATTTCCTTTTGAAGTAAGCAAGTGTGTATTCCTAGAACCCTAATGTGGAAACCCTAAATTTGCTCTATTCCCAAGTCCAATTCTTCCAAATGATGGTACCTTAGGCTTAATTAAGAAGGTGAATAGCCCAAGGAACCTTATGTTCCTAATAGGTGCAGGTATTAGGATGGGGACCTCTAGTTAAATCGAATCAAATCAGGAAATTTGAATGATGATTACTAAATAAGTAAAGCAAGTTGATCCTAATTGATTTCTCTTTCAATCTTTCCAAGAGAGGAGGGGCTTAGAGGAGAAGGAAATGTGATTACCTGTCCCTGGTGTGGTTGCTTGTGCGGTTGATCTTCAGATTCACCTGCAACAAACAACAATCAGATATAGCAAGTCAGAATTAGATCAGAAAGTGTGATTAGTGAATGAAATGTGCGTTGCTCCCCGGCATCTATGCCTAAATGTTGGTTTGAAAATCGTTGTAATTTAGAAAAATGCGTCGCAGTATAGCGATGAAAATCGAATCGACATTTAAATTTGTAATTGCTCGAAAATCCGTGAGTTTCGAGATCGTTCGCAGGGAGCAAATATAGCAATTCATTCCACTAATCACAACAATAAAAAATAATGATGCAATTAATATTCAATCACAAATATGAGAATAATGTAGCCTAGGTATCTCCCTTGGCTACTAAGTGAAAACCTTGAGAAAATCCACCTATGCTTTGCTAGCAGCCACCACCTTACTTGACTCAGTTAGGCTCTCATCCCAATTTGATCTTGTACTCTGCTTGAGCTCTCTTGCAAGTAAGGCCATGCATTTAATGGCCAAACTGATAGGAACCTCATCGACCTCCATAGTTACCATGATTTCTTGGCCTCTTTCCCTCATGAAGCTATGAAAGAGAGCATGCCAAGAGAGGAATCACGAATAACTGTCATTGGAATTTAGAGATAAGTCACTCTCTCATTTTATTTATTTTAAAGCAACCATTCCAAAATGGAACTTATGCACGTCCATTAAGTCAAATTATGTCCATGGACATGTGATTTTATTTGTCGCCTATACCATCATGTTTATCTTCATAATCCAACATTACAAATGGGTCATTGTCATGTTAACCAAGATTTACTTAGCAATGTCTTCAATATGGCATTTCAAGTCTATATAATATAACACTCATTATTCTACTCAACTTCCCAACAGCTTGGGACTTGATGTAAACACATTTACACTACTTAAAATGTCTATTTATGCATGTTCTTAAGCATAGGATTGCATTTCATGATATAAATATTGCATTACATGCATCATCTTGCATTTAGAGTAGTTTGAATAAAATGGAGGTTAATTGTCTCCTTTTATGTGCTTGGACAGGGCAAATATTTTATCGGGGCCTCGGATCAAAGATCCAACCGTATGGATATGATCAGGGCGACGATTGGAGTTCAACGACTCCAAGATCGCCCTAATCAGGCATCCGTAGCATCAGATAGAGACCGGGGAACCCTAGAAGATCAAGGGCCAGGATGGTGTAAATCCGCACTTCAGATGGAAAATCCGACCACACGGATGAATTCGGATCGACGATCGCAGTCGAACGACACAAAAATCGAGTCAATCCGACATCCGTGGCACCATCTACAACTTCCAGAAGATGGACGGCCAAGATGGCGCCACGTGGCGCCATCCCAGCCGCCCAATCGGCCGCAGGAGTCCTGTGAAGTCCGCGCAACGTCTCCTCTCCGCCGTTGGATCTCGATCCAACGGCTGCGGTCGCGCGCGTTTAAAAACGTCCGCGCGACCATTTCGCCCGCGTAGCGCAGCGGCGACGCAGCTGCGGGCGAAGCGGAGGTCGCGGGTTCGAGCCGCGGAGAGGGGGTCGAAGGCGCGGGCGAGCGGGCGCGCACGAGCGTCGGATGAAGATCCAACGGCCACGCGCGCCCGATAGCGCCGACGCGCAATTGGACGCCCTGGTGGGCGCGCGATCGCACGCGGGCGGCGCGCTACGCAGCGGGCGCGGGCGCGATCTAAGCCGTCCGATCTCGCGATCGGACGGCTGAGACGACGCGGACGTGCGTCTGCGTTACGCGCGCAGGTAGCCGAGCGGGCGCGCGTGGCGCGGCGGCGACGGCGACGGCGGGGCTTTAGCGACGGTTTTATCCGTCACTAAAGACCCCTTATTTATTATTTTGAAGATGTAATGTCCATTTTGCCCCCACTCCTTGCAACTATAAAAGGAGACCCCCTCCATACGAAATTTTCATCCCTTCCTTCTCCTCTCTACCTCTCCAAAGCTCAAGAGAAGCTTGTCCCACACCCGGGATGCTTCTCGCGAGATAAAGTCCAAATTTTCGTCCCCCTTCGGAAGTGGATCCCGCGACGACGACGGCGTGCTGCTTCGTTCCCGTTCTTCTGCTTCGTCCTCCTTCGTCCCGCTTCGTTCTCCTTCGTCCAGGCGTCGTCCCGTCCGGCTCGTCCTCCAAGCGACCGTCGAGGAGGATTTCTCTCTCCCTATTCTTTTTACTGCTTTCTAGTATAGATTTACTGCTTTCTAGAGTAGTCTATTCGTCCTCCGAGCGATCGTCGAGGAGGACATTTCTCCCTCCATTCTTTTAATGCTTTCTAGAGTAATTGTTTTATGTTTTCTAGTTGTAATGAAAGAACTCTTTTATGATAAATTCCTTGTCTATTCTACATCTCATTTTGATTTCCATGTATAGTATTCCTTCGCTCTCTCTTACTCCCTCTCTCTCTTTTATTTGTTGTAGATACTTAGATAGTTTAAATTGAATTTCTTTGTGACAAAATAAAAAGAAACGCGGAGTTTTTAAATCAAACGTTCGCCTCCCTGTGTTCGACCCGGAATTCTTATTTCGGTATAAATTTTATTTGTTGAACACGAATCCTTCGCTTTCGAACTACAACGACGGGTTTTTCCAAAAACCAAACACGTTAGCGTAGATTCTCGTTCAACAGGACTGAAAAATGCCCTTTGTAAAATTATCAGCCACCTGTGAGAAGAGGCCACTAGAGGATCCCCCTAGAAGAGTGGACCCTGGGCCTCTGATGATCGTGGCGTTAACTAGGTTTTGTTATAGAAATAGCGTTGAAGTACAGCTAGTTATTGCTATCATTACATATATTTTTTTACTCGGAAAATAAAAGAGTTCCCGAGGTCGAACTCAGGGAGCAAGTCGTATTCTAGAAGTACAAATTCTTTATTACAAAAATAAAGAGAGAGAGGGAGAGAGAGATGAAAAATTTGGCTTCTTCTTCTTCTCTTCTTTCTTCCTCTGTCTTCTCCTCTTTGGCTCTTGGTTTCTTCTTCTTTGTCTATCTCCTTGTGGTCTTCACTTCTGCCTTCTGTTCTTCAGATCTTCCTCTTCTTCTTTTTCTTCTTTCTTGTCTTTCCTCTTCTTTGCCGCGGTCCTGCTTCTTCTTTTCTTCTTCTTCCTTGCCTTCAAGACGTCGTCTGATTTTGCAATCAGACGACTTAAACTGATGCTGCTACAGTGTACCTCTTAGCTTCCTTCTTCTTCTGCTTTGTGTTCTCTTCTTCTTCTTCTTCACCTGTGCCTGCACACTTCAAGGTTTTCGTCAGAGGGCAAAACCTACTCTACCCTCCCCCCCCCCCGCGTCTCTCTCTCTCTCAGAATTCGCTCTTAGGAAAGCTCTCCCAGAGCAACCGGGTAATCGGGTTCGTGGGTCGCGTCCGGGTCCAGGCCCACCGGCATGCGGTAGTGGGCGAGGAGTGCAGGTCGGGCTTAGTCGGGTCGGGCCAGGTCCGCGGGTCGTGAGCGCGGACGAGGCCGGGTAATCGGGCGGGTGAAGGGGACCTCACCCCGTGATCTGAGGCAAACAGCTTAAGGCACTTTTTGCCTTTAGGCACTTGCTGGCCTCGGTGAGTTTCCGACGTGGGACTAAATGTCCCACCTCAATTGGACGCCCGCGCAGAGGAGGCAGCGCCCAATCGAGGCTCCACGCGACGGCTTTGCCCCAACTGCAGCCTGGGACTTCTTTGCGGAGATGCCCCGCGTAGCCTGGGAGCCTGACCTGGGCGTGGCGCGCCTGGAGGAGCAGGTTGAGGAAGCTGCTTCACTCGGCAATGGCAGCGGCGAGCGAAGTACCTGCTCACAGGGAAACAGCCTCTCGGCCTAATCAGATACGCGGAGGACCTTCGCCGTAGCACGGCGAAGGTGATCGGGGGGTCTGCAGGTGGCGGGGCGGAGCCTAAGGGCCGCCCTAGGTCAAACTGCAGGTGGCGAGATGGGTTTGGTCGGTGGGTCTGCAGAGGGCGATTGGTGGGAAGTGGAAGGGCGGAGGTTGATCAGGGTGAGGAGGCGGAGGTTCTGTGAGGGTCGGCGAGCCGTGTGGGGTGGTGGAATGACGGGAGCGAGTCACCGGAGTTTGGCCGGAGATGGGGAAGGTGAGAGTGTTTGGGCGAGGTCGAGGGCGACAGTAAAGATTTACAGTGAAAAAAAGAAAGAGGGGAGGAATAGAAGTTATACCTACTTAGCAGGACGAGGGGGGGCCGGAGCAGGCGACAGCCGTATCGACTGTCGCCGGAGAAGAAACTGCCCAGAGGAAGGGGCGACGGCGAGGACGGGGCAGAGGCAGCGCGCGCCAGTATTGCGCGATGCGGAGGAGAATCAGGAAGAAGTCTCTGCTGCTGGTATTGCGGCAGAGCGAAGAGGAGGAGGAGGAGAAACCGCCGGAGCTGGAGGGCTTCTGCCGGAGTGGGAAGAGAGGAAAGTTGTGGGGGTTTTCTCCGTCAGATCCAAGCTGGGAAGAACGGTGGAGCGACGGGGGTATTTATAGGGGCAGAACCAGAGAGGAGGGCGGAGGGAGACGACGTGTCTCCCTCGCCGGAGGATGCCGGAGGAAGGATACCCATACCGTCCGTGCGTTCGCACGGCCGATATGGGTGGTTCAGCCATCAGGGGGGTGTTCCTGCGATGGCTGACGACGTAGGGCACCCCCATTTGACTTGGTAGGCCCCCCCTCACCCTGCGCGGCGCCATGCTCCGCGCAAGGTCGCCAGAGCATGGTGCTGCTCAGGTTTTGCAGGAGGGACCTAAACTCAAAGAACGAAGGAGAGTTAGGGGCCAAAATGTGAGGGCTCAAAAGTTGAGGGCCAGAAAGTAAATATATGAGGACCAAAGTGTAAAGTTGGTCAAGAAGGTTTCTTCTTAGGCTCAAGTTTTTTATACATGACTAATTAGGACCTAAGGATTCTGATGGTGAATTTTATTTCTAGATTAAACCTTGTTTGATCGATCAAATTACGCAAAAACCCAAATTAAGTTGTTAATTGGGCATGGTTCTCAATGTAGGTCAAAATGGGTTTCTAAGGCCAAATTGAAGTTTCTAAGCCCTAGAGATTATTTTTCTATGAATTTTAGAGGGTTTAGTTGATTTTTTATCTACCTCGAACCTCGTGTATTTAAGTGGATTTATTTTTAGGGTTATAGGATGTCATTTAATTCTTCGGAGTTGCTGTAGCCCTTGTTGAGTCATTTCATCCCACTTTTCTTCTTATTAGGCTGTTTTGACCTGTGTTTGGATCCTGAGTTACCCTGTTTTCAGATTGGACTGGTGAAATTGCATTTTTACCCCTCAGTTTATGTTTTCTTTGCAAACTCAGAATCCTCTGAGTTAAGCCTTTCTTTGAGTTATGTAGGAGCTTTTTCTTCTCTGTATTAGGTCAAAATGAGCTAGTTATGGCTCATGATGAGGTTCTCATCATACCCCCATGCCTAGCTTTTGCTAGTCCCTTAGCAAAAACTTAAGGTTTCAACCCTTGTTCTAGACCATGAAGTTCTTAATAGCTTCAGATAAGTGCTTTTTCATTTAAACTTAGATTAGGTTAGAATGCTGACCATAGGCTTAAAAGGTACTCTAGTACCAATCAAGATCCAAATCTATCTAGCCTCAGCCTCAGTCCTTAGCAAAGGTTTTTAAGACCCACAAGAACTAACCTAAGGTTTATTGGACTTTGTGGTTGAAGCACCCCGTGCTTGAAATGATTTTTACCTTGGTTCAGTTCGCAGTGCGTTTTATAAGAGAGAGATAGAAAGTTTTTCTGTTTGGAGAGTTTTCTCTCTCTTTTTCTTTTTAGTTCTAGCCTAGGATTACCTTTTCAACACGATCTGTATCAGATTCCTTGCTCCCATCATCAATCCTCAAGGGTTCCTGGCGATCGATGCTTCGAGATAGCACCGCCCATGGCAACCCCCAGAACCCTGGCTATTGAGATTTCGAGATAATCCCATCCATGGTGTTCCGTGGCCGAATTCAGACCCTGGCAGTTGACACTTCGTGATAATGCCATCCATGGAATCTGAACCATCAGGGTGCTTACATGCCCCCAGTAGGATATGTGAATATCCTAAGAGACAAGTACCAAGGAGATGATATTTTGTTACGCATCTTTGAGGGGATTTCCCACCTCTCCGCTCTGGGAACTCGTCCAAATCAACTTGTGTTGATCGGCCGCTCCTACTCTAGGTGTACTTTTCAGAATTTTGCGACGCTTCTGCGTGATTTTGATTTTTACGCTTACTGAACCAGGCTGTGTGTGAGATTAGGGTGCTTAGGTTACTGAGTCCCGTAAACCAAAAATTAGTTAATGAGGCCAAATACTCCTTAAGCCTTAGACCTAATACTTCAGCTTTTCATTTTCCTCAACCTCTTGAGGAGTGTCCAGATCTTAATGGGTACTAAGAGTCTATTCAAGAATGCCTAAGGTTTGCGTTCTTACTAATCTCATTATGCACTTTTCAGTTATTTTCTTGAATGAGGTCTAGAACTTAGGTTAATTCCTTAGTTCCTTACTAATGACTATCACTTGTTTCTCATATTTTGTGCTCCTTTTTTCCTTTTGTTTCTTTTCTCCTTCTCCTTCACAAAATTTCCTTTCTCCTCTTATTCTCTTATTCTTTTTCGAAAAATTTTTAATTTTTATGGTGTTTTTGGCATATGTGAATTTTTTTGTTTGAAACCTTTTCTTACACGTTTTGCACTTTCATACCCCCCCATGCCTAAGATTTGCAATGTCCTCATTGTAACTTAGGGGGTTTTTATTCAACTTAGTTCATACATTAGGACAGATGCTTTGATGAGTGAATGGGTCGGGGTGACTGTTGCGGACGATTTTTAATCTCAGATGCAAGCACCTGAGGTGGAGTCGGCTGTCCTAAAGTGTGAAATTCAAGTGCACAAAGGTTTTAGAAAAGGTTTCAGGTTTTTAAAGAGAATGACGGGCTGCCTCCCGTTGAGCGCTAAATTTGATGCCTTCAGCCAAGCGGGAAATGCGATGGAGAGGGGATGGTGAAATCAGCAGAGTTTTGTAATACAAGCACCTTGATTAAGAGCCTGGTTGGTCCAACTAGGTGCTTGTTCAGATCAACAGGCTGATGATGCAGCCCAAACCCAATCAATCTGGTGGGTTGATAGATGTGGATAAAAAGGTGTGGAACCCACCATATACTATGAAGCTCAGATGGATGTGGAAGTGAAAACGCAGGGTTTGGTTGATCGAATCAGCCTAGTCAGAGTAGGGACCCGTAGAATAATCAATGAATGACGCGGAAACCCTACAGGGGTGATCAGAGAATGATGGAGCATGATATGTAGTCTGATAAGTGTTCCAAACCCGATGTGGAAATGCAATCGGCTCGGTGAGAGGTGAATCTGAATAGAAATTGAGTCCGGTTGCGGGTCGGGGTTGGGAAGAGGTTTTGATTAGTTCTGTGTGTGCAGACGAGGTGGCAACTGTGTATGAGGGCTCTTCTAGAAAGGAATGACAGGTGATTTTCTGTAAAGAGTCCTCTAGGTAACTATCAAATGCCTGAAGAGTGTCTGTAGGATGAAAGAAATCTGAATTGAGAAAAGATTTAAATTCTGGGTTGCAATCACTCTTGGCATTTTCTATTTTTGGTTCCTGAGGATCGAAAAGGAATGATTCTATGTTATCAGTGATCTCGAGAACCAGGACCTCAGAGTCGGAGTCAGAGAATGAGTCATGTGAACTGAGGTCGTAGATGGGCCTGGCGTGTTCAGGAAGGAGAATCTCTCCGCAATTATAGTCAGATCTGAAATTGTCGGAGAGTTTGCGAAAATGAGATTCATAATTATGAATTCCACCGCAGCATAAATCATCAGATGCGGAATCAGCAGCCTGACTGGGGTCTAGCCCATATGTTAATTCTGGGCTTAAAAAGGTATTCTGTCTAGGCTCAAGCTCGAAGCTGGTAGGATAGACCCAATTAAAACCTTGCTCATCCAACTCCTCAGTTTCTGTATCATAAATTGGCATGTTTTCTGAAAAATCGATCAGATTTCCTAAGGATGTTGGAGAGGGATATTCATCAAATAGAGGCCCGGAATCATATTCTGTAAAAATTTGATCTTTCTCATAAGGGGCCTCATAATCTTCCCAATAAGTTTCAGATCTAGGTTCTAGGCTTAGGATGTGGGTAGAATTATTAGAACCTAAGTCCGAATAACCTTCGAGGGCCACCTTATCAAAATAAGGGGCGAAATTTATACCCTCAAAAGGTTCAGTTCTAATCTCATTATTGCAGGAGTTTTGGAATTCTAGGCTTGGCAATTCATGGTTTAAGTTTGGCTCATCATTGTGTTCTCCTGCAATATCCCAACCTAATTCAACATTGTCTTCTATCTGGGTTGGGATTCTACAACCACTTTGTGCCTCAGTCCCGAGATCGGGGAAACTGGATTGTTCCTTACTACTGTTTCAAGATGGTTCATCCTCTGTTTCTGGTATATACGGGTATTTCTGGTTGATAATTTGTTCTACTGATTTCATCATTTCTACCTGTTTTATAAGGGCATCTTGGTGTTGTTCCCAAAGTACAGGATTTGTCAAGCATTGAAGGTATTCAGATTGGTGTAATTTTTCTATCTCAATGTATCCTGTCATGAGTATATCTCGGGTTGATCCTTTTGTAACTTCTGTCAATAGAATTTGGGCACAGTTTATGATGAAAGTTGTGGTTGTTTGGACATCAACCTGAATGTTTTCTATTGGTGTTGAGGGTTTATATTTGATTTCATAGAATTCAAGGGTATCCTCAATCATCTTATCTTTCATGGATCTCAGATATTCAGGTTTTTTGAATGGTAGTCTTGCTAGGTAATTAGGCTGCATCTTTGAATCAGGTGGTGGAATCAAGATATAGAATCGCAGTTTGAATCAAGATGGAAGAAGGGGATTTTGTTTAGAATCAGAGGAAAGAGGGGATATGTGAATGATTTCTGCAAAAACAAGGGAGCCGAGGCTTAGCCTCGGGGAGAGTGAATTTCTATAGGAGGTTTCAAGGACCTCCTACCAAATACCGAAGGACTGGATGAGATAAGCAGGTGCTGGACCCAATCAAGACACCCAAAAATTGTTGGGTGACTATAGAGGTGCGGGGTAGATGGACCCCTTGATCAAAAAGATCGTCCACCTAAGAATTACCTGGGCAGCCAGAGAGGGTGAGTCCCGCGAAGACCCCTACACGGTAGAGCGTCCCCACGGGTTACAGGGTTTCCCCCACCCGACCTCTCTTGTCACTGAGATTCCAGGTAGACCAGAATGGGGATCTTGACCTCTTAAGTCTACCAATTTTTTACTTTAAGATCAAGGTGCTTAAGGTTCCACTTGAACTTTTGGGTATTTTTTGAGTGAGAAAGTGACCTAATTTTAAGGTTGGTTGACCCAAGGGGTCAACTTTACCTCTTGTTCTTTTGAGAGCTTTTGGGTCCTTTCTTTTTGGGTTTAAGTGTTTAGAGAGCCAATTGTTTAGGGTTTCTCTGAATAAGTATGTTCAATCAATGGTTTAGTCACACTTCTTTTGGATTTTCTCCATTCTTGATTTAAGTAGTGTGTCTCTAAAGCCCTAATGTTGAATCTTATGTTGGCTCTACTTGGTCCATTTAACTCCTTGTTTGGGTAATTAGGGCTCAAGTAAGGATGTGTTAGCCCTTAATTACCCTTTTAAAATTGTGTGCAGGAATAGTGGTTCTGAGAACATGCAGCTATTACTATGAAAGACAGGTTACTCCTAGTTTTTCTTTGTTTTTCTCCTAGTTTTTCCTCTTTGAATTTTTAGGGTTTTAATAGGAGGTTACCTGTCCTTGGAGCGGCTGCGTCTATCTTTCTTCCTTTACCTGCACATCAGAGAGAGAAAAAGATTAGCAATTGTTAAAAAGAAATTCAAAGCTTCTAGAATAGCCGTTGCTCCCCGGCAACGGCGCCAAGGTGATGATCGTGGCGTTAACTAGGTTTTGTTATAGAAATAGCGTTGTAGTACAGCTAGTTATTGCCATCATTACATACATATATTTTTTACTCGAAAAATAAAAGAGTTCCCGAGGTCGAACTCAAGGAGCAAGTCGTATTCTAAGGGTACAAAGTTTTATTACAAAAATAAAGAGAGAGAAAGATAGAGATGGAGATTTGGTGGCTTCTTCTTCTCTTCTTTCTTCCTCTTTGTCTCTTCTTTCTTCTCTTCCTGTTCTTCTTGTCTTCTCTCTTCTTGGCTCTTGAATCTTTCTTTCTTTTGCTTGGTTCTTTCAGATCTTCTTCTCGTGTTCTTCTTCTTTTCTCTTCGTGTTTTGCTTTTCTTCTTTGTCTTCTTCTCTGTTCTTCTTTTCTTCTTTTTCTTCTTCGTTGCAGTCCTGCTCGTCTTTTCTTCTCCTTCTTCGTTGCGGTCCTACTCGTCTTTTCTTCTCCTTCTTCTTCGTCCTCAGAGCGTCGTCTGATTGTTCAATCAGACGACTTAAGTAACCCGCTGCTACAGTGCATCCTCCTTCCTTCTTTCTTCTCCTGTGCCTGCACGCTCAAGGGTTCAGAGTCAGAGGGCAAAACCTACTCTACCCTCCCCCCGCGTCTCTCTCTCTGAATTCACTCTTAGGAAAGCTCTCCCAGAGCAACCGGTTAATCGGGTACGCGGGTCGCGCTCGAGTCCAGGCCCACCGGCGTGCGGTGGTGGGCGAGGAGTGCAGGTCGGGCTAATCGGGTCGGGGCCAGGTCCGCGGGGCGTGAGCGCGGACGAGGCCGGGTAATCGGGCGGGTGAAGGGGACCTCACCCCGTGATCTGAGGCAAACAGCTTAAGGCACTTTTTGCCTTTAAGCACTTGCTGGCCTCGGTGAGTTTCCGAGGTGGGACTAAATGTCCCACCTCAATTGGACGCCTGCACGGAGGAGGCAGCGCCCAATCGAGGCTCCACGCGATGGCTTTGCCCCAACTGCAGCCTGGGACTTCTTTGCGGAGATGCCCCGCGTAGCCTGGGAGCCTGACCTGGGCGTGGCGCGCCTGGAGGAGCAGGTTGAGGAAGCTGCTTCACTTGGCAATGGCGGCGGCGAGCGAAGTACCTGCTCACAGGGAAACGGCCTCTCGGCCTAATCAGATACGCGGAGGACCTTCGCCGTAGCACGGCAAAGGTGATCGGGGGGTCTGCAGGTGGCGGGGCGGAGCCTAAGGGCCGCCCTAGGTCAAACTGCAGGTGGCGAGATGGGTTTGGTCGGTGGGTCTGCAGAGGGCGATTGGTGGGAAGTGGAAGGGCGGAGGTTGATCAGGGTGAGGAGGCGGAGGTTCTGTGAGGGTCGGCGAGCCATGTGGGGTGGTGGAATGACGGGAGCGAGTCGCCGGAGTTTGGCCGGAGATGGGGAAGGTGAGAGTGTTTGGGCGAGGTCGAGGGCGACAGTAAAGATTTACAGTGAAAAAAAGAAAGAGGGGAGGAAGAGGAGAAGTTATACCTACTTAGCAGGACGAGGAGGGGCCGGAGCAGGCGACAGCCGTATCGACTGTCGCCGGAGAAGAAACTACCCAGAGGAAGGGGCGACGGCGAGGAGAGGGCTGGAGAAGCACGTGTCGGTATTGCGTGACGCGGAGGAGAATCAGAAAGAAGTCTCTGCTGCTGGTATTGCGGCAGAGCGAAGAGGAGGAGGAGGAGAAACCGCCAGAGCTGGAGGGCTTCTGCCAGAGTGGGAAGAGAGGAAAGTTGTGGGGGTTTTCTCTGTCAGATCCAAGCTGGGAAGAACGGCGGAGCGACGGGGGTATTTATAGGGGCAGAACCAGGGAGGAGGGCGGAGGGAGACGACATGTCTCCCTCGTCGGAGGACGCCGGAGGAAGGATACCCATACCGTCCGTGCGTTCGCACGGCCGGTATGGGTGGTTGCAGCCATCAGGGGGTGTTCCTGCGATGGCTGACGACGCAGGGCACCCCCATTTGACTTGGCAGGCCCCCCCTTACCTTGCGCGGTGCGATGCTCCGCGCAAGGTCGCCGGAGCATGGTGCTGCTTAGGTTTTGCAAGAGGGACCTAAACGCAAAGAATGAAGGAGAGTTAGGGGCCAAAATGTGAGGGCTCAAAAGTTGAGGGCCAGAAAGTAAATATATGAGGACCAAAGTGTAAAGTTGGTCAAGAAGGTTGCTTCTTAGGCTCAAGTTTTTATACATGATCTATTAGGACCTAAGGATTCTGATGGTGAATTTTATTTCTAGATTAAACCTTATTTGACCGGTCAAATTACGCAAAAACCTAAATTAAGTTGTTAATTGGGCATGGTTCTCAATGTACGTCAAAATGGGTTTTCAAGGCCAAATTGAAGGTTCTAAACCATAGAGATTATTTTTCTATGAATTTTAGAGGGTTTAGTTGATTTGTTCTCTACCTCTAACCTCATGTATTTAAGTGGGTTTGTTTTTAGGGTTACAGGATGTCATTTAATTCTTCGGAGTTGCTGTAGCCCTTGTTGAGTCATTTCATCCCACTTTTCTTCTTATTAGGTTTTTTTGACCTATGTTTGGACCCTGAGTTACCTGTTTTCAGATTGGATTGGTGAAATTGCATTTTTACCCCTCAATTTATGTTTTCTTTGCAAACTCAGAATCCTCTGAGTTAAGCCTTTCTTTGAGTTATGTAGGAGCTTTTTCTTCTCTGTATTAGGTCAAAATGAGCTAGTTATGGCTTATGATGAGGTTCTCATCAGCTTCTCACGAGAGCACGCTAATTATGGGGGTATGTGATCCCCTCACCACATTACGAGGAACATTAGCATATCATTCTGGGTTATCTTTTACAGAGGCCCTGGGGAGAGCCATGGTGCTTTAGTGTCTCTAGTGCTAGGAGTGGGTCGAGTTTGAGTTAATCAAGATGCATATGTATTCAAGTCAAGCTTTCTCGATTTTTTATAACAAGTAACACGTGTTCATATTTTGAGCTTCTGAACCATCTTGTGTTACAGGAAAACTAACTTTGGAAGCAAGAGATAGTATACTACTCACCCAACTAACACGTTGATGGTAATGCCCTCATTCAACATAACTAAGTTTAGTCGGAATCAAGTGATAAATCTCCTAAATGATCGTTTGAAGATCATAATTCCGCACTGATTTGATTTGAGAAGAAGACAAGGAAACATGATTAATTCTACTATTTTAACAGCACATTACAAGTGTATATTAACCACGAGGTTACTTAGGAGTTAATTAGAGGTCAAATGAACTTAAAAGACCAAGAAGTGGGCTCCTACTGACTGAATCAGGATTCCATGCATTTTGAGGATGAAAATAGTACTAAAAACCCTAATTGTCAGCCCCACTTAAATTGAAAGGGTTTTGGTTGAGATAAAATTAATCTAAAACTTCTAAAATTCATAGAAAAATATTCTAAGAGGTTTAATACTTTTGGTTTGACAATCTAAACCCATTTTGACCAACAATAGAGATTCAGATGGGAATCAGCCCTCATTTGGGCTTTTGTGCAATTGACCTTGTTAAACATGGTCAAAACTCAAATCCAAGTTCACCATTAGATTCCTTGGGTCCAAATTAGGTTAACATCAAAATTTGGGCCCAATCAGATTTCATCTTGACCTAGTTTGCAATTTAGTCCCCAGATCTTTGATATTTTCAATCCGACCCTCAACTTCAACATTTTTCTCACCAAAACCCCCTAGCTTTGTCATCTTCACATTTGGGTCCCCGCCTCTTGATGAATTTGAATAGAATCAAACCCATGACTGAACTCCAATTAGAGATTTCTCTCTCAATCTACAACCAAACACTTCCGAAATTGGAAGGAGTAATCACAAGTGGATTCCCCATCGTTTGAACATAATCTTGATGCCTGATTCAATGCTCAGAACTCTAGCGAGCTCAGAAGCTTCCAAATTCCTACTTGCCAATTTCATGAATCTTATGCACAAATTCTTCTTAATAGAGATCGCAATTGAGTTCTGTATAAGCTTTACCACGTTCTTAAGTCAAGATCATCCCAATTTAGCCCAAGAAAAGTCTTCTCCTTCTCCCTTTGGCTGCCTCCGATCGTGGCTCTAGCGAGCCTCCTTAACTCCTTCCTTAAGCCAACCAACAACCAAATTGATCGGTCCTCCTTCCTCATCTTCCTTCGCTCCTCGTCAGCCACGGTAGGAGCTTCCAACCTCTTCTTCCTCACCGCTTGACCTCACTGGAGGCTTTGTCCCCTCCACGTCCGGCAAGGCATGCCATCACGGTCTCCTTATCCCCTTTCGACCCTTAGCTAGGTCTATCTCTCCCTTTTACTCTCTAGTTTAGGTTTAGGCCTTTAGAACCCCAATTCAAGCCCTCGCTCACCGCTCTCCCCCCTATTCTTCTCCACGACTGGTGAAGCTCCGACGAGCTCGCATGGCCACCACACACACTGAAACAAAAACAGCCACCACCACCACCTTCGACTCAACCTTGCTGCCAAAACCCCTCAACTTATTGAGGGTTTTGAGCTCTCCTCCCCACCGAGCATACCCACCTTCGCTCACCCTCACCGTCATCGATAGACCTCCACGTGATCCATTCACCCAACCAACACCCCCAACACGCTTGCCGTCCTCTGGCGACCCTATTAAGCACTTTAATTTGGGCCGTAGTAGGTATTCTTGTTTTAGGGGTTTCATCGAAGCTTCATCACTACCATCATCAACTCCTTCGTTGTCCACCGAGCTTCGTCCACATCCGGCCTCACCATCACTTCTAATCATTGTGGACTACATCCACGAAGGCTTCGTGGTCTTCAATTGGATGAAGATAGCGCTTCCTCAGCAACAATTGGAAGACCTTCATTCACAGCTGCACAAAGAAGAAAGCAACACCTTTGGTGCCACATCATAAAAGGACAAACCAAATTTTGGTTTATAACGATTTTGGTTCCTCTGCCGGTTGCCTTAAGACATAGGGTGAGGTCCCCTTCACACCAGTGATGCACTCCTCGTCCATGCCCACGCACTTAGGGACTAGACCCGGATCTATTTACCTGAATACCCATATACCTGGTTCTGAGGAGAGGGAAAGAAGATTTCTGAGAGAGTGGGGGGAGGGTTGTACTATAGATTCTTGGGATACGTGCCTAACGCTTAGGCAAATTCAGGATATTTGGGGCTTGATAGTTAAGTCAACTAATGCTTTGGCCCAACGTCTGATGGCTAACTCTGAATTGGTTTGAAACTATTATTGAGAAATTGAGATGTGACTTAGGATTTGTTCCTAATTGTGGGGTTTTCAAATTGATTTGAACACCTAAATTAATCCATTTCCTTTATGTTGTCTATAACATAAGGGAATGGATTAATTAAGGTTTTGTATTCTTTTTAGATCTTAGATTTGATTTGTAATGTTTTCCAGACCTTCTGATGAATATTTGAGAGAGTTGAGGTTGGAATTGAATGTTTTGATTAGCTCTGATAGAGGCGAACAAGCAGCTGTTGTTCTGTGTAGCTGTTTGAGTTGATTTGTCAGTGGGCTTGAACTTCTGATTTCAAGTGGATTTTTGAGGAAATATTGTTCTAGGTTTTATGGTCTTTAGATCTAATTTTTTAGATATGAGGAGTTCTTCTAGAACATTCAACCACCCCTCAGAACATGCTCCAGCAGCAACAGCAGCAGTAGCTGCTGGTTGTATGAACAACAGCTGAATTAGCTGCTAGAACAGCAACAACAGTTCTGGAATAGGAATTCAAAAAGGAGTTTGAGCTAGGTTTAATGTGTAAAATGAGCTGATGTTGTAGTACACTGATAGAACATCATATACAAGCTTTCATGTATGATTCCTTGATTCAAATTTGATTAGATTAGCATGTAAATGATGTTTAACATTCACTGTCAGTAGCATGTAAGTGTATAATCTATCCTAAGGGAAATTTAAATGAAAATTGAATCGAAAATATTGTTTGAATGTTTGAAAATCTTCCTTGTGATGGGTTGAATGTGTATGAGTACTTAAATCACTTGTTCAGCCTATAGAACTCATTTTGAGGTCTTAGGTTCCTTCACTAAACACTCATTTAGGCCTCATTTGGGTTAGTTTTGCAAATAAATAAAAATCATAAAAAAATTACAAAAAAATAAAATAAAGGTGTTTTGAGTAGGATTTGATATATTTTTAGGTGTACGCAGAGTTTCAAAGTATTCTGAACCCCCGATCTGATAGAACATACCAGCTGACGGTTTGGTCTACTTTGAAATTCAATAAAAGAATCAAGTTCAAAAATCACAAAAAGAATTCTTCTCTCTCTCTTCTCCTACCTTTATTAAACATAAAAAGACCATAAAAATCTAAAAACTCAAAAATATCTAAAAATACCATGTATATAGTATTTATACTTGTAAATATCTATTTAATCCTAAGCTATATGTAAATAATGTAGTATATGTAACTATTGTACATAAATAACTTACAATTGTATTATATATCTTTAAATAAGTATTTAGGATGATTTACTGTACATATGAATTTATTATATAATTATATATTAATTTATATTAGATTAAATGTATTTATACAAGGATAATTATAAATAAATAATCATACTTGTATAATAGTGCTTGATACTGTACATATGTATTTAACTATTTATTATATACCTAATTATACCTGTATATTTATTTATTTATGAATTTATTGTAGATAATTGAGTTATTAAGTTAAATAGGCAAATTATTAAGTTAAAATAAAATAAATTAGTAAATTAAGTTATTACTGAAGTAAATTATAGTGTATACTTATATACATTAATTTTAAAAATTTTCAACCTATTTTTAATATATTTATACTGTATAATAATATTTATAACTAAATTATGTGTATATCTATTTATAACATTTATTTAAATGTATATAAATTAAAATAAATGTTCTAAAATAAATTAAAAATGTATAATAAATACCTTAGTATGTTAATTAACTATTTATAAAGTCAATTGCATGATTAACTTATCAATTTGTAGATTAATTAAGGATTTAAACCCTAAATTAACGTTTATAAATCCTTAACTTTAGCTAATTTATATATATAATTAAATAACTTATTTTTGTAAATTAATTATATAATTATGTAGCCCTTTGGAAGGATGTTACAATGATATTTTTAATTAGAATTTGCATGAAATTTGGGTACTTAAATTGAGGCCCAAAGTCATGTAAGCAAAATGCTACACAACGAAATTCAGCGCTTAATTCCACGCTAGCTTAGCACCACATCAGTGGCGTTGGACCTGTTATTTTCACATAAAAAGATTTCCATGCGTTGATAGCCCAGTCATCATAGTGTCAGGAACTTATAACACTATTCCCCTTCCCCTCTCCTCTGAGCATAAAATGAGCATTGATTTGGCATGTAGGCTGGGAACCTATGTGCACAGTGATGGGCCTGAATGGGGTTGAAAAAATGCACAAAATACACAAAGAAAATTAAAATTGGGTCTAGTAGTGGTCTGGTCCCACCCCTAAGGGTGCTGTGTATCCCACGAAAAATCCGATTTGCCCACTAATAAACCAAACTTTTGTTAGGTGAACAGTAAGTGTTGCTGTGTGAAGTATGTGTCCTAAAACTTCTAAGTGTTGTGAGTATGTGTGAGTGAGTGACTAAGTGTTGGAGTGTACACTCAGTACAAGAAAAATCACCATTGGTGACATTTAATTTGCGACAGTCGCGAAATCGTCGCTAACAGTGCCTAATTAGCGACGATTATGTGTTTAAATGTCGTAATCCTTAAGTTAGGAGTGTGTTTCGTATCAGTGAGGGGTATTTTGGTAGAAATTTTGCGACGATTGATCCGTAGCCATCACAAATGCGCATTTGCGATGGTTTATCAACCGTCTTGAATTGTCAAAGCGCGTGCAACAGAAAATGCACATTCGCGACGATTTGTTTATAAATTGTCGCTAATTGTCTAAATTTTGCGATGGTTAATCCATAACTGTTGCAAATGCGCATTTGCAATGGTTGATAAACCGTCTCTAATTGTCAAAGCATGCGTGACAAAAAACGTGCATTCGCGATGATTGATAAACCATTTCTCCTTGTCTTAATTGAATAATACAAATTATTAATCGATTAAGAAAAGTTTATGGTGCCGTACGCGCATTAGCGACGATTAGGGATTAATTGTTCCTAATTGTCAATGCATGCGTGCCATCGTGATAAAATATCTACTCCCGAGCATGAGTGGAAAAGTTAAGTCGCAATTTGGCGACAGTTGATCGGATCAACGGTCACGAATGTTGCGAAAATATCCCCTTATATGCGGGAGTGGAAAAGTTGTAATGCGCATTGGCGACGGTTGATCTGATCAATCGTCACCAATGCTGAATATAACTTACCTCCCGCACCCCTTCCCTGTCACCCGAGAACATTTCCTCATCTCTCCTTCCCACGAGCTCGAGGGCTACCACTGTAGTCGCCGCTTGCCCTCCACGCCGTCGACTCCCTTCTGATCAGCCGTCGACTCCCTTCTGATCAACCGTCACCAATGCTGAATATAACTTACCTCCTGCACCCATTCCCTGTCGCCCAAAAACATTTCCTCATCTCTCCTTCCCACGAGCTCGAGAGCTACCACCGCAGTCGCCGCTTGCCCTCCACGCCGTTGACTCTCCCTCCCTCCGATGAGCCACCCCCTTCCTCGGCCCTTGCCTATGCGCCGCCACCCCCTCCCTGGCCCCCTCCCTACCCGGCCCGCCGCCCATCCTCCTCATGGTGAAGCCCCCTCCATGGCACCCCGCCCCTACGTCGCCCGCTCACATGTCGCCCACCCACACCTGCCCCATGCCATCCTCCCCCCGCCCACGTTGCCCCTTGCACCGCTTGCCCCAGTGCCCTCCCCTCCACGATAGCCCCCACCTCTCCTCCTGCCCAAGCCACCCCACCTCCTCCTCGTCCTCCCTCACCCACCCCCCTCCTCCTCCACACTGCCCTTCCCTAAGTTTTTATTTTTATTTAGCTTTTATTTTATGTATTAGAAAAATTTATTTATTATGATTTATTTGTGTAATTTAATGTAGGTTACGTTTATCATCCGAGACGTCTTCTCTAATTCACATCTTCGTCAAGGTACGAATGTGTGCAAACATTTTAATTTGTACATAAATGTGAATGCATGATGGTGGGTTGTACCCACTAGTTAATTCTATTTTGAATGTGAATGCATGATTGTGGGGTGCACCCACTAGTTAATTGTGTTTGAAATGTTAATGCATGATTATGGGGTGTATCCACTTAGTTAATTATGTTTGATGGTATGTTTTTATCTTGAGTTAATGTGGAGATCATAGGTAGAGAGAAGAGGATGGGAGAATAGAGGAGAGGAGGAAGTAGAGAATAAATATTTAGAACATTAGAAAGGAGAGGAGGAAGTAGAGAATAAATATTTAAACGTTAGAAAGGAGAGGAGCAAGGAGAGAATTACTATTGAAAGGAGGTCGGAGAGTAAGAGAGATGGATAAAAAAGATTTTGGAGGAAGCAAAGGAGGAGAGGGTGGATAGGGAGAAGAGAGAGTCATTAGTAAGAAGTGATACAGTTGCAAAATTGTAAGCACACACAAAAGATCCTTGTGATAAGGACAGAATCCAGCACGATGCCTACTCCAATAAAAAGGGTAAAGAAGAAGGGATAGTAGTTAGCATTCTCTCTCCCCCAAACTTACTGTTGTTTGAGTTGTTTCCTCATCCCATTTAAGCCACATTCTTCCATTCCCTCGCTTCCATCTTGTCATAGATAATGAAGGATGGCCACAGAGAAGGTTGAAGGCCCTGCCATTTGTATCGACCTGGGCACCACCTTCTCGTGTGTTGGTGTTTGGCGAGATGATCTTGTCGACATCGTTTTAAACTCTCAAGGTAACTGAACCACCCCATCTTGTGTTGCCTTCACCGACATTGACCAACTTGTTGGCGATGCTTCAAAAAACCAGTCCCACGAGAACCCCACCAATACCATCTTTGGTTAGTCCACGAATTATATATATATATATATGCATGTCACTTGTGTATCTTCTTTCCCCTAAAATATGAATTCTTGCTATTGATATGGAATTTTGATTGTGTATGAGTGATGCATATATTAATGCAGGTGCATATATTCATGCAGGTGCTATTGAGAATTGAAACTATTTTGGGATGAGTATTGATAAGTTCAAGACAAGATATGTAAGTACATTTCTTATTTATTTATATTTCTAATTAACATATAACTTTAAATTATTAACTATCTTTTATATTTACTAAATTTTAGGCGACTATACATGACGGTGCCCAATTGGATCGTCTTGAAGTTTATGAGATCACTCATACGAAGGTTACAGATGGTAGACGCAAATGGATTCATGAGACCTACCAAGCCAAGCATGTAAGTTATTTCTTTTTAATTATTTAAATTTAACTTTCATTTCAGTTGAACATGGTATTTCTTTTGTAAACATTATCTAAGTTAATTTGTAGTAATGTAATGCTTATTTCCTATTATATTTGTTTTATTGAATATTAAATATGTGTTATTGGATGTTATATAAGTTAATTTAAATGTTACCATTGATCACTATTGGTAAAATTTAATCAATTAAAAAAAAATCTTTTGCGATAGTTATTAAAATAACCGTTGCCACTATATATTTGCGACGGTTGTCAAACTTTTGCCAAAGTCGAAAAATTATCCACCACTCCTCACAACCTATTTTTCGTGATGTTTATTCAACCGTTGCGAAACTATATTTGCAATGGTTATTAAATAATCATCGCAAATAAAACTTTTGCGATGGGGATGGCAAAAATGCATGATTTGTAAAAATTAAGAATTAAGTCGTTGCAACACGTAATTTTGATTGCTTTTAAATTTATAAAAGGCTGAGTACTCGATGAGTATTCGGGTCGTCCTAAGGGAGGTAGGAATGCTTTTTAAAATCTCTCATTTAAATTTTGAAAATAAACTTTCTTTTTACATTTTGAAATATATATATTTTTTAGGGTTTTTGAAAAAAGACAAAGTGAATGCAGAGAGAGCGAGAATTAAAACTACGAGAAATCAAAGTAATAAGTGTCTTGATTCTCCAACTCACTCCAAGCAAGGGAGGCTTGGAATAATGGAGAAACAAGTCACAATAATAATCACATGCTATCTAAACAAAAGTAGAAGAATGCTTCTTGAAAATGGAAATCGTTTTACATGGAGTAATGATAATATCATCATGAGCCATAACTAGTTTTACTTAGTCATAATCAAGTGACAAATGCTCCTACATAGTTGCCTAAGAGCCATAATTCCCTACACATCCATTCTAAGAGGAATATATTAAATTAGGGTTAATTCTGTAATTTTAACATAATATTATGAATGGAGAGTAATCATGGGGTTTTCCAGGGGTTAATCTAAGGTCAAATGAGCATTAAAGTCTAATAAAAGGATCCACACAAATAGAAATGGGTTTTCACGCGTTTTGAGAACTAAATCAGCACCTAAAATCCTATTTTAGACCTGCTTAAATTACTGAGGTTCTGGTTAGGATAAATTTTATCTAAATCTCCTAAAATTCATAGAAAAATATCCCTTGAGGTTTGGTAACCTTGATTTGACCATTGGAATCTATTTTGACCTTAAACAGAGTCACAGATAGAGTTCTGCCCAAATTTAAATTTTTGCATAAATTTCCCAGTTAACCTTGGTCAAAACCAAAATTCAATTTCACCATCAGATTCCTTGGGTCAAAATTAGGTTTGTACCAAAATATGGGCCCAATCAGAGTTCATCTTGACCTAGTTTACATTCTAATCCCTTAAAACTCTATTCCTCACATATGAGCCCCAGCTTTTGAATTATTTGCGAATAGCCCCCTATCTTTTGTCATCTTCTTCAAAAAATGATCTCTTCCACCATTGGTGGTCAATCGACCTCCAGGCTGGCTTTGACTGCACCTAATCATGATCAAATCAACACCAAATCCCTCTAAATTTGGTCGGATTAGTGTTCACATTGCGAGGAATCATTTGAACGGTAATTTGGGATCCCAAATCTTGTTTGAATGCCCTAGCGAACCTATGAAATTAGTGGGTGTTTCTTTCATCAAGCACAAGCTAATGTGGTCTTGTTTCTTGATCTAGAGCTTGGTTTGGAGCTCTATAAAAGCTCCAGAATCTTAAACCATGCTCCTTAGTCGTTTCTAGGTGAGAAATCTTCTTCCCTTCCCTCTGGCCTCTAGCTCCACCGACTCTGGCGACCTCCTCAATCCCTCTCATCAAGGCCTCCAACGGTCAAATTGAAGGCTCCTCCTTTCTCCTCTCCTTCCTCCACTCCCCGTAATACCAGCAAGAGCATCCCAGACTCCTTCATCGTCGTTGCTTCTTCCACTGGAGAGTTTGTCTCCTCTGATGCCGGCCAATCAAAGTTGGCACGGACCACCATCCCCTTCGTCCATTAGTTATCTCTCTTTCTTGCTTTCCCTCTCCTGAATCTCCCTAACCTCTTCTTTTATTTCAACCACTGTTCGTCGATCTCCCCCTCTGTCTTCCTTCGCTCTGGCCGAGCTCTAGCGAGGTCTCCTCGACACCACAAGCCACAAACAACCTGCTTCCACCTCCACAAGCTCTATTATCCTACGCCGAAGAAAACCCCTCAAGAAATTGAGGGGATTGTCCATCCAAATCACCCGCCGAACACGGCCTCCGCTACACACCTTCCCTGAAGTCTCCAGGCCTCCACACACACTCCCACGCCATGAAAACACCACCAACACACTCCTCATCTCCCTGCAATACTTGTGAGCTTGTTTAATTGGGGCTATAAGCCCGTATTTTGATTTTCAGGTTTCTCCATGCCTTGTCATCGCCGTCATCTTCCTCGGCATCATCACGCCTCATCTAACCCACTCTGGCCTCACCACAACTTCCATCAGGCGCGGGTTGGCATCACGAAGGTGATTGGACTTCCAATTAGCCAAGACAACAGCAACTCACCTTCAATTTCACCAGGCTTCACCCGTTATTGTGCATGCAGAAAAAAGGAGGTGGGATAGTCCCGCATCGTGTGAGACAAACTCTTTGTAGCACTATATCATTTTTTGTGAAGTGAGCTGTCTGCCCAGGTCACCGAGGGTTGGGTCCCCGCTCACCCGCTCATGCCCACCTCACCCGTGCTCACATGCACACAGGTCTGGTCCCCTGCCTGAATCCGATAGGCTGCCTGTATGCCCGATTACACCAGGGATTAAGAGAGAAGAAAGGAGAGATCTGTGAAAGGAGGGGGGTGGGTTTTGCTCTGAGGGAATTGGCCCTGTGCTGAAGAGAAAGAGAGGCCTCGACACTTAGCCTCTGAAGAGAGAAAGACCTGTGCTTGAAGGCTTGAAGAAGAAGAAGAAGGCCCTTGAGAGAGCCTTGTGCTTGTGTGTGCCTTTTTGATGATAACATCATCATTAGCCATAACTAGCTTTAATTAGTTAGAATCAAAAGACAAATGCTCCTACATAACTGCTGGAGAGCTGTAATTCACTGAATATTCTTTCTGAGAAGAATACATTAAATCAAGGTTAAATCTGTAGCTTTAATAGAAGATCATAAATGCAGAGCAATCACAGATTTTCCTAGGGATTAATTATAGGTCAAATGGTCATAAATGTCTAATAAGAGGTCAATGCAGACAAAAATGGGTTTTCTTGCATTTCCAAAACCCTAATTTCAGACCTGCTTAATTAACTGAGGCTCTGGTCAGGATAAAATTTACCTAAACCTTCTAAAAATCATAGAAAAATATTCTATAAGGTTTGGTACTTTTGATTTAGCCATTGGAACCCATTTTGACCTAAACAGAGTCTCAAACGGAAAGTTCCTCTAATTTGGATTTCTACATAAATTACCTAGTCAAACTTGGTCAAAACCAAAATTCAACTTCACCATCAGATTCCTTGGGTCCAGATTAGGCTTATACCAAAATTTGGGTCCAATCAGAGAGCATTTTGACCTAGTATGCATTTCAGTCTAGTCTAACTCTTTTTCTTACACACACACCCCTAATTTTTTGACTTATTTGTGAATAGGTCCCTAAGTTTGTCGTCTTCTTCACAGATTAGCCCCTCCACCATTATCGCGGAGTAACTCCTACTCCAGCGACCTTCAGACAGAGATTTCTTTCTGATTTCTTGACGAATCTCTCCCAAAATCGAAAGGGAGATCCCTGATGAAATCCTCTTCCATTTGGGTCACGCATTGAGCTCTGAATCCTACTCAAAACCTAATGCAAACTTTCAAAGGTTTGGGTCTCCTTGTCGAGCAAGAACCACGTGCTTCCAAGCTTGGTTTCCAAGCTTGGAAAGCTCCAATGAAGCCTATAAAAGGGTCATTGAGGTCAAGCCGACCTCTTTAGCTAGGTTTGGGGCCAAAATGTCTTCTTCTTCCTTATCTACTACCCTTCTCTGACCATGCTCCGGCAGACTCCATCCCCTTTGTCTTACAAGTAGCCAACGGCCAAATTGGCTTGTCCTTCCTCTTCTGCATCTTCCTCCGCACCTCGCTAGCCACAACGAGGGCTGTCTCCCCCTCTCCTCGCCGCCGTCTTCCTCAATGGAGACTTCATCTCCTTTGTGTCCAGAAAGACATGCTGGCGCAATTTCCTCCCTCCTTTCGTCCATTATTTAGGTTAATCTCTTTCTTTCCCTCTATACTTCAAATTCCCCTCCTTAGACTCTAATTCTGACCAGGAACCATGCTCCTCCCCCTTCGTCTTCTTTCGCTCTGGCCAAGCCTTGGCGAGGCTGCCAGTACACTACACACCTCCGTTCGCTATGCTATCACCTCCATTAGCATCATCGTCCTTCCACCAACAAAAGCCATCACTTAATTTCATCTTCCACTCACCCAAGCTCCTCATCGACCAACCCACCGTCGTACCACCAACTCCGACCTTCGCAAACCACCATGCCACCATCCTCCACAAAGCCATCACCATCACATCGACCACATCCATGCGATTTTCCTAAGCTATTTTAACACGGCCGTGAGGCCTTATTTTATGTTTCAAGTCCACGCTGCCTTCGCCATTGCCTTCGTCATCTCTAACGCTGTCACGCTTCCTCTGGCCATCATCATTGCTAATTCCACTCGCAATCGACACGGACACATCCCAAGAGCAAAGCTGCGTCTTCAATTGAGCACAAAACAGATTCGAGCAGCTCGTGTTGGAACCTAGTTCCACTTCTCTTTTATGTTTTGGTGTTAACAAAACTATTTTAATCTAATGAGTTTATTAAGTGTTATTTTCAGGAAATAATAGGATCTAACGATGGATGAAAGAAGTAATGATGGCATGAAGATTGAAGACTATAGTTTAGTTTAGTTTATTGTATGTTAGAACTTTTGTATGTCTCCTAACAAGAAAAAGATATCTTAGGAGTTAAAATCAAAGTAGAGATAATTAGGGATCAGAATCATGTTCAATCATTCGCTTTAAAACTAAATATCAACTCTTTGAAAATACTATCGTATAGCTAAGATAGGATTTCCATAAAACTTGTTTTAAACTTGTAAAACAAGGTACTTGTAGCAAGTATCGGTAGTAGTCATAAGTATCGATACATGGTAGGCATAGGTTTGGGTCTAAGTCCCAAACTGTGAACAACAAGTACTGGTACTCATCATGAGTACCGGTTTTAAGTGTTCACAGTTGGTGGAACTTGTGAGTCACAAGTATTGGTACTAGTGATAAGCACTGGTACCAAGTGACTTTGTTGGTACTCAACAGAATGCACTGACTAACTGTTGTGCAAAATCAGAATGGCTATTTCGCAATTAATCCTATCTCTAATCTTCCCAAATTGCCCCTAACGACTATTAATCGTTGGGAAGGTGTTTAGTGGCCTATATAAACACTCCTTGTGAATCTTTTGCAAAACAACATCAAGCCAAAAAAAATACTCTCCTTTCCTACACCTCCATTTCCCAATTTTTGAGCTGCAAAGGAGCTTGATTTGTTGCATTCTTCTCAAGGCCACTCTGTGCTTGCAACAAATCTTCAAAGGTGATTGTGTACTTCATTGTTAAATCATTCGCTTTCATTTTAGTATTCTCATTAGATTAATTCATACACTCTTTAAGCAATATATTTGTGGGAGACTTAGGAAATTTAGTTGTAAGCTTTTTATACCTTGCTTATACCTGTACTTTTGTTCATTTCTTTAATCTTGTAATTGGGTTGAGGTAACCTGCTAATTACCTCAGGTTACTAGTAAATCGATTCCCTCCGGGTTGAGGGATTCAGGTTAAAAATCCTAAGTCGGGAGACTTAGGTAGAGGAGTACCCGAGTGAGGGGAACCACTATACATCTCATGTGCTTTTTGTGGTTTGCTTATTCTTGCAATTTTTATTTATATACCACACTATTCATCCCCCCTTCTAGTGTGCTTGTGCCCTATAGATCCTATAGGGGGTATCTGAGAGGGTCGCGGAAAGAAGAAGTAAACATTCTCTCTCGCAATGGCATCATCAGCCAAGCGCACTAAAGGACAATCATCCACACGTCCTCCCTAATTTGATGGGACAGACTTTGGATACTGGAAGAGGAGGATGCAAATTTTCCTCAAGGCCATGGATGAAGGCTCGTGGACTCTCATTCAAGAGAGGTACACGGATCCGAAGCCGCAAGAAGGCGTTGTTTGGACGGCGGATCAAAAGAAGAAGGTTGCTGGAAATGCAAAGGCAATGAATGCACTCTATTGTGCGTTATCAAGGGAGGAGTTTAACCGTATCCCTACGTGCGATCCACATACGAGATATGGAATACACTTCAAGTCACATATGAAGGCACAAATAAGGTAAAAGAAACACGAATCTCAATTCTAACCGAGAGTTATGAGTGTTTCAGGATGGAAAAAGGAGAAACAATCAAAGCAATGTACACGAGATTTGGGGATATCATCAACCCCATGAAGAATTTGGGAGTGAAGTTTATGGAAGAACAACTTCTAAGAAAGATCTTGAGATCCCTTAAAAGTGATTGGTTTCCAAAGTCCACAGCAATCCAAGAGGCTAAGGATTTATCCATTCTCCCCATGGATGACTTGATTGGAAGCCTCATGGCATATGAGGTCCAATTGGAGAATATGAAGAAGAACGAGGAGAGATCTGTAAGCACGAAGAAGGAGCTTGCTTTCGAAGCCATGAAGGAGGATTCAGACTTCGACGATTCCGACTCTGACGTAGAAGAGGAGATTGCCCTTCTAACAAGAAGATTCCATAGATTCATCCAAAAATAAGGTAAGAGAATCAATAAATTTTCAAATGACATTGTTTGTTTTGAGTGCAAGAAGAAGGGGCACGTACAAAAAGATTGTCCAATGATCAAGAAGAAGAAGGAAGAAAAGAAGGACAAAGCACTCAATTGAAAGAAAAAGAAGATATTAAGAAAGGCATACAAAGTGACTTGGGATGATAGTGATTCCGACACAAAATCATCTTCTGAAGTATATGAAGAAATGGAGGCTACACATCTCTGCTTGATGTCAAGCAATGACAAATTTGAAAATGAGGTAGATTCTGAAATTACCTTTGATGAATCGTTACAATCTTATGAAGAGTTATATAATAAATCTAGGATGATTAGAAAGGAAAATAAGGTCATGCATGATAATTATAAGACTCTAGAAGTAGAAAAATCTTGTTTAGATATACAGTTAGACATAGCAAAAGATACTAACTCACAATTACATTCAAAAATAGTAGAATTAGAGGACATTTATGAACATTTTGAGGGAACATTGAATAATTTAAAAACAACAACTAGGTTGAATACAGAAATTTGTAATAATTTAAAATCCAAATTCAATAATAAAAAGAACATACAAAATAAGTCACATGCACCTAGCATGCATGGATTTATCAAAAGGTCAAAAATCCTAAGAATTATAGATCTAACACAAAGGTGATCTATAAACCTAAGGATTTGAAGGGTACTAACCATCAAGGCCCAAAAGAAAATGGGTACCTGATGAGGGCGCGCTTCGCGAATTAAAATCAGGGTTTGGAGGACCCATCGTTATAGCTCGCAAAACATGTCTATCACATAAAATTTATAACTGAAACTCGAAAAGTGAGCCTCGGGTCGAACATGGGGAGGCGAACATTTGGTTTTATAAAAATCCGTGCTTCGCTTTTATTTGTTTTTGGTCATTTTTATCTTTTCTAATTTTTTTGGTATTTTTAGCAAGCAAAAGATTAGGTCGATGAAAACTTTATCTCCTTGCAAAAATATATGAGAGAGAGAGAGAAAGAGAGAGAGAGAGAAACAATCATCTATTCATGAAGAATTGTTTGTTACAACTACGAAAGCAGGAAAACTATACTATGAAAGCGAAAAGGATAGAAAGAGGTGAGAGAATCCCCCTCGATGGTTGCTCGGAGGACAACTCACTCTGACGTCGCCTAGAGAAAGGTGGTGAGGAGCGGGACGAACGGAGATGGAGCCGGAGGACGGAGGATGGGTAAGACGGCGTCGCAGCGAGGATCTTCTTTTCGAAGGGCGGTGAGAGGACGGCCATGGGATGCTCCACGAATGGGGATGAAGGGAGGGAAAACTATTTAGTTTTCTACTTTAGAGGAGCATCTCGGGCTTGGGACAAGCTCTCTCTAGAGCCTTAGAGGTGGTGAGAGGAAGAAAGGAAGAGATGGTTTGGAATGGTGGTGGGTAGGTCCTTTTATAGTGGAGGAGGAAGAACAAATTAGCATCTAGGTCATTACTGACGTTCGTAAACGTCGCTACAGATCCCTGCAGCTATCGTTGAAGATCTGCCCTTCAATTCCTCTTGCTGGCACGCGCATACCATTAGTGATAGTTACAAGCGTCACTAAAGGCCTGCGTCGCTGAAGACCCACACCTATCCTCCGCTGGCGTGCGCATCACGCGCTCCTTGTTGTGCACGCACGCTTGCATGCTGGCATTGTGCTGTGCACGTGGGTGTTGCGCTGTGCACTGCTGCTGCCTGCGCGCGCATGCGCTGGCTGTGTTAGGCACCGGCTGAATTGAGAATTAGGGGGGCTACGGGGATTCGACCCCATGCCTCTCCTTTGGGAGTGCCTCTCTCCATCCAATGCGCCAAGACGTCCAGATCGTTGCGCGGACGTCTTCATGCATGCAGTGGAGATGAATCCTCAGTCGTTGGATCTTGATCCAACGACTGTGGTGCGAGATCAGCGATGATGAGGGGGCAGTGCTGGGACTGCTAGTCAGTGCTCGGTGGCCTGGATGGCACCACGTGGCGCCATCTGGGTCATCCATTCTTCTTTCTGTTGTAGAGGGTGCCACAGTGCTTGGATCGAGTTGATTTCCGCATTTCCGGACTGCAATCGTCGCTTCGGATCCATCCGTACGGTCGGATTTTTTTATCTAAAGCCCATAAGAATGTCACATTGCCCTCCTGGCCGTTGATCTTCCTCGAACTTCATATGATGCTACGGGACTCCGATCTAGGCTATTTCAGAGGCGTTAGCCTCCAATCGTCGTCGTGATCAGATCCGTACGGTCCGATTGTCCAATCGAGGCCCTGAAATAAATCATCTTCTCTCCTGACCATAAAAAGGACATAATTAACCTAAATTATATACTACTCTAAATGCAGAATGATGCATGCTATGCAATATTTATAACGTGAAATGCAAATCTAAGCTTAAGAATATGCATGAATAGGCATTTTACCCTCAATAATTGTGTCTACATCATACCCTCATGCCTATCTTTTGCTAGTCCTTAGCAAAATTAAACTACATACTATGTGTAACATCAAAATTAGGATTAGATCGCTTAGGCCTAAGTCATTTATTAATAATAGAAAATTTCAACTAAGGTCCTAAACAACGAAAACTCAATAGTTCTCGGGTGTCTGCCAGAATGCAGGCCGCCCAAGTCCTCGCCTTATTTGAAAAGGGAAGATACATTTTTTTTGTTTTTCTTCTTTTCTAATTTTTTTGTACTTTTGGAGTTTGAGAGTTCTGGGACAACGTTTTACGGCTACCTGATCTGTTGAAGACTCGAAAAGGACTCTAAGTGCTAAGCATTTAGTGAAAAGAGTGAAAGACTCACTAGGCAGCCGTTAAAATGGACTTCAGGTTTCTACGACCCTAGGTGACCTTGCCTAGAGGTTTATCTTTTCAAACGGTAGCTTTCTCCCTACTTCTTTTATTTATGGGGTCTATATAAGAGCAAACCCAGTGTATATCTCCCTGATTTATTCTACTTCCCTGCTTCTTCCCTAAGTATTTTGGGAATTATTATGCGGTTTTGTGAGATGGGCTCTAGACAACCGGCCAATGGGCTATTACCCATGGTAACTTGCCAGCCATACTCGTGCGGTGAAGTGTGGTTTTATTTATTTTTTTTTCTCCTTTTTCTATATATTTTTTTCTTTCTTCTTTTCTTTTTCTTCTTTTTCTTTTTTTTAAGTAGGTGGTTTCCCTGATCTAAGATTTACCTAAAAGTAGTATGACGAAAATGATCTTGTGGCTAGGCTCTGGACAACCGACTGACAAGCTGTTACCACCGACAGCTTGCCAGCCATACCACCTTAGATAGTTCATTAGCTACCCAATTTTCGAAGAAACAGCCAAAAAGTGAGTCAGTGTAAAAAGTGTGCAGATGCTTAGGCTTAAAGTCCCCTAAAATCTAAGGGCGGGTTGATAAATCGTATACTTATCACCCCAATTTATTTACCAAATTAAAATAAGATTGACTTGGCGAGGCCTCGAGACTAAGTCCACATTTGAGTGGAGACCCAGGATAATTAAGCCCGAAGACCTAAAGAGTCTAAGTGTTTAGGTCTTCTCGTATCATTTCCTAAAGTTAATTACGCCTAAAAGCCTAAGTTCTCTTCCCCTAATTCTATTTTCTTTTTTTTTTCAATTTAAAAAAAAAAAGAAACTAAAAGAAATTCCACGGAGTTAACAAAATGATTTCAGGATAAAGTATCCAGCCCCCTATGCCTAAATGATGCAATGTCCTCATTGTAAAAATAAATACATGAAAAGGGCAGAGTAAACAGAATATCACCTGAATTTCGTGACAACCTGATTGGCTCTACAGAGAGAAGAGAGTATACACACGTGCTAATTTTAATGCCTTCAGCTAGGCATAATATACATACAAAGAAGAAATTGAGAATTCACAAGTAAGGGTCAGAATCAAAATAAAAGATTGATCCTTAAACCCGTTAGCAGAAGATGTCCATAGATGTGGACCAGATTATGGTGTAGACCCATGCCCCAGGGTCGAGTGGTTCTAAGGTTCTGGATGAAAATCACCCAGAACCTAAGGTTGTTAAGCTTGCGGGGCCGGGCCTGCAGTTTTATGGTGTGCAACCCAAGGCCAAAGTGTCGGACAATGGGTTGATCTGATTCATTAAAATCGGGTGTCCACTTATAGTTTAGCTCAGGAAGATAATCAATTATTCCAGGCTTGGGTCGCACGTGAAAGATATCATAAGGGTCCTGATAGAAGGTAGGTGGTTTCAGGTCAACAGGAACCCTCAGATCCAAAATCAAAGTTCCCACAGAATTAGCTTCCTAGATTTTTAATTCCAACTTCCTATCCTCTGAAATCAATGTTTTTGGGACCTCCAAATTGTTATGCACCCCATCTAAAATACCCAAGTCCAACAATTGTGGCTGAATCAAGATTGACTTGGGCACAATGATCTCGAAAGTATGATCATTCAGCTCTTTGGGGTGGGGTTGAAGAAGGGGGCTACTGATTGAATCATCAAGATTCGAATTGTCCAAGTTAGCCCCAACATGATCGTAATCTTCAATGATCTGGCTATCAAATAGTTCGTCATGCTTCTCGAACCCGATTGTTTCACTAAAATCCACTTGCTTAAGTTCAAGTGAGACTTCATTAAAAGATTCTTCATCGTCAGAGTCAAAGAATTCATGATCCTCATTTATATATGTCTCAAAATCGATTGTCATTTCCTTGTTCAAAGAGATATTTTTTTCCTCGCTTCCTGACTTGGGGATCTCGGGTGAATCAATCGGTTCATCCTCAAAGGGTTGCTCTAGCCCAACCTGGTCATCCCCGATCTCAAAAAATGTATCCCCCCCAATAGGCGCCTGAGCAGGTTCAAACATTGGCTCTCCTGAAGGGGGTTCATCTTAAGAATCATCGTAAGATTTGACTAGGGCAACCACAAATTTCATCCTCAACCTCGACAATTTTCCAAGAAGAAACTCACCCAGGTCCCTATCCCTAACACTTTGGAGCAAATCCAATAAAGAGTTATTTAGCTCATCAATCATTTTTAGACTTAGCATTGATCATGGGGGTGAATTTGAAAATGAAAAATTTTCAAGTTTTTGTGTCAATTCTGGCATAACCCATGAATTTTCATTTCCTCGGGCACCATCTCAGAATGGTGTTGTAGAGCGTAAGAATTGCACTCTACAAGAATGTGCCTAAAATTTGCTCTTGGAGTCTCGGCTGAAGCAGTTAATACAGCGTGTTATGTTTTTAATAGAACTCTCTTAAGGCCTATTATTAAGAAAACTCCATATGTGCTTTACTATGAGAAGTCTCCTAGGATTTTATATTTTAGGGTGTTTGGAAGTCGATGTTATTTATTAAACACCCGAGATCGACTTGATAAGTTTGATGCTAAAGTTGATGAAGGCATCTTTATTGGCTATTCAACTAGAAGCAAAGCCTATCGAGTCTTTAATAAATGGACCTTTATTATTGAAGAATCCCTGCATGTTTCATTTGACAAAACAAACTTAGGAGAACCTGAACCAAATCATTTAGGTTCTGATGATGAAGATACCCCCTTCATCGATGTATCGAAAATGGAATATTCTCGAAATGTACATGATCTCCCAAAAGAATGGATACACCACAAGGATCACCCTCAAAGTCAAATTATAATGGATACACCACAAGGATCACCCTCAAAGTCAAATTATAGGTGATATTGAACAAGGTGTAAAAACCCAATCTCATTATAGAGCTGATTCTATCCTTAATGCCTTTCTTTCTCAACTTGAACCCAAGAAAGTTGATGCGGCATTAAAGGATGAAGCATGGGTTGTAGCTATGCAGGAGGAGCTACTCCAACTTACAAGGAACAATGTATGGAGCTTGGTGCTCTCTCCTAAGGGTAATTCCATCATTGGAACCAACTGGGCATTCTGAAATAAATTGGATGAATCTGGTTCGGTAATCAGGAATAAAGCCAGACTTGTAGCTCAAGGCTATAACCAACAGGAGGGTATTGACTTCGATGAGACATAAGCTCCTGTTGCTCTCTTGGAGTCCATACGGATGCTACTTGCTTTTGCAAGTGTAAAGGGCTTCAAGTTATATCAAATGGATGACAAGAGTGCTTTTCTTAATGGCTACATTAAGGAAGAAGTTTATGTTCATCAGCCTTCTGGGTTCGAGGACCCAGCACACCCAGAGCATGTATTATATGGACTTAAACAAGCTCCCAGGGCTTGGTATGAGAGGCTTAGGTCCTTCCTTCTCCAACATGGATATAAAATTGGGGTTGTTGATTCAACTCTTTTTGTAAAGGAAGAAGGAGATGACATCCTGTTGGTTCAAATATATGTCGACGATATTATATTTGGATCACCCAAGGAGTCCCTGTATCAGCATTTTTGTGAGACTATGAAGACTGAGTTCGAAATGAGTATGATGGGTGAACTTAGATTCTTTTTAGGCCTCCAAATTCAACAATTAGACACAAGTATATACATTAGTCAAATAAAATATGTTCTTGAAATTCTCAAGAAGTTTAACTTTGAAAAAGTAAATGGAAAAGAGACTCCATTTGCTATATCTGCTTCTCTTAGTGAAAATTTATTCGGCAAGAGGGTAAATGAAAAGAAATACCAGGGTATGATAGGTTCACTTTTATACCTTACAGCCTTTAGAGCTGATATTCTCTTTGCTACATGTTTGTGCGAGATTCCAATTCAAACCCAAGGAATCTCATTTTAATGCAGTAAAAAGAATATTTAGATACCTAAATAGCTCAAGAGACCTTGGTCTTTTTTATCCGAAAGCACAAACATTAGACCTACTATCCTATAGTGATGCAAACTATGCAGGGAGTCAGACAGACCGAAAGAGCACTAGCGGCACATGTCATTTTATTAGAGAATCCTTGGTCTCATGGTTCTTTAAGAAACAAACTTGTGTTTCACTTTCTACGACTGAAGCAGAGTATATTGCTACTTCACTTGCTTGATCTCAGGTCATTTGGATGAGATAGACTTTGTCCGACTTTGGATTGGTTTTTGCGTAATTCAAAATTTTATGTGATAATACAAGTGCAACAAATTTATCCAAAAATCTGGTACATCATTTACGTACCAAACATATAGATGTTAGACATCATTTCCTTAGAGATAATGTGCTTCAAGGTTCCATACAATTAGAATTTGTAGACACTCAAAATCAACTGGTAGATATTTTTACAAAACCTCTTACAGCAGAGAGATTCTGCTTTATAAGAAGAAACTTAGGACTTTGTACAATAAAAGAAATTCAAAATTAACACATTGATTGCTTAATAACTTGATTGCAATTATAAAATTCCCTGAGGGTCTAACTGCAATTTACCCACTTTTGCTAAAAGGGGGTAAACTGTAATATTTCCATATGACTGGAAATATCAGGGTATTGCTTTTAATATGGTTGCTTAACTTAGGTTGTTGACTATATTATTTTTCAACACCTAAGTTGTTGATTGAAATATTTCTCAACCACGTAAGTGGTCATGTGACTAGCACATAACCCATCCCATATAAAAGAGGCCAAGTGCAAACACTTGCCTCATTTCACCCTTTGCAAACCCTAGTTCTCCTCTCAAGAGCCACTCCAAGCCCTAGCAGAGAAGAAGAAGATCACCTCCAAGCTTCTACTCTAGGTATATTCTTATCCCCTTAGTAGATCTCGCTATCTTGAGCCATTCTACATCTTGTTTTTTTCTTTTTCGCAAGACCATTCCTGCTGCTGCACTTATTTCTCATTGGGTACTAGAAGGTACCGATACTCGCTGGCCACAGCAATGCCTGCTTTAGCGAGCAGGTACCGGTATTGAAGATAAGTATTGGTACTAGCTAACATTTCTGGTTGGAACAGAAACCCACCAGTATCGGTACCAATCACTAGTATCGGTACATGCAGGCTTAAGTGTGTTGTTATATCCACACATGAAAGGAAATATTCTGAATTTCTAATTGTGTTTTCTACTCTATTTTACTTCATGATTTCAGATGGCACCTAAATCTAAGAGTAAGGGAAAGGCACCTCAAGATGCATTTCACAAATTTTGCATCAACGAGGATGCCAAATCAAAGTTTGATTGGTATAAGGGCCTAAAGCTTCACCATTTTAGGCCAATTGAGCAGAAAGACTTCTCTTTACAACTCTTTAACTTCACCACTTGTTTATCTGAACAAGACCTCATGCATTTCTTTGATGACTCATTTTTTGCTGATGTTCCTCGAGTCTATCCTGATGTTAATTGTCTATCTTTTGCAAATCTCTAAGAACAAGACAATCAAGGTCATCTTGTCTTAACATCAAACATTTTTGGACAAAAGATAACTGTTACACCCAAATTTCTATCCACTATAACCCAATGTCCTAATTAAGGTCATGCTTTTGATACTCTTAAGGAAAATTCCCCACTTCAAAAATTCATGAAACACACTTTCTTCCTAATTGTCAGGGAAAAGCCTTGGTTGCCCCAAATATGACATTATTTGCTGGAGTTTTATTCAGAAGTTTTGCATGAAACCTAAGGGCCAAATACTCAGGATTCCACGAATCCCTGTAGACATTTTACCCTTAATCTATGCTATTATAACAAGTTTTCCTCTAAACTAGAACATGGTACTTATTCACTTCTTAAGACCTCATTACCGTGCTTCTCATTACCATGCTTCAGCTCTTCCTCTTGATATTCTTGTATCTCACATTCTTATCAAGAGTAAAATTGATCTCCCTAACTTTACTCCGCTTAGAAAAGTGATCTATTTCAAATGGTCCACTCTACGGAAAATGAGAGTAAAACCCCCTAGAGAAGAATCCTCTAGTGATGATGATGAAGTTGATCCAAATGCTCAATCCTCTTCTCATCCACCTCCTGAATCATCCTCATCTTTTGTTCCTATAACCTATCCATATCCAGAAATTGAAACACCTTGGGTAAATCTATCAAATGTGTCTGGAACTGATCCCAATATGATTAATAGTTTCAATTATATTAGTCAAAATTTAACCAATATGAATTTTGCCTTCCGTTACATGGAACACAAGTTTCATGACATTTCTCTTTCTATTAAGTGTTTCTATGTTGCATCTTCCACTCAACAACCTAAACAAAGGAAGAGGACTCAACCTAAAGTGCCTCAAGAATACAGTGAGAGATGCCAAAATCATTTTCAAGACTCATCTCTTGTTTCATCTCCAATGGTGGAAGAAGAACCTATTCTTCATGATGATGAAGAGGAAGAAGACAATGAAGATGAAGAAGAGGTTTCTTATGATGATAGTGATGATGAAGATGCTAAAGATGAAGATGATGATGAAGATGACGAAACTGATGATGATGATGGTGATAAAGGCGGCAAACATGCTCAAAAGTCTATCAGAAAATGTCCTGGCAATTATTTTTTAGTTTATATTTTCATGTATTGAACATTTCAACATGCTTTTGCTTGGTTATTATGTCTTTTAATGATGTATGACTTCAATTATGATTGTTATGATTTTTAATATGCTTGTTTTCTTCTTATGATTGTTTCTCTATAATATTGTTTCATGCCTAATCATTGTCTATGCATATTGATATATTCTTTTTGTTTGATTGACAAAAAGGGGGAGAAATGGTAAATACACTGTATTTGAAATAAGGAAGCTTAGTTTGAGGGGGAGGTTTCACTCCTAGCGGAGTTTTTTGTATTCCTTCTCTTATGAGGTTTCTATTATTTTAAATATAGGTATTTCTATTATTTTGTCAACACCAAAAAGGGGGGGAAATGGTAAATACACTGTATTTAAAATACGGAAGCTTAGTTTGAGGGGGAGGTTTCACTCTAAGTGGAGTTTTTTGTATTCCTTCTCTTATGAGGTTTCTATTAGTTTAAATATAGGTATTTCTATTGTTTATCAACACCAAAAAGGGGGGGAAATGGTAAATACATAGTATTTAAAATAAGAAAGCTTAGTTTGAGGGGGAGGTTTCACTCCTAGCGGAGTTTTTTGTATTCCTTCTCTTATGAAGTTTCTATTATTTTAAATATAGGTATTTCTATTGTTTTGTCAACACCAAAAAGGGGGAGATTGTTGGAACCTAGTTCCACTTCTCTTTTATGTTTCAGTGTTAACAAAATTGTTTTAAATCTAATGAGTTTATAAAGTGTTATTTTCAGGAAATAACAGGATCTAACGATGGATGAAAGAAGTAATGATGGCATGAAGATTGAAGACTATAGTTTAGTTTAGTTTGTTGTATCTTAGAACTTTTGTATGTCTCCTAACAAGAAAAAGATATCTTAGGAGTTAAAATCAAAGTAGAGATAATTAGGAATCAGAATCACGTTCAATCATTCATTTTAAAACTAAATATCGACTCTTTGAAAATATTATCGTATAGCTAAGATAGAATTTTCATAAAACTTGGTTTAAAATTGTAAAACAAGGACTTGTAGCAAGTATCGGTACTAGTCATAAGTACTGGTACATGCTAGGAACAGGTTTGGGCCTAAGTTCCAAACTATGAACAACAAGTACCGGTACTCGTCATGAGTATTGGTATTAAGTGTTCACAGTTGGTGGAGCCTGTGAGTCACAAGTATCGGTACTAGTGATAAGCACCAGTACCAAGTGACTTTGTTGGTACTCAACAGAATGCATTGACTAACTGTTGTGCCTAATCAAAATGGCTATTTTGCAATTAATCCTATCTCTAATCTTCCCAAATTGCCCCTAACGGCTAGTAATCGTAGGGAAGGTGTTTAGTGGCCTATATAAACACTCCTTGTGAATCTTTTGCAAAAGAACATCAATGCAAAAAAAATACTCTCCTTGCCTACACCTCTATTTCCCAATTTTCTAGTAGCAAAGGAGCTTGATTTTAGGTGGAGTCGGTTGTCCTAAGGAATGAACCTAAAGTGCAAAGAAATGTCAAACAAGGTTTCGGGTTTTCGAAAGAATGATGAGCAGCCTCCTGTTAAGCGTTGAGTTTTAAGTCATCAGCTGGGCGCAATGAGCTCAGGGAGAATGGAGGATAAATGATGACTTAGCCAAATCTGTATTGGTTACATCAATGAACTGTTTGAGTCTCTGACCGTTCACGACAAAGGGTTTGGAATCGTGGCTGAGCAAACTGATATTGATGGCTCCATTTCCAAAGATCTGTCGGACAAGATATGGTTTGATCCACTTGGATCGCAATTTTCCAGGGAACAATTTTAGTTGGGCATCGAAGAGTAGGACCTTCTGACTAGTGTGAAAGATCTTTCTAGAAATGTACTTGTCATGAAAGGCTTTAACCCGCTCTTTGTAGATTCATGAGTTTTCATATGCATTAAGTTGTAATTCATCAATCTCACTTATTTGAAGCTTTCTGTGGGTTCCAGCCTTAGAAAGATCTAGGTTGCAGTTCTGTACTGCCCAATAGGCTTTATGCTCCAGTTTGACGGGAAGGTGACACGCCTTCCCGTACACCAGTCTAAAAGGTGACATGCCTAATTGAGTCTTGTGGGCAATCCTATAAGCCCATAGAGCTTCCAGAAGTCAGGATGACCAGTCCTTCCTATCAGGGCGAACAGTAACTGCAGGATTTTCTTGATCTCCCGATTTGATAGCTCAGCTAGACCATTAGTCTAGGGGTGATAAGGAGTAGAGATTCGGTGTGACACCCCGTATTTGGTCATCAGTGACCTGAAATGAGCGTTGGTAAAATGGGTCCCTCCATCAGAAATGATTGCTCGAGAAATCCCGAACCGTGAGAATATATTCTGATGAATGAATTTGATAACGATCTTGTGAGCACAGGTTTAGGTCGGAATGGCTTCGATCCACTTGGACACGTAGTCAACAGTGAGTAAAATATACTCGAAGCCATCCGAGATAGGGAAGGGGCCCATAAAATCAATCCCCAAATATCAAAAATCTCGCGTACAAGAATCGGCTGTAAAGGCATCATGTCGCGATGGCTCATGTTGCCCAAAGTTTGGCAACGGCTAAATGTCTTACAGTGACAGTACGCATCCTTGAAGATAGTGAGCTAGTAAAAGCCACACTGAAGGATTTTTGATGTGATTTTATGCCCAGAAAAATGGCCACCGCATGCCTGGTCATGGCAGAAAGAGAGTATGTCATTGATTTTGACCTCCGGGACACATCGCCGGATAATTTGGTCAGCACCTATGCGGAATAAGTACGGGTCTTCTGATGAGAACCTCATCATGAACCCTAACTAGCACATTTTGACTTAAATAAGTATACAAAAGCTCCTACAAAACCTAAGGGAAAGCCTAAATCAGAGAATTATAAATTTGAGTATAAAGCAATTCACAAGGGGTAAAACTGTAATTTTACCAATGCAGTACACAAACGAGATTTCTAAGGGTCTAAACACAGGTCAAATAGGCTTAATAAAAGAGAAAGTGGGATGATTTGATCTAAAAAGGATTATAGTGGCTTCTAAGAATTAAATGACATTCTGTAACCCTAAAACAAATCCGCTTTAATTCACGAAGTTTCAGGCAAGATAAAAATCAATTAAACCCTCTAAAATTCATGAAAAAATATCCCCTAGGATTTAGAACCTTCAATTTGGCCATTGGAACCTATCTTGACCTAGATTGAGAACAATACCCAATTTTTGACCTAATCTGGGTTTTTGTGCAAATTGACTGGTCAAACGTGATCAAACCTAAAATCCAATTTCACCATTGGATTCCTTAGGTCCAAATTATGGTTATATCAAAATTTGGACCTAAGGGAAGTTTTCCTTGACCCACTTTACGAATTGGTCCTCAATAATTACTTTTTAACCCTTAACTTTTTAAACTTTTGCATTCACCCCCTCAACTTTCCCTTCATTTTCTTCATACCAGTCCCTCTGGCACCCGCAACAGCAGGCCATACCTCTGGCGACTTTGCGTAGAGGATGGCGCCGCGCAGGGTATGGGAGCTGGCCCCAGAAACGAGAGGAGGGTCCCTTGCGTTGTCCTCTTCCGCATGGACCTCCTCCCATGTCCTGCCGACACCCATACCTCTCGTGCGAACGTGCGAGAGGCATGGGTCTCTGACTTCCCACGTCTCCGGCGAGGATTTTCCCTCCATTCTCGCGCATCTGCTAGCCTGCCCTCGCCTATTTAAGATGCAGCACGCCCTACCACTTCGGGCAAGCTTAATTTGGCCTGAGATTTCCCTCACATTCGTCTTCTTCTCCTCCGGCCAAGTGGTACAGCAAGCTCCAGCGAGCCTCCCTCCTTCTCGTCGCTCTGCCACAATACCAGTGGCAGAGCTATCCTTACCACCTTCCTCCGCTTCACGTAGCACCTGCGCAAGCACCTCTCGCCCAGTCGTCGCCGCCGTCTCCCTCCACTGGACATCATCTTCTTCGGCAACAACAGGTACAGCTAGTTTCCGTCTCTCCCCCTTCATCCACTAAATCAGGTTAGAACCACTCCTCTCTACCCTTTCTTCAATTCCCCTCACTTTATTGCACAAAAATACCCCTCGATTCCACTATCCACCATCGCCATCTCCACCTCCGGCCAGACCTCCGGCGAGGCGTCCCCGCCGCTCCACACCTCCATCCGCCTCGCCAACCGATCCCCGAGCATCACCACCACCCACTGATCGCCCTACGACCCCCCACTGACCGCGCCAACCCCTGTCGCCTTCCCCTGACCTAACCCATCCTTACGGCCACAGAGCGACCTAGGCATGCATGCCTAGGCCACCCAGCAGCCAGCCAACCCCCGCCTCACCTTCGCCGTGATACGGCGAAGGTTTTTCTCTGGTCTGATAGGGCCGCAAGGCCGTATTGCTGCTTTTAGGTCTCGAGCGTTCACCGCCATTACTGTCGAGCTTGGAGCAAGCTTCCTAGCAGCTCCAAGCCTTCGCAGTCCTAGGCTGGAGTCCCAAGCAGCGCGGAAAGGACTCACGCACGGTCCCAGGTCCCCAATAGCAGGCGCAAGCCTCATGTGTCGCTGCAATCGCGAGGACCTCAGCTGCAGACAAAGGTGCGGAAAAAGTCCCACCTCGGAAGTGTGCAGGTGAGTGCCCGCGCAGAAATTATTTTTGTGCCTTACGCTTATCGCCTTTGATACACAGGGTCAGGTCCCTTGCCTACGCACGCGCAGCGCGCCACGCGCTAGCGCCTGCCCTCGCCCGTGCTTACGCCCTGCGAGCCTGGGCCGAACCCGATTACTCGACCAAGCACTCCTTGTGCACCACCCACGCCGATGCGCCTGGTCCCAGGCATGTTACCCGACCTGCTTACCCTATTAAGGCTCTAGGAGCGAACCTTTGAGTGAATTTGAAAGAGAGAGAGAGAGACGTGGGGTGAGTAGGGGTTAGGTTTTGCCTAACCTTGTAATGTGCAAGGAAGCAGGAGAAGAAGAAAGGAGGAGGAGCAACTGAGGACTTAGATGCACAAAGCAGCAAAAGTTGAAGAAGAAGAAGAAGAGCCGCAGCTGAAGAGAAGAAATGGAGAAGCAGCCAAGAGCTGCAACAGAAGGAGCTGAAGAAGAAAGCCAAAGGAAAAGAAAAGAAAAAAGGAGGGAAGTCTGCTGCACAGAGGAAAGGAAGCTGAAGAAGAAAGCCGAGCAGATAAGAAGAAGCCAAGAGGAGAAGAACCTACAAGGCACTATAGCAAAGGGGCAGATAAGGCATCTGATTCAAAGAATCAGACGTCTGAGAAAGAAAAGGCAGAGAAAGAAGAGAAGGAAGAGAGAAGAGGAGAAGAAAGAAAGAAAGAAAGAAAAAGAAGAGATTTTTGTTCCCTCTCTCTTTAATTTTTGTAAAGTATTATATTATAGTGAATTGTGAATTTGTATGCTTCTAAATTAAGTTTGCTCCCTGAGTTCGACCTCGGAACATTCTAAATTTCGAGTAATAAATTGAAATAAACCGATCATCGTTTTTCGCAACATACTACAATGAACATATCTTTAAAACACTGACGAAAGACGACCGTCAGTTTTTGGCGCCATTGCCGAGGAGCAACAGGCATTCTAGAAGCTATTAAATCACAATTTCTAATTGGCTACTGACTTAATCTCTCTTTTTGTTGTGCAGGCATAGGAAGGCAAAGAAGAAACAAGCATCCGCACAACAACCACACCAAGGGACAGCTAATCTTCTATCCTCTCTTTTAAGCCCCTTAAATTCTAAAAAGGAAGAAGAAAAAAGAAAGCAATCTAGGAATTACCTGTCTTTTATACATAGTAAATCACAAGAGTTGCCTGCTTTTCAATTTCAACATATTCTATCTGTATATCCACTAAGGGTAATTAGGGCTAAAACCTTCTTGCTTGAGCCCTAGTTACCTAATCTCGAGGCAACTAACTGGGCTAATTAGAGCCAACCTAGGACTCTAAGCGAGGGTTTTAGAGACACACCTTCTAATCAAGAACTGAAAATTCCTAAAAGAAGTGTGCGTAAGCCATTGCTTGAAAAGATCGATTAAGCGAAACCCTAAGCAATCCGACTTTTAAGTCACTTGAACCTTAAAAGAAAGGACCTAATAAGCTCTCACGGGAACTAATAGGTAAAGTTGATCCCTTGGATCAACCAACCTTTAAATTAGGTTACTCTTTGCACACAAAAGGATAAAGTTCAAGTGAAACCCTAAGTACCTTGATCCTAATTAAAAGAGGTAGACTTAAGAGGTCAAGGTCTCCATTCTGGTCTACCTGGAATCTCAGTGACAAGACAGGTCGGGTGGGGGAAACCCTGTAACCCGTGGGAGCGCTCTACCGTGTAGGGGTCTTCGCGGGACTCACCCTCTCTGGCTGCCCAGGTAATTCTCAGGTGGACAACCTTCTGATTAAGGGGTATCATCCGCCCCGAACCTCTGTAGTCACCCAACATTTTGGGTTTCTTGATTGGGTCCGGCACCTGCTAACCTCGTCCAATCCATCAGTGTATGTTTGGTAGGAGGTCCTTGAAACCTCCTCTAGAAATTCACTCTCCCCAAGGTCAAGCCTCAGTACCCTTGTTTGTGAGACAACCACTTCGCATAGACCTCTCTTCTGATTCTGAACCTAATTCCCCTTCTTCCATAATGGCTCAGCCAGTTGAAGAAGAGAATAATCTTGAGCACCAGCTCCAGTGACTCAATGATCTCTTCAAAAACTTCATGAACCCACCGCAGCGCCCCATGATGCGAGATCACTACAATCCCGCTGCGGTGGCAATTGAACCTCGAGTCAGAATCCCGACTAGAGGACTTGATTCCGAATTAAAGCCCAACATGATCCATGCCATACCTAAATTCTATGGGCTTAACTCTGAAGACCCCTTCCAGCACATCAAACAGCTTAAGCATCTGGCCCAAACTTTCGGGTCAGATGCATATAATTGGGATATCTTACTCATGAAGATGTTCTCTTTCTCCCTTATAGACAAGGCAGCCCATTGGTATCAGACACTGACCCGCCCGATCAACACCTGGGAAGAACTTCAGTCTGAATTTTTGAAGAAGTTCTTCCCCGTAGGTCGGACAAACTCCTTGCGCCATCAGATTACTCACTTCACACAACAGACGGGAGAACCTCTTCATGAGTCATGGGATCGTTTTCAGGATCTCATGAGAAAGTGCCCCCATCACGGAGTTCCTAAATGGGAACAAGTCTAGTCTTTTTACTAGGGACTCCGTGAAGATATTAGATTGTTCGTCAATGCAATTTGCGGAGGGAATATCATGTGTCAACATGAAGACACCGTGTGGGAGATTCTTGAGAATATGTGCGAGAACTCCATCAACAATGACTCCAAGGGATTATTCAACCGGACGAATACTCGCGCAACGACGAACCTTAGGGGAGCACATGAGACGCAGGGCTTGTCCGCAACAGTCGACCTGGAATTAATGGCCAGTCGATTGGACAAGGTCTCAATCATTCAGAAGAAGGTGGATGAGCTGACTCAGCACTTGCAGTGAGCCACCTTTGCGCAGAACTCCTTCTCACAGCCCCCTCCCACATGGGAAACTGTGTAGAACATTTTCCACCGACCCTCTCCTGGGATGGACTCGTATCCACCCCCATCTGACTCTAGGATCGGAGGGACCTTCGATCCTTTCTATTCTTGCTGGGGGAGCCCTACTCCCCCATTCTCCGACTTTTCTGAGGCTCCTCAGACTTGCGAGGACCTCAACGCCATCCAGAATGACCCATTTTCCAACACCTAAAATCCTGGATGGCGAAACCATCTCAATTTCCAGTGGGCGGGAAATTCTCCAAATCCGAGACCACCTTTTCAGCCTCGTCCATAAGCCCCTCGTCCTTATCAGCCGCCTCAGCCTCAGCCCAGCCCCACTTATCCATCTAGGCCTAGCCAAGATCAAATGTCCCTTATCCTCCAGACTTTGGCTGACATTCAGAGAACGAATGAGGCTATCCAAAAGCAACACAAGGACGAAATCACAGAGGTCTGCAACCAACTTGCCCAGTTGGCAAATTCTTGCCAACCAGGCACACTTCCTTCTCAGCCTCTTCTTAACTCGAATAGCGTGCCAACCCAGCGGCGTATTATGAACCAAAACCTGGGCCAAGCACACTTGATCTATCAGGCCCCTTCTGTTTCATCGCCTAACGGGATGGAAGCTTCAACCTCCTATGCGGGTTACCAACAGCAGTAGCCCATCCTACCAACCCCTAACCAGAACCAGGCAGGAATTAATTCTGTAATAACCCGTAGTGGTAAGGCAACCCAAGATCCACCTTATCCAGACCACTCCAAGCCTGGTAGTGACCCAAACCCTAGGACAGTCATCCAGGATGTTCCTATCCCTATCCAAGATCAAAAACCTGGACCTATCCTAGAGGAACCAACCAAGGTTCCATTTCTCGAGGCCTTGACCAAGGTAAAGCGAGCAACTAAACCCGTGGCTCCTGAGGAGGACCTGACCAAGCTCTTTGAGTAGATCCAAATAAACATCCCCTTGATGGATGCAATCCGCCACGTACCGACTTACGCACGATTCTTGAAAAACGTATGTACAACTCAGCGTAAGTCACGAACCAAGAGTGGGAGTCCAATTGTACTGTCAGAGCAAGCCAGCTCTGTAATCCTGAGTAGACTTCCACCCAAGGCAAAAGATCTAGGCACTCCCCTGATTTCATATAAGATCGGTGAGACCCAGTTTGATAGAGCATTATTGGACCTAGTTGCCTCCATAAACTTGATACCCACATCCCTACTTAACCATCTAGAAGAATCTAAGCTAAAATCGACCGAGGTGACATTGCAGTTAGCAGATCGATCTATCAAGTCACCTAAGGGAATTCTTGAGGATGTTATTGTTAGGGTGTGGGATTTCTACTTCTTTGTAGATTTCATAGTTTTAGATATGGACGTACCTGAAAACCCAAGGGATACACTAATCATACTTGGGATACCTTCTCTGGCCACTGCAAGGGCCAACATAAGTTATGAAGAGGGCCAAATAGAACTGAAATTTGGGAATCAGACTCTCAAAATTGATATCTTTAAGGCCCAACAAGGGATCAATTGCAGTGTCATTGAACAAATTTGTGACATTACAGCTGTGGTTGATGAATCACAACTTGAGGACAACATGATTATTCCTCATCAACCACAAGAAAATCTTGAATGGCAATTAGAGGAGTTAGACCTTGATCTAGACAAACCTATAACTCCTACCCTTGTACCCCACGCTCACTCTAAACCACCCACTGCTGCTGATAACCCCATTCTTGAACTCAAACCCCTTCCCGATCATTTAAAATACATCTTTTTGGGTTCTAATCAGACATTTCCTATGATTATAAACTCCAAACTCACACCTGATCAGGAATCTCGTCTGATTGCTGTTCTCCAACAACATCACAGAGCCATTGGTTGAACTCTCAATGACTTGACTAGAATAAGTCCCTCTTATTGCACACACCGCATCTATTCTGAAGAGGGCGCACGACCTTCACGAGAAATGCAGAGATGTTTGAATCCCAATCTGTAAGAGGTCATGAAGAAGGAGATCATTAAGTGGTTAGATGCAGGGATCATCTACCTGATCTCCGACAGTCGTTGGGTGAGCCCCTTTCAGGTTGTGCCTAAGAAGGCAGGGCTTACCACCATCATGACTGAAATCGAAGAGGTCATACCTACCCGTATAGCCAACTCGTGGAGAGTCTGCATAGATTACCGAAGACTCAATTCCTCCACAAAGAAGGATCATTTCCCACTATCATTTATTGATCAGATTCTCAAGAAGTTAGCGGGAAATAGATTCTTCTGCTTCCTTGATGGGTACTCCGGTTACAACCAAATGGTGATTCATCCAGAGGACCAAGAGAAGACCACATTCACCTTCCCCTTCGGGACATACGCGTTTCAAAGAATGCCTTTCGGTCTCTGCAATGCACCCGTGACTTTTCAGCGGATGCTTGCCATATTCTCTGATATGGTAGGTGATTATCTGGAAGTCTTCATGGATGACTTCTCAGTTTTCGAGGCATCATTTGATGATTTCCTCCAACACTTGATTCACATACTCAAGCGTTGCATTGATGTAAATTTGGTTCTTTCCTAGGAAAAGAGCCATTTTATGGTGCCTGAGGGGATCGTTCTGGGACACTTAATTTCTGAGAAAGGCATCCAGGTGGATCGAGCCAAGGTTGATCTGATTTCTAGACTTCCTATGCCTAGCTCGATCAGGGACATTTGATCTTTTCTGGGGCACGTCGATTTTTACCGTCGTTTCATCCCTGATTTCTCAAAAATCGCACGCCCCCTGACTACTCTTCTCTCCAAGGATGTACCCTTTGAGATTTCCAAGGAATGCACTCAAGCTTTTGAGAACCTTCGCGACTGAGTCACCCAAGCCCCGATCCTACAGCCCGCTGATTGGTGTCAACCCTTTGAGATCATGTGCGATGCATCTAACTTCGCTGTAGGAGTGGTTCTGGGGTAGAAGATTGACGGGAAACCCGTGGTCATCTACTACGCTAGCAAGACACTTGATGAGGCTCAACGTAACTACACGGTTACGGAGAAAGAGTTGCTAACCGTAGTATTTGCCCTCGAAAAATTTCGATCTTACCTCCTGGGTTCCCACGTCATAATCTACTCGAATCACACAGCTGTGAGGCATCTCCTTACAAAGAAGGACGCGAAGCCTCGATTAATTTGATGGATCTTGCTGTTGCAAGAATTCGACCTCGAGATTCACTACAAGGTGGGAAGACAGAACGTGGTAGCTGACCACTTGTCTTGCCTTCCTTCTGAGATCATCGACCCTTCTGGACCAATCACGGAGCATTTTCCTGATGAGCACCTCTTGACTATTGATACTAGGCTCATGGTTTGCTGATATAGTAAACTACTTAGCATCACACCAGATCCCGTCTCATTGGCTGAAGGCCAAGAAAGACAAGTTGCGCTCCAATGCCAAGTACTACATCTGGGAAGACCCATACCTTTTCCGCATAGGTGCTGACCAAGTCATCCGACGATGTATCCCGGAGGGCGAAATCAATGACATTCTCTCTTTCTGCCATGACCAGGCATGCGGTGGCCATTTTTCTGAGCACAAAACCACATAAAAAATCCTCCAGTGTGGCTTTTACTGGCCCACTATCTTCAAGGACGCATACAGTCACTATAAGACATGCAGTCGTTGCCAAACTTTGGGCAACATGAGCCATCGCGACGTGATGCCTCTACAGCCGATTCTCATATGCGAGATTTTCGATATTTGGTGGATTGATTTTATGGGCCCCTTCCCTATTTCGGATAGCTTCGAGTACATTTTACTCGCTGTTGACTACGTGTCCAAATGCGTCGAAGCCATTCCGACCCGAACCTCTGATCACAAGATCGTCATCAAATTCATTCATTAGAATATCTTCTCGCTGTTCGGGATTCCTCGTGTGATCATCTCTGATGGAGGGACCCATTTTACCAATGCTCAGTTCAGGTCACTAATGACCAAATATGGGGTGACTCACCGAATCTCTACTCCTTACCACCCCCAGACTAATGGTCTAGCTGAGCTATCAAATCGGGAGATCAAGAAAATCCTGCAGGTCATTGTTCGACCTGATAGGAAGGACCGGTCGTCCCGACTTCTGGAAGCATTGTGGGCTTATAGGACTGCCCACAAAACCCAATTAGGCATGTCTCCTTTTAGATTGGTGTACAGGAAGGCATGTCACCTTCCCGTAGAACTAGTGCACAAATCCTATTGGGCAGTACGGAGCTGCAACTTAGATCTTTCTAAGGCTAGAACCCACAGAAAGCTTCAGATAAGCGAGATTGATGAATTACGCCTTGATGCATATGAGAACTCACGAATCTACAAAGAGCGAGTTAAAGCCTTTCATGACAAACACATATCTAGAAAGATCATCCACCCTGGTCAAAAAGTCCTACTCTTCGATGCCCAACTCAAACTCTTCCCTGGGAAACTACGATCCAAGTAGGTCGGACCATATCTTGTCCGACAGATTTTTGAAAATGGAGCCATCGAGATCAGTCCACTCAGCCACGATTCCGAACCTTTCGTCGTGAACGGTCAGAGACTCAAATCATTCATTGACATAACCATTACAGATTTGGCTGAGTCATCATTTATCCTCCATTCTCCCTGAGCTTATTGTGCCCAGCCGATGGCGTAAAACTCAATGCTTAATGGGAGGCAGCTCATCATTCTTTTTGAAAAATCTGAAACCTTTTCTGACATTTCTTTGCACTTTAGGTCCATCCTTTAGGACAGCCAACATCACCTCAGGTACTCGTACCTGAGATTAGAAATCGTCCGCAACAGTCACCTCGACCCATCCACTCACCAAATACCTATCCTAATGTATGAACCAAGCTAAATAAGACCCACCTAATGTACAATGAGGACATTGCAAATCTTAGGCATGGGGGGTATGAAAGTGTAATGAAATGACATAACAAGAAAAGGTTTCAACAAAAAAAATCCGCATATACAAAAAAAAAAAACTTTGAAGGAGGAAGAAAATGTTGGAAAACTTTATAGAAAGAGGAGAAAAAGAGCAGAATGATAAAAATGAGCACAAAATGAAAGAGAAAAGGGATAGTCATTAGTAAGAAATTAAGGAATTAACCTAAGTTCTAGACCACATGAAGGAAAAGAAGAACAAAAGTGCACAACAAGATTAGTAAGAACGCAAACCTTAGGCATTCTTGGCTAGGCTCTTAGTACCCGTTAAGATCTAGATATTCCTCAAGAGGTTGAGGAAAATGAAAATATTAAGTATTAGGTCCAAGGCTTAGGGAGTATTCGACCCCATTAACTGACTTTCAATTTACGGCACTCAGTAACCTAAGCACCCAAATTCACACACAATCTAGTTCAGCGAGCATAAATATCAAAATCACGCAGAAGCATTGCAAATACTCTAAAAATGTCACCTAGATTAGGAGAGACCGATCAACACAAGTTGATTTGGACGAGTTCCCGACGCGGAGAGGTGGGAAATTCCCCTCGAAAATGCGTAATAACATATCATCTCCTCGATGCTTGTCTCCTAGGATATTTACATATCCTACCGGGGGCATGTAAGCACTCTGCTGGTTCAGGTTCCATGGATGGCATTATCATGAAGTGTCAATTGCCAGGGTTTGAATTCGGCCACGGAACACCATGGACGGGATTATCTCAAAATCTCAAAAACCAGGGTTCTGGGGGTTACCATGGGCAGTGCTATCTCGAAGCATCGACTGCCAGGGACCCTTGAAGATTGATGATGGGGACAAGGAATCCGATAAAGATCATGTTGTGAAGCCAATCCTAAGCTAGAATTAAAAAGAAAAGAGAGAGAAAACTCTTCAAACAAATAAACCTTCTGTCTCTCTCTTACAAAATGCACTGCAAACTGAACCAAGGATAAAAATATCTCAAGCACGGGTGCTTTAACCATGGAGTCCAATAAACTTTAGGTTAGTTCCTGTAGGCCTTAAAAACCTTTGCTAAAAACTGAGACTAAAGTTAGACAGATCTGGATCTTGGTTGGTATTAGAGTAACTTTTAGGCCTATGATTGGTATTTTGACATAATCAAGGATACAAGAGGAAAAGCACTTATCCCAATTTGATGAAAGAAATTCATGGTCTATAACAGAGGTTAAAACCTTAAATTTTTACTAAGGGACTAGTAAAAGCTAAGCATGGGGGTATGATGAGAACCTCATCATGAACCCTAACTAGCACATTTTGACCTAAATAAGTATACAAAAGCTCCTACAAAACCTAAGGGAAAGCCTAAATCAGAGAATTATAAATTTGAGTATAAAGCAATTCACAAGGGGTAAAACTGCAATTTTACCAATGCAGTACACAAACGAAATTTCTAAGGATCTAAACACAGGTCAAATGGGCTTAATAAAAGAGAAAGTGGGATGATTTGATCTGAAAAGGGCTATAGCGGCTTTTAGGAATTAAATGACATTCTGTAACCCTAAAATAGATCTGCTTTAATTCACGAAGTTTCAGGCAAGTTAAAAATCAATTAAACCCTCTAAAATTCATGAAAAAATATCTCCTAGGGTTTAAAATCTTCAATTTGACCATTGGAACCTATCTTGACCTAGATTAAGAACCATACCCAATTTTTGACCTAATCTGGGTTTTTGTGCAAATTGATTGAGAACCATACCCACTGCTGGAAACTGAAACCATACCTGCCACTACTGAGCCCGAAGCTCTGGCATCCCTGTGTGTCGAGGCGTTGATACGTCCCTCAGCTCTAGGTGCGGACGAAGCAGCCGCACTCTGCGTCGGACGGGCAGGTGCTGGCCGGTACCCTCCTCGTGACTGCTGTCCTCCTCCTCGCGCCTGGTAACCGCGGCCTTCTACGCGCCCTCCAGTGCTCTACGCGGGAAGTATCTGCTGACCTCTTGCCCTAGACGGGTAGTCCCTCCTGATGTGGCCCGGCTGGCCACACTGGTAACAGAGGGGAACCCGGCTCCCGCCCTCAGTGGGTCCTTGCTGTCGGCTGGGCGGGGGTCCGGTGCTGGCGACTAGCCCCTGTCAAGGGCCCCCAAAGGCCATTGATGGCCCTGCAAAACGTGACGGCTCTCCTGCGGACGCCATGTGTCTCCTTTGAGTTCTCCTAACACGCCTAGTGTGACGGAAAAAATCTCGTTCCACCACCAACTCCCCTGTCGTACGCTCGGAAGGGGGAGGAGGGGGTGGCGATGTGGGTGGAAGCCGAAATTCTTCTCGAACCACCTCTCGAATTAGTTGGACGAGGTCCAGAGACGGTATGCTCAGGAGAAGAGGAGGGGTAGTATGTACTCCAAGCCCGACACATCTGTCCCTCGGGCCCCGACCTCGGCCGCGCCCGCGACCCACCCTCCTAGTTCCACGACGAGGCATCTCCTACAAGGAGATGCGAAACAAAATGGAACACGTCACTACGGAACGATACCGAACGGAAACGTCTAAGAGCTCATGTCAAAAGATATGTTGTGGTGGCTACTCTAGTTATAGACATGTGAATTGGTTATTTTCCAGTCAGTTGATTCACTTCTCGGGACGACCTTGCTCTGATACCATCTTGTAACGACTCGATTCCCGAGTCCCTACGAGGCACGAGAACCGGACCGACTCGACTAAACCCAAGACCTGGTCGTCCAACGAGGAAGTAACCAAAAGAGCAGTAAAATAAACCACATTCAGCATGAATATAACTAACAGTAAGAAAATGCAGCAGTAAGGAAAGGAACCACTACAGTATATACCACCACAACAGTAGAACAACATTCATAACATAATATGAAACTGCAGGTAAGGAAAAGTACAGCGGTAACAAGAACTACTCACTACAATGGAACAAAAAGAGGTAAAAGAGAACAGTGGTAACTCTACTGGACCCTACTCGGCCCAACATCCTCTGCAGCCGCTGACCCTGGCTGCTCAACACCTGGTCCTGAAAGGTAACGAGTGTAACACGTCAGCAAAACGCTAAGTAGAGTGGCAGCTAAACTAAAGAAACAGTAAAAAGTACAGTAGCTGTTTTAATTTTCTTTCTTCCTTTATTTACGTCTTTCTATTATTTCAAAATTTATCTATTTCTCAGATCCTTCACTTGATCTCGAATGTTCCTCGTGGGAACGATCTTGATTGCAGTCTTTTCCAAAAAGTAGAAGTAGCACGTGGTGCTCTCCTGGCCGGGAGAGTCCCCCGTGGTGATCCTACTCTCAGTCAACCACCCCAAGGTCACGGACAGGCGTAACGGTGACTACGGCACGCGCGATAAACGCACAGGTAGCTAACCCGCACTGGCACGCGGTCAGTCGTTTCCGTTAACGAGTGCGCCCAAAGCACAGCACGGAACCAGTACAGGGCAGAGCCCTCTCAGTAACAGGGGTCCAACCCCTCCACACTAACCAAACCGGGGCCTTGCCCCTCCACAGTCCGCGCACCCTCGCCTGACTACCCTGGTTTGCCCAGTGGGCCTAACAAGTCGGTGTAGGAGGCTAGCAGAACCTCGGGGCCCGTGGGGAAGCTAGTGCCCTCCCTACACTAGTAGCTCTCCTCGGTACTACGTACGCGAGGGCCAGCAAGTCGGTACAAAGTGGCCAGTCCTAACCCCGGGTCCCTAGGGCGACTGGCTCCGCTCTACACTAAACAGGTACAGGTACTTCCCTTGGTACTACGTACCCAAGAGACAGCACACTACCACGTCTTTCTTTCTCAGTTCCATTCCTTTCTCTTTCCAGGAGTTCCACTCCTAATTTCCCGTTGGGTTCCAGTTCTTTTAACTCAGCACATTCAGGTTTCACCTTTCCAGTTTCACGTTCTTACATCCCATATTCTCAGACATGCTCATTTATTCATAACAGGCAGCTGTTAAACCAATTTACAGGTAGCTATTATTTCCTTTCCACATTTTCCAAGACTGCAGTATTCATATATTCCACTAGTTCTTCCCATCCTAGGATTCATGCCATACCCTAGGATCTATCATACAATCTAGTTTTCCAGCCCTAGGATTCATGCAACACCCTAGGATCTACCATTCATTCTTGTTTCTCATTCTTAGGATTCATGCAATGTCCTAGGTGCTATTTATGGTTCCACAATTTAACAGATTATACTAATAAACTTAAAAGCCACTTTACCGGTTACAACAGGAGTACTGGGGCGTGGTCGAGAATCCCGCGTGCCTCCGCAACCCCCGAGACTGCAACGGAATGGGGTCCTATCACAAGGATCAAAAACAAGGAGTTCCTCAAAACAGTATATAGCTACTGTAGACGGGTAGAGGATTTAATTCCGAAAAGCACGCAACTCGAAATGCGAAAAACGGACTCCGAACGGGCCCTAAACGGGTCGAAAACGATGAAACAGTGCAAAATCAGATGTCTAGAACTGATTCCAGACGTCTTAAGAAGTGGATCAGGGGTTACCTTGCTCTACGTGGTCTCTCAGATGTCCAGAAGCCTGCGGGGGCATCTGGCCTAGTTCCTAGACGTCCGATGGTCACCCCAGACATCTGGAAGTCACTCCCGTCGTCTGGCACTGCAGCCAGACGTCTGATTCACGCTGGATGGCGAATCCGAACCTGCGCGTACCCATTTCCTCTCTCTCTTAGTACGGTCAGTCAAAGAAGAGGAAGAAATACGGAAAAAACTCACCTTTCAGACGTCTGGACAGTCCTCCAGACGTCCTCCCAACCATCTGGTTGGAAGCCCAGACGTCTGATTCTGGAGAAAATTCCAGAACCAGGGCACGACTCGCCCTCCGCTCGCGACGCTCGGCCGCGCCGCGACTCCTCCGCCTGCTGCTCGAGCTGCAGCAGTCCTCCCGCATCACCCCGCGTCCGCTGCGCCCCCGTCTGCCGGCTCCCGCTACCCCGGCAGGCTCGAGCCCTCACGGCCGACACCTCCGCCCCTGCGTAGCACCTCCTCCCGCACCCGCCGCGGCTGTCGCCACCGCCGCTCACTCGCGCTCGCTCTCGCACACCGGTTGGAAGGAGAAGAGGAAGGGGGCAAAGGTGATGAGAGTGAGGGAGGGGGCATGGCCTTTTAAAGCCACGCGGGGAGGAGAGGGAGAGCGGACAGACAGCCTGCGGCCGCAGGAGAGAGGGAAAAAGAGAGAGAGAGATGCGCTCGCAGGTCTGCGAGCTCAGGCACGCAGACGAAGCCGTTCGTGTCGAACAAACCGAATCCCAGACGTCTGGAATGGGTTCCAGACGTCTGGTCAAACGTCTTGGCCACCTCCCAGACATCTTAAAAGACGTCTGAAGCCACGCGTTCGTAACAATATAACAAACTCAAAGGAAGTTTCGTCCCCGAAACTTGCGTTAACTAGGGTGTGGGAAAAATGTCATAGTAACCATAACAAACTCAAAGAAGACCGAAGCCGGTCCGAAAAGACGTACCCGCGAAGAGCTCCAGGTACCGCTCCCGCATTGCCGCCTCAGACTCCCAAGTAGCCTCCTCGTACCGCTGGCTCCTCCACAAAACCTTTACCCGGGGCACTTGCTTTCATCTCAAACTGCGGACGGCTCGGTCTAGAATCTGCACTGGTTGCTCGGGGTAGGTCAGGTTGTCGTCCACCTCGACGCTCTCGTGACTCAATACGTGTCTGGGATCGGCTACGTACTTCTTGAGGTTGGACACGTGGAACACGTCGTGCACACCAGAAAGCTGCGGGGGGAGGGCAAGCCTGTAAGCAATGGGTCCAACCCGCTCCAGGACCTCAAAGGGCCCCACAAACCTCGGCGCGAGCTTCCCTCTCACCCCAAACCGCTGCAAGCCCTTCATGGGCGAAACACGGAGAAAGACGTGGTCCCCAACCTCAAACTGCACCTCTCTGCGTTTCCGATCCACGTAGCTCTTCTGTCTTCTCCTGACAGTACGGAGTCACCTGTGGATCTGCTCGACTACCTCCTGACTCTGCCAGATCAACTTGGGGCCAACCTCCCACTTGGTCCCCACCTCAACCCAACTCAAGGGTGCCGTACACCTCCGCCCGTACAGAGCCTCGTAGGGAGCCATGCCGATGCTCGAGTGATAGCTGCTGTTGTATGCAAACTCTGCCAGGGGCAGGTGTTCCTCCCAAGAGCCCCTCCAGTCCAGTACATAGGCACGCAAAAGGTCCTCAAGTGTCTGTATCGTGCGCTCGGACTGTCCGTCCGTCTGGGGGTGGTAAGCTGTACTAAACCTCAACCGCGTCCCCAGGGCCTGCTGAAACTCAGCCCAAAACTGGGACGTAAAGCGGGTATCCCGGTCGAATACGATCTCCCGCGGAACTCCGTGTAGTCGTACCACGTCGCGGATATACCTCTCTGCCAACTGTGCCGGTCCCAAAGTGACTCGGATCAGCAGGAATCATGCCGTCTTCGTCAGTCTATCCACAATTACCCAGATAGCATCGTGTCCTCGCTTGGTAACAGGTAAGCCCACCACCAAGTCCATGGTGATGCTCTCCCACTTCCACTCTGGCACTGGAAGCGGCTGTAGCGGCCCTGCAGGCCTTTGATGCTCGGCTTTCACCTGCTGGCACACTAAGCACTACTGCACGAATTCACCCACATCCCGCTTCATCCCCCTCCACCAAAACTCGCATCTCAAGTCGTGGTACATCTTCGTGTTTCCGGGATGTATGGTGAATCTGGAACCGTGTGCCTCAGTCAGGAGTTCTCTCAACAGCTCCTCGTCCCTGGGAATGCACAACCGTCCCCTCAGGCGCAACACCTGGTCTGCGAAAGAGAAGTCCCCTGGATCTCCTGACAGTACTCTGTCGCGCAAGGACTGCAAGTACAAATCGGCCATCTGTCCTGTGATGATGCGGTCTATCAGCTCTAGCCTGGTCTGTCGTGTCACCGTCACTGTCCCACAGTGCCCTCGTAACTCCAGGGGTCGCCAACTGCCCACCTCCTCCAAAAGGCTCCAACTCTGTAACTGTAAACTGGCCAAGTGTGCGGGTGCCTTACGGCTCAAGACGTCAGCCACCACATTGGCCTTTCCCGAGTGGTAGAAGATGCTGCAGTCGTAGTCCTTCAGGAGCACCAACCAACGTCTCTGTCTAATGTTGAGCTCCTTCTGATCAAAAAGGTATCGGAGGCTCTTGTGATCTGTGAAAATTTTGAAGGTCTCACCATACAAGTAGTGCCTCCAAGTCTTCAGCGCGAAGACAACAACTGCCAACTCTAGGTCGTGGGTAGGGTAGGTATGCTCATGGGGCTTCAGTTGCCGCGAAGCGTAAGCGACGACGTGACCCCTCTGCATGAGCACACCTCCTAACCCCTGCAAGGAGGCATCCATGTACACAACGAACCCGCCACTACTATCAGGGATGGTGAGCACGGGAGCCGAAGTCAACCTCTCCTTCAGCTCCTGAAAACACGCCTCACAGGCGTCTGTCCAAGTGAAGGGCACATCCTTCCGGGTCAACCGTGTCATAGGACGCGTAATCTGTGAAAAACCTCTGATAAATCGTCTGTAGTAGCCTGCCAGTCCCAGAAAACTGCGAATCTCAGTGACTGAACGCGGTCTCTCCCACCTGAGCACTGCCTCGACCTTGGCTGGGTCCACCGCCAAGCCGTCTCCAGAGATCACATGACCTAAGAAGGTCACCTCCCACAACCAGAACTCGCACTTGCTGTATTTGGCGTACAGCCTACGTCGTCTCAGAGTGTCCAGAACCATCCGCAAGTGCTGCCCGTGCTGCGTCTGATCTCGAGAATAGATGAGTACATCATCTATGAAAACCACCACGAACTGGTCCAAGTACGGTCTAAACACCCGGTTCATCAGATCCATAAATGCAGCAGGGGCATTGGTCAGCCCAAACGGCATGACCAAAAACTCGTAGTGTCCGTACCGGGTGCGGAAAGATGTCTTGGAGATGTCGGTCTCCCTGATCCTCAACTGGTGGTATCCTGACCTCAAGTCGATCTTGGAGAACACCGTGGCACCCCGCAATTGGTCAAACAAGTCGTCGATCCTCGGCAGCGGATACCTGTTCTTGATGGTGACCCTATTCAGCTGTCGATAGTCCACACAAAGGCGTAGGGTACCATCCTTCTTCTTCACAAACAGTACCGGGGCTCCGCAGGGAGACGCACTGGTTCTCACGAAACCATTCTCCAAAAGGTCTTACAACTGAGACTTGAGCTCTCGTAGCTCAAGCGGTGCCATCCTGTATGGCGCGGTGGAGATGGGGTTGGTCCCTGGTACTAGTGAGATCTCAAACTCGATCTCACGCTCGGGCGGTAGTCTTGGTAACTCGTCTGGAAACACGTCAGGGTACTGTCTGACCACCGGGATGCTCTGGAAGTCTGCCACAGGGCTAGGCTCTGCCACCACACAAGCTAGGAAGCCCTCACACCCCTAGCTCAAAAGTCTCGCCGCCCGAAGTGCCGAAATGCACCTGAAGCCTCCGTCCACTGGCTGTCTGTGAAACTTGAAAGTAGGTAACTCCGGCATGGAGAAGACAATCTTCCCCTCAAAATAGTCTACCAAGGCGTGGTAGGCGGACAGCCAGCCCATCCCCAGAATCACTCCAAAGTCCTCCATCTGTATCATAATCAGGTCAGCTGGCAGGCTATGTCCCCCGACGCTGACCTCGCAATCCGTGTACACCTCTTCAGCTACAAACAGCTGACCACTCGGACCTCTGATTACTAACGGATTTTCTAACAGTGTATAATCCTGGCCCAAACTAACTGCGAAAATGGCTGCGACAAACGAGTGCGCAGAGCCGGAATCGAAAAGTGTGTAAACAAGTCTGCCGGAAACTGAAACCATACCTGCCACTACCGAGCCCGAAGCTCTGGCATCCCTGTGTGTCAAGGCGTTGATACGCCCCTCAACTCTAGGTGCGGACGAAGCAGCCGCACTCTGCGTCGGACGGGCAGGTGCTGGCCGGTACCCTCCTCGTGACTGCTGTCCTTCTCCTCGCGCCTGGTAACCGCGGCCTCCTGTGCGCCCTCTAGTGCTCTGCGCGGGAAGTATCTGCTGACCTCCTGCCCTAGACGGGCAGTCCCTCCTGATGTGGCCCGGCTGGCCACACTGGTAACAGAGGGAAACCCGGCTCCCGCCCTCAGTGGGTCCTTGCTGTCGACTGGGCGGGGGTCCGGTGTTGGCGACTTGCCCCTGTCGAGGGCCCCCAAAGGCCATTGATGGCCCTGCAAAACGTGACGGCTCTCCTGTAGATGCCACGTGTCTCCTTTGAGTTCTCCTAACACGCCTAGTGTGACGGCAAAAATCTCGTTCCACCACCAACTCCCCTGTCGTACGCTCGGAACGGGGAGGAGGGGGTGGCGATGTGGGTGGAAGCTGAAATTCTTCTCGAACCACCTCTCAAATTAGTTGGACAAGGTCCGGAGACGGTATGCTCAGGAGAAGAGGAGGGGTAGTATGTACTCCAAGCCAGACACATCTGTCCCTCGGGCCCCGACCTCAGCCGCGCCCGCAGCCCACCCTCCTAGTTCCACGACGAGGCATCTCCTACAAGGAGATGCGAAACAAAACGGAACACGTCACTACGGAACGATACCGAACGGAAACGTCTAAGAGCTCATGTAAAAAGATATGTTGTGGTGGCTACTCTAGTTATAGACATGTGAATTGGTTATTTTCCTGTCAGTTGATTCACTTCTCGGGACGACCTTGCTTTGATACCATCTTGTAATGACCCGATTCCCGAGTCCCTACAAGACACGAGAACCGGACCGACTCGACTAAACCCAAGACCTGGTCGTCCAACGAGGAAGTAACCAAAAGAGCAGTAAAATAAACCACATTCAGCATGAATATAACTAACAGTAAGAAAATGCAGCAGTAAGGAAAGAAACCACTACAGTATATACCACCACAACAGTAGAACAACATTCATAACATAATATGAAACTGCAGGTAAGGAAAAGTACAGCGGTAACAAGAACTACTCACTACAGTGGAACAAAAAGAGGTACAAGAGAACAGTGGTAACTCTACTGGACCCTACTCGGCCCAACGTCCTCTGCAGCTGCTGACCCTGGCTGCTCAACACCTGGTCCTGAAAGGTAACGAGTGTAACACGTCAGCAAAACGCTGAGTAGAGTGACAGCTAAACTAAAGAAACAGTAAAGTGTACAGTAGCTGTTTTAATTTTCTTTCTTCCTTTATTTACGTCTTTCTATTATTTCAAAATTTATCTATTTCTCAGATCCTTCACTTGATCTCGAATGTTCCTCGTGGGAACGATCTTGATTGCAGTCTTTTCCAAAAAGTAGAAGTAGCACGTGGTGCTCTCCTGGTCGGGAGAGTCCCCCGTGGTGATCCTACTCTCAGTCAACCACCCCAAGGTCACGGACAGGCGTAACGGTGACTACGGCACGAGCGATAAACGCACAGGTAGCTAACCCGCACTGGCACGCGATCAGTCGTTTCTGTTAACGGGTGCGCCCAAAGCACAGCACGGAACCAGTACAGGGCAGAGCCCTCTCCGTAACAGGGGTCCAACCCCTCCACACTAACCAAACCGGGGCCTTGCCCCTCCACAGTCCGCGCACCCTCGCCTGACTACCCTGGTTTGCCTAGTGGGCCTAACGAGTCGATGTAGGAGGCTAGCAGAACCGCGGGGCCCGTGGGGTAGCTAGTGCCATCCCTACACTAGTAGCTCTCCTCGGTACTACGTACGCGAGGGCCAGCAAGTCGGTACAAAGTGGCCAGTCCTAACCCCGGGTCCCTGGGGCGGCTGGCTCCGCTCTGCACTAAACAGGTACAGGTACTTCCCTTGGTACTACGTACCCAAGAGAGAGCACACTACCACGTCTTTCTTTCTCAGTTCCATGCCTTTTTCTTTCCAGGAGTTCCACTCCTAATTCCCCGTAGGGTTTCAGTTCTTTTAACTCAGTACATTCAGGTTTCACCTTTCCAGTTTCACGTTCTTACATCCCATATTCTCAGACATGCTCATTTATTCATAACAGGCAGCTGTTAAACCAATTTACAGGTAGCTATTATTTCCTTTCCACATTTTCCAAGACTGCGGTATTCATATATTCCACTAGTTCTTCCCATCCTAGGATTCATGCCATACCCTAGGATCTATCATACAATCTAGTTTTCCAGCCCTAGGATTCATGCAACACCCTAGGATCTACCGTTCATTCTTGTTTCTCATTCCTAGGATTCATGCAATGTCCTAGGTGCTATTTATGGTTCCACAATTTAACAGATTATACCAATAAACTTAAAAGCCACTCTACCGGTTACAACAGGAGTACTGGGGGCATGGTCGGGAATCCCGCGTGCCACCGCAACCCCCGAGACTGCAACGGAACGGGGTCCTATCACAAGGATCAAACATATGGAGTTCCTCAAAATAGTATATAGCTACTGTAGACGGGTAGAGGATTTAATTCCGAAAAGCACGCAACTCGAAATGCGGAAAATGGACTCCAAACGGGCCCTAAACGGGTCGAAAATGATGAAATAGTGCAAAATTAGATGTCTGGAACTTATTCCAGACGTCTTAAAAAGTGGATCAGGGGTTACCTTGCTCTGCGTGGTCTCTCAGACGTCCAGAAGCCTGCGGGGGCATCTGGCCTAGTTTCCAGACGTCCGATGGTCACCCCGGACGTCTGGAAGTCGCTCTCGTAGTCTGGCACTGCAGCCAGACGTCTGATTCACGCTGGATGGCGAATTCGAACCTGCGCGTACCCATTTCCTCTCTCTCTTAGTACGGTCAGTCGAAGAAGAGGAAGAAATATGGAAAAAACTCACCTTTCAGACGTCTGGACAGTCCTCCAGACGTCCTCCCAGCCGTCTGGTTGGAAGCCCAGACGTCTGATTCTGGAGAAAATTCCAGAACCAGGGCATGACTCGCCCTCCGCTCGCGACGCTCGGTAGTGCCGCGACTCGTCCGCCTGCTGCTCGAGCTGCAGCAGGCCTCCCGCGTCACCCCGCGTCCGCTGCGCCCCCGCCGGCCGGCTCCCGCTGCCCCGACAGGCTCGAGCCCTCACGGCCGACGCCTCCTCCCCCGCGTAGCACCTCCTCCTGCACCAGCCGCGGCTGTCGCCGCCGCCGCTCACTCGCGCTCGCTCTCGCGCACTGGTTGGAAGGAGAAGAGGAAGGGGGCGGAGGTGATGAGAGTGAAGGAGGGGGCGTGGCCTTTTAAAGTCGCGCGGGGAGGAGAGAGAGAGCGGACAGACAGCCTGCGGCCGCAGGAGAGAGGGAAAAAGAGAGAGAGAGAGATGCGCTCGCAGGTCTGCGCGCTCAGGCACGCAGACAAAACCGTTCGTTTCGAACAAACCGAATCCCAGACATCTGGAATGGGTTCCAGACGTCTGGTCAGACGTCTAGGCCACCTCCCAAACGTCTTAAAAGACGTCTGAAGCTGCGCGTTCGTAACAAAGGCACTGTAGCAAAGGGGCAGATAAGGCACCTGATTCAAAGAATCAGACGTTCGAGAAAGAAAAGGCAGAGAAAGAAGAGAAGGAAGAGAGAAGAGGAGAAGAAAGAAAGAAAGAAAAAGAGATTTTTGTTCCCTCTCTCTTTAATTTTTGTAAAGTAGTATATTATAGTGAATTGTGAATTTGTATACTTCTAGAATTAAGTTTGCTCCTTGAGTTCGACCTCAGAACATTCTAAATTTCGAGTAATAAATTGAAATAAACTAATCATCATTTTTCGCAACATACTACAACGAACATATTTTTAAAACACCGACGAAAGATGACCGTAATCTTCCCAAATGTAATACTTGGCATCGGAGCACAATTTGTCTTTCTTGACCTTCGGCCAATCAAACGGGATCTGGTGTGATGCCAAGTAGTTTACTATATCAGAAAACTATGGAAGCCCTGTACCAATAGTCAAGAGGTGCTCATCTGGAAAATGCTCCATGATGGGTCCAGAAGGGTCGATGATCTAGAAGGAAGGCGGGATAAGTGGTCAGCTACCACATTCTATCTTCTCGCTTTGTCACGAATCTCGAGATCAAATTCTTGCAACAGCAAGATCCATCGGATTAATCGAGGTTTTGCATCCTTCTTCGCAAGGAGATGCCTCACAGCTATGTGATCTGAGTAGATTATATCGTGGGAACCCAGGAGATAAGACCTGAATTTTTCAAGGGCAAATACTATAGCTAGTAGCTCTTTCTCCGTAACCGTGTAGTTACGCTGAGCCTTGTCAAGTGTCTTGCTAGCGTAGTAGATGACCATGGGTTTCCCATCAATCTTTTGCCCCAGAACCGCTCCTACAGCGAAGTTAGATGCATGGCACATGATCTCAAAGGGTTGAGACCAATCAGGGGACTGTAGGATCGGGCCTTGGGTAACTCGTCACGAAGGATCTCAAAAGCTTGAGTGCATTCCTTGGAAATCTCAAAGGGTACATCCTTGGAGAGAAGAGTGGTCAGGGGGTGTGCGATTTTCTAGAAATCAGGGATGAATCAACGGTAAAAATCGATGTGCCCCAGAAAAGATCGGATGTCCCTAATCGAGCTAGGCATAGGAAGTTTGGAAATCAGGTTAACCTTAGCTCGATCCACTTGGATGCCCCTCTCAAAAATCACATGTCCGAGGATGATCCCCTCGAGCACCATAAAGTGGCTCTTTTCCCAGGAAAGAACCAGATTTACGCCAATGCATCACCTAAGTATATAAACCAAGTGCTGGAGGCAATCGTCAAATGATGCCCCAAAAATTGAGAACTCATCCATGAAGACTTCCAGATAATCACCTACCATATCAGAGAATATGGCAAGCATGCACCACCGAAAAGTCGTAGGTGCATTGCAGAGACCGAAAGGCATCCTTCGGAACGCGTATGTCCCGAAGGGGCAGGTGAACGTGGTCTTCTCTTGATCCTCTAGATGAATCGCCACTTGGTTGTAACTGGAGTACCCGTCAAGAAAGAAGAAGAATCTATTTATCCCTAGTTTTTCGAGAATCTAATCAATAAATGGTAGTGGGAAATGATCCCTTTTTGTGGAGGAATTGAGTCTTCGGTAATCTATGTAGACTCTCCACGAGTTGGCTATACGGGTAGGTATGACCTCTCCAGTTTTAGTTGTGATGGTGGTGAGCCCTGCCTTCTTAGGCATAACCTGGATTGGGCTCACCCAGCGACTGTTAAAGATCGGGTAGATGATCCCTGCATCTAACCACTTAATGATCTTCTTTTTCACGACCTCCTGCAGATTAGGGTTCAGACGTCTCTGCATCTCACGCGAAGGTCATGTGCCCTCTTCAGAATAGATGTGGTGTGTGCAATAAAAGGGACTTATTCCAGTCAAATCATCGAGAGTCCAACCAATTGCTCTACGATGTTGTTGGAGAACAGTAATCAGATGGGATTCCTGGTCAGGAGTGAGTCTAGAGTTTATAATCACAGGAAGTGTCTGATTCGAACCCAGAAAGACATATTTCAAATGATCGGGAAGGGGTTTAAGTTCTAAAACAAGGTTATCAGCAGCAGCCAGTGGTTCGGAATGGGTATGAGGAATAAGGGTAGGAGTTAGGGGTGTGTCCAGATCAAGTTCTGACTCCTCTAATTACTGTTTTAGATCTTCTTGTGGTTGATTGGGGATAATCATGTTGCTCTCAATTTTTGGTTCATCAACCACAGCTCTGATATCACAAATTTGCTCTACCACACTGCAATTAATCCCTTGTTGGGCCTTAAAGATATCAATCTTGAGGGTTTGATTCCTAAATTTCAGCTCTATTTAGCCCTCGTCACAACTTATGTTGGCCCTTGTAGTGGCCAGAAAAGATCTCCCTAGTATAATTGGTGTTTCCCTTGGATTCTCAGGTGCATCCATGTCTAGAACTATAAAATCTATGGAGAAGTAGAAATCCCACACCCTAACAATAACATCCTCAAGAACTCCTTTAGGTGACTTAATGGATCGATCAGCTAACTGCAATGTCACCTTAGTCGGTTTAAGCTCGGATTCTTCTAGGTTCTTAAGTAGGGATGTGGGTATCAGGTTTATGGAGGCACCTAGGTCTAATAATGCTTTATCAAACTGGGTTTCACCAATTTTACATGAAATCAGGGGAGTGCCTGGTCTTTTGCCTTGGGTGGGAGTTTACTTAGGATCACAGAGCTGGCTTGCTTTGATAGTACAATCGGACTCCCACTCTTGGTTCGCAGCTTATGCTGGAGTGTACACACGTTTTTCAAGAATCGTGCGTAAGCTGGTAAGTGGTGGATTGCATCCATCAAGGGGATGTTTATTTGAACCTGCTCAAAGAGCTTGATCAGGTCCTCCTCAGGAGCCACGGGTTTAGTTGTCCTCTTTTCCTTGGTCAAGGCCTCGGGAAATGGAACCTTGGTTAGTTCCTATAGAATAGGTCCAGGTTTTTGATCTGGGATAGGGACATACTAGATAACTATCCTAGGGTTTGGGTCACAACCAGGCTTGGAGTGGTCTGGATAAGGTGGGTCTTGGGTTGCTTTACCACTGCGGGTTGTCACAGAATTTAGTCCTGCCTGGTTCTGGTTAGGGGTTGGTAAGATGGGTTGCTGCTGTTGATAACCCGCATAGGAGGTTGTTACAAACGCACTCCAAGATGTTTTTCTAAGACGTCTGGGAGGTGGCCCAGACGTCTAACCACACGTCTGGAACCCCTTCCAGACGTCTGGGATCTATTTTCGGTGGCACGCGGGGCTGCATCTGTGCGCAGGCACGCGCAGACCCGCAGTTGCCTTCCTCTCTTTTTCCCTCTTCCTCCTGCGGGCGTAGGCTGAGCCCCTCTGTCTCGCTCTCTCTCTCTCTCCCCGCGCGGCTTTAAAAAGCCACGCCCTCTCCCTCACTCTCATCACCTTTGCTCCCTTCCTCTTCTCCTTCCAACCGGTGCGCGAGTGCGAGCGCGAGCGAGCGGTGGCAGCGACAGCCGCGGCGAGTGCGGGAGGAGGTGTTGCGCGAGGGAGGAGGCCCTCGACCGTGAGGTCTCGAGCTTGCCGGGGCAGCTGGAGCCGACCGGCGGGGGAGCCGCGGGCGTGGAGCGTCGCTGGAGGGCTGCTGCAGCTCGAGCAGCAGGCGGACGAGGCGCGGCGCGGCCGTGCGTCGCGGGTGGAGAGCGCGTCGAGCCCTGATTCTGAAATTTTTTCCAGAATCAGACATCTGGTCTTCCAACCAGACGGAGGTGAAGACGTCTGGAGGACTATCCAGACGTCTGGAAAGTAAGTTATTCTTTTCCGTCCTTCGTCCTTTTCTGCGACCGTTGTACTGAGAGCGATGAGTGGGTACGTGCAGGCTGAGATTCGCATCCAATGCGAATCAGACGTCTGACAACAGTGCCAGACGACGGGAATGACTTCCAGACGTCCGGGGTGACCATCGGACGTCTGGGAACTAGGCCAGACGCCCCCGCAGGCTTCTGGACGTCTGAGAGACTACACAGGGTGAAGGTACCCTCTGAACCACTTTTTAAGATGTCTGGAAGAGGTTCCAGACGTCTGATTTTTCACTGTTTTGTCGTTTTCGACCCGTTTAGGGCCCGTTCGGAGTCTGTTTTCCGCGTTTCGAGTTGCATTCTTTTCGGAATTAAATCCTCTACCCGTCTACAGTAGTTATATACTATTTTGAGAAACTCCTTGTGTTGATCCTTGTGATAGGGTCCCGTTCCATTTCAGTCTTGGGGATTGCAGAGGCGCGTGGGATTTCCGACCACGCCCCCAGTACTCCCGTTGTAACTGGTAGAGTGGCTTTTAAGTTTATTAGCATAACCTGCTAAATTATGGAACCATAAATAGAACCTCGGACATTGCATGAATCCTAGGAATGAGAAACTAGATTGAATGATAGATCCTAGGGTGTTGCATGAATCCTAGGGCTGGAAAACTAGATTGTATGATAGATCCTAGGGTATGGCATGAATCCTAGGATGGGAAAACTAGTGGAATATATGAATACTGCAGTCTTGGAAAAGTGAAAAGGAACAAATAGCTGCCTGTAATTTGATTTAACAACTGTCTGTTATGAATAAATAAACGTGATTGAGAACATGGATTGTAAGAACGTGAAACTGGAAGGTGAAACCTAGATGTTCTGAGTTAAAAGAGCTGGAACTTTACGGGGAATTAGGAGTAGAACTCCTAGATAGAGAATGAAATGGAACTGAGAAGGAAAGATGTGGAGGTGCATTGTCTCTTGGGTACGTAATACCAGGGGAAGCGCCTGTTACTTGCTTAGTGCAGAGCGGAGCCAGCCGCCCCAGGGACCCGGGGCTAGGTCTAGCCACTTTGTACCGACTTGTTGGCCCTCGTGTACACAGTACCGAGGAGAGCTACTAGTGTAGGGCGAGTACTAGCTACCCCACGGGCCCCGGGGTTTTGCTAGCTCACCTACACTGACTTGTTAGGCCCACTGGGCTGATGTAAACACATTTACACTACTTAAAATGTCTATTTATGCATGTTCTTAAGCATAGGATTGCATTTCATGATATAAATATTGCATTACATGCATCATCTTGCATTTAGAGTAGTTTGAATAAAATGGAGGTTAATTGTCTCCTTTTATGTGCTTGGACAGGGCAAATATTTTATCGGGGCCTCGGATCAAAGATCCAACCGTATGGATATGATCAGGTCGACGATTGGAGTTCAACGACTCCAAGATCGCCCTAATCAGGCATCCGTAGCATCAGATAGAGACCGGGGAACCCTAGAAGATCAAGGGCCAGGATGGTGTAAATCCGCACTTCAGATGGAAAATCCGACCACACGGATGAATTCGGATCGACGATCGCAGCCGAACGACACAAAAATCGAGTCAATCCGACATCCGTGGCACCATCTACAACTTCCAGAAGATGGACGGCCAAGATGGTGCCACGTGGCGCCATCCCAGCCGCCCAATCGGCCGCAGGAGTCCTGTGAAGACCGCGCAACGTCTCCTCTCCGCCGTTGGATCTTGATCCAACGGCTGCGGTCGCTCGCGTTTAAAAACGCCCGCGCGACCATTTCGCCCGCGTAGCGTAGCGGCGACGCAGCTGCGGGCGAAGCGGAGGTCGCGGGTTCGAGCCGCGGTGAGGGGGTCGAAGGCGCGGGCGAGCGGGCGCGCACGAGCGTCGGATGAAGATCCAACGGCCGCGCGCGCCCGATAGCGCCGACGCGCAATTGGACGCTCAGGTGGACGCTGGATCGCACGCGGGCGGGCACGCTACGCAGCGGGCGCGGACGCGATCTAAGCCGTCCGATCTCGCGATCGGACGGCTGAGACGACGCGGACGTGCGTATGCGTTACGCGCGCAGGCCAGCCGAGCGGGCGCGCGTGGGCGCGGCGGCGACGGCGACGGCGGGGCTTTAGCGACGGTTTTATCCGTCACTAAAGACCCCTTATTTATTATTTTGAAGATGTAATGTCCATTTTGCCCCCACTCCTTGCAACTATAAAAGGAGACCCCCTCCATACGAAATTTTCATCCCTTCCTTCTCCTCTCTACCTCTCCAAAGCTCAAGAGAAGCTTGTCCCACACCCGGGATGCTTCTCGCGAGATAAAGTCCAAATTTTCGTCCCCCTTCGGAAGTGGATCCCGCGACGACGACGGCGTGCTGCTTCGTTCCCGTTCTTCTGCTTCGTCCTCCTTCGTCCCGCTTCATTCTCCTTCGTCCAGGCGTCGTCCCGTCCGGCTCGTCCTCCAAGCGACCGTCGAGGAGGATTTCTCTCTCCCTATTCTTTTTACTGCTTTCTAGTATAGATTTACTGCTTTCTAAGAGTAGTCTATTCGTCCTCCGAGCGATCGTCGAGGAGGACATTTCTCCCTCCATTCTTTTAATGCTTTCTAGAGTAATTGTTTTATATTTTCTAGTTGTAACGAATGAACTCTTTTATGATTAATTCCTTGTCTATTCTACATCTCATTTTGATTTCCATGTATAGTATTCCTTCTCTCTCTCTTACTCCCTCTCTCTCTTTTATTTGTTGTAGATACTTAGATAGTTTAAATTGAATTTCTTGGTGACAAAATAAAAAGAAACGCGGAGTTTTTAAATCAAACGTTCGCCTCCCTGTGTTCGACCCGGAATTCTTATTTCGGTATAAATTTTATTTGTTGAACACGAATCCTTCGCTTTCGAACTACAACGACGGGTTTTCCAAAACCAAACACGTTAGCGTAGATTCTCGTTCAACATGGGCAAACCAGGGTAGTCAGGCGAGGGTGCGCGGACTCTGGAGGGCAAGGCCCCTGTTTGGTTACTGTGGAGGGGTTGGACCCCTGTTACTGAGAGGGCTCTACCCTGTACTGGTTCCGTGCTGTGCTTTGGGCGCACCCGTTAACGGAAACGACTGACCGCGTGCCAGTGCGGGTTAGCTACCTATGCGTTTATCGCGCATGCCGTAGTCACCGTTACGTCTGTCAGTGACCTTGGGGTGGTTGACTGAGAGTAGGATCACCACAGGGGACTCTCCCGGCCAGGAGAGCACCACGTGTTACTTCTACTGTTCGGAAAGGATTGCAATCAAGATCGTTCCCATGAGGAACATTCGAGACCAAGTGAAGGATCTGAGAAATAGATAGATTGTGAAACAATAGAAAGACATAAATAAAGGAAGCAAGAAACTAAAACAGCTTTTGTACACTTTACTGCTTCTTTAGTTTAGCTGCCACTCTATTCAGCGTTTCGCTGACGTGTTACACTCGTTACTTTTCAGGACCAGGTGTTGAGCAGCCAGAGTCAGCAGCTGCAGAGGACGTTGGGCCGAGTAGGGTCCAGTAGAGTTACCACTGTTGTTTTATACCCCTTTTGTTTCCACTGTAGTGAATAGTTTTTGTTACTGTCTATACTTTTCTTTACCCGCAGTTCTTGTTATGTTATAAATGTGTTCTACTGTTGTGGTGGTACATTCTATAGTAGTTCTTCTTCTTACTGCTGTATTTTGTTACTGCTAGTTATATTTCATGTTGAATGTGGTTTATTTTACTGCTCTTTTGGTTACTTCTCGTTGGATGACTAGGTCTTGGGATTAGTTGAGTCGGTCCGGTTCTCGTGTTTCGTCGGGACTCGGGAATCGGGTCGTTACAAGATGGTATCAGAGCAAGGTCGTCCCGAGAAGTGAATCAACTGACTGGAAAATAACCAATTCACATGTCTATAACTAGAGTAGCCACCATGACATATCTTTTGACATGAGCTCTTAGACGTTCCGTTAGGTATCGTTCCATTTTGACGTGTTCCGTTTTGTTTCGCGTTTCCTTACAGGAGATGCCTCGTCGCGGGACTGGTGAGGCTGGTCGCGGGCGAGGCCGAGGTCGAGGTCAGCGAGGTGGACGTGCCGTTGCCGACGCCTCAGTGGACCAGCCACTACTCCCAGGCGTCCAGGCCCAGGACCTCGCCCAGCTGATACGGTATATTGTGCGAGAGGAGCTCCACCCGCCGCCCCCCCACCTTCCTCCGACACTTCTGTGCACGAGGCACCTTTGCCTGGAGGTGCACCAGCATCCCCACTGCAGCGCCACTCCAAGCTCTTTGGGCAATTCCGGAAGCTGAAGCCCCCCTCCTTCAAGGGGGATGAGGACCTGACCGAGGCAGAGGACTGGCTCGAGCAGCTGGAGAAGATTTTCGACACCCTTCGCCCCCCAGTGGAGTACCGCGTGGCCTTTGCCACGTACTAGCTGGAGAATGCGGCACACAGGTGGTGGAGGGCGGTCCGGGGACAAGAGAGGGACGAGCTGACCTGGGATCGGTTCGTCGCCCTCTTCTGTGAGCAGTACTTTCCCCAGACGTGGCAGGACTAGAGGAGGCGAGAGATCCACACTCTCCGCCAAGGGACGATGACCGTGAGCGCGTACCGCACGCGTTTCCTGAAGCTGTCCCACTTTGCAGCGGCAACGGTAGCTACTAAGGAGGAGCGCCTTTGGAGGTTCACCGAGGGCTCCGACCTGCGATTCAGGGGTATGTCAAACCCCTGAAGTTGCTAACGTTTTCAAGGGTGGTGGAGGCAGCCATTACTTACGAGGAGACTAACCCGTCCGCGCGAGACACTGACGGCGGGCGGAAGAGGCCCTTTCAGCCAGACTTTTCACAGGGCCGGCGAGAGAGGAGGCACGTGGCATCCGCAGGAGAGCCGTCACGTTTTGCAGGGCCATCCGTGGCATTTGGGGGCGCTCGATAGAGGCCAGTTGCCAGCACCGGATCCCCGCCCAGCCGACAGCAGGGACCCATTGAGGGCGGGAGTCGGGTTCCCCTCTGCTACCAGTGTGGCCAGCCGGGCCACATCAGGAGGGACTGCCCATTTAGGGCAGGAGGTCAGCAGATACTTCCCGCGCAGAGCACTGGAGGCCGCGGTTCCTAGGCGCGAGGAGGAAGACAACAGTCACGAGGAGGGTACCGGCCAGCACCTGCCCGTCCGACGAAGAGTGTGGCTGCTTCGTCCGCACCTAGAGCTAAGGGGCGTATCAACGCCCTGACACACAGGGATGCCAGAGCTTCGGGCTCGGTGGTGGCAGGTATGGTTTCAGTTTCCGGCAGACTCGTTTACACACTTTTCGATTCCGGCGCTACGCACTCGTTTGTCGCGCCAGTTTCGCAGTTAGTTTGGTCCAGGACTATACGCTGTTAGAGAATCGGTTCATAATCAGAGGTCCGATTGGTCAGCTGTTTGTAGCTGAGGAGGTGTACACGGATTGCGAGGTCAGCGTCGATGGACATAGCCTACCATCTGACCTGATTATGATACAGATGGAGGACTTTGACGTAATTCTGAGGATGGACTGGCTGTCCGCTTACCACGCCTTAGTGGACTGTTTTGAGAGGAAGATTGTCTTCTCCATGCCGGAGTTGCCTTCTTTCGAGTTTCACGGACAGCCAGTGGACGGAGGCTTCAGGTGCATTTCGGCACTTCGGGCAGCGAGACATTTGAGCTAGGGGTGTGAGGGCTTCCTAGCTTGTGTGGTGGCAGAGCCCAGCCCTGTGGCAGACTTCCAGAGCATCCCGGTGGTCAAAGAGTACCCTGACGTGTTCCCAGACGAGTTACCAGGACTACCGCCCGAGCGTGAGATCGAGTTTGAGATCTCACTAGTACCAGGGACCAGCCCCATCTCCACCGCGCCATACAAGATGGCACCGCTTGAGCTGCGAGAGCTCAAGTCCCAGTTGCAGGACCTTTTGGAGAAGGGTTTCGTGAGGCCCAATGCGTCTCCCTGGGGAGCCCCGGTACTGTTTGTGAAGAAGAAGGATGGTACCCTATGCCTTTGTGTGGACTACCAACAGCTGAATAGGGTCACCATCAAGAACAGATATCCGCTGCCGAGGATCGAAGACTTGTTTGACCAGTTGCGGGGTGCCACGGTGTTCTCCAAGATCGACTTGAGGTCTGGATACCACCAGTTGAGGATCAGGGAGACATATGTCTCCAAGATAGCTTTCCGCACCCGGTACAGACACTACGAGTTTTTGGTCATGCCGTTTGGACTGACCAATGCCCCCGCTGCTTTCATGGACCTGATGAACCGGGTGTTTAGACTGTACTTGGACCAGTTCGTGGTGGTATTCATTGATGGCGTACTCATCCATTCTCGAGATCGGACGCAGCACGGACAGCACTTGCGGATGGTTCTGGACACTCTGAGACGACGTAGGCTGTACGCCAAATACAGCAAGTGCGAGTTCTGGTTGAGGGAGGTGACCTTCTTAGGTCATGTGATCTCTGGAGACGGCTTGGCGGTGGACCCAGCCAAGGTTGAGGCAGTGCTCTGGTGGGAGAGACCGCATTCAGTCACTGAGGTTCGCAGTTTCCTGGGACTGGCAGGCTACTACAGACGATTCATCAGAGGTTTTTCACAGATTGCGTGTCCTATGACACAGTTGACCCGGAAGGACGTGCCCTTCACTTGGACAGACGCCTGTGAGGCATGTTTTCAGGAGCTGAAGGAGAGGTTGACCTCAGCTCCCGTGCTCACCATCCCTGACAGTAGTGGTGGGTTCGTTGTGTACACGGACGCCTCCTTGCAGGGGTTAGGAGGTGTGCTCATGCAGAGGGGTCACGTTGTCGCTTACGCTTCACGGCAACTGAAGCTCCATGAGCATACCTACCCTACCCATGACCTGGAGTTGGTAGCTGTTGTCTTCGCGCTGAAGACCTGGAGGCACTACTTGTACGGTGAGACCTTCGAGATTTTCACAAATCACAAGAGCCTCAAATACCTTTTTGATCAGAAGGAGCTCAACATGAGACAGAGACGTTGGTTGGAGCTCCTGAAGGACTACGACTGCAGCATTTCTTATCACCCAGGCAAGGCCAATGTGGTGGCTGACGCCTTGAGCCGAAAGACGCCCGCACACTTGGCCAGTTTACAATTACAGAGTTGGAGCCTCTTGGAGGAGGTGGGCAGTTGGCGACCCCTGGAGTTACGGGGGCACTGTGGGGCAGTGATTGTGACACGACAGACTAGGCCAGAGCTGATAGACCGCATCATCACAGGACAGATGGCCGATCCGTACTTGCAGTCCTTGCACGACAGAGTACTGTCAGGAGACCCAGGGGACTTCTCTTTCACAGACCAGGTGCTACGCCTGTGGGGACGATTGTGCGTTCCCGGGGACGAGGAACTGTTGAGAGAGCTCCTGACTGAGGCACACTGTTCCAGATTCACCATACATCCCGGAAACACGAAGATGTACCACGACTTGAGACGCGAGTTTTGGTGGAGGGGGATGAAGCGGGATGTGGGTGAATTCGTGCAGCAATGCTTAGTGTGTCAGCAGGTGAAAGCCGAGCATCAGAGGCTTGCAGGGCCGCTACAGCCACTTCCAGTGCCAGAGTGGAAGTGGGAGAGCATCACCATGGACTTGGTGGTGGGTTTACCTGTTACTCAGCGAGGACACGACGCAGTCTGGGTAATTGTGGATAGACTGACGAAGACGGCACGATTCTTGCCGATCCGAGTCACTTTGGGACCAGCACAGTTGGCAGAGAGGTATATCCGTGATGTGGTACGACTACACAGAGTTCCGCGGGAAATCGTATCCGACCGGGATACCTGCTTTACGTCCCAGTTTTGGGCTGAGTTTCAGCAGGCCCTGGGGACGCAGTTGAGGTTTAGTACAGCTTACCACCCCCAGACGGACGGACAGTCTGAGCGCACGATACAGACATTTGAGGACCTTTTGCGTGCCTGTGTACTGGACTGGAGGGGCTCTTGGGAGGAGCACCTTCCCCTGGCGGAGTTTGCATACAACAACAGCTATCACTCGAGCATCGGCATGGCTCCCTACAAGGCTCTGTACGGACGGAGGTGTACGGCACCCTTGAGTTGGGTTGAGGTGGGGACCAAGTGGGAGGTTGGCCCCCGGTTGATCCGGCAGAGTCAGGAGGTAGTCGAGCAGATCCACAGGTGACTCCGCACTGTCAGGAGCAGACAGAAGAGCTACACGGATCGGAGACGCAGAGAGGTGCAGTTTGAGGTTGGGGACCACATCTTTCTTCATGTTTCGCCCATGAAGGGCCTGCAGCGGTTTGGGGTGAGAGGGAAGCTCGCGTCGAGGTTTGTGGGGCCCTTTGAGGTCCTGGAGCGGGTTGGACCCGTTGCTTACAGGCTTGCCCTCCCTCCCCAGCTTTCTAGTGTGCACGACATGTTCCACGTGTCCAACCTCAGGAAGTACGTAGCCGATCCCAGTCACGTACTGAGTCACGAGAGCGTCGAGGTGGGCGACGACCTGACCTACCCCGAGAGGCCAGTGCAGATTCTTGACCGAGCCGTCCACAGTTTGAGACGAAAGCAAGTACCCCTGGTGAAGGTTCTGTGGAGGAGCCAGCGGTACAAGGAGGCTACCTGGGAGCCTGAGGCGGCAATGCGGGAGTGGTACCCGGAGCTCTTCGTGGGTACGTCTTTCGGACCAGCTTCGGTCCTCTTTGAGTTTGTTATGTTTATATGACGATTTCCCGCACCCTAGTTAGCGCAAGTTTCAGGGACGAAACTTCCTTTGAGTTTGTTATATTGCTACGAATGCACTCCAAGACATTTTTTTAAGACGTCTGGGAGGTGGCCCAGACGTCTGACCAGACATCTGGAACCCCTTCCAGACGTCTGGGATCTATTTTCGGTGGCACGCGGGGCTGCGTCTGCGCGGAAGCGCGCGCAGACCCGCAACCGCCTTCCTCTCTTTTCCCTCTTCCTCCTGCGGGCGCAGGATGAGCCCCTCTGTCTCGCTCTCTCTCTCCTCGCGCGGCTTCAAAAAGCCACGCCCTCTCCCTCACTCTCATCACCTACTCTCCCTTCCTCTTCTCCTTCCAGCCGGTGTGCGAGTGCGAGCGCGAGCGAGCGGCAACAGCGACAGCCGCGGCGAGTGCGGGAGGAGGTGTTGCGCGAGGGAGGAGGCGCTCGGCCGTGAGGGCTCGAGCTTGCCGGGGCAGCTGGAGCCTGCCGACGGGGGAGCCGCGGGCGTGGAGCATCGCTGGAGGGCTGCTGTAGCTCGAGCAGCAGGCGGACGAGGCGCGGCGCGGTCGTGCGTCGTGGGAGGAGAGCACGTCGAGCCCTGATTCTGGAATTTTTTCCAGAATCAGACTTCTGGTCTTCCAACCAGACGACGGTGAAGACGTCTGGAGGACTATCCAGACGTCTGGAAAGTAAGTTATTCTTTTCTGTCCTTCGTCCTTTTCTGCGACCGTTGTACTGAGAGCGATGAGTGGGTACGTGCAGGCTGAGATTCGCATCCAACGCGAATCAGACGTCTGACTGCAGTGCCAGACGACGGGAACGACTTCCAGATGTCCGGGGTGACCATCGGACGTCTGGGAACTAGGCCAGACGCCCCCATAGGCTTCTGGACGTCTGAGAGACTGCACAGGGCGAAGGTACCCTCTGAACCACTTTTTAAGATGTCTGAAAGAGGTTCCAGACGTCTGATTTTTCACTGTTTCGTCGTTTTCAACCCGTTTAGGGCCCGTTCGGAGTTCGTTTTCCGCGTTTCGAGTTGCGTTCTTTTCGAAATTAAATCCTCTACCCGTCTACAGTAGTTATATACTATTTTGAGAAATTCCTTATGTTGATCCTTGTGATAGGACCCCGTTCCATTTCAGTCTTGGGGATTGCGGAGGCGCGCGGGATTTCCGACCACGCCCCCAGTACTCCCGTTGTAACTGGTAGAGTGGCTTTCAAGTTTATTAGCATAACCTGCTAAATTATGGAACCATAAATAGAACCTAGGACATTGCATGAATCCTAGGAATGAGAAACTAGATTGAATGATAGATCCTAGGGTGTTGCATGAATCCTAGGGCAGGAAAACTAGATTGTATGATAGATACTAGGGTATGGCATGAATCCTAGGATGGGAAAACTAGTGGAATATATGAATACTGCAGTCTTGGAAAACTGAAAAGGAATAAATAGCTGCCTGTAATTTGATTTAACAGCTGCCTGTTATGAATAAATAAACGTGATTGAGAACATGGATTGTAAGAACGTGAAACTGGAAGGTGAAACCTAGATGTTCTGAGTTAAAAGAGCTGGAACCCTATGGGGAATTAGGTGTAGAACTCCTGGAAACAGAATGAAATGGAACTGAGAAGGAAGGATGTGGAGGTGCGTTGTCTCTTGGGTACGTGGTACCAGGGGAAGCACCTGTTACCTGCTTAGTGCAGAGCGGAGCCAGCCGCCCCAGGGACCCGGGGTTAAGTCTAGCCACTTTGTACCGACTTGTTGGCCCTTGTGTACACAGTATCGAGGAGAGCTACTAGTGTAGCGCGAGTACTAGCTACCCCACGGGCCTCGGGGTTCTACTAGCTCACCTACACTGACTTGTTAGGCCCACTGGGCAAACCAGGGTAGTCAGGTGAGGGTGCGCGGACTGTGGAGGGGAAAGGCCCCTATTTGGTTACTGTGGAGGGGTTGGACCCCTATTACTGAGAGGGCTCTGTCCTGTACTGGCTCCGTGCTGTGCTTTGGGCGCACCCGTTAACGGAAACGACTGACCGCGTGCCAGTGCGGGTTATCTACCTGTGCATTTATCGTGCGTGCCGTAGTCACCGTTACGTCTGTCAGTGACCTTGGGGTGGTTGACTGAGAGTAGGATCACCACGGGGGACTCTCCCAGCCAGGAGAGCACCACGTGTTACTTCTACTGTTCGGAAAAGACTGCAATCAAGATCGTTCCCACGAGGAACATTCGAGATCAAGTGAAGGATCTAAGAAATAGATAAATTGTGAAATAATAGAAAGACGTAAATAAGGGAAGCAAGAAACTAAAACAGCTTTTGTACACTTTACTGCTTCTTTAGTTTAGCTGCCACTCAGCATTTCGCTGACGTGTTACAGTCGTTACTTTTCAGGATCAGGTGTTGAGCAGCCAGGGTCAGCGGCTGCAGAGGACGTTGGGCCGAGTAGGGTCCAGTAGAGTTACCACTGTTCTTTTGTACCCCTTTTGTTTCCACTGTAGTGAGTAGTTTTTGTTACTCTCTATACTTTTCTTTACCCGCAGTTCTTGTTATGTTATAAATGTTGTTCTACTGTTGTGGTGGTACATGCTGTAGTAGTTATTTTTCTTACTGCTGTATTTTGTTACTGCTAGTTATATTTCATGTTGAATGTGGTTTATTTTACTGCTCTTTTGGTTACTTCTCGTTGGACGACTAGGTCTTGGGATTACTCGAGTCGGTCCGGTTCTCGTGTCTCGTAGGGACTCGGGAATCGAGTCGTTACAGAGGTTGATGCTTCCATCCTGTCAAGTGATGGAATAGAAGGGGCCTAATAGATCAAGTGTGCTTGGCCTGGGTTTGGGTTCATAATGCGCCGCTGGGTCGACATTTTCTTAGGGTTTGGCAGAGGTTGTGAAGGAAGTGTGCCCGGTTGGCGAGAATTCGCCATCTGGGTGAGTTGGTTGTGAACCGCTGTGATCTCGAGCTTGTGCTGTTTTTGAATAGCTGCATTCGTTCTTTGAATGTCAGCTAGAGTTTGAAGGATGAGGGACATTTGGTCTTGGTTTGGCCCGGATGGATAAGTGGGGTTGGGCTGAGGCTGAGGCGGCTGATAAGGATGAGGGGCTTGTGGATGGGGTTGATAAGGTGCTCTTTGGGTCTAAGAATTTCCCACCCACTGGAAATTGGGATGGTTTCGCCATCCAGGGTTGTAGGTGTTGGAAAATGGGTCATTCTGGATGGCGTTGAGGTCCTCGCAGGTCTGAGGAGCCTCAGGAAAATTGGAGTATGGGGGAGTAGAGTTCCCCTGGCAAGAATTGAAAGGATCGGAGGTCCCTCCGGTCTTGGAGTCAGATGGGGGTGGATACGGGTCCATCTCAGGAGAAGATCGGTGGAAGATGTTCTACACAATTTCCCTTGCGGGAGGTGGCTGTGCGAAGGAGTTTTGCGCAGAGATGGCTCGCTGCAAGTGCTGAGTTAGCTTGTCCACCTTCTTCTCGATAATAGAGACCTTGTCCAACCGACTGGCCATTGGTTCCAAGTCGACGGATGCGGACAGGCCCTGCATCTCATGTGCTCCCCGAAGATTCATCGATGCGTAGGTATTCGTCTGGTCGAATAATCCCATGGAGTCATTGTTGATGGAATTCTCGCACATATTCTCAAGAATCTCCCACACGGTGTCCTCATGTTGACCCATGATATTCCCTCAGCAACTTGCATTGACAAATAATCTAATATCTTCACGAAGTCCCTGGTAAAAAGACTGGACTTGTTCTCATTTAGGAACTCCGTGATGGGAGCACTTTCTCATGAGATCCAGAAATCGATCCCATGCCTCATGAAGAGGTTCTCCCATCTGCTGGGTGAAGTGAGTAATCTGATGGCACAAGGCGTTTGTTCGACCAACGGGAAAGAACTTCTTCAAAAACTCAGACTGAAGTTCATCCTAGGTGTTGATCGGGCAGGTCTGTGTTTGATACCAATGAGCCGCCTTGTCCATAAGGGAGAAAGAGAACATCTTCATGAGTAAGATATCCTGATTCTGCGCATCTGACCCGAAGGTCTGGGCGAAATGCTTAAGATGTTTGATATGCTAGAAGGGATCTTCAGAGTTAAGCCCATAGAATTTAGGTATGGCATGAATCATATTGGGCTTCAATTCGGGATCAAGTCCTCCAGTCAGGATTCTGACTCGAAGCTCAATTGCCACCGCAGTGGGATTATAGTGATCTCGCATCATGGGGCGCTGCAGTGGGTTCATGAAATTCTGGAAGAGGTCATTAAGACGCTGGAGCTGGTGCTCAAGATTATTCTCTTCTTCAACAGGCTAAGCCATGATGGAAGAAGAAGGGGAACTAGGTTCAGACTCGGAAGAAACGTTTATATGGAGGGGTTGTTGCACAAACAAGGGTGTCGAGACTTGGCCTCGGGGAGAGTGGATTTCTAGAGGAGGTTTCAAGGACCTCCTACCAAACATGCACTGATAGACTGGATGAGATTAGAACGTGTTGGACCCAATCAAGACACCCAAAATATGTTGGGTGACTATAGAGGTTAGAGGCGAATGATATCTCTTAATCAGAAGGTCGTCCACCTGTGAATTACCTGGGCAGCCAGAGAGGGTGAGTCTCGCGAAGAGCCCTACACGGTAGAGCACCCCCATGGGTTACAGGGTTTCCCCCACCCGACCTCTCTTGTCACTGAGATTCCAGGTAGACCAGAATGGGGACCTTAACCTCTTAAGTCTACCACTTTTAATTAAGATCAAGGTGCTTGGGATTTCACTTGAACTTCAAACCTTTTGTGTGCAAAAGTGACCTAATTTAAAGTTTGGTTGATCCAAAGGATCAACTTCACCTCTTTGTTCCTGTGAGAGCTTCTTAGGTCCTTTATTTCTAGTGTTCAAGTAAATTAAGAGCCTGATTGCTTAGGATTTCTCTTAAATAAGTCTTTTCAAACAATGGTTTAGGCACACCTCTTTTGGAATTTTCAATTCTTTGGTTAGAAGATGATGTGTCTCTAAAACCCTAGCTTGGAATCCTAGGTTGGCTCTAGTTGGTCCAATTAGTTGCCTCAGAAATGGGTAACTAGGGATCAAGCAAGAAGGTTTTAGCCCTAGTTACCTTAAATGGATATGTAGTTGAAGTGTGTTGAAACTCAAAATCAAGCAACTCTATGAATTACTAAGTATGGAAGACAGGTAGCCCTAGATTTATTTTTCTTTTCTTTTTCCTCTTTAGAATGTAAGGGGCTTAAGAAAGAGGGTTGAAGGTTACCTGTCCCCTGGTGTGGTTGTTGTGCGGCTACTTGTTCTTTCTTGCCTTACTTTCCTGCACAACAGAAGAGAGGTTAAATCAGTATAAAATCAGAAATTGTGAATTTGAAGCTTGTAAAATGCTCGTTACTCCCTGGCAACGACGTCAAAAACTGGTGACGGGTTTTTGATCATCACTGAGTTTGATTAGATTTTATTACTTGAAAAAATTTTCCGAGGTTGAACTCAGGGTGCAAGCTTGATTTTAGAAGCATAAAAATCCACAATTTACAATAATGTATTGTTTTACCAAAAAAAACTAGAGCAAAAGGAAATAAAATGTTTCTTCTCTTTTCTTTCCTTCTCTCTTTCTTCTTTGTCCTTCTTTCGCTTCTTCTTTCAGTCTTCAGACGTCTGATTCCATGAATCAGACACCTTAAGTAACGTTCTGCTACAGTTCATGTCTCCTTCTTCTTCCTTTCTCTGCTGCTGCTACTTCTTCTTCTCCTTGGCTTTTTCTTCTTCTCTTCTTCTCTTCCCTGCTTGGCCTTCCTCTTTGCGACAGCTTCCTCTTTCTTTCTTCTTCAGTTGGCTTCTTCTCCTTCTTCTGCTCCTGCTTCTATCTTCTTCTTTCTCTTCCTTTTCCTTCTTCAGCTCCTGCTCCTTGGCACGGCTAAGTCTTTAGCCGCTTCCTCTTTTCTTCTTCTGCTTCCTCTTCCTTTCTCCTTTTCCTATGCTTCTGCTCCTGCGACTTCTTCTTCCCTACAGTTGCTTTCACGGCTAAGTCCTCAGCTACTTCTTCTTCTCCTTCCTCTTCTTTAGCTCCCCCGCACAGGCATGGTTAGGCAAAAACCTACCCCTACCCTCCCCGCGTCTCTCTCTCTTTGTTTCACTCTAGGGTTTGTTCTCCCAGAGCTTGCTCAGGTATACGGGTCGGGTAACGCACCTGGGACCAGGCCCACCAGCGTGTGGTGGTGGGCGAGGTGTGCAGGGTTAGGTAGTTGGGTCGGGGGCTAGGTCCGCGTAGTGTGGGGATGGAAAAGGCGTGAGTGGGCGAGGGGACCTCACCCCGTGTGACTAAGGCGATAAGCCTATGTCACTTTTACAGTTTATGCCCTGTGGGGCACTCAAAAACGCCCGAGGTGGGACTAAAGTTCCCACCTCCTTGTCGCGCGCTTGGCAGCAACAAGCGCAAGTAATCACCGCTTCAGCAAAGGCTTCTGACGCCAACTAAAGACCTGGAGCTGTGCGCGAAAGTCTTCCGCACAACCTGGGCTCGTATCCTGGAGCTGGAAGGGCCTGGAGCTGCTTGCGAGCTTGCTCCAAGCTCAGCGTCAATGGCGGCAGAAGTTCGAGACCTGAAATCACGAATACGGCCTTGCGGCCCTGTCAGAACGCTCGACGAGCTTTGCCAGAGCATGGTGAAGATGACTCGGGGGTCAGCGAGGCGTGATGACGCCTGTGTGCGTGTGCCTAGGGCACACTGTGTGTGTGCAGGTGGGTGTGTTTGAGGAAGGGTTTCAGTGGGTGGTGCGGTTAGTGGAAGGTCACAAGATGATCAGTGGGTGGAGGTGATGCTTCTGAGGGGTTTGACAAGGTGGATGGGTGTGGGGAGGTGACGGAGACACCTCGCCGGTGGTTTGCCGGAGGTGGAGAAGATGGTGGTGGTCTGCAGTTGTCGAGGGGTAGAAATAACAAATTGGCAGAGGGGAAATAAAGAGGAGAGTAAGAGGAACTTATCTACGAGTCCAGAGTGAAAGGGGGGATGCGGAGGTGGTGAGCGGCTGGTACTGCTGTCGCCGGGGAAGAAGGTGCCAGGGGGAGAGAACGGCAACGAGGAAGAGGGGCTGAAGGGTGCCGCTGGTATGGTGCAGCGCAGCGGAAGACGGCAGAGGTAGCTCTGCCACTGGTACTTTGGTAGAGCGATGAGAGAGGAGAGAGAGAGTCACCAGAAGCTCTGGCAGTCAGCCGAAGTTGGGAAGAGATGAATTGGAGGGAGGATCTCAGGCCAATTGAAGCTTGAAGGATGCGGCGAGGTGTGCTGCTCCTTAAATAGGCAAGGGCAGGCCGGGAGGCGTGCGAGAACGGCAGGAAAAGTCTCACCGGAGGTATGGTAGACAGAGACCCATACCTATCGTGCATTCGTACGAGAGGTATGGTGGTCCTCAGGGCATGGGGATCGGCCCATGAAGTAGGGGACTCTGCAAGGAGCTCCCCTTTCAAATCTGGGGTCGGCTCCCCATGCATGCGTGGCGCCATCCTCCACGCAAAGTCGTCGGAGGTATGGCCTGCATTGCGGGTGGCAGAAGGACTGGGGTGAAGAAGGAGACGAGAAAGATGAGGGGGTAAACGCAAGGTATTCAAAAAGTTAAGGGTCAGAAAGTAATTTTGAGGACCAAATTGCAAAGTGGATCAAGATGACCTTCCCTTAGGTCCAAATTTTGGTATAAACCTAATTTGGACCTAAGGAGTCCAATGGTGAAGTTGGATTTTAGGTTTGACCACGTTTTACTAGATATTTTACGTAAAAACCCAAATTACGTTAAAAATTGGGTATGGACCTCAATCTAGGTCAAAATAGGTTCGAAAGGCCAAATTGAAGGTTCTAAATCCTAGGGGATATTTTTTCATGAATTTTAGAGGGTTTAGTTGATTTTTATCTTGTCTGAAACTTCATGAATTAAGGTGGATTTGTTTTAGGGTTATAGAATGTCATTTAATTCCTAGATTTTGTCATAACCCTTTTCTGACCAAATCATCCCACTTTTTCCTTTATTAGGTTCACTTGACCTATGTATAGATCCTTAGAAATCCCGTTCATGCACTGTAATGGTAAAATTATAGTTTTACCCCTTGTATCATGTTTTATTCTCAGATTAATAATTCCTTGAATTAGGCCTTCCCTTAGGTTATGTAGGAGCTTTTGTTCACCTTATTAGGTTAAATGTGCTAGTTAGGGTTCATGATGAGATTCTCATCATAGACCTTAGTCACCAATCTTTTGTCTCTTTGTGCTTGAAAATTTTAGTTTGACCCTTCGTCTATCCTAAACTCGACAGAACTCGTTTTTGGGCTTTGATCACTTCCAACCCATGATTACTTAACCCAAGCTAGGTGGGAATTGAAATCGTTGCACGAGGGTGCGGGAGTGATTTGTGCTTAATAGAAAATATATGCAAATAAAAGAAATCTCCAACCATAAATGAACGCAAGGATTTATAAAGGAAACCTAAATCGGGAAAAACTTGTACGTAGATATCCCTATCTAGGATTTTATGCCTGCACCTTGTAAGAATCACTGACTACATTGCAAAGAACCAAGGGTGGTGTACCTCTAATATATAAAACTCTTCTTGGAGAGGCCCAAAAAGGTTTTTGTTCCTCTTCTATGAAGAAGAACATGAAGCCTACAACTTAGGTACCCAATATACAAATAAAATTGAAAATAATTGTACAATAGTCCTCTAGAGCTAATTGTTGGTGCTAATACACGATGATATTTGACTTTGATAATAACAAAATAAGTATTATTTAACATTTACATTTGAGATTAAGATTTCAGGTTGAATACAAATGGAAGCTTGATGGAAGCTCAAGCTCCATGGAGGTATAGAGGAGCTTAAAGGACAAAAGCATCAAGGAGCAAAGGAATGAAGGCTTAAAGCTTGAAGAAATAAAGAATATGATAGATTTATGTTGTTGTATCAATATAATTTATTTTTTCTCTTTTTCATTTTGTAGACACTTGTAAAAGAGCCCGAAAACAGAGTTAAATACCCTAGACAAGTGTTAGGTAGCTTAGAAAATCAAACCCTACTCATTAAGGCTTCAAAACAAAGATAGGTGTAGGGTGTTGACCAATTTGGTAAGGCACTGACTAGCTCCTATGTAGCTAGGCGACTAAGTGATCAACTTGTCGACTACCCCCTATATAGGGCACCGATTGGCCGTCCAACCCCTTAGTAGGACATCGGTCAATACTGTATCACCTGTCAACCTGTTGCCTGTTTTAGAGAATCAGAACTTATAAGACTAAAGTAGCCAAATGATCGAGTGTTGACCATCCATAATAGGATAAGTTGATTGGTAGTCGTCTAACTAGTGAAGCACACATTCGGCTATCCTCACCCTTGTAGGGCACTGATCAAAGATACATGTTGGTCGATTGAACCTAGTGTAATAGGACAACCAAGTGTTGACTGACTACACCTATCTGTTGGTTCTGCTTGATTTTCTAGATTTTTGACCCACTTTTTGACAGCTTCAATTGTTCCAATGGGTATATCACTTGCTTCCACACCTTTAAAGTGTTCCTATGAGTTCTATAAATATCTTTGAACAGTCCTAATCTTAGATACACATAAATGAAAAGAAAATCAAGTGAGATACACTATTGTGAACTAATACTTCCACCTACATCCACTTAGAGTGAGATTGAAAGAGAGATATTGTTAAGTTGATCTTCCAGCTCTACAAGTCATCTTAGAGAGCACCGATTTGCGATGCCATCACTCCAAAACCCTTTCAATTCAGGGAAGCACTCTTTCCCAATAGGAGGTTAGTCTAACTTGATATTTGGGCTCTATAGGTTGTTGCTTCATTTTGTCATTGTTGGGTATTTGTCTTGTGGATTTTCATATTTGTTGGAGACAAAAGAGTATTCCCAGAGAAGAGTGGTTTTGAGGTATACTATTATCGCATAAAGTAGTGCTATTATATTAAGGTTGTATCACTCTTATTTAAGTGATATTTTAGCGATTTAATCGACTCGGTCGATCGAAAAATCCTTAAGAAAATTAGGTGATGGTTTTTACCCAAGATAAGTTTCCATTTAAAAATCTCTTTGTCTTTTGTGGTAAATGCTTTATTTATGTGATTCATAATTTTATTCGATTAATTTTTTTATCATGCACTATTCAACCGCTTTCTAGTGCAATTGACACCAATGTGTAAGTGAATAAATGCAATAAGACTAGAAAATACTTCCTTATACTTCCCTTAAGTCGGAATGAGGGTGTTGAGTGTGAAGGAGCTAGAGTGCTAGAGCTTTCCTTACGTGAAATTGAGAAATGAGCATTTTTTATGCAAATAATCTCACAAGAGTGTTTGAAAATGTTACAACCCGAATCCGGCACCTCTGGGAACTTGGAAACAGTTCGCCTCGACTAACCCCAAGATCCAGTCATCCAAGGAGAGGCTATCCCAAACGTACGAAACACACCACAAACCACGCATGCAAGTAGCTCAGCAATTTAAAAAGAATAAAGCCAACAACGGAAAATATAAATTAGATTCCAGAAAGATGACATGCTATAGGCAGAAAACATAATCACTAGCCATCACAACAAAGCAAAAAGGCATAACAATAACAGTTCTCAACATAAGACAGAAGTACTCACTAACAACAGAAAGTAGCGAAAATGGAAAAGAACAAGTAAAACTATGGCTGGGCTCAACTCAGTCCAGCACTCTCTGCGGCCAGTGGTGCTGGCTGCTCGACTCCCTAACCTGTAGATGGTTATATATGATAGTGGTCAGCTAACGCTGAGTAGAGTGGTATATTTAAAATAGTTATAGCATCTAAAGACAATAAAGAAAAGTAGTTTGCTGCATGCAATTATCTAATTATCCAATCATACGGCTAATTTAACTACTAGTGTTCATGAGTCGATTTTCTAATAAGGATCCACAATGTCTCTTAATAGCGGCTGAATAGCGGCTGTAGATGAGGCAAAATGCGACAACTTCAGGAAACGTGTGTGGTACTCGCTGACCGTCATCGCCTCTTGGTGGAGAGTGTGGAACTCCCGCCTCCTCTGGTCCTGCCAAGCCTGTGGAAAGTACTACTCGCAGAAGAGCACCACAAACTGGTCCTATGCCGGCTCTCCCCCCTCCTGGTCTCTGACTGCCCTCTACCACCTGTGGGCTGTGCTCTCCAGCTGATACGTGGCGAAGGTCATGCGACACTCTACAGGAGGGTGGAGTGTGTCGAATATCTTCTCCATCTGCTTCAGTCAGTCCTTGGCCTCAGATGATCTCCCCTCCCCCTTGAAGGAGGGGTCTTCAGTTTCCGGAACTGAGCGAATAGGTCGTGGTGGAGCCGCAACATGGGTATAGGTATGCCTCCTGGCAAGGAGAACTCATGCTCAGAAGTGTCTGAGGGTGGTGGAGGATCACCCCCTCCCCCTTCGGCTTGTCCAGTGCTACGGCGTCTTCCCTGCCGCACAGAGGACTCTCTCTCCCTGTCCTTAGGATGAGGTGGCTAAGGAGGAGGCTGCTGAAACTCCTCTCGAATGATGTCATGAATTAGCTAGGTGAGGCCTTGAGCCTGGATGCTCGGAAGGAGGGGTGGATCGACCCCTCCCTAAGCCCTGCACGCCCACCTCCGCGACCACGTCCACGACCACGCCCACGGCCGGCTCCACAAACTCCGTGACGAGGCATCTCCTACATAGAGATGGAAGAGAAACAAATAGAGATTCTCAAAGATACAAGTTCAAAATATGACTCAGACGCATAATTCAAGAAGACACGTTGTGATGGTTATCCTAGCTACATGCGCATGTGTGGTTACTTTCAATCCGTTGGGTTATCTCTCGGGACGACCTTGCTCTACTACCATCTTGTTACGACCCAAATCCGACCCCCCTGGGAACCCGGAAACAGCTCGCCTCAACTAACCCCAAGATCCAGTCGTCCAATGAGAGACTATCCCAAACCTATGAAACATACCACAAACCATGCATGCAAGTAGATAAGCAATTTAAAAAGAATAAAGCCAGCAGCGGAAAATATAAATTAGATTCCAGAAAGACGACATGCCATAGATAGAAAACATAGTCACTAGCCATCACAACTAAGGCAAAAAGGCATTACGATAACAACTCTCAACATAAGACAAAAGTACTCACTAACAACAGAAAGTAGCGGAAACAGAAAAGAATAAGTAAAACTATGGTTGGGCTTGACTGGGCCAAACACTCTTTGCGGCTGGTGGTGCTGGTTGCTCGACTTCCTGACCTGTAGATGGTTATATATGACGGTGGTCAGCTAATGCTGAGTAGAGTGGTATATTTATTTAAAATAGTTATAGCATTTAAAGACAGTAAAGAAAAGTAGTTTTCTGCATGCAATTATCCAATTATCCAATCATACGGCTAATTTAACTACTAGTGTTCATGAGTCAGTTTTCTAACAAGGATCTACAACGTCTCTTAATCTTTCTGTTCCCTAAGGGAACGATCTTGATTTTAGTTTTTCCTGAGATGCAGGATGTACACATGGTACTCTCCTGGCTGGGAGAGCAACCCGTGGTAGTCCTACACCCAGTCTACTACCCCGAGATCATGGTCACGACATAGTGGTGACTACGGCATGTGCGATAAGCGCACGGGTAGCTACCCCGTAGTGGCACACGGTCAGTCGTTTCTGCTAGTGGGTACACCCAAACGTCCAACATAGAATAGAACAGGGGTCTCGCCCCTCAACAATCTGCGTACCCTCGCCCGACTATCTCGATTTGCCCAGAGGGCCTCAACAGGAGTCGGCGTAGGGGGGTCTGTCCTAACCCTGGGTCCCATTGGGCAGCTAGCTCCCCCCTATACAAAAGGAATAGTAGCTCTCTTCGGTACCACGTACACGAGGGCCAGCTTACTTTCATACCAAGGGACAGTTACTTTCCTCGGTACCGTGTACACGAGGGCCAGCTTACTTGTCTTACTAAGTCCGAACAACTACCCATAGGCAACATGTTCCATCATTCCACAGATTTTTCCACATCACGGTTTCAGTTTTCTTTCAAATTCCCTGTAGGGTTCATGCATAGCTTTCCTTATTTTCGTAACATCCAAATATCTCTATTCATGTCATGATTAATTAAACACATTGCAGGTAGCTCATGGTTTCACAATCCAGTAATTATCTCAGCAATCAATTATACATGATACAACATGTATTTCAATTCAAGTCAGGGTTCGATAATTATAAACATGCAACTCATGATTTATTCAAGAAACATCACAACAGATTAAGCATTCAAATAATATAAATTCCTCTATCTCAGCCTAGGGTTCATTTCACATCCTAACGGTTATATCAATAGTTTTAATGTAACATGCACTTCAATTATGTAATTTACAGGGCATAGCAAAATCACTCTACCAGCGTAACCGGGATATGTGGGGCATAAACGGCGGACCTCGCAGCCTCCGCAGGTCCCGTGCACACCACGAACAGACAACCTATTTAATACGAACGGTCAAACCTCTCATTACTAACATCCCACATGACAGAAATGTGCTCAAAACAATTAGAATCAAATTCCATCACATTAGAAAATTTGATAGGAAGCCAATGATACTTCGTTTGCGAAAAATCGACCTTGTTTGGGCCCTCAACTAGCCCAAAGACACTTCCTAGTTCACCTAAATCGACCAGGTAGGCTAGTCCAACTGGACCAGCCGCCTAATATCTGGAATATTCCAAACAGACTGAAATCAGACGCCTGGAACAGCTTCCAGACGTCTTAAACCACACCAGAATGCTCACCTTGCGTTCTGTGCTGAAATCGGACGTCTGGAGCCCCTCACGGTCGTCTGAGGGTCCTTCCAGACGTTTAGGACTGGTATCAGTCGTCCGAAGAGACGTCGAGACATCCTAAAGTGTTTGGGGAGACACGCCTGTGGCTATTCCCAATGACCCTGCAATGTGCGCAGGCATGCGCGGTCTGACCATGCCTCTGTTCATGTCGTACAAAAATGCTCAGGGCACAAGCAGAGGAAAATGCCTTCGAAGCTGCGTGCTTTCAAACGTCCAGACCTCCCTCTGGACATCCGAAGACACCCTCAAACGTCTGTGGAATGCCACAAACGTCTGATATTGCGGAAAATGCTCTCGCAACTCCTCCTCGCAAGCTCTCTTCGGTTCTGTACAGACACACACACACTAAATAGGTGTTCAAACCTACGAACACTAGGGTAGGAAGGCATACGCTTCACGCACAAGTCTCGACCAGTGCGTTACCTCGGTACCAAGCACGGCTCAGACATCCGGAGAGTCCTCTGGACGTCCGTGGAGCCCTCCAGGCATCTTCCAAGAGGTGCAGATGTCTAAGGTCGTGGAAAAAGGCCTCCAAGCACCGCACGCATGACCTCCCTCGTAGCGTAGCTCCTTGCCTTGGCCGATGTGCTGCACCTCGAACCACGCAGCAACACCACCCTCTCTTTTCTCCATCTCTGGGACTCCTCCCTCTCCTGCCGCCCTCTTCCTCTCTCGTTGCCTGTAGAGGAACGAAAGGAGGAGGGTGGGCGCTGCTTGAAGAGGGAAATGGAGGAGGGTGCGGTCCCCGAGGAGGGCCTTTAAGGCTTTTATAGGGAAGCGGAGTTAGGGTTGAAAGAGGGGTCTTGCGTAGAGGGGTTGTGTGGTGGGGTAGGGGAAAATTGCACCCCACCCACAAAACAATTGATGGGGTGTTAAAATTGCGCTCAGACCGTTAAGATTCTAGAAAGAAAATCCAAACGACCTCTACAAGGGTCATTTCAAAAAAGAATAGCAAGAGAGAGAGATGTTGCACCTTGATTTAAAGCTTTCATAAGATATTTATAGACTAGGTTCAAGGCTTAAAAGTTAGAATCCCTTGAAAATTTGATTAAAAAAGATTTAAATTTGATTTGAAAAGATGTAGATGCAACAAGTGAGAATAGTCAAAAGTATATGAAATTAATTGATTAACACTTATTTTAGATGATTAAGACATCGTTCCTAATCGATTAAATTAGTGGATTAATCGTCAAATTCAATAAAGGAAGTTTACAAAAATTAATCGATTAATTGATAATTTTAATTGATTAAGACTATTCTATAAGTCTCTAATTGGATTTTCAATTAATCAATTAATTTACAATTTAGAATGATTAATTTTATTCATAGAACTAAAATTAACCGATTAACCAATGTTCTTAGTCGATTAAATTTCTACTTTGAATGTTGGATCATTTGAAACTTATATCCATTGACGATGGGGTGTTAGTTATCAAGTAACCAACCTTCTAGAACTTGTGTAAACATTCGTAATGAATTAATTTTCAATTACAGTGAATTTTAAAAAGTTTTCTAATAATTTTTAACTTTATAATTCTAAGGGATGCAATGTGTGTGTTAAGTGCACATGGCTATTTAACAAATCTTCTACAATGAATAAAATCATTTTACATACACTAATTAAGCTTCTTTTTGTTGATTTTCTTGAAGTTCCATCACTAGTACTTCTATATTTTCTCATCATCATCAAATATGAAATCGTCACCTTCATATCTTGAAGCTTCCTTGATATCATCAACTTATTTAGCTCCTTTGTAGTGAATTTTAAGCTCTACATTCAATGATTAAGCTCATCCAAGTAATTTTTTATTTGTTAACTTTAAAATTAGGCTTATTTAGTGTCTAGCACTAACAACTACCGCCAATGTGTCTCCTTTGTAGAAATGCCTCAGAAAATTCCTATCGTACATATCTTTACCAATTGCCCCTTTATTACTGAAGCAATAATGACAACAAATTATAACTCCAACTTCATACTTTTTTGAAATCTCTACCTCCATGGTGCAAAATTCACCATTCTGACTAGGAAGATTGCCAATGTTGCTGCCATCTTGTGGTTCTCATGGAAGGAATGATGTAATCGGTTGTTTCATAGGAAACTCGAAGACCCTTTTCATCTTGCTTCACAAATTTAGAACTTCTTGATTGATTATAGGTAAGAAAACAAACTTTAAAGGTCTATTCCATTTATTTAATATCGCCTTTGATGTTAATTACTGTAGGACTCTCAAACAAGATAGCTTCGCTCATACTGCCAAAGAATTGAACTCGCCATAGGCTATGCTCCATCTACATGTCCAAGATGGGGCATATTTGAATCTTTTGGCCTTAAATAGATTGTCATATTTTTGGGACTGAATATTTTAAACTCTATCGTTATCTTTCCATGCTATGATCGAGCTAGTTGTAATCTTGATTATTTGGGATGGCCCTATACTTATTGGGAGCCCTGTGTATTACCTTGACTTTGCTTGGTAGACAAATGAAATTTGAATCTTTTCAGCTTGCTAAAAAAAGAGAGTAAATAATTATTTTTTGTCGCATTAGAAAATAAAGTAGAAAGAGAGTAAAAGTAGGTATTTTTATGTGAGTGCAACTAAAATATTTTGAAATTACTTAAATGTCAATTTCTTTACTATATTGTCAGCTATGCCATTGAAAAAGTTACGTCATTTTCATATTTGCTACTCCATTAGTCATAGCCATTAAACTTAACAATTTTGGATTTAAATGTCATAAAAAGTTATTTTTTAATCCTCAAATTTTATTTATTTTTATTTTTACCCCCTCTCCCCTCTCTTCTTCCTCCTCCCCACTTCACCTCCCTTCCTCCTCCACCTCCTCACCTTTGATCTCCTCCTTTACCCCCTCCCTCCAACCTTCTCCTCCTCACCTTCGACCTCCTTCACTCCCTCTCTCTAATGGCATGGAGGTGGAGGAGGTGGTCAGGGGTAGTCGGAGGTGGAGTGGTTAGAGGTGTAGGAGGTGGTTAGAGGTGGTCGGAGTGGTCAGAGGTGGTCAGGGCTGGTTGGAGGTGGAGTGGTCGAAGGTGTAGGAGGTGGTTGATGAGGTGTGGCTCATCATAGTTAAAATGTCCAAGTTTAAACACTATCTTATTAACATAATAATTGTGTTAAGTGTAGGAATTAATGAAAATGACCTAAAACACTCAAATTTTGTTAAAAATACATAATTAGGTCACATTTGAGATATTCTATTCAGAAAACACAATTTGATGATCCAAATGTAAATTGAACACATCTTTGAGCTTTAAAGTACAAATCAAGAGTTGAACTATATTCTAATATGTTCAATTAAGCTTCAAGAAAAATCTCATTGCATTTGGACATTATTAGGGCCTTGAAATCATCACATTACAATTAGGTCCTTCATGCTTTTATATTTCTTCACAAATAAAGTTGCAAGGACTTAGTTGAAAGCCCTTAGGGATCACTCTACATCATTTTCTACCACTTATGGGCCATTTCACAAATGTTCTACAGATTCACTTTAATGGACTCATTACACAATTGTTCCAATAGACTTGAGTGTACACTCTTCGCACTGTAGCACACAAAGAACTTGAAGTACAATAACCGTCAATTCCTTTCCTCATGAGATCAACGGTTGATCTTTGACCAATGATCGCGCACCCTTGCGTGCAGCACCGTTACCTCCTCTAGATCCTATCCAACAGTTGGTTTTCATTGTAAATCTTCCCGTGCTCTTCTCCTCCTCTCATCGATCGTTCACACCTAATTCGTTTAATCTCAAAATATGGTGCCCAGATCCCCCCAACACCTATTTAAGGAGCTCTACTAAGCCCCAGCAACCCCTAATCAACTCCCTCCCCATTGAGTTGATCCCTTCGTCCACGTTTCTAGCTCTGGTGACAGCGACGGTGGTTTCTCCCCCAATTTGTCGCCACAGCCACCAGCAGTAGATCCATGGACCTTATTCACTTCGCTGGAGATCCTCTCCTCTCCCTTCGTCGCTGTAGTGATTAACTGCAACCCAGAAATCCCATTCCTCTGTTAGATAGGGTTTATAGCTTTTCTAGATAGATTTAAACGCTTTCTAGTTAGATTTACTGCTTTCTAGCTTAGTTTAGATAGTAATTACACTAAATGATTGCTTAGATTAGGAGTAGATTAGTCATAGCGTAGATTCACCCGATTTGCACCTCTCTGATCAATTCAGATTAGAGAGGCAAATTCGCTTTCAATTGCATATTCATACAACTTCCTCTACATCTCATGACTGTTTTCACCCTCTTCCCTCGTTGTTTTAATCCGCACTCCACTCCCTTCGCCCAAGCATATTTAGATATGAAAATTTCCAACTTCTGGATCTAAATAGTGCTCAAATTCATCGAGGGGTCTCTTTGTTCACTTCACATGTTTACAAAGACCCCCTATCTGGATTTAATTGCATCAATTTATTTGGATTTGGATTTCATGCCCAGCCGTAAGATTTGGAGTTAATTTGGTTTGGAAGGGAATTAATCGAGCGATTAGAGTTTTATTGCTTAATTGAGTGTAATGGATGAATCTGTTATGGTTTGATTGAGATTTTTATATTCAGATGAGCATATGCCTAATTTGAGTTCCATTTTGAGTAAGTTTAGGTCTAGGAATCTCAGATTCACTGAGATGAGACCTTAAACAATGATCCATTTGATTTCTATAGGATTGCCTGAGGTCCTAAACACTAATTTCTAGTGTTTAGGAGCTCCTGGTGAGTGGTTAGAGGTGGAGGAGGTGGTTGGGGTGGTTGGAGCTGGAGTGGTCGGAGGTGGAGGAGGTGATCGGAGGTGGAGGGGTGGCCAGGGTTGGTTGGAGGTGGAGGGAGGTGAAGTGGGGAGGAGGAAGAAGGGGGGGCAGGGGGGTGCAAGAGGGGGGTGAAAATAAAAAATAAATAAAATTTGAAGACTAGAAAATAAAATTTTATTACATTTTAGTTCAGAATTATTAAGTTTAACGGCTATAAGTAATGGAGTGACAAATATGAAAATGATGCGACTTGTTTAATGACATAACCAACAATATAGTGAAGTGAATGGTATTTAAGTAATTTCAGAAAATTTTAATGACATTTACGTAAAAATTCCAAAATTTTATTTCAAAATAAGTTTATTTATTAATTAAAAGTCTTGTCGAGGATAAGTGATGACAAATTATTAAGGACTAAGATTGCTTCTTTCTATCCACATGATCTACATGCACCCATTGAGCAACCCCACCCTCTGTCTATCTCTAACTTCCCACTACCAAAGGACATAAGTACCCCTAGAATTGGAATACAAGGAGCGCTCACCCACACTCTCCATTATATAAGGAGATAAGTAACCTCCATTTTGAAGACAAGGAGTGGTCTCCCCCCTCTCCACTACATAAGGATACAAGTACTCTTAGGCTTGGTGATCATCGAACAAACAAGTTACAAGGTTGTTTCTAAAGAAATGATGAGCTCTCCGGTGGTCTACAATGATAAGTGTAAGTGCTGTGCCAATTTTGGGACTTTAAGGAAGGGAGCATGGATCCCTGAAGAGGATGGGCTCTTGAGGAGGTGCATAGAGAAGTATGGCGAGGGCAATTGGCATCATGTCCCCATTCGAGCCGGTAAATATGTAATAGTAGCTAGTTTTTAGCATACATAGATATGATTTAGTATGCAAGTAATATACATGTATGTACGGGGCCACCAGGAAGAGAAGTCGAAATTAAGTACTGTGCTTGGTACAAATAGAGATCCCTGGTATTGGAAAAAAAAAGTTTGAGGCAATTGGATTTAGTTATAAAGAAAAAAAAAAAAGGATACATTTCTTATCTGTTATCTCTAGACATTAACACAAGCTTCTAATAATATGAAACTATTTTCCATTGGTGTGATTATATCACCATTTTACAAAAGGGGGTGAAAAATCAAATGGAGGACTGATTCAGTTCCTTTAAACCTCCATGCAAACACAAGCATGGGAAATACCTTGGCTCTTCCATTTTGCTCCTTACTCTTCCTTGGGTCACCCTTTGTTGCTTCTACTTGACTCCTATATAATTCTCTTGCCCTTCCTCACGTGTGGGTGCTTACCCATCTGAGTTTCTTGACCATACCCGAGCTGCAAGACCATCCTCAATTCCTCAATATTTTCGTGAGTTGGTCCTTAATTGCCTTCCCTAATAAAGAATTATAAATTAACCTACCTATATATGCGGCAATCAAGTTGGTGTAGATTAGAGGGAATTCCGAACATCTTATCTTTATTTATACACAAGTAATCCTAAAATCATATCGATATGGCTACATTGGAATCGAAGATGTTGATCAAGCATTTTGACTCTGCAATGAAAAAGGACGTAAGATAGGAGATATTCCAAGAAATGCCTTTGACTATATATGTGAACATTATCCTTGGTACTTTGCAACAATTGAGGAATATTACCTCACAAATATCAAAAATATGCCTTAACAAATTAATGTGCCTTGGAAGGATTTTCTTAAGGATAAAATTGATATACCAGGAACAATCCTTAATTTATAATATAAGCAAGGTTCTTTTCTTTCTAAGAATATAAGTTATGTCCAAGTCCTAGAAGAGGACTTTAAACCAAAGATAAAGATCTGAGTTCATTAATTTATTTTTCTTGACTTGTGATACTATTCTTTTGTAGTACAGGATGAAACTACCAGTAGATCATGGTTTTTTTTGGTACTTATCTTGTTAAAATATGACAAAAGTTTTACGAATTTGACCATCAATTCCTTTAATTTGGGTAGTGCGGCATGAAGCAACCGATAGATCTCACGGATTTTTCGGCACTTGTAAAAATAAGGCAAAAGTTTTACAAATTTGGCCACCGGGGTCCCTTAGGTTTTTTTATTCCTTCATTTTGTGCATGTCATACTTCTGTAGGGCTATGCTAATCTCCTTATCATTCCAATTTTATCAAGCATCTCTGAAGAAAATCCTAGGCATGCCATGCGGAAGATCTTGGATAAAAGGTGGCATTTAGTCACATCCATTTTGGATGAGTTGATGGATAATTTTCCTGATAAATTAGCAATTTTTCAAAGAATTATATTTCCAATAGAATTATATCTGTAAATGGAAATGTCTGTATTTGAAAAGAATTGTCTGTAGGTTTTGACAGAATGAAAATGTACTTTTGAGGGTGAACTTTTCTTGAATTCTCTGATGCAACTTCGATGAGCCTCGGAAGAACAACCTCTTGATACCGGTGATAGTTTCCCTGAACGTTTCAGGTTTACGGAGGTGTAGGAAGAGCTGCAGGCTACGGTGGGTCAACTACTTGCAACCTAACCTCAAGCGAGGGGAGTTCGCTGAGGATGAAATTGATCTCATTATTCGCCTTCACAGGCTACTCGGAAACAGGTGAACTTACCATTAGCAGACTCTTTTCATTTTCATAAGTTGATTCATTGTGAGAGATTTTCGGACTGAAGAAAGAATTAACGCAAATAATTGCTTAAAAAAAAAAAATTCAAATAATTGTTTTACGTTGGGACGTGGACTGAGAAGTATAAAAGTTGACATGTAATAGTGTAAATATAATTTTAATTTATATCTATTTTTTTAGGTAAAAAAAATGCTATCACATGATATGGTCTATTAATATTGAAATCAATAAATCACTTTGATACGGATGTAAATCATTAAAATCATTTTTGCAATCATTTTGTACTGGTGTAAAATTATTTTGTAAGGGTATAATCTTATTTATACTGTGCAAAATCACTTTGCACATTCAAAATAATTTTGCATAGGTGTAAAGTAAGATTGCACAGATGCAATCTTGCTTTGAACTACTTTACACCAGTGCAATTTTATTTTACACTGGTACAAAATTAAATTTCAAGTACTTCTTCACTAATGGCAAGTGATTTTACACTTAAAATGTGATTTTTCCACTTTAGACTTCAGGGTGTAGTCTTTAGTACCCTAAATTACAAATCCTAAATAATAAGGTGAAAAATTACCTTACAAGTGAAAAATCACTTCTCATACGTAAAATCACTTTCCATAAACCCAAATCATAAATTCAAATGTTAAAATCACTTTCTACGGATGTAATATCACTTTAGATAGGTGAAACTACCATTGAAATCATTTTACACAGATGTAAAATGATATTACACCAGTGTAAAGACACTTTAAAATAATTTATCATCGGTATAAAATATTTTTACATCGATACAAAATCACTCAAAATAATTTATCATCGATGTAACATAATTTATCATCGATATAAAATTATTTATCACCTATATATTTTAATTTAATGTAAAATAATAATTTTTTTAAATATACTGAAAATTATGATATAATAAATTTTATATTTTTTATTTTTTATATTAAATATAATTATAAAATAAAATAACATTTTCAATGATATGTAAATTATGAAAATAATAGGTATAACTTTACCTACATCACCTTTCACGTCGGTATCTATACTTCCCTACTTTTTAACTTTACGTTATTAAACGTAAGTACTACGCGAAGAAGTTATAAAATCACATATGGGCAATGCTGACAACGTCTCCCTCCCTCTTCATGTGTTTGCCTTGATTTGACATTGCAATTATTGCTGTCTGCGGTTAATGAATGTAGCACTAATTATCTGTTTTTTTTTTGAATGGATATGTAGCCCTCATCGGTGTTTTTCTTCGATCTGTTTACAACATTGCGTTTCAAATTAGTGGTTAATTTTTTATGGTCCTCTCCATTCTCTTAGTATGAAAATCCTCTGTATTCACGATTTTACTCTTCTTTCCTATGTAAAAGGATCTTACAAGTAAATCTTGTCTTCGTGATTTCTTGAAAACTATTCTCGTTTAAATTTTTAAATTGCAAGTGTCCATCCAGGAAAAGCGGGGGAAAAAAAAACCGGCCATCTAGGAAAAGGGCAGAAATGCCCGTGTGCGTCGTTATCAGTCTCTGTGCACCATGGAGTGACATATAACATGATATAATGAGTATATTACCACAAAAAGTAATATTATAATGATGTAAGCCTTTTGGTTTAAAGCTCATGGAGATTACCCCTAATTATATCCTTGTAAAAAGAAGCCTAACTTAGAACATAATCAAGAAATGCCCTTGGGATGGTTAGTCATTACTCCTAAGAAGATATTTGCCAAGAAATATGTCACTGCATGTCCTTGTTTTGAAAAGTCCTTTGGTTTATGGAAGAGGTACATGAACGCCCTTCGTGAGTCAATAATAGTGATATTTGTAACAAAAACCTAAAAGGATGATTGCATGTTTTATTTTATAGCTTATGGATTGATTTGATTGGATTAAAATCCTTATTTAATATAATCTATGTCTTAGAAAGTAGAAACTTCCTCAGCTAATATCCAAATTAGATCCAATAAGGATGGAAAATCTAAGCTAATCAAATCCAATTAGACTGATTTAATGAATTTATTGGATTCACATGTACCTCTACATGCATCTATCTTGTTTATATTCACAATTTCTACTTAAAAATAGATGGATGCTAGCAAAAAAACTCAACCCTAAGCACTTACCCTTTTTAAACATGGGATGTCTAATTCAAAAATTGAAATAGGATTTATCATCTCATCTTCTCGGATAATTATATGTTAGAATTTCCAACCAGATGGTCCTGACGGATAATTATATGTTAGAATTACATGTCTCCCTCCCTCTTCATGTGTTAGCTTTGTACGTGCAAGAGGGTGTTTCAGAAGTGAAGCCTTACATCTGCTAATTCTGCTAAAAAGTAGCCTCTATGTATGGTTGGAAATTCTAACACCTTGCTTCTCAAAAATGGTTTTCTGACATTTTATATATAGGTGGTCACTAATCGCGGGACGTATCCCAGGGCGTACCGCAAATGATATCAAGAACTATTGGAATACCCACCTCTCGAAGAAGTTAGGGCTTAATCCACCTAGAGTTCAACATAGCAACACCATCACAAAGAAGATTAATGGAGGAGGCCGGGAGAAGAAAAAGAAGAATAGAAAGGCCCCTGCTATCACGGTCATTAAGCCTCAACCTCGGATCTTAAACACAAAGTTCTTCCTCCCCTATATGGACAGTACTATCGAAAGATCCACGATTAAGGAAGCATCTAGTACTGCTTGCACAACCAGGCAAGGCGAGCCATTCTTTTTACCAAGTGGTGAAGAACAGTGGTGGAGGAGTCTAGAAATTGAACTTGATGAGAGTGGTGGTAAGGAGGAGTATTTCAATGTTGACTTTGTTGGGATGGATGCCACTGGAAAGGCCGAGGGATGGCCGGAGATCGGATTGGATGCAGAATTTCTTCGAGCATTAATGTCTGATTAAGATATTATTGGTAGTTGTGTAGTTCTTCTTTCATGGGTTATGTTGAAAGATTAAATAAATGGACAATATAATTGTCTGCAATCTCCTATATATATTTACGTACTCCTATGTATATTTACGTAGACGATAAATGCACCTAGGCATATTGGTCCTGATGGAGTTACTGCGGTGTGCGTAGAATATCATTGGAGCAAATTAACTGAATGTTTTTTTTTTTTGTCAGTCAGGACAACCCTGCGTTTCGACTTCCGCCTCCCCCTCTCCGTACACCCAAGCCCTAGACACATGGGGCTCCGATCTGCCGACGTTGGCTGATCGGAGCCCCCTCAACCCCATCGGATCCTCTCCTCCTCCTCCGGGACCTCTTCTCTTCTTCGAGCGAAGCTCCATCAAGACATGCAGCATCATTGCCCGCTTCCGCGACCGCGTCTGAGCTTCGCGGTCGTCGAGTTGTCGTGTGTGTCGGGGGGCCTGATCGTCGCGACTGCGTCAAGCTCCCCAGCTGTCTCGGTGGTCGGGGGCGGCCGCGTAGCGCGTCTGGGCTTCCAATCGTCGCGCCGTTGCGTTGAGTCGTCAGAGCTTCCCGTTTGTCGCCCCCGCATCTCGGATTCCAGCGTTGCTGTCCGGTGCTTGGTCCGCTGTGAAGATGACGGTCGGTGGTGCGGCGAAGGACGGCTGTGGGCGGCGGTTCGATGGTGGTCGTGTGGTGCTTCGGATGTCGGTAGTGGTTTTGCTTTGTTGATGTGCATTGGCATTTTAGTGTAGTTTTTAATTTTGTTGGAATCACGTGTCACATCGAATATTTACAGTTGAGTTTGTCTTTGGTTTTTTTGGGTCGATTTATTTATTTTTGTTGGCATATTTTTACAAGTTTTATATTATTGATGTTTTACTGTATCTATAAAGATTGTTTGATTTCTGGTTTTGGGACATTTTTTTTTTTTTTAATTTCTTTTCTTATTTCTATATTTTGAATTTCTCCATTCTTAAGGAATATAATCTTTTCCTCTTCGTGAGAGCGTCAAGATTTTCTCTTCGTCTCTTATGCATCTTCTTGCATCGGGTATCTCCCATTTTTAACGAAAATTTCCTTAAAAAATAAAAACTGAATGTTTTTTTAGTTATTGAAGTCACCATGTAAAATTGCTGGATGTTAAGTTTTTGAATTTGTTTCTTACTCTCCGTCTTTCCATTGAAAGAAAACATTGATTCAAATAAACATTTCGACAGAGGTGTTTCTCGTGACCTTCAAAATATGGAAGCAAAAAAGAACCTTCTGGACATCTATCTTTAAATGCCTAAATGAGTTGTGGGTAATGTTTAATGTTTTCTCCATGTTTAACTAAAATAAATGTTTAAGTTATATATGTCTACCATGACACATAATTTTGAGACATTTGAATCGAACTAACATGTATGTATTTGAATGAAATGTCACAGTATCGAGATCAAACATTCACATTAGATCTACCTTGATATTTAATTGATTTTATAAATGTCTAGATAAAATTATAATTATGTAGATAATTAGGAAAGAAAACTCCAAAAAAAGCTTTTTTTTTCTTTTTTTCTGCCTGCAGCGGAAAGAGTAGCTGAAATGTATATTAATTTGGACCTCTATCGATGTTCTCTTTCTAGGCATAGAGATGTCTAAATGATTCGATGGAAGATGGTCTCCGTTTCAAATACTAACGAGAGCGATCCTTCAGGAGGTACCGCTAGTACGTGGATCCTACGTCACTTTGGCAATCTGTTTGCCACATGATCGTTCTTTGGTGTAAGTTGTCTTGGGTAAGCAAAGCCATATTGCGTGAGAATCTAGACACTTTGAGGGAAGATTCTTTTGTAAGTTGTCTTGAGTTGTATGCATCTTTGACTAAGGTCTCGTCTATTTGGAACTGGGTTAACATGTAATGATCTAGTTTGAGTCTCCTTGACGCTTAGGGGTGATTGTGTTTACCTCCAATTTGCTCAAAGGAATTTTGAGTCAAAAAAAATAAAAAAAATCTAGATTTGAATCTAATATAAAAAAATTAATCTTGACAATGGATTCAAAGCATGCAACTAAAATAAATATTTAAATTCAAGTAGTACTAATTTTTAATTATTTACATCACACTATATATTTTCATCAATTTCTTATGTAAAATTAACTTCCAAGATGTTAACTTCTATCACTTAAACTTATGATATTTGTATGCCTGTTACAAGAAGATTCAAATAATCCTGACCTCGATAGTCAAGAAACTCAAAGCCTAAATGAACAAAAAAATAACTTCACAAGAGTTTAAATGTGATAACACATGAGATTAATATATTGACATTATAATTTTAATAGTGTGGGTTTTGAGGACAAACCGGTCATGGTATTACCTTATATATATGGATACCTTCGAATTGAGGAGACGTAACAGGAATGAGAACATAGTCTCGGAAGTTCCCAAAAATCCCTAATCAAATTTTTTTCATATAAATATTTTCATCAAGATTCGAACAATCAATTCACATGTTCTCAATAGTTTGGGTGGCCCTACTTTGTTGTACGATGTTTGGCCATTCTATATAAAAAAAATTTTAATTCTAAAATCATTTGTAATTTTATTCGAATTCAAGTTTAACAAAAAAAAAAAATTAACCTCGACAAAGTCCACCAAGTAAAATTATTATTTCCTCACCTAAAACACTTGATTGTGACGATTACAATTAAAATTATCAAAATCAGTGGCCAAATTCGAACAAATTGTCGCAAATAAACGGTCTCAAAAAGGTCTCGTACTGATAACCATGGAAAGCCTTTTATGGTTATCGTGACATATCTTCAAGAATGCGCGGAAGGTGATGTGGCCTTTCAAGGCTTGAAATAAATCATGGTGTTAATCTTCCTGAAGTGGTTTAGAAACAAATCACAAATGAACCTTTGCATGACAGGATTAGTTTCCATGATCAAATATTAAGATCATAGGAGGAAGGTCGTTACTCATCATTATGGCTGTGGCATTAAGTAAAACTTTACGGATCACAGGAGGAGGGTCGTTACTCATAGATATGGCTGTGGCATCAAGTAAAACTCTACATTTTTGAGCTTGACCTTTGGTGTGGGAATACAAAAGTTAGAAGAAAAAAAAAGTTAGGTTGATTTTCAATGTCATAGAAAATGAAAATTAGTAAAAATAATAATAATAATTTTGTGAAAATCATATCATTTTTTTTAGCAAATAAAAGTTTTAAAAAAAATAAATAAATAATTGATACATTTTAACTTTCCATCGATATTAATCGGTGTATTTTGATTATTCATGTATTTTGATTTTTTACCACTATCAATCGATATATTTTAATTTTCTACATAAAAGATCAAAATACATTAATTAAAAAATTTTAAATAATATATTTTGATTTCTTATTTTTACACATCAAATGAAAGTTAAAAATTTGATTATTAAAAAAATAAAATAACAATAAGAAATCAAAATATACCACGTATTATGAAATATGTTATATGGTATATTTTAATGCAATCATTATTTTAGATTATTTTACATTTACTTATTTTTATATATATTATTTTATATTCTCATAGAAATATATTCAATATTAATCTCTAATAGAAAAATATAAAATTAAAAAATTAATGAGAGAAACAAAATTTAAATTAGACATACACATTAAATTATATATAAGAAAGATGAAATAAGAAAAAAAAAATAGAGAGAGAGTCAAGATAAAGAGAACGCTTGGATTACTTTAGTAGTAAAAAGATTTAAAAATAATAATAAATTAACAATATACAACTAATGTATAGAGTGACAATGGTTGGAGGAGATTCACAAACATTGAGTCGTGGGGTGCAACGACTTAGGAGAGTGAATTTCCTCGATGATTATATTGCAACCGAAACTTACATTAAAAGTCTCCTCAAATTACGATATATAACTGATGTATAGAGTGACAGGATCGAAAAGAGAATTATAAAATAATTAAATATTATTATAATATATTTATTTTTTAATAATAACGTACCAATTGATTGATTATATTTTAGATGTAATCCATGAGCAAGAGTTGTAATATATTTAATATTACGTGAAACGATTTTTCCTTGAAATGTTGTAATCATTAACTTAAAAATAAATTTTTAAATAACTTTGAAGGTAATTTTCATTAATGAATATGATTACGTGATTATGTTTAATCTTTTAAGTTGTACGTTATATATATATATATATATATATATATATATATATATATATATATATATATATATATATATATATATAAAGCTAATAATTGTCTTTCCATGTCCTGAGCGGTGACTGCTTTCACCTGAAGTTGCTTTATTTTACGGCATGACCACGACACGTAACGAACAATATTGGCCATCCAAGACAAGTATGTAATCGTGTGGATATCAAATTTCAAGGTCGAATAATTATAAATAAAAATACTGAAAGGGAGGATATCCTATGTTAGGTAGTCTTGGAGGACAGGGGGTTGGAGCTGGATGTTGTGCTTGCCATGTGATTGAAGAGAATTTGATCGGGAGATGAAACTTGCAAGTGGTCGAAGATTACGTTGAGGCTTGGGTGGCCCTGTAAGTGGGACGTGTGCTCTTCGAATAGGTACAAATTTCGTATTGACATCTGCTGGAACATGTATTAATCAATGCACCGTTTGATTAGTGGACATCTCCCGAGATATCCCGATATCCTACTATCGTAACAGTGTCAATATATATCTATATCTATATATATATATATTATATATATATCTATGACATGATATCAACTTATACATGCATTTACACCTATTTTATGATATTAAAATATAAAAAGTTAACAAATGAAAATTATAATTTATTCTACAAGGTATAAAATGAAAGTGATCATTTGGATTACTATATTTTAATATTTTATTGATAAAAATCATTTTTTATAAATAAAAAATTACTTTTTTAATGAAAGATTATTTTTCATTTGTAAAAAATTATATTTTAAATGTGAAATCAGTTATCATTAATAAAAAATAAAATATATTGATATATTTTAATTTTTAATCAATTAAAAATTATTTTCAATAGTTATATTTTAATTTTTTTAATTTTGAATCGATTAATTTTTATTTTTAATCCGTTGATTGTAATTTCATATTACAAAATATATTATAATATATATTTTCGTACCCTCATCCATATTATAATCACATTATCGATCATTCGTATCGACGCAACTTATCCCTCACCTATTGGATCCCGAAATGAACTCGTTCCTTTAATTAAATACACTCTAAAGTGTCCGATCTCATTTACTCAAAAAACTGTAACATCTTCACTTGCGGGGATTGGACAACTTGCCATCGGCGGTTGATAAAGGGGGTCTCCGTCTGGTCTCCGTTGGCTTTTTTTTCGTTATTCTAGGATATTCCTTCCAATAAACCCCTCGGTAACAACCTCCTGAAGCTGTTGTAACTGCTGAAATAACCATTTCACGTCTACTTTTTTATATGTCGTACGTGCTCATATCAGTGAAGAGGCAATACAATGAGCTCTCATTTCCATAGTCCCTTCTCTCTTAGCATAAGCTCAGAAACTCGATCAGCAGTAAAAATGCGGAAGGTATAAACGGCTCATTTATGCTCTTAAAAGTTTAAAGAGGTCGATGAACACCGCACAAACCTTAAACCATTTTCAAATCATTTTATAGTCAAATTATGAATTACCCTCGTAGCTGTTCAATCTTATTGCACCTGTACTATTGGCATAGCTATCAGTGTTGTACACGGTCCTACAATGACGATCAATATTTTAAGGTTGTGCAATTTGGCGTACATGTCAACAGCGGTGGTTCTGACCATTGGTATATTACCAATGTTTTTTATGTCAGTGTAGATCTCATATGTTAGCCAGCGGAAAAAAAATCTTCGTAGAACGATCACTGTAGATCTCATGGCCTGGAACGATCACTGTAGGTAAATGGTGTGGTATATTGATTCTTATAGAGGTAATGTTTGAAGGGATTATCGAAAAGCTATATCCAAGGAGATTGAATCAACATGGAGAGATTTCAAACGACATAGGTTAACTGCAAGTTCAAGGTTCCATTTACTCGTAGAAAAATCTTCAAGGTAAATACATGAAGAAAGCTTAACTGAAAAGAAAGAGTTTGATTCGTCAGTGAAATACACAGTCGTTTTCTTTATTGTATTCCTAAGTTAGCTTCAGCCGTTATACTTTTGTTAGTGATGATTTAAACAGTAGATTGGATGCAATGAGGCAATCGATGCGTTGTAGGTTGGAAAGCAAGAATCATAGTTTATTTGATTTATACTAATCTTGGGTTGGTTTAAGTTGGAGATATCACAAATCACGTGTGATTTAGTCCTTTCGTATATATTATTAATTGACATGAAGAGGGTAGGGCCACCACTGTCACTACTACAAGTAGCCTTTCTCAAGCCAATTCTCGCCTGATCAATTGCTCATGGATGCAAAAATGTTTACTAAATTAAGGATTAATCTAACCCCAATTCTATCAAGGCACGTTTAAATTTCTTCTTTTTGGGTTGTTGCAAGTAACTCCGGCCCCTCTCTCAGTGGGCTTTGGGAAGTGGTCCTCCTCTTTTGTTTGCATTTTTTTGGCAAAGAAGAAAGTATTCCTAATAATTAGTTTGGTTACTCTATGTTTTCTTTACTCTACCCAAAGTGGAAAACTCACATATATAGTATGATTATTTAATTTTTGGGCTTACAGAATCCCCTTGACATGGGCCGTAGCTGAGTGACTTGACAAATGGACTTGGATCCTGTTATTACGTGCAACCTTTTACCAAAGCTTAAACTAAGGATACGAACCCAAAGTGCAACATGAGCGATCTTTACTTCGATGATTCCGGGAGACTACATTTAAGAGTTCAAAATTAGAGTAAGTTGAATTCTTATGTCGTAGATTTGTTAAAGTAAAATAATTGGTAAATTATGTTATAGATTTTTTTTTTTTAATTTTAATTTAAATACTATTTATAAATAAATATTTAATAGATAAATAAATATCTAATAAATAAATAGATAAGATATAAATATAAAATCCTCTTCCTAAAACATCGACATGTCTTCGTCTGTCCTTTTTCATCTCACGAGAGTGGCAAAATTCTCCTCTGCAACGTCATCCTCGAAAGTCACCTCCTGTTACAATGTTACAGGTGTACACGTCGATACAAATGGTTTTGTCTTTTTGTTCAAAGAACCAACTCTTCATGCAACAATCATTAACTTTGGAATGCAAAAAAATTGAGGAGAATCTAACAGATCAAAATGACGGGAACTAATTACAATGTCAGTTAGACTTTAGGCTTGTTTTACTCAGGAAATTAATCATTTAAAAGAAAAGTTAATTCTAATTTATTTGATTACTTAATTCTTAATATTTTATCTAAATTTAATCAATTTAATATAGATTTATCTAACATTAATTTTAATTTATATTAATCAAATTTATATTAAAATTATATATCACTCGTATCTTTTATATCATCATATTTATATATCTAACATCAATATTAAGTAAATATCATAAAAATTAATATTATAATTTAATATCAATTTAAATAAATACAAATATGTTAACATTACTATGTAAATAAATATAATTATAAATTAATATTAACTAATTTCATATTTTTTTTACGTAATTCTTTTAACCTTCAAAGTAAATTAATTGGAGGACGCAATAACAAAATATTTGATTTTTTTATTGTTTCAATAGTAACGAGATATGTGGGCGTGGGCATTTCTTTTTGTTCTTTTGTTAATAATGCTAAAAACTTTTGAATTTTCTTAATTTATTCTTAGACTATGAATATATTCTAAAGTCATGTCTAAAATCTTCTACCCATAGATATATGATTAATTCTTAAATCTATTGAGAATTAATTAATTAATTAATCACAAATTAAAATTAAATTATTTACTCTAATCCAAATTTCAAATTCATAAATAATAAAAATCAAATTATTCACAAATCAGATTCGAGAGACATTCCCTCTCAACAACCATTGCATACCTTGTGCGTAGTTCCGTGCAAAGCAAGTGACAACCACAAGTTGGTAACTAATTAAGACGAAGATAAGCCAACGTTAACACGGAATCTTGAGGTGCAATCATACAAACCATCACCTGTATTATGATAATGATGTGCCAACATGCATAGACGATTTTACCAAACTGCTCATTATTTCGAATAAAAAAAACGATTTCAAGTAAATTAATTATGGCCTGATTTATAAGTAAATCAAAGTCATCATATAAAATTATTAAAGTTGTATGGCATTTCTAGAATCACGTCTCCGCTACCTCACCGCCTTCAACGTCGACCTTAATCCCCATTCTCTATCCTGTACATACTAAGTAAAAATGTTGGGCCCTTGTCGGTGATGCAAAAGGGAATGATAGAATGTAATGCATGCATCTCAAGAAGTTAGTGGCTAATAAAAAAAATATCTTTAATTTAACCGCATAAGTAAATTACTAGTCGGTTAGCTTGGGGCCTTTAAAAGATCATGTTAATTCCATTTAAGACTAACTTTGTCATCATAAATGGTTAAACTATGAGAACAAACGCAATTTTATGATTATATATGAATTAATACTCTTAAAAAAATCAATTTTGATTACATATGATTATATAAAATGCGGTAGGGTATTGGATCAACATTGCTTTGGAGACACATCTGATCTAAGTATCCAAACTAAACTCTTGAGTGCATGCATTTCACCCTTTGATGCACCCATCACCCTAAGTTTAGTTGCATTTTTGAGAATTAAGAATAATGTTTGAGGGATTATATGAGGATAAAAACTTTATTCCAAGATAAGTTACTGTTGAACGCTACGAACCTACGCTAACGTGTTTGGTTTTGGAAAACCTGTCGTTGTAGTTCGAAAGCGAAGAATTCGTGTTCAACAAATAAAATTTATACCGAAAATAATTCCGAGTCGAACACAGGGAGTCTACGTTGATCTATTCCGCAATTATATTTTTTTTAATATTTTCTTTAAGTAAGGCGTTATAATTACAATGGGGCTATCAAACTATGAGAGAGAAAGAGAGAGAGAGAGAAAGAGAGAGAGAGAGAAAGAGAACATTCATTCAATATTTCAATAGTTTATAAAAGTTACACTAGAATGCGGAAAATCAATTACACTATAAAGCAGAAAATTCTACACTAGAAAAGCTGTAAATAAGAATGGGGAGAGAAATGTTATCCTCCTCGACGATTGCTTGGAGGACGAGCCGGACGGGACGACGCCTGGACGAAGGAGAACGAAGCGGGACGAAGGAGGATGAAGCAGAAGAACGGGAACAAAGCAGCACGCCGTCGTCGTCGCGGGATCCACTTCCGAAGGGGAACGAAAATTGGACTTTATCTCGCGAGAAGCATCCCGGGTGTGGGACAAGCTTCTCTTGAGCTTTGGAGGGGTAGAGAGGAGAAAGAAGGGATGAGAATTTCGTATGGAGGGGGTCTCCTTTTATAGTTGCAAGGAGTGGGGGCAAAATAAACATTACATCTTCAAAATAATAAATAAGGGGTCTTTAGTGACGGATAAATCCGTCACTAAAACCCCGACGTGGCCGTCGCCGCCGCGCCCACGCGTGCCCGCTCGGCTGCCCGCGTGCGTAACGCCTACGCATGTTCGCGAAGTCTCAGCCGTCCGATCGCGAGATCGGACGGCTTAAAATCCCGCCTTCACCGCTGCCGCCCGCCCGCCTGTGCGTGCGATCGCGCGTTCACGCGCGCGTTCAATCGCGCGTCGGCGCTATCGGGCGCGCGCGGCCGTTGGATCGCGATCGTGCGGTCGATTGGAGGCGCGCCACCACTCCAATTTCTGCGGGGCGCAGCTCGAACGCGCATCCCTACATCTCGTTAGAGCGCTCAACCGCTGTGCTGCGGTCGCGTTTGTGTCGAGCGCTTGACTTCAGCGCGGGCGCGTCGCAGCCGTTGGATTGAGATCCAACGGCGGAGAGGAGATGGGTGCGCGGTATTCACAAGATGCAAGCGGCCGTTTGGGCGGCTGAGATGGCGCCACGTGGCGTCATCTTGGCCGTCCATCTTCTGGAAGTTGTAGATGGTGCCACGGATGTCGGATTGACTCGATTTTTGTGTCGTTGGGCTGCGATCGTCGATCCGAATTCATCCGTGCGGTCGGATTTGTCATCTGAAGTGCGGATTTACACCATCCTGGCCCTTGATCTTCTAGGATTCCCCGGTTTCTATCTGATGCTACGGATGCCTGATTAGGGCGATCTTGGAGTCGTTGAACTCTAATCGTCGCCCTGATTACATCCATACGGTTGGATCTTTGATCCGAGGCCCCGATAAAATGTTTGCCCTGTCCAAGCACATAAAAGGAGACAATTAACCTCCATTTTATTCAAACTACTCTAAATGCAAGATGATGCATGTTATGCAATATTTATATCATGAAATGCAATCTTATGCTTAAGAACATGCATAAATAGATATTTTAAGTAGTGTAAATGTGTTTACATCATACCCCCATGCCTATCTTTTGCTAGTCCCTAGCAAAAACTATATGCTATTTATAAAAGAATTAAGTTAGATTAATTGGTCCTGAGTTATTTTCAATCATTAAAAAAAAATTATCTACTTATGAACTGAACTCTCAAAGACACAACAACGCCCGAGTATCAACCAAAATGCAGACCGCCTCAAGCCCTCGCCTTATTCAAAGAAAAATTTCTTTCTCTTTTTACTCTTTTCTAATTTTTTTGGATTTTCAAATTTTAGGGTTTAAGAGTGGCTTTCTACGACCATTCAACTCACCCAAGATTTGATGAGAACCCTAAGCTTTAAGCATCTTATTGTGATTGTGATAGACTCGTTGACCGGCAATTAAAACGGACTTCGGATTTCTACGCCTCTAGGTGACCTCAAAAAGAATTCTGCCTAAAGGTGTATCTTTACAACCGGTAGCTTTCTCCCTACTTTTATTTTTTCAACGGGGTCAACACAAGGGTGAATCCAGTGTATATCTCCCCGGTTTATTCTACTTCTCCGCTTCTTCCTAAGTGTTTTGGAAATTTTTAGTGCATTTTCTGAGCTGGGTTCTGGACAACCGGTCGATGAGCTGTTACCATCGACAACTTGCCAGCCATACTCGTGCGGTGAAGTGTGGCTTATTTCTTTTTGTTCTTTTCTCCTTTTTGATTTTTTTTTTCTCTCTCTTTTTTTTTTTTAAGTAGGTGGCTTTCCTGGTCTAAGATTTACCTAAAGGCAGCAAAAAGAGAAAGGTCTAGTGACTGGGCTCTGGACAACCTACCTATGGGCTGTTACCCACAATAACTTGCCAGCCATATCACCCTAGAAGGTTCATTAGCTACCCAATTTCCGTTAAAATCGCCGAACAACGAGTTAGTGCAAAGAAAGTGTGTAGATGCTTAAGACTCAAAATTCCCTCACATCAGAGGGCGGGCTGATAAGTCGTGTACTTATCACCCAAACTTATTTACTCCTATTAAAATAAAATTCAAGTTGGCAAGAAATCGAAAAACAAATCCACATTTTAGTGGATACACGGGCTGATTAAGTTCAAAGACCTGAAGGGTCTTTGTGTTCAGATCTTAATGTAGTATTTCTTAAGATTAAAAATTTTCTTAAACCCAAATTCTCTTTCCTAATTCTGATTTTTTTTTTATATAAAACAAATCTACGGAGCTGACGAATGAATTCAGAGATGAATATCCACCCCCCATGCCTATCTAATGCAATGTCCTCATTGTATTAAAAAGACAAAACAGAGTGGAAAAGTGTAGAAAGCACATAAATTGCGTGAATATCAGGTCCGCTCCAAGATGAAAATGAAAAAGAACTGTATAAGTGCTGAGTTTAGTGCCTTCAGCTAGGCACACTATACAAAGAAAAGAAATGAAGAATTCACATGTGCAGGTCAGAATTAGAATAAACAGAAGAATCCTCTGACCTGTTAGCAGAGGTCCACAGATGTGGACCAGATTGTGGTGCAGACCCACACCCCAAAATCGAGAATATCTTAGGTTCTGGATAAAAATTACCCAAAACCTAAAATCAGAATGTAAGAGGGATCGGGCCTACGATTTCTGAGGATGCAACTCAAGACCAAAAAGTCGGGTTACAGAAAATTGAAGCTCAAAAGGATAATCGTTGAATGTGTGCTTGGGTTGAACATCCTCGAAACAAATGTCGTAAGGGTTCTGATTTGATGGTTTCAACTTAAAAGGAACCCTTCGACTCAATCTTCCATTTCCTCCTGAATTAACTTCCCAAATCAAAACTTCGCAGCTCCTATCCTCCTCATTTAGCATATCAAATTCCAGGACCTCTTGTATATTCATCACCCCGTCTGAAATCTCCAAGTCTAAATGATGTGGCAGAATCAAAATTGACTTGGGCTAATTATCTCAGAATTAGAATCATCAATTATCTCAACAGGGTGTAACTGATAATCAGGGCATTGAATTGATTCTTCCAGAAAATGCGATTCTGGATCCGTAATGTGTGCCCTAATAAGATCAGTTTCCTCAGTTATTGGGCTATTAAATGATCTATCAGATTCCTCAGGCCCAATTGTCTCACAGAAATTGTGTTCAGAAAACTCGCGTGAGACTTCGCAACTTGAATCTTCACCATCAGGATCCGTATCAATGTATGTCCCAAAATCAGTTGTCACTTTCTGTTCCAAGGAGACATACATTTCCTCGTAACCTGGCTCAGGGATCTCAGGTGAAGAAATCAAATCATCCTTAATTGGTTGCTTTAATTCAATCTGGTCAGCCTCATAACACTTGTCCCCCCCAACAGGTACCTGAGCGGGTTCTATTATTAGCTTTCCTGAAGAGGGTTCATCCTGGGAATTATTCCAAGATTGAATCAAAGCAACCACGAATCTCATCCTCAATTTTGCTAATTTCCCAAGTAGAAACTCACCCGGATTCTTATCCTTAACATCCTGGAGCCAATCCAACAAAGACTTGTTTAAATCATCAATCATTTCAATCAGGGGCTCCAATCTCTCAATGCAAGGTATTGGCTGAACTTCTAAAGATTGAATGATATTCCTCAAGTTAGCCAGAACCTTATCTTGAACCTGGTTAACCCGAACCAAATGAGTTGGTTTAGGGTTGGGCGGGTTTGGGCTCAATGCAGGGGAATTAATGAATTGAGATTCATTATACCCTTCCTGATAATAGGTCATTTTAGATTGTTGAAAAGATGGTGATGACCTAAAGGCAGTGAAATCAGAGGATGGGTAAGGATCGGTGTATCCTTCTTGATTGTAGATCGTATTATGCTGTTCATGAAAGGAAGACGATCTATAATCGATGTAGCTCTGAGAAGGATAAAAATCAAAATCAAAGTGTTCAGGGTTAGACCCTAAACACGGGGGTCCGGAATTGTATCCCCAATCCGAATTATCCCAACTAACTGATGGTCGATTACAATACGAGTTGGGATAATCATCATGTTGAGGATAATTTAGAACAGGAGGGAAAGAGCGGGAATGCGTGAAATATGTGGAAGGATTCATGATACACAGGAGGAAGAAAGGTGCCCTGCAATACAAACAATCAAACCTGTCCTTAAATAGGTTAGCCTAAAGACCTACAGACTCTCAAAACCCGTCTTGAGATAAAGGAACGATTTGATCTACTTCCGTCTGTTCAATCCAACCAGTTAGAAGGAGGGACTGGGGAGAAGGTTCTTCCTTCGGCTTGCGCCTCCGGTTCCTAGTGTACCCCCCAGTCGCGATCGTTTGACTCTGCTCCCCTAGCTAGACATCAGATTGAACAGTAGAAACAGACTAATCGAAAATAATCTTGTTCTGGGTTCTGAAGAGCGAGTCCAATCCTTAAGGCCAACGTCTACTCTATTTTATTTAGGGCTAGGTTTGACTGTGCTTTGGAATGTGATGGGCCCTTTAAATGGGTTGTGCCCTTAATGATTGATTGATTTGTATGTGAGTGCACAACCAGTGATTTTCAAGCAAGATTGTTTTTGATGTGGTGAATTTTAAGATTCAAATCTTGCTTAGTAGCTTTTAAAATTCAACTTTAGGTATTTTCAATCAAGTTTCGTTGCCACACTAAGTTTTACAAGCACAGGTGAAAATGTTTTCTTTTAAAGTTTAAAAAGAATGTGGAGTGCCTGGTAAATCCCTAAGAGTTGAACCTAATTGGCAGCTACTTGATGAGTTGATTTTATTTGAAGTGGTGCGGCCCAATCAACTCAAACAATTGGCCTGTTGCACCACTTAATTAGGCATACAAATGATTACCTAATCTGATTTCTACTCAATTATGTGTTTGGATGTGTGTACCGGCTCCTAAGATTGGATTACCGGTTGAGTTTGAAAATCAGATGAGGTTGTGTACCTCTGTGAGATTTTTTTTTTCTTTTTTCTTAATGTGGGGGTTGGAGTGAGTATGGATGTCAAACAACAAACAATCTGACCTTAGAGTTTATAAGAACACCTAGGTTGATTGATGTTTGAATTATTATGTTATGAAATGAAATCTAATGGGTGGGAGGTGGGGGATAACTTACAAAACCTTCCACAGCACTTTACTCCGATCTACCACTTTTGCCTGTCTCGAAAGAGTACCTGCAATTACAATAAGAAAGGAGAAAAGTGAGGTAAATGATTTATAAGTTACAAAATGCGAAGAGAAATCAAAGATCGTTGCCTCCCCGGCAACGGCGCCAAAATGTTGAACGCTACGAACCTACGCTAACGTGTTTGGTTTTGGAAAACCTGTCGTTGTACTTCGAAAGCGAAGAATTCGTGTTCAACAAATAAAATTTATACCGAAAATAATTCCGGGTCGAACACAGGGAGGCTACGTTGATCTATTCCGCAATTATATTTTTTTTAATATTTTCTTTAAGCAAGGCGTTATAATTACAATGGGGCTATCAAACTATGAGAGAGAGAGAGAGAGAAAGAGAGAGAGAGAGAAAGAGAGAGAGAGAGAAAGAGAATATGCATTCAATATTTCAATAGTTTATAAAAGTTACACTAGAATGCGGAAAATCAATTACACTATAAAGCAGAAAATTCTACACTAGAAAAGCTATAAATAAGAATGGGGAGAGAAATGTTATCCTCCTCGACGATTGGTTGGAGGACAAGCCGGACGGGACGACGCCTGGACGAAGGAGAACGAAGCAGGACGAAGGAGGACGAAGCAAAAGAACGGGAACGAAGCAGCACGCCGTCGTCGTCGTGGGATCCACTTCCGAAGGGGAACGAAAATTGGACTTTATCTCGCGAGAAGCATCCCAGGTGTGGGACAAGCTTCTCTTGAGCTTTGGAGGGGTAGAGAGGAGAAAGAAGGGATGAGAATTTCATATGGAGGGGGTCTCCTTTTATAGTTGCAAGGAGTGGGGGCAAAATAGACATTACATCTTCAAAATAATAAATAAGGGGTCTTTAGTGACGGATAAATCCGTCACTAAAGCCCCGACGTGGCCGTCGCCGCCGCGCCCACGCGCGCCCGCTCGGCTGCCCGCGTGCGTAACGCCTACGCATGTCCGTGAAGTCTCAGCCGTCCGATCGCGAGATCGGACGGCTTAAAATCGCGCCTTCACCGCTGTCGCCCGCCCGCCTGTGCGTGCGATCGCGCGTTCACGCGCGCGTTCAATCGCGTGTCGGCGCTATCGGGCACGCGCAGCCATTGGATCGCGATCATGCGGTCGATTGGAGGCGCGCCACCACTCCAATTTCTGCGGGGCGCGGCTCGAACGTGCGTCCCTGCATCTCGTTAGAGCGCTCGACCACTGCGCTGCGGTCGCGTTTGTGTCGAGCGCTTGACTTCAGCGCGGGCGCATCGCAGCCGTTGGATCGAGATCCAACGGAGGAGAGGAGACGGGTGCGCGGTCTTCACAAGATGCAAGCGGCCGTTTGGGCGGCTGAGATGGCGCCACGTGGCGTCATCTTGGCCGTCCATCTTCTGGAAGTTGTAGATGGTGCCACGGATGTCGGATTGACTCGATTTTTGTGTCGTTGGGCTACGATCGTCGATCCGAATTCATCCATACGGTCGGATTTGTCATCTGAAGTGCGAATTTACACCATCCTGGCCCTTGATCTTCTAGGGTTCCCCGGTCTCTATCTGATGCTACGGATGCCTGATTAGGGCGATCTTGGAGTCGTTGAACTCCAATCGTCGCCCTGATTACATCCATACGGTTGGATCTTTGATCCGAGGCCCCGATAAAATTTTTGTCCTGTCCAAGCACATAAAAGAGACAATTAACCTCCATTTTATTCAAACTACTCTAAATGCAAGATGATGTATGTTATGCAATATTTATATCATGAAATGCAATCTTATGCTTAAGAACATGCATAAATAGACATTTTAAGTAGTGTAAATGTGTTTACATCAGTTACCTTTTTCTTATATGGATAAAACCTTATTGCAGGATAAGTTACATTTTCTTTGGGGTCGAATGTAACATCAAGGAATAGAAACCAATGCGCATGTGAGCTTATTCGGGCCTGCTACAAGAATGGGGACCGGTGTGAAGGATAAGATGGGAATGGGGAGTAGGAAGAATGGCTTAGATGGCTTGTTGTTGATGTTCTTTTTCTTTGAAACTGCATTTGATTTAAAGACTGAGAGGTAATTGCAGATTAGGTTATTTTACTTTGTATCACATCAAAAGAGGTAGTTATGGCTTTCTTCTACTGGCTTCTACTCAACAATTAACAAGCTTCTAACCCAAGATTACTAAACTCAAACGCGGAGGCAACTATGTCCATGTATCTCCTTTGCGGAAATGTCTCAGAAAATTCCTCTCATATCTTAAACAATTGCTCCTTCATTGCTGAAGTAATAATGCAACAAATTATAACTCCAACTTCTTACTTTTCCAAAATCTCAGCCACCTTGGTGCAAAAATCACCATTCTGACCAAGAAGATTGCCAATATTGCTGCCATCTTGTGGTTCTCGTGGAAGGAAATCGATTATTTTGCAAGAGAGCCAAAGATCTTTTTCATCTTGATTCACAAATTCAGAGCTTCTTGACTGATTGTAGGAGAGAAAACAATCTTTAAAGGTCTATGCCCTTTGTTTAATATCATCTTTGATGTTAATTAATTACTAATCAACCAATTAAGATACCTGTGCACATATTGCAAAAGAACCAAGCTTGACACAGGCTAGGCTCCATCTACATGTCCAAGATGACCCATCTGAGATCTTAAATGGATTGTCATCTTTTTAAGATGAAATATTTTAAACACTATCCTTATCTTTCTCCACATGCTATAATCGAACTAGTTGTAATCCTGCTAGCCTCGGTTATTTGGGATGGCCCTATACTTTTTGGGGCCTTTTTATACCTCCCAGACTTGACTTGGTAGAAAGAAATCTGAATCTTCTGAGCTTGCTTGAAAAAAGAGAGTAAATAAGTATTTTTTATGTCACGTCAAAAATAAAGCATGCATTTCTTAATTGAGACTCTTACCGAGAATAAGTGAGGCAAATTATTAAGGACTAAGTTTGCTTCTTTCTACCCATAAGATTTTCCCAAGAATTGGCATGATGCATGCACCTATCGAGCAACCCTATTGAAAAGTTGTCTACCACAGAATTAAGAAAGCAGAAACAAAACTTGACGACAAAAAAGGACTCCTGACGTTATAGAATGTCTGTGGGTACTGAGCTGGATCTCGCACCTATCATTCTGTGTATGGTTGCTCCTGACTACTCAATGGTACCTAAGTACAAGGTCCAAAAGTAGTTGTCAGCAAATGTTGAGTAGGATGGTACAAGTAAAGTGACTGAACAAAATAAATATGTAGAAAGCGAGGTAATTTGCCACTTTCTTTATGCCTTATCCATTTACTTCTTAGTTATTTTGCATTTAATTTAGTGTGTGGCCTCCGATACTACAGTCATGATCGTTCCATATTAATTCCTCGGAAGGTACAAGGAGATCTCACTGTAATTTCTCGAGAGGTATGACGTGTACATAGTGTCTCCTTAGCTAGGGGGAAACTTTGCACTTGCCCTACGTTTCATTCCATCACCCCGGGATCCTAGCATAGGTAGTATAGCGACTGCATATGAGGAGCTATGCACGTAAATAGCCCTCTCCACAACCTAAGTATGTACCCAATGAATTATCATATATGCATATATCCATGTACTCCTATCTTGCTACCTGGTTGGTTAATGGGCCTATCACAGATTCGTAGGAAGGTTAACTGTAACGAACGCGTGCCCCAGACGTCTTTTAAGACGTCTGGGCGGTGGCCCAGACGTTGGACCAGACGTCTAGGATCACATCCAGATGTTTGACCAGACGTCTGGGATCATTTCCAGACGTCTGGAAAACAGTTATTTTCGCACGAAGGATTCGTCTGCGCGCCTGTGCACGCAGACCCGCGATTCCTCTCTCTCTCTCTTTTTCCCTCTCTCTCTCTGCGGCTGCAGGCGACCTGCCACGCTCCTCTCTCCTCCTCGCGCGGCCTTAAAAGGCACGCCTCCCCTCCCGTCTCCACCGTCTCCTCCTTCTTCTCCTTCCTGTGCGCGAGAGCGAGCGAGCGCGAGGGCGGTAGCGGCGGTTGCAGTGAGCGCGGAGGAGGTGCGGCGTGCGAGGGCGGAGCTCTGCCGTGCAGGCGAGCTCGTCGGAGCGGCTTGGCCGGCCGGCGGAGGGCGTAGGGAGCGTAGAGCATCGCGGAGAGGGACCTGCTGCGGTCTGAGCAGCAGACGCGCGAGGTGCGACGCGGGCGGCGTCGCGAGCGGAGGCCGAGTAGTGCCCTGATTCTGGAAAAATTTCCAGAATCAGACGTTTGGGTTGATAGGCAGACGGCGAGGACGACGTCTGATAGCTCATACAGACGTCTGAAAGGTGTGTTTTCCGCTTTCTTCTTCCTTCCTGTCGACTGACCGTACTGAGGGAGGCAGTTGGCTGTGCGCAGGTTTGCTGATTCGCCATCCTTTGCGAATCAGATGTCTGGAAGTTGTACCAGACGGCGGGAGTGACCTCCAGACGTCCGGGGTGACCATCGGACGTCTGGGAGTTAGGACAGACGTCCCTGCAGACTTCTGGACGTCTGGGAAACCACGCTGGACAGGTAATTCTCTGATCCACTGTTTAAGACGTCAGGAAGAAGTTCCAGACGTCTGATTTTTCACAGTATCATCTTTTTCGACCCATTTAGGGCCCGTTCGGGCTCCGTTTTCCGCGATTCGAGTTGCATTCTTTTCAGAATTAATTCCTCTACCCGTCTACAGTAGCTATACACTGTTTTGAGACACTCATTGTGTTTGATCCTTGTGATAGGACCTCGTTCAGTTGCAGTCTTGAGAGTCGCGGGGCACGCGGGATTCCCGATCACGCCCCCATTACTCCCGTTGTACCTGGTAGAGTGGCTTAAGTTTATTATTAAAATCTGTTAAAGTATGGAACCATAACTAGAAGCTAGGACATTGCATGAATCCTAGGAATGAGAAATGTATGGAATGATAGCTCCTAGGTGATGCATGAATCCTAGGGCTGGAAAACTAGTTGTATGCTAAATCCTAGGATGTGGCATGAACCCTAGGATGGAAAAACTAGTGGAATGTATAATACTGCAGTCTTGGAAAAATGGAAAGGAATATAAAGCTGCCTGTAAATTGAATTAACAGCTGCCTGTTATGAATAAAGAAACATGATTGAGATCATGGATTGTGAGAACGTGAAACTGGAAAGTGAAACATATGATGTTCTGAGATAAAGAGCTGGAACCCTACGGGGAATTAGGAGTGGAACTCCTGGAAAGAAAAAGGAATGGAACTGTGATGTAGTTTGTACTTCCTCTTGGGTACGCAGTACCAAGGGAAGTACCTATACCTGTTTAGTGCAGAGTGGGGCCAGCCACCCCAGGGACCCGGGGTTAGGATTGGCCGCTCTGTACCGACTTGTTGGCCCTCGTGTACGTAGTACCGAGGAGAGCTACTAGTGTTAGGAGAGTACTAGCTACCCCACGGGCCCCGGGGTTCTGCTAGCCTCCTTCACCGACTTGTTAGGCCCACTAGGGCAAACCAGGGTAGTCAGGCGAGGGTGCGCGGACTGTGGAGGGGCAAGGCCCCGGTTTGGTTATTGTGGAGGGGTTGGACCCCTGTTACTGAGAGGGCTCTGCCCTGGTTCCGTGCTGTGCTTTGGGCGCACCCGTTAACGGAAACGACTGACCGCGTGCCAGTGCGGGCTAGCTACCGGTGCGTTTATCGCGCGTGCCGTAGTCATCGTTACGTCTGTTAGTGACCTTGGGGTGGTTGACTGAGGGTAGGATCACCACGGGGGACTCTCCCGGCCAGGAGAGCACCACGTGCTACTTCTACTTTTGGAAAAGACTGCAATCAAGATCGTTCCCACGAGGACATTCGAGATCAAGTAAAGGATCTGAGAAATAAATGAAATAGTGAGAAAATTGAAAGACGTGAATAAAGGAAGTAATAGAACATAACAGCTACTGTACACTCTACTGTTGCCTTTAGTTAGTTTGCCACTCTACTCAGCATTTTGCTGACGTGTTACACTCGTTACCTTTTTCAGGACCAGGTGTTGAGCAGCCAGGGTCGGCGGCTGCAGAGGACGCTGGGCCGAGTAGGGTCCAGTAGAGTTTACCACAGTCTTTTGTACCTCTTTTGTTTCTGTTCTAGTGAGTAGTTTTTGTTTCCGCTGTACTTTCTTTACCTGCAGTTCTTGTTATATGATAAATGTTGTTCTACTGTTGTGGTGGTATCTACTGTAGTAGTTTCTTTCCTTACTGCTGTACTTCCTTACTGTTAGTTATATTCATGCTGAATGTGGTTTATTTTACTGCTCTTTTGGTTACTTCCTCGTTGGACGACTAGGTCTTGGGATTAGTCGAGTCGGTCCGGTTCTCGTGTCTCGTAAGGACTCGGGAACCGGGTCATTACAAGATGGTATCAGAGCAAGGTCGTCCCGAGAAGTGAATCAACTGACTAGAAAATAACCAATTCACATGTTTATAGCTAGAGTAGCCACCACAACATATCTCTTTACATGAGCTCTTAGAAGTTTTGTTAGGTACCGTCTGTTTTGACGTTTCCGTTTTATTTCGCGTCTCCTTGCAGGAGATGCCTCGTCGCGGGACTGGCGAGACTGGCTGCGGGCGCGGCCGAGGGCGAGGTCGGCGAGGTGGACGTGCTGTCGTTGACGTCTCGGTGGACCAGCCACCACTCCCTGGCATCCAGGCCCAGGACCTCGCTAGACTGATACGGGATATTGTACGAGAGGAGCTCCACCCACTGCCCCGAGCACCTCCTCCTGGGGTTGCAGAGGGGGAGTCCTCTGTGGGACCACGCGACGGACATGGCGCTGGACACGAGGGAGGGGATGGGCCCTGGCCGCCCCCACCTTCCTCCGACACTTCTGTACACGAGGCACCTTCGCCTGGAGGTGCACCAGCACCTCCCCTATAGCGCCACTTCGAGCTTTTCGGACAGTTCCGGAAGCTGAAGCCCCCCTCCTTCAAGGGGGATGAGGACTCGACCGAGGCAGAGGACTGGCTTGAGCAGCTGGAGAAGATCTTCGACACCCTTCGCCCCCCAGTGGAGTGCCGCGTGACCTTTGCCACGTACCAGCTGGAGAGTGCGGCACACCGGTGGTGGAGGGCGGTCCGGGGACAGGAGAGGGACGAGCCGACGTGGGACCAGTTCGTCACCCTCTTCTGCGAGCAGTACTTTCCCCAGACGTGGCAGGACCAGAGGAGGCGGGAGTTCCACACTCTCCGCCAAGGGACGATGACTGTGAGTGCGTACCGCACGCGTTTCTTGGAGCTGTCCCGCTTTGCAGCGATAGCGGTAGCCACTGAGGAAGAGCGCCTTTGGAGGTTCACCGAGGGGCTCCGACCTGCGATCCGGGGGTATGTCAAACCCCTGAAGCTGCCGACGTTTTCGAGGGTGGTAGAGGTAGCTATGACTTACGAGGAGACCAACCCGTCCGTGCGAGAGACTGACGACGGGCAGAAGAGGCCCTTTCAGCCAGACTTCTCACAGGGCCGGCGAGAACGGAGACACGTGGCGTCCGCAGGAGAGCCGTCACGTTGTGCAGGGCCATCAGTGGCCTTTGGGGGCCCTCGATAGGGGCCAGTCGCCAGCACCGGACCCCCGCCTAGCCGACAGCAGGGACTCACTGAGGGCGGGAGTCGGGTTCCCCTCTGCTACCAGTGTGGCCAGCCGGGCCACGTCAGGAGGGACTGCCCATCTAGGGTAGGAGGTCAGCAGATACTTCCCGTGCAGAGCACTGGAGGGCATGCAGGAGGCCGCGGTTCCCAGGCACGAGGAGGAGGACAGCAGTCGCGAGGAGGGTACCGGCCAGCACCTACCCGTCTGACGCAGAGTGTGGCTGCTTCGTCCGCACCTAGAGCTGAGGGGTGTATCAACGCCCTAACACACAGGGACGCCAAAGCATCGGGATCCGTGGTAGCAGGTATGGTTTCAGTTTCTGGCAGACTCGTTTACACGCTTTTCGATTCCGGCGCTACGCACTCGTTTGTCGCAGCCAGTTTCGCAGTTAGTTTGGACTAGGATTATACACTGTTAGAAAATCCGTTCGTAATCAGAGGTCCGAGTGCTCAGCTGTTTGTAGCTGAGGAGGTGTACACGAATTGCGAGGTCAGCGTTGGAGGACATAGCCTGCCAGCTGACCTGATTATGATCCAGATGGAGGACTTTGGTGTGATTCTGGGGATGGATTGGCTGTCCGCTTACCACGCCTTGGTAGATTGTTTTGAGAGGAAGATTGTCTTCTCCATTCCGGAGTTGCCTTCTTTCGAGTTTCATGGGCAGCCAGTGGACGGAGGTTTCAGGTGCATTTCGGCACTTCGGGCGGCGAGACTTTTGAGCCAAGGGTGTGAGGGCTTCCTAGCCTGTGTGGTGGCAGAGCCCTGCCCTGTGGCAGACTTCCAGAGCATCCCGGTGGTCAGAGAGTTCTCCGACGTGTTTCCAGACGAGTTACCAGGACTACCGCCCGAGCGTGAGATCGAGTTTGAGATCTCACTAGTACCAGGGACCAGCCCCATCTCCACCGCGCCATACAGGATGGCACCGCTTGAGCTGCGAGAGCTCAAGTCCCAGTTGCAGGACCTTTTGGAGAAAGGTTTCGTGAGGCCCAGTGCGTCTCCCTGGGGAGCCCCTGTACTGTTTGTGAAGAAGAAGGATGGGACCCTACGCCTTTGTGTGGACTACCGACAGCTGAATAGGGTCACCATCAAGAACAGATATCCGCTGCCGAGGATCGACGATTTGTTTGACCAGTTGCGGGGTGCCACGGTGTTTTCCAAGATAGACTTGAGGTCTGGATACCACAAGTTGAGAATCAGGGAGACCGACGTCTCCAAGACAGCTTTCCGCACCCGGTACGGACACTACGAGTTTTTGGTCATGCCGTTTGGGCTGACCAATGCCCCCGCTGCTTTCATGGACCTGATGAACAGGGTGTTTAGACCGTACTTGGATCAGTTCGTGGTGGTTTTCATAGATGATGTGCTCATCTATTCTAGAGATCGGACGCAGCACGGACAGCACTTGCGGATGGTTCTGGACACTCTGAGACGACGCAGGCTGTACGCCAAATACAGCAAGTGCGAGTTCTGGTTGATGGAGGTGACCTTCTTGGGTCATGTGATCTCTGGTGACGGCCTGGCGGTGGACCCCGCCAAGGTCGAGGCAGTGCTCAGGTGGGAGAGACCGCGTTCAGTCACTAAGATTCGCAGTTTCCTGGGACTGGCAGGTTACTACAGACGGTTCATCAGGGGATTTTCACAGATTGCGCGTCCTATGACACAGTTGACCCGGAAGGACGTGCCTTTCGCTTGGACAGACGCCTGTGAGGCGTGTTTTCTGGAGCTGAAGGAGAGGTTGACCTCGGCTCCCGTGCTCACCATCCCTGACAGTAGTGGCGGGTTCGTTGTGTACACGGACGCTTCCTTGCAGGGTTTAGGAGGTGTGCTCATGCAGAGGGGTCATGTTGTCTCTTACGCTTCACGGCAACTGAAGCCCCATGAGCATACCTACCCTACCCACGACCTAGAGTTGGCAGCTGTTGTCTTCGCGCTGAATACCTGGAGGCACTACTTGTACGGTGAGACCTTCGAGATTTTTACAGATCACAAGAGCCTCAGATATCTTTTTGACCAGAAGGAGCTCAACATGAGACAGAGACGTTGGTTGGAGCTCCTGAAGGACTACGATTGCAGCATCTCCTACCACCCGGGAAAGGCCAATGTGGTGGCTGACGCCTTGAGCCGTAAGGCGCCCGCACGCTTGGCCAGTCTACAGTTACAGAGTTGGAGCCTTTTGGAGGAGGTGGGCAGTTGGAGACCTCTAGAGTTACGGGGATACTGTGGGGCAGTGACGGTGACACGGCAGACCAGGCCAGAGCTGATAGACCGTATCATCACAGGACAGATGGCTGATCCGTACTTGCAGTCTTTGCGCGACAGAGTACTATCAGGGGACCCAGGGGACTTCTCTTTCACAGACCAGGTGTTACGCTTGAGGGGACGGTTGTGCGTTCCCAAAGACGAGGAGCTGTTGAGAGAGCTCCTGACTGAGGCACACGGTTCCAAATTCACCATACATCCCTCAATTTTTTTTATATGAAATCCTTTTGTGATTTGATTTTCATGGCATTTTGCACTTTAATACCCCCAATGCCTACGATTTGCAATGTCCTCATTGTAAATTAGGTGGGTTCGAGTTCAGCATAAATCGTATATTAGAATAGGGTCAAAGGACGGGTGGATGGGTCGGGGTGACTATTGCGGACAATTTCAAGCTTTGATACAAGTACCAAAGGTGGAGTTGGCTGTTCTAATGGGCGATCCCTAAAGTTCAATATGATTTCAACGAAGAGATGTGTCAAAAGGATTTTGGATTTTTTCAAAAGATGATGGGTTGCCTCCAGTTAAGTGCTAAGTTTAACGCCATCAGTTGGGCGTAATGAGCTCAGGGAGAAAGGAGATCAAAAGAGACAACAACCAAGTTTGGATCAGTAAGTTCGACGAACAGCTTGAGTCTCTGAATGTTCACAATAGAAAGCTTAGAATCATGGCTGAGTTCACTAATTTCAACAGCTCCATTTCCAAAGATTTTTCTTACCAAGAAAGGTCTAATCCACTTAGATCTGAGTTTGCCTGGGAAGAGTTTGAGCTTGCCATCAAAGAGTAGGAATTTTTGACCAGGGTGGAAAGATTTTCTCATAATGTGCCTGTCATGGAAGGCTTTGACCCACTCTTTGTAGATATGTGAGTTCTCGTACGCGTCATTGCGTAGTTCCTCGATCTCGCTCATTTGCAACTGGCAGTATATTCCAGCCTTCATTAAATCCAGATGCACTTCCGTACTGCCCAATAGGCTTATGCTCTATCTCTATGGGAAGGTGACATGCCTTTCCATACACTAATATGAAGGGAGACATGCCTAATTTGACAGTTCTGCCAGTCGATTAGTCTGGAGGTGATAAGGAGTTGAGATACGATGCGACATCCCATACTTTTTCATCAGGGACTGGAAGTGCATATTGTTGAAATGAGACCCTCCATCGTTGATGATGGCCTTAGGAACCCTAAATTTGGAAAAGATGTTCTCCTGGATGAATCAGAGAACAACTTTATGATTGCTAGTTCTCATGGGGACAACTTTGATCCATTTAGAGGAGTAATCAACAGCGAGCAAGATGTATTCGAAGCCGTTAGATTCGGGAAAGGGTCCCATGAAATCAATTCCCCATATGTTAAAGATTTCGCACACAATTATTGGGTTCAAGGGCATCATATCCCATGGGCCCATGTTGCCGAGGGTCTGACAACGAGCGCATGACCTACAAAATGTTTATGCGTCTTTGAACATCGTGGGCTAAAAGAACCCACACTGGAGAATTTTCGGTGAGGTTTTATGCCCAGAGAAATGGCCACTGCAAGCCTGGTCGTGACAGAATGAGATCATGTCATTGACCTTGTCGTTAGGAATGCATCTCTGGATTACTTGATCACCAATGTGGAAGAGATACAGTTCCTCCCAAATATAGTACTTGGCCTCGGAAATCAGCTTGTCCCACCTGGAAGTCACCCAATCTAGCAGCACTTTCCCTGTAACCAAGTAGTTTACCATATCAACAAACTAAGGGAGATAGTTGATGAGCGTGTGTTTCGCGAATTAAAATCAGGGTTTGGAGGACCCGTCATTGTAGCTTGCAAAACATGTCTATCAAATAAAATTTATAACCGAAACTCGAAAAGTGAGTCCCAGGTCAAACACAGGAAGGCGAACGTTTGGTTTTATAAAAATCCACACTTCGCTTTTATTTATTTTTTGTCATTTTTATATTTTCTAATTTTTTTAGTTTTTAGCAAGCAAGAGATCAGGTCGATAAATTTTAGATAATCTACTTGCAACAATATAAGAGAGAAAGAGAGAAAGAGGGAGAGAGAAACAATCATCTATTTATAAATGAATGTTTGTTACACAACAAAAGTGGGAAATCTACACTATGAAAACGTAAAAAGATAGAGAGAGTGAGAGAAATCCTCCTCGACGGTCGCTCAGAGGACAACTCACTTTAACGTCACCTGGAGGAAGGTGGTGAGGAGCGGGATGAAGGAGGACATAGCTGGAGGATGGAGGATGGGGTAGGACGACGTCGCGGTGAAGATCTTCTTCGTGAAGGGTGGTGAGAGGACAGCCACGGGATGCTCCACGAAGGGGTATGAGAGGAGGGAAAATATTTGATTTTCTACTATAGAGGACCATCCCGAGCTTGGGACAAGCTCTCTCTAGAGCCTTGGAGGTGGTGAGAGGAAGAGATTAAGAAAAACGGGAGGGGTAGGGGTCCTTTTATAGTGGAGGAAAGAATCAAATTTGTATACAAGACATTTAGTGATGGTCATAAACGTCGCTGAAGATCAGGTGCAAACATCGTTGAAGATCTTGCTCACGCGCCCCTACTGCTGCACCATTGGCGCGTGCTGCACGCACCCTTGTCATCATAGTTCAATTCGTGAGAAAATCCATCGATCAGATAAAATTTATAACCGAAACTCGAAAAGTGAGTCCCGGGTCGAACACAGGGAGGCAAACATTTGGTTTTCTGAAATCCATGTTTCATTTTTGTTTGTTTATTTCATTTTTGTCTTTTCTAATTTTTTTGGTATTTTTAATAGGGTAAGAGATTAGGTTGATGAAATCTAACTAATATACTTGCAAAATAAAAATAACGAGACAGAGAGAGAGAAGAACAATCATCTATTTATAAATAAATGTTTGTTACAACTACGAAAGCGAAAAAGATAGAAAGAGGTGAGAGAATCCCCCTCGACAGTCGCTTGGAAGACGACTCGCTCTGACGTCGCCTGGAGGAAGGTGGTGAGGAGCGGGATGAATGGGGACGAAGCCAGAGGATGGAGGATGGGGCAGGACGGTGTCACGGTGAGGACCTTCTTCCCGAAGGGTAGTGAGAGGATGACCATGGGATGCTCCATGAATGGGGATGAGGGGAGGGAAAACTATTTGATTTTCTATTCTGGAGGAGCATCCCGGGCTTGGGAAAAGCTCTCTCTAGAGCCTTGGAGGTGGTGAGAGGAAGAAAGGAAGAGATCAAGAAAAATGGGAGGGTAGGGGTCCTTTTATGGTGGAGGAAAGAATCAAATTCATATACAGGATATTTAGTAATGGTCATAAACGTTGCTGAAGATCAGGCGCAAACATCCCTGAAGATCCCGCTCATGCGCCCCTGCTGCCGCACCGCTGGCGTGCACTGCATGCTCCCTTGTTGTGCACGCATGCGCTATACGCACAGCTGCTGCCGCTACCCTCATGCTTGCGCTGCTGCTGTGCGTGCACCCTTGCACTTGCATTGCTACTACACGCGTGTGTATGCGCACCCGTGCTGCTGTGTGCGTGCGGCGGCTCGTGCATGAGCATGGGCAGCCTGGGTGGCGCCACATGGCGTGACTTGGGCTGTCCATCTTCATTCCTTTGTAGGGAATGCTACAGAGGTCGGATTGAGTCGATTTTCGCACCATTGGGCTGCGATTGTCAACCCGAATCCATCCGTGTGGTCAGATTTGTCATTTGACTGTCTAGATTGTGTCACCTAATCCCTCAGCCGTTGATCTTCCTTGGATTGCATATGGTGCTATGGGACTTCGATCAAGGCGATTTCAGAGGCATTGGACTCCGATCGTCATCTTGATCAGAGCCGTACGGTCGGATCGTCAATCCGAGGATCCAAAATAAATATCCTTCTCTCTTGACCACAAAAAGGATGCAATTAACCTAAATTATATACAACTACTCTAAATGCAGAATGATGCATGCTATGCAATATTTATAACATGAAATGCAAATCTAAGACTAAGAACATGCATGAATAGGCATTTTACCTTCAATAATTGTGGCTACATCAATCGTGAATGGCTAGTAGATGCTCGTCCGGAAAATGCTTGGTGATCAGACCAGACGGATCGATGACTGAAGAAGGAAGATAGGACAAATGGTCAGCTACCACGTCTGTTTTCCCACCTTGTCACGAATCTTGAGATCAAATTCTTGCAACAGCAATATCCAACGGATTAATTGAGGTTTTGTATCCTTGTTCACAAGTAAGTTCCTCACAGCTGCGTGATCTGAGTAAATGATGACACAGGAACCTAGAAGATAAGATCTGAATTTCTCCAGGCCAAATACTATTTCCAACAGCTCTTTCTCAGTAACTGTGTAGTTACGCTGAGCCTCGTCCAGCATCTTGCTGGTGTAGTAGATGACCACATGTTTTCCGTCAACTTTCTGCCCAAGCACCGCCCCCACTGCATAGTCAGACGCATCGCACATGATCTCAAAGGGTAGAGACCGGTCAGGGGATTGTAGGATTGGTGCCTGAGTAACTCGATCACGTAGGCTCTTAAATGTGTGAGTGCATTCATTGGTGATCTCGAAAGGGACATCCTTTTAGAGAAGATTAGTCAGGGGGCGTGCAATTTTAGAGAAATTTGGAATGAAACGATGGTAAAAACTGATGTGCCCCAGAAAAGAGTGAATGTCCTTGACCGAGCTAGGCATGGGTAGTTTAGAAATCAAATTAACCTTGGCTCGATCAACTTGGATGCCGTTCTCAAAAATAAGGTGACCCAGGATAATTCCCTCAGGAACCATGAAATGGCTCTTTCCCTAGGAAAGAACCAAATTCACATCAATGTAACTCCTGAGGATTTGGATCAAGTGTAGAAGGCAATCATCAAAAGATTCCCCAAATACCGAGAAGTCATCCATGAAGACTTCAAGGTATTTACCTACCATATCTGAGAATATGGCAAGCATGCACCACTGAAAGGTAGCTGGTTCATTGCAGAGGCCGAAAGTCATCCTACAGAACGCGTATGTCCCGTAGGGGCAGGTGAAGGTGGTCTTCTCTTGGTCCTGAGGATGGATTTCCAACTGATTATAACCGGAGTACCCATCCAAAAAGCAGAAGAATTGATTTCCCGCTAGTTTCTCGAGTATTTGATCAATGAACGGTAGTGGGAAATGATCCTTCTTTGTGGAGGCATTTAGTCTTCTGTAATCAATGTAGAGCCTCCATGAGTTTGGTATACGGGTCGGTATGATCTCTCCGATTTCAATCGTGATCACGGTGAGTCCTGCCTTCTTAGGCACAACCTGGATTTTACTCACCCACCGACTATCAGAGATCGGGTAGATGATCCCTGCGTCTAACCACTTGATGATCTCCTTTTCCACGACCTCCTGCAGATTAGGATTCAGATGTCTCTGCATTTCACGGGATGGTTGTGTGCCCTCTTCGATATAAATGCGGTGTGTGCAATATGAAGGGCTAATGCAAGTCAGATCATCGAGAGTCCAACCAATGGCTCTCCGATGCTACTGGAGGATAGAAATCATTCGTGTTTCCTAATCAAAGTCAGGCGGGAATTGATAATCACAGGAAATATCTGATTGGAACCCAAAAAGACGTATTTTAGATGATCAGGAAGAAGCTTTAGTTCCATAACAGGATTATCAACAGTAGCAGGCAATTCGAGATGGGCCTCAGAAGAAAAAGTGGGGGTTGTGGGTGGGTCTAGATCAGTGATAAGCTCCTTTATCTGTGGGGTATGATCTACTTGGGGTTGAGGATCATGGATAATCGGGTCGTCTTGGGGAAACGTGTCCTCAACCACAGAACTGATGTCACATGTTCCATTGCCTCGCAGTTAATTCCTTTCTGGGCCTTAAATATATCAATTTTTAGTGTCTTGTTCCCGAATTTCAATTCAATCTAGCCCTCTTCGCAATTAATGTTCACCCTAGCTATCGTTAAGAATGGTCTACCTAGTATAATTGGTGTATTCTTCATATTCTCAGGAGTCTTTATATCCAACACAATGAAGTCCACAGGAAAGTAGAAATTGCGGATCTGAACCAGAACATCCTTGATAACTCCTCTAGGTGGCTTGATCTATCGGTCAGCTAACTGTAAAGTCACCTCAGTCGATTTTAGCTCAGTCTCCTCAAAATGATCTAGTAGGGACAAAGGGATCAAATTGATGGAAGATCCTAAGTCTAAAAGGGCTATGTCGAACTCTAAATCATCGATCTTGCATGAAATCAGAGGGGTACCAGGGTCTTTTGCCTTAGGCGGGAGTTTGCTCAAGATGATGGAGCAGGCTTGCTCCGACAGTAGGATTGGATTCCCACTTTTGGTTCGCAGCTTACGCTTAGGTGTACATACGTCCTTCATAAATCTCGCATAAGCCAGTACGTGGCGAATCACATCTGATAAACACACATGAATTCATGATAAAATGCTTATTTATGATAGTTCCTAGGCTTAGCATTGCATATCATGTTATAAATACTGTATAACATCCATTGCATGGCATTTAGGATAGTTGTATATTATGTATATTAATTCTTCCATTTTACATGGCCAAGAGGTAGTGCGACATCTTTACGGGCTTGGGATGAAGAATCTGACAGTACGGATGAATCTGGAGCGACGATCGCAGTTCATTGTTCATGGCGTAGATCGCGTAGAAAATTAACACATTGTAGTATAGCGTGAAATATGTCTCGAGCAAATAAATTAATGGAACTTGGTGAGTCCCGATCGATCACAGGGAGGTAGAAAGCACTTTTGATTTCATACGTTGTTCCAAATATAAATGCTAAATAGTATAGACAATATATATGACAATCAAAAGAGTTTAAACATGAATTGTATACATAGAACTAGATAAATTCTAACATAAATGTAACTACTTATGTAATAGAATGAGGGCACCATGGGTGGTTCGTGATGGCCTTTTGGAGAGGTTGGGAAGAGCAGCAATGATCTGTCGGGGTGGCCCAACGGACGCTTCAGACGGAGGTCCAGAGACGAATGTAGAGAAGATGGGAAGAAGAAGAGAGAGAGGTTGAAGAAGGAGGAAGAAGAAAATATGAGAATTCCTTCCAAAGGGGGCCCTTAAGCCGCTTTTGTAGCGTTAGTGAAGGGCAATTAAGGTATTTGGCCAATTAAATTCATGCAAAGGCTTCAGATTAATCAGATCCATTGATCGGGAGATCAATAGCCCTGATTAAGCCTTCCAAATCCTTCTTTTATCCTCGGTTGAATTTGGTGCTGCCACGTGGTAGCCTATGCGCCCTTGATCCTCCGTCGCACCAATGCAGATCGCCCGTGTGCGCACCTTCATTTCCTCTCCTTCACCGCTTGCCTCTTCTGAGGCTTAAACGTTCTCTCCATCGCCTCCTTTAAATCCGAAAGTGCTCGCATGCGCGTCTTCGCACGGGTCATCGTGTGCGTTCTTGATCCAGCGCCTCCGCACCTGCCACGCGTCTACTGTCGAGCCGCCCAATGACGATCTGGTGGTTAATTGCGCCCACGCTCGCCACTTCTCCTGATTTCACATCGGGTGCGCTTCGATCCCGCGTTGCCCACTGTTTGTTAGGCACCCTCTCCGCTGCGCTACGCATGTGGATGGTCACACCTTCCATTTCCTATGTGGTTGCTCTTGGCCGTTGAATGGGAATCCAACGGTTGCGATCTCTCCTGTGCGTGATGAGGCGGCTGGAGGTGGTGACGTGGTTGCATCGCGACCGTTGGATGATGGTCCAATGGCCCACGGTTCTCCTTTCCAAATTGGGGTGCTGTGAGGGGCGACTGCGGTGGCGCCACGTGGCACCATCATGGCCGTCCATCTTCTTCTCCTTGTATCTGATGATGTAGGCCTCAGATTAAGTTGATTTCTGTGCCGTTGGACTGCAAACGTCGATCCGGATCCATCTGTGTAGTTGGATTTGTCATCTGAAGTTCAGATATTCTTCAGGGTTTGGATGTGGGTAACAGCCCATTGGCCAGTTGTCTAGAGCCTAGGTCACAAAATGCACAATAATTTTCGAGTGCCTGGACCTGGGCTCTAGACCCCAAATGTCGAATATTTCGACAGGAAGAATCAGGTTTAGGGGCATCATATCTCTCTTAGTTATGCTCCCGAGTGCCTGGCATTGGGAACACGACCTTGAGAATTCCTGGGCATCCTTGAATAAAGACGGCCAATAGAATCCAGATTGCATAATTTTTGCAGCTGTCTTTTTCCCAGAGAAGTGTCCACCACACACAGATGCATGGTTGAACTCGAGAATACTGTTGAATTCGTTCTTCGGAATGCATTGGCGAATAATTTGATCAGAGCCGATGCGATATAGTTCAGGGTCCTCCCAGAAGTAATATTTGGCCGTAGATTTGAGTTTATTCCGTTGTTGCTTGGTCCAATCCTGGGGGATTTGACCAACGGCCAAATAATTAACGATGTCAGCAAACCACGGGGTTTGGACTCTTGAAATTGTAAGGATGGTTTCATCCGGAAAAGTATCAACAATCGGATTGTCCAAACGAGAAGAATCACTCAGAAGTCTTGACAGATGATCCGCAACCACATTCTGTACTCCAGATTTATCCTTGATTTCAAGATCAAATTCTTGAAGCAGAAGAATCCAATGAATAAGCTGGGGTTTGGCATCCTTTTTGGCCAAGAGATGTCTCAAAGTTGAGTGGTAGGCATATATAATGATGTGAGACTGATGTAAACATGTTACACTACTTAAGATGTCTATTTATGCATGTTCTTAAGCATAGGATTGCATTGCATACTATAAATATTGCATAACATACATCATCTTGCATTTAGATTAGTTTGAAGAAAATGGAGGTTAATTGTCTCCTTTTATGTTCATGGATAGAGCAAACTTTTCATCGGGGCCTCGGATCGAGGATCCAACCGTACATATGTGATCAGGGCGGCGATTGGAGTTCAACGACTCCAAGATCGCCTTAATCAGACATCTGTAGCATCAGATAGAGATCGGGGAACCCTGGAAGATCAAGGGACAAGATGATGTCAAATCTACACTTCAAACGACAAATCTGACTGCACGGATGGATTCGGATCGACGATCGCAGCCTAACAGCACGAAAATCGACTCAATCCGACACCTGTGGCACCATCTACATCATCCAGAAGATGGATGGCCAAGATGGCACCACGTGGCACCATCTCGGCCGCCCAACCAGCCACACTCAACCACTGAAGATTCTAGCGCCCACACGCTATTGCACGCCCACGCCTCACGTGAGATCGAACGCGGGCAGGCGCGCGCTGAGGAGTGGGCGGAGGCGCGAGATAAGCCGTCCGATCGTGAGATCAGCTGAACGTGAACGCACGTTACATGCGCGAGTAGGCGAGCGGGCACGCACACTCCGCCACACGTCGCCCATGATGGGGCTTTAGCGACGGTTTTATCCGTCACTAAAGACCCTTGATTTAATGTTTTTCAAATTAAAATGATCAAATTGCCTTCAGTCCTTGCAACTATAAAAGTAGACCCCCTCCACACGAAATTCTCATCCCTTCCTTCTCTTCTCTCCCTCTCCAAAGCTCAAGAGAAGCTTGTCCCACACCCGGGATGCTTCTTGTGAGATAAAGTCAAATTTTCCTCCCCCTTTCGGAAGCGGATCCCGCAACAACGACGACGTGCTTCTCCGTTCCCGTTCTTCCCGCTTCGTTCTCCTTCATCCTGCTCCATCCTCCTTCGTCAAGGTGTCGTCCCGTCCAGCTCGTCCTCCAAGCGACCGTCGAGGAGGATATTTCTCTCTCCATTCTTTTTATTGCTTTCTAGAATAGATTTACTGCTTTCTAGAGTAGATTTACTGCTTTCTAGTCTAATCATTTTCCCGCTTTCTAGTCGTAATGTTTTGAACAATCTTTCTGATGATGAATTCCATGTTCATTCTATATCTCTTTTGATTTTTGTTTGTAATATTCTCTCTCTTATTCTCTCTCTCTCTCTCTCTTTTTCTCTTCTATGTAGTGTAAATAGATAGTTTCTAGTCAATTAATTTGCTTCGTGACAAATAAAATAAATGTATGTTTTTAAATCAAACGTCCGCCTCCCTAAGTTCGACCTGGGATTTCTATGCCGGTATAAATTTTATTTGTTGAACACGAGTTTTGCACTTTCAAACTACAACGACGGGTTTTCAAAACTAAACACGTTAGCGTAGCAACTCGTAGGTTCAACAGAGACCCTAAGAGATAAGCCCTGAATTTCTCCAAAGCAAATACTACGGCTACTAATTCCTTCTCAATAACAGTGTAATTCCTCTGGGCCTTGTCCAGAATTTTACTAGCGTAGTAGATAACAAAGGGCTTCCAATCAACTTTCTGACCCAAAACAGCCCTGACTGTGTAATCAGAAGCGTCGATCATGATCTCAAAAGGGGTTGTCCAAATCGGTGGTTGCAACACCGAAGCACAAGTGACTACCATTTTAAGAAATCAAATGCCTTACGGCATGATTTTTTGAAATCAAATGACGTTTCTTTGGTGAGAAGATTGCTCAGAGGACGAGCAACCTTTGAAAAGTACTTGATGAATCTCCTGTAGAATCCCACATGACTAAGAAATGATCGAATTTGTTTAACAGATGTGGGAGAAGGAAGTTTAGCGAAAACATCGACCTTCACTTTATCCACTTCGATTCCTCGTTCAAAGATTACATGACCCAAGATGATGCCTTCTTATGTCATGAAATGATTCTTTTCTCAACTAAGGACCAGTCTTGTTTTGATGCATCGTTTAAGAATCATTTCAAGACTAGCTAGACGAGAGTCAAACGATTCTCCAAAAATAGAGAAATTGATGCAAACACATTTATTGAGGGTAAAATGCCTATTCATGCATGTTCCTAGGCTTAGATTTGCATTTCATGTTATAAATATTGCATAGCATGCAACATTCTGCATTTAGATTAGTTGTATATAATTTAGGTTAATTGCGTCCTTTTATGGTTAGGAGAGAAGGATATTTATTTTGGAGCCTCAGATTGACGATCCGACCGTACAGATCTGATCAAGATGACGATCGGAGTCCAACGCCTCTGAAATCGCCTCGATCGGAGTCTTGTAGCACCATATGCAGTCTGAGGAAGATCAACGGCAAATGGACTAGGAGACATAATTCAGAGCTTCAAATCATGAATCCAACTGCACGGATGGATTCGGGTCGACGATCGCAGCCTAACGGTGCAAAAATCGACTCGATCTGACCTCTGTAGCAGCCCCTACAACAAGAAGATGGACGACCCAGACTACGCCATGTGGCGCAGCCCAGGCCGCCAGCATACGCACGCAGCACCGCACGCGCGCAGCGCCAGCACGTGGGCGCGCGCGTGCGGGGCAAGGCAGGAGTGCGGCGCCAGTGCAGCGTAAGGTGGACTACAGCAACGCATGAGCTGGACTTACAGCAACGCTTACAGCTGTCGGTAATTCATCGCATGCCAGCAAAGCCAGCTGTGGGTGCCAGCGGGCATGAGCTGCCTATAGCGACGTTTCCAGGGACGGCCTGGATGTCACTAATGGTCCCATACCTATTTTTGCCTCTTCTCTTCCACTATAAAAGAAACTACACCCCCTCCCTTCCAAACCATCTCTACCTACTCTACTCCCACCTACTCCCAAGCTCTAGCAAGCCTACCAACGCTCCATTAGAGCTTGTTCTCAAGCTCCCAAGGTGCCTATTAGTGTAGAGAACCTCTGCCCCACTAAATACTCCTCCAACTTCCCATCTCCCTTCATAGGTCACCTTAGCGCTGTCCTCCCACCTCCATTTCGGCAGCAGATCAACTCCATCTTCTCACCTCCATTCCGGAGCTACGCCGAAGCTTTCTTCAACCATACATCCTCCAGCATTTCACCTCCATCGTCCTGCTCCTCACCTCCTTCGTCCGAGCTTCCGCCAGGCACCGTCGTCTCGCCGAACAACCGATTCGGGAGATTTCCTCACCTCCCTCTCTTTATATGCTTACATAGTTTCTTGTAATTGACATTGGAAGTAATATATATATCATATTTGTTCCACATCTCTATCTTGTGATACGTTTGCTTGTTTTCTTTTATTTCAAAAATACAAAAAAATAACAAAACCCCAAAATACCAAAAAGAAACGAATCGAAGTGTGGTTTTCAATAAAGTAAACATCGCCTCCCTGTGTTCGACCTGGGACTCCCTTGGAGTTTCGGTATAAATTTTATCTGATCGACGTGTTTTGCAACTACAACGATGGGTTACTTGTAACCCCGATTTCTAACACGTGAAACACGCACGACCAGAAATCGTCCATGAAGACTTCCATAAACTCTCCCACCATGTCTGAGAATTTGGCTAGCATACACCTTTGTAAAGTCGCAAGTGCATTGCATAAGTCGAATGGCATCCTACGGAAAGCAAAGGTTCCATAGGGACAGGTGAAAGTCATTTTTTCCTGATCCTCGGGATGGATAGGAACTTGATTGTATCCTGAGTAGCCATTAAGAAAACAGAAGTACTTTTGCTCGGATAATCTTTCCAAGATTTGATCAATGAAAGGTAGAGGGAAATGATCCTTTTTCGTGGCCGTGTTCAGCTTCCTGTAATCGATACAAACCCTCCAAGAGGAAGGTAAACAAGTTGTGACAGATTCTCCTTTCTCATTAGTCACAACGGTAATCCTGGCTTTCTTGGGAACCATCTGCACGGGACTTACCCAAGGACTATCAGAGATCGGATAAATGATTCCTGTATCGAGCCACTTAATTAGCTCCTTCTTGACCACTGATGTAAACACAATTACACTACTTAAAAGGTCTATTTTTGCATGTTCTTAAGCATAGGATTGCATTTCATGATATAAATATTGCATAACATGCATCATTTTGCATTTAGAGTAGTTTGAATAAAATGGAGGTTAATTGTCTCCTTTTATGTGCTTGGACAGGGCAAACATTTTATCGGGGCCTCGGATCAAAGATCCAACCGTATGGATGTGATCAGGGCGATGATTGGAGTTCAACGACTCCAAGATCGCCCTAATCAGGCATCCGTAGCATTAGATAGAGATCGGGGAACCCTAGAAGATCAAGGGCCAGGATGGTGTAAATCCACACTTCAGATGATAAATCCGACCACACAGATGAATTCAGATCGACGATCGCAGCCCAACGACACAAAAATCGAGTCAATCTGACATCCGTGGCACCATCTACAACTTCCAGAAGATGGACGGCCAAGATGGCGCCACGTGGTGCCATCTCAGCCGCCCAATCGGCCGCATGCATCTTGTGAAGACCGCGCACCGTCTCTTCTCTGCCGTTGGATCTCGATCCAACGGCTGTGGCCGCCCGGCGCTTAAAACATGCGCTCGACAATCCGTGCCCCGCAGCGCAGCGGTCGAGCGCGCTTACGCTAGCGTGGGGCGCGAGTTCGAGCCGCGACGAGGGAGTGGAAGGCATGGGCGAGCGGGCGCGGACGAGCGTCAGATGAAGATCCAACGGCTGCGCGCGCTCAATCAGGACGACGCGCGATTGGACGCCGGGCGTAACGCGCGATCGCACGCGGGTGGGCGCGCTACGCAGCGGGCGCGGACGCGATCGAAGCCGTCCGATCTCGCGATCGGACGGCTGAGACTACGCGGACGTACGTAGGCATTACGCGCGCGGGCAGCCGAACGGGCGTGCGTGGGCGCGGCGGCGACGGCCACGTCGGGGCTTTAGCGACGGTTTTATCCATCCCTAAAGACCCCTTATTTATTATTTTGAAGATGTAATGTCCATTTTGCCCCCACTCCTTGCAACTATAAAAGGAGACCCCCTCCAAATGAAATTTTCATCCCTTCCTTCTCCTCTCTACCTCTCCAAAGCTCAAGAGAAGCTTGTCCCACACCCGGGATGCTTCTCGCGAGATAAAGTCCAAATTTTCGTCCCCCTTCGGAAGTGGATCCCGCGACGACGATGGCGTGCTACTTCGTTCCCGTTCTTCTGCTTCATCCTCCTTCATCCCGCTTCGTTCTCCTTCATCCAGGCATCGTCCCGTCCGGCTCGTCCTCCAAGCGACCGTCGAGGAGGATTCTCTCTCCCTACTCTTTTTACTGCTTTCTAATATAGATTTACTGCTTTCTAGAGTAATCGCTTTATGCTTTCTAGTTGTAACGAACGATCTCTTTTATGATAAATTCCTTGTCTATTCTACTTCTCATTTTGATTTCCATGTGTAGTATTCTCTCTCTCTCTCTTCTATTTTGTTGTAGATACTTAGATAGTTTAAATTGAATTTCTTCGTGACAAAATAAAAACGAAACGCGAAGTTTTTAAATCAAATGTCCGCCTCCCTGTGTTCGACCCGGAATTTTAATTTCGGTATAAATTTTATTTGTTGAACACGAATCCTTCGCTTTCGAACTACAACGACAGGTTTTCCAAAACCGAACACGTTAGCGTAGCTTCGTAAGCGTTCAACAACCACTTCTCGCATATTTGGATTTAATCTCCTCTACATTTGGCGAGAAGGGCGGGATCCATCTTCCAAAAATATTCTATGATTGTAATAAGGTGGCTCGATCCCCCTAAGGTCATGAATGGTCCAACCAATTGCCTCCTTGTGTTCTTTCAGGACCTTAATCAGTTTAATCTCCTGCTCCTTTGTTAATTTAGCACTAATAATCATAGGAAGCGTCTTATGTGGTCCTAAAAATTGATATTTCAGATTCTCAGGCTATGGTTTCAGTTCAAGCTGGGGTGGGTTGATGATTGAAGGTAAGGAAGATGCTGATGAAGACTCATCAAGAGGAAGAGGTTAAGAGTGAACAAAATCAATAACCTCTTCAGAAGATGGCGGGTCTGCCATAGAGGGTTACGGGTCCAATTTGTCATCAGAGGAGGAACTTTCAAATGCAGAAATCATCATACAAGTTTCAATATTCACATTATCGTCCTCAAGTTCTCCAATAAATCCACAATCCTCGAATTTATTAATCACCTTAACAATATCCAATTTCATTCTTTGATCCCCAAAGGCGATTTCCATGCTACCGCTTTCACAGTTAATGTTGGCCTTGGCGGTAGCCAGGAACGGACGCCCCAGAATGATGGGCGTGTTCCTCAGATTTTCAGGTACATCCATGTCAAGGATAAGGAAATCTACAGGAAAATAGAAATTCTTAACCTTAACAATAACATCTTCAATAACTCCTCGCGAATTTGTGATCGAACGGTCTGCTAACTGCAGTGTTACTGAAGTTGGCCGAAGTTTACCTAATCCAAACTTCTTGTAAAGAGAAGTCAAAATTAGGTTGATGGATGCACCTAGATCCAGCAGTGCTCTATCAAAAGTGTAATCTCCGATGACACAAGAAATCAAAGGAGTACCTGGATCTCTCTTTTTCTGAAGGAGGTGGTGCAGGATAACAGAACTAGCCTGCTTGGAGAGTACCACCTTCCTTGGAACAGATTCTCTTGACTTACGCTTCTATGTACATAAATCCTTTAAAAATCTTGCGTAAGTCGATATATGCTTGATAGCATCGAGGAGCGGGATATTGATCTCGACATTCTTGAAAATATTTAGAAGCTCCTCATTACTATCAACAGACTTCTTCCTTGATCTGATCAAGGCTTCAGGAAAAGGAACATGAGTCAGATCTTTGGAATCTGGTTCCTAAGCCTTGATTTCTTCTCCAGAGTTCTCCTTTCTCTCCTCAAGTTCTTCAGGATTCGGTAAATCAGAACAGTGTGGTTGTGGATCCTAAGTTTGTTTACCACTCCTCAAGGTAACAGAATTTGCGGATGCATATAAGTTTGGGTCTTGGGGAGGGTTAGGAAAGATTGGAGGGGCTTCATTAGCCAAGAACCATTGATTTGCAAAAGAAGAAGAAGAGGAAGGATCCTGCTCAACCACCTAAGCATGTGCGTGTGGGTCCCTCTGATTTCCTACCCATGGGTTTGATTGCCCAGATTCAGGATATTTCATGGGTTGGGTACAGGTTGAGATGGTAGAGATCCGAGTTGACGAGAATTAGCTATGAGCACAGTTTGCAAGTTGTCCAGCGAGGTTTTCATTTGTTGCATGAGCTGGAGCATAGATCCTTGCATCTCTACCATTTGTTGGTTCAAATCAGCCTGCCCTATGGGTTGACAGGCATTCCAAGCTGGCTGATTGACCTGATTCAGGGGCAATTAAGTATAAACATGACCTTGACCCATTGGTCATTGTGGAGCATAGTTGCTGGGTCAGAATTGGGTCTGCTGCCCTGGGTTTTTCTAGGAGAAGTTAGGGTGGTTTCTCCAACCCGGATTATAAGCATTGGAGTAGGGGTTGGATCTAACATTCTCCTGTACAGCAGAAACATCCTCATAGGGTGAGGATGGAGAGAAAGAAAGGGAAAGATCAGAGAAACTAGGATCAAAGGCCCCAGTTTGGAACCTGTGGGGCTCCGAATAATGCTGACTCGTAGGTTGAGCTGCATCAAGTTGATTCACAAACTCCCGTCTAGAAGGAGCTTGCAATGAATGGAATCCCGAATTCTGGGATTGAGTGGATCGAGAGTTGTTCATTGAGTTTCCAGCCATCCACTCCTCCATTCTCTTAGCAACCAAGTCCACCTTGTCTAGTTTATTACAAATCAATTCCATATCGAATGAATGAGAGTCATGGACTTCATTAACATTCGATCTAGGCTGCTGAGACCGGTTAAAAGTATCCATGGAGGCATGATTGATCGAATTCTCGCTCATCTCCTCAAACAAATCATGCTCGCCATCGGCATCTTTGTTGAGGAAATTGCCTCCGTAAGAAGCGTCCACGTGATTTCTGAGTTGCTCAATCAACCCATGATAAATGCCAGTTTATCATCATTCTTATGCATTAAAACAAACCTAGCTCTTAGATTTTTACTTCGCAAATTGGTTTTTGGGCTGCATTTAGTCATAAATTAGGTTAGGCATGCATTGCATTTGTTATTGTCTTTTTGATATGTTTTTGTGAATGTTAGGGATGAACAGATATACAGATCCTTAAAACCCTAGCACTCAAGAAGGCAAACGGTGAAGAAGAAGCTCAGACTAGCTGGAACTCAGCTTGATGTAGCTCACCACAGCTGGAACCTAGCTCACTTGAACTGAGGTTAGCTCATCCCAGCTCCATTTAGCTAATCTCAGCTGAATGGTAGCTCAAGAGAGTTCATCTTAGCTCACCCTAGCTCAAGTCAGCTCAGATCCAACTCAACCTAGTTGAGTCTAGCTCATTTTAGCTCCCACAAGTCCACAGGGAGCTCTAGCTAGCTCAGTTGAGTTGACTGGAGTTCACCCCAACTCAGGTCCAGCTACATCCAGCTCCACTCAGCTCCAGCCAGCTAAAGATAACTTCATTCCAGCTCAGGAAGCTCAAGTCCAGCTCCTGGGGACTCAGCTTAGCTCAAATCAGTTGAGCTAAGCTACCTTAGCTGCCTCAACCAGCTTGATCCTCCCCTGGAGCACCAGACCCAGGTCACCTTAGCTCATTATGGTAGAAGTGAACTCACTTTAGCTTGGTTTAGCAGCTAGCAAAGAACTAGCAAGCTAAGCTAGCTAGAGTAGCTCTATGCCAGCCTCTTTAGCAGCTGCCAGCTCTAGTTCCAGCTCCAGACTTCTCCTCCTTAGCTCCTCTCTTCAAACCCTAGCTCCAATACCTCCTCCTCTACTCCTCCATTAGCTAAGCTAGCTTAGCTTAGCTTAGCTTAGCTATGCTCCAACTTCCTTGGCTTGTACCACCCCAAAAACCCACCTAACAACTCCACCCAACTAGCTCCACCTAAGCTCCACATAAGCTAACCTACTTGGCGCCAACCTAGCCTACCCACCACCTCCAAAAGACACCTTAAAGTGGCACCAAAACCACCCTAACTACCCCCTTGTTGGCGCCACTTTTCCCTCCAAAAATCCCCTTCATCTCCACCACACATCTCCCCTTAAACCCATCTCCACCCTCCACATAACCCTTCCTTCTAGAACCTTTCTTGGTGCCACCTAAGACCACCTTCTAGAAGCTATTTTGGCACCAACTTCAAGGGGTGCCACCACCCATAACCACCCCCTAGGTGTCCCTTGGGTTGGCGCCAATTGCCCTTAGCCATAGGATGCCCAACCACCTCCATCTCTCCATCTTAGCCCTCCATTCCAAGAGTCACCTTAGCCCCCTTCCTACTCTATAAAAACCCACCACATACCACCATTTTAGAGCATCCTCCATTAGTGTATTTTGCTACCTATACCCACCTACACCTACGGCCAAGAAGAAGGAGTAGAGAAGAAGATTAAAGGGGCACATCAACAGCCCTTTTGGTGCCTTCTTCTCCCCACTCTCTTCAACTTGGGCCAAGCCAAGGAGGAGGACTTTTCTACTTCAAGGAGGATGGCCAGGCAAAGGAGAAGAACTTAGGGTGGACGTCCACCCTTGGAGAAAAACTTAGGGCACGCCCCCTTAGGTCTTGCTTTGGAGGACATCACCTTGGCGGAGCATAGCAAGGAAGGAGTTGGAGGACTCTTTTCAAGCTCGGGAGCTACCAAGCTTGGAGCAAGAAGCCCTCTTCTTCACCATCTATCTAGAGGATTTGTGTTTTCTTTTATTTATTGCAAATTTCTAGTAGTAGAAGCATTCATCAACTAGGCTTTTCTGTAAAACACTTTCTCATTAATCTAGTTGCCTTCTTTGCAATTTCTTTAGTTGCATTTTTGATTGCTTTGTTTTTAGCATTCTTCACTCCCTCTCCCTAATTATTCTAGGCCTCCACTTTCCTAGAGTGAGCTTAGGGAGAGGCTCTACTTGCCACTTTAGTAGTAGTATATTGAGTTGAGTGTAAGTCACTTTCTCGCCAACAATTTCGCATGTTGCCTTAATTTCAAAAACATAAAAATGATATATTGAAAAAGACCAAAAAGAAAGTTGAGATCTATTTTGTAAGCAAGGGAATTAATTTTGCAAACATATTGCCTCCTTGGACGATCCTAGATACTCCACTATCTAGGTTTATAAATTTAAGAGTTGATCAGTTTTGCATGTTACAACGACGTATTTTACAAACCGCGTAAAAGCCGCTATCAACCCATGGTAGAATATCTGCACGAGTTGCCATTTCAGCACCTCGTGGTGTGGACACCTCCACAATAGTTCCTGGAATCGCTCCCAGGCAACATGAAACTGCCCCCTTGACTACTGAGTAAAGGTAGTAATTGCCCGTCTCAAAGATTGGTACATCCGACAGGAAAGAATTTCTTCAGAAAAGTCGATTTCATCTCATTCCAAGTTGCAATTGGTCTTCCTATAGTCCTATACCAATGAGCGGCTTTATCCCTAAGAGAGTGAGGGAAAAGCCTCATGATCATTTACTCCTCATTCACGTTTCGCGCCTTGGTGGTTTGGACCAAAGTGGTCAAGTCCTCCAAGTGCTGAAACGGGTCTTCAGAGCCAAGCCCATGAAAATGTTTGATCAAGCTTAACACCTGGGGCTTGATTTCTACGTCTCCGGTAGGAATCTGGATGCCGGGACGTTCCCTGTAATTTGAAGGATCATAAAAATCCTTCAAGGGCTGAGCGCCCTGCATTCTTTGGAACCATTCTTGCATTCTCTGCTTTTGTTCCATCTCCCTTCGAAATTCCTCCAGTGGATCTTGGGGCAGAGGAGGCTGTTGATTGGCCATGGGATCAATTTGGCCAAAATCCAATCTACGCATCCTAGAATACTTTAGTGGTCCTTCCAATCGAGGATTCAATGACCTTCTTCCCAGCATAAACTAGGAAAAGGTTGGAAGGACTGGGGATAAGAATCCTGCAGCACAACAAAACAAGTCTGTCCTTAAGTGGGGTAGCCTAAGGATCTACAGACACCCAAAACTTGCCTTAAGATTATAAACAATTTACTCTACTTGTGTCTGCTCAATCCAACCAGTTAGAAGGAGGGACTGGAGAGGAGGTTCTTCCTTCGGCTTGCGCCTCCAGTTCTTAGTGTACCCCCCAGCCACGGTCGTTTGACACTACTTTCCTAGCTAGACATCAGATTGATCAGTACAAGCAGGTTAATCGTAAACAATCTCAGACTAGGCCTCGAAGAGCAAATCAATCCTTAAGGCCAACATCTACTCGATTTTATTGAGGCCTGGGATTGTACTGCTTATGGAATGTGGTGGGCCCTTAAAATGGGTTGTGCCTTTAATGATCAATTGAATATGTGTAAGTGCGTGCACAACCAGGGTTTTCAAGCAAGATTATTTGTGATGAGTAGATTTTAATATTTAAATCTTGCCTAAGTAGCTTTTAGGGTTTAGAATTAGGTTGATTTCAATCAAGTTTGAGGCAAACCAAGTTTTCAAGCACGGGTGAAGATTGCTTTCCTTTAAAAATCAGAAATAAAGTGGAGTGCCTGGTATGAACCTAGATTGAAAACCCTAAGAGGAAGCTACTTGGTGAGTTGATTTTATGTTGAGTGGTGCGGCTTAAACAACTCAAACAATTGGCCATAATTGCACCACTGAGTTAGGCACACAAAAATAATTAACGTAGAATGATTTCTACTCTTTTATGTGTTGATTTGTGTGTACCGGTTCCACATATCAGAATTTGGTTGAGTAGAAAAAATCAATTAGGTTAAGTGCCTTGAATGTGAGTGTATGTTGTGTGTATGTTGAATTACCTCACAAAAATATCATTTTATTTTTTCTTTTCTTTTTATATGCGAGGGTGAAATGAATGTAGGTGGACATCCAAATAATCAAACTAATCCTAGGATTTATGCAAACACTTAATTTAATTGGAATTTGAATTTAATGTGATGAAATGAAATCTATGGAGGGGGAAGGAATGGGGAGCACTTACAGTCGTCTTCAACTGCACTTTACTCTAATCTACCGCTTGATGATTCCCTGATAGAGGTATTTGCAAAACAATAGACATGAGAGAAAGTAAGTTAGAAGACAATAAAGTGAGTGAAATGCGAAAAGAAGATCGAAAAAATAGTTGCCTCCCCGGCAACAACACCAAAATGTTGAACGTCGGACGACTACACTATCGGAGTTGGTTTTGAAAACCTGTCGATGTAGTTCAAGTAGCAAAGAAATCCATTCAACCTGTAAAGAAATCCCGGGTCGAACTTACGGAGGCTACGTCGATTAAAATTTGCAATTATATTTTTGTGTTTTTGTTTAAAGGGTGGAATAATCACAATGAAATGGAATTAATATAGATAATAATAGAGAGAGAGAAAACATTCACTTGATATTGCAAAATGTTTTTACAACTAAGAAAGTGAGAAAAGATTACACTAGAAAGCGAGAAATTATTACAGCTAGAAAGCAGGAAAATTCTACTCTAGAAAGTAGGAAAAAGAATGGGAGAGAAAAATTATCCTCCTCGATGATCGCTTGGAGGACGAGCCGGACGAGACAATGCTTGGAAGACGAGCAACGGAGCGGGAAGAAGGAGGACGAAGTAGGAGGAATGGGAACAAGGCAGCACGTCGTCGTCGTCACGGGATTCGCTTCTGGAACGGGGGTGAAAACTTGGTTTTAGCTCATGAGGAGCATCCCGGGTGTGGGACAAGCTTCTCTTGAGTTTTGGAGAGGGAGAGAAGAGAAGGAAGGGATGAGAAATCTGTATGGAAGGGGTCTCCTTTTATAGTTGCAAGGAGTGGGGGCATTTTGGACATTAGAACTTGGAAAACATTAATTTAGGACCTTAAAGGCCTGAACGTGGCCGATGTATGCACCACTCGCGTGCCCCCTTGCCTCTGCACCCTTCAATGCTCGCCCATGTTCGCGTGCTCTCAGCCCTCTGATCAAGAGATCGGATGGCTTAAAGTACCTACGCCCGCACCGCACGCCCGCGTGCGATCACGCGTAAGTGCCGTGCGTTTGATTGTGCGTGGGTGCTATCGCTCAATCTTCGCCACTGGATCTTCATCGCGCGGCTCCAATTGTGCGCCCGCTCGTAGGGAATGTGGGCTCGAACACGCGTCGTACGCTTGCGTAGCGCACTCGATCGCTGCGTTGTGCGTGCGTTTGTGTCACGCGGAGTGTTTAGTGCATGACCGATCTCAGTCGTTGGATCTTCATTCAACGGTTGAGATCAAACGTTGCATGCACCTTCAGAAGAGGAGAGCGTTGGAAGAGAGGTGCTGTGGCACGATCTTGGCCGTTGGATGGGATCCAACGACTAAGATTTGTCGAGCGGGTGAAGAAGAGCTGCAGCCAGTGTTGGGCGGCTATGATGGTGCCACATGGCGCCATCTACGCCATCCATCATTTGAGTGTTGTAGATGGTGCCATAGGTGTCGGATTGGATCGATTTTCATGCTGTTAGGCTGCGATTGTCGATGCGAACCCATCCGTGCGGTTGGATTTGTCATCTGAAGTACGGATTAACACCATCTTGGCCCTTTCTCTATAGGGTTCCTCGGTCTCTATCTAGTGCTATGGATGTCCGATTAGGGCGATTTTGGAGTCGTTGAACTCCAATCATTGCCCTGATCAGATCCGTACAGTTGGATCTTCTATCTGAGGCCCGATAAAAAGTCTCTCTGTCCCTGACCATAAAAAGGAGACAATTGCTATACAATTTATACAACTTGATCTAAATGCATGATTATGCATGTTATGCACTATTTACAATGTATGATGCTAATGTGACGCTAAGAACATGCATTCATAGACATTTTAGGTTAATTAGATGTATGCACATCACCAGGAGTTCTTGGGGTCACTATGGGCAGTGCTATCTCGAAGCATTGAAAGCCAGGCACCCTTAGAGGTTTGGTGATGGGGACAATGAATCCGACACAGATCGTGTTGATAGCTGATCCAAGGTTAGACTTAGAGGAATCAAATAAAAATACATATATTACAAAAAAAAATTGTTCTTACTCTCTTTCTAGGTTGGCAATCATACCAACCTTAAATAACTCAGACCAATGCACATGCATGGATGCTTTAATCTCTAGGACCAATAAACCTTAGGGTAGAGTTAGAAATCAAGGAAACCTGTCCCTGCAACTCGGCCTTAGCTGACCTAGTTTGTAACTTAGCAACTACTTAGGAACCTTAGGTCTAAAGTCTTAACTTAACATGTTCCTAAAGGAAAACCGATTGGGTTGGCTAGTCCACTTGAAGAGCTGGGTTATTTTTGAATTTGCTAGGGACTAGCAAAACTAGGCATGGGTGTATTTGATTAGCCCATATTTGTGGGCTATTTAAGTATTAAGTGTCTAGACATTAAGTTAATTTAAAACATTTAGATAGCATACATTAGGATGTAAATAAATTAATTCATATTTTTAGCTTAATTGCATGATTCATGTGTGGCATTCATATCTAAATGCATTTAGAATTAACTTAGAATTGTATGCATTTGATTAGTTAACCAATTAGGTTCATTACATACATTATTTTAATTAACATAGAAGTTAAGGAGTTATGTATAAATAATCCTAATTATTTTATTATTATTATTATTCTTCGGCAGGTAATTGCTCCTCCTCCTCCTACGCCCATTCATTTCTAACAGTTGCCAGCATTCACGAGGATTTGCTCCCGCCTCGTGAATTCAAACGAATTGGCTGTAGCTACAACAGGGGGGAGGAGACGACGGTGCTTAGGAGGCCTCCACCTCGATTCATCACTGTGCATAGAGTGCACCACTCTCGTCCACTCCACCACCACCGGCCTCAACCATGACAACAATCCTCCACCACTGTGGGCGTGTGGTGTGACAGGCCACACCGCCATTTAGAGCTTGTTTGCATTACTGTGAGCACCTTAGCATGCAACACCCTCACCGCCATCACCAGCAACCACCACTGCAGCCACTGCAACTTCATGCCACAACTCCACGCCCTGTACCTTCATCTCCCCCGTCAGTTAAAACGTCCGGGAAGTCTCTCGGACGTCAAATGCCCCTCGCTGCACCTCCACACAGCAACACGCGCACAGCCTCCGCATGCCACCCACTGCGTTGCTCCTCGCCTCCAGACCGTGCGCACTGCGTGCACCTCCTCACCGCCCTCCTCACCGCCAGCCCTTCCACTCCATGCGCTCACAGAAACTCAACACACTTCACGCCCAGCAGAGACGTCGCGTGCAGCAAGCCCTTCGTTGGCTCCCCGTGCAGCTGCACGTACGCACCTGCGTGCCTGCTGCACACACCACTAGCAGCAGCTCCGCCCACGTGCGACAGAGTGTTGCACCTCCACCTATGCCTCTCGTGCCATGCACAGCAGAGCCATCCCACGCGTGCGCTTGCACGGCCTCCTCACCCCCTCGCTGCACCTCTGCCACGCCCACAACAGTAGCACCTCCGCTTGTGCGCTACAGAGTGCGTCCTCTAGCACTTGCAGTCGAGCTCCTCCAGCAGCTTCCCCGTGTGCGCCCGCATGGCTTGCGCGCCTCCTCGACTTCATATAGCCACACCCCCTCGCCTTCAGCAGCGCCACTCGTCGAGCTACTTCACAGCAGCAGCAACCACCCACCGCCGGCAAGCTCCTCTCCAATCGGCGAGCTCCAGCCGTCCTTCGCCATGCAACCACTGCCATCGGGTTCTTCTCCGCATCCTCAACCTTCTCCCAGAGCATCTTCGGCCACCGAGCTTCCTCCAATGCACGTGAAGAGAGGATTTTTTCTCTATTTCGACACGTATTAGTATTTACGATTATATGCCATTGCTGAAGACATTTTTTTGATTTATTGAATACTTTATTATGGCATATTTATGAGCATCTCCCTTATGTTTTGCATAATTACAATATCAGCATGATAATATCTTATTATCTCAATTGAAAAGCATTTTTGATCTGATTTCTTGATGAAACTAATCGAGAACATCTGTTTTTAACCGATGCGAGTTTAAATAGGCCATTGCCTCCCTGTGGATATGACCTGCTCTTCTGCGAGTAGTTTAATTTTAACTCAATAGATTGATTAGTCGATTTTCCACCACTTAGAAATACGACAAATCATCTTAATCATCATTTTTCGAAAGTGAAAATAGACTAGACACCCTACACCCCTCATTCCTCTTCATCTCTACCTACTCTACTCCCACCTACTCTTAAGCTCTAGCAAGTCTACCAACACTCCATTAGAGCTTGCTTTAAGCTCCCAAGGCTCCTATTAGTGTAGAGAATCTCTACCTCACTAAATATTCCTCCATCTTCCCATCACCATTCATAGGTTGCCTTGGAGCCATCCTCTCACCTCCATTCTAGTAGCAGATCATCTCTGCCTTGTCACCTCCATTCCAGAGCCATGCTGAAGCTTTCCTCTACTCGATGTTCTCCTGCACCTCACCTCCATCGTCCTTCTCCTCACCTCATTCATCCAAGCTTCCGCCAGGCACCGTCGTCTCGCCGAACAGCCGATTCGGGAGATTCCTTCTCACCTCCCTCTCTTTTTATGCTTTCATAGATTATTGTAATAGACAGTTGTGCAATATATATCATATTTGTTTCTATCTCCATTATGATCCATATTATTTTCTTGCTTTATAAAAACAAAAACACAAAAAAAAACAAAACCTAAAACACCAAAAACAAACAAAATGAAGCGTAGTTTTCAAGCTAAGTAAATGTCACCTCCCTGTGTTCGACCCAGGACTCCCTTTGAGTTTTGCTAAAAATTTTATTTGATAAATGAGTTTTGCGACTACAACGATGGGTTACTCTTAACCTTGATTTCAACACACAAAAAACATCGATCATTTTGGCATCGTTGCCAGCGATGAAATAGAATTTACTTTCTTGTTTTTTGCGCTTCTTTGCATTTACATATTACTAACCCCGCTTATCTCTGATCTAGTGTCTTGTAGGTACCCTAGCATGGAGATCCAAGTGCGGTAGATCAGAGTAAAGTGTGGGTAGAGTACTTTGTGAGTGTCCCCCACATCCCCCCCCACTAGTTTCATTTCACCACACTCATTACCAAGACCCAATCTACTTAGGTGCTTGCATAAACCCTAGGATAGAATTGTTTGTCTTGTTTTCCACCTCCACTCATCTCACCCTCGCATCTTATATATATAAAAAAGATACTTTCTGTGGGATGAATCAATATACACACTTTATACACCAACATTTGAGGCACATAACCTAACTTCATTTTCATCTACTCAATCGGGATTCCGACCTGTGGGACTGGTACACACAAATCAACACATAAAGGAGTAGAAATCAATCTTGGTTAATCATCTCTATGTGCCTTAATTGGTGGTGCATTTGGGCCAATTGATTCAATTATTTGGGCCACACCACCTAATTTAAGAGAAACTCATTTGTAGTTGCCTCATAGGATTCAATATTTAGGTCGAGCCAGGCACTCCATATTTTCTTGATTTATAAAGGAAAATACTTGAACACGTGCTTTCAAAATTTGGTTTGCCTCATAAAACTTTGTTGAATACACCTAACATTTGAATCCTAAAAGCTACTAAGCAAGATTCAAACCCTAAAACTCACCTCATCATTAATAATCTTGCTTGAAAACTTCTTGGTTGTGCACATTCACACATTATCAAACAAATCATTAAGGGCACAACCCATTAAGGGCCCATCACATTCCTAAAGCACCATTGTCCCAAGCCTAACTAAAATTGATTAAACGTTGGCCCTAAGGACTGGTTTGCTTGTCGGGATCCAGATTGATATTGTTCACGATTAACCTGCTTATACTAGTCAATCTGATGTCTAGCTAGGGGAGTAGTGTCAAACGATCGTGGCTGGGGGGTACACTATGAACTGGAGGTGCAAGCCAAAGGAAGAACCTTCTCCCCAGTCCCTCCTTCTAACTAATTGGATTGCTTGGACATAAGTAGAGTAAGTCGTCCATAATCTTAGGACGGATTCTGAGAGTCTGTAGACCTTTAGGCTACCCAACCTAAGGATAGGCTTGTATTTTTGTATTGTAGGGCTTCTTTCTCTTTTGATTTCCCTCCTTACTTCACCATGTACCCTACCACATCTTACACACATTTCCAATCCTATCCGCCTACCACCATTTATCCCAAGATGATTACTATCTCGACTTGACTTGTAATTACCCATCCACTAGCTGGGATAACTTTGATTGGGGATACGAATTCGAACCTCAGTGTTCAGGGTCTAAATCTGGACAACAAGACTATGACTACTATCCTTCCTAGAGCTACAAAGATTATAGATCACCACCCTTTGATGATCAACCTAATCAGATCTACAACCATGAAGGATATGCTGATTATAACACCTACCCTCCCCAGTATTCCATTGAAAATAGGGCATCTCCATTCCTTGAACAACCTGAAATGACCTACTATCAAGGAGGGACCCGAGAACCTCAATATCTTGACTCCCCTAGATTTAACCCAAACTCACCCAAACCTAAACCGAACTAGCCGATTCAGGTGAACCAGATCCAGGATAGGTTGTTGGCCAACTTGAGGAACACCATCCAATCTTTAGAAGCTCAGCCAACACCATGCACTAAAGCATTGGAGACTATGATAAAATTGATTGATGAGCTGAATAGCTCTTTATTGGATTTGCTCCAAAGCGTTAGGGAAAGGGACCTGGGTGAGTTTCTTCTTGGGAAGTTGTCGAGGTTGAGGATGAAATTTGTGGTTGCACTAGTCAAATCTTGGGATGATTCTCAAGATGAACCCTCTTCAGGAGAGCTAATGTCTGAACCCACTCAGGTGCCTGTCGGGGAGGATACATATTCTGAGATTGGAGATGACCAGATTGGTCTAGAGCAACCATTTGAGGATGAACCAATTGATTCACCCGAGATCCCCAAGTCAGGAAACGAAGAAAATTATGTCTCCTTAGATCATGAAATGATTTATGATTTTGAGACATATATAAATGAGGATCATCAATTCTTTGACTCTGAGGGTGAAGAATCTTTAGGTGAAGTCTCACTTGAGCATGAGGAAAATGATTTTAGTGAGGAAATGGGCATGAGGAATCTGATGAACCATTTGACAGCCTGATAATAGAGGAATTTGATTTGATTGGGGTTAACTTGGAGGATCTGAATCTTGATAATTCAATTAGTGACCCCATTCCTCATCCACGCCTCGAAGAGCTGACTTTTGAGATCATTGTGCCCAAGCCAATCTTGATTTAGCCATGATTTCTAGACTTGGGTAAATCATATAGGGTGGTCGATATGCTTGAGGTCCTAGAGCCCAAACACTTGATGTTGGAGGATAGGAAGTGGGAAATAAAAATCTGGGAAGCTACGTCTGAGGGAACTATGAGTTTGGATTTAAGGGTTCCTGTTGACCTAAAACCACCTACTTTTTACCAGGACCCTTATGATATCTTTCACATGCAACCCAAGCTCGAAATAACTGATTATCTTTCTAAGTTGAACTTTAAGAGGACATACGAACCTATGGAACCATCTCTACCCATTGTCTGACACTTTGGTCTTGGGTTGCACACCACAAAACCATAGGCTCGGCCTCACAAGCTCAACAATCTTCGATTCTGGATGATTTTCATCCAGAACCTGAGAACCACTGGACCCTGGGGCTTGGGTCTGCATCATAATCTAGTCCACACTTGAGGATGTTGAACGTGCGAGTTGCTATGCTAACGTGTTTGGTTTTGAAAACCTGTCATCGTAGTATGAAAGCGAAGAACTCGTGTTCAACAAATAAAATTTATACCGGAATGGAAATCCCAGGTTGAACATAGGGAGGCGGACATTTGATTTAAAAACACGCGTTTATTTTATTTGTCACAAAGTAAATTAATTGATTAGAACTATCTAACTATTTACAATAAATAGAAGAGAGAGAGAATAAGAGAGAGAGAATAATACAAAAATCAAAAGAGATATAGAATGCATATGGAATTCATTATCGAAAGGATTTTTCATTACACTAAATATTACGACTAGAAAGCGGGAAAATGATTATACTAGAAAGCAGTAAATCTACTCTAGAAAGCAGTGAATCTATTCTAGAAAGCAGTAAAAAGAATGGGGAGAGAGATATCCTCCTCGACGGTCGCTTGGAGGACAAGCCGGATGGGACGACGCCTGGATGAAGGAGGACGGAGCAGGAAGAAGGAGGACGAAGCGGAAGAACGGGAACGGGGCAGCACGTCCTTGTCGTCACGGGATCTACTTCCGAAAGGAGATGAAAAATTGACTTTATCTCGTGAGAAGCATCCCGGGTGTGGGACAAGCTTCTCTTGAGCTTTGGAGTGGGAGAGAAGAGAAGGAAGGGATGAGAATTTCGTATGGAGGGGGTCTCCTTTTATAGTTGCAAGGAGTGGGGGCAATTTGGTAATTACAACTCTAAAAACATTAATTCAGGACCTTTAGTGATGGATAAAACCGTTACTAAAGGTCCGAACGTGGCCTTCGTGGGCGGCGTGTGCGCGCCCGCTTACCTCCTCATGCGTAATGCACGTGCACGTCCAGCCGCTCTCAGTCGTCCGATTGTGAGATTGGACGGCTTAAGTCGCGCCTTCGTTCTCTCCTCAGCGCGCGCCCGCCCGCGTGCGATCCCGCGTCACACGCGAGCGTGCGATAGAGCGTGGGGCGGATTGGGCGGCCGCAGCCGCTCAATCGCGATCGAGTGTTCGCGGAGCTCGCTCACTCGCGCTCCAGCACCCGCTCACGAGGAATCGATCATGCGCCACTTGCTAGCGATAGAGCTCTCACTCGCTGCGTTGCGTCGTCTAGATGGTCGCGTGGATGTTTTGAGCGGCGCGTGCTCATGGCCATTAGATCAAGATCCAATGGGCCAGATCACACGTCGGATTTTCTTTGGAGAGGCAGCGGCGGTCTTGAGGATGTATGGATGGCTGAGATGGTGCCACATGGCGTCATCTTGGCTGTCCATCTTCTAGATGATGTAGATGGTGCCACGGGTGTCGGATTGAGTCGATTTTCACGTCGTTAGGCTACGATCGTCGATCCGAATCCATCCATGCGATTGGATTTGTCATTTGAAGTGTGGATTCTCACCATCTTGGCCCTTGATCTTCTAGGGTTCCCTGATCACTAACTAATGCTACAGATGTCTGATTAGGGCGATCTTGGAGTCATTGAACTTCAATTGTCACCCTGATCACTTCTGTACGGTTGGATCTTTGATCCGAGGCCCCGATAAAAAGTTTGCCCTGTCCATGAACATAAAAGGAGATAATTAACCTCCATTTTATTCAAACTACTCTAAATGCAAGATGATGCATGTTATGCAATATTTATAGCATGCAATGCAATCCTATGCTTAAGAACATGCATAAATAGACATCTTAAGTTGTGTAAACATGTTTACATCAGTGGACATCTTCTGCTGGTGGGTCTGAGGATTAATCTTTTGATTTTGATTCTGACCTGCACTTGTGAATTATCAATTTATTCCTTGTATGTATTTTTTGCCTAGCTAAAGGCATTAAATTTAGCACATGTGTATACTTTCTTCTCTCTACTGAGCTGAACAGATTTTCACGCTATTCAGGTGATATTATGTTATTCCGCCCTTCTCATGTCTTTATTTTTACAATGAGGACATTGCATCATTTAGGCATGGGGGGTAGATACTTTATCCTAAAATTATTTTGTTAACTCTGTAGAATTTCTTTTAGTTTCTTAAAAAAAAAATGAAAATTCAAAAAGAAAAAGAAAGAAGAATTAGGAGAAGAGAACTTAAGCATTTGTAAGTTATTAATTTTAGGAAATGATATGATAAGACCAAGACACTTAGACTCTTTAGGTCTTTAGGCTTAATTAGCTTGGGTGTCCACTCGAATGTGGACTTAGTCTCGAGTCCTCACCAATTCAAATTCATCTTTAATCTAGTAAATAAATTGGGATGATAAGTACACGACATATCAACTTGCCCTCTGATTTGATGGGACTTTAAGCCTAAGCATCTACACACTTTCTGCACTAACTCACTTTTCAACGGTTTCTTTGAAAATTGGGTAGCTAATGAATTATTTAGGATGGTATGATTGGTAAGTTATCAGTGGTAACAGCTTATCGGTCGGTTGTCCAGAGCCCAGGTACAAGACCATTTTCGTCGTACTGCCTTTAGGTAAATCTTAGATCAAGGAAGCCACCTACATAAAAAAAAAAAGAAAAGAAAAAAAGAAAAGGAGAAAATAAAAAAAATAAATAAAAATAAATAAAATCACACTTCACTGCACGAGTATAGCTGGCAAGTTACCGTGGGTAACAGCCCATTGGTTGGTTGTCTAGAGCTCAGCCCACAAAAATGCACAATAATTCCTAAAACACTTAGGAAAGAAGCAATGAAGTAGAATAAATTGGGCAGATATACACTGGGTTTGCCCTTGTATTGATCCCATAAATAAAAGTAGGGAGAAAGCTACCATTCGAAAAGATAAACCTCTAGGCAAGGTCACCAAGGGTTGTAGAAACCCAAAGTCCATTTTAATGGTCGCTTAGTGAGTCTTTCACTCTTTTCACTAGATGCTTAGCACTTCGAGTCCTTTTCGAGTCTTGGACGGGTCGGGTAGCCGTAAAAAGTTATCCTGAAACTCTCAAACTCCAAAAGTCTAAAAAAATTAGAAAAGAAAAAAAAATAAAAAAATGTATCTTCCCTTTTCAAATAAGGCGAGGACTTGGGCAGTCTGCATTTCGGCAGACACCTCGGTACTGTTGAGTCTTTGTAGTTTATGACCTTAGTTGAAATCTTCTATTGTTAATAAACGACTTAGGCCTAAGCGATCTAATCCTAATTTTGATTTTATACATAGCATGTAGTTTAATTTGCTAGGGTTTAGCAAAGGATAGGCATGGGGGTATGATGTAGATACAATTATTGAAGATAAAATGCCTAATCATGCATGTTCCTAGGCTTAGATTTGCATTTCATGTTATAAATATTGCATAGCATGCATCATTCTACATCTAGAGTAGTTGCATATAATTTAGGTTAATTAGGTCCTTTTTATGGTCAGGAGAGAAGAGGATTTATTTCAGGGCCTCAGATGGACCATTGGACCATACGGATCTGATTATGATGATGATCGGAGTCTAACGCCTCTGAAATCGTCTAGATCAGAGTCCCGTAGCATCATATGAAGTTCGAGGAAGATCAACGGCCAATGGGCAATACGACATCCATACAGGCTTCGGATGAAAAATCTGACTGTATGGATGGATCCGGAGTGACGATCGTAGTCCAACAACGTGGGAATCATCTCGATCCGAGCATCGTGGCACCCTATGCAACAGAAAGAACATGGATGGTCCATATGGCAACACGTGGCGCCATCCAGACCGCCAAACATGAACCACAGCTGCCCCAGCCTTACGCATGGAGAGATCTTAGCCATTGGATCTCAATCCAATGGCTAAGGGGCGCTCCACGTCGCCTCACCTTCACAAGAGTAGAGCTCAAGATTATATCGTGACCGTTGGATGGGAACCCAATGGCCACGATCACACGATCAGCAGACACCGTCGCACTCTCCACTCGATCATCCACTACTTTGGAGCAACGGTGGGGCGCCCGCTTCTCAAAGGAGGGGTGCGAGTTCGAAACCCGCCAACCCCCCAATTGTTCAATTAAGGCAACGCCAGTGCACCGGCTAGCGCATGCGTGCGCGCTCGCACTGTAGTACCATCGCAGCAGTGCAACGCCAGCACACATGCATGCGACACGGTGCGTGATGGGTGCGCAAGTACAGCAGCAGCGGACGTGGGTTGGTGCAGACTTTCAGTGACAGCCTGGGCGGATCTTTTGTGATGCTTACAGCCGTCACTAATTTCTCTTAGGTGCAAGGCCGGATACGGGCGTGAGCAGTGGGGGTGCGATCTTCAGCGACAGCTGCATGGGGTCTTTAGTGATGCTTGCAGCTATCACTACAACCCTCTACACGAATTTCTACTTCTTGCCTCCACTATATAAACACCCCTACACCCCTCATTCCTCTTCATCTCTACCTACTGTACTCCCACCTACTCCTAAGCTCTAGCAAGCCTACCAACACTTTATTAGAGCTTACTCTCAAGCTCTCAAGGCTCCTATTAGTGTAGCGAACCTCTGCCTCACCAAATATTCCTCCATCTTCCCATCACCATTCATAGGTTTCCTTAGAGCCGTCCTCTCACCTCCATTCCGGTAGCAGATCATCTCTGCCTCCTCACCTCCATTCCGGAGCCATGCTGAAGCTTTCCTCTACCCGACATCCTCGTCCACCTCACCTCCGTCGTCCCGCTCCTCACCTCCTTCGTCCAAGCTTCCACTAGGCTCCGTCGTCTTGCCGAATAGCAGATTCGGGAGATTCATTCTCACCTCCCTCTCTTTTTATGCTTTCGTAGATTATTGTAATAGGCAGTTGTGCAATATATATCATATTTGTTTCTATCTCCATTGTGATCCATATTGTTTTCTTGCTTTATAAAAATAAAAACATAAAGAAATAACAAAAACTAAAACACCAAAAACAAACAAAATGAAGCGCGATTTTCAAGCTAAGTAAATGTCACCTCCCTGTGCTTGACCCAGGACTCCCTTGGAGTTCTGGTAAATATTTTATTTGATAAACGAGTTTTGCGACTACAACGTTGGGTTACTCTTAACCTTGATTTCAAACACGTGAAACATGTCGATCATTGCCCGATTATCTGAGACAGAAGAAGAGGAATTCTTGAGAGAGTGGGGGAGAGTTTTGCACTCTTGTGCTTTGTGCAGACACTTAGTTGCTGAGGGGATTGGTCCCTTGTGTTGTGAAGGAGAAGCTCTGCAGAAGGAAAGAAGAAGAGAAAGAGAAGGCTCGTGAAGAAAAGAGAGAAGCCGAACAGAAGAAAGAAGGAAAGAAGAAGAAAGGCTTTAAGAAGCCTTATGCCTTGTGCACTTTAAGCCGTTTGGTGCTTGATTCTATCGTCTGAATTTTGAAGCCTTGAGGGATTAAGGCCACTATGGAAACATTTAGTTGCTTATTTGACGTGGCATATCTAATTGATAACATTATTCATACATTTAAGTATATTGAGTAGTTGATTTATATGCTTAATTATGACTAATAATTGGTGATTCAAATCACCATTATTTTATCTTAACTTCTTTTTATCATTGTGAATGATGGAAGCATGTTTTGTGTGGTAGAAATCAAGGTTTGGAGGACCTGTTGTCGTAAGTCGCAAAACGCGTCTATCAAATAAAATTTATAACCGAAACTCAAAAAGTGAGTCCCAGGTCTAACACGGGGAGGCAAACGTTTGGTTTAAAATCCGTGTTTCGAATTTTATTTGTTTTTGTCATTTTTGTCTTTTCTAATTTTTTTGGTATTTTTAATAGGGCAAGAGATCAGGTCCATAAAATATTGATAATCTACTTGCAAAATAAAAAGAGAATGATAGAGAGAAAAAGAGAGAAACAATCATCTATTTATGAATAAATGTTTGTTACAACTACGAAAGCAGAAAAACTACACTACGAAAGATAAAAAGATAGAAAGAGGTGAGAGAATCCCACTCGACAGTCGCTTGGATGACGACTTGCTCTAACGTCGCTTGGAGGAAGGTGGTGAGGAGTGGGATGAACGGGGATGGAGTCGAAGGATGGATGATGGGGCAGGACGGCATCGCGGCAAGGATCTTCTTTTTGAAGGGAGATGAGAAGACGGCCACGGGATGTTCCACGAATGGGGATGTGTGGAGGGAAAACTATTTGGTTTTCTACTCTGGAGGGGCATCCTGGGCTTGGGACAAGCTCTCTCTAGAGCCTTGGAGGTGGTAAGTGGAAGAAAGGAAGAGATGAAGAAGGGGAGGTGTAGGGGCCCTTTTATAGTGAAGGGAAGAAGGCAATTCGTGTAGAGGGCATTTAGTGACATCAAAGGCGTCGCTGTAGATCCGCGCCAGCCAATTCCCCAAATATTGCTAAAGCTTGCTGGCGCTCTTCAATTCCTTTGCTGGTGCGTGCATAGTGCTGGCCATTAGTGACAGCTACAAGCGTAACTAAAGGCTCACCAGGCTATCGCTGAAGGTTGGCGTCAACCAAACACTCGCCCACGCTCAAATGGCATTGGATGGCATGTGGGGATGTGCATCGACGCCCGCATGAGCACATCAGGCCATCCGCTATGCCACGTGGAAGCACATGTACCGTCGATCGCCGATCGTGCGGTTGAATTTGCATGCACCTCGCCGAAGAGCTGGATTGGAGTCACGGCGTGATTCAAACCCATGCCCCTTTGATCTGCGGAGGGCACTTAGCCACTACGCTAAGCCCTCCTTTGTGTTGCGAAGAGGAGAGCAGTGCGAAGGCCTCTCAGCCGTTGGATTAAGATCCAACGACTGGGAGTCAAGGTCGCGGATGAAGAGTGGGCACCTTCGGTTGCTGCTGGCCTGTGTTGGGTAGCTTAGATGGCTCCATGTGGCACCATCTCGACCGTCCATCTTCTGTCTGTTGCGAAGGGTGCTACGGTGCTCAGATCGAGGTGATTCCCATGTTGCTTGACTATGATCATCGCTCCAGATCCATCCGTATGGTCGGATTTTTATCTGAAGCACGTAAGGATGTCACATTGCCCTCTTGGCCGTTGATCTTCCTCGGACTTCATATGATGCTATGAGACCCCGATCTAGATGATTTCGAAGGCGTTAGACTCCAATCATCGTCCTGTTCAGATCCGTACGATCCGATCGTCCATCCGAGGCCCTGAAATAAATCCTCTTCTCTCCTGGCCATAAAAAGGTCTTAATTAACCTAAAATATATACAACTACTCTCAGTGCAGAATGATGCATGCTATGCAATATTTATAACATGAAATGCAAATCTAATCCTAGGAACATGCATGATTAGGCATTTTAATGTAAATAGATGTGTCTATATCATAACCCCATGCCTATCTTTTTTTTTTTTTGAGATGGAAAGGAATGCTATCGAATCATCGATAGCAAACCAGGAGAGCTTTTATTAATAAAGAATAATGAAACAATTACATGGTTGAACCCCATTGATGTATGAGATTCCAGCAGCTATTGACAATCTTATCCACATTCATTGGACTCTCCTGAAAAACACACTCATTCCTAACCCTCCAGATAGACCATAAAACAGCCACCATAGATAAACATGGCTTATTCACCCTCACAAGAGAACTCCAAAGATTCTCCCATGTGGGAAGAGAATCTCTACAAACTCTCCTCCAGACATAATCTGTGATCACACACGAAGAAAAAATATGAGTGCTGGAATCATTATGCATCCCACATAAACGGCAAAACTAGGTAGGAGTTCCCATTCTCCTGTGCCTCAGATCTCCAGTAATCAGACCATCCCTTCTACATAACCACAAAAAAATTTGTACCTTCAGTGGTACCTTCAATTTCCATAATGTTTTTCCTACCTCATCAACTTCTGCCATCTTGGATGAGCTAACCAGCTTGTCATAGGAAGCCACTGAAGAAAACTTACCCTCCCACTTGTATGTGTCATATTCATCAGGTGTGGGTTTGAAGGCAACAAGTTCTTGCATGAGGTGCTCGTTTTCTACTTGTGTTCTTGTTTCATGGTTATTCCACATTGCATTGTTCAAAGACCACTTTTCAGAAGCCACGTCCCAATAATTAGAAACCACAGCATTCTTATCAAAAGCAGCTGCAAAAGTAAGGGGGTACCTGTCTTTAATCACCCCCCCAGGCACCCAATTCTCCAGCCAGAATTTGAAGCTTTTCCCATTACATAAAATAGATTTGAACAACCTCCAATTATCCACCAAGGCACGCATCACAGAAGACCAAAAGGGAGAGGGTTTGTGGGGATTTAGGCGGTTCTTCTCATCATTGGTAGCCCCATAGCTATCCTGAACAATCTCTGTCCACATTTTTTTTCCCCTTGCAGCAGTCGAACAGCCCACTTCAACAACAGAGCATCGTTAAATTCTTTGAGGGATCTAATACCCATGCCACCAATCTTTTTTGGCCTACAGATCGAATCCCATTTTATTGGTTGGAGGAAAGCCCCTTGATGAGAGGCCCCTTTCCAGAAGAATCTTTTGCGCATCACATCAAGTTTTTTCCAAATAGATTTTGGGGCTCTGAGAACAAAAAAGAAAAAACTGGAATCGATGTAATGACCGAGTTCAGTAAAATATACCTCCCACCTTTTGATAGGTAGCGACTACTCCAACCCTCTAATTTCGTAGCCACCTTTTCATATAGGAAGGACCAGTCTTCTTTCCTCAGTTTAGTGCATTTCAGAGGCAACCCCAGATATTTGATAGGCAGTGTGACCACAGGTGTACCCAAGATGGTAGAAATGTCATTCTGGATCATTCCATTCATACCAAAATAGACCAAGGAAGATTTGTTTCCATTAAGTCTAAGACCAGAAATCTCACAAAAAATCTTTACCATATAAAATAGCACTTGCGCTTCCCTCTTCCCCCCTTTCCACACAAAAAATAGTGTCATCTGCATATTGGAGAATGGGAGCTAAGGCCCTGTTATTAGACATTGAATACCCCCTTATTAGTCCATCAGCTGCTAGTTTGCATGCATATCTTGCCAATGTATCCACTGCAAGATTAAATATCAAAGGGGCAAGTGGGCACCCTTGCCTAACCCCACATTGGGGTTGGATCCATGTTCGGCACGGTTTCCCATTTATCAATGGGGAAAAAGAGGCAGTCATGATACACCTCTTTACCCACTGTATCAACTAGGGTGGAAATTTTCTCCTTTTGAGGATTTCCCATAGGTACGGCCAGGAGACTGAATCATAAGCTTTGGAGAAATTGACTTTCCATAGAAAGGCCTTGGTCTTTCGCCTGTGCCATCCCATTACCATCTCTTGTGCCATAATGAAGGATTCCTGTAGCGACCTCCCAGGAAGAAAGGCAGACTGGACCGGCATTATCAAATCCTTTAGTACCTGCCGCATTCTGTTGGCTATAATCTTACTGATAATAAGATAAACAGAATTTGATAAGGCAATGGGTCTATAATCAGAGAAATTCTCCGCACTTGATTTTTTTGGTAACAGGAACAAATATGACTTATTCAATCTCTCAAACCCAGAGTTGCCCAATTCAAATTCATGAATAACCTTCATTACATCCATTTTGACAACACTCCACATTTCTCTGTAGAAGAATACCTGAATCCCATCCAGTCCCGGAGCCCCCTCATTATTTAAGTCTTTTATTGCTTTCAATGTTTCTTGTTCAGAAATAGGAGCAACTATCATGGTCCTCTGATCACTATTGACACTTGGGAAATCAGCCGATGCCATCCTCCAAGAGCCCCTTGGTGTAGCCTTGGCAAGTTCTTTGAAATACTTGCCGACTTCACTTCTGATTTCATTAATAGAAGTAATAGTTCTCTCACCCACTTTAATTGATGAGATTAGATTGAATCTTCTCCTAGCACTCGCCGCGAGATGAAAAGATTCGTGTTAGCAACACCTTCTTTGAGCCATAGTTGTCTAGATCTTTCACACCAGTCCACTTCTTTTTTCAGATCTTCCTCCCCAACTGCTGACTGCGTCTGCTGTCTTTGCTGTTGTTCCTGAGGACTCAAAGGCTGCCTGCACTCCTTCAAGTCCAGCTCTCTGATCACTGCCAATGCCTCCACCCTCGTTGTTCCCTGATTAGTGCCACTGCCTGCCCATATTCTTTCAACATGGAGCGCATACCTGTCAGCTTTGAAGCTAGTTATTGTGTGGCTGATCCTTGCACTCCTTGTTCTGCCACCAATGAGTTACCATTTGCACAAAGCCCTCCTCCCTAAACCAGGACTTCTTGAGTTTGAAATACGACCCAATGTCAGAATTCATCCCACTGTCCCACACTAGTGGAGTGTGGTCTGAAAAGGGCCTATCAAGGCTCATAACTACCTATAATTGATGCCTCACCAACAGGCTTGGACTGCCAAAGAATCTGTCCAACCTAGATGACTAACCACTACCATTTCTCCAAGTATATTCAACTCCACTGATAGGATACTCTGTGACACCCAAACTCTGCACAGCCATCTGGAAGCCAACCATTGAACTGTCCATCCTACCCCCAGGTCTATCCTCACTTGATAGGTGACAATTGAAGTCACCTCCTAATAGCCAAGGTACCTCATGCACCCTTTGATGCACTACAGATAAATCCTCCCATAGGCCTGCCCTGTTTGTAGCAGCATGATGAGAGCCTCATCATGAGCCATAACTAGCTCATTTTAACATAATAAAGAGAATAAAAGCTCCTACATAACCTAGAAAAGGGCTTAATTGGAGAAATAAGTGTTCTGAGAAGAAAACATGAAATAAAGGTTAAAACTGCAATTTCACCATTGCAGTACATAAACAGGATTTCTCAGAGGAAAAACATAGGTCAAATGGTCTAAATAAGATAAAAAGTGGGTTGAGTCAATCAGAAATGGGTTTATGTGAAATCCAGGAATTAAATGACATTTGATAACCCTAAAACAGACCCGCTTAAATCAACAAGGTTCCAGTCAGGATAAAAATCAAGTAAACCCTCTAAAAATCATGGAAAAATATCCCCTAGGATTTAGAATACTTAATTTGGCCTTTGGAACCCAGTTTGACCTACATTAGGGTCCTAGCTCATCAATTAACCTAATTTGGGTTTTTATGCAAAATATCCAGTCAAATGTAGTCAAACCTAAAATCCAACTTCACCATTGGATTCTTTAGGTCAAAATTAGGTTTATACCAAAATTTGGACCTAAGGGGAGGTCATCTTGACCTACTTTGCAATTTAGTACACCCAAATCATAATTTGGTCCCTATCTTTTGAAAATCATCGCAGAGAGCCCCCTAGCTTCCTCGCCAACCTTACAATCAGGTCCTTCCACCATTATTGGGGCAGAATCCTTCTCCGGCGAGGAATAGAGAGGGAATACTCTCTGATTCCTCAGAGATCCCCTCCCAGAAATGGAAGGGAGATTCTCTAAGGAATTCCCTTCCATCTAAGGCCTGCCATGATCTCTGATTTGATCCCAATCTCTCGTGCGAGCGCACGAGAGATTTGGGTATCCACCCACTTTCCTTCTCTGGTGAGCCGTCGGAGATGATTGCGTGCCCTCCACACACTAGAAAGTTCGGCCAGCACCTATAAAAGAATCCCCAAGTTCGGCCGCTCAAATTTAGACTTGTCTTGGCGGAGATTCTCCCAAATTTTCTTCTCTTCTATCTCCGGCCAAGGAACCCGCAAGCTTCGGTGACCTCCTCCCCTCCTTCTTGTCGCTCTGCTACCATACCAGCAACAGAGTCCACTTCACCTCTTCCTCTCGCGTCGCGCCATACCAAGCACGCGTTCCCCCGACCTCTTCCTCGTCGCCGCTCCCTCCCTCAAGGTGCTTCTTCTCCGATGGCGGTAGCTACGAGCCATCCACTCCGCTGCCTCCTTCTCTTCTAGAATAGTCTAGATACATTCCCCATCTTCCCCCCTCTCTTTTCCCCCTTGCATTTCATTTAATTACCCCTCGACCACGCCTGACCACTGCCATCTTCCATCCCTCCGGCCAACCTCCGGTGAATCGCTCCACACTTCCGCACGACTCTCCGACCAACTCAGAGGCTCCGCCTCACCACAAGGGACATCCTCCGCCCACCCACTGCCGCTCTACACCCCCTCAACACTCCCCCGAACACACCCACACCTCCGGTCACAGGACGACCTAGGCACACACGCCTAGGCCGTCCCACGACCTGCTGCACCTTGCACCACCTTCGTCGTGCCACGGCGAAGGTCCTCCAATGATCTGATTAAGCCGAGAGGCTTGTTTTATGTCTGATAGTTTTCAAGCCCCTGCCGCCATTGACAGTGACACGAGGCGGCTCCAGGCTTCAGGATGGCCAGGCTTCAGGTGCAGCTGACTCGGGCAAGCACTGCGAAGCTATCTGACCCAGTGAACAACGCAACGAAGTCCACAGCTTTGGCAATCGACGAAGAGCGTATTGCGGGCGCGCGAGAGAGCAGGGTGGGACTAATAGTCCCACATCGGCAATCTATGAGGCGCAGGTACGGTTTAAATTGAATTTGTGTTATTCTCTTATCGCCTTCGAATGCACAGGGGTGAGTTCCCTCACATAACTCATGCTCGCCTCGTTCGCGGTTTCATCTCGCGGATCTGGCGGGATCCGACCCGACCCTATCTGAGCACACCTCGTGCACCACCCTCACACCGGTGCTCCTGGTCCTGGGTACGCTACCCGACCCGATTACCCGCGGCTCTGGTAGAGCGTCCTGTGTGATTCTCAGAGAGAGAGAGACGTGCGGGTAGAGGGACAGGGTAGGTTTTGCTGTCTTGTGCGCAGGCAGGCCGAGCACTGAAGAGAAGAAGCTCAGCTACAGGAAGGAGAAGAGAAGAAGAAGAAACTCTGAAGAGGAGGTTGAGCGAGGCAGAAAGAAGAAAAGAAGGCAAGGCAGAAAAAGACCAAGGAAGAAAAATCCTTCGCAGAAGAAAAGAAAAGAGAAGAGGATCCAAAGAAGAAGAAGAAGAAGACCAAGAAATAAGGAAAGACAGAAGAGAAAGAAGCAAGGTAGAAAAAGAAGAAGAAGATCAGAGGCACACGCAAGAAGAAGAAGAACAACAAGAAGCCTTACATTTAAGACATCTGATATAGAAATCAGATGTCCAATCCTGTTATTTTTTAGCAACTTTTTATAAATCTCTCTTTGAATCAATTGTCTTTCATTTAAAAGTTGTATTCTCTAGTTTTTAAAAGTACTGAGATTGCTCCCTGTGTTCGACCTCGGATACTCCGGCTTTCGAGTAAAAAAATTCTTTATTTGTTTTGAACGCTTTTTCGGCTATATTACAACATATTATTCTTTAAAACCCGATCCAGCGCAATAAACATTTTGGCGCCGTTGCCGGGAGCAACGGGCACTTTTAAAGCTTTTGATTACAACTTTTTGATCCAATATTTGACCTAACTCCTCTCTTTTGTTGTGCTTATTACAAGGAAAGCAAAAAGGAAAGAAGAGCAGCTGCATAATAGACACTCCAAGGAACAGGTAATTTCCATAAGCCCTCTCTCTTAACTCCCTCAAAACCTGAAAAGAAAAAAAAGAGAGAACAATCAACTTAGGGCCACCTGTTTCATATTTAGTAACTCATCAAGTTGCCTGATTTTCATTTCAACACATTTTTATCTGCTCATCCAACTAAGGTAACTAGGGCTAAAACTTTCTTGATTGAGCCCTAGGTACTAAATTCTGAGGCAACTAAATTGGACCCATGATGGTCGGCCCGGATAGGTTGTTAATATGATATTTTTACCGTTGAAATGTGTATAGTGGTTAACCTAATTCAGACCTAACCATCTCTTTACAAAATTTTTAACCTGGCCTAATTGATTTTATCTTGTCACTTTTAAGCCCAGGGTCGAACTCAGGGAAGTGGGGTTCAAGTCGAGTTTCTACGTTTTCCTTAAAACGCGTCTCTTCCGTTTGTTTATTCTGTTTTTGGTATTTTTCTTATTTAGGTTTTTTTTTCTGGTAATCCTTGTTCTTGAGGCACACCCTCAAAATTGTGTCCTTGGCTTTTAGCCAAAATAGAGTTTCAAAACACGTCTTGCTACTTGCAAGACGGGGGTACCTGCAAATCAAAGATTATCTTTTCACTTTTATACCTTTTTTTTATCTTTTTACTAAGAAGGAAGCTAACAGATAGAAAGTAAATATAGTAGCTATAGATTTATATGTAGTATATATATAAAGGGGTGGGGGTGGAGGTGACGATGGAGTATAGCACTATGTCGAGTCAGCCGACGTCTAGAGAGACGCAACCAACACGACTAGGTGCCGCGTGGAGTGTGGATGAAGGATGGATGATGTATGGGACCACGCTTTTTTTGTACGCGTGTATCAGGGAATATCAGCAACTGGTGCAGATATCCCCATGATACAGCGTATAGTAAATAACGTGAAAATATATGTACATATGTATGTATATGAGTAAATATATCTATATGTATATAAATGTATAAGTATATATGTATAGATATATATAGATATATATATATATATATAGGTGTATATATATATATATATATATATATATATGTATGTATATATGTATATAGCTATGTATATATGTATATAAGTATATATGTATTTAGATATATGTATATATATATGTGTATATGTATAAGTATATAGATATGTATATATATATATATGTATATGAGTATGTGTATATATATATATATATATATATATATATATTATATATGTATATGTATATATATATATTATATTATATGTATGTATACATAACTATATAGATATACTATGTATATATAAGTATATATATATAGATATATGTATAAGTATATATATATATGTATGTATATAAGTTACTATTAGTGTGTGTGTGTGTGTGTCGGTGAATGGGTGTGTGTGTGTTGCTGTAAGTGAAAAAAAAAAAGAGAGAGAGAGAGAGAGAGAGATAGAGATCGCGAAGAGAGAGAGAGCGGGAGACAAAGGGAGCGGGCGGGAGAGATCGCGGAGAGAGAGAGAGCGCCAGAGAGAGAAAGAGCGGGCGGGAGAGATCGGCGGAGAGAGAGAGCGGGCGAAGGAGTGTTCGCGGACGCGCGAGTTAAGACGTCTGCCGGAGGCGGCAGACGTCTGACTCTACGTCGTCTGAAGGCGGAGGCGGACGTCTGATCGTCGCGGTGCACCGCGCCTTCGTGCAGTGGACGTGAGACGTCTCCTGCAGACCGGGTGCGAGGACGGAGAGCGGGCGATGGTGTGCTCGGAGAGGGCGGCGGGGAGTCTACAGTCGGTCGCGGAGGGTTGCAGAGGTTCGCGGGGGTCGGCGCGAGGCCGTAGCCGGCCGCTGCAGTGCACGCAGCGGCCTGTCGCGGGTGGAATTGCAGAGGCGACAGAGCAGAGGCGGAGACGGGGAATGGGCCTGCAGGCGCGCGCGGAGGGTTGCGCGCCTGCGGGGAAGGTCGCGGAGGAGGCGGGGGTGCTGCTGCTGCTGCTGTCGCCGCTGGGCTGCTGCTGCTGCTGCTGCTTCAAGCTTCGGACCTTGAAGCGGCAGCAATGGCGTGGAGATGAAAACGAAGAGAAAAGAAAACACCACGCCCACCGGCTCGTTGAAGAGCTGGGTGGTGGTGTTCCCACTGTGGTGGTGAGCACCACAGTGGGTTCTCCTGCTCGTCGGGTGCCTCCTCGACGGAGGGCCGACGTATGGGAGGGGAGAACGGGCGAGGAAGGTGGCTGCCGGTTTTTTTTCAGTAGCTGCAACCTCCCCGTCGCGAGGATGAAGCTGCAGCTACTTATAGAGGAGGGGAGAGGGGCGTGTTGGCTGTAGCAGGGAGAGGGCGTGCTAGTTGCAGCTGTAGGGAGCGGCGTTGGCAGGGAGACGTGACGGGAAGAGGTGCTGCGTGGCTGCTGCATGCAGCTGCGGGAAGAGTGCAGCCGCGGGAAGGACGCAGCCGCGGGAAGAAGAGAAAAGCCGTGGGAAGAAGAAAGAAAGATGAAAATAAAATATGGAGAGGGGACTTTTTGCAAAGAGACACTTGAAGAAAAATGTAAAAAATGCAAGCCATTTATTCCATTCTCTTCTCCTCTCAATTAAATGCATGCATGCAAGCGTTTTTACAAATGCAACTACAGGATTATAATATACATAGTTAATGCTAGAAAATAGCATAAGAAGGCGTTCTTATAGACGTGTTTTGAGGTGCAAACAACCCACTAGAGCCAAGTTAAGAATTAAAAAGCTAGGATTTTTAGAGATACATCTTATCTTAAACAAAAAAACAAATTTTTCCAAAAAGAGGTGTGCCTAAACCTTGTTTGAAAAGATCTATACAAGAGGAACCCTAAGCAAATCAGGCTTTTAATCCATTTGAACTCTAAAGGAAAGGACCTAAAAGCTCTCAAAGGAACAAGAGGTGAAGATCCCTTGGGACAACCAACCTTAAAATTAGGTCACTTTTTCACTCAAAATACCTAAAAGTTCAAGTGGAACATTAAGCACCTTGATCTTAAAGTAAAAAAAGGTAGACTTAAGAGGTCAAGGTCCCCATTCTGGTCTACCTAGAACCGCAGTGACAAGAGAGGTCGGGTGGGGGAAACCCTGTAACTCGTGGGGATGCTCTACCGTGTTGGGGTCTTTGTGGGACTCTCCCTCTCTGGCTGCCCAGGTATTTCTCAAGTGGACGACCTTCTGACTAAGGGGTCCATCCGCCCCGAACCTCTATAGTCACCCAACAATTTTTGGGTGTCTTGATTGGGTCCAGCACCTTCTAAACTCATCACATCCTTCGGTGCATGTTCGGTAGGAGGTCCTTAAGACCACCCTTAAGACCTCCTTTAGAAATTCACTCTCGTCGAGGCCAAGCCTTGACGCCCTTGTTTGTGCAGCAACCCCACCACATAAATCTTTCATCTGATTCAGACCCTGGTTCTCCTTCTTCTTCCATCATGGCACAACCCATTGAAGAGGAGAATAACCTTGAACACCAACTTCAATGCCTTACTGATCTCTTTCAGAACTTTGTAAACCCACCGCAGCGACCTATGATGCGAGATCACTATAATCCCGCTGCGGTGGTGATCGAACCCCGAGTACGAATCCCGATTGGAGGACCTGATTCTGAACTGAAGCCCAATATGATTCATGCCATATTGAAGTTTCATGGGCTTAACTCTGAGGATCCATTCCAACACATTAAACAACTCAAGCATCTGGCCCATACCTTCGAGTCAGATCTACAAAACCGGGATATCCTACTCATGAAAATGTTTTTGTTCTCCCTCTTGGACAAGGCCGCACATTGGTATCAAACTCAGACCCGTCCGATCAACACATGGGAGGAACTTCAGTCCGAATTTTTGAAAAAATTCTTCCCCGTTGGCCGGACGAATGCCTTGCGCCACCAGATCACTCATTTCACTCAACAACCGGGAGAACCTCTTCACGAAGCATGGGATCGATTCTTAGATCTCATGCGAAAGTGTCCCCATCACAAAGTTCCTAAGTGGGAACAAGTCCAGTCTTTTTACCAGGGACTCCATGAAGACATTCGTTTATTCGTCAATGCAACGTGCGGAGGAAACATCATGGGTCAACATGAGGACATGGTGTGGGAGATTCTCGAAAACATGTGCGAGAACTCCATAAATAATGACTCCATGGGCTTATTCGACAGGACGAATGCCCGCGCATTGACGAATCTGAGAGGGACACATGAGATGCAGGACCTGTCCAATTCTGTCGACTTGGAACTGATGGCCAGTCGGTTGGACAAGGTTTCTATCATAGAAAAGAAGGTGGACGAGCTAACTCGGCATTTGCAGCAAGCCACCTCTGCGCAAACTCTTTTGCACGACCACCTCTAGCAAGGGAAACTGTGCAAAACATCTATCACCAATCTGCCAAGGGGATGGACCCATATCCACCCCCGTCTGCCTCTCGGACAGGAGTGACCTCCGATCCATTCTACTCGAGTTGGGGGAACTCTGAACCCTCGTATTCTGACTTTCCTGAGGTTCCTCAGAACTGCGAGGACCTCAACACCATCCAGAATGACCCATTCTCCAATACCTACAACCCTGGATGGCGAAATCACCCTAACTTTCAGTGGGTGGGAAATTATCAAAGACCACCATATCAACCCTGTCCATAAGCCCCTCGTCCATATCAGCCGCCTCAGCCTCGGCACAATCCCACCTACCAATCCGGGAAAAACCAGGATCAACTGACTCTTATCCTTCAAGCACTGGCTGACATTCAAAAGACAAATACGGCAATGCAAAAATAGCACAAGGATGAGATCACAGAGGTTCGCAACCAACTAGCCCAGATGGCAAATTCCCGCCAACCTGGCACCCTTCCCTCGCAACCTCTGCCCAACCCAAATAACGTGCTAACCCAGAAGCGCGTTATGAATCCAAATTCAGGCCAAGCACATTTGATTTATCAAACCCCTACTGCTCCATCGCCAGACGGGACGGAAGCTTCGACATCTTATGCCGGATTTCAGCAGCAGCCACCCCTCCTACCAAACCCAAACCAAAATCAGGCCGAATTAAACTCTGTAACAACACGTAGTGGTAAAACAACCCAAGACCCACATTATCCGAACCACTCCAAGCCTGATAATAGCCAAGACCCTAGGATAGTTATCCAAGATACCATTATCCCAGATTAAGAACCTGGACCTATCCTAGAGGAACCAACTAGGATCCCATTTCCTGAGGCCTTGACCAAAGGAAAAAGGATAACTAAACCCGTGACCCACGAGGAGGATCTGGTCAAGCTCTTTGAATAGGTCCAGATAAACATCCCATTGATGGATGCAATTCGCCACATACCGGCTTACGCAAGATTCTTGAAAGATATATGTACCCCTAAACGTAAGCCGCAAACCAAGGATGGGAATCCAATCGTACTGTCAGAGCAAGCCAGCTCTGTCATCTTGAGCAAACTCCCACCCAAGGCTAAAGACCCAGGAACTCCCTTGATTTCCTGTAAAATTGGTGAAACCCAATTTGATAGAGCCTTATTAGACCTAGGTGCCTCCATAAATTTAATACCTACATCCCTCCTTGACCACCTTGAAGAATCTGAACTTAAATCCACTGAGGTGACATTGCAGTTAGCCGATCGATCCATCAAGTCACCTAGAGGAATACTCGAGGATCTCATTGTTAGGGTACGAGATTTCTATTTCCCGATGGACTTCATAGTACTGGACATGGATGCACCTAAGAACCCAAGGGACACACCAATCATATTAGGGAGACCCTTTTTGGCCACTGTTAGGGCCAACATAAACTGCGAAGAAGGCCAGATAGAATTAAAATTTGGGAATCAAAACCTGAAGATTGACATTTTTAAGGCCCAACAAGGGATTAATTGTAGGGTTGTAGAGGAAATATGTGATATCAAAGCCGTGGTTGATGAATTGCATATAGAGAACAACCTGATTATCCCTGATCAACCACTAGAGAATCAAAACCCGCTAACAGAGGAGTGCGAACATGATCTAGACACACCTATGACTCCTACCCTTGTTCCTGATACAAACCCCGAGCCGCCCGCTGCTGCTAACAATCCTGTCATGGAACTCAAGCCCCTTCTCGAGCATCTGAAGTACGTCTTTTTGGATTCGAATTAGACGTTTCCTGTGATTATCAACTCTCGACTCACACCTGACCAGGAACTCCATTTGATTTCTGCTCTCCAGCAACATCGTAGAGCCATTGGATGGACTCTCGATGATTTGAATGGTATAAGCCCTTCATACTACACACATCGAATCTACACAGAAGAAGGCGCACGACCTTCAAGAGAAATGCAAAGACGCCTAAACCCTAACCTATAGGAGGTCGTGAAAAAGGAGATCATAAAGTGGTTAGATGCAGGGATCATCTACCCGATCTCCGACAATCGTTGGGTGAGTCCAATACAAGTGGTGCCTGAAAAGGCAGGACTTACCATTATCACGACTGAAGCCGGAGAAGTCATTCCGACCCGAATAGCTAACTTGTGGAGAGTCTGCATTGATTACAGAAGACTAAATTCCTCCACGAAGAAGGATCATTTCCCACTACCGTTTATTGATCAGATCCTCGAGAAACTAGCAGGAAATAGGTTCTTTTGCTTTCTTGATGGGTACTCCGGTTACAACCAGGTGGCAATCCATCCAGAGGACTAAGAAAAGACCACATTCACCTGCCCCTTCGGGACGTACACATTTCGAAGGATGCCATTCGGTCTCTGCAATGCACTCGCAACTTTTCAGCGGTGCATGCTTGCCATATTCTCAGATATAGTAGGTGACTATCTGGAAGTCTTCATGGATGACTTTTCAGTTTTTGGAGAATCATTTGACGATTGCCTCCAACACTTGGTCCAAATACTCAAGCGGTGCATCGAGGTGAATTTGGTTCTTTCCTGGGAAAAGAGCCATTTCATGGTGCCTGAGGGAATTGTCCTGGGACATTTAATCTCGGAGAAAGGCATCCAAGTGGATCGAGCTAAGGTTAACCTGATTTCCAAGCTCCCTATGCCTAGCTCGATTAAGGACATCCGATCTTTTTTGGGGCACGTCGGTTTTTACCGTAGATTTATCCCTGATTTCTCCAAAATCGTGCGCCCCCTGACCAATCTTCTCTCCAAGGATGTGCCTTTCGAAATTTCCATGTAATGCACTCAATCATTTGAGATCCTACGTGATCGAGTCACCCAAGCCCCGATCCTACAGTCCCCTGATTGGTCTCAACCCTTTGAGATCATGTGCAATGCATCTGACTTCGTTGTAGGAGCAATTTTGGGGCAGAAAATTGACGGGAAACCTGTGGTCATTTACTACGCCAGCAAAACACTGGATGAGGCTTAGCGTAACTATACGGTTACTGAGAAAGAGCTGCTTGCTGTAGTATTTGCCCTAGAAAAATTCAGATCATACCTTCTGGGTTCTCGTGTCATTATATACTCGGATCACACAGCTGTGAGGCATCTCCTTGCAAAGAAGGACGCGAAACCTCAATTAATCCGATGGATCTTGCTGTTGCAAGAATTTGACCTTGAGATTCGCGACAAGGCGGGAAAGCAAAATGTGGTAGCTGATCACTTGTCCTGCCTTCCTTCTGAAATAATTGACCCTTCCGGACCTATCACAGAACATTTTCCTGATGAGTACCTCCTGACTATCAGTACAAGTCTTCCATGGTTCGCAGATATAGTAAATTACCTGGCATCACATCAGATTCTGTCCGATTGGCCAAAGGCCAAGAAGCACAAATTGCGTTCTGATGCCAAGTATTACCTTTAGGAAGACCCGTATCTATTCCTCATTGGTGCTGATCAGATAATTCGACGATGTGTCGTGGAAGTGGAAATCAAAGACATACTCTCATTTTGCCATGACCAGGCAGGCGGTGGACATTTCTTAGGACATAAAACCGCATCAAAAGTCCTCCAGTGTGGCTTTTATTGGCCCACAATTTTCAAGGATGCATACGATCACTGTAAGGCATGTTCCCATTTCCAGACTCTGGGCAACATGAGCCATCGAGACATGATGCCTCTACAGCTGATCTTGGTATGCGAAATTTTTGATGTCTGGGGGATTGATTTCATGGGACCCTTCCCGATCTCGGATGGCTTTGAATACATCTTACTCGCAGTTGACTATGTTTCCAAGTGGATAGAAGCCATTCCGACCCGAACCAACAATCATAAAGTTGTTATAAAATTCATTCATCAAAACATTTTCTCAAGGTTCGGGATCCCACGTGCTATAATTTTTGACGGAGGGACCCATTTCACAAACGCTCAGTTCAGGTCACTGATGACCAAATACGGGGTGTCACACCGAAGCTCTACCCCTTACCACCCCCAAACTAATGGTCTAGCTGAGCTATCTAACTGAGAGATCAAGAAGATCCTTTAGGTTACTGTTCGACCTGATAGAAAATATTGGTCTTCCCGGCTTCCGGAAGCATTGTGGGCCTATAGGACCGCTCACAAGACCCAATTAAGAATGCCTCCCTTCAGACTAGTGTACGGGAAGGCAAGTCACCTCCCCGTCGAATTGGAGCATAAAGCCTATTGGGCAGTACGGAATTGTAATCTAGATCTTTCTAAGGTTGGAACCCACAGAAGACTTCAAATAAGCGAGATCGATGAATTACGTCACGACGCGTATGAGAACTCGCGAATTTACAAAGAACAGGTTAAAGCTTTTCACGGCAAACACATTTCTAGAAAGGTCTTTCATCTTGGTCAAAAGGTTTTACTCTTTGATGCCCGACTCAAATTATTCCCAGGAAAGTTAAGATCTAAGTGGATCGGACCTTACCTAGTCCGACAAATCTTTGGAAATGGAGCCATTGAAATCAGCCCACTCAGCCACAATTCTGAACCCTTTGTTGTGAACGGTCAGAGACTTAAACTGTTCATTGACATGACCGATATAGATTTGGCTGAGTCATCCTTTACCCTCCATTCCTCTTGAGCTCATTGCGCCCAGCCGATGGCGTAAAACTCAGTACCTAACGGGAGGCAACCCGTCATTCTTTGAAAAACCCGAAACCTTTTCTGACATCTCTATGCGGAATTCATATTGCACTTTAGGGTTCATCCGTTAGAACTGCCGACTTCACCTCAGGTATCCCTACCCGAGATTAGAAATCGTTCGCAACAAGTCACTTCGACCCATTCACTCACCACACACCTGTCCTAATGCATGAACTAAGCTGAAATCGAACCCACCTAATTTACAATGGGGACATTGCAAATCTTAGGCATGGGGGGGTATGAAAGTGCAAAATGTCAGGAAAATTCATATCAAGAAAGGGTTTCAATTAAAAAAAAAAAGACTTGAAGGAGGGGAGGAACAATTCAGGGTCATACAAATGAGAGGAGGAAAAGAGTAAAATGCCAAAAAAGGAGCACAAAATGAAAATGAAAAGAAATAGTCATTAGTAAAAGATTAAGGAATTAACTGAAGTTCTAGACCAGATCAAGAAAAGAAATAAAAGAAAAAGTGCTAAGGAGACATAACAAGAGATTAGTGGGAACGCTGGTCTTAGGCCTCTTGGGCTAGATTCGTTAGCTTAAAAATTCACGTATCCACTAAAATCTGGATAATCCTCAAGAGGTCGAGGAAAATGCGAAGCTTAAGTATTAGGTCTAAGGCTTAGGAAGTATTCGGCCTCGTTAACTGACCTTCGATTTACAGGATTCGGTAACCTAAGCACCCGAAATTCACACACAGTCTGGTTCAGTGCGCATAAACATCCAAATCATGCAAAAGCGTTCAATGTTCTACAAAAGTCACCTAGATTAGGAGCGGCCAATCAACACAAGTTGATTTGGACGAGTTCCCAGCGCGGAGAGGCGGGAAATTCCCCTCGAAGATGCGTAACAACATATCGTCTCCTCGGTGCTTGTCTCTTAGGATATTTAAATATCCTACTGGGGGCATATAAGCACTCTGCTGGTTCAGATACCATGGGCGGCATTATCACGAAATGTCGATCTCCAGGGTCTGAATTCGGCCATGGAACGCCATGGGCGGGATTATCTCGAAATCTCGAAAGCTAGGGACCCTTGAGGATTGATGATGGGGACGAGGAATCCGATACAGACCGTGTTGAGAAGTTAATCCGAAGCTAGAAATAAAAAGAAAAGAGAGAGAAAAGCTCTCCAAACAAATAAATCTTCTATCTCTCTCTTACAAAAATGCACTGCAAACTGAACTTAGGCTAAGAATGTCTCAAGCACGGGTGCTTTAACCGCGGAGTTCAACAAGCCCTAGGTTAGTTTCTGTGGGCCTTAGAAACCTTTGTGGAGGACTAAGGCTAAAGCGGAACAGGTCCGGATTTTGGTTGGTACTTGAATACCTCTAGGCCTATTGTCAGCATTCTAACCTAATCACAAAAGAAAAAGAAAAGCACTTACACTCAGGGTCTAGAATAGAAGTTAAAACCTTGAAATTTTGCTAAGGGACTAGCAAAAGCTAGGCATGGGGGTATGATGAGAGCCTCATCATGAGCCATAAGTAGCTCATTTTAACATAATAAAGAGAATAAAAGCTCCTACATAACCTATAAAAGGGCTTAATTGGAGAAATAAGTGTTCTGAGAAGAAAACATGAAATAAAGGTTAAAACTACAATTTTACCATTGCAGTACATAAACAAGATTTCTCAGAGGCAAAACATAGGTCAAATAGTCTAAATAAGATAAAAAGTGGGTTGAGTTAATCAGAAATGGGCTTATGTGCAATCCAGGAATTAAATGACATTTGATAACCCTAAAACAGACCCGCTTAAATCAACAAGGTTCTGGTCAAGATAAAAATCAAGTAAATCCTCTAAAAATCCTGGAAAAATATCCCCTAGGGTTTAGAACACTTAATTTGGCCTTTGGAACCCAGTTTGACCTAGATTAGGGTCCTAGCTCACCAATTAACCTAATTTGGGTTTTTACGCAAAATGTCCAGTCAAACGTAGTCAAACCTAAAATCCAACTTCACCATTGGATTCCTTATGTCAAAATTATGTTTATACCAAAATTTGGACTTAAGGGGAGGTCATCTTGACCTACTTTGCAATTTAGTACACCCAAATCATAATTTGGTCCCTATCTTCTGAAAATCATCGCAGAGAGCCCCCTATCTTCCTCGCCAACCTTACAATCAGGTCCTTCCGCCATTATTGGGGCAGAATCCTTCTCCGGCGAGGAATAGAGAGGGAATACTCTCTGATTCCTCAGAGATCCCCTCCCAGAAATGGAAGGGAGATTCTCTGAGGAATTCCCTTCCATCTAAGGCCTGCCATGATCTCTGATTTGATCCCAATCTCTCGTGCGAGCGCACGAGAGATTTGGGTATCCACCCACTTTCCTTCTCCGGCGAGCCGTCGGAGATGATTGCGCGCCCTCCACGCACTAGAAAGTTCGGCTAGCACCTATAAAAGAATCCCCAAGTCCGGCCGCTCAAATTCAGACTTGTCTTGGCGGAGATTCTCCCAAATTTTCTTCTCTTCCATCTTCGGCCAAGGAACCCGCAAGCTCCGGCGACCTCCTCCCCTCCTTCTGGTCGCTCTACTGCCATACCAGTAGCAGAGTCCACTTCGCCTCTTCCTCTCGCGTCGCGCCGTACCAAGCGCGCGTTCCCCCGACCTCTTCCTCGTTGCCGCTCCCTCCCTCAGGGTGCTTCTTCTCCGACGACGGAAGCTACGAGCCGTCCACTCCGCTGCCTCCTTCTCTTCCAGAACAGTCCAGATACATTCCCCATCTTCCCCCCTCTCTTTTCCCCCTTGCATTTCATTTAATTACCCCTCGACCACGCCTGACCACCACCATCTTCCATCCCTCCGGCCAACCTCCGGTGAATCGTTCTCGTCGCTCCACACTTCCGCACGACTCGCCGACCAACTCAGAGGCTCCGCCTCACCACAAGGAACATCCTCCGCCCACCCACTGCCGCTCTACACCCCCTCAACGCCCCCCCGAACACACCCACACCTCCGGTCACAGGACGACCTAGGCACACACGCCTAGGCCGTCCCACGACCTGCTGCACCTTGCACCACCTTCGCCGTGCCTCGGCGAAGGTCCTCCGGTGATCTGATTAAGCCGAGAGGCTTGTTTTGTGTCTGACAGTTTTCAAGCCCCTGCCACCATTGACGGTGACACGAAGCAGCTCCAGGCTTCAGGATGGCCAGGCTTCAGGTGCAGCTGACTCGGGTAAGCACTGCGATGCTATCTGACCCAGTGAACAACGCAACGAAGTCCACAGCTTTGGCAATCGACGAAGAGCGTATTGCGGGCGCGCGAGAGAGCAGGGTGGGACTAATAGTCCCACATCGGCAATCTATGAGGCGCAGGTACGGTTTAAATTGAATTTGTGTTATTCTCTTATCGCCTTCGAATGCACAGGGGTGAGTTCCCTCACATAACTCATGCTCGTCTCGTTCGCGGTTTCATCTCGCGGATCTGGCGGGATCCGACCCGACCCTATCTGAGCACACCTCGTGCACCACCCTCACACCGGTGCTCCTGGTCCTGGGTACGCTACCCGACCCGATTACCCGCGGCTCTGGTAGAGCATCCTGTGTGATTCTCAGAGAGAGAGAGACGTGCGGGTAGAGGGACAGGGTAGGTTTTGCTGTCTTGTGCGCAGGCAGGCCGAGCACTGAAGAGAAGAAGCTTAGCTGCAGGAAGGAGAAGAGAAGAAGAAGAAACTCTGAAGAGGAGGCTGAATGAGGTAGAAAGAAGAAAAGAAGGCAAGGCAGAAAAAGACCATGGAAGAAAAAGCCTTCGCAGAAGAAAAGAAAAGAGAAGAGGATCCAAAGAAGAAGAAGAAGAAGACCAAGAAATAAGGAAAGACAGAAGAGAAAGAAGCAAGGCAGCAAAAGAAGAAGAAGATCAGAGGCACACGCAAGAAGAAGAAGAAGAACAACAAGAAACCTTACATTTAAGACGTCTGATATAGAAATCAAACGTCCAATCCTGTTATTTTTTAGCAACTTTTTATAAATCTCTCTTTGAATCAATTGTCTTTCATTTAAAAGTTGTATTCTCTAGTTTTTAAAAGTACTCAGATTGCTCCCTATGTTCAACCTCGGATACTCTGATTTTCGAGTAAAAAAATTCTTTATTTGTTTTGAACGCTTTTTCGGCTATATTACAACGTGTTATTCTTTAAAACTGGATCTAGTGTGATAAACACAGCACATGGGCTATAAATGCACGAGACATACCATTCCAAGTCTCCTTGAGGGGATTGGCATCTGCAAGTAAGCACATGCCTATCACAAAACACTTTAGTTACCATGAGACAGGATTTTCTCCACCAAATAGCCATTCCACCAGACCTTCTGGCTGCACCCTTCACTACAACATCTGCATGTCCAGACTGCCTAAAAAAGTCCCATACTTGACCATTCTCCTCCACATGTGTCTCTTGGATGAGAGCACAGTCAATTTCCCATTCAGAAAGGTATCTACACAAGGATGCCCTTCTTACCTTATTGCACAGCCCACGCACATTCCAAGTTAACACTCTCATTCCTTGCCTGGTTGATCCCCTTGAGCCAAACTGCCCACATACTCAACCACGATCGAATTTGCAATGGTCTGCTCCACAATCGGGGTCAGGTTCCCCTTCCTTCTCCTTCCCCGCCCCCACCGCCCCGAGCACTTCACCCTGGGGCTGTGGAGGGGGAGTCCTCTGTGGGACCACTCGACGGACGCGGCACTAGACACGGGGGAGGGGATGGGCCACCGCAGCCCCCACCTTCCTCCGATACTTCTGTGCACGAGGCACCGTTGCCTGGGGGTGGACCAGCATCCCCATTGCAGCACCACTCCGAGCTCTTCGGGCAGTTCCGGAAGCTGAAGGCCCCCTCCTTCAAGGGGGATGAGGACCTGACTGAGGCAGAGGACTGGCTTGAGCAGTTGGAGAAGATTTTCGACACCCTTCGCCCCCCGGTGGAGTGCTGCGTGGCCTTTGCCACATACCAGCTGGAGAGTGCGGCACACAGGTGGTGGAGGGTGGTCCGGGAACAGGAGAGGGACGAGCCGACCTGGGATCGGTTCGTCGCCCTCTTCTGCGAGCAGTACTTTCCCCAGACATGGCAGGACCAGAGGAGGTGGGAGCTCCACACTCTCCGCCAAGGGACGATGACCGTGAGCGCGTACCGTACGCATTTCCTGGAGCTGTCCCGCTTTGCAGCGACAACGGTAGCTACTGAGGAGGAGCGCCTTTGGAGGTTCATCGAGGGGCTCCGACCTGCGATTCAGGGGTATGTCAAAGCCCTAAAGCTGCCTACGTTTTCGAGGGTGGTAGAGGCAACTATGACTTACGAGGAGACCAACCCGTCCGTGCGAGACACTGACGGCGGGCGGAAGAGGCCCTTCCAGCCAGACTTTTCACAGGGCCAGCGAGAGAGGAGTCACGTGGCGTTCGCAGGAGAGCCGTCACGTTTTACAGGGCCATCAGTGGCCTTTGGGGGCCCTCAACAGGGGCCAGTCGCCAGCACCGGACCCCCGCCCAGCCGACAGCAAGGACCCACTGAGGGCGGGAGTCGGGTTCCCCTCTGTTACCAGTGTGGCCAGCCGGGCCACATCAGGAGGGACTGCCCGTCTAGGGCAGGAGGTCAACAGATACTCCCCGTGTAGAGCACTAGAGGGCGTGTAGGAGGCCGCAGTTCCCAGGCGCGAGGAGGAGGACAGCAGTCACGAGGAGGGTACCGGCCAGTACCTACCCGTCCGATGCAGAGTGTGGCTGCTTCGTCCACACCTAGAGCTGAAGGGCATATCAATGCCCTGACACACAGGGATGCCAGAGCTTCAGGATCGATGGTAGCAGGTATGGTTTCAGTTTCCGGCGGACTCGTTTACACGCTTTTCGATTCCGATGCTACGCACTCGTTTGTTGCAGCCAGTTTCGCAGTTAGTTTGGACCGAGATTATACACTGTTAGAGAATCCGTTCGTAATCAGAGGTCCGAGTGGTCAGCTGTTTGTAGCTGAGGAGGTGTACACGAATTGCGAGGTCAGCATCGGGGGACATTGCCTGCTAGCTGACCTGATTATGTTACAGATGGAGGACTTTGGAGTGATTCTGGGGATGGATTGGCTGTTCGCTTACCACGCCTTGGTGGGATGTTTTGAGAGGAAGATCGTCTTCTCCATTCTGGAGTTGCCTTCTTTCGAGTTTCACGGACAGCCAGTGGACGGAGGTTTCAGGTGCATTTCGGCACTTCGGGCGGCGAGGCTTTTGAGCCAGGGGTGTGAGGGCTTCCTAACTTGTGTGGTGGCAGAGCCCAGCCCTGTGGCAGACTTCCAGAGCATCCCGGTGGTCAGAGAGTACCCTGACGTGTTTTCAGACGAGTTACCAGGACTACCGCCCGAGCGTGAGATCGAGTTTGAGATCTCACTAGTACCAGGGACCAGCCCCATCTCCACCGCGCCATACAGGATGGCACCGCTTGAGCTACGAGAGCTCAAGTCTCAGTTGCAGGACCTTTTGGAGAAAGGTTTCGTGAGGCCCAGTGCGTCTCCCTGGGGAGCCCCAGTACTGTTTGTGAAGAAGAAGGATGGGACCTTACGCCTTTGTGTGGACTACCGACAGCTGAATAGGGTCACCATCAAGAATAGATATCCGCTGCCGAGGATCGACAACTTATTTGACCAGTTGAGGGGTGCAACGGTGTTTTCCAAGATCGACTTGAGGTCGGGATACCACCAGTTGAGGATCAGGGAGACCGACGTCTCCAAGACAGCTTTCCGCACCTGGTACGGGCACTACGAGTTTTTGGTCATGTTGTTTGGGCTGACCAATGCCCCCGTTGCTTTCATGGATCTGATGAACCGGGTGTTTAGACCGTACTTGGACTAGTTCGTGGTGGTTTTCATAGATGATGTACTCGTCTATTCTAGAGATTAGATGTAGCACGAACAACACTTGCGGATGGTTCTGGACACACTGAGACGACGTAGGCTGTACGCCAAATACAGTAAGTGCGAGTTCTGGTTGAGGGAGGTGACCTTCTTAGGTCATGTGATCTCTAGAGACGGCTTGGCGGTGGACCCAGCTAAGGTTGAGGCAGTACTCAGGTGGGAGAGACCGCGTTCAGTCACTGAGATTTGCAGTTTCCTGGGACTGACAGGTTACTACAGACGTTTCATCAGAGGTTTTTCACAGATCGCGCGTCCTATGACACAGTTGACCCGGAAGGACGTGTCCTTCGCTTGGATAGACGCCTGTGAGGCATGTTTTCTGGAGCTGAAGGAGAGGTTGACCTCGGCTCCTGTGCTCACTATCCCTGACAGTAGTGGCGGGTTCGTTGTGTACACGGACGCCTCCTTGCAGGGGTTAGGAGGTGTGCTCATGCAGAGGGGTCACGTTGTCACTTACGCTTCGTGGCAACTGAAGCCCCATGAGCATACCTACCCTACCCACGACCTGGAGTTGGTAGCTGTCGTCTTCGCGCTAAAGACCTAGAGGCACCACTTGTACGGTGAGACCTTCGAGATTTTCACAGATCACAAAAGCCTCAGATACCTTTTTGATCAGAAGGAGCTCAACATGAGACAGAGACGTTGGTTGGAGCTCCTGAAGGACTACGACTGCAGCATCTCCTATCACCCGGGAAAGGCCAATGTGGTGGCTGACGCCTTGAGTCGTAAGGCGCCTACACACTTGGCCAGTTTACAGTTGGTGACCTCTGGAGTTACGGGGGCATTGTGGGGCAGTGACGGTGACACGACAGACCAGGCCAGAGCTGATAGACCGCATCATCACAGGACAGATGGCCGATCCGTACTTGCAGTCCTTGCGCGACAGAGTACTGTCGGGAGACCCGGGGGACTTCTCTTTCATAGACCAGGTGCTGCGCCTGAGGGGATGGTTGTGCGTTCCCAGAGACGAGGAGCTGTTGAGAGAGCTCCTGACTGAGGCACACGGTTCCAGATTCACCATACATCCCGGAAACACGAAGATGTACCACGACTTGAGACGTGAGTTTGGTGGAGGGGGATGAAGCGGGATGTGGGTGAAATCGTACAGCAGTGCTTAGTGTGTCAGCAGGTGAAGGCCGAGCATCAGAGGCCTGCAGGGCTGCTACAGCCGCTTCTAGTGCCAGAGTGGAAGAGGGAGAGCATTACCATGGACTTGGTGGTGGGCTTACTTCTTACCCAGCGAGGACACGACGCAGTCTAGGTAATAGTGGATAGACTGACGAAGACGGCGCGATTCTTACCGATCCGAGTCACTTTGGGACCAGCACAGTTGGCAGAGAGGTATATCCGTGATGTGGTACGACTACACGGAGTTCCGCGGGAGTTCGTATCCGACCGGGATACCCGCTTTACGTCCCAGTTTTGGGCTGAGTTTCAGCAGGCCTTGGGGACGCGGTTGAGGTTTAGTACAGCTTACCACCCCCAGGCGGACGGACAGTCTGAGCGCACGATACAGACACTTGAGGACCTTTTGCATGCTTGTGTACTGGACCGGAGGGGCTCTTGGGAGGAGCACCTGCCCCTGGCGGAGTTTGCATACAACAACAACTATCACTCGAGTATCGGCATGGCTCCCTACGAGGCTCTGTACGGACGGAGGTGTACAACACCCTTGAGTTGGGTTGAGGTGGGGACCAAGTGGGAGGTTGGCCCCAGGTTGATCCGGCAGAGTCAGGAGGTAGTCGAGTAGATCCACAGGCGACTCTGCACTGTCAGGAGCAGACAGAAGAGCTACACGGATCGGAGACGCAGAGAGGTGCAGTTTGAGGTTGGGGACCACGTCTTTCTTCATGTTTCGCCCATGAAGGGCCTGCAGCGGTTTGGGGTTAGGGGGAAGCTCGCGCCAAGGTTTGTGGGGCCCTTTGAGGTCTTGGAGCAGGTTGGACCCGTTGCTTACAGGCTTGCCCTCCCCCCGCAGCTTTCTAGTGTGCACGACGTGTTCCATGTGTCCAACCTTAGGAAGTACGTAGCCGATCCCAGTCACGTACTGAGTCACGAGAGCGTCGAGGTGGGTGACGACCTGACCTACCCTGAGCGGCCAGTGCAGATTCTAGACCGAGCCGTCTGCAGTTTGAGACGAAAGCAAGTACCCCTAGTAAAGGTTTTGTGGAGGAGCCAGCGGTACGAGGAGGCTACCTGGGAGCCTGAGGCGGTAATGCGGGAGCGGTATTCGGAACTCTTTGCGGGTACGTCTTTTCGGACCGGCTTCGGTCCTCTTTGAGTTTGTTATGGTATTTATGACGTTTTCCCGCACCCTAGTTAGCGCAAGTTTCGGGGATGAAACTTCCCTTGAATTTGTTATATTGTTACGAACCGTGCTTTCAAACGTCTTGTAAGACGTCTGGGAGGTGTCCCAGACGTCGTACCAGACGTCTGGTATCACTTCCAGATGTCTGGGATTCATTTTTTTGCGGCGCACACCGTTGCGTCTGCGCGCCTGCACGCGCAGACCTGCTCCGCCTCTTCTTTTTCCCTCTCCCTCTTGCACCCTCTGTCGCGCTCTCTCTCTCCTCCTCGCGCGGCCTTAAAAGGCCACGCCCTCCCCCTCACTCCCGTCACCTCCGCCCCCTTCCTCTTCTCCTTCCAGTCGGTGCGCGAGAGCGGGCGCAAGTGAGCAGCGGCGGCGATAGCCGCGACGGGTACGGGAGGAGGTGCTGTGCGGGGGAGGAGGAGTCGGCCGTGAGGGCTCGAGCCTGCCGGGGCAACGGGAGCCGGCCGGCGGGGGCGCAGCGGGCGCGGAGCGACACGGGAGGACTGCTGCAGCTCGAGCAGCAGGCGGACGAGACGTGGCGCGGCCGGGCGTTGCGAGCGGAGGGCGAGTTGCGCCCTGGTTCTGGAAACTTTTCCAGAATCAAACATCTGGGCTGATAGCCAGACGACGGGAACGACGTCTGGAAGACTGTCCCGACGTCTAAAAGGTGAGTTATTTCCGTCTTCTTCCTTTCCTTCGACTGACCGTACTAAGAGAGAGAAATGGGTACAGGCAGGTTCTGAGATTCGCATCCAATGCGAATCAGACGTCTGGCTGTAGTGACAGATGACGGGAACGACTTCCAGACGTCCGGGGTGACCATCGGACGTCTGGGAACTAGGCCAGACGCCCCCGCAGGCTTCTGGACATCTGAGAGACCACGCAGAACAAGGTAACCCTGATCCACTTTTTAAGGCGTCTGGAATAAGTTCCAGACATCTGATTTTGCACTGTTTCGTCGTTTTCGACCCATTTAGGGCCTATTCGTGTTCCATTTTCCGCGTTTCGAGTTGCGTTCTTTTCGGAATTACATCCTCTACCTGTCTATAGTAGCTGTATACTGTTTTGAGAAATTCCTTGTGGTTGATTCTTGTGATAGGACCCTGTTCCGTTGCAGTCTCGGGGGTTGCAGAGGCACGCGGGATTCCCGACCACGCCCCCAGTTCGCCTGTTGTAACCGGTAGAGTGGCTTTAAGTATAATCTGTTAAATTATGAAACTATAAATAGAACCTAGGACATTGCATGAATCCTAGGAATGAGAAATATATTGAATGGCTGATCCTAGGGTGTTGCATGAATCCTAGGGCTGGAAAATTAGATTGTATGATAGATCCTAGGATATGGCATGAATCCTAGGATGGGAAAACTAGTGGAATGTATGAATACTGCAGTCTTGGAAAATGTGGAAAGGAAACAATAGCTACCTGTGAATTGAATTAACAGCTGCCTGTTATGAATAAATGAACATGATTAAGAATATGGGATGTATGAATGTGAAACTGGAAAGGTGAAACCAGAATGCGCTGAGTTAAAGAGCTGGAACCCTATGGGGAATTAGGAGAACTCCTGGAAAGTGAATGGAATAGAATTGGGGAAGTGAGCTAGCCCTTGAGTACGAAGTACCAAGGGGAGTGACTGTCCCCCTGTTTAGTGCAGAGCGGAGCTAGTTGCCCCAGGGACCCGGGGTTAGGACTGGCCACTCTGTACCAACTTGCTGGCCCTCGTGTACGTAGTACCGAGGAGAGCTACTAGTGTAGTGAGGTACTAGCTACCCCACGGGCCCTAGGGTTCTGCTAGCCTCCTACACCGACTTGTTAGGCCCACTGGGGCAAACCAGGGTAGTTAGGCGAGGGTGCGCGGATTGTGGAGAGGCAAGGCCCCTGTTTGGTTACTGTGGAGGGGTTGGACCCCTATTACTGAGAGGGCTCTGCCCTGTACTGGTTCCGTACTGTGCTTTGGGCGCACCCATTAACGGAAAAGACTGACCGCGTGCTAGTGCGGGTTAGCTACCCGTGCATTTACCGCGCGTGCCGTAGTCACCGTTACGTCTGTCAGTGACCTTGGGGTGGTTGACTGAGCGTAGGATCACCACGGGGGACTCTCCCGGCCAGGAGAGTACCACGTGCTACTTCTACTGTTCGGAAAAGACTGCAATCAAGATCATTCCCATGAGGAACATTCGAGATCAAGTGAAGGATCTGAGAAATAGGTAAATTGTGAAACAATAGAAAGACGTAAATAAAGGAAGAAAGAAAATTAAAACAGCTACTGTACACTTTACTGCTTCTTTAGTTTAGCTGCCACTCTACTCAGCGTTTTGCTGACGTGTTACACTCGTTACCTTTCAGGACCAGGTGTTGAGCAGCCAGGGTCAGCGGCTGTAGAGGATGCTAGGCTGAGTAGGGTCCAGTAGAGTTACCACTGTTCTCTTGTACCTCTTTTTGGTTCCACTGTAGTGAGTAGTTCTTGTTTCCGCTGTACTTTTCTTTACCTGCAGTTCATATTATGTTATGAATGTTGTTCTACTGTTGTGGTGGTACATACTGTAGTTGTTTCTTTCCTTATTGCTGTATTTTCTTACTGTTAGTTATATTCATGTTGAATGTGGTTTATTTTACTACTCTTTTGGTTACTTCCTCGTTGGACGACTAGGTCTTGGGTTTAGTCGAGTCGGTTCGGTTCTCGTGTCTCGTAGGGACTCGGGAATCGGGTCGTTACGGCTTAGCTAGTTAGATAGTTAGTTAGATATGGCGAGCTCCTTGAGCTCGCCAGAGCCTTAATTTCATCTTTTGAAATCGTTGTCCACCTTCCTTTATCTCCCATGACCATTTCTAATTCACTTAAACACTTAATTAACCACTTAATCGCCTAAATCAACTTCACCTCCACCAACTACTGCACTGTCCATGGCGACAGTTGTGGGCTTAGAATTGCCTTCATAGGGTCTTTCATCATCTATTCATCACTTAGGGACCCTAATCGACGCTATAATATATAGAATTACCACATATAAATTAAATGCCCAATTTTAATTAAGCTCCTGAGCTCGCTGTCAATGGCGGCTCAGGAGCAATTCAAATCCTTAATTAACTATATAATTATAACTACTAATACTTAACTTGTTTTAACCACTCAATTGAGTGGTAAAATAGGTCTTGAGCTTAATACACACTGATCTTTTAAAAAATGAATGTTACTGTCAAATCTTCACTCTAATAAGATAATGGAGAATTAATTGAGTTCTTGAGGTTCCTTGCAACCTCAGGAACCCTTTTAGATTAAAAATGGCACATTTTACCAATCTGTGCACACTTTTCATTCTTTCTAGACTCACCAGAACTCCAGCGAGCTCTGGCGAGTCATTTTTGTTCTTTAGCCTGTGGAACTTAGTGAGAAGCTCCAGAATGATATATGTGCAGTCATTGATTAATTTGAGGTCATTTAGTTGGAATTTTAACCACTGGAGCTGTAGATTGAAGTTCATCTTCTCCAACTCCGTCGGAGTTGGAGAAGTCTAACAGAGAGATTTGAGAAACATTTAAGGAACCTAGAAGCTTCAGTGCAATGCACTGAAGCTGTTTATGCCCTTAGAATACTGTAACAACCTCTCAATCCTTTTAACGAACAAGCACCTTTTGAAGCTCAGGCAGTAAGCCTGAAACCCTAGAAATCTTAGTTAGAACACCTATCTAAGAGGCCGAATGAATTCCTGAGGTTGAGAAGATCCTATTTGAGGCTTTGATTTCTTGAGAGAAGGCTTTGAACAGGAAGTCAAATTTTTGAGCCTTATAGTCAAACTGAGTTTGATTATGGAGTTCTGAGCTCGAATTGAGGAATTGAGGAGTTAAAGTTGATTCTGAAATGTCTGTGAAAAGTTTTAGAACAATCAAAGTGAGCTCTGACCTGTATTTTAGTGAGAATTAAAACCCTATCAGTTTGGGTTATTTTTAAACCCAAACTGATGATAGTGCCATTTTTTTGAGTTTTGATCTTGAATCCTGCCCAGATAAGTCAATTTCAACCCTTAGAATTTGTTTTAATCAGTTAGAAATGTTCTTAAGTGTCTGTTCATCTATTTTAAGTTGTAAAGCCTATCTCTGAATATTTCAGAGAAGCTTCAAGCTTCTCTGATGTTCCTGAAGGTCTTGTGAGCTTAGAACCTACTCTAGCAGATGCGGAATTAATCTTAGTAACTGTTCAGACCTTTAAATAAGAGAGATAAGTCCATTTGAGGACTCTGTTAACGTTAAAACCATTTCCAGGAATTTTTACATGTAGGAACCCCTTGATTTCACTCTTCAAATTGAAGATGAAAACATCCTCTTATCCGTAAATTGACCTTGCAATCCTATAGAGTAACCTTAAAGCTTTCCAACAAGCCTTCAATCACTTGATTTGGAGCTCTGAGTAGGGAGATATGATCAATTGAAGTTTGCTCTGGGAGGGGTTAACATAGTCCCACATCGGTTAACTACGAGCGTGCGCCTGGAAATAAAACTGATTTGTGTTGTAGGCTCCCCAGTCGTCAAGCGTTGGGCACGAACTGAGCATCTGAACCTATTGAGCAATGTGTGTGTGTGCAGGCATGTGTGCCTGCGGGTGTGTGCCTGAGTGGGTGAAAGCGATTTTATGCGATTTGTTAATTAGGTCGCTGTAACGCGTAAAATCGATCAATTCTTAAATTTATATTCCTAGATAGGGGAGTATCTAGGGTCGTCCAAGGAGGCCAAATGTTTGCAAAAGTGATTCTCTTGCTTGGAATACAAATCTCAACTTTCTTTTTGGTATTTTTTCAATATATCATTTTTTTTGTTTTTGAATTAAGACAACATGCGAAATGGTGGCGAAAAGGTGATTTACACTTCAAATTTAAAATACTACTTCTAAGTGACAAGTAGGACCTCTCCCTAAGCTCACTCTAGGCAAGTGGAGGCCTAGAATAATTAGGGAGAGGGAGTGAAGAATGCTAAAAACAAAGCAAGTAGAAATGCAATTAAGAAATTGCAAAGAAGGCAACTAGATTCATGAAAAGTGTTTTACAAAAAGGCCTAGTAGAGGAATGCTTCTACTACTAGAAAAATTAAAAATAAAGAAAAGCAAACACAAATCCTCTAGATAGATGGTGAAGAAGAGGGCTTCTTGCTCCAAGTTTGGTAGCTCCCAAGCTTGAAAAGAATCCTCCAACTCCTTCCTTGCTGTGCTCCGCCAAGGTGATGCCCTCCAAGGCAAGCCCTAAGGGGGCGTGCCCTAAGCTTCTCTCCAAGGGTGGACGTCCACCCTAGGTCCTTCTCCCTTGCCTGGCCGTCCTCCTTGAAGTGGAAGAGTCCTCCTCCTTGGCGTGGCCCAAGTTGAAAAGAGTGGGGAGAAGAAGGCACCAAAAGGGCTGGTGATGTGCGCCTTTAATCTCCTTCTCTACTCCTTCTTCTTGGCCATAGGTATAGGTGGTATAGGTAGCAAAATACACTAATGGAGGATGCCCCAAAATGGTGGTAGGTGGTGGGTTTTTATAGAATAGGAAGGGGGCTAAGGTGACTCTTGGAATGGAGGGCTAAGATGAAGAGATGGAGGTGGTTAAGGATCCAGTGGCCAAGGTCAATTGGCGCCACCTTAAGGGACACCTAGCGGGTGGTTATGGGTGTTGACATCCCTTGATATTGGCGCCAAAATGGCTTCTAGAAGGGGGTCTAAGTTGGTGCCAAGAAGGATTCTAGAAGGAGGGGTAGGTGGATGGCTAGGATGGGTTATGTGGGTAGGTGTAGGGTGGATTAAGGGCAGAAAGTTGGCACGAAAAGAGAGGTGGTTAGGTGTAGTTTTTGGCACCAACTTTTGGTGTCTTTTGGTGGTGATAATGGGGTAAAGGGATGGCTAGGAGTTGGCACCAACTTGAGTAGGGTAGCTAGCTTAGGTAGGCTTAAGTTGGTGGAGCTAGCTAGGGTTGAATTTGAAGGTGGTGGATGGCCAAGGAGCTGGTTGCTAGCTAAGCTAAGCTAAGCTAAGCTATCTTAGCTAAAGGAGGAGTAGAGGAGAAGGTGTTGGAGCTAGGGTCTGGAGGGAGGAGCTGAGGAGGGGAAGTCTAGAGCTGAAATTGGAGCTGGCTGCTGTTGAAGAGGCTGGCATGGAGCTACTCTAGCTGGCTTAGCTTGCTAGTTCTTTGCTAGTTGCTAAGCCAAGCTAAAGTAAGCTAGATTCTACCATAATGAGCTGAGGTGAGCTAGGTCTGGTGCTCCCGGGGAGAATCAAGCTGGTTGAGGTAGTTAAGGTAGCTTAGCTCAACTGAGTTGAGCTAAGCTAAATCCCCGGGAGCTGGACTTAAGCTTCCTGAGCTGGGATGAGTTCTTCTTCAGCTGGCTGGAGTTGAGTGGAGCTGGATGTAGCTGGATCTAAGCTGGGGTGAACTCCTGTCAACTCAGCTGAGCTAGAGCTCCTTATGGACTAGTGGGAGCTGAGATGAGCTAGACTCAGCTAAGTTGAGCTGGATCTGAGCTGACTTGAGCTAGGGTGAGCTAAGATGAACTCTCTTGAGCTGCCATCCAGCTGAGATTAGCTGAATGGAGCTGGGATGAGCTAACCCTAGTTCAAGTGAGCTAGGTTCCAGCTGTGGTGAGCTAGATCAAGCTGAGTTCCAGCTAGTCTGGGCTTCTCCTTCACCATTTGCCTTCTTGAGTGCTAGGGTTTTAGGGATCTATATATTTGTACATCCCTAACACTCACAAAAACATCTTAAAAGGACAATAAAAAATGCAATGCATGCCTAACCTATTTTATGCCTAAATGCAGCCCAAAAACCCATTTGTGGAGTAAAATCATAAGAGCTAGGTTTGTTTAAATGCATAAAAATGATGATAAACTGGCGTTTATCAGTGAGCATGAGTGAGTGTGCCCTGGGAGGTGGTTGAGCTGGATTGGCTCAAAACTATGAACCGAAAAAATAAATCGAAATCGAACCTAATTGAAATCAGGCGAGGATCGAGTAGGGCCTCGTCCTACCCTAGTCTCAGGGTGCTGTGTATCCTCGAAAGGACCTCACCGCAAATAAAATAATTTTTGGTTAAGAAGGAAAATAAACCAAGTTCAGTTGGCTTAAGGAAAGAGGAGTTGATGGCTAAGTGCTGAATGTTAAATATTAAGAAAGTGCTGAAGGATCTATGGAAAGAAAGGAGAATAGGTGCTAAGGAGTGTTAAACAAGAATAGGCAAAAGAAGAAGGCTAAGGAAAGAGAAGAAGGTAAGAACAAAATAGGAGAAGAAAAAGAAAAGAGTTCGAGAGAGTAGAAGATAAAGGAGAATAAAAAGAAGAGAAAGAAGAATAAGAAAGAAAGAAGAAGAGAGAGGCTGAAGAAAAGAAGTTTTATTTCTTTAATTTATTTTTGTACGAATTTGTTTTAATTGTAGTAAGGCATGTTTTAATAAAAGAACTCTTATTGCCTTAATTTCTTTGAAATGAAATTGGAAAACTAACATGTTTACTTGTTAATAAAGTAGATCATTTTGAGTAAATATGTTCTCTTATGGGATTTTGCATATTACTTCATTTTAATCAAATATATTGGCAAAATTCATGCTTTATAATTAACTTAATTATACCTCCTAAACTTATAAGAAAATAAAAGATACTTGGTGAATTTAGAATGAATTATACCTCCCAGCGAACAACCTGGACTCAACCAGTAAAAATTTTTAAAATGTTAGGTTAATTCAACACTATACTACACAATTGACACAATTTCGAGTTAACCTAAGTGACTTTTTCTTCTCTTAAATAAATAAAATTAACTTAATTACTGAGTTGAGTAAAGTTACACACCACAGACCATGTTGAGAAGCTAATCCGAAACTAGAAATAAAAAGAAAAGAGAGAGAAAACTTTCCAAATAAATAAATCCTCTGTCTCTCTCTTACAAAAAAACTCACTGCAAACTGAACCGAGGCTAAAATATGTCTCAAGCATGGGTACTTTAACCGTGGAGTCCAACGAACCTTAGGATAGTTTTTGCGGGCCCTAAAAACCTTCGCGGAGGACCGAGGCTAGAGCCGGTCAGGTCCAGATCTTGGTTGGTACATGAGTATCTTTAGGCCTACTGTTGGCATTCTAACCTAATCAAAAGGAAAAAGAAAAAGCACTCATCATAATATGTGAAAGGAACTCATGGTCTAGAACAGAAGTTAAAACCTTAAAATTTTGCTAAGGGACTAGCAGAAGCTAAGCATGGGGGTATGATGAGAACACCATCATGAGTCCTAACTAGCTCATTTTGACCTAGAAAAGAGAACAAAAGTTCCTACATAACCAAGTGAAGGGCCTAACTCAAGGAATAACTGGTTTGAAAGAAAAGCAAAAAACAAAGAGTAAAACTGTAATTTTACCATTGCAATGCAACAGTAGGATTTCTCAAGGGGTAAACATAGGTAAAATGGTCTTAACAAGATGAAAAGTGGGTTGGTTCAATTAGAAAAGGGCTAATGTGAAATCTGGGAATTAAATGACTTCTTGTAACCCTGAAACAGACCCACTTAATCTAACAAGGTTATGGTCAGGGTAAAATTCAACTAAACCCTCTAAAATTCATGGAAAATATCCTCTAGGGTTTAGAACCTTCAATTTGGCCTTTGGAGCCTATTTTGACCTAAATAGGGGTCCTAGTTAAATATTTACCCTAAATTGGGTTTCTGTGTAAAATGCCTAATCAAACGTGGTCAGACCTAAAATCCAACTTCACCATTGGATTCCTTAAGTCCAAATTAGCTTTAATACCAAAATTTTGACCTAAGGGGAGTTCACCTTGACCTACTTTACAAAACAGTCCAACCCAATTACATTTATGCCCCTAGCTTTTGAAAACCCTTGCAGACACCCCCTATCTTCCTCGTCATTCTTTGCAATTAGGTCCCTCCATCATTACAGCGGAGGAATACTACTCCGGCGAGGATTCAAGAGGGGGATCTCCTTGATTCCTCAGAGAATCCCTCTCAAATTAGAAAGGGAGATTCTCGGAGAAATTCCTGATCGTGTGAACCCAATTATGCGCTCTGATTCCCACCTAATCTCTCGTGCGAACGCATAAGAGATATGGGTATCTCTCGACCTTCCAAGTCCGACGAGGTTAACGTGCTTGGAAGCTTTCCTTCGAAGCACAAGGCCCTCGTCCCGCGACTATTTAAAGTCCCCCAGATCCTCCTGACCATCCTAAGCTTGTTTTGGCCGAAGAATCCCCCAGAATTCCTCCTCTATCCCCTCCGGCCAAAAAGCTCGCAAGCTCCGGTGACTCCTCCTCCCTCTTCTCGTCGCTCTGCCACCATACCAGTGGCAGAGTCTTCTTCGCCTCATTCTTCCGCGTCGCGCCATACCTGTGCCCGCATCTACCTCCCTCTCGTCGTCGTCGCCTCTCCATCTCAGGGTCTTCATCTCCGGCAATGGCATATACGCGTCGTCTTCCCCTCTGCCTCCCCCTTCGTCCAGCCACTCACAGATAAGTCTCCTTCCCCTACTCTTCACTTTCCCCCTCTTTATTTCCCAAAACACCCCTCGACAACCACAGACCATCCTCACCTTCTCCACCTCCAGCAGACCACCGGCGAGGTGCATCCACCACTCCACGCACCCACATGCCTCGCCAACTACCTCAGAAGCTCCTCCACCTTCCACTGATCATCTTCCCCCTTTCCATTGATCGCCACACATTCCACACACTGCTCCCAAACAAACCCACCTTCACAGCCACAGAACGACCTCGGCACGCACGCCCAGGCCGTCCCGCACCACACCAGCACCTGAGCCACCTTCGCCATATCACGATGAAGCCTTCTGAGTGTTTTGACAAGGCCGTGAGGCCGTATTTGTGTTGACAAGTTTTGACCCCTATTCGCCATTGAAAGAGCGAAGCTTGCTCGTAAGCTTGAATCAGGCAGCCCTGCTCCAGGTTCTAGGTCCTAGATGCACGGCACTCCTTTGCGAATGACTTGCGCCCAGCAATTGAAGTCCCAGCATTTGCAGCCCCTGTGATTAAGAGTGATCCCCTGCGGGCGTGCGTAAGGAAGCAGGTGGGACTTTTAGTCCCACCTCGGTAAGTTTGGAGCGGGTTGTGCGGAATATATTGTAATTGTGTTAGGGGCTTATCACCTCTTGACACGGGGTGAGGTCCCTCTCACCTACTCTCGCCTCATCCGCGATTCACTCCGCGAAGTTGGCAGCCTGACCTGATTACTGTGCACTCCTCGCACATCACCCACGTCAGTGAGCCTGGTCATGGGTGCGCTGACTCGACCCATTTACCCGAGAAAGGCTCTAGGAGAGCAAGCCGAATAGAGAAAAGAGAGAGAGTTCGCGGGGAAGGGTAGGGGTAGGTTTTGCACTTGCTTACAGGGAAAGGAAGAAGGAAGAGGACCCTAAAGGAGGAAGCTGAAGAGAAGGAGCTACAGAGGAGGCTAAGGAAGGAGAAGGCACGATTGAAGAAGAAGAAAGCTGAAGAAAGAAGCGAAGCCACAGACAAGAGAAAAACCAAAGCCAAGGAAGAAAAAGAAGAAGAAAAAAGAAGAAGAGGGCTTGGCTGAAGTCAGAGAAAGAGAAAGAAGAGCAAAGAAGAAAGAAAGAAGAAGACATCAGAAGAAAGAAAGAAGAAGAATAAGACAAAGCCGAAAGCCAGAAGCATCTAATTTTTACATCTATATTCATATTTTTGGGCTTCTAGATACATTGAAACTATTTCTGTTACTTCATAATTTGATTGAACATCACATTTTATCAAATTTAAGTTGTGTTCTTAGCTTTTAAATCCCAATTTCCTCCCTGTGTTCGACCTCGGATTCATAGTTTTTCGAGTAATAAACTTTCATGTGTTTTTTGAAGCGATTTCAACTATACTGTGATGCAATATTTACAAACCCAATTTCATTTTCAACAAACATATATGATGCATGTGTAGTGGAATATCATGTATGTTTGAATTGCATGCAAATTTGAATTAAATTTCAATGTTAAATGATGAACATAACACAAGTTAAGCAAATTCACAAAATTGTAAGTGCACCCATGCAATTTCGCTTGAATAAAATAATCCAAATATTAAAGTGACAATGCTAGGAAATGTAAAATCTAATTCCTTCAAAAATAGAGGAAAATTCCTCTCTTTTCACCGCACGTTGGAGGAGGTGTTGCCGGCGGTTTGCTCGGGAGGAGGAGTTCCATCGGAGGAGAGGATCTCGTAGACGATGATGGTGAGGTGGGAGATGGCCGGTGGCAAAAATATTGGCGCTGCGACCGAAGCTAGGTCTTTTGTTTGTTATAGTAATGTTGTGGTACAGATAAAATAGCTACAGTGTGTCGTCATTGCCACTATTACAATTTTACTCAGAAATATTTTTCTTCCGAGGTCGAACTCAGGGAGCTACTAGAATTCTAGAAGTACAATGCTTTTATTACAAAAATAAGAGAGAGAGAGGTAGATTTTGTTTCTTGGCTTTTTCTTCTTCTCTTCTTTCTCTCTTTGCTTGTCTTCTTCTTCTCTTCTTTATCTTCTTTTCTTTTCTTCTTCTTTCTTCCTTCTTCTTTCTGCTTTCAGCTGCGGCACCTTTTCTTTTCTTTTTCTTCTTTGCTTTGTCTGCAGAGCTTCATCCGTCGTCTGATTTCTCAATCAGACGGCTTAAGTGGTGTCTGCTATAGTGCTTCCTTTGTGCTTCTTCTTCTTCTTCCTTCTCTCAGTCTTCTTCTTCTTGCGTCTTCTTCTTCTTTCTTCTTCTCGCACACTGTCCCTGCACAAAGAGCAAAACCTACCTTGTCCATATACCCACACGTCTCTCTCTCTATAAAGCACTCACAGGACGCTCTCCTAGAGCCGCAGGTAATCGGGTCGGGTTTTGTGCCCGTGACCAGGCGCACCGGTGTGTGAGTGATGCGCGAGGTGTGCTCAGATTGGGTCGGGTCGGATCCACCGGATTTGCGTGATGAGCTCGCGGACCGGGCGGGTGAGTGGGTGCGAGACCTCACCCCAGTGCTTTCAGAGGCGACCAGTAGAAAGCACAAAATCAATTTATACTACTGCAGGGTTTAGTAAACTCACGATGTGGGACTATCTTCAGCGCTCTTCTCGTGCGCGCCCGCAGCAGACCGCAGCTTCGCTTCCTCTGCTGCAGGCTCTAGTCGTGTCGATTGCTGGGTTAGCCGCCTTTGCATTACCCTCCCGACCTCGCAACACCTGGAGCCCTGGAGTTCTGAAGCCTAGAGCGTGCGTGGAGCTGCTTCAATGCAGCGTCAATGGTGGCCGGGCGTCGAAATTGCCAGACACGGAAAGGGCCTCTTGGCCTAATCAGATCAGCGGGGGACCTTCGCCGTGGCACGGCGAAGGTGGTGCGAGGTGCAGCAGGTCGTGGGGCGGCCTAGGCGTGCGTGCATAGGTCACCCTGTGACCGGAGGTGTGGGTGTGTTCGGGGGAGCGATGAGTGGGTGTAGAGCGGCAGTGGGTGGGCGGAGGTTGTTCAACGTGATGAGGCAGAGGTTATGCGAGTGTCGGCGAGGCGTGTGGGGCGGCGGAGCGATGGGAGCTTCTCGCCGGAGGGTGGCCGGAGACGAAGAAGGTGACGGTGGACAGGAGCGGTCGAGGGTTTACTCGAATGAAAGACAGTGAGGAAAAGAAAGAGGGGGAGATGGGGAGTAGTTCTGACCTAGTTACAGGGACGAAAGGGTTGGAGCAGGGCGGCAGTTGTATCAACTGTAGCCGGAGAAGAAGATACCTAGAGGGAGAGGGCGGCGGCGAGGAAGAGAGTGGGAGGGCGCGCGCTAGGTACGGCGCAGCGCGGGAAGAGCGAGCGAAGGTGGCTCTGTTGCTGGTATTGCAGCAGAGCGACGAGACGAAGGAGGAGGAGCCGCCAGAGCTGGTGGGTTTCTGCCGGAGTGGGAAGAGAGGAAAAATGGGGGTTTTTCTCCGTCAGGACTGAGCTGCCCCTGTTGGCTGGCGACGGCGGTCCTTATAAAGGCGAAGGCGGAGGGGTGGGCGCAGGGAGGCGACGTGCCTCCCTCGTCGGAGAATGGTCGGAGTTGCAACCCATACCTTCCGCGCATTCGTACGGAAGGTGTGGGCGATGACAGAGGTCATGGTGGTGTCCTTGCGACAGTAGATGTCGCAGGGAACACCTGGTTCAACTGGCAGAGGGCCTCCCTCACCCTGCGCAGCGCCATGCTCCACGCGAAGTCCCCGGAGCATGGCGCTGCTCAGAGATTTACAGGGGGGACCTAAGTGCAAAGAATGACGAAGAACCTATGGTCCAAAATGCGAGGGTTTCGAAAGTTGAGGGTCAAAAAGTAATAGATGAGGACCAAAATGCAAAGTCGGTCAAGAAGGTCTCTTCTTAGGCTCAAGTTTTAATGCATGACTAAATGGGACCTAAGGATTCTAATGGTGAATTTTATTTCTAGGTCAGACCTTGTTTGACCGGCCAATTTACGTAAAAACCCAAATTAAATCATTAATTGGGCATGGTTCTCAATGTAGGTCAAAATGGGTTCCCAAGGCCAAATTGAAGGTTTTAAACCCTAGAGATTATTTTTATTTGAATTTTAGAGGGTTTATCCGATTTTTACTTTGCCTCGAACCTCGTGAATTGAAGTGGGTTTGTTTTAGGCTTACAGAATGTTATTTAATTCTATGGAGTTGCTGTAGCCCTTGTTGGATCAAATCGTCCCATTTTCCTTCTTATTTGGTTAGTTTGACCTATGTTTGGACCCTAAGTTACCCTGTTTACTGATTGTGTTGGTGAAATTGCATTTTACCCCTTATGACCTATTTTCTTTACAAACTCAGAATTCTTTGAGTCAAGCCTTTCTATGAGTTATGTAGGAGCTTTTTCTCGCATATCTAGGTTAGATTGTGCTAGTTAGGGTTTATGATGAGGTTCTCATCATACCCCCATGCCTAGCTTTTGCTAGTCCCTTAGCAAAAACTTAAGGTTTTAACCTTTGTTCTAGACCATGATTTTTTTAATAATTGCAGATAAGTGCTCTTAGATTAGGTTAGAATGCTGACCATAGGCCTAAAAGGTACTCTAGTACCAACCAAGATCCAGATCTGTCTAGCCTCAGCCTCAGTCCTTAGCACAGGTTTTTAAGGCCCACAAGAACTAACCTAAGGTCTTTTAGACTTTGTGGTTAAAGCACCCGTGCTTGAAATGATTTTAGCCCTGGCTCAGTTCGCAGTGCGTTTTGTAAGAGAGAGAGATAGAAGATTTTTCTGTTTGAAGAGATTTCTCTCTCTGTTCTTTTTTTTATTTTTAATTCTAGCTTAGGATTGGCTTTTCAACATGGTCTGTATCAGATTCCTTGCTCCCATCATCAGTCCTCAAGGGTTCCTGGCAATCGAAGCTTCGAGATAGCACCGCCCATGGTAAGCCCCGGAACCCTAGCTATTGAGATTTCGAGATAATCCCATCCATGGTGTTCCGTGGCCAAATCCAGACCCTGGCAATTGACACTTCGTGATAATGCCATCCATGGAATCTGAACCAGCAGAGTGCTTACATGCCCCGAGTAGGATATGTAAATATCCTAAGAGACAAGCACCGAGGAGATGATATTTTGTTACGCATCTTCGAGGGGATTTCCCGCCTCTCCGCGCTGGGAACTCGTCCAAATCAACTTGTGTTGATCTGTCGCTCCTACTCTAGGCGTACTTTTTAGAATTTTGTGACACTTCTGCGTGATTTTGATTTTTACGCTTACTGAACCAGGTTGTGTGTGAGGTTAGGGTGCTTAGGTTACTGAGTCCCGTAAACCAAAAGTTAGTTAATGAGGTCAAATACTCCCTAAGCCTTGGACCTAATACTTAAGCTTTTCATTTTCCTCAACCTCTTGAGGAATGTCTAGATCTTAATGGGTACTAAGAGTCTATCCAAGAATGCCTAAAGTTTGCGTTCTTACTAATCTCACCATGCACTCTTCATTTCTTTTCTTGAATAAGGTCTAGAACTTAGGTCAATCCCTTAGTTTCTTACTAATGACTATCACTCTTTTCTTTCATTTTTGTGCTCGTTTTTCATTTTGTTTCTTTTCCTTCTCCCACAAAATTTCCTTTCTCCTCTTATTCTCTTATTCTTTTTCGAAAAATTTTTTTAATTTTTATGGTGTTTTTGGCATATGTGAATTTTTTGAAACCTTTTCTTACAAGTTTTGCACTTTTATACCCCCCCATGCCTAAGGTTTGCAATGCCCTCATTGTGACTTAGGGGGTTTTTATTTACTTAGTTCATTCCTTAAGACAGATGTTTTGATGAGTGAATGGGTCGGGATGAATTTTGCAGACGATTTCTAATCTCAGATGCAAGCATCTGAGGTGGAGTCGGCTGTCTATAAGGGCGAACCTTAAGTGCACAAAGGTGTGAAAAAGGGTTTAGATTTTCAGGAAAATGATGGGCTGCCTCCCGTTAAGCGCTGAGTTTTACGCCATCGTCTGGGTGCAATAAGCTCAAGGGGAATGGAGGATATAAGATGATTCAACCGAATCAGTAGAAGTCACATTAATGAACGGCTTGAGTCTCTGACCGTTCACGATGAAAGGTTCGGAATCGTGGCTGAGCGGACTGATTTCGATGGCTCCATTTCCAAAAACCTGTCGGACTAAATATGGTCTGACCCACTTAGATCGCAGCTTTCTAGGGAAAAGTTTGAGTCGGGCATCAAAGAGTAAGACCTTCTGACCAGGATGAAAGATCTTTCTCGTGATATGCTTGTCATGGAAGGCTTTAACCCGCTCCTTGTAGATTCACCAGTTCTCATATGCGTCTAGGCGTAATTCATCGATCTTGCGGATTTGAAGTTTTCTGTGGGTTCCAACCTTCGAAAGATCTAGATTACAGTTCCGTACTGCCCAATAGGCTTTATGCTCCAGTTCTACGAGAAGGTGACATGCCTTCCCATACACCAGTCTAAAGGGAGACATGCCTAATTGGATTTTGTGGGCGGTCCTATAGGCCCACAATGCTTTTGGAAGTTGGGACGACCAATCCTTCCTGTTAGGCCAAACAGTGACCTGCAGGATTTTCTTGATCTCCCGATTTGATAGCTCAGCTAGACCATTAGTTTGGGGGTGGTAAGGAGTAGAGATTCGGTGAGACACCCCATATTTGGTCATCAGTGACCTAAACTGAGCGTTTGTGAAATGGGTCCCCCCATCAGAGATTATAGCACGAGGAATCCCGAACCTTGAGAAAATGTTTTGATGAATGAATTTGAGAACGATTTTGTGATCACAGGTTCGGGTCAGTATGGCTTCGATCCATTTGGACACGTAGTCCACAGCAAGCAGAATGTATTTGAAACCATCCGAAGTAGGAAAGGGGCCCATAAAATCAATCCCCCAAACATCAAAGATTTCGCATACGAGAATCGGCTGCAAAGGCATCATGTCGCGACGGCTCATGTTGCCTAAAGTCTGGCAACGACTGCATGCCTTGCAGTGACTGTATGCGTCTTTGAACAGCATGGGCCAGTAAAAGCCACACTGGAGGACTTTTGATGCGGTTTTATGCCCAGAGAAATGGCCACCGCTTGCCTAGTCATGGCAGAAAGAGAGAATATGGTTGATTTCCTCCTCTAGGACACATCTCCGGATGACTTGATCAGCACCTATGCGGAAAAGGTACGGGTCTTCCCAGATGTAATACTTGGCATCGGAACGTAATTTGTTTTTCTTGGCCTTCGGCCAATCAGACGGGATCTCATGAGATGCCAAGTAGTTTACTATATCAGCAAACTATGGAAGTCTACTATCGATAGTCAGCAAGTGTTCATCAGGAAAATGTTCCGTGATGGGTCCGGAAGGGTTGATAATCTCAGAAGGAAGACGGGACAGATGGTCGGCTACCACATTCTACCTTCCCGCCTTGTCGCGAATCTCAAGATCGAATTCTTGCAACAGCAAGATCCAACGAATTAGTCGGGGCTTCACGTCCTTCTTGGCAAGGAGATGCCTTATAGCCGTGTGATCCGAGTAGATGATGACATGGGAACTCAGGAGATACGATCGAAATTTTTCAAGGGCAAATACTACGGCTAGCAACTCTTTCTTCGTAAGCGTATAGTTACGTTGAGCCTTGACCGTGTCGATCCTTCGCTTTTAAGTCGTTTGTAGTTTAATGTGGTGGAAAAATCGACTAATCAATTTTTAATAAGAAATAACCACTCGCAGAGGAGCGGGTCGTTTCCACAGGGAGGCAATAACGTATTAAAATTCGCGCCACTTAAAAATGTTTGTTCGGAGTCAATTTGGACAAGAACCAAGCCAAGATTGCCTTTAGATTAAGGTTTAAGCAAGAAATAATGCTGAAATGGCAATTATGATAAACTACAGGATATTTTCCGCAATGCAGACTGAATAGAATATGAATAAAATCTGGCAATGGCAGAAAATGTAAATTTTAATCAATGCTTTACTGTAGCAAAACAGGGGAATTTTTCCCCGTTGTCTTGCGCGACGAGGAGCCGATGGCTGGGCGCGGGAAGCTCGGCGGAGGTCCCTTGGATCAAGGGCTTCGAATCGGTGGTGACGGCGAGTCGCGCGGCGGCCGGAGGTGGCCGGACGAGCTCCGGCGGAGGTGCTGCAGGCGGTTGTGCGTGGGCGCGCGGAGGGTCTGCGGAAGGCGCTGGCGCGCGGAGGCGTGGCTGCGGTGGTCTGCAGGCGGGCGCTGGCGCGCGGAGGCGTGGCTGCGGTGGTAGCTGCAGAGGTCGGTTGCTGGCGGTTCTGCAGGTGGCTGTGCGTGGGCGCGCGGAGGGTCTGCGGAGGGCGCTGGCGCGCGGTGGTCTGCAGGCGGGCGTCTGCAGGCGGGCGCTGGCGTGTGCGGTGGAAGCTGCAGAGGGGGCGCTTGCGCGGTGGTTTGCAGATGGCTGTGCGGTGGAAGCTGCAGAGGGGCTGCGGAGGGCGCTGGCGCGCGGAGGCGTGGCGGTGGTAGCTGCAGAGGGGGCGCTTGCGCGGTGGTCTGCAGGCGGTTGGCGTGTGCGGTGGAAGCTGCAGAGGCTGTTGGAGGATGCTGCAGGCTGGTCTGCAGGCGTTGGAGGAGAGCGCGGGCTGATCTGCAGGCGTGCGCAGGTCAGCAGCCGGTGAGCGGTGGAGGGCGCAGGCGGCTTGGTGGCCGGTTGGAGAGTGCAGGCTGAGGAAGTGGAGGTGAGCGGGTAACTTCAGACGTCTGGGAAATTTCCCAGACGTCTTAAGTTACTGAGAGGGTGGTTGATCAGTAGCTTGCGTGGTGGTCTGCGACGACGGCGAGGAAGATGCACGCTGATGTGCTCACGGTAATGCGGGCGAGCTCCGGATGGCGGTGTGGCCTGTCACACCACACGCCCACGGTGGTGGAGACTCGCCGCCACGGTAGAGGCCGGCAGTGTGGATGGAAGAGAGAGGATCTCTCTGCACAGTGGTGAGTCGGTGGCGGAGGCCTGCTGCAGCCGGCAGCTTCCGTGCTCCTTTTATAGTGTCTTGAACAATTTTGAAATCAGCCGCCGACCAGATCCACCACATCCGCTCCCCCTTGAATGGCTTCATCACTGCAGCAGCCGGGCGTTGGAGCGGCAGCCAGCCGTTATGAAAGAAGACGAATAAAGCAAATATTATTAAAATATTAGGGTTATTTATGTATAGACCCTCAACTTCTATGTTAATAAAAACAATATACCTAATTGGTTATCTAATTAGATGAATGCTATTCTAAGCTAATTCTAAATGCACTTAAGATATGAATGCAATGTATGGATTATGTAATTAGATTAAAACTATGAATTAATCTATTTACATCCTAATTTATACTAAATAAATGTTAGAATTAACCTAATGTGTAGGCACTTAAATACTTAAATAACCCACAACTATGGGCTAATCAAGCCTCGTAAAGTGTCTTGCTAGCGTAGTAGATGACCACAGGTTTCCTGTCAGCTTTCTGCCCCAGGACCGCTCCTACAGCGAAATCAGACGCATCGTACATGATCTCAAAGGGTTGAGACTAGTCAGGGGATTGTAGGATAGGTGCCTGGGTGACTCGGTCACGAAGGTTTTCAAAGGCTAGTGTGCATTCCTTGGAGATTTCAAAGGGTACATCCTTAGAGAGAAGAGAAGTCAAGGGGCATGCGATTTTCAAGAAATCCAGAATGAAACGACGGTAAAACCTGACCTGCCCCAGAAAAGAATGGATGTCCCTGATCGAGCTAGGCATAGGAAGGCGAGAGATCAGATCAACCTTAGATCGATCCACTTGGATGCCTGATAAACACCAGTTTATCATCATTTTTATGCTTTAAAACTAACCTAGCTCTTAGGATTTTACTACGCAAACGGGTTTTTGGGCTGCATTTAGGCATAAATTAGGATAGGCATGCATTGCATTTTTTATTGTTGTTTTAATGTGTTTTTGTGAGTGTTAGGGATGTACAGATTCACAGATCCCTAAAACCCTAGCACTCAAGAAGGCAATTGGTGAAGGAGAAGCCCAGACTAGTTGGAACCCAGCTTGATCCAGCTCACCATAGCTGGAACCTAGCTTACTTGAACAAGGGTTAGCTCATCCCAGCTCCATTCAGCTAATCTCAGCTGGATGGCAGCTCAAGAGAGTTCACCTTAGCTCACCCTAGCTCAAGTCAGCTCAGATCCAGCTCAACTTAGCTGAGTCTAGCTCACCTCAGCTCCCACTAGTTCACAGGGAGCTCTAGCTAGCTCAGCTGAGTTGACAGGAGTTCACCCCAGCTCAGATCCAGCTACATCCAGCTCCACTCAACTCCAGCCAGCTGAAGAAGAATTCATCTCAGCTCAGGAAGCTAAAGTCCAGCTCCCGGGGATTCAGCTTAGCTCATCTCAGTTGAGCTAAGCTACCTTAGCTGCCTCAACCAGCTTGATTCTCCCCGATAGCACCAGACCTAGCTCACCTTAGCTCATTTTGGTAGAAGCTAGCTCACTTTAGCTTGGCTTAGCAACTAGCAAAGAACTAGCAAGCTAAGCCAGCTAGAGTAGCCCCATGCCAGCCTCTTCAGCAGCAGCCAGCTCCAGCTCCAGCTCCAGCTCCAGACTTCTTCTCCTCAGCTCCCTCCTCCAAACCCTAGCTCCAACACCTTCTCCTCTACTCCTCCATTAGCTAAGCTAGCTTAGCTTAGCTTAGCTATGCTCCAACTTCCTTGGCTTGTACTACCCCAAAAACCCACCTACCAACTCTACCCAACTAGCTCCACCTAAGCTCCACATAAGCTAACCTACTTGGCACCAACCTAACCTACCCACCACCTCCAAAAGACACCTAAAATTGGCGCCAAAAACTACCCATAACCACCCCTTAATGGCGCCACTTTTCCCTCCAAAATCCCCCCCTCATCTCCACCACACAATCCTCCTTGAATCCATCTCCACCATCCACCTAACCCTCCTTCTAGAAGACCCCATGTTGGCGCCAACATGGGGGTGTCTCTCCACCACCAAAAGACACCAACACCACCATAACCACCCCCTTTAACACCCCTTGGGGTGGCGCCAACTAACCCTAGCCATAGGATCACCAACCACCCTCATCCTTCCATCCTAGCCCTCCATTTCAAGGGGTACCTTAACCCCCCATCCTACCCTATAAAAAGACCACTACCCACCACCATTCAAGCCATCCTTGGCTAGCCATTTCACTCTCATATTCCACCAAGAATCCCACGTCCAAGAGAGAAGAAGAAGAAGAAGATTAAGGGGATATTCTGTCCCCTTGGTGCCTTCCCCTCTTCCCTTCTCTCTTGGGTCATGCCAGCCAAAGGAGAAGCCAGGCAAGGAAGATCTTGGAGGAGATCTTGAAGGTGGTCACGCCACCTTGGAGGAGTTTTAAGGGTGGTGCACGCCCACCCCTTTGGAGAGAGCATTAAAGGTGGTAGCTTCCACCTTGGAGGAGCTCTCAAGGAAGGAGAAGAAGGAGGCCCTCTTTTCAAGCCAAGGAGCAGCTAGGCTTGGAGCAAGAAGACAACCTTCTTCACCATTGTTACAAGAGGATTTGTGTTTCTTTTCTTGCTTTTAAATTGTTCAATTCTAGTAGAAGCTTTCCTCTACTTGTCCTTGAAAAGAACACTCATTCTACTCAATCAAAAATTGCCTTCTTTTAAGCTTTTTATTGCAGTTGTTTGTTTTGATTTTAGCACTTATTTCACCTCTTCTTCCTAATTACCCTAGGCCTACACTTGCCTAGAGTGAGCTTAGGAAGAAGATATTTCTATCTTTTAGATTTTTAATCATTTGTAGGTGTTAGTTCTTTTCGCTACAATTTGCCGTTTGCCCTCGTCTTTTCAAAATACAAAAAAATTACATATTGAAAAATATTAAAAAGAAAGTTGAGATTGTATTCCAAGCAAGAGAATCATTATTGCAATTTTTGCCTCCTTGGACGACCCTAGATACTCCCCTATCTAGGATATAAATTTTAAAAGCGAAAGCGGATTCGCGTGTTACAACGACGTTAAAAAACTGCTTTTACAAATCACGCGTATTTCGCTACCACTTTTTGGCGTCGTTGCCGGGGAGGCACGGCTTTGCATTAACTCATTTTCTCTTGCTTGAAGTGGATCTCATCCCCTTCTCTTTCTTTCTTTTGTGTGTGCAGGAACTACAGCGGGAAGGCGGGAATCTGGAAGAGAGAGCTCAAAGGTCCTTTTCTTCCCGCGAAAATTCAGGTTGGTTCCTCTTTCTGGTCACATAAATAATTAAAACTACCAAAAATATATTAAACTTGGCTTTCAGGACCCTAATCACTTAAATTAAGTGGAGTGGTGCATTTTAAAATCCATTGTTTGCTTGTATGCTTCTTTAACACCACTCCATTGCAAGTATTGGTGTTCTATTTTTCGGTTCCAGATTTCTGTCCGGACTTGAAAAATTGATTCCTAACACCCCAGGCCTCCTAAAATCATAAAATTTCATAGAGTGATTCCCAATTAAGTTAGGAACATCTGTTCCAAATTTCAAATCAATTGGATTTGTATTTAATTTTTAAAAATTCGTGGATTGCAGAGAGGTCATACCCTCTTATCTTCCTGTTTTGCTACTGTCCGAGAATTTTGAGAATTTTTATACTCATCCGATTTTTGGGAAATTGAGCTTGCTGGAATCCTTGTGAAATTTTATATATCATATAAAATCATAAAAATTTTCTGAGGTCGATGGTAGTACTAAAAAGTTCATAATACCCACAGGTATTATTTCTGGGCTTTGACACCAGTACAATTAAAAATTCAAAACAATTATCAAACGAATTCCTAAAATCTTAAAAAAATCTTTTCTGGAATCCTTGTTTGATTTTATTCAAATTAGTGGTGTTGTTTGACTTGTTTGGACCACTACTTAATTCTGAAAGCCTAAAAAATAACTCATTGGTAGTTAAATTTCTGTCTTAGGGATAATTGCCTTAGGGTTTCTTTCTTTCTCTTTTGAGGATTAATTCAAAGGAAATATACAATCACCCATACAACTTGTTTTCCTTTGATTGTGGGTTTTCAAACTTGTTTGAAAATTTAACTAAAGAAACCCTAAAATACATTCAATTAAATCAAATCTTAAAAGACAAAAATACAAAAAAAAAAATTGTGTGACAACTTGATTTTCATTGGAGCCACTCTCCAATTCCTGCACACACACAAAAAATCAAATAACAGGGCAACAACCCAATAAACGCCCTCCACATTCCGTGTGCACTATAGAATCCTAGACCTAATTAAAATTTGTAGCAACTTGACCCCTAAGGATTTATCAACTTAGGCTTGCTATTTAGGTCTTAAGTTTTCCTTAGTTAGTACCAATTCTATCATCTATATCTGGTGTTCAGGCTGAGGGGCCGTGTCAAACGACCAGGCGCGGGTTTGTACAAGCACCTGGGGTTTTCCCTGGGAAACGTTTGGGCCCAAACCTCCCCTTAAGCAACTTGGCTAGATTTGTTGATAGAATGGGTATTCACTATTGACTACTTATTTCCTATATAGACCAAGTCTTAGGTTATTATTAGGGAGTCATAATTAAGTTAGGTCTAGTTTTTGTTTGTTTGAATTGCACACTTTCTCTCATCTCTTTCTCTTCTCCTCCCCTCCCCGTTCTTCCATTTTATGCACGGGCGAAGGTCTCAAAATCCGCACTTGGAAGGACCATTTGATTTCGCCCCCCACGTAAAAAGACCACTTTTTCTGTCTTCTCCTGAAAAAATGGAAACACAACAAAATAGGTCCACTGACCCTTCCACGTCTACCTCTAACCCCACCTCTAACCCTAATTCTAACCCTTCCACCCAAAACCCAACCACCAGTAACTTCCCACACTTGGAGCTCCCCAATCTTGAGTTGCCCCACACACAACATCAAGACCCCCTACCTGATCTTTTAAAATTGATGGCCGATCAGATTAATAAATTAAATTCCAATCAACAAACATTGACTAGGAACATCCAAAACCTAGCCAATCCAAGGCCAAACCCACCACCCCGTCAGCAGCCTGTTGTTCCTCTAAAAGATTTCTATGATCCGTCTTATTATGAGGAACGACCAGGGGTGGTCATACCGGAGGGGGACTTTGAGATCAAGCCAGCCGTCCTGAACCTGATTAAACACTTTCATGGCCTTCCTAGGGAAGACCCTTTCAGCCACCTTGAAGAACTAACTCTTCTTGCACAGACAACCCGTTCCCGAAATGTGCAAGAAGACATATGGCTGATGCGGCTTTTTCCATTATCTCTTAAAGATAAGGCCGCTTATTGGTTCAGGACCATTGGCCGACCCATTACAACATGGCCTCAACTCAAGAGTGCCTTCCTCAAGAAATTCTTTCCCATAGGTCGTACCAATTCCTTACGAAGATCTATTACGACCTTTCACCAAAAATCTGGCGAAACTTTCCATGATTCTTGGGAAAGATTTCAGGACCTTTTAAGAAGTTGCCCGCACCACGAGATTCCTTTGTGGCAGCTCGTGCAAATCTTCTATCATGGATTAGAAGATCAAATTCGACAATTTGTCGACGCCTCGTGTGGCGGCAACTTCTTAAATAAAGATGCTGAAAGTGCTTATGATCTATTTGAAGAAATGAGTGAAAACTCATTTAACCAAGCTTCCATGAACACATTTTGCAGAACCCAAAACCCACAGTTTGGTGTTCATGAAATAGGCGCTCAATCTATCCCAGTCACCCAAGACGATCTTCAAATGATCGCTCAGAAACTCAACCAAATGCATATTAATCAGAAGAAAATTGAGGAAAGACTCGCCACATCAATTCAAGCTCCACGCCCACATCTAACCCAACCTAACTTTCCACGAAGAGAAAATTTGCACAATCTCAACACCACTCCTACTGATTATTCTGAGGTTGCCCATGATTCACTGGGGAATTTCAAGTATCCAGATCTTAACCCCACCCAAAATATTTCTGCCATCCAGGAGCCCTTTAATAATTCTTCCAATTGGAAAAATTACCCGAACTACTCCTGGAATAATCAAGTTTCCTCCCAACCATATCATTTTAATGGGTATGGGTCGAATCCAAATTTCCATCCTGGGCCATCCCAACAAGATATCAATGCCCAGATGCTACGGACCCTGCAGGATATGCAAACAAAAATGACGGAAGTAACCCGCAACATCACAAATCTGAACAATCAGATTGGGGTTGCTCCCACGCAAAGACCTGTAGGACATCTTTCGTCCCAACCCATACCCAATCCCAATCACCAAGGGAACCATTATATGGGCAGAAATCCACATTATCCAAATCAGCCTCCTCCTAATCCACCTCAGCAGTCGCCCAGGTTCCTGCAATCACAGGCCCCCCCACCTCCTCCAAATAATAATCCGACTGCACATGCAGTTACCTTGAGGAGTGGGAAAACCACCACTGACCCCGAGCCTTCGCACGAACCTGGTAAGATACATGTGCAAGTTGACTCCCCACCTCCCCATCAGGAAGAAAAAGAACAACAAAAATCTCAAGACAAGATTCCTATCCCTTTCCCACAAGCTCTCTACCCTACCACCAACAAAAGAAAGAAATCTGAGCCCACTACAGAAGAACTCATGCATTATCAATAATCTTGCTTGAAAACCCTGGTTGTGCATGCACTTACACAAATCTCAATCAATCATTAAGGGCACAACCCATTGTAAGGGCCCATCACATTTCATAAGCACCACAATCCCAAGCCTTAATAAAATTGAGTAGACGTTGGCCTTAAGGTTTGATTCGCTCTTCAGGGCCTAGTCTGAGATTATTTTTGATTAACCTACTTGTACTGATTAATCTGATGTCTAGCTAGGGGAGTAGCGTCAAACGACCGCGGCTGGGGGGTACACTAGGAACCGGAGGCGAAAGCCAAAGGAAGAACCTTCTCCCCAGTCCCTCCTTCCAACTGGTTGGATTAAACAGACGCAAGTAGAATAAATCACTTACAGTCTTAAGGCTGGTTTTGGGAGTCAGTAGATCCTTAGGCTACCCGACTTAAGGACAGCCTTGTTTTGTTGTGCTGCAAGGTCCCTATCCCCAGTCCTTCCGACCTTCTCCTAGTTTATGCTTGGAAGACGGTCATTGAATCCCCGATTGGAAGGACCGTTAGAACATTCTAGGAGGTGCAAGTTAGATTTTGGTCAATTTGATTCCATGGCCGAACAACAGCCTCCTCTGCTTGAAAATCCACAGGAAGAATTTCGAAGGCAGCTGGAACAAATGCAGAGAATGCAGGAATGGTTCCAGAGAATGCAGGAATGGTTCCAGAGAATGCAGGGCGCTCAGCCCTTGAAGGATTTTTATGATCCTTCAAATTACGGGGAACGTCCCGGCATCCAGATTCCAGCCGATGACATAGAAATTAAGCCCCAGGTGTTAATCCTGACTAAACATTATCATGGGCTTGGCTCCAAAGATCCATTTCAGCACTTGGAAGATTTGACCACTTTGGTCCAGACCACTAAGGCTCAAAACGTTAACGAGGAGCAAATGATCATGAGGCTCTTCCCCCACTCTCTTAGGGATAAAGCCGCGCATTGGTATAGGACAATAGGAAGACCAATTACAACTTGGAATGAGTTGAAATCGACCTTTCTGAATAAATTCTTCCCAGTCGGTCGTACCAATGCTTTGAGACGGGCCATCACTACCTTTACCCAGCAATCGGGGGAGCAGTTTCATGTGGCCTGTGATGAGAGCCTCATCATGAGCCATAACTAGCTCATTTTGACCCAATAAAGAAGATAAAAGCTCCTACATAACCTAGAAGAAGGCTTAACTGAAGGAAAAAGTGCTCTGAGAAGAAAACATGAATTAAAGGTTAAAACTGTAATTTTACCATTGCAGTACATAAACGGGATTTCTCAGAGGCAAAACACAGGTCAAAAGGTCTAAATGAGATAAAAAGTGAGTTGAGTCAATCAGAAATGGGTTCATGTGCAATCTAGGAAGTAAATGACATGTGGTAACCCTAAAACAGACCCGCTTAATTCAACAAGGTTCCGGTCAGGATAAAAATCAATTAAACCCTCTAAAAATCATGGAAAAATATCCTCTAGGGTTTAGAACACTTAATTTGTCCTTTGGAACCCAGTTTGACCTAGATTAGGGTCCTAGTTCATCAATTAACCTAATTTGGGTTTTTACGCAAAATATCCAGTCAAACGAGGTCAAACCTAAAATCCAACTTCACCATTGGATTCCTTAGGTCAAAATTAGGTTTTTACCAAAATTTGGACCTAAGGGGAGGTCATCTTGACCTACTTTGCAATTTAGTACACCCAAATCACAATTTGGTCCCTATCTTTTGAAAAGCATAACAGAACGCCCCCTAACTTCCTCGCCACCTTTGCAATCAGGTCCTACCGCCATTATTAGGGCAGAATCCTGCTTCGGCGAGGATTTGAGAGGGAATCCTCTCTGATTCCTCAGAGATCCCCTCCCAGAAATGGAAGGGAGATTCTCTGAGGAATTCCCTTCCATCTGAGGCCAATCTTGATCCCTGGTGTGAACTCAATCTCTCGTGCGAACGCACGAGGGATTTGGGTATCTAAACTCTTTCCATCTTCGACGACCGACCTCAGACGATTGCATGCCTTCCACGCCTTGAACGACTGGCCCAGTGCCTATATAATAACCCACACCTCCGGCCGCTCATCTTCAGCTTGATTTGGCTGAGTTTCCACCTCCAATTCATCTCCTCCTGCCCGGCCAAAATTCCCAGCAAGCTCCGGAGAGCCCCCCTCCCCTCCCTCTTCGTTCTGCCACAAAACCAGTGGCAGAGTTATCTTCCTGACTCTCCTCCGCATCGCGCAGCACCCGCTCACGCCGCCTCAGCCCCGTCGTCGCCGCCGTTCTCCCCCACTAGGCAGCATCTTCTCCGGCGACAGCAGGTACTGCTGTTCGCCTCTCCGTCCCCCTTCATCCCTGTAGTTAGGCCAAATACCTTCTCCACATTCCCCTCTCTCTTTTTCCCTTTCTATTTTATCTACTTACCCCCCGACAGTGCCTGAACACCTCCATCTTCCTCGCCTCCGACCGACCTCCGGCGAGCCGCCCACACCACTCTGCCCCTCCACACGGCTCGCCAACCCCCTCGTGAGCTCTGCCTCACCACCAGGAACTCATTCCACCCCTCCACTGCCACTCCAGACCTCCACAATAACCCCCCGACCAACCCCACAACTCCGGCCACAGGTTGACCTAGGCACGCACGCCTAGGCCGACCTGCGGCCTGCAGCACCGTCCACCACCTTCGCCGTAGCACGGCGAAGGTCTCCAGCTGGTCTGATTGGGCCGAGAGGCTCATTTTGTGTCGGACAGTGTTGATGCTCCTGCCGCCATGGACGACATTTGAAGAAGCTCCGTAGCAGCTCCAGGAGCCAGGGCTCCCAGGCTGCAGGTGCTGCGTAGTCGTGCGAGTGTCGCGAAGTGCCCTGGTCTAGCAAGGAACGCAAGCAGAGCCAGCAGCTGTGGGGATGGCACACGAGTCTGCGGGCGCGCACGAAATCAGGGCAGAATCTTTAGTCCCACATCGTGGAGAGACGAGGCGCCGCTGCGACATAAATTGAATTTGTGATATTACCTTAACGCCTCCGTAAGCACAGGGGTGAGGTCCCTCACTTGCCCCCCACGCACGCCTCGTCCGCGGCTTGACCACGCAAATCTGGCAGGATCCGATCGACCCAATCCTTGAGCACTCCTCGCGCATCACACCACCTGCAGGTGTGCCTGGTCCCGGGTACGATTCGACCCGAATATCCGTGTGGCTTTGGGAGAGCGTCCTTGAGTGAATTGTTGAGAGAGAGAGACGCGCGGGTAGAGGGAAATGGGTAGGTTTTGCTCCTGTGCAGGCAGACTGAGCGTAGAGAGACTTAGCCGCAAGGAGAAGAGAAGAAGCAGAAGAAGCAACTGAGCGAAAGAGAGACCAAGGCAGAGAAGAAGAAGAGGAAAGAAGCCTTCGCAGGAGAAGAAGGAAGAGCAAGGCAGAAGCAAGCCAGAGAATGAAAGAAAGGTCAAGTGAAGACAGCAAAGATCAGAAGAAGAAGAAAGAAGGAAGGCAAGGCAGGAGAAGAAACAAGAGAAAAGATACAAAGGCAGGAAGAAGAAGCCTTCGCAAGCAAAGAAGAGAAAGAAGATCAGAAGAAGAAAAAGGGGAAAATACTTTTAAGATGTCTGATCACCAGATCAAACGTCCAATTTCATATTTTTTTGTCATAATTACTTTTAATGGCATACATTCATATTTGAATTAACATTTTGAGTAAATTAGAGTGTTCAATTACATTTTGATTAGTAGTAAATTCCATTTGCTCCCCGTGTTCAACTTCGGATACTCTGATTTTCGAGTAATAAAATTCTCTATTTGTTTGAACGCTTTGTCGGCTATACTACAACGTGACATCCTTTAAAACCGCACAAAAGCGTGACAACAGCCTGGGAGCGATTCCAGGACTTATTGCGGAGGTGTCCACACCACGAGGTGCTGAAATGGCAACTCGTGCAGATCTTCTATCATGGGTTGAATGAGCAACTCAGAAACCATGTGGATGCTTCTTGCGGAGGCAATTTCCTCAATAAAGATGCAGATAGTGCACATGATTTATTTGAGGAAATGAGTGAGAATTCAATTAATCATGCCCCCATGGATACTTTTAACCGGTCCCAGCAACCCAGATCAAATGTCAATGAAGTCCATGACTCTCATTCATTTGATATGAAATTGATTTGTAATAAACTTGATAAGGTGGACTTGGTTGCTAAAAGAATGGAAGAATGGATGTCTGGCAATTCTGTTAACAACCCTCAATCCACTCAATCCCAAAATTCGGGATTCCATTCCTCACGAGCTCCTTCTGGACAGGAGTTCATGAATCAACCCGCAGGGTAGGCTGATTTGATTTAATAGGTCAATCAGCCAGCTTGGAATGCCCGTCAACCTGCAGGGCAGGCTGATTTGAACCATCAAATGGTAGAGATGCAAGGATCTATGCTCCAGCTCATGCAGCAAATGAAAAACTCACTGGAAAACTTGCAATCCGGGCTCATTGCTAACTCTCGTTAACCCGGATCTCTACCATCCCAACCCATACCCAACCCGCGAAACATTATGAATTCGAGCAATCAAGCCCAAGGGTACAGAAATCAGAGGGACCCGCACGCACATGCTCAGGTGGTTGAGCAGGGTTCCTTGTCTTCTTCTTCTGCAAGTCAACAATTCATGGTCAATCAAGCCCCTCCAATCTTTCCTAATCCTCCCCAAGACCCAAATTCTTACGCTTCTGCAAATTCTGTAACTTTAAGGAGTGGTAAGAAGACTCAGGATCCACAACCACACTATTCTGATCTTTTGAATCCTGAAGAATCTGAGGAGAGAGAGGAGAATTCTAGAGGGGAATGAAGGCTCAGGAACCTGATTCCAAAGATCTGACTCATGTTCCTTTTCCTGAAGCCTTAACCAAAGCAAAGAAGAAGAAGTCCATTGATAGTAACGAGGAGCTTCTGAATTTATTTAAGAATGTTGAGATCAATATCCCGCTCCTTGATGCAATCAAGCACATACCGGCTTACGCAAGATTTTTAAAGGAATTATGTACACAAAAGCGTAAGTCGAGAGAATCTGTTCCGAGGAAGGTGGTACTCTCCGAGCAGGCTAGTTCTGTTATCCTGCACTACCTCCCTCAGAAAAAGAGAGGTCCTGGTGCTCCGTTGATTTCTTGCGTTATCGGAGATTACACATTTGATAGAGCACTTTTGAATCTCGGTGCATCCATCAACCTAATTCCGACTTCTCTTTATGAGAAGTTTGGGTTAGGTGAACTTCAGCCAACTTCAATAACGCTACAGTTAGCAGACCGTTCGGTCACAAACCCGCAAGGCGTTATTGAAGATGTTATAGTTAAGGTCAAGGATTTCTATTTTCCTATAGATTTCCTTGTCCTTGACATGGATGTACCAAATAATCTGAGGAACACGCCCATCATTCTGGGGCGTTCGTTCCTGGCTACCGCAAAGGCCAACATTAATTGTGAAAGCGGTAGCATGGAAATCGCCTTTGGGGACCAATGAATTAAATTGGATATTTTTAAGGCGATCAATAAATTTGAGGATTGTGGATTTATTGAGGAACTTGATGAGGATAATGTTAATATTGAAACTTGTTTGACAGTTTCTTCAATTGAAAGTTCCTCTTTGGTTGATGAATTTGCCCCGCAACCCTCTGACCTGACATCTTCGGAAGAGGTTACCGATTTTGTTCACTCAAAACCTCTTCCTCTTGTTGAATCTTCAGCATCTACCCTACCATCAATCATTACCCCACCCCAGCTTGAATTGAAACCATTGCCCGAGAATTTAAAATATCAATTTTTAGGACCGCAGAATACGCTCCCTGTGATTATTAGTGCTAAATTGACAAAGGAGAAAGAGATTAAATTGATTAAGGTCCTAAAGGAACATAAGGAGGCAATTGGTTGGACCATTCATGACCTCAGGGGGATCGAGCCATCTTACTGTAATCATAGAATATTTTTGGAAGATGGATCCCGCCCTTCTCGCCAGATGCAGAGGAGATTGAATCCAAATATGCGAGAAGTGGTCAAAAAGGAAATCATCAAGTGGCTCGATGCAGGAATTATTTATCCAATCTCTGATAGTCCCTGGGTAAGTCCCATTCAGATTGTTCCAAAGAAAGTCGGGATTACTGTTGTGACTATGAGAGAGGAGAATCTGTCACAACTCGTTCTGCTTCATCTTGGAGAGTTTGTATTGATTACAGGAAGCTGAACACAGCCACTAAAAGGGATCATTTTCCCCTGCCCTTCATTGATCAAATCTTGGAAAAATTAGCTGGGCAGAAGTACTTCTGTTTTCTTGATGGCTACTCAGGATACAACCAAGTTCCTATCCATCCCGAGGATCAGGAAAAAACTACTTTCACCTATCCCTACGGAACCTTTGCTTTTCGTAGGATGCCATTCGGATTATGCAATGCACCTGCGACTTTTCAAAGTTGTATGCTAGCCATATTTTCCGACATGGTGGGAGAGTTTATGGAAGTCTTCATGGATGATTTCTCTGTTTTCGGAGAATCATTTAACTCTTGTTTGGCTAATTTGGAAATGATTCTTAAGCGATGTATCAAGACACGACTGGTCCTTAGCTGGGAAAAGAGTCATTTCATGACCCAAGAGGGCATCGTTTTGGGTCATGTAATCTCTGAACGGGGAATTGAAGTAGACAAAGCTAAGGTTGATGCTATCGCTAAACTTCCTCCTCCCGCATCTGTTAAACAAATCAGATCATTTCTTGGCCATGTGGGATTTTATCGAAGATTCATCAAGGATTTCTCGAAGGTTGCTCGTCCTTTGAGCAATCTTCTTGCCAAAGAAATGCCATTTGTTTTTGACGAATCATGCCAAAAGGCATTTGATTTTCTGAAAATGGCAATCACCTATGCTCCAATTTTGCAACCACCAATTTGGACAGCCCCATTTGAGATCATGATCGACGCTTCTGAATACGCGGTCGGGGTTGTCCTGGGTCAAAAAATTGACCGAAAGCCCTCTGTCATTTACTACGCTAGTAAAACTCTGGATGAAGCCCAGAGGAATTACATTGTTACTGAAAAGGAATTACTAGCTGTAGTATTTGCGTTGGAAAAATTCAGGACTTATCTCTTGGGGTCTCATGTTATTGTTTATACCGACCACTCGGCCTTGAGACATCTCTTGGCTAAAAAGGATGCTAAACCCCAGCTTATTCATTGGATTCTTCTTCTTCAAGAATTTGATCTTGAAATCAAGGATAAAGCCGGGGTACAAAATGTGGTAGCGGATCATTTGTCGAGACTCCTAGGTGATTCTTCTTGTCCGGACATTCCGATTGTTGACACTTTTCCGGACGAAACCATTCTTACAGTTTTAGGTGTCTACACCCCATGGTTTGCTGACATTGTTAACTATTTGGCCGTTGGTCAAATCCCCCATGATTGGACCAAGCAACAACGGGATAGACTCAAATCTGAGGCCAAATACTACTTTTGGGAGGGCCCTGAACTGTATCGCATTGGCTCTGATCAGATTATTCGCCGATGCATACCGGAGAATGAATTCAACAGTATACTCGAGTTCTGCCATGCATCTGGGTGTGGTGGACATTTCTCCGGGAGAAAGACGGTTGCCAAAATCTTGCAATCTGGCTTCTATTGGCCGTCTTTATTCAAGGATGCCCAGGACTTCTCAAGGTCATGTTCTCGATGTCAGTCACTCAGGAACATAACTAAGAGAGACATGATGCCCCTAAACCCTATTCTTCCTGTAGAAATTTTCGATGTTTGGGGCATCAATTTCATGGGACCCTTTATCCCTTCATTTGGACATCAATACATTCTTGATGCTGTTGATTATGTGTCCAAATGGATTGAGGCAATTTCCACCCGAACAAATGACCACAAGGTATCATCAATTTTGTCAAGAAAAATATCTTCAGTAGGTTCGGGATTTCGAGGGCTATCATCAGTGATGGTGGCACTCATTTTACTAATGCCCAATTCCGGAATTTATTGGCCAAATACGGGGTTAATCATCGAATTTCCATACCTTACCATCCCCAAACGAATGGACAAGCCGAGATCTCCAATCAAGAGATCAAGAACATTCTGCAAAAAATGGTTAGGCCTGATCGCAAGGATTGGACTCAAAAGCTTGTGGACACTCTTTGGGCCTACCGTACGACGTATAAATGCCCATCGGCATGTCTCCATTCTGTTTGGTGTATGGAAAGGCGTGCCATCTACCCGTAGAGATTGAACACAGGGCATTCTGGGCAATCAAACAATGCAATTTAGATCTGAATCTAGCTGGAAAGACCAGGAAACTCCAACTACCTGAGTTGGAGGAGCTTAGAAATGATGCTTATGAGAATGCCAAGATCTATAAGGCTCGGACCAAAGCTCTACATGATCAATTGATTTCCCGCAAGAGCTTTGAGCCAAACCAGAAGGTCTAGTTATTTGATTCTAAACTTAAGCTCTTTCCTGGTAAACTTAGATCTAAATGGAATGGCCCATTCATAATTGATCAGATGTTTCCTAATGGTGCCGTTCAGATTTCTGACCCAAAGATGGGTAACACCTTTAAAGTCAACGGTCAATGTTTGAAGCCTGTTGTTGACCGTAATCTTCCAAAACCCGTCTCAGACTCTGTTGCTCTAGCCATTCTGTGACTTCTTTGGCTAGACTTCGCCTAGCTGGCGGCATTAAACTCAGCAGCTATACATATGACACAAGGCTGATACGAGCTTCATATCCAGGTGACATCTTTCATATTCTACCCTTTCTTTCATGTCTCTTTTTCAATGAGGACATTGCATCAGCTAGGCAAGGGGGGGTGGATTCATTCTTGAATTATTTGGTCAGCTTTGTGAAATCCATATAAATTGTCTCTCTTCTTATTTAAAAAAAAAAAATTAGGGAGGATTAGTTGGACATTAGGACTTTTTAATCCTAAGAAATTTTACATTAGGATCTGAACACAAAGACCCCTCAGGTCTTTGGACTTAATTAGCCAATGTATCCACTAAAATGTGGATTTGTCTTTGAGTCCTCACCATCTTAATTCTATCATAATTGGAATAAATAAGTTTGGGTGATAAGTACATGACTTATCAACCCGCCCTCTGATTTGAGAGAATTTTGAGTTTTAAGCATCTACACACTTTCTTTGCACTGACTTGTTGTTCGGCTATTCTAATGGAAATTGGATAGCTAATGAACCTTCTAGGGTGATATGGCTGGCAAGTTATCGTGGGTAACAGCCCATAGGTAGGTTGTCCAGAGCCCAGTCACTAGACCTTTCTCTGTTTACTGCCTTTAGGTAAATCTTAGACCAGGGAAGCCACCTACTTAAAATAAAAAAATAAAAAAAAGGAGAAAAGAACAAAAAGAAATAAGCCACACTTCGCCGCACGAGTATGGCTGGCAAGTTGTCGGTGGTAACAGCTCATCGACAGGTTGTCCAGAACCCAGCTCAGAAAATGCACTAAAATTTCCCAAAACACTTAGGAAGAAGCGGAGAAGTAGAATAAACCAGGGAGATATACACTGGATTCACCCTTGTGTTGACCCCGTAAAAATAAAATAAAATAAAATAAAAGTAGGGAGAAAGCTACCGGTTGTAAAGATACACCTTTAGGCAGAATTCTTGTTAGGTCACCTAGAGGCGTAGAAATCTGAAGTTCGTTCTAACTGCCGGTCAACGAGTCTATCACAATCACAATAAGATGCTTAAAGCTTAGGGTTCTCATCAAATCTTGGGTGAGTTGAATGGCCGTAGAAAGCCACTCTTAAACCCTAAAATTTGAAAATCCAAAAAAATTAGAAAAGAGAAAAAGAGAAAAAGAAAATTTTCTTTTAATAAGGCAAGGGCTTGAGGCGGTCTGCATTTTGGCTGATACCCGGGCACTGTTGTGTCTTTGAAAGTTCAGTTCCTAAGTAGACAATTTCTTAATGATTGAAAATAACTCAAGTCTAAATAATCCAACCTAATTCTTTTATAAATAGCATATAATTTTTGCTAGGGACTAGCAAAAGGTAGGCATGGGGTGATAAACGTCAGTTTATCATCATTCTTATGCATTAAAACAAACCTAGCTCTTAGGATTTTACTCCGCAAACGGGTTTTTGGGCTGCATTTAGGCATAAAATAGGTTAGGCATGCATTGCATTTTTTATTATCTTTTTAATATGTTTTTGTGAGTGTTAAGGATGTACAGATATATAGATCCCTAAAACCCTAGTACTCAAGAAGGCAAATGGTGAAGGAGAAGCCCAGACTAGCTGGAACTCAGCCTAATCCAGCTCACCTCAGCTTGATCCAGCTCACCTCAGCTTGATCCAGCTCACCGCAGGTGGAACCTAGCTTACTTGAACTAGGGTTAGCTCATCCCAGCTCCATTCAGCTAATCTCAGCTGGATGGCAGCTCAAGAGAGTTCACCTTATCTCACCCTAGCTCAAGTCAGCTCAGATCCAGCTCAACTTAGCTGAGTCTAGCTCATCTCAGCTCCCACTAGTCCACAGGGGGCTCTAGTTAGCTCAGCTAAGTTGACAGGAGTTCACCCCAGCTCAGATCCAGCTACATCCAGCTCCACTCAGCTCTAGCCAGCTGAAGAAGAATTCATCCCAGCTCAGGAAGCTCAAGTCCAGCTCCTGGGGACTCAGCTTAGCTCAACTTAGTTGAGCTAAGCTACCTTAGCTACCTCAACCAGCTTGATTCTCCCCAGGAGCACCAGACCTAGCTCACCTCAGCTTACTTTGGTATAAGCTAGCTCACTTTAGCTTGGCTTAGCAACTAGCAAAGAACTAGCAAGCTAAGCCAGCTAGAATAGCCCCATGCCAGCCTCTTCAGCAGCTGCCAGCTCCAGCTCCAGCTCCAGACTTCTCCTCCTCAGCTCCTCCCTCCAAACCCTAGCTCCAACACCTTCTCCTCTACTCCTCCATTAGCTAAGCTAGCTTAGCTTAGCTTAGCTTAGCTAACAACCAGCTCCTTGGCCATCCACCACCTTCAAAGTCAACCCTAGCTAGCTTCACCAACTTAAGCCTACTTAAGCTAGCTACTCTACTCAAGTTGGCGCCACCTCCTAGCCATCCCTTCACCCCATTATCTCCACCAAAAGACACCTTAAGTTGGCGCCAAAAACTACCCCTAACCACCTCTATGTTGGCGCCAACTTTCAGCCCTTAATCCACCCTACACCTACCCACATAAGCCATCCCAGCCATCCACCTAACCCCCCTTCTAGAATCCTTCTTGGTGCCAACTTAGACCCTCTTCTAGAAGCCATTTTGGCGCCAATATCAAGGGGTGTCAACCCCCATAACTACCCCCTTGGTGACTCTTAAGGTGGCGCCAAACACCCTTGGCCATTGGATCCTTAACCACCTCCATCATTCCATCTTGGCCCTCCATTTCAAGGGACACCTTAGCCCCCTTCCTATTCTATAAAAACCCACCACCTACCACCATTTGGGGGCATCCTCCATTAGTGTATTTTTCTACCTACATCCACCTATACCTACGCCCAAGGAGAAGGAGTAGAGAAGGAGATTAAAGGGGCACATCACCAGCCCTTTTGGTGCCTTCTTCTCCCCACTCTCTTCAACTTGGGCCACGCCAAGGAGGAGGACTCTTCCACTTCAAGAAGGACGGCCAGGCAAGGGAGAAGGACCTAGGGTAGACGTCCACCCTTGGAGAGAATCTTAGGGCACGCCCCCTTAGGGTTTGCCTTGGAGGACATCACCTTGGCGGAGCACAACAAGGAAGGAATTGGAGGACTCTTTTCAAGATTGGGAGCCACCAACCTTGGAGCAAGAAGCCCTCTTCTTCACCATCTATCTAGAGGATTTGTGTTTGCTTTTCTTATTTGCAATTTTCTAGTAGTAGAAGCTTTCCTCTACTAGGCCTTTTTGTAAAACACTCTTTCATTTATCAAGTTGCCTGCTTTGCAAGTTTTTTTTTTTTTATTTTGCATTTCTACTTGCTTGTCTTTAGCATTCTTCACTCCCTCTCCCTAATTATTCTAGGCCTCCACTTGGCTAGAGTGAGCTTAGGGAGAGGCTCTACTTGCCACTTAGAAGTAGTAGTTAAAATTGAAGTGCAAATCACCTTCCCGCCACCATTTCGCATGTTGTCTTGATTTTAAAACAAAAAAAATGATATATTGAAAAATACCAAAAAGAAAGTTGAGATTTATTCCGAGAAAGAGAATCAATTTTGCAACCATATTTCCTCCTTGGACGACCCTAGATACTTCCCTATCTAGGAATATAAATTTAAGAGTTGATCGGTTTTACGCGTTACAACGACGTATTTTAACAAACCGCGTGAAATCGCTATCATGGGGGTATGATGTAAACACATTTACACTCATTAAAATATCTATTTGTGCATGTTCCTAAGCATAGGATTGCATTTCATGATATAAATATTGCATAACATGCATCATCTTGCATTTAGAGTAGTTTGAATAAAATGGAGGTTAATTGTCTCCTTTTATGTGCTTGGACAGGGCAAACATTTTATCGAGGCCTCAGATCAAAGATCCAACCGTATGGATGTGATCAGGGCAACGATTGGAGTTCAACGACTCCAAGATCGCCCTAATCAGACATCCGTAGCAACAGATAGTGACCGGGAAACCCTAGAAGATCAAGGGCCTGGATGGTGAAAATTCGTACTTCAGATGACAAATCCGACCGCACGGATGAATTCGGATCGACGATCGCAGCTCAACGACAAAAAAATCGAGTCAATCAGACATCGGTGGCACCATCCACAACTTCTAGAAGATGAACGGCCAAGATGGCGCCACGTGGCACCATCTCAACCGCCCAAACGGCCTCCAGCACCACCGCACCTCTTCTTCAATCAGCGCGTCGATTCTCCACCGTTGGATCATGTTCCAACTGCTGTGGATGCAGCTGGCTGATTCGTCCGCGCGACCATTTCGTCCGCGTAGCGCAGCGAAGATGAAGCGGTGTGCGAAGCAGAGGTCGCGGGATCGAGTCCCGCGAGCCTAAAATCAGGCGCAAGCAAGCAGCGCGTGGAGCGTCAGATTGTGATCCAACGGCTGCGCGTGCCCAATAGCGCCGACGCGCGGTTGGACGCACAGTGTGGATGCGCGGTTGCACGCGGCTGGGCGCATAGCGTAGCGGGCGAAGATGCGTTTTAAGCCGTCCGATCTCGCGATCGGACGGCTGAGACTCAGCGTGCGTGCGATGGTGTTGAGCGCGCAGGCAGCTGAAGCAGCGTGCGTGGGCGCGGAAGCTACACCCACGTCGAGGCTTTAGTGACGGATTTATCCATCACTAAAGACCCCTCATTTATTGTTTTGAAGTTGTAATGTCCATTTTGCCCCCACTCCTTGCAACTATAAAAAGAGACCCCCTCCATACGAATTTTTCATCCCTTCCTTCTCCTCTCTACCCCTCCAAAGCTCAAGAGAAGCTTGTCCCACACCCGGGATGCTTCTCGCGAGATAAAGTCCAATTTTCGTTCCCCTTCGGAAGTGGATCCCACGACGACGACGGCGTGCTGCTTCGTTCCCGTTCTTCTGCTTCGTCTTGCTTCGTTCTCCTTCGTCCAGGCGTCGTCCCGTTCGGCTCGTCCTCCAAGCAATCGTCGAGGAGGATAACTTCTCTCTCCCATTCTTATTTACAGTTTTTCTATTGTAGAATTTTCCTGCTTTATAGTGTACTTGATTTTTGGCTTTCTAGTATAACTTTTATTTAATTTGATTATATAAACAATTGAAATATTGAATGCATGTTCTCTTTCTCTCTCTCTCTCTCTTTCTCTCTCTCTTTCTTTTAGTTTGTTAGCTCCATTGTAATTATATCGCCTTGCTTATCAAAAATCCTAAAAAAAAATATAATTGCGAATATAGATCAACGTAGCCTCCGTGTGTTCAACCCGAAATTCTTTTCGGTATAAATTTTATTTGTTGAACACGAATTCTTCGTTTTCGAACTACAACGACAGGTTTTCCAAAACCAAATACGTTAGCGTAGCGTTCGTATACGTTCAACAGACGTCTTCTTCTCCGGTGACAGCAGGTACTGCCGGCTGCCTCCTCGTCCCTTTCGTCCCTTTAGTTAGGTTAAAACTTTTCTTCTCTGTCCCCTCTTTCATCTCCCACATTTTATTTCATCAAACATCCCTTCACCGCCGCTGTTAACCATCACCTTCCTCATCTCCGGCCACCCTCCGACGAGATGGTCCCGTCGCTCCACAGCCCCACACGCCTTGCCAACCATCACATAACCTCCTCCTCACCTCACTGAATAACCTCCGCCCGTCCACAATCCCTCTACGCCTCCACAATAGTCCCTCGAACACACCCATCCATCTGTCCACAAGGCGACCTAGGCACGCATGCTTAGGCCGACCCGTGGCCTGCCACCTAGTGCTTCACCTTCTCCGTGACATGGCAAAAGTCCACCGGTGATCTGATTAAGCCGCGAGGCTCTTTTCGTGTCTGAAAGATTTCACGCCCTTGCCACCATTAGTGGTAACTTGAAGAAGCTCCACTCTTGCTCCAGGTCGCAGAACTGCGGGGCTCCAGGTGCAGCTAACTCGGGGAAGCATCGCGAAGACATTTGATCCAGCAAGTGATACCACAGAGCCTGCAGCAGTGGCAATTGAAGGATGGACTCCTGCGGGGGCGCGCGAAGTAGAGGTGGAACATTAGTCCCACATCGTTAAGTTACAAAGTGCTGGAGTGATTTATAACATTTTTGTGATATGGGCTCGTTGCCTCCGAACGCACTTGGGGTGAGGTCCCTCACCTACTCTCATCGCCTCGTCCATGATTTCACCACACAGATCTGGCGACCCGACACCAACACTGCCCTGAGCACTCCTTGCGCACCACCCTCACGCCGATCGCCTGGACCCGGGCGCGAGATCCGACCCATTTACCTGGCTCTAGGAGAGCGTGCTGAAGAGTGGTTTACACAGAGAGAGAGACGCGTGGGTGTGGGTAGAGGGATAGGTTTTGCTTTGTGTGGTTTGTGCAGGGAAGGTAGGAAGAAGTGAAGCCAACACTTAGCGGCTAAGGAGAAGAAGCAGAAGGAAGGAAGCCTTCGCAGAGGAAAAAGAGAAGAACTGAAGAAGAAAGAAGAAATAAAGAAAGGTAAAGACAAGCAGAAGAAGAAGAAGAAGAAGAAGAAGAAGAGGAACTGAAGGCAAAGGAAAATAGAACCAAGGAAGCAGAACCAAGGAAGAAGAAGAAGGACCCGTAAGGAGAAAGATACTGCAGGAGAAGAAAGAAGCAAGGCAGAAGAAAATAAGAAGAAAAGAAGCAAAGATACTGCAGAGAAACAAGAAGCACAAAGAAGAGGAAAGGAAGAAAATCAGAAGAAGAAGAATAAGAGAAGGGAAACATATTTTTAAGACGTCTGATCCCATGATCAGACGTCCAACTTCTTCTTTTTGCCACAATTACATTTCAAACTCATGCATTTATATTTGAATTACGTTTTGAGTAATTAAGTGTTCAATTATATTCTTGAGATTAGTAGTAAATTCCAATTGCTCCCTATGTTCGACCTCGGATACTTAGGTTTTCAAGTAATAAAATTTTTATTTGTTGACAACACTTGATCACCTATACTACGACGTAATTAACTGTTAAAACACGATCAAGAACACGTCAACAGCATGCACCACCCTCAAATTCTCCTCCAAGGTGGCATGGGCCACCTTCAAGATCTCCTCCAAAGATCTTCCTTGCCTGGCTGCTCCTTTGGTTGGCGTGGGCTCAAGAGAGAAGGGAAGAGGGGAAGGCACCAAAGGGAAATAATATCCCTTTAATCTTCTTCTTCTTCTTCTTCTCTCTTGGATGTAGGCTCTAGGTAGAGTATGAGAGTGAATTTGCTAGCCAAGGATGGTTTGAATGGTGGTGGGTAGTGGTCTTTTTATAGGGTAGGATGGGGGGTTAAGGTGACTCTTGAAATGGAGGGCTAAGATGGGAAGATGGAGGTGGTTAGTTGATCCTAGGGTTAAGGATGGTTGGCGCAAACTAAGGGGTGTAAGGGGGATAGTTAGGGTTGGTCAAGGGGCACCTAAAAGTGGCGCCAACCATGGAGAGGTGCCATGTGTTGGCACCAACTTTGAGGCTTCTAGAAGGTGGGATTATGTGGATGGTGGAGATGGGTTTAAGGGGAGATGTGTGGTGGAGATGAAGGGGGTTTTTGGAGGGAAAAGTGGCACCAACAAGGGGGTAGTTAGGGTGGTTTTGGCGCCACTTTTAGGTGTCTTTTGGAGGTAGTGGGTAAGCTAGGTTGGTGCCAAGTAGGGTCAGCCAATGTGGAGCTTAGGTGGAGCTAGTAGGTGGAGTTGTTAGGTAGGGTTTTTGGGTGGTAAAAGCCAAGTAAGCAGGTGATAAACGCCAGTTTATCATCATTCTTATGCATTAAAACAAACCTAGCTCTTAGGATTTTACTCCGCAAATGGGTTTTTGGGCTGCATTTAGGCATAAAATAGGTTAGGCATGCATTGCATTTTTTATTATCTTTTTAATATGTTTTTGTGAGTGTTAGGGATGTACAGATATACAGATCCCTAAAACCCTAGCACTCAAGAAGGCAAATGGTGAAGGAGAAGCCCAGACTAGCTGGAACTCAGCTTGATCCAGCTCACCACAACTGGAACCTAGCTCACTTGAACTAGGGTTAGCTCATCCCAGCTCCATTCAGCTAATCTCAGCTGAATAGCAGCTCAAGAGAGTTCATCTTAGCTCACCCTAGCTCAAGTCAGCTCAGATCCAGCTCAACTTAGCTGAGTCTAGCTCATCTCAGCTACCATTAGTCCACAGGGAGCTCTAACTAGCTCAGCTGAGTTGACAGGAGTTCACCTCAGCTCAGATCCAGCTACATCCAACTCCACTCAACTCCAGCCAACTGAAGAATAACTCATCCCAGCTCAGGAAGCTCAAGTCTAGCTCCCGGGGACTTAGCTTAGCTACCTTAGCTGCCTCAACCAGCTTGATTCTCCCCGGGAGCACTTGACCTAGCTTACCTCAGCTCATTATGGTAGAAGCTAGCTTACCTTAGCTTGGCTTAGCAGCTAGCAAAGAATTAGCAAGCTAAGCCAGCTAGAGTAGCTTCATGCCAGCCTCTTCAGCAGCAGCCAGCTCCAGCTCCAGCTCCAGACTTCTCCTCTTTAGCTCCTCCCTCCAAACCCTAGCTCCAACACCTTCTCCTCTACTCCACCTTTAGCTAAGCTAGCTTAGCTTAGCTTAGCTAGCAACCAGCTCCTTGGCCATCCACCACCTTCAAATTCAACCCTAGCTAGCTCCACCAACTTAAGCCTACCTAAGCTAGCTACCCTACTCAAGTTGGCGCCACCTTCTAGCCACCCCTTCAACCCATTATCACCACCAAAAGACACTACAAGTTGGTGCCAAAAACTACCCCTAACCACCTCTATTTTGGCGCCAACTTTCATCCCTTCATCCACCCTACACCTACCCACATAATCCATCCTAGCCATCCACCTAACCCTCCTAGAATCCTTCTTGGCGCCAACTTAGACCCTCTTCTAGAAGCCATTTTGGCGCCAACATCAAGGGGTGTCAACCACCATAACCACCCCTTAGGTGTCCCTTAAGGTGGCGTCAAACACCCTTGGCCATTGGATCCTTAATCACCTCCATCTCCCCATCCTAGCCCTCCATTTCAAGGGTCTCCTTAGCCCCATTCCTATTCTATAAAAACCCACCACCTACCACCATTTTGGGGCATCCTCCATTAGTGTATTTTTCTACCTATACCACCTATACCTACGGCCAAGAAGAAGGAGTACAGAAGGAGATTAAAGGGGCACATCACCAGCCCTTTTGGTGCCTTCTTCTCCCCACTCTCTTCAACTTGGGCCACGCCAAGGAGGAGGACTCTTCCACTGCAAGGAGGATGGCCAGGAAAGGGAGAAGGACCTAGGGTGGACATCCACCCTTGGAGAGAAGCTTAGGGCACGCCCCCCCTTAGGGCCTGCCTTGGAGGACATCACCTTGGCAGAGCACAGCAAGGAAGGAGTTGAAGGATTCTTTTCAAGATTGGGAGCCACCAACCTTGGAGCAAGAAGCCCTCTTCTTCACCATCTATCTAGAGGATTTGTGTTTGCTTTTCTTTATTTTAATTTTTCTAGTAGTAGAAGCATTCCTCTACTAGGTTTTTTTGTAAAACACTATTCATTAATCTAATTGCCTTCTTTGCAATTTTCTATTTTGCATTTCTACTTGCTTTGTTTTTAGCATTCTTCACTCCCTCTCCATAATTATTCTAGGCCTCCACTTGCCTAGAGTGAGCTTAGGGAGAGGCTCTACTTGCCACTTAGAAGTAGTATTTTAAATTGAAGTGTAAATCACCTTCCCGCCACCATTTCGCAGTTGTCTTAATTGAAAAAAAAATAAAAAAAAATGATATATTGAAAAATACCAAAAAGAAAGTTGAGATTTATTTCGAGCAAGAGAATCACTATTGCAAACATTTGGCCTCCTTGGATGACCCTAGATACTCCCCTATCTAGGATATAAATTTAAGAGTTGATCAGTTTTGCGCGTTACAATGACGTATTTAACAAACTGCGTGAAATCGCCATCAGCAGGAGCATAGCTAATGGTAGAGTAGAGGAGGAGGTGTTGGAGCTAGGGTTTGGAAGGAGGAGCTGGATCTGAAGAATCTGGAGTTGAAGTGGTCAACATGGGGCTACTCTAGCTGGCTTAGCTTGCTAGTTCTTTTCTAGCTACTAAGCCAAGCTAAAGTGAGCTGGATTCTATTGAATGGAGCTGAGGTGAGCTGGGTTTGGTGCTCCCGGGGAGGGTTGAGCTGATTGAGGTAGCTAAGGTAGCTCAGCTTAATTAACTTGAGCTAAGTTGAGTCCCCAGGAACTAGACTTGAGCTTCCTGAGCTGGGATGAATTCTTCTTCAGCTGGCTGGAGTTGAGTGGAGCTGGATGTAGCTGGATCTGAGCTGGGGTGAACTCTAGTCAACTCAGCTGAGCTAGCTAGAGCTCCCTATGGACTAGTGGGAGCTGAGATGAGCTAGACTCAACTAGGTTGAGCTAGATCTGAGCTGACTTGAGTTAGGGTGAGCTAAGATGAGCTTTCTTGAGCTGCCATTCAGTCGAGATTAGTTGAATGGAGCTGGGATGTGCTAACCCAAGTCCAAGTGAGCTAGGTTCCAACTGTGGTGAGCTAGATCAAGCTGAGTTCCAGTTAGTCTGAGCTCCTCCTTCAGCATTTGCCTTCTTGAGTGCTAGGGTTTTAGGGATCTATATATCTATTCATCCCTAACACTCACAAAAGCACATTAAAATAATAAAAGAAAATGCAATGCATGCCTGACCTAGTTAATGCCTAAATGCAGCCCAAAAACCTGTATGCGAAGTAAAATCCTAAAAGCTAGATTTGCTTTAATGCATAAGAATGTTGATAAATTGTCGTTTATCACTTATCCTGTTGTTGTCTGGACCAGCCGTGCAGAGTCTAACCTACCACCAGGTAGTTGTCTAAGTCTGCATACCAGGGTAGCCTCCTTCCTTGCACAGCTAGAAGTTGTTCATCAGGGAAGGTGTCGGTTAAGGGTCATGAGGGTCAAATGTGGTCCAGGTGAAGTCTGGACAAGTGGTCAACTACAATGTTCTTGGGCCCGCCTTTGTTGCGTATTTCCAGGTCAAATTCCTGCAAGAGTAGGATCCATCTGATGAGCCAGGGTTTAGCGTCCTTTTTGGCCAACAGATGCTGGATAGCCGAGTGGTCTGTGTAAACCGTCACGTGGGATCCTAGAAGGTATGATTGGAACTTTCCTAACCCAAAGACTACGGTGAGCAATTCTTTTTCTGTGACGATGTAATTTCGTTGAGCCTCATCCAACGTTTTGCTCACGTAGTAGATCACCACGGGTTTCTTCTCTCTTCTTTGTTCTAAGACTGTGCTGATGACAAATCTGATGCATTGCACATTATCTCAAAATCCTGGGACCAATCTAGGGGTTGTAAAATAGGTGCAACGGAGACTGTTTCCCTAAGGGTGTTGTAAGCCTTGATGCAATCAAATGTCACGTAATAAAAAGGGAGTCGTTGGCTAGAAAGTTTGGAAAAATCCTTAATGAACCTTCTATAGAAGCCAACAAGTCCTAGGAAAGATTGGATTTGCTTGATTGAGCTAGGGGGTGGAAGTTTGGAAATTAAATCAACCTTAGCTCGATCCACTTCGATGCCCCTATGTGTGATGATGTGACCGAGGACAATTGCTTCCTGAATCATGAAATGGCTCTTTTCCTAGCTTAAAACCAGGTTGACCTCAATACATCGCTTCAGGATCTTTTCCAAGTTGCTAAAACAATGGTCGAATGAGTTCCCAAACACGGAGAAATCATCCATAAAGACCTCCAGGTATTCACCCACCATCTCTGAAAAGATGGCTAGCATGCAACGCTGAAAGGTAGCGGGTGCATTGCATAACCCGAATGGCATACGAAGGAATGCGAACGTGCCATATGAGCAAGTGAATGTGGCCTTCTCTTGATCCTCTGGTGCAATAGCAACTTGGTTGTATCTTGAATATCCATCCAGGAAGAAAGAATATTTCTGCCCTACCAATCGCTCGAGAATCTGGTCAATGAATGGCAGAGGGAAATGATCATTCTTGGTGGCCTCATTAAGCTTCCTATAGTCAATGCACACCCGCCATGCGATCGTGGTGCGAGTGGGGATGGATTCGCCCTGTGATGGGAACACCATTATGAGCCCTAACTAGCTCATTTTGACCCAATGAAGAGAATAAAATCATGAGCCCTAACTAGCACATTTTGACCCAATGAAGAGAATAAATGCTCCTACATAATCAAATGAAGGTCATAATTCACTGCATAACCTTTCTGAGAGAAACACAAGAAACTAGAGGTAAAACTGTAATTTTACCAATGTAGTGCAACCACAGGTTTTATCAAGGACTAAACAAAGGTCAAGTGGTCATAATAAGATAAAAAGTGGGTTGAATTTGACAGAAAAGGGTTTGTGTGTGTTCTGTGAATTAAATGACTTCTTGAAATCCTAAAAACAGACACACTTGATTAACCAAGGTTCTGGTCAAGATAAAATTCACTTAAACCTTCTACAAATCATAGAAAAATATTATCTAAGGTTTAGTACCTTCAATTTGGCCATTAGAACCCATCTTAACCTAGAATGGTGTCTCAGACAGATATTTGCCCTAATTTAGGTTTTCGCATAAATTTTCCAGTCAAACATAGTCAAACTGAAAATCCAACTTCACCATTGGATACGTTAGTTCCAAATTAGGTATGTACCAAAGTGTGGACCCAAGATGAGTTTGCCTTGACCTAGCTTGCAAAAAGGTCTAGTCTGATTACATTTTGATGTAAACACATTTACACTACTTAAGATGTCTATTTATGCATGTTCTTAAGCATAGGATTGCATTTCATGATATAAATATTGCATTACATGCATCATCTTGCATTTAGAATACTTTGAATAAAATGGAGGTTAATTGTCTCCTTTTATGTGCTTGGACAGGGTAAATATTTTATCAGGGCCTCGGATAAAAGATCTAACTGTATGGATGTGATCAGGGCCACAAATGTTCCACTAAGTTAGGCACTCAAAAATGGTTAACCTAGAATAATTTCTACTCTGTTATGTGTTGCTTTGTGTGTACTGGTTCCACAGATCAGGACCCGGTTGAGTAGAAAACAAATCGAGTTGATCAAGTGCCTTGAATGTGGGTGTTTGTTGTGTGTTTGTTGGAAATTACCCCACAAGATTATCTTTTTGTTATTTTTTTATGAATGAGGATGGAATGAATGTGAGTGGAAATCCAAACAACCAAACTATTCCTAGGATTTATGCAAACACCTAGGTTAATTGGGATTTGAATTTAATGTGGCGAATGAAATCTATGGAGGGGGAAAGAATGGGGGAGCACTTACAGTTGTCTTCAACTGCACTTTACTCCAGTCTACCGCTTGTTGATTCCTTGATGGAGGTCTCTGCAAAACAATAGACAAAAGAGAAAGCTAGTTAGAAAATAAATAAAGTGCAAGAAATGCGAAGGAAAGATCGGAAATCGCTGCCTCCCCGGCAACGGCGCCAAAATGTTGAACGTATACGAACGCTACGCTAACGTGTTTGGTTTTGGAAAACCTGTCGTTGTAGTTCGAAAGTGAAGAATTCGTGTTCAACAAATAAAATTTATACCGAAAAGAATTCCGGGTCGAACACAGGGAGGCTACGTTGATCTATATTCGCAATTATATTTTTTTTTAGGATTTTTGATAAGCAAGGCGATATAATTACAATGGAGCTATCAGACTAAAAGAAAGAGAGAGAGAGAGAGAGAACATGCATTCAATATTTCAATTGTTTATATAATCAAACTAAATAAAAGTTACATTAGAAAGTGGAAAATCAATTACACTATAAAGCAGGAAAATTCTACAATAGAAAAGTTGTAAATAAGAGTGGGAGAGAAGTTATCCTCCATGACAATTGCTTGGAGGACGAGCCAGACGGGACGACGCTTGGACGAAGGAGAACGAAGTAGGACGAAGGAGGACGAAGCAGAAGAACGGGAACGAAGCAGCACGCCGTCGTCGTCGCGAGATCCACTTCCGAAGGGGAACGAAAATTGGACTTTATCTCGCGAGAAGCATCCCGGGTGTGGGATAAGCTTCTCTTGAGCTTTGGAGGGGTAGAGAGAAGGAAGGGATGAAAATTTCGTATGGAGGGGGTCTCCTTTTATAGTTGCAAGGAGTGGGGGCAAAATGGACATTACAACTTCAAAATAATAAATAAGGGGTCTTTAGTGACGGATAAATCCGTCACTAAAGCCCCGACGTGGCCGTCGCCGCCGCACCCACGCGCGCCTCCTCGACTGCCTGCGCGCTCAACGCCATCACATGCACGCTGAGTCTCAGCCGTCCGATCGTGAGATCGGATGGCTTAAAACGCATCTTCGCCTGCTACGCTGTGCGCCCGGCCGTGTGCGATCGCGCGTCCAATCGCATGTCGATGCTATTGGGCGCGGGTAGACGTTGGATCGCAATCTGACGCTCCACGCGTCGCTTGCTTGCGCCTGATTTGAGGCTCGTGGGACTCGATCCCGCGACCTTTGCTTCGCCCGTCGCTTCATCTCCGCTGCGCTACGCGAACGAAATGGTCGGGCGGACGAATCAACCAGCCGCATCAACAGCCTTTGGATCTTGATCCAACGACGGAGAATCAACGCGCTGATTGAAGAAGAAGAGGTGCGGCGGTGCTGGAGGCCGTTTGGGCGGCTGAGATGGAGCCACGTGGCGCCATCTTGGCCGTCCATCTTCTGGAAGTTGTGGATGGTGCCACGGATGTTTGATTGACTCGAGTTTTGTGTTGTTGAGCTGCGATCGTCGATCCGAATTCATCCGTGTGGTCAGATTTGTCATCTGAAGTGCAGATTTTCACCATCCTGGCCCTTGATCTTCTAGGGTTCCCCGGTCACTATCTGATGCTATGGATGTCTGATTAGGGCGATCTTAGAGTCGTTGAACTCCAATCGTCGCCCTGATCACATCCATATGGTTGGATCTTTGATCCGAGGCCTCGATAAAATGTTTGCCCTGTCCAAGCACATAAAAGGAGACAATTGACCTCCATTTTCTTCAAACTACTCTAAATGCAAGATGATGCATGTTATGCAATATTTATATCATGAAATGCAATCCTATGCTTAGGAACATGCATAAATGGACATTTTAAGTAGTGTAAATGTGTTTACATCATGGTGAACAGCGGCGGTCAAGGGATGTTTGATGAAATAAAATGTGGGAGATGAAAGAGGGGACAGAGAAGAATAGTTTTAACCTAACTAAAGGGACGAAAGGGACGAGGAGGCGGCCGACAGTACCTGCTGTCACCGGAGAAGAAGACGTTCAGTGGGGGAAGACGGTGGCGATGACGGGGCTAGGGCAGCTTGTGCGGTTGTTGCGTGACGCGGAGGAGGATGAGGAAGATGGCTCTGCCCCTGGTTTTGTGGCAGAGAGAAGAGGAAGAGGAGGGGGGCTCGCCGGAGCTCACTGGACCCCTTGGCCGGAGAAGAAGGAGATGAATTTGAGGTGGAATCCTGACCAAGTCGAGCTGAGGAGGTGCAGCCGGAGTTGGGGTTTAATTTATAGGTGCTGGCCGTGCTTCTGGTACGTGGAGGGCATGTCTTCTGCCACCGACGTCTCACCGGAGATGGAAGGTACTTAGATACCCAAATCTCTCGTGCATTCACATGAGAGATTGGGTGCAAATTAGGGGTTGTGATCGGGCTCAAATGGAAGGGGATTCCTCAGAGAATCTCCCTTCCAATTCTGGGAGGGGATCTCTGAGGGATCAGCGAGTATTCCCTCTCTAATCCTCGCCAGAGTATGATCTCTCCCCAATAATGGTGGAGGGACCATATTGTAAGATTGGTGAGAAAGCTAGGGGTGTTTTTGTGATGGTTTTCAAAAGAAAGGGACCAAAATGAGATTGGGTGTCCTAAATTGCAAAGTAGGTCAAGATGTCCTCCCCTTAGGTCAAAATTTTGGTAAAAACCTAATTTGGACCTAAGGAATCCAATGGTGAAGTTGGATTTTAGGTTTGACCACGTTTGACTGGATATTTTGCGTAAAAACCCAAATTAGGTCAATTGATGAGCTAGGACCCTAATCTAGGTCAAACTAGGTTCTAAAGGCCAAATTGAATGTTCTAATCCCTAGGGGATATTTTTCCATGATTTTTAGAGGGTTTACTTGATTTTTATCCTAATCGAAACCTTGTTGAATTAAGCAGGTCTGTTTTGGGGTTACTAGATGTCATTTAATTCCTGGATTGCACATAAACCCATTTCTGATTGAATCAACCCACTTTTTATCTCATTTAGACCATTGGACCTATGTTTTGTCTCTGAGAAATCCCGTTTATGTACTGCAATGGTAAAATTGTAGTTTTAACCTTTATTTCATGTTTTCTTCTCAGAACACTTATTCCTCCAATTAAGCCCTCTTCTAAGTCATGTAGGAGCTTTTATTCTCTTTATTAGGTCAAAATGAGCTAGTTATGGCTCATGATGAGGCTCTCATCATACTCCCATGCCTAGCTTTTGCTAGTCCCTTAGCAAAATTTCAAGGTTTTAACTTCTGTTCTAGACCCTGAGTGTCTGTCATCAATTATGATAAGTGCTTTTCTTTTTCTTTTGTGATTAAGCCAGAATGCCGACAATAGGCCTAGAGGTACTCAAGTATCAACCAAAATCCGGACCTGACCCGCGATAGCCTCAGTCCTCCGCAAAGGTTTTTAAGGCCTACAGAAACTAACCTAGGGTTTGTTGGACTCCGCGGTTAAAGCACCTGTGCTTGAGACATTTTTTTAGCCTAGGTTCAGTTTGCAATGCGTTTTTGTAAGAGAGAGACAGAAGATTTATTTGCTTGGAGATCTTTCTCTCTCTTTTCTTTTTATTTCTAGCTTCGGATTAGCTTCTCAACACGGTCTGTATCGGATTCCTCGTCCCCATCATCAATCCTTAAGGGTCCCTGGCTATTGAGATTTCGAGCTAATCCTGCCCATGGCAACCCCTAGAACCCTGGTTTTCGAGATTTTGAGATAATCCCGCCCATGGCATTCTGTGGCCGAATTCAGACCCTGGCGATTGACATTTCGTGATAATGCTGCCCATGGTATCTGAACCAGCAGAGTGCTTACATGCCCCCAATAGGATATTTAAATATCCTAAGAGACAAGCACCGAGGAGATGATATATTGTTACGCATCTTCGAGGGGAATTTCCAGCCTCTCCACGCCGGGAACTCGTCCAAATCAACTTTTGTTGATCGGCCGCTCCTAATCTAAGTGACTTTTGCAGAACATTAAATGCTTTTGCGTGATTTGGATATTTATGTGCACTGAACCAGACTGTGTGTGAATTTGGGGTGCTTAGGTTACCGAATCTCACAAACCGAAAGTCAGTTAACGAGGCTGAATACTTCCTAAGCCTTAGACCTAATACTTAAGCTTTGCATTTTCCCCAACCTCTTGAGGATTATCCAGATTTTAGCGGGTACGTGAATTTTTAAGCTAAAGAATCTAGCCTAAGAGGCCTAAGACCAGCGTTCTTGCTAATCTCTCTTTTTATGTCTCCTTAGCACTTTTCTTTTTCATTTTTCTCTTTTCTTGATCTGGTCTAGAACTTCAGTTAATCCCTTAATCTCTTACAAATGACTACCTCTTTTACTTTTTCATTTTATGCTCCTTTTGTCATTTTTGCTCTTTTTTTTTCCTCCTTATGATTAAGTGGCTCACAAAATTTCCTCCCTCCATTTTTTTCTTCTTTTTCATGATTTTTTTCATTTTTTTGCATTTTTGACATATGTGAAATTTTTTTTTTTGTGAGAATCCTTCTGACTTTTTCTTGGTTCTGTATGTATGCACTTTACACCCCCCCATGCCTGCATTTTGCAATGTCCTCATTGTAAATGGAGGGTGTGAAATAGTGTTGAGGTCCGGGACTTAGAACATGATACATCGGGTGGGTGAATGAGTCAGAAATGACTGATGCAGATGATTTCAAGCTTTGGTACGTGTACCAGAGGTGGGATCAACTGTCTAAGGCTAAACTCAAGGTGCAATGGACGTGGAGTACAGACGGATAATCAGACGAATCTCTATTTTTGGAATGACGGGTTGCCTCCCGTTAAGCGCTAAATTCAATGCCTTCAGCCGAGCGGAAAATGGGGTGGAGTAGGAGTGGTCAAATCAGCAGAATTTTGTAAAACAAGCACATTGATTAAGAGCTCGGTTGGCCCAACCAGATGCTTGTTAAGATCAGTAGGCTGATGATGCAGCCCAAACCCAATAAGTCTGGTGGGTTGATAGATGTAGATTAACAGATGAGGAACCCACCATAAGCAATGTGATTCAGATGGATATGGAAGTGAAAACTCGGGTTTAGGCTGAGTCGAATCAGCCTGGTCAGAGTAGGGTTCCGAAAAATAGTCAATGTATGGTGTGGAAACCTTATAGGGGTGATCAAAGAATGATGGCTCCTGATTTTCGGTCTGATCAATACCTGATACCTGGTATAGATATGGAGTTGAATCATCTGCAAACAGATCAGTGAGAGGTGAATCAGAATAGAAATTGAGTCCGGTTGCGAGTCGGGGTAGAGAATGGGTTTTGATTGGTTTTGTATATGTGGAGCAGGTGGCTTCAAAGAGAATTGGCTTGTTATAATCAGGAAGCAGATTTTCTCCGATGTTATGGTCAGATTCGAAATCGTCGGAGTTTGCGAAAATCAAAATCTGAATGAGATTCAAGATCATGAGTTCCACCACAGAATAAATCATATGTTGTAAATTCAGCAGCCTGACTGGAGTCTAGCCTAAATGTTAATTCTGAGCTTAAAAAGGTATCCCTATTTTGTAGCGGCTTAGGTTCTAAGCTAGTAGGGCATACCCAATTGAAACCCCACTCATCTAACTCCTCAATTTCTATATCGTAGATTGGCATGACTTCCGAAAAATTGATTAGTTCCTCTGAGGATGTTGGCGAGGGATATTCATCAAATAGAGGCCCAAAATCATATTCTTCATTAAAAGATTGATCTTCCTCGTTTGGGGCCTTGAAATCTTCAAAATAGATTTCAGATCTAGGTTTTAGGCTCAGGATGTGGGTTGAATCACTAGAATCTAGGTTTGGATAACCTTTGAGGGTCACCTTATCAGAATAAGGGATGGGATTTACACCCTCGAGAGGTTCAGTTCTGCTCTCATTATTGCAGGAGTTTTGGGATTCTAAGCCTGGTGATTCATGGTCTAGAGTGGGCTCAACATGGTGTTTTCCTGCATTTGGAGCTTCCCAACCTTCTTCAATATCAGGCACATTGTATTCTATCTGGGTTGGGAATCCACAACCATTTTGTGCCTCAAACCCGAGATCAGATTGATCCTCGATGTTTTCTCAAGATGGTTCATCCTCTGTTTGTGGTATATATAGGTACTTCTGGTCAATAATTTGTTTTACTAATCTCATTATCTCTTCCCATTTTTCAAGACTATCTTGGTGTTGCTTCCAAAGTCGAGGATTTGTCATACATTGAAGGTATTCAAGATTGTGCAGTTTTTCTATCTCAATGTATCTAGTAATGAGTAAGTCACGAGTTGATCCTTTTGTGGCTTCTGCCAATAATACTTGGGCACAAGTTATGATAAAGGTTGTGGTTGTTGGGACATCAACCTAAATGTTTCCTACTAGTGTTGAGGTTTCTTCTTTTTCATAAAATTTCATGGCATCCTCAATCATTTTATCTCTCATGGATCTCCGATATTCAGGTTTCTTGAATTGTAGTCCTAAGTGGTTTGGCTGCATATTTGGATCAGGTGCTGGAATCAAGATGTAGAATCAAGTTATGAAGCGATTAGATCTGAATAACGAGTCCCACTTAAAATGTGTGTGTGTGCTCTAAAGAGAAAAGATGAGGGACTGGAGATGTTTCTTGACCCAATCAAGACACCCAAAGACGTTTGGATGACTATGGAGGTTCGGGGTAGATGGCACCCCTGGATCAGAAGATCGTCCACCTGAGAATTACCTGGGTAGCCAGAGAGGGAGAGTCCCGCAAAGACCCCTACACAGTAGAGCATCCCCACGGGTTACAGGGTTTCCCCCACCTGACCTCTCTTGTCACTGAGATTCCAGGTGGATCAGAATAGGGACCTTGACCTCTTAAGTCTACCACTTTTATTTCAAAGGTGCTTTAGGGTTCTCACTTGAACTTTTAGATGTTTTGATGTTGTGACCTAATTTAGAGGTTGGTTGACCCAAGAGGTCAACTTCAACTGACATGTCCTATAGGTGGCAGAATGATTCTAGGCTTGGAGCCTTGTGATCACCCTGATTTGACTCCCAGTTTATTAGGTCCAAAAATTTTAAGATTCAAGTGATTTTAGAGCTCAATTTTTCTCAGGGTTTGTCTTGTTTAGATCTCTTCAATCAAGGGCTTGGGTAGCACACTGATGAGGGAGGGTTCATTTCCTTTTATATAGGCATGTGTGAACTAGCACTCCAAGACCCTACTGTAGAAACCCTAATTTGGTTCTATTTCCAATCCTCTTTTTCACAAGAATTCTCTTTGGACTTAAAAGTAGGAAGTGTGTTGTCCACAGAGATTAAGCGTGATTTCTATTAGGCACATGAATTTGTGGGATAGAATATAAAAAAATCGCTCCAACTTCAAGAAGATTTGGAAAATTTTCGCAAAATCAGGAATTGTTTGCCTTAAAGATGGTGATTACTATAGAAAGAAGGCAATTGATTCCTAAATTAATTTTCTTCCTTTTGTCTTTCAAAGCTTAGGGGATAATTTAAGGAAGAAAAGAAATTACTTGCCTTGGAGTGGTTGACTTGTGGGAGGAATCTTCTCGTGAAATACTTGCAAGATCACAACAAAGCAAAGTAGGGCAAGTTAGTGTTCAATATGATAAAAAGAATGTAGAGACTAGTGATAAATTGCGCGTTGCTCCTCGGCAATGGCGCCAAAGTGTTGACGTGTTCTTGATCGTGTTTTAACAGTTAATTACGTCGTAGTATAGGTGATCAAACGTTGTCAACAAATGAAAACCTAAGTATCCAAGGTCGAACACAGGGAGCAATTGGAATTTACTACTAATCTCAAGAATGTAATTGAACACTTAATTACTCAAAATGTAATTCAAATATAAATGCATAAGTTTGAAAAGTAATTGTGGCAAGAAGAAGAAGTTGGACGTCTGATCATGGGATCAGACATCTTAAAAATATGTTTCCCTTCTCATATTCTTCTTCTTCTGATTTTCTTCCTTTCCTCTTCTTTGTGCTTCTTGTTTCTCTGCAGTATCTTTGCTTCTTTTCTTCTTATGTTCTTCTGCCTTGCTTCTTTCTTCTCCTGCAGTATCTTTCTCCTTACGGATCCTTCTTCTTCTTCCTTGGCTCTGCTTCCTTGGTTCTGTTTTCCTTTGCCTTCAGTTCCTCTTCTTCTTCTGCTTGTCTTTACCTTTCTCTATTTCTTCTTTCTTCTTCAGTTCTTCTTCTCTTTTTCCTTCGCCTCTTCCTTTTCTTCTCTTTTTCATCTGCGAAGGCTTCCTTCCTTCTGCTTCTTCTCCTTAGCCACTAAGTGTTGGCTTCACTTCTTCCTTCATTCCCTGCACAAACCACAGCAAAGCAAAACCTATCCCTCTACCCACACCCGACGTCTCTCTCTCTCTGTGTAAACCACTCTTCAGCACGCTCTCCCAGAACTGGTTAAACGGGTCGGATCTCGCACCCGGGTCCAGGCGCACCAATGTGAGGGTGGTGCACGAGGAGTGCTCAGGGTTGTGTCGGGTCAGGTCGCCAGATCCGTGTGGTGAAATCACGGACGAGGCGGTGAGAGTAGGTGAGGGACCTCACCCCAAGTGCGTTCGGAGGCAACGAGCCCATATCACAAAAACGTTATAAATCACTCCAGCGCTTTGTAACTTAACGATGTGGGACTAATGTTCCACCTCTACTTCACGTGCGCCCGCAGGAGTCCATCCTTCAATTGCCACTGCTACAGGCTCTATGGTATCACTTGCTGGATCAAATGCCTTTGCGATGCTTCCCCGAGTTAGCTGCATCTGGAGTCCTGTAGTCCTACGACCTGGAGCAAGCGTGGAGCTTCTTCAATTTACCGCTAATGGCGGCAGGGGCGTGAAATATGTCAGACACGAAAAGAGCCTCGTGGCTTAATCAGATCACCGGGGGACCTTCGCCATGTCACGGCGAAGGTGAAGCACTAGGTGGCAGGCCGCGGGGCGGCCTGGGCGTGCGTGCCTAGGTCGCCCTGTGGTCGGATGGATGGGTGTGTTCGGGGGACTGTTGTGGAGGCGTAGAGGGATTGTGGATGGGCGGAGGTTATTCAGTGAGGTGAGGCGGAGGTTATGTGATGGTCGGCGAGGCGTGTGGGGCTGCGGAGTGATGAGAGCGTCTCGTCGGAGGGTAGCTAGAGATGAGGAAGATGATGGTGAACAGCAGCGGTCGAGGGATGTTTGATGAAATAAATAGAGGGGGATGAAAGAGGGGACAAAGAAGAATAGTTTTAACCTAACTAAGGGGATGAAAGGGATGAGGAGGCAGCCGGCAGTACCTGCTGTCGTCGGAGAAGACGTCTAGTGGGGGAAGACTGCGGCGATGACATGGCTAGGGCAGCTTGCGCGGGTGTTACGCGATGCGGAGGAGGATGAGGAAGACGACTCTGCCACTGGTTTTATGGCAGAGCGAAGAAGAAGAGGAGGGGGGCTCGCCGGTGCTCACTGGACCCCTTGGCCGGAGAAGGAGATGAATTTGAGGTGGTATCCCGGCGAAGTCGAGCTGAGGAGGTGCGGCCGGAGTTGGGGTTTAATTTATAGGTGCTGGTCGTGCTTCTGGTGCGTGGAGGGCACGTCTTCTACCACCGACGTCTCACCGGAGATGGAAGGTAGTTAGATACCCAAATCTCTCATGTGTTCGCATGAGAGATTGGGTGTAAATCAGGGGTTGTGATCAGGCTCAGATGGAAGGGGATTCCTCAGAGAATCTCCCTTCCAATTCTGGGAGGGGATCTCTGAGGGATCAGAGAGTATTCCCTTTCTAATCCTCACTGGAGTAGGATCTCTCCCCAATAATGGCGAAGGAACCTGATTGTAAGATTACTGAGAAAGCTAGGGGGGTTTATGTGATGGTTTTCAAAGATAGGGACCAAAATGAGATTGGGTGTCCTAAATTGCAAAGTAGGTCAAGATGTCCTCCCCTTAGGTCAAAATGTTGGTACAAACCTAATTTTGACCTAAGGAATCCAATGGTGAAGTTGGATTTTAGGTTTGACCATGTTTGACTAGATATTTTGCGTAAAAACCCAAATTAGGTCAATTGATGAGGTAGGACCCTAATCTAGGTCAGACTAGGTTCCAAAGGCCAAATTGAATGTTATAAACCCTAGGAGATATTTTTCCATGATTTTTAGAGGGTTTACTTGATTTTTATCTTGACCGGAACCTTGTTGAATTAAGCGGGTCTGTTTTAGGGTTACCAGATGTCATTTAATTCCTGGATTGCACATGAACCCATTTCTGATTGAATCAACCCACTTTTTATCTCATTTAGACCATTTGACCTATGGTTTGTCTCTGATAAATCCCATTTATGTACTGCAATGGTAAAATTGCAGTTTTAACCTTTATTTCATGTTTTCTTCTCAGAACACTTATTCCTCCAATTAAGCCCTCGTCTAAGTCATGTAGGAGCTTTTATTCTCATTATTAGGTCAAAATGAGCTAGTTATGGCTCATGATGAGGCTCTCATCACACACCCACCCTTGGAGGAGTGCATTGAAGGTGGTAGCATCCACCTTGGAGGAGCTCTCAAGGAAGGAGAAGAAGGAGGCCCTCTTTTCAAGCCAAGGAGCTGTTTGGCTTGGAGCAAGAAGACTCCCTTCACCAAATTTTGCTAGAGGATTTGTGTTTCTTTTATTGCTTTTAGATTTTTTTCATTTCTAGTAGAAGCATTCCTCTACTTGTCTTTGAAAAGAACACAAATTCTAGTTAATCAAATTACCTTCTTTTTAATTTCTTCTTGCAATTGTTACTTTTGTTCTAGCACTTATTCTACTTCCACTCCCTAATTACTCTAGACCTCCACTTGCCTAGAGTGAGCTTAGGTAGTGGACATTTTAATCTCTTAAGTTTTAGCTTAGCATTTCAGGTGTTAGCACTTTTTCGTCAAAATTCGCACTTTGCCCGTATTATTTCAAAACACAATATATATATATTTAAAATACTAAAAAGAAAGTTGAGATTTATTTTTAGCAAGAGAATTGAATTGCAAATTTTTCCTCCTTGGACGACCCTGGATACTCCCCTATCTAGGATACAAATTTAAAAGCGTATGCGAATTCGCGGGTTACAACGACATTAAAAACCTACTTTTATAAATCAAGCGACTTTTCACATCACTTTTTGGCACTGTTGCCGGGGAGGCACGGCTTTGCATTAGTCATTTTTCTCTTGCTTGAAGTGGATCTCATCCCCTTCTCTTTCTTTTCTTTCGTGTGTGCAAGAATTACAGCGGGAAAGTGGGAATTTGGAAGCGAAGGCTTAAAGCTCCTTTTCTTCCCGTGGATTTCAGGTTGGTTCCCCATTTCTTGTCACATTTAGGCTAAAGGATTACCAAAAAAGTATTAAAATTAGCTTTCAAGACCCTAAACACTTTAATTAAGTGGAGTGGTGCCCATAAAAATTCATTGTTTGCTTGAATATTTCATTAACACCACTCCATTGCAAGTATTGGTGTTCTATTTTTCGGGTCCAGATTTCTATACGGAATTGAAAAACCAATTCCTAGCACCACAAACCTCCTAAAAGCATAAAATTTCTTACGATGATTCCAAATTGAGTTAGAAACATCTATTCCAAATTTAAGATCAATTAGCTTTGTATTTAATTTTTAAAAATTCATGGACTGCAGAGGGGTCACACCCTCTAATCTTCCTATTTTGCTACTGTCCATGAATTTTTAGAATTTTTATACTCATCCAATTTTTGTGAAATTTAGCTTTATGAAATTGTTGTGAAATTTTACACATAATATAAAATCACCAAGATTTTCTAAGGTCAGTGGTAATACCGAAAAGTTCAAAATACCCATGGGTATCATTTCTGGACTTTGACATTAGTGCAAATAAAAATTCAAAACAATTATCAAAAAAATTCCTAAAATCTTACAAAATTTTTTTATGGAATCCTTGTTTGATTTTACATAAGGTAGTGGTGTTGGTTGCATTGTTTGGATCACTACCTATTCAGGAAGCCTAAAAAGAATTCATTGGTAGTAATTTTCTGTATTAGGGTTCAAATCCAATTAGGGTTTCTTTCTTACTTCTTAGTCCCACAATATAAAGGAAATATACCATCACCTAAATAACTTGTTTTTCCTTTGATTGTGGAGTTTCAAACTTTGAATTTTTTAAAAAGAATAACCCTAAAACACATTCAATTAAATTGAATCCTAAAAGACATAAATACAAAAAAAAATTGTGTGGCAACTTGATTTGCATTGGAACCACTTTCCAATTCTTGCACACACACAAAAAAATTTGAAATAACAAGGCAACAACCCAATTAACGCCCTCCGCATTTCGTGTGCACTATAACATCTTAGACCTAATTGAAATCCATAGCAACTTGACCCCTAAGGCTTCATCAACTTAGGCTTGCTAAATAGGTCTTAAGTTTTCTTTAGTTAATACCAATTCTGTCATCTATATCTGGTGTTCAGGCTGAGGGGCCGTGTCAAACGACCAAGCACGGGTTTGTACAAGCACCTGGGGTTTTCCCTGGGAAACGTTTGGGCCCAAACCTCCCCTTAAGCAACTTGGCTAGATTTGTTGACAGAACGAGTATTCACTATTGATTACTTATTTCCTACATAGACCAAGTCTTAGGTTTATTGTTAGGGAGTCGCACTTAAGTTAGGTCTAGCTTTGTTTGTTTGAATTGCACACTTTCTCTCATCTCTTTCTCTTCTCCTTCCCTCCTATTCTTCCAAAACAGTGCATGCATGGGCGACGATCCCAAAAACCACACCTTGAGGAACCATCTAATTTCGCCCCCCGCAACAGAAAATCATTATTTTCTTCTCCCTCCTCTTCTAAAAAAATGAAAAACCCAGGAAGTCGACCAAAAAATTTTGCTTCCACTTCTAACCCGTCAGCCGACCCACAAGCTGACTTCACCCTCCCTCACCTCCCTAATTTGGAGCAACCAGAAATTCCAGCAGGGCCAGGTGGCCCTCCCATTATAACTCAAATCCAAATCCCTTTGCCTTAATGGTCGACCATTTGGTTCTACTACACAAAATCAAGAAGATTTAGCTAGGACTGTCACGAACCTAGCTAACCAAGGATAAAATCCACCACCCCGCCAACAGCCTGTCATTCCTCTTAAGGATTTCTATGATCCTTCCAATTACGAGGAAAGACTAGGGGTGGTCATACCATAAGGGGATTTTGAGATCAAACCAGCCATTCTAAACCTTATCAAACATTTTCATGGTCTTCCAAGAAAGGACCCTTTTTGTCATCTTGAGGAATTAACTCTCCTTACTCAAACCACTCGTTCCTACAATGTGCAGGAAGACATGTGGTTAATCAGACTTTTTCCTCTCTCTCTTAAAGACAAAGCCTGTCATTGGTTTAGAATGGTTGGGCATCCTATTACCACCTGGCCCCAATTAAAAAGTGCTTTTCTAAAAAAAACTTTTCTGATCGGTCGAACGAATGCATTAAGAAGATCCATAACGACCTTTCAACAAAAAATTGGTGAACCTCTCCACGAAGCCTGGGAAAGATTTCAGGAACTTCTAAGAAGTTGTCCCCACCATGAAATTCCACAATGGCAGTTAGTGCAGATCTTCTATCATGGATTAGAAGATCAATTGAAACGATTTGTGGATGCCTCATGTGGGGGCAATTTTCTTAACAAAGATGCCGAAAGTGCCTATCTCCTCTTTCAAGAAATGAGTGAAAACTCATTTAACATGACTTCAATGGACACTTTTGGTAGATCACATAACCCCAGACACGGAGTCCATGAAATTGACTCCAAATCCACCTCTGTTCCAGTCACTCAAGATGATCTATATATGTTAGCTCAACGACTGGACTAGATGCAAATTCATCAAAAGAAAATGGAAGAAAAGCTCAAAAATAAACAAGCTCCACATGTTCACTCTCCACACACTAACCCTCCACACATTCTCCAAAGAGAAAATCTGCACAACATTGATGCCACATCTGCTGGTTAGCAATCCGACTGATTTCCCGCAAGATTTGACTAGGAATTTTGACCAAAATATTTTTGATCCCACCTCGGAAAATATTTATGCTCTCCAGGAGAAATTTAGAAAACCCTCCAACACTTCCAATCAAAACTGGTGGACTAACCCGAATCACTCCTGGAAAAACCCGAACCCGATTCCTTTTCCCAAACAAAACTATTTTGGGAATTATGGGCAGCCTATGTACCAACCTGGACCATCCTAGGATGATATTAATAATCAGGTCATGAAAACTCTGCAAGGAATGTAGGCTCAAATGACAGAAGTAACCCGCATGATTACCAACTTGCATCACCAAGTTAAGGTTACTCCTGATCATCGACCTATTGGGAATTTACCTTCCTAACCCATGCCCAACCCAAATAATCAAAGGAATTAGTTCCAAGGTGGATATCCTAGTCAACCCATTCAATCAGCACCTCAGCATCCACCGGGTTTCAATAACAGTCAGGCTTCCCATCCTCATCCTAGAAACAACCAGACTGCAAATGCAGTTACTTTGAGGAATGGGAAAACCACTCACAATCCCCTACCTGTTAAAGAAACCTACTTTAATGAAACACATATTAACTCTTCCCCATCTCCCCCTCATATTGTTCAGGAACCAATTAATGCAAAATAGGGGAACCCTGCTCCATTTCCACAAGCCCTCCACTCTTCAAATAAGAAAAAGAAGACATCCGAATCCACTGAGAAGGAATTAATGGATTTATTTGGGCAAGTAGAAATTAATATCCCTCTCCTAGATGCCATTAAATATATCCCTGCATATGCAAAATTCCTGAAAGATTTGTGTACTCCGAAAAGGCAGCCCCAAAATTTAGGAAAGGTGATCCTTCCAGAGACAGTCAGCTCAGTTGTGCAGGGCCAACTGCCTCTTAAGAGAAAAGATCCCGGCGCCTCCCTAATTAAGTTATCATTAATGATACCTCATTTGATCGCTCTTTGTTGGATCTTGGTGCCTCAATTAATCTTATCCCCACAATTGTTTTTGAGGAATTTAAGATCGGTGAATTAAAGCCTGTTGAGGTTACTCTCCAATTAGCCGACCGATCTACAATTAAGCCAAGGGGAATTGTTGAGGATGTTCTTGTCCGGGTCAAAAATTGTCTATTCACAGTAGACTTTTTAGTCTTGGACATAGAGGTACTAGAAGCACTAAAGTTTGCCCTCATTATTCTTGGAAGACCATTCTTAGCCAACGTCTACGTGAATATTGATTGTGATTATGGAAAGATGAACATCATGTGTGGCGGTGAATCTGTAACCCTTGACATTTTTCAAGCTTCTAGGCAGTTCCAAGAACCAGATTTCTTTCATGATTCGGATTCAGAAATAGAAAACATTGTGGAGGAAACTTTGCAAATTTCCCATTTAGGTTCCTGTTTTGCCATCAATACGGTTCCTGAACAATCCACCTCTTCTCACCCTTCCACCCTAACCACACGTCCAGCTGACCCTTTCACTCTCACCTCACCACTAACCCACAAAGCAGAAACTCTTTCAGAGTCGGACCCACAATTGGAATTAAAACCTTTGCCCGACTCCCTTAAATATGTCTTCCTGGGTCCTAATTAGACCCTGCCCCTAATTATAAATTCTGGACTTACCGGGGCACAAGAGCACAAACTTCTCCAGGTTTTGAGTAAATATCGAAAAGCTATTGGCTGGACCCTTTCTGATCTTAAGGGTATTCATCTGTCCTATTGTATGCATCGTATATATATAGAGGATGATTCTCGCCCTCCCGCCAACCACAAAGGCACTTGAACCCTAATATGCAGGAGGTGGTAAAAAAGGAGATTATTAAGTGGCTGGATGCTGATATCATCTACCCCATTTTTGACAGCTCCTGGGTTAGTCCAACACAAGTTGTGCCCAAAAAGGCTAGACTAACAGTTGTCACTAATGATAATGGGGAGAATGTAGCCACTCGAACCGGCTCTTCTTGGCACGTGTGTATTGATTACCGAAAATTAAACACTGCCACCAAGAAGGACCATGTCCCGCTCCCCTTTATTGATCAAATCTTGGAGCAATTAGCCAAACGGGATTTTTACTATTTCCTGGATGGTTATTCCAGCTATAATCAGGTAGCGGTTCATCCTGAGGACTAGGACAAAACAACTTTCACCTGCCCCTTCGGAGCCTTTACTTCCGAAGGATGCCCTTCGATCTTTACAACGCACCTGTGACTTTTCAAAGGTGTATGCTTGCAATATTTCAGACCTGGTAGGTGAATGTTTAGAAGTCTTCATGGATGACTTCTCTGTTTTTGGAGATTCTTTTGACCATTGTCTCAAAAACCTTGAAAGAACTCTCAAAAAATGCATAGAAGTCAATCTAGTCCTCAGTTGGGAAAAGTCATTTCATGGTCCAGGAAGGAATTGTCTTGGGCCATGTTATTTCAAAACAAGGAATCGCGGTAGATAAAGCAACAATAAATGCTATATCTAAGCTCCCACCACCCACTACTATCAAACAGATCAGATCATTTTTGGGTCATGTGGGTTTCTACTATCAATTTATACAAAATTTTTCCCAAATCTCCAAGCCCTTAAGTCAGCTTCTCACTAAAGACCAGCCATTTGATTTTAATGATAAGTGCCTGGAGAGTTTTTTGAGGTTGAAGAAAGAAGTTACTGAGGCACCAATTTTGCAGGGACCTGATTGGAATAGTCCCTTTGAATTAATGACAGATGCCTCAGATTTTGCTGTAGGGGCCATTCTAGGGCAAAGAATTGGCAAGAAGCCCGTTGTGATCTATTATGCTAGCAAAACTCTTGATGATGCACAACGGAATTACACGGTTACTGAAAAGGAACTTCTTACCATTGTATTTTCCTTAGAAAAATTTAGATCTTATCTGTTGGGGTCACATGTCACTGTATATACCAACCACTCAGCAATTAAATATTTGCTGACAAAGAAAGATGCGAAACCCCACCTTATCCGTTGGATTCTGCTGCTCCAGGAATTTGACCAGGAAATCAAGGATAAGGTGGGATCGCACAATGTAGTGGCCGACCATCTCTCTCGTCTTATGATGAATAACATAATGACCTCACCTGATTAGTTCCCCAATGAAAGCATTTTAGTTGCTACAACTCTCCCTTAGTTTGTGCCCATTGCAAACTATTTAGCAACAGAATGAATCCCTGCTGATTGGCCAAAAACAAAATAGGATAAGTTCTTTACTGATATTAAATACTATTTTTGGGAGGAGCCCGACCTTTTTCGCATTTGTGTCGATCAGGTCATTCGACGATGTGTACCTGATTCTAAAATCCATGATATTTTGACACATTGTCACTCAATGGCCTGTGGCGGACATTTTTCGGGCAAGAAAACTGCAGCTAAAATCCTTAATGCAAGATTTTACTAGCCTAGCTTGCACAAAGATGCTCATGACTTTGTTCGATCCTGTGTGCGTTGCCAGAGCATCGGCAACATGACTCGGAAGGATATGATGCCCCTTAATCCTATTTTAGAGGTTGAAATTTTTGATGTTTGGGGCATTGACTTCATGGGACCGTTCATTAACTCTGGTGGGTATTTATATATATTAGTCGCAGTCGACTATGTTTCAAAATGGATAGAAGCAATACCCACCCGCACTAGTGATCACCGTGTGGTTGTCGAATTTTTGAAGAAAAATATTTTCTTAAGATTTGGCATTCCAAAATCCATTATCAGTGACGGAGGCTCACATTTCACCCACTCACAATTCCATCACCTTCTTTCTAAATATGTGGTTAGTCATAAAATTTCCACACCTTATCACCCCCAAACAAATGGCTAGGCTGAAGTTTCTAACTGGGAAATTAAAAATATTTTATAAAAGATGGTTAGGCACGATCGTAAAGATTGGTCCACCAAATTGGATGACGCTTTATGGGCCTACCGTACCACTTTCAAAACCTCGCTCGGCATGTCTCCCTTCCGTCTTATTTTTGGGAAGGCATGCCATCTCCTGGAAGAACTAGAACATGATAAAAGCCAGTTTATCATCATTCTTATGCATTTAAACAAACCTAGCTCTTAGGATTTTTCTCCGCAAACAGGTTTTTGGGCTGCATTTAGGCATAAATTTGGTTAGCCATGCATTGCATTTTTTTTTGTCTTTTTAATATGTTTTTGTGAGTGTTAGGGATGTACAAATATACAGATCCCTAAAACCCTAGCACTCAAGAAGGCAAACGGTGAAGGAGAAGCCCAGACTAGCTGGAACTCATCTTGATCCAGCTCGCCACAATTGGAACCTAGATCACTTGAACTAGGGTTAGCTCATCCTAGCTCCATTCAACTAATCTCAACTGAATGGCAGCTCAAGAAAGCTCATCTTAGCTTACCCTAACTCAAGTCAGCTCAGATCCAGCTCAACCTAGTTGAGTCTAGCTCATCTCAGCTCCCATTAGTCCACAGGGAGCTCTAGCTAGCTCAGCTGAGTTGACAGGAGTTCACCCCAGCTCAGATCCAGCTACATCCAGCTCCACTCAACTCCAGCCAGCTGAAGAAGAACTCATCCCAGCTCAGGAAGCTCAAGTCCAGCTCTCGAGGACTTAGCTTAGCTCAACTTAGTTGAGCTAAGCTACCTTAGCTGCCTCAACCAGCTTGATTCTCCCCGGGAGCACCAGACCTAGCTCACCTCAGCTCATTATGGTAGAAGCTAGCTTACTTTAGCTTGGCTTAGTAGCTAGCAAATAACTAGCAAGCTAAGCCAGCTAGAGTAGCTCCATGCTAGCCTCTTCAGCAGCAGCCAGCTCCAATTTTAGCTCCAGACTTCTCCTCCTCAGTTCCTCCCTCCAAACCCTAGCTCCAACACCTTCTCCTCTACTCCTCCTTTAGCTAAGCTAGCTTAGCTTAGCTTAGCTCAGCTAGCAACCATCTCCTTGGCCATCCACCATCTTCAATTTAACCCTAGCTAGCTCCACCAACTAAAGCCCTACCTAAGCTAGCTACCCTACTCATTTTGGCGCCGCTTCTTCACCACCTTTCACCCCTCAACTAACCACCAAAAGACACCAAAAGTTGGTGCCAAAACTACCCCTAACCACCTCTCTTTTGGTGCCAACTTTCAGCCCTTAATCCACCCTACACCTACCCACATAACCCATCCTAGCCATCCACCTACCCCTCCTTCTAGAATCCTTCTTGGCGCCAACTTAGACCCCCTTCTAGAAGCCATTTTGGTGCCAACATCAAGGGGTGTCAACACCCATAACCACCCCCTAGGTGTCCCTTAAGGTGGCGCCAATTGACCTTGGCCATTGGATCCTTAACCACCTCCATCTCTTCATCTTAGCCCTCCATTCCAAGAGTCACCTTAGCCCCCTTCCTATTCTATAAAAACCCACCACCTACCACCATTTGGGGGCATCCTCCATTAGTGTATTTTTCTACCTATACCACCTATACTTACGGCCAAGAAGAAGGAGTAGAGAAGGAGATTAAAGGGGCACATCACCAGCCCTTTTGGTGCCTTCTCCCCACTCTCTTCAACTTGGGCCACGCCAAGGAGGAGGACTCTTCCACTTCAAGGAGGATGGCCAGGAAAGGGAGAAGGACCTAGGGTGGACGTCCACCTTGGAGAGAAGCTTAGGGCATGCCCCCTTTGGTCTTGCCTTGGAGGACATCACCTTGGCGGAGCACAGCAAGGAAGGAGTTGGAGGACTCTTTTCAAGATTGGGAGCTACCAACCTTGGAGCAAGAAGCCCTCTTCTTCACCATCTATCTAGAGGATTTGTGTTTGCTTTTCTTATTTGCAATTTTCTAGTAGTAGAAGCATTCCTTTACTAGGCCTTTTTGTAAAACACTTTTTCAATTATCTAGTTGCCTTCTTTGCAATTTCCTTATTTGCATTTCTAATTGCTTTGTTTTTAGCATTCTTCACTCCCTCTCCCTAATTATTCTAGGCCTCCACTTGCCTAGAGTGACTTAGGGAGAGGTTATACTTGCCACTTTAGAAGTAGTTTATTAAATTTGAAGTGTAAATCACCTTCCCGCCACCATTTCGCATGTTATCTTAATTCAAAAATAAAAAAATGATATATTGAAAAATACCAAAAAGAAAGTTGAGATTTGTATTCCAAGCAAGAGAAATAATTTTGCAAACATTTGACCTCCTTGGACGACCCTAGATACTTCCCTATCTAGGAATATAAATTTAAGAGTTGATCGATTTTACACGTTACAACGACGTATTTAACAAACCGCGTGAAATCGCTATCAGAACATAGGATGTTTTGGCCAATAAAACAACTCAACATGAATTTATCTGACATCGGTATCCATAGAAAATTACAATTAACTGAATTGGAAGAATTACGTAATTTTTCCTATGAAAATGTAAGGATTTATAAAGACCGAACAAAGAAATTTCATGATAAATATATTGTTCGGAAACACTTTAACGTTAATCAACATGTTTGGCTTTTCGATGGGAGATTATGTCTTTTTCCTGGCAAATTAAAATCAAAATGGATCAGCCCCTTTATTGTCCATAAAACATATCCATAAGGTGCTGTTGATCTTTTTATCCAAAAACTAATTCGACCATTCAAGTCAACGGCCAACGTTTAAAGCCCTATTTTGATCATACACCTAATTTTCCGCCTGAATCTTTTAATTTTTCTGAGCCAGCCACCCTTGATCCCTAATGCACATTACACCCGACTGAATGGCGTAAAAGATAGCACTAGATGGGAGGTAACCCATCATTTCTTTTCCTGCATTCCTTTTTTTTCTTCTTCTTTCAGGTTTTGACCATCCTAAAACTGACTGTTCTTCATTAAGGTGATTGATTAGCTCATATTTGTGGGCTATTTAAGTATTTAAATGTCTAGGCATTAAGTTAATTTTAACATTTAGATAGCATACATTAGGATGTAAATAAATTAATTCATATTTTTAGCCTAATTGCATAATTCATTCATTGCATGCATTTGATTAGTTAATCAATTACGTGAATTACTTGCATTATTTTAATTTAACATAGAAGTTAAGGGTTTATGCATAAATAATCATAATATTTTATTATTTTCTTATTTTCTTCCTCCACAGGTAACGGCTACTTCTCCTTGCGCAACCGTTCACGCACAGCTCCACGCATTCATTAGCCTTGAAGAGCATCTCAGCCTGCCTCTTTGGATTTCAAATTCAACTACAAAGGGAGGAGGAGGCGACCATGCAAGGGAGGTCTCCACCCTTGTTCCTCACTGTGCTTAGAGAACATTGCTTCTCTTCCATCCATACCACCGGCCTCCCACTGCAGCAGAACGAATCACCACTATGGGCGTGTGGGGTGACAGCCCACACCGCCAAAGAGTCTCTACAACTCCTCACCTCAGCCAACTCACGCCAACCTCTGCGCACCGATCTTCAGTGCACGCACCATCTGCCACCGTACCCTCAACTCAGCTAGCACACGCTCGCATCCTCGCCTTCACCAGCTTCTCCAACCCAACCGCAGCACTTGCACCAATGCCCTCACCAGCCACCTACGTGCGTGCGTGCTCTCACCCCAGTGCCCTCACCTTAGCCAGCGCATGCGCCAGCAACCCCCTTGCTCCATCAGACCCACCACGTGCCTCCAGCCCAGCCAGCACGACCGAGACTCCTCGCCTTCTCCAGAACCTCCAGCGCCTCCCTGCAGCACCTGCAGCTGGCTTCACCACCATGCCCGCGCACACCTGTGCGTCCTGCAGAGGCCGTGCCTCCACGGGCCGCATGCGTCTGCAGCGCCTACAGTGCCCATGCGTTGCTCTCCTTGCACCTGCAGCATGGGCGACCAGCAATAGGCTCCTCCACTATCACCACTCCTCTCCTTCGGTAGGCTAGCTTTGGCCATCTCACGACGCACCACTGCCACCACTGCGAAGGCCTCGCTTCAGCTGACCTTTTGCAGGAGTAGCTCCTCGAATGAACCTCTCTCCCATGCGCAAGGAGGAGAGAGGTAGAATCCTCTGCTTTTACGTTAATTAATATTTACATTTGAATGCCATTGCCACCAAAATAATTTTAGTTTATGATTATTTTATTGTGGTGAAATTGTGACTTCATATTCATACTTTTCATAATTATGTGGCTATTGTTATTCACATGTTTTAACATTGGTTTTGGATTAAAATGTGTACAAATATTCTCTAATGCATGTCAATTGGAAATTACATAGAATCATCACATATTTATTGAATATTTCAGTGAGGAAAAATTGCACATATACCCTTAAATTTTTGAGTTATTGTGTATCTTCTTTTCATTGCATTTCATGCCAGATTTGACTCGGGATTTCACACTTTATTGAATGAATACGAGAAAAAAAGTATTCATGATTTTATTGCATCATTGCCTCCCTGTGGACACGACCCGCTCTTCTGTGAGTGGTTAATTTTTATTGTAATTGTTTTATTAAACGATTTTCCACCACTTTGTTACTAAAACAACAAATCATCTTAGTCACATTATTCGAAAGCGAAAACCGTCTTATCAGTGATCCCTTTTCCCTCCTAATGCATGAGGACATTGCATATATTAACCATGGGGGGTTAAATTTGATGATCGATTTAGGATTTTCAAAACCTAAAAACATGCATTTTTCTTTAGTTTATTTCTTGCTTGCATACCCAAAAAAATAAAAATGTTAAAAACTTTTTGAGGAAAAATTTTGAACTCGGGACTAAGGTCGAAAAACTCACTTTTGGTACAATGGGATTTAATCTTTAACAAACTAGGGATGAGGATGCGGATCTGATCATTAGAATTTCAGGGTCTATTTTAGACTAGATCAGATATCCTTCTCTAAAAATTCCACATAAACTCATGATAGTTCAGGTGACTTGATCCTATTTTGTAATATGAAAAATATTTGGCTTAGTTTCTAATTCAAAAACTTGCATGTCTTAAGGAACTTCTTGTCAATTTTCACACACAAGCCAACACTTAAAAACAACTAAAAATTTGAAAAACTCCCTTGTTTGGATTTAGTAAAAGTCTGAAGCAGATCATTGGTTTGAGTTCCCACCGTCGAGAAGGAGGAAAATGCCTCCTTTGAGGATGCGATGTCAACATGTTACCGCCTTGGCACTGCTCCATATCTATATTTCCTATCTTTAGATGGAGCATTAAAGTGCATTTTAGCAGCTCAAGTGTCTTGGACGGTGCTCTACCTATAGTGTCGGAGCAAGAGCTTGAGTTTGCTTGGAGTGCCCCTTTACATCGCATTGTGTTATGGGGTTGTGAGCTCCTGGGTGGTGTCAGGACAGTGCTACCCTGAAGTATTGGTGCCAGAGCCCTCTCGAGGATCGGTAACGGGAATGATGATCCCAACACATCTGTTTTAAGACTAAGCTAAAAATAAGCATAAAAAATAAATAAATAAATTAACACGCCCTTATGAATGTTGGGTTTTCACAGGCACGGACACAAGGTTTTAGAGGACTGTACAAGTTGCGAATCAGATTCATGAGCCAGAAAAATCCTAAAAATAAAAATTTCAAGTCATCTGAATTAACAAGGGTTTAATTTGTGAATTTTTTGGAGGATATATTGATCCCATTTTGTCTAATGGTTGAATCCAAAAACAAATCCAAATGTTCATCCTTAACAAATCCCATGCCTCCTGTGTTTAGATCAACCAAGGTCCCTTAATCTTTTTCTCCTCAAAAGTCGAAAAAAATTAAATTTCCTAAAAATTCCATTTTCCGAAAAAAAATTGAAGTTTTACTAAGTGACTAGTAAAAGATAAGCATGGGGGTGTGATAAACGATAGTTTATCATCATTCTTATGCATTAAAACAAATCTAGCTCTTAGGATTTTACTTTGCAAATGGGTTTTTGGGCTGCATTTAAGCATTAACTAGGTTAGGCATGCATTGCATTTTCTTTTGTTGTTTTAATGTGTTTTTGTGCATGTTAGGGATGAACAGATATATAGATCCCTAAAACCCTAGCACTCAAGAAGGCAAATGGTGAAGGAGGAGCTCATATTAACTGGAACTTAGCTTGATCCTGCTCACCACAGCTAGAACCTAGCTCACTTGGACTTGGGTTAGCTCATCCCAGCTCCATTTAGCTAATCTCAGCTGAATGGCAGCTCAAGAAAGCTCATCTTAGCTCATTGTAGCTCAAGTCAGCTCAGATCCAGCTCAACCTAGTTGAGTCTAGCTCATCTCAGCTCCCACTAGTCCACAGGGAGCTCTAGCTAGCTCAGCTGAGTTGACTGGAGTTCACCCCAGCTCCGATCCAGCTACATCTAGATCCACTCAACTCCAGCCAGCTGAAGAAGAATTCATCCCAGCTTAGGAAGCTCAAGTCTAGCTCCCGGGGACTCAACTTAGCTCAAGTTAATTAAGCTAAGCTACCTTTGCTACCTCAATCAGCTCAACCCTCCCCGGGAGCACCAAACCCAACTCACCTCAGCTCCATTCAACAGAAGCCAGCTCACTTTAGCTTGGCTTAGTATCTAGCAAAGAACTAGCAAGCTAAGCCAGCTAGAGTAGCCCCATGCTGACCTCTGCAGTAGCTGCCAGCTCCACTTCAGCTCTAGATTCTTCAGATTTGGCTCCTCCCTCCAAACCCTAGCTCCAACACCTCCTCCTCTACTCTACCATTAGCTAAGCTAGCTTAGCGTAGCTGTGCTCCAGCTTCCTTGGCTTTTACCACCCAAAAACCCTACCTAACAACTCCACCAACTAGCTCCACCTAAGCTCCACATAAGCTAACCATACTTGGGCCAACCTAGCGTACCCACTACCTCCAAAAGACACCCAAAAGTGGCGCCAAAACCACCCTCACTACCCCCTTTTTGGCATCAATTTTCCCTCCAAAAACCCCCTTCATCTCCACCACACATCTCCCCTTAAACCCATCTCCACCATCAACATAATCCCACCTTCTAGAAGCCTCAAAGTTGGTGCCAACCCATGGCACCTTGACTGGAACCGTTCTCGCGCATTTGAAAGTCGTCGGAAATCGTAGTATAGTTGCGCAAAAACGTTCGTCAAAAATTAAGTTTGTAAAGATTACGAGACCTGAGTTTCGGTCGTTCGTCTCTGGGAGGCGTGTGTTTTATTTTTGAAATTGATCTTATCCTGCTCTACTTTATTTAGAATCGCATGCCGGTTCATGATTATTACGTGTTTAAGTAAGACATGCTCAGTTGCAGAATGGATAGACAATTAAGATAGGCAACTTGAATCATGCAAATATGATAGTAATCAATAAGCTCATGGTGATTTCACAACATGGAGACATATATATATATATAAAAGCATTTTTCATTCGTTCAGTGGGAGAGTTGTTTGCAACAAAACCATGGAGGAAAGCTTGTATAGAAATGCTTGGAATTTAAATCTAGCTACCAGAAAACGACAGCATACAAGAATCGATGGGGGGATTTCGCATGCATCATTGGGGGAGAAGTAAGACTATGCTACTAAGCAGTAATAAAAGCAGTAAAAATTATGGAGAGCATAAACTAAATCTAGTAGAATAAAGGACATTTTCGGGTGGTCCCTAATGGCTTGGAGTGGTCGCGAGAAGAATGAGGGGCGGCCAATGTAGCTTTGGCCGACCCTTGGAGAGAGGTAGGAGTGATCCAGCATCTCGGCATGATGTCCTCCATGGTGATGGTAGTGAGCTCGTGGAGGTGGAGTGGGTAGCTAAGAGGAAGTGGGCGTGAATGGCACCAATGGAGTGAATTTACCAAGGAAGTGAATGGGTACAAATGGCCACCCCTTAGGTCTTTTTATAGACCTAAGAGAAGCTCTCTAGAGAATTATGGAATTCTCTAGAGAGGCCTATGGTGGGAGCTCATGGGAGAGTGAGAGAGAGAGGATGGATGGTGGTTTTTAGATCCACCAAATGTGGATATAAAAATTGAATGGCTCTTGGTTGCTAATTTTGGCAACCAAGGCAACCACACATGGTAGAGAGTTCTAGAGAACTCTAGGCTAGATATTTTCGTGTGGATGGTGTGTGTGGGTCGAAACTTAGGTGGCTAGGTTGATTAGGTTAGGTTCTAGTGGGTTTAGGTCAAGGTAGGTCTCAAATTAGGTTTGTAAACCCTAATTCACTAAGGTAAAGTGCAATTAAACTTAATACAAGTTTAATTGGGTGTGTGGAAACTTAATTGAGAGTAAAACAACTCAATTAATTTACGTCTAGGCCAATTGGACTCTCACTGAGTCCAATTGGATAGTGTGTGCTGAAATCAGGGCTCAATTGGACTCAATGAGTCCAATTGAATAGGGTGATGGAATTGACTAAGATCCAAGTCAATTAGGTTTAGTGAGGACCTAATTAGGTCCTTAGGGAGGTCTAGAGGTGATGTACTAGGGTTAGGGCAACTTAATTTAGTTTCCTATGGGGTTGGAATTGGGTTTAGGGACCTAGAGATCCAAGATCGAGGCTTAAATCTCAAAACAAGAATTGGAGAGCAGTATCAGACATCTAATAATAGTGTCAGATGTCTTATATTCAAAGATCAGAAGTCCAGACTTGTTTTCTGGACGTCCAATCAGAGTTAGGAGGGATTTTGGGTTCTGTTTTGGGTATTCTGCAGAAATTGGACATCTGAAAAAGTGTCTGGACGTCCAATAACACTGCAGAAGTGGGTTTGAGGTGTGCGGGAGATGGCTAAGGGTCTTGGACGTCCTATAACTTATCTGGACTTCCAGATAAGGGTTGGAACTAGGGTTTTAGGGCTTCCTAGGGTGTTGTGACCTAATCTAAGGGTGGCTAAGGCTTGGGAAAGTCTCTAGGCTATCCTAGGGCTAGGATGGACCTAAGCTCTTTACATTTTATTGCTTTATTCCTACTTAATAGAATAACAAACCTTTAATCCCCTTACATTATTGTTCCTATATCTAAACTAAGCCTTCTGCACTAGCTCTGCTGCAACTCCCGTTATTCCAGATCTAGCTTTAGATCCTGCTCCAAATCCAGCTTTTTGCTTGCAATTGACATAATGCACTTAATCAGCACATTATAACATTATTTCATGCATAGCTAAAGAAAAGCAGTAAAGATGTAGATAATGCTATGCATGCATGAATAACCCTAACTTATGCTAAGTCCTAGCTTAATCTAGGTCAATTAAGACCTATGATTGCTGCACAATCACACCTCTCCATGGTTGGCGCCACTTTTAGGTGCCCCTTAACCAACCCTAACTACACCCCTTACACCCCTTAGGTGGCGCCAACCATCCTTAACCCTAGGGTCAACTAACCACCTCCATCTTCCCATCTTAGCCCTCCATTTCAAGAGTCACCTGAACCCCCCATCCTACCCTATAAAAAGATCACTACCCACCACCATTCAAACCATCCTTGGCTAGCAAATTCACTCTCATACTCTACTTAGAGCCCACGCCCAAGAGAGAAGAAGAAGAAGAAGTTTAAGGGGATATTCTGTCCCTTTGGTGCCTTCCCCTCTTCCCTTCTCTCTTGAGCCCACGCCAGCCAAAGGAGGAGCCAGGAAAGGAAGATCTTTGGAGGAGATCTTCAAGGTGGTCCATGCCACCTTGGAGGAGAATTTGAGGGTGGTGCATGCCCACCCTTGGAGGAGAGCATTGAAGGTGGTTGCATCCACCTTGGAGGAGCTCTAAAGGAAGGAGAAGAAGGAGGCCCTCTTTTCAAGCCAAGGAGTAGCTAGGTTTGGAGCAAGAAGACTCCCTTCTTCACCAAATTTTGCAAGAGGATTTGTGTTTCTTTTATTGCTTTTTTATTTTCTTCATTTCTAGTAGAAGCATTCCTCTACTTGTCTTTGAAAAGAACACAAATTCTAGTTAATCAAAATGCCTTCTTTTTAATTTCCTGTTGCAATTGTTACTTTTGTTCTAGCACTTATTCTACTTCCACTCCCTAATTACTCTAGGCCTCCACTTGCCTAGAGTGAGCTTAGGTAGTGGACATTTTAATCTCTTAAGTTTTAGCTTAGCATTTTAGGTGTTAGCACTTTTTCATGACAATTCGCACTTTGCCCGTATTATTTCAAAACACAAAAAATAATATATATTTAAAATACCAAAAAGAAAGTTGAGATTTATTTTTAGCAAGAGAATTGAATTACAATTTTTGCCTCCTTGGAGTACCCTAGATACTCCCCTATCTAGGATACAAATTTAAAAGCATATGCGAATTCGCATGTTACAACGACATTAAAAACCCGCTTTTACAAATCACGCGACTTTTCGCATCAATAAGTTCTTAGCTAAAGCCAAGCACTATTTCTGGGATGATCCTATGCTGTTTAGGCTCTGTGCCGACCATATATTAGGAGGTGTATTCCTGCAGAGGAAGTCCAGAGTGTGCTATCCTTCTGTCACGACCAAGCCTGTGGTGGCCATTTCTCTAGGAAGCTGACAGCTACAAAAGTTTTGCAGTTCGGATTCTACTAGCCATCCTTATTCAAGGACACACACACCTTTACAAAGACTTGCTCTTGGTGCTAGACATTAGGGACTATGACCATAAAGGATATGATGCCCCTACAGCCCATTCTGATTGTTAAAATTTTTGATGTCTGGGGCATCGATTTTATGGGTCCCTTCCCACCAGCCAATGACTTCGAGTACATATTAGTCTCAGTCGACTATGTCTCGAAATGGATCGAAGCCGTAGCCACCCGAAGATGTGCCCATAAGGCTGTCATGGACTTTGTTAAGCAAAACATCTTCTCTCGATTTGGGATACCGAAGGCCATGATTAGTGATGGTGGGAGTCCCTTTATTCATGCCCAATTTCATGCCTTACTTAGAAAATATGGGGTTACTCACCGCATTGCCATCCTATATCACCTACAAACAAATGGGCAAACTGAGGTCTCTAATAGGCAAATCAAGAATATTCTGCAAAAGATTGTGAGACCAGATCGGAAGGATTGATCTACACGATTGGATGATGCCATTTAGGCATACAGGATCGCTTTTAAGACCCCAATAGTCATGTAGCCTTATCGGTTGGTCTTTGGCAAGGCTTGCCACCTTCTGATCGAGTTGGAACATCGGGCCTACTGGGTTGTTAAGTAGTGCAATATGGATTCCCAGTTGGCCGGAGCACAAAGGACACTCCCAACTCTTTGAGCTCGAGGAAATCCATTGGGACACTTATGAGAACACTCGACTTTACAAAGAGAAGATGAAAGCCATCCACGACAGACACATTCATAGGAAAACCTTCATGCCCAATCAGCAAGTCTGGCTTTTTGATGCAAGAATTAAACTTTTCCCCGGGAAGCTGAGATCAAAATGGATAGGACCATATAAGGTGGTCAAACCTTATCCCAATGGGATGGTTGAAATTGCAGATCCTAACACTAGGCAAACCTTTACAGTAAACAGCCAGAGATTAAAACATTTTCTTGCCCAGGTTCCTCCAAAGAAAGTAGTCACCCTCATTGAGGTTTGACACGGAGCTTCGCCTAGCTGGAGGAAATAAACTCAGCGCTTCTTGGGAGGCAACCCAAAAGATTCAGACTGATCAGGTACATGGCGACACTCAGGTGATTTCTTTCTATACCCCCTTGCATACATTTATTTGCCAATCAGGACATTGTCTAACTTAAGCATGGGGGGTGGTAATTCGCATTCTCTGAGTTTATATTATCAACCTGAATTATATATATAATAAATAAATAAATAATTAAGAAGGAAACTTAGGCATTAGGATCTTGTCAACTGTAGGAAATAATACGAGAAGAACCTGAACACTTAGACTTTTTAAGCCTTCGAGCTTAATCAGCCCAGGTGTCCACTAAAATGTGGATTTAACCCCGAATCCTCGCAACCTTAATTTACATTAATCTGATTAATAAATTAGAATGATAAGTATACGGCTTATCAACTCTCCCTCTAACTCGAAGGGACTTTTAGTCTAAGCATCTGCACACAATGTTTCACTGACTCACTCCTCGGAGATTCTAACAGAAATTGGGTAGCTAATGAACCTTCTAGGGTGGTATGGCTAACAAGTTGTCGTGGGTAACAGCCCATTGGCTGATTGTCTAGAGCCCAGCCATAGGATCATTCTCTTTTATTGCCTCTAGGTAAATCTTAGATCAGGGAAGCAACCTAGTGAAACAAAAAAAGAAAAAGAAAAAATAAAAAAGAAAAAAGGAGAAATAGAAAAAAATAGAAAAAGAAAAAAAGATAAATAAGCCACACTTCCCCGCACGAGTATGGCTAGCAAGTGGTCGTGGGTAATAGCCCATTGGCTGGTTGTCCAGAACCCAGCTCACTAAATGAACGAAAAAGTCCAAAACACTTAAGGAAGAAGCGGGGAAGTAGAGCAATCTGGGGAGATATACATTGGAAGCACCCTTGTGTTGACCCCACACAAAATAAAAGTAGGGAGAAAGCTACTGATCGGATAGATACAACTTTAGGCAAGCATTTTTTTTTCCAGTCACCTAGGGGCGTAGAAACCTGAAGTCTGTTTTAATTACCATTGAGTGAGTCTATCCCAATCTTCACACCAAGATGCTTAGCACTTAGAGTCTTTTTCGAGTTATGGGTGGGTTGGGTAGTCGTAAAAAGTTACCTACACACACTCAACTCCAAAAATCCAAAAAAATTTGAAAAGGTGAAAAAGAAAAAAATATATATAACTGTATATTTGCTTTAAAGCGAGGACTTGGGCGATTTGCATTTTGGTAGACACATGGGCGCTGTTTAGTCTCTGTGGATTAGGCTCTTGGTAAATGCCAGATTATCATCATTCTTATGCATTAAAACAAACCTAGCTCATTGGATTTTACTCCGCAAACGAGTTTTTGGGCTGCATTTAGGCATTAATTAGGTTAGGCATGTATTGCATTTTTATTGTCTTTTTGATGTGTTTTTGTGAGTGTTAAGGATGAACAGATATATAGATCCCTAAAACCCTAACACTCAAGAAGGCAAATGGTGAAGGAGGAGCTTAGACTTACTGGAACTCAGCTTAATCCAATTCACCACAGCTGAACCTAGCTCACTTGGACTAGGGTGAGCTCATCGCATCTCCATTCAGCTAATCTCAGCTGAATGGCAGCTTAGGAGAGCTCATCTTAGCTCACCCTAGCTCAGGTCAGCTCAGATCCAGCTCAACCTAGTTGAGTCTAGCTCATCTCAACTCCCACTAGTCCACAGGGAACTCTAGCTAGCTTAGCTGAGTTGACTGGAGTTCACCCCAGCTCAGATCTAGCTACATCTAGCTCCACTCAACTCTAGCCAGCTGAAGAAGAACTCATCCCAGCTCAGGAAGCTCAAGTCTAGCTCTCGGGGACTCAGCTTAGCTCAACTTGGTTGAGCTAAGCTACCTTAGCTGTCTCAACCAGCTCAATCCTCCCCAGGAGCACCAGACCCAGCTCACCTCAGCTCCATTCAACAGAAGCCAGCTCACTTTAGCTTGTCTTAGTAGGTAGCAAAGAACTAGCAAGCTAAGATAGCTGGAGTAGCCCCATGTTGACCTTTTCAGTAGCTGCCAGCTCCACTTTAGCTCCAGATTCTTCAGATCCAGCTCCTCCCTCCAAACCCTAGGTCCAACACCTCCTCCTCTACTCCACTATTAGCTAAGCTAGCTTAGCTTAGCTATGCTCTAGCTCCTTTGGCTTTTACCACCTAAAGGTCCTACCTAACAACTCCACCAACTAGCTCCACCTAAGCTCCACATAAGCTACCCCTACTTCCACCTCACCATGGCACCAACCTAGCCTACCCACTACCTCCAAAAGACACCATAAAGTGGCTCCAAAACCACCCTAACTACCTCCTTATTGGCGCCACTTTTTCCCTCCAAAACACCCCCACATCATGGCCCTACACATAACCCTACAACCCATCCTAGCCATCCACCTACCCCTCTTAGAACCCTACTTGGCACCACCTAAGCCCCCCCTTTAGAAGCCATTTTGGCGACAACATCAAGGGGTGCCACCTCCCATAACCACCACCTACGTACCCCTTGGGTTGGCACCAATCACCCTTAGCCATAGGATCCCCAACTACCCCCATATCCTATCCTAGCCATCAATTCCAAGAGCCACCTATGCCCCCCTTCCTACATTATATATACCCACCTATCTTCCCACATTTTCTTCATCCTCCCATTAGTTTAATTCCACATTACACCCACCACAATTTAAGGCCAAGGAAGAAGAAGAAGAGAAGTAGATTAAGGGGGCATCCTACTCACCCTTTTGGTGCCTTCTTATCTTCTTTCTTCTCCCTTGTTGATGTAAACATGTTTACACTACTTAAGATGTCTATTTATGCATGCTCTTAAGCATAGGATTGCATTGCATACTATAAATATTGCATAACATGCATCATCTTGCATTTAGATTAGTTTGAATAAAATGGAGGTTAATTGTTTCCTTTTATGTTCATGGATAGGGAAAACTTTTTATCCGGGTCTCGAATCAAAGATCCAAACATACAGATGTGATCAGGGTGGCGATTGGAGTTCAACAGCTCCAAGATCACCCTAATCAGGCATCTGTAGCATCAGATAGAGATCGGAGAACCCTAGAAGATCAAGGGCCAAGATGGTGTGAATCCACACTTTAAATGATAAATCCGACCACATGGATGGATTCAGATCGACGATCGCAGCCTAACGGCATGAAAATCGACTCAATCTGACAACCGTGGCACCATCTACATCATCCAGAAGATGGATGGCTCAGATGGCGCCGTGTGGCACCATTGAGCCGCCCAACTGACCGAAGCATCCGCTGCACCTTGTCTTCTTCAATCAGAGCGTCGCTTCTTCGCCGTTGGATGCGCATCCAACAGCTGTGGATGCGCGCAACTGATTTCATTAGCGTAACATAATCAACCGCGCAGCGCAGCGGTCGTGAGTCGTTACGTGATCACAGGACGCGAGTTCGACTCACGATCTGTAGCACGTGCATGATTAAATTCGACCTCTTGATCGGCTGTGGACGACCCAAATCGCCCGATCGAGCCGATCAGGCCCACGCTCTATCGCACACCTGCGCGTGACGTGGGATCAAACGCGGGCGGGCGCACGCTGAGGAGCGGACGAAGGGGTGACTTGAGAGCGGCTGGACGTGCGCGTGCATTACGCGCGAGGAGGTGAGCGATCGTGTGTGCGTCGCCCACGAAGGCCACGCTTGGGCCTTTAGCGACGGTTTTATCCGTCACTAAAGGTTCTGAATTAATGTTTTTAGAGTAGTAATGACCAAATTGCCCCCACTCGTTGCAACTATAAAAGGAGACCCCTTCCATACGAAATTCTCATTCGTTCCTTCTCTTCTCTCCCTCTCCAAAGCTCAAGAGAAGCTTGTCCTACACCCGGGATGCTTCTCGCGAGATAAAGTCAGTTTTTTATCCCCCTTTCGGAAGCAGATCCAGCGACGATGATGACGTGCTGCACTGTTCCTGTTATTCCCACTTCGTTCTCCTTCATCCTGCTCCGTCCTCCTTTGTCCAGGCATCGTCCCGTCTGGCTCGTCCTCCAAGCGACCGTCGAGGAGGATATTTCTCTCCCCATTCTTTTACTGCTTTCTAGAGTAGTTTTACTGCTTTCTAGAATAGATTTACTGCTTTCTAGTTTAATCATTTTCTCGCTTTCTAGTCATAATATTTAGTGTAACAAACAATCTTTTTGATGATGAATTCCATGTTCATTCTACATCTCCTTTTGATTTTTGTTTGTAATATTCTCTCTCTCTTATTCTCTCTCTCTCTTCTATTTATTGTAAATAGTTAGATAATTCTAATCTATTAATTTACTTTGTGACAAATAAAACAAACGCGAATTTTTTAAATCAAACGTCAGCCTCCCTGTGTTCGACCCGGGATTTTCATTCCGATATAAATTTTATTTGTTGAAGACGAGTTCTTCGCTTTAAACTACGATGACAGGTTTTTAAAACCAATCACGTTAGCGTAGCAACTCGCACGTTCAACATTTTGGTGCCGTTGCCAGGGAGGCGATGGTCTTTTATTTTTTCTTCATGTTTTCTAACTTACAAATTATTTACCTCATTTCTCTCCTTTCTTATTATGATTGCAAGTACTCTTTTCAGATGAGTGGTAGTCAACTTTTCGCTTAGCGTTATAGTATTTAAGTGGCGGAAAAATTGACTAATAAAAAATAATGAAAATAACCACTCGCAGAAGAGCGGGTCATGTCCACAGGGAGGCAATGATGCAATCAATACTTAATTATTTAATGTTATTTCGGATAGTGCGAAATCCCTATTCAAATCTGACTTAAAATGTGAAGGAAAGTAGATTTGCAATAACTTAAAAAGATAAGGGTATAAGTGTAGTTTTCCCTCACAGAAATCCTTAATAAATTTAGGATGAATTCATGCAGTTGTCACATGATGTGTACTAAAGACAATTAGTACTTAAGTTAAGCCCAAAATCAATCTTTAAACTAGTTAATATCAATACCATGCAATTATAAAGAACTATGAGTGTTCGAACACAATTCTACCTAATATAATAATAATAAAAAAAATCAAATTAGATGGCAATGGCATTGAATGAAATTTTAATTGGGAGGAAAACAGGGCTTTTTTCCTCTCTCCTCCTTGCGAGAGAGGGAGAGCACCGCGGGGGATGTTGCGAGGCTCAAGAGGACGACGAGGTCGAGAGCTCTCTGGTGGTGGCAGCGGCGACGACGGAGGTGGCCGGCGATGGTGGCTAGAGCTTTGGCCTGTTGAATAAGAAGGTGGAGTTGCTACAGTGCCGCCTGCGGCTGTGCGAGCGTGCGGGCGTGCGCGCGCTGGTGTGCAGGCGTGCGCACACTGGTTTGCACCTGCAGATGGTGGAGAAGTGCGGGCTGTTGGTGAAGCAGTGCACTGGTTTGCACCTGCAGTGGCTGGAGGGAGAGGCGCGCTGGCGTGCCGGCACGGTGAGTAGGGGGCGGCCTGTAGGCGGTGCAGGCGCCTACTATGCGGTGCGTGAGCGCCTGCGGTGGCGTGGATGCAGGGTCGAGAGGCGCGGCATGGTGCACGCGGGCAGGCAGATGGCTCTTGCAGATGAGCGGTGCGCACGCTGCGGTGCGCTGGAGGCGAGGGGAGTGCCAGGTGCTGGCTTGAGGTGGCTCTGAAGAACTTGGAGTGCGGTGCCTGCTGGGACGATGGTGGTGCTGAAGGGGGGCGGATCTGCGGGATGAGGTGGAGTGAGCACCTGTAATAGGGGGCGCTGGAGGATGGATGGGCACGTGTGCGGCTGAAGGGCAGGATGGGTTGCGGTGCTGGCAGGGTCGGACGCAGTGCTCGTAGAGGGTTGAAGTGCTCCGCTTGGTGCTGAAGGGAGGAAGCGCTAAAAGGAGGATGCGGCTGGAGACAAGTGCATCGAGGAAGAGTAGGCTGCGCTCCTGCACGGGGAAGATGCCCAGCCATAGTACACGTTGGAATTGTTCCCCGCAAGGGGGAAGATGGCCTTCCTCTCTCCCCACCTCTTCTTTTTAACTTCTCTCCTTTGCGCGTGAGTTAAGGGATTTTCCCAAATCCCTGGTCATAGTAGTTGAGAAAGGCGACGGAAGAGGAAGATTACCCCAATGTCCGGTGGGGGAGGGGGGAAAGAGTCACGGCTGTTATGTGTTGGGGAATTTATCCCCCCACCCTTGTTCTTTCTGCATTTTATTACTTGCACATAAAAACAACAAAATAATTAAGTTGTATAATGTTATAAACTTAATTCATGATGCGTACAAATATTCTATAACTTAATTGCCATTATTAACACACCTAAACTGTATGATTAAATATACTTAGGCTTAATATTAGTCCATTTTAATGGACTCATCAAATACCTCCATGCCTAAGATTTGCTAGTCCCTAGCAAAAATGAAAACTAATAGAAGTAATCAGAAGATTTCTTCTTTTCTTATTTCAAAACTTTAGAAATCCAGACAAATGTGAAGTGCTGATAGCCTAGGTAATAGATCCAAGTGAAAGAGCCGATTCACATTAGGAGTTCGTACATCACCCTTGGCAAAAATTTCTGTTGAGATAGGCAACTACTTCCCTCGGGGATAAAGCTGACGATAATCTGTAATTTGACCCCGGTGTTTGGCTTAGGTAAGAGATATTGAGTTGAATGGATTTGTATTTGGTGGCACACACTCATCTGGTGCTACATATAGTCTAGTACTGCAGACTCTAGCTCTCTAGACTATTAGACAAGTCAACTCTGAGAGAGGCTACACAATTGTGTTCTCTTGAAGTTCCTGGGCACCCTTTCTTTTCTTTCTTTCTGAGATCACGAATCTCGCCAGATTTAGAAATTGTACTCACTATTTGGTGGCCTCACATGGCATTTATACTTCAATTAAAGTCCTAATAACTCTACAACTAAGTTAGAGTTCTCAACCAGTATTCAGGCGATCAGAAATACTAGAAGGTAGGTATGGGTCATATTTGGTGGAACGCGATAGGTGTTCTGTTGCCTCAGAAACAGAGTTACATCATACACTTGGACCCTTTTTTTTTTGTAATATAACTTTTTCTTCTTTTTCTTCTTTCTATTTCTTCTTTTTCTATTTCTTTTCTCTTTTCTTCTTCTTTTATATATATATATATATATTTTTCTTCTTGTTTTTGTTTCTTTTTCGATCAACACAACACAATACGGACTTTTATTTACGAGGCATTATTAGGGATGATGATGGTCAAGAGGAAGTTGTGTGGCTTATTTGGTGGAAGTGCCTATTCTCGGCACTGGGATGGAATGGATAGGACAAGTGTATTTCTGACCTTTGACACTATTACCCTCCTTCAGCTGAGGACTCAATGAAGGACTGTTGTAATCATCCACCATAGTTATAGCTTTATTAAGACTCAATCTCTATGTATCTGCCTTATTTGGTGACTCTCAGGAATTCACTCAAAGTACGTACATAGGAACAGAGAGTGAAGACTATGCCTAACTCTGAAGTATCATCATCTAATTATCCAAAACTTAAGAGTCCTTGCACTAGACTTAGCGCACCAGTAATCTCTCTACTTCTTCTCAGAAATATGAGGTAGATCTACTAGAAGATAGTATGCCTGACTCCCTATGAACTGTCAAGGGTTCAGTAGACTTACAAATGCTCATTGGTTTTCCTCAAGGATCCATTACCAAATCTATGTGCACGTGAAATAAATGCACTGGATTCTAAACTTAAGAAATAATTCCAGAAGAAGAACCTCCAATAACAAAGGTATTTTGCTAGGGACTAACCCATTCAGCTCAAAATTTTTTTTTTGTACTAACCTAAATGCATAAATACTTCCTAAAATGCAAATGCACTCCCCCATGCCTAAATCCTACAATGTCCCCATTATAAAATTAAAACAAAAGGAGAAAGGAAAAATATTACCTGACACAGTTTGCTGGGTTGCCTCCCAACAAGCGCTGCATTTTCTGTCAGTAGCCAGACTAAGAAGGAACCTATAAGTCTAGTACCAAACAAACAAAGTTAGGCCCTAAAAATATTCGTAACAGTGCAGGCCTAGAAAACAGGTAACCACAGATGTTGGTGAGCTGATGATGCAATGTAATTCCAAATGCTCACCAGAAGAAATGAAAACAGAAAATCTCATTGGCTACCTTGGGAGGTCTAGGAATAATAAACGGAATATGAAAAGAGACCTCCCGAAACGGAATAAGTGAAGGATAACAAGGATCCTCCAGAGCAGGACGGGTTTTAAAAGATATACAAATAATTAGTTCAAACCCTTGAATGGCGAGAGTAAAAGTACAAGCATTAATCCATACTCGCCATTCTACCCTAGGATGTATTGTCCTGATATATTCTCCAGAAAGAATGTACATGAGCAGAGATTTGAGCCAATGATCGGTTAAGGAGTCTAAGGGTTGTTTATAGTGTTGGAAGGTAATGGTTAAGTCTAATGAGGGCTTAGTTGGTGTTAGGTCCAATTCCAACAATGATTCAGATTGTGTACACTCCCTAACAGTAGACAACTTCAAGTTATCCTGCCTAGCATTAATGATCGGAGTCATATTTGAATCAAGGGTAGACTCCAAATTACAACTTTTTGATGGCAGGGTCAAATGTAAGAATCATTATCATTCAGCTCATCCCCAGATTCGTTTGGTTCACTGAAATATTTATCGGGGTGCATATGTGATTCATTAGGAGTTGGATCGGTATCCTCAATTGTTTCTAAAGGAGGATCAGTCTTAATATTTTGGAGGAAGCCTATATCATTGAATTTGTCATTCTTCTCAGGGTATAAATCCTTAATTGATGTGTTTTGTCTCCAAGAGTCTCCCATAGACTTCTGATTATTTTGTTCGTCCTCCTCTAATATCAACTCCTGTTTTGATGGTGGATGACTCTTAAAAGAAAGGAGGAATCTTGATTTAATCATATTATTTCTACCCTCTAGAGGTAAATCCTCAAATGATAAATAATTCACCTGTGAATCACTCCATATTTTTAGTCCAGGTTCCTCTATTAGGGTATCCTCATCTTCAGAATTAGACTCGTCATATCCCTGAGACCAGAATTGATCATCCTCTATTCCCTTAGGGTCACCTTCATTAGGTGCATTTGAATCCTCAGAATATTGAATGGTAGGTGTTGATTTCCTAAGTGGAGGATCAAGAGTAGGCTCACTAAGAGTAGAATGGGATTCCACCAAATAATCAAGAGGGGAAGTGATAGGAACAATATAACCTTGACCTGGGTTGGTAGGGGTAAGGAGAATACTGTCATTGGGGTCAAGGTCCTCAAGAGATACATCTTCCCTTGATTTTGACTGCAATATAATTCAGGTGGATAATCACTATGATCATTATCCTCTAGTGTCCGTGTCTCATTGGAAGAGTCTAAGTGATGGCTACCTAAAATTGGATCCCTATTGTCATTAGGTTCCTCAGAATTATTTTCATGATCATGGTTTATTGGGTAGGGATCAGGATTATTGGGAAGCGTGTAGCTAAGTTATCTTATTTCTTCATTTAAGTGTGACTATTCCTCAACATCTCTCCCATTGATTCCATTATTTCCTTTTGCTATTTTTGCATTTCTATCATAAAAGAGGAGAGGCTACTATTATCAGGTTGGGGAGGATAGTCAATTTCAGGCTCTAGTTGCCTAGGGGTATCGGTCCAACCTCGATACGGAAAATCATGAAGGGTGGGAGGGTTGGGTGTTTGCATGGAAGTAGGGATTTCAGGATTGGAAAATCCCACTCCTAAGCTCTGCTCAAAAGTAGGAGTTATCAAGCCAGTACTCCCAGGGTAAGAATGAGAATGATCCCATGAATTATCAATGTACCCATCAAAGGATGGATACGCTCGGAGCATGGGATCCTGATTAAAAGATGGGAAGTATTGACTCTGATAATCTGAATGATAGGAGTAAGAGTAATCCATTTCTTTAAGCAAAATAATTTTAACTTTCTTAGGATTCAGCAGAAAACTTCCTAAAGAGTTCTATTGTCACAACAAACGCAAATTCAACGGGATCTGTTTTTAGTAGATTGGAGGTCTTAGAGTTATATGTTTAGTTGGTGGCCAAACAAGTTTTGCAAAAATTACACTTCCTAGGCCAACCTTCGCTGGTGCCTATAACCTACTCGCAAGGGATGGAAGTCTCGAATCGAGCTCACACACGAGGAACCGAAGTAACTTGGTGGATAGGCTTGTTGATTTCCGACTAACTTCCCTTGTGGTGCAAAAGAGGAGAGGTAGAAATTTATCTAGTGACCTTATGTGTGAGGTGCACAGTGTCTTAAGTGTGCAAGCATACGATCGTGTTTTGATTTTCTTGAAATTCCGCAAACAGGATCCTTTTGCACACAATTTTTAGTCACAGATTTTAAATTCCAACCTCTTAACAGTCCCAATTAGTTTAAAGTGACCACTGAATTAATTTGATTCAAGCACTTTAGTGGTCTTAGATTTAGGTTCAATGCATATGCATGACAAGTAATTAATGCTCAAGAGAAGACGTACCTTACTCCAGCTTTCTTCGTGCAGTGTATGAATGCAATGCAATAAAAAATAAACAAGATGCTACTCATTCAATCCTAGATGATCGCCCTATAGATATGCAGCTTCTAGCAAGCAGCTCGAATATTTTCTTTTTTTTTTAATAATAATAACAAATAGACCTAATCTAACTAACTAACTGAAATGCAGTTCAAAACAGTTCAAATAATCTAAATAAATGGGAACACGTTCCCAAAAATACCCAACAAGGGCCCAAAAGACAGTAATTTAAATTCTAATGTCTATCTAACTAAATCTAACTAAGACCTACTACCCAAATTAGAAATAGGCTTCTCCGTAAGCCTATATGCGTGGGATCAAGGCCCACGTGCTCCTGTTGTCGTCCTCTAGGTGGCGTCAAGGTCAACCAAAAAGATCGTCTCCGCCGTGCGCATTGTTCACGTTCAAAGTCGTCACTTTGCTGCGCCTTGTCGCCATGTCAGATTCCTCGCACAATAACAAAAATGATTAGATAATTTCGTAACTCAAAAGATTTAAAAACAATAAAGTAAATCTATTGCATCTGTTGCCTCCCCGGCAACAGCACCAATTTTGGTAGTTGACTTTTCGCTTAGTGTTATAGTATTTAAGTGGTGGAAAAATCGACTAATCAAAAACAATGAAAATAACCACTCGCAGAAGAGCGGGTCGTGTCCACAGGGAGGCAATGATGCAATCAATACTTAATTATTTAATGTTATTTCAGATAGTGCAAAATCCCTGTTCAAATCTGACTTAAAATGTGAAGGAAAGTAGATTTGCAATAACTTAAAAAGATAAGGGTATAAGTGCAATTTTCCGTCACAGAAATATTCAATAAATTTAGGATAAATTCATGTAGTTTTCACGTGATGTGTACTAAAGACAATTAGTACTTAAGTTAAGCCCAAAATCAATCTTTAAACTGGTTAATATCAATACCATGCAATTATAAAGAACTATGAGTGTTCGAACACAATTCTGCCACAATATAATAATAATAAAAAAAATCAAATTAGGTGGCAATGGCATTGAATGTAAATTTTAATTGGGAGGAAAATAGGGCTTTTTCCTCTCTCCTCCTTGCGAGAGAGGGAGAGCACCGCGAGGGTTGTTGCGAGGCTCAAGAGGACGGCGAGGTTGAGAGCTCTCTGGTGGTGGCAGCGGCGGTGACGGAGGTGGCCGGCAGCGGTGGCCGGAGCTGCTGCAGTGCCGCTTGCGGCTGTGTGAGCATGCGGGCGTGCGCGCGCTGGTGTGGAAGGTTTTGTAAGTTATCCCCCACTTCCCACCCATTAGATTTCATTCCACCACATAATAACACAAACATCAATCAACCTAAGTGTTCCTATAAACTCTAAGGTTAGATTGTTTGTTGTTTGACACCCATACTCACCCTAATCTCCACATTAAAAAAAAAAAAATAAAATAAAATAAAAAATCTCACAGAGGTACACAACCTCATCTAATTTTCAAACTCAACCGGTAAACTGATCTTTAGAGCCGGTACACAAATCCAAACACATAATTTAGTAGAAATCAGATTAAGAATCACTTGTGTGCCTAATTAAGTGGTGCAACAGGCCAATTGTTTGAGTTGATTGGGCCGCACCACTTCAATTAAAATCAACTCATCAAGTAGCTACCACTTAGGTTCAACTATTAGGGATTTACCAGGCACTCCACATTCTTTTAAGTTTTAAAGGAAAACATCTTCACCTGTGCTTTCAAAACCTAGTGTGCCAACAAAACTTGTTTAAAAATACCTAAAGTTGAATCCTAAAAGCTACTAAGCAAGATTTGAACCCTAAAATTTACCACATCAAAAATAATCTTGCTTGAAAACCACTGGTTGTGCATGCACACACAAATCAATCAATCATTAAGGGCACAACCCATATAAAGGGCCCATCACATTCCAAAGCACATTCAAACCTAGCCCTAAATAAAACAGAGTAGACGTTGGCCTTAAGGATTTGACTCGCTCTTCAAAGCCCAAAATGAGATTATTTTCGATTAGTCTGTTTCTACTGTTCAATCTGATGTCTAGCTAGGGGAGTAGAATCAAATGACCGCGGCTGGGGGGTACACTAGGAACCGGAGGTGTAAGCCAACGGAAGAACCTTCTCCCCAGTCCCTCCTTCTAACTGGTTGGATTGAACGGACAGAAGTAGATCAAATCGTTTCTTTTATCTCAAGATGGGTTTTGGGAGTCTGTAGATCTTTAGGCTAGCCCACTTAAGGACAGGTTTGATTGCTTGTATTGTAGAGTGCCTTTCTTCCTCCCGTGTCTCATGAATCCTTCCACATATTACACGCAATCCCACTCTTTCCCTCCTATTTTGAATTATCCTCAACATGACGATTATCCCGACTTGTACTGTAATCAACCATCAGTTAGTTGGGATATCTAGGATTGGGGATACAATTCCGGGCCTCCGTGTTTAGGGTCTAACCCTGAATACTATAATTGCGATTTCTATCCTTTTGAGAGCCACATCGATTATAGATCGTCAACCTTTCATGGACATCCTAATATGATCTACAATCAAGAAGGATACACCGATCCTTACCCATCCTCTGATTACACTGCCTTTAGGTCACCACCACCTTTTGAATAATCTGAAATGACCTATTATCAGGTAGGGTATAACGAATCTCAATTCGTTAATTCCCCTGCATTGACCCCAAACCCGCTCAACCCTGAACCAACTCATTTGGTTCAGGGTAACCACGTTCAAGATAAGGTTCTGGCTAACTTGAGGAATATTATACAATCTTTAGAAGTTCATCCAATACCTTGCATTGAGAGATTGGAGCCCCTGATTGAAATGATTGATGATTTGAACAAGTCTTTGTTGGATTGGCTCCAGGATGTTAAGGATAAGAACCTGGGTGAGTTTCTACCTGGGAAGTTAGCAAAATTGAGGATGAGATTTGTGGTTGCTTTGATTCAATCGTAGGATGATTCCCAGGATGAACCCTCTTCAGGAGAGCCAATTTCAGAACCCGCTTAGGCACTTGTTGGGGAGGACACGTGTTACGTGGCTGACCAGATTGAATTAGAGCAACCAATTAAGGATGATTTGATTTCTTCACCTGAGATCCCTGAGCCAGGGTACGAGGAAACATATGTCTCCTTGGAACAGAAAGTGATAGATGATTTTGGGACATACATTGATACGGATCTTGATTTTTTTGATGGTGAAGATTCAAGTTGCGAAGTCTCACGCGAGTTTACAGAATGTAATTTTTGTGAGATGATTGGGCCTGAGGAATCTGAAAGATCATTAGATAGCCCAATAACTGAGGAAACTGATTTTATTAGGACTCACATTATGGATCCAGAATCTTATTTTTTGGAGGATTCAATCAAATGCCCTGATTGTCAGTTACACCCCATTGAGCTTGTTGATGATTCTGTTTCTGAGATAATTAGACCCAAGTCAATTCTGATTGAGCGACATCTTTTAGACTTGGAAATTTCAGATGGGGTGCAAGAGGTCCCCGGAATTTAACATTCTGAATGAGGAGGATAGAAGCTGGGAAGTTCTGATTTGGGAAGCTAACCCCGAAGGAAGTAGAAGACTGTGTCTAAGGGTTCCATTTCATCTAAAACCATCAAACCAAAACCCTTATGACATTTGTTCTGAGGATGTTCAACCCAAGCACACATTCATTGATTATCCACTTGAATTCTCTATAACCTGACGTTTTGGTCTTGGGTTGCATCGTCATAAATCGCTGGCTCGACCCTGCTTGCATACTAATTTTAGGTTTTGGGTAATTTTTATCCAGAACCTAAGATATTCTCGATTATGGTGTATGGGTCTGCACCACAATCTAGTCCACATTTGTGGACATCTGCTGACAGGTCAGAGATTTCTTCTGTTTATTCTGATTCTGATCTGTACCTGTGAATTCTTTTTTTCTCTTCTTTGTATAGTGTGCCTAGCTGAAGGCACTAAATTCAGCACATATACAGTTCTTTTTAGTTTTCATCTCGGAGCGGACCTGACATTTGAAAGAGTCGACTTTCCGCTTTGTGTTGTAGTATTTAAGTGGTGGAAAAATTGACTAATAAAAAATAAAAATAACCACTCATAGAAGAGTGGGTCGAGTTAACAGGGAGGCAATTATGCAATAAACTCTTGATTATTTCGTATTCTTTTGGTTAAGTGAAAAATCCCCAGTCAAATCCGACACAAAATGAGATGGAAGGAAGATTCATAATAACTCAAAAATATAAGGGTATATGTGCAATTTTATTTCACCAAAATCTTCGATAAATATATGATGATTTTATGTAATTTTCAATTGACATATATTAGAGAAAATTGGTGCACATGTTATCCCAAAATCAATCATGAAACAGGTGAATAACAATAACTTGCAATTATCAGAAAGTATGAGTGTGCATTCGCAATTTTGCCATAATAAAATATTAATAAATCAAAAATTAGGTGTTGGCAATGGCAGCAAATGTAATAACTAATTGCAAGGAAAATAGAGCTTTCACTCTCTTTCCTCCTCGCGTGAGAGATGAAGCACCGGCGATGGAGCTGTGTTTGCACCTCAAAACACGCCTGTAATAACGCCTTCTTGTGCTATTTTCTAGCATTAACATTGCATAATAGGATCCTGTAATCGCATTTGTAAAAACGCTTACATGCATGCATTTAATCAAGAGAGGAAGAGGAGTGAAACAATGGCTTGCATAGTTACATTTTATCTCAAGTGCCTCCTTGCAAATTCTACCTCTTTTCATTTTTTTCTCTCTTGATTTCTTCTTTTCTTCTTCCCGCGGCTGCACTTCTTCCCGCAGCAGCTGCATGCATTTACTCCACGTCACTTCTCCCTGCCAACGCCGCTCCCTATAGCTGCAACTCGCGCACCCTCTCCCTGCTGCAGCCGGCAGGCCTCTCTCTCCTCCTCTATAAGAAGCTGCAGCTTCTTCCTCGCAAGGGAGGCTGCTGCAGCAACAAAAACCCGCAGCTATCTTCTCCACCGCTTTCCCCTCCCATACGTCGGCCCTCCGTCGAGGAGGCACCCGGCGAGCAGGAGAACCCACTGTGGTGCACACCACCATAGTGGGAGCACCACCGCCCAGCTCTTCGACGAGCCGGTGGGCGTGGTGCATTCCCTCGCTTCGTTTTTTTTCTCTTTAACGCCATTGCCGCCGCTCCAAGCTTCGAAGCTTGAAGCCACGGCAGCAGCAGCCACGCAGCAGCAGCAGCAGGTCCTCCCGCTCCTCCGCGACCGTCCCCGCAGCCGCCCGTCGACTTCGCGCGCGCCTGCAGGGCCATTCCCCGCTCAACCTCCGTCTTGACGTCCCCGCAGTTGCACCTGTAGCCGTCCGCCGCGCGCACTGCAGCGGCCGGCTACGGCCTCGCGCCGACCCCTGCCCTCCTCCGCGACCCTCCGCGACCACCTGCAGACCACCTCCACGCTCGCTCCTCCGCGCCATCGCCCGCTCGTCGACTTCGCGCACGCCTGCAGAACCCTACGCAAAGAAGGCGCGCCCGCACCCGCCGTCTTCAGACTTCTGCCTCCGCCTTCAGACGACGCGGCGTCAGACGTCCGCCGGAGGCGGTAGACGTCTTAACTCGCGCGTCCGCGATCTCTCGCTCGCCCGCTCTCTCTCTCTCTGCTGATCTCTCCCGCCCGCTCCCGCTCTCTCTCTCACGTATTCTCTCTCTCTCTCTCTCTTTTTTACTCACTAACAGACACACACTCACAGCAACGCACACACACACACATTCACTGACGCACACACACCTATACCAACACATACACACACACTTATAGTAACATATATATAAATATATATATACATACATACATATATATATATATACATAGTATATCTTTATAGTTATGTATACATACACATATATATAATATATATACATATATATATATAATATATATATATATCTACTCATATATACATCTATATACTTATACATATACTTATATATATATAGACATATATATCTATATACATACATATATACATATATATACACATATATATCTATATATATATATCTATACATATATAACTATACATTTATATATATATATATAGATATATTTACTTATATACATACATATGTACATATATTTTCATGTTATTTATTATACGCTGTATCGCGGGAATATCTGCACCAGTTGCTGATATTCCGTGATACACGTGTACAAAAAAAAGCGTGGTCCCATACATCATCCATTCTCCATCCACACTCCACGCGGCACCTAGTCGTGTTGGTTGCGTCCCTCTAGACGTCGACTGACTCGACATAGTGCTACACTCGATCGCCACCTCCACCCCCACCCCTTTATATATATACTACATATATATATATATATACATACTATATTTACTTTCTGTCTATTTGCTTTTCTATTAGTAAAAAGATAAAAAAATACATAAAAAAGAAAAGATAATCTTTGACTTGCAGGTACCTCGTCTTGCGAGTAGCAAGACTTGTTTTGGGACTCTGTTTGGCTAAAAGCCAAGGACACAATTTTGAGGGTGTGCCTCAAGAACAAGGATTACCATAAAAAAAACCTAAATAAGAAAAACACCAAAAACACAATAAACGAACAGAAGAGACGCGTTTTAAGGAAAACGTAGAAACTCGACTTTAACCCCACTTCCCTGTGTTCGACCCTGGGCTTGAAAGTGATAAGATAAAATCAATTAGGCCAGGTTAAAAATTTTGTAAAGAGATGGTTAGGTCCAAATTAGGTTAACCACTATACACATTTCAACGATAAAAATATCATATTAACAACCTATTCGGGCCGACCCATCAAGCTGCTATGGAGGAAGATTGACTGACGCGTGGGGATCACAATGGCGGTGGCAGAACGGCGAGCGGTGGCCAATGGGTAGAGGAGGACCGCTAGCTTGTTGGAGAAGAATGAAGAGCGGCCGCTGCAGGGCAGCCTGTTGGCGGGTGGCTGCACACTGGTGCGTGCCTGTGCGCGTCTACAGCGGTCTGGTGGTGAGGGCGCGGATCTGGCAGGGAAGTGGGGATGGCGCGAGTGCCTGTGGCGTTGGAGGGGAGCACTGGTGCGCGCTTGTGCGGTGCCTGCGGGGACGATGGAGGCATGCCTACAGTAGGGGCACGCAAGGAGGATGCGCTGAAGGGAAGCGGACCTGCGGGTGCTGGACGGTGCAGGCCGCGGTGAGGTAGAGCTAGCGCCTGTAGATCCGACTGGAGGGGGTGAGCAGTGCACCTGCGGTGCTTGAGAGGGGCGCGCGAGGAGGTGCGCTCTGCACGCAGGCATGGCTAGAGGGAGCACTGGGTGGTGCTGGAGCGGGTGCAGGCCTGGCGCAGATACTTGGCTGGAGGTTGAGGTGGCTTGCGTGTGCACCTGTGGGCGGTGTTGGAACAAGCGTTGGATGCTACGGGAGAGAGGGCACTTTGCAGGGAGGAGGGGGCGCATCTGCAAATGGCACGGGCATCTGGTGGTGTGGGCGGTGCGGTGTAGGAGCGAGAAAGAGGAGGCGCTGGAAGGGAGATGGGTGCTTGAGATGGTGTTGGCAGTTGCAGGCTTGGTGTGGCGCGGAAGCAGGCGCGCGCAAGGTGAGGCGATGCAACTTTGGGTGCGCGGGGAGGAGTCTTTGGCAGTGGCGTTGGAGAGGTTGTGCACAATGCACGCTTGTGGTTGTTCCCCACAAGGGGGAAGATGGCGAAAGTTCCTTTCTCCGCCTCCTCTCTTTAACTCCTCTCTCTCCCCGCGTGCGCCAATCAAGGGATTTTCAAATCCCTTTTCTAATTTTGGCAGGAGGCTATTGGGGAGACATTCTTTTGGTCGACGGCTGTTGAGGGTGGCCGATAGAAAGAACAGCCATCGATTATTTGAAAGGGCAATTACCCTTTCCTCCTCATTCTTTTGCCACTTTTTTTTTCCTACACATAAAATGCACATATTAAGTTATAGAATAGATGTAAACCTAAATCATGATGCATGCAAACATTCTATAACTTAATATAGTTATTAACAAACCTAAAAGATATAATTAAAGTTACTTAGGCGTAATATTAGTCCATTAAAATGGACTCATCAACATTCACGCAATTCAGGTGCTTTCCACGCTATTCCACTCTGTTTTATGTCTTTTTAATATAATGAGGACATTGCATTGGATAGGCTTGGGGGGGTGGATATTCATCTCTGAATTTATTCGTCAGCTCCATAGATTTGTTTTATTTTCTTTTATTAAAAAAAAATGGAATTAGGAAAGAGAACTAGGGTTTAAGAAAATTTTCAATCCTAGGAAATACTACATTATGATTTGAACACAAAGACCCTTCAGGTCTTCAGACTTAATCAGCATGTGTATCCATTAAAATGTGGATTTATTTTTCAAGTCCTCGTCAACCTAAATTCTATTTTAATTGGAGTAAATAAGTTTGGGTGATAAGTACACGACTTATCAACCCGCCCTCTGATTTGAGGGAACTTTGAGTTTTTAGCATCTACACACTTTCTTTGCATTGACTCATTGTTCGACGATTTTAATGGAAATTGGGTAGCTAATGAACCTTCTAGGGTGATATGGTTGGCAAGTTATCGTGGGTAACAGCCCATAGGTAGGTTGTCCAGAGCCCAATCACTGGATCTTTCTCTTTTTGCTGCCTTTAGGTAAATCTTAGACCAGGGAAGCCACCTACTTAAAAAAAAGAGTCAAAAAGAAAAGAAAAAAAGGGAGAAAAGAAAGAAATAAGCCACACTTCGCCACACGACTATGGCTGGCAAGTTGTCGGTGGTAATAGCTCATTGACCGGTTGTCTAGAACTTAGCTCAATAAATGCACAAAAAAATCCCAAAACACTTAGGAAGAAGCGGAGAAGTAGAATAAACCGAGGAGATATACACTGGATTCACCCTTGTGTTGATCCCGTAAAAAAATAAAAGTAGGGAGAAAGCTACCTGTTGTAAAGATACACCTTTAAGCAGAATTCTTTTTTAGGTCACCTAGAGGCATAGAAATCCGAAGTCCATTTTAACTATCGATCAACGAGTCTATCACATTCACAAAAAGATGCTTAGAACTTAGGGTTCTCATCAAATCTTGGGTGAGTTGAATGGCCATAGAAAGCCACTCTTAAACCCTAAAACTTGAAAATCCAAAAGAAATTAGAAAAGAGGAAAAAAGGAGAAAAAGAAAATTTTCTTTTAATAAGGCGAGGGCTTGAGGTGATCTGCATTTTGGTAGATACTCGGGCACTATTGTGTCTTTGAAAGTTCAGATCCTAAGTAGACATTTTCTTAATGATTGAAAGTAACTCATGCCCAAATAATCCAACCTGATTCTTTTATAAATAGCATATAGTTTTTGCTAGGGACTAGCAAAAGATAGGCATGGGGGTATGATGTAAACATGTTTACACTACTTAAGATGTCTATTTATGCATGTTCTTAAGCATAGGATCGCATTGCATACTATAAATATTGCATAACATGCAACATCTTGCATTTAGAGTAGTTTGAATAAAATGGAGGTTAATTGTCTCCTTTTATGTTCATGGATAGGGAAAACTTTTTATCGGGGCCTCGGATCAAAGATCCAATCGTACAGATGTGATCGGGGCGACGATTGGAGTTCAACGACTCCAAGATCACCCTAATTAGCCATCTATAGCATCAGATAGAGATCGGGGAACCCTAAAAGATCAAGGGAAAAGATGGTGTGAATCTGCACTTCAAACGACAAATCTGACCACATGGATGGATTCGGATCAATGATCGCAGCTTAACGGCACGAAAATCGACTCAATCCGACAACCGTGGCACCATCTACATCATCCAGAAGATGGATGGCTCAGATGGTTCCATGTGGTGCCATCTGAGCTGCCCAACTGGCCGAAGCATCCATTGCACCTTCTCTTCTTCAATCAGAGCACTGCTTCTCCACCATTGGATGCGCATCCAACGGCTGTGGATGCGCGCACCTGATTTCATCCATGCGACACAATCCACCGCGCAGCGCAGTGGTAGCGAGTCGTTGCGCAATCACAGGACGTGAGTTCGACTCGCGATCTGCGACGCGCGCGCGATTAAATTCGACCGCTTGATTGGCTGTGGACGGCCCAGATTGCCCAATCGGGCCGACACTCTATCGCACACCCGTGCGTGACGCGGGATCCCACGCGGGCTAGTGCACGTTGAGGAGAGAAGGAAGGGGCGACTTAAGCCGTCCGATCGTGAGCGGATGAAGGGGTGACTTAAGCCATCCGATCTCACGATCGGACGGCTGAGAGCGGCTAGACGTGCGCGTGCGTTAGGCTCGAGGAGGTGAGTAGGTGTGCGTGTGCTTCCCACGAAGGCAACGTTCGGAGCTTTAGCGACGATTTTATTCGTCACTAAAGGCCCTGAATTAAGGTTTTTAGAGTTGTAATGACCAAATTGCCCCCACTCCTTGCAACTATAAAAGGAGATCCCCTCCATATGAAATTCTCATCCCTTCCTTCGCTTCTCTCCCTCTCCAAAGCTCAAGAGAAGCTTGTCCTACACTTGGGATGCTTCTCGCGAGATAAAGTCAATTTTTCGTCCCCCTTTCAGAAGCTGATCCTGCGACGACGACAACATGCTGCCCCATTCCCGCTCTTCCCACTTCATTCTCCTTCATCCTGCTCCGTCCTTTGTCCCGACGTCGTCTCGTCTGACTCGTCCTCCAAGCGACCGTCGAGGAGGATATTTCTCTCCCCATTCTTTTACTGCTTTTTAGAGTAGTTTTACTGCTTTCTAGAATAGATTTACTGCTTTCTAGTTTAATCATTTTCTCATTTTCTAGTTATAATGTTTAGTGTAACAAACAATCTTTTTGATGATGAATTCCATGTTCATTCTACATCTCCTTTTGATTTTTGTTTGTAATTTTCTCTCTCCCTTATTCTCTCTCTCTCTTTTCTATTTATTGTAAATAGTTAGATAATTTTAATCAATTAATTTACTTTGTGACAAATAAAACAAACGTGAATTTTTTAAATCAATCGTCCGCCTCCCTGTGTTCAACTCAGGATTTTCATTCCGATATAAATTTTATTTGTTGAACACGAGTTCTTCGCTTTCAAACTGCGACAACAGGTTTTCAAAACCAAACACGTTAGCATAGCAACTCACACATTCAACACTTGTGCCACGCCAAGGAGGAGTAGCACTCCCCCACTAGGAGGATGGCCAGGCAAGGAGGAGCAAGGGTGGTACACGCCCACCCTTAGAGGAGATCATTGGAGGTGGTAGCTTCCACCTTGGAGGACATCATTTTCAAGGAAGGAGAAGGAGGAGACCTTTTCAAGCCTAGGAGACGCTAAGCTTCGAGCAAGGAGCTTCCCCTCTTCACCAAAAATTCAGGAAGATTTGTGTTTTATTTTCTTTGTTGCAATTATCTAGTAGTAGAAGCATTCATCTACTAGGGTTTTTTGTAAAACACTCTCTCTTTTAATTAAAGTTGCCTTCTTTAATCTTTTTGTTGCATAGTCTTGTAGAATTCTTGTTTAACCTTTTTCACTCCCTCTCCCTAATTACTCTAGGCCTCCACGTGCCTAGAGTGAGCTTAGGGAGAGGTTCTACTTGTCACTATAATAGTAGTGTAGTGGATTAGTATAGAGAATTTTCTTGCTATCAACAAACCTGCCTTGTTCTCATTATTTCAAAACAAAAAAAAAATCATATATATAAAACACCAAAAAGAAAGTTGAGTTCCATCTTTAAAGCAAGGGATTTTGATTTGCAAACTTGCCTCCTTGGACAACCCTAGATACCCCACTATCTAGGTCATATAAATTTTAAAAGCGAATCTATTTTTGTGCATTGCAATGACTTAAAATCCTAAATTAACAAACCGTGCAAAAACGTGATCAGCTCTTAGTATATATTTCCTCCCGTTGGCAAGCAACAAATGTCTAAGTAATCAACTCCTAATTTTGACTGAAAATAACGGCTAAGATAAACCTTGCTAGGGACTAGCAAGGGATGAACATGGGGGTATGATAACTCTACATCCAATGATGATAATTCCATCAACTAGAGTTAGTTTTGAGGATATATGTGCGTTAATGACATACCATAATGGGCTTGGGAGCATTGCATGCATGACAAATTAAGATTGCTTATAAGCAATGTTTAATGGCTATGTGTACAAGTGCATGTTGAAATAGTTCTCAGATGAGCAATCGAACTGTATTGATAGATCCAGATTGACGAACGGAGTCCAATCGACTTGAAATCGCTTAAATCTGACATCCGGAGCTCCCAGAATAAGCCCAAGAGTTCTAGCCATTGATCTGATGATCAATGGCCTACAAACAACCACGTGGTGCCATCCACCGCACTCCTATCGACGTAGCACCCCTGCTCATCCTAAGCCATCTGATCCCTGAGGAATCACAAAGGTACGGGCCTCGTTGACACGCTCTTCACCGTGCCAAGATCCAATCTTGGTCGTCCGATTGCCATTGGACAACTGAGCATTGGCACACAATTGAGACAAAGTGCAGATGCAGTGCAGCGGTCAGTGCCTCACCTTACGAACACGCGACGAGCATTGGAGTCACACCTGCTGCACCCACGTGCGCAATTGAAATTCAGCTGCTATTGGGTGAGCGGACGGATCAGATGGAGGCACGCAGGGCGATCACAAGCGTCCAACGTAAATGCATGAGGCACGATCTAGCACACCCGGTCGCACGCAATCTCAGCCGTTGATGGCGATCGGATGGCTTACGGCACGTGCATGTAGATCGCGCACGAAGAAGCACCCGTGGGTGCAGTGGGGGGCGACATGGCGCGTCCTCCGCGGTCCGATGGCGATCTGCGCCTTAGATCTGATGGTTGAGTATCAGTAGGCGTGGCTTGAGAAGAAGAAGCATAGGCTCATGGATGGCAGGCGTGGGACTTCAGCAATGCTTCTGGAAAGGATATAGCGACGTACCGGACGTCGCTAAAGGCTCGTACCTCTTTTGGAAGCCCTCTTATACTATATAAACCCCCTCAACCACCCCATTCAAAGGCATTGAATTCTCACACCCTCTTCATGCAACACTAGCCCTCTCCTAGCTCGACCAAACACTCCATATCCGCCCTGGAGTTGTCGAGCCGCCGACGGAGCCCCCCTTCACCGTCGTGGCCACCTTGCCTCCTCCTCGCACTCTTTCTTACTCTAGTTTAATGTTGCACTATGTTAAGCTTTCATTTATTGTTGTACTTGTAAACAAACTCTAATTGCATGCTATACGTTAACATTGCTTCTTATATCATAGCTCACATCTCCTTAAAGTGATTGTCGTGTTTTAAACGCAAGATCTAACCTTACTCTCTCTCTCTTGCTCTCACTCTTGCTTTCACAAGCAAACCACGCTACCATTCTTGTGACACCCAGAGCGACTAAAACTAATCCGATTTCATGTCTCCCTAAGATCGACACTTGGACTCACCAAATCCAAATCTTAAATTAAAATCGACATCGTGAACGCATGCTACAATGACATAATTAAACCAACGTGTTCCGCGCATGTCAATTATCAACTTGAAACACCAAGTTAAGGTTACTCCTGATCATCGACCTGTTAGGAATTTACCTTCCCAACCCATGCCCAACCCAAATAATCAATGGAATCTATTCCAAGGTGGATATCCTAGTCAACCCATTCACCCATCACCTCAGCATCCCCTGAGTTTCAATAATAGTCAAACTTCCCATCCTCATTCTAGAAACAACCAGATTGCAAATGCAGTTACTTTGAGGAATGGGAAAACCACTCAAGACCCCCTGCTTGTTAAAGAAACTTGTTTTAATGAAGTACAGATCAACTCTTCCCCCTCTTATTCTAACCCTGTTCAGGAACCTAATAATGCAAAATAGGAAAACCCTACATTTCCACGAGCCCTCCATTCTTCACAAAATAAGAAAAAGAAGAAATTCGAGCCCATTGATAAGGAATTGATGGATTTATTTGGGCAAGTTGAAATTAACATCCATCTCCTAGATGCCATAAAATACATCCCTGCCTATGCAAAATTTCTAAAGGATTTGTATACCCCAAAAAGGCAACCCAGAAATTTAGGAAAGGTGATCCTTCCTGAGACAATCAGCTCAGTTGTGCAGAGCCAACTACCTCTTAAGAGAAAAGATCCAGGTGCTCACCTGATTCAAATAATCATCAATGGCACTTCTTTTGATCGTGCCATATTGGATCTTGTGCCTCAATTGATCTTATCCCCACAATTGTTTTTAAGGAATTTAAGATTGGTGAGTTAAAATCTGTTGAGGTTACTCTTCAATTAGCAGGCCGATCTACAATTAAACCAAGGGGAATTGTTGAGGATGTCCTTGTCTGGGTCAAAAATTGTTTATTTGCAGTAGACTTTTTAGTCCTGGACATAGAGGTACCAGAAGCTTTAAAGTTTGCCCCTATAATTCTTGGAAGACCATTCTTAGCCACTGCCAGCGCAAATATTGATTGTGATTCTGGAAAAATGAAGATCATGTGTGGCAATGAATCTGTAACCCTAAATAATTTCCAAGATTCTAGGAGGTTCCAAGAACCTGATTTCTTTGATGACTCAGATTCAGAAATGGAAAATATAGTGGAGGAAACTTTGCAAATTTCACATTTAGGTTCTTGTTTTTCCATTAACACAGTTCCTGAACATCCCACTTCATCCCACCCTTCCACCCTAACCACACACTCAACTAACACTCCAACTGACCCTTTCACTCTCACTTTACCACTAACATAAAAAGCAAAAATTCTTTCAAAGTCGGGCCCACAACTAGAGTTAAAACCTTTTCCTAACTCCCTTAAATATGTTTTCCTGGGTCCAAATCAGACCCTACCCCTAATTATAAATTCCGGACTTACTGGGGCACATGAACACAAACTTCTCCAGGTTTTGAGTAAATATAGAAAAGCTATTAGCTAGTCCCTTTATGATCTTATGGGTATTCATCTGTCCTACTGTATACATCGTATATATCTAGAGGACGATTCTCGCCCCTCCTGCCAATCACAAAGGCACTTGAACCCTAATATGCAGGAGGTGGTAAAAAAGGAGATTATTAAGTGGTTGGATGCAAATATCATCTACCTCATTTCTGATAGCTCTTGGGTTAGTCCCACACAAGTAGTGCCCAAAAAGGCTGGACTAACAATTGTCACCAACGAAGATGGGGAGAATATAACCACTTGAATCGTCTCTTCTTGGCATGCATGTATTGATTACAGAAAATTAAACACTTCCACCAAGAAGGACCATTTTCCGCTCCCTTTATTGATTAAATCTTGGAGCGGTTAGCCAGACAGGATTTTTACAGTTTTCTGGATGGTTATTCTGGCTATAATCAGGTAGCGGTTCATCCTGAGGATGAGGACAAAACAACTTTCACCTACCCCTTCGATCTTTGCAGTGCACCTGCGACTTTTCAAAGGTGTATGCTTGCAATATTTTTGGACCTAGTAGGTGAATGTTTAGAAGTTTTTATGGATGACTTCTCTGTTTTTGGAGATTCTTTTGACCATTGTCTCAAGAACCTTGAAAGAACTCTCCAAAAATGCATAGAAGTCAATCTAGTCCTCAGCTGGGAAAAAAGTCATTTCATGGTCTAGGAAGGTATTGTCCTAGGCCATGTTATATCAAAAAAAGGAATTATGGAAGATAAAGCAAAAATAGATGCTATATCTAAGCTCCCACCACCCACTACTATAAAACAGATCATATCCTTTTTGGGTCATGTGGGTTTCTACCGTAGATTTATATAAAATTTTTCCCAAATCTCCAAACCCTTAAGTCAGCTTCTTACTAAAGACCAGCCATTTGATTTCAATGATAAATGCCTGGAGAGTTTTTTGAGGTTAAAGAAGGAAGTTACCGAGGCACCAATTTTATAAGGACCTGATTGGAATAGTCCCTTTGAATTAATGACGAATGCCTCAGATTTTGCTGTGGGGGCCATTTTAGGGCAAAGAATTGACAAAAAGCCCATTGTGATCTATTATGCTAGAAAAACTCTTGATGATGCATGGTTACTGAAAAAGAACTTCTTGCCATTGTATTTGCCCTAGAAAAATTTGGATCTTATCTTTTAGGGTCACATGTCATTGTATATACTGACCACTCAACACTTAAATATTTGCTGACAAAAAAAGATACGAAACCTTGCCTTATCCGTTGGATTCTGCTACTCCAGGAATTTGACCTAGAAATCAAGGATAAGGCAGGATCGCAAAATGTAGTGGCCGACCATATCTCTCATCTTATGACGAGTGACATAATGACCCCCCTGATGAAAGCATTCTAGCTGCCAATACCCTCCCTTGGTTTGCACCCATTGCAAACTATCTAGCAACAGAACAAATCCTCGCTAATTGGCCAAAAATAAAAAGGAATAAGTTCTTTGCTGATATTAAATACTATTTTTGGGAGGAGCTCGACCTTTTTCGCATTTGTGTCGATCAAGTCATTAGACGATGTGTCCCTGATTCAAAAATCCACGATATTCTGACACATTGTCATTCAATGGCCTGTGGCAGACATTTTTTGGGCAAGAAAACTGCAGCTAAAATCCTTAATGCGGGATTCTTTTAGCCCAGCTTGCACAAAGTTGCTCATAATTTTGTTCGGTACTGTGTGCATTGCCAGAGCATCGGCAACATGACTCGGAAGGATATGATGCCTGATTAGCCCATATATGTGGGCTATTTAAGTATTTAAGTGCCTAGACATTAAGTTAATTCTAACATTTATTTAGCATAAATTAGGATGTAAATAGATTAATTCATATTTCTGATTTAATTACATAATTCATGCATTGCATTCATATTTAAATGCATTTAGAATTAACTTAGAATTGCATTCATTTAATTAGTTAACCAATTAGGTGCATTGCATGCATTATTTTAAGTTAACATAAAAGTTAAGGGTTTGTATATAAATAACCATAATATTTTATTATTATTTTATTCTTCTTCTTTGAGAAATGGCTGCATTTCTTCCTCCAGCTGCCGCATTGAAGAGCCCAATCAAGGAGTAGCACCAAAAGTGGATCTGGTCTCCTCGACGGGGATAAGGAAGAGAGGGAGGCTACCATGCTCCGGAGGCCATCATCCCATTTCACCACCGTGCAGCATTTCACCACTGTGGGCCTCCACGGCCAAACTTTGTCATACCATGGGCCGGTGGGGTGACAGACCACCTCGCCAAGAGGATGGAGTTGGTCGCCACCGTGTACGAGCTCCTTGAAGCTCACCTACCGTGAGTGCATCTACTAATGCACGACTTGCCACTGTTCCATCACCGTGCTTCTTCTTCACCTGCTCCATCACAGTTCCTCACACACTCAACCAACCCATCACCACCACCTGCAGCATACCACGCCCTCGCCTCGCAACTATCCAGGTCATCACTACACGCATGCCACGCACAGCCATTCGCATGCCCATCTCCCGTTCATTACGTGCACCACCAGCATTGCTTGCATCCTCCTCGCAGCAGCTCCACCAACCGCAGTAGAGTCATTCCACCCGCACGGCCTGCGACATCTCCTTCGCTGTACCTTCGCACGAGTAGCAGCCGCTCGCGCACACCTCCAGCGTGTGCCCTCTGGTAGCACACCCGCGTCTCCCCTTCCATGCATGGCCAGCAGTGCATGCTTCTCCTCTCCACTCTCTCATCTCCAACAGCAATAGTGCGCCACCTTCAGCAGATCACGCCATGCACCTCAGCTCCACCAGCCAGCGTGCGCCCCGTCCGCACCCCTTCGCACGCCCCTGCCACTCATAGCACCGCCCCGCGCATGCTGCACCTCCATCATAGTAGGCGTGCACCACCAGCAGCTTAGCGCACCTTCAGCCAGTGCACCTCAGCCCCTGCCCCCCGCAGCACCAGCCATGTGCACTCCAGCTGCAGCGCGCGCAAGAGCAGTAGCGACAGCCACCGCCTCTGCCGCTTCTCTCCTCCATCCAGCCGGCCCAAACCATCTCATGACGTGCTGCTACCACCGTCATGAAGGCCTCACTCCAGCCGACTTTTTCTCAGAGTAGCTCCTCAAACGAGCCTCTCTCCTATGCGTGAGGAGGAGAGAGGTATAATCCCCTGTTTCTTATCCAATTAAATTTTACATTGCCTGCCATTGTGGAAACTTGGATTTATGTTATTAATTTTATAATGTGGTAATTTTATTAAGTGAACCCTCCTCTTTGCTTTAATCACCATTTCAGCATATGTGAACCTTGTAGGCCTAATTAGAGAGTGGTTTGGATATCAATTTTTTTTTGCGATTTCAATTGTGAACTTTTGTGAAAGGCTTTAGTGAGTTTCAAATAGGTCATTATCTCCCTGTGGATATGACCCACTCCTAATTGAGTGGTTATTTTAATTGCTTTGATTAGTCCATTTTCCACCACTTTAAAATGCAACGACACATCATCTTAATACATTATTCGAAAGTGAAAATTGACTTATCAATGCCCCATAATCCAATTTTAGAGGTTGAAATTTTTGATGTTTGGGGCATCGACTTCATGGGACCGTTCATCAACTCTGGTGGGTGTTTGTATATACTAGTCGTAGTAGACTGTCTCTAAATGGATTGAAGCAATACCCACCTACACCAATGATCATCGTGTGGTTGTCGAATTCATTAAGAAAAATATTTTCTCAAGATTCGACATTCCAAAGGCTATTATCAGTGACGGAGGCTCACACTTCACTTACTCACAATTACGTCACCTTCTTTCTAAATATGGGGTTAATCATAAAATTTCCACACCTTATCACAACCAAACAAATGGGCAAGCGGAAGTTTCTTACCGGGAAATCAAAAATATTTTACGAAAGACGGTTAGGCCCGATCGTAAAGACTGGTCCACCAAATTGGATGATGCTTTATGGGCCTACTGTACCGCTTTCAAAACCCTGCTTAGCATGTCTCCCTTCCGTTTGATTTTTGGGAAGGTATGCCATCTTCCGGTAGAACTTGAACATCGGGCTTTTTGGGTGATAAAGCAATTAAATATGGACTTATTTGATGTCGGTATCCACAAAAAATTACAACTGACTGAACTGGAAGAATTACGTAATTTTTCATATGAAAATGCATGGATTTATAAGGACCGAACAATGAAATTTCATAATAAATACATTGTTCAGAAACATTTTGACGTTAATCAATGCGTTTGGCTTTTCGATGCACGATTACGTATTTTTCCTGGAAAGTTAAAAAAAATGGATTGGCCCTTTATTGTCCTAAAAACATATCTGTATGGTGCTGTTGATCTTTTTGATCTTAAAAATAGTATGACTTTTCAAGTCAACAGCCAACATTTAAAGCCCTATTTTGATCATGCCCCAAATCTTCCGTTTGAATCTTTTGATTTAACCGAACCAACCATAGCTGATCACTGATGCACACTACATCCAGCTAAATGGCGTAAAAGATAACACTGGATGGGAGGTAACCCATCATTTTTCATAGTTTCTTTTTCTTTCTTTTCCCCAAGTTTTGACAATCCTAAATCTGACCACCTTTTACTAAGGTAACCCCTCTTTCCCTCCTAATGCATAAGGACATTGCATATCTTAAGCATGGGGGGGTGTTTTTAAATTTTGACAATCAATTTAGGATTTTCAAAACCTAAAAGCATGCATTTTCTTTAGTTATTTTGATTTTCCTGCTTGCATACCAAAAGAAAAAATATATTGAAAACTTTTGAGGAAAATTTTGAAATTGGGACTAAGGTTGAAACCTCACTTTTGGTACAATGGGATTTTATCTTTAACTAACTAGGGATAAGGATACAGATCTGATCATTAGAATTTCAGGGCCTATTTTTAGACTAGATCAGATATCCTTCTCCAAAATTCCACCTGAACTCATGATAGTTCAGGTGACTTGATCCTCTTTATAAAATGGAAAGTATATGGCTTAGTTTCTGATTCAGAAACTTGCATTTCATGAAAAACTTCCTGTGTCAAATTTCACACACAGGCCAATACCTAAAAACTGCTAAAAATTAGAAAAAGCCCCTTGTTTGGCCTTAGTAAAAGACAGAAGAAGATCATTGGTTTTGGTTCCCACTGCTGAGGAGGAAAATGCCTCCTTGGAGGATGCGATATCAACATATTACCACCTCGGCACTGCTCCATATCTATATTTCATATCTTTAGATGGATCATTAAAGCACATTTTTGCAGCTCAAGTGTCTTGGATAGTTCTCTACCTATAGTGTCGGAGCAAGAGCTTGAGTTTTCTTGGAGCGCCCCTTACACCACATTGTGTTTTGGGGTTGTGAGCTCTTGGGTGGTGTCATGGAAGTGCTATCTCTAAATACTGGCACCAGAGCCCCCTCGAGGATTGGTAACGGAAATGATGATCCCGACACTTCTGTTGTAAGACTATGCTAAAAATAAGCATGGGAAAAAAAAGTCTTAAACAAAAAACACGCCCTTATAAATGTTGGCATTTTACAAGCACGGACACAAAGTTTTAAAGGTTATTGCAAGTTGCGAATCAGATTCAAGAGCCAGAAAAATCCTAAAAACAAAATTTTCAAGTCATCTGAATTAATAAGGGGTTAATTTATGAATTTTTTGGAGGACATATTGATCCTGTTTTTGTCTAATTTTTGGATCCGAAAATAAATCCCGATGTTTATCCTTAACAAATCTCGTACCTCTTATGTTTGGATCATCCTATGTCCTGTAACTCTTTCTCCTCAAAAGTCAAAAAAATTAGATTTTCCAAAAATTTCATTTTTCAAAAATTAAAGTTTGCTAAGAGACTAGCAAAAGATAAGCATAGGGTGTGATAAACGTCAGTTTATCGTCATTCTTATGCGTTGAAACAAACCTAACTCTTAAGATTTTAATCCGCAAATGGGTTTTTGGGTTGCATTTAGGTATAAATTAGGTTAGGCATGCATTGCATTTGTTATTTTATTTTTGATGTGTTTCTTGGAGTGTTAAGGATAAGCAAAGAGTCAGATTCCCAGAACCTTAGCACTCAGGAAGGCAACTAGTGAAGCGGAAGCCCAATCAGGCTGGGACTCAGCTAATTCCAGCTCATCATGGCTGGATACCAGCTCCCTTGGACTAGGATTATCTCCATTCAGCTCCATTCAAGTCACCTTAGCTAAATGGTAGCTCATAAGAGCTCATCTTAGCTCACCCTAGCTCAGGTCAGCTCAGATCCAGCTCAGCTCAGCTGAGTCTAGCTCATCTCAGCTTCCATTAGTTCACAGGGAGCTCTAGCTAGCTCAGCTGAGTTGACTAGAGTTCACCTCAGCTCAGATCCAGCTCAACTTAGTTGAGTCTAGCTCATCTTAGTTCCCACCAATTCACTGGGAGCTTTAGCTAGCTCAAGTAAGTTGACAGGAGTCCATCTCAGCTTAGCCCCAGCTCATCCCATCTCCACCAAGCTCATGGCAGCTGGACTCCAAGCTAGCTGAGCTACTACTTGTCAACTAGTAGCTTAGCTAGCTCTAGAGTTCTCATTAGAGGCAATTCCAGCTCAACCTAGCTCCAGCCAGGTTGAGGTTAGCTCAACTGAGCTCAACTACATAGGCTTGGCTAATTACATAAGAATTAAGTAGCTAAGCTTAGTAGTTGAGGTCCCCTTTAAGCTACCTCAGCAGACCCAGCTCCAGCATAGCTACCATCAGCTCCAGAATTTTCTTCCCTAGCTCCTCCTTCATGAAACCCTAATTGTTCTGCCTCCACTCTACTAGCTAAGCTAGCTTAGCTAAGCCCTTAGCTCCACCAAAAACTCCATGGCTGTCTGATAGCATAGCAACCATGGGTCCTAATCAACCTAAATAATGTCTAAACCTAGCTTAAATTGTGAATATTGCACTCATATCTTGCATATCATTCATTGCATCAGTGTATTTAGAATAAGATGAGATATCCTACTCGTTAATGATTTTTATAGCTATTCACAGATAATAAAGTGATCGAGGATGCAGGAGATAGTGGAATAAAGCAATAAAGGAAGAAGAAGATTAATCCAGACAAGAGGAGTGAGGAGGATAGCCTTATCCCTACCACCTCCATTAGAGACCTCCTAAGCCTAGTCCACTGTCCATAGCCCTACTTATCCTATCCATAACCCAATTGAACCATCCCATACCTAATCGGGTGCATCTACAGTTGATTGGGTGAACCCGAGCCTAATTAGATCCACCCAAGATCTAATTGACTCATACCTATTAGGGTTACCCTAGCTGAATCACATGCACACATCCAATTAGACTTTACCTAGACCTAATTAGGTTCACTCCTATCCAATTAGACTTTCCTAAGCCTAGTTAGGTCCATACCCACCTAATCAAGATTGACCCAGCCTATTTAGCACCTAATCCTGCCAAATCCCACAACCTAGCACTACGAAAAATACACACCCACACATACACACACACACACCTTCCTATTTTACCCTTACCAAACCCACGCACTCTCTCAGAAACCCTAAAACTTGTGTCAAACCTAGATCCTAAAAATGTGGCATTGGCTATTTTTGGAGCCACCAAAAGTGGCAACCAAATGGAGACTTCCCATAAGGACAAAAAGTGGAGCCATGAAATTATGGACTCTCCCATTCCCCTCCACCAAAACTTGCAACCACTCCCTTCCACCCTCCAACCCTAAGGCCATCCTTCTCCACCTTCTTCAAGGTGCTCCTCCTCCAAGCACCACCATGGGTGGCTAATCAAGAAGAGGAAGAAGGCCACCTTCCTCCTCTACTCTCCTTCATGAGGGTGTGGCCATAAAGGAGACATTCTCCTCTTCTCCATGGTTGGCTAGAAAAGCTAGAGAAGCTTCTCTCCAAAGCTTCAAGGATGGCTAGGAAGAAGAAGGGTTCTCCACCCTCTCTTCTTCTTGTGGGCGTGCTACCTCTCTCCACTTGGGTGCACTTGCCCCCTCTTTCTCCTTCTTCTTGGATGGCCACGAAGGCTCACCCATAGCCTCTTGTGGCCGACCATCTCTTTTGGTAGGCATGTAGACGGGTTTGCATACCCAAGGTCTAGCCTACACCCTCACACATAGCCGATGGCCTTAGTGGCATTTTTCGGCATGAGGGATTTCTTCTATTTATGTGCTTTCTAGTGTAGATGATATGTGATAATCTTTTTTGCATAAATAATATCATGATGTTTCTACGATTGATTATCCTTATGTTTGCTAGTCTCCATGTTACTTAGGTTAGTTCACACCATGCACGGCCACCATGGCCTACTTAGATGCACGTAGTCACTTAGGTTGTCGTTAGCATATCTAGATCTAGGTTTCATTTAATGTTTGAAAATAATGATCAAAAGCACAAAAAGACAAAAATATTAGGTTAGGTTAGATTTAGGTCAGAAAAGCCAATCCAAATCTCGATTCATTTTCACGCCTCCCAGAGACGAACGATCGGGACTCAACTTCTAAAAAGAATAAAATCTACGTGGGTTTCGTTAGTACAAATGTTTTTGTCAAGGGGATTGCGTGACTATACTACGACCTTGTTTTCCTAAAACTCACGATTTCCACACTTGTCAAATGGCACCGTTGCCGAGGAGGCTACATATGAGTTTAGATTTGGGTTTGCTTAACTTCTATTTGATTTGATTGTAGAGTGTCAAGACGAGGATCCGCACATGCATTGACCTGTGGTGAAGACCACAGGTATTTTCTTCATCCTCTAGTTTGTTGCTTTCATAGGTTAGAAAAGGAAATATATATATATATATATATTCAAATTCAAATTTTCAGATTTTAATTTACATAAAAAAAAATTCCTTTCTTTGGTGTGTGTTTTAACTTGAAAACTATTTAAACACACCAAAAATCAGATTTGGAAATCCAACCAGCAAATATTGACAATTTCAAAAATTCATTTATGTCAAAATAGGAATCCAAAAATCTTGGGATTCGGCCTTATCTTAGGGTTTCAAACCAGCTTTCCAATTCCACCTTTTATTTGGAAAAATTAGCACTGTGGGAATTTTAAAATTCGTATAGTGGAAGGGGATCAGAACAGTCTACACTCTGATTTTATATAACTTTTAACATTAAGTCTGACCTCCACATAAATCAGATCTATTTGGAATTTATGGGGTTGGAAAGCCACTGAAACCTAGTTTTTTCTATAAATTTTCAAGAATTTTTGGATTTCCTTTGATATTGTTTCAAATTGCATTTCTCGCAGGGGGTCCATTTGGTTTGTTTGACCCCCTGGAATATGAAAATTTGTGAAAAATTGTATGAAGCAGTAAAAATATTTAAAAAAATATTCCCTGAAAAACTTATTTAAAAAGGAATATCTCTATCAAATATCATCTTATTTTGATGTATTTATTGATTTGGGAAGTGATTTCAAGTCAGACTAAGGTCTGACTGCAACTTGTTAGAAGAAGCATAAACCTAGGTGATTCACATTAGGGTTTAAATTTAGAGACCCCAAACAAACCCATTTGAGCCTGATTTGGTTGTGATTGCATGAGAGGGGATCTGATTTGATTGGTTGTCTTCCTCTCACCCACTTAAATTGAATTTGATCAGCATTTCAACTTAGGCAACCACTTAGGTCTATTTCATTTAGTAGTGGTGCATTAGGACCATTGTTTTCCTTGATTGGGTCTCACCACTTCAACCTTGTTGGACTTAAAAGCATCATATAGACCTATGTGATATTAGGGTTTCCACACTAGGGTAGAGCACATTTGCATGCCATACTAAAAGGAAATTCATATAACAATTGGGACTTGCAAAAACGGTTGTGTGCTCCACCACAACCTTGTTTGAATTGACTTAAATAAGGAAACCATAAAAGAAAAAAAATTAATACAAGCACTTGAACCATAAAAGCCACTACACCAATTAAAGCTTGTGTTAAAACCCTTTGTCTGTGAACTTCACACTTCTAAATCTAACTTTAAGGGCAACACCCCCAAAATGCCTAGTCACATTCCAAGAGCACTCTAAGGCCAAAGCCTAAAACTAAGTAGACGTGCCCTAGGCGGGACAAATTTACTTGGTAACCAAAATTTAATTGGGTAAAATCAAGGCCTTGTCTATTCGGACCAACTGGTGACAAGAAAGGTTAGTGCGGTAACCGTGTTAACCTCTAGTGGTGTCTCACCATGCAGGGTGTCCTAGGGGGTCCTACCATTCTGGCCAGTCAAGTAATTCAAGGGTTGGTTTAACCCAGTTCCATTTCAGGATACTAGGTTTAGATCCAATTAGGGTATTCAATTTAAGGCTAGCTTGTTTGCTTGATTTGGGGCTCTCTCATCTCTCTTCCTAGGCCTTTGCTTTGTTTCCACCAGCCCCTTGTGGCTGGTTGAGTCTTCCTGAGGAAGGCTATCGCTTATCTCTAATAGCCATGAACCCATATCATTCTTTTGACCCTCAGGGTTCTCAATCTCCCAACCCAACTATGATTTTGACTCCTGGTTGGGAGACTCATCCTAACCAACTGGGATATGATTATCTTTATCTCCCAGCTTATTTAGAACCTGAACCTCATGGATCCAACCCTTATCTAGATCAAAACCAATTGAAAGACATAGTTGCTGAATTCTGGGAATATAAGAAGAACTATACGGATCAATGTGCCAAGCTCCTGAAGCAAATTAGACAATCCCACGCACAATCTCAATCTTATCACTCCTCCTAGGAACACAAGACCTGGAACAACCAACCTAGTGGATCTAGTGACCCATATTTTGGATCCACTAGCTACTCTATTGATTCTTGCTACCATGGGGAGGTATCTTGGACTCGACAACCCAAAAGGCACCTTTGGACCTAATCCATGATTTGGGTAAATCATTTGAGGAATGCACCATTTCTGATACACCTATACTTGATGATATATCACTAAGGAATTGGAATAGTGGTTCACAAGTACAAGACCACAAAATAGGTTCTCAATCAACTCCCTCTATAGTTAGCCCCACTTAGGGCGACACACCTATTGATTCATATCCAGATTTGTATAATCCTGAGTGGAGAGACAACCCTGATCTTTCATGGCCACCACGAAGATCAACTCAGACTAGACATCAATCTAGGCCAACCTAATATTCCACTCAAACCACTTTAGGACACCCATATAGTACAGCCCAACCCGCAACCACCCTTGAAGATATCATGAACATTTTGTTGGACTTTGATAAGAAAAATGAAGAAAGGTTGACTAAGTTGGAAAATCAAGTGAAATCTTAAGGGGATCAAATCAAGAGACTTCAAGAATCACTTTATCCCGAGATGCACACTCCTTTTCACTCCTATTCTCCACCTATTCTTTCGACCCCTCCTCCAATCTATCATACATGCCATTGTGCGGGGGCCAAATATGTGGCCTCTAAAAGGAAGAGAAAAGCTAAGAGCCCACCTAAACGATCTGATTCAGGCTTAACCAAAAATCATGAGACTAAACCCACATCCAGCTTTGACTCAGACTCTAGGGACAAAAAGAAGAAAAAGGCTTCTAAAGTTGATTTGACCTATTTACCCTTTCTTAAGGCCTTAAAGAAAGAGTGACAAAAGAAGAAAAAGACTTGCACACCTAAAAAGGTGGTTTTATCATCTAACATAAGTGCATTTGTTGCTGGCACTCTACCACCCAAAAAGACCGACCCTGGAAAACCTTTCATATCTTGTGCCATCAAGGGATTCACCTTCAATAGAGCCCTTGTAGATCTAGGATCTTCCAATAGCTTGATTCCTACCACCCTTTTTGACCGCACTAGACTTGGAGATCTGCACCACACACTTGTCACCATTAAAATGGTAGATGGCTCCATCAAAACACCTAAGGGGGTAGTTCAGGATCGGATTATTAAAGTGCAAGGTCTTAGCTTTTCGGTTGATTTTATTGTCTTGGACATGAATATATCAGGGAAGCTAAGTAATTCACCCATCATTCTGGGTCGACCTTTCTTGGCTACGGTCAATGCATAGATTGACTGTTACTCAGGATGTATGGAGATGAGTAGTGGCAATGAGAAGATTCACTTTGATATTTATGCAGCCGCTAAGAAAACAAAGTCAGGGTATTTTCTAGATGACATGGAAAGTGATTTGGAGGACAATTCGGAAGAAACTATGGCAATTGACACCTGGGTAGGACGACATGACCTGAATCAAGAATTTAGTAAATCACAAGAGTCACACCCTCAATACAGGATCAAATCTTTGATAGTGTGGTCGACTATCTTAATCGACCTAGCCCAATTCAAACCCTTACCCCTTGCAATGAATCCCAGATTCCTCAATTGATCAAAATGGTTCACGAAATAAAAGAAGCCAGTGCTAGAGAATATGATGATATACGAAAAGAGCTTCATAGAATCTGGGACGAGCAACAAAAATAAAAAATTTTTGAATTTGGGTCAGGTATGCCACAACAGATTTGTGATTCGGTGGTGGTCATGCAGGATTCTGTTGATCAAACGATCGAGGTGGATGATATTGATGATCTTATTGAAGTTGAGAATGGAGATTTATTCGAGAATCTTGATCTTGATTTAGGGCCTGAATACCAATCATTTCATTTTGAGGAACCAAGCATTAAGGGACTTGAATACGATTTTGTTGTATTTGAGGGTGGTACACTACCACCCTCAAATACAACAAAATCGTATTCAATCAAAGGTGGTCCACGCCACCTTAAGGAGTTCTTGGAGTGGGAGCCATCCACTCTAGGAAGGAGAAGGCACGCCCATCTAGGGTTTGCCTGGAGGACGTCCAGGAAGGAGAAGGAGGAGCCCTTTTCAAGCCTAGGAGCCACTAAGCTTGGAGCAAGGAGCTTCCCCTCTTCACCATCATTGCAGGAGGATTTGTGTTTCTTTTGTTATTTGTTACATTTATTCTAGTAGTAGAAGCATTCCTCTACTAGGTTTTTTGTAAAACACTCTTTCTCAATTACAGTTGCCTTCTTTTTAAGATAGCTTTTGTCACTATTTCTTATGTTGTTTTTGTCACGTTATTCCTAGTGCACAAACACTCTTTCTTTCTAATTACCCTAGGCCTCCACGTGCCAAGGGTGAGCTTGGAAAGAATCAATTTTTGTCATGTAGATATTAGATATTAGGGTTAGTCTTTTTCAACAAAACTCAAGTGTTGTTATTTCAAACCCTATAAAAATCATACATATAAAACACCAAAAAGAAAGTTGAGTTCCCTTTAAAGCAAGAGATTTGATTTAGCAAACAAATTGGCCTCCTTGGATGACTCTAGATACCGCACTATCTAGGTTTAAAAATTTAAAAGCGCAAGCGGATTTACGTGTTGCAACGACATTAAAATCCCCATTTATAAAATTGTGTATTTTCTCTATCAGGAGTACAGATGGATGTATTCAATTGAACGATATTTGAAGAAACTGAAAGATTATGTCTTGAATAAGGCTAAGACAAAATGGTCAATCATGGAAGGCTATCTTGTAGAGGAATGTATTAACTTCTGTGCCATGTACATGAATGAGAGAGACCATCGATTTAATCATCTTGAACAGAACTATGATGGAGAATTTAATGGTAATAATGAAGATTGCCTGTCCATATTTGACATCGGATGAAGGTCGATCCTCTGGACGGAGGTTAAGCCCATCTTAGAAATGATTGACGATTGGCACACTTGTACATTCTGAAGCAAATTCCAGAAGTGGATGAATTTTACAATGAATTCAAAGAATCCTCTATGTCATCTGCACAGGACTTGTAGTTCCTTGATTGGTTCAAGGATTGTGTAAATAAACTGAAAGAAGATAGGGATCCACGGTGGGTACAGGATTTTGATGTAATTGCTAATACACATTTGACATACAGACGTTACCAATCAAGTTGCATAATTAATGGTTTCAAATTTAGAGTATGGTCCATTAATAATGTGGAGGCCATGTTAGAACCTGACGTGTTGTTGTGCGTGTGTGTTAAGAAGTGTCGTTATAGTCGCACTTGCAACGTCGGTTTTAAAATAAGTAAACGGAGGTGAGTTCGAGTGTCGGTCTCAGGGAGGCGTGAAAATCGAATTTTTGTTTATCACCTGTTGTAACGGAAAGTGGGGAGTTTTGCTTGCGAAAGATGCAGTTTTGAAAAGCGAGAGAGAGATAGAGAGAGAGGGTTTAGGGTTAGAAAGTTACGTGTTTGATAATGCAACTTGAATGGAAATTAAAGTGACAATTGTACGGAAAATAACTTCATTAATCATGCACTTGTAGTTCATAGATTACAACATTAAATACATGCTTCAAACAAAAGTAATGGAAAGCTTAAAAGAGAGAGAGAGAGTGGAGAGCGATGAGGCAGCCACGGCGGTGGAGGAGGCTCCGTCGGTGGCTCGTCATCCCCGGCGATTACAAGAGGGCCTAAAGCTAGCTAAGAGAGGGGTGGAGTAGTTGCAAGGGGAGTGAATGCCATGAGTGAGTGGTTGGAGGGTGTTTAAATAGGGTTAAGAGCTTCCTAAAAGAAGAAGGGGCTTTAGCGACGTCCGGAGCATCGCTAAAACCACTCCCAAAAGCGTTGGTGAAGCCCTCCAGCCGTTGGTAAGCTGCCCGCCTTGTTTCTTCTTCTCGTGCGATCCGCAGTTGCTGCGCGAGAGCCATCCAATTGAAGATAGGATGGCTGGGATCCCTCCTAGGTTGCGCTGGGATCGCGCCTCGGGCACACGTGTGCGCGGGCGTCATCGCCCGGCGTGCGCTCGCGCCTGGGCACCCGTGAGCTGCGATTGTGCTGCGTGGCGAAATTTTGGCCACCTGCTGCTGATCGGGCAGCCTAATTTCACCGTGCGCTACCTCCATCTTCAATTTCGGCTCTACGCGGCTCGAACCCGCGTCGCGTGCATGCGGGCGTACGCGCTAATTGTTGCGCCACGCCCGCGCTTTGTCGCGGCGATTGCGGGCAAGCGCCCGAGTCTCGGTCGTTCGATCGAAGATTGATGGCTGAGATCTGTTCTCGGCTGGATGAAGGGCGGCGTGCGGTGGAGCGGGGGCTGACGTGGCGCAATATGGGCCGTTGATCTCCAGATCAACAGTCAGAACTTCTTGGGCCCATTGTAGGAGCTCCGGATGTCAGATTTAGCCGATCTTGAGTCCGTTGGACTCCGTTCATCGTTTTGAATCCATCCGTGCGGTCTGATTGCTCATCTGAGGCCTTCTTTGACAAATGCTTACACAAATGGCCATTAATACAGTTTATAAGCAATCTTGGTACAGGATGCATGCAATGCTCCCATTCTACTTATGTTGTGCCTTTTATTATTAAGATGGGCCATATTCAACATAATTATCACCCCCTTGTGCTGTGTTATCATACCCCCATGCTTACTCCTTGCTAGTCACTAGCAAAGTTTATTCTAGCCTTTATTTCCTTTCAGAATTTAAGAAGTAATTGCTTAGACACTTCGTTACTTGTCAATATGAGGAAATATACGAAGATCTTAATCTACAAAGACTAAGTAGTGCCCGGGTGTCTGCCAAAATACGAATCGCTTGAATCCTTGCTTTAATGTATATAACTATACATATGTATTTGTATATATATATTTAGAATTTTTTCGGAATTTAGTGTGGGTTGGTAACTTTTTACGGCTACCCAACCCACCCAAAACTTGGTCAAAACCCTAAGTGCTAAGCATCTTGGTGTAAATGTTGTGATAGACTGATGAGAGCATCATCATGAGCCATAACTAGCTCATTTTGACCCAATAAAGAAGATAAAAGCTCCTACATAACCTAGAAGAAGGCCTAACTGAAGGAACAAGTGCTCTGAGAAGAAAACATGAAATAAAGGTTAAAACTGTAATTTTACCATTTCAGTACATAAATGGGATTTCTCAGAGGCAAAACATAGGTCAAATGGTCTAAATGAGATAAAAAGAGGGTTGAGTCAAACAGAAATGGGTTCATGTGCAATCTAACAACTAAATGACACTTGGTAACCCTAAAACAGACCCGCTTAAATTAACAAGGTTCCAGTCAGAATAAAAATCATAGAAAAACATCCTCTAGGGTTTAGAACACTTAATTTGGCCTTTGGAACCTAGTCTGACCTAGATCAGGGTTCTAGCTCCTCAATTAACCTAATTAGGGTTTTTACACAAAATGTCCAGTCAAATGAGGTCAAACCTAAAATCCAACTTCACCATTGGATTCCTTAGGTCCAAATTAGGTTTGTACCAAAATTTGGACCTAAGGAGAGGTCATCTTGACCTACTTTGCAATTTAGTGCACCCAAATCACAAATTGGTCCCTATCTTTTGAATACCTTTGCAGAGAGCCCCCTAGGTTCTTCGCCTCCTTTGAAAATCGGTCCTGCCGCCATTGCTAGGGCAGAACCGAGCTCCGGCGAGGTTCGGAGAGGGATTGCTCTCTAATCCCTCAGAGATTCCCTCCCAGAAATGGAAGGAGGATTCTCTGAGGAATTCCCTTCCTTATAAAGACAATTACAATCGCTGGTGTGAACCCAATCTCTCATGCGAACGCACGAGAGATTTGGGTATCCACCTTCCTTCCAACTCCGGCGAGCCAGCAGACCTAATTGCGCGCTCTCCACGCGCTGATAGGAGCGGCCAGCGCCTATAAAACACCCCCCAGACCCTGCCGCAGAAGGCGAGCTTGATTTGGCCGAGTGTCCACCCCCAATTCATCTCCTCCTGCCCGGCCGAAAGTCCCAGCAAGCTCCGGCGAGCCCCCCTTCCCTCCCTCTTCGCTCTGCCACAAAACCAGTGGCAGAGTTAGCTTCCTGACTTCCCTCCGCGTCGCGCAGTACCCGCGCACGCCGCCTCAGCCCCGTCTTCGCCGCCATTCTCCACCACTGGGCATCATCTTCTCCGGCGACTGCAGGTACTGCTGTCCGCCTTCCATCCCCTTTCATCCTTACAATTAGGTTAGAACTCCTCTCCATCCTCTCCTCTCTCTTTTCCCCCTGTTATCTCATCTGATTACCCCTCGACCGACGCTGACCACCCTCATCTTCCACATCACCGACCGACCTCCGGCGAGCCGCTTCCACCATTCCAGCCCCCCACACGGCTCGCCAACCACCTCGAGAGCTCCGCCTCACCACCAGGAACTCGATCCACCCCACAACTGCCACTGCAGACCTCCATAATCACCCCCCGAGCAACCCACCATCTTCGGCCACACGTTGACCTAGGCACGCATGCCTAGGCCAACATGCGGCCTGCAGCATCGTCCACCGCCTTCGCCGTGCCAATCAGATCAACTAGAGACCTTCGCCGTGGCACGGCGAAGGTCTCTAGTTGATCTGATTGGGCCGAGAGGCTCGTTTTGTGCATGACAGTGTTTGAGCTCCTGCCGCCATGGACGACCTCTGATGGCACGGCGAAGGTCTCTAGTTGATCTGATTGGGCCGAGAGGCTCGTTTTGTGCATGACAGTGTTTGAGCTCCTGCCGCCATGGACGACCTATGATGAAGCTCCAACGAAGCTCCAGGCACCCGGTCTCCCAGGCTACAGGTGCTGCACACTCGCGCGAGTGTCGCGAGGTGAGTGAGTCCAGCAAGGAGCGCCAGCAGAGTCAACAGCTTGGGCAATCGAGCGACAAAACTCTGCTAGCACGCGTGAAGGCGAGACCAGATAGTCCCACATCGTGGGATTGCAACACTCAGGTACCATATAAGTTCTTTTTGTGTTATCGTCTTAGTGCCTCCGTAAGCACAGGGGTGAGGTCCCTCACTTCCCTCACCCACCTCGTCCGCGGCTTGACCACGCGGATCTGGCGGATCCGACCCGACCTAGACCTACGCACTCCTCGCGCATCATCACCTGCAGGTGCGTCTGGTCCCAGGTATGATCCGACCCGATTATGGCTGTGGCTCTGGTAGAGCGTCCCTGAGTGAATTGCTTGAGAGAGAGATGCGTGGGTTGAGGGAGAAAGGATAGGTTTTGTTCTGTGTAGGCACAGGCTGAACACGTTGAGGAAGAAGGACTCGGTCGCGAGAAGGAAAAGAAGAAGGAAGAAGGAAAGGCAGGAAGAACAGAGAAGACCAAAGAAGAAAGAAAGAAGCCTTCGCAGAAGAAGAAGGAGCAAGATAGAGAAGAAACAAGGCAGAGAAGAAGAAGAAAGAAAGAAGCCTTCGCAGGAGAAGAAGAAAGAGAAGAAAAGAAAGCAAACACAGTAGCAGAAAAAGAAGAAACAGAGAGACTGCTGAGGAAGAAGAATAATCAAGAAGAAAAGGGAACCTACTTTTAAGACGTCTGATCTTGTGATCAGATGTCCAATTTCATTTCTTTTTGTCCTAACTACTTTTAATCGCATACATTCATAGTTAAATTGATATTTTGAGTAAATTAGAGTGTTCAATTACATTTTGACTAGTAGTAAATTCCATTTGCTCCCTGTGATCGACCTCGGATACTCCGGTCTTCGAGTAATAAAATTCTTTATATTTGTTTAGACGTTTTGTCGGTTATACTACAACGTGACATCCTTTAAACCCGCACAAAATCGTCGACAACATTTTGGCGCCGTTACCGGGGAGCAATGCACAATTTACCACTAGTCTCTACATTCTTTTTATCATATTGAACACTAACTTGCCCTACTTTGCTTTGATGTGATCTTGCAGGTACTTCATGAGAAAATCTATCCTGCAAGTCAACCACTCCAGGGCAGGTAATTTCTTTTCTTCCTTAATCGTCACCTAATCTTTGAAAGACAAAAGGAAGAAAATCAATTTAGGAATCAATTGCCTTCTTTATATAGTATCACCATCTCTAAGGCAAAACATTTCCTGATTTTGCGAAAATTTCTTCAAATATTCTTGAAGTTGGAGTGATTTTTTTTCCCATCCCATAAATTCTTGTGCCTAATTGAAATAACGCTTAATCTCGGCGGACCACACACTTCTTGTTTATAAGTCCAAAGAGAACTTTTGAAAAATAAAAAGTGGATTGGAAATAGAACCAAATTAGGGTTTCCACATTAGGGTCTTGAAGCGCTAGTCACACATGCCTGTGTAAAAGGAAATAAACCCTCCCGCATCAGTGTGCTACCCAAGCCCTTGATTGAAGAAAGCTAAATAAGACAAACCCTAAATTGAGCTTTAAAATCACTTGAATCTTAAAATTTTATTTTTTTGACCTAATAACCTGGGAGTCAAATCAGGGTGATCTCTAGGCTCCAAGCTTAGAATCACTCTGCCATCTATAGGACAGGTCAGGTGAAGTTGACCCCTTGGGTCAACCAACCTCTAAATTAGGTCACAATACCAAAAACATCTAAAGTTCAAGTGAGAACCCTAAAAGCACCTTTGAAACAAAAAGTGATAGACTTAAGAGGTCAAGGTCCCCATTTTGGTCTACCTGGAATCTCAGTGACAAGAGAGGTTGGGTGGGGGAAACCCTGTAACCCGTAGGGACACTCTACCGTGTAGGGGTCTTTGCGGGACTCTCTCTCTCTAGTTGCCCAGGTAATTCTCAGGTGGACGATCTTCAAATCCAGGGGTCCATCTACCCCGAACCTCCATAGTCATCCAAACATCTTTTAGGTGTCTTGATTGGGTCAAGAACAACTCCAGTCCTGCATCTTTTCTCTTTAGAGCACACACACTCATTTTCAGTGGGACTCGTTATTCAGATCTGATCGCTTCATAACACATCTTGAGTCAAACTCTGATCTTGATTCCACCACCTGATCCAAATATGCAGCCGAACCACCTAGGACTACCATTCAAGAAACCTGAATACCGGAGATCCATGAGAGATAAAATGATTGAGGATGCCATGAGATTTTATGAAAATGAAGAAACCTCAACAACAATAAGAAACATTCAGGTTGATGTCCCAACAACCACAACCTTTGTCATAACTTGTGCCCAAGTATTATTAGCAGAAGCCAACAAAGGATCAACCCGTGACTTGCTCATTACTGCATACATTGAGATAGAAAGATTGCACAATAGTGAATACCTTCAATGTATGACAAATCCTCGACTTTGGAAGCAACACCAAGATAGTCTTGAAAAATGGGAAGAGATAATGAGATTAATAAAACAAGTGATTGATCAAAAATACCCGTACATACCACCAACAGAGGATGAGCTATCTTGGAACAACATCGAGGATAAATCTGACCTCGGGTTTGAGGCACAAAATGGTTGTGGATTCCCAACCCAGATGGAATATAATGCACCTGATATTGAAGAAGGTTGGGAAGCTCCAAATGCAGGAAAAGACCATGATCAGCCCATTTTAGAATCCCAAGACTCCTACAAGTATGAGAGTAGAACTGAACCTCTCGAGGGTGTAAATTCCGTCCCTTATTCTGATAAGGTGGCCCTCGAAGGTTATTCAGACCTAAATTCTAGTAATTCAACCCATATCCTAAGCCTAGAACCTAGATCTGAAACATATTTTGAAGATTTTAAGGCCCCAGATGAAGAAAATCAATCTCTTAATGAAGAATATGATTTTGGGCCTCGATTTGATGAATATCCCTCGTCAACCTCCTCAGAGGAATGAATCGATTTTGCGGAAGTCATGCCAATCTACGACACAGAAACCGAGGAGTTGGACGAGCAGGGTTTCAATTGGGTCTGCCCTACTAGCCTAGAATCTGAGCCTCTACCAGATAAGGATACCCTTTTAAGCTCAGAATTAACATTTAGGCTAGATCCCAGTCAGGCTGCTGAATATACAACATATGATTTATTCTATGGTGGAACTCATGATCTAGAATCTCATTCAAACTTTGATTTTCGCAAACTCTTCGACGATCTCGAATCTGACCATAACATCGGAGAAAATCTGCCTCCTGATTATAACATGTCAATCTTCTTTGAAGCCACCTGCTCCACATATACAGAACCAATCAAAACCCGTTCCCCACCCCGACCCGCAATCGGACTCAATTTCTATTCCGATTCACCTCTCACTGAGCCGTTTGCAGATGATTCAACTCCATATCTAGACCAGGTATCGGGTACTGATCAGACCACAAATCAGGAGCCTCCATCCTTTGATCACCTCTGTAGGGATTCCACACCTTACATGGATAATTTTTCGGAACCCTACTTTGACCAGGCTGATTCGACTCAGCCTGAACCCGAGTTTTTACTTCCATATCCATCAGAACGTCACTGCATATGGTGGGTTCCGCATCTGCTGATCTACATCTATCAACCCACCAGACTTATTGGGTTTGGGCTGCATCATCAGCCCACTGATCTCAACAAGCACCTGGTTGGACCAACTAGGCTCTTAATCAAGGAGCTTGTTTTCCAAAACTCCATTTCTTTGATCACTCCCTCTCCACCCCATTTTCTGCTCGGCTGAAGGCATTAAATTTAGCGCTTAACGGGAGGCAACCCGTCATCCCAAACACAGAGACCCATCTGATTATCCATCTAGACTCCACTTCTATTGCACCTTGAGACCAGCCTTAGACAGATGATCCCACCTCTGGTACACGTATCAGAGCTTGAAATCATCCGCATCAGTCATTTATGACCCATTCACCCACCTGATATATCCTGTTCTAAGCCCTTGACCTCAACACTAATTCACACCCTCTGTTTACAATGAGGACATTGCAAAACTTAGGCATGAGGGGGTGATAAAGTGTATACATACAGAACCAAGAAAAAAAATCAGGAGTCTCACACACAAAAAAATTTGCATATGTCAAAAACGCAAAAAAAAAATGAAAAAAATTAAGAAAAAGAACAAAAAAATGGGGGGAGGGAGGAAATTTTGTGAGCCACTTAAGCATAAGGAGGAGAAAAAGAAGAAAAATGACAAAAAGGAGCATAAAATGAAAATGAAAAGAAATAGTCATTAGTAAAAGATTAAGGGGTTAACTGAAGTTCTAGACCGAATCAAGAAAAAGAAAAGAAAAGTGCTACGGAGATATAACAAGAGATTAGCAGGAACGCTGGTCTTAGGCCTTTTGGGCTAGTACCTTTAGCTTAAAAATTCACGTATCCGTTAAAATCTGGATAATCCTCAAGAGGTTGAGGAAAATGAGAAGCTTGAGTATTAGGTCTAAGGCTTAGGAAGTATTCGGCCTCGTTAACTGACCTCCGGTTTGCGGGATTTGGTAACCTAAGCACCCAAATTCACACACAGTCTGGTTCAGTGCGCATAAACATCCAAATCACGCGAAAAGCGTTTAATGTTCTAAAAAAGTCACCTAGATTAGGAGCAGCCAATCAGCACAAAATGATTTGGACAAGTTCCCAGCGCAGAGAGGCAGGAAATTCCCCTCGAAGATGCGTAACAACATATCGTCTCCTCGGTGCTTGTCTCTTAGGATATTTAAATATCCTACCGGGGGCATGTAAGCACTCTGCTGGTTCAGAAACCATGGGCGGCATTATCACGAAATGTCAATCGCCAGGGTTTGGATTCGGCCACGGAACGCCATGGGCGGGATTATCTCGAAATCTCGAAAGCCAGGGATCCGGGGGTTGCCATGGGCGGGATTATCTCGAAATCTCGAAAGCCAGGGACCCTTGAGGATTGATGATGGAGACGAGGAATCCGATACAGACCGTGTTGAGAAGCTAATCTGAAGCTAGAAATAAAAAGAAAAGAGAGAGAAAAGCTCTCCAAACAAATAAATCTTCTATCTCTCTCTTACAAAAAATGCACTGCAAACTGAACTTAGGCTAAAAATGTCTCAAGCACGGGTGCTTTAACCGCGGAGTCCAACAAACCCTAGGTTAGTTTCTGTGGGCCGTAGAAACCTTTGCGGAAGACTGAGGCTAAAGCGGAACAGGTCCGGATTTTGGTTGGTACTTGAATACCTCCAGGCCTATTGTCGACATTCCTACCTAAATCACAAAATAAAAGGAGAAGCACTTATCATAATTGTTGACAGACACTCAGGGTCTAGAATGGAAGTTAAAACCTTGAAATTTTGCTAAGGGACTAGCAAAAGCTAGGCATGGGGGTATGATGAGAGCCTCATCATGAGCCATAACTAGCTCATTTTGACCCAATAAAGAAGATAAAAGCTCCTACATAACCTAGAAGAAGGCCTAACTGAAGGAACAAGTGCTCTGAGAAGAAAACATGAAATAAAGGTTAAAACTGCAATTATACCATTGCAGTACATAAACGGGATTTCTCAGAGGCAAAACATAGGTCAAATGGTCTAAATGAGATAAAAAGAGGGTTGAGTCAATCAGAAATGGGTTCATGTGCAATCTAAGAACTAAATGACACTTGGTAACCCTAAAACAGACCCGCTTAAATTAACAAGGTTCTGATCAGAATAAAAATCAAGTAAACCCTCTAAAAATCATAGAAAAACATCCTCTATGGTTTAGAACACTTAATTTGGCCTTTGGAACCTAGTCTGACCTAGATCAGGGTCCTAGCTCCTCAATTAACCTAATTTGGGTTTTTACGCAAAATGTCTAGTCAAACGAGGTCAAACCTAAAATCCAACTTCACCATTGGATTCCTTAGGTCCAAATTAGGTTTGTACCAAAATTTGGACCTAAGGAGAGGTCATCTTGACCTACTTTGCAATTTAGTACACCCAAATCACAAATTGGTCCCTATCTTTTGAATACCTTTGCAGAGAGCCCCCTAGGTTCTTCGCCTCCTTTGAAAACCGGTCCTGCCGTCATTGCTAGGGCAGAACCGAGCTCCGACGAGGTTCGGAGAGGGATTGCTCTCTAATCCCTCAGAGATTCCCTCCCGGAAATGGAAGGAGGATTCTCTGAGGAATTCCCTTCCTTATAAAGACAATTACAATCGCTGGTGTGAACCCAATCTCTCGTGCGAACGCACGAGAGATTTGGGTATCCACCTTCCTTCCAACTCCGGCGAGCCAGCAGACCTAATTGCGCGCTCACCACGCGCTGATAGGAGCGGCCAGCACCAATAAAACACCCCTCAGACCCTGCCACAGAAGGCGAGCTTGATTTGGCCGAGTGTCCACCCTCAATTCGTCTCCTCCTGCCTGGCCGAAAGTCCCAGCAAGCTCCGGCGAGCCCCCCTTCCCTCCCTCTTCGCTCTGCCACAAAACCAGTGGCAGAGTTAGCTTCCTGACTTCCCTCCGCATCGTGCAGTACCCGCACACGCCGCCTCAGCCCCGTCTTCACCGCCGTTCTCCACCACTGGGCATCATCTTCTCCGGCGACAGCAGGTACTGCTGTCCTCCTTCCGTCCCCTTTCGTCCTTACAATTAGGTTAGAACTCCTCTCCATCCTCTCCTCTCTCTTTTCCCCCTGTTATCTCATCTGATTACCCCTCGACCGACGCTGACCACCCTCGTCTTCCACATCACCGATCGACCTCCGGCGAGCCGCTTCCACCATTCCAGACCCCCACACGGCTCGCCAACCACCTCGAGAGCTCCGCCTCACCACCAGGAACTCGATCCACCCCACAACTGCCACTCCAGACCTCCATAATCACCCCCTGAACAACCCACCATCTTCTGCCACAGGTTGACCTAGGCACGCACGCCTAGGCCGACCTGCGGCCTGCAGCATCATCCACCGCCTTCGCCGTGCCACGGCGAAGGTCTCTAGCTGATCTGATTGGGCCGAGAGGCTCGTTTTGTGCATGACAGTGTTTGAGCTCCTGCTGCCATGGACGACCTCTGATGAAGCTCCAACGAAGCTCCAGGCACCCGGTCTCCCAGGCTACAGGTGCTGCACACTCGCACGAGTGTCGCAAGGTGAGTGAGTCCAGCAAGGAGCGCCAGTAGAGTCAACAGCTTGGGCAATCGAGCGACAAAACTCTGCGGGCACGCGTGAAGGCGAGACCAGATAGTCCCACATCGTGGGATTGCAACACTCAGGTACCATATATGTTTTTTTTGTGTTATCGTCTTAGTGCCTCCGTAAGCACAGGGGTGAGGTCCCTCACTGCCCTCACCCGCCTTGTCCGCGGCTTGACCACGCGGATCTGGCGGATCCGACCCGACCTAGACCTACGCACTCCTCGCGCATCATCACCTGTAGGTGCGCCTGGTCCCGGGTACGATCCGACCCGATTATGGTTGTGGCTTTGGGAGAGCGTCCCTGAGTGAATTGCTTGAGAGAGAGAGATGCGTGGGTAGAGGGAGAAAGGATAGGTTTTGTTCTGTGTAGGCACAGGCTAAACACGTTGAGGAAGAAGGACTCGGTCGCGAGAAGGAAAAGAAGAAGGAAGAAGGAAAGGCAGGAAGAACAGAGAAGACCAAAGAAGAAAGAAAGAAGCCTTCGCAGAAGAAGAAGAAGGAGCAAGACAGAGAAGAAACAAGGCAGAGAAGAAGAAGAAAGAAAGAAGCCTTCGCAGGAGAAGAAGAAAGAGAAGAAAACAAAGCAAACACAGCAGCAGAAAAAGAAGAAACAGAGAGACTGCTGTGGAAGAAGAATAATCAAGAAGAAAAGGGAACCTACTTTTAAGACGTCTGATCTTGTGATCAGACGTCCAATTTCATTTCTTTTTGTCCTAACTACTTTTAATCGCATACATTCATAGTTGAATTGATATTTTGAGTAAACTAGAGTGTTCAATTACATTTTGACTAGTAGTAAATTCCATTTGCTCCCTGTGGTCGACCTCGGATACTCCGATCTTCGAGTAATAAAATTCTTTATATTTGTTTAGACGTTTTCTCGGTTATACTACAACGTGACATCCTTTAAACCCGCACAAAATCGTCGACAACATAGACTCACTTAACGGTAATTGAGACAGACTTCGGGTTTCTATGCCTCTAGGTGACCGGAAAAGGAAATAAATTTGCCTGAAGGTGTATTTGTTCGATTGGTAGCTTTCTCCCTACGTTTGTTTTAATTAGGGTCAACACAAGGATTTTTCCAGTGTATATCTCCCCGGCTTGTACTACTTCCCCGCTTCTTCCTTAAGTGTTTTGGTCTTTTTTTGTGCAGTTATTGAGCTGGGCTCTGGACAACCGACCAATGGGCTATTACCCACGATCACTTGCCAGCCATACTTGTGCGGTGAAGTGTGGTTTATTTTTCTTTTCTTCTTCTTCCTTTTTTTTTTTCGTAGGTGGCTTCCCTGATCTCAAATGTACCTAGAGGCAATGAAGAAGAAATGGCCTGTGGCTGGGTTCTGGACAACATGCCAATGGGCTGTTACCCACGACAACTTGTCAGCCATACCACCCTAGAGAGTTTATTAGCTACCCAATTTTTGTCAAAATCTCTGAGAAGTGAGTCTGTGCAGAAATGTGTGCAGATGCTTAGACTTAAGGTTTTTCTAAGTTAGAGAGTGAGTTGATAAGTCGTATACTTATACCTTATTTAGTAGGTGGATTAGAATAGCTTAACGTTGCAAGGATTCAAAGCTAAATCCATATTTTAACGAACACCAGGGCTGATTAAGCCTGAAGGCTTGAAAAGTCTAAGTGTTTAAGTTCTTTTTGTATTATTTCCCACTATTGACAAGTTTCTAATGCCTAAGTTTTCTTCCTAAATTCAATTTTTATTTATTTATTTATTCAAACTGATTAAATGAGCTCAGGATTATGCAATTTACCACCCCCCCCCCAATGCTTAAGTTGGACAATGTCCTCATTGGCAAGCACATGGATGCAAAAAGGGTTCAAAAAGATAGTACCTGAGTGGCGTAAACTACCGGATCAGTCTGAATCCTCAGGATTGCCTCCCAGGGAGCGCTGAGTTTAACGCCTCCAGCTGGGCGGTGCACAAACAGGAATGGATTGGGTCAAGGAGGTATGTACAAAATCAACCAGACCCAAAGTTAGAAGTCCACAGATGCGAACAAGGTTGTGGTGGAGTCCTGTTCCTAAGGGGCGGGAATTCTGTATCATGCATGCCCGTGTCAGATCCTCTCTTAGTTTGCGGGCATGCAAACAAGTTGATGTGGACGAACGCACCCCAAATACGACATGCCAGACACTAAGGATGTAGGTTTTATGCTCATCTTGTATCCCCATAAAATTGTAATCTATCAAAAGTGTATCAATTCCAGTGCATTTGGGTTGCAGGATCTTTATTCTGGTAGGGCAGGTAACAAAGTCAAGAGTTTCATAATGAGCCCTACAATCAAGCATGAGGCCTCTCTCCAAAGACGAATCTATCTATTCCGCAACTATGGTTTCATTGCTCATTCCCTCCAAGCCCTCGATCTCAAGAATATTTTCTTCAACCTCCTTTGTATCAGATTCACTATTTAAGGTTGCATTAGAGGTAGGGTCAATTTCATCCTTTAGATCATATTCTTTCTCTCGGCCCTCCTCCAAATTTGTGATGGGGGTTCCAACCAATTCATAATCGATTTCTTTGAAATTGTAACTCCATTCCCCATCTTCGATGTTGGCTGCTGTTCCCACCGGATTGCTTCTCTTGGGCCGATTAGATTCAGATTCCAAGGCATCTCCCCTCACATTCTCAGTTTCCTCCTGATGTTTGTCCTCAATGCTCCTCAAATTGTGTTCCGAGGAATCCTTACTGTCCTTATCCACTGAGCTGTCCAACTCCTGAGGGGTATCAATGGTGGACTGAACCAAATCAGGGTGACTGGGTGTAGTCCAATTGATCTTGGTAGGTCCTTGCTTTATGAATTCCATGAATGGCGTTGTGTGCAACAACTTTCTTTGGACTTCTTCCCCCAATTGTTGGAACAAATCCAACATGGCCTACTTCCCTTTAACCAATTCTTGATTCTGTCTGTGTAGTTCTAACTGGAGGTTATCAAGAATTGACATGGTGTCATTTGGTGTCCTTTGGATTTCCTCCTTGAAATCCAGGTTAAGAGAGTATGGTTGAGGTTGTGGATCAGAATCCATACTGGTGTTTAGGTTCTTGGGTGGGTCCTCTATTCTATCATGTTCAGGGTCCAGTTCTTCAAGAGGAACCATTCTCTGTTTGGTCCTACTCCAGAATAGTTGAGGTTCTAAGTTCTCCTCCCAGTCAGATTCTTCATCAGGGGACCAAATCAAAGGTTGATGATCCTGGGCTTGCCTAGATTTCTGATCATTTTCTGATTTCCATTTGTCTAGAACTCCTTCTAATCCAAAGGTCAAGTAGGAAAGGTTGTTGAATTTAGATGACCTTTCTTGGTTATTATCCTGAGAAGGGTAGGGTTCTTGGTGTTCTCCTAAAGTGTAGGTCCTATCGTAGCAGAGCGGGTAGGACCTAAATGAAAAGGCGTTGTGAGGAGAATCAAGATATGGAGCCCCACGATTTAAATCATACCCTTGGGTGGATATGTTGGGTGTATTCCAATAAGAGGTTGGTGCGGTTTGGTCATAATTGGGACAGTTGGGCCAAGAGGGATATTCAAGGTCGTATCCCCAACTTGGTGGTTGGTTAGCCCAAGTAGGCTATGGGTACGGTCTACTTGGGTTAGCATATAAATCCTGTTGGGGGTAGTTTGGGTAAGATGGATAGGCATTGAAATCCATGGTTTGGAAGAAATGGAGGGATGCGAGAAGAACAGATGAGAGAGAGTTGTGTACTCAACCAAGCAAACAAGCCTAGTCCTTATGGTGTGTTCCTTAGGGGACCTAGAAATCTCCAAAAGGGTGATTGATGAGTGGCTACTCACCATGGCTAAAAGGCCGAAATTAAGCTAGACACTAAGCAAAACAATATCAAATTAACATATAAAAAGGGTTAAGTGTGGGAATTAAAGAAAAAGACCTAAAACTGTTAATGTGTGTTAAAACTTCATAATTAGGTCACAAAAATGAGATATTCTAAAAGTTAAAGAACAAATGATGATCCATGCATCAATTGAACACATAAACAAGTTAAAAAAGCCAAATCAGAAGTAAAATCAATGTCTTAAATGTTCAATTAAGCACATGTAAAAATTTGAAAGCAATTGGACATCATTTAGGCTTAGAAATAAATAGATTACAATTAGGTCCTTCACGCATTACATTTCTACCCTTCAAAACTCCTTCTTGGACCTTTTTGCAAGCCGCAGGGACCCTTCTGTATGACTGCAAGGCCCTTCCAGTTATAGTTCTTTTCACTTTTGGACCTGCACGCTATTCTTCTACCCCTTCGTTCAAGGGTCTTCCTGCAAGTTTTCCCTCATTTCAGAGAGAAGCCGGTGTTCTTCACGCGCACTGTAGCACGTGAAGAACACAGCCATTCTCGACCGTCCATCGCACTTTTGATCTCGATCTGCGGCTGGAATCAAATGGAACCTTCGCGTGATTCGGTGAGTGCGTTCACCTCTCTTCCCAGATCTCATCTGACGGTCAGATCTCTCTCTTGACTCGCCGTGCGCTCTACCCATCTCATCCTCACCGTTGGCTTAATTTTGATTAACCTCACCCTTGCGGTGATTCCAATCACTGAGCTGCTACTTAAGCACCTCAGTGGTGTCGTGCGCAAGGGATCGCTCCCTCCTACATCTCTTAGCGATCAGTTCGTCCACTCCAGTCTCTCCTCCTCATCTAGCCCCTGATTTCACAGCCATCGGCTGTGGAATCATCTCCTGGTCTCGACCCTCCTCGTCGCTAAGGACCTCGTAGCACTTGAGGATGACCCTGGAGTCTCACTAGCAGACTCTTCCCTCCGCTGGAGTCACCCTCCTCCTTTCTTCCTCCTTAGCCGCCGGCTAAGGACCCATAGGTCCCATTCTTCCTTTTAGTTTAGGTTTTTAATTCTGCACAAGTAGTGTTAGATTTAGTTTGCAGTAGTTTAGAATAGATTTAGTTTTAATTGTTAGTGTTTAATGTTAGCTGTAGTTAGATTAGTCTTAGGAGTAGAATTAGTATTAGATCCCCTCCCTCACCTCCTCTGATCAGTCCAGATCAGAGGGGAAGAATCATCTGTTCATTGTTCAATTTATCTCCCTCTTCATGTTTTGTTTTTCCACCATCCAATTCTGATTTATGTTTCTTTTAACGACGAATTTTTCATCAATCACCTACACATCCAGACCCAATTTCAGATCTGATGGTGTACTGCCTCAGATCTGAAAGTGGCATCACAAGCACCATTTGGGGCTTCTCACTCACTCCATTTGTTTCACAAAAGCCCCTCTGTTTTAAATGGATTGCCTCAGTTTGTCAAAGCACTTTTGATTTGGATTTTAAAGGATTTTTACTCTCTGAAATGTTTTGACAGATCTGACGAATTGAAGGGATTTTTTGTTTTCATTGTGAGCAAGGACTCTGAGAAGTTCTCTGGTGACAGAGAACCAATCAGAAGAGCCTTTCATGATTCTGTTTATACTTTGTTTTGAATGCATTCGCCAGCTTCCATTAAATTTCCTTAATGCATTCTTAGTCTCTTTTTGCTATTTCAGAACTGCCATACACTATTTGTGTTGATGATCATTTCTGTATGGTGATTCTCTAACCTAAGGAGTTTTCCATACTCCTTAAGGTTGCAAGAAACTGGGATTGTATGTTGTTGGTTTTAATTGATTGAGCTAAGTCTTCCTTCATGCTGTCTATGGCATTAGGAAGACTAACTCAATGCCATTTGCTGTTTTGATCTAAAATGATGCTTCTGATAAGGTTTTTTCTTGTTGGGTATTTGAACTGAATTCTTATGTGATTTTCGTGAGATTTAAACCCTTATCAGATTTGGATTTCAACTCTCAAAATTTTTAGTTTGTTTTGAATTTTCTCTTATTCCCAGTTATACAATAACATGCTGCATCTAGCAGCTACATTCCCCTCTTCTCTAAACTCCCTTCTTCTCTAAATTTTCCTCTCATCTGTTGAATACATCCCTCTCTTCAAGTGGACTAACTGCAGCAGTAGTTAGCCCATTTGACAGTGGCTTAAGCCATTGCTGATGCTAAACAAAACACCCTGAACAACACACCTTTTCATCCCTCTCCATCTTCTCTGACAGTAGCTTAGCTGCTATTTAAATTGAAATCAAAACTTAATTAACCTTTCTTCCCTCATTTCCTAACTTCCTACTAAAACCTAATTATATATACTTATTTTAAAACTGTAAATATACCTATCCATAGTATTATAACTATAACATATAGCCTAATTATGTAAGTAAGATACATAGTTATACTGTAAATATGTATAAAACCTGTACATAAATCCATATACATATGTAATCTATGTAAATATATGTATATATACTAAACTATTATGTATGTATCTACTTAATAATGTATATATATATAAACAGATCCCTATTTACATATTTAATAGCTAAATTATAGAGTAACTTAGCTAAATTAATAATTTAGAGCTATAATTAAATTAAATAAATCTATAAACTTAGGATAATATATATAGTAAGTAATTTAATCTAATTAAAGTGTATTTATACCTAGTACAACTTACTGTAACTTAGTTTTAATTATAAACTACACAGAATTGCTATTTTAGCCTAAATAAAACATAAATAAATTCGTAAAAATACAATAAAAATATGTATTAAATACTTAAGTATGTAAATTGAAACTGTTTAAGGTCAATTAGACCATTTACTAATTATTTTATAAGTAATTAACTATTTAATCACCTAAATCAACTTGTATAATCAGCCTAGTTTAGCGAATTTATTTGTATAGTAAACATATTTAAAATTCAAAATTAATTAATCAATTATGTAGTATTATGTAAATATTTTATTTTTTTAATAATTTATTTTATTTTTTTAATAATTTATGGCCCCCAAATCGAGGGCCAAAAACATGCCCAGACGCAGCTGCGCCTGATTTCCAGCGCACGATGTGGCGCTGGAATAGCACCACATCGTGTGCTGCAAGTCAAGCGCAGCCACATATAAGTTAATTATGCTATAGTTTCACCAGTCGTCACAGTGCCGGGCGCCCGAAACAGCATCCTACTCCATTGGATCCGATTACCCGTTAGCCATGTACTGTCTGATTTGCGATGAATGTGTGTGTGGGGGCTGGGGGCCCGAGCGTGCGAGCATGTGGCGTTTGGCTGAGGCCTGACGCTGAGCTGAAAACGTAACTAAGCCACATAATCTGAGATTAGGGTGCGCTTAGTAGAGGTCTGATCCCACCCTAGGGGTGCTGTGTATCCCTCGGAAAGCGCGCCCGCGAACTAAGCATGTTTTAAACTAATGACATTAGCCTAACCCCATCCCCACCGCAGCCTCTGAAGTATCTTAAGATAGAAGAAAAGAACAGACGAGTTAAGTTAATACAAAGAGAAGAAAAAGAGAGGAACACAAGAGATAACAAGAATAGAAAGACTTACTGTACATATAGTAGTAGAATAAATCTATATAATTGCTAACAGAATAAAGTGACAGTATAAACATCGCTAAAGACCTCAGTTTTGCCTTTTAGGTTGTATATAGTGTTTTCTGAGATTTAGCGACGCTTATATCTGTCACTGAAACTTCTGTATATGTTACTATAAATAACAAACTAATAAATTAAGTCTCTACACCATTGCATCCTAAGGTATTATATACTATTATGTTAGTACTAATAGGATAACTTGTAAATACATAGTTTAGAGTATAATAATAGATTGTTTGATGCTTGTTCATAGTTAGTATTTTTGCAAGCATTTCTTAGTAATTAGGTAAATAAAACACACATTCATTCATTCTTTAATAAGATGTAAAGTTTCTTTTTGGAATTAGAGGATAATTTTGAGATCAAAGAGTGACCGAATTAAATTCAATAAATTGCCTCCCAGTGAACGACCTGGAACAAAACCAGTAAAAATTAGATAAATAAGCAAATGATAATAATGGTTGTAATGACTGGTACTCACCCATACTCACCACTATACGACATTCTTAGTGTTATATTATACACCCTATACTACAACGACATGATCATAACAATAATCATTCATCATCATACAACCATTGTGTTATATACACATTACACATCAACATCATCAGTGATTAAGCTCGTAAGCACTGGACTGCCCTTCCCAAAGCTAATCTGGCCAGGTTGATTGCGAGGGGATTGCAGGGAAGGTTTTTCCTTTGGCTTGTGCCTTCGGTTCCGTAGACCCCACAACCGCGGTCGTTTGACATTGCCCCATAGCCTAGTCACCAGATTCTACTAAGGGAATGAAAGCCAAGTGCCTAGTGAACAAAACCTCATTTTTTGAGACTTAACTCAGTCCTACCTAGGGCACGTCTACTCAGTTTTAAAGGGCTAGGATAGTGCTTGTGCTTAGGGTTATGTGATGAGGCATTGATTGGGGTGGTGCCTCTTAATTTTCCACTTTCAAGGTGTGTGCTTCTAGCAAAACATGGTTTTCAAGCAAGGATTTGTTAAGATGTGGTGTCTTTTAGTGTTTCATCCTTACTTTAGTACTTTTTAGGGTTGACGTGTCTTAATGTTTTCAAACAAGTTTCAGTGGGCACGTCAAGTTCTGCACACAGCTTGGTGAAAGTAGATTTCCTTTTTATTCTGTAGAGGCTCTAAAACCCTAATGTACTCATCTTAATGATCATGCAGCTTCTATTAGATGAGTCGGCTTTAGGGTTGAGTGGTGTGGCCCAGGTCAACTCACGGTGGCTTCGCAAACACCACTCAAGAAAAAGAAAAGAACACTCCAAGAATTTATTCAGAATGTTAGAGTGTAAATTTTTTTGTGGGGTGATGTGTTAAGGATGTGGGTCAAGCGATCATACACTACGCGAATTTTTTTCAGTTTTTACGTTCTTTTTTAGTTTTTTCACGTAAGAAAACGATCATGAGAGAAAGATTACTCACTATCGGTCCTCGTAGCGCCTACTCCCTCGCTACCATTGTGGGATGCGTCGCTTCACCGTCCACGCGTCGAATTCCTGCAACCATCAAGTAAAAAGGAAAATAGGGCATTAGACGATGTGAGGATGAATATGGAATGGAGGTGATAAAACAAATCCGTTGCCTCCCCGGCAACGGCACCAAAAACTGACGTGCTGTTGTGTGTGTGTGTTAAGAAGTGTCATTATAGTCGCACTTGCAATGTCGATTTTAAAATAAGTAAACAGAGGTGAGTCCGAGTGTCGGTCTTAGGGAGGCGTGAAAATCGGATTTTTGCGCATCACTTGTTGTCACAGAAAGTGAGGAGTTTTGCTTGCGAAAGATGCGATTTTGAAAAGCGAGAGAGAGGTAGAGAGAGAGGGTTTAGGGTTAGAAAGTTCCTTGTTTGATTATGCAACTTGAATGGAAATTAAAGTGATAATTGTACGGAAAATAACTTCATTAATCATGCACTTGTAGTTCATAGCTTACAACATTAAATACATGCTTCAAACAAAAGTAATGGAAAGCTTAAAAGAGAGAGAGAGAAAAAGAGAGAGTGGAGAGCGACGAGGCAGCCACGACGGTGGAGGAGGCTCCGTCGGCAGCTCGTTGTCTCCGGCGATTACAAGAGGGCCTAAAGCTAGCTAAGAGAGGGGTGGAGTAGTTGTAAGGGGAGTGAATGCCTTGAGTGAGTGGTTGGAGGGGGTTTAAATAGGGTTAAGGCTTCCTAAAAGAAGAAGGGGCTTTAGCGACGTCCAGAGCGTCGCTAAAACCACTCCCAAAAGCGTTGGTGAAGCCCTGCTGCCGTTTGTCAGCCACCCGCCTTGTTTCTTCTTCTCGTGTGATCTGCGGCTACTGTGCGAGAGCCGTCCGATCGAAGATCGGACGGCTGGGATCCCTCCTCGGCTGCGCTGGGATCACGCCTCGAGCGTTGTGTGCGCGGGCGTCATCGCCCGCCGTGCGCGTGCGTGGGCGCCCATGAGCTGCGGTTGCGCCGTGTGGCGAAATCTTGGTCGCCCGCTGCTGATCGGGCAACCCAATTTCGCCGTGAGCTACCTCCGTCTTCAATTTCGGCTCCGCGTGGCTCGAACCTGCGTCACGTGCGCGCGGGCGTGCACGCTAACCATTGCACCACGCCCGCGCTTTGTCGCAGCGACTATGGGCGGGCACACGAGTCTCGACCGTTCGATCGAAGATCGACGGCCGAGATCTGATCTCAGCTAGATGAGGGGTGGCGTGCAGTGGAGCGGGGGGCTGACGTGGTAGAATATGGGTCGTTGATCTCCAGATCAATAGTCAGAACTTCTTGGGCCCATTGCAGGAGCTCCAGATGTCGGATTTGGCCGATCTTGAGTTCGTTGGACTCCGTTCGTCGTTCTGAATCCATCCGTGCGGTCCGATTGCTCATCTGAGGCCTGCTTTGACAAATGCTTACACAAATGGCCATTAATACAGTTTTATAAGCAATCTTGGTACATGATGCATGCAATGCTCCTATTCTACTTATGTTGTGCCTTTTATTATTAAGATGGGCCATATTCAACATAATTATCACCCCCTTGTGCAGTGTTATCAGAACCTAGTTCTACTTCTCTTTTATGTTTTGGTGTTAACAAAATCATTTTAAATCTAATTCAGGAAATAATAGGATCTAAGGATGGATGAATGAAGTAATGATGGCATGAAGATTGAAGATTGTTTCTTTTTGTTCATATTTTTTGTAATCTAGATTGTATATGTCTCCTAACAAGATAAATGACTTAGGAATTAAAATCAAAAGAGATAATTAGGAATCATTCTTCCGTTCAGCTATTCGTTTGAAAATACATCATTTTGTTGAAGTATTGATCGTGTATTTACGCTCATATTTCACTTAGATTGAGATCAAAGCTCATTCTTGGTACTTGGCACTGGTTTGGTTTTTAGTCCCAAATTGTGAACAAGTATCGGTACTAATCATGCGTATCGATACATGGTGCTCACATTTTGAAGACTTGAGAAGTACCTGGACCTTACAATTAGGTCACAGGACCCGAATCCGTGAGTCACAAGTACCGGTACTCATCATTAGTACTAGTACCTAGTGACTTAGTTGGTATTCAACTGTTAGCACTGAGTATCGGTACCCAAGGATTGTTGGGCTGACTGCTAGTTAATTTGTGAGCAGTCAGTACTGGTACCACAACTTTAGTACTGGTACCAACTAACCATTGTGACCAATCTGAACAGCTATTTTACAATTAATCCTATCTCTAATCTTCCCAAATTGGCCTTAATGGCTAGTAATCATAGGGAAGATGTTTAGTGGCTTATAAAAACACCTTTTGTGTATCATTTGCACACAACACAAGCAAAAATTATCTCCTTGCTCCTAATTCCCAAATTTCACATTTCAAGCTGCAAGGATTATTGTTGCATTCTTCTTCAAGTCGATACTCTCTGCAACAAACCTCCTTCAAGAAATCTCGTTCTTCATCGTATAATCTTTTGCTTTAGTGTGCTTTCATTAGATTAGTCTATAATTATTTTTTTAAGCAAATTTTTGTTGGAGACTTAGGAATTTAGTTGTAAGCTTTATTGTTGCTTACTTACACCTGTATCATTTTACTCTTATTCTATCTTGTAATTGGGTTGAGGTAACCCGTTAATTACCTCTATTTATAGTAAATTGATTCACTCCGAGTTGAGGGAATCGGGTTAAAAATCCTAAGTTGGGAGACTTAGGTAGTTGAGTACCCAAGTGAGGGGAATCACTATATATCTGGTGTTATTTTTTGTGGTTTGATTTGATTGTATATTTTTATCTACCACACTATTCATCACCCCCTTCTAGTGTGCTTGTGGCCTTTTAGATCCTATAGGTGGTATCATAGTGGGTTGCGAGAAGAAATAAAAATCTTACTCGCTATGTCATCATCAACTAGGCACACCGAAGGATTGTCATCCACACGTCCTCCCTACTTCGATGGGACAGACTATGGATACTAGAAGAGGAAGCTGTAAATCTTCCTCAAGGCAATGAATGAGGAGTCATGGACCCTCATTCAAGAGAAGTACCCGGATCCGGAGCCACAAGGAGTAGCTTGGACGGTGGATCAAAAGAAGAAAATTGCTAGCAACACGAAGGCGATGAACGCACATTATTGTGCATTATCAAGGGAAGAATTCAACTGTATCTCAGCTTGCGAGTCCGCATACGAGATATGGAACACACTCCTGATAAGACGATTTTCGCTTTCGAATAATGCATTAAGATGATTTATCGTTGTAGGATCAAAGTGGTGGAAAACCTCTTAACAAAATAATTAAAATTAAAACTAAACCACTCGCAGAAGAGCGGGTCGTGTCCACAGGGAGGCAATGATGCAATAAAATCTCGATTATTTCGTATTCGTTCAATAAAGTGCGAAATCCATAATCAAATCTGACATGAAATGCGACGGAAAGAAGATGCACAATAACTCGAAAATATAAGGGTAGATGTGCAATTTTTCCTCACTGAAATATTCAATAAATATGTGATGAATCTATGTAATTTCCAATTGACATGCGTTAGAGAAAATTTATGCACATCTTAATCCAAAACCAATGTCAAACAATGTGAATCACAAAAGCCACTCAATTGTAAGAAAGCTTGAGTATGAAGTCGCAATTTCACTCAATATTATAATCATAAATCAAAATTAATTTTCATGGCAATGGGATTCAAATATAATTATTAATTAAAGTAAAAGCAGAGGATTTTACCTCTCTCCTCCTTGCGCATGGGAGAGAGGTTCATTCGAGGCGCTACTCCTACAAGAGGTCGGCTGAAGCGAGGCCTTCGCGGTGGTGGCAGCAGTGCGTCGTGAGATGGCCAGAGCTAGCCTTCCGGAGGAGAGGAGTGGTGGTGGTGGAGGAGCTTGCTGCAGGCTACGTGTGTTGCAGGCTCAAGGACAGCAGCGCACAGGCATTGTAGGCGCTGCAAACCTACGCGGCGCATGGGCACGTGGAGGCGCAGCCTCTGCAGGGCGCACAGGCGCGTGCGGCATGGTGTTGGCACCAGCTGTAGGTGCTGCAGGGAGGCGCTGGACCGTGGGTGCATGGAGGCATGGCTCTGCAGGCCCGCAAGGGGTGCGCGGGGGTGGGTGCTGGAGTGCTGGCTACTGGCATGCGGGCATGAAGGTGCGTGGAGCACGCGTTGTGGGCAAGCGGAGGTGTGGAAGTGTAGGGGTGCTGGAGGTTCTGGAGAAGGCGAGGAGGCGCGGGCGTGCTGGCTGGGCTGGAGGCACGTAGTGAGTTTGATGGAGAGGGGGGGCTGCTGGCACGTGCGCTGGCTGAGGTGAGGGCGCTGGGGTGAGAGCACGTGAGTGCAGGTGGTTGGTGAGGGAGTTGGTGCTGCTAGTGGTGAAGGTGAGGGCACGAGTGTGTGCTAGCTGAGTTGAGGGTGCGGTGGCAGATGGCACGTGGGCTAAAGATGGGTACGCAGAGGTTGGCGTGAGTTGGCTGTGGTGAGGAGTTGCAGAGACTCTTTTGCGGTGTGGGTGTCACCCCACATGCCCACGGTGGTGAGTCATTTTGCCACGGTGGGAGGCCGGTGGTATGGATGGAAGAGAAGCAATGTTCTCTGAGCACAATGAGGAACAAGGGTGGAGACCTCCCCTCAATGGCAGCTCTCCCTTCTCCTTTTGTAGCCACGGCCACACTGATTTCAAATTCAAAATGCCGTAGCATGAATGTGATGCGCAGGAGGAGGAGGCGGAGCCGGAGGAGTTACCTGTGCAAAGGAGAAAAAGAATAAAAGAATAAAATAATTAGGGTTATTTATACATAACTCCTTAACTTCTATGTTAATTAAAATAGTGCACCTAATTAATTAACTAATTAAATGTATGCAACCCTAGGTTAATTCTAAATTCATGAATTATGTACTTAAGCTAAAAATATGAATAAATTTATTTACATCCTAATGTATGCTATCTAAATGTTAAAATTAATTTAATGTCTAGACATTTAGATACTTAAATAGCCCATGAATATGGGCTAATCAAATAGCCCCATGCCTAGTTTTTGCTAGTCCCTAGCAAAATCAAGCAAAACCTAGCACTCCAAGTAGACTAGCTAACCCAATTGGTCTTCCTTTAGAAACATATTAAGTTTAGACTTTAGACCTAAGGTTCCCAAATATTTGCTAAGTTACAGACTAGGTCGGCTAAAGATGAGTTGCAGGCACAGGTTTCCCTGATTTCTGACTCTACCCTAAGGTTTATTGATCCCTGAGATTAAAGCATCCGTGCATGTACGTTGGTCTAAGTTATTTGAGTTAAAGGAAAAAGGATTTTTTTTTGAATAATATATATATATGTATATATTTTGTTTGATTCCTGTAAGTCTAACCTCAGATCAGCTATCAACACGGTCTGTGTCGGATTCATTGTCCCCATCACTGTACCTCAAAGGGTGCTTGGCTTTCAATGCTTCGAGATAGCACCACCCATAGCGACCCCAAGAACTCCTGGCAATCGACACTTCGAGATAGTATCACCCATGGATTTCTTAAGCGAATTCAGGCCTGTGGCAATCGGCACTTCGAGAGAGGGCCGCCCATGGTACCTGAACCGCACAATGAACTTACATGCCCCCAATAGGATGGATATCCTAAGAGACAAGTGCCGAGGAGGTAATATATTATCATGGCATCCTCAAAGTGAGTATATACTCCACCTCTCCTGCGGGAGGAACTCTTCCAATCAAATTGTGTTTTCAAGCCTCTCCTAAGCCAAAACTAAGAGAACCAAATTTCTTTTAAGAAAGGAATTAAGGTGATCACTTACTTACACAAGACCAAGTGTGTGAAATTTGGATGCTTTGGTTACAAGGACCCGTAAACCACAAGGTAGAACAAGATTCCAGGTACTACCCCACCTTTTAACCCAATCCCTAGCTTTCGTTCCTTAACCTTTTGAGGAATGGTCCGCAACTTAACTCCTACTTAAATTTTTAAGTCCACAAAGGACCCTAAAGGTCTAAAGCTAGTAGCTCACTTAGCTTCTAAAGTTCGACCCAAGAATCAACTTAGTCTAACATAGAGTTCTGATTTGCTTAAGAATGCAGGGCCTAGCCAGTTAAGCTCAATAATTACAAAATATTTTTCTCTCTTTTTCCACCCCCTTTTTTTTTTAATGCGAATGTATGCAATGCGGAATGCTTTAACTAAATGCATGAATGCACTATGTATAAATGCTATGTATATCCCCAAGTACACCCCCCAAGCCTAAAATCTGCAATGTCCCCATTGCAAAGAAGGATATTACCTGGGTCAGAGATGGGCTGCCATTCTTTTGTTAGCAGCCGAGTAGCCAAAGAACCTGTAAATCAGGTTCAAGGATCACAGAAATAGGCCCTAAAAATGAGCAAAGTAATGCCGACCTAGAAAATAGGTAACCTAGGATGTTGGCAAGCTGATGATGAATCTCAATAGCAAATGCTCGCCCCACCAAGATGGGAATGAAATCTTCCCAGGTTACCGGAAGAGGTTCTAAAGGATAAACTGGCATAACAACCTCCAAAGGGGTAGGGGGAGGATGACTCCAAAAGGAATGGGGAAGGAATGGTGCAGAGATAAACCCCCAGGGCAATGGACTGACTAAAGAAATCATCAATCCATACCCGATACTCCATTACAAGAAATATTGGTTTGTTAAGCCCCCTAATCAGAACAAAAGTGAGCATATCTCTAACCCAAGGATCGTCTAGGGTGTCCAAATTTCAAGGTTGTGGAATGGCTATAAGATCTAGGTTGGGTTTAATTAGCTTGGTGTCCATCCCTAACAATCTTTCCAAATCCTCAATTGCATCCCTAGCATTCCTTGCACTATCACAAGTATCTTCCTTCACTTCATCGGTAGTCAAAATTTCACCTTCAGACATAAGTGAATCAGAGGGTGACTTCGAAACAAATGAAGGCAGGTTGGAAGCAACAGATCTAGGGATTATCCTATCAATGTCATCTCCGGGTTCTTGTTCTTTACTCAAATCTTCCTCGGAGTCTATATGTGAATCCACATAAATCTTAGAAGTAGCTTCCAAATTTTCCATCATTTCATCATGAGGAGAAATATCATCGATGGGTGTGCTAAGGAAACCTAATTTGGTCAAATTTGTGACATCCTCAGGGGCTAACTCTTCAAATAAGACATAATCGCCCTTAGTGTCACTCCAAATCTTGAATGTAGGTTCCTCATATAATTTATCCTTCTCCTCATCATACGATTCATCATATACCCAAGGTCTAGAATCATCTAAAATCTCAGCAGATCCCCTAAGGTACTCTATCTGAGGTAAATGGTTTACACTGGTAACATCAGACTCCTCAGATAGGTCAATTTCTTGAGGGTTAGGTTCCCTAAGGGTGGGCTTGAGTTCCATCTCGTGATTAGGAGGGAGGGCAGGATTAATAACTTGACTTTGACCCACTTCATCAAATGTTACGAAAGTACTATCATCTGGGTTGAGGTATTCGAATGGTTCCATCATTCCCTTCTTTTGACTCCAATATAATTCAGGTGGATACTCAACCTCATCATCATCTTCCTCGGGTTGCCACCTTTCTTCATCCAATGCATAGCTACTTTCATATGTATCTTCCTCCCACTTAAGGCATGGATCTCTCAAGGAAGTGTCATCTAACGGGGAGGTTTCAAAATCGATCCTAGAAAAGTATCTATTCTCCCTTACATAATCCCCAAAATTTCCCTCCAACTTAAAGTGTGTCTCTCCCACGGGAGATACATCTAGCGTAGAGGGGTGCATGTCATCCTCAATGGGGTAGATTGGGTGGCTAATTTCATCTCTTTCTTGTTGACCTGCTCTCGAAGATTCTCCTAACAATTCAATCATTTCGTCTTGCATTTTCTGTATTTCCATTTTCAAGGAGGAGAGGTCATTTCTATCAGGAGAGAAGTCAGGTTCAGGCTTATAGTACCCAGGAGTTTCTGTCCAACCATTATAATTATTTGGGGAGGGTGGTTTGGGTATTTCTATGGTGTGTGGGATATTAGGCAAAGCAAATCCCGCTCCTAGGTTCTGCTCACTGATTTAGGGCTTAACCAGGCCAATACTCCTATAATAGGAGTAAAATGGATCCCCATGATTGTCATTATGTCCATCAAAGGATGGACCATCTCGGCATATGGGATCGAAGAGTGCAGAGTGGGGGTGAGGGTGTGGGCAAGATGTGAAAGGATGAAAATCAATGTGGTCCATTCTAACTCACACCTCAATCAGAATTCCCCAAGCAAAACACAATTCAAAAAGGACTTTTTAGGTCTTTCCCAGTTTAGGCTTTTGATTTTAAGTTAGATTGTAGGTGACAATACAATTTTTTCAATCAATTTACATGCTTATTGTCGACCTATGGATTGCCTAAGAAGACCTAGTTGGAGCTTAAGTGTTCTTCCCTAAATCTCAAATGGTAGAGCAACTCCAAAGACGGAAGATCGAGGGATGCAAGTAGGCCTAGGCCTTCCTTTGAAGCTGTACTTTCATGGTGCTTCTCAACTACCCCCAAAAATCCATGACAGAGTATCCCCCTCTTTGGAGTTACAAACCTTTGATCTCAAGTTCTAAACACTTCAGAATCCAACGATAGGAGGGCTCTTGTTCTAGTATTTCCAAACCTAAGGAGTGTCTAAAAGTGTGCCGTGGTGCAAGAGATATAAGTGTGCATACACCGCAAAAGATTTTGAATTTTGAATCGCACGCCAAGTATGAAAATCAAATCCTTGGTTTTTAAAATGTCCCTCCTTTAATTAGTCCTTTTTCTAGAAAATATGTGACCACTTGTTAGATCTATTCAATACAGATTAGGTGGTCTTGAAATTAATCCAAATGCATTTGCATGACAGGTAGAAATGCAAAGTTAGAAGTGCGTACCTGATTTCAGCATTCTTCATGAAATATGCAAGACAAGAATTAGATCTAGATGCTGCTCATTCAGTCCTAAATGATTCGACCTAAGGGTAAGCAGCTTCTAGCAGGTAGCTCATTTTTTTTTTTTAGTTTTTTTTAGCTACTTATGCACAAGCAAATTAAAGGTAAACAATCCACAAAATAAATTAAAAACCTAAATCTAAAGAAAAGGGAACAGGCTCCCAAAAATTACCCAACACGGGACTAAAATAAAATCGGGGAACAGACCCCTCAACTGTACCCCAGAATAAGGGTTTCAAACCAAATGTGCAATGAAAAATTAAGTCTAAAGTCTTAATCTTACTCTAATCAAATCAGCAACTAAATTTACAGAGATGATCGTCGCATCCTCGTCCTTCCTCTCCTAGAGATCTAGTTCCTTGCAAGGTAGCTCGATCAATTTCTCCTCTGGTGACATCAATGGTCTCCTCTCACGATGGCTGGTGTGATTGCGAGTTGTAGAATGTGTATCGCAGATAATTGCACTCGCATCAGAAAAAAAAATCCAGAGTTAAATATGATTCAAAATTTAAATCAACATGAACGAATGAATGAATGAATGCGATTTAATTAAGCTTGTTGCCTCCCCGGCAACGACGCCATTTGATAAGATGATTTTCACTTTCAAATAATGTATTAAGATGATTTATCGTTGTAGGATCAAAGTGGTGGAAAACTGCTTAACAAAATAATTAAAATTAAAATTAAACCACTCGTAGAAGAGTGGGTCGTGTCCACAGGGAGGCAATGATGCAATAAAATCTCAATTATTTCGTATTCGTTCAATCAAGTGCAAAATCCATAATCAAATCTGACATGAAATGCAACGGAAAGAAGATGCACAATAACTCGAAAATGTAAGGGTAGATGTGCAATTTTTCCTCACTGAAATATTCAATAAAAATGTGATGAATCTATGTAATTTCTAATTGACATGCATTAGAGAAAATTTGTGCACATCTTAATCCAAAACCAATGTCAAACAATGTGAATCACAAAAGCCACGCAATTGTAAGAAAGCTTGAGTATGAAGTCGCAATTTCACTCAATATTATAATCATAAGTCAAAATTCATTTTCATGGCAATGGCATTCAAATGTAATTATTAATTAAAGTAAAAGCAGAGGATTTTACCTCTCTCCTCCTTGTGCATGGGAGAGAGGTTCATTCGAGGTGCTACTCCTATAAGAGGTCGACTGAAGCAAGGCCTTCGCGGTGTTGGCAACAGTGCGTCGTGAGATGGCCGGAGCCGACCTGCTGGAGGAGAGGAGTGGCGGCGGTGGAGCCTGTTGTTGGCTGGCGGAAGCCATTTTCGCGCATTTGAAAGTCGTCAGAAATCGTAGTATAGTTGCACAAAAACGTTCGTCAAAAATAAGTTTGTAAAAATTATGAGACTTGAGTCCCGATCGTTCGTCTCTAGGAGGCATTTGCTTTTACTTGTGAAATCGATCTTTTTGCCACTCTACTTTGTTTAAAAATGCACACCAATTTCCAATCTCCTAATTAAAACTTCACCACTTCTACTATTAACTTGGATTACGTGCGCGTGCGTCAAATAAATTACGAAGGTGAACATGTGAGTTTCTGTGCACACGATTCTAGTAAGGTGGTGACTATTTATGGAGAAAGCATCTATCGTTAGATTTTCAATATCCTCGGGAAACGACATGCTTGTTGCGAATAGATAAACAATTGAAAAACAGGCAACTTGAATCACGCAAAAAGAATGACAATTATTAAGCTCATGGTGATTTCAAACATATAGAGATATATATATATATAAATGCATTTTCATTCATTCCATTGGGGAGTTGTTTGCACAAGAAATTTAGAGGAAAGCTTGTACATAAATGCTTGAAACGGAAATCGAGTTACCAGAAAATGACTGCATACAAGAATTAATGGGGGGATTTCGCATGCATCATTGGGGGAGAAGTTAAGACTACACTACTAAGCAGTAATAAAAGCAGTAAAAATTATGGAGAGCATAAACAAAATCAAGCAGAATAGAGGGCATTCAGGGGTGGTCCCTGATGGCCTTGGAGAGGTCAGGAGGAGAATGAGAGACGACCAATGTATCCTAGGCCAACCCTTGGAGAGAGGGAGGATTGATCCAGCATCCCGGCATGATGTCCTCCATGATGGTGGTGAGCTTGTGGAGGTGGAGTAGCTGACCTAAGTGAAGGTGGCCATGCATGGAGCTAATGAGGTGAGTGGTGCCAATGGAAGCCAAGGATGTGAATGGGTGCATTTGGTCTCCCATGGGGTTTTTTTATAGACCCAATGGCTTTTCTCTAGAGTGGTGTGGAACTCTCTAGAGAGAGTCCAACAGTGCCGGCCAAGAGGTTATGAGATCCAAAAATTATGGATCTCATTTTGAATGCCTCTTGGTTGCTAATTTTGGCGACCAAAAGGCAGCGCCACTTCAAAGAGAGTTCTAGAGAACTCTAGAGAAGTGTGTGTGCGTGAATGTGTGTGTGTGTGTGTGTGGTCGTGCTCTATGTGGCTAGGTGGCTTAGGTTACGTCCTAAGGGATTTGGGTAGGTGTAGGTCTTGAATTAAGGTTACAAACCCTAATTGCTATGGGGAAAATGCAATTAAACTTAACCTAAGTTTAATTGAATGAGTGTGAACCTAATTGAGAGTGGAATAACTCAGTTAGGTTGGGTTTAGGTCAATTAGACTCTCACCAAGTCCAATTGAACTTGTGTGGGTTGAGATCTAAGCTCAATTGGACTCAATGAGTCCAATTGACTTAGGTGAAGGTAATTGACTTTGATCTAAGTCAATTGGGTTTGGTGAGGACCTATTTAGGTCCTTAGGTAGGTCTAGAAGTGATGTACTAGGGTTAGGACACCTTAATTTAGGTTCCTACGAGGGTGGGATTAGGTCTAGGGAGCTAGAGATCCAAGATGAAGACTTGAATCTCAAAACAGGGACTGGAGACCAGTACCAAACGTCCAATAATGTGATCAGACGGCTTATACTCAAAAATCAGAAGTCCATACTTCAGTTCTGGACGTCCAATCTTAGTCAGGGGAAAATCAAGGTTCTATTTTGGGTATTCTGCAGAAATTGGATGTCTGACAAAGTGTCTGGATGTCCAATAGCACTGTAGAAGTGGGTTTGAGGTATGCGAGAGATGGCTAAGGGTCCTGGACATCCTATAACTTATCTGGATGTCCAGATAAGGGTTGGAACAAGGGTTTTAGGGCTTCTTAGGGTGTTGTGACCTAATCTAGGGGTGGCTAAGGCTTGGGGAAGTCTCTAGGCTATCTTAAGGCTAGGATGGACCAAAGCTCTTCACATTTTACTGCTTTATTCCTACTTAATAGAATAGCAAACTTTTAACCCCCTTACATTATTGTTCCTATATCTAAACTAAGGCTTCTTCTCCAGCTCTGCTATAACTCCCATTATTCTTGATCCAGCTTTAGATCCAGCTCCAAATCTGCTTATTGCCTGCAATCAACATAATGCACTTAGTCAGCACATTATAACATTATTTTATGCAAAGCTAAAGCAAAGTAGTAAAGATGCAGATAATGCTTATGCATGCATGAATAACCCTAACTTATGCTAAGTTCTAGCTTAATCTTGGTCAATTATGACCTATGATTGCTGCGCAATTGTACCCCCATGCCTAAATCTTGCCAGTGCCTAGCAAATGCAAGACTAAATTATTTACAGCGAGGATCCCTAAGGGACTGATTATTTTATCAAGTGTATGCATAGAGATTTTTCTCCTTTTTGTTTTCATCCTATGCTCTAGAAATTCAGACATTTGTGAAAGTGCAACTATGTAGCTTTTGCAACGGATTCAAGTGAAAAACTAATACACCTCTAAAGCCTGTACTTGACCCCTAGTAAAAATTCTAGCGGGATAGGCGGACTTCTTCCCTCGAGGTATTCAAAATATTCTATGAATTCCACCCCAGCTTTAGGCTTAGGTAGAGAATTTCTGAGGGAAAAGATTATATATTTGGTGGCTTACTCTCACTTGGTGCTACATAGAGACTAGTACTACAGAATCTAGATTCCCAAACTACTAAGTAACTCAACTCGGAGAAAGACGAGAAAAACTATACTCCCTTTTGATTCCTTTGTATTCATTCTCTCTTACTCCTTTTTTTAGAGCTCACAACCTCACCAGATTCACATATACGATCTGTATTTAGTGGTCTCACTAGGCATTAACACTTTGATTTAGTTCTCATAACCCTAACACTATGTCGGAATTCCTCAGCCAGTATTCGGGTGATCAAAAACACAGAAAAATAGGTTAAGGCCATATTTGGTGGATCTCAAATTTATTTAGCGGTACTGCCTCAATGCAACTGAACTAAACATTCATTCTCTTTTCTTTGCTTTTTCTTCTTTTTCTAATTTTTTCAAATTTTCTTTTCATCAATAATATATATATATATATAATACAACTAGCACACATTCATGAACTTTATTGAAGAGACATTATTAGGGATTGGTGGTACTCAAGAGGCATTGGGTGGCTTATTTGGTGGAAGTGCCTACTCACAACACCGGGAGAGATGGATAGGACGGTGTATTTTTGACCTTGGCATCAATACCCTCCTTCAGCCGAGGATTTCGTAAAGAATGGTCGTAACCATCTACCTTAGCCCTAGTTTATGAAAACTTGCTCTTCGCGTATTTTCCTTGTTTGGTGGCTCTCAGTATTTCGCACATAAATGCATACACAGGAATCAAGAGTGGAAACTATGCCTAATCTCTAGGTATCATCACCTAATTATCTAGGATTCCTGATTCCTTGCACTAATCTTAGAGCACAAGTACACTCTACTCTTCTTCTCACATTATTTGGTGGATTTTTGGAAGAAAATCTGCCTGACTCCCAAAACACTGTCCAGGGGTTTAAGAGAAGAAGCACTGCTTCTTCTTGACAGACTGAAGACGTTTATCAGCCTTCACTGTGAATCCATTGCAAATTCTACGTGTATGTGAGAAGTTGTACTGGATTCTAGATTACTGGAATCAACTAGAGGATAAAATCCCTAATACATTCTCTTAATAAAATAATCTTATTCATGAATGCAATATGTATATATGCTATAAACAATTAACCTTGTATAATTTGTACTTTATGAAATTCTCGTATCGAGTTACAATCAGCTTGACCGTAAATTTAGAACAATAGGTGAGCGGGTGAGTCGGAAGTGGCTATTGTGGACGATTTCTAGCTCCAATGCAAGCATTGGAGGTGGAGTCGATTGTTCTTTTATTTAAGATTCTAAAGTACATTTTATGAGCAGTTTCGAGGTTTTTCCTAAATGTTGGCATAAAATTTTTTTCAATTTTGTTGTATCTACCTCCCCATGCCTAAGTTCTTGCATGTCCTCATGCATGAATATAAAAGAAAATAAATTTGACAGAAGATGAGTGGGTAGAAGTCACCTGGAATTGCTCCTGAAAATATACATTTAGCATCGGCCAACCGTCAGTATGCACTATGTAGAAAGAAAATATGCTAAAAGAAAAGTATGCTATGTATAAAAGTGGTTATATATAAATGATGGTGGAATGTGGAGTGAATGATATCTATACGTGTTGAGTTTAACGCCTCCAGCTGGGCGAGCACTCAATCACACGTCCTCAATAAGATGAATAATCTCGTCATGTGGAGGAGGTTCCTGGGCCAAGAATGGCTTGAGGCGCTGGCCATTTACCGTGAATATATGCCCAGATTTTGGGTCCTTGATCTGGACTGCCCCATTAGGATATGGCTGCATCACAACATACGAGCCAGTCCATTTGGACTTGAGCTTCCCAGAAACAGTTTCAGCTGTGAATCAAACAACCAGACTCGCTGGTTGGGCGTGAATGCTTTCCTTCGGATGTGGCGGTCATGAAAGGCCATGGCCTTGTCCTTGTATATCAATGCATTCTCATAAGCCTCCCACCGGATCTCTTCTAATTCGCTGAGCTGGAGCTTCCATTATTCACCTCCTGCATCGAGGTCAAGGTTGCATTTTCATACTGCCCAAAAGGCATGGTGTTCTAGCTCTACAGGAAGGTGATAGGCCTTGCCATATACCATGCGATATGGTAACATTCTGAGTGGGGCCTTGTATGCGATCCGATATGCCCAGAGTGCATCGATTAATTTGTCAGACCAGTCCTTCCTATCCAGTCTAACCATATTCTGGAGAATCAGCTTGATCTGACGGTTAGACACTTCATCCTGCCCATTAGTCTGCGGATGATACGGGGTGGTTATGCGGTGATGTACCCCGTATTTCTTTAATAACGACCTGAAATGGGTGTGAATGAAGTGGCTTCCCCCGTCGCTAATCAAAGCGCGGGGTATTCCAAATCTCGTGAAGATATTCTACTGTACGAAAGAAATGACGGTCTTATGGTCAGCCCGTCTCGCCGGGATGGCCTCGACCCACTTCGAGGCAGAGTTGATGGCAAGTAATATGTACTCGAAGCCATGTGAGCTCGGAAAAGGGCCCATAAAATCGATGCCCCATACGTCGAACACTTCTACTACCATGATGGGTAGGAGTGGCATCATGTCTCTCCTGGTCATAAAACCGACAGACTGACGTCGTTTGCAGTGTTGGGCGTAATCGTGTGTATCTCCGAAGATGGTTGGCCAGAAAAATCCCAACTGCAAAATTTTTGCAGCAGTTTTCCATCTCGAGAAATGGCCACCACAAGCATCATTGTGGCAGAAAGATAACACACTGGGGATCTCAGAGTCTATGATGCATCTCCAAATAATCTGATCCTCTCCAATGCGGAAGAGTAGTGGGTCATCCCAGAGGTAGTATTTGGCCTCTGCAATGAATTTGAGTTTCTGGTCCTTGGATAGGTTCGAGGGAATTTTGCCTGCGGCAAGGTAGTTCACGAAATCCGCATACCAGGGGAACTCAACAGAATGAATAGCCAAAAGAGATTCATCCGGAAATTGTTCGTGGATAGGTAGGGAATAAGGAATGTGATTTGGGTCTAATCTGGATAGGTGATCCGCCACAACAAGCTGTTTTCCGACTTTGTCGCGGATTTCGATATCAAATTCCTGCAATAGAAGGATCCATCTAATGAGCCGTGGTTTGGCATCCTTCTTTGCCAACAAATGCCGGAGGGTGGAGTGGTCAGTGAAGATGATGACCTTGGAACCTAATAAATATGATCTGAATTTCTCCAACCCGAATACTACTGCTAGCAGTTCTTTTTCGATGACAGTGTAATTGCGCTGAGCCTCATTCAGCGTCTTGCTAACATAGTACATGACAAAGGGTTGTTTCTCCCGATGCTGGCCTAAAACAGCACCGATGGCAAAATCGGAAGCGTCGCACATCATCTCGAAATCGAGCGACCAGTCGGGTGATTGGAGATTCAGTGAATCAGAGACAGCACTTCGTAAAGTCTCGTAGGCGCTGAGACACGAGGTGTTGAATTCAAATGGGACATCGGTAACCAGGAGATTCGTCAATGGCCACGCAATTTTCAAGAAATCGTGTATAAATCTCTGATAGAAGCCGACGTGACCCAAGAATGATCTGATTTGCTTAACCGAGCTAGGTGGCGGTAAGTGGGAGATAATCTCTGATTTAGCTCGGTCAACCTCGAGTCCATTTTTGGAGATCTTGTTCCCTAGTATTATGCCATCCCTCACCATGAAATGGCTTTTCTCCCAGGATAGTACTAGGTTTACCTCAATACATCATTTCAGGATCTTGGTGAGGTTATCAAGACAAGATTCGAAATCATCTCCGAAAATGGAGAAGTCATCCAAGAATACCTCCACATAATCCCCAATCATGTCAAAGAAAATGGCCATCATACAACGCTGGAATGTCGCTGGTGCGTTGCAGAGGCCAAAGGGCATCCGCTTGAAGGCGAATGTCCCAAAGGGGCATGTGAATGTGGTCTTGTCTTAATCTTCTAGGCTAATTGCTACCTGATTATACCCGAAGTATCCATCCAAAAAGTAGAAGAAACTGCGTCTGGCTAACCGTTCCAAGATCTGATCAATGAACGACAAAGGAAAGTGATCCTTCTGGGTAGCCGTGTTCAGTTTCCTGTAGTCGATGCAGGCCAGCCAAGATGTCGCAGTGCGGGTCGAGATGGATTCGCCCATATCATTTTTTATGATGGTGAGTCCTGCTTTCTTGGGCACTATCTGAATCAGACTCACCCACTGGCTGCTTGAGATTGGATATACAATGCCTGCATCCAGCCATTTGATGATCTCCTTCTTCACAACCTCTAGCATATTCGGGTTAAGCCATCTTTGAGGTTGTCTCGAAGGTTTCATACCCTCATCTGTGTAAATGTGATGAGTGCAATACGAGGGGCAAATACTGTAGAGATCAGCAATGCTCCACCCAATAGTAGCCCTGTGGTCTTGAAGAGTAGAAATCAATTGATGCTCCTGTTCTTGGGTTAAGTGGGCATTGATAATGACTGGGTATGTCTCACTTTCACCCATGAACACATACTTGAGTGAGTCAGGTAAGGGCTTCAATTCAATCATGGGTTGGTCGGAATCAGAAATGAGAGTGGGAGGAGCAGAATCAAGGGTGGGAATTTGCTGACCCATGTGCACGTGAATTCCCCCTGATCTGCTACCTGTAAAATCGGTTGTGACTGAGTTAATGGCAAACCCATTAGCTATAATCACGTCTTTCTGCAATAACAGGGGCGGTTCAGTAATATATGGATCATGATAGCTGGATTCAGGGGTGCTGTTGTCAGAAGCACACCCTAAATAGTCAGATCCTCGGGGAGATATGTGTAATGCAGTGGTTTCAATCCCGTGTGGATCGAGGTTCGAGAACCCTGATAGTGTAGACGAATGAGACATTGGGTCGTCACAAAGGAGCCCAATGTTGCCACAGTATGCCGAATCAGTTCTTTGCTGCCCTGAATATATCCAGTCGAAGTCATTCATTGCCTAGAGCTATCTCCATACACCCGGATGCATAATCAATGTTCACTCGGGCTGTTGCCAGAAATGGGCGACCCAAAATAATTGGTGCATTTCGGAGATTAGGAGGAACTTCCATATCGAGAACGAAAAAATCTACGGGAAAACAGAACTCGCGGACTTTCACGATCACGTTCTCAACCACCCCTCTTAGTGTTTTGACTGATATGTCAGCCAGCTGAATCGTGACCGAGGTGGGTTTCAACTCCCCAAATCGAAATCGATCAAATACGGCGGTGGGAGTTAGGTTGATGGACGAACCCAAATCTAGAAGGACCTGATCAAATGGAGAATCCCTCAAGAAGCAGGATATGAGTTGGGTACCAGGGTCTTTCTTCTTCGGTGGCAAGTCAGCTAGAATCACGACGCTAGCCTCTTTCGACAATACCACCTGTCGTCCAATTCTCGGTTGTCGCTTCGGGGTACAATAGTCCTTGAAGAACCTAGCGACAACGGGAATGTGATCGATTGCCTCGAGGAGGGGGACCTAAATATGTACTTCCTTGAACATTGATTTCAGGTCCTCAAAATTCTGCGTGTCCTTTTTCCGTATTACATTTCGTGTCAAAGCCTCAGGAAAAGGGATAGGAACCTCAGGGTTAAGTGGCCTCTTACCCTTATCTACAGCAGTTGGCTCCTGAGATGAAGGAGTCGAACCTGCCTGTGGCGAAGGGTGGAAAAAATCAGAACCTGCTGATAGCGAATTGCGCGTGATTTGTAAAAGCGGGTTTTAAAGTCGTTGTAACACGCGAATCCGCTTTCGCTTTTAAATTTATATCCTAGATAGGGGAGTATCTAGGGTTGTCCAAGGAGGCAAAAATTGCAAAACTAATCCTCTTGCTTATAGATAGATCTTAACTTTCTTTTTGATATTTTTCAATATGTAATTTTTTTGTTTTGAAAAGACGAGGGCAAAATGCGAATTGTAACGAAAAGTACTAACACCTACAAATGCTTAACTAAAATTTAAAAGATAGAAATATCTTCTTCCTAAGCTCACTCGAGGAAAGTGGAGGCCTAGAGTAATTAGGAAGAAGAGGTGAAACAAGTGCTAGAACCAAAGGTAACAATTGCAGTAAAAAGGCAAAAAAAAGGCAATTTAATTGACTAGAATGAGTGTTCTTTTCAATGACAAGTAGAGGAATGCTTAAACAAATCTAAAAGCAAGAAAAGAAACACAAATCCTCTTGCAAAAATGGTGAAGAAGGGCGTCTTCTTGCTCCAAGCCTAGCTGCTCCTTGGCTTGAAAAGAGGGCCTCCTTCTTCTCCTTCCTTGAGAGCTCCTCCAATGTGGAAGCTACCACCTTTAATGCTCTCTCCAAGGGGTGGGCGTGCACCACCCTCAAAAACTCCTCCAAGGTGGCGTGACCACCTTCAAGATCTCCTCCAAGATCTTCCTTGCCTGGCTTCTCCTTTGGCTGGTGTGACCCAAGAGAGAAGGGAAGAGGGGAAGGCACCAAGGGGACAGAATATCCCCTTAATCTTCTTCTTCTTCTTCTCTCTTGGACGTGGGCTTCTTGGTGGAATACGAGAGTGAAATTGCTAGCCAAGGATGCCTTGAATGGTGGTGGGTAGTGGTCTTTTTATAGGGTAGGATGGGGGGTTAAGGTGCCCCTTGAAATGGAGGGCTAGGATGGAGGTAGTTGGTGATCCTATGGCTAAGGTGAGTTGGCGCCAACCCAAGGGGTGTTAAAGGGGGTGGTTATGGTGGTGTTGGTGTGTTTTGGTGGTGGAGAGACACCACCATTTTGGCGCCAACATGGGGCCTTCTAGAAGGGGGGTTAGGTGGATGGTGGAGATGAATTCAAGGGAAATTGTGTGGTGGAGATGAGGGGGGATTTTGGAGGGAAAAGTGGCGCCATTAAGGGGCTGGTTAGGGTATTTTTTGGCACCACTTTTAGGTGTCTTTTGGAGGTGGTGGGTAGGTTAGGTTGGTGCCAAGTAGGTTAGCTTATGTGGAGCTTAGGTGGAGCTAGTTGGGTGGAGTTGTTAGGTGGGTTTTTGGGGTGGTACAAGCCAAGGAAGTTGGAGCATAGCTAAGCTAATCTAAGCTAAGCTAAGCTACCTTAGCTAATGGAGGAGTAGAGGAGAAGGTGTTGGAGCTAGAGTTTGGAGGGAGGAGCTGAGGAGGAGAAGTCTGGAGCTGAAATTGGAGCTGGCTGCTGCTGAAGAGGCTGGCATGGAGCTACTCTAGCTGGCTTAGCTTACTAGTTCTTTGCTAGCTACTAAGCAGAGCTAAAGTAAGCTAGCTTCTACCAAACTGCGCTGAGGTGAGCTAGGTCTGATGCTCCCGGGGAGAATCAAGCTGGTTGAGGCAGCTAAGGTAGCTGAGCTCAACTGAGCTGAGCTAAGCTAAGTCCTCGGTAGCTGGACTTGAGCTTCCTGAGCTGGGATGAGTTCTTCTTCAGCTGGTTGGAGTTGAGTGGAGCTGGATGTAGCTGGATCTGAGCTGGGGTGAACTCCTGTCAACTCAGCTGAGCTAGCTAGAGCTCCCTGTGAAGTAGTGGGAGCTAAGATGAGCTAGACTCAGCTAAGTTGAGCTGGATCTGAGCTGACTTGAGCTAGGGTGAGCTAAGATGAACTCTCTTGAGCTACTATTCAGCTGAGATTAGCTGAATGGAGCTGGGATGAGCTAACCCTAGTTCAAGTGAGCTAGGTTCCAGCTGTGGTGTGCTGGATCGAGTTGAGTTCCAAATAGTCTGGGCTTCTCCTTCACCATTTGCCTTCTTGAGTGCTAGGGTTTTAAGGATCTGCATATCTGTACATCCTTAACACTCACAAAAACATATTAAAAAGACAAATAAAAGATGCAATGCATGCCTAAACTAATTTATGCCTAAATGTAGCCCAAAAACCCGTTTGCGGAGTAAAATCCTAAGAGCTAGGTTTGTTTTAATGCGTAAGAATGATGATAAACTAGCGTTTATCACCCGCCTGCCTAAGTGATGGGTCGAATGTCTTCCTTCCACTCCACAAAGAGGCAGCATGTGCATCGGCTTGCTGTCCATGAGGTGGTGGGGGAGCGGAAGGAGTAGAATACACGGGATTCTGCAAAGGCAACTAGCCTTGCACGTAACTGGGTGGTGCTGGAGGCGCCTGTAGTATGGCGTGTGCCTGTCCCTACGGTGCCTGAAACCTAGGCGGGGCACCCTGGTTCTGCACATATCGAGGATTCGGGATAGGTTGGGAGGGTAAGGCTCCCCGAGTCCTATGCTCCTGCAACAGTTGGTTCTGCATGTTCTGTATCGTCTGTATCTGATCAGCCATCACCTTCATGATCTGTAAGCTATCTTTTGTAGACTTCCTCATTGATTCTTGCAGCTCCTCTTTCAATGCCTCCGAAGGGTCAGCCCGCTTTGGAGGGTGGTTGGCAGCTTGGTGCAGCAGTTGGTATAAAGAGCAGGCTTGCTGCTGCTGAGACGGGAATGACTGCTGCCTAGGATACGTGTTTTGCGCATTCCTGTATTGCCTGGTCTGGTTGTGTGGATCTTGATGTGGTCTCTGTGAATTACAAGACCAGGAGAAGTTCGGATGCTGGTGCCAACCAGGTTTATACGTCTCTGAATACGGGTTATTACGCCCATATCCTTGGATAGCGCTGACGTCCTCGTAGGCTGAAGATGTCTAAGATGTATATCCGTCAAGGGGATACGCATTATAATCTATGGGTGGTGTGTATCCCTGGTCATAGGGTGCCAGATCTGGATTATTTACGGGATCCTGATATACGGGATCTCGTAAATACGAAAAAGATGCATCCCAAGTGAGTAGATTAACTCGAATAGGTGGGGCTTGGGGTGCATAGGAGGGTCATGAGGTAGCAGAGCTCAAGTCAGATTGACCCTGACTAATCTGGTCAATCTTCTTCTCAATTAAGTTTATTCTATCCAGCTGCTTGACGATGATATCCATGTCATCTCGAATAGACTCGGTGTGAGCCTCGTGGACACCAACCCACTGCTGACTAGGCCGTTGGAACTGGTTCATAGATGCAGCATTCATCGAGTTCTCTGCTAATGATTCGAACATCTCAAATGCGCTGTTCTCATCTTTTTCAAGGAAATTCCCACCGCTAGATGCATCAACCAGATACCGATGTGTGTCATCTAGCCCATGGTAGAAAATCTGAGATAAGTGTCATCTGGGTATACCATGATGCGGGCATTTTTGGAGAAGGTCGTGAAATCTGTCCCACGCTTCATGTAACTTCTCCCCAGCTCCCTAGGAGAAAGTCGTGATCGCACGTCACATTGCGTTTGTTCAATCGATTGGGAAGAACTTTTGCAGGAATTCACATCGTAATTCCGGCCAGGTTCCAATTGGCTTCCCAATAGTCTTGAACCAGTATGAAGCTTTGTCCCTCAGTGAGAATGGGAAAAGCTCCATCAGAACAATCCCAAGATTAATATTCCTGGGTCGAATCATTTCAGTGAGTCGACTCAGGTCCTCAAGGTGCTGGAACGGATCTTTGCTTGAGTTCCCGTAATAATGAGTGTTGATCAACCCAATTACATTGGGCTTGAGCTCAACCGTGTCTCCGCTTGTGGGAATTCTGACTAGCGGTGAGATGATAGGTGCGGCTGGGTCATAGAAATCCTACAGTTATTCTCCTCGTGACGGGTGCTGCATCCTGTCAAGCGTCGTCAGAATGCGATCCATGCTCTGCTGATGCTGCTCCTCAGATTCGGTGACCTGGGCTTCCAGATGAGCCATCGGGTCTAGATTCTCGATATCTTGACCTAGTCTAGGTCCAGATCCAGGATTTGCCATGGTGGCTCTTGGAGTAGAAGAAGTGGGGGAGAAGATGGTCCAAGCGAGGTGACTCGCCTCCTTAGGAGTGGCTCCCAAGGTTCAACCAAGTGAGGTCGAAGTGACCTCCTTCCTTGCATACACCACCCAACCCCTAGGTTGGTGTAGCCAAGCAGGACAAGGCTAAGGCCCTGTCAATCAAATGGTCCTTATGGATCAGGTGACCAGATTTTTCGTTAGAAATTTGAATTCCTGAAGATAAGTTCGTCGTTCAACCCACTGAAAGTGATTCCCGCCTCTCAAGCTAACCCAGCCAGTCTAGTTACGGGGGGACTAAGTGGAAGGTTCTTCCTTTGGCTTATGCCTCCGATTCCGTTGACCCTCGAGTTGCGGTAGTTTGACACTGCCCCGCAGACTTAGTCACCAGGTTTGGCAAGAGAGGTTAAAAACACCCAGTAGTATGACAACGAACTCAGGTTGATTTCGTGTTTTAAATTTAATTTTAACTCGTTTTCTTCAGTGGGGTTTGTGGTGAGTGCACCACAAGGTGACCAAGCTCACTAGCTAACTAGACTTGATTAAGTCTAGGTTAGCCCAAAGTGTGATCTCTAGTTATAACCCTAAAGAGTCAACCTACGTTTCATGCACTTCTAGGGTTTTTCTTTTTCTATTTCAACAGACCATAAAAGGGATGTTTGTTCTCTGAAAGTAATTGGAATCCAATTGATTTGAAATTTTTCTAGTAGATTCCTTTTTAAATTAGCCTTTTAGATAATATTTTTTTGGAATTTTTACTGTTTCAAGCAAATTTTTAGGGAATTTTGAATATCAGGGCATCAGATCTAGAATTTTGACCCTTGGTCAGTTTTTCGCTTTGAAACAGTATCAAATGACCTTCAAAAATTTGGGAAAAATATGGAAAATAAAGCCAATGAGATCAGCTTTCAAACCGCACCCTTTTTAGTCAAAATAGATTCATGAATTACTTGAAATCACTTTTTGAAATTTGAAAAATTTTGAATCTGGGTCAGTCTGACCCTCGTGCACTTCGTAAATTTTTAAAAATTGTATACTTGGAATGTTTTCAAAATAATAGTGGCGTTTGAAAGGTGGTTTGAAAATGAATGTCTAACTCGAATTTCATAATTTTTCGCTTACTTTTTTTTCGGTAATCGAATTTTTGAATCAGACTTGAAATTTAGTTGAAAATCAGAAGATGGTGGAAAAGCTCTTTAAAGAGGATTGAATTTGAAATCTAAGCTTTCCACCAAAAATGCTTTTTTTAAAAAAAAAAAACTTTTGCACGTTTTTTTTTCAAAAAGAAGTTTTTCAAAAGATTTAAAGAAAATATCTTTTTTTTTTCTTTTTCTTTTTCAAACTAACCTAAAATTCGAAAGGAAACTTAATCTAGATTTTTTCTAAATTTTTTCTTTTTGATTTTTTATTTCTCTTTTTTTCACAAAAATGAGTAAAATCTCTTTTTTTTTTCTTTTCACAAAGGATTTTTCAAGGCAAATTGCAAGAAGTAAAACTATGCCTAGGGTTCAGGAAAAAAATCTAATCTAAGGAGAGATGATGTGCACCTGACTTTTTTCTTTGCCACGCTCGATGTGTGCACAGATCCTGTTTTTCCTTTTGTTTTGTCCTGCACATCAAAAACCAAGTAGAGATGATTTGTCAATGATAGTTTAAAAGATCGAAATCACAGAAAATGATGTTGCCTCCCTGGCAACTACGCCATTTGATGGAAGCCGTTTTCGTGCATTTGAAAGTCGTCAGAAATCGTAGTATAGTTGCATAAAAATGTTCATCAAAAATAAGTTTGTAAAAATTACGAGACTTGAGTCCCGGTCATTCGTCTCTGGGAGGCATTTGCTTTTACCTGTGAAATCGATCTTTTTGCCGCTCTACTTCGTTTAAAAAAGCACGCCAGTTTTCAGTCTCCTAATTAAAACTTCACCACTTCTGTTATTAACTCAGATTACGTGCGTGTGAGTCAAATAAATTACGAAGGTGAACGTGTAAGTTTCTGTGTGCACGATTCTAGTAAGGTGGTGACTATTTACGGAGAAAGCATCTATCATTAGATTTTCAATATCCTCAGGAAATGACATGCTTGTTGCGAATAGATAAACAATTGAAAAATAGGCAACTTGAATCACGCAAAAAGAATGACAATTATTAAGCTCATGGTGATTTCAAACATATAGAGATATATATATATATATAAATGCATTTTCATTCATTCCATTGGGGAGTTGTTTGCATAAGAAATTTTGAGGAAAGCTTGAACATAAATGCTTGAAACGGAAATCTAGCTACTAGAAAATGACGGCATACAAGAATCAATGAGGGGATTTCGCATGCATCATTTGGGGAGAAGTTAAGACTACGCTACTAAACAGTAATAAAAGCAGTAAAAATTATCTAGAGCATAAACTAAATCTAGCAGAATAGAGGGCATTCAGGGGTGGTCCCCGATGGCCTTGGAGTGGTCGGAAGGAGAATGAGGGGTGGCCAATGTAGCTTAGGCCGACTCTTGGAGAGAGGGAGGATTGATCCAGCATCCCAGCATGATGTCCTCCATGATGGTGGTGAGCTCGTGGAGGTGGAGTAGCTGACTTAGGAGAAGGTGGGCGTGCATGGAGCTAATGAGGTGAGTGGTGCCAATGGAAGCCAAGGATGTGAATGGGTGCATTTGGCCACCCATGGGGTCTTTTTATAGACCCAATGGCTTCTCTCTAGAGTGGTGTGGAACTCTCTAGAGAGAGTCCAAGAGTGGCCGACCAAGAGGTTATGAGATCCAAAAATTATGGATCTCATTTTGAATGCCTCTTGGTTGCTAATTTTGGCAACCAAGAGGTAGAGCCACTTCAAAGAGAGTTCTAGAGAACTCTAGAGAAGTGTGTGTGCGTGAATGGGTGTGTGTGTGTGTGTGTGGTCATGCACTATGTGGCTAGGTGGCTTAGGTTAGGCCCTAAGGGATTTGGGTAGGTGTAGGTCTTGAATTAAGGTTACAAACCCTAATTGCTAAGGGGAAAATGCAATTAAACTTAACCTAAGTTTAATTGAATGAGTGTGAACCTAATTGAGAGGGGAATAACTCAATTAGGTTGGGTTTAGGTCAATTGGACTCTCACCAAGTCCAATTGAACTTGTGTGGGTTGAGATCTAAGCTCAATTGGACTTAATGAGTCCAATTGACTTAAGTGAAGGTAATTGACTTTGATCTAAGTCAATTGGGTTTGGTGAGGACCTAATTAGGTTCTTAGGTAGGTCTAGAAGTGATGTACTAGGGTTAGGACACCTTAATTTAGGTTCCTATGGGGTTGGGATTTGGTCTAGGGAGCTAGAGATCCAAGATCAAAACTTGAATCTCAAAACTGGGGTTGGAGACCAGTACCAGACGTCCAATAATGTGAACAGACAACTTATACTCAAAAATCAGATGTCCAGACTTCAGTTCTAGACGTCCAATCTGAGTCAGGGGGAAATCAAGGTTCTATTTTGGGTATTCTGCAGAAATTGGATATCTGACAAAGTGTCTAGACGTCTAATAACACTGTAGAAGTAGGTTTGAGGTGTGCGAGAGATGGCTAAGGGTCTTGGACGTCCTATAACTTATTTGGACGTCTAGATAAGGGTTGGAACTAGGGTTTTATGGCTTCCTAGGGTGTTGTGACCTAATCTAAGGGTGGCTAAGGCTTGGGGAAGTCTCTAGGCTATCCTAAGTCTAGGATGAACCTAAGCTCTTAACATTTTACTGCTTTATTCCTACTTAATAGAATAGCAAACCTTTAACCCCCTTACATTATTGTTCCTATATTTAAACTAAGCCTTCTGCTCTAGCTCTGCTACAACTCCTGTTATTCCTGATCCAGCTTCATATCCAGCTCCAGATCAGCTTATTGCCTGCAATTGACATAATGCACTTAATCAGCACATTATAACATTATTTTATGCAAAGCTAAAGGAAAGTAGTAAAGATGCAGATAATGCTTATGCATGCATGAATAACCCTAACTTATGCTAAGTTATAGCTTAATCTAGGTCAATTAAGACTTATGAGTGCTACGCAATCACTGGCCACACGTGTTGCAGGTGCAAGGAGAGTAGCACACGGGCACTGCAAGTGCTGCAAACGCATGCGGCGTGATACGGCAATGGCGTGAAGAGATAACCGGGTTTTATTGTTATGTCGTTGTAGTATAGCCAGTTATTGCCATCATTTCAAATATATAATTTTTTTACTCGGAAAATAAAAGAGTTCCCGAGGTCGAACTCAGGGAGCAAGTTGTATTTTAGGGGTACAAAGTTTCTTTTACAAAAATATAGATAGATAGAGAGAGAGATGAAAATTTGTTGGCTTCTTCTTTCTCGTCTCTCTTCTTCTTTTTTCTCTTTTCTTTGGCTTTTGGTTCCTTTATCTCCTTGTGGTCTTCTTCTTCTTTCTGTCTTCTTTATCTGTAGCAGTGGGTGATGTTCTTCTTCCTCTTTTCTGCCTTCAGAGCCGCTGCTACAGTGCCGCTCGGTGCTCCTTCCTTCAGCGTTCGTCGTCCTTCTTCTCTGCCTCACTCATCTTCTTCTTCGCCTTTTCCTCTTTGCTTCGAGCAGTCCTGGCTGCTCTTCTTCCGTCAGTCTTCTTCTCCGGTTCTTCTTCTTCACCTGTGCCTGCAAACTTGCACTGCTTGATCAGAGGGGCAAAACCTATCTCTACCCTCCCCCACGTCTCTCTCTCACAGAAGCCGCTCTTAGGAAGGCTCTCCCAGAGCTGCCGGGTTGCCGGGTACGGGTCGCGCCCGGGTCCAGGCCCACCGGCGTGAGTGGTGGGCGAGGAGTGCAGGTCAGTCTAAGTCGGGTCGGGCCAGGTCCGCGAGGCGTGAGCGCGGACGAGACCGGGTCGAGCGAGCGAGTGAGTGAGAGGGACCTCACCCCGTGCTCAGGAGGCAACGAGCATAAGGCGCTTTTTGCCTTTATGCGGGCGCTCTCCTCTGAAAGTTTACGAGGTGGGACTAAATGTCCCACCCCAATTTGGGTGCCTTCGCGGAGGAAGCAGCGGCAGTCGAGGCGAAGCGCGGGGGCTTCGCGCGAGAGCTTCGCCTCAACTACAGCCTAACGCTTTGCCGAAGTGTCCCCGCACAGCCTGGGAGGGTGACCTGGGCGCGGCGCACCTGGGGCAGCAGGTGAAGAAGCTGCTTCGCTTCAACAATGGCGGCGACGAGCGCAGGTACCTGCCCACAGAAAAACGGCCTCTCGGCCCAATCAGAAACGCGGAGGACCTTCGCCGTGGCACGGCGAAGGTGGTCGGGGGGTGTGCAGGCGGCGGGGCGGAGCCCAAGAGCTGCCCTAGGTCGGACTGTGGGTCGGAAGATGGGTTTGTTCGGTGGAGTTGCAGAGGGTGATGTGGGGGAAGTGGAAGGGCGGAGGTTGATCAGGGTGAGGAGGCGGAGGTTCTGCGGTGGTCGGCGAGCCGTGTGGGTTGCTGGAGTGATGGGAGCGGCTCGCCGGAGGATGGCCGGAGGCGGAGAAGGTGAGGGTGATTGGTCGGAATCGAGGTAACAGTAAAGATGTAAAAAGAGGAAAAGGAAGAGGGGAGGAAGAGGAGGAGTTCTACCTACTTAGCAGGAGGAGGAGGGGCCGGAGCGGGCGACAGTCGTATCGACTGTCGCCGGAGAAGAAGATGCCCGGGGGAAGGGGCGGCGGCGAGCAGAGGGCCGGAGAGGCGCCAGCTGGGTGCGGCGTGGCGCGGGAAGAGCAAGGGAGAGCAACCCTGCAGCTGGTAGTGCGGCAAGGCGACGAGGAGGAAGAGGGGAGGCCGCCGGAGCTGGAGGGCTTCCTGTCGGAGTGGGAAGAGAGGAAGTGGGGGTCTTTCTCCGTCAGGACCGAGCTACTCAGAACGGCGGAGCGACGGGGGTATTTATAGAGGCGGAATCAGAGAGGAGGGCGGAGGGAGACGACGTGTCTCCCTCGCCGGAGGACGCCAGAGATGGAAACCCATACCGTCCGTGCGTTCGCACGGCCGGTATGGTGGGTTGCAGCGACCAGGGGGGTGTTCCTGCGACGGCTGACGACGTAGGGCACCCCTAGTTGACTTGCCAGCCCCTCCCCCTCACCCTGCGCGGCGCCATGCTCCGCGCAAGGTCGCCGGAGCATGGTGCTGGCAGGTTTTGGCAGGAGGGACCTGAATGCAAAGAACGAAGGAGAGTTAGGGGCAGAAATGTGAGGGTTCAAAAGTTGAGGGCCAAAAAGTAAATATATGAGGACCAAAGTGCAAAGTTGGTCAAGAAGGTTTCTTCTTAGGCTCATGTTTTTATACATGACTAATTAGGACCTAAGGAATTTGATGGTGAATTTTATTTCTAGATTAAACCTTGTTTGACTGGTCAATTTATGCAAAAACCCAAATTAAGTTATTAATTGGGCATGGTTCTCAATGTAGGTCAAAATGGGATCTGAAGGCCAAATTGAAGGTTCTAAACCCTAGAGATTATTTTTCTATGAATTTTAGAGGGTTTATTCTATTTTTACTTTGCCTCGAACCTCGTGAATTGAAGTGGGTTTGTTTTAAGGTTACAGATTATCATTTAGTTCCTTGGAATTGCTGTAGCCCTTGTCAGATCATCCCACTTTCCTTCTTATTCGGTTTGCTTGACCTGTGTTTGGACCCTGAATTACCCTGTATGCAGATTATACTGGTAAAATTGCATTTTTACCCCTTATGACTTATTTTCTCCTTAAACTCAGAATTCTCTGAGTTAAGCCTTTCCTTGAGTTATGTAGGAGCTTTTATCCTTTGTATTTGGTCAAAATGAGCTAGTTATGGCTCATGATGAGGTTCTCATCACGGCGCGTGGACATGTGGAGGCGCGGCCACTACAGGGCGCATAGGTGTGCGTGGGCGTGGTGGTGGCACCAGCTGCAGGTGCTGCAGGGAGGTGCTGGAGCGTGGGCACGTGGTGTGACGGCTCTGCAGGCCCGCAAGGGGTGCATGAGCGTGGGTGCTGGATCACGGGTTGTTGGCGTGCAGGCGTGAAGGCACGTGGAGCGTGCGCTGTGGGCAAGTGGAGGTGTGGAAGTGCAGGGGCGCTGGAGGTTCTAGAGAAGGCGAGGAGGTGCTGGTGTGCTGGCTGGGTTGGAGGTGCGTGGTGGATCAGATGGTGGCGGGGGGGTGGGGGGTGGGGGCTGCTGGCGCGTGCGTTGGCTGAGGTGAGGGTGTTGGGGTGAGAGCGTGGCCGCATAGGTTGCTAGTGAGGGCGTTGGTGCTGCTAGTGGTGAAGGCGAGGGTGCAGGCGTGTGCTAGCTGAGTTGTGGGGTGGTGGCAGATGGCGTGTGTGCTGAAAATGGGTGTGTAGAGGCTGGCGTGAGTTGGCTGAGGTGAGGAGTTGCAGAGACTCTTTGGCGGTGTGGGCTGTCACCCCACACGCCCACGGTGGTGAGTCATTCTACCATGGTGGGAGGCCAGTGGTATGGATGGAAGAGAAGCAATGTTCTCTGAGCACAGTGAGGAACAAGGGTGGAGACCTCCCCTCAACGGTAGCTCTCCCTTCTCCTTTTGTAGCCACGGCCACACTAATTTCAAATTCAAAATGCCATAGCATGAATGTGATGCGCAGGAGGAGGTGGAGCCAGAGGAGTTACCTAAGCAAAGGAGAAAAAGAATAAAAGAATAAAATAATTAGGGTTATTTATACATAACTCCTTAATTTCTATGTTAATTAAAATAGTGCACCTAATTAATTAACTAATTAAATGTATGCAACCCTAGGTTAATTCTAAATTCATGAATTATGTACTTAAGCTAAAAATGTAAATAAATTTATTTACATCCTAATGTATGCTATCTAAATATTAAAATTATTTTAATGTCTAGACATTTAGATACTTAAATAGCCCATGAATATGGGATAATCAACTACAAGTCACCTACGAAGGTACTAGTAAAGTTAAAGAAACACACATATCTATTTTAACAGAAAGCTATGAGTGTTTCACGATGAAAAAGGTGAAACAATCAAGGCAACGTACATGAGATTTAGAGACATTGTCAACCTTACGAAGAATTTGGGAGTGAAGTTCACAGAAGAGCAACTTGTAAGGAAGATCTAGATATCCCTTACAAGTGATTGGTCTCTGAAATCGATAGCGATTCAAGAGGCAAAGGATCTTTCAGGCCTTTCTCTTGACGACTTGATTGGAAGCCTCATGGCGTATGAGGTCCAGCTGGAGAACATGAAGAAGAACGGAGAGAAATCAGCAAGCAAGAAGAAGGAGCTTGCTTCTAAAGCTCTAAAGGAGGATTCGGACTTCGACGATTCTGACTCTGATGAAAAAGAACAGCTTGCTCTTCTAACATGACGATTTTGACAATTCATCTGAAAGCAAGGTAAGAAGGTGAATAAATTTTCAAATGACATAGTGTGTTTCGAATGCAAGAAAAGGGGACATGTATGAAAAGATTGTCCAATGATCAAGAAGAAGAAGGAAGAAAAGAAGAAAGGCAAAGAAGTTGATCGGAAGAAGATCTCAAGAAAGGCATATAAAGCAACCTGGGATGACAATGATTTTGGCACTGAATCATCCTCCGAAGAGTACGAAGAAACCAAAGTTGCACATCTGTGTTTGATGGCAAACAACGACAGCTCAAAAAATGAGATAGATTCTAAAGTCACTTTTAATGAGTTGCTACAAGCATATGAAGACTTGTATCACAAAGCTAGGTTGATTAAGAAAGAAAATAAAGTCTTGCATAATAGTTATATGACTTTAGAGATAGAAAAATCATGTTTAGAAATAGAGTTAGACATAGCAAAAGATACTAACTCACAATTGCATGCAAAGATAGTAGAATTAGAGGATATTTATGAACATTTTGAGGAAACTTTAAATAATCTTAAAACAACTATGTTAAATACAAAATTTTGTAATAACTTAAAAGCAAAATTTCATAATAAAAAGAACACACAAAATAAATCACATGCACCTAGACATGCATGGATTTATCAAAAGGTCAAGAATCCTAAGAATTATAGATTCAACACAAAAGTGATCTATAAATCTAAGGATTTGAAGGGAACTAATCATCAAGGACCCAAAAGAAAATGGGTACCTAAATCAGATGTATTAAACTGTTTTATAGGTCAAGAAAGACAAGTGGATTCCAGACAGTTGGTGTTCTAAGCATATGATGGGACACTCTGACCTCTTTATCAAATGGATGAGAATACAAGATGGAGGACACGTCAAGTTGGGTGACAACAGAAATTGTCACATGATTGGTGAAGGTACCATAGGTAATTCCTTTAAGCAGGTACAAAATGTTCTTTTAGTAGAAAATTTAAAACATAACCTGCTTAGTGTTAGTTAAATATGTGATAATGGATGTGATGTATTGTTCAGTAAAACTGGTTTTAAAGTACAAAAAGAAGGAACTAATGTAATTCTAATTGAACGATTTAGATATGAAAATATCTATACTCTTCATTTTTCACAAGAAAAATTTGTAAAAAATCTGCTTACCTCTCATGTTGAAGTAGATTTATGGCACCGTAGGCTAGGTCACATAAATCACAAACACCTAAATAAGCTAGCCAAAAATAAGTTAGTAAGGGGCTTACCCAAACTAACTTACCAAAACGATGCATTGTGCAAATCTTGTGAACTCAAAAAAATGCACAAAGCTTCTTTTAAACCAAAAGACAGTCTCAACTACATGTCCCTTAGAATTGTTACACCTTGATCTATTTGAGCCAACACGATTTGAGAGTCTAAATGGATCAAAATTTTGTCTAGTTATTGTTGATGACTTCTCAAGATCCACTTGGGTTATCTTCCTGAAACATAAGGATGCCTCATTTGACTCCTTCCTAAGTCTTGCTCGAAGACTTCAAAAGGAAAAATCATCTTCAATCCTTAGACTTAGGACAGATCATGGGGGTGAATTTGAAAATGAAAAGTTTTCAAAATTTTGTGTCAATTCTGGCATATCCCATGAGTTTTCATTTCCTCGGGCTCCATCTAAAAATGGAGTTGTAGAGCGCAAGAATCGCACTACAAGAATGTGCCTAAACCTTGCTCTTGGAGTCTGGGCTTCAAAAATATTTTTGGGCTGAAGCTATTAATATGGCATGTTATGTTCTAAATAGAACTCTCTTAAGGCTTATTATTAAGAAAACTCCATATGTGCATTATTATGAGAAGTCTCCTAGGATTTCATACCTTAGGGTGTTTGAAAGTCGATGTTATTTATTAAACACCCGAGATCAACTTGATAAGTTTGATGCTAATGGTGATAAATGTATTTTTATTGGATATTCAACAAGAAGCAAAGTTTATCGAGTCTTTAATAAAAGGACTTTTGTTGTTGAAGAATCCCTACATGTTTCATTTGATGAAACAACATTAGGAGAACCAGAACCAAATCATCTAGATTCTGATGGTGAAGATACCCCCTTCATCGATGTATAAAAAATGGAAGATACACAAAATGTACATGATCTTCCAAAAGAATGGATACACCACAAGGATCACCCTCAAGGTCAAATTATAAGTGATATTGAACAAGGTGTAAAAACCTTATCTCATTTTAGAGCCGATTTTGCCCTTAATGCCTTTGTTTCTCAACTTGAACCCAAGAAAGTTGATGAGGCATTAAAGGATGAATCGTGGGTTGTAGCTATGAAGGAAGAGCTACTCCAATTTACAAGGAACAATGTATGGAACTTGGTACACGCTCCAAAGGGTAATTCCATTATTAGAACCAAGTGGGTGTTCCGAAATAAATTGGATGAATTTGGTTCAGTAATCAGGAATAAAGCCAGACTTGTAGCTTAAGGCTAACCAATAGGAGGGAATTGACTTTGATGAGACATTTGCTCCTGTTGCTCGCTTAGAGTCCATACGGGTGCTACTTGCTTTTGCGAGTGCAAAGGGCTTCAAGTTATTTCAAATGGATGTCAAGAGCGCTTTTCTTAATGGTTATATTAAGGAAGAAGTTTATGTTCATCAACCTCCTAGGTTCGAAGACCCAGCACACCCAGAGCATGTTTTCAAGCTCAATAAGGCATTCAACTCCAGGGCCTAGTATGATAAACTTAGGTCCTTCCTTCTCTAGCATGGATATAGAATTAGAGTTGATTCAATTCATTTTGTAAAGGAAAAAGGAAATGACATCCTGTTGGTTCAAATATACGTCGATGATATTATATTTGGATCAACCAAAGAGTCCCTGTGTTAGCATTTTTGTGAGACTATGAAGACTGAGTTTGAAATGAGTATGATTGGTGAACTCAGATTCTTTTGAGGCCTCCGAATCCAACAATTAGACACTGGTATTTACTTTAGTCAAACAAAATATATTCTTGAAATTCTCAAGTTTGACTTTGAAAAAGTAAAAGGAAAAGAGACTCCAATTGCTCTATCTACTTCTCTTGGTGAAGATCTATCAGTAAGAAGGTAGATGAAAAGAAATATTGGGGTATGATAGGATCAGTACTATACCTTACAGCTTCTAGACCTGATATTCTTTTTGCTACATGTTTATATGCAAGATTACAATCTGAACCCAAGAAATCTCATTTTAACGTAGTAAAAAGAATATTTAGATACCTAAATAGCACAAGAGATCTTGGTCTCTTTTACCCTAAAGCACAGACCTTAGATTTATTATCCTATAGTGATGTAGACTATGCAAGGACTCGGACAGACTGAAAGAGCACTAGCGGCACCTGTCATTTTATTGGAGAATCTCTTGTTTCATGGTTCTCTAAAAAATAGACATGTGTTTCAATTTCCATGACTGAAGCAGAATATATTGTTGCATTACTTGCTTTCTCTCAGGTCATTTGGATGAGACAGACTTTGTCTGATTTTTTATTATCTTTTGCGTAATCTAAAATTCTATGTGATAGTACAAGCGTAATAAATTTATCTAAAAATCCAGTATATCATTCATGTACCAAACATATAGATGTTCGACACCATTTTCTTAGAGATAATGTGCTACAAGGTATCATTCAATTAGAATTTATAGATACACAAAACCAATTGGCAGACATCTTTACGAAACCTCTTGCAGTAGAGAGATTCTGCTTTATAAGAAGAAAATTGTGACTATGTACAATTAAAGAAGTTCAAAATTAACTAGCTCATTTTGACTCATAGAAGAGAACAAAAGCTCCTACATAACCAACTGGAGGTCCTAATTCACTTATAACCTTTCTGAGAGAAAAGCAAGAAACAAGGGGTAAAACAGTAAGTTTACCATTGCAGTGCAACAACGGGTTTTCTCAAGGGCTAAACATAGGTCAAAAGGTCTTAACAAGATAAAAAGTGGGTTGGATGAGACAGAAATGGGTTCGTGTGAGTTCTGGGAATTAAATGACTTTTTGTAACCCTAAATCTGACCCACTTGATTAAACAAGGTTTTGGTCAGGATAAAATTCACCTAACCCTCTAAAAATCATAGAAAAATATTCTCTAGAGGTGAGAACTTTCAATTTGGCCATGGAACCCATTTTGACCTATAATGGGTTCTCAGATAAACATTTGCCCTAAATTAGGATTTTACGTAAATTGCCTAGTCAAACTTGGTCAAACCCAAAATCCAACTTCACCATTGAATTCCTTAGGTCAAAATTAGGTTTGTACCAAAATTTGGACTTAAGGGAAACTCATCTTTACCCACTTTGCAAATAGGTCCAACCTAATTACATTTGTACCCCTATCTTTCAAAAACCCTTACAAAAACCCCCTAGCTTCTTCATCATTCTTTGCAATTAGGTCCCTCCACCATTATAGCCGAGGAATCCTACTCCAGTGAACTTTAGAAGGAGATTCCTCCTTGATTGCTCAGAGAATCCCTCCGAAAATTAGAAGGGAGATTCTCTAAGTAATCTCCTCCAATCTGAACTCATTGATGTGCCCTACTTGTTACCCAATCTCTCATTCGAATGCATGAGAGATTTGGGTATTTTTGAAGCTTCCATCTCTGGCCATCATGCCTTTCTTGGAAGCTTGGCTTCCAAGCACAAATCCTTCCCTAGAGGCCTATTTAAGATGCCCCAGGTTCAATCACATCTCCCCAACTTGGAATTGGGCTGGAATCCCCCACATTCTTCTCTCCTCGCCAGTCGCAACCCTCAGCAAGCTCCGGCAACTCCTCCCTCTCTCTCTCTCGTCACCCAACGACAATACCGGTGGTTGGGTTGTCTTCCTCTCGTTCATCCACGTTGCGCAACACCGACCGACGTCGCCTTTGCTCCGTCTTCGTTGCCGCCTCACCTACAGAGGTCTTCATCTTCCCCATGTCCGGCGATGTCGGATTCCCTCTCCCTTCGACCTTAGATTAGGTTTGTTAGCTTCCCTCTCTCTTCTATTCCCGTTCCCTCTCTTTATTTCTCAAAAACACCCCTCAACGCCAGTGATCACCATCACCTTCTCCACCTCCAGCGATCCCTCCGGCGTGGTGCCCTCATCGCTTCGCACCTCCATTCACCTCGCCAACCACCCTACGACCTCCGCAACACCTCACTGATCATTTCCCCGTACTCCAATCTCTCCGTCGACGACCCAAAAGCACCACCAAACACACCCACTCACACGGCCACAAAGAACCCTAGCCACGCTACCACAGCCATCCCCACGCCACGCTGACACTGCAACACACTCACCGTGCCTCGGGGAATCTCCCTGGACGTTTTGACGTAGCCGCAAGGTTGTTCTCATGTTTACAGGGTCAGGCACATCGGCTGCCATGGACGAAGAGCTTGAAGCTTGTGCTATGCTCTAGCTGCTTCTGCTCCAGGCGAGAGGCCCAGGTGATGCGGACTTGAGGCACGTACGCGCTCAGGTTCTGATTACGCAGCAATCATAGGTCTTAATTGACCTAAATTAGGCTAGGACTTACCATAAGTTAGGATAATTCATGCATGCATAAACATTATTTGCATCTTTACTGCTTTCTTTTAGCTATGCATAAAAAAATACTATAATGTACTAATTAGGTGCATTATGACAATTACAGGTAATAAGCTGACCAGAAGGTAGATCTGAAGCTGGAATAACTGGTGTTGCAATAGAGTTGGAGCGGAAGACCTAGATTAGATGTAGTAGATAATAATGTAAGGGAGTTAAGGTATGCTATTCTACTAAGTTTGAATAAAGCAATAAATTATGGAGAACTTAGGTCCATCCTAGCACTAGGACAGCCTAGAAGCCTCCCTAAGCCTTAGCAGCCCTTAGATTAGGTCACCACACCCTAGGAAACCTTAAAACGCTAATTCTAGCCTCTATCTAGACGTCCAGATGAGTTATAAGATGTCCAGAACCCTTAGCCAACTCCCACATACTTTAAACCCACTTCGACAGTGTTCTTGGACGTCCGGACACTTGGTTAGACGTCTAATTTTTGTAGAATACCCAAGACAGAACCTAGAATCCTTCCTGACTCTGATTAGACATCTAGAATTGAAGTCTGGACTTCTAATTTTTGAGTATAAGTCGTCTGATGCTATTATTGGACATCTGGAACTGCTCTCCAGTTCCAATTTTGAGATTCAAGCCTTGATCTTGGATCTCTAGCTCCCTAAACCCAATTCTAACCCCCTAAGAACCTAAATTAAGGTACCTCAACCCTAGTACATCACCTATAGACCTCCTTAAGGTCCTAATTAGGTTCTTCACTAAACCTAATTGACATAGATCATAGTCAATTACCATTGCCTAGTCAATTGGACTCATAGAGCCCAATTGAGCTCAGATCTTAACCCATACAAGTCCAATTGACCTAAACCCAACCTAATCGAGTTATTTCACTCTCAATTAGGTTCACAATCATTCAATTAAACTTGTGTTAAGTTTAATTGCATTTCCCCCTTAGCAATTAGGGTTTGTAACCCTAATTTTAGACCTACACCAACCCAAACCCCTTAGGACCTAATCTTGACCACTTAGCCACATAGGGCATGGCCACACACACACACACACACACACACACCAATCTAGAGTTCTCTAGAACCCTCTTCAAGGTGGCACCACTCTTGGTTTCCAAAATTAGCAACCAAGAGCCATTTAAATTAGAGATCCACAAATGGTGGATCTAAGAACCACCTCTCTCTCTCTTTGGCCGGCCACTCTTGGTGCTCTCTCTAGAGAGTTCCACAGTTCTCTAGAGAGTCTCCCTTAGGTCTATAAAAAGACCTAAGGGGTGGCCATTTGTACCCATCCATTTTGTTGGCTTCATTCACACTTGGTTCCATTTAGATTAGCTACAATCACCTCCACTCCACCTCCACGAGTTGCTTACCATGGCCACCACCATCTCCATGCCAAGATACTGGATCACCCCTCCAACCTCTCTCCAAGGGCCAGCCTAAGCACCATTAGCCGCCCCTCCTTCTCCTCTCAACCATTCAAAGGCCATCGGAGCCCACCTTCGAATGCCCTTATTTCTGCTAGATTAGTAGCTAGTTCTTCATACTTTACATGCTTTTATTACTTCTTAGTAGTATAGCTCTTTATTCTCCCCCAATGATGCATGCAAAATCCCCCCATAGATTCCTATATGCGATTGTTTTCTATTAGCTAGATTGATGTTTTCAAGCTTTCCTCTATAGGCTTTCCACGAGTTCCATGTTGCAAACACCATGATGAATGAATGAATGAATGATCTCTTATATATATATATATATCTGTGTTGAGAATCACCATGAGCTTATTTCAATATATATTTTGTGTGATTAAAGTTGCATGCTTTTAATTATTATCTATTATAACCAGCATGCCGGTAGTTGAAAATATTGAGGATCTAACTATTAGCGCATTTTCCGTAAACAACCACCACATAACTAGAATCGTGCATACTGAAACTCACACTTTCACATTCGTCATCTATCTAACACATGCGCACATAATTAGGGTTCATAATGGAAGTGGTCAAACATTGATCCGACGATTAGAAATCGGTGTGTGATTTTAAACACGTAGAGCAAAAAAGATCGATTTCAGATTTGCATAAACGTCTCCCAGAGACGAATGACCAGGACTCAAGTCTCGTTATCTTTACAAATCATTTTTGATGAACATTTTAGCGTGACTATACTACGATTTCCGATGACTTCAAAATGCATGAAAACGGGATCTGTCAGGTTCCCAATTGGAGTCAACAGCCCACGTAGCCTCGCCAATTGAGCTACACATCTCTACTGTGGGCGCGCGCAAGGGACGTGGGACATTTAGTCCCACCTCAGAACTGGACGAGCGGGCATGTGTGCATAAAAGGAATTTCTACCAGAGGCTTATCACCACCAACTCACGAAGTGAGGTCCCTCTCTCCCCTTCTCATGGCCTTGTCCACAGCACTGCCCAAGTGGACCTGGCCATGACCCGTTTACCCGATCGACTCACTCCTCACTCATCACCCATGGCGGTGAGCCTGAACCCGGTTCTTTGTTAGGTCCGATTACCCAAATCGACTGTGGCTCTAGGAGAGCAAACCGAAATAGAGAAGAGAGAAAGAGAGGAACACTACGCAGGGGAAGGGGGCTTTTGCCTTGGAAAGCTTCACTCCACACTTAGCCAAATACAGAGAAGAAGAAAAGGTCAGGCAGCGAAGAAGAAAGAAGGAAGGAGGAAGAAGTTAAGGAAGAGAAGGTTAAAGAAAAAGCCAAAGAAGGAAGAAGAAGAAGGAAGGAGAAGGGCCAGAGAAGAAAGAAGGAAGAGAAAGAAAGAAGGAGAATATTGAGAAGAAGGAAAAGCCAGAAGAGAAAGAAGGAAAGGAGAAGCCAGAGAAAGAAAGGAATTAAAAGGAAGGAGAAGAAGCTCGCAAAAGAAATCAGAGAAAGAGAGGCACTATAGCACATCACTTTTAAGACATCTGATTTTGTAATCAGACGTCCAATTTTTCATAAGCTCTCCATTATTTTTAGCTACAATTCTTTTTATGCTCCATATTCTCATGCTTTACAATCTTAATTAGATTTTGTGTAGTATTATGTGTTCAATTTACATTTATTATTGAGATTAGTGCATGAATTCCATTTGCTCCCTGTGTTTGACCACGCAAGGGCAGGTAACTTCTCTATTCTTCCCTAATCAACCTCCTAATATTGGGAAAACAAAAAGGAAACAATCAATTAGGAATCACCTGCCTTCTTTTCATAGTAATCATCATTTCAAAGGCAAAGCTTCCTAATTTGCAAAAATTTTCTTTAAAATCTCATTGAAGTTGAAGCGATTTCTAGAGATCCTACCCCAAAATTCCTGTGCCTATTAGGGATTACGCTTAATTTCTAATCTTCTTGGACTACGCACTTCTTGTTTGAAGTCCAAGGAGAACATCTATGAAAATCAAAGAGGACTTGGAAATAAAGACAAATTAGGGTTTCTACATAAGGGTTTTGGAGTGCTAGTTCACACTTGCCTGCATAAAAGGAAACAAACCTGCCCGCATTTGTGTGCTACCCAAGCCCTTGATTGAAAAGATCTAATCAAGAAAAACCCTAAAAACAGGCTCTAAACTCACTTGAACCCTAAAATCCGTGGACCTAATAACCTAGGAGTCAAATCATGGTGATTTCTAGGTCTTGACCTGGAGTCATTCTGCCATCTTTAGGGCAGGTAGGTGAAGTTGGACTACATTGTAGGCTAACCAACCTCCAAAGTAGGTCACAAGTCAAAACAACTGCTAATTCAAGTGAAATCAACGGCACAAATTAGGCTATAAAACTAGTAGACTTAAGAGGTCAAGTTATCCATTCTGGTCTACCTGGACCCTCAGTGACAAGAGAGGTCGGGTGGGGGAAACCCTGTAACCCGTGGGGGCGCTCTATCATGTAGGGGTCTTTGCGGGACTCTCCCTCTCTGACTACCCAGGTAATTCTCAGGTGGACGACTTTCTGATCCAGGGGTATCATCCACTCCAAACCTCTATAGTCATCCAAAAATCTTTGGGTGCCTTGATTGGGTCAACATCACATCCAATCCCTCATCCCTTCTCTTTAGAGCACACACACACATCTTCAGTGGGATTCTCTTTCAGATTAAATCACTTCGATCCAAACCTAAATTTTGATTCTACATCTTGATTCCACCATTTGATTCAATATGCAACCTGGGTACTTAGAAAACCATTCAAGAAACCTGAATCACAAAGATCCATGAGAGATAGAATGATTGAGGATGCCCTTGAATTTTATGAGATTGAGTAAAAAACCTCAAAACCCATAAAGACATTCTGGTTAGTGTATCAACAACAACAGCCTTCATCATAAACTGTGCCCAATTGTTATTAACAGAAGCAACAAAGGGATCAACATGAGATATTCTCATAACAGGATACATTGAGATAGAAAAATTGCATAACTTTGAATATCTCAATTGCCTGACAAATCCTGTACTTTGGGAAAACTACTAAGATGATCTTGAAAAATGGGAAGGAATGATGAGATTGTTGAAACAAGTTATCGATCAAAAATACCCGTACATACCCCAAACAGTTAGTGAAACATCTTAGACTAATATTAAGGATCAACATGACTTCCTAAATCCCGGGTTTGAGGCACAAGATCGTTGTGGATTCCCAACCCAGATGGATGATAATATGCCTGATCTTGAATTAGGTTGGGAAGTCCCAATTGCAGGAAAACATGATTTTGAGCCAGCCCTAGAAAACCAAAATCCTGGTTCACCAAGCATAGAATTCCGAGACTCCTGTAATAATGAGATTAAAACAGAACCTCTCGAGGGTGTAAATCCCGCCCCTTATTCTGATAAGGTGACCCTTGAATGCAATTCTGACCTAGATTCTATAAATTCAACCCACATCACCAGCCTAGAATCTGGATCTAAATTTGATTGGGATGATTACAAGACCCCGTATAACGAAGATCAAATTTAAATGAAGATTATGATTCTGGGCCTTTGTTTGATGAATATCCCTCTCCAGCATCCTCAGAGATACAGATTAATTTTTCAAAAGTCATGCCAATCTTTGATACAGAAATAGAGTTGGAAGAGTGGGGCTTTGATTAGGTCTTCCCCCTATAAGGACACATTTTTAAGCTCAGAATCTGCAAATAGGCTAGACCCAAGTCAGGTTGCTGAGTCTACATCGTGTGATTTATTCTATGGTGGAACCTCCGAACTCGAATATGATTCAAAATTTGAGTCTCGCAATCTCTCCGACAATTTCGAATCTTACATCATTTTAGAGAACCATTGTTTCCTGATGACTACGAGCCAATCTACGACCTCAACTCACATGATTCATTCTTCAACTTTGACTCTGAGGTCCCTGATCCCGAGATCACTGATTTAAATTCAGGTTCCAGTGAGATGGAATCATTTCTTTTCGATTCTCAGGAATTAAAACCAGAAAGTGCCGAGAGTGACTACAGCTCAGAATTCAAATCTTTTCTTGACCCAGATTTTCTTCATTCTATAAACACTCTTTAGGCATTCACTTTTGAATTTGATGGCCACTATGAGGACTCTCTAAATGAACCCACCTTTAATTCCTTTTTAGAGGAGCCCTCATACATAATTCTTTTTGATACCACCTCCTCTACATATACAAAACACATCCCAACCCATTTTCAACCCCGACTCGCAACTGGACTCAATTTCTATTCTAATTCCCCTTTTATTGAGCTGATTGTAGAGGATTCTCCTCCACATCTCTATCAGGTTTTGGACATTAATCATACTGCAAACCATGCTCCATCATTCTCTAATCACTCCTATAGGGTTTCCGCATCATCCACTAATTATTTTGAGTATCCCTACTCTAACCAGGCTGATTCGACTCAGCCAAACCCTGGATTCACACTTTAGTATCATTCCGAGCTCCATAGTATATGGTGGGTTCCGCATCTCTTGATCTACACTTATCAACCCACCATACTGATTGGGTTTGGGCTGCATCATCAGCCTGTTGATATGAACAAGCACCTGGTTGGACCAACCAGGCTCTTGGTCAAGGTGCTTGTTCTACAAAACTTAGCTGATTTGACCACTCCCTCTCCATACCATTTCCCGCTCGACTGAAGGTGTTGAATTTAGCGCTTAACGGGAGGCAACCTGTCATTCCAAAAACCTGAGATCCTTTTGATTATCCTTCTGTACTTCACGTCTATTGCACCATGAGTTCGGTCTTAGAACAGGCAATCTCACCTCTGATACACGTGCCATAGCTTGAAATCGTTCGCAACAGTCATTCCCAACCCATTCACCCACCCGATAAATCCTGTTCTATTTCCTGAAACCCAAACCTAGTTCACGCCCTCCGTTTACAATGACATTACAAAACTTAGGCATTGGGGGGTGGAAAAGTGCAAACATACAAAAATCAAAATTCAGAAGGGTTCTCACAAAAAAGCACATATTCCAAAAATACCAAAAAACATAGAAAATTGTGAAAAAGAATAAAAAAATGGAGAAAAGAAAATTTTGAGGCCATACAAATCTTAGGAGAAAAAGGGGAAAAATGAAAAATGTCAAAAAGGAGCACAAGTTGAAAAGAAAAAGAAAAGAGATAGTCATTAGTAAGAAATTAAGGGATTAACTAAGTTCTAGACCATATAAAGAAAAAGAAAATGAAAGAAAAAAAGTGCTAATGAAACACAGAAGAGATTAGTAGGAACGTTGATCTTAGGCCTCTTGGGCTATACTCCTAGGCTTAAAAATTCAAGTATCCGCTAAGATCTGGATAGTCATCAAGAGGTTGGGGAAAATGCAAAGCTTAAGTATTAGGTCTAAGGCTTAGGAAGTATTCGACCTCATTAACTAACCTCCGGTTTGCGAGACTTGGCAACCTAAGCACACCAATCCACAAACAGTCTAGTTCAGTTCATATAAGTATCAAAATCATGCAAATGTGTTTAAACTATTATGAAAAAGTCGCCTAGATTAGGAGCGGTCGATCAACACAAGTTGATTTGGATGAGTTCTCGGTGTGGAGAGGTGGGAAATTCCCCTCGAAGATGCGCAATAACATATCATCTCCTCGGTGCTTGTCTCCTAAGATATTTACATATCCTACCAGGGGCATGTAAGCACCCTATGCTGGTTCAGATGCCATGGGTTGCATTATCATGAAATGTCGATTGCTAAGGTCTGGATTTAGCTACAGAATGCCATGGGAGAAATTATCTCGAAATCTCAAAAGCCAGGGTTCTGGGGGTTGTCATGGGCGATGCTATCCCGAAGCATCGATTGAATGGGACCCTTCGAAGATTGATGATGGGGACTAGGAATCTGATACAGAACATGTTGAGAAGCCAATTCGAAGCTAGAAATAGAAAGAAAAGAGAGAAAACTCTCCAAACAAAGAAAATTCCTCTGTCTCTCTCTTACAAAAAATGCACTGCAAACTGAACCAACGCTAAAATATGTTACAAGCACATATGCTTTAACCGTAGAGTCCAATGAACCATAGGATAGTTCTTGTGGGCCTTAGAAACCTTCGCGATAGACTGAAGCTAGAGCTAGTCAGGTCCGGATCTTGGTTGGTACTTGAGTACCTCTAGGCCCACTTATTGTGCAGCAATCATAGATCTTAACTGACCTAGATTAAGCTGGGACTTAGCATAAGTTAGGGTTATTCATGCATGCATATGCATTATCTGCATCTTTACTGCTTTCCTATAGCTATGCATAAAATAATGTTATAATGTGCTGATTAAGTGCATTATGTCGATTGCAGGGAATAAGTTGATCAGGAGATGGATCTGAAGCTGGAACAAGAATAACGGGAGTTGCAGTAGAGCTGGAGCAGAAGGCTTAGATTAGATGTAGGAATAATGATGTAAGGGAGTTAAAGTTTGCTATTCTATTAAGTAGGAATAAAGCAGTAAAATGTGAAGAGCTTAGGTCCATCCTAGTCCTAGGATAGCCTAGAGACTTCCCTAAGCCTTAGCTACCCTTAGATTAGGTCACAACACCCTAGGAAGCCTTAAAACCCTAGTTCCAGCCCTTATCTGGATGTCCAGATAAGTTATAGGACATCCAGGGCCCTTAGCCATCTCCCGCACACCTTAAACCCACTTCTACAGTGTTATTGGACGACTAAACACTTTGTCAGACGTCCAATTTCTACAGAGTACCCAAAATAGAATCCTGATTTCCCCCTGACTCAAATTGGACGTCCAGAACTGAAGTCTGAACTTTTGATTTTATAGTATAAGTCGTCTAATCCTATTATTGGACGTCTGATGCTGGTCTACAGTCCCTGTTTTGAGATTCAAGTCTTGATCTTGGATCTCTAGCTCCCTAGACCTAATCCCAACCTCATAGGAACCTAAACTAAGGTGTCCTAACCCTAGTACATCACCTCTAGACCTACCTAAGGACCTAATTAGGTCCTCACCAAACCCAACTGACTTAGATCAAAGTCAATTACCCTCACCTAAGTCAATTGGACTCAAACCCAACTGACTTAGATCAAAGTCAATTACCCTCACCTAAGTCAATTGGACTCATTGAGTCCAATTGAGCTTAGATCTCAACCCACACAAGTTTAATTGGACTTTGTGAGAGTCCAATTGACCTAAACCCACCCTAATTGAGTTATTCCACTCTCAATTAGGTTCACACTCATTCAATTAAACCTAGGTTAAGTTTAATTGCATTTTTCCCTTAGCAATTAGGGTTTGTAACCCTAAAATCAAGACTTACACCTATACAAACCCCTTAGGACCTAACCTAAGCCACCTAGCCACATAGAGCATGACCACACACACACACACACACCCATTCATGCACACACACTTCTCTAGAATTCTCTAGAGATTTCTTGAGATGGCACCACCTCTTGGTTGCTAAATTTACCAGCCAAGAGGAATTCAAATTGAGATCCACAATTCTTGGATCTCAAAGACCACCTCCACCCACATGTGGCTGGCCACTCGTACTCTCTCTAGAGAGTTCTACACCTCTCTAGAGTGAAGCCAGTGGGTCTATAAAATGACCCCATGGGCGGTCAAACACCCTCATTCACTTCCTTGGCAAATTCACTCCATTGGTGCCATTCACGCCACCTCCACTTAGCTAGCCACTCCACCTCCACGAGCTCACTACCACCACCATGGAGGACATCATGCCGAGATGCTAGATCAATCCTCCCTCTCTCCGAGGATCGGACTATGCTACATTGGCCGCCCTTCATTCTTCTCCCGACCACTCCAAGGCCAACGGGGACCACCCCTGAATGCCCTCTATTCTTCTAGCTTTAATTCATGCTCTTCATAATCTTTATTTCTTTCATTTACTCATTAGTAGTGTAGTCTTACTTCTCCCCCAATGATCCATGCGAAATCCCCTCGTTGATTCTTGTATGCAATCATTTTCTGGTAGCTAGGTTTAATTTTCAAGCATTTATGTATAAGCTTTCCCCTAGATTTCCTTGTGCAAACAACTCCCTAATGAATGAATGAAATTGCATTTATATATATATGTCTCTTTATGTGTTTGAAATCACCGTGAGCTTAATAATTATCTGGTGTCGAGTCCGGATAGGTTGTTAATATGATGATTTTTTCGTTGAAGTGTGTATAGTGGTTAACCTAAATCGGACCTAACCATCTCTTTACAAAATTTTTAACCTGGCCTACTTGATTTTATCTTGGTCACTTTTAGGCCCAGGGTTGAACTCAGGGAAGTGGGGTTACAAGTTAAGTTTCTACGCCTTTCCTTTAACGAGTTTCTTCTGTTCGTTTATTGTGTTTTTGGTGTTTTTCTATTTAGATTTTTTTCTGGTAATCTTTGTCCTTGAGGCACACCCTCAAAATTCAGTTCTTGGCTTTGAGACAAATCAGGGTTCCAAAACGGGTCTTGCTATTCGCAAGATGGAGTACCTGCAAGTCAAGGATTTTCTTTTCGCTTTTATAAATATATATTTTTTATCTTTTTATTGGCATGAAGGAGAAATAAGTAAAGTAACTATAGTATCTATATATATATGTATCTGTACTATATATGTATAAAGGGGTGGGAGTGGAGGCAGAGATGGAGTGTAGCACGGTGTCGAGTCGGTCGTCATCTAGAAAGACACAACCAACAGGACGAAGTGCCGCGTGTAAGGTGTAGGATGATGGTGGAAGATGAATGCGAACACACTTTTTGTACGCGTGTATCGGGGAATATTAGCAACTAGTGCAGATATTCCCGCGATACAGCGTATGGTAAATAATGTGAAAAAATATATATGTATATATGTAAATATATCTATATGTATATATGGTTATAAATATATATGTAAGTATATGTATAGATAGATATATGTATAGATCTATATATATATATATATATGTATATATTTATATGTATATGTATGTATATGATACTATATAGATGTATATATATATGTGTATGTATATAGTAATATATGTATATATAGATATATGTAGATAAGTATATATATATATATATATATGTATGTATATATAGTTATAGGTATATATATGTATATATATGTATGTATATGGACTAATACATATTTATATAAGTACTAATATATGAATAGATATATGTATATATATATGTATACTAATACTTAGTTATATAAATACTACTATATATATAGATATAAGTATATATATATATATATATATATATATATATATATATATATATATATATATATATATGTATGCATGCATGTATACTAATACATAAGTATATAGGTACTACTATATGTATAAATATAAATATATATATCTATATATATGTATATATATGTATATATATATATAAATATATGTATATATGTATCAATATATATATGTATACGTATATATATATGTATATAATAGTGTATAGGTGTGTGTGTGGAAGTGTAAGTGTATGTGTGTGTGAGCGTCGGTAAATAGAGTGCTGTGAGAGAGAGAGAGAGAGAGAGAGAGGGAGAGAGAGAGAAAGCAGTTGCGTTGCGGGAGGTGAGGGAGGCGAGTTAAGATGTCCGCAGCTTCAGAGCGCCGTCTGGAGGCTTCCATGCGCACGCGCGTATGTGCGTAGAGAAGAGTGCGCTGGAGGGAGTGGCCCCACGTAGAGGAGGCCGCAGTGCACCGCGCTGCGTGGTGAGCAGGCGCTGGCGCTCGCAGGTGCACGCGGTGAAGGAAGTGGGCGAAGGCAGGCGTTGGGAGAGGCGGGCGCTGCTGAGGTATGCAGGCGGGTGCAGGCGACGCGGGAGGAGACGCATGCGTGGGCTACGGCCGGTTGCAGCGCTCCGGGTGACCGGTTAAGTGAGAAGCTCACCAGTCACCCTACTGTAGCCACAGTGTCGTGCAGACTGGCGTGAATAGTGGCTACAGTGTAAGGCCGTGCCGCGCAACCGGTAGTGGGCAGTGCTGTGAGTGCGGACGGCTCGACACGTGCGGTGGAGTGGTTTTAGCTGGTGGCTTGCGGGCGGAAGGTTGCGACAGAGCGCGTAGAGAAGGCTGCTGGTGTGCACGGTGGAGGGCGAGGGCGACTTGCTGCTTGCGTGGAGGCTTGCGGGAGTTGGCAGGGGCGAGCGGAGAGGCTTGGCCGACCGTTGCAGTGGCGTGCAGTGGTCGGTTGCGAGCGGGAAGGAGAATGCAGTGCGAATGAGCAGGAGGCGAGCGCGCCTGCAGGCGTGCGTGGAAAGGCGAGGGTGGCCTACTGCCGCCTTGCTGCTGCTGCTGTGGGGCTTGGCCGGCTGCTGCAGGGTGTGAGGTGGCTGGTTGAGCTTCACAGCTTGAAGCTTGCGTAATGGCTGAACTGGTGTGGAAGGTGAAAACAGGGAAGAAGGCTTCCACGCCAACCGACTCTTTGAAGAGCTGGGCAGTGGTGGTTTCACGGTGGTGGGTGCTCACCACAGTGAAGACTCCTGTCCGTCAGGTGTCTCCGAGGAGGGCCGGCGTGTGGAGGGAGAGGGAGGAGAGGATGGTGGCCTGGAAGTGAGCTGCGTTTGGTTTTTGAAGTGGAGGGACTAGGCTCGTTTTTGCAAAGGAGGAGCCGTGGCTTTTTTATAGAGGAAGAAGCCATGAACGGCCATGCCCTGGCTGTGCATGGCTCATGCATGGCCTTGGCAGGGAGAGGTAGCCGCAGGGAATGGCACGCGAGGAAGAAAGGTGTTGTCCCATGCAGCCGCGGGAAGAGATTTCCAAATCAAATGGAAATAAAAATAAAGATGGGAATATTGCGAAGCAGCACTTGAAGAAAATGTGAATTGCGAGGCCATTTATTTCATTCTCCTCCCTTCTCAATTAAATGCATGCATGCATGTATTTTTACAAATGCAACTATGGAACCCTAATATGCACTAGTAATGCTAGGAAATAGCACAAGACGACACAATTGCGGTGCAATCATTATCGTATTTGCGTGATTTAAGTGCTTGCTCTTTAACTATCTATCTATTACACACCAGCATGTCGTTTCTTGAGGAAATTGAAAATCTAACAATAGATGCTTTCACCATAACTAGTCACCACCTCACGAGAATCGTGTGCACAGAAACTCACATGTTCACTTTCGTAATTTACTTGACGCATGCGCATGTGATCCAAGTTAATAACAGAAGCGGTGAAGTCTTAGTTAGGAGATTGGAAATCGGCGTGCATCTTTAAACGAAGTAGAGTACTAAAAAGATCGATTTCAAAAGCGAAAACAACACCTCTCAGAGACGAATGACCAAAACTCAAGTCTCGTAATTTTTGCAAAATAATATCTTTGTTGGATCATACTTCGCAACTATACTACGATGCTTTTTTCTATCAAAAACGCGATCTACGATTCTCAACACCTACTATTGGCATTCTAACCTAATCTACAAAAAAGCACACATCATAGTTTTTGAACATCAAAGGAACTCATGGTCTAGAATCAAAGTTAAAACCTTAAAATTTTGCTAAGGGACTAGCAAAAGCTAGGAATGAGGGTATGATGGGAACACCACCACGAGTCTTAACGAGCTCATTTTGACCCATAGAAGAGAATAAAAGCTCCTACATAACCAACTGGAGGTCCTAATTCACTTAATAACCTTTCTGAGAGAAAAGCAAGAAACAAGGGCTAAAATAGCAATTTTACCATTGCAGTGTAGCAATGGGTTTTCTCAAGGGCTAAACACAGGTCAAAATGTCTTAACAAGATAAAAAGTGGGTTGGATCAGATAGAAAAGGGTGACCCAAATTAAATGACTTCTTGTAACCCAAAATCAAACCCACTTGATTAAACAAGGTTCTAGTTAGGATAAAATTCACCCAAACCCTCTAGAAATCATAGAAAAATATTCTCTATGGTTTAGAACTTTCAATTTGGCCATTGGAACCCATTTTAACCTATAATGGGGTCTCAGATAAACATTTGCCCTAAATTAAGTTTTTGCATAAATTGCCCAGTCAAACGTGGTCAAACCCAAAATCCAACTTCACCATTGGATTCCTTAGGTCCAAATTAGGTTTTTACCAAAATTTGGACCTAAGGGGAACTCATCTTGACCCACTTTGCAAATAGGTCCAACCTGATTACATTTGTACCCTTATCTTTCAAAAATCCTTAAAAAAACCCCGTAGCTTCTTCATCATTCTTTACAATTAGGTCCCTCTGCCATTATCGCGGAGGAATCCTACTCCGGCGAACCTTAGAAGGAGATTCCTCCTTGATTGCTTAGAGAATCCCTCACAAAATTGGAAGGGAGATTCTCTAAGTAGTCTCCTCCAATCTGAACCCATTGATGTGCCCTACTTGTTACCTAATCTCTCATGCGAACGCTTGAGAGATTTGGGTCTTTTTGAAGCTTCCATCTCCTGTGATCATACCTTGCTTGTAAGCTTGGCTTCCAAGCATAAATCCTTCCCCAGAGGCCTATTTAAGATGCCCCAATTTCAACCACATCTCCCCAGCTTGGAATTGGGTCGGAATCCCCCACATTCTTCTCTCCTCGTCGGTCGCAACCCTCCGCAAGCTTTGGTGGCTCCTCCCTCTCTCTCTCATCACCCAACCACAATACCACTGGTTGGGTTGTCTTCCTCTCGTTCATCCATTCCTTGCAACACTGGCCGGCACTGCCTTTGCCCCGTCTTCGCCACCGCCTCACCTACGAAGGTCTTCATCTTCCCAACGTTCGATGACGTGGGATTCCCTCTCCCTTCGGCCTTAGATTAGGTTTGTTGGCTTCCCTCTCTCTTTACTCCCATTCCCTCTCTTTATTTCTCAAAAGCACCCCTCGAAGCCACTGATCACCATCACCTTCTCTACCTCTGGCGATCCCTTTGGCGAGGTGCCTCCGTCGCTCTACACCTCCATTCACCTCGCCAACCACCCTATGACCTCCGTAACACCTCACTGATCATTTCCCCCTACTCCAATCTCTCTATCGACCACCCAAAAGCTCCACCAAACACACCCACTCACACGACCACAAAGAACCCTAGCCACGCCACCACAACCATCCCCACGCCACACTGACCACCGCAGCACACTCGCCGTGCCTCGATGAATCACCCTGGACGTTTTGACATGGTCGCAAGGCCGTTCTCATGTTTACAAGGTCAGGCACACCGGCCTCCATGGACGAAGAGCCTGAAGCTCACGTGCTGTGCTCCAGCTGCTGCTGCTCCTGGCTAGAGGCCTAGGTGATGCGGACTTGAGGCACGAACGCGCTTAGGTTCCCAATTGGAGTCAACTACCCACGCAGCCTCGCCAGTTGAGCTACACATCTCTGCTATGGGCACGTGCAAGGGAGGTGGGATATTTAGTCCCACCTTGGAACTGGACGAGAGGGTGTGTGCGCATAAAAGGAATTTCTGCCAGAGGCTTATCGCCTCCAACTCACGGGGTGAGGTCCCTCTCTCCCCCTCTCTCCGCCCTGTCCATGGCCTGTTTACCTGATCGACTCACTCCTCGCTCGTCACCCACGCCAGTGAGCCTGGACCTAGGTTAGACATCTTGGACATCCCGTAAATAATCCAGATCTGGTACCCTATTACCAGGGTTACACACCACCCACATATTATAATGTGTATCCCCTTGACGGATATACGTCTTAGACATCTTCGGCCTATGAGGACGTCAGCGCTATCCAAGGATATGGGCGTAATAACGCATATTCAGAGATGTATAACCCTAGTTGGCGCCAGCATCTGAACTTCTCCTGGCCTGGTAATTCACAGAGATCACATCAAGATCCACACTACCAGACCAAGCAATACGGGAATGTGCAAAATAGTATCCTAGGTAGCAGCCATTCCCGTCTCAGCAGCAGCAACCCCACTCGTTATACCAGCCACTGCACCAAGCTACCAACCACCCTCCAAAGCGGGCTGACCCTTTGGAGGCACTGAAAGTGGAGCTGCAAGAATCGATGAGGAAGTCTACACAAGATAGCTTGCAGATTATGAAGGCGATGGCTGATCAGATTCAGACCATACAGAACAAGCAGAACCATCTGTTGCAGGAGCATAGGACTCAGGGAGCCTTGCCCTCCCAACCCATCCCGAATCCTCGATGTGCCGAACCAGGGCGCCCCGCCTAGGTTTCAAGCACCGTAAGGATAGGCACACGCCATACTACAGGCGCCTCCTGCACCACCCGGTTACGTGCAAGGCCAGCCGCCTTTGTAGAATCCTACGTATTTTGCCCCATCCGCTCCCCCACCACCTCATGGACAGCAAGCCGATGCACACGCTGTTTCTTTGCGAAGCGAAAGGAAGACATTCAACCCACCACCTAGGTAGGCAGGTTCTGATTTTTCCCACCCTTCGCCGCAAGTAGATTCGACTCCATCATCTCAGGAGCCACCTGCAGTAGATAAGGGTAAGAGGCCACTCAACCCTGAGAATCCCGTCCCTTTTCCTGAGGCTCTGACATGAAATGCAGTACGGAAAAAAGACATGGAATTTCGAGGACCTGAAATCGATGTTCAAGGAAGTACATATTCAGGTCCCCCTCTTCGAGGCTATTGATCACATTCTCACTGTCGCTAGGTTCTTCAAGGACTATTGTACCCCAAAGTGATAGCCGAGAATTAGACGACAGGAGGTACTGTCGAAAGAAGCTAGCATCGTGATTCTAGCTGACCTACCGCTGATAAACGCCAGTTTATCATCATTCTTATGCATTAAAACAAACCTAGCTCTTAGAATTTTACTCTGCAAACGGGTTTTTAGGCTGCATTTAGGCATAAAATAGGTTAGGCATGCATTGCATTTTTTATTGTCTTTTTAATATGTTTTTTTGAGTGTTAGGGATGAACAGATATATAGATCCCTAAAACCCTAGCACTCAAGAAGGCAAATGGTGAAGGAGAAGCCCAGACTAGCTGGAACTCAGCTTGATCCAGCTCACCTCAGCTTGATCCAGCTCACTTCAGCTTGATCCAGCTCACCGTAGCTGGAACCTAGCTTACTTGAACTAGGGTTAGCTCATCCCAGCTCCATTTAGCTAATCTCAGCTGGATGGCAGCTCAAGAGACTTCACCTTAGCTCACCCTAGCTTAAGTCAGCTCAAATCCAGCTCAACTTAGCTGAGTCTAGCTCATCTCAGCTCCCACTAGTCCACAGGGAGCTCTAGCTAGCTCAGCTAAGTTGATAGGAGTTCACCCCAGCTCAGATCCAGCTACATCCAGCTCCACTCAGCTCCAGCCAGCTGAAGAAGAACTCATCCCAGCTCAGGAAGCTCAAGTCCAGCTCCCGGGGACTCAGCTTAGCTCAACTTAGTTGAGCTAAGCTACCTTAGCTGCCTCAACCAGCTTGATTCTCCTCGGGAGCACCAGACCTAGCTCACCTCAGCTCATTTTGGTAGAAGCTAGCTCACTTTAGCTTGGCTTAGCAACTAGCAAAGAACTAGCAAGCTAAGCCAGCTAGAGTAGCCCCATGCCAGCCTCTTCAGCAGCAGCCAGCTCCTGCTCTAGCTCCAGACTTCTCCTCCTCAGCTCCTTCCTCCAAACCCTAGCTCCATTACCTTCTCCTCTACTCCACCTTTAGCTAAGCTAGCTTAGATTATCTTAGCTTAGCTTAGCTTAGCTAACAACCAGCTCCTTGGCCATCCATTACCTTAAAAATCAACCCTAGCTAGCTCCACCAACTCAAGCCTACCTAAGCTAGCTACCCTACTTAAGTTGGCGCCACCACCTAGCCACCCCTTCACCCCATTATCTCCACCAAAAGACACTTCAAGTTGGCGCCAGAAACCACCCCTAACCACCCCCATTTTGGCGCCAACTTTCAGCCTCTTCATCCACCCTACACCTACCCATATAACACATCCTAGCCATCCACATACCCCCCTTCTAGAACCTTAAGGTGGAGCCACCTAATAGCCTTCTAGAAAGCCCATTTTGGCGCCAACACTAAGGGGTGTCAACACCCATAACTACCCCCTTGGTGTCCCTTAAGGTGGCGCCAACTCTCCTTGGCCATGGGATCTCCAACCACCTCCATCAACTCATCTTGGCCATCCAATTCAAAGGTCACCATAGCCCCCTTCCTATTCTATAAAAGGCCACCACCTACCACCATTTTGGGGCATCCTCCCTTAGTATATTTTTATACCTAAACCACCTATACCTACAGCCAAGAAGAAGGAGTAGAGAAGGAGATTAAAGGGGCACATTACCAGCCCCTTTGGTGCCTTCTTCTCCCCACTCTCTTCAACTTGAGCCACTCCAAGGAGGATGACTCTTCCACTTCAAGGAGGATGGCCAGGCAAAGGAGAAGGACTTAGGGTGGACGTCCACCCTTGGAGAGAAACTTAGGGCACACCCCCCTAGGGCTTGCCTTGGAGGACATCACCTTGGCGAAGCACTGCAAGGAAGGAGTTGAAGGACTCTTTTCAAGATTGGGAGCCACCAACCTTGGAGCAAGAAGCCCTCTTCTTCACCATCTATCTAGAGGATTTGTGCTTTCTTTTCTTATTTGCATTTTTCTAGTAGTACAAGCTTTCCTCTACTAGGCCTTTTGTAAAACACTTTATCAATTATCTAGCTGCCTTCTTTGCATTTCTTATTTGCATTTCTATTAGCTTATTTTCAGCATTCTTCACTCCCTCTCCCTAATTATTCTAGGCCTCCACTTGCCTAGAGTGAGCTTAGGGATAGGCTCTACTTGCCACATAGAAGTAGTATTTAAATTGAAGTGTAAATCACTTTTCCCACCATTAGTTCGCATGTTGCCTTAGCTTAAAAACAAAAAAAATGATATATTGAAAAAAATACCAAAAAGAAAGTTGAGATTTATATTCCTAGCAAGAGAATCAATTTTGCAACCATATTGCCTCCTTGGACGACCCTAGATACTTCCCTATCTAGGATTATAAATTTAAGAGCGAAAGCGGATTTACGCGTTACAACGACCTAATTAACAAATCGCGTAAAATCGCTATCGACCGCCGAAGAAGAAAGACCTTGGTAGTCCACTCATATCCTGCTTCTTACAGGATTCTCCATTTGATCGGGCCCTTTTAGACTTGGGTTCGCCCATCAACTTAACTCCCACCGCCGTATTTGATCGATTTCAATTTGGGGAGTTGAAACCCACCTCGGTTACGATTCAGCTAGCTGACAGATCAGTTAAAACACCAAGAGGGGTGGTTGAGAATGTGATTGTGAAAATCCACGGGTTCTGCTTTTCGCAGATTTTTTCGTTCTCGATATGGAAGTTCCTCCTAATCTTTGAGATGCACCAATTATTTTGGGTCACCCATTTATGGCAACAGCCCGAGCGAACATCGATTGTGCATCCAAGTGTATGGAGATTACCCTAGGCAATGAGCGACTTCGACTAGAGATATTCAGGGCAGCAAAGAACTTCGACTGTGATCGAATAGAGGAGGATGGTGAAGACGTAGATTCGGCATACTGTGGTAACATTGGGCTCCTTTGTGACGACCCAATGTCTTATTCGTCTACACTATCAGGGTTCTCGGACCTCGATCCACACGGGACCAAAACCACTGCATTACACCTATCTTCCCGAGGATCTGACTGTTTGGGGTGTGCTTCTGACCACAGCACCCCTGAATCCAGCTATCTTGATCCATATATTACTGAATCGCCCCTGTTATTACAGGAAGACGTGACTACAGCTAACCGGTTTCCCGTTAATGTAGTCACAGCCGATTTCACAGGGAGCGACTCAACGGGAATTCACATGTACATGGATCAGCTGATTCCCACCCTCGATTCTGCTCCTCCCACTCTCAGTTCTGATTCTGACCCACCCATGACTGAATTGAAGCCCTTACCCGACTCACTCAAGTACGTGTTTTTGGGCGAAAGTGAGACATATCTAGTCATTATCAATGCCCACTTAACCCAAGAATAGGAGCATCAATTGATTTCTACACTTCAAGACCATAGGACTACTATCAGGTGGAGTATTGCTGATCTTCACGGTTTTCGCCCCTCGTATTGCACTCATAACATTTACATAGATGTGGGGGTGAAACCTTCGAGACAACCTCAAAGACGGCTAAACTCGAATATGCTAGAGGTTGTTAAGAAGGAGATCATCAAATGGTTGGATGCAGGCATTGTATATCCAATCTTAGACAGCCAGTGGATGAGTCCGATTCAGATAGTGCCCAAGAAAGCAGGACTCACCGTCATGAAAAATGATAAGGGTGAATCCATCCCGACCCGCACTACGACATCTTGGCGGGTCTGCATTAACTACAGGAAACTGAACATGGCTACCCAGAAGGATCACTTTCCTTTGCCGTTCATTGACCAGATCTTGGAACGGTTAGCTAGACGCAGTTTCTTCTGCTTTCTGGATGGATACTCCGGGTATAATCAGGTAGCAATTAGCCCAGAAGATCAGGACAAGACCACATTCACATGCCCCTTTGGAACATTCACCTTTAGGTGGATGCCCTTTGGCCTCTGCAATGCACCAGCGACATTTCAGCGTTGTATGATGGCTATCTTCTCCGACATGATTGGGGATTATGTGGAGGTATTCATGGATGACTTCTCTATTTTCAGAGATGATTTCGCGTCTTGTCTTGATAACCTCACCAAGATCCTAAAACGGTGTATTGAGGTAAACCTAGTACTATCCTGAGAGAAAAGCCATTTCATGTTGAGGGATGGCATAGTACTAGGGCACAGGATCTCCAAAAGTGGACTCGAGGTCGACCGGGCTAAATCTGAGATTATCTCCCACTTACCACCACCTATCTCGGTCAAGTAGATCAGATCATTCTTGGGTCACGTCGGCTTCCATCGGAGATTTATACGCGATTTTTCAAAAATTGCACGGCCTTTGACGAATCTCCTAGTTACCGATGTCCCATTTGAATTTGATACCTCGTGTCTCAGCGCCTTCGAGACTTTACGAAGCGCTGTTTCCGACTCCCCGATTCTCCAACCACCCGACTGGTCGCTTGATTTTGAAATGATGTGCGACGCTTCTGATTTTGCCGTCGGTGCTATTTTAAGCCAGCGTCGGGAGAAACAACCCTTTGTCATATACTATGCTAGCGAGACGCTGAATGAGGCTCAGTGCAATTACACTGTCACCGAAAAGGAACTGCTAGTAGGAGTATTCGGGTTTGAGAAATTCAGATCATATTTGTTAGGATCCAAGGTCATCATCTTCACTGACCACTCCGCCCTCCGGCATTTGTTGGCAAAGAAGGATGCCAAACCACGACTCATTAGATGGATCCTTCTATTGCAGGAATTTGATATCGAAATCCATGAAAAATTCGGGAAACAAAATGTTGTGGCGGATCACCTATCCAGATTGGACCCAGACCACATTCCTTATTCCCTGCCTATCCATGAACAATTTCCAGATGAATCTCTTTTGGCAATTCATTCTGCTGAGTTCCCCTGGTATGCGGATTTTTGAACTACCTTATCGCAGGCAAAATTCCCGCGAACCTATCCAAGGACCAGAAACTCAAATTCATAGCAAAGGCTAAATACTACCTCTGGGATGACCCACTGCTCTTCCGCATTGGAGCGGATTAGATTATTCACAGGTGCATCCCAAACTCTGAGATCCCCAGTTGTTATCTTTCTACCACAATGATGAGTGTGGTGGCCATTTCTCAGGACGGAAAACCGCTACAAAAATTTTGCAATCAGGATTTTTTTGGCCAACCATCTTCTGAGATACACATGATTACACCTGATAAACGCCAGTTTATCATCATTCTTATGCATTAAAACTAACCTAGCTCTTAGGATTTTACTCCGCAAATGGGTTTTTGGGCTGCATTTAGGCATAAATTAGGATAGGCATGCATTGTATTTTTTTATTATCCTTTTAATAAGTTTTTGTGAGTGTTAGGGATGTACAGATGCACAGATCCCTAAAACCCTAGCACTCAAGAAGGAAAATGGTGAAGGAGAAGCCCAGACTAGCAGGAACTCAGCTTGATCCAGCTCACCACAGCTGGAACCTAACTTACTTGAACTAGGGTTAGCTCATCCCAGCTCCATTCACCTAATCTCAGCTGGATGGCAGTGTTGGTGCTAGAGCACCACGATCATTTGTTTTGATGATAACAAAACACGTGTTATTTAACATTTGCAATTTGAGTCCTAGATTTTAGGTCAATTGCAAATGAGGACGTGTTTAGACGGAGTTCGAGCTCGCATCCAGGACGGATTGGAAGAGCTTGACGGAAAACAGAGGAGGTTCGCGTGGAGCGAAAGATTGAAGATGGAAGGAAATGAAGAATAGGATAGATTTCCTCCTTTTGTACTTGTTGTATTTTTTGTTTCTTTTGTTGCTCTTTTTTTTCCTTAGATATTTCATGTTAAAGAGCCTCAAAGAAACCTAACGGTAGTCCTAGGAACACCGGCACAACCCTAGGATACTTAGGTTTTCTGTAGAATACTTAGAAAACCAATATAGGGTTCAAACAGACTTTCCAGACGTCTAATTCCCAAATCAGACGTCTGATAAAGCATTTTAAGACGTCTGACTGTTGTTTCAGACGTCTGATAACTGTTAGGCTGGACATAGTTAGTTCTGTCTGATGAAATCAGACGTCCAGACCTTAGACCAGACGTCTTAGAAGACGTCTGATGGATTTGCCAGACGTCCAATTAGTGGACCGTTGGCTGGCTTACCAGACGCTCAAGAATATGACCGTTAGAGCCTTATCAGACATCCATAGGACTTTCCAGACGTCTGATAAATGACCGTTTTGCCTCGGCTGACCCAAAATCTCTTCTCAGAGATTTTCTAGCCGTTGCAACGTTTGGAAATCAATTCCCACAGTAAAAGTAGGTTTCCAGACGTCCAGACATAGTGCCAGACGTCCTGTATGTCGTCTGATGGACTTGCGTAAAAACCCTGTTTAGATCTGATCCAAGTCAGGGAAAGACCCGCCCAAAATCAGACGTCTGACATTTTAATCAGACGTCTTATAGTGAACTTCCAGACGTCTGATGCTAGAATTAGACGTCTGATAAGCCTGTCAGAACAATGATTGTTCCTGATTTCGGGCTGATTCACTTGGGCTTTGCACCCAACGGCTATGGAAGCTTTTCCAAGCCTTCCAAAGCCTTCCTAAGGCCTCTATAAATAGAGGGGAGCCTTTACACACAAGACACACACCTAGAGAGACCAAGATACACAAGAAACAATTTGTATTACACTTTCCACTCTCTTGTGTCCTAGCTAGCTCTTGCTCTCCAAGCTCAAGCACCATTCTCTTGAGAGCATCAAGCTGTTGCGCACCCGCTCTCCCACCGTAGTTCACGAGAGCGAAGTTGCGCCGTCGCGTGGCTCACGCACCGCGTCATCGTCGACGCACTCCTTTCAAAGGGGAGTTTCCTAAATCCTATAGAAGCTTAGGTTTATTACTTTGTTGGCTCTATAGGTTTGTTGTTTATTTTACCTTTGTCTTTTGGTTGGGTATTCGCTTTGCGAATTCCCGTCTCCTTCGTGGGACAAAATCCTTCTCGTGGAGAGAAGGGGTTGAGGAACGCTACCCTCGTACTTGTAGCGTGGTTGTACTGAGGTTGAATCACCCTCATTTTAAAGTGATTCGTTTAGTGGATTTGATCAACTAGGTTGATCGGAAAATCCTAACTCGAGAGGGTTAGGTGGTGGTTTTCACCCGGTTTGGGTTTCCACCTAAAAATTCCTGTGTACATTTTGTGATTGCTTATTTTTGTGAGATTGTTTATATTTTTATTTCCGCAATTATTACGTCACCCCTCCTCGTAGGGAAATTACAGGCAGCTCAAGAGAGTTCACCTTAGCTCACCCTAGCTCAAGTCAGCTCAGATCTAGCTCAACTTAGCTGAGTTTAGCTCATCTCAGCACCTACTAGTCCACAGGGAGCTCTAGCTAGCTCAGCTAAGTTGACAGGAGTTCACCCCAGCTCAGATCCAGCTACATCCAGTTCCACTCACCTCCAGCCAGCTGAAGAAGAACTCATCCCAGCTCAGGAAGCTCAAGTCCAGCTCCCGGGGACTCAGCTTAGCTCAACTCAGTTGAGCTAAGCTACCTTAGCTGCCTCAATCAGCTTGATTCTCCCAAGGAGCACCAGACCTAGCTCACCTCAGCTCATTTTGGTAGAAGCTAGCTCACTTTAGCTTGGCTTAGCAACTAGCAAAGAACCAGCAAGCTAAGCCAGCTAGAGTAGCCCCATGCCAGCCTCTTCAGCAGCAGCCAGCTCCAGCTCCAGCTCCAGCTCCAGACTTCTCCTCAGCTCCTTCCTCCAAACCCTAGCTCCAACACCTTCTCCTCTACTCCACCTTTAGCTAAGCTATCTTAGCTTAGCTTAGCTTAGCTATGCTCCAACTTCCATGGCGTGTACCACCCCAAAAACCCACCTACCAACTCCACCCAACTAGCTCCACCTAAGCTCCACATAAGCTAACCTACTTGGCACCAACCTAACCTATCCACCACCTCCAAAAGACACCTAAAAGTGGTGCCAAAAACTACCCATAACCACCCCTTAATGGCGCCACTTTTCCCTCCAAAATCCCCCCTCATCTCCACCACACAATACCCCATGAACCCATAGCCACCATCCACCTAATCCCCCTTCTAGAAGACCCCATGTTGGCGCCAACATGGGGGTGTCTCTCCACCACCAAAATACACCAACACCACCATAACTACCCCCTTTAACACCCCTTGGGTTGGCGCCAACTCACCCTAGCCATAGGATCACCAACCACCCTCATCCTTCCATCCTAGCCCTCCATTTCAAGGGGCACCTTAACCCCCCATCCTACCCTATAAAAAGACCACTACCCACCACCATTCAAGTCATCCTTGGCTAGCAATTTCACTCTCATATTCCACCAAGAAGCCCACTGATAGCGAAAATACGCGGTTTGTTAAAATACGTCGTTGTAACGCGTAAATCCGCTTTCGCTCTTAAATTTATATTCCTAGATAGGGGAGTATCTAGGGTCGTCCAAGGAGGCCAAATGTTTGCAATAGTGATTCTCTTGCTTGGAATACAATCTCAACTTTCTTTTTGGTATTTTTCAATATATCATTTTTTTGTTTTAAATTAAGACAACATGCGGAATGGTGACAGGAAGGTAATTCACACTTCAATTTAACTACTACTTTCTAGTGGCAAGTAGAGCCTCTCCATAAACTCACTCTAGGCAAGTGGAGGCCTAGAATAATTAGGGAGAGGGAGTGAAAAATGCTAAAAAGCAAAGCAAGTAGAAATGCAAAATAGAAAATTGCAAAGAAGGCAACTAGATTACTGAAAAATGTTTTACAAAAAAGGCTAGTAGAGGAATGCTTCTACTACTAGAAAAATTAAAATAAAGAAAAGCAAACACAAATCCTCTAGATAGATGGTGAAGAAGAGGGCTTCTTGCTCCAAGGTTGGTGGCTCCCAAGCTTGAAAAGAATCCTTCAACTCCTTCCTTGCAGAACTTCGCCAAGGTGATGACCTCCAAGGCAAGCCCTAAGGGGGCGTGCCCTAAGTTTCTCTCCAAGGGTGGATGTCCACCCTAAGCTTTTCTCCTTTGCCTGGCCGTCCTCCTTGAAGTGGGAGAGTCCTCCTCCTTGGCGTGGCCCAAGTTGAAGAGAGTGGGGAGAAGAAGGCACCAAAAGGGCTGGTGGTGTGCCCCTTTAATCTCCTTCTCTACTCCTTCTCCTTGGGCGTAGGTATAGGTGGATGTAGGTAGAAAATACACTAAGGGAGGATGCTCCAAAATGGTGGTAGGTGGTGGCTTTTTATAGAATAGGATGGGGGGTTAAGGTGCCCCTTGAAATGGAGGGCTAGGATGGAAGGATGAGGGTGGTTGGTGATCCTATGGCTAGGGTGAGTTGGCGCCAACCCAAGGGGTGTTAAAGGGGGTGGTTATGGTGGTGTTGGTGTCTTTTGGTGGTGGAGAGACACCCCCATGTTGGTGCCAACATGGGGTCTTCTAGAAGGGGAGTTAGGTGGATGGTGGAGATGGATTCAAGGGGGATTGTGTGGTGGAGATGAGGGGGGATTTTGGAGGGAAAAGTGGCGCCACTAAGGGGTGGTTATGGGTAGTTTTTGGCGCCACTTTTAGGTTTCTTTTGGAGGTGGTGGGTAGGTTAGGTTGGTGCCAAGTAGGTTAGCTTATGTGGGGCATAGGTGGAGCTAGTTGGGTGGAGTTGGTAGGTGGGTTTTTGGGGTGGTATAAGCCAAGGAAGTTGGAGCATAGCTAAGCTAAGCTAAGCTAAGCTAAGCTAAGCTAGCTTAGCTAATGGAGGAGTAGAGGAGAAGGTAATGGAGCTAGGGTTTAGAGGAAGGAGCTGAGGAGAAGAAGTCTGGAGTTGGAGCTGGAGCTGGCTGCTGCTGAAGAGGCTGGCATGGGGCTACTCTAGCTGGCTTAGCTTGCTAGTTCTTTGCTAGTTGCTAAGCCAAGCTAAAGTGAGCTAGCTTCTACCAAAATGAGCTGAGGTGAGCTAGGTCTGGTGCTATCGGGGAGAATCAAGCTGGTTGAGGCAGCTAAGGTAGCTTAGCTCAACGGAGATGAGCTAAGCTGAATCCCCGGGAGCTGGACTTGAGCTTCCTGAGCTGAGATGAATTCTTCTTCAGCTGGCTGGAGTTGAGTGGAGCTGGATGTAGCTGGATCTGAGGTGGGGTGAACTCCTGTCAACTCAGCTGAGCTAGCTAGAGCTCCCTGTGAACTAGTGGGAGCTGAGGTGAGCTAGACTCAGCTAAGTTGAGCTGGATCTGAGCTGACTTGAGCTAGGGTGAGCTAAGGTGAACTCTCTTGAGCTGCCATCCAGCTGAGATTAGCTGAATGGAGCTGGGATGAGCTAACCCTAGTTCAAGTAAGCTAGGTTCCAGCTGCGGTGAGCTGGATCAAGCTGAGGTGAGCTGGATCAAGCTGAGGTGAGCTGGATTAGGCTGAGTTCCAGCTAGTCTGGGCTTCTCCTTCACCATTTGCCTTCTTGAGTGCTAGGGTTTTAGGGATCTGTGCATCTGTACATCCCTAACACTCACAAAAACTTATTAAAACGACAATAAAAAATGCAATGCATGCCTATCCTAATTTATGCCTAAATGCAGCCCAAAAACCCGTTTGCGGAGTAAAATCCTAAGAGCTAGGTTTATTTTAATGCATAAGAATGATGATAAACTGGCGTTTATCACACCCCCATGCTTATCTTTTGCTAGTCTCTTAGCAAAATTTAAAACGGAATTTTTGGGAAATCTAATTTTTTCGACTTTGGAGGAGAAAAAGAGATCAATGGACCTTGGCAAATTAAAAACACTGGAGGTACGGGATTTGTTAAAGATAAACATCGGGATTTGTTTTTGGATTCAACCATTAGATAGAACGGGATCAATATATCTTCCAAAAAATTCTCAAATTAACCCCTTGTTAATTCAGATGACTTGAAATGTTTGTTTTTAGGAATTTTTTTTTGGCTCATGAATCTGATTCTCAACTTGCAAAATCCTTTAAAACCTTGTGGCTGTGCTTGTAAAAAGCCAACATTTATAAGGGCGTGTTAATTTATATATATATATATATATATATATTTTTTTTTCCTCTCCCCCATGCTTATTTTTAGCTTAGTCTTACAACAGATGTGTTGGGATCATCATTCCCGTTACCATTCCTCGAGTGGGCTCTGGCGCCAGTACTTCAAGATAGCACTGTCCATGACACCACCCAGGAGCTCACAACCCCAGAACACGATGCGGTGAAAAGGGGCGCTCCAAACAAACTCAAGCTCTTGCTCCGACACTATAGGTAGAGCACCGTCCAAGACACTTGAGCTGCTAAAATGCGCTTTAATGCTCCGTCTAAAGATATGAAATATAGATATGGAGCAACGCCGAGGCGGTAACATGTTGACATCGCGTCCTTAAAGGAGGCATTTTCCTCCTTCTCGGCGGTGGGAACTCAAACCAATGATCTGCTTCAGACTTTCACTAAGTCCAAACAAGGGAGTTTTTCAAATTTTTAGTTATTTTTAAGTGTTGGCTTGTGTGTGAAGAGTGACACAAGAAGTTTCTCAAAACATGCAAGTTTTTGAATCAGAAGCTAAGTCAAATAATTTCCATATTGCAAAATAGGATCAAGTCACCTGAACTATTATGAGTTCAGGTGGAACTTTATAGAAAGATATCTGATCTTGTCTAAAATAGACCCTGGAATTCTAATGATCAGATCCATATCCTCATCCTTAGTTTGTTAAAGATTAAATCCATTGTACCAAAAGTGAATTTTTCGACCTTAGTCCCGATTTCAAAATTTCTCCTCAAAAAGTTTTGAACATTTTTTTATTTTTTATTTTTTTGGGTATGCAAGCAGGAAATAAATTAAGCAAAAATGCATGTTTTTAGGTTTTGAAAATCTTGAATCGATCGTAAAAATTTAAAAACACCCCCCCATGCTTAAGATATGCCATGTCCTCATGCATTAGGAGGGAAAAGGGACCACCTTAGTGATGACGGTCGGGTTTAGGATGAACAAAACCTGGAAAAAGAAGAAAAAAAGGAAAGCAAGAAAATGATGGGTTACCTCCCATCCAGTGCTATCTTTTACGCCATTCAGCCGGGCGTGAAGGTATGTACGGAAGACGTAAGATCATGTAAATAATTGGACACTTGGATTCCCGCAAAAAAGGTGTCGTCTTCTAGATCCCTAGAAAATTGATTAGAAATAATATTGGGATCAAAGTTGGATGGAAAATGATAAGTGTAGCCGGAGTCTAGCCATGGGTTTAAATTAGGTTGGGTGCCGAACTCAGGCGGGGTTGGTGGCAGGTCCGTTAGAAAGGGGTCGGGGAAGGAATGGTGAGGATTGGGTGAAGTTAGTGTGGAAAAGTTAGGTGCGTGAATAGTGGGTGGGTTAGGGGGGGTATCAGGAATAAATTTGGGGTCAAGACAAGTTTCCGGATCACAGATTTCGCCGACCACTGATTCTGAATCAGAGTCCTCAAAAAAATTGTGGTCGGTAAGGGTATCTATTAACATTGTCTCCTCCACCATATTGGAAATTTCAGTATCTGAGTCCTCAAAGAAGTTATCATCATGGAATCTCCTGGAGGATTTAAAAATATCTAAAGTGATAGTTTGGCCTGCACAATTGATATCCATTTTGCCTGTGTGGAAATTGATATTTGCCTTTGCAGTGGCCAAAAAGGGGCGTCCAAGGATTATTGGGGAGTCCAGTAATGATTTAGGTGCCTCAATGTCAAGAACCAGAAAGTCTGCAGGGAAGACACAATTCTGGACCTTGACTAAAACATCCTCGATAATCCCACGAGGTTTGATTGTAGATCGGTCGGCTAATTGCAGGGTAACCTCGACGGGTTTTAATTCACCGATCTGAAATTCTTCGAACAAACTCGTGGGAATAATATTCACTGAGGCACCAAGATCAAGGAGGGCGCGATTAAATGTAGTGTCATCAATAATTACAGAAATTAAAGGCGCCCCCGGATCTTTCATCTTAGGAGGCAGCTTACTCTGTATGACAGAGCTTACTGTCTCTGAAAGATGCACCTGTCCTAGATTTTTAGCCTACCTTTTAGGAGTACAAATATCCTTCAAAAATTTAGCATAGGCAGGTATATATTTGATGGCATCTAGGAGAGGAATATTGATATGAACTTGCCCAAATAGCTCCATGAGTTCTTCTGTAGTGGGCTCAGATTTCTTTTTTTTGTTGGTGGTGGGGTAGAGAGCTTGTGGGAAAGGGACAGGAATCTTGTCTTGAGATTTTTGTTTTTCTTTTTCTTCTTGATGGGGAGGTGGGGAGTCAATTTGCACAGGTATCTTACCAGGTTCGTGTGAAGGCCCGGGGTCAGTGGTGGTTTTCCCACTCCTCAAAGTAACTGCATGTGCAGTCGGATTATTATTTAGAGGAGGTGGGGGGGCCTGTGATTGCAGAAACCTGGGCGGCTGCTGAGGTGGTGGATTAGGAGGAGGCTGATGTGGATAATGTGGATTTCTGCCCATATAATGGTTTCCTTGGTGATTAGGGTTGGGTATGGGTTGGGACGGAAGATGTCCTACAGGTCTTTGCGTGGGAGTAACCCCAATCTGATTGTTCAGATTTGTGATGTTGCGGGTTACTTCCGTCATTTTTGTTTGCATATCCTGTAGGGTTCGCAGCATCTGGGCATTGATATCTTGTTGGGATGGCCCAGGATGGAAGTTTGGATTCAACCCATACCCATTAAAATGATATGGTTGGGAGGAAACTTGATTATTCCAGGAGTAGTTCGGGTAATTTTTCCAATTGGAAGAATTTTTAAAGGGCTCCTGGATGGCAGAAATATTTTGAGTGGGGTTAAGATCTGGATAGTTGTAGTTCCCCAGTGAATCATGGGCAACCTCAAAATAATCAGCAGGGGTAGTGTTGAGATTGTGCAAATTTTCTCTTTGTGGAAAGTTAGGTTGGGTTAGATGTGGGTGTGGAGCTTGAGTTGAAGTGGCTAGTCTTTCCTCAATTTTCTTTTGATTAATATGCATCTGGTCGAGTTTTTGAGCAATCAATTGAAGATCGTCTTGGGTGACAGGGATAGATTGAGTGCCTATTTCATGAACACCGAACTGCGGGTTTTGGGTTCTGCAAAATGTGTTCATGGAAGCTTGATTAAATGAGTTTTCACTCATTTCTTCGAACAGGTCATAGGCACTTTCTGTATCTTTATTTAAAATGTTGCCGCCACATGAGGCGTCGACAAACTGTCGGATTTGATCTTCTAATCCATGATAGAAGATTTGCACGAGCTGCCATAAAGGAATCTCGTGGTGCGGGCAACTTCTTAAAAGGTCTTGAAATCTTTCCCAAGAATCATGGAAAGTTTCACCAGATTTTTGGTGAAAGGTCGTAATAGATCTTCGTAAGGAATTGGTACGACCTATGGGAAAGAATTTCTTGAGGAAGGCACTCTTGAGTTGAGGCCATGTTGTAATGGGTCGGCCAATGGTCCTGAACCAATAAGCGGCCTTATCTTTAAGAAATAATGGAAAAAGCCGCATCAGCCATATGTCTTCTTGCACATTTCGGGAACGGGTTGTCTGTGCAAGAAGAGTTAGTTCTTCAAGGTGGCTGAAAGGGTCTTCCCTAGGAAGGCCATGAAAGTGTTTAATCAGGTTCAGGACGGCTGGCTTGATCTCAAAGTCCCCCTCCGGTATGACCACCCCTGGTCGTTCCTCATAATAAGACGAATCATAGAAATCTTTTAGAGGAACAACAGGCTGCTGACGGGGTGGTGGGTTTGGCCTTGGATTGGCCAGGTTTTGGATGTTCCTAGTCAATGTTTGTTGATTGGAATTTAATTTATTAATCTGATCGGCCATCAATTTTAAAAGATCAGGTAGGGGGTCTTGATGTTGTGTGTGGGGCAACTCAAGATTGGGGAGCTCCAAGCGTGGAAAGTTACTGGTGGTTGGGTTTTGAGTGGAAGGGTTAGAATTAGGGTTAGAGGTGGGGTTAGAGGTAGACGTGGAAGGGTCAGTGGACCTATTTTGTTGTGTTTCCATTTTTTTAGGAGAAGACAGAAAAAGTGGTCTTTTTACGTGGGGGGCGAAATCAAATGGTCCTTCCAAGTGCGGATTTTGAGACCGTCGCCCGTGCATAAAATGGAAGAACGGGGAGGGGAGGAGAAGAGAAAGAGATGAGAGAAAGTGTGCAATTCAAACAAACAAAAACTAGACCTAACTTAATTGTGACTCCCTAATAATAATAACCTAAGACTTGGTCTATATAGGAAATAAGTAGTCAATAGTGAATACCCGTTCTATCAACAAATCTAGCCAAGTTGCTTAAGGGGAGGTTTGGGCCCAAACGTTTCCCAGGGAAAACCCCAGGTGCTTGTACAAACCCGCGCCTGGTCGTTTGACACGGCCCCTCAGCCTGAACACCAGATATAGATGACAGAATTGGTACTAACTAAAGAAAACTTAAGACCTAAATAGCAAGCCTAAGTTGATAAAGCCTTAGGGGTCAAGTTGCTACAAATTTTAATTAGGTCTAGGATTCTATAGTGCACACGGAATGTGGAGGGCGTTTATTGGGTTGTTGCCCTGTTATTTGATTTTTTTGTGTGTGTGCAGGAATTGGAGAGTGACTCCAATGAAAATCAAGTTGTCACACAATTTTTTGTATTTTTATCTTTTAGGATGTGATTTAATTAAATGAATTTTAGGGTTTTTCTCTTTAAGTTTTCAAACAAGTTTGAAAGTTCACAATCAAAGGAAAGACCAGTTGCATGTGTGATTGTATATTTCCTTTTAATTGAGTTTCTAAAGAGAAAGAAGAAACCCTAAGCCAATTATCCCTAAGACAGAAATTTAACTACCAATGAATTATTTTTTAGCTTTCAGAATAAAGTAGTGGTCCAAACAAGTCAAACAACACCACTACTTTGAATAAAATCAAACAAGGATTCCAGAAAAGATTTTTGTAAGATTTTAGGAATTTGTTTGATAATATTTTTGAATTTTTAATTGTACTGGTGTCAAAGTCCAGAAATAATACCCGTGGGTATTATAGACTTTTCAGTATTACCACCGACCTCAGAAAATTTTAATGATTTTATATGATATGTAAAATTTCACAGGGATTCCAACAAGATAAATTTCACAAAAATTGGATGAGTATAAAAATTCTGAAAATTCGCGGACAGTAACAAAACAGGAAGATTAGAGGGTGTGACCCCTCTATAATCCACGAATTTTTAAAAATTAAATACAAATCCAATTGATTTGAAATTTGGAACAGATGTTCCAAACTTAATTGGGAATCACTTTACGAAATTTTATGATTTTAGGAGGCCTGTGGTGTTAGGAATCGATTTTTCAAGTCTGGACAGAAATCTAGACCCGAAAAATAGAACACCAATACTTGCAATGGAATGGTGCTAAAGAAGCATACAAGCAAACAATGATTTTAAAATGCACCACTCCACTTAATTTAAGTGTTTAGGGTCCTGAAAGCCAAGTTTAATATATTTTTGGTAGTTTTACTTAATTATTGGACTAGAAAGAGGAACCAACCTGAATTTTCGCGGGAAGAAAAGGATCTTTAAGCTCTCGCTTCCAGATTCCCGCTTTCCCGCTATAGTTCCTGCACACACAAAAGAAAGAAAGAGAAGGGGATGAGATCCACTTCAAGCAAGAGAAAATGATTTAATGCAAAGCCGTGCCTCCCCGGCAACGGTGCCAAAAAGTGATAGCGAAAATACGCGGTTTGTTAAAATACGTCGTTGTAACGCGTAAATCCGCTTTCGCTCTTAAGTTTATATTCCTAGATAGGGGAGTATCTAGGGTCGTCCAAGGAGGCCAAATGTTTGCAATAGTGATTCTCTTGCTTGGAATACAATCTCAACTTTCTTTTTGGTATTTTTCAATATATCATTTTTTTGTTTTAAATTAAGACAACATGCGGAATGGTGACAGGAAGGTAATTCACACTTCAATTTAACTACTACTTTCTAGTGGCAAGTAGAGCCTCTCCATAAACTCACTCTAGGCAAGTGGAGGCCTAGAATAATTAGGGAGAGGGAGTGAAAAATGCTAAAAAGCAAAGCAAGTAGAAATGCAAAATAGAAAATTGCAAAGAAGGCAACTAGATTACTGAAAAATGTTTTACAAAAAAGGCTAGTAGAGGAATGCTTCTACTACTAGAAAAATTAAAATAAAGAAAAGCAAACACAAATCCTCTAGATAGATGGTGAAGAAGAGGGCTTCTTGCTCCAAGGTTGGTGGCTCCCAAGCTTGAAAAGAATCCTTCAACTCCTTCCTTGCAGTGCTCCGCCAAGGTGATGTCCTCCAAGGCAAGCCCAAGGGGGTGTCAACCCCCGTAACTACCCCCTTGGTGACTCTTAAGGTGGCGCCAAACACCCTTGGCCATTGGATCCTTAACCACCTCCATCATTCCATCTTGGCCCTCCATTTCAAGGGACACCTTAGCCCCCTTCCTATTCTATGAAAACCCACCACCTACCACCATTTGGGGGCATCCTCCCATAGTGTATTTTTCTACCTACATCCACCTATACCTACGCCCAAGGAGAAGGAGTAGAGAAGGAGATTAAAGGGGCACACCACCAGCCCTTTTGGTGCCTTCTCCCCACTCTCTTCAACTTGGGCCACGCCAAGGAGGAGGACTCTTCCACTTCAAGGAGGACGGCCAGGCAAGGGAGAAGGACCTAGGGTGGACGTCCACCCTTGGAGAGAAGCTTAGGGCACGCCTGATAAACGTCAGTTTATCATCATTCTTATGCATTAAAACAAACCTAGCTCTTAGGATTTTACTCCGCAAACGGGTTTTTGGGCTGCATTTAGGCATAAACTAAGTTAGGCATGCATTACATTTTTTATTACCTTTTTAATATGTTTTTGTGAGTGTTAGGGATGTACAGATATATAGATCCCTAAAACCCTAGCACTCAAGAAGGCAAATGGTGAAGGAGAAGCCCAGACTAGCTGGAACTCAGCCTAATCCAGCTCACCTCAGCTTGATCCAACTCACCGCAGCAGGAACCTAGCTTACTTGAACTAGGGTTAGCTCATCCCAGCTCCATTCAACTAATCTCAGCTGGATGGCAGCTCAAGAGAGTTCACCTTAGCTCACCCTAGCTCAAGTCAGCTCAGATCCAGCTCAACTTAGCTGAATCTAGCGCATCTCAGCTCCCACTAGTCCACAGGGAGCTCTAGCTAGCTCAGCCAAGTTGACAGGAGTTCACACCAGCTCAGATCCAACTACATCCAGCTCCACTCAGCTCCAGCCAGCTGAAGAAGAACTCATCCCAGCTCAGGAAGCTCAAGTCCAGCTCCCAGGGACTCAACTTAGCTCAACTCAGTTGAGCTAAGCTACCTTAGCTGCCTCAACCAGCTTGATTCTCCCCGAGAGCACCAGACCCAGCTCACCTTAGCTCATTATGGTAGAAGTTAGCTTACCTTAGCTCGGCTTAGTAGCTAGCAAAGAACTAGCAAGCTAAGCCAGCTAGAATAGCTCCATGCCAGCCTCTTCAGCAGTAGCCAGCTCCAATTTCAGCTCCAGACTTCTCCTCAGCTCCTCCCTCCAAACTCTAGCTCCAACACCTTCTCCTCTACTCCTCCATTAGCTAAGCTAGGTTACCTTAGCTTAGCTTAGCTTAGCTATGCTCCAACTTCCTTGGCTTGTACCACCCCAGAAACCCACCTAACAACTCCACCCAACTAGCTCCACCTAAGCTCCACATAAGCTAACCTACTTGGCACCAACCTAACCTACCCACCACCTCCAACAGACACCTAAAAGTGGCAACAAAAACTACCCTAACCACCCCCTTAATGGCGCCACTTTTCCCTCCAAAATCCCCCCTCATCTCCACCACACAATTTACCTTGAATTCATCTCCACCATCCACCTAACCCCCCTTCTAGAAGACCCCATGTTGGCGCCAACATGGTGGTGTCTCTCCACCACCAGAAGACACCAACACCACCATAAATACCCCCTTTAACACCCCTTGGGTTGGCGCCAACTCTCCTTAGCCATAGGATCACCAACCACCTCCATTCTTCCATCTGAGCCCTCCATTTCAAGGGGCACCTTAACCCCCCATCCTACCCTATAAAAAGACCACTACCCACCACCATTCAAGCCATCCTTGGCTAGAAATTTCACTCTCATATTCCACCAAAAAGACCACGTCCAAGAGAGAAGAAGAAGAAGAAGATTAAGGGGATATTTTGTCCCCTTGGTGCCTTCCCCTCTTCCCTTCTCTCTTGGGTCACGCCAGCCAAAGGAGAAGCCAGGCAAGGAAGATCTTGGAGGAGATCTTGAAGGTGGTCACGCCACCTTGGAGGAGTTTTTGAGGGTGGTGCACACCCACCCCTTTGGAGAGAGCATTAAAGGTGGTAGCTTCCACCTTGGAGGAGCTCTCAAGGAAGGAGGAGAAGGAAGCCCACTTTTCAAGCCAAGGAGCAGCTAGGCTTGGAGCAAGAAGACAACCTTCTTCACCATTGTTACAAGAGGATTTGTGTTTCTTTTCTTGCTTTTAGATTGTTTAATTCTAGTAGAAGCATTCCTCTACTTGTCCTTGAAAAGAACACTCATTCTACTCAATCAAAATTGCCTTCTTTTAGCTTTTTATTGCAGTTGTTTGTTTTGGTTCTAGCACTTGTTTCACCTCTTCTTCCTAATTACCCTAGGCCTCCACTTGCCTAGAGTGAGCTTAAGAAGAAGATATTTCTATCTTTTAGATTTTAGTTAATCATTTGTAGGTGTTAGTTCTTTTAGCTACACTCTGCAGTTTGCCCTCGTCTTTTCAAAATACAAAAAAAAATTACAAATTGAAAAATATCAAAAAGAAAGTTGAGATCTATCTGTAAGCAAGGGGATTAATTTTGCATTTTTTGCCTCCTTGGATGACCCTAGATACTCCCCTATCTAGGATATAAATTTAAAAGTGAAAGCGGATTCGCGTGTTACAACGACGTTAAAAACCCGCTTTTACAAATCACGCGTATTTCGCTGTCACTTTTTGGCGCCGTTGCCGGGGAGGCACGGCTTGCATTAATTAATTTTCTCTTTCTTGAAGTGGATCTCATCCCCTTCTCTTTCTTTCTTTTGTGTGTGCAGGAACTACAACGGGAAGGCGGGAATCTGGAAGCGAGAGCTCAAAGTTCCTTTTCTTCCCGCGAAATTCTGGTTGGTTCCTCTTTCTGGTCACATAATTAATTAAAACTACCAAAAATATATTAAAGTTGGCTTTCAGGATCCCAAAAAACTTAATTAAGTGGAGTGGTACATTATAAAATCCATTGTTTGCTTGTATGCTTCTTTAACACCACTCCATTGCAAGTATTGGTGTTCTGTTTTTCGGGTCTAGATTTCTGTCCGAACTTGAAAAATCGATTCGTAACATCACAGGCCTCCTAAAATCATAAAATTTCATAGAGTGATTCCCAATTAAGTTTGTAACATCTTTTCCAAATTTCAGATGAATTGGATTTGTATTTAATTTTTAAAAATTCGTAGATTGCAGAGGGGTCACACCCGTCAATCTTCCTATTTTGCTACTGTCTGTGAATTTTTAGAATTTTTATACTCATTCAATTTTTTTGAATTTTAGTTTTCTGGAATCCTTGTGAAATTTTACATATCATACAAAATTAAAAAAATTTTCTGAGGTCGGTGGTAATACTGAAAAGTCCACAATACCCACAGGTATCATTTCTAGGCTTTGACACCAGTACAATTAAAAATTTAAAATAATTATCAAACAAATTCTTAAAATCTTTCAAAAATCTTTTTTGGAATTCTTGTTTGATTTTCTTCAAATTAGTGGTGTTTTTTGACTTGTTTGGACCACTACTTAATTCTGAAAGCCTAAAAATAATTCATTGGTAGTAAAATTTCTGTCTTAGGGAAAATTGGCTTAGGGTTTCTTCTTTCTTTTTAGAGACTCAATTAAAAGGAAATATACAATCACCCATACAACTTGTTTTCCTTTGATTGTGGATCTTCAAACTTGTTTGAAAATTTAATTAGAAAAACCCTAAAACACATTTGATTAAATTGAATCCTAAAAGACATAAATACAAGAAAATTGTGTGACAACTTGATTTTCATTGGAGCCACTCTCCAATTCCTGCACACACAAAAAAAAAAAAAATCAAATAACAGGGCAACAACCCAATAAACGCCCTCCACATTCCGTGTGCACTATAGCATCCTAGACCTAATTAAAATTTTGTAGCAACTTAGGCTTACTATTTAGGTCTTAAGTTCTCTTTAATTAATACCAATTCTGTCATCTATATCTGGTGTTCAGGCTGAGGGGCTGTGTCAAACGACCAGGCGCGGGTTTGTACAAGCACCTGGGGTCTTCGCTGGGAAACGTTTGGGCCCAAACCTCCCCTTAAGCAACTTGGCTAGATTTGTTGACGAAACGGGTATTCACTATTGACTACTTATTTCCTATATAGACCAAGTCTTAGGTTATTAAGGAGTCACATTTAAGTTAGGTCTAGTTTTGTTTGTTTGATTTGCACACTTTCTCTCATCTCTATCTCTTCTCCTCCCCTCCAAGTCTTCCAAGTAGTGCATGCACGGGCGACGGTCCCAAAAGCCACATCTCGAGGGACCATCTGATTTCGCCCCCCGCAGCAAGAAATCATTGTTTTCTTCCCCCTCGTCTTCTAAAAAACTGGAAAACCCAGGAAGCCATCAAAAAAATTCTGCTTCCACTTCTAACCCGTCAGCTGACCCACAAGCTGACTCCACCCTCCCTCACCTTCCTAACTTGGAGCAACCAGAAATACCAGCAGGGCCAGGTGGCCCACCAATTATAACCCATAATACAAATCCCTTTTCATTAATGGTCGACCATTTGGCTCGACTACAACAAAATCAAGAAGATCTAGCTAGGACTGTCACGAACCTAGCTAATCAAGGACAAAATCCACCACCCCGCCAACAGCCTGTCGTTCCTCTTAAGGATTTCTATGATCCTTCCAATTATGAGGAAAGACCAGGGGTGGTCATACCACAAGGGGATTTCGAAATCAAACCCGCCATTCTAAACCTTATCAAGCATTTTCATGGTCTTCCAAGAGAGGACCCTTTTTGTCATCTCGAGGAATTAACTGTCCTCGCTCAAACCACTCGTTCCCGCAATGTGCAGGAAGACATGTGGTTAATGAGACTCTTTCCTCTCTCTCTTAAAGACAAAGCATCACATTGGTTTAGAACAGTTGGGCGTCTTATTACCACCTGGCCCCAATTAAAAAGTGCTTTTCTTAAAAAAATTTTTCCGATCGGTCGAACAAATGCATTAAGAAGATCTATAACGACCTTTCAACAAAAAATTGGTGAACCCCTCCACAAAGCCTGGGAAAGATTTCAGGAACTTCTAAGAAGTTGTCCCCACCATGAAATTCCACAATGGCAGCTAGTGCAGATCTTCTATCATGGATTAGAAGATCAATTAAAACGATTTGTGGATGCCTCATGTGGGGACAATTTTCTTAACAAAGACGCCGAAAGTGCCTATCTTCTCTTTGAAGAAATGAGTGAAAACTCATTTAACATGACTTCAATGGACACTTTTGGCAGATCACAAAACCCCAGACACGGAGTCCATGAAATTGACTCCAAAACCACCTCTGTTCCAGTCACACATGATGATTTATATATGTTAGCTCAACGACTGGACCAGATGCAAATTCACCAAAAGAAAATGGAAGAAAAGCTCACAAACAAACAAGCTCCACACGTCCACTCTCCACACACTAACCCCCCCCACATTCTCCGAAGAGAAAATCTACACAATATCGATGCCACATCTGCTGGCCAGCAAATTCCAGCTGATTTCCAGCAAGATTTAACTAGGAATTTTGACCAAAATATTTTTGATTCCACCTCGGAAAATATTTATGCTCTCCAGGAGCAATTTAGAAACCCCTCCAACACTTCCAATCAAAATTGGAGGACTAACCCGAATCACTCCTGGAAAAACCCGAATCCGATTCCTTTTCCCAAACAAAACTATTTTGGGAATTATGGGCAACCTTTGTATCAACCTAGACCATCCCAGGATGATATTAATAATCAGGTCATGAAAACTCTGCAAGGAATGCAGACTCAAATGACAGAAGTAACCCGCATGATTACCAATTTACAACACCAAGTTAAGGTTACTCCTGATCATCGACCTATTGGGAATTTACCATCCCAACCCATGCCCAACCCAAATAATCAAAGGAATCAATTTCAAGGTGGATATCACAGTCAACCTATTCAGCCAGCACCTCAGCATCCGCTGGGTTTCAATAACAGCCAGGCCCCCCGTCCTCATCCTAGAAACAACCAGACTGCAAATGCAGTTACCTTGAGGAATGGGAAAACCACTCACAATACCCTGCCTGTTAGAGAAACCCGCTCTAATGACACACAGATTAACTCTTCCCCTCCTATTGTTCAGGAACCAATTCATGCAAAACAGGGCAACCCTGCCCCATTTCCACAAGCCCTCCACTCTTCAAAAAAGAAAAAGACAAAATCCGAGCCCACTGAGAAGGAATTAATGGATTTATTTGGGCAAGTAGAAATTAATATCCCTATCCTAGATGCCATTAAGTATATCCCAGCCTATGTAAAATTCCTAAAAGATTTATGTACTCCAAAAAGGCAGCCCAAGAATTTAGGAAAGGTAATTCTTCCAGAGACAGTCAGCTCAGTTGTGCAGAGCCGACTGCCTCTTAAGAGAAAAGATCCTGGCGCACCCCTAATCCAAGTTATCATTAATGATACCTCATTTGATCGCGCTCTGTTGGATCTTGGTGCCTCAATTAATCTTATCCCCACAGTTATTTTTGAGGAATTTAAAATCTGTGAATTGAAGCCTGTTGAGGTTACTCTCCAATTAGCCGACCAATCTACGATTAAACCAAGGGGAATTGTTGAAGATGTTCTTGTCCAGGTCAAAGATTATCTATTCACAGTAGACTTTTTAGTCCTGGACATAGAGGTACCTGAAGCACTTAAGTTTGCCCCCATTATTCTTGGAAGACCATTCTTAGCCATCGCCCGCGCCAATATTGATTGTGATTCTGGAAAGATGAAGATCATGTGTGGCGGTGAATCTGTAACCCTAGACATTTTTCAAGCCTCTAGGCGGTTCCAGGAACCAGATTTCTTTGATGATTCGGATTCAGAAATAGAAAACATTGTGGAGGAAACATTGCAAATTTCCCAATTAGGTTCCAGTTTTGTTGTAAATACGGTTCCTGAACAATCTACTTTTTCTCACCCTTCCACCTCAACCACACGACCAGCTAACATTCCAGCTGACCCTTTCACTCTCACCTCACCTCTAACCCACAAAGCAGAAACTCTTTCGGAATCGAGCCTACAATTGGAATTAAAACCTTTGCCTGATTCCCTTAAATATGTCTTCCTGGGTCCAAATCAGACCCTGCCCCTGATTATAAATTCTGGACTCACCGGGGCACAAGAGCACAAACTTCTCCAGGTTTTGAGTAAATATCGAAAAGCTATTGGCTGGACCCTTTCTGATCTTAAAGGCATTCATCTGTCCTATTGTATGCATCGTATATATTTAGAGGACGATTCTCACCCCTCCCGCCAACCACAAAGGCGCTTGAATCCTAGTATGCAGGAGGTGGTAAAAAAGGAGATTATTAAGTGGCTGGATGCTGATATCATCTACCCCATTTCTGACAGCTCCTGGGTTAGTCCAACTCAAGTTGTCCCCAAAAAGGCTGGACTAACAGTTGTCACCAATGAAAATGGGGAAAATATAGCCACTCGAACTGCTTCTTCTTGGCTCGTGTGTATAGATTACCAAAAATTAAACACCGCCACCAAGAAGGATCATTTCCCGCTCCCTTTTATTGATCAAATCTTGGAGTGGTTAGCCGGACGGGAATTTTACTATTTTTTGGATGGTTATTCTGGCTATAATCAAGTGGCGGTTCATCCTGAGGACCAGGACAAAACAACTTTCACCTGCCCCTTCGGAACCTTTGCTTTCCGAAGAATGCCCTTCGGTCTTTGCAACGCACCTGTGACTTTTCAAAGGTGCATGCTTGCAATTTTTTCAGACTTGGTAGGTGAATGTTTAGAAGTTTTTATGGATGACTTCTCTGTTTTTGGGGATTCTTTTGACCATTGCCTCAAAAATCTTGAAAGAACCCTCCAAAAGTGCATAGAAGTTAATCTGGTCCTCAGCTGGGGAAAAAGTCATTTCATGGTCCAAGAAGGTATTGTCTTGGGCCATGTTATTTCTAAACAGGGAATCGCGGTAGATAAAGCAAAAATAGATGCTATATCTAAGCTCCTACCGCCCACTACTGTCAAACAAATCAGATCCTTTTTGGGTCATGTGGGTTTCTACCGTCGATTCATACAAAACTTTTCCCAAATCTCCAAGCCCTTAAGTCAGCTTCTTACTAAAGACCAGCCATTTGATTTTAATAATAAGTGTCTGGAGAGCTTTTTGAGGTTGAAGAAAGAGGTTACTGAGGCACCAATATTGCAGGGACCTGATTGGAATAGTCCCTTTGAATTAATGACAGATGCCTCAGATTTTGTTGTAAGGGCCGTTCTAGGGCAAAGAATTGGCAAGAAGCCCGTTGTGATCTATTATACTAGAAAAACCCTTGATGATGCACAACGGAATTACACGGTTACTGAAAAGGAGCTTCTTGCCATTGTATTTGCCTTAGAAAAATTTAGATCTTATCTGTTGGGGTCACGTGTCACTGTTTATACAGACCACTCAGCAATTAAATATTTGCTAACAAAGAAAGATGCGAAACCCCACCTTATCCGTTGGATTCTGCTGCTCCAGGAATTTGACCTGGAAATCAAGGATAAGGCGGGATTGCACAATGTAGTGGCTGACCATCTCTCTCGTCTTATGACGAATGACATAATGACCCCACCAGATCAGTTCCCTGATGAAAGTATTTTAGCTGCTACAACCCTCCCTTGGTTTGCGCCCATCGCAAACTACTTAGCAACAGAACAAATCCCCGCTGATTGGCCAAAAACAAAACGGGATAAGTTCTTTGCTGATATTAAATATTATTTTTGGGAGGAGCCCAAACTTTGCCGCATTTGTGCCGATCAGGTCATTTGACGATGTGTCCCCGATTCTGAAATCCATGATATTTTAACACATTGTCACTCAATGGCCTGTGGCAGACATTTTTCGGGCAAGAAAACTGCAGCTAAAATCCTTACTGCAGGATTTTATTGGCCCAGCTTGCACAAAGATGCTCATGACTTCGTTCGGTCCTGTGTGTGTTGCCAGAGCATCGGCAACATGACTCGAAAGGATATGATGCCCCTTAATCCTATTTTAGAAGTTGAAATTTTTGATGTTTGGGGCATCGACTTCATGGGACCATTCATCAACTCTGGTGGGTATTTGTATATATTAGCTGCAGTCGACTATGTTTCTAAATGGATAGAAGCAATACCCACCCGCACTAGTGATCACCGTATGGTTGTCAAATTTCTTAAGAAAAATATTTTCTCAAGATTCGGCATACCAAAAGCCATTATCAGTGACGGAGGCTCACATTTCACCCACTCACAATTCCGTCACCTCCTTTCTAAATACGGGGTTAATCATAAAATTTCCACACCATATCACCCTCAAACTAATGGCCAGGCTGAAGTTTCTAACCAGGAAATTAAAAATATTTTACAAAAGACGGTTAAGCCCGACCGTAAAGATTGGTCCACCAAATTGGAAGACGCTTTATGGGCCTACCGTACCGCTTTTAAAACTCCACTTGGCATGTCTCCCTTCCGTTTGATTTTTGGGAAGGCATGCCATCTCCCAGTAGAATTAGAACATAGGGCTTTTTGGGCAATAAAACAACTCAATATGGATTTATCTGACGCCGGTAACCATAGAAATTACAATTAACTGAATTGGAAGAATTACGTAATTTTTCCTATGAAAATGCGAGGATTATAAAGACTGTAACGACCCGGTTCCCGAGTCCCTACGAGACACGAGAACCGGATCGACTCGACTAATCCCAAGACCTAGTCGTCCAACGAGGAAGTAACCAAAAGACAGTAAAATAAACCACATTCAGCATGAATATAACTAACAGTAAGAAAGTACAGCAGTAAGGAAAGAAACTACTACGGTAGGCACCACCACAACAGTAAAACAACATTTATCATATAACAAAAACTGCAGGTAAAGAAGGTACAGCGGAAACAAAACTACTCACTAGAACAGAAACAAAAGAAGGTACAAGCTGTGGTAACTCTACTGGACCCTACTTGGCCCAGCGTCCTCTGCAGCCGCCGACCCTGGCTGCTCAACACCTGGTCCTGAAAAAGGTAACGAGTGTAACACGTCAGCAAAACGCTGAGTAGAGTGGCAAACTAACTAAAGGCAACAGTAGAGTGTACAGTAGCTGTTATGTTCTATTACTTCCTTTTATTTACATCTTTCAATTTTTCTCACTATTTCATTTACTTCTCAGATCCTTTACTTGATCTCGGATGTCCTCGTGGGACGATCTTGATTGCAGTCTTTCCCAAAAGTAGAAGTAGCACGTGGTGCTCTCCTGGCCGGGAGAGTCCCCCGTGGTGATCCTACCCTCAGTCAACCACCCCAAGGTCACTGACAGACGTAACGGTGACTATGGCACGCGCGATAAACGCACAGGTAGCTAGCCCGTACTGGCACGCGGTCAGTCGTTTCCGTTAACGGGTGCGCCCAAAGCACAGCACGGAACCAGGGCAGAGCCCTCTCAGTAACAGGGGTCCAACCCCTCCACAGTAACCAAACCGGGGCCTTGCCCCTCCACAGTCCGCGCACCCTCGCCTGACTACCCTGGTTTGCCCTAGTGGACCTAACAAGTCGGTGAAGGAGGCTAGCAGAACCCCGGGGCCCGTGGGGTAGCTAGTACTCTCCTAACACTACTAGCTCTCCTCGGTACTACGTACACGAGGGCCAACAAGTCGGTACAGAGCGGCCAAGCCTAACCCCGGGTCCCTGGGGCGGCTGGCCCCACTCTGCACTAAAACAGGTACAGGTACTTCCCTTGGTACTGCGTACCCAAGAGACAGTACAAACTACATCTCAGTTCCATTCCTTTTCTTTCCAGGAGTTCCACTCCTAATTCCCCGTAGGGTTCCAGCCCTTTATCTCAGAACATCATATGTTTCACTTTCCAGATTCACGTTCTCAATTTCCGTGATCTCAAACATGTTTCTTTGTTCATAACAGGCAGCTGTTAATTAATTTCACAGGCAGCTTATATATTCCTTTCCATTTTTCCAAGACTGCAGTAATATACATTCCACTAGTTTTTCCATCCTAGGATTCATGCCATATCCTAGGATCTATCATACAATCTAGTTTTCCGGCCCTAGGATTCATGCAACACCTAGGAGCTATCATTCCATACATTTCTCATTCCTAGGATTCATGCAATGCCCTAGGTTCTAGTTATGGTTCCATACTTTAACAGATTTTATTAATACTTAAAACCACTCTACCAGGTACAACGGAAGTAATGGGGGCGTGGTCGGGAATCCCGCGCGCCTCCGCGACTCTCAAGACTGCAACCGAACGAGGTCCTATCACAAGGATCAAACACAAGGAGAGTCTCAAAACAGTGTATAGCTACTATAGGCGGGTAGAGGAATAAATTCTGAAACGAACGCAACTCGAATCGCGGAAAACGGAGCCCAAACGGGCCTTAAACGGGTCGAGAAAGACAATACTGTGCAAAATCAGACGTCTGGAACTCCTTCCAGACGTCTTAAACGGTGGATCAGAGAATTACCTGTTCGGCTTGGTTCCCCGGACGTCCAGAAGTCTGTGGGGACCTCTCTCCTAGATCCCAGACGTCCGATGGTCTCTCTGGACGTCTGGAGGTCACTCCCGCCGTCTGGTACAACTTCCAGACGTCTGATTCGCAAAGGATGACGAATCCGAACACCTGCGCACAGCCAACCCTCCTCCCTCAGTACGGTCAGTCGACAAAAAGGAGGAGAAAGCGGAACTCACCTTTCAGACGTCTGTATGATCTCACAGACGTCGACCTTGCTGTCTGGATATCAATCCAGACGTCTGATTCTGGAAATTTTTCCAGAACCAGAACCTTGCTCGGCCTCCGCTCGCGACGCCGCCCGCGTCGCACCTCGCGCGTCCGCTGCTCCGCCCGCAGCAGGTCCCTCTCCGCGACGCTCTGCGCCCCCTGCGCCCTCCGCCGGCCGGCCAAGCCGCTCCCAGCGAGCTCGCCCTCACGGCAGAGCCCTGCCCTCGCACGCCGCAGCTCCTCCGCGCCTACTGCGGCCGCCGCTGCCGCTGCGCCCTCGCGTCCGCTCGCTCTCGCGCACAGGTAGGAGAGAAGGAGGAGGATGGTGGAGACGGGAGGGGAGGCGCGCCCCCCCCTTTTAACGCCGCGCGGAGAGGAGAGAGAGACGGTCGCAGTCGCCTGCAACCGCAGAGGAGATGCAGGATCGCAGGTCTGCGCGCACAGGCGCGCAGACGAATATCCCGTGCGAGCATAACTGTTCGCCAGACGTCTGTAAACTATCCCGGACGTCTGGTCAGACGTCCGGATGTGATCCCAGACGTCTTTACAGACGTCTGGGCCACCTCCCAGACGTCTTAAAAGACGTCTGGGGCACGCGCTCGTTACAAAGACCGAACAAAGAAATTTCACGATAAATATATTGTTCGGAAACACTTTGACGTTAATCAACGTGTTTGGCTTTTCGATGCGAGATTAAGCCTTTTTCCTGGCAAATTAAAATCTAAATGGACCGGCCCCTTTATTGTCCATAAAACATATCCATACGGCACTGTTGACCTTTTTGATCCAAAAACTAATTCGACATTTCAAGTCAATGGCCAGCGTTTAAAGCCCTATTTTGACCATACGCCTAGAATTCCATCTGAATCTTTTAATTTTACTGAGCAAGCCACCCTTGATCACTAGTGCACATCACGCCTACCTGAATGGCGTAAAAGATAGCACTGGATGGGAGGTAACCCATCAATTTTTTTCTTGCTTTCCTTTTTTTTTCTTTCTTCTTCCAGGTTTTGTTCATCCTAAACCCGACCGTTCTTCACTAAGGTGATCCCTTTTCCCTCCTAATGCATGAGGACATGGCATTTCTTAAGCATGGGGGGGTGTTTTTAAATTTTTACGATCGATTTAGGATGTTCAAAACCTAAAAACATATAATTTTCTTTATTTCCTGCTTGCATACCAAAATAAAAAATAAAAAAAAATAAAAATGGTGAAAACTTTTTGAGGAAAAATTTTGAAATCGGGACTAAGATCGAAAAATTCACTTTTGGTACAATGGGATTTAATCTTTAACAAACTAGGGATAAGGATATAGATCTGATCATTAGAATTCCAGGGTCTATTTTAGACTAGATCAGATATCCTTCTCTAAAATTCCACCTGAACTCATGATAGTTCAGGTGACTTGATCCTATTTTGTAATACGGAAAGTATTTGACTTAGTTTTTGATTCAAAAACTTGCGTATCTTAAGAAACTTCTTATGTCTATTTTCACACACAAGCCAACACTTAAAAATAATTAAAAATTTTTTGAAAAACTCCCGTGTTTGGATTTAGTAAAAGTCTGAAGCAAATCATTGGTTTGAGTTCCCACCGCCGAGAAGAAGGAAAATACCTTCTTTGAGGACGCGATGTCAACATGTTACTGCCTTGGCGCTGCTCTATATCTATATTTCATATCTTTAGATGGAGCATTAAAGCGCATTTTAGCAGCTCAAGTGTCTTGGATGGTGCTCTACCTATAGCGTCGGAGCAAGAGCTTGAGTTTGCTTGGAGCGCCCCTTTTCACCGCATCGTGTTTTGGGGTTGTGAGCTCCTGGGTGGTGTCATGGACAGTGCTATCCCGAAGTACTGGTGTCAGAGCCCCCTCGAGGAATGGTAACGGGAATGATGATCCCGACACATCTGTTGTAAGACTAAGCTAAAAATAAGCATGGGGGAGAAAAAAAAAATATATATATATATAATAATACTAACACGTCCTTATAAATGTTGACTTTTCACAAGCACAGACATAAGGTTTTAAAGGATTTTGCAAGTTGCGAATCAGATTCACGAGCCAGAAAAATCCTAAAAATAAACATTTCAAGTCATCTGAATTAACAAGGGGTTAATTTGCGAATTTTCTGCAAGATATATTGATCCCGTTCTGTCTAATGGTTGGATCCAAAGACAAATCCTGATGTTTATCTTCAACAAATCCCGTACCTCCAGTGTTTTAATCTACCAAGGTCCATTAATCTCTTTTCATCCTCAAAAGTCGAAAAAATTAGATTTCCCAGAAATTCCGTTTTAAGTTTTGCTAAGAGACTAGCAAAAGATAAGAATGGGGGTGTGATAAACGCCAGTTTATCATCATTCTTATGCATTAAAACAAACCTAGCTCTTAGGATTTTACTCTGCAAACGGGTTTTTGGGCTGCATTTAGGCATAAAATAGGTTAGGCATGCATTGCATTTTTTATTATCTTTTTAATATGTTTTTGTGAGTGTTAGGGATGTACAGATATATAGATCCCTAAAACCCTAGCACTCAAGAACGCAAATGGTGAAGGAGAAGCCCAGACTAGCTGGAACTCAGCCTAATCCAGCTCACCTCAGCTTCAACCAGCTCACCTCAGCTTGATCCAGCTCACCGCAGCTGGAACCTAGCTTACTTGAACTAGGTTAGCTCATCCCAGCTCCATTCAGCTAATCTCAGCTGGATGGCAGCTCAAGAGAGTTCACCTTAGCTCACCCTAGCTCAAGTCAGCTCAGATCCAGCTCAACTTAGCTGAGTCTAGCTCATCTCAACTCCCACTAGTCCACAGGGAGCTCTAGCTAGCTCAGCCAAGATGACAGGAGTTCACCCCAGCTCAGATCTAGATACATCCAGCTCCACTCAGCTCCAGCCAGCTGAAGAAGAATTCATCCCAGCTCAGGAAGCTCAAGTCCAGCTCCCGGGGACTCAGCTTAGCTCAACTCAGTTGAGCTAAGCTACCTTAGCTGCCTCAATCAGCTTGATTCTCCCAGGGAGCACCAGACCTAGCTCACCTTAGCTCATTTTGGTAAAAGCTAGCTCACTTTAGCTTGGCTTAGCAACTAGCAAAGAACTAGCAAGCTAAGCCAGCTAGAGTAGCCCCATGCCAGCCTCTTCAGCAGTAGCCAGCTCCAGCTCCAGCTCCAGACTTCTCCTCAGCTCCTTCCTCCAAACCCTAGCTCCAACACCTTCTCCTCTACTCCACCTTTAGCTAAACTAGCTTAGCTTAGCTTAGCTTCGCTTAGCTTAGCTATGCTCCAACTTCCTTGGCGTGTACCACCCCAAAAACCCACCTACCAACTCCACCCAACTAGCTCCACCTAAGCTCCACATAAGCTAACCTACTTGGTACCAACCTAACCTATCCACCACCTCCAAAAGACACCTAAAAGTGGTGCCAAAAACTACCCATAACCACCCCATAATGGTGCCACTTTTCCCACCAAAATCCCCCCTCATCTCCACCACACAATACCCCATGAACCCATCTCCACCATCCACCTAATCCCCCTTCTAGAAGACCCCATGTTGGCGCCAACATGGGGGTGTCTCTCCACCACCAAAAGACACCAACACCACCATAACTACCCCCTTTAACACCCCTTGGGTTGGCGCCAACTCACCCTAGCCATAGGATCACCAACCACCCTCATCCTTCCATCCTAGCCCTCCATTTCAAGGGGCACCTTAACCCCCCATCCTACCCTATAAAAAGACCACTACCCACCACCATTCAAGTCATCCTTGGCTAGCAATTTCACTCTCATATTCCACCAAGAAGCCCATGTCCAAGAGAGAAGAAGAAGAAGAAGATTAAGGGGATATTCTGTCCCCTTGGTGCCTTCCCCTCTTCCCTTCTCTCTTGGGTCACGCTAGCCAAAGGAGAAGCCAGGCAAGGAAGATCTTGGAGGAGATCTTGAAGGTGGTCACGCCACCTTGGAGGAGTTTTTGCAGGTGGTGCACGCCCACCCCTTTGGAGAGAGCATTAAAGGTGGTAGCTTCCACCTTGGAGGAGCTCTCAAGGAAGGAGGAGAAGGAAGCCCTCTTTACAAGCCAAGGAGCAGCTAGGCTTGGAGCAAGAAGACAACCTTCTTCACCATTGTTACAAGAGGATTTGTGTTTCTTTTCTTGCTTTTAGATTGTTTAATTCTAGTAGAAGAATTCCTCTACTTGTCCTTGAAAAGAACACTCATTCTACTCAATCAAAATTGCCTTCTTTTAGCTTTTTATTGCAGTTGTTTGTTTTGGTTCTAGCACTTGTTTCACCTCTTCTTCCTAATTACCCTAGGCCTCCACTTGCCTAGAGTGAGCTTAGGAAGAAGATATTTCTATCGTTTAGATTTTAGTTAATCATTTGTAGGTGTTAGTTCTTTTAGCTACAATCTGCAGTTTGCCCTCGTCTTTTCAAAATACAAAAAAAAATTACATATTGAAAAATATCAAAAAGAAAGTTGAGATCTATCTGTAAGCAAGAGAATTAATTTTGCATTTTTTGCCTCCTTGGATGACCCTAGATACTCCCCTATCTAGGATATAAATTTAAAAGCCAAAGCGGATTCGCGTATTACAACGATGTTAGAAACCTGCTTTTACAAATCACGCCTATTTCGCTGCCAACGCCCCCTTAGGGCTTGTCTTGGAGGACATCACCTTGGCGGAGCACTGCAAGGAAGGAGTTGATGGACTCTTTTCAAGATTGGGAGCCACCAACCTTGTAGCAAGAAACCCTCTTCTTCACCATCTATCTAGAGGATTTGTGTTTTCTTTTCTTATTTGCATTTTTCTAGTAGTACAAGCTTTCCTCTACTAGGCCTTTTGTAAAACACTTTATCAATTATCTAGTTGCCTTCTTTGCATTTTTTGTTTGCATTTCTATTAGCTTATTTTCAGAATTCTTCACTCCCTCTCCCTAATTATTCTAGGCCTCCACTTTCCTAGAGTGAGCTTAGGGAGTGGCTCTACTTGCCACATAGAAGTAGTATTTAAATTGAAGTGTAAATCACTTTTTCCGCATCAGTTCGCATGTTGCCTTAGCTTAAAAACAAAAAAAAAATGATATATTGAAAAAAATACCAAAAAGAAAGTTGAGATTTATTCCAAGCAAGAGAATCAATTTTGCAACCATATTGCCTCCTTGGACGACCCTAGATACTCCCCTATCTAGGAATATAAATTTAAGAGCGAAAGCTGATTTACGCGTTACAACGACGTATTTTAACAAACCGCGTATTTTCGTTATCACTTTTTGCCGGGGAGGCACGACTTTGCATTAACTCATTTTCTCTTGCTTGGAGTGGATGTCATCCCCTTCTTCTTTCTTTCTTTTGTGTGTGCAGGAACTACAACGGGAAGGCGGGAATATGGAAGCGAGAGCTCAAAGTTCCTTTTCTTCCGCGAAATTCAGGTTGGTTCCTCTTTTTGGTCACATAATTAATTAAAACTACCAAAAATTTTTTAAACTTGGCTTTCAGGATCCCAAAAAACTTAATTAAGTGGAGTGGTGCATTATAAAATCCATTGTTTGCTTGCATGCTTCTTTAACACCACTCCATTGCAAGTATTGGTGTTCTATTTTTCGGGTCCAGATTTCTGTCTGGACTTGAAAAATCGATTCCTAACATCACAGGCCTCCTAAAATCATAAAATCTCATAGAGTGATTCCCAATTAAGTTTGGAACATCTGTTCCAAATTTCAGATCAATTGGATTTGTATTTAATTTTTAAAAATTCGTGGATTGCAGATGGTTCATACCCTTTAATCTTCTTGTTTTGCTACTGTCCGCGAATTTTTAGAATTTTTATGCTCATCCAATTTTCGTGAAATTTAGCTTTCTGGAATCCTTGTGGAATTTTACACATCATATAAAATCACAAAAATTTTCTGAGTCGGTGGTAATACTGAAAAGTCAACAATACCCACGGGTATCATTTCTGGAATTTGACACCAGTACAATTAAAAATTTAAAATAATTATCAAACAAATTCTTAAAATCTTACAAAAATCTTTTTTGGAATCCTTGTTTGATTTTCTTCAAAGTAGTGGTGTTTTTTGACTTGTTTGGACCACTACTTAATTCTGAAAGCCTAAAAATAATTCATTGGTAGTAAAATTTCTATCTTAGGGATAAATGGCTTAGGGTTTCTTCTTTCTTTTTAGAAACTCAATTAAAAGGAAATATACAATCACCCATACAACTTGTTTTCCTTTGATTGTGAATTTTCAAACTTGTTTGAAAATTTAATTAGAAAAACCCTAAAACACATTTAATTAAATTGAATCCTAAAAAACATAAATACAAGAAAATTGTGTGACAACTTGATTTTCATTGGAGCCACTCTCCAATTCCTGCACACACAAAAAAAAAAATCAAATAACAGGGCAACAACCCAATAAACGCCATCCACATTCCGTGTGCACTATAGCATCCAAGACCTAATTAAAACTTGTAGCAACTTGACCCCTAAGGCTTTATCAACTTTGGCTTGCTATTTAGGTCTTAAGTTCTCTTTAGTTAATACCAATTCTGTCATCTGTATCTGGTGTTCAGGTTGAGGGGCTGTGTCAAACGACCAGGCGCGGGTTTGTACAAGCACCTGGGGTCTTCCCTGGGAAACGTTTGGGCCCAAACCTCCCCTTAAGCAACTTGGCTAGATTGTTGATAGAATGTGTATTCACTATTGACTACTTATTTCCTATATAAACCAAGTCTTAGGTTATTATTAGGGAGTCACATTTAAGTTAGGTCTAGTTTTATTTGTTTGAATTGCACACTTTCTCTCATCTCTTTCTCTTCTCCTCCCCTCCCGTTCTTCCATTTTATGCACGGGCGACGGTCTCAAAATCCGCACTTGGAAGGACCATTTGATTTCGCCCCCCACACTAAAAGACCACTTTTTCTGTCTTCTTCTCCTAAAAAAATGGAAACACAACAAAATAGGTCCACTGACCCTTCCACGTCCACCTCTAACCCCACCACTAACCCTAATTCTAACCCTTCCAACCAAAACCCAACCACCAGTAACTTCCCACACTTGGAGCTCCCTAATCTTGAGTTGCGCCACACACAACATCAAGACCCCCTACCTGATCTTTTAAAATTGATGGCCAATCAGATTAATAAATTAAATTCCAATCAACAAACATTGACTAGGAACATCCAAAACCTAGCCAATCCAAGGCCAAACCCATCACCCCGTCAGCAGCCTGTTGTTCCTCTAAAAGATTTCTATGATCCGTCTTATTATGAGGAACGACCAGGGGTGGTCATACCGGAGGGGGACTTTGAGATCAAGCCTGCAGTCCTGAACCTAATTAAACACTTTCATGGCCTTCCTAGGGAAGACCCTTTCAGCCACCTTGAAGAGCTAACTCTTCTTGCACAGACAACCTGTTCCCGAAATGTGCAAGAAGACATATGGCTGATGCGGCTTTTTCCATTATCTCTTAAAGATAAGGCCGCTTATTGGTTCAGGACCATTGGCCGACCCATCACAACATGGCCTCAACTCAAGAGCGCCTTCCTCAAGAAATTCTTTCCCATAGGTCGTACCAATTCCTTACGAAGATCTATTACGACCTTTCACCAAAAATCTGGTGAAACTTTCCATGATTCTTGGGAAAGATTTCAAGACCTTTTAAGAAGTTGCCCGCACCACGAGATTCCTTTATGGCAGCTCGTGCAAATCTTCTATCATGGATTAGAAGATCAAATCCGACATTTCGTCGACGCCTCGTGTGGCGGCAACTTTTTAAATAAAGATGCAGAAAGTGCCTATGACCTGTTCGAAGAAATGAGTGAAAACTCATTTAATCAAGCTTCCATGAACACATTTTGCAGACCCAAAACCTGCAGTTCGGTGTTCATGAAATAGGCACTCAATCTATCCCTGTCACCCAAGACGATCTTCAATTGATTGCTCAAAAACTCGACCAGATGCATATTAATCAAAAGAAAATTGAGGAAAGACTGGCTACATCAACTCAAGCTCCACACCCACATCTAACCCAACCTAACTTTCCACGGAGAGAAAATTTGCACAATCTCAACACTACCCCTGCTGATTATTCTGAGGTTGCCCATGATTCACTGGGGAATTACAACTATCCAGATCTTAACCCCACTCAAAATATTTTTACCATCTAGGAACCCTTTAAAAATTCTTCCAATTAGAAAAATTACCCGAACTACTCCTGGAATAATCAAGTTTCCAACCAACCATATCATTTTAATGGGTATGGGTCGAATCCAAACTTCCATCCTGGGCCATCCCAACAAGATATCAATGCCCAGATGCTGCGAACCCTGCAGGATATGCAAACAAAAATGACGGAAATAACCCGCAACATCACAAATCTGAACAATCAGATTGGGGTTACTCCCACGCAAAGACATGTAGGACATCTTCCGTCCCAACCCATACCCAACCCTAATCACCAAGGAAACCATTATATGGGCAGAAATCCACATTATCCAAATCAGCCTCCTCTTAATCCACCACCTCAGCAGCCGCCCAGGTTTCTGCAATCACAGGCCCCCCCACCTCCTCTAAATAATAATCCGACTGCACATGCAGTTACTTTGAGGAGTGGGAAAACAACCACTGACCCCGGGCCTTCACACGAACCTGGTAAGATACCTATGCAAATTGACTCCCCACCTCCCCATCAGGAAGAAAAAGAAAAACAAAAATCTCAAGACAATATTCCTGTCCCTTTCCCACAAGCTCTCTACCCCACCACCAACAAAAAAAAGAAATCTGAGCCCACTACAGAAGAACTCATGGAGCTATTTGGCAAGTTCATATCAATATTCCTCTCCTAGATGCCATCAAATATATACTTGCCTATGCTAAATTTTTGAAGGAGATTTGTACTCCTAAAAGGCAGGCTAAAAATCTAGGACAGGTGCATCTTTCAGAGACAGTAAGCTCTGTCATACAGAGTAAGCTACCTCCTAAGATGAAAGATCCGGGGGTGCCTTTAATTTCTGTAATTATTGATGACACTACATTTAATCACGCCCTCCTTGATCTTGGTGCCTCAGTTAATATTATTCCCATGAGTTTATTCGAAGAATTTCAGATCAGTGAATTAAAACCTGTCGAGGTTACCCTGCAATTAGCCGACCGATCTACAATCAAACCTCGTGGGATTATCGAGGATGTTTTACTCAAGGTCCAGAATTGTGTCTTCCCTACAGACTTTCTGGTTCTTGACATTGAGGCACCTGAATCATTACTGGACTCCCCAATAATCCTTGGACGCCCTTTTTTGGCCACTGCAAAGGCAAATATCAATTGCCACACAGGAAAAATGGATATCACTTGTGTAGGCCAAACTCTCACTTTAGATATTTTCAAATCCTCCAGGAGATTCCATGATGATAACTTCTTTGAGGACAAAGATACTGAAATTTCCAATATGGTGGAGGAGACAATGTTAATAGATACCCTTACCAACCATAATTTTTTTGAGGACTCTGATTCAGAATCAGTGGTCGGCGAAATCTGTGATCCGGAAACTTGTCTTGACCCCAAATTTATTCCTGATACCCCCCTAACCCACCCACTATTCACGCACCTAACTTTTCCACACTAACTTCACCCAATCCTCACCATTCCTTCCCCGACCCCTTTCTTACGGACCTGCCACCAACCCCGCCTGAGTTTGGCACCCAACCTAATTTAAACCCATGGCCAGACTCAGGCTACACTTATCATTTTCCATCCAACTTTGATCCCAATATTATTTCTAATCAATTTTCTAGGGATCTAGAAGAAGACACCTTTTTTGCGGGCATCCAAGTGTCCAATTATTTACATGATCTTACGTCTTCCGTGCATACCTTCACGTCCGGCTGAATGGTGTAAAAGATAGCACTGGATGGGAGGTAACCCATCATTTTTTCTTGCTTTCCCTTTTTTTTCTTCTTTTTCCAGGTTTTGTTCCTCCTAAACCCGACCATTCTTCACTAAGGTGATCCCTTTTCCCTCCTAATGCATGAGGACATGGCATATCTTAAGCATGGGGGGGTGTTTTTAAATTTTACGATCGATTTAGGATTTTCAAAACCTAAAAACATGCATTTTTGTTTTATTTATTTCCTACTTGAATACCCAAAAAAATAAAAATGTTCAAAACTTTTTGAGGAAAAATTTTGAAATCGGGACTAAGGTCGAAAAATTCACTTTTGGTACAATGGGATTTAATCTTTAACAAACTAAGGATGAGGATATGGATCTGATCATTAGAATTCCAGGGTCTATTTTAGATAAGATCAGATATCCCTCTATAAAATTCTACCTGAACTCATGATAGTTCAGGTGACTTGATCCTATTTTGCAATATGGAAATTATTTGACTTAGCTTCTGATTCAAAAACTTGCATGTTTTGAGAAACTTCTTGTGTCACTCTTCACACACAAGCCAACACTTAAAAATAACTAAAAATTTGAAAAACTGCCTTGTTTGGACTTAGTGAAAGTCTGAAGTAGATCATTGGTTTGAATTCCCACCGCCGAGAAGGAGGAAAATGCCTCCTTTAAGGATGCGATGTCAACATGTTACTGCCTCGGTGTTGCTCCATATCTATATTTCATATCTTTAGACGGAGCATTAAAGCGCATTTTAGTAGTTCAAGTGTCTTGGACGGTGCTCTACCTATAGTGTCGGAGCAAGAGCTTGAGTTTGTTTGGAGCGCCCCTTTTCACCGCATCGTGTTCTGGGGTTGTGAGCTCCTAGGTGGTGTCATGGACAGTGCTATCTCGAAGTACTGGCGCCAGAGCCCCCTCGAGGAATGGTAACGGGAATGATGATCCCGACACATCTGTTGTAAGACTAAGCTAAAAATAAGCATGGGGGAGAAAAAAAAAAAATATATATATATAAATAAATTAACATGCCCTTATAAATGTTGGCTTTTCACAAGCACAGCCACAAGGTTTTAAAGTATTTTGCAAGTTGAGAATCAGATTCATGAGCCAAAAAATTCCTAAAAATAAACATTTCAAGTCATCTGAATTAACAAGGGGTTAATTTGAGAATTATTTGGAAGATATATTGATCTCGTTCTATCTAATGGTTGAATCCAAAAATAAATCCCGATGTTTATCTTTAACAAATCCCGTACCTCCAGTGTTTTTAATCTACCAAGGTCCATTGATCTCTTTTTCTCCTCCAAAGTCGAAAAAATTAGATTTCCCAAAAATTCTGTTTTAAGTTTTGCTAAGAGACTAGCAAAAGATAAGCATGGGGTGTGATAAACGCCAATTTATCATCATTCTTATGCATTAAAACTAACCTAGCTCTTAAGATTTTACTCCGTAAACGGGTTTTTGGGCTGCATTTAGGCATAAAATAGGTTAGGCATGCATTACATTTTTTATTGTCTTTTTAATATGTTTTTGTGAGTGTTAGGGATGTACAGATATATAGATCCCTAAAACCCTAGCACTCAAGAAGGCAAATGGTGAAGTAGAAGCCTAGACTAGCTGGAACTCAGCCTAATCCAGCTCACCTCAGCTTGATCCAGCTCACCTCAGCTTGATCCAGCTCATCGCAGCTGGAACCTAGCTTACTTGAACTAGGGCTAGCTCATCCCAGCTCCATTCAGCTAATCTCAGCTGGATGGCAGCTCAAGAGAGTTCACCTTAGCTCACCCTAGCTCAAGTCAGCTCAGATCCAGCTCAACTTAGCTGAGTCTAGCTCATCTCAGCTCCCACTAGTCCACAGGGAGCTCTAGCTAGCTCAGCTAAGTTGACAGGAGTTCACCCCAGCTCAGATCCAGCTACATCCAGCTCCACTCAGCTCCAGCCAGCTGAAGAAGAATTCATCCCAGCTCAGGAAGCTCAAGTCCAGCTCCCGGGGACTCAGCTTAGCTCAACTCAGTTGAGCTAAGCTACCTTAGCTGCCTCAATCAGCTTGATTCTCCCCGGGAGCACCAGACCTAGCTCACCTCAGCTTATTTTGGTAGAAGCTAGCTCACTTTAGCTTGACTTAGCAACTAGCAAAGAACTAGCAAGCTAAGCCAACTAGAGTAGCCCCATGCCAGCCTCTTCAGCAGCAGCCAGCTCTAGCTCCAGCTCCAGACTTCTCCTCCTCAGCTCCTCCCTCCAAACCCTAGCTCCAACACCTTCTCGTCTACTCCTCCATTAGCTAAGCTAGCTTAGCTTAGCTTAGCTTAGCTAACAACCAGCTCCTTGTCCATCCACCACCTTCAAAGTCAACCCTAGCTAGCTTCACCAACTTAAGCCTACTTAAGCTAGCTACTCTACTCAAGTTGGAGCCACCTCCTAGCCATCCCTTCACCCCATTATCTCCACCAAAAGACACCTTAAGTTGGCGCCAAAAAATACTCCTAACCACCTCTATATTGGCGCCAACTTTCAGCCCTTAATCCACCCTACACCTACCCACATAAGCTATCCTAGCCATCCACCTAACCCCCCTTTTAGAATCCTTCTTAGCGCCAACTTAGACCCTCTTCTAGAAGCCATTTTGGTGCCAATATCAAGGGGTGTCAACCCCCATAACTACCCCCTTGGTGCCTCTTCTCCCCACTCTCTTCAACTTGAGCCACGCCAAGGAGGAGGACTCTTCCACTTCAAGGAGGACGGCTAGGAAAAGGAGAAGGAGTTAGGGTGGACATCCACCCTTGGAGAGAAACTTAGGGCACGCCCCCCTAGGGCTTGCCTTGGAGGACATCACCTTGGCGGAGCACTGCAAGGAAGGAGTTGAAGGACTCTTTTCAAGATTGGGAGCCACCAACCTTGGAGCAAGAAGCCCTCTTCTTCACCATCTATCTAGAGGATTTGTGTTTTCTTTTCTTATTTGCATTTTTCTCGTAGTACAAGGTTTCCTCTACTAGGCCTTTTTTAAAACACTTTATCAATTATCTAGTTGCCTTCTTTGCATTTCTTGTTTGCATTTCTATTAGCTTATTTTCAGCATTCTTCACTCCCTCTCCCTAATTATTCTAGGCCTCCACTTGCCTAGAGTGAGCTTAGGGAGTGGCTCTACTTGCCACATAGAAGTAGTATTTAAATTGAAGTGTAAATCACTTTTTCCGCCATCAGTTCGCATGTTGCCTTAGCTTAAAAACAAAAAAAATGATATATTGAAAAAAATACCAAAAAGAAAGTTGAGATTTATTCCGAGCAAGAGAATCAATTTTGCAACCATATTGCCTCCTTGGACGACCCTAGATACTCCCCTATCTAGGAATATAAATTTAAGAGCGAAAGCGGATTTACGCGTTACAACGACGTATTTTAACAAACCGCGTATTTTCGTTATCAGACACCAGATCACACACTTCACCCATCAATCTAAAGAATCTCTTCATGAAGCATGGGACCGTTTCCTGGATCTCATGCGAAAGTGCCCTCATCATGGAGTTCCTAAATGGGAACAAGTCCAGTCTTTTTACCAGGGACTCCATGAAGATATCCGCTTATTCGTCAATGCAACCTGCGGAGGAAATGTCATGGGTCAACACGAAGACACTGTGTGGGAGATTCTCGAGAATATGTGCAAGAACTCCATCAATAATGACTCCATTGGCTTATTCGGTCGGACGAATGCCCATGCATCGACGAATCCAAGGGGAGCACATGAGACACAGGGCCTGTCCTCATCCGTCAACTTGGAATTGATGGCCAGTCGGTTGGACAAGGTCTCTATCATTGAGAAGAACGTGGATGAATTGATTCGACATCTGCAGTGAGCCACCTTTGCGCAAAACTCGTTTGCACAGCCTCCTTCTAGGAGGGAAGTTGCACATAACATCTATCACCGATCTTCTCAGGGGATGGACCTGTATCCACCCCCGTCTGACTCTAAGACCTGAGGAAATTCCGATTTGACCTACTCTAGTTGGGGGAACTCTGAACCCTTGTACACTGACTTTCCTGTGGTTCCTTAGACCTGTTAGGACCTCAACGTCATCCAAAATGACCCATTTTCTAACACCTATAACCCTGGATGGCAGAATCATCCCAACTTCCTGTGGGTGGGAAATAATCAGAATCAAAGGCCACCATATCAACCACGTCCACAAGCTCCTCGTCCATATCAGCCGCCTCAGCCTCGGCCCAACCCCACCTATCAGTCTGGGTCAACTCAAACAGATCAAATGACTCTTATCCTTCAAACTCTGGCTGACATTCAGAAGATGAATGCGGCTATGCAAAAACAACACAAGGACGAGATCATAGAGGTACGAAATAAACTCGCCCAGATGGCAAATTCCCGCCAACCTAGCACACTCCCTTCGCAACCTCTGTGGAATCCAAATAACGTGCTGAACTAGAGGCACGTTATGAACCCAAATCTAGGCCAAGCCCACATGATTTATTAGGCCCCTTCTGTTCCATCACTCGACAGTATGGAAGCTTCGACATCGTATACGAGATTTCAACAGCAGCCACCTATTTTACCAACTCCAAACCAAAACTAGTCAGGACTAAATTCTATAGCAACCCGTAGTGGCAAAGCAACACAAGACCCACCTCATCCAAGCCACTTTCAGTCTGGTAGTAACCCAAGCCCTAGGATAGTTATCGAGGATACCCCAGTCCCAGATCAAGCACCTGGACCTATTCTAGAGGAACCATCCAAGGTTCCATTTCCCGAGGCCTTGACCAAGGGAAAGAGGACAAACCCGTGGCTCCTGAGGAGGATTTGGTCAAGCTCTTTGAACAGGTCCATATAAACATCCCCTTAATGGATGCGATCCACTATGTACCGACTTATGCAAGATTTCTGAAAGATGTGTGTACACCCAAGCGTATGTCGCGAACCTAAAGTGGGAGTCCGATCATACTGTCAGAGCAAGCCAGCTCTGTAATTTTGAGTAAACTCCCACCTAAGGCAAAAGACCTAGGTATTCCCCTGATTTCCTGTACCATTGGTGATACCCAATTTGACAGAGCTTTGTTAGATCTAGGAGCCTCCATAAGCCTAATACCTACATCCCTACTTGACCATCTTAAGGAATTTGAGCTTAAACCGACAGAGGTGACATTGCAGTTGGCTGACCGATCTATTAAGTCGCCTAAAGGAGTTCTTGAGGATGTCATTGTTAGGGTGCGAGATTTCTATTTCCTCTTGGACTTTGTAGTCTTAGATATGGATGCTCCAGAAAACCCAACGGATACACCAATTATACTAGGGAGACCCTTTTTGGCCACTGCTAGGGCCAATATAAATTGTGAGGAGGGCCAAATTAAACTAAAATTTGGGAACCAAATACTAAAGATTGACATCTTTAAGGCCCAAAAAGGAATTAATTGCGGTGTTATAGAACAGATATGTGATATCAAACTGTGGTTGATGATCCGTATATTGAGGGCAACTTGATTACTTTCGATCAACAACGAGAGGATCAAAACCCACAATCAGAGGAGTCCGAACCTAACCTAGATACACCCATAACTCCTTCCCTTGCTCCTGACACACACTCTGAGCAGCCCGCTACTGCTGATAACCCTGTTATGGAACTCAAGCCTCTTCCTGACCATCTAAAGTACGTCTTTTTGGGTTCCAATCAAACGTTTCCTATGATTATCAACTCCAGACTCACACCTAACCAGGAATCCCATCCGATTACTGTTCTCCAGCAACATCGTAGAGCCATTGGATGGACTCTCGATGATTTGACTGGTATCATCCCCTCTTACTACCCACACTGTATCTACACCGAAGAGGGCACACGACCTTCCCGTGAAATGCAGAGACATCTAAATCCTAATCTGTAGAAGGTCGTGAAAAATGAGATCATCAAGTGGTTAGATGCAGGGATCATCTACCCGATCTCCAACAGTCGGTGGGTGAGTCCAATCCAGGTTGTACCTAAAATGGCAGGACTCACCGTGATCACAACTGAAATCGGAGAAATCATATCGACCCGTGTGGCGAACTCGTGGAGAGTTTGCATTGATTACAAAAGACTCAATTCCTCCACGAAGAAGGATCATTTCCCACTACCATTTATTGATCAGATCCTTGAGAAACTAGCAGGAAATAGGTTCTTCTACTTTTGGATAGGTACTCCGGTTATAACCAGGTGGCAATCCATCCTGAGGACCAAGAAAAGACCACTTTCACCTACCCCTTCAGGACATATCCGTTCCGAAGGATGCCGTTTGGTCTCTGCAATGCACTCGCTACTTTTCAGCGGTGCATGCTTGCCATATTCTCAGATATGGTAGGTGATTACCTAGAAGTCTTCATGGATGACTTTTCAGTATTCGGAGAATCATTTGACGATTGCCTCCTGCACTTGGTCCAAATCCTCAGGCGGTGCATTGACGTGAATCTGGTTCTTTCCTGGGAAAAGAACCACTTCATGGTGCCTGAAGGAATTGTCCTGGGACATCTCATATCAGAAAAAGGCATCCAGGTCGATCGAGCCAAGGTAAACTTGATTTCCAAACTCCCTATGCCTAGCTCGATCAAGGACATCTGATCTTTTCTAGGGCACGTCAATTTTTACCATCGATTCATTCATGATTTCTCAAAGATCACGTGCCCCCTGACCACTCTACTTTCTAAGGATGTACCTTTTGAAATCTCCAAGGAATGCACTCAAGCATTTGAAATCCTCTGTGATCGAGTTACCCAAGCTCTGATCCTACAGTTCCCTTAGTGGTCTCAACCCTTTGAGATCATGTGCAATGCATCTGATTTCATTGTAGGAGAGGTACTTGGGTAGAAAATTGATGGGAAATCCGTAGTCATTTACTACGCTAGCAAGACACTTGATGAGGCTCAGCGTAACTACATAGTTACGGAGAAAGAGCTACTAGCCGTAGTATTTGCCCTGGAAAAATTCAGATCTTATCTTTTGGGTTCCCATGTTATCATTTACTCGGATCACATAGCTGTGAGGCATCTCCTTATGAAGAAGGATGCGAAACCTCGATTAATCCACTGGATCTTACTGTTGCAAGAGTTTGACCTCGGGATTCGTGACAAAGCGGGAAAACAGAACGCGGTAGCTGATCACTTGTCCCGCCTTCCTTCTGAGATCATTGACCCTTCCAGACCCATCATGGAACATTTTCCTGATGAACACCTCCTGACTATCAATACAGGACTTCCATGGTTTTCTGATATAGTAAACTACCTGGCATCACATCAGATCCTGTCCGATTGGCCAAAAGCCAAGGATAAATTGCTCTCCGATCCAAGTATTACTTCTGGGAATACCCGTATCTTTTCCACATCAGTGTTGATCAGATCATTCGACGATGTGTCGCGGAAGCAGAAATTCAGGACATATTGTCCTTCTGCCATGACCAGGCATGCGGTGGACATTTCTCAGATCATAAAACCACAGCAGAAGTCCTCCAGTGCAGCTTCTATTGGCCCATGATTTTCAAAGATGCATACAATTACTGTAGGGCATGCACTCGTTGCAAGACCTTAGGCAACATGAGCCACCGTGATATGATGCCCTTACAATCAATTCTCGTATGCGAAATCTTCGATGTGTGGGGGATTGATTTTATGGGACCCTTTCCTATTTCAGATGGCTTCGAGTACATTCTACTTGCTGTTGACTATGTGTCCAAATGGATCGAAGCCATTCCGACCTGAACCAATGATCATAAGGTGGTTATCAAATTCATTCATTAGAACATTTTTTCACGATTCGAGATTCCACGTGATATAATCTCTAATGGAGGAACCCATTTCACTAATGCTTAGTTTAGGTCATTGATGACCAAATATAGGGTGTCACATCGAATCTCTACTCCTTACCACCCCCAAACTATTGGTCTAACTGAGCTATCAAATCGAGAGATCAAGAAAATCCTCCAAGTCACTATTCGACCTAACAGGAAGGGTTGGTCATCCCGACTTTCGGAAGCTTTGTGGGCTTATAGGACCACCCACAAAACCCAATTAGGTATGTCTCCCTTCAGATTGGTGAACAGGAAGGCATGTCACCTCCTTGTCGAATTGGAGCACAAAGCCTATTGGGCAGTATGAAACTGCAACCTAGATCTTTCTAAGGCAGGAACCCACAGAAAGCTTCAAATGAGTGAGATCGATGAATGACACCACGACGCGTATGAGAACTCATGAATTTACAAAGAGCAGGTTAAGACCTTTCACGACAAGCACATATCCAGAAAGATCTTTCATCTTGGTCAAAAATTCCTACTCTTTGATGACAAGCTTAAACTGTTCTTAGGAAAGCTACGATTAAAATGGATCGGACCTTACCTTATTCGATGAATCTTTGAAAATGGAGCCATCGAGATCAGTCTGCTCAGCCACGATTCATAACCCTTCGTCATGAACGATCAGAGACTCAAACCGTTCATTGGCTTGACCGATACAAATTTGGCTGAGATATCCTTTACCCTCCATTCTCCCTGAGCTCATTGCACCCAGCAGATGGCGTAAAACTCAGCTCTTAACGGGAGGCAACCAGTCATTTTTGAAAAACCTGAAACCTTTCTTAACATTCCTATGCTGAATTCATATTGCACTTTAGGGTTCATCCATTAGAATAGCCGACCCCACCTCAGGTACCCATACCTGAGTTTTGAAATCATTCGCAACAGTCACCTTGACCCGTTTGCCCACCCAAAACCTGTTCTAATGAATGATCTAAACTAAACTCGAACCCACTTGATTTATGATAAACGCCAGTTTATCATCATTTTTATGCTTTAAAACTAACCTAGCTCTTAGGATTTTACTCTGCAAACAGGTTTTTGGGCTGCATTTAGGCATAAATTAGGATAGGCATGCATTGCATTTTTTATTGCCATTTTAATAAGTTTTTGTGAGTGTTAGGGATGTACAGATGCACAGATCCCTAAAACCCTAGCACTCAAGAAGGCAATTGGTGAAGGAGAAGCCTAGACTAGCTGGAACTCAGCCTAATCCAGCTCACCTCAGCTTGATCCAGCTCACCTCAGCTTGATCTAGCTCACCGCAGCTGGAACCTAGCTTACTTGAACTAGGGTTAGCTCATCCCAGCTCCATTCAGCTAATCACAGCTGGATGGCAGCTCAAGAGAGTTCACCTTAGCTCACCCTAGCTCAAGTCAGCTCAGATCCAGCTCAACTTAGCTGAGTCTAGCTCACCTCAGCTCCCACTAGTTCACAGGGAGCTCTAGCTAGCTCAGCTGAGTTGACAGGAGTTCACCCCAGCTCAGATCCAGCTACATCCAGCTCCACTCAACTCCAGCCAGCTGAAGAAGAATTCATCTCAGCTCAGGAAGCTCAAGTCCAGCTCCCGGGGACTCAGCTTAGCTCAACTCAGTTGAGCTAAGCTACCTTAGCTGCCTCAACCAGCTTGATTCTCCCCGGAAGCACCAGACCTAGCTCACCTCAGCTCATTTTGGTAGAAGCTAGCTCACTTTAGCTTGGCTTAGTAGCTAGCAAAGAACTAGCAAGCTAAGCCAGCTAGAGTAGCCCCATGCCAGCCTCTTCAGCAGCAGCCAGCTCCAGCTCCAGCTCCAGACTTCTTCTCCTCAGCTCCTTGCTCCAAACCCTAGCTCCAACACCTTCTCCTCTACTCCACCTTTAGCTAAGCTAGCTTAGCTTATCTTAGCTTAGCTTAGCTTAGCTAACAACCAGCTCCTTAGCCATTCATTACCTCCAAAATCAACCCTAGCTAGCTCCACCAACTCAAGCCTACCTAAGCTAGCTACCCTACTCAAGTTGGCACCACCTCCTAGCCATCCCTTCACCCCATTATCTCCACCAAAAGACACTTCAAGTTGGCGCCAAAAACCACCCCTAACCACCTCTATATTGGCGCCACTTTCAGCCCCTTAATCCACCCTACACCTACCCACATAAGCCATCCTAGCCATCCACCTAACCCCCCTTCTAGAATCCTTCTTGGCGCCAACTTAGACCCTCTTCTAGAAGCCATTTTGGCGCCAATATCAAGGGGTGTCAACACACATAACCACCCCTTAGGTGTCCCTTAAGGTGGCGCCAAACACCCTTGGCCATTGGATCCTTAACCACCTCCCTCCTTCCATCTTAGCCATCCATTTCAAAGGTCACCATAGCCCCCCTCCTATTCTATAAAAGGCCACCACCTACCACCATTTTGAGGCATCCTCCCTTAGTATATTTTCTACCTAAACCACCTATACCTACGGCCAAGAAGAAGGAGTAGAGAAGGAGATTAAAGGGGCACATCACCAGCCCTTTTGGTGCCTTCTTCTCCCCACTCTCTTCAACTTGAGCCACGCCAAGGAGGAGGACTCTCCCACTTCAAGGAGGACGGCCAGGCAAAGGAGCAAAGCTTAGGGTGGACATCCACCCTTGGAGAGAAACTTAGGGCACGCCCCCTTAGGGCTTGCCTTGGAGGTCATCACCTTGGCGGAGTTCTGCAAGGAAGGAGTTGAAGGACTCTTTTCAAGATTGGGAGCCACCAACCTTGGAGCAAGAAGCCCTCTTCTTCACCATCTATCTAGAGGATTTGTGTTTTCCTTTCTTATTTGCATTTTTCTAGTAGTACAAGCTTTCCTCTACTAGGCATTTTTGTTAAACACTTTTTCAATTATCTAGTTGCCTTCTTTGCATTTCTTGTTTGCATTTCTATTTGCTTATTTTCGGCATTCTTCACTCCCTCTCCCTAATTATTCTAGGCCTCCACTTGCCCAGAGTGAGCTTAGGGAGAGGCTCTACTTGCCACTTTAGAAGTAGTTTATTGAATTCGAAGTGTAAACACCTTCCCTCCATAAGTTCTCATGTTGCCTTAGTTTAAAAAACAAAAAAATGATATATTGAAAAATACCAAAAAGAAAGTTGAGATTTATATTCCAAGCAAGAGAATTAATTTTGCAAACATATTGCCTCCTTGGACGACCCTAGATACTCCCCTATCTAAGGATATAAATTTTAAAAGCGAAAGCGGATTTACGCGTTACAACGACGTATTTTAACAAACCGCGTATTTTCGCTATCAATTTACAATGGGGACATTACAAATCGTAGGCATGGGGGGTATGAAAGTGCAAAATGCCGTGAAAACTCATCTCACAAGAAAAGGTTTCAACAAAAAAATCGCATATCACAAAAACACCAAAAAAAAATTTAAAAAATTCTTGAAAAAGGACAAAAAAATTATGAGGGGAGAGAAATTTTTGAGGCCATACAAATCATGAGAAAAAGGGAAAAGTAAAAAAATGTCAAAAAAGGAGCACAAAATGAAAAGAAAAAGGAAGAGATAGTCATTAGTAAGAAATTAAATGATTAACTAACTTCTAGACCATATCAAGAAAAGAAAATGGAAGGAAAAGAGTGCTAATGGGACATAAAAGAGATTAGTAGGAATGCTGATCCTAGGCCTCTTGGGCTAAACTCCTAGGCTTAAAAATTCAAGTATCTACTAAGATCTGGATAGTCCTCAAGAGGTTGGGGAAAATACAAAGCTTAGGTATTAGGTCTAAGGCTCAGGGAGTATTCAGCCTCGTTAACTGACCTTTGGTTTGCGGGACTCAGAAACCTAAGCACCCCAACCCACACACAGTCTGGTTCAGTGTACATAAGTATCAAAATCACGTAAAAGGATTTAATTATTTTGAAAAAGTCGCCTAGATTAGGAGCGGCTGATTAACACAAGTTGATTTGGACGAGTTCCCGACACGGAGAGGTGGGAAATTCCCCTCGAAGATGCACAATAACATATTGTCTCCTCGGTGCTTGTCTCCTAGGATATTTACATATCCTACTGGGGGCATGTAAGCACCCTGTGCTGGTTCAAATGCCATGGTCGGCATTATCACAAAATGTCGATTGCCAGGGTTTGGATTTAGCTACAGAACACCATGGGCGGGATTATCTTGAAATCTCGAAAGCCAGAGTTCTGGGGGTTGCCATGCGTAGTGTTATCATGAAGCATCGATTGTTAGGGACCCTTCGAGGATTGATGATGGGGACTACGAATCCGATATAGACCATGTTGAGAAGCTAATCCGAAGCTAGAAATAAAAAGAAAATAGAAAGAAAACTCTCTAAACAAAGAATATCCTCTATCTCTCTCTTACAAAAAAATGCACTGCAAATTGAACCGAGGCTAAAATATGTACAAGCACGGGTGCTTTAACCACAGAGTCCAGTGAACCTTAGGATAGTTCCTGTGGGCCTTAAAAACCTTCGCGGTGGACTAAGGCTATAGCTCGTCAGGTCTGGATCTTGGTTGATACTTGAGTACCTCTAGGCCTATCATCAGCATTCTAACCAAATCAAAAACAAAAAAAAGCACTCATCATAATTTCTGAACATCAAGGAACTCATGGTCTATAACCGAGGTTAAAACCTTAAAATTTTGCTAAGGGACTAGCAGAAGCTAGGTATGGGGGTATGATGGGAACACCATCATGAGCCCTAACTAGCTCATTTTGACCCAAAGAAGAGAACAAAAGCTCCTACATAGCCAACTTGAGGTCCTAATTCAATGAATAACCATTCCGAGAGAAAAGTAAGAAGCAAGGGGTAAAACTGCAATTTTACCATTGCAATACAACAAAGGGTTTTCTCATGAGCTAAACACAGGTTAAATAGTCTTAACAAGATAATAAGTGGGTTGAATCAAACAGAAAAGGGTTTATGTGAATTCTAGGAATTAAATGACTTCTTGTAACCCTAAAACAGACCCACTTGATTTAACAAGGTTATGGTCTAGATAAAATTCACTTAAACCCTCTAAAAATCATATAAAAATATTCTCTAGGGTTTATAACCTTCAATTTGTCCATTAGAATCTATTTCGACCTAAATTGGGGTCTCAGACAAATATTTACCCTAAATTGAGTTTTTACATAAATTACCCAGTCAAACGTAATCAAACCCAAAATCCAACTTCACCATTGGATTCCTTAGGTCCAAATTAGGGTTGTACCAAAATTTGGACCTAAAAGGAATTCATCTTGACACACTTTGCAAATAGGTCCAGCCCAATTACATTTCTACCCCTATCTTTCGAAAACCTCTATAGAAACCCCTGTAGCTTCTTCTTTGTTCTTTAAAATTAGGTCCCTCCACCATTATAGCGGAAGGAATCCTGCTCCGGTGAGATTGTGAGTTCAAGTTCTCCCTAATCACTCAGAGAATCCCCATGAAAATTGAAAGGGAGATTCTCTGAGAAATCTCCTCCAGTGTGAACCTAATTTGAGGCTCTGCTTGGCACCCAATCTCTCATGCGAATGCATGAGAGATTCGGGTCCCTTTCAAGTTTCCATCTTCCGTGAACTTCCCTTGCTTGGAAGCTTGGCTTCCAAGCACAAATCCATCCTCATAGGCCTATTTAAGCAAACCCAAATCACCCTGCATCTCCCAAGCTTGAAATTGGCTAGGAACACCCCTCAAATTCGTCTCCCCTCCTCTGGCCAATTGTCTCATCAAGCTCCGGCGAATTCCCTCACTTTCCCTCGTCGCCTAGCCACAATACTAGTGGCAGGTTCCTCTTCCTCCCGCTCATCCGCGTCGCACCGCACCTACCGACACCTCTACACCCCCTTTGTCCTCGCTGACCTCCCCCACTGAGTGCTTTCGTCTCTGGCATCGGCGATACAAGCTAGCTGCCTTCCCTGCCTCCCTCTTCATCTTTTTACACCCAGATAAGTTCCCTCTCCCTTCTACTCCTTTTTCTCCCCTTTATCTCTCAAAAACACCCTTTGACACACTCCACCACCATCATCCCCTTCACCTCCGGCCAGACCTCCGGCAAGGCATCCCCGTCGCTCTACACCTCCATTTGCCTTGCCAACCACCCCATAAGCTTTGCAACACCTCAATGAACATAACCCCTCACTCCATACATGCCATCACTCACCCACAAGGGCCCCCAAACACACGCACACAGGGTGCCCTAGGCACGTGAACTCAAGCAATCCCAGGCCACGCCGACCACCGCAACACACTCACCATGCCTCAGCGAAACCTCCTGAGCATTCTGATGTGGCTGCGAGGCCGTTTGCGTGATTGCAGGTACAGGAGGGTCGTCGCCATTGATAAACAGCAAGGAGCTTGCTTGTGATCTCTCTCTAGGTCCGCCCGCTCCAGGCTTGTTTCCCAGGTGTGCGGAAGCCCCTCGCGCTTGCACTCAGTCCCTTGATTGGAGTCGACAACCTTCGCAGTAGCTGCAATTGAGCACTCAACCTCTGCGAGCGCACGCGAAAGGAAGGTGGGACATTTAGTCCTAGCTTGGAAGGGAGAGAACGCCCGCACTTGCATAAGAGTAAAAACTACATAGGCCTTATCGCCTCAGTTACCACGGGGTGAGGTCCCACTCACCTTTCACCGGCCTCATCCGTGACCTTGCCTCCGCGGACCTTGCCTGACCCGACCCGACTACACTCCTCGCCCACCACCGCACACCGATGGGCCTGGTCCCAGGCACGTACCTGACCTGATTACCCGAGAAGGTGGCTCTGGGAGAGCGAACCTAAGAGAGAAAGAGGAGAAGAGAGCGCACGTGAGTAGGGGTAGGTTTTGCTCCACAGGAAGCCAAGGAAGAAGGAGGAGGCCGAAAATGAAGCTAAGGAAGGAGAAGACAAGGCTAAAGAGGAAAGAGAAGAGAAGAGGAAGGAGCTAAGGAGAAAGAAAGAGAAGGAAGGACTGAAGGCAGAAGAAGGAGCTGCCAGAGAAAGGCTAAGGCAAGGAATGAAAGGCAGAGAAAGGCTAAGGCAAGGAGCTAGAAGAAGAGAAAAAGAGAAGAAGAAAGAAGATCAAGCACTGTAGCATCCACATTTTATGGCATCTGATTCACAAATCAGACGTCCAATTTTGTGGTTGTTTACATGCATTTCTTTACTCTTCTGTGCTTACATTTTTGTACTATAACTCAAATTTTTTATTGCATATTATATTCAATTTCTCAAGTTGTGCTCTTGATTTCTAAACCCTAATTTGCTCCCTATGTTCGACCTCGGACTTAAACTTCGAGTAATAAAATCTATTTGTTTTCAAAGCGATTTCGACTATATTACAAAGTTTTATTTTAAAATTCTGGGAGAGCTAATCGAAATAAAGAAGAGAGAAAGAGAGGAATGGTATATAGGGGAAGGGGGTTTTGCCTTGGAAAGCTTCACTGCACAGTTAGCCAAATACAGAGAAGAAGAAAAGGTCAGGTAGCGAAGAAGAAAGAAGGAAGAAGTTAAGGAAGAGAAGGCTAAAGAAGAAGCCAAGGAAGGAAGAAGAAGAAGGAAGGAGAAGGGCCAGAGAAGAAGAAAGAAGGAAGGAAGAGAAAGAAAGAAGGAGAATACAGAGAAGAAGGAAAAGGAAGGAGAAGAAGCTCGCAAAAGAAATCAGAGAAAGAGAGGCACTATAGCACATCACTTTTAAGACGTCTGATTTTGTAATCAGATGTCCAATTTTTCATAAGCTCTCCATTATTTTTAGCTACAATTCTTTTTATGCTCCATTTACTCATGCTTTACATTCTTAATTAGATTTTGAGTAGTATTATGTGTTCAATTTGCATTTATTATTGAGATTAGTGCGTGAATTCCATTTACTCCCTGTGTTTGACCTCGGACTTTAAATTCGAGTAATAAAATTGTATTTGTTTTGAACACTCTTTCGACTATATTACAACGTGATATTATTAAATACTGATCCAGCGTCACAAACAGCGGAGGGCTCCGGTTGTAGCTAATAGGAGCCAAAGAAGACGGAGGTCATAAATGCCAGTTTATCATCATTCTTATGCATTAAAACAAACCTAGCTCTTTGGATTTTACTCCGCAAATGGGTTTTTGGGCTACATTTAGGCATTAATTAGGTTAGGCATGCATTGCACTTTTTATTGTCTTTTTAATGTGCTTTTATTAGTGTTAGGGATATATAGATTGCCAGATCCCTAGAACCCTAGCACTCAGGAAAGTAACTGGTGAAGGGGAAGCACCCACCAGCTGGAACTCAGCTTGATTCAGCTTACCATAGCTGGAATTCAGCTCACCTGAACTAGGGTTAGCTCATCCGAGCTCCATTTAGCTCATCTTAGCTGAATGGCCGCTAAAGAGAGCACATCTTAGCTCACCTTAGCTTAGGTCAGCTCTGATCCAGCTTACCTTAGCTAAGTCTAACTCATCTCAGCTCCCATTAGTCCACAGGGAGCTCTAGCTAGCTCAACTGAGTTGACTAGAGTTCACCCTAGCTTAGGTCCAGCTACATCCAGCTCCACTCAACTCCAGCCAGCTGAAGATGAATTCATTCTAGCTCAAGAAGCTCAAGTCCAACTCCCGGGGACTCAGCTTAGCTCAACTTAGTTGAGCTAAGCTACCGCTAAGCTACCTTAGCTGCCTTAACCAGCTCAATCCTCCCCAGGAGCACCATACCCAGCTCACCTCAGCTCAATTCAGCAGAAGCCAACTCACTTTAGCTTGGCTTAGCAGCTAGCAAAGAACTAGCAAGCTAATCTAGCTAGAGTAGCCCCATGCTAGCCTCTTCAATAGCTACCAGCTCCAGTTCTGCTCTGGGCTCCTCATATCTAGCTCCTCTCGTCAAACCCTAGCTCCCATTGCCTACTCCACTACTAGCTAAGCTAGCTTAGCCTAGCTTAGCTAGCCTCCAGCTCCCTTTGCATTTACCACCTTAAAACCCCACCTAACTAGCTTCACCAATTAACCCTAACCGTAAGTCCACTTTAGCTACCTAGTCAACCCTACACTTGGTGCCAACCATAAGCACCTGGTGGTCGGACTTGGTTAGGTTGTTAATATGATGATTTTATCGTTGAAGTGTGTATAGTGGTTAACCTAAATCGGACCTAACCATCTCTTTACAAAAATTTTTTACCTGGATTACTTGATTTTATCTTGGTCACTTTTAGGCCCAGGGTCGAACTCAGGGAAGTGGGGTTACAAGTCAAGTTTCTATGCCCTTCCTACAACGGGTCTCTTCCGTTTGTTTATTCTGTTTTTGGTGTTTTTCTATTTAGATTTTTTTTCTGATAATCTTGGTCCTTGAGGCACACCCTCAAAATTAAGTTATTGGCTTTAAGCCAAATCAGGGTTCCAAAACAGGTCTCGCTATTCGCAAGACGGAGTACCTGCAAGTCAAGGATTATCTTTTCTCTTTTATATATATATATTTTTATCTTTTTATTGGCATCCAAGAGAAATAGAAATAAATTAAATATAGTATAGATATATATGTATATACTATATATGTATAAAGGGATGGGGTTGGAGGCAGAGATGGAGTGTAGCACGGTGTCGAGTCGGTCGTCGTCTAGATAGATGCAACCAACAAGACGAGGTGCCGCATGGAGTATAGGATGGATGGTGGAAGATGTGTGTGACCACGCTTTTTGTATGCGTGTATCGGGGAATATCAACAACTGGTGCAGATATTCCCGAAATACAACGTATGATAAGTAATGTGAAAATATATATCTATATGTATATATGTAAATATATCTATATGTATATATATATGTGTATATATATATGTAGATATATATATATGTATAAGTATGTATATATAACTATATAGATGTAAATATATATATGTGTATGTATATAGTAATATATGTATGTATAGATATATATATATATGTATATGTATATGTATATATGTATGTATATTTATATATATATATATATAAGTATATGTGTATATATATGTCTATATATATATGTATATATATATAAGTATATAGATATGTATATATATATATATGTATATATGTATAATAATACTTAGTTATATAGGTACTACTATATGCATAGATATAAGTATATATATATATGTATATATATCAATATATATATGTAAACGTATATATATATGTATATAATAGTGTATAGGTGTGTGTGTGTGTGTATGAAAGTGTGAGTGTAGGTGTGTAAGTGTCGGTAAAGAGAGTGAGAGAGTGTTGTGCGAGAGAGAAAGAGAGAGAGAGAGGGTGTTGCTGGAGGGTAAAAGGCGTCTGAAGCTTCCAAGCGCCGTCTGGAGGCTCCACACGCATGAGTAGGCACCTATGTGCGCGGAGAGGTGCGTGCATGGAGGGGAGTGGGCGCGAGGGAGAGAAGAGGCCGCAGCGCACCGCGCTGCGTGAAGAGCAGGCACTGAAGAAGCGGGCGGGCGTACACGGGCAAGAACGGGCATTGGTAGAGGACCGCACGCAGACGCGTGGGAGGGCGCTGGAGCAAGACGCGGGGCGGAACGCGTGCGTGGGCGCTGGATGGTTGCGGCACGCCGGGTTACCGCATAAGTGAGAAGCTTACCAGTCACCCCACAGTAGCCACAGTGTTCCGCAAACTGGCGTGAACAGTGGCTATAGTGTATGACCGCGCCGTACGATCGGGTACTCCCAGTGCTGTGAGTGCGGATGGCTCGACGTGCACGGAAGAGTGGCTTCGGCTGGTGGCTTGTGGGTAGGATGTCGCGACAGAGCGCACAGAGAGGGCTACTGGCGTGTGCGGTGGAGGGCGAGGGTGACCTGCTGCTTGCGTGGAGGCTTGCAAGTGCTGCTGGCGTGCGGTGAAGCTTGGCCAGCCGCTGTAGGGGCGCGCGGTGGTTGGTTGCGGGTGGAAGAGAGAGCGTGACGGGGCACTTGCGCGAAGAAGCTGGAGGCGAGGGCACCTGCAGGCATGCGTGGAAGGCCTGCGTGCGCTGCTGTCGCCTTGCTGCTACTGCTGTGGGGCTCGGTTGGCTACTGCAGGGCATGAGGTGACCAGTTGAGCTTCACAGCTGAAGCTTTGCTCCAATGGCTGAAGGGCTTCAAATGGAAAAAACAAGGAAAGAGCCACCACGCCCACCGGCTCTTTGGTGAGCTGGGCGGTGGTGGACTCACGGTGGTGGTTGTGCACCACCGTGAGGTGCTCTTGTCTGCCGGGTGTCTCCTCTGAGGAGGAGGTCCTGCGTATGGAGGGAGAGGGAGGAGATGGTGGCCTGGAGAAGAAGAAGTTGTTGTGGGTTCTTTTCGTGGGGACCAGGCTGCTTTGCAAGAAGGCAGCCGAGCTCTTTTAAAGAAGAAGAAGACATGCACAGACATGCTCTGGCTGTGCATGCCTCAGCATGGCCGGCAGGGAGATGCGATTGCAGGGCTGGCAGGGAGTGGGGGAGCAGGACATGGCGCGAAGAAGAAGAGGATGTTCCATGTAGCCGCGGGGAAGATTTCAAAATCAAGTGAAATAAAAAATAAAAAGATGGTGAATTTTTCAAAGATGCACTTGAGGAAAAAATGTTAATTGCAAGGCCATTTATTTCACTCACCTCCCCTCTCAATTAAATGCATGCATGCATGTATTTTTACAAATGCAACTATGGAAACCTAATATGCGCTGGTAATGCTAGGAAATAGCACAAGACGGCACAATTGCAGGTGTATTTTTGCGGTGCAATCATACCCCCATGCCTATCTTTTCCTAGTCCCTAGCAAAACATTTTTTTGTAATGTATTTAGAAATGATCTTTAAGCTGAAGATTTTCTTTTGAGGCAACATAGGTGTGTTTGTTGGATATTGTGAGAACCAATTGTAGAGAAAACTACCAGTACTTTAAGTCTCACATGACATAGATCATCTCTCGACTAACCAGGACTCTTGATATTTAAACTTTAAGTACGATTTCCAGGACTCAGGAGGTTTTTGCCGTACTCGAGAGCTCAAGAGGTTTTGGATTGTGCTTAGTGAAGGATCAAGACTGACCATATGAACATTAAGACTCAAGCCCAGGGTTTCACGAATTTTTAAGTACAGGTTGGTCCCAGTTTCAGCTCATGTTTTCGGATTGACCCTTAAGAAGATGATGGAAAACTCAACTCCCATTTTCTGACATATGTGGTTCATAGGAAAACAGGGTATTTGTGACTTGCCCTGAAGAACCTTTTTTAGGGTAGAGACTTTACAGACATTAGCGAGATATACTGACTTATTTACATTTCTTTTTTGAAACACGTGTCAGTATATCCCTTACAACATTATTTGGAGGAGCACACTTTTCTTTTTGGTGGGAGAGTTCTTTTCTGGTGGAAAGAGTCGCTCCTAAACACAAGACTAAAGCCTGGGATAAAAAGTCTACCTGCGCGCACAGGTAAGGACTCCACCTTCCCTAATGAACACTAGGGTTGGATCTTATGTTCACCTGGTCTTTCCTGATATGTGTAGTGTGAACCAAGTTTACTTAAGCTATCGAGTAGAAGCAAACCAACGGATCCTGTACTGGTGTCTCAGGTACAAGAATACGTCTTTAGTTAGGAGAGATTCCGATCTATCTTGTCAATGCTCAAGTGAATTAAGCCGAGCCTGAGCGAATCAAGCTTCTGTGGCCTGGAAAGTCTTCAAAACAGAGGTTGAATATCCATAAACACTTATTGTCTTTTTGTTTCAGCCTTCAGATCATTACTAAACACAATTTATTATTATTATTATTATTATTATATATATATTATATTTTTTTTTTTCTTTTTCTTTTTCTTACATATTTATAAATAGGTGGAAACTGCATGATACCATAAAATACCCAGATCCTATGGATGCCTATCCACCCCCCCATGCCAAACAATGCTATGTCCTCATATGCATGCAAGGTAAGGTACAGGCAGGACAAAAGATCGGGTAATGAGAGCTGAGGTGTAGGGTATACAGTAGGGTGGTAGGGTGGGTGGATGGTGGGTGGTGAAGTGAAAAGTGAAGTGATCGTGATAGTGAAGTGAAAAGTGATGGTGGATGGTGAGTGTTTTGGCATTTCTTGGGACTAGAGTGTCCCAGGCGAATCAGAAGACAAGTCAGGAGGAAGAAATTGGCCCTCAGATTGGCCAAGAAGAGGGGCTTCTTGGATAGATGGATCCAAAAAGGAATAGCCCTAGTGAGTAGGATATGGGCTCAAGGTCCCAATGTGGAGTTGCAAATCCGCCTGATTTGGCGGGAAAGAAAGGGCAATCCGGTCTTCAAAATTGTGGACCGGCGGTGAGTAGCCCAGAAATGACTCAGACCACGAGGTATGGGAAGCGAAGAAAACCTCGTCAGAAGTCTGGTCAGGAGAAGGTACAGGAATAGAGAGGGATGGGGGAACGTCACAATTTATGTTAGTCAGGCAATCATCAGTGTTTACAGGTAATCCGCAGCAACCAGAGTAGGTCCCAATTAGTCCGATACACGTGCTGACGGCCATGTCCTCGTTAGACGTGTCATCCTCGATACAATCGCAATCAAAGTTCTTGGCTACCTTGAAGATGTTAAGCTTGAGCTTTTCATATCCAACAATAATCTCAATACAGCCCGACTCGTAGTCGATAAGGGCTCGGACTATGGCCAAGAAAGGTCGACCGAGGATGATCGGACAATCAGAAAGTGAACCAAGAACTTCCATATCTAAAACAAGAAAGTCAACAGGAAAATAGAGATTGTTGACCCTAACCACCACGTCTTCCACCACACCCTTTGGGATTTTGACTGAACGGTCTGCCAACTGTAACGTGATAGGGGTGGGTTTCAGATTTCCCAAGGAAAATTTTTCGAGCATGATGGTTGGTATAAGATTTATGGAAGATCCTGGATAAAGTAGGGCACGGTTAAAATTGCAGCCTTAGATGCTATAGGAAATAAGCGGTGTGCCTGGATCTTTCTGCTTTGGTGGTAGGTTTGATAGTATAGCACAACTCGCATGAGGCGAGAGAACTACCGGATTCTTGGTTTTCTTTGACTGTCGCCTGGGTATTGTGTAGTCTTTGAAAAATTGGGCGACAGTAGGTATGTGGTCGATAGCCTCGAGTAGGGGTACGATGATTTCTACATCCCTGAACAAATTATGCAGGTTATCAAAGGCCTGCATATCTTTCTTTTTGCCTTTTGGCTCCCTCAGTAGAGCCTCAGGGAATGGAACTGATTCTGGCACCAATTTGGGTGTATCGTCCTCTCGCGAATGTGGTGCGCATCCCGAAGGAGAGAGCGATGAAGAAGACGGGCCAGGATCAGGTCGAGGCAGATCGACGGTCTGCTTACCACTCCTTGTAGTGATAGCATTGGACGATGTGGGTCTAATGGGATCATACAACGGAGGAGGGGTCGCAATGGGGACATAAGAGTGAGGTGTTGCAGCGGGATTGGCCTGAAATCCCGGTGGAATGCCCGAAGCCTGCAGAATTTGATGAACCTATCCCTGAGAAGGTTGTACCTGTGGTTGAGGACCACGAGGTACGAAATTTCACGGGTTGGGAACAGGTTGGGCGGGAAGAGTGCCCTGAGATCGAGTCACCATGCATAGTTGACTGATCTCAGCATTCTGCTGCGCCAATTGGTGCTGAAGAGAGGTCATGTTCTCTTCATGGCGCTTTGACATATCCGTCATCATTCGCATCAATTTGTCAAGAGGACTTGATGCATGTTCGGTTTGCGGTACGCAAGGGCCTGATGGCGGATTCGCCATAGGGCTAGACTGGGCCCTTGGGATGACGGGTGCGGACGGTCGCATTGGTCCACCTGCGTGGTTTTGGCACTGCGGGTTGTTGGACCATGCAAAGTTCAGATGATTTCTCCACCCTGGGTTATAAGTGGGAGAGAATGGGTTGTTCCCCAGGGTGTAAGCATCTTCTATTCCAGAAGACATGTCCACATGTAAATATGGGTCCGAGCACACAGAGGCTTGGTCCTCTGTGTCGAAATACTGGCTCGCAAAAGCCAGATCCACATGACTTACCGAGTTGCTTGGTATGGCATTCGGTAAGGAAGGTCTTACGGGGTTTCTTGGGATAAGTCTGGTGTTGGAAGAATTTGGATTGTGATGAAGTGGTGAAGTGGGGGTGTTTGCCATAGAACAGGCGGGGTTGGCCAGAAACTCGTCTAGCTTCTTGTGCACGACGGTGACTTCATCCAGTTTTTGTGCTATAAGGCTGAGATCCGTGGATGAATGGAGGGTCCTGTGTCAACTTCGTGGACATTTCAGGGCTGGCTGGTACGATTAAAGGCGATGATGGAAGCATTGTTCATTGAGTTTTCACTCATATTTTCAAATAATTCGAATGCTCCATTCTCGTCTTTATTCATAAAATTCCCTCCGCAAGAAGCGTCTGCAATCTGCTTCAAAGTCTCATTTAGCCAATAGTAGAAAATCTGGGCTATATGCCATTTAGGCAGACCGTGGTACGAACACTTCCTGAGGAGGTCATTATACCTCTCCCATGCCTCATGAAATTGTTCGCTATTTTGTTGCGTAAAAGAGGTGATAGCACGGCGAAGCGCATTGGTTCGCCCGATTGGGAAGAACTTCTTGAGAAACATTGTTCGCATCTCTTCCCAAGAGTGGATGGTTCTCCCAAGGGTGCGTAACCACTGCGACGCTTTGTCCTGCAATGAAAATGGGAACATTTTCATGAGGACTATAGGTAACCCGATATTTCTTGGTTTAATAGTTTCAGCTAATCGGGTTAAGTCTTCCAAGTGGAGAAACGGATCTTCACTTGCAAGAAAATGAAAGTGAAAATTTATTAGGCCAATTATGTTCGGTTTCAGTTCAAAGTCGTCCCCGCCCATGGGGACCCGAATTTGTCCTATGGTCTCTGTAGCAGCGGGATTCTGATAAGAGCTAAGAGACCTAGGCTCCTCCCATTCTGGAGGGTTTTGCATTTCCTCCAATGTTTCCCGTATGGCCTCAATTCGTTCATTATACATTTCCATTTGGGCTTGGAGGCGAGCTATGGGATCTAAGGCTCCACCACCTGGTGGGTTCTGAGGGTGATTTCCTCCCTCGGGATTTGGGGGTGGGCGTGCAGCCATGTTTGTGGAGGAGGAGGACAATTCGGCTCATTTTCTAAAATTATCAGGCAATTCAAATAGTTCAGGGTTTTGTGACCTCCTCCCAAACATGCACTACCGCAGGAAGAATTGGGGAGATGAGAAGGGAAAAGAGATGAGAGAAATGACGCCGCAAAGGTACACTTGATGACAAATCAATTCAATCAAATTCCTAACCTCTATAGTGTGCCCTTAGACCTAAAGATCTAATTTACCTACTATCACGAACTATGGAATCGAATGCGAGCACCGCGAAACCACCGGGCCAGATTGAAAGGCCGTTTGCCCCAGTCTTGGACACTTGATAGCACACGGGAACCCTCACTAGCACGTAGGCGCTACACGCAGGTAGTTAGACCTCCAATCCTTAATAAGGGTCAAGTTGCTACCAATTTTAGTTAGAGGCTTAGGATCAAGTGCTTTTGGAATGTGAAGGATGTTTTTTTACGGGTAATGCCTAAGTGATTGATTTTAAGAGAGTGTGTAATCCAAGCATGCAACGGGGAAATCTCCCCGAATTGAAGTTTTAATTGGTGAATGGTTTTTAGAGTTCAACCTTAAGTAGTATGGATTTTAGGATTTCTCTGAATTACCAATTCAACCAATCTCCGGATTTTTGAGAGAATGTAGGTTTTCTTCAAAGCCCAACAAACCCTTCTTCAATATCAGTTGGTTAATGCATGCTAAATTGCAATGGGCTACCCTAAATGGAGATTTCTATGTGTGGATGCATGACTCAGTTTTAGAGTTTATGTGAAAGGGAGCCAAAGCACTTCAATTTAAGTACTCCCAATCACTAGAAATGATTCCCACACAAAAGGCTTCAACCAAAAGATAAAGAAAATCAAATTGTTGGGGTTGAAGCATTCGGGATCGAATCTTAGGCAAGTTGAAAAGTCGTGGTGGGGTTGGAATCAACTCAATTCCAAGTCTCCCCACCAAAAATGTGATCCCAAATTTGCAGATAAGTGAGGCAAAAAGGGTTGCAATCAATCTTTTTATGTTTGCCTTCAAAGAATACTTCACATGGCGAAAAATTCAAGAATCAAGATTCTTGGATTTTCTCTATGCGAAGTAAGGAGGGAAATCCTGGGGCGGTGGGAGTAAGGCAATCAATCAAACAAGTGAATTTTAATCCATTTGCCCCAAGAGATCCCAAGAAGCTTTTTCTAGTTTTTAGTTTTTTTTTTTTTTATTAAGGTAACAAGTTAACCTAAGTTACTAAGAAAAGAGGGCCTACTTGTTCGGCAACGTGTGCGAAGCTCCAATGCGGTGTCGACGTCTTCACGCTCTCGTTCCCGCCTTGGATCTACTCATGTCTTCGACTTCGTCTGCCTGCCTTCTCCTTGCAATAGGTTCCCTGCACAGCAATAAACAAAAAAAACCCATGAAGAGAGAAGAGAAAAATGAAATGAATGGAATAGAAACTTACTTGCAGGCGCACTTCCCCGGCAATGGCGCCAGAAAAGGGTGGTGGTCGGACCCGGTTAGGTTGTTAATATGATTTTATCGTTGAAGTGTGTATAGTGGTTAACCTAAATCAGACCTAACCATCTATTTACAAAATTTTTTTACCTGGCCTACTTGTTTTTATCTTGGTCACTTTTAGGCCCAGGGTCAAACTCAGGGAAGTAGGGTTACAAGTCAAGTTTCTACGCCCTTCCTACAACGAGTCTCTTCCGTTTGTTTATTGTGTTTTTAGTGTTTTTCTATTTATATTTTTTTTCTGATAATCTTGGTCCTTGAGGCACACCCTCAAAATTAAGTTCTTGGCTTTAAGCCAAATCAGGGTTCCAAAACGGGTATTGCCATTCGCAAGACGGAGTACCTGCAAGTCAAGGATTATCTTTTCTCTTTTATATATATATATTTTTATCTTTTTATTGGCATGCAAGAGAAATAGAAATAAATTAAATATAGTATAGATATATATGTATATACTATATATGTATAAAGGGATGGGGGTGGAGGCAGAGATGGAGTGTAGCACGGTGTCGAGTCGGTCGTCGTCTAGATAGATGCAACCAACAAGACGAGGTGCCGCATGGAGTATAGGATGGATGGTGGAAGATGTGTGTGACCACGCTTTTTGTATGCGTGTATCGGGGAATATCAACAACTGGTGCAGATATTCCCGAAATATAACGTATGATAAGTAATGTGAAAATATATATCTATATGTATATATGTAAATATATCTATATGTGTATATATATATATATGGTTATAAATATATAGGTATATATATACGTAGTTATATCTGTATATATATATGTGTATATATATATGTATATATATATATAAGTATATGTATAGATAGATATATGTATAGATCTATATATATATATATATATATATATATATATGTATAAGTATGTATATATAACTATATAGATGTAAATATATATATGTGTATGTATATAGTAATATATGTATGTATAGATATATGTAGATAGATATATATATATATATAGATATGTATATATGTATGTATATTTATATATATATATATAAGTATATGTGTATATATATGTATATATATATGTATACGTATATAAGTATATGTATATATGTAGATATATATGTATATATATATATGTATATATATATAAGTATATAGATATGTATATATATATATATGTGTGTATATATGTATATATATCAATATATATATGTATATAATAGTGTATAGGTGTGTGTCTGTGTATGAAAGTGTGAGTGTAGGTGTGTAAGTGTCGGTAAAGACAGTGAGAGAGTGTCGAGAGAGAGAGAGAGAGAGGGCGCTGCTGGAGGGTTAAGGCTTCTGAAGCTTCCAAGCACCGTCTAGAGGCTCCACGCGTGCGCGTAGGCGCGTATGCACGCGGAGAGGCGTGCTCACATAGGGGAGTGGGCGCGAGGGAGAGAAGAGGCCGCAGTGTACCACGCTGTGTGAAGAGCAGGCGCTGAAGAAGTAGGCGGGCATACGCGAGTAGCAGCAGGCGCTAGCAGAGGACCGCACGCAGACGTGCGGGCGGGCGCTAGAGCAGGACGCGGGGCGGAACGCGTGTGCGGGCGCTGGCCGGTTGTGGCGCGCCGAGTGACCGGATAAGTGAGAAGCTTACCGGTCACCCCACTGTAGCCACAGTGTTCCGCAGAGTGGCGTGAACAGTGGCTACAGTGTATGGCCGCGCCGCGCAACCAGGTACTCCCGGTGCTGTGAGTGCGGACGGCTCGGCGCACGTGAAAGAGTGGCTCCGGCTGGTGGCTTGCAGGCAGGATGTCGCGACAGAGCGCGCGGAGAGGGCTGCTGGCGTGGGCGGTGGAGAGGGCTGCCGCGCGGCGACCTGCTGCTTGTGCGGAGCTTGCGGGTGCTGCTGGCGTGCGGTGAAGCTTGGCCAGCCGCTGCAGGGGCACGTGGTGTCCGGTTGCGGGTGGAAGAGAGAGCGCGGCAGGGCACTTGCGTGAAGAAGCTGGAGGCGAGGGCACCTACAGGCGCGCGTGGAAGGCCTGCGTGCGTTGCTACCGCCTTGCTGCTGTTGCTGTGGGGCTCGGCCGGCTGCTGCAGGGCGTGCGGTGGCCGGTTGAGCTTCACAGCTGAAGCTTTGCTCCAATGGCTGAAGGGCTTCAAACGGAAAAAAACAAGGAAAGCGCCACCACGCCCACCGACTCTATTGTGAGCTGGGTGGTGGTGGACTCACGGTGGTGGTTGTGCACCACCATGAGGTGCTCCTATCCGCTAGGTGTCTCCTCTGAGGAGGAGGTCCTGTGTATGGAGGGAGAGGGAGGAGATGGTGGCCTAGAGAAGAAGAAGCTGCTGTGGGTTCTTTTCGTGGGGACCAAGCTGCTGTGCAAGAAGGCAGCCGAGCTCTTTTAAAGAAGAAGAAGACATGCACAGCCATGCCCTGGCTGTGCATGCGTCAGCATGGCCGGCAGGGAGATGAGGCTGCAGGGCTGGTAGGGAGAGGGGGAGCAGGACATGGCGCGAAGAAGAGGATGTTCCATGCAGCCGCGGGAAGATTTCAAAATCAAGTGAAATAAAAAATAAAAAGATGGTGAATTTTGCAAAGATGCACTTGCAGAAAAAATGTTAATTGCAAGGCCATTTATTTCACTCTCCTCCCCTCTCAATTAAATGCATGCATGCATGCATTTTTATAAATGCGACTATGGAAACCGAGTATGCACTGGTAATGCTAGGAAATAGTACAAGACAACATAATTGCAAGTGTATTTTTGCGGTGCAATCAGCTCCCTTCCACCCCACTCCACCACCAAAAGACTCCACCATTTTGGCGCCAAAAACCACCATAACCACCTAGATTTTGGCGCCACTTTCTCCGTCCAAAATCCCCTTCATCTCCACCACATATCTCCCCTTAAATCCATCTCCACCATCCACCTAACCCCCTTCTAGAAGACCCTAGGTTGGCGCCAAAATGGTGGTGTCTCTCCACCACCAAAAGCCACCAACACCACAATAACTACCACCCCTAGATGACCCTTGGGTTGGCACCATTTATTCCTAGCCGTAGATCTCTAACCGCCACCCAAAAGCCTATCCTAGCCCTCCATTAAAGGCCACGCCAACCACCCCCATCCACCTCTATAAAAACCCATCACCTACCACCATTTTCATCATCCTCCCATTAGTTTAATTCTACATTACACCCATCACTATTCAAGGCCAATGAAGAAGAAGAGAAGAAGATTAAGGGGGCATCCTACTCCCCCTTTTGGTGCCTTCTTTCCCTTCTTTCTTCTCCCTTGTGCCACGCCAAGGCGGAGGAGCACTCCCCCACTATGAGGACGGCCAGGCAAGCAGGAGCAAGGGTGGTACATGCCCACCCTTAGAGGAGATCATTGAAGGTGGTAGCTTCCACCTTGGAGGACACCATTTCAGGGAAGGAGAAGGAGGAGCCCTTTTCAAGCCTAGGAGCCACTAATCTTGGAGCAAGGAGCTTCCCCTCTTCACCAACAATTCAGGAGGATTTATATTTTATTTTCTTTGTTGCAATTATCTAGTAGTAGAAGCATTCATCTACTAGGATTTTTGTAAAACACTCTCTCTTTTAATCAAAATTGCCTTCTTTAATCTTTTTGTTGCATAGTCTTATAGAATTCTTGTTTAACCTTTTTCACTCCCTGTCCCTAATTACTCTAGGCCTCCACGTGCCTAGAGTGAGCTTAGGGAGAGGTTCTACTTGTCACTATAATAGTAGTGTAGAGGATTAGTATAGAGAATTTTCTTGTTATCAACAAACCTGCCTTGTTCTCGTTATTTCAAAACCAAAAAAATCATATATATAAAACACCAAAAAGAAAGTTGAGATCGATTTTCCAAGCAAGGGATTTGATTTGCAAATATTTGGCCTCCTTGGACGACCCTAGATACTCCCCTATCTAGGTTATAAATTTTAAAAGCGTATGCAATTTCGCGTGTTACAACGACTTTAAAAACCTGCTTTCACAAAGCATGCCAAATTTCGCATCAGGAGGTGATAACGAAGCGGCAACGGCGATTGAGATAGAATAACGCCCTCCCTTTGACTGGGGAGGTGCACGAGGATGAGGGAAAGAAGATAGAACATCCAATTGGATGGTTGGACGACCGGAAGAGGGGGATTTAAGGTGGTCACCAAAGCAAAATCCAAAGGAGACCAAAGAGGGAGAAGGAGGTAGTTTTTCTGGCCAAGACTTGCTAAGGAGCTAGGGTTCTTGTCCCTACACCTTTTATAGGCCATGGGAAGGGGTTTAAAGCTTGGAGACCAAGCTTTCAAGCTTGGTAGGCTTGCTAGAGAAGGATACCCACATCTCTCATGCGTTCACATGGGAGATTGGGAAGGAATTGGCACCCACAAATAGGTTTGAAAGGAAGGCAATTACTTACCGAATTTCCTTTTCAATTTTGAGAGGGATTCGTCAAGTAATCGCCAAGTTATTGCCAAACAAAGCTCGCCGGAGTTGAATACCTTCACGAAAATGGTGGAAGGACCTATTTGCAAAGAGTGACGACAAAGATAGGTGACTTTTTGTAATAAATTCAAAAGTTGAGGGGTATTTGGGATAATAAGAGTCAAACATGGACTAAATTGTAAAATAGGTCAAGGCAATCTCTGATTGGGTCCAAATTTTGATACAAACCTAATTTGGACCTAATAAATCCAATGGTGAAGTTGGATTTTGGTTTTGACCTATTTTGACTGGGTAATTTATGCAAAAACCTAAATTAGGGCAATAGTCTGTCTATAACTCTATTTTGGGTCAAAATGGATTCTGATGGTCAATTCAAGGATGCCAAACCCTAGAGAATATTTTTCTATGAATTTTAGATGGTTCATGTGAATTTTTTCTTGACCAGAACCTCATTTAATTAAGTGGGTCTATTTTTCCATTCATTCTTGAAATGCATGACAACCTGTTTTTGTCTGCATGAACCAACTTATTAGACATTAATGACTAAATAACCTTTAATAAACCCCTGCCATACCCTGTGGTTATTCTGTATTTGTGATGAGGTGGTAAAATTGCATAAATAACCCTATTTTCATCTTTTCTTCTCAAAACAACTTACCCTACTCTAGAGACCTTTTGACTGATCTGTAGGAGCTTGATTGACTTTATAAGACCAAATTGAGCTAGTTATGGCTCATGGTGGTGTTCCCATCAATACCTATCACCAATACCGGTACTAGCTGGGTGCAGTAGAGCCTACTTTTGACAGCAGGTATAGGTACTAATGATCAGTACTGGTACTCACTTGATTTTTTGGTTGAAACTGGAACCAACCAATACCGGTACCCATCACCAGTACCGATACATGTAGGCTTAAGTGTGTTTTTGAATGCATACGTCAAAGGAAACATTCTAATTTTCATTGTTTCTCCAACTCTTATTGCATGTTTTCCAGATGGCACCTAAATCTAAGAGTAAAGGAAAGGCACCTCAAGATACATTTCACAAATTTTGCATCAATAAGGATGCCAAATCAAAGTTTGATTGGTATAAGGGCCTAAAGCTTCACCATTGTAGGCCAGTTGAATGGAAAGACTTCTCCTTACAACTCTTTAACTTCACCACTCGTTTATCTGAACAAAACCTCATGCATTTCTTTGATGAGTCATTTTTTACCGATGCTCCTAGAGTCTATCCTGATGTTAATTGTCTATTTTTTGCAAATCTCCAAGAATAAGACAATCGAGGTCATCTTGTCTTAACATCAAACATTTTTGGACAAAAGATAATTGTTACACCTAAATTTCTATCCACCATAACCCAATGTCCTAATGAAGGTCATGCTTTTGATACTCTTAAGGAAAAATTTCCCACTTCAAAAATTCATGAAACATTCTTGCTTCCTAACTGTCAAGGAAAAGCCTTGGTTGCCCCAAACATGACATTATTTGCTAGAGTTCTATTCAAAATTTTATCATGAAACCTACGGGCCAAATACTCGGGATTCCACAAAATCCCTATAGACATTTTACCTTAATCTATGCTATTATAACAAGTTTTCTTGTAAATTGGAACATGGTATTTATTCACTTCTTAAGGCCTCATTGCCATGCTTCAACTCTTCCACTTTATATTCTTGTATCTCACATTCTTATCAAGAGTAAACTTGATCTCTCTAACTTTACTTCGCTTAGAAAAGTGGTATACTTCAAGTGGTCCACTCTCCAGAAAATGGGAGTAAAATCGGCCAGAGAGGAATCATCTAGTGATGATGATGAAGAAGAAGAAGTTGATCCAAATGCTCAATCTTCTTCTCATCCACCTCCTGAATCATCCTCAGCTTTTGTTCCTATAACCTATCCATATCCAGAAGTTGAAACTCCTTAGGTAAATATGTCTAATGTGTCTGAAAATGATCCCAATATAATTAACACTTTTAATTATATTGGACAAAATTTGTCAAAACTCAACTTTGCTTTTCGTCATATGGAATGCAAGTTCTATGATCTTTTACTTTCCGTTGAGTCCTCCCTTTTTGCTTCTTCCACTCAACATCCTAAACAAAGGAAGTGCACTCAACCAAAAGCGCCCAAACAATATAGTGAGAGGTGCCAAAAGCATTTTTAAGACCCATCTCATGTCTCATCTCCAATGGCGGAAGAAGAACCTATTCTTCATGATGATGAAGATGAAGAAGACAATGAAGATGAAGAAGAGGTTCCTTATGTTGAAAGTGATGATGAAGATGCTGAAGATGAAGATGATAACTGATGATGATGGTGATGATGGAGGTAGAACAAGTACCAAACATGCTCAAAAGTCTATTAGAAAATGTCCTCGCAATTAGTTTTTTAGTCTATATTTTCATGTATTGAACATTTGAACATGTTTTGCTTGGTTATTATGTCTTTTAATGATGTATGACTTCAATTATGATTGTTATGACTTTTAATATGCTTGTTTTCTTCTTATGATTGTTTCTCTACAGTCATGTTTCATGCCTGGTCATTGTCTATGCACATTGATATATTCTTTTTGTTTGATTGGCAAAAAGGGGGAGAAATGGTAAATACACTGTATTTAAAATAAGGAAGCTTAGTTTGAGGGGGATGTTTCACTCCTAGCGGAGTTTTTTGTATTCTTTATCTTATTGAAGACTGTTTCTTTTTATTCATATTTTTTTGTAATCTAGATTGTATATGTCTCCTAACAAGATAAATGACTTAGGAATTAAAATCAAAATAGAGATAATTAGGAATCATTATTTCATTCAGCTATTCATTTGAAAATACATCATTTCGTTGAAGTATTGATCATGTATTTACAGTCATATTTCACTTAGACTGCGATCAAAGCTCATTCTTGGTACTTGGCACTGGTTTGGTTTTTAGTGCCAAATTGTGAACAAGTACCGGTACTCCTCATGAGTACTGGTACATGTAGGTGACAGGACCCAAATCTGTGAGTCACAAGTACCGGTACTCATCATTAGTATCGGTACCTAGTGACTCAATCGGTACTCAACTGTTAGTACTGAGTACCGGTACCCATGATGAATTCCAGTACCCAAGCATTGTTGGGTTGACTGCTGGTTAATCTATGAGCAATCAGTACAGGTACCACAACTTTAGTATCGGTACCAACTAACCATTGTGACAAATCTGAATGGCTATCTTACAATTAATCCTATCTTTAATCTTCCCAAATTGCCCTTAATGGCTAGTAATCATAAGGAAGGTGTTTAGTGGCTTATAGAAACACCTTGTGTGTATCATTTACACACAACACAAGCAAAAATTATCTCCTTGCTCCTAATTCCCAAATTTTTCACATTTCAAGGTGCAAGGATTGTTGTTGCATTCTTCTTCAAGTCGATACTCTCTGCAACAAACCTCTTTCAAGCAATCTCGTTATTCATCATATAATATTTTGCTTTAATGTGCTTTCATTAGATTAGTCTATAATCATTTTATTAAGCAAATTCTTGTTGGAGACTTAGGAAATTAGTTGTAAGCTTTATTGTTGCTTGCTTACACCTGTATCATTTTGCTCTTATTCTATCTTGTAATTGGGTTGAGGTAACCCATTAATTAACTCTTTTTATAGTAAATTGATTCCCTCTAGGCTGAGGGAATCAGGTTAAAAGTCCTAAGTCGGGAGACTTAGGTAGTGGAGTACCCAAGTGAGGGGAACCACTATATATCTAGTGTTACTTTTTGTGGTTTGATTTGATTGCATATTTTTATGTACCACACTATTCATCCCCCCTTCTAGTGTGATTGTGGCCTTTTAGATCCTGCAGACCACGCAACAGGCGGGAGTCGTTGTCAGTTGCGACTTAAGCACTAGTTGTGATGGGTATTGCGGTCAAATTGAAGAGATTGTGGAAATGAGTTTCAAGTTTGACCGTAAGGTGGTTCTTTTCAAGTGTGATTGGTTTGATGTTTTTAAAGGCATTGGATTCAAAGTCGATAAAACACACAGTTTCTTGAGCTTATGTAAGAACCATTGCATTCTCCAGTCATCAGAACCATTTACACTAACTTGTTAGGTAGCATAAGTATTTTGCTTGCCTGATAATAGTAGAAATGGGTGGATAATACCCGTTAGAGTTCTACCATGTGAACAATAAGATGCAGGAAAAGATCTCAACCCAGATGTTGAATATGAAGCATATCAACAAAACCCACAAAATGCAGAAGTTACCCCTTATGCAACTGACAGTGATATATAAGGTAATTTGCCAAAAGTATTAATCCATAACCACAAATTAAAATAATTTAAAAAATTTTTAGTTGTCTATTTTGTTTAAATTTCCTTTAAATTTTTATCTTTTTTCAAAGCTTATGTTCATTTATTTTTCAAAACTAAAATTTATTTTATTGCCTTCTCATATAAGTTCTTCGCATTCTTACACTATTTCTGCACCGTTTCTAGACTATTTCATCACTATGGTGAGGTTCTTCTACTACTTTCTTTTTAAAGATGCTCTTTTAATGTTAAATGTGGGGTGTGCCCGCTTAGGTTTATTTTATGTGTAGGGTGTGCCTACTTAGGTTTATTTTATGTGTGGGGTGTGCCCACTTAAGTTTATTTTATTTATGGATGATGCATTTACTTTTTTTTTTTGTATATTGAATGTTTTGTGTTAAATGTAGAGAAGAGGAAGGGGAAAGGGAAATAGAGGAAGCAAGGGAATGTGAAGAGAAAGGGAAAGAGGGAGGGAAATGGACGAGGGAATGAGAAGGAAAAGGAAGAGGAAGGGAAAGGGGAAGGGAAATGAAGTCAAGGAGAATGTAAAGAAGAGGAAGGGAAAGGAGTTTGGATGGGTGAAGGGGAATGTGGAGAAGAGAGAGGGGAAGGGGAAAGGGAAATGAAGGGGGGCAAAGAGAAGGAAAAAGATGAGGGGGAAGGGAATGGGAAGGAAAAAGAAGAGGAAGGGAAAGGGGATGGGAAATGGGGGAAGGGAATGGGAAGGAAAAAGCGAAGAAATGTAAGGGGAAGGTGTTTTCATTGTACGCTTATTTTATTTTCATTTATTTCTATATTTATTTCATATAGGATTTTTGAAATATCACAATATATAAGGGAAATGCTGTTGAATTTTTTAAAAAAAATATCTGATTATTTTTTGTCTTTACGCAGGTTATATTAAAAAAGCAGGCTAATAGGAGTCGCAAGGATGATGCCACCTCCCAGCAACCTGAGGCCCCCCGCTAGTAGCCTCAACCTCAAGCTCACTGCCAATAGCACCTCACTCAGCCCCTTGAGAGGAGCCCCAGTCACCTCGCCAGTAGTTTCTGAGGCCTGGAGATCTGGCTCGATATCTCCAGAGTAAGGGTACGGGACGTAGGGGGAAGGGGAAGAGTCCAATGCCTCCTCTGACGGATTTCCAGGTAGAGGATTCTAACTATGAGGAGGATGCACCCACCAATGAGGATGAGGAGGAAAGTACTTCAGTTGATGTGGACAACATTTGGTTGGATGATCAGCCAGAGTAGTTGGCTAACGCAGATCCTTCTCAATCGGGATGTTATGCACCACTCTCTCATAGTACTGCTATGAAATTAAAGTTTTGTAAATGTTACGATTTATTTATTTCTTTGTCATTTCATTTTATTTTATAATTCTATCTTTTAGGTGCATGTAGGGGAAGAGGTCCCACACGGAATAGGGACCTAGAGAGAATTTCGCATGGGGTCCGCTTTACAGTTAGGATCACACCAACGGGAGAAGTAGTGGATTATCCTCCATTCGTCAGCAGACTGGCTACGTTGACGAAGGTGATCATCCCACTCTCATACTTCGATTGCTGGAAGGTACCAAATGAGCTGAAGAGGAATCTCATTCGAGAGTTAGAGTTAATTGGTTAAAATTAATAACTTATTTACATTGCTTTATATAACTTTAAATTATGTAACAATTTCTGTTCTCCTACTAATATAGGTGATCTTCGATTGGGGCGACCAATCGAACGTCCCTAAATATATCCTCAAGCACGCGGCCAACATTCACAAAGACTGGAGATTGGAGTTGAATAATAAGGTAAAAGATAAATTTTAACTATATTTGTTTATTTCTTTTACCATAATTCTAATATTATTTCTAACATTATAAATATATTTTTTAGTATTATAAGAACAGGAATCGTGATGAGGCATTGCGTAATGGGCCTCCTATGATACAGTCACACACTTGGAAGGAAGCGTGTATGCATTAGCATGATCTAGCGATGAAGGTAAAAGTATTGCATATATTATCATTTAACTAATTTTTAAGTTAATCTTTATTTCAGGAGCAGGCTAAGAAGAATAATGAAAATAGGGCTAAAGCTCCACCGAAGACCCATGTTTTGGGTAGGAGGAGCATAGTCGAGATGAAATCTTTATACCTTACAATATTTTTAATTTGTTTCAATTAATTCTTTCAAAATATTGCAGTTCACCATGCACGAAGGTGCCCAGCTTGATCGGGTGGGAGTATATGAGGCCACTCATAGCAAGCAAGAGATGAGGGAAATAGAGAGTGGCTTCATGATACATACCAACAGAGACACATAAGTTAAAATACCCAATACTTTTATTTAATTTTGAAATTATAAATAAATGAAATTACTTAACGTAATTCAATCTCTTTCAGATAATAAGGTCAACTTAATCCATCCTCTTAAAGACGTCAACTCTGGTACAATTCGGTAGCCACTGTTAGTAGAGGAGGCATTCCGAACCATCATGCCACCTAAGCATGGCAGGTACGTCCGTAGTGTAAGGAGGAGTGAAACTGTCTCCAACTGGTATGGGAGAAGGGGGGCATCATCCACTTTAGCTGAGGTACAAGAGATGAGGAAGGAGATTGCAGCATTACGCCACATCGACGAGGAGGAGTAGCGAATTGATGAGCTGACATGCAGGTAAGGGAAACCATGATGCAAAACAAAGAGTCGAATCAAACCTTAAAGGAGCTCCTGAAGGTACTTTAGTAGGAAGGTATCAATCACTATTTAGGCAAAAAACTATGCGATCGGAGATGGATTTGAAAACCCATCGTTATAGTTCGATTAGCGAAATAATCCGTCAACAGATAAAATTCAACCAAAATTCGTAAAGAAATTCCAGGTAGAACACAAGGAGGCTACTGATGCGAAAAATCATGTGATTTGTAAAAGCAGCTTTTTAATGTCGTTGTAACACACGAATTCGCATATGCTTTTAAATTTATATTCCTAGATAGAGGAGCGTCCTGAGATGGGGTGAACTCCAATCAACTCAGTTGAGCTAGCTAGAGCTCCCTATGGACTTGTGGGAGCTGAGATGGGCTAGACTCAACTAGGTTGAGTTGGATCTGAGCTGACTTGAGCTTGGGTGAGCTAAGATGAACTCTCTTGAGCTGCCATTCAGCTAAGATTAGCTGAATGAAGCTGGGATGAGCTAACCCTAGTCCAAGTGAGCTAGGTTGCAACTGTTGTGAGCTGGATCAAGCTGAGTTCCAGTTAGTCTGAGGTCCTCCTTCACCATTTGCCTTCTTGAGTGCTAGGGTTTTAGGGATCTGTATATCTGTTCATGCCAAACACTCACAAAAACACATTAAAACAACAAAAGAAAATGCAATGCATGCCTAACATAGTTAATGCCTAAATGCAGCCCAAAAACCCATTTGTGGAGCAAAACTCTAAGAGGTAGGTTTGTTTTAATGCATAAGAATGATGATAAACTGTCGTTTATCACACCCCCATGCTTATCTTTTGCTATTCTCTTAGCAAAACTTTAACTTTTTGGAAAATGGAATTTTTGGGAAATCTAATTTTTTTGACTTTTGAGGAGAAAAAGATTAAGGGACCTTGGTTGATCTAAACACAAGAGGCACGGGATTTGTTAAGATTAAACATCGGGGTTTGTTTTTGGATCCAACCATTAGACAAAATGGGATCAATATATCCTCCAAAAAATTCACAAATTAACCCCTTATTAATTCAGATGACTTGAAATATTTGTTTTAGGAATTTTCTGGCTCACAAATCTGATTCGTAACTTGCAAAATCCTTTAAAACCTTGTGTCCGTGCTTGTGAAAAGCCAACATTTATAAGGGTGTGTTTTTGGTTAATTTTTTTTTCTCCCCCATGGTTATTTTGAGCTTAGTCTTACAACAGATGTGTCAGGATCATCATTCCCGTTACCAATCCTTGAGGGTGCTCTGGCACCAGTACTTCGGGATAGCACTGTCCATGACACCACCCAGGAGCTCACAACCCCAAAACACAATGCGGTGTAAAAGGGCGCTCCAAGCAAACTCAAGCTCTTGCTCCGACACTATAGGTAGAGCACCGTCCAAGACACTTGAGCTGCCAAAATACGCTTTAATGCTCCATCTAAAGATATGAAATATAGATATGGAGCAGCACCGATGTGGTAACATGTTGACATCGCATCCTCAAAGGAGGCATTTTCCTCCTTCTTGGCTGTAGGAACTCAAACCAATGATCTGCTTCAGACTTTTACTAAGTCCAAACAAGGGAGTTTTTCAAATTTTTAGTTGTTTTTAAGTGTTGGCTTGTGGGTGAAAATTGACACAAGAAGTTCCTCAAGAAATGCAAGTTTTTTAATTAGAAACTAAGTCAAATACTTTCCATATTACAAAATAGGATTAAGTCACCTGAACTATCATGAGTTCAGGTGGAATTTTTAGAGAAGGATATCTGATCTAGTCTAAAATAGACCCTGAAATTCTAATGATCAGATCCACATCCTCATCCCTAGTTTGTTAAAGATTAAATCCCATTGTACCAAAAGTGAGTTTTCGACCTTAGTCCCAATTTCAAAATTTTTCCCCAAAAGGTTTTCATCATTTTTATATTTTTGGGTATGCAAGCAGGAAATAAACTAAGAAAAATGCATGTTTTTAGGTTTTGAAAATCCTAAATTAATCATCAAATTTTAAAAACACCCCCCCATGCTTAAGATATGCAATGTCCTCATGCATTAGGAGGGAAAATGGATCACCTTAATGAAGAACGGTCAGTTTTAGGATGGTCAAAACCTAAAAGAAGAAGAGAAAAGGAAAGCAGGAAAAGAAATGATGGGTTACCTCCCACCCAATGCTATCTTTTACGCCATTTAGCTGGGCATAGTGTGCATCAGTGATCAAAGGTGGCTGGCTCAGTAAAATTAAAAGATTCAGATGGAAGATTAGGCATATGATCAAAATAGGGCTTTAAACGTTGGCCGTTGACTTGAAAGGTTGAATTAGTTTTTGGATCAAAAAGATCAACAGCACTGTATGGATATGTTTTATTGACAATAAAGGGGTCAATCCATTTAGATTTTAATTTGCCAGGAAAAAGACGTAATCTTGCATCGAAAAGCCAAACGCGTTGATTAATGTCAAAGAGTTTCCGAACAATATATTTATCGTGAAATTTCTTTGTTTGGTCCTTATAAATCCTCGCATTTTCATAGGAAAAATTACGTAATTCTTCCAATTTAGTTAATTGTAATTTTCTATGGATACTGACGTCAGATAAATCCATGTTGAGTTGTTTTATTGCCCAAAAAGCCCTATTTTCTAGTTTTACCAGGAGATGGCATGCCTTCCCAAAAATCAGATGGAATGAAGACATGCCGAGTGGGGTTTTAAAAGCGATACGGTAGGCCCATAAAGCGTTGTCCAATTTGGTGGACCAATCTTTACGGTCAAGCCTAACCGTCTTTTATAAAATATTTTTAATTTCCTGGTTAGAAACTTCAGCCAGGCCATTTGTTTAGGGGTGATAAGGTGTGGAAATTTTATGATTAACCCCATATTTAGAAAGAAGGTGACGGAATTGTGAGTGGGTGAAATGTGAGCCTCCGTCACTGATAATGGCTTTTGGAATGCCGAATCTTGAGAAAATATTTTTCTTAAGAAATTCGACAACCACACGGTGATCACTGGTGCGGGTGGGTATTGCTTCTATCCATTTTGAAACATAGTCGACTGCGACTAATATGTACAAATACCCACCAGAGTTGATGAATGGTCCCATGAAGTCGATGCCCCAAACATCAAAAATTTCAACCTCTAAAATAGGATTAAGGGGCATCATATCCTTCCAAGTCATGTTGCCGATGCTCTGGCAATGCACACAGGACTGAACAAAGTTATGAGCATCTTTGTGCAAGCTGGGCCAATAGAATCCCGCATTAAGGATTTTAGCTGTAGTTTTCTTGCCCGAAAAATATCCTCCATAGCCCACTGAGTGACAATGTGTCAAAATATCATGGATTTCAGAATCGGGTACACATTGTCGAATGACCTGATTGGCATAAATGCGGAAAAAGGTCAGGCTCCTCCCAAAAATAATATTTAATATCAGCAAAGAACTTATCCCATTTTGTTTTTTGCCAATCTGCGGGGATTCGTTCTGTTGCTAAATAGTTTGCGATGGGTGCAAACCAATGGAGGGTTGTAGCAGCTAAAATGCTTTCATCAAGGAACTGATTAGGTGGGGTCATTATGTCATTCGTCATAAGACGAGAGAGATGCTCAGCCACTACATTATGCGATCCTGCCTTATCCTTGATTTCCAGGTCAAATTCCTGGAGCAGCAAAATCCAACGGATATGGCGGGGTTTCACATCTTTCTTTGTCAGCAAATATTTAATTGTTGAGTGGTCGATATATATAGTGACATGTGACCCTAAAAGATAAGATCTAAATTTTTCTAAGGCAAATACAATGGAAAGTTCTTTTTCAGTAATCGTGTAGTTCCGTTGTGCATCATCAAGAGTTTTGCTAGCATAATAGATCACAATGGGCTTCTTACTAATTCTTTGCCCTAAAACGGCCCCTACAGCAAAATCTGAGGCATCTGTCATTAATTCAAAGGGACTATTCCAATCAGGTCCCTGTAAAATTGGTGCCTCAGTAACCTCTTTCTTCAACCTAAAAAAACTCTCCAGGCACTTATCATTAAAATCAAATGGCTAGTCTTTAGTGAGAAGCTGACTTAAGGGCTTGGACATTTGGGAGAAATTTTGTATAAATCGATGGTAGAAACCTACATGACCCAAAAAGGATCTGATCTGTTTGACAGTAGTCGGCGGTGGGAGCTTAGATATAGCATCTATTTTTGCTTTATCTACCATGATTCCTTGTTTTGAAATAACATGGCCCATGACAATGCCTTCCTAGACCATGAAATGACTTTTTTCCCAATTGAGGACTAGATTGACTTCTATGCATTTATGGAGAGTTCTTTCAAGGTTTTTGAGACAATGGTCAAAAGAATCTCCAAAAACAGAGAAGTCATCCATGAAGACTTCTAAACATTCACCTACCAGGTCTGAAAATATTGCAAGCATACACCTTTGAAAAGTCGCAGGTGCATTGCAAAGACCGAAGGGCATCCTTCGGAAAGCAAAGGTTCCGAAGGGGCAGGTGAAAGTTGTTTTGTCCTGGTCCTCAGGATGAACTGCTACCTGATTATAGCCGGAATAACCGTCCAGAAAATAGTAAAAATCCCGTCTGGCTAACCACTCCAAGATTTGATCAATAAAGGGAAGCGGGAAATGGTCCTTCTTGGTGGCGGTGTTTAATTTTCTATAATCAATACACATGCGCCAAGAAGAGGCAGTTCGAGTGGCTACATTCTCCCCATTATCATTAGTGACAACTGTTAGTCTAGCCTTTTTGGCCATAACTTGTGTTGGACTAACCTAGGAGCTGTCAGAAATGGGGTAGATGATATCAGCATCCAGCCACTTAATAATCTCCTTTTTTACCACCTCCTGCATAATAGGGTTTAAGTGCCTTTGTGGTTGGTGGAAGGGGCAAGAATCGCCCTCTAAATATATACGATGTGTATAATAGGATGGATGAATACCCTTAAGATCAGATAAGGTCCAGCCAATAGCTTTTCGATATTTACTCAAAACCTGGAGAAGTTTGTGCTCTTGTGCCCCGGTAAGTCCAGAATTTATAATCAGGGGCAGGGTCTGATTTGGACCCAGGACGACATATTTAAGGGAGTCGGGCAAAGGTTTTAATTCCAATTATGGGCCTGGCTCCGAAAGAATTTCTGCCTTGTGGGTTAGTGGTGAGGTGAGAGTGAAAGGGTCAGTTGGACGTGTGGTTAGGGTGGAAGGGTGAGAAGAGGTGGATTGTTCAGGAACCGTACTGATGGCAAAACAGGAACCTAAATGGGAAATTTGCAAAGTTTCCTGCATAATGTTTTCTATTTCTGAATCCAAATCATCAAAGAAATCTGGTTCTTGGAACTGCCTAGAAGCTTGAAAAATGTCTAGGGTTACAGATTCATCGCCACAAATGATCTTCATCTTTCCAGAATCACAATCAATATTCGCGCGGGCGGTGGCTAAGAATGACCTTCCAAGAATAATGGGGGTAAACTTTAGTGCTTCTGGTACCTCTATGTCCAGGACTAAAAAGTCTACTACAAATAGACAATTTTTGACTCAGACAAGAACATCCTCAACAATTCCCCTTGGTTTAATTGTAAATCAATCGGCTAATTGGAGAGTAACCTCAATAGGCTTTAATTCACCGATCTTAAATTCCTCAAAAACAATTGTGGGGAGAAGATTAATTGAGGCACCAAGATCCAACAAAGCGCGATCAAATGAGGTATCATTAATGATAACATAATTAGGGAGGTGCCGGGATCTTTTCTCTTAAGAGGCAGTCGGCCCTGCACAACTGAGCTGACTGTCTCTGGAAGGATCACCTTTTCTAAATTTTAGGGCTGCCTTTTCGGGGTACACAAATCTTTTAGGAATTATGCATAGGTAGGGATGTATTTAATGGCATCTTGGAGAGGGATATTAATTTCTACTTGCCCAAATAAATCCATTAATTCCTTCTCAGTGGACTCGGATTTCTTCTTTTTCTTATTTGAAGAGTGGAGGGCATGTGGAAATGGAGCAGGGTTTCCCTGTTTTGCATTAATTGGTTCCTGAACAATATGAGAGGGAGATGGGGAAGAGTTAATCTGTGTTTCATTAAAGTGGGTTTCTTTAACAGGCAGGGGATTGTGAGTGGTTTTCCCATTCCTCAAAGTAAATGCATTTGCAGTCTGGTTGTTTCTAGGATGAGGACGGGAAGCCTGACTGTTATTGAAACCCGATGGATGCTGAGGTGCTAGTTGAATGGGTTGACTGGGATATCCACCTTGGAATTGATTCCTTTGATTATTTGGGTTGGGCATGGGTTGGGAAGGTAAATTCCCAATAGGTTGATGATCAGGAGTAACCTTAACTTGGTGTTGCAAGTTGGTAATCATGCAGGTTACTTCTGTCATCTGAGTCTGCATTCCTTGCAAAGTTTTCATGACCTGATTGTTAATATCATCCTGGGATGGTCCAGGTTGATACATAGGTTACCCATAATTCCCAAAATAGTTTTGTTTGGGAAAAGGAATCGGGTTTAGGTTTTTCGAGCAGTGATTCGGGTTAGTCCTCTAGTTTTGATTGAAAGTGTTGGAGGGGTTTCTAAATTGCTCCTGGAGAGCATAAATATTTTACGTGGTGGGATCAAAAATATTTTGATCAAAATTCCCAGTCAATTCCTATGGGAAATCAGTCAACAATTGCTGACCAGCAGGTGTGGCATCAATATTGTCCAGATTTTCTCTTCAGAGAATGTGTGGAGAGTGAACGTGTGGAGCTTGTTTATTTTTGAGCTTTTCTTCCATTTTCTTTTGGTGAATTTGCATCTGGTCCAGTCGTTGAGCTAACATATATAGATCATCATGAGTGACTGGAACAAAGGTGGATTTGGAGTCAATTTCATGGACTCCGTGTCTGGGGTTTTATGTTCTGCCAAAAGTGTCCATTAAAGTCATGTTAAATGAGTTTTCACTCATTTCTTCAAAGAGAAGATAGGCACTTTTGGCGTCTTTGTTAAGAAAATTGCCCCCACATGAGGCATTCACAAATTGTTTCAATTGATCTTCTAATCCATGATAGAAGATCTGCACTAACTGCCATTGTGGAATTTCATGGTGGGGACAACTTCTTAGAAGTTCCTGAAATCTTTCCCAGGCTTCATGGAGGGGTTCACCAATTTTCTGTTGAAAGGTCATTATGGATCTTCTTAATGCATTTGTTCGACCGATCGGAAAAAATCTTTTTAGAAAAGCACTTTTTAATTGGGGCCAGGTAGTAATAGGGTGCCCAACCGTTCTAAACTAACGAGATGCTTTGTCTTTAAGAGTGAGAGAAAAAAGTCTCATTAACCACATGTCTTCCTGCACATTGCGGGAAAGAGTGGTTTGAGCAAGGATAGTTAATTCCTCGATATGACAAAAAGGGTCCTCTCTTGGAAGACCATGAAAATGTTTGATAAGTTTTAGAATGGCTGGTTTGATCTCAAAATCCCCTTGTGGTATGACCACCCCTAGTCTTTTCTCATAATTGGAAGGATCATCGAAATCCTTAAGAGGAACGACAGGCTATTGGCGGGGTGGATTTTGCCCTTGGTTAGCTAGGTTTGTGACAGTCCTAGCTAAATCTTCTTGATTTTGTTGTAGTCGAACCAAATGGTTGACCATTAAGTCAAAGGGGTTTGGATTTTGAGTTATAATGGGAGGGCCACCTGGCCCTGCTGGAATTTATAGTTGCTGCAAATTAGGGAGGTGATGGAGGGTGAAGTCAGCTTGTGGGTCAGCTAACGGGTTAGAAGTGGAAGCAGAATTTTTTTGTTGGCTTCCTGGGTTTTCCATTTTTTTAGAAGAGGAGGGAGAAGAAAACAACAATTTTCTGATGCAGGGGGCGAAATCAAATGGTCCCTCAAGGTGTGGTTTCTGGGACCGTTGCCCGTGGATGCACTGTTTTGGAAGAAATGGAGGGGAGGAGAAGAGAAAGAGATGAAAGTGTGAAATTCAAACAATCAAAGCTAGACTTAACTTAAGTGTGACTCCTTAACAGTAAACCTAAGACTTGGTCTACATAGGAAATAAGTAATCAATAGTGAATACCCATTCTGTAAACAAATCTGGCCAAGTTGCTTAAGGGGAGGTTTCGGCCCAAACGTTTCCCAGGGAAAACCCTAGGTGCTTGTACAAACCTGCGCCTAGTCGTTTAACACAACCCCTCTGCCTGAACACCAGATATAGATGACAGAATTGGTATTAAGTAATGAAAACTTAAGACCTATATAGCAAACCTAAGTTGATAAAGCCTTAGGGGTCAAGTTGCTACTATAGTGCACACGGAATGTGGAAGGTGTTAATTTGGGTTATTGCCCTGTTATTATAATTTTTTGTGTGTGTGCAAGAATTGGAAAGTGGTTCCAATGCAAATCAAGTTGTCACACAATTCTTTTTTTTTTGTATTTATGTCTTTTAGGATTCAATTTACTTGAATGTGTTTTAGGGTTATCCTTTTTAAATATTCAAACAAGTTTGAAACTCCACAATCAAAGGAAAAACAAGTTATATGGGTGATGGTATATTTCCATTATATTGTGGGACTAAAAAGCAAGAAAGAAACCCTAATTGGATTTGAAGCCTAATACAGAAAATTACTACCAATGAATTCTTTTTAGGCTTCCTGAATAGGTAGTGGTCCAAACAATGCAACCAACACCACTACCTTATGTAAAATCAAACAAGAATTCCAGAAAATATTTTTGTAAGATTTTAGAAATTTGTTTGATAATTTTTTTAAATTTTTATTTGTACTGATGTCAAAGTCCAGAAATGATATCTATGGGTATTTTGGACTTTTCAGTATTACCACTGACCTCAGAAAGTTTTGGTGATTTTATATGATGTGTAAAATTTCACAAATATTCCAGAAAACTAAATTTCACGAAAATTAGATGAGTATAAAAATTCTAAAAATTCGTGGATAGTAGCAAAATAGGAAGATTAGAGGGTGTGACCCCTTTGCAGTCCATGAATTTTTAAAAATTAAATACAAAGCCAATTGATCAAAAATTTGGAAAAGATGTTCTTAACTCAATTTGGAATCACTATATGAAATTTTATGATTTTAGAACGCCTATGGTGTTCGGAATTGATTTTTCAATTCCGGATAGAAATCTGGACCCAAAAAATAGAACACCAATACTTGAAATGAAGTGGTGTTAATGAAACATTCAAGCAATCAATGAATTTTAATGAACACCACTCCACTTAATTAAGATGTTTGGGATCCTGAAAGCCAAGTTTAATATTTTTTTTTGGTAGTTTTAATTAACTATGTGACCAGAAAGGGGAACCAACCTGAAAATCCACCGGAAGAAGAGGAACTTTAAGCATTCGCTTCCAAATTCCCGCTTTCCCGTTGTAATTCCTGCACACAGGAAAGAAAAGAAAGAGGAGGGGATGAGATCTACTTCAAGCAAGAGAAGAATGACTAATGCAAAGCCGTGCCTCTCCGACAACGGCGCCAAAAAGTGATGCGAAAAATCACGTGATTTGTAAAAGCAGGTTTTTAATGTTGTTGTAACACGCAAATTCGCATACGCTTTTCAATTTATATTCCTAGATAGGGGAGCATCTAGGGTTGTCCAAGGAGGCAAATTTGCAATTCAATTCTCTTGCTAACAATGAATCTCAACTTTTTGGTATTTTTAATATATATACATGTTTTTAGTTTTGAAATAATAACAGCAAAGTGCAAATTGTAACGAGAAAGTGCTAACACCTAAAATTCTAAGCTAAAACTTAAGAGGTTAAAATGTCCACTACCTAAGCTCACTCAAGGCAAGTGGAGGCCTAGAGTAATTAGGGAGTGGAAGTAGAACAAGTGTTAGAACAAAAGTAACAATTGCAATAAGAAATTAAAAAGAGGGCAATTTAATTAAGCAGAATTTGCGTTCTCCTACAAAGATAAGTAGAGGAATGCTTCCACTAGAAATGTAAAATATAAAAGCAATAGAAGAAACACAAATCCTCTTGTAGAATCTGGTGAAGAAGGGAGTTTTCTTGCTCCAAGCCTAGCTGCTCCTTGGCTTGAAAAGAGGGCCTCCTTCTCCTTCCTTGAGATGCTCCTCCAAGGTGGAAGCTTTCCACCTCAAGTCCTTCCTCCAAGGGTGGCCATGCACCACCCTCAAGTTCTCCTCCAAGGTGGTGTGGACCACCTTCAAGATCTCCTCCAAAGATCTTCCTTGCCTGGCTCCTCCTTTGGCTGGTGTGGGCTCAAGAGAGAAGGGAAGAGGGGAAGGCACCAAAAGGACAGAATATCCCCTTAATCTTCTTCTTCTTCTCTCTTGGGCGTGGGCTCTAAGTGGAATATGAGAGTAAATTTTCTAGCCAAGGATGGTTTGAATGGTGGTGGGTAGTGGTCTTTTTATAGGGTAGGATGAGGGGTTAAGGTGACTCTTGAAATGGAGGGCTAAGATGGGAGGAGGGAGGTGGTTAGGTGATCCTAGGGTTAAGGATGGTTGGCGCCACCCAAGGGGTGTAAGGGGGTAGTTATGGGTGGCCAAGGGACACCTAAAAGTGGCGCCAACCATGGAGAGGTGCCATGGGTTGGCGCCATCTTTGAGGCTTCTAGAAGGGGGTTGAGGTGGATGGTGGAGATGGCTTGGAGGGGTTATGTGTAGGGTGGATATGGGGGTTAAGGTTGGCACCAAAAGGGAGGTAGTTAGGGTTGGTTTTGGCACCAACTTTAGGTGTCTTTTGGTGGTTAGTTGAGGGGTGAAAGGTGGTGAAGAGGTGGCACCAACTTTGAGTAGAGGTGGAGCTAGCCTAACTAGGCTTAGGTGGACTTGGAGTGGTAGGTTGTGTAGGTGGAATTAGGGTTAGGGTTTTAGTGCCATGGAGGTGATGCTAGCTAAGCTAGCTTAGCTAATGGTGGAGTAGAGGAGGAGGTGTTGGAGCTAGGGTTTGGAGGGAAGAGCTGGATTTGAAGAATCTGGAGCTGAAGTGGAGCTGGCAGCTGCTGAAGAGGTCAACATGGGGCTACTCTAGCTGGCTTACCTTGCTAGTTCTTTGCTAGCTACTAAGCCAAGCTAAAGTGAGCTGGCTTCTATTGAATGGAGCTGAGGTGAGCTGGGTTTGGTGCTCCCGGGGAGGATTGAGTTGGTTGAGATAGCTAAGGTAGCTTAGCTCAATTAGCTTGAGCTAAGCTGGGTCCCTGGGAGCTGGACTTAAGCTTCCTAAGCTGGGATGAGTTCTTTTTCAGCTGGTTGGAGTTGAGTGGAGATGGATGTAGCTGGATCTAAGCTGGGGTGAACTCCAGTCAACTCAGTTGAGCTAGCTAGAGCTCCCTATGGACTTGTGGGAGCTGAGATGAGCTGGACTCAACTAGGTTGAGCTAGATCTGAGATAACTTGAGCTAGGGTGAGCTAAGATGAACTCTCTTAAGCTGCCATTTAGCTAAGATTAGCTGAATGGAGCTGGGATAAGCTAACCGTAGTCCAAGTGAGCTAGGTTCCAGCTGTGGTGAGTTGGATCAAGCTGAGTTCCAGTTAGTCTGAGCTCCTCCTTCACCAGTTGCCTTCTTGAGTGCTAGGGTTTTAGGGATCTGTATATCTGTTCATCCCTAACACTAACAAAAACACATTAAAACAACAAAAGAAAATGCAATGCATGCCTAACCTAGTTAATGCCTAAATGCAGCCCAAAAACCTATTTGTGGAGCAAAACTCTAAGAGCTAGGTTTGTTTTAATGTATAAGAATGATGATAAACTGTCGTTTATCAGCTACGTCGATCTAAAATCGGCGATTATATTTTCTTGGTATTTTTGTTTAAAAGTGAGATAATTACAATGGAATTGATATAAACAGTAAGAGAGAGAGAGAGAGAACAATCACTTGAAATATGAATATTATTTTTATAGCTTGAAAGTGGGAAATGATTACAGCTAGAAAGTGGGAAATGATTACAGCTAGAAAGCGGGAAATTCTATTCTAGAAAGTGATAAAAGAAGGGAGAGAGATGTTATCCTCCTCGACTATTGCTTGGAGGATGAGCCGAACGGAGCGACGCCTGGAAGATGGAGGACGAAGCAGGAAGGAGGATGAAGCGGGAGGAACCGGGAGGACATCATCATCATTGCAGGATCTGCTTCCCGAATGGGGTGAGAGGACAATCACGGGATGCTCTACGAAGGGGGGAGAAGGTGGAAAAATTCTAATTTTTACTCTAGAGGAGCATCCTGGGTTTAGGACAAGCTCTTAGAGCTTTGGAGGGGGTGAGAGAAGAGAGGGGATGAATGAAATGTGGGGGGCATAGGGCTTAGTCCCCCACATAGAAGATTGGAGGGACAATCTATATATAGGTGTTGATTGGAGGGGGCAACTAGGTCTTTTATTCTTAAAACATTAAATGAGGGGGTCTTTAGTGATGGATATAACTGTCACTAAAGACCCCACGTCGCTGTTCATGCATCCATGCCTCCGCTTCATCACTTTTAGCCACTCAATGCATGCCTGCGCTCAGACCATCACAGTTGTTCGATTGCAATCCCACCCTCAAGCGGCCACGTCAGGTGCCACTTCCTCTCCATCGTTGAAGCACGTTCTCCCAACATTGAGGCTTCATTGATGCCTCTTAGCCATCAAATAAAGATTTGATGGCTCAAGATCGAGCATGTTTCCAATCATCCTCACCCACTCGATCTTGATCAGACAGCCATGAAACCCCAGAGAGGTCTTATGTTGTGGGTTGATCTAATCTGATAGAGGTGACGTGCTTCAATCCACACCCTCCATGCACAATCAGACGGTTGAATTTTCATTGGATTGTTGAGGATGGGGCACGCGGGGAGTTTCGATCCTGTGCCCTTGCAAGTGGGTAAGCTGCTAATCCACTGTGCTGCGCGCATGGATTGTCGAGTAGGCCACCAACCATGCACGTGATCACAATCGTTAGATCAAAGATCAACGATTGTGATCTCCTGAAGGTTGCATCTTTGGAGAGGAGAGTCTTGGTGAGGGGTGATCTCAGCCGTTGGATTGTAATCTAATGGTTGAGATCCGATGGCGTGGATGAGGAGATAGAGACAGCAGGCGAGCCTTGGGCTAGTATGGGCGACTGAGATGGCACCACGTGGGGCCATCTTGGCCGTCCATCTTCTATGAGTTGTAGATGGTGCCACGGATGTCGGATTGAATCGATTTTCACACAGTTAGGCTGCAATCATCGATCCGAACCCATCCGTGAGGTCGGATTTGTTGTCTGAAGTGTGGATTTACACCATCTTGGCCCTTGATCTCTAACCTTCCTCGAATTATATCTAATGCTACAGAAGTTTGATCAGGGTGATCTTAGAGTCGTTGAACTTCAATCGTCGCCCTGATTAGATCAGTATGGTTGGATCTTCGACCCAAGGCCTCGATTAAAAGTCTCCCTGTGACTTGACCACAAAAAGGGAAAATTAACCTAAAATTTACACAACCTATCCTAAATGCAAGATGATGCATATTATGCAATATTTATAATGTATGATACAACTATAATACTAAGAACTTGCATAAATAGACATTTTAGGCATTCATATGCATACCCATCACACCTCCTTGCCTTTCTTTTACTAGTCCCTAGCAAAAACTACTTGCTATTTATAAAAAAATTAGGATTGGATTTCTCGGGCAAAAATCATTTTCAACATTAAGAAATTTTTCGCATTTGATTAAGTTTCGTACATGAAATAATGCATTGTTGTAGTATGTAAGTGGTGGAAAAATCTACTAATCAAAAATTAAAATAACTACTCAATTAGGAGCGTGTCATATCCACAGGTAGGCAATGGCCTATTTAAACTTGCAAGGGTCAAAAACTAATGTTCACTATTAATTTCGTTAAGAAATCAAGCCAAAATTGCTTTTCAAATGAGATCATAAGACTTTAACATGGTGATATTATATTTACAAGAAAGAGGGAGGTTCTTTGCATAAAATCACCAGAATAATTTAATCAAAAAATGAAGTTCATAATGGCATGAATCGTAAAAACTAATTAGTGCTTTACTGTAGCAAAAAAGGGGAAAACCTCCCCTTGTCCCTTCACGAGGAAGAGGATATGGTCAAAGGTGCGAAGCTCCGAGGAAGATCTCTAGACCGAGGGCTTCGCGACAGTGGCGGTGGCGAGTTGTGAGGTGGCTGGAGCTGGCCGAACGGAGCTCAAGTGATGGTGCATTTCAGCGGCTCTTGCTACTGGCTACCCTTGCTGGAGGGGGCGCAAAGGCATGCATGGGCGCTGCAGGCCACATGCGAAGAGGTGCTGCATGCTACTGAAGGAGGCACAGAGGTGTTGGCACAGCGTGCGGCTGCAGCTGCTGGAGCTGCGGGGGTTGACGAGGGTGCTGAAGGGGTGGGTGCGCGGAGGTGCTGGTGGGGCGCATGCAGGTCACGCGCATGTGGAGGAGAAGGCGAGCCTGTTGGAGGTGATGCGTGCTGCTACTGTGCGCGCGGAGGGCTACACGAGCTGGGTGCGCCGGAGGGGTACTGTGACTGCTGGAGGCGCGAGGAAGGCTGCGCACGCAGGTCGTGCGAGAAGGGTGGTGCGCGTGTGGGGAGGCTGCAGGTGCGTAGCTACTGGAGGCACATTGGATGTGCGGGAAGGGCACGACTGCTGCTGCAGGTTGGCAGAGGTGGTGCTGCTGGCGTTGAAGTGGAGGAGATGGTGATGGGTTCTTTTTTTGGTGGTTCACGTAGAGAGTAAAAAAACGAAGAAGAATGTGGAGGTCAGACGTCTGGGATCATTCCCAGATGTCTTAATTGGCGTGGATGGTCACTGGCGATGGTTGCTGGCATTGGTGGCTGGTGCTAACTACATGGCCTTCAGGCACACACTCGTGGTAAACTGCACAAGCCACAGATGGCGCGACGGTCTGTCACCCTACCTGCCTGCAGTAGTGTGGACCTGTGCACACGGTTGAGGCCAGCAATGGTGATGTGAAGAAGCTCAAAAGCTCTACGCAGTGGTGGGTCAAGATGGTGGTGGTCTGCTGAGCCCGGTTAAGGCTCTCCCTTCTTTTATGCTGCAAGAGGAGTGCAGGTGATTGCGCAGCAATCATAGGTCTTAATTGACCTAAATTAGGCTAGGACTTAGCATAAGTTAGGATAGTTCGCGCATGCATAAGCATTACTTGCATCCTTACTACTTTTCTTTAGCTATGCATAAAATAATGCTATAATGTGTTGATTAGGTGCATTATGTCAATTACAGGTAATAAGCTGACCAAAAGGTAGATTTAAAGCTGGATTTGAAGAATAAAGAATAACTAGAGTTGCAGCAGAGATAGAGTAGAAGACCTAGAATAAGATGTAGTAGACAATAATGTAAGGGGTTGAGGTATGCTATTTTATTTAAATAGGAATAAAGCAGTAAATTATGAAGAACTTAGGACCATCCTAGCCCTAGGATAGCCTAGAAGCTTCCCCAATTCTTAGCCACCCTTAGATTAGGTCACCACACCCTAGGAAACCTTAAAACCCTAATTCTTGCCTCTATCTGGATGTCCAAACAAGTTATAGGACATCCAGAACCCTTATCCAACTCCCGCACACCTTAAACTCACTTCTGTAGTGTTATTGGACGTCCAGACACTTGGTCAGATGTCCAATTTCTACAGAATAGCCAAGACAGAACCTAGAATCCCTCCTGACTCTGATTGGACATCTAGAGAACAAGTCTGGACTTCTGATTTTTCACTATAAGATGTCTGACACTATTATTGAACGTCCAGAACTGCCCTCCAGACCCTGTTTTGGGATTCAAGCCTTGATCTTGGATCTCTAGGTCCCTAAACCCAATTCCAACACCATAGGAACATAAATTAAAGTTTCCTAACCCTAGTACATCACCTCTAGACCTCCCTAAGGACCTAATTAGGTCCTCACTAAACCTAATTGACTTGGATCTTAATCAATTACATCAGCCTATTCAATTGGACTCATTGAGTCCAATTGAACCCTGATCTCAGCACACACTGTCCAATTGGACTCAGTGAGAGTCCAATTGACCTAGACCTGACTTAATTGAGTTATTTTACTCTCAATTAAGTTTTCACACACCCAATTAAACTTGTATTAAGTTTAATTACACTTTACCTTTGTGAATTAGGGTTTATAGCCCTAATTTGAGACCCACCTTGACCTAAGCCCACTAGAACCTAACCTAATCAACCTAGCCACCTAAGTTTTGACCCCCACATGCACACCTTCCACATGAAAATACCTAGCCTAGAGTTCTCTAAAACTCTCTACCATGTGTTGTTGCCTTGGTTGCTAAAATTAGCAACCAAGAGCCATTCAATTTTTAGATCAACATTTGGTGGATCTAAAAACCACCATCCATCCTCTCTCTCTCACTCTCCCACGAGCTCCCACCATAGGCCTCTCTAGAGAGTTCCATAATTCTCTAGAGAGCTTCCCTTATGTCTATAAAAAGGCCTATGGGGTGGCCATTTACACCCATCCACTCTTGGTTCCATTTAGCTTAGTTTGATTCTTCATCCACTCCACCTCCATGTCCACGAGTAGCTTCACCATGGCCACCACCACCTCCACGTCAAGATGCTGGATCACCTCTCCAACCTCTCTCCAAGGGCCGACCTAAGCACCATTGGCCTCCCCTCCTCCTCTCAACCAACTCAAAGGCCATCAGAGCCACCTCCAAATGCCCTTATTTCTGCTAGATTAGATTATAGTTCTTCCTAGATTTACATGCTTTATTTACTTCTTAATAGTGTAGTTCCTTACTTCTCCCCCAATGATGCATGCAAAATCCCCCCATAGATTCATGTATGCAGTCATTTTCTGGTAGCAAGTAGTTTTATTTCCCTGTACAAGAATTCCTCTACCTATGCTCTGCAACTCTAATATCATCATCATCTTATATATATATATATATAAATATATATGTTGAAAATCACCATGTGCCTAGTTATCATCTTTTGGTGTGATTGAAGTCGCATGTTTTAATTACTATCTTTTGGCAACTGGCATGTCGTACATCAATAAGTAAATCACCATAACCGGCGTGAGATTTTAAGCAAGTAGAGCGAAAGAGATCGATTTCAAATCTGCATTTCCATAAATGCCTCCTAGAGACGAACGACCGGGACTCCAAGTCATTATCTTTATAAATATTTTTGTTGATTGTATTGCGCACTATACTACGATGCTTTTTCTTATCAAAAATGCACTTTACGAGTCACAACAGCGGGCAGTGGAGGCAGACATTGGTTGAAGAAGAGGTGAAGCGACGCAGATCGTGGGAACAAAGATTCACGATTGTCGCTTGTGCATTTAGCTGGCGCACTCTGCTGCATGCATCCGTTAGAGATAAAATAAAGAAATTAAATGAGGGTTATTTGTGTACATGCCCTTAAAAGAAATGTGAAATAAAATAATGCATGTAATGCAACCTAAAAGATTAACTATTCTAATGCATGCTATTCTAAATGAATTCTAAGTATGATTGCAATGCATGAAATATGTAAATAAATGAGTAATTAGACTAATCTATTTACATCTTATTGTATGCAATTTATATGCTAATATTAATCTAATTCTTAGGCATTTAAGTAACTAATTAGCCCACAAATATGGGCTCATCAAATGCCCCCATGCTTAGTTTTTGCTAGTCCCTAGCAAATTGAAGCAATAACCCAACTCTTCAAGTGGACTAGCCAACCCAATCGGTTTTCCTTTAGAAACATGTTAAGTTCAGACTTTCGACCTAAGGTTACCAAGTAATTGCTAAGTTACAGACTAGGTCGGCTAAAGACGAGTTGCAGGAATAGGTTTCCTTGATTTCTAACTCTACCCTAGGGTTTATTGGTCCTAGAGATTAAAGCATCCGTGCGTGTGCATTGGTCTGAGTTATTTGAGGTTGGTTTGATTGCCAACTAGGAAAGAGAGTAAGAAAAGAGATTTCTTTTTTTTTTAATATATAATTTTTTTATTTGATTCCCCTAAGTCTAACCTTGGATAAGCTATCAGCACGGTCTGTGTCGGATTCATTGTCCCCGTCACTGAACCTCGAACGGTGCCTGCTTTCAATGCTTCGAGATAGCACCACCCATAGTGACCCCAAGAACTCCTGGCAATCAACACTTCGAGATAGTATCGCCCATGGATTTATGAAGCGAATTCAGGCCTGTGGCAATCGGCACTTCGAGATAGGGCCGCCCATGGTACCTGAACTACACAATGCGCTTACATGCCCCCAATAGGATGGATATCCTAAGAGACAAGCACCGAGGAGGTGACATGTTATCATCGCATCCTCAAGGTGAGTATGTACCCCACCTCTCCTTCGACAAGAACTCTTCCAATCAACTTGTGCTTTCAAGCTTCTCTTAAGTCAGAACTAAGAGAACCAAAATTTTTTTCCCCAAGAAAGGAATTAGGGTGATCACTATTTACACAAGACCAAGTATGTGTGAATTGTGGATGCTTTTGTTAAGCAAACCCGTAAACCAAAAGCTAGAAAAAGACATCAGGTACTACCTAGCCTTTAACTCAATCCCTAGCTTTCCTTCCTAAACCTCTAGAGGAATGGTCTGCAACTTAAATCCTACTTGAGTTTTTAAGTCCACAAAGGACCCTAAAGGTCTAGAGCTAGTACTTCAACTTTGCTTCTAAAGTTAGACACCTAGAGTCAACATAGTCTAACCTAAAGTTCTAGTCTGCTTAAGAATGCAGGGCTCAACCAGTTAAGCTCAATAATGTAAAATATATTTTTTTTTAACAAATGTATGCAATGCCGAATATTTAAACTAAATGCATGAATGCACTATGTATAAATGCTATGTACAGATGCCTCAGGTCCTATCCCCCCATGCCTAATCCAAACAATGTCCGCATTGAGAGTAGAATGACCAAGGGAAGATATTACCTGAGGCGGAAGAGAAAGGAGATAAGGCTCCTCGAGAGTGACCTCGTCAACTAAATGGCCATCCAAAGTTACATAAGGTTTTAATCGTTGGCCATTGACGGTGAAGGGTGGTGCTGAAGAGGAAGGGTTCTTGATCTCCATAGCTGACGAGTCGATTCTTTGCTTTTAAAGTTGTTTGTAGTTTAATGTGGTGGAAAAATCGACTAATCAATAATTAAAATAACCACTCGCAGAAGAGCGGGTCATGTCCACAGGGAGGCAATGACGTATTTAAGTTCGCACCAGTTAAAAACGTATGTTCGTAGTTAGTTTAGACGAGAATCGAGCCAAATCTGCCTTCAGATTAAGGTAGTATAAAGAAAATATTCTGAAATGGCAATTTTGAACAACTAGAGGGTATTTTTTGCAATTCAGATTTAATAAAATATTAATAAAAGATGACAATGGCAGAAAATGTAATTATTAATGGGGCATGTACTGTAGCAAAATAGGGGATTTCTTCCCCTTGGCCATGCACGAAGAGGAAGGAACGGCCGAAGGCATGAAGCTCGGAGGAAGTTCTTTGGACCGAGGGCTTCACAGTGGTAGTGGTGGCGAGTCGCAAAGTGGCTGGAGCCGGCTAGATGGAGCTTCGGTGAAGGTGGGTTGCGCAGTTGAGTTTCTGGTGAGGAAGCGCATGCACTGGTCTGTGCGTGCACCGAGGATGGTGCTGCTGCAGGAGCGCCGCAGCTGCTGGATGCTGCTGGCACGTCGCAGCTGCTGGATGCTGCTGGCGGATGCTGCAAAGAAGGCGCACGGCAGGTAGGCGGTGCGCGCTGCAGTGGGTGCGTTGGAGTGGGTGCGTGCTGAAGTGCTGGCAGGCTTGGCACTACAGGTGGTGCACGCGCAGAGAAAAACGCACGCCTGCTGGAGGTAGTGTGTACGCGCATAGGTGAGGAGTTGGTGGCTGGTGCTGCTGGGTGCACGCGTGGAGGCGGATGCTGCTGCAGGTGGTGCGCAGTCTATAGGTGCGTTGGAAGTGAAGCGCAGCAAGGGTGGTTGCTGTTGCAGGTTGGAGAGGCGTGCGTGGGCTGGTGGTTGGCACTGGAGGAGATGCAGCGTGCCGAGGTTCAAAGGAAGGCGTGCGGCGGTTGTGTGGAGTGGCCGCACTGGAGGAGATGCAGCGCAAGGGCGGTTGCTACAGGAGGTGATGCAAGTGTGCAACTAGAGGGGCGCGGGGGTGGAGTGATCGGCCGGTTGCTGTTGGAGTGTGGGTCGAAGCTTCAGACATCCGGGAAATTTCCCGGACGTCTTAACTGACTGAGAAGATGAAAATGCAGTGGCTGCGGTGATGGTTGTTGGTGACGACGGTGAGGGTGGTGCACGTTGAGGTGCTCACGGTAATGCGGATGAGCTCCGGATGGCAGTGTGGCCTGTCACACCACACGCCCACGGTGGTGGAGGCTTGTCGCCACGGTTGAGGCCGACGGTGTGGAATGGACAAGAGACAAACTCTCTGCACAGTGGTGGGTCGGGGGTGGAGGCCTCCTGAGCTCGGCTGCCTCTTCCTCTTTTTGTAGCTGCCTGCATGAATTTGAATGGAGAGGCGAGAGAAGATCCACCTTCTCCGCTAGTCTTTGAATACAGATTTTAGTGCGGTAGCCGGTGGCATTGCAACCGTTGCTAAAAGAAGAAGAACAAAAATAATAATAAAAATATTATGGTTATTTATATACAAACCCTCAACTTTTATGTTAACTTAAAATTAATGCATGCAATGCATCTAATTGGTTAACTAATTAAATGAATGCAATTCTAAGTTAATTCTAAATGCATTTAAATATGAATGCAATGCATGAATTATGAAATTAAATTAGAAATATGAATTAACCTATTTACATCCTAATTTATGCTAAATAAATGTTAGAATTAACTTAATGTCTAAGCACTTAAATACTTAAATAGCCCACAAATATGGGCTAATCAAATACCCCCATGCCTAGTTTTTGCTAGTCCCTAGCAAAATTAAGCGAAACCTAGCACTCCAAATAGACTAGTCAACCCAATCGATCTTCCTTCAGAAATATATTAAGTTCAGACTCTATACCTAAGGTTCCCAAGTAGTTGCTAAGTTACAGATTAGGTCAGCTAAAGACGAGTTGTAGGCACAAGTTTCCCTGATTTCTGACTCTACCCTAAGGTTTATTGATCCCTGAGATTAAAGCATCTGTGCATGTGCATTGGCCTGAGTTATTTGAGTTAAAGGAAAAAGGATTTTTTTTAAGAATATATAAATTTCTTTTGTTTGATTCCTCTAAGTCTAACCTCGGATCAACTATCAACACGATCTGTGTCAGATTCATTGTCCCCATTACCATACCTCGAAGGGTGCCTGGCTTTCAATGCTTTAAGATAGCACCACCCATAGCGACCCCAAGAACTCCTGGCAATCGACACTTTGGGATAGTATCGCCCATGGATTTCTTAAGCGAATTCAGGCCTATGGCAATCGGCACTTCGAGATAGGGCCACCCATGGTACCTGAACCGCACAATGCTCTTACATGCCCCCAGTAAGATGGATATCCTAAGAGACAAGCGCCGAGGAGGTAATATGTTATCATCGCATCCTCAAGGTGAGTATATACTCCACCTCTCCTGCGGTGGGAACTCTTCCAATCAAATCGTGTTTTCAAGCCTCTCCTAAGTCAAAACTAAGAGAACCAAATCTCTTTGAAGAAAGAAAGAAATTAAGTTGATTACCAGACCAAGTGTGTGAAATTTGGATGCTTGGGTTACGAGGACCCATAAACCAAAGGGTAGAACAAGACTCCAGGTACTACCCCACCTTTTAACTCAAACCCTAGCTCTCCTTCCTCAACCTCTTGAGGAATGGTCCGCAACTTAACTCCTACTTAAGTTTTTAAGTCCACAAAGGACCCTAAAGGTCTAAAGCTAGTAGCTCATTTAGCTTCTAAAGTTTGACCCTAGAATTAACTTAGTTTACCCTAGAGTTCTGATTTGCTCAAGATTGCAAGATCTAGCCAGTTAAAGTCAAAACTTTTTTTTTATGCAAATATATGCAATGAATGCACTATGCTATGTATATCCCCAAGTACACCCCCCTATGCCTAAAAATTGCAATGTCCTCATTGCATAGAAGGATATTACCTAGGTCAAAGTTGGGCTGAATAGCCAAAGAACCTGCAAATCAGGTTCAAGGATTGCAGAAATAGGCCCTAAAAATGAGCAAAGTAATGCTGGCCTAGAAAATAGGTAACCTAGGATGTTGGCAAGCTGATGATGAATCCCGATAGCAAATGCTCACCCAACCAAGATGGGAATGAAATCTTCCCAGGTCACCAGAGGAGGTTCTAAAGGATAAACAGGTATAACAACCTCCAAAGGGGTAGGGGGAGGATGAAAAGGATCCTCCAAAAGGAATGGGGAAGGAATGGTGCAAAGATAAACCCCCAAGGCAATAGACTGACTAAAGAAATCATCAATCCATACCTGATACTCCTTTATGGGAAATGTTGGTCTGTTAAGCCCCCCGGTCAGAACAAAAATGAGCAATTCTCTAAGGCAAGGATCGTCTAGGGTGTCCAAGTTATGAGGTTGCGGAATGGCCATAAGATCTAGGTTGGGTTTAATCAGCTTGGTGTCCATCCCTAACACTCTTTCTAAATCCTCAATTGCATCCCTAGTATTCCTTGCACCATCACATGTATCTTCCTACTCTTCATCAGGAGTCACAATTTCGCTTTCAGACATAAGCGAATCAGAGGGTGACTTCTAAATGAATGAAGGTAGGTTGGAAGAAACAGATCTAGGGATTATCCTATCAATGTCATCCTCGGGTTTTTGTTCTTTACTCAAATCTTCCCCGGAGTCTATATGTGAATCCACATAAATCTTAGAAGTTGCTTCCAAATTTTCCATCATTTCATCATGAGGATAAATATCATCAATGGGTGTGCTAAGGAAACCTAATTTGGTCAAATTTGTGACATCCTCAGGGGCTAACTCTTCAAATAAGACATAATCACCCTTAGTGTCACTCCAAATCTTGAATTTAGGTTCCTCATATAATTTATCCATCTCCTCATCATACGATTCATCATATACCCAAGGTCTAGAATCATCTAAAATCTCAGCAGATCCCCTAGGGTACTCTATTTGAGGTAAATGGTTTACACTGGTAACATTAGACTCCTCAGATAGGTCAATTTCTTTAGGGTTAGGTTCCCTAAGGGTGGGTTTGAGTTCCATCTCATGATCAGAAGGGAGGGTAGGATTAACAACTTGACTTCAACCCACTTCATCAAATTTCACAAAAATACTATCATCTGGGTCAAGGTCTTCCAATGGTACCATCATTCCCTTCTTTTGACTCCAATATAATTCAGGTGGATACTCAACCTTATCATCATCTTCCTCGGGTTGCCACCTTTCTTCATCCAATGCATAGCTACTTTCATATGTGTCTTCCTCCCACTTAAGGCGTGGATCTCTCAAGGAAGTGTCATTTAATTAGGAGGTTTCAAAATCAATCCTCGAAAAGTAGTCATTCTCCCCAAAATTTCCCTTCAACTTAAAGTGTAGCTCTCCCACGGGAGATGCATCTATTGTAGAGGGGTGTACGTCATCCTCAATGGGGTAGATTGGGTGGCTAATTTTATCTCTTTCTTGTTGGCCTACTCTCGAAGATTCTCCTAACAATTCAATCATTTTGTTTTGCATTTTTTGTATTTCCATCTCGAAAGAGGAGAGGTCATTTCTATCATGAGAGATGTCAGGCTCAGACTTATAGTACCCAGGAGTGTCTGTCCAACCATTATAATTTTTCAGGGAGGGTGGGTTGGGTATTTCTATGGTGTGTGGGATATTGGGCAAAGCAAATCCCGCTCCTAGGTTCTGCTCACTGATTTGGGGCTTAATCAGGCCAATACTCCTATAATAGGAGTAAAACGGATCCTAATGATTGTCATTATGTCATCAAGGGATGGACCATCTCGACGTCTAGGATTGAAGGATGTAGAGTGGGGGTGAGGGTGTGGGCAAGATGTGAAAGGATGAAAATCAATGTGGTCCATTCTAACTCACGCCTCAATCAGAATTCCTCAAGTAAAACACAATTCAAAAAGGACCTTTTAGGTCTTTCCCAATTTAGGCTTTTGATTTTAAGTCAGATTGTAGGTGACAATTCAATTTATTCAATCAATTTATGTGCTTATTGTCGACCTACGGCTCGCCTAAGAAGACCTAGTTGGAGCTTAGGTGTTCTTCCCTAAATCTCAAATGGTAAAGCAACTCCAAAGATGGAAAATCGAGGGATGCAAGTAGGCCTAAGCCTTCCTTTGAAGCTGTACTTTCACGGTGCTCCTCAACTACCCCCAAAAATCCGTGACAGGGTATCCCCCTCTTTGGATTTACAAAACCTTTGATCTCAAGTTCCAAACACTTCAGAATCCAACGATAGGAGGGCTCTTGTCCTAGTATTTCCAAACCTAAGGAGTGTCTAAGAGCATGCCATGGTGCAAGCGAAATAAGTGTGCATACACCGCAAAAGATTTTGAATTTTGAATCGCACGCCAAGTTTGAAAATCAAATCCTTGGTTTTAAAATGCCCCTCTTTTAATTAGTCTTTTTCTAGCAAATATGTGACCACTTGTTAGATTTATTCAATATAGATTAGGTGGTCTTCGCATTAAGTCCAAATGCAATGCGTGATCAAGAATAGGATGCAAAGTAACAGAATGCGTACCTTGCTTCCAGCAATCAACGATGCGAGAATGCACGCAATGCAAAGAAGTAAATCTAGAGGCTGCTCATACTGACCTAAATGGTTCATCCTAGGGGCAGGCAGCTTCTAACAGGCAGCTCATTTTTTTTATTTCATTTTATTTTAACTACTTATGCACAAGCAAATCAAGGTAAATAATCCACAAAATAAGCTAAAAACCTAAATCTAAAGAAAAGGGAACAGGCTCCCAAAAATTACCCAACACGGGCCTAAAACAAAATCGGGGAACAAACCCATCAAAATATACCCCAGAACAAGGGTTTCAAACCAAATGCAATGAAAAATTAAATCTAAAGTCTTAATCCTACTCTAATTAAATCAGCGATTAAATGTACGTCTCATCCTCGTCGTTCCCCTCCTTTGCAAGGTAGCTCGACCAATTCCTCCTCTGGCGACGTCAAGGGTCGCCTCTCACAATGGCTGGTTCCTCGCATAAAACTTCTCGCACAGGAAAAAAAAAAAAAAAGGTCAAATCACTGTGCAATTGAGAAATAATCAAAATAAAATCAGGAGAAATTATTGCGTCTGTTGCCTCCCCGGCAACGGTGTCATTTGACGAGTTGATTCTTCACTTTTAAAGTCATTTGTAGTTTGATGTGGTGGAAAAATCGACTAATCAATAATTAAAATAACCACACGTAGAAGGGTGGGTCGTGTCCACAAGGAGGCAATGATGTATTTAAGTTTGCACCAGTTAAAAACATATGTTCGTAGTTAGTTTAGACGAGAATCGAGCCAAATCTGCCTTCAGATTATGGTAGTATCAAGAAAACAAGCTGAAATGGCAATTTTGAACAACTAGAGGATATTTTTTGTAATGGCGATTTAATAAAATATTAATAAAAGATGACAATGGCAGAAAATGTAATTATTAATGGGGCATGTACTGTAGCAAAATAGGGGATTTCTTCCACTTGGCCATGCGCGAAGAGGAAGGAACGGCCGGAGGCGTGAAGCTCGGAGGAAGTTCTTTGGACTGAGGGCTTCGCAGTGGTGGTGAGGTGACCGGAGCTAGCCGGACGGAGCTCCGGTGAAGGTGGGTTGCGCGGCTAAGTTTCTAGCGGGGAAGCGCACACACTGGTCTGCGCGCGTGCCGAGGATGGTGCTGCTGCAGGCACGCCGCTGCTGCTGGGTGCTGCTGGCAGACGCTGTAAGGAAGGCGCACGGCAGGTAGGCGGTGCACGCTGGAGTGGGTGCACTGGAGGTGGTGTGTGCTGAAGTGCTGGCGGGCTTGGCACTGCAGGTGGTGCGCGTGCAGAGAAGAGCACGCGCTTGCTGGAGAAGGTGTGTACACGCACAGGTGAGGAGTTGGTGGCCGGTGCTGTAGGGTGTGCGCATGGAGGCGGATGCTGCTGCAGGCGATGCGCGGTCTGCAGGCACGTTGGAAGTGAAGCGCAGCAAGGGTTGTTGCTGCTGCAGGCTGGAGAGGTATGCGTGGGCTGGTGGTTGGCGCTGGAGGAGATGCAGCGCACCGAGGTTCAAAGGAAGGCAAGAGGCGGTTGTGCTGGAGTGGCCGCACTGGAGGAGATGTAGCGCAAGGGCGGTTGCTACAGGAGGTGATGCAAGTGTGCAATCTGAGGGGCGCGGGCGTGGAGTGAGCGGTCGGTTGCTGTTGGAGTGTGGGTCGAAGCTTCAGACGTCCGGGAAATTTCCCGGACGTCTTAACTAACTGAGAAGATGAAAATGCAGTGGCTGCGGTGATGGTTGTTGGTGACGACGGCGAGGGTGGTGCATGCTGAGGTGCTCACAGTAATGCGTACGAGCTCCGGATGGTGGTGTGGCCTATCACACCACACGCCCATGGTGGTGGAGGCTCGTCGCCACGGTTGAGGCTGATGGTGTGGAATAGACGAGAGACAAACTCTTTGCACAGTGGTGGGTCGGGGGGGAGGCCTCCTGAGCTCGGCTGCCTCTTCCTCTTTTTGTAGCTGCCTGCATGAATTTGAATGGAGAAGCTGGAGCAGATCCACCTTCACTAGTCTTTGAATGTAGATTTTAGTGCGGCAGCCGGTGGTATTACAGCCGTTGCTGAAAGAAGAAGAACAAAAATAATAATAAAAATATTATGATTATTTATATACAAACCTGCAACTTTTATGTTAACTTAGAATCAATGCATGCAATGCACCTAATTGGTTAACTAATTAAATGAATGCAATTCTAAGTTAATTCTAAATGCATTTAAATATGAATGCATGCATGAATTATGAAATTAAATTAGAAATATGAATTAACCTATTTACATCCTAATTTATACTAAATAAATGTTAGAATTAACTTAATGTCTAGGCACTTAAGTACTTAAATAGCCCACAAATATGGGCTAATCAATAGCTCCATGCGGAAATACTTTGGTGACAATATAAGGCCCATCCCAACGTGATTTCAATTTTTCGGGAAACAACTTAAGTCTAGAATTGAAAAGCCAAGCTTGTTGATTGGGCTCAAAGGTCTTTCTAAGGATATATTTATCATGCAAGACCTTAGTTCTCTCTTTATAAGCTTGGGAGGTGTCATAAGCATCATTCCTCAGCTCCTCAAGCTCAGTCAACTCTAGTAAATGTGCTTTACTAGCTTACTCCAAATCCATGTTGACACTTCGGATAGCCCAGAGTGCCCTATGTTGAAGTTCAACGGATAAGTGGCACGCTTTCTCGTACACAATCCTGAAGGGAGACATACCCAAAGGGGTTTTGTAGGTCCTTCGATAAGCCCATAAAGCGTCATCGAACTTTTGGGACCAGTCCTTCCTATCTGGCCTAACAGTCATTTTTAAAATGTTCTTGAGCTCCCTATTTGACACTTCAACCTGGCCACTGGTCTGAGGATGATAAGGGGTAGCAATCTTCTGAGTTACTCCTAGACTCCAGAGAAGCCGATTGAAGTGATGGTTCCGGAAATGTGGTCCCCCATCACTTATAATTGTCTTGGGGCAGCCAAAGCGAGATATGATATTGGCCCTCACAAATTTCAAAACCACAGAGTGGTCATTTGTGCTTTTAGGAATGGCCTTTATCCACTTGGAGACGTAATCCACTGCCACCAAGATATATTCGAATCCATGGGACGAAGGGAAGGGAGCCATGAAGTCTATCCTCCAAACATCAAAAATTTCCACAGGTTGGATAGGGTGTTGGGGCATCTCATTCCGCTTCCCAATCGTTCCAGTTCGTTGACATCTGAGACAGGCCTTAACAAAATAATGGGAATCCTTAAATAAAGAAGGCCACCAAGAACCAAACTGAAGAACCTTAAAAGTTGTTTTCTTAGCACCAAAGTATCCTCCACAATGAAGCTCATGGCAAAATCTCAACACACTTAGTTGCTCTTCTTCAGGCACACATCGTCTCCAAACTTGGTCTTGTCCAATATGAAATAATTCTGGCTCTTCCCAATGAAAGAATCTAGCTTGGGAAATGAATCGCTTCCAATTTTACGCATCCCAAGAGCCAGGGGTTTCTCCAGTGACCAAGTAGTTAACTGTATCCGCATACCAGGGTGAAGTTGGTGTTATCGCCATAAGGGTTTCATCGGGAAATGTCTCGCAGATGTCTCCAGATCGAGAATCATCAAGGGGGAGGCGAGACAGGTGGTCAACCACTACATTTTCCACTCCTTTCTTTTCACGAATCTCCAAGTCAAACTCTTGAAGGAGTAGAATCCATCTAATTAATCATGGCTTAGAGTCTTTCTTGGCAATGAGATGTTTCACTGCCGCATAATCAGTAGAAATGACCACCTTGGATTAAAGAAGATAAGACCTAAACTTCTCCAGAGCAAAAACTACAACAAGTAATTCCTTTTCAGTGACTGTGTAGTTTTGTTGTGGTTCAGTTAAAGTCTTGCTAGCATAATGCAGCACATGTGGCTTTCCCTCAACCCTCTGTCCAAGAACGGCTCCCACAGTATAATCTGAAGCGTCACACATCAGCTTAAATGGGAGTGTCCAGTCAAGAGCTCGGAGAATAGGCGCAGAGGTTAAAGCCTCCTTCATCGTATGAAAAGCCTCGGCACACTTTGAATCAAAATCGAAGGAAGATTCCTTCGCCAATAAGTCGCAAAGTGGCCTAGAAATTTTGCTGAAATTCTTAATGAATCTCCTATAAAAACCTGCATGGCCTAGAAAGGATCTAATCTGTTTGACATTCGTGGGCAATGGAAGTTTGGAATAGAATCAACGTTAGCCTTATCTACTTCCAAGCCCCTTTTAGACACAACATGCCCAAGTACAATTCCTTTCTGTACCATGAAGTGGCTTTTCTCCTAGTTGAGGACTAAACCAGTCTCCTTACATCTCTTCAGCACATTCTCCAAGTGCAGGAGACACTGGTCGAAAGATGAGCCGTAAATGGAGAAGTCATCCATAAAAACCTCAGCAGACTCGCCAATCATGTCCGAGAAAATGGACATCATACACCGTTGAAAAGTTGCAGGTGCATTACATAATCCAAACGGCATATGCCTAAATGCAAAAGTGCCATAAGGACTAGTGAAAGTTGTCTTATCCTGATCATCAGGGAAGATTGCAACCTGATTGTACCCAGAATATCCATCTAAAAAGCATAAATACTTGTTCACTGCCAATCTTTCAAGGATTTGATCAATAATGGGCAAGGGAAAGTGATCCTTCTAGGTAGCGGTGTTTGCGGTAATCAATGCAGACCCTCCAACATGTTGAGGGTCTGGTCACCACTTGTTCACCCTGGTCATTTGTTTCTACTATGAAGCCTGCCTTCTTTGGCACCACATGGATTGGACTAACCCATTTGCTATCTACGATGGGATAAATGATCCCAGCGTCCAACCACTTCAAAATCTCCTTTTTAACCACTTCCCTCATGTTGGGGTTAAGACATCTCTGCATGTCTTGAAAGGGTTTGATGGAATCATCAGTATAAATGTGATGCATGCAGAGTGTAGAGTTTGTACCCTTAATATCAGCAATCGTCCAAGCTATGGCTTCCTTGTGCCTTGATAAGCAGTCTAGCAAAGCTCCCTCTTGCACTTCAGATAGTGCAAACGAGATGATTACAGGGAGTGTATCATTTGGCCCAAGTAATACACACTTGAAAGAGTCAAGGAGGGGTTTCAGTTCAAGGTCGGGGGCTTGTATGGTTGAGGGTTTCATAATAGAAGTCCCCATCTCAGGTAGTAGATCTACCTTAGGCAGACATGATGGGGAAAGAGACTCAGTAGAAACTCCAAGAAATTCATCAAGTTCAAGTACTTCCCCTTCACATTCCTCCAAGAGATGGGAATGCTCATTTAGCATGACATGTTGAAGGGGGTCATCACATAAAATTGCAGGAGTTGTCTCTTCAATCAGATCATCTACCACCTCAACTTGGGAATAATCCTCAAATCCAGCTTGTTTATAAGCATCAAACACATTCAGCCGAATTTTCCTGTTCTCAAAGCCCATTTTTAACGCCCCAGTGTGACAATTAATTGAAGCATTAGAAGTTGCAAGAAAAGGGTGACCCAAAATGATTGAGGGCTTGGTTGGTTTGTTGGTAGGGTTAGTGTCCAATACTAGAAAGTCAACAGGGAAAAAGAAATCCTCCACTCTCACGAGGACATCTTCCAACAGGCCCCATGGTGTCTTCAAAGAACGGTCTGCAACTTGGAGGATTACGGGGGAAGGCTTCAAATTGCCTCCTCCAAGTTGTTCATATACATAGCTCGGAAGGATGTTCACCCCTGCACCCAGATCAAGTAGAGCCTCGTCTATTTGTAGGTCGCCAACGACCACTGAGATGTATGGGGATCCTGGGTCCTTAAGTTTCGGGGGTGTCCCATGTTGTATAATTAAGCTAACAGAATCAGGTAGGACAACCTTTGATTGGACCTATTTCCTTGATTGCCATTTTTTCGTGCACAGGTCCTTAAGAAAGTGGGCAGAGGACGGAATCTGCCTGATAGCTTCAAGCAAGGGTAGATTAATTTGCACTTGTTTGAAAGTCTCCATGATTTCGTTTGTCCTATCTTTGGCTCCAGATGAGCTAGTAGAAATCTACCTAGAGTCAGATAAGCGCTCTGGAAAGGGCACTCTCGGTCTTTGGGTGGAAGGGTTGTCATGTTGGGTAAGTGGGGGAACGGGAACAACCTCTTACGGTGAGGTGATTTCAAACGGAGAAGAGTTGGGTTGCACTTTGATGAGTCCATTTTAATGAACTAATATTACGCCTAAGTAACTTTAATTGTATCTTTTAGGTTTGTTAATAACTATATTAAGTTATAGAATGTTTACATGCATCATGATTTAGGTTTACATCTATTCTATAACTTAATATGTTCTTTTTATGTGCAGGAAAAATAATTGGCAAAAGAATGAGGAGAAAAGGATAAATTACCCTTTTTCAAATAATCGGCAGCTGTTCTCTTCCCCATTCTCCGAGAACCCTCAACAGTCACCAGCCAGAAATAGTTAAGGGATTTGAAAATCCCTTAACTCTCGCAGGTGTAAACGAGGAGAAGTTAAAAAAAGAGGTAGAGAGGAGATCATCCAGGGAGAGAAGAACTTTCACCATCTTCTCCAGCGTGCACTGTGGATCTACAACTTCCCACTGCACCAAGCACCCTGCAGGTGCCTTTCTCCAGCGCCACCCTGCAGACTCACGCCTCCGCAAGCGCCTGCAGCCACACCCTAGCGCCCTCTGCAGATCGCCTAGCCACCTGCGCCCCTGCAAGCGCGACCGCCTTCATCTTCCAACCGCACCAAGCGCCCCTGCAGGCGCACCCACAGACGCCCCACCGTGCCCAACCTCTCCAACGCCTCCTCTTTCAGCACCCGCAGATGCTTGCTCCTGCACCGTAGGCGCACTTGCAGGCACGCGCCTTCCTCTAGCGCACCAAGCCTGCACCTGCACAGCGCCTCTCCGCAGCCTGCAAACACCGTCCACTGCGCCATCACACCTCCAGCCAAGTCTCTGCGCCAGGCCTGCACCCGCTCCAGCACCACCCAGTGCTCCCTCCAACCGCGCCCACAGGCGTTGCGTGCAGAGTGCACCTCCTTGCGCACCCCTCTCAAGCACCGCAGGCGCACCGCTCACCCCCCTCCAACCAGACCTGCAGGCGCCAGCTCTGCCTCACCACGCGCCCGTACCTTCCAGCACCTACAGGTTCGCCTCCCTTCAGTGCATCCTCCTTGCGCGCCCCTACTGCAGGCATGCCTCCATCGTCCCTGCAAGCACCGCACAAGCGCCCACCAGCACTCCCCTCCAATGCTGCAGGCACTCGCGCCATCCCCACTGCCCAGCCAGATCCGCACCCTCGCCACCAGACCACTGCTGACGTGCACAGGCGTGCACCTGTGCGCAGCCACCCGCCAACAGGCCGCCCTGCAGCAGCCGCTCTGCTTTCTTCTCCAATAGGCTGGCACTCCACCTTCACTGGCCGGCCACCTCCAGGCGCCTCCGTTGACGCCGCAGCCTCCATCGGAGAGCCCTCATCCTCGCCGACCTCCCTAACCTCTCCAACGATCACCGGTGGTCTCTCTCTCTCTCACGAGGAGGAGAGAGAGCAAATGCTCTATTTTGAAGTTAATTAAAATTTACATTCACTGTCATTGCCACAGAATTTGATTATTTATTTATTATTATTTTATTATGGTAGAATTGCGCATGCACACTCATATTTCCTTATAATTGCATGTTATTGATATTCACTAGTTTTAAGATTGATTTTGGGATCAACATGTGCCCCAATTTTCTCTAGTATATGACATGTGAAAATTACACCAAATCATCATATATTTATTGAAGATTTCACTGAGGGAAAACTGCACATATACCCTTATCTTTTTAAGTTATTTCGAATCTACTTTCCTTCGCATTTTATGTCAGATTTGAATAGGGATTTCGCACTTATCCGGAAGAATATAAAATAATTAAGAGTTTATTGCATAGTTGCCTCCCTGTAGACATGACCCACTCTTCTATGAGTGGTTATTTTCAATTTTTTTTATTAGTCGATTTTTCCACCACTTAAATACTACAACGCAAAGCAGAAAGTTGACTCTTTCACACTTCTCCAGTGAGGTCGAAAGTTGGGGTGGATTGTTTTTCATAAGGTGGGACTATAGGAGCATTAGGTTTGGAAATTTCTTTACCACGTGATGAGAGCCTCATCATGAGCCCTAACTAGCTCATTTTGACCTAAGAAAGAGAATGAGAGCTCCTACATAACCTAGAGAAGGGCCTAATTCAAGGAATTAATGTTTTGAGAAGAAAATATAAAATAAAGGTTAAAATTGCAATTTCACCATTGCAGTACATAAACGGGATTTCTCAAAGGCAAAACATAGGTCAAATGGTCTGAATAAGATAAAGAGGGTTGGTTCAGTCAGAAATGGGTTATTGTGCAATCTAAGAATTAAATGACATTCTGTAACCCTAAAATAGACCCTTTTAATTCAACAAGGTTTTGGTCAGGATAAAAATCAACTAAATCCTCTAAAATTCATGGAAAAATATCCCTTAGGATTTAGAACCTTCGATTTGGCCTTTGGAACCTATTTTGACCTAGATTGGGGTCCTAACTCATTATTTGACCTAATTTGGGTTTTTGTGTAAAATGTTTAGTCAAACGTGGCCAAACCTAAAATCCAACTTCACCATTGGATTCCTTAGGTCCAAATTAGGTTTGTACCAAAATTTGGACCTAAGGAAAGGTTACATTCTGGCCCCTAACTTTTGAAAACTCTTGCGTAGACCCCCCAACTTCCTTACCACTCTTACAAATAGGTCCCTCCACCATTAATGGGGAGAAATCCTACTCCGACGAAGGAATGGAGGGGGATTACTCCCTGATTCCTCAGAGATCCCCTCCCAAATTTGGAAGGGAGATTCTCTGAGGAATTCCCTTCCATCTGAGCGCAATCACAAGATCTAAATCGCTCCCAATCTCTTGTGTGAAAGCTCGAGAGATTTGGGTATCCAACGGATTTCCTACTCCAGCGGGGACTCTTGCACTTGGAAGCTTGTCTTCCAAGCACATGAGCCCCTGCCAGCACCTATAAATTGACCACCACCTCCGGTCGCATCTCTTTAGCTCGACTTGGCTGGAGAATCACCCCAGTTTCATCTTCTTCTCCTTCGGTCAGGAAGTCCAGCGAGCTCCGGCGGGCCTCCCTCCTCTTTCTCGTCGCTCTGCCACACTACTAGTGGTAGAGCCGCCCTCACCATCTTCCTACATGTCGCGCAACACCCGCATGCGTGCCTCTAGCCCCTTCATCGTTGCCACTCTCCCACCACTGGACATCGTCTTCTCCGGCGACAGTAGGTATAGCCAGCCGCCTCCTCTCCCTCTTCGTCCACTTAACTAGGTTAGACTTACTCCTCTCTACGCCCTCTTCAATTCCTTTCTTTCTATTTCCCCTTTTCGACCCCTCGCAGCCACTGTCCACCACCATCTTCTCCATCTCCGGCCACCCATCGGTGAGGTGCTTCCACCACTCTACACCTCCACATGTCTCAGCAGACACCTCATCACCTCCACCATCGTCCACTGATCACCTTCCGCCCATCCATCGACCACCATCACCTCCCTAAACGTCCCCTAATGTAAACACATTTACACTACTTAAGATGTCTATTTATGCATGTTCTTAAGCATAGGATTGCATTGCATGATATAAATATTGCATAACATGCATCATCTTGCATTTAGAGTAGTTTGAATAAAATGGAGGTTAATTGTCTCCTTTTATGTGCTTGGACAAGGCAAACTTTTTATCGGGGCCTCAGATCAAAGATCCAACCATACAGATGTGATCAGGGTGACGATTGGAGTTCAACGACTCCAAGATCGCCCTAATCAGGCATCTATAGCATCAAATAGTGATCGGGGAACCCTAGAAGATCAAGGGTTAGGATGGTGCAAATCTACACTTGAAATGACAAATCTGACCACACGGATGAATTCGGATCGACTATCGCAGCCTAACAATGCAAAAATTGAGTCAATCCGATATCCTAACGATGCAAAAATCGAGTCAATCCAACACCTGTGGCACCATCTACAACATCCAGAAGATGGATGGCCAAGATGGCACCACGTGGCACCATCTCAGCTGCCCAAACGCTCGCATGCAACCGCTGAAGCCTCCGCATCCGCGCCTCTCCGCCGTTGGATCTCGATCGAACGGCTATGAACGGCTGTGCCTCAAATCATCCGCGCAACCATCCGCGCTTTGCAGCGCAGTGGGAGAGGTCATTTTCACGAGCAGCAGACGTGGGTTCGAGCTGCAGCAAGGAGGCGAAGGGTGCGGGTGAGCGGGCACGGGCGTGCGTCGGATCTTGATCGGGAAGCCGTTCGCACTCAATAGCGTTGACGCGCTATCGCACGCCCGCGCCTTACGTGGCATCGCACGGTTGGGGCGAGCGCGTAGCGAGCGGGTGAAGGCGTAACCACAGTCGTCAGATCTCGCGATCGGACGGCTGTGGACGGCTGAACGTGCGGTGTGCGTTGAGAGCAAGCAGTCGAGGGGGCGTGCGTGGGTAGCGGCCACTACACCCACGTTGGGGTTTTAGCGACGGTTTTATCCGTCACTAAAGACCCTTATTTAATGTTTTAAAGATGTAAAGACCAATTTGCCCCCACTCCTTGCGACTATAAAAGGAGACCCCCTCCACATGAAATTCTCATCCCTTCCTTCTCTTCTCTACCTCTCCAAAGCTCAAGAGAAGTTTGTCCCACACCCGAGATGCTCCTCGCGAGATAAAGTCTAAATTTTCATTCCCCTTCGGAAGTGGATCCCGTAACGACGACGACGTGCTGCTCCGTTCCCGTTCTTCTACTTCGTCCTCCTTCGTCCTGCTCTATCCTCCTTCGTCCAGGCGTCGTCCCGTCTGGCTCAAGCGATCGTCGAGGAGGATAACTTCTCTCTCCCATTCTTCTTTACAGCTTTTCTAGTGTAGAATTTTCCTACTTTCTAGTGTAGCTGATTTCCTGCTTTCTAGTGTAATCTTTATTTGGTTTGATTGTATAAACATTTTGAAATATTGAATGCATGTTCTCTTTCTCTCTCTCTCTCTCTCTCTCTCTTTCTCTTTTCTCTCTTTCTATCTATCTTCCCTTTAGTCTGATAGCTTCATTGTAATTACATCACTGCGCTTTTCAAAAAATCTAAAAAAAATATAATTGCGAATATAGATCGACGTAGCCTCCCTGTGTTTGACTCGAAACTTAAATTTCGGTATAAATTTTATTTGTTGAACATGAATTCTTTGCTTTCAAGCTACAACGACAAGGTTTTAACACCAAACACGTTAGCGTAGCAATTCGTAAGTTCAACATTTTGGTGCCGTTGCCGGGGAGGCAACAATTTCCAATCTTCTCTTTGCAGTTCTTGCACTTTATTATTTTTTAACTTGCTTTCTCTTGTGTCTATTATTTTGCAGAGACCTCCATCAAGGAATCAACAAGCGGTAGACTGTAGTAAAGTGCAGTTGAAGACAATTATAAGTGCTCCCCATTCTTCCCCCCTCCATAGATTTCATTCGCCGCATTAAATCCAAATTCCAATTAACCTAGGTGTTTGCATAAATCCTAGGAATAGTTTGGCTGTTTGGATTCTCACTCACATTCATTTCACCCTCATTTATTAAAAAAATAACAAAAAGATAATATTGTTGGGTAATTTTCAACAAACACACAACATACACCCACATTCAAGGCACTTAATCAAATTGATTTGTTTCTACTCAACCGAGTTCTGATCTGTGGAACCGATACACACAAAGCAACACATAAAAGAGTAGAAATCATTCTAGGTTAACCATCTTTGAGTGACTAACTTAGTGGTGCATTTGTGGCCAATTATTTGAGTTGTTTGGGCCGCACCACTCTATTTAAAAGCAACTCATCAAGTAGCTCCTCCTTAGGGTTTTCAATCTAGGTCTATTCCAGGCACTCCACTTTCATTCTGATTTTAAAGGAAAATAATCTTCACCCATGTTTTACAACTTGGTTTGCCTAGAAACTTGATTGCAATCCACCTAATTAGAAACCCTAAAAGCTACTTAAGCAAGATTTGAACATTAAAATTCACACATCACAAATAATCTTGCTTGAAAACCCTGGTTGTGCACGCACTTACATAAATCTCAATCATTCATTAAGGCCACAACCCATTTTAAGGGCCCATCACATTCCATAAGCATCACAATCCCAGGCCTTAATAAAATTGAATAGACGTTGGCCTTAAGGTCTGATTCACTCTTCAGGGCCTAGTCTGAGATTGTTTTTGCTTAACCTACTTGTACTGATTAATCTGATGTCTAGCTAAGGGAGTAGCGTCAAACGACCGCGGCTGGGGGTTACACTAGGAACCGGAGGCGAAAGCCAAAGGAAGAACCTTCTCCCCAGTCCCTCCTTCTAACTGGTTGGATTAAACAGATGCAAGTAGAGTAAATCATTTACAGCCTTAAGGCGGGTTTTGGGAGTCAGTAGATCCTTAGGCTACCCCACTTAAGGACAACCTTGTTTTGTTGTGCTGCAAGGTCCCTATCCCTAGTCCTTCCGACCTTCTCCGAGTTTATGCTGGGAGGATGGTCATTGAATCCCTGATTGGAAGGACCATTAGAACATTCTAGGAGGCGCAAATTGGATTTTGGTCAATTTGATACCATGGCCAAACAACAGCCTCCTCTGCTTGGAAATCCATAGGAAGAATTTCGAAGGCAGTTGGAACAAATGCAGAGAATGCAGGAATGGTTCCATAGAATGCAGGGTGCTCAGCCCTTGAAGGATTTTTATGATCCTTCAAATTACGGGGAACGTCCCGGCGTCCAGATTCCAACTGGTGACATAGAAATCAAGCCTCAGGTATTAAGCCTGATTAAACATTATCATGGGCTTGGCTCCGAAGATCCGTTTCAGCACTTGGAGGACTTGACCACTTTGGTCCAGACCACCAAGGCTCGAAATGTAAATGAGGAGCAAATGATCATGAGACTCTTCCCCCACTCTCTTAGGGATAAGGCCACACATTGGTATAGGACAATAGGAAGACCAATTACAACTTGGAATGAGTTGAAATCAGCCTTTCTGAAGAAATTCTTCCCAGTCAGACGTACCAATGCTTTGAGACGGGCAATCACTACCTTTACCCAGCTGCCGGGGGAGTAGTTTCATGTGGCCTGGGAGCGATTCCAGGACTTATTACGGAGGTGTCCAGACCACGAGGTGCCAAAATGGCAACTCGTGAAGATCTTCTATCATGGGTTGACTGAGCAACTCAGAAATTATGTGGATGCTTCTTGCGAAGGCAATTTCCTCAATAAAGATGCAGATAGTGCACATGATTTATTTGAGGAAATGAGTGAGAATTCAATTAATCATGTCTCCATGGATACTTTTAACCGGTTCCATCAGCCCAGATCAAATGTCAATGAAGTCCATGACTCTCATTCATTTGATATGTAATTGATTTGTAACAAACTTGATAAGGTGGACTTGGTTGCTAAAAGAATGGAAGAGTGGATGGCTGGCAATTCTATGAACAACTCTCGATACACTCAATCCCAAAATTCAAGATTCCATTCCTCATGAGCTCCTTCTGGACGGGAGTTCGTGAATCAACTCGATGCTGCTCAAACTGTGAGTCAGCATTTTTCGGAACCCCATGGGTTCCCAACTGGGGCCTTTGATCCCTATTTTTCTGATCCTTCCCTTTCTTTCTCTCCATCCTCACCCTATGAGGATGTCTGCGCTGTACAAGAGAATGTTAGATCCAACCCCTACTCGAATGCCTACAATCCAGGTTGGAGAAATCACCCTAACTTCTCTTGGAAAAATCCAGGGCAACAGACCCAATTCTGACCCGGCAACTATGCTCCGCAACGACCAATGGGTCAGGGTCAAGTATATACTCAGTTGCCTCCGAATTAGGTCAATCAGCCAGCTTGGAATGCCCGTCAACCTGCAGGGCAGGCTGATTTGAACTGTCAAATGGTAGAGATGCAAGGATCCATGCTCCAACTCATGCAGCAAATGAAAAACTCGCTGGATAACTTGCAATTTAGGCTCATTACTAACTCTCGTCAACCTGGATCTCTACCATCCCAACCCGTACCCAACCTGCGAAATATTATGAATTTGAGCAATCAAGCCCATGGGTACGGAAATCAGAGGGATCCACACGCACATGCTCAGGTGGTTGAGCAGGGTTCCTCGTCTTCTTCTTCTTCTGCAAATCAACAATTCATGGTCAATCAAGCCCCTCTAATCTTTCCGAACCCTCCCCAAGACCCAAATTCTTATGCATCTGCAAATTCTGTCACTTTGAGGAGTGGTAAGCAGACTCAGGATCCACAACCAAAATATTCTAATCTTTTGAATTCTGAAGAACCTGAGGAGAGAGAGGAGAATTCTAGAGGAGAAATCAAGGCTCAGGAACCTGATTCCAAAGATCTGACTCATGTTCGTTTTCCTAAAGCCTTAACCAAACCAAAGAAGAAGTCTGTTGATAGCAATGAGGAGCTTCTGAATCTATTTAAGAATGTTGAGATCAATATCCCACTCCTTGATGCTATCAAGCACATACCGGCTTCTCAAGATTTTTAAAGGAATTATGTACACAAAAGCGTAAGTTGAGAGAATATGTTCCGAGGAAGGTGGTACTCTCCGATCAGGCTAGTTCTGTTATCTTGCACTACCTCCCTCAGAAAAAGAGAGATCCTGGTGCTCCATTGATTTCTTGCGTTATTGGAGATTACACATTTGATAGAGCACTTTTGGATCTGGGTGCATCCATCAACCTAATTCTGACTTCTCTCTACGAGAAGTTTAGGTTAGGTGAACTTCGGCCAACTTTAGTAACTCTACAGTTAGCAGACCACTCAGTCACAAACCCGCGAGGCATTATTGAAGATGTTATAGTTAAGGTCAAGGATTTCTATTTTCCTGTAGATTTCCTTGTCCTTGACATGGATGTACCTGATAATCTAAGGAACATACCCATCATTCTGGGGCGTCCATTCCTGGCTACCGCTAAGGCCAACATTAATTGTGAAAGCGGTAGCATTGAAATCACCTTTGGGGACCAACGAATGAAATTGGATATTTTTAAGGCGATCAACAAATTTGAGGATTGTGGATTTATTGAGGAACTTGATGAGGATAATGATAATATTGAAACTTGTTTGACAGTTTCTTCAATTGAAAGTTCCTCTTTGGATGATGAATTTGACCCGCAACCCTCTATGGCTGACCTGAGTTCTTCGAAAGAGGTTATTGATTTTGTTCACTCTCAACCTCTTCCTCTTGTTGAATCTTCGGCATCTACCCTACCATCAATCATCAACCCACCCCAGCTTGAATTGAAACCATTGCCTGAGAATTTGAAATATCAATTTTTAGGACCTCAGAATACGTTCCCTGTGATTATCAGTGCTAAATTGACAAAGGAGCAAGAGATTAAATTGATCAAGGTCCTAAAGGAACATAAGGAGGCAATTGGTTGGACCATTCATGACCTCAGGGGGATCGAGCCATCTTACTGTAATCATAGAATATTTTTGGAAGATGGATCTCGCCTTTCTCGCCAGATGCAGAGGAGATTGAATCCAAATTTGCGAGAAGTGGTCAAAAAGGAAATCATCAAGTAGCTTGATGCAGGAATTATTTATCCAATCTCTAATAGTCCCTGGGTAAGTCCCGTTCAGATTGTTCCGAAGAAAGTCGGGATTACTGTTGTGACTAACGAGAGTGGAGAATCTGTCACAACTCGTTCAGCTTCCTCTTGGAGAGTTTGTATTGATTATAGGAAGCTGAACAAAACCACTAAAAAGGATCATTTTCCCCTGCACTTCATTGATCAAATCTTGGAAAAATTAGCTGGGCAGAAGTACTTTTGTTTTCTTGATGGCTACTCAGGATACAACCAAGTTCCTATCCATCCTGAGGATCAGGAAAAAACTACTTTCAACTGTCCCTACGGAACCTTTGCTTTTCGTAGGATGCCTTTCAAGTTATGCAATGCACCTGCGACTTTTCAAAGGTGTATGCTAGCCATATTTTCTGACATGGTGGGAGAGTTTATGGAAGTCTTCATGGATGATTTCTCTATTTTCGAAGAATCATTTGACTCTTGTTTAGCTAATTTGGAAATGATTCTTAAGCGATGTATCAAAACGCGATTGGTCCTTAGCTGGGAAAAGAGTCATTTCATGACCCAAGAGGGCATCATTTTGGGTCATGTAATCTCTGAACGAGGAATTGAAGTGGATAAAGCTAAGGTTGATGCTATCGCTAAACTTCCTCCTCCCACATCTGTAAAACAAATCCGATCATTTCTTGGCCATGTGGGATTTTATCGAAGATTCATCAAGGATTTCTCGAAGGTTGCTCGTCCTTTGAGCGATCTTCTTGCCAAAGAAACGCTATTTGTTTTTGACGAATCATGCTGAAAGGCATTTGATTTCTTGAAAACGGCAGTCACCTGTGCTCCAGTTTTGCAACCACCAATTTGGATAGCCCCTTTTGAGATCATGACCGACGCTTCTGATTACATGGTCAGCGCTGTCCTGGGTCAGAAAATTGATCGAAAGCCCTCTGTCATCTACTACGCTAGTAAAACTCTGGATGAAGCCCAGAGGAATTACACTATTACTGGAAAGGAATTACTAACTGTAGTGTTTGCTTTGGAAAAATTCAGGGCTTATCTCTTAGGGTCTCATGTTATCATCTATACCGACCACTCTGCCTTGAGACATCTCTTGGCTAAAAAGGATGCTAAACCCCGGCTTATTCGTTGGATTCTTCTTCAAGAATTTGATCTTGAAATCAAGGATAAAATCGGGGTACAAAATGTGGTAGCGGATCATTTGTCGAGACTCCTAGGTGATTCTTCTTGTCCGAACATTCCGATTGCTGACACTTTTCCTGACGAAACTATTCTCACAGTTTTAAGTGTCCACACCCCATGGTTTGCTGACATTGTTAACTATTTGGCCGTTGGTCAAATCCCCCAGGATTGGACCAAGTAACAACGGGATAGACTCAAATTTGTGGCCAAATACTACTTCTGGGAGGACCCTGAACTGTATCGCATTGGCTCTGATCAGATTATTTGCAGATGTATACCGGAGAATGAATTCAACAGTATACTCGAGTTCAGCCATGCATCTTGGTGTGGTGGACATTTCTCCGGGAAAAAGACGGCTGCAAAAATCTTGCAATCTGGCTTCTATTGGCCGTCTTTATTCAAAGATGCCCAAGATTTCTCAAGGTCATGTTCTCGATGTCAGGCAATCGGGAGCATAACTAAGAGAGACATGATGCCCCTAAACCCTATTCTTCTTGTCAAGATTTTCAATGTTTGGGGCATCGATTTCATTGGACCCTTTATCCCTTCATTTGGACATCAATACATTCTTGTTGCTATTGATTATGTGTCCAAATGGATTGAGGCGATTCCCACCAGAACCAATGACCACAATGTGGTCATCAATTTTGTGAAGAAAAATATCTTTAGTAGGTTCGGGATTCCGAGGGCTATCATCAGTGATGGTGGCACTCATTTTACTATTGCCCAATTCCAGAATTTATTGGCCAAATACAGGGTTAATCACCGAATTTCCACACCTTACCATCCCCAGACGAATGGACAAGCCAAGATCTCTAATCGAGAGATCAAGAACATTTTGCAAAAAACAGTTAGGCCTGATCGCAAGGATTGGACTCAAAAGCCTGAGGATGCTCGTTGGGCCTACTGTACAGCGTATAAAACGCCCATCGACATGTCTCCATTCCATTTGGTGTATGAAAAGGCATGCCATCTACCCGTAGAGATTGAACACAGGGCATTCTTGGCAATCAAACAATGCAATTTAGATCTGAATCTAGCTGGGAAGATCAGGAAACTCCAACTATCTAAGTTGGAGGAGCTTAGAAATGATGCTTATGAGAATGCCAAGATTTACAAGGCTCGGACTAAAGCTCTACATGATCAACTAATTTCCCGCAAGAGCTTTGAGCCAAACCAGAAGGTCTGGTTATTCGATTCTAAACTTAAGCTCTTTCCTGGCAAAGTTAGATCTAAATGGAATGGCCCATTCATAATTGACCATATTTTTCCAAATGGTGCTGTTCAAATTTCTGACATAAAGATGGGTAACACATTTAAAGTCAACAGTCAACGTCTGAAGCTTGTTGTTGACCGTATTCTTCCAGAACCTATCTCAGACTCAGTTGCTCTAGCCATTCTGTGACTTCTTTGGCTGGACTTCGTCTAGCTGACAACATTAAACTCAGTAGTTGTACATATGACACAAGGCTGATACGAGCTTCATATTCAAGTGATATCTTTCATATTCTACCCTTTCTTTCATGTCTCTTTGTCAATGAGGACATTGCATCAGCTAGGCATGGGGGGGTGGATTCATTTTTGAATCATTTGATCAGCTTTGTGGAATTCATGTAAATTATTTTTCTCTTCTTATATATATATATAAAAAAATTCAAAGTTAGGAAGGATTAGTTGGACATTAGGACTTTTCAATCCTAAGAAATTTTACATTACGATCTGAACACAAAGACCCTTCAGGTCTTTGGACTTAATTAGCCCATGTATCCACTAAAATGTGGATTTGTCTTTCGAGTTCTCGCCATCTTAATTCTATCGTAATTGGAATAAATAAGTTTGGGTGATAAGTACATGACTTATCAACCCACCCTCTGATTTGAGGGAATTTCTGAGTTTTAAGCATCTACACACTTTCTTTGCATTGACTCGTTGTTCGACGATTTTAACGGAAATTGGGTAGCTAATTAACCTTCTACGGTGATATGGCTGGCAAGTTATCGTGGGTAATAGCCCATAGGTAGGTTGTCCAGAGCCCAGTCACTGGACCTTTCTCTTTTTGCTGCCTTTAGGTAAATCTTAGACCAGGGAAGCCACCTACTTAAAAAAAAAAATCAAAAAGAAAAGGAGAAAAGAAAAAAAAAGAAATAAGCCACACTTCGCTGTACGAGTATGGCTGGCAGGTTATCGGTGGTAACAGCTCATCGACCGATTGTCTAGAACCCAGCTCAGTAAATGCATTAAAAAAATTCCCAAAACACTTAGGAAGAAGCGGAGAAGTAGAATAAACTGGGGAGATATACACTGGATTCACCCTTATGTTGACCCCGTAAAAATAAAAATAAAAGTAGGGAGAAAGCTTCTGGTTGTAAAGATACACCTTTAGGCAGAATTCTTTTTAGGTCACCTAGAGGCATAGAAATCCGAAGTCCGTTTTAATTGCCGGTCAACGAGTCTATCGCATTCACAATAAGATGCTTAAAACTTAGGGTTCTCATCAAATCTTAGGTGAGTTGAATGGCCGTAGAAAGCCACTCTTAAACCCTAAAATTTGAAAATCCAAAAAATTAGAAAAGAGGAAAAAGAGAAAAAGAAATTTTTCTTTGAATAAGGCGAGGGTTTGAGGCGGTCTGCATTTTGGCAAATACTTGGGCACTGATGTGTCTTTGAAAGTTCAGATCCTAAGTAGACAATTTCTTAATAATTGAAAATAACTCATACCCAAATAATCCAACCTAATTCTTTTATAGCATATAGTTTTTGCCAGGGACTAGCAAAAGATAGGCATGGGGGTATGATGTAAACACATTTACACTACTTAAGATGTCTATTTATGCATGTTCTTAATCATAGGATTGCATTGCGTGATATAAATATTGCATAACATGAATCATCTTGCATTTAGAGAAGTTTGAATAAAATGGAGGTTAATTGTCTCCTTTTATGTGCTTGGATAGGGCAAACTTTTTATCAGAGCCTCAGATCGAAGATCCAACCGTACAGATGTGATCAGGGCGACGATTGGAGTTCAACAACTCCAAGATCGCCCTAATCAGGCATCTGTAGCATCAAATAGTGACTGGGGAACCCTAGAAGATCAAGGGCCAGGATGGTGTAAATCACACTTCAAATGACAAATCTGATCACGCGGATGAATTCGGATCGACGATCACAGCCTAATGACGCAAAAATCGAGTCAATCCAACACCCGTGGCACCATGTACAACATCCAGAAGATGGACGGCCAAGATGGCGCCATGTGGTGCCATCTCGGCTGCCAAAACTCCCGCATGCAACCGCTGAAGCCTCCTCATCCGTGCCTCTCCGCCGTTGGATCTCGATCCAATGGCTATGAACGGCTGCACCTCAAATCGTCCGCGCGACCATCCGCACTCCGCAGCGCAGTGGGCGAGGGCATTATCGCGAGCAGCGGACGCGGGTTCGAGCCGCAGCGAGGAGGCGAAGGGCGCGGGAGAGCGGACGCAATCGTGCATCGGATCTTGATCGGGCGGCCATCCGCGCTCAATAGCGTTGACGCACTATTACACGCCCGCGCCTCACGTGGCATCGCACGCGTGGGGCAGGCGCGCAGCGAGCGGGTGAAGGCGCAATCACAGCCGTCCAATCTCACGATCGGACGATTGTGGACGGCTGAACGTGCGACGTGTGCTGAGAGCAAGCAGTCGAGGGGGCATGCGTGGGCAGCAGCCACTACGCCCACATTGGGGCTTTAGCGACGATTTTATCCGTCACTAAAGACCCCTTCTTTAATGTTTTAAAGATGTAATGACCAATTTGCCCCCACTCCTTGCAACTATAAAAGGAGACCCCCTCCACACGAAATTCTCATCCCTTCCTTCTCTTCTCTACCTCTCCAAAGCTCAAGAGAACCTTGCCCACACCTGGGATGCTCCTCGCAAGATAAAGTCCAAATTTTCGTCCCCCTTCTGAAGTGCATCCCGTGACGACAACAACGTGCTCTCCTTTCCCATTTTTTTGCTTCGTCCTCCTTCGTCCTACTCCATCCTCCTTCGTCCAGGCGTCATCCCATCCAGCTCGTCCTCCAAGCGATCGTCGAGGAGGATAACTTCTCTCTCCCATTCTTCTTTATAGCTTTTCTAGTGTAGAATTTTCCTGCTTTCTAGTGTAGCTGATTTCCTGATTTCTAGTGTAATCTTTATTTGGTTTGATTGTATAAACATTTTGAAATATTGAATGCATGTTCTCTCTCTCTCTCTCTTTCTCTCTTTCTATCTATCTTCCCTTTAGTCTGATAGCTTCATTGTAATTACATCATTGCGCTTTTCAAAAATTCTAAAAAAAATATAATTGCGAATATAAATCGACGTAGCCTCCCTGTGTTCGACCCGAAATTTAAATTTTGGTATAAATTTTATTTGTTGAACATTAATTCTTCGCTTTCAAGCTACAACGACAAGGCATTAACACCAAACACGTTAGCGTAGCAATTCGTAAGTTCAACATCCCTCGACCAAACCCATAAGCACGGCCACAGAGCGACCTAGGCATGCACGCCTAGGCTGCCCCACGGCCAGTCACCAACCGCCTCACCTTCGCCGTGACATGGCAAAGCTCCCCATTTGGTTTAACGAGGCCACAAGGCCATCTTTGTGAAGTTCAGATCTGACCCCTCCACAGCCATTAGCGATGGCTCAAAGGAGCTCGCAAGCTTGCTCCAGGCTGAAGCACTCCAGGGTCCTAGGTCCAGAAGGCGCAAGTTGGTCTCGCACATTCATCTGTCCAAGCAATTAGCTCTGAGAGGCACCCAGCTATAGCAATTGGAAGAAGAACCTCACCTGCGGGCACAAGCGAAGCGGGTGGACTTTTAGTCCCACCTCGGAAAAGTAGGAGTGAGTTGCGTAGCTTATATTGATTTTGTGTTTTGTGCTGGTTGCCTTAAGTAACACAAGGGTGAGGTCCCTCGCCCTCACTCGCTCACGCCTCGTCCGCGAACTACCCTCGCGGACCTGGCAGCCGACCCGATTACCTAAACCTAGCACTCCTCATGCATCACACCTACGCCGATGCACCTGGACCCGGGTGCACACCCGACCCGATTACCTGGCTCTAGGAGAGTGTACCGAAGAGAGAAATAGAGGGAGAGAGACACGGAGAGGGTAGGGGATAGGTTTTGCTTCTGTGTGCATGCGCAGGGAAGAAGAAGAGAAGGAAGTGGAAGGAGTAGTTGAGGCCAAGGCAAGGCGAAGCTATGACTTAGCTATAGAAAGAGAAGAAGGAAGAGGAAGGAGTAGCTAAGGCCAAGGCAAGGTGAAGCTAAGACTTAGCTGTAGAAAGAAAGAAGAGAAGAAAGAAGAAAGGTAGGAGAAGGCAGGAAGAAATAGGCCACAAAGATGAAGAGAAAGTCAGAGGAGAGCTAAGTAAAAGAAAGAAGAAGAAAGGCAGAAGCCATGGAAGGAAAAGGAAGAAGAAGAAAGGTAGAGGCCAAGGGAAGGTGCAGCACTGTAGCAGATGTGCGGCTAAGGAAGAAAGAAGAAAGAAAGAAATCAAAGAGAGTAGAAGAAGAAGAAGAAGACTGCAGAGAAAGAGGAAGGAGATAGTCACTGTGCAAGAGAAGAAAGAGACGAAAGAAAGGTAGAGGCAATAGGCAAAGAAGAAGAAGAAAAGAAGAGAAAGCTGAAGAAGAAGGAAGAAATCAAGGGGGCTGAGAAAGCTAAGTCAGAGTGGGAAGAAAGAGCAGAATTAAAGAGAAAAGAAGAAAGGCTATCATTTAAGAGGTCTGATCATAGAATCAGACGTCCAATTCTTTTTTTTTTTGCTATATTTCAATTCCTAAACTCTTGCATTTATATTCTGAATTAGGTTTCGAGTAACTCTAAGTGTTCAATTACATTATTGAGATTAGTGAATAAATTCCATTTACTCCCTGTGTTCAACTCGAATACTTAGGCTTTCAAGTAATAAATTCTTATTTGTTTTCGAGGCGATTTCGTATATACTACAACATGATCTCTCTTTAAAACCATGATCTAGCCTCGTCAACATTTTGGTGCCATTGCCGGGGAGCAACGTGCAATTTATCACTAATCTCTACATTCTTTTTGACTATATTGAACACTAACTTGCCCTATTTATTTTATTATGATCTGGCTAGGTGTTTCAAGAGAAGAAATCTCCCACGTAAGTCAACCTCTCCTGGGTAGGTAACCTCTCTTCTTCTCCAAAATCCCTCGCCTAACCCTTGAAAGATAAAAGGAAGAAACCAACTTCAGAAGCAATTGCATTCTTTTTTTATAGTAATTACCATATTTAAGGCAAGATTTTGCAAAAATTTTTTAACTTATTGAAGTCGAAGCGATTTCTTAGAGATCCTATCCCACAAAATTCCTATGCCTAATAGAAATCATGCTTAATCTCTGCGAACAACACACTTGTTTTTTTTGAGTCCAAAGGGAACTTTTGTGAAAAAGAGGATTGGAAATAGAACCAAATTAGGGTGTCAACAGTAGGGTTTTTGGAGTGCTAGGCACACAGGCCTGTTTAAAAGGAAATAAACCCTCTTGCATCAGTGTGCTACCCAAGCCCTTGATTGAAGAGATCTAAGCAAGATAAATCCTAAAAATTGAGCTCTAAAATCACTTGAATCTTAAAATCTTGGACCTAATAAACTAAGAGTCAAATTAGGGTGATCTCTAGGTCCCAAGTCTAGAATCATTCTTCCATCTTTAAGATAGGTCAGGTGAAGTTGACCCTGTGGGTCAACCAATCTCCAAATTAGGTCACAAAACTGAAACATCTAAAGTTCAAGTGAAAACCCTAAAAGCACCTTTGATCTTAAAAGTGGTAGACTTAAGAGGTCAAGGTCCCCATTCTGGTCTACCTGGAATCTCAGTGACAAGAGAGGTCTGGTGGGGAAAACCCTATAACCCATGGGGATGCTCTACCATATAGGGGTTTTTGCGAGGCACTCCCTCTCTGGCTACCCAAGTAATTCTCAGGTGGACGACCTTCTAATCTAGGGGTATCATCAGCCCCGAACCTCCATAGTCATCCAACAATTTTGGGTGCCTCGATTGGGTCAAAAACATCTCAAGTCCCTCATCTTTTCTCTTTAAAGCACACACATACATTTTCAGTGGGACTCTTTATTCAGATTTAATCACTTTATAACTTGATTCTACATCTTGATTCAAACTTCGATTCTACATCTTGATTCCACCACCTGATCCAAATATGCAGCCAAACCACTTAGGACTACCATTCAAGAAACCTGAATATCGGAGATCCATGAGAGATAGGATGATTGAGGATGCCCTGAAATTCTATGAAAAAGAAGACAAAACCTTAACACCAGTAGAAAACATTCAAGTTGATGTCCCAACAACCACAACCTTCATCATAACCTGTATCCAAGTGTTATTGGCAGAATCCACAAAAGGGTCAACCCGAGACATGCTCATCACAGGATACATTAAGATAGAAAAATTGCACAATTTGGAATACCTTCAATGCATAACAAATCCTGTACTTTGGGAGCAACACCAAGATGAACTTGAAAAATGGGAGGAAATGATGAGATTTTTGAAACAAATTATCGACTAGAAATACCTGTATATGCCACAACCAAAGGATGAACCATCTTGGAACAACATTGAGGATCAATCTGATCTTGGGTTTGAGGCACAAAATGGTTGTGGATTCCCAACCCAGATGGAGTACAATGTGCCTAATATTGAAGAAGGTTGGGAAGTTCCAATTGCAGGAGAACACAATGTTGAGCCAACCCTAGACCATGAATCACTAGGCGTAGAATTCCAAAACTCCTGCAATCATGAGATTAGAATTGAACTTCTCGAGGGTGTAAATTCTGCCCCTTATTTTGATAAGGTGACCCTCGAAGGTTATTTGGACCTAGATTCTAGTGATTCAACCCACATCCTAAACCCAGAATCTAGATCTGAAACCTATTGGGAAGATTTCGAGGCCCCATATGAGGAAGATCAATTTTTCAATGAAGAATATGATTTTGAGCCTCTATTTGATGAATATCCCTCGCCAACAGCCTCAGAGAAACCAATCGATTTTTTGGAAGTCATGCCAATTTACGATACAGAAACTGAGGAGTTGGACGAGTGGAATTTCAATTGGGTTTGTCCTACTAGCTTGGAACCTGAGCCTATACCAGATAAGGACACCTTTTTAAGCTCAGAATTGACATCTAGGCTAGACCCTAGTCAGGCTGCTGAATCTACAGCATATGATTTATTCTATGGTGAAACTCATGATCTTGAATCTCATTCAGATTTTGATTTTCGCAAACTTTGACGATTTCGAATCTGACCATAACATTGGAGAAAATCTGCTTCCTGATTATAACAAGCCAATCTACGAGCTCAGCTCTCATGACTCATTCTCTAACTCCGATTCTGAGGTCTCAATTCCTGAGATCTCTGATTTCAATTCAGGTTCTAGTGACATGGAACCATTTCTTTTCGATCCTCAGGAATCAAAACCAGCAAATGCCGAGAGTGATTGCAACCCAAGAATACGAATCTTTTCTCGACTTTGATTTCCAGTATCCCATAGACACTCTCCAGGCATTCACTTTTGATTTTGAAAGTTAATATGAGGACTCTCTACATGAGACCACCTGTCATTCATTTCTAGAAGAGCCCTCATAGACAACTCTCATTGAAGCCACCTCTTCCACACATACAGAACTAATCAAAACCCGTTCTCAACCCCGATCCACAACCGGACTCAATTTCTATTCTCATTCACCTCTCACTGAGCCGTTTGCAGATGATTCAACTCCACATCTATACCGGGCATCGGGCATTGACCAGACTGAAAAATATGCTCCATCATTCTCTGATCTTCCCTGTAGGGTTTCCACACCATCCACTGATCATTTTTCGGAGCCCTACTTTGACCAGGCTGATTCGACTAAGCCTAAACCCAAGTTTTCATTTCCACATCCATCAGAACTTCATTACATATGGTGGGTTCCACATCTGTTGATCTACATCTATCAACCCACCAGACTGACTGGGTTTAGGCTGCATCATCAGCCTGTTGATCTTAAAAGCACCTGGTTTGACCAACCAAGCTCTTAATCAAGGTGCTTACTTTACAAAAATCCGCTGATTTGACCACTCCCTCTCCATCCCATGTTCCACTTGGCTGAAGGCATTGAATTTAGCACTTAACGGGAGGCAACCCGTCATTCCAAAAATAGAGACTCATCTAATTATCCGTCCATACTCCACGTCTATTGCACCTTGAGTTCAGCCTTAAACAGTTCATCCTACCTCTGGTACATGTACCAGAGCTTGAAATCATCCGCATCAGTCCCTTTCTCGACCCATTCACCCACCCAATGTATCCTGTTCTAAGTCCCTGAACCCAACACTGTTTCACACCCTCCGTTTACAATGAGGACATTGCAAAATTTAGGCATGGGGGGTGGTAAACTGCGTACATACAAAACCAAGAAAAAGTCAGAAGGATTCTCACAAAAAAAAATTCACATATGTCAAAAACACAAAAAAAATGAAAAATTATGAAAAAGAACAAAAAAATGGAGGGAGGAAATTTTGTGAGCTACATAATCATAAGGAGGAGAAAAAGAGCAAAATGACAAAAAGGAGCACAAAATGAAAAGGAAAAAGAGATAGTCATTAGTGAAAGATTAAGGAATTAACCGAAGTTCTAGACCTCATCGAAAAGAGAAAAATGAAGGAAAAGTGCTAAGGAGACACAAAATGAGATTAGTAGGAACGCTGATCTTAGGCCTTTTGGGATAGACTCTTAGGCTTAAAAATTCACATACCCACTAAGATCTAGATAATTCTCAAGAGGTTGGGGAAAATGCGAAGCTTAAGTATTAGGTGAAAGAGCAATCTTTGTTTTCGTTGAAAACTTTAATATAAAATGATTTGTCGTATTTAATCGCGTGGTAGAAAATCACTTTTCAAAATATTTAAATTCTCAAAACTAACCACGAAGAGTTAGGTTGTCTCCACTGGGAGGAATTAGCCTATTAAAAATAAGTAATAATGCATCAAGGAATCAGGAATATTAATAGAAGTGCATGCTAACTAGTGCTCTCATTTCCAGCACAAATTCTAAATATAGATAATTAATCAAGAAGATGAGGGTGCACATGGAAAATTACCACAATATAATATTCTAAATAATGACCTTGGTAATAGCAAACAATGTTAATATTAATCTCCCAACTAATGACACCAATGTACTATAATCAAATCTCATGTTGTATGTCATTCATAAGGAGAAATCAATTATATGTAATTCCAAATTAAGCAAGGGGTGTCCATGCAAATTTGCTGCAATATATTAATTCAAAAAATAAATGAATAGTAGCTTTGACAGAGGTTTTTGCCTCTCTTCCGTGTGCGAGCGTGGGTCAATGGCTGATGGCGAGGTCGCACGTAGAGATGCGTCTCGACGAGTGCTTCAGAATGGCGGCAGTGGCACTTTGCGAAGAGGTTGGTGGCGACCGTCCGGTAGAGATGAACGACGGCGGTGGAGAAGCTGATGCTGCCGCGCGTGCTGCAGATGTACGGAGACGCGAAGGTGTTGGTACGCAGGCACTCTGCAGAGCGCATAGGAGCGCATGGAGGTGCGGCGCTGCAGGCACTGGGTGAAACAGAGGTAAGGCGCCTGAACAGGCCTGCGGTGATGGCGGTGCGGTGCAGGTCTGGCAAGTGCATGGGGAGCGCCTGTGGGCGTGGGTGGCGAAGGCAGAGCGGCTGCTGGAGCTGGAGAGGGGCACGGTGATGCCAGGTGCGGGCGGTGGTGACAGGCAGAGCCCTGCGGGTGCTACAGAAGAGTGTGCGCCTGTGGGCGCTGGTGGTGCTTGGCGTGCAGTGCCTGCGGAGAGGCGCTGTGCAGGTGCGCAAGGTGGTTGCGCTGGAAGGAGGAAGCACCTGCGGGTGCGGGTGCCTGGTGGCGAGGGCGGTGCGGTGCAGCGCCTGTGGGCGCCTGTAGGGGTGCAAGTGAGGCAAGGGCGGTGCTTGTAGGCTGTAGACTTGGTGCACAGTGCACGCTGGGGTTGCAGTTCCCCGCCAAGGGGGAAGATGCAGATGCCCCTCTCCTTTCTCCGCCTCCTCTTTAACTCCTCTCTCCCCGCGTGCGTGAGTTAAGGGATTTTCCAAATCCCTTTGCTATTTTTGGCCGACGGCCATTAAGGGGAGAGTTACGGATGGCCGGAGGAAAGGGAAAAGATGCTGCCGGTTGTTGGGGAAATTTACTCCCCAACCCTTGTTCTTTCTAAATATCATTCCTACACATAAAAACTACAAAATCATTACATATTAAGTTATAGAATGATATAAACTTAAATCATGATGCATACAAATATTCTACAACTTAGTTGTAGTTATTAACACACCTAAAAGGTAAGATTAAAGTTACTTAGGCATAATACAAATTCATTAAAATGGATTCATCATTAGGTCTAAGGCTTAGGGAGTATTCGGCCTCGTTAACTGACCTTCGGTTTGCGGGATTTGGTAACCTAAGCACCCCAATCCACACACAGTCTAGTTCAGTGCGCATAACTATCAAAATCACGCAAAAGCATTTTAATGCTCTGAAAAATTTGCCTAGATTAGGAGAGCTGATCAACTCAAGTTGATTTGGATGAGTTCCCAGCGCGGAGAGGCGGGTAATTCACCTCGAAGATGCATAACAACATATCGTCTCGGTACTTGTCTCTTAGGATATTTAAATATCCTACCAGGGGCATGTAAGCACTCTGCTGGTTCAGATACCATGGGCGGCATTATCATGAAATGTCGATTGCCAGGGTCTAGATTCGGCAACGGAACACCATGGGCGGGATTATCTCGAAATCTCGAAAGCTATGGTTCTGGGGGTTGCCATGGGCGGTGCTATCACGAAGCATCGATTGCTAAGGACCTTTGAGGATTGATGATGGGGACAAGGAATCCGATACAGACCAGGTTAAAAAGGCAATCCAAAGCTAGAAATAAAAAGAAAAAGAGAGAGAAAACTCTCTAAACAAATAAATCCTCTGTCTCTCTCTTACAAAAATGCACAGCAATCTGAACCTAGGCTAAAAATGTCTCAAGCACGGGTGCTTTAACCGTGGAGTCCAACAAACTGTAGGATAGTTTCTGCGGGCCTTAAAAACCTTTGCGGAGGACCGAGGCTAAGGTGGGTCAGGTCCGGATTTTGGTTGATACTTGAGTACCTCTAGGCCTATTGTCAGCATTCTAACCTAATCAACAGAAAAAGAGAAGCACTTATCATAACTGGTAGAAGAAACTCATGGTCTAGAACAGAAGTTAAAACCTTAAAATTTTGCTAAGGGACTAGCAAAAGATAGGCATGGGGGTATGATGAGAGCCTCATCATGAGCCCTAACTAGTTCATTTTGATCTAAGAAAAAGAATAAGAGCTCCTACATAACCTAAAGAAGGGCCTAATTCAAGGAATTAATGTTCTGAGAAGAAAACATAAAACAAAGGCTAAAACTGTAATTTTACCATTGTAGTACATAAATGGGATTTCTCAGAGGCAAAGCATATATCAAATGGTCTGAATAAGATAAAAGAGTGGGTTGGTTCAGTCAGAAATGGGTTATTGTGCAATCCAAGAATTAAATGACATTCTGTAACCCTAAAATAGACCCGCTTAATTCAACAAGGTTTTGGTCAGGATAAAAATCAACCAAACCCTCTAAAATTCATGGAAAAATATCCCATAGGGTTTAGAACCTTCAATTTGGCCTTTGGAACCTATTTTGATCTAGATTGAGTCCTAACTTATTATTTGACCTAATTTGGGTTTTTGTGTAAAATGTCCAGTCAAACATGGTCAAACCTAAAATCCAACTTTACCATTGGATTCTTTTGGTCTAAATTAGGTTTGTACCAAAATTTGGACCTAAGGGGAGGTCATCTTGACTTGGAAAAATAGTCTCCCCAATTACATTCTGACCCCTAACTTTTGAAAACTCCTGCGCAAACCCTCCTAACTTCCTCGCCACTCTTACAAACAGGTCCCTTCGCCATTAATGGGGATAAATCCTACTTCGATGAAGGAATGGAGGGGGATTACTCCCTGATTCCTCAGAGATCCCCTCCCAGATTTGGAAGGGAGATTCTCTGAGGAATTCCCTTCCATCTGAGCGTAATCACAAGATCTGAATCTTTCCTAATCTCTCATGCAAAAGCTCGAGAGATTTGGGTATCCAATGGATTTCCAACTCTGGCGAGGACTCTTGCACTTGGAAGCTTGTCTTCCAAGCACAAGAGCCCCTGCCAGCACCTATAAATTGACCACCACCTCCAGCCGCATCTCTTCAGCTCGACTTAGCCGAAGAATCACCCCAATTTTGTCCTCTTCTCCTCCGGTCAGGAAGTCCAGCGAGCTCCGGTGAGCCTCCCTCCTCTTTCTTGTCACTCTGTCACACTACTAGTGGCAGAGCCACCCTCACCATCTTCCTTAGCATCGCGCAACACCCGTGCACGTGCCTCTAGCCCCTTCGTCGACGTCGCTCTCCCTTCACTGGACATTGTCTTCTCTAGCGACAGCAGGTACAGCCAGCCGCCTCCTCTCCCTCTTCATCCACTTAGCTAGGTTGCACTTACTCCTCTTTACCCCATCTTCAATTCCCCTCTTTCTATTTCCCCTTTTCTACCCCTCGCAGCCATTGTCCACAGCCATCTTCTCCATCTCCGGCCGCCCGCCGATGAGGCGCTTCCACCGCTCCACACCTCCACACGCCTCGCCAGACACCTCACCACCACTACCATCGTCCACTGATCACCTTCCACCCATCCATCAACCACCATCACCTCCCTAAACGTCCCCCGACCAAACCCATAAGCACGGCCACAGAGCGACCTAGGCAAGCACGCCTAGGCCGCCCCGCAACCAGCCACCAACCGCCTCACCTTTGCCATGACATGGCAAAGCTCCTCATTTGGTTTAACGAGGCCACAAGACCATCTTTGTGAAGTTCAGATCTGACCCCTCCTCCGCCATTAGCGACGACTCGAAGGAGCTCGTAAGCTTGTTCCAGGCTGAAGCACTCCAGGGTCCCAGGTCCAGAAGGCACGGGTTGGTCTCGCACATTCATCCGTCCAAGCAATTAGCTCTGCAATGCAGCCAGCTGCAGTAATTGGAAGAAGAACCTCACCTGCAGGCGCGAGCGAAGTGAGTGGGACTTTTAGTCCCACCTCGGAAAAGCAGGAGTGAGGTGCGTAGCTTATATTGATTTTGTGTTTTGTATTGGTTGCCTCAACTAACACAGGGGTGAGGTCCCTCGCCCTCACTCGCTCACGCCTCATTCGCGAACTGCCCCCGAGGACTTGGCACCCGACCCGATTACCTAGACCTAGCACTCCTTGCGCATCACACCCACGTTGGTGCTCCTGGACTTGGGCGTGCACCCGACCCGATTACCTGGCTCTAGGAGAGCGTATCAAAGAAGGAAATAGAGAGAGAGAGATGCGGGTAGGGTAGGGGATAGGTTTTGCTTCTGTGTGCATGTGCAGGGAATAAGAAGAGAAGAAGGAAGAGGAAGGAGTAGCTGAGGCCAAGGCAAGGTGAAGCTAAGACTTAGCCGCAAAAAGAAAGAAGAGAAGAAGGAAGAAAGGCAGGAGAAGGCAAGAAGAAATAGAAGGCCACAGAGAAGAAGAGAAAGTCAGAGGAGAGCTAAGTAAAAGAAAGAAGAAGAAAGGTAGAAGCCAAGGAAGGAAAAGGAAGAAGAAGAAAGGCAGAAGACAAGGGAAGGAGCAGCACTGTAGCAGAGGTGCGGCTAAGGAAGAAAGAAGAAAGAAAGAAATCAAAGAGAGCAGAAGAAGAAGAAGATGACAGCAGAGAAAGAAGAAGGAGATAGTCACTGTGCAAGAGAAGAAAGAGAAGGAAGAAAGGTAGAGGCAGAAGGCAAAGAAGAAGAAGAAAAGAGAAAGCTGAAGAAGAAGGAAGGAAGAAATCAAGGGGGTCGAGAAAGCTAAGTCAGAGAGGGAAGAAAGAGCAGAATTAAAGAGAAAATAAGAAAGGCTATCATTTAAGACGTCTGATCATAGAATCAGATGGCCTATTCTTTTTTTTTTTGCTATATTTCAATTCCTAAACTCTTGCATTTATATTCTGAATTAGGTTTTGAGTAACTCTAAGTGTTCAATTACATTATTGAGATTAGTGAATAAATTCTATTTGCTTCCTGTGTTCGACCTCGGATACTTAGGTTTTCAAGTAATAAATTCTTATTTGTTTTCGAGGCGATTTCGTATATACTACAACGCAACATCTCTTTAAAACCACGATCTAGCCTCGTCAACACCACTCCTCAGAATAGTCACCGCTTGGGCTTGCTCCCTAAAAACAATCCCTTTCCCTTTAGGGTTCTCCTCAGATGAATTGGGAAGCTTCCCAGTTTCTGTTTTACTCATGGATCTCGACAAGGTGACCAATTTGTGATTTCATCTCATTGATTGCCTTGTCATGAGATTGGATGATCATGCTTTAACTCTCTTTCGTAGCTTTAAGCTCATCCATCTCAGAAGTCTTGGATGGTTGGGAAGGCGTAGGAGGTTGATTATACTGTTGAGTCTGAAAGGGTTGGGGTCTATAATTCCCTGAATTAGAGATATTCCCTTGTCTCCATGAAAAATTGGGGTAGTTCCTCCACCCCTCGTTATAAGTATTGGAAAAAGGGTCATTACGAGGTCTGGGTCGGAACCCTTGAGCGGCATTCAGGTCCGCCTGTACAAGGTCAGGGAATTGGGAGGTCAAATGACAATCCACAGTAGCGTGCATATTGCCATTGCAAATGGAGCATTCAAAAGCTTAGGAAGAAGAGGCATTTGGCGTGAGTTGGCTAGGGTTTGTCATAAGCCTTCCCATGTTTTGGTTCAACAATTGAATCTGGAAGGCCAAAATCTGGGTATCCCTAGCCTCATTTGCCTCCTTCTTTCGCTGCATAAGGGTGGGTTTCCTATCCAAATAGGTAGAATTTAAATGGATAGAATTCTCACTCAAGGTCTCAAAAAGACCCCAAGCCTTATCTTCAGTTTTTGTAAGAAAGGTTCCTGCACATGCTCCATCCACTGCTTGCCTATGCTTGTCATTTAATCCAGAGTAGAACCTTTCTACAAGTTGCCATCTTCGCACTTGATGATGGGGACATAAGCGTAACAAATATTTGAAGTGCTCCCATGCATCATGAAATTATTCTCCATCTTGTTGAGCAAAACCTATGATTTCCCTCCTGTAGTGATTGGTCTTGCTCATGGGGAAGTATTTTTTCAAAAACTCTCCCTTCAAGGCTTCCTAAGTATCCACTCTACCATCTAGAGTGTGATACCAATGCTTCACCTTATCCTTGAGGGAGAAAGGAAAGAGGGTTTGCATTTGGGCATCATCAGTAACACCATACAATCTCACCGTGGAACAGACCTCGGTGAATTCCTCCAGATGCCTGTAAGGGTCCTCCCTAGAAGTACCATAGAATGAGGGCAACAGAGATATGGTACTACTCTTGATTTCATATGGATTATTCCCCCCAAGTCTTCTCAGTGTATGGCTAGGTTGATTGGTAGGGATAAAATAATCTCTCAAAGATCATTGGTTTTCCACAATTCTATTCTCTCCTTCCTTAACCATCTCTCTTCTCTCTTGGTTGGCTTTCTTAAGGATTCTTTCAGGTTTTGAATTAAACACAAGTTGTCTCCTCAGAGATCGCCTACCAAGCATACACAAAAAAAACACAATTCAAAAAGACTTTTGTGTCTTTAATCAATTAAGGCCTTTGAGATTTAAGTCCAGTTGTAGATGACAATTCAAATTGCCCAAACAATTACGTGCCTATTATCGACCTACTAAATGGCCTAATGAAGACCTAATTGAAACTTAGGTGCTCTGCCCTAAAGTTCAAATGGTAAAGTACTCCAAAGACGGAAGATCGAGGGATGCAAGTAGGCCTAAGCCTTCCTTTGAAGCTGTTCTTTTGTGGTGCTTCTTAACTACCCTCAAAAATCCATGACAAGGTATCCCCCTCTGTTTTTGAGTCGAGATCAATGTAAAATCAATGCGTCATAGTAGAGTTGAAATCGCTTGAAAGCAAATGAATTTTATTACTCGAACTTGTAAATCAAGAGCAAATTGGGGTCTAAAAATCAAGACCACAACTTTCAAATTGGATATAATAAGCAATGAAAAATCAGAATATAGTGCAAACAACACAATGTCAATGTATATGGGAGAAGCACAAAAAAATATAGACGTCTGATTTTGAAAATCAGACGTCTTAAATGTGAAGTTGCTACGTGCTTCTGTCTGTCTCTGATCTTCTTCTTCGTTCTTTTCTTTCTTCTATTCTCTGTCACTGACGGCCTTCCTTCTTCTTGGCTTCCTCTTCTTCTCCCTTCTGGAGCTGCTTTGGCCCTTGTCTTCTTCTTCTTTCTTCTCTGATTTCTTCTTTCCTTCTCTTCTACCTTCAGCTTCTTCCTCTTCAGCCTTGCCTTCTCCTTCCTTAGCTTCTCTGGTTGCCACCCTTCCCTTTCTTGGCTTCCTCTTCTTCTCCTGAGAGCAAAACCTACCCCTACCCTCCTCCGCGATCTCTCTTCTTCTTTCTCTCTTGGGCTTGCTCTCCCAAAGCCTTCTCGGGTTATCGAGTCGGGTAAGCGTGCCCGGGACCAGGCCCATCGACGTGCGTGGTGGGCAAGGAGTGCAGGCTAATTGGGTATACGGGTCAAGGCTAGGTCCGCGGGTAGTGGGGTCACGGCCGAGGCAGTGAGGGCGAGTGGGACCTCATCCCGTGGTTAGGAGGCAGTAAGCCCCTGTCACTTTTGCACTTTATGTTGCTGCTTCCGCTCCTACACTCTGAGGTGGGACTATGTTGTCCCACCTTCTTCGCAAGCACCTGCAGCAGATGTCTCCTCTAATTGCAGCAGCTGTGGGGGCATCGACGCCAATTGCTGGGCTGAGGATGTGTGCGAAAGGAATCCACATGACCTGGGACTTACTGCCTAGAGCGAGGAGTTCTGGGTGAAGCTTCTAAGCAAGCTTCGTGATTCATCAATGGCGAAGACCTCAAACCCTGTCAGCAAGAAAATGGCCTTGCGGCCTCGACAAAAAATGCAGGGAGCTTCGCATAAACACAGCGAAGGTGGCACGGTGGTCGGCATGGCGTGGGGTGGCTTGAGCATGCGTGCCTAGGTCACCCTGTGTGTGAGAAAGTGGGCGTGTTTGGGGGAAGTGCTGGGGGCTTGGCACGGTGAATGGAATGCGGGTTTAGGGTCAGTAAGGTGTGGTGGTGTTCATGAGGTAGTTGGCGAGGCGGATGGAGGCGTGGAGCGGCGAGAACACCTCGGCAGAAGTCTGGCTGGAGGTGGAGAAGGTGGTGGTGGTTTGCGAGCGTCGAGGCGTGTTTGCAGAAATAAATGATAGAAAAATGATGAGAAGAGTGAGAGGACTTAACTAAGTGTGGATAGACAAAGGGGGATGCAGAGGAGGCTGCCAGCTCATACTGCCATCGCCGAAGATGAAGTACCGAGTGGGAGGACGGCGACGTTGAGGGGGTTGTAGGGACATCGGCTAGTGAGGTGCGACGCGGATGAAGGGGATAAAGAGAACCCTGCCACTGGTTTTGTGGCAGAGCGATGAAAGAGAGAGAGAAGGGTTGCTGGAGTTTGCTGGGTTGTTGGCCAGATGGGGAAGAGAAGAATTAGGGGGTATCTCAGGCCAAATTCAAGCTTCCGAGGTGCGAAATGATCTGGGTAGGCTTTTATAGGTCATGGCAGGAGGTCTTCTGCTTGGAAGCCAAGCTTCCAAGCATGGTCATGTCGCCGGAGATGGAAACTTAGAGAGACCCAAATCTCTCATGTGTTGGCATGAGAGATTGGGTTGGAATTAGAGCTTGATAATAGGTTCACGTGGGAGGAGACTTCTCAGAGAATCTCCCTTTCAATTTTGAAAGGGATTTTCTGAGGAATCAGGGAGTTCTTTCCCTCGATACCTCGCCGGAGTAGGATTCCCTCCATTGTAATGGTGGAGGGACCTAATTGCAAAGAATGATGAGGAAGTTAGGGGGGTTTTGCAGAGGTTTTCAAAAGTTAGGGGTAGAAATGTAATTGGGTTGGACCTGTTTGCAAAGTAGGCCAAGGTGAATTCCCCTTAGGTCCAAATTTTGGTAAAAATCTAATTTGAACCTAAGGAATCCAACGGTGAAGATGAATTTTAGGTTTGACCATGTTGGCTAGGCAATTTACAGAAAAACCCAATTTAGGGCAAACATTTGACTAGGACCCTAATTTAGGTCAAAATAGGTTCTAAGGGCCAAATTGAAGGTTTTAAACCCTAAAGGATATTTTTCCATGAATATTAGAGGGTTTAGGTGAATTTCATCCTACCCAAAACCTTGTTAAATTAAGTAGGTCTATTTTTGAGTTATAAGAAGTCATTTAATTCCTAGAATTCACATGAACCCTTTTCTCTTTGAACCAACCCACTTTTTATCTTGTTAAGACCATTTAACCTATGTTTAGCCCATAAGAAATCCATTGTTGCACTGCAATGGCAAAATTGCAATTTTACCCCTTGTTTCTTGCTTTTCTTTGAGAAGGGTTATTCCTTGAGTTAGGACCTCCAGTTGGTTATGTAGGAGCTTTTGTTCTCTTTTCATGATCAAAATGAGCTAGTTAGGGCTCATGATGGTGTTCCCATCATACCCCCATGCTTAGCTTTTGCTAGTCCCTTAGCAAAATCTGAAGGTTTTAACTTCTGTTCTAGACCATGAATTCCTTTGATGTTTACAAATTATGATGAGTGATTTTCTTTTTGATTAGGTCAGAATGCCGACAATAGGCCTAGAGGTACTCAACTACCAACCAAGATCCGGACCTGACCAACTCTAGCCTCGGTCCTCCGCGAAGGTTTTTAAGGCCCACAGGAACTATCCTAAGGTTCGTTGGACTCCACAGTCAAAGCACCCTTGCTTGAAACGTATTTTAGCCTTGGTTCAGTTTGCAGTGCATTTTTTGTAAGAGAGAGACAGAGGATTTTTTTTTGTTTGGAGAGTTTTCTCTCTCCTTTCTTCTTATTTCTAGCTCAAATTGGCTTCTCAACATGGTCTATATTAGATTCCTCGTCCCCATCATCAATCCTTGAAGGATCCCTAGCAATCGATGCTTCATGATAACACCGCCCTTGGAAACCCCCAAAACCCTAGCTTTCGAAAATTCGAGATAATCCCTCCCATGGCATTCTGTAGCTAAATCCAGACCCTAGCAATCGACATTTCGTGATAATGCCTCCCATGGCATCTGAACCAGCACAGGGTGCTTACGTGCCCCCGATAGGATATGTAAATATCCTAGGAGACAAGCACCGAGGAGATGATATGTTATTGCACATCTTCGAGGGGAATTTTCCACCTCTTCACGTCGGGAACTCGTCCAAATTAACTTGTGGTGATCGGCCGCTCCTAATCTAGGTGACTTTTTCAGAACAATTAAATGCTTTTGCGTGATTTTGATAATTATGCACACTGAACCAGACTATGTGTGGATTGGGGTGCTTAGGTTACCGAGTCCTGCAAACCAAAGGTCAGTTAGCGAGGTCGAATACTCCCTAAGCCTTAGACCTAATACTTAATCTTCGCATTTTCCGCAACCTCTTGAGGACTATCCAGATCTTAGCAGATACTTGAATTTTTAAGCCTAAGAGTCTAGCCCAAGAGGCCTAAGATCTGCGTTCCTACTAATCTCTTTTGTGTCTCATTAGCACTTTTTCCTTCATTTTTTTTTTCTTGATATGGTCTAGAACTTCAGTTGATCCCTTAATTTCTTACTAATGACTACCTCTCTTTTTTCCTTTTTCATTTTGTGCTCCTTTTTTGACATTTTTCACTTTTCCTCCTCAAGTTTTGTATGGCCTCAAAATTTTCTCTCCCCTCAGAATTTTTTGTTCTTTTTCAAGATTTTGTCATTTTTTTGGTGTTTTTGTGATATGTGATTTTTTTGTTGAAACCTTTTCTTGTGAGATGAGTTTTCATGGTGTTTTGCACTTTCATACCCCCCCATGCCTACGATTTTTAATGTCTCCATTGTAACTTAGGTGGGTTCGAATTCAGCTTAGATCATTCATTAGAATAGGTTTTGGGAGGCCGAATGGGTCGAGGTGACTGTTGCGAATGATTTCTAGACTCGGGTACGGGTACCTGAGGTGGGGTTGGCTGTTCTAATGGATGAACCTTAAAGTGCAATATGAATTTAGCATAGGAATGTCAAGAAAGGTTTCAGATTTTTCAAGAATGACGAGTTGCCTCCCGTTAAGCATTGAGTTTTATGCCATCGGCTGGGCGCAATGAGCTCAGGGAGAATGGAGGGTAAAGGATATCTCAGCCAAATTTGTATCTGTCAAGTCAATGAACGGTTTGAGTCTCTGACTGTTCACGATGAAAGGTTCAGAATCGTAGCTGAGTGGACTGATCTCAATGGTTCCATTTCCAAAGATTCATCGGATGAGGTAAGGTCTGATCCATTTTGATCATAGCTTTCCTGGGAACAGTTTAAGCTTGGAATCAAAGAGTAGGACTTTTTGACCAGGATGGAAGATCTTTCTGGATATGTGCTTGTCATGAAAGGCCTTAACCTGCTCTTTGTAAATTCATGAGTTCTCATACATGTGTCGTAATTCATCGATCTCGCTCATTTGAAGCTTTCTATGGGTTCCTGCCTTAGAAAGATCTAGGTTGCAGTTCCGTACTGCCCAATAGGCTTTGTTCTCCAACTTAATGGGGAGGTGACATGCCTTCCCGTACACCAATCTAAAGGGAGACATACCTAATTGGGTTTTGTGGGCGGTCCTATAAGCCCATAAAGCTTCTAGAAGCTGGGATGACTAGTCCTTCCTGTTAGGTCAAACAGTAACCTGGAGGATTTTCTTGATCTCCCGATTTGATAACTCAGCTAGGCCATTAGTGTGGGGGTAGTAAGGAGTAGAGATTCGGTGTGACACCCCGTATTTGGTCATCAGTTACCTGAACTGAGAGTTAGTGAAATGGGTCGTGGAATCCCAAACCGTGAAAAGATGTTTTGATGAATGAATTTGATAACCACTTTATGATCATTGGTTCGGATCGGAATGGCTTCGATCCATTTGGACACATAGTCAACAGCAAGTAAAATGTACTCGAAGCCATCCAAAATAGGGAATGGTCCCATAAAATCGATCCCCCATATGTCGAAGATTTCGCATACCAGAATCGGCTGTAAGGGCATCATATCACGATGGCTCATGTTGCCCAAGGTCTGGCAACGAGTACATGCCTTACGGTGATTGTACGCATCTTTGAAAATCATGGGCCAATAGAAGCCGCACTGGAGGACTTTCACTGCGGTTTTATGACCTGAAAAATGTCCATCGCATGCCTGGTCATGGTAGAAAGACAATATGTCTTGAATTTCCGCTTCCGCGACACATCATCGAATTATCTGATCAGCACCAATGCGGAAAAGATACGGGTCTTCCCAGAAGTAGTACTTGGCATCGGAAAGCAATTTATCCTTTTTGGCCTTCGGCCAATCGGATGGGATCTGATGTGATGCCAGGTAGTTTACTATATCTGTAAACCATGGAAGCCCTGTATTGATAGTTAGAAGATGCTCATCAGGAAAATGTTCCGTGATGGGTCTGGAAGGGTTGATGATCCTAGAAGGAAGGCAGGACAAGTGATCAGCTACCACGTTCTGTTTTCCCACTTTGTCGTGAATCTTGAGGTCAAACTCTTGCAACAGCAAGATCCAGTGGATTAATCGAGGTTTCGCATCCTTCTTCGGAAGGAGATGACTCGCAGCTGTGTGATCTGAGTAAATGATAACATGGGAACCCAGGAGATAAGATTTGAATTTTTCCAGGGCAAATACTACGGCTAGCATCTCTTTCTCAATAACTGTGTAGTTACACTGAGCTTTGTCCAGTGTCTTGCTAGCATAGTAGATGACCACGGGTTTCCTATCAATTTTCTGCCCAGGTATCTCTCTTACAGCGAAATCAGATGCATCACACATGATCTCAAAGGGTTGAGACCAATCAGGGGACTGTAGGATCGAGGCTTGGGTAACTCAGTCACGGAGGATTTCAAAAGCTTGAGTGCATTCCTTGGAGATTTTGAAAGGTACATCCTTAGAGAGTAGAGAGGTCAGGGGGCATGCAATTTTAGAGAAATTAGGAATAAATCGACGGTAAAAATCGACGTGCCTCAGAAAAGATCGGATGTCCTTGATCGAGCTAGGCATAGGGAGTTTGGAAATCAAGTTTGCCTTGGCGCGATCGACTTGGATGCCCTTTTTTGAAATAAGATGTCCTAGGACAATTCCTTCAGGCACCATGAAATGGCTCTTTTCCTAGGAAAGAACCAGATTAACGTCAATGCAATGCTTGAGGATTTGGACCAAGTGCAGGAGACAATCGTCAAATGATTCTCCAAATACTAAAAAGTCATCCATGAAGATTTTCAGATAATCACCTACCATATCTAAGAATATGGCAAGCATGCACCGCTGAAAAGTAGCAACTGCATTACAGAGACCGAATGACATTCTTCAGAATGCGTACGTCCCGAAGGGGTAGGTGAAAGTTGTCTTTTCTTGGTCCTTAGGATGGATTGCCACCTGGTTATAACTGGAGTACCCATCCAAAAAGCAGAAGAACTTATTTCCCGCTAGTTTTTCGAGGATCTGATTAATAAACAGGAGTGGGAAATGATCCTTCTTCGTGGAGGAATCGAGTCTTCTATAATCAATGCAGACTCTCCACGAGTTCGCCACACGGGTCGGTATGAATTCTCCGATTTTAGTTGTGATAACTGATGGGAACACCATCATGAGCCCTAACTAGCTCCTTTTGACCTAGAAAAGAGAACAAAAGCTCCTACATAACCTAAAGAAAGGCCTAATTCAAGGAAGAACTGTTCTGAGAAGGAAACATGAAATAAAGGGTAAAACTGAAATTTTACCATTGCAGTACATTAACGGGATTTCTCAGGGGCTAAACATAGGTCAATTGGACTTAACAAGAGGAAAAGTGGGTTGATTCAATCAGAAAAGGGTTATTATGAGATCTAAGAATTAAATGACATTCTGTAACCCTAAAACAAACCCACTTAATACAACAAGGTTCTGATCAGGATAAAAATCAACTAAATCCTCTAAAAATCTGGAAAAATATCCCCTAGGGTTTAGAACCTTCAAATTGGCCTTTGGAACCTATTTTGACCTAGATAGGGGTCTAGCTTAGTATTTGACCTAATTTGGATTTTTATGTAAAATGTCCAGTCAAACGTGATCAAACCTAAAATCCAACTTCACCATTGGATTCCTTAGGTCTAGATTAGGTTTGTACCAAAATTTAGACCTAAGGAAAGGTCACCTTGACCTACTTTGCAAAATAGTCCACCCAATTACATTCTAAGCCCAAGCTTTTGAAAACCCTTGCGTAGACCCCCTATCTTCCTACCACTCTTTGCATTTAGGTCCCTCCACCATTACAGTAGAGGAGTCCTACTCCGGCAAGGATTTGAGGAGGATTTCTCCCCGAATCCTCAGAGATCTCCCAAATTTGGAAGGGAGATTCTTTGAAGAATTCCCTACCGTCTGAACATGATCCCAAGATTTGATCTGCACCCAATCTCTCATGCGAACACTTGGGAGAATTGGGTATCATCTGCACCATCCTTCTCCGGCAAGATCCTTGCACTTGGAAGATTGACTTCCAAGCACAAGGACCTCGGCCAGCAGCTATAAAAGGACCCCCTGTCCTTGCTGCATCTTTCAAGTTTGTTTTGGCCATGGATACCCCCTTGATTTCTTCCTCTCTCATCTCCGTCCAACTGCCTGCAAGCTTCGGTGATCTCTCCTCCCACTTCTCGTTGCTCTGCCACCATACCAGTGGAAGAGTCATCTCCGCCTTGCTCCTCTGTGTAGCGCTGTACCCGCTCACGCCTCTCCAACCCCTTTGTCGTCGCCGTCATCCTCACCTCAGGGCTTTCTTCTTCAATGATGGCACACACGCGCCGCTCGTCCTCCACCTTTCCCCCTTCATCTAACTTCCCTCAGTAAGTTCCCCTCTCTCTACCCTTCATTTTCCCCCACTTAATTTCAATAAACACCCCTCGATAGCCACCGACCACCTCCATCTCCCTCATCTCCGGCAGACCACCGGCGAGGCGAATCCGTTGCTTCACCCTCCACACGCCTCGCCACCCACCTCAGAACCTTCACCATCACTCACTGATCACCATCCCCTCCTCCACTGACCGCCACACACGTCATACACCCTCACCCGACACACACACTTCCACGGTCACAATCTGACCTAGGCATGCACGCCTAGGCCGTTTTGCGCCACACCAACCCCCGCCTTACTTTCATCGTGATATGGCAAAGCTCCCCAAGTCATTTGACAGGGTTGCGAGGCCGTGTTCGAGCGTTTCAGGTTTGAGCCCTTTTCGTCATTAGAGAAGGCATGAAGAAGCTTGCTTGCTCGCTCTAGGTTGCCCCCCTCCAGGCTGAGGCATCCCAGGTGTGCGGAAGTATCATGCGACCCTTTCGCACCTAACAATCAGGAGCTTCGTCGACTGCAGCTGCCTCAATTGGACAGACATCCTCCATGCGGGCGCGTGAAGAAGCAAGTGAGACTTTAGTCCCACCTCGGAAACACTCAACGTAGGTGCGTAGTATAATTTGCTTTTGTGTTCTCTGCTTATCGCCTCAAATCATGGGGTGAGGTACCCTCTCCCATGCCACTTGCCCCGTCCGAGTCCCACACCCACGTGGACTTGGCCGAGCCGTTTACCCTGCACTCCTCGCGCACCACCCACGCTGGTGTGCCTAGACCCGAGCACGCGTAACCCGACTCAATTACCCGACTGGCTCTGAGAAAGCGAAGAGAGAAATAGAGAGAGCGTACATGGGAGAGGGTAGGGGTAGGCTTTGCTCTGCTCTGTGCAGGGAAAGAAGAAGAAGGAAGAGGCAGCTGTTGAAGAAGGACTTGTGAAGGCTTAGAAGAAGAAGCTAAAGGCAGGAGTGGCTAAATAAAGAAGCGGAGGACTTGAGAAGCTAAAGAAAGAAGAAGGCTAAGGAAGAGGTGGAAGCTTGAAGGCAGAAGACAAGGAAGGAGGAAGAAGCACTGTAGCGGCTGAAGAAAAGGCTAAAGAAGAGGCAGAGGCAGAGGCTGAAGAAAGAAGAAGGAAGGAGAAGGTGCGGCCAAGTAGAGAAAGAAGAAGGAAGGAGAAGGTGAGGCCAAGTAGAGAAGGAAGAAGGACTTGAAGGTAGAATCAGAAACCAAAGAAGAAAAGACAAAGGAGCCGCAGAGAATAGAAGGTAGAAGAAGAGAAAGAATCAAAGGTAGAGAGAAGAAAGAAGAACTCAGAGAAGGAAGAAAAGAGAAGAGAAGAAAGAAGAGAGACTTTCTAATTATTTTTACATTTCTTCTCCTTAGCATCTATACACATTGAATTTCATTATCTTGCTGCATATTATTGTTGGACATCATATTTTGATTAATTTGAGATTGTGATCTTAGTTTTTAAAGACCAATTTGCTCCCTGTGTTCAACCTCGGATACTTAGGCTTTCAAGTAATAAAATTATTATCTATTTCCAAGGTGATTTCATTTATACTATAATGCAATATCTTTTAAAAATCAATTTCATCTTATTAACATTTTGGCACCGTTGCCAGGGAGCAACGGGCATTTTAGAAACTTTGATCACAAACCTCTGATTCAGTACTAACTTACTCTCTCTCTTTTGCTGTGATTGTTTCAAGGGAAGAAAAGAAAAGAAAAGCAGCCGCACAACAACCACACCCGGAACAGGTAAACTTTCATAGCCCTCTCTCTTGATCCCCTCAAAATCTGGAAAGGAAAACAAAGAAAAATCAATCTAGGGCTACTTGCTTCCATATTTAGTAATTCACCAAAGTTGCCTGATTTTTATTTCAACACATTTTTAGTTGCACATCAACTTAAGGTAACTAGGGCAAACACCTTCTTGATTGAGCCCTAGATACCAATTTTTGAGGCAACTAAATTGGACCAAATAGAGTCAACCTAAGGATTTCAATATAGGGTTTTAGAGACACATCTCTTAAGCAATGAATCAAAAATTCCAAAAAGAGGTGTGCCTAAGCCTTGTTTGAAGATTCTTATCCAAGAGAAACCCTAAGAAAATCAAGCTCTTAATTCACTTGAACCCTAAAAGAAAGGACCTAAAAGCTCTCAAAGGAACAAAGAGGTGAAGTTGATCCTTTGGGTCAACCAACCTTAAAATTAGGTCACTTTCTGCACTTAAAAGACCTAAAGTTCAAGGGGAACCCTAAGCACCTTGGTCCTAATTAAAAAAGGTAGACTTAAGAGGTCAAGGTTCCCATTCTGGTCTACCTGGAATCTCAGTGGCAAGAGAGGTCGGGTGGGGAAAACCCTGTAACTCGTGGGGATGCTCTACCGTGTAGGGGTCTTTGCGGGACTCTCCCTCTCTGGCTGCCTAGGTATTTCTCAGGTGGACGACCTTTCTGACTAAGGGGTATCATCCGCTCCGAACCTCTATAGTCACCCAACATTTTTTGGATGTCTCGATTGGGTCCAGCACATTCCAATCTCGTCAAATCCTTCGGTGCATGTTTGGTAGGAGGTCCTTAAGACCATCCTTAACACCTCCTTTAGAAATCCACTTTCGCCGAGGCTAAGCCTCGACGCCCGTGTTTGTGCAGCAACCCCACCACATAGATCTCTCCTCTGATTTAAAACCAAGTTCTCCTTCTTCCATCATGGCACAACCCATTGAAGAAGAGAACCTTGAGCGCCAACTTCAGCACCTAAATGATCTCTTTTAAAGCTTTGTAAACCCACCGCAGCGTCCTATGATGCGAGATCACTATAATCCCGCTGCGGTGGCAATCGAGCCTCGAGTCCAAATCCCGGCTGGTGGTCTTGATTCTGAACTCAAGCTCAATATGATTCACGCCATACCAAAATTCCATGGGCTTAACTTCGAGGATCCATTCCAGCACATTAAGCAGCTTAAACATCTAGCCCAGACCTTTGGGTCAGATGCACAAAATCGAAATGTTCTACTCATGAAGATATTTTCTTTCTCCCTCATGGACAAGACTGCTCATTGGTATCAGACGCAAACTCGTCCGATCAACACATGGGTCGAACTCCAATCCGAATTTTTGAAGAAGTTCTTCCCCGTTGGCCGGACAAATGCCTTGCGCCATCGATCACTCATTTCACTCAACAATCGGGAGAACCCCTTCACGAGGCATGGGATCAATTCTTGGATCTCACGTGAAAGTGCCCCAATCATGGAGTTCCTAAATGGGAACAAGTCCAATCTTTTTACCAGGGACTTCATGATGACATTCGATTATTTGTTAATAGAACCTGCGAAGGAAACATCATGGGTCAACATGAGGACACGGTGTGGGAGATTCTCGAAAATATGTGCAAGAACTCCATCAATAATGACTCCATGGGCTTATTCGACTGGACGAATGTCCGCACATCGATGAATCTTAGTGGAGCACAAGAGACGCAGGGCCTGTCCACATCCGTCGACTTGGAGCTGATGGCCAGTCGGTTGGACAAGGTCTCTATCATAGAGAAGAAGGTGGACGAGCTGACTCGACATTTGCAGCGAGCCACCTCTGCATAGAACTCATTCGCGCAGCCACCTCTTTCAAGGGAAACTGTGCTGAACATCTATCACCGATCTTCTCAGAGGATGGACCCGTATCCACCCCCGTCTGACTCCAGGATCGGAGGGACCTCCGATCCACTCTATTCTAGTTGGGGGAACTCTGAACCCTCGTACTCTAACTTTCCTCAGGCTCCTCTGACCTGTGAGGACCTCAACACCATCCAGAATGACCCATTCTCCAATACCTACAACCTTGGATGGCGGAATCATCCCAACTTCCAATGGGCGGCAGAATCAAAGACCACCTTATCAACCCCATCCACAAGCTCCTCGTCCATATCAGCTGCCTCAGCCTCGGCCCAACCCAACCTATCAATCTCGGCCAAACTAGGATCAAATGACTCTTATCCTTCAAGCACTAGCTAACATTCAGAAGACAAATGAGGCAATGTAGAAACAGCACAAGGATGAGATCATAGAGGTTCGCAATGAACTCGCCCAGATGGCGAATTCCCGCTAACCTGGCACCCTTCCTTCACAACCTCTGCCAAACCCAAATAACGTGCCGACCCAGAGGAGCGTTATGAGCCCAAATCTAGGCCACGCACATATGATTTATCAGACCCCTTCTGTTCCATCACCTGACGGAATGGAAGCTTCGACATCTTACATGAGATATCAACAGCAGCCACCCATCTTACCAACCCTAAATCAAAACCAGGCAGGATTAAACTCCGTAACAACCCGTAGTGGTAAAGCAACCCAAGACCCACCTTATCCAAACCACTCCACGCCTGGTAATAGCCCAAGCCCTAGGATAGTTATCCAGGAAACCCCTATCCCAGATCAAGGGCCTGGACTTATTCTAGAGGAACCAACCAAGGCTCCATTTCCCGAGGCCTTAACCAAGGGAAAGAGGATAACCAAACCCGTGGTTCCTGAGGAGGATCTGGTCAAGCTCTTTGAACAGGTTCACATAAACATCCCCTTGATGGATGTAATCCGCCACGTACTGGCTTACGCACGATTTCTGAAAGACGTGTGTACACCCAAGCGTAAGCTGCGAACCAAAAGTGGGAGTCCGATTGTACTGTCAGAGCAAGCCAGCTCTATAATCTTGAGTAAACTCCCAGCCAAGGCTAAAGACCCAGGTACTCCCCTGATTTCATGTAAAATTGGTGATACCTAAATCGACAGAGCCTTGCTAAACCTAGGTGCCTCCATAAACCTAATACCTACATCCCTCCTTGACCACCTTGAAGAGTTCGAGCTTAAACCGACAGAGGTGACATTGCAGTTAGCCAATCGATCCATCAAGTCACCTAAAGGAATACTCGAGGATGTCATTGCTAGGTGATTAGCCCATATTTGCAGGCTATTTAAGTATTTAAGTGCCTAGATATTAAGTTAATTCTAACATTTATTTAGCATAAATAGGATGTAAGTAGATTAATTCATATTTCTGATTTAATTACATAATTCATGCATTGCATTCATATTTAAATGCATTTAGAATTAACTTAGAATTGCATTCATTTAATTAGTTAACTAATTAGGTGCATTGCATGCATTATTTTAAGTTAACATAAAAGTTAAGGGTTTGTATATAAATAACCATAATATTTTATTATTATTTTATTCTTCTTCTATGAGCAATGGCTACATTTCTTCCTCTAGCTGCCGCATTGAAGAGCCCAATCAAGGAGTAGCACCAAAAGTTGATCTGGTCTCCTCGACTGGATAAGGAAGAGAGGGAGGCTGCCATGCTCTGGAGGCCATCAACCCATTTCACCACCATGCTGCATTTCACCACCATGGGCCTCCACGGCCAAACTCCGTCATACCGTGGGCCGGTGGGGTGACAAACCACCGTGCCAAGAGGATGGAGTTGGTCGCCACCATGTACGAGCTCCTTGAAGCTCGCCTACCGTGAGTGCATCTAATGATACACGACTTGCCACCGTTCCATCACCGTGCTTCTTCTTCACTTGCTTCAACACAATTCCTCACACACTCAACCAACCCATCACCACCATGATGAGTCCATTTTAATGGATTAATATTATGCCTAAGTAACTTTAATCGTCCCGTTTAGGTTTGTTAATAACTACATTAAGTTATAGAATGTTTGCATTCATCATGATTTAAGTTTACATCTATTTTATAGTATTCTATAACTTAATATGTAATGATTTACGTTTTTATGATTACAGGAATAATATTTGGAAAGAGGAAGGGGGGAATAATTTCCCCAACACATATCCTGCCAGCCGCAACTCCTCCCGCACATTTATCTAATCTCTCGCCGCCCTCCCTTAACAAATGAGCCAGAAATAGCTAAGGGATTTGAAAATCCCTTAACTCACGCACGTGTAAAGGAGAGGAGTTAAAGAGGAGGCGGAGAAAGGAGAGGGGCATCTGGATCTTCCCCCCTACGGGGAACTGCTCCATCGTTTCCACCGTGGAGAGGGTGAGCACTGTGCACCAAGCACCCATCTTCAGTGCCCCTGCCAAGTTGCGCCCACAGGCGCATCTTCCCTTCCAGCACCATCACCCCATCCTGCCCTTCAGCCGCACAAGCACCCATCCACCCTGTTCCAGCGCTCCTGCAGGCGCGTCCCCTCCTACAGGCGCCCTTCTCCAGCGCTCGTAGGCCCTCGCTGCCACCTTGCATGCTCCTGCACCGCCCTCGCCTCACCTGTGCTCCTGCAGGTGCGTCCCCTCTTGCAAGCACCCGCTCACGCACCCGCACCACCAATGCTTCCCTCTAATGCTGTAGGCACTCACGCCACCTCTGCCCACACCCGCCATCACCGCACCACCCCATTCGCTCCCGCAAGGTGCTTCCTCCTTCCAGCGCCTAGCGCTCCGAGCAGGCACGTCGTTGCCAGGGAGGCAACAGACACAATAGATTCACGTTATTTCTTTTTTTTAATATTCTAAGTTGCACAATCATCTAATCATTTTGATTATTGTGCGAGGAATCTGACACTGCGACAGGCACAGCAAAGCGACGACATTGACCCTGAACGACGCGCACGGCGGAGATGATCTTCATTTTAAAGAGTGATCTTCGTTTTCGTTGAAAACTTTAATATAAAATGATGTGTCATTGTATTTAACCGCGTGGTAGAAAATTGCTTTTCAAAACATTTAAATTCTCAAAACTAACCACAAAAAGTTAGGTCGTCTCCACGGGGAGGAATTAGCCTATTAAAAATGAGTAATAATGCATCAAGGAATCGGGAATATTAATAGAGGTGCATGCTAACTAGTGCTCTCATTTCCAACATAAATTCTCAATATAAATAATTAATCAAGAAGATGAGGGTGCACATGCAAAATTACCATAATATAATATTCTAAATAATGACCTTGGTAATAGCAAATAATGTTAATATTAATCTCCTAACTAATGACACCAATGTACTATAATCAATATCTCATGTTGTATGTCATTCATAAGGAGAAATCAATTATATGTAATTCCAAAATAAATAAGGAGCGTCCATGCAAATTTGCTGCAATATATTAATTCAGAAAATAAATGAATAGTATCTTTGACAATGGCATTTTCCATAATTACTAATTGAGTAAAAAACAGAGGTTTTTGCCTCTCTCTTCCGTGCGCGAGCGTGGGTCGATGGCGGATGGCGAGGTCACACGTAGAGATGCGTCTCGACGAGTGCTTCACAATGGCGGCAGCGACATGTTGCGAGGAGGTCGGTGGCGGCCGACAGGCGGGGATGAACGGCGGCAGTGGAGAAGCTGTTGCTGCCGCGCGTGCTACAGATGTGGGGAGACGCGAAGGCGTTGGCACGCGAGGCAGCAGCAACTTCTCCACCGCCACCGTTCATCCCCACCGGCCGGCCGCCACCGACCTCCTCGCAACATGCCGCTACCGCCATTGTGAAGCACTCGTCGAGACACATCTCTTCGTGCGACCTCGCCATCAGCCATCGACCCACGCTCGCGCATGGAAGAGAGAGGTAAAAACCTCTGTTTTTGACTCAATTAGTAATTACGGAAAATGCCATTGTCAACGCTACTATTCATTTATTTTTTGAATTAATATATTGCAGCAAATTTGAATGGACACCCCTTGCTTAATTTGGAATTACATATAATTGATTTCTCCTTATGAATGACATACAACATGAGATATTGATTATAGTAATTGGTGTCATTTGTTAGGAGATTAATATTAACATTGTTTGCTATTACCAAGGTCATTATTTAGAATATTATATTATGATAATTTTTCATGTGCACCCTCATCTTCTTGATTAATTATTTATATTGAGAATTTATGCTGGAAATGAGAGCACTAGTTAGCATGCACCTCTATTAATATTCCCGATTCCTTGATGCATTATTACTCATTTTTAATAGGCTAATTCCTCCCTATGGAGATGACCTAACTCTTCGTGGTTAGTTTTGAGAATTTAAATGTTTTGAAAAGCGATTTTCTACCGCATGGTTAAATATAATGACACATCATTTTATATTAAAGTTTTCAACGAAAACGAAGATCGCTCTTTAAAATGGCGCCGTTGCCGGGGAGGAAAAATGCCTATTAATTTTTCAAGAATTTTATGTTATTTTTATGCTATTTTGAAAGCTTTTCTGAATTACTAACTGTGGATTTTCTTCTGTGCAAAAACACACAACGAACGCGACGGGTGTGCACGGCGGAGACAATCTTTTTGGTGGACCTTAACGCCACCTGGAGGCCAGAAACAGGAACACGTGGGCCTTGATCCCACACACATAGGCTTATGGAGAAGCTTATTTCTGATTTAGTTAGATTTAGTTTAGATAGACATTAGAATTAAATTACTATCTTTTGGACTCTTGTCGGGTATTTTTAGGAACGTGTTCCCAGTGCCACTTTATTTCTTATTGCTCTTGTATGCAGGAGCGTATTTTCGGGAGTGTGTTCCCATTTATTTAGATTATAGGTTTATTTGAACTGTTTGAACTGAATTTCGGTTAGTTAGTTAGATTAGGCCTGTTTGTTATTATTATTAAAAAAAAAATCGAACTGCCTGCTAGATGCTGCATATCTATAGGAAGACCATCTGGGACTAAATGAGCAGTATCTAGTTTATTTTTATTGCATTGCATTCATTATTGCACGAAGAAAGCTAGAGTAAGGTACGTCTTCTCTTGAGCATCAATTACCTGTCATGCATATGCATTGAACCTAAATCTAAGACCACTAAAGTGCTTGAATCAAATTAATTCAGTGGTCACTTTAAAAATTGGGACTGCTAAGACATTGGACTTTAAAATCTGTGACTGAAAATTGTATGCAAAAGGATCCTGTTTGCGAAATTTCAAAAATCAAAACACGATCGTATGTTTGCACACTTGAGACACTATGCACCTCACACATAAGGTCACTAGATAAATTTCTACCTCTCCTCTTTTGCACCACAAGGGAAGTTAGCCAGAAATCAATAAGCCTATCCACCAAGTTACTTCGGTTCCTCGTGTGTGGGCTCGATCCGAGACTTCCATTCCTTGCGAGTAGGTTATAGGCACTAACGAAGGTTGGCCTAGGAAGCGTAATTTTTTGCAAAACTTGTTTGGCCATCAATTGAACATTTAATTCTAAGACCTATAATCTACTAAAAATAGATCCCTTTGAATTTGCATTTGCTTTGATAGTAGAACTCTCTAGGAAGTTTCTGCTTGTATTCTGATTTCTTCTAAATCCTGAGTTAAAACTGTTTTGCTTAAAGAAATGGATTACCCTTACTCCTATCAGTTAGATTATCAGAGTCAATACTTCCCATCTTTTAATCAGGATCCCATGCCCCGAGCGTATCCATCCATTGATGGGTACATTGACAATTCATGAGATCATTCTTATTCTTATCCTGGGAGTACTGGCATGAGAACTCCCACTTTTTAGTAGAGCCTAGGAGCAGGATTTCCCAACCCTGAAATCCCTACTTCCATGCAAACACCCAACCTCCCACCCTTCATGATTTTCCGTATCGAGGTTGGACCGATACCCCTAGGCAACCAGAGCCTGAAATTGACTATCCTCTCCAACCTGATAATAGTAGCCTCTCCTCTTCTATGATGGAAATGCAAAAACAACATAAGGAAATGATGGAATCAATGGGAGAGATGTTGAGGAATAGTCAACAGTTAAATGAAGAAATAAGACAACTTAGCTACACGCTTCCCAATAGTCCTGATCCCTACCCATACGATCATGATCATGTTCTGAGGAATCTAATGATAATAGGGATCCAATTTTTTGTAGCTATCACTTAGACTCTCCCAATGAGACACGACCACTAGAGGACAACGATCATAGTGATTATCCACCTGAACTATATTGGAGTCAAAAGCAAGGGAAATGGTACCTCTTGAGGACCTTGACCCCAATGACAGTATTCTCCTTACCCCTACCAACCCAGGTCAAGGTTATATTGTTCCTATCACTTCCCCTATTGATTATTTGGTGGAATCTCATTCTACCCTTAGTGAGCAAAATCCTGACCCTCCACTTAGGAAATCAACACCTATCATTCAGTATCCTGAGGATTTAAATGCACCCAATGAAGGTGACCCTAACGGAATGGAGGATGAATTAGATCAATTTTGGTCTCAGGGATATGAACAGTCTAATTCAGAAAATGAGGATGCCCCAATAGAGGAACCTGGACTGAAAATCTGGAATGAATCACAGGGGAATTATTTATCATTTGAGGATTTACCTTCAGAGGATAGAAATAATATGATTAAATCCAGATTCCTCCTTTCTTTTGAGAGTGATCATCCATCAAAACAGGAGTTGATGTTAGAGGAGGACAAACAAAATAATGAGAAGTCTATGGGAGACTCTCGGGGACTAAACACGTCAATTGAGGATTTATACCCTGAGAACAATAACGAATTCAATGATATAGGCTTGCTCAAAAATATTAAGACTAATCCTCCTTTAGAAATAATTGAGGATACTGATCCAACTCCTAATGAATCACATATACACCCCGACAAATATTTGAGTGAACCAAACGAATTCGAGGATGAACTTAGTAATAATGATTCAGATATTTTGACCCTGCCTTCAAAGAGTTGTAATTTGGAGTCTACCCTTGATTCAAATATGACTCTAATCATTAATGTTAGGTAGGGTAATATGCAGTTGTCTACAACTGTTAGGGAGTATACACAATCTGAATCATTGTTGGAATTGGACCTAACTTAGCCCTCATTGGACTTAACCATTACCTTCCAACACTACAAACAACCCTTATACTCCCTAACCGATCCTTGGCTCAGATCTCTGCTCATGTACATTGTTTCTAGAGAACATATCAGGCTAGTACATCCTCAGGTAGAATGACGAGTGTGGATTGATGCTTGTACTTTTACTCTCGCCATTCAAAGGTTTGAACTAATAATGATTATATCTTTTAAAACCCGTCCTGCATTGGAGGATCCTTGTTATCCTCTACTTATTTTGTTTCGGGAGGCCTCTTTTCATATTTCCTTTCTTGTTCCTAGGCCTCCCCAGGTAGCCAACGAGATTTTCTGTTTTCGTTTCTTTTGGCGAGCATTTAGAATTACATTGCATCATCAGCTCACCAACATCTGTGGCTACCTGTTTTCTAGGCCCGCACTGTTATGCATATTTTTAGGGCCTAATTTTTTCTATTTGGAACCAGACTTATAGGTTCCTTCAAAGTCTGGCTGCTGACAGAAAATGCAGCGCTTGTTGGGAGGCAACCCAGCAATCAGAATAACACCGTTGTCAGGTGATGTTTTTCCTTTCTCCTCCTGTTTTAATTTTACAATGGGGACATTGTAGGATTTAGGCATGGGGGGTGCATTTGCATGTTAAGAAGTATTCATGCATTTAGGTTAGCATATAAATAAAAATAAAAAATAGAGAAAATAAAATTCTTTTCTTGAGCTGAATGGATTAGTCCCTAGCAAAATACCTTTGTCATTAGAGGTTTTTCTTCCGAAATTATTTCTTAATTTTAGAATCCAGTACATTTATTTCACGTGCACGTAGACTTGGTAATGGATCCTTAAGAAAAACCAATGATCATTTGTAAGTCTACTGAACCCTTGGACAATTCATAGGGAGACAGGCATACTATCTTCTAATAGATCCCCCTCATATTTGTGAGAAGAAAGTAGAGAGATTACTGGTGTGCTAAGTCTACTGCAACAACTCTTAAGTTTTGGATAATTAGATGATGATACTTCAGAGTTAGGCGTAGTTTTCACTTTCTGTTCCTGTGTGCGTACTTTGTGTGAATTCCTGAGAGTCACCAAATAAGGCAGATATACAGAGATTGAGTCTTAATAAAGCTATAACTATGGTGGATGGTTACGACCGTCCTTCATAGAGTCCTCAGCTGAAGGAGGTTATTAGTGTCAAAGGTCAGAAATACGCCTGCCCTATCCATTCCTTCCTAGTGCCGAGAATAGGCACTTCCACCAAATAAGCTACATGATATCCTCTTGACCATCATCATCCAGAATAATGCCTCATAAATAAAAGTCTGTGCCGTATTATGTTATAAAAAATAAAAAAAAGAAAAAAAATGAAAAGAAGAAAAAGAAGAAACAGAAAAAGAAGAAATATTTATATTACAAAAAAAAAAGAGGGTCCAAGTTATAATGTAATATTAGTTCTGAGGCAACAGAACACCTATCGCGTTCCACCAAATATGACCCATACCTACCTTTTAGTATTTGTGATCGCCCGAATACTGGTTGAGGACTCTAACTTAGTTGTAGAGTTATTAGGACTTTAAATGAAGTGTGGATGCCATGTGAGGCCACCAAATAATGAGTACAATTTCTAAATCTGGCGAGATTTGTGATCTCAGAAAGAAAAAGAAGAGGGAGTGCCCAGGAACATCAAGAGAGCATAGTTGTGTAGCCTCTCTCTAAGTTGACTTGTCTAATAATCTAGAAATCTAGAGTCTGTAGTACTAGACTACATGTAGCACCAGATGGGTGTGTGCCACCAAATACAAATCCATTCAACTCGATATCTCCTTCCTAAGCCAAACGCCGGGGTCAAATTACAGATTATCCTCTGCTTTATCCCCGAGGAAAATAGTTGCCTATCCCGACAGTAATATTTACCAAGGGTGAAGTACAAACTCCCAATGTGAATTGGCTTTTTCACTTGGATCCGTTACTTAGGCTATTATCACGTCACATTTGTCTGGATCTCTAAAGTTTTGAAATAAAAAAAGAAGAAATCTTCTGATTACTTCTATTATTTTTTATTTTTGCTAGGGACTACCAAATCTTAGTCATGGGGGTATTTGATGAGTCCATTTTAATGGATTAATATTACGCCTAAGTAACTTTAATCGTACCGTTTAGGTTTGTTAATAACTACATTAAGTTATAGAATGTTTGCATTCATCATGATTTAAGTTTACATCTATTTTATAGTATTCTATAACTTAGTATGTAACGATTTATGTTTTTATGATTACAGGAATAATATTTGGAAAGAGGAAGGGGGGGAATAATTTCCCCAACACATATCCGACCAGCCGCAACTCCTCCCGCACATTTATCTGATCTCCTGCCTCCCTCCCTCAACAAACGAGGCTAGAAATAGCTAAGGGATTTGAAAATCCCATAACTCACGCACGTGCAAAGGAGAGGAGTTAAAGAGGAGGCGGAGAAAGGAGAGAGGCATCTGGATCTTCCCCCCTGCGGGGAACTGCTCCATCGTCTCCATCGTGGAGAGGGCGAGCACTGTGCACCAAGCACCCATCTCCAACACCCCTGCCAGGCCGCCCCCGCAGGCGCATCTTCCCTTCCAGCGCCATCACCCCATCCAGCCCTTTAGCCGCACAAGTGCCCATCCACCCTATTCCAGCGCTCCTGCAGGCACGTCCCCTCCTACAGGCGCCCTTCTCCTGCGCCCGCAGGCCCTCGCTGCCACCTTGCGTGCTCCTGCACTACCCTTGCCTCACTCATGCCCCTGCAGGCGCGTCCCCTCCCGCGGGCTCCCACTCACGCACCCACACCACCACCGCTTCCCTCCAACGCTGTAGGCGCTCATGCCACCTCTGCCTGCACCCACCATCACCGCACCGCCCCACCCACTCCCGCAAGGTGCTTCCTCCTTCCAGTTCCTAGCGCTCCCCGCAGGCAACGCATGCCAAGCACCACCAGCGCTCCCCTCCCACGCTGCAGGCACTCGCGCCATCACCTCTGCCTGCTCTAGCCCTCCTGCAGGCGCTAGCACCGTGCCACTCGCTCCCGCAGGGCGCGCCTCTCCAGTCGTCGCACCAACATAGCGCCTACACCTGCACCCAACCTCTGCACAAAGGTGCCCGCTCCACCTTGCGTGCACACTAGCCACCGCAGCCAGGCCGCACCCGCACAGTGCCTCCCTACAGCGTGCGCCTGCAGTGGTCCGCCTGCCTTCACCCTGCCAGGCCGCGCACACCTCCGCGCACCCCTCTCAAGCAACGCCTTCACAGCAGACAGCCTCCTCCAGCGTTCTTCTCCTCCGTCGATCGGCCACCTCCGGCCATCTCTGTCAACGCCGCAACCTCGATCGGATTGGCCTCATCTCTGCCAACCTCCCTTGCGTGTGAAAGCCCCGCCGGTGCTCTCTCTCTCGTGAGGAGGAGAGAGAGCAAGTGCTTTGTTTTACATTCCATTAAAAATTACATCTAATGCCATTTCCATCAGAAATTAATTTTTGATTTATTATTATTTTATTGTGGAAAAATTACGAATGCACACTCATGCTTTCTGATAATTGCACGTTTTTGATATTCACCTATTTCAAGATTGGTTTTGGGCTTAACTTGTGCAGCAATTTTCTCTAGTATATGTCAATTGAAAATTACATAAAATCATCATATATTTATTGAAGATTTCAATGAGGGAAAATTGCACATATACCCTTATCTTTTTGAGTTATTGTGAATCTTCTTTCCATCACATTTTATGTCGGATTTGAATAGGGATTTCGCACATAAACGAAAGAATATAAAATAATCGAGAATTTATTACATAATTGCCTCCCTGTGGACATGACCCGCTCTTCTGTGAGTGGTTATTTTTATCGTTGATTAGTCGATTTTTCCACCACTTAAATACTACAACGCAAAGTGGAAAGTCGACTCGTCACACCACCTGCAGCATACCACGCCCTCACCTCATAACCATCCAGGTCGTCACTACACGTACGCCACTCATAGCCATTCGCATGCACATCTCTCGTGCATTACACGCACCACCAGCATCGCCTGCGTCCTCCTCGCAGCAACTCCATCAACCACAGTAGAGTCATTCCACCCGCACGGCCCGCGCACATCTTCTTCGCTGCACCTCCGCACGAGCAGTAGCCACTCGCGCACACCTCCAGTGCGTGCCCCCCTCGCAGCACAGCCGCGTTCCCCTTCCACACACGGCCAGCAGTGCACTCTTCTCCTCTCTGCTCTCTCGTCTCCAACAGCAACAGCGCATCACCTTCAGCAAATCACGCCACGCACCTATGCTCCACCAGCCCGCGTGAGCCCCATACCCCTTTGCACGCGCCTACCACTCACAGCACCGCCCTGCATGCGCTGCACCTCCACAGTAGTAGGCGTGTGCCACAAGCAGCTCAGCGCACCTTCAGCCAGTGCGCCTCAGCCCCTGTCGCCTGCAGAACCAGTCGCATGCCCTCTAGCCGCAGCGCACGTAAGAGTAGCAGCAACAGCCACCGCTGCCTCCGCTTCTCTCCTCCATCCAGCCGGCCCAGACCATCTCACGATGTGCCGCTGCCACCGTCGCGAAGGCCTCACTCCGCCGACTTTTTCCCAGAGTAGCTCCTCAAACGAGCCTCTCTCCTATGCTTGAGGAGGAGAGAGGTATAATCCCTTGTTTCTTATCCAATTAAATTTTACATTGCCTGCAATTGTGGAAACTTGGATTTATGTTATTAATTTTATAATGTGGCAGTCTTATTAAGTGAACCTTCCTCTTTGCTTTAATCACCTTTTCAGCATATGTAAACCTTGTAGGCCTAATTAGAGAGTGGTTTGGATATCAATTTTTTTTGCAATTTCAATTGTGAACTTTTGTGAAAGACTTTAATGAGTTTTAAATAGGTTATTGTCTCCTTGTGGATATGACCCGCTCCTAATTGAGTGGTTATTTTAATTGCTTTGATTAGTTGATTTTTCCACCACATAGAACTACAAACGATGCATCATTTTATGTGTCAAACGACTTTAAAAGTGAAGAATCGACTCGTCAAATGGCGCTGTTGCCGGGGAGGCAACAGGCTTAATTAATTCGTAATTATTCATTTGTTCAAATTGATTTTTAATTGAGGCATATTTAACCTGTTTTATCTAATTTGGTGAGAGGTACACATATTACGCACAAATTATCTCATCGGCCTCAGAAACGCCATGGTGGACCTTGTTTCCACCACTTTGGAGGAGGAATCGAGTTTCACATGTACGAGGAAGAGCTTGAACATTGGTGAACTTTGTTGTCACCAACTAGGAGGACATCTAGAGTGACCATCTTCATCTCCGTCGATTTGTCAAGTAGATAGAATTTAGGTTTTAGAACTTTACTTTTCCTTATTTTCTTGCACTTACATTTGGTTTGAGACCCATGTTCTGGGGTATATTTTTAGGGGTTTGTTCCCCGATTTTGTTTTAGGCTCGTGTTGGGTAGTTTTTGGGAGTCTGTTCCCTCTTTTCTTTAGATCTAGGTTTTCTTTTGTGGGTTGTTTATCCTCTACTTGTTTGTGCACAAGTAGGTAAAAAAAAAAAGAAAAAAAAATGAGTTGCCTACTAGAAGCTGCCTACCCCTAGGATGAACCATTTAGGTTTGTATGAGCGACCTCTAGATTTATTTCTCTGCATTGTGTGCATTCTCGCATCGTTGATTGCTGGAAGCAAGGTACGCATTCTCTTACTTTGCATCCTATTCTTGATCACGCATTGCATTTGGACTTAATTCGAAGACCACATAATTTATCTTGAAAAGAATTAACAAGTGGTCACATTTTTTGAAAAAAGGACTAATTAAAGGAGGGAAATTTTAAAAACCAAGGATTTGATTTTCAAACTTAGCATGCGATTCAAAATTCAAAATCTTTTTGCGGTGTATGCACACTTATATCTCTTGCAGCATGACACTCTTTTAGACACTCCTTAGGTTTGGAAATACTAGGACAAGAGCCCTCCTATCGTTGGATTCTAAAGTGTTTAGAACTTGAGATCAAAGGTTTTGTAACTCCAAAGAGGGGAATACTCTGTCACGGATTTTTGGGGGTAGTTGAGAAGCACAGCGAAAGCACAACTTCAAAGGAAGGCTTAGGCCTACCTGCATCCCTCGATCTTCCATCTTTGGAGTTTCTGTACCATTTGAGATTTAGGGAAGAACACCTAAGCTCCAACTAGGTCTTCTTAGGCGAGCCGTAGGTCGACAATAAGCGCATAAATTGATTGAACAAATTGTATTGTCACCTAGAATTTGACTTAAAATCAAAAGCCTAACTAGGGAAAGACCTAAAAAGTCCTTTTTGAATTATGTTTTGCTTGGGGAATTTTGATTGAGGTGTGAGCTAGAATGGACCACATTGATTTTCATCCTTTCACATCTTGCCCACACCCTCACCCCCACTCTGTACTCTTCGATCCCATACACCGAGATGGTCTATCCTTTGATGGACATAATGACAATCATTGGGATCCATTTTACTTCTATTATAGGAGTATTGGCCTGGTTAAGCCCCAAATCAGTGAGTAGAACCTAGGAGTGGGATTTGCTTTGCCCAATATCCCACACACCATAGAAATACACAACCCACCTTCCCTGAATAATTATAATGGTTGGACAGACACTCCTGGGTACTGTAAGCTTGAGCCTGACTTCTCTCATGATAGAAATGACCTCTCGTCCTTGAAGATGGAAATACAGAAAATGCAAGATGAAATGATTGAATTGTTAGGAGAATCTTCGAGAGCAGGCCAACAAGAAAGAGATGAAATTAGCCGTCCAATCTACCCCATTGAGGATGACATACACCCCTCTACAATTGATGCATCTCCCGTGGGAGAGCTACACTTTAAGTTGGAGGGAAATTTTGGGGATTATGTAAGGGAGAATAGCTACTTTTCGAGAATCGATTTTGAAACCTCCCTATTAGACACTTCCTTGAGAGATCCACGCCTTAAGTGGGAGGAAGATACATATGAAAGTAGCTATGCATTGGATGAAGAAAGGTGGCAACCCGAGGAAGATGATGATAAGGTTGAGTATCCACCTGAATTATATTAGAGTCAAAAGAAGGGAATGATGGTACCATTGGAAGACCTTGACCCAGATGATAGTATTTTCGTGACATTTGATGAGGTGGGTCAAAGTCAAGTTGTTAATCCTACCCTCCCTTCTGATCACGAGATGGAACTCAAACCCACCCTTAGGGAACCTAACCCTAAAGAAATTGACCTATCTGAGGAGTCCGATGTTACTAGTGTAAACCATTTACCTCAGATAGAGTACCCTAGGGGATCTGCTGAGATTTTAGATGATTCTAGACCTTGGGAATATGATGAATCGTATGATGAGGTGATGGATAAATTATATGAGGAACCTACATTCAAGATTTGGAGTGACACTAAGGGTGATTATGTCATATTTGAAGAGTTAGCCCCTGAGGATGTCACAAATTTGACCAAATTAGGTTTCCTTAGCACACCCATTGATGGTATTTCTCCTCATGATGAAATGATGGAAAATTTGGAAGAAACTTCTAAGATTTATGTGGATTCACATCTGGACTCCAGGGAAGATTGGAGTAAAGAACAAGAACCCGGGGATGACTGATGCGGATTTTACGCGGTTTGTAAAATACGTCGTTGTAACACATAAAATCGATCAACTCTTAAATTTATAAACCTAGATAGTGCGGTATCTAGGGTCATCCAAGGAGGCAATATGTTTGCAAAATTAAAATCCCTTGCTTAAAGATGGAACTCAACTTTCTTTTTGGTGTTTTATATATATGATTTTTTTTTTGGTTTTGAAATAACGAGAACAAGGCGGGTTTGTTGATAGCAAGAAAATTCTCTATACTAATCCACTACACTACTATTATAGTGACAAGTAGAACCTCTCCCTAAGCTCACTCTAGGCACGTGGAGGCCTAGAGTAATTAGGGAGAGGGAGTGAAAATGGTTAAACAAGAATTCTACAAGACTATGCAACAACAAGATTAAAGAAGGCAACTTTGATTAAAAGAGAGAGTGTTTTACAAAAAACCCTAGTAGATGAATGCTTCTACTACTAGATAATTGCAACAAGGAAAACAAAACACAAATCTTCCTGAATTGTTGGTGAAGAGGGGAAGCTCCTGGCTCAAAGCTTAGTGGCTCCTAGGCTTGAAAAGGGCTCCTCCTTCTCCGTCCTTGAAAATGAAGTCCTCCAAGGTGGTAGCTACCACCTTTAATTCTCCTCCTCCAAGGGTAGACGTCCACCCTAGGTTCTTCTCCTTTGCCTGGCTGTCCTCCTTGAAGTGGAAAGCTCTTCCTCCTTGGCGTGGCCTAAGTTGAAGAGAGTGGGGAGAAGAAGGCACCAAAGGGGCTGGTGATGTGCCCCTTTAATCTTCTTCTCTACTCCTTCTTCTTGGCCATAGGTATAGGTGGATGTAGGTGGAAGTAAACACTAATGGAGGATGGGAATTATGTGGTGGTAGGGTAGGGTATTTATAGGATGGGAAGGGGGGTGGTTATTGATTAGCCCATAGTTGTGGGCTATTTAAGTATTTAAGTGCCTACACATTAGGTTAATTCTAACATTTATTTAGCATAAATTAGGATGTAAATAGATTAATTCATAGTTTTAGTTTAATTACATAATCCATGCATTGCATTCATATTTTAAGTGCATTTAGAATTAGCTTAGAATGACATTCATCTAATTAGATAACCAATTAGGTACATTATTTTCATTAACATAGAAGTTGAGGGTCTGTATATAAATGACCATAATATTTTAACATTATTTTCTTTATTCTTCTTCTTGCATGAACGGCTGGCTGCCGTTCCAACGCCACCAGCTGCCGTAGTGAAAAACCCATTCAAGGAGGAGCGGATGTGTTGGATCTGGTCGGGCAGCTGATTTCAAATTTGTGCAGGACACTACAAAAGGAGGAGGGAGGCAGCCGAGCTCGGGAGGCCTCCACCACCGACCCACCACTGTGCAGAGAGATTTCCTCTCTTCCATTCCATACTGCCGGCATCAACCGTGGTGGCAAGTCTCCACCACCGTGGGCGTGTGGTGTGACAGGCCACACCGCCATCCGGAGCTCGCCCGCATTACCGTGAGCACCTTAGCGTGCATCTCCCTCGCTGTCGTCACCAACCACCACCGCTACAACCACCGTCACTGCAATCACCTTATCATTCACTTAAGACATCCAGGAAATTTCCCGGACGTCTGAAGCTAGCGTACCCATCTGAAGTCCACCTGCACCCGCAAAACCACATCTGCCCACTCCACCTTCCGTGCACGCCCCCTCCAACCGCACCCGCTCAGCCTACAGCGCCCTCTTCCCGCGCCTGTAGAGTCACCCGCTCACCTCCAGCTGCTCCCGCACCCTCTGCCAAGAGGCTGTGCACCCGCTCACCTCCAACCACGCACCCGCACCCGCTCAGCCTGCAGAATTCCAACCGCAACCGCTCCCGCGCCTGCAACCGCAACCTCGCCTGCAGAACACCAACTGCAACCGCACCCACGCCTGCCGAACCTCCAACCGCACCCACCAGCCTGCAGCGCCCTTCTCCCACGCCTGCAGAACCGCCAGCAGCGCGCGGCAGTCCTCACCGCCAACCGGCTGCGCGTGCTCACGCCAAAGCAGTTGCGGCACCGGCTGCAGCCACCTCCGCCAGAGCTCGTCTGGCCGCCTCCAGCCGCCACACGACACGCCGCCACCACCGCTTCAAAGCCCTTGGTCCAAGGGACTTCCTCCGAGCTTACCGCGCCCGACCATCCACTCCTCGTCGCGCAAGACAAAGGGGAAAAAATCCCCTGTTTTGCTACAGTAACCTGCCAATTAAAAATTACATTTTCTGCCATTGTCACTTTTTAATCATATTTTATTGATTCTGCATTGCTAAAAATATCCTCTAGTTTCTCAGAATTACTATTTCAGCATTGTTTCTTACTTAAACCTTAATCTGAAGGCAATTTTGGCTTGATTCTTGTCCAAACTAACTACGAGAAAATGTTTTTAACTGGTGCGAATTTTATTACGTCATTGCCTCCCTGTGGATACGACCCGCTCTTCTGCGAGTGGTTATTTCTTCTTAAATAATTGATTAGTCGATTTTTCCACCACATTAAACTGGAAACGACTTTAAAGCGAACAATCGACCAGTCAAATGGCGCCGTTGTCGGGGAGGCAACTGACGCAATAATTTTGCCTGATTTTATTTTGATTATTTGTCAATTGCACACTGATTTGACCATTTATTATTTTCTTTTCTGTGCGAGAAAATTTGTGCAAGAATCAGCCACTGTGAGAAGGCGACCCTTGACGTCGCCAGAGGAGAATTGGACGAGCAATTTTTAAACGGAGGAGAAGGTGGAGGACGAGATGGACACCATTTTATTTAGTCGCTAGTTTAATTAGACTAGAATTAAGACTTTACATTTAATTTTACATTGTAGTTAGTTTGAAACCCTTGTTCTGGGGTATATTTTGAGGGGTTTGTTCCCCGATTTTGTTTTGGGCCCGTGTTGGGTAATTTTTGGAAGCTTGTTCCCTTTTCTTTAGATTTAGGTTTTTAGTTTATTGATTACTTTTATTTGCTTGTGCATAAGTAGTTCTAAAAAAAAATAGAAAAAAAATGAGCTGCCTGCTAGGAGCTGCCTGCCTTAGGACAAACCATTTAGGTCTGTATGAGCAGCCTCTAGATTTACTTCTCTGCATTGCGTGCATTCTTGCATCATAGATCGCTGGAGGCAAGGTACGCATTCTCTTACTTTACATCCTATTCTTGATCACGCATTGCATTTGGGATTTAATTCAAAGACCACAAAGTTTGTCTTGAAGCGATCTAACAAGTGGTCACATATATTCGAAAAAAGGACTAATTAAAGGAGGGACATCTAAAAATCAAGGACTTGATTGTAAAACGTGGTGTGCGATTCAAAATTCAAAATCATTTTGCGATGAATGCACACTTATATCTATTGCACCACAGCACTCATTTAGGCACTCCTAAGTCTTGAAACGACTAGGACAAGAACCCTCCTATCGTTGGATTCTGAAGTGTTCGGAACTTGAGATCAAAGGTTTTGTAAATCCAAAGAGGGGGATACCCTGTCACGGATTTTTGGGGGTAGTTGAGAAGCACCGCGAAAGCACAACTTCAAAGGAAGGCTTAGGCCTACTTGCATCCCTCGATCTTCCGTCTTTGGATTTATTTGACCATTTGAGATTTAGGGAAGAATACCTAAGTTCCAACTAGGTCTTTTTAGGCATTTCGAAGGTTGACAATAGGCGCGTAATTGATTGGGCAACTTGTTTTGTCACCTACAATTTGAACTAATGTCAAAAGCCTAAATCTGTAAAGACCAAACAAGTCCTTTTGAATTGTGTTTGTAGTGCATGCTTGGTAGGCGTTCTCTTAGGAGAAAACTTGTATTTGATCCTGAACCTGAAAGAATCCTAAGAAGAGACCTTCCAAGGGTAGAAATGGCCGGTCAAAGGAGCCTTAAGGAATATTTCATCCCAACCAATCAAGCTGGCCCAGCACTACGTAGACCTGGAGGGGACAATCCGTATGAGATCAAAAGTAGTACCATATCCTTGCTACCCTCCTTTTATGGTACTACTAGGGAAGACCCTTACAGGCATATCGAGGAATTCACCGAGGTCTGTTCCACGGTGAAGCTGCAGGGCATTACTGATGACGCTCAAATGCGCACCCTCTTTCCCTTCTCCCTAAAGGACAAAGCCAAGTATTGGTATCACACCCTTGATAATATAAATACTTGGGATGCCCTGAAGGAGTTTTTGAAGAAGTACTTCCCCATGAGCAAAACAAATCACTTTAGGAGGGAAATTATGAGTTTTGTTCAAAAGGATGGGGAAGCATTCCATGATGCGTGGGAGCACTTTAATGATTTGCTGAGACTTTGCCCACATCACCAGGTACCTAAATGGCAACTGGTTGAAAGGTTCTACACCGGACTTAATGGTTCGCATAGGCAAACTGTGGATGGTGCTTGTGCAAGAACCTTTCTATCTAAGACTGAGGATGAAGCTTGGAACTTATTTGATACTTTGAGTGAGAATTCTATTCACTTGAATTCTGCTTACATGGATAGAAAGCCCACTCTCATTCAAAGAAAGTTGGAGGCAAATGAAGCAAGGGACATCCAGAATTTAGCCTATCAAATTCAATTATTGAATCAAAACATGGAAAGGCTTATGTCGAACCAGAGTTCATTCGTACCTAACAACTCCACATCCCAAGCTTCCGAATGCGTAATTTGTCAAGGCAATACACACGCCACTGTGGATTGCCACTTGGCCTCCCAATTCCCTGAGCTTGTACAAGCGGATTTGAATGCCGCTCAAGGGTTCTGTCCAAGACCTCGTAATGATCCTTTCTCCAACACTTATAATGAGGGATGGAGGAACCACCCAAACTTTTCATGGAGACAAGGAAATGTCTCAAATTCAGGGAATTACAAACCACAATCCTTTCAAAACCATCAAATGAACCAACCTCAGACCTTTGCCCAACCTAAAACCTCTGAGATGGATGAATTGAAGGCGATGTTGAAAACTATGCAAGAAAGTCAAAGTGCCATCATCCAATCTCATGACAAGGCTATACATGAGATGAAATCACAAATTGGACACCTTGTTGAGGCCGTTAGATAGAGGGAGACTAGGAAGTTTCCCAATGCTGCTAAGGAAAATCCTAAAGGAAAAGGGATTGTCTTTAGGGAACATGCTCAGGCGGTGACTATTCTGAGGAGTGGGAAAGAAATTTCCAAACCCAATGCTCCTATAGTCTCACCCCCTAAAAAACCATCCACCCCGACTTTCACCCCCACCGGAGAAGATTTGCCCAAATCTTCTCCGCTTGAAATCACCTCACCGAAAGAAGTTGCCCCCGTTCCACCCCTTACTCAACATGACAACCCTTCCACCCAGAGATCAAGAGTGCCTTTTCCAGAGCGCTTATCCACCTCTGGGTAGACTTCTGTTGGCTCATCTGGAGCCAAAGATAAGACGAATGAGATTATGGAAACTTTCAAGCAAGTACAGATTAACCTGCCTTTGCTTGAAGCTATCAGGCAGATTCCGTCTTATGCCCGCTTCTTAAAGGACCTTTGCACGAAAAAGCGGCAATCTAGAAAACAGGTCCAATCAAAAGTTGTCCTGCCTGATTCTGTTAGCTCAATTGTTCAACATGGCACACCCCCAAAACTTAAGGACTCAGGAGCCCCATACATCTCTGTAGTTATTGGTGACTTACAAATTGATGAGGCTCTACTTGATCTAGGTGCGGGGGTGAACATCCTTCCGAGCTACATGTATGAACAACTTGGGCGAGGCAATCTGAAGCCTAGCCCTGTAATCCTTCAAGTTGCTGATCGATCACTTAAGACACCACGGGGAATTTTGGAAGATGTCCTCGTAAGAGTGGAGGATTTCTTCTTTCCCGTTGACTTCTTAGTTTTGGACACTGACCCTACCAACAAGCCAACCAAACCCTCCATCATTTTGGGTCGCCCCTTCCTTGCAACTTCCCATGCTTCAATTAATTGCAATACTATGGCATTGAAAATGGGCTTTGGGAACAGGAAAATCTGGCTTAATGTGTTTGATGCTTACAAACAAGCTGGACTTGAGGATTGTTCTCAAGTTGAGGTGATAGATAACTTGATTGAAGAGGCAACTCCTGCAATGTTATGTGATGACCCCCTTCAGCATGTCATGCTAAATGAGCATTCCCATCTCTTGGAGGAATGTGAAGGGGATATACTAGAACTAGAGGAATTGCTAGGAGTTTCTGCTGAGTCTCTTCCCCCATCATTTCCACCGAAGGTAGATTTGCTACCTGAGATGGGGACATCTATTATGAAACCCTCAACCATACAAGCCCCCAACCTTGGCCAAGGAATCTTCCTTCAGTTTTGATTCAAAGTGTGCCGAGGCCTTTCAAACTCTAAAGGAGGCCTTGATCTCTGCACCTATTCTCCAAGCTCCTGATTGGACACTCCCATTTGAGCTTATGTGTGATGCTTCGAATTATGCAGTGGGAGCAGTCCTTGGACAAAGGGTTGAGGGAAGACCTCATGTGCTGCATTATGCAAGCAAGACTTTAACCGAACCTCAGCAAAACTACACCGTCACTGAAAAAGAATTACTTGTAGTTTTTGCTCTGGAGATGTTTAGGTCTTATTTACTTGGGTCTAAGGTGGTTATTTTTACTGATCATGCAGCAGTGAAACATCTCATTGCTAAGAAAGATTCTAAGCCACGTCTGATTAGTTGGATCTTACTCCTTCAAGAATTTGACTTGGAAATACGTGAAAAGAAAGGAGTAGAAAATGTTGTGGCTGACCACCTGTCTCGCCTTCCTCTTAATGACTCTATTTCTGAAGACATTCGCGAGACATTTCCCGATGAAACTCTGATGGCGATAACACCAACTTTACCTTGGTATGCAGACATTGTAAATTACTTGGTCACTGGACAAACTCCTGGCTCTTGGGATGAGAAAAAAAGAAAGAGATTCATTTCTCAAGCAAGATATTTTCATTGGGAAGAGCCAGAATTATTTAGAATTAGACAAGACCAAGTATTGAGACATTGTGTGCCTAAAGAGGAACAACAAAGTGTGCCGAGTTTTGGCCATGAACTTCATTGTGGAGGACACTTTGGTGCTAAGAAAACTGCTTTTAAGGTTCTCCAGTCCGATTTTTGGTGGCCTTCCTTATTTAAGGATTCTCATAATTTTGTTAAGGCTTGTATTAGATGTCAACGGACTGGAACGATTGGGAAGAAGAATGAAATGCCTCAACATCCTATTCAACCTGTTGAAATTTTTGATGTGTGGGGAATTGACTTTATGGGCCCCTTCCCGTTGTCCCATGGTTTTGAATATATCTTGGTGGCAGTTGATTATGTCTCTAAATGGATAGAGGCCATTCCTACGCGCACAAATGACCACTCTGTGGTTTTGAAATTTGTGAAGGCCAATATCATATCCTGTTTCGGCTGCCCCCAGACTATTATAAGTGATGGGGGACCTCATTTCCGAAACCACCACTTCAATCGGTTAATTAAGAGTTTAGGAGTGACTCACAAGGTTGCTACCCCTTACCACCCTTAGACAAGTGGCCAGGTTGAAGTATCAAATAGGGAGATAAAAAATATTTTGGAAAAGACCGTTAGACCTGATAGGAAAGATTGGTCCCAAAAGCTCGATGATGCTTTATGGGCTTATCGAACAGCCTATAAGACCCCTTTGGGTACTTCTCCCTTTTGGATTGTGTATGGAAAAGCATGCCATTTACCTGTTGAGTTGGAACATAAAGAACTTTGGGCTATTCGAAGTGTTAACATGGATTTAGAGAAGGCAGGTAAAGCACGATTTCTAGAATTAGGTGAGCTTGAGGAGCTGAGGAATGATGCTTATGACACCTCTCAAGCTTATAAAGAAAGAACTAAGGTCGTGCATGATAAGTTTATTCTTCGAAAGACCTTTGAGCCCAACCAACAAGTCTGGCTTTTCAATTCCAAACTTAACCTTTTTCCTGGGAAGTTAAAATCTCGTTGGGATGGGTCTTACATAATCACCAAAGTATTTCTGCATGGAGCTGTGGAGATCAAAAATCCTTCCTCTTCAGCAACTCCCTTTATCGTCAACGGTCAATGGTTAAAACCGTATATAACTTTAGACGGCTATCTGGTTGACGAAGTCACTCTTGAGGAGCCTTAGCTCCTACCATTCTCCACCTCAGGTAATATCTTCCTTTAGCTTTTTTTGTTTTCAATAAGGACATTGTTTGAACCAGGCATGGGGGAGAGGACCTGAGGCATTTTGTTTATAGCATGCATATAAAAAAAAAAAGAAAAAAAAAAGGTTTTGAGCTTAACTGGCTAGATCTTGCATTCTTAAGCAAATCAGAACTCTAGGGTAGACTAAATTAATTCTAGGGTCAAACTTTAGAAGCTAAATGAGCTACTAGCTTTAGACCTTTAGGGTCCTTTGTAGACTTAAAAACTTAAGTAGGAGTTAAGTTGCAGACCATTCCTCAAGAGGTTGAGGAAGGGAAGCTAGGGTTTGAGTTAAAAGGTGGGGTAGTACCTAGAGTCTTATTCTACCTTTTGGTTTATGGGTCCTTGTAACCCAAGCATCCAAATTTCACACACATGGTCTGGTAATTAACTTAATTTCTGTCTTTCTGAAAAGAGAGTTGGTTCTCTTAGTTTTGACTTAGGAGAGGCTTGAAAACACATTTTGATTGGAAGAGTTCCCGCCGCAGGAGAGGTGGAGTATATACTTACCTTGAGGATGCGATGATAACATATTACCTCCTCGGCACTTGTCCCTTAGGATATCCATCCTACTGGGGGCATGTAAGCGTATTGCGTGGTTCAGGTACCATGGGCGGCCCTATCTCGAAGTGCCGATTGCCATAGGCCTGAATTCGCTTGAGAAATCCATGGGCGATACTATCTCGAAGTGTCGATTGCCAGGAGTTCTTGGGGTCGTTATGGGCAGTGTTATCTCGAAGCATCGAAAGCCAGGCACCCTTCGAGGTATGGTAATGGGAACAATGAATCCGACACAGACCGTGTTGATAGCTGATCTGAGGTTAGACTTAGAAGAATCAAACAAAAAAAAAAGTGTATATTAAAAAAAAAAAAAGATCCTTTAACTCAAATAACTCAGACCAATGCACAGGCACGGATGCTTTAATCTCAGGGATCAATAAACTTTAGGGTAGAGTCAGAAATCAGGGAAACTTGTGCCTGCAACTCGTCTTTAGCCGACCTAGTTTATAACTTAGCAACTACATAGGAACCTTGGGTCTAGAGTCTGAACTTAATATGCTTCTGAAGGATGACTAAGTGAGTTGACTAGTCTACTTGGAGGGCTAGGTTTAGCTTAATTTTGCTAGGGACTAGCAAAAACTAGGCATCGGGGTATTTGATTAGCCCATAGTTGTGGGCTATTTAAGTATTTAAGTGCCTACACATTAGGTTAATTCTAACATTTATTTAGCATAAATTAGGATGTAAATAGATTAATTCATAGTTTTAGTTTAATTACATAATCCATGCATTGCATTCATATTTTAAGTGCATTTAGAATTAGCTTAGAATGACATTCATCTAATTAGATAACCAATTAGGTACATTGTTTTCATTAACATAGAAGTTGAGGGTCTGTATATAAATGACCATAATATTTTAACATTATTTTCTTTATTCTTCTTCTTGCATGAACGGCTGGCTTCCGTTCCAACGCCACCAGCTGCCGCAGTGAAAAACCCATTCAAGGAGGAGCGGATGTGTTGGATCTGGTCGGGCAGCTAATTTCAAATTTGTGCAGGACACTACAAAAGGAGGAGGGAGGCAGCCGAGCTCGGGAGGCCTCCACCACCGACCCACCACTGTGCAGAGAGATTTCCTCTCTTCCATTCCATACTGCCGGCCTCAACCGTGGCGGCAAGTCTCCACCACCGTGGGCGTGTGGTGTGACAGGCCACACCGCCATCCGGAGCTCGCCTGCATTACCGTGAGCACCTTAGCGTGCATCTCCCTCGCTGTCATCACCAACCACCACCGCCGCAACCACCGTCACTGCAATCACCTTCTCATTCACTTAAGACGTGCGGGAAATTTCCCGGACGTCTAAAGCTAGCGTACCCGTCTGAAGTCCACCCGCACCCGCAAAACCACATCTGCCCACTCAACCTTCCGTGCACGCCCCATCCAACCGCACCCGCTCAGCCTGCAGCACCCTCTTCCCGCGCCTGTAGAGCCACCCGCTCACCTCCAGTTGCTCCCGCACCCTCTGCCAAGAGGCTGTGCACCCGCTCACCTCCAACCATGCACCCGCACCCGCTCAACCTACAGAATTCCAACCGCAACCGCTCTCGTGCCTGCAACCGCAACCGCGCCTGCAGAACTCCAACTGCAACCGCACCCACGCCTGCCGAACCTCCAACCGCGCCCACCAGCCTGCAGCGCCCTTCTCCCGTGCCTGCAGAACTACCAGCAGCGCGTGGTAATCCTCACCGCCAACAGGCCGCACGCGCTCACGCCAAAGCAGCTGCGGCACCGGCTGCAGCCACCACCGCAGGAGCTCGTCCGGCCGCCTCCAGGCATCGCATGACATGCCGCCACCACCGCTTCGAAGCCCTCGGTCCAAGGGACTTCCTCCGAGCTTCCCGCAAGAAAAAGGGGAAAAAATCCCCTATTTTGCTACAGTAACCTGCCAATTAAAAATTACATTTTCTGCCATTGTCACTTTTTAATCATATTTTATTGATTCTGCATTGCGAAAAATATCCTCTAGTTTCTCAGAATTACTATTTCAGCATTGTTTCTTGCTTAAACCTTAATCTGAAGGCAATTTTGGCTTGATTCTTGTCCAAACTAGCTACAAACAAACGTTTTTAACTAGTGCGAATTTTAATACGTCATTGCCTCCCTATGGATACAACCCGCTCTTCTGCGAGTGGTTATTTCTTCTTAAATAATTAATTAGTCGATTTTTCCGCCACATTAAACTGCAAACGACTTTAAAGCGAACAATCGACCAGTCAGTTATGGTGTTCTCTTGGAGGGAAATGAAGGGGTGCTTGGATATTTTTGGAGGGAAAAATGGGAGGGAAATGAAGAGGTGCCTTGGTTTTCCCTCCAAAAATACCTTCTAGAAGGCAATTTTGGAGGGAAAAAAATGGAGGGTGGAGATGGGTTTTGATGGTGGATGTATGGTGGTGATGGAAAGGATAGTTGGCACCAAAATAAAGTAGGAGTAGGTTTTGGTGCCATGGAGGTGGACTAGCTAAGTTAAGCAGCTTAGCTAGCTTAGCTAGTAGGGAGTAGAGTTGGAGGCATTTGGAGCTAGGGTTTTCAGGGAGAAGAGATGGAGGTAGTCATCTTGAGCTACACTAGAGTTGGTGGCTGCTGAAGAGAGCTGCAAGGAGCTACCTTAGCTGGCTTGGCTTGCTAGTTCTTTGCTAGCTACTAAGCCAAGCTAAAGCAAGCTGGCTTCTGCTGAAAGGAGCTGAGGTGAGCTGGGTCTAATGCTCCCGGGGAGGATCAAGCTAGGTGAGGCAGCTAAGGTAGCTTAGCTCAACTGAGTTGAGCTAAGCTGAGTCCCCGGGAGCTGGACTTGAGCTTCCTAAGCTGGAATGAAGTCATCTTCAGCTGGCCGGAGTTGAGTGGAGCTGGATGTAGCTGGACCTAAGCTGGGGTGAACTCCAGTCAACTCAGCTAAGCAAGCTAGAGCTCCCTGTGGACTAATGGGAGCTGAGATGAGCTAGACTCAGCTAAGTTGAGCTGGATCTGAGCTGACCTGAGCTAGGGTGAGCTAAGATGAGCTCTCTTGAGCTGCCATTTAGCTGAGATGAGCTAACACTAGTTCAAGTGAGCTAGAATCCAGCTATGGTGAGCTAGATCAAGCTGAGTTCCAATTAGTCTGAGCTTCTTCTTCACTAATTACCTTCCTGAGTTTTAGGGTTTTGGAGTTCTGACAATCTGCATATCCCTAACACTCACAAAAATGCATTAAAAAGATAATAAAAAGTGCAATACATGCCTAACCTAATTGATGCTTAAATGCAGCCCAAAAACCCGTTTGCAGAGCAAAATCCTAAGAGCTAAGTTTGTTTTAATACATAAAAATGATGATAAACTGGCGTTTATCAATGACATTGATAGGATAATCCCTAGATCTATTGCTTCAACCTGCCTTCATTTGTTTCGAAGTCACCCTCTGATTCGCTTATGTCTGAAGGCAAAATTTTGACTCCTGATGAAGTGCAGGAAGATACTGGTGATAGTGCAAGGAATGCTAGGGATGCAATTGAGGATTTGGAAAGAGTGTTAGGGATGGACATTGAGCTGATTAAACCCAACCTAGATCATATGGCCATCTCGCAACCTCGAAACTTGGACACCCTAGACGATCCTTGCCTTAGAGATTTGCTCACTTTTGTTTTGACCGGGGGGCTTAACAAACCAATATTTCCTGTAATGGAGTATCGGGTATGGATTGATGATTTCTTTAGTTAGTCCATTACCCTGGCGGTTTATCTCTGCACCATTCCTTCCCCATTCCTTTTGGAGGATCCTTGTCATCCTCCCCCTACCCCTTTGGAGGTTGTTATGCCAGTTTATCCTTTAGAACCTCTTCTGGTGACCTGGGAAGATTTTATTCCCATCCTGGTTGGGCGAGCATTTGCTATTGGGATTCATCATCAGCTTGCCAACATCCTAGGTTACCTATTTTCTGGGCCGGCATTACTTTGTTCATTTTTATGGCCTATTTCTGTGATCCTTGAACTTGATTTGCAGGTCCTTTGGCTACTCGGCTTCTAACAAAAGAACGGCTGCTAACATTGCATATTTTAGGCATGGGGGGTGTACTTGGGGATATACATAGCATAGTCCATTCATGCATTTAATTAAAGCATTCTGCATTGCATACATTTTTATTAAAAAAAAAAGTTTTGAGCTTAACTGGCTAGGTCCTACATTCTTAAGCAAATCAGAACTCTAGGTGAGACTAAGTTGGGTCTAGGGTCGAACTTTAGAAGCTAAATGAGCTACTAGCTTTAGACCTTTAGGGTCCTTTGTGGACTTAAAAACTTAAGTAGGAGTTAGGTTGCGGACCATTCCTCAAGAGGAGGAAGGAAAGCTAGGGATTGAGTTAAAAGGTGGGGTAGTAACTGGAGTCTTGTTCTACCTTTTGGTTTACGGGTCCTTGTAACCCAAGCATCCAAATTTCACACACTTGGTCTTGTGTAAGTAAGTAATCACCTTAATTCATTTCGTAAAAGAAAATTGGTTCTCTTAGTTTTGACTTAGGAGAGGCTTGAAAACATAATTTGATTGGAAGAGTTCCTACCGCAGGAGAGGTGGAGTATATACTCACCTTGAGGATGCGATGATAATATATTACCTCCTCGGCGCTTGTCTCTTAGGATATCCATCCTACTAGGGGCATGTAAGTGCATTGTGCTGTTCAGGTACTGATGAGAACCTCATCATGAGCCATAACTAGCTCATTTTGACCCAATACAAAGGATAAAAGCTCCTACATAACTCAAGGAAAGGCTTAACTCAGAGAATTCTGAGTTTAAGGAGAAAACAAGTCATAAGGGGTAAAAATGCAATTTTACCAGTATAATCTGCATACAGGGTAATTCAGGGTCCAAACAAAGGTCAAAGCAACTTAATAAGAATAAAAGTGGGATGAGATGATCTAGCAAGGGCTACAGCAATTCCAAGGAACTAAATGATAATCTGTAACCCTAAAACAACCCACTTCAATTCACGAGGTTCGAGGCAAAGTAAAAATAGAATAAACCCTCTAAAATTCATATAAAAATAATCTCTAGGGTTTAGAACCTTCAATTTGGCCTTCAGAACCCATGTTGACCTACATTGAGAACCATGCCCAATTAATAACTTAATCTGGGTTTTCGCATAAATTGACCGGTCAAACCAGGTTTAATATAGAAATAAAATTCACCATCAGATTCCTTAGGTCCTAATTAATCATGTATAAAAACTTGAGCCTAAGAAGAAACCTCCTTGACCGACTTTACACTTTGGTCCTCATATATTTACTTTTTGGCCCTCAACTTTTGAACCGTCGCATTTTGGCCCCTAACTCTCCTTCGTTCTTTGCATTCAGGTCCCCCCTGCAAAACCGGCCAGCACCATGCTCCGGCGACCTTGCGCGGAGCATGGCGCCGCGCAGGGTGAGGGGGAAAGCCTGGCAAGTAAACCAGGGGTGCCCTGCGTTGTCAGCCGTCGCAGGGACACCCCCCTGGTCGCTGTAGCCCACCATACCGGCCGTGCGAATGCACGGATGGTATGGGTTTTCGTCTCCGGCCATCCTCCGGCGAGGGAGACACGTCGTCTCCCTCCGCCTCCCTCCCTATTTTGATCCCTATAAATACCCCCCATTGCTCCACAGGCCGGGGCAGCTCGGATCTGACGGAGAAAATCCCCAACTTTCCTCTCTTCTCTCTCCGGCAGACGCTCACCAGCTCCGGCGGTTCCTCCCCCTCCTCCTCTTCGCTCTGCCGCAATACCAGCAGCAGAGACTTCCTCCCCTGCTCTTCCCGCGCCACGCCGCACCCAGCTGGCGCCTCTCCGGCTCTCTGCTCGCCGCCGCCTCCTTCCCTGAGCATCTTCTTCTCCGGCGACAGTCGATACGACTGTCGCCCTACTGCTCCCCCTTCGTCCCTGCAAGTAAGTTAGAACTATTTCCCTTCTTCTCCTCTTTCTTTCCCCGGTTCCAATTTGTTCAATTAAGCCCTCGACCGACCCTGACCATCGTCACCCCCTTCGACTCCGGCCACCCTCCGGCGAGATGTTCCCATCGCTCCACAGCCTCACACACCTCGCCGACCCTCACCGAACCTCCGCCTCATCACACTGAGCACCCCCCACCCCTCCACTGCCACTCCACACCTCCGTAACGCTCCCCCGAACAAACCCATTCCTTCGGTTGCAGTCCAACCTAGGGCTGCCGCCAGACACCACCTTGCGGCCTGCCGCGCAGCTCCTCACCTTCGCCGTGCCATGGAGAAGGTTCCCCAGTGGTTTGATCAGGCCGAGAGGCCATATTCGTGTCCGACAGGTTTTGAGGTTCGACCGCCATTAACGCACATTGAAGCAGCTTCTCCCGTGCTCCAGGCTTGAGGACTCCAGGTCTCCAGCTGCTGCGGAGTACGGGGAGTCTTGCGAAGGCAGCCAGCCAGCAACCTACGCAAATCGAAGCCGCAGCTGTAGAAGCCAGGTCGCGGTCTCCCAGCAGGCGCACGCGAGGAAAGGTCTGCGTTTAGTCCCACATCGGTAAGCCTCACAACCTTTCCACTGTTTAAATTGATTTTGTGCACTAGCCTTACTGCCTCAGCACACGGGGTGAGGTCCCCTTTCACCCGCCCGGTTACCCGGTCTCGTCTGCGCTCACGCCCTGCGGACCTGACCCGACCCGACTTAGACTGACCTGCACTCCTCGCCCACCACGCACGCCGGTGGGCCTGGACCCGGGCGTGACCCGAACCCGATTACCCGGCAGCTCTGGGAGAGCTTTCCCAAGAGTGGTTTCAGAGAGAGAGAGACGCAGGGGGGAGAGGGTAGAGTAGGTTTTGTTCTCTGACGTAAGCTCTGAAGTGTGCAGGCACAGGTGAAGAAGAAGAACCGCGGAAGAAGAAGGAAGCTGAGGGAGACACTGTAGCAACAGGCAGTTTAAGTCGTCTGATTTGGAAATCAGACGACATCCTGAAGGGAGAAGAAGAAAGAAGGAGGGGCGACGTCCTGACTGAAAAAGAAAAGAAGAAAGAAGGAGGGAGATCTGAAGAACAACAGAAGAAGGCGAGGCAGAGGAGAACACAAAAGAACAAGGGAAGAACTGAAAGAAGAAAAACAAAGAAGAAGAAGAAGAGCATCACCATTGCAGAAGAAAGACATCACCTCTGCAGACAAAGAAGAAGAAGATCTGAGACGAGGAGAAAACAAAGAGAAAAGAAGACAACAAATTCTTTCCCTCTCTCTTTCTTTATTTTTTGTAAGAGAAACATGTATATCTCTAGAATACAACTTGCTCCCTGAGTTCGACCTCGGGAACTCTTTTATTTTCCGAGTAAAAAAAATTATATTTGAAATGTTGGCAATAACTGGCTATACTACAACGCTATAACAATAAAACCCGGTTATCTCCCTAAGACCACCGTTCCATTAGGTACCATGGGCGGCCCTATCTCGAAGTGCCGATTGCTATAGGCCTAAATTCTCTTAAGAAATCCATGGGCGATACTATCTCGAAGTGTCGATTGCCAGGAGTTCTTGGGGTCGCTATGGGCGATGCTATCTCAAAGCATCAAAAGCTAGGCACCCTTCTAGGTACAGTGATGGGGACAATGAATCCGACACAGACCGTGTTGATAGCTGATTCAAGGTTAGACTTAGAGGAATCAAACAAAATATATATATATATATTATTAAAAAAAATCCTTTTTCCTTTAACTCAAATAACTCAGACCAACGCACATGCATGGATGCTTTAATCTCAGGGATCAATGAACCTTAGGGTAGAGTCAGAAATCAGGGAAACTTGTGCCTGCAACTCGTTTTTAGCCGACCTAGTCTATAACTTAACAACTACTTGGGAACCTAAGGGCTAAAGTCTGAACTTAATATGTTTCTAAAGGAAGGCCGATTGGGTTGGCTAGTCTACTTGGAGTGCTAGGTTTTGCTTGATTTTGCTCCGAACTAGCAAAAACTAGGCATGGGGGTATTTGATTAGCCTATATTTGTGAGCTATTTAAGTATTTAAGTGCCTAGACATTAAGTTAATTCTAACATTTATTTAGCATAAATTAGGATGTAAATAGAATAATTCATATTTCTGATTTAATTACATAATTCATGCATTGCATTCATATTTAAATGCATTTAGAATTAACTTAGAATTGCATTCATTTAATTAGTAAACCGACCCCCTTTTGGTCTTCTGTGGTGCGGGCCCTAAAAGATAATTGGAATTTTTTCAAATCAGTTTTAGGTGATGGAAAAAGCTTCAAGTTTTGGCTGGAAAATTGGGTACATGGAGGAACGTTTAAAGATAGGTTCCCCCTTACTTATGCTCTGGCTGCAAATAAAAATGCAGTGGTAGCCGATTATTGGGATGTGGATTCGGAGCAGTGGTTGTTAAATAATGGTGGGTGGAATAATCATGAAACAAGATCTCGTGTAGAGACTAAACGTCTCATGCAAGAGCTTGCGGCTTTCAAACCCATGCCTCAAGAATATGATACATACAAATGGGACGGTAATTTTTCTACTGCGGCTGCCTATGACAGGTTGATAATGTCCTCCAGGATGGCGGAAGATGAAGAAATGGGGAAAAAGCTATGGAAGTTAAAAATACCACTAAAGTTACAAATTTTCTTATGGCTCTGCAGGAGGGATGGATTGATTACTGGAGATCTGAGGCATAGAAGGATGGGGACCCCCGCCCAGTTTTATTTTTTATGTGGGCTGCATAATGATTCTAGCGTTCATATCTTTTCTTCATGTGCGATCACTGATTATGTATGGAGGAGAGTATGCAACGAGTCCTTACCCACTTGGGGGAATTTGTGGCGCTACCTTGTGGATGGGAATAAGCCTTATATACACATGGTGCCTGTGTTATGGGCTATATGGAGGGCTAGAAATGAGCGTGTTTTTCAGGAGACCCCAGTGTATGTGGAAAATATTGTAAATTTTTGCTGGTGTCTCATACAGCATTGGGAGTCGAACTTGTAAATATTTTTTATTATCAATAATAGCTCTCCTGGTTTGCTATCGGTGATTCGATAGCATTCCTTTCTTTCTCAAAAAAAGAAATTAGTTAACCAATTCGGTACATTGCATGCAATATTTTAAGTTAACATAAAAGTTGAGGGTTTGTATATAAATAACCATAATATTTTATTATTATTTTATTCTTTTCTATAAGCAACGGCTGCATTTCTTCCTCTAGCTGCTGCATTGAAGAGCCCAATCAAAGAGTAGCGCCAAAAGTGGATCTGGTCTCCTCGACTGGGATAAGGAAGAGAGAGAGGCTGCCATGCTCCGGAGGCCATCATCCCATTTCACCACCGTGCAGCATTTCACTACCGTGGGCTTCCACAGCTAAACTCTGTCATACCGTGGGCCGGTGGGGTGACAGACCACCGCGCCAAGAGGATGGAGTTGGTCGCTGATGAGTCCATTTTAATGGACTATTGTTATGCCTAAGTACTTCAATTCTAACATAGTATGTTTGTTAATAATCACATTAAGTCATTAAATAAGTGCATGTATCATTACTTGAGTTTTTATTTATTTTATTGCATTTTATAGTATGTAATTATTTTATGTTTTGTTGCAGGAATGATATTGGAAAGAACAAGGAGGGGGGTAAATTCCCCCAACAAATAGCCAGCCGCAACACAAATATCCCATCCTTCGGTTGCCCTTAAAAACTTCCCTCAATAAATGCAAATGATGTTGGCCAAATTTAGAATAGGATTTTGAAAATCCCTTGGGAGGCGGAAGAGAAGAGATATAGAGGAGAGGCAGAGGGGATTGGAGAGGCCATCCATCATCCACTGCGTGCACTGCGAACATCGAAGGCCATCCATCAACCGTGCAACCAGCGTGCACTGTGCACACCACGCACCCGCGCCCTTTGCAGGTGCAGGCCACAGCCAAGCCCTTCTACGCACTGCCCTTCACCACGCCAAACCTTCCAGCCTGCACCGCACCTTCCAACGCCCTACTGCCCTCGCGTGCCCGTGCCATCGCCTTCCACCTCCAGCGCCTTGCGCGCCCTCTGCAAGCATGCTCACACCTCCAACCAACACTGCAGGCGCAACGCCAGCACCCACCTGGCCCACCCGCACGTTGCACCAAGCGCCCTCTCACCACAGCACGCCCTCGCCTGTACCTGCGCTCCCACCGCGTGCTGCACCAGCGCTCTTCATCGCCCCCTACTGTGCTCTCCAACTCCTGTCCAGTGCCCACAACAGCGCCCTCACCGTGTCCTCTACAGGTGTAGGCCTCCCTGCACCCGCGCTCTCTCCAGTGCACAGTAGGCGCTGCTCCCCTCCAGCGCCCTTGCGGGCCAACCTTCAGTAGGCAGCAGTCCCCCTTACGCATCCTGAAGACACCACAGTGCCTTCCAGCACCAGCAGTAGCAGCGACAGCCAACCTGCAGCAAGCTCCGCCGCCGGCCAACCTTTGCCTCCGGCCACCTCGACCCACATTGAGAACACCGACGTGAAGCCACCACTCTGACGTACCTTCCCCAAGGACCTCGCAGCCAGCCGAGCCTCTTCACGTGTGCAAGGAGGAGAGAGGAATTTTCCTCTGTTTTGGGTGAAATTAAAAATTACCATTTGTGCCATTGCCAAACACTATTGCATTATTTAGTGGATTAATATATTTGAGTGAAATTGCATGCATGCCCTTACATGTTATAGTATTTCTTTCATGCACTTAACTTTTAAATGGTGATGTGATAAATGCATAAGACCTGCTCCATACACTCACATGACCTAAAAGAGAAAGCCCCATGTTTTGAAATACAACTATTTTACATGCCATTACAAGTTATTTCATGAAAGGAAAATTATATCCATATCCCTGCATTTATAAATAATTACATGTTCCTTCTTTTCGCCTTGTTTCGCATCAGATTTGAACACGGATTGTGCACGTGATTGAATAAGTACAAAGGAAAAAAGATATTTTGTGAACTTATTAATCTGCTCCTCCCTGTGGATACGACATCCTTTATTGTGGTTTAAATTCATATCTATGTTAATCATTTGATTGAGAGATTTCCACCACATTAATTACAATGACATATCCTTTATTGCTATCATAACTAAGCGAAAATCTCTCCGTCAGTCGCCACCGTGTACGAGCTCCTTGAAGCTCGCCTACCGTGAGTGCATCTAATGATGCACGACTTGCCACCGTTCCATCACCGTGCTTCTTCTTCACCTGCTCCATCACAGTTCATCACACACTCAACCAACCCATCACCACCACCTGCAGCATACCACGCCCTCGCCTCGCAACCATCCAGGTCGTCACTACACGCATGCCATGTGCAGCCATTCGCATGCACATCTCCCACGCATTACGCGCACCACCAGCATCGCTTGCATCCTCCTCGCAGCAACTCCATCAACTGAAGTAGAGTCATTCCACCCGCATGGCCTGTGCACATCTCCTTCGCTGCACCTCCACATGAGCAGCAGCTACTCGCGCACACCTCTAGCGCGTTCCCCCTGGTAGCACACCTACGTCTCCCCTTCCACGCACGGCCAGCAGTGCACGCTTCTCCTCTCCGCTCTCTCGTCTCCAACAGCAATAGCGCGTCACCTTCAGCAGATCATGCCACGCACCTGCACTCCACCAGCCTGCGTGTGCCTCATCAGCACCCCTTCACGCGTGCCTGCCACTCACAGCACCGCCCCACGCGTGCTGCACCTCCACCACAGTACGCATGTGCCACCAGCAGCTCAGCGCACCTTCAACAGTGTGCCTTAGCCCCTGCCACCCTCAGCAGCAGCGTCCACTTCAGTCCACACGCGCCTCCCTACGTGCATGCACACCTTAGCCCCTGCCGCCCACAGCACCAGCCGCGCTCCCTCCAACCACAGAGCCTGTAAGAGCAGCAGTGACAGCCATCACCACCGCCACTTCTCTCCTCCATCCCGCTAGCCCAAACCATCTCACGATGTGCCGTTGCCACCATCGCGAAGGCCTCACTCCAGCCGACTTTTTCCCAGAGTAGCTCCTCAAATGAACCTCTCTCCTGTGCATGAGGAGGAGAGAGGTATAATCCCCTATTTCTTATCCAATTAAATTTTACATTGCCTGCCATTATGGAAACTTGGATTTATGTTATTAATTTTATAATGTGGCAATCTTATTAAGTGAACCCTCCTCTTTGCTTTAATCACCTTTTCAGCATATGTGAACCTTGTAGGCCTAATTAGAGGTGGTTTGGATATCAATTTTTTTTGCAATTTCAATTGTGAACTTTTGTGAAAGACTTTAGTGAGTTTTAAATAGGTCATTGTCTCCCTGTAGATACGACCCGCTCCTAATTGAGTGGTTATTTTAATTGCTTTAATAGTCGATTTTTCCACCACATAGAACTACAAACGACGCGTCATTTTATGTGACAAATGACTTTAAAGGCGAAGAATCGACTCGTCATTAAAGTACGAGATTTCTACTTCCCGGTGGATTTTATAGTTCTAGATATGGATGCACCTAAAAATCCAAGGGATACACCGATTATACTAGGGAGACCTTTTCTAGCCACTGCTAGGGCCAACATAAACTGTGAGGAGGGCCAAATAGAATTAAAATTTGGGAACCAAACTCTAAAGATTGACATCTTTAAGGCCCAACAAGGGATTAATTATGGTGTTATAGAACAAATATGTGATATCAAAGTCATGGTTGATGAACCGCATATCGAGGACAACCTGATTATCCCCGATCAACCACCAGAAGATCAAAACCCACAAACAGAGGAGTCTGAACCTGATCTAGATACACCCATAACTACTACCCTTGTCCCTGATACATACCCTGAACCGCCCACTGCTGCTGATAATCCCGTCCTGGAACTCAAGCCCCTTCCCGATCATCTGAAGTACATCCTTTTGTGTTCCAATCAGACGTTTCCTGTGATTATCAACTCTCGACTCACACCTGACCAGGAATCCCATTTGATTACTATTCTCCAGCAACATCGTAGAGCCATTGGATGGACTCTCGATGACTTGACTGGCATAAGCCCCTCTTATTGCACACATCGAATCTACACCAAAGAGGGCGCACGACCTTCGTGAGAAATGCAGAGACGTTTGAACCCTAATCTGTAGGAGGTCGTGAAAAAGGAGATCATCAAGTGGTTAGATGCAGGGATCATCTACCCGATCTCTGACAGTCATTAGCTGAGTCCAATCCAGGTTATGCCTAAGAAGGCAAGACTCACCATCATTACGGCTAAAACCAGAGAGGTCATACCGACCCGAATAGCTAACTCGTGGAGAGTCTGCATTGATTACAGAAGACTCAATTCCTCCACGAAGAAGGATCATTTCCCACTACCGTTTATTGATCAGATCCTTGAGAAACTAGTAGGAAATAGGTTCTTCTGCTTTCTTGACGGGTACTTGATAGCGAAAATACTTGGTTTGTTAATTAGGTCATTGTAACGCGTAAATCCACTTTCGCTCTTAAATTTATATTCCTAGATAGGAGAGTATCTAGGGTCGTCCAAGGAGGCAATATGTTTGCAATAGTGATTCCCTTGCTTAGAATAAATCTCAACTTTCTTTTTGGTATTTTTTCAATATATCATTTTTTTTTTTGTTTTTAAGCTAAGGCAACATGCGAACTGGTGGCGGAAAAGATGATTTACACTTTAATTTGAATACTACTTCTATGTGGCAAGTAGAGCCTCTCCCTAAGCTCACTCTAGGCAAGTGGAGGCCTAGAATAATTAGAGAGAGGGAGTGAAGAATGCTAAAAATAAGCAAATAGAAATGCAAACAAGAAAACTTGCAAAGAAGGCAACTTGATAACTGAAAAAGTGTTTTACAAAAAGGCCTAGTAGAGGAAAGCTTCTACTACTATAAAAATGCATTTAAGAAGAGAAAACACAAATCCTCTAGATAGATGGTGAAGAAGAGGGCTTCTTGCTCCAAGGTTGGTAGCTCCCAATCTTGAAAAGAGGGCCTCCTTCTTCTCCTTCCTTGAGAGCTCCTCTAAGGTGGAAGCTACCACCTTCAATGCTCTCTCCAAGGGGTGGGCATGCACCACCCTCAAGAACTCCTCCAAGGTGGCATGGACCACCTTCAAGATCTCCTCCAAGATCTTCCTTGCCTAGCTTCTCCTTTGGCTGGCGTGACCCAAGAGAGAAGGGAAGAGGGGAAGGCACCAAGGGGACAGAATATACCCTTAATCTTCTTCTTCTTCTTCTTCTCTCTTGGACGTGGGCTTCTTGGTGGAATATGAGAGTGAAATTGCTAGCCAAGGATGACTTGAATGGTGGTGGGTAGTGGTCTTTTTATAGGGTAGGATGGGGGGTTAAGGTGCCCCTTGAAATGGAGGGCTAGGATGGAAGAATGGAGGTGGTTGGTGATCCTATGGCTAAGGAGAGTTGGCGCCAACCCAAGGGGTGTTAAAGGGGGTAGTTATGGTGGTGTTGGTGTCTTTTGGTGGTGGAGAGACACCACCATGTTGGCGCCAACATGGGGTCTTCTAGAAGGGGGGTTAGGTGGATGGTGGAGATGAATTCAAGGGAAATTGTGTGGTGGAGATGAGGGGGGATTTTGGAGGGAAAAGTGGCTCCATAAAGGGGGTGGTTAGGGTAGTTTTTGGAACCACTTTTAGGTGTCTTTTGGAGGTGGTGGGTAGGTTAGGTTGGTGCCAAGTAGGTTAGCTTATGTGGAGCTTAGGTGGAGCTAGTTGGGTGGAGTTGTTAGGTGGGTTTTTTGGGGTGGTACAAGCCAAGGAAGTTGGAGCATAGCTAAGCTAAGCTAAGCTAAGCTAAGCTAAGCTAGCTTAGCTAATGGAGGAGTAGAGGAGAAGGTGTTGGAGCTAGAGTTTGGAGGGAGGAGCTGAGGAGGAGAAGTCTGGAGCTGAAATTGGAGCTGGCTGCTGCTGAAGAGGCTGGCATGGAGCTATTCTAGTTGGCTTAGCTTGCTAGTTCTTTGCTAGCTACTAAGCTGAGCTAAGGTAAGCTAGCTTCTACCATAATGAGCTAAGGTGAGCTGGGTCTGGTGCTCCCGGGGAGGGTCAAGCTGGTTGAGGCAGCTAAGGTAGCTTAGCTCAACTGAGTTGAGCTAAGTTGAGTCCCCGGGAGCTGGACTTGAGCTTCCTGAGCTGGGATGAGTTCTTCTTCAGCTGGCTGGAGTTGAGTGGAGCTGGATGTAGCTGGATCTGAGCTGGTGTGAACTCTTGTCAACTCAGCTGAGCTAGCTAGAGCTCCCTGTGGACTAGTGGGAGCTGAGATGAGCTAGACTCAGCTAAGTTGAGCTGGATCTGAGCTGACTTGAGCTGGGGTGAGCTAGGATGAACTCTCTTGAGCTGCCATTCAGCTGAGATTAGCTGAATGGAGTTGGGATGAGCTAATCCTAGTTCAAGTGAGCTAGGTTCCATCTGCGGTGAGCTGGATCAAGCTGAGGTGAGCTGGATCAGGCTGAGTTCCAGCTAGTCTGGGCTTCTCCTTCACCATTTGCCTTCTTGAGTGCTAGGGTTTTAGGGATCTATATATCTGTACATCCCTAACACTCACAAAAACATATTAAAAAGATAATAAAAAATGCAATGCATGCCTAACCTATTTTATGCCTAAATGCAGCCCAAAAACCCATTTGCGGAGTAAAATCCTAAGAGCTAGGTTTGTTTTAATGCATAGGAATGATGATAAACTAGCGTTTATCAGTACTCCAGTTATAACCAAGTGGCAATCCATCTAGAGGACCAAGAAAAGACAACTTTCACCTGCCCCTTCAGGATGTACGTGTTCCGAAGGATGCCGTTCGGTCTCTGCAATGCACCCACAACTTTTTAGCGATGCTTGTTTGCTATATTCTCAGATATGGTAGGTGATTATCTGGAAGACTTCATGGATGACTTTTCAGTATTTGGAGCATCATTTGATGATTGCCTCCAGCACTTGGTCCAAATACTCAAGCGATGCATTGACGTGAATCTGGTTCTTTCCTAGGAAAAGAGCCATTTCATGGTGCCTGAGGGAATCATTCTGGGACATCTGATTTCTGAGAAAGGCATCCAAGTCTATCGAGCCAAGGTTAATTCGATTTCCAAATTTCCTATGCCTAGCTCGATCAAGGACATCCGATCTTTTCTGGGGCACGTCGATTTAACCCTGATTTTTCAAAAATCGCGTGCCCCCAACTACTCTTCTCTACAAGGATGTACCTTTCGAAATCTCCAAGGAATGCACTCGAGCATTTGAGATCCTTCGTGACCGAGTTGCCTAAGCCCCGATCCTATAGTCCCTTAATTGGTCTCAACCCTTTGAGATCATATGCGATGCATCTGACTTTGTTGTAGGAGTGGTTTTGGGGCAGAAAATTGACGAGAAACCTGTGGTCATTTACTATGCTAGCAAAACACTTGACGAGGCTCAGCGTAACTACACAGTTACTGAGAAAGAGCTACTAGCCATAGTATTTTCCCTATAAAATTTCATATCATACATCTTGGGTTCCCATGTTATCATCTATCCGGATCATACAGCTGTGAGGTATCTCCTTGCAAAGAAGGATGCGGAATCTCGATTAATCCGATGGATCTTGCTGTTGCAAGAATTTGACCTTGAGATTCGCGACAAAGTGGGAAAACCGAATGTGGTAGTTGATCACTTGTCTCGCCTTCCTTTTGAGATCATTGACCCTTCCGGACACATCACAGAACATTTTCCTAATGAGCACCTCCTAACTATCGATATAGGGCTTCCATGGTTTGCTAGCATAGTAAACTACTTGACATCACACCAGATCCCATCCGATTGGCCGAAGGCCAAGAAGGACAAATTGCGTTCCGATGCCAAGTACTACCTTCGGGAGGACCTGTATCTATTCCGCATTAGTGCTGATCAAATAATTAGACGATGTGTCGTGGAAGTGGAAATCAAAGACATACTCTCTTTCTGCCATGACTAGGCATGCAGTGGACATTTTTCAGGACATAAAACTACATCAAAAGTCCTCCAGTGTGGCATGTACTGGCCCACAATTTTCAAGGATGCATACAATCACTGTAAGGCATGTACCCATTACTAAACCTTGGGCAACATGAACCATCGAGACATGATGCCTTTACAGTTGATTCTGGTATGCAAAATTTTTGACATTTGGGGGATTGATTATATGGGACCCTTCCCTATCCTGGACGGCTTTGAATACGTATTACTCGCTGTCGACTATGTGTCCAAGTGGATCGAAGCCATTCTGACCCGAACCAATGATCACAAAGTTGTTTTCAAATTCATTCATCAAAACATCTTCTCAAGGTTCAGGATTCCACGTGCAATAATTTCTGATGAAGGGACCCATTTCATAAACGCTCAGTTCAGGTCACTGATGACCAAATACGGGGTGTTGCACCGAATCTCTACTCCTCACCACCCCCAAACTAATGGTCTAGCTGAGCTATCAAATCGGGAGATCAAGAAAATCCTCTAGGTTACTGTTCGACCTGACAGGAAGGATTAGTCATCTCGGCTTTCAGAAGCATTGTGGGCTTATAGGACCACCCACAAGACCCAATTAGGTATGTCTCCCTTCAAACTGGTGTACGAGAAGGCGTGTCACCTCCCCATCGAATTAGAGCATAAAGCCTATTGGGCAGTACAGAACTGCAACTTAGATCTTTCTAAGGCTGGAACCCATAAAAGCTTTAGATGAGCGAGATTGATGAATTATGCCATGATGCATTTGACAACTCGCGAATTTACAAAGAGCAGGTTAAAGTCTTTCACAACAAGCACATATCTAGAAAGATCTTTTATCCTGGTCAAAAAGTCCTACTCTTTGATGCCAGACTCAAATTATTCCCAGGAAAACTACGATCTATATGGATCAGACCCTACCTAGTCTGACAAATCTTTGGAAATGGAGCTGTTGAGATCAGTCCACTCAGCCATTGATGTAAACACATTTACACTACTTAAAATGTCTATTTATGCATGTTCTTAAGCATAGGATTGCATTTCATGATATAAATATTGCTTAACATGCATCATCTTGCATTTATAGTAGTTTGAATAAAATGGAGGTTAATTGTCTCCTTTTATGTGCGTGGATAGGGCAAACATTTTATCGGGGCCTCGAATCAAAAATCCAACCGTATGGATGTGATCAGGGCGATGATTGGAGTTCAACGACTCCAAGATCGCCCTAATCAGACATTCGTAGCATCAGATAGTGACCAGGGAACCCTAGAAGATCAAGGGCCAGGATGGCAAAAATTTACACTTCAGATGACAAATCCGATCACACGGATGAATTCGGATCGACAATTGCAGCCCAACAACGCAAAAATCAAGTCAATCCGACATCCATGGCACCATCTACAACTTCCAGAAGATGAACGGCCAAGATGGCGCCACGTGGTGCCATCTCGACCGCCCAAACGGCCGCACGCATTCCACAAAGGCCCCACACCCGCTCGCTCTCCACCGCTGGATCTTGATCCAACGGCTGTGGTCGACCGCGCCTAAAAGCGTCTGCTCGACCATCCGTGCCCAATAGCGCAGCGGTCGAGCACGCTTCCGCGAGCGGCGGGCGTGGGTTCGAGCCGCGGCGAGGGGCTGGAAGGTGCAGGCAATTGAGGCGCATGGAGAGTCAGATGGAGATCGGACGGTCGCGTGCGCCCGATAGTGTTCACGTGCGATTGAACGTGCAGCGTGAACGCACGATCGCACGGGCCAGGTGGGCACACAACGAGCGGGCGGAGACGCATCTTAAGCCGTCCGATCTCGCGATCGGACGGCTGAGAATCGACGAACGTGCGCAAGTATTGCACGCGCGGGTAGCTGAGCGGGCGCGCGTGGGCGCGGAAGCTACGCCCACGTTGGGGGCTTTAGAGACTGTTTTACCCGTCACTAAAGACCCATCATTTATTGTTTTGAAGTTGTAATGTCCATTTTGCCCCCACTCCTTGCAACTATAAAAGGAGACCCCCTCCATTCGAAATTCTCAGCCCTTCCTTCTCCTCTCTACCCCTCCAAAGCTCAAGAAAAGCTTGTCCCACACCCGGAATGCTTCTCGCGAGATAAAGTCCAATTTTTGTTCCCCTTCGGAAGTGGATCCCGTGACGACGACGGTGTGCTGCTTCATTCCCGTTCTTCTACTTCATCCTCCTTCGTCCTGCTTCGTTCCCCTTCGTCCAGGCGTCGTCCCGTCCGGCTCGTCCTCCAAGCAACCGTCGAGGAGGATTTCTCTCTCCCTATTCTTTTTACCGCTTTCTAGTATAGATTTACTGCTTTCTAGAGTAGTTATGCTCGTCCTCCAAGCAATCGTCGAGGAGGACATTTCTCCCTCCATTCTTTTAATGCTTTCTAGAGTTGATTTATCGCTTTCTAGTGTAATTGTTTTATGCTTTCTAGTTGTTATGAACAATCTCCTCAATGATAAATTCTTTCCTTAGTCTACATCTCATTTTGATTTTCATGTGTAATACTCTCTCTCTCTTACCCTCTCCCTCTCTCTTTTATTTATTGTCAATAATTAGATAGTTTTAAATTAAATTATTTCGTGACAAATAAAAAGAAACGCGTAGTTTTTAAATCAAACATCCGCCTCCCTGTGTTCAACCTGGAATTTTAATTTCGGTATAAATTTTATTTGTTGAACACAAATTCTTCGCTTTCAAGCTACAGCGGCAGGTTTTCCAAAACCGAACACGTTAGCGTAGTGATTCGTTCGTAACGTTTAACATTTTGGCGCCGTTGCCGGGGAGGCGACGTTCTTTGATTTCTCTTCGCATTTTGTAACTTACAAATCATTTACCTCACTTTTCTCCTTTCTTATTGTAATTGCAGGTACTCTTTTGAGAGGAGCAAAAGTGGTAGATTGGAGTAAAGTGTTGTGGAAGGTTTTGTAAGTTATCCCCCATTCTTTCCCCCTCCATAGATTTCATTCGCCACATTGAATCCAAATTCCAATAAACCTAGGTGTTTGCATAAATCCTAGGAATAGTTTGGTTGTTTGGATTCTCACTCACATTCATTCCACCTTCATTTATATAAAAAAAAATGAAAAGATAATTCTGTGCGGTAATTTTCAACAAACACACAACGTACACCCACATTCAAAGGCACTTAACCAAATTGATTTGTTTCTACTCAACTGGGTTCTGATCTGTGGAACCGGTACACATAAAACAACACATAAAAGAGTCGAAATCATTCTAGGTTAACCATCTTTGTGTGCCTAACTTAGTGGTGTATATGTGGCCAGTTGTTTGAGTTGTTTGGGCCGCACCACTTCAATTAAAATCAACTCATCAAGTAGCTGCCAATTAGGTTCAACTCTTAGGGATTTACCAGGCACTCCACATTCTTTTTAAGCTTCAAAGGAAAACATTTTCACCCGTGCTTGTAAAACTTGGTGTGCCAATGAAACTTGTTTGAAAATACCTAAAGTTGAATCCTAAAAGCTATTAAGCAAGATTTGAACCTTAAAATTCACCACATCAAAAACAATCTTGCTTGAAAACCACTGGTTGTGCACGCACACACAAATCAATCAATCATTAAGGGCACAACCCATTTAAAGGGCCCATCACATTCCAAAGCACATTCAAACCTAGCCCTAAATAAAATAGAGTAGATGTTGGCCTTAAGGATTGAACTCGCTCTTCAGAACTCAGAACGAGATTATTTTCGATTAGTCTGTTTCTACTATTTAATCTGATGTCTAGCTAGGGGAGCAGAGTCAAACGATCATGGCTGGGGGGTACACTAGGAACCGGAGGCGCAAGCCGAAGGAAGAACCTTCTCCCCAGTCCCTCCTTCTAATTGGTTGGATTGAACAGACGGAAGTAGATCAAATCGTTCCTTTATCTCAAGACATGTTTTGAGAGTCTGTAGGTCTTTAGGCTAACCCATTTAAGGATAGGTTTGATTGTTTGTATTGCAGGGTACCTTTCTTCCTCCCGTGTCTCACGAATCCTTCCACATATTTCACGCATTCCCACTCTTTCCCTGCTGTTGTGATTTATCCTCAACATGACGATTATCCCAACTCATATTGTAATCAACCATCAGTCTGTCGGGATAATTCGGATTGGGGATACAATTCCGGACCCCGATGTTTAGGGTCTAACCCTGAACACTTTGATTCTGATTTCTATCCTTCTCAGAGCTACATCGATTATAGATCGTCTTCCTTTCATGAACAACCTAATACGATCTACAATCAAGAAGGATACACCGATCCTTACCCATCCTCTGATTTCACTGCCTTTAGGTCATCACCATCTTTTCAACAATCTGAAATGACCTATTGTCAGGAAGGGTATAACGAATCTCAATTCGTTAATTCCTCTGCATTGAGCCCAAACCCGCCCAACCCTGAACCAACTCATTCGGTTCAGGTTAACCAGGTTCAAGATAAGGTTCTGGCTAACTTGAGGAATATCACTCAATCTTTAGAAGTTTAGCCAATACCTTGCATTGAGAGATTGGAGCCCCTAATTGAAATGATTGATGATTTAAACAAGTCTTTGTTGGATTGGCTACAGGATGTTAAGGATAAGAACCCGGGTGAGTTTCTACTTGGGAAATTAGCGAAATTGAAGATGAGATTCGTGGTTTCTTTGATTCAATCTTGAAATAATTCCCAGGATGAACCCTCTTCAGGAAAGCCAATGACAGAACCTGCTCAGGCACCTGTTGGGGGGACACGTGTTACGAGGCTGACCAGATTGAATTAAAACAACCAATTAAGGATGATCTGATTCCTTCACCTGAGATCCCTGAGTCGGGTTACAAGGAAACGTATGTCTCTGGGGAACACAAAGTGACAACTGATTTTGGGACATACATTGATACGGATCCTGATGGTGAAGATTCAAGTTGCGAAGTCTCACGCGAGTTTCTGAACACGATTTCTGTGAGATGATTGGGCCTGAGGAATCTGATAGATCATTTAATAGCCCAATAACTGAGGAAACTGATCTTATTAAGGCACACATTACGGATCCAGAATCGCATTTTCTAGAGGAATCAATTCAATGCCCTGATTATCAGTTACACCCTGTTGAGCTTATTGATGATTCTAATTCTGAAATAATTAGACCCAAGTCAATTTTGATTCTGCCACATCATTTAGACTTGGAGATTTTAGACGAGGTGATGAATATACAAGAGGTCCTAGAATTTGATATGCTGAATAAGGAGGATAGGTGCTGGGAAGTTCTGATTTGGGAAGTTAATTTTGGAGGAAATGGAAGATTGGGTCGAAGGGTTCCTTTTAAGCTGAAACCATCAAATCAGAACCCTTACGACATTTGTTTCAAGGATGTTCAACTCAAGCACACATTCAACGATTATCCTTTTGAGCTTCAATTCTCTGTAACTCGACTTTTGGTCTTGGGTTACATCCTCATAAATTGTAGGCTCGACCCTGCTTGCATTCTGATTTTAGGTTTTGGGTAATTTTTATCCAGAACCTAAGATATTCTCGATTATGGGGTGTGGGTCTGCACCACAATCTGGTCAGCATCTGTCGACCTCTGTTGACAGGTCAGAGGATTCTTCTGTTCATTCTGATTCTGACCTGCACTTGTGAATTCTTCATTTCTTTTCTTTGTATAGTGTGACTAGCTGAAGGCACTAAACTCAGCACATATACAGTTCTTTTAAATTTTTCATCTCAGAGCGGACCTGACATTCACGCAATTCAGGTGCTTTCTTCACTTTTCCACTCTGTTTTATGTCTTTTTAATACAATGAGGACATTGCATTAGATAGGCATGGGGGCGTGGATATTTATCTCTGAATTCATTCGTCAGCTCCGTAGATTTGTTTTCTTTTATTTAAAAAAAATCGAAATTAGGAAAGAGAATTTGGGTTTAAGAAAAATTTCAATCTTAGGAAATACTACATTAAGATCTGAACACAAAGACCCTTCAGGTTTTTGGACTTAATTAGCCTGTGTATCCACGAAAATGTGGATTTGTCTTTGAGTCCTCGCCATCTTAATTCTATTATGATTGGAATAAATAAGTTTGGGTGATAAGTACACGACTTATCAACCCGCCCTCTGATTTGAGGGAATTTTGAGTTTTAAGCATCTACACACTTTCTTTGCACTGACTCGTTGTTCGGCGATTCTAACGGAAATTGGGTAGCTAATGAACCTTCTAAGGTGATATGGCTGGCAAGTTATCGTGGGTAACAGCCCAAAGGTAGGTTGTCCAGAGCCCAGTCACTGGACCTTTCTCTTTTTGCTGCGTTTAGGTAAATCTTAGACCAGGGAAGCCACCTACTTAAAAAAAAAAAATCAAAAAGAAAAGGAGAAAAGAACAAAAAGAAATAAGCCACACTTCCCCGCACGAGTATGGCTGGCAAGTTGTCGGTGGTAACAGCTCATCGACCGGTTGTCCAGAACCCAGCTCAGTAAATGCACTAAAAATTCCCAAAACACTTAGGAAGAAGCGGAGAAGTAGAATAAATCGGGGAGATATACACTGGATTCACCCTTGTGTTGACCCCGTAAAAAAATAAAAGTAGGGAGAAAGCTACCGGTTGTAAAGATACACCTTTAGGTAGAATTGTTTTTGAGGTCACCTAGAGGCGTAGAAATCCGAAATCCGTTTTAATTGCCGGTCAACGAGTCTATCACAATCACAATAAGATGCTTAAAACTTAGGGTTCTCATCAAATCTTCGGTGAGTTGAATGGCCGTAGAAAGCCACTCTTAAACCTTAAAATTAGAAAATCCAAAAAAAAATTAGAAAAGAGTAAAAAGAGAAAAAGAAATTTTTCTTTGAATAAGGCGAGGGCTTGAGGCGGTCTGCATTTTGGTTGATACCCGGGCACTACTGTGTCTTTGAAAGTTCGGTTCCTAAGTAGACAATTTCTTAATGATTGAAAATAACTTAGGTCCAAATAATCCAGCCTAATTCTTTTATAAATAGCATATAGTTTTTGCTAGGGACTAGCAAAAGATAGGCATGGGGGTATGATGTAAACACATTTACACTACTTAAAATGTCTATTTATGCATGTTCTTAATCATAGGATTGCATTTCATGATATAAATATTCCATAACATGCATCATCTTGCATTTAGAGTAGTTTGAATAAAATTGAGGTTAATTGTCTCCTTTTATGTGCGTGGATAGGGCAAGCATTTTATCGGGGCCTCGGATCAAAAATCCAACCGTATGGATGTGATCAGGGCGATAATTGGAGTTCAACGACTCCAAGATCACCCTAATCAGACATCCGTAGCATCAAATAGTGACCGGGGAACCCTAGAAGATCAAGGGTCGGGATGGTGAAAATCCGCACTTCAGATGACAAATCCAACCACACGGATGAATTCGGATCGACGATCGCAGCCCAACGACGCAAAAATCAAGTCAATCCGACATCCGTGGCACCATCTACAACTTCCAGAAGATGGACGGCCAAGATGGCGCCACGTGGTGCCATCTCGACTGCCCAAATGGCCGCACACATTCCATAAAGGCCCCGCACCTGCTCACTCTCCACCGTTGGATCTTGATCCAACGGCTGTGGTCGACCGCGCCTAAAAACGTCCGCTCGACCATCCGCACCCCATAGCACAGCGGTCGAGCACGCTTTCGCGAGCGGCGGGCGTGGGTTTGAATCGCGGTGAGGGGCTAGAAGGCGCGGGCAATTGAGATGCGTGGAGCGTCAGATGGAGATCGGACGGTCGCGCGTGCCCGATAGTGTTCACGCGCGATTGAACGTGCAGCGTGAACACGCGATCACACGCGCTAGGCGGGCGCACAACGAGCGGGCGGAGACGCATCTTAAGCCATCCAATTTCGCGATCGGACGGCTAAGAATCAACGAACGTGCGCAAGCGTTGCGTGCGCGGGCAGCTGAGTGGGCGCACGTGGGTGCGGAAGCTACGCCCACGTTAGGGGCTTTAGTGACAGTTTTATCCGTCACTAAAGACCCCTCATTTATTGTTTTGAAGTTGTAATGTCCATTTTGCCCCCACTCCTTGCAACTATAAAAGGAGACCCCCTCCATACGAAATTCTCATCCCTTCCTTCTCCTCTCTACCCCTCCAAAGCTCAAGAGAAGCTTGTCCTACACCCAGGATGCTTCTCGCAAGATAAAGTCCAATTTTCGTTCCCCTTCGGAAGTGGACCCGTGACGACGACGGCGTGCTGCTTCGCTCCTGTTCTTCAGCTTCGTCCTCCTTCGTCCGGCTTCGTTCCCCTTCGTCCAGGTGTCGTCCCGTCCGACTCGTCCTCCAAGCAACCGTCGAGGAGGATTTCTCTCTCCCTATTCTTTTTACTGCTTTCTAGTATAGATTTACTGCTTTCTAGTGTAGCCTTTTTCGTCCTCCAAGCAATCGTCGAGGAGGACATTTCTTCCTCCATTCTTTTAATGCTTTCTAGAGTAAATTTATCGCTTTCTAGAGTAATTATTTTATGCTTTGTAGTTGTAAGAGTGAAATGAACAATCTCCTTAATGAAAAATTCATTGTTTATTCTACATCTCATTTTGATTTCTCTGTGTAATATTCTCTTTCTCTCTTACTCTCTCTCTCTCTTCTATGACAGTTTTCTCTCTCTGTGTAATAAATAATTAGATAGTTTTAAATTGAATTATTCTGTGACAAATAAAAGGAAACGCGTAGTTTTTAAATCAAACGTCTGCCTCCCTGTGTTCGACCCGGAATTTCAATTTCGGTATAAATTTTATTTGTTAAACACGAATTCTTCACTTTCAAGCTACAACGACAGGTTTTCCAAAATCGAACACGTTAGCGTAGCGATTCGTTCGTAACGTTCAACAGCCATGATTCCTAACCCTTCGTCATGAACGGTCAAAGACTCAAACCATTCATTGACAAGGCCGATACAGATTTAGCTGAGATATTCTTTATCCTCCATTCTCCCTGAACTGATTACGCCCAACCGATGGCATAAAACTCAGCGCTTATGCCACCTAGAGGCGTAGAAATCCGAAATCCATTTTAATTGCCGGTCAACGAGTCTATCACAATCACAATAAGATGCTTAAAACTTAGGGTTCTCATCAAATCTTCGGTGAGTTGAATGGTGGTAGAAAGCCACTCTTAAACCCTAAAATTTGAAAATCCAAAAAAAAAATTAGAAAAGAGTAAAAAGAGAAAAAGAAATTTTTCTTTGAATAAGGTGAGGGCTTGAGGCGGTCTGCATTTTGGTTGATACCCGGGCACTGTTATGTCTTTGAAAGTTCAGTTCCTAGGTAGACAATTTCTTAATGATTGAAAATAACTTAGGTCCAAATAATCCAACCTAATTCTTTTATAAATAGCATATAGTTTTTGCTAGGGACTAGCAAATGATAGGCATGGGAGTATGATGTAAACACATTTACACTACTTAAAATGTCTATTTGTGCATGTTCTTAAGCATAGGATTGCATTTCATGATATAAATATTGCATAACATGCATCATCTTGCATTTAGAGTAGTTTGAATAAAATGGAGGTTAATTGTCTCCTTTTATGTGTGTGGACAGGGCAAACATTTTATCGGGGCCTCGGATCAAAAATCCAACCGTATGGATGTGATCAGGGCGATGATTTGAGTTCAACGACTCCAAGATCGCCCTACTCAGACATCCGTAGCATCAGATAGTGACCGGGGAACCTTAGAAGATCAAGGGTCGGGATGGTGAAAATCCACACTTCAGATGACAAATCCAACAACACGGATAAATTCGGATCGACGATCGCAACCCAACGACCCAAAAATTAAGTCAATCCGACATCCGTGGCACCATCTACAACTTCCAGAAGATGGACGGCCAAGATGGTGCCACGTGACGCCATCTCGATTGCCCAAATGGCCACACACATTCCACAAAGGCCCCACACCCGCTCACTCTCCGCCATTGGATCTTGATCCAACGGCTGTGGTCGACCGCGCCTAAAAGCGTCCGCTCGACCATCCGCGCCCCATAGCACAGTGGTCGAGCAATATTTCGCGAGCGGCGGGCATGGGTTCGAGCTGCGGCGAGGGGCTAGAAGGCACGGGCAATTGAGGCGCGTGGAGCATCAGATGGAGATCGGACGGTCGCGCGCGCCTGATAGTGTTCACGCACGATTGAACGTGCAGCGTGAACGCGCGATCGCACGCACCAGGCGGGCGCACAACGAGCGGGCGGAGACGCATCTTAAGCCGTCCAATCTCGCGATCGGACGGCTGAGAATCGACGAACGTGTGCAAGCGTTGCGCGCGCGGGTAGCTGAGCGGGTGTGCGTGGGCGCGGAAGCTACGCCGACGTTGGGGGCTTTAGTGACGGTTTTATCCGTCACTAAAGACCCCTCATTTATTGTTTTGAAGTTGTAATGTCCATTTTGCCCCCACTCCTTGCAACTATAAAAGGAGACCCCCTTCATACGAAATTCTCATCCCTTCCTTCTCCTCTCTACCCCTCCAAAGCTCAAGAGAAGCTTGTCCCACACCCGGGATGCTTCTCGCGAGATAAAGTCCAATTTTCGTTCCCCTTCAGAAGTGGATCCCGCGACGACGATGGCGTGGTGCTTCGTTCCCATTCTTCTGCTTCGTCCTCCTTCATCCGGCTTCGTTCCCCTTCGTCCAGGTGTCGTCCCATCCGGCTAGTCCTCAAAGCAACCATCGAGGAGGATTTCTCTCTCCCTATTCTTTTTACTGCTTTCTAGTATAGATTTACTGCTTTCTAGTGTAGTTTTTTTCGTCCTCCAAGAAATCATCGAGGAGGAAATTTCTTCCTCCATTCTTTTAATACTTTCTAGAGTAAATTTATCTCTTTCTAGAGTAATTATTTTATGCTTTGTAGTTGTAAGAGTGAAATGAACAATCTCCTTAATGAAAAATTCCTTGTTTATTCTACATCTTATTTTGATTTCTCTATGTAATATTCTCTTTCTCTCTTACTCTCTCTCTCTCTCTTCTATTTATTATAAATAATTAGATAGTTTTAAATTGAATTATTCTGTGACAAATAAAAGGAAACGCGTAGTTTTTAAATCAAACGTCTGCCTCCCTGTGTTCGACCCGGAATTTCAATTTCGGTATAAATTTTATTTGTTGAACACGAATTCTTCGCTTTCAAGCTACAACGATAGGTTTTCCAAAATCGAACACGTTAGCGTAGCGATTCGTTCATAACGTTCAACAGCCATGATTCCTAACCCTTCGTCATGAACGGTCAAAGACTCAAACCATTCATTGACAAGACCGATACAGATTTAGCTGAGATATCCTTTATCCTCCATTCTCCCTGAACTCATTACGCCCAACCGATGGCATAAAACTCAGCACTTAACGAGAGGCAACCCATCATTCTTTGAAAAACTCAAAACCTTTCCTGACATTTCTATGCTGAATTCATATTGCACTTTAGGGTTCATCCATTAGAACAGCCGACTCCACCTCAGGTACCCATACCTGAGTCTAGAAATCGTTCGCAACAGTCACCTCGACGCATTTGCCCACCCAACACATGTCCTAATGAATGAACTAAGCTGAATTCGAACCCACCTAATTTACAATGGGGACATTGCAAATCATAGGCATGGGGGGGTATGAAAGTGCAAAACGTTATGAAAACTCATATCAAGAAAAGGTTTCAACAAAAAAATCACATATCACAAAAAACACAAAAAAATTGAAAAATCTTGAAAAAGAACAAAAATATTGAGGGGGGAGAGAAAATTTTTGAGGCTATACAAAACATGAGGAAAAAAAGCAAAATGACAAAAAAGGAACACAAAATGAAAAAGAAAAAAGAATAGTCATTAGTAAGAAATTAAGGGATTAACTGAAGTTCTAGACCACATCAAGAAAAAAGAGAAAAATGAGAAAAAAAAGTGCTAAAGAGACACAAAAAGAGATTAGTAAGAACGCTGACCTTAGGCCTTTTGGGCTAGACTCGTAGGCTTAAAAATTCAAGTACCTGCTACAATCTGGATAATCCTCAAGAGATTAGGGAAAATGCGAAGCTTAAGTATTAGGTCTAAGGCTTAGGGAGTATTCAACCTCGTTAACTGACCTTTGATTTGCGGGACTCAGTAACCTAAGCACCCCAATCCACACACAGTCTGGTTCAGTGCGCATAACTATCAAAATTACGCAAAAGAGTTTAAATGTTCTGAAAAAGTTGCCTAGATTAGGAGCAGCCGATCAACACAAGTTGATTTGGACGAGTTCCCGGTGCGGAGAGGTGGGAAATTCCCCTCGAAGATGCGTAACAACATATCATCTCCTCGATGCTTGTCTCATAGGATATTTACATATCCTACCAGGGGCATGTAAGCACTCTGCTGGTTCAGATACCATGGGGGGTGACGTACACACATTTCCACTACTTAAGATGTCTATTTATGCATGTTCTTAAGCATAGGATTGCATTTCATGATATAAATATTGCATAACATGCATCATCTTGCATTTAGAGTAGTTTGAATAAAATGGAGGTTAATCGTCTCCTTTTATGTGCTTGGACAGGGCAAACATTTTATCGGGGCGTCGGATCAAAGATCCAACCGTATGGATGTGATTAGGGCGACGATTGGAGTTCAATGACTCCAAGATCGCCCTAATCAAGCATCCGTAGCATCAGATAGTGATCGGGGAACCCTAGAAGATCAAGGGCCAGGATGGTGAAGATCCGCACTTCAGATGACAAATCCAACCGCACGGATGAGTTCGGATCGACGATCGCAGCCCAACAACACAAAAATCAAGTCAATCCGACATCCGTGGCACCATCTACAACTTCCAGAAGATGGACGGCTAAGATGGCGCCACATGGTCCATCTAGGCCGCCCAAACGGCCGCACCCATTCTACAAAGGCACCGCACCCGCTCGCTCTCCACCGTTGGATCTTGATCCAACGGCTGTGGTCGGCCGCGCTTAAAAGCGTCCGCTCGTCCTCCAAGCAACCGTCGAGGAGGATTTCTCTCTCCCTATTCTTTTTACCGCTCTCTAGTACAGATTTACTGCTTTCTAGAGTAGTTATGCTCGTCCTCCAAGCAATCGTCGAGGAGGACATTTCTCCTTCCATTCTTTTAATGCTTTCTAGAGTAGATTTATCGCTTTCTAGTGTAATTGTTTTATGCTTTCTAGTTGTAATGAACAATCTCCTCAATGATAAATTCTTTGTTTATTCTACATCTCATTTTGATTTTCATGTGTAATACTCTCTCTCTCTCTTACCCTCTCTCTCTCTTTTATTTATTGTAAATAATTAGATAGTTTTAAATTGAATTATTTCGTGACAAATAAAAAGAAATGCGTAGTCTTTAAATCAAACGTCCGCCACCCTGTGTTCAACCCGGAATTTTAATTTCGGTATAAATTTTATTTGTTGAACACGAATTCTTCGCTTTCAAGATACAACGGTAGGTTTTCCAAAATCGAACACGTTAGCGTAGTGATTCGTTCGTAACGTTCAACATTTTGGCGCCGTTGCCGGGGAGGCGAAGCTATTTGATTTCTCTTCGCATTTTGTAACTTACAAATCATTTACCTCACTTTTCTCATTTCTTATTGTAATTGCAGGTACCCTTTTGAGACGAGCAAAAGCGGTAGATTGGAGTAAAGTGCTGTGGAAGGTTTTGTAAGTTATCCCCCATTCTTTCCCCCTCCATAGATTTCATTCGCCACATTGAATCCAAATTCCAATTAACCTAGGTGTTTGCATAAATCCTAGGAATAGTTTGGTTGTTTGGATTCTCACTCACATTCATTCCACCTTCATTTATATAAAAAAAAAATGAAAAGATAATTCTGTGGGGCAATTTTCAACAAACACACAACGTACACCCACATTCAAAGGCACTTAACCAAATTGATTTGCTTCTACTCAACTGGGTTCTGATCTCTGGAACTGGTACACATAAAGCAACACATAAAAGAGCGGAAATCATTCTAGGTTAACCATCTTTGTGTGCCTAACTTAGTGGTGCATATGTGGCCAGTTGTTTGAGTTGTTTGGGCCGCACCACTTCAATTAAAATCAACTCATCAAGTATCTGCCAATTAGGTTCAACTCTTAGGGATTTACCAGGCACTCCACATTCTTTTTAAGCTTCAAAGGAAAACATTTTCACCCGTGCTTGTAAAACTTGGTGTGCCAATGAAACTTGTTTGAAAATACCTAAAGTTGAATCCTAAAAGCTACTAAGCAAGATTTGAACCTTAAAATTCACCACATCAAAAACAATCTTGCTTGAAAACCACTGGTTGGGCACGCACACGTAAATCAATCAATCATTAAGGGCACAACCCATTTAAAGGGTCCATCACATTCCAAAGCAGATTCAAACCTAGCCCTAAATAAAACAGAGTAGATGTTGGCCTTAAGGATTAAACTCGCTCTTCAGAACTCAGAACGAGATTATTTTCGATTAGTCTGTTTCTACTATTCAATCTGATGTCTAGCTAGGGGAGCAGAGTCAAACGATCGCGGCTGGGGGGTACACTAGGAACCGGAGGCGCAAGTCGAAGGAAGAACCTTCTCCCCAGTCCCTCCTTCTAACTGGTTGGATTGAACAGACGGAAGTAGATCAAATCGTTCCTTTATCTCAAGATGGGTTTTGAGAATCTGTAGGTCTTTAGGCTACCCCATTTAAGGATAGGTTTGATTGTTTGTATTGCAGGGTACCTTTCTTCCTCCCGTGTCTCACGAATCCGTCCACATATTTCACGCATTCCCGCTCTTTCCCTCCTGTTGTGAATTATCCTCGACATGACGATTATCCCAACTCATATTGTAATCAACCATCAGTCTGTTGGGATAATTCGGATTGGGGATACAATTCCGGACCCCTGTGTTTAGGGTCTAACCCTGAACACTTTGATTCTGATTTCTATCCTTCTCAGAGCTACATCGATTATAGATCGTCTTCCTTTCATGAACAACCTAATACGATCTACAATCAAGAAGGATACACCGATCCTTACCCATCCTCTGATTTCACTGCCTTTAGGTCATCACCATCTTTTCAACAATCTGAAATGACTTATTATCAGGAAGGGTATAACGAATCTAAATTCATTAATTCCTCTGCATTGAGCCCAAACCCGCCCAACCCTGAACCAACTCATTTGGTTCAGGTTAACCAGGTTCAAGATAAGGTTCTGGCTAACTTGAGGAATATCATTCAATCTTTAGAAGTTCAGCCAATACCTTGCATTGAGAGATTGGAGCCCCTAATTGAAATGATTGATGATTTAAACAAGTCTTTGCTGGATTGGCTCCAGGATTTTAAGGATAAGAACCCGGGTGAGTTTCTACTTGGGAAATTAGTGAAATTGAGGATGAGATTCGTGGTTTCTTTGATTCAATCTTGGAATAATTCCCAGGATGAACCCTCTTCAGGAAAGCCAATGGCAGAACCTGCTCAGGCACCTGTTGGGGGGACACGTGTTACGAGGCTGACCAGATTGAATTAAAACAACCAATTAAGGATGATCTGATTTCTTCACCTGAGATCCTTGAGTCGGGTTACGAGGAAACGTATGTCTCTAGGGAACACAAAGTGACAACTGATTTTGGGACATACATTGGTACGGATCCTGATGGTGAAGATTCAAGTGCGAAGTCTCACGCGAGTTTTCTGAACACGATTTCTGTGAGACGATTAGGCCTGAGGAATCTGACAGATCATTTGATAGCCCAATAACTGAGGAAACTGATCTTATTAAGGCACACATTACGAATCCAGAATCGCATTTTCTGGAGGAATCAATTCAATGCCCTGATTATCAGTTACACCCTGTTGAGCTTATTGATGATTCTAATTCTGAGATAATTAGACCGAAGTCAATTTTGATTCTGCCACATCATTTAGACTTGGAGATTTCAGACAGGGTGATGAATATACAAGAGGTCCTGAAATTTGATATGCTGAATAAGGAGGATAGGAGCTGGGAAGTTCTGATTTGGGAAGTTAATTTTGGAGGAAATGGAAGATTGGCTCGAAGGGTTCCTTTTAAGCTGAAACCATCAAATCAGAACCCTTACGACATTTGTTTCAAGGATGTTCAACTCAACCACACATTCAACGATTATCCTTTTGGGCTTCAATTCTCTGTAACCCGACTTTTTGGTCTTGGGTTGCATCCTCATAAATCGCAGGCTTGACCCCGCTTGCATTCTGATTTTAGGTTTTGGGTAATTTTTATCCAGAACCTAAGATATTCTCGATTATGGGGTGTGGGTCTGCACCACAATCTGGTCAACATCTGTGGACCTCTGTTGACAGGTCAAAGGATTCTTCTGTTCATTCTGATTCTGACCTGCACTTGTGAATTTTTCATTTCTTTTCTTTGTATAGATGCCTAGCTGAAGGCACTAAACTTAGCACATATACAGTTCTTTTTAATTTTTCATCTCGGAGCGGACCTGACATTCATGCAATTCAGGTGCTTTCTTCGCTTTTCCACTCTGTTTTATGTCTTTTTAATACAATGAGGACATTGCATTAGATAGGCATGGGGGGGTGGATATTTATCTCTGAATTCATTTGTCAGCTCCGTAGATTTGTTTTCTTTTATTAAAAAAAAAATCAAAATTGGGAAAGAGAATTTGGGTTTAAGAAAAATTTCAATCTTAGGAAATACTACATTAAGATCTGAACACAAAGACCCTTCAAGTCTTTGGACTTAATTAGCCTGTGTATCCACTAAAATGTGGATTTATCTTTGAGTCCTCGCCATCTTAATTCTATTATGATTGGAATAAATAAGTTTGGGTGATAAGTACACGACTTATCAACCCGCCCTCTGATTTGAGGGAATTTTGAGTCTTAAGCATCTACACACTTTGCACTGACTCGTTGTTCGGCAATTTTAATAGAAATTAGGTAGCTAATGAACCTTCTACAGTGATATGGCTAGCAAGTTATTGTGGGTAACAGCCCATAGGTAGGTTTTCCAGGCGCAGTGACTGGACCTTTCTCTTTTTGCTGCCTTTAGGTAAATCTTAGACCAAGGAAGCCACCTACTTAAAAAAAAGAAAAAGAAAAATAAAAAAAAAATCAAAAAGAAAAGGAGAAAAGAACAAAAAGAAATAAGCCACACTTCCTCGCACGAGTATGGCTGGCAAGTAGTCGGTGGTAACAGCTCATCGACCGGTTTCCAGGACCCAGCTCAGTAAATGCACTGAAAATTTCCAAAACACTTAGGAAGAAGCGGAGAAGTAGAATAAATCGAGATATACACTGGATTCACCCTTGTGTTGACCCCGTAAAAAAATAAAAGTAGGGAGAAAGCTACCGGTTGTAAAGATACACCTTTAGGCAGAAGTCTTTTTGAGGTCACCTAGAGGCGTATAAATCCGAAGTCCGTTTTAATTACCGGTCAACGAGTCTATCACAATCACAATAAGATGCTTAAAACTTAGGATTCTCATCAAATTTTGGGTGAGTTGAATGGCCGTAGAAAGCCACTCTTAAACCCTAAAATTTGAAAATCCAAAAAAATTAGAAAAGAGTAAAAAGAAAAAGAAATTTTTCTTTAAATAAGGTGAGGCTTGAGGCGGTCTGCATTTTGGCTGATACCCGGGCACTGTTGTGTCTTTGAAAGTTCGGTTCCTAAGTAGACAATTTCTTAATGATTGAAAATTACTTAGGTCCAAATAATCCATCCTAATTCTTTTATAAATAGCATATAGTTTTTGCTAGGGACTAGCAAAAGATAGGCATAGGGGTATGATGTAAACACATTTACACTACTTAAGATGTCTATTTATGTATGTTATTAAGCATAGGATTGCATTTCATGATATAAATATTGCATAACATGCATCATCTTGCATTTAGAGTAGTTTGAATAAAATGGAGGTTAATTGTCTCCTTTTATGTGCTTGGACAGGGCAAACATTTTATCAGGGCCTCGGATCAAAGATCCAACCGTATGGATGTGATCAGGGCTTCGATTGGAGTTCAACGACTCCAAGATCGCCCTAATCAAGCATCCGTAGCATCAGATAGTGATCGGGGAACCCTAGAAGATCAAGGGCCAGGATGGTGAAGATCCGCACTTCAGATGACAAATCCGACCGTACGGATGAATTTGGATCGACGATCGCAGCCCAACGACACAAAAATCAAGTCAATCCGACATCCGTGGCACCATCTACAACTTCCAGAAGATGGACGGCCAAGATGGCACCATGTGGTGCCATCTCGGCCACCCAAACGACCGCACACATTCTACGAAGGCCTCGAACCCGCTCGCTCTTCGCCATTGGATCTTGATCCAACGGTTGTGGTCAGCCGCGCTTGAAAGCGTCCGCTCGACCATCCGCACCCCGTAGCGCAACGGTCGAGCGCGCTTACCCGACCGGCGGGCGCGGGTTCGAGCCGCAGCAGAGGGCTGGAGGCGCAGGCGATTGAGCACGGGCGGGCATTGGATCGCGATCAGACGGCCGCACGCGCCCAATAGCGTTCACGCGCTATCGCACGTGCCAGGCAGGCGCAGCGCAGCGGGCGGAGATGCGTCTTAAGCCGTCCGATCTCGCGATCAGACGGCTGAGAGTCAAAGTGCATGCGATGGCGTTTAGCGTGCGGGCAGCTGAAGCGGCGTGCGTAGGCGCGGAAGCTACGCCCACGTTGGGGGCTTTAGTGACGGATTTATCCGTCACTAATGACCCCTCATTTATTATTTTGAAGTTGTAATGTCCATTTTGCCCCCACTCCTTGCAACTATAAAAGGAGACCCCCTCCATACGAAATTCTCATCTCTTCCTTCTCCTCTCTACCCCTCCAAAGCTCAAGAGAAGCTTGTCCCACACTCGGGATGCTTCTCACGAGATAAAGTCCAAATTTTCGTTCCCCTTCGGAGTGGATCCCACGACAATGACGGCGTGCTGCTCCATTCCCGTTCTTCTGCTTCATCCTCCTTCGTCCCGCTTCGTTCTCCTTCGTCCAGGCGTCGTCCCGTCCGGCTCGTCCTCCAAGTAACCGTCGAGGAGGATTTCTCTCTCCCTATTCTTTTTACCGCTTTCTAGTATAGATTTACTGCTTTCTAGAGTAGTTATGCTCGTCCTCCAAGCAATCGTCGAGGAGGACATTTCTCCCTCCATTCTTTTAATGCTTTCTACAGTAGATTTATCGCTTTCTAGTTGTAATGAACAATCTCATCAATGATAAATTCTTTGTTTATTCTACATCTCATTTTGATTTTCATGTGTAATACTCTCTCTCTCTTACCCTCTCTCTCTTTTATTTATTGTAAATAATTAGATAGTTTTAAATTGAATTATTTCGTGACAAATAAAAAGAAACGCGTAGTTTTTAAATCAAACGTCCGCCTCCCTGTGTTCGACCCGGAATTTTAATTTCGGTATAAATTTTATTTGTTGAACATGAATTCTTCTCTTTCGAACTACAATGATAGGTTTTCCAAAATCGAACACGTTGGCGTAGCCATTCGCGCACGTTCAACAGGGGGCATTATCACGAAATGTCGATTGCCAGGGTCTAGATTTGGCCACGGAACGCCATGGGCGAGATTATCTTGAAATCTTGAAAGCCAAGGTTCTGGGGGTTGCCATGGGCGGTGCTATCACGAAGCATCGATTACCAGGGACCTTTGAGGATTGATGATGGGGACGAGGAATCCGATACAGACTATGTTAAGAAGCCAATCCGAAGCTAGAAATAAAAAGAAAAGAGAGAGAAAACTCTCTAAATAAATCCTCTGTCTCTCTCTTACAAAAATAAACTACAAACTGAACCTACGCTAAAATATGTCTCAAGCACGGGTGCTTTAACTGCGGAGTCCAACAAACCTTTGGATAGTTCCTGTGGGCCTTAAAAACCTTCGCGGAGGATCGAGGCTAAAGCTGGTCAGGTCTTGATCTTGGTTGGTACTTGAGTACCTCTAGGCCTATTGTCAACATTCTGACTTGGTCACAAAAGAAAAAGAGAAAGCACTTATCATAACTGGTGAAAGAAACTCATGGTCTAGAACTGACGTTAAAACTTTGCAATTTTGTTATGGGACTAGCAAAAGTTAGGCATGGGGGTATGATGGGAACACCATCATGAGCCCTAACTAGCTCTTTTTGACTAGAAAAGAGAACAAAAGCTCCTACATAACCTAAAGAAAGGCCTAATTCAAGGAAGAACTGTTCTGAGAAGGAAACATGAAATAAAGGGTAAAACTGTAATTTTACCATTGCAGTACATTAACGGGATTTCTCAGGGGCTGAACATAGGTCAATTGGACTTAACAAGAGGAAAAGTGGGATGGTTCAATCAGAAAAGGGTTATTGTGAGATTTAAGAATTAAATGACATTCTAAACCCTAAAACAAATCCACATAATACAACAAGGTTATGGTCAAGATAAAAATCAAATAAACCCTCTAAAAATCATGAAAAAATATCCCCTAGGGTTTATAACCTTCAAATTGGCCTTTACAACCTATTTTGACCTGGATAAGGGTCCTAGCTCAGTATTTGACTTAATTTGGGTTTTTATCTAAAATATCTAGTCAAACATGGTCAAACCTAAAATCTAACTTCACCATTGGATTCCTTAGGTCCAAATTAGGTTTGTACCAAAATTTGGACTTAAGGAAAGGCCACCTTGACTTACTTTGCAAAATAGTCCACCTAATTACATTCTGACCCCTAGCTTTTGAAAACCCTTACGTAGACCCCCCTATCTTCCTTGCCACTCTTTGCATTTAGGTCCCTCTGCCATTCCAATGGAGGAGTCCTACTCCGACAAGGATTTGAGGAGGATTTCTCCCGGAATCCTCAGAGATCTCCTAGATTTGGAATGGAGATTCTCTGAGGAATTCCCTATCGTCTGAACATGATCCCAAGATTCGATCCGCACCCAATCTCTCATGCGAACGCTTGAGAGAATTGGGTATCATCCACACCCTCCTTTTCCAGCGAGATCCTTGCGCTTGGAAGCTTGCCTTCCAAGCACAAGGACCTCGACCAGCAGCTATAAAAGACCCGCTGTCCTTGCCGCATCTTTTAAGGTTGTTTTGGCCATGGATACCCCCTTGATTTCTTCCTCTCATCTCCGGCCAACTGCCCACAAGCTCCGGTGATCTCTCCTCCCTCTTCTCGTCGCTCTTCCACCATACCAGTGGCAGAGTCATCTCTGCCTTGCTCCTTCGCATTGCGCCATACCCGTGCATGCCTCTCCAACCCCTTCGTCATCACCGTCATCCTCACCTCAGGGCTTTCTTCTACGATGACGGAATACACGTGCCGCTCGTCCTCCACCTTTCCCCCTTCATTTAACTTCCCTTAGCAAGTTCCCCTCTCTCTACCCTTCATTTTCCCCCACTTAATTTCATAAAACACCCCTTGATAGCCACCGACCACCTCTGTCTCCCTCATCTCTGGTAGACCACCGGTGAGGCAAATCTGTCGCTTCACCCCTCGACATGCCTCGCCACCCACCTCAAAACCTTTACCATCACTAACTAATCACCATCCACTCCTCCACTGACTGCCACACACGCCCTACACCCTCACCCGACACACGCACTTCCACGGTCACAGTCTGACCTAGGCACGCATGCCTAGGCCGTTCTGAGCCACACCAACCCCTGCCTCACCTTCGCCATGATACAACGAAGCTCCCCAAGTCATTTGACAAGGCTGCAAGGTCGTGTTCGTGTTTGTGCGTTTAAGGTTTGAGCCCTTTCCCCCATTGGAGCAGGCGTGAAGGAGCTTGCTCGCTCGCTCCAGATTGCCCCACTCCAGGATGAGGCATCCCAAGTGCGCGGAAGTATTGTGCGACCCTTTCGCACCTAACAGTCAAGGGCTTCATCGACTACAGCTGCCTCAATTGGACGGACATTCTCTCTGCAGGCGCGTGAAGAAGCAGGGGGTACTTTAGTCCCACCTCGGAAACACTCAGCGCAGGTGCGTAGTATAAGTTATTTTTGTGTTCTCTGCTTATCGCCTCAAGTCACGGGGTGAGGTCCCCTCACCCACACCACCTACCTTGTCCGCGACCCACACCCACATGGACCTGGCCGACCCGTTTACCTTGCACTCCTCACGTGCCACCCTCGTCGGTGCGCCTGGACCTGGGCGCACGTAACCCAACCCGATTACCCAGCTGGCTCTGAGAGAGCGAAGAGAGAAATAGAGAGAGCATACGTGGGGGAGGGTAGGGGTAGGTTTTGCTCCACTCTGTGCAGGGAAAGAAGAAGGAGGAGGCAGCTGTTGGAGGACTTGTGAAGACTTAGAAGAAGAAGCTATGGAAGAAGCTGAAGGCAGGAGCGGCTTAGTAAAGAAGCTGAGGACTTGAGAAGGCAAAGAAAGAAGAAGGCTAAGGAAGAGGTAGAAGCTTGAAGGCAGAATACAGGAAGGAGGAAGAAGCACTGTAGCGACTGAAGGAAAGGCTAAAGAAGAGGCAGAGGCTGAAGAAAGAAGAATGAAGGAGAAGGTGTGGCCAAGCAGAGAAAGAAGAAGGAAGGAGAAGGTGAGGCCAAGCAAAGAAGGAAGAAGAAGGACTTGAAGGTAAAAATAGAAACCAAAGAAGAAAAGACAAAGGAGCCGTAGAGAATAGAAGGCAGAAGAAGAGAAAGAATCAAAGGCAGAGAGAAGAAAGAAGAACTCATAGAAGGAAGAAAAGAGAAGAGAAGAAAGAAGAGAGACTTTCTAATTCTTTTTACATTTCTTCTCTTAGCATCTATACACATTGAATTTCATTATCTTGCTGCATATTATTGTTGAACATCATATTTTGATTAATTTGAGATTGTGATCTTAGTTTTTAAAGACCAATTTGCTCCCTGTGTTCGACCTTGGATACTTAGGTTTTCGAGTAATAAAATTCTTATATGTTTTCAAGGCGATTTCATTTATACTACAACACAATATCTTTTCAAAACTGATTTCGTCTCGTTAACAATAACAGTGAGTCCTGCCTTCTTAGGCACAACCTGGATTGGACTCACCCACCGACTGTCGGAGATCGGGTATATGATCCCTACATCTAACCACTTAATGATCTCCTTTTTCACGACCTCCTGTAGATTAGGATTTAAACGTCTCTGTATTTCATGGGAAGGTCGTGTGCCCTCTTTGGTGTAGATACGGTGTGTGTAGTAAGAAGGGATGATACCAGTCAAATCATCGAAACTCCATCCAATGGCTCTACAATGTTGCTAGAGAATAGTAATCAGACGGGATTCCTGGTCTGGTGTGAGTCTAGAGTTGATAATCATAGGAAACGTCTGATTGGAACCCAAAAAGACGTACTTCAGATGGTCGGGAAGAGGCTTGAGTTCTAGAATCGGGTTATCAGTAATAGCAAGCGGTTCAGGGTGTGTGTCAGAAGCAAGGGAAGGAGTTATGGGTGTATCTAGATCAGGGTCAGACTCCTTTGATTGTGGGTTTTAATATCTTTGTGGTTGATTGGGAGTAATCAGGTTATTCTCAATATATGGTTCATCAACCATGGCCTTGATATCACATATTTGTTCTATAACTCCACAATTAATCCCTTGTTGGGCCTTAAAGATGTCAATTTTCAGTGTTTGGTTCCCGAATTTCAGTTCAATTTGACCCTCCTCACAGTTTATATTAGCCCTAGTAGTGGCCAGAAAGGGTCACCCTAGTATAATTGGTGTATCCCTTGGGTTTTCAGGTGCATCCATATCCAAGACTATAAAATCCACCAGGAAGTAGAAATCCCATACCCTAACGATGACATCCTCGAGTACTCCTTTAGGTGACTTAATGGATCGGTCAGCTAACTGCACTGTCACCTCTGTCGGTTTAAGCTCAGATTCTTCAAGGTGGTCAAGGAGGGATGTAGGTATTAGGTTTATGGAGAAACCTAAGTCTAATAAGGCTCTGTCGAATTGGGTATCACCAATGGTACATGAAATTAGGGGAGTACCTGGGGCTTTAGCCTTAGGTAGGAGTTTGCTCAAAATTACAGAGTTGGCTTACTTTGACAGTACGATCGGACTCCCACTTTTGGTTCGCGGCTTACGCTTGGGTGTACACATGTCCTTCAGAAATCGTGCGTAAGCCGGTACGTGGCGGATTGCATCCATCAAGGGGATGTTTATATGGACCTATTCAAAGAGCTTGACTAGATCCTCCTCAGGAGCCACGGGTTTGTTTATCCTCTTTCCCTTGGTCAAGGCCTCGGGAAATGGAACCTTGGTTGGTTCCTCTAGAATAGGTCTAGGTTCTTGATCTGGGACAAGGGTGTCCTAGATAACTATCCTAGGGCTTGAGTTACTACCAGGCTTAGAGTGGCTTGGATAAGGTGAGTCTTGGGTTGCTTTACCACTACGAGTTGTTACAGAGTTTACTCCTGCCTGGTTTTGGTTTGGGGTTGGTAAAATAGGTGGTTGCTGTTGAAATCCTGTATAAGATGTTGAAGCTTCCATCCTGTCCGGTGATAGAATAGAAGGGGCCTGATAAATCATGTGAGCTTAGCCTTGATTTGGGTTCATAACGCGCCTCTAGTTCGGCACGTTATTTGGATTCGGCAGAGGTTGAGAAGGGAGTATGCCAGGTTGGCGGGAGTTCACCATCTGGGCGAGTTGATTGCGAACCTCTGTGATCTCATCCTTGTGCTATTTTTACATCGCCGCATTCCTCTTCTGAATGTCAGCTAGAGTCTGAAAGATGAGAGTCATTTGATCTGTTTGGGTTGGCCAAGATTGATGGATGGGGTTGGGCCGAGGTGTTGAACGCACGGGTTGCTACGCTAACGTGTTTGGTTTTGAAAAACCTGTCGTCGTAGTATGAAAGCGAAGAACTCATGTTCAACAAAAATTTATACCGGAATGGAAATCCTAGGTCGAACACAGGGAGCGGATGTTTGATTTAAAAAATTCACGTTTGTTTTATTTGTCACGAAGTAATTTAATTAACTAGAAAGTATCTATCTATTTACACTAAATAGAAGAGAGAGAGAAAGAATAAGAGAGAAAGAGAATATTACAAACAAAAATAAAAAAAGAGAGAATGAACATGGAATTTCATCATCAGAAAGATTGTTCATTACACTAGAAAGTAGGAAAATGATTACATTAAAAAGCAGTAAATCTACTCTAGAAAGCAGTAAATCTATTCTAGAAAGCAGAAAAAAGAATGGGGAGAGAGATATCCTCCTCGACGATCACTTGGAGGACGAGCCGGATGGGATGACGCCTAGACGAAGGAGGACAGAGCAAGATGAAGAAGAATGAAGCAAGAAGAATGGGAACGGGGCAGCACGTCATTGTCGTCGTGGGATCCGCTTTTGAAAGGGGGACGAAAAATTGACTTTATCTCGCGAGAAGCATCCTGGGTGTAGGACAAGCTTCTCTTGAGCTTTGGAGAGGGAGAGAAGAGAATGAAGGGATGAGAATTTCGTATGGAGGAGGTCTCCTTTTATAGTTGCAAGGAGTGGGGGCAATTTGGTCATTACAACTCATAAAACATTAATTCAGGACCTTTAGTGACGGATAAAACCATCGCTAAAGGTCTAAACGTGGCTGTAGTGGGTGGCGTGCGCACGCCCGCTCGCTTGCCCGCGTGTGTAACACACGTACACGTCCAGCCGCGATCGGACGGCTTAAGTCGCGCCTTTGCCTACTCCTCATCGCACGTGCACCTGCGTACGATCCATCGCCACGCGTGGGCGTGCAATAGCACGTGGGGCGGATTGCGCGCACGCGACCATCTGATCGCGATCAAGCGATCAATCGCGCCCGCTCGCCCGCTTCTCACGTTTCGAACGGGCACCGCCCGCTCGCGATAAAGCCTTTGCCCTCTACGCTGCGTCGGCGAGATGGTCACGCGAATGAAATCAGGCATGCGCATCCACAGCCGTTGGGTGAAGATCCAACAGCCCAGATCGTGCATTCGATTTCCTTTAGAGAGGCAGTGGCGGTTTTAAGGGCCGGTTGGATGGCTGAGATGGCACCACGTGGCACCATCTTGGCCGTCCATCTTCTAGATGATGTAGATGGTGCCACGGTTGTCAGATTGAGTCGATTTTCACGCCATTAGGCTGCGATCGTTGATCTGAATCATCCATGCGGTCGGATTTGTCATTTGAAGTGTGAATTCACACCATCTTGACCCTTGATCTTCTAGGGTTCCCCGATTTCTATCTGATGCTACAGATGCCTAATTAGGATGATCTTGGAGTCGTTGAACTCCAATCGCCGCCCTGATCACATCTGTACGGTTGGATCTTTGATCCGAGGCCTCGATAAAAAGTTTTCCCTTTCCATGAACAAAAAAGGAGACAATTAACCTCTATTTTATTCAAACTACTCTAAATGCAAGATGATGCATGTTATGCAATATTTATAGCATGCAATGCAATCCCATACTTAAGAACATGCATAAATAGACATCTTAAGTAGTGTAAACATGTTTACATCATACCCCCATGCCTATCTTTTGCTAGTCCCTAGCAAAAACTATACGCTATTTATAAAAGAATCAGGTTGGATTATTTGGGCTTGAGTTATTTATTATTAAGAAAATGTCAACTTAGGATCTGAACTTTCAAAGGCACAATAGTGCCAGAGTATCTGCCAAAATGCATACTACCTCAAGCCCTCGCCCTATTCAAAGAAAATTTTCATTTACTTCTTTTTTTCCTCTTTTCTAATTTTTTTGGATTTTCAAGTTTAGGATTTAAGAGTGGCTTTCTACGGCCATTCAACTCACCCAAGATTTGATGAGGACCCTAAGTTCTAAGCATCTTATTGTGAATGTGATAGACTCGTTGACCGGCAGTTAAAACGGACTTCGGATTTCTACACCTCTAGGTGACCTAAAAAAGAATTCTGCCTAAAGGTGTATCTTTACAACCGATAGCTTTCTCCCTACTTTTATTATTTTTTTATGGGGTCAACACAAGGGTGAATCCAGTGTATATCTCCCCAGTTTATTCTACTTCTCCGCTTCTTCCTAAGTGTTTTGGAAATTTTCAGTGCATTTATTAAGCTGGGTTCTGGACAACCAGTCGATGAGCTGTTACCACCGACAACTTGCCAGCCATACTTGTGCGGCGAAGTGTGGCTTATTTCTTTTTTTTCTTTTCTCCTTTTCTTTTTGACTTTCTTTTTTTTAAGTAGGTGGCTTCCCTGGTCTAAGATTTACCTAAAGGCAGCAAATAGAGAAAGGTTCAGTGACTAGGCTCTGGACAACCTACCTATGGGCTGTTACCCACGATAACTTGCCAGCCATATCACCTTAGAAGGTTCATTAGCTACCTAATTTCCGTTAGAATCGCCGAACAACGAGTCAGTGACAAGATAGTGTGTAGATGCTTAAAACTCAAAATTCCCTCAAATCAGAGGGTGGGTTGATAAGTCGTGTACTTATCACCCAAACTTATTTACTCCAATTAAAATAGAATTTAGGTTGGCGAGGACTCGAAAAACAAATCCACATTTTAGTGGATACACGAGCTACTTAAGTCCAAAGACTTGAAGGGTCTTTATGTTCAAATCATAATGTAGTATTTCCTAAGATTGAAAATTTTCTTAAACCCAAGTTCTCTTTCCTAATTCCATTTTTTTTTAATAAAAGAAAATAAAACAAATCTATGGAGCTGACGAATAAATTCAGAGATGAATATCCACCCCCCCATGCCTATCCAATGCAATGTCCTCATTGTATTAAAAAGACATAAAACAGAGTGGAATAGCGTAGAAAGCACCTAAATTGAGTGAATGTCAGGTCCGCTCCGAGATGAAAACTAAAAAGAACTGTATACGTGCTGAATTTAGTGCTTTCAGCTAGGCACACTATACAAAGAAGAGAAATAAAGAATTCACAGGCACAGATCAGAATTAGAATAAACATAAGAAACTTCTGACCTGTCAGTAAATGTCCACAGATGTAGACCAGATTGTGGTGCAGACCCATACCCCATAATCGAGAATATCTTAGGTTCTGGATAAAAATTACCCAAAACCTAAAATCAGTATGCAAGCAGGGTTAGGCCTGCGATTTATGAGGATGCAACCCAAGACCAAAAGTTGAGTTACAGAGAATTCAAGCTCAAAAGGATAATCATTGAATGTATGCTTAGGTTGGACATCCTCAGAATAGATGTCGTAAGGGTCCTGGTTTGATGGTTTTAGCTTAATGGGAACCCTTCGACACAGTCTTCTACTTCCTCCGGGGTTAGCTTCCCAAATTAGAACTTCCTAGCTTCTATCCTCCTCATCCAGAATGTTAAATTTCAGGACCTCTTGCATATTAATCACCCCATCTAAAATTTCCAACTCTAAATGATGTGGTTGAATCAGAATTGACTTAGGTCTAATTATCTCAAAAACAGATTCATCGATAAGCTCAACGGGGTGTAACTGACAATCAGGGCAATGAATTGAATCCTCTAGAAAATGCGATTCTGGATCCGTAATGTGAGCCCTAATAAGATCAGTTTCCTCAATTATTGGGCTATCAAATGATCTATCAGATTCCTCAGGCCCAATCGTCTCACAGAAATCGTGTTCTGTAAACTCGCATAAGACTTCGCAGCGTGAATCTTCACCATCAAAGAAATCAAGATCCGTATCAATGTATGTCCCAAAATCATCTGTCACTTTCTTTCCAAGGAGACATACGTTTCCTCGTACCCCGGCTCAGGGATCTCAGGTGAAGAAATCAGATCTTCCTTAATTGGTTGCTCTAATTCAATCTGGTCAGCCTCGTAACACGTGTCCCCCCAACAGGTGCCTGAGCAGGTTCTGAAATTGGCTCTCCTGAAGAGGGTTCATCCTGGGAATCATCCCATGATTGAATCAAAGTGACCACAAATCTCATCCTCAATTTTGCTAACTTCCCAAGTAAAAACTCGCCCGGGTTCTTATCCTTAACATCCTAGAGCCAATCCAACAAATACTTATTCAAATCATCAATCATTGCAATCGAGGGCTCCAATCTCTTAATGCAAGGTATTGACTGAACTTCTAAAGATTGTATGATATTCCTTAAGTTCGCAAGAACCTTTTCTTGAACCTGGTTACCCTGAACCGAATGAGTTGGTGCAGGGTTGGGTAGGTTTGGGGTCAATGCAGGGTAATTAACGAATTGAGATTCGTTATAACCTTCCTGATAATAGGTCATTTCAGATTGTTCGAAAGGTGGTGACGATGTAAAGGCAGTGTAATCAGAGGATGGGTAAGGATTAGTGTATCCTTCTTGATTGTAGATCGTATTAGGTTGTTCATGAAAGGTTGACGATCTATAATCGATGTGGCTCTGAGAAGGACAGAATTCACAATCATAGTGTTCAGGGTTAGACCCTAAACATGAAGGTCTAAAACTGTATCCCCAATCTGAGTTATCCCAACAAACTGATGGTTGATTATAGTACGAGTCAGGATAATCGTCATGTTGAGGATAATTCAAAATAGGAGGGAAAGAGCGGGAATGTGTGTAATATGTGGAAGGATTCATGAGACACGAAAGGAAGAAAGGCACCCTGCAATACAAGCAATCAAACCTGTCCTTAAGTGGGCTAGCCTAAAGACCTACAGACTCCCAAAACCCGTATTGAGATAAAAGAAACGATTTGATCTACTTCTGTTTGTTCAATCCAACCAGTTAGAAGGAGGGACTGGGGAGAAGGTTCCTCCTTCGACTTACGCCTCCGGTTCCTAGTGTAGCCCCTAGCCACGATCGTTTGATTCTACTCCTCTAGCTAGACATCAGATTGAACAGTAGAAACAGACTAATCGAAAATAATCTCGTTTTGGGCTCTGAAGAGCGAGTCAAATCCTTAAGGCCAACGTCTACTCTGTTTTATTTAGGGCTAGGTTTGAATGTGTTTTGGAATGTGATGGGCCCTTTATATGGGTTGTGCCCTTAATGATTGATTGATTTGTGTGTGCGTGCACAACCAGTGGTTTTCAAGCAAGATTATTTTTGATGTGGTGAATTTTAGTGTTCAAATCTTGCTTAGTAGCTTTTAGGATTCCAACTTTAGGTATTTTCAAACAAGTTTTGTTGGCACACCAGGTTTTGAAAGCACTGGTGAAGATGTTTTCCTTTAAAACTTAAAAGAATGTGGAGTGCCTGGTAATTCCCTAAGAGTTGAACCTAAGGGGCAGCTACTTGATGAATTGATTTTAATTGAAGTGGTGCGGCCCAATCAACTCAAACAATTGGCCTGTTGCACCACTTAATTAGGCACACAAGTGATTACCTAATCTGATTTCTACTCAATTATGTGTTTGGATGTGTGTACCGGTTCCAAAGATCGATTTACCTGTTGAGTTTGAAAATCAGATGAGGTTGTGTACCTCTGTGAGATATTTTTTAATTTTCTTTTTAAATATGGAGATTGGGGTGAGTATGGGTGTCAAACAACAAACAATCTAACCTTAGAGTTTATAAGAACACCTAGGTTGATTGATGTTTGTGTTATTATGTTGTGGAATGAAATCTAATGGGCGGGAGGTGGGGGATAACTTACAAAACCTTCCACAGCACTTTACTCCAATCTACCTCTTTTGCTCGTCTCAAAAGAGTACCTGCAATCACAATAAGAAAGGAGAGAAGTGAGGTAAATGATTCGTAAGTTAGAAAACGTGAAGAAAAAATCAAAGAGCGTTGCCTCCCTGGCAACGGCACCAAAATGTTGAATGAGCGGGTTGCTACACTAACGTGTTTGGTTTTGAAAAACCTGTCTTCGTAGTATGAAAGCGAAGAACTCGTGTTCAACAAATAAAATTTATACCAGAATGGAAATCCCAGGTCAAACACAGGGAGGCAGACGTTTGATTTAAAAAAATTCGCGTTTGTTTTATTTGTCACGAAGTAATTTAATTAACTAGAAAGTATCTATCTATTTACACTAAATAGAAGAGAGAGAGAGAGAATGAGAGAGAAAGAGAATATTACAAACAAAAATAAAAAAAGAGATGTAGAATGAACATGGAATTTCATCATCAGAAAGATTGTTCATTACACTAGAAAGCAAGAAAATGATTACACTAGAAAACAGTAAATCTACTCTAGAAAGCAGTAAATCTATTCTAGAAAGCAGTAAAAAGAATGGGGAGAGAGATATCCTCCTCGACGGTTGGCTGGAGGACGAGCCGGACGGGACGATGCCTGGACGAAGGAGGACAGAGTAGGACGAAGGAGAATGAAGCAAGAAGAACGGGAACGGAGCAGCACATTGTCGCTGTCGTGGGATCTACTTTCGAAAGGGGGACGAAAAATTGACTTTATCTCGCGAGAAGCATCCCAGGTCTGGGACAAGCTTCTCTTGAGCTTTGGAGAGGGAGAGAAGAGAAGGAAGGGATGAGAATTTCATATGGAGGGGGTCTCCTTTTACAGTTGTAAGGAGTGGGGGCAATTTGGTCATTACAACTCTTAAAACATTAATTCAGGACCTTTAGTGACGGATAAAACTGTCGCTAAAGGTCCAAACTTGGCTGTAGTGGGCGGCACGCGCACACCCGCTCGCTTGCTCGCGCGTGTAATGCGCGTACACATCCAGCCGCTCTCAGCCGTCCGATCGTGAGATCGGATGGCTTAAGTCGCACCTTCGCCCACTCCTCATTGCGCGCCCGCCCACATACAATCCCGCGTTACGCGCGGGCATGCAATAGCGCGTGGGGCAGATTGGGCGTGCATGACCTTCCGATCGCGATCGAGCGGTCAATCGCGCCCAATCGCCCGTACCGCTTGCCCGCTTCTCATGTTTCGAACGCGCGCCGCCCGCTCGCGATAAAGCCTTTGCCTGCTGTCTGAAATCAGGCGCGTGCATCCACAGCAGTTGGATGAAGATCCAATGGCCTAGATCGTGCGTTGGATTTCCTTTGGAGAAGCAGTGGTGGTCTTGAGGGCCGGTTGGATGGCTGAGATGGCAGCACGTGGCGCCATCTTGGCCATCCATCTTCTAGATGATGTAGATGGTGCCACAGTTGTCAGATTGAGTCGATTTTTGCACCATTAGGCTGCGATCGCCGATTCGAATCCATCCATGCAGTCGGATTTGTTGTTTGAAGTGCGAGTTCATACCATCTCGACCCTTGATCTTCTAGGGTTCCCCGATCTCTATCTGATGCTACAGATGCTTGATTAGGACGATCTTGGAGTTGTTGAACTCCAATCGTCGCCCTGATTACATCTGTACGGTTGGATCTTTAATCCGAGGCCCCGATAAAAAGTTTGCCCTTTCCATGATCAAAAGAGGAGACAATTAACCTCCATTTTATTCAAACAACTCTAAATGCAAGATGATGCATGTTATGCAATATTTATAGCATGCAATGCAATCCTATGCTTAAGAACATGCATAAATAGACATCTTAAGTAGTGTAAACATGTTTACATCACGAGGCTAAGGCAGCTGATATGGACGAGGAGCTTGTGGACGGCGTTGATAAGGTGGTCTTTGATTATTTCCTTCCCACAGGAAGTTGGGATGATTTCGCCATCCAGGGTTATTGGTAATAGAGAATGGGTCATTCTGGATGGCATTGAGGTCCTCGCAGGTTTGAGGAACCCCAAAAAAATCAGAGTATGAGGGTTCAGAGTTCCCCCAACTAGAGTAGGTTGGATCGGAGTTTCCTCCGGTTCTGGAGTTAGATGGGGGTGGATACAGGTCCATCCCCTGAGAAGATCAGTGATAGATGTTATGCACAGTTTCCCTCCCAAGCAGAGGTGGCTCGCTGCAGATGTCGAGTCACCTAGTCCATCTTCTTCTCTATGACAGAGACCTTGTCCAACCGACTGGCCATCAGTTCCAAGTTGACGGATGCGGACAGGCCCTGTGTCTCATGTGCTCCCCTCAGATTTGTCAATGCGCAGGCATTTGTCCGGTCAAATAAGCCCATGGAGTCATTATTGATGGAGTTCTCGCACATATTCTCGAGAATCTCCCACACAGTGTCCTCGTGTTGACCCATAATGTTTCCTTCGCAGGTTGCATTGACGAATAAGCAAATGTCTTCATGGAGTCCCTAGTAAAAAGACTCAACTTGTTCCCATTTAGGAACTCCGTAATCGGGGCACTTTCGCATGAGATCCAAGAAACGGTCCCATGCCTCATGAAGAGGTTCTCCAGATTGCTGAGTGAACTGTGTGATCTAGTGGCGCAAGGCACTCGTCCAACCAACTAGGAAGAACTTTTTCAAGAATTCAGATTGCAGTTCAACCCACGTGTTGATTGGACGTGTCTGATTCTGATACTAATGAGCTGCCTTGTCCATGAGAGAGAAGGAAAACATCTTCATAAGAAGAATATCCCAATTTTATACATCTGACTCGAAGGTCTGGGCTAGATGTTTGAGTTGTTTGATGTGCTGGAAAGGATCCTTGGAGTTAAACCCATGAAACTTTGGAAAAGCATGAATCATGTTGGGCTTGAGTTCAGATTTAGGACCTCCTGCCAAGATTTGGACTTGAGGTTCAATCACCACCGCAATGGGATTATAGTGATCTCGCATCATAGGACATTGCGGTGGGTTTACAAAGTTCTGAAATAGACCATTCAGGCACTGGAGTTGGTGTTCAAGATTGTTCTCTTCCTCAACTGGTTATGCCATGATGATGGAAGGAGAATTGGGTTCTGATGAATCAGAGGAGATGTCTATGTGGTGGAGTTGCTACACAAACACGGAGGTCGAGGCTTGGCCTCAGCGGGAGTGGATTGCTAAAGGAGGTCTTAAGGACCTCCTACCAAACATGCACTGATGGTTTAGACGAGAGTAGAATGTGCTGGACCCAATCAAGACACCTAAAAAATTTGGATGACTATAGAGATTCAGGGTGGATGATACCACTTAGTCAGAAAAGCCATCCACCTGTGAAATACCTAGGCAGCCAGAGAGGGAGAGTCCTGCAAAGACCCCTACATGGTAGTGCATCCCCACGAGTTACAGGGTTTCCCCCACCCAACGTCTCTTGTCACTGAGATTCCAGGTAGACCAGAATGGGGGCCTTGACTTCTTAAGTCTACCACTTTTATTTAAGATCAAAGGTGCTTAAGATTCCACTTGAACTTTAGATGTTTTAGGTGCAAAAGTGACCTAATTTCAAGGTTGGTTGACCCAACAAGAGGTCAACTTCACCTATTTATCCTTTGAGAAGCTTTAGGTCCTTTCTTTTATGGTTCAAGTGAAATTAAGAGCTTGATTTTTAGGGTTTCTCTTGAATAAGTCTTTTCAATCAAGGCTTAGGCACATCTCTTTTTGGAAAAGTTGATTCTTGCTTAGGAAAGATGTGTCTCTAAATCCCTAAATTGGAATCCTTAAGTTGGCTCTAATTTTGGTTTAATTTAGTTGCCATAAATATGGTATCTAGGGCTCAATCAAGAAGGTGGTAGCCTTAGTTACCTTAAATGGATGCACAATTCAATATTTGTTGAAATCAAAATCAGGCAACTTGGGTGAATTAGCTAAATATGGAAAGCAGGTAGCCCTAAATTGATTTTTAACTTGTTTTTCCTTTTCAAAATGAGGGGATTAGGAGAAAGGGCTAATCAGAGATTACCTGCCCCAGGTGTGGTTGTTGTGCGGTTGTTTCCTTTTGAATCTTCTCCCCTGAAACAATCACAACAAAAGAGATGTACCAAGTTAGTATTGAATCAGAAATTGTGATCAAGATTTCTAAATCGTCCGTTGCTCCCCGGCAACGACGCCAAAATATTTTTGAGTCGAGATCAATGTAAAATGAATGCATCGTAGTATAGTTGAAATCGCTCGAAAACAAATAACTTTTATTACTCGAAATTGTAAATTCGAGGTCGAACAAAGGGAGTAAATTGGGATGTAAAAATCAAGAGTACAACTTTCAAATTTGATATAATATGCAATGAAAAATCATAATATAGTGCAAAAAGCAAAATGTCAATGTATATGGGAGAAGCACAAAAAAATATGGACGTCTGATTTTCAAAATCAATTGCCTTAAATATGAAATTGCTACAGTGCTTCTATCTGTCTCTGCTCTTCTTCTTCTTCTTTCTTTTCTTTCTTCTGTTCTCTGTCTCTGACGGCCTTCTTTCATCTTGGCTTCTTCTTCTCCCTTCTGTAGCTGCTCTGGCCCTTATCTTCTTCTTCTTTCTTCCTTGATTTCTTCTTTCCTTCCCTTCTGCCTCCAACTCTTCTTCAGCTTCTTCCTCTTCAGCCTTGCCTTCTCCTTCCTTAGCTTCTCTGGCTGCCACCCTTCCCTTCCTTGCTTCCTCTTCTTTGACAAGTCGATTTTCCTCTTTCGATTGAGTTTCGCAAATGAAATAACGCGTTGTAGTATTTAAGTGGTGGAAAAATTGACTAATCAATAATAAAAATAACCACTCACAGAAGAGCAGGTCATGTCCACAAGAAGGCAATTATGCAATAAACTCTCGATTATTTCGTATTCTTTCGATCAAGTGCGAAATCCCTGATCAAATCTGACATAAAATGTGATGGAAAGAAGATTCACAATAACTCAAAAATATAAGGGTATATGTGCAATTTTCCCTCACTGAAATCTTCAATAAATATATGATGATTTTATGTAATTTTCAATTGACATATACTAGAGAAAATTAGTGCACATGTTAATCCCAAAGCTAATCTTGAAACAGGTGAATATCAATAACGTGCAATTATCAGAAAGCATGAGTGTGCATTCGCAATTTTGCTATAATAAAATAATCATAAATGACAATTAATTTCTGGTGGAAATGGCATTAAATGTAATTTTTAATCAACTTGAAAACAGGAGATTTGTTGCCGCGGCTTGTGCGCACAGGAGGAGGAGAGACGGACGTCGAGGCTGCCGCTGAAGATCACCCCGCTCCAGCCGCACCCGATGGTGGTGATGGTGCGGCTGATGGCAGCCTGTGGTGACTGCAAGAAGGAGAAGAAGGTGGCGGGTGGTGGTTCTGTGCGGCCTGGTAGGGCACAGGTGGGGCAAGGCACCTGCACTGTGGTGAGGGTGGTCAAGCTATGCCGTTGGAGGGAGGCTGCAGGGGCGCGCGGAGGTTCTGCAGCACCTGCAAGGGTGCACCAGGCGGTTTGCAGAGAGGAGCACCAGGCGCTGGAGAGACACTGGCTGAGGTGGGCGCTCTAGGCGCAGGTGCAGTTTCGCCTGTGGTGGAGGTGCCTGCTGGGGGGGCACTATGCAAGTGCGGCAGGATGGGGCACTGGCTGGAGACGCTGGTGATGTAAACACATTTACACTACTTAAAATGTCTATTTTTGCATGTTCTTAAGCATAGGATTGCATTTCATGATATAAATATTACATAACATGCATCATCTTGCATTTAGAGTAGTTTGAATAAAATGGAGGTTAATTGTCTCCTTTTATGTGCTTGGACAGGGCAAACATTTAATCGGGGCCTCGGATCAAAGATCCAACCGTATGGATGTGATCAGGGTGGCGATTGGAGTTCAACGACTCCAAGATCGCCCTAATCAGGCATCCGTAGCATCAGATAGTGACCGGGGAACCCTAGAAGATCAAGGGCCAGGATGGTGAAAATCCACACTTCAGATGACAAATCTGACCGCACGGATGAATTCTGATCGACGATCACAGCCCAACGACGCAAAAATCGAGTCAATCCGACATCCGTGGCACCATCTACAACTTCCAGAAGATGGACGGCCAAGATGGCGCCACGTGGCGCCATCTCGACCGCCCAAACGGCCGCACGCATTCTACGAAGGTCCCGCACCCGCTCGCTCTCCGCCGTTGGATCTTGATACAACAGCTATGGTCGGCCGCGCCTAAAAGCGTCTGCTCGACCATCCGCGCCCCATAGCACAGCGGTCGAGTGCGCTTACGCGACCAGTGGGCGCGGGTTCGAGCTACAGCAGAGGGCTAGAGGCGCAGGCGATTGGGCGCAGCCGGCCGTTGGATCGCGATCGGACGGCCGCGCTCGTCCGATAGCATTCACGCGCGATTGAACACACGTCATGGATGTGCGATCGCACGCGGGTTGGCGCGCAACGCAGCGGGCGGCGATGCGTCTTAAGTCGTCCGATCTCGCGATCGGACAGCTGAGAATCAATGAGCGTGCGATGGCGTTGAGCGCACAGGCAGCTGAAGTGGCGCGAGTGGGCGCAGAAGCTATGCCCACGTTGGGGACTTTAGCGACGGTTTTATCCGTCACTAAAGACCCCTCATTTATTATTTTGAAGTTGTAATGTCCATTTTGCCCCCACTCCTTGCAACTATAAAAGGAGACCCCCTCCATACGAAATTCTCATCCCTTCCTTCTCTTCTCTACCCCTCCAAAGCTCAAGAGAAGCTTGTCCCACACTCGGGATGCTCCTCGCGAGATAAAGTCTAAATTTTTGTCCCCCTTTGGAAGTGGATCCCACTACGACGACGGCGTGCTGCTTCGTTCCCGTTCTTCTGCTTCGTCCTCCTTCGTCCTGCTTCGTTCTCCTTCGTCCAGGTGTCGTCCCGTCCGGCTCGTCCTCCAAGCAATCATCGAGGAGGATAACTTCTCTCTCCCATTCTTATTTACAGCTTTTCTAGTGTAGAATTTTCCTGCTTTATAGTGTAATTGATTTCCTGCTTTCTAGTGTAACTTTTATTTATTTTGATTATATAAACAATTGAAATATTGAATGCATGTTCTCTTTCTCTCTCTCTCTCTCTTTCTTTTAGTTTGATAGCTCCATTGTAATTATATCGCCTTGCTTATCAAAAATCCTAAAAAAAATATAATTGCGAATATAGATCAACGTAGCCTTCCTGTGTTCGACCCGGAATTCTTTTCAGTATAAATTTTATTTGTTGAACACGAATTCTTCGCTTTCAAGCTACAACGACAGGTTTTCTAAAACCAAACACATTAGCGTAGCCATTCGTATACGTTCAACATTTTGGCACCGTTGCCGGGGAGGCAACGATTTCCGATCTTTCCTTCCCATTTCTTGCACTTTATTTGTTTTCTAACTAGCTTTCTCTTGTGTCTATTGCTTTGCAGAGACCTCCATCAAGGAATCAACAAGCGGTAGACTGGAGTAAAGTGTAGTTGAAGACAACTGTAAGTGTTTCCCCATTCTTTCCCACTCCATAGATTTCATTCGCCACATTAAATCCAAATTCCAAATAACCTAGGTGTTTGCATAAATCCTAGGAATAGTTTGGTTATTTGGATTTCCACTCACATTCATTCCACCCTCATTCATAAAAAAAATAACAAAAAGATAATTTTGTGGGGTAATTTCCAATAAACACACAACACATACCCACATTCAAGGCACTTGATCAACTTGATTTGTTTTCTACTCAACCGGGTTCTGATCTGTGGAACCGGTACACACAAAGCAACATATAACAGAGTAGAAATTATTCTAGGTTAACCATTTTTGAGTGCCTAACTTAGTGGTGCATTTGTGGCCAATTGTTTGAGTTGTTTAGGCCGCACCACTTTATTTAAAACCAACTCATCAAGTAGCTCCGCCTTAAGGTTTTCAATCTAGGTATATTCCAGGCACTCCACTTTCTTTCTGATTTTAAAGGAAAACAATCTTCACCTGTGTTTTACAACTTGGTTTGCCTAGAAACTTGATTGCAATTCACCTAATTTGAAACCCTAAAAGCTACTTAAGCAAGATTTGAATATTAAAATTCACGCATTATCAATAATCTTGCTTGAAAACCCTGGTTGTGCATGCACTTACACAAATCTCAATCAATCATTAAGGGCATAACCCATTGTAAGGGCCCATCACATTCCATAAGCACCACAATCCCAGGTCTTAATAAAATTGAGTAGACGTTGGCCTTAAGGTTTGATTCGCTCTTCAGGGCCTAGTCTGAGATTGTTTTTGATTAACCTACTTGTACTGATTAATCTAATGTCTAGCTAGGGGAGTAGCGTCAAACGACCGCGGCTGGGGGGTACACTAGGAACCGGAGGCGAAAGCCAAAGGAAGAACCTTCTCCCCAGTCCCTCCTTCGAACTCGTTGGATTAAACAGACACAAGTAGAGTAAATCATTTACAGTCTTAAGGCAGGTTTTGGGAGTCAGTAGATCCTTAGGCTACCCCACTTAAGGACAGCCTTGTTTTGTTGTGCTGCAGGGTTCCTATCCCCAGTCCTTCTGACCTTCTCCTAGTTTATGCTGGGAAGACGGTCATTGAATCCCCAATTGGAAGGACCGTTAGAACATTCTAGGAGGCGCAAGTTAGATTTTGGTCAATTTGATCCCATGGCCGAAAAACAGCCTCCTCTGCTTGGAAATCCACAGGAAGAATTTCAAAGGCAGCTGGAACAAATGCAGAGAATGAAGGAATGGTTTCAGAGAATGCAGGGCGCTTGATAAACGCCAGTTTATCATCATTCTTATGCATTAAAACAAACCTAGCTCTTAGGATTTTACTCCGCAAACGGGTTTTTGGGCTGCATTTAAGCATAAAATATGTTAGGCATGCATTGCATTTTTTATTGCCTTTTTAATATGTTTTTGAGAGTGTTAGGGATGTACAGATATATAGATCCCTAAAACCGTAGCACTCAAGAAGGCAAATGGTGAAGGAGAAGCCCAGACTAGCTGGAACTCAGCCTGATCCAGCTCACCTCAGCTTGATCCAGCTCACCTCAGCTTGATCCAACTCACCGCAGCTGGAACCTAGCTAACTTGAACTAAGGCTAGCTCATCCCAGCTCCATTCAGCTAATCTCAGCTGAATGGCAACTCAAGAGAGTTCATTTTAGCTCACCCAAGCTCAAGTCAGCTCAGATCCAGCTCGACTTAGCTGAGTCTAGCTCATCTCAACTCCCACTAGTCCACAGGGAGCTCTAGCTAGCTCAGCTGAGTTGATAGGAGTTCACTCCAGCTCAGATTCAGCTACATCCAGCTCCACTCAACTCTAGCCAGCTGAAGAAGAACTCATCCCAGCTCAGGAAGCTCAAGTCCAGCTCCCGGGGACTCAGCTTAGCTCAACTCAGTTGAGCTAAGCTACTTTAGCTACCTCAACCAGCTTGATTCTCCCTGGGAGCACCTGACCCAGCTCACCTTAGCTCATTGTGATACAAGCCAGCTCACTTTAGCTTGGCTTAGCAGCTAGCAAAGAACTAGCAAGCTAAGCCAGCTAGAGTAGCTCCATGCCAGCCTCTTCAGCAGCAGCTAGCTCCAGTTTCAGCTCCTGACTTCTCCTCAGCTCCTTCCTCCAAACCCTAGCTCCAACACCTTCTCCTCTACTCCACCTTTAGCTAAGCTAGCTTAGCTTATCTTAGCTTAGCTTAGCTTAGCTAACAACCAGCTCCTTGGCCATCCATTACCTTAAAAATCAACCCTAGCTAGCTCCACCAACTCAAGCCTACCTAAGCTAGCTACCCTACTTAAGTTGGCGCCACCACCTAGCCACCCCTTCACCCCATTATCTCCACCAGAAGACACTTCAAGTTGGCGCCAAAAACCACCCCTAACCACCCCCATTTTGGCACCAACTTTCAGCCTCTTCATCCACCCTACACCTTCCCATATAACACATCCTAGCCATCCACATACCCCCCTTCTAGAACCTTAAGGTGGCGCCACCTAATAGTCTTCTAGAAAGCCCATTTTGGCGCCAACACTAAGGGGTGTCAACACCCATAACTACCCCCTTGGTGTCCCTTAAGGTGGCGTCAACTCTCCTTGGCCATGGGATCTCCAACCACCTCCATCAACTCATCTTGGCCATCCAATTCAAAGGTCACCATAGCCCCCTTCCTATTCTATAAAAAGCCACCACCTACCACCATTTTGGGGCATCCTCCCTTAGTATATTTTTCTACCTAAACCACCTATACCTACGACCAAGAAGAAGGAGTAGAGAAGGAGATTAAAGGGGCACATTACCAGCCCCTTTGGTGCCTTCTTCTCCCCACTCTCTTCAACTTGAACCACGCCAAGGAGGAGGACTCTTCCACTTCAAGGAGGACGGCAAGGCAAAGGAGAAGGAGTTAGGGTGGACGTCCACCCTTGGAGAGAAACTTAGGGCACGCCCCCCTAGGGCTTGCCTTGGAGGACATCACCTTGGTGGAGCACTGCAAGGAAGGAGTTGAAGGACTCTTTTCAAGATTGGGAGCCACCAACCTTGGAGAAAGAAGTCCTCTTCTTCACCATCTATCTAGAGGATTTGTGTTTTCTTTTCTTATTTGCATTTTTCTAGTAGTACAAGCTTTCCTCTACTAGGCCTTTTGTAAAACACTTTATCAATTATCTAGTTGCCTTCTTTGCATTTCTATTAGCTTATTTTCAGCATTCTTCACTCCCTCTCCCTAATTATTCTAGGCCTCCACTTGCCTAGAGTGAGCTTAGGGAGAGGCTCTACTTGCCACATAGAAGTAGTATTTAAATTGAAGTGTAAATCACTTTTCCCGCTATCAGTTCGCATGTTGCCTTAGCTTAAAAATAAAAAAATGATATATTGAAAAAAATACCAAAAAGAAAGTTGAGATTTATATTCCTAGCAAGAGAATCAATTTTGCAACCATATTGCCTCCTTGGACGACCCTAGATACTTTCCTATCTAGGATTATAAATTTAAGAGCGAAAGTGGATATACGCGTTACAACGACCTAATTAACAAACCACGTAAAATCGCTATCACTTTTTGGCACCATTGCCGGGGAGGCACGGCTTTGCATTAACTCATTTTCTCTTGCTTGAAGTGGATCTCATCCCCTTCTTCTTTCTTTCTTTTGTGTGTGCAAGAACTACAGCGGGAAGGCGGGAATCTGGAAGCGAGAGCTCAAAGTTCCTTTTCTTCCCACGAAATTTAGGTTGGTTCCTCTTTCTGGTCACATAATTAATTAAAACTACCAAAAATATATTAAAGTTGGCTTTCAGGATCCCAAAAAACTTAATTAAGTGGAGTGGTACATTATAAAATCCATTGTTTGCTTGTATGCTTCTTTAACACCACTCCATTGCAAGTATTGGTGTTCTGTTTTTTGGTTCCAGATTCTGTCCGGAATTGAAAAATCGATTCCTAATATCACAGGCCTCCTAAAATCATAACATTACATAGAGTGATTCCCAATTAAGTTTGGAACATTTGTTACAAATTTCAGTTCAATTGGATTTGTATTTAATTTTTAAAAATTCGTGGATTACAAAGGTGTCACACCCTTTAATCTTCCTATTTTGCTACCATCCGTGAATTTTTAGAATTTTTATACTCATCCAATTTTTTTGAAATTTAGCTTTCTATAATCCTTGTGGAATTTTACACATCATATAAAATCACAAAAATTTTCTGAGGTCGGTGGTAATACTGAAAAGTCCACAATACCCACGGGTATCATTTCTGGACTTTGAACCAGTACAATTAAAAATTTAAAATAATTATCAAAAAAATTCTTAAAATCTTACAAAAATCCTTTTTGGAATCCTTGTTTGATTTTCTTCAAAGTAGTGGTGTTGTTTGACTTGTTTGGACCACTACTTAATTTTGAAAGCCTAAAAATAATTCATTGGTAGTAAAATTTCTGTCTTAGGGATAATTGGCTTAGGGTTTCTTCTTTCTTTTTAGAGACTCAATTAAAAGGAAATATACAATCACCCATACAACTTGTTTTCCTTTGATTGTGAATTTTCAAACTTGTTTGAAAATTTAATTAGAAAATCCCTAAAACACATTTAATTAAATTGAATCCTAAAAGACATAAATACAAGAAAATTGTGTGACAACTTGATTTTCATTGGAGCCACTCTCCAATTCCTGGACACAAAAAAAAAATCAAATAACAGGGCAGCAACCCAATAAACGCACTCCACATTCCGTGTGCACTATAGCATCCTAGACCTAATTAAAACTTGTAGCAACTTGACCCCTAAGGCTTTATCAACTTAGGCTTGCTATTTAGGTCTTAAGTTTTCCTTAGTTAGTACCAATTCTGTCATCTATATCTGGTGTTCATGCTGAGGGGCCGTGTCAAACGAACAGGCGCGGGTTTGTACAAGCACCTGGGGTTTTCCCTGGGAAACGTTTGGGCCCAAACCTCCCCTTAAGCAACTTGGCTAGATTTGTTGATAGAACGGGTATTCACTACTGACTACTTATTTCCTATATAGACTAAGTCTTAGGTTATTATTAGGGAGTCACATTTAAGTTAGGTCTAGTTTTATTTGTTTGAATTGCATACTTTCTCTCATCTCTTTCTCTTCTCCTCCCCTCCCGTTCTTCCATTTTATGCACAGGCGACGGTCTCAAAATCCGCACTTGGAAGGACCATTTGATTTCGTCCCCCACGCAAAAAGACCACTTTTTCTGTCTTCTTCTCCTGAAAAAATGGAAACACAACAAAATAGGTCCACTGACCCTTCCACATCCACCTCTAACCCCACCACTAACCTTAATTCTAACCCTTCCACCCAAAACCCAACCACCAGTAACTTCCCACACTTGGAGCTCCCTAATCTTGAGTTGCCCCACACACAACAGCAAGACCCCCTACCTGATCTTTTAAAATTGATGGCCGATCAGATTAATAAATTAAATTCCAATCAACAAACATTGACTAGGAACATCCAAAACCTAGCCAATCCAAGGCCAAACCCACCACCCCTTCAGCAGCCTGTTGTTCCTCTAAGAGATTTCTATGATCCGTCTTATTATGAGGAACAACCAGGGGTGGTCATACCGGAGGGGGACTTTGACATCAAGCCTGCCGTCCTGAACCTGATTAAACACTTTCATGGCCTTCCTAGGGAAGACCCTTTCATCCACCTTGAAGAACTAACTCTTCTTGCACAGACAACCCGTTCCCGAAATGTGCAAGAAGACGTATGGCTGATGCGGCTTTTTCCATTATCTCTTAAAGATAAGGCCGCTTATTGGTTCAGGACCATTGGCCGACCCATCACAACATGGCCTCAACTCAAAAGCGCCTTCCTCAAGAAATTCTTTCCCATAGGTCGTACCAATTCTTTACGAAGATCTATTACGACCTTTCACAAAAAATCTGGTGAAACTTTCCATGATTCTTGGGAAAGATTTCAAGACCTTTTAAGAAGTTGCCCGCACCACGAGATTCCTTTATGGCAGCTCGTGCAAATCTTCTATCATGGATTAGAAGATCAAATCCGACATTTTGTCGACGCCTCGTGTGGCGGCAACTTCTTAAATAAAGATGCTGAAAGTGCCTATGATCTGTTTGAAGAAATGAGTGAAAACTCATTTAATCAAGCTTCTATGAACACATTTTGCAGAACCCAAAACCTGCAGTTTGGTGTTCATGAAATAGGCACTCAATCTCTCCCGGTCACCCAAGACGATCTTCACTTGATCGCTCAGAAACTCGACCAGATGCATATTAATCAGAAAAAAATTGAGGAAAGACTCGCCACGTCAACTCAAGCTCCACACCCACATCTAACCCAACCTAACTTTCCATGAAGAGAAAATTTGCACAATCTCAACACTACTCCTGCTGATTATTCTGAGGTTGCCCATGATTCACTGGGGAATTATAATTATCCAGATCTTAACCCCACCCAAAATATTTCTACCATCCAGGAGCCCTTTAAAAATTCTTCCAATTGGAAAAATTACCCGAACTACTCCTGGAATAATCAAGTTTCCTCCAAACCACATCATTTTAATGGGTATGGATCGAATCCAAACTTCCATCCTGGGAGATCCCAACAAGATATCAATGCCCAGATGCTGCGAACCCTACAGGATATGCAAACAAAAATGACGGAAGTAACCCGCAACATCACAAATCTGATCAATCAGATTGGGGTTGCTCCCACGCAAAGACCTGTAGGACATCCGTCCCAACCCATACCCAATCCCAATCACCAAGGGAACCATTATATGGGTAGAAATCCACATTATCCAAATCAACCTCCTCCTAATCCACCACCTCAGCAGCCGCCCAGGTTTCTGCAATCATAGGCCCCCCCACCTCCTCCAAATAATAATCCGATTGCACATGCAGTAACTTTGAGGAGTGGGAAAAGCACCACTGACCCTGGGCCTTCACACCAACCTGGTGAAATACCTGTGCAAATTGACTCCCCACCTCCCCATCAGGAAGAAAAAGAAATACAAAAATCTCAAGACAAGATTCCTGTCCCTTTCCCACAAGCTCTCTACCCTACCACCAACAAAAAAAAGAAATCTGAGCCCACTACAAAAGAACTCATGGAGCTATTTGGGCAAGTTCATATCAATATTCCTCTCCTAGATGCCATCAAATATATACCTACCTATGCTAAATTTTTGAAGGAGATTTGTACTCCTAAAAGGCAGGCTAAAAATCTTGGATAGGTGCATCTTTCGGAGACAGTAAGCTCTGTCATACATAGTAAGCTGCCTCCTGAGATGAAAGATCCGCGGGCGCCTTTAATTTCTGTAATTATTGATGACACTACATTTAATCACGCCCTCCTTGATCTTGGTGCCTCAGTTAATATTATTCCCACAAGTTTATTCAAAGAATTTCAGATTGGTGAATTAAAACCCGTCGAGGTTACCCTGCAATTAGCCGACCGATCTACAATCAAACCTCGTGGGATTGTCAAGGATGTTTTAGTCAAGGTCCAGAATTGTGTCTTCCCTGCAGACTTTCTGGTTCTTGACATTGAGGCACCTGAATCATTATTGGACTCCCCAATAATCCTTGGACGCCCCTTTTTGGCCACCGCAAAGGCAAATATCAATTGCCACACAGGCAAAATGGATATTAACTGTGCAGGCCAAACTATCACTTTAGATATTTTTAAATCCTCCAGGAGATTCCATGATGATAACTTCTTTGAGGACTCAGATACTGAAATTTCCAATATGGTGGAGGAGACAATGTTAATAGATACCCTTACCAACCACAATTTCTTTGAGGACTCTGATTCAGAATCAGTGGTCGGCGAAATATGTGATCTGGAAACTTGTCTTGACCCCAAATTTATTCCTGACACCCCCCTAACCCACCCACTATTCCTGCACCTAATTCTTCCACACTAACTTCCCCCAATCCCCACCATTCCTTCCCCGACTCCTTTCTTCCGGACCTGCCACCAACCCTGCTTGAGTTTGGCACCCAACCTAATTTAAACCCATGGCCAGACTCGGGCTACACTTATCATTTTCCATCCAACTTTGATCCCAATATTATTTCTAATCAATTTTCTAGGGATCTAAAAGAAGACACCTTTTTTGCGGGCATCCAAGTGTCCAATTATTTACATGATCTTACGTCTTCCGTGCATACCTTCACGCCCGGCTGAATAGCGTAAAAGATAGCACTGGATGGGAGGTAACCCATCATTTTTCCTTGCTTTCCCTTTTTTCTTCTTTTTCCAGGTTTTGTTCCTCCTAAACCCGACCGTTCTTCACTAAGGTGATCCCTTTTCCCTCCTAATGCATGAGGACATGGCATATCTTAAGCATGGGGGGGTGTTTTTAAATTTTACGATCAATTTAGGATTTTCAAAACCTAAAAACATGCATTTTTGTTTAATTTATTTCCTGCTTGCATACCCAAAAAAATAAAAATGTTCAAAACTTTTTGAGGAAAAATTTTGAAATCGGGACTAAGGTCGAAAAATTCACTTTTGGTACAATGGGATTTAATCTTTAACAAACTAAGGATGAGGATATGGATCTGATCATTAGAATTCCAGGGTCTATTTTAGACAAGATCAGATATCCTTCTATAAAATTCCACCTAAACTCATGATAGTTCAGGTGACTTGATCCTATTTTGCAATATGGAAATTATTTGACTTAGCTTCTGATTCAAAAACTTGCATGTTTTGAGAAACTTCTTGTGTCACTCTTCACACACAAGCCAACACTTAAAAATAACTAAAAATTTGAAAAACTCCCTTGTTTTGACTTAGTGAAAGTCTGAAGCAGATCATTGGTTTGAGTTCCCACCGCCGAGAAGGAGGAAAATGCCTCCTTTAAGGACGCGATGTCAACATGTTACCGCCTCGGTGTTGCTCCATATCTATATTTCATATCTTTAGACGGAGCATTAAAGCGCATTTTAGCAGCTCAAGTGTCTTGGACGGTGCTCTACCTATAGTGTCGGAGCAAGAGCTTGAGTTTGTTTGGAGCGCCCCTTTTCACCGCATCGTGTTCTGGGGTTGTGAGCTCCTGGGTGGTGTCATGGACAGTGCTATCTCGAAGTACTGGCGCCAGAGCCCCCTCGAGGAATGGTAATGGGAATGATGATCCCGATACATCTGTTGTAAGACTAAGCTAAAAATAAGCATGGGGAGAAAAAATATATATATATATATAAATAAATAAATTAACACGCCCTTATAAATGTTGGCTTTTCACAAGCACAACCACAAGGTTTTAAAGGATTTTACAAGTTGAGAATCAGATTCATGAGCCAAAAAATTCCTAAAAACAAACATTTCAAGTCATCTGAATTAACAAGGGGTTAATTTGAGAATTTTTTGGAAGATATATTGATCCCGTTCTATCCAATGGTTGAATCCAAAAATAAATCCTGATGTTTATCTTTAACAAATCCCGTACCTCCAGTGTTTTTAATCTACCAAGGTCCATTGATCTCTTTTTCTCCTCCAAAGTCGAAAAAATTAGATTTCCCAAAAATTCTATTTTAAGTTTTGCCAAGAGACTAGCAAAAGATAAGCATGGGGGTGTGATAAACGCCAGTTCATCATCATTCTTATGCATTAAAACAAACCTAACTCTTAGGATTTTACTCCGCAAACGGGTTTTTGGGCTGCATTTAAGCATAAAATAGGTTAGGCATGCATTGCATTTTTTATTATCTTTTTAATATGTTTTTGAGAGTGTTAGGGATGTACAGATATATAGATCCCAAAAATCCTAGCACTCAAGAAGGCAAATGGTGAAGGAGAAGCCCAGACTAGCTGGAACTCAGCCTGATCCAGCTCACCTCAGCTTGATCCAACTCACCTCAGCTTGATCCAGCTCACCGCAGCTGGAACCTAGCTAACTTGAACTAGGGTTAGCTCATCCCAGCTCCATTCAGCTAATCTCAGCTGAATGGCAGCTCAAGAGAGTTCATTTTAGCTCACCCTAGCTCAAGTCAGCTCAGATCCAGCTCAACTTAGCTGAGTCTAGCTCATCTCAGCTCCCACTAGTCCACAGGGAGCTCTAGCTAGCTCAGCTGAGTTGACAGGAGTTCACTCCAGCTCAGATCCAGCTACATCCAGCTCCACTCAACTCCAGCCAGCTGAAGAAGAACTCATCCCAGCTCAGGAAGCTCAAGTCCAGCTCCCGGGGACTCAGCTTAGCTCAACTCAGTTGAGCTAAGCTACTTTAGCTACCTCAACCAGATTGATTCTCCCTGGGAGCACCTGACCCAGCTCACCTTAGCTCATTGTGGTACAAGCCAGCTCACTTTAGCTTGGCTTAGCAGCTAGCAAAGAACTAGCAAGCTAAGCCAGCTAGAGTAGCTCCATGCCAGCCTCTTCAGCAGCAGCCAGCTCCAGTTTCAGCTCCTGACTTCTCCTCCTCAGCTCCTTCCTCCAAACCCTAGCTCCAACACCTTCTCCTCTACTCCACCTTTAGCTAAGCTAGCTTAGCTTATCTTAGCTTAGCTTAGCTTAGCTAACAACCAGCTCCTTGGCCATCCATTACCTTAAAAATCAACCCTAGCTAGCTCCACCAACTCAAGCCTACCTAAGCTAGCTACCCTACTTAAGTTGGCCCCACCACCTAGCCACCCCTTCACCCCATTATCTCCACCAAAAGACACTTCAAGTTGGCGCCAAAAACCACCCCTAACCACCCCCATTTTGGCACCAACTTTCAGCCTCTTCATCCACCCTACACCTTCCCATATAACACATCCTAGCCATCCACATACCCCCCTTCTAGAACCTTAAGGTGGCGCCACCTAATAGCCTTCTAGAAAGCCCATTTTGGCGCCAACACTAAGGGGTGTCAGCACCCATAACTACCCCCTTGGTGTCCCTTAAGGTGGCGTCAACTCTCCTTGGCCATGGGATCTCCAACCACCTCCATCAACTCATCTTGGCCATCCAATTCAAAGGTCACCATAGCCCCCTTCCTATTCTATAAAAAGCCACCACCTACCACCATTTTGGGGCATCCTCCCTTAGTATATTTTTCTACCTAAACCACCTGTACCTACGGCCAAGAAGAAGGAGTAGAGAAGGAGATTAAAGGGGCACATTACCAGCCCCTTTGGTGCCTTCTTCTCCCCACTCTCTTCAACTTGAGCTACGCCAAGGAGGAGGACTCTTCCACTTCAAGGAGGACGGCCAGGCAAAGGAGAAGGAGTTAGGGTGGACATCCACCCTTGGAGAGAAACTTAGGGCACGCCCCCCTAGGGCTTGCCTTGGAGGACATCACCTTGGCGGAGCACTGCAAGGAAGGAGTTGAAGGACTCTTTTCAAGATTGGGAGCCACCAACCTTGGAGCAAGAAGCCCTCTTCTTCACCATCTATCTAGAGGATTTGTGTTTTCTTTTCTTATTTGCATTTTTCGAGTAGTACAAGCTTTCCTCTACTAGGCCTTTTGTAAAACACTTTATCAATTATCTAGTTGCCTTCTTTACATTTCTATTAGCTTATTTTCACCATTCTTCACTCCCTCTCCCTAATTATTCTAGGCCTCCACTTTCCTAGAGTGAGCTTAGGGAGAGGCTCTACTTGCCACATAGAAGTAGTATTTAAATTGAAGTGTAAATCACTTTTCCCGCTATCAGTTCGCATGTTGCCTTAGCTTAAAAACAAAAAAATGATATATTGAAAAAAATACCAAAAAGAAAGTTGAGATTTATATTCCTAGCAAGAGAATCAATTTTGCAACCACATTGCCTCCTTGGACGACCCTAGATACTTCCCTATCTAGGATTATAAATTTAAGAGCGAAAGCGGATTTACGCGTTACAACGACCTAATTAACAAACCGCGTAAAATCGCTATCACGTTTTGGCACCGTTGCCTGGGAGGCACGGCTTTGCATTAACTCATTTTCTCTTGCTTTAAGTGGATCTCATCCCCTTCTTCTTTCTTTCTTTTGTGTGTGCAGGAACTACAGCAGGAAGGCGGGAATCTGGAAGTGAGAGCTCAAAGTTCCTTTTCTTCCCGCGAAATTCAGGTTGGTTCCTCTTTCTGGTCACATAATTAATGAAAACTACCAAAAATATATTAAACTTGGCTTTCAGGATCCCAAAAAACTTAATTAAGTGGAGTGGTGCATTATAAAATCCATTGTTTGCTTGTATGCTTCTTTAACTCCACTCCATTTCAAGTATTGGTGTTCTGTTTTTTGGTTCCAGATTCTGTCCGGACTTGAAAAATCGATTCCTAATATCACAGGCCTCCTAAAATCATAAAATTTCATAGAGTGATTCCCAATTAATTTTGGAACATCTGTTACAAATTTTAGTTCAATTTGGATTTGTATTTAATTTTTAAAAATTCGTGGATTGCAGAGGAGTCATACCCTTTAATCTTCCTGTTTTGCTATTGTCCGTGAATTTTTACGATTTTTATACTCATCCAATTTTTGTGAAATTTAGCTTACTGGAATCCTTGTGGAATTTTACACATCATATAAAATCACAAAAATTTTCTGAGGTCGGTGGTAATACTGAAAAGTCCACAATACCCACGGGTATCATTTTTGGACTTTGACAACAGTACAATTAAAAATTTAAAATAATTATCAAAAAAATTCTTAAAATCTTACAAAAATCTTTTTTGGAATCTTTGTTTGATTTTCTTCAAAGTAGTGGTGTTGTTTGACTTGTTTGGACCGCTACTTAATTTTGAAAGCCTAAAAATAATTCATTGGTAGTAAAATTTCTGTCTTAGGGATAATTGGCTTAGGGTTTCTTCTTTCTTTTTAGAGACTCAATTAAAAGGAAATATACAATCACCCATACAACTTGTTTTCCTTTGATTGTGAATTTTCAAACTTGTTTGAAAATTTAATTAGAAAATCCCTAAAACACATTTAATTAAATTGAATCCTAAAAGACATAAATACAAGAAAATTGTGTGACAACTTGATTTTCATTGGAGCCACTCTTCAATTCCTGGACACAAAAAAAAAATCAAATAACAGGGCAGCAACCCAATAAACGCTCTCCACATTCCGTGTGCACTATAGCATCCTAGACCTAATTAAAACTTGTAGCAACTTGACCCCTAAGGCTTTATCAACTTAGGCTTGCTATTTAGGTCTTAAGTTTTCCTTAGTTAATACCAATTCTGTCATCTATATCTGGTGTTCATGCTGAGGGGCCGTGTCAAACGAACAGGCGCGGGTTTGTACAAGCACCTGGGGTTTTCCCTGGGAAACGTTTGGGCCCAAACCTCCCCTTAAGCAACTTGGCTAGATTTGTTGATAGAACGGGTATTCACTACTGACTACTTATTTCCTATATAGACCAAGTCTTAGGTTATTATTAGGGAGTCACATTTAAGTTAGGTATAGTTTTATTTGTTTGAATTGCACACTTTCTCTCATCTCTTTCTCTTCTCCTCCCCTCCCGTTCTTCCATTTTATGCACAGGCGATGGTCTCAAAATCCGCACTTGGAAGGACCATTTGATTTCGCCCCCCACGCAAAAAGACCACTTTTTCTGTCTTCTTCTCCTGAAAAAATGGAAACACAACAAAATAGGTCCACTGACCCTTCCACGTCCACCTCTAACCCCACCACTAACCCTAATTCTAACCCTTCCACCCAAAACCCAACCACCAGTAACTTCCCACACTTGGAGCTCCCTAATCTTGAGTTGCCCCACACACAACATCAAGACCCCTACCTGATCTTTTAAAATTGATGGCCGATCAGATTAATAAATTAAATTCCAATCAACAAACATTGACTAGGAACATCCAAAACCTAGCCAATCCAAGGCCAAGCCCACCACCCCGTCAGCAGCCTGTTGTTCCTCTAAGAGATTTCGATGATCCGTCATATTATGAGGAACGACCAGGGGTGGTCATACCGGAGGGGGACTTTGAGATCAAGCCTGCCGTCTTGAACCTGATTAAACACTTTCATGGCCTTCCTAGGGAAGACCCTTTCATCCACCTTGAAGAACTAACTCTTCTTGCACAGACAACCCGTTCCTGAAATGTGCAAGAAGACATATGGCTGATGCGGCTTTTTCCATTATCTTTTAAAGATAAGGCCGCTTATTGGTTCAGGACCATTGGCCGACCCATCACAACATGGCCTCAACTCAAAAGCGCCTTCCTCAAGAAATTCTTTCCCATAGGTTGTACCAATTCTTTACGAAGATCTATTACGACCTTTCACCAAAAATTTGGTGAAACTTTCCATGATTCTTGGGAAATATTTCATGACCTTTTAAGAAGTTGCCCGTACCACGAGATTCCTTTATGGCAGCTCGTGCAAATCTTCTATCATGGATTAGAAGATCAAATCCGACATTTTGTCGACGCCTCGTGTGGCGGCAACTTCTTAAATAAAGATGCTGAAAGTGCCTATGATCTGTTTGAAGAAATGAGTGAAAACTCATTTAATCAAGCTTCCATGAACACATTTTGCAGAACCCAAAACCTGCAGTTTGGTGTTCATGAAATAGGCACTCAATCTATCCCGGTCACCCAAGACGATCTTCAATTGATCGCTCAGAAACTCGACCAGATGCATATTAATCAGAAAAAAATTGAGGAAAGACTCGCCACATCAACTCAAGCTCCACACCCACATCTAACCCAACCTAACTTTCCACGAAGAGAAAATTTGCACAATCTCAACACTACTCCTGCTGATTATTCTGAGGTTGCCCATGATTCACTGGGGAATTATAATTATCCAGATCTTAACCCCACCCAAAATATTTCTACCATCCAGGAGCCCTTTAAAAATTCTTCCAATTGGAAAAATTACCCGAACTACTCCTGGAATAATCAAGTTTCCTCCCAACCACATCATTTTAATGGGTATGGATCGAATCCAAACTTCCATCCTGGGAGATCCCAACAATATATCAATGCCCAGATGCTGCGAACCCTACAAGATATGCAAACAAAAATGACGGAAGTAACCTGCAACATCACAAATCTGAACACCTAGGGCTTACCTTGGAGGACATCACCTTGGCGGAGCACTGCAAGGAAGGAGTTGAAGGACTCTTTTCAAGATTGGGAGCCACCAACCTTGGAGCAAGAAGCCCTCTTCTTCACCATCTATCTAGAGAATTTGTGTTTTCTTTTCTTATTTGCATTTTTCTAGTAGTACAAGCTTTCCTCTACTAGGCCTTTTGTAAAACACTTTATCAATTATCTAGTTGCCTTCTTTGCATTTCTTGTTTGCATTTCTATTAACTTATTTTCAACATTCTTCACTCCCTCTCCCTAATTATTCTAGGCCTCCACTTGCCTAGAGTGAGCTTAGGGAGAGGCTCTACTTGCCACATAGAAGTAGTATTTAAATTGAAGTGTAAATCACTTTTCCCGCTATCAGTTCGCATGTTGCCTTAGCTTAAAAACAAAAAAAATGATATATTGAAAAAAATACCAAAAAGAAAGTTGAGATTTATATTCCTAGCAAGAGAATCAATTTTGCAACCATATTGCCTCCTTGGACGACCCTAGATACTTTCCTATCTAGGATTATAAATTTAAGAGTGAAAGCGGATTTACGCGTTACAACGACCTAATTAACAAACCGCGTAAAATCTCTATCAGCGCTCAGCCCTTGAAGGATTTTTATGATCCTTCAAATTACAGGGAACGTCCCGGCGTCCAGATTCCAGCCGGTGACATAGAAATCAAGCCCAAGTGTTAAGCCTAATCAAACATTATCATGGGCTTGGCTCTGAAGATCCGTTTCAGCACTTGGAAGATTTGACCACTTTGGTCCAAACCACCAAGGCTCGAAACGTTAACGAGGAGCAAATGATCATGAGGCTATTTCCCTACTCTCTTAGGGATAAGGCCGCGCATTGGTATAGGACAATAGGAAGACGAATTACAACTTGGAATGAGTTGAAATCGGCCTTTCTGAAGAAATTCTTCCCAGTCGGTCATACCAATGCTTTGAGACGGACAATCACTACCTTTACCCAGCGGCCGGGGGAGCAGTTTCATGTGGCCTGGGAGTGATTCCAAGACTTATTGCGGAGGTGTCCACACCACGAGGTGCCAAAATGGCAACTCGTGCAAATCTTCTATCATGGGTTGAATGAGCAACTCAGAAACCATGTGGATGCTTCTTGCGGAGGCAATTTCTTCAATAAAGATGCAGATAATGCACAAGTTTTATTTGAGGAAATGTGTGAGAATTCAATTAATCATGCCTCCAAGGATACTTTTAACCGGTCCCAGCAACCCAGATCAAATGTCAATGAAGTCCATGACTCTCATTCATTTTTTATGGAATTGATCTGTAATAAACTTGATAAGGTGGACTTGGTTGCTAAAAGAATGGAAGAGTGGATGGCTGGCAATTCTATGAACAACTCTCAATCCACTCAATCCCAAAATTCGAGATTCCATTCCTCACGAGCTCCTTTTGGACGGGAGTTCGTGAATCAACTCGATGCGACTCAACCTATGAGTCAGCATTTTTCGGAACCCCATGGGTTCCCAACTAGGGCCTTTGATCCCAGTTTTTCTGATCCTTCCGTTTCTTTCTCTCCATCCTCACCCTATGAGGATGTCTGTGCTGTACAAGAGAATGTTATATCCAACCCCTACTCGAATGCCTATAATCCAGGTTGGAGAAACCACCCTAACTTCTCTTGGAAAAATCCGGGGCAACAGACCCAATTCTGACCCAGCAACTATGCTCTGCAACGACCAATGGGTCAGGGTCAAGTATATACTCAGTTGCCTCCGAATCAGGTCAATCAGCCAGCTTGGAATGCCCGTCAACCCACAGGGCAAGCTGATTTGAACCATCAAATGGTAGAGATGCAAGGATCTATGCTCCAGCTCATGAAGCAAATGAAAAACTCACTGGACAACTTGCAATCCGGACTCATTGCTAACTCTCATCAACCCGGATCTCTACCATCCCAACCCGTACCCAACCCACGAAACATTATGAATTCGGGCAATCAAGCCCAAGGGTACGGAAATCAGAGGGACCCGCACGCACATGCTCAGGTGGTTGAGCAGGGTTCCTCGTCTTCTTCTTCTGCAAATCAACAATTCATGGTCAATCAAGCCCCTCCAATCTTTCCTAATCCTCCCCAAGACCCAAATTCCTACGCTTCTGGAAATTCTGTAACTTTCAGGAGTGGTAAGAAGACTCAGGATCCACAACCACACTATTCTGATCTTTTGAATCCTGAAGAATCTGAGGAGAGAGAGGAGAATTCTAGAGGAGAAATCAAGGCTCAGGAACCTGATTCCAAAGATCAAACTCATGTTCCTTTTCCTGAAGCCTTAACCAAAGTAAAGAAGAAGTCTATTGATAGCAATAAGGAGCTTCTGAATTTATTTAAGAATGTTGAGATCAATATTCCGCTCCTTGATGATATCAAGCACATACCGACTTACGCAAGATTTTTAAAGGAATTATGTACACAAAAGCGTAAGTCGAGAGAATCTGTTCCGAGGAAGGTGGTACTCTCCGAGCAGGCTAGTTCTGTTATCCTACACTACCTCCCTCAGAAAAAGAGAGATCCTGGTGCTCCTTTGATTTCTTGTGTTATCGGAGATTACACATTTGATAGAGCACTTTTGGATCTCGGTGCATCCATCAACCTAATTCCGACTTCTCTTTATGAGAAGTTTGGGTTAGGTGAACTTCGGTCAACTTCAGTAACGCTACAATTAGCAGACCGTTCAGTCACAAACCCGCGAGGCGTTATTGAAGATGTTATAGTTAAGGTCAAGGATTTCTATTTTCCTGTAGATTTCCTTATCCTTGACATGGATGTACCAGATAATCTGAGGAACACGCCCATCATTCTCGGGCGTCCATTCCTGGCTACCGCAAAGGCCAACATTAATTGTGAAAGTGGTAGCATGGAAATCGCCTTTGGGGACCAACGAATGCAATTGGATATTTTTAAGGCGATCAACAAATTTGAGGATTGTGGATTTATTGAGGAACTTGATGAGGATAATGTTAATATTGAAACTTGTTTGACAGTTTCTTCAATTCAAAGTTCCTCTTTGGTTGGTGAATTTGACCCGCAACCCTCTGACCTGGCATCTTCGGAAGAGGTTACTGATCTTGTTCACTCACAACCTCTTCCTCTTGTTGAATCTTCAGCATCTACCCTACCATCAATCATCACCCCACCCCAACTTGAATTGAAACCATTGCCTGAGAATTTGAAATATCAATTTTTAGGACCTCAGAATACGCTCCCTGTGATTATTAGTGCTAAATTGACAAAGGAGCAAGAGATTAAATTAATTAAGGACCTAAAGGAACATAAGGAGGCAATTGGTTGGACCATTCATGACCTCAGGGGGATCGAGCCATCTTACTATAATCATAGAATATTTTTGGAAGATAGATCCCGCCCTTCTCACCAGATGTAGAGGAGATTGAATCTAAATATGCGAGAAGTGGTCAAAAAGGAAATCATCAAGTGGCTTGATGCAGGAATTATTTATCCAATCTCTGACAGTCCCTGGGTATGTCCCGTTCAGATTGCTCCAAAGAAAGTCGGGATTACTGTTGTGACTAATGAGAAAGGAGAATCTGTCACAACTCGTTCAGCTTCCTCTTGGAGAGTTTGTATTGATTATAGGAAGCTGAACACAGCCACTAAAAAGGATCATTTTCCTCTACCCTTCATTTATCAAATCTTGGAAAAATTAGCCGGGCAGAAGTACTTCTGTTTTCTTGATGGCTACTCGGGATACAACCAAGTTCCTATCCATCCCGAGGATCAGGAAAAAACTACTTTCACCTGTCCCTACGGAACCTTTTCTTTTCGTAGGATGCCTTTCGGGTTATGCAATGCACCTACAACTTTTCAAAGGTGTATGCTAGCTATATTCTCTGACATGGTGGGAGAGTTTATGGAAGTCTTCATGGATGATTTCTCTGTTTTCGGAGAATCATTTGACTCTTGTTTGGCTAATTTAGAAATGATTCTTAAGCAATGTATCAAGACACGACTGGTCCTTAGTTGGGAAAAGAGTCATTTCATGATCCAAGAGGGCATCGTTTTGGGTCATGTGATCTCTAAACGGGGAATTGAAGTGGACAAAGCTAAGGTTGATGCTATCGCTAAACTTCCTCCTCCCACATCTGTTAAACAAATCAGATCATTTCTTGGCCATGTGGGATTTTATCGAAGATTCATCAAGGATTTCTCGAAGGTTTGCTCATCCTTTGAGCAATCTTCTTGCCAAAGAAACGCCGTTTGTTTTTGACGAATCATGCCGAAAGGCATTTGATTTTCTGAAAACGGCAGTCACCTGTGCTCCAATTTTGCAACCACCAATTTGGACAGCCCCTTTTGAGATCATGACCGACGCTTCTGATTATGCGGTCGGGGCTGTTCTGGGTCAGAAAATTGATCAAAAGCCCTCTGTCATTTACTACGCTAGTAAAACTCTGGATGAAGCCCAGAGGAATTACACTGTTACTGAGAAGGAATTACTAACTATAGTATTTGCTTTGGAAAAATTCAGGGCTTATCTCTTAGGGTCTCATGTTATCGTTTATACCGACCACTCGGCCTTGAGACATCTCTTGGCTAAAAAGGATGCTAAACCCTGGCTTATTCATTGGATTCTTCTTCTTCAAGAATTTGATCTTGAAATTAAGGATAAAATTAGGGTACAAAATGTGGTGGCGGATCATTTGTCGAGACTCCTAGGTGATTCTTCTTTTCCGAACATTCCGATTGTTGACACTTTTCCATACGAAACCATTCTTACAGTTTTAGGTGTCCACACCCCATGGTTTGTTGACATTGTTAACTATTTGGCCGTTGGTCAAATCCCCCAGGATTGGACCAAGCAACAACGGGATAGACTCAAATCTGAGGCCAAATACTACTTTTGGGAGGACCCTGAACTGTATCGCATCGGCTTCGATCAAATTATTCGTCGATGCATACTGGAGAATTAATTCAACAGTATACTCGAGTTCTGCCATGCATCTGGGTGTGGTGGACATTTCTCCGGGAGAAGGACGGCTGCAAAAATCTTACAATCTGGCTTCTATTGGTCATCTCTATTCAAGGATGCCCAGGACTTCTCAAGGTCATGTTCTCGATGTCAGTCACTCGGGAACATAACTAAGAGAGACATGATGCCCCTAAACCCTATTCTTCCTGTGGAAATTTTTGATGTTTGGGGCATCGATTTCATAGGGCCCTTTATCCCTTCATTTGGACATCAGTACATTCTTGTTGCTGTTGATTATGTGTCCAAATGGATTGAGGCGATTCCCACCCAAACCAATGACCACAAGGTGGTCATTAATTTTGTCAAGAACAATATCTTCAGTAGGTTCGGGATTCCGAGGGCTATCATCAGTGATGGTGGCACTCATTTTACTAATGCCCAATTCCATAATTTATTGGCCAAATACGGGGTTAATCATCATATTTCCACACCTTACCATCCCCAGATGAATGGACAAGCCGAGATCTCCAATCGAGAGATCAAGAACATTCTGCAAAAAATGGTTAGGCCTAATCGCAAGGATTGGACTCAAAAGCTTGAGGACGCTCTTTGGGCCTACCGTACGGCGTATAAAATGCCCATCGGCATGTCGCCATTCCGTTTGGTGTATGGAAAGGCGTGCCATCTACTCGTAGAGATTGAACACAGGGCATTCTGGGCAATCAAACAACGCAATTTAGATCTGAATCTAGCTGGGAAGACCAGGAAACTCCAACTACCTGAGTTGGAGGAGCTTAGAAATGATGCTTATGAGAATGCCAAGATCTACAAGGCTCGGACCAAAGCTCTACATGATCAATTGATTTCCCGCAAGAGCTTTGAGCCAAACCAAAAGGTCTGGTTATTCGATTCTAAACTTAAGCTCTTTCCTGGAAAACTTAGATCTAAATGGAATGGCCCATTCATAATTGATCAGATTTTTTCAAATGGTGCCGTTCAGATTTCTGACCCAAAGACAGGTAACACCTTCAAAGTCAACGGTCAACATTTGAAGCCTGTTGTTCACCGTAATCTTCCAGAACCCGTCTCAGACTCTGTTGCTCTAGCCATTTTGTGACTTCATTGGCTGGACTTCGCCTAGCTAACGGCATTAAACTCAACAGTTGTACATATGACACAAGGCTGATACGAGCTTCATTTCTAGGTGACATCTTTTATATTCTACCATTTCTTTCATGTCTCTTTTTCAATGAGGACATTGCATTAGCTAGGCATGGGGGGTGGATTTATTTTTGAATTATTTGGTCAGCTTTATGAAATCTATACAAATTATTTTTCTCTTCTTATTTATATAAAAAAAAAATTAGGAAGAATTAGTTGGACATTAGGACTTTTCAATCCTAAGAAATTTTACATTAGGATCTGAACACAAAGACCCTTCAGGTCTTTGGACTTAATTAGCCTGTGTATCCACTAAAATGTGGATTTATCTTTGAGTCCTCGCCATCTTAACTCTATTATAATTGGAATAAATAAGTTTGGGTGATAAGTACACGACTTATCAACCCACCCTCTGATTTGAGGGAATTTCTGAGTTTTAAGCATCTACACACTTTCTTTGCACTGACTTGTTGTTCGACGATTCTAACGGAATTTGGGTAGCTAATGAACCTTTTAGGGTGATATGGCTGGCAAGTTATCATGGGTAACAACCCATAGGTAGGTTGTCCAGAGCCCAGTCACTTGACCTTTCTCTTTTTCCTGCCCTTAGGTAAATTTTAGACCAGGGAAGCCACCTACTTAAAAAAAAAAAAAGAAATCATAAAAAAGGAGAAAAAAAAAAAAAAGAAATAAGCCACACTTCGCCGCACGAGTATGGCTAGCAAGTTGTCGGTGGTAACAGCTCATCAATCGGTTGTCCAAAACGCAGCTCAGTAAATGCACTAAAATTTCCCCAAACACTTAGGAAGAAGCGGAGAAGTAGAATAAATCGGGGAGATATACACTGGATTCACCCTTGTGTTGACCCCGTAAAAAATAAAAGTAGGGAGAAAGCTACCGGTTGTAAAGATACACCTTTAGGCAGAAGTCTTTTTTGAGGTCACCTAGAGGCGTAGAAATCCGAAGTCTGTTTTAATTGCCGGTCAACGAGTCTATCACAATCACAATTAGATGCTTAAAACTTAGGGTTCTCATCAAATCTTGGGTGAGTTGAATGGCAGTAGAAAGCCACTCTTAAACCCTAAAATTTGAAAATCCAAAAAAATTAGAATAGAGTAAAAAGAGAAAAAGAAATTTTTCTTTGAATAAGGCGAGGACTTGAGGCGATATGCATTTTGGCTGATACCCGGGCGCTGTTGTGTCTTTGAAAGTTCAGTTCCTAAGTAGACAATTTCTTAATGATTGAAAATAACTCAGGTCCAAATAATCCAACCTAATTCTTTTATAAATAGCATATAGTTTTTGCTAGGGACTAGCAAAAGATAGGAATGGGGGTATGATGTAAACACATTTACACTACTTAAAATGTCTATTTTTGCATGTTCTTAAGCATAGGATTGCATTTCATGATATAAATATTGCATAACATGCATCATCTTGCATTTAGAGTAGTTTGAATAAAATGGAGGTTAATTGTCTCCTTTGATGTGCTTGGACAGGGCAAACATTTAATCGGGGCCTCGGATCAAAGATCCAACTGTATGGATGTGATCAGGGCAGCGATTGGAGTTCAACGACTCCAAGATCGCCCTAATCAGGCATCTGTAGCATCAGATAGTGATCGGGGAACCCTAGAAGATCAAGGGCCAGGATGGTGAAAATCCGCACCTCAGATGACAAATTCGACTGCACGGATGAATTCGGATCGACGATCGCAGCCCAACAACTCAAAAATCGAGTCAATCCGACATCCGTGGCACCATCTACAACATTCAGAAGATGGACGGCCAAGATGGCGCCATGTGGTGCCATCTCGACCGCCCAAACGGTCGTACGCATTCTATGAAGGTCCCGCACCCGCTCGCTCTCCACCGTTGGATCTTGATCCAACGGCTATGGTCGGCCGCGCCTAAAAGCGTCCGCTCGACCAACCGTGCCCCATAGCACAGTGGTCGAGCGCACTTACGCGACCGACGGGCGCGGGTTGGAGTCGCAGCAGAGGGTTGGAGGCGCAGGCGATTGGGCGCAGCCAGGCATTGGATCGCGATCGGATGGCCGCACGTGCCCGATAGCATTCAGGCGCGATTGAACTCACGGCATGGACGTGCGATCGCACGCGGGCGGGAGCGCAGCGCAGCGGGCGAAGATGCGTCTTAAATCGTCCGATCTCGCAATCGGACGACTGAGAATCAATGAACGTGCGATGGCGTTGAGCGCTCAGGCAGATGAAGCGGCGCGCGTGGGCGCGGAAGCTACTCCCACGTTGGGGGCTTTAGCGACGGTTTTATCCGTCACTAAAGACCCCTCATTTATTTTTTTGAAGTTGTAATGTCCATTTTGCCCCTACTCCTTGCAACTATAAAAGGATACCCCCTCCATACGAAATTCTCATCCCTTCCTTCTCTTCTCTACCCCTCGAAAGCTCAAGAGAAGCTTGTCCCACACCCGGGATACTCCTCGCGAGATAAAGTCTAAATTTTCGTCTCCCTTCGAAAGTGGATCCCGCGATGACGACGGCATGCTGCTTCGTTCCCGTTCTTCTGCTTCGTCCTCCTTCATCCTGCCTTGTTCTCCTTCGTCCAGGCATCGTCCCGTCCGGCTCGTCCTCCAAGCAATCGTTAAGGAGGATAACTTCTCTCTCCCATTCTTATTTACAGCTTTTCTAGTGTAGAATTTTCCTACTTTATAGTGTAACTTTTATTTAGTTTGATTATATAAATAGGTGAAATATTGAATGCATGTTCTCTTTCTCTCTCTCTCTCTCTTTCTTTTAGTTTGATAGCTCCATTGTAATTATATCGCCTTGCTTATCAAAAATCCTAAAAAAAATATAATTGCGAATATAGATCAACATAGCCTCCCTATGTTCGACCCGGAATTCTTTTTGGTATAAATTTTATTTGTTGAACATGAATTCTTCGCTTTCAAGCTACAACGATAGGTTTTCTAAAACCAAACACGTTAGCGTAGCGATTCGCACGTTCAACAGCTGGTGAGGCGAGGCGGGTGCCTGCAGGCTGCTTGGTGAGGGTGTTTGGTTGTGCTGGGTGCAGGTGGGTGGATGGGCGCTTGCGGTGGAGGCTTTGATTGGTGTGAAGGTGATGGCGCTGGTGATAGGCAGAGCGCCTGCGGGCGCTGGAGAAGGGCGCGTGCCTACGGGAGCAGGTGGCGAGGGCAGAGCGGGCACCTACAAGGCTTGAGAGGAGCGTGGTTGGACACAGGCGATGGCGCGGGCGCAGGCTTGAAGGGCGATGAGGCTGGAAAGGGGTGTGCACTTGTGTTGAGTATTGGTTGGAGGCATTGGGAGGTGGTGATGGTGGCTTCAGTGCTCACTTGGTTCACAGGGTCCGCCCTCTCCACGGTGGAGAAGGTGGAGATAACTCTCCCTAGCGGGAGGAAGAAGATCCCCCCCACCTATGCTCCTCCTCCTCTTAACTCCTCTCTTCCACGCTACAAGGGATTTTCGAAATCCCCTTGCTATTTTTGGCCAGCGGCTGTTGAGGGTGGCTGGAGGATGGGGAAAAACATATGCCGCCGGTTGTTTGTTTGGGAAATTTATTCCCCAACTCCTTGTTCTTTCTAAGTATCATTCCTGCACATAAAAACAAAAAAATCATTACATATTAAGTTATAGAATGTTATAAAATAGATGTAAACTTAAATCATGATGCATACAAATATTCTATAACTTAATGTAGTTATTAACAAACTTAAAAGGTAAGATTAAAGTTACTTAGGTGTAATACTAGTCCATTAAAATGGACTTATCAAATACCCCATTGCCTAAGATTTGCTAGTCCCTAGCAAAAATGAAAAATAATAGAAGTAATCAGAAGATTTCTTCTTTTCTTATTTCAAAACTTTAGAGATCCAGACAAATGTGATGTGATAATAGCCTAAGTAACGGATTCAAGTGAAAAAGCCAATTCGCATTGGGAGTTCGTACTTCACCCTTGGCAAATATTTCTGTCAGGATAGGCAACTACTTCCCTCGGGGATAAAGCAGAAGATAATCTGTAATTTGACCCTGGCTTTTGGCTTAGGTAGGAGATATCGAGTAGAATGGATTTGTATTTGGTGGCACACACTCCTCTGGTGCTACATGTAGTCTAGTACTACAGACTCTAGATTAGTAGACTATTAGACAAGTCAACTCTGAGAGAGGCTACACAATTGTGCTCTCTTGATGTTCCTGGGCACTCCTTTTCTTTTTTTCTAAGATCACAAATCTCGCTAGATTTAGAAATTATACTCACTATTTGGTGGCCTCTCATGGCATCCACACTTCAATTAAAGTCCTAATAACTCTACAATTAAGTTAAAGTCCTCAACCAATATTCGGACGATCAGAAATACTAAATGGTAGGTATGGGTCATATTTGGTGGAATGCGATAGGTGATATGTTGCCTCAGAAATAATGTTACAATATAACTTGGACCCCATTTTTCTTTGTAATATAACTATTTCTTCTTTTTCTTCTTTTTGTTTCTTCTTTTTCTTCTTCTTTTTATTCTTTTTTAAATCAACATAATACGACACAGACTTTTATTTATGAGGCATTATTTGGGATGATGATGGTCAAGAGGATATTGTGTGGCTTATTTGGTGGAAATGCTTATTCTCGGCACCGGGAAGGAATGGATAGGACATCCGTATTTCTGACCTTTGACACTATTACCCTCCTTCAGTAGAGGACTCTATGAAGGACGGTCATAACCATCCACCATAGTTATAGCTTTATTAAGACTTCATCTCTATGTATCTGTCTTATTTGGTGACTCTAAGGAATTCCCACAAAGTACTCACACAGGAACAGAGAGTGAAAACTACGCCTAACTCTGAAGTATCCTCGTCTAATTATCCAAAACTTAAGAGTCTTTGCACTAGACTTAGCGCAGCAGTAATCTCTCTACTTTCATCTCACAAATATGAGGTGGATCTACTAGAAGATAGTATGCCTAACTCCCTATTAACTGTCCAAGGGTTTAGTAGACTACAAATGCTTATTGGTTTTCCTCAAGGATCCATTACCCAGTCAAAGTGCACGTGAAATAAATGTACTGGATTCTAAACTTAAGAAATAATTCCGGAAGAAAAACCTCTAATGACAAAGGTATTTTGCTAGGGACTAACCCATTCAGCTCAAGAAAAAAAAAATTTTTTTTTAAATATGCTAACCTAAATGCATGAATACTTCCTAAAATGCAAATGCACTCCCCCATGCCTAAATCCTACAATGTCCCCATTGTAAAATTAAAACAGGAGGAGAAAGGAAAGAAATCACCTGATGACGGTGTTATTCAGACCGCTGGGTTGCCTCCCAACAAGCGCTGCATTTTCTGTCAACAGCCAGACTTAGAAGGAACCTATAAGTCTGGTTTCAAATAGACAAGGTTAGGCCCTAAAAATATGCGTAACAGTGCGGGCCTAGAAAACAGGTAACCACGGATGTTGGCGAGTTGATGATGCAACATAATACCAAATGCTCGCTAGAAGATATGAAAGCGAATAACCGCATTGGCTACCTTGAGAGGTTTAGGAATAATAAACGAAATATGAAAAGGGACCTCCCGAAACGGAATAAGTGGAGGATAACAAGGATCCTCCAGAGTAGGATGGGTTTTAAAAGATATACACATTATTAGTTCAAATCCTTGAATGGCAAGAGTAAAAGTACAAGCATCAATCCACACTCGCCATTCTACCCGAGGATGTACTGGCCTGATATGTTCTCGAGAAACAATGTACATGAGCAGAGATCTGAGCCAAGGATCAGTTAGGGAGTATAAGGGTTGTTTGTAGTGTTAGAAGGTAATGGTTAAGTCCAATGAGGGCTTAGTTAGTGTTAGGTCTAATTCCAACAATAATTCAGATTGTGTATACTCCCTAACAGTTGTAGACAATAGATTACCCTGCCTAGCATTAATGATCGGAGTCTTATTTGAATCAAGGGTAGACTCCCAATTACAACTCTTTGATGGTAGGGTCAAAATGTTAGAATCATTATTATTCAGCTCATCCCCAGATTCGTTTAGTTCACTTAAATTTTTGTCGGGGTGTATATGTGATTCATTAATGAAGACTGGAGTTGGATCAGTATCCTTAATGATTCTTAAAGGAAGATCAGTTTTAATATTTTGGAGAAAGCCTATATCATTGAATTCTTCATTCTTCTCAGGGTATAAATCCTCAATTGACGTGTTTTGTTCCCAAGAGTCTCCCATAGACTTCTCATTATTTTGTTTGTCCTCTAAAATCAACTCCTGCTTTGATGGAGGATGACTCTCAAAAGAAAGGAAGAATCTGGATTTCACCATATGGTTTCTATCCTTTGGAGGTAAATCCTCAAATGATAAATAATTCCCCTGTGATTCACTCCAAATTTTCAATCCAGGTTCCTCTATTGGGGCATCTCCATCTTCTGAAATAAACTCTTCATATTTCTGAGACCAAAATTGATCTAATTCATCCTCCATTCCCTTAGGGTCACCTTCATTAGGTGCATTTAAATCAGGATGCTGAATGGTAGGTGTTGATTCCCTTAGTGGAGGGTCAGGAGTAGGCTCACTAAAGGTAAAATAGGATTCCACCAAATAATCAATAGGGGAAGTGATAGGAATAATGCGACCTTAACTCGAGTTGGTAGGGATAAGGAGAATACTGTCATTGGGGTCAAGGTCCTCAAGAGGTACCATCTTCTCTTGCTTTTGACTCCAATAAAGCTTGGGTGGATAATCACTATGATCGTTGTCCTCTAGTGGCCGTGTCTCATTGGGAGAGTCTAAATGATAGCTACATAAAACAGGATCCCTATTGTCAATGGTTTCCTCAGAATTATTTTCATGATCATGGTCGTATGGGTAAGGATCAAAATTATTGGGAAGCGTGTAGCTAAGCTATCTTATTTCTTCATTTAACTGTTGACTATTCCTCAACATCTCTCCCATTGATTCCATCATTTCCTTTTGTTGTTTTTGCATTTCTATCATAAAAGAGGAGAGGCTACTATTATCAAGTTAGGGAGGATAGTCAATTTCAGGCTCTGGTTGCTTAGGGGTATCGGTCCAACCTCGATACGAAAAATCATGAAGGGTGGGAGGGTTGGGTGTTTGCATGGAAGTAGGGATTTCAGGGTTGGGAAATCCTGCTCCTAGGCTCTGCTCAAAAGTAGGAGTTATCAAGCCAGTACTCCCAGGATAAGAATAAGAATGATCCCATGAATTGTCAATGTACCCATCAAAGGGTGGATACGCTCGAGACATGGGATCTTGATTAAAAGATGAGAAGTATTGACTCTGATAATCTAAATAATAGGAGTAAGGGTAATCCATTTCTTTAAGCAAAATAGTTTTAACTCTCTTAGGATTTAGTAGAATTTAGAATACAAGCAGAAACTTCCTAGAGAGTTCTACTGTCAAAGCAAATGCAAATTCAGTGGGATCTTCTTTTTAGTAGATTGTAGGTCTTAAATGTTCAATTGGTGGCCAAACAAGTTTTGCAAAAAATTACGCTTCCTAAGCCAACCTTCGCTGGTGCCTATAACCTACTTGCAAGGGATGGAAGTCTTGAATCCAGCCCACACACAAGGAACCGAAGTAACTTGGTGGATAGGCTTGTTGATTTCCAACTAACTTCCCTTGTAGTGCAAAAGAGGAGAGGTAAAAATTTATCTAATGACCTTATGTGTGAGGTGCACAGTGTCTCAAGTGTGCAAAAATACGATCGTGTTTTGATTTTTGAAATTTCGAAAACAGGATCCTTTTGCACACAATTTTTAGTCACAGATTTTAAGGTCCAACCTCTTAGCAGTCCCAATTTTTAAAGTGACCACTGAATTAATTTGATTCAAGCACTTTAGTGGTCTTAGATTTAGGTTCACTGCATATGCATGACAGGTAATTGATGCTCAAGAGAAGACATACCTTACTCCAGCTTTCTTTGTGCAATGTATGCAACGCAGTAAAAACAAACTAGATGCTGCTAATTCAGTCCTAGATGGTCGTCCTATAGATATGTAGCTTCTAGCAGGCAGTTCGATTTTTTTTTTAATAATAACAATAACCAAACAGACCTAATCTACTAACTAACTGAAATGCAATTCAAACAATGCAATTAATCCTATAATCTAAATAAATGGAACACGCTCCCGAAAATATGCTCCCACATACAAGAGCGATAAGAAATAAAGTGGCACTGGGAACACGTTCCCAAAAATACTCGACAAGGGTCCAAAAGGCAGAAATTAAATTCTAATGTCTATCTAAACTAAATCTAACTAAGATCTACTGACTAAATCAGAAATAGACTTCGCCGTAAGCTTATGTGCATGGGATCAAGGCCCACGTGTTCCTGTTTCTGGCCTCCAGATGGCATCAAGGTCCACCAAAAAGATTGTCTCCGCCGTGTGCGTCGTTCAGGTTCAATGTCATCGCTCTGCAGCACCTCTCACCGTGTTAGATTCCTGAAATAATAAAAAAAATGATCAGATGATTGTGCAACTCAGAATATTCAAAAAAAAATAATAACATGAATCTATTGCGTCTGTTGCCTCCCCGGCAACGGCGCCATTTTGACAAGTCGATTTTCCGCTTTCGATTGAGTTTCGCAAATGAAATAACGCGTTGTAGTATTTAAGTGGTGGAAAAATCGACTAATCAACAATAAAAATAACCACTCACAGAAGAGCGGGTCGTTTCCACAGGGAGGCAATTATGCAATAAACTCTCGATTATTTCTTATTCTTTCGGTCAAGTGCGAAATCCCTAGTCAAATCTGACATAAAATGTGATGGAAAGAAGATTCACAATAACTCAAAAATATAAGGGTATATGTGTAATTTTACCTCACTGAAATCTCCAATAAATATATGATGATTTTATGCAATTTTCAATTGACATATACTAGAGAAAATTAGTGCACATGTTAATCTCAAAACCAATCTTGAAACAGGTGAATATCAGTAACGTGCAATTATCAGAAAGCATGAGTGTGCATTGCAATTCTGCTATAATAAAATAATCATAAATGAAAATTAATTTCTGGTGGCAATGGCATTAAATGTAATTTTTAATCAACTTGAAAATAGAGGATTTGTTGCCGCAGCTTATGTGCACAGGAGGAGGAGACACGCACGTCGAGGCTGCCGCTGAAGATCACCCCGCTCAGGCCGCACCCGATGGTGGTGATGGCGCAGCTAGTGGCAGTCTGTGGTGGCTACAAGAAGGAGAAGAAGGTGGCGGGCGGTGGTTCTGCGCGGCCTGGTAGGGGCGCGGGTGGGGCGAGGCGCCTGCACTGCGGTGAGGGTGGTCAAGCTAAGCCACTGGAGGGAGGATGCAGGGGCGTGTGGAGGTTCTGCAACGCCTGCGGGGGCGCGCCAAGCGGTCTGCAGAGAGGAGCACTAGGCACTGGAGAGATGCTGGCTGAGGCGGGCGCTGGAGGCGTGGGTGCGGTTTCGCCTGCGGTGGAGAAGGTGCTTGCGGGGGGGCGCTATGCTGGTGCGGCAGATGCAGGATGGGGCGCTGGCTGGAGATGCTGGTGAGGCGAGGCAGGTGCCTACAGGCTGCTTGGTGAGGGTGTTTGGTTATGCTTAGTGCAGGCGGGTGGATGGGCGCTTGCAGTGGAGGCTGTGATTGGCGTGAAGGTGATGGCACTGGTGGCAGGCAAAGCGCCTGCAAGCGCTGGAGAAGGGCGCGCGCCTGCAGGAGCAGCTGGCGAGGGCGGGGCGGGTGCCTACAGGGCTTGAGAGGAGCATGGTTGGACATAGGCGATGGCACGAGCACAGGCTTGAAGGGCGGTGAGGCTAGAAAGGGGTGTGCTCTTGTGTTGAGTATTGGTTGGAGGCATTCGGAGGCAGTGATGGTGGCTTCAGTGCACACTTGGTTCACAGGGTCCACCCTCTCCACGGTGGAGAAGGTGGAGATAACTCTCCCCAGAGGGAGGAAGAAGATCCCCCCCACCTATGCTCCTCCTCTTAACTCCTCTCTTCCGCGCTACAAGGGATTTTCAAAATCCCCTTGCTATTTTTGGCTTACGGCTGTTGAGGGTGGCTGGAGGATGGGGAAAAACATATGCTACCGGTTGTTTGTTTGGGAAATTTATTCCCCAACTCTTTGTTCTTTCTAAATATCATTCCTGCACATAAAAACAACAAAATCATTACATATTAAGTTATAGAATGTTATAAAATAGATGTAAACTTAAATCATGATGCATACAAATATTCTATAACTTAATGCAGTTATTAACAAACCTTAAAGGTAAGATTAAAGTTACTTAGGCATAATACTAGTCCATTAAAATGGACTTATCATTCTTCTCCTAAGAGCAAAACCTACCCCTACCCTCCCCCGTGATCTCTCTTCTTTCTCTCTTGGGATCGCTCTCCTAGAGACTTCTCGAGTTATCAGGTCGGGTAAGTGCGCCCGGGACCAGGCCCACCAGCATGCGTGGTGGGCGAGGAGTGCAAGCTAATCAAGTATACGGGTCAGGGCCAGGTCTTCAGGCAGTGGGGTCATGGATGAGGCAGTGAGGGCGAGTGGGACCTCACCTCGTGGTCAGGAGGTGATAAGCCCCTGTCACTTTTGCACTTTATGTCGCTGCTTCTGCTCCTACACTTCTGAGCTAGGACTATGTTGTCCCACCTTCTTCGCAAGCTCCCGCAGCAGATGTATCCTCTAATTGCAGTAGTTGCGGGGGCGTCGACGCCAATTGCTGAGCTGAGGATGTGCACGAAAGGAATCTGCGCGACCTGGGACTTACTGCATGGAGCGAGGAGTCCTGGGTGAAGCTTCGTGCTTCATCAATGGCGGCCATGTCAGCAAGAAAACAACCTTACGGCCTCGTTAGAAAATGCAGGGAGCTTCACCTGAACACGGCGAAGGTGGTACGGTGGTCGGCGTGGCATGGGGTGGCCTGAGCGTGCGTGCCTAGGTCACCCTGTGAGTGCAAAAGTGGGTGTGTTCGGGGGAAGTGCTGGGGGCTTGGCACAGTGAATGGAATGAGGGTTTAGGGTTAGTGAGGTGTGGCGGTGCTCGTGAGGTAGTTGGCGAGGTGGATGGAGGCATGGACCAGCGGGAACACCTCGTCGGAAATCTAGCCGAAGGTGGAGAAGGTGGTGGTGGTTTGTGAGCGTCGAAGCATGTTTGCAAAAATAAATGATAGAAAAATGATGAGAAGAGAGAGAGGACTTAACTAAGTGTGGATAGATGAAGGGGGATGCAGAGGAGGCGGCCAACTCATACTGTCATAGCCGGAGACAAAGTACCCAGTGGGAGGAGGACGGCGACGATGTGGGGGTTGTAGGGACGTCAGCTGGTGCGGGGCAACGCGGACAAAGGGGATAAAGGGAACCCTACCACTGGTATTATGGTAGAGCGATGAGAGAGAGAGAGAAGGGTCACCAGAGCTTGCTAGGTTGTTTGCCGGAAGGGGAAGAGAAGAATTAGGGGGTGTCTCAGGCCAAATTCAAGCTTCCGAGGTGCGGAATGATCTGGGCAGGCTTTTATAGGCCCTAGCAGGAGGTCTTGTGCTTGGAGCTTCCAAGCATGGTCATGTCACTGGAGATGGAAACTCAGAGAAACCCAAATCTCTCATGCGTTCGCATGAGAGATTGGGTAGGAATTAAGGCTTGATAATAGGTTCACATGAGAGGAGATTTCTCAGAGAATCTCCCTTTCAATTTTGAAAGGGATTCTCTGAGGAATCAGGGAGTTCTTTCCTTCGATACCTCGCCAGAGTAGGATTCCCTCCACTGTAATGGTGGAGGGACCTAATTGCAAAGAACGATGAGGAAGTTAGGGAGGTTTTTGTAGAGGTTTTCAAAAGTTAGGGGTAGAAATGTAATTGGGCTGGACCTATTTGCAAAGTAGGTCAAGGTGAATTCCCCATAAGTCCAAATTTTGATACAAACCTAATTGGACGTAAGAAATCCAATGGTGAAGTTGGATTTTAGGTTTGACCACGTTTGACCAGGTAATTTACATAAAAACCCAATTTAAGGCAAACATTTGACTAGGACCCCAATTTAGGTCAAAATAGGTTCTAAGGGCCAAATTAAAGGTTCTAAACCATAGGGGATATTTTTTCATGATTTTTAGAGAGTTTAGATGAATTTTATCATGCCCAGAACCTTGTTAAATTAAGTGGGGTTATTTTAGGTTACAAGAAGTCATTTAATGCCTAGAATTTACATGAACCCTTTTCTGTTTGAACCAACCCACTTTTTATCTTGTTAAGTCCATTTGACCTGTGTTTAGCCCATGAGAAATCCCGTTGTTGCACTGCAATGGTAAAATTACAGTTTTATCCCTTGTTTCTTGCTTTTCTTTCAGAAGGGTTATCCCTTGAGTTAGGACCTCCAGTTGGTTATGTAGGAGCTTTTGTTCTCCTTTCTGGGTCAAAATGAGCTAGTTAGGGCTCATGATGGTGTTCCCATCACCCTCCTTGAAGTTACAAAACCTTTGAGCTTAAGTTTCAAGTACTTTGGTATCCAATGATAGGAGAGTTCTTTCCTAGCAGCTCAAAAACCTAGGAATGTCTAAATACGTGCTTTGGTGCAAGGATCAAACAAGTGTGCATGCAATGAAAAAGTTTGAATTTTTTTTTGGAATCGTAGCACAATGTCTCAAATCAACTCCTTGGGTTTTATATGTTCCTCCTATTGATTAATCCTTTTTCAGAAAATGTGACCACTTGTTAAATCGTTTCAAGACAACTTATGTGGTCTTGGAATTAAGTCCAAAATGCAGTGCGTGATCAAAATATGGATGCAAAGCAAGATAATGCATACCTTGCTCCCAGCAATCAACGATGCGAGAATGCACACAATGCAGAGAAATAAATCTAGAGGATGCTCAAACAAACCTGAATGGTTCGTCCTAGGGGCAGGCAGCTTCCAGTAGGCAACTTGTGTTTTGTTTATTTTTTTTTTAACTACTTATGCACAATCAAAATAAAATCAATCCACAAAAGAAATTCTAAATCTAAAGAAAAAGGGAACAGACTTCCAAAAATTACCCAACACAGGCTTAAAACAAATTTGGAGAACAAACCCCTAAAACTGTACCCCAGAACAAAGGTCCCAAACCAAATGTATGTGAAGTCTAAACAAAATCTAAACTAATCTAATATAGTATCTATTCTATCTATTCGGAATGGAGGAGTTGATGCTTACAACTTCCTCAAAATGTTCTCTTCTGAATTGTGGCTCAAGGTCCACCTCAGTTGTGCGCACGATGGCTCTGTTGCTCCTGATGTGTGGCCAACGAATGGTGTCGAGGGTTGCCTGATCTCTGAGGTTGTTGCGACAAGATGTAAAAGATATGTGCACTTCGCACCAAAAAGATCAGAGTTAAAAATGCCTCAAAAATAATGTGTCAACAAATAAATACATAAATGCGAGTCTAACAAGCCTGTTGCCTCCTCGGCAACGATGCCATTTGACGTGTCGATTTTCCTCTTTCGATTAAGTTTCACACATGAAATAATGCGTTGTAATATGCAAGTGGTGGAAAAATTGACTAATCAACAATTAAAATAACCTCTCAATTAGGAGTGGGTCATATCCACAGGGAGACAGTGGCCTATTTCAACTCGCAAGGGTCAAAAACTGATGTTCACTATTAATTTCATCAAGAAATCAAGCTAAAATCGCTTTTCAAATGAGATACTAAGACTTTAGCATGCTGATATTGTATTTACAAGAAAGAGGGAGGTTCTTTGCATAAAATCACCAGAATAATTTAATCAAAAAGTGAAGTTCACAATGGCATGAATCTTAAAAACTAATTGGTGCTTTACTGTAGCAAAACAGGGGAAAAGTTCCCCTTGTTCGTGCGCGAGGAGGACGATATAGCCAGAGGTGTGAAGCTCGGAGGAAGATCTCTAGACTGAGGGCTTCGTAGCAGTGGCAGCGACAAGTTGTGAGGTGGCCGGAGTCGACCGGACGGAGCTTCGGTGATGGTGGGTTTCGACGGCTCTTGTTGCTGGCTGCGATTGCTGGAAGGGGTGTGGAGGCGGGTGCAGACACTGCAGGCTGCACACGAAGAGGTGCTGCGCGCTGCTAAAGGAGGTGCGGAGGTGTTGGCGCAGCGTGCAGCTACAGGTGTTGGAGCTGCGGAGGTCAGCAAGGGCATTGAATGGGCGGGCGCGCGAAGGTGCTGGTGGGGCGAGTGCAGGTCGCACGCACACGGAGGAGAAGGCGCACCTACTGGAGGTGATGCGCGTTGCTGCTATGTGTGCAGAAGGCTGCGTGAGCTTGGTGCGCTGGAGGGGCGCTGTGACTGCTGGAGGCACGAGGAAGGCTGCCCGTGTAGTCCGTGTGGGAAGGGTGGAGCACGTGCAGGGAGGCTGCAGGTGCGTAGTTGTTGGGGGCACGTTGGCCATGGGGAAGGGCGCAACTGCTACTGCGGGCTGGCAGAGGTGGTGCTACTGGCGTTGAAGTGGAGGAGATGGTGATGGGTTCTTTTTTTGGTTGTTCACGCAGGGAGTAAAAAGATGAAAAGAATGTGGAGGTCAGATGTCTGGGATCATTCCTAGACATCTTAACTAGCGTGGATGGTTGCTGGCAGTGGTTGCTGGCAGTGGTTGCTGGCAGTGGTGGCTGGTGCTAACTGCATGGCCTTCAGGCACACGCTCGCGGTAAACTGCACAAGCCACGAATGGCGCGGCGGTCTGTCACCCTGCCTACCCGCGGTAGTGTGGACTTGTGCACACGGTTGAGGCCGACGGTGGTGATGTGAAGAAGCTCAAAAGCTCTGTGCAGTGGTGGGTTGGGATGGTGGTGGCCTGCTAAGCCCGGTTGAGGCTCTCCCTTCTTTTATGCTGTAATAGGAGTGCAGGCAGTGGAGGCAGACGTTGGTTGAAGAAGAGGTGAAGCGACGCAGATCGTGGGAACAAAGATCCACGATTGTTGCTTGTGCATTTAGTCGATGCACTCTCCAGCATGCATCCGTTAGAGATAAAATAAAGAAATTAAATGAGGGTTATTTATGTACAAGCCATTAAAAGAAATGTGAAATAAAATAATGCACGTAATGCAACCTAAAAGATTAACTATTTTAATGCATGCTATTCTAAATGAATTCTAGGTATGAATGTAATGCATAAAATATGTAAATAAATGAATAATTAGACTAATCTATTTACATCTTATTGTATGCAATTTATATGCCAATATTAATCTAATTCATAGGCATTTAAGTAACTAATTGGCCTACAAATATGGGCTCATCACATCCCCTGGCCTATCTTTTACTAGTCCTTAGCAAAAGCTACATGCTATTTTTAAAAAAATTAGGATTGGATTACTCAGGTAAAAGTCATTTTAACATTAAGAAATTTTTACTTAAGACCTGAATTTCAAAGACACAACAGCGCCTGGGTATCTGCCAAAATACAGACCACCTCAAGCCCTCGCCTTATTCAAAGAAGGATCTCTTTTTCTCTTTTTCGTCTTTTCTAATTTTTTTTGGATTTTTGAGTTTAGGGTTTCAGAGTGGCTTTCTACAGCCACTCAACTCACCCAAGACTTGATGAGAACCCTAAGTTCTAAACATCTTTTTGTGAATGTGATAGACTCGAATTTCGGGTTTCTACTCTCCTAGGTGACCTTAAAAAGAATTCTGCCTAAAGGTGTATCTATACGACTGGTAGCTTTCTCCCTACTTTTATTTCTATGGGGTCAACACAAGGGTGAATCCGGTGTATATCTCCCTGGCTTATTCTACTTCTCCACTTCTTCCTAAGTGTTTTAGGAATTAAATGTGCATTTCTTTAGCTGGGATCTCAACATACTCTTGCGGCGAAGTGTGGCTTCTTTCTTTTATTTCTTTTTCTTTTCTTTTCTCCTTTTCTTTTTCTTTTTCTTTTCTTTTTTGACTTTCTTTTTCTTTCTTTGTTTAAGTAGGTGGCTTCCCTGGTCTAAGATTTACCTAAAGGCAATAGGAAAAGAATGGTCATGTGACTGGGCTCTAGACAACCTACCTATGGGTTGTTACCCACGATAACTTGCCAGCCATACCACCCTAGAAGGTTCATTAGCTACCCAATTTCTGTTAAAACCGCTGAACAATGAGTCAGTGCAAATACTGTGTAGATGCTTAGACATAAAGTTTCCGCAAATCAGAGGGTGGGTTGATAAGTCGTGTACTTAGCACCCCAACTTATTTAATTAAATTGAAATAGAATTTAGGATGGCGAGGACTCGATAAACAAGTCCACATTTTAGTGGATACCTGGGCTAATTAAGCCCAAAGACCTTAAGGGTCTTAGTGTTCAGATCCTACTGTATTATTTCCTAAGATTGAAAAGTCCTAATGCCCAAATATTCTTTCCTATTCAATTTTTTTTTCAAAAGTAAAGAGAAAATAAAAAGAATCAATGGAGATAACAAGATGATTCAGAAATGAATATCCACCCCCCCATGCCTATCTAATGCAATGTCCTCATTGTATTAAAAGACATGAAATAGAGTGGAATAGTGTAGAAAGTACCTGAATTGCATGAATAATAAGTCAGCTCCGAGATGAAAAGAACCTATATATGTGCTGAAGTTAGTGGTTTTAGCTAGGCACACTATACAAATAAAGAAGAAATAAAGAATTCACAGGTGCAGGTTAGAATCAGAATAAAAAGATTCACCTCAAGACCTGCCAGCAGATGTCCATAGATGTGGACCAGATTGTGATGCAGACCCATACCCCTTGGTCGATATATCTAAGGTTCTGGATAAAAATTACCCATAACCTGAGATCAGTATGCAAGCGGGGTCGAGCCTCCGATTTGTGAGGATGCAACCCAAGGTCAAAAAGTCAAGTTACAGAGAAATCAAGCTCAAAAGGATAATCAATGAATGTGTGCTTGGGTTGGACATCCTCTGAAAATACGTCATAAGGGTTCTGGTAGAAGGTTGGGAGTTTTAGACAAATTGGAACCCATAGATTCGATCTTTTGCTTCCTCCAAAATTAACTTCCCACATCAATATTTCCCATCACCTATCCTCCTCATTCAGACTTTCAAATTCTGAGACCTCCTGCATGTTAATCACCTCATCTGAATTTTCCATGTCTAAAAGATGTGGCTAAATTAGAATATACTTGGGTTTAGTGATTTCAAAATCTTCAATAAGAACAAAGGGGCGCAATTGAGAAATGGGGCTTTGAATTGAATCCTTCATGAAATCAGGAGTTGAATCCACCATGCGACCCCCAACAGAATCAAGTTCCTCAATTTCAAGGCCATCAAATGATTTATCAAATTCCTCAGACCCAGTTGTCTCACTAAATCGTATTTTGTAAACTCATGTGAGACTTCGCATAATGATTCTTCACCTTCAGAATCAAAGAAATCTAAATCCGCATTAATGTGTCTCAAAATCATCAATCACTTTCTGATCCATGGAGACATGCGTTTCCTCATACCCCGGCTCAGGGATCGCAGGTGAAGTAATCAATTCATCCTCAGTTGATTGCTCTAGACAAATATGGTCAATTCTGATCTTGTAACACGTGTCCCCCTCAATAGGTGCCTGAGTGGGTTCTGACATCGGCTCTCCTGTCAGGAGTTCATCTTGGGAATCCTCCCAAGATTGGACTAGAGCAATCAAAAATCTCATCCTCAATTTTGATAACTTACCAAGTAAAAGCTCACTCGGGCCCTTATCCTTAACAACCTGGAGCCAATCCAACAAATACTTGTTTAGATCATCAATCATTTCAATCAGGGACTCCAACTCTTCAGTGCAAGGTGTTGGCTGAGCTTCTAAAGATTGTATAGTATTCCTCAAGTTAGCCAACACCTTCTCTTGGACCTGGTTAACCACATGGTTTGGTTTAGGGTGGTGTGGGTTTGGGTTCAGTGCAGGGGAGTTAACAAATTAAGGATCTTGATACCCTCCCTGATAATAGGTCATTTCAGGTTGTTCATAAGGTGGTGATGACCTAAAGGCAGTGTTTTCAGAGGAGGGTTAAGGATCAATGTATCCTTCTTAATTGTAGATCATTTTAGATTGTCCAAATAAGGGCGATGATCTATAATCAGTGTAGCTCGAAGAAGGATAAGAATCAAGATCATGGTGTCTAGGATTAAACCCTGAATACGGAGGTCCGGAACTGTATTCCCAATCAAGATTATCCCAACTAGAAGATGGATGAGAATAAGTCTGGTTGGAATAATAATCATTTTGGGAATAAGTAGTTATAGGAGGGTAGGAGTAGAAGTTTGAATAGGATGTGGAAGGATCCATGACAGAACAAGAGGAAGAAAGGTACCCTGCAATACAAACAAACAAACCTATCCTTAAATGGGCTGGCCTAAAGACCTACAGACTCCCAAAACCCATCTTGAGATAAAGAATCAATTTGATTTACTTCTTTCTGTTCAATCCAACTAGTTAGAGGGAGGGACTGGGGAGAAGGTTCTTCCTTTGGCTTGTGCCTCAGGTTCCTAGTGTACCCCCCAGCCATGATCGTTTGATTTTGCTCCCCTAGCTAGACATCAGATTGAACAGTAGAAACAAACTAATCGAAAATAATCTTGGTCTGGGCTCCAAAGAGAGAGTCCAATCCTTAAGGCCAACATCTACTCTATTTTAATTAGGGTTAGGTTTGAATGTGCTTTGGAATGTGATTGGCCCTTTATCTGGGTTGTGCCCTTAATGATTGATTGATATATGTGTACGTGCACAAGTAGTGGTTTTCAAGCAAGAGTATTTTTGGATGCAGTGAATTTTAGGGCTCAAATCTTGCTTAGTAGCTTTTAGGATTTAACTTTAGGTATATTCAATAAAGTTCAGTTGGCACACCAAGTTTTGAAAGCACAGGTGAAGATGTTTTCCTTTGAAACTTAAAAGAATGTGGAGTGCCTGGTAAATCCCTAAAAGTTAAACCTATGTGGCAGCTACTTGATGAGTTGATTTTAGTTGAAGTGGTGTGGCCCAATCAACTTAAACAATTGGCATGATGCACCACTTAATTAGGCATACAAGTGATTGCCTATTCTGATTTCTACTCGATTATGTGTTTGTGTGTGTGTATTGGTTCCAAAGATCGGTTTACTAGTTGAGTTTGAAAATCAGAAGAGGTTGTGTACCTCTATGAAATTTTTTTTAATTTTTTTTCTTTTATATGTGGAGGGTGAGGTGGCTGGAGGTGACATCCAAACAATTAAAACTAACCTTAGGGTTTAAGAGAACTCCTAGGTTAATTAAGGTTTGTGTTATTAAGTGATGGAATGAAATCTAGTGGGTAGGGAGGTGGGGGTAAGCCTATAGACCCTTCAACAGTACTTTACTCCAATCTACCGCTTTTGCCCGTCTCGTACGAGTACTTGCAATTATAATAAGAAAGAGGAGAAGTGAGGTAAAAGATAAGTAAGGCGAAAAAATGTGAAAAATTAAAGAGCGTCGCCTCCCCAGCAACGACACCCAAATGTTGTTTGCGGATAACTACGCAATCAGAGATGGATTTGAAAACCCGTCGTACTTCGATTAGCGAAGCAATCTGTCAATAGATAAAGTTTAACCGAAATTCGTAAAGAAATTCTGGGTCAAATATAGGGAGGCTAAGTCGATCTAAAATCAATGATTATATTTTTTTGGTATTTTTGTTTGAAAGTGAGATAATTACAATGGAATTGATATAAACACTAAGAGAGAGAGAGAGAATAATCACTTGAAATATAAATACTGCTTTTACAGCTAGAAAGTAGGAAATGATTACAGCTAGAAAGTGGGAAATTCTATTCTAGAAAGCGATAAAAGAAGGGAGAGAGATGTTATCCTCATCGACAATTGCTTGGAGGATGAGCCAAATGGAGCGATGCCTAGAAGACGGAGGATGAAGTAAGAAGAAGGAGGACGAAGTGGGAGGAATCGGGGGTGAGGTAGGACGTCGTCATCGTTGCGGGATTCGCTTCCCGAATGGAGTGAGAGGACAACTGCGGGAAGCTTCACGAAGGGGGGAGAAGGTGAAAAAATTCTAATTTTTACTCTAGAGGAGCATCCCGGGTTTGGGACAAGCTCTTAAAGCTTTAGAGGGGGTGAGAGAAGAGAAGGGATGAATGAAATGTGGGGGGCGTAGGGCTATATATAGGTGTTGATTGGAGGGGCAACTAGGTCTTTTAGTCTTACAACATTAAACGAGGGGATCTTTAGTGACAGATATAACTGCCACTAAAGCCCCCATGTCATTGTTCATGCACCCATGCCTTCGCCTCTTCGCTTTCAGCCACTCAAAGCATGCCCACGCTCAGACCATCACAGTTGTTCGATTGCAATCCCATGCTCCTCAAGTGGCCACGTTAGGCACCGCTTCCTCTCCATCGTTGGAGCACGTTCTCCCAGCGTTAAGGCTTCATTGATACTTCTCAGCCATCAGATCAGGATCTGATGGCTCAAGATCGAGCACATTTCCAATCATCCTCACCTACTCGATCTTGATCAGACGGCCGTGAAACCCCACAGACGTCTTATGCTGTGGGTTGATTCGATCTGATAGAGATGACGTGGCTCAATCCGTATCCTCCATGCATAATCAGACGGTTGAATTTTCCTTAGATCGTTGAGGATGGGGCATGCGGGGAGTTTGGATCTTGCGTCCTTGCGAGTGGATAAGTCGCTAATCTACTGCACTGCACGCATGGATTGTCAAGTAGGCCACCAACCATGCACGTGCTCACAACCGTTAGATCAAAGATCAATGGTTGTGATCTCCCGAAGTCCGTGATGTAAACATGTTTACACTACTTAAGATGTCTATTTATGCATGTTCTTAAGCATAGGATTGCATTGCATACTATAAATATTGTATAACATGCACCATCTTGCATTTAGATTAGTTTGAATAAAATGGAGGTTAATTGTCTCCTTTTATGTTCATGGACATGGCAAACTTTTTATCGTGGCCTCAGATCGAAGATCCAACAGTACAGAAGTGATCAGGGTGACGATTGGAGTTCAACGACTCTAAGATCGCCCTAATCAGACATTTGTAGCATCAGATAGAGACTGGGGAACCCTAGAAGAGCAATGGCCAAGATGGTGTGAATACACACTTCAAATGACAAATCCGACCGCACAGATGGATTCAGATCGACGATCGCAGCCTAACGATGTGAAAATCTACTCAATCCGACAATTGTGGCACCATATACATCATCCAGAAGATGGACGGCCAAGATGGCGCCACGTGGCAGCATCTCGGCTACCCAATCATTCGTACGCACCCACTGAAGGCGACCGCATCAACGTTTCCCCACCGTTGGATCAAGATTCAACGGCTGGGACGCATCCGCGCTTAAGTTAAGCTCCGGCCCATCCGCGCGCGTAGCATAGTGGGCAAGAGCGCTTAACTGAGGCACTGGTGCAGGTTTGAATCGTAGAGGCGAGCGAGCGGGCACAATTGACCGCTCGATCTCGATCGAGCGGTCACGCGCGCACAATAGCGTTCACGCTGTATCGCACGCTTGTGCGTGACGCGGCATCACACGCACGAGCACGCGCTGAGAAGCGAGCGAAGAGGCGAGTTAAGCCGTCGCTAAGATTCGCAGATCGTGGAGCACGCGTTACACGTGAGCAGGCGAGCAGACGTGTGCACTCCGACCCACTACGCCCACGATGGGGCTTTAGCGATGACTTTATCCGTCACTAAAGACCCCTTATTTAATGTTTTGAGATTTAAATGACCAAATTGCCCTTACTCCTTGAAACTATAAAAGGAGACCCCCTCCACACGAAATTCTCATCCCTTCCTTCTCTTCTATCCCTCTCCAAAGCTCAAGAGAAGCTTGTCCCACACCCAGGATGCTTCTCGCGAGATAAAGTCAAATTTTCGTCCCCCTTTCGGAAGCGGATCCCGCGACGACGACAACGTGCTGCCCCGTTCCCATTCTTCCCGCTTCATCCTCCTTCATCCTGCTTCGTTCCCCGTCGTCCAAGCGTCGTCCCATCCGGCTCATCCTCCAAGCGACCGTCGAAGAGGATATCTCTCTCCCCATTCTTTTTACTACTTTCTAGAGTAGATTTACTATTTTCTAGAATAAATTTACTGCTTTCTAATGTAATCATTTTCCCGCTTTCTAGTTATAATGTTTAGTGTAACGAACAATCTTTCTGATAAGGAATTCCATGTTCATTCTACATCTCTTTCTAGTTTTTGTTTGTAATATTCTCCCACTCTCATATTCTCTCTCTCTCTCTTCTATTTATTGTAAATAGTTAGATAGTTTCTAATCAATTATTCTGCTTCGTGACAAATAAAACAAACGCGTATTTTTAAATCAAGCGTCTGCTTCCTTGAGTTCGACCCAGGATTTCTATTCCGGTATAAATTTTATTTGTTGAACACGAGTTCTTTGCTTTCAAACTACAACGACAGGTTTTTCAAAACCAAACACGTTAGCGTATCAACTCGTAGCTTCAATAGTCCGCATCCTTCGAGAGGAGAGTCATGGTGAAGAGTGATCTCAGCCTTTGGATTGTAATCTAATGGCTGAGATCCGATAGCGTGGATGAGGAGATAGAGACAGCAGGCGAGCCTTAGGCTAGTATGGGTGGCTGAGATGGCACCACATGGCACCATCTTGGTCGTCCATCTTCTATGAGTTGCAGATGGTGCCACGAATGTCGGATTGAATCAATTTTTGCATCGTTAGGTTGTGATTATCAATCCGAACCCATCCATATGGTCAGATTTGTCATCTGAAGTATGGATTTACACCATCTTGGCCCTTGATCTCTTACCTTCATTGGATTATATCTGATGCTACGAAAGTCCGATTAGGGCGATCTTGGAGTCGTTGAACTCCAATCGTTGCCCTGATCAGATCTATATGGTTGGATCTTCGATCCAAGGCCCTGATTAAAAGTTGCCCTGTTACCTGACCACAAAAAGGGAAAATTAACCTAAAATTTACACAACCTAACCTAAATGCAAGATGATGCATATTATGCAATATTTATAATGTATGATACAACTATAATACTAAAAACATGCATAAATAAATATTTTAGGCTATTCAGATGCATACGCATCAATCACTCATCATTTCATCAGTACAGAGATTGTCGTGATGACAACGATTTAGGTGGTGGTGCTTGAGGCGTTGGTGCCGTAGCTTGATTGTTGTATTTTTATTTGCTATTTTGTTTATAAATGTACTTTGTATACATTATTATATATATGAAAATTTGATTCTAATTTCTAGTATTTTAAATGAATGCAAATGTTTTAAGTTTTGTGATTATATTTTTATTGGATTTTTAGTTCTATACAGGCCTTCTACATAGTTAAAACCTTTAGTAAAAAAAGAAAAATTACTACTATTTTTGACCATTTTACAACGGTCGAGAATAGTCTGTGACTGATATTGCAACACATTGTTGACTGTTTAAAAATGGACAACAATATTAATATTCTCGACTGTTTGTTTATAATGGTTGAGAATAGCATGTTACTTGACCGTTTAAATACAATCAACATAGATTTTTGTTTTGACGGTTCATTGATAATGGTCGAGAAAAATGTTTCTAGATTATTGAAAACAAACAAGAGAAACAACCACATGATGGATGAGGGCCCTCCTTTTTCCCAATGGTAACATTCTATAATGGTCGAGAAAACACAATAGCGACAGTACATTCCTCAACCTGTGTTCTTGACTGTTACTTTCACAATGCCGATCATTTTTAACTGTCAACAATAGTCAATATTCTTGTAGTGAGTGCTGGGCCTAGTCACGCCTAGCCATGTTTAGCCTAGACTTCGTTACTTTTCTATTGCAGTATCTCTCTTTGGAACTGTTAGCTTTCTGCACTTGCTTTCTTCGTTTATTATAATGGCTATGGTGTGAACTTTACTTTTATCTCTCTGTGTGGATGCTAGTTATGGATTTTATTTCACTTCCTCTTGTCATTTATTTATTTTCTACTATGGTGCATGGGTGGTAAATGTTGTTGTTTTATGCTTATTACTCATTGGATAACTGGGTGTTGGAATAAGGATGTGGTTCGGCCGATCTCCAAGTAGATCCAGGTTGTGTTGTAACAGTTGGAGAGAGCATGAAGCACGCGAGCTTTGAAAGAATGAGAGTGAAAGCTCTTATTTTGTACTAGTGATTGCTTCTTGTATCTTGTTTTTGTGTGTTTTGAAAGGGCTGGCTTTGAGACCTATTTATAGGTGAAATAGAGTCAATTTAGGAAGTTCAAAACAAATCTTTCGAGCCAAATTGATCGATCAATTTTTTATTTTGATCGATCAATTTAATTTTGATTGATCAATTTATTTTATCAATCAATTTTCATTTTTATCAATCAAATTTCTTTTTTAATTGATCAATTATTCTTAATAAATTTTCACAGAAGATTGTAAATCAAACATTTAACAACTATTTTAGCGATAATCCACCAAGAGTTTCCTTATAAAGTTTCTAGACTCTGAAGATAAAGAAAGGAAAGATCATAACAATTGGACACAAATTTCTTCGTGATGAGTCTTGCAAGTTGCAAACAAATTTGTCAAACATTTTTGATATTGCAACAAGTCCCGAAATGTTAATACATCAATATAGTATAATTTTATTTCATCAAAACAAGGGTCTCATCATGTGCATGGTCCTTTCAATCGTCTATGTAAATACATGTAGCAAATTGCATACAATATTGACCATTTTTTTATTTTTTCAACATAGGCCATGAAAGAAGAACCTCATAACTACCAATAATATCTTAATCAGACATTAATGCTCGAAGAAATTCTGCATCCAATCCAATATCCTGCCATCCCTCAACCTTTCCAGTGGCATCCATCTCAGCAGAGTTAACATTGAAATCCTCCTCTTTACCACCAATGTCATCAAGTTCAATTTCTAGATTCCTCCACCACTGTTCTTCGCCACTTGGTAAAAGGCATGACTCTTCTTGCTTTCCTGTGCCAATAGTACTAGACGCTTCCTTGATCGTGGATCTTTCAATAGAATTGCCCTTATAGGGTAGTAGGAACTTTGTGCTCAAGATTCGAGTTGGTTTAGGCTTAATGGCGATGATAGGAAGGGTCTTTCTAGTCTTCTTCTTTTTCTCCCTGTTCATGTCCTTATCCTCATTTATGCATAGAACTGGAAATGGTGCCTTGTTGCCTCCTCCATTAATCTTCTTTGTGATGTTGTTGCTATGTTGGACTTTAGGTGGATTAAGCCCTAGCTTCTTAGAGAGGTGGGTGTTCCAGTAGTTCTTGATATCATTTGCGGTACGACCTGGGATACGCCCCGCGATTAGCGACCACCTATATATAAAAAGTTAGCAAACCATTTTTGAGAAGCAAGGTGTTAGCTTTGTACTTGCAAGAGGGTGTTTCAGAAGTTAAGCCTTACATGTGTTAGTTCCGCTGAAAAGTAGCCTCTCAATGTATAGTTGAAAGTTATAACGTAAAATTATGTGAGAAATTGACATGATAAACTCTATTTCAAATTCTAAAATAGACATCCCATGTTTAAAAAGGGTAAGTGCTTAGGACTAAGCATTTTTGCAATCATCCATATTTTTTTAGTTAGAAATTGTGAATATAAACAGGATAGATTACATGTAGAGGTACATGTGTGAATCAGATAAATTCACAAAGTTCACTCTAATTGGATTTGATCAGCTTAGTTTTTCCATCCTTATTGGATCAACTTTGGATTAGCTAAGAAAATTTCTAATTAGCTAAAAAGTAGATTGGATTAAATAAGGATTTCAATCCAATTCAATTTAATCCATACTATGTAAAATAAAGCATGCAATCATTCATCCTTTTTAGGTTTCTGTTACAAATATTACTATTACTGACTCACAAGGGTTTTGATGTACCTTTTCCACAAAACAAAAGACTTTACAAAACAAGGATGTGCATTGAAAAATGTTTCTTGACAAATATCTTCTTAGCAATTGACACTAAACATTCCAAGCACATTCCTTGATTTATATTATAAGTTAGGCTTCCTTTTGCCAAGGATATAATTTTGGGTTAATCTCCATGAAGGGCTTTAAACCAAGGAAAAAGCCTTGCATCCTTAACTTATAATGTTATTTTTTGCGGTAGTATCATGATTATATCATGTTATAGGTCACTCCATGGTGTATAGAGATTGATAACCATGCACACAACCTTTTTTTTTTTCCTTTTCCTAGATAGCCATTTTTTTCCCTTTTCCTAGATGGGCACTTGCAATTTAGAAATTTAAAGGAGAACAGATTTAAAGAAATCACAAAGACGAGATTTACATGTAAATCCTTTTACGTAAGAGAAGAGTAAAATTGTGAATACATAGGATTTTCAGACTAAGACAACAAAGAGAATCGTAAAAAGTTAACCACTAATTTAAAACCCAATGTTCTATAGATACGTATTAAAGAGAAATATTGACCAGGGCTACTCATCTAAAAGTCCATGTTTGTATATTAACGAAAACATATAATAAGTGCTATATTCATTAACTAATATTGATAGCAATAATTGAAATGGCTAACCAAGAGAAGCACATGAAGAGGGAGGGAGATGCCGTGAACAATGCCCTTAATTAAGTTAAGCTCATCATATGATATTATAACTTCATCTTGTTGTACTTACATTTAATAACATAAAACATTTATTTGAGTATTTTTTTCTTGAGCAATTATTTGTGTTAATTGATTTCCTTGGTGTGAAAATCTCTCACAATGAATCTATTTGAGTAGATGAAAATAGTGTTCCAATTGTAAGTTCACCTGTATCCAAGTAGTCTATGAAGGCGAATAATGAGATCAATTTCATCTTCAGCAAACTCCCCCCGTTTAAGGTTAGGTTGCAAGTAGTTGACCCACCTTAGCCTGCAACTCTTCCTACACCTCCTTAAACCTGAACTTATTTAGGAAAAATGTCACCAGTATAAAGAGGTTGTTATTCCAAGACTTATCAGAAGTTGCACCAGAGAATTCAAGAAAAGTTTACTGCATAAATTACTTTTGCATTTTGTCCAAACCTGCAGACATTTCCGTTTACACATATGATTCTATAGGAAATATAATTCTTTCAAAAGCTACTAACTGGTTACAAAAATTATCCATCCACTCATCCAAAATTGATGCGACTAAAGAAACCATCTTTTATCCAAGACTTTCCAAATAACATCCCCATAATTTTTTCAGAGAGGTTTCATGAAATTGGAATGATATGAAGAAGAATAGCATAGCCCTACACAAATATGGCATGTACAAAATGAAGGAAAAAAAAACCTACAGGACTGATGGCCAAATTTGTAAAACTTTTGCCTTATTTTTACAAGTGCCAAAAAAATCCATGAGATCTGTTGGTTGTTTCATGCCACACTACCTAAATCAAAGGAATTGATGGCCAAATTAGTAAAACTTTTGTCTTATTTTAACAAGATAAGTGCCAAAAAAAAAAACCATGATCTATTGGCAGATTCATGCTGCACTACAAAACAACTGTATCACAAGTCAAGAAAAATAAATCAATGAATTCAGATCTTCATCTTTGGTTTAAAGTCCTATTCTAGGACTTGCACGTAACTTATATTCTTCGCAAGAAAAGAACCTTGATTATATGCTCAATTGTCTTAGATTCCAATGTAGCCATGTCGATTTGATTTTAAGATTACTTGTGTATAAATAAAGTTAAGATGTTCAGGGTTCCATCTAATCTATGCCAACTTGATTGAGACATATATAACTTAGTTTATAACCTTCTTTTCGGGAAGCTCTTGAGGAGAGCAAGGACCAACTCATGATAATGTTGAGGAATTGAGGATGGTCTTGTAGCTCGGTTATAGTTAAGAAACTTATAAGCACCCACCAGTGAGGGGTAAGACAAGCCGAGGAGAATTATATAGGAGTCAAGTAGAAGATGTAAAGGATGACCCAAGGAAGAGTAGGGAGCAAATGGGATAACAAAGGAGGGCTTGCCAAGTAGGCGTAGAATGCTAGGTGGCTTGGTGTTGATTTTTAGATGATGATGCTTATCCAAGGTGGGGAGGATAAATAGTCCGTAAATTTATCCCTTTAAATTAGTTGGGATTTGAACTAAAAATTGATGTTCCCACTGAAGTAGTATGAGTCTGCTCATCAACGAGCTACTTGATGAGCTCTTGGTGTTGATTTTTATTTGGTGAGAAGGGACAAGATTTATTATTCTGAGGATGAGGGAGGAAGAGGATCAACCTAGAGGCAGTATCGTACAATGCAATAGTGCTCTAGTTGTATATTGTTGCATCAATATTACAACATAAATGATATAGGAAGGTGCTATTTAGAAGCCATGGGATAGTACGTGCATACAGTATGTTGACATTAGTGCTAACATCAACAAAGGCCGAAATTGAGGTGCCTTAGTAGTTATATGCATTTGATGCTACCAAAATTTTATCACTCCCATCTTAATTAATGAATCAAGTTTACAAGAACGTAGATAATACAATGGTTTCGTTGGGCTCTTGCCCAAAGGTTTTATAGGATAACCTGCTCTCTCCCTTCCACAGTGATAGTTCACAATGTGGGTTAGCAAACATGGAGCAAAGGATATCACATGTTTCTGTTACATTGAAACAGGAGATAAATCTTGTTTGCTTTGACCTAAAACAAAGATCTTGATCTCCTAGTGATAAGAGCGGATAACTTCAAACTTCTCATCCAACACAGGTTGAATCTAATATTGGTTAAATACGTAACTGGAATCTATTAATCCCTGAACAAAGATTACTCCCCACCAAAAGGGGGATAGTCTATTAAGGGAAAAGTTTCCTAAGAGAGGAGTAGCTAGGTAGGCAAATGTCCAATGACTACATGCACATGTATCACTATCGTTGCTTAACTTAGCTTAGTAAGTATTTTATCCTATTCAATGCACTTTAGCCCTTGTAACATGGAGACTATATCTTGCATAAGGAGTAACCGAGTAGGGTCTCAGAGATTAAGGAATCTCCTATGCTTGCGTTTGCATGGAGGTTTAAAGGCACTGGGAAGTCAACCCACCATTTTATTTTTTGCCCCTTTTTGTAAAATGGTGATGTAATCACGACAATGACAAATAGCTTCATGTCATTAAAAAGCTTATGTTAATGTCTGGAGATAATAGATAAGATATGTATCCTTTTTTTATTTATGACTAATTCTAGTTGCCTCGACTTTTCTTTTTCCCATACTAGGGATCCCTATTTGTAACAAGCGTGGTACTCAGTTTTGACTTTTCTCCCTGGTGCCTGCATGCACGCATGCATGTATATTACTCATATACTAAATCATATCTATGCATACTAAAAACTAGCTACTGTTACATATTTACCAGCTCGAATGGGGACACGATGCCAGTTGCCCTCTCCATACTTCTCCATGCACTTCCTCAGGAGCTCATCTTCTTCATGGCTCCATGCTCCCTTTCTTAGAGTACCAACATTAGCACAACACTTACACTTATCACTAGAAACCACCCGAGAGCTCATCATTTCTTTAGAAACAACCTTCTAACTCGTTGCTTGATGATCCCCAAGTCTAAAGGTACTCGTCTCCTTATGTAGTAGAGAGAGGTGGGGCTGCTCCTTGTCTTCTGAAAGGAGGTTACTTGTCTCCGTATATGGTGGAGAGAGTGGGCAAGCGCTCGTTTTAGAGAGAGAGAGATGGTGGGGTTGCTCGATGGATGCGTGCATCACGCCAACTCTCGGGTAGATCTTGTGGATAAAAAGAAGCAAGCGTAGTCCTTAAACTTTTGCCATCACTTATTCTCGATGAGGCTCTCGATTCTGAGATGAACTTATTTTGAAATATACTTTATTTCACGCTTTATTTTCAGATGTGACACAAAAAAATACTTATTTAGTCTTTTTTGAAAATGCTCCACAAAGTGTGCCAATTACTGCATGGAGCGGGGCGTGCAATAATGCCCACCCCTGATTGACCCCTTGCCCCGATTACTTCCTGCCGCGGAGTTACCATACCCTCTTTTCTTAAGGAAGAGAGGAGGCAGGGAGGTGTATGTATGTTCACGGACATTCAAAGTTTCCAAAATCAAATTATCTTTCATAAAAAAAGCAATGGTTGATATGAGTCAAAACCCAAGTTAGCAATTCATCCCAACCGTTCTTTCCGGCAGCAGATCCCCTTCCACCTTCCGGCAACTCATTTTTCTTATTTTTCTTATGGGATTTGTACCTTTTTTTTTCCTTAAGGATGGGGCGTGATTTTTAACTTAGATTTTATATTGGCCTAAATTTTTTTCGTCGCAAAATACTACCAAAATGTGTTTACTCTAACCACGAAAAAATTTCAATGTCACATTTCTCAGGAATGTGCCTATGATGGCTCACATAAAGGATAAAAAAGAAATGGTGGGAAAAGTGGAGAATTGAACCATTATTAAATAATTTCAGGTGGTATAAGAATCCAGAAGATTTTTTTTAGGAGAAAATAGTCTTTACGGATGTGGTTTAACCAGGCGGCCGAAGGTCATTGCCAGGGGTGTGGCTTTACGACGGTTTTACAACGACTGGTTGTGGATGACGTCGAGTTATGGTTTGGGAATGTGACTTTATAACGGTGTTATTATTGTATAGAGTTTTTTTATTTTTCACATAAATATTTTATTAAAGGGAAGAATTTGATACAAACGATAAGTGAGTCATAGAGGAAAAGAGACAGGGAGACCTCACTCATGAAAAGGGAAGAATATGTCTCGTAGAATGTGAGAACTCAAAAAATAAAAAATGAAACAAGAAGCAAAGGAGAAAAAAAAATAATATTTTCTAAGATCGGGAATTGGATGACCTCTCGAAGGAGGGTGATCCCACACTCGTAGATATGACAAGGCACTAATGTGACAAATCTCGAAAAAATATGCCAACGAAATCAAATAAATCGACCAAAATGTCAAAATCGAACTCGACTATGATAGCTTAGGATCACACGTGATCCCTAATCAAAATAAAGATACACTAAAAAGAAAATAAAAAAAGAAAACCAAGCTCCACCCAAGACGCAAAGAACCATAACAACAACAAATTCAACACAAACACTTGTGCCCTTGCAAGCTCCCCCGCAACTGCTGTCGAAGGAGAGCATCGACGAGGAGCTCCACATAGCCACACATCTGGCAACGAGGTGATCCCGTGTAGCCAACCAACGAGCCAACCAGCCAATGGAGATCCGACCACCGCAAAAGCACCACCAACGTTGAAGCTAAACAGAGGGCACGCTCCCCCCACATGCGCTCCAACAACAGCAAGTGCAAGCACTGTAGCCATGCTCCCCACCACCGCCATGACGGAGACGAGGGAGGCCAGCCGCAACTGGCACGACAAGAAACACGAGCTCCATGTGCTATACATGTTGAGATGCACCTTCGATCTACGTAGAGGGAGGTTGAGGAAGGGAGAAGGGAGGTTCGGAGGAGTTGGGGGGGGCTCCAATTAGCCTGATTCGGTCGATCGGAGCCCCAAGGCTTTGTGTTTCTTCGGTCGCAAGAAAGAGGAAGCGGGGGTGCATGTTTCTGGGCTTAGTAAATGTCCAATGGTATTACTCAATAGAGTTATGGTGTGCCTTTGATACGTGGGAATTCCAGTAGTCCTTTATAATTATGTTATTCTCAGTTTGACGTTCCAGTAGTTCTTTATAATTACGTCATTCACAATTTGACTTAGGATCCAACTTGCAATCAGGGCCCACCTTTTTTTTTTTTTTAGAAAAGTGGGAATAGATTTTATTCATCTCCCATTTCAAAAAAATAGGGGACTAGGCTGATACCTGTCAGTATAAGAAAGCAAACGACATCAAAGAGAAAACATCCATAATCACACCAGCAAATAGAGATGGAGAGATCCAAAAATGATGTATGGCACCTGAATAGCATCCAGGCTGTGAATGCCTTGAAGACGTTGGGGAAGCTCCAAGATGGAACGAAAAATGTGCCAATCTCCAACTCCCAAATCTACAATTTTAAGAGCAAAAATGTTTGCTACAGGATGAATATAGCTAAGTGCCTAAATCTGTGATGTATGCGAACGAAGCTGAACAAATTCTTTTTTAGCCTGCCAAGGCACTTGTAACTTCCCATACCACCAATGGAAAAGTAGAGTAGAGCCTGTCTCAACTAGTAAACTATCAATGGTAGGAGAATAGACTAAAGCATTTTGAAAAGAATAAATAAGAGCTACCTCCATGGGAATACGGCTCTGTTTAGCCACAACAACAGAGATCATATTACCATTTTGGTCCCGAATAACCCAGCTCAGATAGGAATGAGAATGATCAAAAGTAGAAGAAATGTTAATTTTAATACCAGAGTGAGGCCAAACCCAGCTGAGCACCAATTTAGATGGACGTTGGGAGCAAAACCAAGTTGCCATTTAAAAGTTTAGCCAGTTGTTGTTAAGAAAGTAATGTTGACAATGCAAATCGAAGGATTCATGTTTGATTTTGTTGCGAATCCACCAAACATTAAACCAAATGAAGGATATTAAGCCCCTAATGTGTATCACCCTAAAGGTAGGAAGATTTGATGTCATAATCGAATGAAACATAATCGGATCCATAGGAGTGAAAGCCGTCTCAAAAATCCATTTGGAAACCGAATGGACAAGTTGGCTTTGGGAAAATAAACGTAAACTAGTCTCAATGTTTGGAGAGAAATTACAACAGTAGCACATAGAAACCATTTGAAAACCAAGTTTGGCAATGTTATCATCAATAGGGAATCTTTTGTGCAAAATATGCCAAATACAAATTGAAATCCTTAAGGGAAGCTTCAGATGCCACAGTTTACGAAAATCAGCATTCTCAATATGTTCACAGAATTGGAGGGCATAGGTAGAGGAGGCAGAGAAAATCCGTGAAGGCTCAAGAGACCACAAGGGAATGTCCTTCTGGTTATTAATATTCAAGCCCTCAATCTCAAAACGTACAGAAGGAGGAAGAATAGGCCAAAACGGTAACTCGATAGGATTCCCCAAGACAGCCTTGACAGAAATAGGATGAGGTTGGATATCCTGTGGAAGGAGGTCCTTAAGAGGAGAGTTCCCTATACACACATCAAACCAGAAATCAATGTTGCCCTCATGCAGATCCCAATGGATAAAGGGCTTTATCTCATAATAAACGGTGTATAGAGAATGAATTCTAGAAGGCATAGATAGGTGTTCGATCGAAAATCGCAAAATTAATTGATTTTATGTCGTAGTACAGTCGTGAAATCCAATTCAAACAAAAAAAATATATAACGAGACGGTGAGTCCCAATCGATCTCAGGGAGCTCAAAATTGTACGCTGGTTTCAAGCTTGCAAATGTAAGTTACGCCAGTCGTGTTGTTAACCTTTACTACGTGTGCGTGTGTCAAATAAACAATAAATGTGAAGGTGTGGATACTTGTGCTCACGATTCTTACTTCATGATGGCTATTAATGGAAAATGCGTCAATCGGAAGATCATTTATGTTTTCAAGAACTGACATCTTGATTGCAATAAATATATGAAGCTGATAGTAGGCAACTTGTGATTTTATTTCTTCAAAATTATCATCATTACAATGATTCTCGAGGAAAGCTTGTACATGGAAATTGAAAGCACTATTTCTAGCTAACAGAAAAGTTATGCATGCATGGATCTAAGGTAGATTATGCATGCATTTTTAGAGATGGAGGATTACTACTATCACTAATAGAAAATTAATGCAAGAATTAACTACAAAGAACACTAATCTAGCTATTGGAACTTAAGACATTGGAGGTGGTCTCCAATGGTCGTGTGGCTTGAGATGGTAGGAGGGAAGAGAGGGGTGGCCAAGGTGGTTGGTCGGCCTCTTGAGAGGATGGTGGAGGTGCTCTAGCTCTTAGACTTGGAGATGGTGGTGATGGAGGTAATGGAGCTTGTGGAGAGTGTGTTGAATGGAGGTGACGTCCAAGACCTAGATGGGGGTTCATGGCCGTCCATGGTGGTCTTTAAATAGACCAAGGGATGGCTCATCTAGAGAAATGTAGAACTCTCTAGAAGTACTCCCATCTTGGCTGTCCAACCCATTTGAAATGGATCTTCTTAGATCCACTTCTCATGGGAATGGTTATGGACTCCTTGAAAGACTATTTTTAATCTTTCAAGGTGGCACCACTTGGAGTTCATTCTAGAGAATTCTAGAGTGGGCGGCCAAGTGGTGGTGTGTGTGTGCGTGCGTGAGTGTGTGGGTAGGGTTAGGTGGTTAGGTCGAGTCCTATAAATCTTGGTAATTGGGTTTGGGTTGGTTTCTAAAAACTAGGTTCATAAAACCTAATACTAAAGTGATAAGTGCAATTAAACTCACCACAAGTTTAATTGAGTGGGTGTGTGTGCAATTGGAAGAGAAAGTACCCAATTAGGTCAGGCTTGAGTCAATTGGACTCTCACTGAATCCAATTAGACTTGTGCTGGTTGAGGTTTGAGCTTAATTAGACTCTAGGAGTCCAATTGACTAGATGAAGTGTGATTGACTTAGATCCAACTCAATTAGGTTTAGTGAGAACCTAATTAGGTTCTTAGGAAGGTCTTAGGGTAGTGTACTAGGCTTAGGGCACCTTAATGTAGGTTCCCTAGGGTGTAGAATTGGGTTTAGGGTCTTAGGAAATCAAGATCTAAGCTTGATTTCAAAATCAGCAACTGAAAAAGGGTTCCAGACATCTGATTTATTAATCAGGCGACTTATACTTCAAAATCAGAAGTCCAAGTCTCTGGTTTGGATGTCCAAAGTTGAGTCAGGGTGAATTGGAGGCTCTGTCTTGGAATTCTACAGAAAATGGATGTCTGACACCTTGTCTGAACGTCCAATATTCCAACAGATTGGGTTGGTGTCAGATGTCCAATATTCCAGTAGATTGGGTTCTGACTCTGCGGGTGGTGTCTAAGGATCCTGGACATCCAGCAACCTACCTAGACATCCAAATATGGGCTGGAATAAGAGTTTTAAGGGTATTCTAGGCTAGGGTGACCTAATCTAAGGGTGGCTTGGGTTTAGGAAGGTATCTAAGGCTATCTTAAGGCTAGGAAAGGTTCAATGTTCTTCATAATTTAACTCATACATTAAAATTCTACTAGTAAGGTAATATACCTCTTCCCTACATTATGTCTTCATCTTTATTCTAGGGCTTCTGCTCCAACTCTGTTGTAGCTCTAGCTTCTTCCCTGCTTCATCTCCAGCTTCAAGCCATCTCTTGAGCTGCTCATTGTGTATAATCTAAATGGTGCACTAATTAGTACATTATATCATTATTGCTTGACTATTTAAGTAAAGTAGAAAAGATGCAATGTATGCCACTAATGCATGAATTACACTACAATTATGTCAAGTTCTAACTTAATTTAGGTCATTTAAGTCTTCTGATTGCTATGCAATCAATATGTGAGAAGTAGATCGGTTCCCCTCTAAATCACAAATTAGTTTGGTAAAAATGGTGTCTTCAAAAAAGGTAGACCAGGCTCTCTTTATTCTCAAGGCATTCACAAGAATAGTGAGGTTACAAACCCCAAGACCACCAAACTTCAGCGACATCGCTATCTGATGAATGGGTTTTGGCGAAGTAAAATCAGGGTTAGGAGAAACCCATAGTCGTAATTCGCAAAACACGTTATCAAATACAATTTTTAATCGAAACTCCAAGGGAGTTCCAAGTCGAACATAGGGAGGCAACGTTTACTTTCATTGAAATCCACGCTTCGTGTTGTTTCTTTTTGGTGTTTTAGGGTTTTGTGATTTTTTTGGTGTTTTTGTGATAAAAAGGCAAGCAAGATGACTTCACAAAGTGGAGAAACAAATATGATATATCACAATGTCATTCAAACATCTATTACAATATGCTAAAATATAAAATAGATAGGGGTGAGAAGAAATCTCTCAAATCGACTGTTTGGTGAGATGATGGCACTTGGTGGTAGCTTGGACGAAGAGGGTGAGGTGTTGGACGATGGAGGTGAGATGTAGGAGGACGATGGGTAGAGGAATGCTTCACCAAGGCTTCAAAATGGGGGTGAGGAGTTGGAGGTGATCTACTGGAATGGAGGTGGGACGATGGCTCCAAGGCTTCTTATGAAGGTGGTGAGATGGAGGACGAATATTTGGTAGGGTATAGGAGCATTACACTAATAAGAGGCCTTTAGAGCTTGGGAATAAGCTCTAAGGGAGCTTTGGTAAGCTACTAGAGCTTAGGAGTAGGTGGGAGTAGAGTAGGTAGAGATGGTTTGGAAGGGAAGGGGTTATGAGGTTTATATAGTGTGGAATGGAGGTGTTTTGTACTCATGGGTCTTTAGTGACATTTAAAACATCGCTAAAGAACCACCGGGGGTGTTGCCAAAGCATTCATGCACCTTGGTTGGCGTGAGGAGGCGCGACTGCAGCTGGCACAGTGCAAGGACATTGTCAGCTGTTGGATCAGGCACGAATGGCTGAGATCGTGAGGAGATCGAGCACGTTTGCTTGCATTCAAATCGCATGCTCACTAGCAGCCGTTGGATCCACCATCGTACGGCTGGGAGGCACCCGCAGATCGCACCCTTGCGGATTTGAATCATGCTCACTACGCAATCACGACGATTGATTACACCGCAAAAATACGCCTGCAATTATGCTGTCTTGTGCTATTTCCTAGCATTATCAGTGCATATTAGGTAGACATAGTCGCATTTTTGAATATAGACGCATGCATGCATTTAATTGAGAGGGGAGGAGAATGAAATAAGTGGCATTGCAATTAACATTTTTTCCTCAAGTACATCTTTGCAAAATTCACCATCTTTTTATTTTTATTTCACTTGATTTTGAAATCTTCCCTGCGGCTGCATGGAACACCCTTTTCTTCTTCGTGCCATGTCCTGCTCCCCCTCTCCCTGCCAGCCCTGCAGCTGCATCTCCCTGCCGGCCATGCATGAGCCATGCACAGCCAGGGCATGCCTGTGCATGCTCTCCTCTTCTTTAAAAAGAGGGCATGGCTTCTTCTTGCAGCAGCTTGGTCCTCACCAAAAGAAAGCCAAAACAAAAAAACATAGCAGCTCACTTCCAGGCCGCCTCCTCCCCCTCTCCCTCCATACGTAGGCCCTCCTCCTTTGAGGAGACACCCATCGGACAAGAGCAACTCACGGTGGTCTCACGGTGGTGCACAACCACCACCGTGAGTCCACCACCGGCCAGCTCACCAAAGAGCCGGTGGGCGTGGTGGCTCTTCCTTGTTTTTTCTCCATTCAGCCATTGCAGCAAAGCTTCAGCTGTGAAGCTCAACTGGCCACAGCACGCCCTGCAGCAGCCGGCCAAGCCCCACAGCAGCAGCACCAAGGCGGCAGCAGCGCACGCAGGCCTTCCGCGCGCCTGTAGGCGCCATTGCCTCCTGCTTCTTCACACTACGCTCTCTCTTCCGCCCGCAACCGGCCACTACGCATCACTGTAGCGGCCGGCCAAGCTTCACCGTGCATCCCAGCCGACATCCGCAGGCCACCGCGTGCCCTGTCGCGCCCCTTCGCCAGCAACCTAGCCCTTACTGCGCGCTTTGTCACGACCTTCCGCCTGCAAGCCATCAGCTGAAGCCACTCTTCCGCGCGCGCCGAGCCATCTGCACTCACAGCACCGCCTGCTCCCGGTCGCGTGGCTCGCCCGGCCACTGTAGCCACTGTTTACGCCAGTCTGCAGAACACTGTGGCTACAGTGGGGTGACCGGTGAGTTTCTCACTTAACCGGTCACCCGGCGCGCCGCTACAGCCGTTCACCCATGCACGCGTTCAGTCCCGTGTCGCCTGCACTCACCCGCTGCCTTTGCCCGCGTGCGCCTGCCTCTCCCAGCACCTGCCATCGCTTGCCCCACTGGCTCGCGTGCGCCTCTCCGCGCAGCGCTGTGCACTGCGGCCTCTCCTCTCCTCACGCCCACTCCCGTCTGCATGCTGCGGCATCTTCTCTCCGCCCGCATATACGCTTGCGCGCGGGTGTGGAAACCTTCAAACGATGCTCCACGGCCTCAGACGGCTTAACCCACCTCTTCTTCACAGCAGCGTCCTCTCTCTCTCTCTCTCTCTCTCTCACAGCACTCTCTTTACTAACGCTTACACACACATACACTCACACTTCCATACACCTATACACTATTATATACATATATATATATACGTATACATATATATATTGATACATAGACATATATATATATATACATATATATATATATATATATATATATATGTATGTATGTATGTATATAGACTAATATAACTATGTATTAGTCTATATACATACATATACATATATACATATATAACTACATATATATACCTACATATTTATAACCATATATATATATAGATATATTTACATACATATATATATATTTTTTCACATTATTTACCATATGTGGTATCGCGGGAATATCTGCACCAGTTGCTGATATTCCCCGATACATGCGTACAAAAAGCGTGGTTACACACATCTTCCGCCATCCACCTTACACTCCACATGGCATCTCGTCCTGTTGGTTGCGTCTTTCTAGACGACGACCGACTCGACACAGTGCTACACTCAATCTCCGCCTCCACCCCCACCCCTTTATACATATATAGTAAAGACATATATATATATACTATATTTACTTTATTTCTATTTCTCTTGCATACCAGTAAAAAGATAAAAAAATATATATAAAAGAGAAAAGATAATCTTTGACTTGCAGGTAATCCGTCTTGCGAGTAACAAGACCAATTTTGGAACCCTGATTTGGCTAAAAGCCAAGAACCTAATTTTGAGGGTGTGCCTCAAGGACCAAAATTATTAGAAAAAAATCTCAATAGAAAAAACACCAAAAACACAATAAACGAAAGGAAGTGACTCGTTGTAGGAAGGGCGTAGAAACTTGACTTGTAACCCCACCTCCCTGAGTTCGACCCTGGGCCTAAAAGTGACCAAGATAAAATCAAGTAGGCCAGGTTAAAAGTTTTGTAAAGAAATGGTTAGGTCCGATTTAGGTTAACCACTATACACATTTCAACGATAAAATCACCATAGTAACAACCTAACCGGGTCCGACACCAACGATCGGACGACAGCTAACACGCCCGATCGACTTAAATGAGCGCTCCAGATGGCGCACGTCTGCCTTAGCGTGCAGTCACGCGTCGTCGTCCAGCGCGCATGCGTCATCTCGATCGCTCGATCAAGATCGAGTGGTCCAATTTAGAGGATGCTATAGTGAGCGTGGAGGATCGAGGCTTGAACCGACGACTCTCATTTACGGAGTGGGTGCTTCACCATTTGGCCAAAGAGTTGCTTTGTCTCATGGAGGTGAGGTGTGGCAGCGTGCCTCGACCGTTGGATGAAGATCCAATGGTCGAGATGATGTCTTCCTTGAGATGCTTAAGGTCGACGATGAAGAGCACTTCTCAGCCGTTGAATTGAGATCCAATGGCTGGGATCACTCCTTGCGTGAAGCTGGGGAGGCTGCGACTCGTGTAGAGCGGCTTGGATGGCTCCACGTGGCACCATCTAGGCCGTCCATCTCCTTCTTCTTGTAGAGGATGCTACGGAGCTCTGATCGAGGTGATTTTTGCTCTGATGGACTGCGATCGTCACTTTGGATCCATCCATACGATTGGATTCTTCATCCAAAGCTTGTAAAGATGTCGCACTACCTCCTGGCCATATAAAATGTTGTAATTAATATACATAACATACAACTATCCTAAATGCAATGCAATGAATGTTATGCAATATTTATACTATGGTATGCAATGCTAGGCCTAGGAACTATCATAAATAAGTATTTTATCGTGAATTCATACATGTGTTTATCATACCCCCATGCTTACTTTTTGCTAGTCCCTAGCAAAATTAACCTAAATGCTATGTATAAAAGTAGAATCGGGGTTTGATTACTTAGGCGAGATTTGTTGGTTGCTTTAGAAAATTTTAACCCAAAACCTGATTACAAAAACTCAACAGTGCCTGGGTGTTTGCAGAATACAGACCGCCTAAGTTCCCGCCTTATTTGAAAATGGAAGATACATTTTTTTTCTTTTCTAATTTTTTTGGACTTTTGGAGTTGAGAGTTTTGGGATAACTTTTTACGGCTACCTAACCCACCCAAGACTCAAAAAGGACTCTAAGTGCTAAACATTTTGTGAAAAGAGTGAAAGACTCACTAAGTAGTTGTTAAAATGGACTTCCAGTTTCTACGACCCTAGGTGACCTTAAGAGTTTCTAGTTAAAGGTTTATCTTTCCAAACGGTAGCTTTCTTCATACTTTTAATATTTTTTATAGGCTCAACACAATGGCGAACCCACTGTATATCTCCTTAGTTTATTCTACTTCCCCGCTTCTTCCGTAAGTGTTTTTGGAGTTATTTGTGCATTTTTGTGAGCTGGGCTTTGGACAACCCACCAATGGACTATTACCCACAGAAACTTGCCAGCCATACTTGTGCGGTGAAGTGTAGTTTATTTTTTTATTTTTTTCTCCTTTTTCTATATATATTTTATATTTTTTAGTACCATTTTTTTCTTTTTTATGCAGGTGGCTTCTCTAATCTAAGATTTACCTAAAAGCAGTAGAATGAGTATGGTCAAGTAGTTGGGCTCTGGACAACCGGCCAATGGGCTGTTACCCACGACAAGTTTCCAGCCATACTACCTTAGAAAGTTCATTAGCTACCTAATTTATGAAGAAATCGCCGAAAAGTGACTAAGTGCAAATAGTGTGTAGATGCTTAGACTTAAAGTGTCTCTTAAATCAGAGGGCGGGTTGATAAGTCGTGTACTTATCACCCCAATTTATTAGCCAAATTAAAATAAAATTACTTGGCGAGGACTCGAGACTAAGTCCACATTCGAGTGGACACCTGGTCTAATTAAGCCCAAAGACCTGAAGAGTCTAAGTATTTAAGTCCTAAAGTCTCAATTCCTAAAGTTTGCAACTCCTAACGCCTAAGTTTTCTTCTTCTAATTCTAGTTCTTTTTTTAAATAAAATAACAGAAAATTACTATTACAAGCTGACAAAATGTGTATTTCATAAGATATAAACCTCGCATGCTTAGCTAATGCAATGTCCTCATTGTTTAAATGAAAGCATGCAGGAGAGCAGAATTGGAAGAATAGCACCAAGTTTCCATGAGATTCTGGTTAGCTTGAAATAGCCTTTACACGTGCTAAGTTTAGCTTCTTTAGCTAGGCAATGTTCGGCTAGTGGTGGTTAGGGCAAGGTGAGAGCAACCTTGTCTGAGATGGGTTCAGGGAGCACATGGTCAACATAGGGTTTGAGATGTTGTTCATTGACCTCGAAGGAATTACCTGTCTTTGGGTTAGAGATTTTGACGGCCCTGTTAGAAAAAATCCGCTCAATAACGAATGAATCGTTCCATTTAGACCTAAGCTTATCGGGGAAGAGTTTCAGTTGAGAATCGAAAAGCCAGACCTTCTAGTTCAACTCAAAGCTCTTACGTGAAATCATATGGTCATGGAGAGCTTTGGTCCGTGCCTTATAGATTCTGGCATTTTCATAACTGTCATTTCTAAGCTCCTCCAACTCAAATAGTTGGAGCTTTCTTAACTTCCCAGCAATCGCTAGGTCGGGATTACATTTCTTGATGGCCCAAAATTCCCGATTGTTGAAGCCAAAAATTCTATGCAAAAAGGTTTGAGTTTGGAAAACCCGTTGTAATATGATTTGCGAAGAAATCCATCAACAAATAAATTTTACAGAAACTCAAAAGGAATTCCGGGTCGAACACAGGGAGGCGGACGTTTGACTAAAACTACGTTTGTTTTATTGTCACAAAGCAGATTAGCTAGTTGAATTGAATCTAAACTAGCTATCTACTTAAAGAATAATGAATAGAAGAGAGCGAGAATATTACATATAAAGACAAAATAGAGATAGAATGAACAAGAATTTCATAACCATAATATCATGTCTATTACAACTAACCACTACAGTAGAAAGCAGTAAATCTACACTTGAAAGCGGTAAATCTACTCTATAAAGTGATAAAGAGAAGGTGGAGAGAAGTTATCCTCCTCGATGGCTACTTGGAGGATGAGCTTCATTGACGAAGCGCTCGAAAGAAGGTGGTGAGACGTGGGATGAAGTAGAACGATGACAAATGACGAAGAATGGGGCAAGGTGACATCACAGCAGAATCCGCTTCCCGAACAGCGATTAGAAGACAACCGTGGGATGCTCCATGAAGGAGGTGAGAAGGTGGAAAAATTATATTTTTAACTCTAATGGAGCATCTCGGGTTTGGGACAGGCTCTTAGAGCTTTGGAGGGGGTGAGTGAAGAGAGGAAGGGATGAGTGAAAAATAAGGGGTGTAGGCCTTTTTATAGGTGTAGAGTTTGGGAGCAAATAGGCCATTTCAAGTTAAAAACATTAATGCAAGGGCCTTTAGTGACAGATTTAAGCATCACTAAAGGCCTGAACGTGGGCTTAGTGACGCACACACTCACCGCCTCTTCCTCTCCCGTGCTAAAAAATGGCTGCGCATGTTTAAAAGATCTTAGTTGTTTGATCGAGAGATCGACGGCTGAGAATGCATCGTGCCGCACCTTCATAAAACCTCCTCCGTGTGCGATGGCGCATTGGATCGAAGGTCATCGCATGCGTACATGCTCGGCGTTCATCCGTTGTGCCACGTGGCACCCTGCTACCGCACGATCCAATGCCCGCACTTGCACTCGATTTTAGGCGAGCCGAGGTTCGAACCCGCACCTCCCTCTTTCAGTGAAGTCGCGCGACCGCTGAGCTACGCAGTCACTTAAGGCGCATTTTTGGATTTGGGTGCGAGCTCTCTTAGCCATTGGATCAAGATCCAATGGCTGAGATTGTGCGATGGAGAGACCTTCCAGGAAGAGGAGTGGCCTAATGGCGCTTTTGGATGGCTGGGATGGTGCCACGTGGCACCATCCTGGCCATCCTTCTTCATATGCTCGTAGGTGGTGCCACGGATGTCAGATTAAACCGATTTTCACACTGTTCGGCTGCAATCGTTGATCTGAACCCATCCATGCAGTCGGATTTGTTGTCTAAAGAATGAATTTACACCACCTGGTCCCTTAACCTCTGATCTTTCTTGGACTGCATTTGATGCTATGGAAGTCCAATCGGGGCAATCTTGGAGTCGTTGAACTTCAATTGTTGCCCTAATTAGATCTGTACAGTTGCATCTTCAATTCGAGGCCCTGATTAAATGTCACCCTATCACCTGACCATAAAAAGGAGAAAGTAACCTAAAATTTATATAATCTAACCTAAATGCAAGATGATGCATGTTATGTAATATTTATACTGTATGATGCAATTATACATCTAAGAACACATAAAAGTAGATGGTTTATGTGATATAAACATGTTTACATCACACTCCCATGCCTATCTTTTGCTAGTCCCTAGCAAAACTACATGCTATTTATAAGAGAATTAGGTTGAATTTCTTAGGTAATAGTTATTTTTCAACACTTAGAGATTTCAACTAAGACATAAACTATAGAGACACAATAGCGCCTAGGTGTTTGCCAAAATACAGACCACCTCAAGCCCTCTCCTTATTCAAAGAAGAATCTTTCTCTTATTTTCTTCTTTTCTATTTTTTTTTTGGATTTTTGAGTTTAGGGTTTTGGAGTAGCATTCTACGGCCACTCAACCCACTCAAGACTCGAAGAGAACCCTAAGTTATAAGCATATTTATATGTGAAATGTGATAGATTCACTGATCGGCTGATTAGAACGGACTTCGGGTTTCTACACCCTTAGGTGACCTTAAAAAGAAATTCTGCCTAAAGGTGTATCTATTCGACCGGTAGCTTTCTCCCTACTTTTATTTTTATGGGGTCAACACGAGGGCGAACCCAGTGTATATGTCCTCGGCTTATTCTACTTCTCCATTTCTTCTTAAGTGTTTTGAAATTATACGTGCATTTCTTGAGCTTGGTTCTGGACAACCTACCAATGGGCTGTTACCTACGATAACTTGCTAGCTATACTCGTGCTATAAAGTGTGGCTGATTTCTTTTTTTTTTCTTTTCTCCTTTTCTAGTTCTTTTTCTTTTCATTTTTGATATTTTTCTTTTCTTTTTTTTCCTAAGTAGGTGGCTTCTTTGATCTAAGATTTACCTAAAGGCAGTAGGAAAAGAATGGTCGTGTGACTGGACTCTGGACAACCTACCAATGGGCTGTTACCCATGATAACTTGCCAGCCATACCACCCTAGAAGGTTTATTAGCTACCCAATTTCCATAAAAACCACCGAACAACGAGTCAGTGTGAAAAGTGTGCAGATGCTTAAACTTAAAGTTCCCTCAAATCAGAGGACGGTTGATAAGTCATGTACTTATCACCTCATCTTATTTAACAAAATTAAAGATAAATTCAGACTGGTGAGGACTCGAGAAACAAATCCACATTTTAGTGGACACCCGGGCTGATTAAGCCTAAAGGCCTGAAGGGTCTTAGTGTTCAAGTTATACAGTTTTATTCTCTAAGATTGAAAATTTTCTAAAGCCCAAGTTCTCTTTCCTAATTATAATTTTTCTTTAAAAAAAAAGTAAAAAGAAAACAAAAAGAATCTATGGAGCTAACAAAATAATTCAGGGATGAATATCCATCCCCCCATGCCTATCTGATGCAATGTCCTCATTATATTAAAAAGACATGATAAAGAGTGGAGTAGAGAAGAAAGAACTTGAATTGCACGACTATCCGGTTAGCTCTAAAATAAAATAAATTGTATACGTGCTGAATTTATTGCCTTCAGCTAGGCACACTATACAAGAAGAAGAAACAAAGAATTCACAAGTGCAGGTCAGAATCAGAATAAGAAAATTTAGCTTTGGACCTGCCAGGAGAAGATGTCCATAGATGTGGACCAGATTGTGGTGCAAACCCATACCTCATGGTCGAGTATATCTAAGGTTCTGGATAAAAATTACCCAAACCCTAAGATAAGTATGCAAGCGGGGTCAGGCCTGCGATTTGTGAGGATGCAACCCAAGTCCAAAAAGTCGGGTTACAGAGGAATCAAGCTCAAAAGGATAATCAATGAATGTGCACTTGGGTTGGATATCCTCTGAATTAAAGATGTCATAAGGGTCTTGGTAGAGAGTTGGTGGTTTCAGAAAAATTCAGCCCCTTGGACTCAGTCTTTGGCTTCCTCCGGAATTGGCTTCCCATATCATCATTTCCCAATTCCTATCCTTCACAATCAGGACTTCAGATTCTAGGACCTCTTGCATGATAATCACCCCATTTAAAATTTCCAAGTCCAAGATTGATGGTTGAATCAAAATTAACTTGGGTGTAGTGATCTCAAAATCAAAATTGTCAGTAAGCTCAATGGGATGTGGTTGAGGATCGGGGCTATGAATTGAATCCTCCATGCGAGCCCCAATAGGATCAATTTCTTCAATTTTAGGGCCATCAAATGATTCATCGAATTCCTCAGGCCCAATCGTCTCATTGAAATCATGTTCGATAAACTCATGTGAAACTTTTCATAATGATTCTTCACCTTTAGAATCAAAGAATTCTAAATCCGCATTAATGTATGACTCAAAATCGTCAATCACTTTTTGTTCCATTGAGACATATGTTTCCTCATACCCCAGCTCAAGGATCTCAGGTGAAGAAATCAATTCATCCTTATTTGATTGCTCTAGAATAACCTGGTCAACCCTGGTCTTGTAAACCTTATCCCCCCTACAGGTGCATGAGCGGATTCTGACATCGGCTCTCCCGTCGGGGGTTCATCCTGGGAATCCTCCCAAGATTGGACTAGAGCAATCACAAATCTCATCCTCAATTTCGATAACTTCCCAAGTGAAAACTCACCCGAGACTTTATCCTTAACATCTTGGAGCCAATCCAACAAATACTTGTTAAGATCATCAATTATTTCAATCAGAGGCTCCAATTCTTTAAGGTAAGGTGTTGGCTGAGCTTCTAAAGATTGTATGGTATTCCTTAAGTTAGCCAACACTTTATCTTGAACCTGGTTAACCTGAACCAAATGGTTTGGTTTAGGGTTGGGTGGGTTTGGGTTCAATGCAGGAGAGTCAATGAATTGAGGTTCTTGATTCCCTCCATGATAATAGGTCATTTCAGGTTGTCCATAAGGAGCTGATGACCTATAAGTAGTGTAATCTAAGGAAGGGTAAGGATCAGCATATCCTTCTTAATTGTAGATCATATTAGGTTCAAATGAGGGCAGTGATGTAAACATGTTTACACTACTTAAGATGTCTATTTATGCATGTTCTTAAGCATAGAATTGCATTACATATTATAAATATTGCATAACATGCATCATCTTGCATTTAGATTAGTTTCAAAACAATGGAGGTTAATTATCTCCTTTTATGTTCATGGATAGGGCAAACTTTTTATCGGGGCCTCGAATCGAAGATCCAACCGTACAGATGAGATCAGGCCGACGATTGGAGTTCAACGACTCTAAGATCGCCCTAATCAGACACCTGTAGCATCAGATAGAGACCGAGGAACCCTAGAAGATCAAGGGCCAAGATGGTGTGAATCCGCACTTCAAACGACAAATCCAACCACACGGATGGATTCGGATTGACGACCGCAGCCTAACGGTACGAAAATTGACTCAATCCGACAACCGTGGCACCATCTACATCATCCAGAAGATGGACGGCCTAGATGGAGCCACGTGGTGCCATCTCGGCCACCCAACCGACCGCCCTCAACTTCTAAAGAGGCTAGCACCCATGAATCTCCACCGTTGGATCAAGATCCAACGGCTGAGATTGCACCCAACCGGCGCGTCCATCCTCTGAGCCGCACCTGAAGAAGCCGCCTTGACCATTGGATCTTGATCCAACGATCTTGATTGCGCACGCACAAATTCTTCTCCATGACACAAGCGTCGCTGTAGCACAGCGAGTGAACGCGTTTGCATGAAGCAATAGTGAGCGTTCGAGTCGCGAGGAGCAGGCGAGCGGTTGCGGGCGAGCGGGCGCGTGGAGCGTTGGATGAGGATCAAGCGGCCACGGGCGCTCGATAGCGTCCACATGCTATCACACGCCCGTGCCTCACGTGAGATCAGACGCAGGAGAGTGCGTAGAGGAGGCGGGCGGAGGTGCGAGATAAGCCGTCCGATCGTGATCAGCTAAACATGGAGCGCGCATTACGCATGAGCAGGCAAGCAGGCATGCGTGCTCTGCCCTACTACGCCCACGATGGGGCTTTAGCGATGGTTTTATCTGTCACTAAAGACCCCTTATTTAATGTTTTGCGATTTAAAAGACCAATTTGCCTTCACTCCTTGCAACTATAAAAGGAGGGCTTCTCCATACGAAATATTCATCCCTTCCTTCTCTTCTCTCCCTCTCCAAAGCTCAAGAGAAGCTTGTCCCACACCTGGGATGCTTCTCATGAGATAAAGTCAAATTTTCGTGCCCCTTTCGAAAGCGGATCCCACGACGACAACGACGTGCTGCCCCATTCCCGTTCTTCCTGCTTTGTCCCCCTTTGTCCTACTCCGTTCCCCGTCTTCCATGCATCGTCTCGTCCAGTTTGTCCTCCAAGCAACCGTCGAGGGGGATATCTCTCTCCCCATTCCTTTTACTGCTTTCTAGAGTAGATTTACTGCTTTCTAGTGTAATCATTTTCTTGCTTTCTAGTCGTAATGAGTAATGTAATGAACAATCTCGTTGTTAATGAATTCAATGTTCATTCTACATCTCTTTTTAGTTTTTGTTTGTAATATTCTCTCTCTCTCATTCTCTCTCTCTTCTATTTATTGTAAATAGTTAGATAGTTGTTAATCAATTAATTTACTTTGTGACAAATAAAACAAACGCGTATTTTTAAATCAAACGTCCGCCTTCCTGAGTTCGACCCGGGATTTTTATTCTAGTATAAATTTTATTTGTTGAACATGAGTTCTTCGCTTTCAAACTACAACGACAGGTTTTCAAAACCAAACACGTTAGCGTAGCAACTCGTAGCTTCAACATTTTTGCACCGTTGCTGGGGAGGCGACGCTCTTTGATTTTTTTCGCATTTACCAATTATTTACCTCACTTCTCTCCTTTCTTATTGTGATTGCAGGTACTCTTTCATGATGAGTAAATGCAGTAGATCGGAGCAAAGTGTTGTTGAAGGTTCTGTGGTTATCCCCCACCTCCCACCCATTAGTTTTCATTTCACAACATAATAACACAAACATCAATCAACCTAGGTGTTCTTATAAACCCTAAGGTTAGTTAGTTTGTTTGTTTGACACCCACACCTGCCTCAACCTCCACATTTAAAAAAAGAAACATCTCACAGAGGTACACAACCTCATCTGATTTTCAAACTCAACCGGTAAACCGATCTTTGGAGCCGGTACACACATCCAAACACATAATTGAGTAGAAATCATATTAGGTAATCACTTGTGTGCCTAATTAAGTGGTGCAATAGGCCAATTGTTTGAGTTGATTGGGTCACACCACTTCAATTAAAATCAACTCATCAAGTAGCTGCCACTTAGGTTCAACTCTTAGGGATTTACCAAGCACTCTACATTCTTTTAAGTTTCAAGGAAAACATCTTCACCTGTGCTTTCAAAACTTGGTGTGTCAACAAAACTTGTTTGAAAATACCTAAAGTTGAATCCTAAAAGCTACTAAGCAAGATTTGAATCTTAAAATTCACCGCATCAAAAGTAATCTTGCTTGAAAACCACTAGTTGTGCACATACACACACATCAATCAATCATTAAGGGCACAACCTAGATAAAGGGCCCATCACATTCCAAAGCACATTCAAACCTAGCCCTAAATAAAATAGAGTAGACATTTGCCTTAAGGATTCGACTTGCTCTTCAGAGCCCAGAACGACATTATCTTCGATTAGTCTGCTTCTACTGTTCAATCTGATGTCTAGCTAGGGGAGCAGAATCAGACGATCGCGGCTGGGGGGTACACTAGGAACCGGAGGCGTAAGCCGAAGGAAGAACCTTCTCCCCTGTCCCTCCTTCTAACTGATTGGATTGAACAGATAGATGCAGATCAAATCATTTCTCTATCTCAAGACGGGTTGTGGGAGTCTGTAGGTCCTTAGGCTAGCCCACTTAAGGACAAGTTTGATTGCTTGTATTGCAGGGCACCTTTCTTCCTCCCATCTATCATGAATCCTTCCACATTTTATACGCATTCCCGCTCTTTACCTCCTGTTTTGAGTTATCCTCAACATGATGATTATCCCGACTCATACTGTAATCAACCATCAGTTAGTTGGGATAATTCAAATTGGGGATACAGTTCCGGATCTCCGTGTTTAGGGTCTAACCCTGGACATTATAATTGTGATTTCTATCCTTCTTAGGGCCACATCAATTATAGATCGTCAACCTTTCATGGACAACCTAATACGATCTACAATCAAGAAGGATACACTGATCCTTATCCATCCTCTGATTACACTACTTTTAGGTCATCACCACCTTTTGAACAATCCGAAATGACCTATTATCAGCAAGGGTATAACGAATCTCAATTCGTTAACTCCTCTGCACTGATCCCAAACTCGCCCAACCTTGAACTAACTCATTTGGTTCAGGGTAACTAGGTTCAAGATAAGGTTCTGGCTAACTTGAGAAATATTATACAAACTTTAGAAGTTCAGCCAACACCTTGTATTGAAGAATTGGAGCCCCTGATTGAGATGATTGATGATTGGAATAAGTATTTGTTGGATTGGCTCCAGGATGTTAAGGATAAGAATCATGGTGAGTTTCTACTTGGGAAGTTAGTGAAATTGAGGATGAGATTTGTGGTTGCTTTAGTTCAATCGTGGGATGATTCCCCAGATGAACCCCCTTTAGGCGAACCAATGTCAGAACAAGCTCTAGCACCTGTCAAGGGGGACATGTGTTAAGAGACTGACCAGATTGAATTAAAGCAACCAATTAAGGATGATCTGATTTCTTCACCTGAGATCCCTGAGCCAGGGTACGAGGAAAAGTATGTCTCCATGGATCAGAAAGTGACAGATGATTTTGGGACATACATTAATACGGATCTTGATTTCTTTGATTCTAATGGTGAAGATTCAATTTGTGAAGTCTCACGTGAGTTTACAGAATATGATTTTTGTGAGACGATTGGGCCTGAGGAATCTAATAGATCATTTGATAGCCCAATAATCGAGGAAACTGATCTTATTAGGGCTCACATTATGAATCCAGAATCACATTTTCTGGAGGATTCAATCAAATGCCTTGATTGTCAGTTACACCCCATTGAGCTTATCGATGATTCTATTTCTAAGATAACTAGACCCAAGTCAATTCTGATTCAGCCACATCTTCTAGACTTGGAAATTTAAGATGGGGTGATTAATATGCAAGAGGTCCCGGAATTTAACATTCTGATTGAGGAGGATAGGAGTTGGGAAGTTCTGATTTGGGAAGCAAACTTTGGAGGAAATAGAAGAGTAAGTCTAAGGGTTCCAATTCATCTGAAATCATCAAACCAGGACCCTTACGACATCTATTCTGAGGATGTCCAACCCAAGCACACATTCATTGATTATCCTTTGGAGCTTGAATTCTCTGTAACCCAACTTTTTGATCTTGAGTTGCATCCTCATAAATCGCAGGCCTGACCCCGCTTGCATACTGATTTTAGGTTTTGGGTAATTTTTATCCAGAACCTTAGAGATTCTCGATTATGGAGTATGGGTCTGCACCATAATCTGGTCCACATCTATGGACATCTGCTGGCAGGTCAGAGGTTTTTTCTGTTTATTCTGATTCTGATCTGCACCTGTGAATTCTTTATTTCTCTTCTTTGTATAGTGTGCCTAGCTGAAGGCACTAAATTCAGCACGTATACAGTTCTTTTTAGTTTTTATCTCGGAGCGGACCTAACATTCACACAATTCAGGTGCTTTCTACTCTATTCCACTCTGTTTTATGTCTTTTTAATACAATGAGGACATTGCATTAGATAGGCATGGGGGGGTGGATATTCATCTCTGAATTTATTCGTTAGCTCCGTAGATTTGTTTTATTTTCTTTTATATATAAAAAAAAATTGAATTAGGAAAGAGAACTTGAGTTTAAGAAAATTTTCAATCCTAGGAAATACTACATTATGATTTGAACACAAAGACCCTTCAAGTCTTTGGACTTAATCAGCCTGTGTATCCATTAAAATATGGATTTATTTTTCAAGTCCTCGCCAACCTGAATTCTATTTTAATTCGAGTAAATAAGTTTAGGTGATAAGTACACGACTTATCAACCCGCCCTCTGATTTGAGGGAACTTTAAGCCTAAAGTATCTACACACTATCTTATCACTGACTCGTTAATCGGTGGTTCTAACAGAAATTGGGTAGCTAATAAACCTTCTAGGGTGATATGGCTGGCAAGTTATCGTAGGTAATAGCCATAGATAGGTTGTCCAGAGCCTAGTCACAGGACCTTTTTTTTTGTTGCCTTTAGGTAAATCTTAGACTAGGGAAGCCACCTACTTAAAAAAAAAAAGAGAAAAGAAAGTCAAAAAGAAAAAAAAAAAGAAGAGAAAAGGAGAAAAGAAAAAGAAATAAGCCACATTTTGCTACACGAGTATGCCTGGCAAGTTGTCGGTGGTAACAGCTCATCGACCGGTTGTCCAGAACCCAGCTCAATAAATGCACTGAAAATTCCCAAAACACTTAGGAAGAAGCGGAGAAGTAGAATAAACCAGGGAGATATACACTGGATTCACCCTTGTGTTGACCCCGTAAAAATAAAAGTAGGGAGAAAGCTACCGGTTGTAAAGATACACCTTTAGGTAGAATTCTCTTTTTAAGGTCACCTAGAGGCGTAGAAATCCGAAGTCCATTTTTACTGCCGGTCAACGAGTCTATCACATTCACAATAAGATGCTTAGAACTTAGGGTTCTCATCAAATCTTGGGTGAGTTGAGTGGCCATAGAAAGCCACTCTTAAACCCTAAAATTCGAAAATCCAAAAAAATTAGAAAAGAAGAAAAAGAGAAAAAGAAATTTCTTTCTTTGAATAAGGCGAGGGCTTGAGATGGTCTATATTTTGGTAGATACCCAGGCACTGTTATGTCTTTGAAAGTTCAGATCCTAAGTAGACATTTTCTTAATGATTGAAAATAACTCATGCCCAAATAATCCAACCTGATTCTTTTATAAATATCATATAGTTTTTGCTAGGGGCTAGCAAAAGATAGGCATGGGGGTATGATGTAAACATGTTTATGCTACTTAAGATGTCTATTTATGCATGCTCTTAAGCATAGAATTGCATTGCATATTATGAATATTGCATAACATGCATCATCTTGCATTTAGATTAGTTTCAATAAAATGGAGGTTAATTATTTCCTTTTATGTTCATGGATAGGGAAAAATTTTTTATTGGAGCTTCGGATCAAAGATCCAACCATACAGATGAGATCAGGGCAACGATTGGAGTTTAACGACTCCAAGATCACCTTAATCAGACACCTGTAGCATCAGATAGAGATTGAGGAATCCTAGAAGATCAAGTGCCAAGATGGTGTGAATCCGCACTTCAAACGACAAATCCGACCACACGGATGGATTCGGATCGACGATCGCAGCCTAATGACGTGAAAATCGACTCAATCCGACAACCATGGCACCATCTACATCATCCAGAAGATGGACGGCCAAGATGGTGCCACGTGGCACCATCTCGGCCGCCCAACCGACCACCCTCAACTTCTGAACATGCTAGCACCCATGAATCTTCGTCGTTGGATCAAGATCCAACGACTGAGATTGCGCCCAACTAGCGCGCCCATCCTCTGAGCTGCACCTGAAGAAGTTGCCTTGATTGTTAGATCTTGATCCAACGATCCCGATCGCACGCGCACAAATTTTTCTTCGTGACACAAGCACTGCTGTAGCACAGCGGGTGAACGCATTTGCGCGAAGCATGGGCAAGTGTTCGAGTCGCGAGGAGCGGGCAAGCGGGCCCGTGGAGCGTTGAATGAGGATCAAGCAGCTACGGGCGCTCGATAGCATCCACGAGCTATCGCATGCCCGCGCCTCACATGAGATCAGACGCGGGCGAGCGTGCAGAGGAGGCAGGAGAAGGCACGAGATAAGTCGTCCAATTGGATCAGCTGAACGTGGAGCGCACATTACGCGCGAGTAGGCGAGCAGGCACGCACGCTCCACCCCACTATGCCCACGATGGGGCTTTAGCGATGGTTTTATTCATCACTAAAGACCCCTTATTTAATGTTTTGATATTTAAAAGACCAATTTGCCCTCACTCCTTGCAACTATAAAAGGAGGCCTTCTCCATATGAAATCTTCATCCCTTCCTTCTCTTCTCTCCCTCTCCAAAGCTCAAGAGAAGCTTGTCCCACACCCGGGATGCTTCTCGCGAGATGAAGTCAAATTTTCATCCCCTTTTGGAAGCGGATCCCGCAACGATGACGACGTGTTGCCCCGTTCCCGTTCTTCCTACTTCGTCCTCCTTCGTCCTACTCCCTTCCCCGTCTTCCAGGCGTCATCTCGTTAGACTCGTCCTCCAAGCGACCGTCGAGGAGGATATCTCTCTCCCCATTCTTTTTACTGGTTTCTAGAGTAGATTTACTACCTTCTAGTGTAATCATTTTTCGACTTTCTAGTCGTAATGAGTAGTGTAATGAACAATCTCATTATTAATGAATTTAATATTCATTCTACATCTCATTTTAGTTTTTGTTTGTAATATTCTCTCTCTCTCATTCTCTCTCTCTCTCTCTTCTATTTATTGTAAATAGTTAGATAGTTTTTAATCAATTAATTTACTTCGTGATAAATAAAACAAACGCGTATTTTTAAATCAAACGTCCGCCTCCCTTAGTTCGACCTGGGATTTCTATTCCGGTATAAATTTTATTTGTTAAAAATGAGTCTTCGCTTTCAAACTACAACGACAGGTTTTCAAAACCAAACACGTTAGCGTAGCAACTCGTACCTTCAATAGGTCGTGATTTATACTCGATGTAGCTCGGAGAAGGACAAGAATTAAGATTATGGTGTCCAGGGTTAGACCCTGAACACGGAGGTTCGTAACTGTATCCCCAATTAGGATTATCCCAACTAGAAGATGGATGAGAATAAGTTTGGTTGGAATAATAATCATTTTGGGAATAAGTAATGGTAGGAGGGTAGGAGTGGAAATGCAAATAAGATGTGGAAGGATCCATGACAGACAAGAGGAAGAAAGGCACCCTACAATACAAACAATCAAACCTGTCCTTAAGTGGGCTAGCCTAAAGACCAACAGACTCCCAAAACCCGTCTTGAGATAAAGAAACGATTTGATCTACATTTTTCCGGTCAATCCAACCAGTTAGAGGGAGGGGCAGGGGAGAAGGTTCTTCCTTTAGCTTGTGCCTCCGGTTCCTAGTGTACCCCTAGCGGCGATCGTTTGATTCTTCTCCCCTAGCTAGACATCAGATTTAATGGTAGAAATAGACTAATTGAAAATAATCTCGATCTGGGCTCCAAAGAGCGAGTCCAATCCTTAAGGCCAATGTCTACTCTATTTTACTTAGGATTAGGTTTGAATGTGCTTTGGAATGTGATGGATCCTTTATCTGGGTTGTGCCCTTAATGATTGATTGATATGTGTGTGCATGCACAACAAATGGTTTTCAAGCAAGATTATTTTTTTGGATTTGGTGAATTTTAGGGTTTAAATCTTGCTTAGTAGATTTTAGGATTCAACTTTAGGTGTATTCAATCAAGTTCAGTTGGCACACCAGGTTTTGAAAGCACAGGTGAAGATGTTTTCCTTTAAAGCTTAAAAGAATGTGGAGTGCCTGGTAAATCCCTAAAAGTTGAACCTATGTGGCAGCTACTTGATGAGTTGTTTTTAGTTGAAGTGGTGCAGCCCAAACAATTCAAATAATTGACTTGATGCACCACTTAATTAGGCACACAATTGATTACCTAATCTGATTTCTACTCATTTATGTGTTGGTGAGTGTATCGGTCCCAAAGATCGGGTTACCAGTTGAGTATGAAGAATTATAAGAGGTTGTGTACCTCTGTGAGATTTTTTTTAAAATTTTTTCTTTATATAAGAGGAGGGTGAGGCGAGTAGAGGTGACAAACAAACAATCAAAACTACTCTTAGAGTTTGTGCAAGCTCCTAGGTTAATTAGGGTTTGTGTTATTAAGTGATGGAATGAAATCTAGTGGGTGGGGAGGTTGGGGTAAACTTACAGACCCTTCAACAGCACTTTCCTCCAATCTACCTCTTTTTCCCATCTCGAGAGAGTACCTGCAATCACAATAAGAAAGGAGAGAAGTGAGGTAAAAGATAAGTAAGGCAGGAAAACCCGAAAAATCAAAGAGCGTTGCCTCTCTAGCAATGGTGCCAAAATGTTGAAGCGAAAAATTCTACACAAAAAGGTTTGAGTTTGGAAAATCCATCATTGTAGTATGATTGGTGAAGAAATCCGTCAACAAATAAATTTTACCGAAACTCAAAAGGAATTCCAGGTCGAACACAGGAAGGTAGACGTTTGATTAAAAATTGCATTTGTTTTATTGTCACAAAGCAGATTAGTTGGTTGAATTGAATCTAAACTAGCTATCTACTTAAAGAATAATGAATAGAAGAGAGAGAGAATATTGTAAATAAAGATAAAATAGAGATAGAATGAATAAGAATTTCATAACCACAATATCATGTCTATTACAACTAACCACTATAGTAGAAAGCGAGAAAATCTACACTAGAAAGTGGTAAATCTATTCTATAAAGCGGTAAAGAGAAGGTGGAGAGAAGTTATCCTCCTTGACGGCTGCTTAGAGGACGAGCTGCATTGACGAAGTGCCTAGAGGAAGGTGGTGAGATGTGAGACAAAGGAGAATGATGACAGACGATGGAGAAGGGGGCAGGGCAATGTCGCAGCGGGATCCGCTTCCTAAACGACGGTGAGAAGACAACCGTGGGATGCTCCACGAAGGAGGTGAGAAGGTGGAAAAATTGTATTTTTAGCTCTAATGGAGCATCTCAGGTTTTGGACAAGCTCTTAGAGCTTTGGAGGGGGTGAGAGAAGAGAGGAAGGGATGAATGAAATGTGGGGGGCGTAGGCCTTTTTATAGGCATAGAGGTTAGGGGAAAATAGGTCATTTCAAACTAAAAGCATTAATGCAAGGGCCTTTAGTGATGGATTTAAACGTCACTAAAGTCTTGAACGTGGGCATAGTGATGCGTGTACCTACCACCTCTTCCTCTCCAGCTCTCAAAAACACCCGCACAAGTTTAAAAGATCTCAGCCATTCGATCACGAGATCGACGGCTGAGAGTGAATCCCGCTGCACCTTCATAACACCTCCCCAGCGTGCAATGGCATGTTGGATCGGGCGTCATCGCGCGCGTACATGCTCGGCGTTCATCCGTCGCGCCACATGGCACCCCTGCTACGGCACAATCCAAATCCGATGGAGGAATTTGGCCGTGCCCGCGCTTACGCTCGACTTGAGGTGAGGTGCGTGAAGTCGCGCGACCGCTAAGCTACGCGATCACTTGAGGTGCAATTTTGGATTTGGGTGGAGCTCTCTAACGAGTCGATTTTCGCTTTCGAATAGGATGATTAAGATGATTTGTCATATTTTAAAGTGGTGGAAAATCGACTAATCAAAGTATTAAATTGAAAATAAACCACTCGAGAGAGCGAGTCATGTCCACAGGGAGGCAATGGCCTATTTAAACTAGCAAGGGTCAAAAATCGATCACTATTAATTTCATCAAGAAATCGAATCAAAATTGCTTTCAGATTAGGTAAACAGTAAGAGCTAATGTTGAAATAGCAATTTTGCATGACTAAAGGATATATTTTGCAATGTAGGTCAATAAAATAATAATAAAAGTTCCCAATGGCACTAAATGTAAATTTTAATAGGAACTTTACCGTAGCAAAATAGGGGAAATTCCTCCCCTTGTCCGTGCGTGAGGAGACCGCGATTGAAGGCGAGAAGCTCACTGGAGGTTGAGTAAGCCGAGGGCTATTCAGCGGTGGTGGTCTCGTGGCCAACGGTGGCTGGAGGCGATGGCGGTGAGGAGAGGAGCAGTGTCGGTTGGTGGTGGTTGCAGCTCTTTGCTGCTGCTAGTGTGGCACTCGCGAAGGCGTGCACACAAGGGGCGTCAGATGCCCGTGCGCTTGCTGGAGGGGTCGTGATGGCATGCGTGGGTCGTGCTAGTATACGTGGGAGCTGCTGGGTTCGATCGTAGGTGCTGCTACTGCGGGCTGCAGGTGGCGGAAGTGGCACTGCATGATGTTGAAGGGGTCGCGGGACTGCTGGAGGAGAGCGTGCGCGCGCGGGGAAGTTGTTGCAGGTGCGCGCGGTATGTAGCGAGGGGGCGTAGTCCTGTTCAAGGGTTGCACGCAGGTGGGCGCCGCTCGCGGAAGAAGGGGGCCGCAGGCTACATGGGCACGTGCGCAGAGGGCTGGTCGCACTGTGGTCGCGGAGATGGTTGCGTGCAGCAGCTGAGGGCATTGCTGTTGGGTGTGCGCAGGCAAGGAGAGGATGCGGTGTGGCGAGAGGTGCAATGGTGATAATGGGTTCCTTGAGCAACAGTAGAAGGAGATGAAGAAGACACTGTTGGGAGATCAGACGTCTGGGAACATTCCCAGACATCTTAAATGAGCGGGGATGGTTGTTGACGAGAGGTTATGTTGGTGGTTGCTGGTGTTGGTGATGGTGTTAGTGCACGCTACGGTGCTCACGATTATTTGCACAAGCCAATGATGGCACGGTAGTCTGTCACCCTGGTTGCCTGTGGTGGTGTGGACTCGTGCTTGCGGTTGAGGTCGGCAGTGATGGAATGGAAGAGAACTTGACTCTTTACGCAGTAGTAGATCAGTGGTGATGACCTATGCGCTAAGGATGCATGAACCCTTCTTTTATGCTGCAAGAGGAGTGAGGGTGATAAGTCGATTTTCGCTTTCGAATAATGTTATTAAGATGATTTGTCATTGTAGGATCAAAGTGGTGGAAAACTGCTTAACAAAATAATTAAAATTAAAATTAAACCACTCACAGGAAAGCGGGTCGTGTCCACAGGGAGGCAATGACTTATTTAAACTCGCAATTAGGTTGAAATCAAGTTCGCCGAGCTATTCGTCAAATCAAGCAATGCCTATGTAGCTTTGAAAGTAAACCTTAAATTTATGGAGAAGTCAAGGGTGTTAATGTAATTTTTATGTAAGAAAATTATCCATGTGTAAGGGTATGCCATGTACTATTCACTTGCATGCATACTAAAATGTAATTCAAAATTAAATTCAATGCACATAGAGATGAATGATAAGGTTTAACAATTCTCTAGAAGCATGAGCATGAAGGCATAAATTCACCACAATAAAATAATGATAAATCAAAATTCATTTTTGTGACAATGGCATGAAATGTAAATATTAATGAGAGTAAAAATAGAGGATTCTACCTCTCTCCTCCTCGCGCATGGGAGAGAGGTTTGTTCGAGGAACTCTTCTCGGAGTAGGTTGGCTGGAGCAAGGGCTTCGCAACGGTGGCGGTGGCAGGTTGTGAGACAGCCAGAGTTGGCCGAACGGAGGAGAGAAGCGGCGGCAGTGGAGGTTGCTGCTGCTGGCCGCGCTTGCTGCAGGTGTGAGGAGGAGCGGCGCGTGGGCACTGCAGGCGCGACGAGGCGTGGGTGCGTGGAGGGGCCGACGCTTTACAGGCCGCATGGGCACGAGGGGTCTAGTTGCCGCGCGACTGCAGGTGCTGCAGGGGCGACACTGAAGGTGCTGAAGCGAGGGCATGCAGGCGCTGGGGCTTGGGCACATGGAGGTGAAGGCGCTACTGGAGGACACGCTAGGCGAGGGCGCGTAGGCTGGAGGTGCGCATGGTGGCTGAGGTGGGCATGCGCACACTTGCTACTCTGGAGGCAAGCGCGGTGGCACGCTTGGCAGTAACTGAGGCGTGGGAAGGAGAGGTTGCAGCTCTTTGTGCTGCAGCGGGTGTGGTAAGGTTTTTGGGTTCTTTTTGGTGGAGTAGAGGAAAAAACAGAGAATGGGGAAGAAGATGGAGGTGGATGCCGGTGATGGTTGATGACGGTGGTAACAAGTCATGCATCAGTAGATGCACTCACAGTAGGCGAGCTTCAAGGAGCTCGTGCACGGTGGTGGTTGACAGCGAAATACACGTGATTTGTAAAAGCGGGTTTTCAACATCGTTGTAACACGCGAATTCGCATATGCTTTTAAATTTATAAACCTAGATAGGGGAGTATCTAGGGTCGTCCAAGGAGGAAAAAATTGCAATTCAATTCTCTTGCTAAAAGCACATCTCAACTTTCTTTTTGGTATTTTAAATATGTAATATTTTTTTGTTTTGAAAAGACGAGGGCAAAATGCAAATTGTAACGGAAAGTACAAACACCTACAATTGCTTAACTAAAATTTAAAAGATAGAAATACCTTCTTTCCAAGCTTACTCTAGGCAAGTGGAGGCCTAGAGTAATTAGGAAGAAGAGGTGAAACAAGTGCTAGAACCAAAAGTAACAATTGCAATAAAAAGCTAAAAGAAGGCAATTTAATTGACTAGAATTAGTGTTCTTTTCAAGGACAAGTAGAGGAATGCTTCTACTAGAACTATACAAATTTAAAAGCAAATAAAGAAACACTAATCCTGTTGCAAAATTTGGTGAAGAAGGGAGTCTTCTTGCTCCAAGCCTAGCTGCTCCTTGGCTTGAAAAGAGGGCCTCCTTCTTCTCCTTCCTTGAGAGCTCCTCCAAGTTGGAAGCTACCACCTTCAATGCTCTCTCCAAGGGGTGGGCATGCACCACCCTCAAAAACTCCTCCAAGGTGGCGTGGACCACCTTCAAGATCTCCTCCAAAGGTCTTCCTTGCCTGGCTTCTCTTTTGGCTGGCGTGACCCAAGAGAGAAGGGAAGAGGGGAAGGCACCAAGGGGACAGAATATCCCCTTAATCTTCTTCTTCTTCTTCTCTCTTGGATGTGGGCTTCTAGGTGGAATATGAGAGTGAATTTGCTAGCCAAGGATGCCTTGAATGGTGGTGGGTAGTGGTCTTTTTATAGGGTAGGATGGGGGGTTAAGGTGCCCCTTGAAATGGAGGGCTAGGATGGAAGGATGGAGGTGGTTAAGGATCCAATGGCCAAGGTTAATTGGCGCCACCTTAAGGGACAATGATAGCGAATTACGCGAGATTTGTAAAAGCGGGTTTTTAACATCGTTGTAACACGCGAATCCGCTTTCGCTTTTAAATTTATATCCTAGATAGGGGAGTATCTAGGGTCGTCCAAGGAGGCAAAAATTGCAAAACTAATCCTCTTGCTTATAGATAGATCTCAACTTTCTTTTTGATATTTTTTCAATATGTAATTTTTTTTGTTTTGAAAAGACGAGGGCAAAATGCGAATTGTAACGAAAAGTACTAACACCTGAAAATGCTTAACTAAAATTTAAAAGATAGAAATATCTTCTTCCTAAGCTCACTCTAGGCAAGTGGAGGCCTAGAGTAATTAGGAAGAAGAGGTGAAACAAGTGCTAGAACCAAAGGTAACAATTGCAGTAAAAAGGCAAAAAGAAGGCAGTTTAATTGACTAGAATGAGTGTTCTTCTCAATGACAAGTAGAGGAATGCTTAAACAAATCTAAAAGAAAGAAAAGAAACACAAATCCTCTTGCAAAAATGGTGAAGGGCATCTTCTTGCTCCAAGCCTAGCTACTCCTTGGCTTGAAAAGAGGGCCTCCTTCTTCTCCTTCCTTGAGAGCTCCTCCAAGGTGGAAGCTACCACCTTTAGTGCTCTCTCCAAGGGGTGGTCGTGCACCACCTCAAAAACTCCTCCAAGGTGGCGTGACCACCTTCAAGATCTCCTCCAAGATCTTCCTTGCCTGGCTTCTCCTTTGGCTGGCGTGACCCAAGAGAGAAGGGAAGAGGGGAAGGCACCAAGGGGATAGAATATCCCCTTAATCTTATTCTTCTTCTTCTCTCTTGGACATGGGCTTCTTGGTGGAATATGAGAGTGAAATTGCTAGCCAAGGATGACTTGAATGGTGGTGGGTAGTGGTCTTTTTATAGGGTAGGATGGGGGGTTAAGGTGCCCCTTGAAATGGAGGGCTAGGATGGAAGGATGGAGGTGGTTGGTGATCCTATGGCTAAGGTGAGTTGGCGCCAACCCAAGGGGTGTTAAAGGGGGTGGTTATGGTGGTGTTGGTGTCTTTTGGTGGTGGAGAGACACCACCATTTTGGCGCCAACATGGGATCTTCTAGAAGGGGGGTTAGGTGGATGGTGGAGATGGATTCAAGGGGAATTGTGTGGTGGAGATGAGGGGGAGTTTTGGAGGTAAAAGTGGCGCCATTAAGGGGGTGGTTTGGGGTAGTTTTTGGCGCCACTTTTAGGTGTCTTTTGGAGGTGGTGGGTAGGTTAGGTTGGTGCCAAGTAGGTTAGCTTATGTGGAGCTTAGGTGGAGCTAGTTGGGTGGAGTTGTTAGGCGGGTTTTTGGGATGGTACAAGCCAAGGAAGTTGGAGCATAGCTAAGCTAAGCTAAGCTAAGCTAGCTTAGCTAATGGAGGAGTAGAGGCGAAGGTGTTGGAGCTAGGGTTTGGAGGGAGGAGCTGAGGAGGAGAAGTCTGGAGCTGAAATTGGAGCTGGCTGCTGCTGAAGAGGCTGGCATGGAGCTACTCTAGCTGGCTTAGCTTGCTAGTTCTTTGCTAGCTACTAAGCCAAGCTAAAGTAAGCTAGCTTCTACCATAATGAGCTGAGGTGAGCTAGGTCTGGTGCTCCCAGGGAGAATCAAGCTGGTTGAGGCAGCTAAGGTAGCTTAGCTCAACTGAGCTGACCTAAGCTAAGTCCCCGGGAGCTGGACTTGAGCTTCCTGAGCTGGGATGAGTTCTTCTTCAGCTGGCTGGAGTTGAGTGGATCTGGATGTAGCTGGATCTGAGCTGGGGTGAACTCCTGTCAACTCAACTGAGCTAGCTAGAGCTCCCTGTGAACTAGTGGGAGCTGAGATGAGCTAGACTCAACTAAGTTGAGCTGGATCTGAGCTGACTTTAGCTAGGGTGAGCTAAGATGAACTCTCTTGAGCTACCATTCAGCTGAGATAAGCTGAATGGAGCTGGGATGAGCTAATCCTAGTTCAAGTGAGCTAGGTTTCAGCTGTGGTGAGCTGGATCGAGCTGAGTTTCAACTAGTCTGGGCTTCTCCTTCACCATTTGCATTCTTGAGTGCTAGGGTTTTAAGGATCTGCATATCTATACATCCCTAACACTCACAAAAACATATTAAAAAGACAAATAAAAAATGCAATGCATGCCTAACCTAGTTTATGCCTAAATGCAGCCCAAAAACCTGTTTGTAGAGTAAAATCCTAAGACCTAGGTTTGTTTTAATGCATAAGAATGATGATAAACTGGCGTTTATCACACCCCCATGCTTATCTTTTGCTAGTCTCTTAGCAAAACTTAAAACGAAATTTTTGGGAAATCTAATTTTTTTTTACTTTTGAGGAGAAAAAGAGATTAATGGACCTTGGTAGATTAAAACACTGGAGGTACGGGATTTGTTTTTGGATTCAACAATTAGACAGAACGGGATCAATATATCCTCCAGAGAATTCTCAAATTAACCCCTTGTTAATTCAGATGACTTGAAATGTTTGTTTTTAGGATTTTTTTTGGCTCATGAATCTGATTCTCAACTTGCAAAATCCTTTAAAACCTTGTGGCTGTGCTTGTGAAAAGCCAACATTTATAAGGGCGTGTTAATTTATTTATTTATTTTTTTTTTCTCTCCCCCATGCTTAGTTTTAGCTTAGTCTTACAACAGATGTGTCGGGATCATCATTCCCGTTACCATTCCTCGAGGGGGCACTGGCACCAGTACTTCGGGATAGCACTGTCCATGCTACCACCCAGGAGCTCACAACCCCAAAACACGATGCGGTGAAAAGGGGCGCTCCAAGCAAACTCAAGCTCTTGCTCCGACACTATAGGTAGAGCACCGTCCAAGACACTTGAGCTGCTAAAATGCGCTTTAATGCTCCGTCTAAAGATATGAAATATAGATATGGACAACGCCGAGGCGGTAACATGTTGACATCGCGTCCTCAAAGGAGGCATTTTCCTCCTTCTCGGCGGTGGGAACTCAAACCAATGATCTGTTTCAGACTTTTACTAAGTCCAAACAAGGGAGTTTTTCAAATTTTTAGTTATTTTTAAGTGTTGGCTTGTATGTGAAGAGTGACACAAGAAGTTTCTCAAAACATGCAAGTTTTTGAATCAGAAGCTAAGTCAAATAATTTTCATATTACAAAATAGGATCAAGTCACCTGAACTATCATGAATTCAGGTGGAATTTTATAGAAGGATATCTGATCTAGTCTAAAATAGACCCTGGAATTCAAATGATCAGATCCATATCCTCATCCTTAGTTTGTTAAAGATTAAATCCCATTGTACAAAAAGTGAATTTTTCGACCTCAGTCCCGATTTCAAAATTTTTCCTCAAAAAGTTTTGAACATTTTTATTCTTTTTTGGGTATGCAAGCAGGAAATAAATTAAACAAAAATGCATGTTTTTAGGTTTTGAAAATCCTAAATCGATCGTAAAATTTAAAAACATCCCCCCATGCTTAAGATATGCCATGTCCTCATGCATTAGTAGGGAAAAGGGATCACCTTAGTGAAGAACGGTCGGGTTTAGGAGAAACAAAACCTGGAAAAAGAAGAAAAAAGAGAAAGCAAGAAAAAATGATGGGTTACCTCCCATCCAGTGCTATCTTTTACGCCATTTAGCCGGACGTGAAGGTATTAGTGATCAAGGGTGGCTGGCTCAGTAAAATTAAAAGATTCAGACGGAATTTTAGGCGTATGGTCAAAATAGGGCTTTAAACGCTGGCCATTGACTTGAAATATAGAATTAGTTTTTGGATCAAAAAGGTCAACAGTGTCGTATGGATATGTTTTATGGACAATAAAAGGTCCGGTCCATTTATATTTTAATTTGCCAGGAAAAAGACGTAATTTCGCATCGAAAAGCCAAACACGTTGATTAACGTCAAAGTGTTTCCGAACAATATATTTATCGTGAAATTTCTTTGTTCGGTCTTTATAAATCCTCGCATTTTCATAGGAAAAATTACGTAATTCTTCCAATTCAGTTAATTGTAATTTTCTATGGTTACCGGCGTCAGATAAATCCATATTGAGTTATTTTATTACCCAAAAAGCCCTATGTTCTAATTCTACTGGGAGATGGCATGCCTTCCCGAAAATCAGACGGAAGGGAGACATGCCAAGTGGATTTTTAAAAGCGGTACGGTAGGCCCATAAAGCGTCATCCAATTTGGTGGACCAATCTTTACGGTCGGGCCTAACCGTCTTTTGTAAAATATTTTTAATTTCCCGGTTAGAAACTTCAGCCTGGCCATTAGTTTGGGGGTGATATGGCGTGGAAATTTTATGATTAACCCCATATTTAGAAAGGAGGTGACGGAATTGTGAGTGGGTGAAATGTGAGCCTCTGTCACTGATAATGACTTTTGGTATGCCGAATCTTGAGAAAATATTTTTCTTAAGAAATTCGACAACCACATGGTGATCACTAGTGCGGGTGGGTATTGCTTCTATCCATTTAGAAACATAGTTGACTGCGACTAAAATATACAAATACCCACCAGAATTGATGAACGGTCCCACGAAGACAACGCCCTAAACATCAAAAATTTCAACCTCTAAAATCGGATTAAGGGGCATCGTATCCTTTCGAGTCATGTTGCCGATGCTTTGGCAATGCACACAGGACCGAACGAAGTCATGAGCATCTTTGTGCAAGCTGGGCCAATAAAATCCCGCATTAAGGATTTTAGCTGCAGTTTTCTTGCCCTAAAAATGTCTGCCACAGGCCATTGAGTGACAATGTGTTAAGATATCATGGATTTCAGAATCGGGGACACATCGTCGAATGACCTGATCGGCACAAATGCGGAAAAGGTCAGGCTCCTCCCAAAAATAATATTTAATATCAGCAAAGAACTTATCCCATTTCGTTTTTGGCCAATCAGCGGGGATTTGTTCTGTTGCTAAGTAGTTTACGATGGGCATAAACCAAGGGAGGGTTGTAGCAGCTAAAATACTTTCATCGGGCAACTGATCTGGCAGGGTCATTATGTCATTCGTCATAAGACGAGAGAGATGGTCGGCCACTACATTGTGCAATCCCGCCTTATCCTTGATTTCCAAGTCAAATTCCTGGAGCAGGAGAATCCAACGGATAAGGAGGGGTTTCGCATCTTTCTTTGTCAGCAAATATTTAATTGCTGAGTGGTCTGTATAAACAGTGACATGTGACCCCAATAGATAAGATCTAAATTTTTCTAAGGAAAATACAATGGCGAGAAGTTCCTTTTCAGTAACCGTGTAATTCCGTTGTGCATCATCAAGGGTTTTGCTAGCATAATAGATCACAACGGGCTTCTTGCGAATTCTTTGCCCTAGAACGGCCCCTACAACAAAATCTGAGGCATCTGCCATTAATTCAAAGGGACTATTCCAATTAGGTCCCTGCAATATTGGCACCTCAGTAACCTCTTTCTTCAACCTCAAAAAACTCTCCAGGCACGTATTATTAAAATCAAATGGCTGGTCTTTAGTGAGAAGCTGACTTAAAGGCTTGGAGATGTGGGGAAAAGTTTTGTATGAATCGACGGTAGAAACCCACATGACCCAAAAAGGATCTGATCTGTTTGACAGTAGTGGGCGGTGGGAGCTTAGATATAGCATCTATTTTTGCTTTATCTATCGTGATTCCTTGTTTTGAAATAACATGGCCCAAGACAATACCTTCTTGGATCATGAAATGACTTTTTTCCCAGCTGAGGACTAGATTAACTTCTATGCACTTTTGGAGAGTTCTTTCAAGATTTTTGAGGCAATGGTCAAAAGAATCTCCAAAAATAGAGAAGTCATCCATAAAGACTTCTAAACATTCACCTACCAGGTCTGAAAAAATTGCAAGCATGCACCTTTGAAAAGTCGTAGGTGCGTTGCAAAGACCGAAGGGCATTCTTCGGAAAGCAAAGGTTCCGAAGGGGCAGGTGAAAGTTGTTTTGTCCTGGTCCTCAGGATGAACCGCTACTTGATTATAGCTAGAATAACCGTCCAAAAAATAGTAAAATTCCCGTCCGGCTAACCGCTCCAAGATTTGATCAATAAAAGGGAGCGGGAAATGATCCTTCTTGGTGGCGATGTTTAATTTTCGGTAATCTATACACACGCGCCAAGAAGAAGCGGTTCGAGTGGCTATATTTTCCCCATTTTCATTGGTGACAACTGTTAGTCCAGCCTTTTTAGGGACAACTTGAGTTGGACTAACCCAGGAGCTGTCAGAAATGGGGTAGATGATATCAGCATCCAGCCACTTAATAATCTCCTTTTTTACCACCTCCTGCATACTAGGATTCAAGTGCCTTTGTGGTTGGCGGGAGGGGCGAGAATCGTCCTCTAAATATATACGATGCGTACAATAGGATGGAGGAATGACTTTAAGATTAGAAAGGGTCCAGCCAATAGCTTTTCGATATTTACTCAAAACCTGGAGAAGTTTGTGCTCTTGTGCCCCGGTGAGTCCAGAATTTACAATCAGGGGCAGGGTCTGATTTGGACCCAGGAAGACATATTTAAGGGAATCGGGCAAAGGTTTTAATTCCAATTGTAGGCCCGGTTCCGAAAGAGTTTCTGCTTTGTGGGTTAGAGGTGAGGTGAGAGTGAAAGGGTCAACTGGAATGTTAGCTGGTCGTGTGGTTGAGGTGGAAGGGTGAGAAAAAGTGGATTGTTCAGGAACCGTATTTACAGCAAAATAGGAACCTAATTGGGAAATCTACAATGTTTCCTCCACAATGTTTTCTATTTCTAAATCCGAATCATGAAAGAAATTTGGTTCTTGGAATTGCCTAGAGGCTTGAAAAATGTATAGGGTTACAGATTCACCACCACACATGATCTTCATCTTTCCGGAATCATAATCAATATTGGCGCGGGTGGTGGCTAAGAATGGTCTTCCAAGAATAATGGGGGCAAACTTAAGTGCTTCAGGTACCTCTATGTCCAAGACTAAAAAGTCTACTGCGAATAGACAATTTTTGACCCGGACAAGAACATCTTCAACAATTCCCTTTGGTTTAATCGTAGATCGGTCGGCTAATTAGAGAGTAACCTCAACAGGTTTCAATTCACCGATCTTAAATTCCTCAAAAATAACTATGGGGATAAGATTAATCGAGGCACCAAGATCCAACAGAGCACGATCAAATGAGATATCATTAATTATAACTTGGATTAGGGGGGCGCCGAGATCTTTTCTCTTAAGAGGCAGTCGGCTCTGCACAACTGAGCTGACTGTCTCTAGAAGAATTACCTTTCCTAAATTTTTGGGCTGCCTTTTTAGAGTACATAAATCTTTTAAAAATTTTGCATAGGCAGGGATATACTTAATGGCATCTAGGATAGGGATATTAATTTCTACTTGCCCAAATAAATCCATTAGATCCTTCTCAGTGGGCTCGGATTTTGTCTTTTTCATTTTTGAAGAGTGGAGGGCTTGTGGAAATGGGGCAGGGTTGCCCTGTTTTGCATGAATTGGTTCCTGAACAATAGGAGGAGAAGAGTTAATCTGTGTGTCATTAGAGCGGGTTTCTTTAACAGGCAGGTTATTGTGAGTGGTTTTCCCATTCCTCAAGGTAACTGCATTTGCGGTCTGGTTGTTTCTAGGATGAAGACGGGGTGCCTGCCTGTTATTGAAACCTGGCGGATGCTGAGGTGCTGGCTGAATAGGTTGACTGGGATATCCACCTTGGAATTGATTCCTTTGATTGTTTGGGTTGGGCATGGGTTGAGATGGTAAATTCCCAATAGGTCGATGATCAGGAGTAACCTTAACTTGGTGTTGTAAATTGGTAATCATGCGGGTTACTTCTGTCATTTGAGTCTGCATTCCTTGCAGAGTTTTCATGACCTGATTATTAATATCATCCTGGGATGGTCCAGGTTGATACAAAGGTTGCCCATAATTCCCAAAATAGTTTTGTTTGGGAAAAGGAATCTGATTTGGGTTTTTCCAGGAGTGATTCGGGTTAGTCCTCCAATTTTGATTGGAAGTGTTGGAGGGGTTTCTAAATTGCTCCTGGAGAGCATAAATATTTTCCGAGGTGGAATCAAAAATATTTTGGTCAAAATTCCCAGTCAAATCTTGCGGGAAATCAGCCGGAAATTGCTGGCCAGTAGATGTGGCATCGATATTGTGTAGATTTTCTCTTCGGAGAATGTGTGGGGGGTTAGTGTGTGGAGAGTGGACCTGTGGAGCTTGTTTGTTTGTGAGCTTTTCTTCCATTTTCTTTTGGTGAATTTGCATCTGGTCCAGTCATTGAGCTAACATATATAAATCATCTTGTGTGACTGGAACAGAGGTGGATTTGGAGTCAATTTCATGGAGTCCGTGTCTGGGGTTTTGTGATCTGCCAAAAGTGTCCATTGAAGTCATATTAAATGAGTTTTCACTCATTTCTTCAAAGAGAAGATAGGCACTTTCGGCGTCTTTGTTAAGAAAATTGCCCCCACATGAGGCATCCACAAATCATTTCAATTGATCTTCTAATCCATGATAGAAGGTTTGCATTAACTGCCACTGTGGAATTTCATGGTGGGGATAACTTCTTAGAAGTTCCTGAAATCTTTCCCAGGCTTCGTGGAGAGGTTCACCAATTTTTTGTTGAAAGGTCATTATGGATCTTCTTAATGCATTCGTTCGACCGATCGGAAAATTTTTTTTAAGAAAAGCACTTTTTAATTGGGGCCAGGTGGTAATAGGGCGCCCAACCGTTCTAAACCAATGCGATGCTTTGTTTTTAAGAGAGAGAGGAAAGAGTCTCATTAACCACACGTCTTCCTGCACATTGCGGGAACGAGTGGTTTGAGCGAGGACAGTTAATTCCTCGAGATGACAAAAAGGGTCCTCTCTTGGAAGACCATGAAAATGCTTGATAAGGTTTAGAATGGCTGGTTTAATCTCGAAATCCCCTTGTGGTATGACCACCCCTGGTCTTTCCTCATAATTGGAAGGATCATAGAAATCCTTAAGAGGAACAATAGGCTGTTGGTGGGGTGGTGGATTTTGTCCTTGATTAGCTAGGTTCGTGACAGTCCTAGCTAGATCTTCTTGATTTTGTTATAGTCGAGCCAAATGGTCGACCATTAATGCAAAGGGATTGGTATTATGGGTTATAATTGGAGGGCCACCTGGCCCTGCTGGTATTTCTGGTTGCTCCAAGTTAGGAAGGTGATGGAGGGTGGAGTCAGCTTGTGGGTCGGTTGACGGGTTAGAAGTGGAAGCAGAATTTTTTTGATGGCTTCCTGGGTTTTCCATTTTTTTAGAAGATGAGGGGGAAGAAAACAATGATTTCCTGCTGCGGGGGGTGAAATCAGATGGTCCTTCGAGGTGTGGTTTTTGGGACCGTCGCCCGTGCATGCACTACTTGGAAGAATTGGAGGGGAGGAGAAGAGATAGAGATGAGAGAAAGTGTGCAAATCAAACAAACAATACTAGACCTAACTTAAATGTGACTCCCTAATAATAACCTAAGACTTGGTCTATATAGGAAATAAGTAGTCAATTGTGAATACATGTTCTATCAACAAATCTAGCCAAGTTGCTTAAGGGGAGGTTTGGGCCCAAACGTTTCCCAGGGAAAACCCCAGGTGCTTGTACAAACCCGCGCCTGGTCGTCTGACACGGCCCCTCAGCCTGAACGCCAGATACAGATGACAGAATTGGTACTAACTAAAGAAAACTTATGACCTAAATAGCAAGCTTAAGTTGATAAAGCCTTAGGGGTCAAGTTACTACAAATTTTAATTAGGTCTAGGATGCTATAGTGCACACGGAATGTGGAGGGCGTTAATTGGGTTGTTGCCCTGTTATTTGGATTTTTTTTTGTGTGTGTGCAGGAATTGGAGAGTGGCTCCAATAAAAATTAAGTTGTCACACAATTTTTTTTATATTTATGTCTTTTAGAATTCAATTTAATTGAATGTGTTTTAGGGTTTCTCTAATTAAATTTTCAAACAAGTTTGAAAATCCACAATCAAAGGAAAATAAGTTGTATGGGTGATTGTATATTTCCTTTAAATTGAGTCTCTAAAAAGAAAGAAGGAAACCCTAAGCCAATTGTCCCTAAGACAGAAATTTAACTATCAATGTGTTATTTTTAAGCTTTCTGAATACATAGTGGTCCAATCAACGCAAAAAACACCACTACCTTGAGTGAACTCAAACAAGGATTCCAGAAAAGATTTTTTTAAGATTTTAGGAATTTGTTTGCTAATTGTTCTGAATTTTTAATTGTACTGGTGTCAAAGTTCAGAAATATACCCATGGGTATTATGGACTTTTCAGTATTACCACTGACCTCAAAAAATTTTTGTGATTTTATGTTATGTGTAAAATTTCACAAGAATTCCAGCAATCTAAATTTCACAAAAATTGGATAAGTATAAAAATTTTAGAAATTCACGGATAGTAGAAAAATAGGAAGATTAGAGGGTGTGACCCCTCTGGAATCCACGAATTTTTAAAAATTAAATACAAATCCAATTGATCTGAAATTTGGAACAGATGTTCCTAACTTAATTGGGAATCACTGTATGAAATTTTATGATTTTTGGAGTCTTGTGGTGTTAGGAATCGATTTTTCAATTCCAGACAAAAATCTGGACCCGAAAAATACAACACCAATACTTGCAATGGAGTGGTGTTAAAGAAGCATTCAAGCAAACAATGGATTTTAAAATGCACCACTCCACTTAATCAAGTTGTTTAGGGTCCTGAAAGCCAAGTTTAGTTTATTTTGGTAGTTTTAGTTAATTATGTGACCAGAAAGAGGAATCGACCTGAATTTCGTGGGAAGAAAAAGGAACTTTGAGCTCTTGCTTCCAGATTCTCGCTTTCTTCCTGCAATAGTTCTTGCACACACGAAAGAGAAGAAAGAGAAGGGGATGAGATCTACTTCAAACAAGAGGATAAAGAATAGCACAGCTGTGCCTCCCCAGCAACGGTGCCAAAAAGTGATAATGAAATACGCATGATTTGTAAAAGCGGGTTTTCCACGTCGTTGTAACACGCGAATTCGCATACGCTTTTAAATTTATAAACCTAGATAGGGGAGTATCTAGGGTCGTCCAAGGAGGAAAAAATTGCAATTCAATTCTCTTGTTAAAAGCACATCTCAACTTTCTTTTTGGTATTTTAAATATGTAATTTTTTTTTGTTTTGAAAAGACGAGGGCAAAATGCGAATTGTAACGGAAAGTACTAACACCTACAATTGCTTAACTAAAATTTAAAAGATAGAAATACCTTCTTCCTAAGCTCACTCTAAGCAAGTGGAGGCCTAGAGTAATTAGGAAGAAGAGGTGAAACAAGTGCTAGAACCAAAAGTAACAATTGCAATAAAAAGGTAAAAGAAGGCAACTTAATTGACTAGAATTAGTGTTCTTTTCAAGGACAAGTAGAGGAATGCTTCTACTAGAACTAAAAAAATTTAAAAGCAAATAAAGAAACACTAATCCTGTTGCAAAATTTGGTGAAGAAGGGAGTCTTCTTGCTCCAAGCCTAGCAGCTCCTTGGCTTGAAAAGAGGGCCTCCTTCTTCTCCTTCCTTGAGAGCTCCTCCAAGGTGGAAGCTACCACCTTCAATGCTCTCTCCAAGGGGTGGGCGTGCACCACCCTCAAAAACTCCTCCAAGGTGGCGTGGACCACCTTCAAGATCTCCTCCAAAGATCTTCCTTGCCTGGCTTCTCCTTTGGCTGGCGTGACCCAAGAGAGAAGGGAAGAGGGGAAGGCACCAAGGGGATAGAATATCCCCTTAATCTTCTTCTTCTTCTTCTTCTTCTCTCTTGGACGTGGGCTTCTAGGTGGAATATGAGAGTGAATTTGCTAGCCAAGGATGCCTTGAATGGTGGTGGGTAGTGGTCTTTTTGTAGGGTAGGATGGGGGGTTAAGGTGCCCCTTGAAATGGAGGGCTAGGATGGAAGGATGGAGGTGGTTAAGGATCCAATGGCCAAGGTTAATTGGCGCCACCTTAAGGGACACCTAAGGGGTGGTTATGGGTGTTGACACCCCTTGATGTTGGCGCCAAAATGGCTTCTAGATTTGGGTCTAGGTTGGCACCAAGAAGGGTTCCAAAAGGAGGGGTAGGTGGATGGCTAGGATGGGTTATGTGGGTAGGTGTAGGGTGGATGAAGGGCTGAAAGTTGGATCCAAAAGAGAGGTGGTTAGGGGTAGTTTTTGGCACCAACTTTTGGTGCCTTTTGGTGGTGATGATGGGGTGAAGGGGTGGCTAGGAGGTGGCGCCAGCTTGAGTAGGGTAGCTAGCTTAGGTAGGCTTAAGTTGGTGGAGCTAGCTAGGGTTGAATTTCAAGGTGGTGGATGGCCAAGGAGCTGGTTGCTAGCTAAGCTAATCTAAACTAAGCTAGCTTAGCTAAAGGGGGAGTAGAGGAGAAGGTGTTGGAGCTAGGGTTTGGAGGGAGGAGCTGAGGAGGAGAAGTCTGGAGTTGGAGCTGGAGCCGGCTGCTGCTGAAGAGGCTAGCATGGGGCTACTCTAGCTGGCTTAGCTTGCTAGTTCTTTGCTAGTTGCTAAAACATGCTAAAGTGAGCTAGCTTCTACCATAATGAGCTGAGGTGAGCTAGGTCTGGTTCACCCGGGGAGGATCAAGCTTGTTGAGACATCTAAGGTAGCTTAACTCAATTGAGTTGAGCTAAGCTGAGTCCCCAGGAGCTGGACTTGAGCTTCCTGAGCTAGGATGAGTTCTTCTTCAGCTGGCTGGAGTTGAGTGGAGCTGGATGTAGCTTGATCTGAGCTGGGGTGAACTCCTGTCAACTCAGCTGAGCTAGCTAGAGCTCCTTGTGGACTAGTGGGAGCTGAGATGAACTAGACTCAGCTAAGTTGAGCTGGATCTGAGCTGACTTTAGCTAGGGTGAGCTAAGATGAACTCTCTTAAGTTGCCATTCAGCTGAGATTAGCTGAATGGAGCTGGGATGAGCTAACCCTAGTTCAAGTGAGCTAGGTTCCAGCTGTGGTGAGCTGGATCAAGCTGAATTCCAGCTAGTCTGAGCTTCTCCTTCACCATTTGCCTTCTTGAGTGCTAGGGTTTTAGGGATCTGTATATCTATTCATCCCTAACACTCACAAAAACATATCAAAAAGACAATAAAAAATGCAATGCATGCCTAACCTATTTTATGCCTAAATGCAGCCCAAAAACCCGTTTGCGGAGTAAAATCCTAAGAGCTAGGTTTGTTTTAATGCATAAGAATGATGATAAACTGGCATTTATCAGTGGTCAAGTCCATCCTCTTGGCACGGCGGTCTATCACCCTGCCGGCCCACAGTATGACGGAGCTTGGCTATGGAGTCCCACGGTGGTGGAATGCTGCACGGTGGTGGAATGGGTGGTGGCCTCCCTTGAACGACAACCCTTCCTCTTCCTTTGTAGCCATAGCTACAAAGATTTGAAATTCAAAAGGCCACCATCGAATCAATGCTGATGCACAGGAGGAGGAGGCGGAGATGGAGTTACCTGCAAAGGAGAAGAAGAAAAAAAGAGAATAAAATAATTAGGATTATTTATACATAACTCCTTAACTTCTATGTTAATTAAAATAATGTATGTAATGCACCTAATTAATTAAATAATTAAATGTATGCAACCCTAGGTTAATTCTAAATGCATGAATTATGCACTTAAGCTAAAAATATGAATTAATTTATTTACATCCTAATGTATGCTATCTAAATGTTAAAATTAACTTAATATCTAGACACTTAAATACTTAAATAGCCCACAAATATGGGCTAATCAAATACCCCCATGCCTAGTTTTTGCTAGTCCCTAGTAAATCCAAGCAAAACTTAGCACTCCAAGTAGACTAACCAACCCAAACGGTCTTCCTTTAGAAACATGTTAAGTCAGACTTTAGACCTAAGGTTCCCAAGTAGTTGTAAGTTACAGACTAGTTTGGCTAAAGATGAGTTGCAGGCACAAGGTTCCCTAATTTCTGACTCTACCCTAAGGTTTATTGATCCTTGAGATTAAAGCATCCGTGCATATGCATTGGTCTGAGTTATTTGAGGTTGGTATGACTGCCAGCCTAGAAAGGAAAAAGGATTATATATATATATATATATATATTTGTTTGATTCCTCTAAGTCTAACCTCGGATCAACTATCAACATGGTTTGTGTCGGATTCATTGTCCCCATCACCGTGCCTCGAAGGGTGCCAATTTTGAAAGACGACTTTTCGCTTTGCGTTATAGTATTTAAGTGGTGGAAAAATCGACTAATAAAAAACAATGAAAATAACCACTCACAGAAGAGAGGGTCGTGTCCACAGGGAGGCAATTATGCAATCAATACTTAATTATTTAATGTTATTTCAGATAGTACGAAATCCCTATTCAAATCTAACTTAAAATGTGAAGGAAAGTAGATTTGCAATAACTTAAAATGATAAGGGTACATGTGCAGTTTTCCCTCACATAAATCCTCAATATATTTATGATGAATTTATGCAATTTTCACGTGATGTGTACTAGAGACAATTAGTACTTAAGTTAAGCCCAAAAATCAATCTTTAAACTAGTTAATATCAATATCATGCAATTATAAGGAACTATGAGTGTTCAAAAGCAATTCTGCCACAATATAATAATAAATAAAATCAAATTGGTGGGAAAACAGAGCTTTTTTCCTCTCTCCTCCTTGCGAGAGAGAGAGCACCTCAGGGCTGTTGCGAGGCTCAGGAGGACGGCGAGGATGAGGGCTCTCTGGTGGTGGCAGCGGCGACGACGGAGGTGGCCGGAGCGCCAGCCTATTGAACAAGAAGGTGGAGGTGCATGCAGCGCTTGCCTGTGGCGTGGTGGCATGCGAGCATGCGTGCGCTGGTGCACGCCCGTGCAGGCGATGAGGCAGAGGCTGGAGCACGGGTGGAGGTAGCGCCTGCAGGTGTGTTGCTGCAGTGCGGTGGAGGTGGGAGGAGGTGAGCGGTGCGGTGTTTGCAGTAGGGCGCTGAAGGGAGCGAGTGGTGGGGCGTGTAGGTGCGCGCCTTCATGGTAGAGAGGCGTGGGCTTGGTGCGCGCGGTTAGGCGCTTGCAGATGGCGCTGAAGGGAGCGAGCGGTAGGGCGTGTGCCTGGCGTGGAGAGGCGCTGTGCGCAAGGGGCGGCCTGCAGGCGGGCGGAGGTGTGCGGGCGCCTGCTATGCGGTGCGCCTGTAGATGGAGATGGGAGGAAGGTGCGCGGGCAGTTGGTGGCGTGAGCGCCTACAGCAGGGGAGAGGCGTGCAGTTGGGTGGATGCACTTGCTGTGGCGTAGGTGCCTGCGATGTGGTGATGAGAGCACTCTGAATTGTAGGAAGGAGGAGGCACGCAAGGAGGGTGCGCCTGCAGATGGCGCTGAAGGGAAATGAGTGGTGGGGCACGCTGGCGTGCACCTGTGGCTGGCTGGAGACGCTGGAGGGTGTGGGCGCTTGGTGAGGTTTTTTCCCGCAAGGGGGAAGAAGGACCACAATGCATGCTTCTTCTCTTCCTCGATGGCCCTTTCTCTTTCCCCTCCTCTTCTTTTAACTTCTCTCTCTCCCCGCATGCGCCAATCCAGGGATTTCCCCAATCCCTTTTCTATTTCTAGCCTCGTTAGTTGAAGGAAGGCAGCGGAAGATTAACCCCATGTGCGGCGAGGGAGGGGGGAAAGAGTCGCGGCTGTTATGTGTTGGGGAATTTATCCCCCCACCCTTGTTCTTTCTGAATATTATTACCTGCACATAAAAACAACAAAAATCATTACATATTAAGTGATAGAATGTTATAAACTTAAATCATGATGCGTACAAATATTCTATAACTTAATTGCAATTATTAACACACCTAAACAGTATGATTAAAGATACTTAGGCTTAATATTAGTCCATTAAAATGGACTCATCACCTGGCTTTCGATGCTTTGAGATAGCATCACCCATAGCGACCCCAAGAACTCCTGGCAATTGACATTTCGAGATAGTATCACCCATGGATTTCTTAAGTGAATTTAGGTCTGTGGCAATCGGCACTTCGAGGTAGGGCCGCCCATGGTACCTGAACCGCACAATGCGCTTACATGCCCCAAGTAGGATGGATATCCTAAGAGACAAGTGCCGAGGAGGTGACATGTTATCATCGCATCATCAAGGTGAGTATGCACTCCACCTCTCCTACGGCAGGAATTCTTCCAATCAAATTGTGCTTTCAAGCTTCTCCTAAGTCAAAACTAAGAGAACCAAATTTTCATTAAGAAATGAATTAGGGTGATCACTATTTGCACAAGACCAAGTGTGTGTGAAATGTGGATGCTTAGGTTACGAGGACCCGCAAACCAAAAGGTAAAATAAGACTCCAGGTACTACCCAACCTTTAACTTAATCTCTAGCTGAAAGGTCTACAACTTAACTCCTACTTAAGTTTTTAAGTCCACAAAAGACACCAAGGGTCCAAAGCTAGTAGCTCAACTTAGCTTCTAAAGTTCGACACCTAGAATCAACTTAGTCTAACTTAAAGTTCTGGTCTGCTTAAGAATGCAGGGCCTAGCCAGTTAAGCTCAATAATTACAAAATATTTTTCTCTTTGTTCTCTATTTTTTCTTTTAATGCAAATGTATGCAATGCGAAATGCTTTAACTAAATGCATGAATGAACTATGTATAAATGCTATGTATATCCCCAAGTACACCCCCCCATGCCTAAAATCTGCAATGTCCCCATTGTAAAGAAGGATATCACCTGGGTCAGAGATGAGCTGCCGTTAATTTGCTAGCAGCCGAGTAGCCAAAGAACTCGCAAATCAGGTTCAAGAATCGCTGAAATAGGCCCTAAAAATGAGCAAAGTAATGCTGGCCTAGAAAACAAGTAACCTAGGATGTTGGCGAGCTGATGATGAATCCCGATAGCAAATGCTTGCCCCACCAAGATGGGAATAAAATCTTCCCAGGTCACCAAAGGAGGTTCTAAAGGATAAATTGGAATAGCAACCTCTAAAGGGGTAGAGGAAGGATGACAAGGATCCTCCAACAGAGATAGGGAAGGAATGGTGTAGAGATAAACCCCTAGGGTAATGGACTGACTAAAGAAATCATCAATCCATACCCGATACTCCTTTACAGGAAATATTGGTCTGTTAAACCCCCTGGTCAGAACAAAAGTGAGCATATCTCTAAGTCAAGGATCATCTAGGGTGTCCAAGTTTCAAGGTTGCAGGATGGCCATAAGATATAGGTTGGGCTTAATCAGCTCGGTGTTCATCCCTAACAATCTTTCCAAATCCTCAATTACATCCTTAGCATTCCTTGCACTATCACAAGTATCTTCCTGCACTTCATTAGGAGTCAAAATTTTGCCTTTAGACATAAGCGAATCAGAGGGTGACTTCGAATCAAATGAAGGCAGGTTGGAAGCAACTGATCTAGGGTTATCCTATCAATGTCATCCCCGGGTTCTTGTTCTTTACTCAATTCTTCCCCGGAGTCTATATGTGAATCCACATAAATCTTAGAAGTTGCTTCCAAATTTTCCATCATTTCATCATGAGGAGAAATATCATCGATGGGTGTTCTAAGGAAACCTAATTTGGTCAAATTTGTGACATCCTCAAGGGCTAACTCTTCAAATAAGACATAATTTCCCTTAGTGTCACTCTAAATCTTGAATGTAGGTTCCTCATATAATTTATCCTTCTCCTCATCATACGATTCATCATATACCCAAGGTCTAGAATCATCTAAAATCTCAGCAAATCCCCTAGGGTACTCTATCTGAGGTAAATGGTTTACACTGGTAACATCGGACTCCTCAGATAGGTGAATTTCTTGAGGGTTAGGTTCCTTATGGGTGGGCTTGAGTTCCATCTCGTGATCAGAAGGGAGGGCAGGATTAACAACTTGACTTCGACCCACTTCATCAAATGTCACGAAAATACTATCATCTGGGTTGAGTTCTTCCAATGGTACCATCATTCCCTTCTTTTGACTCCAATAACCTTATCATCATCTTCCTCGAGTTGCCACCTTTCTTCATCCAATGCATAGCTACTTTCATATGTATCTTCCTCCCACTTAAGGCGTGGATCTCTCAAAGAAGTGGCATCTAACGGGGAGGTTTCAAAATTGTACCTCGAAAAGTAGCTATTCTCCCTTACATAATCCCCAAAATTTCCCTCCAACTTAAAGTGTAGCTCTCCAATGGGAGATTCATCTAGCGTATAGGGGTGTACGTCATCCTCAATGGGGTAGATTGGGTGGCTAATTTCATCTCTTTCTTGTTGGCCTGCTCTCAAAGATTCTCCTAACAATTCAATCATTTCATCTTACATTTTCTGTATTTCCACCTTCAAGGAGGAGAGGTAATTTCTATCAGGAGAGAAGTCAGGCTTAGGCTTATAGTACCCAGGAATGTCTGTCCAACCATTATAATTATTCAGGGAGGGTGGGTTGGGTATTTCTATGGTGTGTGGGATATTGGGCAAAGCAAATCCCGCTCCTAGGTTCTGTTCACTGATTTGGGGCTTAACCAGGCCAATACTCCTATAATAGGAGTAAAACGGATCCCAATGATTGTCATTATGTCCATCAAAGGGTAGACCATCTCGGCGTATGGGATCGAAGAGTGCAGAGTGGGGGTAAGGGTGTGGGCAAGATGTGAAAGGATGAAAATCAATGTGGTCCATTCTAACTCGCACCTCAATTAGAATTCCCTAAGCAAAACACAATTCAAAAGGGACTTTTTAGGTCTTTCCCAATTTAGGCTTTTGATTTCAAGTCAGATTGTAAGTGACAATACAATTTGTTCAATCAATTTACGTGCTTATTGTCGACCTATGGATCACCTAAGAAGACCTAACTAGGACTTAGATTGCAAAAGAAGACCTAAGAAGACTTAGTTTTTGCTAGTCCCTTGCAAAAGTAAAAAGTGATGGAAGTGACAAAGATTTTTTCTTTTCTTATTCCAAACATTTAGAGATCCAGACAACTGTGAGGTGATAATAGCCTAGAAAATAGATACAAGTGAAAAGGCAATTCGCATTGGGAGCTTGTACTTCATCCTTGGTAAATATTTCTATCGGGATAGGCAACTACTTCCCTCGGGGAGAAAGCAGAAGATAATCTGTAATTTGACCCCGGCTTTTTGGCTTAGGTAGAAGATATCAAGTTGGATGGATTTGTATTTGGTGGCACACACTCATCTGGTGCTACATGTAATCTAGTACTACAGACTCTAAATCTCTAGACTATTAAATAAGTCAATTCGGAGAGAGGCTAAATAATTGTGCTCTCTTGATATTCCTTTGTGCTCACTCTTTTTCTTCTTTTCTTTCTGAGATCACAAATCTCACCAGATTTAGTAAATGTACTCACTGTTTGGTAGCCTCACATGGCATTCACACTTCAACTAAAGTCCTAATAACTCTACAACTAAGTTAGAGTCCTCAACCAGTATTCGGGCAATCAGAAATATTGAAAGGTAGGTATGGGTCATATTTGGTGGATCGTGATGGGTGTTTTTGTTGCCTCAGAAACATCATTAGGAAGATAAAACTATAAACTTGGACTCTTACCTTTTTTCTTTTCTTCTTTTTTTTTAAAAATCTAATTGTTTCTTCTCTTTTTTTGCTTCTTTTTTATTTTTGTTTTTGTTTTTGTTTTTTTTTTGTTTCTTTATAAATCAACATTACATGACGTAGACTTTTTATTTATGAGGCATTATTAGGGATGATGATGGTCAAGAGGATATTGTGTGGCTTATTTGGTGGAAGTGCCTACTCTCAGCAGCTAGAAGGAATAGATAGGACAAGCATATTTTTGACCCTTGACACTATTACCCTCCTTCAGTCGAGGACTCTATGAAGGACGGCCGTAACCATCTACCATAGTCATAGCTTTATTAAGACTCAAGCTTTGTGTATCTACCTTATTTGGTGACTCTCATGAATTCACACAATGCACACAAGAACAAAGAGCGAAAACTATGCCTAACTCTGAGGTATCATCATTTAATTGTCCAAAACGTAAGAGTCCTTGCACTAGACTTAGCGCACCAGTAATCTCTCTACTTTCTTCTCACAAATATGATGTGGATTTACTAGAAGATAGTATGCCTGGCTCCCTATTAACTGTCCAAGGTTCAGTAGACTAAAAATGCTTATTGATTTTCTTCAAAGATCCAATACCCAGTCTACATGCAAGTGATGTAAATGTACTAGATTCTAAACTTAAGAAACAATTAAAGAAGGAAAATCTTTAATGACACCTCCATGACAAAGATGTTTTGCTAAGGACTAACCAATTCAGCTCAAGAAAATAAGAGTTTTTTTTTTTTTTAAATCCTAAATGTATGGAAATATTTATAAATGCTATAAACATTCTCAGGTTATACCCCCCATGCCTAAGATTGACAATGTCCTCATTGGAAAAAATGCAGACATAGAAGAATATCACTTGAGAAGGAGAGTGGGAGGAGCTAAGGCTCCTCAAGCCAAAGTGCGTCTAAAACCTGGCCATTTGAAAGAGTAATATAAGGTTTAAGTTGCTGGCCATTTACCTTAAAGCTCACACCAGAAGTAGGGTTTCGAATTTCTACAGCTCCATGAGGGAAAGTATTGATAACAACGTATGGCCCATCCCAGCAGGACTTGAGCTTTCCTGGAAATAATTTAAGTCTGGAATTGAAAAGCCAGACCCACTGGTTGGGCTCAAAAGTCTTTCTAATAATGTGTTTATCATGGAAGACCTTTGTACGTTGCTTGTAAGCTTGAGAAGTTTCATAGGCTTCATTACGAAGCTCCTCAAGCTCACTTAACTCTAACATACGTGCCTTTCCTACTTTATCCAGATTCAAGTTAACATTTTTAATAGCCCAATAGGCTTTATGTTAGATTTCAATAGGAAGATGATACGACTTTCCGTAGACAAGACGAAAAGGAGACATGCCCAAGGGAGTCTTATACCCGGTTCTGTAGGCTCAAAGAGCAGCATTTAGTTTTTTAGACCAATCCTTACGATCGGGCTTGACAGTTTTTTCTAAAATTCGCTTTATCTCCCTATTAGACACTTCAACTTGTCCACTCGTTTGGGGATGGTAAGGTGTGGCTATCATGTGGTTGACTCCCAAATTTTGGAGTAGTCTTGTGAAGTGTACATTCTTGAAGTGAGATCCTCCATCACTTATGATCGTCCTTCGGCACCCATACTGAGAAATGATATTAGCCTTAACAAAGCCCAAGACCATAGAATGGTCATTGGTTCGCGTGGGTATGGCTTCTATCCATTTCGATACATAGTCCACAGCCACAAGGATGTACTCATATCTGAAGGACACAGGAAAGGGACCCATGAAGTCGATGCCCCAAATATCAAAGATCTCAACAGGTAGGATAGGTTGTTGGGGCATTTCGTCCCTTTTTCTAATGGTTCCTGTCTGCTGGCAATGTAGACATGTGCCCACATACATATGTGCATCTCGGAATAATGTGGGCCACCAAAAGCCAGACTGAAGAAACTTATGGGCAATCTTTTTCCCACTAAAATGTCCCCCACAATGGAGGTCATGGCAGAAACTTAGAACACTTCTTTGTTTTTCATCAGGGATGCAATGGCGGAAAAGCTAGTCAAGGCCTACTCTAAAAAGCTCGGGTTCCTCCCAGTGATAAAATTTAGCTTTAGCAAGAAACCTGTCTCGCTTCTGCTTGTCCCAAGTACTAGGAGTAATGTTCGTGACTAGATAGTTCACTATGTTAGTGAACTAAGGAGTTTTGAACTCCATGGCCATCAGAGACTCATCAGGGAAAGTCTCTTGAATACCGCCAACAGGCTTTGATGCCTCAATAGGGATCCTAGACAGATGATCTGCTACCACATTCTCAACTCCTTATCTTTAATTTCCAAGTCAAACTCCTGGAGTAGCAGAATCCAACAAATTAGGCAAGGTTTGGTGTCCTTTTCAGCAAGAAGATGCTTTAAGGTAGAATGATCAGTGAACACCACAACCTTGGATCCCAAAAGATATGACCAAAACTTTTCCAAAGCAAATGCTACAGCAAGAAGTTCCTTTGCAGTGACCGTGTAGTTTTGCTGAGGATCTGTAAGGGTCTTGATGGCATAATGCAACACATGAGGTTTGCCATCAATCCTTTGACCTAAGACCGCTCCTACTACAAAATTAGAAGCATTGCACATTAGCTCAAATGGGAGGGTCCAATCTGGTGCTTGGAGAATCGGTGAGGTAATAAGGGCTTTCTTTAAGACTTGGAAAGCCTCGCCACATCTATCATCAAAATCGAAGGAGACATCCTTCGCTAATAGGTCATAGAGTGGCTTAGAGATTTACTGAAATCTCTAATGAAGTGCCTATAAAATCCAGCATGGCCAAGGAAAGACCTAACTTGACGAACATTGGCAGGCAATGGAAGCTTAGAGATGGAATCAATTTTTGCGGTGTCCACCACTAATCCTCTCTCGGAAACTATATGCCTTAACACAATGCCCTGCTGACCATAAAGTGGCTTTTCTCCCAGCTAAGCACCAGCTTTGCCTCTTCGCAACGGGTTAAGACTTTATCAAGGTGCGAAAGTCATAGGTCAAATGATGAGCCATAAATGGAGAAGTCATCCATGAAAATTTCAACAAACTCATTGATCATATCAGAAAAGATAGCCATCATACAACATTGGAAAGTGGTAGGAGCATTACATAACCCGAATGGCATTTGGCAGAATGCAAATGTGCCATACGGACTCGTGAAGGTGGTACGCTCCTGATCATCAGGAAAAATGGCTATCTGATTATACCCAGAGTACCCGTCAAGAAAATAGAAGTACTTGTTCCCCGCCAGTCGTTCCAAAATTTGATCGATAAATGGTAAGGGGAAATGGTCTTTCTAGGTAGCCGTGTTCAAACGGCGATAATCAATGCAGACCCTCCAACCAGTTGAGGGAATAGTGGTCACCTGCTCTCCTTGGTCATTCTCTTCCACAGTGATTCCTACCTTTTTGGGTACTACATGAATAGGACTGACCCATTACTATCTGAAATGGGATAGATAATCCTTGCATCTAGCCATTTCAGAATCTCCTTTTTAACAACCTCCCGCATATTTGGGTTGAGCCTTCTTTGCATGTCTCGGAAAGGTTTCATGGACTCGTCCGTGTATATATGATGCATGTAAAGGGAGGGATCAACACCCTTAATATCAACAATTGACCAGGCAATTGATTCCTTGTGCCTTTGTAAACACTCAAGTAGAGCTCCCTCCTGCGATTCAGATAATGCAGATGAGATAATAATGGGGAGTGTGTCATTAGGGCCAAGGAAAGCATATTTCAATGTTCTCGGGAGGGGTTTCAACTCCAACTCAGGAGCCTTTTGGATTGAGGGTTTAAGTTAAGATGTCCCTGCCTCAGGTAGCAGATCTACCTTCATGGTCTAGGGTGGGGACAGAGACTCTATGTGTATCCCTAGCAACTCTTCTAATTCAGGCATTTCCCTTTCAATTTCTTTAATAATCGGAGGATGGTCCTTAGATATGACCTTTTGAAGGGTGATGAGAGCCTCATCATGAGCCATAACTAGCTCATTTTGACCTAATAAAGAGAATAAAAACTCTTACATAACCTAGAAGAAGGCCTAAATGAAGGAATAAGTGCTCTGAGAAGAAAACATGAATTGAAGGTTAAAATTGCAATTTTACCATTGCAGTACATAAAAGGGATTTCTCAGAGGCAAAAAATAGGTCAAATGGTCTAAATGAGATAAAAAGTGGGTTGAGTCAATCAGAAATGGGTTCATGTGCAATTTAGGAATTAAATGACATTTGGTAACCCAAAAATAGACCTGCTTAAATCAACAAGGTTTCGATCAGGATAAAAATTAATTAAACCCTCTAAAAATCATGGAAAAATATCCTCTAGGGTTTAGAACATTCAATTTGGCCTGTGGAACCTAGTTTGACCTAGATTAGGGTCTTAGCTCATTAATTGACCTAATTTGGGTTTTTATGCAAAATATTCAGTCAAACATGGTCAAACCTAAAATCCAACTTCACTATTGGATTCCTTAGGTCTAAATTAGGTTTGTACCAAAATTTGGACCTAAGGGGAGGTCATCTTGACCTACTTTGCAATTTAGTACACCCAAATCACAATTTGGTCCCTATCTTTTGAAATCATCGTAGAGAGCCCCCTAATTTCCTCGCCACATTTGCAACCAGGTCCTTCTACCATTGTTAGGGTAGTTTCCTTCTTCGGCGAGGATTAGAGAGGGAATACTCTCTGATTCCTCAGAGATCCCCTCCCAGAAATGGAAGGGAGATTCTCTGAGGAATTCCCTTCCATCTAAGGCCAATCACGATCCCTGGTGTGAACCCAATCTCTCGTGTGAACGCACGAGGGATTTGGGTATCCACCCACTTTCCTTCTTCGGCGAGCCATCGGAGATGGTGGCGTGCCCTCCACGCTTTGAAAGCACGGCCCAGTGCCTATAAAAAACCCCCAAACCCGGCGGCTCATTTTTAGCTTGACTTGGCCGGACGTCCACCTCCAATTCGTCTCTTCTTCTTCGACCAAAGTACCCAGAGAGCTCTGGCGAGCCCCCCTCCCCTCCCTCTTCGCTCTGCCATAAAACTAGTGGCAGAGTCATCTTCCTGATTCTCCTCTGCGTCGTGCAACACCCGCGCACGCCGCCTCAGCCCCGTCGTCGCCGCCGTTCTTCCTCCACTGGGCAGCTTCTTCTCCGGCGACAGCAGGTACAGCTATCCACCTCTCCATCCCCCTTCATCCCTATAGTTAGGCTTAATACATTCTCCATCTTCCCCTCTCTCTTTTCCCCCTTTTATTTCATTTAATTGCCCCTCGACCGTCACTGACCACCTCCATCTTCCTCGCCTCCAACCGACCTTCGGCGAGTCGCCCCCATCATTCCGCCCCTCCACACGGCTCGCCAACCGTCTCATAAGCTCTGCCTCACCACAAGGAACAATCTCCGCCCATCCACCATCCCTCTACACCTCCACCACAGCCCCCCGAACACCCCCACACTTCCAGTCACAAGACGACCTAGGCACGCACGCCTAGGCCGTCCCACGACTTGCTTCACCGTGCCGGTCCCCAGTTGGTCTGATTGAGCCGAGAGGCTTGTTTTGTGTGTGACAGTATCGAAGCCCCTGTCGCGATTGACGACGGTTGAAGAAGCTTCAAAGCATCTCCAGGCGTCAGGTTCTCCAGGCTTCAGGTGCAGCGGACTCGGGCGAGCAGTGCGAAGTGATCTGGCTCAGCAAGGAGCGCAGCGACATCCGCAGCCTTGGCAATCGAAGAAGAATCGTCTGCGGGCGCGAGCGAAAGAAGGCGGGACTTTAGTCCCACATCGTTGAAATACGAAGTGCAGGTGCGGTATAAATTATTTTTGTGTTATACGCTATTCACCTCCAAACGCACAGGGGTGAGGTCCCTCACCTCACCCATGCTCGCCTCGTCCGCGGTTTCACCTCGCGGATCTGGCGAGATCCGACCTGACCCATCCTAAGCACACCTCGTGCATCACCCCACCTGCCGGTGCACCTGGTCCTAGGTGCGAAATCCGACCCGATTAACCGTGGCTCTGGGAGAGCATCCCTGAGTGAATTCTAGAGAGAGAGAGAGAGACGTGCGGGTAGAGGGGCAGGGTAGGTTTTGCTCTATGCAGGCAGGCTGAACGTTGAGGAAGAGAGACTTAGCCGCGAGGAAGAAGAAGAGAAGAAGTAGAAGAAGAGGCTGAGCGAGGCAGAGATCTGAAGGAAGGAGAGACTGCTGAGAAGAAGAAGACAGAAGAGAAAGAAGCCTTTACAGAAGACAGAAGAGAAAGAAGAAGAGAGGCCAAGACAGAAGACGAAGAAGAAAAAGAGACTGTAGAAGAAGAAAGAAAGCAAGATCAGAAGAAGAATAATCAAAGAAAAAGGGAAAACACTTTTAAGACGTCTGATCACAAGATCAGACGTCCAATTTTACTCTTTTGTCATAATTACTTTTTAACCACATACATTCATATTTGAATTCAAGTTTTGAGTAAATTAGAGTGTTCAATTACATTTGAGATTAGTAGTAAATTCTGATTGCTCCCTGTGTTCGACCTCAGATACTCCAATTTTCGAGTAATAAAAATTCTTTATTTGTTGACGACGGTTGATCACCTATACTACGACGCAATAACTGTTAAAACACGATCAAGCGCGATAAACAAAGGGGATCTCTACATAGGAGTGCTGGAGTAGTCTCTTCAATTATTTCATCAACGACCTCAATCTGAGAACAATCCTCGAATCCGGATTGCTTGTAAGTATCAAAAACATTCAACCGGATCTTCTTGTTCCCAAAGCCCATTTTAAGTGCCCTTGATCTACAATTGATAGAGGCATTGGCTGTGGCCAAGAAGTGGCATCCTAGAATAATGGACGACTTTGTGGGCTTATTAGATGGGTCAGTATCTAGCACCAGAAAGTCAACAGGGAAGAAGAAGTCTGCCACTCTCACAAGGACATCTTCCAGCAATCCCCATGGTGTCTTAAGTGATCTGTCTATGACCTGGAGGATGACCAGAATAGGCTTTAACTTGCCTCCTCCTGGAAGGTCGTAGACAGAGCTCGGTAAGATGTTCACCCCCGCACCCAGATCTAGCAGAGCCTCATCAATGTGTTGGTAACCTATAACCACTGAAATATACGGGGCCCCTGGTTCTTTCACTTTGGGGGGTGCTCCATGTTGGAGAATCGAGCTAACATGGTCAGGCAGGATGACCTTGGTTTGGACCTGTTTCCTAGATCGACGCTTTTGGGTGCATAAGTCCTTCAGAAACTTGGCATAGGATGGGATCTGTTTGATAGCTTCCAACAGAAGCAAGTTGATCTAGACTTGCCTAAAAGTGTCCATAATCTCCTCCGTCCTATCCATGGCTCCAGGCGAGCCAACCGAAGATTCCCTAGGAGCAGATGGTGCTCTGGATAAGGCACCCTCAGCTTCTGGGTAGAGGGGTCGTCATGGCGGGAGAGGGGTGGGGGAAGGACGACATCCTCATTGTGGGTGATTTCAAGAGAGGGAGAGTAATGTGGCTCTTCCTCGGTGGAGATGGAAGTTGGGTCAGGTGTAGAAGGGGAATTCTGAGACATAACCGTAGGAGTGTTATCAGGCTTGTCAATCTTCTTTCCAGTCCTCAGCTCGGTCATAACTTGGGCGTGCTCCTTGAATACGACCCCCTTGCCCTTAGGGTTCTCCTTAGAAGAACTAGGTAGCTTCCCCGGATCACATTGCCTAACTGCCTTAGTAAGATGATCAATTTGGGATTGCATATCAGTAATCATCTTATTCTGAGATTGGATGACCATATTCTGAAGCTCTTGCATCTCTTTCATCATGGCTTTAAGTTCATCCATCTCAGAGGGCTTATTTTGAGGAGGGTTTTCATAAGATGGTTGGTATATGGGTTGGGGAGGTACGGGTCTTGTATTCCCTGAGTTAGAAGCACCACCTTGCTTCCAAGAGAAGTTTGGATGGTTTCACCACCCTGGATTATAGGTATTGGAATAAGGGTTATTGCGAGGAGGTGGGCAAAAACCTTGGGCCACGTTCAAGTTGGCTTGAATCAACTCAGGGAATTGATTTACCTGGTGGCACTCCGCAATAGCGTGCATTGTGCTTTGGCAAATGGAGCATTCACTTGAAGCCTGTAAGATAGAGGTTGCTTGCGAGTTCATGCTGGGGTTCGCTAAAAGCCTATCAAAGTTTTTATTCAATAATTGAATCTGATAAGCTAAATCCTGAGAAGCCCCGGCTTTATGGGCCTCTATCTTCCTCTGCAAGATTGAAGGTTTTCTTTCTTGATAGGCAGAGGACAAATGTATGGAGTTGTCGCTTAATGTTTCAAATAATTCCCAGGCTTCATCCTCAATTCTGGTCATGAAGGTTCTTGCACAGGCTGCATCGATGGTTTGCTTATGCCTTTCAGATAATCCGTTATAGAACCTTTTGACCAACTGCCATCTTGGCACCTGATGATGGGGGTATAACCTAAGAAGGTCATTAAAACACTCCCAAGTCTCATGAAATTGCTCCCCTTCCTGTTGAGTAAAACCCATAATCTCTCTTCTGTAATGGTTGGTCTTACTCATAGGAAAATACTTTTTCAAAAATTCTCCCTTAAGGGTGGCTCAATCATTTACCCTTGCATCGAGGGTATGATACCAGTGCTTGGCCTTATCCTTTAGGGAGAACGGAAATAGAGTCCTCATCAAGGCTTCATCAGTAGAGCCCTGGAGCTTCACCGTGGAATAGACCTCGGTGAATTCCTCCAAATGCTGGTAGGGGTCCTCCCTAGTAGTACCATAAAAGGAGGGCAACAAAGATATGGTACTGCTCTTGATCTCATATGGATTATCCCTTGCCGGTCATCTCAGTGCTTGTGCAGGTTGGTTGGTTGGAATAAAATAGTCTCTCAGGGTCCGTTGTTGATTTACTCCTTGATCAGCCATGCCTTCTCTTTTCTCTCCTAGGTGAGCTCTCCTAAGAATTCTCTCAGGCTCAGGATCAAACACTAGACTACCCTCAAGAGAGCGTCTACCAAGCATACAATATCAATCACAGTTCAAGTTCTTATTGATTGAGTAAGTGAAACCTCCACTCCAAAGATAGGTCAAAAGGTCAACGCTTATCCCTCCGTTCCCACGTAAGTGGTATAAGAGGGGTGATGACTTGAAATCTTAACCTTCTTTGTTGCGGAGGTAGAATTGGTTGATATAGATGGCCAAACAAGTTATTCACTGTAATTACACGACCTAGTTCAACCTTCGAGTGCCCTAGGTCCTATACTTTGCTTAGATGATACTCCTAGGTGATCAAGTGAGAAGTTACTCTAAGGACGAACAAAGAGATGCAAGTAAGGCAAACCTTTCCTTTGAGGAGATGTGTATGCGGTGCCTTTTAACTACCCTTTTGTTCCTTTAAGGGGTGTCCCCCTCCGTGAAGTATCAAAACACTTGGTTAAAAGATAGTACCACCACCACAAAGCACGATAGGAGTGTCTACACCGATAAAGAGATCGGTGCTTATAGACTTAAGGGATAGAGCCTTAGTGCGGTGCCTAATGTGGGTGCTCAGTGTCAAAAGTGTGCATCACACTGCAAATTTTTTTTATTTTTTGAAAACGTAGACAAGTCCCTTTGAATCAGATTAAATGTGAATTGATTTTAAGGTCGAATCTGACTATCAGTCCCACTTTTAGTTAGGCGACTATTGAATTAGTAAATTCAATCAACTTAGTGGTCTTGAATTTTAATCTGAATGCAAATGCATGAACAAGAGCTGGATGCAAAAGTTAGAAAGGTGTACCTGTCTCCAGCAATCTTCGTGCCAATATTCTTGCAATGCAACAATGAGATCTAATGTGCTGCTTAATCACCTCTAAATGTGCGCACCTAAGGGCATGCAACTCCTAAACAGGCAGCTTGATATTTTCCTTTGTTTGTTTTAAAGGCAAGCAAGCAGAAAATGGAATCACGCACGCAGAAAAATGTAAACCCTAGTAGCTAAAGAATGTGGGGATAGACCCCCAAAAATTCAGCCTCGATTACTACAAGGGTGAGAAGACAAAAATAAAATTTGTGACAAAGGAGAATCCCCTGTGAAAGTGGGATCCAGGTCTCCTGCGTCTTCTCCTCGTGTGGGCTTAGCTCAAGGTTGATGTCGCGGTTCTGTCGCGCCTGTCACCCTGTCAGATTCCTTGCACAAAAAGATAAAGAATGATTAGATAATTGCGCAACTCAGAATACTCAGAAATAATAAAGTGAATCTATTATGTCTGTTGCCTCCCCGGCAACGATGCCATTTGATGTGAGAGTATTTCGCTTGATTAAGAAAATAATTGAATGATATGTCATTGTAATTTATGTGGTGGAAATCTCTCAATCAAAGATTAAAATAGATATCAATTTAAACCATGAAAATGATGTCATATCCACAGGGAGGAATAGATCCAATAAATTCACTAGTAGAGAGTTATAATGTTCGTAGACATCTTCGCAAAATCAATTCGATGAATATGCTACTCTAAATGGAACTTGCAATTTCATTAAAAGTTCAAGGCTATTTATGTAATTTTCACGTTAAGAATCAAGCTCCCAAAAGTACGTATATGATGCATGTGTAGTGGCATATCATGTAAGTTTGAATTGCATGCAAATCTGAATTAAATTTCAATGTTAAATGATGCACATAACACAAGTTAAGCAAATTCACGAAATTGTAAGTGCACCCATGAAATTTTTCTTGAATAAAATAATACAATATTCAAGTGACAATGGCATGTAATGTAAATTTTAATTCTTCCAAAAATAGAGGAAACTTCCTCTCTCTTCTTTGCGCGTGTGGAGGCGTGGCGGCTAGCCGACTGAAGCCTGGCAGCGGTGCGTGGGAGAGAGATGGTCGCGACAGCGGTGGAGGCACGACTGGAGGTGGCCGGTGGTGGTTAGCTGGAGAGCTTGATGTCGGCGGTGGTGCGTGGAAGAGATGGTGATCTCTCGTGGGCAGCTGTGGCCTTGTGTGGAGGTGGTGGCTTCAATGGTGAGGGTGTGCTGAGTGCGTAGGGACTGCTGGCGTGAGTTGAGGAGGTTGGAAGAGGGTGGATGGCGTGGGAGAAGGACCTACATTTTGGGTTCTTTGCTGCAACAGGGGAGGCATGGGAAGAAGAAGAGGAAGAGTGAGTGGAGCGCACAAGCGGCTGGAGTGCGTGTGAAGATGCGCACGGTTGTGCGGAGAAGTTGCACGCTGAGCGGCACTACTGAACACACGGGTAGCATGTGGAACGTAGGTGGGCGTGTGATGGCTGGAGCGTAGGCGGGCGTGGTGGCTAGAACGTAGGCTGGCGTGGTGGCGCGCTACGAGGTTGCGCACTGCTGAACGCGCTGCAGCATATGGAACGCAGGCAAACGCGTGGTGGCTGATGCGGTTGCATGGTGAGGGGGTTTGCTGTGGTGCCTAGTCGAGCGTGTTTCGCGTGTTAGAAATCGAGGTTACAAGTAACCTGTTGTTGTAGTTGGAAAACACGTCGATTAAATAAAATTTATACCAAAACTCCAAGGGAGTCCCGAGTTGAACACAGGGAGGCGACGTTTACTTTACGTGAAAATCGCGCTTTGTTTTGTTTCTTTTTGGTATTTTAGGGTTTTGATATTTTTTTGTATTTTTGAAATAAAAGAAATCAAGCAAACGTATCACAAGATAGAGATCTAGAACAAATCGAATATATATTACTTTTAATGTCAATTACAAGAAACTATGAAAGCATATAAAGAGAGGGAGGTGAGAGGAAATCTCCTGAATCGGGTGTTCGGCTGGACGACAGTGGCTGGCTGAAGCTCGGATGAAGGAGGTGAGTTGTGGGACGACGGAGGTGACATGCTGGAGGATGTCAGGTTGAGGAAAGCTTCGGCATAGCTCCGGAATGGAGGTGAGAAGACGGAGTTGATCTGCTACCGGAATGGAGGGGGAGGGCGGCTCCAAGGTGACTTATGAAGGGAGAGGGCAAGTTGGAGGAGTATTTGGTGGGGTAGAGGTTCGCTACATAAATAGGCACCTTGGGAGCTTGAGAAAAAGCTCTAATGGAGCGTTGGTAGGCTTGCTAGAGCTTAGGAGTAGGTGGGAGTAGAGTAGGCAGAGATGGCTTGGAAAGGAGGGGGTGCAGGTCCTTTTATGGTGGAGGAGAGGCAAAAATCGTATCTGGGTCTTTATTGACGTCCACAAACGTTGTTCAGCTGTCGCTAAAGATTCGCCCTTCAATTGCTCTCACTGGTGCACACAAGCTTTTAGTGACGTCCATAAATTTTGCTACAGCTGTCGCTGAAGATCCACCTTTCAATCCTCTTGCTGACGTGTGCAGACCATTAGTGACAGTTGCAAGTGTCACTAAAGGTGTGTCGCTCAAGATCCGCACCTGCTCCGCTCGTACCCGCCCCGCTGGCACAGCGGACTTCACATGCACTTGCTCCCCGCGCCTTGCTCGCGCACGCGGCATGCGTTGCACTGCTGCCGCATGCGGTGCGCTGTACGCGTGCGCTATGTGCAGCTGCGGCTGTGCGTGTGTTCTGCTACTACTGGCTGGCATTGGGTGGCCTAGATGGTGCACGTGGCGGCACCTGGGCTGTCCATTCTTCTTTCTTTTGTAGAGGGTGCCACGGTGCTCAGATCGGGATGATTCTCGCAATGCCGAACTGCGTTCGTTGCTCCGGATCCATCCGTATGGGTGGATTTTCCATCCGAAACCCATATGGATGTCACATTGCCCCCCTGGCCGTTGATCTTCCTTGGGCTTCATGTGATGTTACGGGACTCTAACCTGGATGATTCCAGAGGCGTTAGACTCCGATTGTCGTATTAATTAGATCCGTACGGTCCGATCGTCCATCTGAGGCCCTAAAATAAATCCTCTCCTCTCCTGACCATAAAAAGAACCTAATTAACCCAAAATATATACAACTACTCTAAATGCACAATGATTCATCTTTTGCAATATTTATAACATGAAATGCAAATCTAAGCCTAGGAACATGCATGAATAGGCATTTTACCCTCAATAAATGTGTTTACATCATACCCCGATGCCTATCTTTTGCTAGTCCCTAGCAAAATTAAACTATGCTATGTATAAAATCAAAATTAAGATTAGATCTCTTAGGCCTAAGTCGTTTATTAATAATAGAAAATTTCAACTAAGGTCCTAAACTACGAAAACTCAACAGTACCTGGGTGTCTACCAGAATGCAGACCGCCCAAGTTCTCGCCTTATTTGAGAAGGGAAGATATATATATTTTTTATTTTTCTTCTTTTCTATTCTTTTTTGTACTTTTGGAGTTTAAGAGTTTCGGGATAACTTTTTACGGCTACCCGACCCACCCACGACTCGAAAAGGACTCTAAGTACTAAGCATCTTTGTGAAAAGGTGATAGACTCACAAAACGGCCGTTAAGATGGACTTCGGGTTTCTACGACCCTAGGTGACCTTGCCTAAAGGTTTATCTTTACGATCGGTAGCTTTCTCCCTACTTTTATTTATGAGGTCAACACAAGGGCGAACCCAGTGTATATCTCCCCGGTTTATTCTACTTCCCCGCTTCTTCCCTAAGTGTTTTAGGAATTATTGTGCATTCATTTTTTTGTGAGTTGGGTTCTAGACAACCGGCCGATGAGCTGTTACCACCGACAACTTGCCAACCATATTCGTGCGGTGAAGTGTGGTTTTATTTGTTTTTTTATTTTCTCCTTTTTCTTCTTTTTTTTTTTGAGTGCTTCTTTTTTTTTTTTCTAAGTAGGTCGCTTCCCTGATCTAAGATTTACCTAAAGGCAATACAACGAAAATGGTCTTGTGGCTAGGCTCTGGACAACCGGCCGATGAGCTGTTACCACTGACAACTTGCCAGCCATACCACCCAAGTCGGTCCATTAGCTACCCAATTTTCATAAAAACTGCCGGAAAGTGAGTCAGTGCAAAAAAAATGTGTGCAGATGCTTAGGCTTAAAGTCCCCCCAAATTAGAGGGTGGGTTGATAAGTCGCATACTTATCATTCTAAATTATTTACCACATTAAAATAAATTTTAACTGGCGAGGACTCGAGACTAAGTCCACATTCGAGTGGACACCCGGGCTAATTAAGCCCGAAGACCTGAAGAGTCTAAGTGTTTAGGTCCTTGACGAGTCGATTGTTCGCTTTAAAATCATTTGTAGTTTTATGTGGTGGAAAAATCGACTAATCAATAATTAAAAATAACCACTCGCAGAAGAGTGGGTCGTATTCATAGGGAGACAATGATGCAATAATATCCCAATTATTTCGTATTCGTTCATTCTCATGAGAAATCCGTAGTCAAATCCGACATGAAATGAGACGGAAAGAAAATGCACAATATCTTGAAAACATAAGGGTAGATGTGCAATTTTTCCTCACTGAAATATTCAATAAACATGCGATGATTTTATGCAATTTTCCATTGACATGTATTAAAGAAAATCTGTGCACATTTAAATTCCAAAACCAATGTCAAACAATGTTAATTAAAAAGCCACGCAATTATAAGAGAGCTTGAGTATGAAGTTGTAAATTTTATCACAATAAAATATTCATAAACCAAAATTCTTTTTCCTGGCAATGGCATGAAATGTAATAACTAATTAAGTCCATAATAGAGCATTTTACCTCTCTCCTCCTCGCGATCGAGAGAGAGGTTCAAACGAGGAGAGGTTTGCGCAGGCGGTTGGCTGAAGTGAGGCCGTCGCGGTGGTGGCAGCTACACGGTGAGTGGTGGCCGGAGCTTCGGTGAGGTGGGTTGTGCCATTGGCTGGACCTGCTAGAGGAGGGGCGGCAGTGCGTGCGCGAACACTCTTGCAAGTGGTGCACGCAGAGGTTGCCGTTGCACACACAGAGCCTGCACGCACTGCTGTAGGTGCCGCAGATGGCAGGGGGTGCTGCAGGCGGAAGGCGTGGGCGCACTGCAGATGGCAGGGGGCGCTATAGGCGGAAGGTGCAGGCGTGCTGTAGATGGCAGGGGGCGCTGCAGGCGGAAGGCGCGGAGAAGAACGCACGCCTGCTACTTGCGTGAAGAGGCGCTGCAGGGTGCTGGCTGGTGCGCGCTAGAAGTGGGAGGTGATGCGTGTGCGTGGGCTGGAGGTTAGCGTTGGAGGTGAAGTGCGTGCGTGGGTTGGAAATCTTGCGCAGTTGGATGGACGCGGGTGTGAAGGATCGGCCGGTCCTACTGCTGTGTGCGCGGGTGGTGTGATGTAGGCGTGGAGTGAGCGGGTGGGTGGTGCTGGAATAGATGCTACAGGAGATGGTTGAAGTGTGCAACTAGAGGGGCGCGGGTGTGGAGTGAGCGGCCGGTTGCTGCTAGAGTGTGGGTCGAAGCTTCAGACGTTCGGGAAGCTTCCCGGACGTCTTAACTGACTGAGGAGTGAAATTGCAGTGGCTGCGGCGGTGGTTGTCAGTGACGATGGCGAGGGAGATGCATGCTGAGGTGCTCACAGTAATGCGGACGAGCTCCAGATGGCGGTGTGACCTGTCACACCACACGCCCACGGTGGTGGAGACTCGTCGCCACGGTTGAGGCCGGCGGTGTGGAATGGAAGAGAGACGAACTCTCTACACAGTGGTGGGTTGGGGGTGGAGGCCTCCTGAGCTCGGCTACCTCCTCCTCTCTTTTGAAATCAGCTGCCCCGACCAGATCCAACACATCCGCTCCTCCTTGATTGGATTCTTCACTGCGGCAGCTGGAGGAAGAAATGCAGCCATTGCATGTAGAAGAAGAATAAAGAAATAATGATAAAATATTATGGCTATTTATATACAAACCCTCAACTTTTATGTTAACCTAAATTAATGCATGCAATGTACCTAATTGGTTAACTAATGCAATTCTAAGTTAATTCTAAATGCATTTAAATATGAATATAATGCATGAATTATGTAATTAAATTAGAAATATGAATTAATCTATTTACATCCTAATTTATGCAAAATAAATGTTAGAATTAACTTAATGTCTAGGCACTTAAATACTTAAATAGCCCACGAATATGAGCTAATCAAATACCCCCATGCCTAGCTTTTGCTAGTCCCTAGCAAAATTAAGCGAAACCTAGCGCTCCAAATAGACTAGTCAACCCAATTAGTCTTCCTTCTGAAACATATTAAGTTCGGACTCTAGACCCAAGGTTCCCAAGTAGTTGCTAAGTTACAAACTAGGTCAGCTAAAGATGAGTTGCAGGCACAAGTTTTCCTGATTCCTGACTCTAACCTAAGGTTTATTGATCCCTGAGATTAAAGCATCCATGCCTGTGCATTGGTCTGAGTTATTTGAGTTAAAGGAAAAAGGTTTTTTTTTTTTTAATAATATATATATATTTTGTTTGATTCTTCTAAGTCTAACCTCATATCAGCTTTCAACACGGTCTATGTCGGATTCATTGTCCCCATTGCTATACCTCGAAGGGTGCCTGGCTTTCGATGCTTCGAGATAGCGCCGCCCATAACGACCCCAAGAACTCCTGGCAATCGACATTTCGATATAGTATCGCCCATGGATTTCTTTAACGAATTCAGGCCTATGGCAATCGACACTTCGAGATAGGGCTACCCATGGTACCTGAACCGCACAATGCCCCTACATGCACCCAATAGGATGGATATCCTAAGAGACAAGCGCTGAGGAGGTAATATGTTATCATCGCATCCTCAAGGTGAGTATATACTCCACTTCTCCTGCAGTGGGAACTCTTCCAATCAAAATGTGTTTTCAATCCTCTCCTAAGTCAAAACTAAGATAACCAAATCTCTTTTCAGAAAGAAAGAAATTAAGTTAATTACCATATCAAGTGTGTGAAATTTGGATGCTTGGGTTACAAGGACCCGTAAACCAAATGGTAGACAAGCCTCCAGGTACTACCCCACCTTTTAACTCAAACCCTAGCTTCCCTTTCTCAACCTCTTGAGGAATGGTCTGCAACTTAAATCCTACTTAAGTTTTTAAGTCCACAAAGGATCCTAAATGTCTAAAGCTAGTAGCTCATTTAGCTTCTAAAGTTTGACCCTAGAATTAACTTAGTCTTCCCTAGAGTTTTGATTTGCTTAAGACTGCAAGATCTAGCCAGTTAAGCTCAAAACTCTTTTTTTTTTATGCAAATGTATGTAATGAATGCACTATGCTATGTATATCCCCAAATACACCCCCCATGCCTAAAATCTGCAATGTCCTCATTGCATAGAAGGATATTACCTGGGTCAGAGTTGGGCTGAATAGCCAAAGAACCTGCAAATCAGGTTCAAGAATTGCAGAAATAGGCCCTAAAAATGAGCAAAGCAATGTTGGCCTAGAAAATAGGTAACCTAGGATGTTGGCGAGCTGATGATGAATCCCAATAGCAAATGCTCACCCAACTAAGATTGGAATAAAATCTTCCCAGGTCACCAGAGGAGGTTCTAAAGGATAAATAGGTATAACAACCTCCAAAGGGGTAGTGGGAGGATGACAAGGATCCTCCAAAAGGAATGGGGAAGGAATGGTGTAGAGATAAACCCCCAGGGTAATGGACTGACCAAAGAAATCATCAATCCATACCCGATACTTCATTATGGGAAATATTGGTCTGTTAAGCGCCCTGGTCAGAACAAAAGTGAGCAATTCTCTAAGGCAAGGATCGTCTAGGGTGTCTAAGTTACAAGGTTGCGGGATGGCCATAAGATCTAGGTTGGATTTAATCAGCTCGGTGTCCATCCCTAACACTCTTTCTAGATCCTCAATTTCATCCCTAGCATTCCTTGCACCATCACATGTATCTTCCTGCTCTTCATCAGGAGTCACAATTTTGCTTTCAGATATAAGCGAATCAGAGGGTGACTTGGAAATGAATGAAGGCAGGTTGGAAGCAACATATCTAGGGATTATCCTATCAATGTCATCCCCAGGTTTTTGTCCTTTACTCAAATCTTCCCTAGAGTCTATATGTGAATCCACATAAATCTTAGAAGTTGCTTCCAAATTTTCCATCATTTCATCATGAGGAGAAATATCATCAATGGTTGTGCTAAGGAACCCTAATTTGGTCAAATTTGTGACATCCTCAGAGGCTAACTCTTCAAATAAGACATAATCACCCTTAGTGTCACTCCAAATCTTGAATGTAGGTTCCTCATATTATTCATCTTTCTCCTCAAATCACAATTCATCATGTACCCAAGGTCTGGAATCATTTAATATCTCAGTAGATCCCCTAGGGTGCTCTATCTGAGGTAAATGGTTTACACTGGTAACATTGGACTCCTCAGATAGGTCAATTTCTTCAGGGTTAGGTTCCCTAAGGGTGGGTTTGAGTTCCATCTCGTGATCAGAAGGGAGGGTAGGTTTAACAACTTGACTTCGACCCACTTCATCAAATGTCACGAAAATACTATCTTCTGGGTCGAGGTCTTCCAATGGTACCATCATTCCCTCCTGTTGACTCCAATATAATTCAGGTGGATACTCAACCTTATCATCATCGTCCTCGAGTTGCCACCTTTCTTCATCCAATGCATATCTACTTTTATGTGTATCTTCCTCCCACCTAAGGCGTGGATCTCTCAAGGAAGTGTCATCTAATGGGGAGGTTTCAAAATCGATCCTCGAAAAGTAGCTATTCTCCCCAGAATTTCCCTCCAACTTAAAGTGTAGCTCTCCCACGGGAGATGCATCTATTGTAGAGGGGTGTACATCATCCTCAATGGGGTAGATTGGGTGGCTAATTTCATCTCTTTCTTGTTGGCCTACTCTCGAAGATTCTCCTAACAATTCAATCATTTTGTTTGGCATTTTCTGTATTTTCATCTTCAAAGAGGAGAGGTCATTTCTATCATGAGAGAAGTCAGGCTCAGGCTTATAGTACCTAGGAGTGTCTGTCCAACCATAATAATTTTTCAGGGAGGGTGGGTTGGGTATTTCTATGGTGTGTGGGATATTAGGCAAAGCAAATCCCGCTCCTAGGTTCTGCTCACTGATTTGGGGCTTAACCAGGCCAATACTCGTATAATAGGAGAAAAACGGATCCCAATGATTGTTATTATGTCCGTCAAGGGATGGACCATCTCAGCGTCTGGGATTGAAGGATGCAGAGGGGGGTGAGGGTGTGGGCAAGAGGTGAAAGGATGAAAATTGATGTGGTCCATTCTAACTCACACCTCAATCAGAATTCCCCAAGCAAAACACAATTTAAACAGGACTTTTTGGGTCTTTCCCAATTTAGGCTTTTGATTTAAGTCAAATTGTACGTGACAATACAATTTGTTCAATTAATTTACGTGCCTATTGTCAACCTACGGCTCACCTAAGAAGACCTAGTTGGAGCTTAGGTGTTCTTCCCTAAATCTCAAATGGTAGAGCAACTCCAAAGATGGAAGATCGAGGGATGCAAGTAGGCCTAAGCCTTCCTTTGAAGCTGTGCTTCGCGGTGCTTCTCAACTACCCCCAAAAATCCGTGACAGGGTATCCCCATCTTTGTATTTACAAAACCTTTGATCTCAAGTTCCAAACACTTCAGAATCCAACGATAGGAGGGTTCTTATCCTAGTATTTCCAAACCTATGGAGTGTCTAAAAGCGTGCCGTGGTGCAAGCAAAATAAGTGTACATACACCGCAAAAGATTTTGAAATTTGAATCGTATGCCAAGTTTGAAAATCAAATCCTTGGTTTTTAAAATGTCCCTCCTTTAGTTAGTCATTTTTCTAGAAAATATGTAACCACTTGTTAGATTTATTCAATACAGATTAGGTGGTCTTCGCATTAAGTCCCAAATGCAATGCGTGATCAAGCATAGGATGCAAAGTAAGAGAATGTGTACCTTGCTTCTAGCAATCACTGATGCGAGAATGCATGCAATGCAAAGAAGTAATTTAGAGGCTGCTCATACAGGCCTGAATGATTCGTCCTAGGCAGGCAGCTCATTTTTTTTTATTATTATTTTTCAAACTACTTATGCACAAGCAAATAAAAGTAAACAATCACAGAAAAAAAACCTAAATCTAAAGAAAAGGGAACAGGCTCTCAAAAATTACCCAACACGGGCCTAAAACAAAATCGGGGAACAAACCCCTCAAAATATACCCCACAACAAGGGTTTCAAACCAAATGCAATGAAAAATTAAATCTAAAGTCTTAATTCTACTCTAATCAGATTTGCGACCAAATGTACATTGATGACCGTCACGTCCTCGTCCTTCTCCTCCTTTTCAAAGTAGCTTGACCAATTCTCCTCTGGCGATGTCAAAGGTCGCCTCTTACGATGGCTGATACCTCGTGATTAACCCATAGTTGTGGGCTATTTAAGTATTTAAGTGCCTACACATTAGGTTAATTCTAACATTTATTTAGTATAAATTAGGATGTAAATAGATTAATTCGTAGTTTTAATTTAATTACATAATCCATGCATTGCATTCATATTTTAAGTGCATTTAGAATTAGCTTAGAATGGCATTCATCTAATTAGATAACCAATTAGGTATATTATTTTCATTAACATAAAAGTTGAGGGTCTGTATATAAATGGCCCTAATATTTTAACATTATTCTCTTTGTTCTTCTTCTTGCAGGAACGGCTGGCTGCCACTCCAACGCCCAGTTGCCGTAGTGAAGAACCCATTCAAGGGGGAGCAGATGTGGTGGATCTTGTCGGGCAGCTGATTTCAAATTTGTGCAGGCCACTACAAAAGGAGGGAGGCAGCCGAGCTCGGGAGGCCTCCACCACCGACCCACCACTGTGCAGAGAGACCTCTCTTCCACTCCATATTGCCGGCCTCTACTGTGGCGGCGAGTCTCCACCACCGTGGGCGTGTGGTGTGATAGGCCACACCGCCATCCGGAGCTCGTCCACATCACCGTGAGCACCTTAGCGTGCATCTCCCTCGCCGTCGTCGCCAACCACCACCACCGCAGCTACTGATTCAACCACCCTTTAGTAACTTAAGACGTCCGGGAAATTTCCCGGATGTCTGAAGCTACCCGCTCACCTCCACCCACTCGCCTGCGTACCCATCTGAAGTCCACCTGCAACCGCTCTCCACGCAGCGCCCTCTTCCCGCACCTACAGAGCCACCCACTCACCTCCAACAGCCCACGCCCTCCTCAGCCTGCAGCACTCTCCAACCGCACCCGCTCCCCACACGCCTGTAGCCCATGCCATCCTCCCGCGCCTGCAGACTAGCACACACCTTTGCCCGTGCGCTCGCCACCAGCAGCAGCCACCCGCGCACAGCTGCAGAACTCCAACTGCCCTTCCCCGCGCCTGCAGACCAGCGCAAACCCTCTTCCCCGCGCCTGCAGACCCATCCAACCGCGCCTGCAGAACTTCACCCGCACCCGCTCCCGCGCCTGCAGCACCGTCCGCCTGCGCTTGCAGAATCGCCTGCAGTGCCCTCGGCCCGCGCTGCAGACCTGCACAACCGCACATGCCTCCTCTCGCGCCTGCAGACCCGCACAATCGCACACACCTCCGCCTATGCCTGCAACTTGCGCACCCACTCCCGCGCCTGCAGAGCCGCCAGCAGCAGCGCGTGGCAGTTCTCACGCCAACAGGCCGCGCACGCTCACTGGCTGCAGCACCTCCGCCGGAGCTCGTCCGGCCACCTCCGGCCGCCGCGCAACTCGCCGCCACCACCGATTCGAAGCCCTTGGTCCAAGGGACTTCCTCCAAGCTTCCCGCGCCTAGCCATCCACACCTCGTCGCGCAAGGCAAAGGGGAGAAATTCCCCTATTTTGCTACAGTAAACCGTCAATTAGAAATTACATTTTATGCCATTGTCATTTTTAATCATATTTTATTGATTCTGCATTGCGGAAAATATACTCTAGTTTCTCAGAATTGCTATTTCAGCATTGTTTCTTGCTTAAACCTTAATCTGAAGGCAATTTTGGCTTGATTCTTGTCCAAACTAACTACGAACAAACGTTTTTAACTTGTGCGAATTTTAATACGTCATTGCCTCCCTGTGGATTCGACCCGCTCCTCTACGAGTGGTTATTTTTTCTTAAATATTGATTAGTCGATTTTTCCACCACATTAAACTGCAAACGACTTTAAAGCGAAAGATCAACGAGTCAAATGGCGCCGTTGCCGGGGAGGCAACAGACGCAATAATTTCGCTTGATTTTATTTTGATTATTTGTCAATTGAACAGTGATTTGACCATTTATTATTTTCTTTTCTGTGCGAGAAAATTTGTGCAAGAATCAGCCCCAGTGAGAGGCGATCCTGGACGTCGCCAGAGGAGAATTGGACGAGAAATTTTGAAAGGAGGAGAAGGACGAGGATGCGACGGACACCATTGTATTTAGTCGCTAGTTTAATTAGACTAGAATTAAGACTGTAGACTTAATTTTTCATTGCAGATAGTTTGAAACCCTTGTTCAGGGGCATATTTTGAGGGGTCTGTTGCCCGATTTTGTTTTGGGCCCGTGTCTGGGTAATTTTTGGGAGTCTATTCCCTTTTCTTTAGATTTAGGTGTTTTTATTATTATTACTTTTATTTTCTTGAGCATAAGTAGTTCTAAAATAAAAAAAATGAGCTGCCTGCTAGAAGCTGCCTGCCCTAGGATGAACCATTTAGGTCTGTACGAGCAGCCTCTAGATTTACTTCTCTGCATTGCGTGCATTCTTACATCGTAGATCGCTGGAGGCAAGGTACGCATTCTCTTTGCATCCTATTCTTGATCACGCATTGCATTTGGGATTTAATTCAAAGACCACAAAGTCTGTACTGAATAAATCTAACAAGTGGTCACATTTTTTTTAGAAAAAGTACTAAATAAAGGAGGGACATTTTAAAAACCAAGGATTTGATTTTCAAACTTGGCGTGCGATTCAAAGTTCAAAATCTTTTACGGTGTATGCACACTTATTTCACTTGCACCACGGCACGCTTCTAGACACTCCTTAGGTTTGGAAATACTAGGACAAGGGCCCTCCTATCGTTGGATTCTGAAGTGTTCGGAACTTGAGATCAAAGGTTTTGTAAATCCAAAGAGGGGGATACCCTGTCACGGATTTTTGGGGGTAGTTGAGAAGCACCGCAAAAGCACAGCTTCAAAGGAAGGCTTAGGCCTACTTGCATCCCTCGATCTTCCGTCTTTGGATTTACTTGACCATTTGAGATTTAGGGAAGAACACCTAAGCTCCAACTAGGTCTTCTTAGGCGAGTCGTAGGTCAACAATAGGCGCGTAAATTGATTGAACAAATTGTATTGTCACCTGCAATCTGACTTAAAATCAAAAGCCGAAATTGGGAAAGACCTAAAAGGTCCTTTTTGAATTGTGTTTTGCTTGGGGAATTCTGATTGATGTGAGTTAGAATGGACCACATTGCTTTTCATCCTTTCACATCTTGCCCACACCCTCACCCCCACTCTGCATCCTTCGATCCCAGACGCCGAGATGGTCCATTCCTTGATGGACATAATGACAATCATTGGGATTCATTTTACTCCTATTATAGGAGTATTGGCCTGGTTATGCCCCAAATCAGTGAGCAGAGCCTAGGAGCGGGATTTGCTTTGCCCAATATCCCACATACCAAAGAAATACCCAACCCACCCTCCCTGAAAAAGTATTATGGTTGGACAAACACTCCTGGGTACCATAAGCCTGAGCCTGACTTCTCTCATGATAGAAATGACCTCTCCTCTTTGAAGATGGAAATACAGAAAATACAAAACGAAATGAGTGAATTGTTAGGAGAATCTTTGAGAGCAGGCCAACAAGAAAGAGATGAAATTAGCCACCCAATCTACCCCATTGAGGATGACGTACACCCCTCTACAATAGATGCATCTTCTGTGGGAGAGCTACACTTTAAGTTGGAGGGAAATTCTAGGGAGAATAGCTACTTTTCGAGGATCAATTTTGAAACCTCCCCATTAGATGACACTTCCTTGAGAGATCTACACTTTAGGTGGGAGGAAAATACACACGAAAGTAGCTATGCACTGGATGAAGAAAGGTGGCAACCCGAGGAAGATGATGATAAGGTTGAGTATCCACCTGAATTATATTGGAGTCAAAAGAAGGGAATGATGGTACCATTGGAAGACCTCGACCCAGATGATAGTATTTTCGTGACATTGGATGAAGTGGGTCAAAGTCAAGTTGTTAATCCTACCCTCCCTTCTAATCACGATATGGAACTCAAACCCACCCTTAGGGAACCTCACCCTAAAGAAATTAACCTATCTGAGGAGTCTGATGTAACCAGTGTAAACCATTTACCTCAGATAGAGCACCCTAGGGGATCTGCTGAGATATTAAATGATTCTAGACCTCGGGTACATGATGAATTGTGTGATGAGGAGGAAGAGGAATTATATGAGGAACCTACATTCAAGATTTGGAGTGACACTAAGGTTGATTATGTCTTATTTGAAGAGTTAGCCCCTGAGGATGTCACAAATTTGACCAAATTAGGTTTCCTTAGCACACCCATTGATGATATTTCTCCTCATGATAAAATGATGGAAAATTTGGAAGCAACTTCTAAGATTTATGTGGATTCACATGTAGACTCCGGGGAAGATTTGAGTAAAGAACAAAAACCCGGGGATGACATTGATAGGATAATCCCTAGATCTGTTGCTTCCAACCTGCCTTCATTGACTTCAAAGTCACCCTCTGATTCTCTTATATCTGAAAGCGAAATTGTGACTCCTGATGAAGAGCAGGAAGATACATGTAATGGTGCAAGGAATGCTAGGGATGAAATTGAGGATTTAGAAAGAGTGTTTTGGATGGACACCGAGCTGATTAAACCCAACCTAGATCTTATGGCCATCCCACAACCTCGTAACTTGGACACCCTAGACGATCCTTGCTTTAGAGAATTGCTCACTTTTGTTCTGACTAGGGGGCTTAACAGACCAATATTTCCTGTAATGGAGTATCGGGTATGGATTGATGATTTCTTTAGTCAGTCCATTACCCTGGGGGTTTATCTCTGTACCATTCCTTCCCCATACCTTTTGGAGGATCCATCTTATCCTCCCCCTACCCCTTTGGAGGTTGTTTTACCTGTTTATCCTTTAGAACCTCTTCTGGTGACCTGTGAAGATTTCATTCCCATTTTAGTTGGGTGAGCATTTGCTATCGGGATTCATCATCAGCTCGCCAACATCCTAGGTTACCTATTTTCTAGGCCAACATTGCTTTGCTCATTTTTAGGGCCTATTTCTACAATTCTTGAACCTGATTTGCAAGTTCTTTGGCTATTTAGCCCAGCTCTAACCTAGGTAATACCCTTCTATGCAATGAGGACATTGCAAATTTTTGGCATGGGGGGGTGTACTTGGGGATATACATAGCATAATTGCATACATTTGTACATATAAAAAAAAAAGAGAAAAAAAAAAGGTTTTGAGCTTAACTGGCTAGATCTTGCAGTCTTAAGCAAATCAAAACTCTAGGGTAGACTAAGTTAATTCTAGGGTCTAACTTTAGAAGCTAAATGAGCTACTAGCTTTAGACCTTTAGGGTCCTTTGTGGACTTAAAAACTTAAGTAGGAGTTAAGTTGCGGACCATTCCTCAAGAGGTTGAGGAAGGGAAACTAGGGTTTGAGTTAAAGGGTGGGGTAGTACCTGGAGTCTTATTCTACCTTTTGGTTTACGGGTCCCTGTAACCCAAGCATCCAAATTTCACACACTTGGTCTGGTAATCAACTTAATTTCTGTCTTTCTGAAAAGAGATTTGGTTCTCTTAGTTTTGACTTAAGAGAGGCTTGAAAACACATTTTGATTGGAAGAGTTCCCGCCGCAGGAGAGGTGGAGTATATACTCACCTTGAGGATGCGATGATAACATATTACCTCCTCGGCACTTGTCTCTTAGGATATCCATTCTACTGGAGGCATGTAAGCGCATTGCGCGGTTCAGGTACCATGGGCGGCCCTATCTCGAACTGCCGATTGCCATAGGCCTGAATTCGCTTAAGAAATCCATGGGCGATACTATCTCGAAGTGTCAATTGCCAGGAGTTCTTGGGGTCGTTATGGGTGGTGCTATCTCGAAGCATCGAAAGCCAGGCACCCTTCGAGGTATGGTAATGGGGACAATGAATCCGACACAGACCGTGTTGATAGCTGATCTGAGGTTAGACTCAGAAGAATAAAAAAAAAAAATCCTTTAACTCAAATAACTCAGACCAATGCATAGGCACGGATGCTTTAATCTCAGGGATCAATAAACTTTAAGGTAGAGTCAGAAATCAGGGAATCTTGTGCCTGCAACTTGTCTTTAGCCGACCTAGTCTGTAACTTAGCAACTACTTAGGAACCTTAGGTCTAGAGCCTGAACTTAATATGCTTCTGAAGGAAGACTAAGTGAGTTGACTAGTCTACTTGGAGTACTAGATTTCGCTTAATTTTGCTAGGGACTAGCAAAAACTAGGCATGGGGGTATTTGATTAGCCCATAGTTGTGGGCTATTTAAGTATTTAAGTGCCTACACATTATGTTAATTCTAACATTTATTTAGTATAAATTTAGATGTAAATAGATTAATTCATAGTTTCAATTTAATTACATAATCCATGCATTGCATTCATATTTTAAGTGCATTTAGAATTAGCTTAGAATGGCATTCCTCTAATTAGATAACCAATTAGGTATATTATTTTCATTAACATAAAAGTTGATGGTCTGTATATAAATGGCCCTAATATTTTAACATTATTCACTTTGTTCTTCTTCTTGCAGAAACGGCTGGCTGCCGCTCCAACACCTAGCTGCCGCAGTGAAGAACCCATTCAAGGGGGAGCGGATGTGGTGGATCTTGTTGGGCGGCTGATTTCAAATTTGTGCAGGCCACTACAAAAGGAGGAGGGAGGCAGCAGAGCTCGGGAGGCCTCCACCACCGACCCACCACTGTGCAGAGAGACCTTCTCTCTTCCACTCCATACTACCGGCCTCTACTGTGGCGGTGAGTCCCCACCACCGTGGGCATGTGGTGTGACAGGCCACACCACCATCTGGAGCTCGTCCGCATCACCGTGAGCACCTTAGTGTGCATCTCCCTCGCCGTCGTCGCCAACCACCACCACCGCAGCTACTGATTCAACCACCCTTTAGTAACTTAAGACGTCCGGGAAATTTCCCGGACGTCTGAAGTTACCCGCTCACCTCCACCCACTCGCCTGCGTACCCATCTGAAGTCCACCTGCAACCACTCTCCATGCAGCTCCCTCTTCCCGCGCCTACAGAGCCACCCGCTCACCTCCAACAGCCCACGCCCTCCTCAGCCTGCAGCACTCTCCAACCGCACCCGCTCCCCACGCGCCTACAGCCCACGCCATCCTCCCGCGCTTGCAGACCAGTGCACACCTTCGCCCGCATGCCCGTCACCAGCAGCAGCCGCCCGCACTCAGCCGCAGAACTCCAATTGCCCTTCCCCGCGCCTGCAGACCAGCGCAAACCCTCTTCCCCGCACCTGCAGACCCGTCCAACCGCGCCTGCAGAACTTCACCCGCACCCGCTCCCGCGCCTGCAGCACCCTCCGCCTACGCTTGCAGAACCGCCTGCAGTGCCCTTCTCCCGCGCTGCCCACCTACACAACCGCGCATGCCTCCTCCCACGCCTGCAGACCCGCACAATCGCGCATGCCTCAGCCTACGCCTGCAGCTTGCGCACCCGCTCCCGCGCCTGCAGCACCCTCCGCCCGCGCCTGCAGAGCCACCAGCAGCAGCATGTGGCAGTTCTCACGCCAATAGGCCGCGCACGCTCACCGGCTACAGCACCTCCGCCGGAGCTCGTCCGGCCATCTCCGACCGCCACGCAACTCGCCGCCACCACCGATTCGAAGCCCTTGGTCCAAGGGACTTCCTCCGAGCTTCCCGCGCCTAGCCATCCACTCCACGTCGCGCAAGGCAAAGGGAAAAAATTCCCTTGTTTTGCTACAGTAAACCATCAATTAGAAATTACATTTTATGCTATTGTCACTTTTTAATCATATTTTATTTATTCTGCATTGCGGAAAATATACTCTAGTTTCTCAGAATTGCTATTTCAGCATTGTTTCTTGCTTAAACCTTAATCTGAAGGCAATTTTGGCTTGATTCTTGTCCAAACTAACTACGAACAAACGTTTTTAACTTGTGCGAACTTTAATACGTCATTGCCTCCCTGTGGATTCGACCCGCTCCTCTACGAGTGGTTATTTTCTCTTAAATATTGATTAGTCGATTTTTCCACCACATTAAACTACAAAGGACTTTAAAGCGAAAGATCGATGAGTCACCTCTCACAAAATTTCTCGCACAGGAAAAAAATAATAAATGGTCAAATCACTGTGCAATTGAGAAATAATCAAAATAAAATCAGGTGAAATTATTGCGTCTGTTACCTCCCCAGCAACGGTGCCATTTTGACGAGTCGATTGTTCGCTTTAAAATTGTTTGTAATTTTATGTGGTGGAAAAATCGACTAACCAATAATTAAAAATAACTACTCGCAGAAGAGCGGGTCGTATCCACAGGGAGGCAATGATGCAATAATAGCTCAGTTATTTCATATTCGTTCAATCTCGTGAGAAATCCATAGTCAAATCCGACATGAAATGCGATGGAAAGAAGATGCACAATATCTTATAAACATAAGGGTAGATGTGTAATTTTTCCTCACTGAAATATTCAATAAACATGTGATGATTTTATTCAATTTTCCATTGACATGTATTAAAGAAAATTTGTGCACATTTAAATTCCAAAACCAATGTCAAACAATAGTAATTACAAAAGCCATGCAATTATAAGAGAGCTTGAGTATGAAGTTGTAAATTTTATCACAATAAAATATTCATAAACCAAAATTCTTTTTCCTGGCAATGGCATGAAATGTAATAACTAATTATGTCCATAACAGATCATTTTACCTCTCTCCTCCTCGCGATCGGGAGAGAGGTTCAATTGAGGAGAGGTTCGTGCAGGTGGTTGGTTGAAGAGAGGCCGTCGCGGTGGTGGCTGACGAGTCGATTGTTCGCTTTAAAGTCGTTTGTAGTTTTATGTGGTGGAAAAATCGACTAATCAACAATTAATATAACCACTCAATTAGGAGCGGGTCGTGTCCACAGGGAGGCAATGATGCAATAATATCTCAATTATTTCGTATTCGTTCAATCTCGTGAGAAATCCGTAGTCAAATCTGACATGAAATGCGACGGAAAGAAGATGCACAATATCTTGAAAACATAAGGGTAGATGTGAAATTTTTCCTCAATGAAATATTCAATAAACATGTGATGATTTTATGCAATTTTCCATTGACATGTATTAAAGAAAATTTGTGCACATTTAAATTCCAAAACCAATGTCAAACAATGTTAATTACAAAAGCCACGCAATTGTAAGAGAACTTGAGTATGAAGTTGTAAATTTTACCACAACAAAATATTCATAAACCAAAATTCTTTTTCCTGGCAATGGCATGAAATGTAATAACTAATTAAGTCCATAATAGAGCATTTTACCTCTCTCCTCCTCGCGATCGGGAGAGAGGTTCATTCAAGGAGAGGTTCGCACAGGCGGTTGGCTGAAGCGAGGCCATCGCGGTGGTGGCAGCCGCACGTTGGCCGATGGCTGGAGTCGGCCGGACGGAGCTCCGGCGAAGGTAGCTGTCAAAGATGCCTATAGCTGCTGGAAGAGGGGCGGCTGTGCGGGCACGTTGAGAGCTGCTGCAGGGGGTGTGCTCTCATTGCTGGTGTTGCGGGTGCGCTGGAGTTGAGCGCGTGGAGGGTTGCTGGTGGGTGCGTTCTGGTGGAGGCGGATGCTGCTACAGGCGGTAGGCGCGGGCGCGCTGCAGAGGGCAGGGAGCGCTGCAGGCGGAAGAGGTGCTGCAGGGGCATGCGAGCGCGCGTTGGAAGCTGGAGGTGACGCGTGTGTGTAGGCAGGCGGTTAGCACTGGAGATGGCGGTGAGGTGCAGCAGGGGCATGCGCAGGCAGAAGGCGTGGCGTGGGAAGGCTGCAGCTGCTGCTGGAAACTGTTGGCCGTGCCTGCCTTGCTTGCAGCTGGAGGTGTGCGGGGCGTGGAGTGAGCGGGTGAGGGCTAACGGTTCAGGTGAGAGTGCGCGGGCTTGGTGCTGCAGGTGAGATGCAAGCATGGAGTGAGCGGGTGAGGGCTGGCGGTTTAGGTGAGCGGGCGAGGGCGGGCGGTTGGCGCTGGAGGTAAAGTAGGCGAGTGTGGTTGCTGCTGGAGTGGGGAGGTTCAAGCTTCAAACGTCCGGGAAACTGCCCAGACATCTTAACTGGCTGAGGAGTGAAATTGCAGTGGTTGCGGTGGTGGTTGTTGGTGACGATGGCGAGGGAGGTGCACGCTGAGGTGCTTACGGTAATGCAGACGAGCTCCGGATGAAGTGTGGCCTGTCACACCACACGCCCACGGTGGTGGAGACTCGTCACCACGGTTGAGGCCGGCGGTGTGGAATGGAAGAGAGACGAACTCTCTACACAGTGGTGGGTTGGAGGTGGAGGCCTGTTGAGCTCGGCTGCCTCCTCTCTTTTGAAATCAGTTGCCCGACCAGATCCAACACATCCGCTCCTCCTTGATTGGGTTCTTCACTACGGCAGCTGGAGGAAGAAATGCAGCCGTTGCACGTAGAAGAAGAATAAGAAATAATGATAAAATATTATGGTTATTTATATACAAACCCTCAACTTTTATTTTAACCTAAATTAATGCATGCAATGTACCTAATTAGTTAACTAATGCAATTCTAAGTTAATTCTAAATGCATTTAAATATGAATAAGATGCATGAATTTTGTAATTAAATTAGAAATATGAATTAATCTATTTACATCCTAATTTATGCTAAATAAGTGTTAGAATTAACCTAATGTCTAAGCACTTAAATACTTAAATAGCTCACAAATATGGGCTAATCAAATACCCCCATGCCTAGTTTTTGCTAGTCCCTAGCAAAATTAAGCGAAAACTAGCACTCCAAGTAAACTAGTCAACCCAATTGGTCTTCCTTCAGAAACATATTAAGTTCAGACTCTAGACCCAAAGTTCCCAAGTAATTGCTAAGTTACAGACTAGGTCGGCTAAAGACGAGTTGCAGGCACAAGTTTCCCTGATTTCTGAGTCTACCCTAAAGTTTATTGATCCCTGAGATTAAAGCATCCATGCCTGTGCATTGGTCTAAGTTATTTGAGTTAAAGGAAAAAGTTTTTTTTTTATATATATATTTTGTATGATTCTTCTAAGTCTAACCTCAGATCAGCTATCAACACGGTCTGTGTCGGATTCATTGTCCCCATTACCATACCTCGAAGGGTGCCTGGCTTTCGATGCTTCGAGATAGCACCACCCAGAACGACCCCAAGAACTCCTGGCAATCGACACTTCGAGATAGTATCACCCATGGATTTCTTAAGCGAATTCAGGCCTATGGTAATCGGCACTTCGAGATAGGCCGCCCAAGGTACCTGAACAGCACAATGCGCTTACATGCCCCCAGTAGGATGGATATCCTAAGAGACAAGCGCCGAGGAGGTAATATGTTATCATCGCATCCTCAAGGTGAGTATATACTCCACCTCTCCTACAGCGGGAACTCTTCCAATCAAAATGTGTTTTCAAGCCTCTCCTAAGTCAAAACTAAGAGAATCAAATCCCTTTTCAGAAAGAAAGAAATTAAGTTAATTACCAGACCAAGTGTGTGAAATTTGGATGCTTGGGTTACAAGGACCCATAAACCAAAAGATAGAACAAGACTCCAGGTACTACCCTACCTTTTAACTCAAACCCTAGCTTCCCTTCCTCAACCTCTTGAGGAATGGTCTGCAACTTAACTCCTACTTAAGTTTTTAAGTCCACAAAGGACCTTAAAGGTCTAAACCTAGTATCTCATTTAGCTTCTAAAGTTTGACCCTAGAATTATCTTAGTCTTCCCTAGAGTTCTGATTTGCTTAAGACTGTAAGATCTAGCCTGTTAAGCTCAAAACTCTTTTTTTTTCTTTTTATGCAAATGTATGCAATGAATGCACTATGCTATGTATATCCCAAAGTACACCCCCCATGCCTAAAATCTGCAATGTCCTCATTGCATAGAAGGATATTACCTGGGTCAGAGCTAGGCTGAATAGCCAAAGAACCTGCAAATCAGGTTCAAGAATTGCAGAAATAGGCCCTAAAAATGAGCAAAGCAATGTTGGCCTAGAATATAGGTAACCTAGGATGTTGGCGAGCTGATGATGAATCCCGATAGCAAATGCTCACCCAACTAAGATAGGAATGAAATCTTCCCAGGTCACCAGAGGAGGTTCTAAAGGATAAACAGGTATAACAACCTCCAAAGGGGTAGGGGGAGGATGACAAGGATCCTCCAAAAGGAATGGGGAAGGAATGGTGCAGAGATAAACCCCCAGGGTAATGGACTGACTAAAGAAATCATCAATCCATACCCGATGCTTCATTGTGGGAAATATTGGTTTGTTAAACCCCCTGGTCAGAATAAAAGTGAGCAATTCTCTAAGGCAAGGATTGTCTAGGGTGTCTAAGTTATGAGGTTGCGAGATGGCCATAAGATCTAGGTTGGGTTTAATCAGCTCAGTGTCCCTCCCTAACACTCTTTCTAGACCCTCAATTTCATCCCTAGCATTCCTTGCACCATCACATGTATCTTCCTACTCTTCATCAGGAGTCACAATTTTGCTTTCAGATATAAGCGAATCAGAGGGTGACTTCGAAATGAATGAAGGCAGGTTGAAAGCAACAGATCTGGGGATTATCCTATCAATGTCATCCCCAGGTTTTTGATCTTTACTCAAATCTTCCCCGGAGTCTATATGTGAATCCACATAAATCTTAGAAGTTGCTTCCAAATTTTCCATCATTTCATCATGAGGAGAAATATCATCAATGGTTGTGCTAAGGAAACCTAATTTGGTCAAATTTGTGACATCCTCAGGGGCTAACTCTTCAAATAAGATATAATCATCCTTAGTGTCACTCCAAATCTTGAATGTAGGTTCCTCATATAATTCGTCTTTCTCCTCATCACACAATTCATCATGTACCCAAGGTCTAGAATCATTTAATATCTCAGCAGATCCCCTAGGGTGCTCTATCTGAGGTAAACAGTTTACACTGGTAACATCAGACTCCTCAGATAGGTCAATTTCTTTAGGGTTAGGTTCCCTAAGGGTGGGCTTGAGTTCCATATCGTGATCAGAAGGGAGGGTAGGATTAACAACTTGACTTCGACCCACTTCATCAAATGTCACGAAAATACTATCATCTAGGTCGAGGTCTTCCAATGGTACCATCATTCCCTTCTTTTGACTCCAATATAATTTAGGTGGATACTCAACCTTATCATCATCTTCCTCGGGTTGCCACCTTTCTTCATTCAATGCATAGCTACTTTCATGTGTATCTTCCTCCCTCCTAAGGTGTGGATCTTTCAAGGAAATGTCATCTAATGGGGAGGTTTCAAAATTGATCCTCGAAAAGTAGCTATTCTCCCCAGAATTTCCCTCCAACTTAAAGTGTAGCTCTCCCACAGAAGATGCATCTATTGTAGATAGGTGTACGTCATCCACAATGGGGTAGATTGGGTGGCTAATTTCATCTCTTTCTTGTTGGCCTGCTCTCGAAGATTCTCCTGACAATTCAATCATTTCGTTTTGCATTTTCTGTATTTCCATCTTCAAAGAGGAGAGGTCATTTCTATCATGAGAGAAGTCAGGCTCAGGCTTATAGTACCCAGGAGTGTCTGTCCAACCATTATAATTTTTCAGGGAGGGTGGGTTGGGTATTTCTATGGTGTATGGGATATTGGGCAAAGCAAATCCCACTCCTAGGTTCTGCTCACTGATTTAGGGCTTAACCATGCCAATACTCCTATAATAGGAGTAAAACGGATCCCAATAATTGTCATTATGTCCATAAAGGGATGGACCGTCTTGGTGTCTGGGATCGAAAGATGCAGAGTGGGGGTGAGGGTGTGGGCAAGATGTGAAAGGATGAAAATCAATGTGGTCCATTCTAACTCACACCTCAATCAGAATTCCCCAAGCAAAACACAATTAAAAAGGACCTTTTAGGTCTTTCCCAAATATAGGCTTTTGATTCTAAGTCAGATTGCAGGTGACAATACAATTTGCTCAATCAATTTACGCGCCTATTGTCGACCTACAACTCGCCTAAGAAGACCTAGTTGGAGCTTTGGTGTTCTTCCCTAAATCTCAAATGGTCATGTAAATCCAAAGATGGAAGATCGAGGGATGCAAGTAGGCCTAAGCCTTCCTTTGAAGCTGTGCTTTCGCGATGCTTCTCAACTACCCCCAAAAATCCGTGACAGGGTATCCCCCTCTTTGGATTTACAAAACCTTTGATCTCAAGTTCCGAATACTTCGGAATCCAATGATAGGAGGGCTCTTGTCCTAGTATTTCCAAACCTAAGGAGTGTCTAAAAGCGTGCCATGGTGCAAGTGAAATAAGTGTGCATACACCGTAAAAGATTTTGAATTTTGAATCGCATGCCAAGTTTGAAAATCAAATCCTTGGTTTTTAAAATGTCCCTCCTTTAATTAGTCCTTTTTCTAGAAAATATGTGACCACTTGTTAGATTTATTCAATATAGATTAGGTGGTCTTCACATTAAGTCCTAATGCAATGCGTGATCAAGAATAGGATGAAAGTAAGAAAATACGTACCTTGCTTCTAGCAATCAACGACGTGAGAATGCATGCAATGCAGAGAAATAAATCTAGAGGCTGCTCATACAGACCTAAACGGTTTGTCCTAGGGGCAGGCAGCTTCTAGCAGGCAGCTCATTTTTTATTTATTTATTTACTTTTTAACTACTTATGCACAAGAAAATAAAAGTAATCAATAAACTAAAAACCTAAATCTAAAGAAAAGAGAACAAGCTCCCAAAAATTACCCAACACGGGCCCAAAACAAAATCAGGGAACAAACCCCTTAAAATATACCCCAGAACAAGGGTTTCAAACAAAATGCAATGAAAAATTAAATCTAAAGTCTTAATTCTATTCTAATCAGATTAGCGGCTAAATGTACAATGATGATCGTCACGTCCTCGTCCTTCTCCTCCTTTTCAAAATAGCTCGACCAATTCTCCTCTAAATACGTCAATGGTCGCCTCTCAATATGGCTGATTCCTCCCACAAAATTTCTCGCACAGAAAAGAAAATAATAAATGGTCAAATCACTGTGCAATTGACAAATAATCAAAATAAAATCAGGTGAAATTATTGTGTTTGTTGCCTCCCCAGCAACGGCGCCATTTGACGAGTCGATTGTTCGCTTTAAAGTCGTTTGTAGTTTTATGTGGTGGAAAAATCGACTAATCAACAATTAATATAACCACTTAATTAGGAACGGGTCGTGTCCACAGGGAGGCAATGATGCAATAATATCTCAATTATTTCGTATTCGTTCAATCTCGTGAGAAATCCGTAGTCAAATCTGACATGAAATGCGATGGAAAGAAGATGCACAATATCTTGAAAACATAAGGGTAGATGTGAAAATTTTCCTCAATGAAATATTCAATAAACATGTGATGATTTTGTGCAATTTTCCATTGACATGTATTAAAGAAAATTTGTGCACATTTAAATTCCAAAACCAATGTCAAACAATGTTAATTACAAAAGCCACACAATTGTAAGAGAACTTGAGTATGAAGTTGTAAATTTTACCACAACAAAATATTCATAAACCAAAATTGTTTTTCCTGGCAATGGCATGAAATGTAATAACTAATTAAGTCCATAATAGAGCATTTTACCTCTCTCCTCCTCACGATCGGGAGAGAGGTTAAATCGAGGAGAGGTTCACACAGGCGGTTGGCTGAAGCGAGGCCATCGCGGTGGTGGCAGCCGCACGTCGAGCGGTGGCCGGAGTCGGTCAGATGGAGCTCCAGCGAAGGTATCTGTCAACGATGGCTATAGCTGCTGGAAGAGGGGCGGCTGTGCGCGCGTGTTGAGCACTACTGCAGGTGGTGTGCTCGCACTACTAGTGTTACGGGCACGCTAGAGTTGAGTGCACGGAGGGTTGCTAGCGGGCACGCTCTGGTGGAGGCGGATGCTGCTGTAGGCGGTAGGCGCGGGCACGCTACAGAGGGCAGGGAGCGTTGCAGGCGGAAGAGGCGCTACAGGGGCATGTGAGCACGCGCTGGAAGCTGGAGGTGATGCGCGTGCGTGGGCTGGCGGTTAGAGCTAGAGGTGGCGGTGAGGTGCAGCAAGGGCATGCGTAGGCGGAAGGCGTGGCGCGGGAAGGCTACAGCTGCTGCTGGATGTTGTTGGCCGTGCTCGCCTTGCACGCAGCTGGAGGTGTGCGGGGCATGGAGTGAGCGGGTGAGGGCTGGCGGTTTAGGTGAGAGTGCGCGGGCTTGGTGCTGCAGGTGAGATGTGAGCGTGGAGTGAGAGGGTAAGGGCTAGCGGTTCAGGTGAGCAGACGAGGGCAGGCGGTTGGCACTAGAGGTAAAGTGGGCGAGTGTCATTGCTGCTGGAGTGGCGAGGTTCAAGCTTCAGACGTTCGGGAAACTTCCCGGATGTCTTAACTGGTTGAGGAGTGAAATTGCAGTGGTTGCGGCGGTGGTTGTTAGTGACGATGGCGAGGGAGGTGAACGCTGAGGTGCTCACGGTAATGCGAATGAGCTCTGGATGGCGGTGTGGCCTGTCACACCACACGCCCACGGTGCTGGAGACTCGCCGCCACGGTTGAGGCCGACGATGTGGAATGGAAGAGAGACAGACTCTCTGCACAGTGGTGGGTTGGAGGTGGAGGCCTGTTGAGCTCGGCTGCCTCCTCCTCTCTTTTGAAATCAGCTACCCGACCAGATCCAACACATCCGCTCCTCCTCGATTGGGTTCTTCACTACGGCAGCTGGAGGAAGAAATGCAGCCGTTGCACGTAGAAGAAGAATAAAAAATAATGATAAAATATTATGGTTATTTATATATAAACCCTCAACTTTTATGTTAACCTAAATTAATGCATGCAATGTACCTAATTAGTTAACTAATGCAATTCTAAGTTAATTCCAAATGCATTTAAATATGAATAAGATGCATGAATTATGTAATTAAATTAGAAATATGAATTAATCTATTTACATCCTAATTTATGCTAAATAAATGTTAGAATTAACCTAATGTATAGGCAATTAAATACTTAAATAGCTCACAAATATGGGCTAATCAGTGGCAGCCGCACGTCGAGCGGTGGCCAGAGCCGGCCTGCCGGAGCTCCGGTGAGGTGGGTTGTGCCGTTGGCTGCACCTACTGGAGGAGGGGTGGCTGTGCGTGCACGAAGACTGCTGCAGGTGGTGCGTGCGGAGGCTGCCGTTGCACACACTGAGCCCACACGCACTGCTGTAGGCGCCGCATATGGCGGGGGGTGTGCAGGCAGAAGGCGCGGGCGCGCTGCAGTTGGCAGGGGGCATTGCAGGCGGAAGGCGCGGGCATGCTGCAGGTGCAAGGCGTGGAGAAGAACGCGCGCCTACTGCGTGCGTGAAGAGGCACTGTAGGGTGCTGGCGGGTGCGTGCTGGAAGCGGGAGGTGATGCGCGTGCGTGGGCTGGCGGTTAGCGCTGGAGGTGAAGTGCGTGTGTGGGCTGGTGGTCTTTTGCAGCTGGATGGACGCGGGTGTGAAGGATCGGCCGGTCCTGCTGCTGTGTGTGCGGGTGGTGTGATGCGGGCGTGGAGTGAGCGGGTGGGTGGTGCTAGAATAGATGCTACAAGAGGTGGTTCAAGCATGCAACCGGAGGGGCACGGGCGTGGAGTGAGCGGCTGGTTGCTGCTGAAGTGTGTTTCGAAGCTTCAGACGTCCGAGAAACTTCCCGGACGTCTTAACTGACTAAGGAGTGAAATTGCAGTTGCTGCAGCGGTGGTTGTTGGTGACGACGGCGAGGGAGGTGCACGCTGAGGTGCTCACGGTAATGCGGACGAGCTCCGGATGGCGGTGTGGCCTGTCACACCACACTCCCATGGTGGTGGAGACTCGTCGCCACGGTTGAGGCCAGCGGTGTGGAATGGAAGAGAGACGAACTCTCTGCATAGTGGTGGGTTGGGGGTGGAGGCCTCCTGAGCTCGGCTACCTCCTCTCTTTTGAAATCAGCTGCCCCGACCAGATCCAACACATCCGCTCCTCCTTGATTGGATTCTTCACTGTGGCAGCTGGAGGAAGAAATGCAGCCAATGCACGTAGAAGAAGAATAAAAAAATAATGATAAAATATTATGATTTTTTATATACAAACCCTCAACTTTTATGTTAACCTAAATTAATGCATGCAATGTACTTAATTGGTTAACTAATGCAATTCTAAGTTAATTCTAAATGCATTTAAATATGAATAAGATGCATGAATTATGTAATTAAATTAGAAATATGAATTAATCTATTTACATCCTAATTTATGCTAAATAAATGTTAGAATTAACTTAATGTCTAGGCACTTACATACTTAAATAGCCCACAAATATGAGCTAATCAGTCCTCTCGTATCATTTCCTAAAGTTAATAACTTCTAAATGCCTAAGTTCTCTTTTCCTAATTTCTTTCTTTTTTTTGAAATTTTTTTTTTGGCTTTCATTTTTTTTTTAATTTTAAAAGAAATTCTACGGAGTTAACATAATGATTTCAGGAATTGATTATCCACCCCTCATGCCTAATTGATGCAATGTCCTCATTGTAAAAATAAAGACATGAAAAGGGCAGAGTAAACAGAACATCACCTGAGTGCCGTGAAAATCCGGTCAGCTCCGCAGAGAGAAGAGTGTATACACACGTGCTAAGTTTAATGCCTTCAGCTAGGCATAACATACATACAAAGAAGAAATTGAGAATTCACAAGTGCGGGTCAGAATCAAAATAAAAAGGTTGATCCTGAAACCCATCTACAGAAGATGTCCACAGACGTGGACGAGATTATGGTGCAGACCCATGCCCCTGGGTCGAGTGGTTCTAAGGTTCTGTATGAAAATAACCCAGAACCGAAGGTTGTTGTGTTTGCGGGGCCGGGCCTGTGGTTTAGTGGTGTGCAACCCAAGACCAAAGTGTCAGACAATGGGTAAAGATGGTTCAATAGGTGTGGTTGTCCACTTAACATCTAACTCAGAAAAATAATCAGTTATTTCGAGCTTGGTTGCACGTGAAAGATATCGGAAGGGTCCTGGTAGATGTAGGTGGTTTTAGGTCAATAGGTACCCTTAGATCCAAAATCAAACTTCCATCAGAATTAGCCTCCCAAATCTTTATTTCAACAATTCTATCCTCCAACATCAAGGGCTTTGGCTTCGGGACCTCTAGCATATTATTCATCCCATATGATTCTCCCAAGTCCAGAAATCGTGGCTGAATCAAGATTGACTTGGGCACAATGATCTCAGAAGTCAGGTCTTCGGGGTGAAAATGAGGACTGGGGTCATTGATTGAATCATCAAGATTCGGATCCTCCAAGTTAACCCCAATCGAATCCAAATCTTCAATAATTGGGCTATTAATTGGTTTGCCAGATTCCTCAAGCCCATTTGTCTCACTAAAATCTTCTTCCTTAAGTTCAAGTGAGACTTCACCAAAAGATTCTTCACCCTCAGAGTGAAAGAATCCATAATCCTCATTTCTATATGTCTCAAAATCATATGTCATTTCATGGTCCGTAGAGACATATTTTTCCTTGCTCCCTGGCTTGGGGATCTCAAGTGAATCAATCGGTTCATCCTTAAATGGTTGCTCTAGCCCATCCTGGTCATCCCTAGTCTCAGAAAATGTATCCCCCCGACAGGTGCCTGAGCGAGTTCAGACGTTGGCTCTCCTGAAGGGGGTTCATCTTGAGAATCATCCCAAGATTTGACTAGTGCAACCACAAATTTCATTCTCAACCTCGACAATTTCCCAAGAAGAAACTCACCCAAGTCCCTATCCCTAACACTTTGGAGCAAATCCAATAGAGAACTATTAAGTTTATTAATCATTTTGATCATAGGCTCTAGTGCTTCAATGCGTGGTGTTGGCTGAGCTTCTAAAGATTGTATAGTGTTCCTCAAATTAGCCAACACCCTATCCTTGATCTGGTTTACCTGAATTGACTGGTTCGGTTCAGGTTTGGGTGGGTTCATGTTAAATCTAGGGGAGTCAAGATGTCGAGGTTCTCGGGTCCCTCCCTGAAAGTAGGTCATTCTAGGTTGTTCAAAGGATGGTGGCAACCTATATTCAGTGGAATACTAGGGAGGGTAGGTGTTATAATCATGATATCCTTCCTGATTGTAGATCGGGTTGGTTTGGTCATCAAAGGATGGAGATCCATAATCATTATAACTCTGGGAAGGATAATAATCATAGTCTTGTCGTCCAGGGTTAGGCCCTGGACCCTGAGGTCCGGATTCATATCCCCAATCAAAGTCATCCTGACTAGTGGATGGGTAATTACAAGTCAAGTCGGGATAGTAATCATCTTGGGGATAAGTGGTGGTAGGAGGATAGGATGTGAAATGTGTGTAGGATGTGGAAGGGTACATGGTGAAGTAAGGAGGGAAATTAGAAGAGAAAGGAGCCCCGCAATACAAAAATACAAGCCTGTCCTTAGGTTGGGTAGCCTAAAGGTCTACAGACTCTCAGAATCCGTCCTAAGATTATGGACGATTTACCCTACTTATGTCCAGGCAATCCAGCCAGTTAGGAGGGACTGGGGAGAAGGTTCTTCCTTTGGCTTGCGCCTCCGGTTCCTAGTGTACCCCCCAGTCGCGGTTGTTTGATGCTACTCCCCTAGCTAGACATCAGATTGACTAGTATAAGTAGGTTAATCGTGAATAATCTCAATCTGGATCCCGATGAGAGAACCAGTCCTTAGGGCCAACATCTAATCAATTTTAGTTAGGCTTGGGACAATGGTGCTTCAGGAATGTGATGGGCCCTTTAGATGGGTTGTGCCCTTAATGATCGATTAAAATGTGTGTGTGCACAACCACGGTTTGCAAACAAGGTTATTTGATGATGTGTCTTTTAGAGTTCAACCTTGTTTAGTAGCTTTTAGGGTTTAATCTTAGGTATATTCAATCAAGTTTAGGAAAATACTCCAAGTTTTGCAAGCACTGGTGATGATATATTCCTTTAGAAATCAAAGAAAAAAATGTGGAGTGCCTGGTTCAGCCCTAAGAATCAACTTTAAGTGGCAAGCTACTTGATGAATCGCTTTTATCTTAAGTGGTGTGGCCCAAACAGTTCAATCAATTGGCCTATTGCACCACTTAGTTAAGGCACACAGAAATTTTTGACCTATTCAGATTTCTACTCACTTATTTGTGTGTTGAATTAAGTGTACCGGGTCCACAGGTAAGATCCCGGTTAAGCGGTAGAATTGATGTGATTGTGCGCCTCAAGGTGAGAAGTTGTGGGTGTTAAGTGTGTAGCTTTCAGAAAATCCCACAATCAGATAACACTTTTTTTTATTTTCTTTATTTATGTCGATGGCGAGGTGAGTGGAGGTGGCAAACAAACACCCAAATCTATCCTAGGGTTTATAAAAAGCACCTAAGTTGGTTTGGGTTTGAGTTATTAGGTTATGGAATGAAAACTAAGGTGGGGGTGGTGTGGGGGACACTTACAAAACACTCTACCCGCACTTTACTCCAGTCTACCGCACTTGGATCTCCATGCTAGGGTACCTGCAAGACAGTAGATCAAAGACAAGTAGGGTTAGTGCTATGTAAATGCAAAGAAACGCAATAAACAATAAAGTAAATTCCGTTGCCTCCCCAGCAATGGCGCCAAAATGGTCGTGGCATCCCCAGCAATGGCGCCAAAATGGTCGGACAAATCGAATATATATTACTTCTAATGTCAATTACAAGAAACTATGAAAGCATATAGAGGGAGGTGAGAGGAAATCTCCTGAATCGGCTATTCGGCGAGACGACGGCGCCTGGCAGAAGTTCAGACGAAGGAGGTGAGGAGCGAGACGACAGAGGTGAGATGCTGGAGGACGTCGGGTTGAGGAAAGCTTCGGTGTAGCTCTGGAATGGAGGTGACAAGACAGAGTTGATCTGCTACCAGAATGGAGGTGGGAGGACGGCTCCAAGGTGACCTATGAAGGGAGATGGGAAGTTGGAAGAGTATTTGGTGGGGCAGAGGTTCGCTACACTAATAGGCACCTTGGGAGCTTGAGAACAAGCTCTAATGGAGCGTTGGTAGGCTTGCCAGAGCTTGGGAGTAGGTGGGAGTAGAGTAGGTAGAGATGGCTTGGAAGGGAGGGGGTGTAGGTCCTTTTATAGTGGAGGAGAAGAGGCAAAAATCATATCTGGGTCTTTACTGACATCCACAAATGTCACTGCAGCTGTCACTGAAGATTCGCCCTTCAATTGCTCTCTGTGGGGTGCACGGACCTTTAGTGACGTCCATAAACGTCACTGTAGCTGTCGCTGAAGATCCCCCTTTCAAATCCTCTTGCTGGCATCATTAAAGGTGCGTCGCTGAAGATCCACGCCCGCTCCGCTAGCACCTGCCCCGCTGGCACTACGTGCTTCATGCGCACTTGCTCCCCGTGCCTTGTGCGCGCGCGCGGCCGTGGCTGTGCGCGTATGCTGCGCGCGGCTGCTGCAGGCTGGTGTTGGGCAGCCTGGATGGTGCCACGTGGTGGCACCTAGGCCATCCATTCTTCTTTCTTTTGTAGAGGGTGCCACGGTGCTCAGATCGGGATGATTCTCGCGATGCCGAACTGCGATCGTTGCTCCGGTTCCATCTGTTTGGTCGGATTTTCCATCTGAAACCCGTATGGATGTCTCATTGCCCCCTGGCCGTTGATCTTCCTGAGGCTTCATGTGATGTTACAGGACTCCGATCAGGACAATTTTAGAGGCGTTAGACTCCGATCGTTGTATTAATCAGATCCGTACGATCCGATCTTCCATCCGAGGCCCTGAAATAAATCCTCTCCTCTCCTGACCATAAAAAGAACCTAATTAACCCAAAATATATACAACTACTCTAAATGCACAATGATGCATGTTATGAAATATTTATAACATGAAATGCAAATCTAAGCCTAGGAACATGTATGAATAGGCATTTTACCCTCAATAAATGTGTTTATATCAGTGCCCCTGTGCACACTGAGAGGGCCACAGTGCAGGCGATGTCCACGGTGCAAGCTCTCCTTCACAGTTGAAAGGAAGGGGAAAAACCTCCCCCCCCGAGGCCGGTCGTGCCTCTTTTTAACTCTTTTGAGTTTGTTTCTTCCGCCGAGATCCTCTCCAATAGATGGGGCAGTTTGAAGCGATTGCCATTGGCTGCCGGTGGAAGCGCGAAGAGGCACGCACGATGTGCTGAGGAGTTGCGCATCCTGTGGGAAGGAAAAAAAAAATTATGTTATTTATACAATTTATCCCAAATAATGTATGAAATGCATGTTACTATAATGGAATGTATAAATATGCATGCAAGCCTTTACTTATAAAGTAATTTATTTATATATTCAAGTATGCTATGTATATGCAAATATTAATTTAATAATAAGGCATTTAAGCATTTACTTAGCCCACAATTATGGTCTCATCACTAGGGCCTATAAAAGCCTGCCCAGATCATTCCGCACCTCCCAAGCTTGAATTTGGCCTGAGATACCCCCTAATTCTTCTCTTCCCCTTGCGGCCAACAACCTAGCAAGCTCTGGCAACCCTTCGCTCTCTGTCTTGTCGCTCTGCCACAATACCAGTGACAGGGTTCCCTTTATCCCCTTCGTTCGCATCGTGCCGCACCTGCTGACATCCCTAAACCCCTCATCATCGTTGTCCTCCTCCCACTGGGTACTTCGTCTCCGGCGACGGCAGTATGAGTCGACCGCCTCCTCTGCATCCCCCTTTGTCTATCCACACTCAGTTAAGTCCTCTCTCTCTTCTCATCATTTTTCTATCATTTATTTTTGCAAACACGCCTTGACGCTCGCAAACCACCACCACCTTCTCCACCTCCGGCCAGACTTCCGGTGAGGTGTTCCCGCCGCTCCATGCCTCCATCCGCCTTGCCAACTACCTCATGAGCACCGCCACACATCACTGACCCTAAACCCTCATTCCATTCACCGTGCCAAGACCCCTACACTTCCCCCGAACACACCCACTTTCACACGCACAGGGTAACCTAGGCACGCATGCTCCGGCCACCCCACGCCACGCCGACCACCATGCCACCTTCATTGTGTTTAGGTGAAGCTCCCTACATTTTCTAATGAGGCCGCAAGGCTGCTTTCTTGCTGACAAGGTTTGAAGCCTTCGCCGCCATTGACGAAGCACGAAGCTTGCTTGGAAGCTTCACCCAGGACTCCTTGCTCTAAGCAGTGAGTCCCATGTTGCGTGGATTCCTTTCGCGCACATCTTCAGCCCAGAAATTGGCATCGATGCCCCCGCAGCTGCTGCAATTAGAGGAGACATCTCCTGTGGGCACTTGCGAAGAAGGTGGGACAACATATTCCCACCTTGGAAGTGGAGCGGAAGCAGCACCATAAAGTGCAAAAGTGACATGGGCTTATCGCCTCCTGACCACGGGGTGAGGTCCCACTCGCCCTCACTGCCTCGTCCGTGACCCCACTACCTGCGGACTTGGCCTTGACCCGTATACCTGATTAGCCTGCACTCGTCACCCACCACACACGTCGATGGGCCTAGTCCCAGGCACGCTTACCAGACCCGATAACCTGAGAAGGCTCTAGGAGAGCGAGCCTAAGAGAGAAAGAAGAAGAGAGATTGTGGGGGAGGGTAGGGGTAAGTTTGGCTCAGAGGAGAAGAAAAGGAAGCCAGGAAAGGGAAGGGCAGCAGCTGATGAGTCCATTTTAATGGACTATTGTTACGCCTAAGTTAACTTTATTTTTACATTTTATGTTTGTTAATAACTACATTAGGTTATAGAATGAGCGCATGCATCATTACTTGAGTTTTTATCTATTCTATCGCATTCTATAACTTAGTATGTAATTATTTTATGTTTCATTATTGTAGGAATAATTTGTGCAAGGAAAAGGCTGGTGAAGATAAATTTCCCCCTCAGCCGTCGGCCTCAACTAAGTCTTCCTCAACCTCCGGCCAGCCTCAATACCTCCCCAACTGCCGCCGGCCAAATTTAGTAAGGGATTTGAAAATCCCTTGACTTGTGGATGGGGGAGGAGATAAAATGAGCTGTTGGCGAGGAAGAGAGGGGTTGGCTTCACCTTCTTTCCCCCTGAGGGGATATCTCTTCTTCTCCACCTTCCCCACCGTGGAGAGGGTAGGCACTATGGAACCTAGCAAACACCAACAACTTCCACCGCCTGGCCACCTTGCTAGCCCCCCCTTCACCGCGCCAAGCAACCTCTAGCTTCCACTGCAAGTGCGCACTACCATCACCATTCCACCGCACGCCTGTAGGTAGCCAAACACCCTTGCAAGCCTGCAGCCCCCCCATCCAACGCTCCAGCATCTCCCAGAGTAGCCGCGTGCCCTGAAGGCGCCGCACTTGCAACTACGCTACTACCACCGCGCGCACTGCTCTAGCCTCTTCCATCATGCTGCTTACCGCAGCGCTCCTAGCTGCACCAAACACCCGCAGGCACCGCACCAAGCACCCTTCACCATGCAGCCACAACCCAAGTGCGTGCCTCAGCCTGCCCGCACCTGCACGCCTTGCAGGTGCTGCACCAGCCCACACCAGCACCCGCAGGCAACCAAGTTCCCGCAGGCAACCCAGCTGCTTGCAGGCGACCCACGCCAACAGCTACTCCCACGCCCACCCTAGCACACCCTTGTACGCGTGCCCAGCATGCATCTGCACAGCCTGCAGCAGCCGCTCTTCCTCCTCTCCATGCGTGGCTCTCCTCCTCTAACAGAACCCAATAGGCCGGCAGTTGTCCTCCACTGTCCGGCCGCTGTCGGCCACCTCCGGCTGCCGCGTCACCACCATCGGGCAGCACCACCCCGTCGACTCTTGTTGCCAACCGTGCGTGGCCGTCCAAGAGAGGAAGAGAAAGGAGAAATCCTCTGTTTTCTCCTCAATTGAACTTTACATTTCATGCCATTGCCATTAGATATTATTATTTTATTCAGGCCACATTGCATGGATGCACTTATAGTTTCTTGAATTTACTTCACTTGTGTTTTGTGCATCATTCTACATTGAAATTCAGATCAGATTTGCATGCAAGTTAAATTTATATGATATGCCATGACACGTGCATCATATACATATTTTTGGGAGCTTAATTCCTGAAGTGAAAATTGCATAAATAACCTTGAACTTTTAAGGCAATTGCAAGATCCATTCAGAATAGTACATTCCTCGCATTGAAGTTGCAAAGTTGTCTGAAAATAGCATCATCCTATACTCGTGAATTTATTGGTCTATTCCTCCCTGTGGATGAGACATTTTTATTTTGGTTAAATTTGATATTTAGTTTTGATTGAGAGATTTTCCACCACATAAAACACGACATATCATTCTATTGCTATCATAAATAAGCGAGAATCTCTCCGTCAAATGGCGTCGTTGCCGGGGAGGCAACAGACACAATAGATTCACTTTATTATTTTTGAATATTCTTAGTTGCACAATTATTCTTTATCTTATTGTGCGAGGAATCTGACGGGGCGGCAGGCACAGTAGAGCGACAACATTGACCTTGAACGACGAACACAGCGAGCGCGCACGGCGGAGATGATCTTTTTGGTGCACCTTGACGCCACCTGGAGGCTAGCAACAGGAGCACGTGGGCCTTGATCCCACCCACGTAGGCTTACGGAGTAGCCTATTTCTGATTTAGTCATTAGAGCTTAGTTTAGATGTAGTTTAGATAGACATTAGAATTTAATTTCTGTCTTTTGGACCCTTGTCGAGTATTTTTGGGAACGTGTTCCCAGTGTTTCTTTATTTCTTATCACTCTTGTATGTGGGAGCGTATTTTCGGGAGCATGTTCCCATTTATTTAGATTATAGGATTATTTGAATTGTTTGAACTGCATATCGATTAGTTAGTCAGATTAGGTTTGTTTGCTTATTATTATTATTAAAAAATTTTAGAAAAATATATTCGAATTGCCTGCTAGAAGCTGCATATCTATAGGACGACCATCTAGGATTAAATGAGCAGCATCTAGTTTATTTTTACTGTATTGCATACATTCTTGCATGAAGAAAGCTGGAGTAAGGTACGTCTTCTCTTGAGCATCAATTACCTGTCATGCATCAGCATTGAACCTAAATCTAAGACCACTAAAGTGCTTGAATTGAATTAATTCAATGGTCACTTTAAAAATTAGGACTGTTAAGAGGTTGGACCTTAAAATTTGTGACTTAAAATTGTGTGCAAAAGGATCTTGTTTGCAAAATTTCCAAACTCAAAACATGATCGTATGATTGCACACCTAAGACATTGTGCACCTCACACATAAGGTCACTAGATAAATTTATACCTCTCCTCTTTTGCACCACAAGGGAAGTTAGTCAGAAATCAACAAGCCTATCCACCAAGTTACCTTGGTTCCTCGTCTGTGGGCTTGATTCGAGACTTCCATCCCATGCGAGTAGGTTATAGGCACCAACGAAGGTTGGCCTAGGAAGCGTAATTTTTGCAAAACTTGTTTGGCCACCAACTGAACATTTAATTCTAAGACCTAGAATCTAATGAAAACAAATCCCACTGGATTTACGTTTGCTTTGACAGCGTTAGAACTCTCTAGGAAGTTTCTACTTGTGTTCTGAATTCTTCTAAATCATAAGAGAGTTAAAAACTGTTTGGCTTAAAGAAATGGATCACCCTTACTCCTATCATTTAGATTACCAGAGTTAATACTTCCCATCTTTTAACCAGGATCCCATGCCCCGACGTATCCATCCTTTGATGGGTACATTGACAATTCATGGGATCATTCATATTCCTATCCTGGGAGTGTTGGCTTGATAACTCCCATTGTTGAGCAGAGCCTAGGAGCGGGATTTTCCAACCCTGGAATCCCTACTTCTATGCAAACACCTAACCCTCCCACCCTTCATGATTTTCCGTATCGAGGTTGGATCGATACCCCTAGGCAACCAGAACCTGAAATTGACTATCCTTTGCAACCTGATAATAGTAGTCTCTCCTCTTTTATGATAGACATGCAAAAATAGAAAAAGGAAATGTTGGAATCCATGGGAGAGATGTTGAGGAATAGTCAACAGTTAAACGAAGAAACAAGACAGCTTAGCTATGCACTTCCCAGTAATTCTGATCCTTACGACCATGATCATGAAAATAATTTTGAGGAAACCAATGACAATAGGGATCTAGTTTTATGTAGCTATCACTTAGACTCTCCCGATGAGACACGACCACTAGACGAGAACGATCATAGTGATTATCCACCCGAGCTATATTGGAGTCAAAAGCAAGGGAAGATGGTACCTCTTAAGGACCTTGACCTCAATGATAGTATTCTCCTTATCCCTACTAACCCGGGTCAAGGTTGTATTGTTCCTATCACTTCCCCTATTGATTATCTAGTGGAATCCCATTCTACACTTAGGGAATCAACACCTATCATTCAGCACCCTGAGGATTTAAATGCACCCAATGAAGGTGACCCTAAGGGAATGGAGGATGAATTAGATCAATTTTGGTCTCAAGGATATAAAGAGTCTATTTTAGAGGATGAGGATGCCCCAATGGAGGAACCTAGACTGAAAATCTGGAGTGAATCATAGGGGAATTATTTATTATTTGAGGATTTACCCTTAGAGGATATAAATAATATGGTGAAATCTAGATTCCTCCCTTCTTTTGAGAGTCATCCTCCAACAAAATAGGAGTTGATATTAGAGGAGGACAAACACAATAGTGAGAAGCCTAAAGGAGACTCTCGGGGACAAAACACGTCAATGGAGGATTTATGCCCCGAGAAGAACAGATAATTGAGTGATATAGGCTTGCTCCAAAACATTAAGACTGATCCTCCTTCAGGAATATTGAGGATACTGATCCAACTCCTCCCGTTACTAGTGAATCACATATACACCCTGACAAAAACTCAAGTGAACCAAAAGAATTCGGGGATGAGATTAAAGACAACGATTCTGTTGCTTTGACCCTGCCATCAAAGGAATTTAATTTGGAGTCCACCATTGATTCACATATACTGGAAAGTGAAGATATGACTCCGATCATTAATAATAGGCAGGGTGACTTCAATTTTTCTGCAATAATTGTTAGGGAGAATACACAATCTGAATCGTTGTTGGAGTTGGACTTGACATCGACTAAGCCCTCCTTGGACTTAACCATTGCCGCCCAACACCACAAATAACCCTTACACTCCCTAACCGATCCTTGGCTCAGATTTCTGCTCATGAACATTCTTTCTGGAGAACATATCAGGCCAGTACATCCTCGGGTAGAATGGAGAGTGTGGATTGATGCTTGTACTTTTAGTCTTGCCATTCAAGGGTTTCAAATATTAATGTTTATATCCTTTAAAACCCGTCCAGCTTTGGAGGATCCTTGTTATCCTCCACTTATTCCATTTCGGGAAGCCTCTTTTCATATTCCTTTTATTATTCCTAGACCTCCCCAAGTAGCCAACGAGGTTTTTTGCTTTCATAACTTCTGGCGAGAATTTGGGATTACGTTGCATCATCGGCTCGCCAACATCCGTGGCTACCTGTTTTCTAGGTCTACACTGTTACGCATATTTTTAGGGCCTAACTTTTTCTGTCTGGAACCAGACTTACAGGTTCCTTATAAGTCTGGCTGCTGGCAGAAAATGCAGCGCTTGTTGGGAGGCAACCCAGCATTCTGAATAACACCTCATCAGGTGATTTCTTTCCTTTCTCCCCCTACTTTTATTTTACAATGAGGACATTGTAGAATTTAGGCATGGGGGGGTGTATTTTGCATTTTAAGAAGTATTCATGCATTTAGGTTAGCATATAAAAAAAAAATTCTCTTTTCTTGAGCCTAATGGGTTAGTCCCTAGCAAAATTTCTTTGTCATTGGAGGTTTTTCTTCTTGAATTATTTCTTAAGTTTAGAATCTAGTATATTTACTTCACGTGCACGTAGACTGGGCTATGGATCTTTGAAAAAAATCGATAAGCATTTTTAGTCTACTAAACCCTTGGACAGTTCATAGGGAGTCAGGCATACTATCTTCTAGTAGATCCACCTCATATTTGTGAGAAGAAAGTAGAGGGATTACTGGTGCGCTAAGTCTAGTGCAAGGACTCTTAAGTTTTGGACAATTAGATGATGATATGTCATAGTTAGGCATAATTTTTGCTCTCTATTCCTAGGTGCGTACTTTGTGTGAATTCCTGAGAGTCACCAAATAAGGTCGATACATAGAGATTGAGTCTTAATAAAGTTATGACTATAGTGGATGGTTACGACCATCCTTCAGGGAGTCCTCGGCTGAAGGAGGGTAATAGTGTCAAAGGTCAGAAATACACTTGTCCCATCCATTCCTTCCCGGTGTCGAGAATAGGTACTTCCACCAAATAAGCCACACAATATCCTCTTGACCATCATCATCCCTAATAATGCCTCATAAATAAACGTCTATGTTGTGTTATGTTGATTTAAAAAAAAAAGAAGAAGAAACAATTATATTTCAAAAAAAAAAAAGAAAAGAAAAGAGAGAAAAGAAAAAGAAAAGAGTCTAAGTTTATAATGTTATCTATGTAACATTATTTCTGAGGCAACAAAACACCTATTGCGATCCACCAAATATGACCTATACCTACCTTTCAGTATTTCTGACCGCCTGAATACTGGCTAAGGACTCTAACTTAGTTGTAGAGTTATTAGGACTTTAATTGAAGTGTGGATGCCATGTGAGGCCACCAAACAGTGAGTACACTTACTAAATCTGGCAAGATTTGGGTTCTCAGAAAGAAAAGAGTGAGTGCCAAAGAACATCAAGAGAGCATAGTTGTTTAGCCTCTTTCCGAGTTGACTTGTCTAATAGTCTAGAGATCTATAGTCTGTAGTACTAGATTACATGTAGCATTAGATGAGTGTGTGCCACCAAATACAAATCCATTCAACTCGATATCTCCTACCTAAGCCTAAAGTCAGGGTCAATTTATAGATTATTTTCTGCTTTATCCCTGTTAACGCGGCTAGATCATGTTTTAACAGTTAATGACGTCGTAGTATAGGTGATCAAGAGTTGTCAACAAATAAAAATTTATTACTCGAAAACCTAAGTATCCGAGGTCGAACACAGGGTACAATTGGAATTTATTACTAATCTCAAGAATGTAATTGAACACTTAATTACTCAAAACTTAATTCAAAATATATAAATGCATGAGTTTAAAAGTCAATTGTAGTAAAAAGAAGGAATTTGGACGTCTGATCATGGGATCAGATGTCTTAAAAATATGTTTTCTCTTCTTATCTGCTTCTTGTTCTTCTTTGGCCATGTACTTCTGATTTTCTTCCTTTCTTCTTTGTGCTTCTTCTTCCTTGTTTCTTCACTACAGTTCTCTTGCCTTGCTTCTCTCTTCTTATTTTCCTTTCTTCTGCCTTGCCTTTCTTCTGTAGTTTCTTTCTCCTTTTCTCTGCGAGTCTTCTTCTTCCTTCCTTGGTTCTACTTCCCTTGCCTTTAGCTTCTTTTCTTCTTCTGCTTGTCTTTACCTTTCTTTATTTCTTGTTTCTTCTTTAGTTCCTCTTCTCTTTGGCTTTGCCTCTTCCCTCTGCCTTGCCTTTCTCTTTTTCCTCTGTGAAGGCTTCCTTCCTTCTTCTTTTCCTTCGCTTGCAGTGGCTAAGTCCCTACTTCCGTCTTCAATTCCTTCCCTGCACAAACCAAAGAGGAGTAAAACCTACCCCTCTACTCGCATCTCTCTCTGTGTATCACTCTCCAACACGCTCTCCCAGAGCCGGGTAATCGGGTCGGGTCGCACGCTCGGGTCCAAGCGCACCAGCGTGGGTGTAGTGCGCAAGGAGTGCTCAGGAGTGTATCGGGTCGGGTCGCCAGATCCGTGTGATGAGCTCACAGATGAGGCGGTGTTTAGGTGAGGGACCTCACCCCATGTGTATTCGGAGGCAACCAGCCAATGGCACGAATTCAATTTAAACTAGTCCAGCGCTTTATAACTTACCGAGGTGGGACTATTGTTACCTTGCTCTTTCCTGCGTGCCCGCAGGAGATCGTTCTCCAATTGCAGCATGGCAAGCCTTGCAGCGCCACTTGCTGGAACAGATGGATGCGCAAGACCTCTCTACGTTTGCTGGACCTGGAATCCTAGAGCACTGCAGCCTGGGATGAGCTTGCAACCTCCTCGCGTCACTGCTAATGGCGGCTGGAGCTCAAAACTTGCCTAACACAAAAAAAGGCCTTGCGGCTCAATCAGACCACAGGAGCACCTTCGCCGTGTCATGACGAAGGTGAGGCTGTAGGTGGTAGGCTGTGGAGCGGCCTAGGCATGCGTGCCTATGTCGCTCTGTGGCCGACCGGATGGGTTTGGTCGGGGGACAGTTGTGGCAGTGTAGAGGGTCTGTGGATGAGTGGGGGATGTTCAGTGGCGTATGGCAGAGGTTATACGGTGGTTGGCGAGACGTGTGGGGCTACGGAGTGATAGGAGCATCTCGCCAGAGGGTGGCTGGAGATGAAGACGATGGTGGTGGACAGCAGCAGTCGAGGGACGTTTTGGGGAACAGAAGGAGGGAAATGAAAGAGGGGATAGAGATGAATAGTTATAACATACTAAAAGAACGAAAGGGGAGAAACGGGTGGCTGGCAGTACCTGCTGTCACCGGAGAAGAAAGCGTCCAGTGGAGGAAGACGGCGGCGACGACGGGGCTAGGGCAGCTTGCGTGGGTGTTGCGCGACGCGGAGGATGATAAACGCCAGTTTATCATCATTTTTATGCTTTAAAACTAACCTAGCTCTTAGGATTTTACTCCGCAAATGGGTTTTTGGGCTGCATTTAGGCATAAATTAGGATAGGCATGCATTGCATTTTTTATTGTCGTTTTAATGTGTTTTTGTGAGTGTTAGGGATGTACAGATGCACAGATCCCTAAAACCCTAGCACTCAAGAAGGCAAATGGTGAAGGAGAAGCCCAGACTAGCTGGAACTCAGCCTAATCCAGCTCACCTCAGCTTGATCCAACTCACCTCAGCTTGATCCAGCTCACCATAGCTGGAACCTAGCTTACTTAAACTAGGGTTAGCTCATCCCAGCTCCATTCAGCTAATCTCAGCTGGATGGCAGCTCAAGAGAGTTCACCTTAGCTCACCCTAGCTCAAGTCAGGTCAGATCCAGCTCAACTTAGCTGAGTCTAGCTCATCTCAGCTCCCACTAGTTCACAGGGAGCTCTAGCTAGCTCAGCTGAGTTGACAGGAGTTCACCCCAGCTCAGATCTAGCTACATTCAGCTCCACTCAACTCCAGCCAGCTGAAGAATAATTCATCTCAGCTCAGGAAGCTCAAGTCCAGCTCCCGGGGACTCAGCTTAGCTCAACTCAGTTGAGCTAAGCTACCTTAGCTGCCTCAACCAGCTTGATTCTCCTCGGGAGCACCAGACCTAGCTCACCTCAGCTCATTTTGGTAGAAGCTAGCTCACTTTAGCTTGGCTTAGCAACTAGCAAAGAACTAGCAAGCTAAGCCAGCTAGAGTAGCCCCATGCCAGCCTCTTCAGCAGCAGCCAGCTCTAGCTCCAGCTCCAGACTTCTCCTCCTCAGCTCTTCTCCCTGAAAACCCTAGCTCCAAATGCCTCCAACTCTACTCCCTACTAGCTAAGCTAGCTAAGCTGCTTAACTTAGCTAGTCCACCTCCATGGCACCAAAACCTATTACCCTACTACCTAAGCTCCAGCAAAAAGACCACCTACTCCTACTTTATTTTGGTGCCAACTATCCCTTCCATCACCACCCTACATCCACCATCAAAGCCCATCTCCACCCTCCATTTTTTCCCTCCAAAATTGCCTTCTAGAAGGTATTTTTGGAGGGAAAACCAAGGCACCTCTTCATTTCCCTCCCATTTTTCCCTCCAAAAATAACCAAGCACCCCTTCATTTCCCTCCAAAAACACCATAACCACCCCCCCTTCCCATCCTATAAATACCCTACCCTACCACCACATAATTCCCATCCTCCCTTAGTATATTTTCTACCTAAACCACCTATACCTACGGCCAAGAAGAAGGAGTAGAGAAGGAGATTAAAGGGGCACATCACCAGCCCTTTTGGTGCCTTCTTCTCCCCACTCTCTTCAACTTGAGCCACGCCAAGGAGGAGGACTCTCCCACTTCAAGGAGGACGGCCAGGCAAAGGAGAAAAGCTTAGGGTGGACGTCCACCCTTGGAGAGAAACTTTGGGCACGCCCCCTTAGGGCTTGCCTTGGAGGTCATCACTTTGGCGGAGTACTGCAAGAAAGGAGTTGAAGGATTCTTTTCAAGCTTGGGAGCCACCAACCTTGGAGCAAGAAGCCCTCTTCTTCACCATCTATCTAGAGGATTTGTGTTTTATTTTCTTATTTGCAATTTTCTAGTAGTACAAGCTTTCCTCTACTAGGCCTTTTGTAAAACACTTTATCAATTATCTAGTTGCATTCTTTGCAATTTTTTTGTTTGCATTTCTATTAGCTTATTTTCAGCATTCTTCACTCCCTCTCCCTAATTATTCTAGGCCTCCACTTGCCTAGAGTGAGCTTAGGGAGAGGTTCTGCTTGTCACCTAAAAGTAGTATTTTAATTCGAAGTGTAAACACTTTTCCCGCCATCAGTTCGCATGTTGCCTTAGTTTAAAAATAAAAAAAAATGATATATTGAAAAATACCAAAAAGAAAGTTGAGATTTATATTCCTAGCAAGAGAATCACTATTGCAAACATTTGGCCTCCTTGGATGACCCTAGATACTCCCCTATCTAGGATTATAAATTTAAGAGCGAAAGCGGATTTACGCGTTACAACGACGTATTTTAACAAACCGCGTATTTTCGCTATCAGAGGAGGATGAGGAGAACAGCTCTGCCACTGGTTTTGTGGTAGAGTGATGAGAAAGAGGAGGGGGGCTCGTCGGAGCTCGCTGGACCCCTTGGCCGGAGGAGAAGAAGAATTTGAGGTGGAATTCCGGCCAAGTCGAGCTAAGGAGGTGTGACCGGAGTTGGGGGTTAATTTATAGGCACAAACAGGGACTCCTATGCTTGGAAGCCAAGCTTCCAAGCGTGGAAATCCTCGTCGGAGATGGAAGTCTATTAGGTACCCAAATCTCTCGTGTGTTCGCACGAGAGATTAGGTGCAAATCTTCGATCAGGATCGAGTTCAGATGGAAGGAAATTCCTCAGAGAATCTCCCTTCCAAATCTGGAAGGAGATCTCTGAGGAATCAAAGAGTATTCCCTCTCTATTCCTCGCTAGAGCAGGATTTCTCCTAAATAATGGTGGAGGGACTTGCTTGTAAGAGTGGCGAGGATGTTAGGGGGGTTTATGCAATGGCTTTCAAATGATAGGGACCAAAATGTAATTGGGTGTACTAATTTGCAAAGTAGGTCAAGATGACCTCCCCTTAGGTCCAAATTTTGGTACAAACTTAATTTAGACCTAAGGAATCCAATGGTGAAGTCGGATTTTAGGTTTGACCACGTTTGATTGGACATTTTATGTAAAAACCCAAATTAGGTCAATTGATGAGCTAAGATCCTAATCTAGGTCAAAATAGGTTCCAAAGACCAAATTGAATGTTCTAAACCCTAGGGGATATTTTTCCATGAATTTGAGAGGGTTTATTTTATTTTTATCCTGACCAGAACCTTGTTGAATTAAGCGGGTCTATTTTAGGGTTACAAGATGTTATTTAATTCTTGGATTGCACATGAACCCATTTCTGATTGAACCAACTCACTTTTTATCTTATTCAGACCATTTGACCTATGTTTTTCCTTTGAGAAATCTTTTTTTTGTACTGCAATGGTAAAATTGCAGTTTTAACCTTTATTTCTTATTTTCTCTTAGAACACTTACCCCTTTCATTAAGCCCTTCTCTAGGTTATGTAGGAGCTTTTATTCTCTTTCTTAGGTCAAAATGAGCTAGTTATGGCTCATGATGAGACTCTCATCAATCCTCGAGGGAAGTAGTTGCCTATCCTGATAGAAATATTTACTAAGGGATAAGTACAAATTGTAAATGCGAATTGGCTTTTCACTTGGATCTGTTATCTAAGCTATTATCACGTCACATTTGTCTGGATCTCTAAAGTTTTAAAATAAAAAAAGAAGAAATCTTCTTATTACTTCTATTATTTTTCATTTTTGCTAGGGACTAGCAAATCTTAGGCATGGGGGTATTTGATGAGTCCATTTTAATGGACTATTGTTACGCCTAAGTTAACTTTATTTTTACATTTTATATTTGTTAATAACTACATTAGGTTATAGAATGAGTGCATGCATCATTACTTGAGTTTTTATCTATTCTATCACATTGTATAACGTAGTATGTAATTATTTTATGTCTCATTATTGTAGGAATAATTTGTGCAAGGAAAAGGGTGGCGAAGATAAATTTCCCCCTCAGCCACCAGCCTTAACTAAGTCTTCCTCAACCTCTGGCTGGCCTCAATACCTCCCCAATAGCCGTTGGCCAAATTTAGTAAGGGATTTAAAAATCCCTTGACTTATGGATGGGGGAGGAGATAAAATGAGTTGTTGGCGAGGAAGAGAGGGGTTGGCTTCGCCTTATTTCCCCCTAAGGGGATATCTATTCTTCTCCACCTTGCTAGCCCCCTCTTCACCACGCCAAACAGCCTCCAGCTTCCACCGCAAGTGCGCACTGCCTTCACCATTCCCCGCACGCCTGCAGGCAGCTAAACGCCCTTGCAAGCCTGCAGCCCCCCCAGCGCTCCAGCATCTCCTAGAGCAGCCGCATGCCCTGAAGGCACCACACCTGCAATCGCACTATTGCCACTGCATGCCTGCTCCATCCTTTCCATCGCGTTGCCTTACCGCAGTGCTCCTAGCCGCACCAAATGCCCGCAGACGCTGCACCAAGCGCCCTCCACCACGCAGTCGTAGCCCAAGTGCGCACCTCAGCCTGCCCTCACCCGCACTCCCTGCAGGTGTTGCACCAGCCATCACCAGCACCACAGGCAACCAAGCGCCTGCAGGCAACCCAGCCACTCGCAGGTCGCAGTAGCCTGCAGGTGACCCACGCCAGTAGCCACTCCCGCGCGTGCCCTAGCATGCCCTTACACGTGCATCTAGCGCGCATCTGCGTGGCTTGCAGCAGCCGCTCTTCCTCCTCTCCATGCGCGACTCTCCTCCTCCAACAGAACCGAACAGGCCGGCAGCTGTTCTCCACCGTCTGGCCACCGTTGGCTGATAAGTTGGTTTTCACTTTTGACTAATGTGATTAAGATGATCTATCGTTTTAGTAACAAAGTGGTGGAAAATCACTTAACAAAATAATTACAATAAAAATTACCACTCACAGAAGAATGGGTCGTGTCCACAGGGAGGCAATAATGTAATAAAATCTCGATTATTTCGTATTCTTTGCAATGATGTAATAAAATCTCGATTATTTCATATTCTTTCAATAAAGTGCGAAATCCATAATCAAATTTGACATGAAATGCGATGGAAAGAAGATGCACAATAATTCAAAAATATAAGGGTATATGTGCAATTTTTCCTCATTGAAATATTCAATAAATATGTGATGATTCTATGTAATTTCCAATTGACATGCATTAGAGAAAATTTGTGCACATTTTAATCCCAAAACTAATGTTAAAACATGTGAATATCAATAACAATGCAATTATCAGAAAGTATGAGTATGCAGTCACAATTTCACCATAATAAAATAATCATAAATTCAAATTGATTTTGTTGGCAATGGCATTCAAATGTAAATTTTAATTAACGTAAAAATTAGGGATTTTACCTTTCTCCTCCTAGTGCATGGGAGAGAGGTTCAATCGAGGAGATACTCCTACAGGAGGTTGGCTAAAGCGAGGCCGTCGCGATGGTGGCAGCAGTGCGTTGTGAGATGGCCAGAGCCGGCCTGCCGGAGGAGAGGAGTGGCGGCTGTGGAGAAGCCTACTGCTGGCCGCACTTGCTGGTGAAGGCGTGTGCGAGTGCAGAGGGTGCTACTGGCACGTGGAGGCGCGGAGGCGTGGGCACTGGGCGCTCTGCAAAGCACGTAGGCGCGCGTGGGTGTGGTGGTGGCGTCGACTGTAGGTGCTACGTGGGGTGATGGTGCGGGCACATGCAGTGGCTGAGGCACTGCAGGAGGCGCGGGTGCTGCAGTGAGGGCAGGTGGAGGTGCGATTTCTGCAGAGGCTGAGGCGCTGCAGGGTGCGCACCGGTGGGTGTAGGCACTAAGGCGAGGAGACGTGGGCATGCGGTGGCTGGGCTGGAGGCAGGGTGCGTTGGAGATGTTGAGGAGGCGTGGGTTCTGCAGGCTGGGCTGGAAGTGCGTGTGGGTCTGATGGAGCGGGGACAGGCGCTGCTGGCGCGTGCGCTGGCTCTGGTGAGGGAACGTGCGCGTAGGTGGTTGGTGCTGTAGTGATGAAGTGAGGGCGTGCGTTGGATGAGTTGAGGGCACGGTTGGCAGATGGCTGATGGCTGGAATTGAAGTGAGAGCATACATGGTGGTGTCTGATGGAGCGGTGGCAAGAAGAGTTGCAGAGACTCTTTGGCGGTGTGGGCTGTCACCCCACACGCCGATGGTGGTGAGTCGTTCTACCGCGGTGAGGCCGGTGGTATGGAATGGAAGAGGAGCAAGGTCCTCTCAACACAGTGATGGACAAGGGGTGGTGGCCTCCCTCAATGACAGCTCTCCCTCCTCCTTTTGTAGCCACGGCCATGATTTCAAATTGAAAATGCCGTAGCATAAATGTGATGTGTAGGAGGAGGAGGCGGAGCCGAAGTTGGAGGAGTTACCTGTGCAAAGGAGAAAAAAATAATAAAATATTATGGTTATTTATGCATAAGCCCTTAACTTCTATGTTAAATTAAAACAATGCAAGTAATTCACCTAATTGATTGACTAATCAAATACATGCAATTCTAAGTTAATTCTAAATGCATGCAATGAATGAATTATGCAATTAGGCTAAAAATATGAATTAATTTATTTACATCCTAATGTATGCTATCTAAATGTTCAAATTAGTTTAATGTCTAGACATTTAAATACTTAAATAGCCCACGAATATGGGCTAATCAAATACCCCCATGCTTAGTTTTTGCTAGTCCCAAGCAAAATCAAGCAAAACCTAGCACTCCAAGTAGACTAGCCAACACAATCAATCATCCTTTAGAAACATATTAAGTTCAGACTTTAGACCTAAGGTTCCCAAGTAGTTGTTAAGTTACAGACTTGGTCGGTTAAAGACGAGTTGCAGGCACAAGTTTCCCTGATTTCTGACTCTACCCTAAGGTTTATTGATTCCTGAGATTAAAGCATCCATGCATGTGCATTGGTCTGAGTTATTTGAGTTAAAGGAAAAAGGTTTTTTTTTTTGAATATATATATATATATATATTTTTTTTTGTTTGATTCCTCTAAGTCTAATCTCGGATCAGCTATCAACACGGTCTGTGTCAGATTCATTGTCCCTATCACCGTACCTCGAAGGGTGCCTGGCTTTCGATGCTTCGAGATAGCACCGCCCATAACGACCCCAAGAACTCTTGGCAATCGACACTTTGAGATAGTATCGCCCATGGATTTCTTAAGCGAATTCAAGCCTGTGGCAATCGGCACTTTGAGATAGGGCCACCCATGGTACCTGAACCGCACAATGCACTTACATGCCCCCAGTAGGATGGATATCCTAAGAGACAAGCACTGAGGAGGTAATATGTTATCATCGCATCCTCAAGGTGAGTATATACTCCACCTCTCCTGCGATGGGAACTCTTCCAATCAAATTGTGTTTTCAAGCCTCTCCTAAGTCAAAACTAAGAGAACCAAATCTCTTTAAGAAAGGAATTAAGTTGATTACTTACTTACACCATACCAAGTGTGTGAAATTTGGATGCTTGGGTTACAAGGACCCGTAAACCAAAAGGTAGAACAAGACTCCAGGTACCACCCCACCTTTTAACTCAACCCTAGCTTTCCTTCCTCAACCTCTTGAGGAATGGTTCGCAACTTAACTCCTACTTAAGTTCTTAAGTCCATAAAGGACCCTAAAGGTCTAAAGCTAGTAGCTCATTTTGCTTCTAAAGTTCGACCCTAGAACCAACTTTGTCTAACCTAGAGTTTTGATTTGCTTAAGAATGCAGGACCTAGCCAATTAAGCTCAAAACTTTTTTTTTTTAAAAAAAAATGCAATATGCATGAATGAATGCAAAATGTAGACATGCTATAAACAAAATGCCTCATGTCCTCTCCCCCCTACCTGGTTCAAATAATGTCCTCATTGGAAACAAAAATAGTTAAAGGAAGATATTACCTGAGGCGGAGAATGGTAGGAGCTAGGGCTCCTCAAGAGTGACCTTATCAACCAGATGGCCATCCAAAGTAATGTATGGTTTTAACCATTGACCGTTGACGATAAAGGGAGTTGCTGAAGAGGAAGGGCTTTTAATCTCCACATCTCCATGCGGAAACACTTTAGTGATTATATAAGGCCCATCCCAACTAGATTTTAACTTCCCAGGAAAAAGCTTAAGTCTGGAATTGAAAAGCCAGACTTGTTGGTTGGGCTCAAAGGTCTTTCAAAGTATATACTTATCATGCAAGATTTAAGTTCTTTCTTTATAAGCTTGAGAGGTATCATAAGCATCATTCCTCAGCTCCTCAAGCTCACTTAATTCCACAAGTCGTGCCTTACCCGCCTTCTCTAAATCCATGTTAACACTTTGAATAGCCCAAAGTGCCTTATGTTCTAGCTCAACAGGTAAATGGCACACTTTCCCATACACAATCCAAAAGGGAGAAATACCCAAAGGGGTCTTATAGGCCATTCGATATGCCCACAAAGCATCATCGAGCTTTTGGGACCAGTCTTTCCTATCAGGTCTAACGGTCTTTTCCAAAATATTTTTTATCTCCCTATTCGACACTTCAATCTGGCCACTCGTCTAAGGATGGTAAGGGGTAGCAACCTTGTGAGTCACTCCCAGACTCCTAATTAGCCGATTAAAGTGGTGGTTTCGGAAATGAGATCTCCCATCACTTATAATGGTCTTGGGGTAGCTGAAACGAGATATGATATTGGCCTTCATAAATTTCAAAACCACAGAGTGGTCATTTGTGCACGTAGGAATGGCCTCTATCCATTTAGAGACATAATCAACTGCCATGAAGATATATTCATAACCATGGGACGACGGGAAAGGGCCCATAAAGTCAATTCCCCACACATCAAAAATTTCAATAGATTGAATAGGATGTTGAGGCATTTCATTCCTCTTCCCAATCGTTCCAGTCCGTTGACATCTAATACAGGCCTTAACAAAATTATGAGAATCCCTAAATAAGGAAGGACACCAAAAACTGGACTGGAGAACCTTAAAAGTAGTTTTCTTAGCACCAAAGTGTCCTCCACAATGAAGTTCATGGCAAAAACTCAGCACACTTTGTTTTTCCTCTTCAGGTACACAACGTCTCAATACTTGGTCTTGTCCAATTCTAAATAATTCTGGCTCTTCCCAATGAAAATATCTTGCTTGGAAAATGAATCACTTTCTTTTCTACTCATCCCAAGAGCCAGGAGTTTGTCCAGTGACCAAGTAATTTACGATATCTACATACCAAGGTAAAGTTGGTGTTACTGCCATCAGAGTTTCATCATGAAATGTCTCGCGAATGTCTCCAGAAAGAGAGTCATTAAGTGGAAGGTGAGACAGGTGGTCAGCTACAACATTTTCTACTCCTTTCTTTTCACGTATCTCCAAGTCAAATTCTTGAAGGAGTACGATCCACCTAATTAGATGTGGCTTAGAATCTTTCTTAGCAATGAGATGTTTCACTGCTGCATGATCAGTAAAAATAACCACCTTAGACTCAAGCAGATAAGACCTAAACTTCTCCAAAGCAAAAACTACAACAAGTAATTCCTTTTCAGTGACGATGTAGTTTTGCTGAGGTTTGGTTAAAGTCTTGCTTGCATAATGCAGCACATGAGGTCTTCCCTCAACCCTTTGTCCAAGGATTGCTCCCACTGCATAATCTGAAGCATCACACATTAGCTCAAATGGGAGTGTCCAATCAAGAACTTGGAGAATAGGAGCAGAGATCAAGGCCTCCTTCAGAGTTTGAAAGGCCTCGGCACACTTTGAATCAAAATTGAAGGAAGATTCCTTCGCCAACAAGTCACAAAGTGACCTAGAAATTTTACTAAAATTTTTAATAAAGTGCCTATAAAAGCCAGCATGGCCTAGAAAGGATCTAATCTATTTGACGTTCGTGGGCAATGGGAGTTTGGAAATAGAATCAGTCTTGGCTTTATCTACTTCCAAACCTTACTCGGATACAACATACCCAAGTACAATTCCTTTCTGTACCATGAAATGACTTTTCTCCTAGTTGAGGACTAAACCAGTCTCCTTACATCGCTTCAGCACATTCTCCAGGTGGAGGAGACACTGGTCGAAAGACGAGCCGTAAATGGAGAAGTCATCCATAAACACTTCAACACACTCATCAATCATGTCCAAAAAATAGACATCATACATCGCTGGAAGGTTGCAGGGGCATTACATAATCCAAACGGCATACACCTGAATGAAAAAGTACTATAAGGACTTGTGAATGTCGTCTTTTCCTGGTCATCAAGAAAGATTGCCACCTGGTTGTACCCAGAATATCCATCGAGAAAACAATAGTACTTATTCCCTGCCAATTTCTCGAGAATTTGATTAATAAAAGGCAAGGGAAAGCGATCCTTCTGGGTAGCAGTGTTCAGCTTGCGGTAATCAATACAGACCCTCCATCCAGTTGAGGATCTAGTGACAACTTGTTCTCCTTGGTCGTTGAATTCCACAGTAAAGCCTGCCTTCTTTGGCACCACATGAATAGGACTTACCCATTTACTATCTGCAATAGGATATATGATCCCAACATCCAACCACTTCAGGATTTCCTTTCTGACCACCTCCCTCATATTAGGGTTCAGATGTCTCTGCATGTCCCTAAATGGCTTGATGGACTCATCAGTATAAATGTGGTGCATGTAGAGTGTAGAGTCTATACCCTTAATGCCATCAATGCTCCAAGCGATAGCTTCCTTGTGCCTAGACAAGCATTCAATTAGGGCTCCCTCCTGTGCCTCAGACAGCATAGTCGAAATGATAACGGGGAGCATATCATTGGCACCTAGGAAAACATACTTGAGAGTGTCAGGGAGGGGTTTCAACTCAAGGTCGGGGGCTTATATGGTTGAGGGTTTCGTAATAGATGTCCCCATCTCATGTAGCAGATCTACCTTAGGTAGAGATGATGGGGGAAGAGACTCAGCAGAAACACCCAGCAATTCCTCAAGTTCTAGTATATCCCATTCACATTCCTCCAAGAGATGGGAATGCTCATTTAGCATGACATGCTGAAGGGGGTCATCACATAACATTGTAGGGGTTGCCTCTTCAATCAGGTCATCTATCACCTCAACTTGAGAACAATCCTCAAGTCTAGCTTGTTTGTAAGCATCAAACACATTAAACTGAATTTTCCTGTTCCCAAACCCCATTTTCAATGCCCCAGTATTGCAATTGATTGAAGCATGCAAAGTTGCAAGGAAGGGGTGGCCCAAAATGATGGAGGGTTTGGCTGGCTTGTTGGTAGGGTCAGTGTCCAAAACTAAGAAGTCAATGGGAAAGAAGAAATCCTCCACTCTTACGAGGACATCTTCCAAAATTCCCCGTGGTGTCTTAAGTGATCGATCAACAACTTGAAGGATTACAGGGCTAGGCTTCAGATTGCCTGCCCCAAGTTGTTCATACACGTAGCTCGGAAGGATGTTCACCCCCGCACCCAAATCAAGTAGAGCCTCATCAATTTGTAAGTCACCAATAACTACTGAGATGTATGGGGCTCCTGGATCCTTAAGTTTCGGGGGTGTGCCATGTTGAACAATTGAGCTAACAGAATCAGGCAGGACAACTTTTGATTGGACCTGTTTTGTAGATTGCGGCTTTTTCGTGCACAGGACCTTTAAGAAGTGGGCATAAGACAGAATCTACCTGATATCTTCACGTAAAGGCAGGTTAATCTGCACTTGCTTGAAAGTTTCCATGATCTCATCCATCTTATCTTTGGCTCCAGATGAGCCAGCAGAAGTCTGCCCAGAGGTGGATAAGCGCTCTGGAAAGGGCACTCTCGATCTCTGGGTGGAAGGGTTGTCATGTCGAGTAATGGGTGGAACGGGGGCAACTTCTTCCGGTGAGGCGATTTCAAGTGGAGAAGATTTGGGCAAGTCTTCTCTGGTGGGGGTGAAAGTCGGGGTGGATGGTTTTTTAGGGAATAAGACTATAGGAGCATCAGGTTTGGAAATTTCTTTCCCACTCCTCAGAATAGTCATCGCCAGAGCATGCTCCCTAAAGACAATCCCTTTTCCTTTAGGATTCTCCTCAGTAGCACTGGGGAGCTTCCTAGTTTCCCTCTGTCTAATGGCCTCAACAAGGTGTCCTATTTGTGATTTCATCTCATGTATAGCCATGTCATGAGATTGGATGATGGCACTTTTAATTTCTTGCATAGTTTTCAACATTGCCTTCAATTCATCCATCTCAGAGGTCTTACGTTGGGCAAAGGTCTGAGGTTGGTTCATTTGATGGTTTTGAAAGGATTGTGATTTATAATTCCCTGAATTTGAGACATTTCCTTGTCTCCATGAAAAGTTTGGGTGGTTCCTCCATCCCTCATTATAAATGTTGGAGAAAGGGTCATTACGAGGTCTAGGACAGACCCCTTTAGCGGCATTCAAATCCGCTTGTACAAGCTCAGGGAATTGGGAGGCCAAGTGGCAATCTACAGTGGCTTGTGTATTGCCCTGGCAAATTGAGCATTTAGAAGCTTGGGATGTGGAGGTGTTAGATACGAATGGACTCGGGTTCGACATAAGCCTTTCCATGTTTTGATTCAATAATTGAATCTAATAGACTAAATTCTAGGTGTCCCTTGCCTCATTCGCCTCCAACTTTCTTTGCATGAGAGTGGGCTTTCTATCCATGTAGGCAGAATTCAAGTGAATAGAATTCTTACTCAAAGTATCAAAAAGGTTCCAAGCTTCATCCTCAGTCCTAGATAGAAAGGTTCCTGCACAGGCACCATCCACAGTTTGCCTATGCAAATCATTAAGTCTGGTGTAGAACCTTTCAACCAATTGCCATTTAGTCACCTGGTGATGTGGGCAAAGTCTCAGCAAGTCATTGTTCTCAACGATTTTGTGCGGATTTAAAGCGTATTACGTTGTAGTATAACCGACAAAACGTTTAAACAAATATAAAGAATTTTATTACTCGAACAACTAGAGTATCCGAGGTCGAACACGGGGAGCAATCTCAGTACTTTGTAAAACCAAAGAATACAACTGTTAAATGCAAATATAATTGATTCAAAGAGAGAATTTTAAAAAGGATTTGTGAAAAAAAAGTAGAATTGGACGTCTGATTTCTGTATCAGACGTCTTAAATGTGATATCTCTTTCTCTCTTCTTCTCCTTTCTGCTTCTGTATCTTCCTTCTTCTCCTGATTTGCCTTTCTTCTTTCTTCTTCTTTTTCTTCTGTGATCTCTTTGCAGTCTTCACTTGGACTCTTCTTTGTTCTTCTCTCTCTTCTGCCTTGTCTTCCTTCTTCTTCTTCTTCTTGTGATCTCTTTGCAGTCTTCACTTCGCCTCTTCTTTGTTCTTCTCTCTCTTCTGCCTTGTCTTCCTTCTTCTTCTTCTCCTTCTCGGCGAAGACTTCTCCTTTCACTGCTACACAGCTTCTTCTTTCTTCTCTTCCTGTTCTTCAGCTGCTAAGTGTTTGCTGCCTCGGTCACTTCTTCCTTCCTGCACACACCACACAGTAGCAAAAACCTACCCCTGTCCCTCTACCCAAGCGTCTCTCTTTTTCTCAAGCAGTTCACTCAAGCACGCTCTCCCAGAGCCACATGGGTAGTCGGGTCAGATTCGCACCCGGGACCAGGCGCACCGGCAAGTGGTGATGCGCGAGGAGTGCGTAGGTTTAGGTCGGGTCGGATCCGCCAGATCCGCGACGTCAAGCCACGAACGAGGCGTGTGGGGGTAGTGAGGGACCTCACCCCTGTGCTTACGGAGGCAGTAAGAAGAAAACACAAAAACAATTTATAGGATACCTGAGTTTTGCAATCCCACAATGTGGGACTATCTGGTCGATCTTGCCTTCACGCGCGCCCGCAGAGCTTTCGTCACTCGATTGCCCAAGCTGATGGCTCCTCTGTGCGACTGGCTGGCCTCGTTCGCTTCGCGACCTTCGCGAGAGTCTGCTGCACCTGCAACCTAGGAAGCCTGATGCCCGAAGCTGCTCCAAGCTCCCTGCTGCTTCGGCTGTTAATGGCGGCCGGAGCGTACACCTGACATCCAACAGAACGGCCTATTGGCCTAATCAGAATAGCTGGAAACCTTCGCCATAGCACGGCGAAGGCGGTGGGCGATTCTGTAGGTTGCAGGTCGGCCTAGGCGTGCGTGCCTAGGTCAACCTGTGGCCAGAGATGGTGGGTTGGTCGGGGGGTGCTTGTGGAGGTCTGGAGTGGCAGTGATGGGGTGGAATGGGTTCCTGGTGGTGAGGCGAAGCTCACGAGGGGGTTGGCGAGCCGTGTGGAGGAGCGGAGTGGTGTGGGCAGCTCGCCGGAGGGCAATCGGAGGCGAGAACGATGGAGGTGGTTAGGTACTGTCGAGGGGTAATCAAGTAAAATAGTAGGGGGAAAAGAGAGAGGAGAGGATGGAGAATGTATCTAGGGTTGCCTGGAAGGAAGGGAGGCGGTGGAGAGGACGACTCGTAATTGCCGTCGTCGGGGAAGAAAGACCCTGAGGGAGGAAGCGGCGACGAAGATGAGGTCAGGAGCACGCGCGCGGGGTACAGCGTGACGTGGGAGGAACAGGCGGAGAGGACTCTGCTGCTGGTATGGCAGCAGAGCGACGAGAAGGAGGGGAGGAGGTCGCCGGAGCTTGCGGGTCGTTTGGCTGGAGATGGGAGAGAGGGAATTTGGAGGGGATCTCCGTCAAAATCAAACTTGGGTCCTGCGGCAGGGTCTGGGGGGTGTTTTATTGGTGCTGGCCGCTCCTATCAGCACGTGGAGAGCGTGCAATTAGGTCTGCCGGCTTGCCGGAGTTGGAAGGAAGGTGGATACCCAAATCTCTCGTGCATTCGCACGAGAGATTGGGTTCACACCAGCGATTGTAATTGGCTTTATAAGGAAGGGAATTCCTCAGAGAATCCCCCTTCCATTTCTGGGAGGGAATCTCTGAGGGATTAGAGAGCAATCCCTCTCTGAACCTCGCCGGAGCTTGGTTCTGCCCTAACAATGGCGGCAGGACCGGATTGCAAAGGGGGCGAAGAACTTGGGGGGCTCTTTGCAAGGATATTCAAAAGATAGGGACCTATTTGTGATTTGGGTGTACTAAATTGCAAAGTAGGTCAAGATGACCTCCCCTTAGGTCCAAATTTTGGTATAAACCTAATTTGGACCTAAGGAATCCAATGGAAAAGTTGGATTTCAGGTTTGACCTCGTTTGACTAGATATTTTGCGTAAAAACCCAAATTTGGTTAATTGAGGAGCTAGGACCCTAATCTAGGTCAGACTAGGTTCCAAAGGCCAAATTAAGTGTTCTAAGCCCTAGAGGATGTTTTTCCATGATTTTTAGAGGGTTTACTCGATTTTTATCCTGATCGAAACCTTGTTAATTTAAGCGGGTCTATTTTAGGGTTACCAAGTGTCATTTAATTCTTAGATTGCACATAAACCCACTTCTGATTGACTCAACCCTCTTTTTATCTTATTTGGACCATTTGACCTATGTTTTGCTTCTGAGAAATCCCGTTTATGTACTGTAATGGTAAAATTGCAGTTTTAACCTTTATTTCATGTTTTCTTCTCAGAGCACTTGTTCCTTCAGTTAAGCCTTCTTCTAGGTTATGTAGGAGCTTTTATCTTCTTTATTGGGTCAAAATGAGCTAGTTATGGCTCATGATGAGGCTCTCATCAGTCATTAAAGTGCTCCCACGCATCATGGAAAGCTTCCCCATCCTTTTGAACAAAACTCATAATTTCCCTTCCAAAGTGATTGGTTTTGCTCATGGGGAAGTACTTCTTCAAAAACTCCTTCTTCAGGGCATCATCCCAAGTGTTAATATTATGAAGGGTGTAATACCAATACTTGGCTTTGTCCTTAAGGGAGAAGGCAAAGAGGGTCTGCATTTTAGCGTCATCAGTAATGCCCTGTAGCTTCACCGTGGAACAGACCTCGGTGAATTCCCCTATATGCTTGTAAGGGTCTTCCCTAGCAGTACCATAAAAGGAGGGCAACAAGGATATGGTACTGCTTTGATCTCATAAGGATTGTCCCCTCCAGGTCTACGTAGTGCAGGGCCAGCTTGATTGGTTGGAATGAAATATTCCTTAAGTCTCCTTTGACCAGCCATTTCTACCCTTGGAAGGTTTCTTCTTAAGAGCTTTCAGGTTCAGGATCAAACACAAGTTGTCCCCTAAGAGAATGTCTACCAAGCATGCACTACAAACACAATTCAAAAGGACTTGTTCAGTCTTTACAAATTTGGGCTTTTGACTTTAGTTCAAATTGTAGGTGACAAAGCAAGTTGTCCAATCAATTATGCGCCTATTGCCAACCTTCGAAATGCCTAAAAAGACCTAGTTGGAGCTTAAGTATTCTTCCCTAAATCTCAAATGGTAAAGCAAATCCAAAGACGGAAGGTCGAGGGATGCAAGTAGGCCTAAGCCTTCCTTTGAAGCTGTGCTTTCACGGTGCTTCTCAACTACCCCCAAAAATCCGTGACAGGGTATCCCCCTCTTTGGATTTACAAAACCTTTGATCTCAAGTTCCGAACACTTTAGAATCCAACGATAGGAGGGCTCTTGTCCTAGTCGTTCCAAGACTTAGGAGTGTCTAAATGTGTGCCGTGGTGCAAAAGATATAAGTATGCATACACCGCAAAAAGATTTTGAATTTTGAATCGCACACCATGTTTGAAAATCAAGTCCTTGATTTTTAGATGTTGCTCCTTTAATTAGTCCTTTTTCAAGAATATATGTGACCACTTGTTAGATCGCTTCAAGACAAATTATGTGGTCTTCGAATTAAGTCCAAATGCAATGCGTGATCAAGAATAGGATGCAAAGTAAGAGAATGTGTACCTTGCTTCTAGCAATCAACGATGCGAGAATGCACGCAATGCAGAGAAATAAATCTAGAGGCTGCTCATACAAACCTAAATGGTTCATCCTATTGGTAGGCAGCTCATTTTTTTTTTTTAGCTAGTTATGCATAAGAAAATAAAGGGTAAACAATCCACAAAATAAATTAAAAACCTAAATCTAAAGAAAAGGGAACAAGCTCCCAAAAATCAGTCCCAATTACTACAAGGGCGAGAAAATAGAAATAAAACTTATGAAACGGAAAATCTAATATAGTGGCAGAATCTAGGTCTCCTTCGTCTTCCCCGCATGTAAGCGTCACTCAAGGTCAACGTCTTCTCCCCGCTGTGCCTGTCACCTCTCTTAAATTACTCGCACAAATTCCTCGCACAGAAAAGATAACAAATCATCAGAACACTGTGCAATGAGAAATAATCAGAAATAAAATCAGGTGAAATTATTGCATCTGTTGCTTCCTCGGCAACGGTGCCATTTGATAAGTCGATTTTCGCTTTCGAATAATGTGATTAAGATGATATGTCGTTTTAGTAACAAAGTGGTGGAAAATCGCTTAACAAAATAATTAGAATAAAAATTACCACTCACAAAGAGCAGGTCATGTCCACAGGGAGGCAATGATGCAATAAAATCTTGATTATTTCGTATTCTTTCAATCAAGTACGAAATCCATAATCAAATCCGACATGAAATGTGACGGAAAGAAGATGCACAATAACTAAAAAATATAAGGGTATATGTGCAATTTTTCCTCACTAAAATATTCAATAAATATGTGATGATTCTATGTAATTTCCAATTGACATGTATTAAAGAAAATTTATGCACATTTTAATCCCAAAACCAATGTTAAAACATGTGAATATCAATAACAACGCAATTATCAGAAAGCGTGAGTATGCAGTCACAATTTCACCACAATAAAATAATCATAAATTAAAATTGATTTTGTTGGAAATGGCATTCAAATGTAAATTTTAATTAAGATAAAAACAGGGGATTTTACCTCTCTCCTCCTAGCACATGGGAGAGAGGTTCAGTCGAGGAGATACTCCTACAGGAGGTTGGCTGAAGCGAGGCCATCGCGGTGGTGGCAGTGGTGCGTTGTGAGATGGCTGGAGTCAGCCTACCAGAGGAGAGGAGTGGTGGCGGTGGAGAAGCCTACTGCTAGCCGCTCTTGCTGGTGAAGGCACGCGTGGGTGTAGAGGGCACTGCAGGCGCGCGAAGGCACGGAGGCGTGCGTGCTGGGCACTCTATAGAGCACGTAGGAGGCATGGGTGTTGAAGTGGGGGTGGATGGAGGTGCAGTTTCTGTAGAGGCTGAGGCGCTGCAGGGTGCACGCGGGTGGGTGCAGGCGCTAAGGCCAGGAGGCGCGGGCGTGCGGTGGCTGGGCTGGAGGCAGGGTGAACTGGAGAAGTTGAGGAGGCGCAGGTTCTGCAGGCTGGGCTGGAAGCGTGTGTGGGTCTGATGGAGCGGGGACAGGCACTGCTGGCACGTGCGCTAGCTGTGGTGAGGACGTGCACGCAGGTGGCTGGTACTACAGTGATGAAGTGAGGGCGTGCGTTGGCTGAGTTGAGGACGTGGTTGGCAGATGGCTGATGGCTGGAACTGATGTGAGAGCGCGCACGATGGTGTTTGTTGGAGCGGTGGTAGGAAGAGTTGCAGAGACTCTTTGGTGGTGTGGGCTGTCACCCTACACGCCCACGGTGGTGAGTCATTCTGCCGCGGTGAGGCTGGTGGTATGGAATGGAAGAGGAGCAAGTTCTCTCAACATAGTGTTGGACAAGGGGTGGTGGCCTCCCTCAACGATAGCTCTCCCTCTTTTTGTAGCCATGGCCATGATTTCAAATTCAAAATGCCGTAGCATAAATGTGATGCGCAGGAGGAGGCGGAGCTGAAGCCAGAGGAGTTACTTGTGCAGAGGAGAAAAAAAATAAAAGAATAAAATATTATGATTATTTATGCATAAGCCCTTAACTTCTATGTTAAATTAAAATAATGCAAGTAATTCACCTAATTGATTAACTAATCAAATACATGCAATTCTAAGTTAATTCTAAATGCATGCAATGAATGAATTATGCAATTAGGCTAAAAATATGAATTAATTTATTTACATCATAATGTATGCTATCTAAATGTTCAAATTAATTTAATGTCTAGTCATTTAGATACTTAAATAGCCCACGAATATGGGCTAATCACCGGCCACCTCCGGCCGCCGCGTCACCACCATCGCGAAGCATACGTCGAGGTGCACCACCCCATCAACTCTCGTCGCCAACCGTGGACGGCTGTCCAAGCGAGGAAGAGAGAGGAGAAATCCTCTGTTTTCTCCTCAATTAAAATTTACATTTCATGCCGTTGCCATTAGATATTATTATTTTATTCAAGCCACATTGCATGGATGCACTTATAGTTTCTTGAATTTACTTCACTTGTGTTATGTGCATCATTCTACATTGAAATTCAAATCAGATTTGCATGCAAGTTAAATTTATATGATATGCCATGACACATGCATCATATACATATTTTTGAGAGCTTAATTCCTGAAGTGAAAATTGCATAAATAACCTTGAACTTTTAAGGAAATTGCAAGCTCCATTCAGAATAGTATATTCCTCGCATTGAAGTTGCAAAGTTGTCTGAAAATAGCATCATCCTCTACTCGTGAATTTATTGGTCTATTCCTCCTTGTGGATGCAACATTTTTATTGTGGTTAAATTTGATATTTAGTTTTGATTGAGAGATTTTCCACCACATAAAACACAACGACATATCATTCTATTGCTATCATAAATAAGCGAGAATCTCTCCATCAGCAACCAGAGAAGCTAAGGAAGGAGAAGGCAAGGCTGAAGAGGAAGAAGTTGAAGAAGAGCTGAAGGCAGAAGAGAAGGAAAGAAGAAATCAGAGAAGAAAGAAGAAGATAAGGGCTAGAGCAGCTATAGAAGGGAGAAGAAGAAGAAGCCAAGAAGAAAGAAGGCCGTCAGAGATAGAGAACAGAAGAAAGAAAAGAAAAAAGAAGAAGAAGATCAGAGACAGACAGAAGCACTGTAGCAACTTCATATTTAAGACGTCTGATTTTCAAAATCAGACGTCCATATTTTTTTGTGCTTCTCCCATGTACATTGACATTGTGTTTTTTTGCACTATATGCTGATTTTTCATTGCATATTATATCCAATTTGAAAGTTGTGCTCTTGATTTTTAGACCCCAATTTGCTCCTTGTATTCGACCTTAGATTTACAATTTCGAGTAATAAAATTCATTTGTTTTTGAGCGATTTCAACTATACTACGACACATTGATTTAACAACGATCTCGACTCAAAAACATTTTGGCACCGTTTCTGTGGAGCAACGGGTGATTTAGAAATCTTGATCACAATTTCTGATTTGGTACTACCTTGATACATCTCTTTTGTTATGATTGTTTTAGGGAAAAAGATTCAAAAGAAGACGGCCGCACAACAGCCACATCCAGGGCAGGTAATCTCTGATTAGCCCTTTTCTCTTAATCCCCTCATTCTAAAAAGGAAAAAACAAGATAAAAATCAATTTAGGGCTACCTGCTTTCCATATTTAGCTAATTCACCCAAGTTTCCTGACTTTGATTTCAACAAATATTGATTTGTGCATCCATTTAAGGTAACTAGGGCTACCACCTTCTTGATTGAGCCCTATATACCATATTTGTGGCAACTAAATTGGACCACAATTAGAGCCAAATTAAGGATTCCAATTTAGGGTTTTAGAGACACATCTTTCTAAGCGAGAATCAAATTTTCCAAAAAGAGGTGTGCCTAAACCTTGATTGAAAAGACTTATTCAAGAGAAACCCTAAAAATTCAATCTGTTAATTTCACTTGAACCCTAAAAGAAAGGACCTAAAGCTCTCAAAGGACAAATAAGTGAAGTTGACCCCTTTGTTGGGTCAACCAACCTTGAAATTAGGTCACTTTTGCACTCAATACATCTAAAGTTCATGTGGAATCCTAAGCACCGTTGCTATTAAATAAAAGTGGTAGACTTAAGAGGTCAAAGTCTCCATTCTGGTCTACCTGGAATCTTAGTGAGAAGAGAGGTCGGGTGGGGGAAACCCTGTAACCCGTGGGGGTGCTCTACTGTGTAGGGGTCTTTGCGGGACTCTCCCTCTCTGGCTGCCCAGGTAATTCTCAGGTGGACGAGTTTTTGATCCGGGGGTATCATCTGCCCCGAACCTCCATAGTCATCTAAACATTTTTGGGTGCCTTGATTGGGTCAAACATCCAGCCCCTCATCCCTTCTCTTTAGAGCACACACATAGATTTTCAGTGGGATTCTCTATTCAGAACTAATCACTTCAGTCTAAGATCTAAATTCTGATTCTACATCTTGATTCGACCATCTGATCCAAATATGTAACCTGATTACTTAGGAATACCATTCAAGAAACCTGAATCACAAAGATCCATGAGAGATAGAATGATTGAGGATGCCCTTGAATTTTATGAAATTGAATACAAAACCACAAAACCAGTAGAAGACATTCAGGTTAGTGTACCAACAACAACAACCTTCATCATAAACTATGCCCAATTATTATTAATAGAAGGAACAAAAGGATCAACCCAAGACATTTTCATAACAGGATACATTGAGATAGAAAAATTACATAACTTTGAATACCTTCAATGCATGACAAATCCTGTACTATGGGCATAACACGAAGATGATCTTGAAAAATGGGAAGAGATGATGAGATTATTGAAACAAGTTATTGATTAAAAAATACCCGTACATGCCCCAAATAGCTCAGGAAACATCTTGGAATAGTGTTAAGGACCAATCTGACTTCCCAAATCTCGGGTTCGAGGCATAAGGTTGTTGTGGATTCCCAACCCAGATAGAAAATAACATGCCTGATCTTGAATTAGGTTGGGAAGTCTCAATTGTAGGAGAACATGATTTTCAGCCAGCCCTAGAAAACCAAAATCCTGGGTCATCAAGCATAGAATTTCGAGACTCCTGCAATGATGAGATTAAAATCGAACCTCTCGAGGGTGTAAATCCCACCCCTTATTCTGATAAGGTGACCCTCGAAGGTAATTCTGACCTAGATTCTAGTGATTCAACCCACACCCTCAGCCTACAATCTGGATCTGAAACTTATTGGGATGATTACAAGGCCCCGCATGATGAAGATCAAAGTTTCAATGAAGAGTATGATTCCGAGCCTTTATTTGATGAATATCCCTCTCCAACATTCTCAAAGATACAGATCTATTTCTTGGAAGTCATGCTAATCTACAATACAGAAATCGAGGACTTGGAAGAGTGGGGTTCTGATTGGGTCTTTCCTACAAGCCTAAAACCTGAGCCCAGACCCTATAAGAACACATTTTTAAGCTCAGAATCTACAAATAGGCTAGACCCCAGTCAGGTTGCTGAGTCTACATCGTATGATTTATTCTGTGGTGGAAACACTAATCTCGAATCTCATTCAGAACTTGATTATCGCAATTTCTCTGACGATTTCGAATCTTACCATGATTTCAGAGAACCTTTGTTTCCTGACCATGACGAGCCAATCTACGACCTCAACTCACATGATTCATTCTCTAACTTCGACTCTGAGGTCCTTGATCCTGAGATCACTGATTTAAAGTCAGGTTCCCGTGAGATGGAATCATTCCTTTTCGATACTCAGGAATCAAAACTAGAAAATGTCAAGAGTGACTGCAACCCATAGTTCGAATCTTTTCTTGACTTAGATTTCCCTCATCTTATAAACACTCTTCAGACATTCACTTTTGAATTTGAGAGCCACTATAAGGACTCTCTAAAAGAAACCACTTGTAACTCCTTTCTAGAAGAGCCCTCATATACAATTCTTATTAAAGCCACCTCCTCCGCATATACAGAACCTACCCAAACTTGTTTTCAACCCTGACTCGCAACCATACTCAATTTCTATTCTGATTCCCCTTTTACTGAGCTGATTGCAGATTATTCGTCCCCACACCTTTATCGGGTTTCGGACATTGATCAGATCACAAATCATGCTCCATCATTCCCTGATCACTCCAGTAGGGTTTCCGCATCATCCACCGATTACTTTATGGGTCCCTACTCTGACCAGGCTGATTCAACTCAACCAAACCCTGAATTCACACTTCCACATCATTCCAATCTCCATAATATATGGTGGTCTCCACATCTCTTGATCTACACTTATCAAACCACCAGATTGATTAGGTTTTGGCAGCATCATCAGCCTGTTGATCTAAACAAGAACCTGGTTGGACCAACCAGGCTCTTGATCAAGGTGCTTGTTTTACAAAATTCAGCTGATTTGACCACTCCCTCTCCATACTATTTCTCGCTTAGCTGAAGGCATTGAATTTAGCACTTAACGGGAGGCAACCCGTCATTCCAAAAACCTAAGATCCTTCTGATTATCCGTCTGTACTTCACGCCTATTGTACCCTGAGTTTGGTTTTCTTAGAACAGTCGATCCCACCTCTGGTACACATGCCAGAGTTTGAAATCGTCTGCAACAATCATTCTTGACCCAGTCACCAGCCCGATAAATCCTGTTCTAAATTCCTGAACCCAACACTGTTTCACACCCTTCGTTTACAATGAGGACATTGCAAAACTTAGGCATGGGGGGTGGTAAAGTGCAGACATACAGAAATCAAGAAAATTCGGAAGGGTTCTCACAAAAAAATCTCATATGCCAAAAATACCAGAAAAATAGAAAATTATGAAAAAGAACAAAAAAATTGGAGGAGAAGAGAAAATTTTGAGGCCGCACAAATCATGAGGAGAAAATGAGGAGGAAAAGAGAAACATGTCAAAAAGGAGCACAAAATGAAAAGAAAAAAGAAGTGATAGTCATTAGTAAGAAATTAAGGGAATAACTAAAGTTCTATACCATATCAAGAAAAAGAAAAATGAAGGAAAAAGTGCTAAATGAGACACAAAAGAGATTAGTAGGAACGCTGATCTTAGGCCTCTTGGGCTAGACTCTTAGGCTTAAAAATTCAAGTATCCGCTAAGATCTAGATAGTCCTTAAGAGGTTGGGGAAAATGCGAAGCTTAAGTATTAGGTTTAAGGCTTAGGGAGTATTCGGCCTCGTTGATTGACCTTTGGTTTGCGGGACTCAGTAACCTAAGCACCCCAATCCACACACAGTCTGGTTTAGTGCACATAATTATCAAAATCACACAAAAGCGTTTAAGTGTTCTGAAAAAGTCGTCTAGATTAAGAGCGACCGATCAACACAAGTTGATTTGGACGAGTTCCCGGTGAGGAGAGGTAGGAAATTTCCCTCAAAGATGCGCAATAACATATCGTCTCCTCGATGCTTGTCTCCTAGGATATTTACATATCCTACTGGGGGCACTTAAGTACCCTGTGCTGGTTCAGATTCCATGGGCAGCATTATCATGAAATGTCGATTGCTAGGGTCTAGATTTAGCTACAGAATGCCATGGGCAGGATTATCTCAAAATCTCGAAAGCCAAGGTTCTGGGGGTTGCCATTGGCAGTGCTATCAAGAAGCATCGATTGCCAGGAACCTTTCGAGGATTGATGATAGGGACGAGGAATCTAATACAGACCGTGTTGAGAAGCTAATCTGAAGCTAGAAATAAAAGGAAAAGAGAGAGAAACTCTCCAAACAAAGAAAATCCTCTATCTCTTTCTTACAAAAAAGTGCACTACAAACTGAACCGAGGCTAAAATATATTTCAAGCACAGGTGCTTTAACCGCAGAGTCCAACGAACCTTAGGATAGTTCCTGTGGGCCTTAAAAACCTTCACAGAGGACCGAGGCTAGAACTGGTCAGGTTCGGATCTTGGTTGGTACTTGAGTACCTCTAGGCCTACTATCAGCATTCTAACCTAATCAAAAAGAAAAAGCACTCATCATAATTTGTGAACATCAAAGGAATTCATGGTCTAGAACAGAAGTTAAAACCTTAAGATTTCACTAAGGGACTAGCAAAAGCTAGGCATGGGGGTATGATGGGAACACTATCATGAGCCCTAACTAGCTCATTTTGATAGAGAAGAGAGAACAAAAGCTCCTACATAACCAACTGGAGGTCCTAACTCAAGGAATAACCCTTCTAAAAGAAAAGCAAGAAACAAGGGGTAAAATTGCAAGTTTACCATTACAGTGCAACAACGGGATTTCTCATGGGCTAAACACAGGTTAAATGGTCCTAACAAGATAAAAAGTGGGCTGGTTCAAATAGAAAAGGGTTCATGTGAATTCTGGGAATTAAATGACTTCTTGTAACCCTAAAACAGACCCACTTAATTTAACAAGGTTCTGGTCAGCATAAAATTCACCTAAACCCTCTAAAATTCATGGAAAAATATCCTCTAGGGTTTAGAATCTTCAATTTGGTCCTTAGAACCTATTTTGACCTAAATAGGGGTCTCAGTCAAATGTTTGCCCTAAATTAAGTATTCATGTAAATTACCTAGTCAAACATGGTCAAACCTAAAATCCAACTTCACCATTGGATTCCTTAGGTCCAAATTAGGTTTTTACCAAAATTTGGACCAAAGGGGAATTCACCTTGACCTACTTTGCAAACAAGTCCAGCCTAATTACATTTCTACCCCTAACTTTTGAAAACTTCTACGGAAACCCCCTAAATTCCTCGTCATTATTTTCAATTAGGTCCCTCCACCATTACAGCGGAGGGAATCCTACTCTGGCGAGGTATCGAGGGAAAGAACTCCCTGATTCCTCAGAGAATCCCTTTCAAAATTGAAAGGGAGATTCTCTGAGAAATCTCTCATGTGAACCCATTATCAAGCCCTAATTCCTACCCAATCTCTCATGCAAACGCATGAGAGATTTGGGTCTCTCTGAGTTTCCATCTTCGACGACATGACCGTGCTTGGAAGCTTGGCTTCCAAGCACAAGACCTCCTGCCAGGGCCTATAAAAGCCTACCCAGATCATTCCGCACCTCCTAAGCTTGAATTTGGCCTGAGATACCCCCTAATTCTTCTCTTCCCCTTCCAGCCAACAACCCAGCAATCTCTGGTGACCCTTCTCTCTCTCTCATCTCTCCGCCACAATACCAGTGGTAGGGTTCCCTTTATCCCCTTCGTCCGCGTCGCGTCGCACTAGCAGACGTCCCTACAACCCCCTCATCATCGTCGTCCTCCTCCCACTGGGTACCTCATCTTCGGAGATGGCAGTATGAGCCAGCCACCTCCTCTGCATCCCCCTTCGCTTATCCACACTCAGTTAAGTCCTCTCTCTCTTCTCACCATTTTTCTATCATTTATTTCTGCAAACACGCCTCGACGCTCACAAGCCACCACCACCTTCTCCACCTCCGGCCAGACTTCCGGCGAGGTGTTCCAGCTGCTCCATGCCTCCATCTGCCTCGCCAACTACCTTACGAGCACCGCCACACCTCACTGACCCTAAACTCTCATTCCATTCACCGCGCCAAGCCCCCAGCACTTCCCCCAAACACATGCACTTTCGCACGCATAGGGTGACCTAGGCATGCATGCTCTGGCCACCCCATGCCACGCTGACCTCCATACCACCTTCATCGTGTTCAGGCGAATTTCCCTACATTTTCTGATGAGGCCGCAAGGCCGTTTTCTTGCTGACAGGGTTTGAAGCCTTCGCCACCATTGACGAAGCACGAAGCTTGCTTGGAAGTTTCACCCAAGACTCCTCGCTCCAGGCAGTAAGTCTTAGGTTGCATGGATTCCTTTTGCGCACATCTTCAACCCAAAAATTAGCGTTGATGCCCCCGCAGCTATTGCAATTAGAGGAGACATCTGCTGCGAGCACTTGCGAAGAAGGTGGGACAACATAGTCTTACCTTGGAAGTGTAGGAGAGGAAGCAGCACCATAAAGTGGAAAAGTGACAGGGGCTTATCGCCTTCTGACCATGGGGTGAGGTCCCACTCGCCCTCACTGCCTCGTCCGTGACCCCACTACCTGCGGACCTGGCCCTGACCCGTATACCCGATTAGCCTGCACTCCTCGCCCACCATGCACGTCAGTGGGCCTAGTCCCGAGTGCACTTACTCAACCTGATAACTTGAGAAGGCTCTGGGAGAGCGAGCCTAAGAGAGAAAGAAGAAGAGAGATCGTGGGGACGGGTAGGGGTAGGTTTTGCTCTCAGGAGAAGAAAAGGAAGCCAAGGAAGGGAAGGGAGGCAACCAAAGAAGCTAAGGAAGGAGAAGGCAAGGCTAAAGAGGAAGAAACTGAAGAAAAGCTGAAGGTAGAAGAGAAGGAAAGAAGAAATCAGAGAAGAAAGAAGAAGACAAGGGCCAGAGCAGCTACAGAAGGGAGAAGAAGAAGAAGCCAAGAAGAAAGAAGGTCGTCAGAGACAGAGAATAGAAGAAAGAAAAGAAAGAAGAAGAAGATCAGAGACAAACAGACGCACTGTAGCAACTTCATATTTAAGACGTCTAATTTTCAAAATCAGACATCCAAATTTTTTTGTGTTTCTCCCATATACATTGACATTATGTTTCTTTGCACTATATTTTGATTTTTCATTGCATATTATATCCAATTTGAAAGTTGTGCTCTTGAATTTTAGGCCCTAATTTGCTCCTTGTGTTGGACTTCGGATTTACAATTTTGAGTAATAAAATTCATTTATTTTTTAGCGATTTCAACTATACTATGAAGCATTGATTTAAGATTGATCTTGACTCAAAATAGGTTTGAAAGCTGATCTCATTGGCTTTAATTTTCATATTTTTTCCAAATTTTTGAAGAACATTTGATACTGTTTCAAAGCAGAAAATAGACCAGGGGTCAAAATTCCAGATCTGACCCCTTGACATTTAAAAATCTCTATAAATTCGATTGAAATAGTGAAAATTATAAAAAAATATTCTCTGAAAAGATAATTGAAAAAGAAATCTACTTGCCAAATTTCAACTTATTTGGGTTCCAATTTTCACCAGAGAAGTATTTTTATTTCGTGGTCTGCTGAAAAGAAAAAAAACCTAGAATTGCATGAACCCTAGGTTATACCTTTAGGGTTACATTCTAGAGACCACATTTGGGCTAACCTAGACTTAGTCAAGTCTAGTGTTTGGCTGGTGAGCTTGGTCACCTTGTTGACCACTCACCATAAACCCCATTGAAGAAGAAAAACGGGCTCAAATTAATTTTAAAACACGTAAGCAAACCCGAATTCGTTGTTGTACTATTGGGTGGCTTCAACCTCTCTTGCCAAACCTGGTGACTATGTCTGCGGGGCAGTGTCAAATGACCGTGGCTTGGGGGTAACGGAACTGGAGGCGTGAGCCGAAGGAAGAACCTTCCCCTTAGTCCCCTCGTAACCAGACTGGCTGGGTTAGCTTGAGAGGCGGGAATTACTTTCAGTCGGTTGAACGATGGATTTTCTCTTCAGGAATTAGAACTTTAAATGAAAAATCTAGTCATCTAATCATAAGGACCATCTGATTAATAGGGCCTTAGCCTTGTCTGGCTGGTTGCACCAACCTAGGGGTTGGTTGGTGCATGCGAGGAAGGAGGTCACTCAAACCTCAATTGGTTGGACCTTGGGAGCCACCAGCAAGGAGGCGAGTCACTTCACCTGGGCCATCTTCTCCCCCACCCTCCTCTTCTATCTACTTAGCCGCAATGGCTAATCCTGGATCTAGACCTAATCAGGATCTAGAAGAGCTGGACCCACAAGCATATCCGAGAGCCCAGGTCACTAAATCAGCTCAACCTTGGGATCAGAACCCAAGGTGGCGAAGATGACTTTTCGCTTCGCCTAATCCTTTTCCTCGGGTTACTGAAATGGTTAACCCATATCCTAACCCTGGAAATTATGACCCATAATAGTCGGTCCCTTAAAGGACCGCATCTTATAACCTAGGATATGGATTTCATACTCCTGCTTCTCACCCATGGAATATGGGTAGACCTGATTCACCCCTTGGAACCCCTGAAGAACTACCAGTGCATATGCAACTGCATTATAGAATATAGAGCTGTAGCTAGTGCTAAGGAGAAGGCTGCATTCTATCTACACAAAATCCAAGCTATCACTAAGCTGAACCAAAGATAAAGTTGGATTCCATATCAATAAGCTGTGATGGAGCTCCTTCAGGGAATAATAGGGATAACAAGGCTAATTGGACAAAATCAGGAAACTCAAGAACTACTGCTTTTGAGATATCTAGTGGAAAATAGCCTTGAAGACCTCGAAGAATCTGAAACGACTACACCGGATGGACACACAGGAGATTCTCGAGAGTAGATGCTTGTTGGGAATTGTAGAGCACATTTTTGATAGGAAAACATCGTAGTATAGTGTGCAATACGATCAAACAAATATATTTATAAAAAGATAACGAGACTTGAGTCTCGGTCTTTCGTTGACAGCGAAATGCGCGTGATTTGTAAAAGCGGGTTTTTAACGTCGTTGTAACACGCGAATCCGCTTACGCTTTTAAAATTTATATCCTAGATAGGGGAGTATCTAGGGTCGTCCAAGGAGGAAAAAATTGCAAAATTAATCCTCTTGCTTACAGATAGATCTCAACTTTCTTTTTGATATTTTTCAATATGTAATTTTTTTTTTGTATCTTGAAAAGACGAGGGCAAAATGCGAATTGTAACGAAAAGTACTAACACCTACAAATGCTTAACTAAAATTTAAAAGATAGAAATATCTTCTTCCTAAGCTCACTCTAGGCAAGTGGAGGCCTAGAGTAATTAGGAAGAAGAGGTGAAACAAGTACTAGAACCAAAAGTAACAACTGCAATAAAAAGCTAAAAGAAGGCAATTTGATTGAGTAGAATGAGTGTTCTTTTCAAGGACAAGTAGAGGAATGCTTCTACTAGAACTTAAACAAATCTAAAAGCAAGAAAAGAAACACAAATCCTCTTGCAACAATGGTGAAGAAGGGCGTCTTCTTGCTCCAAGCCTAGCTGCTCCTTGGCTTGAAAAGAGGGCCTCCTTCTTCTCCTTCCTTGAGAGCTCCTCCAAGGTGGAAGCTACCACCTTTAATGCTCTCTCCAAGGGGTGGGCGTGCACCACCCTCAAAAACTCCTCCAAGGTGGTGTGACCACCTTCAAGATCTCCTCCAAGATCTTCCTTGCCTGGCTTCTCCTTTGGTTGGCGTGACCCAAGAGAGAAGGGAAGAGGGGAAGGCACCAAGGGGACAGAATATCCCCTTAATCTTCTTCTTCTTCTTCTTCTCTCTTGGACGTGGGCTTCTTGGTGGAATATGAGAGTGAAATTGCTAGCCAAGGATGGCTTGAATGGTGGTGGGTAGTGGTCTTTTTGTAGGGTAGGATGGGGGGTTAAGGTGCCCCTTGAAATGGAGGGCTAGGATGGAAGAATGGAGGTGGTTGGTGATCCTATGGCTAAGGAGAGCTGGCGCCAACCCAAGAGGTGTTAAAGGGGGTAGTTATGGTGGTGTTGGTGTCTTTTGGTGGTGGAGAGACACCACCATGTTGGCGCCAACATGGGGTCTTCTAGAAGGGGGGTTAGGTGGATGGTGGAGATGGGTTCAAGGGGGATTGTGTGGTGGAGATGAGGGGAGATTTTGGAGGGAAAAGTGGCGCCATTAAGGGGTGGTTATGGGTAGTTTTTGGCGCCACTTTTAGGTGTCTTTTGGAGGTGGTGGGTAGGTTAGGTTGGTGCCAAGTAGGTTAGCTTATGTGGAGCTTAGGTGGAGCTAGTTGGGTGGAGTTGGTAGGTGGGTTTTTGGGGTGGTACAAGCCAAGGAAGTTGGAGCATAGCTAAGCTAAGCTAAGCTAAGCTAGCTTAGCTAATGGAGGAGTAGAGGAGAAGGTGTTGGAGCTAGGGTTTGGAGGAAGGAGCTGAGGAGAAGAAGTCTGGAGCTGGAGCTGGAGCTGGCTGCTGCTGAAGAGGCTGGCATGGGGCTACTCTAGCTTGCTTAGCTTGCTAGTTCTTTGCTAGTTGCTAAGCCAAACTAAAGTGAGCTAGCTTCTACCAAAATGAGTTGAGGTGAGCTAGGTCTGGTGTTCCCGGGGAGAATCAAGCTGGTTGAGGCAGCTAAGGTAACTTAGCTCAACTGAGATGAGCTAAGCTGAATCCCCGGGAGCTGGACTTGAGCTTCCTGAGCTGAGATGAATTCTTCTTCAGCTGGCTGGAGTTGAGTGGAGCTAGACGTAGCTGGATCTGAGCTGGGGTGAACTCCTGTCAAGTCAGCTGAGCTAGCTAGAGCTCCCTGTGGACTAGTGGGAGCTGAGATGAGCTAGACTCAGCTAAGTTGAGCTGGATCTGAGCTGACTTGAGCTAGGGTGAGCTAAGGTGAACTCTCTTGAGCTGCCATCCAGCTAGGATTAGCTGAATGGAGCTGGGACGAGCTAACCCTAGTTCAAGTGAGCTAGGTTCCGGCTGTGGTGAGCTGGATCGAGCTGAGTTCCAACTAGTATGGGCTTCTCCTTCACCATTTGCCTTCTTGAGTGCTAGGGTTTTAAGGATCTGTATATCTGTACATCCCTAACACTCACAAAAACATAATAAAAGACAAATAGAAAAATGCAATGTATGCCTAACCTAATTTATGCCTAAATGCAGCCCAAAAACCCTTTTGCGGAGTAAAATCCTAAGAACTAGGTTAGTTTTAATGCATAAGAATGATGATAAACTGGCGTTTATCACACCCCCATGCTTATCTTTTGCTAGTCTCTTAGCAAAACTTTAATTTTTTGGAAAATGGAATTTTTGGGAAATCTAATTTTTTGACTTTTGAGGAGAAAAAGAGATTAAGGGACCTTGGTAGATTACAACACAGGAGGTACGAGATTTGTTGAAGATAAACATCAGGATTTGTTTTTGGATCCAACAATTAGATAGAACGGGATCAATATATCCTCCAGAAAATTCACAAATTAACCCCTTGTTAATTCAGATGACTTGAAATGTTTGTTTTTAGGATTTTTCTGGCTTGTGAATCTGATTCGCAACTTGCAAATTCCTTTAAAACCTTGTGTCTGTGCTTGTGAAAAGCCAACATTTATAAGGATGTGTTATTATATATATATATATATTTTTTTTTTTTTTTAATTTTTAATTTTTATTATTATTTTTTTTTCTCCTCCATGCTTATTTTAGCTTAGTCTTACAACAGATGTGTCGGGATCATCATTCCCGTTACCATTCCTCGAGGGGGCTCTGGCACCAGTACTTCGGGATAGCACTGTCCATGACACCACCTAGGAGCTCACAACCCCAAAACATGATGCGGTGAAAAGGGGCGCTCCAAGCAAACTCAAGCTCTTGCTCCGATGCTATAGGTAGAGCACCGTCCATGACACTTGAGCTGCTAAAATGCGCTTTAATGCTCCGTCTAAAGATATGAAATATAGATATAGAGCAGCGCCGAGGCGGTAACATGTTGACATCGCATCCTCAAAGATGGTATTTTCCTTCTTTTCGGTGGTGGGAACTCAAACCAATGATCTGCTTCAGACTTTTACTAAATCCAAACAAGGGAGTTTTTTAAATTTTTAGTTGTTTTTAAGTGTCGGCTTGTGTGTGAAAATAGACACAAGAAGTTTCTCAAGAACCGCAAGTTTTTGAGTCAAAAACTAAGTCAAATACTTTCCATATTACAAAATAGGATCAAGTCACCTGAACTATCATGAGTTTAGGTGGTATTTTAAAGAAGGATATCTGATCTAGTCTAAAATAGACCCTGGAATTCTAATGATCAGATCCAAATCCTCATCCTTAGTTTGTTAAAGATTAAATCCCATTGTACCAAAAGTGAATTTTTCGACCTTAGTCCTGATTTCAAAATTTTTCCTCAAAAAGTTTTCAATATATATATATATATATTTGGGTATGCAAGCAGGAAATAAATTAAAGAAAATTGCATGTTTTTAGGTTTTGAACATCCTGAATCGATCGTAAAAATTTTAAAAACACCCCCCATGCTTAAGATATGCCATGTCCTCATGCATTAGGAGGGAAAAGGGATCACCTTAGTGATGACGGTCGGGTTTAGGATGAACAAAACCTGGAAAAAGAAAAAAAGGAAGGCAAGAAAATGATGGGTTACCTCCCATCCAGTGCTATCTTTTACGCCATTCAGCCGGGCGTGATGTGCACTAGTGATCAAGGGTGGCTGGCTCAGTAAAATTAAAAGATTCAGATGGAATTTTAGGCATATGGTTAAAATAGGGCTTTAAACGCTGGCCATTGACTTGAAATATCGAATTAGTTTTTGGATCAAAAAGGTAACAGTGCCGTATGGATATGTTTTATGGACAATAAAGGGGCCGGTCCATTTAGATTTTAATTTGCCAGGAAAAAGACGTAATCTCGCATCGAAAAGCCAAACACGTTGATTAACGTCAAAGTGTTTTCGAACAATATATTTATCGTGAAATTTCTTTGTTCGGTCTTTATAAATCCTCACATTTTCATAGGAAAAATTACGTAATTCTTCCAATTCAGTTAATTGTAATTTTCTATGGTTACCGACGTCAGATAAATCCATATTAAGTTGTTTTATTTCCCAAAAAGCCCTATGTTCTAATTCTACCGGGAGATGGCATGCCTTCCCGAAAACCAGACGGAAGGGAGACATGCCAAGCGGAGTTTTAAAAGCGGTACGGTAGGCCCATAAAGCGTCATCCAATTTGGTGGACCAATCTTTACGGTCGGGCCTAACCGTCTTTTGTAGAATATTTTTAATTTCCTGGTTAGAAACTTCAGCTTGGCCATTAGTTTTGATATGGTGTGGAAATTTTATGATTAACCCCATATTTGGAAAGGAGGTGACGGAATTGTGAGTGGGTGAAATGTGAGCCTACGTCACTGATAATGGCTTTTGGTATGCTGAATCTTGAGAAAATATTTTTCTTAAGAAATTCGACAACCACACGGTGATCACTTGTGCGAGTGGGTATTGCTTCTATCCATTTAGAAACATAGTCTACTGTGACTAATATATACAAATACCCACCAGAGTTGATGAACGGTCCCATGAAGTCGATGCCCCAAACATCAAAAATTTCAACCTCTAAAATAGGATTAAGGGGCATCATATCCTTTCGAGTCATGTTGCCGATGCTCTGGCAACGCACACAGGACCGAACGAAGTCATGAGCATCTTTGTGCAAGCTGGGCCAATAAAATCCTGCATTAAGGATTTTAGCTGCAGTTTTCTTGCCCGAAAAATGTCCACCACAGGCCATTGAGTGACAATGTGTTAAGATATCATGGATTTCAGAATCGGGGACACATCGTCGAATGACCTGATCGGCACAAATGCGGAAAAGGTCGGGCTCCTCCCAAAAATAATATTTAATATCAGCAAAGAACTTATCCCGTTTTGTTTTTGGCCAATCAGTGGGGATTTGTTCTGTTGCTAAGTAGTTTGCAATGGGTGCAAACCAAGGGAGGGTTGTAGCAGCTAAAATACTTTCATCAGGGAACTGATCTGGCGGGGTCATTATGTCATTTGTCATAAGACGAGAGAGATGGTCGGCCACTACATTGTGCAATCCCGCCTTATCCTTGATTTCCAGGTCAAATTCCTGGAGCAGCAGAATCCAACGGATAAGGCGGGGTTTCGCATCTTTCTTTGTCAGCAAATATTTAATTGCTGAGTGGTCTGTATAAACAGTGACACGTGACCCCAACAGATAAGATCTAAATTTTTCTAAGGCAAATACAATGGCAAGAAGTTCCTTTTCAGTAACCGTGTAATTCCGTTGTGCATCATCAAGGGTTTTGCTAGCATAATAGATCACAATGGGCTTCTTGCCAATTCTTTGCCCTAGAACGGCCCCTACAGCAAAATCTGAGGCATCTGTCATTAATTCAAAGGGACTATTCCAGTCAGGTCCCTGCAATATTGGCGCCTCAGTAACCTCTTTCTTCAACCTCAAAAAACTCTCCAGGCACTTATTATTAAAATCAAATGGCTGGTCTTTAGTAAGAAGCTGACTTAAAGGCTTGGAGATTTGGGAAAAGTTTTGTATGAATCGACGATAGAAACCCACATGACCCAAAAAGGATCTCATTTGTTTGACAGTAGTGGGCGGTGGGAGCTTAGATATAGCATCTATTTTTGCTTTATCTACCGCGATTCCTTGTTTAGAAATAACATAGCCCAAGACAATACCTTCTTGGACCATGAAATGACTTTTTTCCCAGCTGAGGACCAGATTAACTTCTATACACTTTTGGAGGGTTCTTTCAAGATTTTTAAGGCAATGGTCAAAAGAATCTCCAAAAACAGAGAAGTCATCCATAAAAACTTCTAGACATTCACCTACCAGGTCTGAAAAAATTGCAAGCATAGACCTTTGAAAAGTTACAGGTGCATTGCAAAGACCGAAGGGCATTCTTCGGAAAGCAAAGGTTCCGAAGGGGCAGGTGAAAGTTGTTTTGTCCTGGTCCTCAGGATGAACCGCTACTTGATTATAGCCGGAATAACCGTCAAAAAAATAGTAAAATTCCCGTCCGGCTAACCGCTCCAAGATTTGATCAATAAAAGGGAGCGGGAAATGATCCTTCTTGGTGGCGGTGTTTAATTTTCGATAATCTATACACACGCGCCAAGAAGAAGCGGTTCGAGTGGCTATATTTTCCCCCTTTTCATTGGTGACAACTGTTAGTCCAGCCTTTTTGGGGACAACTTGAGTTGGACTAACCCAGGAGCTGTCAGAAATGGGGTAGATGATATCAGCATCCAGCCACTTAATAATCTCCTTTTTTACCACCTCCTGCATAATAGGATTCAAGCGCCTTTGTGGTTGGCGAGAGGGGCGAGAATCGTCCTCTAAAAATATACGGTGCGTACAATAGGACGGATGAATGCCTTTAAGATCAAAAAGGGTCCAGCCAATAGCTTTACGATATTTACTCAAAACCTGGAGAAGTTTGTGCTCTTGTGCCCCGGTGAGTCCAGAATTTATAATCAGGGGCAGGGTCTGATTTGGACCCAAGAAAACATATTTAAGTGAATCGGGCAAAGGTTTTAATTCCAATTGTAGGCCCGGCTCTGAAAGAGTTTCTGCTTTGTGGGTTAGAGGTAAGGTGAGAGTGAAAGGGTCAGCTGGAATGTTAGCTGGTCGTGTTATTGAGGTGGAAGGGTGAGAAAAAATAGATTGTTCAGGAACCGTATTTACAGCAAAACAGGAACCTAATTGGGAAATCTGCAATGTTTCCTCCACAATGTTTTCTATTTCTGAATCCGAATCATCAAAGAAATCTGGTTCCTGGAATCGCCTAGAGGCTTGAAAAATGTCTAGGGTTACAGATTCACCGCCACACATGATCTTCATCTTTCCAGAATCACAATCAATATTGGCGCGGGCGGTGGCTAAGAATGGTCTTCCAAGAATAATGGGGGCAAACTTAAGTGCTTCAGGTACCTCTATGTCCAGGACTAAAAAGTCTACTGCGAATAGACAATCTTTGACCCGGACAAGAACATCTTCAACAATTCCCCTTGGTTTAATCGTAGATCGGTCGGCTAATTGGAGAGTAACCTCAACAGGTTTCAATTCACCGATCTTAAATTCCTCAAAAATAACTGTGGGGATAAGATTAATTGAGGCACCAAGATCCAGCAGAGCACGATCAAATGAGGTATCATTAATGATAACTTGGATTAGGGGGGCGCCAGGATCTTTTCTCTTAAGAGGCAGTCGGCTTTGCACAACTGAGCTGACTGTCTCTGGAAGAATTACCTTTCCTAAATTCTTGGGCTGCCTTTTTGGAGTACATAAATCTTTTAAGAATTTTGCATAGGCAGGGATATACTTAATGGCATCTAGAATAGGGATATTAATTTCTACTTGCCCAAATAAATCCATTAATTCCTTCTCAGTGGGCTCAGATTTTGTTTTTTTCTTTTTTGAAGAGTGGAGGGCTTGTGGAAATGGGGCAGGGTTGCCCTGTTTTGCGTGAATTGGTTCCTGAACAATAGGAGGGGAAGAGTTAATCTGTGTGTCATTAGAGCGGGTTTCTTTAATAGGCAGGGTATTTTGAGTGGTTTTCCCATTCCTCAAGGTAACTGCATTTGCAGTCTGGTTGTTTCTAGGATGAGGATGGGGGGCCTGGCTGTTATTGAAACCCGACGGATGCTGAGGTGCTGGCTGAATAGGTTGACTGTGATATCCACCTTGGAATTGATTCCTTTGATTATTTGGGTTGGGCATGGGTTGGGATGGTAAATTCCCAATAGGTCGATGATCAGGAGTAACCTTAACTTGTTGTTGTAAATTGGTAACCATGCGGGTTACTTCTGTCATTTGAGTCTGCATTCCTTGCAGAGTTTTCATGACCTGATTATTAATATCATCCTGGGATGGTCCGGGTTGACACAAAGGTTGCCCATAATTCCCAAAATAGTTTTGTTTGGGAAAAGGAATCGGATTCGGGTTTTTCCAGGAGTGGTTCGGGTTAGTCCTCCAATTTTGATTGGAAATGTTGGAGGGGTTTCTAAATTGCTCCTGGAGAGCATAAATATTTTCCGAGGTGGAATCAAAAATATTTTGGTCAAAATTCCCGGTTAAATCTTGCGGGAAATCAGCCGGAAATTGCTGGTCGGCAGATGTGGCATCGATATTGTGTAGATTCTCTCTTCGGAGAATGTGTGGGGGGTTAGTGTGTGGAGAGTGGACATGTGGAGCTTGTTTGTTTGTGAGCTTTTTGATAGCGAAAATACGCAGTTTGTTAAAATGTCGTTGTAACGCGTAAATCCGCTTTCGCTCTTAAATTTATATTCCTAGATAGGGAGTATCTAGGGTCGTCCAAGGAGGCAAAAATTGCAATAATGATTCTCTTGCTTGGAATACAATCTCAACTTTCTTTTTAATATTTTTCAATATGTAATTTTTTTGTATTTTGAAAAGACGAGGGCAAACGGCAGATTGTAGCGAAAAGAACTAACACCTACAAATGATTAAAATTCTAAAAGATAGAAATATCTTCTTCCTAAGCTCACTCTAGGCAAGTGTAGGCCTAGGGTAATTAGGAAGAAGAGGTGAAATAAGTGCTAGAACCAAAACAAACAACTGCAATAAAAAGCTTAAAAGAAGGCAATTTTTGATTGAGTAGAATGAGTGTTCTTTTCAAGGACAAGTAGAGGAAAGCTTCTACTAGAATTGAACAATTTAAAAGCAAGAAAAGAAACACAAATCCTCTTGTAACAATGGTGAAGAAGGTTGTCTTCTTGCTCCAAGCCTAGCTGCTCCTTGGCTTGAAAAGAGGGCCTCCTTCTTCTCCTTCCTTGAGAGCTCCTCCAAGGTGGAAGCTACCACCTTTAATGCTCTCTCCAAAGGGGTGGGCGTGCACCACCCTTAAAAACTCCTCCAAGGTGGCGTGACCACCTTCAAGATCTCCTCCAAGATCTTCCTTGCCTGGCTTCTCCTTTGGCTGGCGTGACCCAAGAGAGAAGGGAAGAGGGGAAGGCACCAAGGGGACAGAATATCCCCTTAATCTTCTTCTTCTTCTTCTCTCTTGGACGTGGGATTCTTGGTGGAATATGAGAGTGAAATGGCTAGCCAAGGATGGCTTGAATGGTGGTGGGTAGTGGTCTTTTTATAGGGTAGGATGGGGGGTTAAGGTGCCCCTTGAAATGGAGGGCTAGGATGGAAGAATGGAGGTGGTTAGTGATCCTATGGCTAAGGAGAGTTGGCGCCAACCCAAGAGGTGTTAAAGGGGGTAGTTATGGTGGTGTTGGTGTCTTTTGGTGGTGGAGAGACACCACCATGTTGGCGCCAACATGGGGTCTTCTAGAAGGGGGGTTAGGTGGATGGTGGAGATGGGTTCAAGGGAGATTGTGTGGTGGAGATGAGGGGAGATTTTGGAGGGAAAAGTGGCGCCATTAAGGGGTGGTTATGGGTAGTTTTTGGCGCCACTTTTAGGTGTCTTTTGGAGGTGGTGGGTAGGTTAGGTTGGTGCCAAGTAGGTTAGCTTATGTGGAGCTTAGGTGGAGCTAGTTGGGTAGAGTTGGTAGGTGGGTTTTTGGGGTAGTACAAGCCAAGGAAGTTGGAGCATAGCTAAGTTAAGCTAAGCTAAGCTAAGCTAAGCTAGCTTAGCTAATGGAGGAGTAGAGGAGAAGGTGTTGGAGCTAGGGTTTGGAGGAGGGAGCTGAGGAGAAGAAGTCTGGAGCTGGAGCTGGAGCTGGCTGCTGCTGAAGAGGCTGGCATGGGGCTACTCTAGCTGGCTTAGCTTGCTAGTTCTTTGCTAGTTGCTAAGCCAAGCTAAAGTGAGCTAGCTTCTACCAAAATGAGCTAAGGTGAGCTAGGTCTGGTGCTATCGGGGAGAATCAAGCTGGTTGAGGCAGCTAAGGTAGCTTAGCTCAACTGAGATGAGCTAAGCTGAATCCCCGGGAGCTGGACTTGAGCTTCCTGAGCTGAGATGAATTCTTCTTCAGCTGGCTGGAGTTGAGTGGAGCTGAATGTAGCTGGATCTGAGCTGGGGTGAACTCCTGTCAACTCAGCTGAGCTAGCTAGAGCTCCCTGTGAACTAGTGGGAGCTGAGGTGAGCTAGACTCAGCTAAGTTGAGCTGGATCTGAGCTGACTTGAGCTAGGGTGAGCTAAGGTGAACTCTCTTGAGCTGCCATCCAGCTGAGATTAGCTGAATGGAGCTGGGATGAGCTAACCCTAGTTCAAGTAAGCTAGGTTCCAGCTGCGGTGAGCTAGATCAAGCTGAGGTGAGCTGGATCAAGCTGAGGTGAGCTGGATTAGGCTGAGTTCCAGCTAGTCTGGGCTTCTCCTTCACCATTTGCCTTCTTGAGTGCTAGGGTTTTAGGGATCTGTGCATCTGTACATCCCTAACACTCACAAAAACACATTAAAACGACAATAAAAAATGCAATGCATGCCTATCCTAATTTATGCCTAAATGCAGCCCAAAAACCCGTTTGCGGAGTAAAATCCTAAGAGCTAGGTTAGTTTTAAAGCATAAAAATGATGATAAACTGGCGTTTATCACACCCCCATGCTTATCTTTTGCTAGTCTCTTAGCAAAACATTAATTTTTTTGGAAAACGGAATTTTTGGGAAATCTAATTTTTTTTGATTTTTGAGGAGAAAAAGAGATTAAGGGACCTTGGTAGATTAAAACACAGGAGATACGGGATTTGTTGAAGATAAACATCAGGATTTGTTTTTGGATCCAACCATTAGATAGAACGGGATCAATATATCCTCAGAAAATTCGCAAATTAACCCCTTGTTAATTCAGATGACTTGAAATGTTTGTTTTTAGGATTTTTCTGGCTCGTGAATCTGATTCGCAACTTGCAAATTCCTTTAAAACCTTGTGTCTGTGCTTGTGAAAAGCCAACTTTTATAAGGACGTGTTATTATTATTATTATATATATATATATATTTTTTTTTTTTTTCTCCCCCATGCTTATTTTTAGCTTAGTCTTACAACAGATGTGTCGGTATCATCATTCCCGTTACCATTCCTCGAGGGGGCTCTGGCGCCAGTACTTCGGGATAGCACTGTCCATGACACCACCCAGGAGCTCACAACCCCAAAACACGATGCGGTGAAAAGGGGCGCTCCAAGCAAACTCAAGCTCTTGCTCCGACGCTATAGGTAGAGCACCGTCCAAGACACTTGAGCTGCTGAAATGCGCTTTAATGCTCCGTCTAAAGATATGAAATATAGATATAGAGCAGCGCCGAGGCGGTAACATGTTGACATCGCGTCCTCAAAGAAGGTTTTTTCCTTCTTCTCGACAGTGGGAACTCAAACCAATGATCTGCTTCAGACTTTTACTAAATCCAAACAAGGGAGTTTTTTCAAATTTTTAGTTGTTGGCTTGTGTGTAAAAATTGACACAAGAAGTTTCTCAAGAATCGCAGGTTTTTGAATCAAAAACTAAGTCAAATACTTTCCATATTACAAAATAGGATCAAGTCACCTGAACTATCATGAGTTCAGGTGGAATTTTAGAGAAGGATATCTGATCTAGTCTAAAATAGACCCTGGAATTCTAATGATCAGATCCATATCCTCATCCTTAGTTTGTTAAAGATTAAATCCCATTGTACCAGAAGTGAATTTTTCGACCGTAGTCCCGATTTCAAAATTTTTCCTCAAAAAGTTTTCAATATATATATATATATATATATTTGTTTTTGGGTATGCAAGCAGGAAATAAATTAAAGAAAATTGCATGTTTTTAGGTTTTAAACATCCTAAATCGATCGTAAAAATTTAAAAACACCCCCCCATGCTTAAGATATGCCATGTCCTCATGCATTAGGAGGGAAAAGGAATCACCTTAGTGAAGAACGGTCAGGTTTAGGATGAATAAAACCTGGAAAAAGAAGAAAAAAAAAGAAAGCAAGAAAATGATGGGTTACCTCCCATCCAGTGCTATCTTTTACGCCATTCAGCCGGGCGTGAAGGTATGCACAGAAGACGGAAAATCATGTAAATAATTGGACACTTGAATGCCCGCAAAAAAGGTGTCTTCGTCTAGATCCCTAGAAAATTGATTAGAAATAATATTGGGATCAAAGTGAGATGGAAATTGATAAGTGTGGCCCGAGTCTGGCCATGGTTTTAATTCAGGTTGTGTGCCAAACTCGGGCGGGGTTGGTGGCAGGTCCGTAAGAAAGGGGTCGGGGAAGGAATGGTGAGTTAGTGTGGAAAAATTAGGTGCGTTAATAGTGGGTGGGTCAGGGGGGGTATCAGGAACAAATTTGGAGTCAAGACAAGTTTCCGGATCACAGATCTCGCCGACCACTGAGTTTGAATCAGAGTCCTCAAAAAAACTGTGGTCGGTAAGGGTATCTATTAACATTGTCTCCTCCACCATATTAGAAATTTCAGTATCTGAGTCCTCAAAGAAGTTATCATCATGGAATCTCCTGGAGGATTTAAAAATATCTAAGGTGATAGTTTGGCCTGCACAGTTGATATCCATTTTGCCTGTGTGGCAATTGATATTTGCCTTTGCAGTAGCCAAAAAGGGGCGTCCAAGGATTATCGGGGAGTCCAGTAATGATTCGGGTGCCTCAATGTCAAGAACCAGAAAGTCTGCAGGGAAGACACAATTCTGGACCTTGACTAATACATCCTCAACAATCCCACGAGGTTTGATTGTAGATCGGTCGGCTAATTGCAGGGTAACCTCGACGGGTTTTAATTCACCGATCTGAAATTCTTCGAATAAACTTGTGGGAATAATATTTACAGAGGCACCAAGATCAAGGAGGGCGCGATTAAATGTAGTGTCATCAATAATTACAGAAATTAAAGGCGCCCCCGGATCTTTCATCTTAGGAGGCAGCTTACTCTGTATGACAGAGCTTACTGTCTCTGAAAGATGCACCTGTCCTAGATTTTTAGCCTGCCTTTTAGGAGTACAAATATCCTTCAAAAATTTAGCATAGGCAGGTATATATTTGATGGCATCTAGGAGAGGGATATTGATATGAACTTGCCCAAATAGCTCCATGAGTTCTTCTGTAGTGGGCTCAGATTTCTTTCTTTTGTTGGTGGTAGGGTAGAGAGCTTGTGGGAAAGGGATAGGAATCTTGTCTTGAGATTGTTGTTGTTCTTTTTCTTCCTGATGGGGAGGTGGGGAGTCAACTTGCACATGTATCTTACCAGGTTCGTGCGAAGGCTCGGGGTCAGTGGTGGTTTTCCCACTCCTCAAGGTAACTGCATGTGCAGTCGGATTATTATTTGGAGGAGGTGGGGGGGCCTGTGATTGCAGGAACCTGGGCGGCTGCTGAGGTGGATTAGGAGGAGGCTGATTTGGATAATGTGGATTTCTGCCCATATAATGGTTCCCTTGGTGATTGGGATTGGGTATGGGTTGGGACGGAAGATGTCCTACAGGTCTTTGCGTGGGAGCAACCCCAATCTGATTGTTCAGATTTGTGATGTTGCGGGTTACTTCCGTCATTTTTGTTTGCATATCCTGCAGGGTCCGTAGCATCTGGGCATTGATATCTTGTTGGGATGGCCCAGGATGGAAATTTGGATTCGACCCATACCCATTAAAATGATATGGTTGGGAGGAAACTTGATTATTCCAGGAGTAGTTCGGGTAATTTTTCCAATTGGAAGAATTTTTAAAGGGCTCCTGGATGGCAGAAATATTTTCGGTGGGGTTAAGATCTGGATAATTGAAATTCCCCAGTGAATCATGGGCAACCTCAGAATAATCAGCAGGAGTGGTGTTGAGATTGTGCAAATTTTCTCTTCGTGGAAAGTTAGGTTGGGTTAGATGTGGGTGTGGAGCTTGAGTTGAAGTGGCTAGTCTTTCCTCAATTTTCTTTTGATTAATATGCATCTGGTCGAGTTTTTGAGCAATCAATTGAAGATCATCTTGGGTGACAGGGATAGATTGAGTGCCTATTTCATGAACACCGAACTGCGGGTTTTGGGTTCTGCAAAATGTGTTCATGGAAGCTTGATTAAATGAGTTTTCACTCATTTCTTCGAACAGGTCATAGGCACTTTCTGCATCTTTATTTAAAAAGTTGCCGCCACACGAGGCGTCGACAAACTGTCGGATTTGATCTTCTAATCCATGATAGAAGATTTGCACGAGCTGCCATAAAGGAATCTCGTGGTGCGGGCAACTTCTTAAAAGGTCTTGAAATCTTTCCCAAGAATCATGGAAAGTTTCACCAGATTTTTGGTGAAAGGTCGTAATAGATCTTCGTAAGGAATTGGTACGACCTATGGGAAAGAATTTCTTGAGGAAGGCACTCTTGAGTTGAGGCCATGTTGTGATGGGTCGGCCAATGGTCCTGAACCAATAAGCGGCCTTATCTTTGAGAGATAATGGAAAAAGCCGCATCAGCCATATGTCTTCTTGCACATTTCGGGAACGGGTTGTCTGTGCAAGAAGAGTTAGTTCTTCAAGGTGGCTGAAAGGATCTTCCCTAGGAAGGCCATGAAAGTGTTTAATCAGGTTCAGGACGGCAGGCTTGATCTCAAAGTCCCCCTCAGGTATGACCACCCCTGGTCGTTCCTCATAATAAGACGGATCATAGAAATCTTTTAGAGGAACAACAGGCTGCTGACGGGGTGGTGGGTTTGGCCTTGGATTGGCTAGGTTTTGGATGTTCCTAGTCAATGTTTGTTGATTGGAATTTAATTTATTAATTTGATCGGCCATCAATTTTAAAAGATCAGGTAGGGGGTCTTGATGTTGTGTGTGGGGCAACTCAAGATTGGGGAGCTCCAAGTGTGGAAAGTTACTGGTGGTTGGGTTTTGGGTGGAAGGGTTAGAATTAGGGTTAGAGGTGGGGTTAGAGGTAGACGTGGAAGGGTCAGTGGACCTATTTTGTTGTGTTTCCATTTTTTCAGGAGAAGACAGAAAAAGTGGTCTTTTTACGTGGGGGGCGAAATCAAATGGTCCTTCCAAATGCGGATTTTGAGACCGTCGCCCGTGCATAAAATGGAAGAACGGGGAGGGGAGGAGAAGAGAAAGAGATGAGAGAAAGTGTGCAATTCAAACAAACAAAAACTAGACCTAACTTGATTGTGACTCCCTAATAATAACCTAAGACTTGGTCTATATAGGAAATAAGTAGTCAATAGTGAATACCCGTTCTATCAACAAATCTAGCCAGGTTGCTTAAGGGGAGGTTTGGGCCCAAACGTTTCCCAGGGAAAACCCCAGGTGCTTGTACAAACCCGCGCCTGGTCGTTTGACACGGCCCCTCAGCCTGAACACCAGATACAGATGACAGAATTGGTACTAACTAAAGAAAACTTAAAACCTAAATAGCAAGCCTAAGTTGATAAAGCCTTAGGGGTCAAGTTGCTACAAATTTTAATTAGGTCTAGGATTCTATAGTGCACACGGAATGTGGAGGGCGTTTATTGGGTTGTTGCCCTGTTATTTGATTTTTTTGTGTGTGTGCAGGAATTGGAGAGTGGCTCCAATGAAAATCAAGTTGTCACACAATTTTTTTTTTTTTTATATTTTTGTCTTTTAGGATGTGATTTAATTAAATGAATTTTAGGGTTTTTCTCTTTAAGTTTTCAAACAAGTTTGAAAATTCACAATCAAAGGAAAGACAAGTTGTATGTGTGATTGTATATTTCCTTTTAATTGAGTCTCTAAAGAGAAAGAAGAAACCCTAAACCAATTATCCCTGAGACAGAAATTTAACTACCAATGAATTATTTTTAGCTTTCAGAATTAAGTAGTGGTCCAAACAAGTCAAACAACACCACTACTTTGAATAAAATCAAACAAGGATTCTAAAAAAGATTTTTGTAAGATTTTAGGAATTTGTTTGATAATAGTTTTGAATTTTTAATTGTACTGGTGTCAAAGTCCAAAAATAATACCCGTGGGTATTATAGACTTTTTAGTATTACCACCGACCTCAGAAAATTTTTATGATTTTATATAATATGTAAAATTTCACAGGGATTCCAACAAGACAAATTTCACAAAAATTGGATGAGTATAAAAATTCTGAAAATTCGCGGACAGTAGCAAAACAGGAAGATTAGAGGGTGTGACCCCTCTGTAATCCACGAATTTTTAAAAATTAAATACAAATCCAATTGATCTGAAATTTGGAACAGATGTTCCAAACTTAATTGGGAATCACTCTATGAAATTTTATGATTTTAGGAGGCCTGTGGTGTTAGTAATCGATTTTTCAAGTCTGGACAGAAATCTAGACCCGAAAAACAGAACACCAATACTTGCAATGGAATGGTGCTAAAGAAGCGTACAAGCAAACGATGATTTTAAAATGCACCACTCCACTTAATTTAAGTGTTTAGGGTCCTGAAAGCCAAGTTTAATATATTTTTGGTAGTTTTAATTAATTATGTGACTAGAAAGAGGAACCAACCTGAATTTTCGCGGGAAGAAAAGGATCTTTAAGCTCTCGCTTCCAGATTCCCGCTTTCCCGCTGTCGTTCCTGCACACACAAAAGAAAGAAAGAGAAGGGGATGAGATCCACTTCAAGCAAGAGAAAATGAGTTAATGCAAAGCCGTGCCTCCCCGGCAGCGGCGCCAAAAAGTGATAGCGAAAATACGCAGTTTGTTAAAATGTCGTTGTAACGCGTAAATCCGCTTTCGCTCTTAAATTTATATTCCTAGATAGGGAGTATCTAGGGTCGTCCAAGGAGGCAAAAATTGCAATAATGATTCTCTTGCTTGGAATACAATCTCAACTTTCTTTTTAATATTTTTCAATATGTAATTTTTTTGTATTTTGAAAAGACGAGGGCAAACGGCAGATTGTAGCGAAAAGAACTAACACCTACAAATGATTAAAATTCTAAAAGATAGAAATATCTTCTTCCTAAGCTCACTCTAGGCAAGTGTAGGCCTAGGGTAATTAGGAAGAAGAGGTGAAATAAGTGCTAGAACCAAAACAAACAACTGCAATAAAAAGCTTAAAAGAAGGCAATTTTTGATTGAGTAGAATGAGTGTTCTTTTCAAGGACAAGTAGAGGAAAGCTTCTACTAGAATTGAACAATTTAAAAGCAAGAAAAGAAACACAAATCCTCTTGTAACAATGGTGAAGAAGGTTGTCTTCTTGCTCCAAGCCTAGCTGCTCCTTGGCTTGAAAAGAGGGCCTCCTTCTTCTCCTTCCTTGAGAGCTCCTCCAAGGTGGAAGCTACCACCTTTAATGCTCTCTCCAAAGGGGTGGGCGTGCACCACCCTTAAAAACTCCTCCAAGGTGGCGTGACCACCTTCAAGATCTCCTCCAAGATCTTCCTTGCCTGGCTTCTCCTTTGGCTGGCGTGACCCAAGAGAGAAGGGAAGAGGGGAAGGCACCAAGGGGACAGAATATCCCCTTAATCTTCTTCTTCTTCTTCTCTCTTGGACGTGGGATTCTTGGTGGAATATGAGAGTGAAATGGCTAGCCAAGGATGGCTTGAATGGTGGTGGGTAGTGGTCTTTTTATAGGGTAGGATGGGGGGTTAAGGTGCCCCTTGAAATGGAGGGCTAGGATGGAAGAATGGAGGTGGTTAGTGATCCTATGGCTAAGGAGAGTTGGCGCCAACCCAAGAGGTGTTAAAGGGGGTAGTTATGGTGGTGTTGGTGTCTTTTGGTGGTGGAGAGACACCACCATGTTGGCGCCAACATGGGGTCTTCTAGAAGGGGGGTTAGGTGGATGGTGGAGATGGGTTCAAGGGAGATTGTGTGGTGGAGATGAGGGGAGATTTTGGAGGGAAAAGTGGCGCCATTAAGGGGTGGTTATGGGTAGTTTTTGGCGCCACTTTTAGGTGTCTTTTGGAGGTGGTGGGTAGGTTAGGTTGGTGCCAAGTAGGTTAGCTTATGTGGAGCTTAGGTGGAGCTAGTTGGGTAGAGTTGGTAGGTGGGTTTTTGGGGTAGTACAAGCCAAGGAAGTTGGAGCATAGCTAAGTTAAGCTAAGCTAAGCTAAGCTAAGCTAGCTTAGCTAATGGAGGAGTAGAGGAGAAGGTGTTGGAGCTAGGGTTTGGAGGAGGGAGCTGAGGAGAAGAAGTCTGGAGCTGGAGCTGGAGCTGGCTGCTGCTGAAGAGGCTGGCATGGGGCTACTCTAGCTGGCTTAGCTTGCTAGTTCTTTGCTAGTTGCTAAGCCAAGCTAAAGTGAGCTAGCTTCTACCAAAATGAGCTAAGGTGAGCTAGGTCTGGTGCTATCGGGGAGAATCAAGCTGGTTGAGGCAGCTAAGGTAGCTTAGCTCAACTGAGATGAGCTAAGCTGAATCCCCGGGAGCTGGACTTGAGCTTCCTGAGCTGAGATGAATTCTTCTTCAGCTGGCTGGAGTTGAGTGGAGCTGAATGTAGCTGGATCTGAGCTGGGGTGAACTCCTGTCAACTCAGCTGAGCTAGCTAGAGCTCCCTGTGAACTAGTGGGAGCTGAGGTGAGCTAGACTCAGCTAAGTTGAGCTGGATCTGAGCTGACTTGAGCTAGGGTGAGCTAAGGTGAACTCTCTTGAGCTGCCATCCAGCTGAGATTAGCTGAATGGAGCTGGGATGAGCTAACCCTAGTTCAAGTAAGCTAGGTTTCAGCTGCGGTGAGCTAGATCAAGCTGAGGTGAGCTGGATCAAGCTGAGGTGAGCTGGATTAGGCTGAGTTCCAGCTAGTCTGGGCTTCTCCTTCACCATTTGCCTTCTTGAGTGCTAGGGTTTTAGGGATCTGTGCATCTGTACATCCCTAACACTCACAAAAACACATTAAAACGACAATAAAAAATGCAATGCATGCCTATCCTAATTTATGCCTAAATGCAGCCCAAAAACCCGTTTGCGGAGTAAAATCCTAAGAGCTAGGTTAGTTTTAAAGCATAAAAATGATGATAAACTGGCGTTTATCACTTTTCTTCTATTTTCTTTTGGTGAATTTGCATCTGGTCCAGTCATTGAGCTAACATATATAAATCATCTTGTGTGACTGGAACAGAGGTGGTTTTGGAGTCAATTTCATGGACTCCGTGTCTGGGGTTTTGTGATCTGCCAAAAGTGTCCATTGAGGTCATGTTAAATGAGTTTTCACTCATTTCTTCAAAGAGAAGATAGGCACTTTCGGCGTCTTTGTTAAGAAAATTGCCCCCACATGAGGCATCCACAAATCGTTTTAATTGATCTTCTAATCCATGATAGAAGATCTGCACTAGCTGCCATTGTGGAATTTCATGGTGGGGACAACTTCTTAGAAGTTCCTGAAATCTTTCCCAGGCTTCCTGGAGGGGTTCACCAATTTTTTGTTGAAAGGTCGTTATAGATCTTCTTAATGCATTTGTTCGACCGATCGGAAAATTTTTTTTAAGAAAAGCACTTTTTAATTGGGGCCAGGTGGTAATAGGACGCCCAACTGTTCTAAACCAATGTGATGCTTTGTCTTTGAGAGAGAGAGGAAAGAGTCTCATTAACCACATGTCTTCCTGCACATTGCGGGAACGAGTGGTTTGAGCGAGGACAGTTAATTCCTCAAGATGACAAAAAGGGTCCTCTCTTGGAAGACCATGAAAATGCTTGATAAGGTTTAGAATAGCGGGTTTGATTTCGAAATCCCCTTGTGGTATGACCACCCCTGGTCTTTCCTCATAATTGGAAGGATCATAGAAATCCTTAAGAGGAACGACAGGCTGTTGGCGAGGTGGTGGATTTTGTCCTTGATTAGCTAGGTTCGTGACAGTCCTAGCTAGATCTTCTTGATTTTGTTGTAGTCGAGCCAAATGGTCGACCATTAATGCAAAGGGATTTGTATTATGGGTTATAATTGGAGGGCCACCTGGCCCTGCTGGTATTTCTGGTTGCTCCAAGTTAGGAAGGTGAGGAAGGGTGGAGTCAGCTTGTGGGTCGGCTGACGGGTTAGAAGTGGAAGCAGAATTTTTTTGACGGCTTCCTGGGTTTTCCATTTTTTTAAAAGACGAGGGGGAAGAAAACAATGATTTCTTGCTGCGGGGGGCGAAATCAGATGGTCCCTCGGGGTGTGGCTTTTGGGACCGTCGCTCGTGCATGCACTACTTGGAAGACTTGGAGGGGAGGAGAAGAGATAGAGATGAGAGAAAGTGTGCAAATCAAACAAACAAACTAGACCTAACTTAAATGTGACTCCCTAATAATAACGTAAGACTTGGTCTATATAGGAAATAAGTAGTCAATAGTGAATACCCGTTCTATCAACAAATCTAGCCAAGTTGCTTAAGGGGAGGTTTGGGCCCAAATGTTTCCCAGGGAAAACCCCAGGTGCTTGTACAAACCCGCGCCTGGTCGTTTGACACGGCCCCTCAGCCTGAACACCAGATACAGATGATAGAATTGGTATCAACTAAAGAAAACTTAAGACCTAAATAGCAAGCCTGAGTTGATAAGGCCTTAGGGGTCAAGTTGCTACAAATTTTAATTAGGTCTAGGATGCTATAGTGCACACGGAATGTGGAGGGCGTTTATTGGGTTGTTGCCCTGTTATTGATTTTTTTGTGTGTGTGCAGGAATTGGAGAGTGGCTCCAATGAAAATTAAGTTGTCACACAATTTTTTTTTGTATTTTTGTCTTTTAGGATTTGATTTAATTGAATGTATTTTAGGGTTTCTTTAGTTAAATTTTCAAACAAGTTTGAAAACCCACAATCAAAGGAAAACAAGTTGTATGGGTGATTGTATATTTCCTTTTAATTGCGTCTCTAAAGAGAGAAAGAAACCCTAAGCCAATTATCCCTAAGACAGAAAATTACTACCAGTGAATTGATTTTTGGCTTTTTGAATTAAGTAGTGGTCCAAACAAGTCAAACAACACCACTACTTTGAATAAAATCAAACAAGGATTCCAGAAAAGATTTTTGTAAGATTTTATGAATTTTTTTGATAATTGTTTTGAATTTTTAATTGTACTGGTGTCAAAGTCCAGAAATGATACCAGTGGGTATTTTGGACTTTTCAGTATTACCACCGACCTCAGAAAATTTTTATGATTTTATATGATATGTAAAATTTCACAAGGATTCCAGTAAGCTAAATTTCACAAAAATTGGATGAGTATAAAAAATTTAAAAATTCACGGATAGTAGCAAAACAGGAAGATTAGAGGGTGCGACCCCTCTGCAATCCACGAATTTTAAAAAATTAAATACAAATCCAATTGATCTGAAATTTGGAACAGATGTTCCAAACTTAATTGGGAATCACTCTATGAAAGTTTATGATTTTAGGAGGCCTATGATGTTAGGAATCGATTTTCCAAGTCCAGACAGAAATCTGGACCCGAAAAACAGAACACCAATACTTGCAATGGAGTGGTGTTAAAGAAGCATACAAGCAAACAATGGATTTTAAAATGCACCACTCCACTTAATTTAAGTGTTTAGGGTCCTGAAAGCCAAGTTTAATATATTTTTGGTAGTTTTAATTATTTATGTGACCAGAAAGATGAACCGACCTGAATTTTCACGGGAAGAAAAGGACCTTTGAGCTCTCTCTTCCAGATTCCCGCCTTCCCGCTGTAGTTCCTGCACACACAAAAGAAAGAAAGAGAAGGGGATGAGATCCACTTCAAGCAAGAGAAAATGAGTTAATGCAAAGCCGTGCCTCCCCTGCAACGGTGCCAAAAAGTGACAGCGAAATGCGCGTGATTTGTAAAAGCGGGTTTTTAACGTCGTTGTAACACGCGAATCCGCTTACGCTTTTAAAATTTATATCCTAGATAGGGGAGTATCTAGGGTCGTCCAAGGAGGAAAAAATTGCAAAATTAATCCTCTTGCTTACAGATAGATCACAACTTTCTTTTTGATATTTTTCAAAATGTAATTTTTTTTTTTGTATCTTGAAAAGACGAGGGCAAAATGCGAATTGTAACGAAAAGTACTAACACCTACAAATGCTTAACTAAAATTTAAAAGATAGAAATATCTTCTTTCTAAGCTCACTCTAGGCAAGTGGAGGCCTAGAGTAATTAGGAAGAAGAGGTGAAACAAGTGCTAGAACCAAAAGTAACAACTGCAATAAAAAGCTAAAAGAAGGCAATTTGATTGAGTAGAATGAGTGTTCTTTTCAAGGACAAGTAGAGGAATGCTTCTACTAGAACTTAAACAAATCTAAAAGCAAGAAAAGAAACACAAATCCTCTTGCAACAATGGTGAAGAAGGGCGTCTTCTTGCTCCAAGCCTAGCTGCTCCTTGGCTTGAAAAGAGGGCCTCCTTCTTCTCCTTCCTTGAGAGCTCCTCCAAGGTGGAAGCTACCACCTTTAATGCTCTCTCCAAGGGGTGGGCGTGCACCACCCTCAAAAACTCCTCCAAGGTGGTGTGACCACCTTCAAGATCTCCTCCAAGATCTTCCTTGCCTGGCTTCTCCTTTGGCTGGCGTGACCCAAGAGAGAAGGGAAGAGGGGAAGGCACCAAGGGGACAGAATATTCCCTTAATCTTCTTCTTCTTCTTCTCTCTTGGACGTGGGCTTCTTGGTGGAATATGAGAGTGAAATTGCTAGCCAAGGATGGCTTGAATGGTGGTGGGTAGTGGTCTTTTTGTAGGGTAGGATGGGGGGTTAAGGTGCCCCTTGAAATGGAGGGCTAGGATGGAAGAATGGAGGTGGTTGGTGATCCTATGGCTAAGGAGAGTTGGCGCCAACCCAAGAGGTGTTAAAGGGGGTAGTTATGGTGGTGTTGGTGTCTTTTGGTGGTGGAGAGACACCACCATGTTGGCGCCAACATGGGGTCTTCTAGAAGGGGGGTTAGGTGGATGGTGGAGATGGGTTCAAGGGGGATTGTGTGGTGGAGATGAGGGGAGATTTTGGAGGGAAAAGTGGCGCCATTAAGGGGTGGTTATGGGTAGTTTTTGGCGCCACTTTTAGGTGTCTTTTGGAGGTGGTGGGTAGGTTAGGTTGGTGCCAAGTAGGTTAGCTTATGTGGAGCTTAGGTGGAGCTAGTTGGGTGGAGTTGGTAGGTGGGTTTTTGGGGTGGTACAAGCCAAGGAAGTTGGAGCATAGCTAAGCTAAGCTAAGCTAAGCTAGCTTAGCTAATGGAGGAGTAGAGGAGAAGGTGTTGGAGCTAGGGTTTGGAGGAAGGAGCTGAGGAGAAGAAGTCTGGAGCTGGAGCTGGAGCTGGCTGCTGCTGAAAAGGCTGGCATGGGGCTACTCTAGCTGGCTTAGCTTGCTAGTTCTTTGCTAGTTGCTAAGCCAAACTAAAGTGAGCTAGCTTCTACCAAAATGAGTTGAGGTGAGCTAGGTCTGGTGCTCCCGGGGAGAATCAAGCTGGTTGAGGCAGCTAAGGTAACTTAGCTCAACTGAGATGAGCTAAGCTGAATCCCCGGGAGCTGGACTTGAGCTTCCTGAGCTGAGATGAATTCTTCTTCAGCTGGCTGGAGTTGAGTGGAGCTAGACGTAGCTGGATCTGAGCTGGGGTGAACTCCTGTCAAGTCAGCTGAGCTAGCTAGAGCTCCCTGTGGACTAGTGGGAGCTGAGATGAGCTAGACTCAGCTAAGTTGAGCTGGATCTGAGCTGACTTGAGCTAGGGTGAGCTAAGGTGAACTCTCTTGAGCTGCCATCTAGCTAGGATTAGCTGAATGGAGCTGGGACGAGCTAACCCTAGTTCAAGTGAGCTAGGTTCCGGCTGTGGTGAGCTGGATCGAGCTGAGTTCCAACTAGTATGGGCTTCTCCTTCACCATTTGCCTTCTTGAGTGCTAGGGTTTTAAGGATCTGTATATCTGGGAAATGACATGCTTGTTGCGGAATGGATAGACAATTGAAAAATAGGCAACTTAAATCACATGAATATAATAGCAATCAATAAGCTCATTGTGATTTCAGAACATGGAGACATATATATATAAAAGCATTTTTCATTCATTTAGCGGGAGAGTTGTTTGCAACAAAAACTATTGAGGAAAGCTTGTATAGAAATGCTTGGAATTTAAATCTAGCTACCAGAAAATAATTGCATACAAGAATCAATGGGGGGATTTTGCATGCATCATTGGGGGAGAATAAAGACTACGCTACTAAGCAGTAATAGAAAGCAGTAAATCTATGAAGAGCATAAACTAAATCTAGCAGAATGGAAGGAGAATGAGGAATAGCCAATGGAGCTTAGGCCGACCATTCAATGGAGAGAGGAGTGATCCAGTATCTTGGCATGATGTCTTCCATGGTGGTGGTGAGCTCGTGGAGGTGGAGTGGCTAGCCTAAGTGGAGGTGGGCGTGAATGGAACCAATGGAGTGAGTGGTGCCAAGAATGTGAATCGCCAAGGAAGTGAATGGGTGCACTTGGCCGCCCATGGGGTCTTTTTATAGACTCAAGGGATTCTCTCTAGAGAGGTGTGGAACTCTCTAGAGAGAGTCCAAGATAGGCCGGCCATATGGTTATGAGATCCAAAAAATGTGGATCTCATTTTGAATGCCTCTTGGTTGCTAAATTTGGTAACCAAGAGGTGGCGCCACTTCAAGAGAGTTCTAGAGAACTCTAGAGAAGTGTGTGTGCATGAATGGGTGTGTGTGTGTGTGTGCGTGGTCGTGCTCTAAGTGGCTAGGTGGCTTAGGTTAGGTCCTAAGGGGTTTAGGTAGGTGTATGTCTTGAATTAGGGTTACAAACCCTAATTGCTAAGGGGAAAATGCAATTAAACTTAACCTAAGTTTAATTGGATGAGTGTGAACCTAATTGAGAGTGAAATAACTCAATTAGGTTGGGTTTAGGTCAATTGGACTCTCACTAAGTCCAATTGAACTTGTGTGGGTTGAGATCTAAGCTCAATTGGACTCAATGAGTCCAATTGACTTAGGTGAAGGTAATTGACTTTGATCTAAGTCAATTGGATTTGGCAAGGGCCTAATTAGGTCCTTAGGTAGGTCTAGAGGTGGTGTACTAGGGTTAGGATACCTTAATTTAGGTTCCTATGGGGTTGGGATTACATCTAGGGAGCTAGAGATCCAAGATCAAGACTTGAATCTCAAAATAGGGACAGGAGACCAGTACCAGACGTCCAATAATGTGATCTGATGACTTATACTCAAAAATCAGAAGTCCAGACTTCAGTTCTGGACGTCCAATCTGAGTCAGGGGGAAATTAAAGTTTTGTTTTGGGTATTCTATAGAAATTGGACGTCTGACAAAGTGTCTGGACATCCAATAACACTGCAAAAGTGGGTTTGAGGTGTGCGGGATTTGGCTAAGGGTCCTGGATGTCCAGATAAGGCTGGAACTAGGGTTTTAGGGCTTCCTAGGGTGTTGTGACCTAATCTAATGGTGGCTAAGGCTTAGGAAAGTCTCTAGGCTATCCTAGGGCTAGGATGGACCTAAGCTCTTCACATTTTATTGCTTTATTTCTACTTAATAGAATAGCAAACCTTTAACTCCCGTACATTATTATTCCTACATCTAATCTAAGCCTTCTGCTTCATCTCTGCTACAACTCCCGTTATTCCTGATCCAGCTTCAGATCCAGCTCCAGATCCTGCTCCAGATCAGCTTATTGCCTGCAATCGACATAATGCACTTAATCAGCACATTATAAGATTATTTTATGCAAAGCTAAAGTAAAGCAGTAAAGATGTAAATAATGCTTTTGCATGAGTGAATAACCCTAACTTATGCTAAGTTCTAGCTTAATCTAGGTCAATTAAGATCTATAATTGTTGCGCAATCAATGCCGGAAGATAATTCAAGGGAAGAAGAATCCAAGTTGGATTTGATACAGGAGCAGGAAATATTCAGAATGGGTTCGTCTGAGAACTGCATTCAGGAAACTGAGGAAAGGACTGATATCTCCAGGACTAAGCCACAATTGGATTATCCTGAATCCTGGGAGATACCTCTTGGGTTAGATAACCCAACTGTCATAAGGGAAGTAGATCCACTTGAGGATATGGATCTTGAGGCAAGCATTACATGTGACATTGCTGATCAATCTAGGCCACTTCCCATTATAGGTGAACTTGTGCTATAGCTAACATCTTCTAATATGTAGTCTTCTTTAACCTATATACCTAATTCAGATGTTAGAGATTCTGAGATGACACTTTCTATCCCTGATCCTGACATCCAAGACTAAAAGTAGCTATGGATGACTTGAACAAAGAAATAAATATGCTACCTGAGGTAGGAATTACTGAGAACCCAATGCATATGATGGTGAAGCTTTGAGCAGTATGAGCTGGGGACGCACCTACCATCCTAGTCAATCTAATGGATGGCTCGACTCAGAGCCTGAAGAGTTAGCCTCCGATGAATCAGAGATGAGTACTGATGAGGATGAAGTAACTTCTGATGAGGATTTCAATCACCTCCCACTGATCTTTTACTTTCACGGATACCCCCATATGATCCAAAGCCTAGAGAGGGCATGATCTTTGATGTCAATTATCGTTATGAGGATCCCTATGACTCAGATTGTGATTTTGAGATACATTTTGATCTACTCCCTCAGCAACTTCCTGCTGAATTGTGGGACATGATAAATCAGCTGAATCAACATCATGATCCCCCCTCTAATTATCCTCTATTCTCCACCACTACTTCACACTTTCTTATAGTTAGACTTTTTGGAGTAGGGGTGCACAATCAGCTGGTTCGCATCTCTGGACCATTGATTCTAGGAGCATATGAGAACATCTTTCTCTTAATCTTGACCAGCTCCTATGCTAGAACTGATACATCTAATTGAGCTTTTGCCTAGCTTGAGGCGTTAAACTCAGCATCTACCCCACATTCATCCATCACCTTATACAAGCTCGCTTTATACATAGCATATTTTTCTTTTAAGCATGTTTCTCTTGCATATTGCATACTGTCAGGTTGGCCAATGCTAAACGTTAAAGTTCAGGAGCAATTCCAGGTGATTTCTACCCATTTACTCCCTACTGTATTTATTTTCTTTTATATTCATGCATGAGTACATGCAAGAATTTAGGCATGGGGGGGTAGATACAACAAAACTAAAAATTTTTATGCCAACATTTAGGAAAGCCTCAGAGCTGCATGTCAAACATACTTTAGAACCCTAAATAAAAGAACAACCAATGCCAGCTCCAATGCTTGCATTAGAGCTAGAAATCGTCTACAACAGCCACTTCCGACTCGCTCACCTCTTATTCTAAATTTAGGGATAAGCTGAATGTAACCCGATAAGGGAAATTTCATGAAGTACGAACATAAGAGGTTATTTGTTTATAGCATATATACATAATGCATCCATGAATAAGATTATCTTATTAAGAGAATGCATTAGGGATTTTATCCTCTAGTTGATTCTTGTAATCTGGAATCCAGTACAATTTTTCACACACACGTTGAATTTGCAATGGATTCACGATGAAGGCTGATAAACATCTTTAGTCTATCAAGAAGAAGCAATGCTTCTTCTCCTGAACCCCTGGACAATGTTTTGGGAGTCAGGCAGATTTTCTTCCAAAAATCCACCAAATAGTGTGAGATGAGAGTAGTGTGTACTGGTACTCTAAGATTATTGCAAGGAATCCAGAATCTTAGATAATTAGGTGATGATACTTAGAGATAAGGCATAGTTTTTGCTCTCGGTTCCTGTGTATACATTTTGTGTGAATTTTGAGAGCCACCAAATAAGGCAAATACGTGGAGAGCGAGTTTTCATAAAACTAAGACTAAGGTTGATGGTTACTACCATTTTTTATGGAATCCTTGGTTGAAGGAGGGTATTGATGTCAATGTCAGAAATACATCGTCCTATCCTTCTCTCCCAGTGCCGTGAGTAGGCACTTCCACCAAATAAGCCACCCAATGTCTCTTGAGTACCACCAATCCCTAATAATGCCTCCTCAATAAAGTTCATGGATGTGTGGTAGTTGTGTTGTGCTGAAACAAAAAAGGTGAAAAAAAATGTTACATAGAAAAAAAAAGAGAAAAAAAAAGAAAAAAATGATGAAAAGAAAAATTGAAAAAAAATAGAAAAAGAAGAAAAAGCAAAGGAGAAAGAGTGAATATTTAGTGTTTATTTCAGTTACATTGAGACAATACCACCAAATAAATTTGAGTTCCACCAAATATGGCTTTAACCCACCTTTCTTGTGTTTCTGATTGCTTAAATACTGGTTGAGGAATTTTGACTTAGTGTTAGAGTTATGGGAACTCAATTAAAGTGTTAATGCCAAGTGAGACCACCAAATACAGGTCATATGTGTGAATCTGGTGAGATTGTGAGCTTTAAGAAAAAGAAAGAAAAGAAAAGAAAAAGAAAAAGAAAAAGAGAGAATGAATACAAATGAACCAAAAGAGAGCATAGTTTTCCTCGTCTTTCTCTAAGTTGAGTTATGTAATAATTTGGAAATCTAGATTCTATAGTACTAATCTCTATGTAGCACCAATCGAGAGTGAGTCACCAAATATAAAATCATTTTCCTCTAAGATTCTCTACCTAAGCTTAAAGTCGGGTGGAATTCATAGAATATCTTGAATACCCCGAGGGAAGAAGTCTGTCTATCCCGCTAAAATTTTTACTAGGAGTCAAGTATAGGCTTTAGAGGTGAATTAGTTTTTCACTCGAATCCTTTGCAAAAGCTACGCGGCTACACATTCACGATTGTCTGGATTTTTAGAACATAGGATGAAAACAAAAAGGAGAAAAATCTCTACGCATACACTTGATAAAACAATCAATCCCTTAGGGACCCTTATGTGAATAATTTATTCTTGCATTTACTAGGGACTAGTAAGATTTAAGCATTGGGGTATGATTGCACAGCAATCATAGGTCTTAATTGACCAAAATTAGGCTAGGACTTAGCATAAATTAGGATAATTCATGCATGCATAAGTATTACTAGCACCTTTACTACTTTCTTTTAGCTATGCATAAAATAATGCTATAATGTACTGATTAGGTGCATTATGTCAATTGCAGGTAATAAGCTGATCAGAAGCTAGATCTGAAGTTGGATCTAAAGAATAATAAATAACTGGTGTTCCAGCAAAGCTGGAGCGGAAGGCCTAGATCAGATGTTGTAGATAATAATGTAAGGGAGTTAAGGTATGTTATTCTATTAAGTAGGAATAAAGCAATAAATTGTGAAGAACTTAGGTCCATCCTAGTCTTAGGACAACCTATAAGCTTCCCCAAGCCTTAGCCACCCTTAGATTAGGTCACCGCACCCTAGGAAACCTTAAAACCCTAATTCTAGCCTCTATTTGGACATCTAGATGAGTTATAGAACGTCCAGAATCCTTAGCCAACTCCCGCACACCTTAAACCCACTTCTGTAGTGTTATTGGACGTCCAAACACTTGGTCAGACATCCAATTTCTGTAGAATACCCAAAACAGAACCCAAAATCCCTCCTGACTCTGATTGGATGTCCAAACAACAAGCCTAGACTTCTGATTTTTCACTATAAGACGTCTGACACTATTATTAGATGTCCAGAACTGCCCTCCAGACCCTGTTTTGAGATTCAAGCCTTGATCTTGGATCTCTAGCTCCCTAAACCCAATTCTAACCCCCTAGGAACCTAAATTAAGGTGCCCTAACCCTAGTACATCACCTCTAGACCTCCCTAAGAACCTAATTAGGTCCTCACTAAACCTAATTGACTTAGATCATAGTCAATTACCATTGCCTGGTCAATTGGACTCATAGAGTCCAATTAAGTTCAGATCTCAACCCATACAAGTCCAATTGGACTCAGTGAGAGTCCAATTGACCTAATCCCAACCTAATTGAGTTATTTCACTCTCAATTATGTTCACACTCATTCAATTAAACTTTTGTTAAGTTTAATTGCAATTCCCCCTTAGCAATTAGGGTTTGCAACCCTAATTTAAGACCTACACCAACCCAAACCCCCTTAGGACCTAACCTAGATCACTTAGCCACATAGGGCATGGACACACACACACACATACACCCATTCACACACTCCCTCACCACCTAGAGTGTTCTAGGTTCTTCTAAAGGTGGTGCCACAATTGGTTGCTAAAATTAGCGACCAAGAGACATTCAAATTGAAGATCAACAAATGGTGGATCTAAAAACCACCTCTCTCTCACTTTGGCCGGTCACTCTTGGATCTCTCTCTAGAGGGTTCCACACTTCTGTAGAGAGTCTCCCTTAGGTCTATAAAAAGACCTAAGGGGTGGCCATTTGCACCCATTCACTATTGGCTCCATTTTAGCTTAGCTTCATTCCACCTCCACTCCACCTTCACGAGTAGCTTCACCATGGCCACCACCATCTCCATGCCAAGATGTTGGATCATCTCCTCAACCTCTCTCCAAGGGTCAGTCTAAGCACCATTGGCCACCCCTCCTCCTCTCAACCAAGTCAAAGGCCATCGGAGACCACCTCTGAATGCCCTTAGTTCTGCTAGAATAGATTATAGTTCTTCATAGATTTAATGCTTTATTTACTGCTTAATAGTGTAGCTCCTTCTCCCCCAATGATGCATGCAAAATTCCCCCATAGATTCATGTATGCAGTCGTTTTCTGGTAGTGAGTAGTTTTATTTCCCTGTACAAGCATTCCTCTACCTATGCTCTGCAACTCTGATGTCATCATCATCTTTTATATATATAAATATATATGTTGAAAATCACCATGTGGCTAGTTATCATCTTTTGGTCTGATTGAAGTTGAATGTTTTAATTACTATCTTTTGGCAACTAGCATGTCGTACATCAATACGTAAATCACCATAAATCGGCATGAGATTTTAAGCAAGTAGAGTGAAAGAGATTGATTTCAAATCTGCATTTCCATAAATGCCTCCCAGAGATGAACGATCGGGACTCAAGTCTTATTATCTTATAAATTATTTTTGTTGATCGTATTTTGCAACTATACTACGATGCATTTTTCTTATCAAAAATGCACTTTACGAGTTACAACACTTAACTACCCTCAAAAATCCGTGATAGGGTATCCTCCTCCTTGGAGTTACAAAACTTTTAAACTTAAGTTTAAAACACTTTGGTATCCAATGGTAGGAGAGTTCTTTCCTAGTAGCTCAAAACCTGGGAGTGTCTTATTGTCTGCTTTAGTGCATAGTCATGCACATGTGCATTCATCGTAAAAGTTTGATTTTTTTAACCACAGCACAATGTCTTAAATCAACTCCTTGGATTTTATATGTTCCTCCTTAAATTAGTTCTTTCTTCAAAAAATGTGATCACCTGTTAAGTCGTCTCAAGACAAATTATGTGGTCTAGGAATTAAGTCCAAATGCAAATGCGTGATCAAAATATGGATGCAAAGTAAGAGAATGCGTACCTTGCTTCCAGCAATCAACGATGCGAAAATGTACGTGATGCAAAAAAAAAAAAATCCAAAGGCTACTCATACAGACCTGAATGGTTCATCCAAAGGGAAGGCAGCTCATTTTTTTTAAAAATTTTTTTAGCTACTTATGCACAATCAAGAAAAAATAAAATCAATCCACAAAAGAAAGTAAAAACCTAAATCTAAAGAAAGAGGGAACAGACTCCCAGAAATTACCCAACACGGGCCTAAAACAAAATCAGGGAACAAACCCCAGAGTATAAGGGCAAGAAAACAAACAACTAAACTAAACCTAAAGAGTCTATTCTAAAATACGAAATCAAAATTCTAAGAGGAAGACTCCTCCTAGATGGTCCTCTGTGCGTCTCTATGCATGTGGGTCAAGGTCCACAAGCTCCTATGTTTATCTCGGAGGTGGCCGCAAGATCCACTAAGATGCGAAGCTCAGTTCCTCCTCCAAGTGGTGGAAACAAGGTCCACCACGACGTTGCTGAGGGCGATGCGACAACTCATGTGTAATATGCATACCTCACACCAAATCAGATAAAATAAGTTAAATATTCCTCAATTTAAATCAACATGAACAAAGGAATAATTGTGAATTAATTAAGCTTGTTGCCTTCCCGGCAATGGTGCCATTTGATGAGTCAATTTTCGCTTTCAAATAGGATGATTAAGATGATTTGTCATTGTATTTTAAAGTGGTGGAAAATCGACTAATCAAAGTATTAAATTGAAAATAAACCACTCAAGAGAGTGGGTCGTGTCCACAGGGAGGCAATGGCCTATTTAAACTCGCAAGGGTCAAAAATTGATGTTCACTATTAATTTCGTCAAGAAACTGAATCAAAATTGCTTTCAGATTAGGTAAACAATAAGAGCTAATGCTGAAATAGCAATTTTGCACAACTAAAGGATATATTTTGCAATGTAGGTCAATAAAATAATAATAAAAGTTCCCAATGGCACTAAATGTAAATTTTAATAGGAACTTTACTGCAGTAAAATAGGGGAAATTCTTCCCCTTGTTCGTGCACGAGGAGGAGGCCGCGATTGAAAGCGAGAAGCTCATCAGAGGTTGAGTGTGCCGAGGGTTATTCGGTGGTGGTGGTCTCATGGCCAATGGTGGTCGAAGGCGGCGGCACTGAGGAGAGGAGCGGCGGTGGTTGGCGGTGGCTGCAGCTCTCTAATGCTGTTGGTGTGGTGCTCGCGAAGGCGCGCAAGCAAGGGGCGTCAGACGCCTGCACGCTTGTTGGAGGGGTCGGTGAAGGCATGCATGGGTCGTGCAGGTGCGCGCAAGTGCTGCTAGGCTCAGCTGCAAGTGCTGCTGTTGCGAGTTGTAGGTGGCGGAAGTGGTGCCGCGCATTGCTGAAGGGGGTGTGGGACTGCTGGAGGAGCACGTGCAAGCATGGGGAAGTTGTTGCAGGTGTGCGTGGTCTGTAGCGAGGGGGCACGGTGCTGCTCATGGGCTGCACGCAGGTGGGCACCGCGTGATAAAGAAGGGGGCCGTAGGCTACGCGGGCATGCGCGGGGAGGGCTGGTCGCATTGTGGTCACGGAGATGGTTGCGTGCAGCAACTGAGGACATTGTTGTTGGGTGTGCGCTGGCGAGGAGGGGACGCGGTGTGGCGAGAGGTGTGGTGGTGATCATGGGTTCCTTGAGCAACAGTAGAAGGAGATGAAGAAGAAGAAGACACTGTTGGGAGATCAGACATTTGGGAACATTCCCAGGCGTCTGAAATGAGCGGGGATGGTTGCTGGTGGGAGGTTATGTTGATGGCTGCTGGTGTTGGTGATGGTGCTAGTGCACGCTAAGGTGCTCATGGTTATTTGCACAAGCCAACGGTGGCGCAGTAGTCTGTCACCTTGCTTGCCTGCGGTGGTGTGGACTCATGCTTGCAGTTAAGGCCGGCAGTGGTGGAATGGAAGAGAACTTGACTCTCTGCGCAATAGTGGATCGGTGGTGATGGCCTATGCGCTGAGGACATAGGAACCCTTCTTTTATGTTGCAAGAGGAGTGCGGGCGCAGGCAGATGTTGGTTGAAGAAGAGGTGAAGCGACGCAGATCGTGAGAACAGAGATCCATGATTGTCGCTTGTTCATTATAGCCAACGCAACTCTCCTGCATGCATTCGTTGGAGATAAAATAAAGAAATTAAATGAGGGTTATTTATTTATAAGCCCTTGAAAGAAATGTGAAATAAAATAATACATGTAATGCAACCTAAAAGATTAACTATTCTAATGCATGCTATTCTAAATGCATTCTAAGTATGAATGCAATGCATGAAATATGTAAATAAATGAATAATTAGACTAATCTATTTACATCTTATTGTATGCTATTTATATGCCAATATCAATCTAATTCCTAGGCATTTAAGTAACTAATTAGCCTACAAATATGGGCTCATTACTCTCTCAGCCGTTGGATCAAGATCCAACAGCTGAGATTGCACGATGGAGAGGCCTTTGAGGAAGAGGAGTGGTCTGATGGCACTTTTGGATGGCTGGGATGGTGCCACATGGCACCATCCTGGTCGTTCTTCATATGCTCGTAAGTGGTGCCATGGATGTCGGATTGGATTGATTTTTGTGCTATTGGGCTGTGACCGTTGATCCGAACCCATCCGTGTGGTCGGATTTGTCATCTGAAGAATGGATTTACACCACCTGGCCCCTTGATCTCTGATCTTTCTCGTACTGCATTTGATGCTGCGAAAGTCCAATCGGGGCGATCTTAGAGTCATTGAACTCCAATCATCACCCTGATCATATTCATACTGTTGAATCCTCAATCCGAGGTCCCGATTAAATGTCACCTTATCATCTGACCATAAAAAGGAGAAATTAACCTAAAATTTATACAACCTAACCTAAATGCAAGATGCATGTTATGCAATATTTATACTGTATGATGCAATTATATGTCTAAGAACATGCAAAAATAGACAATTTATGTGATATAAACGTGTTTACATCACCGGTGTTCTAACTCTATGGCTAAGTGACACGCCTTACCAAACACCAGACAGAATCGAGACATACCGATAGGTGTTTTGTACGTCGTATGGTGGGTCCAAAGAGCATCATCTAGCTTTTGGGTCCAATCCTTCCTATCAGGCCTCACGGCTTTCTGCAAAATATTTTTGATCTCCCAATTGGAGACCTCGGGTCTATGGGTGGTAGGGTGTGGAAATCTGATTATTTACCCCATATTTCCCTAATAAATTTCGAAACTGGGCATGAGTGAAATGTGTGCCACCATCACTGATAATTACCCGAGGAATCCCGAACCGACTGAAGATATTTTTCTTCACAAAATAGATGACCACCTTGTGGTCATTGGTCTGGGTGGAAATTGCCTCAATCCATTTAGACATGTAATCAATAGCGACAAGAATATACTGGTGTCCAAATGCAAGAGGGAAGGGTCCCATGAAGTCGATGCTCCAAATGTCAAAATTTTGATGGAAAGTTTTGGATTTAGGGGCATCATGTCTCTCTTGGCCATGTTCCCGAGTGTCTGGCATCGGGCACACGACTTTGAGGATTCTTGAGCATCCTTAAATAATGACGACCAATAGAATCCGAATTGCAAAATTTTGGCTGTCATCTTTTTCCCGAAAAAGTGTCCACCACACGTAGATGTATGGCAGAACTTAAGTATACTGTGAAACTCATTTTTCGAAACGCATTGACGAATAATCTGGTCAGCGCAGATGCGATATAGCTCAGGATCATCCTAAAAATAATATTTGGCCTCGGACATAAGCCTGTCCCATTGTTGTTTGGTCTAATTCTGGGGGATTTGACTAACGACCAAATAATTGACGATATCCGTAAACTAGGGGGTTCGGATACCCAAGACTGTAAGGATAGTCTCATATGGAAAAGTTTTAGAGATAAGGATATTCGGATGAGGAGAATCAATTAAAATTCTTAAGAGGTGATCTGCTACTACATTTTGTGCCCCGGCTTTGTCCCTGATTTCAAGATCAAATTCTTGAAGTAAAAGAATCCAGCAAATAAGTCGAGGCTTGGCATCCTTTTTGGCCAAGAGATGTTTCAAGGCTGAGTGGTCGTTGATCGCACGGGTTTTGCTTGTTTGAAATCAGGGTTATGAGTAACCTGTCGTCATAGTTGCAAAACTCATGATCAGACATAATTTATACTGAAACTCTGAGGGAGTTTCGAGTCGAACACAAGGAGGTGACGTTTACTTTGTATGAAAACCACACTTCAATTTGTTTCTTTTTGGTGTTTTTAGTGTTTTGTTATTTTTTTTGTTTTTGAAATAAAATGACAATCAATCACAAGTGAGAGATAGAATTGAATCTTATATATTGCATGAATGTCAATTACAATAATATAGAAAACATAATAAGAGAGGGAGGTGAGAAGAAATCTCCTGAAGTAGCTGTTTGACAAGACGATGGTGCCTGGCGGAAGCTCGGATGAAGGAGTTGGGAAGTAGGATGATGGAGGTGAGAATCGGGAGGATGATGGGTAGAGGAAAGCTTCAGCGCAGCTTTAGGAATGGAGGTGAGAAGGCAGAGATGATCTGCTACCGAAATGGAGGTGGGAGGATAGTAATCATAGTCATGTTGTCCAGGGTTAGGCCCTAGACATTGAGGTTCAGATTCGTTTCCCCAATCAAAGTTATCCCAGCTAGTCGATGGGAAATTACAAGTCAAGTCGGGATGGTAATCATCTTGGGGATAAGTGGTGGTAGGAGGATAGGATGTGAAATGTGTAGGATGTGGAAGGGTACATGGTAGAAAAGGAGGGAAAATAGAGAAGAGAAAAGGTGCTAATGTAAACACATTTACACTACTTAAGATGTCTATTTATGCATGTTCTTAAGCATAGGATTGCATTTCATGATATAAATATTGCATAACATGCATCATCTTGCATTTAGAGTAGTTTGAATAAAATGGAGGTTAATTGTCTCCTTTTATGTGCTTGGATAAGGCAAACATTTTATCGGGGCCTCGGATCAAAGATCCAACCGTATGGATGTGATCAGGGCGACGATTTGAGTTCAACGACTCTAAGATCGCCCTAATCAGGCATCTGTAGCAACAGATAGTGATCGGGGAACCCTAGAAGATCAAGGGCTAGGATGGTGTAAATACGCACTTCAAATGACAAATCCGACCGCACAGATGAATTCGGATCGATGATCGAGCCCAACAATGCAAAAATCGAGTCAATCCAACATCTGTGGCACCATCTACAACATCCAGAAGATGGATGGCCAAGATGGTGCCATGTGGAGCCATCTCGTCCGCCCAAACAGCCGCATGCATCCAGTGAAGCTGCTGCACCCGCTCCCTCTCCGCCGTTGGATCTCGCCCCAACAGCTGTGGACAGCCGCACTTAAAAGCGTCCGCTCGACCATTCGCGCCTCGTAGCGCAGTGGTCGAAGGCGCTATCGCGAGCTGCAACCGCGGGTTCAAGCCATAGCGAAGGGAGAAAGGCGCGGGTGAGTGTTGTCGACGTTTTGTGCGGATTTAAAGGATGTCACATTGTAGTATAACCGACAAAATGTCTAAACAAATATAAAGAATTTTATTACTCGAAGACTGAAGTATCCGAGGTCGAACACGGGGAGCAATCTCAGTACTTTGTAAAACCAAAGAATACAACTGTTTAAATGCAAATATAACTCATTCAAAGAGAATTTTAAAAAGAAGGATTTGGAAAAAAAAAGTAGAATTGGACGTCTAATTTGTGTATCAGACGTCTTAAATGTGATCTCTCTTTCTCTCTTCTTCTTCGTGGCTCTTCTCCTTCCTTTGCTTTTCTGGTATCTTTCCTTCTTCTCCTGCCTTGCCTTTCTTCTTTCTTCTTCTCCTTTTTCTTCTGATCTCTTTGCAGTCTTCCCTTGTCTTCTTCTTCGTTCTTCTCTCTCTTCTGCCTTATCTTCCTTCTTCTTCTCTGCGAAGAATTCTCCTTTCACTGCTACACAGCCTCTTCTTTCTTCTCTTCCTGTTCTGCAGCCACTAAGTGTTCGCTGCCTGGGACAGTTCTTCCTTCCTGCACACACCACACAGTAGCAAAAACCTACCCTCGTCCCTCTACCCAAGCGTCTCTCTCTCTCTCTGAAGCAATGCACTCACGGACGCTCTCCCAGAGCCACACGGGCAGTCGGGTCAGGTTCGCACCCGGGACCAGGCGCACCGGCAAGTGGTGATGCGCGAGGAGTGCCGAGGTCTAGGTCGGGTCGGATCAACCAGATCCGCAAGGTCAAGCCGCGGATGAGGCGTGTGAGGGCAGTGAGGGACCTCACCCCTATGCTTACGGAGGCAACCGGCTTAAAGCACAAATGCAATTTATAGCGTACCTGAGGGCTGCAATCCCACGATGTGGGACTAAAGGTTCCGCCCTGATCTCATGCGCGCCCGCAGACTCTCGTATGCAATTGCCCAAGCTGTTGACTCTGCTGGAACTACTGGCTGGCCTTGGTTGCTTCGCGACACTTGCGAGAATCTGCTGCACCTGCCACCTGGGAAGCCTGACGCCTGCTGCTGCTCCAAGCTCCCTGCTGCTTCGGCTGTTAATGGCGGCTGGGGCTTACACCTGACATCCAACAGAACAGCCTATTGGCCCAATCAGAATAGCTGGAAACCTTCGCCGCAGCACGGCGAAGGCGGTGGGTGATGCTGCAGGTTGCCGGTCGGCCTAGGCGTGCGTGCCTAGGTCAACCTGTGGCCGGAGATGGTGGGTTGGTCGGGGGGTGCTTGTGGAGGTCTAGAGTGGCAGTGATGGGGTGGAATGGGTTCCTGGTGGTTGGCGAGTCGTGTGGAGTGGCGGAGTGGTGTGGGCGGCTCGCCGGAGTGAGGTCGGAGGAGAGGAAGATGGAGGTGGTTAGGTACTGTCGAGGGGTAATCAAGTAAAATAGTTGGGGGAAAAGAGAGAGGAGAGGATGGAGAACGTATCTGTGGTTGTCTGGAAGGAAGGAAGGCGGCGGAGAGGATGGCTCGTTACTGCCGTCATCGGGGAAGAAAGACCCTGAGGGAGGAAGCGGCGACGAAGACGAGGTCAGAAGCGCGCGCGCGGGGTACAGCGCGACGCGGGAGGAAGCGGCGAAGAGGACTCTGCTGCTGGTATGGCAGCAGAGCGACGAGAAGGAGGGGAGGAGGTCGCCGGAGCTTGTGGGTCGTTTGGCCGGAGATGGGAGAGGGAGGAATTTGGAAGGGATCTCCGTCAAAATCAAGCTTGCCTTCTGCGGCAGGGTCTGGGGTGTCTTTTATAGGTGCTGGCCGCACCTACCAGCGCGTGGAGACCGCGCAATTAGGTCTGCCAGCTCACCGGAGTTGGAAGGAAGGTGGATACCCGAATCTCTCGTGTGTTCGCACGAGAGATTGAGTTCACACCAGCGATTGTAATTGGCTTTACAAGGAAGGGAATTCCTCAGAGAATCCTCCTTCCATTTCTGGGAGGGAATCTCTGAGGGATTAGAGAGCAATCTCTCTCGAAACTTCGTCGGAGCTCGGTTCTGCCCTAGCAATGGCGGCAGGACCGGTTTGCAAAGGAGGCGAAGAACCTAGGGGGCTCTCTGCAAAGGTATTCAAAAGATAGGGACCAATTTGTGATTTAGGTGTACTAAATTGCAAAGTAGGTCAAGATGACCTCTCCTTAGGTCCAAATTTTGTTACAAACCTAATTTGGACCTAAGGAATTCAATGGTGAAGTTGGATTTTAGTTTTGACCTCGTTTGATTGGACATTTTGCGTAAAAACCTAAATTAGGTTAATTGAAGATCTAGGACCCTAATCTAGGTCAAACTAGGTTCCAAAGGCCAAATTAAGTGTTCTAAACCCTAGAGGATGTTTTTATATGATTTTTAGAGGGTTTACTTGATTTTTATTCTGACCGGAACCTTGTTAATTTAAGCGGGTCTGTTTTAGGGTTACCAAGTGTCATTTAGTTCTTAGATTGCACATAAACCCATTTCTGATTAACTCAACCCACTTTTTATCTTATTTGGATCATTTGACCTATGTTTTGCTTCTGAGAAATCCCGTTTATGTACTGCAATGGTAAAATTGCAGTTTTAACCTTTATTTCATGTTTTCTTCTCAGAGCACTTGTTCCTTCAGTTAAGCCTTCTTCTAGGTTATGTAGGAGCTTTTATCTTCTTTATTGGGTCAAAATGAGCTAGTTATGGCTCATGATGAGGCTCTCATCAGTGAGCGAGCGCAGGCGGGTGTTGGATCGTCATCGGGCGACTTAGATCCTCCGATAGCGTTCACGCGCTATTGCACGCGCGGCGAGGACACGCCATCGTACGCGTTGAGGTGGGCGCACAACAGCTGGCGAAGGAGCATCCTAAGCCATCCGATCTCGCGATCGGACGGTTGAGATTTGATGAACGTGGGCGGGCGTTGTACGCGGGCAGCTGAGGAGGCGCATGTGGGGAGCACCCACTACACCCACGTTGGGGCTTTAGCGACGTTTTTATCCATCCCTAAAGACCCCTCATTTTTTGTTTTAAAGATGTAATGACCAATTTGCCCCCACTCCTTGTAACTATAAAAGGAGACCCCCTCCATACGAAATTCTCATCCCTTCTCTTCTCTAGCTCTCCAAAGCTCAAGAGAAGCTTGTCCCACACCCAGGATGCTTCTCGCGAGATAAAGTCCAAATTTTCGTCCCCCTTCAGAAGTGGATCCCGCGACGACGACGGCATGCTGCTCCGTTCCCGTTCTTCTGCTTCATCCTCCTTTGTCCTACTTCATCCTCCTTCGTCCAGGCGTCGTCCTGTCTGGCTTGTCCTCCAAGCGACTGTCGAGGTGGATATCTCTCTCCCTATTCTTTTTACTGCTTTCTAGAGTAGTTAAACTCGTCCTCCAAGCGATCGTCGAGGAGGACATTTCTCCCTCCATTCTTTAATGTTTTCTAGTGTAAATTTATCACTTTCTAGTGTAATTGTTTAATGCTTTCTAGTTGTAATGAACAATCTCCTTAATGATAAATTCTCTGTTTATTCTACATCTCATTTTGATTTCTATGTGTAATATTCTCTCTCTCTTACTCTCTCTCTCTTCTATTTATTGTAAATAATTAGATAGTTTTAAATTGAATTACTATGTGACAAATAAAAACAAATGCGTAGTTTTTAAATCAAACATTCGCCTCCCTGTGTTCGACCCGAAATTTCAATTTCGGTATAAATTTTATTTGTTGAACACAAGTTCTTCGCTTTCAAACTACAACAACAGGTTTTCCAAAATCGAACACGTTAGCATAGCAATTCGGACGTTCCATAGGTGCCCTACAATACAATCAACCACACCTGTCCTTATGTGGGTAGCCTAAAGACCTACAGGCTCCTAGGACCCGTCTTGAGATTATAAATGATTTGGTCTACTTTTATCCGATCAATCCAACAAGTTAGGAGGGACTAGGGAGAAGGTTCTTCCTTTGGCTTACGCCTCCGGCTCCTAGTGTACCCCCCAGCTGCGGTTGTTTGATGCTACTCCCCTAGCTAGACATCAGATGGACCAACAAAAGCAGATTAATCGAAGGAAATCTCAGTTTGAGCCTCGAAGAGCGAATCAATCCTTAAGGCCAATGTCTACTCAGTTTTAATTAGGCTTGGGATGATTGTGCTCTTGGAATGTGATGGGCCTTTTAGATGGGTTGTGCCCTTAATGATCAGTTGAAATGTGTGTGCGTGCACAACCAGGGTTTGCAAACAAGGTTATTTGATGATGTGTCTTTTAGGGTTTAACCTTGTTTAGTAGCTTTTAGGGTTTAATTCTTAGGTTGGTTCAATCAAGGTTTAGTAGAGCACTCCAAGTTTTGAAAACACAGATGATGATATGTTCCTTTAAAAATCAAAAATAATATGGAGTGCCTGGTTCAGCCCTAAGAATCAACCCTAAGTGGCAAGCTACTGATGAATCAATTTTAATTTGAGTGGTGTAACCTAAACAAATCAATCAATTGGCCTATTTGCACCACAGGTTAAGGCACAAATGTCTTAGCCTAATCAGATTTCTACTCACTTATGTGTTTTGAGTTGAAGTGTACCAGGACCACCGGTTAGATCCTAATTAAGTGGTAGAATCAAAGTGGAGTGGTGCACTTTAAGTCTAGAGTTGTGGGTGTTAAGATGTGTCTCCTTTAGAAAATCCCACAATCTGATAACACTTTTTTTATTTTTATATTTTTTATTTATGTGGATGGTGAGGAGAGTGGAGGTGGTAAACAAACAACCAAATCTATCCTAGGGTTTATAAAAAGCACCTAAGTTGATTTGGGCTTGAGTTATTAGGTTATGGAATGAAAACTAAGGTGGGGGTGCTGTGGGGGACACTAACAAAACACTCTACTTGCACTTTACTCCGGTCTACCGCACTTGGATCTCCATGCTAGGGTATCTGCAAGACAATAGATCAGAGATAAGCACGGTTAGTGCTATGTAAATGCAAAGAAGCACAGAAAAGAATAAAGTAAATTCCATTGCCTCCCCGGTAACGTTGCTAAAATGATTTCATGGGTTTCGCTTGTTTAAAATCAGGGTTACGAGTAACCCGCCATCGTAGTTGTGAAACTCATGATTAGATATAATTTATACTGAAACTCCGAGGGAGTCCCAGGTCGAACAGAAGGAGGCAACGTTTACTTTGTATGAAAACAGTGCTTCAAGTTGTTTCTTTTTGGTGTTTTAGGGTTTTGTTTTTTTTTTGTTTTTGAAATAAAATGACAATCAATCACAAAAGAGAGATAGAATTGAATCTGATATATTGCATGAATGTCAATTAAAATAATATAGAAAACATAAAAAGAGAGGGAGGTGAGAAGAAATCTCCTAAAGCAGCTGTTCGGCAAGACGACGGTGCCTGGCAGAAGCTCGGATGAAGTTGGGAAGCAAGACGATGGAGGTGAGAAGTGGGAGGACGTCGGGTAGAGGAAAGCTTTAATGCAGCTTCAGAATGGAGGTGAGAAGGCGGAGATGATCTGCTACCGAAATGGAGGTGGGCGGATGGCTCCAAGGTGACCTATGAATGGGGATGGGAAGTTGAAGGAGTATTTGGCGAGGCAGAGTTCTGTTACACTAATAGGTACCTTGGGAGCTTGAGAGCAAGCTCTAAAAGAGCGTTGCTAGGCTTGCTAGAGATTGGGAGTAGGTGGGAGTAGAGTAGGTAGAGATGGCTTGGAAGGGAGGGGGTGTAGGTCCTTTTATAGTGGAGGAGAAGAGGCTAAAATAGTTATGGGGCCATTAGCGACCTCCAAGCTGTTGCTGGAAGTGTCGCTATAGGCAGCTCATGCCTGTTGGTGCACGCAACTGGCCTTGCACCTGCAAACAATTAGCGATGGCTGTAAGCGTCACTAAATGTTCGCCAGGCTGCCACTGAAGATCCACCAGCTGCTCATGCTCCGCTACTGCTGTGCTGTGCGCTCTCTTTATCGCGCACGTGCACGCTCACACGCTGGCGTTGTCAGTGTGCACGCGTGCCTCCATGCACGCAGGCACCCTCGCTGTTGTGTGTGTGCGGTGGCGCATGTGTGCACATGGACGGCCTAGGTTGCGCCAAGTGGTGCAATCTGGGTCATCCATCTTCATTTTGTTGTAGGGGCTGCTATAGAGGTCGGATTGAGTCGATTCTTACGCCGTTGAGCTACGATCGTCGACCTAAATCCATCCGTGCGGTCAGATTTGTCATTTGAAGCTCCAAATTATGTCAGCTATTCCCTTGGTTGTTGATCTTCCTCGGACTACCTATGGTGCTACAGGACTCCGATCAAGGTGATTTTGGAGGCGTTGGACTCCGATCGTCATCTTGATTAGATCCATACATTTGGATCGTCAATCTAAGGCTTAGAAATGAATATCCTTCTCTCCTGACCACAAAATGGATGAAATTAACCTAAATTATATATAACTACTCTAAATGCAGAATTATACATGCCGTGCAATATTTATAACATGAAATGCAAATCTAAGCTAGGAACATGCATGAATAGGCATTTTAACCCAAATAGATGTGTTTACATCAGTCGATGTAAATGATAACTTGAGAACCTAAAAGATAAGCCTTAAATTTTTCTATAGCAAAAACTATAGCTAGCAATTCTTTTTCAGTTACAGTGTAATTCCTTTAGGTCTCGTCCAGAGTCTTGCTAGTGTAGTAGATTACAGAGGGCTTTTTCTAAATTTTCTGACCTAGGATAGCCCCAATTGCATAATCAGATGCGTAAGCCATGATCTCAAATGGGGCTATCCAGACCGGTGAAGGCAACACTAGGGCTGTTTTTAATAAATCAAATGCCTTACGACATGATTCATTAAACTTGAACGACGTGTCTTTGGCCAGAAGGTTACTCAAGGGTTGAGCAACCTTCCAAAAGTCCTTGATGAATCTTCTATATAAACCCACATGCCTAAGGAAAGAGCAGATCTGTTTTACGGATGTGGGTGGAGGGAGTCTAGAGATAGCATCCACATTAGCCTTATCAACTTCAATACCCCGTGTTGAATTGGAAAACTACGAAAACGGAAGTTGAGTTTTGAAAACTCATCATCGTAGTATGATTTGCGAAGAAATCCATCAACAGATAAATTTATACCGAAACTCTAAGAATTCTGAGTCGAACACAGGGAGGCAGACATTTGATTCAAAATCGCATTTGTTTAATTGTCATGAAGCAGCTAATCAAATTGAACCTAAATTAGCTATCTACTTAAGGAATAAAGAATAGAAGACAGAGAGAGAATATTGCAAATAAAGACAAAAGAGAGGTAGAATAAATATGGATTTCATTATCACAACCTGATGTTCATTATAATTACAACTACTCATTACACTAGAAAATAAGAAATCTACACTAGAAAGTAGGAAATCTACACTAGAAAGTGGTAAAAGAGAAGGTAGAGAGAAGTTATCCTCCTCGACAGCTGCTTGGAGGACGAGTCGAATAGGGCGATGCCTGGAAGACGGAGGACGAAGCAGGAAGAAGGAGAACGAAGCAGGAAGAACAGGGGGCGTGGCAGGACATCGTCGTCGTGGGATCCACTTCCCAAATGGAGTGAGAGGACAACCGCAAGATGCTCCATGGAGTGGGGAGAAGGTAGAAAAATTCTAATTTTAATTCTAATGGAGCATCCTAGGTTTGGGACAAGCTCTTAGAGCTTTGGAGGGGGTGAGAGAAGAGAGGAAGGGATCAAGAAAGTTTATGGGTCATAGGGCTATTTATAGGTGAGGTTTGGATGGGCAAATAGGTCATTTTACTTTAAAAAACATTAAATCAGCATTTTTAGTGACGGATAAAACTGTCACTAAAGCCCAGATCGTAGGCGTAGCTGTCTCGCACGCCGTTCCTCCTCCTCTCCCCTTGTCTCAACCCATGTGCACGTACACGCATTCTTAGCCATCCGATTGTGAGATCAGACAGCTTAAATGCACCGCACCCGATCCCCTTCAACGCCTGTTAAGAGGTGACGTAGCCTCCTTCATCGTCGTTGGCTCGAAGATCAACGGCTTAGGACACTCACCTGCCTACCTTCACAAGAGCTTGTCTGATGGCGCATTCGTGCTCCTCGCATTTGGGTGCGCCACGTTACCCGCATCCGCGCCATTCGCTCGCCATCCAACGGCTCAATTGAGCCCACTCCCGCATCCTGCTTGATTTGAAGCCCAACGCGGATCGAGCTCGCGCCCTTCGCTCGCGAAGAGGCGCTCGCTCGCTGCGCTACAGCTGTTGCTTTGTCTCGTTTATGTTTTAAGCACGCACCCATGCCCGTTGGATCAAGATCGAACAGCCCAGATCTTGCCTCACCCGCACCTTTAGAGGTTGAGAAGAGGTGCTGTAGTCGATTTGGACGGCTGTGATGGCACCACGTGGTGCCATCATGGCCGTCCATTTTCTATGAGTTGTAGATGGTGCCACGGATGTCGGATTGGATCAATTTTCACGCCGTTGGGCTGCGATCATCAATCCGAACCCATCCGTGTGGTCGGATTTGTCATCTGAAGTATGGATTGACACCATCTTGGCCCTTGATCTCTATCCCTCCTCGGATTATATCTGATGCTACGGAAGTCTGATCGGGGCGATCTTAGAGTCGTTGAACTCCAATCGTTGCCTTGATCAGATCCGTATGGTTGGATCTTTGATTTGATGCCCTGATTGAAAGTCGCCCTGTTCCTGGGCACCAGAAAGAAGAAATTACTATACAATTTGTACAATTTGACCTAAATGCATGATGATGCATGTTATGCACTATTTACAATGCATGATGCTAATATGATACGAAGAACATGCATTAATAGACATTTTTGGCTATTCAGATGTATGCACATCACCTCGATTAGAAACCATGTGACCTAAGACAATGCCTTCTTGGGTCATGAAGTGTTTCTTCTCCCTCCTAAGGACCAGCCGTGTCTTAATGCTTCTCTGAAGGATCAATTCCAAGTTAGCTAGGTAAGTGATGAGTGGCTACTCATCATGGCTTAAAAGCTGAAGTTAAGCTAGACACTAAGTAAAACAATATCAAATTAACAAATAAAAAGGGTTAAGTGTGGGAATTAAAGAAAAAGACCTAAAACCTTTAATCTATGCTAAAACTTCATAATTAGGTCACAAAATGAGATATTCTGAAAGCAAAGTACAAATAATGATCCATGCATCAATTGAACACAAATAAGTTTGAAAGGCCAAACAGAAGTATAATCAATGTCTGAAATGTTCAATTAAGCACATATAAAAATTTGAAGGCAATTGGACATCATTTAGGTTATGAAATAGGTAGTTTACACTTAGGTCCTTCATGCATTACACTCTTACCCTTAAAAACTCCTCTTTGGACCTACTTGTAAGTCGCAGGGACCCTTTTGAAAGGCTGCAGGGCCATTCCAGTTGTAGTTCTTTTCACTTATGGGCCTGCACGCTATTCTTCTACCCCTTCGTTCAAGGGTCTGTTTGCAAATTTTCTTTTATTTCAGAGAGAGACCTGCTGCTCTTCGCACGCACTGTAGCGCGCGAAGAACATGGCCAATCTCAGCCGTCTGTCGCTCTTCACGGTCTTGATCTACGGTTAGATTCGAATGGAAGTTTCGCACGATTCGGCACGTGCGATCACCCCTCTCCCCAGATCTCATCTGACAGTCAGATTTTGTGCTTAGCTCACCGCGCGCTCCTCCCCTCTCATCCTCGCCGCCGGTTGCATCTTGATTATCCTCACCTGCGCGGTGATCTTAGCCACTGAGCATGCTACTTAACCACCTCAGTGGTGTCGCGCGCAAGGGATCGCTCCTTCCTACACCTCTTAGCGATCATTCATCCACTCCAGTCCCTCCTCCCCATGAAGCCTCTGATGTCATAGACACCGGCTGTGAAATCATCACCTTCTCTCGACCTCCTCGTCGCTAAGGACTTGGTAGCACCTGAGGATGACCCTAGAGCCTCACTAGCAGACTCTTCCCTCCGCTGGAGTCATCTTCCTCCTTTCTTCCTCCTTAGCCACCGGCTAAGGACCCATAGGTCCCATTCTTCCTGTTAGATTAGGTTTATAATTCTGCATATTAGTTTTAGCTATAGTTAAGTAGTTTAGAGTAGAATTAAGGTAATTGTCAATGTTTAATTTCGTCGTAGGATAAAGTAGCTGTAGTAGTAGAATTAGGCTTAAATTTCTCCCCCCCTCACCTCCTCTGATCATTTTAGATCAGAGGGGAAGACTTCATAGAACCATGTTTTCAAATTATCTCCCTCTCCATACTTTCATATCCAGTTCTGATTTTCCACGACATGTTTTCTCATCTTCCACCCATACACTCTGACCCAATTTCAGATCTGATTGGTTTTCAACCTCAGATCTGAAATTGGCGTCAATAAGCACTTAAGGGGCTTCCCACTCACCTCACTCTTGGTCACAAAAGCCCCTGATTTTGGGTCAAAATTTTTAGTTTGTCAGATTTCTCCTCAATGTGGATTTTAAGGATTTTTCTTTTTGGTTTTACTGCCTGATCTGACGAATTGAATGAAGTCGATTTGAATTCCTTGTTGGCAAGGAATCTGAGAGGATTTCTGGTGACAGAAATCATCTCAGAAGAGCCATACATAAATATGATTTGATAATGTCTTGAATGCATTGAATGCAAGTCAGATCTGAGGATAATTACTGTAGTAATTTGAAGTCTGATCTTGCATTCATAAGTGTTTTTTGAAAGGCTGTTTGGTGATTTCCTAACCTAAGGAGTTCTCAATACTCCTTAAGGTTTCATGAAACTGGGATTTGAACTATGGGCTTTAATTGATTGAATTAATTCTTCCTTCATGCTGTCTATAGCAATAGGAAGAGTTAATTCAGTGATATTCGTGGATTTAATCTGAAATGAAGTTTCTGATGAGGGTTTTTGGCATTTGAATTGGGGTATTTAGTGATTTAGTGAGAAATCAAACCCTTGTCATATTTGGGATTGACAGAGATTTTCTTTTCAGTTTGGATTTTTTTGACTCTGATCCCAGTAAACAAAGCAAAGTGCTGCATCTTGCAGCTACATGTTTTTCTATCCAAACTCACATTTCATCTCAAATGGACTAACTGCAGCAGCAGTTAGACCATTTGGACAGTGACTTGAGCTGCTGCAGAGTCTGGAAGGTTTTGTTGCTGCTACTGTCTAGTTAGTTGTAACAGATAGATTCTAGTGTTAAATCCTGTAGACTCTAATTTGATCATAGCTGACAGTAGATTGTGTTTCATCTTATATGTAAACAAACTTTCTTGTTTCAATACTTGACATCTAACTTCTGTGCATGCTCATCTATTCTTTCCCAATTCTGTCAGCTGGTCTAGTAAAAATTAACCATCCAAACAAGAGTTAACTCTTCCCTTCTTCTCTCCTACTTCTGTCAAACCTGTAACAACAGTAGAAAAATTTAAAAAGAAACACCCAAAAGGACCAGAAGTAAAAATATTTATATATCTATATATATACATATATATATTACTTTGTATATTAAGTGTACTTATCTAGACATAAGCCATACATTAGGCTACATATGTAAATAGATAGTGTAAATATATATATATATACTGTATACTTAACTATGTAAATATAATGAATATTGTAATTTAGGTTTTAGATCTAGTTTAGACAATAAATACAATAATTATATAACTATATATAAATTGAACTAATTTATATGTATTAGTAAACTAACTAGAGTAGTAAATAGTATAATTAAGAGAGTTAAACAATAAAATTGTATATATATCTATGTATATGTAGATTATAAGTAAATAAAATCTTTTATCTTAATTTAACCCTTTATAAATAATAAATAATGAATTTATTAAGTTTATATCTAATTTGTTAAATTAAATTAGTTAAATTAGTAATTTAGAATTATAATTAAGTTAAATTGAATCTGTATACTAAGACTAATATACTTTAAGTAATTTAGGCTAATTCAAGTATATTTATATCTGATTACATTAAGTTTAACTTAATTTATAAGCAGAATAATTAAAACTGCTATTTAAATGTAAATAACACATACATTAATTGGGAAAAATATAATAAAAATGTGTATAAAATACTATGTATGTATTCTAACTCTATATGAGGTCAAGTAAACCATGTATAAAATACTATGTATGTATTCTAACTCTATATGAGGTCAATTAAACCATCTAGTAACTAATTTATAAGTAATTAACCAAGAAAACACGAAAATCAGTGTGTAAAAATAGGCTACTTTAGTGAATTTATTTATATAGTAAATTTAATTAAAATTTCAAATTAATTGAACAATTATATAGTATTATGTAAATACTTTATTTTCCATAATTTATCTTTATTTTTTAAATAAATTATGGCCCTCGAATTGAGGGCCAAAATCCCTTCCATCCCACAGCTGCACACGATTTCCAGCGCAGATGTGGCGCTCGAATAGCACCACAACGTGCACTGCAAACCGTGCGCAGCACTTTATATAGAATTCGTGTATAAGCCGTGTAGTCATCACGGGCGCTCGAAACAACGTACACTGACCTTACATTGAGTGTATACTGAGCATTCTGAGTCTGATCTGTGGGGCTTGGGGCTCGGAGAGGCGTGTGTGCGTGGGGCTGAGAAGGCCTTGTGCTGAGTTATTAAAGACATAATTAAGCGGCCTAATGAGATTAGGGCACGCTTAGTAGAGGTTTGGTCCCACCCTCTGGGTGCTGTGTATCCCTCGAAAAGCGTGCCCACAAATTAAACATATTTTTAATTACTGAAAGAGAGTTAATGACGATTGTTAACCGCCTCTCAGCCACGATGTTAAACTCACTACGGCATAATGAAAACACAGAAGAAGAACATCTGATGAAGATTAGTGTGAAGGAGAAAAGAGAGAGAGAAGATGTACATACGTAAGTAAATACACATATAAAAGAAATATATATATATATATGTATATGTAGTGTAGCCAATTATTTTTATAAATAAACCCATATATTTACTAACAGAATAAAATGTCACCTTAAGCGTCGCTACAGACCCCAGTTTCCCTCCTTAGGTTTGTATATAGTGTTTTCTGGGATCTAGTGACGCTTATGTCTGTCACTATAACTATAGTATGTGTTACTGTAGATATCAGACTAGTAAGTTAAGTTAATATACTATGTAATCTTAGTCTATTGTGTACTTTCATGTAAGTATTAATACTATAACTTGTAAAGACATAATTTAAAGTATAGTGATAAATTGTTTGGTGCTTGTTTATAGTTAGTTTTTGCAAGCATTATAATTAATCTTAGTAAGTAGGCAAACCATGTCCACATTCATTCATTCTTTATTAAGATGTAAGGCTTCTTTTTGGAATTAGAGGATAATTTTGAGATCAAAGAGCGATGTAATTCAATAATTGCCTCCTAGTGAACGACCTGGAATAAAACCAGTAAAAATTAGATAAGTAAATAATAATAGTTGTAATGACTGGTATTCCATACAACTCACCACAATGACACTCATGGTGTTTCAAATCACAACATGCTACAACACATCATTATGTCAACAACCAACATCATTACACATTATCCACAATACATTATTGCCACATTACTATCACCATTGCTACCATTGTATTAGTAAGACTCGAAAGAATCTCGAAAAATGGAAAAATCATCCATGAACACCTCAAGACAGTCTCCCACCATGTCAGAAAAAATGGCTAGCATGCACCTTTGAAAGGTCGCAGGTGCATTGCAAAGCCTGAACGACACTCTACGGAATGCAAAGGTTCAGTAGGGTCATGTGAAAGTTGTCTTTTCCTGGTCTTCGGGATGGATAGGAACTTGCTTATATCCCAAATAATCGTCCAGGAAGCAAAAGTACTTTTGCCCAGCTAACCTTTCTAGGATTTGATCAATGAATGGCAAGGGGAAGTGATCCTTTTTGGTGGCTGTGTTTAGCTTTCTATAGTCAATACAAACTCTCTAGGCAGAAGCTGAACGGGTGGTAAAGCATTCCCCTTTCTCGTTAGTTGTAATGGTTATTCATGCCTTTTTGGGTATAATCTGAATGGGGCTAACCCACAGACTATCCGAGATCAGGGAAATAATTCTAGCATCGAGCCACTTGATTATCTCCTTTTTGACCACTTCTCTTATATTGGGGTTTAATCTCCTCTGCATTTCGTGAGAAGGGCAGGATCCATCATCCATGAAAATACGGTGATTACAGTAAGATGGCTCGATTCCCCTAAGGTCGTGGATGGTCCAACCAATTGCATCTTTATTTTTCTCAAGGACCTTAATCAATCTCACTTCTTGTTCCTTAGTCAAATCAGCACTAATAATCATAGGGAGAGTATTCTTAGGTCCTAAGAACTCATATTTTCAATTTTTAGGCAATGGTTTCAATTCTAGCTGAGGTGGGTTTAGTATAGAAGGTAGGGAGGATGCTGATGAAGATTCATCAGGATGATCCAGTGGAAGAGGCTGGGAATGAACAAAATCAATAGCCTCTTCAGGATGTCACAGGTCTGCCATGGAGGGTGTGGGTTAGGTTCGCTAAGTCCAGTGGAGTGCTCGAGTACATTGATGGACATACATGTCTCCATATCGAAATCATGGTCTTCGAGCTCCTCAATGAATCCACAATCCTCAAATGCTTTTATCACCTTGAAAATATCAAGAGTTAACTTCCTATCCCCAAAGGAGATCTCCATACTATTGCTCTCACAATTTATGTTGGCCTTGGTGGTTGCTAGGAACAGACACCCCAGAATGATGGGCGTTTTCCTCAAATCGTTAGGTACATCCATGTCAAGGACCAGGAAATCTACGGGAAAATAGAAGTCCTTGACCTTGACGATTACATCCTCAATAATGCCCTTCGGTGTGGTGACCGAACAATATGCTAATTGTAGCATTACTGAGGTTGGCCTAAGTTCGCCTAACCCAAACTTCTCACAAAGCGAGGTAGGGATTAGGTTGATGGATGCACCTAGATCCAACAGTGCCTTATCAAAAGGGTACTCCCCAATGACGCATGAAATCAAGGGGGCACTTGGATCTTTCTTCTTTTGAGGAAGGTGATGCAGGATAATAGAACTTGCCTGCTCAGAGAGAATCACCTTTCTTGGGGTGGGTTCTCTTGGCTTACGCTTTTGGGTACATAGATCGTTCAGGAATTTAGCGTAAGCCGAGATGTACTTAATAGCATCGAGGAGTGGAACATTTATCTCTACACTCTTGAATAAATTCAAGAGCTCCTCATTGCCATCTAAGGTTTTCCTCTTTGTTGTTTTCAATAGGGCTTCAGGGAACGGGATGTGGGTGGTGTCTTCAATTTTCGATCCCTGGGCTTTATTGTCTTCTTTAATCTCCTCCTTTTCTCTCTTGAGCTCCCCAGGGTTTTGGCTTCTAAAAGGTAATTCAGGGCCCTAGGCTTGCTTTCCACTTCTCAAGGTGATGGAGTTTGTGGAGGCATATGGGTTCAGGTTTTAATGTGGGTTAGTGAAGATTGGAGGGCCTTGATTGGTCATGTATCCAGAAGAAGAAGAGGAGGGACCCTACTCAACCACCTGAGCATGTGCATGTGAGTACGTTTGATTTCCGTACCCTTGGGCTTTATTGCCCTGATTTTGCACATTGCATAGGTTGGGTACTAGTTGGGATGGTAGAGATCCGGGTTGCCAGGTGTTAGCAATTGATGGGAACACCATCATGAGCCCTAACTAGCTCATTTTGATCCAAAGAAGAGAATAAAAGCTCCTACATAATCAACTGGAGGTCCTAATTCATTGAATAACCTTTCTGAGAGAAAAGCAAGAAACATGAGGTAAAATTGTAATTTTACCATTGCAGTGCAACCATGGGTTTTCTCAAGGGCTAAACACAGGTCAAAAGGTCTTAATAAGATAATAAGTGGGTTGAATTAGACAGAAAAGGATTCATGTGAGTTTTGGGAATTAAATGACTTCTTGTAATCCTTAAACAAACCCACTTGATTAAATAAGGTTTTAGTTAGGATAAAATTCACCTAAATCCTCTAAAAATCATAGAAAAATATTCTCTAGGGCTTAGAACCTTCAATTTGGCCATTGAAACCTATTTTGACCTAAAATGGGGTCTCAGACAATTTTTTTTCCTAAATTGGGTTTTTACATAAATTACCCAGTCAAACGTGGTCAAACCCAAAATCCAACTTTACCATTGGATTTCTTAGGTCGAAATTAAGTTTGTACCAAAATTTGGGCCTAAGGGGAATTCATCTTGACTGACTTTGCAAATAAGTCCAGCCTAATTACATTTCTACCCCTACCTTTCAAAAACCTCTGCAGAAATTGATGTAAACACATTTACAATACTTAAGATGTCTATTTATGCATGTTATTAAGCATAGGATTGCATTGCATGATATAAATATTGCATAACATGCATCATCTTGCATTTAGAGTAGTTTGAATAAAATAGAGGTTAATTGTTTCCTTTTATGTGCTTGGACAGGGCAAACTTTTTATCAAGGCCTCGGATCGAAGATCCAAATGTACAGATGTGATCAGGGCGATGATTGGAGTTCAATGACTCCAAGATCGCCCTAATCAAGCATCTGTAGCAACAGATAGTGATAAACATGTATAAATTCATCGTAAAATGCTTATTTGTGATAGTTCCTAGGCTTAGCACTGCATATCATGATATAAATATCGCATAGCATGCATCATTTTACATTTATAGTAGTTGTTTATATTTTTGGTTAAGTAGGTCCTTTTTATGGTCAGGAGAAGAGAGGATTTATCTCAGGGCCTCGGATGGACGATCAGACCATACAGATCTGATCGGGACGACGATCGGAGATTAACACCTCTGAAATCATGCAGATCGGAGTCCCGTAGCATCACATGAAGCCCGAGGAAGATCAACGGTCAGGGGGGCAATGAGACATCCATATAGGTTTCGGATGGAAAATCCAACCATACGGATGGATCCGGAGCGACGATCGCAGTCCGAAAACATTAGAATCATCCCGATCGGAGCACCGAGTCACCCTTTACAAAAGAAAGAAGAATGGACGGCCTAGGTGGTGCCACATGGTGCCATCCAGGCCGCACAGCGTCGGCCAGCAGCAGTAGCGCGAGTGCACAGCCGCAGCCACGTGCTGTGCCCCGCGCACAGCCGCAGCTGCGTGCAGTGCACCACGCACAGCAACACCGCAAGCGTACAGCTGCCCCTGCGTGTAGCAGCAGCGCAACGCATGCCGCACGCGCGTGCGCAAGGTGCGGCATGCGTTGCGCAAGGTACGTGATGCGTGCCAGCGGGGCAGGTGCGGATCTCCAGCGACGCACCTTTAGTGACGCTTACAGCTGTCACTAATGGTCAGCGCACGCCAGCAAGTGGATTTGAAGGGCGGATCTTCAGCGACAGCTGCAGCGACATTTATGGACTTCAGTAATGACCCAGAAGTGAATTTGTTCTTCCTCCTCCACTATAAAAGGACCTACCCACCACCATTCCAAAGCATCTCTTCCTTTCTTCCTCTCACCACCTCCAAGGCTCTAAAGAGAGCTTGTCCCAAGCTCGGGATGCTCCTCTAGAGTAAAGCCAAACAATTTTCCGTCCTCTCACCCCCCTTCGTGGAGCATCCCGTGGCCATCCTCTCACCGCCCTTCGGGAAGAAGATCCTCGCCGCGACGTCATCCTACCCCATCCTCTGTCCTTCGGCTCCGTCCTCCTTCGTCCCGCTCCTCACCACCTTCCTCCAGGCGACGTCAAAGCGAGTCGTCCTCCGAGCAACCGTCGAGGGGGATTTCTCTCACCTCATTTTATCTTTTTATGCTTTCATAGTGTAGATTTTTCCTGCTTTCATAGTTGTAACAAACAATTCTTGATAAATAGATGTTTATTTCTCTCTCTATCTCTTTCTCTCTCATATATATATTCTTGCAAGTAGATTAGCTAGAGCTCATCAACCTGATCTCTTGCCTGCTAAAAACCAAAAAAATTAGAAAAGATAAAAACGACCAAAAATAAATAAAATCGAAGCGCGGTTTTCAATTAAAGTAAACGTCGCCTCCCTGTGTTCGACCCGGGACTCCCTTGGAGTTTCGGTATAAATTTTATTTGATCGACGTGTTTTGCAACTACGACGATAGGTTACTTGTAACCACTGTTTCTAACACGCGAAGCACGCCCGACCATTTTGGCGTCGTTGCCGGGGAGGCAACGAAATTTACTTTATTGTTTATTGCGTTTCTTTGCATTTACATAGCACTAACCCTACTTGTCTTTGATCTACTGTCTTGCAGGTACCCTAGCATGGAGATCCAAGTGCGGTAGATCGGAGTAAAGTGCGGGTAGAGTACTCTGTAAGTGTCCCCCACTTCCCCCCCCACTAGTTCATTTCGCCACAATCATAACCAAGACCTAATCTACTTAGGTGTTTGCATAAACCCTAGGATAGAATTGTTTGTCTTATTTTCCACCTTCACCCATCTCACCCACATCTTATAAAAAAAAATAAAAAGATATTTCTGTGGGACAAATCAATTTACACACTCTATACACCCACATTTGAGGCACATAATCGGACTTGATTTTTCATCTACTCAACCGTGTTTCCAACCTGTGTACCCGGTACACGAATTCAACACATAAAAGAGTAGAAATCATATTAGGTTAACCAAATTTTTGTGTGCCTTAACTAAGTGGTGCAATAGGCTAATTGATTGAACTGTTTGGGCCGCACCACTTAAGATAAAAGCGATTCATCAAGTGGCATGCCACTTAGGGTTGATTCTTAGGGCTGAACCAGGCACTCCACATTTTTTTTTTATTTCTAAAGGAATATATCATCACCAGTGCTTGCAAAACTTGGAGTGTTTTCCTAAACTTGATTGAATATACCTAAGATTAAACCCTAAAAGCTACTAAACAAGGTTGAACTCTAAAAGACACATCATTAAATAACCTTGTTTGCAAACCCTGATTGTGCACACACACACATTTTAACTGATCATTAAGGGCACAACCCATCTAAAGGGCTCATCACATTCCTGAAGCACAATTTTCCCTAGCCTAACTAAAATTGATTAGACGTTGGCCCTAAGGATTGGTTCGCTCGTCGGGATCCAGATTGAGATTGTTCACAATTAACCTACTTATACTAGTCAATCTGATGTCTAGCTAGGGGAGTAGCGTCAAACGACCGCGGCTGGGGGGTACACTAGGAATCGGAGGTGCAAGCCAAAGGAAGAACCTTCTCCCCAGTCCCTCCTTCTAACTGGTTGGATTGCCTGGACATAAGTAAGGTAAATCGTCTATAATCTTAGGATGGATTCTGAGAGTCTGTAGACCTTTAGGCTACCCAAACTAAGGACAGGCTTGTATTTTTGTATTGCAGGGCTCCTTTCTCTTCTGATTTCCCTCCTTACTTCACCATGTACACTTCCACATCCTACACACATTTCACACCCTATCCTCCTACCACCACTTATCCCCAAGATGATTACTATCCTGACTTGACTTATAATTATCCATCCACTAGCCGGGATGACTTTGATTGGGGATATGAATCCGGATCTCAGTGCCCAGGGCCTAACCCTGGACAACAAGACTATGATTATTATCCTTCCCAGAGCTATAATGATTATGGATCTCCATCCTTTGATGACCAAACCAACCAGATCTACAATCAGGAAGGATATAATGATTATAACACCTACCCTCCCCAGTATTCCATTGAAAATAGGTCATCACCCTTCTTTGAACAATCCATGACGACCTACTACCAGGGAGGAACCCGAGAACCTCGACATCTTGACTCCCCTAGATTTATTCTGAACCCACCCAAACCTGAACCGAACCAGTCGGTTCAGGTGAACCAGATCCAGGATAGGGTGTTGGCTAATTTGAGGAACACTATACAATATTTAGAAGCTTAGCCAACACCATGCACTGAAGCACTGGAGCCTATGATCAAAATGATTGATGAACTTAATAGTTCTCTATTGGATTTGCTCCAAAGTGTTAGGGATAGAGACTTGGGTGAGTTCCTTCTTGGGAAATTGTCGAGGTTGAGGATGAAATTTTTGGTTGCACTAGTCAAATCTTGGGATGATTCTCAAGATGAACCCCCTTCAGGAGAGCCAATGTTTGAACCCGCTCAGGCACCTATTGGGGGGGATACATTTTCTGAGACTGGGGATGGCCAGGATGGGCTAGAGCAACCATTCGAGGATGAACCAATTGATTCACCCGAGATCCCCGAGACAGGGAGCGAGGAAAAATATGTCTTCACGGACCATGAAATGACATATGATTTTGAGATATATATAAATGAGGATCATCAATTCTTTGACTCTGAGGGTGAAGAATCTTTTGGCGAAGTCTCACTTGAACTTAAGGAAGAGGATTTTAGTGAGACAAATGGGCTTGAGGAATCTGACAAACCAGTTGATAGCCCAATTATTGAAGATTTGGATTTAGTTAGGGTTAACTTGGAGGATCCGAATCTTGATGATTCAATCAGTGACCCTAGTCCTCATCTGCACCCTGAAGAGATGACTTTTGAGATCTTTGTGCCCAAGTCAATCTTGATTCAGCCAAGATTTCCGGACTTGGGAGAATCATATGGGGTGAATAATATGCTAGAGGTCCCGAAGCCTGAGCCCTTGATGTTGGAGGATAGAATTGTTGAAATAAAGATTTGGGAGGCTAATTTTGAGGGAAGTTTGATTTTGGATCTAAGGGTACCTATTGACTTAAAATCACCTACTTTCTACCAGGACCCTTACGATATCTTTCACATGCAACCCAAGCTTGAAATAACTGATTATTTTTCTGAGCTAGATGTTAAGTGGACAACTGCACCTATTGAACCATCTTTACCCGTTGTCCGGCACTTTGGTCTTGGGTTGCACACCCCAAAACCGCAGGCCCAGCCCCGCAAGCTTAACAACCTTCGGTTCTGGGTGATTTTCATCGAGAACCTGAGAACCACTCGACCCTGGGGCATGGGTCTGCACCATAATCTCGTCCACGTCTGTGGACATCTTCTGCTGGCGGGTTTCAGGATCAATATTTTGATTTTGATTCTGAACCACACTTGTGAATTCTCAATCTCTTCTTTGTATGTATGCTATGCCTAGATGAAGGCATTAAACTTAGCACGTGTGTATACACCCTTCTCTCTACGGAGCTGACCAGATTTTCACGACACTCTGGTGATGTTCTATTTACTTTGCCCTTTTCATGTCTTTATTTTTACAATGAGGACATTGCATCATTTAGGCATGGGGGGTGGATAATCAATTCCTGAAATCATTATGTTAACTCCGTAGAATTTCTTTTAGTTTCTTATACAATAAAAAAAATGAAAATAAAAAGAAAGAAAGAAAGAAATTAGGAAAAGATAACTTAGGCATTTGGAAGTTATTAACTTTAGGAAATGATACGATAGGACCTGAACACTTAGACTCTTCAGGTCTTCGGGCTTAATTAGCTTGGGTGCCCACTCAAATGTGTATTTAGTCTCGAGTCCTCGCCAATTAAAATTTATTTTAATTTGATAAATAATTTGGGATGATAAGTATGCGACTTATCAACCTGCCCTCTGATTTGGGGGGACTTTAAGCCTAAGCATCTACACACACTATTTTGCACTGACTCACTTTCCAGCGATTTTTACGGAAATTGGGTAGCTAATGGACCGACTTGGGTGGTATGGCTGGCAAGTTGCCGGTGGTAACAGCTCATCGACCGGTTGTCCAGAGCCCAGCCACAAGACCATTTTCGTTGTACTACCTTTAGGTAAATCTTAGATCAGGGAAGCCACATACTTATTAAAAAAAAAGAGAAACACTAAAAAGAAAAGAAAAAAAAAAAGAGGAGAAAAAGAAAAGGAGAAAAAGAAAAATACAAATACCACACTTCACCGCAAGAGTATGGCTGGCAAGTTGTCGGTGGTAACAGCTCATCGACCGGTTGTCCAGAACCCAGCTCACAAAAAAAATAAATGCACAATAATTCCCAAAACACTTGGGGAAGAAGCGGGGAAGTAGAATAAACTGGGGAGATATACACTGGATTCACCCTTGTGTTGACCCCATAAATAAAAGAAGTAGGGAGAAAGCTACCAATCGTAAAGATAAACCTTTAGGCAAGGTCACCTAGGGTCGTAGAAACCCGAAGTCCATCTTAATAGCCGTTTTGTTAGTCTATCACTTTTTCACAAAGATGCTTATTACTTAAAATCCTTTTCGAGTCTTGGGCGGGTCGGGTAGCCGTAAAAAGTTATCCTGTAACTCTCAAACTCCAAAAGTACAAAAAAATTAGAAAAGAAGAAAAATAAAAAAAAATATATTTCTTCCCTTCTCAAATAAGGCGAGAACTTGGGCGGTCTGCTTTCTGGCAGACACTTGGGTACTGTTGAGTCTTCGTAGTTTAGAACCTTAGTTGAAATTTTCTATTGTTAGTAAACGAATAAAGCCTAAGCGATCTAATCCTAATTTTGATTTTATACATAGCATGTAGTTTAATTTTGCTAGGGACTAGCAAAAGATAAGCATGGGGGTATGATAAACATGTATAAATTCATCGTAAAATGCTTATTTGTGATAGTTCCTAGGCTTAGCACTGCATATCATGATATAAATATCTCATAGCATGCATCATTTTGCATTTATAGTAGTTGTTTATATTTTTGGTTAATTAGGTCCTTTTTATGGTCAGGAGAAGAGAGGATTTATCTCAGGGCCTCGGATGGACGATCAACCCATACAGATCTGATCGGGACGACGATCAGAGATTAACGCCTCTGAAATCGTGCAGATCGAAGTCCCGTAGCATCACATGAAGCCCGAGGAAGATCAACGGTCAGGGGGGCAATGCGACATCCATACAGGTTTTGGATGGAAAATCCGACCGAATGGATGGATCCGGAGGGACGATCGCAGTCCGAAAACATTAGAATCATCCCGATCGGAGCACCGGGGCACCCTTTACAAAAGAAAGAAGAATGGATGGCCTAGGTGGCTCCACGTGGCGCCATCCAGGCTACACAACGTCGGCCAGCAGCAGTAGCGTGCGCATAGCCGCAGCCGTGTGCAGCGCCCCGCGCACTACTGCAGTCGCACGCAGTGCACACGCACAGCTGCCGCTGCGTGTAGCGGCAGCGCAACGCATGCTGCACACGCGTGCGCGAGGTGCGGGGAGCACAAGGCACGTGATGCGCGCCAGCGGAGCGCGCCATCGGGGCAGGTGCCAACGGGGCGGGTGCGGATCTCCAGCGACGCACCTTTAGTGACGCTTACAGTTGTCACTAATGGTCAGCGCACGCCAGCAAGTGGATTTGAAGGGCGGATCTTCAGCGACAGTTGCAGCGACAATTATGGACTTCAGTAATGACCCAGAAATGAATTTGTTCTTCCTCCTCCACTATAAAAGGACCTACCCACCACCATTCCAAAGCATCTCTTCCTTTCTTCCTCTCACCACCTCCAAGGCTCTAAAGAGAGCTTGTCCCAAGCCCGGGATGCTCCTCTAGAGTAAAACCAAATAGTTTTCCGTCCTCTCACCCCCTTCGTGGAGCATCCCGTGGCCGTCCTCTCACAGCCCTTCGGGAAGAAGATCCTCGCCGCGACGTCGTCCTACCCCATCCTCTGTCCTCCGGCTCCGTCCTCCTTCGTCCCGCTCCTCACCACCTTCCTCCAGGCGATGTCAGAGCGAGTCGTCCTCCGAGCAACCGTTGAGGGGGATTTCTCTCACCTCATTTTATCTTTTTATGCTTTCATAGTGTTGATTTTTCCTGCTTTCATAGTTGTAACAAACAATTCTTGATAAATAGATGTTTGTTTCTCTCTCTATCTCTTTCTCTCTCATATATATATTCTTGCAAGTAGATTAGCTAGAACTAATCAACCTGATCTCTTGCCTGCTAAAAACCAAAAAAATTAGAAAAGATAAAAATGACCAAAAACAAATAAAATCGAAGCACGGTTTTCAATTAAAGTAAACGTCGCCTCCCTGTGTTCGACTCGGGACTCCCTTGGAGTTTTGGTATAAATTTTATTTGATCGACGTGTTTTGCAACTACGACGATAGGTTACTTGTAACCCCTGTTTCTAACACGCGAAGCACGCCCGACCACATAACATGCATCATCTTGCATTTAGAGTAGTTTGAATAAAATGGAGGTTAATTGTCTCCTTTTATGTGCTTGGACAGGGCAAACTTTTTATCAAGGCCTCGGATCGAAGATCCAAACGTACAGATGTGATCAGGGCGATGATTGGAGTTCAACGACTCCAAGATCGCCCTGATCAGGCATCTGTAGCAATAGAGAGTGACCGAGGAACCATAGAAGATCAAGAGCCAAGATGGTGTAAATCCACACTTCAAATGACAAATCCGACTGCACAGATGGATTTGGATCGACGATCGTAGCTTAACGATGCAAAAATCGAGTCAATCCGACACCCGTGACACCATCCACAACATCCAGAAGATGGATGGCCAAGATGGTGCCACGTGGCGCCATCTCGGCTACCCAAACGCCCACACACACTCGTTGAAGCTCCCGCATCCGCCCTTCCCTGCTGTTGGATCAAGATCCAACGGCTGTCGATGCGGTGCCTTGAAATCGACCGCGAGACCATTTGAGCGAGGCAGCGCAGCAATCCAACGCCTTATTGTGAGGCACTGGCTTGCGTTCGAGCCTCGCCACACGAAATCTGAAGCGAGCGGGGGCACCTTCGATCAACTGTCAGATCGCAATCCAACAGCTGCGCGTGCCCGATAGCATCCACGCGCTATTGCACGCGCGGCGTAACGTGGCATCGCACGCATTGGGGTAGGCGGGCAGCGAGGCGAGTGAAGGCGCGATCTGGGCTGTTCGATCTTGCGATCGGACGGCTGAACGTGTGGCGAGCGTTAAGCGCGAGCAGACGAGCGGGCGCACACGTCCAATGCCCACTACGCCCACGATGGGGCTTTAGCGACGGTTTTATCCGTCACTAAAGACCCCTTATTTAATGTTTTGAAGATGTAATGACCAATTTGCCCCCACTCCTTGCAACTATAAAAGGAGACCCCCTCCACACGAAATTCTCATCCCTTCCTTCTCTTCTCTACCTCTCCAAAGCCCAAGAGGGGCTTGTCCCACACCCGGGATGCTTCTTGCGACATAAAGTCCAAATTTTCATCTCCCTTCGGAAGTGGATCCCGCGACGACGACGACGTGCTGCCTCGTTCCCGTTCTTTTGCTTCGTCCTCTTCATCCTACTTCGTCCTCCTTCGTCTAGGCGTCATCCCGTCTGACTCGTCCTCCAAGCGACCGTCGAGGAGGATATCTCTCTCCCCATTCTTTTTATTACTTTCTAGAATTGATTTACTGCTTTCTAGAGTAGTTCGACTCGTCCTCCAAGCGACCGTTGAGGAGGATATTTCTCTCTCTATTCTTTTAATGCTTTCTAGAGTAAATTTACTGCTTTCTAGTATAATTATTTTCTGCTTTCTAGTTGTAATAGTGAAACAAACATTCTCCTTAATGATGAATTTTCTGTTTATTCTACATCTCGTTTTGATTTCTATTTGTAATATTCTCTCTCTCTCTTACTCTCTCTCTTCTATTTATTGTAAATAATTAATTAGTTCTAATCAATTGAATTATTTCATGACAAATTAAAACAAACGTGTTGTTTTTAAATCAAACGTCCGTCTTCCTGTGTTCGACCCGGAATTTTCATTTTGGTATAAATTTTGTTTGTTGAACACGAATTCTTCGCTTTCAAGCTACAACGACAAGGTTTTAAAACCAAACACGTTAGTGTAACAACTCGTGTGTTCAACAGAAACCCCCCCTTGGTTCTTCTTCATTCTTTACAATTAGGTCCCTCCGCCATTATAGTGGAGGGAATCCTACTCCGACGAGATTGCAAGGGCAATTTCTCCCTGATCTCTCAGAGAATCCCCTTCAAAATTAAAAGGGAGATTCTTTGAGAAATCTCCTCCAATGTGAACCCAATTAGAAGCCCTATTTGATACCCAATCTCTCATGCGAACGCATGAGAGATTTGGGTCTCTCTCGAGTTTCCATTGCCGGCAAGCATACCTTGCTTGGAAGCTTGGCTTCCAAGCACAAATCCATCCTCAGAAGCCTATTTAACCAAACCCTAATCCATCCTCATCTCAGAAGCTTGGAATTGGGCCGGTCCACCTCACATTCTTCTCTCCTCATCGGCCACAACATCTTCGCAAGATCTGGTGGTTCCTCCCTCTCTCTCTCGTTGCCGAACCAAAATACCAATGGTTGGGTTGCCTTCCTCTCATTCATCCGCATCGGCCATACCTGCCCTGATGTCGCCTCTACCCTCATCTTCGCTACAGCCTCATCTATAGAGATCTTCGTCTCCAGCATCGGCCGTACCAACCTAGACGCCTCTCCTGTCTCCTTCGTCCTTATTTTAGGTCAGTTAGCTTCCCTCTCCCTTCTACTCCTTGTCCCCCTCTTTATTTCTCAAAAACACCCCTCGACTCTATCGATCACCATCACCTTCTCCACCTCCGGCGAGGCGTCCCTGTTGCTCTGCACCTCCACCCGCCTCGCCAACCACCCTATGACCTTCGCAACACCCCACTAATCATCTCCCACTACTCCAATCACTCCGCCACTCACCCAAAAGCGCCTGTGAACACACCCACTCACACAGCCACAAAGAACCCTAGGCATGCACCCACAGGCATTCCCACGCCACATCGACAACCTCTGCATGTTTGCCGCACCTTGGAGAAGCTCCCTGAGCGTTTTAATGTGGTTGCAAGGCTGTCTTGATGCTTTCAGGTGCAGACGTTCATCCACCATTGAAGCAAAGCTCGAACCAAGCTTGCAGCTGCTATAGGCTTGTGTCCTAAGCTGCACGGGGCACTCTCGCGAACAACTCCAGGCATCCAATTGAAGCCAAGAGCCGTAGCAGCTGCTGCAATCAAAGAGAGCATCTCTGCTGCGGACACATGCAAGGGAGGTGGGACGTTTAGTCCCACCTCAAAATTGGAAGAAGCGTCGTGCCCGCATAAATTATTTTTCTTCCAGTGGCTTATCACCTCCTACTCATGGGGTGAGGTCCCTCTCTCCCCCTCTCATGGCTTCATCCTCGGCACTGCCCACACGAATCTACCCACGACTCGTTTACCCGAACCGACTCACTCCTCACTCACCACCCACGCCGGTGAGCTTGGACCTGGGTCTCCGTTAGGTCCGATTACCCAACCCGGGTGTGGCTCTGGGAGAGTGAATCAAAATAGAGAAGAGTGAAGGGAGGAATGCTACACAGGGGAAGGGGAGTTTTGCCGTGAAAAGATTTGCTTGACACTTAGCCAAATCAGAGAGGAAGAAGAGGAGGTCAGACGAAGAAGAGGGTAGGAGAAGAAGCCAAGGAAGAAGGAAGAAGCTGAGGTTCGCAAGGCTAAGACCAGCGAAGAAAGGAGGAAGAAGCCAAGGCAGCAAAGAAGAAAGAAGGAAGAAGAAGCCAAGGCAGGAGGAAGCCAAAGAAGGAAGGAAGAAGAAGATAGAGAAGGTAAAGAAAAGAGAAGACAAAGAGAAGAAGGATCCAACGACAGAAAGAAAGGAAGCCAGAGAAGAAAGAGAAATTAGAGAAAGAAGGCAGAGAAAGAAGAAGGAAAAGACACTGTAGCACATAATTTTAAGACGTCTGATTTTATAATCAAACGTCCAATTCTTCATAAACCCTCCATTTATTTTTAGCTACAATTATTTTCATACTCATGCTTTATATTCTTAATTAGCTTTTGAGTAGTATTGTGTTCAAATTGCATTTATTATTGAGATTAGTGCGTGAATTCCATTTGCTCCTTGTGTTCGACCTCGGACTTTCAAATTCGAGTAATAAATTGTATTTGTTTTAAATGCTTTTTCGACTGTACTACAACGTGACCTTTCTAAAACTTGATCGAGCACTTTTAACAACAATAAACCCGGATTGCAAGTTGTCCAATGATGTCTTCATTTGCTGCATAAGCTGAAGCATGGACCCTTGCATTTCTACCATATGCCGGTTTAAATCAGCCTGCCTTGCAGATTGTTAGGCATTCGAATGTGGTTGAGTAACCGATCTCAAGGGCAACTGGGTGTATACTTGATCCTGACCCATAGTCTCTGAGGTGCATAGTTGCTGGGTCATGTTTGGGTTTGTTGGTCCTGACTTTTCTAGGAGAAGTTAGGGTGGTTCCTCCAACCTGAGTTATAAGTGTTGGAATATGGGTTGGACCTAGCATTCTCCTGTATTGCATACGCATCCTCATAGGGCGAGGATGGAGAGAAGGAAGGATCAGAAAAACTAGGGTCAAAGGCCCCGGTTTGGAACCCATATGGTTCCAAGAAATCCAGGCTCATTGGTTGAGCCAATTCAAGTTAGTTCACGAACTGCCGCCCCGTGGGAGCTCGTGAGGAATGGAATCCCGAATTCTGGCATTGAGTGGGTGCAGATGTGTTTCCTGAATTCTCAGACATACATTTTTCCATTCTTTTAGCAACCAAGTCCATCTTATCAATCTTGTTACAAATCAATTCCATGTCAAATGAATGAGAATCCTGGATCTCATTAGCATTGACCTTGGTTGTTGGGACCGATTGAAGGCATCCATGGAGGCATGATTAATTGAATTCTCGCTCATTTCCTCAAACTGGTCGTATGTGCTATTTGCATCCCTATTGAGGAAATTACCTCCGCAAGAGGCATCCACATGATTATGGAGTTGTTCGACCAACCCGTGATAGAATATCTGCACGAGTTACCATTTTGGCACGTCATGGTGCGGACACTTCCTCAAAAGTTCTTGGAATCACTCCCAGGCACCATGAAATGATTCCCTCGGCTGCTGGGTGATGTAAACACATTTACACTACTTAAAATGTCTATTTATGCATGTTCTTAAGCATAGGATTGCATTTCATGATATAAATATTGCATAACATGCATCATCTCGCATTAAGAGTAGTTTGAATAAAATGGAGGTTAATTGTCTCCTTTTATGTGATTGGACAGGGAAAACATTTTATCGGGGCTTCGGATCAAAGATCCAACCGAATGGATATGATCAGGGCGACGATTGGAGTTCAACGACTCCAAGATCGCCCTAATCAGGCATCCGTAGCATCAGATAGAGACCGGGGAACCCTAGAAGATCAAGGGCTAGGATGGTGTAAATACGCACTTCAGATGACAAATCCGACCACACGGATGAATTTCGATTGACGATCGCAGCTCAACGACACAAAAATCGAGTCAATCCGACATCCGTGGCACCATCTACAACTTCCAGAAGATGGACGGCCAAGATGGCACCAAGTGGCACCATCTCAGCCGCCCAAACGACCGATGGCATTTTGTGAAGGCCCCCACCCGATCTCTCTCTACCGTCAAATGGAGATCCAACGGCTGTGGCCGCCCGACGCTTAAACCGTGCGCTCGACCATCCGCGCCCCGCAGCGCAGCGGTCGAGCGCACTTACGCGAGCGCGGGGCGCGAGTTCGAGCCGCGGTGAGGGGATTGGAGGCGCGGGTAATTGAGGCGCGTGGAGCGTCGGATGGAGATCGTGCGGTCACGGGCGCCCGATAGTGCCGACGCGCGATTGGATGCCCCGCGTAACGTGCGATCGCACGCGCAGGTGGGCGGGTTGCAGCGGGTGCGGACGCGATTTAGGCCGTCCGATCTAGCGATCGGATGGTTGAAAAGTGCTAGACGTGCGCGAGCGTTGAGGAGCGGGCAGTCGAGGAGGTGCGCATGGGCGCGGCGGCGAAGGCCACGTCGGGGCTTTAGTGACAGATTTATCTGTCACTAAAGACCCCTTATTTATTATTTTGAAGATGTAATGTCCATTTTTCCCCCACTCCTTGCAACTATAAAAGGAGACCCCCTCCATACGAAATTCTCATCCCTTCTTTCTCTTCTCTACCCCTCCAAAGCTCAAGAGAAGCTTGTCCCACACCCGGGATGCTTCTCGCGAGATAAAGTCCAATTTTCGTTCCCCTTCGGAAGTGGATCCCGCGATGACGACGGCATGCTGCTTCGTTCCTGTTCTTCTGATTCGTCCTCCTTCGTCTCGCTTCGTTCTCCTTCATCCAGGCGTCGTCTCGTCCGGCTCGTCCTCCAAGCAACCGTCGAGGAGGATTTCTCTCTCCCTATTCTTTTTACCGCTTTCTAGTATAGATTTACTGCTTTCTAGATTAATCTACTCGTCCTCCAAGCGACCGTCGAGGAGGACATTTCTCCCTCCATTCTTTTAATGCTTTCTAGAGTAAATTTATCGCTTTCTAGAGTAATTATTTTATGCTTTCCAGTTGTAATGAACAATCTCTTCAATGCAAAAATTCCTTGTTTATTCTACATCTCATTTTGATTTCTCTGTGTAATATTCTCTTTCTCTCTTACTCTCTCTCTCTCTTCTATTTATTGTAAATAATTAGATAGTACTAAATTGAATTATTCTGTAACAAATAAAAAGAAACACGTAGTTTTTAAATCAAATGTCCGCCTCCCTGTGTTCGACCCGAAATTTTAATTTCGGTATAAATTTTATTTGTTGAACACGAATTCTTCGCTTTCGAACTACAACGACAGGTTTTCCAAAATCGAACACGTTAGTGTAGGTTCGTAGCGTTCAACACTGGGCGAAAGTGGTAATTGCCCGTCGCAAGGCATTGGACCGTTCGATTGGAAAGAATTTCTTCAAGAAAGCATACTTAGGAGCAGCCCATGATTCTATCGGCCTTCCAATAGTCCGGTACCAATGTGCGGCCTTATCCTTGAGTGAGTGGGGAAAGAGCCTCATGATCATCTGCTCTTCATTAACATTCCTAGCTTTGGTGGTCTGAAGCAAAGTGGTCAGATCCTCCAAGTGCTGGAATGGGTCCTCCAAGGCAAGCCCATGGAAATGCTTAATCAAACTTAAGACTTAGGGCTTAATTTCTATGTCTCCAAAGGGAATCATGATGCCGGGACGTTCCCCATAGTTTGAAGGATCATCGAAATCCTTCAAGGGCCGAGCGCCCTAACCATTCATTCGTTGGAACCATTGCTGCATCTGCTATAATTCTTCCAATTGTCTCTGAATCAGCTCCTACTGGTTCGAGGGCTGGGGAGGTGGTTGCTGATCAGTGATGGGATCTTCTTGCTGTAACTCAACCTCCTCCTTTGAAAATGGTCTAAAGGTCCTTCCAAAAGAGGGTTCAATGACCTCCTTCCAAGCATTGGCCAACATCTAATCAATTTTAGTTATGCTTGGGATATTTAGTGCTTTTGGAATGTGATGGGCCCTTAATGGGTTGCGCCCTCAATGATTAGTTGAAAATGTGTGTATGTGCATAACCAAAAAGTTTTTAAGCAAGATTATTGATGATGAAGTGAGTTTTAGGATTTGAATCTTTCTTAGTAGCTTTTAGGGTTCAAATATTAGGTAGATTCAATCAAATTTCCAATAGGCAAACCAAGTTTGAAATCACGAGTTCACATGTTTTCTTTTACAAATCAAAAAGAAATATGGACTACCTAGCTTGACCTAAATATTGAATCCTATGGGGCAGCTACAGAATGAATTATTTTTAAATTGGGTGGTGCGATCCAAACCGCTCAAACAAGTGACCCAGATGCACCACCAATTAGGCACATGTTGGGATTGTAGAGCGCGTACTTGATCAGAAATGCATCGTAGTACAGTTGCGAAATACGATCAACAAAAATAATTTCTAAGATAACGAGACTTGAGTCCCGATCGTTCGTCTCTAGGAGTAGTTTTGGAAATGTAAATTCAAATTCTATCTCGCTCGCTCTACTCATTCAAAATTGCATGTTGATTTATACTAAATACGTATTGATACACAACATGTTGTTGCCAAAATATCAGAAATTGAAAGCATGCAACTTTAATCACACCAAAAGATGATAATCAAGCACATGGTGATTTTCAACATATAAATATATATAAATATTTTCATTGAGGCTTGATGGTGGTTACAACACAGGTAGCGGAATGCTTGTACAGGGAAATTTAAATCTAGCTAGCAGAAAACGACTGCATACATGAATCTATGGGGGGATTATGCATGCATCATTGGGGGAGAATATGGAGCTACACTTCTAAGGAGTAAATAAAGCATTAAATCTATGACGAACTATAATCTGGTCTAGTAGAACTAAGGGCATTCAGAGGTGGGCTCCGATGGCCTTTGAATGGGTGAGAAGAGAAAGAGGGGCGACCAATGGTGCTTAGGCTGACCCTTGGAGAGAGGTTAGAGAAGTTGATCTTGGTCTAGGCCTGGTGTGGAGGTGGTGGCATCATGGTGGAGCTCGTGAACATGGAGGTGGAGGTGGTGATGGCTTATGGAAGCTGGAGCTATGCTAAAAGACAAAGATGGACCAAATGGCCACCCCTTAGGTCATTTTAAAGACCTAAGGGAATCTCTCTAGAGAATTATGGAATTCTCTAGAGAGGCCTGTGGTGGGAGCTTGTGGGAGAGTGAGAGATGGTGGTTTTTAGATCCACCAAATGTGGATCTAAGTGGATCTAAAAATTGAATGGCTCTTGGTTGCTAATTTTACCAACCAAGGCAACAACACATGGTAGAGAGCTATAGAGAACTCTAGGCTAGGTATTTTCATGTGGATGGTGTGTGTTGGTGTGTGTGGGCCGAAACTTAGGTGGCTAGGTTGATTAGGTTAGGTTCTAGTGGGTTTAGGTCAAGGTTGGTCTCAAATTAGAGTTGTAAACCCTAATTCACTAAGGTAAAGTGCAATTAAACTTAATACAAGTTTAATTGGGTGTGTGAAAACTTAATTAAGAGTAAACTAACTCAATTAAGTCAGGTCTAGATAAATTGGACTCTCACTGAGTCCAATTGGATAGTGTATGCTGAGATCAGGGCTCAATTGGACTCAATGAGTCCAATTGAATAGGATGATGGAATTGACTAAGATCCAAGTCAATTAGGTTTAGTGAGGACCTAATTAGGTCCTTAGGGAGGTATAGAGGTGATGTACTAGGGTTAGGGCACCTTAATTTAGGTTCATAGCGGGTTAGAATTGGGTTTAGGGAGCTAGAGATCCATGATCAAGGCTTGAATCTCAAAATAGGGTCTAGAGGGCAGTTCTGGACGTTCAATAAAGTTATCAGACATCTTATAATGAAAAATCAGAAGTCCATACTTATTGTCTGGACATCCAATCAGAGTCATGAGGGATTCTAGGTTCTGTCTTAGGTATTCTGCAGAAATTGGACGTCTGACCAAGTGTCTGGGCATCCAATAACTCTACAGAAGTGGGTTTAAGGTGTGCGAGAGTTGGCTAAGGGTTCTGGATGTCCTATAACTCATCTGGACGTCCAGATAGAGGCTAGAATTAGGATTTTAAGGTTTCCTAGGGTACAGTGACCTAATCTAAGGGTGGCTATGGCTTGGGGAAGCTTCTAGGTTGTCTTAGGGCTAGGATGGACCTAAGTTCTTCGTAGTTTATTACTTTATTCCTACTTCACATAATAGCATACCTCAACCCCTTATATTATTGTCTACTACATCTTATTCTTGGCCTTCTGCTCTAGCTCTGTTGCAACTCTGTCTTCAGGTCTAGCTCCAGATCCAGTCTTAGATCCAGCTCTTGAGCTTCTTATTTCTTGCAATTTATATAATGCACCTAATTAGTATATTATAGCATTATTCTATGCGTAGCTATAGGAGGAATAGTGAAGATGTAAATAATGCTTATGCATGCATGAACTACCCTAACTTATGCTAAGTCCTAGCCTAATTCTGGATAATTAAGACCTATGATTACTGCGCAATCAGTACATAGAGATGATTAACCTAGTCTAATTTTTACTCTTTTATGTGTTGATTTGGGTGTACTGGTTCTACAGGTCGGAATCCCAATTGAACAGGTAAAAATCAAGTTAGGTTATGTGCCTCAAATGTTGGTGTATGTAGTGTGTATGTTGATTTGTCCCACAAGAAGTATCTTTTTATTTTTTTTTATAATATGCGAGGGTGAGATGAGTGGAGGTGACAAACAAGACAAACAAATTCTATCCTAGGGTTTATGCAAACACCTAAGTAGATTGGGTCGTGGTTATGAATGTAACGAAAGTGAAACTAGTGGGGGGATGTGGGGGCACTTACAAATTACTCTACCTGTACTTTACTCTGGTCTACCGCACTCAGATCTCCTTGCTAGGGTACCTACAAGACAATAAATCAGAGGCAAGCAGGGTTAATAATAAGTAAATTCAAAGAAACATGGAAGACAAGAAAGCAAATTCCGTTGCCTCTTCGGCAACGATGACAAAATGATGAACGGGTTTTAGCGAAGTGAAATCAAGGTTAGGAGAAACCCGTCATCGTAGTTTGCAAAACATGTTATCAAATACAATTTTAACTAAAACTCCAAGGGAGTCCTGGGTCGAACATAGGGAGGCAACGTTTACTGTCATTGAAATCCGTGCTTCGTGTTGTTTCCTTTTGGTGTTTTAGGGTTTTGTGATTTTTTTGGTGTTTTTGTAATAAAAAGGCAAGCAAGATGAATTCACAAAGTGGAGAAACAAATATGATATATCACAATGTCATTCAAGCATCTATTACAATATGCTAAAATATAAAAGAGATAGGGGTGAGAAGAAATCTCCCAAATCGGCTATTTGGTGAGACGACGACGCTTGGCAGCAGCTTGGACAGAGAGGGTGTGGTGCTTGATGACGGAGGTGAGATGCAAGAGGACACCGGGTAGAGGAGTGCTTCACCAAGGCTTCAGAATGGGGATAAGGAGCTAGAGGTGATCTTCTACCGGAATGGTGGTGGGAGGATGGCTCCAAGGCTTCATATGAAGGTAGTGAGATGGAGAATGAATATTTAGTGGGGTATAGGAGCATTACACTAATAAGAGGCCTTTGGAGCTTGGGAATAAGCTCTAAGGGAGCTTTAGTAGGCTACTAGAGCTTAGGAGTAGGTGGGAGTAGAGTAGGTAGAGATGGTTTGGAAGGGAAGGGGTCATGGGGTTTATATAGTGGTGGAATGGAGGTGTTGCTAAAGCATTTATGCACCTTGGCTGGCGTGACGAGGCATGGCTGTAGCTGGCACAATGCAAGGTTATCGTTAGCCATTAAATCGGGCGCAGATGGCTAAGGTCACGTGGAGATTGTGCATGTTTGCTTGCATTCGAATCGTACGCTCGCTGGTAGCTGTTGGATCCTGTTGAGAGGTTGTAATGCGCATTTTGATATGAAAAGGAATGCGTCGTAGTATAGTCGCGAAATACGATCCAACAATGATATTATTTTATAAAAATAACGAGACTTGAGTCCCAGTCGTTTGTCTCTGCGAGGCGTTTGTTTTACTTTTGAAATCGATCTTTTTTCCACTCTACTTTGTTTCGAAATCGCATGGCGGTTTATGATTGTTACATATTTAGATATGACATGCTTAGTTGCAATAGATGATAAGAACTTTAATCACACCAAATATATTGCAATCGATGAGCTCATGGTGATTTCACAACATGGAGACATATATATATAAAAGCATTTTTCATTCATTCAGTCGAAGATTTGTTTGTAACAAAAATCGTAGAGGAAAGCTTGTATAGAAATGCTTGGAATTTAAATCTAGCTACCAAAAAACGACTGCATACAAGAATCAACGGGGGCATTTTGCATGCATCATTGGGGGAGAAGTAAGACTACGCTACTAAGCAGTAATAAAAGCAGTAAAAATTATGGAGAGCATAAACTAAATCTAGCAGAATAAAGGGCATTCACAGGTGATCCCCGATGGAGTTGGATTGGTTGGGAGAAGAATGAGGGGCGGACAATGTAGCTTAGGCCGACCCTTGGAGAGAGGTAGGGTTGATCCAGCATCCCGACATGATGTCCTCCATGATGGTGGTGAGCTCATGGAGGTAGAGTAGCTAACCTAAGTGAAGGTGGGCGTGTATGGAGCTAATGAGGTGAGTGGTGCCAAGGAAGTGAATTGCACCAATGGAGTGCAATTGCCAAAGAAGTGGGTGGGGGTGCATGGCTGCCAAAGGGGTCTTTTTATTGACCCAATGGCTTCTCTCTAGAGAGGTGTAGAACTCTCTAGTGAGAGTCCAAGAGTGGCCGGCCACATGTGGGTGGAGATGGCCTTTGAGATCCAAGAATTGTGGATCTCAATTTGAATTTCTCTTGGTTGCTAAATTAGGCAACCAAGAGGTGGCGCCATCTCAAGAGCTCTCTAGAGAATTCTAGAGAAGTGTGTGCATGAATGGGTGTGTGTGTGTGTGTGTGTGGTCATGCTCTATGTGGCTAGGTGGCTTAGGTTAGGTCCTAAGGGGTTTGGGTAGGTGTAGGTCTTGAATTAGGGTTACAAACCCTAATTGCTAAGGGGAAAATGCAATTAAACTTAACCTAAGTTTAATTGAATGAGTGTGAGCCTAATTGAGAGTAGAATAACTTAATTAGGTTGGGTTTAGGTCAATTGGACTCTCACCAAGTCCAATTAAACTTGTGTGGGTTAAGATCTAAGCTCAATTGGACTCAATGAGTCTAATTGACTTAGGTGAAGATAATTGACTTTGATCTAAGTCAATTTGGTTTGGTGAGGACCTAGTTAGGTCCTTAGGTAGGTCTAGACGTAATGTACTAGGGTTAGGACACCTTAATTTAGGTTCCTATGGGGTTGGGATTAGGTCTAGGGAACTAGAGATCCGAGATCAAGACTTGAATCTCGAAACAGGGATTGGAGACCAGTATCAGACGTCCAAAAATAGGATCAGATGACTTATACTCAAAAATCAGAACTCCAGACTTCAGTTCTGGACGTCCAATTTGAGTCAGGGGGAAATCAGGGTTCTGTTTTGGGTACTCTGCAGAAATTGGATGTCTGGCAAAGTGTCTGGACGTCCAATAACACTGTAGAAGTGGGTTTGAGGTGTACGAGAGATGGCTAAGTGTCTTGGACGTCCTATAACTTATCTGGACGTCTAGATAAGGGCTGGAACTAGGGTTTTAAGGCTTCCTAGGGTGTTGTGACCTATTCTATAGGTGGCTAAGGCTTGGGGAAGTATCTAGGCTATCCTAGGGCTAGGAGGGACCTAAGCTCTTCACATTTTACTGCTTTATTTCTATTTAATAGAATAGAAAACCTTTAACCCCCTTACATTATTATTCCTACATCTAAACTAGGCCTTCTGCTCCAGCTCTGCTACAACTCCCGTTATTTCAGATCCAACTTCAGATCCTGCTCCAGATCTGCTTATTGCCTGCAATCAACATAATGCACTTAATCAGCACATTATAACATCATTTTATGTATAGCTAAAGTAAAGCAGTAAAGATACAAATAATGCTTATGCATGCATGAATTTCCCTAACTAATGCTAAGTTCTAGCTTAATCTAGGTCAATTAAGACCTATGATTGCTGCGCAATCAGATCCACCATTGTTTAGCTAGGAGGCAACCGCAGATCGTGCCCTCATGGATTTGAATCATGCTCACCATGGGATCATGATGATCAAACGACAGCTAACGTGCCTGGTCAACTTAAATGAGCACTCTAGATGGTGCATGTTTGCCTTGGCGTGTAGTTGCGCATCGTTGTCCAGCATGCATGCGTCATCTTGACCACTTGATCAAGATCGAGCGGTCCAATTTAGCTGATGCTGGTGCAGGTGTAGAGGATCGAGGCTCAAACCCGTGCCTCTCATTTGCGGAGCGAGCGCTTCACCTTTTGGCCAAAGAGCTGCTTTGTCGTGTGTAGGTGAGGTGCAGCAGCGTGCCTCGATTGTTGGATGAAGATCCAACAATCGAGATGATGTCTTCCTTGAGATGCTTAAGGTTGACGATGAAGATCACTTCTCAGTCGTTGGATTGAGATCCAATGGCTGGGATCACTCCTTGTGTGAAGCTGGGTAGGCTGCGGCTCGTGTAGGGTGGCCTGGATGGCCCCACGTGGCACCATCTGGTCCATCCATCTCCTTCTTCTTGTAGAGGATGTTACAGAGCTCTGATCGGGGTGATTTTTGCCCTGATGGGCTGCGATCGTCACTCTGGATCCATCCGTACGGTCGGATTCTTCATCTGAAGCCCATAAAGATGTCACATTGCCTCTTGTCCATATAAAATGTTGGAATTAATGTACATAATATAAAATGTTGGAATTAATACACTTAAGCAAGATTTGAACCCTAAAATCTACTCATCACAAATAATCTTAATTGAAAACATTGGTTGTGCATGCACTTACACATACTCAATTGATTGTTAAGGGCACAACCGATTTTAAGGGCTCACCACATTCCATAAGCACTACTATCCCAGGCCTAAATCAAATCAAATAGACATTGGCCTTAAGGACAGATTCACTCTTCGGGGTCCAATCTGAGATTGTTTACGGTTAACCTGCTTGTACTAATCAATCTGATGTCTAGCTAGGGGAGTAGCGTCAAACAATCACGGCTGGGGGGTACACGAAGAATCGAAGGCGCATGCTGAAGGAAGAACCTTCTCCCTAGTCCCTCCTTCTACATGGTTGGATTTATTGGGCGCAAGTAGAGTAAATCCTCTATAATCTTAAGGCGGGTTCTGAGAGTCTATAGATCCTTAGGCTACCCCACTTAAGGACAGGATTGTTTTATTGTGCTGCATGGTTCTTATCCACAGTCCTTCCAACCTTTTCTTAGTTTATGCCGGGAAGGAGGTCATTGAACCCCCGATTGGAAGGACCACTAGAGTATTCTTGGAGGCGTAGATTGGATTTTGGCCAAATTGATCCCATGGCCGATCAACAGCCTCCTCTACCTCAGGATCCATAGAAGGTATTTCAAAGGCAGCTAGAACAAATGTAGAGAATGCAAGAATGGTTCCAGAGAATGCAGGACACTCAGCCCTTGAAGGATTTTTATGATCCTTCAAATTACGGGGAACATCCCGACGTCTAGATTCCTAGTGGAGATGTAGAAATCAAGCCCCAGGTGTTAAGCCTGATCAAACATTTCCATGGGCTCAGATCTGAAGACTCGTTTCAGCACTTGGAGGACTTGACCAGTTTGGTCCAGACCACCAAGGCATGAAACGTGAATGAGGAGCAGATGATCATGAGGCTCTTCCCACACTCTCTTAGGGATAAAGCTACTCATTGGTACAAGACTATAGGAAGGCCAATTGCAACTTGGAATGATTTGAAATCGGCCTTCCCAAAGAAATTCTTCCCTGTCGGATGTACCAATGCTTTGAGATGGGCGACCGGGGGAGCAATTTCATGTTTCCTGGGAGCGATTCCAGGACTTTTTTTTTTTTTTGAATCAGTGAGGATTGCTATCATAAATCGATAGTGATCCGGAGGGTATTGTATTGCATATCAAAAGAGTATTACAAAAAAGTTGCCCAACTATGTATGAGAGACCAACATTCCTTTACAACATTCTCACATCTCACCGGTCTCCCCTGAAATAGCTTATCATTCCGTGCCCTCCACACACACCACAGAACGACAACCATAGCCCCCAATGGTCGAACAGGGTTGATGAACCTTTGCCACATAGCATCCCAGGGAGGGAGGGGTTCTAAGCACACCAACCTCCCAATTTTATCCATGATCAAGAAAGAGGAGAATATGTGTGTTGCACTATCAGAGTGTAATCCACATAGGGGGCAGGCATTCATATCAATCCCCATCCTTCTGTGCCTAAGATCGCTAGTGATCAGCCCTTCCCGTCTGCAAAGCCACAAGAAAATCTGGACCTTGAGAGGAATTCTCAAAAGCCAAATCTTTTTGTCGATAAGATCCCATTCCACCTCATTATCAGACCTAATAATTTTTTCATATGCCCGCTTCACTGAGAAAAAACCCTGCCAGCAGTATGTGTCCTTCACATCTGTCATAAGATACAGCTATTGCAGATTCTCCATCAGTTTCTGCCTCTCCTCCCAAAGTCTAGTGCCCGACCTGCACTGTTGTAGCCCTTCCAGCTGCCAGCAACCTTCAGCCTAGGACCACAGACTGCTAACTGTGGCATCTTTATTAGTAGCAGCATCAAACACCCTTGGGAAGATCTCTTTCAGCAGGCCCAATTTAGACCACCTCTCATTCCATAGGCTAAAACATCTGCCATCACTAAGCTTAGGCTGTAGCAGATGCCAGTAGCAGGTGATTACAGAGATCACTGATCACCAAAAGGGGGAAGGCCTCTTCGCCTGAAGCCTTTGCAGACAACTATTGGATCCCCCATAGCTGTCCCTAATCAGATCATCCATCAGCCCCTCCTTGCAATTCAAAATTCTGATGGCCCATTTCTGCAGTAGGGCCTCATTGAACTCTTTTAATGCTTTAATTCCCAACCCCCCAGCCTCCTTTGGCCTGCAGATAGTGTTCCATCTGATGGGCTGCATGAACCTGCCCTCGTGTCCTGCTCCTTTCTAGAAGAATCTCTTCCTCATAATATCCAATCTCTTCCAGATGCATTTAGGGGCCTTAAATATGCTGAAGTAAAAGACTGGTATGGCAGTAATAACCGAGTTGAGTAAAATCAGTCTCCCACCCTTAGATAGGAATTTACTACTCCACCCTTTTAGCTTTCCAGCCACCTTCTCAAATAGGACATTCTAATATGATTTTTTCAGTTTTGTAGCCCTTAAAGGTAATCCAAGGTATCTCAGAGGCAATTTAGTACGGGGTGAGCCCAGTGTACCCTCCAATTCCATCTGCTCCTATTCATTCATACCAATACAGATCAAAACAGACTTGTCTTTGTTCAAACATAAACCTGAAATATCACCGAAGATCTTCACCATTAATCCCAAAACATGCGCCTCAGAGTTGGACCCTTCCACGAAGAACATAGTGTCATCTGCATATTGTAAAATGGGGGCCAAATGTCTCCTGTTTGATAGCGAGTACCCTTTAATTATACCCACCTCTGCCAATTTGCAAGCATACCTTGCAAGTCCATCTACCGCAAGGTTAAGGACCAATGGGGCAAGGGGACACCCTTGTCTAACCCCAGGCTGCCAAATGTCTCCGCGATTCCAGGACTTATTGAGAAGGTGTCCACACCACGAGGTGCCGAAATGGCAACTCGTGTAGATCTTCTACCATGGGTTGACTGAGCAACTCAGAAATCACGTGGATGCTTCTTACGGAGGCAATTTCCTCAACAAAGACGTAGATAGCACGCATGATTTTTTTGAGGAAATGAGCGAGAATTCAATCAATCATGCCTCCATGGATACTTTTAATCAGTCCCAGCAGCCCAGATTGAATGTTAATGAAGTCCACGACTCTCATTAATTCGATATGGAATTGATTTGTAATAAACTTGATAAGGTGGACTTGGTTACTAAGAGAATGGAGTGGATGGCTAGAAACTCAATGAACAACTCTTGATCCACTCAATCCTAGAGTTCGGGATTCCATTCATCACGAGCTCCTTCTGGATGGGAGTTCGTGAATCAACTTGATGTGGCTCAACCTGCGAGCCAGCATTATTCGGAACCCCACGGGTTCCAAACTGGGGCCTTTGATTCCAGTTTCTCTGATCCCTCCCTTCCTTTCTCTCCATCCTCACCCTATGAGGATGTCTATGCTGTACAGGAGAATGTTAGGTCCAACCCTTACTCCAATGCTTATAATCCAGGTTGGAGGAACCACCCTAACTTCTCCTGGAAAAACCCAGGGCAGCAGACACAATTCTAACCTAGTAACTATGCTCCGCAACGACCAATGGGTCAGGGTCACATTTACACTTAGCTTCCCCCAAACCAGGTCAATCAGCCAACTTGGAATGCCTGTCAACTCGTAGGGTAGGCGAATTTGAACCGACAAGTGGTAAAGATGCAAGGATCTATGCTCCAGCTCATGCAGCAAATGAAAACCTTGCTGGACAACTTGCAAAATGGATTCATTGCTAATTCTCGTCAACCCGGATCTCTACCATCTCAACCAGTACCCAACCTGTGTAATATCCAGAATCCAGGCAATCAAGCCCATGGGTACGGGAATTAGAGGGACCCACTTGTGCATGCTCAGGTGGTTGAGCAGGGTCCTTCCTCTTCTGCTTCTTCCTCAAATCAAAGGTTTTTGGCTAATGAAGCCCCTTCAATCTTTCCTAACCCTCCCCAAGACCCAAACCCATATGCGTCTACTAATTCTGTTACCTTGAAGAGTGGTAAACAAACTCAGGATCCACAACCACACTATTCTGATTTACTGAATCCTGAAGAGCCTGAGGAGAGAAAGGAGAACTCTGGAGAAGAAATCAAGGCTCAGAAACCTGATTTCGATGATCCAACTCATGTTCCTTTTCCTGAGGCCTTGATTAGATCAAGGAAGAAGTCTGTTGATAGCAATGAGGAGCTTCTAAATATTTTCAAGAATGTTGAGATCAATATCTCGCTCCTCGACGCTATTAAACATATACTAGCTTACGCAAAATTTGTAAAGGATTTATGTACACAGAAGTGTAAGTTGAGAGAATCTATTCTGAGAAAGGTGGTACTCTCCAAGTAGGCTAGTTCTGTTATCCTGCACCACCTCCCTCAGAAAGAGAGAGATCCTGGTGCTCCTTTGATTTCTTGTGTCATCGGAGATTACACTTTTGGATCTAGGTGCATCTATTAACCTAATTCTGACTTCTCTCTACGAGAAGTTCGGATTAGGTGAACTTCAGCCGACTTCAGTAACGCTACAGTTAGTGGACCATTCGGTCACAAATCTGTAAGGCATTAGTGAAGATGTTATTATTAAGGTTAAGGATTTCTATTTTCCTGTAGATTTCCTTGTCCTTGACATGGACGTACCTGAAAATCTGAGGAGCATGCACATCATTCTGGGCCGTCCGTAACAAATTCAAGGATTGTGGACTTATTGAAGAACTTGAGGATGATAATGTGAATATTGAAACTTGTATGATGGTTTCTGCATTTGAAAGTTCCTCTGATGATGATGATTTGCACCCGCAACCCTCTATGGCATACCCACCACCTTCTGAAGAGGTTATTGATTTTGTTCACTCTCAACCTCTTCCTCTTGATGAGTCTTCATCAGCATCTTCCTTACCTTCAATCATCAACCTATCCCAGCTTGAACTAAAACCATTGCCTAAGAATATGAAATAACAGTTTTTAGGACCACATAAGACGCTTCCTGTGATTATCAGTGCTAAATTAACAAAGGAGTAGGAGATTAACCTGATTAAGGTCCTAAAGGAACACAAGGAGGCAATTGGTTGGACCATTGATGACATTAGGGGGATCGAGCCATCTTACTGCAATCATAGAATATTTTTGGAAGATGGATCCCACCCTTCTCACCAGATGCAGAGGAGATAAAACTCGAATATGCGAGAAGTGGTCAAGAAGGAGATTATCAAGTGGCTCGATGTAGGAATCATTTATCTGATCTCTGATAGTCCTTGGGTAAGTCCCGTGCAAATTGTTCCTAAGAAAGCCGGGATTATCATTATGACTAAGGAGAAAGGAGAATCTATCACAACTCGTTCAGCTTCCTCTTGGAGAGTTTGTATTGATTATAGGAAGCTGAACACAGCCACGAAAAAGGATCATTTCCCTTTGCCTTTTATTGATCAAATCCTTGAAAGACTAGCCGGGCAGAAGTACTTCTGTTTCCTTGATGGCTACTCGGGATACAACCAAGTCCCTATCCATCCCGAGGATCAGGGAAAAATGACTTTCACCTGTCCCTATGGAACCTTTGCTTTCCATAGGTTGCCATTCGGCTTATGCAATGCACCTATGACTTTTCAAAGGTGTATGCTGGCCATATTCTCTAACATGGTGGGAGAGTTTATGGAAGTCTTCATGGACGATGTCTCTATTTTTGGAGAATCATTTGACTCTTGTCTAGCTAGTCTTGAAATGATCCTTAAACGATGCATCAAAACAAGACTGGTCCTTAGCTGGGAGAAGAGTCATTTCATGACATAAGAAGGCATCATCTTGGGTCATGTAATCTCTGAACGGGGTATTGAAGTGGACAAAGCTAAGGTTGATGCTATCGCTAAACTTCCTCCTCCCACATCTGTCAAACAAATTCGATCATTTCTTGGTCATGTGGGATTCTACAGGAGGTTCATGAAGGACTTTTCTAAGGTTGCTCGTCCTTTAAGCAACCTTCCTGCCAAAGATACACCATTTGATTTTCTTAAAATGGCAGTCACTTGTGCTTCGGTGTTGCAACCATCGGTTTGGACAGCCCTATTTGAGATCATGATCAACACTTCTGATTACGTGGTCGGGGTTGTTTTGGGTCAGAAGATTGATAGGAAGCCCTCTGTCTTTTACTACGCTAGTAAAACTCTAGACGAGGCCTAAAGGAATTACACTGTTACTGAGAAGGAATTACTAGCTGTAGTATTTGCTTTGGAGAAATTCAGGGCTTATCTCTTTGGGTCTCACGTCATCATATATACCGACCACCCGGCCTTAAGACATCTCTTGGCCAAAAAGGATGCCAAACCCTGGCTTATTCGATGGATTCTTCTGCTTCAAGAATTTGATCTTGAAATCAAGGATAAATCCAGGGTATAGAATGTTGTGGCGGATCATTTGTCAAGACTTCTAAGTGATTCTTCTCATCTGGACATTCCGATTGCTGATACTTTTCCGGATGAGACTATCCTTACAATTTCAGGTGTCCAAACCCCATAGGTTGCTGACATCGTTAATTATCTGGCCGTTGGTCAAATCCCCTAGGATTGGATCAAGCAACAATGAGATAGACTCAAATGTGAGGCCAAATATTACTTCTGGGAGGACCCTGAACTGTACCGCATCGACTCTGATCAGATTATTAGCCGATGCGTTCCAGAAATGAATTCAAGAGTATACTTGAGTTCTGCCATGCATCTGCGTGTGGTGGACACTTCTCTGGGAAAAGACGGCTGCAAAAATTTTGCAATCTGGATTCTATTGGCCGTCTTTATTCAAGGATGCTCAGGATTTCTCGAGGTCGTGTTCCCGATGCCAGACACTTGGGAGCATAACTAAGAGAGATATGATGCCTCTAAACTCGATTCATCCCATCGAAATCTTTGACGTTTGGGGCATCAATTTCATGGGACCATTCCTCCTTTCATTTGGACACCAGTACATTCTCGTTGCTGTTGATTACGTGTCCAAGTGGATTGAGGCTATTCCCACCCAAACCAATGACCACAAGGTGGTCATCGATTTTGTCAAGAAGAACATCTTCAACAGGTTCGAGATTCTGAGGGCATCATCAGTGATGGTGGCACTCATTTCACTAATGTCCAGTTCCATAATTTGCTGGCAAAATATAGGGTTAATCACATAATCTCCTCACCTTAGCATCCCCAGATGAATGAACAGGCCGAGATCTCCAATCGGGAGATCAAGAATATTCTGCAGAAAATGGTTAGGCCTAATCGTAAAGACTGGACTCAAAAGCTTGAGGACGCTCTTTGGGCCCACCGTATGGCGTATAAAATGCCCATCGGCATGTCTTCGCTTCGTCTGGTTTATGGAAAGGCATGCCATTTACCTGTAGAAATTGAACATAGGGCATTCTGGGCAATCAAACAATATAATCTAGATCTGAGTTTAGCCAGGAAGACCAGGAAACTCCAACTATCTGAGTTGGAGGAGCTTAGAAATGACGCATATGAGAATGCCAAGATTTATAAGGCTTGGACCAAAGCTCTTCATGACCAATTGATTTCCCGCAAGAGCTTTGAGCTGAACCAGAAAGTCTGGCTCTTTGATTCTCAACCTAAGCCCTTTCCTTGCAAACTTAGGTCAAAATAGAACGTCCCATTCATTATCGATCAGATATTTCCAAATGGGGCTATTTAGATCTCTGACCTGAAGATGGGTAATTCATTCAAAGTCAACGGTCAACGTCTGAAGTCTGTTATTGACCGTACTATTCCAGAACCCGTCTCAGACACGGTTGCTCTAGCTATGTTGTGACTTATTTGGCTGGACTACACCTAGCTGACGGCATTACACTCAGCAGTTGTACAGTCTGACTCAAAGCTAACGCAAACTTCATATTCTGGTGATATCTTTGGCATTCTACCCTTCCTTTCATGTCTTTTATTCTCAATGCAGACATTGCATCAGCTAGGTATGGGGGTGGATTCATTTCTGAATCAATTTGTTAGCTTTGTGGAATTCTTGTAAATTTTATTTATTTTCTTATATATACATAAAAAAATATTGAATTAGGAAGGAATACTTGGACATTAGGACCTTTCAATCTTAGGAAATATTACAGTAGGATCTGAACACTAAGACCCTTCAGGTCTTTGGGCTTAATCAGCCCAGGTATCTACTAAAATGTGGATTTGTTTATTGAGCCCTCACCATCCTGAATTCTATTTTAATTTGATTAAATAAGTTTGGGTGATAAGTACACGACTTATCAACCAGCCCTCTAATTTTAGGGAACTTTAAGTCTAAGCATCTACACACTATTCGTCACTGACTTATTGTTCGACAGTTTTAATGGAAAATTGATAGCTAATGAACATTCTAGGGTGATATGGCTGGCAAGTTATCGTGGGTAACAGCCCATAGGTTTGTTGTCCAGAGCCCAATCACAGGACCACTCTCTTCTTGCTGCCTTTAGGTAAATCTTAGACCAGGGAAGCAACCTACTTAAAAAAAATTTTAAAAAAGTTCAAAAAGAAAAGAAAAAGAAAAAGGAAAAGGAGAAAAGAAAGAAAAAGAAACAAAAGAAATAAGCCACACTTCACCACACGAGTATGGTTGGCAAGTTGTCAGTGGTAACAACTCATCAGCCAGTTGTCCAGATCCCAGCTCAAGAAATGCACATAGAAATTCTTAAAACAATTAGGAAGAAGAGGAGAAGTAGAATAAGACGGGGAGATATACATCGGATTCACCCTTGTGTTGACCCCATAAAAACTAAAAGTAGGGAGAAAGCTATCAGTCGTATAGATACACCTTTAGGCAGAACTCTTTTTAAGGTCACCTAGGGGCGTAGAAACCCGAAGTCTATTCTGATTGCCGATCAATGAGTCTATCACATTCACAAAAAGATGCTTAGAACTTAAGGTTCTCATCAAATCTTGGGCGGGTTGAGTGGCCGTAGAAAGCCACTCTGTAACCCTAAACTCAAAAATCCAAAAACATTAGAAGAGAAGAAAAAGAGAAAAAGAGATCTTTCTTTGAATAAGGCGAGGGCTTGAGGCAGTCTGCATTATGGCAGATACCTAGACGTTGTTGTGTCTTTCAAAGTTCAGGTTCTAAGTAAAAATTTCTTAATGTTGAAAATGACTTGTGCCCAAGTAATTAAACCCTTATTATTTTATAAATAGCATATAGTCTTCACTGGGGTCTAGCAAAAGATAGGCATGGGGGTGTGATGTGCATACATCTAAATAGCCAAAAATGTTTATTAACACATGCTCTTAATGTCATATTAGCATCATACATTGTAAATATTGCATAACATGCATAATCATGCATTTAGGTCAAGTTGTATAAATTGTATAGCAATTGTCTCCTTTTATGGCCAGGGACAGGGCAGCTTATTAATCGGGGCCTCGGATCGAAGATCCAACCATACAGATCTGATCAAGGCAACGATTGGAGTTCAACGACTCCAAGATCGCTCTGATCGGACATCCGTAGCACTAGATAGAGATCGAGGAACCCTAAACATTAAGGTCCAAGATGGTGCCAATTTGCACTTCAAATGACAAATTCGACCACATGGATGGATAGCCGTGTCACCGTCTACAACACACAGAAGATGGACACCCAAGATGGCGCCACGTGGTGCCATCTCAGTCGCCTAACCAGCCCTAAGGACCCGCCTTTGCTTTTCTTCCTCATCCACTCAATGAATATCCACCGTTGGATGCCCATCCAACGGCCATAGATCCGCGTGCTTAAATCCTCCGTGTGACAAAGATGAGGCCTCAGCGCAGCGGTCGCACCCCTATGGGCGACGTAAGGGTCGCGAGTTCGAGTCACGCTGAGCACCTCAATCAAATCGAGGCGGTGGGCACATTCAATTCGGTTGTCAGATGAAGATCGGGCAGCCGAGGTGAGGAGGCATGGCGCGAGGACGTGCACTAGATCGCATACGCGTACGATGACGCGCGTCTACATGCCTCATCGCACGCACGCCTGCGGTAGAGGCGTTTGAATGGGCGCTGTGAGGCAAGATCTTGACCGTCCGATCTCACGATCGGACGACTGATATCACCTAAACGTGCATGGGCGTTTAGGGCATGGAAGAGCAGCAGGCACGCATAGTGCGCACACACGTCGCACACGACGGACCTTTAGCAACGTTTAAGTCCATCACTAAAGGTCCCATATTAATGTTTTTGATATTGTAATGACCAAAATGCCCCTAATCCTTGCAACTATAAAAGGAGATCCCTACCCTACGAATTTCTCATCCCTTCCTTCTCCTCTCTTCCTCTCCAAAGCTTAAGAGAAGCTTGTCCCACACCCGGGATGCTCCTCAAGAGCTAAATCCAAGTTTTTGCCTTCGTTCTGGAAGTGGATCCCACAATGACAACGATGTACTGCCTCATTCCCGTTCTTCCGACTTCATCCTCCTTCTTCCTGCCTCATCCTCCGTCTTCTAGGCATCACCTCCGTCCGGCTCATCCTCCAAGCATTCGTCGAGGAGGATAACATCTCTCTCCTTTCTTTTATCGCTTTCTAAAGTAGAATTTCCCACTTTCTAGTTGTAACAATTTCCTGCTTTCTAGTGTAATCATTTCCCGCTTTCTTAGTTGTAAAAACATTATTCAAATATGAAGTGATTGTTCTCTATCTCTCTCTCTTATTGTCTATAGCGATTCCATTGTGATTATTTCGCCTTTGAAACAAAATACAAAAAGAAAATATAATTGCAGATTTTGAGATCGACGTAGCCTCCCTGTGTTTAACCCGGAACTTCTTTACAGATTTTCGGTATAAATTTTATTTGTTGAATGGATTTCTTCACGACTCAAACTACAACGACGACTTTTCGAATCCAACTCCGAACGCGTAGTTTTCCACTGTCAACAAATATGCAATGCTAGGCCTAGGAACTATCATATATAAGCATTTTATCATGAATTCATGTGTGTTTATCACTATCGTATTCCAGGCAATCCAATGTTGATGGCGTTCATGCTGAATGGACACCCAGAAAAAGTTAGCAAACATAGACTCTAATTTGCTGATAATAGCTTTAGGAACCTCCATCACAGCAAGGATATGGATCAGAATTGAAGTAACAACATGCTTAATGAGCATCAATCTAGCAGCCAAGGAGAGGAGATTTCTAGTAGGCCAATTTAGATTGGATTTTGTCAATGATTGAGTTAAAATACAAGTGCTTAGCATGACTGGTGAAAATGGGTCAGCCCAAGTAGGTGAAAGGAAAGGAACCAATTTGGTAACTTGTAATAGCTAGAAGTGAGGTTAGTCTTCCAAGCGGAAGATTTTTACCAACATAGCAGGAGCTTTTCGAAAGACTAACCTTCTGCCCAAAAGCTTTAATAAAGGCAAAAAGATTGCGGATTGAGTTAAGGTTCCCATTGGTAAAGATAATGATATCATCCACGTAAAGAAGAGCAATCAAGGTATTAACATTACGTTTGATGGAGAAAGGAAGTATATTCCCCACACAGATTTGAGCTTTGAGACCCCGAATGAAGGGCTCCATAAAGATGTTGAAAGGGAAAGGAGAAAGGGGATCACCCTAGCGAAGGCCATGAGAAATCGAGAAGAAGGACGCAGATCTATCATCAACAATGATCGACAAACCTTTGTGTTGGACACAGGTATTAATAAGGTTGATACAAAGATTAGAGAAACCAAAATGACTCAAAATTTTGAAGAGAATGTGCCCTTTGACCTTATCGTAGGCTTTCTCAAGATCAAGCTGAAGAATGACATTAGAGTTAAACACCTTCTTGTCCAACTACTGGGTAAGCTCGAAAGTGGTGGTAATGTGGTCAAAAATAGAGTGACCTTTAATGAAATTAGCTTGCTCAGGCAAAATCAACCTAGGCATAAGATCAGTCATACATTTGTAAAGAATCCTAGAAGAAATTTTATAAATGACATTGCAGTGGCTGATCGGCCTATAATCAGAAAGATCTAGAATTTCTAGTTTTTTAGGAATGAGACTGTTAGCGGGTTATCGAGGAGTTTTAAGTCATTTCATTACAGCAAAGCCTCAACCGCTCAAAAATAAATAAAGTTATAACTCAGATTCTAAAGGAGAGTCTGAGGTCGAACACAGGAAGAAAATTTCGAATTCACAACATTAATCTCATTCAGAATCAATAAGCACAATCAATTGATCATAAATTAGATATGCAGTGAATGAAATTGATTAAAATTAATATCAATCAATGTATCTCAAGACTGCATGGAATAAAAAAAAAGAAAAGAAAATCAAAATAATGGTGATTTGAATCACCACTTATCGTCTTTAATTAAGCATGCATTCAATTATTCAAATATTTCAATTAGAATTCAATTGTAAACTATAGTACTTAAATTATTCAGCAGTGCCAAATCAGATTAGATGACTTATGTAGCATAGATAGAAGGCTCTTAGAATGCCTTCTTGTTAGAGCCTTTCTTCTTTAAGCTTCCCTTCTTTCTCAGGCACGACCCTTCTTCTTCTTCTTCAAAGCCTCTTCTTCCTTCAATGCCTTTTCTTTCTTTCAAGCTTTCCTTAAGGCTTTCTTCCTTCTTCACAAGCATGGCCCTTCTTCTTCTTCACAGAGCTTCTCTTCTTTTTCTTAGAGCTTCCCTTCTTCACAACATAAGGGAACAACCACTCTTCTATAGCTAAGTGTCGCATAAGGGCTAAACCTGCAAAGAGCAAAACCATCCCCTACTCTCATAATTCCTCCTCTTCCCCTCTCTTAAGACCTAGGGCTATTCAGGTTCGATCGGGTAAATGGGTCGAGGGCACTGACTAGGGTCACAGGGCGTGTGTGGTGACTGAGGAGTGCAGTAGGTGTGTTAGCAGGTGTGAAAGGGTATGAGGGACCCGACCCCTCAGTGCTTAAGCGATAATGACTGAGCACAAAAATAATATATGTGTAGCAGAGGCTTCTTGCACACCCGATGTGGCATTAAGGTGCCACCTTCTTTTGTACAAAGTCACAGCAGTAGCTGCTTCAATTGGAATGGCTGTGGAGGCTTGCTGCTGTGATTGAGGATCTGGATGAGGTCCTAGAGCTAAGCTGCATAACCTGGGCATGATATAAAGTCTTGAGCTTGTCAAAGCACTGTGAACATGGTCGAGCGATGATGGCGGCGATGGCGGAGGATGGCGTATACTTGAAACACCAAACAAGGCCTCATGCCCACATTAGAACAACTCAAGAAAATCGCTAGGTGATGGCGAATATGGTGGTGGTGTTTGCACGGTGTTGAAAGAGAGGTTTTTGCTTAAACAGGATGATCACAATAAAATTACAATGTTGAAACGATCTATCTGGGATTTAAATCAAAGTATTGTCGTTGTAGTTTGAAATCCGCAATAAATCGAACAACAAAAAATTTATAAGCTCTAAATGTCAGAAATGAAGTATAGGGTCATTCACTGGGAGCAAGTATTGCATTCACGTGCTAATCTCAATAGATAATATAAATGAGCACAATTAATTACTCAAAAGCTAATATGCAATGTATAACATGAGTATATGAGGAGATAAAAAGAACTCTACAAAATAATGGTGATTTGGATCACCAATTATTAGCCTAACACATATATAGCAATTACTCAAATAGAATCAAATGAACAAATAGTGAATCAGACATCTGATTGTGAAATTAGACGACTTAAAGTGCGTTGCTACAGTGTTCTTCTTTGATTTTCTTCTGTATGGCTCCTTCTTTATTTGGCTTTTCCTTCCTTTCTTTGGCTCTGTCTCTTTTCCTCTTATTGTGACTAAGTGTCGCACAGTTGCCTATAAGAGCAAGACCCCGTAACCCTACACACACACTCTCTCTCTTGATAGGATCTAAGTATAGGATATGGCTATGTGCACAAATACTTAAACAAAATATTAGTAATACAAAAAAAAATTACGCAAATATCAATCCACAAAAAATGGCACTAGATGTATAGTGGTTCCCAACTCACTTAGGTGCTCCACTACCTAAGCCTCCCAGCTTAGGGTTTTTAACCCGATTCCCCTAACCCCTAGGAAATCAATTTACTAAATCAAGGTAATTAACGGGTTACCTCAACCCAAGTACAAGAAAACAGGTTTGTTACAACCCAATGAGCAAATGCTCAAGAACAAATGAAATACAGGTGTAAGACAGAAATGATCTTACAACTAAGACCTAAGCCTCTCAACAAATATATAAAAGATGATACCAGTTTGAGAACCTAGGAAGGACGTGAATCACCTTGAATTGCATATGAAAAACACATCAATGTGTTTGCAAAATCGTAGTGATATTGGAAGGCAGCAAACATGATTTCCTCTCTTCAAATATGGTTGAAAATATGAAATATAGCTCTAGAAATAATTCTTATGTTTCTTGTATATCTTGTATGCAAACAAAGAGTCCAAGACTCATTTATAGAGTTTAGGACCTCAGGTAGTCATCAAATAGACGTTGGGATTTAATTCTCAACGTTCACATTTACAAAATTAATATTCCAGCCATTCTATTTTGAGCAAACAGCTAGCTGGTACCGGTACTAAAGTACTTGTACCAATACTAGTAGCTCACTGCCACTAGTACATGAGTCCTGGTATCGGTACTTGTAAGGTTCAGGACAGAATTAAGGCTTCAACCTGTGGCCAACATGTACTGGTACTCATGGTTGGTATCGGTACTTGTTGTTCACAGTTTGAGAGAAATTCTCAAACCTATGCCTTGCAAATACGAGTACTGATGAACAGTATCGGTACTTGCTTACAAGTACCTATTTTAAGTGTTTTAATCCATTACGTACTTTGAAAATGTTCTCAATATAAATCCTAATTTATCTCTAATTGATTTTACGATCTAAGTTATGATCCTTTGTTAAGAGGCATATACAATCTATAAATATGAAATCTGAACTAGAAAAACTAAAGGTCGAAGATGATCTCCTCCTCGACTCATCCTACTCATCTTGCCTCCTCCTTGTCATCATCTTCTCTTTCTCATCATCATGCCTCCATCATTTTCCTATTTACCTTGTTCTTCACCTAAATTTGAAAAGAACTCAATTGCAAACATTAATCCATAATAATTTTGTTAACACCAAAACAATATGTGGAACAAGGTTCCAACATCTCTCTCCCTCCTTTTCTCTTCAACAAGGGTATCCAGGTATTTGGGTATTGGATCAGAGCATACCTGGGACTATGGTTGCCTGCATTGGGTAGCAGCCGAGGTGTGAGGCTTTGGCGGGTAATCGGACCAGACCCGTGTGGTGGTGTCACGAGTGAGGCATGAAAGGGTGCGAGGGACCTCACCCCCCAATTGTCTTGAGGCACTAAGGCCCAATCACAAATTCTCTTTATGTGTTGTAGAGGGTGCTGTGCTCCACGATGTGGGACTAAATCCCACGGCTCTCTCTTGTGTGCATCTACTACTGGAGTGTTCTTCCAATCAAGGCAGCTGCTGAGGGAGCAGCTTCCAATTGAGACCTTGGATCGTAAACTAGGAGGTGTCCATGTCTCCTAATGGTGTAACCTACCTTGAAGCTTCTATCAATGGCGACGAAAGAGTAGGTACCTGAAATCAAAAGATGACCTCTCTGCCACATCAAAACAACTCAAGAAGTGTTGTCGGATGACGTGGAGTTAACGGTGGTGGTGGCATGTTGCGAGAGGTCGTGAGTGAGTGTGGTGAAGATGGATTAGGTCGGAAGAGGTGGGTCAGTTTAATGAGTAGTTTGGGAGGTGGAATTGGCAAAATAAGAGAGGGGTTTGGTTCATGGAGTTGAGGCGGAGGTGTAGGTAGTTTCGGCGAGGCGGATGGTGAGGTGTAGTGGTGGAAACGCTTTGCCGGAGTGGTTGTTGGAGGTGGAGATGAAGGTGGTGGGTGGTGTAGTCGAGGGGTTGAAAGAATAGTTAAGAGGGGGAGAATTAATCTATAAGCCTAAGGGAATTATTCTAATCCTAATCTAACATATGAACGGAGGAGAATGACACCGGCTTTGATTGGCCGGTGTTGGGGAAGAAGATACTCCCATGTGGTGGAAAATGGTGATGAAGACGAGGGAGAAGCTCCTGCTGGTACAGCTAAGAGCAGATGAAGTTGAGGAAGGTAGATCCATCGCTGGTATTAGGAACCGATGAGGAATGGAGATGGAGGAGGTCGTCGGACATCGAGGAGCTATTCGTCTAGAGAGGAGGGAGGAATTGATGGTGATTCTTGTCGAATTCGAGCGTGGAAGGATTGGTGTGCATTGGGGATCCTTTTAGAGGCCTTTAGAGGGCGGTTGAAGCTTGCAAACCAAGCTCTTGAACTTGGAAGGTTCACTGGAGTTGGTAACCCAAGAGATACCCAAATCTCTCATGCATTTGCATGAGAGATTGGGAAGGTTATAGGATTCAAGGTCGGGTGCGTTGGAAAGAGAACTCCATAAGTGATGTAAACACATTTACACTACCTAAAATGTCTATTTATGCATGTTCTTAAGCATAGGATTGCATTTCATGATATAAATATTGCATTACATGCATCATCTTGCATTTAGAGTAGTTTGAATAAAATGGAGGTTAATTGTCTCCTTTTATGTGCTTGGACAAGGCAAATATTTTATCAGGGCCTCGGATCAAAGATCCAATCGTATGGATGTGATCAGGGCGACGATTGGAGTTTAACGACTCCAAGATCGCCCTAATCAGGCATCCGTAGCATGAAATAGTGACCTGGGAACCCTAGAAGATCAAGGGCCAGGATGGTGTAAATTCGCACTTCAAATGATAAATCCTACCGCACGGATGAATTCAGATCGACGATCGCAGCCTAACGACACAAAAATCGAGTCAATCCGACATCCATGGCACCATCTACAACTTCTAGAAGATGGACGGCCAAGATAGCGCCACGTGGCGCCATCTCAGCCGCCCAAACGGCCGCTTGCCTCTTGTGAAGGCTCCGCGCCCAATCGGTCTCCGCCGTTGGATCTTAATCCAATGGCTGTGGGCGCTCGCACTTAAAAGCGTCCGCTCGACCATCCGCGCCCCATAGCGCAGTCGTCGAGTGCGCTTCCGCGAGCGCCGGGCGCGAGTTCGAGCCGTGGCGAGGAGCGGCAGGCGCGGGCGATTGAGCGCGGGTGGAGTGTCAGATGGAGATCGGACGGCCGCACAGGCCCGATAGCGTCGACGCACGATTGGACGCGCAATTAGACGCGCCGGCAGGTGCGCAATGCAGCGGGAGAAGGCGCGACTTAAGCCGTCCGATCTCACGATCGGACGGCTGAGGATCGCTGGACTTGCGTGGACGTTGATGAGCAGGCAGCTGAGGAGGCGCGCGTGGGAGTGGAAGCTACGCCCACATTGGGGCTTTAGTGACGGATTTATCCGTCACTAAAGACCCCTTATTTATTGTTTTGAAGTTGTAATGTCCATTTTGCCCCCACTCCTTGCAACTATAAAAGGAGACCCCCTCCATACGAAATTCTCATCCCTTCTTTCTCCTCTCTACCCCTCCAAAGCTCAAGAGAAGCTTGTCCCACACTGGGGATGCTTCTCGCGAGATAAAGTCCAATTTTCGTTCCCCTTCGGAAGTGGATCCCGCGACGACGACGGCGTGCTGCTTCATTCCCATTCTTCTGCTTCATCCTCCTTCGTCCTGCTTCATTCTCCTTCGTCCAGGCGTCGTCCCGTCCGGCTCGTCCTCCAAGCAATCGTCGAGGAGAATAACTTCTCTCTCCCATTCTTATTTACAGCTTTTCTAGTGTAGAATTTTCCTACTTTATAGTGTAATTGATTTTCTGCTTTCTAGTGTAACTTTTATAAACAATTGAAATATTGAATGCATGTTCTCTTTCTCTCTCTCTCTCTCTCTTTCTTTTAGTCTGATAGCTCCATTGTAATTATATCGCCTTGCTTATAAAAAAATCCTAAAAAAAATATAATTACGAATATAGATCAACGTAGCCTCCCTGTGTTCAACCCGGAATTCCTTTCGGTATAAATTTTATTTATTGAATACGAATTATTTGCTTTCGAACTACAACGACAGGTTTTCCAAAACCAAATACGTAAGCGTAGCGATTCGCAAAAAACACGTTCAACATTTTGGTGCCATTACCGGGGAGGCAACGATTTTCGATCTTTCTTTCGCATTTCTTGCACTTTATTTGTTTTCTAACTAGCTTTCTCTTGTGTTTATTGTTTTGCATAGACCTCCATCAAGGAATCAACAAGCGGTAGACTGGAGTAAAGTGCAGTTGAAGACAACTGTAAGTGCTCCCCCATTCTTTCCCCCTCCATAGATTTCATTCGCCACATTAAATCCAAATCCCAATTAACCTAGGTGTTTGCATAAATCCTAGGAATAGTTTGGTTGTTTGGATTTTCACTCACATTCATTCCACCCTCATCCATAAAAAAAAAAATAACAAAAAGATAATCTTGTGGGGTAATTTTCAACAAACACACAACACACACCCACATTCAAGGCACTTGATCAACTTGATTTGTTTTCTACTCAACCGGGTTCTGATCTGTGAAACCGGTACACACAAAGCAACACATAACAGAGTAGAAATCATTCTAGGTTAACCATATTTGAGTGCTTAACTTAGTGGTGCATTTGTGGCCAATTGTTTGAGTTGTTTGGGCCGCACCACTTTATTTAAAACCAACTCATCAAGTAGCTCCTCCTTAGGGTTTTCAATCTAGGTATATTCCAGGCACTCCACTTTCTTTCTGATTTTAAAGGAAAACAATCTTCACCCGTGTTTTACAACTTGGTTTGCCTAGAAACTTGATTGCAATTCACATAATTTGAAACCCTAAAAGCTACTTAAGCAAGATTTGAACACTAAAATTCACACATTATCAATAATCTTGCTTGAAAACCCTGGTTGTGCACGCACTTACACAAATCTCAATCAATCATTAAGGGCACAACCCATTGTAAGGGCCCATCACATTCCATAAGCACCACAATCCCAAGCCTTAATAAAATTGAGTAGACGTTGGCCTTAAGGTTTGATTCGCTCTTCAGGGCCTAGTCTGAGATTATTTTTGATGAACCTACTTGTACTGATTAATCGATGTCTAGCTAGGGGAGCAGAGTCAAACGATCGCGGCTGGGGGGTACACTAGGAACCAGAGGCGAAAGCCAAAGGAAGAACCTTCTCCCCAGTCCCTCCTAACTGGTTGGATTAAACAGACGTAAGTAGAGTAAATCACTTACAGTCTTAAGGCTGGTTTTGGGAGTCAGTAGATCTTTAGGCTACCCCACTTAAGGACAACCTTATTTTGTTGTGCTGCAGGGTCCCTATCCCCAGTCCTTCCGACCTTCTCCTAGTTTATGCTGGGAAGACGGTCATTGAATCCCCGATTGGAAGGACCGTTAGAACATTCTAGGAGGCGCAAGTTAGATTTTGGTCAATTTGATCCCATGGCCGAACAACAGACTCCTCTGCTTGAAAATCCACAGGAAGAATTTCGAAGGCAGCTGGAACAAATGCAGAGAATGCAGGAATGGTTCCAAAGAATGCATGGCGCTTAGCCCTTGAAGGATTTTTATGATCCTTCGAATTACGGGGAACGTCCCGGCGTCCAGATTCCAACCGGTGATGTAGAAATCAAGCCCCAGGTGTTAAGCCTGATTAAACATTATCATGGGCTTGGCTCCGAAGATCCGTTTTAGCACTTGGAAGATTTGACCACTTTGGTCCAGACCACCAAGGCTCGAAACGTTAACGAGGAGCAAATGATCATGAGGCTCTTCCCCTACTCTCTTAGGGATAAAGCCGCGCATTGGTATATGACAATAGGAAGACCAATTACAACTTGGAATGAGTTGAAATCGGCCTTTCTGAAGAAATTCTTCCCAGTTGGTCGTACCAATGCTTTGAGACGGGCAATCACTACCTTTACCTAGCGGCTAGGGGAGCAGTTTCATGTGGCGTGGGAGTGATTCCAGGACTTATTGCGGAGGTGTCCACACCACGAGGTGCCGAAATGGCAACTCGTGCAGATCTTCTATCATGGGTTGAATGAGCAACTCAGAAACCATGTGGATGCTTCTTGCGGAGGCAATTTCCTCAATAAAGATGCAGATAGTGCACATGATTTATTTGAGGAAATGAGTGAGAATTCAATTAATTATGCCTCCATGGATACTTTTAACCGGTCCCAGCAACCCAGATCAAATGTCAATGAAGTCCATTACTCTCATTCATTTGATATGAAATTGATTTGTAATAAACTTGATAAGGTGGACTTGGTTGCTAAAAGAATGGAAGAGTGGATGGCTGGCAATTCTATGAACAACTCTCAATCCACTCAATCCCAAAATTCTGGATTCCATTCCTCACGAACTCCTTCTGGATGGGAGTTCGTGAATCAACTCGTTGCGACTCAACCTATGAGTCAGCATTTTTCGGAACCCCATGGGTTCTCAACTGGGGCCTTTGATCCCAGTTTTTCTGATCCTTCCCTTTCTTTCTCTCCATCCTCACCCTATGAGGATGTCTGTGCTGTACAAGAGAATGTTAGATCCAATCCCTACTCGAATGCCTATAATCCAGGTTGGAGAAACCACCCTAACTTCTCTTGGAAAAATCCGGGGCAACAGACCCAATTCCGACCCAGCAACTATGCTCCGCAACGACCAATGAGTCAGGGTCAAGTATATACTCAGTTGCCTCTGAATCAGGTCAATCAGCTAGCTTGGAATGCCCGTCAACCCGCAGGGCAGGCTGATTTGAACCGTCAAATGGTAGAGATGCAAGGATCTATTCTCCAGCCTATGCAGCAAATGAAAAACTCGCTAGACAACTTGCAATCCAGGCTCATTGCTAACTCTCGTTAACCCAGATCTCTACCATCCCAACCCGTACCCAACCCGCGAAACATTATAAATTCGGGCAATCAAGCCCAAGGGTACGGAAATCAGAGGGACCCGCACGCACATGCTCAGGTGGTTGAGCAGGGTTCCTCGTCTTCTTCTTCTGCTAATCAACAATTCATGGTCAATCAAGCCCCTCCAATCTTTCCTAACCCTCCCCAAGACCCAAATTCTTACGCTTCTGCAAATTCTGTCACTTTGAGGAGTGGTAAGAAGACTTAGGATCCACAACCACACTATTCTGATCTTTTGAATCCTGAAGAATCTGAGGAGAGAGAGGAGAATTCTAGAGGAGAAATCAAGGCTCAGGAACCTGATTCCAAAGATCTGACTCATGTTCCTTTTCCTGAAGCCTTAGCCAAAGCAAAGAAGAAGTCTGTTGATAGCAATGAGGAGCTTCTGAATTTATTTAAGAATGTTGAGATCAATATTACGCTCCTTGATGCTATCAAGCACATACCGGCTTACGCAAAATTTTTAAAGGAATTATGTACACAAAAGCGTAAGTCGAGAGAATTTGTTCTGAGGAAGGTGGTACACTCCGAGCAGGCTAGCTCTGTTATCCTGCACTACCTCCCTCAGAAAAAGAGAGATCCTGGTGCTCCTTTGATTTCTTACGTTATCAGAGATTACACATTTGATAGAGCACTTTTAGATCTCGGTGCATCCATCAACCTAATTCTAACTTCTCTCTACGAGAAGTTTGGGTTAGGTGAACTTCGGCCAACTTCAGTAACGCTACAGTTAGTGGACCGTTCGGTCAGAAACTCGCGAGGCGTTATTGAAGATGTTATAGTTAAGGTCAAGGATTTCTATTTTCCTGTAGATTTCCTTATCCTTGATATGGATGTACCAGATAATCTGAGGAACACGCCCATCATTCTGGGGCGTCCGTTCTTGGCTACCGCAAAGGCCAACATTAATTGTGAAAGCGGTAGCATGGAAATCACCTTTGGGGACCAACGAATGAAATTAGATATTTTTAAGGTGATCAACAAATTTGAGGATTGTGGATTTATTGAGGAACTTGATGAGGATAATGTTAATATTGAAACTTGTTTGATAGTTTCTTCAATTGAAAGTTCCTCTTTGGTTGATGAATTTGACCCGCAACCCTCTGACCTGACATCTTCGGAAGAGGTTATGATTTTGTTCACTCAAAACCTCTTCCTCTTGTTGAATCTTCAGCACCTACCTTACCATCAATCATTACCCCACCCCAGCTTGAATTGAAACCGTTGCCTGAGAATTTAAAATATCAATTTTTAGGACCGCAGAATACACTCCCTGTGATTATTAGTGCTAAATTGACAAAGGAGCAAGAGGTTAAATTGATTAAGGTCCTAAAGGAACATAAGGAGGCAATGGGTTGGACCATTCATGACCTCAGGGGGATCGAGCCATCTTATTGTAATCATAGAATATTTTTGAAAGATGGATCCCACCCTTCTCGCCAGATGTAGAGGAGATTGAATCCAAATATGCGAGAAGTGGTCAAAAAGGAAATCATCAAGTGGCTCGATGCAAGAATTATTTATCCAATCTCTGACAGTCCCTGGGTAAGTCCCGTTCAGATTGTTCTAAAGAAAGTCGGGATTACTGTTGTGACTAATGAGAGAGGTGAATCTGTCACAACTCATTCAGCTTCCTCTTGGAGAGTTTGTATTGATTACAGGAAGCTGAACACAGCCACTAAAAAGGATCATTTTCCCCTGCCCTTCATTGATCAAATCTTGGAAAAATTAGCTGGGTAGAAGTACTTCTGTTTTCTTGATGGCTACTCGGGATATAACCAAGTTCCTATCCATCCCGAGGATCAGGAAAAAACTACTTTCACCTGTCCCTATGGAACCTTTGCTTTTCGTAGGATGCCTTTTGGGTTATGCAATGCACATGCGACTTTTCAAAGGTGTATACTAGCCATATTTTCCGACATGGTGGGAGAGTTTATGGAATTTTTCATGGATGATTTCTCTATTTTCGGAGAATCATTTGACTCTTGTTTGGCTAATTTGGAAATGATTCTTAAGCGATGTATCAAGACACGACTGGTCCTTAGCTGGGAAAAGAGTCATTTCATGACCCAAGAGGGCATCATTTTGGGTCATGTAATCTCTGAACAGGGAATTGAAGTAGACAAAGCTAAGGTTGATGCTATCGCTAAACTTCCTCCTCCCACATCTGTTAAACAAATCAGATAATTTCTTGGCCATGTGGGATTTTATCGAAGATTCAACAAGGATTTCTCGAAGGTTGCTCGTCCTTTGAGCAATCTTCTTGCCAAAGAAACGCCATTTGTTTTTGACGAATCATGCCAAAAGGCATTTGATTTTCTGAAAATGGTAGTCACCTGTGCTACAATTTTGCAACCACCAATTTGGACAGCCCCTTTTGAGATCATGATCGGCGCTTCTGATTACGCGGTCGGGGCTGTCCCGGGTCAGAACTCTGGATGAAGCCCAGAGGAATTACACTGTTACTGAAAAGGAATTACTAGCTGTAGTATTTGCGTTGGAAAAATTCAGGGCTTATCTCTTGGGGTCTCATGTTATTGTTTATACTGACCACTCGACCTTGAGACATCTCTTGGCTAAAAAGGATGCTAAACCCTGGCTTATTCGTTGGATTCTTCTTCAAGAATTTGATCTTGAAATCAAGGATAAAGACGGGGTACAAAATGTGGTAGCGGATCATTTGTCGAGACTCCTAGGTGATTCTTCTTGTCCGGATATTCCGATTGCTGACACTTTTCCGGACGAAACCATTCTTACAGTTTTAGGTGTCCACACCCCATGGTTTGCTGATATTGTTAACTATTTGACCGTTGGTAAAATCCCCCAGGATTGGACCAAGCAACAACGGGATAGACTCAAATCTAAGGCCAAATACTACTTTTGGGAGGACCCTGAACTATATCGCATCGGCTCTGATCAGATTATTCGCCGATGCATACCGAAGAATGAATTCAACAGTATACTCGAGTTCTGCCATGCATCTGGGTGTGGTGGACATTTCTCCGGGAGAAAGACGGCTGCAAAAATCTTGCAATCTGGCTTCTATTGGCCGTCTTTATTCAAGGAGGCCCAGGACTTCTCAAGGTCATGTTCTCGATGTCAGTCACTCGGGAAATAACTAAGAGAGACATGATGCCCCTAAACCCTATTCTTCCTGTAGAAATTTTCGATGTTTGGGGCATCGATTTCATGGGACCCTTTATCCCTTCATTTGGACATCAGTACATTCTTGTTGCTGTTGATTATGTGTCCAAATGGATTGAGGTAATTCCCACCCGAACCAATGACCACAAGGTGGTCATCAATTTTGTCAAGAAAAATATCTTCAGTAGGTTCGGGATTCCGAGGGCTATCATCAGTGATGGTGGCACTCATTTTACTAATGCCCAATTCTGGAATTTATTGGCCAAATACGGGGTTAATCATCGAATTTCCACACCTTACCATCCCCAAACGAATGGACAAGCCGAGATCTCAAATCGAGAGATCAAGAACATTCTGCAAAAAACGGTTAGGCCTGATCGCAAGGATTGGACTCAAAATCTTGAGGATGCTTTTTGGGCCTACCGTACGACGTATAAAACGCCCATCGGCATGTCTCCATTCCGTTTGGTGTATGGAAAGGCATGCCATCTACCCGTAGAGATTGAACACAGGGCATTCTGGGCAATCAAATAATGCAATTTAGATCTGAATATAGCTGGAAAGACCAGGAAACTCCAACTATCTGAGTTGGAGGAGCTTAGAAATGATGCTTATGAGAATGCCAAGATCTACAAGGCTCGGACCAAAGCTCTACATGATCAATTGATTTCCCGCAAGAGCTTTGAGACAAACCAAAAGGTCTGGTTATTTGATTCTAAGCTTAAGCTCTTTCCTAGAAAACTTAGATCTAAATGGAATGGCCCATTCATAATTGATCAGATTTTTCCTAATGGTGCCGTTCAGATTTCTGACCCAAAGACGGGTAACACCTTTAAAGTCAATGGTCAACGTTTGAAGCCTGTTGTTGACCGTAATCTTCCAGAACCCGTCTAAGACTCTGTTGCTCTAGCCATTCTGTGACTTCTTTGGCTGGACTTCGCCTAGTTGACGGCATTAAACTCAGCAGTTGTACATATGACATAAGGCTGATGCGAGCTTCATATCCAGGTGACATCTTTCATATTCTACCCTTTCTTTCATGTCTCTTTTTCAATGAGGACATTGTATCAGCTAGGCATGGGGGGGTGGATTCATTCTTGAATTATTTGGTCAGCTTTGTGAAATCCATATAAATTGTCTCTCTTCTTATTTAAAAAAGTAAAAAAAAAAATTAGGAAGGATTAGTTGGACATTAGGACTTTTCAATCTAAAGAAATTTTACATTAGGATCTAAGCACAAAGACCCCTCAGGTCTTTGGACTTAATTAGCCTGTGTATCCACTAAAATGTGGATTTGTTTTTGAGTCCTCTCCATCTTAATTCTATTATAATTGGAATAAATAAGTTTGGGTGATAAGTACACGACTTATCAACCTGCCCTCTGATTTGAGGGAATTTTGAGTTTTAAGCATCTACACACTTTCTTTGCACTGACTCGTTGTTAGGAGATTCTAATGGAAATTGGGTAGCTAATGAACCTTCTAGGGTGATATGGCTGGCAAGTTATCGTGGGTAACAGCCCATAGGTAGGTTGTCTAGAGCCCAGTCACTGGACCTTTCTTAGTTTGCTGCCTTTAGGTAAATCTTAGACTAGGGAAGACACCTACTTAAAAAAAAAAAAAGAGAAAAGAACAAAAAGAAATAAGCCACACTTCGCCGCACGAGTATGGCTGGCAAGTTGACGGTGGTAACAGCTCATCGACCGGTTGTCCAGAACCCAGCTTAGAAAATGCACTAAAAATTCCCAAAACACTTAGGAAGAAGCGGAGAAGTAGAATAAACCGGGGAGATATACACTGGATTCACCCTTGTGTTGACCCCGTAGAAAAAATAAAAATAGGGAGAAAGCTACCGGTTGTAAAGATACACTTTTAGGTAGAATTCTGGTTAGGTCACCTAGAGGCGTAGAAATCCGAAGTCCGTTCTAATTGCCGGTCAACGAGTCTATCACAATCACAATAAGATGCTTAAAGCTTAGGGTTCTCATCAAATTTTGGCTGAGTTGAATGGCCGTAGAAAGCCACTCTTAAACTCGAAAATTTGAAAATAAAAAAAATTAGAAAAGAGAAAAAGAGAAAAAGAAAATTTTCTTTTAATAAGGCGAGGGCTTGAGACGGTCTACATTTTGGTTGATACCCAGGCACTGTTGTGTCTTTGAAAGTTTAGTTCCTAAGTAGACAATTTCCTAATGATTGAAAAATAACTCAAGTCCAAATAACCTAACCTAATTCTTTTATAAATAGCATATAGTTTTTGCTAGGGACTAGCAAAAGATAGGCATGGGGGTATGATGTAAATACATTTACACTACTTAAAATGTCTATTTATGCATGTTCTTAAGCATAGGATTGCATTTCATGATATAAATATTGCATTACATGCATCATCTTGCATTTAGAGTAGTTTGAATAAAATGGAGGTTAATTGTCTCCTTTTATGTGCTTGGACAGTGCAAATATTTTATCAGGGCCTCGGATCAAAGATCCAACCGTATGGATGTGATCAGGGCACGATTGGAGTTAAACGACTCCAAGATCGCCCTAATCAGGCATCCGTAGCATCAGATAGTGACCCGAGAACCCTAGAAGATCAAGGGCCAAGATGGTGTAAATCCACACTTCAGATGATAAATCTGACCGCACGGTTGAATTCGGATCGACGATCGCAGCCCAACGACACAAAAATCGAGTCAATCCGACATCCGTGGCACCATCTACAACTTCCAGAAGATGGACAGCCAAGATAGCGCCACGTGGCGCCATCTCAGCTGCCCAAACGGCCGCTTGCGTATTGTGAAGGCCCTGCGCCCGATTGGTCTCTGCCGTTGGATCGTAATCCAACGGCTGTGGGCACTCGCGCTTAAAAGCGTCCGCTCGACCATCCGCGCCCCATAGCGCAGTGGTCGAGCACGCTTTTGCGAGCGCCGAGCGCGGGTTCGAGCCGTGGCGAGGAGCGGCAGGCGCGGGCGATTGGGCGTGGGTGGAGCGTCAGATGGAGATCGGACGGCTGCGTGCGCCCGATAGCGTCGACTCACGATTGGACGCGCAATCAGACGTGCAATCAAACGCGTGGGCAGGAGCGCAATGCAGCGAGAGAAGGTGCGACTTAAGCCGTCCGATCTCACGATCGGACGGCTGAGAATCGCTGGACGTGCGTGGATGTTGATGAGTAGGCAGCCGAGGAGGCGCGTGTGGGCGCGGAAGCTACGCCCATGTTGGGGCTTTAGTGACGGATTTATCCGTCACTAAAGACCCCTTATTTATTGTTTTGAAGTTGTAATGACCATTTTGCCCCCACTCCTTGCAACTATAAAAGGAGACCCCCTCCATACGAAATTCTCATCCCTTCTTTCTCCTCTCTACCCCTCCAAAGCTCAAGAGAAGCTTGTCCCACACCCGGGATGCTTCTCGCGAGATAAAGTCCAATTTTCGTTCCCCTTCGGAAGTGGATCCCGCGACGACGACAGCGTGCTGCTTCGTTCCCGTTCTTCTGCTTTGTCCTCCTTTGTCCTGCTTCGTTCTCCTTCGTCCAGGCGTCGTCCCGTCCGGCTCGTCCTCCAAGCAATCGTCGAGGAGGATAACTTCTCTCTCCCATTCTTATTTACAGCTTTTCTAGTGTAGAATTTTCCTACTTTATAGTGTAATTGATTTTTCGCTTTCTAGTGTAACTTTTATAAACAATTGAAATATTAAATGCATGTTCTCTTTCTCTCTCTCTCTCTCTCTCTCTCTTTTAGTCTGATAGCTCCATTGTAATTATATCGCCTTACTTATAAAAAAATCCTAAAAGAAATATAATTGCGAATATAGATCAACGTAGCCTCCCTGTGTTCAACCCGGAATTCTTTTCGGTATAAATTTTATTTGTTGAACATGAATTATTCGCTTTGGAACTACAACAATAGGTTTTCCAAAACCAAATACGTAAGCGTAGCGATTCGCAAAAAACACGTTCAACAATAAGGAATCTCCCTTCCAATTTTGGAAGGGATTCGTTGATTAGAGGAGTTCTCTTCAATCAAAGGTCACTAGAGAAGGATTCCTCTGCGATAATGGTGGAGGGGCCTATGTGCAAAGAGTGATGACAAAGATAGGGGCCTATTGGCAAGGATTTTGAAAGTTAGGGGCATGTGTGTGAGAGAAAAGAGTCAGACAGGACCAAATTGCAAACTAGGTCAAGATGATCTCTGATTATGCCCAAATTTTGGTACAAACCTAATTTGGACCCAAGGAATCTGATGGTAAAGTTGTATTTAGGTTTTGACCAAGTTTTGACTAGATAAATTGCATAGAAACCTAGATTAGGGTAACTGTCTGCCTGAGACTCTATTTTAGGTCACAACGGAATCTGATGGTCAAATCAAGCATACCAAACCCTAGAGAATATTTTTATATGATTTTCAAAGGGTTTATGTGAATTTTATCCTGACCAAAACCTAAGTTAATTAAGCAGGTCTATTTTTAGGGTTTCAGATGTCATTTAATTCTTGAAACGAGCGAAAACCCGTTTCTGTCTGCACAGACCCACTTGTTAGATAGTTAAGGCTATTTGACCTTTAATTAAACTCTGAGAAATCCTGTTATTGTTCTATAAGTGAGATATGCTATTAAAACTGCAGTTTTACCCCTATTTTCTTGTTATTCTCTCAGAATAAATTTGCAATGAATTAGGGCTCTTCTATCGACTATGCAGGAGCATTTATTCCTTGATTGTGACTAATTAAAGCAAGATATGGCTGATGATGACATTATCATCATATAATGTCATTATATATTACGTGGTGGAAAACTCTTGTTTCGCACATAAAATGGCATGTTGTAGTATGCAAGTGGTGGAAAACCACTAATCAAAATAATAAAAATTAACCACTTGAAAGAGCAGGTCGTATCCACAGGGAGGCATTGGCTATTACAAACTTGTAAGGTTCCAAAATTGATGTTCACTATTAATTTCATCAAGAAATGGAGCCAAATTCGCCATCAGATTAAGAAAACAACAAAAGATCATGATGAAATGTCATTTATGAGAAAGAGGGAGGTCACTTGCATAAATTAGCCATAATATTTAATTAATAAATTCAAAATAGAAAGAGTGGCAATGGCATGTGAATGTAAAAACTATTTGGGCTTCTCCTGTAGCAAAATAGGGGAGGATCTTCTCCTCAGCCGTGCGTGAGAAGGAGACCAAGGCCGATGAAAAGCTTCTCGTTGGAGGAGTGCTGGAGGGAGAGCTTCGTAGCGGTGGGTCTAGCACGGTGTGAGATGGCCTGAGGTGGTAGGACGGAGGAGAGAAGTGGCGGCAATGGCTGTCGCTGCTGCTTCTGTGAGCAAAGGTGCGGCTTTGCTGAAGGCGAGGGGGTGCAACTGTACGAAGTTTAGGATGTGCGCAGGCACGTGCGGGGGAGTTGTTGAAGTGGTGCAGGCATGCGTAGAGGAGCTGCTGGAGGAGCGTACTCTGTAGCACGTAGGTGGAGGTGCAACGAGATGAGGCGCGCACTGCTGAACATGCGTGGGAGGGCGTTGCTGGTTGCTACATGCGAAGGTGCGCACGCGAGGAGGTGCAGGGGCATGCATGCACGCTGGAAGTGGCTGTCGTTGCTGCTGTGCAAAGAGGCATGCGAGGTGTTGCTGCTGTGGGTGTGGCGCGGAGATGAGGGGCAGTGCAATGCTGATGGAGGCGAGGAGGGCGCAAGGAGGATGCATGCGCTACTGCAGCTGCAGCTGTTGCATGAGCGCATGAAGGAGATGGTCGTGCACTGTGGGCGAAGGCTACGGAGGTGTTGTGCGGAGAGGTGCGGCTGGTGGATCTATTTGAAGGTGTTGGGTTTGTTGGTGAAAGAGAAACAGAGGGAAAGAAAGAAGAAGAAGAAAGTGAAGATGGAGGTGGTGCTGTGGGGCTTCAGACGTTTGGGAACATTCCTAGATGTCTTAAACATGGGTGGATGGTTGCTGGTGCATGGCTGCAATGGTGTTGATGGTGGACAGGGGAGGATGCATAGTGGTGTAGCACGGTGATGATTGCGTGGCCATCGGAGACACACACGCACGGTGATGGCTGAGCTCGCCGGATTGGTGCGACAGTCTATCACCCTGCCATCCAACAATGTAGCGATGCTCTACCTTGGAGATGCACGGTGATGGTGATGGAGGTGAGCTCCAAGATCTTCACGGTGATGGAGTCGGGGCGGAGTCTCCTCGAACCCGGGTGTGGCTCCCCATTTCTTATACCTATAGGGGAAGATGAAGACGAGGATGGAGCGTCGACCAGATCCACATTCTCTGCTTGTCTTCACTACGGCCATCATTTCATGTGTTGCGCATAGCTGCAGCAGCCGTTGAAGAAGAAAAATAGATTAATAAAATAAGAAATGAAATGATGACTTATTTATCTTCAAACCCACATATAAAATGTTAATTCTAATACATGCATATAATGCAACCTAAAGACTAATGCATGCATGCTAAATAATTTATACATGAATATAATGCATACAAGCAAATATATATAAACTAAATTATTTATTTCATAATGCATGCTATGTATACGCTAATATTAATCTAATGCCTAAGCACTTAAGTACCTAACTAGCCTACAAATATGGGCTAATCAACTCTCAATCAACACAAAGTAAAATTAACCACACAAAAGAGAGTGGGTCGTCTCCACAGGGAGGAATAGGCCTATCAAAACTTGCACAAGCTAAAAATAAATGTTCACCAAAATCTTTGCATAGAAACAAATCTAAAACTTCTTTCAAATGAGGCTCATAGTGTTCATATATATTGGTAATGCATTTAAGGAAAGGAGGGAGGTTATCTTCACAAAATAGCCAGCATTGTAATATCCATTAAATGAGAGAAATAAACTTTGGCAATGGCATATCATGTAAAAAGAATTAGAAAGGGAAATAGAGGATTTCCTTGGAATGGCTCGCGCATGGAGAGGAGGTGATGGCTGGTGGCGAGGTCTTCACTAGAGGTGGGCGAGGTCAGCGTGCACCCAGCGGTGGTGGCGACGAGGTGTGGCATGGCTGAAGTCAGTGGGATGGAGGGAAGAAGGGCGGTGGCAATGACCGTGTTGCTACTGTTGCAAAGCAGCTCAACGTGCGATCTGGAGGCGAGGGGGTGTAGGGGCACACTCACATGCTAGAGGTGGTTGTTGCTGCTGTGCGGAGAGGCGTGTGCATGCGGGGTGGTCGGGCAGGTAGTGAGCACGGTGCTACACGCTAGGTTGTGTGCGGCCTCTGCTGCACACAGGCAAAGGAGCAGCAGGGGGAAGGAGGGGCAGTCAGTGCGCACGTAAGCACGTGGCCGAGGGCAATGGTGAGCAAGGGCTACGGCTGTTGGAAGCTTGGCATGATGTTGGTGATGCTACAGGCAGTGGAGGTGGTGATGATGTTGGGTTTGTTTCACTGTAGCAGGAGAGGAAGAAGAGGAAATGAAGAAGAAAATGAAGATGACGGTGGAGGTGAGGTTGTAGTGGATGGGGGAGGTGGTTGCGGTGGTCACAGTGGTGTTGTTGGGTTGTTGGGGAAGGAGATGAAGGTGGAAGCACGATGATGAGAGGCTCTGCAAACAATGGTGTAGGCTCTCACTCGGCACGTCCACGGTGGCGGAGCTCTCACCATGGTGGAGGCCCACAACGTGGAATGGATGAGCTCCAAGCTCTGCATGGTGGTGGAGTGGGATGATGGCCTGTCGAGCATGGTTGCCTCCTCTCTCTTGTAGCTGCATCAACCTCGACCAGATCCTTATTTCACGGCCATCAAAGTAGTGAATAATGGGCATCGTCACTATAGTCGTTGAGGAGAGGAAATAAAAATGGATTAATAAAATAAGAAAAGAAATGATGGCTTATTTATCTACAAACCCTCACATAAAATGTTAATTCTAATACATGCATGTAATGCAACCTAAAGACTAATTATTTCAATGCATGTTATTCGAAATGAATTCTAAATGTATTTAGATATGAATGCAATGCATGAATTATGCAAATAAGTGAATAATTAGACTAATATATTTACATCTTATTGTATGCTATCTATATGTCAATATTAATCTAATGTCTAGGCATTTAAGTAACTAATTAGCCCACAAATATGGGCTCATCAGGTTTGTTAGGGTGTGTGCTGACCGAATGGAGGTGTGAAGGTGGTGCAGATGAGGTTGTGTCCGATGGGGTGTTCGAGTGGGTGTTTGGTGGAATTAGATGAGGGATTTTGAAGTAGGAAAGATGGTGATGCTTATGGGAGCCGTGACAAGGTGAGCGGTGGCTTGTGGAGCTGTGGAGGCCTCGTCGGAGCTTGGCTAGACGTGGGGAAGACGGAGGGTGAACGGCGACGTTGTTGTTCGAAAGGGAAAGGAGAGAAGCTAGAAAGGTTAGTGAGGAGAAGAGGAAGAGGTTTCACCTAATTACAGGACGAAGGGGTGAGGGGTACGAGCGCTGATGTGATTGCCGACGCCACAGAAGAAGCTGCTCTGTTGAGGAAGATAACGGTGAGGAAAGGGGGAGGCAACCCTGGCTTTAGCCTACCAGGCATGAAGGATGATGAGGAAGATCGCTGCGCTTCCAATTTGACCATTAGAGGAGTCGATGAGGGAGTTCAAGAGGGCCACCAGGGCATAGATCGGAACTGACCGTGGGAGAGGAGGAAGATGTTGTTCTATCCTTAAACCTAGCTAAGGAAGAGTGGAATTGTGTCTTGGGTCTTTTTATAGGCCTTAGGGGGTGTTTTTAAGCTTGGAAAGAAGCTTTCAAGCTTCAAGATCTTCATGCACAAAGGGCACCTGAATCTTTCATGCATTTGCATGAGAGATTGGGAAGGAGTTAGGATTCATGGCTGGGTCCATTTGGAAGGGAATTCCTCAAGGAATCCCCTTTCAACTTTGGGAGTGTTTGATTGAGAATCGAGAGAATTGTGCGAGAAATCCTCGCTCGAATCTTGATGGTGAAGCTTTTGTTCACACTAATGGTGGAAGGGTCCTATCTGCAAAGATGAAGAGAAGCATAGGGACCTATCTGCAAATAATTTAAAAGCTGAGGGGCTATTTGAGAGAGAAAGAGTTTGATTGGACTAAAATGCAAACTAGGTCAAGATGATCTTTGATTGGCCCAAATTTTAGTACAAACTTAATTTGGACCCAAGGAATTTGATGGTGAAGTTAGATTTCATTTTTGACCAAGTTTGACTGGGTAATTTGTGTAAAAACCTAAATTAGGGTAACTTTTCGTCTGAAACTCTATTCTAGGTCAAAATAAGTTCAGATGGTCAAAACAAGGTTACCAAATTTTATGGAATATTTTTCTACGAATTTTGGAAGGTTTAGATGAAATTTATCCTGACTAGAACCTTAGTAATTCAAGTAGGTCTGAAATTAGGTTTTGGGTTATGGATTAGTTCCCAAAGTACATGAAACACTGTTTCTATGTGTATAGACCCTCTTATTAGTCATTAATGCTCATTAGACTTTAGATTAACCCCTGGGAAACCCCATGATTATTCTGCATTCCTGATATGTTATTAAAACTGCAGATTTAACCCTGATTTAATGTATTCTTCTCTGAAACGATATTTAGTAAATTACGAGTCTCTCACGATTATGTAGGAGCATTTATCACTTGATTGTGATTAATTAAAGTTAGTTATGGCTCATGATGATGTTATCATCAGAGACTACTGAAAGTGCTGTCAAATGACCTTGGGGCCTCCTTGGAGTCAAAGAAGTGAGCAATGGCCAAAGTGAGATCCTCTTTAATAATGTCCTAGAGATGGAGATAGAACTCAGAGTTATAGCCATCGGGGCCAGGAGTTTTGTTAGGGGGAATTTGAGAGAGGACCTCAAAGACCTCATATTCCAAAGGAGGAGCCATAAAGGTTTGACAATCAACATTAGTGACAACAGAGGGAACAACATTGAGGAGATTATCGTCAAATTTTGGACTGGAAGAAAAGAGGAGATCCTCAAAAAACACCACATATTTCATAGTAGCATTCGACCAAGATCCCACACCAATTTTGGAAGTTAAAGAATTTCAATTTTTTTTATAAAACTTCCTTTCAATGGTAGTACAAAAGAACTTATTACAACCTTCACCTTTTTTAATCCAATTGATTTTACCTCCTGCATAAGAAAATCATTAAGTTTGAGAAGAGCATCGTCTAGTTGAAGTTGAATGTCATTGAACTAAGTAGAAAGACTTTCATCCCAACATAAAGCCAACTTAGAATCAATCTCATCATAATGAGACTCCAGGTTCTTAACCAACAAGTGGATATCCCCAAAAGTTGATCGATTCTAAGATTTAAGTGCCCTTTTAAGAATACTAAGTTTAGCATACAATCTAGAAATTAGATTAGTGATAAAAGCCAGTTTATCATCATTATTATGCATTAAAACAAACTTAGCACTTAGGATTTTGCTTCGCAAATAGGTTTTTTGGGTTGCATTTAGGCATAAATAAGGTTAGGCATGAATTTTACTTTTTATTGTCTTTTTGATGTGTTTTTGTGAGTGTTAGGGATATACAGATTGATAAATCCTTAAAACCCTAGCACTCAAGAAGGCAACTGGTGAAGGAGAAGCCCAAACCAACTGGAACTCAGCTTTATTCAGCTCACCATAGCTGGAATCCAGCTCACTTAAACTATGGTTTGCTCATCGTAGCTCTACTTAGGTCATCTTAGTTGAATGGCAGCTCAAGAGAGCTAATCTTAGCTCACCTTAGCTCAAGTCAGCTCAGATCCAGATCAACTTAGCTGAGTCTAGCTCATCTCAACCCCCATCTGTTCACTGGGAGCACTAGCTAGCTTAACTGAGTTGACTGGAGTTCACCTCAGCTCAGGACTAGCTACATCCAGCTTCACTCAACTCCAGCCAACTAAAGATGACTTCATCTTAGCTTAGGAAGCTCAAGTCCAACTCTCGGGGACTCAGCTTAGTTCAACATAGTTGAGCTAAGCTACCTTAGCTACCTCAACCAGCTAGGTCATCCCCGGGAGCATCAGACCCAGCTCACCTCAGCTCCTTTCAACAGAAGCCAGCTTGCTTTAGCTTGGCTTAGCAGCTAGCAAAGAACTAGCAAGCTAAGCTAGCTAAAGTAGCTCCATGACACCCTCTTTAGTAGTTGCCAACTCCAATTCTACTCCAAACTTCTTCTGTCCAGCTCCTCCCCTCAAACCCTAGCTCCAATTGCCTCCTCCTCTACCATACTGCTAGCTAAGCTAGGTAAGCTAGTTTAGCATAGCTAAGCTCCAGCTCCCTTGGCCACCCACCACCCTAACACCCTACCTAACTAGTTCCAACAACTAAACCCTACCTAAGCCCAACTAAGCTAGTTCCACCCTACTCCTTTTGGGGCCACTGATTGCGCAGCAATCATAGGTCTTAATTGACCTAAATTAGGCAAGGACTTAGCATAAGTTAGGGTAATTCATGCATGCATAAGCATTACTAGCACCCTTACTGCTTTCTTCTAGCTATGCATAAAATAATGCTCCAATGTACTGAGTAGGTGCATTAAGTAATTGTAGGTAATAAGCTGATCAGAAGCTAGATCTGAAGCTGGATCTAAAGCCGGATCTGAAGAATAAAGAATAACTGGTGTTGCAACAGAGTTGGAGTGGAAGACCTAGATTACATGCAGTAGATAATAACGTAAGGGAGTTAAGGTATGCTATTCTATTAAGTAGGAATAAAGCAATAAATTGTGAAGAACTTTGGTCCATCATAGCCCTAGGACAGCCTAGAAGCCTCCCCAAGCCTTAGCCACCCTTAGATTAGGTCATCGCACCCTAGGAAACCTTAAAACCCTAATTCTAGCCTCTATCTGGACATCTAGATGAGTTATAGGACGTCCATAACCCTTAGCCAACTCCCACACATCTTAAACCAACTTCTGCAGTGTTATTGGATGTCCAGACACTTGGTCAGATGTCTAATTTTTGCAGAATACCCAAGACAGAACCTAGAATCCCTCCTGACTCTGATTGGACATACAGACAATAAGTCTGGACTTCTTATTTTTCATTATAAGACGTCTGATAACTTTATTGGACGTCCAGAACTACCCCCCAGACCCTGTTTTGAGATTCAAGCCTTGATCTTGGATCTCTAGCTCCCTAAACCCAATTCTAACCTCCTAGGAACCTATATTAAGGTGCCCTAACCCTAGTACATCACCTCTAGACCTTCTCTAAGGACCTAATTAGGTCCTCACTAAACCTAATTGACTTGGATCATGGCCATTCTCTTCAGTCTATTCAATTAGACTTATTGAGTCCAATTGAGCCCTGATCTCAACACACACTATCCAATTGGACTCAGTGAGAGGCCAATTGACCTAGACCTGACTTAATTGAGTTATTTTACTCGTAATTAGGTTCCCACACATCGAATTAAACTTGTATCAAGTTTAATTGCATTTTACCTTAATGAATTATGGTTTACAACCCTAATTTGAGACCTACCTTGACCTAAACCCACTAGAACCTAACCTAATCAACCTAGCCACCTAGCTTTTGACCCACACGCACCCACACACACCATCCACACGAAAATACCTAGCCTAGAGTTCTCTAGAACTCTTTACCATGTGTTGTTGCCTTGGTTGCTAAAATTAGCAACCAAGAGCCATTCAATTTTGAGATCCACATTTGGTCGATCTAAAAACCACCATCCATCCTCTTTCTCACTCTCCCACAAGCTCCCACCATAGGCCTCTCAAGAGAATTCCATAATTCTCTAGAGAACTTCCCTTAGATCTATAAAAAGGCCTAAGGGGTGGCCATTTGGTCCATCTCGGTGTTTTAGCATAGCTCCACCTTTCATAAGCCATCACCACCTCCACCTCCATGTTCACGAGCTCCACCATGATGCCACCACCTCCACGCCAAGCCTATACCAAGATCAACTTCTCCAACCTCTCTCCAAGGGCCAGCCTAAGCACCATTGGCCGCCCCTCTTTCTCTTCTCACACATTCAAAGGCCATCGGACCCCACCTTTGAATGCCATTAGTTCTTCTAGACTAGATTATAGTTCTTCATAGATTTAATGCTTTATTTACTACTTAGTAGTGTAGCTCCATATTCTCCCCCAATGATGCATGCATATTCCCCCTCATAGTTTTTTGCTAGCTAGATTTAAATTTCCCTATACAAGCATTTCGCTACCTGTGGTGTAACCACCATCATGCCTCAATAAAATTATTTATATATATTTATATGTTGAAAATCACCCTACGCTTGATTATCATCTCTTGGTGTGATTAAAGTTGCATGCTTTCAATTTTTGATATTCTGGCAACAGCATGCCATTTATCAGTATGTATTTAGTATAAATCGACATGTGATTTTGAATGAGTAGAGCAAGCGAGATCTAATTTGAATTTGCATTTCCAAAATGCTTCCAAAAGACGAACGACCGGGACTCAAGTCTCGTTATTTTTGTTCATCGTATTTCGCAACTGTACTACGACGCATTTCTGATCAAATACATGCTCTATGATCCCAACAAATGGCACCGTTGTCGGGGAGGCAACGTCATTTTTTATTTCGATCTCTAGAATTATCACTGATAAATCTTCCTTTGCTAGTCTTTTGGTGTGTAGGAAAATAGGGAAAAACGGGATCTGCGCACACAACGAGTGTAAAAAAAAAACCAGGTGCACATCATATATTTCTTAGTCTAGGTTTGATTTGAAGCTTAGGCTAGATTTCCTTCTAGCAATTTCATTTGAAAAAAAAAACCTATTTATTTTCATGAAAAGAAAAATAAAAAAGGTAGTTAGAATAGGTTTCCCTTTTTGAATCTTAGGATTAGTTAGTTAGTTTTGAAAAAAAAGCAAGAAAAAAAAAGAAAATTTGAAAATCTTTTGAAAAAAAAAATCTCTTTTATTTTTTTTTTAAAAATCATTTTGGTGGAAAGTTTGAATTTCAAATTCAAACAACTTTTGAAAAGCTTCCCCACCACCCTCTGATCTTCGGCTAGGCTTCAAATTCCGATTTAAAAATTCAATTGCCAAAATATTAATCGGCAAAATATTCTGAAATTTGGGCCAGACATTCATTCTTAAACCACCTTTCAAACGGCACCATTCATTTGAAAAAATTCCAAGTAAAATATTTTTAAAAATTTGCAAAGTGCAAAAGGGTCAAACTGACCCAAATTTGAATTTTTTCAAAATTGAAAAAGCAATTTCGAGTAATCGACGAATCTGTTTTGACTAAAAAAGGTGGGTTTGAAAGATGATCTCATTGGATTTAATTTCCATATGTTTCCTAAATTTTTGAAGGTCATTTGATACTGTTTGAAAGTATGAAACCGACCAGGGGTCAAAATTCTAGATCTGACCCCCTAACATTTAAAATTCTTTACAAATTCAGTTGAAATGGTAAAAATTACGAAAAATATTCTCTGAAAAGACAATTGAAAAGGGAATCTTCTTGCCAAATTTCAACTTATTTGGGTTCCAATTTTCTCCAGAGAGGTATTTTTATTTCGTGGTCTATTGAAAAGAAAAGAAACATAGAATTGCATGAACCCTAGGTTGTACCTTTAGGGTTACATTCTAGAGACCACATTTAGGCTAAGCTAGACTTAGTCAAGTCTATGTTTAGCCGGTGAGCTTGGTCACCTTGTGGGACACTCACCACAAATCCCAACTGAAGAAAAATAGGTTGAAATTAATTTTAAAACACATAAGCAAACCCGAATTCGTTGTCATACTACTGGGTGGCTTCATCCTCTCTTGTCGAACCTGGTGACTAAGTCTGCGGGGCAGTGTCAAATGACCGTGGCTCGAGGTTAACGGAACCGAAGGCGTGTGTTGAAGGAAGAATCTTCCCCTTAGTCCCCTCGTAACCAGACTGGCTGGGTTAGCTTGAGAGGCGGGAATCACTTTCAGTCGGTTCCACGATGAACTTTTCTTCAGGAATTCAAACTTAAAATGAAAAATCTGGTCATCCAATCATAAGGACCATCTGATTGATAGGGCCTTAGCCTTGTCTAGCTTGGCTACACCAACCTAGGGGTTGGGTGGTGTATGCACGAAGGAGGTCACTCGGACCTCGACTGGTTGGGCCTTGGGAGCTACTCCCAAGGAGGTGAGTGATAAACGCCAGTTTATCATCATTCTTATGCATTAAAACTAACCTAGCTCTTAGGATTTTACTCCGCAAACGGGTTTTTGGGCTGCATTTAGGCATAAATTAGGATAGGCATGCATTGCATTTTTTATTGTCGTTTTAATGCATTTCTGTGAGTGTTAGGGATGTACAGATACACAGATCCCTAAAACCCTAGCACTCAAGAAGGCAAATGGTGAAGGAGAAGCCCAGACTAGCTGGAACCCAGCTTGATCCAGCTCACCACAGCTGAAACCTAGCTTGTTTGAACTAGGGTTAGCTCATCCCAGCTCCATTTAGCTAATCTCAGCTGGATGGCAGCTCAAGAGAGTTCACCTTAGCTCATCCTAGCTCAAGTCAGCTCAGATCCATTTCAACTTAGCTGAGTCTAGCTCATCTCAGCTCCCACTAGTCCACAGGGAGTTCTAGCTAGCTCAGCTGAGTTGACAGGAGTTCACCCCAGCTCAGATCCAGCTACATCCAGCTCTACTCAACTCTAGCCAGCTGAAGAAGAATTCATCTCAGCTCAGGAAGCTCAAGTCCAGCTCCCGGGGACTCAGCTTAGCTCATCTCAGTTGAGCTAAGCTACCTTAGCTGCCTCAACCAGCTTGATTCTCCCCGGGAGCACCAGACCTAGCTCACCTCAGCTCATTTTGGTAGAAGCTAGCTCACTTTAGCTTGGCTTAGCAATTAGCAAAGAACTAGCAAGCTAAGCCAGCTAGAGTAGCCCCATGCCAGCCTCTTCAGCAGCAGCCAGCTCCAGCTCCAGCTCCAGCTCCAGACTTCTCCTCCTCAGCTCCTTCCTCCAAACCCTAGCTCCAACACCTTCTCCTCTACTCCACCTTTAGCTAAGCTAGCTTAGCTTATCTTAGCTTAGCTTAGCTTAGCTAACAACCAGCTCCTTGGCCATTCATTACCTCCAAAATCAACCCTAGCTAGCTCCACCAACTCAAGCCTACCTAAGCTAGCTACCCTACTCAAGTTGGCACCACCTCCTAGCCATCCCTTCACCCCATTATCTCCACCAAAAGACACTTCAAGTTGGCGCCAAAAACCACCCCTAACCACCTCTATATTGGCGCCACTTTCAGCCCCTTAATCCACCCTACACCTACCCACATAAGCCATCCTAGCCATCCACCTAACCCCCCTTCTAGAATCCTTCTTGGCGCCAACTTAGACCCTCTTCTAGAAGCCATTTTGGCGCCAATATCAAGGGGTGTCAACACACATAACCACCCCTTAGCTGTCCCTTAAGGTGGCGCCAAACACCCTTGGCCATTGGATCCTTAACCACCTCCCTCCTTCCATCCTAGCCCTCCATTTCAAGGGTCACCTTAGCCCCCTTCCTATTCTATAAAAACCCACCACCTACCACCATTTTGGGGCATCCTCCTTTAGTGTATTTTCTACCTACATCCACCTATACCTACGCCCAAGGAGAAGGAGTAGAGAAGGAGATTAAAGGGGCACACCACTAGCCCTTTTGGTGCCTTCTTCTCCCCACTCTCTTCAACTTGGGCCACGCCAAGGAGGAGGACTCTCCCACTTCAAGGAGGATGGCCAGGCAAAGGAGAAAAGCTTAGGGTGGACGTCCACCCTTGGAGAGAAACTTAGGGCACGCCCCCTTAGGGCTTGCCTTGGAGGTCATCACCTTGGCGGAGTTCTGCAAGGAAGGAGTTGGAGGATTCTTTTCAAGCTTGGGAGCCACCAACCTTGGAGCAAGAAGCCCTCTTCTTCACCATCTATCTAGAGGATTTGTGTTTTATTTTCTTATTTGCAATTTTCTAGTAGTACAAGCTTTCCTCAACTAGGCCTTTTGTAAAACACTTTATCAATTATCTAGTTGCCTTCTTTGCAATTTTTTTTTGTTTGCATTTCTATTAGCTTATTTTCAGCATTCTTCACTCCCTCTCCCTAATTATTCTAGGCCTCCACTTGCCTAGAGTGAGCTTAGGGAGAGGTTCTGCTTGTCACATGAAAATAGTATTTTATTTCGAAGTGTAAACACTTTTCCCACCATCAGTTCGCATGTTGCCTTAGTTTAAAAATAAAAAAATGATATATTGAAAAATACCAAAAAGAAAGTTGAGATATATTCCAAGCAAGAGAATCAATTTTGCAACCATATCGCCTCCTTGGACGACCCTAGATACTCCCCTATCTAGGATATAAATTTTAAAAGCGAAAGCGGATTTACGCGTTACAACGACGTATTTTAACAAACCGCGTGAAATCGCTGTCACTTTTTGTCTAGCCAAGGATCCCACGTCCAAGAGAGAAGAAGAAGAAGATTAAGGGGATATTCTGTCCCCTTGGTGCCTTCCCCTCTTCCCTTCTCTCTTGGGTCACGCCAGCCAAAGGAGAAGCCAGGCAAGGAAGATCTTGGAGGAGATCTTGAAGGTGGTCACGCCACCTTGGAGGAGTTTTAAGGGTGGTGCACGCCCACCCCTTTGGAGAGAGCATTAAAGGTGGTAGCTTCCACCTTGGAGGAGCTCTCAAGGAAGGAGAAGAAGGAGGTCCTCTTTTCAAGCCAAGGAGCAGCTAGGCTTGGAGCAAGAAGACAACCTTCTTCACCATTGTTACAAGAGGATTTGTGTTTCTTTTATTGCTTTTAAATTGTTCAATTCTAGTAGAAGCTTTCCTCTACTTGTCCTTGAAAAGAACACTCATTCTACTCAATCAAAAATTGCCTTCTTTTAAGCTTTTTATTGCAGTTGTTTGTTTTGGTTCTAGCACTTATTTCACCTCTTCTTCCTAATTACCCTAGGCCTACACTTGCCTAGAGTGAGCTTAGGAAGAAGATATTTCTATCTTTTAGATTTTTAATCATTTGTAGGTGTTAGTTCTTTTCGCTACAATCTGCCGTTTGCCCTCGTCTTTTCAAAATACAAAAAAATTACATATTGAAAAATATTAAAAAGAAAGTTGAGATTGTATTCCAAGCAAGAGAATCATTATTGCAATTTTTGCCTCCTTGGACGACCCTAGATACTCCCCTATCTAGGATATAAATTTTAAAAGCGAAAGCGGATTCGCGTGTTACAACGACGTTAAAAAATTGCTTTTACAAATCACGCGTATTTCGCTATCAGTGAGTCACCTCGCCAGGACCATGTTCTCCCCCCACTTCTTCTACTCTCTTAGCCCAGATGGCTAACCCTAATCCTGGACCTGGACCTAGACCTAGTTAGGATGCAGGTAATTTGGACCCGATGGCTCATCTGGAGGCCCAGGTTGTTGAATCAGAGGAGAGGCATCAACAGAGCATGGACTGTATCTTGACAGAATGCAGCATCCATCGCAAGGAGAACAACTATGGGATTTCTATGATCCACTTCAAGGACTATTGTACCTCGAAGCAACAGACTAGAATTGGACGGCAGCCAGTATTGTCAAAAGAGGCTAGCACCGTGATTCTAGCTGACTTACCACCAAAAAAGAAAGACCCTGGTACCCCACTCATATCCTGCTTCTTACAAGATTCTCCATTTGATTGGGCCCTTCTAGATCTGGGTTCATCCATCAACTTGACTCCCACTGCCATATTTGATCGATTTCAATTTGGGGAGTTAAAACCAACCTCGGTCACGATTCAACTAGCTGATAGATCAGTAAAAACATCGAGGGGGGTGGTTGAGAACGTGATCGTAAAAGTCTGCAGATTTTGCATTCCCGCAGACTTTTTCGTTATCGATATGGAAGTTCCTCCTAATCTTCGAGATGCACTAATCATTTTGGGTCACCCATTTCTAGCGATAGCCCGAGCAAACATTGATTGTGCATCTGGGTGTATGGAGATAGCCCTAGGTAATGAGCGACTTCGACTTGACATATTTAGGGCATCAAGGAATTTTGATTGTGATCGCATAGAGGAGGATGGTGAAGACGAAGATTCGGCATACTGTGGTAACATTGGGCTCCTTTGTGACAACCCAATGTCTTATTCGTCTGCACTATCAGGGTTCTTAGACCTCGATTCACTCGGGATTGAGACCATTGCATTGCACATATCTCCCCGAGGATCCGATTGTTTAGGGTGTGTTTCTGACCACAGCACCCCTGAATCTAGCTATCCTGATCTGTACACTACTGGATCGCCCTTGTTGTTACAAGAAGACATGACCACAGCTAATGGGTTTCCCGTTAATTTAGTCACAATCGATTATCTCACTGGTAGCGAATCAATAGGAATTCACATGCATCTGGATCATCAGATTCCCACCTTCGAGTCTGCTCCTATTCCCATTTCTGACTCTGACCCACCCGTGATTGAATTAAAGCCCTTACCTGACTCACTTAAGTATGTGTTCTTAGGCGAAAGTGAGACATAGCTGGTCATTATTAGTGCTCACTTAACCCAAGAATAGGAGCATCAACTGATTTCGATTTTACAAGACCATAGGGCTGCTATAGGGTGGAGCATTGTTGATCTTCACGGTATTCGCCCCTCATATTGCACCCATCACATTTACACGGATGAGGGGGTGAAACCTTTGAGACAACCTCAAAGATGGCTAAACCCGAATATGCTAGAGGTTGTTAAGGAGATCATCAAATGACTAGATGCAGGTATTATATACCCAATCTCTGACAGCCAATAGGTGAGTCCGATCCAGATAGTGCCTAAGAAAGTAGGGTTCACTGTAGTGAAAAATGATCAAGGCAAATCCATCCTGACCCTCACTGCAACATCATGGTGAGTCTGCATCGACTATAGGAAACTAAACATGGCTACCCAGAAGGATTACTTTCCTTTGCCTTTCATTGATTAGATCTTGGAACGATTAGCAGGACGCAGTTTCTTTTTCTTTCTAGATGGATACTCTGGGTATAATCAAGTAGTGATTTGCCCGGAAGATCAAGACAAGACCACATTCACATGCCCCTTTGGAATAATCACTTTCAAGTGGATGCCCTTTGGCCTCTGCAACGCTCCAGCAACATTTTAGCGTTGTATGATGGCCATCTTCTCTGACATGATTGGGGACTATGTGGAGGTGTTCATGGATGACTTCTCCATTTTTAGAGATGATTTCGCATCCTGTCTTGATAACCTCACCAAAATCCCGAAATGGTGTATTAAGGTAATCCTAGTACTATCCTGAGAGAAAAGCCATTTCATGGTGAGGGATGGCATAGTACTAGGGCACAGGATCTCTAAAAATGGACTCGAGGTCGATCAAGCTAAATCTGAGATTATTTCCCACTTACCGCCACCTAGCCCGGTCAAGCAGATCAGATCATTCCCGAGTCCTGTCGACTTCTATCGGAGATTTATACGTGATTTCTTGAAAATTGCATGACCTTTGATGAATCTCCTTGTTGCCAATGCCCCATTCGAATTCGACACCTCATGTCTCAGCACCTTTGAGACTTTACTGTCTCTGATTCCCCAATTCTCCAACCACTCGACTGGTCACTTGATTTCGAGATGATGTGCGACGCTTCTGATTTCGCCGTTGGTGCTGTTTTAGGCCAGCGTCGAGTGAAACAACCTTTTGTCATATACTATGCTAGCAAGACGCTGAATGAGGCTCAGCACAATTATATTGTCACTGAAAAAGAACTGCTAGTAGTAGTATTCGCTTATCTATTAGGGTCCAAAGTTATCATCTTCATTGACCACTCTACCCTCTGGCATTTGTTGGCAAAGAAGGATGCCAAACCTTGGCTCATCAGATGGATCCTTCTATTGCAAGAATTTGATATTGAAATCCATGACAAAGTCTGAAAGCACAATGTTGTGGCAGATCACCTATCCAGATTGGACCCAGCCCACATTCCTTATTCCTTGCCTGTCCATTACCAATTTCCAGATGAATCCCTTTTGGCAGTTCACTCTGTTGAGTTCCCTTGGTACGCGGATATTGCAAACTATCTTGCCGCAGGCAAGATTCTTGCGAACCTATTGAAGGACTAGAAACTCAAATTTACTACGGAGGCTAAATTCTACCTTTGGGATGACCCACTGCTCTTCCTCATTGGAGCGGATCAGACTATTCGAAGATGCATCCCAAATTCTGAGATTCCCAGTGAGTTATCTTTTTGCCACAACGATGCTTGTGGTGGTCATTTCTCGGGATGGAAAACCACTGCAAAAATTTTGCAGTCAGGATTTTTCTAGCCAACTATTTTTAGAGATACACATGAATATGCCCAGCACTATAAATGGTGCCAGTCAGTCGATTCTATGACCAGTAGAGACATGATGCCACTCCAGCCCATTATGGTTGTAGAAGTGTTCGACGTCTGGGGCATCGATTTTATGGGCTCTTTTTCGAACTCGCATGGCTTCGAGTGCATATTACTAGCTGTTGACTATGCCTTGAAGTGGGTGTTGAACGAGAATCTACGCTAACGTGTTTGGTTTTGGAAAACCCGTCGTTGTAGTTCGAAAGCGAAGGATTCGTGTTCAACAAATAAAATTTATACCGAAATAAGAATTCCGGGTCGAACATAGGGAGGCGAACGTTTGATTTAAAAACTCCGCGTTTCTTTTTATTTTGTCACAAAGAAATTCAATTTAAACTATCTAAGTATCTACAACAAATAAAAGAGAGAGAGGGAGTAAGAGAGAGCGAAGGAATACTATACATGGAAATCAAAATGAGATGTAGAATAGACAAGGAATTTATCATAAAAGAGTTCTTTCATTACAACTAGAAAACATAAAACAATTACTCTAGAAAGCATTAAAAGAATGGAGGGAGAAATGTCCTCCTCGACGATCGCTCGGAGGACGAATAGACTACTCTAGAAAGTAGTAAATCTATACTAGAAAGCAGTAAAAAAGAATAGGGAGAGAGAAATCCTCCTCGACGGTTGCTTGGAGGACGAGCCGGACGGGACGACGCCTGGACGAAGGAGAACGAAGCGGGACGAAGGAGGACGAAGCAGAAGAACGGGAACGAAGCAGCACGCCGTCGTCGTCGCGGGATCCACTTCCGAAGGGGGACGAAAATTTGGACTTTATCTCGCGAGAAGCATCCCGGGTGTGGGACAAGCTTCTCTTGAGCTTTGGAGAGGTAGAGAGGAGAAGGAAGGGATAAAAATTTCGTATGGAGGGGGTCTCCTTTTATAGTTGCAAGGAGTGGGGGCAAAATGGACATTACATCTTCAAAATAATAAATAAGGGGTCTTTAGTGACGGATAAAACCGTCGCTAAAGCCCCGCCGTCGCCGTCGCCGCCGCACCCACGCGCGCCCGCTCGGCTGGCCTGCGCGCGTAACGCAGACGCACGTCCGCGTCGTCTCAGCCGTCCGATCACGAGATCGGACGGCTTAGATCGCGTCCGCACCCGCTGCGTAGCGCGCCGCCCGCGTGCGATCGCGCGCCCACCAGAGCGTCCAATTGCGCGTCGGCGCTATCGGGCGCGCGCGGCCGTTGGATCTTCATCCGACGCTCGTGCGCGCCCGCTCGCCCGCGCCTTCGACCCCCTCTCCGCGGCTCGAACCCGCGACCTCCGCTTCGCCCGCAGCTGCGTCGCCGCTGTGCTACGCGGGCGAAATGGTCGCGCGGACGTTTTTAAACGCGCGCGACCGCAGCCGTTGGATCGAGATCCAACGGCGGAGAGGAGACGGTGCGTAGTCTTCACAGGACCCCTGCGGCCGATTGGGCGGCTGGGATGGCGCCACGTGGCGCTATCTTGGCCGTCCATCTTCTGGAAGTTGTAGATGGTGCCACGGATGTCGGATTGACTCGATTTTTGTGTCGTTCGGCTGCGATCGTCAATCCGAATTCATCCGTGTGGTCGGATTTTCCATCTGAAGTGCGGATTTACACCATCCTGGCCCTTGATCTTCTAGGGTTCCCCGGTCTCTATCTGATGCTACGGATGCCTGATTAGGGCGATCTTGGAGTCGTTGAACTCCAATCGTCGCCCTGATCATATCCATACGGTTGGATCTTTGATCCGAGGCCCCGATAAAATATTTGCCCTGTCCAAGCACATAAAAGGAGACAATTAACCTCCATTTTATTCAAACTACTCTAAATGCAAGATGATGCATGTAATGCAATATTTATATCATGAAATGCAATCCTATGCTTAAGAACATGCATAAATAGACATTTTAAGTAGTGTAAATGTGTTTACATCATACCCCCATGCCTATCTTTTGCTAGTCCCTAGCAAAAACTATATGCTATTTATAAAAGAATTAGGTTAGATTATTTGGACCTGAGTTATTTTCAATCATTAAGAAATTGTCTACTTAAGAACTGAACTTTCAAAGACACAACAGTGCCCGGGTATCAGCCAAAATGCAGACCGCCTCAAGCCTCGCCTTATTCAAAGAAAAATTTCTTTTTCTGTTTTTACTCTCTTTTTTTAGATTTTCAAATTTTAGGGTTTAAGAGTGGCTTTCTACGGCCATTCAACTCACCCAAGATTTGATGAGAACCCTAAGTTTTAAGCATCTTATTGTGATTGTGATAGACTCGTTGACCGGCAATTAAAACGGACTTCGGATTTCTACGCCTCTAGGTGACCTCAAAAAGAATTCTGCCTAAAGGTGTATCTTTACAACCGGTAGCTTTCTCCCTACTTTTATTTTTTAACGGGGTCAACACAAGGGTGAATCCAGTGTATATCTCCCTGGTTTATTCTACTTCTCCGCTTCTTCCTAAGTGTTTTGGGAATTTTTAGTGCATTTTCTGAGCTGGGTTCTGGACAACCGATCGATGAGCTGTTACCACCGACAACTTGCCAGCCATACTCGTGCGGCGAAGTGTGGCTTATTTCTTTTTGTTCTTTTCTCCTTTTTGATTTTTTTTTTATTTTATTTTTTTATTTTTTTATTTTTTTTAAGTAGGTGGCTTCCCTGGTCTAAGATTTACCTAAAGGCAGCAAAAAGAGAAAGGTCCAGTGACTGGGCTCTGGACAACCTACCTATGGGCTGTTACCCACGATAACTTGCCAGCCATATCACCCTAGAAGGTTCATTAGCTACCCAATTTCCGTTAAAATCGCCAAACAACGAGTCAGTGCAAAGAAAGTGTGTAGATGCTTAAGACTCAAAATTCCCTCACATCAGAGGGCGGGTTGATAAGTCGTGTACTTATCACCCAAACTTATTTACTCCAATTAAAATAAAATTCAAGTTGGCGAGAACTCGAAAAACAAATCCACATTTTAGTGGATATACGGGCTGATTAAGTCCAAAGACCTGAAGGGTCTTTGTGTTCAGAACATAATATAGTATTTCTTAAGATCGAAAATTTTCTTAAACCCAAATTCTCTTTCCTAATTTTGATTTTTTTTTTAAAAAAAAAAAATAAAATAAAATAAAACAAATCTACGGAGCTGACGAATGAATTCAAAGATAAATATCCATCCCCCCATACCTATCTAATGCAATGTCCTCATTGTATTAAAAAGACATAAAACAGAGTGGAAAAGCGTAGAAAGCACCTGAATTGCGTGGATATCGGGTCCGCTCCGAGATGAAAATGAAAAAGAACTGTATATGTGCTGAGTTTAGTGCCTTCAGCTAGGCACACTATACAAAGAAAAGAAATGAAGAATTCACATGTGCAGGTCAGAATTAAAATGAACAGAAGAATCCTCTGACCTGTCAGCAGAGGTCCACAGATGTGGACCAGATTGTGGTGCAGACCCACACCCCATAATCGAGAATATCTTAGGTTCTGGATAAAAATTACCCAAAACCTAAAATCAGAATGCAAGCGGGGTCGGGCCTGCGATTTGTGAGGATGCAACCCAAGGCCAAAATGTCGGGTTACAGAGAATTGAAGCTCAAAAGGATAATCGTTAAATGTGTGCTTGAGTTTGACATCCTCGAAACAAATGTCGTAAGGGTTCTGATTTGATGGTTTCAGTTTAAAAGGAACCCTTCGACTCAATCCTCCATTTCCTCCAAAATTGACTTTCCAAATCAGAATTTCCCAGCTCCTATCCTCCTCATTCGGCATATCAAATTCCATGACCTCTTGTATATTCATCACCCCGTCTGAAATCTCCAAGTCTAGATGATGTGGCAAAATCAAAATTGACTTGGGTCTAATTATCTCAGAATTAGAATCATCAATAAGCTCAACAGGGTGTAACTGATAATCCGGGCATTGAATTAATTCCTCCAGAAAATGCGATTCTGGATCTGTATCGTGTGCCCTAATAAGATCAGTTTCCTCAGTTATTGGGCTATCAAATGATCTATCAGATTCCTCAGGCCCAATCGTCTCACAAAAATCGTGATTTGAAAACTCGTGTGAGACTTCGCAACTTGAATCTTCACCATTAGGATCCGTATCAATGTATGTCCCAAAATCATTTGTCACTTTGCGTTCCAAGGAGACATACGTTTCCTCGTAACCCGGCTCAGAGATTTCAGGTGAAGAAATCAAATCATCCTTAATTGGTTGTTTTAATTCAATCTGGTCAGCTTCGTAACACGTGTCCCCCCAACAGGTGCCTGAGCGGGTTCTGTCATTGGCTTTCCTGAAGAGAGTTCATCCTGGGAATTATTCCAAGATTGAATCAAAGCAACCACGAATCTCATCCTCAATTTCGCTAATTTCCCAAGTAGAAACTCACCCGGGTTCTTATCCTTAACATCCTGGAGCCAATCCAACAAAGACTTGTTTAAATCATCAATCATTTCAATCAGGGGCTCCAATCTCTCAATGCAAGGTATTGGCTGAACTTCTAAAGATTGAATGATATTCCTCAAGTTAGCCAGAACCTTATCTTGAACCTGATTAACCTGAACCAAATGAGTTGGTTCAGGGTTGGGCGGGTTTGACATCAATGTAGAGGAATTAACGAATTGAGATTCGTTATACCCATCCTGATAATAGGTCATTTCAGATTGTTCAAAAGATGGAGATGACCTAAAGGCAGTGAAATCAGAGGATGGGTAAGGATCAGTGTATCCTTCTTGATTGTAGATCGCATTAGGTTGTTCATGAAAGGAGGACGATCTATAATCGTTGCAACTCTGAGAAGGATAGAATTGAGAATCAAAGTGTTCAGGGTTAGACCCTAAACACGGGGGTCCGGAATTGTATCCCCAATCCGAATTATCCCAACTAACTGATGGTCGATTACAATACGAGTTGGGATAATCGTCATGTTGAGGATAATTTACAACAGGAGGGAAAGAGCGGGAATGCGTGAAATATGTGGAAGGATTCATGAGACACGGGAGGAAGAAAGGTGCCCTGCAATACAAACAATCAAACTTGTCCTTAAATGGGTTAGCCTACAGACCTACAGACTCCCAAAACCCGTCTTGAGATAAAGGAACGATTTGATCTACTTCTGTCTGTTCAATCCAACCAGTAAGAAGGAGGGACTGGGGAGAAGGTTCTTCCTTCGGCTTGCGCCTCCGGTTCCTAGTGTACCCCCCAGCCGCGATCGTTTGACTCTGCTCCCCTAGCTAGACATCAGATTGAACAGTAGAAACAGACTAATCGAAAATAATCTCGTTCTGAGTTCTGAAGAGCGAGTCCAATCCTTAAGGCCAACGTCTACTCTGTTTTGTTTAGGGCTAGGTTTGAATGTGTTTTGGAATGTGATGGGCCCTTTAAATGGGTTGTGCCCTTAATGATTGATTGCTTTGTGTGTGCGTGCACAACCAGTGGTTTTCAAGCAAGATTATTTTTGATGTGGTGAATTTTAAGGTTCAAATCTTGCTTAGTAGCTTTTAGGATTCAACTTTAGGTGTTTTCAATCAAGTTTCATTGGCACACCAGGTTTTGCAAGCACAGGTGAAGATATTTTTCTTTAAAGTTTAAAAAGAATGTGGAGTGCCTGGTAGATCCCTAAGAGTTGAACCTAATTGGCAGCTACTAGATGAGTTGATTTTATTTGAAGTGGTGCGGCCCAAACAACTCAAACAACTGGCCTGATGCACCACCTAATTAGGCACACAAATGATTACCCAATCTGATTTCTACTCGATTATGTGTTTGGATGTGTGTACCGGCTCCTAAGATTGGTTTACCGGTTGAGTTAGAAAATCAGATGAGGTTGTGTACCTCTGTGAGATTTTTTTTATTTTTTTTCTTTTTTTAATGTGGGGGTTGGAGTGAGTATGGATGTCAAACAACAAGCAATCTAACCTTAGAGTTTATAAGAACACCTAGGTTGATTGATGTTTGAATTATTATGTGATGAAATGAAATCTAATGGGTGGGAGGTGGGGGGTAACTTACAAAACCTTCCACAGCACTTTACTCCGATCTACCGCTTTTGCCTGTCTCAAAAGAGTACCTGCATTTACAATAAGAAAGGAGAAAAGTGAGGTAAATGATTTGTAAGTTACAAAACGTGAAGAGAAATCAAAGATCGTTGCCTCCCCGGCAACGGCGCCAAAATGTTGAACGAGAATCTACGCTAACGTGTTTGGTTTTGGAAAACCCGTCGTTGTAGTTCGAAAGCGAAGGATTCGTGTTCAACAAATAAAATTTATACCGAAATAAGAATTCCGGGTCGAACACAGGGAGGCGAACGTTTGATTTAAAAACTCCGCGTTTCTTTTTATTTTGTCACAAAGAAATTCAATTTAAACTATCTAAGTATCTACAACAAATAAAAGAGAGAGAGGGAGTAAGAGAGAGCGAAGGAATACTATACATGGAAATCAAAATGAGATGTAGAATAGACAAGGAATTTATCATAAAAGAGTTCTTTCATTACAACTAGAAAACATAAAACAATTACTCTAGAAAGCATTAAAAGAATGGAGGGAGAAATGTCCTCCTCGACGATCGCTCGGAGGACGAATAGACTACTCTAGAAAGCAGTAAATCTATACTAGAAAGCAGTAAAAAAGAATAGGGAGAGAGAAATCCTCCTCGACGGTCGCTTGGAGGACGAGCCGGACGGGACGACGCCTGGACGAAGGAGAACGAAGCGGGACGAAGGAGGACGAAGCAGAAGAACGGGAACGAAGCAGCACGCCGTCGTCGTCGCGGGATCCACTTCCGAAGGGGGACGAAAATTTGGACTTTATCTCGCGAGAAGCATCCCGGGTGTGGGACAAGCTTCTCTTGAGCTTTGGAGAGGTAGAGAGGAGAAGGAAGGGATGAAAATTTCGTATGGAGGGGGTCTCCTTTTATAGTTGCAAGGAGTGGGGGCAAAATGGACATTACATCTTCAAAATAATAAATAAGGGGTCTTTAGTGACGGATAAAACCGTCGCTAAAGCCCCGCCGTCGCCGTCGCCGTCGCCGTCGCCGCCGCACCCACGCGCGCCCGCTCGGCTGGCCTGCGCGCGTAACGCAGATGCACGTCCGCGTCGTCTCAGCCGTCCGATCGCGAGATCGGACGGCTTAGATCGCGTGCGCGCCCGCTGCGTAGCGCGCCGCCCGTGTGCGATCGCACGCCCACCAGAGCGTCCAATTGCGCGTCGGCGCTATCGGGCGCGAGCGGCCGTTGGATCTTCATCCGACGCTCGTGCGCGCCCGCTCGCCCACGCCTTCGACCCCCTCTCCGCGGCTCGAACCCGCGACCTCCGCTTCGCCCGCAGCTGCGTCGCCGCTGCGCTACGCGGGCGAAATGGTCGCGCGGACGTTTTTAAACGCGCGCGACCGCAGCCGTTGGATCGAGATCCAACGGCGGAGAGGAGACGGTGCGCAGTCTTCACAGGACCCCTGCGGCCGATTGGGCGGCTGGGATGGCGCCACGTGGCGCTATCTTGGCCGTCCATCTTCTGGAAGTTGTAGATGGTGCCACGGATGTCGGATTGACTCGATTTTTGTGTCGTTCGGCTGCGATCGTCGATCCGAATTCATCCGTGTGGTCGGATTTTCCATCTGAAGTGCGGATTTACACCATCCTGGCCCTTGATCTTCTAGGGTTCCCCGGTCTCTATCTGATGCTACGGATGCCTGATTAGGGCGATCTTGGAGTCGTTGAACTCCAATCGTCGCCCTGATCATATCCATACGGTTGGATCTTTGATCCGAGGCCCCGATAAAATATTTGCCCTGTCCAAGCACATAAAAGGAGACAATTAACCTCCATTTTATTCAAACTACTCTAAATGCAAGATGATGCATGTAATGCAATATTTATATCATGAAATGCAATCCTATGCTTAAGAACATGCATAAATAGACATTTTAAGTAGTGTAAATGTGTTTACATCAGTGGGTCAAGGCCATCCCAGCGAGACAAGCTGATCATAAGACCATCATTTCTTTCGTATGGGAAAACATCTTCGCGAGATTCAGAATACCCTACGCTTTGATTAGCGACGGGGGAAGCCACTTCATCCGCGCCCACTTCAGGTCATTATTAAAGAAATACGGGGTACATCACCGTATAGCCACCCCTATCATCTGCAGACCAATGGGCAGGCTGAAGTGTCTAACCATCAGATCAAGCTGGTTCTCCATAAGGCAGTTAGACCAAACAGGAAGAACTGGTCAGATAAATTAGTTGATGCACTCTGGGCATATCGGACCACGTACAAGGCCCCACTCGGAATGTCACCATATCATATGGTATATGGCAAGGCTTGTCACCTTCTTGTAGAGATGGAACACCGCGCCTTTTCGGCGGTGCAAAAATGTAACCTTGACCTTGATGTGGGAGGTTAAGAACGAAAATTCCAGCTGAACAAATTAGAAGAGATTTGGCGGGAGGCCTATGAGAATGCTTTGATATACAAGGACAAGACCAAGGCCTTTCATGACCGCCACATCTGGAGGAAAGCATTCACGCCCAACCAGCAAGTCTGGTTGTTTGATTCGCAACTAAAACTCTTTTCAGGGAAGCTCAAGTCCAAGTGGACTGGCCCATACGTTGTGATTCACCCATATCCTAATGGGGTGGTCCAAATCAAGGACCCAAAATCTGGGCATGTATCTAAGGTAAATGGCCAGCGCCTCAAGCCATTCACAGCCCAGGAACCTCGTCTAGCTGACGAACTCATTCATCTTATCGAGGATATCTGAGTAAGTTCTTGCCAAGTGACTGGTCGATCTTTCACTTTTAAGTCGTTTGTAGTTTAATGTGGTGGAAAAATCGACTAATCAATTTTTAATAAGAAATAACCACTCGCAGAGGAGCGGGTCGTATCCACAGGGAGGCAATAACGTATTAAAATTCATGCCACTTAAAAATGTTTGTTCATAGTCAATTTGGACAAGAACAAAGCCAAGATTGCCTTTAGATTAAGGTTTAAGCAAGAAACAATGCTGAAATGGCAATTATGAGAAACTATAGGATATTTTCTGCAATGCAGAGTCAATAAAATATGATTAAAATGTGGCAATGGCAGAAAATGTAAATTTTAATTGACGGTTTACTGTAGCAAAACAGGGGAATTTTTCCCCGTTGTCTTGCGCGACGAGGAGCCGATGGTTGGGCGCGGGAAGCTCAGAGGAGGTCCCTTAGACCAAGAGCTTCAAATCGGTGGTGGCAGCGAGTCGCGCGGCGGCCGGAGGTGGCCGGACGAGCTCCGGCGGAGGTGCTGCTGGTGGTAGTCTGCAGGCGGTTGTGCATGGGTGGAGGGTCTGCGGAGGGCGCTGGCACGGTTGGCGTGGGCGTGCAAGCTGCAGGCGCTTCTGCAAGCGCAGGCGGAGGCGTGCTCGGTGGGTCTGCGATTGGCGTGTGCGGCTGGCGCTGCAGAGGTCTGCAGGAGCGGGGAAAGCGTGGCTGCGGTGGTTTGCAGGCGTGGTTGGAGGCGTGGCTGCGGTGGTCTACAGGCGCGTGGAGATGGCTGCGGTGGTCTGCAGGCGCGGGGAAAGCGTGGCTGCGGTGGTCTGCAGGCGCGGTTGGAGGTGTGGCTACGGTGGTCTGCAGGCGCGTGGAGATGGCTGCGGTGGTCTGCAGGCGCGGGGAAATGGCTGCGGTGGAAGTGAGCGGGTAACCTCAGACGTCTGGGAAATTTCCCAGACGTCTTAAGTTATTGAGAGGGTGGCTGATCAGTAGCTCAGTGATGGTGGTCGGCGATGACGGCTAGGGGGATGCACGCTAAGGTGCTCACGGTGATGCGGCGAGCTCCGGATGGCGGTGTGGCCTGTCACACCACACGCCCACGGTGATGGAGGCTCGTCGCCACAGTAGAGGCCGGCAGTGTGGAGTGGAAGAGAGAGGTTCTCTCTGCACAGTGGTGGGTCGGTGGCGGAGGCCTCCTGAGCTCGGCTGCCTCCCTCCTCCTTTTGTAGTGGCCTGCACAAGTTTGAAATCAGCCGCCCGACCAGATCCACCACATCCGCTCCCCCTTGAATGGCTTCTTCACTGCAGCAGCCGGGCGTTGGAGCGGCAGCCAGCCGTTCTGAAAGAAGAAGAATAAAGAAAATAATGTTAAAATATTAGGGTTATTTATGTACAGACCCTCAACTTCTATGTTAATGAAAATAATGTACCTAATTGGTTATCTAATTAGATGAATGCTATTCTAAGCTAATTCTAAATGCACTTAAGATATGAATGCAATGTATGGATTATGTAATTAGACTAAAACTATGAATTAATCTATTTACATCCTAATTTATACTAAATAAATGTTAGAATTAACCTAATGTGTAGGCACTTAAATACTTAAATAGCCCACAACTATGGGCTAATCAAATACCCCCATGCCTAGTTTTTGCTAGTCCCTAGCAAAATTAAGCGAAACCTAGCACTCTAAGTAGACTAGTCAACTCACTTAGTCTTCCTTCAGAAGCATATTAAGTTCAGGTTCTAGACCCAAGATTCCTAAGTAGTTGCTAAGTTACAGACTAGGTCGGCTAAAGACGAGTTGTAGGCACAAGTTTCCCTAATTTTTGACTCTACCCTAAAGTTTATTGATCCCTGAGATTAAAGCATCCGTGCCTGTGTATTGGTCTGAGTTATTTGAGTTAAAGGATTTTTTTTTTTATTTACTTTTTTTTTTATTCTTCTAAGTCTAACCTCAGATCAGCTATCAACACGGTCTGTGTCGGATTCATTGTCCCCATTACCATACCTCGAAGGGTGCCTGGCTTTCGATGCTTCGAGATAGCATCGCCCATAACGACCCCAAGAACTCCTGGCAATCGACACTTCGAGATAGTATCGCCCATGGATTTCTTAACCGAATTCAGGCCTATGGCAATCGGCACTTCGTGATAGGGTCGCCCATGGTACCTGAACCGCGCAATGCGCTTACATGCCCCCAGTAGGATGGATATCCTAAGAGACAAGCGCCGAGGAGGTAATATGTTATCATCGCATCCTCAAGGTGAGTATATACTCGACCTCTCCTGCGACGGGAACTCTTCCAATCAAAATGTGTTTTCAAGCCTCTCTTAAGTCAAAACTAAGAGAACCAAATCTCTTTTCAGAAAGACAGAAATTATGTTGATTACCAGACCAAGTGTGTGAAATTTGGATGCTTGGGTTACAAGGACCCGTAAACCAAAAGGTAGAATAAGACTCCAGGTACTACCCCACCCTTTAACTCAAACCCTAGTTTTCCTTCCTCAACCTCTTGAGGAATGGTCCGCAACTTAACTCCTACTTAAGTTTTTAAGTCCACGAAGGACCCTAAAGGTCTAAAGCTAGTAGCTCATTTAGCTTCTAAAGTTTGACCCTAGAATTAACTTAGTCTACCCTAGAGTTCTGATTTGCTTAAGACTGCAAGATCTAGCCAGTTAAGCTCAAAACCTTTTTTTTTTTTATATATGTACAAATGTATGCAATTATGCTATGTATATTCCCAAGTACACCCCCCCATGACTAAAATCTACAATGTCCTCATTGCATAGAAGGATATTACTTGGGTTAGAGCTAGGTTGAATAGCCAAAGAACTTGCAAATCAGGTTCAAGAATTGCAGAAATAGGCCCTAAAAATGAGCAAAGCAATGTTGGCCTAGAAAATAGGTAACCTAGGATGTTGGCGAGCTGATGATGAATCTCGATAGCAAATGCTCACCCAACTAAAATGGGAATGAAATCTTCCCACGTCACCAGAAGAGGTTCTAAAGGATAAACAGGTAAAACAACCTCCAAAGGGGTAGGGGGAGGATGACAAGGATCCTCCAAAAAGAATGGGGAAGGAATGGTACAGAGATAAACCCCCAGGGTAATGGACTGACTAAATAAATCATCAATCCATACCCGATACTCCATTACAGGAAATATTGGTCTGTTATGCCCCTTGGTCAGAACAAAAGTGAGCAATTCTCTAAGGCAAGGATCGTCTAGGGTGTCCAAGTTACGATGTTGTGGGATGGCCATAAGATCTAGGTTGGGTTTAATCAGCTTGGTGTCCATCCCAAACACTCTTTCTAAATCCTCAATTTCATCCCTAGCATTCCTTGCACCATCACATGGATCTTCCTGATCTTCATCAGGAGTCACAATTTCGCTTTCAGATATAAGCGAATCAGAGGGTGACTTCGAAGTGAATGAAGGCAGGTTGGAAGCAACAGATCTAGGGATTATCCTATCAATGTCATCCCCGGGTTTTTGTTCTTTACTCAAATCTTCCCCGGAGACTATATGTGAATCCACATAAATCTTAGAAATTGCTTCCAAATTTTCCATCATTTTATCATGAGGAGAAATATCATCAATGGGTGTGCTAAGGAAACCTAATTTGGTCAAATTTGTGACATCCTCAGGGGCTAACTCTTCAAATAAGACATAATCACCCTTAGTGTCACTCCAAATCTTGAATGTAGGTTCCTCATATAATTCGTCCTCCTCTTCGTCACACAATTCATCATGTACCTGAGGTCTAGAATCATTTAATATCTCAACAGATCCCCTAGGGTGCTCTATCTGAGGTAAATGGTTTACACTGGTAACATCAGACTCCTCAGATATGTCAATTTCTTTAGGGTTAGGTTCCCTAAGGGTGGGTTTGAGTTCCATATCGTGATCAGAAGGGAGGGTAGGATTAACAACTTGACTTTGACCCACTTCATCAAATGTCACGAAAATACTATCATCTGGGTAGAGGTCTTCCAATGGTACCATCATTCCCTTCTTTTGACTCCAATATAATTCAGGTGGATACTCATCCTTATCATCATCTTCCTCGGGTTGCCACCTTTCTTCATCCAATGCATAGCTACTATCATGTGTATTTTCCTCCCACCTAAAGTGTAGATCGCTCAAGGAATTGTTATCTAATGGGGAGGTTTCAAAATCGATCCTCGAAAAGTAGCTATTCTCCCTAGAATTTCCCTCCAACTTAAAGTGTAGCTCTCCCACGGGAGATGCATCTATTGTAGAGGGGTGTACGTCATCCTCAATGGGGTAGATTGGGTGGCTAATTTCATCTCTTTCTTGTTGGCCTGCTCTCAAAGATTCTCCTAACAATTCACTCATTTCGTTTTGTATTTTCTGTATTTCCATCTTCAAAGAGGAGAGGTCATTTCTATCATGAGAGAAGTCAGGCTCAGGCTCATAGTACCCAGGAGTGTTTGTCCAACCATAATACTTTTTCAAGGAGGGTGGGTTGGGTATTTCTTTGGTATGTGGGATATTGGGTAAAGCAAATCCCGCTCCTAGGCTCTGCTCACTAATTTGGGGCTTAACCAGGCTAATACTCCTATAATAGGAGTAAAATGGATCCCAATGATTGCCATTACGTCCATCAAGGAATGGACCATCTTGGCGTCTGGGATCGAAGGATGCAGAGTGGGGGTGAGGGTGTGGGCAAGATGTGAAAGGATGAAAAGCAATGTGGTCCATTCTAACTCACACTTCAATCAGAATTCCCCAAGCAAAACATAATTTAAAAAGGACCTTTTAGGTCTTTCCCAATTTAGGCTTTTGATTTTAAGTCAGATTGCAGGTGACAATACAATTTGCCCAATCAATTACGTGCCTATTGTCAACCTACGGTTCACCTAAGAAGACCTAGTTGGAGCTTAGGTGTTCTTCCCTAAATCTCAAATGGTCAAGTAAATCCAAAGACGGAAGATCGAGGGATGCAAGTAGGCCTCAGCCTTCCTTTGAAACTGTGCTTTCGCGGTGCTCCTCAACTACCCCCAAAAATCCGTGACAGGGTATCCCCTTCTTTGGATTTACAAAACCTTTGATCTCAAGTTCCGAACACTTCAGAATCCAACGAAAGGATGGCTCTTGTCCTAGTATTTCCAAACCTAAGGAGTGTCTAGAAGCATGCCGTGGTGCAAGTGAAATAAGTGTGCATACACCGTCAAAGATTTTGAACTTTGAATTGCACGCCAAGTTTGAAAATCAAATCCTTGGTTTTTAAAATGTCCTTCCTTTGATTAGTCCTTTTTCTAAGAAAATGTGACCACTTGTTAGATTTATTCAGTACAGATTAGGTGGTCTTCGCATTAAATCCCAAATGCAATGCGTGATGAAAAATAGGATGCAAAGTAAGAGAATACGTACCTTGCCTCCAGTGATCTTCAATGCAAAAATGCACGCAATGCAGAAAAGTAAATCTAGAGGCTGCTCATATAGACCTAAATGGTTCGTCCTAGGGCAGGCAGCTTCTAGCAGGCAACTCATTTTTTTCTTTTTCTATTTTTTTTAGAACTACTTATGCACAAGAAAATAAAAGTAATAATAAAAAAAATAAACCTAAATCTAAAGAAAAAGGAACATACTCCCAAAAATTACCCAACACGGGCCCAAAACAAAATAGGGGAACAAACCCCTCAAAATGTGCCCCAGAACAAGGGTTTCAAACTAACTGTAATGAAAAATTAAGTCTACAATCTTAATCTATTCTAATTAAACTAATGACTAAATGGTGTCTGTCGCATCCTCGTCCTTCTCCTCCGTTTAAAAATGGCTCGTCCAATTCTCGTCTGGCGACGTCAAGGATCGCCTCTCACAGTGGCTGATTCTTGCATAAATTTTCTCGCACAGAAAAGAAAATAATGAATGGTAAAATCTCTGTGCAATTGACAAATAATCAAAATAAAATTAGGCAAAATTATTGCATCTGTTGCCTCCCCAGCAACGATGCCATTTGACTGGTCGATCTTTCACTTTTAAGTCGTTTGTAGTTTAATGTGGTGGAAAAATCGACTAATCAATTTTTAACAAGAAATAACCACTCGCAGAGGAGCGGGTCGTATCCACAGGGAGGCAATAACCTATTAAAATTCGCACCACTTAAAAATGTTTGTTCGTAGTCAATTGGGACAAGAACCAAGCCAAGATTGCCTTTAGATTAAGGTTTAAGCAAGAAACAATGCTGAAATGGCAATTATGAGAAACTATAGGATATTTTCCGCAATGCAGAGTCAATAAAATATGATTAAAATGTGGCAATGGCAGAAAATGTAAATTTTAATTGACGGTTTACTGTAGCAAAACAGGGGAATTTTTCCCCGTTGTCTTGTGCGATGAGGAGCCGATGGTCGGGCGCGGGAAGCTCGGAGGAGGTCCCTTAGACCAAGAGCTTCGAATCGGTGGTGGCGGCGAGTCGGGCGGTGGCCGGAGGTGGCCGGACAAGCTCCGGCGGAGGTGCTGCTGGTGGTAGTCTGCAGGCGGTTGTGCGTGGGTGGAGGGTCTGCGGAGGGCGCTGGCGCGGTTGGCGTGGGCGTGCAAGCTGCAGGCGCTTCTGCAAGCGCAGGCGGAGGTGTGCTCGGTGGGTCTGCGGCTAGCGTGTGCGGCTGGCGCTGCAGTGGTCTGCAGGCGCGTGGAGATGGCTGCGGTGGTCTGCAGGCGCGGGGAAAGCGTGGTTGCAATGGTCTGCAGGCGCGGTTGGAGGCATGGCTGCGGTGGTCTGCAGGAGCTTGGAGATGGCTGCGGTGGTCTGCAGGCACGGGGAAATGGCTGCGGTGGAAGTGAGCGGGTAACTTCAGACGTCTGGGAAATTTCCCAGACGTCTTAAGTTACTGAGAGGGTGGCTGATCAGTAGCTCAGTGATGGTGGTCGGCGATGACGGCTAGGGGGATGCACGCTAAGGTGCTCACGGTGATGCGGTGAGCTCTGGATAGCGGTGTGGCCTGTCACACCACACACCCACGGTGATGGAGGCTCGTCACCACAGTAGAGGCCGGCAGTGTGGAGTGGAAGAGAGAGGTTCTCTCTACACAGTGGTGGGTCAGTGGCGGAGGCCTCCTGAGCTCGGCTGCCTCCCTCCTCCTTTTGTAGTGGCCTGCACAAGTTTGAAATCAGCCGCCCGACTAGATCCACCACATCCGCTCCCCCTTGAATGGCTTCTTCACTGCAGCAGCCGGACGTTGGAGCGGCAGCCAGCCGTTCTGAAAGAAGAAGAATAAAGAAAATAATGTTAAAATATTAGGGTTATTTATGTACAGACCCTCAACTTCTATGTTAATGAAAATAATGTACCTAATTGGTTATCTAATTAGATGAATGCTATTCTAAGCTAATTCTAAATGCACTTAAGATATGAATGCAATGTATGGATTATGTAATTAGATTAAAACTATGAATTAATCTATTTACATCCTAATTTATACTAAATAAATGTTAGAATTAACCTAATGTGTTGGCACTTAAATACTTAAATAGCCCACAACTATGGGCTAATCACCCAGCTGGAGGCGTTAAACTCAGCACGTATAGATAGCATATCCCACAATCTACCATCATCTATACATAACCATTTGTATACATAGCATTTTTTCTTTTAGCATATTTCCTTTTTACATATTGCATATTGTCAGGTTGGCCAGTGCTGAACGTTAAAATTTCAGGAGCAATTCCAGGTGATTTCTACCCATTTACTCCCTGCTATACTTATTTTCTTTTATATTCATGCATGAGGACATGCAAGAACTTAGGCATGGCGGGGTAGATACGACAAAACTGAAAATTTTTATGCCAACATTTAGGAAAACCTCGAAGTTGCATGTCAAATGTACTTTAGGACCCTAAATAAAAGAGCAATCGACTCCACCTCTGATGAGAGCCTCATCATGAGCCATAAATAGCTCATTTTGACCTAATAAAGAGAATAAAAGCTCCTACATAACTTAGAAGAGGGCTTAATTGAAGAAATAAGTGTGTTGAGAAGAAAAAATGAAATAAAGGTTAAAACTGTAATTTTACCATTACAGTACAGAAATGGCATTTCTCAGAGGCAAAACATAGGTCAAATGGTCTGAATAAGATAAAAAGTGGGTTGGTTTAATCAAAAATGGGTTTATGTGCAAACCAGGAATCAAATGACATTTGGTAACCTTAAAACAGACCCGCTTAATTCAACAAGGTTCTGGTCAGGATAAAAATGAAGTAAATCCTCTAAAATTCATGGAAAAATATCTCGTAGGGTTTAGAACATTCAGTTTGGCCTTCGGAACCTATTTTGACCTAGATTGGGGTCCTAGTTCATCAATTGACCTAATTTAGGTTTTTACGCAAAATGTTCAATCAAACGTGGTTAAACCTAAAATCCAACTTCACCATTGGATTCCTTAGGTCAAAATTAGGTTTATACCAAAATTTGGACCTAAGGGAAGGTCATCTTGATCCTACTTTGCAAATTAGTACACCCAATTACATTTTTGGTCCCTATCTTTTGAAAGCCATTGCATAAACCCCCTAACTTCCTCGCCACTCTTACAAGCAGGTCCCTCCACCATTAATGGAGAGAAATCCTACTTTAGTGAGGAATAGAGAGGGAATACTCTCTGATTCCTCAGAGATCTCCTCTCAGATTTGGAAGGGAGATTCTTTGCGGAATTCCCTTCCATCTGAGCATGGTCTTGATCTAAGATTTGTACCCAATCTCTCGTGTGAATGCACGAGAGATTTGGGTACCTAACAGACTTCCATCTCCGGCAAGGATTCCTGCACTTGGAAGCTTGTCTTCCAAGCATAGGAGTCCCTGCTAGTGCCTATAAATTGACCCCCAACTCCGGCCGCACCTCTTTAGCTCGACTTGGCCGGGATTTCACCTCAATTTCCTCTTCTCCTCCTCCGGCCAAGGGGTCCAGCATGCTTCGACGAGCCTCCCTCCTCTTCCTCATCGCTCTGCCATAATACCAGTGGTAGAGCTGTCCTCCCCATCCTCCTCCACGTCGCGCAACACCCACGTGAGCCGCCCTAGCACTGTCATCGCCACCGTCTTCCTCCATTGGATGCTTTCTTCTCCGGCGACAGCAGGTACTGCTAGCTGCCCGTTTCTCCCCTTTCATCCTCTTAGTTAGGTTAGAACTATTCGACTCTATCCCCTCTTTCATTTCCCTCCTATTCCCCAAAACGTCCCTCGACTGCTGCTGTCCACCGCCATCTTCCTCATCTCCGGCCACCCTCCGGTGAGCCACTTCCATCGCACTGAAGCCCCACACGTCTCGCCAACCACCGCATAACCTCCGCCATACTCCACTGAATATCCTCCACTCATCCACAGGCTGCCTACACCGCCAAAATCGCCCCATGACCAAACCCATCCGTCCGGCCATAGAGCGACCTAGGCACGCACGCCTAGGCCTCTCCGCGACTTGCCACCTACCGCCTCACCTTCGCCGTGACACGGCGAAGGTGCCCCTATGGTCTGATAGAGCTGCAAGCTCCTTTTTGTGCTGTGCAAGGTGTTGAACGCGCGAATTGCTACGCTAACGTGTTTGGTTTTGGAAAACCTGTTGTTGTAGCTTGAAAGAGAAGAATTCGTGTTCAACAAATAAAATTTATACTGAAATTGAAAATTCTGGGTCGAACACAGGGAGGCGGACGTTTGATTTAAAAACTACACGTTTCTTTTTATTTGTCACGAAGTAATTCAATTTAAAACTATCTAAGTATCTACAATAAATAGAAGAGAGAGAGAGGGTAAGAGAGAGAGAGAATATTATACATAGAAATCAAAATGAGATGTAGAATAAATAAAGAATTTATCATTAAGAAGATTGTTCATTATAACTAGAAAGCATAAAACAATTACACTAGAAAGCGATAAATTTACTCTAGAAAGCATTAAAAGAATGGAGGGAGAAATGTCCTCCTCGACGATTGCTTGGAGGACGAGCAGAACTACACTAGAAAGTAGTAAATCTATACTAGAAAGCAGTAAAAAGAATAGGGAGAGAGAAATCCTCGTCGACGGTTGCTTGGAGGACGAGCCGGACGGGACGACGCCTGGATGAAGGAGAATGAAGCAGGACGAAGGAGGACGAAGCAGAAGAACGGGAACGGAGCAGCACGTCGTCGTCATGGGATCCACTTCCGAAGGGGGACAAAAATTTGGACTTTATCTCGCGAGAAGCATCCCAGGTGTGGGACAAGCTTCTCTTGAGCTTTGGAGGGGTAGAGAAGAGAAGGAAGGGATGAGAATTTCGTATGGAGGGGGTCTCCTTTTATAGTTGCAAGGAGTGGGGGAAAAATGGACATTACAACTTCAAAATAATAAATGAGGGGTCTTTAGTGACGGATAAATCCGTCACTAAAGCCTCAACGTGGGCGTAGCTTTCCGCGCCCACGCGCGCCTCCTCGGCTGCCCTCTTCTTCAACGTATACGCACGTCCAGCAATCCTCAGCCGTCCGATCGCGAGATCCGACGGCTTAAGTCTCGCCTTCACCCGCTGTGCTGCGTGCCCGCCCGCGTGCGATCGCCCATGACGCTGCGCGTTCAATCGCGCGTGAACGCTATCGGGCGCGTGCGGCCGTCCGGTCAAGATCCAAGGCTCCACGCGCCTACTCGATTGCGCCTGATTTGAGGCTCGTGGGACTCGATCCCGCGACCTCTGCTTCGCCCGCAGCTTCGTCTCCGCTGCGCTAGGCGGTCGAAAAGGTCACGCGGATGATTTTAAAGAGCCGCGTCCACAGTCGTTGGATCGAGATCCAACGGCAGAGAGGGGGCGGGTGTGCGGTCTTCATGGAATGTAAGCAGTCGTTTGGGTAGCCAGGATGGCGCCACGTGGTGCCATCTTGGCCGTCCATCTTCTGGAAGTTGTAGATGGTGCCACGGATGTCGGATTGACTCGATTTTTGCATCATTGAGCTGCGATCGTCGATCCGAATTCATCTGTGTGGTCGGATTTGTCATCTGAAATGCGAATTTGCACCATCCTGGCCCTTGATCTTCTAGGGTTCCCCAGTCACTATCTGATGCTACGGATGCCTGATTCGGGCGATCTTGGAGTCGTTGAACTCCAATCGTCGCCCTGATCACATCCATACAGTTGGATCTTTGATCCGAGGCCCCAATAAAATGTTCGCCCTGTCCAAGCACATAAAAGGAGACAATTAACCTCCATTTTATTCAAACTACTCTAAATGCAAGATGATGCATGTTATGCAATATTTATATCATGAAATGCAATCTTATGCTTAAGAACATGCATAAATAGACATTTTAAGTAGTGTAAATGTGTTTACATCACAGGGTTCGAGCTCCAGCCGCCATTAGCGACGGCTCGAGGAGGTTGCAAGCTCATCCCAGGCTCTAGTGCTCCAGGATTCCAAGTCCAGCAAACTCGAGGAGGTCTTGCGCATCCAATTATTCCAGCAAGTGCCACCGTGAGACCTGTAGTTGCTGAAAATTAGAGGAACAGTCTGCTGCAGGCGCGCATGAAAGAGCAGCGAAGCATTAGTCCCACCTCGGTATGTCACACGGTGCATGAGTACTTTATATTGATTTTGCGCTATTGCTAGGTTGCCTCTAATACACTGGGGTGAGGTCCCTCCTCACCTAAACACAGCACCTCGTCTATGAGCTCATCACGTGGATCTGGTGCCCCAACCCGACTACCCCCATCTTGAGCACTCCTCGCTTACCATACCCACGTCGGTGCACCTGGACCCTGGCACGGGACCCGACCCGATTACCCGACTCTGGGAGAGCGTGCTGAAGAATTATACACACAGAGAGAGAGATGCAGGTGTGGGTAGAGGGTAGGTTTTGCTCTCTTTGGTTTGTGTAGGGAAGGAACTAAAGAAGGAAGTAGGGACTTAGCCATTGCAAGCGAAGGAGAAGAAGAAGAAGGAAGGAAGCTTCGCAGAGGAAAAAGAGAAGGAAAGAAAAGGAAGAGGGAAGAGGCAAAGCCAAAGAGAAGAGGAACTGAAGAAGGAAGAAGAAAGAAAGAAAGGGAAAGACAAGCAGAAGAAGAAGAAGAAGAAGAAGAAGAAGAAGAAGAAAAGTTGAAGCCAAGAAGAAGCAGAGCCTAGGAAGGAAGAAGAAGAAGACCCGCAAAGAAAAGAAAGAGAAAGAAACTGTAGAAGAGTGGCATGGCAAAAGATAGAGGAAAGAAGAAGGGCAAGAGCAGAGAAAGGAGCTGTAGAGAAGAAGCAAGGAAGAAAAAGCATATGGCCAAAGAAGAAAAGAAGAGCAGAACATCTTTTTAAGAATCTGATCCCATGATCAGACGTCCAATTTCTTTATTTTTACCACAATTAACTTTTAAACGCATGCATTTATATAATTTGAATTAAGTTTTGAGTAATTAAGTGTTCAATTACATTCTTGAGATTAGTAATAAATTTCAATTGCTCCCTGTGTTCGACCTCGGATACTTAAGTTTTCGAGTAATAAATTTTTATTTGTTGACAATACTTGGTCACCTATACTACGACGTAACTAACTGTTGAAACACAATCAAGCCGCGTTAACATTTTGGCGCCGTTGCCGGGAAGCAACGCGCAATTTATCACTAGTCTCTACATTCTTTTTTATCATATTGAACACTAACTTGCCCTACTTTGCTTTGTTGTGATCTTTCAAGGTATTTCACGAGAAGATCCCTTCCTCAAGTCAACTACTCCAGGGCAGGTAATTTCTTTTCTTCCTTAAAACCATCCCCTAATCCTAGAAAGACAAAAGGAAGAAATTAATTTAGGAATCAATTGCCTTCTTTCTATAGTAATCACCATCTTTAAGGCAAACGTTTCCGGATTTTGCGAAAATTTTTCAAATCTTCTTGAAGTTGGAGTGATTTTTTTTTAGATTCTATCCCACAAAATTCATGTGCCTAATAGAAATCACGCTTAATCTCTGTGGACAACACACTTCTTGTTTTTGAGTCTAAAGAGAACTTTTGTGAAAAAGAGGATTGGAAATAGAACCAAATTAGTGTTTCTACAGTAGGGTCTTGGAGTGCTAGTCACACATGCCTGTATAAAAGGAAATGAACCTTCTTGCATTAGTGTGCGACCCAAGCCCTTGATTGAAGAGATCTAAAAAAGACAAACCCTAAGAAAAATTGAGCTCTAAAATCACTTGAATCTTAAAATCTTGGACCTAATAAACTGGGAGTCAAATCAGGGTGATCTCTAGGTCCCAAGCCTAGAATCATTCTACCATCTATAGGACAAGTCAGGTGAAGTTGACCCCTTCTGTCAACCAACCTCCAAATTAGGTCACAACATCAAAACATCTAAAGTTCAAGTGAGAACCCTAAAGCACCTTTGAAATAAAAGTGGTAGACTTAAGAGGTCAAGTTCCCCATTCTGATCTACCTGGAATCTCAGTGACAAGAGAGGTCGGGTGGGGGAAACCCTGTAACCCATGGGGACGCTCTACCGTGTAGGGGTCATTGCAGGACTCTCCCTCTCTGGCTGCCGAGGTAATGCTCAAGTGGACAATCTTTTGATCCAGGGGTATCATTCGCCCCGAACCTCCATAGTCATCCAAACGTCTTTGGGTGTCTTGATTGGGTCAAAAACATCTCCAGTCCCTCATCTTTTCTCTTTAGAGCATACACATTTTCAGTGGGATTCGTTATTCAGATCTAATCGCTTCATAACTTGATTCTACATCTTGAGTCAAACTCCGATTCTACATCTTGATTCCACCAACTGATTCAAATATGCAGCCACACCACTTAGGACTATCATTCAAGAATCCTGAATATCGGAGATCCATGAGAGATAGGATGATTGAGGATGCCCTGAAATTCTATGAAAAAGAAGACAAAACCTCCACACCAGTAGAAAACATTTAGGTTGATGTCCCAACAACCACAACCTTTATCATAACTTGTGCCCAAGTACTATTGGCAGAAGCCACAAAAGGATCAACCCGTGACTTGCTCATCACAGGATACATTGAGATAGAAAAACTACACAATCTTGAATACCTTCAATGTATGAAAAATCCTCGACTTTGGAAGCAACACCAAGATGATATTGAAAAATGGGAAGAGATAATGAGATTAGTAAAATAAATTATCGACCAGAAGTACCCGTATATACCACAAGCAGAGGATGAACCATCTTGGGACAACATCGAGGATCAATCTGATCTCGTGTTTGAGGGACAAAATGGTTGTGGATTCCCAACCCAGATGGAGTACAATGTGTCTGAAATTGAAGAAGGTTGGTGATGAGTGGCTACTCATCATGGCTAAAAGGCCGAAATTAAGCTAGACACTAAGCAAAACAATATCAAATTAACATATAAAAAGGGTTAAGTGTGGGAATTAAAGAAAAGACCTAAAACTTTTAATGTGTGTTAAAACCTCCTAATTAGGTCACAAAAATGAGATATTCTGAAAATTAAAGAACAAATGATGATCCATGCATCAATTGAACACATAAACAAGTTTTAAAAGATAAATCAGAAGTAAAATCAATGTCTTAAATGTTCAATTAAGGACATGTAAAAATTTGAAAGCAATTGGACATCATTTAGGCTTAGAAATAAATAGATTACAATTAGGTCCTTCATGCATTACATTTCTACCCTTCAAAACTCCTTCTTGGACCTTTTTACAAGCCGCAGGGACCCTTCTGTATGACTGCAAGGCCCTTCCAGTTATAGTTCTTTTCACTTTTGGACCTGCACGCTATTCTTCTACCCCTTCGTTCAAGGGTCTTCCTGCAAGTTTTCCCTCATTTCAGAGAGAAGCCGGTGTTCTTCACGCGCACTGTAGCACGCGAAGAACACAGCCATTCTCGACCGTCCATCGCACTTTTGATCTCGATCTGCGGCTGGAATCAAATGGAACCTTCGCGCGATTCGGTGCGTGCGTTCACCTCTCTTCCCAGATCTCATCTGACGGTCAGATCTCTCTCTTGACTCGCCGCGCGCTCTACCCATCTCATCGTCACCGCCGGCTTAATTTTGATTAACCTCACCCTTGCGGTGATTCCAATCACTGAGCTGCTACTTAAGCACCTCAGTGGTGTCACGCGCAAGGGATCGCTCCCTCCTACATCTCTTAGCGATCAGTTCGTCCACTCCAGTCTCTCCTCCTCATCTAGACCCTGATTTCACAGGCATCGGCTGTGGAATCATCGCCTGCTTTCGACCCTCCTCGTCGCTAAGGACCTCGTAGCACCTGAGGACGACCCTGGAGTCTCACTAGCAGACTCTTCCCTCCGCTGGAGTCACCCTCCTCCTTTCTTCCTCCTTAGCCGCCGGCTAAGGACCCATAGGTCCCATTCTTCCTTTTAGTTTAGGTTTTTAATTCTGCACAAGTAGTGTTAGATTTAGTTTGCAGTAGTTTAGAATAGATTTAGTTTTAATTGTTAGTGTTTAATGTTAGCTATAGTTAGATTAGTCTTAGGAGTAGAATTAGTATTAGATCCCCTCCCTCACCTCCTCTGATCAGTCCAGATCAGAGGGGAAGAATCATCTGTTCATTGTTCAATTTATCTCCCTCTTCATGTTTTGTTTTTCCATCATCCAAATTCTGATTCTTGTTTTTCCTTTTAACGACGAATTTTTCATCAATCACCCACACATCCTGACCCAATTTCAGATCTGATGGTGTACTGCCTCAGATCTGAAAGTGGTGTCACAAGCACCATTTGGGGCTTCTCACTCACTCCATTTGTTTCACAAAAGCCCCTCTGTTTTAAATGGATTGCCTCAGTTTGTCAGAGCACTTTTGATTTGGATTTTAAAGGATTTTTACTCTCTGAAATGTTTTGACAGATCTGACAAATTGAAGGGATTTTTGGTTTTCATTGTGGGCAAGGACTCTGAGAAGTTCTCTGGTGACAGAGAACCAATCAGAAGAGCCTTTCATGATTCTGTTTATACTTTGTTTTGAATGCATTCGCTAGCTTCCATTAAATTTCCTTAATGCATTCTTAGTCTCTTTTTGCTATTTCAGAACTGCCATACACTATTTGTGTTGATGATCATTTTTGTATGGTGATTCTCTAACCTAAGGAGTTTTCCATACTCCTTAAGGTTGCAAGAAACTGGGATTGTATGTTGTTGGTTTTAATTGATTGAGCTAAGTCTTCCTTCATGCCGTCTATGGCATTAAAAAGACTAACTCAATGCCATTTGAGTTTTGATCTGAAAGGATGCTTCTGATAAGGTTTTTCCTAATGAGTATTTGAGCTGAATTTACATGAGATTTTCGTGAGATTTAAACCCTTATCAGATTTGGATTTCAACTCTCAAAATTTTTAGTTTGTTTTGAATTTTCTCTTATTCCCAGTTACACAGCAACATGCTGCATCTAGCAGCTACATTCCCCTCTTCTCTAAACTCCCTTCTTCTCTAAATTTCCCTCTTCTCTGTAGAATACTTCCCCCCTCTTCAAGTGGACTAACTGCAGCAGCAGTTAGCCCATTTGACAGTGGCTTAAGCCACTGCTGATGCTAAACAAAACACCCTGAATAGCACACCTTCTCATCCCTCTCCATCTTCTCTGACAGTAGCTTAGCTGCTGTTTAAATTGAAATCAAAACTTAATTAACCCTTCTTCCCTCATTTCCTAACTTCCTACTAAAACCTAATTATACATATTTTAAAACTGTAAATATACCTATCCATAGTATTATAACTATAACATATAGCCTAATTATGTAAGTAAGATACATAGTTATACTGTAAATATGTATAAAACCTGTACATAAATCCATATACATATGTAATCTATGTAAATATATGTATATATACTAAACTATTATGTATGTATCTACTTAATAATGTATATATATATAAACAGATCCCTATTTACATATTTAATAGCTAAATTATAGAGTAACTTAGCTAAATTAATAATTTAGAGCTATAATTAAATTAAATAAATCTATAAACTTAGGATAATATATATAGTAAGTAATTTAAGCGAATTAAAGTGTATTTATACCTAGTACAGCTTACTGTAACTTAGTTTTAATTATAAACTACACAGAATAGCTATTTTAACCTAAATAAAAACATAAATAAATTCGTAAAATACAATAAAAAATATGTATTAAATACTTAAGTATGTAAATTAAAATTGTTTAAGGTCAATTAGACCATTTGCTAATTATTTTATAAGTAATTAACTATTTAATCACCTAAATCAACCTGTATAATCAGCCTAGTTTAGCGAATTTATTTGTATAGTAAAAATATTTAAAATTCAAAATTAATTAATCACTTATGTAGTATTATGTAAATATTTTATTTACCATATTTTATTTTATTTTTTTTAATAATTTATGGCCCCCAAATCGAGGGCCAAAAACGTGCCCAGACGCAGCTGCGCCTGATTTCCAGCGCACGATGTGGCGCTGGAATAGCACCACATCGTGTGCTGTATGTCAAGCGCAGCCACATATAAGTTAATTATGCTAAACGTTCATCAGTCGTCACGGCGCCGGGCGCCCGGAATAGCATCCTATTCTATTGGATCCGATTACCCATTAGCCATGTACTGTCTGATTTGCGATGAATGTGTGATGTGTGTGTGGGGGCCGGGGGCCCGAGTGTGCGAGCATGTGGCGTTGGGCTGAGGCCTTGCGCTGATAAGAAAACGTAATTAAGCCACCTAATCTGAGTTTAGGGCACGCTTAGTAGAGGTCTGGTCTCACCGTAAGGGTGCTGTATATCCCTCGGAAAGCGCGCCCGCAAACTAAGCACGTTTTAAACTAATGACATTAGCCTAACCCCCTCCCCACCGCAGCCTCTGAAGTATCTTAAGACAGAAGAAAAGAATAGACGAGTTAAGTTAACACAAGAGATAACAAGGACAGAAAGACTTACTGTACATACAGTAGTAGAATAAGTAATATACATACGTATAAGTAAATCTATATAATTACTAACAGAATAAAGTGACACTATAACGTCGCTAAAGACCTCAGTTTTGCCTTTTAGGTTGTATATAATGTTTTTTGAAATTTAGCGACGCTTATATCTGTCACTGAAACTGCTGTATATGTTACTATACATAATAGACTAATAAGTTAAGTCTCTACACCATTGCATCCTAAGGTATTATATACTATTATGTTAGTACTAATAGGATAACTTGTAAATACATAGTTTAGAGTATAATAATAGATTGTTTGATGCTTGTTCATAGTTAGTATTTTTGCAAGCATTTCTTAGTAATTAGGTAAATAAAACACACATTCATTCATTCTTTAATAAGATGTAAAGTTTCTTTTTGGAATTACAGGATAATTTTGAGATCAAAGAGTGACCGAATTAAATTCAATAAATTGCCTCCCAGTGAACGACCTGGAACAAAACCAGTAAAAATTAGATAAATAAGCAAATGATAATAATGGTTGTAATGACTGGTACTCACCCATACTCACCACTATACGACATTCTTAATGTTATATTATACACCCTATACTACAACGACATGATCATAACAATAATCATTCATCATCATACAACCATTGTGTTATATACACATTATACAACATCATCAGTTGAGAAGCTCCAAATGCAGGAAAACCCCATGTTGAGCCCACTCTAGACCATGAATCACTAGGCTTAGAATCCCAACACTCCTGCAATAATGAGAGTAGAACTGAACCTCTCGAGGGTGTGAATTCCGTCCCTTATTCTGAGAAGGTGACCCTCGAAGGTTATTCAGACCTAGATTCTAGTGATTCAACCCACATCCTAAGTCCAGAATCTAGATCTGAAACCTATTCGGAAGATTTTAAGGCCCCATATAAGGAAGATCAATCTTTCAATGGAGAATATGATTTTGGGCCTCTATTTGATGAATATCCCTCGCCAACATCCTCAGAGGAACAAATCAATTTTTCGAAAGTCATGCTAATTTACAATGCAGAAACCGAGGAATTGGACGAGTGCGGTTTCAATTGGGCCTACCCTACCAGCTTAGAACCTAAGCTTCTACCAAATAAAGACACCTTTTTAAGCTTAGAATTGATATCTAGGCTAGACCCCAGTCAGGCTGCTGAATATACAGTATATGATTTATTCTATGGTGGAACTCATGATCTTGAATCTCATTCAAATTTTGATTTTCGCAAACTCTTCGACGATTTCGAATCTGACCATAACATCGGAGAAAATCTGCTTCCTGATTATAACAAGCCAATTCTCTTTGAATTCACCTACTCCACATATACAAAACCAATCAAGACCCGTTCTTTACCCCGACCCGCAACCAGACTCAATTTCTATTCTGATTCACCTCTCACTGAGCCATTTGCAGATGATTCAACTCCATATCTATACTAGGTATCGGGTATCGATCAGACTGAAAAACAGGAGCCATCATTCTCTGATCACCCCTATAGGGTTTCCACACCATGCATTGATTATTTTTCGGAACCCTACTTTGACCAGGCTAATTCGACTCAGCCTAAACCCGAGTTTTCACATCTATATCCATCTGAGCCACATTGCATATGATGGGTTCCGCATCTGTTGATCTACATCTATCAACCCACAAGATTGATTGGGTTTGGGTTGTATCATGAGCCCACTAATCTTAACAAGCACCTGGTTGGACCAACCAGGCTCTTAATCAAGGTGCTTGTTTTACAAAACTCCGCTGATTTGACCACTCCCTCTCCACCCCATTTTCCGCTCGGCTGAAGGCATTGAATTTAGCGCTTAACGGGAGGCAACCTGTCATCCCAAAAACAGAGACCCGTCTGATTATCCGTCTGTACTCCACGTCCATTGCACCTTGAGTTCAGCCTTAGACAGTTGATCCCACCTCTGGTACACGTACCAGAGCTTGAAATCATCCGCATCAGTCATTTCCAACCCGTTCAACCACCCAATGTATATCCTGTTCTAAGTCCCTGACCTCAACACTATTTCACACCCTCCATTTACAATGAGGACATTGCAAAACTTAGGCATGGGGGGGTGATAAAGTGCATACATACAGAACTAAGAAAAAGTCAGAAGGATTCTCACAAAAAATTCACATATGTCAAAAACACAAAAAAAAATGAAAAATTATGAAAAAGAACAAAAAAAAAAGGGGGAGGGAGGAAATTTTGTGAGGCACATAATTACAGGGAGGAGAAAAAGAGAAAAAATGACAAAAAGGAGCATAAAATGAAAAAGAAAAATGAGATAGTCATTAGTAAAAGATTAAGGAATTAATTGAAGTTCTAGACCAGACCAAGAGAAAAATAAAAGAAAAGTGCTAAGGAGACATAAAAAGAGATTAGCAAGAGCGCTAGTCTTAGGCTGCTTGGGTTAGATTCTTTAGCTTAAAAATTCACGTATCCGCTAAAATCTGGATAATCCTCAAGAGGTTGGGGAAAATGCGAAGCTTAAGTATTAGGTCTAAGGCCTAGGAAGTATTCGGCCTCGTTAACTGACCTTCGATTTGCGAGATTCGGTAACCTAAGCACCCCAATTCACACACAGTTTGGTTCAATGCACATAAATATCAAAATCACGCAAAAAGCATTTCAATGTTCTGAAAAAGGTCACCTAGATTAGCAGCGACCGATCAACACAAGTTGATTTGGACGAGTTCTTGGCGCGGAGAGGCGGGAAATTCCCTCGAAGATGCGTAACAACATATCATCTCCTCGGTGCTTGTCTCTTAGGATATTTAAATATCCTACTGGGGGCATGTAAGCACTCTGTTGGTTTAGATATCATGGGCGGCATTATCACGAAATGTCGATCGCCAGGGTCTGAATTCGACCACGGAATGCCATGGGCAGGATTATCTCGAAAGCCAGGGTTCTAGGGGTTGCCATGGGCGGTGCTATCTCGAAGCATCGATAGCCAGGGACCCTTGAGGATTGATGATGGGGACGAGGAATCCGATACAAACCATGTTGAGAAGCCAATCCGAAGCTAGAAATAAAAAGAAATGAGAGAGAAAACTCTCCAAACAAATAAATCTTCTATCTCTCTCTTACAAAAATGCACTGCAAACTGAACCTAGGCTAAAAGTGTCTCAAGCACGGGTGCTTTAACTACGGAATCCAATAAACCCTAGGTTAGTTTCTGCGAGCCTTAAAAGCCTTTGCAGAAGACTGAGGATAAAGCAGGTCAGGTCAAGATTTTGGTTGATACTTGAGTACCTCTAGGCATATTGTCAACATTCTAACTTAATCGCAAAAGAAAACGAAAAGCATTTATCATAACTGATGATAGACACTCAGGGTCTAGAACAGAAGTTAAAACATTGAAATTTTGCTAAGGGACTAGCAAAAGCTATTCATGGGGGTATGATGAGAGCCTCATCATGAGCCATAACTAGCTCATTTTGACCTAATAAAGAGAATAAAAGCTCCTACATAACTTAGAAGAGGGATTAATTGAAGAAATAAGTGTGCTGAGAAGAAAACATGAAATAAAGGTTAAAACTATAATTTTACCATTGCAGTACATAAATGGGATTTCTCAGAGGCAAAACATAGGTCAAATGGTCAGAATAAGATAAAAAGTGGGTTGGTTTAATCAGAAATGGGTTTATGTGCAAACCAGGAATCAAATGACATTTGGTAACCCTAAAACAGACCCGCTTAATTCAACAAGGTTCTAGTCAGGATAAAAATCAAGTAAACCCTCTAAAATTCATAGAAAAATATCTCCTAGGGTTTAGAATATTCAATTTGGCCTTCGGAACCTATTTTGACCTAGATTGGGGCCCTAGTTCATCAATTGACCTAATTTAGGTTTTTACGCAAAATGTTCAGTCAAACGTGGTCAAACCTAAAATCCAACTTCACCATTGGATTCCTTAGGTCCAAATTAGGTTTGTACCAAAATTTGGACCTAAGGGGAGGTCATATTGACTTACTTTGCAAATTAGTACACCCAATTACATTTTTGGTCCCTATCTTTTGAAAGCCATTGCATAAATCCCCCTAACTTCCTCTCCACTCTTACAAGTAGGTCCCTCCACCATTAATGGGGAGAAATCCTACTCCAGCAAGGAATAGAGAGGGAATACTCTCTGATTCCTCAGAGATCTCCTCCCAGATTTGGAAGGGAGATTCTTTGAGGAATTCCCTTCCATCTGAGCGTGGTCCTGATCTAAGATTTGCACCCAATCTCTCATGCGAACGCATGAGAGATTTGGGTACCTAACAGACTTCCATCTCCGATGAGGATTCCCACGCTTGGAAGCTTGTCTTCCAAGCACAGGAGTCCCTGCCAGTGCCTATAAATTGACCCCCAACTCCGACCTCACCTCTTCAGCTCAACTTGGCTGAGATTCCTCCTCGATTTCCTCTTCTCCTCCTCCGGCCAAGGGATCCAGCGAGCTCCGACGAGCCCCCCTCCTCTTCCTCGTTGCGCTGCCACAATACCAGTGGTAGAGCTGTCCTCCCCATCCTCCTCCGCATCACGCAACACCCGCACGAGCTGCCCTAGCCCTGTTGTCGCCGCCGTCTTCCTCCACTGGACGCTTTCTTCTCTGGCGACAGCAGGTACTGCAAGCCGCCCGTTTCTCCTGTTTCATCCTCTTAGTTAAGTTAGAACTATTCATCTCTATCCCCTCTTTCATTTCCCTCCTATTTCGCAAAACATCCCTCGACAGCCGCTATCCATCGCCATCTTCCTCATCTCCAGCCACCCTCCGGTGAGACGCTCCCGTCACTCCGCAGCCCCACACGCCTCGCCAACCACCGCACAACCTCCACCATACTCCACTGAATATCCTCCACTCATCCACAGGCTGCCTACACCGCGACAACCGCCTCCCGACCAAACCCATCTGTTTGGCCACAGAGCGACCTAGGCACGCACGCCTAGGCCGCTCTGCGGCCTGCCACCTACCGCCGCACCTTTGCCGTGACACGATGAAGGTGCCCCTATGGTTTGATAGAGCTGCAAGCTCCTTTTTGTGCTATGTAGGGTTCGAGCTCTGGCCACCATTAGCGATAGCTCGAGGAGGTTGCAAGCTCATCCCAGGTTGCAGTGCTCCAGGATTCCAGGTCCAGCAAACTCGGGGAGGTCTTGCGCATGCAGTTGTTCCAGCAAGTGGCACTGCGAGACTCGCAGTTACTGCAATTGGAGGAACGGTCTGCTGTGGGCACACGAGAAAGAGCAGTGAAGCATTAGTCCCACCTCGGTAAGTCACACGACGCGTGAGTACTTTATATTGATTTTGTGCTATTGCTAGGTTGCCTCTAATACACTGGGGTGAGGTCCCTCCTCACATAAACACAGCACCTTGTCCGTGAGCTCATCACGGGGATCTGGTGCCCCGACCTGACTACCCCGATCCTGAGAACTCCTCGCGCACCACAGCCACACCTGTGCACCTGGACAAGGGCATGCGACCCGACCCGATTACCCAGCTTTGGGAGAGCGTGCTAAAGCTTTATACACACAGAGAGGGAGACGCGGGTGTGGGTAGAGGGTAGGTTTTGCTCTCTTTGGTTTGTGCAGGGAAGGAATTGAGGAAGGAAACAGGGACTTAGCTACTGCAAGCGAAAGAGAAGAAGAAGAAGGAAGGAAGCTTCGTAGAGGAAAAAGAGAAGGAATGGAAAGGCAGAGGGAAGAGGTGAAGCCAAAGAGAAGAGGAACTGAAGAAGGAAGAAGAATGAAAGAAAGGGAAAGACAAGTAGAAGAAGAAGAAGAAGAAGAAGAAGAAAAGTTGAAGCCAAGAAGAAGTAGAGCCTAGGAAGGAAGAAGAAGAAGACTCACAGAGAAAAGAAAGAGAAAGAAACTGTAGAAGAGCGGCAAGGCAAAAGATAGAGGAAAGAAGAAGAAGGGCAAGAGTAGAGAAAGGAGTTACAGAGAAGAAGCAACGAAGAAAAAGCATATGGCCAAAGAAGAAAAGAAGAGCAGAACATCTTTTTAAGACATTTGATCCCATGATCAGACGTCCAATTTCTTTATTTTTGCCATAATTAACTTTTAAACTCATGCATTTATATATTTTGAATTAAGTTTTGAGTAATTAAGTGTTCAATTACATTCTTGAGATTAGTAATAAATTCCAATTGCTCCCTGTGTTCGACCTCGGATACTTAGGTTTTCGAGTAATAAATTTTTATTTGTTGACAACGCTTGGTCACCTATACTTCGCGTAACTAACTGTTAAAACACGATCAAGCCACGTCAACAACCTCCAATGTTCGCATTGGTGCTAAAAATCATTCGCAAAAGCCACTTCTGACTTACCCGCTCACCTTTTGTTCTAAATTTAGCGTCAAGCTGAATGTAACCTGAAAGGAAAATTTTATGAAGTATGAATACAAGAGGTTACTTGTTTATAAAATATATACATAGTACATTCATGAATAAGATTATTTTATTAAAGAGAATGCATTAGGGATTTTATCCTCTAGTTGATTCCTATAATTTGGAATCAGTACAATTTTTCATAGACGTAGAATTTGCAATGGATTCACGGTGAAGGTTGATAAACGTCTTTAGTCTGTCGAGAAGAAGCAATGCTTCTTCTCCTGAACCCCTTGACAGTGTTTTGGGGGCTAGGTAGATTTTCCTCCAAAAATCCACCAAATAGTATGAGAATAGAGTAGAGTGTACTGGTGCTCTAAGATTAGTGCAAGGAATCCGAAATCCTAGATAATTAGGTGATAATACTCAGGGATTAGGCATAGTTCTCACTCTTGGTTCCTGGGTATACATTTTTGTGCGAAATATTGAGTCACCAAATAAGGAAAATACGCAGAGAGCGAGTTTTCATAAAACTAGGGCTAAGGTGGATGGTTACGACCATTCTTCATGGAATCCTCAGCCGAAATAGGATATTGATGTCAAGGTCAGAAATACACCTTCCTACCCGTCTCTCCCGGTGCCGTGAACAGGCACTTCCACCAAATAAGCCATCCAATATCTCTTGAGTACCACCAATCCCTAATAATGCCTCCTCAATAAAGTTCATGAATGTGTGTTAGCTTGTGTTGTGTTAAAAAAAAAAATTATACATAGAAAAAGGAAAAAAAAAGAGAAGAAAAAGAAAAAAAAAGAAAAATTGTAAAAGAAAAAATTTGGAAAAAGAACAAAAAGCAAGAAAAAAGAGTGTGTGAATATTTAGTGTTTATTTCAGTTGCATTGAGGCAATACCACCGAATAAATTTGAGATCCACCAAATAAGACCTTAACCTATCTTTCTATGTTTCTGACTACCTGAATACTGGCTGAGGAATTTCGACTTAGTGTTAGGGTTATGGAACTCAATTAAAGTGTTAATGCCAAGTGAGACCACCAAATATGGATCATACATAAGAATCTAGTGAGATTGTGAGCTCTAAGAAAAAAAAAAAATAGAGAGAGTAAGAGAGAATGGATACAAAGGAACCAAAAGAAAGCATAGTTTTTCTCATCTTTCTCTGAGTTGAGCTATGTTTTATGAATCTAGATTCTGAAGTACTAATCTCTATGTAGCACCAAGTGAGAGTGAGCTACCAAATATATAATCTTTTCCCTCTAAGATTCTCTACCTAAGCTTAAACCTGGGTGGAATTCATAGAATATCTTGAATACCCCGAGGGAAGAAGTCCACCTATCCCGCTAGAATTTTTACTAAGGGTCAAGTACAGGCTTTCGAGGTGAATTAGTTTTTCACTCGAATCCGTTGCAAAAGCTACATAACTACATTTTCACGATTGTCTAGATTTCCAGAGCATAGGATGAAAACAAAAAGGAGAAAAATCTCTAGGCATACACTTGATAAAATAATCAATCCCTTAGGGACCCTTCTATGAATAATTTAGTCTCGCATTTGCTAGGGACTAGCAAGATTTAGGCATGGGGGTATGATTGCGTAACAATCATAGGTCTTAATTGACCTAAATTAGGTTGGAACTAAGCATAAGTTAAGGTAATTCATGCATGCATAAGCATTACTAGCACCTTTACTACTTTCTTTTAGGTATGTATAAAATAATGCTATAATGTACTGATTAGGTGCATTATGTCAATTGCAGGTAATAAGTTGATCAGAAGCTAGATCTGAAGCTGGATCTAAAGCCGGATCTGAAGAATAAAGAATAACTAGTGTTGCAGCAGAGTTGGAGCGGAAGACCTAGATTAGATGTAGTAGATAATAATGTAAGGGAGTTAAGGTATGCTATTCTATTATGTAGGAATAAAGTAATAAATTGTGAAGAACTTAGGTCCATCCTAGCCCTAAGACAGCCTAGAAGCCTCCCCAAGCCTTAGCCACCCTTAGATTAGGTCACCGCACCCTAGGAAACCTTAAAACCCTAATTCTAGCCTCTATCTGGACATCTAGATGAGTTATAGGATGTCTAGAACCCTTAGCCAACTCCCGCACACCTTAAACCCAATTCTATAGTGTTATTGGATGTCCAGATACTTGATCAGACGTCTAATTTCTGCAGAATACCCAAGACTTCTGATTTTTCATTATACGACGTCTGATAACTTTATTGGACATCCAGAACTGCCCCCCAGACTCTGTTTTGAGATTCAAGCCTTGATCTTGGATCTCTAGCTCACTAAACCCAATTCTAACCCACTAGGAACCTAAATTAAGGTGCCCTAACCCTAGTACATCACCTCTAGACCACCCTAAGGACCTAATTAGGTCCTCACTAAACCTAATTGACTTGGATCATGGCCAATCTCTTCAGTTTATTCAGTTTGACTCATTGAGTCAAATTGAACCCTGATCTCAGCGCACATTGTCCAATTGGACTCAGTGAGAGTCCAATTGACCTAGACTTGAACTAATTGAGTTATTTTACTCTCAATTAGGTTTCCACACATCCAATTAAACTTGTATCAAGTTTAATTGCATTTTACCTTAATGAATTATGATTTACAACCCTAATTTGAGACCTACCTTGACCTAAACCCACTAGAACCTAACCTAATCAACTTAGCCACCTAGGTTTCGACCCACACACACCCACACATACCATCCACACTAAAATACCTAGCCTAGAGTTCTCTAGAACTCTCTACCATGTGTTGTTGCCTTGGTTGCTAAAATTAGCAGCGAAGAGCCATTCAATTTTGAGATCCACATTTGGCGGATCTAAAAACCACCATCCATCCTCTCTCTCACTCTCCCATAAGCTCCCACCATAGGCCTCTCTAGAGAATTCCATAATTCTCTAGAGAGCTTCCCTTAGGTCTATAAAAGACCTAAGGGGTGGCCATTTGGTCCATCTTGGTCTTTTAGCATAGCTCCACCTTCCATAAGCCATCACCACCTCCACCTCCATGTTCACGAGCTCCACCATGATGCCACCACCTCCACGCCAAGCCTAGACCAGGATCAACTTCTCCAACCTCTCTCCAAGGGTCGGCCTAAGCACCATTGGCCACCCCTCTTTCTCTTCTCACCCATTCAAAGGCCATCGGAGCCCACCTCTGAATGCCTTTAGTTCTGCTAGACTAGATTATAGTTCTTCATAGATTTAATGCTTTATTTATTGCTTAGTAGTGTAGCTCCATATTCTTCCCAAGTGATGCATGCATAATCCCCCCCATAGATTCATGTATGCAGTCGTTTTCCGTTAGGTAGATTTAAATTTCCCTGTACAAGCATTCTGCTACCTGTAACCACCATCATGCCTCAATGAAAATATTTATATATATTTATATGTTGAAAATCACCATGTGCCTGATTATCATATCTTGGTGTGATTAAAGTTGCATGCTTTCAATTTCTGATATTCTGGCAGCAGCATGTCATGTATCAGTACGTATTTTGTATAAATCGCAATGCAATTTTGAATGAGTAGAGTGAGCGAGATCGAATTTGAATTTGTATTTCCAAAACGCCTCCCAGAGACGAACGATTGGGACTCAAGTCTTGTTATCTTAAAAATTATTTTTGTTGATCGCATTTCGCAACTGTACTATGATGCATTTCTGATCAAATACACGCTCTACGATCCCAATAGCCACCACCTAGCCACCTTTTCACCCCATCACCACCACCAAAAGGCACCAATTTTGGCTCCAAAAACTACCCTAACCACCACTCCTTTTGGCGCTAAGATACCCTCACATCATGGCCCTACACCTACCCCCTCCAAGCCACATCCACCATCCACATTCCCCCATCTAAAACCCTACCTTGGCGCCACCTAATCCCCCTTCTAGAAGGACATTTTGGTGCTAACTTCAGGGGACACAACCACCCATAATACCACCTATGTGACCCTTGGGTTGGTGCCAATCACCCTTAGCCCTAGGATCTATTAACTACCTTAGAATCTTATCCTAGCAATCCATTCCAAAAGCCACCTATGCCCCCCATGCTACTTTATAAAAAGACCCTTAACCACCACCATTTTTCCCATCCTCCATTTTAGTTTAGTCTACCATATACCCACCATAATTCAAGGCCAAGGAAGAAGATGAGAAGAAGATTAAGGGGGCATCCTACTGATTGCACAGCAATCATAGGCCCTAATTTGCCTAAATTAAGGTAGAATGAAGCTTAACATGGGCAATTTGCATGCATACACATCATACTTTGCATCTTAAATGATTTATATATTTTTTACATAATAATGTGCTACTTGAGAGGTATTATTAATTGCAGGTAATCCAAGGCTGTGGATGATCGATCCAACCTTATGATATGTTCGGAATAATGACGGGAGTCCAATGCTTCAAAGAGTGCATCAATCAGACTCTCGTAGCACCCTAGGGAGTCCGTAGAAGAAGCATGAGCCAAGGGGAATTGAAGAATATCCAAACCTCAGATGGCAAATCGAATCACACGGATGGATCTGGATTGACGTTCACAGTCCAATGATGTAAAAATCAACTTAATCGGAGGCTTACACCATTAGATACAAGTAGAAGAAGATGAACGACCACGATGGCGCCACGTGGCACCATCGTGGCTATGGCGCCATCGCAGCTGCCCCTCATCGCACCCCAATCTGGAAAGGAGAATTGTGAGCTGTTGGATTGTCATCCAACGATCTCGATGGAGCCACGTTGCCACCTCCAGTTGCCTCATCACGCACATGAGAAATCTTAATCGTTGGATTCCCATTCAATGGCCGAGGGCAGCCACACAGGTGATCGCACAGGTTTCACGTGTTTGAAATCGAGGTTAAGAGTAACCTGTCGTTGTAGTTGCAAAACTCGTTTATCAAATAAATTATACCGAAACTCCAATGGAGTCCTAGGTCGAACACAGGGAGGAGACATTTACTTTAATTGAAAGCGACGCTTCATTTTATTTGTTTTTGGTATTTTAAAGTTTTTTTTTTGTGTTTTTGAAAGAAGACAAGAAGAATAAATCATAAGAGATATGGAACAAATATGATCTATATCACTCCAATGTCAGTTACAATGATCTATAAAAGAATAAAAGAGAAGGGGGTGAGAAGGAATCTCCTAAATCGACTGTTCGGTGAGACAACGGTGCCTGGCTGAAGCTCGGACGAAGAAGGTGAGGAGCGGGACAATGGAGGTGAGATACAGGAGGAAGCTTCAGCATGGCTCTAGAATGGAGGCGAGGAGGCAGAGATGATCTACTACCAGAATGGAGGTGAGAGGACGGATTCAAGGCGACCTATGAATGGCAATGGGAAGAGGGGGAATATTTGGTGAGGTAGAGGTTCGCTACAGTAATAGGCTCCTTGGGAGCTTGAGAGTAAGCTCTAACGGAGCGTTGGTAGGCTTGCTAAATCTTAGGAGTAGGTGAAAGTAGAGTAGGTAGAGATGGGTTGGAAGGGAGGGGGTGTTGGTCCTTTTATAGTGGATGAAAGGAGGCTAGAATAGGCATGGGACCACTAGTGACCTCCAAGTCGTCTCTGTAAGTGTCGCTATAGGTAGCTTACTCCCGCCTATGCCCATAGCTGGCCTTGCTAGCATGCAAATAATTAGCAATGGTTGTAAGCGTCGCTGAATGTCTACCAGGCTATCGCTGAAGGCTAGCGCCAACCGAGCACGTGCTCACCCATGCGAGCTGTGCTGTCCCGCCTCATGCGCGTAGAGGCCTTGCTGGAGTGCGCGCTGGCATGTGCTGGCATGCGCGGGTGCGCTGTTGGTATGTACTGGCGCTGCACTGCCGCTACTGCTATATGTGCGCTCATCCAATTAATGAAGGGGGGCGCTGCGGGTCTCGAGCCCGTGCCTTGTGTCTGCAGAGAAGGCGCCTCATCGTTTGGCCAAGGTGTGCTCTTAGTCAAGTGTAGAGCTTATTGACGCACGGTTCAAGCCACCCTCAGCCATTAGAGTGAGATCCAACGGCTGATATCCCTCCATGCGGTGGACTTGAGGACATGCCAGCTTAGGTGGGGCAGCCTGGATCGCACCATGTGGTGCCATCTAGGCCGTCCGTCTTCTTCTTGTGGAGGGTACTTCAGAGCTCTAATCGGGGTGATTCTCACGATGATGGACTGTGATCGTCTCTCTGAATCCATCCGTACGGTCGCATTCTTCATCTAAAGCCCGTAAAGTTGTTGCCCTACCTCCTGGCCACATAAAATGACAGAATTAATGTACATAATATACAACTATCCTAAATGCCATGCGATGGATGTGATGCAGTATTTATAACATGGTATGAAATGCTAAGCCTAGGAACTATCATAAATAAGTATTTTATCATAAATTCATGTGTGTTTATCATACCCCCATGCTTACTTTTTGCTAGTCCCTAGCAAAATTAGCGTAAATGCTATTTATAAAAGTAGAGTTAGGATTCGATCTCTTAGGCATAATTTGTTGGTTATTTTAGGAACTTTCAACCTAAGACATGGTTATGAAGACTCGACAGTGCTCGGGTGTCTGCTAGAATGCAGGTCGTCCAAGCCCTCACCTTACTTGAGAAGAAGATACAAAATTTTTTCTTATTTTTCTTCTTTTTTAATTTTTTTTTGTACTTTTGGAGTTTGAGAGTTCTGAGATAACTTTTTACAGCTACCCGACCCATCCAAGACTCAAAAAGGACTCTAAGTGCTAAGCATCTAGTGAAAAGAGTGAAAGACTCACTACGCGGCCGTTAAAACGGACTTCGGGTTTCTACGACCCTAGGTGGCCTTGGCTTGAGGTTTATCTTTTCGAACGGTAGCTTTCTCCCTACCTTTTTTATTTATGGGGTCAACACAAGGGAGAACCCAGTGTATATCTCCCCGGTTTATTCTACTTCCCTGCTTCTTCCCTAAGTGTTTTGGGAATTATTGTGCATTTTTTTGTGAGCTCAGTTCTGGACAACCAGCTAATGGGTTGTTACCCACGACAACTTGCCAGCCATACTCGTGTGGTGAAGTGTGGTTTCTATTTTATTTTTTTTTATTTTCTCCTTTTTCTTTTTTTTTTCTTTTTCTCTTTTTTTTTTAAGTAGGTGGCTTCCCTGATCTAAGATTTATCTAAAGGTAGTACAATGAAAATGGTCTTTTGACTGGGCTCTAGACAACCGATCGATGTGCTGTTACCTCCGACAACTTACCAGCCATACCACCCTAGATAGTTCATTAGATACCCAATTTCCAAGGAAACTGCCGAAAAGTGAGTCAGTGCAAAAAAAAGTGTGTAGATACTTAGGCTTAAAGTCCCCCCAAATCAAAGAGTGGGTTGATAAGTCGCATACTTATCATCCCAATTTATTTACCAAATTAAAATGAATTTCAATTGGCGGGGACTCGAGACTAAGTCCACATTTGAGTGGACACCCAGGCTAATTAAGCCCGAAGACCTGAAGAGTCTAAGTATTTAGGTCTCAAAGTATCAATTCCTAAAGCTTGCAACTCCTAATGTCTAAGTTCTTGTCTCCTAATTCTCTTTTTAATTTTTTGAATCAAATGACAGGAAATTACTATTGCAGCTGAGAAAAAGATTATAAGATATATCCATCCCCCATGCTTATCTATTGTAATGTCCTCATTGTTAAAAATGCAGGCATGCAGGGGAGTAGAAGTGGAAGAATAGCACCTGGTTTCCGTTGGATTCTGGTTAGCTTGGAATAGTCTTTACACATGCTGAGTTTAGTGCCTTCATCTAGGCGATGATCGACCTGCGGTGGTTAAGGCAAGGTAAGAGCAACCTTGTCCGAGATGGGTTCAGGAAGCATATGGTGAACAAAGGGTTTGAGACGTTGTTCGTTGACCTTGAAGATATTACTCATCTTTGGATCAGAGATTTCGATGGCCCCGTTAGGGAAAATCCGCTCAATAAAGAATGAGCCATCCCACTTAGACCTGAGTTTTCTGGGGAAAAGCTTCAATCGAGAATCGAAAAGCCAGACCTTCTGGTTCGGCTCAAAGCTCTTACGTGAAATCATCTAGTCATGGAGAGCTTTGGTCCTAGCCTTATAGATTCTGGCATTTTCATAAGCATCATTTCGAAGCTCCTCCAACTTGGATAGTTGGAGTTTCTTGGCTTTCCCAGCCAACTCTAGGTCAAAATTACACTTCCTAATGGCCCAAAATGGCCAGTGTTTAAGTTCTACGGGTAAGTGACAAGCCTTACCAAACACCAGATGGAATGGAGACATACCAATAGGCGTTTTGTACGCCGTACGGTAGGCCCAAAGAGCATCATCTAGCTTTTGGGTCTAATCCTTCCTATCAGGCCTAATGGTTTTCTGCAAAATGTTTTTGATCTCCCGATTGGAGACCTCGGCCTATCCGTTCGTCAGAGGGTGGTAAGGTGTGGAAATCTGATGATTCACCCCGTATTTCCCCAGTAAATTCTGAAACTGGGCATGAGTGAAATGTGTGCCACCATCACTGATAATTTCCCAAGGAACCTTGAACTGACTGAAGATATTTTTCTTTACAAAATCAATGACCACCTTGTGGTCATTGGTTCAGGTGGGAATTGCCTCAATCCATTTGGACACGTAATCAACAGCAACCATAATATACTGATGTCCAAATGAAGGAAGGAAGGGTCCCATAAAGTCGATGCCCCAAATGTCAAAAATTTCAATGGAAAGTATTGGGTTCAGGGGCATCATATCTCTCTTAGCCATGTTCCCGAGTGTCTGGCATCGGGTTCATGACTTTGAGAATTCCTAGGCATCCTTAAATAATGACGGCCAATAGAATCTGGATTGGAAGATTTTTGCTGCTGTCTTTTTCCCAGAACTGTCCACTACATGTAGATGTGTGGTAGAACTCAAGTATGCTATGGAACTCGATTTTCGGGATGCATTGACGAATAATCTTGTCTGCACCAATGCGGTATAGCTCAGGATCGTCCCAAAAATAATATTTGGCCTCAAACACAAGTTTATCCCATTGTTGTTTGGTCCAATCTTGTGGGATTTAACCCACAGCCAAATAATTGACGATATTCGCAAACCAGGTGGTTCGGAAACCCGAGACTATAAGGATAGTCTCATAAAGAAAAGTATCAGAGATCGGTACATCCAGATGAGGAGAATCAATTAGGATTCCTGAGAGGTGATCCGCCACTACATTTTGTGCCCTAGCTTTATCCCTGATTTCAAGATTGAATTCTTGAAGTAGCAGAATCCAGCGAATAAGCTGGGGTTTGGCATCCTTTTTGAACAAGAGATGTTTCAAGGCTGAGTGGTCGGTATAGATGATGACATGAGAACCTAAAAGATAAGCCTTAAATTTTTCTAAGGCGAAAACTATAGCTAGCAATTCTTTTTTAGTAACAATGTAGTTCCTCTGGGCTTTGTCCAGAGTCTTGCTAGCGTAGTAAGTCACAGAGGGCTTTTTCTCAATCTTTTGACCCAAGACAACCCCGACGGCATAATCAAATGCATCAACCATAATCTCAAATGGGGCTGTCTAGATCGTTGGTTGCAACATTGAGGCACAGGTGACTATCATTTTTACTAAATCAAATGCTTTACGGCATGATTCATCAAACTCGAACGGCATGCCTTTGGCTAGAAGGTTACTCTAGGGCCGAGCAACCTTCGTGAAGTCCTTAATGAATCTTCTGTAAAAAGCCACATGCCCAAGGAAAGAGTGGATTTGTTTTACAGATGTGGGTGGAGGAAGTCTAGAGATAGCATCCACCTTAGCTTTATCAACCTCAATACCCCAACTTGAGACCACATGACCCAGGACAATGCCTTCCTAAGTCATAAAGTGGCTCTTTTCCCATCTAAGGACCAGCCATGTTTTGATGCATCTCTGGAGGATCAATTCCAAGTTAGCTAGGCAAGACTCAAAAGAATCTTTGAAAATGGAGAAATCATCCATGAACACCTCAAGACAATCTCCCACCATGTCAGAAAAGATGGCTAGCATGCACCTTTGAAAAGTCGCAAGTGCATTGCAAAGCCTGAAAGGCATTCTACGGAATGCAAAGGTTTCGTAGGGACATCTGAAGGTTGTCTTTTCCTGGTCTTCAGGATGGATAGGGACTTGGTTATATCCTGAACAACCATCTAGGAAGCAAAAGTATTTTTGCCCAGCTAACCTTTCAAGGATTTGATTGATGAATGGAAAGGGAAAGTGATCCATTTTAGTGGCTGTGTTCATCTTCCTATAGTCAATACAGACTCTCCAAGCAGAAGCTGAATGAGTGGTGAAGGTTTCCTCTTTCTCGTTAGTCGTAACGGTTATTCCCGCTTTCTTGGGTACAATCTATATGGGGTTAACCCACGGACTATCCGAGATTGGGTAAATAATCCTAGCATCGAGCCACTTGATTATCTCCGTCTTGGCCACTTCTCGCATATTCAGGTTTAGTCTCCTTTACATCTCGCGAGAAGGGAGGGATCCATCTTCCATAAAAATACAACGATTACAATAAGATGGATCTATCCCCCTAAGGTCGTGGATGGTCCAACCAATTACCTCCTTGTTGTTCTTAAGGACCTTAATTAACTTCGATTCTTGCTCCTTAGTCAAATCAGCACTAATGATCATAGGGGGAGTGTTTTCAAGTCCTAAGAACTCATATTTCAAAATTTTGGGCAATGGTTTCAATTCCAGCTGAGGTGGGTTTAGAGTAGAAGGTAGGGAGGATGTTGACAAATATTCATCAGGACGATCCAGCGGAAGAGGCTAGGAATGAACAAAATCAACAGCCTCTTCAGGGTGTGACAGGTCTACCACTGAGGCTTGTGGGTTGGGTTCGCTAAGGCTGGTGGAGTCCTCGAGTGCACTGATTGTCATACAAGTCTTAAGATCCTGATCCTCGGGCTCCTCAATGAATCCACAATCCCCAAATCCTCTTATCTCCTTAAAAATATCTAGAGTTAACTTCTTATCCCCAAAGATGATCTCCATACTACCGCTTTCACAATTTAAGTTGGCCTTGGTGGTAGATAGGAATAGATGCCACAGAATGATGGGTGTGTTCCTCAAATCATTAGGTACATCCATGTCAAGGATGAGGAATTCTATAGGAAAAGAGAAATCCTTGACCTTGACAATTACATCCTCAATAACGCCTCTCGGTGTGACCGAACGGTCTGCTAATTATAGAGTTACTGAGGTTGGCCTGAGTTCACCTAACGCAAACCTCACATAAAGAGAAGTCGAGATTAGGTTGATGGATGCACCTAGGTCAATTAGTGACCTATCAAAAGTGTATTCCCCAATAATGCATGAGATCAAGGGGCACCTGGATCTTTCCTCTTTTGAGGGAGGTGATGCAGGAGAGCAGAACTTGCCTGCTCATAGAGAATCACCTTGCTCGGAGTGGGTTCTCTTGGCTTATGCTTTTGGGTACATAATTCTTTCAAGAATTTAGCGTAAGCTAGGATGTGCTTAATAGCGTCGAGAAGCGGAATATTTATCTCTACGCTCTTGAATAAATTCAGGAGCTCCTTGTTGCTATATATGGTTTTCTTCTTCTTGGTTTTTAATAGGGCCTCAGGGAACGGGATATGGGTGGTATTTTCAATTTCCGGTCCCTGGGCCTTATTGTCTTCTTCAATCTCCTTCTCTCTCTCAAGCTCCCCAGGGTTTTGACTTCTAGAAGGTAATTCAGGGTTCTGGGTCTGCTTCCCACTTCTCAAGGTGACAGAGTTTGTAGAGGCATAAGGGTTTGGGTCTTGAGGTGGGGTAGTGAAGATTGGAGGGCCTTGGTTGGTCATATAACTAGAAGAAGATGAGGGACCCTGCTCAACCACCTGAGCATGTGCGTGTGGGTCCCTTTGATTCCCGTGCCCTTGGGCTCTATTGCGCTGATTTTGCACATTGTGCAGGTTGGGTACGGGTTGGAATGGTAGAGATTCAGGTTGTCAGGTGTTAGCAATTAACCCGGATTGCAAGTTATCCAATGATGTCTTCATTTGCTGCATAAGCTGAAGCATGGACCCTTGCATTTCTACCATCTGCCGGTTTAACTCAGCTTGCCCTACAAATTATTGGGCATTCCAAGATGGCTGAGTAACTGGTCTCAGGGGCAACTGGGTGTATACTTGATCCTGACCCAGAGGTCATTGAGATGCATAGTTGCTGGGTCGAGTTTGGGTCTGTTGCCCCTGTCTTTTCCAGGAGAAGTTAGGGTGGTTCCTCCAACCTTAGTTATAAGTGTTGGAATATAGGTTGGACCTAACATTCTCCTGCATTGCATACACATCCTCATAGGACGAGGATGAAAAGAAGGAAGGATCAGAAAAACTGGGATTAAAGGCCCCAGTTTGGAACCCATAAGCTTCCGAGGAATCCTGGCTCACAGGTTGAGCCGATTCAAGTTGGTTCACGAACTCCCGTCCCATGGGAGCTCGTGAGGAATGGAATTCCGAATTCTGGGATTGTGTAGGTGTAGAAGTGTTTCCTGAATTCCCAGACATCCATTCTTCCATTCTCTTAGCAACCAAGTCCATTTTATCCAATTTATTACAAATCAATTCCATGTCAAATGAATGAGAATCCTAGATCTCATTAGCACTTGACCTGGGTTGTTGGGACCGGTTCAATGCATCCATGGAGGCATGATTAATTGAGTTCTCTCCCATTTCCTTAAACAGGTCGTATGTGCTATCTACATCCCTGTTGAGGAAATTGCCTCCACAGGAGGCGTCCACGTGATTACGGAGTTGTTCAACCAACCCGTGATAGAAACTCTGCACGAGTTGCCATTTTGGCACCTCGTGGTGTGGACACTTCCTCAAAAGTTCCTGGAATCACTCCCAGGCACCATGAAATAGCTCCCCCAACCGTTGGGCGAAAGTGGTAATCACCTGTCGTAAGGCATTGGTCCCTCTGATAGGGAAGAATTTCTTCAAGAAAGTCAACTTAAGAGTAGCCCAAGTTTCTATCGGCCTTTGTTGTTCCCTTGAAATTGGGTTTTAAATCATTGCGTTGCAGTATAGTTCAAATCTCACGAAAAATAGATAAAATTTATACTCAAAAAAGTCCAAGGTCGTTTGCTGGGAGCAAGTAGGAATTCAATTCTCACCATTGCAATTTAAATAATAGAGATAAGAAATTGTAATCAAAAATTGATTTAGAATAATGTGGCAATAAGATCAAGTGTTAGACTACAAAAAGAATGAAGTAAAATGGTGATTTGAATCACCAATTACTCCCAACAATAATATCTAATGGAACTCAATAGCTACAAATGAAATAAACTCAAGTCAGTCATTTGATTATTCAATCAGACGTCTTAAACATATGATGAACAGTGCTTTTCTTTGCTTCTTCTTTCTTTGATTTCTTCTTCTTTTCTTCTTCTCTGGTTTTCCTCCTTCTCCTTCACAGACTCTTTTTCTGCTGTGGCTCTTCTTCTCTTCCTCTTCTTTTGCTGCTTTCTCTTCCTTCTCCTTCTTTCTCTGCTCTTCTTACTCTTCTTCTTCTTGCATAGGGGAAAGGGTCTTCAGATTTTGGCTAAGTGTTAGCCAACTTCCCAGAGATCAAAACCCTCCCCTACCCCACGCAGACTCTCCTCTCTTTCTCTCCTTGGGTCACGCTCTCCCAGAGCCTCCAACAGTATCGGGTTATCGGGTATTCGGACCTAGAGCACACCCAGGTCTAGGGCTACAGGTGTGGGTCGTAGCCGAGGAATGTAAAAGGCTTAGGAGAGTTAGGTTTGCGCCAGACCTGTGTGAGCAGTGTCATGGGAGAGGCAGTGAAGGGTGAGAGGGGACCTCACCCCCTTGTGTCTGAGGCAACTAAGCCCAAACACTTTTTCAATTTATGTGGCACAAGAGGACCGTCTGTATCCGATGTGGGACTATCCATCCCCCGTTCTTCGCATAGCAGCTGGAGATGAAGTCATCGTCCAATTCACACAATTGGGTTGGTCAATGCCTCAATTGATTGTTCTCAAGTGTTCTTGGGTTGATTCCGTGCTGCCTGGGACAAATGCTTGGGCCTGTAGTTGCTGGAGAGAGCTTCAAGCAAGCTCACAACATCATTGGCGAGACACCTGAAACTTGGAACTCATAAATAAGGTCTTTCGGCTACGTCAAAACATTCAGGAACGATCTCTGGAGCATGGCAAACTAGCTAAGGGAGTCGGCATGGTGTGGGCGTGAGTGATGAGGCTTGTCGACCTCGCGGAGGGTGGCTTGATGCGGGTTTGTTTGGTGAGCTGTTCGGAGGGGCAATCATCCTAACAAAGTTATGTCTTTTGCTCCTGAGGTCGAGGCAGAGGTGTGGAGTGTGGGAGCGGCCGACTTGGCGGTGTGTTGAAGCTGCTAGGGCTCACCGGAGTTCTGCTGGAGAGATGGAAGAGAAATAAATGCTTGAAAATAGAACCCATTATACATCTTAGATGATTTACATGTTTTATACATAATAATGTGCTATTTGAGAGGTATTATTAATTGCAGGTAATCCAGGGCAATAGATGACCGATCCAACCTTATGGATCTGTTCGGAATAACAACAGGAGTCCAATTGCATCAATCAGACTCCCGTAGCACCATGGGGAGTCCGTAGAAGTAGGAGCCAAGGGGCAAATTGAAGAATATCCAGACCTCACATGATAAATCCAACTGCACAGATGGATCCGGATCAATATTCACAGTCCAACGACGTAGAAATCAGCTTAATTAGAGGCCTACATCATCAGATACAAGGAGAAGAAGATGGACGTCCACGATGCCGCTGCGATGGCACCACGATGGCAACACGATGGCATCAGATACAAGGAGAAGAAGATGGACGTCCACGATGCCGCTGCGATGGCACCACGATGGCAACACGATGGCACCACGTGGTGCCATCGCAGCGGCCCCTCACCGTGCCCCAATATGGAAAGGAGAACTGTGAGCCGTTAGATCGTCATCCAACGGCTGCTATGCAGCCACGTCGCTCGCTTCCAACCACCTCATCACGCATGGGCGAGATCTCGACCGTTGGATTCCCATCCAACGGCCGAGGGCAGTCGCACAGGAATTGGAAAGTGCGACAATCCGTATACGTAGCGCAGCGGAGAGCATGCTTAACAAATAGCGCACGACGCGGATCAAAATGCGAAGTGGGAATCGGGCACTTGTGGATGAAATTCCACCGTCAGATCTTCATTGGGCGATGGAGCGGAGAACGCATGGCTGGCGCGGGAGCATTGGATGCAGACGCGTATGATGACGTGCGCCTCAAGGATTCAACGAGCGTTGTGCATTGATCGGATGACTGAGAATCCTTAAGGAGTTGAGGCACGCTTGAGCGGCGAGCGGCAGGCACGTGTGTGTGCAGGCAAGCGTGGGCGAGCGCAAATGAGCGGGAGCTGTCAGATCTTGATCCAACGATGCATAGGCTGCTATGTGGCAGCACTAGATTAAACCGAGGATAAAAGAAGGATTTGTAAGGCCGTTGATCTCCTAATCAATGGATCTGATTAATCTGAAGCCTTTGCATGGATTTAAGGGGCCAAATACCCCAAATGCCCTTGACTAAAGCTATAAAAAGAGGCCTAAGGGCCCCCTTTGAAAGGCATTCTTTAGAATTTCTTCTTCCTCCTACACCTTCTCTCTCTTCTTCTTCTTCCCATCTTCTTTGCATCCGTCTCTGCACCTCCGTCTGAAGAGTCTGTTGGGCCACCTCGATGGATTGTTGCTACTTCTCCCAACCTCTCCAAAAGGCCACCACGAACCACCCGTGGTGCCCTCGTTCTGTTACATAAGTAGTTTATGTTTATGTTAGAATTTGTCTAGTTATATATATGCAATTCAAGTTCAACTCTTTTGATTGATATATATACTGTGTTTATACTATTTAGCATTTATACTTGGAACAACATATGAAATCAAAAGTTTTTTCTGCCTTCTTGTGATCGACCAGGACTCACCAAATTCCGTTAAATTATTTGCTCGAGACGTATTTCGCATTATACTACAACATGCTAATTTTCTACGTGATCTACGCCACAAACATCAGGAGAGAAGAGGATTTATTTTAGGGCCTCAAATGGATGATCGGACCGTACGGATTTGATCAGGATGATGATCGAAGTCTAACGCCTTCGAAATCATTTAGATCGGAGTCCTGTAGCATCATATGAAGTCCGAGGAAGATCAATGGCCAGGAGGGCAATGCAACATCTGGACAGGCTTCAGATGAAAAATCCAACTGTACGGATGGATCCGGAGCGACAATCGCAGTTTGGTAACATGGGAATCATCTTGATTTGAGCACCGTGGCACCCTCTGCAACAGATAGATGATGGACGGCCCAGATGAAGCCACGTGGCGCCATCCAGGCTGCCCAACACTGGCCAACAGCAACTGGAAGGCACCCTCATCATCTTCAACATCAATTCTCAGTCATTAGATCTTGATCCAACGGCTAAGAACTCTCCTTCACCGCACTCCTTAAGCATTTGTGCGACCATCTGGACGACTTGGCGCAATAATGGAGGCATGGGCTTTCAACGAAGGGTGCAGGTTCGAATCCCCGCAGCCCCCCCAATTGGCCAATTGAGAACATAGCAGCGAAAGCATAGTGTAGTGCACGAAGGCACGCACATGCAAGCGCAGCGCAGTACACGGAGGCACGCTCGCGCAAGCGAAGTGAAACGCACATGACAGTACAATGCGGAGCCAACACGCGGCGTGCGGGCGATAAGGGGCGCGCAATGCGTTTGCCAGCGAGGCGTGAGCCGCGGGGGCGTGAGCTTCAGTGACAGTTGGGCGAGCCTTTAGTGACACTTGTAGCTGTCACTAATGGCTTGCGCTATCGTGAGCTAGTAAAGGAATTGAAGGGCGCGGATCTTCAGCGACAGTTGGGCGAATCTTCAGCGACGATTACTGCCAGCACTAATTGCCCATGGACGATTTTGTCTCTCCACTATAAAAGGACCTACCCCTCTCCATTCCAAAGCATCTCTTCCTTTCTTCCTCTCACCACCTCCAAGGCTCTAGAGAGAGCTTGTCCCAAGCCCGGGATGCTCCTTTAAGGTAGAAAACAAATATTTGTTCCCGCCTCTCAACCCCCTTCGTGGAGCATCCCGTGGCCGTCCTCTCACTGCCCTTTGGGAAGAAGATCCTCACCACAACGCTGTCCTGTCCCATCCTCCATCCTCTGGCTACATCCTCCTTCGTCCCACTCCTCACCACCTTCCACCAGGTGACGTCAGAGCGAGTCGTCCTCCAAGTGACCGTCAAAGGGGATTCTCTCACCTTTTTCTATCTTTTTTGCTTTTGTAGTGTAGTTTTTCCACTTTCGTAGTTGTAACAAACATTTATTCATAAATAGATGATTGTTCTTCTATCTCTCTCTTTCCTTTATATTTTGTAAGTAGATTAGCTAGAATTCATCAACCTGATCTCTTGCTCTATTAAAATACCAAAAAAAAATTATAAAAGATAAAAACGATAAAAACAAATAAAAGAGAAATGTGAATTTTTCAAAACCAAACGTTCTCCTCCCCGTATTCGACCCGGGACTCACTTTTGGAGTTTTGATTATAAATTTTATCTGATCAACGGGTTTTCTCGCGAATCAAACTACAATGACGAAGCAACGCTCTTTGTTTTTTTTTCACATTTTCCTACATTACTTACATATTTTTCTAACCTATCTTTCTTCTTTGATTTATTGTCTTGCAAGAACCCGATCAAGGAGTCGAAGGTGGTAGATTGGAGTAAAGTGCAGGTAGAGACATTTGTAAGTTTTATCCCAACACCCCTACCCTAGTTTTCATTCCATAACCTAATAACTCAAACCCAAATCAACTTAGGTGCTTGCATAAACCCTGGGGTATATTTTGGTTGTTTGATTGTCACTCCACTCACCTCACCCACCCGCATATATAAAAAATAAAAAATATTCTACTCTTGTGGGATTTAATTGAAAGCAACACTTAACACCCACAACTTCTTATCCTAAGGTGCATAATCACTTTGGTTCTACCACTTAATCGAGATCTAACCTATGGACCCGATACACTTCAACTCAATACACATAAGTGAGTAGAAATCTGAATAGGTTAAGCATTCTTGTGTGCCTTAACTAAGTAGTGTAACAAGCCAATTGATTGAGCTGTTTGGGTTACACCACTCAATTTAAAACTAATCCATCAAGTAGCTTGCCTCTTAGAGCTGATTTTTAGGGCTGAACCAGGCACTCCACATTTTTTTAGATTTCTAAAGGAATATATCATCACCAGTGCTTTTAAAACTTGGAGTGTTCTACTGAACCTTGATTGAATACACCTAAAGATTAAACCCTAAAAGCTACTAAATAAGGTTGAACCCTAAAAACACATATCAAATAACCTTATTTGCAAACCCTGGTTATGCATACACACACATTTGAATTGATCATTAAGGACACAACCCATTTAAAGGGCCCATCACATTCCAAGAGCTCAATCATCCTAAGCCTAATTAAAACTAAGTAGACGTTGGCCTTATGGATTGATTCGCTCTTCGAGGCTCAGACTGAGATTTTTTTTTTATTCATCTACTTTTACTGGTCCATTAGATGCCTACCTAGGGGAGTAGTGTCAAACGACTGTGGCTGGGGGGTACACTAAGAACCGGAAGCATAAGCCAAAGGAAGAACCTTCTCCCCAGCCCCTTTTTCTAACTGGTCGGATTGACCAGATAAAAGTAGACCAAATTGTTTATAATCTCAATATGGGTCCTGGGAGTTTATAGGTCTTTAGGATAACCCACTCAAGGACAGGGTTGATTGCTTGTATTGCAGGGCTCCTTTCTCTCTTTTGATTTCCATCCTATTCTACCATGTATCCTTCCACATCCTACACTCATTTCCCATCCTACCCTCCTACCACCACCTATACCGAAGATGATTATTATCCCGACTTGACTTATAATTACCCATCCACTAGCTAAGATAACTTTGATTGGAGATATGAATCCGGAACTCAGTGTCCAGGGCCTAACCCTAGACAACAAGACTATGATTACTATCCTTCCCAGAGCTACAATGATTATAGATCTCGATCCTTTGATGATCAACCTAATCAGATCTATAACCATGAAGGATATACTAATTATAACACTTACCCTCCCCAGTATCCCATTGAATATAGGTCGCTGCCATTCTTTAAACAACCTGAAATGACCTACTATCTGGGAGGGACCCGAGAACCTCAATATCTTGACTTCCCTAGATTTAACCCTAACCCACCCAACCTTGAATCGAACAAGTTGGTTCAGGTGAACCAGATTCAGGATAGGGTGTTGGCTAATTTGTGGAACACTATACAATCTTTAGAAGCTCAGCCAACACCATGCACTGAAGCAATGGAGCCTATGATCAAAATGATTGATGAACTTAATAGTTCTCTATTGGATTTGCTCCGAAATGTTAGGGATAAGGACTTGGGTGAGTTCCTTCTTGGGAAATTGTCGAGGTTGAGGATGAAATTTGTGGTTGCTCTAGTCCAATGGTGGAATGATTCTCAAGATGAACCCCCTTCAGGAGGGTCAATGTCTGAACCCACTCAAGCGCTTGTCAGGGGGGATACATTTTCTGAGATCGGGGATGACCTGGTTGGGCTAGAGCAACCCATTGAGGATGAATCGATTGATTCACCCGAGATCCTCGAGCCAAGGAGTGAGGAAATATGTCTCTTTGAACCAGAAAATGACAATCGATTTTTAGACATAAATGAGGATCATGAATTCTTTGACTTTGAGGGTGAAGAATCTCTTAGTGAAGTCTCACTTGAGCGTAAGGAAGATGATTTTAGTGAGACAAACGGGCTTGAGGGATCTGATGAACCATTTGATAGCCCAATCATTGAAGAGTATGATCATGTTGGGGCCAACTTGGACTATTCAAATCCTGATGACTCAATTAGTCTCCCCATTCCTCAACTACACCCTAAAGAATTGAATGATGATATTTTTGAGATTACTAGACCCAAGTCAATCCTGATTTAGCCACAATTGTTGGACTTGGGTATTTTAGATGGGGTGTACAATGATTTGGTGGTCCCAGAAACCTTGATCTTGGAGGATAGGAAGTTGGAAATAAAAATTTGGGAGGTTAATTCTGAGGGAAAAACAAGTTTGGATTTAAGGGTTCCTGTTGACCTAAAACCACCTACTTTCTACCAGGACCCTTACGATATCTTTCATGTGCAACCAAAGCTCGTAATAACTAATTATTTTTCTAAGTTGAACGTTAAGTGGACATCCGCACGTATTGAACCATCTTTACCTGTTGTCCGAAACTTTGGTCTTGGGTTGCACGCCACAAAACCACAGGCTCGGCCCTGCAAGCATAATAAGCTTTAGTTCTTGGTGATTTTCATCTAGAACCTGAGAACCACTCGACCTTGGGGCATAGGTCTCCATCATAATCCGGTCCACGTCTGTGGACGTCTTCTTGTGGCAAGTTTGTGGATTAATATTTTGATTTTGATTCTGACTTGCACTTGTGAATTCTCAATTTCTTCCTTGTATGTATGTTATGCCTAGCTGAAGGCATTAAATTTAGCATGTGTTTATATTCAACGTTCTTTGCTGAGCTGACCGGATTTTCACATTATTCAAGTGATATTCTGTTATTCCTCCCTTTTCATGTCATTGTTTTTACAAAGAGGACATTGCATCATGTAGGCATGGGAGGGTGGATACTTAATCCTGAAATTATTTCATTAGCTTTGTAGAATTTCTTTTATTTTCTTTAAAAAAATTGAAAATCCAGAAAAATAAAAAAAAGAAAAAAATAGAATTAAGAGAAGAGAACTTAGGCTTTTGGAAGTTACTAACTTTAGGAAACGATACAATAGGACCTAAACACTTAGACCCTTCAGGTCTTCGGGCTTAATTAACTCGGGTGTCCACTCGAATATGGCCTTAGTCTCTAATCATCGCCAGGTGATTCTATTTTAAACTGGTCAATAAATTGGGGTGATAAGTATACGACCTGTCAACTCGCCCTATGATTTGAGGGGCTTTAAGCCTAAGCATCTACACACTTTTTGCTCCGACTCACTTTTTGGCGATTTCTTCAGAAATTGGGTAGCTAATAAACCATCTAGGGTGGTGATGATAACATCATCATCAGCCATATCTAGCTTTAATCAGTCATAATTGATGTAAACATGTTTACACTACTTAAGATGTCTACTTATGTATGTTCTTAAGCATAGGATTGCATTACATAATATAAATATTGCATAACATGTATCATCTTGCATTTAGATTAGTTCGAATAAAATGGAGGTTAATTGTCTCCTTTTATGTTTAGGGATAGGGCAAACTTTTTATTGGGGTCTCGGATCAAAGATCCAACCGTATAGATGTGATCAGGGCGACAATTGGAGACCAACGACTCCAAGATCGCCCTAATCAGACATCTGAAGCATCAGATAGAGATCGGGGAACCCTAGAAGATCAAGAGCCAAGATGGTGTGAATCCACACTTCAAATGACAAATCCAACCGCATGGATGGATTCGGATCGACGATCGTAGCCTAACGACGTGAAAATCGACTCAATCCGACAACCGTGGCACCATCTACATCATCTAGAAGATGGAGAGCCAAGATGGTGCCACGTGGCACCATCTTAGCCGCCCAATCAGCAGTTACACCTGCCGTGCCCTCTCTTCTTCGACGATTCTCTGCCGTTGGATGTGCATCCAATGGCTGTGAGCGCGTGCACACAAAACCTAAGCGCAACACAAATGCGCTGGTAGCGCGTTGGTCGAACGAGATTACGTGACGCAGCAGCGCGTGTTTGAACCTGCACGAGCGGCATCTGAGGCGTGGTGATGGAGCTCAATTGACTGCTCGATCTTGATCGAGCGATCGCGCGCGCGCGATAGTGCTCACGCCGCATAAGATGCCCGCACGTAACGCGGGATCAGACGCGGGCGAGCGCGCAGAGGCACTACGAGGCGCGAGATAAGTCGTCCGGTCTCACGATTGGATGGCTAGGATCAGCTGAACGTGGAGCATGTGTTACGTGCGAGTAGGCGAGCAGGCACGTACGCTCCGCCCCACTACGCCCACGATGGGGCTTTAGCAATGATTTTATCCGTCACTAAAGATCCCTTATTTAATGTTTTGAGATTTAAAAGACCAATTTGCCCTCATTCTTTGCAACTATAAAAGGAGGCCTCCTCCATACGAAATCTTCATCCCTTCCTTCTCTTCTCTCCCTCTCCAAAGCTCAAGAGAAGCTTATCCCACACCCGGGATGCTTCTCGCGAGATAAAGTTAAATTTTCGTCCCCCTTTTGGAAGCGGATCCCACGACGACGATGACATGCTGCCCCATTCCCATTCTTCCCACTTCGTTCTCCTTCGTCCTGCTCCATTCCCCATCTTCCAGGCGTCGTCCTGTCCGACTCGTCCTCCAAGCGACCGTTGAGGAGGATATTTCTCTCTCCATTCTTTTTAATGCTTTCTAGAGTAGATTTACTACTTTCTAGTGTAATCATTTTCTGCTTTCTAGTTATAATGTTTAGTGTAACAAATAATCTTTTTGATATTGAATTCCATGTTTTTTCTACATCTCTTTTTTATTTTTGTTTGTAATATTCTCTCTCTCTCTTCTATTTATTGTAAATAGTTAGCTTCTAATTAATTATTCTACTTCGTGACAAATAAAATAAACACGTATTTTTAAATCAAACGTCCACCTCCTTGAGTTCGACCCAGAATTTTTATTCTGGTATAAATTTTATTTGTTGAACACGAGTTCTTTGCTTTCACACTACGCCGATAGGTTTTCAAAACCAAATACGTTAGCGTAGCAACTCATAGCATTCAACATTTTGGCGCCATTACTAGGGAGGCGACGCTCTTTGATTTTTTTTGCATTTTTACAACTTACGAATTATTTACCTCACTTCTCTCCTTTCTTATTGTGATTACAGGTACTCTTTCAAGATGAGCAAACACGATAGATCGGAGCAAAGTGCTGTTGAAGGTTCTGTGAGTTACCCCCCACCTCCCACCCATTAGTTTTCATTTCATCACATAATAACACAAATATCAATCAACCTAGGTGTTCTTATAGGCTCTAAGGCTAGCTTTGTTTGTTTGTTTGACACCCATACCCGCCCCAACCTCCACATTTAAAAAGAAAAAGAATTTAAAAAAATCTCACAGAGGTTCATAACCTCATATGATTTTCAAACTCAACTGGTAAACCGATCTTTGGAGCTGGTACACACATCCAAACACATAATTGAGTAGAAATCAGATTAGGTAATCATTTGTGTGCCTAATTAAGTTGTGCAACATGCCAATTGTTTGAGTTGATTGGGCCACGCCACTTCAATTAAACTCAACTCATCAAGTAGCTGCCATTTAGGTTCAACTCTCAGGGATTTACCAGGCACTCCACATTATTTTAAGTTTTAAAGGAAAACATCTTCATCAGTGCTTTCAAAACCTGGTGTGCCAACAAAACTTGTTTGAAAACACCTAAAGTTGAATCCTAAAAGCTAGTAAGCAAGATTTGAACCCTAAAATTCACTGCATCAAAAAAAAAAATCTTGCTTGAAAACCACTGGTTGTGCACTCACACACACATCAATCAATTATTAAGGGCACAACCCAGATAAAGGACTCATCACATTCCAAAAGCACATTCAAACCTAGCCCTAAATAAAACAGAGTAGACGTTGGCCTTAAGGATTCGACCCGCTCTTCAGAGCTCAGAATGAGATTATTTTCGATTAGTCTGTTTCTACTATTCAATCTGATGTCTAGCTAGGGGAGTAGAATCAAACGATTGTGGCTGGGGGGTACACTAGGAACCGGTGGCACAAGCCGAAGGAAGAACCTTCTCTCTAGTCCCTCCTTCTAATTGGTTGGATTGAACAGATAGAAGTAGATCAAATCATTTTTCTATCTCAAGATGAGTTTTGGGAGTCTGTAGGTCTTTAGGCTAGCCCACTTAAGGACAGGTTTAATTGTTTGAATTGCAGGGCGCCTTTCTTCCTCCCATCTATCATGAATCCTTCCACAATTTATACGCATTCCCTCTCTTTCTCTCCTGTTATGAGTTATCCTCAACATGACAATTATCCCGACTCATACTGTAATCAATCATCGGTTAGTTGGGATAACTAGAATTAGGGATACAGTTCCAGACCTCCGTGTTTAGGGTCTAACCCTGAACACTATGATTGTGATTTCTATCCTTCTCCGAGCCACGTCGATTATAGATCGTCAACCTTTCATGGACAACCTAATATGATCTACAATCAAGAAGGATACACTAATCCTTACCCATCCTCTGATTACACTGCCTTTAGGTCATCACCACCTTTTGAACAATTTGAGATGACCTATTTTCAGGAAGGGTATAACGAATCTCAATTCGTTAATTCCCCTGCATTGACCCCAAACCCGCCCAACCCTGAACCAACTCATTTGGTTCAGGGTAACCAAGTTTAAGAGAAGGTTTTGGCTAATTTGAGGAATATCATACAATCTTTAGAAGTTCAGCCAATACCTTGCACTGAAAGATTGGAGCCTCTTATTGAAATGATTGATGATTTGAATAAGTATTTGTTGGATTGGCTCTAGGATGTTAAGGATAAGAACCCAGGTGAGTTTCTACTTGGGAAGTTAGCGAAATTGAGGATGAGATTTGTGGTTGCTTTAGTTCAGTCGTGGGATGATTCCCAGGATGAACTCCCTTTAAGAGAGCCAATGTCAGAACCCGCTCAAGCACCTGTTGGGGGGGACACATCTTACGAAGCTGACCAGATTGAATTAGAGCAACCAATTAAGGATGATATGATTTCTTCACCTGAGGTCCCTGAGCCAGGGTATGAGGAAACGTATGTCTCCATGGATCAGAAAGTGATAGATGATTTTGTGACAATCATTAATACAGATGTTGATTTCTTTGATTCTGATGGTGAAGATTAAAGTTGCGAAGTCTCACACGAGTTTACAGAACACGATTTCTATGAGACGATTGGGCCTGAGGAATCTGATAGATCATTTGATAGCCCAATAACTAAGGAAACTGAGCTTATCAAGGCTCACCTTACGGATCCAAACTCGCATTTTCTGTAGGATTCAATCAAATGCCCTAATTGTCAATTACACCCCATTGAGCTTATCGATGATTTTATTTTTGAGATAACTAGAACCAAGTCAATTCTGATTCGGCCACATCTTTTAGACTTGGAAATTTTAAATGGGGTGATTAATATGCAAGAGGTCCCGGAATTTAACATTCTGATTGAGGCGGATAGGAGTTGGGAAGTTTTGATTTGGGAAGTTAACTCTAGAGGAAGTAGAAGACTGCGTCTAAGGGTTCCATTTCATCTGAAACCATCAAACCAAAACCCTTATGACATTTGTTCTGAGGATGTTCAACTCAGGCACACATTCATTGATTATCCTTTTGATATCTCTGTATCCCGACTTTTTGGTCTTGGGTTGCATCCTCATAAATCGCAGGCCCGACCCCGCTTGCATACTAATTTTAGGTTTTGGGTAATTTTTATCCAGAACCTGAGATATTTTTTATTATGGGGTATGGGTCTGCATCACAATCTGGTCCACATCTATGGACATCTGCTGGCAGGTTCGAGGTTTCATCTTTTTATTTTGATTCTGACCTGCACTTGTGAATTCTTTATTTCTCTTCTTTGTATAGTGTGTCTAGCTGAAGACACTAAATTCAGTACGTATACAGTTCTTTTTAGTTTTTAACTCAGAGCGGACCTGACATTCATGCAATTCAGGTGCTTTCTACTCTATTCCATTCTGTTTTATGTCTTTTTAATATAATGAGGACATTGCATGGGTATTCATCTCTGAATTTATTCGTCAGCTCCGTAGATTTGTTTTATTTTCTATTATATAAAAAAAAATTGAATTAGGAATGAGAACTTGGGTTTAAGAAAATTTTCAATCTTAGGAAATACTACATTATGATTTGAACACAAAGACCCTTCAGGTCTTTGGACTTAATCAGCCAGTGTATCCACTAAAATGTGGATTTATTTTTCAAGTCCTCGCCATCTTAATTCTATTGTAATGGGAGTAAATAAGTTTGGGTGATAAGTACACGACTTATCAACCCGCCCTCTGATTTAAGGGAACTTTAAGCCTAAAGCATCTACACACTATCTTGTCACTGACTCGTTAATTGGAGGTTCTAACGGAAATTGGGTAGCTAATGAACCTTCTAGGGTGATATGGCTGGCAAGTTATCATGGGTAACAACCCATAGGTAGGTTGTCTAGAGCCCAGTCACCGGACCTTTCTCTTTTTGCTGCCTTTAGGTAAATTTTAGACCAGGGAAGCCACCTACTTAAAAAGAGAAAAAGAAAATCAAAAAGTAAAGAAAAGAAAAAGAAAAGAAAAAGAAAAGGAGAAAAGAAAAAAAGAAATAAGCCACACTTCGCTGCACGAGTATGGCTGGCAAGTTACCGGTGGTAACAGCTCATCGACCGATTGTCCAGAACCCAGCTCAATAAATGCACTGAAAATTCCCAAAACACATAGGAAGAAGCGAAGAAGTAGAATAAATCGGGGAGATATATACTAGATTCACCCTTGTGTTGACCCTGTAAAAATTAAAGTAGGGAGAAAGCTACCGATTGTAAAGATACACCTTTAGGCAGAATTCTCTTTTTAAGGTCACCTAGAGGCATAGAAATCCGAAGTCCGTTTTAACTGTTGGTCAATGAGTCTATCACATTCACAATAAGATGCTTAGAACTTAGGGTTCTCATCAAATCTTGGGTGAGTTGAATGGCCGTAGAAAGCCACTCTTAAACCCTAAAACTTGAAAATCCAAAAAAATTAGAAAAGAGGAAAAAGAGAAAAAGAAAATTTTCTTTGAATAAGGCGAGGGCTTGAGATGGTCTGTATTTTGGCAGATACCCAGGCACTGCTGTGTCTTTGAAAGTTTAGATCCTAAGTAGACATTTTCTTAATGATTGAAAATAACTCATGCCCAAATAATCCAACCTAATTCTTTTACAAATAGCATGTAGTTTTTGCTAGGGACTAGCGAAAGATAGGCATGGGGGTATGATGTAAACATGTTTACACTACTTAAGATGTCTATTTATGCATGTTCTTAAGCATAGGATTGCATTACATAATATAAATATTGCATAACATGCACCATCTTGCATTTAGATTAGTTTGAATAAAATGGAGGTTAATTGTCTCCTTTTATGTTCAGGGATAGGGCAAACTTTTTATTGGGGCCTCGGATCGAAGATCCAACCATACAGATGTGAAAAGGGCGACGATTGGAGACCAATACTCCAAGATCGCCCTAATCAGACATCTGAAGCATCAGATAGAGATCGGGGAACCATAGAAGATCAAGGGCCAAGATGATGTGAATCTACACTTCAAATGACAAATCTGATCGCACGGATGGATTCGGATTGACGATCACAGCCTAACGACATCAAAATCGACTCAATCCGAAGACCGTGGCACCATCTACATCATCTAGAAGATGGACGGCCAAGATGGCACCACGTGGCACCATCTCAACTACCCAATCGGCCGCTACACCCGCCGCGCCCTCTCTTCTTTGATGATTCCCCACTGTTGGATGCACATCCAACGGCTGTGAGCTCGCACACACAAAACCTAAGCACGACATAAACGCGTTGGTAGCGTGTTGGTCGAACGTGAGTATGCGACGCAGCGGCGCTCATTCGAACCTGCGCGAGTAGCATTTGTGGCATGGCGATGGAGCTTAATTGACCACTCGATCTTGATCGAGCGGTCGTGCACGCGAGATAGCGCTCAGATCGCATCAGATGCCCGCGCGTAACGCAGGATCAGATGCAGGCGAGCGCGTAGAGGTGGCGCTGCGAGGCGCGAGATAAGCCATCAAATCTCATGATTGAACGGCTAGGATCAACTGAATGTGGAGCGCGCATTACGCATCAGTAGGTGAGCAGGCGCACGCTCCCCGCCCCACTACGCCCACGATGGGGCTTTAGCGACGGTTTTATCCGTCACTAAAGACCCCTTATTTAATGTTTTGAGATTTAAAAGACAAATTTGCCCTCATTCCTTGCAAGTATAAAAGGAGGCCTCCTCCATACGAAATCTTCATCCCTTCCTTCTCTTCTCTCCCTCTTCAAAGCTCAATAGAAGCTTGTCCCACACTCGAGATGCTTCTCACAAGATAAAGTCAAATTTTCGTCCCCCTTTCGGAAGCGGATCCCACGACGACGACGACGTGCTGCCCCGTTGACATTCTTCCCACTTCATTCTCCTTCGTCCTACTCCGTTCCCCGTCTTCCAGGCATCGTTCTCCAAGCGACCATTGAGGAGGATATTTCTTTCTCCATTCTTTTTTACTACTTCCTCCAGGCATCGTCCTCCAAGCCACCATTATCGCGAAGGAATCCTTCTCCAGCAACCTTTGATTGAAGAGAACTCCTTCTTTGATCAATGAATCCCTTCCAAAATTGGCAGGGAGATTCCTTGAGAAGTTCTCTTTCCAATGAATCCGATCTTGAGCCCAACAGCCTTCCTAATCTCTCATGCGAACGCATGAGAGATTTGGGTATCTCATAGGTTTTCTACTCTGGCGAGCCTTCCAAGCTTGGGAAGCTTGCTTCCCAAGCTCTAATCACCCTCTAGAGACCTGTAAAGGGAACCCCAGCGCAAGGTCGTGCTTCTCAAGCTTGAATTCCGGCCTTGAAACCCCCATTTCCTCTCTCCGCTCTGGCTATGAAACTTCGCATGCTCCGACGACTCCTCCCGATCTCCCTCATTGTCCGTCCGCAATACCGGTGGCAGATTCATCTTCCTCGTCTTCTTCCGCATCATGCCATACCAACGGGCACTCCCCAACCTTCGTCGTCGTCACCGTCCTACCTCCACCGAAGTACTTTCTTCCTCGACACCGGCCAATCAAAGCCGGTGGCGTTGTCCCCCTTTTGTCTATTAGATTAGGGTTAGTTTAGTTATTTTAGCATCTTAGGTTAGTTTTACACCCTAAAAGCCCAAAAATATGCCCTCAACACCGTCGCAAGCCACCTTCGTCTCCATCTCCGGCTGCTGCTCCGGTGAGGCATCCCTACCGCTACACACCTCCTTTCGACTCACCGAAACCCTCATAAGCTCTGCCGCACCACCCTATATAAAACCTCTCTCCTATTTCACTCTACCGTCCACCCGAAATCTCCATCGAACAAACCCATCATCTCTGACCTATTTCGACTTCGCCAGCCACCTACACTCATCCTCGCGCTACATCGCACCCACTACCACATTCACCATGCTACGGCGAAGCTGCTAAACCATCTGACGAGGCCGCAAGGCCGTGTTCTTCATTTTCAGATTCACTGCCACCACCGCCATTACCAGAGCTGCTTCGAGCAAGTTTGAAGCCATATTCTTGCGGCATCTGCTCCAGACTCCACCTTCAGGTGACGCGGAACACCTCCAGGAATCATCCCAGGTATTCGATTGAGGCCTCCATCAGCTACAGCCATCCAATTGAGTGGAAGCATCTTCGCTGTAGTGCACAAGCAGAAGGACAGGGACTTTAGTCCCACATCGTAGAGCAGCGGATCTCCTATAGTACATAAACAGAAAAAGTGATTGGGGCTTATCTCCTCAACACACAAGCGGGTGAGGTCCCCTGCACACTCCCCTCATGCCTCGCCTGTGACACTATGCACATGGGCCTGGCTCTGACCCGTATACCCATCTAACCCTGTACTTACACCTCGGCTGCAATCCATGCCCGTAGTCCTGGTCCCGGGGTGCGCATTGATCCAATAGCCGAATACCCTATACTGTCCATGGCCTTGGGAGGGCGTGAAAGAGGTTGACCTAGAATGTCTATTAATGCATGTTCTTAATGTCACATTCACATCATATAGTGTAAATAGTTCATAACATGCATAATAATGCATTCAGATTAAGTTGTGTAAATCGTACAGTAATTGTCTCCTTTTTATGGTCAAGGACAGGGAGACCTTTTATCGGGGCCTTGGATTGAAGATCCAACCATACGGATCTGATCAGAGCAATTATTGGAGTTCAACGACTCCAAGATCGCCCTAATCGGATATCTATAGCATCAGATAAAGATTGAGGAACCCTAGATGATCAAGGGCCAAGATGGTGTTAATCCGCACTTCAAATGACAAATCCGACCACATGGATGGGTTCGGATCGAGAATCGCAACCAAAATGCGCGAAAAATGATCCAATCCGATACCCGTGGCACCATCTACATCACTCAGAAGATGGATGGCCAAGATGGCGCCACGTGGCGACATCTCAGCCGTCCAACCAGCCGCATGCACCCTCCTCAGCTCATCTAACCAATGCTTCTTTGCCGTTGGATGCACATCCAATGGCTGCAAGGCACGCACGCACGAAACGAGCGCTCGACATAAATGCGCCCGCAGCATGTTGGTCGAGCGCTCTATCGAGAAGAGGAGGTGCAGGTTCGAGCCCTCGCAAGCCTTAATTTGGAGCAGGTGCACGGGTGCGAGGAGCTACATGATCATGATCCAATGGTGCCATGTAGCCGATAGCACCCACACGCTATCAGATGCCCCTGCTTGACGCGAGCTCGCACACGCAAGGTGCGCACAGTTGAGGCGCGGCGAGGAGAGATCTAAGCTGTCCGATCTCATTATCGGACAGCTAAGATTTGAAGAATGTGAAGTGCATGTTTTAGGTGCGGAATGCGAGTGGGCACGCGAGCGCCGCCCACAAAGGCCACGTTCAGGCCTTTACTGACGATTTATCCGTCACTAAAGGTCCTGAATTAGTGTTTTTCAAAATGTAATGACCAAAATGCCCCCACTGCTTGCAACTATAAAAGGAGATCCCCTCAATATGAATTTCTCATCCCTTCTCTTCTCTCCCTCTCCAAAGCTTAAGAGAAGTTTGTCCCACACCTGGGATGCTCCTCAAGAGATAAAATCAATTTTTCGCCCCTGATGAGTCCATTTTAATGGATTAATATTACGCCTAAGTAACTTTAATCGTACCGTTTAGGTTTGTTAATAACTACATTAAGTTATAGAATGTTTGCATTCATCATGATTTAAGTTTACATCTATTTTATATTATTCTATAACTTAATATGTAATGATTTACATTTTTATGATTACAAGAATAATATTTTGAAAGGGGAAGGGGGGAATAATTTCCCCAACACATATCCGGCCAGCCGCAACTCCTCCCACACATTCATCGGATCTCCCGCCACCCTCCCTCAACAAACGAGGCCAAAAATAGCTAAGGGATTTGAAAATCCCTTAACTCACGCACGCACAAAGGAGAGGAGTTAAAGAGGAGGCAGAGAAAGGAGAGGGGCATCGGCATCTTCCCCCTGCAGGGAATTGCTAACTCGTGTGCACTGTGCACCAAGCCTGCACCTGCCATCACCGCACCGCCCCACTTGCTCCCGCAAGGCTCTTCCTACTTCCAACACCTAGGGCTCCCCGCAGGCACCACACGCCAAGCACTATCAACGCTCCCCTCCCACGTTGCAGGCGCTCGCGCCATCACCTCTGCCTGCTCCAGCCCACCTGCAGGCGCTAACACCGAGCCACCCGCTCCCGCAGAGCGCGCCTCTCCAATCACCGCACCAGCATAGCGCCTGCACCTGCACCCAACCTTTGCAGGCGCCTGCTCCACCTTGCGCGCTCATCGGCCACCATAGCCAGGCCGCACCCGCATAGCTCCTCCCTGCAGCGCACGCCTGCACCCATCTTCAAGCACCCACAGGCTCTGCATCCACCCCTGCCAGGCCACGCCCGTAGGCGCATCCTCCTCGGCAACGGTGCCAATTTGACGAGTCGACTTTTCGCTATGCGTTGTAGTATTTAAGTGGTGGAAAAATCGACTAATCAACAATAAAAATAACCACTCACAGTAGAACGGGTTGTGTCCACAGGGAGGTAATTTTGCAATAAGCTCTCGATTATTTTATATTCTTTCGGTTAAGTGCGAAATCCCTATTCAAATCCGACATAAAATGTGATGGAAAGACGATTCACAATAGCTCAAAAGGATAAGGGTATATGTGCAGCTTTCCCTCGCTGAAATCTTCAATAAATATATGATGATTTTATGTAATTTTCAATTGACATATACTAGAGAAAATTGGTACGTAGGTTAAGCCCAAAACCAATCTTGAAATAGGTGAATATCAATAACGTGCAATTATCAGAAAGCATGAGTGTGCATTTGTAATTTTGCCATAATAAAATAATAATAAATCAAAAATTAATTTTTGGTGGCAATGGCATTAGATGTAATTTTTAATGGAATGTAAAACAGAGCATTTGCTCTCTCTCCTTGCGAGAGAGAGCACTGGTGGGGCTTTCACACGCAATAAAGGTTGGCGAAGACGAGGCCGATCCGATGGAGGTTGCGGCGTCGACGGAGATGGTCGGAGGTGGCCGGTCGACAGAGGAGAAGAACACCGGAGGAGGCTATCTGCTATGAAGGCACTGCTTGAGAGGGGCGCGCAGAGGTGTGCGCAGCCTGGCAGGGTGAAGGCGGGTGGACGCTGCTGGAGCAGCGCGATTCGTCAAAAACAAACGATGTTTCTTTGGCAAGAATATTGGTCAAAGGACGAGCAACCTTCGAGAAATCCTTGATGAATCTTCGATAAAATCCCACATGGACAAGAAATGATCGAATTTGCTTAACAGATGTGGGAGGAGGAAGTTTAGCGATAGCATCAACCTTAGCTTTATCCACTTCAATTCCCCATTCAGAGATTACATGACCCAAAACGATGCCTTCTTGGGTCATGAAATGACTCTTTTCCAAGCTAAGGACCAATCGTGTTTTGATACATTTCTTAAGAATCATTTCCAGATTAGCCAAACAAGAGTCAAATGATTCTCTGAAAACAGAGAAATCATCCATGAAGACTTCCATAAACTCCCCCACCATGTCAGAAAATATGGCTAGCATACACCTTTGAAAAGTCGTAGGTGCATTGCCTAACCCGAAAGGCATCATACGAAAAGCAAAGGTTCCGTAGGGACAGGTGAAAGTAGTTTTTTCTTGATCCTTGGGATGGATAGGTACTTGGTTGTATCCCGAGTAGCCATCAAGAAAACAGAAGTACTTCTGCTCGGCTAATTTTTCCAAGATTTGATCGATGAAGGGTAGGGGAAAATGATCCTTTTTAGTGGCTATGTTCAGCTTCCTATAATCAATACAAACCCTCCAAGAGGAAGCTGAACGAGTTGTGATAGATTCTCCTCTCTCGTTAGTCAAAACGGTAATCCCTGCTTTATTCGGAACATTCTGAACAGGACTTACCCAGGGACTATCAGAGATTGGATAAATAATTCCTGCATCGAGCCACTTGATGATTTCCTTTTTGGCCACTTCTCACATATTTGGATTCAATCTCCTCTGCATCTGGCGAGAAGGGCAGGATCCATCGTCCAAAAATATTCTATGATTACAATAAGATGGCTCAATCCCCCTAAGGTCATGAATGGTCCAACCAATTGCCTCCTTATGTTCCTTCAGGACCTTGATCAATTTAATCTCTTGCTACTTTGTCAATTTTAGCACTGATAATCACAGGGAGCGTCTTCTGAGGTCCTAAAAATTGATATTTCAAATTCTCAGGCAATGGTTTCAATTCAAGCTGGGGCGGGTTGATGATTGATGGTAGGGTAGATGCTGAAGATTCAACAAGATGAAGAGGTTGTGAGTGAACAAAATCAATAACCTCTTCCGAAGATGTCAGGTCAGCCATAGAGGGTTGCAGGTCAAATTCATCATCCAAAGAGGAACTTTCGATTGAAGAAACCATCAAACAAGTTTCAATGTTATCATTATCCTCATCAAGTTCCTCAATAAATCCACAATCCTCAAATTTGTTAATTGCCTTAAAAATATCCAATTTCATTCGTTGATCCCCAAAGGCGATTTCCATGCTACCGCTTTCACAATTAATGTTGGCCTTAGCGGTAGCCAAGAACGGACGCCCCAGAATGATGGGCGTGTTCCGCAGATTATCGGGTACATCCATGTCCAGGACAAGGAAATCTATAGGAAAATAGAAATCCTTGACCTTAACTATAACATCTTCAATAATGCCTTGCAGGTTTGTGACCGAGCGGTCCGCTAGCTGTAGCGTTATTGAAGTTGACCGAAGTTCACCTAACCCAAACTTCTCGTAAAGAGTAGTCGGAATTAGGTTGATGGATGCACCCAGATCCAAAAGTGTTCTATCAAATGTGTAATCTCCGATAACGTAAGAAATCAATGGAGCACTAGGATCTCTCTTTTTCTGAGGGAGGTAGTGCAGGATAACAGAACTAGCCTGCTCGGAGAGTACCACCTTCCTCGGAATAGATTCTCTCGACTTACGCTTTTGTGTACATAATTCCTTTAAAAATCTTACGTAAGCCGGTATGTGCTTGATAGCATCAAGGAGCGGGATATTGATCTCAACATTCTTAAATAGATTTAGAAGATCCTCATTGCTATCCACAGACTTCTTCTTCTTTGATTTGGTTAAGGCTTCAGGAAAATGAACATGAGTCAGATCTTTGGAATCAGGTTCCTGAGCCTTGATTTCTCCTCTAGAATTCTCCTTTCTCTCCTCAGGTTCTTTAGGATTCAAAAGATCAGAATATTTTGGTTGTGGATCCTGAGTCTTCTTACCACTCCTCAAAGTGACAGAATTTGCAGATGCATAAGAATTTGGGTCTTGGGGAGGTTTAGGAAAGATTGGAGGGGCTTGATTAACCATGAATTGTTGATTTGCAGAAGAAGAAGAAGAGGACGAGGAACCCTGCTCAACCACCTGAGCATGTGCGTGTGGGTCCCTCTGATTTCTGTACCCATGGGCTTGGTTGCCTGAATTCATAATATTTCACGGGTTGGGTACGGGTTGGGATGGTAGAGATCCGGGTTGATGAGAGTTAGCAATGAGCTCGGATTTCAAGTTGTCCAGCGAGTTTTTCATTTGCTGCATAAGCTAGAGCATGGATCCTTACATCTCTACCATTTGACGGTTCAAATCAGCCTGCCCTGGGGGTTGATGGGCATTCCAAGCTGGCTGATTGACCTGATTCGGAGGCAACTGAGTATATATTTGACCCTGACCCATTGGTCGTTGCAGAGCATAGTTGCCGGGTCGGAATTGGGTCTGTTGCCCCGAGTTTTTCCAAGAGAAGTTAGGGTGGTTTCTCCAACCTGGATTATAGGCATTCGAGTAGGGGTTGGATCTAACATTCTCTTGTACAGCACAAACATCCTCATAGGGTGAGGATGGAGAGAAAGAAAGGGAAGGATCAGAAAAATTGGGACCAAAGGCCTAAGTTTGGAACCCGTGGGGTTCCGAAAAATGTTGACTCACAGGTTGAGCCGCATCGAGTTGATTCACGAACTCCCGTCCAGAAGGAGCTCATGAGGAATGGAATCCCGAATTTTGGGATTGAGTGGATCGAGAGTTGTTCATAGAATTGCCAGCCATCCACTCTTCCATTCTCTTAGCAACCAAGTCCACCTTATCAAGTTTGTTACAAATCAATTCCATACCAAATGAATGAGAGTCATGGACTTCATTGACATTTGATCTGGGCTACTGGGACCGGTTAAAAGTATCCATGGAGGCATGATTGATTGAATTCTCACTCATTTCCTCAAATAAATCATGTGCACTACCTGCATCTTTATTGAGGAAATTACCTCCGCAAGAAGCATCCACATGATTTCTGAGTTGCTCAGTCAACCCATGATAGAAAATCTACACGAGTTGCCATTTCGGCACCTCGTGGTGTGGACACCTCGCAATAAGTCCTGGAATCGCTCCCAAGCCACATGAAACTGCTCCCCCAGCAGCTGGGTAAAGGTAGTGATTGCCCGTCTCAAAGCATTGGTACGTCCGACTGGGAAGAATTTCTTTAGAAAGGTCAATTTCAACTCATTCCAAGTTGTAATTGGTCTTCCTATTGTCCTATACCAATGCACGGACTTATCCCTAATAGAGTGGGGGAAGAGCCTCATGATCATTTACTCCTTGTTTACGTTTCCTGCCTTGGTGGTTTGGACCAAAGTGGTCAAGTCCTCCAAGTACTGAAATGGATCTTCAGAGCCAAGCCCATGATAATGTTTAATCAGGCTTAACACCTCAGGCTTGATTTCTACGTCACCAGCAGGAATCTGGACGTCGGGATGTTCCCCGTAATTTGAAGGATCATAAAAATCCTTCAAGGGCTGAGTGCCCTGCATTCTCTGGAACCATTCCTTTATTCTCTGCATTTGTTCCAGCTGCCTTCGAAATTCTTCCTGTGGATTTCCAAGTAGAGGGGGCTGTTGGTCGACCATGGGATCAATTTGACCAAAATCCAACTTGCGCCTCCTAGAATGTTCTAATGGTCCTTCCAATCGGGGATTCAATGACCGTCTTCCCAGCATAAACTAGGAGAAGGTCGGAAGGACTGGGGATAGGGACCCTGCAGCACAACAAAACAAGGTTGTCCTTAAGTGGGGTAGCCTAAGGATCTACTGACTCCTAAAATCTGCTTTAAGACTGTAAATGATTTACTCTACTTACATCTGTTTAATCAACCAGATAGAAGGAGGGACTCGGGAGAAGGTTCTTCCTTCGACTTTTGCCTCTGGTTCCTAGTGTACCTCCCAGCCACGGTCGTTTGACGCTACTCCCCTAGCTAGACATCAGATTAATCAGTACAAGTAGGTTAATCAAAAACAATCTCAAACTAGGCCCTAAAGAGCGAATCAGACCTTAAGGCCAACGTCTACTCAATTTTATTAAGGCCTGGGATTGTGGTGCTTATGGAATGTGATGGGCCCTTAAAATGGGTTGTGCCCTTAATGATTAATTGAGATTTATGTAAATGCATGTACAACCAGGGTTTTCAAGCAAGATTATTTGTGATGCGTGAATTTTAATGTTCAAATCTTGCTTAAGTAGCTTTTAGGGTTTCAAATTAGGTGAATTGCAATCAAGTTTCTATGCAAACCAAGTTGTCAAACACAGGTGAAGATTATTTTCCTTTAAAACCAGAAAGAAAGTGGAGTGCCTGGAATAGACCTAGATTGAAAACCCTAAGGAGGAGCTACTTGATGAGTTGATTTTAAGTAGAGTGGTGCGACCCAAACAGCTCAAACAATAGGCCACAAATGCACCACTAAGTTAGGCACTCAAAGATGGTTAACCTAGAATGATTTCTACTCTTTTATGTGTTTCTTTGTGTGTACTGGTTCCACAGATCAGAACTCGATTGAGTAGAAACAAATCATTTTGATTAAGTACCTTGAATGTGGGTGTATGTTGTGTGTTTGTTGAAAATTACCCCACAAGATTATCTTTTTGTTGTTTTTTTTATAAATGAGGGTGGAATGAATGTGGGTGAGAATCCAAACAACCAAACTATTCCTAAGATTTATGCAAACACCTAGGTTAATTGGAATTTTCATTTAATGTAGCGAATGAAATCTATGGAGGGGGGAAGAATGGGGAGCACTTACAGTTGTCTTCAACTGCACTTTACTCTAATCTACTGCTTGATGATTCCCAGATGGAGGTTTCTACAAAATAATAGACAAAAGAGAAAGCAAGTTAGAAAATAATAAAGTGCAAGAAATGCGAAAAGAAGATCGGAAATCACTGCCTCCCCGGCAACGGCGCCAAAATGTTGAACGTATGAATTGCTACGATAACGTGTTTGATTTTAAAACCATGTCGTTGTAGCTTGAAAGCGAAGAATTCATGTTCAACAAATAAAATTTATACCGAAATTGAAATTCCATGTCGAACACAGGGAGGCTACGTCAATCTATATTCGTAATTACATTTTTTTAGAATTTTTCTTGAAAAGCTAGGTGATATAATTACAATGAAGCTATCAGACTAAAAGGAAGAGAGAGAGAAAACATGCATTCAATATTTTAAAATGTTTATACAATAAAACCAAGGATTACACTAGAAAGCGGGAAATCAGCTACACTAGAAAGCAGGAAAATTCTACACTAGAAAGTTGTAAAGAAGAATGGGAGAGAGAAGTTATCCTCCTCAACGATTGCTTGGAGGACGAGCCGGATGGGACGACGTCTGGACGAAGGAGGACATAGCAGGATGAAGGGGGACGAAGCAGAAGAACAGGAACGGGGCAGCACGTCGTTGTCGTCGTGGGATCCACTTCTTAACGGGGATGAAAATTTGGACTTTATCTCTCGAGGAGCATCCCGAGTGTGGGACAAGCTTCTCTTGAGCTTTGGAGAGGTAGAGAAGAGAAGGAAGGGATGAGAATTTTGTGTGGAGGGGGTCTCCTTTTATAGTTGTAAGGAGTGGGGGCAAATTGGTCATTACATCTTTAAAACATTAAATAAGGGGTCATTAGTGACGGATAAAACCGTCGCTAAAGCCCCATCGTGGGCGTAGTGGGCGCTGCCCGCGCGTGCCCACTCGTCTCCTCGCGCATGCAACGCTTGCGCACGTTCAGCCGTCCACAGCCGTCTGATCGCGAGATCGGATGGCTCAGATCACGCCTTCGCTCGCCTCGTTACACGCCCGACCCAACACGTGCGATGCCACATTACACCGCGCTTGCAATAGCGTGTGGATGCTATCGAGCGTGCACGGTCATTGGATCGTGATCCGACGGTCGATTGAAGTTGCGCCCCCTCTCCAGATTTTGTGTGGCGAGGCTCGAACGCGCGCCAGTGCCTCGCGATAAGGCGCTGGACCGCTGCGCTGCCTTGCCCAAATGGTCGTGCGGACGATTTCAAGCACCGCATCCACAGCCGTTGGATCTTGATCAAACGGCGGTGAAGGGCGGATGCGGGAGCTTCAGCGGGTGCGTGCGGGCATTTGGGCGGCCGAGATGGCACCCCGTGGCGCCGTCTTGGCCGTCCATCTTCTGGATGATGTAGATGGTGCCACGGGTGTCGGATTGACTCGATTTTTGCGTCGTTAGGCTGCGATCGTCGATCCGAATCCATCCATGTGGTCGGATTTGTCATTTGAAGTGTGGATTTACACCATCTTGGCTCTTGATTTTCTAGGGTTCCCTAGTCACTATCTGATGCTACAGATGCCTAATTTGGGCGATCTTGGAGTCGTTGAACTCCAATCGTTGCCCTGATTACATCTGTATGGTTGGATCTTTGATCCGAGGCCCTGATAAAAGGTTTGCCCTATCCAAGCACATAAAAGGAGACAATTAACCTCCATTTTATTCAAACTACTTTAAATGCAAGATGATGCATGTTATGCAATATTTATCTCATGCAATGCAATCCTATGCATAAGAACATGCATAAATAGACATCTTAAGTAGTGTAAATGTATTTACATTAGTGATTTTCAACATACACACAACATACACCCATATTCAAGGCATTTAACCTAATTGATTTTTTTTTTCTACTCAACCAAATTATGACCTATGGAACCAGTACACGCAAATCAACATATAAAAGAGTAGAAACCATTCTAGGTTAACCATTTCTGTGTGCCTAACCTAGTGGTGCAACAGGCCGATTGTTTGAGTTGATTAGGCGGCACCACTTCAATTAAAATTAACTCATCAAGTAGCTATCACAAAGGATCAACTCTTAGGGAATTACTAGGCACTCCACATTCTTTTAAGCTTCAAAGGAAAACATCTTCACCCCTGCTATCAAAACCTGGTGTGCGAACAAAACTTGTTTGAAAATACCTAAAGTTGAATCCCAAAAGCTACTAAATAAGATTTGAACCCTAAAATTCACCACATCAAAAATAATCTTTCTTGAAAACCACTAAATGTGCACTGATAAACGCTGGTTTACCATCATTTTTATGCATCAAAACAAACCTAGCTCTTAGGATTTTGCTCCATAAATAGGTTTTTCAGCTGCATTTAGGCATCAATTAGGTTAGGCATGCATTGCACTTTTTATTGTCTTTTTAATGTGTTTTTGTGAGTGTTAGGGATATACAGATTGTCAGAACTCCAAAACCCTAGCACTCAGGAAGGCAACTGGTGAAGAAGTTTAGACTAGCTGGAACTCAACTTGATCCAGCTCACCATAGCTGGATTCCAGCTCACTTGAACTAGGGTTAGCTCATCTTAGCTCCATTCATCTCATCTCAGCTGAATGGTAGCTTAAGAGAGCTCATCCTAGCTCACCCTATCTCAAGTCAGCTCAAATCCAGCTCAACTTAGCTGGATCTTGCTCATCTCAGTTGCCATTAACTCAAAGGGGGCTCTAGCTAGCTCAGCTAAGTCGACTGGAGTTCACCTCAGCTCAGGACCAGCTACATCCAGCTCCACTCAACTCCAGCCAGCTGAAGATGACTTCATCTTAGCTCAAGAAGCTCAAGTCTAGCTCCCGGGGACTCAGCTTAGCTCAACTTAGTTGACTTAAGCTACCATAGCTACCTCAACTAGCTAGGTCCTCCCCGGGATTATTAGACCCAGCTCACCTCAGCTCCTTTTAGCAGAAGCCATCTTGCTTTAGCTTGGCTTAGTAGCTAGCAAAGAACTAGCAAGCTAAGCCAGCTAAGGTAGCTCCTTGCAGCTCTCTTCAACAGCCACCAGCTCCAGTGCATCTCAAGATGACTACCTCTAGCTCTTCTCCCTGAAAACCCTAGTTCCAAATGCCTCCAACCCTACCCCCTACTAGCTAAGCCAGCTAAGATGCTTAGCTTAGCTAGTCCACCTCCATGGCACCAAAACCTAGTACCCTACTACCTAAGCTCTAGTAAAAGGACCACCTACTCCAACTTAATTTTGGTGCCAACTATCCCTTCCATCACCACCCTACATCCACCATCAAAGACCATCTCCACCCTCCATTCTTTCCCTCCAAAATCAATACCTTCTAGAAGGTATTTTTGGAGGGAAAATCAAGGCACCTCTTGATGTAAACACATTTACACTACTTAAAATGTCAATTTATGCATGTTCTTAAGCATAGGATTGCATTTCATGATATAAATATTGCATAACATGCATCATCTCGCATTTAGAGTAGTTTGAACAAAATGGAGGTTAATTGTCTCCTTTTATGTGCTTGGACAGAGCAAACATTTTATCGGGGCCTCGGATCAAAGATCCAACCGTATGGATATGATCAGGGCGACGAGTGGAGTTCAACGACTCCAAGATCGCCCTAATCAGGCATCCGTAGCATCAGATAGAGACCGGGGAACCCTAGAAAATCAAGGGCCAGGATGGTGTAAATTCGCACTTCAGATGACAAATCCGACCGCACGGATGAATTCGGATCAACGATCGCAGCCCAACAACACAAAAATTGAGTCAATCCGACATTCGTGGCACCATCTACAACTTCCAGAAGATGGACGACCAAGATGCCGCCACGTGGTGCCATCTCGGCCGCCCAAACGGCCGCACGCAACCTCAGCAGTCTCCGCATCCGCCTTTCCCCGCCGTTGGATTAAGATCCAACGGTTGCGACGCGCCCGCGCTGAAGTCAGGCTCTCGACACAAACGCGACCCCAGCGCGTTGGTCGAGCGCTCTAACGCGAAGCAGGGACGCGCGTTCGAGCCTCGCCACGCAGAATTTGGAGCGGTGGCGCGCCTTCGATCGACCGCACGATTGCGATCCAACGGCCGCGTGCGCTCAATCAGGACGACGCGCGATTGGACGCCCGCGCGTAACGCGCGATCTCACGCGAGCGGGCACGCAGCGCAGCGGGCGAAGATGCGTCTTAAGCCGTCCAATCTCGCGATCGGACGACTGAGACTTCGCGGACGTGCGTAGGCGTTATGCACGCGGGCAGCCGAGCGGGCGCGCGTGGGCACGGCGGCGACGGCCACGTCGGGGCTTTAGTGACGGATTTATTCGTCACTAAAGACCCCTTATTTATTATTTTGAAGATGTAATGTCCATTTTGCCCCCACTCCTTGTAACTATAAAAGGAGACCCACTCCATACGAAATTATCATCCCTTCTTTCTCCTCTCTACCCCTCCAAAGCTCAAGAGAAGCTTGTCCCACACCCGGGATGCTTCTCGCGAGATAAGGTCCAATTTTCGTTCCCCTTCGGAAGTGGATCCCGCGACGACGATGACGTGCTGCTTCGTTCCCATTCTTCTGATTCGTCCTCCATCGTCCCGCTTCGTTCTCCTTCGTCCAGGCGTCGTCTCGTCTGGCTCGTCCTCCAAGCAACCGTCGAGGAGGATTTCTCTCTCCCTATTCTTTTTACCGCTTTCTAGTATAGATTTACTGCTTTCTAGATTAATCTACTCGTCCTCCAAGTAATCGTCGAGGAGGACATTTCTCTCTCCATTCTTTTAATGCTTTCTAGAGTAAATTTATCGCTTTCTAGAGTAATTGTTTTATACTTTTTAGTTGTAATGAACAATCTCTTAAATACAAAAATTCCTTGTTTATTCTACATCTCATTTTGATTTCTCTGTGTAATATTCTCTCTCTCTTACTCTCCCTCTCTCTTCTATTTATTGTAAATAATTAGATGGTTCTAAATTGAATTATTCTGTAACAAATAAAAAGAAACGCGTAGTTTTTAAATCAAACGTCTGCCTCCCTGTGTTCGACCCGGAATTTTAATTTCGGTATAAATTTTATTTGTTGAACACGAATTCTTCTCTTTCGAACTACAACGACAGGTTTTCCAAAACCGAACACGTTAGCGTAGGTTCGTACACGTTCAACATTTTGGCGCCGTTGCCGGGGAGGCAACGATCTTTGATTTCTCTTCGCATTTTGTAACTTACAAATCATTTACCTCACTTTTCTCCTTTCTTATTGTAATTGCAGGTACTCTTTCGAGGTAGGCAAAAGTGGTAGATTGGAGTAAAGTGCTGTAGAAGGTTTTGTGAGTTACCCCCCACCTCCCACCTGTTGGTGCTAGAGCACCACGATCATTTATTTTGATGATAACAAAACACGTGTTATTTAACATTTGCAATTTGAGTCCTAGATTTCAGGGCAATTGCAAATGAGGACGTGTTTAGACGGAACTCGAGCTCGCATCCAGGACGGATTGGAGGAGCTTGACGGAAAGCAAAGAAGGTTCGCGTGGAGCGAAAGATTGGAGATGGAAGACAAGAAGAATAGGATAGATTCTTTTTTATCCTTTCATGTATCTCTTGTATTTATTTTCTTGCTCTTTTTGATTCCTTAGAACATATGTTAAAGAGCCTCAAAGTACCCTAAAAGTAGTCCTAGGAACACCTGTACAACCCTAGGATACTTAGGTTTTCTGTAGAATACTTAGAAAACCAATATAGGGCTCAAACAGCACTTCAAGACGTCTAATTCCAAAATCAGACGTCTGATAAAGCATTTTAAGACGTCTGACTGTTGTTTCAGATGTCTGATAACTGTTAGGCTGGACATAGTTACTTCTGTCTGATGAATTCAGACGTCCAGACCTTATACCAGACGTCTTAGGAGATGTCTGATGACTTTGCCAGACGTCCAGTTAGTGGACCGTTGGCTGGCTTCGAAGACACTCAAGAATATGACCGTTAGAGCCTTATCAGACGTCCATAGGGCTTCACAGACGTCTGATAAATGACCGTTTTGCCTCGGCTGACCCAAAATCTCTTCTCAGAGATTTTCTAGCCGTTGCAACGTTTGGAAATCAATTCCCACAGTAAAAGTAGGTTTCCAGACGTCCAGACATAGTGCCAGACGTCCTGTATGTCGTCTGATGGACTTGCACAAAAACCCTGTTTAGATCTGATTCAAGTCAGGGAGAAACCCACATAGAATCAGACGTCTGACCTTGGAATCAGACGTCTTAAAGTGGCCTTCCAGACATCTGATGCCAGAGTTAGACGTCTGATAACCCTGTCAAATGCAATCATTGTCCTGATTTCGGCCTGATTCTCTTGGACTTTGTTCCCAACGGCTATGGAAGCTTTTCCAAGCCTTCCAAAGCCTTCCTAAGGCCTCTATAAATAGAGGGGAACCTTTGTAACACAAAAACACAAGAAGAGAAACATAAGAGACACTTAGATAGCTCTGATACCAATTGAAGGTTCCCTTCTAGGAGGGGTGACGTAAAAAAAAATGCGGAATTGAAAATATATAAAGCAATCTCACAAAATAAGCAATCACAAAATGTACACAGGAATTTTTAGGTGGAAACCCAAACCGGGTGAAAACCACCACCTAACCCTCTCGAGTTAGGATTTTCCGATCAACCTAGTTGATCAAATCCACTAACCGAATCACTTTGAACGAGGGTGATTCAACCTCAGTACAACCACGCTACAAGTACGAGGGTAGCGTTCCTCAACCCCTTCTCTCCACGAGAAGGATTTTGTCCCACGAAGGAGACAGGAATTCGCAAAGCGAATACCCAACCAAATAACAAAGATGAAATAAACAATAGTCCTATAGAGCCAACAAAATAATTTAACCTAGCTTCTATAGGAAATAGGAAACTCCCCTTTGCAAGGAGTGCGTCGACGATGACGCGGTGCGTGTGCCACGCGATGGCGCTACGTCGCTCTCGTTAACAACGCTGGGAGAGCGGGTGCGCAACGCTTGATGCTCTCAAGAGAATGGAGTTTGAGCTTGGAGAGCAAGAGAGTCTTTTCTTTGGACACAAAAGGTTTGAAAGTGTATTGCAAGGTGTGTGTCTTAGTGTGTATCTAAGTGTCTCTTATGTTTCTCTTCTTGTGTTTTTGTGTTACAAAGGTTCCCCTCTATTTATAGAGGCCTTAGGAAGGCTTTGGAAGGCTTGGAAAAGCTTCCATAGCCGTTGGGAACAAAGTCCAAGAGAATCAGGCCGAAATCAGGACAATGATTGCATTTGACAGGGTTATCAGACGTCTAACTCTGGCATCAGACGTCTGGAAGGCCACTTTAAGACGTCTGATTCCAAGGTCAGACGTCTGATTCTATGCGGGTTTCTCCCTGACTTGAATCAGATCTAAACAGGGTTTTTGTGCAAGTCCATCAGACGACATACAGGACGTCTGGCACTATGTCTGGACGTCTGGAAACCTACTTTTACTGTGGGAATTGATTTCCAAACGTTGCAACGGCTAGAAAATCTCTGAGAAGAGATTTTGGGTCAGCCGAGGCAAAACGGTCATTTATCAGACGTCTGTGAAGCCCTATGGACGTCTGATAAGGCTCTAACGGTCATATTCTTGAGTGTCTTCGAAGCCAGCCAACGGTCCACTAACTGGACGTCTGGCAAAGTCATCAGACGTCTCCTAAGACGTCTGGTATAAGGTCTGGACGTCTGAATTCATCAGACAGAAGTAACTATGTCCAGCCTAACAGTTATCAGACGTCTGAAACAACAGTCAGACGTCTTAAAATGCTTTATCAGACGTCTGATTTTGGAATTAGACGTCTTGAAGTGCTGTTTGAGCCCTATATTGGTTTTCTAAGTATTCTACAGAAAACCTAAGTATCCTAGGGTTGTGCAGGTGTTCCTAGGACTACTTTTAGGGTACTTTGAGGCTCTTTAACATATGTTCTAAGGAATCAAAAAGAGCAAGAAAATAAATACAAGAGATACATGAAAGGATAAAAAAGAATCTATCCTATTCTTCTTGTCTTCCATCTCCAATCTTTCGCTCCACGCGAACCTTCTTTGCTTTCCGTCAAGCTCCTCCAATCCGTCCTGGATGCGAGCTCGAGTTCCGTCTAAACACGTCCTCATTTGCAATTGCCCTGAAATCTAGGACTCAAATTGCAAATGTTAAATAACACGTGTTTTGTTATCATCAAAATAAATGATCGTGGTGCTCTAGCACCAACAATCTCCCCCTTTTTGATGATGACAAAACCGTAAATAATAATGCATAAAAAATCCTCCCCCTTTTTGACATTATCAAAAAGGTTTAATTGATTTTACATTTCCTATAACTCCCCCTTAAAACATGCTCTTCTATGAATTTATTTTAACAAAGGTGATATTCTCCCCCTTTTTGTAACAATGAGATAGCTATTATTTTTCTCCCCCTTTCTAAAGGAAATTTAGCTACCTTATATATCCCCCTTAAAAATTGACAATTAGCTCATTAATTTTTGACTCCCCCTATCTAAATGCTTATAAAAAGATAGGGTTAAAAATTTTACCTCACCTACCATGGCCAATAAAATGGCCCGAATGGTGGTGGTGGATGCCACATCGGATGGGGCTCCCATCCGTAGCTTGGAGGCCCGGGCATCGGCGCCGGTCTCCAATCCGGTGGTCGACGTGCGGCGGGTCCGTCGTTTGTTCGCCGTCTCGTCGGTCTTCTTGTTCTCCTCCTTGGTCTACTCCTTGGTTCTCCCAATTTGAGTTGACCAGCCTTGAGCTTGTAGGTCCAGTCCCTTATGTTGTAATTATCCCTGAACCCTACAAAACAAGATTCTAATTCTTTTTTCGGTATCCAAGTGGGCTTGGATCCGGATTTGTTAGAAGGTCTCCTTGATGGAGATCCTTTCTCAACCTTAGGGCTATAAAAATTATCAACTTTGTTGATTAATTTGTTAGAATTTTCCCTAAGACATGCGATTTCTTTTTCTATAATATCCATCTTAGTCTTTAAATCAGAAATTTCTAACTTTAGACTATTATTTTCCTCAATCAATTTATTATTTTCATTGATGAGGTCTTGATTTTCTAATAACAGGTTATTATCCTTAGGACTAGTCTCTATATCCTTGAGTTGTTTTTCTAACCTATCATTTTCATTTCTAAGAAAACTAAGGTTCTTTTTAATGCTTTTATTTTCTACCCTAAGTGATTTACTAATCTCAAAAAGTTCATTAAAAGCTTCTTGAAGATCCAGGTTTACCTCATTGTCGGAGTCGCTTTCGTTGTCGCTGTCGCTATTGCTTCCTCTGGCCATGAAACCAAAGCAAGCGGTTTCTTCCTTTTCTTCTTCTTCTTCCTCCGAGCTGGAATCGTCATGAGTGCCTTCCAACCTCCTCCATATCTCGTGGGCGGTGGTGCACTCTTGGATTTTCTCGAACTCTTCCGGACTCAACGCGCAATACAGGGCATTCATTGCCTTTGCGTTGAGTGAGAGCTCTAGAATCTGCACCTGCGAGTAGCCTCCTTGGGGTCGCTTCGGGATCTCGTATGGGGTTTCGCAACATCCCCATACCTCGAATTCAGTGGCTTGGAGCCACGTCTTCATCCTCAGCTTCCAGTAGCTGTAGTTGTTCCCGTCAAAGTAGGGCGGACGGGTTGTGGACTGCCCCTCGGAAATCCTACTTGTGGAACAGCTTCCCTCCATGTTTAGATCCTCGCCGGTTTGTAACGCCGAAAATGCGAGACCTGCTCTGATACCAATTGAAAGTTCTTCCCTACTACTTGGAGGGGTGACGCAATAAATTGCGGAAATAAAAATATAAAGCAATATCACAAGAAATAAGCAATCACAAAATGTACACAGGAATTTTTAGGTGGAAACCCAAACCGGGTGAAAACCACCACCTAACCCTCTCGAGTTAGGATTTTCCGATCAACCTAGTTGATCAAATCCACTAACCGAATCACTTTGAACGAGGGTGATTCAACCTCAGTACAACCACGCTACAAGTACGAGGGTAGCGTTCCTCAACCCCTTCTCTCCACGAGAAGGATTTTGTCCCACGAAGGAGACAGGAATTCGCAAAGCGAATACCCAACCAAATAACAAAGATGAAATAAACAATAGTCCTATAGAGCCAACAAAATAATTTAACCTAGCTTCTATAGGAAATAGGAAACTCCCCTTTGCAAGGAGTGCGTCGACGATGACGCGGTGCGTGTGCCACGCGATGGCGCTACGTCGCTCTCGTTAACAACGCCGGGAGAGCGGGTGCGCAACGCTTGATGCTCTCAAGAGAATGGAGTTTGAGCTTGGAGAGCAAGAGAGTCTTTTCTTTGGACACAAAAGGTTTGAAAGTGTATTGCAAGGTGTGTGTCTTAGTGCGTATCTAAGTGTCTCTTATGTTTCTCTTCTTGTGTTTTTGTGTTACAAAGGTTCCCCTCTATTTATAGAGGCCTTAGGAAGGCTTTGGAAGGCTTGGAAAAGCTTCCATAGCCGTTGGGAACAAAGTCCAAGAGAATCAGGCCGAAATCAGGACAATGATTGCATTTGACAGGGTTATCAGACGTCTAACTCTGGCATCAGACGTCTTAAAGTGGCCACTTTAAGACGTCTGATGCCAGAGTTAGACGTCTGATAACCCTGTCAAATGCAATCATTGTCCTGATTTCGGCCTGATTCTCTTGGACTTTGTTCCCAACGGCTATGGAAGCTTTTCCAAGCCTTCCAAAGCCTTCCTAAGGCCTCTATAAATAGAGGGGAACCTTTGTAACACAAAAACACAAGAAGAGAAACATAAGAGACACTTAGATACGCACTAAGACACACACCTTGCAATACACTTTCAAACCTTTTGTGTCCAAAGAAAAGACTCTCTTGCTCTCCAAGCTCAAACTCCATTCTCTTGAGAGCATCAAGCGTTGCGCACCCGCTCTCCCGGCGTTGTTAACGAGAGCGACGTAGCGCCATCGCGTGGCACACGCACCGCGTCATCGTCGACGCACTCCTTGCAAAGGGGAGTTTCCTATTTCCTATAGAAGCTAGGTTAAATTATTTTGTTGGCTCTATAGGACTATTGTTTATTTCATCTTTGTTATTTGGTTGGGTATTCGCTTTGCGAATTCCTGTCTCCTTCGTGGGACAAAATCCTTCTCGTGGAGAGAAGGGGTTGAGGAACGCTACCCTCGTACTTGTAGCGTGGTTGTACTGAGGTTGAATCACCCTCGTTCAAAGTGATTCGGTTAGTGGATTTGATCAACTAGGTTGATCGGAAAATCCTAACTCGAGAGGGTTAGGTGGTGGTTTTCACCCGGTTTGGGTTTCCACCTAAAAATTCCTGTGTACATTTTGTGATTGCTTATTTCTTGTGATATTGCTTTATATTTTTATTTCCGCAATTTATTGCGTCACCCCTCCAAGTAGTAGGGAAGAACTTTCAATTGGTATCAGAGCAGGTCTCGCATTTTCGGCGTTACAAACCGGCGAGGATCTAAACATGGAGGGAAGCTGTTCCACAAGTAGGATTTCCGAGGGGCAGTCCACAACCCGTCCGCCCTACTTTGACGGGAACAACTACAGCTACTGGAAGCTGAGGATGAAGACGTGGCTCCAAGCCACTGAATTCGAGGTATGGGGATGTTGCGAAACCCCATACGAGATCCCGAAGCGACCCCAAGGAGGCTACTCGCAGGTGCAGATTCTAGAGCTCTCACTCAACGCAAAGGCAATGAATGCCCTGTATTGCGCGTTGAGTCCGGAAGAGTTCGAGAAAATCCAAGAGTGCACCACCGCCCACGAGATATGGAGGAGGTTGGAAGGCACTCATGACGATTCCAGCTCGGAGGAAGAAGAAGAAGAAAAGGAAGAAACCGCTTGCTTTGGTTTCATGGCCAGAGGAAGCAATAGCGACAGCGACAACGAAAGCGACTCCGACAATGAGGTAAACCTGGATCTTCAAGAAGCTTTTAATGAACTTTTTGAGATTAGTAAATCACTTAGGGTAGAAAATAAAAGCATTAAAAAGAACCTTAGTTTTCTTAGAAATGAAAATGATAGGTTAGAAAAACAACTCAAGGATATAGAGACTAGTCCTAAGGATAATAACCTGTTATTAGAAAATCAAGACCTCATCAATGAAAATAATAAATTGATTGAGGAAAATAATAGTCTAAAGTTAGAAATTTCTGATTTAAAGACTAAGATGGATATTATAGAAAAAGAAATCGCATGTCTTAGGGAAAATTCTAACAAATTAATCAACAAAGTTGATAATTTTTATAGCCCTAAGGTTGAGAAAGGATCTCCATCAAGGAGACCTTCTAACAAATCCGGATCCAAGCCCACTTGGATACCGAAAAAAGAATTAGAATCTTGTTTTGTAGGGTTCAGGGATAATTACAACATAAGGGACTGGACCTACAAGCTCAAGGCTGGTCAACTCAAATTGGGAGAACCAAGGAGTAGACCAAGGAGGAGAACAAGAAGACCGACGAGACGGCGAACAAACGACGGACCCGCCGCACGTCGACCACCGGATTGGAGACCGGCGCCGATGCCCGGGCCTCCAAGCTACGGATGGGAGCCCCATCCGATGTGGCATCCACCACCACCATTCGGGCCATTTTATTGGCCATGGTAGGTGAGGTAAAATTTTTAACCCTATCTTTTTATAAGCATTTAGATAGGGGGAGTCAAAAATTAATGAGCTAATTGTCAATTTTTAAGGGGGATATATAAGGTAGCTAAATTTCCTTTAGAAAGGGGGAGAAAAATAATAGCTATCTCATTGTTACAAAAAGGGGGAGAATATCACCTTTGTTAAAATAAATTCATAGAAGAGCATGTTTTAAGGGGGAGTTATAGGAAATGTAAAATCAATTAAACCTTTTTGATAATGTCAAAAAGGGGGAGGATTTTTTATGCATTATTATTTACGGTTTTGTCATCATCAAAAAGGGGGAGATTGTTGGTGCTAGAGCACCACGATCATTTATTTTGATGATAACAAAACACGTGTTATTTAACATTTGCAATTTGAGTCCTAGATTTCAGGGCAATTGCAAATGAGGACGTGTTTAGACGGAACTCGAGCTCGCATCCAGGACGGATTGGAGGAGCTTGACGGAAAGCAAAGAAGGTTCGCGTGGAGCGAAAGATTGGAGATGGAAGACAAGAAGAATAGGATAGATTCTTTTTTATCCTTTCATGTATCTCTTGTATTTATTTTCTTGCTCTTTTTGATTCCTTAGAACATATGTTAAAGAGCCTCAAAGTACCCTAAAAGTAGTCCTAGGAACACCTGCACAACCCTAGGATACTTAGGTTTTCTGTAGAATACTTAGAAAACCAATATAGGGCTCAAACAGCACTTCAAGACGTCTAATTCCAAAATCAGACGTCTGATAAAGCATTTTAAGACGTCTGACTGTTGTTTCAGACGTCTGATAACTGTTAGGCTGGACATAGTTACTTCTGTCTGATGAATTCAGACGTCCAGACCTTATACCAGACGTCTTAGGAGACGTCTGATGACTTTGCCAGACGTCCAGTTAGTGGACCGTTGGCTGGCTTCGAAGACACTCAAGAATATGACCGTTAGAGCCTTATCAGACGTCCATAGGGCTTCACAGACGTCTGATAAATGACCGTTTTGCCTCGGCTGACCCAAAATCTCTTCTCAGAGATTTTCTAGCCGTTGCAACGTTTGGAAATCAATTCCCACAGTAAAAGTAGGTTTCCAGACGTCCAGACATAGTGCCAGACGTCCTGTATGTCGTCTGATGGACTTGCACAAAAACCCTGTTTAGATCTGATTCAAGTCAGGGAGAAACCCGCATAGAATCAGACGTCTGACCTTGGAATCAGACGTCTTAAAGTGGCCTTCCAGACGTCTGATGCCAGAGTTAGACGTCTGATAACCCTGTCAAATGCAATCATTGTCCTGATTTCGGCCTGATTCTCTTGGACTTTGTTCCCAACGGCTATGGAAGCTTTTCCAAGCCTTCCAAAGCCTTCCTAAGGCCTCTATAAATAGAGGGGAACCTTTGTAACACAAAAACACAAGAAGAGAAACATAAGAGACACTTAGATACACACTAAGACACACACCTTGCAATACACTTTCAAACCTTTTGTGTCCAAAGAAAAGACTCTCTTGCTCTCCAAGCTCAAACTCCATTCTCTTGAGAGCATCAAGCGTTGCGCACCCGCTCTCCCGGCGTTGTTAACGAGAGCGACGTAGCGCCATCGCGTGGCACACGCACCGCGTCATCGTCGACGCACTCCTTGCAAAGGGGAGTTTCCTATTTCCTATAGAAGCTAGGTTAAATTATTTTGTTGGCTCTATAGGACTATTGTTTATTTCATCTTTGTTATTTGGTTGGGTATTCGCTTTGCGAATTCCTGTCTCCTTCGTGGGACAAAATCCTTCTCGTGGAGAGAAGGGGTTGAGGAACGCTACCCTCGTACTTGTAGCGTGGTTGTACTGAGGTTGAATCACCCTCGTTCAAAGTGATTCGGTTAGTGGATTTGATCAACTAGGTTGATCGGAAAATCCTAACTCGAGAGGGTTAGGTGGTGGTTTTCACCCGGTTTGGGTTTCCACCTAAAAATTCCTGTGTACATTTTGTGATTGCTTATTTCTTGTGATATTGCTTTATATTTTTATTTCCGCAATTTATTGCGTCACCCCTCCAAGTAGTAGGGAAGAACTTTCACCACCCATTAGATTTCATTTCATCACATAATAACTCAAACATCAATCAACCTAGGTGTTTTTATAAACTCTAAGGTTAGCTTGTTTGTTGTTTGACACCCATACTCACCCCAACCCCCACATTAAAAAAAAAAAATTCTCACAGAGGTACACAACCTCATATGATTTTCAAACTCAACCGGTAATCCAATCTTAGGAGCCGGTACACACATCCAAACACATAATTGAGTAGAAATCAGATTAGGTAATCATTTGTGTGCCTAATTAAGTGGTGCAACAGGCCAATTGTTTGAGTTGATTGGGCCGCACCACTTCAAATAAAATCAACTCATCAAGTAGCTGCCAATTAGGTTCAACGCCTAGGGATTTACCAGGCACTCCACATTCTTTTTAAACTTTAAAGGAAAACATCTTCACCTGTGCTTGTAAAACTTGGTGTGCCAACGAAACTTGATTGAAAACACCTAAAGTTGAATCCTAAAAGCTACTAAGCAAGATTTGAATCTTAAAATTCACCACATCAAAAACAATCTTGCTTGAAAACCACTGGTTGTGCACTCACACACAAATTAATCAATCATTAAGGGCACAACCCATTTAAAGGGCCCATCACATTCCAAAGCACATTCAAACCTAGCCCTAAATAAAACAAAGTAGACGTTGGCCTTAAGGATTGGACTCGCTCTTCAGAACCCAGAACGAGATTATTTTCGATTAGTCTGTTTCTACTGCTCAATCTGATGTCTAGCTAGGGGAGTAGAGTCAGACGATCGCAGCTGGGGGGTACACTAGGAGCCGGAGGCGCAAGTCGAAGGAAGAACCTTCTCCCCAGTCCCTCCTTCTAACTGGTTGGATTGAACAGACGGAAGTAGATAAAATCATTCCTTTATCTCAAGACGGGTTTTGAGAGTCTGTAGGTCTTTAGGCTAACCTATTTAAGGACAGGTTTGATTGTTTGTATTGCAGGGCACCTTTCTTCCTCTCGTGTATCATGAATCCTTCCACATATTTCACGCATTCCCGCTCTTTCCCTCCTGTTGTAAATTATCCTCAACAAGACGCTTATCCCAACTCATATTGTAATCAACCATCAGTTAGTTGGGATAATTTGGATTGGGGATACAATTCCGGACCCCCGTGTTTAGGGTCTAACCCTAAACACTTTGATTCTGATTTCTATCCTTCTTAGAGCTACATCGATTATAGATCGTCCTCCTTTCATGAACAACCTAATATGATCTACAATCAAGAAGGATACACTGATCCTTACCCATCCTCTGATTTCACTGCCTTTAGGTCATCACCATCTTTTGAACAATCTGAAATGACCTATTATCAGGATGGGTATAACGAATCTCAATTCCTTAATTCCTCTACATTGATGTCAAACCCGCCCAACCCTGAACCAACTCATTTGGTTCAGGTTAATCAGGTTCAAGATAAGGTTTTGGCTAACTTGAGGAATATCATTCAATCTTTAGAAGTTCAGCCAATACCTTGCATTGAGAGATTGGAGCCCCTGATTGAAATGATTGATGATTTAAACAAGTCTTTGTTGGATTAGCTCTAGGATGTTAAGGATAAGAACCCAGGTGAGTTTCTACTTGGGAAATTAACGAAATTGAGGATGAGATTCGTGGTTACTTTGATTCAATCTTGGAATAATTCCCAGGATGAACTCTCTTCAGGAAAGCCAATGACAGAACCCGCTCAGGCACCTGTTGGGGGGGACACGTGTTACGAGGCTGACCAGATTGAATTAAAATAACCAATTAAGGATGATCTGATTTCTTCACCTGAGATCCCTGAGCTGGGTTACGAGGAAACGTATGTCTCCTTAGAACACAAAGTGACAAATGATTTTGGGACATACATTGATACGGATCCTGATGGTGAAGATTCAAGTTGCGAAGTCTCACGCGAGTTTTCTGAACACGATTTCTGTGAGACGATTGGGCCTGAGGAATCTGATAGATCAATTGATAGCCCAATAACTGAGAACACTGATCTTATTAAGGCATACATTACGGATCCAGAATCGCATTTTCTAGAAGAATCAATTCAATGCCCTGATTATCAGTTACACCCTGTTGAGCTTATTGATGATTCTAATTCTGAGATAATTAGACCCAAGTCAATTTTTATTCTTCCACATCATTTAGACTTGGAGATTTCAGATGGGGTGATGAATATACAAGAGGTCTTGGAATTTGATGTGCTGAATGAGGAGGATAGGAGGGGGAAGTTCTGATTTGGGAAGTTAATTTTGGAGGAAATGGAAGATTGAGTCGAAGGGTTCCTTTTAAGCTGAAACTATTAAATCAGAACCCTTATGACATTTGTTTCGAGGATGTCAAACCCAAGCACACATTCAACGATTACCCTTTTGAGCTTCAATTCTCTGTAACCCGACTTTTTGGTCTTGGGTTGCATCCTCATAAATCGCAGGCCCGACCCCGCTTGCATTCTGATTTTAGGTTTTGGGTAATTTTTATCCAGAACCTAAGATATTCTCGATTATGGGGGATGGGTCTGCACCACAATCTGGTCCACATCTGTGGACCGCTGTTGATAGGTCGGAGGATTCTTCTGTTTATATTAATTCTGACCTGCACTTGTGAATTCTTCATTTCTTTTCTTTGTATAGTGTGCCTAGCTGAAGGCACTAAACTCAGCACTTATACAGTTCTTTTTCATTTTCATCTTGGAGCAGACCTGATATTCACGCAATTCAGGTGCTTTCCTCGCTTTTCCACTCTATTTTATGTCTTTTTAATACAATTCGGACATTGCATTAGATAGGCATGGGGGGGTGGATATTTATCTCTGAATTCATTCGTCAGCTCCGTAGATTTGTTTTATGTTGATTAAAAAAAAAAACCGAAATTAGGAAAGAGAATTTGGGTTTAAGAAAATTTTCAATCTTAGGAAAAACTATATTAAGATCTGAACATAAAGACCCTTCAGGTCGTTGAACTTAATCAGCCCGTGTATCCACTAAAATGTGGATTTGTTTTTCGAGTTCTCGCCAACTTGAATTTTATTTTAATTGGAGTAAATAAGTTTGGGTGATAAGTACACGACTTATCAACCCGCCCTCTGATTTGAGGGAATTTCGAGTCTTAAGCATCTACACACTTTCGTTACACTGACTCGTTGTTCGACGATTTTTACGGAAATTGGATAGCTAATGAACCTTCTAGGGTGATATGGCTGGTAAGTTATTGTGGGTAACAGCCCATAGGTAGGTTGTCCAGAGCCTAATCACTGGACCTTTCTCTTTTTGCTGCCTTTAGGAAAATCCTAGACCAGGGAAGCCACCTACTTAAAAAAAAGAAAAAAAAATCAAAAAGGAGAAAAGAACAAAAAGAAATAAGCCACACTTCGCCGCACGAGTATGGCTGGCAAGTTGTCGGTGGTAACAGCTCATCGACCGGTTGTCCAGAACCCAACTCAGAAAATGCACTAAAAATTCCCAAAACACTTAGGAAGAAGCGGAGAAGTAGAATAAACCGGGGAGATATACACTGGATTCACCCTTGTGTTGACCCCGCTAAAAAATTAAAGTAGGGAGAAAGCTACCGGTTGTAAAGATACACCTTTAGGCAGAATTCTTTTTGAGGTCACCTAGAGGCGTAGAAATTCGAAGTCCGTTCTAATTGCCGGTCAATGAGTTTATCACAATCACAATAAGATGCTTAAAGCTTAGGGTTCTCATCAAATCTTGGGTGAGTTGAATGGCCGTAGAAAGCCACTCTTAAACCCTAAAATTTGAAAATCCAAAAAAAATTAGAAAAGAGTGAAAAGAAAAAGAAAATTTTCTTTGAATAAGGCGAGGGCTTGAGGCGGTTTGCATTTTGGTTGATACCCAGGCACTGTTGTGTCTTTGAAAGTTCAGTTCCTAAGTAGACAATTTCTTAATGATTGAAAATAACTCAGGTCCAAATAATCTAACCTAATTCTTTTATAAATAGCATATAGTTTTTGCTAGGGACTAGCAAAAGATAGGCATGGGGGTATGATGTAAACACATTTACACTACTTAAAATGTCTATTTATGCATGTTCTTAAGCATAGGATTGCATTTCATGATATAAATATTACATAACATGCATCATCTCGCATTTAGAGTAGTTTGAATAAAATGGAGGTTAATTGTCTCCTTTTATGTTCTTGGACAGGGCAAACATTTTATTGGGGCCTCGGATCAAAGATCCAACTGTATGGATATGATCAGGGCGACGATTGGAGTTCAACGACTCCAAGATCGCCCTAATCAGGCATCCGTAGCATCAGATAGAGATCGGGGAACCCTAGAAAATCAAGGGCCAAGATGGTGTAAATCTGCACTTCAGATGACAAATCCGACCGCACGGATGAATTTGGATCGACGATCGCAGCCCAACAACACAAAAATTCAGTCAATCCGACATCCGTGGCACCATCTACAACTTCCAGAAGATGGACGGCCAAGATGCCGCCATGTGGCACCATCTCGGTCGCCCAAACGGCCGCACGCAACCTCAGCAGTCTTCGCATCCACCTTTCTCTGCCGTTGGATTAAGATCCAACGGTTGCGACGTGCCCTCGCTGAAGTCAGGCGCTCGACACAAACGCGACCCCAGTGCGTTGGTCGAGCGCTCTAACGCGAAGCAGGGACGCGCGTTCGAGCCTCGCCACGCAGAATTTGGAGCGGTGGCGCGCCTCCGATCGACCGCACGATCGCGATCCAACGGCCGCGCGCGCTCAATCAGGACGACGCACGATTGGATGCCCGCGCGTAACGCGCGATCGCACGCGGGCGGGCGCGTAGCGCAGCGGGCGAAGATGCGTCTTAAGCCGTCCGATCTCGCGATCGGACGGCTGAGACTTCGCAGACGTGCGTAGGTGTTACGCACGCGGGCAGCCAAGCGGGAGCGCGTGGGCGCGGCGGCGACGGCCACGTCGGGGCTTTAGTGACGGATTTATCCGTCACTAAAGTCCCCTTATTTATTATTTTGAAGATGTAATGTCCATTTTGCCCCCACTCCTTGCAACTATAAAAGGAGACCCCCTCCATACGAAATTCTCATCCCTTCTTTCTCCTCTCTACCCCTCCAAAGCTCAAGAGAAGCTTGTCCCACACCCAGGATGTTTCTCGCGAGATAAAGTCCAATTTTCGTTCCCCTTCGGAAGTGGATCCCGCGACGACAACGACATGCTGCTTCGTTCCCGTTCTTCTGATTCGTCCTCCTTCATCCTGCTTCGTTCTCCTTCATCCAGGCGTCGCGTCGTCCAGCTCGTCCTCCAAGCAACAGTCGAGGAGGATTTCTCTCTCCCTATTCTTTTTACCGCTTTCTAGTATAGATTTACGGCTTTCTAGATTAATCTACTCATCCTCCAAGCAATCGTCGAGGAGGACATTTCTCTCTCCATTCTTTTAATGCTTTCTAGAGTAAATTTATCACTTTCTAGAGTAATTGTTTTATGCTTTCTAGTTGTAATGAACAATCTCTTCAATACAAAAATTCCTTGTTTATTCTACATCTCATTTTGATTTCTCTGTGTAATATTCTCCTTCTCTCTTACTCTCTCTCTCTTCTATTTATTGTAAATAATTAGATGGTTCTAAATTGAATTATTCTGTAACAAATAAAAGGAAACGCGTAGCTTTTAAATCAAACGTCTGCCTCCCTGTGTTCGACCCAGAATTTTAATTTCGGTATAAATTTTATTTGTTGAACACGAATTCTTCGCTTTCGAACTACAACGACAGGTTTTCCAAAATCGAACACGTTAGCGTAGGTTCGTACACGTTCAACACCTCTTCATTTCCCTCCCATTTTTCCCTCCAAAAATATCCAAGCACCCCTTCATTTCGCTCCAAAAAAGCACCATAACCACCCCCTTCCCATCCTATAAATACCCTACCCTACCACCACATAATTCCCATCCTCCATTAGTTTAGTCTACCATATAGCCACCATAATTCAAGGCCAAGGAAGAAGAAGAAAAGAAGATTAAGGGGGCATCCTACCCACCCACTTGGTGCCTTCTTCCCCTTTCTCTTCTCCCTTGTGCCACGCCAAGGAGGAGGAGCACTCCCCCACTAGGATGGCCAGGCAAGGAGGAGCAAGGGTGGTGCACGCCCACCCTTGGAGGAGGAAAGTTAAGGTGGAAGCTTCCACCTTGGAGGACACCAACTTGGAGGAGCATAGCAAGGAAGGAGTTGGAGGACTCTTTTCAAGCTCGGGAGCTACCAGGCTTGGAGAAAGATGCCATCATCTTCTTCACCATTTCATTTAGAGGATTTGTGTTTTTATCTTCTTGCATTTCAAGTATATTAGAAGCTTTCCTCTATGTGTTTTGTGTAGAACAAGTTCAATTCAATTCAAGTTGCCTTGTTTGAAATTCTTGTGGCATTTGTTTTTTTTATCTTGATGTAGCACATTTTCACTCCCTCTCCCTAATTACACTAGGCCCCCATGTGCCTAAAGTGAGCTTAAGGAGAGGCCTTTCTTGTCACTCTAGCAATAGTTTAGTGGATTTGGTTTAAATCGCCTTTTTCTTCGTTAACAACTTTACGAATGCTTGTTATTTTGAAAACCCTAAAAAAAATGATATAGTTGAAAAGACCAAAAAGAAAGGTAATTTCTATTTTCAAGCAAGAGACCTAAATTTTGAAAACATATTGCCTCCTTGGATGACCCTAGATACCCCACTATCTAGGTTTATAAATTTAAGAGTTGATCGGTTTTACGCGTTATAACGACGTATTTTACAAATCACGTAAAATTTGTTATCACTTTTTGGCACCGTTGCCGGGGAGGCACGAATTTGTTTAATCATTCTTTCTCTTGATTGAAGTGAATCTCATCCCCTTCTTCTTTTCTCTTGTGTGTGCAGGCATTGCAGGAAGAAAGCAGGAATTTGGAAGCAAAAGCTCAAAGTTCCTTTTCTTCCCACGGATTTTCAGGTTGGTTTCTTCTCTCTTATCACACCTAAACTAAAAGACTACCAAAATGCACTAAACTTGGCTTTCAAGACCCTAAACAACTTAATTAAGTGGTGTGGTGCATTTTAAAACTCATTGATTGCTTGTTTACACCATTAACACCACCCCATTTCAAGTATTGGTGTTCTGCTTTTTCGGATCCAGACTTCTATTCGGATTTGAAAAATCAATTCCGATCACCACAGGCTTCTTAAAATCTTGTAATTTTACATAGAGATTCTAAATCAAGTTGGAAACATCTGTGCCAAATTTTAGACTAATTGTATTTGTACTTAATTTTTAAAAATTTGTGGACTATAGAGGAGTCACACCCTCTAAGCTTCCTATTTTGCTACTGTTCGTGAATTTTTAGAATTTTTATACTCATCCAATTTTTGTGAAATTTAGCTTTCTCAAATCCTTGTGAAATTCTACACATCATATAAAATTACCAAAAGTTTCTGAGGTCGGTGGGAATATTGAAAAGTCCAAAATACCGACGGGTATCATTTCTGGACTTTGACACTAGTACAAATAAAAATTCAAAATAATCATCAAAGAAATTTCTAAAATCTTAAAATATTTTATGGAATCCTTGTTTGATTCTCTTCAAAGTAGTGTTGTTGTTTGAATTGTTTGGACCACTACTTAATACAGAAAGCCTGAAAAGAACTCATTAGTAGTTAAATTTCTGTCCTAGGATCAATTGGATTAGAGTTTCTTTTTCATTTTTAGAGACAAACAACCAAAAGGAAACATATCCTCACCCATGCAACTTGATTTTATCTTGTTTATGGAATCTCAAACTTGTTTGAAAACTTAAAAAGCAACCCTAAAATTACACTAAGTTAAATCCAATCCTAAAAGACAAAAATACAAAAATTGTGTGACAACTTGTTTTTAATTGGAACCACTTTCTAATTCCTACACACTCACCAAAAATTAAAATAACAGGGCAACAACGTAATCAATGCCCTCCACATTCCGTGTGCACTTTAGTATCCTAGACCTAACTAAAATTCTTAGCAACTTGACCCATAAGGTTTCATCAACTTAGGCTTGCTATATAGGTCTTAAGTTTTCTATAGTTCATACCAATTCTGTCATCTATAACTGATGTTCAGGCTAAGGGACCGTATCAAACGACCAGGCGCAGGTTTGTATAAGCACCTGGGGATTTTCCTGGGAAACGCTTGGGCCTAAACCTCCCCTTAAGGAACTTGGCTAGATTTGTTGACAAAACTGGTATTCATTGTTGATTATTTATTTCCTAAGTAGACCAAGTCTTAGGTTAATTTTTTTTAGGGAGTCACACTTAAGTTAGGTCTAGAATTTTGATTGATTGATTACACACTTTCTCTCATCACCATCTCTTCTCCTCCCCTACCATTTCTTCCATTTTGCACGGGTGGCGGTCCAAAACTTCACACTTGGAGGGACAACTTGATTTTGCCTCCCCAAAAAGGCTTTTCCTACATTCTTCCTCTTCTTTAAAAATGGAAAATAAAAATTGGTCCTCTAACTTGCATGGTAATTATTCTTTCCCCAATCTTTCCACCCAGGAGCTTTTTAATCAGGCCCCCCCACCTAATTTGTAATCCATAATGGCTCAGCTACAAGTTAAGCAACAACAGTTGCATAAGGATTGAACAAACCAAGCCAACCAAGGGAGTCCTACCACACCTGCCCAATCTCCACACATTCCACATCTCACCCCTTCTCACATCCCAAAGAGACAAAATTTGCATACGACCCGTGCTAAGTATAATCATTATTCTGAGGCTTTCTATGGTTTAAGGGGGAATTATACTTATCCAAATCATTACCTGAAGTCGTCGATTTCATGTGACCGGGTTCTGGTTTGTTATAACGTTGTAGTAAAGCCGGTTATTACCAACACTTCAAATAAAAATTTTTTTACTCGGAAAATAAAAGAGTTCCCGAGGTCGAACTCAGGGAGCAAGTTGTATTCTAGAGATATACATGTTTCTTTTACAAAAAGAAAGAGAGAGGGAAAGAATTTGTTGTTTTCTCTTTGTTCTGCAGAGGGGATGCTCTTCTTTCACTCTTTCTTTAGATCTCCTTCTTTCTCTCTGTTATGCAGAGGTGATGTTCTTCTTCTGCAATGGTGATGCTCTTCTTCTTCTTCCTGCTGTTCCTGCTTTGGTGATGTTCTTCTTTCTTCAGAGCTCCTTGTTCTTCTTCTTCGTTCTGCAGAGGTGATGCTCCTCTTCAGATCTCTTTCTTCTTCTTCCTTGGTTTCTGCCTTGACCTCTCTTCTTCTTCTTCTGCTTTGGCCGTTGCTCTTCCTTCTTCTTCAGCCTGCCTTCTTTCCTGCTCTGGCTGCTGACCTTCCGTCGTCTGACCCGGTGCTTAGACGACTTAACTATGCATTTGCTACAGTGCAGCTCCTTCTTCTTCCGCGGGTCTTCTTCCTCGCCTGTGCCTGCACACTTCAGGGTTTTTCGTCAAGAGGCAAAACCTACTCTACCCTCCCCCCCCCGCGTCTCTCTTTCTCTCTGAAACCACTCTTGGGAAAGCTCTCCCAGAGCTACCGGGTAATCGGGTTCGGGTCACACCCGGGTCCAGGCCCACCGGCGTGCGTGGTGGGCGAGGAGTGCAGGTCAGTCTAAGTCGGGTCGGGTCAGGTCCGCGGGGCGTGAGCGCGGACGAGACCGGGTAACCGGGCGGGTGTAAGGGGACCTCACCCCGTGTACTGAGGCAATAGGGCTAGTGCATGAAATCAATTTAAACAGTGCAACGGGTGTGAGGCTTACCGATGTGGGACTAAACGCAGACCGTTCCTCGCGTGCGCCTGCTGGGAGACCGCGGCCTGGCTTCTGCAGCTGCGGCTTCTATTGGCATAGGTTGCTGGCTGGCTGCCTTCGCAAGACTCCCCGTACTCCGCAGCAGCTGGAGACCTGGAGTCCTCAAGCCTGGAGCGCGGGAGAAGCTGCTTCAATGTGCGCTAATGGCGGTCGAACCTCAAAACCTGTCGGACACGAATATGGCCTCGCGGCCTAATCAAACCACTAGGGAACCTTCGCCGTGGCACGACGAAGGTGAGGAGCTGCGCGGCAGGCCGCAAGGAGGTGTCTGGCGGCAGCCCTGGGTCGGACTGCAACCGGAGGAATGGGTTTGTTCGGGGGAGTGTTACGGAGGTGTGGAGTGGCAGTGGAGGGGTGGGGGTGCTCAGTGTGATGAGGCGGAGGTGCGGTGAGGGTCGGCGAGCCGTGTGGGTTGCTGAGGTGATGGGAACGGCTCGCCGGAGGGTGGTCGGAGGCGAAGGGGGTGAAGGTGGTCAGGGTCGGTAGAGGGCTTAATTGAATAAATTGAAAGCGGGGAAAGAAAGCGGAGGAGAAGGGGAGTAGCTCTAGCTTACTTGCAGGGACGAAGGGGGAGGAACAGGGCGACAGTCGTATCGACTGTCGCCGGAGAAGACGATGCTCAGGGAAAGGGGCGGCGGCGAGCAGAGAGCCGGAGAGACGCCAGCTGGGTGCGGCGTGGCGCGGGAAGAGCAGGGGAGGAAGTCTCTGCTGCTGGTATTGCGGCAGAGCGAAGAGGTGGAGGGGGAGGAAACCGTCGGAGCTGGTGAGCGTCTGCCGGAGGAAGAAGAGAAGAAAGTTGGGGATTTTCTCCGTCAGATCCAGGCTGCCCTGGTCGGTGGAGCAGCGGGGGGTATTTATAGGGATGAAACAGGGAGGAAGGCGGAGGGAGACGACGTGTCTCCCTCGCCGGAGAATGGTCGGAAACACGAACCCATACCGTCCGTGCGTTCGCACGGCCGGTATGGTGGGCTACAACGACCAGGGGGGTGTCCCTGCGACGGCTGACGACGCAGGGCACCCCCGGTTTACTTGCCAGGTCTCCCACCTCACCCTGCGCGGCGCCATGCTCCGCGCAAGGTCGCCGGAGCATGGTGCTGGCAGGTTTTTGCAGGAGGGACCTGATTGCAAAGAACGAAGGAGAGTTAGGGGCCAAAATGCGATGGTTCAAAAGTTGAGGGCCAAAGAGTAAATATATGAGGACCAAAGTGTAAAGTCGGTCAAGGAGGTTTCTTCTTAGGCCCAAGTTTTTATACATGACTAATTAGGACCTAAGGAATCTGATGGTGAATTTCATTTTCATATTAAACCTTGTTTGATCGGTCAATTTGCGTAAAAACCCAAATTAAGTTATTAATTGGGCATGGTTCTCAATGTAGGTCAAAATGGGTTCTAAAGGCCAAATTGAAGGTTCTAAACCCTAGAGATTATTTTTCTATGAATTTTAGAGGGTTTATTCTATTTTTACTTTGCCTCGAACCTTGTGAATTGAAGTGGGTTGTTTTAGGGTTACAGATTTATCATTTAGTTTCTTGGAATTGCTGTAGCCCTTGCTAGATCATTTCATCCCACTTTTATTCTTATTAAGCTGCTTTGACCTATGTTTGGGCCCTGAATTACCCTGTATGCAGATTATACTGGTAAAATTGCACTTTTACCCCTTATGACTTGTTTCCTTCTCGAACTCAGAATTCTCTGAGTTAAGCCTTTCCTTGAGTTATGTAGGAGCTTTTATCCTTTGTATTGGGTCAAAATGAGCTAGTTATGGCTCATGATGAAGTTCTCATCATTACCCCACTCAAAATGTCTCCACCTTCCAAGAGCAATTGCAAAATTCCTCTAATTTGAGGAATTATTCAACTCACTCCTAGACCAATCCAGTTCCTCACCAACAACAAAACACATTTGGAGGGTATGGTTCAAATCAAACTTATCAATCTAGTCCATCTCAAGAAGACATCAATGCCCAAATGATGAAAACCTTGCTGGAGATGCAAAGAAAAACTACGGAAATCACCTGTGTTATTAACAATCTCAATGATCAAATTGGGGTTATTCTGACTCAAGGACATGAAGAACATTCACCATCCCAGCCCACACCAAACATTGTCAATCAAAGGAACCAACACCTGGGAGGACGCCAACATCAGAACCACATTGTTCATTCTCCTATTAACCCAATATTTCAGCACCAACCTGGTTTCTATCAACATCAGGCCCCCCCACCTCCTCCTAGTGATAACCAAACTGCATATGCAGATATGTTGAGGAGTGGGAACACCACCACTAATTTAGGGCCTTCAAATCAAATTGATGAAACCCATTCTCAGCCTATGCAAATCAACTCTCCTAACCCCACTCAGGAAGAAGAGAAAGAAATCCCAAAAACACTTGATTCAAATCCTAATTCTCACTCTCAAACACTGCAATCAAATCTTTTTGATAAAAACTTAGAGCCCTCTCACCAAGATCTTTTGGACTTATTTGAGCAAGTCGACAGGAATATCTCCCTCCTAGATGCCACCCCTACCTTTGCTAAATTTTTGAAAGAAAGTTTATTTCAATAAGGGAGGTTCAGAATTTAGGAAGGGTGGTCCTTTCTAAGACAGCAAGCTCAGTTGTTCAGAGCAAGCTGCCTCTCACAAAAAAGGACCCGGGTGCATCTCTTATCTCGGTTGTCAAAAATAACACCACCTTTTTTTGTGCCCCTCTCGACTTAGATACCTCCAATTAATATCATTCCCTTGGTCATATTCAAGGAATCTCGATTCGGTGATTTTAAACCTACTAAGGTTCAATTTCAATTGGGAGATCGATCTACCATTCAACCGCTGGGAATCATCGAGGATCATATTATCAAGGTTCGGAATTGTCTAAATCCGGTAAATTTTCTGGTCCTTAACATAAAGGTACCTGCAGCTCTCACTAACACCATTCTTGGAAGACCCCTTATGATCTCCGCAACAGCTAATATCAACTCTCACTCTGGGAAAATGAATATAATTTGTGATAACCAGATTTTCTCAATAGATTTATTTCAAACTTCAAAGAGGTCCATTGATCATAAAATTTTCGAGGAAGCAATTTGTGAGAAATCTTTGTTGATCAAATCCTACTCAGCTTTGACCACCATGGATCTAGATTTTATTGATTCCTATTCAAAGGATGATTTTGTGGTTCGAGACTTTTCAGATCAACTAGGGTTTGACTTTTACTCTTTCAATCTTCTTGATTTTTCACCAAAAACATCCACACTATCTTCACCCACCATACATCTCATTGACTCCTTTCCCCCTCCCTTTCCATTGGACCTATCACCCGATCCACCAGAGTCTGCAATTTTACATGCACTTAAACCATGGCCAAATCCAGATCATTCTTCCATTTCTCCATTTCATTTTGATCTTGATTTCTTTACCATTCATCTTTTTAGGGATCTTGAGGAAAACACATTTCTTGAGGACATCCAAGTGTCCAATTATTTACATGATTGTCCATTTTCCGTGAATACCTTCATGCCCAGCTGAATGGCGTAAAAGATAGCACTGGATGGGAGGTAACCCATCATTTTTCCTGCTTTCCTTTTTCCTTTCTTTTTCCAAGTTTTGACCATCCTAAACTCGACCGTCCTTCACTAAGGTGATCCCTTTTCCCTCCTAATGCATGAGGACATTGCATATCATAAGCATGGGGGGGTGTTTTTAAAATTTTGGCGATCGATTTAGGATTTTCAAAACCTAAAAACATGCATTTTTCTTTAGTCATTTTTATTTTCTTGCATGCATACCCAAAAAAAAATAAAAATACTGAAAAAAACTTTTTGAAGAAAATTTTGAAATCAAGACTAAGGTTGACAACTCACTTTTGGTACAATGGGATTTTATCTTTAACAAACTAGGGATGAGGATATGGATCTAATCATTAAAATTTCAGAGTCTATTTTTAGACTAGATCAGATATCCTTCTCTAAAATTCCACCTGAACTCATGATAGTTCAAGTGACTTGATCCTCTTTTGTAATATGGAAAGTATTTGGCTTAGTTTCTAATTCAAAAACTTGCTTTCTTATGGAACTTCCTTTGTCAAATTTCACACACAGGCCAACACCTATTAAACTACTAAAAATCAGAAAAACCCCTTGTTTGGCCTTAGTAAAAGTTTGAAGCAGATCATTGGTTTGAGTTCCAACCACCGAGGATGAAAATGCCTCCTTTGAGGATGTGATGTCAACATGCTACCGCCTCGGCACTACTCTATATCTATATTTCATATCTTTAGATGAGCATTAAAGTGCATTTTAGCAGCTCAAATGTCTTGGACGGTGCTCTACCTATAGTGTTGGAGCAAGAGCTTGAGTTTACTTGGAGCGCCCCTTTACATTGCATTGTGTTTTGGGGTTGTGAGCTCCTGGGTGGTGTCATGGATAGTACTATCTCGAAGTACTGACAGCAGAGCCCCCTCGAGGATTGTTAACAGGAATAATGATCCCAACACATCTGTTGTAAGACTAAGCTAGAAATAAGCATGGGGGACAAAAAAAAGGGTTTTAAACAAAAAACACGCCCTTATAAATGTTGGCTTTTCACAAGCATGGACACAAGGTTTTAAAGGTTATTGCAAGTTGCGAATCAGATTCAAGAGTTAGAAAAATCCTAAAAACAAAAATTTCAAGTCATCTGAATTAACAAAGGGTTAATCTAGGAATTTTCTGGAGGATATATTGATCCCGTTTTGTGTAATTTTTGGATCCAAAAACAAACCTCGATGTTTATCTTTAAAAAATCCCATACCTCCTATGTTTAAGCCAACCAAGGTTCCTTAATCTTTTTCTCCTCAAAAGTCGAAAAAATTAGATTTCCAAAAACTCTAGTTTGTAAAGATTTAAGCTTTGCTAAGAGAGTAGCAAAAGATAAGCATGGGGGTGTGATAAACACTGGTTTACCATCATTTTTATGCATTAAAACAAAACTAGCTCTTAGGATTTTGCTCCACAACCAGGTTTTTGGGCTGCAATTAGGCATCAATTAGGTTAGGCATGCATTGCACTTTTTATTTTCCTTTTAATGTATTTTTGTGAGTGTTAGGGATATACAGATTGTTAGAACTCCAAAACCCTAGCACTCAGGAAGGCAACTGGTGAAGAAGAAGTTCAGACTAGCAGGAACTCAGCTTGATCCAACTCACCATAGCAGGATTACAACTCACTTGAACTAGGGTTAGCTCATCTTAGCTCCATTCATCTCATCTCAGCTGAATGGGAGCTCAAGAGACCTAATCTTAGCTCACCTTAGCTCAAGTCAGCTCAGATCCAGATCAACTTAGCTGAGTCTAGCTCATCTTAGCCCCCATCAGTTCGCTGGGAGCACAAGCTAGCTTAGCTGAGTTGCCTGGAGTTCATCTCAGCTCAGGACAAGCTACATCCAGCTCCACTCAACTCTAGCCAGCTGAAGATGACTTCATCTTAACTCAGGAAGCTCAAGTCTAGGTCCCAGGGACTCAGCTTAGCTCAACTTAGTTGACTTAAGCTACCTTAGTTACCTCAACTAGCTAGGTCCTCCCCGGGAGCATTAGACCCAGCTCACCTCAGCTCCTTTCAGCAGAACCAGCCTGCTTTAGCTTGGCTTAGTAGCTAGCAAAGAGCAAGCAAGCTAAGCCAGCTAAGGTAGCACTTTGCAACTCTCTTCAGTAGCCACCAGCTCCAATGTAGCTCAAGATGACTACCTCTAGCTCTTCTCCCTGAAAACCCTAGCTCCAAATGCCTCCAACCCTACTCCCTACTAGCTAAGCTGCTTAGCTTAGCTAGTCCACCTCCATGACACCAAAACCTACTACCCTACTACCTAAGTTCCAGCAAAAGACCACCTACTCCTACTTTATTTTGGTGCCAACTATCCCTTCCATCACCACCCTACATCCACCATCAAAACCCATCTCCACCCTCCATTTTTCCCTTCCAAAATCAATACCTTCTAGAAGGTATTTTTGGAGGGAAAATCAAGGCACCTCTTCATTTCCCTCCCATTTTTCCCTCCAAAAATATCCAAGCACCCCTTCATTTCCCTCCAAAAAAACACCATAACCACCCCCTTCCCATCCTATAAATACCCTACCCTACCACCACATGATTCCCATCCTCCATTTGTTTAGTCTACCATATATCCACCATAATTCAAGGCCAAGGAAGAAGAAGAAGAAAAGAAGATTAAGGGGCATCCTACCCGCCCCCTTGGTGCCTTCTTCCCCTTTTCCTTCTCCCTTGTGCCATGCCAAGGAGGAGGAGCACTCCCCCACTAGGATGGCCAGGCAAGGAGGAGCAAGGGTGGTGCACGCCCACCCTTGGAGGAGGAAAGTTAAGGTGGAAGCTTCCACCTTGGAGGACACCATCTTGGAGGAGCATAGCAAAGAAGGAGTTGGAGGACTCTTTTCAAGCTCGGGAGCTACCAGGCTTGGAGTAAGATGCCATCATCTTCTTCACCATTTCATTTAGAGGATTTGTGTTTTTATCTTCTTGCATTTCAAGTAGATTAGAAGCTTTCCTCTATGTGTTTTGTGTAGAACAAGTTCAATTCAATTCAAGTTGCCTTCTTTTAAATTATTGTCGCATTTGTTTTTTTGTATCTTGATCTAGCACATTTTCACTCCCTCTCCGTAATTACTCTTGGCCTCCATGTGCCTAAAGTAAGCTTAGGGAGAGGCCTTTCTTGTCACTCTAGCAATAGTTTAGTGGATTAGGTTTAGATCGCCTTTTTCTTCGTCAACAACTTTACGAATTCTCGTTATTTTAAAAACCCTAAAAAAAATGATATAGTTGAAAAGGCCAAAAAGAAAAGTGATTTCTATTTCCAAGAAAGAGGCCTAAATTTTGAAAACATATTGCCTCCTTGGATGACCTTAGATACCCCACTATCTAGGCTTATAAATTTAAGAGTTGATCAATTTTGCGTATTACAACAACGTATTTTACAAACTGCATAAAATTCGTAATCATGCACACACACACATCAATCAATTATTAAGGGCACAACCTAGATAAAGGGCCCATCACATTCCAAAGCACATTCAAACCTAACCCTAAATAAAACAGAGTAGACGTTGGCCTTAAGGATTGGACTCGCTCTTCGGAGCCCAGAACAAGATTATTTTTTATTAGTCTATTTCTACTGTTCAATCTGATGTCTAGCTAGGGGAGTAGAATCAAACGATCATGGCTGAGGGGTACACTAGGAACCAGAGGCACAAGCTGAAGGAAGAACCTTCTTCCCAGTCCCTCCCTCTAACTGTTTGGATTGAACAGACAGAAGTAGATCAAATCATTTATTTATCTCAAGAAGGGTTCTAGGAGTCTGTAGGTCTTTAGGCTAGCCCACTTAAGGATAGGTTGTTTGAATTGCAGGGCACCTTTCTTCCTCCCATCTATCATGAATCCTTCCACAATTTATATGCATTCCCTCTCTTTCCCTCCTGTTATGAGTTATCCTCAACATGACGATTATCCCGACTCGTACTGTAATCAATCATCGGTTAGTTGGGATAACTCGGATTGGGGATACAGTTCCGGACCTCTGTGTTTAGGGTCTAACCCTGAACACCATGATTGTGATTTCTATCCTTCTCAGAGCCACATTGATTATAGATCGCCACCCTTTCATGGACAACCTAATACGATCTACAATCAAGAAGGATACACTGATCCTTACCCATTCCTTGAATACACTACCTTTAGGTCATCACCACCTTTTGAACAATCAGAAATGACCATTTATCAGGAAGGGTATCACGAATCTCAATTCGTTAACTCCTCTGCATTGATCCCAAACCCGCCTGATAAACGCCAGTTTATCATCATTCTTATGCATTAAAACAAACCTAGCTCTTAGGATTTTACTCCACAAACGGGTTTTTGGGCTGCATTTAGGCATAAAATAGGTTAGGCATGCATTGCATTCTTTATTATCTTTTTAATATGTTTTTGTGAGTGTTAGGGATGTACAGATATATAGATCCCTAAAACCCTAGCACTCAAGAAGGCAAATGGTAAAGGAGAAGCCCAGACTAGCTGGAACTCAGCTTGATCCAGCTCACCTCAGCTTGATCCAGCCCACCTCAGCTTGATCCAGCTCACCTCAGCTTGATCCAGCTCACCTCAGCTTGATCCAACTCACCACAGCTGGAACCTAGCTCACTTGAACTAGGGTTAGCTCATCCCAGCTCCATTTAGCTAATCTCAGCTGAATGGCAGCTCAAGAGAGTTCATCTTAGCTCACCCTAGCTCAAGTCAGCTCAGATCCAGCTCAACGTAGCTGAGTCTAGCTCATCTCAGCTCCCACGAGTCCACAGGGAGCTCTAGCTAGCTCAGCTGAGTTGACAGGAGTTCACCCCAGCTCAGATCCAGCTACACCCAGCTCCACTCAACTCCAGCCAGCTGAAGAAGAACTCATCCCAGCTCAGGAAGCTCAAGTCCAGCTCCCGGGGACTCAGCTTAGCTCAACTCAGTTGAGCTAAGCTACCTTAGCTGCCTCAACCAGCTTGACCCTCCCCGGGAGCACCAGACCCAGCTCACCTTACCTCATTGTGGAAGAAGCCAGCTCACTTTAGCTTGGCTTAGCAGCTAGCAAAGAACTAGCAAGCTAAGCCAGCTAGAGTAGCTCCATTCCAACCTCTTCAGCAGCAGCCAGCTCCAGTTTCAGCTCCTGACTTCTCCTCCTCAGCTCCTCCCTCCAAACCCTAGCTCCAACACCTTCTCCTCTACTCCTCCATTAGCTAAGCTAGCTTAGCTTAGCTAGCAACCAGTTCCTTGGCCATCCACCACCTTCAAAGTCAACCCTAGCTAGCTCCACCAACTTAAGCCTACCTAAGCTAGCTACCCTACTCAAGTTGGTGCCACCTCCTAGCCATCCCTTCACCCCATTATCACCACCAAAAGACACCTTAAGTTGGCGCCAAAAACTACCCCTAACCACCTCTATATTGGCTCCAACTTTCGGCCCTTAATCCACCCTACACCTACCCACATAAGCCATCCTAGCCATCCACCTACCCCTCCTTCTAGAATCCCTCTTGGCGCCAACTTAGACCACCTTCTAGAACCCTTTTTGGTGCCAACATCAAGGGGTGTCAACACCCATAACTACCCCTTTGGTGTCCCTTAAGGTGGTGCCAACTCACCTTGGCCATAGGATCTTTAACCACCTCCATCTCTTCATCTTGGCCCTCCATTTCAAGGGACACCTTAACCCCCTTCCTATTCTACAAAAACCCACCACCTACCACCATTTTAGGGCATCCTCCATTAGTGTAATTTGCTAATTAAACCACCTATACCTACGGCCAAGAAGAAGGAGTAGAGAAGGAGATTAAAGGGGCACATCACCAGCCCTTTTGGTGCCTTCTTCTCCCGAATCTCTTCAACTTGAGCCATGCCAAGGAGGAGGACTCTTCCACTTCAAGGAGGATAGCCAGGCAAGGGAGAAGGACCTAGGGTGGACGTCCACCCTTGGAGAGAAGCTTAGGGCACGCCCCCTTAGGGCTTGCCTTGGAGGACATCACCTTGGAGGAGCACAGCAAGGAAGGAGCTTGAGGATTCTTTTCAAGCTTGGGAGCTACCAACCTTGGAGCAAGAAGCCCTCTTCCTCACCATCTATCTAGAGGATTTGTGTTTTCTCTTCTTTATTTTAATTTTTCTAGTAGTACAAGCATTCCTCTACTAAGCCTTTTTTGTAAAACACTTTTCATTTATCTAGTTGCCTTCTTTGCAGTTTCTGATTTGCATTTCTACTTGCTTGTTTTTAGCATTCTGCACTCCCTCTCCCTAATTATTCTAGGCCTCCACTTGCCTAGAGTGAGCTTAGGGAGAGGTTCTACTTGCCACTTAGAGGTAGTATTTTAAATTGAAGTGTAAAGCACCTTCTCGCCACCATTTTGCATGTTGTCCTAATTGAAAAACGAAAAAAATGATATATTGAAAAATACCAAAAAGAAAGTTGAGATTTATTCCAAGCAAGAGAATCACTATTGCAAACATTTGGCCTCCTTGGACGACCCTAGATACTCCCCTATCTAGGAATATAAATTTAAGAGTTGATCGATTTTGCTCGTTACAACGACGTATTTAACAAACCGCGTAAAACTGCTACCACTTTTTGGCGCCGTTGCCAGGGAGGCACGGCTTTGCATTAACTAATTTTCTCTTGCTTAAAGTGGATCTCATCCCCTTCTCTTTCTTTCTTTTGTGTGTGCAGGAACTACAGTGGGAAGGCGGGAATCTAAAAGCGAGAGCTCAAAGATCCTTTTCTTCCCGTGAAAATTCAGGTTGGTTCCTCTTTCTGGTCACATAATTAATTAAAACTACCAAAAATATATTAAACTTGGCTTTCAAGATCCCAAAAAACTTGATTAAGTGGAGTGGTGCCTTATAAAATCCATTGTTTGCTTGTATGCTTCTTTAGCATCACTCCATTGTAGTATTGGTGTTCTATTTTTCGGATCCTGATTTCTGTCCAGACTTCAAAAATTGATTCCTAACACCAAAGGACTCCTAAAATCATAAAATTTCATAGAGTGATTCCCAATTAAGTTTGGAACATCTGTTCCAAATTTTAGATCAATTGGATTTGTATTTAATTTTTAAAAATTCGTGGATTGCAGAGGGGTCACACCCTTTAATCTTCCTATTTTGCTACTGTCCGTGAATTTTTATAATTTTTATACTCATCCTATTTTTGTGAAATTTAGTTTTCTGGAATCCTTGTGGAATTCTAAAGATCATATAAAATCAAAAAAATCTTCTGAGGTCGGTGGTAATACTGAAAAGTCCAAAATACCCACAGGTATCATTTTTGGAGTTTAACACCAGTGCAATTAAAAATTCAAAATAATTATCAAAAAAATTCCTAAAATCTTACAAAAATCTTTTTTGGAATCCTTGTTTGATTTTCTTCAAATTAGTGGTGCTGTTTGACTTGTTTGGACCACTACTTAATTCTGAAAGCCTAAAAATAATTCATTGGTAGTTAAATTTCTGTCTTAGGGATAATTGGCTTAGGGTTTCTTCTTTCTCTTTAGAGACTCAATTAAAAGAAAATATACAATCACACATACAACTTGTCTTTCCTTTGATTGTGAACTTTCAAACTTGTTTGAAAACTTAAAGAGAAAAACCCTAAAACTCATTTAATTAAATCAAATACTAAAAGATAAAAATACAAAAAAATTGTGTGACAACTTGATTTTCATTGGAGCCACTCTCCAATTCCTGCACACACAAAAAAAAAATCAAAATAACAGGGCAACATCCCAATAAATGCCCTCCACATTCCGTGTGCACTATAGCATCCTAGACCTAATTAAAACTTGTAGCAACTTGACCCCTAAGGCTTTATCAACTTAGGCTTGCTATTTAGGTCTTAAGTTTTCCTTAGTTAGTACCAATTCTGTCATCTATATATGGTGTTCAGGCTGAGGGGCCGTGTTAAACGACCAGGCTCGGGTTTGTACAAGCACCTGGGGTTTTCCCTGGGAAACGTGTGGGCCCAAACCTCCCCTTAAGCAACTTGGCTAGATTTGTTGATAGAACGGGTATTCACTATTGACTACTTATTTCCTATATTGACCAAGTCTTAGGTTATTATTAGGGAGTCACATTTAAGTTAGGAATAGTTTTATTTGTTTTTGTTTGAATTGCACACTTTCTCTCATCTCTTTCTCTTCTCCTCCCCTCCCGTTCTTCCATTTTATGCACGGGCGACGGTCTCAAAATCCGCACTTGGAAGGACCATTTGATTTCGCCCCCCATGCAAAAAGACCACTTTTTTTGTCTTCTTCTCTTGAAAAAATGGAAACACAACAAAATAGGTCCATTGACCCTTCCACGTCCACCTCTAACCCCACCACTAACCCTAATTCTAACCCTTCCACCCAAAACCCAACCACCATTAACTTCCCACACTTGGAGCTCCCTAATCTTGAGTTGCCCCACACACAACATCAAGACCCCCTACCTGATCTTTTAAAATTGATGGCCGATCAGATTAATAAATTAAATTCCAATCAACAAACATTGACTAGGAACATCCAAAACCTAGCCAATCCAAGGCCAAACCCACCACCCCGTCATTAGCCTGTTGATAGCGATTTTATGCGGTTTGTTAATTAGGCAATTTAGTGTCGTTGCAACACGTAAATCCGCTTTCGCTTTTAAATTTATATCCTAGATAGGGGAGTATCTAGGGTCGTCCAAGGAGGCAAAAATTGCAAAATTAATCCTCTTGCTTACAGATAGATCTCAACTTTCTTTTTGATATTTTTTAATATGTAATTTTTTTGTATTTGAAAAGACAAGGGCAAACTGCAGATTGTAGCTAAATGAACTAACACCTACAAATGATTAACTAAAATCTAAAAGATAGAAATATCTTCTTCCTAAGCTCACTCTAGGCAATTGGAGGCCTAGGGTAATTAGGAAGAAGAGGTGAAACAAGTGCTAGAACCATACAAACAACTGCAATAAAAAGCTAAAAGAAGGCAATTTTGATTGAGTAGAATGAGTGCTCTTTTCAAGGACAAGTAGAGGAATGCTTCTACTAGAATTAAACAATCTAAAAGCAAGAAAAGAAACACAAATCCTCTTGTAACAATGGTGAAGAAGGTTGTCTTCTTGCTCCAAGCCTAGCTGCTCCTTGGCTTGAAAAGAGGGCTTCCTTCTCCTCCTTCCTTGAGAGCTCCTCCAAGGTGGAAGCTACCACCTTTAATGCTCTCTCCAAAGGGGTGGGCGTGCACCACCCTCAAAAACTCCTCCAAGGTGGCGTGACCACCTTCAAGATCTCCTCCAAGATCTTCCTTGCCTGGCTTCTCCTTTGGCTGGCGTGACCCAAGAGAGAAGGGAAGAGGGGAAGGAACCAAGGGGATAGAATATCCCCTTAATCTTCTTCTTCTCTCTTGGACGTGGGCTTCTTGGTGGAATATGAGAGTGAAATTGCTAGCCAAGGATGACTTGAATGGTGGTGGGTAGTGGTCCTTTTATAGGGTAGGATGGGGGGTTAAGGTGCCCCTTGAAATGGAGGGCTAGGATGGAAGGATGAGGGTGGTTGGTGATCCTATGGCTAGGGTGAGTTGGCGCCAACCCAAGGGGTGTTAAAGGGGGTGGTTATGGTGGTGTTGGTGTCTTTTGGTGGTGGAGAGGCACCCCCATGTTGGCGCCAACATGGGGTCTTCTAGAAGGGGGATTAGGTGGATGGTGGAGATGGGTTCAAGGGGGATTGTGTGGTGGAGATGAGGGGGTATTTTGGAGGGAAAAGTGGTGCCATTAAGGGGTGGTTATGGGTAGTTTTTGGTGCCACTTTTAGGTGTCTTTTGGAGGTGGTGGGTAGGTTATGTTGGTGCCAAGTAGGTTAACTTATGTGGAGCTTAGGTGGAGCTAGTTGGGTGGAGTTGGTAGGTGGGTTTTTGGGGTGGTACAAGCCAAGGAAGTTGGAGCATAGCTAAGCTAAGCTAAGCTAAGCTAAGCTAGCTTAGCTAAAGGTGGAGTAGAGGAGAAGGTGTTGGAGCTAGGGTTTGGAGGAAGGAGCTGAGGAGAAGTCTGGAGCTGGAGCTGGAGCTGGCTGCTGCTGAAGAGGCTGGCATGGGGCTACTCTAGTTGGTTTAGCTTGCTAGTTCTTTGCTAGTTGCTAAGCCAAGCTAAAGTGAGCTAGCTTCAACAAAAATGAGCTGAGGTGAGCTAGGTCTGGTGCTCCCGGGGAGAATCAAGCTGGTTGAGGCAGCTAAGGTAGCTTAGCTCAACTGAGTTGAGCTAAGCTAAGTCCCCGGGAGCTGGACTTGAGCTTCCTGAGCTGGGATGAGTTCTTCTTCAGCTGGCTGGAGCTGAGTGGAGCTGGATGTAGCTGGATCTGAGCTAGGGTGAACTCCTGTCAACTTAGCTGAGCTAGCTAGAGCTCCCTGTGGACTAGTAGGAGCTGAGATGAGCTAGACTCAGCTAAGTTGAGCTAGATCTGAGCTGACTTGAGCTAGGGTGATCTAAGGTGAACCCTCTTGAGCTACCATCCAGCTGAGATTAGCTGAATGGAGCTAGGATGAGCTAACCCTAGTTCAAGTAAGCTAGGTTCCAGCTGTGGTGAGTTGGATCAAGCTGAGTTCCAGCTAGTCTGGGCTTCTCCTTCACCATTTGCCTTCTTGAGTGCTAGGGTTTTAGGGATCTGTGCATCTGTACATCCCTAACACTCACAAAAACATATTAAAAGGACAATAAAAAATGCAATGCATGCCTATCCTAATTTATGCCTAAATGCAGCTCAAAAACCCATTTGCGAAGTAAAATCCTAAGAGCTAGGTTAGTTTTAATGCATAAGAATGAGGATAAACTGGCGTTTATCATACCTCCATGCTTATCTTCTGCTAGTCTCTTAGCAAAACTTTAATTTTTTGGAAAACGAAATTTTTGGGAAATCTTTTTTTTTTTTCTTGACTTTTGATGAGAAAAAGAGATTAAGGGACCTTGGTAGATTAAAACACAGGAGGTACGGGATTTGTTAAAGATCAACATCGGGATTTGTTTTTGGATTCAACCATTAGATAGAACAGGATAAATATATCCTCCAGAAAATTCATACATTAACCCCTTGTTAATTCAGATGACTTGAAATGTTTGTTTTTAGGATTTTTCTGGCTCGTGAATCTGATTCGCAACTTGCAAAATCCTTTAAAACCTTATGTCTGTGCTTGTGAAAAGCCAACATTTATAAGGACGTGTTATTATTATTATTTTTTTTTTCTCCCCCATGCTTATTTTTAGCTTAGTCTTACAACAGATGTGTCGGGATCATCATTCCCGTTACCATTCCTCGAGGGGGCTCTGGCACCAGTACTTCAGGATAGCACTGTCCATGACACCACCCAGGAGCTCACAACCCCAAAACACGATGCGGTGAAATGAGGCGCTCCAAGCAAACTCATGCTCTTGCTCCAACGCTATAGGTAGAGCACCGTCCAAGACACTTGAGCTGCTAAAATGCGCTTTAATGCTCCGTCCAAAGATATGAAATATAGATATAGAGCAGTGCCGAGGCAGAAACATGTTGACATCGCGTCCTCAAAAAAGGTATTTTCCTTCTTCTCGGTGATGGGAACTCAAACCAATGATCTGCTTCAGACTTTTACTAAATCCAAACACGGGAGTTTTTCAAAAAAAATTTTAATTATTTTTAAGTGTTGGCTTATGTGTGAAAATAGACACAAGAAGTTTCTTAAGATACGCAAGTTTTTGAATCAGAAACTAAGTCAAATACTTTCCGTATTACAAAATAGGATCAAGTCACCTGAACTATCATGAGTTCAGGTGGAATTTTAGAGAAGGATATCTGATCTAGTCTAAAATAGACCCTGGAATTCTAATCATCAGATCCATATCCTTATCCCTAGTTTGTTAAAGATTAAATCCCATTGTACCAAAAGTGAATTTTTCGACCTTAGTCCCGATTTCAAAATTTTTCCTCAAAAAGTTTTCAACATTTTTATTTTTATTTATTTATTTTTTTTTGGGTATGCAAGTAGGAAATAAAGAAAATTGTATGTTTTTAGGTTTTGAACATCCTAAATCGATCGTAAAAATTTAAAAACACCCCCCCATGCTTAAGAAATGCCATGTCCTCATGCATTAGGAGGGAAAAGGGATCACCTTAGTGAAGAACGGTCGGGTTTAGGATGAACAAAACCTGGAAGAAGAAAAAAGGAAAGCAAGAAAAAAATTGATGGGTTACCTCCCATCCAGTGCTATCTTTTACGCCATTCAGCCGGGCATGATGTGCACTAGTGATCAAGGGTGGCTGGCTCAGTAAAATTAAAAGATTCAGATGGAATTCTAGGCGTATGGTCAGAATAGGGCTTTAAACGCTGGCCATTGACTTCAAATGTCGAATTAGTTTTTGGATAAAAAAGGTCAATAGTGCCGTATGGATATGTTTTATGGACAATAAAGGGGCTGGTCCATTTAGATTTTAATTTGCCAGGAAAAAGACGTAATCTCGCATCGAAAAGCCAAACACGTTGATTAACGTCAAAGTGTTTCTGAACAATATATTTATCGTGAAATTTCTTTCTTCGGTCTTTATAAATCCTTTCATTTTCATAAGAAAAATTACGTAATTCTTCCAATTCAGTTAATTGTAATTTTCTATGGTTACTGGTGTCATATAAATCCATATTGAGTTGTTTCATTGCCCAAAAAGCCCTATGTTCTAACTCTACCGGGAGATGGCATGCCTTCCCAAAAATCAGACAGAAGGGAGACATGCCAAGCGGAGTTTTAAAAGCGGTACGGTAGGCCCATAAAGTGTCGTCCAATTTGGTGGACCAATCTTTATGGTCGGGCCTAATCGTCTTTTGTAAAATATTTTTAATTTTCCGGTTAGAAACTTCAGCCTGGCCATTAGTTTGGGGGTGATATGGTGTGGAAATTTTATGATTAACCCCGTATTTAGAAAGGAGGTGACGGAATTGTGAGTGGGTGAAATGTGAGCCTCCGTCACTGATAATGGCTTTTGGTATGCCGAATCTTGAGAAAATATTTTTCTTAAGAAATTCGACAACCACATGGTGATCACTAGTGCGGGTGGGTATTGCTTCTATCCATTTAGAAACATAGTCGACTGTGACTAATATATACAAATACCCACCAGAGTTGATGAATGGTCCGATGAAGTTGATGCCCCAAACATCGAAAATTTCAACTTCTAAAATAGGATTAAGGGGCATCATATCCTTTCGAGTCATGTTGCCGATGCTCTGGCAACACACACAGGACCGAACGAAGTCATGAGCATCTTTGTGCAAGCTGGGCCAATAAAATCCGCATTAAGGATTTTAGCTGCAGTTTTCTTGCCTGAAAAATGTTCGCCACAGGCCATTGAGTGACAATGTGTTAAGATATCATGGATTTCAGAATTGGGGACACATCGTCGAATGACCTGATCAGCTCAAATGCGGAAAAGGTCGGGCTCCTCCCAAAAATAATATTTAATATCAGCAAAGAACTTATCCCGTTTTGTTTTTGGCCAATTAGCGGGGATTTGTTCTGTTGCTAAGTAGTTTGTGATGGGTGCAAACCAAGGGAGGGTTGAAGCAGCTAAAATACTTTCATCAGGGAACTGATATGGTGGGGTCATTATGTCATTCGTCATAAGATGAGAGAGATGGTCGGCCACTACATTGTGCAATCCCACCTTATCCTTGATTTCCAGGTCAAATTCCTGGAGCAGCAGAATCCAACGGATAAGGCAGGGTTTCGCATCTTTCTTTGTCAGCAAATATTTAATTGCTGAGTGGTCTGTATAAATAGTGACACGTGACCCCAACAGATAAGATCAAAATTTTTCTAAGGTAAATACAATGGCAAGAAGTTCCTTTTCAGCAACCGTGTAATTTCATTGTGCATCATCAAGGGTTTTGCGAGCATAATAGATCACAACGGGCTTCTTGCCAATTCTTTGCCCTAGAACGGCCCCTACAGCAAAATCTGAGGCATTTGTCATTAATTCAAAGGGACTATTCCAATCAGGTCCTTGCAATATTGGTGCCTCAGTAACCTCTTTCTTCAAGCTCAAAAAACTCTCCAGGCACTTATTATTAAAATCAAATGGCTGGTCTTTAGTAAGAAGCTGACTTAAAGGCTTGGAGATTTGGGAAAAGTTTTGTATGAATCGACTGTAGAAACCCACATGACCCAAAAAGGATCTGATTTGTTTGACAGTAGTGGGCGGTGGGAGCTTAGATATAGCATCTATTTTTGCTTTATCTACCGTGATTCCTTGTTTAGAAATAACATGGCCCAAGACAATACCTTCTTGAACCATGAAATGACTTTTTTCCCAGCTGAGGACCAGATTAACTTCTATGCACTTTTGGAGGGTTCTTTCAAGATTTTTGAGGCAATGGTCAAAAGAATCCCCAAAAATAGAGAAGTCAACCATAAAAACTTCTAAACATTCACCTACCAGGTCTGAAAAAATTGCAAACATGCACGTTTGAAAAGTCGCAAGTGCGTTGCAAAGACCGAAGGGCATTCTTCGGAAAGCCAAGGTTCCGAAGGGGCAAGTGAAAGTTGTTTTGTCCTGGTCCTCAGGATGAACCGCCACTTGATTATAGCCAGAATAACTGTCCAAAAAACAGTAAAATTTCCGTCCGGCTAACTGCTCCAAGATTTGATCAATAAAAGGGAGAGGGAAATGATCCTTCTTGGTGGCGGTGTTTAATTTTCGATAATCTATACACACGCGCCAAGAAGAAGCGTTTCGAGTGGCTATATTTTCCCCATTTTCATTGGTGACAACTGTTAGTCCAGCCTTTTTGGGGACAACTTGAGTTGGACTAACCCAGGAGCTGTCAGAAATGGGGTAGATGATATCAGCAACCAACCACTTAATAATCTCCTTTTTTACCACCTCCTGGATACTAGGATTCAAGCGCCTTTGTGGTTGGCGGGAGGGGCGAGAATCGTCCTCTAAATATATCACCTGTTGTTCTTCTAAAAGATTTCTATGATTCGTCTTATTATGAGGAACAACCAGGGGTGGTCATACCAGAGGGGGACTTTGAAATCAAGCCTGTCGTCCTGAACCTAATTAAACACTTTCATGGCCTTCCTAGGGAAGACCCTTTCAGCCACCTTGAAGAACTAACTCTTCTTGCACAGACAACCCATTTCCAAAATTTGCAAGAAGACTTATGGCTGATGCGGCTTTTTCCATTATCTCTTAAATATAAGGCCGCTTATTGGTTCAGGACCATTGGCCGGCCCATAACAACTTGGCCTCAGTTCAAAAGTGCCTTCCTCAAGAAATTCTTTCCCATAGGTCGTACCAATTCCTCGCGAAGATCTATTACAACCTTTCACCAAAAATCTGGTGAGACTTTCCATGATTCTTGGGAAAGATTTCAAGATCTTTTAAGAAGTCCACACCACGAGATTCCTTTATGGCAGCTCATGCAAATCTTCTATCATGGATTAGAAGATCAAATCCGACATTTTGTCGACGCCTCGTGTGGCGGCAACTTCTTAAATAAAGATGCAGAAAGTGCCTATGACCTGTTTGAAGAAATGAGTGAAAACTCATTTAATCAAGCTTCCATGAACACATTTTCCAGAACTCAAAACCCGCAGTTCGATGTTCATGAACTAGGCACTCAATCTATTCCTGTCACCCAAGACGATCTTCAATTGATTGCTCAAAAACTCGACCAGATGCATATTAATCAAAAGAAAATTGAGGAAAGACTGGCCACATCAACTCAAGCTCCACACCCACATCTAACCCAACCTAATTTTCCACGAAGAGAAAATTTGCACAATCTCAACACTACCCCTACTGATTATTCTGAGGTTGCCCATGATTCACTGGGGAATTACAACTATCCAGATCTTAACCCCACTCAAAATATTTCTGCCATCCAGGTGCCCTTTAAAAATTCTTCCAATTGGAAAAATTACCCGAACTACTCCTGGAATAATCAAGTTTCCTCCCAACCATATCATTTTAATGAGTATGGGTCGAATCCAAACTTCCATCCTGGGCCATCCCAACAAGACATCAATACCCAGATGATGCGAACCCTGCAGGATATGCAAACAAAAATGACGGAAGTAACCAGCACCATCACAAATCTGAACAATCAGATTGGGGTTACTCCCACGCAAAGACTTGCAGGACATCTTCCGTCCCAACCCATGCCCAACCCTAATCACCAAGGAAACCATTATACAGGCAGAACTCCACACTATCCGAATCAGCCTCCTCCTAATCCACCACCTCAGCTGCCTCCCAGGTTTCAACAATCACAGGCCCCCCCACCTCCTCCAATTAATAATCCGATTGCGCATGCAGTTACTTTGAGGAGTGGGAAAACCACCACTGACCCCGGGCCTTCACACAAACCTGGTGAAATACCTGTGCAAATTGACTCCCCACCTCCCCATCAGGAAGAAAAAGAAAAACAAAAATCTCAAGACAAGATTCCTGCCCCTTTCCCACAAGCTCTCTACCCCACCACCAACAAAAAAAAGAAATCTGAGCCCACTACAGAAGAGCTCATGGAGCTATTTGGGCAAGTTCATATCAATATTCCTCTCCTAGATGCCATTAAATATATACCTGCCTATGCTAAATTTTTAAAGGAGATTTGTACTCCTAAAAGGTAGGCCAAAAATCTAGGACAGGTGCATCTTTCGGAGACAGTAAGCTCTGTCATACAGAGTAAGCTGCCTCCTAAGATGAAAGATCCGGGGGCAGCTTTAATTTCTGTAATTATTGATGACAATACATTTAATCGCGCCCTCCTTGATCTTGGTGCCTCAGTTAATATTATTCCCACAAGTTTATTCGAAGAATTTCAGATCGGTGAATTAAAACCCGTCAAGGTTACCCTGCAATTAGCCGACCGATCTACAATCAAACCTCGTGGGATTGTCGAGGATGTTTTAGTCAAGGTCCAGAATTGTGTCTTCCCTGCAGACTTTCTGGTTCTTGACATTGAGGCACCTGAATCATTACTGGACTCCCCAATAATCCTTGGATGCCCTTTTTTGGCCACTGCAAAGGCAAATATCAATTGCCACACGGGCAAAATGGATATTAACTGTGCAGGCCAAACTATCACTTTAGATATTTTTAAATCCTCCAGGGATTCCATGATGATAACTTCTTTGAGGACTCAGATACTGAAATTTCCAATATGGTGGAGGAGACAATGTTAATAGATACCCTTACCGACCATAATTTTTTTGAGGACTCTGATTCAGAATCAGTGGTCGGCGAAATCTGTGATCCGGAAACTTGTCTTGACCCCAAATTTATTCCTGATACCCCCCTAACCAACCCACTATTCACGCACCTAATTTTTCCACACTAACTTCCCCCAATCCTCACCATTCCTTCCCCAACCCCTTTCTTATGGACCTGCCACCAACCCCGCCCGAGTTTGGCACCCAACCTGATTTAAAACCATGGCCAGACTCGGGCTACACTTATCATTTTCCATCCAACTTTGATCCCAATATTATTTCTAATCAATTTTCTAGAGATCTAGAAGAAGACACCTTTTTTGCGGGCATCCAAGTGTCCAATTATCTACATGATTTTACGTCTTCCGTGCATACCTTCACGCCCGGCTGAATGGCGTAAAAGATGGCACTGGATGGGAGGCAACCCATCATTTTTTCTTGCTTTCCCTTTTTTCTTCTTTTTCCAGGTTTTGTTCCTCCTAAACCCGACTGTTCTTCACTAAGGTGATCCCTTTTCCCTCCTAATGCATGAGGACATGGCATATCTTAAGCATGGGGGGGTGTTTTTAAATTTTATGATCGATTTAGGATTTTCAAAACCTAAAAACATGCATTTTTGTTTAATTTATTTCCTGCTTGCATACCCAAAAAAATAAAAATGTTCAAAACTTTTTGAGGAAAAATTTTGAAATCGTGTTTTGGGGTGACTTGATCCTATTTTGTAATATGGAAATTATTTGACTTAGCTTCTGATTCAAAAACTTTCATGTTTTGAGAAACTTCTTGTGTCACTCTTCACACACAAGCCAACACTTAAAAATAACTAAAAATTTGAAAAACTCCCTTGTTTGGACTTAGTAAAAGTCTGAAACAGATCATTGGTTTGAGTTCCCACCGCCGAGAAGGAGGAAAATGCCTCCTTTGAGGACGCGATGTCAACATGTTACCACCTCGGCGTTGCTCCATATCTATATTTCATATCTTTAGACGGAGCATTAAAGCGCATTTTAGCAGCTCAAGTGTCTTGGACGGTGCTCTCCCTATAGTGTCGGAGCAAGAGCTTGAGTTTGCTTGGAGCACCCCTTTTCACCGCATCATGTTTTGGGGTTGTGAGCTCCTGGGTGGTGTCATGGACAGTGCTATCCCGAAGTATTGGCGCCAGAGCCCCCTCGAGGAATGGTAACGAGAATGATGATCCCGACACATCTATTGTAAGACTAAGCTAAAAATAAGCATGGGAGAGAAAAAAAAAAAGAAGGTAATAATAAATAAATTAACACGCCCTTATAAATGTTGGCTTTTCATAAGCATAGACACAAGGTTTTAAAGGATTTTGCAAGTTGAGAATCAGATTCATGAGCCAAAAAAATCCTAAAAATAAACATTTCAAGTCATCTGAATTAACAAGGGGTTAATTTGAGAATTTTCTGGAGGATATATTGATCCCGTTCTGTCTAATGGTTGAATCCAAAAACAAATCCCGATGTTTGTCTTTAACAAATCCCGTACCTCCAGTGTTTTAATCTACCAAGGTCCATTAATCTCTTTTTCTCCTCAAAAGTCAAAAAAATTAGATTTCCCAAAAATGTCGTTTTAAGTTTTGCTAAGAGACTAGCAAAAGAAAAGCATGGGGGTGTGATAAACGCCAGTTTATCATCATTCTTATGCATTAAAACAAACCTAGCTCTTAGGATTTTACTCCGCAAACGGGTTTTTGGGCTGCATTTAGGCATAAAATAGGTTAGGCATGTATTGCATTCTTTATTGTCTTTTTAATATGTTTTTGTGAGTGTTAGGGATGTACAGATATATAGATCCCTAAAACCCTAGCACTCAAGAAGGCAAATGGTGAAGGAGAAGCCCAGACTAGCTGGAACTCAGCCTGATCCAGCTTACCTCAGCTTGATCCAGCCCACCTCAGCTTGATCCAGCTCACCTCAGCTTGATCCAGCTCACCGCAGCTGGAACCTAGCTCACTTGAACTAGGGTTAGCTCATCCCAGCTCCATTTAGCTAATCTCAGCTGAATGGCAGCTCAAGAGAGTTCATCTTAGCTCAAGTCAGCTCAGATCCAGCTCAACTTAGCTGAGTCTAGCTCATCTCAGCTCCCACTAGTCCACAAGGAGCTCTAGCTAGCTCAGCTGAGTTGACAGGAGTTCACCCCAGCTCAAATCTAGCTACATCCAGCTCCACTCAACTCCAGCCAGCTGAAGAAGAACTCATCCCAGCTCAGGAAGCTCAAGTCCAGCTCCCGGGGACTCAGCTTAGCTCAACTCAGTTGAGCTAAGCTACCTTAGCTGCCTCAACCAGCTTGACCCTCCCCGGGAGCACCAGACCCAGCTCACCTTAGCTCATTGTGGAAGAAGCCAGCTCACTTTAGCTTGGCTTAGCAGCTAGCAAAGAACTAGCAAGCTAAGCCAGCTAGAGTAGCTCCATGCCAACCTCTTCAGCAGCAGCCAGCTCCAGTTTCAGCTCCTGACTTCTCCTGCTGAGCTCCTCCCTCCAAACCATAGCTCCAACACCTTCTCCTCTACTCCTACATTAGCTAAGCTAGCTTAGCTTAGCTTATCTTAGCTTAGCTTAGCTAGCAACTAGTTCCTTGGCCATCCACCACCTTCAAAGTCAACCCTAGCTAGCTCCACCAACTTAAGCCTACCTAAGCTAGCTACCCTACTCAAGTTGGCACCACCTCCTAGCTATCCCTTCACCCCATTATTACCACCAAAAGACACCTTAAGTTGGCGCCAAAAACTACCCCTAACCACCTCTATATTGGCTCCAACTTTCAGCCCTTAATCCACCCTACACCTACCCACATAAGCCATCCTAGCCATCCACCTACCCCTCCTTCTAGAATCCCTCTTGGTGCCAACTTAGACCACCTTCTAGAACCCTTTTGGGCGCCAACATCAAGGGGTGTCAACACCCATAACTGCCCCCTTGGTGTCCCTTAAGGTGGCGCCAACTCATTTTGGCTATAGGATCTTTAACCACCTCCATCTCTTCATCTTGGCCCTCCATTTCAAGGGACACCTTAGCCCCCTTCCTATTCTATAAAAACCCACCACCTACCACCATTTTGGGGCATTCTCCATTAGTGTAATTTGCTACCTAAACCACCTATACCTACGGCCAAGAAGAAGTTGTAGAGAAGGAGATTAAAGGGGCACATCACCAGCCCTTTTGGTGCCTTCTTCTCCCCACTCTCTTCAACTTGAGCCACGCCAAGGAGGACGACTCTTCCACTTCACGGAGGATGGCCAGGAAAGGGAGAAGGACCTAGGGTGGACGTCCACCCTTGGAGAGAAGTTTAGGGCAGGCCCCCTTAGGGCTTGCCTTGGAGGACATCACCTTGGAGGAGCACAGCAAGGAAGGAGCTTGAGGATTCTTTTCAAGCTTGGGAGCCACCAACCTTGGAGCAAGAAGCCCTCTTCCTCACCATCTATCTAGAGGATTTGTGTTTTCTCTTCTTTATTTTAATTTTTCTAGTAGTACAAGCATTCCTCTACTAGGCCTTTTTTGTAAAACACTTTTCATTTATCTAGTTGCCTTCTTTGCAGTTTCTGATTTGCATTTCTACTTGCTTGTTTTTAGCATTCTGCACTCCCTCTCCCTAATTATTCTAGGCCTTCACTTGCCTAGAGTGAGCTTAGGGAGAGGTTCTACTTGCCACTTAGAGGTAGTATTTTAAATTGAAGTGTAAATCACCTTCTTGCCATCATTTTGCATGTTGTCCTAATTGAAAAACGAAAAAAATGATATATTGAAAAATACCAAAAAGAAAGTTGAGATTTATTCCAAGCAAGCGAGTCACTATTGCAAACATTTGGCCTCCTTGGACGACCCTAGATACTCCCCTATCTAGGAATATAAATTTAGGAGTTGATCGATTTTGCGCGTGACAACGACGTATTTAACAAATCAAGTAAAATTGCTACCGCCGGCCAACCCTGAAACAAGTCATTTGGTTCAAGGTAACCAAGTTCAAGATAAGGTTTTGGCTAACTTGAGGAATACCATACAATCTTTAGAAGTTCAGCTGAAACCTTACATTGAAGAATTGGAGTCCCTAATTGAAATGATTGATGATCTGAACAAGTATTTGTTGGATTGGCTTCAGGATGTTAAGGATAAGAACCCAGGTGAGTTTCTACTTGGGAAGTTAGCAAAATTGAGAATGAGATTTGTGGTTGCTTTAGTTCAATCATGGGATGATTCCTAGGATGAACCCCCTTCAAGGGAGCCAATGCCAGAGCCCGCTTAGGCACCTATTGGGGGGGACATGTGTTACAAGGCTGACCAAATTGAATTAGAGAAATTAATTAAGGATGATCTGATTTCTTCACCTGAGTCCTTGAACCAGGGTACGAGGAAACGTATGTCTCCATGGATCAAAAAGTGACTAATGATTCTGATGGTGAAGATTCAGTTTGCGAAGTCTCACATGAGTTTACAGAACACGATTTCTATGAGTCAATTGGGCCTGAGGAATCCAATAGACCATTTGATGGCCCAATAACTGAGGAAACTGATCTTATTGGGGCTCACATGACGGATCCAGAATCGCATTTTCTGGAGGATTCAATTCAATGCCCTGATTGTCAGTTACATCCCATTGAGCTTACTGATGATTTTGCTTTTGAGATAACTAGACTCAAGTCAATTCTGATTCAACCACATCTTTTAGACTTGGAAATTTCAAACGGGTTGATTAATATGCAAGAGGTCCCGGAATTGGACATTTTGAAGGAGGATAGGAGCTGGGAAATTTCTATTTGGGAAGCAAATTCCAGAGGAAGTAGAAGATCGAGTCTAATGGTTCCAATTAAGTTGAAACCATCAAATCAGGACCCTTACGACATTCGTTCTGAGGATGTCTAACCCAAGCACACATTCATTGATTATCCTTTGGAGCATGATTTCTCTGTAACCTGACTTTTTGGTCTTGGGTTGCATCCTCATAAATCACAGGCTCGACCTCGCTTACATACTGATTTTAGGTTTTGGGTAATTTTTATCCAGAACCTTAAATATTTTCGACCATGGGGTATGGGTTTGCATCACAATCTGGTCCACATCTGTGGACATTTGCTGGCAGGTCCTAAAGTGAATCTTTTTATTCTGATTCTGACCAGCACTTCTAAATTCTTTACTTCTCTTCTTTGTATGGTGAGCCTCGATGAAGGCACTAAATTTAGCATGTATACATTTTTTGTTTATCTTGGAGCGGACCAGTCATTCACGTAGGTCAGGTGCTTTCTACTCTATTCCACTCTATTTTATGTCTTTTTAATACAATGAGGACATTGCATTAGATAGGCATGGGGGGTGGATATTCATCTCTGAATTATTTTGTCAGCTTCGTAGATTCATTTATTTTCTTTTATTTATTTATATTTATATAAAAAAAATTGAATTAGGAAGGAATACTTGGACATTAGGACTTTTCAATCTTAGGAAATATTACATTAGGATCTGAACACAAAGATCCTTCAGGTCTTTGGGCTTAATCAGCCTGTATCCACTAAAATGTTGATTTGCTTTTCGAGTCCTCACCATCTGAATTCTATTGTAATGTGATTGAATAAGTTTGGATGATAAGTACACAACTTATCAACCCACCCTCTGATTTAAGGGAACTTTAAGTCTAAAGCATCTACACACTATCATTTTACTGACTTGTTGATCGGCGATTTTAATGGAAATTGGGTAGCTAATGAACCTTCTAGGGTGATATGGATGGCAAATTATCATGGGTAACAACCTATAGGTAGGTTGTCTAGAGCCCAATCACTAGACCATTCTCTTCTTGCTACCTTCAGGTAAATCTTAGACTAGGGAAGCCACCTACTTAAAAAAAAAAAAAGAAAAAGTCAAAAAGAAAAATAAAAGGAGAAAAGAAAAAGAAAATAAAAGAAATAAACCACACTTCGGTACACGAGTATGGCTGGCAAGTTGTCGGTGGTAACAGCTCATCGATCGGTTGTCCAGAACCCAGCTCAAGAAATGCACTAAAAATTCCCAAAACACTTAGGAAGAAGCGGAGAAGTAGAATAAATTGAGGAGATATACACTGGCTTCACCCTTGTGTTGACCCCATAAAAATAAAAGTAGGGAGAAAGCTACCAGTCGTAAAGTACACCTTTAGGCAGAACTCTCTTTCTAAGGTCACCTAGAGGCGTAGAAACCTGAAGTCCATTCTAATTGTTGATCAACGAGTCTATCACATTCATAATAAGATGCTTAGAACTTAGGGTTCTCATCAAATCTTAGGTGGGTTGAATGGCCGTACAAAGCCACTCTTTAACCCTAAACTCAAAAATCCAAGAAAATTAGAAAAGAAGAAAAAGAGAAAAAGAAAATTTTCTTTGAATAAGGCGAGGGCTTGAGGTGGTTTGCATTTTGGCAGATACCCGATCATTGTTGTGTCTTTGAAAGTTCAGATCCTAAGTAAAAAATTTCTTTATGTTGAAAATAACTTATGCCCAAGTAATCCAACCTAATTCTTTTATAAATAGCATGTAGTTTTTGCTAAGAACTAGCAAAAGATAGGCATGGGGGTGTAATGTGCATACATCTAATTAACCTAAAATGTCTATTAATGCATATTTTTTGTGTCACATTAGCATCATACATTGTAAATAGTGCATAACATGCATAATCATGCATTTAGATTAAGTTGTATAAATTGTACAGTAACTATCTCCTTTTTATGGTCAGGGACAGGGTGACTTTTTATCAGGGCCTCGGATCGAAGATCCAACTTTACGGATCTGATCAGGGTGACGATTGGAGTTTAACAACACCAAGATCACCCTAATCGGATATCTGTAGCATTAGATAAAGATCGAGGAACCCTAGAAGATCAAGGACCAAGATGGTGTTAATCCACACTTTAGACAACAAATCCAACCACATGGATGGGTTCGGATCGACGATCGCAGCCTAATGGCGCAAAAATCGATCCAATCCGATACCTGTGGCACCATCTACATCACTCAGAAGATGGATGGCCAAGATGGCACCACGTGGTGCCATCTCAGCCACCCAACCGGCCGCATGCACCCTCCTCAGCTCATCTGACCAACGCTTCTCCGTCATTGGATGCGCATCCAATTGCTGCGAGGCGCGCACGCATGAAACGAGCGCTCGACACAAATGCGCTCGTAGTGCATTGGTCGAGCGCTCTATCGAGAAGAGGAGGTACTGGTTCAAGCCCCCGCAAGCATCAATTTGGAGCAGGTGCACGGGCATGAGGAGCCGCACGATCGTAATCCAACGGTGCCGTGCAGTCGATAGTGCTCACGCACTATCAGACGCCCCCGCTTGACACGAGATCACACGCGCAAGACCCGTGCAGTTGAGGCGCAGCTAGGAGAGTTCTAAGCCGTCGATCTCACGATCGAACGGTTAAGATTTGAAGAATGTGAGGCGCACGTTTTAAGCACGGAAGGCGAGTGGGCACGCGAGCACTGCCCATGAAGGCCACGTTCAGGCCTTTAGTGACAGATTTATCCGTCACTAAAGGTCTTGAATTAATGTTTTTCAAAATGTAATGACCAAAATGCCCCTACTTCTTGCAATTATAAAAGGAGACCCCCTCCATACGAATTTCTCATCCCTTCCTTCTCTTCTCTCCCTATCCAAAGCTCAAGAGAAGCTTGTCCCACACTTGGGATGCTCCTGAAGAGATAAAATCAATTTTTTGCCCCCACTCTGGAAGTGGATCCTGCGATGATGACGATGATGTGCTGCCTCGTTCCTATTCCTTCTGCACCTTCCCGCTCCGTTCCTCACCTTCCAGGCATTGTCTCGTCCGGCTCATCCTCCAAGCTATCGTCGAGGAGATAACTTCTCTCTCCCATTCCTTTTTCCTGGTTTCTAGAGTAGAATTTTCCTGCTTTCTAGTTGTAATAGTTTTCCTGCTTTCTAGTGTAATTTCTCACTTTCTTAGTTGTACAAACCTTTTGCAATATCAGGTGTATGTTTTCTCTCTCTCTCTCTCTTTTATTGTCTATAGTTATATCATTGTAATTACTCCACTCTTTAAACAAAAACATAAAAAAATATAATTGCGAATTTTGATCAACGTAGCCTCCCTGAGTTTGACTCGAGATTTCTATTTCGATATAAATTTTATTTATTCAACCTGAGTTCTTCGCTATTCAAACTACGACAGGTTTTCAAAACCAAATCCGATAGTGTAGTCCTCCAGTGTTTCAACAAGCACGTAGGGTTCAGGGGGTTTGCTCTATTGTGTAACGGCTAACACTTAGCCGCATCTGAAGAAAAGTGCCCCCCTTTGCATAAAGGAAAAAAGGAGAAGGAAGTAGGTCTATGCACGGAGAGAAAGAAGAAGAGCAAAGAAAGAAGAGGAGGCTGAAGAAGAAGTACAGTGCCCTCTTAGCACTGTAGGAAGGCTGACTTAAGCCGTCTGCTTAAAGACGCTGTTGTCTGATGGAGTGCACTATGCATTCGGTTTGAATAATTGATATTATATTTGAGTAATTGTTCCATGTTTTAGACTAATAATTGGTGATCCAAATCACCATTATTTTGTCAAGATTTCTTTTTTACTCTTCATATACTTATACCATACATTGCATATTAGATTTTGAGTAATTAATTATGCTCATTTACATTAATTGTTGACATTACTGCATGAATTTCATATTTGCTCCCAGTGAACGATCTCGGACTTCATTTCTGACATTCGAGTTATAAATTTTTATCTGTTGTTCGAGCTATTTTTGAGGAATTATTACTACAATGAACGCATCTTTTAAATCCTCAATCCAGCCCTTTCAACATTTTGGCACCGTTGTCGGGGAGCAACACGCAATTCACCACTATTCTCTTGCTATATTTTGATTATACTTGAACACTAATTTGCCTTATTTTGTTTATTGTGATTTTGTGAGGTACTTTACAAGGAGATCTTTCGTGCAAAACAGCCACACCAGGGTAGGTAACTTCTCTATTCTTCCCTAATCAACCTCCTAATCTTGGGAATACAAAATGGAAACAATTAATTAGGAATCACCTGCCTTATTTTTCATAGTAACTATTAGTTAAAAGGCAAGTTTCCTAATTTGCGAAATTTTTTTTCAAATCTAATTGAAGATTGAGACGATTCTATTTAGAATTCCCTACCCCAAAGTTCCTATGCCTATTAGGGATCACACTTAATTTCTGACCATCTTAGACTACTCACCTTCTTATTTGTGTCCAAGGTGTACATGTTAAGATCAAATTGAATGCAGAATAGAGCCAATTAGGGTTTGACATTAAGGTTTGGAGTGCTAGTACACATTTTTGCCTTAATTAAAGGAAAGTTACCCTCCAACATTTGTGTGCTACCCAAGCCCTTGATTGAAAAGATCTAATTAGAAAAACCCTAAAATCAGGCTTTAATTTCACTTGAATCTTAAAATCTTGGACCTAATAACCTGGGAGTAAAATCAGGGTGATTTCTAGGTCTTGACCTAGATCTCATTCTGCCATCTTTAGGGCAGGTCAGGTGAAGTTGGTCTACATTGTTGGCCAACCAACCTCCAAAGTAGGTCACAAGTTGAATTGACTTCTAATCAAGTGAAACTCAAGGCACAAATTAGGACATAAAATTGGTAGACTTAAGGTCTTAAGTTCGTACATTCCGGTCTACCTGGACCGTCAGTGACAAGGAAGGTCAGGTAGGGGAAACCCTGTAACCCGTGGGGATGCTCTACCATGTAGGGGTTTTTGCGGGGCTCTCCCTTCCTGGTTGCCCAGGTACTTCTCGGGTGTGTGAATTTCTGATTCAGAGGCATCATCCGCCTCGAAGCTGCCTTAGTCATCCAAAAATCTTCAGGTGCCTTAATTGGGTCCAATTTCACATCCAGTCCCTCATCTTTTCTATAGAGCACACACAGGAAGGTCATTAGGTTTTTAACCTAAGAGGCCTCATTTGATCATCTCAGGGAGTTCTAATTTGATCTGCTCAACTTCAATTCTAATCTTGAGTTTTGATTCTACATCTTGATTCCACCATTTGATTCAAAAATGTAGCCTGCCTATATAGGAAGACTGTTTAGAAAGCCTAAGTCCCAAATGAGCATAAAAGAAAAGATACTTGAGAATGCCTATAGAAATCATGAAGAATATCGTAAAAGGGACATTCAGGATAGATTCAAGAAATCAATGAACCACATTTTGAACTATATGAAGATGGTATGGATACAACTAAACCACGGTTCAACCTGGGATGGTCTCTTAGCAGAACACATGGAATTTGTGAAATTACACAACAATGATTGTTTGCAATATTGGTCAAATCCTTCAGTTCCGAAAGAACTTTAGAATTTTCTGAAAGAACGGGGAGAATTGTTGAATGGGCTATATAGAACCATCAATCAAAAATACCCGTCAGAAGTTAAGATGACATCTTGGAGTAATTCCAGTAATCCATGTAATTTCCCAAATCCCAGGTGTGATGATCAAGGTTGTTATGGACCCCCAACCCAAATGGAATCTAATTCAAATTATGAACCAATTGATACACCTGATCTTGAGTTAGGTTAGGAAGCTCCAATTGAAGGTGATCACAATTTTAAGCCAGGCCTAGAAAATCAAAAGACTGGTTCACCAAGCTTAGATTTCCTAGACACCTGTGATAATGAGATTAAGTCAGAACCTCTCGAGGGCGTAAATTCCTCTCCTTATTCTAATAAGGTGGTCCTCGAGGACAATTCTGACATCCCTGTAGAGCCCAGCCTAAATTCTAGTGGTCCAACCCACACCCTTAACCTAGAATCTAGATCTGAGCCTTATTGGGATGATTACAAGGCCTTGTGTGATGGAAATCAGATTTTGAATTTGGATTATAATTCTAGGGCTATATTTGATGATTACACCTCTTTAGACTCCTCAGAAATACATATTGATTTTTCGAAAGTCACGCTAATCTATGATATAGAAATGGAGGAACTAGAAGAGCTGGGAATCGATTGGGAATTTGATGTAAACACATTTACACTACTTAAGATGTCTATTTATGCATGTTCTTAAGCATAGGATTGCATTACATGCTATAAATATTGTATAACATGCATCATCTTACATTTAGAGTAGTTTGAATAAAATGGAGGTTAATTATCTCCTTTTATGTGCTTGGATATGGCAAACATTTTATTGGGGCCTCGGATCGAAGATCCAACCGTATGGATGTGATCAGGGTGACGATTGGAGTTCAACGACTCCAAGATCGCCCTAATCGGGCATCCGTAGCATCAGATAGTGACTAGGGAATCCTAGAAGATCAAGGGCCAGGATGGTGTAAATCCACACTTCAAATGACAAATTCAACCGCACGGATGAATTTGGATCGACGATCGTAGCCTAACGACGTAAAAATCGAGTCAATCCGACATCCGTGGCACCATCTACAACACCCAGAAGATGAATGGCCAAGATTGTGCCACGTGGTGCCATCTCGGCCGCCCAAATGACCGCATGCAATCACTGAAGTCTCTGCATCCGCTCTCTCTCCGCCGTTGGATCTCGATCCAACGGCTGTGGACAGCCACGCCTAAAAGCGTCCGCTCAACCATCTGTGCCCCGTAGCGTAGCGGTTAAAGGCGCTATCATGAGCTGTAGCCGCGGGTTCGAGCCGTAGCGAAGGGGAGAAGGGCGTGGGTGAGTGAGCGCAGGCGTGCATTGGATTGTGATCGGGAGGCACAGATCTTCCAATAACGGCCACGCACTATTTCACGCGAGGCGGTCACGTGGCATCATATGCGCTGGGTGGGTGAAGGCACATCCTAAGCCATCCGATCTCGCGATCGGATGACTGTGGATGAATGAACGTGTGGCGGGCGTTGAGAGTGGGCAGCTAAGGAGGCACACGTGGGGAGCGCCCACTACACCCACGTTGGGGCTTTAGCGACGATTTTATCCGTCACTAAAGACCCCTCATTTAATGTGTTAATGATGTAATGACCAATTTGCCCCCACTCCTTTAAACTATAAAAGGAGACCCCCTCCATACGAAATGCTCATCCCTTCCTTCTCTTCTCTACCTCTCCAAAGCTCAAGAAAAGCTTGTCCCACACCCGGGATGCTCCTCGCGAGATAAAGTCCAAATTTTCGTCCCCCTTCAGAAGTGGATCCCGCTACGACGACGACATGCTGCTCCATTCCCGTTCTTCTGCTTCATCCTCCTTTGTCCTTCTCCATCCTCCTTCATTCAGGTGTCGTCCCGTCCGGCTCGTCCTCCAAGCAATCGTCGAGTAGGATAACTTCTCTCTCCCATTCTTCTTTACAGCTTTTCTAGTGTAGAATTTTCCTGCTTTCTAGTGTAGCCAATTTCCCGCTTTTTAGTGTAATTTTTATTTGGTTTGATTGTATAAACATTTGAAATATTGAATGCATGTTCTCTTTCTCTCTCTCTCTCTTTCTTCCTTTTAATCTGATAGCTTCATTGTAATTATATCGCCTTGCCTTTCAAAAATTCTAAAAAAAATATAATTGCGAATATAGATCGACGTAGCCTCCCTGTGTTCGACCCAGAATTCAAATTTCAGTATAAATTTGATTTGTTGAACACGAATACTTCGCTTTCAAGCTACAACGACAGGATTTCCAAAACCAAACACGTTAGCGTAGCAATTCGAGAGTTCAACATTTTGGCACCGTTGCCGGGGAGGCAACGATTTCTGATCTTTTCTTTGCATTTCTTGGACTTTATTATTTTCTAACTTGCTTTCTCTTGTGTCTATTGTTTTGCAGAGACCTCCATCAAGGAATCAACAAGCGGTAGACTGGAGTAAAGTGTAGTTGAGGACAACTGTAAGTGCTCCCCATTCTTTCCCCCTCCATAGATTTCATTCACCACATTAAATCCAAATTTCAATTAACCTAGGTGTTTGCATAAATCCTAGGAATAGTTTGGTTGTTTGGATTTTCACTCACATTCATTCCACCCTCATTTATAAAAAAAAACAACAAAAAGATAATCTTGTGGGGTAATTTTCAACAAATGCACAACACACACCCACATTCAAGGCACTTAATCAACTTAATTTGTTTCTACTCAACCGGGTTCTGATCTGTGGAACTAATACACACAAAGCAACACATAACAGAATAGAAATCATTCTAGGTTAGCCATTTTTGAGTACCTAACTTAGTGGTCCAATTGTGGCCAATTGTTTTAGTTGTTTGGGCCGCACCACTCTATTTAAAACCAACTCATCAAGTAGCTCCTCCTTAGGGTTTTCAATCTAGGTGTATTCTAGGCACTCCACTTTCTTTTTGATTTTAAAGGAAAATAATTTTCACCCGTGTTTTACAACTTGGTTTGCCTAGAAACTTGATTGCAATTCACCTAATTTGAAACCCTAAAAGCTACTTAAGCAAGATTTGAACATTAAAATTCATGCATTACAAATAATCTTGCTTGAAAAGCCTGGTTGTGCACGCACTTACACAAATCTCAATCAATCATTAAGGGCACAACCCATTTTAAAGGCCCATCACATTCCATAAGCACCACAATCCCAGGCCTTAATAAAATTGAGTAGATATTGGCCTTAAGGTCTGATTCGCTCTTCAGGGCCTAGTCTGAGATTATTTTTGATTAACCTACTTGTACTGATTAATCTGATGTCTATCTAGGGGAGTAGCATCAAACGACCGCGGCTGGGGGGTACACTAGGAATCGGAGGCGAAAGCCGAAGGAAGAACCTTCTCCCCAGTCCCTCCTTCTAACTGGTTGGATTAAACAGACGCAAGTAGAGTAAATCATTTACAGTCTTAAGGTGGGTTTTGGGAGTCAGTAGATCCTTAGGCTACCCCACTTAAGGACAACCTTGTTTTGTTGTGCTGCAGGGTCCCTATCCCCAGTCCTTCCGACCTTCTCCTAGTTTATGCTGGGAAGACGGTCATTGAATCCCCAATTGGAAGGACCATTAGAACATTCTAGGAGGCGCAAGTTGGATTTTGGTCAATTTGATCCCATGGCCGAACAATAGCCTCCTCTGCTTGGAAATCCACAGGAAGAATTTCGAAGGCAGCTGGAACAAATGCAGAGAATGCAGGAATGGTTCCAGAGAATGCAGGGCGCTCAGCCCTTGAAGGATTTTTATGATCAAGCCCCAGGTGTTAAGCCTGATTAAACATTATCATGGGCTTGGCTTCGAAGATCCGTTTCAGCACTTGGAGGACTTGACCACTTTGGTCCAAACCACCAAGGCTCGAAACGTAAACGAGGAGCAAATGATCATGAGGCTCTTCCCCCACTCTCTTAGGGATAAGGCCGCTCATTGGTATAGGATAATAGGAAGATCAATTACAACTTGGAATGAGTTGAAATCGGCCTTTCTGAAGAAATTCTTCCCAGTCGGATGTACCAATGCTTTGAGACGGGCAATCACTACCTTTACCTAGTGGCCGGGGGAGCAGTTTCATGTGGCCTGGGAGCAATTCCAAGACTTATTGCGGAGGTGTCCACACCATGAGGTGCCAAAATGGCAACTCGTGCAGATCTTCTATCATGGGTTGACTAATCAACTCAGAAATCATGTGGATGCTTCTTACGGAGGCAATTTCCTCAATAAAGATGCAGATAGTGCACATGATTTATTTGAGGAAATGAGTGAGAATTCAATTAATCATGCCTCCATGGATACTTTTAACCGGTCCTAGCAGCCCAAATCAAATGTTAATGAAGTCCATGACTCTCATTCATTTGATATGGAATTGATTTGTAACAAACTTGATAAGGTGGACTTGGTTGCTAAAAGAATGGAAGAGTGGATGGCTGGCAATTCTATGAGCAATTCTCGATCCACTCAATCCCAAAATTCAGGATTCCATTCCTCACAAGCTCCTTCTAGATGGGAGTTCGTGAATCAACTTGATGCGGCTCAACCTGTGAGACAGCATTTTTCGGAACCCCACGAGTTCCCAACTGGGGCCTTTGATCCCAGTTTTTCTGATCCTTCCCTTTCTTTCTTTCCATCCTCACCTTATGAGGATGTCTGCGCTGTACAAGAGAATGTTAGATCCAACCCCTACTCGAATGCCTATAATCCAGATTGGAGAAATCACCCTAACTTCTCTTGGAAAAATCCGGGGCAATAGACCCAATTCCGACCCGGCAATTATGCTCTGCAACTACCAATGGGTCAGGGTCAAGTATATACTCAGTTGCCTCTGAATCAGGTCAATCAGCCAGCTTGGAATGCCCGTCAACCCACAGGGCAGGCTGATTTGAACCATCAAATGGTAGAGATGCAAGGATCCATGCTCCAGCTCATGCAGCAAACGAAAAACTTGCTGGACAACTTGCAATCTAGGCTCATTGCTAACTCTCATCAACCCGGATCTCTACCATCCCAACCCGTACCCAACCAGCGAAATATTATGAATTCGAGCAATCAAGACCAAGGGTACGGAAATCAGAGGGACCCGCATGCACATTCTCAGGTGGTTGAGTAGGGTTCCTCATCTTCTTCTTCTGCAAATCAACAATTCATGGTTAATCAAGCCCCTCCAATCTTTCCTAACCCTCCCCAAGACCCAAATCCTTATGCTTCTGCAAATTCTGTAACTTTGAGGAGTGGTAAGAAGACTCAGGATCCACAGCCACACTATTATGATCTTTTGAATCCTGAAGGACCTGATGAGAGAGAGGAGAATTCTAGAGGAGAAATCAAGGCTCAGGAGCCTGATTCCAAAGATCTGACTCATGTTCCTTTTCCTGAAGCCTTAACCAAATCAAAGAGGAAGAAGTCTGTTGATAGCAATGAGGAGCTTTAGAATCTATTTAAGAATGTTAAGATCAATATCCCGCTGCTTGATGCTATCAAGCACATACCAGCTTACGCAAGATTTTTAAAGGAATTATGCACACAAAAGCGTAAGTCGAGAGAATCTATTCCGAGGAAGGTGGTACTCTCTGAGTAGGCTAATTCTGTTATCCTGCACTACCTCCCTCAGAAAAAGAGAGATCCTGGTGCTCCATTGATTTCTTGCGTTATCAGAGATTACACATTTGATAGAGCACTTTTAGATCTCGGTGCATCCATCGACCTAATTCTGACTACTCTCTACGAGAAGTTTGGGTTAGGTGAACTTCAGCCAACTTCAGTAACACTACAGTTAGCGGACCGTTCGGTCACAAACCCGCGAGGTGTTATTGAAGATGTTATAGTTAAGGTCAAGGATTTCTATTTTCCTGTAGATTTTCTTGTCCTTGACATGGATGTACCTGATAATCTGAGGAACACGCCCATCATTCTGGGGCGTCCGTTCCTGGCTACCGCAAAGGCCAACATTAACTGTGAAAGCAGTAGCATGGAAATCACCTTTGGGGATCAACGAATGAAATTGGATATTTTTAAGGCAATCAACAAATTTGAGGATTGCGGATTTATTGAGGAACTTGATGAGGATAATGATAATATTGAAAGTTGTTTGACAGTTTCTTCAATTGAAATTTCCTCTTTGGATGATGAATTTGACCCGCAACCCTCTATGGTTGACTTGACATCTTCGGAAGAGGTTATTGATTTTGTTCACTCACAACCTCTTCCTCTTGTTGAATCTTCAGCATCTACCCTACCATCAATCATCAACCCACGCCAGCTTGAATTGAAACCATTGCCAGAGAATTTGAAATATCAATTTTTAGGACTACAGAATATGCTCCCTGTGATTATCAGTGATAAATTGACAAAGGAGCAAGAGATTAAATTGATCAACGTCCTAAAGGAACATAAGGAGGCAATTGGTTGGACCATTCATGACCTCAGGGGGATCGAGCCATTTTACTGTAATCATAGAATATTTTTGGAAGATGGATCCCTCCCTTCTACCCAGATGCAGAGGTGATTGAATCCAAATATACGAGAAGTGGTTAAAAAGGAAATCATCAAGTGGCTCTATGCAGGAATTATTTATCCAATCTCTGACAGTCCCTGGGTAAGTCCCGTTCAGATTGTTCCAAAGAAAGTCGGAATTACTGTTGTGACTAATGAGAGAGGAGAATCTGTCACAACTCGTTTAGCTTCCTCTTGGAGAGTTTGTATTGATTACAGGAAGCTGAACACAGTCACTAAAAAGGATCATTTCCTTGCCCTTCATTGATCAAATCCTAGAAAAATTAGCCAGGTATAAGTACTTCTGTTTTCTTGATGGCTACTCGGAATACAACCAAGTTCCTATCCATCCCGAGGATCAGGAAAAAACTACTTTCACCTATCCCTATGGAACCTTTGCTTTTCGTAGGATGCCTTTCGCGTTATGCAATGCACCTGCGACTTTTCAAAGGTGTATGCTAGCCATATTTTCTGACATGGTGGGAGAGTTTATGGAAGTCTTCATGGATTATTTCTCTATTTTCGGAGAATCATTTGACTCTTGTTTGGCTAATTTGGAAATGATTCTTAAGCAATGTATCAAGACACGTCTAGTCCTTAGCTGGGAAAAGAGTCATTTCATGACCCAAGAAGGCATCATTTTGGGTCATGTAATCTCTGAACGGGGAATTGAAGTGGACAAAGCTAAGGTTGATGCTATCGCTAAACTTCCTCCTCCCACATCTATTAAACAAATCAGATCATTTCTTGGCCATGTGGGATTTTATCGAAGATTCATCAAGGATTTCTCGAAGGTTGCTCATCCTTTGAGCAATCTTCTTGCCAAAGAAACGCCATTTGTTTTTGACGAATCATGCCAAAAGGCATTTGATTTCCTGAAAATGGCAGTCACCTATGCTCCAATTTTGCAACCACCAATTTGGACTGCCCCTTTTGAGATCATGACCGATGCTTCTGATTACGCGGTCGAGGCTGTCCTGGGTCAGAAAATTGATCGAAAGCCCTCTATCATCTACTACGCTAGTAAAACTCTGGATGAAGCCCAGAGGAAGTACACTGTTACTGAAAAGGAATTACTAGCTGTAGTATTTGCTTTGGAAAAATTAAGGGCTTATCTCTTAGGGTCTCATGTTATCGTTTATACTGACCACTCGGCCTTGAGACATATCTTGGCTAAAAAGGATGCTAAACCCCCGTTTATTCGTAGGATTCTTCTTCTTCAAGAATTTGATCTTGAAATCAAGGATAAAATCGGGGTACAAAATGTGGTAGCGGATCATTTGTCGAGACTCTTAGGTGATTCTTCTTGTCCAGACATTCCGATTGCTGACACTTTTCCGGACGAAACTATTCTTACAGTTTTAGGTGTCCACACCCCATGGTTTGCTGACATTGTTAACTATTTGGCCGTTGGTCAAATCCCCCAGGATTGGACCAAGCAACAATGGGATAGACTTAAATCTGAGGCCAAATAGTACTTCTGAGAGGACCCTTAACTGTGTCGCATCGGCTCTGATCAGATTATTCACCAATGTATTTTGGAGAATGAATTCAACGGTATACTCGAGTTCTGCCATGCATCTGGGTGTGGTGGACATTTCTCCAGGAAAAAGATGGCTGCAAAAATCTTACAATCTCGCTTCTATTGGCCGTCTTTATTCAAGGATGCCCAGGATTTCTCAAGGTCATGTTCTCGATGTCAGGCACTCGGGAGCATAACTAAGAGAGACATGATGCCCCTAAACCCTATTCTTCCTATCGAAATTTTCAATGTTTGGGGCATCGATTTCATGGGACCCTTTATCCCTTCATTTGGACATCAGTACATTCTTGTTGCTGTTGATTATGTGTCCAAATGGATTAAGGTGATTCCCACCCGAACCAATGACCACAAGGTGGTCATCAATTTTGTCAAGAAAAATATCTTCAGTAGGTTCGAGATTCCGAGGGCTATCATCAGTGATGGTGGCACTCATTTTACTAATGCCCAATTCCAGAATTTATTGGCCAAATACGGGGTTAATCATCGAATTTCCACACCTTACCATTCCCAGACGAATGGACAAGCTGAGATTTCCAATCGAGAGATCAAGAACATTCTGCAAAAAATGGTTAGGCTTAATCACAAGGATTAGACTCAAAAGCTTGAGGACGCCCTTTGGGCCTACCGTACGGCATATAAAATGCCCATCGGCATGTCTCCATTCCGTTTGGTGTATGGAAAGGCGTGCCATCTACCCGTAAAGATTGAACAAAGGGTATTCTGGGCAATCAAACAATGCAATTTAGATCTGAATCTAGTTGGGAAGACCAGGAAACTCCAACTATCTGAGTTGGAGGAGCTTAGAAATGATGCTTATGAGAATGCCAAGATCTACAAGGCTCGGACTAAAGCTCTACATGATCAATTGGTTTCCCGCAAGAGCTTTAAGCCAAACTAGAAGGTCTGGTTATTCGATTCTAAACTTAAGCTCTTTCCTGGCAAACTTAGATCTAAATGGAATGGTCCATTCATAATTGATCAGATTTTTTCGAATGGTGCTGTTCTGATTTCTAACCCAAAGACGGGCAACACATTTAAAGTCAATGGTCAACGTCTGAAGCCTGTTGTTGACCGTATTCTTCTAGAACCCGTCTCAGACTCAGTTGCTCTAGCCATTCTATGACTTCTTTGGCTGGACTTACCCTAGCTGATGCATTAAACTCAGCAGTTGTACATATGACACAAGGCTGATACGAGCTTCATATTCAGGTGACATCTTTCATATTCTACCATTTCTTTCATGTCACTTTTTCAATGAGGACATTGCATCAGCTAGGCATGGGGGGGTGGATTCATTCTTGAATTATTTGGTCAGCTTTGTGAAATTCATTTAAATTATTTTTCTCTTCTTATTTATAAAAAAAAAGAAAAAAAATAAAAATTAGGTAGGATTAGTTTGACATTAAGACTTTTCAATCCTAAGAAATTTCACATTAGGATCTGAATACAAAGACCCTTCAGGTCTTTAGACTTAATTAGCCCGTGTATCCACTAAAATGTGGATTTGTCTTTCGAGTCCTCGCCATCTTAATTCTATTGTAATTGGAATAAATAAGTTTGGGTGATAAGTACACGACTTATCAACCCACCCTCTGATTTGAGGGAATTTCTGAGTTTTAAGCATCTACACAATTTCTTTGCACTGACTCGTTGTTCGGCGAATCTAACAGAAATTGGGTAGCTAATGAACCTTCTAAGGTAATATGGCTGGCAAGTTATCGTGGGTAACAGCCCATAGGTAGGATGTCCAAAGCCCAGTCACTGGACCTTTCTCCTTTTACTGTTGTTAAATAAATCTTAGACCAGGGAAGCCACCTACTTAAAAAAAAAAAAATCAAAAAGAAAAGGAGAAAAGAAATAAGCCACACTTCCCCTCACGAGTATGGCTGGCAAGTTGTCGGTGGTAACAGCTCATCGACCAGTTGTCCAGAACCCAGCTCAGTAAATGCACAAAAAAAAATCCCAAAACACTTAGGAAGAAGCGGAGAAGTAGAATAAACCGGGGAGATATACACTAGATTCACCCTTGTGTTGACCCCGTAAAAAATAAAAGTAGGGAGAAAGCTACCGGTTGTAATGATACACCTTTAGGCAGAATTCTTTTTAGGTCACCTAGAGGCGTAGAAATCCGAAGTCTGTTTTAATTGTTGGTCAATGAGTCTATCACAATCACAATAAGATGCTTAAAACTTAGGGTTCTCATCAAGTCTTGGGTGAGTTGAATGGCCGTAGAAAGCCACTCTTAAACCCTAAAATTTGAAAATTCAAAAAAAAAAAAAAATTATAAAAGAGTAAAAAGAGAAAAAGAAATTTTTCTTTGAATAAGGCGATGATTTGAGGTGGTCTGCATTTTGGCAGATACTCGGAAACTGTTGTGTCTTTGAAAGTTCAGATCCTAAGTAGACAATTTCTGAATGATTGAAGATAACTCAAGCCCAAATAATCCAACCTAATTCTTTTATAAATAGCATATAGTTTTTGCTAGGGACTAGCAAAAGATAGGCATGGGGGTATGATGTAAACACATTTACACTACTTAAGATGTCTATTTATGCATGTTCTTAAGCATAAGATTGCATTACATGCTATAAATATTGTATAACATGCATCATCTTGCATTTAGTGTAGTTTGAATAAAATGAAGGTTAATTGTCTCCTTTTATGTGCTTGGATAAGGCAAACACTTTATCGGGACCTCGGATCGAAGATCCAATCCTATGGATGTGATCAAGGCGACGATTGGAGTTCAACGACTCCAAGATCGCCCTTATCAGGCATCCGTAGCATTAGATAGCGATAGGGGAACCCTAGAAGATCAAGGGCCAAGATGGTGTAAATCCGCACTTTAAATGACAAATCCGACCTCATGGATGAATTCCGATCGACGATCGCAGCCTAATGACATAAAAATCGAGTCAATCCGACATCCGTGGCACCATCTACAACACCCAGAAGATGGACAACGGAGATGGTGCCACGTGGCGCCATCTCCGTCGCCCAAACGGTCGCATACAATCACTGAAGTCTCCGCATCCGCTCTCTCTCCACCATTGGATCTCGATCCAACGGCTGTGGATAGCCGCACCTAAAAGCGTCCGCTCGACCATTCGCGCCCTGTAGCGCAGCGGTCGAAGGTACTATCGCGAGCTGCAGTCGCGGGTTCGAGCTGCAGCGAAGGGGAGAAGGGTGTAAGCAAGCGAGTGCAGGCATGCGTTGGATCGTGATCGGGTGGCTCAGATCTTCCAATAGCGGCTACGCGCTATTTCACGTGAGGCGGTCACGCGGCATCGTACGTGCTGGGCGGGCGCGCAGCAGCGGGCGAAGCCGCATCCTAAGTCGTCCGATCTCGCGATTGGACGGTTGTGGATGAATGAACGTGCGGCGGGCGTTGAGAGTGGGCAGCTAAGGAGGCACGCGTGGGGAGAGCCCACTACACCCACGTTGGAGCTTTAGCAACAGTTTTATCTGTCACTAAAGACCCCTCATTTAATGTTTTAATGATGTAATGACCAATTTGCCCCCACTCCTTGCAACTATAAAAGGAGACCCCCTCCATACAAAATTCTCATCCCTTCCTTCTCTTCTCTACCTCTCCAAAGCTCAAGAGAAGCTTGTCCCACACCTGGGATGCTCCTCACGAGATAAAGTCCAAATTTTCGTCCCCCTTCAGAAGTGGATCCCGCGACGACGACGACGTGTTGCTCCATTCCCGTTCTTCTGCTTCGTCCTCCTTCGTCCTGCTCCGTCCTCCTTCATTCAGGAGTCGTCCCGTCCGGCTCGTCCTCCAAGCAATCATCGAGTAGGTGTTGGGAGGAATCGTAGATCGCATTTTTGATAAAAGCGTCGTAGTATAGTTGCGAAATACGATCCAACAAAGATATTGTTATGAAAATAACGAGATTTTGAGTCCTGGTCATTCGTCTCTGGGAGGCATTGTTTTTGTTTTTGAAATCGATCTTAAAGCCGTTCTACTTTATTTAAACGACATGCTGGTGCATAATATATAGGCGGTTAAAGAACAGGCACTTAAATCACGCAAATATGATAATCATTTAGCTCAAGGTGATTTCAAACACATAAGAGATATATATATATATATATATATAAAATGAAATTTCATTCATCGTGGGAGAGTTGTTGCACAAGGAAATCTAGAGGAAAGCTTATACATGAATGCTTAAAATTAAATCTAACTACCAGAAAACGATTGCATACAAGAATCAACGGGGGGATTTCACATGCATCATTGGGGGAGAAGTAAGACTACACTACTAAGCAGTAAATGAAAGCAATAAAGATTATGAAGAGCATGATTTAAGGCTAGAAGAATAGAGGGGATTCAGGGGTGGTCCCCGATGGCCTTGGAGTGGTCGAGAGAAGGAGGGGCGGCCAATGGAACTTAGGCCGGCCCTTGGAGAGAGGTAGGGTTGATCCAGCATCCCGATATGGTGTCCTCCATGGTGGTGGTAGTGAGCTCATGGAGGTGGAGTGACTATGGAGGTGGCGTGAATGGTACCAATGGAGTGCAATTGCCAAAGAAGTGAATGGGTGCCAATGGCCACCCATGGGGTCTTTTTATAGACCTAAGGGAAGCTCTCTAGAGAATTATGGAATTCTCTAGAGAGGCCTATGGTGGGAGCTCGTGGGAGAGTGAGAGAGAGAGGGTGGAAGGTGGTTTTTGGATCCACCAAATGTGGATCTAAAAATTGAATGGCTCTTGGTTGCTATTTTTGGCAACCAAGGCAACCACACATGGTAGAGAGTTCTAGAGAACTCTAGGGTAGGTATTTTCGTGTGGATGGTGTGTGTGGGTGTGTGTGGGTCGAAACTTAGGTGGCTAGGTTGATTAGGTTAGGTTCTAGTGGGTATAGGTCAAGATATGTCTCAAATTAGGGTTATAAACCCTAATTCACTAAGGTAAAGTGCAATTAAACTTAATACAAGCTTAATTGGGTGTGTGAAAACTTAATTGAGAGTAAAACAACTCAATTAAGTCAGGTCTAGGTCAATTGGACTCTCATTGAGTCCAATTGGACAATGTGTGCTGAGATCAGGGCTCAATTGGACTCAATGAGTCCAATTGAATAGGCTGATGGAATTGACTAAGATCCAAGTCAATTAGGTTTAGTGAGGACCTAATTAGGTTCTTAGGGAGGTCTAGAGGTGATGTACTAGGGTTAGGGCACCTTAATTTAGGTTCCTATGGGATTGGAATTGGGTTTAGGGACCTAGAGATCCAAGATCAAGGCTTAAATCTTAAAATAGGAATTGGAGAGCAGTATCAGACGTCTAATTATATAATCAGACGTCTTATACTCAAAAATCAGAAGTCCAGACTTGTTTTCTGGACGTCCAATCAGAGTCAGGAAGGATTTCGGGTTCTGTTTGGGGTATTCTGCATAAATTGGACGTCTGACAAAGTGTTTGGACGTCCAATAACACTGTAGAAGTGGGTTTGAAGTGTGCGGGAGTTGGCTAAGGGCCCTGGACGTCTTAAAACTTATCTGGACATCCAGAGAAGGGTTGGAAGTAGGGTTTTAGGGCTTCCTAGGGTGTTGTGACCTAATCTAAGGGTGGCTAAGGGTTGGGGAAGTCTCTAGGCTATCCTAGGGCTAGGATGGACCTAAGCTCTTCACATTTTACTGCTTTATTTCTACTTAATAGAATTGAAAACCTTTAACCCCCTTACATTATTATTCCTACATCTGAACTAGGCCTTCTGCTCCAACTCTGCTACAACTCCCGTTATTCCTGATCCAACTTCAGATCCAGCTCCTGATCAGCTTATTCCCTGCAATCGACATAATGCACTTAATTAGCACATTATAACATTATTTTATGCATAGCTAAAGGAAAATAGTAAAGATGCAGATAATGTGTATGCATGCATGAATAACTCTAACTTATGCTAAGTCCTAGCTTAATCTAGGCCAATTAAGACCTATGATTGCTGCGTAATCAGTAGGATAACTTCTCTCTCCCATTCTTCTTTACAGCTTTTCTAGTGTAGCCGATTTCCCGCTTTTTAGTGTAATTTTTATTTGGTTTGATTGTATAAACATTTTGAAATATTGAATGCATGTTCTCTTTCTCTCTCTCTCTCTCTTTCTTCCTTTTAGTCTGATAGCTTCATTGTAATTATATCGCCTCTCTTTTCAAAAATTCTAAAAAAAATATAATTGCGAATATAGATCGACATAGCCTCCCTGTGTTCAACTCGGAATTCAAATTTCGGTATAAATTTTATTTGTTGAACACGAATTCTTCGCTTTCATACTACAACGACAGGTTTTCCAAAACCAAACACGTTAGCGTAGCAATTCGAGAGTTCAACAGTCTTCCCTATGAGCTAAGAACCCAAGTCCAAATCTAATAGGGACACCTTTTTTATCTTGGAATTTAAAACTAGGTTAGATCCAAGTCAGGTTGCTGATTCTACATCTCTTGATTTATTCTGTGGTGGAACCTATGATCCCGAGTCAAATTCAGAACAGGATTCTCAAAAGTTCTTTGATGATTTTGAATCTTACTCTGATATTGGAGAACTGCTGTTTCCTGATGATTACGAGCCAATCTATGACCTCAGCAAACACAACCTCTCTTTTGATTCTGAGGTTGAGGTCAATGATTTGAAAGAAAAAACCTCTTCTGCAACACATACAGAACCTTCTAAAACCCATTTTCAACCCTGACCCGCTATCGGACTCAATTTTTACTCTGATTCTCCTCTCGATGAGCCGGTTGCACATGATTCTCCACATTTCAATCAGGTTTCAGACATCAATCAGACTACAAATAACACCCCATCCTTCTCTGATCACTCCCATAGTGATCTTACATCCTCCACTAACACTCTCTTTTGAGGATCCCTACTCTGACTAGGTTGATCCAATTCACCCAAACCCTAACTTTTCACTTCCACATCATTCCGAGCTTGACAGTATCTGGTGGGCACCACATCTCTTGATCCACATTTATCAACCCACCATATTGATTGGGTTTGGGCTACATCATCAACCTACTGATTTGAACAAACAACTAGTTGGACCAACCAAGCTATTGATCAAGGTGCTTGTTCTACAAAATTTGTTTGATTTGACCACTCCTTCTCCATACCATTTTCTACTTGGCTGAAGGCATTGAATTTAGCGCTTAACGAGAGGCAACCCGTCATTCCAAAAATTCGAGATCCTTCTGATTATCCTTTTGTACTTCACGTCTACTGCACTTTGAGTTATGTTTTAGCATAGTCGACTCCACCTCTGCTACTCGTATCAGGTTTGAAATCATTTGCAATAGTCATCCCGACCTGTCTACTCACCCGCTGAACCTATTCTAACTCTTGAACCCTAACTGTTTCATACCCTCCGTTTACAATGACATTGCAAAACTTAGGCATGGGGGGGTGTTAAAGTGCAAATACATAAAAATTTAAGTTTCTGAAGAATTCTCACAAAAATATACATATTCCGAAAAATCAAAAAAATAAATTAAAAAAATATACATTGAAAAAGAATAAAAAAAATTGGGAGAAAGGAGAAAATTTTGAAAGATTAAATTGCATATCATTCTTGAGGAGAAGGGAGGTGATTTAAATGTCAAAAAGGAGCAACAATTTGAAAAAAAAAAGAGTTAGTCATTAGTAAAAGATTAAGGAATCTACTTTGTTCTAGACCAAATCAAAAGAAAGAAATAAAAGTCAAAAAGTGCTAAGAGACACAGAGATTAGTATGAGTGCTAATCTTAAGCCTCTTGGGCTGTGTTTTAGGCTTAAAAATTCACAATCCGTTAAGATCTGGATAGTCCTCAAGAGGTTGAGGAAAATGCAAAACTTAAGTATTAGGTCTAAGGCTTAAGGATTATTCGACCTCATTAACTGACCTCTGGTGTGCCAGACTCAGTAACCTAAGCACCCTAATCCACACATAGTCTGGTTCAGTGTGCTTAATTATCAAAATCACGCAATGCGTTAATTCTGTTATTGAAAGCTACCTAGATTAGGAGTGGCTTATCAACACAAGTTGATTTGGATGAGTTCCCAGCGCGGAGAGGCGAGAAATTCCCCTTGAAGATGAGTAATAACATACCGTCTCCTCGATGTTTGTCGCCTAGGATATCTAAATATCCTACTGGGGGCATGTAAGCACCTTGTGCTGATTCAGGTGCCATAGGCAGGATTATCTCAAAATGTCGATTGCCAGGGCCAAAATTTAGCTACAGAACACCATGGGTGGCACTATCTCGAAGTGTCGAAAGCCAGGGTTCTGGGGGTTGCCATGGGTGGTGTTATCTCGAAGCATCGAAAGCCAAGGACCCTACGTAGATTGATGGTGGGAGATAGGAATCAGAGACAGACCATGTTGTAGGCCAATCTGAAGCAAGAAATAAAGAAGAAAAAAGAAAGAGAGAAAACTCTCCAAAAAAGTGCAAAAAATTCTTCTATCTCTCTCTTACAAAACTACACTACAAATTGAACCTAGACTAAAAATGTTTTAAGCATGGGTGCTTTAACCATGGGGTTCAACGAACCTTAGGTTAGTTCCTGTGGGCCTTAGAAACCTTCGTAGCAGACTGAGGCTAAAGCTGCTCAGGTCTGGATCTTGGTTGGTACTTGAGTACCTTTAGGCCTATTATTAGCATTTTGACCTAATCTACAAAAGAAAGCATACATCAGAGTTCTGAGCATAAAAAAGGCATGGTCTAGAATTTGAGTTAATTCCATGAGATTTTTCTAAGGGAATAGCAAAAGTTAGGCATAGGGGTATGATGATAACGTCATCATCAGCCATATCTAGCTTTAATTATTCATAATCAAGGAATAAATGCTCCTACATAACCGCTTAAGGACTGCAATTCACTGCACATCCTTTCTGAGAGAAATACATGAAAATAGGGGTAAAACTGTAGTTTTAGCAGCACATCTCAATTGCAGAACAATCATGGGATTTCTCAGGGTTTAATTAAAGGTAAAATGGTCTTAAATGTCTAACAAGTGGGTTTATGCAGACAGAAATGGGTTTTCAGGCATTTAGAGAATTAAATAACATCTGAAACCCTCAAATAAGACCGACTTGATTAACTTAAGTTCTAGCTAGGATAAAATTCACTTAAACCCTCTGAAAATCATAGAAAAATATTTTCTAGGATTTTGTACCTTCAATTTGACCATCAGAACCCATTTTGACCTAAAATTGAGTCTTAGATGGAAAGTTGCCCTAATTTAGGTTTTTACATAAATTACCCTATCAAACGAGGTAAAAATCAAACTCTAACTTCACCATTAGATTCCTTAGTCCAAATTAGATTTGTATCAAAATTTGGGCCCAATCAGAGATTGTCTTAACCTAGTTTACAATTTGGTCCAGTCTGAATCTTTTCTCTCGCACACATACCCCTAACTTTTGAATTCCTTACAAATAGGCCCCTATCTTTGTTGTCACTCTTTTCAATTAGGTCCCTCCACCATTATCTTAGAGGAATCCTTCTCCGACGACCGTTGATTCAAGTGAACTCCTTCTCTGATCAATGAATCCCTTCCAAAATTGGAAGGGAGCTTCCTTAAGAAGTTCTCTTTTCAACGAATCCGGTCTTGAGCCCAACAACCTTCCCAATCTCTCCGGTGAACGCATGAGAGATTCAGGTATCTTATAGGTTTCCTACTTCAGTGGCTAATCACCCTCTAGAGACCTATAAAAGGAACCCCAATGCAAGGCCGTGCTTCTCAAGCTTGAATTCTGGTCGTGAAACCCCCCTTTCCTCTCTCTGCTCCGGCCGTGCAACTCTGGAAGTTCCAGCAACTCCTCTCAATCTCCCTCGTCGTCCTTCCCCAATATTGGTTACGAATTCATCTTCCTTGTCTTCCGCTTCGTGCCATACCAGTGGGCGCTCCCCAACCTCCGTCGTCGTCGTCCTACCTCCACTGGAGTACTTTCTTCCTCGACACCGGTCGATCAAAGCCGGTGGTGTTCTCCCCCTTTCGTCTATTAGATTAGGGTTAGTTTAGTTAGTTTATCATCTTAGGTTAGTTTTACACCACAAAAACCAAAAAATATCCCCTCGACACCGTCGCAAGCCACCTTCGTCTCATGCCATACATTTATATTTGAGTAATTGTTTCTTGTGTTAGACTAATAATTAGTGATCTAAATCACCATTATTTTATCTAGATTTCTTTTTGACTCTTCATATGCTCATGCCATAAATTGCATATTCGATTTTGAGTTATTAATTGTGCTCATTTACATTAATTGTAGAGATTAGTGCTTGAATTCCATATTTGCTCCCAGCGAACGATCTCGGATTTCATTTTTGACATTCGAGTTATAAATTTTTATCTATTGTTCGAGCTCTTTTTGAAGAATTATTACTACAATGAATGCATCTTTTAAATCCTCAATCCATCCCTTTCAACAGGTGGTATGGCTGGCAAGTTATCGGTGGTAACAGCTCATCGGCCGATTGTCCAACGCCCAGCCACAAGATCATTTTCTTCATGCTGCCTTTAGGTAAATCTTAGATCAGAGAAGCCACCTACTTAAAAAAAAAAGGAAAAAGAAAGAAAAAGGAGAAAATAAAAAAATAAACAAATAAAACCACACTTCACCGCACAAGTATGGCTGGTAAGTTGCCATAGGTAACAACCCATTGTCCGGTTGTCTAAAGCCCAACTCACATAAATACACAATAATTCCCAAAACACTTAGGGAAGAAACAGGGAAGTAGAATAAACTTGAGAGATATATAGTAGGTTTGCCCTTATGTTGACCCCATAAATAAAAGAAGTAGGGAGAAAGCTACCGTTCGAAAAGATAAACCTTTAGGCAAGGTCACCTAGGGTCATAGAAACTCGAAGTCCGTTTTAACGGTCACCTAGTGAGTCTTTCACTCTTTTCACTAGATGCTTAGCACTTAGAGTCCTTTTCGAGTCTTGGGTGGGTTGGGTAGCCATAAAAAGTTGTCCTGAAACTCTCAAACTCCAAAAGCCCAAAAAAATTAGAAAAGAAAAAATAAAAAAATGTCTCTTCCCTTTTCAAATAAGTTAAGGACTTTGGCGTTTTGCATTCTAGCAGACACCCAAGTACTCTTGAGTCTTCGTAGTTTAGGACCTTAGTTGAAATTTTCTATTATTAATAAACAACTTAGGCCTAAGCGATTGAGTCCTAATTCCGTTTTTATACATAGCATGTAGTATAATTTTGCTAGGGACTAGCAAAAGATAGGCATGGGAGTATGATGTAGACACATTCATTTAGGTCAAAATGCCTAATCATGCATGTTCCTAGGTTTAGATTTGTATTTCATGCAATAAATATTTCATAGCATGCATCATTCTGCATTTAGAATAGTTATATATATTTTAGGTTAATTAGGTCTTTTTTATGGTCAGGAGAGAACATGATTTATTTTAGGGCCTCGAATGGATGATCAGACCATACGGATCTGATTAGGATGATGATCGGAGTCTAACACCTCCGAAATCATCTAGATCGAAGTCCCCTAGCATCATACGAAGTCCGAGGAAGATCAATGGCCAGGAGGGCAATGTGACATCCATACGGGCTTCAAATAAAAAATCTGACCATATGGATGGATCCGGAGCGACGATCGCAATTCGACAATGTGGGAATCATCTCGATCTGAGCATCGTGGCACCCTCAACAATAGACAGAAGATAGATGGCCCAGATGGCGCCACGTGGTGCCATCATGGCCACCCAACACCGGCCAATAGCAACTGGAAGGCACCCTCGTCATCTTCATCATCAATTCTCAGCCGTTGGATCATGATCCAATGGTTGAGAACTCTCCTCCACAGCATGCCTTAAGACATCTACGCGACCATCTTGACAATTTGGCACAATGGTGGATGCGTGGGCAATCAACGGAGGGGCACGTGTTTGAATCCCCGCAACCCCCCCAATTGGCCAATTGAGCGCATAGCAGTGCAAGAGCAGTGCACGCGTGGCGGCACACACTCATAGGTGCAGCGCAGCGTGCAGGGCAGCATTGCGCCTGGCAGCACGTGAACATGCAAGCAACAAGGAGCTCGTAATGCGACGCCAGCGGGGCATGAGCGGTAGGGGACGATCTTCAGCGACAGTTGGGCGGGGCTTTAGTGACGCTTGTAGCTATCACTAATGGCTTGCGCTATGCACGTGCCAGCAAAGGAATTTAGGGTGAGGATCTTCAGCAACGATTACAGCCGTCACTAGTTGCCCATGGATGATTTTCTTTCCTCCACTATAAAAGGACCTACCCCCTCCATTCCAAATCATCTCTTCCTTTCTTCCTCTCACCACCTCCAAGGCTCTAAAGAGAGCTTGTCCCAAGCTTGGGATGCTCCTCTAGAGTAGAAAATAAATATTTGTTCCCGCCTCTCATTCGCCTTCGTGGAGCATCCCGTGACCGTCCTCTAACAGCCCTTCGGGAAGAAGATCCTCGCCGCGAAACCGTCCTGCCCCATCCTCTATCCTCCGGCTACATTCTTTTTCGCCCCACTCCGCACCAGCTTCCTCTAGGCGACATCAGAGCAAGTCGTCCTCCAAGCGACCGTCAAGGGGGATTCTCTCACCTCTTTCTATCTTTTTCATTTTCATAGTGTAGTTTTCTGCTTTTGTAGTTGTAATAAACATTTATTCATAAATAGATGATTATTCTTCTTTCTCTCTCTCTTTCCTTTATATTTTGCAAGTAGATTAGCAAGAATTCATCAACTTAATCTCTTGCGCTATTAAAATACCAAAAGAAAATTATAAAAGATAAAAATGACAAAAACAAATAAAAGCGAAATGTGGATTTTTCAAAACCAAACATTTACCTCCCCGTGTTCAACCTGGGACTCACTTTTCGAGTTTTAGTTATAAATTTTATCTGATAGATGCATTTTAAGAGCTACGACAACAGGTTCTCCAAACCCTAATTTTTACCACACGAAACACGCTTAATCAACCAGCTACATCCAGCTCCACTCAACTCCAGCCAACTGAAGATGACTTCATCTTAGCTTAGGAAGCTCAAGTCCAGCTCTCGGGGACTCAGCTTAGCTGAACTTAGTTGAGCTAAGATACCTTAGCTACCTCAACTAGCTAGGTCCTCCCTTGGAGCATCAAACCTAGCTCATCTCAGCTCCTTTCAGTAGAAGACAGCTTGCTTTACCTTGGCTTAGCAGCTAGCAAAGAACTAGGAAGTTAAGCCAGCTAAAGTAACTTCATGCCACCTTCTTCAGCAGCTGCCAACTTCAGCTTAGCTCCAGACTTCTTCTGTCCAGCTTCTCCCCTCAAACCCTAGCTCCAATTGCCACCTCCTCTACAATACTAGTAGCTAAGCTAGCTAAGCTCCACCACCCTTGCCCATCCACCACCCTAAAACCCTACCTAACTAGTGGTAACGAAATACGCGTGATTTGTAAAAGCGGGTTTTTAACGTCGTTGTAACACGCGAATCCGCTATCGCTTTTAAATTTATATCCTAGATAGGGGAGTATCTAGGGTCGTCCAAGGAGGCAAAAATTGCAAAATTAATCATCTTGCTTATAGATAGATCTCAACTTTCTTTTTGATATTTTTCAATATGTAATTTTTTTTTGTATTTTGAAAAGACGAGGGCAAACTGCAAATTGTAGCTAAAAGAACTAACACCTACAAATGATTAACTAAAATCTAAAAGATAGAAATATCTTCTTCCTAAGCTCACTCTAAGCAAGTGGAGGCCTAGGGTAATTAGGAAGAAGAGGTGAAACAAGTGCTAGAACCAAAACAAACAACTGCAATAAAAAGCTAAAAGAAGGCAATTTTGATTGAGTAGAATGAGTGTTCTTTTCAAGGACAAGTAGAGGAATGCTTCTACTAGAATTAAACAATCTAAAAAGTAAGAAAAGAAACACAAATCCTCTTGTAACAATGGTGAAGAAGGTTGTCTTCTTGCTCCAAGCCTAGCTGCTCCTTGGCTTGAAAAGAGGGCTTCCTTCTCCTCCTTCCTTGAGAACTCCTCCAAGGTGGAAGCTACCACCTTTAATGCTCTCTCCAAAGGGGTGGGCGTGCACCACCCTCAAGAACTCCTCCAAGGTGGCATGGACCACCATCAAGATCTCCTCCAAGATCATCCTTGCCTGGCTTCTCCTTTGGCTGGCGTGAACCAAGAGAGAAGGGAAGAGGGGAAGGCACCAAGGGGACAGAATATCCCCTTAATCTTCTTCTTCTTCTTCTCTCTTGGACGTGGGATTTTTGGTGGAATATGAGAGTGAAATTGCTAGCCAAGGATGGGTTGAATGGTGGTGGGTAGTGGTCTTTTTATAGGGTAGGATGGGGGGTTAAGGTGCCCCTTGAAATGGAGGGCTAGGATGGAAGAATGGAGGCGGTTGGTGATCCTATGGCTAAGGAGAGTTGGCCCCAACCCAAGAGGTGTTAAAGGGGGTAGTTATGGTGGTGTTGGTGTCTTTTGGTGGTGGAGAGACACCACCATGTTGGCGCCAACATGGGGTCTTCTAGAAGGGGGGTTAGGTGGATGGTGGAGATGGGTTCAAGGGGGATTGTGTGGTGGAGATGAGGGGAGATTTTGGAGGGAAAAGTGGCGCCATTAAGGGGTGGTTATGGGTAGTTTTTGGCGCCTCTTTTAGGTGTCTTTTGGAGATGGTGGGTAGGTTAGGTTGGTGCCAAGTAGGTTAGCTTATGTGGAGCTTAGGTGGAGCTAGTTGGGTGGAGTTGGTAGGTGGGATTTTGGGGTGGTACAAGCCAAGGAAGTTGGAGCATAGCTAAGCTAAGCTAAGCTAGCTTAGCTAATGGAGGAGTAGAGGAGAAGGTAATGGAGCTAGGGTTTAGAGGAAGGAGCTGAGGAGGAGAAGTCTGGAACTGAAATTTGGAGCTGGCTGCTGCTGAAGAGGCTGGCATGGAGCTATTCTAGCTGGCTTAGCTTGCTAGTTCTTTGCTAGCTACTAAGCCGAGCTAAGGTAAGCTAGCTTCTACCATAATGAGCTAAGGTGAGATGGGTTTGGTGCTCCTGGGGAGAATCATGCTAGTTGAGGCAGCTAAGGTAGCTTAGCTCAACTGAGTTGAGCTATGCTGAGTCCTCGGGAGCTGGACTTGAGCTTCCTGAGCTGGGATGAGTTCTTCTTCAGCTGGTTGGAGCTGAGTGGAGCTGGATGTAGCTGGATCTGAGCTGAGGTGAACTCCTGTCAACTTAGCTGAGCTAGCTAGAGCTCCCTGTGGACTAGTGGGAGCTGAGATGAGCTAGACTCAGCTAAGTTGAGTTGGATCTGAGCTGACTTGAGCTAGGGTGAGCTAAGGTGAACTCTCTTGAGCTGCCATCCAGCTGAGATTAGCTGAATGGAGCTGGGATGAGCTAACCCTAGTTCAAGTAAGCTAGGTTCCAGCTACGGTGAGCTGGATCAAGCTGAGGTGAGCTGGATTAGGCTGAGTTCCAACTAGTCTGGGCTTCTCCTTGACCATTTGCCTTCTTGAGTGCTAGGATTTTAGGGATCTATATATCTGTACATCCCTAACACTCACAAAAACATATTAAAAAGATAATAAAAAATGCAATGCATGCCTAACCTATTTTATGCCTAAATGCAGCCCAAAAACCCATTTGCGGAGTAAAATCCTAAGAGCTAGGTTTGTTTTAATGCATAAGAATGATGATAAACTGGCATTTATCACACCCCCATGCTTATCTTTTGCTAGTCTCTTAGCAAAACTTAAAACAGAATTTTTGGGAAATCTAATTTTTTGACTTTTGAGGAAAAAAAGAGATTAATGGACCTTGGTAGATTAAAACATTGGAGGTACGGGATTTGTTGAAGATAAACATCAGGATTTGTTTCTGGATCCAACCATTAGACAGAACGTGATCAATATATCTTCCAGAAAATTCACAAATTAACCCCTTGTTAATTCAGATGACTTGAAATGTTTGTTTTTAGGATTTTTCTAGCTCGTGAATCTGATTCGCAACTTGCAAAATGCTTTAAAACCTTATGTCTATGCTTGTGAAAACCCAACATTTATAAGGACGTGTTATTATTATTATATATATATATATTTTTTTTTTCTCCCCCATGCTTATTTTTAGCTTAGTCTTACAACAGATGTGTCGGGATCATCATTCCCGTTACCATTCCTCGAGGGGACTCTGGCACCAGTACTTCGGGATAGCACTGTCCATGACACCACCCAGGAGCTCACAACCCCAAAACACGATGCGGTGAAAAGGGGCGCTCTAATCAAACTCAAGCTCTTGCTCCGACGCTATAGGTAGAGCACCGTCCAAGACACTTGAGCTACTAAAATGCGCTTTAATGCTCCATTTAAAGATATGAAGTATAGATATAGAGCAGCGCCAAGGCGGTAACATGTTGACATCGCGTCCTCAAAGTAGGTATTTTCCTTCTCGGCGGTGGGAACTCAAACCAATGACCTGCTTCAGACTTTTACTAAATCCAAACACGGGAGTTTTTCAAAAAATTTTTAATTATTTTTAAGTGTTGGCTTGTGTGTGAAAATAGACATAAGAAGTTTCTTAAGATACGCAAGTTTTTGAATCAGAAACTAAGGGATTAATTGCGGGGTTATAGAGGAAATTTGTGATGTCAAAGCCGTGGTTGATGAACTGCACATAGAGGACAACCTGATTATTTCTGATCAACCACTAGAAAATCAAAAACCGCTAACAGAGGAGTGCGAACACAATCTAGACACACCTATGACTCCTACCATTGCTCCCGATACAAACCCTGAACCACCCGCTGCTGCTGACAATCCTGTCATGGAACTCAAGCCCTTTCCTGAACATCTAAAATATGTCTTTTTGGATTCAAATCAAACGTTTCCTGTGATTATCAATTCTCGACTCACACCTGACCAGGAACTCCGTTTGATTTCTGTTCTCCAGCAACATCGTAGAGCCATTGGATGGACTCTAGATGATTTGACTGGTATAAGCCCTTCATACTGCACGCATCGAATCTATACAGAAGAAGGCTCACGACCTTCAAGAGAAATGCAAAGGCGACTAAACCCTAACCTACAGGAGGTCGTGAAAAAGGAGATCATTAAGTGGTTAGATGCAGGGATCATCTACCCGATCTCCGACAGTCGTTGGGTGAGTCCAACACAAGTGGTACCTAAGAAGGCAGGACTTACCATCATCACGACAGAAACCGGGGAAGTCATTCCTACCCGAATAGCTAATTCGTGGAGAGTCTGCATTGATTACAGAAGACTAAATTCCTCCACGAAGAAGGATCATTTCCCACTACCGTTTATTGATCAGATCCTCGAGAAACTAGCAGGAAATAGATTCTTCTGCTTTCTTGACGGGTACTCCGGTTACAATCAGGTGGCAATCCATCCAGAGGACCAAGAAAAGACCACATTCACCTGCCCCTTCGGGACGTACGCGTTTCGAAGGATGCCGTTCGGTCTCTGCAATGCACCTGCAACTTTTCAGCGGTGCATGCTTGCCATATTCTCAGATATGGTAGGTGACTATCTGGAAGTCTTCATGGATGACTTTTCAGTTTTTGGACAATCATTTGACGATTACCTCCAACACTTGATCCATATACTCAGGCGGTGCATCGAGGTGAATTTGGTTCTTTCCTGGGAAAAGAGCCATTTCATGGTGCCTGAGGGAATTGTCCTGGGACATTTAATCTCAGAGAAAGGCATCCAAGTGGATCGAGCTAAGGTTAACCTGATTTCCAAGCTCCCTATGCCTAGCTCGATTAAGGACATCCGATCTTTTTTGGGGCACGTTGGTTTCTACCGTCGATTCATCCCTGATTTCTCCAAAATCGCGCGCCCCCTGACCAATCTGCTTTCCAAGGATGTGCCTTTCGGAATTTCCAAGGAATGCACTCAAGCATTTGAGATCTTACGTGACCGAGTCACCCAAGCCCCAATCCTACAGTCCCCTGATTGGTCTCAACCCTTTGAGATCATGTGCGATGCATCTGACTTCGCTGTAGGAGCGGTTTTGGGGCAGAAAATTGACGGGAAACCTGTGGTCATTTACTACGCCAGCAAAACACTGGATGAGGCTCAGCGTAACTATACAGTTACTGAGAAAGAGCTACTGGCTGTAGTATTTGCCCTGGAAAAATTCAGATCATACCTTCTGGGTTCCCGTGTTATCATATACTCGGATCACACAGCTGTGAGGCATCTCCTAGCCAAGAAGGACGCGAAACCTCGATTAATCCGCTGGATCTTGCTGTTGCAAGAATTTGACATCGAGATTCGCGACAAGGCGGGAAAGCACAATGTGGTAGCTGATCATTTATCCCGCCTTCCTCCTGAAATTATTGATCCGTCCGGACCTATTACAGAACATTTTCCTGATGAGCACCTCCTGACTATCAGTACAAGTCTTCCATGGTTCGCCGATATTGTTAATTACCTGGCATCACATCAGATTCCGCCCGATTGGTCGAAGGCCAAAAAGGACAAATTGCGTTCCGATGCCAAGTATTACCTATGGGAAGACCCGTATCTCTTCCGCATTGGTGCTGATCAGATAATCCGACGATGCGTCACGGAAGTGGAAATCAAAGACATACTCTCATTTTGCCATGACCAGGCATGCGGTGGACATTTTTCAGGACATAAAACCGCATCGAAAGTCCTCCAGTGTGGTTTCTACTGGCCCACAATTTTCAAAGATGCATACAATCACTGTAAGGCATGTTCCCGTTGCCAGACTCTAGGCAACATGAGCCATAGAGACATGATGCCTCTACAGCAGATCTTGGTATGCGAAATTTTTGATATTTGGGGGATTGATTTCATGGGACCCTTTCCTACCTCGGATGGCTTCGAATACATTTTACTCGCAGTTGATTATGTTTCCAAGTGGATAGAAGCCATTCCGACCCGAACCAACAATCATAAAGTCGTTATAAAATTCCTTCATCAAAACATTTTCTCAAGGTTCGGGATTCCGCGTGCTATAATTTCCGACGGAGGGACCCATTTTACAAACGCTCAGTTCAGGTCACTGATGATCAAATACGGGGTGTCACACCGAATCTCTACTCCTTACCACCCCCAAACTAATGGTCTAGCTGAGCTATCTAACCGAGAGATCAAGAAGATCCTTCAGGTTACTGTTCGACCTGATAGAAAAGATTGGTCTTCTCGGCTTCCGGAAGCATTGTGGGCCTATAGGACCGCCCACAAGACCCAATTAGGAATGTCTCCCTTCAGACTAGTGTACGGGAAGGCATGTCACCTCCCCGTCGAATTGGAGCATAAAGCCTATTGGGCAGTACGGACCTGTAATCTCGACCTTTCTAAGGCTGGAACCCACAGAAGATTTCAAATGAGCGAGATCGATGAATTACGCCACGACGCATATGAGAACTCGCGAATTTACAAAGAACGGGTTAAAGCTTTTCACGACAAACACATTTCTAGAAAGGTCTTTCATCCTGGTCAAAAAGTTTTACTCTTTGATGCTCGACTCAAACTATTCCCAGGAAAGCTAAGATCCAAGTGGGTCGGACCCTACCTAGTCCGCCAAATCTTCGGAAATGGAGCTATTGAAATCAGCCCACTCAGCCACGATTCTGAACCATTTGTCGTGAATGGGCAGAGACTCAAGCCGTTCATTGACATGACCGATATAGATTTGACTGAGTCATCCTTTACCCTCCTTTCCTCTTGAGCTCATTACGCCCAGCCGATGGCGTAAAACTCAGCGCTTAACGGGAGGCAACCCGTCATTCTTTGAAAAACCTGAAACCGTTTCTGACATCGCTATGCGGAACTCATATTGCACTTTAGGGTTCATCCATTAGAACAGCCGACTTCACCTCAGGTATACCTACCCGAGATTAGAAATCGTTCGCAACAAGTCGCTTCGACCCATTCACTCACCACACACCTGTCCTAACACATGAACTAAGCTGAATTCGAACCCACCTAATTTACAATGGGGACATTGCAAATCTTAGGCATGGGGGGGTATGAAAGTGCAAAATGTCAGAAAATTCATATCAAGAAAGGGTTTCATACAAAAAAAAAAAAAAAAGGACTTGATAGAGGGGAGGAACAATTCAGGGTCATACAAATGAGAGGAGGAAAAGAAAGAAAAATGACAAAAAGAGCAAAAATAAAGAAAGGAGCACAAAAGGAAAAGAAAAAGAAAAAGTCATTAGTAAAAGATTAAGGGGTTAACTGAAGTTCTAGACCGAGTCAAGAAAAAGAAAAGAAAAATGCTATAGAGATATAACAAGAGATTAGCGGGAACGCTGGTCTTAGGCCTCTTGGGCTAGATTTTTTGCTTAAAAATTCACGTATCCGTTAAAATCTGGACAATCCTCAAGAGGTTGAGGAAAATGCAAAGCTTAAGTATTAGGTCTAAGGCTTAGGAAGTATTCGGCCTCGTTAACTGACCTCCGGTTTGCGGGATTCGGTAACCTAAGCACCCAAATTCACACACAGTCTGGTTCAGTGCGCATAAATATTCAAAACACGCAAGAGCGTTTAATTTTCTGAAAAAGTCACCTAGATTAGGAGCGGCCAATCAACACAAGTTGATTTGGACAAGTTCCCAGCGCGGAGAGGCAGGAAATTCCCCTCGAAGATGCGTAACAACATATCGTCTCCTCGGTGCTTGTCTCTTAGGATATTTAAATATCCTACTGGGGGCATGTAAGCACTCCGCTGGTTCAGATACCATGGGTGGCATTATCACGAAATGTCGATCGCCAGGGTCTGAATTCGGCCACGGAACGCCATGGGTGGGATTATCTCGAAATCTCGAAAGCCAGGGTTCCGGGGGTTGCCATGGGCGGGATTATCTCGAAATCTCGAAAGCCAGGGACCTTTGAGGATTGATGATGGGGACGAGGAATCCGATATAGACCGTGTTGAGAAGCTAATCCGAAGCTAGAAATAAAAAAGAAAAGAGTGAGAAAAGTTCTCCAAACAAATAAATCTTCTATCTCTCTCTTACAAAAAAATGCACTGCAAACTGAACTTAGGCTAAAAATATCTCAAGCACGGGTGCTTTAACCGCGGAGTCCAACAAACCCTAGGTTAGGTTCTGTGGACCGTAGAAACCTTTGCAGAAGACTGAGGCTAAAGCGGAACAGGTCCGGATTTTGGTTGGTACTTGAGTACCTCTAGGCCTATTGTCGGCATTCCCACCTAATCACAAAAGGAAAAGGAGAAGCACTTATCATTATTGACAACATTCAGTGTCTAGAACGGAAGTTAAAACTTTGAAATTTTGCTAAGGGACTAGCAAAAGCTAGGCATGGGGGTATGATGAGAGCCTCATCATGAGCCATAACTAGCTCATTTTGACCCAATAAAGAAGATAAAAGCTCCTACATAACCTAGAAGAAGGCCTAACTGAAGGAACAAGTGCTCTGAGAAGAAAACATGAAATAAAGGTTAAAACTGCAATTTTACCATTGCAGTAGATAAACAGGATTTCTTAGAGGAAAAACATAGGTCAAATGGTCTAAATGAGATAAAAAGTGGGTTGAGTCAATCAGAAATGGGTTCATGTGCAATCTAAGAACTAAAAGACACTTGGTAACCCTAAAACAGACCCGCTTAAATTAACAAGGTTCCGGTCAGAACAAAAAGCAAGTAAACCCTCTACAAATCATGGAAAAACATACTCTAGGGTTTAGAACACTTAATTTGGCCTTTGGAACCTAGTTTGACCTAGATTAGGGTCCTAGCTCTTCAATTAACCTAATTTGGGTTTTTACGCAAAATATCCAGTCAAACGAGGTCAAACCTGAAATCTAACTTCTCCATTGGATTCCTTAGGTCCAAATTAGGTTTATACCAAAATTTGGACCTAAGGAGAGGTCATCTTGACCTACTTTGCAATTTAGTACACCCAAATCACAAATTGGTCCCTATCTTTTGAATACCGTTGCAGAGAACCCCCTAGGTTCTTCGCCTCCTTTGCAAACCGGTCCTGCCGCCATTGCTAGGGCAGAACCGAGCTCCGGCGAGGTTCGGAGAGGGATTGCTCTCTAATCCCTCAGAGATTCCCTCCCAGAAATGGAAGGAGAATTCTCTGAAGAATTGCCTTCCATTTAAGACCGATATCGATCCCTGGTGTGAACCCAATCTCTCGTGCGAACGCACGAGAGATTTGGGTATCCTAACTCCTTTCCATCTCCGGCGACCAACCTCAGGCAATCACGTGCCCTTCATGCCCTGCACACCAAGTCCAGCGCCTATATAAGAACCCACAACTCCGGCCGAAGAGGCTAAGCTTGATTTTGACGGAGATCCCCTCCAAATTTCTTCTCTCCCATCTCCGGCCAAACGACCCACAAGCTCCGGCGACAGCTTTCCCTCCTTCTCGTCACTCTGCTGCCATACCAGCAGTAGAGTCCTCTCCGCCTCTTCCTCCCGCGGCGCGCTGTACCCTGCGCGCAAGCTCCTGACCTCATCTTCGTCGCCGCTTCCTCCCCCAGGGTCTTTCTTCCCCGACGACGGCAGTCACGAGCCATCCTCTCCACTGCCTCCCTTCACTCCAGACAACCCCAGATACGTTCTCCATCCTCTCCTCTCTCTTTTCCCCCTGTTATCTCCCTTGATCGACCCTCGACAGACGCTAACCACCTCCATCGTCTTCGCCTCCGACCGCACTCCGGCGAGCCACCCACACCACTCCAGCCCTCCACACGGCTCGCCAACCACCTCGAAAGCTCCGCCTCACCTCCAGGAACACACTCCACCCTCCCACTGCCACTCCAGCCCTCCACAACCACCCCCCGACCAACCCACCATCTCCGGCCACAGGTTGACCTAGGCACGCACGCCTAGGCCGACCTACGGCCTGCTGCACTGCCCATCGCCTTCGCCGTGCCACGGCGAAGGTCTCTATCTATTCTGATTTGGCCGAGAGGCGCGTTTTGTGTACGACAGGATTCGAGCTGCTGCCGCCATGGACGACCTCTGATGAAGCTCCCGCGAAGCTCCAGGCACCCGGTCTTCCAGACTACAGGTGCTGCATACTAACGCAAGTGTCGCGAGGTGAACGAATCCAGCCGAGGAGCGCTAGCAGAGCCAGCAGCTGCGGGGCAATCGCACGACGAGGTTTCTGCAGGCGCGCGTGAAGGCGAGACCAGATAGTCCCACATCGTGGGATTGCAACCGGCAGGTACCGTATAAGTTGTTTTTACGCTTTATTCTTATCGCCTCAGTAAGCACAGGGGTGAGGTCCCTCACTGACCCCACCCGCCTCGTCCGCGGCCTGACCACGCGGACCTGGCGGATCCGACCCGACCTAGACCTACGCACTCCTCGCGCATCACACACCTGCAGGTGCGCCTGGTCCCGGGTACGATCCGACCCGATTGAGACTGTGGCTCTGGTAGAGCGGTTAGAGTGAATTGCTTGAGAGAGAGACACGCGCGGGTAGAGGGAGAAGGGTTAGGTTTTGTTCCCTGTGCAGGCAGGCTGATTGCAGGAGGACTTGGCCGCTGTAGAAGAAGGAGAAGCAAGACAAAGAAGAAGAAGAAGGCAACGAAGAAAGGAGAAGCAAGACAGAAGAAGAAGAAAGAAAGAAGTCTTCGCAGGAGAAGAAGGAAAACAGAAAGGTTAGAAGTCTTCGCAGGAGAAGAAGAAGAAGGACAAGGGAAGATTGCAAAGAGATCCGAAAGGCAAAGCAGAAGAAGAAAAAGAGAAAGAAAGATCACATTTAAGACGTTTGATACATAAATCAGACGTCTAATTCTATTTTTTTTACATCTTTCTTAAAAACTCTTTGAATCAATTATATTTGCATTTAACAGTTGTATTCTTGGGTTTTACAAAGTACTGAGTTTGCTTCCTGTGTTCGACCTCGGATACTCTAGTTGTTCGAGTAATAAAATTATTTGTTTAAACGTTTTGTCGGTTCTACTGCAACGTAATACGCCTTTAAATCCGCACAGAAACGTTGACAACAGTCGGATTTGTCGTTTGAAGTGTGGATTCATACCATCTTGGCCCTTGATTTTCTAGGGTTCCCCTGTCTCTATCTGATGCTACAGATGTCTGATTAGGGCAAACTTGGAGTCATTGAACTCCAATCGTCACCCTGATCACATCTGCACGGTTGGATCTTCGATCCGAGGCCCCGATAAAAAGTTTGCCCTATCCCTGAACATAAAAGGAGACAATTAACCTCCATTTTATTCAAACTAATCTAAATGCAAGATGATGCATGTTATGTAATATTTATAGTATGAAATGCAATCTTATGCTTAAGAACATGCATAAATAGACATCTTAAGTAGTGTAAACATGTTTACATCACCTGGCTTCTCCTTTGGCTGGTGTGGCTCAAGAGAGAAGGGAAGAGGGGAAGGCACCAAAGGGACAGAATATCACCTTAATCTTCTTCTTCTTCTTCTCTTTTAGGTGTGGGCTCGAGGTAGAATATGAGAGTGAATTTGCTAGCCAAGGATGGTTTGAATGGTGGTGGGTAGTGGTCTTTTTATAGGGTAGGATGAGAGGTTAAGGTGCCTCTTGAAATGGAGGGCTAAGATGGAGGATGGAGGTGGTTAGATGATCCTAGGGTTAAGGATGGTTGGCACCACCTAAGGGGTGTAAGGGGGGTAGTTAGGGTTGGTCAAGAGGCACCTAAAAGTGGCGCCAACCATGGAGAGGTGCCATGGGTTGGCGCCAACTTTGAGGCTTCTAGAAGGTGGGATTATGTGGAGGGTGGAGATGGGTTTAAGGGGAGATGTGTGGTGGAGATGAAGGGAATTTTTGGAGGGAAAAGTGGCTCCAACAAGGGGGTAGTTAGGGTGGTTTTGGCACCACTTTTAGGTGTCTTTTGTAGGTGGTGGGTTGGCTAGGTTGGTGCCAAGTAGGGTTAGCTTATGTGGAGCTTAGGTGGAGCTAGTTGGTGGAGTTGTTAGGTAGGGTTTTTTGGTGGTATAAGCCAAGGAAGCTGGAGCATAGATAAGCTAAGCTAAGCTAAGCTAGCTTAACTAATGGTGGAGTAGAGGAGGAGGTGTTGGAGCTAGGGTTTGGAGGGAGGAGCTAGTTCTGAAGAGTCTGGAGCTGAAGTGGACCTGGCAGCTGCTGAAGAGGTCAACATGGGGCTACTCCAGCTGGCTTAGCTTGCTAGTTCTTTGCTAGCTACTAAGCCAAGCTAAAGTGAGTTGGCTTCTATTGTATGGAGCTGAGGTGAGCTAGGACTGGTGCTCCCGGGGAGGATTGAGCTGGTTGAGACAGCTAAGGTAGCTTAGCTCAATTAGCTTGAGCTAAGCTGGGTCCCCGGGAGTTAGACTTGAGCTTCCTGAGCTGGGATGAGTTCTTCTTCAGCTCGCTGGAGTTGAGTGGAGTTGGATGTAGTTGGATCTGAGCTGGGATGAACTCCAGTCAACTCAGCTGAGCTAGCTAGAGCTCCCTATGGACTAGTGGGAGCTAAAATGAGCTAGACTCAACTAGGTTGAGCTGGATCTGAGCTGACTTGAGCTAGGGTGAGCTAAGATGAACTCTCTTGAGCTACCATTCAGCTGAGATTAGCTGAATGGAGCTGGGATGAGCTAACCCTAGTTCAAGTGAGCTAGGTTCCAGCTATGGTGAGCTGGATCAAGTTGAGTTCCAACTAGTCTAAGCTCCTTCTTCACCATTTGCCTTCTTGAGTGCTAGGGTTTTAGGGATCTGTATATCTATTCATCCCTGACACTCACAAAAACACATTAAAATAACAAAAGAAAATGCAATGCATGCCTAACCTAGTTAATGCCTAAATGCAGCCCAAAAACCCATTTGCGGAGTAAAATCCTAAGAGGTAGGTTTGTTTTAATGCATAAGAATGATGATAAACTGGCATTTATCAAGGAGCATGAATGAAAGAGAAAGAGTCAAATTCAACTAAAATGCAAACTAGGTCAAGATGGACTCTGATTGGGCCCAAATTTTGGTATAAACCTAATTTGGATCCAAGAAATCTGATGGTGAAGTCAGATTTTCGTTTTGACCAAGTTTGTCTGGGAAATTTATGTAAAAACATAAATTAGGGAAAAATTATGTCTGTGACTCTATTTAAGGCCAAAATACTTTCAAATGGTCAAATTAAGGGTTCCAAACCTTATAGAAAGTTTTTTTATGAATTTTAGAAGGTTTATATGGAATTTATTCTGACCATAACCTCTGTTATTTAAGTGGGTTTGAATTAGGGCTTTAGGTGCTGTATTAGTTCTCGAAATGCGTGAAACCTTGTTTCTGTCTATATGGACCCACTTATTAGACTTTAATGCTCGTTTGACCTTTAATTCACCCCTAGCCAACACCTTGGTTATTGATGTAGGCATGTTTTGTGCAGTGAAAATTAGGGTTTGGAGGACCCGTCATCATAGCTCGCAAAATGCGTCTATCAGATAAAATTTATAACCGAAACTCGAAAAGTGAGTCCCGGGTCGAACACGCAGAGGCAAACTTTTGGTTTTATAAAAATCTGTGCTTCTCTTTTATTTATTTTTTTGTCATTTTTATCTTTTCTATTTTTTTTGGTATTTTTTATCAATCAAGACATTAGGTCGATGAAAACTTTATCTACTTGCAAAAAAATATAACAGAGAGAGAGAATCACATATATTTCTAAATCCATTATTTTCTATAACTAGTAAAGCGGGAAAGATTACACTATAAAAGCAACAAAGATAGAAAGAGTTGAAAGAATCTCCCTCGATGGTTGCTCGGAAGATGACTCACTTTGAAGTTGCTTGGAGGAAGGTGGTGAGGAGCGGGACGAAGGAGGATGTAGCCGGAGGACGAAGGATGGGGCAGGACGGCGTCGTGGCGAGGATCTTCTTTCTGAAGTGCAGTGAGAGGACGGCCATGGGATGCTCCATGAATGGGGATGAGGGGAGGAAAAACTATTTGGTCTTCTACTCTAGAGGAGTATCTCGGGCTTAGGACAAGCTCTCTTTAGAGCCTTGAAGGTGGTGAGAGGAACAAAGGAAGAGATGGTTTGGAATGGCGGTGGATAGGTCCTTTTATAATAGAGGAGGAAGAACAAATTCACATCTGGGTCATTACTGACGTTCGTAAATGTTGCTATAGATCTGCCCTTTCTGTCGCTGAAGATCCGTGCCTTCAATTCCTTTGCTGGCACGCACGGGCCATCAGTGATAGTTGCAAGCGTCACTAAAGACCTGTGTCATTGAAGATCCTCCCTCCTCGCTGGCACACACCACTGGCACTGTGCTCGCATGTCTATTACGCGCTGTGTCTCGCCGGTGTGTGCGCTGGTGCCTGCACTACTGCTGCATGCGAGTGCGCGGGTTGGTGCGCACGCATGCGCTGGCCAGTGTGCCGGTGCCCTTCATTGAGGAATTGGGGGGGCTAGGAGGATTCGAACCCGTGCCCCTCCTTTGGGAGTGCATCTCTCCAACCAACGCACTAAGATGTCCAGATCGTTGCGCAGACGTCTTAATGCACGTGATGGAGATGAATCTCAGCCGTTGGATCTTGACCCAACGACTATGGTGCGAGATCAGCGATGATGTGGAGGCGTCTTCAGCTGCTGCTGGCTGGTGTTGGGCGACCTAGATGATGCCACGTGGCACTATCTGGGCCATCCATTCTTCTTTCTGTTGTAGACGGTGACACAATGCTTGGATCTAGTTGATTTCCACGTTGCCGGACTGCGATTGTCGCTCCGGATCCATCCATACGGTCGGATTTTTCATCCGAAGCCCATAAGAATGTCACATTTCCCTCGTGGCCATTGTTCTTCCTCGGACTTCATATGATGCTACAGGACTCCGATGTAGATGATTTCAAAGGCGTTAGCCTCCGATCGTCGTCCTGATCAGATCCGTACGGTCTGATCGTCCATCTAAGGCCCTGAAATGAATCTTCTTCTTTCCTAACCATAAAAAGGTCCTAATTAACATAAATTATATACAACTACTCTAAATGCAGAATGATGCATGCTATGCAATAATTATAACATGAAATGCAAATCTAAGCCTAGGAACATGCATGATTAGGCATTCTAACCTAAATAGATGTGTCTATATCATGCCCCCATGCCTATCTCTTGCTAGTCCCTAGCAAAATTAAACTACATGCTATGTATAAAAACAAAATTAGGATTAGATCACTTAAGCCTAAGTTGTTTATTAACAATAGAAAATTTCAACTAAGGTCCTAAACAACGAAAACTCAAAAATACACGGGTATTTGCCAGAATGCAGACCACCCAAGTCCTCGCCTTATTTGAAAAGGGAAGATACATTTTTTTATTTTTCTTCCTTTCTAATTTTTTTGTACTTTTGGAGTTTGAGAGTTTCGAGCTAACTTTTTACGGCTACTCGACCTGCCCAAGACTCGAAAATGACTCTAAGTGCTAAGCATCTGGTGAAAAAAGTGAAATACTCACTAGGCAGCCGTTAAAATGGACTTCGAGTTTCTACGACCCTAGGTGACCTTGCCTAGAGGTTTATCTTTTCGAACGATAGCTTTCTCCCTACTTCTTTTATTTATGGGGTCAACACAAGGGTGAACCTAGTGTATATCTCCCTAGTTTATTCTACTTCCTCGCTTCTTCTCTAAGTATTTTGGGAATTATAGTTCATTTTTGTGAGCTAGGCTCTGGACAACCGGGTAATGGGCTGTTCCCCATGGTAACTTGCCAGCCATACTCGTGCGGTGAAGTATGGTTTGGTTTTTTTTCTCTCTTTCTATTTTTTTTTCTTTTTCTTTTCCTTTTTTCTTCTAAGTAGATGGCTTCTCTGATCTAAGATTTACCTAAAGGCAGTACGACTAAAATGGTCTTGTGCCTGGGCTTTGGATAATCGGCCGATGAGCTGTTACAACCGACAACTTGCCAGCTACACCACCCTAGATAGTTCATTAGCTACCCAATTTCTGAAGAAACCACTGAAAAGTGAGTCAGTGCAAAAAGTGTGCAGATGCTTAGGTTTAAAGTCCCCTTAAATCAGAGGGCAGGTTGATATGTCATATACTTATCACCCCAATTTATTGACTAGTTAAAATAGAATTACTTGGTGAGGACTCGAGACTAAGTCCACATTCGAGTGGACACCTAGGCTAATTAAGCCTAAAGACCTGAAGAATATAAGTGTTTAGGTCATCTCGTATCATTTCCTAATGTTAATAACTTCCAAATGCTTAAGTTCTCTTTTCCTAATTTCTTTCTTTTTTATCTTTTTCAAATTTTCAACTTTTTTTTATAAGAAACCAAAAGAAATTCTATGGAGTTAACAAAATGATTTCAGGAATTGATTATCCACCCCCCCATGCCTAAATGATGCAATGTCCTCATTATAAAAATAAAGACATGAAAAGGGCGGAGTAAACAAAATATTACCTGAATATCGTGAGAAATCCGGTCAGCTCCGTAGAGAACATGAAATATAAACACGTGCTAAATGTAATGCCTTCAGCTAGGCATAATATACATACAATGAACAAATTAAGAATTCACAAGTGTGGGTCAGAATCAAAATCAAAAGGTTGATCCTGAACCCATAAGTAGAAGATGTCCATAGATGTGGACCAGATTATGGTGTAAACCCATGCCCCAGGGTCTAGTGGTTCTAAGGATCTGGATGAAAATCACCCAGAACCTAAGATTATTATGTTTGCGAGGCCGGGCCTGTGGTTTTGTGGTGTGCAACCTAAGACCAAAGTGTTGGACAATGGGTAAAGATGGTTCAATAGGTGCAGATGTCCACTTAACATTCAGCTCAGAAAAATAATTAGTTATTTCATGCTTGGGTTGGACGTGAAAGGTATCGTATGGGTCCTGGTAGAAAGTAGGTGGTTTCATATCAATAGGTCCCCTTAGATCCAAAATCAAAGTTCCCTTAGAATTAGCCTCCCAAATTTTTATTTGAACAATTCTATCCTCCAACATCAAGAACTCAGGTTCTGGGACCTCTAGTATATCGCTCACCCCATAAGATTTACCCAAGTCTAGAAATCGTGGCTAACTCAGAATTGACTTGGGTACAATGATTTCCAAATCAAAATCAATCCCTTTGGGGTGTGGTTAAGGAATGGGGCTATTGATTGAATCTTCTAGTAAATGAGGATTTGAATCCTCCAAGTTAGTCCCAACCAAATCCAAATCTTTAATAATTGGCCTATCAAATGGTTCTTCAGATTCCTAAAGCCCATTTGTCTCACTAAAATCCTCTTCCTTAAGTTCAAGTGAGACTTCACCAAAAGATTCTTCATCCTTAGAGTCAAAGAATTCAAGATCTTGATTTATATATGTCTCAAAATCTATTTTCATTTCTTGGTTCAAAGAGACATATTTTTCCTCACTCCCTGGCTCAGGGATCTCGAGTGAAAAACTCGATTCATCCTCAAAGGGTTTCTCTAGAACAACCTGGTCATCTCCAATCTCAGAATATGTATCCCCCCTGACAGGCGGCTGAGCGAGTTCAAACATTGTCTCTCCTAATGGGGGTTCATCTTAAGAATATCCCTAGATTTGACTAGGGCAACCACAAATTTCATCCTCGACCTCAACAATTGCCTAAGAAGAAACTCACCCAGGTCCCTATCCCTAACACTTTGGAGCAAATCCAATAGAGAACTATTAAGTTCATCAATCATTTTGATCATAGGCTCCAATGCTTCAGTGCATGGTGTTGGTTGAATTTCTAAAGATTGTATAATGTTCATCAAGTTAGCCAACACGCTGTCTTGGATCTGGTTCACCTGAACTAAATGGTTCGGTTCATGTTTGGGTGGGTTTGAGTTAAATTTAGGGGAGTCAAGATATCGAGGTTCTCGGGTCCCTCCCTGATAGTAGGTCATTTTAGGTTGTTTAAAAGATGGTGGAGACCTATATTTAGTGGAATACTGGGGAGGGTACGTATTATAATCATTATATCCTTCCTGATTATAGATCGGGTTGGTTTGGTGATCAAAGGATGAAGGTCTATCATCATTGTAGCTCTGGGAAGGATAGTAATCATAGTCTTGTAGTCCAAGGTTAGGCCATGGACACTAAGGTCCGTATTCATATCCCCAATCAATGTCATCTCGACTAGTGGATGGGTAATTCCAAGTCAAGTCGGAATAGTAATCATCTTAAAGATGAGTGGTGGTAGGAGGATAGGATTGGAAATGTGTAAAAGATGTGAAAGGATACATTATGGAGTAGGAGGGAAAATAGAAGAGAGAAAGGTACCCTCCAGTACAATCAACCAAACCTGTCCTTATGTGGGTAGCCTAAAGACCTACAGACTCCCAAGACCCATCTTGAGATTATAAATGATTTGGTCTACTTTTATCTGGTCAATCCAACCAGTTAGAAGGAGGGACTGGGGAGAAGGTTCTTCCTTTGGCTTACGCCTCCAATTCCTAGTGTACCCTCCAGTCATTGTCTTTTGATGCTACTCCCCTAGATAGACATTAGATGGACCAGTAGAAGCAGATTAATCAAAAAAAATCTCAATCCGAGCACCGAAGGGCAAATCAAACCTTAAGGCCAATGTCTACTTAATTTTAGTTAGGCTTATAATGAGAGCCTCATCATGATCCATAACTAGCTCATTTTGACCCAATAAAGAAGATAAAAGCTCCTACATAACCTAGAAGAAGGCCTAAGTGAAGGAATAAGTGCTATGAGAAGAAAACATGAAATAAAGGTTAAAACTGCAATTTTACCATTGCAGTATATAAACGGGATTTCTCAGAGGAAAAACATAGGTCAAAAGTTCTAAATAAGAAAAAAAGTGGGTTGAGTCAATCAGAAATAGGTTCATGTGTAATTTATGAATTAAATGACATTTGGTAACCCTAAAATAGACCTGCTTAAATTAACAAGGTTCCGATCAGAATAAAAATCAAGTAAACCCTCTAAAAATCATGTAAAAATATCCCCTAGGATTTATAACACTTAATTTGGCCTTTGGAACCCAGTTTGACCTAGATTAGGGTCCTAGCTCATTAATTAACCTAATTTGGGTTTTTACGCAAAATGTCTAGTCAAACATGGTCAAACCTAAAATCAAACTTCACCATTGGATTCCTTATATCCAAATTAGGTTTGTACCAAAATTTGGACCTAAGGGGAGGTCATCTTGACCTACTTTGCAATTTAGTACACCCAAATCACAATTTGGCCCCTATCTTTTGAAAATCATTGCAGAGAGCCCCCTAATTTCCTCGCCACCTTTGCAATCAAGTCCTACCGCCATTGTTAGGGCAGAATCGACCTCCGGCGAGGTTTAGAGAGGGAATACTCTCTGATTCCTTAGAGATCCCCTCCCAGAAATGGAAGGGAGATTCTTTGAGGAATTCCCTTCCATCTAAGGCCAATCACGATCTCTGGTGTGAACCCAATCTCTCGTGCGAACGTAGGAGGGATTTGGGTATCCACCCTCTTTCCTTCTCCGGCGAGTCATCGGAGATGATTGCGCGCTCTCCACGCACTAGAAAGTTCGGCCAGCACCTATAAAAGAATCCCCAAACCCGGCCGATGAATTTCGGACTTGTCTTGGCGGAGATTTCCCCAAATTTTCTTCTCTTCCATCTCCGGCCAAGGAACCCGCAAACTCCGGTGACCTCCTCCCCTCCTTCTCGTCTCTCTGCTGCCATACCAGCAGCAGAGCCCACTTCGCCTCTTCCTCCCGCGTCGCGCCGTACCAAGCGCGCGTTCCCCTGATTTTGTCCACGTCGTCGCTCCCTTCCTCAGGGTTCTTCTTCTCCGACGACGGCAGCTATGCGCCGTCCACTCCGCTGCCTCCCTCCCTTCCAGAACACTCCAGATACATTCTCCATCTTCCCCTCTCTTTTTCCCCCTTACATTTCATTTAATTGCCCCTCGACACTGCCTGATCACCCTCATCTTCCACGTCATCGACCGATCTCCGGCTAGTCGCCCCCATCATTCCGCCCCTCCACACGCCTCACCAACCATCTCATAAGCTCCGCCTCACCACAAGGAACAACCTCCGCCCATCCACCAGCCCTCTACGCCTCCACTACAGCCCCCCGAACACCCCCACACTTCCGGTCACAGGATGACCTAGGCACGCACGCCTAGGCCATCCCACGACCTTCTTCACCGTGCACCACCTTCGCCGTGCCATGGCGAAGGTCCCCAGCTGGTCTGATTAAGCCGAGAGGCTTGTTTTGTGTTTGACAGTATTCCAGCCCCTGCCGCCATTGACGGGTGATGCAGCTTCGGAGCAGCTCCAGGCTTCAAGACCTCCAGCCTTCAGGTGCAGTGGACTCGGGCGAGCAGTGCGAAGACATCGGGTCCAGCAAGGAGCGCAGCGACGTCCGCAGTCTTGGCAATCGAAGAAGAATCTTCTGCGGGTGCACGCGAGAGCAGGGCTGGACTAATAGTCCCACATCGGCGAAATGCGAAGTGCAGGTATGATTTAAATTGCTTTTGTGTTACTATCTATTCGCCTCCGAAAGCACAGGGGTGAGGTCCCTCACCTTACCCCCGCTCGCCTCGTTCGCAGTTTCACCTCGTGGATCTGGTGGGCTTCGACCCGACCCATTCTGAGCACACCTCGCTCATCACTCACACGCCGATGCGCCTGGTCCTGGGTGCAAAATCAGACCCAGCTACCCGTGGCTCTGGGAGAGCGTCCTTGAGTGAATTGCAGAGAAAGAGAGAGACGCGCGGGTAGAGGGACAGGGTAGGTTTTGCTTCCTCGTTGTGCAGGCAGGCCGGGCGTTGAAGAGAAGAAACTTAGCCAATGAAGAAAAAGAAGAAGAAGCAGAAGAAGAGGCTGAGCGAGGCAGAGAAGAGAAAGAAGAAAGGACTGCAGAGAGAAGGAAGAAGACCAAGGAAGGAGAAGCCTTCGCAGGAAAGAGAAAAGAAGAGAAAGAAGTTCAAGGAAGAAGAAGACCTGTAGATCAGAAGAAAAGAAGAAGAGCCTACGAAGAAGAAGAAGAAGGCAGAAGAGAGAAGAGAAAGCAAAAATCAGAGAAGGCTGAGACAGAATCAAAACAGGAAGAAGAATAGTTGCATTTAAGACGTCTGATATAGAAATCAGACGTCCAATCCTATTATCTTTTAGCAATTCTTTTTATAACTCTCTCTTTGAATCAATTGTTTTTCATTTAAAAGTTGTATTCTTTAGTTTTTAAAAGTACTGAGATTGCTCCCTGTGTTCGACCTCGAATACTCCGATTTTCGAGTAATAAAATTCTCTATTTGTTTGAACGCTTTGTCCGCTATATTACAACGTGTTATCTTTTAAAACCCGATCAAGCGTGATAAACAGCTTAGGATGATTGGGCTTGTGTAATGTGATGTGCCCTTTAAAATGGGTTGTGCCCTTAATGATTGATTCAAATGTATGTGCGTGAACAACCAGGGTTTGTAAACAAGGTTATTTGATGATGTGTCTTTTAGGGTTTAACATTGTTTAGCAGCTTTTAAGGTTTAATTCTTAGGTTGGTTCAATCAAGGTTTAGTAGAACACTCCAAGTTTTGAAAACACTGGTGATGTAAACATGTTTATATTACATAAAATGTCTATTTATGCATGTTCTTAAGCATAGAATTACATCACATACTATAAATATTGCATAGCATGCAACATCTTGCATTTAGATTAGTTTGAATAAAATGGAGGTTAATTGTCTCCTTTTATGCTCAGGAATAGGGCAAATTTTTATCGAGACCTCGGATCGAAGATCTAACTGTACAAATTTGATTAGGGTGACAATTGGAGTTCAACAACTCCAAGATCGCCCTAATCAGACATTTGTAGCATCAGATAGAGATCGAAGAACCCTAGAAGATCCAGGGCCAAGATGGTATGAATTCGCATTTCAGATGATAAATCCAACCGCACGGATGGATTCAGATTGATGATCGCAGCCTAACAGTGTGAAAATCGACTCAATCAGACACCTGTGGCACCATCTACATCATCTAGAAGATGGACGGCCGAGATGGCACCACGTGGTGCCATCTCGGCCACCCAACTGGCCACCCTCAACTTCTGAAGCCACTAGTATCCATGCATCTCTGCCGTTGGATCAAGATCCAACGACTGAGAGTGCATCCCAACCGACACGGCTATTCTCTAAAGCATCAACTGAAGAGCTGCCTCGACTGTTGGATCTCAATCCAACGATCCTGATCGTGCACGCATAAGTCAGCCCACCCACCTATCCATGTGCATAGCGCATTGGTTGAATGCACTCGCGAGATCTGGAGGCACGCGCTCGATTCTTCGCAAGAGGTGCTGAGGCGCAGAGGTGTGGGCCCGATTAACCGCCCAATGGTGATCCAGCGGCTGTAAGCACCCAATCCAGATAATGCCCCAGCGCACTCCCATGCGTAACGTGAGATTGCACGCACTAAGCATGCGTGGAGGCGCAAAGGTTATCAAATCTTAGCTATTCGATCTCATGATCGAACGACTGAGACTTGATGAACGTGGGTGGTGCGGGAGGTGAGCGGGCGGCACACGTCGCCCACGACTGGGGCTTTAGTGATGCTTAATTCCATCACTAAAGACCCCTTATTTAATATTTTGAAATTGTAAAGACCAAATTGCCCTCACTCTTTGCAACTATAAAAGGAGACCCCCTCCATACAAATTGGGCATCCCTTCCTTCTCTTCTCTCCCTCTCCAAAGCTCAAGAGAAGCTTGTCCCACACCAGGGATGCTTCTCAAGAGATAAAGTCAAATTTTCGCACTCCTTTTGGAAGCGGATCCTGTGACGACGATGACGTGATGCCCCATTCCCGTTCTTCCTACTTCATCCTCCTTCCTCCTGTTTCGTTCCCTGTCTTCCAAGCATCGTCCTGTCCGGCTCGTCCTCCAAGAGATCGTCGAGGAGGATATTTCTCTCTCCGTTCTTTTTACTACTTTTTAGGGTAGAATTTTCCTACTTTCTAGTGTAATTGATGTAAACACAATTACACTACTTAAAAGGTCTATTTTTGCATGTTCTTAAGCATAGGATTGCATTTCATGATATAAATATTGCATAACATGCATCATTTTGCATTTAGAGTAGTTTGAATAAAATGGAGGTTAATTGTCACCTTTTATGTGCTTGGACAGGGCAAACATTTTATTGGGGCCTCGGATCAAAGATCCAACCGTATGGATGTGATCAGGGCGATGATTGGAGTTCAACGACTCCAAGATCGCCCTAATCAGGCATCCGTAGCATCAGATAGAGATCGGGGAACCCTAGAAGATCAAGGGCCAGGATGGTGTAAATCCACACTTCAGATGATAAATCCGACCACACGGATGAATTCGGATCGACGATCGCAGCCCAACGACACAAAAAATCGAGTCAATCCGACATCCGTGGCACCATCTACAACTTCCAGAAGATGGACGGCCAAGATGGCGCCACGTGGCGCCATCTTAGCCTCCCAATCGGCCGCATGCATCTTGTGAAGACCGCGCACCATCTCCTCTCCGCCGTTGGATCTCGATCCAACGGCTGTGGCCGCCCGGCGCTTAAAACATGCACTCGACAATCCGCGCCCCGCAGCGCAGCGGTCGAGCGCGCTTACGCGAGCGCGGGGCGCGAGTTCGAGCTGCGGCGAGGGAGCGGAAGGCGCGATTGAGCGGGCGCGGATGAGCGTCAGATGGAGATCCAACGGACGCGCGCGCTCAATCAGGACGACGCGCGATTGGACGCTGGGCGTAACGCGCGATCGCATGCGGGCGGGCGCGGTACGCAGCGGGCACGGACGCGATCTAAGCCGTCCGATCTCGCGATCGGACGGCTGAGACTGCGCGGACGTGCGTAGGCGTTATGCGCGCGGGCAGCCGAGCGGGCGCACGTGGGCGCGGCGGCGAGGGCGACGTCGGGGCTTTAGCGACGGTTTTATCCGTCACTAAAGACCCCTTATTTATTATTTTGAAGATGTAATGTCCATTTTGCCCCCACTCCTTGCAACTATAAAAGGAGACCCCCTCCATACGAAATTTTCATCCCTTCTCCTCTCTACCTCTCCAAAGCTCAAGAGAAGCTTGTCCCACACCCAGGATGCTTCTCGCGAGATAAAGTCCAAATTTTCGTCCCCCTTCGGAAGTGGATCCCGCGACGACGACGGCGTGCTGCTTCGTTCCCGTTCTTCTGCTTCGTCCTCCTTCGTCCCGCTTCGTTCTCCTTCGTCCAGGCGTCGTCCCGTCCGGCTCGTCCTCCAAGCGACCGTCGAGGAGGATTCTCTCTCCCTACTCTTTTTACTGCTTTCTAATATAGATTTACTGCTGTCTAGAGTAATCGCTTTATGTTTTCTAGTTGTAACGAACGATCTCTTTTATGATAAATTCCTTGTCTATTCTACATCTCATTTTGATTTCCATGTGTAGTATTCTCTCTCTCTTACTCTCTCTCTCTCTTCTATTTTGTTGTAGATACTTAGATAGTTTAAATTGAATTTCTTCGTGACAAAATAAAAACGAAACGCGAAGTTTTTAAATCAAACGTCCGCCTCCCTGTGTTCGACCCGGAATTTTAATTTCGGTATAAATTTTATTTGTTGAACACGAATCCTTCGCTTTCGAACTACAATGACAGGTTTTCCAAAATCGAACACGTTAGCATAGCTTCGTACAAGTCCAACATTTTGGCACCGTTGCCGGGGAGGCAACGCTCTTTGATTTCTCTTCGCATTTTGTAACTTACAAATCATTTACCTCACTTTTCTCCTTTCTTATTGTAATTGCAGGTGCTCTTTTGAGACAGGCAAAAGCGGTAGATCGGAGTAAAGTGCTGTGGAAGGTTTTGTAAGTTATCCCCCACCTCCCACCCATTAGATTTCATTTCATCATATAATAATTCAAACATCAATCAACGTAGGTGTTCTTATAAACTCTAAGGTCAGATTGTTTTGTTGTTTGACATCCATACTCACTCCAACCCCCACATCAAAAAAAAAAAAGAAGAAAAAAATAAAAAAATCTCACAGAGGTACACAACCTCATCTGATTTTCTAACTCAACCGGTAAACCGATCTTAGGAGCCGGTACACACATCCAAACACATAATCGAGTAGAAATCAGATTAGGTAATCATTTGTGTGCCTAATTAAGTGGTGCATCAGGCTAGTTGTTTGAGTTGTTTGGGCTGCACCACTTCAAATAAAATCAACTCATCAAGTAGCTGCCAATTAGGTTCAACTCTTGGGGATTTACCAGGCACTCCACATTCTTTTTAAAATTTAAAGGAAAATATCTTCACCTGTGCTTGCAAAACCTGGTGTGCCAATGAAACTTGATTGAAAACACCTAAAGTTGAATCCTAAAAGCTACTAAGCAAGATTTGAACCTTAAAATTCACCACATCAAAAAAATAATCTTGCTTGAAAATAATTGGTTGTGCACGTACACACAAAGCAATCAATCATTAAGGGCACAACCCATTTAAAGGGCCCATCACATTCCAAAGCACATTCAAACCTAGCCCTAAATAAAATAGAGTAGACGTTGGCCTTAAGGATTGGACTCGCTCTTCAGAACTCAGAACGAGATTATTTTCGATTAGTCTGTTTCTACTGTTCAATCTGATGTCTAGCTAGGGGAGCAGAGTCAAACGATCGCGGCTGGGGGGTACACTAGGAACCGGAGGCGCAAGCCGAAGGAAGAACCTTCTCCCCAGTCCCTCCTTCTAACTGGTTGGATTGAACAGACGGAAGTAGATCAAATCGTTCCTTTATCTCAAGACGGGTTTTGGGAGTCTGTAGGTCTGTAGGCTAACCCATTTAAGGACAGGTTTGATTGTTTGTATTGCAGGGCACCTTTCTTCCTCCCGTGTCTCATGAATCCTTCCACATATTTCACGCATTCCCGCTCTTTCACTCCTGTCATGAATTATCCGCAACATGACGATTATCCCGACTCGTATTGTAATCAACCATCGGTTAGTTGGGATAATTCGGATTGGGGATACAATTCCAGACCTCCGTGTTTAGGGTCTAACCCTGAACACTTTGATTCTGATTTCTATCCTTCTCAGAGCTACATCGATTATAGATCGTCCTCCTTTCATGAACAACCTAATACGATCTACAATCAAGAAGGATACACCGATCCTAACCCATCCTCTGATTTCACTGCCTTTAGGTCATCACCATCCTTTGAACATTCTGAAATGACCTATTTTCAGGAAGGGTATAACGAATCTCAATTCGTTAATTCCTCTGCTTTGATGTCAAACCCGCCCAATCCTGAACCAACTCATTTGGTTCAGGTTAATCAGGTTCAAGATAAGGTTCTGGCTAACTTGAGAAATATCATACAATCTTTAGAAGATCAGCCAATACCTTGCATTGAGAGATTGGAGCCCTTGATTGAAATGATTGATGATTTAAACAAGTCTTTGTTGGATTGGCTCCAGGATGTTAATGATAAGAACCCGGGTGAGTTTCTACTTGGGAAATTAGCGAAATTGAGGATGAGGTTCGTGGTTGCTTTGGTTCAATCTTGGGATGATTCCCAGGATGAACCCTCTTCAGGAAAGCCAAAGACAGAACCCGCTAAGGCACCTGTTGGGGGGAACATGTATTACGAGGCTGACCAGATTGAATTAAAGCAACCAATTAAGGATGATCTGATTTCTTCACCTGAGATCCCTGAGCCAGGTTACGAGAAAACGTATGTCTCCTGGGAACACAAAGTGACAACTGATTTTGGGACATACATTGATACGGATCCTGATTTCTTTGATGGTGAAGATTCAAGTTGCGAAGTCTCACACGAGTTTTCAGAACACGATTTTTGTGAGACGATTGGGCCTGAGGAATCTGATAGATCATTTGGTAGCCCAATAACTGAGGAAACTGATCTTATTAGGGCACACATTACGGATCCAGAATCGCATTTTCTGGAAGAATTAGTTCAATGCCTTGATTATCAGTTACACCCTGTTGAGCTTATTGATGATTCTAATTTTGAGATAATTAGACCCAAGTCAATTTTGATTTTGCCACATCATCTAGACTTGGAGATTTCAGACGGGGTGATGAATATACAAGAGGTCATGGAATTTGATATGCCGAATGAGGAGGATAGGAGCTGGGAAATTCTGATTTGGGAAGTCAATTTTGGAGGAAATGGAAGATTGAGTCGAAGGGTTCCTTTTAAGCTGAAACCATCAAATCAGAACCCTTACGACATTTGTTTCGAGGATGTCAAACTCAAGCACACATTTAACGATTATCCTTTTGAGCTTCAATTCTCTGTAACCCGACATTTTGGCCTTGGGTTGCATCCTCACAAATCGCAGGCCCGACCCCGCTTGCATTCTGATTTTAGGTTTTGGGTAATTTTTATCCAGAACCTAAGATATTCTCGATTATGGGGGATGGGTCTGCACCACAATCTGGTCCACATCTGTGGACCTCTGTTGACAGGTCGGAAGATTCTTCTGTTTATTCTAATTTTGACCTGCACTTCTGAATTCTTCATTTCTTTTCTTTGTATAGTGTGCCTAGCTGAAGGCACTAAACTCAGCACATATACAGTTCTTTTTCATTTTCATCTCGGAGCGGACCCGATATCCATGCAATTCAGGTGCTTTCTACGCTTTTCCACTCTGTTTTATGTCTTTTTAATACAATGAGGACATTGCATTAGATAGGCATGGGGGGGTGGATATTTATCTTTGAATTCATTCGTCAGCTCCGTAGATTTGTTTTATTTTATAAAAAAAAAAAATCAAAATTAGGAAAGAGAATTTGGGTTTAAGAAAATTTTCGATCTTAAGAAATACTATATTATGGTTTGAACACAAAGACCCTTCAGGTCTTTGGACTTAATCAGCCTATGTATCCACTAAAATGTGGATTTGTTTTTCGAGTTCTCGCAAACATGAATTTTATTATAATTGGAATAAATAAGTTTGGGTGATAAGTACACGACTTGTCAACCCGCCCTCTGATTTAAGGGAATTTTGAGTTTTAAGCATCTACACACTTTCTTTGCACTGACTCGTTGTTTGGCGATTTTAACGGAAATTGGGTAGCCAATGAACCTTCTAGGGTGATATGGCTGGCAAGTTATCGTGGGTAACAGCCCATAGGTAGGTTGTCCAGAGCCCAGTCACTGGACCTTTCTCTTTTTGCTGCCTTTAGGTAAATCTTAGACCAGGGAAGCCACCTACTTAAAAAAAAAAAAAAATCAAAAAGGAGAAAAGTACAAAAAGAAATAAGCCACACTTCGCCGCACGAGTATGGCTGGCAAGTTGTCGGTGGTAACAGCTCATCGACCGGTTGTCCAGAACCCAGCTCAGAAAATGCACTAAAAATTCCCAAAACACTTAGGAAGAAGCGGAGAAGTAGAATAAACCGGGGAGATATACACTGGATTCACCCTTGTGTTGACCCCGTTAAAAAATAAAAGTAGGGAGAAAGCTACCGGTTGTAAAGATACACCTTTAGGCAGAATTCTTTTTGAGGTCACCTAGAGGCGTAGAAATCCGAAGTCCGTTCTAATTACCGGTCAACGAGTCTATCACAATCACAATAAGATGCTTAAAACTTAGGGTTCTCATCAAATCTTGGGTGAGTTGAATGGTCGTAGAAAGCCACTCTTAAACCCTAAATTTTGAAAATCCAAAAAAAAAAAATTAGAAAAGAGTAAAAAGAGAAAAAGAAATTTTTCTTTGAATAAGGCGAGGGCTTGAGGCGGTCTGCATTTTGGCTGATACCCGGGCACTGTTGTGTCTTTGAAAGTTCAGTTCCTAAGTAGACAATTTCTTAATGATTGAAAGTGACTCAGGTTCAAATAATCCAACCTAATTCTTTTATAAATAGCATATAGTTTTTTCTAGGGACTAGCAAAAGATAGGCATGGGGGTATGATGTAAACACAATTACACTACTTAAAAGGTCTATTTTTGCATGTTCTTAAGCATAGGATTGCATTTCATGATATAAATATTGCATAACATGCATCATTTTGCATTTAGAGTAGTTTGAATAAAATGGAGGTTAATTGTCTCCTTTTATGTGCTTGGACAGGGCAAACATTTTATTGGGGCCTCGGATCAAAGATCCAACCATATGGATGTGATCAAGGCGATGACTGGAGTTCAACGACTCCAAGATCGCCCTAATCAGGCATCCGTAGCATCAGATAGAGACCGGGGAACCCTAGAAGATCAAGGGCCAGGATGGTGTAAATCCACACTTCAGATGATAAATCCGACCGCACGGAGGAATTCGGATCGACGATCGCAGCCCAACGACACAAAAATCGAGTCAATCCGACATCCGTGGCACCATCTACAACTTCCAGAAGATGGACGGCCAAGATGGCGCCACGTGGCGCCATCTCAGCCGCCCAATCGGCCGCATGCATCTTGTGAAGACCGCGCACCGTCTCCTCTCCGCCGTTGGATCTCGATCCAACGGCTGTGACCGCCCGGCGCTTAAAACATGCGCTCGACAATCCACGCCCCGCAGCACAGCGGTCGAGCACGCTTACGCGAGCGCGGGGCGTGAGTTCGAGCCGCGGCGAGGGAGCGGAAGGCGCGATTGAGCGGGCGCGGATGAGCGTAAGATGGAGATCCAACGGCCACGCGCGCTCAATCAGGACGACGCGCGATTGGACGCCGGGCGTAACGCGCGATCGCACGCGGGCGGGCGCGCTACGCAGCAGGCGCGGACGCGATCTAAGCCGTCCGATCTCGCGATCGGACGGCTGAGACTACGCGAACGTGCGTAGGCGTTACGCGTGCGGGCAGCCGAGCGGGCGCACGTGGGCGCGGCGGCGACGGCGACGTCGGGGCTTTAGCGACGATTTTATCCGTCACTAAAGACCCCTTATTGATTATTTTGAAGATGTAATGTCCATTTTGCCCCCACTCCTTGCAACTATAAAAGGAGACCCCCTCCATACGAAATTTTCATCCCTTCCTTCTCCTGTCTACCTCTCCAAAGCTCAAGAGAAGCTTGTCCCACACCCGGGATGCTTCTCGCGAGATAAAGTCCAAATTTTCGTCCCCCTTCGGAAGTGGATCCCGCGACGATGACGGCGTGCTGCTTCGTTCCCGTTCTTCTGCTTCGTCCTCCTTCGTCCTGCTTCGTTCTCCTTCGTCCAGGCGTCGTCCCGTCCGGCTCGTCCTCCAAGCGACCGTCGAGGAGGATTCTCTCTCCCTACTCTTTTTACTGCTTTCTAATATAGATTTACTGCTTTCTAGAGTAATCGCTTTATGCTTTCTAGTTGTAACGAACGATCTCTTTTATGATAAATTCCTTGTCTATTCTACATCTCATTTTGATTTCCATGTGTAGTATTCTCTCTCTCTCTCTTACTCTCTCTCTCTCTTCTATTTTGTTGTAGATACTTAGATAGTTTAAATTGAATTTCTTCGTGACAAAATAAAAATGAAACGCAAAGTTTTTAAATCAAACGTCCGCCTCCCTGTGTTCGACCCGGAATTTTAATTTCGGTATAAATTTTATTTGTTGAACACGAATCCTTCGCTTTCGAACTACAACGACAGGTTTCCAAAACCGAACACGTTAGCATAGCTTCGTACAAGTTCAACAGTAATCATTTCCTGCTTTCTAGTCGTAATGAGTAGTATAATGAACAATTTCTGATAATGAAGTCTATATTTATTCTACATCTCTTTTTCTTTTGTTTGTAATATTCTCTCTCTCTTCTATTTATTATAAATAGATAGTTTCCAATCATCTATTCTGCTTCGTGACAAATAAATCAAACGCGTATTTTTAAATCAAACGTTCACCTCCCTGAGTTCGACCTGGGATTTCTATTCCGATATAAATTTTATTTGTTGAACACGAGTTCTTCGCTTTCAAACTACAATGATAGGTTTTCAAAACCAAACACGATAGCGTAGTAACTCGAGCTTCAACATTTTGGCCCCGTTGCTAGGGAGGCAACGCTCTTTGATTTTTTTTTTTTTTTGCATTTTCCAACTTACGAATAATTTACCACACTTCTCTCCTTTATTATTGTGATTGCAGATACTCTTTCGAGATGAGCAAAAGCAGTAGATTGGAGCAAAGTGCTATTGAAGGTTCTGTGAGTTATCCCCCACCTTCCACCCATTATTTTTCATTCCACCACATAATAACACAAACATAAATCAACCTAGGTGTTCTTATAAACTCTAATGTTAGTTTTGTTTGTTTGTTTGACACCTACACCCGCCTCAACCTCCACATTGAAAAAGGAAAAAAAAATCTCACAGAGGTACAAAACCTCATCTGATTTTCAAACTCAACTGATAAACTGATCTTTGGAACCGGTACACACATCCAAACACATAATTGAGTAGAAATTAGATTAGGTAATCATTTGTGTGCCTAATTAAGTGGTGCATCAGGCAAATTGTTTGAGTTGATTGGGCCGCACCACTTCAAATAAAATAAGCTCATCAATTTGCTGCCAATTAGGTTCAACTCTCAGTGATTTACCAGGAACTCCACATTCTTTTTAAGCTTCAAAGGAAAACATTTTCACCCGTGATTTCAAAACCTGGTGTGCCAATGAAACTTGTTTGAAAACACCTAAAGTTGAATCCTAAATGCTACTAAGCAAGATTTGAACCTTAAAATTCACCACATCAAAAACAATCTTTCTTGAAAACTACTGGTTGTGCACACACACACAAATCAATCAATCATTAAGGGCACAACCCAGATAAAGGGCCCATCACATTCCAAAGCACATTCAAACCTAGCCCTACATAAAACAGAGTAGACGTTGGCCTTAAGGATTCGACTCGCTCTTCGGAGCCCAGAATGAGATTATTTTAGATTAGTCTGTTTCTACTGTTCAATCTGATGTCTAGCTAGGGGAGCAGAATCAAACGATCACGGCTAGGGGGTACACTACGAACCAGAGGTGCAAGCCGAAGGAAGAACCTTCTCCCCAGTCCCTCCTTCTAACTGGTTGGATTGAACTGACAGAAATAGATCAAATCGTTTCTCTATCTCAAGACGGGTTCTGGGAGTCTATAGGTCTTTAGGCTAGCCCACTTAAGGACAGGTTTGATTGCCTATATTGCAGGGCACCTTTCTTCCTCCCGTCTGTCATGAATCCTTTCACATTTTATACGCATTCCCAGTCTTTCCCTCCTGTTATGAGTTATCCTCAACATGATGATTATCCTGACTCATACTGTAATCAACCATCAATTAGTTGGGATAACTCGGATTGGGGATATAGTTCCGAACCTCCGTGTTTAGTGTCTAACCCTGAATACTATGATTGTGATTTCTATCCTTCTCAGAGCCACATCGATTATAGATCATCACCCTTTCTTGGACAACCTAATACGATCTACAATCAAGGAGGATACACTGATCCTTACCCATCCTCTGATTACATTGCCTTTAGGTCATCACCACCTTTTGACCAATCCGAAATGACCTATTATTAGGAAGGGTATAACGAATCTAAATTCGTTAACTCCTCTGCACTGATCCCAAACCTGCCCAACCCTGAACCAACTCATTTGGTTCAGGGTAACCAAGTTCAAGATAAGGTTCTGGCTAACTTGAGGAATACTATTCAATCTTTAGAAGTTCAACCGATACCTTGCATTGAAGAATTGGAGTCCCTGATTGAAATGATTGATGATCTGGACAAGTATTTGTTGGATTGGCTCCAGGATGTTAAGGATAAGAACCCGGGTGAGTTTCTACTTGGGAAGTTAGTGAAATTGAGAATAAGATTTGTGGTTGCTTTAGTTCAGTCGTGGGATGATTTCCAGGATGAACTCCTTTCAGGAGATGTAATGTCAGAACCCGCTCAGGCACCTATTGGGGGGACACATGTTACGAGGCTGACTAGATTGTATTAGAGCAACCAATTAAGGATGATCTGATTTCTTCACCTGAAATCCCTAAGTTGGGGTACGAGGAAACGTATGTCTCCATGGATCAGAAAGTGACGATTGATTTTGGGACATACATTAATACGGATTTTGATTTCTTTGATTCTGATGGTGAAGATTCAATTTACGAAGTCTCACACAAGTTTACAGAACATGATTTTTGTGAGACGATTGGGCTTGAGGAATCTGATAGATTATTTTGATAGCCCAATAACTAAGGAAACTGATCTTATTGGGGCTCACTTGACTGATGTAAACACATTTACACTACTTAAAATGTCTATTTATGCATGTTCTTAAGCATAGGATTGCATTTCATGATATAAATATTGCATTACATGCATCATCTTGCATTTAGAGTAGTTTGAATAAAATGGAGGTTAATTGTCTCCTTTTATGTGCTTGGACAGGGCAAACATTTTATCGGGCCCTTGGATCAAAGATCCGACCATATGGACATGATCAGGGCGACGATTGGAGTTCAACGACTCCAAGATCGCCCTAATCAGGCATCCGTAGCATCAGATAGTGACCTGGGAACCCTAGAAGATCAAGGGTCAGGATGGTGTAAATCCGCACTCCAGATGATAAATCCGACTACATGGATGAATTCAGATCGACGATCGCAGCCCAATGACACAAAAATTGAGTCAATCCGACATCCGTGGCACCATCTACAACTTCCAGAAGATGGATGGCTAAGATAGCGCCACGTGGCACCATCTCAGCCGCCCAAACGACCACTTGCATCTTGTGAAGGCCCCGCGCCCGATCGCGCTCCGCCGTTGGATCTTAATCCAACGGCTGTGGGTGCTCGCGCTTAAAAGTGTCCGCTCGACCATCCGCTCCCCATAGCGCAGTGGTCGAGCGCACTATCGCGAGCGCCGGGCACGGGTTCGAGTTGTGGCGGGGAGCGGCAGGCGCGGGCGATTGGGCACGGGTGGAGCATCAGATGGAGATCAGACGGCCGCACGCGCCCGATAGCGTCGACACGCGATTGGACGCGCAATCAGACGCGCGGGCAGGCGCGCAATGCAGTGGGAGAAGGCATGACTTAAGCCGTTCGATCTCGTGATCGGACGGCTGAGGATCGCTGGACGTGCATGGACGTTGATGAGCGGGCAGCAGAGGAGGCGCACGTGGGCGCGGAAGCTACGCCCACGTTGGGGCTTTAGTGACATATTTATCCTTCACTAAAGACCCCTTATTTATTATTTTGAAGTTGTAATATCCATTTTGCCCCCACTCCTTGCAACTATAAAAGGAGACCCCCTCCATATGAAATTCTCATCCCTTCTTTCTCCTCTCTACCCCTCCAAATCTCAAAAGAAGCTTGGCCCACACCTGGGATGCTTCTTGCGAGATAAAGTCTAATTTTCGTTCCCCTTCGGAAGTGGATCCCGCGACGACGACGGCATGCTGCTCCGTTCCCGTTCTTCTGCTTCGTCCTCCTTCGTCCTGCTTCGTTCTCCTTCGTCCAGGCGTCGTCCCGTCCGGCTCGTCCTCCAAGCAACCGTCGAGGAGGATTTCTCTCTCCCTATTCTTTTTACCGCTTTCTAGTATAGATTTACCGCTTTCTAGAGTAGTTTTGCTCATCCTCCAAGCAATCGTTGAGGAGGGCATTTCTCCCTCCATTCTTTTAATACTTTCTAGAGTAAATTTATCGCTTTCTAGAGTAATTGTTTTATGCTTTCTAGTTGTAATGAACAATCTCTTCAATGAAAATTCCTTGTTTATTCTACATCTCATTTTGATTTCTCTATGTAATATTCTCTTACTCTCTCTCTCTCTTCTATTTATTGTAAATAATTAGATAGTTCTAAATTAAATTATTCTGTAACAAATAAAAAGAAATGCGTAGTTTTTAAATCAAACGTCTGCCTCCCTGTGTTCGACCCAGAATTTTAATTTCGATATAAATTTTATTTGTTGAACACGAATTCTTTGCTTTCAAACTACAACGACAGGCTTTCCAAAACCAAACACGTAAGCATAGAGATTCGCAAAAAACACGTTCAACATTGACGGATCCAGAATCGCATTTTCTGGAGGATTCAATCCAATGCCCTGATTGTCAGTTACACCCCATTGAGCTTATTGACGATTCTGTGTTTGAGATTATTAGACCAAAGTCAATTCTGATTCAGCCACATCTTTTAGACTTGGAAATTTTTGATGGGGTGATTAATATGCAGGAGGTCCCAAAAATTGACATTCTGAATGAGGAGAATAGAAGTTGGGAAGTTCTTATTTGGGAAGCAAACTTTGGAGGAAATAGAAGGCTAAGTCTAAGAGTTCCAATTCATCTGAAACCATCAAACCATGACCCTTACAACATTTGTTCTAAGGATGTTCAACCCAAGCACACATTCATTGATTATCCTTTTGATATCTAATTCTCTGTAACTCGACTCTTTGGTCTTGGGTTGCATCCTCATAAATCATAGGCCCGACCCTTCTTGCATACTGATTTTAGTTTTTGGGTAATTTTATCCAGAACCTTAGATATTCTTGATATGGGGTATAGGTCTGCACCACAATCTGGTCCACATCTGTGGACATCTGCTGGCAGGTCAGAGGTTTCTACTTTTTATTCTGTTTCTGATATGCATCTGTGAATTCTTTATTTCTCTTCTTTGTATAGTGTGCCTAGCTGAAGGCACTAAATTCAGCACGTATATAGTTTTTTTTTTAGTTTATCTCGGAGTAGACCCGATATTCACACAATTCAGGTGCTTTTTACTCTATTCCACTCTATTTTATGTCTTTTTAATACAATGAGGACATTGCATTAGATAGGCATGGGGGGGTGGATATTCATCTCTGAATTTATCCATCAGCTCCTTAGATTTATTTTATTTATATATACTTAAAAAAAAATTTTGGAATTAGGAAAGAGAACTTGGGTTTAAGAAAAGTTTCAATCTTAGGAAATATTACAATAGGATCTAAACACAAAGACCCTTCAGGTCTTCAGACTTAATCAGCCTGTGTATCTATTAAAATGTGGATTTGTTTTTCGAGTCCTCGCCAACCTGAATTCTATTTTAATTCGAGTAAATAAGTTTGGGTGATAAGTACACGACTTTTCAACTCGCCCACTGATTTGAGGGAACCTTAAGTCTAAAGTGTTGGTGCTAGAGCACCACGATCATTTGTTTTGATGATAACAAAACACGTGTTATTTAACATTTGCAATTTGAGTCCTAGATTTCAGGCCAATTGCAAATGTGGACGTGTTTAGACGGAGTTCGAGCTCGCATCCAGGACGGATTGGAGGAGCTTGACGGAAAACAGAGGAGGTTCGCGTGGAGCGACAGATTAAAGATGGATGGAAATGAAGAATAGGATAGATTTCCTTCTTTTGTACTTGTTGTATTTTTTCGTTTCTTTTGTTGCTCTTTATTTCCTTAGATATTTCATGTTAAAGAGCCTCAAAGAACCCTAACAGTAGTCCTAGGAACACCGGCACAACCCTAGGATACTTAGGTTTTCTGTAGAATACTTAGAAAACCAATATAGGGCTCAAACAACACTTCTAGACGTCTAATTCCCAAATCAGACGTCTGATAAAGCATTTTAAGACGTCTGACTGTTGTTTCAGACGTCTGATAACTGTTAGGCTGGAGTTAGTTTTCTGTCTGATGAAATCAGACGTCCATAACTTAGTCCAGACGTCTTAGAAGACGTCTGATGACTTTGCCAGACATCCAATTAGTGGACCGTTGGCTGGCTTAGCAAACAGTCAAGAATATGATCGTTAGAGCCTTATCAGACGTCCTTAGCCCTCTCCAGACGTCTGATAAATGACCGTTTTGCCTCGGCTGACCCAAAATCTCTTCTCAGAGATTTTCTAGCCGTTGCAACGTTTGGAAATCAATTCCCACAGTAAAAGTTGGTTTCCAGACGTCCAGACTTAGTGCCAGACATCCTGTATGTCGTCTGATGGACTTGCACAAAAATCTTGTTTAGATCTGATTCAAATTAGGGAGAAACCCACATAGAATCAGACGTCTGACCTTGAAATCAGACGTCTTAAAGTGGCCTTCCAGACGTCTGATGCCAGAGTTAGACGTCTGATAAGCCTTTCAGAACAATGATTGTTCCTGATTTCGGCCTGATTCTCTTGGACTTTGTTCCCAACGGCTATAGAACCCTCTCTAAGCCTTCCAAAGCCTTCCTAAGGCCTCTATAAATAGAGGGGAACCCTTGCAACACTTAGAAATACACTTGGATACACTTAGCTACACACTTTCACACTCTTGTGTCTAAGAAGCTCTTGCTCTCTAAGCTCAAGTTCTACATCTTGAGAGCATCAAACCGTTGCGCACCCGCTCTCCCGCCGTTGTCTACGAGAGCGAAGTTGCGCCGTTGCGTGGCTCATGCACCCGCGTCATCGTCGACGCACTCCTTGCAAAGGGGAGTTTCCTTATTCCTATAGAAGCTAGGTTTATTATTACTTTGTTGGCTCTATAGGACTTGTTGTCTCTTTTATCTTTGTTATTTTGTTGGGTATTCGCTTTGCGAATTCCCGTCTCCTTCGTGGGACAAAATCCTTCTCGTGGAGAGAAGGGGTTGAGGAACGCTACCCTCGTACTTGTAGCGTGGTTGTACTGAGGTTGAATCACCCTCGTTTTAAAGTGATTCGGTTAGTGGATTGGATCAACTAGGTTGATCGGAAAATCCTAACTCGAGAAGGTTAGGTGGTGGTTTTCACCCGGTTTGGGTTTCCACCTAAAAATTACTTGTGTACATTTTGTGATTGCTTATTTTATGAGATTGCTTTATATATTTTATTTCCGCAATTATTACGTCACCCCTTCTAGTAGGGCCAAAACCTACATTTGGTATCAGAGCAGGTTTTCTGCCGACAGGAGTAACATCCGCGGAAAGATCACATGGAGGGAAGCTGTTCCACAAGCAGGATTTCCGAGGGGCAGTCCACAACCCGTCCGCCGTTCTTTGACGGGAGCAACTACCCCTACTGGAAGTTGCGGATGAAGACGTGGCTTCAAGCCACCGACTTCACAGTCTGGGCCAGGTGCGAGACCCCCTTCGACATCCCAGAGAAACCCGCCAGAGGATACTCGCAGCAGCAGATCCGGGAGCTCTCTCTCAACGCGAAAACAATGAACGCGTTGTATTGCGCGCTCAGCCCGGAGGAGTTCAACAGAATCTCGCAATGCGCCACCGCATACGAGATCTGGCACACACTCAAGGTAACTCATGAAGGTACCTCTAAGGTAAAAACTTCTAAACTCAATTTACTTTCACAAGAATTTGAGGCTTTTTCTATGAAAACTAACGAAACTTTAAGTGAGATGAACACTAGGTTCACTCTCATAGTAAATAACTTGAAAGCTTTAGGGAAGACTTTCATCAAGGGGGAGCTTCAAGGGAAGCTTCTTCGTTCCCTTGGACCAGAATGGGAACAGAAAGTCACCGCCATCGAAGAGGCGAACGAAATGGAGGAGCTCAACATGGAAGATCTCCTAGGCAATCTGATGGCCTACGAGACTAAGTTGAAGCAGAAGAAGAAGGATACACCGGAGCCTAAACTAAAGAAGACTCTCGCCTTCAGAGCCGCGTCGGATAGCGAGGTAAGTTCCGACGACGAAGACTTTAGAATTTTACTTAAAAATTTTTCCAAGTTTTGTAGGGAATTAAAGAAAGAGAAAAAGGAGAAGAAGGAAAGCCCGAGACGTTGCTACCACTGCAACGGGAAAGGGCATCTGCGACCAGAATGCCCTCTTCTCAAAAAGGAGAAGAAGAAGGAAAAGGAGAAGAAATCTAAGAAGAAGGCGTTCCAAGCCACTTGGGACGATTCTAGCTCAGAGGAAGAAGAAGAAAAGACCATAGAAGAAGAAACCGCTTGCTTCGGCTTCATGGCCAGAGGAAGCGACAGCGAAAGTGAAAGCGACTCAGACAACGAGGTAAATCTCGATCTTCAAGAAGCTTTTAATGAACTTTTTGAGATTAGTAAATCACTTAGGATAGAAAATAAAAGCATTAAAAAGAACCTTAGTTTTCTTAAAAATGAAAATGATAGGTTAGAAATAAAACTTAAGGATCTAGAAACTTGTCCTAAAAATGATAACCTATTATTAGAAAATCATAACCTCATCAATGAAAATAATAAGTTGATTGAGGAAAATGATAGTCTAAAGTTAGAAATCTATGATTTAAAGACTAAGATGCAAACTATAGAAAAAGAAATTGCATGTCTTAGGGAAAATTCTAACAAATTAATCAACAAAGTTGATAATTTTTATAGCCCTAAGGTTGAGAAAGGATCTCCATCAAGGAGACCTTCTAACAGATCCGGATCCAGGCCCACTTGGATACCGAAAAAAGAATTAGAATCTTGTTTTGTAGGGTTCAGGGATAATTACAACATAAAGGACTGGACCTACAAGCTCAAGTCTGGTCAACTCGAGTTGGGAGAACCAAGGAGTAGACCAAGGAGGAGAACAAGAAGACCGACGAGACGGCGAACAAACGACGGACCCGCCGCACGTCGACCACCAGATTGGAGACCGGCGCCGATGCCCGGGCCTCCAAGCTACGGATGGGAGCCCCATCCGATGTGGCATCCACCACCACCATTCGGGTCATTTTATTGGCCATGGTAGGTGAGGTAAAATTCTTAACCCTATCTTTTTAAAAGCATTTAGATAGGGGGAGTTAAAAAAAAAAAAAAAGATGAGCTAATTGTCAATTTTTAAGGGGGAGATATAAGGTAGCTAATTTTCCTTTAGTAAGGGGGAGAAAAATAATAGCTATCTCATTGTTACAAAAAGGGGGAGGACATTACCTTTGTCAAAAGAAACTCATAGAAGAACATGTTTTAAGGGGGAGTTATATGAAATATAAAATCAATTAAACCTTTTTGATAATGTCAAAAAGGTGGAGGATTTTTATGCATTATTATTTACGATTTTGTCATCATCAAAAAGGGGGAGATTGTTGGTGCTAGAGCACCACGATCATTTGTTTTGATGATAACAAAACACGTGTTATTTAACATTTGCAATTTGAGTCCTAGATTTCAGGCCAATTGCAAATGTGGACGTGTTTAGACGGATTTCGAGCTCGCATCCAGGACGGATTGGAGGAGCTTGACGGAAAACAGAGGAGGTTCGCGTGGAGCGACAGATTAAAGATGGAAGGAAATGAAGAATAGGATAGATTTCCTTCTTTTGTACTTGTATTTTTTCGCTTCTTTTGTTGCTCTTTATTTCCTTAGATATTTCATGTTAAAGAGCCTCAAAGAACCCTAACAGTAGTCCTAGGAACACCGGCACAACCCTAGGATACTTAGGTTTTCTGTAGAATACTTAGAAAACCAATATAGGGTTCAAACAGCACTTCCAGACGTCTAATTTCCAAATCAGACGTCTGATAAAGCATTTTAAGACGTCTGACTGTTGTTTCAGACGTCTGATAACTGTTAGGCTGGAGTTAGTTTTCTGTCTGATGAAATCAGACGTCCATAACTTAGTCCAGACGTCTTAGAAGACGTCTGATGACTTTGCCAGACGTCCAATTAGTGGACCGTTGGCTGGCTTAGCAAACAGTCAAGAATATGACCGTTAGAGCCTTATCAGACGTCCTTAGGCCTCTCCAGACGTCTGATAAATGACCATTTTGCCTCGGCTGACCCAAAATCTCTTCTCAGAGATTTTCTAGCCGTTGCAACGTTTGGAAATCAATTCCCACAGTAAAAGTTGGTTTCCAGACGTCCAGACTTAGTGCCAGACGTCCTGTATGTCGTCTAATGGACTTGCACAAAAACCCTGTTTAGATCTGATTCAAGTCAGGGAGAAACCCGCATAGAATCAGACGTCTGACCTTGAAATCAGACGTCTTAAAGTGGCCTTCCAGACGTCTGATGCCAGAGTTAGACGTCTGATAAGCCTTTCAGAACAATGATTGTTCCTGATTTCGGCCTGATTCTCTTAGACTTTGTTCCCAACGGCTATAGAACCCTCTCTAAGCCTTCCAAAGCCTTCCTAAGGCCTCTATAAATAGAGGGGAACCCTTGCAACACTTAGAAATACACTTGGATACACTTAGCTACACACTTTCACACTCTTGTGTCTGAGAAGCTCTTGCTCTCTAAGCTCAAGTTCTACATCTTGAGAGCATCAAACCGTTGCGCACCCGCTCTCCCGCCGTTGTCTACGAGAGCGAAGTTGCGCCGTTGCGTGGCTCACGCACCCGCGTCATTGTCGACGCACTCCTTGCAAAGGGGAGTTTCCTTATTCCTATAGAAGCTAGGTTTATTATTACTTTGTTGGCTCTATAGGACTTGTTGTCTCTTTTATCTTTGTTATTTTGTTGGGTATTCGCTTTGCGAATTCCCGTCTCCTTCGTGGGACAAAATCCTTCTCGTGGAGAGAAGGGGTTGAGGAACGCTACCCTCGTACTTGTAGCGTAGTTGTACTGAGGTTGAATCACCCTCGTTTTAAAGTGATTCGGTTAGTGGATTTGATCAACTAGGTTGATCGGAAAATCCTAACTCGAGAGGGTTAGGTGGTGGTTTTCACCCGGTTTGGGTTTCCACCTAAAAATTACTTGTGTACATTTTGTGATTGCTTATTTTGTGAGATTGCTTTATATATTTTATTTCCGCAATTATTACGTCATCCCTCCTAGTAGGGCCAAAACCTACATAAAGCATCTACACACTATCTTGTCACTGACTCATTATTCGGTGGTTTTAACGAAAATTGGGTAGCTAATGAACCTTCTAGGGTGATATGGCTAGCATACTATCGTGGGTAACATCCCAAAGGTAGGTTATCCAGAGCCCAGTCACTGGACCATTCTCTTCTTCCTGCCTTTAGGTATATCTTAGACCAGGGAAGCCACCTACTTAGAAAAAGAGAAAAAGAAAGTCAATAAGAGAAAAAAAAAGGAGAAAAGAAAAAAAGAAAACAAAAGAAATAAGCCACACTTCGCCACACGAGTATGGCTGCCAAGTTGTCGATGGTAATAGCTCATCGACCAGTTGTCCAGAACCTAGGTCAAGAAATGCACTTAAAATTCTCAAAACACTTAGAAAGAAGCAGAGAAGTAGAATAAACCATGGAGATATACACTGGATTCACCCTTGTGTTGACCCCACAAAAATAAAAGTAGGGAGAAAGCTACCGATTGTAAAGATACACCTTTAGGAAGAACTCTCTTTTTAAGGTCACCTAGAGGCATGGAAAATCTTGGGTGAGTTGAATGGTCATAGAAAGCCACTATTAAACCCTAAACTCAAAAAATCAAACAAATTAGAAAAGAAGAAAAAGGTAAAAGGAAATTTTTCTTTGAATAAGGCGAGGGCTTGTGGCGGTCTGCATTTTGGTAGATGCCCGGGCACTGTTGTGTCTTTGAAAGTTCAGATCCTAAGTAAACATTTCCTTAGTGATTGAAAATAACTTATGCCTAAATAATCCAACCTAATTCTTTTATAAATAGCAGATAGTTTTTGCTAGGGACTAGCAAAAGATAGGCATGGGGGTGTGATGTAAACATGTTTATATTACATAAAATGTCTATTTATGCATGTTCTTAAGTATAAAATTGCGTTGCATACTATAAATATTGCATAGCATGCATCATATTACATTTAGATTAGTTTGAATAAAATGGAGGTTAATTGTCTTCTTTTATGTTCAGGAACAGGGTAAATTTTTATCGGGACCTCAAATCGAAGATCCAATCATACAGATTTGATCAGGGCGACGATTGGAGTTCAACGACTCCAAGATCGCCCTAATCATACTTCTGTAGCATCAAATAGAGACCGAGGAACCCTAGAAGATCAAGGGACAATATGGTGTGAATCCGCATTTCAGATGATAAATCCAACCACACGGATGGATTTGGATCGATGATCGCAGCCTAACGACGTTAAAATCGACTCAATAAGACATCCGTGGCACCATCTACATCATCCAGAAGATGGATGGCCAAGATGGCACCACGTGGTGCCATCTCAGCCGCCCAACCGGCCACCCTCAACTTCTGAAGCCGCTAGCATCCACGCATCTCTGCCATTGGATCAAGATCCAACGGTTGTGAGTGCATCCCAACTGGCGTGCCTATTCTCTAAAGCATCAACTGAAGAGCTGCCTTGACCGTTGGATCTCAATCCAATGGTCTTGATCACACGTGCATAAGTCAGCACGCCCGCCCATCCACTCGCATAGCACGTTGGTTGAACGTGCTCGCGAGATCTGGAGGTGAGCGTTCAATTCTTCGCGAAAGGCACTGAGGTGCGGGCGCGATTGACCGCTAGATGGTGATCTAGCGGCCGCAAGTGCCTAATCCAGATAACACGCTAACGCATGCCCACGCGTAACGTGAGATCACACGCGCTAGCCGAGCGTGGAGGTGCGGCGATTATCAAATCAGATCGAATGGCTGAGACTTGATGAACATGGGTGGCACGGGAGGTGAGCGGGCAGCACACGTTGCCCACGATTAGGGCTTTAGTGACACTTAATTCCATCACTAAGGACCCCTTATTTAATATTTTGAAATTATAAAGACCAAATTGCCCTCACTCCTTGCAACTATAAAAGGAGACCCCCTCCATATGAAATGGGCATCCCTTCCTTCTCTTCTCTTCCTCTCCAAAGCTCAAGAGAAGCTTATCCCACACCCAGGATGCTTCTCAAGAGATAAAGTCAAATTTTCACACCCCTTTCGGAAACAGATCCCACAACGACGATGACATGCTGCCCCGTTCCCATTCTTCCCGCTTCGTCCTCTTTCTTCCTCCATTCCCCATCTTCCAGGCATCGTCTTGTCTGGCTCGTCCTCCAAGCGATCGTCGAGGAGGATATCTCTCTCCATTCTTTTTACTGCTTTCTAAAGTAGATTTACTGCTTTTTAGAGTAGAATTTTCCTGCTTTCTAGTGTAATCATTTCCCTCTTTCTAGTCGTAATGAGTAGTGTAATGAACAATTTCTGATAATGAAGTCTATGCTTATTCTACATCCCTTTTGCGTTTGTTTGTAATATTCTCTCTTTCTCTTCTATTTATTGTAAATAGATAGATAGTTTCCAATCATCTATTCTGCTTCGTGAAAATTAAAACAAATGCATATTTTTAAATCAAACGTCCGCCTCCCTGAGTTCGACCCAGGATTTCTATTTCGATATAAATTTTATTTGTTGAACACGAGTCCTTCGCTTTCAAACTACAATGACAGGTTTTCGAAATCAAACACGATAGCGTAGTAACTCGAGCTTCAACAACGGGTGATGATATGTTCCTTTAAAAATAAAAAATAATGTGGAGTGCCTGGTTTAGCCCTAAGAATCAACCATAAGTGGCAAGCTACTTGATGGATCCATTTTAGATTGAGTAGTGCGGCCCAAACAATTCAAGAAATTGGCCTATTGCACCACTTGATTAAGGCACACAAAATGTCTTAACCTAATTAGATTTCTACTCACTTATTTGTGTGTTGAGTTAAGTATATCGGGTCCACAGGTCAGATCCTAGTTAAGTAGTAGAATTGATGTGATTGTGTGCCTTAGGGTGAGAAGTTGTGGGTGTTAAGTGTGTAGCTTTCAGAAAATCCCACAAGAGAAGAGTATATTTTTTTTTCTTTTTTTTATATATGTGGGGGTGAGATGAGTGGAGGTGGCAAACAAACAACCAAATCTATCCTAGGGTTTATAAAAAGCACCTAAGTTGATTTGGGTTTGAGTTATTAGTGTGGTGAAATGCACTAGTGAGTGGGGGTGGTGGGGATAAACTTACAAAACCTTCATCTGCACTTTTCCCGATCAAACTGCTTTGGCCTGCCTTAGATGATTGCCTGCAATCACAGTAAGATCAGAGAAAAAGTGAGATAAAAGTTAGGTAAGGTGGAAAAACACGGGAAAAAACCCAAAAGCGTTGCCTCCCCTGCAATGGCGTCAAAATGATGTAAGCATGTTTCGCATAGTGAAAATAATGGTTTGGAGGACCAGTCATCGTAGCTCGCAAAATGCGTCTATCAGATAAAATTTATAACCGAAACTCGAAAAGTGAGTCCCAGGTCGAACACGTGGAGGCGAACGTTTGGTTTTATAAAAATCCGCACTTCTCTTTTATTTGTTTTTTTGTCATTTTGATCTTTTCTAATTTTTTTGGTATTTTTATTCAGAAAGAGATTAGGTCCATGAAAACTTTATCTACTTGCAAAAAAATATTACAGAGATCGAGAGAGAGAATCACATATATTTCTTAATCCAATGTTTTCTACAACTTGGAAAGCGAGAAAGATTACACTACGAAAGCAATTAAGATAGAAAGAGGTGAGAGAATCCCCCTCGACGGTTGCTCGGAGGACAACTTGTTATGACGTTACCTGGAGGAAGGTGGTAAGGAGCAGGATGAAGGAGGACGTAGCCAGAGGATAGAGGATGGGGCAGGACGACGTCGCGGCGAGGATCTTCTTCTCGAAGGGTGGTGAGAGGACGGCCACGGGATGCTCCATGAATGGGGATGAGGGGAGGGAAAACTATTTGGTTTTCTACTCTAGAGGAGAATCTTGGGCTTGGGACAAGCTCTCTCTAGAGCCTTGGAGGTGGTAAGAGGAAGAAAGGAAGAATGGTGGTGGGTAGGTCCTTTTATAGTGGAGGAAGAACAAATTCGCATCTGGGTCATTACTGACGTTCGTAAACATCGCTATAGATCCACCCTTTCTATCGCTAAAGATCTGCACCTTCAATTCCTTTGTTGGTGTGCATGGGCCATTAGTGACAGCTGCAAGCCTCACTAAAGGCCTGCGTCGCTGATGATCCACCCTCCCTCGCTGGCATGCCCCATTGGCGCTGTGCTTGCGTGCCTATCACACGTCGTGTCGCGCGGGTGCACATGCTAGCTATTGTGTTGCGCTGCTGCTACATGCAAGTGTGTGGGCTGGTGCATGCGCATGCGCTGGCTGGTGCGCTGGCGCCCTTCATTGAGGAATTGGGGGGGCTGCAGGGATTCAAACCTGCACCCCCTCCTTTGGGAGCGCCTCTCTCCAACCAACGTGCCAAGACATCTAGATCATCGCATGGATGTCTTAACGCACGTGGTGGAGATGAATCTTCAGCCGTTAGGTCTTGATCCAATGGCTGTGGTGTGAGATCAGCGATGATGAGTAGGTGCCTTCAGTTGCTGCTGGTCAGTATTGGGCAGCCTGGATGGTTCCACGTGGCGCCATCTGAGCAGTCCATCTTCTTTCTGTTGGAGAGGGTGTCACTATGCTTGGATCGAGTTGATTTCCATGTTGTCGGACTGCAATCGTCGCTCCGAATCCATCCGTATGGTTAGATTTTTAATCCAAAGCCCGTAAGGACATCACATTTCCCTCTTGTCTATTGATCTTCCTCAGACTTCATATGATGCTACGGGACTCTGATCTAGAAGATTTCGGAGGCGTTAGCCTCCGATCGTCTTCCTGATCAGCTCCATACGGTCCGATCGTCCATCCAAGGCCTTGAAATGAATCTTCTTCTCTCCTAACCATAAAAAGGACCTAATTAACCTAAATTATATACAACTACTCTAAATGCAGAATGATGCATGCTATGCAATATTTATAGCATGAAATGCAAATCGAAGCCTAGGAAAGTGCATGATTAAGCATTTTAACCTAAATAAATGTGTCTATATCAGTTATTTTGTGTTCATGATATGTTGTTAAAATTACAGAATTAACCATGGTTTCTTGTTTTCTTCTTAAAACATAATAAGGTGGAGATATAACCCTTAGATGAATATGTAGGTGCCTTTATATTTTATTCCAGACTAAAATGGGCTAGTTAGGGCTCATGATGTGTTCCCATCATATCCCCATTCCTATCTTTTGCTAGTCCCTTAGCAAACATCTATGGATCAAACCAACTCTCTAGGCCGTATGTAACCGTCAAGGTGCCTTACTGAGCTGCTTCTTTAGAAATCAGATCAGAATACCAACAATAAGCCTAGAGGTACTCAACTATCAACCAAGGTCCAGACTTGGCCAGCTTCATCTTGAGTCTGCCGTGAAGGTTTCTAAGGCCCGCAAAAACTGCCCATAGGTTTGTTGAACCCAACGGTTAAAGCACCTATGCATAGACGTAACACGTCCAGGTTCAGTTTGCCAGTGCATTTTTTGTAAGAAAGAGATAGAGAAGGATTTTCATTTAGAGAGTTTTCCCTCTTTTCTTTCTATTTTTCTCTAAATCTAGCCTCGAATTGGCCCTAAACATGTTCAGTATCGGATTCCTTGTCCCCACCATTAATCCTCGAAGGGTCCCTGGCATTCGATGCTTTGAGATAGCACCGCCCACGGGAACCCCCAGAACCCTGGCTTTCAACACTTCGGGATAGTGTTGCCTATGGCATTCTATAGCTAAATTCAGGCCCTAGCAATTGACATTTCGACATAATTCCGCCAATGGCACCCGAACTATTACAAAGTGCTTACATGCCCCCAGTAGGATATTTAGATATCCTAGGAGACAAGCATCGAGGAGACGATATGTTATTATGCACCTTTGAGGGGAATTTCCCACCTCTCCACGTTGAGAACTCGTCCAATCAACTTATGTTGTCGAGCCGCTCCTAAGATAGATCTTTGAGATGACTTTTCAGAACAGAACACTTCTGGCAGATTTTTCTTTGTTAAGCGCATTGAACCAGACTAAGTGTGTGATTTTAGCTGCTTAAGTTACCAAGTCCCATAAACCAAAGGGCAGGCAATGGGGCCGAATAATCCTTAAGCCTTAGACCTACTACATCAGCCTTATACTTTCCTCAACCTCCTGAGGATTAATTCGGATGCTAACAAATACTTGAGTATTTAAACCTTAGAATAGATCCAAGAGGCCTAAGGTCGGTATCCACCACTAATTCTCTAAGTTTTAGCCTTCTAGGTCTTAATTCATCATCCGATCCAACCTAAAAGTTAGGTAGGTTCCATATTAAATTTCAAGGGACTCTCTTTTCTTCTTTTATTTGCTCCTTTTTCTTCTTTCTTTTCTTTTCCTTCCCTTCCTTTTTTCATTCAGCTCAAAATGACCTCTCCTTTCCTCTTTTCTCCTCTTTTTTTTATTTATTTTATTTTTTTATGAAACCCTTCCATGCATTGATTTCATAGCGTTTTGCACTTTAATACGCCAATGCCTACAATTTGTAATGTTCTCATTGTAAATTAGGTGGGTTCAAATTTAGTTCAGATCGTACATTAGAACAGGTGGGTGGTGAATGGGTCGAAATGATTGTTGCAAACGATTTCAAGTTTTGATACAAGTATCAAAGGTGGAGTCGATTGTTCTAATGGACGAACCCTAAAGTGTAATATGAATTTAGCAAAAGGATATGTTAGGAAGGTTTCAGGTTTTTCAAAAGAGGACAGGTTGCCTCCCGTTAAGTGCTAAGTTTAACACCATCAGCTGGCCACAATGAAGCTCAGGGAGAATGAAGATCAAAAGATACTACAGCTAAGTTTGAGTAAGTTTGATGAACGGTTTGAGTCTCTGACCATTCATGACAAAAGGTTCAGAATCAAGGCTGAGTTCACTTATTTTGACAGCTCCATTTTGAATACTCGTCTCACCAGAAATGGTCCAATTCATTTAGATCTGAGTTTACCTGGGAAGATCTTGAGTTTGGCATCAAAGAGTAGTACTTTCTAACTAGGATGCAAGGCTTTTCTTAAAATGTGACTATCATGCAAGGCTTTCACTCACTTTTTGTAGATTTACGAGTTCAAGTATGCATCATTGCGTAGTTCCTCGATCCCGCTCAATTGAATCGGCAATAGATTCTAGCCTCACAAGATCTAAATTGCACTTCTGTACTGCCCAGTAGGCTTTATGCTCCATTTCTACGGGGAGGTGACATGCCTTCCTGTACATGAGTCTGAAGAGAGGCATGCCTAACTGGCTCTTATGGGTGGTCTATAGGATCACAAGGCTCCTAGAAGGTGGGTAGAACAATCGTTCCTGTCAGGCCGAACAGTGACCTAAAGGATCTTCTTGATCTCTCGATTTGACAGTTCCACCAATCTGTTAGTCTTAGGGTGTGATGTAAACACATTTATTGAGGGTAAAATGCCTATTCATGCATGTTCCTAGGCTTAGATTTGCATTTCATGTTATAAATATTGCATAGCATGCATCATTCTGCATTTAAAGTAGTATATAATTTAGGTTAATTGTGTCCTTTTTTGTGGTCAGGAGAGTAGGATATTTATTTTGGAGACTCGGATTAACGATTCGACCGGATGGATCTGATCAAGATGATGATTGGAGTCCAACGCCTCCAAAATCAACTTGATCGGAGTCTCATAGCACCATATGCAGTTCGAGGAAGATCAATGGACAAGGGACTAGGTGACATAATTTATAGCTTCAAATGACAAATCCGACCACGCAGATGGATTCGGGTCGATGATCGTAGGCTAACACCACGAAAATTGACTCAATCCGATCTTTGTAGCAACCCCTACAAAATAAAGAAGATGGACGACCCAGATTACTCCACGTGCCGTAGCCCAGGCCGCCCAGCACACGCACACACCATTGCACGCATGCGCAGGCATGCATGTGCACAGCACAGCACCAACGCGTGAGCGTGCACACGCGCGCAACAAAGACAGGACAGTGCATGCCAGCGATGCATGAGCTGGGCCTACAGCGACGCTTACAACTGTCGCTAATTCTTCGTGCGCCAGCAAAGCTAGCCGTGGGTGTGAGTGGGCGTGAGCTACCTACAGCGACGCTTCCAACAATGGCCTGGATGTCACTAATGGTCCCATACCTATTTTTACCTCTTCTCCTCCATTATAAAAGGACCTACACCCCCTCCCTTCCAAGCCATCTCTACCTACTCTACTCCCACCTACTCCCAAGCTCTAGCAAGCCTACCAACGCTCCATTAGAGATTGTTCTCAAGCTCCCAAGGCACCTATTAGTATAGCTAACCTCTGCCCCACAAAATACTCCTCCAACTTCCCATCCCCCTTCATAGGTCGCCTTGGAGCTATCCTCCCACCTCCATTCCAGTAGCAGATCATCTCCGTTTTCTCACCTCTATTTTGGAGCCACGCAAAAGCTTTCCTCAACCTAACGTCCTCCTGCATCTCACCTCCATCGTCCCGCTCCTCACCTCCTTCGTCCGAGCTTCCACCAGGCACTGTCGTTTTGCCGAACAGTCGATTCGGGAGATTTCCTCTTACCCCCCTCTCTTTTTAGGCTTTCATAGTTGATTGTAATAGACATTGAAGTGATATCTATACCATATTTGTTCCATCTCTATCTTGTGATTCGTTTGCTTGTTTTCTTCTTACAAAAATGCAAAAAAAAAAACAAAACCCTAAAATACTAAAAAGAAACAAAACAAAGCACGATTTTCAATTAAAGTAAACGTCGCCTCCATATGTTCAACCCAGGGCTCCCTTGGAGTTTCGGTAAAAATTTTATCTGATCGACGTGTTTTGCAACTACGAAGACAGGTTACTTGTAACCCCGATTTCTAGCATGCGAAATGCGTGCAACCATTTTGGCACCGTTGCCGGGGAGGCAACGGAATTTACTTTATTGTTTATTGCGCTTCTTTGCATTTACATAACACTAACCTCACTTATCTTTGATCTATTATCTTGTAGGTACCCTAGCATGGAGATCCAAGTGTTATAGATCGGAGTAAAGTGCGGGCAGAGTGCTTTGTAAGTGTCCCCCACACCACCCCTACCTTAGTTTTCATTCCATAACCTAATAACTCAAACCCAAATCAACTTAGGTGCTTTTTATAAACCCTAGGATTGATTTGGTTGTTTGTTTGCCACCTCCACTCACCTCGCCATCCACATAAATAAAAAAGTAAAAAAAAGTGTTATCTGATTATGGGATTTTCTAAAAGAGACACACCTTAACACCCCCAACTTCTCACCCTAATGTGCATAATCACATCGATTCTACTACTTAATCGGGATCTGACTTGTGGACCCAGCACACTTAATTCAGCACACGAATAAGTGAGTAGAAATCTGAATAGGTCAAACATTTCTGTGTGTCTTAACTAAGTGGTGCAATAGGCCAATTGATTGAACTGTTTGGGCCGCACCACTTTAGGTAAAAGCAATTCATTAAGTAGCTTGCCACTTAGGGTTGATTTTTAGGATTGAACCAGGCACTCCACATTTTATTTCTGATTTTTAAAGGAATATATCTACACCAATGCTTTCAAAACTTGGAGTGTTCTACTAAACCTTGACTGAATATACCTAGAGATTAAACCCTAAAAGCTACTTAACAAGGTTGAACCCTAAAAGACACATCATCAAATAACCTTGTTTGCAAACCCTGGTCGTGCATGCACACACATTTTAACTGATCATTAATGGCACAACCCATCTAAAGGGCCCATCACATTCCGAGAGCACGATCATCCCAAGCCTAATCGAAAACTGAGATTTTTTTCGATTAATCTGCTTCTACTGATCCATCTGATGTCTACCTATGGGAGTAGCATCAAACGACTGTGGCTGGGGGGTACACTAGGAACTGAAGGTGCAAGCCAAAGGAAGAACCATCTCCCGAGTCCCTCCTTCTAATTGGTTGGATTGACCGGATAAAAGTAGACTAAATCATTTAAAATCTCAAGATGGGTCCTAGGAGTCTGTAGGTCTTTAGCCTACCCACATAAGGACATGTTTGGTTGATTGTACTGCAGGGCACCTTTCTCTATTCTATTTTTCCTTGTACTCCACAGTGTATCCTTCCACTTCTTACACGCACTTCTCATCCTATCCTCCTACCACCACTTATCCCCAAGATGATTACTATCCTGACTTGACTTGTAATTACTCATCCACTAGTCAGGATGACTTTGATTGGTAATATGAATCCAGACCTCAGTGTCCAAGGCCTAACCCTGGACAACATGACTATGATTACTATCCTTCCCAGAGCTATAATGATTATAGATCTCCATCCTTTGATGATCAACCTAACCAGATCTTCAACCATGAAGGATATGCTGATTATAACGGTTACCCTCCCTAGAATTATGTTGAATATAGGTCACCACCATTCTTTGAACAACTCGAGACAACCAACTATCAGGGAGGAACCCGAGAACCTTAATATCTTGACTCCCCTAGAATGAACCTAAACCCACGCAACCCTGAATCGAACCAGTCGGTTCAGGTGAACCAGATCCAAGACAGGGTGTTGGCTAACTTGAGGAACACTATACAATCGTTAGAAGCTCAGCCAACACCATGCACTGAAGTATTGGAGCCTATGATCAAAATGATTGATGAACTTAATAGTTCTTTATTAGATTTACTCCAAAGTGTTAGGGATAGGGACCTGGGTGAGTTTCTTCTTTGGAAATTATTGATGTTGAGGATGAAATTTGTGGTTGCCCTAGTCAAATCTTGGGATGATTCTCAAGATGAACCCCCTTTAGGAGAGCCAATGTCTAAACCCGCTCAAGCACCTGTCGGGGGGGATACGTATTCTGAGATTGGAGATGACCAGGTTGGGCTAGAGCAACCCTTTGAGGATGAATCGAGTTTCTCACCCGAGATCCTAGAGCCAGGGAATGACAAAAAATATGTCTCTACGAACCATGAAATGACATATGATTTTGAGACATATATAAATGAGGATCATGAATTCTTTGATTCTAAGGGTGAAGAATCTTTTGGTGAAGTCTCATTTGAACTCAAGGAAGAGGATTCTAGTGAGACAATCGGGCTCAAGGAGTATGACGAACTATTTGATAGCCCGATCATTAAAGATTATGATCATGTTGGGGCTAACTTGGATGATTCAAATCCTAAAGATTCAATCAGTTGCCCCATTCCTCAAACACACCGTAAATAATTGAATGATGATATTTTTAAGATCACCAAACCCAAGTCAATCCTGATTCAGCCACAATTGTTGGACTTGGGTACTTTAGATGGGGTGTACAACAATTTAGAGGTCCCGGAAACATTGATTTTAGATGATAGGAAGTTGGAAATAAAAATTTGGGAGGCTAATTCTGAGGGAACTTTGATTTTGGATTTAAGGGCTCTTGTTGACCTGAAACCACCTAGTCTCTACCAGGACCCTTACGATATCTTTCACGTGCAACCCAAGCTCGAAATAACTGATTATTTTTCTGAGCTAGATGTTAAGTGGACAACCACACCTATTGAACCATCTTTATCCGTTGTTCGACACTTTGGTCTTGGGTTGCACACCACTAAACCGCAGGCCCAGCCTTGCAAACACAACAACCTTCGGTTCTAGGTGATTTTCATCCAGAACCTTAGAACCACTCGACCCTGGGGCAAGGGTCTACACCATAATCTAGTCCACATCAGTGGACATCTTCTGCAGACGGGTCTCAGGATCTACCTTTTGATTTTGATTCAGACCCACACTTGTGAATTCTCAATTTCTTATTTGTATGTATGTTATGCCTAGCTGAAGGTATTAAATTTAGCGCGTGTGTATACACTCTTCTCTCTATGGAGCTGACCGGATTTTCACGACACTCAGGTGATATTCTGGTTACTCCGCCCTTTTCATGTCTTTATTTTTACAATGAGGACATTGCATCATGCATGGGGGGGTGGATAATCAATTCCAGAAATCATTATGTTAACTCCGTAGAATTTCTTTCAGTTTCTTATGAAATTAAAAAGAAAATTTAAAAATTTGAAAAAGATATAAAAAGAAAGAAATTAGGAAAAGAGAACTTAGGCATTTGAAAGTTATTAACTTTAGGAAATAATACGAGAAGACCTAAACACTTAGACTCTTCAGGTCTTTGGGCTTAATTAGCTTGGGTGTCCACTCAAATGTGGACTTAGTCTCAAGTCCTCTCCAATTCAAATTCATTTTTAATTTGGCTAATAAATTGGGATGTTAAGTATGCGAGTTATCAACCCGCCTTCTGATTTGGGGGGACTTTAAGCCTAAACATCTACACACATTTTTGCACTGACTCACTTTTCAGCGGTTTCTTCAAAAATTGGGTAGCTAATGAACTATCTAGGGTGGTATGGCTGGCAAGTTGTCGGTGGTAACAGCTCATCGGCCGGTTGTCCAGTGCCTAGTCACAAGGCCATTTTCATTGTACTGTCTTTAGGTAAATCTTAGATCAGGAAAGCCACCTACTTAAAAAAAAAAAAGAAAATATAGAAAAAAATTAGAAAAAGGAGAAAAAAAAATAAAACCACACTTCACCGCACGAGTATGGTTGGCAAGTTGTCAGTGGTAACAGCTCATTGGCCAGTTGTCCAGAACCCAGCTCACACAAAAAAAAAGCACAATAATTCCCAAAATGCTTAGGGAAGAAGAGGGGAAGCAGAATAAACTGGGGAGATGTACACTGGGTTCGCCCTTGTGTTGACCCAATAAATAAAAGAAGTAGGAGAAAGCTACCGATCGAAAAGATAAACGTCAAGGTAAGGTCACCTAGGGTCTTAGAAACCTGAAGTCCATTTTAACATCTGTCTAGTGAGTCTTTCATTATTTTCAGAAGATGCTTAGCACTTAGAGTCCTTTTCAAGTCTTGGGAGGGTCAGGTAGTCGTAAAAAGTTATCCCGAAACTCTCAAACTCCAAAAGTACAAAAAAAATTAGAAATGGAGAAAAATGAAAAAATGTATCTTCCCTTTTCAAATAAGGAAAGGACTTGGGCGGTCTGCATTCTGACAGGCACTTGGGTACTGTTGAGTTTTCATAGTTTAGAGCCTTAGTTAAAATTTTCTATTGTTAATAAATGACTTATGCCTCTAATCCTAGTTTTGGTGTTATACATAGCATGTAATTTAATTTTGCTAGGGATTCAAAAAAGATAGCCATGGGGGTATGATGTAAACACATTTATTAAAGGTAAAATGCCTATTCATGCATGTTCCTAGGCTTAGATTTGCATTTCATGTTATAAATATTACATAGCATGCATCATTCTGCATTTAGAGTAGTTGTATACAATTTAGGTTAATTGTGTCCTTTTTTGTGGTCAGGAGAGAAGGATATTTATTTTAGAGCCTCAGATTAACGATCCGACTGTACGGATCTGATTAAGATGATGATTTGAGTCCAACGCCTCCGAAATTGCCTCGATCGGAGTCTCGTAGCACCATATGCGGTTTGAGGAAGATCAACGACCAAGGGATTAGGTGACAATTTAGAGCTTCAAAAGACAAATCCGATCACGCGAATGGATTTTGGTCTACAATTGCAACCTAATGGCACAAAATTGACTCAATCCAACCTCTGTAGCAACCCCTAAAATAAAAAGTAGATGGATGGCCCAGATTGTGCCACATGGCACAGCCCAGGCCACCCAGCGCACGCACACGCCACCACATGCGCGAGCGCGCATGCGCATGCATGAGCACAGCGTAGTGCCAACACGTGAGTGTACACGCGCGCACGGAAAAGAGAGGACAGCGTGCGCCAGCGACGCATGAGCTAGCCTACAGCGATGCATGAGCTGGACCTACAACGATGCTTGCAACTGTCGCTAATTCTTCGCGTGCTAGCAAAGCCAGCCGTGGGCGTGAGCAGGCATGAGCTACCAACAGCAATGCTTCCAGCGATGGCCTGGATGCCACAATGGTCCATACCTATTTTTGCCTCTTCTCTTCCACTATAAAAGGACCTACACCTGCTCCCTTCCAAGCCATCTCTACCTACTCTACTGCTACCTCCTCCCAATCTTTAACAAGCCTACCAACGCTCCATTAGAACTAGTTCTCAAGCTCCCAAGGTGCCTATTAGTATAGCGAACCTCTGCCCCTACCAAATACTTCTCCAACTTCCCATCCCCTTTCATAGGTCACCTTGGAGCCATCCTCCCACCTCCATTCCAGTAGCAGATCATCTTCGTCTTCTCACCTCCATTTTGGAGCGACGCACAAGCTTTCCTCAACCTGACGTCCTCCTGCATCTCACCTCCGTCATCTCGCTCTCACCTCCTTCGTCCAACCTTCCACCAGGCACCGTCGTCTTGCCGAACAGTCGATTCGGGAGATTTCCTCTCACCCCCCTTTCTTTTTATGCCTTCATAGTTGATTGTAATAGACATTGAAGTGATATCTATACCATATTTGTTCCATCTCTATCTTGTGGTTCATTTGCTTGTTTTCTTCTTATAAAAATACAAAAAAAATAACAAAATCCTAAAATACCAAAAAGAAACAAAATGAAGCACGATTTTCAATTAAAGTAAACGTCACCTCCCTGTGTTAGACTCAGGACTTCCTTGGAGTTTTGGTATAAATTTTATTTGATCGACGTGTTTTGCAACTACAACGTCGGGTTACTTGTAACCCCAATTTCTAACACGCGAAACGCGTGCGACCAGGGTGATAAGGAGTTGAGATACGATGTGACACCATGTACTTTTTCATCAGGGGCTGGAAGTGCACATTGGCAAAATGAGACCCGCTATCACTGATGATGGCTTTTGGAACCCCAAATCTAGCAAATATCTCCTGAATGAACCGAAGAACAACTTTATGGTCACTTGTTCTAGTGGGGATGGCTTCGATCCACTTAGAGGCATAATCAACAACGAGTAAGATATATTCGAAGCCATTAGATCCTGGAAAGGGTCCCATAAAAGCAATTCCTCAGATGTAAAAGTTCTTGCACATAATGATCAAATTCAAGGGCATCATATTACGTAGGCCCATGTTGCTTAAGGTCTGACAGCGAGCGCATGCCCTACAAGAAGTTTGTGCATCTTTGAACATTGTAGGCCAAAAGAACCCACATTGGAGGATCTTCGCTGTGGTTTTCTGACCAGAGATATGGCCACCGTAAGCCTGGTCATGACAGAATGAGATGACGTTATTGACCTCGTTGTCAAGAATGCATCTGTGGATTACTTGATCATTGCCAATATGGAAGAGATACGATTCTTCCCAAATGTAGTACTTGTCATCAGAAATCAACTTGTCCCGCCTGGAAGTCGCCCAATCTGGCGAGACTTTCCCTGTAACCAAGTAGTTTACCATGTCAGCAAACCAAGGAAGTCAGTTAATGGCTAATAGGAAAATGCTCAGTAATAAGTCTAGATGGGTCAATGACCGAAGAAGGAAGGCGAGACAAATTGTCAGCTACCACATTTTGCTTCCCGCCTTGTCGCAAATTTCAAGATCGAATTCTTGCAATAGCAAGATCCATTGGATTAATCTTGATTTTGCATACTTGTTCATGAGTAAGTGCCTCACTGCAATGTGATCCGGGTATATAATGACATTAGAACCTAATAGGTATGATCTAAATTTTTCCAGGCCAAATACGACAGCTAGCAGCTCTTTCTCCGTAATTGTGTAGTTATGCTGAGCCTCGTCTAATGTCTTGCTGGCGTAATATATGACCACGGGTTTCCCATCGATTTTCTACCCTAACATCGCTCCCACTGCATAGTCAGATGCATCACACATGATCTCAAAGGGTTGAGACCAGTCAAGGGATTGTAGGATTGGTGGCTAGGTGACTTGGTCACGTAGGATCTCAAGTGCATGAATGCACTCACTTGTCATCTCAAAAGGTGTGCCTTTTCAGAGGAGGTTCGTCAAAGGGTGCACGATCTTGAAAAATTATATATAAATCGTCGATAAAAACCCACATGCCCCAAGAATAATCTGATATCTTTGACCAAGTTAGGTATAGGAAGTTTGGAATTCAAATTCACCTTGGCTTGGTCGACTTGAATGCCTCTCTCAAAAATAAGATGTCCTAGGATGATGCCTTCTAGAACCATAAAGTGGCTCTTTTCGCAGGAGAGCACTAGCTTCACATCAATTCATCTTTTGAGAATTTGGACCAGATGAAGGAGGCACTCGTCAAAACATTAACCAAATATCGAGAAGTCATCCATTAATACTTCAATATATTTACCTACCATGTCGGAGAATATGGCTAGCATGCACCGCTGAAAGGTGGTAGGTGCATTGCATAGCCCAAAAGGCATCCTATGGAACATGTACGTATTGTAGGAGCAGGTAAAGGTGCTCTTTTCCTAATCCTCCAGATGAATTGCCTCCTAATTATACCTAAAGTAACCATCCAAGAAATAGAAGAATCGATTTCCCACCAATTTCTTGAGAATCTGATCAATAAATGGCAGTGGGAAATGATCTTTCTTCATGTAGGCATTCAGTCTTCAGTAATCAATGTAGACTCTCCACAAATTTGGTATGCGGGTCAGGATGGTTTCTCTAGATTCAATCATGATAATGGTGACCCTTGCCATTTTAGGCACAACTTGGATCGAGCTCACCCAGCGGTTGTCAGAGATTGGGTAGATAATACCAGCATCTAACCACTTGATGATCTCTTTCTTCATGACCTCCTATAGATTCGAATTGAGTCATCTCTGCATTTCTTGAGATGGTCGTGAGCCCTCATCAGTGTAGATATGGTGTGTGCAATATGAAGGACTGATACCAGTCAGATCATCAAGAGTCCATCCAATGGCTCTCCAATGCTGTTGGAGGATAGAAATCAACTTTATTTCCTGATCAGAGGTGAGTCGGGAATTGATAATCATAGGAAACGTGTGATTAGAACCCAAGAAGACATATTTCAGAGGATCGGGAAGAGGTTTCAACTCCATAACTGGGTTATCAACAGTAGAAGGAGTTTCGGGATGGGCCTCAGAAGATAAGATGGGAGCTATGGGGAATCTGGATTAGCTCTAGGCTCCTCTCTTTGAGGGGCATGATGTACTTGGGATTGAGGATTAGGGGTAATTAGGTTTTCTTATAAGTGGGTCCTCAATCACAAAACCAATGTCACAAACTTGCTTAATTGCCCCATAGTTAAGTCCTTTCTAGGCCTTGAATATATCAATCTTCAATGTTTTGTTCCTGAATTTTAATTCGATCTAGCCCACTTCACAATTTATATTTGCCCTAGATATGGCTAGGAATGGTCTTCCTAAAATGATTGGTGTATTCTTTAGATTCTCAGGAGTAATCATATCTAATACAATAAAGTCCACTAAGAAGTAGAAATCATGAATCCGAACTAAAACAACCTTGAGAATTCCTCTAGGTGATTTGATCAATTGGTTTGCTAACTGCAAAGTCACCTCTATCCGTTTGAGCTTAGTTTCCTCGAAATGGTATAGTAGGGATGTAGGTATCAAGTTTATGGAGGCTCCTAGATCAAATAATGCTCAATCAAATTCTAGATCACTGATTTTACAGGAGATCAAAGGGGTGCAGGATCTTTTGCTTTTTGCAGGAGCTTGCTCTAAATGATCAAGCTGACTTGCTCAGACAATACGATCGGACTCCCGTCTTTGGTTCATGGCTTATGCTTAGGTGTACACAAATCCTTCATAAATCTTTCGTATGCCGGTACATGGCGAATCGCATCCACTAAGGGGATGTTTATCTGGACTTGCTCAAAGAGCTTGACCAAATATTCCTCAAGTGCCATGAGTTTGGGTTTTCTCTTTGCTTCGGACAAAGCCTTAGGAAATATAACCTCTGTAGGTTCCTCTAGGACTGGTCTAGGTTCTGGATCTGGGATAGGGGTGCCCTGGATAACCAACTGATGAACGGGTTTTGGAGAAGAAAATCAAGGTTTCAAGAACCCATCATCGTAGCTCGCAAAATGCATTATCAAATACAATTTATAATCGAAACTCCAAGAGAGTCCCAGGTTGAACATATGGAGGAGATGTTTACTTTCGTTGAAATCAGCATTTCATTTTGTTTCTTTTTGAGGATTTAGGGTTTTGTGATTTTTTTCTTTTATTTTTTTAAATAAAGAAGCAGGCTAGATAATGTCACAAAATGAGATGGAAACAAATTTGATATATCATGCAATTGTTTATTACAATAAGCTAAGAAATACAAAAGAGATAGGGGTGATAAGAAAACTTCCAAATCGACTATTTGGTGAGACGATGGTGATTGGTGGCAGCTTGGATGAAGGAGGTAAGGTGCTGGACAACGTAGGTCAGATGCAGGAGGACGCTGGGTAAAGGAATGCTTTACCAAGTCTCTGGAATGGGGATGAGGAGATGGAGGCAATCTTCTATTGGAATGGAGGTGGGAGGGCAGCTCCAAGGCTTCTTGATGTAAACACATTTACACTACTTAAGATGTCTATTTATGCATGTTCTTAAGCATAGGATTGCATTTCATGATATAGATATTGCATAACATGCATCATCTTGCATTTAGAGTTGTTTGAATAAAATGGAGGTTAATTGTCCCCTTTTATGTCCTTGGACAGGGCAAACATTTTATCGGGGCCTCAGATCGAAGATCCAACCGTATGGATGTGATCAGGGCGACGATTGGAGTTCAACGACTACAAGATCGCCCTAATCAGGCATCCGTAGCATCAGATAGTGACCAGGGAACCCTAGAAGATCAAGGGCCAGGATGGTGTAAATCTGCTCTTCAAATGACAAATCCGACCACATGGATGAATTCAGATCGACAATTGCAGCCCAACGATGCAAAAATCAAGTCAATCCGACATCCGTGGCACCATCTACAACTTCCAGAAGATGGACGACCAAGATGGCGCCACGTGGCGCCATCCCGGTCGCCCAAACGGCCACATGCAATCTCTGAAGGCCCCGCACCCGCTCCCTCTCTGCCGTTGGATCTCAATCCAACGGCTGTGGTCAGCCGCGCCTAAAAGCGCCCGCTCGACCATCCGCGCCTCGCAGCGCAGCGATCGAGCACGCTTATGCGAGCTGCGGGCGCGAGTTCGAGTCGCAGCGAAGGGGAGGAAGGAGTGGACGAGCGAGAGCGGGCAGGCGTCGGATCTTGATCGGATGGCTGTCTGCGCTCAATTGAGATCACGCGTGATTGAACGCGTGGCGTCACGCGGCATCACACGCGCCAGGCGAGCACAGCAGCGAGCGATCACACGTCTTAAGTAGTTCGATCTTGAGATCGGACGGCAGAGATCTGAAGTACGTGGGTGTATGCGCTGTGCGCGGGCAGCTGAGGAGGTGCGCGTGGGTGCAGGTGCTACGCCCACGTTGGGGGCTTTAGTGACGGATTTATCCGTAATCCGTCACTAAAGACCCCTCATTTATTATTTTAAAGTTGTATTGACCATTTTGCCCCCACTCCTTGCAACTATAAAAGGAGACCCCCTCCATACGAAATTCTCATCCCTTCCTTCTCTTCTCTACCTCTCCAAAGCTCAAGAGAAGCTTGTCCCACACCGGGGATGCTTCTCACGAGATAAGGTCCAAATTTTCGTCCCCCTTCGGAAGTGGATCCCAAGACGACGACGGCGTGCTGCTCCGTTCCCATTCTTCTGCTTCGTCCTACTTCGTCCTCCTTCATCCAGGCGTCGTCCCGTCTGGCTCATCCTCCAAGAGACCGTCGAGGAGGATTCCTCTCTCCCTATTCTTTTTTCTGCTTTCTAGATTTACTACTTTCAAGCTGCTCGTCCTCCAAGCGATCGTCGAGGAGGTCATTTCTCCCTCCATTCTTTTAATGCTTTCTAGAGTAAATTTATCGCTTTCTAGTGCAATTGCTTTATGCTTTCTAGTTGTAATGAACAAGTTCCTTAATGATAAATTCTCTGTTTATTTACATCTCATTTTTGATTTCTATGTGTAATATTCTCTCTCTCTCTCTTACCCTCTCAGTCTCTTCTATTTATTGTAAATAATTAGATAGTTTTAAATTAAATTACTTTGTGACAAATAAAAAGAAATGCGTAGTTTTTAAATCAAACGTCCGCCTCCCTATGTTCGCCCCGGAATTTTCATTTCGGTATAAATTTTATTTGTTGAACACGAATTCTTCGCTTTCAAACTACAACGACAGGTTTTTCAAAACCAAACACGTTAGCGTAGCGATTCGTCACGTTCAACATTTTGGCGCCGTTGCCGAGGAGGCGACTATCTTTGATTTGTCTTCGCATTTTGTAACTTACAAATCATTTACCTCACTTTTCTCCTTTCTTATTGTAATTGCAGGTACTCTTTTGAGACGAGCAAAAGCAGTAGATTGGAGTAAAGTGCTGTGGAAGGTTTTGTAAGTTATCCCTCATTCTTTCCCCCTCCATAGATTTCATTCGCCACATTAAATTCAAATTCCAATTAACCTACGTGTTTGCATAAATCCTAGGAATAGTTTGGTTGTTTGGATTCTCACTCACATTCATACCACCTTCATTTCTATGAAAAAAAAATAAAAAGATAATTTTGTGAGACAATTTTCAACAAACACACAACGTACACACACATTCAAAGGCACTTAACCGAATTGATTTGTTTCTACTCAACCGGGTTCTGATTTGCGGAACCGGTACACATAAAGCAACACATAAAAGAGTAGAAATCATTCTAGGTTAACCATCTTTGTGTGCCTAACTTAGTGGTGCATTTGTGGCCAACTGTTTGAGTTGATTGGGCCACACCACTTCAAATAAAATTAACTCATCAAGTAGCTGACAATTAGGTTCAACTCTTAGGGATTTACCAAGCACTCCACATTCTTTTTAAGCTTTAAAGGAAAACATTTTCACATGTGCTTGCAAAACCTGGTGTGCCAACAAAACCTGTTTGAAAACACCTAAAGTTGAATCCTAAAAGCTACTAAGCAAGATTTGAACCTTACAATTTACCGCATCAAAAAAATAATCTTGTTTGAAAATCACTGGTTGTGCACACACACATGAATCAATCAATCATTAACGGCACAACCCATTTAAAGGGCCCATCACATTCCAAAGCACATTCAAACCTAGCCCTAAATAAAACAGAGTAGGCGTTGGCCTTAAGGATTAGACTCGCTCTTCAGAACCCAGAACGAGATTATTTTCGATTAGTCTATTTCTACTATTCAATCTAATGTCTAGCTAAGGGAGAAAAATCAAACGATCGCGGCTGGAGGGTACATTAGGAACCAGAGGCGCAAGCCGAAGGAAGAACCTTCTCCCCAGTCCCTCCTTCTAACTGGTTTGATTGAACAGACGGAAGTAGATCAAATCATTTCTTTATCTCAAGACTGGTTTAGGGAGTCTGTAGGTCTGTAGGCTAACCCATTTAAGGACAGGTTTGATTGTTTGTATTGCAGGGCACCTTTCTTCCTCCCGTATCTCATGAATCCTTCCACATATTTCACGCATTCCCGCTCTTTCCCTCCTGTTGTGAATTATCCTCAACATGACGATTATCCTGACTCGTATTGTAATCAACCATCGGTTAGTTGGGATAATTCGGATTGGGGATACAATTCCGGACCCCCGTGTTTAGGGTCTAACCCTGAACACTTTGATTCTGATTTGTATCCTTCTCAGAGCTACATCGATTATAAATCGTCTTCCTTTCATAAACAACCTAATACGATCTACAATCAAGAAGGATACACCAATCTTTACCCATCCTTTGATTACACTGCCCTTAGGTCATCACCACCTTGTGAACAATCATAAATGACCTATTATCAGGAAGGGTATAACGAATCTCAATTCGTTAATTCCCCTGCATTGATGTCAAAACTGCCCAACCCTGAACCAACTCATTTGGTTCAGGTTAACCAGGTTCAAGATAAGGTTCTGGCTAACTTGAGGAATATCATTCAATCTTTAGAAGTTCAGTCAACACCTTGCATTGAGAGATTGGAGCCCCTGATTGAAATGATTGATGATTTAGACAAGTCTTTGTTGGATTGGCTCCAGGATGTTAAGGATAAGAACCCGGGTGAGTTTCTACTTGGGAAATTAGTGAAATTGAGGATGAGATTCGTGGTTGCTTTGATTCAATTTTGGGATGATTCCCAGGATGAACCCTCTTCAGGAAAGCCAATGACAGAACCCGCTCAGGCACCTGTTGGGGGGACACGTGTTATGACCAGATTGAAATAAAGTGACCAATTAAGGAAGAACTGATTTCTTCACCTGAGATCCCTGAGCTGGGTTACGAAGAAATGTATGTCTCCTGGGAATAGAAAGTGACAACTGATTTTGGTACATACATTGATATGGATCCTGATTTCTTTGGTGGTGAAGATTCAAGTTGCGAAGTCTCACGCGAGTTTTCTGAACACGATTTCTGTGAGATGATTGGTCCTGAGGAATTTGATAGATCATTTGATAGCCCAATAACTGAGGAAACTGATCTTATTAGGGCACACATTACGGATCCAGAATCGCATTTTCTAGAGGAATCAATTCAATGCCCTGATTATCAGTTACACCCTGTTGAGCTTATCGATAATTCTGTTTCTAAGATAATTAGACCTAAGTCAATTCTGATTCTGCCACATCATTTAGACTTGGAGATTTCAGACGAAGTGATTAACATGCAAGAGGTCTCGGAATTTAACATTCAGAATAAGGAGGATAGGAGCTGGGAAATTCTGATTTGGGAAGTTAATTTTGGAGAAAATGGAAGATTGAGTCGAAGGGTTCCTTTTAAGCTGAAACTATCAAATCAGAACCCTTACGACATTTGTTTTGAGGATGTCAAACCCAAGCACACATTCAACGATTATCCTTTTGAGCTTCAATTCTCTGTAACCTGACTTTTTGATCTTGGGTTGCATCCTCATAAATCGCAGGCCCGACCCCACTTGCATTCTGATTTTAGGTTTTGGGTAATTTTTATCGGAACCTAAGATATTCTCGATTATGGGGGATGGGTTTGCACCACAATCTGGTCTACATCTGTGGACCTCTTTTGATAGGTCAGAAGATTCTTCTATTTATTCTAATCCTGACCTGCACTTGTGAATTCTTCATTTCTTTTCTTTGTATAGTGTGCCTAGCTGAAGGCACTAAACTCAGCACATATACAGTTCTTTTTCGTTTTCATCTCGGAGCGGACCTGACATTCATGCAATTCAGGTGCTTTCTACGCTTTTCCACTCTGTTTTATGTCCTTTTAATACAATGAGGACATTGCATTAGATAGGCATGGGGGGGTGGATATTTATCTCTGAATTCATTCGTCAGCTCCGTAGATTTGTTTTATTTTCTTTTATACTACGCTTTTACACTCTGTTTTATGTCCTTTTAATACAATGAGGACATTGCATTAGATAGGCATGGGGGGGTGGATATTTCTCTCTGAATTCATTCGTCAGCTCCGTAGATTTGTTTTATTTTCTTTTATATAAAAAAAAATCAAATTAGGAAAGAGAATTTGGGTTTAATAAAATTTTCAATCTTAGGAAATACTACATTATGATTTGAACACAAAGACCCTTCAGGTCTTTGGACTTAATCAGCCCGTGTATCCACTAAAATGTGGATTTGTTTTTCGAGTTCTCTCCAACCTGAATTTTATTTTAATTGGAGTAAATAAGTTTGGGTGATAAGTACACAACTTATCAACCCGCCCTCTGATTTGAGGGAATTTTGAGTTTCTAGCATCTACACACTTTCTTTGCACTGACTCGTTGTTCGGCGATTTTAACAGAAATTGGGTAGCTAATGAACCTTCTAGGGTGATATGGCTGGCAAGTTATCATGGGTAACAGCCTATAGGTAGGTTGTCTAGAGCCCAGTCACTAGATCTTTCTCTTTTTGCTGCCCTTAGGTAAATCTTAGCCAGGGAAGCCACCTACTTAAGAAAAAAAAAACCAAAAAGAAAAGGAGAAAAGAAAAAAAAAAAAAAGCCACACTTCGTCGCACGAGTATGGCTGGCAAGTTGTCGGTGGTAATAGCTCATCGACTGGTTGTCCAGAACCTAGCTCAGGAAATGCACTAAAAATTCCCAAAACACATAGGAAGAAGCGGAGAAGTAGAATAAACCAGAGAGATATACACTGGATTCACCCTTGTGTTGACCCCATGAAAAAATAAAAGTTGGGAGAAAGCTACCGGTTGTAATGATACACCTTTAGGTAGAATTCCTTTTGAGGTTACCTAGAGGCATAGAAATCCGAAGTCCATTTTAACTACCTGTCAACGAGTCTATCACAATCACAATAAGATGCTTAAAACTTAGGGTTCTCATCAAATCTTGGGTGAGTTGAATGGCCGTAGAAAGCCACTCTTAAACCTTAAAATTTGAAAATTCAAAAAAGTTAGAAAAAAAGAAAAAAAGAGAAAAAAAATAAATTTTTCTTTGAGTAAGGCGAGGGCTTGAGGCGGTCTGCATTTTGGCTGATACCCGGGCACTGTTGTGTCTTTGAAAGTTCAGATCCTAAGTAGATAATTTCTTAATGATTGAAAATAACTCATGCCCAAATAATCTAACCTAATTCTTTTATAAATAGCATATAGTTTTTGCTAGGGACTAGCAAAAGATAGGCATGGGGGTATGATGTAAACACATTTACACTACTTAAGATGTCTATTTATGCATGTTCTTAAGCATAGGATTGCATTTCATGATAAAAATATTGCATAACATGCATCATCTTGCATTTAGAGTAGTTTGATTAAAATGGAGGTTAATTGTCTCCTTTTATGTGCTTGGACAGGGCAAACATTTTATCCGGGCCTTGGATCGAAGATCCAACCATATGGATGTGATCACGGCGACGATTGGAGTTCAACGACTCCAAGATCGCCCTAATCAGGCATTCGTAGCATCAGATAGTGACCAGGGAACCCTAGAAGATCAAGGGCCAGGATGGTGTAAATCTGCTCTTCAAATGACAAATCCGACCACACGGATAAATTTAGATCGACGATTGCAGTCCAACGACGCAAAAATCAAGTCAATCCGACATCCGTGGCACCATCTACAACTTCCAGAAGATGGACGGCCAAGATGGCGCCATGTGGTGCCATCCCGACCGTCCAAACGGCCGCATGCAATCTCTAAAGGCCCCGCACCTACTCCCTCTCCTCCGTTGGATCTCAATCCAACGACTGTGGTCAGCCGCGCCTAAAAGCACCTACTCGACCATCCTCGCCTCGTAGCGCAGCGGTCAAGCGCGCTTACGCGAGGTTTGTTGAACACGAATTCTTTGCTTTCAAACTACAACGACAGGTTTTCCAAAACCAAACACGTTAGCATAGCAATTCGACCGTTCAACACTTCTTATGAAGGTGGTGAGATGGAGGACAAATATTTGGTGGGATATAGGAGCATTACACTAATAAGATCTTTATATAGTTGATGGGAAGGCGCTAAAAATGGACACAGGGTAATTAGTGATCTCCAGGATGTCGCTGTAGGTCTAGCTCGCCCGTCATTGTAGCCACCTCACATTCGCCCACACACGAGCTATGTTGCCCCTCCATTACATGCGCAGATTATGCAAAGGCCCTATTGGTGCGTGCTGGGGTGCATGAGGGTGCACATTGGCATGTGCGCTGGCATGCACCCAATTGGCAAATTGGGGGGGGTCTGCGGGTTTTGAACCCGCACCACTCTCTTGGGTTCTAGCACCTCCACCATTGCGCCATGCTAACGAGTTTGTCGAGAGGATGTGTTGTGGGCACCCGATGGAGTGCCCTCAGCCGTTGGATTTTCATCCAACTGCTGAGATCGATTGTTGGGTGGCCCTTGGAAGTACGGCGAGTGACCTTGGGTGCTCCAGATGGTGCCACATGGCACCATCTAGACCGTTCACCTTTCCTCACTTATAGAGGATGCCACGGTGCTTGGATCGAAGTGATTTTAGTGTTGTCAAACTGCGATTGTCACTGCAGATCCATCCATATCGCCGGATTCTTCATCCAAAGCCCGTAAGGATGTTGCATTGCCTCCTGGCCATAAAATGTCTAAATTACTATACAATATGCACAAATTATCCTAAATGCAATGTAATGCATGTTATGCACTATTTATACTTATGGAATGCAATGTTAGGCTTAGGAACTATCATAAATAAGTATTTTATCATGAATTTATGCATGTTTATCATACCCCCATGCTTATCGTTTTCTAGTCCCTAACAAAATTAACCTAAATGCTATGTATAAAAGTAGAATCAGGATTTGATTGCGTAGGCAAGATTTGTTGATTACTTTAGAAAATTTCAACCCAAGACCTGGTTACAAAAACTCAACAGTACTCGGGTGTCTGCCAGAATGCAGACCGCCCAAGTCCTCACCTTATTTGAAAAAGGAAGATACATTTTTTTTTCTTTTTCTTCTTTTCTAATTTTTTTGGACTTTTGAGTTTTAGAGTTTGGGTTAACTTTTTGCGGCTATCCAATCCACCCAAGACTCAGAAAGAACTCTAAGTGCTAAACATCTTGTGAAAAGAGTGAAAGTCTCACTAGGCAGTCGTTAAAATGGGCTTCAGGTTTCTACAATCGTAGGTGACCTTAAGAGTTTCTACTTAAAGGTTTATCTTTCGAAACGATAGCTTTCTCCTTACTTTTAAAAAATTTATTTATGAGGTCAACACAAGGGCGAACCTAATGTGTATCTCCTCGATTTATTCTACTCCACTTCTTCCTTAAGTGTTTTGGGAATTATTTATGCATTTTTGTAAGTTGGGCTCTGGACAATCGGCCAATGGGCTGTTACCCATGGAAACTTGCCAGCCATACTCGTGTGGTAAAGTGTGGTTTATTTTTTTATTTTCTCATTTTTCTTCTTTTTTTTTCTTTTATTTTTAAGTAGCATTTTTTTTCTTAAGTAGGTGGCTTCCCTTATTTAAGATTTACCTAAAAGCAGTAGAATGAGTATAGTCAAGTAGATGGGCTCTAGACAACCGGCTAATGGATTGTTACCTACGACAACTTGCCAGCCATACTACCCTAGAAAGTTCATTAGCTACCTAATTTCCAAAGAAACCGCCGAAAAGTGAGTCAGTGCAAATAGTGTGTAGATGCTTAGACTTAAAGTCTCCTCAAATCTGAGGGCAGGTTGATAAGTCGTGTACTTATCACCCCAATTTATTAGCCAAATTAGAATAAAATTATTTGTTGAGGACTCGAGACTAAGTCCACATTCGAGTGGACACCCAGACTAATTAAGCCCGAAGACCTAAAGAGTCTAAGTATTCAGGTCCAAAAGTATCAATTCCTAAAGTTTGCAACTACTAACGCCTAAGTTCTCTTCTCCTACTACTTTTTTTAAAAAAAATAATAATAATAGGAAATTACTGTTATGGTTGACAAAATGATTATTTCATAAGATATCTACCACCCCATGCTTAGTTAATGCAATGTCCTCATTGTTAAAATGAAAGCATGTAGGAGAGTAGAATTGGAAGAATAACACCTGGTTTCTGTGAAATTCTGGTCAGCTCGAAATAGCCTTTACACATGCTGAGTTTAGTGCCTTCTACTAGGCAATGTCCTCAATAAAAAATAACTATCATTGAAGCTGCAATAACACAGTTTTTGAGCCCCTAGATTTGGGTTCCAAAGAGTGAAAATGGGCTTGCCTAAGAGATGATAAATGAAAGTGGCAAGCTGGTGGTGTAGGGAGAGCCCAAATAGTCTCCAATAGGAGTTTTGTTGATTCAGTAAAGAGGAGGTGTGGGTGGATATAGAAATTGTGCAATGGTTGGGTGAACAAGGATGATGAGGGTTTTGTGATGTGTTGGGGGTTTGTGGGTACTTTAGAATACCTAACATTTCAAGAGTTTCTCCCCAAAGTTCAATTTTATTCTCACAATCAGGGTGCTTAATCCAACCATCCTGATCCTCATGATTTCCACCCAAAGGTTGAACCTCAAACTCTAAAAATTTAGGATGAGGACATTGTTGGGTTTTAACTTGATCATGTGAATCATCCAACAAATTTCCAATTTCATGAATATCTTCCTCATCCTGGGTTGCCATAGTTAGTTGTATGTCTCTATTGTCCTCAATTATCCCTCCAACCAAGTGATTTTTTTCTTGAGTTTGGGTTGAGTTAGCCATTAAAAGGTTGTCTAAGGTATGTATAGCCATTATCTCCTCTATCCTGCCAAGCTCCTCCATCAAACCACACTTAATTTATCCTTCTTTGAGACCTTGAAAATATTAAATCGATTTATTTTATTCCCAGAGGCCATTTCTATATTTCCTGATTCACAATCAATTCTTGCCTTGGCGGTAGCCAAGAAAGGTCTTCCCAAAATAATCGCGGCGTGGTTGAGCTGTTTTCATGCTTCCATGTCCAGGAACATGAAATCAACAAGGTAATGCAAATCATTAACCTTGACTAAAACATCCTCCAAAAGACCCCTTGGTTTTGTAATGAATCTATCAGCTAACTGCAAGGTTATGTCAATGTGTTTTAGGTAGCCTAGACCCAGTTCCATATGTAGTGAGGTGGGGATCACATTAATGGAAGCACCCAAGTCAAGGAGGGTCGGTCAAAAGTAATGTTTCCTATTGTGCAGGAAATCATCAAGGCTCCCAGGTCATGCTTCTTAAGTGGTAACTTGTTTAAGATCAGTGTGCTTGTGTTATCAGACAAGACTACTCTCCTATTGTTTTCAAATTCCACTCTACGCTTTTCTTTATATGAATTCATTAAACCTATGGCGTAGGCGGGGATTGATTTGATAGCCGCAAGGAGTAAAATGATTGTCCATTTGAAAGCTTGAAGTAAGGATATCCTTTCCTCCAATTTCTCATATGACTTTTTCTGTTTTCCCATACAACAACAACATACTCCCAAATCAAACTCTGATGTTTTGTTGATCACATTCTTAGTTGGGAGTCTGGAATTCTTACTACAGGGCCTGATGGTGTTGACATGGGGTTGGGTAGGTCCCTTGTGTCTACTACCACCCCTCAAGGTGATGGTATTTGCGGTGGCAAAATGTTGTTGGCTAGTGCCTTAGGGAGGGTTGGGCAAAACAGGAGGCCCCCGGTTGATTATGGTGGAAACTTGGTTTCTTCTGGGAGGGGCTGGGGTAGTGATTGCGAAATACGCGTGATTTGTAAAAGTGGGTTTTTAACGTCGTTGTAACACGCGAATCCGCTTTCGCTTTTAAATTTATATCCTAGATAGGGGAGTATCTAGGGTCGTCCAAGGAGGCAAAAATTGCAAAATTAATCGTCTTGCTTACAGATAGATCTCAACTTTCTTTTTGATTTTTTTCAATATGTAATTTCTTTTGTATTTTGAAAAGACGAGGGCAAACTGCAGATTGTAGCGAAAAGAACTAACACCTACAAATGATTAACTAAAATCTAAAAGATAGAAATATCTTCTTCCTAAGCTCACTCTAGGCAAGTGGAGGCCTAGGGTAATTAGGAAGAAGAGGTGAAACAAGTGCTAGAACAAAAAACAACTGCAATAAAAAGCTAAAAGAAAGCAATTTGATTGAGTAGAATGAGTGTTCTTTTCAAGGACAAGTAGAGGAATGCTTCTACTAGAATTAAACAATCTAAAAGCAAGAAGAAACACAAATCCTCTTGAAAAAATGGTGAAGAAGGGAGTCTTCTTGCTCCAAGCCTAGCTGCTCCTTGGCTTGAAAAGAGAGCCTCCTTCTTCTCCTTCCTTGGGAGCTCCTCCAAGGTGGAAGCTTCCACCTTCAATGCTCTCTCCAAGGGGTGGGCGTGCACCACCCTCAAGAACTCCTCCAAGGTGGCGTGGACCACCTTCAAGATCTCCTCCAAGATCTTCCTTGCCTAGCTTCTCCTTTGGCTGGCGTGACCCAAGAGAGAAGGGAAGACGGGAAGGCACCAAGGGGACAGAATATCCCCTTAATCTTCTTCTTCTTCTTCTCTCTTGGACGTGGGCTTCTTGGTGGAATATGAGAGTGAAATTGCTAGCCAAGGATGACTTGAATGGTGGTGGGTAGTGGTCTTTTTATAGGGTAGGATGGGGGGTTAAGGTGCCCCTTGAAATGGAGGGCTAGGATGGAAGAATGCAGGTGGTTGGTGATCCTATGGCTAAGGAGAGTTGGCGCCAACTCAAGGGGTGTTAAAGGGGGTAGTTATGGTGGTGTTGGTGTCTTTTGGTTGTGGAGAGACACCACCATGTTGGCGCCAACATGGGGTCTTCTAGAAGGGGGGTTTGGTGGATGGTGGAGATGGGTTCAAGGGGGATTGTGTGGTGGAGGTGAGGGGAGATTTTGGAGGGAAAAGTGGCGCCATTAAGGGGTGGTTATGGGTAGTTTTTGGAGCCACTTTTAGGTGTCTTTTGGAGGTGGTGGGTAGGTTAGGTTGGTGCCAAGTAGGTTAGCTTATGTGGAGCTTAGGTGGAGTTAGTTGGGTGGAGTTGGTAGGTGGGTTTTTGGGGTGGTACAAGCCACGGAAGTTGGAGCATAGATAAGCTAAGCTAAGCTAAGCTAAGCTAGCTTAGCTAATGGAGGAGTAGAGGAGAAGGTAATGGAGCTAGGGTTTGGAGGAAGGAGCTGAGGAGGGGAAATCTGGAGCTGGAGCTGGCTGCTGCTGAAGAGGCTAGTATGGGGCCACTCTAGCTGGCTTAGCTTGCTAGTTCTTTGCTAGTTGCTAAGCCAAGCTAAAGTGAGCTAGCTTCTACCAAAATGAGCTGAGGTGAGCTAGGTCTGGTGCTCCTGGGGAGAATCAAGCTGGTTGAGGCAGCTAAGGTAGCTTAGCTCTACTGAGTTGAGCTAAGCTGAGTCCCCGGGAGCTGGACTTGAGCTTCCTGAGCTGGGATGAGTTCTTCTTCAGCTGGCTGGAGCTGAGTGGAGCTGGATGTAGCTAGATCTGAGCTGGGGTGAACTCCTGTCAACTTAGCTGAGCTGGCTAGAGCTCCCTATGGACTAGTGGGAGCTGAGATGAGCTAGACTTAGCTAAGTTGAGCTGGATCTGAGCTGACTTGAGCTAGGGTGAGCTACGGTGAACTCGCTTGAGCTGCCATCCAGCTGAGATTAGCTGAATGGAGCTGGGATGAGCTAACCCTAGTTCAAGTAAGCTAGGTTCCAGCTGCGGTGAGCTGGATCAAGCTGAGGTGAGCTGGATCAAGCTGAGGTGAGCTGGATTAGGCTGAGTTCCAGCTAGTCTGGGCTTCTCCTTCACCATTTGCCTTCTTGAGTGCTAGGGTTTTAGGGATCTATATATCTGTACATCCCTACCACTCACAAAAACATATTAAAAAGACAATAAAAAATGCAATGCACGCCTAACCTATTTTATGCCTAAATGCAGCCCAAAAACCCATTTGCGGAGTAAAATCCTAAGAGCTAGGTTTGTTTTAATGCATAAGAATGATAATAAACTGGCGTTTATCACACCTCCATGCTTATCTTTTGCTAGTCTCTTAGCAAAACTTAAAACGGAATTTTTAGGAAATCTAATTTTTTTGACTTTTGAGGAGAAAAAGAGAATAATGGACCTTGGTAGATTAAAACACTGGAGGTACAGGATTTGTTGAAGATAAACATCAGGATTTATTTTTGGATCCAACCATTAGACAGAACGGGATCAATATATCTTCCAGAAAATTCGCAAATTAACCCCTTGTTAATTCAGATGACTTGAAATGTTTGTTTTTAGGATTTTTTTGGCTCGTGAATCTGATTCGCAACTTGCAAAATCCTTTAAAACCTTATGTCTGTGCTTGTGAAAAGCCAACATTTATAAGGACGTGTTATTATTATTATTATATATATATATTTTATATATTTTATTTATTTATTTATTTTTTCTCCCCCATGCTTATTTTTAGCTTAGTCTTACAACAGATGTGTCAGGATCATCATTCCCGTTACCATTCCTCGAGGGGGCTCTGGAACCAGTACTTCGGGATAACACTGTCCATGACACCACCCAGGAGCTCACAACCCCTAAACACGATGCGGTGAAAAGGGGCGCTCCAAGCAAACTCAAGCTCTTGCTCCGACGCTATAGGTAGAGCACCGTCCAAGACACTTGAGCTGCTAAAATGCTTTTTAATGCTCCGTCTAAAGATATGAAATATAGATATAGAGCAGCGCCAAGGCGGTAACATGTTGACATCGCGTCCTCAAAGAAGGTATTTTCCTTCTTCTCGGCAGTGGGAACTCAAACCAATGATCTGCTTCAGACTTTTACTAAATCCAAACACGGGAGTTTTTCAAAAAATTTTTTAATTATTTTTAAGTGTTGGCTTGTGTGTGAAAAAAGACATAAGAAGTTTCTTAAGATACTTAAGTTTTTGAATCAGAAACTAAGTCAAATACTTTCCGTATTACAAAATAGGATCAAGTCACCTGAATTATCATGAGTTCAGGTGGAATTTTAGAGAAGGATATCTGATCTAGTCTAAAATAGACCCTGGAATTCTAATGATCAGATCTATATCCTTATCCCTAGTTTGTTAAAGATTAAATCCCATTGTACCAAAAGTGAATTTTTCGACCTTAGTCTCGATTTCAAAATTTTTCCTCAAAAAGTTTTCAACATTTTTATTTTTATTTTTATTTTTTTTTTTTGGGTATGCAAGTAGGAAATAAAGAAAATCGTATGTTTTTAGGTTTTGAACATCCTAAATCGATCGTAAAAATTTAAAAACACCCCCACATGCTTAAGAAATGCCATGTCCTCATGCATTAGGAGGGAAAAGGGATCACCTTAGCGAAGAACGGTCGGGTTTAGGATGAACAAAACCTGGAAGAAGAAAAAAAAGGAAAGCAAGAAAAAAATTGATGGGTTACCTCCCATCCAGTGCTATCTTTTACGCCATTTAGCCGGGCGTGATGTGCACTAGTGATCAAGGGTGGCTGGCTCAGTAAAATTAAAAGATTCAGATGGAATTCTAGGCGTATGGTCAAAATAGGCCTTTAAACGCTGGCCATTGACTTGAAATGTCGAATTAGTTTTTGGATCAAAAAGGTCAACAGCGCCGTATGGATATGTTTTATGGACAATAAAGGGGCCGGTCCATTTAGATTTTAATTTGCCAAGAAAAAGACGTAATCTCGCATCGAAAAGCCAAACACGTTGATTAACGTCAAAGTGTTTCCGAACAATATATTTATCGTGAAATTTTTTTGTTCGGTCTTTATAAATCCTCGCATTTTCATAGGAAAAATTACGTAATTCTTCCAATTCAGTTAATTGTAATTTTCTATGGTTACCGGCGTCAGATAAATCCATATTGAGTTGTTTTATTGCCCAAAAAGCCCTATGTTCTAATTCTACCGGGAGATGGCATGCCTTCCCAAAAATCAGATGGAAGGGAGACATGCCAAGTGGAGTTTTAAAAGTGGTACGGTAGGCCCATAAAGTGTCGTCCAATTTGGTGGACCAATCTTTACGGTCGGGCCTAACCATCTTTTGTAAAATATTTTTAATTTCCCGGTTAGAAACTTCAGCCTGGCCATTAGTTTGGGGGTGATATGGTGTGAAAATTTTATGATTAACCCCGTATTTAGAAAGGAGGTGACGGAATTGTGAGTGGGTGAAATGTGAGCCTCCGTCACTGATAATGGCTTTTGGTATGCCGAATCTTGAGAAAATATTTTTCTTAAGAAATTCGACAACCACACGGTGATCACTAGTGCGGGTGGGTATTGCTTCTATCCATTTAGAAACATAGTCGACTGCAACTAATATATACAAATACCCACCAGAGTTGATGAACGGTCCCATGAAGTCGATGCCCCAAACATCAAAAATTTCAACTTCTAAAATAGGATTAAGGGGCATCATATCCTTTCGAGTCATGTTGCCGATGCTTTGGCAACGCACACAGGACCGAACGAAGTCATGAGCATCTTTGTGCAAGCTGGGCCAATAAAATCTCACATTAAGGATTTTAGCTGCAGTTTTCTTGTCCGAAAAATGTCCGCCACAGGCCATTGAGTGACAATGTGTTAAGATATCATGGATTTCAGAATCGGGGACACATCGTCGAATGACCTGATCGGCACAAATGCGGAAAAAGTCGGGCTCCTCCCAAAAATAATATTTAATATCAGCAAAGAACTTATCCCATTTTGTTTTTGGCCAATCAGCGGGGATTTGTTCTGTTGCTAAGTAGTTTGCGATGGGTGCAAACCAAGGGAGGGTTGTAGCAGCTAAAATACTTTCATCAGGGAACTGATCTGGCGGGGTCATTCTGTCATTTGTCATAAGACGAGAGAGATGGTCGGCCACTACATTGTGCAATCCCGCCTTATCCTTGATTTCCAGGTCAAATTCTTGGAGCAATAGAATCCAACGGATAAGGTGGGGTTTCACATCTTTCTTTGTCAGCAAATATTTAATTGCTGAGTGGTCTGTATAAACAGTGACACGTGACCCCAACAGATAAGATCTAAATTTTTCTAAGGCAAATACAATGGCAAGAAGTTCCTTTTCAGTAACCGTGTAATTCCGTTGTGCATCATCAAGGGTTTTGCTAGTATAATAGATCACAACGGGCTTCTTGCCAATTCTTTGCCCTAGAACGGCCCTACAGCAAAATCTGAGGCATCTGTCATTAATTCAAAGGGACTATTCCAATCAGGTCCCTGCAATATTGGCGCCTCAGTAACCTCTTTCTTCAACCTCAAAAAACTCTCCAGGCGCTCATTATTAAAATCAAATGGCTGGTCTTTAGTAAGAAGCTGACTTAAAGGCTTGGAGATTTGGGAAAAGTTTTGTATGAATCGATGGTAGAAACCCACATGACCCAAAAAGGATCTAATTTGTTTGATAGTAGTGGGCGGTGGGAGCTTAGATATAGCATCTATTTTTGCTTTATCTACCGCGATTCCTTGTTTAGAAATAACATGGCCCAAGACAATACCTTTTTGGACCATGAAATGACTTTTTTCCCAGCTGAGGACCAGATTAACTTCTATGCACTTTTGGAGGGTTCTTTCAAGATTTTTGAGGCAATGGTCAAAAGAATCCCCAAAAACAGAGAAGTCATCCATAAAAACTTCTAAACATTCACCTACCAGGTCTGAAAAAATTGCAAGCATGCACCTTTGAAAAGTCGCAGGTGCGTTGCAAAGATCGAAGGGCATTCTTCGGAAAGCAAAGGTTCCGAAGGGGCAGGTAAAAGTTGTTTTGTCCTGGTCCTCAGGATGAACCGCCACTTGATTATAGCCAGAATAACCGTCCAAAAAATAGTAAAATTCCTGTCCGGCTAACCGCTCCAAGATTTGATCAATAAAAGGGAGCGGGAAATGATCCTTCTTGGTGGCGGTGTTTAATTTTCGGTAATCTATACACACGCGCCAAGAAGAAGCAGTTCGAGTGGCTATATTTTCCCCGTTTTCATTTGTGACAACTGTTAGTCCAGCCTTTTTGGGGACAACTTGAGTTGGACTAACCCAAGAGCTGTCAGAAATGGGGTAGATGATATCAGCATCCAGCCACTTAATAATCTCCTTTTTTACCACCTCCTGCATACTAGGATTCAAGCGCCTTTGTGGTTGGCGGGAGGGGCGAGAATCGTCCTCTAAATATATACAATGCGTACAATAGGACGGATGAATGCCTTTAAGATCAGAAATGGTCCAGCCAATAGCTTTTCGATATTTACTCAAAACCTGGAGAAGTTTGTGCTCTTGTGCCCCGGTGAGTCCAGAATTTATAATCAGGGGGAGGGTCTAATTTGGACCTAGGAAGACATATTTAAGGGAATCGGGCAAAGGTTTTAATTCCTATTGTAGGCCCGGTTCCGAAAGAGTTTCTGCTTTGTGGGTTAAAGGTGAGGTGAGAGTGAAAGGGTCAGCTGGAATGTTAGCTGGTCGTGTGGTTGAGGTGGAAGGGTGAGAAAAAGTAGATTGTTCAGGAACCGTATTTACAGCAAAACAGGAACCTAATTGGGAAATCTGCAATGTTTCCTCCACAATGTTTTCTATTTCTGAATCCGAATCATCAAAGAAATCTGGTTCCTGGAACCGCCTAGAGGCTTGAAAAATGTCTAGGATTGCAGATTCACCGCCACACATGATCTTCATCTTTCCAGAATCACAATCAATATTGGCGCGGGCGGTGGCTAAGAATGGTCTTCCAAGAATAATGGGGGAAAACTTAAGTGCTTCAGGTACCTCTATGTCCAGGACTAAAAAGTCTACTGCGAATAGACAATCTTTGACCTGGACAAGAACATCTTCAACAATTCCCCTTGGTTTAATTGTAGATCGGTCGGCTAATTGGAGAGTAACCTCAACAGGCTTCAATTCACCGATCTGAAATTCCTCAAAAATAACTGTGGGGATAAGATTAATTGAGGCACCAAGATCCAACAGAGCGCGATCAAATGAGGTATCATTAATGATAACTTGGATTAGGGGGGCGCCAGGATCTTTTCTCTTAAGAGGCAGTCGGCTCTGCACAATTGAGCTGACTGTCTCTGGAAGAATTACCTTTCCTAAATTCTTGGGCTGCCTTTTTGGAGTACATAAATCTTTTAGGAATTTTGCATAGGCAGGGATATACTTAATGGCATCTAGGATAGGGATATTAATTTCTACTTGCCCAAATAAATCCATTAATTCCTTCTCAGTGGGCTCGGATTTTGTCTTTTTCTTTTTAGAGGAGTGGAGGGCTTGTGGAAATGGGGCAGGGTTGCCCTGTTTTGCATGAATTGGTTCCTGAACAATAGGAGTGGAAGAGTTAATCTGTGTGTCATTAGAGCGGGTTTCTTTAACAGGTAGGGTATTGTGAGTGGTTTTCCCATTCCTCAAGGTAACTGCATTCGCAGTCTGGTTGTTTCTAGAATGAGGACGGGGGGCCTGGCTGTTATTGAAACCCGGCGGATGCTGAGGTACTGGCTGAATAGGTTGACTGTGATATCCACCTTGAAATTGATTCCTTTGATTGTTTGGGTTGGGCATGGGTTGGGATGGTAAATTCCCAATAGGTCGATGATCAGGAGTAACCTTAACTTGGTGTTGTAAATTGGTAATCATATGGGTTACTTTTGTCATTTGAGTCTGCATTCCTTGCAGAGTTTTCATGACCTGATTATTAATATCATCCTGGGATGGTCCAGGTTGATACAAAGGTTGCCCATAATTCCCAAAATAGTTTTGTTTGGGAAAAGGAATCGGATTCGGGTTTTTCCAGGAGTGATTCAGGTTAGTCCTCCAATTTTGATTGGAAGTGTTGGAGGGGTTTCTAAATTGCTCCTGGAGAGCATAAATATTTTCCGAGGTGGAATCGAAAATATTTTGGTCAAAATTCCTGGTTAAATCTTGCGGGAAATCAGCCGGGATTTGCTGGCCAGCAGATGTGGCATCGATATTGTTTAGATTTTCTCTTCGGAGAATGTGTGGGGGTTTAGTGCGTGGAGAGTGGACGTGTGGAGCTTGTTTGTTTGTGAGCTTTTCTTCCATTTTCTTTTGGTGAATTTGCATCTGGTCCAGTCGTTGAGCTAACATATATAAATCATCTTGTGTGACTGGAATAGAGGTGGTTTTGGAGTCAATTTCATGGACTCCGTGTCTGGGGTTTTGTGATCTGCCAAAAGTGTCCATTGAAGTCATGTTAAATGAGTTTTCACTCATTTCTTCAAAGAGAAGATAGGCACTTTCAGCGTCTTTGTTAAGAAAATTGCCCCCACATGAGGCATCCACAAATCATTTTAATTGATCTTCTAATCCGTGATAGAAGATCTGCACTAGCTGCCATTGTGGAATTTCATGGTGGGGACAACTTCTTAGAAGTTCCTGAAACCTTTCCCAGGCTTCGTGGAGGGGTTCACCAATTTTTTGTTGAAAGGTCGTTATAGATCTTCTTAATGCATTTGTTCGACCGATCGGAAAATTTTTTTTAAGAAAAGCACTTTTTAATTGGGGCCAGGTGGTAATAGGACGCCCAGCTGTTCTAAACCAATGTGATGCTTTGTCTTTAAGAGAGAGAGGAAAGAGTCTCATTAACCACATGTCTTCCTGCACATTACGGGAACGAGTGGTTTGAGCGAGGACAGTTAATTCCTCGAGATGACAAAAAGGATCCTCTCTTGGAAGATCATGAAAATGCTTGATAAGGTTTAGAATGGCAGGTTTGATTTCGAAATCCCCTTGTGGTATGACCACCCCTGGTCTTTCCTCATAATTGGAAGGATCATAGAAATCCTTAAGAGGAATGACAGGCTGTTGGCGGGGTGGTGGATTTAGTCCTTGATTAGCTAGGTTCATGACAGTCCTAGCTAGATCTTCTTGATTTTGTTGTAGTCGAGCCAAATGGTCGACCATTAATGCAAAGGGATTTGTATTATGGGTTATAATTGGAGGGCCACCTGGCCATGCTGGTATTTCTAGTTGCTCCAAGTTAGGAAGGTGAGGGAGGGTGGAGTCAGCTTGTGGGTCGGCTGACGGGTTAGAAGTGGAAGCAGAATTTTTTTGACGACTTCCTGGGTTTTCCATTTTTTTAGAAGACGAGGGGGAAGAAAACAATGATTTCTTGCTGCGGAGGGCGAAATCAGATGGTCCCTCGAGCTGTGGCTTTTGGGACCGTCGCCCGTGCATACACTACTTGGAAGATTTGGAGGGGAGGAGAAGAGATAGAGATGAGAGAAAGTGTGCAAATCAAACAAACAAAACTAGACCTAACTTAAATGTGACTCCCTAATAACCTAAGACTTGGTCTATATAGGAAATAAGTAGTCAATAGTGAATACCCGTTCTGTCAGCAAATCTAGCCAAGTTGCTTAAGGGGAGGTTTGGGCCCAAACGTCTCCCAGGAAGACCCCAGGTGCTTGTACAAACCCGCGCCTGGTCGTTTGACACAGCCCCTCAGGCTGAACACCAGATACAGATGACAGAATTGGTATTAACTAAAGAGAACTTAAGACCTCAATAGCAAGCCTAAGTTGGTAAAGCCTTAGGGGTCAAGTTGCTACAAATTTTAATTAGGTCTAGGATGCTATAGTGCACACGGAATGTGGAGGGCGTTTATTGGGTTGTTGCCCTGTTATTTGATTTTTTTGTATGTGTGCAGAAATTGGAGAGTGGCTCCAATGAAAATCAAGTTGTCACACAATTTTCTTGTATTTATGTCTTTTAGGATTTAATTTAATCAAATGTGTTTCAGGATTTTTCTAATTAAATTTTCAAACAAGTTTGAAAATCCACAATCAAAGGAAAATAAGTTGTATGGGTGATTGTATATTTCCTTTTAATTGAGTCTCTAAAAAGAAAGAAGAAACCCTTAGCCAATTATCCCTAAGACAGAAGTTTTACTACCAATGAATTATTTTTAGGCTTTCAGAATTAAGTAGTGGTCCAAACAAGTCAAACAACACCACTACTTTGAAGAAAATAAAACAAGGATTCCAAAAAAGATTTTTTTAAGATTTTAAGAATTTACTTGATAATTATTTTAAATTTTTAATTGTACTGGTGTCAAAGTCCAGAAATGATACCCGTGGGTATTGTGGATTTTTCAGTATTACCACCGACCTCAGAAAATTTTTGTGATTTTATATGATGTGTAGAATTTCACAAGGATTCCACAAAACTAAAATTCACAAAAATTGGATGAGTATAAAAATTATAAAAATTCGCGGACAGTAGCAAAACAGGAAGATTAAAGGGTGTGACCCCTCTGCAATCCATAAATTTTTAAAAGTTCAATACAAATTCAATTGATCTGAAATTTGGAACAGTTGTTCCAAACTTAATTGGGGATCAATCTATGAAATTTTATGATTTTAGGAAGCCTGTGGTGTTAGGAATCAATTTTTCAATTTCGGATAGAAATCTGGACCTGAGAAACAGAACACCAATACTTGTAATGGAGTGGTGTTAAAGAAGCATACAAGCAAACAATGGATTTTATAATGCACCACTCCACTTAATTAAGTTGTTTGGGATCCTGAAAGCCAAGTTTAATATATTTTGGTAGTTTTAATTAATTATGTGACCAGAAAGAGGAACCAACCTGAATTTCGCGGGAAGAAAAGGAACTTTGAGCTCTCGCTTCCAGATTCCCGCCTTCCCGCTGTAGTTCCTGCACACACAAAAGAAAGAAAGAGAAGGGGATGAGATCCACTTTAAGCAAGAGAAAATTAATTAAAGCAAAGCCGTGCCTCCCCGGCAACGGCACCAAAAAGTGATTGCGAAATACGCGTGATTTGTAAAAGCAGGATTTTAACGTCGTTGTAACATGCGAATCCGCTTTCGCTTTTAAATTTATATCCTAGATAGGGGAGTATCTAGGGTCGTCCAAGGAGGAAAAAATTGAAAAATTAATCCTCTTTCTTACAGATAGATCTCAACTTTCTTTTTGATATTTTTCAATATGTAATTTTTTTTTTGTATTTTGAAAAGACAAGGGCAAACTGCAGATTGTAGCGAAAAGAACTAACACCTACAAATGGTTAACTAAATCTAAAAGATAGAAATATATTATTCCTAAGCTCACTCTAGGCAAGTGGAGGCCTAGGGTAATTAGGAAGAAGAGGTGAAACAAGTGCTAGAACCCAAACAAACAACTGCAATAAAAAAAAGCTAAAAGAAGGCAATTTTGATTGAGTAGAATGAGTGTTCTTTTCAAGGACAAGTAGAGGAATGCTTCTACTAGAATTAAACAATCTAAAAGCAAGAAAAGAAACAAAAATCCTCTTGTAACAATGGTGAAGAAGGTTGTCTTCTTGCTCCAAGCCTAGCTGCTCCTTGGCTTGAAAAGAGGGCTTCCTTCTTCTCCTTCCTTGAGAGCTCCTCCAAGGTGGAAGCTACCACCTTTAATGCTCTCTCCAAAGGGGTGGGCGTGCACCACCCTCAAAAACTCCTCCAAGGTGGCGTGACCACCTTCAATATCTCCTCCAAGATCTTCCTTGCCTGGCTGCTCCTTTGGCTGGCATGACCCAAGAGAGAAGGGAAGAGGGGAAGGCACCAAGGGAACAGAATATCCCCTTAATCTTCTTCTTCTTCTTCTCTCTTGGACGTGGGCTTCTTGGTGGAATATGAGAGTGAAATTGCTAGCCAAGGATGACTTGAATGGTGGTGGGTAGTGGTCTTTTTATAGGGTAGGATGGGGGGTTAAGGTGCCCCTTGAAATGGAGGGCTAGGATGGAAGAATGGAGGTGGTTGGTGATCCTATGGCTAAGGAGAGTTGGCGCCAACTCAAGGGGTGTTAAAGGGGGTAGTTATGGTGGTGTTGGTGTCTTTTGGTGGTGGAGAGACACCACAATGTTGGCGCCAACATGGGGTCTTCTAGAAGGGGGGTTATGTGGATGGTGGAGATGGGTTCAAGGGGGATTGTGTGGTGGAGGTGAGGGGAGATTTTGGAGGGAAAAGTGGCGCCATTAAGGGGTGGTTATGGGTAGTTTTTGGCGCCACTTTTATGTGTCTTTTGGAGGTGGTGGGTAGGTTAGGTTGGTGCCAAGTAGGTTAGCTTATGTGGAGCTTAGGTGGAGCTAGTTTGGTGGAGTTGGTAGGTGGGTTTTTGGGGTGGTACAAGCCAAGGAAGTTGGAGCATAGCTAAGCTAAGCTAAGCTAAGCTAAGCTAGCTTAGCTAATGGAGGAGTAGAGGAGAAGGTAATGGAGCTAGGGTTTGGAGGAAGGAGCTGAGGAGGGGAAATCTGGAGCTGGAGCTGGCTGCTACTGAAGAGGCTAGTATGGGGCCACTCTAGCTGGCTTAGCTTGCTAGTTCTTTGCTAGTTGCTAAGCCAAGCTAAAGTGAGCTAGCTTCTACCAAAATGAGCTGAGGTGAGCTAGGTCTGGTGCTCCTGGGGAGAATCAAGCTGGTTGAGGCAGCTAAGGTAGCTTAGCTCTACTGAGTTGAGCTAAGCTGAGTCCCCAGGAGTTGGACTTGAGCTTCCTGAGCTGGGATGAGTTCTTCTTCAGCTGGCTGGAGCTGAGTGGAGCTGGATGTAGCTGGATTTGAGCTGGGGTGAACTCCTGTCAACTTAGCTGAGCTGGCTAGAGCTCCCTGTGGACTAGTGGGAGCTGAGATGAGCTAGACTCAGCTAAGTTGAGCTGGATCTGAGCTGACTTAAGCTAGGGTGAGCTAAGGTGAACTCTCTTGAGATGTCATCCAGCTGAGATTAGCTGAATGGAGCTGGGATGAGCTAACCCTAGTTCAAGTAAGCTAGGTTCCAGCTGCGGTGAGCTGGATCAAGCTGAGGTGAGCTGGATCAAGCTGAGGTGAGCTGGATTAGGCTGAGTTCCAGCTAGTCTGGGCTTCTCCTTCACCATTTGCCTTCTTGAGTGCTAGGGTTTTAGGGATCTATATATCTGTACATCCCTACCACTCACAAAAACATATTAAAAAGACAATAAAAAATGCAATGCATGCCTAACCTATTTTATGCCTAAATGCAGCCCAAAAACCTGTTTACGGAGTAAAATCCTAAGAGCTAGGTTTGTTTTAATGCATAAGAATGATGATAAACTGGCATTTATCAGGTAGCCTGATAGATAACATGAGCTTGAGCATGTAGCTCCCCACCATTACCAAACCCTTGAGGCCCAGCGCCTCAGTTCTATACATTCCTTGGGTTTGGTATAGGTTGTGATGGTAAAGATCCGGGCTATCGGATGCTTGCACTAAGTCTGGATTACAAGGTGTCCAGCGACGTTTTCATTTGTTGCATGAGCTGGAGCATTGACCCTTGCATTTCTACCATCTTCAGGTTTAAATCAGCCTACCCGATGGGTTGTTGAGCATTCCACATGGATTGATTAACCTGATTCGGAGGCAATTGAGTATATACATGACCCTGACACATTAGTTTTTGCGGTACATAATTGTTGGGTCGATATTGGATCTACTGCCCCTGATCTTTCCAAGAGAAGTTAGGATGATTTTTCCAACCAGGATTGTAGGAATTCGTGTAAGGGTTGGACCTAACATTCTCCTACACAGCATGAACATCCTCATAAGATGAGGATGAAGAAAGATCAAAAAAACTATGATCAAAGGCCCTAGTTTGGAACTCATAAGGTTCCGAGAAAGAGCTAGCCTAAGGGTCAAGCCGACTACAGCTGGTTCACAAACTCCCGTCCCGTAGAAGCTTGCGAAGAATGGAATCCTGAGCCCTAAGATTGAGTGGATCTAGAAAAATTTGAGTTTTTGGTCATCCACTCTTCCATTAGTTTAGTAACCAGATCTACCTTATCTAATTTATTGTAGATCAATTCCATATCAAATGTATGAGAATCATAGACCTCATTGGCATTTGATCAAGTTTGTTGGGATCGGTTGAAGGTTTCCATGGAGGCGTGGTTTAAAGAGTTTTTGCTCAATTCCTCAAGCAAATCATACACGCTATCTGTGTCTTTGTTGAGGAAATTGCCTCCGCAAGAAGCATCTACATGATTACGGAGTTGATCATTCAACCCATGATAGAAAATCTGCACAAGTTACAATTTAGGCACCTCGTGGTGTGCACACTTCCGCTACAGATCCTGGAATTGCTCCCAAGACCCATGAAATGGTTCCCCCTGCCGCTGGGCAAAAGTGTTAATTGCCCGTTGCAACGCATTGGTTTGCCCAATTGGGAAGAATTTCTTCATGAAGGCTAATTTCAAAGCATCCAGGTAGTAATCGGTCTTCCAATGGCACAATACCAATGTGCAGCCTTATCCCTGAGTGAATGGGGGAAAAGCCTCATGAGCATCTATTCTTCATCCACATTCTAGGATTTAGGGGTTTGAACCAGAGTGATCAGGTCCTCCAAATGTTGGAATGGGTCCTTTGAGCCAAGCTCGTGAAAGTGTTTAATTAGAATCAAAACCTGGGGCTTGATCTCAACATCACCAGCGGGGATCACAACGCTGGGACAATCCTCATAATTCGAAGGGTCATAAAAATCCTTCAAGGGCTGAGTGCCCTAACCATTCATTCGTTGGAACCATTGCTACATTTGCTGCAATTCTTTCAACTGCCTCTAAATCAATTCCTGCTGGTTTGGGGGTGGGGGAGGTGGTTGTTGATCAGCCATGGGATCAACTTGGCTATAACTTAACCTCCGCCATCGGGAGTGGTCTATAGGTCCTTCCAAACGAGGGTTCCATGACCTCCTTCCAAGCATACACTAGAAGGAAGTCTAAAGGATGGGGAAGAGAAGGGACCTTGCAGCACACAAAAATACAAGCCTATCCTTAGGTTGGGTAGCCTAAAGGTCTACAGACTCTCAGAATCCATCTTAAGATTATAGATAATTTACTCTACTTGTATCCAGTCAATCCAACCAGTTAGAAGGAGGGGCTAGGGAGAAGGTTCTTCCTTTGGCTTGCGCCTCCGGATCTTAGTGTACCCCCTAGCCACAGTCGTTTGATGCTACTCCCCTAGCTAGAGATCAGATCGACTAGTATAAGCAGGTTAATCATGAACAATCTCAATCTGGGCCCCGAAGAGTGAATCAGTCCTTAAGGCCAATGTCTAATCAATTTTAGTTAGGCTTGGGATATTTAGTGCTTTCGGAATGTGATGGGCCCTTAATAGGTTGTCCCTTAATGATTTGTTGAAAATGTGTGTATGTGCACAAGTAGAAAGTTTTCAAGCAAGATTATTGATAATAAAGTGAATTTTAGGGTTCGAATCCTACCTAGTAGCTTTTAGGATTCAAATATTAGGTATATTCAACCGAATTTTCAAGAGGCAAACCAAGTTTGAAATCAAGAGTTCAAGTATTTTCCTTTACAAATCAAGAAAAACATGGAGTGCTTGGCTTGACCTAATTATTGAATCCTATGGGGCAGCTACAAAATGAATTCCTTTTAGATTAGGTGGTGCGGCCCAAACAATTCAATCAACTGGACCAAATGCACCACCGATTAGGGCACACAAAAAGGTGATTAACCTAGTATGATTTCTACTCCTTTATGTGTTGAATTGGTGTACCGGTTCCACAGGTCGAAATCCTGGTTGAGTAGATAAAAATCAAGTTAGGTTATGTGCCTCAAATGTGGGTGTATGTGTATGTTGATTTGTCCGACAAGAAGTATCATTTTGTTTTTTTTTTGTAATATGTGAGGGTGAGATGAGTGGAGGTGACAAACAATACTTCTATCCTAGGGTCTATGCAAACACCTAAGTAGATTAGGTCTTGGTTATTGATGTGGCTAAATGAAACTAGTGGGGGGGAATGTGGGGGCACTTACAAATTACTTTACCTATACTTTACTCCTGTCTACCACACTCGGATCTCCTTGCTAGGGTACCTGTAAGACAGTAAATTAGAGGCAAGCGGGGTTAATAATAAGTAAATGCAAAGAAACACAGAAGACAAGAAAGCAAATTCCATTGCCTCCACGGCAACGGTGCCAAAATGATGAATGGGTTTTGGTGAAGAAAAATTAGGGTTTCAAGAACCCGTCGTCGTAGCTCGCCAAACACATTATCAAATATAATTTATAACCGAACTCCAAGGGAGTCCCTAGTCGAACATAGGGAGGTGACGTTTACTTTCATTGAAATCAACGTTTCGTTTTGTTTCTTTTTGAGGTTTTAGGGTTTTGTGATTTTTTTCTTTTATTTTTTTGCAATAAATAAGCAGGCATGATAATGTCATAAAATGACATGGAAACAAATTTGATATATCATGCAATTGTTTATTACAATAAGCTAAGAAATACAAAAGAGATGGGGGTGAGAAAAATCTCCTAAATCGGCTATTTTGTGAGACGACGGCTCTTGGCAGTAGCTTGGATGAAGGAGGTGAGGTGTTGGACGACGTAGGTCGGATGTAGGACGATGCCGGGTAGAGGAATGCTTCACTAAGGCTCTGGAATGAGGATGAGGAGATGAAGGCAATCTTCTACCAGAATGGAGGTGGGAGGATGGCTCCAAGGCTTCTTATGAAGGTGGTGAGATGGAGGACAAACATTGGTGGGATATAGGAGCATTACACTAATAAGAGGCCTTTAGAGCATGGGAATATGCTCTAATGGAGCTTTAGTAGGCTACTAGATCTTAAGAGTAGGTGAGAGTAGAGTAGGTAGAGATGGCTAGGCAAGGGAGGTGTGTAGGTCTTTATATAGTGGATGGGAAGGGGCTAAAAATGGACACAGGGTAATTAGTGACCTCCAGGATGTTGCTGTAGGTCCAGCTCAAGCGTCGCTCTAGCCACCTCACGTCCACCCATAAGCGAGTTGCGCTGGCCCTCCATTACGCACGTGGATTGTGCTAAGGTCCTGCTGGTGCACGCTAGCATGCTCGCTAGCGTGTGCCTAATAGGTAAATTGGGGGGGGTCTGCGGAACCTGCGCCATTCCCTTGGGATCAAGCACCTCCACCATTATGCCATGCTAACGAGATTAATGTCGAGAGGATGTGTTGCTGGTGCGCGGTGGAGGAGAGCTCTCAGCCGTTGGATTTTCATCCAACGACTGAGATCACTTGTTGGGTGGCCCTTGGAAGTACGGCAGGTGACCTTGGGTGCTCCAAATGGTGCCACGTGGCACCATCTGGACCGTCCACCTTTCCTCTCTTGTAGAGGATGCCACGGTGCACGGATCGAAGTGATTTCAGCGTTGTCAGACTGTAATCATCGCTCCGGATCCATCCGTACGGCTGGATTCTTCATCCGAAGCCCATAAAGATGTCGCATTGCCTCCTGGCCATAAAATGTCTAAATTACTATACAATATACACAAATTATCCTAAATGCATTGTAATGCATGTTATGCGCTATTTATACTTATGGAATGCAATGCTAGGCTTAGGAACTATCATAAATAAGCATTTTACCATGAATTTATGCATGTTTATCACCAACCTAGGGTTAGGCTCTGAACTATCAGGCAGAGAGTGGCTCGGATAAGGTGGATCCTGAGTTATCTTCCCACTACAGGTGGTAACAGAATTTAGACGTGCCTGGTCTTGGTTTGGGGTTGCAGAAGTGGTGGTTGTTGTTGAGCACAGAAAACTGCGCGAACAAAGTTTGTTTCGAAAAACCCATCGTTGTAGTTCGATTTGCAAAGAAATCCGTAAATAGATAAATTTATATCGAAATTCTAAGAATTCCGAGTCGAACACAAGGAGGCTACGTCGATCTAAAATCCGTGATTTATGTTTTTTTTGTGCTTTTCTTTGAAAATGAAATAATTACAAAGGAATTGATATAAATAATAAGAGAGAGAAAGAGAGAGAGAGAGGGAGAACAATCACTTGATATAATCAGAATGTTTTTACAACTACAAAGCGGGAAATGATTACAACTAAAAAGTAGAAATTTCTATTCTAGAAAGCGATTAAAAAGAAGGGAGAGAGATGTTATCTTTCTCTTCCTCGACGAATGCTTGGAGGATGAGCCAGACGAAGCGATGCCTCGTGATTGGAAAGCAATAATGGCTCCTAATTAACCTCAATAATGTTTGAACTTAGCTTAAATTATGGATATTGCACTCATATATTGCATATCATGCATTGCATCAGTCTATTTAGAATAAGATGAGATATCCTGCTAGTTAATGGTATTTTATTGCTATTTGCAGATAATAAAGTGATCCAGGATGGAGATAATGGAATAAAGCAATAAAGGAAGAAGAAGACTGATTCAGATAAGAGGAGTGAGGAGGATAGCCTTATCCCTACCCTTAGAAACCCTAGGACAGCCTTCCCAAATCCAAAACAACCTCCATTAGCGCACCTTAACCTTAAAACCCAAACATGGATAGCACTATCCAAGTTCTCATCCACCCTATCCCTATCCCAAACACTTAGGAACCAAAACCAACCTTAGAAAATGTAAAACCCACTCTCCAGCACATTTTAGGACATCCAGACATCTGGCTGGATGTCTGATTTATGCAGAATAACAATCCAGGAAACCAAAACTCATATTGACACAAAATTGGACGTCTAATTAATGTCCGGATGTCCAATTTTGTAGTATAAGATGTTTGACCATTATTCTGGATGTCTGATACTACTCTCTAGTTCCTGATTTTGCTGTTGAAAGCCCTAGCTTACCTATTTTGACATAGGAACCCCACCAGACACCCTTGGAAACCTAATTAGAGACCACCTAAGCCTAGTCCACTATCCATAGCCATACTTATCCTATCCCTAACCCAATTGAACCATCCCATACCTAATTGGGTGCATCTACAGTTGATTGGGTGTACCTAAACCCAATTGGATCCACCCAGGATCTAATTGACTCATACCTATTAGGGTTACCCTAGCCTAATCACATGCACACATCCAATTAGACTTGACCTATACCTAATTAGGTTCACTCCTATCCAATTAGACTTTTCTAAGCCTAATTAGGTCCACACGGACTTAATCTAGATTGACCCAACCTATTTAGCACCTAATCCTACCAAAACCCACAACCTAGTCCTACGAAAAATACACAACCACACACACACACACCCCTTCCCATTCTACCCCTACCAAACCCATGCACACTCTCTTGGAAACCCTAAAAACTTGTGTCAAACCTAGATCCAAAAAATGTGGCATTAGCTATTTTTGGAGCCACCAAAAGTGGCAACCAAATGGAGCCTTCCATAAGGGCAAAGAGAGAACCACGAAATTGGACTATCTCCATACACTCTCCCATCCATACTCTCCACTCTAAACTTCCTTCCACCCTCCAAAACCTTAAGACCATCCTCCTCATCCTCCTCCAAGGCTCCATGGACAGCTTGCTAGAGAAGCTTCTCTCCAAAGCTTCAAGGATGGCCATTGGTAGAGAAAGGGTGCAACACCCTCCTCTCTCTACTTGGGTGCACTCGCCGCCATCTTCTTTTCTTCTTCGACGACCATGAAGGCTCACCCATAGCCTCTTGTGGCCGACCATCTCTTTTGGTAGGCATGTAGACCTGTTTGCATACCCAAGGTCTAGCCTACACCCTCACACAAGGCCGATGGCCCTAGTGGCAACTTTCCGGTGTGAGGGATTTCTTCTATTTATTTGCTTTCTAGTGTAGGTGATATGTGATAATCTTTTATGCATAAATAATTTCATGATGTTTCTATGATTGATATTGTCCTCATGTTTGCTTGCCTATATGATACTTAGGTTTGATCACACCATGCACGGCCACCATGGCCTCATTTAGATGCACATAGTCACTTAGGTTTTTTCCAGTTTATCTAGATCTAGGTTTCATTTTGCTTTTCAAAATAAAGATCAAAAACACAAAAAAAAGTGCAAAAGACAAAAAGAGAAAAAAATATTAGGTTAGATTTAGGTTATAAAAGTCGATTCAAATCTCAATTCGTTTTCACGCCTCCCAGAGATGAATGACCGAGACTCAAGTTCGAAAGAGAATAAAATCAACGTGAGTTTCGTTATCACAAATATCTTTGACGAGTGGTTTTTGCAACTATAATACGATTTCCAATGATCTCAAAATACGCGATTTCCACCTTGTCAAATGGCACCGTTGTTGGGGAGGCAACGCGCGAGTTCAAATTTGGATTTTCTTAACTTCTGTTTGTTTTGATTGTAGGGTGTGAAGATGAGGATCCGTGCATACATCGACCTGTGGTGAAGATCGCAAGTATTTACTTCATCCTCTAGTTTGTTGCTTCCTGATAAACGCCAGTTTATCATCATTCTTATGCATTAAAACAAACCTAGCTCTTAGGATTTCACTCCGCAAATGGGTTTTTGGTCGGCATTTAGGCATAAAATAGGTTAGACATGCATTGCATTTTTTATTGTCTTTTTAATATGTTCTTGTGAGTGTTAGGGATGTACAGATATATAGATCCCTAAAACCCTAGTACTCAAGAAGGCAAATGGTGAAGGAGAAGCCCAGACTAGCTGGAACTCAGCCTAATCCAGCTCACCTCAGCTTGATCCAGCTCACCGCAGCTGGAACCTAGCTTACTTGAACTAGGGTTAGCTCATCCTAGCTCCATTCAGCTAATCTCAGCCGGATGGCAACTCAAGAGAGTTCACCCTAGCTCACCCTAGCTCAAGTCAGCTCAGATCCAGCTCAACTTAGCTGAGTCTAGCTCATCTCAGCTCCCACTAGTCCACAGGGAGCTCTAGCTAGCTCAGCTAAGTTGACAGGAGTTCACCCCAGCTCAGATCCAGCTACATTCAGCTTTACACAGCTCCAGCCAGCTGAAGAAGAACTCATCCCAGCTCAGGAAGCTCAAGTCCAGCTCCCGGGGACTCAGCTTAGCTCAACTCAGTTGAGCTAAGCTACCTTAGCTGCCTCAACCAGCTTGATTCTCCCTGGGAGCACCAGACCCAGCTCACCTTAGCTCATTATGGTAGAAGCTAGCTTACCTTAGCTTGACTTAGTAGCTAGCAAAGAACTAGCAAGCTAAGCCAGCTAGAATAGCTCCATGCCAGCCTCTTCAGCAGCAGCCAGCTCCAATTTCAGCTCCAGACTTCTCCTCCTCAGCTCCTCCCTCCAAACTCTAGCTCCAACACCTTCTCCTCTACTCCTCCATTAGCTAATCTAGCTTAGCTTAGCTTACCTTAGCTATGCTCCAACTTCCTTGGCTTGTACCACCCCAAAAACCCACCTAACAACTCCACCCAACTAGCTCCACCTAAGCTCCACATAAGCTAACCTACTTGGCACCAACCTAACCTACCCACCACCTCCAAAAGACACCAAAAAGTGGCGCCAAAAACTACCCTAACCACCCCCTTAATGGCGCCACTTTTCCCTCCAAAATCCCCCCTCATCTCCACCACACAATTTCCCTTGAATTCATCTCCACCATCCACCTAACCCCCCTTCTAGAAGACCCCATGTTGGCGCCAACATGGTGGTGTCTCTCCACCACCAAAAGACACCAACACCACCATAACTACCCCCTTTAACACCCCTTGGGTTGGCGCCAACTCTCCTTAGCCATAGGATCACCAACCACCTCCATTCTTCCATCCTAGCCCTCCATTTCAAGGGGCACCTTAACCCCCCATCCTACCCTATAAAAGGACCACTACCCACCACCATTCAAGTCATCCTTGGCTAGCAATTTCACTCTCATATTCCACCAAGAAGCCCACGTCCAAGAGAGAAGAAGAAGAAGAAGATTAAGGGGATATTCTATTCCCTTGGTGCCTTCCCCTCTTCCCTTCTCTCTTGGGTCACGCCAGCCAAAGGAGAAGCCAGGCAAGGAAGATCTTGGAGGAGATCTTGAAGGTGGTCACGCCACCTTGGAGGAGTTTTTGAGGGTGGTGCACGCCCACCCCTTTGGAGAGAGCATTAAAGGTGGTAGCTTCCACCTTGGAGGAGCTCTCAAGGAAGGAGAAGAAGGAAGCCCTCTTTTCAAGCCAAGGAGCAGCTAGGCTTGGAGCAAGAAGACAACCTTCTTCACCATTGTTACAAGAGGATTCGTGTTTCTTTTCTTTCTTTTAGATTGTTTAATTCTAGTAGAAGCATTCCTCTACTTGTCCTTGAAAAGAACACTCATTCTACTCAATCAAAATTGCCTTCTTTTAGCTTTTTTTTATTGCAGTTGTTTGTTTGGGTTCTAGCACTTGTTTCACCTCTTCTTCCTAATTACCCTAGGCCTCCACTTGCCTAGAGTGAGCTTAGGAAGAAGATATTTCTATCTTTTAGATTTAGTTAACCATTTGTAGGTGTTAGTTCTTTTCGCTACAATCTGTAGTTTGCCCTCGTCTTTTCAAAATACAAAAAAAAAAATTACATATTGAAAAATATCAAAAAGAAAGTTGAGATCTATCTGTAAGAAAGAGGATTAATTTTTCAATTTTTTCCTCCTTGATGACCCTAGATACTCCCCTATCTAGGATATAAATTTAAAAGCGAAAGTGGATTCGCGTGTTATAATGACGTTAAAAACCCGCTTTTACAAATCACGCGTTTTTCGGTATCACTTTTTGGCGCCGTTGCCGGGGAGGCACGGCTTTGCATTAATTAATTTTCTCTTGCTTTAAGTGGATCTCATCCCCTTCTCTTTCTTTCTTTTGTGTGTGCAGGAACTACAGCAGGAAGGCGGGAATCTGGAAGCGAGAGCTCAAAGTTCCTTTTCTTCCCGTGAAATTCAGGTTGGTTCCTCTTTCTAGTCACATAATTAATTAAAACTACCAAAAATATATAAAACCTGGCTTTCAGGATCCAAAACAACTTAATTAAGTGGAGTGGTGCATTATAAAATCCATTGTTTGCTTGTATGCTTCTTTAACACCACTCCATTGCAAGTATTGGTGTTCTGTTTTTCGGGTCCAGATTTCTGTCCAGACTTGAAAAATCAACTCCTAACATCATAGGCCTCCTAAAATCATAACATTTCATAGAGTGATCCCCAATTAAGTTTGGAACATCTGTTCCAAATTTCAGATCAATTGGATTTGTATTTAATTTTTAAAAATTCGTGAATTGCAGAGGGGTCACACCCTTTAATCTTCCTATTTTGTTACTGTCCGCAAATTTTTAAAATTTTTATACTCATTTAATTTTTGTGAATTTTAGTTTTCTGGAATCCTTGTGAAATTTTACACATCATATAAAATCACAAAAATTTTCGGAGGTCGGTGGTAATACTGAAAAGTCCACAATACCCACGGGTATCATTTCTGGACTTTGACACCAGTACAATTAAAAATTTAAAATAATTATCAAACAAATTCTTAAAATCTTACAAAAATCTTTTTTGGAATCCTTGTTTGATTTTCTTCAAAGTAGTGGTGTTGTTTGACTTGTTTGGACCACTACTTAATTCTGAAAGCCTAAAAATAATTCATTGGTAGTAAAACTTCTGTCTTAGGGATAATTGGCTTAGGGTTTCTTTCTTTCTCTTTAGGGACTCAATTAAAAGGAAATATACAATCACACATGCAACTTGTCTTCCTTTGATTGTGAACTTTCAAACTTGTTTGAAAACTTAAAGAGAAAAACCCTAAAACTCATTTAATTAAATCAAATCCTAAAAGACAAAAATACAAAAAAATTGTGTGACAACTTGATTTTCATTGGAGCCACTCTCCAATTCCTGCACACACACAAAAAAAATCAAAATAACAAGGCAACATCCCAATAAACGCCCTCCACATTCCGTGTGCACTATAGCATCCTAGACCTAATTAAAACTTGTAGCAACTTGACCCCTAAGGCTTTATCAACTTAGGCTTGCTATTTAGGTCTTAAATTTTCCTTTGTTAGTACCAATTCTGTCATCTATATCTGGTGTTCAGGCTGAGGGGCCATGTCAAACGACCAGGCACGGGTTTGTACAAGCACCTGGGATTTTCCTTGCAAAACGTTTGGGCCCAAAACTCCCCTTAAGCAACTTGGCTAGATTTGTTGATAGAACGGGTATTCACTATTGACTACTTATTTCCTATATAGACCAAGTCTTAGATTATTATTAGGGAGTCACATTTAAGTTAGGTCTAGTTTTATTTGTTTGAATTGCACACTTTCTCTCATCTCTTTCTCTTCTCCTCCCTTCTCGTTCTTCCATTTTATGCACGGGCGACGGTCTCAAAATCCGCACTTGGAAGGACCATTTGATTTCGCCCCCACGCAAAAAGACCACTTTTTCTGTCTTCTTCTCCTGAAAAAATGGAAACACAACAAAATAGGTCCACTGACTCTTCCACGTCCACCTCTAACCCCACCACTAACCATAATTCTAACCCTTCCACACAAAACCCAACCACCAGTAACTTCCCACACTTGGAGCTCCCTAATCTTGAGTTGCCCCACACACAACATCAAGACCCCCTACCTGATCTTTTAAAATTGATGGCCGATCAGATTAATAAATTAAATTCCAATCAACAAACATTGACTAGGAACATCCAAAACCTACCCAATCCAAGGCCAAACCCACCACCCCGTCAGCAGCCTGTTGTTCCTCTAAAAGATTTCTATGATCTGTCTTATTATGAGGAATGACCAGGGGTGGTCATACCGGAGGGGGACTTTGAGATCAAGCCTGTGGTCCTGAACCTAATTAAACACTTTCATGGCCTTCCTAGGGAAGACCCTTTCAGCCACCTTGAAGAGCTAACTCTTCTTGCACAGACAACCCGTTCCCGAAATGTGCAAGAAGACATATGGCTGATGCGGCTTTTTCCATTATATCTTAAAGATAAGGCCGCTTATTGGTTCAGGACCATTGGCCGACCCATCACAACATGGCCTCAACTCAAGAGTGCCTTCCTCTAGAAATTCTTTCCCATAGGTCGTACCAATTCCTTACGAAGATCTATTACGACCTTTCACCAAAAATCTGGTGAAACTTTCCATGATTCTTGGGAAAGATTTCAAGACCTTTTAAGAAGTTGCCCGCACCACGAGATTCCTTTATGGCAGCTCGTGCAAATCTTCTATCATGGATTAGAAGATCAAATCCGACATTTTGTCGACGCCTCGTGTGGCGGCAACTTTTTAAATAAAGATGTAGAAAGTGCCTATGACCTGTTCGAAGAAATGAGTGAAAACTCATTTAATCAAGTTCCATGAACACATTTTGCAGAACCCAAAACCCGCAATTCGGTGTTCATGAAATAGGCACTCAATCTATCCCTGTCACCCAAGATGATCTTCAATTGATTGCTCAAAAACTCGACCAGATGCATATTAATCAAAAGAAAATTGAGGAAAGACTGGCCACATCTAACCCAGCCTAACTTTCCACGAATAGAAAATTTGCACAATCTCAACACTACCCCTGCTGATTATTCTGAGGTTGCCCATGATTCACTGGGGAATTACAACTATCCAGATCTTAACCCCACTCAAAATATTTCTGCCATCTAGGAGCCCTTTAAAAATTCTTCCAATTGGAAAAATTATCCGAACTACTCCTGGAATAATCAAGTTTCCTCCCAACCATATCACTTTAATGGGTATGGGTCGAAACCAAACTTCCACCCTGGGCCATCCCAACAAGACATCAATGCCCAGATGATGCGAACCCTGCAGGATATGCAAACAAAAATGACGGAAGTAACCTGCAACATCATAAATCTGAACAATCAGATTGGGGTTACTCCCACGCAAAAACTTGTAGGACATCTTCCGTCCCAACCCATACCCAACCCTAATCACCAAGGGAACCATTATATGGGCAGAAATCCACATTATCCAAATCAGCCTCCTCCTAATCCACCACCTCAGTAGTCACCCAGGTTTCTACAATCACAGGCCCCCCCACCTCCTCCAAATAATAATCCGACTGCACATGCAGTTACTTTGAGGAGTGGGAAAACCACCACTGACCCCGGGCCTTCACACGAACCTGGTAAGATACCTGTGCAAATTGACTCCCCACCTCCCCATCAGGAGGAAAAAGAAAAACAAAAATCTCAAGACAAGATTCCTGTCCCTTTCCCACAAGCTCTCTACCCTACCACCAACAAAAATAAGAAATCTGAGCCCACTACAGAAGAACTCATGGAGATATTTGTGCAAGTTCATATCAATATTCCTCTCCTAGATGCCGTTAAATATATACCTGCCTATGATAAATTTTTGAAGGAGATTTGTACTCCTAAAAGGCAGGCCAAAAATCTTGGACAGGTGCATCTTTCAGAGACAGTAAGCTCTGTCATATAGAGTAAGCTGCCTCCTAAGATGAAAGATCCGGGGGCACCTTTAATTTCTGTAATTATTGATGACAATACATTTAATCGCGCCCTCCTTGATCTTGGTGCCTCAGTTAATATTATTCCCACAAGTTTATTCGAAGAATTTTAGATCGGTGAATTAAAACCCGTCGAGGTTACCCTGCAATTAGCCGACCGATCTACAATCAAACCTCGTGGGATTGTCGAGGATGTTTTAGTCAAGGTCCAGAATTGTGTCTTCCCTGCAGACTTTCTGGTTCTTGACATTGAGGCACCCGAATCATTACTGGACTCACCAATAATCCTTGGACGCCCCTTTTTGGCCACTGCAAAGGCAAATATCAACTGCCACACAGGCAAAATGGATATCAACTGTGCAGGCCAAACTATCACTTTAGATATTTTTAAATCCTCCAGGAGATTCCATGATGATAACTTCTTTGAGGACTCAGATACTGAAATTTCCAATATGGTGGAGGAGACAATGTTAATAGATACCCTTACCGACCATAATTTTTTTGAGGACTCTGATTCAGAATCAGTGGTCGGCGAAATCTGTGATCCGAAAACTTGTCTTAACCCCAAATTTATTCCTGATACCCCCCTTAACCCACCCACTATTCACGCACCTAATTTTTCCACACTAACTTCCCCCAATCCTCACCATTCCTTCCCTGACCCCTTTCTTACAGACCTGCCACCAACCCCGCCCGAGTTTGGCAGCCAACCTGATTTAAAACCATGGCCAGACTCGGGCTACACTTATCATTTTCCATCCAACTTTGATCCCAATATTATTTCTAATCAATTTTCTAGGGATCTAGAAGAAGACACCTTTTTTGCGGGCATCCAAGTGTCCAATTATCTACATGATTTTACGTCTTCCGTGCATACCTTCACGCCTGGCTGAATGGCATAAAAGATAGCACTGGATGGGAGGTAACCCATCATTTTTTCTTGTTTTCCCTTTTTTTCTTCTTTTTCCAGGTTTTGTTCCTCCTAAACCTGACCGTTCTTCACTAAGGTGATCCCTTTTCCCTCCTAATGCATGAGGACATGGCATATCTTAAGCATGGGGGGGTGTTTTTAAATTTTACGATCGATTTAGGATTTTCAAAACCTAAAAACATGCATTTTTTTTTAATTTATTTCCTGCTTGCATACCCAAAAGAAATAATAAAAATGTTCAAAACTTTTTGAGGAAAAATTTTGAAATCGGGACTAAGGTCAAAAAATTCACTTTTGGTACAATGGGATTTAATCTTTAACAAACTAAGGATGAGGATATGGATCTGATCATTAGAATTCCAGGGTCTATTTTAGACTAGATCAGATATCCTTCTATAAAATTCCACCTGAACTCAAGATAGTTCAGGTGACTTGATCCTATTTTGTAATATGGAAATTATTTGACTTAGCCTCTGATTCAAAAACTTGCATGTTTTGAGAAACTTCTTGTGTCACTCTTCACACATAAGCCAACACTTAAAAATAACTAAAAATTTGAAAAACTCCCTTGTTTGGACTTAGTAAAAGTTTGAAACAGATCATTGGTTTGAGCTCCCACCGCCGAGAAGGAGGAAAATGCCTCCTTTGAGGATGCGATGTCAACATGTTACCCCCTCGGCGTTGCTCCATATCTATATTTCATATCTTTAGACGGAGCATTAAAGCGCATTTTAGCAGCTCAAGTGTCTTGGACGGTGCTCTACCTATAGTGTCGGAGCAAGAGCTTGAGTTTGCTTGGAGCGCCCCTTTTCACCGCATTGTGTTTTGGGGTTGTGAGCTCCTGGGTGGTGTCATGGACAGTGCTATCCCGAAGTACTGGTGCCAGAGCCCCCTCGAGGAATGGTAACGGGAATGATGATCCTGACACATCTGTTGTAAGACTAAGCTAAAAATAAGCATGGGGGAGAAAAAAAAATATATATATATATAAAATATATATATATAATAATAATAATAACACGTCCTTATAAATGTTGGCTTTTCACAAGCACAGACATAAGGTTTTAAAGGATTTTGCAAGTTACGAATCAGATTCACGAGCCAGAAGAATCCTAAAAACAAACATTTCAAGTCATCTGAATTAACAAGGGGTTAATTTGTGAACTTTCTGGAAGATATATTGATCCCGTTCTATCTAATGGTTGGATCCAAAAACAAATCCTGATGTTTATCTACAACAAATCCCGTACCTCCAGTGTTTTAATCTACCAAGGTCCATTAATCTCTTTTTCTCCTCAAAAGTCGAAAAAATTAGATTTCCCAAAAATTCTGTTTTAAGTTTTGCTAAGAGACTAGCAAAAGAAAAGCATGGGGGTGTGATAAACGCCAGTTTATCATCATTCTTATGCATTAAAACAAACCTAGCTCTTAAGATTTTACTCCGCAAATGGGTTTTTGGTCTGCATTTAGGCATAAGATAGGTTAGGCATGCATTGCATTTTTTATTGTCTTTTTAATATGTTTTTGTGAGTGTTAGGGATGTACAGATATATAGATCCCTAAAACCGTAGCACTCAAGAAGGCAAATGGTGAAGGAGAAGCCCAGACTAGCTGGAACTCAGCCTAATCCAGCTCACCTCAGCTTGATCCAGCTCACCTCAGCTTGATCCAGCTCACCGCAGCTGGAACCTAGCTTACTTGAACTAGGGTTAGCTCATCCCAGCTCCATTCAGTTAATCTCAGCTGGATGGTAGCTCAAGAGAGTTCACCTTAGCTCACCCTAGCTCAAGTCAGCTCAGATCCAGCTCAACTTAGCTGAGTCTAGCTCATCTCAGCTCCCACTAGTCCACAGGGAGCTCTAGCTAGCTCAGCTAAGTTGAAAGGAGTTCACCCCAGCTCAGATCCAGCTACATCCAGCTCCACTCAGCTCCAGCCAGCTAAAGAAGAACTCATCCCAGCTCAGGAAGCTCAAGTCCAGCTCCCGGGGACTCAGCTTAGCTCAACTCAGTTGAGCTAAGCTACCTTAGCTGCCTCAACCAGCTTGATTCTCCCCGGGAGCACCAGACCCAGCTCACCTTAGCTCATTATGGTAGAAGCTAGCTTACCTTAGCTCGGCTTAGTAGCTAGCAAAGAACTAGCAAGCTAAGCCAGCTAAAATAGCTCCATGCCAACCTCTTCAGCAGCAGCCAACTCCAATTTCAGCTCCAGACTTCTCCTCCTCAGCTCCTCCCTCCAAACTCTAGCTCCAACACCATCTCCTCTACTCCTCCATTAGCTAATCTAGCTTAGCTTAGCTTAGCTTAGCTATGCTCCAACTTCCTTGGCTTGTACCACCCCAAAAACCCACCTAACAACTCCACCCAACTAGCTCCACCTAAGCTCCACATAAGCTAACCTACTTGGCACCAACCTAACCTACCCACCACCTCCAAAAGACACCAAAAAGTGGCACCAAAAACTACCCTAACCACCCCCTTAATGGCGCCACTTTTCCCTCCAAAATCCCCCCTCATCTCCACCACACAATTTCCCTTGAATTCATCTCCACCATCCACCTAACCCCCCTTCTAGAAGACCCCATGTTGGCGCCAACATGGTGGTGTCTCTCCACCACCAAAAGACACCAACACCACCATAACTACCCCCTTTAACACCCCTTGGGTTGGCGCCAACTCTCCTTAGCCATAGGATCACCAACCACCTCCATTCTTCCGTCCTAGCCCTCCATTTCAAGGGGCACCTTAACCCCCCATCCTACCCTATAAAAAGACCACTACCCACCACCATTCAAGTCATCCTTGGCTAGCAATTTCACTCTCATATTCCACCAAGAAGCCCACGTCCAAGAGAGAAGAAGAAGAAGAAGATTAAGGGGATATTCTGTTCCCTTGGTGCCTTCCCCTCTTCCCTTCTCTCTTGGGTCACGCCAGCCAAAGGAGAAGCCAGGCAAGGAAGATCTTGGAGGAGATCTTGAAGGTGGTCACGCCACCTTGGAGGAGTTTTTGAGGGTGGTGCACGCCCACCCCTTTGGAGAGAGCATTAAAGGTGGTAGCTTCCACCTTGGAGGAGCTCTCAAGGAAGGAGAAGAAGGAAGCCCTGTTTTCAAGCCAAGGAGCAGCTAGGCTTGGAGCAAGAAGACAACCTTCTTCACCATTGTTACAAGAGGATTTGTGTTTCTTTTCTTCCTTTTAGATTGTTTAATTCTAGTAGAAAGATTCCTCTACTTGTCCTTGAAAAGAACACTCATTCTACTCAATCAAAATTGCCTTCTTTTAGCTTTTTTTTATTGCAGTTGTTTGTTTGGGTTCTAGCACTTGTTTCACCTCTTCTTCCTAATTACCCTAGGCCTCCACTTGCCTAGAGTGAGCTTAGGAAGAAGATATTTCTATCTTTTAGATTTAGTTAACCATTTGTAGGTGTTAGTTCTTTTCGCTACAATCTGCAGTTTGCCCTCGTCTTTTCAAAATACAAAAAAAAAATTACATATTGAAAAATATCAAAAAGAAAGTTGAGATCTATCTGTAAGAAAGAGGATTAATTTTTTAATTTTTTCCTCCTTGGACGACCCTAGATACTCCCCTATCTAGGATATAAATTTAAAAGAGAAAGCGGATTCGTGTGTTACAACGACGTTAAAAACCCACTTTTACAAATCACGCGTATTTCGCTATCACTTCCTTAGTTTAAAAAAAAATAAAAATATATACATATATATATATTCAAATTCAAATTTTTGGATCTGAATTAAAAAAAAAAAATCTTTCTTTTTTGTGTGTTTTAACTTGGAAACTATTTAAACACACCAAAATCAGATTTGGAAATTTACCCTGCAAATATTTACGACTTTCAAAAATTTATTGCGGTGAAATTAGGAGTCCAAAACTCTTGGGATTTGGTCTGATATTAGGTTTTCAAACCAGCTTTCCAGCACCACCTTTTATTTGGAAAAATTCACACAGTCAAAGGGTGTCAGAACAGTCTGTACTCTGATTTTTTATAACTTTAAACGTTAATTCTGACCTCTACATAAATCAGATCTCTTTGAAATTTGTGGGGTTGGAAAGCCACTAAAACTTAGTCTTTTTTTTATAAATTTTCAAGAATTTTTGGATTTTCTTTGATACTGTTTCAAACTACACTTCTCGCAGGGGGTCTATCTGGCCTATTTGACCCCCTGGAACATAAAAATTTGTGAAAAATTACACGAAAAAGTAAAAATCTTAAAAAAATATTCCCTGAAAAACTTATTGAAGAAGGAAGATCTCCACAAAATTTCATATTATTTTTCTTGAGTTACTGATTTGAGGAGTGATTTCAAGTCAGACTAAGGTTTGACTGCAGATTTTAGAAGAAGCACAAACCCTAGGTAATTCACATTAGGGTTTAAGTTTAGAGACCCAAAACAAACCTGTTTGAGCCTGATCTAGGTGTGATTGCATGAGAAGGGATTTGCTGTGATTGGTTGTCTTCCCCTCACCCACTTGAATTGAAATTGATCTATATTTCAACTTAGGCAACCAATTAGGTCTATTTCACTTAGTAGTAGTGCCTTAAGACCATTGTTTTCCTTGATTGGGTCACACCACTTCTACCTTATTGGACTTAAAAGCATCATATAAACCTATCTGATATTAGGGTTTCCACACTATGGTAGAGCACATTTGCATGCCATACTTAAAGGAAATTCATATAACAATTGGGACTTGAAAAATCTATTGTGTGCTTCACTATAACCTTGTTTGAATTGACCTAAACAAGGAAACCTTAAAATAAAAAAATTAATACAAGAACTTGAACCATAAAAGCCACTACACCAATTAAAGCTTGTATTGCAAACCCTTTGTCTGTGCACTTCACACTCTAAATCCAATTTTAAGGGCAACATCCCCAATCACCCAATCACATTCCAAGAGCACTCTAAGCCCAAGCCTAAAACTAAGTAGACGTGCCCTAGGCATGACTAAATTACTTGGTAACTGAAATTTAATTGGGTAAAAATCAAGGCCTTGTCTATTTGGACAAATTGGTGACAAGAAAGGTCGGTGCGGTAACTATGTTAACCTTTAGTGGTGTCCTACCGTGCTGGGTGTCTTAGGGGGTCCCACCAATCTGGCCAGCCAAGTAATTCAAGGGTTGGTTTAACCCAGTTCCATCTCAGGATACCAGGTTTAGATCCAATTAGGGTATACAATTTAAGGCTAGCTTGTTTGCTTGATTTGGGGCTCTCTCATCTTTCTTCCTAGGCCATTACCGTAATTCCACCAGCCCCTTGTAGCTGGCTGTGTCTTCCTAAGGAAGACTATCTCTTATCTCTATTCGCATCTTCTCTCAAATATCCATGAACCCATATCATTCTTTTGACCCTCAGGGTCCTCCATCTCCCAACCTAACCATGATTTCGACTCCTCCTGGTTGGGAGACTCATCCTAACCAGCTAGGATATGATCATCCTTATCCCCCAGATTATTTAGAACCTGAACCTCATGGATCCAACCCTTAGCTAGATCAGAACCAATTGAAAGCCATAGTTGCTGAATTCCAGGAATATAACAAGGATTATACAAATCAATGTGCCAAGCTCCTGGAGCAAATTAGACAATCCCAGGCACAATCTCAATCTTATCACTCCTCCCAAGAATAAGAGACTTGGAACAACTAGCCTAGTGGGTCTAGTGACCCATATTTTGGATCCACTAGCTACTCTATTGATTCTTACTACCATGGGGGGCATCTTGGACTCAGCCAACCTAAAAGACACCTTTGGACCCAATCCGCGATTTGGGTAGATCATTTGAGGAATGCACTATTTCTGATACACCTGTACCTGATGATATATCAGTAAGGAATTGGAATAGTGGATCACAAATACAGGACCACATAATAGGTTCTCAATCAACTCCCTCTATTGTCAGCCCCACTCAGGGTGATACACCTATTGATTCATATCCAAGTTCGTATAACCCTGAGTGGAGAAATAATCCTAATCTTTCATGGCCACCACAAAGACCAACTCAGACTGAACATTGATCTAGGCCAACCCAATATTCCACTCAAACAACTTTAGGGCAACCATCTAGTCCAGCCCAACCTGCAACCACCCTTGAAGATATCATGAACATTTTGTTGGACTTTGACAAGAAAAATGAAAAAAGGCTGACTAAGTTGAAAAATAAAATGAAATCTCAAGAGGATCAAATCAAGAGACTTCAAGAATCACTTTATCCCCGGATGCACACTCCTTTTCACTCCTATTCTCCACCTATTCTTCCAACCCCTTCTCCAATCTATCATACATGCCATTGTGCGGGGGCCAAATCTGTGGCCTTTAAAAGGAAGAGAAAATCTAAGAGCCCACCTAAACTATCTAATTTGGGCTCAACCAAAAATCATAAGACCAAACCCACATCTAGCTCTGACTTAGACTCTAGGGACAAAAAGAAGAAAAAGGCTTCTGAAGTTGATTTGACCTATTTACCCTTTCCTGAGGCCTTAAAGAAAGAGTCACAAAAGAAGAAAAAGACTTGCACACCTAAAGAGGTGGTTTTATCAGCTAACATAAGTGCATTTGTTTCTGGCACTCTACCACCTAAAAAGACCAACCGTGGAAAACCTTTCATATCTTGTGCCATCAAGGGATTCACCTTCAACAAAGCCCTTGTTGATCTAGGGTCTTCCATTAGCTTGATTCCTACCGCCCTTTTTGACCACACCAGACTTGGAGATCTACACCACACACCTGTCACCATTAGAATGGCAGATGGCTCCATCAAAACAACTAAGGGGGTAGTTCAGGATGTGATTATTAAAGTGTAAGGCCTTAGCTTTCCAGTCGATTTTATTGTCATGGACATGAATATACATAAGAAGCTAAGTAATTCACCCATTATTCTGGGTCGACCTTTCTTGGCTACAGCAAATGCACGGATTGACTGTTACTCAGGATATATGGAGCTGAGTAGCGGCAATGAGAAGATTCACTTTGATATGTATGCAGTCGCTAAGGAAACAAAGTCAGGGTATTTTCTGGATGTCATGGAAAGTGAGTCGGAGGGTAATTCAGAAGAAACTATGGCAATTGACACCTGGGTAGAACCACATGACCCGAATCAACAATCCACTAGATCACATAAGTCACCATCAATACAGGATCAAATCTTTGATAGCATGGTTGACTATCTTGACCGACCTAGCCCAATTCAAACCCCTACCCCTTGCAATGAATCCCAGATTACCCAATTGATCAAAATGGTTCATGAAATAAAAGAAGCTAGTGTTAAAGAATATGATGATATAAGAAAAGAGCTTCATAGAATCCAGGACGAGCAACAAAAATCAGAAACATTTGAATTTGGGTCAGGTGTGCCACAACCAATTTGTGATTCGGTGGTGGTCATGCAGGATTCTATTGATCAAACACTCGAGGTGGATGATATTGATAATCTTATTAAAGTCGAGAATGGAGATTTATTCGAGAATCTTGATCTTGATTTAGGGCCTGAGTACCAGTCATTTCATTTTGAGGAACCAAGTATTAAGGGACCTGAATACGATTTTGTTGTATTTTAGAATACCCATGGAGACATTGATGAATTAATTCAAATGATCTCATACATGGAGCAACAAAATCAAAAGGACCGTAACAACTCCTCAATCAATGATTCATCCCATTCCACTTTCATAAAGGGACTCACTACTAAATCTAATGACCAATTTCATCTAAGTGAGAAGGAAATATCCCTTATGAAAAGGATATTCAAGAGATTGAAAGACTGTTGGGGATAACATATGATGAGTTATCGGAGGATGCTAAAAATTTTGGGGAATCATGTGATAATTGGGAATTTGAATTGAAAATTTTTGAAGAGACAAAAGAAGATGATTGATGTAAACACATTTACACTACTTAAGATGTCTATTTATGCATGTTCTTAAGCATAGGATTGCATTTCATGATATAAATATTGCATAACATGCATCATCTTGCATTTAGAGTAGTTTGAATAAAATGGAGGTTAATTGTCTCCTTTTATGTGCTTGGACAGGGCAAACATTTTATCGAGGCCTCGGATCAAAGATCCAACCTATGGATGTGATCAGGGTGACGATTGCAGTTCAACAACTCCAAGATCGCCCAAATCAGGCATCTGTAGCATCAGATAGTGATCGGGGAACCCTAGAAGATCAAGGGCCAGGATGGTGTAAATCCACACTTCAAATGACAAATCCGACTGCATGGACAAATTCGGATCGACGATCGCAGCCCAACGACGCAAAAATCAAGTCAATCCGACATCCGTGGCACCATCTACAACATCCAGAAGATGGATGGCCAAGATGGCACCATGTGGCGCCATCTCGGCTACCCAAACGGCTGCATACATTCTCTAAAGACCCCGCACCAGTTCCCTCTCCACCGTTGGATCTCGATCCAACTACTGTGGGCGATCGAGCCTAAAAGCGCCCACTTGACCATCCGCACCTCGTAGTGCAGTGGTCGAGCGTGCTTGCACGAGCTGCAGCCGCAGGTTCGAACCGCAGCGAAGGGGAGAAAGCCGCGGGCGTGCGGGTGATGGCAGGCGTTGGATTGTCATCGGACGGCCATCTGCGCTCAATTGAGATCACGTGCTATTGCATGCACGGCGTCACGTAGCATCGCACGCGCCGGGCGGGTGCGCAAAAGCGGGCGAAGATGAATCCTAAGCCATCCGATCTCACGATCAGATGGCTGAGAATTAAAGAACATGCGTGGGCATTGAGAAAGGGTGCAACTGAGGACGCATGTGTGGGCGTGGGTGTTACGCCCATGTTGGGGCTTTAGTGACGGATTTATCCGTCACTAAAGACCCCTCATTTATTATTTTAAAGATGTGATGACCATTTTGCCCCCACTCCTTGCAACTATAAAAGGAGACCCCCTCCATACGAAATTCTCATCCCTTCCTTCTCTTCTCTACCTCTCCAAAGCTCAAGAGAAGCTTGCCCCACACCCAAGATGCTTCTCGCGAGATAAAGTCCAAATTTTCGTCCCCCTTCAGAAGTGGATCCCGCGACGACGATGGCGTGCTGCTCCATTCCTGTTCTTCTGCTTCGTCCTCCTTCGTCCTGCTTCGTCCTCCTTCGTCCAGGCGTTGTCCCATCCGGCTCGTCCTCCGAGAGACCGTCGAGGAGGATTTCTCTCTCGCTATTCTTTTTACTGCTTTCTAGTATAGATTTATTGCTTTCTAGTATAGTTCTATTCGTCCTCCAAGCATTCATCGAGGTGGACATTTCTCCCTCCATTCTTTTAATGCTTTCTAGAGTAAATTTATCGCTTTCTAGTGCAATTATTTTTTGCTTTCTAGTTGTAATGAACAATCTCCTTAATGATAAATTCTTTGTTTATTCTACATCTCATTTTGATTTCTATGTGTAATATTCTCTCTCTCTCTTACCCTCTCTCTCTTCTATTTATTGTAAATAATTAGATAGTTTTAAATTGAATTACTTCGTGACAAATAAAAAGAAACGCGTAGTTTTTAAATCAAACGTCTGCCTCCCTGTGTTCTACCCGGAATTTTCATTTCGGTATAAATTTTATTTGTTGAACACGAATTCTTCGCTTTCAAGCTACAACAACAGGTTTTCCAAAACCAAACACGTTAGCGTAGCAATTTGCGTGTACAACATTTTGGCATCGTTGCCGGGGAGGCAACGATCTTTGATTTCTCTTCGCGTTTTGTAACTTACAAATCATTTACCTTACTTCTCTCCTTTCTTATTATGATTGCAGGTACTCTTTCGAGACAAGCAACAACGGTAGATTGGAGTAAAGTGCTGTGGAAGGTTCTGTGAGTTATTCCCCACCTCCCACCCATTAGATTTCATTCCACAACATAATAATTCAAACATCAATTAACCTAGGTATTTTTATAAACTCTAAGGTTAGATTGTTTGTTGTTTGACACCCATACTCACCGCAACCCCCACATTAGAAAAGAAAAAAAAAATCTCACAGAGGTACACAACCTCATCTGATTTTCAAACTCAACCGGTAAACCGATCTTAGGAGCTGGTACACACATTCAAACACATAATTAAGTAGAAATTAGATTAGGTAATCATTTGTGTGCCTAATTAAGTGGTGCATCAGGCAAATTGTTTGAGTTGATTGGGCCGCACCACTTCAAATAAAATAAGCTCATCAAGTTGCTGCCAATTAGGTTCAACTCTTAGTGATTTACCAGGAACTCCACATTCTTTTTAAGCTTCAAAGGAAAACATTTTCACCCGTGATTTCAAAACCTGGTGTGCCAATGAAACTTGTTTGAAAACACCTAAAGTTGAATCCTAAATGCTACTAAGCAAGATTTGAACCTTAAAATTCACCACATCAAAAACAATCTTTCTTGAAAACTACTGGTTGTGCACACACACACAAATCAATCAATCATTAAGGGCACAACACATTTAAAGGTCCCATCACATTCCAAAGCACATTCAAACCTAGCCCTAAATAAAACAGAGTAGACGTTGGCCTTAAGGATTGGACTCGCTTTTCAGAACCCAGAACGAGATTATTTTCGATTAGTCTATTTCTACTATTCAATCTAATGTCTAGCTAAGGGAGCAGAATCAAACGATCGCAGCTGGGGGGTACACTAGGAACCGGAGGCGCAAGCTGAAGGAAGAACCTTCTCCCCAGTCCCTCCTTCTAACTGGTTGGATTGAACAGACGGAAGTAGATAAAATCGTTCCTTTATCTCAAGATGGGTTTTGGCAGTCTGTAGGTCTTTAGGCTAACCCATTTAAGGACAGGTTTGATTGTTTGTATTGCAGGGTGCCTTTCTTCCTCCCGTGTATCATGAATCCTTCCACATATTACACGCATTCCCGTTCTTTCCCTCCTATTGTGAATTATCCTCAACATGACGATTATCCCGACTCCTATTGTAATCAACCATCAGTCAGTTAGGATAATTCGGATTGGGGATACAATTCTGGACCCCCATGTTTAGGGTCTAACCTTGAACACTTTAATTCTGATTTCTATCCTTCTCAGAGCTACATCGATTATAGATCGTCTTCCTTTCATGAACAACCTAATACGATCTACAATCAAGAAGGATACACCGATCCTTACCCATCCTCTAATTTCACTGCCTTTAGGTCATCACCATTTTTTGAACAATTTGAAATGACCTATTATCAGGAAGGGTTTAACGAATCTCAATTCGTTAATTCCTCTGCATTGATGTCAAACCCGCCCAATCCTGAACTAACTCATTTGGTTCAGGTTAATCAGGTTCAAGATAAGGTTCTGGCTAACTTGAGGAATATCATTCAATCGTTAGAAGTTCAGCCAATACCTTGCATTAAGAGATTGGAGCCCCTGATTGAAATGATTGATGATTTAAACAAGTCTTTGTTGGATTGGCTCCAGGATGTTAAGGATAAGAACCCGGGTGAGTTTTTACTTGGGAAATTAGCGAAATTGAGGATGAGATTCGTGGTTGCTTTGATTCAATCTTGGGATGATTCCCAGGATGAACCCTCTTCAGGAAAGCCAATGACAGAGCCCACTCAGGCACCTGTTGGGGGGACACATGTTACGAGGCTGACCAGATTGAATTAAAGCAACCAATTAAGGATGATCTGATTTCTTCACCTAAGATCCCTGAGCCGGGTTACGAGGAAACATATGTCTCCTTGGATCAGAAAGTGACAAAAGATTTTGGGACATACATTGATACGGATCTTGATTTCTTTGATGGTGAAGATTCAAGTTGCGAAGTCTCACGCAAGTTTTCTGAACACGATTTCTGTGAGACGATTGGACCTGAGGAATCTAATAGATCATTTGATAGCCCAATAACTGAGGAAGCTGATCTTACTAGGGCACATATTACGGATCCAGAATCGCATTTTCTGGAGGAATCAATTCAATGCCCTGATTATCAGTTACACCCCATTGAGCTTATCGATAATTTAGTTTCTGAGATAACTAGACCCAAGTCAATTCTGATTCTGCAACATCATTTAGACTTGGAGATTTCAGACGGGGTGATTAATATACAAGAGGCCCTGGAATTTGATATGCTGAATGAGGAGGATAGGAGCTGGGAAGTTTTGATTTGGGAAGTTAATTTTGGAGGAAATGAAAGATTGAGTCGAAGGGTTCCTTTTAAGATGAAACCATCAAATCAGAACCCTTACGACATTTGTTTTGAGGATGTCAAACCCAAGCATACATTCAACGATTATCCTTTTGAGCTTCAATTCTCTGTAACCTGACTTTTTGGTCTTGGGTTGCATCCTCATAAATCGCAGGCCCGACTCCGCTTGCATTCTGATTTTAGGTTTTGGGTAATTCTTATCCAGAACCTAAGATATTCTCGATTATGGGGAATGGGTCTATACCACAATCTGGTCCACATCTATGGACCTCTGTTGATAGGTCAGAAGATTCTTCTATTTATTCTAATTCTGATCTGCACTTGTGAATTCGTCATTTCTTTTCTTTGTATAGTGTGCCTAGCTGAAGGCACTAAACTCAGCACATATAAAGTTCCTTTTAGTTTTCATCTTGGAGTGGACCTGACATTCACGCAATTTAGGTGCTTTCTACGCTTTTCCACTCTGTTTTATGTCTTTTTAATACAATGAGGACATTGCATTAGATAGGCATGGGGGGGTGGATATTTATCTCTGAATTCATTCGTCAGCTCCATAGATTTATTTTATTTTCTTTTATAAAAAAAAATCAAAATTAGGAAAGAGAATTTGGGTTTAAGAAAATTTTCAATCTTAGGAAATACTACATTATGACTTGAACACAAAGACCCTTCAGGTCTTTGGACTTAATCAGCCCGTGTATCCACTAAAATGTGAATTTGTCTTTTGAGTCCTCTCCATCTTAATTCTATCGTAATTAGAGTAAATAAGTTTGGGTGATAAGTACACGACTTATCAACTCGCCCTTTAATTTGAGGGAATTTTGAGTCTTAAGCATCTACACACTTTCTTTGCACTGACTCATTGTTCGGCAATTTTAATGGAAATTAGGTAGCTAATGAACCTTCTAAGGTGATATGGCTGGCAAGTTATCTGGGTAACAACCCATAGGTAGGTTGTCCAAAGCCCAATCACTGGACCTTTCTCTTTTTGCTGCCTTTAGGTAAATCTTAGACCAGGGAAGCCACCTACTTAAAAAAAAAAAGAAAAAAAAAAACAAAAAGAAAAGGAGAAAAGAAGAAAAGAAAAAAAGAAATAAGTCACACTTCATCGCACGAGTATGGCTGGCAAGTTGGTGGTAACAGCTCATTGACCGGTTGTCCAGAGCCCAGCTCAGTAAATGCACTAAAAATTCCCAAAACACTTAGGAAGAAGCGGAGAAGTAGAATAAATCGGGGAGATATACACTGGATTGACCATTGTGTTGACCCCGTAAAAAATAAAAGTAGGGAGAAAGCTACTAGTTGTAAAGGTACACCTTTAGGCAGAATTCTTTTTGAGGTCACCTAGAGGCGTAGAAATCCGAAGTCCGTTTTAACTGCCGGTCAACGAGTCTATCACAATCACAATAAGATGCTTAAAACTTAGGGTTCTCATCAAATCTTGGGTGAGTTGAATGGCCGTAGAAAGCTACTCTTAAAGCCTAAAATTTGAAAATCCAAAAAAAAAATTAGAAAAAAAAGAAAAAGGAGAAAAAGAAAATTTTCTTTGAATAAAGCGAGGGCTTGAGGCGGTTTGCATTTTGGCTAATACTCGGTCGCTGTTGTGTCTTTGAAAGTTCAGTTCCTAAGTAGACAATTTCTTAATGATTGAAAATAACTCAGGCCCAAATAATCTAACCTAATTCTTTTATAAATAGCATATAGTTTTTGCTAGGGACTAGTAAAAGATAGGCATGGGGGTATGATGTAAACACATTTACACTACTTAAGATGTCTATTTATGCATGTTCTTAAGCATAGGATTGCATTTCATGATATAAATATTGCATAACATGCATCATCTTGCATTTAGAGTAGTTTGAATAAAATGGAGGTTAATTGTCTCCTTTTATGTGCTTGGACAGGGCAAACATTTTATCGGGGCCTCAGATCAAAGCTCCAACCGTATGGATGTGATCAGGATGACTATTGGAGTTCAACGACTCCAAGATCGCCCCAATCAAGCATCTGTAGCATCAGATAGTGATCGAGGAACCCTAGAAGATCAAGGGCCAGGATGGTGTAAATCCACACTTCAAATGACAAATCCGACCGCACGGATGAATTCGGATCGACGATCGTAGCCCAACGACGCAAAAATCAAGTCAATCCGACATCCGTGGCACCATCTACAACATCCAGAAGATGGACGGCCAAGATGGTGCCATGTGGCGCCATCTCGGCCGCCCAAATGGCCGCATAGATTTTCTAAAGACCTCGCACTCATTCCCTCTCCGCTGTTGGATCTTGATCCAATGGCTGTGGGCGGCCGAGCCTAAAAGCGCCCGCTCGACCATCCGCGCCTCGTAGCGCAATAGTCGAGCATGCTTGCGCGAGCTGCAGTTGCGGGTTCGAACCGCAGCGAAGGGGAGAAAGGCACGGGCGTGCGGGCGATGGCGGGAATTAGATCGTCATCGGATGGTTGTTTGCACTCAATTGAGATCACGCGCTATTGCACGCACGGCGTCACGCGGCATCGCACGCGCCGGGCGGGCGCGCAGCAGCGGGCGAAGATGAATCTTAAGCCGTCCGATCTCGCGATCGGTCGGCTGAGAATTAAAGAACGTGCGTGAGCATTGAGAAAGGGTGTAGTTGAGGAGGTGTGCGTGGGCGCGGGTGCTACGCCCACATTGGGGCTTTAGTGACGGATTTATCCGTCACTAAAGACCCCTCATTTATTATTTTAAAGATGTAATGAGCATTTTGCCCCCACTCCTTGCAACTATAAAAGGAGACCCCCTCCATACGAAATTCTCATCCCTTCCTTCTCTTCTATACCTCTCCAAAGCTCAAGAGAGGCTTGTCCCACACCCGGGATGCTTCTCGCGAGATAAAGTCCAAATTTCATCCCCCTTCGGAAGTGGATCCCGCGACGACGACGGCATGCTGCTCCATTCCCGTTCTTCTCCTTCGTCCTCATTCATCCTGCTTCTTCCTCCTTCATACAGGTGTCGTCCCGTCCAGCTCATCCTCCAAGCGACCGTCGAGGAGGATTTCTCTCTCCCTATTCTTTTTACTGCTTTCTAGTATAGATTTACTGCTTTCTACTGTAGTTCTGTTCGTCCTCTAAGCATTCGTCGAGGTAGACATTTCTCCCTCCATTCTTTTAATGTTTTCTAGAGTAAATTTATCGCTTTCTAGTGCAATTGTTTTATGCTTTCCAGTTGTAGTGAACAATCTCCTTAATGATAAATTCTTTGTTTATTCTACATCTCATTTTGATTTCTATATGTAATATTCTCTCTCTCTTACCCTCTCTCTCTCTTCTACTTATTGTAAATAATTAGATAGTTTTAAATTGAATTACTTCGTGACAAATAAAAAGAAATGCGTAGTTTTTAAATCAAACGTCCGCTTCCCTATGTTCGACCCAGAATTTTCATTTCGGTATAAATTTTATTTGTTGAACACGAATTCTTCGCTTTCAAGCTACAACGATAGGTTTTCCAAAACCAAACACGTTAGCGTAGCAATTCGATACGTTCAACAATGATACCCAAACATCTTTGGTAGAGACAGAGACTGATCACTAGACCTTGATTTCCAGATCTGACCACATCACTTGGGTCATGCCTTCCATTCATCACCATTATCAAGACCCATATGATTTCACCCCACACAACTCCACCCATACCTCTACCACCCACATTCTCCAACACCTCTCCGGGATGCCTTCATATTCATTTCTTCCAGGCACCCGTATTTATTTGTCTTTCTTCTGTAGCATCTGGCTGCAGATAATCCCAAGCCCCATCTACATATTTTTCCGATTATTTGGACTTGGAATTCATGGACAGCTGGTCCGCATTTGCGGTCCGTTGTTGGTGAATGAGTCTAAAATTCTTATCATTTTACTTGCCATTCTCAATGCTATATTGGTATATCCTTTTTTAGTGTACACCTAGCTGGAGGCATTAATCTTAGCACTTTTATATAGCATATTTTATTTGGCATATTTTCCTGCATATTCAATTTTAGGTGTTGGAATAAGTGGAACGTCAAAATTCAGGAGCCATGCCAGGTGAATTCTACCCTTTTACTCCATATCTTAATTTATTTTTCTTTGTATTCATGCATGAGGACATGCAAGCAAGTAGGCATGGGGGGGGTAGTAATTGTAAACTGAAAATTTTTCTGCCAGCACCTAGGGAAAACCTTTCATACATCATGCTAATTGCAATTTAGGGACCTTAAATTAAGAACAATCGACTCCACCTCCAATGTTCACATTGGAGCTAAAAATCGTTCGCAACAACCACTTTTGACTCATCCACTCACCTTTTTGTTCTAAATTTAGGGTCAAGATGAATGTAACCTGAATTAGGGAAATCTTCGAAGTGCAACTTTGAAAGGTTACAAATAGCATTTATATATATTGCATTCACGAATAAGATTTTTATCAAGAAAATGTATTAAGGATTTCATGCTCGAGTTGATTCCTATAATCTGGAATCCATTGCAATTTTTCACACACATGTAGAATTTGCAATGGATTCACGGTGAAGGCAGATAAACATCTTTAGTCTGTCAAGAAGAAGCAGTGCTTCTTCTCTTGAACCCATGGACAATGTTTTGGGAGTCAGGCATATTTTCTTCCAAAAATCCACCATGTGAGATGAGAGTAGAGTGTACTGGTTCTCTAAGATTAGTGCAAGGAATTTGGAATCCTAGATAATTAGGTGATGATACTCAGAGACTAGGCATAGTTTCCACTCTCAGTTTCTGCGTATACATTTTTGTGCGAAATTTTGAGAGCCACTAAATAGGGTAATTACGCGGAGAGCGAGTTTTCATAAAACGAATGCTAAGGTGGATGGTTATGACCATTCCTTACGGAATCCTCAACTGAAGAAGGGTATTGATGTCAAGGTTAGAAATACATCGTCCTATCTATCTCTCCTGGTGCCGTGAGTAGGCACTTCCACCAAATAAGCCACCCAATGTCTCTTGAGTACCGCTAATCCCTAATAATGCCTCCTCAATAAAGTTCATGAATGTATGCTAGCTTGTTTATGTTGAAAAACATATATATATTATACATAGAAAAAAAGAAAAAAAATTGAATAAAAAAAAAGAGAAAAATTGAAAAAGAAAAAAAATTAGAAAAAGAAGAAAAAGCAAAGAAAAAGAGTGTGAATATTTAGTGTTTATTTCAGTTGCATTGAGGCAATACCACCAAATAAATTTGAGATCCACCAAATATGGCCTTAACCCACCTTTCTTGTGTTTCTGACAGCCCGAATACTTACTGAGGAATTTTGACTTAGTGTTAGAGTTATGGGAACTCAATTAAAGTGTTAATGCTAAGTAAGAGCACCAAATACAGGTCATATGTGTGAATTTGGTGAGATTGTGAGCTGTAGGAAAAGAAAAAGAAAAGAAAAAGAAAAAGAAAAAGAGAGAATGGATACAAAGGAACGAAAAAGGAGCATAGTTTTTCTCGTCTTTCTCTTAGTTGAGTTACTTGATAATCCAGGAATCTAGATTCTGAAGTACTAATTTCTATGTAGCACCAAGTGAGAGTCAGCCACCAATTAAACACCCGTATCCCTCAGACATTCTCTACCCTAGTTTAAAGCTGGGGAGGAATTCATAGAATATCTTGAATACCCCGAGGGAAGAAGTCTGCCTATCCCGCTAGAATTTTACTAGGGGTCAAGTACAAGCTTTAGAGGTGAATCAGGTCTTTCACTCGAATCCGTCGCGAAAGCTACATAGCTGCACTTTCACGTATCTAGATTTCAAGATTTCTAGATGAAACAAAATGAGAGAAATCTTTAGTTAATCTCTTTGATAAAAGGAATAAGCGATCCTTTAGGGATCGCTTTTGTAAATAACTTAGCCACACACTTAGTCTTGCATTTGCTAGGGACTAGCAAAGTTTAGGCATGGGGGTATGATTGCACAGCAATCATGGCTCCTAATTAACGTAAATAATGTTTGAACCTAGCTTAAATTTTGGATATTGCACTCATATCTTGCATATCATGAATTGCATTAGCCTATTTAGAATAAGATGAGATATCCTGCTAGTTAATGGTTTTTTATTGCTATTTGCAGATAATAAAGTGATCCAGGATGGAGATAGTGGAATAAAGCAATAAAGGAAGAAGAAGACTAATTCAGATAAGAGGAGTAAGGATGATAGCCTTATCCCTACCCTTAGAAACCCTAGGACAGCCTTCCCAAACCCAAAACAACCTCCATTAGGGCACCTTAGCCTCAAAACCCAAACATGGATAGCACTATCCATGTTCTTATCTACCCTATCCCTCTCCCATACACTTAGGAACCAAAACCAAACTTAGAAGACCTAAAACCCACTCTCCAGCATATTTTAGGACGTCCAGACATCAGGCTGGATGTCTGAACTTTGTAGAATAATAATCCAGGAAGCCAAAACTCATACTAACACAGAATTGGACGTCTAATTTAATGTCCAGACATCCAATTTTGTAGTATAAGACGTCGGACCATTATTCTGGATGTCTGATACTGCTCTTTGGTTCCTGATTTTGGTGTTGGAAGCCCTAGCTTGCCTATTTAGACCTAGGAACCCCACCAGATACCTTAGGAAACCTAATTAGAGACCTCTTAAGCCTATTCCACTATCCATAGCCCTACTTATCCTATCCCTAACCCAATTGAACCTTCCCATACCTAATTGGGTACATCTACAGATGATTGGGTGCACCTGAGCCCAATTGGATCCACCTAGGATCTAATTGACTCATGCCTATTAGGGTTACCCTAGCCTAATCACATGCACTCATCCAATTACACTTGACCTAGACCTAATTAGGTTCACTCCTATCCAATTAGACTTTTCTAAGCCTAATTAGGTCCACACCCACTTAATCTAGATTGACCCAACCTATTTAGCACCTAATCCTACCAAAACCCACAACCTAGTCCAACGAAAAATACACACCCACACACACACACACACACCTTCCCACTCTACCCCTACCAAACCCATGCACACTCTCTTGGAAACCCTAAAAACTTGTGTCAAACCTAGATCCTAAAAATATGGCATTAGCTATTTTTGGAGCCACCAAAAGTGGCAACCAAATGGAGCCTTCCATAAGGGCAAAGAGAGAGCCACGAAATTTGACTATCTCCATACACTCTCCCATCCATACTCTCCACTCTAAACTTGCTTCCACCCTCCAAACCTTAAGGCCATCCTCTTCATCCTCCTCCAAGGCTCTATGGATGGCTAGCTAGAGAAGCTTCTCTCCAAAGCAACAAGGACGGCCATTGTTAGAGAAAGGGTGCAACACCCTCCTCTCTCCACTTGGGTGTACTCGCCCCCATCTTCTTCTCTTCTTCGACGACCATGCAGGCTCACCCATAGCCTCTTGTGGCCGGTCATCTCTTTTGGTAGGCGCGTAGACAGGTTTGCATACCCAAGGTCTATCCTACACCCTCACACAAGGCCAATGGCCCTAGTGGCAACTTTCCGGTGTGAGGGATTTCTTCTATTTATTTACTTTCTAGTGTAGATGATATGTGATAATCTTTTATGCATAAATAATTTATGATGTTTCTATGATTGATATTGTCCTCATGTTTGCTTGCCTATATGATACCTAGGTTTGATCACACCATGCACGGCACCATGGCCTCATTTAGATGCACATAGTCACTTAGGTTTTTGCTAGTTTATCTAGATCTAGGTTTCATTTTGCTTTTCAAAATAAAGATCAAAAACACAAAAAAAAGTGCAAAAGACAAAACGAAAAAAGACTATTAGGTTAGATTTAGGCTATAAAAGCCGATTCAAATCTTGATTTGTTTTCACGCCTCCCAGAGACGAACGACCGAGACTCAAGTTCTAAAAGGAATAAAATCTACGTGAGTTTCGTTATCATAAATACCTTTGACGAGTTATTTTTGCAACTATACTATGATTTCTAATGATTTCAAAATGCGTGATTTCCACCTTGTCACCTGGAAGACGGAGGACGGAGCAGGAAGATGGAGGACGAAGTAGGAAGAAGCGGAATGAGGCAGCACATCGTCATTGTCGCAGGATCCACTTCCAAAATAGGGGTGAGAAAATTGGATTTAGCTCTAGAATAGCATCCCAAGTGTGGGACAAGCTTCTCTTGAGCTTTGGAGAGGGAGAGAAGTAAAGGAAGGGATGAAGAAGAAGTGGAGGTTGGGTCTCCTTTTACAGTTGTAGGAATTGAGGGCAAAATTATCATTTCAAGCTTAAAGCATCAAAATTAGGTCTTTAGTGATGGATTTATCTGTCACAAAAGGTCTGATCATAGGAGACGTGCACGTGCCGTGCGTGCCTCCTCCCCTGATGCGCACAAAATGCACGCCCACGCCCTCGCAATCACAACCATTCAATCCACACCCTCGCAATCACAACCGTTTGATCTTAAGATCGAACAGCTTAAAGTTGTCCTCGCCCGTGCCTTCATCTGCGCTTAACTGCGCACTCGCGTGCGATCGGGTGTGCGCAAGCACGTCATCGTACGCGTGGCAATCCAAGGCTCCTCCGTGTGCCACGTCTCCGCCCTTCGCATGCCCGATCACCATTTGACGGTTGGATTGCACCCGCACTCACGTCCACGTCTGATTTGAGGTGCACTGCGTTTCGAATGCTCGCCTCACACTCGTGAAAGAGTGCCTGCCCTCTGCGCTACCTTGCCTTCTTTGTCACGCTTTTGTTTTTAGGCGCGCTTGCTCATGGCCATTGGATCAAGATCCAATGGCCCAGATCGCATGCGCCTTACGCCTTAAGAGGATGTGAACGATGCATTAGAGTCATTCCTGGCCATTAGATAAGGATCCAACAGCTAGGATCGAGTGATGGAAATCCTTCGGATATGTAGCAATTGTTCTTAGAGCTGGTGGGCTGCTGAGATGGCGCCATGTGGCGCCATCTTGGCCGTCCATCTTCTACATGTTGTAGATGGTGCCACATATGTCGGATTGGACCGATTTTTGCGCCGTTAGGATGCGATCATTGACCTGAACCCATCCATGTGGTCAGATTTGTTGTCTAAAGTGTCGATTGGCACCATCTTAGCCCTTGATCTTTAGGCTTCCTCGATCTCTATCTAGTGCTACGGATGTCCGATCGAAGCGATCTTGGAGTCGTTGAACTCCAATCGTAGTGATGATCAGATCCGTACAGTTGGATCTTCGATCCGAGGCCCCGATTAAAAGTCACCCTGTCCCTAACCATAAAAGGAGACAATTACTATACAATTTATACAAATTGATCTAAATGCATGATTATGCATGTTATGCAATATTTACAATGTATGATGCTAATATGACACTAAGAACATGCATTAATAGACATTTTCGGCTATTTAGATGTATGTAGATCACACCCCCATGACTATCTTTTGCTATTCCCTAGCAAAAACTACATGTTATTTATAAAAGAATTAGGGTTGGGTTACTCGGGCAAAAGTCATTTTCAATATTAAGAAATTTTTACTTAGGACCTAAACTTTCAAAGACACAACACCCGGGTAGCTACCAAATTACAGACTGCCTCAATCCCTCCCCTTATTCAAAGAAAGATCTCTTTTTCTCCTTTTTCTTCTTTTCTAATTTTTTTGGATTTTTCAGTTTAGGGTTACAGAGTGGCTTTCTACGGCCACTCAACCCACTCAAGACTTGATGAGAACCCTAAATTATAGGCATCTTCTTGTGAATGTTGATTAGCCCATATTTGTGAGCTATTTAAGTATTTAAGTGCCTAGACATTAGGTTAATTCTAACATTTATTTAGCATAAATTAGGATGTAAATAGATTAATTCATATTTCTAATTCAATTACATAATTCATGCATCTTATTCATATTTAAATGCATTTAGAATTAACTTAGAATTGCATTAGTTAACTAATTAGGTACATTGCATGCATTAATTTAGGTTAACATAAAAGTTGAGGGTTTATATATAAATAACCATAATATTTTATCACTATTTTTTATTCTTCTTCTAAGTGCAATGGCTGCATTTCTTCCTCCAGCTGCCGCAGTGAAGAACCCAATCAAGGAGAAGCGGATGTGTTGGATCTAGTCGGGCAGCTGATTTCAAAGGAGAGGAGGAGGCAGTCGAGCTCACTAGGCCTCCACCACCAACCCACCACTGTGCAGAGAGTTCTTCTCTCTTCCATTCCACACCGCCGGCCTCAACCGTGGCAACGAGTCTCCACCACCGTGGGCGTGTGGTGTGACAGGCCACATCGCCATCCGGAGCTCGTCCACATTACCGTGAGCACCTCAGCGTGCATCTCCCTCGCTGTCGTCACCAACAACCATCACCGCAGCCACTGCATTTTCATCTTCTCGGTCAGTTAAGACGTCCGGGAAATTTCCCGGGCGTCTGAAACTTTGACCTCCCCACTCCAGTAGCAACCACACTCGCCCACTTCACCGCCAACCGCCTGCCCTCGCCCGCTCACCTGAAGCGCCAGCCCTTATCTGCGCACTCCACACCCGCATCACACTTCCAGCGCCAACCGCCTGCACTTTGCAGTACACGCGCCCACCGCCAACAGCATTGCACCCGTGCCCACTGCCAACAGCAGCACACCCGCGCCTCCTGCCTGCAGCGCCTCCAGCCTACAGCCTTCCCGCGCCTGTAGCCTCCCCGCCACTACCTGCAGTGCCGCACCAGTGCGTGCGCACACCCGCGCCTTCCACCAACAGCAGCGCATCCGCGCCTCCCGCCTACAGCGCCTTCCGCCTGCGCATGCTCCTGCTGTGCCTCACCGCCACCTCCAGCGCTAACTGCCAGCCCATGCACGTGCATCACCTCCAGCTTCCAGCGCGCGCTCGCCAGCGCCTGCAGTAGAGTTCAACGCGCACGCACAACCGCCCCTTCAGCAGTTGCAGCCATCATTGGCAGCCACTCTCACCGGAGCTCCGTTCGACCCACTTCGACCACCGCTCGACATGCAGCTGCCACCACCGCGACGGCCTTGCTTCAACCACCTGCCTGTGCGAACCTCTCCTCGATTGAACCTCTCTCCCGATCGCGAGGAGAGAGGTAAAATGCTCTGTTATGGAGTTAATTAGTTATTACATTTCATGCCATTGCCAGGAAAAAGAATTTTGGTTTATGAATATTTTATTGTGGTAAAATTTACAACTTCATACTCAGGTTCTCTTACAATTGCATGGCTTTTGTAATTAACATTGTTTGACATTGGTTTTGGAATTTAAATGTGCACAAATTTTATTTAATACATGTCAATGGAAAATTGCACAAAATCATCACATTTTTATTGAATATTTCAGTGAGTAAAAATTGCACATCTACCCTTATTTTTTCAAGATATTGTGCATCTTCTTTCCGTCACATTTCATGTCAGATTTGACTACGAATTTCTCACGGGATTGAACGAATACGAAATAAATGAGATATTATTGCATCATTGCCTCCCTGTGGATACGACCCACTCTTCTGCGAGTGGTTATTTCTTTTTAAATATTGATTAGTCGATTTTTCCACCACATAAAACTACAAACGACTTTAAAGCGAACAATCGACTCGTCAGATGGCACCGTTGCTGGGGAAGCAACAGATGCAATAATTTCACCTAATTTTATTTTGATTATTTCTCAATTGCACAGTGATTTGACCATTTATTATTTTCTTTTCTATGCAAGAAATTTGTGCGAGAATCTACCATTGTGAGAGGCGAACCTTGACGTCGCCAGAGGAGAATTGGTCGAGCTATTTTGAAAAGGAGGGGAAGGACGAGGACGCGACGGTCATCATTGTATATTTAGTCGCTAATCTGATTAGAATAGAGTTAAGACTTTAGATTTAATTTTTCATTGCATTTTGTTTGAAACCCTTGTTCTGGGGTATATTTTGAGGGGTTTGTTCCCCTATTTTGTTTTGGGCCCGTGTTGGGTAATTTTTGGGAGCCTGTTCCCTTTTCTTTAGATTTAGGTTTTTAGTTTATTGATTACTTTTATTTGTTTATCCATAAGTAGTTTAAAAAAAATAATAAAATAAAAAAATGAGCTACCTGCTAGAAGCAGCTTACCCTTAGGACAAACCATTTAGGTTTGTATGAGTAGCCTCTAGATTTATTTCTCTGCATTGCGTGCATTCTTGCATTATTGATTGCTGGAAGCAAGGTACACATTTTCTTACTTTGCATCCTATTCTTGATCACGCATTTCATTTGGACTTAATGCGAAGACCACCTAATCTGTATTGAATAAATTAAACAAGTGGTCACATATTCTCTAGAAAAAGGATTAATTAAAGGAGGGACATTTTAAAAACCAAGGATTTGATTTTCAAACATGGCATGTGTTGTCAACGTTTTGTGCGGGTTCAAAGTATATCACGTTGTAGTATAACCAACAAAACGTCTAAACAAATATAAAGAATTTTATTACTCGAAGACCGGAGTATCCGAGGTCGATCACAGGGAGCAAATGGAATTTACTACCAGTCAAAATGTAATTGAGCATTCTAATTTACTCAAAATGTCAATTCAACTATGAATGTATGCGATTAAAAGTAGTTAGGACAAAAAGAAATGAAATTGGACATCTGATCTTGTGATCAGACGTCTTAAAAGTAGGTTCCCTTTTCTTCTTGATTATTCTTCTTCCTCAGCAGTCACTCTGTTTCTTCTTTTTCTGCTACTGTGTTTGCTTTCTTTTCTTCTCTTTCTTCTTCTCCTGCGAAGGCTTCTTTCTTTCTTCTTCTTCTCTGCCTTGTTTCTTCTCTATCTTGCTCCTTCTTCTTCTCCTATGAAGGCTTCTTTCTTTCTTCTTTGGTCTCTCTGTTCTTCCTGCCTTTCCTTCTTCCTTCTTTCTTTCCCTTCTCGCGACCGAGTCTTTCTTCCTCAACGTTCAGCCTGTGCCTACACAGAGCAAAACCTATCCTTTCTCCCTCTACCCACGCGTCTCTCTCTCTCAAGCAATTCACTCAGGGATGCTCTCCCAGAGCCACACGGGTAGTCGGGTCGGGTTCGCACCCGGGACAAGGCGCACCGGCAAGTGATGATGCGCGAGGAGTGCGTAGGTCTAGGTCGGGTCGGATCTGCCAGATCAGCGAGGTCAAGCCGTGGACGAGGCGTGTGTAAGGGCAGTGAGGGACCTCACCCCTGTGCTTACGGAGGCACTAAGACGAAAACACAAAAACAACTTATATGGTACCTGAGTGTTGCAATCCCACGATGTGGGACTATCTGGTCTCGCCTTCACGCGTGCCCGCAAAGTTTTGTCGCTCGATTGCCCAAGCTGTTGACTCCTCTACGCTACTGGCTGGCCTCAGTTGCTTCGCGACACTTGCGAGAGTCTGCTGCACCTGCTGCCTGGGAAGCCTGACGCCTGCTGCTGCTCCAAGCTCCCTGCTCCTTCGGCTGTTAATGGCTGCTGGGGCGTACACCTGACATCCAACAGAACGGCCTATTGGCCCAATCAGAATAGCTGGAAACCTTCGCCGTAGCACGGCGAAGGCGGTGGGTGATGCTGCAGGTTGTCGGTCGGCCTAGGCATGCGTGCCTAGGTCAACCTGTGGCCGGAGATGGTGGGTTGGTCGGGGGGTGCTTGTGGAGGTCTGGAGTGGCAGTGATGGGGTGGAATGGGTTCCTGGTGGTGAGGCGAAGCTCACGAGGTGGTTGGCGAGCCGTGTGGAGTGGCGGAGTGGTGTGGGCGGCTCGCCGGAGTGCGGTCGGAGGCGAGGAAGATGGAGGCGGTTAGGTACTGTCGAGGGGTAATCAAGTAAAATAGTTGGGGGAAAAGAGAGAGGAGAGGATGGAGAACGTATCTGGGGTTGTCTGGAAGGAAGGGAGGCGGTGGAGAGGATGGCTCGTAACTGCCGTCGTCGGGGAAGAAAGACCCTGAGGGAGGAAGCGGCGACGAAGATGAGGTCAGAAGCGCGCGCGCGGGGTACAGCGCGACGCGGGAGGAAGCGGCGGAGAGGACTCTGCTGCTGGTATGGCAGCAGAGCGACGAGAAGGAGGGGAGGAGGTCGCCGGAGCTTGTGGGTCATTTGGCCGGAGATGGGAGAGAGAGGAATTTGGAAGGGATCTCCGTCAAAATCAAGCTTGCCTTCTGCGGCAGGGTCTGGGGTGTCTTTTATAGGTGCTGGCCGCACCTACCAACGCGTGGAGACCACGCAATCAATGCTGCCGGCTCGCCGGAGATGGAAGGAAGGTGGATACCCAAATCTCTCGTGCGTTCGCACGAGAGATTGGGTTCACACCAGCGATTGTAATTGGCTTTAGAAGGAAGGGAATTCCTCAGAGAATCCTCCTTCCATTTTTGGGAGGGAATCTCTGAGGGATTAGAGAGCAATCCCTCTCTGAACCTCGCCGGAGCTCGGTTCTGCCCTAAAAATGGCGGCAGGACCGGATTGCAAAGGGGGCGAAGAACTTGGGGGGCTCTTTGCAAGGATATTCAAACGATAGTGACCTATTTATGATTTGGGTGTACTAAATTGCAAAGTAGGTCAAGATGACCTCCCCTTAGGTCCAAATTTTGTTATAGATCTAATTTGGACCTAAGGAATCCAATGGCGAAGTTGGATTTCAGGTTTGACCTCGTTTGACTGGACATTTTGCGTAAAAACCCAAATTAGGTTAATTGAGGAGCTAGGACCCTAATCTAGGTCAGACTAGGTTCCAAAGGCCAAATTAAGTGTTCTAAACCCTAGAGGATGTTTTTCAATGATTTTTAGAGGGCTTACTTGCTTTTTGTTCTGACCGGAACCTTGTTAATTAAAGCGGGTCTGTTTTAGGGTTACCAGGTGTCATTTAATTCCTAGATTGCACATGAACCCATTTCTGATTGACTCAACCCTCTTTTTATCTCATTTATACCATTTGACCTATGTTTTGCCTCTGAGAAATCCCATTTATGTACTGCAATGGTAAAATTGCAGTTTTAACCTTTATTTCATGTTTTCTTCTCAGAGCACTTGTTCCTTCAGTTAGGCCTTCTTCTAGGTTATGTAGGAGCTTTTATCTTCTTTATTGGGTCAAAATGAGCTAGTTATGGCTCGTGATGAGGCTCTCATCATACCCCCATGCCTAGCTTTTGCTAGTCCCTTAGCAAAATTTCAAAGTTTTAAATTCCATTCTAGACCCTGAGTGTCTGTCAACAATTATGATAAGTGCTTCTCCTTTTATTTTGTGATTTAGGTAGGAATGCTGATAATAGGCCTAGAGGTACTCAAGTACCAACCAAAATCCAGACCTGCTCCGCTTTAGCCTCAGTCCTCCGCAAAGGTTTCTACGGCCCACAGAAACTATCCTAGGGTTTGTTGGACTCCGTGGTTAAAGCACCCGTTCTTGAGACATTTTTAGCCTAAATTCAGTTTGCAGTGCATTTTTTTTTTAAGAGAGAGAGAGAAGATTTATTTGTTTGGAGAGATTTTCTCTCTCTTTTCTTTTTATTTCTAGCTTCGGATTAGCTTCTCAACACGGTCTGTATCGGATTCCTCGTCCCCATCATCAATCCTCAAGGATCCCTAGCTTTCGAGATTTCGAGATAATCCCGCCCATGGCAACCCCCAGAACCCTAGCTTTCGAGATTTTGAGATAATCCCGCCCATGGCGTTCCATGGCCGAATTCAACCCCTGGCCATCGACATTTTGTGATAATGCCGCCCATGGTATCTGAACCAACAGAGTGCTTACATGCCCCCAATAGGATATTTAAATATCCTAAGAGACAAGCACCGAGGAGACGATATGTTGTTACGCATCTTCGAGGGGAATTTCCCGCCTCTCCGCGCTGGGAACTCGTCCAAATCAATTTGTGTTGATTGGCCGCTCCTAATCTAGGTGACTTTTTCAGAACATTAAATGCTTTTCGCGTGATTTGGATGTTTATGCGCACTGAACCAGACTGTGTGTGAATTTGGGTGCTTAGGTTACCGAATCCCGCAAATCGGAGGTCAGTTAACGAGGCCGAATACTTCCTAAGCCTTAGACCTAATACTCAAGCTTCGCATTTTCCTCAACCTCTTGAGGATTATCCAGATTTTAACGGATACGTGAATTTTTAAGCTAAAGGTACTAGCCCAAAAGGCCTAAGACCAGCGTTCCCGCTAATCTCTTATTATATCTCCGTAGCACTTTTCTTTTCTTTTTCTTGATTCGGTCTAGAACTTCAGTTAACCCTTAATCTTTTACTAATGACTATGTATTTTCATTTTCATTTTGTGCTCCTTTTTGTCATTTTTCTTCTTTTTCTCCTCCTTATGCTTAAGTGGCTCACAAAATTTCCTCCCTCCCCCCATTTTTTTGTTCTTTTTCTTAATTTCTTTCAATTTTTTTGCATTTTTGACATATGCAAATTTTTTTTGTGTGTGAGACTCCTGATTTTTTTCTTGGTTCTGTATGTATGCACTTTATCACCCCCCCATGCCTAAGTTTTGCAATGTCCTCATTTTAAACAGAGGGTGGGAATTAGTGTTGAGGTCAGGGGCTTAGAACAGGATACATCAGGTGGGTGAATGGGTCGTAAATGACTGATGAGGATGATTTCAAGCTCTGATACATGTACCAGAGGTGGGATCATCTGTCTAAGGCTGGACTCAAGGTGCAAGAGACGTGGAGTCCAGATGGATAATCAGACGGGTCTCTGTGTTTGGGATGACGGGTTGCCTCCCGTTAAGCGCTAAATTTAATGCCTTCAGCCGAGAAGAAAATGGGGTGGAGAGGGAGTGGTCAAATCAATGGAGTTTTGGAAAACAAGCACCTTGATTAAGAGCCTGGTTGGTCCAACCAGGTGCTTGTTGAGATCAGCGGGCTGATGATGCAGCCCGAACCTAATAAGTCTGGTGGGTTGATAGATGTAGATCAGCAGATGCGGAACCCACCATATGCAGTGACGTTCTGATGGATATGGAAGTGAAAACTCGGGTTCAGGCTGAGTCGAATCAGCCTGGTAAAAGTAGGGTTCCGAAAAATTATCCATGTAAGGTGTGGAATCCCTATAGAGGTGATCAAAGGATGGAGGCTCCTGATTTGTGGTCCGATCAGTACCCGATACCTGGTCTAGATACGGAGTTGAATCATCAGCAAACGGCTCAGTGAGAGGTGAATCGGAATAGAAATTGAGTCCGGTTGCGGGTCTGGGTGGGGAACGGGTTTTGATTGGTTCTGTATATGTGGAGCAGGTGGCTTCAAAGAAGATTGACATGTTATAATTAGGAGGCAGATTTTCTCCGATGTTATGGTCAGATTTGAGATCGTCGGAGAGTTTGCGAAAATCACAGTTTGAATGAGATTCTAAATCATGAGTTCCACCATAGAATAAATCATATGTTGTATATTCAGTAGCCTGACTGTTCTCTAGCCTAAATGTTAATTCTGAGCTTAAAAGGGTATCCTTATCTGGTAGAGGCTCAGATTCTAAGCTAGTAGGGTAGACCCCATTGAAACCCTGCTCATCCAACTCCTCGGTTTCTATGTCGTAGATTGGCATGACTTCCGCAAAATCGATTCGTTCCTCTGAGGAGGTTGACGAGGGATATTCATCAAATCGAGGTCCAAAATCATATTCTTCATTAAGAGATTGATTTTCTTCATCTGGGGCCTGGAAATCTTCAAAATATGTTTCAGATCTAGGTTCGCTTAGGATGTGGGTTGAATTACTAGAGTTTAGGTCTGAATAACCTTCGAGGGTCACCTTATCAGAATAAGGGATGGAATTTACACCCTCGAGAGGTTCAGTTCTACTCTCATACTTGCAGGAGTCTTGGGATTCTAAAATGGGCTCATCATGGCCTTTTCCTACATTTGGAGCTTCCCAACCTTCTTCAATATCAGGTGCATTATATTCCATCTGGGTTGGGAATCCACAACCATTTTGTGCCTCAAACCCGAGGTCAGATTTATCCTAGATGTTGTTCCAAGATAGCTCATCCTCTGTTGGTGGTATGTATGGGTATTTCTGATCAATCACTTGTTTTATTAATCTCATTATCTCTTCCCGTTTTTCAAGACTATCTTGGTGTTGCTTCCAAAGTCGAGGATTTGTCATACATTGAAGGTATTCACTATTGTGCAATTTTTCTATCTCAATGTATGCAGTAATGAGTAAGTCACAGGTTGATCCTTTGTTGGCTTCTGCTAATAGTACTTGGGCACAAGTTATGACAAAGGTTGTGGTTGTTGGGACATCAACCTGAATGTTTCCTACTGTTGTTGAGGTTTCTTCATTTTCATAAAATCTCATGGCATCCTCAATCATTTTATCTCTCATGGATCTCTGGTATTCAGGTTTCTTGAATGGTAGTCCTAGGTGGTTCAGCTGCATATTTGGATCAGGTGGTGGAATCAAGATCAGAGTTTGACTCAAGATGTGTTATGAAGAGATCAGATCTGAATAACGAGTCCCACTGAAAATGAGTGTGTGTGCTCTAAAGAGAAAAGATGCAGGACTGGAGATGTTCTTGACCCAATCAAGACACCCAAAAGATGTTTGGATGACTATGGAGGTTCGGGGCGGATAGACCCCTGGATCTGAAGATCGTCCACCTGAGAATTACCTGGGTAGCCAGAGAGGGAGAGTCCCGCAAAGACCCCTACACGGTAGAGCGTCCCTACGGGTTATAGGGTTTCCCCCACCCGACCTCTCTTGTCACTGAGATTCCAGGTAGACTAGAATGGGGACCTTGACCTCTTAAGTCTATCACTTTTTATTTCAAAGGTTCTTTTAGGGTTCTCACTTGAACTTTAGATGTTTTTGGTATTGTGACCTAATTTAGAGGTTGGTTGACCCAAGAGGTCAACTTCACCTGACCTGTCCTATAAATGGCAGAATGATTCTAAGCTCGGAGCCTAGAGATCACCCTGATTTGACTCCCAGGTTATTAGGTCAAAAAATTTTAAGATTCAAGTGATTTTAGAGGTCAATTTTAGGGTTTGTCTTATTTAGCTTTCCTCAATCAAGGGCTTGGGTAGCACACTGATGTGGGAGGGTTTATTTCCTTTTACACAGGCATGTGTGACTAGCGCTTCAAGACCCTAATGTGGAAACCCTAATTTGGTTCTATTTCCAATCCTCTTTTTCCTTTTCAAAAGTTCTCTTTGGACTTATAAACAAGAAGTGTGTGGTCCGCCGAGATTAAGCGTTATTTCAATTAGGCACAAGAATTTGTGGGATGGAAAAAAAAAAAATCACTCCAACTTTAAGAATATTTGCAGAAATTTTCGCAAAATCAGGAAATGTTTTGCCTTAGAGATGGTGATTACTATATAAAGAAGGCAATTGATTCGTAAATTGATTTTCTTCCTTTTGTCTTTCGAAGATTAGAGGATGATTAAGGAAGAAAAGAAATTACCTGCCCTGGAGTGGTTGACTTGCGGGAGAGATTTTCTCATGAAGTACCTGCAAGATCACATCAAAGCAAAGTAGGGCAAGTTAGTGTTCAATATGATAAAAAGAATGTAGAGACTAGTGGTAAATTGCGCATTGCTCCCCGGCAATGGCGCCAAAATGTTGTCAACGTTTTGTGCGGGTTTAAAGTATATCACGTTGTAGTATAACCGACAAAACGTCTAAACAAATATAAAGAATTTTACTACTCGAAGAACGGAGTATCCGAAGTCGATCACAGGGAGCAAATGGAATTTACTACCAGTCAAAATGTAATTGAACACTCTAATTTACTCAAAATATCAATTCAACTATGAATGTATGCGATTAAAAGTAGCTAGGACAAAAAGAAATGAAATTGGACGTCTGATCTTGTGATCAGATGTCTTAAAAGTAGGTTCCCTTTTCTTCTTGATTATTCTTCTTCCTCAGCAGTCTCTCTGTTTCTTCTTTTTCTGCTGCTGTGTTTGCTTTCTTTTCTTCTCTTTCTTCTTCTCCTGCGAAGGCTTCTTTCTTTCTTCTTCTTCTCTGCCTTGTTTCTTCTCTGTCTTGCTCCTTCTTCTTCTCCTGTGAAGGCTTCTTTCTTTCTTCTTTGGTCTCTCTGTTCTTCCTGCCTTTCCTTCTTCCTTCTTTCTTTTCCTTCTCGCGACCAAGTCTTTCTTCCTCAACGTTCAGCCTGTGCCTACACAGAGCAAAACCTATCCTTTCTCCCTCTACCCACGCATATCTCTCTCTCAAGCAATTCACTCAGGGACACACTCCCAGAGCCACACGGGTAGTCGGGTCGGGTTCGTACTCGGGACCAGGCGCACCAGCAAGTGATGATGCGCGAGGAGTGCGTAGGTCTAGGTCAGGTCGAATCCGCCAGATCCGCGAGGTCAAGCCTCGGACGAGGCGTGTGTAAGGGCAGTGAGGGACCTCACCCCTGTGCTTGCAGAGGCACTAAGACGAAAACACAAAAACAACTTATATGGTACCTGAGTGTTGCAATCCCACGATGTGGGACTATCTGGTCTCGCCTTCACGCGCGCCCGCAGAGTTTTGTCGCTCGATTGCCCAAGCTGTTGACTCCTCTGCGCTACTGGCTGGCCTCGGTTGCTTCGCGACACTTGTGAGAGTCTGCTGCACCTGCCGCTTGGGAAGCCTGACGCCTGCTGCTGCTCCAAGCTCCCTGCTGCTTCGGCTATTAATGGCGGCTGGGGCGTACACCTGACATCCAACAGAACGGCCTATTGGCCCAATCAGAATAGCTGGAAACCTTCGCCGTAGCACGGCGAAGGCGGTGGGTGATGTTGCAGGTTGCCGGTCGGCCTAGGTGTGCGTGCCTAGGTCAACCTATGGCCGGAGATGGTGGGTTGGTCGGGGGGTGCTTGTGGAGGTCTGGAGTGGCAGTGATGGGGTGGAATGGGTTCCTGGTGGTGAGGCGAAGCTCACGAGGTGGTTGGCGAGCCGTGTGGAGTGGCGGAGTGGTGTGGGCGGCTCGCCGGAGTGCGGTCGGAGGCGAGGAAGATGGAGGCGGTTAGGTACTGTCGAGGGGTAATCAAGTAAAATAGTTGGGGGAAAAGAGAGAGGAGAGGATGGAGAACGTATCTAGGGTTGTCTGGAAGGAAGGGAGGCGGCGGAGAGGACGACTCGTAACTGCCGTCGTCGGGGAAGAAAGACCCTGAGGGAGGAAGCGGCGACGAAGATGAGGTCAGAAGCGCGCGGGCAGGGTACAGCGCGACGTGGGAGGAAGCGGCGAAGAGGACTCTGCTGTTGGTATGGCAGCAGAGCGACGAGAAGGAGGGGAGGAGGTCACCGGAGCTTGTGGGTCATTTGGCCGGAGATGGGAGAGAGAGGAATTTGGAAGGGATCTCTGTCAAAATCAAGCTTGCCTTCTGCGGCAGGGTCTGGGGTGTCTTTTATAGGTGCTGGCCGCACCTACCAGCGCATGGAGACCGCGCAATCAACGCTGCCGGCTCGTCGGAGATGGAAGGAAGGTGGATACCCAAATCTCTCGTGCGTTCGCACGAGAGATTGGGTTCACACCAGCGATTGTAATTGGCTTTAGAAGGAAGGGAATTCCTCAGAGAATCCTCCTTCCATTTTTGGGAGGGAATCTCTGAGGGATTAGAGAGCAATCCCTCTCTGAACCTCGCCGGAGCTCGGTTCTGCCCTAACAATGGCGGCAGGACCGGATTGCAAAGGGGGCGAAGAACTTGGGGGGCTCTTTGCAACGATATTCAAAAGATAGGGACCTATTTATGATTTGGGTGTACTAAATTGCAAAGTAGGTCAAGATGACCTCCCCTTAGGTCCAAATTTTGTTATAAACCTAATTTGGACCTAAGGAATCCAATGGCGAAGTTGGATTTCAGGTTTGACCTCGTTTGACTGGACATTTTGCGTAAAAACCTAAATTAGGTTAATTGAGGAGCTAGGACCCTGATATAGGTCAGACTAGGTTCCAAAGGCCAAATTAAGTGTTCTAAACCCTAGAGGATGTTTTTCCATGATTTTTAGAGGGTTTACTTGCTTTTTGTTCTGACCGGAACCTTGTTAATTAAAGCGGGTCTGTTTTAGGGTTACCAGGTGTCATTTAATTCCTAGATTGCACATGAACCCATTTCTGATTTACTCAACCCTCTTTTTATCTCATTTAGACCATTTGACCTATGTTTTGCCTCTGAGAAATCCCGTTTATGTACTGCAATGGTAAAATTGCAGTTTTAACCTTTATTTCATGTTTTCTTCTCAGAGCACTTGTTCCTTCAGTTAGGCCTTCTTCTAGGTTATGTAGGAGCTTTTATCTTCTTTATTGGGTCAAAATGAGCTAGTTATGGCTCATGATGAGGCTCTCATCAGCGTGCGATTCAAAATTTAAAATCTTTTGCGGTGTATGCACACTTATTTCACTTACACCACGGCACGCTTTTAGACACTCCCCCTTTTTGAAATTATCAAAAAGGTTTAATTGATTTTAAATTACCTATAACTCACCCTTAAAACATGCTCTTCTATGAATTTCTTTTAACAAGAGTAATGTCCTCCCCCTTTTTGTAACAACAAGATAGCTATTATTTTTCTCCCCCTTACTAAAGGAAATATAACTAATTTACATCTCCCCCTTTATGATTGACAAATAGCTCATAGTTTTTAACTCCCCCTATCTATATGCTAATGATAAACAAAGATAGGGTAAAAAAGGGTTTTACCTCACCTACCATGGCCAATAAAATGGCCCAAATGGAGGTGGTGGATGCCACATCGGATGGGGCTCCCATCCGTAGCTTGGAGACCCAGGCATCGGCGCTGGTCTCCAATCTGGTGGTCGACGTGCGGTAGGTTCGTCATTTGTTCGCCGTCTCGTCGGTCTTCTTATCCTTCTCCTTAATCTACTCTTTGGTCCTCCCAACTCGAGTTGACCAGCCTTGAGCTTGTAGGTCCAGTCCTTTACGTTGTAGTCACCCTTGAAACCTACAAAACAAGATTCCAAATCTTTCTTCTATATCCAAGTGAGCTTGGATCCAGATCTGTTAGCGAGTCTCCTTGACGGAGATCCTTTCTCAATCTTAGGGCTATGCAAATCTTCTACTTTGTTGATTAATTTGTTAGAATTTTTCCTAAGACATGAGATTTCTTTTTCTTTAATATTTATCTTAGTCTTTAAATCAAAAATTTCTAACTTTTGACTAGCATTTTCTTCAATCAATTTAATATTTTCATTGATTAAATTTTTCATTTTCTAATAGCAAGTTATTATCCTTAGGACTAGTTTCTAGATCCTTGAGTTATTTTTCTAACCTATCATTTTCATTTTTAAGAAAGTTGCTTGGAACGCCTTCTTCTTAGACTTCTCCTTTTCCTTCTTCTTCTCCTTCTTGAGAAGTGGGCATTCTGGTCGTAGATGCGCTTTCTCTTTGCAGTGGTAGCAACGTCTCGAGCTTTCTTTCTTCTTCGTCTTCTCTTTCTTTGATTCCCTACAAAACTTGGAAAACTTTTTAAGTAAAAACTTGAGGTCTTCGTCATCGGAACTTACCTTGCTATTTGACGCGGCTCCGAATGCGAGGGTCTTCTTCGGTCTTGGTTCTGGTGTGTCCTTCTTCTTCTACTTTAGCTTTGTCTCATACACCATTAAGTTGCCTAGGAGATCCTCCATGTTGAGCTCCTCCACTTCGTTTGCATCCTCGATGGCGGTGACCTTCTGTTCCCACTCTGGTCCAATGGAACGAAGAAGCTTCCCTTGAAGCTCCCCCTTGATGAAGGTTTTTCCTAAAGCTTTTAAATTATTTACTATGAAAGTGAACCTAGTGTTCATCTCACTTAAAGATTCGTTAGACTTCATGGAAAAATATTCAAATTCTTGAGAAAGTAAATTTATTTTAGAAGTATTTACCTTTGAGGTACCTTCGTGGGTTACCTCAAGTGTATGCCAGATCTGGTATGTGATAGCGAAATACGCATGATTTGTAAAAGCGGGTTTTTAACGTCGTTGTAACATGCGAATCCGCTTTCGCTTTTAAATTTATATCCTAGATAGGGGAGTATCTAGGGTCGTCCAAGGAGGCAAAAATTGCAAAATTAATCCTCTTGCTTACTGATAGATCTCAACTTTCTTTTTGATATTTTTCAATATGTAATTTTTTTATATTTTGAAAAGATGAGGGCAAACTGCAGGTTGTAGCGAAAAGAACTAACACCTACAAATGATTAACTAAAATCTAAAAGATAGAAATATCTTCTTCCTAAGCTCACTCTAGGCAAGTGGAGGCCTAGGGTAATTAGGAAGAAGAGGTGAAACAAGTGCTAGAACCAAAAACAACTGCAATAAAAAGCTAAAAGAAGGTAATTTAATTGAGTAGAATGAGTGTTCTTTTCAAGGACAAGTAGAGGAATGCTTCTACTAGAATTAAACAATCTAAAAGCAAGAAAAGAAACACAAATCCTCTTAAAAAAAATGGTGAAGAAGGGAGTCTTCTTGCTCCAAGCCTAGCTGCTCCTTGGCTTGAAAAGAGAGCCGCCTTCTTCTCCTTCCTTGAGAGCTCCTCCAAGGTGGAAGCTTCCACCTTCAATGCTCTCTCCAAGGGGTGGGCATGCACCACCCTCAAGAACTCCTCCAAGGTGGCGTGGACCACCTTCAAGATCTCCTCCAAGATCTTCCTTGCCTGGCTTCTCCTTTGGCTGGCGTGACCCAAGAGAGAAGGGAAGAGGGGAAGGCACCAAGGGGACAGAATATCCCCTTAATCTTCTTCTTCTTCTTCTCTCTTGGACGTGGGCTTCTTGGTGGAATATGAGAGTGAAATTGCTAGCCAAGGATGACTTGAATGGTGGTGGGTAGTGGTCTTTTTGTAGGGTAGGATGGGGGGTTAAGGTGCCCCTTGAAATGGAGGGCTAGGATGGAAGAATGGAGGTGGTTGGTGATCCTATGGCTAAGGAGAGTTGGCGCCAACTCAAGGGGTGTTAAAGGGGGTAGTTATGGTGGTGTTGGTGTCTTTTGGTGGTGGAGAGACACCACCATGTTGGCGCCAACATGGGGTCTTCTAGAAGGGGGGTTAGGTGGATGGTGGAGATGGGTTCAAGGGGGATTGTGTGGTGGAGATGAGGGGAGATTTTGGAGGGAAAAGTGGCGCCATTAAGGGGTGGTTATGGGTAGTTTTTGGCACCACTTTTAGGTGTCTTTTGGAGGTGGTGGGTTGGTTAGGTTGGTGCCAAGTAGGTTAGCTTATGTGGAGCTTAGGTGGAGCTAGTTGGGTGGAGTTGGTAGGTGGGTTTTTGGGGTGGTACAAGCCAAGGAAGTTGGAGCATAGCTAAGCTAAGCTAAGCTAAGCTAAGCTAGATTAGATAATGGAGGAGTAGAGGAGAAGGTAATGGAGCTAGGGTTTGGAGGAAGGAAGTGAGGAGGAGAAATCTGGAGCTGGAACTGGCTGCTGCTGAAGAGGCTGGCATGGGGCCACTCTAGCTGGCTTAGCTTGCTAGTTCTTTGCTAGTTGCTAAGCCAAGCTAAAGTGAGCTAGCTTCTACCAAAATGAGCTGAGGTGAGCTAGGTCTGGTGCACCCGGGGAGAATCAAGCTGGTTGAGGCAGCTAAGCTGAGTCCCTGGGAGTTGGACTTGAGCTTCCTGAGCTGGGATGAGTTCTCCTTCAGCTGGCTGGAGCTAAGTGGAGCTGGATATAGCTGGATCTGAGCTGGGGTGAACTCCTGTCAACTTAGCTGAGCTAGCTAGAGCTCCCTGTGGACTAGTGGGAGCTGAGATGAGCAAGACTCAGCTAAGTTGAGCTGGATCAGAGCTAACTTAAGCTAGGGTGAGCTAAGGTGAACTCTCTTGAGCTGCCATCCAGCTGAGATTAGCTGAATGGAGCTGGGATGAGCTAACCCTAGTTCAAGTAAGCTAGGTTCCAGCTGCGGTGAGCTGGATCAAGCTGAGGTGAGCTGGATCAAACTGTGGTAAGCTGGATTAGGCTGAGTTCAAGCTAGTCTGGGTTTCTCCTTCACCATTTGCCTTCTCGAGTGCTAGGGTTTTAGGGATCTATATATCTGTACATCCCTAACACTCACAAAAACATATTAAAAAGATAATAAAAAAATGCAATGCATGCATAACCTATTTTATGCCTAAATGCAACCCAAAAACCCGTTTGCGGAGTAAAATTTTAACAGCTAGGTTTGTTTTAATGCATAAGAATGATGATAAACTGGAGTTTATCAGTATGCGGTGGCGCAATACGAGATCCTATTGAACTCCTCCAGGCTGAGTGCGCAATACAACGCATTCATTATTTTTGCATTGAGCGAGAGTTCCCGGATCTGCTGCTGCGAGTATCTTGCGTCGGGCTGTGATGTAAACACATTTACACTACTTAAGATGTCTATTTATGCATGTTCTTAAGCATAGGATTGCATTTCATGATATAAATATTGCATAACATGCATCATCTTGCATTTAGAGTAGTTTGAATAAAATGGAGGTTAATAGTCTCCTTTTATGTGCTTGGACAGGGCAAACTTTTTATCGGGACCTCGGATCGAAGATCCAACCGTATGGATGTGATTAGGGTGACGATTGGAGTTCAACGACTCCAAGATCACCCTAATCAAGCATCCGTAGCATCAGATAGTGATCGGGGAACCCTAGAAGATCAAGGGCTAGGATGGTGTAAATCCACACTTCAAATGACAAATCCGACCGCACGGATGAATTCAGATCGACGATCACAGCTTAATGACACAAAAATCGAGTCAATCCGACATCCGTGGCACCATCTACAACACCCAGAAGATGGACGGCCAAGATGGCACCACGTGGCGCCATCTCGGCCGCCCAAATGGCCGCAGGCAATCACTGAAGTCTCCGCATCCGCTCTCTCTCCGCCGTTGGATGTCGATCCAATGGCTATGGACAGCCGTGCCTAAAAGCGTCCACTCGACCATCCGTGCCCCGTAGCGCAGTGGTCGAAGGTGCTATCGCAAGCTGCAGCCGCGGGTTCGAGCCGCAGCGAAGGGGAGAAGGGCGCGGGCGAGTGAGCGCGGGTGTGCGTCAGATCACAATCCAACGACCATGCGCGCCCGATAGCGTTCACGTGCTATTGCACGCGTGGCATCACGCGGCATCGTATGCGATGGGCAAGCACGCAGCAGTGGGAGAAGACGCATCTTAAGCCATCCGATCTCGCGATCGGACGGTTGTGGATGGATGAACGTGGGCGGGCGTTGAGAGTGGGCAGCTGCGGAGGCGCACGTGGGGAGTGCCCACTACACCCACGTTGGGGCTTTAGCGACAGTTTTATCCATCACTAAAGACCCCTTATTTAATGTTTTAAAGATGTAATGACTAATTTGGCTCCACTCCTTGCAACTATAAAAGGAGACCCCCTCCACACGAAATTGTCATCCCTTGCTTCTCTTCTCTACCTCTCCAAAGCTCAAGAGAAGCTTGTCCCACACCCGGGATGCTCCTCGCGAGATAAAGTCCAAATTTTCATCCCCCTTCGGAAGTGGATCCCACGACGACGACGGCGTGCTGCTCTGTTCCCGTTCTTCTGCTTCGTCCTCCTTCGTCCTGCTCCGTCCTCCTTCATCCAGGCATCATCCCGTCCGGCTCATCCTCCAAGCAATCATCGAGGAGGATAACTTCTCTCTCCCATTCTTCTTTACAGCTTTTCTAGTGTAGAATTTTCCTGCTTTTTAGTGTAGCCGATTTCCCGCTTTTTAGTGTAATTTTTGTTTGGTTTGATTATAGAAACATTTTGAAATATTGAATGCATGTTATCTTTCTCTCTCTTCCTTTAGTCTGAAAGCTTCATTGTAATTATATTGCCTCGCTTTTCAAAAATTCTAAAAAAAATATATAATTGCGAATATAGATCGACATAGCCTCCCTGTGTTCGACCCGGAATTCAAATTTCGGTATAAATTTTATTTGTTGAACACGAATTCTTCACTTTCAAGCTGCAATGACAGGTTTTCCAAAACCAAACACGTTAGCGTAGCAATTCAAGCGTTCAACATTTTGGCACCGTTGCCGGGGAGGCAACGATTTCCGATCTTTTCTTCGCATTTCTTGCACTGCATTGTTTTCTAACTTGCTTTCTCTTGTGTCTTTCATTTTGCAGAGACCTCCATCAAGGAATCAACAAGCGGTAGACTGGAGTAAACTGCAGTTGAAGACAACTATAAGTGCTCCCCATTCTTACCCCCTCCATAGATTTCATTCGCCACATTAAATCCAAATTCCAATTAACCTAAGTGTTTGCATAAATACTAGGAATAGTTTAGTTATTTGGATTTCCACTCACATTCATTCCATCCTCATTCATAAAAAAAATAACAAAAAGATAATCTTGTGGGGTAATTTTCAACAAACACACAACACACACCCACATTCAAGGCACTTAATCAACTTGATTGTTTCTACTCAACCGAGTTCTGATCTGTGGAACCAGTACACACAAAGCAACAAATAACAGAGTAAAAATCATTCTAGGTTAACCATTTTTGAGTGCTAACTTAGTGGTGCAATTGTGGCCAATTATTTGAATTGTTTGGGCCGCACCACTTTATTTAAAATCAACTCATCAAGTAGCTCCTCCTTAGGGTTTTCAATATAGGTATATTCCAGGCACTCCACTTTCTTTCTGATTTTAAAGGAAAACAATTTTCACCCATGTTTACAACTTAGCTTGCCTAGAAACTTGATTGCAATTCACCTAATTTGAAACCCTAAAAGCTACTTAAGCAAGATTTGAACATTAAAATTCACGCATCACAAATAATCTTGCTTGAAAACCCTGGTTGTGCATGCACTTACACAAATCTCAATCAATCATTAAGGGCACAACCCATTTTAAGGGCCCATCACATTCCATAAGCACCACAATCCCAGGCCTTAATAAATTGAGTAAACGTTGGCCTTAAGGTTTGATTCGCTCTTCAGGGCCTAGTCTGAGATTGTTTTTTATTAACCTACTTGTACTGATTAATCTGATGTCTAGCTAGGGGAGTAGCGTCAAACGACCGCAGCTGGGGGGTACACTAGGAACTGGAGGTGAAAGTCGAAGGAAGAACCTTCTCCCTAGCCCCTCCTTCTAACTGGTTGGATTAAACAGACGCAAGTAGAGTAAATCATTTACAGTCTTAAGGCAGGTTTTGGGAGTCAGTAGATCCTTAAGCTACCTCACTTAAGGACAACCTTGTTTTGTTGTGCTGCAGGGTCCCTATTCCCAGTCCTTCCGACCTTCTCCTAGTTTATGCTAGGAAGACGATCATTGAATCCTTGATTGGAAGGACCATTAGAACATTCTAGGAGGTGCAAATTGGATTTTGGTCAATTTGATCCCATGTCCGAACAACAGCCTCCTCTTCTTGGAAATCCACATGAAGAATTTCGAAGGCAGCTGGAACAAATGCAGAGAATGCAGGAATGGTCCCAGAGAATGCAGGGCACTCAGCCCTTGAAGGATTTTTATGATCCTTCAAATTACGAGGAACGTCCCGATGTCCAGATTCCAGCCGGTGACGTAGAAATCAAGCCCCAGGTTTTAAGCATGATTAAACATTATCATGGGCTTGGCTTCGAAGATCCGTTTTAGCACTTGGAGGATTTGACCACTTTGGTCCAGACTACCAAGGCACGAAACGTAAATGAGGAGCAAATGATCATGAGGATCTTCCCCCACTCTCTTAGGGATAAGGCCGCGCATTGGTATAGGACAATAGGAAGATCAATTACAACTTGGAATGAGTTGAAATTAGCCTTTCTGAAGAAATTCTTCCCAGTCAGTCGTACCAATGCTTTGAGACGGGCAATCACTACCTTTACCCAGCAGCCGGGGGAGCAGTTTCATGTGGCCTGGGAGCGATTCCAGGACTTATTGCGGAGGTGTCCACACCACAAGGTGCCGAAATGGCAACTCGTGCAGATCTTTTATCATGGGTTGACTAAGCAACTCAGAAATCATGTGGATGCTTCTTGTGGAGACAATTTCCTCAATAAAGATGCAGTGCACATGATTTATTTGAGGAAATGACTGAGAATTCAATTAATCATGCCTCCATGGATACTTTTAACCGATCCCAGCAGCCCAGATCAAATGTTAATGAAGTCCATGACTCTCATTCATTTGATATGGAATTGATTTGTAATAAACTTGATCAGGTGGACTTGGTTGCTAAAAGAATGGAAGAGTGGATGGCTGGCAATTCTATGAACAACTCTCGATCCACTCAATCCCAAAATTCGGGATTCCATTCCTCACGAGCTCCTTCTAGATGGGAGTTCGTGAATCAACTCGATGCGGCTCAACCTGAGTCAACATTTTTCGGAACCCCACAGGTTCCAAATTGGGGCCTTTGATCCCAGTTTTTCCAATCCTTCCCTTTCTTTCTCTCCATCCTCACCTTATGAGGATGTCTGCACTGTACAAGAGAATGTTAGATCCAACCCCTACTCGAATGCATATAATCCAGGTTGGAGAAATCTCCCTAACTTCTCTGGGAAAAATCCAGGGCAACAGACCCAATTCCGACCCGAAAATTATGCTTCGCAACGACCAATGGGTCAAGGTCAAGTATATACTCAGTTGCCTCCGAATCAGGTCAATCAGCCAACTTGGAATGCCCGTCAACCCGCAGGGCAGGCTGATTTGAATCGTCAAATGGTAGAGATGCAAGGATCTATGCTCCAACTCATGCAGCAAATGAAAAACTTGCTGGACAACTTGCAATCTGGGCTCATTGCTATCTCTCGTCAACCTGGATCTCTACCATCCCAACCCGTACCCAACCCATGAAATATTATGAATTTGGGCAATCAATCCCAAGGGTACGAAAATCAGAGGGACCCGCACGCACATGCTCAGGTGGTTGAGCAGGGTTCCTCGTCTTCTTCTTCTGCAAATCAACAATTCATGGTCAATCAAGCCCCTCCAATCTTTCCTAACCCTCCCTAAGACCCAAATTCTTACGCATCTGCAAATTCTGTCACTTAAAGGAGTGGTAAGAAGACTCAGGATCCACAACCACACTATTCTGATCTTTTGAATCCTGAAGAACCTGAGGAGAGAAAGGAGAATTCTAGAAGAGAAATCAAGGCTCAGGAACCTGATTCCAAAGATCTGACTCATGTTCCTTTTCCTGAAGCCTTAACCAAATCAAAGAAGAAGAAGTCTGTTGATAGCAATGAGAAGCTTCTGAATCTATTTAAGAATGTTGAGATCAATATCCCACTCGTTGATGCTATCAAGAACATACCGACTTACGCAAGATTTTTAAAGGAATTATGTACACAAAAGCGTAAGTCGAGAGAATCTGTTCCGAGGAAGGTGGTACTCTCCGAGCAGGCTAGTTCTATTATCCTGCACTACCTCCCTCAGAAAAAGAGAGATCCTGGCGCTCCATTGATTTCTTGCGTTATCGAAGATTACACATTTGATAGAGCACTTTTGGATCTCGGTGCATCCATCAACCTAATTCCGACTTCTCTCTACGAGAAGTTTGGGTTAGGTGAACTTCGGCCAACTTCGGTAATGCTACAGTTAGCGAACCGTTCGGTCACAAACCCGCGAGGCATTATTGAAGATGTTATAGTTAAGGTCAAGGATTTCTATTTTCCTGTAGATTTCCTTATCCTTGAATTGGATGTACCTGATAATCTGAGAAACACGCCTATCATTCTGGGGCGTCCGTTCTTGGCTACCGGAAAGGACAACATTAATTGTGAAAGCGGTAGCATGGAAATCGCCTTTGGGGACCAACGAATGAAATTGGATATTTTTAAGGAAATCAACAAATTTGAGGATTGTGGATTTATTGAGGAACTTGATGAGGATAATGATAATATTGAAACTTGCTTGACAATTTCTTCAATCGAAAGTTCCTCTTTAGATGATGAATTTGACCCGCAACCCTCTTTGGTTGACCTGACATCTTCGAAAGAGGTTACTGATTTTGTTCACTCACAACCTCTTCCTCTTGTTGAATCTTCAGCATCTACCCTACCATCAATCATCAACCCACCCTAGCTTGAATTGAAACCATTGCCCAAGAATTTGAAATATCAATTTTTAGGACCTCAGAATATGGCCCCTGTGATTATCAGTGCTAAATTGACAAAGGAGCAAGAGATTAAATTGATCAAGGTCCTAAAGGAGCATAAGGAGGCAATTGGTTGGACCATTCATGACCTCAGGGGGATCAAGCCATCTTACTGCAATCATAGAATATTTTTGGAAGATGGATCTCGCCCTTCTCTCCAGATGCAGAGGAGATTGAATCCAAATATGCAAGAAGTGGTCAAAAAGGAAATCATCAAGTGGCTCGATGCAGGAATTATTTATCCAATCTCTGATAGTCCTTGGGTAAGTCCCGTTCAAATTGTTCCAAAGAAAGTTGGGATTACTGTTGTGACTAACGAGAGAGGAGAATCTGTCACAACTCGTTTAGCTTCCTCTTGGAGGGTTTGTATTGATTACAGGAAGCTGAACACAGCCACTAAAAAGGATCATTTTCCCCTACCTCTCATTGATTGAATCTTGGAAAAATTAGCAGGGCAGAAGTACTTCTATTTTCTTGATGGCTACTCAGGATACAACCAAGTTCCTATCCATCCCGAGGATCAGGAAAAAACTACTTTCACCTGTCCCTACGGAACCTTTGCTTTTCGTAGGATGCCTTTCGAGTTTTGTAATGCACCTGAGACTTTTCAAAGGTGTATGCTAGCCATATTTTTTGACATGGTGGGAGAGTTTATGGAAGTCTTCATGGATGATTTCTCTATTTTTGGAGAATCATTTGACTCTTGTTTGGCTAATTTGAAAATGATTCTTAAGCGATGTATGAAGACACGACTGGTCCTTAGCTGGGAAAAGAGTCATTTCATGACCCAAGAGGGCATCGTTTTGGGTCATGTAATCTCTGAATGGGGAATTGAAGTGGACAAAGCTAAGGTTGATGCTATCGCTAAACTTCCTCCTCCCACATCTGTTAAACAAATCAGATCATTTCTTGGCCATGTGGGATTTTATCGAAGATTCATCAAGGATTTCTCGAAGGTTGCTCGTCCTTTGAGCAATCTTCTTGCCAAAGAAACGTCATTTGTTTTTGACGAATCATGCCGAAAGGCATTTGATTTCCTGAAAACGGCAGTCACCTGTGCTCCAATTTTGCAACCACCAATTTGGACAGCCCCTTTTGAGATCATGACCGATGGTTCTGATTGCGCAGTTGGCGCTGTCCTGGGTCAGAAAATTGATCGAAAGCCCTCTGTCATCTACTATGCTAGTAAAACTCTGGATGAAGCCCAAAGGAATTACACTGTTACTAAAAAGGAATTACTAGCTATAGAATTTACTTTGGAAAAATTCAGGGCTTATCTCTTAGGGTCTCATGTTATCATTTATACTGACCACTCGACCTTGAGACATCTCTTGGCTAAAAAGGATGCTAAACCCCAGCTTATTCGTTGGATTCTTCTTCAAGAATTTGATCTTGAAATCAAGGATAAAATCGAGGTACAAAATGTGGTAGCAGATCATTTGTCGAGACTCCTAGGTGATTCTTCTTGTCTGGACATTCCGATTGCTGACACTTTTCCGGACGAAGCTATTCTTATAGTTTTAGGTGTCCACACCCCATGGTTTGCTGACATTGTTAACTATTTGGCCGTTGGTCAAATCCCTCAGGATTGGACCAAGCAACAATGGGATAGACTCAAATCTGAGGCCAAATACTACTTCTAGGAGGACCTTGAGCTGTATCGCATCGACTCTAATTAGATTATTCGCAGATGTATACTGGAGAATGAATTCAACAGTATACTCGAGTTCTGCCATGCATCTGGGTGTGGTGGACATTTTTCCGGGAAAAAGACGGTTGCAAAAATCTTGCAATTTTGCTTCTATTGGCTGTCTTTATTCAAAGATGCCCAGGATTTTTCAAGGTCATGTTCTCGATGTCAGGCACGCGGGAGCATAACTAAGAGAGACATGATGCCCCTAAACCCTATTCTTCCTATAGAAATTTTTGATGTTTGGGGCATCGATTTCATGGGACCCTTTATCCCTTCATTTGGACATCAGTACATTCTTGTTGCTGTTGATTATGTGTCCAAATGGATTGAGGTGATTCCCACCCGAACCAATGACCACAAGGTGGTCATCAATTTTGTCAAGAAAAATATTTTCAGTAGGTTTGGGATTCCGAGGGCTATCATCAGTGATGGTGGCACTCATTTTACTAATGCCCAATTCCAGAATTTATTGGCCAAATATGGGGTTAATCATCGAATTTCCACACCTCACCATCCCCAGACGAATGGACAAGCCGAGATCTCCAATTGAGAGATCAAGAACATTCTGCAAAAAACGGTTAGGCCTAATCGCAAGGATTGGACTCAAAAGCTTGAGGATGCTCTTTGGGCCTATCGTACGGTGTATAAAATGCCCATCGGCATGTCTCCATTCCGTTTGGTGTATGGAAAGGCGTGTCATCTACCCTTAGAGATTGAACACAGGGCATTCTAAGCAATCAAACAATGCAATTTAAATCTGAATCTAGCTGAGAAGACCAGGAAACTCCAACTATCTAAGTTGGAGGAGCTTAGAAATGATGCTTATGAGAATGCCAAGATCTACAAGGCTCGGACCAAAGCTCTACATGATCAATTGATTTCCTGCAAGAGCTTTAAGCTAAACCAGAAGGTCTGGTTATTCGATTCTAAACTTAAGCTCTTTCCTGGCAAACTTAAATTTAAATGGAATGACCCATTCATAATTGATCAGATTTTTCCAAATGGTGCCGTTCAGACTTCTAACCCAAAGATGGGTAACACATTTAAAGTCAACGGTCAATGTCTAAAGCCTGTTGTTGATCGAACTCTTTCAGAACCCGTCTCAGACTCTGTTGCTCTAGCCATTCTGTGACTTCTTTGGCTGGACTTCGCCTAGCTGGCAGCATTAAACTCAGCAGTTGTACATATGACACAAGGCTGATACGAGCTTCATATTCAGGTGACATATTTCATATTCTACCCTTTCTTTCATGTCTCTTTTTCAATGAGGACATTGCATCAGCTAGGCATGGGGGGGTGGATACATTTTTGAATTAGTTGGTCAGCTTTGTGAAATTCATATAAATTGTTTTTCTCCTCTTATTTATAAAAAAAAAAACAAAATTAGGAAGGATTAGTTGGACATTAGGACTTTTCAATCCTAAGAAATTTTACATTAGGATCTGAACACAAAGACCCTTCAGGTCTTTGGACTTAATTAGCCCGTGTATCCACTAAAATGTGGATTTGTCTTTCGAGTCCTCGCCATCTTAATTCTATCGTAATTGGAATAAATAAGTTTGGGTGATAAGTACACGACTTATCAACCCACCCTCTAATTTGAGGGAATTTCTAAGTTTTAAGCATCTACACACTTTCTTTGCACTGACTCGTTGTTCAGCGATTCTAAAGGAAATTGGGTAGCTAATGAACCTTCTAGGGTGATATGGCTGGCAAGTTATCGTGGGTAACAGCCCATAGGTAGGTTGTCCAGAGCCTAGTCACTAGACCTTTCTCTTTTTCCTACCCTTAGGTAAATCTTAGACCAGGGAAGCCACCTACTTAAAAAAAAAAGAAAAAAAAATCAAAAAGAAAAGGAGAAAAGAAATATATATATATATATAAGTCACACTTCACCGCACGAGTATGGTTGGCAAGTTGTCGGTGGTAACAACTCATCGACCGGTTGTTCAGAACCCAGCTCAGTAAATGCACTAAAAAAATTCCCAAAACACTTAGGAAGAAGCGGAGAAGTAGAATAAACCAGGGAGATATACACTGGATTCACCCTTGTGTTGACCCCGTAAAAAAATAAAAGTAGGGAGAAAGCTACCGGTTGTAAAGATACACCTTTAAGCAAAATTTTTTTTAGGTCACCTAGAGACGTAGAAATCCGAAGTTCATTTTAATTACCAGTCAACGAGTCTATCACAATCACAATAAGATGCTTAAAACTTAGGGTTCTCATCAAATCTTGGGTGAGTTGAATGGCCGTAGAAAGCCACTCATAAATCCTAAAATTTGAAAATCCAAAAAAATTAGAAAAGAGTAAAAAGAGAAAAAGAAAATTTTCTTTGAATAAGGAGAGAGTTTGAGGCGGTCTGCATTTTGGCAGATACTCGGGCACTGTTGTGTCTTTGAAAGTTTAGATCCTAAGTAGACAATTTCCTAATGATTGAAAATAACTCATGCCCAAATAATCCAACCTAATTCTTTTATAAATAGCATATAATTTTTACTAGGGACTAGCAAAAGATAGGCATGGGGGTATGATGTAAACACATTTACACTACTTAAGATGTCTATTTATGCATGTTTTTAAGCATAGGATTGCATTTCATGATATAAATATTGCATAATGATTAGCCCATAGTTGTGGGCTATTTAATTATTTAAGTGCCTAGACATTAGGTTAATTCTAACATTTATTTAGCATAAAATAGGATGTAAATAGATTAATTCATATTTCGAATTCAATTACATAATTCATGCATCTTATTCGTATTTAAATGCATTTAGAATTAACCTAGAATTGCATTAGTTAACTAATTAGGTACATTGTATGCATTAATTTAGGTTAACATAAAAGTTGAGGGTTTGTATATAAATAACCATAATATTTTATCATTATTTTTTATTCTTCTTCTACGTGCAACGGCTGCAGCTGCCGTAGTGAAGAACCCATTCAAGGAGGAGCGGATGTGTTGGATCTGGTCGGGCAGCTGATTTCAAAAGAGAGGAGGCAGCCGAGCTCACTAGGCCTCCACCACCGACCCACCACTGTGCAGAGAGATCTTCTCTCTTCCATTCCATACCGCCAGGCTCAACTGTGGTGGCGAGCCTCCACCACCGTGGGCGTGTGGTGTGACAGGCCACACCGCCATCTGGAGCTCGTCCGCATTACCGTGAGCACCTCGCCGTGCACCGCCCTCGCCGTCGTCATCAACAACCACTGTTGCAGCCACTGTACAATCACCTTCTCAGTCAGTTAAGATGTCCAGGAAATTTCCTGGACATCTGAAGCCACACCCCACTCTAGCAGCAATCACCGTTCACACCCGCTCAACTTCCACTTGAACCGCTCTCACCGCCAGCACACCCACGTCCTCGCACCTGCAGCATCCGCCCACACGCCAACGGAGCGCGCAACCGCTTGCGCACTCAGCGCCATCTCCACGCCCTCCAGGCCGCACATGCCCTCCTCCCACGCCTGCAGAACCTCACTCGCTCACTCCCGTGCCTGCAGCACCTTCCCCGCACCTGCAGCCTTCGCCCGCACGCCCCCTTCAGCCTTCGCGACCACCTGCCCGCGCTCACCGCACGCCTGCAGTACTTCACCCACACTTGCAGCCTTCACCCGCACGCGCTCCCGCACCCTCCAGCCAGCGCGCAACAGTCCTCACCGCCAACAGGCCTCGTGCGCTCCCGCGCCCCCCGCTAGCAGTCTCCCGCACACCTCACCGCCAATAGCAGCTGCAGCACCGGCTGCAGCCACCTCCGCCGGAGCTCGTCTAGCGGGCTCCGGCCGCTGCACGACACGCTGCCACCACCTCTTCGAAGCCCTCGGTCCAAGGAACTTCCTTCGAGCTTCCCGCGTCCGGCCGTCCACTCCTCGTCGCGCACGGCAAAGGGGAAAATATCCCCTGTTTTGCTACAGTAACCGAGCCATTAAAAATTACATTTTCTGCCATTGTCAATTTTTAATAATATTTTATTGATTCTACATTGTGACAAATATCCTCTAGTTACTCAGAATTGCTATTTCAGCATTGTTTCTTGCTTCAACCTTAATCTGAAGGCAATTTTGGCTTGATTCTTGTCCAAACTAACTACGAACGAACGTTTTTAACTGGTGCGAATTTAAATACGTCATTGCCTCCCTGTGGATACGACCCACTCCTTTGCGTGTGGTTATTTCTTTTTAAATATTGATTAGTCGATTTTTCCGCCACATAAAACTACAAACGACTTAAAAGCGAAAAATCGATTCGTCAAATGGCGCCGTTGCCGAGGAAGCAACAGATGCAATAATTTCACCCAATTTTATTTTGATTATTTGTTAGTTGCACAGTGATTTGACCATTTATTATTTTCTCTTCTATGCGAGAAATTTGTGCAAGAATTAGCCAGTGTGAGAGGCGACCCTTGACGTCGCCAGAGGAGAATTGGACGAGCTATTTTGGAAAGGAGAAGGACGAGGACGCGACGGACATCATTGTATATTTAGTCGCTAGTTTGATAGAATTAAGACTTTAGATTTAATTTTTCATTGCATTTTGTTTGAAACCCTTGTTCTGGGGTATATTTTGAGGGGTTTGTTCCCCGATTTTGTTTTGGGCCCGTGTTGGATAATTTTTGGGAGCCTATTCCCTTTTCTTTAGATTTAGGTTTTTAGTTTATTGATTACTTTTATTGCTTATGCATAAGTAGTTTAAAAATTTAAAAAATAAAAAAAATGAGCTGCCTGCCCTAGGACGAACCATTTAGGTCTGTATGAGCAGCCTCTAGATTTATTTCTCTGCATTGCATGCATTCTTGCATCGTTGATTGCTAGAAGCAAGGTATGCATTTTCTTACTTTGCATCCTATTCTTGATCATGCATTGCATTAGGACTTAATGCAAAGACCAACTAATCTGTACTGAATAAATCTAACAAGTGGTCACATATTTTCTAGAAAAAGGACTAATTAAAGAAGGGACATTTTAAAAACCAAGGATTTGATTTTGAAACTTAGCGTGCGATTCAAAATTCAAAATCTTTTGCGGTGTATGCACACTTATTTAGCTTGCACCACGGCACGCTTCTAGACACTCCTTAGGTTTGGAAATACTAGGACAAGAGCCCTCCTATCATTGGATTCTGAAGTGTTCGGAGCTTGAGATCAAAGGTTTTGTAAATCCAAAGAGGGGGATACCCTGTCACGGATTTTTGGAGGTAGTTGAGAAGCACCGCGAAAGCACAACTTCAAAGGAAGGCTTAGGCCTACTTGCATCCCTCGATCTTCCATCTTTAGATTTACTTTACCATTTGAGATTTAAGGAAGAACACCTAAGCTCCAACTAGGTCTTCTTAGGTGAGCCGTAGGTCGACAATAGGCATGTAAATTGATTGAACAAATTGTATTGTCACCTGCAATCTGACCTAAAATCAAAAGCCTAAATTGGGAAAGACCTAAAAGGTCCTTTTTGAATTGTGTTTTACTTGGGGAATTCTAATTGAGGTGTGAGTTAGAATGTACCACATTGATTTTCATCCTTTCACATCTTGTCCACACCCTCACCCCCACTCTGCATCCTTCGATCCTAGACGCCGAGATGGTCCATCCCTTGATGGACATAATGATAATCATTGGGATCCATTTTACTCCTATTATAGGAGTATTGGCCTGGTTAAGCCCCAAATCAGTGAGCAGAACCTAGGAGCGGGATTTGCTTTGCCCAATATCTCACATACCATAGAAATACCCAACCCACCCTCCCTGAAAAATTATAATGGTTGGACAAACACTCCTGGGTACTATAAGCCTGAGCCTGACTTCTCTCATAATAGAAATGACCTCTCCTCTTTGAAGATGGAAATACAGAAAATGCAAAATGAAATGATTGAATTGTTAGGAGAATCTTCGAGAGGAGGCCAACAAGAAAGAGATGAAATTAGCCACCCAATCTACCCCATTGAGGATGACGTATACCCCTCTACAATAGATGCATCTCCCGTGGGAGAGCTACACTTTAAGTTGGAGGGAAATTCTGGGGAGAATAGCTACTTTTCGAGGATCAATTTTGAAACCTCCCCATTAGATGACACTTCCTTGAGAGATCCACACCTTAGGTGGGAGGAAAATACACATGAAAGTAGCTATGCATTGGATGAAGAAAGGTGGCAACCCGAGGAAGATGATGATAAGGTTGAGTATCCACCTGAATTATATTGGAGTCAAAAGAAGGGAATGATGGTACCATTGGAAGACCTCGACCCAGATGATAGTATTTTCGTAACATTTGATAAAGTGGGTCAAAGTCATGTTGTTAATCCTACCCTCCCTTCTGATCACGATATGGAACTCAGACCCACCCTTAGGGAACCTAACCCTAAAGAAATTGACCTATCTGAGGAGTCTGATGTTACCAGTGTAAACCATTTACCTCAGATAGAGCACCCTAGGGGATCCGCTGAGATATTAAATAATTCTAGACCTCGGGTACATTATGAATTGTGTGATGAGGAGGAAGACGAATTACATGTGGAACCTACATTCAAGATTTGGAGTGACACTAAGGGTGCTTATGTCTTATTTGAAGAGTTAACCCCTGAGAATGTCACAAATTTGACCAAATTAGATTTCCTTAGCACACCTATTGATGATATTTCTCCTCATGATGAAATGATGGAAAATTTGGAAGCAATTTCTAAGATTTATGTGGATTCACATATAGACTCTGGGGAAGATTTGAGTAAAGAACAAAAACCCAGGGATGACATTGATAGGATAATCCCTAGATCTGTTGCTTCCAACCTGCCTTCATTCACTTTGAAGTCACCCTCTGATTCGCTTATATCTGAAAGCGAAATTGTGACTCCTGATGAAGAGCAGGAAGATACATGTGATGGTGCAAGGAATGCTAGGGATGGAATTGAGGATTTAGAAAGAGTGTTAGGAATGGACACCGAGCTTATTAAACCCAACCTAGATCTTATGGCCATCCCGCAACCTCGTAACTTGGACACCTTAGATGATCCTTGCCTTAGAAAATTGCTCACTTTTGTTCTGACCAGGGGGCTTAACAGACCAATATTTCCCGTAATGGAGTATCGGGTATGGATTGATGATTTCTTTAGTCAGTCCATTACCCTGGGGGTTTATCTTTGCACATTCCTTCCCCATACCTTTTGGAGGATCCTTGTCATCCTCCCCCTACCCCTTTAGAGGTTGTTATACCTATTTATCCTTTAGAACCTCTTCTGGTGACCTGGGAAGATTTCATTCCCATTTTAGTTGCGTGAGCATTTACTATCGGGATTCATCATCAGCTCGCCAACATCCTAGGCTACCTATTTTCTAAGCCAACATTGCTTTGCTCATTTTTAGGGCCTATTTCTGTAATTCTTGAACCTGATTTGCAGGTTCTTTGGCTATTCAGCCCAGCTCTGACCCATGTAATATCCTTCTATGCAATGAGGACATTGTAGAATTTAGGCATGGGGGGGTGTACTTGGGGATATACATAGCATAGTGCATTCATTGCATACATTTGCATTAACAAAAAAAAAAAAAAAGAGTTTTGAGCTTAACTGGCTAGATCTTGCAGTCTTAAGCAAATCAGAACTCTAGGGTAGACTAATTTAATCCTAGGGTCAAACTTTAGAAGCTAAATGAGCTACTAGCTTTAGACCTTTAGGGTCCTTTGTGGACTTAAAAACTTAAGTAGGAGTTAAGTTGCGGACCATTCCTTAAGAGGTTGAGGAAGGGAAGCTAGGGTTTGAGTTAAAAGGTGGGGTAGTATGTGGAGTCTTATTCTACCTTTTGGTTTATGGGTCCTTGTAACACAAGCATCCAAATTTCACACACATGGTCTGGTAATTAACTTATTTTCTATCTTTCTGAAAAGAAATTTGGTTCTCTTAGTTTTGACTTAGGAGAGGCTTGAAAACACATTTTGATTGGAAGAGTTCCCACCACAGGAGAGGTGGAGTATATACTCACCTTGAGGATGTGATGATAACATATTACCTCCTCGACGCTTGTCTCTTAGGATATCCATCCTACTGGGGGCATGTAAGCGCATTGTGCGGTTCAGGTACCATGGGCGGCCCTATCTCGAAGTGCCGATTACCATAGGCCTGAATTCGCTTAAGAAATCCATGGGCGATACTATCTCGAAGTGTCGATTGCCAGGAGTTCTTGGGGTCATTATGGGCGGTGCCATCTCAAAGCATCGAAAGCCAGGCACCCTTCGAGATATGGTAATGGGGACAATGAATCCGACACAGACCGTGTTGATAGCTGATCTGAGGTTAGACTTAGAAGAATCAAACAAAAAAAAAAAAAATATATATATATATATATAAATTCCTTTAACTCAAATAACTCAGACCAATGCACAGGAACGGATGCTTTAATCTCAAGGATCAATAAACTTTAGGGTAGAGTCAGAAATCAGGGAAACTTGTGCCTACAACTCGTCTTTAGCCGACCTAGTCTGTAACTTAGCAAGTACTTAGGAACCTTGGGTCTAGAGTTTGAACTTAATATGCTTCTGAAGGAAGACTAAGTGAGTTGACTAGTCTACTTGGAGTGCTAGGTTTCGCTTAATTTTGCTAGGGACTAGCAAAAACTAGGCATGGGGGTATTTGATTAGCCCATAGTTGTGGGCTATTTTAGTATTTAAGTGCCTAGACATTAGGTTAATTCTAACATTTATTTAGCATAAAATAGGATGTAAATAGATTAATTCATATTTCTAATTCAATTACATAATTCATGCATCTTATTCATATTTAAATGCATTTAGAATTAACTTAGAATTGCATTAGTTAACTAATTAGGTGCATTGCATGCATTAATTTCGGTTAACATAAAAGTTGAGGGTTTGTATATAAATAGCCATAATATTTTATCATTATTTTTTATTCTTCTTCTATGTGCAACGACTGCAGCTGCCATAGTGAAGAACCCATTCAAGGAGGAGCGGATGTGTTGGATCTGGTCGGGCAGCTGATTTCAAAAGAGAGGAGGAGGCAGCCGAGCTCACTAGGCCTCCACCACCGACCCACCACTATGCAAAGAGATCTTCTCTCTTCCATTCCATACCGCTGGCCTCAACCATGGCGGCGAGTCTCCACCACCGTGGGCGTGTGGTGTGACAGGCCACACTGCCATCCGGAGCTCGTCCACATTACCGTGAGCACCTCGCCGTGCACCGCCCTCACCGTCGTCATCAACAACCACCGTCGCAGCCACTGTACAATCACCTTCTCAGTCAGTTCATACGTCCAGGAAATTTCCCGAACGTCTGAAGCCACACCCCACTCCAGCAGCAATCACCGTTCATGCCTACTCAACTTCCACCTGAACCACTCTCACCGCCTGCACACCCACATCCCCGCACCTGCAGCATCCGCCCACACGCCAACAGAGCGCACAACCGCTTGCGCACCCAGCGCCATCTCCATGCCCTCCAGGCTGCGCACGCCCTCCTCCCACGCCTGCAGAACCTCACCCGCTCACTCCCACGCCCACAGCACCTTCCCCGCACCTGCAGCCTTAGCCCGCACGCCCCCTCCAGCCTTCGCGACCACCTGCTCACGCTCACCGCATGCCTGCAGTACTTCACCCTAGCCTGAAGCCTTCACTCGTGCGCGCTCCCGCACCCTCCAGCCAGCGTGCAGCAGTCCTCACCGCCAACAGGCAGCACGCGCTCCCGTGCCCCCCCGCCAGCAGTCCCGCGCACACCTCACCGCCAACAGCAGCTGCAGCACCGGCTGCAGCCACCTCCGTCGGAGCTCGTCTGGCCGGCTCTGGCCGCCGCACGACACGCCTCCACCACTGCTTTGAAGCCCTTGGTCTAAGGAACTTCCTCCGAGCTTCCCACGTCCGGCTATCCACTCCTCGTCGTGCACGGCAAAGGGGAAAAAATCCCTTGTTTTGCTACAGTAACCGGGCTATTAAAAATTACATTTTCTACCATTGTCAATTTTTAATAATATTTTATTGATTCTGCATTGCGACAAATATCCTCTAGTTACTCAGAATTGCTATTTCAGCATTGTTTCTTGTTTCAACCTTAATCTGAAGGCAATTTTGGCTTGATTCTTGTCCAAACTAACTACGAACGAACGTTTTTAACTGGTGCGAATTTAAATACGTCATTGCCTCTCTATGGATACGACCCGCTCCTCTGCGAGTGGTTATTTCTTTTTAAATATTGATTAGTCGATTTTTCCATCACATAAAACTACAAACGACTTTAAAGCGAAAAATCCATTCGTCACATAACATGCATCATCTTGCATTTAGAGTAATTTGAATAAAATGGAGGTTAATTGTCTCCTTTTATGTGCTTGGACAGGGCAAACTTTTTATCGGAGCCTCGGATGGAAGATCCAACCGTATGGATGTGATCAGGGCAACGATTGGAGTTCAACGACTCCAAGATCGCCCTAATCAGGAATCCGTAGCATCAGAGAGTGACCGAGGAACCCTAGAAGATCAAGGGCCAGGATGGTGTAAATCCACACTTCAAATGACAAATCTGACCACACGGATGAATTCGGATCGATGATCGCAGCCTAACGATGTAAAAATCGAGTCAATTCGACATCTGTGGCACCATCTACAACACTCAGAAGACAGACGGCCAAGATGGCGCTACGTGGTGCCATCTCGGCCGCCCAAATGGCCGCATGCAATCACTGAAGTCTCTGCATCCGCTCTCTCTCCGCCGTTGGATCTCGATCCAATGGCTGTGGACAGCCGCGCCTAAAAGTGTCCACTCAACCATCTGTACCCCATAACGCAGCGGTCGAAGGCGCTATCGCAAGCTGCAGCCATGGGTTCGAGCCGTAGCGAAGGGGAGAAGGGCACGGGAGAGTGAGTGTGGGTGTGCGTCAGATCACAATCCAACGGCCGCGCGCACCCGATAGCGTTCACGCGCTATTGCACGCGCGGCGTCATGCAGCATCGTGCGCGTTGGGCGGGCACGCAGTAGCAGGCGAAGGAGCATCTTAAGCCGTCTGATCTCGCGATCGGACGGCTATGGATGGTTGAACGTGGGCGCACGTTGAGAGTGGGCAGCTGAGGAGGCACGCGTGGGGAGTGCCCACTACACCCACGTTGGGGCTTTAGCGACGGTTTTATCCATCACTAAAGACCCCTTATTTAATGTTTTAAAGATGTAATGACTAATTTTCCCCCACTCCTTGCAACTATAAAAGGAGACCCCCTCCACATGAAATTCTCATCCCTTCTCTTCTCTACCTCTCCAAAGCTCAAGAGAAACTTGTCCCACACCCGGGATGCTCCTCGCGAGATAAAGTCCAAATTTTCGTCCCCCTTCGGAAGTCGATCCCGCGACGACGACGGTGTGCTACTCCATTCCCGTTCTTCTGCTTCGTCCTCCTTCGTCCTGCTCTGTCCTCCTTCGTCCAGGCATCGTCCCGTCTGGCTCGTCCTCCAAGCAATCGTCGAGGAGGATAACTTCTCTCTCCCATTCTTCTTTACAATTTTTTTAGTGTAGAATTTTCCTGCTTTCTAGTGTAGCCGATTTCCCACTTTTTAATGTAAATTTTATTTGGTTTGATTGTAGAAATATTTTGAAATATTGAATGCATGTTCTCTTTCTCTCTCTCTCTCTCTTCCTTTTAGTCTGATAGCTTCATTGTAATTATATCACCTCGCTTTTCAAAAATTCTAAAAAATATATATAATTGCGAATATAGATCGACGTAGCCTCCCTGTGTTCGACCCGGAATTCAAATTTCGGTATAAATTTTATTTGTTGAACACGAATTCTTCATTTTCAAGCTGCAATGACAGGTTTTCCAAAACCAAACACGTTAGCGTAGCAATTCGAGCATTCAACAAGTCGCTCCAGGATTTTGTATGTGGTTTTGCAACGTTCCCGTAAAGTGAAGTCAGTGGCTTGAAGCCACATCCTCATCCTCAACTTCCAGTAGTTGTAGTTGTTTCCGTCGAAGTAGGGTGGTCGGAAGGTGGACTGCCCCTCGGATATTCTGATCGTGGATGTGCTTCCCTCCATCTGATCTCTTGCCGGTGTGTAACACCAATCTGCAAGACCTGCTCTGATACCAATTGTAAATCCCTACTTGGAGGGGGTGAGATCAGCGTGATGTAAAAAATGCAGGATTAAAGATATAACAATCTCACAAATAGTAAATCACATAATATACACAGATTTTTAGGTGGAAACCCAACCCTGGTGAAAACCACCACCTAACCCTCTCGAGCTAGGATTTTCCGATCAACCAAGTTGATCAAATCCACTAACGTACTACTTAAACGAGGGTAGTACGACCTCAATTACAACCACGCTATGTTATACGAGGGTAGCGTACCTCAAACAACTTCTCTTCACAAGAAGGATTTTGTCTCACGAAGGAGACGAGAATTCACAAAGAGAATACCCAACCAAATAACAAAGTAAATTACAAATAGTCCTATAGAGCCAACAAAGATAATCTTAACCTAAGCTTCTATAGGAATTAGGATGCTTCCCTTTGCAGAAGTGCATCGACGACACAGATGCATTAAATATGCGACGGCGCAACGGTGCTCTTGTGAACTACGACAGGAGAGCAGGTGCGCAAGTGATCAATGTTCTCTAGATGTAGAACTTGAGCTTGGAGAGCAAGAGCTTCTCTCGGACACAAAAGAGTGGAAAGTATGTTGCTTGGGTGTGTCTTGGTGTATCTAGGTGTGTGTTTGAGTGGCAAAGGTTCTCCTCTATTTATAGAGGCCCTATGAAGGCTTTGGAAGGCCTTGGAAGGCTTCCATAGCCGTTGGGTACAAGCTCCAAGAAAATCAAGCCAAAATCAGGATTAATCATTACACTGACAAGGTTATGAGATGTCTGATCCTGGCATTGGACGTCTGGAAAACCAGTTTAGGATGTCTGGGAACAAAGTCAGACGTCTGATTATGAGCGGGTTTCCTTCCTGACTTGAATCAGATCTAAACAGGGTTCTAGTGAATTGTCATTAGACGACATATAGGACGTCTGGAAACCTACTTTTCTACGGGAATGGATTTCCAAGAGAGTGCAACAGCTATAAGATCTTTGAGAAGAGATTTTGGGTCAGCCGAGGCAAAACGGTCATGTATCAGACGTCTGGGGTCCTCTATGGATGTCTGATACCAGCTAACGGTCATATCCTTCATTGTTTGCTAAGTCACCCAACGGTCCACTAATTGGACGGCTGGCAAAATCATTAGACGTCTTCTAAGACGTCTGGACTAAGGTCTGGACGTTTGATTTCATCAGACAGAACTAACAAAGTCCAGCCTAAACATAATCGAATGTCTGAGTCAATAGTCAGACATCTTAAAAGTATTTATCAGACATCTGATTTTCAGATTAGATGTTTGAAAAGGTTGTTTGAACCCTAGTTTGGTTTTCTAAGTTCTCTACAGAAAACCTAAGTATCCTTGGGTTGTGCAGGTGTTCCTAGGACTACTATTACGGTTCTTTGAGGCTCTTTAACATGAATCTAAGTAAATAAAGAGCAACGAAAGAAACGAAAAATACATAGAGTACAAGAAAAGGAAATCTATCCTATTCTTCATCTCTTTCCTTCTTCAAGTCATCGCTCCTTGCAAAGCTCCTCTGTTCTCCGTCAAGCTCCTCTAATCCATCCTGGATGCGAGCTCGAACTCCGTTTAACCTCGTCTCTATTTGCAATTGACCTGAAATCTAAAACTGCAAGTGCAAATGATAAATGACATGTGTTTTGTTATCATCAAAATAAATGATCACGTGATAAACACCAGTTTATCATCATTTTTATGCTTTAAAACTAACCTAGCTCTTAGGATTTTACTCCGCAAACGGGTTTTTGGGCTGCATTTAGGCATAAATTAGGATAGGCATGCATTGCATTTTTTATTGTCATTTTAATGAGTTTTTGTGAGTGTTAGGGATGTACAGATGCACAGATCCCTAAAACCCTAGCACTCAAGAAGGCAAATGGTGAAGGAGAAGCACAGACTAGCTGGAACTCAGCCTAATCCAGCTCACCTCAGCTTGATCCAGCTCACCTCAGCTTGATCTAGCTCACCGCAGCTGGAACCTAGCTTACTTGAACTAGGGTTAGCTCATCCCAGCTCCATTTAGCTAATCTCAGCTGGATGGCAGCTCAAGAGAGTTCACCTTAGCTCATCCTAGCACAAGTCAGCTCAGATCCAGCTCAACTTAGCTGAGTCTAGCTCATCTCAGCTCCCACTAGTCCACAGGGAGCTCTAGTTAGCTCGGCTAAGTTGACAGGAGTTCACCCCAGCTCAGATCCAGCTACATCCAGCTCCACTCAGCTCCAACCAGCTGAAGAAGAATTCATCCCAGCTCAGGAAGCTCAAGTCCAGCTCACAGGGACTCAGCTTAGCTCAACTCAGTTGAGCTAAGCTACCTTAGCTGCCTCAACCAGCTTGATTCTCCCCGGGAGCACCAGACCCAGCTCACCTTAGCTCAGTATGGTAGAAGCTAGCTTACCTTAGCTCGGCTTAGTAGCTAGCAAAGAACTAGCAAGCTAAGCCAGCTAGAATAGCTCCATGCCAGCCTCTTCAGCAGCAGCCAACTCCAAATTTCAGCTCCAGACTTCTCCTCAGCTCCTCCCTCCAAACCCTAGCTCCAACACCTTCTCCTCTACTCCTCCATTAGCTAAGCTAGCTTAGCTTAGCTTAGCTTAACTATGCTCCAACTTCCTTGGCTTGTACCACCCCAAAAACCCACCTACCAACTCCACCCAACTAGCTCCACCTAAGCTCCACATAAGCTAACCTACTTGGCACCAACCTAACCTACCCACCACCTCCAAAAGACACCTAAAAGTGGCGCCAAAAACTACCCATAACCACCCCTTAGTGGCGCCACTTTTCCCTCCAAAATCCCCCCTCATCTCCACCACACAATCCCCCTTGAATCCATCTCCACCATCCACCTAACTCCCCTTCTAGAAGACCCCATGTTGGCGCCAACATGGGGGTGTCTCTCCACCACCAAAAGACACCAACACCACCATAACCACCCCCTTTGACACCCCTTGGGTTGGCGCCAACTCACCCTAGCCATAGGATCACCAACCACCCTCATCCTTCCATCCTAGCCCTCCATTTCAAGGGGCACCTTAACCCCCCATCCTATTCTATAAAAAGCCACCACCTACCACCATTTTGGAGCATCCTCCCTTAGTGTATTTTCTACCTAAACAACCTATACCTACGGCCAAGAAGAAGGAGTAGAGAAGGAGATTAAAGGGGCACATCACCAGCCCTTTTGGTGCCTTCTTCTCCCCACTCTCTTCAACTTGGGCCACGCCAAGGAGGAGGACTCTCCCACTTCAAGGAGGACGGCCAGGCAAAGGAGAAAAGCTTAGGGTGGACGTCCACCCTTGGAGAGAAACTTAGGGCACGCCCCCTTAGGGCTTGCCTTGGAGGTCATCACTTTGGCGGAGTACTGCAAGGAAGGAGTTGAAGGATTCTTTTCAAGCTTGGGAGCCACCAACCTTGGAGCAAGAAGCCCTCTTCTTCACCATCTATCTAGAGGATTTGTGTTTTATTTTCTTATTTGCAATTTTCTAGTAGTACAAGCTTTCCTCTACTAGGCCTTTTGTAAAACACTTTATCAATTATCTAGTTGCCTTCTTTGCAATTTTTTTTGTTTGCATTTCTATTAGCTTATTTTCAGCATTATTCACTCCCTCTCCCTAATTATTCTAGGCCTCCACTTGCCTAGAGTGAGCTTAGGGAGAGGTTCTGCTTGTCACATAAAAGTAGTATTTTAATTCGAAGTGTAAACACTTTTCCCGCCATCAGTTCGCATGTTGCCTTAGTTCAAAAATAAAGAAAAATGGTATATTGAAAATTACCAAAAAGAAAGTTGAGATATATTCCAAGCAAGAGAATCAATTTTGCAACCATATTGCCTCCTTGGACGACCCTAGATACTCCCCTATCTAGGAATATAAATTTAAGAGCGAAAGCGGATTTACGCGTTACAACGACGTATTTTAACAAACCGCGTATTTTTGCTATCACTTTTTGGCGCCGTTGCCGGGGAGGCACGGCTTTGCATTTACTCATTTTCTCTTGCTTGAAGTGGATCTCATCCCCTTCTCTTTCTTTCTTTTGTGTGTGCAGGAACTACAGCGGGAAGGCGGGAATCTGGAAGAGAGAGCTCAAAGGTCCTTGTCTTCCCGCGAAAATTCAGGTTGGTTCCTCTTTCTAGTCACATAAATAATTAAAACGACCAAAAATATATTAAACTTGGCTTTCAGGACCCTAAACACTTAAATTAAGTGGAGTGGTGCATTTTAAAATCCATTGTTTGCTTGTATGCTTCTTTAGCACCATTCCATTGCAAGTATTGGTGTTCTATTTTTCGAGTCCAGATTTCTGTCCTGACTTGAAAAATCGATTCCTAACACCCCAGGCATCCTAAAATCATAAAATTTCATAGAGTGATTCCCAATTAAGTTAGGAACATCTTTTCCAAATTTCAAATCAATTGGATTTGTATTTAATTTTTAAAAATTCGTGGATTGCAGAGAGGTCATACCCTCTTATCTTCCTGTTTTGCTACTGTCCGCGAATTTTCAGAATTTTTATACTCATCCAATTTTTGGGAAATTGAGCTTGCTGGAATCCTTGTGAAATTTTATATATCATATAAAATCATAAAAATTTTCTGAGGTCGGTGGTAGTACTAAAAAGTTCATAATACCCACAGGTATTATTTCTGGACTTTGACACCAGTACAATTAAAAATTCAAAACAATTATCAAACGAATTCCTAAAATCTTACAAAAATCTTTTCTGGAATCCTTGTTTGATTTTATTCAAAGTAGTGGTGTTGTTTGACTTGTTTGGACCACTACTTAATTCTGAAAGCCTAAAAAATAACTCATTGGTAGTTAAATTTCTGTCTTAGGGATAATTGGCTTAGGGTTTCTTTCTTTCTCTTTTGAGGATTAATTCAAAGGAAATATACAATCACCCATACAACTTGTTTTCCTTTGATTGTGGGTTTTCAAACTTGTTTGAAAATTTAACTAAAGAAACCCTAAAATACATTCAATTAAATCAAATCCTAAAAGACAAAAATACAAAAAAAAATTGTGTGACAACTTGATTTTCATTGGAGCCACTCTCCAATTCCTGCACACACACAAAAAAATCAAATAACAGGGCAACAACCCAATAAACGCCCTCCACATCCCGTGTGCACTATAGAATCCTAGACATAATTAAAATTTGTAGCAACTTAACCCCTAAGGCTTTATCAACTTAGGCTTGCTATTTAGGTCTTAAGTTTTCTTTAGTTAGTACCAATTCTGTCATCTATATCTGGTGTTCAGGCTGAGGGGCCGTGTCAAACGACCAGGCGCGGGTTTGTACAAGCACCTGGGGTTTTCCCTGGGAAACGTTTGGGCCCAAACCTCCCCTTAAGCAACTTGGCTGGATTTGTTGATAGAACGGGTATTCACTATTGACTACTTATTTCCTATGTAGACCAAGTCTTAGGTTATTATTAGGGAGTCACAATTAAGTTAGGTCTAGTTTTTGTTTGTTTGAATTGCACACTTTCTCTCATCTCTTTCTCTTCTCCTCCCCTCCCCGTTCTTCCATTTTATGCACGGGCGACGGTCTCAAAATCCGCACTTGGAAGGACCATTTGATTTCGCCCCCCACGTAAAAAGACCACTTTTTCTGTCTTCTCCTGAAAAAATGGAAACACAACAAAATAGGTCCACTGACCCTTCCACGTCTATCTCTAACCCCACCTCTAACCCTAATTCTAATCCTTCCACCCAAAACCCAACCACCAATAACTTCCCACACTTGGAGCTCCCCAATCTTGAGTTGCCCCACACACAACATCAAGACCCCCTACCTGATCTTTTAAAATTGATGGCCGATCAGATTAATAAATTAAATTCCAATCAACAAACATTGACTAGGAACATCCAAAACCTAGCCAATCCAAGGCCAAACCCACCACCCCGTCAGCAGCCTGTTGTTCCTCTAAAAGATTTCTATGATCCGTCTTATTATGAGGAACGACCAGGGGTGGTCATACCGGAGGGGGACTTTGAGATCAAGCCAGCCGTCCTGAACCTGATTAAACACTTTCATGGCCTTCCTAGGGAAGACCCTTTCAGCCACCTTGAAGAACTAACTCTTCTTGCACAGACAACCCGTTCCCGAAATGTGCAAGAAGACATATGGCTGATGCGGCTTTTTCCATTATCTCTTAAAGATAAGGCCGCTTATTGGTTCAGGACCATTGGCCGACCCATTACAACATGGCCTCAACTCAAGAGTGCCTTCCTCAAGAAATTCTTTCCCATAGGTCGTACCAATTCCTTACGAAGATCTATTGCGACCTTTCACCAAAAATCTGGCGAAACTTTCCATGATTCTTGGGAAAGATTTCAGGACCTTTTAAGAAGTTGCCTGCACCACGATATTCCTTTGTGGCAGCTCGTGCAAATCTTCTATCTTGGATTAGAAGATCAAATCCGACAATTTGTCGACGCCTCGTGTGGCGGCAACTTCTTAAATAAAGATGCTGAAAGTGCTTATGATCTATTTGAAGAAATGAGTGAAAACTCATTTAACCAAGCTTCCATGAACACATTTTGCAGAACCCAAAACCCGCAGTTTGGTGTTCATGAAATAGGCGCTCAATCTATCCCAGTCGCCCAAGACGATCTTCAAATGATCGCTCAGAAACTCGACCAGATGCATATTAATCAGAAGAAAATTGAGGAAAGACTCGCCACATCAATTCAAGCTCCACAACCACATCTAACCCAACCTAACTTTCCACGAAGAGAAATTTTGCACAATCTCAACACCACTCCTACTGATTATTCTGAGGTTGCCCATGATTCACTGGGGAATTTCAATTATCCAAATCTTAACCCCACCCAAAATATTTCTGCCATCCAGGAGCCCTTTAAAAATTCTTCCAATTGGAAAAATTACCCGAACTACTCCTGAAATAATCAAGTTTCCTCCCAACCATATCATTTTAATGGGTATGGGTCGAATCCAAATTTCCATCCTGGGCCATCCCAACAAGATATCAATGCCCAGATGCTACGGACCCTGCAGGATATGCAAACAAAAATGACGGAAGTAACCCGCAACATCACAAATCTGAACAATCAGATTGGGGTTGCTCCCACGCAAAGACCTGTAGGACATCTTCCGTCCCAACCCATACCCAATCCCAATCACCAAGGGAACCATTATATTGGCAGAAATCCACATTATCCAAATCAGCCTCCTCCTAATCCACCTCAGCAGCCGCCCAGGTTCCTGCAATCATAGGCCCCCCCACCTCCTCCAAATAATAATCCGACTGCACATGCAGTTACCTTGAGGAGTGGGAAAACCACCACTGACCCCGAGCCTTCGCACGAACCTGGTAAGATACATGTGCAAGTTGACTCCCCACCTCCCCATCAGGAAGAAAAAGAACAACAAAAATCTCAAGACAAGATTCCTATCCCTTTCCCACAAGCTCTCTACCCTACCACCAACAAAAGAAAGAAATCTGAGCCCACTACAGAAGAACTCATGGAGCTATTTGGGCAAGTTCATATCAATATCCCTCTCCTAGATGCCATTAAATATATACCTGCCTATGCTAAATTTTTAAAGGAGATTTGTACTCCTAAAAGGCAGGCCAAAAATCTAGGACAGGTGCATCTTTCGGAGACAGTAAGCTCTGTTATACAGAGTAAGCTGCCTCCTAAGATGAAAGATCCGGGGGCGCCTTTAATTTCTGTAATTATTGATGACACTACATTTAATCGCGCCCTCCTTGATCTTGGTGCCTCTGTAAATATTATTCCCACAAGTTTATTCGAAGAATTTTAGATCGGTGAATTAAAACCCGTCGAGGTTACCCTGCAATTAGCCGACCGATCTACAATCAAACCTCGTGGGATTGTCGAGGATGTATTAGTCAAGGTCCAGAATTGTGTCTTCCCTGCAGACTTTCTGGTTCTTGACATTGAGGCACCCGAATCATTACTGGACTCCCCGATAATCCTTGGATGCCCCTTTTTGGCTACTGCAAAGGCAAATATCAATTGCCACACAGGCAAAATGGATATCAACTGTGCAGGCCAAACTATCACCTTAGATATTTTTAAATCCTCCAGGAGATTCCATGATGATAACTTCTTTGAGGACTCAGATACTGAAATTTCTAATATGGTGGAGACAATGTTAATAGATACCCTTACCGACCACAGTTTTTTTGAGGACTCTGATTCAGACTCAGTGGTCGGCGAGATCTGTGATCCGGAAACTTGTCTTGACCCCAAATTTATTCCTGATACCCCCCCTAACCCACCCACTATTCATGCACCTAACTTTTCCACACTAACTTCACCCAATCCTCACCATTCCTTCCCCGACCCCTTTCTAACAGACCTGCCACCAACCCCGCCTGAGTTTGGCACCCAACCTAATTTAAACCCATGGCCAGACTCAAGCTACACTTATCATTTTCCATCCAACTTTGATCCCAATATTATTTCTAATCAATTTTTTAAGGATCTAGAAGACGACATTTTTTTTGCGGGGATCCAAGTGTCCAATTATTTACATGATCTTACGTCTTCCGTGCATACCTTCACGCCCGGCTGAATGGCGTAAAAGATAGCACTGGATGGGAGGTAACCCATCATTTTCTTGCTTTCCTTTTTTCTTCTTTTTCCAGGTTTTACTCATCCTAAACCTGACCGTTCTTCACTAAGGTGATTCCTTTTCCCTCCTAATGCATGAGGACATGGCATATCCTAAGCATGGGGGGGTGTTTTTAAATTTTTACGATCGATTTAGGATGTTTAAAACCTAAAAACATGCATTTTCCTTTAATTTATTTCCTGCTTGCATACCCAAAAACAAAAAAAACAAAAAGAAAAAAAAAAATATTGAAAACTTTTTGAGGAAAAATTTTGAAATCAGGACTAAGGTCGAAAAATTCACTTCTGGTACAATGGGATTTAATCTTTAACAAACTAAGGATGAGGATTTGGATCTGATCATTAGAATTCCAGGGTCTATTTTAGACTAGATCAGATATCCTTCTCTAAAATTCCACCTGAACTCATGATAGTTCTGGTGACTTGATCCTATTTTGTAATATGGAAAGTATTTGACTTAGTTTTTGATTCAAAAACCTGCGGTTCTTGAGAAACTTCTTGTGTCAATTTTCACACACAAGCCAACACTTAAAAATAACTAAAAATTTGAAAAAACTCCCTTGTTTGGATTTAGTAAAAGTCTGAAGCAGATCATTGGTTTGAGTTCCCACCGTCGAGAAGAAGGAAAAAACCTTCTTTGAGGACACGATGTCAACATGCTACCGCCTCGGTGCTGCTCTATATCTATATTTCATATCTTTAGACGGAGCATTAAAGCGCATTTCAGCAGCTCAAGTGTCTTGGACGGTGCTCTACCTATAGCGTCGGAGCAAGAGCTTGAGTTTGCTTGGAGCGCCCCTTTTCACCGCATCGTGTTTTGGGGTTGTGAGCTCCTGGGTGGTGTCATGGACAGTGCTATCCCGAAGTACTGGCGCCAGAGCCCCCTCGAGGAATGGTAATGGGAATGATGATACCGACACATCTGTTGTAAGACTAAGCTAAAAATAAGCATGGGGGAGGAAAAAAAAAATAATAATAATAATAACACGTCCTTATTAAGGTTGGCTTTTCACAAGCACCGACACAAGGTTTTAAAGGAATTTGCAAGTTGCGAATCAGATTCACGAGCCAGAAAAATCCTAAAAACAAACATTTCAAGTCATCTGAATTAACAAGGGGTTAATTTGTGAATTTTCTGAGGATATATTGATCCCGTTCTATCTAATGGTTGGATCCAAAAACAAATCCTGATGTTTATCTTCAACAAATCCCGCATCTCCTGTGTTTTAATCTACCAAGGTCCCTTAATCTCTTTTTCTCCTCAAAAGTCAAAAAAATTAGATTTCCCAAAAATTCTGTTTTCCAAAAAAAATTAATGTTTTGCTAAGAGACTAGCAAAAGATAAGCATGGGGGTGTGATAAACACCAGTTTATCATCATTTTTATGCTTTAAAACTAACCTAGCTCTTAGGATTTTACTCCGCAAATGGGTTTTTGGGCTGCATTTAGGCATAAATTACGATAGGCATGCATTGCATTTTCTATTGTCATTTTAATGAGTTTTTGTGAGTGTTAGGGATGTACAGATGCACAGATCCCTAAAACCCTAGCACTCAAGAAGGCAAATGGTGAAGGAGAAGCCCAGACTAGCTGGAACTCAGCCTAATCCAGCTCACCTCAGCTTGATCCAGCTCACCTCAGCTTGATCTAGCTCACCGCAGCTGGAACCTAGCTTACTTGAACTAGGGTTAGCTCATCCCAGCTCCATTCAGCTAATCTCAGCTGGATGGCAGCTCAAGAGAGTTCACCTTAGCTCATCCTAGCTCAAGTCAGCTCAGATCCAGCTCAACTTAGCTGAGTCTAGCTCATCTCAGCTCCCACTAGTCCACAGGGAGCTCTAGTTAGCTCGGCTAAGTTGACAGGAGTTCACCCCAGCTCAGATCCAGCTACATCCAGCTCCACTCAGCTCCAACCAGCTGAAGAAGAATTCATCCCAGCTCAGGAAGCTCAAGTCCAGCTCACAGGGACTCAGCTTAGCTCAACTCAGTTGAGCTAAGCTACCTTAGCTGCCTCAACCAGCTTGATTCTCCCCGGGAGCACCAGACCCAGCTCACCTTAGCTCAGTATGGTAGAAGCTAGCTTACCTTAGCTCGGCTTAGTAGCTAGCAAAGAACTAGCAAGCTAAGCCAGCTAGAATAGCTCCATGCCAGCCTCTTCAGCAGCAGCCAGCTCTAAATTTCAGCTCCAGACTTCTCCTCAGCTCCTCCCTCCAAACCCTAGCTCCAACACCTTCTCCTCTACTCCTCCATTAGCTAAGCTAGCTTAGCTTAGCTTAGCTTAGCTTAACTATGCTCCAACTTCCTTGGCTTGTACCACCCCAAAAACCCACCTACCAACTCCACCCAACTAGCTCCACCTAAGCTCCACATAAGCTAACCAACTTGGCACCAACCTAACCTACCCACCACCTCCAAAAGACACCTAAAAGTGGTGCCAAAAACTACCCATAACCACCCCTTAGTGGCGCCACTTTTCCCTCCAAAATCCCCCCTCATCTCCACCACACAATCCCCCTTGAATCCATCTCCACCATCCACCTAACTCCCCTTCTAGAAGACCCCATGTTGGCGCCAACATGGGGGTGTCTCTCCACCACCAAAAGACACCAACACCACCATAACCACCCCCTTTGACACCCCTTGGGTTGGCGCCAACTCACCCTAGCCATAGGATCACCAACCACCCTCATCCTTCCATCCTAGCCCTCCATTTCAAGGGGCACATTAACCCCCCATCCTATTCTATAAAATGCCACCACCTACCACCATTTTGGAGCATCCTCCCTTAGTGTATTTTCTACCTAAACAACCTATACCTACGGCCAAGAAGAAGGAGTAGAGAAGGAGATTAAAGGGGCACATCACCAGCCCTTTTGGTGCCTTCTTCTCCCCACTCTCTTCAACTTGGGCCACGCCAAGGAGGAGGACTCTCCCACTTCAAGGAGGACGGCCAGGCAAAGGAGAAAAGCTTAGGGTGGACGTCCACCCTTGGAGAGAAACTTAGGGCACGCCCCCTTAGGTCTTGCCTTGGAGGTCATCACTTTGGCGGAGTACTGCAAGGAAGGAGTTGAAGGATTCTTTTCAATCTTGGGAGCCACCAACCTTGGAGCAAGAAGCCCTCTTCTTCACCATCTATCTAGAGGATTTGTGTTTTATTTTCTTATTTGCAATTTTCTAGTAGTACAAGCTTTCCTCTACTAGGCCTTTTGTAAAACACTTTATCAATTATCTAGTTGCCTTCTTTGCAATTTTTTTTGTTTGCATTTCTATTAGCTTATTTTCAGCATTCTTCACTCCCTCTCCCTAATTATTCTAGGCCTCCACTTGCCTAGAGTGAGCTTAGGGAGAGGTTCTGCTTGTCACATAAAAGTAGTATTTTAATTCGAAGTGTAAACACTTTTCCCGCCATCAGTTCGCATGTTGCCTTAGTTCAAAAATAAAGAAAAATGGTATATTGAAAATTACCAAAAAGAAAGTTGAGATATATTCCAAGCAAGAGAATCAATTTTGCAACCATATTGCTGAAAGTTCCCTTCTAGGAGGGGTGACGTAAAAATATGCGGAAATAAAAATATAAAGCAATCTCACAAAAATCAATCGCACAATGTACACAGGTATTTTTAGGTGGAAACCCAAACCGGGTGAAAACCACCACCTAACCCTCTCGAGTTAGGATTTTCCGATCAACCAAGTTGATCAAAATCCACTAAACGAATCACTTTGAACGAGGGTGATTCAACCTCAGTACAACCACGCTACAAGTACGAGGGTAGCGTTCCTCAACCCCTTCTCTCCACGAGAAGGATTTTGTCCCACGAAGGAGACGGGAATTCGCAAAGCGAATACCCAACCAGAATACAAAGATAAAATAAAATAGCAGTCCTATAGAGCCAACAAAAATTAAACCTAGCTTCTATAGGAAATAGGAAACTCCCCTTTGCAAGGAGTGCGTCGACGATGACGCGGTGCGTGTGCCACGCGATGGCGCTACGTCGCTCTCGTTATCTACGGCGGGAGAGCGGGCGCGCAAACTGTTTGATGCTCTCAAGATGTAGAGCTTGAGCTTGGAGAGCAAGTGCTTCTTGGACACAAGAGAGTGGAAATACTTGATCTTAGTGTATTGCAAAGTGTTTGTCTTAGTGTGTATATGTCTCTCTAGGTGTGTTTGTGTTACAAAGGTTCCCCTCTATTTATAGAGGCCTTAGGAAGGCTTTGGAAGGCTTGGAAAAGCTTCCATAGCCGTTGGGTGCAAAGCCCAAGAGAATCAGGCCGAAATCAGGACAATGATTACACTTCACAGGGTTATCAGACGTCTAACTCTGGCATCAGACGTCTGGAAGGCCACTTTAAGACGTCTGATTCCAAGGTCAGACGTCTGATTCTATGCGGGTTTCTCCCTGACTTGAATCAGATCTAAACAGGGTTTTTGTACAAGTCCATCAGACGACATAGAGGACGTCTGGCACTAAGTCTGGACGTCTGGAAACCTACTTTTACCGTGGGAATTGATTTCCAAACGTTGCAACGGCTAGAAAATCTCTGAGAAGAGATTTTGGGTCAGCCGAGGCAAAACGGTCATTTATCAGACGTCTGTGAAGTCCTATGGAAGTCTGATAAGGCTCTAACGGTCATATTATTGAGTGTCTTTTAAGCCAGCCAACGGTCCACTAACTGGACGTCTGGCAAAGTCATCAGACGTCTCCTAAGACGTCTGGTATAAGGTCTGGACGTCTGAATTCATCAGACAGAACTAACTATGTCCAGCCTAACAGTTATCAGACGTCTGAAATAACAGTCAGACGTCTTAAAATCCTTTATCAGACGTCTGATTCGTGAATTAGACGTCTGGAAAGTCAGTTTTAACCCTATATTGGTTTTCTAAGTGTTCTACAGAAAACCTACGTATCCTAGGGTTGTGCAGGTGTTCCTAGGACTACTGTTAGGGTTCTTTGAGGCTCTTTAACATAATGTCTAAGGAAAATAAAGAGCAAGAAAATAAATACAAGAGATACATGAAAGGATAAAAAAGAATCTATCCTATTCTTCTTGTCTTCCATCTCCAATCTTTCGCTCCACGCGAACCTCCTCTATTTTCCGTCAAGCTCCTCCAATCCGTCCTGGATGCGAGCTCGAGTTCCGTCTAAACACGTCTTCATTTGCAATTGACCTGAAATCTAGGACTCAAATTGCAAATGTTAAATAACACGTGTTTTGTTATCATCAAAACAAATGATCGTGGTGCTCTAGCACCAACAATTGCCTCCTTGGACGACCCTAGATACTCCCCTATCTAGGAATATAAATTTAAGAGCGAAAGCGGATTTACGCGTTACAACGACGTATTTTAACAAACCGCGTATTTTCGCTATCATCACGGTGCTCTAGCACCAACATATACTGGTGTCCAAATAAAGGGAGGAAGGGTCCCATGAAATCAATGCCCTTAACATCAAAGATTTCGACAGGAAGAATCAGGTTTAGGGGCATCATATCTCTCTTGGTTATGCTCCCAAGTGCCTGGCATCGGGAACACGACCTCGATAATTCCTGGGCATCCTTGAATAAAGACGGCCAAAAGAATCCAGATAGCAAAATTTTTGCAGCCGTCTTTTTCTCGGAGAAATGTCCACCATACGTAGATGCATGGCAGAAGTTGAGTATACTTTTGAATTCAATCTCCGAAACACATCGACGAATAATCTGATCAAAGCTGATGTGATACAGTTCAGAGTCCTCCCGGAAGTAATATTTGGCCATAGATTTGAGTCTATCTCGTTGTTGCTTGGTCCAATCCTGAGGGATTTGACCAATGGCCAAATAGTTTACAATGTCAGTAAACCACGGGGTTTGGACACCTGAAACTGTAAGGATAGTCTCATCCGGAAAAGTATCAACAATTGGAATATCTGGACGGGAAGAATCACTCAGAAGTCTCACAAGATGATCCGCCACCACATTCTATGCCCCGGATTTATCCTTGACTTCAAGATCAAATTCTTGAAGTAGAAGAATCTATCGAATAAGCTAGGGTTTGGCATCCTTTTTGGCTAAGAGACGTCTCAAGGTCGAGTGGTTGGTATATATGATGATGTGAGACCCTGAGAGATAAGCCCTGAATTTCTCTAAAGCAAATACTACAGCTAGTAATTCCTTCTCAATAATAGTATAATTCCTCTGGGCCTCATCTAGAGTTTTACTAGCATAGTAGATGACAAAGGGCTTCCTGTCAATCTTCTGACCCAAAATAGCCTCGACCACGTAATCAGAAGCATCGGCCATGATCTCAAATGGGGCTGTCCAAATCGGCGGTTGCAACACCGGAGCACAAGTGATTGCCATTTTAAGAAAATCAAATGCCTTACAGCATGATTCGTTGAAATAAAATGGCGTATCTTTCGCAAGAAGGTTGCTCAGAGGTCGAGCAACCTTAGAAAAGTCCTTGATGAACCTCCTATAGAATCCCACATGACTGATTGCGCAGCAATCATAGGTCTTAATTGACCTAAATTGGGCTAGGACTTAGCATAAGTTAGGGTTATTCATGCATGCATACGCATTATCTGCATCTTTACAGCTTTCCTTTAGCTATGCATAAAATAATGTTATAATGTGCTAATTAAGTGCATTACGTCGATTGCAGGGAATAAGCTGATCAGGAGCTGGATCTGAAGTTGGATCAGGAATAACGGGAGTTGTAGCAGAGCTGGAGCAGAAGGCCTAGTTTAGATGTAGGAATAATAATGTAAGGGGGTTAAAGGTTTTCTATTCTATTAAGTAGAAATAAAGCAGTAAAATGTGAAGAGCTTAGGTCCATCCTAGCCCTAGGATAGCCTAGAGACTTCCCCAAGTCTTAGCCACCCTTAGATTAGGTCACAACACCCTAGGAAGCCCTAAAACCCTAGTTCCAACCCTTCTCTGGATGTCCAGAGAAGTTTTAAGATGTCCAGGACCCTTAGCCAACTCCCGCACACTTCAAATCCACTTCTGCAGTGTTATTGGATGTCCAGACACTTTGTCAGACGTCCAATTTCTGCAGAATACCCAAAATAGAACCCGAAATCCTTCCTGACTCTGATTAGACGTCCAGACAACAAGTCTGGACTTCTGATTTTTGAGTATAAGACGTCTGATTCTATAATTAGACGTCTAATACTGCTCTCCAATTCCTATTTTGAGATTTAAGCCTTGATCTTGGATCTCTAGGTCCCTAAACCCAATTCCAACCCCATAGGAACCTAAATTAAGGTGCCCTAACCCTAGTACATCACCTCTAGACCTCCCTAAGGACCTAATTAGGTCCTCACTAAACCTAATTGACTTGGATCTTAGTCAATTCCATCAGCCTATTCAATTGGACTCATTGAGTCCAATTGAGCCCTGATCTCAGCACACATTGTCCAATTGGGTCCAATTGACCTAGACCTAACTTAATTGAGTTGTTTTACTCTCAATTAAGTTTCCACACACCCAATTAAACTTGTATTAAGTTTAATTGCACTTTACCTTAGTGAATTAGGGTTTATAACCCTAATTTGAGACCTACCTTGACCTAAACCCACTAGAACCCAACCTAATCAACCTAGCCACCTAAGTTTCGACCCACACACACCCACACACACCATCCACACGAAAATATCTAGCCTAGAGTTCTCTAGAACTCTCTACCATGTGTGGTTGCCTTGATTGCCAAAAATAGCAACCAAGAGCCATTCAATTTTTAGATCCACATTTGGTGGATCTAAAAACCACCATCCACCCTCTCTCTCTCACTCTCCCACGAGCTCCCACCATAGGCCTTCTAGAGAATTCCATAATTCTCTAGAGAGCTTCCCTTAGGTCTATAAAAAGACCCCTTGGGTGGCCATTGGCACCCATTCACTTCCTTGGCATCCATTCCACTTAGGCTAGCCACTTCCATCTCCACTCCACCTCCATAAGTTGAGCACCACCATGGAGGCCACCATCTCCATGCCAGGAAGCTGGATCAGCTCCCCAACCTCTCTCCAAGGGCCGGCCTAAGTTCAATTGGCTGCCCCTCCTTCTTCTCTCAACCACTCAAAGGCCATCGAGGACCACCCCTGAATGCCCTTCCATTCTGCTAGATTTAGATTATGCTCTTCGTATATTTACTGCTTTTATTTACTGCTTAGTAGCGTAGTCTTATTTCTCCCCCAATGATGCATGCGAAATCCCCCCATCGATTCTTGTATGCAATCATTTTCTAGTAGCTAGATTTAATTTTCAAGCATTTTTGTACAAGCTTCCCTCTACGTTTTATGTTGCAAACGACTCTCCTGCTGAATGAATGAAAAATGCATTTATATATATGTATCTCTCTTTGTGTGTTTGAAATCACCATGAGCTGAATGATTATTTTATTTGTGTGATTTAAGTGCCTGTTCTTTAATCGCCTATATATTGCGTACCAGAATATTAAGTAGAGCGGCTTTAAGATCGATTTCAAAAACATAAACACGCCTCCCAGAGACGAACAACCGGGACCAAATTCTCGTTATTTTCAAAACAATATCTTTGTTGGATCGTATTTCGCAACTATACTACGACGCTTTTATCAGAAATGCGATCTACATTTTCACCAACAATGACCAAGAAATGATCAAATTTGTTTGACAGATGTAGGAGGAGGAAGTTTAGAGATGCATCAACCTTAGCTTTGTCAACTTCGTTACCCTGTTCAGAGATTACATGACCCAAGACGATGCCTTCTTGTGTCATGAAATGACTCTCTTCCTAGCTAAGGACCAGTCTTATTTTGATGCATCTTTTAAGAATCATTTCAAGATTAGCCAGACAAGAATCAAACGATTCTCTGAAAATAGAGAAATCGTCCATGAAGGCCTCCATAAACACTCCCACCATGTCTGAGAATATGGCTAGAATACCGATGAGAACTTCATCATGAACCCTAACTAGCACAATCTAACCCAGATATGTAAGAAAAAGCTCCTACATTACCCAAAGAAAGGCTTAACTCAGAGAATTCTGAATTTAAGAAGAAAATAAATCATAAGGGGTAAACTGCATTTCACCAATGCAGCTTGCAAACAGGGTAATTAAGGGCCCAAACACAGGTCAAACAAGCCTAATAAGAAGGAAAGTGGGATGGTCGGATCTAAAAAGGGTTATAGCAACTTTAGGAAATTAAATGACATTCTGTAATCCTAAAACAAACCCACTTCAATTCACGAGGTTCGAGGTAGGATAAAAATCAACTAAACCCTCTAAAATTCAAAGAAAAATGATCTCTAGGGTTTAGAACCTTCAATTTGGCCTTAGAAACCCATTTTGACCTACAAAGAGAACCTTGCCCAATTAATGACTTAATCTGGGTTTTTACGTAAATTGGTCTGTCAAACATGGTCCAACCTAGAAATAAAATTCACCATTAAAATCCTTACTTTCAAATTAGTCTTGTATAAAAACTTGAGCCTAAGAGGATACCTCCTTGACCGACTTTGCAATTTGGTCCTCTTCATTTACTTTTTGACCCTTATCTTTCGAAACCCTTGCGTTTTGGCCCCAACTTTTTCATCGTTCTTTGCAGAGAGGTCCCTCCTGCAAAACACTACGTAGCACCATGCTCCGGCGACTTTGCGTAGAGGATGGCACCGCGCAGAGAGGGGTGACCGCCTTGCAAAGCAGACGCGGGGTTCCCTGCGACGTCCTCTGTCGCAGGGTGAAACGTTGTGGCTTCGAGAGATAACCGGGTTTTATTGTTATAGCGTTGTAGTATAGCCAGTTATTGCCATCATTTCAAATATATAAATTTTTTACTCGGAAAATAAAAGAGTTCCCGAGGTCGAACTCAGGGAGCAAGTTGTATTCTAGAGATATACATGTTTCTTTTACAAAAATAAAGAAAGAGAGAGAAAGAATTTGTTGTCTTTTCTTCTTTTCTCTTTGCTTCTCCTCGTCTCAGATCTTCTGTTATCTTCTTCTTCTTTATCTGCAGTGGTGATGTTCTTCTTCTTCTTTCAGCTGTTCCTACTCTTCCTTTTTCTTCTGCAGAGCGGTCCTGTTCTTCTTCTTTTCCTTTCTTCAGATCTTCTTCTCGTGCTCTTCTTCTTTCAGTTCCTCCCTGTGTTCTCCTCTGCCTCGCCTTCTTCTGTTGTTCTTCAGATCTCCTTCTTTCTTCTTTTCTTTTTCCTGTCAGGACGTCGTCTCTCCTTCTTTCTTCTTTTCCCTTCAGGACGTCGTCTGATTTTCCAATCAGACGACTTAAACCGCTTGTTGCTATAGTGTCTCCCTCAGCTTCCTTCTTCTTCCGCGGTCCTTCTTCTTCACCTGTGCCTGCACACTTCAGAGTTTACGTCAGAGGGCAAAACCTACTTTACCCCCCGCCCCTCCGTCTCTCTCTCACAGAATCCGCTCATAGGATAGCTCTCCTAGAGCTGCCGGGTAGCCGGGTACGGGTCGCGCCCGGGTACAGGCCCACCGGCGTGAGTGGTGGGCGAGGAGTGCAGGTCAGTCTAAGTCGGGTCGGGTCAGGTCCGTGGGGCGTGAGCGCGGACGAGACCGAGTAACCGGGCGGGTGAAGGGGACCTCACCCCGTGTGCTGAGGCAGTAAGCCTCCAGCACTTTTTCGCTTTATACCGCTGCGCCTCTTCAGAGTTTTCCGAGGTGGGACTAAATGTCCCACCCCAATTGAGCGCCCGCAGCGGAGAAAGCAGCGGGCGATCGCGGCTTCACGCGAAGCCTTCGCCCCAGCTGCGAGCCTGATGTTTTGTCGAAATGCCTGGGAGTCGAATCTGGGCGTGGCGCGCCTGCAGCTGCAGGCGGAAGCAGCTCCTTCTGCACGGCAATGGCGGCGGAGGTCGGGTGACCTGTTCACAGCAAAACGGCCTCTCGGCCTAATCAGAAGGTGCCGGGAGCTTCGCCAGAGTGCGGCGAAGCTCGTGTGGGTGGTGGCGAGGCGTGGGGCGGCGTGCAAGGGCTGCCCTAGGTTAGACTGTGGGTCGGAGGATGGGTTTGTTCGGTGGGGTTGCAGAGGGTGATGTGGGGGAAGTGGAAGGGCGGGGGTTGATCAGGGTGAGGAGGCGGAGGTTCTGCGGTGGTCGGCGAGTCGTGTGGGATGCTGGGGTGATGGGAGCGGCTCGCCGGAGGATGGCCGGAGACGAAGGGGGTGACGGTGGACAGGAGCGGTCGAGGGTTTAATCAAATAAAAGACAGTGAGGAAAAGAAAGAGGGGGAGATGGGGAGGAGTTCTGACCTAGCTACGGAGACGAAAGGGGTCGGAGCAGGGCGACAGTCGTATCGACTGTCGCCGGAGAAGAAGATGCCCAGGGGAAGGGGCGGCGGCGAGCAGAGGGCCGGAGATGCGCCAGCTGGGTGCGGCGTGGCGCGGGAAGAGCAGGGGAAGAAGTCTCTGCTGCTGGTATTGCGGCAGAGCGAAGAGGAGGAGGAGGAGGAACCGCCGGAGCTGGTGGGCGTCTGCCGGAGTGAGTGGAGAGGAAAGTTGGGGGTTTTCTCCGTCAGATCCGAGCTCCGAAGAACGGTGGAGCGACGGGGGTATTTATAGGGACCGAATCAGGGAGGAAGGCGGAGGGAGACGACGTGTCTCCCTCGCCGGAGGACGCCGGAGATGGAAACCCATACCGTCCGTGCGTTCGCACGGCCGGTATGGTGGGTTACAGCGACCAGGGGGGTGTCCCTGCGACGGCTGACGACGCAGGGCACCCCCGGTTTACTTGCCAGGCTCTCCCCCTCACCCTGCGCGGCGCCATGCTCCGCGCAAGGTCGCCGGAGCATGGTGCTGGCAGATTTTGCAGGGGGGACCTGAACGCAAAGAACGAAGGAGAGTTAGGGGCCAAAATGCGAGGGTTCAAAAGTTGAGGGCCAAAAAGTAAATATATGAGGACCAAAGTGTAAAGTTGGTCAAGGAGGTTTCTTCTTAGGCTCAAGTTTTTATACATGACTAATTAGGACCTAAGGAATCTGATGGTGAATTTCATTTCTATATTAAACCTTGTTTGACCGGTCAATTTATGCGAAAACCCAAATTAAGTTATTAATTGGGCATGGTTCTCAATGTAGGTCAAAATAGGTTCTGAAGGCCAAATTGAAGGTTCTAAACCCTAGAGATTATTTTTCTATGAATTTTATAGGGTTTATTCTATTTTTACTTTGCCTCGAACCTCGTGAATTGAAGTGGGTTGTTTTAGGGTTACAGATTATCATTTAGTTCCTTGGAATTGCTGTAGCCCTTGCTAGATCATCTCATCCCACTTTTATTCTTATTAAGTTGCTTTGACCTATGTTTGGGCCCTGAATTACCCTGTATCCAGATTATATTGGTAAAATTGCATTTTTGCCCCTTATGACTTGTTTTCTCCTTAAACTCAGAATTCTCTGAGTTAAGCCTTTCCTTGAGTTATGTAGGAGCTTTTATCCTTTGTATTAGGTCAAAATGAGCTAGTTATGGCTCATGATGAGGTTCTCATCATACCCCCATGCCTAGCTTTTGCTAGTCCCTTAGCAAAAACTTAAGGTTTCAACCCTTGTTCTAGACCATGAAGTTTTTAATAGTTTTAGATAAGTGCCTTTTTTATTTGAGCATAGATTAGGTTAGAATGCTGACCATAGGCCTAAAAGGTACTCTAGTACCAATCAAGATCCAAATTTGTCTAGCCTTAGCCTCAGTATTTAGCAAAGGTTTTTAAGGTCCACAAGAACTAACCTAAGGTTTATTGGACTTTGTGGTTAAAGCACCCGTGCTTGAAATGATTTTAGCCCTGGCTCAGTTCGCAGTGCGTTTTGTAAGAGAGAGATAGAAAGTTTTTCTGTTTGGAGAGTTTTCTTTCTCTTTTTCTTTTTAGTTCTAGCCTAGGATTGGCTTTTCAACACGGTCTGTATCAGATTCCTTGCTCCCATCATCAATCCTCAAGGGTTCCTGGCGATCGATGCTTCGAGATAGCACCGCCCATGGCAACCCCCGGAACCCTGGCTATTGAGATTTCGAGATAATCCCATCCATGGTGTTCCGTGGCCGAATCCAGACCCTGGCAATTGACACTTCGAGATAATGCCATCCATGGAATCTGAACCAGCAGAGTGCTTACATGCCCCCAGTAGGATATGTAAATATCCTAAGAGACAAGCACCGAGGAGATGATATTTTGTTACGCATCTTCGAGGGGATTTCCCGCCTCTCCGCGCTGGGAACTCGTCCAAATCAACTTGTGTTGATCGGCCGCTCCTATTCTAGGTGTTCTTTTCAGAATTTTGCGACGCTTCTGCGTGATTCTGATTTTTACGCTTACTGAACCAGGCTGTGTGTGAGGTTAGGGTGCTTAGGTTACTGAGTCCCGTAAACCAAAAATTAGTTAACGAGGCCAAATACTTCCTAAGCCTTAGACCTAATACTTCAGCTTTTCATTTTCCTCAACCTCTTGAGGAGTGTCCAGATCTTAATGGGTACTAAGAGTCTATTCAAGAATGCCTAAGGTTTGCATTCTTACTAATCTCATTATGCACTTTTCAGTTATTTTCTTGAATGAGGTCTAGAACTTAGGCTAATTCCTTAGTTCCTTACTAATGACTATCACCTTTTTCTCATAATTTTGTGCTCCTTTTTTTCTTTTGTTTCTTTTTTTTCCTCTTTTCCTCTTATTCTTTTTCGAAAAATTTTTAATTTTTATGGTGTTTTTGGCATATGTGAATTTTTTGTTTGAAACCTTTTCTTACAAGTCTTGCACTTTCATACCCCCCCCCCCCCATGCCTAAGATTTCCAATGTCCTCATTGTAACCTAGGGGTTTGTATTTAATTTAGTTCATACATTAGGACAGACGTTTTGATGAGTGAATGGGTCGGGGTGACTGTTGCGGACGATTTCTAATCCCAGATGCAAGCACCTGAGGTGAAGTCGGCTGTCCTAAAGTGTGAGCTTTAAGTACAAAAAGGTGTCAGAACAAGTTTCAGGTTTTCAAAGAGAATGACGGGTTGCCTCCCGTTGAGCGCTAAATTTGATGCCTTCAGCCAAGCGGGAAATGCGATGGAGAGGGGATGGTCAAATCAGCAGAGTTTTGTAAGACAAGCACCTTGATTGAGAGCCTGGTTGGTCCAACCAGGTGCTTGTTCAGATCAACAGGCTGATGATGCAGCCCAAACCCAATCAATCTGGTGGGTTGATAGATGTGGATAAAAAGGTGTGGAACCCACCATAAACTATGAAGCTTAGATGGATGTGGAAGTGTAAACGCAGGGTTTGGCTGAGTCGAATCAGCCTGGTCAGAGTAGGGACCCCTAGAATAATCAATGAATGACGCGGAAACCCTACAGAGGTGATCAGAAAATGATAGAGCATGGTATGTAGTCTGATCAATGTTCAAAACCCGATGTGGAAATGCAATCGGCTCGGTGAGAGGTGAATCTGAATAGAAATTGAGTCTGGTTGCGGGTCGGGGTTTGGGAGAGGTTTTGATCCATTCTGTGTGTGCGGACGAGGTGGCCATTGTGTACGAGGGCTCTTCTAGAAACAGATGATAGGTGGTTTTCTGTAGAGAGTCCTCTGGGTAACTATCAAATGCCGGAAGAGTGTCTGTAGGATGAAAGGAATCGGATTCGAGAAAAAATTTGGATTCTTGGTTGTAATCACTCTTGGCATTTTCTATTTTTGGTTCCTGAGGATCGAAAAGGAATGATTCTGTGTTATTAGTGATCTCGGGAATCAGGACCTCAGAGTCAGAGTCAGAGTCATGTGAACTGAGGTCGTAGATAGGCCTGGCGTGTTCAGGAAGGGGAATCTCTCCGCAATTATAGTCAGATCTGAAATTGTCGGAGAGTTGGCGAAAATGATCATGAATTCCACCACAGCCAAAATCATCAGATGTGGAATCAGCAGCCTGACTGGGTTCTAGCCTATATGTCACTTCTGGGCTCAAAAAGATGTTCTGTTCAAGCTCTAAGCTGGTAGGATAGACCCCATTAAAACCTTGCTCATCCAACTCCTCAGTTTCTGTATCATAAATTGGCATGTTTTCTGAAAAATCGATCAGATTTCCTGAGGATGTTGGAGAGGGATATTCATCAAATAGAGGCCCGGAATCATATTCTGTAAAAATTTGATCTTTCTCATAAGGGGCCTCATAATCTTCCCAATAAGTTTCAGATCTAGGTTCTAGGCTTAGGATGTGGGTAGAATTATTAGAACCTAAGTCCGAATAACCTTCGAGGGTTACCTTATCAAAACAAGGGGCGGAATTTATACCCTCCAGAGGTTCAATTCTAATCTTGTTATTGCAGGAGTCTTGGAGTTCTAAGCTTGGTGATTTATGGCCTAGGGTTGGCTCAGCATTGTGTTCTCCTGCAACTTCCCAACCTATTTTAATGCTATCTTCTATTTGGGTTGGGAGTCGACAACCACCTTGTGCCTAAGTCCCGAGGTCTGGGAAACTGGATTGATTTTTAGTACTGTTCCAAGATGACTCATCCTCTATTTCTGGTGTATACGGGTATTTTTGGTTGATAGTTTTTTCTAAAAGTCTCATCATCTCTACCCGTTTTTCAAAAGCATCTTGGTTTTGTTCCCAAAGTACAGGATTTGTCAAGCATTGAAGGTATTCAGATTTGTGTAATTTGTCTATCTCAATGTATCCTGTCATGAGCATATCTCGGGTTGATCCTTTTGAAATTTCAGTCAATAGGATTTGGGCACAGTTCATGATGAAAGCTGTGGTTGTTGGGACATCAACCTGAATGTTTTCTACTGGTGTTGAGGGTTTGATTTCATAGATTTCAAGGGCATCCTCAATCATCTTATCTTTCATGGATCTCATATATTCAGGTTTTTTGAATGGTAGTCTTGCTAGGTAATTAGGCTGCATAATTGGATCAGGTGGTGGAATCAAGATATAGAATCAAAGTTTGAATCAAGATGGAAGAAGGGGATTTTGTTCAGAATCAGAGGAAAGAAGGGCTGTGTGAATGATTTTTGCAAAAACAAAGGAGCCGAGGCTTAGCCTCGGGGAGAGTGAATTTCTATAGGAGGTTTCAAGGACCTCCTGAAAAATACTGAAGGACTGGATGAGATAAGCAGGTGCTGGACCCAATCAAGACACCCAAAAATTTGTTGGGTGACTATAGAGGTGCGGGGCAGATGGACCCCTTGATCAGAAAGATCGTCCACCTGAGAATTACCTGGGCAGCCAGAGAGGGAGAGTCCTGCAAAGACCCCTACACGGTAGAGCGTCCCCACGGGTTACAGGGTTTCCCCCACCCGACCTCTCTTGTCACTGCGGTTCCAGGTAGACCAGAATGGGGATCTTGACCTCTTAAGTCTACCTTTTTTTATGTTAAGATCAAGGTGCTTAGGTTTTCACTTGAACTTTAGGTGTTTTTGTGAACAAAGTGGCCTAGTTTGAAGGTTGGTTGACCCCAGGGGTCAACTTCACCTAGTGGTTTCCTTGAGAAGTTAGGCCTTGTTTTAGGGTTCAAGTGTTTAGAGAGAGCCAATTGTTTAGGATTTTTCTTTTCAATCAATGGCTTGGGCACACCTCTTTTGGATTTCCTCAATTCTTGATTAAGGGGTGTGTCTCTACTGAAATCCTAATGTTTGACCTTATGTTGGCTCTACTTGGTCCATTTAACTCTTTGTTGGGTAATTAGGGCTCAAGCAAGAATGTGTTAGCCCTTAAATACCCTTAATAGTGTGCAGGAGTGATGAGTTGAAAACATGCAACTCTTTATGGTTACTAAGTATGGAAGACAGGTTAGCCCTATATTGCTTGTTCTTTTCTTTTCTTCCTCTTTAGAGTTTAGGGGTTAATAGCGAGAGGAAAAATTTACCTGTCCTCGGAGTGGTTGTCGTGTGGTTGCTTATCTTCTTGATTTCCTGTAGCTGCACAAAAGAGAGGAGATTATCAGAAATTAAAAAGAAACAGGAATGTTTACCTCTAGAATAGCCGTTGCTCCCCGGCAGTGGCGCCAAAATGAAACGTTGTGGCTTCGAGAGATAACCGGGTTTTATTGTTATAGCATTGTAGTATAGCCAGTTATTGCCATCATTTCAAATATATAAATTTTTTACTCGGAAAATAAAAGAGTTCCCGAGGTCGAACTCAGGGAGCAAGTTGTATTCTAGAGATATACATGTTTCTTTTACAAAAATAAAGAAAGAGAGAGAAAGAATTTGTTGTCTTTTCTTCTTTTCTCTTTGCTTCTCCTCGTCTCAGATCTTCTGTTATCTTCTTCTTCTTTATCTGCAGTGGTGATGTTCTTCTTCTTCTTTCAGCTGTTCCTGCTCTTCCTTTTTCTTCTGCAGAGCGGTCCTGTTCTTCTTCTCTTCCTTTCTTCAGATCTTCTTCTCGTGCTCTTCTTCTTTCAGTTCTTCCCTGTGTTCTCCTCTGCCTCGCCTTCTTCTGTTGTTCTTCAGATCTCCTTCTTTCTTCTTTTCCCTTCAGGACGTCGTCTGATTTTCCAATCAGACGACTTAAACCGCTTGTTGCTACAGTGTCTCCCTCAGCTTCCTTCTTCTTCCGCGGTCCTTCTTCTTCACCTGTGCCTGCACACTTCAGAGTTTACGTCAGAGGGCAAAACCTACTCTACCCCCCACCCCTCCGTCTCTCTCTCACAGAATCCGCACATAGGATAGCTCTCCCAGAGCTGCCGGGTAGCCGGGTACGGGTCGCGCCTGGGTCCAGGCCCACCGGCGTGAGTGGTGGGCGAGGAGTGCAGGTCAGTCTAAGTCGGGTCGGGTCAGGTCCGCGGGGCTTGAGCACGGACGAGACTGGGTAACCGGGCGGGTGAAGGGGACCTCACCCCGTGTGCTGAGGCAGTAAGCCTCCAGCACTTTTTCGCTTTATACCGCTGCGCCTCTTCAGAGTTTTCCGAGGTGGGACTAAATGTCCCACCCCAATTGAGCGCCCGCAGCGGAGAAAGCAGCAGGCGATCGCGGCTTCACGCGAAGCCTTCGCCCCAGCTGCGAGCCTGATGTTTTGTCGAAATGCCTCGCAAGGCCTGGGAGTCGAATCTGGGCGTGGCGCGCTGATGAGAACCTCATCATGAGCCATAACTAGCTCATTTTGACCCAATACAAAGGATAAAAGCTCCTACATATCTCAAGGAAAGGCTTAACTCAGAGAATTCTGAGTTTGAGAAGAAAACCAGTCATAAGGGGTAAAAGTGCAATTTTACCAGTATAATCTGCATACAGGGTAATTCAGGGCCCAAACATAGGTCAAAACAGCTTAATAAGAATAAAAGTGGGATGAGATGATCTAGCAAGGGCTACAGCACTTCCAAGGAACCAAATGATAATCTGTAACCCTAAAACGACCCACTTCAATTCACAAGGTTCGAGGCAAAGTAAAAATAGAATAAACCCTCTAAAATTCATAGAAAAATAATCTCTAGGGTTTAGAACCTTCAATTTGGCCTTTAGAACCCATTTTGACCTACATTGAGAACCATGCCCAATTAATAACTTAATTTGGGTTTTTGCGCAAATTGACCGGTCAAACAAGGTTTAATATGAAAATAAAATTCACCATCAGATTCCTTAGGTCCTAATTAGTCATGTATAAAAACTTGAGCCTAAGAAGAAACCTCCTTGACCGACTTCACACTTTGGTCCTCATATATTAACTCTTTGGCCCTCAACTTTTGAACCCTCGCATTTTGGCCCCTAACTCTCCTTCGTTCTTTGCAAACAGGTCCCTCCTGCAAAACCCTGCCAGCACCATGCTCCGACGACCTTGCGCGGAGCATGGCGCCGCGCAGGGTGAGGTGGAGGACCTGGCAAGTGTACCGGGGGTGCCCTGCGTCGTCAGCCGTCGCAGGAGCACCCCCATGGTCATTGTAGCCCCCCATACCGGCCGTGCGAACGCACGGACGGTATGGGTTCGTATTCCGACCATTCTCCGGCGAGGGAGACACGTCGTCTCCCTCCGCCTTCCTCCCTGCTTCAACCCTATAAATACCCCCCGCCGCTCCACCGACGAAGGCAGCCTGGATCTGACGGAGAAAACCCCCAATTTTCCTCTCTTCTCACTCCGGCAGACGCCCACCAGCTCCGGCGGTTCTTCCTCCTCCTCTTCACTCTGCCGCAATACCAGCAGCAGAGATTTCTTCCCCTGCTCTTTCCGCGTCGCGCAATACCGGCGCGCGCTGCCTCTGCCCCGTCGTCACCGCCGTCCTTCCCCCACTGGGCACCTCCCCCTTCGTCCCTGCAGTTAAGTTAGACCTACTCCCTTCTTCTCCTCTTTCTTTCCCCGCTTTCGATTTAGTCAATTAAGCCCTCTACCGACCCTGTTCACCCTCACCCTCTCCGCCTCCGACCACCCTCCGGCGAGCCGCTCCCATCACCTCAGCGACCCACACGGCTCGCCGACCACCGCAGAACCTCCGCCTCCTCACCCTGATCCTCTTCCGCCCCTCCACTTCCCACCAAACACCCTCTGCAGACCCACCGAACACACCCACTCCCTCGCTCACAGTTTGACCTAGGACGACCTGACAGCTCCATCTCGCCCCCTGCAGACCCCCTGACCACCTTCGCCGAGCCACGGCGAAGGTCCCCCGCCTGTCTGATTTGGCTGAGAGGCCGTTCTATTGATTTCAGGTTCCAGGCCTTGACCGCCATTGGCGAGGAAGCTCGAAGCCTGCTCGAGGTTGCTCCAAGCCGAGATATCCCAGGTTGAAAAGCCACGGCCAGCGCGAAAGAGTCTCGCGCACACACCCTGGCCCTCAATTGGAGCTGTGCGCCTCAACAGCTGATGCAATTGGAAGCACCATCCCTGCTGCAGGCGTGAGAGAATTGGGGTGGGACATTTAGTCCCACCTCGGAACCTCTCGAAGGCGCGCGGACGCATAAAGGCAAAAACTGCCTTATGCTGTTTGCCTCAGTTACCACGGGGTGAGGTCCCTCTCACCCGACCCGACCCGACTCGGCCTCGTCCGTGACCACGCTCCGCGGACCTGGCCCGACCCGATTAGACTGACCTGCACTCCTCGCCCACCACGCACGCCGGTGGGCCTGGACCCGGGCCTGACCCGAACCCGATTACCCGGTAGCGCTCTGGGAGAGCTTCCGAAGAGTGATTTCAGAGAGAGAGATACGCGGGGGAGGGGGGTAGAGTAGGTTTTTGCCTCTTGACGAATAAACTCTGAAGTGTGCAGGCCAAAGAAGAAGAAGCAGACCCGCTGAAGAAGAAGGAGCTGCTGCACTGTAGCGAAGGCATTGTTAAGTCGTCTCAGCACTGGGGCAGACGACGGAAGGTCAGCAGCCGAAGAAGAAGAAGACCCGCTGAAGAAAAAGGAAGAGCAACGGCCATCGCGAAAGAAGAAAAAGAGAGGTCAAGGCAGGTGAAGACAAAGAAGAAGAAGGAATGAAGAGAAGCAAGAAGCAAGAAAAGAAGAAGACGATCTGACGAAAAAGAAAGAAAGGAAACAAGGAAGAACAGAAGAAGAAGAGCACGAGGGGAAAATCTGAAGAAAGCAGAAGAAAAAGAAGAAGAAGAAGAACAGGAAGAACCAAAGACAAAGAGGAAGAAAGAAGAAAAGAAGAAAAAGCCAAATTTTCATCTCTCTCTCTCTCTCTCTTTATTTTTGTAATAGAACTTGTATATCTCTAGAATACAACTTGCTCCCTGAGTTCGACCTCGGGAACTCTTTTATTTTTCCGAGTAAAAAATTTTTATATGAAACGTTGGTAACAACCGGCTTTACTACAACGACATAACCGAAACCGGTCAAACCGACGTCGTTATCATTTTGGCGCCGCTGCCGGGGAGCAACGGCTATTCTAGAGGTAAACATTCCTGTATTCTTTTATTATTTCTGATAATCTCCTCTCTTTTGTGCAGCTATAGGAACTCAAGAAGACAAGCAACCACACAACCACACCGAAGACAGGTAAAATCTTTTCTCTCACTATTAACCCCTACACTCTAAAGAGGAAGAAAAGAAAAGAACAAGCAATATAGGGCTAACCTGTCTTCCATATTTAGTAACCATAAAAGTTGCATGTTTTCAACTCATTATTTCTGCACACTATTAAGGGTATTTAAGGGCTAACACATTCTTGCTTGAGCCCTAATTACCCAACAAAGAATTAACTGGACCAAGTAGAGCCAACCTAGGATTCAACATTAGGGTTTTAGAGACACACTACTTAACTCAAGAATGGAGAAAATCCAAAAGAGGTGTGCCCAAACCATTGATTGAAAATAATTAACAAGAAAAATCCTAAACAATTGGCTCTCTAAACACTTGAACCCTAAAAGACAGGACCTAAAAGCTCTCAAAGAAAACAAGAGGTAAAGTTGACCCCTTGGGTCAACCAACCTTAAATTAGGTCACTCTTTGCACTTAAAAAGACTAAAGTTCAAGTGAAACCTTAAGCACCCTGATCTTAAAATTGGTAGACTTAAGAGGTCAAGATCCCCATTCTGGTCTACCTGGAACCGCAGTGACAAGAGAGGTCGGGTGGGGGAAACCCTGTAACCCGTGGGGACGCTCTACCGTGTAGGGGTCTTCGCGGGACTCTCCCTCTCTGGCTGCCCAGGTAATTCTCAGGTGGACGATCTTTCTGATCAAGGGGTCCATCTGCCCCGAACCTCTATAGTCACCCAACAATTTTTGGGTGTCTTGATTGGGTCCAGCACCTGCTTATCTCATCCAGCCCTTCAGTATTTTTCAGGAGGTCCTTGAAACCTCCTACAGAAATTCACTCTCCCCGAGGCTAAGCCTCGGCTCCTTTGTTTTTGCAGAAATCATTCACATAACCCCTCTTTCCTCTGATTCTGAACAAAATCCCCTTCTTCCATCTTGATTCAAACTTTGATTCCACCACCTGACCCAATTATGCAGCCTAATTACCTAGCAAGACTACCATTCAAGAAACCTGAATATCGGAGATCTATGAAAGATAAAATGATCGAGGATGCCATAAAATTCTATGAAAAAGAAGAAAAAACCTCAACACCAAAAGGAGATATTCAGGTTGATGTCCCAACAACCACATCCTTCATCATAAACTGTGCCCAAATTCTATTGACTGGAATTTCAAAAGGATCAACCCGAGACATGCTCATGACAGGATACATTGAGATGGAAAAATTACACCAATCTGAATACCTTCAATGCTTAACAAATCCTGTACTTTGGGAACAACACCAAGATGCCCTTATAAAACGGGTAGAAATGATGAAATCAGTAGAACAAATTATCAACCAGAAATACCCGTATAAACCAGAAACAGAGGATGAACCATCTTGGAACAGTATTAAGGAACAATTCAGTTTCCCAGATCCTGGGATTGAGGCACAAAGTGGTTGTAAAATCCCAACCCAGATAGAAGACAATGTTGAATTAGGTTGGGATATTGCAGGAGAACACAATGCTGAGCCAACCTTAGGCCATGAATCACCAAGCTTAGAACTTCAAGACTCCTGCAATAACAAGATTAGAATTGAACCTCTGGAGGGTATAAATTCCGCCCCTTGTTTTGATAAGGTAACCCTCGAAGGTCATGCGGACTTAGGTTCTAATAATTCTACCCACATCCTAAGCCTAGAACCTAGATCTGAGACTTATTGGGAAGATTATGAGGCCCCTTATGAGAAAGATCAAATTCTTACAGAATATGATTCCGGGCCTTTATTTGATGAATGTCCTTTTCCAACATCCTCAGGAAATCTGATTGATTTTTCAGAAAACATGCCAATTTATGATACAGAAACTGAGGAGTTGGATGAGCAAGGTTTTAATGGGGTCTATCCTACCAGCTTAGAGCTTGAACAGAACATCTTTTTGAACCCAGAATTGACATATAGGCTAGAACCCAATCAGGCTGCTGATTCCACATCTGATGATTTCTGCTGTGGTGGAATTCATGATCATTTTCGCCAACTCTCCGACAATTTCAGATCTGACTATAATTGCGGAGAGATTCCCCTTCCTGAACACGCCAGGCCTATTTACGACCTCAGTTCACATGACTCTGACTTTGACTCTGACTCTGAGGTCCTGATTCCCGAGATCACTGATAACACAGAATCATTCCTTTTCGATCCTCAGGAACCAAAAACAGAAAATGCCAAGAGTGATTGCAACCCAGAATCCAAATTTTTTCTCGAATCCGATTTCTTTCATCCTACAAACACTCTTTCGGCATTTGATAGTTACCCAGAGGACTCTCTACAGGAAACCACCTATCATCCGTCTCTAGAAGAGCCCTCGTACACAATGGCCACCTCATCCGCACACACAGAACGGATCAAAACCTCTTCCAAACCCCGACCCGCAACCGGACTCAATTTCTATGCTGATTCACCTCTCACCGAGCCGATTGCATTTCCAGATCGGGTTTCGAACATTGATCAGACTACATACCATGCTCTATCATTCTCTGATCACCCCTGTAGGGTTCCTGCATCAACCACTGATTATCCTACGGGTCCCTACTCTGACCAGGCTGATTCGGCACAACCAAACCCTGCGTTTACATTTCCACATCCATCTGAGCTTCATAGTTTATGGTGGGCACCACACCTTTTTATCCACATCTATCAACCCACCAGATTGATTGGGTTTGGGCTGCATCATCAGCCTGTTGATCTAAACAAGCACCTGGTTGGACCAACCAGGCTCTTAATCAAGGTGCTTGTCTTACAAAACTCTGCTGATTTGACCATCCCCTCTCCATCGCATTTCCCGCTTGGCTGAAGGCATCAAATTTAGCGCTCAACGGGAGGCAGCCCGTCATTCTCTTTGAAAACCTGAAACTTGTTCTGACAGCTTTTTGCACTTGAAGTTCACACTTTAGGACAGCCGACTCCACCTCAGGTGCTTGCATCTGAGATTAGAAATCGTCCGCAACAGTCACCCCGACCCATTCACTCATCAAAACAGCTATCCTAATGTATGAACTTAGTTGAATAAAAACCCCTAGGTTACAATGAGGACATTGCAAATCTTAGGCATGGGGGGGTATGAAAGTGCAAAAACTCGTAAGAAAAGGTTTCAAACAAAAAATTCACATATGCCAAAAATACCATAAAAATTAAAAAAATTTTCGAAAAAGAATAAGAGGAGAATTTTGTGAAGGAGAGAAGAAACAAAATGAAAAAGGAGCACAAAATTATAAGAAAAGTTGATAGTCATTAGTAAGGAACTAAGGAATTAACCTAAGTTCTAGACCTCATTCGAGAAAATAACTGAAAAGTGCACAATGAGATTAGTAAGAATGCAAACCTTAGGCATTCTTGAATAGACTCTTAGTACCCATTAAGATCTGGACACTCCTCAAGAGGTTGAGGAAAATGAAAAGCTGAAGTATTAGGTCTAAGGCTTAGGGAGTATTCGGCCTCGTTAACTAATTTTTGGTTTACGGGACTCAGTAACCTAAGCACCCTAATCTCACACACAGCCTGGTTCAGTAAGCGTAAAAATCAGAATCACGCAGAAGCGTCGCAAAAATCTGAAAAGAACACCTAGAATAGGAGCGGCCGATCAACACAAGTTGATTTGGACGAGTTCCCAGCGCGGAGAGGCGGGAAATCCCCTCGAAGATGCGTAACAAAATATCATCTCCTCGGTGCTTGTCTCTTAGGATATTTACATATCCTACGGGAGGCATGTAAGCACTCTGCTGGTTCAGATTCCATGGATGGCATTATCTCGAAGTGTCAATTGCCAGGGTCTGGATTCGGCCACGGAATACCATGGATGGGATTATCTCGAAATCTCAATAGCCAGGGTTCCGGGGGTTGCCATGGGCGGTGCTATCTCGAAGCATCGATCGCCAGGAACCCTTGAGGATTGATGATGGGAGCAAGGAATCTGATACAGACCGTGTTGAAAAGCCAATCCTAGGCTAGAACTAAAAAGAAAAAGAGAGAGAAAACTCTCCAAACAGAAAAAAACTTTCTATCTCTCTCTTACAAAACGCACTGCGAACTGGGCCAGGGCTAAAATCATTTCAAGCAAGGGTGCTTTAACCACGAAGTCCAATAAACTTTAGGTTAGTTCTTGCGGGCCTTAAAAACCTTTGCTAAAAGACTGAGGCTAAGGCTAAACAGATTTGGATCTTGATTGGTACTAGAGTATCTTTTAGGCCTATGGTCAGCATTCTAACCTAATCTATGCTCAAATAAAAAGGCACTTATCTAAAACCATTGAAAACTTCATGGTCTAGAACAAGGGTTGAAACCTTAATTCTTTTTGCTAAGGGACTAGCAAAAGCTAGGCATGGGGGTATGATGAGAACCTCATCATGAGCCATAACTAGCTCATTTTGACCCAATACAAAGGATAAAAGCTCCTACATATCTCAAGGAAAGGCTTAACTCAGAGAATTCTGAGTTTGAGAAGAAAACCAGTCATAAGGGGTAAAAGTGCAATTTTACCAGTATAATCTGCATACAGGGTAATTCAGGGCCCAAACATAGGTCAAAACAGCTTAATAAGAATAAAAGTGGGATGAGATGATCTAGCAAGGGCTACAGCACTTCCAAGGAACCAAATGATAATCTGTAACCCTAAAACGACCCACTTCAATTCACAAGGTTCGAGGCAAAGTAAAAATAGAATAAACCCTCTAAAATTCATAGAAAAATAATCTCTAGGGTTTAGAACCTTCAATTTGGCCTTTAGAACCCATTTTGACCTACATTGAGAACCATGCCCAATTAATAACTTAATTTGGGTTTTTGCGCAAATTGACCGGTCAAACAAGGTTTAATATGAAAATAAAATTCACCATCAGATTCCTTAGGTCCTAATTAGTCATGTATAAAAACTTGAGCCTAAGAAGAAACCTCCTTGACCGACTTCACACTTTGGTCCTCATATATTAACTCTTTGGCCCTCAACTTTTGAACCCTCGCATTTTGGCCCCTAACTCTCCTTTGTTCTTTGCAAACAGGTCCCTCCTGCAAAACCCTGCCAGCACCATGCTCCGGCGACCTTGCGCGGAGCATGGCGCCGCGCAGGGTGAGGTGGAGGACCTGGCAAGTGTACCGGGGGTGCCCTGCGTCGTTAGCCGTCGCAGGAGCACCCCCATGGTCATTGTAGCCCCCCATACCGGCCGTGCGAACGCACGGACGGTATGGGTTCGTATTCCGACCATTCTCCGGCGAGGGAGACACGTCGTCTCCCTCCGCCTTCCTCCCTGCTTCAACCCTATAAATACCCCCCGCCGCTCCACCGACGAAGGCAGCCTGGATCTGACGGAGAAAACCCCCAATTTTCCTCTCTTCTCACTCCGGCAGACGCCCACCAGCTCCGGCGGTTCTTCCTCCTCCTCTTCACTCTGCCGCAATACCAGCAGCAGAGATTTCTTCCCCTGCTCTTTCCGCGTCGCGCAATACCGGCGCGCGCTGCCTCTGCCCCGTCGTCACCGCCGTCCTTCCCCCACTGGGCACCGTCTTCTCCGGCGACAGTCGATACGACTGTCGCCCTATTCCTCCCCCTTCGTCCCTGCAGTTAAGTTAGACCTACTCCCTTCTTCTCCTCTTTCTTTCCCCGCTTTCGATTTAGTCAATTAAGCCCTCTACCGACCCTGTTCACCCTCACCCTCTCCGCCTCCGACCACCCTCCGGCGAGCCGCTCCCATCACCTCAGCGACCCACACGGCTCGCCGACCACCGCAGAACCTCCGCCTCCTCACCCTGATCCTCTTCCGCCCCTCCACTTCCCACCAAACACCCTCTGCAGACCCACCGAACACACCCACTCCCTCGCTCACAGTTTGACCTAGGACGACCTGACAGCTCCATCTCGCCCCCTGCAGACCCCCTGACCACCTTCGCCAAGCCACGGCGAAGGTCCCCCGCCTGTCTGATTTGGCCGAGAGGCCGTTCTATTGATTTCAGGTTCCAGGCCTTGACCGCCATTGGCGAGGAAGCTCGAAGCCTGCTCGAGGTTGCTCCAAGCCGAGATATCCCAGGTTGAAAAGCCACGGCCAGCGCGAAAGAGTCTCGCGCACACACCCTGGCCCTCAATTGGAGCTGTGCGCCTCAACAGCTGATGCAATTGGAAGCACCATCCCTGCTGCAGGCGTGAGAGAATTGGGGTGGGACATTTAGTCCCACCTCGGAACCTCTCGAAGGCGCGCGGACGCATAAAGGCAAAAACTGCCTTATGCTGTTTGCCTCAGTTACCACGGGGTGAGGTCCCTCTCACCCGACCCGACCCGACTCGGCCTCGTCCGTGACCACGCTCCGCGGACCTGGCCCGACCCGATTAGACTGACCTGCACTCCTCGCCCACCACGCACGCCGGTGGGCCTGGACCCGGGCCTGACCCGAACCCGATTACCCGGTAGCGCTCTGGGAGAGCTTCCGAAGAGTGATTTCAGAGAGAGAGATACGCGGGGGAGGGGGGTAGAGTAGGTTTTTGCCTCTTGACGAATAAACTCTGAAGTGTGCAGGCCAAAGAAGAAGAAGCAGACCCGCTGAAGAAGAAGGAGCTGCTGCACTGTAGCGAAGGCATTGTTAAGTCGTCTCAGCACTGGGGCAGACGACGGAAGGTCAGCAGCCGAAGAAGAAGAAGACCCGCTGAAGAAAAAGGAAGAGCAACGGCCATCGCGAAAGAAGAAAAAGAGAGGTCAAGGCAGGTGAAGACAAAGAAGAAGAAGGAATGAAGAGAAGCAAGAAGCAAGAAAAGAAGAAGACGATCTGACGAAAAAGAAAGAAAGGAAACAAGGAAGAACAGAAGAAGAAGAGCACGAGGGGAAAATCTGAAGAAAGCAGAAGAAAAAGAAGAAGAAGAAGAACAGGAAGAACCAAAGACAAAGAGGAAGAAAGAAGAAAAGAAGAAAAAGCCAAATTTTCATCTCTCTCTCTCTCTCTCTCTTTATTTTTGTAATAGAACTTGTATATCTCTAGAATACAACTTGCTCCCTGAGTTCGACCTCGGGAACTCTTTTATTTTTCCGAGTAAAAAATTTTTATATGAAACGTTGGTAACAACCGGCTTTACTACGCGCCTGCAGCTGCAGGCGGAAGCAGCTCCTTCTGCACGGCAATGGCGGCGGAGGTCGGGTGACCTGTTCACAGCAAAACGGCCTCTCGGCCTAATCAGAAGGTGCCGGGAGCTTCGCCAGAGTGCGGCGAAGCTCGTGTGGGTGGTGGCGAGGCGTGGGGCGGCGTGCAAGGGCTGCCCTAGGTCGGACTGTGGGTCGGGGAATGGGTTTGTTCGGTGGGGTTGCAGAGGGTGATGTGGGGGAAGTGGAAGGGCGGGGGTTGATCAGGGTGAGGAGGCGGAGGTTCTGCGGTGGTCGGCGAGTCGTGTGGGATGCTGGGGTGATGGGAGCGGCTCGCCGGAGGATGGCCGGAGACGAAGGGGGTGACGGTGGACAGGAGCGGTCGAGGGTTTAATCAAATAAAAGACAGTGAGGAAAAGAAAGAGGGGGAGATGGGGAGGAGTTCTGACCTAGCTACGGAGACGAAAGGGGCCGGAGCAGGGCGACAGTCGTATCGACTGTCGCCGGAGAAGAAGATGCCCAGGGGAAGGGGCGGCGGCAAGCAGAGGGCCGGAGATGCGCCAGCTGGGTGCGGCGTGGCGCGGGAAGAGCAGGGGAAGAAGTCTCTGCTGCTGGTATTGCGGCAGAGCGAAGAGGAGGAGGAGGAGGAACCGCCGGAGCTGGTGGGCGTCTGCCGGAGTGAGAGGAGAGGAAAGTTGGGGGTTTTCTCCTTCAGATTCGAGCTCCGAAGAACGGTGGAGCGACGGGGGTATTTATAGGGACCGAATCAGGGAGGAAGGCGGAGGGAGACGACGTGTCTCCCTCGCCGGAGGACGCCGGAGATGGAAACCCATACCGTCCGTGCGTTCGCACTGCCGGTATGGTGGGTTACAGCGACCAGGGGGTGTCCCTGCGACGGCTGACGACGCAGGGCACCCCCGGTTTACTTGCCAGGCTCTCCCCCTCACCCTGCGCGGCGCCATGCTCCGCGCAAGGTCGCCGGAGCATGGTGCTGGCAGGTTTTGCAGGGGGACCTGAACGCAAAGAACGAAGGAGAGTTAGGGGCAAAAATGCGAGGGTTCAAAAGTTGAGGGCCAAAAAGTAAATATATGAGGACCAAAGTGTAAAGTTGGTTAAGGAGGTTTCTTCTTAGGCTCAAGTTTTTATACATGACTAATTAGGACCTAAGGAATCTGATGGTGAATTTCATTTCTATATTAAACCTTGTTTGACCGATCAATTTATGCGAAAACCCAAATTAAGTTATTAATTGGGCATGGTTCTCAATGTAGGTCAAAATGGGTTCTGAAGGCCAAATTGAAGGTTCTAAACCCTAGAGATTATTTTTCTATGAATTTTAGAGGGTTTATTCTATTTTTACTTTTCCTCGAACCTCTTGAATTGAAGTGGGTTGTTTAGGGTTACAGATTATCATTTAGTTCCTTGGAATTGCTGTAGCCCTTGCTAGATCATCTCATCCCACTTTTATTCTTATTAAGTTGCTTTGACCTATGTTTGGGCCCTGAATTACCCTGTATGCAGATTATACTGGTAAAATTGCATTTTTACCCCTTATGACTTGTTTTCTCCTTAAACTCAGAATTCTCTGAGTTAAGCCTTTCCTTGAGTTATGTAGGAGCTTTTATCCTTTGTATTAGGTCAAAATGAGCTAGTTATGGCTCATGATGAGGTTCTCATCACAGGGACCTGGCCATGCTCTCTGTCGGCCCCCATACCTTCCGTGTGAATGCACGGAAGGTATGGGTCCCCTCTCCGGCCACGCTCCGGCGAGGCTAGCACGTCGCCAGCCCGCGCCTCCCTCTACGCCAGCCCCTTTATAAGGACCGGCACCTGCTGCCGGTTCCTGGAAGCTCTCTTTGACGGAGAGCAACCCCCCACTTCATCCCCTCCTCCTCCGTCAGACGGCCCGCAGCTTTAGGCGACTCCATCCTCTTCCTCCTCGTTGCTCTGCCGCCTTACCTGCAGCAGGGTTCTCCTAGCCCTCTCATCTGTGCCGTGCTGCACCTGTCGGCACCCTCCGCCTGTTTCCTCGTCCCCGCACTTCTCCTTCATGGTCCTTTCTTCCCCAGCTCCGGCAGGTACGAGTTGGTGGCTTCGCCCTCCCCCTTCGTCCAAAACCTAGGTAATTAGCTTCCTCTCCTCCCTTACATTTTCCCTCTCTCAATTTATCTTTTTGCCTCACAGCACACGACTTCCACCTCCGCTTGCTCCGTCTCCGACCACCCTCTCTGGCGAGCTCATCCCACCTCCACAGACCTTCTCACCCCTCGCCGACTACCCTAAAAGCTTCCCCTCACTCCACTCAACAAATCCCCCCTTCCCATCCACTGCCAGATGCCACCCGACGACCCCCCGAACAGACCCATCCCTCCGACCACAGTCCGACCTAGGGCTACCACCATACGCCGCCTCACGCCTCGCCACCACCCGCACTGCCTTCGCCGCACTCTGACAAAGCTCCCTACATACTCTGCTTGGGCCGAGCGGCCGTATTCTTGTTTTTAGGTTGACGACCCTTCACCGCCATTACCGAGCTTTTGAAGCTCCTTCAACTGCAGCTGCAGGTGCTCTCTCGCCCAGGCTCACGCCCCAGGATGCGTGGCTGGCCTCCGCGAAGCATCCCAGGCCTGCAGCTGGGGCAAAGGCCTCGTGTGCTGTTGCAATTGCCTGCAGCTTCCTCAGCTGCAGGCGCCAATTTGGGTGGGACATTTAGTCCCACCTCGGCAATTCTGGAAGTGCTGCAGCCAAATAAATGGAAAAAGTGTTGTAGGCTTACCGCCTTCGAACACAGGGGTCAGGTCCCTCACGCACACCTCGCGCCACGCGCTTGCCCTCGCCCGTGCTCACGCCCCGCAAGTCTGCCCGGATCCGATTACCCTAACCCGTGCACTCCTCGCCCACCACCGCACGCCGGTGGGCCTGGTCCCGGGTGCGATACCCGTACCCGAATACTTGGCTCTGGGAGAGCGATCCTATGAGAGAAATCTGAGAAAGAGAGAGACGCGGGGAAGGGTAGGGGTAGGTTTTGCTTTCTGATCCTTGTGTGAGCGTGCAAGAGCAGAAGGAGAAGGAAGGAAGGCGGCCGAGGCCTTAGCCTCTCAGGGCAAAGAGGAAGAAGAAGAAGCAAAGAGGAAGAAGAAAAAGCAAGAGAGAAGAAACAGAAGAAGAGAAGTACTGTAGCAAACCTACAGTTAAGTCGTCTGACCGCTGCATCAGACGACTGTTGAGCAGTGGCCAAAGGGGATAAAGCAAGAGAAGAAAGAAGAAGAAGGCAGAAGAAGAAGAAGAAGTCAGAAGAAGAAGAAGATTGTCACAGCCGTAGAAGAAGAGAAGAAAAAGAAAGAAAGAGAAGAACAAAGAAAGAAAGAGAAGAAGCAAAGAGGAAGAAGAAGAAGCAAGAGAGAAGAAACAGAAGAAGAGAAGCACTGTAGCAAACCTACAGTTAAGTCATCTGACCGCTGCATCAGACGACTGTTGAGCAGCGACCAGAGGAGATAAAGCAAGAGAAGGAAGAAGAAGAAGGCGGAAGAAGAAGAAGAAGTCAGAAGAAGAAGAAGATTGTCACAGCCACAGAAGAAGAGAAAAAAAAGAAAGAAAGAGAAGAACAAGGAAAGAAAGCGAAGAACAAAGAAAGAACAGAAGAAGAAGAAGAGGAACTCTGCGGAAGAGAAGAAGAGAGAAGACACAGCCGTGAGCAAAGAAGAAGAGAAAGAAGAAGAAAAGAAGAGCAACTGAAAGAAGGAGAAGGAAAAGGAGAAGAGAAGAAGAAGAAGCCAAGACAAGCTCCCTCTCTCTCTCTTTCTCTCTCTCTCTCCCTTATTTTTGTAATCTAATAGAGAACCTTTGTATTTGTAGAATTCCAGTAGCTCCCTGAGTTCGATCTCGGGAAAACCATTTTCGAGTAAAAATTTTTGTAATGATAACCTGGTAGCTGTCTTATTACTACAACGACTGTAACTTGACATATAACAAACGCAAACAAGCTAACCAAACAGCAAAACCACGACAGTCATCATTTCTTGGCGCCATTGCCGGGGAGCAACAGCTATTCTAGAAGCTATAAATTCTCCATTTTGGAGTTTTCTAATAATCTCTTCTCTCTTGTGTGCAGGTACAGGAAAAATTAAGAAGCAGCCACACAACAACCACTCCAAGGATAGGTAACTTCTATCCTCCCACTATTAACCCCTAAATTCTAAAGAGGAAGAAAAAGGAAAAAAATAATAATATAGGTATAACCTGTCTTTCATACTTAGTAACAACTGCATGTTTTCAAAACCCCTATTCCTACACACAGTATTAAGGATAATTAAGGGCTAACATCTTCTTGCCTGAAGCCCTAATTACCCAATAAGGAGTTAACTGGACCAAGTAGAGCCAACGTAGGAATTAACACTAGGGTTTTAGAGACACACTACTTAATCAAGAATTGAGAAATCCCAAAAGAAGTGTGCCTAAGCCATTGATTGAATATACCCATTCAGAAAAATCCTAAGCAATTGGCTCTCTAAAAACACTTGAATCCTAACAGACAAGACCTAATAAGTTCTCAAAGGAATCAATAGGTGAAGTTGACCCCTTAGGGTCAACCAACCTTTAACTTAGGTCACTCTTCGCACTCAAAAAGCTAAAAGTTCAAGTGAAAACTTAAGCACCCTGATCTTAAACTAAAATTGGTAGACTTAAGAGGTCAAGATCCCCATTCTGGTCTACCTGAAATCTCAGTGACAAGAGAGGTCGGGTGGGGGAAACCCTGTAACACGTGGGGACGCTCTACCGTGTAGGGGCCTTCGCGGGACTGATAAACACCAGTTTATCATCATTTTTATGCTTTAAAACTAACCTAGCTCTTAGGATTTTACTCTGCAAACGGGTTTTTGGGCTGCATTTAGGCATAAATTAGGATAGGCATGCATTGCATTTTTTATTATTGTTTTAATGTGTTTTTGTGAGTGTTAGGGATGTACAGATTCACAGATCCCTAAAACCCTAGCACTCAAGAAGGCAATTGGTGAAGGAGAAGCCCAGACTAGTTGGAACCCAGCTTGATCCAGCTCACCATAGCTGGAACCTAGCTTACTTGAACTAGGGTTAGCTCATCCCAGCTCCATTCAGCTAATCTCAGCTGGATGGCAGCTCAAGAGAGTTCACCTTAGCTCACCCTAGCTCAAGTCAGCTCAGATCCAGCTCAACTTAGCTGAGTCTAGCTCACCTCAGCTCCCACTAGTTCACAGGGAGCTCTAGCTAGCTCAGCTGAGTTGACAGGAGTTCACCCCAGCTCAGATCCAGCTACATTCAGCTCCACTCAACTCTAGCCAGCTGAAGAAGAATTCATCTCAGCTCAGGAAGCTCAAGTCCAGCTCCCGGGGATTCAGCTTAGCTCATCTCAGTTGAGCTAAGCTACCTTAGCTGCCTCAACCAGCTTGATTCACCCCGATAGCACCAGACCTAGCTCACCTTAGCTCATTTTGGTAGAAGCTAGCTCACTTTAGCTTGGCTTAGCAACTAGCAAAGAACTAGCAAGCTAAGCCAGCTAGAGTAGCCCCATGCCAGCCTCTTCAGCAGCAGCCAGCTCCAGCTCCAGCTCCAGACTTCTCCTCAGCTCCCTCCTCCAAACCCTAGCTCCAACACCTTCTCCTCTACTCCTCCATTAGCTAAGCTAGCTTAGCTTAGCTTAGCTTAGCTTAACTTAGCTATGCTCCAACTTCCTTGGCTTGTACTACCCCAAAAACCCACCTACCAACTCTACCCAACTAGCTCCACCTAAGCTCCACATAAGCTAACCTACTTGGCACCAACCTAACCTACCCACCACCTCCAAAAGACACCTAAAAGTGGCGCCAAAAACTACCCATAACCACCCCTTAATGGCGCCACTTTTCCCTCCAAAATCTCCCCTCATCTCCACCACACAATCTCCCTTGAACCCATCTCCACCATCCACCTAACCCCCCTTCTAGAAGACCCCATGTTGGCGCCAACATGGTGGTGTCTCTCCACCACCAAAAGACACCAACACCACCATAACTACCCCCTTTAACACCTCTTGGGTTGGCGCCAACTCTCCTTAGCCATAGGATCACTAACCACCTCCATTCTTCCATCCTAGCCCTCCATTTCAAGGGGCACCTTAACCCCCCATCCTACCCTATAAAAAGACCACTACCCACCACCATTCAAGCCATCCTTGGCTAGCCATTTCACTCTCATATTCCACCAAGAATCCCACGTCCAAGAGAGAAGAAGAAGAAGAAGATTAAGGGGATATTCTGTCCCCTTGGTGCCTTCCCCTCTTCCCTTCTCTCTTGGGTCACGCCAGCCAAAGGAGAAGCCAGGCAAGGAAGATCTTGGAGGAGATCTTGAAGGTGGTCACGCCACCTTGGAGGAGTTTTAAGGGTGGTGCACGCCCACCTCTTTGGAGAGAGCATTAAAGGTGGTAGCTTCCACCTTGGAGGAGCTCTCACGGAAGGAGAAGAAGGAGGCCCTCTTTTCAAGCCAAGGAGCAGCTAGGCTTGGAGCAAGAAGACAACCTTCTTCACCATTGTTACAAGAGGATTTGTGTTTCTTTTCTTGCTTTTAAATTTTTCAATTCTAGTAGAAGCTTTCCTCTACTTGTCCTTGAAAAGAACACTCATTCTACTCAATCAAAAATTGCCTTCTTTTAAGCTTTTTATTGCAGTTGTTTGTTTTGGTTCTAGCACTTATTTCACCTCTTCTTCCTAATTACCCTAGGCCTACACTTGCCTAGAGTGAGCTTAGGAAGAAGATATTTCTATCTTTTAGAATTTTAATCATTTGTAGGTGTTAGTTCTTTTCGCTACAATCTGCCGTTTGCCCTTGTCTATTCAAAATACAAAAAAAATTACATATTGAAAAATATTAAAAAGAAAGTTGAGATTGTATTCCAAGCAAGAGAATCATTATTGCAATTTTTGCCTCCTTGGACGACCCTAGATACTCCCCTATCTAGGATATAAATTTTAAAAGCGAAAGCGGATTCGCGTGTTGCAACGACGTTAAAAAAACTGCTTTTACAAATCACGCGCATTTCGCTATCACTTTTTGGCGCCGTTGCCGGGGAGGCATGGCTTTGCATTAACTCATTTTCTCTTGCTTGAAGTGGATCTCATCCCCTTCTCTTTCTTTCTTTTGTGTGTGCAGGAACTACAACGGGAAAGCGGGAATCTGGAAGCGAGAGCTTAAAGATCCTTTTCTTCCCGCGAAAATTCAGGTTGGTTCCTCTTTCTAGTCACATAATTAATTAAAACTACCAAAAATATATTAAACTTGGCTTTCAGGACCCTAAACACTTAAATTAAGTGGAGTGGTGCATTTTTAAATCCATTGTTTGCTTGTATGCTTCTTTAGCACCATTCCATTGCAAGTATTGGTGTTCTGTTTTTCGGGTCTAGATTTCTGTCCAGACTTGAAAAATCGATTCCTAACACCACAGGCCTCCTAAAATCATAAAATTTCATAGAGTGATTCCCAATTAAGTTTGGAAGATCTGTTCCAAATTTCAGATCAATTGGATTTGTATTTAATTTTTAAAAATTCGGGGATTACAGAGGGGTCACACCCTCTAATCTTCCTGTTTTTCTACTGTCCGCGAATTTTCAGAATTTTTATACTCATCCAATTGTTGTGAAATTTATCTTGTTGGAATCCCTGTGAAATTTTACATATCATATAAAATCATAAAAATTTTCTGAGGTCGGTGGTAATACTGAAAAGTCTATAATACCCACGGGTATTATTTCTGGACTTTGACACTAGTACAATTAAAAATTCAAAACTATTATCAAACAAATTCCTAAAATCTTAAAAAAATCTTTTCTGGAATCCTTGTTTGATTTTATTCAAAGTAGTGGTGTTGTTTGACTTGTTTGGACCACTACTTAATTCTGAAAGCTAAAAATAATTCATTGGTAGTTAAATTTCTGTCTCAGGGATAATTGGTTTAGGGTTTCTTCTTTCTCTTTAGAGACTCAATTAAAAGGAAATATACAATCACACATACAACTTGTCTTTCCTTTGATTGTGAACTTTCAAACTTGTTTGAAAACTTAAAGAGAAAAACCCTAAAAATTCATTTAATTAAATCACATCCTAAAAGACAAAAATATAAAAAAATTGTGTGACAACTTGATTTTCATTGGAGCCACTCTCCAATTCCTGCACACACACAAAAAAATCAAATAACAGGGCAACAACCCAATAAACGCCCTCCACATTCCGTGTGCACTATAGAATCCTAGACCTAATTAAAATTTGTAGCAACTTGACCCCTAAGGCTTTATCAACTTAGGCTTGCTATTTAGGTCTTAAGTTTTCTTTAGTTAGTATCAATTCTGTCATCTGTATCTGGTGTTCAGGCTGAGGGGCCGTGTCAAACGACCAGGCGCGGGTTTGTACAAGCACCTGGGGTTTTCCCTGGGAAACGTTTGGGCCCAAACCTCCCCTTAAGCAACTTGGCTAGATTTGTTGATAGAACGGGTATTCACTATTGACTACTTATTTCCTATATAGACCAAGTCTTAGGTTATTATTAGGGAGTCACATTTAAGTTAGGTCTAGTTTGTTTGTTTGATTGCACACTTTCTCTCATCTCTATCTCTTCTCCTCCCCTCCATTTCTTCCAAGTAGTGCATGCACGGGCGACGGTCCCAAAAGCCACACCTTGAGGGACCATCTGATTTCGCCCCCCGTAGCAAGAAATCATTGTTTTCTTCCCCCTCGTCTTTTAGAAAAATGGAAAACCCAGGAAGCCGTCAAAAAAATTCTGCTTCCACTTCTAACCCGTCAGCCGACCCACAAGCTGACTCCACCCTCCCTCACCTTCCTAACTTGGAGCAACCAGAAATATCAGCAGGGCCAGGTGGCCCTCCAATTATAACCCATAATACAAATCCCTTTGCATTAATGGTCGACCATTTGGCTCGGCTACAACAAAATCAAGAAGATCTAGCTAGGACTGTCACGAACCTAGTTAATTAAGGACAAAATCCACCACCTCGCCAACAGCCTGTCGTTCCTCTTAAGGATTTCTATGATCCTTCCAATTATGAGGAAAGACCAGGGGTGGTCATACCACAAGGGGATTTTGAAATCAAACCCGCTATTCTAAACCTTATCAAGCATTTTCATGGTCTTCCAAGAGAGGACCCTTTTTGTCATCTCGAGGAATTAACTGTCCTCGCTCAAACCACGCGTTCCCGCCATGTGCAGGAAGACATGTGGTTAATGAGACTCTTTCCTCTCTCTCTCAAAGACAAAGCATCACATTGGTTTAGAACAGTTGGACGTCCTATTACCACCTGGCCCCAATTAAAAAGTGCTTTTCTTAAAAAATTTTTTCCGATCGGTCGAACAAATGCATTAAGAAGATCTATAACGACCTTTCAACAAAAAATTGGTGAACCCCTCCATGAAGCCTGGGAAAGATTTCAGGAACTTCTAAGAAGTTGTCCCCACCATGAAATTCCACAATGGCAGCTAGTGCAGATCTTCTATCATGGATTAGAAGATCAATTAAAACGATTTGTGGATGCCTCATGTGGGGGCAATTTTCTTAACAAAGATGCCGAAAGTGCCTATCTTCTCTTTGAAGAAATGAGTGAAAACTCATTTAACATGACTTCAATGGACACTTTTGGCAGATCACAAAACCCCAGACATGGAGTCCATGAAATTGACTCCAAAACCACCTCTGTTCCAGTCACACAAGATGATTTATATATGTTAGCTCAACGACTGGACCAGATGCAAATTCACCAAAAGAAAATAGAAGAAAAGCTCACAAACAAACAAGCTCCACACGTCCACTCTCCACACACTAACCCCCCACACATTCTCCGAAGAGAGAATCTACACAATATCGATGCCACATCTGTTGACCAGCAATTCCCGGCTAATTTCCCGCAAGATTTAACCGGGAATTTTGACCAAAATATTGTTGATTCCACCTCGGAAAATATTTATGCTCTCCAGGAGCAATTTAGAAACCCCTCCAACATTTCCAATCAAAATTGGAGGACTAACCCGAATCACTCCTGGAAAAACCCGAATCCGATTCCTCTTCCCAAACAAAACTATTTTGGGAATTATGGGCAACCTTTGTATCAACCTGGACCATCCCAGGATGATATTAATAATCAGGTCATGAAAACTCTGCAAGGAATGCAGACTCAAATGACAGAAGTAACCCGCATGGTTACCAATTTACAACAACAAGTTAAGGTTACTCCTGATCATCGACCTATTGGGAATTTACCATCCCAACCCATGCCCAACCCAAACAATCAAAGGAGTCAATTCCAAGGTGGATATCACAGTCAACCTATTCATCCAGCACCTCAGCATCCGCCGGGTTTCAATAACAGCCAGGCTCCCCGTCCTCACCCTAGAAACAACCAGACTGCAAATGCAGTTACCTTGAGGAATGGGAAAACCACTCAAAATACCCTGCCTGTTAAAGAAACCCGCTCTAATGACACACAGATTAACTCTTCCCCTCCTATTGTTCAGGAACCAATTCACGCAACACAGGGCAACCCTGCCCCATTTCCACAAGCCCTCCACTCTTCAAAAAAGAAAAAAACAAAATCTGAGCCCACTGAGAAGGAATTAATGGATTTATTTGGGCAAGTAGAAATTAATATCCCTATCCTAGATGCTATTAAGTATATCCCTGCCTATACAAAATTCTTAAAAGATTTATGTACTCCAAAAAGGCAGCCCAAGAATTTAGGAAAGGTGATTCTTCCAGAGACAGTAGCTCAGTTGTGCAGAGCCGACTGCCTCTTAAGAGAAAAGATCCCGGCGCCCCCCTAATCCAAGTTATCATTAATGATACCTCATTTGATCGCGCTCTGTTGGATCTTGGTGCCTCAATTAATCTTATCCCCACAATTATTTTTGAGGAATTTAAGATCGGTGAATTGAAACCTGTTGAGGTTACTCTCCAATTAGCCGACCGATCTACGATTAAACCAAGGGGAATTGTTGAAGATGTTCTTGTCCGGGTCAAAGATTGTCTATTCGCAGTAGACTTTTTAGTCCTGGACATAGAGGTACCTGAAGCACTTAAGTTTGCCCCCATTATTCTTGGAAGACCATTCTTAGCCACCGCCCGCGCCAATATTGATTGTGATTCTGGAAAGATGAAGATCATGTGTGGCGGTGAATCTGTAACCCTAGACATTTTTCAAGCCTCTAGGCGATTCCAGGAACCAGATTTCTTTGATGATTCGGATTCAGAAATAGAAAACATTGTGGAGGAAACATTGCAGATTTCCCAATTAGGTTCCTGTTGTGCTGTAAATACGGTTCCTGAACAATCTACTTTTTCTCACCCTTCCACCTCAACTACACAACCAGCTAACATTCCAGCTGACCCTTTCACTCTCACCTCACCTCTAACCCACAAAGCAGAAACTCTTTCGGAACCGGGCCTACAATTGGAATTAAAACCTTTGCCCGATTCACTTAAATATGTTTTCCTGGGTCCAAATCAGACCCTGCCCCTGATTATAAATTCTGGACTCACCGGGGCACAAGAGCACAAACTTCTCCAGATGTTGAGTAAATATCGAAAAGCTATTGGCTGGACCCTTTCTGATCTTAAAGGCATTCATCCGTCCTATTGTACGCACCGTATATTTTTAGAGGACGATTCTCGCCCCTCCCGCCAACCACAAAGGCGCTTGAATCCTAGTATGCAGGAGGTGGTAAAAAAGGAGATTATTAAGTGGCTGGATGCTGATATCATCTACCCCATTTTTGACAGCTCCTGGGTTAGTCCAACTCAAGTTGTCCCCAAAAAGGCTGGACTAACAGTTGTCACCAATGAAAAGGGGGAAAATATAGCCACTCGAACCGCTTCTTCTTGGCGCGTGTGTATAGATTATCGAAAATTAAACACCGCCACTAAGAAGGATCATTTCCCGCTCCCTTTTATTGATCAAATCTTGGAGCGATTAGCCGGACGGGAATTTTACTATTTTTTGGACGGTTATTCTGGCTATAATCAAGTAGCGGTTCATCCTGAGGACCAGGATAAAACAACTTTCACCTGCCCCTTCGGAACCTTTGCTTTCCGAAGAATGCCCTTCGGTCTTTGCAATGCACCTGCGACTTTTTAAAGGTGCATGCTTGCAATTTTTTCAGACCTGGTAGGTGAATGTTTAGAAGTTTTTATGGATGACTTCTCTATTTTTGGAGATTCTTTTGATCATTGCCTCAAAAATCTTGAAAGAACCCTCCAAAAGTGCATAGAAGTTAACCTGGTCCTCAGCTGGGAAAAAAGCCATTTCATGGTCCAAGAAGGTATTGTCTTGGGCCATGTTATTTCTAAACAAGGAATTGCGGTAGATAAAGCAAAAATAGATGCTATATCTAAGCTCCCACCGCCCACTACTGTCAAACAAATCAGATCCTTTTTGGGTCATGTGGGTTTCTATCGTCGATTCATACAAAACTTTTCCCAAATCTCCAAGCCTTTAAGTCAGCTTCTTACTAAAGACCAGCCATTTGATTTTAATAATAAGTGCCTGGAGAGTTTTTTGAGGTTGAAGAAAGAGGTTACTGAGGCACCAATATTGCAGGGACCTGACTGGAATAGTCCCTTTGAATTAATGACAGATGCCTCAGATTTTGCTGTAGGGGCCGTTCTAGGGCAAAGAATTGGCAAGAAACCCGTTGTGATCTATTATGCCAGCAAAACCCTTGATGACGCACAACGGAATTACACGGTTACTGAAAAGGAACTTCTTGCCATTGTATTTGCCTTGGAAAAATTTAGATCTTATCTGTTGGGGTCACGTGTCACTGTTTATACCGACCACTCAGCAATTAAATATTTGCTGACTAAGAAAGATGCGAAACCCCGCCTTATCCGTTGGATTCTGCTGCTCCAGGAATTTGACCTGGAAATCAAGGATAAGGCGGGATTGCACAATGTAGTGGCCGATCATCTCTCTCGTCTTATGACAAATGACATAATGACCCCACCAGATCAGTTCCCTGATGAAAGTATTTTAGCTGCTACAACCCTCCCTTGGTTTGCACCCATTGCAAACTACTTAGCAACAGAACAAATCCCTGCTGATTGGCCAAAAACAAAACGGGATAAGTTCTTTGCTGATATTAAATATTATTTTTGGGAGGGGCCCGACCTTTTCCGCATTTGTGCCGATCAGGTTATTCGACGATGTGTCCCTGATTCTGAAATCCATGATATCTTAACACATTGTCACTCAATGGCCTGTGGCGGACATTTTTCGGGCAAGAAAACTGCAGCTAAAATCCTTAATGCAGGATTTTATTGGCCCAGCTTGCACAAAGATGCTCATGACTTTGTTCGGTCCTGTGTGCGTTGCCAGAGCATCGGCAACATGACTCGAAAGGATATGATGCCCCTTAATCCTATTTTAGAGGTTGAAATTTTTGATGTTTGGGGCATCGACTTCATGGGACCGTTCATCAACTCTGGTGGGTATTTGTATATATTAGTCGCAGTAGACTATGTTTCTAAATGGATAGAAGCAATACCCACCCGCACTAGTGATCACCGTGTGGTTGTCGAATTTCTTAAGAAAAATATTTTCTCAAGATTCGGCATACCAAAAGCCATTATCAGTGACGGAGGGTCACATTTCACCCACTCACAATTCCGTCACCTCCTTTCTAAATACGGGGTTAATCATAAAATTTCCACACCATATCACCCCCAAACTAATGGCCAGGCTGAAGTTTCTAACCGGGAAATTAAAAATATTCTACAAAAAACGGTTAGGTCCGACCGTAAAGACTGGTCCACCAAATTGGACGACGCTTTATGGGCCTACCGTACCGCTTTTAAAACTCCGCTTGGCATGTCTCCCTTCCGTCTGATTTTCGGGAAGGCATGCCATCTCCCGGTAGAATTAGAACATAGGGCTTTTTGGGCAATAAAACAACTTAATATGGATTTATCTGATGCCGGTAACCATAGAAAATTACAATTAACTGAATTGGAAGAATTACGTAATTTTTCCTATGAAAATGCGAGGATTTATAAAGACCGAACAAAGAAATTTCATGATAAATATATTGTTCGGAAACACTTTGACGTTAATCAACGTGTTTGGCTTTTCGATGCGAGATTACGTCTTTTTCCTGGCAAATTAAAATCTAAATGGACCAGCCCCTTTATTGTTCATAAAACATATCCATACGGCGCTGTTGACCTTTTTGATCCACAAACTAATTCGATATTTCAAGTCAATGGCCAGCGTTTAAAGCCCTATTTTGACCATACGCCTAAAATTCCATCTGAATCTTTTAATTTTACTGAGCCAACCACCCTTGATCACTAGTACACATCACGCCCGGCTGAATGGCGTAAAAGATAGCACTGGATGGGAGGTAACCCATCATTTTCTTGCTTTCCTTTTTTCTTCTTTTTCCAGGTTTTGATCATCCTAAACCCGACCGTCATCACTAAGGATCCCTTTTCCCTCCGAATGCATGAGGACATGGCATATCTTAAGCATGGGGGGGGTGTTTTTAAATTTTTATGATCGATTCAGGATGTTCAAAACCTAAAAACATGCAATTTTCTTTAATTTATTTCCTGCTTGCATACCCAAAAAAATAAAAATAAAAATAAAAATGTTGAAAACTTTTTGAGGAAAAATTTTGAAATCAGGACTAAGGTCGTAAAATTCACTTCTGGTACAATGGGATTTAATCTTTAACAAACTAAGGATGAGGATATGGATCTGATCATTAGAATTTCAGGGTCTATTTTAGACTAGATCAGATATCCTTCTCTAAAATTCCACCTGAACTCATGATAGTTCAGGTGACTTGATCCTATTTTGTAATATGGAAAGTATTTGACTTAGTTTCTGATTCAAAAACTTGCGGGTCTCAAGAAACTTCTTGTGTCAATTTTCACACACAAGCCAACACTTAAAAACAACTAAAAAAAATTGAAAAGCTTCCTTGTTTGGATTTAGTAAAAGTCTGAAGTAGATCATTGGTTTGAGTTCCCACCGCCGAGAAGAAGGAAAATACCTTCTTTGAGGACGCGATGTCAACATGTTACCGCCTCGGCGCTGCTCTATATCTATATTTCATATCTTTAGACGGAGCATTAAAGCGCATTTCAGCAGCTCAAGTGTCTTGGACGGTGCTCTACCTATAGCGTCGGAGCAAGAGCTTGAGTTTGCTTGGAGCGCCCCTTTTCACCGCATCGTGTTTTGGGGTTGTGAGCTCCTGGGTGGTGTCATGGACAGTGCTATCCCGAAGTACTGGCGCCAGAGCCCCCTCAAGGAATGGTAACGGGAATGATGATACCGACACATCTGTTGTAAGACTAAGCTAAAAATAAGCATGGGGGAGAAAAAAAAAAAAAAAAAAAAAAAATAATAATAATAACACGTCATTATAAAGGTTGGCTTTTCACAAGCACAGACACAAGGTTTTAAAGGAATTTGCAAGTTGCGAATCAGATTCACGAGCCAGAAAAATCCTAAAAACAAACATTTCAAGTCATCTGAATTAACAAGGGGTTAATTTGTGAATTTTCTGAGGATATATTGATCCCGTTCTATCTAATGGTTGGATCCAAAAACAAATCCTGATGTTTATCTTCAACAAATCCCGTATCTCCTGTGTTTTAATCTACCAAGGTCCCTTAATCTCTTTTTCTCCTCAAAAGTCAAAAAAAAATTAGATTTCCCAAAAATTCCGTTTTCCAAAAAAAAAAAATTAATGTTTTGCTAAGAGACTAGCAAAAGATAAGCATGGGGGTGTGATAAACACCAGTTTATCATCATTTTTATGCTTTAAAACTAACCTAGCTCTTAGGATTTTACTCTGCAAACGGGTTTTTGGGCTGCATTTAGGCATAAATTAGGATAGGCATGCATTGCATTTTTTATTATTGTTTTAATGTGTTTTTGTGAGTGTTAGGGATGTACAGATTCACAGATCCCTAAAACCCTAGCACTCAAGAAGGCAATTGGTGAAGGAGAAGCCCAGACTAGTTGGAACCCAGCTTGATCCAGCTCACCATAGCTGGAACCTAGCTTACTTGAACTAGGGTTAGCTCATCCCAGCTCCATTCAGCTAATCTCAGCTGGATGGCAGCTCAAGAGAGTTCACCTTAGCTCACCCTAGCTCAAGTCAGCTCAGATCCAGCTCAACTTAGCTGAGTCTAGCTCACCTCAGCTCCCACTAGTTCACAGGGAGCTCTAGCTAGCTCAGCTGAGTTGACAGGAGTTCACCCCAGCTCAGATCCAGCTACATTCAGCTCCACTCAACTCCAGCCAGCTGAAGAAGAATTCATCTCAGCTCAGGAAGCTCAAGTCCAGCTCCCGGGGATTCAGCTTAGCTCATCTCAGTTGAGCTAAGCTACCTTAGCTGCCTCAACCAGCTTGATTCTCCCCGATAGCACCAGACCTAGCTCACCTTAGCTCATTTTGGTAGAAGCTAGCTCACTTTAGCTTGGCTTAGCAACTAGCAAAGAACTAGCAAGCTAAGCCAGCTAGAGTAGCCCCATGCCAGCCTCTTCAGCAGCAGCCAGCTCCAGCTCCAGCTCCAGACTTCTTCTCCTCAGCTCCCTCCTCCAAACCCTAGCTCCAACACCTTCTCCTCTACTCCTCCATTAGCTAAGCTAGCTTAGCTTAGCTTAGCTTAGCTTAACTTAGCTATGCTCCAACTTCCTTGGCTTGTACTACCCCAAAAACCCACCTACCAACTCTACCCAACTAGCTCCACCTAAGCTCCACATAAGCTAACCTACTTGGCACCAACCTAACCTACCCACCACCTCCAAAAGACACCTAAAAGTGGCGCCAAAAACTACCCATAACCACCCCTTAATGGCGCCACTTTTCCCTCCAAAATCTCCCCTCATCTCCACCACACAATCTCCCTTGAACCCATCTCCACCATCCACCTAACCCCCCTTCTAGAAGACCCCATGTTGGCGCCAACATGGTGGTGTCTCTCCACCACCAAAAGACACCAACACCACCATAACTACCCCCTTTAACACCTCTTGGGTTGGCGCCAACTCTCCTTAGCCATAGGATCACTAACCACCTCCATTCTTCCATCCTAGCCCTCCATTTCAAGGGGCACCTTAACCCCCCATCCTACCCTATAAAAAGACCACTACCCACCACCATTCAAGCCATCCTTGGCTAGCCATTTCACTCTCATATTCCACCAAGAATCCCACGTCCAAGAGAGAAGAAGAAGAAGATTAAGGGGATATTCTGTCCCCTTGGTGCCTTCCCCTCTTCCCTTCTCTCTTGGGTCACGCCAGCCAAAGGAGAAGCCAGGCAAGGAAGATCTTGGAGGAGATCTTGAAGGTGGTCACGCCACCTTGGAGGAGTTTTAAGGGTGGTGCACGCCCACCTCTTTGGAGAGAGCATTAAAGGTGGTAGCTTCCACCTTGGAGGAGCTCTCATGGAAGGAGAAGAAGGAGGCCCTCTTTTCAAGCCAAGGAGCAGCTAGGCTTGGAGCAAGAAGACAACCTTCTTCACCATTGTTACAAGAGGATTTGTGTTTCTTTTCTTGCTTTTAAATTTTTCAATTCTAGTAGAAGCTTTCCTCTACTTGTCCTTGAAAAGAACACTCATTCTACTCAATCAAAAATTGCCTTCTTTTAAGCTTTTTATTGCAGTTGTTTGTTTTGGTTCTAGCACTTATTTCACCTCTTCTTCCTAATTACCCTAGGCCTACACTTGCCTAGAGTGAGCTTAGGAAGAAGATATTTCTATCTTTTAGAATTTTAATCATTTGTAGGTGTTAGTTCTTTTCGCTACAATCTGCCGTTTGCCCTTGTCTATTCAAAATACAAAAAAAATTACATATTGAAAAATATTAAAAAGAAAGTTGAGATTGTATTCCAAGCAAGAGAATCATTATTGCAATTTTTGCCTCCTTGGACGACCCTAGATACTCCCCTATCTAGGATATAAATTTTAAAAGCGAAAGCGGATTCGCGTGTTACAACGACGTTAAAAAAACTGCTTTTACAAATCACGCGCATTTCGCTATCAGGGACTCACCCTCTTTGGCTGCCTAGGTAATTCTCAGGTGGCCGATCTTTTGATCAAGGGGTCTATCTGCCCCGCACCTCTATAGTCACCCAACATTTTGGGTGCCTTAATTGGGTCCAGCACCTGCTAAACTCATCTCTTCCAACAGTGTATGTTTGGTAGGAGGTCCTTAAAACCTCCTTTAGACTTCACTCTCCTCGAGGTCGAGCATCAGTGCCCTTGTTTGAGAAAACAATACCACACATCGACCACTCCTCCGACTCCGAACCCAACTCACCTTCTTCTTCCACAATGGCTCAGCCAGTTGAGGAAGAAAACAATCTGGAGCACCAGCTCCAACGACTCAATGACCTCTTCCAGAACTTTGTGCACCCACCGCAACGTCCTATGATGCGGGATCATTATAATCCTGCTGCGGTGGCTATTGAGCCTTGAGTCAGAATCCCGACTGAAGGACCTGATTCTGAATTAAAGCCCAATATGATTCATGCTATACCTAAATTCCATGGGCTTAATTCTGAAGACCCCTTCCAGCACATCAAACAGCTGAAGCATCTAGCCCAAACTTTTGGGTCAGAGGAATGAAATCGAGACATTCTCCTCATGAAGATGTTCTCCTTCCCCCTTATGGACAAGGCCGCTCATTGGTACCAGACTCAGACCCGGCCGATCAACAATTGGGAAGAACTTCAGTCCGAATTTTTGTTCTTTCCCATTGGTCGGACCAATGCCTTGCGCCATCAGATTACTTACTTCACTTAGCAAATGGGAGAACCTCTCCATGAGGCATGGGATCGCTTTCAGGATCTCATGAGAAAGTGCCCCCATCATGGAGTTCCTAAATGGGAACAAGTCCAGACTTTTTACCAGGGACTCCATGAGGATATCAGGCTTTTCGTCAATGCAACTTGCGGAGGGAATATCATGGGTCAACATGAGGACACCGTGTGGGAGATTCTTGAAAACATGTGCGAGAACTCCATCGACAATGACTCCATGGGCTTATTCGACAGGACGAATACCCGCGCATCGACGAACCTTAGGGAAGCACACGAGACGCAGGGCCTGTCTGCATCAGTCGACCTGGAACTAATGGCCAGTCGATTGGACAAGGTCTCCATCGTTGGGAAGAAGGTGGACAAGCTGACTCAGCACTTGCAGCGAGCCACCTCTGCGCATAGCTCCTTTGCACAGCCTTCTTCCACACGGGAAACTGTGCAAAACATTCTCCACTGATCTTCTCCTGGGATGGATCCATATCCACCCCGATCTGATTCTCGGATCGGAGGATCATCCGATCCTTTCTATACCAGTCCAGGGAATTCCATTCCCCCTTTCTCTGATTCTTTGGAGGTTCCTCAGACCTGCGAGGACCTCAACGCCATCCAGAATGACCCATTCTCCAACACCTATAACCCTGGATGGCGAAACCATCCCAACTTCCAGTGGGCGGGAAATTCTCAAACCCAGACTCCACCCTTTCAGCCCCGTTCACAACCATCTCATCCTTACCAGCCGCCTCAGCCTCGGCCCAACCCAACCTATCCATCAGGGCCAAATCAATACCAAATGTCTCTCATCCTTCAGACTCTGGCTGACATTCAAAGAGCGAATGTGGCTATTCAGAAGCAACACAAGGACGAACTTACAGAGGTTCGAAATCAACTAGCCCAGTTGGCAAATTCTCGCCAGCCAGGCACACTTCCTTCCCAACCTCTTCCTAACCCGAATAACGTGTCGACCCAGTGGCGCGTTATGAACCCAAACCCGGGCCAAGCACATATGATTTATCAGGCCCCCTCTGTTCCTTCACCCGATGGGATGGAGGCTTCCACTTCCTATGCTGGCTATCAGCAGCAACCCATCTTGCCCAACCCCAACCAAAACCAGGCAGGGCTAAATTCTGTAACAACCTGTAGTGGTAAGGAAACCCAAGATCCACCCTATCCAAACCACTCCAAGCCTGGTAGTAATCCCAACCCTAGGACAGTAATCCAGGACGTTCCTATCCCTATCCCAAATCAAAGACCTGGACCTATCCTAGAAGAACCAACCAAGGTTCTGTTTCCCGAGGCCTTGACCAAGGGAAAGAAGACCACCAAGCTCGTGGCACCTGAGGAGGACCTGGTCAAGCTCTTTGAGCAGGTCCAAATAAACATCCCCTTGATGGATGCGATTCGCCACGTACCGGCTTATGCACGATTCCTAAAGAATGTGTGTACACCCCAGCGTAAGCCGCGAACCAAGAGTGGGAGTCCAATTGTACTGTCAGAGCAAGCCAGCTCTGTAATCCTAAGCAGACTCCCACCCAAGGCTAAGGATCCTAGTACTCCCCAGATTTCTTGCAAGATAGATGATACCCAATTCGACAAAGCATTGCCAGACTTGGGTGCTTCCATAAATCTGATACCCACATCCATACTTAACCACCTAGAAGAATCTGAGCTAAAACCGATTGAGGTGACATTGCAATTAGCAGATCGATCTATAAAGTCACCAAAAGGGATTCTCGAGGATGTTATTATAAGAGTGCGGGATTTCTACTTTCCTGTAGACTTTATAGTCTTAGACATGGACGCACCTGAAAACCCTAGGGATACACTGATCATTCTAGGGAGACCTTTCTTGGCTACTGCTAGAGCCAACATCAGCTGTGAGGAAGGCCAAATAGGGCTCAAATTTGGAAATCAAACCCTAAAAATTGATATATTTAAGGCCCAACAAGGAATCAATTACGGTGTCATCGAACAGATTTGTGATATCAGGACTTTGGTTGATGAAACGCCTTTTGAGAAATGACCTGATTATACCTCATCACCATAAAAAGATTTTGAACAGCAATTAGAGGAGTCAAAACCAGATTTAGATAGACCCATAACTCCAACCCTTGAACCTCACATTCACCCTGAACCACCCGCTGCTGCTGATAACCCCATCCTTGAACTGAAACCCCTTCCCGATCATTTGAAATACATCTTTTTAGGTTCTAATCAAACCCTTCCTGTGATTATTAATTCCAAGCTTAATCCCGAACAAGAATCCCGTCTGATTGCTGTTCTCCAGCAACATCGCAGAGCCATTGGATGGACTCTCGATGATTTGACTGGAATAATTCCCTCTATTGCACACACCATATTTACTTAGAAGAGGGTGCACGACCTTCTCGTGAAATGCAGAGACATTTGAACCCCAATCTGCAGGAGGTCGTGAAAAAGGAGATCATCAAGTGGTTAGATGCAGGGATCATCTACCCGATCTCCGATGGTCACTGGGTGAGCCCAATCCAGGTTGTGCCTAAAAAGGCAGGGCTCACCACCATAACGACTGAAACTGGAGAAGTTATACCTACCCGATTAGCCAACTTGTGGAGAGTCTGCATAGATTACCAAAAACTTAATTCCTCTACGAAGAAGGATCATTTCCCACTACCTTTCATTGATCAGATTCTCGAGAAATTAGCGGGAAATCGATTCTTCTGCTTCCTTGACGGGTACTCCGGTTATAACCAAGTAGCTATTCATCCTGAGGACCAAGAGAAGACCACGTTCACCTGCCCCTTCGGAACGTACGCATTCCGAAGGATAACATTCAGTCTCTGCAATGCACCTGCGACTTTTTAGCGGTGCATGCTTGCGATATTCTCTGATATGGTAGGTGATTATCTGGAAGTCTTCATGGATGACTTTTCAGTTTTTGGGGCATCAATTGATGATTGCCTCCAGCACTTGGTTCATATACTCAGGCGCTGCATCGATGTTAATTTGGTTCTTTCCTGGGAAAAGAGCCACTTTATGGTGCCTGTGGGGATCGTCCTAGGATATCTGATTTCTGAGAAGGGCATCCAGGTGGATCAAGCTAAGGTTGATCTAATCTCTCGCCTTCCTATGCCTAGCTCAATCAGGGACATCCATTCTTTTTTGAGCCACGTAGGTTTTTACCATCGTTTCATTCCTGATTTCTTGAAAATCGTGCGCCCCCTGACGACTCTCCTCTCTAAGGATGTACCCTTTGAAATCTCCAAGGAATGCACTCTAGCCTTTGAAAACCTTCGTGAACGAGTCACCCAGGCACCAATCCTACAATCCCCTGACTGGTCTCAACCCTTTGAGATCATGTGCGATGCGTCTGATTTCACTGTAGGAGCAGTTCTGGGGCAGAAAGCTGACGGGAACCTGTGGTCATCTACTACGCTAGCAAGACACTTGACGAGGCTCAGCGTAACTATACAGTTATGGAGAAAGAGCTGCTAGCCATAGTATTTACCCTTGAAAAATTCCGATCTTATCTCCTGGGTTCCCACGTCATCATCTACTCGGATCACACGGCTGTGAGGCATCTCCTTGCCAAGAAGGACGCGAAGCCCTGACTAATCCGATGGATCTTATTGTTGCAAGAATTCGATCTCAAGATTCGCGACAAGGTGGGAAGACAAAATGTGGTAGCTGACCAATTGTCCCGCCTTCCTTCTAAGATTATCAACCCTTCTGGACCCATCACGGAGCATTTCCCTGATGAGCACCTGCTAACTATTGGTACTAGACTTCCATGATTTGCTAATATAGTAAACTACTTGGCATCTCATCAGATCCCGTCTGATTGGCCGAAGGCCAAGAAAGACAAATTGCTCTCTGATGCTAAGTATTACATTTGGGAAGATCCGTACCTCGTCCGCATAGGTGCTGACCAAATCATCCGGAGATGTGTCCCGGAAGGTGAAGTCAATGATATTCTTTCCTTCTGCCATGACCAGGCATGCGGTGGTCATTTCTCTAGGCACAAAACCGCATCGAAAATCCTTCAGTGTGGCTTCTACTAGCCCACACTATTCAAAGATGCATACAGTCACTGCAAGGCATGAAGTCGTTGCCAAACTTTGGGCAACATGAGCCATCGCGACATGATGCCTTTGCAGCCGATTCTCGTATGCGAAATCTTTGATGTTTGGGGGATTGATTTTATTGGCCCCTTTCTTGTTTCGGATGGTTTCGAATACATTCTGCTGGCTGTGGACTACGTGTCCAAATGGATCGAAGCCATACCGACCCGAACCTGTGATCACAAAATCGTTCTCAAATTCATTCATCACAAGATCTTCTCACGGTTCGGGATTCCTCGTGTTATCATCTCAGATGGGGGGACCCATTTCACGAATGCTCAGTTCAGGTCACTGATGACCAAATATGGGGTGTCTCACCAAATCTCTACTCCTTATCACCCCCAGACTAATGGTCTAGCTGAGCTATCAAATCAGGAGATTAAGAAAATCCTGCAGGTCATTGTTCGACCTGAAAGGAAGGACTGGTCGTCCCGACTTCCGGAAGCCTTGTGGGCCTATTGGAATGCCCACAAAACCCAATTGGCATGTCCCCCTTTAGACTGGTGTACGGGAAGGCGTGTCACCTTCCCGTCGAATTGGAGCACAAAGCCTATTGGGTGGTACGGAATTGTAATCTAGATCTTTCGAAGGCTGGAACCCACAAAAAACTTTAAATCAGCGAGATCGATGAGCTATGTCTTGATGCGTACAAGAACTCGCGAATCTACAAGGAGCGAGTTAAAACCTTCCATGACAAGCATATCTCTAGAAAGATCTTTTATCCTGGTCAGAAGGTCCTACTCTTTGATGGCCGACTCAAACTTTTCCCTGGCAAGTTGCGATCCAAGTGGGTCGGACCATACTTGGTCCGACAGGTTTTTGGAAATGGAGCCATCGAGATCAGTCCACTCAGCCATGATTCCGAACCTTTCATCGTGAACGATCAGAGACTCAAACCGTTCATTGATGTAACTTCTATTGATTTGGCTGAATCATCATATATCCTTCATTCCCCATGAGCTTATTGCGCCCAGCTGATGGCGTAAAACTCAGCGTTCAAAGGGAGGCAGCCCGTCATTCTCTTGGAAAACCTAAAACTTTTTTTTTACACCTTTGTGCACTTAAGGTTCACCCTTTAAGACAATCAACTCCACCTCAGGTGCTTGCATCTGAGATTAGAAATCGTCCGCAACAGTCATCCTGACCCATTCACTCACCAAAATATCTGTCCTAAGGAATGAACTAAGTTGAATAAAAACCCCCTAAGTCACAATGAGGACATTGCAAATCTTAGGCATGGGGGGGTATGAAAGTGCAAAACTTGTAAGAAAAGGTTTTAAACAAAAAAAAAAAGGAGGAATGGAATTTTGTGGAGGAAGGAAAAAGAAACAAAATGAAAAAGGAGCACAAAAATGAGAGAAAAGTGATAGTCATTAGTAAGAAACTAAGGAATTAACCTAAGTTCTAGACCTCATTCAAGAAAAGAACTGAAAAGTGCACAGTGAGATTAGTAAGAATGCAAACCTTAGGCATTCTTGGATAGACTCTTAGTACCCATTAAGATCTAGACATTCCTCAAGAGGTTGAGGAAAATGAAAAGCTTAAGTATTAGGTCCAAGGCTTAGGAAGTATTTGACCTTATTAACTAACTTTTGGTTTACGGGACTCAGTAACCTAAGCACCCTAACCTCACACACAGCCTGGTTCAGTAAGCGTAAAAATCAAAATCACGCAGAAGCGTCACAAAATTCTAAAAATAACACCTAGAATAGGAGCGGCCGATCAACACAAGTTGATTTGGACGAGTTCCCAGCGTGGAGAGGTGGGAATTCCCCTCGAAGATGCGTAACAAAATATCATCTCCTCGGTGCTTGTCTCTTAGGATATTTACATATCCTACTGAGGGCATGTAAGCACTCTGCTGGTTCAGATTCCATAGATGGCATTATCACGAAATGTCAATTGCTAGGGTCTGAATTCAGCCATGGAACACCATGGATGGGATTATCTCGAAATCTCAATAGCCAGGGTTCCAAGGGTTACCATGGGCGGTGCTATCTCGAAGCATCGACTACCAGGAACTCTTGAGGATTGATGATGGGGACAAGGAATCTGATACAGACCATGTTGAAAAGCCAATCCTAAGCTAGAATTAAAAAGAAAAAGAGAGAGAAAACTCTCCAAACAAATAAATCTTCTATCTCTCTTTCTTACAAAATGCACTACGAACTAAACCAGGGCTAAAATCATTTCAAGCATGGGTGCTTTAACCACAAAGTCCAATAAACCTTAGGTTAGTTCTTGTAGGCCTTAAAAACCTTTGCTAAGGACTGAGGTTGAGGCTAGACAAATCCGGATCTTGGTTGGTACTAGAGTACCTTTTAGGCCTATGGTTAGCATTCTAACCTAATCTAGGTTTCAAATGAAAAAGCACTTGTCTAAAATCATTAAGAACTTCATGGTCTAGAACAAGGGTTGAAACCACAAGTTTTTGCTAAGGGACTAGCAGAAGCTAGGCATGGGGGTATGATGAGAACTTTATCATGAACCCTAACTAGCACAATCTAACCCAGATATGTAAGAAAAAGCTCCTACATAACCCAAAGAAAGGCTTAACTTAGAGAATTCTGAGTTTAAGAAGAAAACAAATCATAAGGGTAAAACTGCAATTTCACCAACGCAGTTTGCAAACAGGGTAATTAAGGGTCCAAACACAGGCCAAACAAGTCTAATAAGAAGGAAAGTGGGATGGTCGGATCTAAAAAGGGTTATAGCAACTTTAGGAAATTAAATGACATTCTGTAACCCTAAAACAAACCCACTTTAATTCATGAGGTTCGAGGTAGGATAAAAATCAACTAAACCCTCTAAAATTCATAGAAAAATGATCTCTAGGGTTTAGAACCTTCAATTTGGCCTTAGAAACCCATTTTGACCTACAAAGAGAACCTTGCCCAATTAATGACTTAATCTGGGTTTTTACGTAAATTGTCCGATCAAACATGGTCCAACCTAGAAATAAAATTCACCATTAAAATCCTTAGGTTCAAATTAGTCTTGTATAAAAACTTGAGCCTAAGAGGATACTTCCTTGACCAACTTTGCAATTTGGTCCTCTTCATTTACTTTTTAACCCTTATCTTTCGAAACCCTTGCACTTTGGCCCCCACCTTTTTCATTGTTCTTTGCAGAGCGATCCCTCCTGCAAAACTCTGCGCAGCACCATGCTCCGGCAACTTTGCACGAAGCATGGCGCCGCGTAGAGAGGGGTGACCGCCCTGCAAAGCAGACGCGAGGTTCCCTACGACGTCCTCTGTCGCAGGGACCCGGCCATGCTCTCTACTGGCCCCCATACCTTCCTTGCGAATGCGCGGAAGGTATGGGTCCCCTCTCTGGCCATGCTCAGGCGAGGCTGGCACGTCGCCAACCCACACCCCCTCTGCACCAGCCCCTTTATAAGGACCGGCACCCCCTACTGGTTCCTGGAAGATCTCTTTGACGGAGAACAACCCCCCACTTCATCCCCTCCTCCTCCATCAGACGGCCTGTAGCTTCTGGCGACTCCCTCCTCTTCTTCCTCGTCGCTCTGCCGCCTTACTTGCAGCAGGGTTCTCCTAGCCCTCTCGTCTGTGCCGTGCTGCACCTGTCGGCACCCTCCGCCTGTTTCCTCGTCCCCGCACTTCTCCTTCAGGGTCCTTTCTTCCCCAGCTCCAGCAGGTACGAGTTGGTGGCTTCGCCCTCCCCCTTCATCCAAAACCTAGGTAATTAGCTTCATCTCCGCCTCCCATACATTTTCCCTCTCTCAATTTATCTTTTTGCCTCACCGCACACGACTTCCACCTCCGCCTGCTTCATCTCCGACCACCCTCTCCGACGAGCTCATCCCACCTCCACAGACCTTCTCACCCCTCACCGACTACCCTAAAAGCTTCCCCTCACTCCACTCAACAAATCCCCCATTCCCATCCACTGCCAGACGCCACCCGACGACCCCCCGAACAGACCCATCTCTCCGACCACAGTCCGACCTAGGGCTACCACCACACGCCGCCTCACACCTCGCCACCACCTGCACTGCCTTCGCCGCACTCTGACGAAGCTCCCTGCATACTCTGATTGGGCCGAGAGGCCGTATTCTTGTTTTTAGGTTGACGACCCTTCACTGCCATTACCGAGCTTATGAAGCTCCTTCACCTACAGCTGCAGGTGCTCTCTCGCCCAGGCTCATGCCCAGGATGCGTGGCTTGCCTCCGAGAAGCATCCTAGCCCTGCAGCTGGGGCGAAGGCCTCGTGTGCTGCTGCGACTGCCTGCAGCTTCCTCAGCTGCAGGCGCCAATTTGGGTGGGACATTTAGTCCCACCTCGGCAGTTCTGGAAGTGCCACAGCCAAATAAATGGAAAAAGTGTTGTAGGCTTACCGCCTTCGAACACAGGGGTCAGGTCCCTCACGCACGCCGCGTGCCACGCGCTCGCCCTCGCCCGTGCTCACGCCCCGTGGGTCTGGGCCGGATCCGATTACCCTAACCTGCGCACTCCTCGCCCACCACCGCACGCCGATGGGCCTAGTCCCGGGCGCGATACCCGTACCGGAATACCCGGCTCTGGTCGAGCGATCTTATGAGAGAAATCTGAGAAGGAGAGAGACGTGGGGAAGGGTAGGGGTAGGTTTTGCTTTCTGATCCTTGTGTGAGCGTGTAGGAGCAGAAGGAGAAGGAAGGAAGGCAGCCGAAGCCTTAGCCACTCAGGGCAGAGAGGAAGAAGAAGAAGCAAAGAGGAAGAAGAAGAAGCAAAAGAGAAGAAACAGAAGAAGAGAAGCACTGTAGCAAACCTACAGTTAAGTCGTCTGACCGCTGCATCAGACGACTGTTGAGTAGCGGCCAGAGGAGATAAAGCAAGAGAAGAAAGAAGAAGAAGGCGAAAGAAGAAGAAGAAGTCAGAAGAAGAAGATTGTTACTGCCGCAGAAGAAGAGAAGAAAAAGAAAGAAAGAGAAGAACAAAGAAAGAAAGAGAAGAAGCAAAGAGGAAGAAGAAGAAGCAAGAGAGAAGAAACAGAAGAAGAGAAGCACTGTAGCAAACCTACAGTTAGGCCGTCTGACCGCTGCATCATACGACTGTTGAGCAGCGGCCAGAGGAGATAAAGCAAGAGAAGAAAGAAGTAGAAGGCGGAAGAAGAAGAGGAAGTCAGAAGAAGAAGAAGATTGTCACAGCCGCAGAAGAAGAGAAGAAAAAGAAAGAAAGAGAAGAACAAAGAAAGAAAGAGAAGAAGAAGAAGAGGAACTCTGCGAAAGAGAAGAAGAGAGAAGAGACAGCCGTGAGCAGAGAAGAAGAGAAACAAGAAGAAAAGAAGAGCAGCTGAAAGAAGGAGAAGGAAAAGGAGAAGAGAAGAAGAAGAAGGCAAGACAAGCTCCCTCTCTCTCTCTTTCTCTCTCTCTCTCCCTTATTTTTGTAATCTAATAAAGAACCTTTGTATTTCTAGAATTCCAGTAGCTCCCTGAGTTCGACCTCAGGAAAACCATTTCCGAGTAAAAATTTTTGTAATGATAACCTGGTAGCTGTCTTATTACTACAACGACTATAACTTGACATATAACAAATGCAAACAAGCTAACCAGACAGCAAAACCCACGACGGTCATCAAATACACATTTGAAAAGTCGTGGGTGCATTGCATAAGCCGAAAGGCATCCTACGAAAAGCAAAGGTTCCATAGGGATAGGTGAAAGTCATTTTTTCCCGATCCTCGGGATGGATAGAGACTTGATTATATCCCAAGTAACTGGCTAGGAAACAGAAGTACTTCTGCCTGGCTAGTCTTTCAATGATTTTATCGATAAAGGGAAAAGGGAAATGATCCTTTTTCGTGGCTGTGTTCAGCTTCCTATAATCAATACACACCATCCAAGAGGAAGCTGAATGAGTTGTGACAGATTCTCCTTTCTCGTTAGTCACAATGGTAATCCCGGCTTTCTTGGGAACAATCTGCACGGGACTTACCCAAGGACTATCAAAGATCGGATAAATGATTCCTGCATTGAGCCACTTGATAATTTCCTTCTTGACCACTTCTCGCATATTAGGGTCTAATCTCCTCTGCATTTGGCGAGAAGGGTGGGATCCATCTTCCAAAAATATTCTATGATTGTAGTAAGATGGCTCGATCCCCCTAAGGTCATGAATGGTCTAACCAATTGCCTCCTTGTGTTCCTTTAGGACCTTGATCAGTTTAATCTCCTGCTCTTTAGTTAATCTGGCACTGATAATCACAGGGAGCATCTTTTGAGGTCCAAAAAATTGATATTTCAAATTCTCAGGCAATGGTTTCAGTTCGAGCTGGGGCGGGTTTTGGATTGAGGGTAAAGATGATGCTGAAGAAGATTCATCAAGTAGAAGAGGTTGAAAGTGAATAAATCAATAACCTCTTCAAAATGTGGTGGGTTTGCCACAGAGGGTTGCTGGTCAGATTCATCACAATAGGAAGAACTTTCAATTGCTAAAACCGCTATACAAGTTTCAATATTCAAGTTATCATCCTCAAGTTCCTCTATAAATCCACAATCCTCGAATTTGTTAATCGCCTTAAAAATATCCAATTCCAAATTTTGATCCCCAAAGGCGATTTCCATGCTACCACTTTCACATTTGATATTGGCCTTAGCGGTAGCCAGGAACAGATGCCCTAGAATGATGGGCATGTTGCTTAAATTTTCAGGTACATCTATGTCAAGGATAAGGAAATCTACAGGAAAATAGAAATCCTTAACCTTAACAATAACATCGTCAATAATGCCTCGCGGATTTGTGACTGAACCGTCTGCTAACTACAGCGTTACTGAAGTTGGCCGAAGTTTACCTAATCTGAATTTCTCGTAAAGAGAAGTCGGAATTAGGTTAATAGGTGGACCTAGATCCAGAAGTGCTCTATAAAAAGTATAATCTTCGTTGAGACAAGAAATCAAAGGAGCACCTGGATCTCTCTTTTTCTGAGGGAGGTGACGCAGGATAACAGAACTAGCCTACTCGGAGAGTACCACCTTCCTCAGAATAGATTCTCTCTACTTACGCTTCTGTATGCATAAATACTTCAAAAATTTAACGTAAGCTAGTATGTGTTTGATAGCGTCAAGGAGCGTGATATTGATCTCAACATTCTTGAATATATTCAAGAGCTTCTCGTTACTATCAACAGGCTTCTTCTTCCTAGGTTTAATCAAGGCTTCAGGAAAAGGAACATGAGTCAGATCTTCGGAATCAGGTTCCTGAGCCTTGATTTCTTCTTCAGAGCTCTCCTTTCTCTCCTCAGACTTTCTAGGATTTGGTAGATCAGAACAGTGCGGTTGTGGATCCTAAGTTTGTTTTCCACCCCTCAAAGTAACTGAATTAGCATATGCATATGGCTTTGGGTCTTACGAAGGGTTAGGAAAGATTGGAGGGGCTTCATTTACTAGATACCTTTGATTTGAGGAAGAAGCAGAAGAGGAAGGGCCCTGCTCAACCACCTGAGTATGTATGTGCGGGTCCCTCTGATTCTTGGGCTTGATTGCCCTGATTCTGGATATTGCGCGGGTTGGATACGGGTTGAGATGGCAGAGATCTAGGTTGACGAGAATTAGCAATGAACCCGGTTTGCAAGTTGTCCAGTGAGGTTTTCAGTTGCTGCTTGAGCTCGAGCATAGATCCTTGCATTTCTACCGTCTGTCAGTTCAAATCAGCCTGCCCTACTGGTTGACGGGCATTCCAAGATGTCTAATTGACCTGATTCAGGGGCAACTGAGTGTAAACATGACCCGGACCCATTGGTCTTTGCGGAACATAATTGCTGGGTTGGAATTGGGTCTACTGCCACAGGTTTTTCCAGGAGAAGTTAGGGTGGTTCCTCCAACCCGGATTCTAAGCATTGGAATAAGGGTTGGACCTAACATTCTCCTGTACAGCATAGACATCCTCATAGGGTGAGGATGGAGAGAAAGAAATGGAGGGATCAGAGAAACTGGGATCAAAGGCCCCAGTTTGGAACCCGTGGGATTTCGAATAATACTGACTCACAAGTTGAGCCGCGTCAAGTTGATTCACGAACTCCCATCTAGAAGGAGCTCAAGTCGAGTGGAATCCCAAATTCTGGGATTGAGTGGATCGAGAATTGCTCATTGAATTTCCAGCCATCCACTCCTCCATCCTTTTAGTAACCAAGTTCACCTTATCTTATTTATTGCAAATCAATTCCATATCAAATGAATGAGAGTCGTGGACTTCATTAACATTCGATCTAGGCTGTTGGGACCGGTTAAAAGTATCCATGGAGGCATTATTTATCGAATTCTTACTCATTTCCTCAAATAAATCGTGCGCGCTATCTGTGTCTTTGTTGAGGAAATTGCCTCCGCAAGAAGTGTCCACGTGATTTCTGAGTTGCTCAGTCAACCTGTAGTAGAAGATCTGCACGAGCTACCATTTTGGCACCTCATGGTGTGAACACCTTCGCAATAAGTCCTAGAATCGCTCCCAGGCAACATGAAACTGCTCCCTCGGGCGTTGGGTGAAGGTAGTAATCACCCGTCTTAAAGCATTGGTATGTCCGATAGGGAAGAATTTCTTCAGGAAAGCTGACTTCAAATCATTCCAAGTTGCAATTGGCCTTCCTATAGTCATGTACCAATGAGCAGCTTTATCCCTAGGAGAGTGGGGGAAGGGCCTCATGATCATCTGCTCATTTGCTCCTCATTCACATTTCGTGTCTTGGTAGTCTGGACCAAAGTGGTCAAGCCCTCCAAGTGCTGAAATAGGTCTTCAGAGCCAAGCCTATGGAAATGTTTGATCAGGCTTAACACTTGGGGCCTGATTTCTACGTCTCCAGGAGGAATCTGGATGCCAAGACGTTCCCCGTAATTTGAAGGATCATCAAAATCCTTCAAGGGCTGAGCACCCTGCATTCTCTGGAACCATTCTTGCATTCTCTGCATTAGTTCTAGCTACCTTTGAAATACCTCCTGTGGATTCTGAGGCAGAGGATGCTATTAACCGGCCATGGGATCAATTTAGCCAAAATCCAATCTACGCCTCCTAGAATACTCAAGTGGTCCATCCAATTGAGGATTCAATGACCTCCTTCCTAGCATAAACTAGGAAAAGGTCGGAAGGACTGGGGATAAGAACCCTACTGTACAACAAAACAAGCCTATCCTTAAGTGGGGTAGCCTAAGGATCTGTAGACTCTCAGAATCCGCCTTAAGATTATAGACGATTTACTCCACTTGCATCTAATCAATCCAACCAGTTAGAAGGAGGGACTAGGGAGAAGGTTCTTCCTTCGGCTTGCACCTCCGGTAGCCTAATGATCAATTGAGTATATGTGAGTGCTTGCACAACCAGGGTTTTCAAGCAAGATTATTTATGATGAGTAGATTTTAAAGTTCAAATCTTGCTTAAGTAGCTTTTAGGGTTTAGAATTAGGTTTAATTCAATCAAGTTTGAGGCAAACCTGGTTTTCAAGCACGGGTGAAGATCTCTTTCCTTTTGAAATTAAAAATAAAGTGGAGTGCCTGGTATTGACCTAAATTGAAAACCCTAAAGGGAAGCTACTTGGTGAGTTGATTTTAGGTTAAGTGGTGCGGCCCAAACAACTCAAACAATTGGCCAAGATTGCACCACTAAGTTAGGCACACAAAATGATTAACCTAGACTGATTCCTACTCTTTTATATGTTGATTTGTGTATACCAGTTCCATAGATCAGAATCCGGTTGAGTAGATGAAAATCAATTAGGTTAAGTGCCTTGAATGTGGGTGTATGTAGTGTGTATGTTGATTTACCCCACAAGAAATATCTTTTTGTTATTTTTTTATATAGGAGGGTGACATGAATGTGAGTGGAAATCCAAGCAACCAAAGTAACCCTATTATTTATGCAAACACCTAGGTTAATTGGAGTTTGAATTAATGTGGTGAAATGGAATCTGTGGAGGGGGAAGAATGGGGAGCACTTACAGTTGTCTTCAACTGCACTTTATTCTGATCTACCACTTGAAGAATCCCTGTTAAGGTACCTATAAAATAAAAGATGAGAAATAAAGCAAGTTAGAAAATAATCAAGTGCGCGAAATGCAGAAGAAAATTGAAAATCGTTGCCTCCCTGGCAATGACGCCAAAATGTTAAGCGCAGAAAACTACGCGATCGAAGTTGGTTTCGGAAAACTCGTCATTGTAGCTTGATTTGCAAAGAAATCCATCAACAAATAAATTTATACTGAAATTCTAAGAATTCCGGGTCAAACACAGGGCAGTTACGTCGATCTAAAATCCGCGATTTATATTTTTTTTGTGTTTTTGTTTGAAAATGAAATAATTACAATGGAATTGATATAAACAATAAGAGAGAGAAAGAGAGAGAGAGAATAATCACTTGATATAATCAGAATATTTTTACAATTACAAAGTGAGAAATGATTACAACTAGAAAGTAGAAAATTCTATTCTAGAAAGCGATTAAAAAGAAGGGAGAGAGATGTTATCCTCCTCGACGAATGCTTGGAGGACGAGCCAGATGGAGTGACGCCTGGAAGACTGAGGACGGAGTAGGAAGGAGGAACGAGGCAGCACGTCATCATCGTCGCGGGATCCACTTCTGGAATAGGAGCAAGAAAATTGGATTAGCTATAGAATACTGTCCTGGGTGTGGGACAAGCTTCTCGAGTTTTGGAGAGGGAGAGAAGTGAAGGAAGGGATGAAGAAGAAGTGGAGGTCGGGTTTCCTTTTATAGTTGTAGGAATTGAGGGTAAAATTATCATTTCAAGCTTAAAACATTAAAATCAGGTCTTTAATGACAGATTTATCCGTCACTAAAGGTTTGATCATGGGTGAGGTGTGCACGCCACGTGCTCCTCCTCGCCCGTTATGCACAAAATGCATGCCCATGTCCTTGCAATTGCAGTCGTCCGATCTTAAGATCGGACGGCTTAAAGTCATCCTTGCCACCGCCTTCATCTGTGCTTAACTACATGCCCACGTACGATTCGGCATGCATAAGTGCGTCATCGTGCGCGTGGTGATCCAAGGCTCCTCCGTGTGCCAAGTCTCCTCCCCTCACCTGCCCGATCACCATTTGACGGTTGGATTGCACCCGCTCCCATGCCCACGTCTGATTTGAGGCACACTGCATTTTGAACCCGCACTTCACACTGGCGAAAGAGCGCCTGCTTGCTGCGCTACCTAGCCTTCTTTGTCGTGCTTTTATTTTTAGGCGTGCATGCTCACGGCCGTTGGATGAAGATCCAACGGCCCAGAACAGATGTGCCTTACGCCTTAAGAGGATGTGAACGGCGCATCAGAGTCATTCCTGACCATTGGATCAAGATCCAACGGCTTGGATCGAGCGATGGAAATTCTTTGGAGATGCAGCAGCGGTTCTTAAGGGTGATTGGGCGGCTAGGATGGCACCATGTGGTGCCATCTTGGCTGTCCATCTTCTACGTGTTGTAGATGGTGCCACGGATGTCGGATAAGATCGATTTTCATGCCGTTAGGTTGCGATCATCGATCCAAACCCATCCGTGCGATCGAATTTGTTGCCTGAAGTGCAGATTGGCACCATCTTGGCCCTTGATCTTTAGGCTTCTTTGATCTCTATCTGGTGCTACGGATGTCCAATCAGGGCAATCTTGGAGTCATTGAACTCCAATTATTGCCTTGATTAGATCCATATGGTTGGATCTTCGATCTGAGGCCCTAACTAAAAGTCATCCTGTCCCTAACCATAAAAGGAGACAATTACTATACAATTTATACAATTTGTATTAAATGCGTAATTATGCATGTTATGCAATATTTACAATGCATGATGCCATAATGACACTAAGAACATGCATTAATAGACACTTTTGGCTATTTAGATGTCTGCACATCCGTTGCTGCTGATATCCCAAATATGGTGTCAAAGCCTCCATCCCATCAGGTGATGGAGCAGAAGGGGCCTGATAAACATAATGTGCTTGGCCCTGATTTGGGTTCATAATGCGCCTATGGTTCGACATGTTATTCGAATTCGGCAAAGGTTATGACGGAAGTGCACCAGGCTGATGAGAATTCGACATCTGTGCGAGCTGATTATGGACCTCTGTGATCCTGTCATTATGCTTTTTCTGTATAGCTTCATTGTCTTTTGAATGTCAGGCAGGGTTTGAAGGATTAAAGACATTTGATCTTCCCATGTCAGCCCAGATTGGTAATTGGGGCTAGGCTGAGCAGGCTGATATGGGCGTGGAGCTTGTGGTCGTGGTTGGAATTGAGATCTCGGATTTTGATTATTCCTAGACCATGCAAAATTGGGATGATTATGTCATCCAGGATTGTAAGTGTCTAAGAATGGATCATTCTGGATAGCGTTGTGGTCCTCACAAGTTTGTGGAACCCCAGAAAAATCAGAATACGAGGGTTCAGAGTTCTCCCAACTAGAGCAGGAAGTTCCGGAGTGTCCTCCGAAACTAGGATCAGACGGGGGTGGATATGAGTCCATCCCCTAGGAAAAGCGGTGATAGATGTTATGTACAGCCTCCCTACCAGAGGACGGTTGCGCAAATAGGTTTTGCTATGCTGAGGTGGCTCTCTGCAAGTGTTGAGTCAATTCGTTCACCTTCTTCTTGATAATCGAGACCTTGTCCAGGTGACTGGCCACTAGTTCTAAATCGACGAGTGTAGAGAAGCCTTGGCTTTCATGTGCCCCCAAGTGTTTGTCAATGCACAGGTGATCGCACGTGTTTTGCGTGTTTGAAATTGCGGTTGAGTAACCCGTCGTCATAGTTGCAAAACACGTGGTCAAATAAAATTTATACCGAAACTCAAAAAGTGAGTCCCAGGTCAAACATGGGGAAGCGAACGTTTGATTTTGAAAATCTACATTTCTCTTTTTATTTGTTTATTTCATTTTTTATCTTTTCTAATTTTTTTTATTATTTTTAACAAGCAAGAGATTAGGTCGATGATAACTTTATCGACTTGCAAAAATATAAGAGAAAGAGGGAGAGAGAGAGAGAGAAATAATCATCTATTCATGAACAACTGTTTGTTACAACTATGAAAGTAGGAAAACTACACTACGAAAGAGTAAAAAGAAAGAAAGTGGTGAGAGAAATCCCCCTTGACGGTTGCTCGGAGGACGACTCACTTTGACGTCGCCTGGAGAAAAGTGATGAGGAGCGGGACAAAGGAGGGCGGAGCTGGAGGACAAAGGATGGGGCAGGATGGTGTCGTGGTGAGGATCTTCTTCCCGAAGGGTGATGAGAGGATGGCCACAGGATGCTCCATGAATGGGGATGAGGTGAGGGAAAACTATTTGATTTTCTACTCTAGAGGAGCATCCTAGGCTTAGGACAAGCTCTCTCTAGAGCCTTGGAGGTGGTGAGAGGAAGAAAGGAAGAGATGAAGAAAAATGGGAGGGGTAGGGGTCCTTTTATAGTGGAGGAAAGAATCAAATTTGTATACAGGACATTTAGTGATGGTCATAAATGTCACTGAAGAACCACTGCAAACGTCGCTGAAGATACCCCACGCGCCCACTTGCCACTGCACAGGTGCACGCTCCTCACGCCCGTGTCGCGCACCTCCGCGTGCGCAGCCGTGTGTGCTGCCACTGCATGTGCGTGTCTCCGCACACATGCGAGCACCCACACTGATATGCACGTGCTGTGGCGCATGCGTGCTCATGGGAGGCCTGGGTTGCACCACGTGGCGCGATCTGGGCCGTCCATCTTCTTTCTGTTGTAGGGGCAGCTACAGAGGTCGGATAGAGTCGATTTTTGCGCCATTGGGTTGCGATCGTTGACCCAAATCCATCCGCATGGTTGGATTTGTCATTTAAAGCTCTGAATTATGTCACCTAGTCCCTTGGCCATTGATCTTCCTCAGACTACATATGGTGGTACAGGACTCTGTTCAAGGCAATTTTGGAGGCGTTGGACTCCGATCATCATCTTCATCAAATCCGTATGGTCAAATCGTCAATCCGAGGTTCCGAAATAAATCTCCTCTCCTGACCACAAAAAGGATGCAATTAACATAAAATATACACAACTACTCTAAATGTAGAATGATGCATGCTATGCAATATTTATAATATGAAATGCAAATCTTAGCCTAGGAACATGCATAAATAGACATTTTAACCTAAATAGATGTGTCTATATCATACCCCTATGCCTATCTTTTGCTAGTCCCTAGCAAAATTAAACTACACGCTATGTATAAAATCAAAATCATGATTAGATCGATTAGGTCTAAGTCATTTATTAACAATAGAAAATTTGAACTAAGGTCCTAAACAACGAAAACTCAACAACACCCGGGTGCCTGCCAGAATGCAGACCGCCCAAGTCCTCGCCTTATTTGAAAAGGAAATATACATTTTTTTTATTTTTCTTCTTTTCTAATTTTTTTGTACTTTTGGAGTTTGAGAGTTACGGGATAACTTTTTATGGCTACCCAACCCACCCAAGACTCTAAAAGGGCTCTTAGTACTAAGCATCTTGTGAAAATAGTGGAAGAATCACTAGGTGGCTGTTGAAATGGACTTCGGGTTGCTAGGACCCTTGGTGACCTTGCCTAGAGGTTTATCTTTTCGACTAGTAACTTTTTCCTTACTTTTATTTATGAGGTCAACACAAGGGCGAACCCGGTGTATATCTCCTCGATTTATTCTTCTTCCTCGCTTCTTCCCTAAGTGTTTTAGGGATTATTGTGCATTTTTTTGTGAGTTGGGTTCTAGACAACTGGCCAATGGGTTATTACCCATGGCAACTTGCCAGCCATACTCATGCGGTGAAGTATGGTTTTATTTTTTTATTTTTTTCTCCTTTTTCTATTTTTTTCTTTTTCTTTTTATTTATTTATTTTTTCTTTAAGTAGGTGGCTTCCCTGATCTAAGATTTACCTAAAGGTAGTACAATGAAAATGGTCTTATGACTGGGCTCTAGACAACCGGCTGATGAGCTGTTACCACCAACAACTTGCCAGCCATACCACCTTAGATAGTTCAATAGCTACCCAATTTCCGAAGAAACCGCCAAAAAGTAAGTTAATGGAAATAAAATGTGTAGATGCTTAGGTTTAAAGTCCCCCTAAATCAGAGGGTGGGTTGATAAGTCGTATACTTATCACCCCAATTTATTTACTGAATTAAAATAAGATTGACTTGGCGAGGACTTGAGACTAAGTCCACATTTGAGTGGACACCCAGGCTAATTAAGCCCGAAGACCTGAAGAGTCTAAGTATTCAGATCCTATCATATCATTTTCTAAAGTTAATGACTTCCAGATGCGTAAGTTTTATTCTCCTAATTCTTCTTCTTCTTTTTAATCTTTTTGAATTTTCAATTTTTTTTTTAAAGAAACTAAAAGAAATTCTACGGAGTTAACAAAATGATTTCAGGATTAGGTATCCACCCCCCCATGCCTAAATGATGCAATGTCCTCATTGTAAAAGTAAAGACATGAAAAGGGCGGAGTAAACAAAATATTACCTGAACATTATGAGGAATCCAGTTAGCTCCGTAGAGAGCGTGAAATATAAACACGTGCTAAATTTAATGCCTTCAGCTAGGCATAAAATACATACACGGAAGAAATTGAGAATTCACAAGTGTGGGTTAGAATTAAAATAAAAATATTGATTCTCAAACCTGCCAACAGAAGATGTCCATAGACGTGGACCAGATTATGATGCATACGCATGCCCCAGGGTTGAGTGGTTCTCAGGTTTTGGATGAAAATCACCCAGAACCGAAGGTTGTTGTGTCTGCAAGGCTGGGCCTGCCATTTAGTGGTGTGCAACCCAAGACCAAAGTGTCGGACAATGGATAAAGATGGTTCAATAGCTTCGGTTGTCCACTTAACATCTAGCTCAGAAAAATAATTAGTTATTTCGAGCTTGGGTTGCACGTGAAAGATATCGTAAGGGTCCTGGTAGAGACTAGGTGGTTTCAGGTCAACAGGAACCCTTAAATCCAAAATCAAAGTTCCCTCAGAATTAGCCTCCCAAATTTTTATTTCCAACTTCCTATCCTCCAACATCAAGTGCTTAGGTTCCGGGACCTCTAGCATACCATTCACCCAATAAGATTTACCCAAGTCCAAAAATCGTGGCTGACTCAGAATTAACTTGGGTACAATAATTTCCAAATCAAAATCAATCCCTTTGGGATGTGGTTGAGGAATGGGGCTATTGATTAAATCTTCTAGTAAATGAGGATTCGAATTTAAATCTTCAATATTTAGGCTATCAAATGGTTCATCAGATTCCTCAAGCCCGTTTGTCGCACTAAAATCATCTTCCTTACGCTCAAGTGAGACTTCACTACGAGATTCTTCACCCACAAAATCAAAGAATCCATGATCATCATTTATATATGTCTCAAAATCTATTGTCATTTCCTAGTTCAAAGAGACATTTTTCGTCGCTCCCTGGCTCAGGGATCTCAGGTTAATCAATCGGTTCATCCTCAATGGGTTGCTCTAGCCCAACCTGGTCATCCCCAGTCTCAGAAAATGTATCCCCCCCGACAGGCGCCTAAGCGGGTTCAGACATTGGCTCTCCTAAAGGGGGTTCATCTTGAGAATCATCACAAGATTTGACTAGGGAAACCACAAATTTTATCCTCAACCTCGACAATTTCCCAAGAAGAAACTCACCCAGGTCCCTATCCCTAACACTTTGGAGCAAATCCAATAAAGAGCTATTCAACTCATCGATCATTTTTATCATAGGCTCCAATGCTTCAGTGCATGGTGTTTGCTGGGCTTCTAAAGATTCTATGGTGTTCCTCAAGTTAGCCAACACCCTGTCTTGGATCTAGTTCCCTTGAATTGACTGGTTCAGTTCAGGGTTGGGTGGGTTTGGGTTCATTCTAGGGGAGTCAAGATATTGAGGTTCTCAGGTTCCTCCCTGATAGTAGGTCATCTCGGGTTGTTCAAAGAATGGTGGTGACCTATATTCAGCATAATTCTGTGGTGGGTAAGTGTTATAATTAGCATATCTTTCATGGTTGTAAATCTGGTTAGGTTGATCATCAAACGGTGGAGATCTATAATCATTGTGGCTCTGGGAAGGATAGTAATCATAGTCTTGTTTCCAGGGTTAGACCCTGGACACTGAGGTCCAGATTCGTATCCCCAATCAAAGTCATCCCGGCTAGTGGATGGGTAATTACAAGTCAAGTCAGAATAGTAATCATCTTGGGGATAAGTGGTGGTAGGAGCATAGGATGGGAAATGCATGTATGAAGTTGAAGGATACATGGTGAAGGAGGGAAATCAAAAGAGAGAAAGGTGCCCTGCAGTACAATCAATCGACCATGTCCTTATGTAGGTAGCCTAAAGACCTACAGACTCCCTGGACCCATCTGGAGATTATAAACGATTTAGTCTACTTTTATCCGGTCAATCCAACCAATTAGAAGGAGGGATTGGGGAGAAGGTTATTCCTTTGGCTTGCTCCTCCGGTTCCTAGTGTACCCCCCAGCTGTGGTCATTTGACGCTACTCCCCTGACTAGACATCAGATGGACCAACAAAAGCAGATTAATCGAAAAAAATCTTAGTCTGAGCCCCGAAGAGCCAATCAATCCTTAAGGCCAACGTCTACTCAGTTTTAGTTAGGCTTGGGATGATCGCGCTCTTGTAATGTGATGGGCCCTTTAGATGGGTTGTGCCCTTAATGATCAGTTAAAATGTGTGTGCGTGCACAACCAGGGTTTGCAAACAAGGTTATTTGATGATGTGTCTTTTAGGGTTTAACCTTGTTTGGTAGATTTTAGGGTTTACTCTTAGGTATATTCAATCAAGTTTAGGAGAACACTCCAAGTTTTGATAGCACGAGTGTAGATATATTCCTTTAGAAATTAGAGAAAAAATGTGGAGTGCCTTGTTCAGCCCTAAAAATCAACCCTAAGTGGCAAGCTACTTGATGAATCATTTTTTTTTTTGAGTGGTGCGACCTAAACAATTCAATCAATTGGCCTATTGCACCACTTAGTTAAGGCACACAGAAACGTTTGACCTACTCAGATTTCTACTCACTTATTTATGTGTTGAATTAGGTGTACCGGGTCCACAGGTCAGATCCCGGTTAAGTGGTAGAATCAAAGTGGAGTGGTGCGCCTTAGGTCGAGAGTTGTGGGTGTTAAGGTGTGTCTCTTTCAGAAAATCCCACAATCAGATAACACTTTTTTTATTTTTTTTTGTTTATGTGGATGGTGAGGTGAGTGGAGGTGGCAAACAAACAACCAAATCTATCCTAAGGTTTATAAATAGCACCTAAGTTGATTTGGGTTTGAGTTATTAGGTTATGGAATGAAAACTAAGGTGGGGGTGGTGTAGGGGACACTTACAGAACCTTCATCTGCACTTTTCTCCGATCTAACCTCTTTGACCCACCTCAGAAGAGTATCTGCAATCACAGTAAGATCAGAGAAAAAGGTGAGATAAAAGTTAGGTAAGGTGGAAAAAAAAAAGCATTGCCTCCCCGACAACGGCACCAAAATGATCGCACGTGTTTCGCATTTTTGAAATCGGGGTTATTAGTAATCCATCATCGTAGTTGCAAAATGCATGGTCAAATAAAATTTATACCGAAACTCGAAAAGTGAGTCCCGGGTTGAACATGGGGAGGCGAACGTTTGGTTTTGAAAATCCGTGTTTCTCTTTTTATTTGTTTATTTCATTTTTTATCTTTTCTAATTTTTTTGGTATTTTTAACAAGAAAAAGATTAGGTCGATGAAAACTTTATCTACTTGAAAAAATATAAGAGAGAGAGGTGGAGAGAGAGAGTGAGAAACAATTATCTATTCATGAACAATCATTTGTTACAACTATGAAAGTAGGAAAACTACATTACGAATGCGTAAAAAGATAGAAAGAAGTGAGAGAAATCCCCCTCGACGGTTGCTCGGAGGTCGATTCGCTCTGACATCACTTGGAGGAAGGTGGTGAGGAGCGAGATGAAGGAGGACAGAGCTGGAGGACAGAGGATGGGGTAGGACAGTGTCGCGGCGAGGATCTTCTTCCTGAAGGGCGGTGAGAGGACGACTACGGGTTGCTCCACGAATTGGGATGAGGGGAGGGAAATCTATTTTATTTTCTACTCTAGAGGAGCATCCCGGGATTAGGACAAGCTCTCTCTAAAGCCTTGGAGGTGGTGAGAGGAAGAAAGGAAGAGATGAAGAAAAATGGGAGGGGTAGGGGTCCTTTATAGTGGAGGAAAGAATCAAATTCGTATACAAGACATTTAGTGATGGTCATAAACGTTGCTGAAGATCCGCTGCAAATGTAGCTAAAGACAGCCCACAAGCCCACCTACCTCTATGCTGGTGCGAGCTCTGCATGCCCGTGTTGCATGCACCCTCATGTGCTGCCGCTGCACATGCTTGTGCATGGGCGGCCTGGGTTGCACTACGTGGCATGATCTGGGTCGTCCATTTTCTTTCTATTGTAGGGCCTGCTACAGAGGTCGGATTGAGTCAATTTTTGCGTCATTGGGCTGCGATCGTCGACCCGAATCCATCCGCATGGTTGGATTTGTCGTTTGAAGCTCCGAATTATGTCACCTAGTCCCTTGGCTGTTGATCTTCCTCGGACTGCATATGGTGCTACGGGACTCTGTTCAAGGCAATTTCAGAGGCGTTGGACTCCGATCATCATCTTGATCAGATCCATACGGTCGGATCATCAATCTAAGGCTCCAAAATAAATCTCCTCTCCTGACCACAAAAAGGACGCAATTAACCTAAAATATACACAACTACTCTAAATGTAGAATGATGCATGCTATGCAATATGTATAATATTGAATGCAAATCTAAGCCTAGGAACATGCATAAATAGACATTTTAACCTAAATAGATGTGTCTATGTCAACGAGCAGTTGTCGGGTCGAACATGCCCATGGTTTCGTTATTCTTGGAGTTCTCACACATATTCTCTAGGATCTCCCACACAGTGTCCTCATGTTGACCCATGATGTTGCCTCCATAGGTTGCATTAACAAGTAATCTAATATCTTCATAGAGTCCCTGGTAAAAAGACTGGACTTATTCCCATTTAGGAACTCTGTGATGTGGGCATTTCCGCATGAGATCCAGAAAGCGATCCCATGCTCATGAAGTGGTTCTCCTACATTCTGAGTAAAGTGTGTGATCTGGTGCCTCAGAGCATTTGTCCGACCAACAGGAAAAAACTTCTTCAGAAATTTGGATTGAAGTTCAGCCCATGTGTTGTCAGACGAGTTAGAGTTTGGTACCAGTGGGCAACCTTGTCCATGAAGGAGAAGGAAAACATCTTCATGAGCAGGATGTCCCGATCTTGAGTAGCTTTCCCAAAGGTCTGGGTCAGATGCTTGAGTTTTTTAATATGCTAGAAGGGATCCTTGGAGTTTAGCCCATGAAATTTAGGGATAGCATGAATCATGTTGGGTTTGAGTTCGGTATCAGGTCCTCTAGCAGGGATTTGAACTCTAGGTTCGATTGCTGCCGCTGTAGGATTGTAATGATCTCGCATCATAGGACGCTGTGGTGGATTCATGAATGCTTGGAATAGATCGTTGAGGCACTGGAGCTGATTCTGGAGATTGTTTTCTTCTTCTGCTTGGTGTTCCATGGTTATAGATGAAGGAGATCTAGGCTTGGATGAATCAGACGAGATTTCGATCTGATCGGGAGGTATTACAAACAAGTGAGTCGAGGCTTGGCCTCGACGGGAATGAGCAACTAATGGAGGCCTCAAGCGTGGTCTTAAGGACCTCCTCCCAAACATGCATTAGGGAACCAGATGAGGGACAGAATATGTGATGGATCCAATCAAGTGACTCAAAAAGTTTTGGATGACTAAGGAGGTTCAAGAAGAATGATACCTCTTGATCAGAAAGTTGTCCACTGTTTGGCGGGTAAATCGCATTTTAAAATCTAATTCAATTGTAGTATAGAGCAAAAACACATCGACAAATAAATTCATAAAATCGATGAGTACCGGGTCGTTCGCAGGGAGGCAGTCGTAATTTATGTTGAAGCCTTTCAATAGAACGTGTTTTAAATAGATATTTATATACGTATATTTGTATAGGAATTAGATATATGCATTCAAAAGATCAGATTTTTATTGAAATTAAAATAGAGTTTTCACAATAGAGAATGCTATTAGAAACAAATAGATAGATAGATAAAGAGAGAGAAAGATAGAAAGTGGCAGAGAGACGATGTCGCTTGTAGGATGCTTGTGCGAGGTGCGTGTTGGGAGATCGTAGATTTCATTTTTGATAAAAGCGTCGTAGTATAGTTGCGAAATACGATCCAACAAAGATATTGTTTTGAAAATAACGATACTTTGAGTCACGGTCGTTCGTCTCTGAGAGGTGTTGTTTTTGTTTTTGAAATCGATCTTAAAGCCACTCTACTTTATTTAAATGACATGCTGGTGCGTAATATATAGGCGGTTAAAGAACAGGCACTTAAATCACACAAATATTATAATCATTTAGCTCAAGGGGATTTCAAACACATAAGAGATATATATATATAAAATGAAATTTCATTCATCGTGGGAGAGTTGCTGCACAAGGAAATGTAGAGGAAAGCTTATACATGAATGCTTAAAATTAAATCTAAAATTAAATCTAACTACCACAAAATGATTGCATACAAGAATCAGCGGGGGGATTTCGCATGCATCATTGGGGGAGAAGTAAGACTACTCTACTAAGCAGTAAATGAAAGCAATAAAAATTATGAAGAGCATGATCTAGAGCTAGAAAAATAGAGGGCATTCAGGGGTGGTCCCTGATGGCCTTGGAGTGGTCGAGAGGAGAATGAGGGGTGGCCAATGTAGCTTAGGCCGACCCTTGGAGAGAAGTAGGGTTGATCCAGCATCCCGACATGGTGTCCTCCATGGTGGTGGTAGTGAGCTCATGGAGGTGGAGTGAGTGGCTAAGTGGAGGTGGCGTGAATGGCACCATTGGAGAGCAATTGCCAAGGGAGTGAATGGGTGCCAATGGCCACCCAAGGGGTCTTTTTATTGACCTAAGGGAAGCTCTCTAGAGAATTATGGAATTCTCTAGAGAGGCCTATGGTGGGAGCTCGTGGGAGAGTGAGAGAGAGAGGGTGGATGGCGGTTTGTAGATCCACCAAATGTGGATCTAAAAATTGAATGGCTCTTGGTTGTTATTTTTGGCAACCAAGGCAACCACACATGGTAGAGAGTTCCAGAGAACTCTAGGCTAGATATTTTCGTGTGGATGGTGTGTGTGGGTGTGTGTGGGTCGAAACTTAGGTGGCTAGGTTGATTAGGTTGGGTTCTAGTGGGTTAAGGTCAAGGTAGGTCTCAAATTAGGGTTATAAACCCTAATTCACTAAGGTAAAGTGCAATTAAACTTAATACAAGTTTAATTGGGTGTGTGGAAACTTAATTGAGAGTAAAACAACTCAATTAAGTCAGGTCTAGGTCAATTGGACTCTCACTGAGTCCAATTGGACAGTGTGTGCTGAGATCAGGGCTCAATTGGACTCAATGAGTCCAATTGAATAGGCTGATGGAATTGACTAAGATCCAAGTCAATTAGGTTTAGTGAGGACCTAATTAGGTCCTTAGGGAGGTCTAGAGGTGATGTACTAGGGTTAGGGCACCTTAATTTAGGTTCCTATGGGGTTGGAATTGGGTTTAGGTACCTAGAGATCCAAGATCAAGGCTTAAATTTTAAAACAGGAATTGGAGAGCAGTATCAGACGTCTAATTATATAATCATACATCTTATACTCAAAAATCAGAAGTCCAGACTTGTTGTCTGGACGTCCAATCAGAGTCAGGAAGGATTTCGGGTTCTGTTTTGGGTATTCTGCAAAAATTAGACGTCTGACAAAGTGTCTGGACGTCTAATAATACTGCAGAAGTGGGTTTGAAGTGTGCGGGAGTTGGCTAAGGGTGCTGGACGTCTTAAAACTTATCTGGACGTCCAGAGAAGGGTTGGAACTAGGGTTTTAGGGCTTCGTAGGGTGTTGTGACCTAATCTAAGGGTGGCTAAGGCTTGGGGAAGTCTCTAGGCTATCCTAGGGCTAGGATGGACCTAAGCTCTTCACATTTTACTGCTTTATTTCTACTTAATAGAATAAAAAACCTTTAACCCCCTTACATTATTATTCCTACATCTAAACTAGGCCTTCTGCTCCAGTCTGCTACAACTCCTGTTATTCCTGATCCAGCTTCAGATCCAGCTCCTGATCAACTTATTCCCTGCAATCGACATAATGCACTTAATCAGCACATTATAACATTATTTTATGCATAGCTAAAGGAAAGCAGTAAAGATGCAGATAATGCGTATGCATGCATGAATAACCCTAACTTATGCTAAGTCCTAGCCTAATTGAGGTCAATTAAGACCTATGATTGCTGTGCAATCAGTGCAGCAGCACCTTAGATCCACAGCACCAGGATGAAGGTTGGAGGAGAGTTGCAGAGAAGGTGGAAGATATTTGGAATTGACGGAAGAGAGATGCTTCAATTGGGGGGCCTTGGGCCTTCTTTTATAGTTTTAATGAGGGGCAAAGTGGGTATTTAACCCCTTTATCTCGTCCAACAACCCTTATTTGATCAGATCCATTGATCAGGAGATCAATAGATCAGATCTGGCCTCAAAATAACTTCCAACGTGCCTCCATCGCACAGATCACGCCTCTGGCTAACATGTGACGTGCTCTTATGCGTCGGATCTCCATCGGGTGTTCTCGCTTTCTCCTCGTGCATACTCAATAGCTCCTCTCTCCATGCGTGCACCCGCAAGCCTCTTTTCAGTGGCTAATCATCAGCCATCCGATCTCATGATCGGATGGCTCTTGTGCACGCACGTTCGCGTTTCAAAAATCACATGGGTTCGCACGTCCAACCGCAGTAAGCTCTGATCATGCCATATGGTCGTGCCTCTGCCCTTCGATCGCCATCCAATGGCACAATTGCGCCCGCGTGAGTGCTCCTTCAATTTCGCACAATGTTGCTCGAATACATGTCCCGCGCTTCCACGCAAGCGCGTGAGCCAATGTTCTACGCATGAGTTCTGTTATAGTTTCCTGTTTGTGTCTATTTATCCTTATCTGGCTGGATGGGTGACGTGGCAGGCTCGTGGCCGTTGGATGAAGATCCAACGGCCCACAGCATGCAGGGGTGGCCTTCTTAGATGGGGCAGTGGTGAGGGAGCGGCTGTGATGGTGCCATGTGGTGCCATCGTGGCTGTCCATCTTCTTTTCCTTGTATTTGGTGATGCGGATCTCTGATTGAGTTGACTTTTCTGCCGTTGGATTGCAATCGTCGATCCGAATTCATAGATGTAGTTGGATTCTTCATCTGAGTCTCTGATCTTTGTCTTTTGGCTTTATGATCTCCATCTTTTATGGACTGCACAAGATGCCCTGATTGTTTGATCGAGACGATTTCGGAAGCGTTGGACTCCCATCATCGTTTTGATCAGATCTGTTTGGTCTGATCTGACATCCACGGCTTCAAATCAGCTACGATTAAAATCAACTCTCTTTAAGGTCATAAAATGTCGATATTATCTATATGACTAATAACTAGCTATTGTGCAAATTACGATGCCTATGAATGTATTATTCCTATGTTATGCTAGAATCTAGCTTAATTTAGGTGATTTAGATTGCATGATTACTGTGCAATCACACCCCCTTGCCTAAATCTTGCTAGTCCCTAGCAAATGCATGACTAAATGCAAAGTGGTCCTGCATGAGTAATTTTTATCAAGAGTTTGACTAGAGGTTTACGTCTTTTGTTTTCTTCTGAAGCTTTAGTAATCTGGACAATCGTGATTGTGTTTTATTGTAGCCTATGCAACGGATCCAAGTGAAAGCCAATCCTCATCTAAAGCTTGTACTCGACCCTTAGTAGAAATCTATTGGGATAGACAAACTTCTTCCCTTGGGGTTATAAAGTAACCTGTATCTTCAGCCCTGGCTTTTGGCTTAGATAAAAGATTGCTGAGTCAAGTAGATTTTTATCTGGCAGCTCACACTCATCTGGTACTACATGTAGGCTAGCAATTTAGAACCTCGACTTACAGATTATGAAATAATTCAACTTAAAGAGAGACAAGAAACTGTGATCCCTTTAGTTCCTTTGTTCTCATTCTCTCTCTTTCTCTTTCTCTTTCTTTTTCTTATCTTTTCTTTTCTTCTCTTTCTTTTTGAGCTCACAATCTCACCAAATTTATCAATATATTTGGTGGTCTCTGCTGGCATTAATACTTTGATTAGGTTCTGATAACTCTATGACTAAGTCAAAATTCCTCAGCCTGTATTTAGGAGACCAAAAATATAGAAAAGTAGGTCACGGCTATATTTAGTAGATCGTGAGGGTGGTAGGTGTTGTTGCCTCATTACATTTGAAATAAATTCTAAAAATGCATGTAAACTCTTTTTTCTTTTCTACTTTTTCTTTCTTTCTAAATTTTTTCTATATATATTTTTTTCTCTCTTTTCTCTCTCTTTTCTTCTTTTTCTCTTTTTTTTCTTTCACATCCAAATATTTACTAACACAACACAGTATAGTATACGAACTTTTATTTACGAGGCATTATTCGAGATTATGGGTGTTCAAAAGGATATTGGGTGCTTATTTGGTGGAAGTGCCTATTTTCGACACTGGAAAGGGAATGGATATGACAATGTATTTCTGACCTTGACATTAATACTCTCCTTCTGCCAAGGATTCTGCAAATGGCAGTTGTGACCATCCACCTCAGTCCTAGATTTATCAGAACCCGCTCTCTGCGTATTTGCCTTATTTGGTGTCTCTCAAGAGATTCGCACTAAGAACTTGTATGTAGAAATCGAGAACAAAAACTATGCCTAACTATGAGTATCATTATCTCATTATCTAGAGTTTAAGATTTCTCATACTAGCCTTAGAACACCAGTAGGCTTTCTACTCTCAGCTCACACTTGTTTAGTGGATTTGTTAGAAGATAGTTTGCCTGACTCCTTAATTACTGTCCAAGGGTTTAGGAGAAGAAGCATTGCTTCTTCTCGATAAACTAAATATGTTTATCGGTCTTCATAGAGGACCCATTGTAAATTCTATGTGTAACTGTGAAATTGTACTAGATTCTAAACTCAAGAATCAACTTAAGAATAAATCCCTAATAAAACTTAATAAAAATTCTTTATGCCTAAATGTAATTTTTTTTTTAACATAAAAATAAGACATGCATTGTCCACCCCCCCATGCCTATTCATTACAATATCCTCATTGAAATGTATGTATGAAAATCAAAATATAATAAGCAAGAGGAGGGGATATCACCTAACTATGCTTGTTAATCCAGGTCAATATGGATGCAAAGCTACCTGTACAGAGTACTGGGTTGCCTCCATATTAGTGCTAAGTTTAACGTCATTTGCCGAACTTAAACCCAAAACTATGTAGTTCAATACTGTGGGTTAAGAGAAGAAGTAATAACAGTTGCAAGGGAATTTAAGATTAGTAGAAAGATATGATCATTTGGTCCCAGAATCGATGATCCACAAATGCGGACCAGCTAATGATGCAACCCCATTCCAAAGAGTCTTTTTGATTTGGATTATGAAATAGGGTCGGGTGGATGAGGTTCAAATTGCAGAGCTTGCCTGTCAATCCAATTTCATAATTCAAGAAGAGGTGGTATAAGGTCTAGATTGAAATCATGATTTAGAATTAAATCTGGTTCTGAATCAAAGTAATAAGGGTCTTCATAATGGTAGTTGATATCGAAAATCATGAGTTCTCCAGGCTCAGGGTCATATGAGGATAGGGGTAGAGTTGTGTGGAATTTATCAAAATCTTCATCAGAAATTTCCTCTTCCTCATTCGAGGTCACTTCTTCTAGGTCAAGCCATCCATTTGAACCAGCTGGCTTATAAGTTCTTCCCAAGTCCACTATGTGTTGAACTTCTTCTTCTGGGGTTACTTCCTAGTTCATGTCCTTAGATTGTCCATTTTCTTGAACTCCCTCAAAATTCAAAAGTTCTTGAATTTCAGGATGGATGTATTGAGGATTCTTTATATTATCATCTAATTCATCATAAGTTACTCCTAGGAGGTTCTCAATCTCACTAATGTCCTATTCAATTTGATTTTCCATGGGAGATGGTAGACCAGAATTACCCTAAAGTACATCCCCTTCTTTCCCTTCGTGCTAGTCTTGAGCTTTGGTAGGATTTAGATCATCTTTAGTATGAATTGCCAACACTTGTTCAATTGTTCCTACAACCTTAATGGAACCACAATTCACCTTATTCTTTTGGGACGTTTTAAAGATATTGTGTTGACAATTTTTCCTTCCAGAGGTGATGTGCATAATCCCCGTCTCACAGTTGATTAGAGCCTTGGCCATGGCCAAGAAAGGTCTTCCTAAGATTATCAGGGTGTGGTTCAGGTTTTCTGATGCCTCCATATCCAAAACAAGGAAGTCCACAGGATACTAAAAATCCCTCACTTTTATAATCACATTCTGTAAATGGCCCTTTGAAATTTTGGTTGACCTACTAGTAAGTTGAAGGGTCACATCAGTGTGTTGCAAGGGCCCTAAATCTAGCTCTTCATATAATTCTATGGCTATTAAGTTGATGGAGGCACCAAGGTCCAGTAAGGCTCAATCTAGGATGAAACCGTCTATTTCACATGAAATTAAGGGGGTCCCTAGATCTTTCTTTTCAGGTGGGAACTTATTTAGGATGATGGCACTTGCTTGTTCAAAAATCACGATCCTTTTTGATGATTTGGCCTGCCATTTTGCTGGAAGCGGGAAATTATGTGATTGTAGTTGGTTTCGAAAAACCTGTCGTTGTAGTTTGATTTGTGAAGAAATCCGTCAACAAATAAATTTATACCGAAATTCTAAGAATTCCAGGTCGAACACAGGGAGGCTACATCGATCTAAAATCTGCGATTTATATTTTTTTATATTTTTGTTTGAAAATGAAATAATTACACTGGAATTGATATAAACAATAAGAGAGAGAAAGAAAGAGAGAGAGAGAGAGAAAGAGAGTAATCAATTAATATAATCAAAATATTTTTACAACTATAAAGCAGGAAATGATAACAACTAGAAAGCAGAAAATTCTATTCTAGAAAGTAATTAAAAAGAAGGGAGAGAGATATTATCCTCCTCGACGAATGCTTGGAGGACGAGCCGAACGGAGCGATGCCTGGAAGATGGAGGACAGAGCGAGAAGAAGGAGGACGAAGTAGGAAGCAATGGGAACAAGGCAGCATGTCGTCGTCATCATGGGATCCACATCCGGAATAGGGGCGACAAAATTGGATTTACCTCTAGAATAGCATCTTGGGTGTGGGACAAGCTTCTCTTGAGCTTTGGAGAGGGAGAGAAGTGAAAGAAGGGATGAAAAATATGTGGGGGTCGTAGGGTTATATGTAGGTGTAGATTGGAGGGGGCAAAAAGGTCTTTTGTCATCAAAACATTAATCTCAGGTCTTTAGTGACGGATTTATCCGTCACTAAAGGTCTGAACATGGGTGACGTGCGCACCACTCGTGCGTGCCTCTTCTCTCCAATGCAAACGCCCCATGCACGTTCTCACGAGTTTAGCTATCCGATAAAGAGCCCATGCCTTCAGTGTGTATAATCGCGCATTGAAAAGTGCGTGCGGTGCTTTCCTTCAGCCTTTGGGCGCCTGACATGGACAGATCAGAGCCGTCCACACGAGATCAAACGGTTCTGATTGAAATTGGATCCACACTCAAGAGAGGCGGCACTGGGATTCAATCCTACGTTCTAAGGCGAGTGAACGCCTTATCCACTACGCTGCACGCATGGATTGGTGAGGAGATCGCTCGTGCACCACGTGATTTGGATGGTTGGATCTCGATCCAACAGTCAAGAATGCATTCTCTTTAGCTTCAAATGGTGAGGGCACTGGTCTGAGATCCAATCTCAACCATTGGATCGATGATCCAATGACTGAGATTCATTGATCAACACATGAAGAGGTGATGCGTATGTCTTGGGCCAAATTAGATGGCTGAGATGGCGCCACGTGGTGTTATCTTTGTCGTCCATCTTCTATGTATTATAGATGGTGCCACAGATGTCGGATTGGATCGATTTTCACGCCGTTGGGCTGCGATCATCGATTCGAACCCATTCGTGTAGTTAGATTTGCCATCTGAAGTGTGGGTTGATACCATCTTGGCCCTTGATCTCTAACCTTCCTCGAATTATATCTAATGCTACAGAAGTCCAATCGGGCGATCTTGGAGTCATTGAACTCTGATCGTTGCCCTGATCAGATCCATATGGTTAGATGTTCGATCCGAGGCCTCGATTAAAAGTTGCCATGTTACCTGACCACAAAAAAAGAAAATTAACCTAAAATCTACATAACCTAACCTAAATGCAAGACGATGCATGTTATGCAATATTTATAATGTATGATGTAACTATAATACTAAGAACATGTATAAATAGACATTTTTGGCTATTTAGATGTATATACATTAAACCCCCATGTCTATCTTTTGCTAGTCCCTAGCAAAAACTTCATGCTATTTATAAAAGAATTAGGATTGATTATTCGGGCACAAGTCGTTTTCAACATTAAGAAATTTTTACTTATGACCTAAACTTTCAAAGACCTAAACTTTCAAAGACACAACAGTGCCTGGGTATTTGCCAAAATGCAGACCGCCTCAAGCCCTCTCCATATTCAAAGAAAGATCTCTTTTTCTCCTTTTTCTTCTTTTCTAATTTTTTTTGGATTTTTGAGTTTAGGGTTATAGAGTGGCTTTCTACAGCCACTCAACCCACCTAAAACTTGATAAGAATCCTATTCTAATCATCTTTTTGTGAAAGTGATAGACTCGATCGGCAATCAGACAGACTTCGGGTTTCTACGCCCCTAGGTGACCTTAAAAAGAATTCTGCCTAAAGGTGTATCTATATGACCAGTAGCTTTCTCCCTACTTTTCTTTTTATGGGGTAAACACAAGGGTGAATGCAGTGTATATCTCCCTGGCTTATTCTACTTCTCCGCTTCTTCCTAAGTGTTTTAGGAATTTGACAAGCATTTCTTGAGCTGGGTTCTAGACAATCTACAAATGGGTTGTTACCCAATTTAACTTGCTAGCCATACTCGTGCGGTGAAGTGTGGCTTATTTCTTTTTCTTTTTCTCCCTTTCTTTTTCTTTTTCTTTTCTCTTTTTGGACTTTTTTTTTTATAAGTAGGTGGCTTCCTTGGTCTAAGATTTACCTAAAGGCAGCAGGAAAAGAATGGTTCAGTGGCTGGGCTCTAGACAACCTACCTATGGGCTATTACCCACAATAACTTGCCAGCCATACCACCCTAGAAGGTTCATTAGCTACCCAATTTCCATCAAAATCGTCGAACAACTTATCAGTGACGAATAGTGTGTAGATGCTTTAGACTTAAAGTTTCCTCAAATCAAAGCGTGGGTTGATAAGTCATATACTTACCACCCAAACTTATTTAATAAAATTAAAATAGAATTCAGGATAGCGAGGACTTGATAGACAAATCCACATTTTAGTGGATACCCGGGCTGATTAAGCCCAAAGACTTGAAGGGTTTTAGTGTTCAGATCCTACTGTAATATTTCCTAAGATTGAAAATTTCTAATGCCCAAGTATTCTTTCCTAATTCAATTTTTTTATAATGTATATATAAGAAAAAACCAAGAATTCCATAGAGCTGACAAATTGATTCAGAAATGAATCCACCCCCCTGATGCCTAGCTGATGCAATGACCTCATTGAGAATGAAAGACATGAAAGGCAGGTAGAATGTAGAAGATATCACCTGAATACGATGCTTGGGTCAGCTCTGAGTCAAATTGTACAATTGCTGAGTTTAATCCCATTAGCTAGGCGAAGTCAAGCCAAAGAGATCACAACATGATGAGCAACCGTGTCTAAGACAGGTTCTGGAACAATATGGCCAATAAAAGGCTTCAGATGTTGACCGTTGACTTTGAATGAATTACCCATCTTTAGGTCAGAAATCTGATCGATGATGAACAGGCCACTCCATTTTGACCTAAGTTTGTCGGGAAAGAGCTTAAGTCGAGAATCGAAGAGGTAGACCTTCTAGTTCGGCTCAAAGCTCTTGTGGGATATCAATTGGTCATGAAGAGCTTTGGTTCGAGCCTTGTAGATCTTGGCATTCTCGTACGCGTCATTTCTAAGTTCCTCCAACTTAGATAGTTGGAGTTTCCTGGTCTTTCTGGCTAAACTTAAATCCAGATTACACTGCTTGATTGCCCAGAATGCCCTATGTTCAATTTCTACAAGTAAATGGCATGCCTTTCCATACAGCAGACGAAATGGTGACATGCTGATAGGTGTTTTGTATGCCGTACGGTAGGCCCAAAGAGCGTCCTCATGCTTTTGAGTCCAGTCTTTACGATCAGGCCTAACCGTCTTCTGAAGAATATTCCTGATCTTCCGATTGGAGATCTTGGCCTGTCCATTCATCTGGGGATGGTAAGGTGTGAAGATTCTATGATTTACCCCGTATTTTGCTAGTAAATTACAAAATTGGGTATTAGTGAAGTGAGAACCACCATCGCTGATGATGGCCCTCGGAATCCCAAATCGGCTAAAGACGTTCTTCTTGACGAAATTGATGACCACCTTGTGGTCATTGGTTCGGGTGGGAATGACCTCAATCAATTTGGACACGTAATCAACAGCGACGAGAATGTACTGATGTCCAAATGAAGGAAGGAAAGGTCGCATAAAATCGATGCCCCAAACATCAAAGATTTCGATGGGAAGAATCGGGTTTAGGGGCATCATGTCTCTCTTGGTTATGCTCCTAAGTGCCTAGCATCAGGAACACGACCTCGAGAATTCTTGAGCATCCTTGAATAAGGACAGCCAAAAGAATCCAGATTGCAAAATTTTTGCAACCGTCTTTTTCCCGGAGAAATGTCCACCACATGCAGATGCATGGCAGAAGTCGAGTATACTTTTGAATTCAAACTCTGGAACACATTGGCGAATAATCTGATCACAGCCGATGCGATACAGTTCAGGGTTCTCCCAGAAGTAATAGTTGGCCTCAGATTTGAGTCTATCTCATTGTTGCTTGGTCCAATCCTGAGGGATTTGACCAATGGCCAAATAGTTTACGATGTCTGCAAACCATGGAGTTTGGACACCTGAAACTGTAAGGGTAGTCTCATCCAGAAAAGTATCAACAATTGAAATATCCGGATGAGAACAATCACTCAGAAGTCTCGAAAGATGACTCGCCACCACATTCTGTGCCCCGAACTTATCCTTGATTTCAAGATCAAATTCTTGAAGCAGAAGAATCCATCGAATAAGACAGGGTTTGGCATTTTTTTGGTGAAGAGATGTCTCAAGGCCGAGTGGTCGGTATATATTATGACATGAGACCCTAAGAGATAAGCCATAAATTTCTCCAAAGCAATTACTACAGCTGGTAATTCCTTCTCATTAAAAGTGTAATTCCTTTGGGCTTCGTCCAGAGTTTTACTAGCGTAGTAGATGACAGAGGGCTTCCTGTCAATCTTCTGACCCAAAATAGCCTCGACCGCATAATCAGAAGCATCTGTCATGATCTTAAATGGGGCTATCCAAATCGGTGGTTGCAACACCGGAGCACAAGTGACTACCATTTTAAGAAAATCAAATGCCTTACAGCATGATTCATTGAAATCAAATGGCGTATCTTTGGCGAGAAGGTTGCTCAGAGGGCAACCAACCTTAGAAAAGTCCTTGATGAACCTCCTATAGAATCCCACATGACAAAGAAATGAACAAATTTGTTTAATAGATGTGGGAGCAGGAAGTTTAGAGATAGCGTCAACCTTAGCTTTATCAACTTCGATACCTCGTTCAGAGATTACATGACCCAAGATGATGCCTTCTTATGTCATGAAATGACTCTTTTCCCAGCTAAGGACCAGTCTTGTTTTGATGCATCTTTTAAGAATCATTTCAAGATTAGCCAAACTCGAATCAAACGATTCTCCGAAAATAGAGAAATTGTCCATGACGACTTAAACTCTCCCACCATGTCTGAGAATATGGCTAGCATACATCTTAGAAAAGTCGTAGGTGCATTTCATAAGCCGAATGGCATCCTACGGAAAGCAAAGGTTCCGTAGGGATAGGTGAAAGTCATTTTTTCCTGATACTCGGGATGGATAGGGACTTGATTGTATCTCGAGTAACCGTCAAGGAAATAGAAGTACTTATGCTTGGCTAGCCTTTCAAGGATTTGATCGATAAAGGGCAAAGGGAAATGATCCTTTTTCATGGTTGTGTTCAGCTTCCTGTAATCAATACAAACTCTCCAAGAGGAAGCTGAACGAGTTGTGAAAGATTCTCCTTTCTCGTTAGTCACAACGGTAATCCCAGCTTTCCTAGGAACAATTTGCACGGGACTTACCCAAGAACTATCAGAGATCGGATAAATGATTCCTGCATTGAGCCACTTGATAATTTCCTTCTTGACCACTTCACGCATATTTAGGTTTAATCTCCTCTGCATTTGGCGAGAAGGGTGGGATCCATCTTCCAAAAATATTCTGTGATTGCAATAAGATGGCTTGATCCCCCTAAGGTCATGAATGGTCCAACCAATTGCCTCCTTATGTTCCTTAGGGACCTTGATCAATTGAATCTCCTGCTCCTTAGTTAATCTAGCATTGATAATCATAGGGAACATCTTTAGAAGTCCAAAAACTGATATTTCAAATTCTCAGGCAATGGTTTCTGTTCAAGCTGGGGCGGGTTTTGGATTGAAGGTAAGGATGATGCTGATGAAGATTCATCAACCGAAAGAGGCTGAAAGTGAATAAAACCAATAACCTCTTCAAAATGTGGCGGGTTTGCCACAGAGGGTTGCGAGTTAGATTCATCACAACAAGAGGAACTTTCAATTGCAGAAACCGCCATACAAGTTTCAATATTCAAACTATCTTCCTCAAGTTCCTCTATAAATCCACATTCGTCAAATTTGTTAATCTCCATAAAAATATCCAATTTCAATTTCTAATCCCCAAAGGCGATTTCCATGCTATCGCTTTCACAGCTGATATTGTCCTTTGCGGTAGCTAGGAACGGACGCCCTAGAATGATAGTGTGTTCCTCAAATTTTCAGGTACATCCATGTCAAGGACAAGGAAATCTACAGGAAAATAGAAATCCTTAACCTTAATAATAACATCTTCAATAACGCCTCGGGGATTTGTAACCGAACAGTCCGCTAACTGCAGCGTTACTGAAGTCGGCCGAAGTTCACCTAATCCAAATTTCTCGTAAAGAGAAGTCAGAATTAGGTTAATAGATGCACCTAGATCCAGAAGTGTTCTATCAAAAGTGTAATCTCCGATGACACAAGAAATCAAAGGAGCACCTGGATCTCTCTTTTTCTGAGGGTGGAGATGCAGGATAAAAGAACTAGCCTGCTTGGAGAGTACCACCTTCCTCGGAATAGATTCTCTCTACTTACGCATCTGTGTGCATAAATCCTTCAAAAATTTAGTGTAAGCCGGTATGTGTTTGATAGCGTCGAGGAGTGGGATATTGATCTTGACATTCTTAGGATTTTTCTCTGCAAAGGGGTTTTTGGGCTACATTTAGGCATTAACTAGGATAGGCATACATTGCATTTTTTCTTGTCGTTTTAATGTGTTTTTGTGAGTGTTAGGGATGAACAGATATACATATCCCTAAAATCCTAGCACTCAAGAAGGAAAATGGTGAAGGAGAAGCTCAGACTAACTGGAACTCAGCTTGATCCAGCTCACCATAGCTGGAACCTAGATCACTTAGACTAGGGTTAGCTCATCCCAGCTCCATTCAGCTAATCTCAGCTGAATGGCAACTCAAGAAAGCTCATCTTAGCTAACCTTAGCTCAGGTCAGCTCAGATCTAGCTTAACCTAGTTGAATCTAGCTCATCTCAACTCCTACTAGTCCACAGGGAGCTGTAGCTAGCTCAACTGAGTTGACTGGAGTTCACCCCAGCTCAGATATAGCTACATCCAGCTCCACTCAACTCCAGCCAACTGAAGAAGAACACATCCCAGCTCAGGAAGCTCAAGTCCAACTCCCGAGGACTCAGCTTAGCTCAACTTGGTTGAGCTAAGCTACCTTCGCTGTATCAACCAGCTCAATCCTCCCTGGGAGCACCAGACCAAACTCACCTTAGCTCCATTCAACAGAAGCCAGCTCACTTTAGCTTTGCTTAGTAGCTAGCAAAGAACTAGCAAGCTAAGCCAGCTAGAGTAGCCCCATGTTGACCTCTTCAGCAGCTGCTAGCTCCACTTCAGCTCCAGATTCTTCAAATCTAGCTCCTCCCTCCAAACCCTAGCTCCAACACCTCCTCCACTCCACCATTAGCTAAGCTAGCTAAGCTTAGCTATGCTCCAGCTTCCTTGGCTTTTACCACCTAAAAACCCTACCTAACAACTCCACCAACTAGCTCCACCTAAGCTCCACATAAGCTAACCCTACTTGGCGCCAACTTAGCCTACCCACTACCTCTAAAAGGCACCATAAAGTAGCGCCAAACCACCCTAACTACCTCCTCGTTGGTGCCACTTTTTACCTCCAAAAACCCCCTTCATCTCCACCACACATCTTCCCTTAAACCCATCTCCACCATCCACATAATCCCCCTTCTAGAAGCCTAGAAGTTGGCGCCAACCCATGGCACCTCTCAATGGTTGGCACCACTTTTAGGTGTCCCTTGGCCACCCATAACCACCCCCCCTTACACCCCTTAGGTGGCGCCAACCATCCTTAACCCTAGGATCACCTAACCACCTCCATCCTCCCATCTTAGCCCTCCATTTCAAGAGTCACCTTAACCCCTCATCCTACCCTATAAAAAGACCACTACCCACCACCATTCAAACCATCCTTGGCTAGCAAATTTCATCTCATACTCTTCCTAGAGCCCACGCCAAAGAGAAAAGAAGAAGAAGAAGATTAAGGGGATATTCTGTCCCTTTGATGCCTTCCCCTCTTCCCTTCTCTCTTGAGCCCACGCCAGCCAAAGGAGGAGCCAGGCAAGGAAGACCTTTGGAGGAGGTCTTGAAGGTGGTCCACACCACCTTGGAGGAGAACTTGAGGGTGGTGCATGCCCACCCTTGGAGGTGAGCATTGAAGGTGGTAGCATCCACCATGGAGGAGCTTTCAAGGAAGGAGGAAAAGGAGACCCTCTTTTCAAGCTAAGGAGCAGCTAGGCTTAGAGCAAGAAGACTACCTTCTTCACCAGATTCTACAAGAGGATTTGTGTTTCTTCTATTGCTTTTATATTTTACATTTCTAGTAGAAGCATTCCTCTACTTATCTTTGTAAGAGAACATAAATTCTGCTTAAGTAAATTGCCTTCTTTTTAATTTCTTATTGAAATTGTTACTTTTGTTCTAGCACTTGTTCTACTTCCACTCCCCAATTACTCTAGGCCTCCACTTGCCTAGAGTGAGCTTAGGTAGTGGACATTTTCATCTCATAAGTTTTAGCTTAGCCATTTTAGGTGTTAGCACTTTTCCGTCACAATTCGCACTTTGCCCTTATTATTTCAAAACTAAAAAAATATCTATTTAAAATACCAAAAAGAAAGTTGAGATTTATTTTATAAGAAAGAGAATTGAATTGCAATTTTTCAACCTTCGACGACCCTAGATACTCCCCTATCTAGGACTATAAATTTAAAAGTGTATGCGATTTGGCTTGTTACAACGACTTAAAAACTGCTTTTACAAATCATGTCAAACTTCGCATCACCTTTTGGTGCCGTTGCCATGGAGGCATGGCTTTGCTTAATCATTTTTCCTCTTGCTTGAAGTGGATCTCATCTCCTTCTCTTTCTTTTCTCTAGTGTGTGTAGGAACTACAGCGGGAAAGTAGGAATTTGGAAGCAAAAGCTCAAAGTTCCTTTTCCTCCCATGGATTTTCAGGTTGGTTCCCTTTTCTGGTCACATAGTTAATTAAAACTACTAAAAGAATATTAAACTTGGCTTTCAAGATCTCAAACATCTTAATTAAGTGGAGTGGTGTGCATTAAAATTCATTGTTTGTTTGAATGTTTCATTAACACCACCCCATTTCAAGTATTGGTGTTCTATTTTTCGGATCTAGATTTCTGTCCAGAATTGAAAAATCAATTCCCAACACCACAAGCCTCCTAAAATCATATCATTTCATTCAATGATTCCAAATTTTAGATCAATTGGCTTTGTATTTAATTTTTAAAAATTCATGGACTATAAAGGGGTCACACCCTCTAATCTTCCTATTTTGCTACGGTCCTTGAATTTTTATAATTTTTATACTCATCCAATTTTTGTGAAATTTAGTTTTTTGGAATTCTTGTGAATTTTACACATCATATAAAATCACCAAATATTCTGAGGTCAGTGATAATACTGAAATGTCCAAATTACCCATAGGTATCATTTCTGGACTTTGACATCAGTACAAATAAAAATTCAAAACAAATATCAAACAAATTCCTAAAATATTACAAAAATATTTTTTAGAATCCTTGTTTGATTCTCTTCAAAGTAGTGGTGTTGTTTGAATTATTTGGACCACTACTTAATACAGAAAGTCTAAAAATAACTCATTGGTAGTTAAATTTCTATCTTAGGATTAATTAGATTAGGGTTTCTTTTTCATTTTTAGAGATAAACAACCAAAAGGAAAAATATCCACACCCACACAACTTGATTTGCTCTTGTTTGTGGAATCTCAAACTTGTTTGAAAACTTAACAAGAAAACCCTAAAAATACACTAAGTTAAATCCAATCCTAAAAGGCAGAAATTTAATAATTGTGTGATAACTTGTTTTGCATTGGAACCACTTTCCAATTCCTGCACACACACAAAAAAATTGAAATAACAGGGCAACAACCCAAACAACGCCCTCCACATTCGATGTGCACACTAGTATCCTAGCCTTAACTAAAATTTGTAACAATTTGATCCCTAAGGTTTCATCAATTTAGGCTTGCTATATAGGACTTATGTTTTCTCCAGTCAATATCAATTCTATCATCTATATCTGGTGTTCAGGCTGAGGGGTCGTGTCAAACGACCAGGCGCGGGTTTGTACAAGCACCTGGGGATTTTCCTAGGAAATGCTTAGGCCCAAACCTCCCCTTAAGCAACTTGGCAAGATTTGTTGACAAAATGAGTATTCACTGTTGATTACTTATTTCCTAGGTAGACCAAGTCTTAGGTTAATTTCTAAGGAGTCACAATTAAGTTAGGTCTAGAATTTGATTGCTTGTGTGCAGACTTCTCTCATCTCCATCTTTTCTCCTCCCCTACCATTTCTTCCATTTTGCACGAGTGGCGGTCCAAAAATCCACACTTGGAGGGACCACTTGATTTTGCCTCCCCAAAAAAAAAAAAAAAAGACCTTTCCATGCATTCTTCCTCTTCTTTAAAAATGGAAAATCAAAATTGCTCATCTAACTCGCATGCTAATTTTTCTTTCCCCTATTTTTTCACCCACGAGCTACTTAATCAAGCCCCTCCACCTAATCTCTACTCTATCATGGCTTAGCTACAAGTTAAGCAACAACAGTTGCATAAGGATTTAACACCTGCAAGCCTAGCCAACCAAGGGAGTCCTGCCACACCTACCCAAGCTCCACACATTCCACATCTCACCCTTTTTAACACCCGCAAGAGAGAAAATCTGCATAAATCCCGTGCTGAGTATAATTATTATTCTGAGGCTTTATATGGTTCAACAAGGAATTATGTTTATCCCAATCATCACCCCACCCAAAATGTCCCTACTTTCCAAGAGAAATTGAAAAATTTCTCTAATCGGGGGAATTATCTGGCTCACTCCTGGACCAATCTAGTTCCACACCAACAATAGAACCCATTTAGAGGGTATGGTTCAAATTAGACTTATCAATCTAGGCAATCTCAAGAAGACATTAATGCTCAGATGATGAAAACCCTGCAGGAGTTACAAAGAAGAACAAAGGAAACAACCCGTCTTATTAACAATCTCAATGATCAAATTAGGGATATTCTGACTCAAAGACCTACAGGACACTCACCATCCCAACCCACACCAAACTTTACTAATCACAGGAACCAACACCCGAGTGGATGCCAACATCAGAACCACATGGTTCAACCTCCTATTAACCCAATATTGCAGCACCAACCCAGTTTCTATCAACATCATGCCCCCCCACCTCCTCCCAGTGATCACCAAGCTGCGTATGCAGAGACTTTGAGGAGTGAGGAAACCACCATGGATTTAAGGCCTTCACATTTAAATGATGAAACTAATTCTCAACCAATGCAGATTAACTCTCCTAACCTTAATAAGGAAGAAGAAAAAGAAATCCCAAAAACACCTGGTTCAAAGCCTATTTCCCACTCTCAAAAACTGCAATCCAACAATCCAAAATCAGAGCCCTCTGACCACAATCCTTTCGACTCATTTGAGCAAGTCGAGAGGTATATTCCCTTCCTAGATTCTCCCCATGCCTCTAAAAAATTTACTTCAAAAGGGCATGATCAGAATCTAGAAAGGTTGGTCCTTTCAAAGACAACCAGCTCAGTTTTTCAGAGCAAGCTGCCTTTCACAAAAAAGGACCAGGGCACATCACTCATCTCGGTTGTCATAATTGACACCATTTTTTTTCACACCCCTCTCGACTTAGGTACCTCTAGTAATCTCATCGCCCTGGTCTTATTTGAGGAATTTTGATTCAGTGATTTAAAACCTACTAAGGTTCAATTTCAATTGGAAGACTAATCTACCATTCAACCACGGGGAGTTGTTGAGGATAGTATTATCAAGGTCTGGAATTGTCTATTTCCAATAAATTTTCTGGTCCTTGATATAGAGGTACCTAAGGCTCTCATTAATGCCATCCTTGGAAGACCTCTTCTGATTATGGCAATAACTAATATCAATTCTCATTCTGGGAAAATGAATATAAGTTGCAGTAACCAAACTTTCTCATTAGATTTATTTCAAGCTTCCAAGAGGTCCATTGATCACAAAATTTTTAAGGACACTGATAATAAAATGGAAGCAGTATTTGAGAAGTCTATGTTGATCCAATCTCATTCATCTTTCACCACTATTGATCTAGATTTTATTGATTCTTATTCTAAGGATAATTATGTGGTCCAAGACTTTCTAGATCAACTAGGGTTTGACTTTCCCCCTTTTCATCTTCCTGATTTTTCACCAAAAATATCCACATTAACTTCACCCATCCTGCATCTCACTAACTCCTTTCCCCTCCCTTTTCTATTGGACCTACCACCTGATCCACCTGAGTTTGGCTTTCATCATCAATTCAAACCATGGCAAGACCGGGGTCCTCTTTCCATTTCTCTATTTTATTTTGATCCCTTTATCTTTACCACTCATCTTTTTAGGGATCTTGAGGAAGAAACTTTTATTAAAGGCATTCAAGTGTCTAACTTTTTACATGATTTTCTGTCTTCCGTGAACACTATGCCCAGCTGAATGACGTAAAAGATAGCACTGGATGGGAGGTAACCCATCATTTCTTTTCCTGCTTTCCTTTTTCTTTCTTCTTTCAGGTTTTGTCCATCCTAAAATCGATCACCCTTCACTAAGGTGATCCCTTTTCCCTCCTAATGCATGAGGACATTGCATATCTTAAGTATGGGGGGTGTTTTTAAAATTTGATGATCGATTTAGGATTTTCAAAACCTAAAAACATACATTTTTCTCTAGTTTATTTCCTACTTGCATGCCCAAAAAAATAAAAATGTTGAAAACTTTTTGAGGAAAAATTTTGAAATCGGGACTAAGGTCAAAAAACTCACTTTTGATACAATGGGATTTAATCTTTAACAAACTAGGGATGAGGATGTGGATCTGATCATTAGAATTTCAGGGTCTATTTTAGACTAGATCAGATATCCTTCTCTAAAAATTTCACCTGAACTCATGATAGTTCAGGTGACTTGATCATATTTTGTAATATGGGAAATATTTGACTCAGTTTCTGATTCAAAAACTTGCATTTCTTGAGGAACTTCTTGTGTCAATTTTCACACACAAGCCAACACTTAAAAATAACTAAAAATTTGAAAAACTCCCTTGTTTGGACTTAGTAAAAGTCTGAAGTAGAGAAGGTGAAGAAAAAAGACACACAAATCAGAATTTTGAATTCTCCTTTGGTCGGGAAACTCTGGCGAGGATGGTTGGCCACCTGAGCTAGTCTGACACCCGCGCTGACAGCTCTGATGGGTGGGTGGTATGGCACTCGAGGTCTTGGCGAAGAAGTGAGCGTGGTGCCCAGGTGTCTGGTGGAGCCAGGACTCTAGACAGGAGGGGCTTTCGTGGTGGCTGGGGTCGAAGCCGTAGGGAAGTGATTTGTTTCAGATGCCGACTTCGAGGACACTTGGCAGCGATGTGCCATTGGCCGTTGCTCTGTCTTGCTTGTGGAGGCTTTGGTCACAAGCGGGACTCTTGCTTGACATCTCACGGTGGTGGGGGGGTAGGTCACGCAGTGCACCTTCGTTTCCTGAGGGTGAGACGCAGCTGCCTCCTCCACCCCCCCCATCAACTCTTGGGGGGCACACTATGGATGTGGAGGTTCCCCTGACTGAGGACGTTAAGGTGGCGGAGATGGTCTTGCGTGGGGATCTAATTAGGGAAGTGATGATGGGTACTCTTTCTCTAGAGAGAGTTCGACAACTGGTAAGCTCTCTTTCCTTATCGACTGATGCTTGGAAAATTGCGGCTATATCTCCATCGCGATTTGTGCTTTTTGATCTGGGTGTGGTAGATGTCGAGAAATACTATTTTCAAACCAGCAATTTGGGTGGTTTGTCGTTGATATGGAGGTTAGTGTCCCCCTTTGATGGTTCTCTGCCTGAGTGTCCTCCTCAAAGAGCTGCTCCCAGGTCTCGTTCTCTTGAGATCAGAGGCCTGCCTCTGCATCTGAGGTCTAAGATGGTGGTGGAAAGTATGGTCACTAGGTTTGCATTTGTGGCTGAGGATTTTGATGTTGGTCTGACTGAAGGAGATGCCAGTGTTCTGAATGTGAGGGTGAATGTTTCCAGGGCTAGATTTATTCCTAATAAACTGATTCACAGGTGTGGGGGTAGCTCTTGGATGATCCTACTGAAATTTCATGTGGCAAATAGGGATGTGGAGGCATGTCAGCACCCCCCTTCTTATGCTGAGGTGCTGCGAACCAGAGCTCCATCCCTACAACCAAACTGTGCTAGTCAAGAGTTAGTGGCAGAACACGCTAAAAGTTTGGATTTAGTAGATGGGTTAGGGAGCTTCAGGGCTGAGGAGATGAGGACTGAAACTCTGGAGGATGGGGATTGATTACCTCTGATCCAGGATGAATTTGCAGTGATGGTTAAGGAAGAGGAGGCAGTTAATGTGGTTAAGGAAGATGTGGTTGAGGACCTGAAAGCTCCTAATAGGGATCCTATTGACTCTGATTTGGTAGCTCCCTCTGTGAACTCCTTAGATTTGCAATACTGCTCTCCTGTGGCTGATGATTTGCAATTGAAGTCTAAGACTCCTTCTACCTCTGGGCTTGGGAAACCTCCATACAAATTGAGGCTAAGAAGACACACTCCTAGACAAAAAGTTGATGAGTCTGTCATTGCAGCTGTGATGAAGGTTGGTAAAGCATCTGCTGCTAAGAAGGGGACAGATCTAACAACCAAATGAGGATTCTTACTTGGAATGTGCATGGGCTGCGCGATAGAAATAGGAGGGGGTCTCTACTCAAATATCTGCGAGAATGGGAAATTGAATGTGCCATCCTCCAAGAGACACATATTGATAGTGAATTTGACAGGGTGTTCGTATGCTTTTGCAGGTTTTAAAATATAACACATTGTAATATAGCCGACAAAACGTTCAAACAAATATGGAGAATTTTATTACTCGAAAAACTCGAGTATCCGAGGTCGAACACAGGGAGCAATCTCAGTACTTTCAAAACCAAAGAATACAACTTTTAAATTAACATAATTGATTCAAAGAGAGAGTTATAAAAAAAAATTGCTGAAAGAAAACAGAATTGGACGTCTGATTTCTTTATCAGACGTCTTAAAAGTGAGTCTTCTCTCTCTTCTGCCTTCTTCTTCTTCGTTGGCTCTTCTTCTTCTCTTCTGATCCACAGGTCTTTTTCTTCCTTGAACTTCTTTCTCTTCTCTTCTCTTTCCTGCGAAGGCTTCTTCTTCCTGCCTTTCTTTCCCTTCTGTCTTCTTCTTTCTTTTCGCCTTTTCTACAGTCCTTCCTTCTCTTAGATCTCTGCCTTGGTCAGCTTCCTTTCTTCAGAGTTCCTTCTTCTTCTGCTCTTGCTCTTTTATTTCTTCAGTTCTTTTTGCTTTCCTTTGCCTCTTCCTTCTCTTCTTTTCCCTTGCTGTAGCGGCTAAGTGTTTGCTTCTTCCTCTCTTCCTTCTTCCCTGCGCATACCACAGCCAATGCAAAACCTACGCCCTTCCCTCTACCCAAACATCTCTCTCTTTCTCTGCAATTCGCTCAAGGACGCTCTCCCAGAGTCACGGGTATTCAGGTCAGATCTCGCACCCGGGACCAGGCGCACCGGCAAGTGGGTGATGCGCGAGGAGTGCTTAGGTTAGGGTCGGGTCGGATCTCTCCAGATCCGCGAGATGAAGCCGCGGACGAGGCGAGTGGGTCAGGTGAGGGACCTCACCCCTGTGCTTTCGGAGGCGATAAGACAATATCACAAAAATAATTTATGGCGCACCTGTGTTTCGCGTTTCCACGATGTGGGACTATCTGGCCTGCCCCAATTTCACGCGCGCCCGCAGAGGATCCTTCATGCAATCGCCAAGGCTACTGGCTTTGCAGTGCCCCTGGCTGGACTCGAGGGCTTCGCACTGCTCGCGCGAACCTGCTGCGCCTGAAGCCTAGAGGACCTGATGCCTAAAGCTGCTGCGAAGCTGCTTGCTGCTTCAACCGTCAATGGCGGCAGGAGTTGAGACCTGTCAAACACGAGCACGGCCTATTGGCCTAATCAAACCAGCTGGGCACCTTCGTCGTGGCACGGCGAAGATGGTGCACGGTGCTGCAGGTCGCAGGATGGCCTAGGCGTGCGTGCCTAGGTCAACCTGTGGCCGGAGGTGTGGGGTTGTTCGGGGGGCTACTGCGGAGGTGTGGAGTGATAGTGGAGGGGCGGAAAGTGTTCCTTGTGGTGAGGCGGAGCTTACGAGATGGTTGGCGAGCCGTGTGGAGGGGCGGAGTGGTGGGAGCGGCTCGCCGGAGGTCGGTCGGAGGCGAGGAAGATGGAGGTGGTCAGGCACTGTCGGGGGACAATTAACTAAAATAACAGGGGGAAAAGAGAGAGGGGAAGATGGAGAAGGTATCTGGAGCGGTCTGGAAGGAAGGGAGGCAGCGGAGTGGACGGAGCGTAACTACCGTCGTCGGAGAAGAAGAACCCTGAGGGAGGGAGCGGCGATGAGGACAAGGGCAGGGGCACGCGCGCTTGGTATGGCGCAACGCGGGAGGAAGAGGCGGAGTTGACTCTGCTGCTGGTATGGCAGCAGAGCGACGAGGAGGAGGGGAGGAGGTCGCCGGAGCTTGCGGGTCTCTTGGTCGGAGATGGGAGAGAGGAAAACTTGGGGGAATCTCCGTCAAAACAAGGCTGAGGATCTGCAGCCGGGTCTGGGGATCCTTTTAAAGGTGTTGGCCGAACCTTCTAGCGCGTGGAGATCGCGCAATCACCTCCGCCGGGTCGCTGGAGATGGAAAGAGGGTGGATACCCAAATCTCTCATGCGTTCGCACGAGAGATTGGGTTCACACCAGAGATTGTGATTGGCTTTACAAGGAAGGGAATTCCTCAGGGAATCTCCCTTCCATTTCTGGGAGGGAATCTCTGACGAATCAGAGAGTAATCCATCTCTCAACCTCGTCGGAGATCTGTTCTGCCCTAACAATGGCGGCAAGACCTGATTGCAAAGGTGGCGAGGAACTTAGGGGGCTCTCTGCAATGATTTTCAAAAGATAGGGACCAAGTTGTGATTTGGGTGTACTAAATTGCAAAGTAGGTCAAGTTGACCTCCACTTAGGTCCAAATTTTGGTATAAACCTAATTTGGACCTAAGGAATCCAATGGTGAAGTTGGATTTTAGGTTTGACCTCGTTTGACTGGACATTTTGCGTAAAAACCAACATTAGGTTAATTGAAGAGCTAGGACCCTAATCTAGGTCAAACTAGGTTCCAAAGGCCACATTAAGTGTTCTAAACCCTAAGGAGTATTTTTCCATGATTTTTAGAGGGTTTACTTGATTTTTATCCTGACCGGAACCTTGTTAATTTAAGTGGGTCTATTTTAGGGTTACCAAATGTCATTTAATTCCTAGATTGCACATAAACCCATTTCTAATTGACTCAAGCCACTTTTTACCTCATTTAGACCATTTGACCTATGTTTTGCTTCTGAGAAATCCTGTTTATGTACTGCAATGGTAAAATTACAGTTTTACCCTTTAATTCATATTTTCTTCTCAGAGCACTTATTCTTTTATTTAGGGCTTCTTTTAGGTTATGTAGGAGCTTTTATCTTCTTTATTAGGTCAAAATGAGCTAGTTATGGCTCATGATGAGGCTCTCATCACAGGGCATGGGTGGAGTTGAGAGCTGGTCTTCCAAATGACCTTGTGGTGATCAATTCCAATGGCAGATCAAGGGGAATTACCATCTGGGGGAAGAAGCAGGTGCTGCATTTGGTGGAGGTCTCTTTGGCTAGACACCTTTTGACTTGCAGGTTCAAAAGAGGCCAAGGAGACTGTGATCTCTATGTGACAGGTGCATATGGTCCTAGTGACCCTAGTAGGAGGCAGGAGCTATGGGAGGATTGGAACTTGGCTGCAGATTTTGTGAATGGGGTAGTTTGGCTTGTTGGAGGGGACTTTAATTGTGTTTTGGTGGGGAGTGACAAACCCAATGGGGTGGTGGATAGCTCTGCCACTGGCTTCCAGTTGATGGTCCAGGCTTTGGGCTTATGTGAGTTTCCCTCCTCAGGCTCTGAATTCACTTGGAGGAATGGAAATGGGCACATGTCCAGGATTGATAGGTTTTTTGGCAATGCTAGGCTATTGGATCTCTTCCAATTGTCCTATGTTTATGGTCTGGAATGCCCCTTCTCTGACCATACACCTTTGGTCTGGGACAATGGTGAGCAGGTGTTGGCTGTATCCTATTTCAAGTTTAGGAAGTCATGGTTGAGAGAGCCTGGGTTCAGAGATATGTTTGCTGGTTGGTGGAGGGCCCAGCAGATTGAAGGCATGGCTACCTTCAGGTTGGCTTCCAAGATTGTGGCTTTGAAAGGAATGCTAAAGGAGTATGGTGATATTGTCTCTGTTCTCAGGCATCAGAAACATCGAGAGGCCTTGATGAAGATTCAAGAACTGGATGCTAAGGAAGCTGTGGCTTAGCTGTCTGAGCTGGACTTTGCTGACAGAAAGAGGTGGCAGGGGGTGGTGGCTGAAGAAGACCTGAAATTGGAGATGGATTGGAGGGAACGATCAAGGAAGCTGTGGCTAAGTGAGGGGGATGCAAACACTAAATTCTTCCACTTGGCTGCCAATTCTAGGAGAAGAGCTAATCTGATCTCTTCAATTGTTAAAGAGGGGTAGAGAATTACTTCCATCTCTGATATTAGAGTTGAGGCTGTCAAGTATTTCAAGGAGTCTTCAAGAGCTGCAGGCAGGGGCTGTTGGAGGATGGCAGCTAGTGATCTCCCCAAAATTGCAGAGGCTCAAGGGTCCAACCTGGTAGAACCTATGTTTGAAGTTGAAGTCTTGAAGGCCTTTAAGGATCTCAATTGTGAAGGATCTCCTGGTCCTGATGGAATCCAAGTTCTCTTCTACAAAGAATTATGGGACATTGTGGGCACTGAGGTTATGGAAGTAATCAGAAAGTTTGAGAATGGCAATTTTGGGTTTGAAAGAATTAATAGGTCCTACCCCTTTCTTTTGCGAAAGACTCTAGGTGCTAAATCTTTTCTGGAGTTTAGATGTATTGCCCTCTCTAGCTCTTTGTACTTGGTGATTGGCAAGGTCCTGGCCAATAGATTGAGCCCTGTTTTGCAAGATTTGATCCATCCTGCTCAATTAGGCTTCCTCCCTGGCAGATCCCTACAAGAATCCTTTATCATGGCCCAAGAGATGATTTGTGGATGGCATAAGAGAAAATGCAAGGCTTTTCTTTGGAAGGTTGACTTCTGTAAAGCGTATGCTTCCATCAGTTGGCCTTATCTTTGGGATGTGCTTAAAAGAAGGGGCTTTCCTTCTACTTGGATCCATTAGGTGAAGAGATGTATCACCACTGCCTCTTTCACCCCCCTGATAAATGGAAAGCCCTGTGGGTCATTGGATTCAGCCCCAATGTGATATCAGGCAAGGATGTCCTCTGGCTCCCTTGATTTTCAATTTGGCAGTTGACAACTTAGCTTGGTATGCTTGTAAGCTTGCTGAAGTAGGCCTCATTAGAGGGTACTCTTTGTCGTGCAGGAGTAACCTGGCTCCCATTCTTCAGTATGTAGATGACACTATTTTCTTTGTAGAAGGGTCTATGGATGAAGCAAGGGCTTTGCATCATATGGTTAATATCTTTGGTGAGCTCTCTGGCTTGAGGTTGAATAAGGATAAATCTAGTTTGGTCTACTTTGGCTTACCTAAGGAGGAGCAAGGAGCTTTAGCTGCTATGTTGATGACTCCTCACATCAGTCTCCCTATTAGATATTTGGGGTTACCTTTGATGTGCTCTAGAATGAAGAAGAGAGATTGGAGCTGCCTCTTCGACAAGATTTCAGTGAAATTGGATGGATGGCATAGCAGTTTCCTCTCCAAAGGTGGAAGACTTATTTTACTCAACTCTGTGATCACCTCCATCCCTATTTTCTACTTTTCCATATTTAAAGCTCCTAACTCCATTTGGAAAAGGTTGGATGTGCTGAGAAAGAGATTCTTTTGGAAGGGAGCTAAACATGAGGGCAGATTCTTGTAGCCACTCAAATGGGAGTAGATTTGTCTTCCAAAAGATAGGGGTGGACTTGGGATTAAATCCCTGAAACACTTTAATGATGCTTTGCTACTTAAGTAGGTTGTTAAACTCTTGCAAGAAGACCTGAAGCCGTGGACTGTCTTGATCAGAGATAGCTATGGTGCATCCAACAGTGTGCTGTTCAGACTTCAGCCCAGCAGTCCTTCTCCTTTCTGGAAATCAGTGACAAGAGCCTTGGCTGATCATTTCCACCTGCTGCAGCCGGCTCTTGGGGATGGCAGGACCTTCAGCTTCTAGAAGGAGGGGTGGTCAGGGTTGGGTGTCTTGAAGGAGCTATATCCAAGAGCATTTTCTGCAACATCTGACAAGGAGGCCACTGTCAGCAGGATCTAGTCTTGCAGCAGCAGCAACTGGAGTCTGATTGAGGAGGATTCCAGCAGGGGAGGTACTCGACTGTGGGAAGAAAGGAGGAGGCTAATTTCAGACCTTGAGAGCTTTAGGTCAAGGCCTGGAGTGGAGGATAAGTACGTTTTGGAGGGGATCTATAGTGTGCAAAATGGCTATAACAGAATTTTGAGCCTTGAAAGTTGGTGGAGATGCGACTTCATTGACAAGAAGATCTGGCTTCTAAAAATTCCTCTTAAGGTACAGATATTTCTCTGGCTATGTAGGAGAGATGGATTGATCACTAGTGATCTACGGCATAGAAGGTTAGGAACTGATCACCATGTTTATTTTTTGTGTGAGATGAAAACTGACAATGTAAATCATCTCTTTTCTTCTTGCCTTGTCACTGATGCTATATGGAGAAGGACATGTCAGGAGCTGCTTCCAGATTGTGATTCTATTTGGCATGGGTTTGGTATGAGAGGGAGTCCACATGTACGAATGGTGTCACCCTGTGGTGTGTGTGGAAGGCAAGAAATGAGAGACTTTTTCAGGAGAGGCCAGTGTGCTGTGAAAGAATTGTAAGAGAGTGCTGGTCCCTTATACATTTTTGGGGATTTCTTTTGTAATTTCTCTTACTTGTTTATATAATATACCTCTCTGGATCGCTATCATAAGATGATAGATTTCCTTTCTATTTCAAAAAAAAAAAGTCTGAAGCAAATCATTGGTTTGAGTTCCCACCGTCGAGAAGAAGGAAAATACCTCCTTTAAGGACGCGATGTTAACATGTTACCACCTCGACGCTGCTCCATATCTATATTTCATATCTTTAGATGGAGCATTAAAGCACATTTTAGCAGCTCAAGTGTCTTGGACGGTGCTCTACCTATAGTGTCGGAGCAAGAGCTTGAGTTTGCTTAGAGTGCCCCTTTACACTGCATCGTGTTTTGGGGTTGTGAGCTCCTGGGTGGTGTAATGGACCGTGCTATCCCGAAGTACTGGCGCCAGAGCCCCCTCGAGGATTGGTAATGGGAATGATGGTCCCGACACATCTGTTGTAAGACTAAGCCAAAAATAAGCATGGGGGAGAAAAAAAAGAATAAATAAATAAATTAACACGCCCCTATAAATGTTGGCTTTTTACAAGCATGGATACAAGGTTTTAAAGGATTTTGCAAGTTGCAAATCAGATTCATGAGCCAGAAAAATCCTAAAAACAAAAATTTCAAGTCATCTGAATTAATAAGGGGTTAATTTGTGACTTTTCTGGATGATATATTGATCCCATTTTGTCTAATGGTTGGATCCAAAAACAAATCCGAATGTTTATGCTTAACAAATCCCGTGCCTCTTGTGTTTAGACCAACCAAGGTCCCTTAATCTTTTTTCTCCTCAAAAGTCGAAAAAATTAGATTTCCCAAAAATTCCGTTTTCTAAATAAAATTAAAGTTTTTTTTTTTTGAGAAAGAAAGGAATGCTATCGATTCACCGATAGCAAACTAGGAGAGCTTTTATTAATAAAAATGAAACAATTACATAATCGAACCCCATTGCTGTATGAGACTCCAGCAACAATTTACAATCTTATCCACATTCACTGGGGTCTCCTGAAAAACACACTCATTCCTAGCCCTCCATATAGACCATAGCACTGCCACCATATGTAAACATGGCTTATTCCCATCCACAAGATAACACCACAGATTCTCCCATGTGGGAAGGGAATCATTACAGACTTTCCTCCAAATATAGTCAGTGATCACACACGAAGAAAAAATATGAATGCTAGAATCATTATGCATCCCACATGGGTGGCAAAACAGAGTGGGAGTACCCATTCTCCTGTGTCTCAGATCTCTAGTAATCAGACCGTCCCTTCTGCAGAGCTACAAAAAAATTTGTATCTTCAATGGTATTTTTAAATTCCATAACTTTTTCCCCACCTCATCAAGTTCCACCTTCTTGGAAGAATTAATCAACTTGTCATAAGCAGCCGTAGCAGAAAACTTACCCTCCCATCTGTATGTGTCATATTCATGAGGCATGGGTTTGAAGGCAGCAAGTTCTTGCATGAGACGTTCATTCTCTGCTCGTGTTCATGTTTCATGAGTATTCCACATAGCATTATTAAAAGACCACTGCTCATACTCCACATCCCAATTATCAGACACCACAGCATTTTTATCTGAAGTCATTGCATAAGCAAGGGGGAACCTGTCTTTAAACACACCCCCAGGTACCCAATTCTCCAACCAGAATTTGAAGCTTTTCCCATCACCTAATATGGATTTGAACAAATTCCAATTGTCCCTCAGGGCACGCACCACTGAAGACCAAAAGGGAGATGGTTTATGGGGGTTTAGGCAATTCTTCTCAACATTGGCAATCCCATAACTATCCTAAACTATTTCTGTCCACATTTTTTTTCCCCCCAGCAGCAATCGAACAGCCCACTTCAACAGCAAAGCATCATTAAATTCCTTGAGGGATCTAACACCCATGCCTCCAATCTTTTTTGGCTTACAGATTGAATCCCACTTCAGAGGTTGAAGAAAAGCCCCTTGGTGAGAGGCCCCTTTCCAGAAGAATCTTTTGTGCATCACATCAAGTTTTTTCCAAATTGACTTTGGGGCTTTGAGAATAGAGAAAAAGAAAACTGGAATTGATGTGATGACAGAATTCATTAATATATACCTCCCCCCTTTCGATAGGTATCTACTGCTCCAACCCTCCAATTTCATAGCCACCTTTTCATATAGGAAAGATCAATCTGCTTTCCTCATTTTAGTGCATTTCAGAGGCAAACCCAGATATTTGATAGGCAGTGAGACCACAGGTGTACCCAAAGTGGTAGAGATGTCATTCTGTATCATTCCATTCATCCCAAAACATACTAGGGAGGATTTGTTTCCATTAAGTCTAAGACAAAAAATCTCACCAAAAATCTTTATCATATGAAAAAGCGCTTGTGCTTCCCTCTTCCCCCCTTCCACAAAAAAAATAGTGTTGTCTGCATATTGGAGTATGGGAGTTAAAGCCCTATTATTAGACATTGAGTACCCCCTTATGAATCCATCAACTGCCAGTTTGCAGGCATATCTTGCCAATGTATCCACTGCAAGATTGAAAATCAGAGGGGCAAGTGGGCATCCTTGCCTAACTCCACATTGGGGCTGAATCCAAGATCAGCATGGTTTCCCATTTATCAATGGGGAAAAAGAGGCCGTCATGATGCATCTCTTCACCCACTATATCAACTGAGGTGGAAATTTCCTTCTTTTAAGGATTTCCCACAGATACGACTAGGAGACTGAATCATAAGCCTTGGAGAAATCTACTTTCCATAAAAAGGCCTTGGTCTTTCTCCTGTGTCATAATGAAAGACTCCTGTAGCGATCTCCCAGGAAGAAAGGTAGATTGGACCGGCATTATCAAGTCCTTCAAAACTTCCCGCAATCTGTTGGCTATAATCTTACTAATAATAAGGTACATAGAATTAGACAGTGCAATGGGTCTATAGTTACAAAACTTCTCCGCACCTGATTTTTTAGGAAGCAGGTACAGATAGGATTTATTCAACCTCTCAAAACCAGAGTTGTCCAGTTCAAATTCATGAATAACCTTCAATACACCCACCTTGGCAACACTCCATAGTTCTCTATAAAAGAAAACCTGAATCCCATCTGGACCAGGGGCCCCTTCATTGTTTAAATCTTTAATTGCTTTTAGTACTTCTTATTCAAATATAGGAGTGACTAACATGTCTCTCTGATCACAACTGACATATGGGAAATCCACCGATGCCATCCTCCAAGAGCCTCTTGGTGCAGCCTTGGTCAGTTCTTTAAAATATTTACTTGCTTCAGTTATGATTTCACTAACAGATGTAATAGTTCTCTCTTCTACTTTAACTGATGAGATAAGATTGAGTCTCCTACTAGCACTGGTTGTGAGATGAAAAAACTTCTTGTTCGCATCACCCTTTTTGAGCCATAGTTGTCTAGATCTTTCACACCAATCCATTTCTCTTTTCAAGTCCTCCCCCACTACAGACTGCATCTGCTGCCTTTACTGCTGCTCGTGGAGGTTCAAAGGCTGCCTGCATTCCTTCAGATCCAATTCTCTGATCACTGCCAGAGCCTCCCTCCTCTTCTGTTCTCTGATCAAAGCCACTACCTATCCATATTCTTTTAGCATGTCATGCAGGCCAGACAACTTTGCAGCCAGCTGCTATGTAGTAGACCCTTGCACTCCCTTGTTCTGCCATCACTGAGACACCATTTGCACAAAGCCTTCCTCCCTAAACCAATATCTCTTAAGTTTGAAATAGGATCCAATGTCAGAATTCGTCCCACTGTCCCATACAAGTGGGGTGTGATCAGAGAAAGGCCTATCAAGGCTCATAACTGCTGATAATTGATGCCTCTCCAACAAGTTAAGACTGCCAAGAAACCTGTCCAACTTAGAAGTTTGTCCGCTACCATTTCTCCAAGTAAACTCCACTCCACTAATAGGGTATTCTGTCAATCCAATATTCTGCACAACCATTTGAAAGCCTGCCATTGAGCTATCCAACCTCCCACCAGGACTGTCATCACTTGAGAGATGACAATTAAAGTCACCCCCTAAAAGCCAAGGGACCTCCTGCACTCTTTGATGCATTGCAGAGAGTTCCTCCCAAAGATCAGACCTGTCTGCAGCCACACAAGGGCCATAAATGCATGACATAAACCATTCCATATCTCCTTGGGGAGATTGGCATCTGCAAGTAAGCATGTGCCTGTCACGAATGACTTCAATTACCAAAAGGCAAGACTTTCTCCACCAAAAGGCCATTCCACTAGACCTTCCAAATGCACCCTTTACCACAACATCCTTGCATCCAAATTGCTTAAAGTAATCCCATTCCTGACCATTCTCCATCTCCAAATGTGTCTCTTGAATGAGAGCACAATTAATCTCCCACTCAGAGAGATATCTACATAAGGAAGTCCTTCTCATCTTATTGCACAACCCACGCACATTCCAAGTCATCACTCTCATTCCTTGCCAGATTGATCCCCTTGAGCCACACAGCCCACAAACTCAACCATAATTGAGTTTGCAATAGTCTGCTCCTCAATAGGGGGAAGTTCTCCTTCCTTCTCCTTCTAAGCATATAAGGAGATCTACCCACACCACTTTTCTGATTGGATCCGCTACCATATTTCAGATCAGTAGGAATTGAGAACTGCACCTAGTTCACCTCTTTGAGAGCTCTACTGCTATTTCTGAGTAACAGCTCCATTCTTGTCCTGCCCTCCTCTTTGCTACTAAGAGCCTCTGATTCTATCACAGAATTATCAGCAACCTCGATATAACCATCCTCTTTGACTACCAAGGCTCAGCTAGAACCTCCTACTGCATCAACCTCTTCCATCAGATCCTCCTCTGCATAGTCCTGGTGGCAATACTTCCTCTTTTTGGACTCAGGAGCTTCATTAGGTGAAGTGTGGCTAACTCTTTCATCCCATTTCCTCACTTCAGTGTTGGCTCCAAACGTCTTAACCTGCCCTTGTTCAAACTACCCAAGCACTTGTCCAATCACTGTTAGACGAATAAGCCATGAAGAACCCCCACATCTGATCGTAACCATGTCAGGAATCGAGCCAACATTGAAGACGTCAGCCTCAATTCTAAGAGATCGGATGTCCCCTTCTCCAATCAAGACTTCAGACCCTTCACTGATGGACGCAAAGCCTGCTACCATCTTAGTAACAACTCCCTTAGATCTCAGATGCAATGGCAGTCCACTAATCTCAAGAAGAATCCTCCTAGAACCCACTCTTTGAGGAGGCCGATCAGGGAGAGCCCCATCAAAGGGGGGCACCATTCTCCAGATCACAATAAACTCTCCAAACGGTCTTGAACGAAATCTCAGTCGCTCAACATCCATCATGCCCAAACCATATACCAAAAAGGGAGATTGGGATAGCTTAGCCACCTTCCAGCCTGCAGACAAAAGATTTTGGGAACATACCAGATCTTGAGGCCTTTCTATCGATGGTTTGCCTGCCATAATCTCGCCAATTAGAGCGCCCCTCATCAAGATCTTTGCATAAGAGATCTCTTCAGAAATCGGGATCTCCACTTCAATTGAATGCCTGCTAAACGCTGGCGGCAGTGGCAATCGGGCCTCTTTCTTCACCATCTAGACAAGGCGTGAGAATGCCATCTTTGTCTGCAGCGGCTTCCTCCTAGGGCAAGAATCACGTTTGTGCCCTTCGCCCCTGCACGCCAAGCAAATCAAGGGGTTTCTGCATATCGCCGCCAAATGCCCCCTTTGTCGACATATGAAACAAAGAGCGTCGCCGTTCAATCTCCTCCAGGGCCTTCTTGGAAAGTTTTCAGACGTCCGACCAGACCCACTCCCTTCTCCTCTAGTCCCTTGACCTCCACGTCCTCCACTCACCTCCTTCTTAAGCCCTAGATGCCTCCATAACGCCACCACCCGCCGATCTCTCTCTCTCCCTCCCTCTCTCATGGGTGGACTGCTTCCAATGTTTTGTCAACATTTGATGTCCAGATTGGATGTCTTAAAAAAAAAAAAATTAAAGTTTTGCTAAGAGACTAGCAAAAGATAAGCATGGGGGTGTGCTAAACGCCAGTTTATCATCATTCTTATGCATTAAAACAAATCTAGATCTTAGGATTTCTCTCCGTAAATGGGTTTTTGGGCCGCATTTAGGCATTGATAAACTCCAGTTTATCATCATTCTTATGCATTAAACAAACCTAGCTCATAGGATTTTACTCCGCAAACGGGTTTTTCGGCTGCATTTAGGCATAAATTAGGTTAGGCATGCATTGCATTTTTTATTGTGTTTTTAATGTGTTTTTGTGAGTGTTAGGGATAAACAGATTGCCAGATCCCTAGTACCCTAGCACTCAAGAAGGCAACTAGTGAAGGAGAAGCTCTCACCAGCTGGAACTCAGCTTGATCCAGCTCACCATAGCTGGAATTCAGCTCACCAAAATTAGGGTTAGCTCATTCTAGCTCCATTCAGCTCATCTCAGCTGAATGGCAGCTCAAGAGAGCTCATCTTAGCTCACCCTAGCTCAAGTCAGCTCAGATCTAGCTCAACTTAGCCGAGTCTAGCTCATCTTAGCTCCCATTAGTCCATAGGGAGCTCTAGCTAGCTCAGCTGAGTTGACTGGAGTTCACCCCAGCTCAGGTCCAGCTACATCCAGCTCTACCCAACTCCAGCCAGCTGAAGATGACTTCATTCCAGCTCAGGAAGCTTAAGTCCAACTCCCAGGGACTCAGGTTAGCTCAACTCAGTTGAGCTAAGCTACCTTAGCTGCCTCAACCAGCTTGATCCTCCTCGGGGGCACCAGACCCAGCTCACCTCAGTTCATTAAGGTAGAAGCCAGGTCACTTTATCTTGGCTTAGCAGCTAGAAAAGAACTAGCAAGCTAGGCCTGCTAGAGTAGCTCCATCCACCCTCTTTAGCAGCTGCCATCTCCAGTTCAGCTCCAGGCTTCTCCCCCTCAGCTCCTCTATTCAAACCTTAGCTCATATTACCTATTCCTCTACTCCATAGCTAGCTAAGCTAGCTTAGCTTAGCTTATCTTAACTAGCATCCAACTCCTTGGCCATCCACCACCTTCAACTCAACCCTAGCTAGCTCCATCAACTAAGCTCACCTAAACTAGCTATCCTACACCAAGTTGGCGCCACCACCATCTCACCCCTTCACCGCATCACCACTACCAAAAGCCACCTACTTCCCTGATAAACGCCAGTTTATCATCATTTTTATGCATTTAAACAAACCTAGCTCTTAGGATTTTACTCCGTAAACGGGTTTTTGGGCTGCATCTAGGCAGAAATTAGGTTAGGCATGCATTGCATTTTTTTTTCTTTTTAATATGTTTTTGTGAGTGTTAGGGATGTACAGATATACAGATCCCTAAAACCCTAGCACTCAAGAAGGCAAATGGTGAAGGAGAAGCCCAGAATAGCTGGAACTCAGCTTGATCCAGCTCACCACAGCTGGAACCTAGCTCACTTGAACTAGGGATAGATCATCCCAGCTCCATTCAGCTAATCTCAGCTGAATGGCAGCTCAAGAGAGCTCATCTTAGCTCACCATAGCTCAAGTCATCTCAGATCCAGCTCAACTTAGCTAAGTCTAGCTCATCTCAGCTCCCACTAGTCCACAGGGAGCTCTAGCTAGCTCAGTTGAGTTGACAGGAGTTCACCCCAGCTCAGATCCAACTACATCCAGCTCCACTCAACTCAAGCCAGCTGAAGAAGAACTCATCCCAGCTCAGGAAGCTCAAGTCCAGCTCTCGGGGACTTAGCTTAGCTCAACTCAGTTGAGCTAAGCTACCTTAGCTGCCTCAACCAGCTTGATTCTCCCCAGGAGCACCAGACCTAGCTTACCTCAGCTCATTATGGTAGAAGCTAGCTTACTTTAACTTGGCTTAGCAACTAGCAAAGAACTAGCAACCTAAGCCAGCTAGAGTAGCTCCATGCTAGCCTCTTCAGCAGCAGCCAGCTCCAATTTCAACTACATACTTTTCCTCCTCAGCTCCTCCCTCCAAACCCTAGCTCCAACACCTTCTCCTCTACTCCCCCTTTAGCTAAGCTAGCAACCAGCTCCTTGGCCATCCACCATCTTCAAATTCAACCCTAGCTAGCTCCACCAACTTAAGCCTACCTAAGCTAGCTACCCTACTCAAGTTGGCGCCAACTCTTAGCCATCCCTTCACCCCATTATCACCACCAAAAGACACCAAAAGTTGGCTCCAAAAACTACCCTTAACCAACTCTCTTTTGGTGCCAACTTTCAGCCCTTAATCCACCCTACACCTACCCACATAACCCATCCTAGCCATCCACCTACCCCTCCTTCTAGAATCCTTCTTGGTGCCAACTTAGACCCCCTTCTAGAAGCCATTTTGGCACCAATATCAAGGGATGTTAACACCCATAACCACCCCCTAGGTGTCCCTTAAGGTGGCGCCAATTGACCTTGGCCATTGGATCCTTAACCACCTCCATCTCTTCATCTTAGCCCTCCATTCCAAGAGTCACCTTAGCCCCCCTCCTATTCTATAAAAACCCACCACCTACCACCATTTTGGGGCATCTTCCATTAGTGTATTTTGCTACCTATACCACCTATACCTACGGCCAAGAAGGAGTAGAGAAGGAGATTAAAGGGGCACATGACCAGCCCTTTTGGTGCCTTCTTCTCCCCACTCTCTTCAACTTGGGCCACGCCAAGGAGGAGGACTCTTCTACTTCAAGGAGGACAGCCAGGCAAGGGAGAAGGACCTAGGGTGGACATCCACCCTTGGAGAGAAGCTTAGGGCACGCCCCCTTAGGGCTTGCCTTGGAGGACATCACCTTGGCGGAGCACAGTAAGGAAAGAGTTGGAGGATTCTTTTCAAGCTTGGGAGCTACCAAACTTGGAGCAAGAAGCCCTCTTCTTCACCATCTATCTAGAGGATTTGTATTTGCTTTTTTTTATTTTTAATTTTTCTAGTAGTAGAAGCATTTCTCTACTAGGCCTTTTTGTAAAACACTTTTCATTAATCTAGTTGCCTTCTTTGCAATTTCTTATTTGCTTTTCTACTTGCTTTGTTTTTAGCATTTTTCACTCCCTCTCCCTAATTATTCTAGGCGTCCACTTTCCTAGAGTGAGCTTAGGGACAGGTTCTACTTGCCACTTAGAAGTAGTATTTTAAATTTGAAGTGTAAATCACCTTTTCGTCACCATTTTTCATGTTGTCTTAATTCAAAAACAAAAAAATGATATATTGAAAAAATACCAAAAAGAAAGTTGAGATTTGTATTCCAAGCAAGAGAATCACTTTTGCAAACATTTGGCATCCTTGCACGACCCTAGATACTCCCCTATCTAGGAATATAAATTTAAGAGTTGATCGATTTTACGCATTACAACGACCTAATTAACAAACCGCGTAAAATCGCTATCATTTCCCTCCAAAATTCCCTTCATTTCCACCATACACCTCTCCTTAAATCCATCTCCACCATCCACCTAACCCCCCTTCTAGAAGACCCTAGGTTGGCGCCAGAATGGTGGTGTCTCTCCACCACCAAAAGCCACCAACACCACCATAACCACCCCCTTAACACCCTTTAAGGTGGCACCAGCTAACCCTAGCCCTAGGATCATTCTAACCACCCATAACCACCACCAAACTCCATCCTAGCCCTCCACCTACTCACGCCAACTACCGCCCTCTCCACCTCTATATAAACCCACCTTATCACCACATAAAAATCATCCTCCATTAGTGTTTACTTCCACCTACATCCACCTATACCTACAGCCAAGAAGAAGGAGTAGAGAAGAAGATTAAGGGAGCACATCACCAACCCCTTTGGTGCCTTTTTCTCCCCACTCTCTTCAACTTGGGCCACGCTAAGGAGGAGGACTTTTCTACTTCAAGGAGGATGGCCAGGCAAAGGAGAAGGACCTAGGGTGGGCGTCCACCCTTGGAGAAAAGCTTAAGGCATGCCCCTTAGGGCTTGCTTTGGAGGACATCATCTTGGCAGAGCCGTAGAAGGAAGGAGCTGAAGATCTTCTTTTCAAGCCCGGGAGCTACCAAGCTTGGAGCAAGAAGAGCTTCATCCTCTTCATCACCATCATCATCTAAAGGATTTGTCTTTATTTTGTTTTCAATTTGTTTTTTTTGTAGAAGCATTCATCTACTAGTAGACAATTTCCTTTAGTATGAAAAAAAAGTTGCCTTAATTTCTTGTTGCACTCTTTCTTTTTGCATTACCTTGCTTTATCTTTAGTATAGTTTCACTCCTCCTTTCTAATTAACCTAGGCCTCCATGCGCCTAGGTTGAGCTTAGAAAGAGGATAATTTTTGTCACTTAGATTAGCATAGTAGGTGTAGTAATTTTTTCCACCAATAACTTCGCATGTTGCCTTAATTTCAAAAACGTAAAAATGATATACTGAGAAAGACCAAAAAGAAAGTTAAGATTTATATTCCAAGCAAGAGATTTAATTTTTGGAAACTTGCCTCCTTGGACGACCCTAGATACTCCACTATCTAGGAATATAAATTTAAAAGTGAATCCATTTTTGTGCGTTGCAACGACTTAAAACCCTAATTTAGCAAACTGCGCAAAAATGCGATCACTTTTTGTCGCCGTTGCTGGGGAGGCACGGCTTTGCTTAATCTTTCTTTCTCTTGCTTGAAGTGGATCTCATCCCCTTCCCTCTCTTTTCTCTAGTGTGTGTAGGAACTACAGCGGGAAAGCGGGAATTTGGAAGCGAAAGCTCAAAGTTCCTTTTCTTCCCATGGATTTTCAGGTTGGTTCCCTTTTCTGGTCACATAATTAATTAAAACTACCAAGAAAATATTTAACTTCGCTTTCAGGATCCCAAACATCTTAATTAAGTGGAGTGGTACTTTTTAAAACTCATTGATTGCTTATTTGCATCATCAACACCACTCCATTTCAAGTATTGGTGTTCTATTTTTCGGGTCCATATTTCTGTCTAGACTTGAAAAATCAATCCCTAACACCACAGGCCTCCTAAAATCATAAAATTTCATGTAGTGATTTCAAATTAAGTTAGGAACATCTGTTCCAAATTTTAGATCAATTGGATTTGTATTTAATTTTTAAAAATTCGTGGACTGCGGAGGGGTCACACCCTCTAGTCTTCTTATTTTGTTACTGTCCGTGAATTTTTAAAATTTTTATGCTCATCCAATTTTTGCAATATATAGCTTTCTGGAATCCATGAGAAATTTACACATCATATAAAATCACCAAAATTTTTTGAAGTCAGTGGTGATACTGAAAGGTCCAAAATATTCACGGGTATCATTTCTAGACTTTGACGCCAGTACAAATAAAAATTTAAAACAATTATCAAACAAATTCCTAAAATATTACAAAAATATTTTCTAGAATTCTTGTTTGATTCTCTTCAAAGTAGTGTTGTTTGAATTATTTGGACCACTACCTAATACAGAAAGCCTAAAAACAACTCATTAGTAGTTAAATTTCTGTCCTAGGACCAATTGAACTAGGGTTTCTTTTTTCATTTTTAGAAATAGACAACAAAAGGAAACATATCTTCTCCCATACAACTTGATTTCCTCTTGTTTGTGGAATCTCAAACTTGCTTGAAAACTTAAAAAGAAAACCCTAAAAATATACTAAGTTAAGTCCAATCCTAAAAGACAGAAATACAATAATTGTGTGACAACTTGCTTTTCATTGGAGCCACTTTCCAATTCCAGCACACACACTAAAAAAATATTGAAATAATAGGATAACAACCCAATTAACGCCCTCCACATTCCGTGTGCACTATAGTATCCTAGACCTAACTAAAATCCATAGCAACTTGACCCCTAAGGCTTCATCAACTTAGGCTTGCTATATAGGTCTTAAGTCTTCTTTAGTTAATGCCAATTCTATTATCATATCTGGTGTTCAGGCTGAGGGGCCATCTCAAACGACCAAGTGCGGGTTTGTACAAGCACTTAGGGTTTTCCCTGGGAAACATTTGCGCCCAAACCTCCCCTTAAGCAACTTGGCTAGATTTGTTGACAGAACGGGTATTCACTATTGATTACTTATTTCCTACGTAGACCAAGTCTTAGGTTTATTTTTAGGGAGTCACACTTATGTTAGGTCTAGCTTTGGTTGTTTGATTTGCACACTTTCTCTCATCTCTTTCTCTTCTCCTCCCCTCCGATTCTTCCATTTTATGCACGGGCGACGATCTCAACATCCATACCTGGAAGGACCATTTGATTTCGCCCCCCGCGCAAAAAGACCACTTTTTCTGTCTTCTTCTTCTTCTAAAAAAAATGAAAAATCAACAAAATGGGTCCACTAACCCTTCCACTTCCACCTCTAATCTTACCTCTAACCCTTCACCCAAAAGCCACCCACCTTTAACTTCCCACACTTAGAGCTCCCTAATCTTAAATTGCCCCAAACACAACATCAAGATTTAAAATTGATGGCTAAGCAGATTGATAAATTAAATTCCAATCAACAAACATTGATTAGGAAGATCCAAAAGCTAGCCAATCAAAGGCCAAACCCACCACCCTGTCAGCAGCCTATTATTCCTCTAAAAGATTTTTATGATCCAACTTATTATGAGGATCGACCAGGGGTGGTCATACCAAAGGGGGTGACCGGCCGATCTTTCGCTTTTAAGTCGTTTGTAGTTTAATGTGGTGGAAAAATCGACTAATCAATTTTTAATAAGAAATAACCACTCGCAGAGGAGCGGGTCGTATCCACAGGGAGGCAATAACGTATTAAAATTCGCGCCACTTAAAAATGTTTGTTCGGAGTCAATTTGGACAAGAACCAAGCCAAGATTGCCTTTAGATTAAGGTTTAAGCAAGAAACAATGCTGAAATGGCAATTATGAGAAACTACAGGATATTTTCTGCAATGCAGAGTGAATAGAATATGATTAAAATGTGGCAATGGCAGAAAATGTAAATTTTAATTAAAGTTTTACTGTAGCAAAACAGGGGAATTTTTCCCCGTTCTCTTGCGCGACGAGGAGATGATGGCAGGGCGCGGGAAGCTCGGAGGAGGTCCCTTGGATCAAGGGCTTTGAATCGGTGGTGGCGGCGAGTCGTGCGGCGGTCGGAGGTGACCGGACGAGCTCCGGCGGAGGTGCTGCAGCCGGCAGCTTGCGCAGCCTGTTGGCGTGAAGTCCGCCGCCTGCTGCTGCTGCGGGGGTGGCTGCTGCCGCTGCCGTGGGCACTGCTGCGGCTGGCGTGTGCGGCTGGCGTGCGTGGTGGTCGGTTGGGCGGTCTGCAGGCGGTTGTGCGTGGGTGCGCGGAGGGTCTGCAGGAGGGCGCTGGCGCGGTTGTGCGTGGGCGGTGGTCTGCAGGAGGGCGCTTGCGCGGTGGTCTGCGGGCGGTTGGCGTGTGCGGTGGAAGCTGCAGGCGGCTGTTGGAGGATGCTGCAGGCTGGTCTGCAGGCATTGGAGGAGAGCGCGGGCTGATCTGCAGGCGTGCGCAGGTCTGCAGCCGGTGAGCGGTGGAGGGTGCAGGCGGTTGTGCGTGGGTGCGCGGAGGGTCTGCAGGAGGGCGCTGGCGCGGTTGTGCGTGGGCGGTGGTCTGCAGGAGGGCGCTTGCGCGGTGGTCTGCAGGCGGTTGGCGTGTGCGGTGGAAGCTGCAGGCGGCTGTTGGAGGATGCTGCAGGCTGGTCTGCAGGCGTTGGAGGAGAGTGCAGGCTGATCTGCAGGCGTGCGCAGGTCTGTAGCCGGTGAGCGGTGGAGGGTGCAGGCGGTCTGGTGGCCGGTTGGAGAGTGCAAGCTGAGGAAGTGGAGGTGAGCGGGTAACTTCAGACGTCTGGGAAATTTCCCAGACGTCTTAAGTTACTAAGAGGGCGGCTGATCAGTAGCTCGGTGGTGGTGGTCTGCGACGACGGCGAGGAAGATGCACGCTAGGGTGCTCACGGTAATGCAGGCGAGTTCCGGATGGCGGTGTGGCCTGTCACACCACATGCCCACGGTGGTGGAGACTCGCCGCCACGGTAGAGGCCGGCAGTGTGGAGTGGAAGAGAGAGGTTCTCTCTGCACAGTGGTGGGTCGGTGGCGGAGGCCTCCTGAGCTCGGCTGCCTCCGTGCTCCTTTTGTAGTGGCCTGAACAAATTTGAAATCAGCGGCCGACCAGATCCACCGTATCCGCTCCCCCTTGAATGGCTCCTTCACTGCATCACGCGGGCGTTGGAGCGGCAGCCAGCCGTTCTGAAAGAAGACAAATAAAGAAAATATTATTAAAATATTAGGGTTATTTATGTATAGACCCTCAACTTCTATGTTAATAAAAACAATATACCTAATTGGTTATCTAATTAGATGAATGCTATTTTAAGCTAATTCTAAATGCACTTAAGATATGAATACAATGTATGGATTATGTAATTAGATTAAAACTATGAATTAATCTATTTACATCCTAATTTATACTAAATAAATGTTAGAATTAACCTAATGTGTAGGCACTTAAATACTTAAATAGCCCACAACTATGGGCTAATCAGGGGGCTTCGAGATCAAGCCTGATTAAATACTTCCATGGCCTTCCTAGGGAAGACCCTTTCAGCCACCTTGAAGTGCTAACTCTTCTTGCACAAACAACCCGTTCCCGAAATGTGCAAGAGGACATATGGCTGATGCGGCTTTTTCCATTATCTCTTAAAGATAAGGCCACTTATTGGTTTAGGACCATTGGCAGACGCATCACAACTTGGCCTCAGCTCAAGAGTGCCTTCCTCAAGAAATTCTTTCCAATAGGTCATTCTAATTCCCTGCGAAGATCTATTACGACCTTTCACCAAAAATCTGGTGAGACTTTCCATGATTCTTGGGAATGATTTCAAGATCTCTTAAGAAGTTTCCTGCACCACGAGATTCCTTTATGGAAACTCGTGCAAATCTTCTATCATGGATTAGAAGATCAAATCCGACATTTCGTTGATGCCTCGTGTGGCGGCAACTTCTTAAATACGGATGCTGAAAGTGCCTATGACCTTTTTCAAGAAATGAGTGAAACTCATTTAATCAAGCTTCCATGAACACATTTTGCAGAACTCAAAACCCGCAGTTCGATGTTCATGAAGTAGGCACTCAATCAATCCCTGTCACCCAAGACGATCTTCAAATGATCACTCAAAAACTTGACCAGATGCATATTAATCAAAAGAAAATTGAGGAAAGACTGGCCACACCAACCCAAGTTCCACACAGTCCACATCTAACCAAACCTAACTTTTCACGAAGAGAAAATTTACATAATCTCAACACTACTCCTGCTGATTATTACCAGTATTCTGAGGTTGCCCATGATTCACTAGGGAATTACAACTATCTAGATCTTAACCCCACTCACAATATTTCTGCCATCCAGGAGCCCTTTAAAAATTCTTCCGATTGGAAAAATTACCCGAACTACTCCTGGAATAATCAGGTTCCTTCCCAACTAGAACATTTTAATGGGTATGGGTCAAATCTAAACTTTCATCCTGGGCCATCCCAACAAGACATCGATGCCCAGATGATGCGAACCCTGCAGAAAATGCAAACAAAAATGATGGAAGTAACCTGCATCATTACAAATCTGAACAATCATATTGGGGTTACTCCAACGCAAAGACTTGCAGGACATCTTCCATCCCAACCCATGCCCAACCCTAATCACCAAAGGAACCAATATCCGAGCAGAAATCCACACTACTCGAATCAGCCACCTACTAAGCCACCACCTTAGCAGCCTCCCAGGTTTCCGCAACCGCAGGCCCCCCCACCTCCTCCAAATAATAATCTGACTGCACATGCAGTTACATTGCGTAGTGGGAAAACCACCACTGATCCCGGGCCTTCACACAAACCTGGTGAAATCCCCATCACTGTGTAAATTGACTCCCCACCTCCACATTAGGAAGAAAAAGAAATACAAAAATCTCAAGACACGATTCCTATCCCTTTCCCACAAGCTCTCCACCCCACCACCAACAGAAAAAAGAAATCTGAGCCTACTAAAGAAGAACTCATGGATCTATTTGGGCAAGTTCAAATCAATATTCCTCTCCTAGATGCTATCAAATATATACCTGCCTATGCCAAATTTTTGAAGGAGATCTGTACTCCTAAAAGGTAGGCCAAAAATCTAGGATAGATGCATCTCTCGGAGACAGTAAGTTCTGTCATACAAAGCAAGCTGCCTCCTAAGATGAAAGATCCGGGGACGCCTTTAATTTCAGTAATTATTGATGATACTACCTTTGATCGTGCCCTCCTTGATCTTGGTGCCTCAGTTAATATTATTCCCATGATTTAATTTGAAGAATTACAGATTGGTGGATTAAAACCTGTCGACGTTACCCTGCAATTAGCCGATCGATCTATAATCAAACCTCATGGGATTGTTGAGGATGTTTTGGTCAAGGTCCAAAATTGTGTCTTCCCTACAGACTTTCTGGTCCTTGACATTGAGGTACCTGAATCATTACTGGACTCCCCAATAATCCTTGGATGCCCTTTTTTGACCACTGCAAAGGCAAATATCAATTGCCGCACAGGCAAAATGGATATCACTTGTGCTGGCCAAACTATCACTTTAGATATTTTCAAATCCTCTAGGAGATTCCATGATGATAACTTTTCTGAGGACTCAGATACAAAAATTTCCAATATGGTGGTGGAGACAATGTTGATAGATACCCTTATCGACCATAATTTTTTTGAGGAATCTAATTCAGAATCAGTGGTCGGTGAAATCTGTGATCTGGAAACTTGTCTTGACCTAAAATCCATTCCTAATGAACCCCCTAATCACTCTAACCCACCCACTCTTCCCGTACCCTACTTTTCCACACTAACTTCACCCAATCCTCACCACCCCTTCCTTGACTCCTTTCTTTTGGACCTACCACCAACCCCGCCTGAGTTTGGCATCCAACCAGATTTAAAACCATGGCCAGACTCGGGCTACACTTATCATTTTCCATCCAACTTTGATCCTAGTATTGCTTCTAATCAATTTTCTAGGGATCTAGAAGAAGACACATTTTTTACGGGCATCCAAGTGTCCAACTATTTGCATGATTTTCCGTTTTCCATGCATACCTTCACACCTGGCTGAATGGCGTAAAAGATAGCATTGGATGGGAGGTAACCCATCATTTCTTTTCCTGCTTTCCTTTTTCCTTCTTTCAGGTTTTGACCATCCTAAAACCGACCGCCCTTCACTAAGGTGATCCCTTTTCCCTCCTAATGCATGAGGACAATGCATATCTTAAGCATTGGGGGTGTTTTTAAAATTTGACGATAGATTTAGGATTTCAAAACATAAAAACATGCATTTTTCTTTACTTTATTTCCTACTTGCATACCCAAATAAATAAAAATGTTGAAAACTTTTTGAGGAAAAATTTTGAAATCAGGACTAAGGTTGAAAAACTCACTTTTGGTACAATGGGATTTAATCTTTAACAAACTAGGGATGAGGATATGGATCTAATCATTAGAATTTCAGGGTCTATTTTAGACTAGATCAGATATCCTTTTCTAAAAATTCCACCTGAACTCATGATAGTTCAGGTGACTTGATTCTATTTTGTAACGTGGAAAGTATTTAACTTAGTTTCTGATTCAAAAACTTGCATTTCTTGAGGAACTTCTTGTGTCAATTTTCACACACAAGCCAACACTTAAAAACAACTAAAATTTTGAAAAACTCCCTTGTTTGGACTTAGTAAAAGTCTGAAACATATCATTAGCTTGAGTTCCCACTGCCGAGAAGGAGGAAAATGCCTCCTTTGAGGATGCGATGTCAACATGTTACCGCCTCGACGTTGCTCCATATTTGTATTTCATATCTTTAGATGGAGCATTGAAGCACATTTTAGCAGCTCAAGTGTCTTGGACAGTGCTCTACCTATAGTGTCAGAGCAAGAGCTTGAGTTTGCTTAGAGCGCCCCTTTACATCGCATTGTGTTTTGGGGTTGTGAGCTCCTGGGTGGTGTCATGGATAGTGCTATGCCGAAGTACTGGCGCTAGAGCCCCCTCGAGGATTGGTAATGGGAATGATGATCCCAACACATCTATTGTAAGACTAAGCTAAAAATAAGCATGGAGGACAAAAAAAAAAGAAGAATAAATAAATAAATTAGCACGCCCCTATAAATGTTGACTTTTCACAAGCATGGACACAAGGTTTTAAAGGATTTTGCAAGTTGCGAATCAGATTCATGAGTCAAAAAAATCCTAAAAATAAAGATTTTAAGTCATCTGAATTAACAAGGGGTTAATTTGTGAATTTTCTGGAGGATATATTGATCCCATTTTGTCTAATGGCTAGATCCAAAAACAAATCCCGATGTTTATCCTTAACAAATCCTGTGCCTCCTATGTTTAGATCAACTAAGGTCCCTTAATCTTTTTCTCCTCAAAAGTGGAAAAAATTAGATTTCCCAAAAAATTCCATTTTCTAAAAAAATTAAAGTTTTGCTAAGATACTAACAAAAGATAAGCATGGGGGTGTGATAAACGCCAATTTATCATCATTCTTATGCATTAAAATAAACCTAGCTCTTAGGATTTTACTCCGCAAACGGGTTTTTGGGCTGCATTTAGGCATAAATTAGGTTAGGCATGCATTGCATTTTTTAATGTATTTTTAATGTATTTTTGTGAGTGTTAGGGATAAACAGATTGCCAGATCTCTAGTACCCTAGCACTCAGGAAGGCAACTAGTGAACGAGAAGCTCTTACCAGCTAGAACTCAGCTTGATCCAGCTCACCATAGTTGGAATTCAGGTCACCTAAATTAGGGTTAGCTCATCCTAGCTCCATTCAGCTCATCTTAGCTGAATGGTAGCTCAAGAGAGCACATCTTAGCTCACCCTAGCTCAGGTCAGCCCAGATCCAGCTCAACTTAGCCGAGTCTAGCTCATCTCAGCTCCTATTAGTCCATAGGGAGCTCTAGCTTGCTCAACTGAGTTGACTGGAGTTCACACCAGCTTAGGTCTAGCTACATCCAGCTCTACCCAACTCCAGCCAGCTGAAGATGACTTCATTCCAGCTCAGGAAGCTTAAGTCCAGCTCCTGGGGACTCAGGTTAGCTCAACTCAATTGAGCTAAGCTACCTTAGCTGCCTCAACTAGCTTGATCCTCCTCGGGGCTCCAGACCCAGCTCACCTTAGTTCATTATGGTAGAAGCCAGGTCACTTTATCTTGGCTTAGCAGCTAGCAAAGAACTAGCAAGCTAAGCCTGCTAGAGTAGCTCCATCCACCCTCTTCAGCAGCTGCCAGCTCCAGTTCAGCTCCAGGCTTCTCCCCCTCAGCTCCTCTCTTCAAACCTTAGCTCATATTACCTACTCCTCTACTCCATAGCTAGCTAAGCTAGCTTAGCTTAGCTTAGCTAGCATCCAACTCCTTGGCCATCCACCACCTTCAACTCAACCCTAGCTAGCTCCATCAACTAAGCTCACCTAAGCTAGCTATTCTACTCCAAGTAGGTGCCACCACCATCACACCCCTTCACCCCATCACCACTACCAAAAGCCACCTACTTTCCCTCCAAAATTCCCTTCATCTCCACCATACACCTCTCCTTAAATCCATCTTCACCATCCACCTAACCCCCCCTTCTAGAAGACCCTAGGTTGGTGCCAAAATGGTGGTGTCTCTCCACCACCAAAAGCCACCAACACCACCATAACCAACCCCTTAACACCCTTTAAGGTGGAGCCAACTAACCCTAGCCCTAGGATCATTCTAACCACCTATAACCACCACCAAACTCCATCTTAGGCCTCCACCTATTCATGCCAACTATCCCCCTCTCCACCTCTATATAAACACGCCATATCACCACATAAAAATCATCCTCCATTAGTGTTTACTTCCACCTACATCCACTTATACCTACGGCCAAGAAGAAGGAGTAGAGAAGAAGATTAAGGGGGCACATCACCAGCGCCTTTGGTGCCTTCTTCTTCCCACTCTCTTCAACTTGGGCCATGCCAAGGAGGAGGACTTTTCTACTTCAAGGAGGATGGCTTGGAAAAGGAGAAGGACCTAGGGTGGACGTCCACCCTAGGAGAAAAGCTTAAGGCATGCCCCCTTAGGGATTGCTTTGGAGGACATCATCTTAGCGGAGCTATAGAAGGAAGGAGCTGAAGATCTTTTTTTCAAGTCTGAGAGCTACCAGGCTTGGATCAAGAAGAGCTTCATGCTCTTCATCACCATCATCATCTAAAGGATTTGTCTTTATTTTGTTTTCAATTTGTTTTTTTTGTAGAAGCATTCATCTACTAGTAGACAATTTCCTTTAGTATAAAAAAGAAGTTGCCTTAATTTCTTGTTGCACTCTTTCTTTTTGCATTACCTTGCTTTATCTTTAGTATAGTTTCACTCCTCCCTACTAATTAACCCAGGCCTCCATGCGCCTAGGTTGAGCTTAGAAAGAGGATAATTTTTGTCACTTAGATTAGCATAGTAGGTGTAGTAATTTTTTCCACCAACTTTGCATGTTGCCTTAATTTCAGAAACATAAAAATGATATATTGAAAAAGATCAAAAGGAAAGTTGAGATTTATATTCCAAGCAAGAGATTTAATTTTTCCAAACTTTCCTCCTTGGACGACCTTAGATACCCCACTATCTAGGAATATAAATTTAAAAGCGAATCCATTTTTGTGCGTTGCAATGACTTAAAACCCTAATTTAGCAAACCGCGCAAAAACACGATTAGGTATTTACTAGGATAGGCATACATTGCATTTTTTCTTGTCAGTTTAATGTGTTTTTTTGAGTGTTAGGGATCAACAGATATACATATACCTAAAACCCTAGCACTCAAAGAGGCAAATGGTGATGGAGGAGCTCAGACTAACTGGAACTCAGCTTGATCCAGCTCACCACAGTTGGAACCTAGCTCATTTGGACTAGGGTTAGCTCATCCCAGCTCCATTCAAATAATCTCAGTTGAATGGAAGCTTAAGAGATCTCATCTTAGCTCACCCTAGGTCAGGTCAGCTCTGATCCGGCTTAACTTAGTTGAGTCTAGCTCATCTCAGCTCCCACTAGTCCACAGGGAGCTCTAGCTAGCTCAGCTGAGTTGATTGGAGTTCACCCCAGCTCAGATCTAGCTACATCCAACTCCACTCAACTCCAGCAAGCTGAAGAAGAACTCATCCCAACTCAGGAAGCTCAAGTCCAGCTCCCGAGGACTCAGCTTAGCTCAACCTAGTTGAGCTAAGCTACCTTAGTTATCTCAACCAGCTCAATCCTCCCCAGGAGCACCAGACCCAACTCACCTTAGCTCCATTCAACAGAAGCCAACTCACTTTAGCTTGGCTTAGTAGCTAGTAAAGAACTAGCAAGCTAAGCCAGCTAGAGTAGCCCCATGTTGACCTCTTCAACAGCTGCCAGCTCCACTTTAGCTCCAGATTCTTGAGATCCAACTCCTCCTCCTCTACTCCACCATTAGCTTTAGTCCAAAATTCAATGGAGAATTTTTTTTTTTTAATAAGAAAACAAATTCTAACTAATCCTACGGTTCAAGCAAATCCTAGATCTAACTAATATAACCTATGAGTATTTACCTGAGATTTGAACTTGCGATTTCTCCATTCGTTACGTCTTTCCCTTGGATTTCTACTCTTCCTGCACATGCAAATAGAATAGGTTAGAAATCTCAAATATGCACTAGGAATAAATGCTTCAAAAATTTCCATTGCCTTCCTGGCAACAGCGCCAACTTGTTCGGCATGTAATTTGCATTTTAAAAGTTAATTCAGTTGTAGTATAGCACGAAAACACATCAACAAATAAATTTATAAAACCAGTGAGTACCAAGTCGTTTACTTGGAGGCAATCGCAATTTATGCAAAAGTATTTCAATAAAACTAATTTTAACTAGATATATATGTGTATATATGTATAAAGCAGATATCCAAAGAATCGAAATTTTATTGTAATTAGATAAAGTTTTTCACAATAGAAAATGCTAATAGCGACAGATAGATAGATAGAAAGAGAGAGGGGGAGAGAGAGAGAAGAAAGTGGCAGAGAAACAACGTCGCTTATGGGTTGCTTGTGCTAGATGCGGCAGTACCTCAGATCTAGAGGGCCGGGATGAAGGTTGGAGTGGAGTTGCAGAGGGATGGAGAGTTGGAGAGAAGGTGGGATATGTCTGGAGTTGATGGAAGAGAGAGATGCTTCAACTGGGGGGCCCTAGGCCTTCTTTTATAGCTTTTGTGGAGGGCAAAAAGGGTATTTTAGCCCTTAATTTCATGTAACAACTCCTGTTTGATCAGATCCGTTGATCGGGAGATCATCGGATCAGATATGGCCTCAAAAAACCTTCAAATTTGCCTCCATCGCATGGATTTAATCCCTTGCTGACACGTGGCACCTGCTGCTCCCTTGGATCGCGATCGCATGGCCCTGCTTCCTCCTCGCACGCCCATTGCAACAAACTCTCTCCACGCGCACACCCTCAAGGCCCTTTTCAGGCTTGATCCTCAGCCGTTTGATCATGAGATTGGATGGCTCGAGCACGCTTGCCTCCCCTTCCTAGTCTTGCAAAACGCGTGCGATTGGGCATCCTCCCACGGCATGCTCTGATCATGCCACATGGTCACACCCTTCTCAACCCGGATCTCTACCATCTCAACCCATACCCAACCCGTGTAATATCCAGAATCCGAGCAATCAATCCCAAGGGTACGGGAATCAGAGGGACCCACACGCACATGCTCAGGTGGTTCAGTAGGGTCCTTCATCTTCTGCTTCTTCTTCAAATCAAAGGGTCTTGGCTAATGAAGCCCCTCCAATCATTCCTAACCCTCCCCAAGACCCAAACTCAAGATCCAAACTCATTCGGTTACTTGAGGAGTGGAAAACAAACTCAAGATCCACAACCGCACTATTCTGATCTACCAAATCCTGGAAAGTCTGAGGAGAGAAAGGAGAGATTCGAAGAAGAAATCAAGGCTTAGGAACCTGATTCCAAAGATCTAACTCATGTTCCTTTTCCTGAGGCCTTGATTAAACCAAGGAAGAAGAAGCTTGTTGATAGTAATGAGGAGCTCTTGAATATATCTAAGAATGTCGAGATCAATATCCCACTCCTCACGCTATAAAGGACATACCAGCTTACGCTAAATTTTTGAAGGATTTATGCACACAAAAGCGTAAGTTGAGAGAATCTACTTTGAGGAAGGTGGTACTCTCCGAGTAGGCTAGTTCTGTTACCCTGCATCACCTCCCTTAGAAAAGGAGAGATCCAGGTGCTCCTTTGATTTCTTGTGTCATCGGAGATTACACTTTTGATAGAACACTTTTGGATCTAGGTGCATTTATTAACCTAATTCCAACTTCTCTTTACGAGAAATTCAGTTTAGGTGAACTTCGATCGACTTCAGTGACGTTGTAGTTAGCGAACTGTTTAGTCACAAATCTGCGAGGTGTTATTGAAGATGTTATTGTTAAGGTTAAAGATTTCTATTTTCCTACAGATTTTTTTGTCCTTGACATGGATGTACCTAAAAATCTGAGGAACACGCCCATCATTCTAAGGCATCCATTCCTAACAACCGCAAAGGCCAATATCAACTATGAAAGCAGTAGCATGGAAATCGCCTTTGGGGATCAGAAATTGAAATTGGATATTTTTAAGGTGATTAACAATTCGCGTATTGTGGATTTATGGAGGAACTTGAGGAAGATAGTTTGAATATTGAAACTTGTATGGTGATTTTTGCAATTGAAAGTTACTCAAGTTGTGATAGATCTGAACTGCAACCCTCTATGGCAAACCCACCAAATTTTGAAGAGGTTATTGATTTTATTCACTTTCAACCTCTTCCGCTTGATGAATCTTCATCAGCATCATCTTTACCCTCAATCCAAAACCCAACCCAGCTCGAACTGAAATCATTGCTTAAGAATTTGAAATATCAATTTTTGGGACCTCAAAAGACGCTCCCTGTAATTATCAGTGCCAAATTAACTGAGTAGGAGATTAAACTAATCAAGGTCCTAAAGGAACATAAGGAGGCAATTGGTTGGACCATTCATGACCTCAGGCGAATCAAGCCATCTTACTACAATCATAGAATAATTTTGGAAGATGGATCCCGCCCTTCTCGCCAAATGCAGAGGAGATTAAACCCTAATATGCGAGAAGTGGTCAAGAAGGAAATTATCAAGTGTGTTAATGCATGAATCATTTATGCGATCTCTGATAGCCCTTGGGAAAGTCCCGCGCAAATTGTTCCCAAGAATGCCAAGATTACCATTGTGACTAACAAGAAAGGAGAATCTATCACAACTCATTTAGCTTCCTCTTGGAGGGTTTGTATTGATTACAGGAAGTTGAACACAGCCACGAAAAAGGATCTTTTCCCTTTGCCCTTTATTGATCAAATCCTTGAAAGACTAGCCGGGCAAAACTACTTCTGTTTCCTAAATGATTACTCGGGATACAATCAAGTCCCTATCCATCTTGAGGACTAGGAAAAAATGACTTTCACCTATCCCTACGGAACCTTTGGTTTCCGTAGGATGCCATTAGGCTTATGCAATGCACCTGCGACTTTTCAAAGGTGTATGCTAGCTATATTCTCAGACATGGTGGGAGAGTTTATGGAAGTCTTCATGGCCAATTTCTTTATTTTCAAAGAATCATTTGATTCTTGTTTGGCTAATCTTGAAATGATTCTTAAAAGATGCATCAAAACAAGGCTGGTCCTTAGCTGGGAAAAGAGTCATTTCATGACACAAGAAGGCATCGTCATGGGTCATGTAATCTCTGAATAGGGTATCGAAGTTGACAAAGCTAAGGTTGATGCTATCTCTAAACTTCCTCCTCCTACATTTGTCAAATAAATTCGATCATTTCTGGGTCATGTGGGATTCTATAGGAGGTTCTTCAAGGAGTTTTCTAAGGTTGCTCACCCTCTAAGCAACCTTTTTACCAAAGATATGCCATTTGATTTCAACAAATCATGCCTTAAGGCATTTGATTTTCTTAAAATGGCAGTCACTTGTGCTCCGGTGTTGTAACCACCGGTTTGGACAGCCCCATTTGAGATCATGACCGATGCTTCTGATTATGCGGTCGAGGCTATTTTGGGTCAAAAGATTGACAGGAAGCTGTTTGTCATCTACTATGCTAGTAAAACTCTGGACGAGGCCCAGAGGAATTACACTGTTGCTAAGAAGGAATTATTAGCTATAGTATTTGCTTTGGAGAAATTTAGGGCTTATCTCTTAGGGTCTCATGTCATAATATATACTGACCGCTTAGCCTTGAGACATCTCTTTGCCAAAAAGGATGCCAAACCCTAACTTATTTGATAGATTCTTCTGCTTCAAGAATTTGATCTTCAAATCAAGGATAAATCTGGGGCACAAAATGTGGTAGCGGATCATCTTTCGAGACTTTTGAGTGACTCTTCTCATCCGAATATTCCGATTGTTGACACTTTTCCGGATGAGGCTATCCTTACAGTTTTAGGTGTCCAAACCCTGTGGTTTGCTGACATTGTAAACTATTTGGCTGTTGGTCAAATCCCTCAGGATTAGACCAAGCAACAACGAGATAGACTCAAATCTAAGGCCAAATATTACTTCTGGGAGGACCCTAAATTGTATCGCATCAGCTCTAATCAAATTATTCATCGTTATATTCCAGATATTGAATTCAAAAGTATACTCAACTTGTACCATGCATCTACATGTGGTGGACATTTCTCTAGGAAATGGATGGCTGCAAAAATTTTGCAATCTGGATTCTTTTAGCCATCTTTATTCAAGGATGTCCAGGAATTCTCGAGGTCATGTTCCCAATGCTAGGCACTTGGGAGCATAACCAAAAGAGACATGATGCCCCTAAACCCGATTCTTCCTGTCGAAATCTTCAACGTTTAGGGCATCGATTTCATGGGACCCTTCCTCCCTTCATTTGGACATTAGTACATTCTCATCACTGTTGATTATGTGTCCAAGCAGATCGAGGCCATTCCCACCGAAACCAATGACCACAAGGTGGTCATCGATTTCATCAAGAAGAACATCTTCAGTCGGTTCGAGATTCCGAGGGCTATCATCAGCAATGGTGGTTCTCACTTCACCAATGCCCAGTTTCATAATTTACTGGCAAAATACGGGATAAATTACAGAATCTCCACACCTTACCATCCCCAGACGAATGGACAGGCCGAGATCTCCAATCGGGATATATCAAGAATATTCTTCAGAAGATGGTTAGGCCTGATCGTAAAGACTGGACTCAAAATCTTGAGGATGCTCTTTGGGCCTACCTGATAAACGCCAGTTTATCATCATTCTTATGCATTAAAACAAACCTAGCTCTAAGGATTTTACTCCGCAAACGGGTTTTTGGGTTTCATTTAGGCATGAAATAGGTTAGGCATGCATTGCATTTTTTTATTATCTTTTTAATATGTTTTTATGAGTATTAGGGATGTACAGATATACAGATCCCTAAAACCCTAGCACTCAAGAAGGCAAATGGTGAAGGAGAAGCCAGACTAGCTGGAACTCAGCCTGATCCAGCTCACCACAGTTGGAACCTAGCTCACTTGAACTAGGGTTAACTCATCCCAGCTCCATTCAGCTAATCTCAGCTGAATGGCAGCTCAAGAGAGTTTATCTTAGCTCACCCTAGCTCAAGTCAGCTCAGATCCAGCTCAACTTAGCTGAGTCTAGCTCATCTCAGCTCCCACTAGTCCACAGGGAGCTCTAGCTAGCTCAGCTGAGTTGACAGGAGTTCACCCCAGCTCAGATCTAGCTACATCCAGCTCCACTCAACTCCAGCTAGCTAAAGAAGAACTCATCCCAGCTCAAGAAGCTCAAGTCCAGCTCCTGGGGACTTAGCTTAGCTCAACTCAGTTGAGCTAAGCTACTTTAGCTACCTCAACTAGCTTGATTCTCCCCGGGAGCACCAGACTAGCTCACCTCAGGTCATTATGGTAGAAGCTAGATTACTTTAGCTTGGCTTCGCAGCTAGCAAAGAACTAGCAAGCTAAGCCAGCTAGAGTAACTCCATGCCAGCCTCTTCAGCAGCAGCCAGCTCCAACTTCAGCTCCAGACTTCTCCTCCTCAGCTCCTCCCTCCAAAGCTTAGCTCCAACACCTTCTCCTCTACTCCTCCATTAGCTAAGCTAGATTAGCTTAGCTTAGCTTAGCTATGCTCCAACTTCCTTGGCTTGTACCACCCCAAAAACCCACCTAACAACTCCACCCAACTAGCTCCACCTAAGCTCCACATAAGCTAACCTACTTGGCACCAACCTAGCCTACCCACCACCTCCAAAACACACCTAAAAGTGGTGACAAAACCACCCTAACCACCCCCTTGATGGCACCATTTTTCCCTCCAAAATTCCCCTTCATCTCCACCACACAATTCCCCTTGAATCCATCTCCACCATCCACCTAACCCTCCTTCTAGAAGACCCTATGTTGGTGCCAAAATGGTGGTGTCTCTCCACCACCAAAAGCCACCAACACCACCATAACCACCCCGTTTAACACCCCTTGGGTTGGCGCCACACACCCTTGGCCATAGGATCACCAACCACCTCCATCCTTCCATCCTAGCCCTCCATTTCAAGGGGCACCTTAACCCCCCATCCTACCCTATAAAAAGACCACTACCCACCACCATTCAAGACATCCTTGGCTAGAAAATTCACTCTCATATTCCACCTAGAATCCCACGCCCAAGAGAGAAGAAGAAGAAGAAGATTAAGGGATATTCTGTCCCCTTGGTGCCTTCCCCTCTTCCCTTCTCTCTTGGGTCATGCCAGCCAAAGGAGAAGCCAGGCAAGAAAGATCTTTGGAGGAGATCTTGAAGGTGGTCCACGCCACCTTGGAGGAGTTTTTGAGGGTGGTGCACGCCCACCCCTTGGAGAGAGCATTGAAGGTGGTAGCTTCCACCTTGGAGGAGCTCTCAAGGAAGGAGAAGAAGGAGGCCCTCTTTTCAAGCCAAGGAGCAGCTAGGCTTAGAGCAAGAAGACTCCCTTCTTCATAAAATTTTGCAGGAGGATTAGTGTTTCTTTATTTGCTTTTAAATTTTTTTAGTTCTAGTAGAAGCATTCCTCTACTTGTCCTTGAAAAGAACACTAATTCTAGTCAATTAAATTGCCTTCTTTTAGCTTTTTATTGCAATTGTTACTTTTGATTCTAGCACTTGTTTCACCTCTTCTTCCTAATTACTCTCGGCCTCCACTTGCCTAGAGTGAGCTTAGGAAGAAGATATTTCTATCTTTTAAATTTTAGTTAAGCAATTGTAGGTGTTAGTACTTTCTGTTACAATTCGCATTTTGCCCTCGTCATTTCAAAACAAAAAAAAAATTATATATTTAAAATACCAAATAGAAAGTTGAGATGTGTTTTTAGCAAGAGAATTGAATTGCAATTTTTGCCTCCTTGGACGATCCTAGATACTCCCCTATCTAGGTTTATAAATTTAAAAGCGTATGCAAATTCGCATGTTACAATGACGTTAAAAACCAGCTTTTACAAATCACGCATATTTTGCTATCACTACCGTATGGTGTACAAAATGCCTACCGGCATGTCACCATTTCATCTGATGTACGGAAAGGCATGCCATTTACCTGTAGAAATTGAGCATAAGACGTTCTGGGCAATCAAGCAATGCAATCTGGATTTGAGTTTAGCTGGAAAGACCAACTCCAACTATCTGAGTTGGAGGAGCTTAGAAATGACACATACGAGAATGCCAAGATCTACAAGGCTTGGACAAAAGCTCTTCATGACCAATTGATATCCCGAAAGAGCTTTGAGCCAAACCAGAAGGTCTGGCTCTTTGATTCTCAACTTAAGCTCTTTCCTGGCAAACTTAGGTCAAAATGGAATGACCCATTCATCATTGATTAGATTTTTCTAAACGAGGCCATTCAGATTTCTGACCCAAAGATGGGTAATTCATTCAAAGTCAACGGTCAATGTCTAAAGCCTTTTATTGATCGTATTACTCTAGAACCCATCTCAGACAAGGTTGCTTTCATCATGTTGTGATTTCTTTGGCTGCACTTCGCCTAGCAGATGGCATTAAACTTAGTAGTTGTACAATCTGACTCAGAGCTGACTCAGGCATCATATTCAGGCGATGTCTTCTACATTCTACCTTCCTTTCATGTCTTTTATTCTCAATGCGGACATTGCATCAGATAGGCATGGGGGGGTCGACTCATTTTTGAATCAAATTGTCAGCTCTGTGGAATTCTTGTAAATTCTACTTGTTTTCTTATATATACATTTAAAAAAAAATTTGAATTAGGAAAGAATACTTGGGTATTAGGACTTTTCAATTTTAGGAAATATTACAGTAGGATCTGAACACTAAGACCCTTCAGGTCTTTAGGCATAATCAGCTCCGGTATCCACTAAAATGTGGATTTGTTTATCGAGTCCTCACCATCCTGAATTCTATTTCAATTTTATTAAATAAGTTTGGGTGATAATTATAAGACTTATCAACCTGCCCTCTGATTTGAGGGAACTTTAAGTCTAACCATCTACACACTATTCGTCACTGACTTGTTGTTTGGTGGTTTTAATGGAAATTGGGTAGCTAATGAACCTTCTAGGGTGGTATGGTTGGCAAGTTATCATGGGTAGCAGCCCATAGGTAGGTTGTCCAGAGCCCAACCACTAGACCATTCTTTTCCTACTGCCTTTAGGTAAATCTTAGACCAGGGAAGCCACCTACTTAAAAAAAGAAGAAAATCCAACAAAAAAAAAGAGAAGAAAAATAAAAGGAGAAAAAGAAAACAAAAGAAATAAGCCACACTTCACCGCACGGGTATGGCTGGCAAGTTATCGTGGGTAACAGCCCATTGGTAGGTTGTCCAAAACCCAGCTCAAGAAATGCACATCAAATTCCTAAAGCACTTAAGAAGAAGCAGAGAAGTAGAATAAGCTAGGGAGATATACACTGGATTCACCCTTGTGTTGATTCCATAAAAAGAAAAAGTAGGGAGAAAGCTACCGGTTGTATAGATACACCTTTAGGTAGAATTCCTTTTAAGGTCACCTAGGGGTGTAGAAACCTGAAGTTCGTTTTGATTGTCGATCAATGAGTCAATCACTTTCACAAAAAGATGCTTAGAACTTAGGGTTCTCATCAAGTCATGGGTGGGTTGAGTGGCCGTAGAAAGCCACTCTGTAACCCTAAACTCAAAAATCCAAAAAAATTAGAAAAAAGAAAAAGGAGAAAAAGAGATCTTTCTTTGAATAAGGTGAGGGCTTGAGGCAGACTGCATTTTGGCAAATACACGGGCGCTGTTGTGCCTTTGAAAGTTCAAGTCCAAAGTAAAAATTTCTTAATGTTGAAAATGACTTATGCCCGAGTAATCCAACCCTAATTCTTTTGTAAATAGCATATTATTTTTGCTAGGGACTAGCAAAAGATAAGCATGGGGGTGTGATGTGCATACATCTAAATAGCCAAAAATGTCTATTAATGCATGTTCTTAGTGTCATATTAGCATCATAAATTGTAAATATTGCATAACATGCATAATCATGCATTTAGGTCAAGTTGTATAAATTGTATAGTAATTGTCTCCTTTTATGGTCAGGGATAGGGCAATTTTTAATCGAGGCTCAGATCGAAGATCCAACCATACGGATCTGATCAAGGCGACGATTGGAGTTCAATAACTCCAAGATCGCCTCGATCGGACATCTGTAGGACCAGATAGAAACCAAGGAAGCCTAAAGATCAAGGGCCAAGATGGTGCCAATCTACACCTCAGATGACAAATTTAATCATACGGATGGGTTCAGATCGATTATCGTAGCCTACCGGTGTGAAAATTTGTCTAATCCGACATCCGTGGCACCATCTACAACAGGCAGAAGATGGATAGCCAAGATGGCGCCACGTGGTGCCATCATAGCCACCCAAATTAGCCGCAGCACTGCTCCGTATCTTTTGAAGGTATGGCAAGGCATGATCTGGGCCATTGGATCTTAATCCAATGGCCGTAAAGCATGCATGCTTAATTCGTAATCGTGATAAAGCGCGCCGCTAACACAGCGGTCGAGAGGCGTTGCGCGAGTGCACGACATGCGTTCGACTCGCCATTTGCAGCACGTGAGTGTCTAATCGCGACCACGCGATCGGCTGCAGGCAACTTGGATCATCCAATAGCACGCACGCACAATCTGACGCATAGCACGCACGCCCGATCGCACATGGGCACGCGCGAGGGGAAATCTAAGCCGTCCAATCTCACGATCGAACGGCTAAGATTTAAAGTACGTGAGCTTGTGTTATGAGAACGGTAGGCGAGGAGGCACGTGCAGCGCGTGCACGTCGGCCACGATCAGACCTTTTGTGTCAAATAAATCTGTCACTAAAGACCTGATTTTAATGCTTTAAGCTTGAAATGACAAATTTACCCTCAATTCCTACAACTATAAAAGGAGACCCGACCTCCACTTCTTCTTCATCCCTTCCTTCACTTCTCTCCCTCTCCAAAGCTTAAGAGAAGCTTGTCCCACACCCAGGATGCTATTTTAGAGCTAAATCCAATTTTCTTGCCCCTGTTCCAGAAGTGGATCCTGCGGCAACGACGACGTGTTGCCTCATTCCCGCTTCTTCCTACTTCTTCCTCCTTATTGCTCCATCCTCTGTCTTCCAAGCGTTGCTCTGTCCGGCTCGTCCTCCAAACATTCGTCAAGGAGGATAACATCTCTCTCCCTTCTTTTTAATTGCTTTCTAGAATAGAATTTTCTGCTTTCTAGTTGTAATCATTTCCCGCTTTGTAGTTGTAAAAACATTCTGATTATATTAAGTGATTGTTCTCTCTTTCTCTTTCACTCTCTCTCTCTTATTGTTTATATCAATTTTAGTGTAATTATTTCATTTTCAAACAAAAACACAAAAATATAAATTACGGATTTTAGATCGACATAGCCTCCCTTTGTTCGACCCAGAATTCTTAGGATTTCGATATAAATTTATTTGTTGACGGATTTCTTCGCAAATCAAACTACAACGACAGGCTTTTTTGAAACCAACTTCGATCACGTAGTTTTCCGCTATCAATAGATGTCGCTTGTAGGATGTTTGTGCTTGGTGCGGTAGCACCTCAGATCTAGAGTGTCGGGATGAAGGTCGGAGGAGAGTTGCAATGAAGGTAGAAGATATCTAGAGTTGCTAGAATAGAGATGCTTCAACTGGGAGGCCTTGAGCCTTCGTTTACAGTTTTAACAAGGGGCAAAGTATGTATTTAACCCCTTTATCTCATGCAACAAGTCTTATTTGAATAGATCCATTGATTGGGAGACTAACGGATTAGATCTGGCCTTAAAATAACTTCCAACATGCCTCCATCATGCAGATCGCACCTCTGGCTGACACGTGGCATGCTCTCATGTGTCAGTTCTCCATCGGGTATTCCCGCTTTCTCCTCACATGCGCCCAACAGTTCCCCTCTCCGCACGTGCACCTGCAAGCCTCTTTTCAATGCCTAATCATTAGTTGTCCGATCTCACGAGTGGACGGCTCTCGTGTGTGTGCGCCTTGCTTTCTGATGAGAGCCTCATCATGAGCCATAACTAGCTCATCTTGACCCAATAAAGAAGATAAAAGCTCCTACATAACCTAGAAGAAGGCCTAACTGAAGGAACAAGTGCTCTGAGAAGAAAACATGAAATAAAGGTTAAAACTGCAATTTTACCATTGCAGTACATAAATGGGATTTCTCAGTGGCAAAACATAGGTCAAATGGTCTAAATGTGATAAAAAAGGGTTGAGTCAATCAGAAATAGGTTTATGTGCAATCTAGGAATTAAATGACACCTAGTAACCCTAAAACAGACCCACTTTAATTAACAAGGTTTCGATCAGAACAAAAAGCAAGTAAACCCTCTAAAAATCATGGAAAAACATCCTCTAGGGTTTAGAACACTTAATTTGGCCTTTAGAACCTAGTCTGACCTAGAATAGGGTCCTAGCTCCTCAATTAACCTAATTTGGGTTTTTATGCAAAATGTCCAATCAAACAAGGTCAAACCTAAAATCCAACTTCACCATTGGATTCCTTAGGTCAAAATTAGGTTTGTACCAAAATTTGGACCTAAGGAGAGGTCATCTTGACCTACTTTGCAATTTAGTACACCCAAATCACAAATTGGTCCCTATCTTTTGAATAGCTTTGCAGAGAGCCCCCTAGGTTCTTCACCTCCTTTGCAAACCGGTCCTGCCGCCATTGCTAGGGCAGAACCGAGCTCCGACGAAGTTTCGAGAGAGCTTGCTCCCTAATTCCTCGGAGATTCTCTCCCAGAAATGGAAGGGGGATTCTCTGAGGAATTCCTTTCCTTAGAAAGCCAATTACAATCACTGGTGTGAACCCAATCTCTCGTGCGAACGCACGAGAGATTTGGGTATCCACCTTCCTTCAATCTCCGGCAAGCCGGCAGCGTTGATTAAGTGGTCTCCATGCGCTGGTAGGTGCGGCTAGCACCTATAAAAGACACCCCAGACCCTGCCACAGAGGGCGAGCTTGATTTGGCCGAGTGTCCACCCCCAATTCGTCTCCTCCTGCCCGGCCAAAAGTCCCAGCAAGCTCCGGCGAGCCCCCCTCCCCTCCCTCTTCGCTCTGCCACAAAACCAGTGGCCGAGTTAGCTTCCTAACTTCCCTCCGCGTCGCGCAGTACCCGCGCACGCCGCCTCAGCCCCGTCGTTGCCGCCGCTCTCCCCCACTAGGCGTCATCTTCTCCGGCGACAGCAGGTACTGCTGTCCGCCTTCCGTCCCCTTTTGTCCTTACAATTAGGTTAGAACTCCTCTCCATCCTCTCCTCTCTCTTTTCCCCCTATTATCTCATCTGATTACCCCTCGACCGATGCTGACCACCCTCATCTTCCACATCACCGACCGACCTCCGGCGAGCCGCTTCCACCATTCCAGCACCCCACACGGCTCGCCAACCACTTCGAGAGCTCCACCTCACCACCAGGAACTCGCTCCACCCTACAACTGCCACTCCAGACCTCCATAATCACCCCCCGAACAACCCACCATCTCCGCCCACAGGTTGACCTAGGCACGCACGCCTAGGCCGACCTGCGGCCTGCACATCGTCCACCGCCTTTGCCGTGCCACGGCGAAGGTCTCTAGCTGATTTGATTGGGCCGAGAGGCTCGTTTTGTGCATGACAGTGTTTGAGCTCCTGTAGCCATGGACGACCTCTGATGAAGCTCCAACGAAGCTCCAGGCATCAGGCTTCCCAGGCTGCAGATGCAGGAGACTCACGCGAGTGTCGCGAGGTGAGTGAGCCCAGCACGGAGCGCCAGCAGAGCCATCCGCTTGGGCAATTGTATACGAGAGTCTGCAGGCACGCGTGAAATCAGGGCGGAACCTTTAGTCCCACATCGTGGGATTGCAGCACTCAGCTACGCTATAAATTGTATTTGTGCTTTAAGCCGGTTGCCTCCGTAAGCACAGGGGTGAGGTCCCTCATTGACCCCACACCCGCCTCGTTCGTGATTTGACCACGCGGATCTGGCGGATCCGACCCGACCTAGACCTACGCACTCCTCGTGCATCACACCACCTGCAGGTGCGCCTGTTCCCGGGTACGATCCGACCCGATTATGGCTGTGGCTCTGGGAGAGCGTCCATGAGTGAACTACTTAAGAGAGAGACGCGCGGGTACAGGGAGAAGGGTTAGGTTTTGCTCCTGTGCAGGCAGGCTGAACGCAGGAGAAGAAGGACTTGGCCGCTACAGAAGAAGAAGAAGGAAAGGCAAGCCAAAGAAGAAAAGAAAGAAGGAGCAAGACAGAGAAGAAGAAAGAAAGAAGCCTTCGCAGGAGAAGAAGGAAAGCAGAAGAAGAAGGCTTCGCAAGACAAGAAAGAAAGCAGAGAAAGAAGCAAACGAAGAAGAAAATGAGAGACTGCAGAAGAAGAAGAAAAGGAGAAATACTTTTAAGACGTCTGATCACAAGATCAGACGTCCAATTTCATATTTTTGTCCAAATTACTTTTAATTGCATACATTCACATTTGAATTGATATTCTAAGTAAATTAGAGTGTTCAATTACATTTTGACTAGTAGTAAATTCCATTTTCTCCCTGTGATCGACCTCGAATACTCCGGTCTTCGAGTAATAAAATTCTTTATATTTGTTTATACGTTTTGTCGGTTATACTACAACGTGACATCCTTTAAACCCGCACAAAACGTCGACAACACTTTCACATTTCAAAAATCGTGTGGGTTCGCATGTCCAATCGTGGCGAGCTTTGATCATGCCATGTGGTCGCGCCTCTACCCTTCGATCGCCATTCGACTGTGCAATTGCACCCGCGTGAGCGCTCCCTCAATTTCAGGCAGCGCCACTCGAACGAGTGTCCTACGCTTCCGTGCAAGCACATGAGCCAACGTGCTACACACAAGTTCTGTTATAGTTTCCTGTTTGTGTCTATTTGTCCTTATTCGGCTGGACAGGCGACGTGGCACGCTCGTGGCCGTTGGATGAAGATCCAATGGCCTACAGTGTGCAAGGGTGGCCTTCCTAGATAGGGCAGTGGTGAGGGAGCGACTGTGATGGTGCCATGTGGCACTATCTTAGCCGTCCATCTTCTTTTCCTTGTATCTGGTGATGTGGATCTCTAATTGAGTTGATTTTTCTGCAGTTGGATTGCAATCGTCGATCCAGATTCATCCATGTGGTTGGATTCTTCATCTAAGGCTCAGATCTTTGCCTTTTGGCTTTATGATCTCCATTCTTTTATGGACTGCACATGATACCCTAGTTGTCTAATCGAGACAATTTCGGAAGTGTTGGACTCCCGTTGTCATTCTGATCAAATCTGTCTGGTTTGATCTGACAGCTGTGCTTCAGCTCATCTATGATTAAAATCATCTCTCTTTTATGTCATAAAATGACGATATTATCTATATGACTAATAAACTAGCTAGTGTGCAAATTACGATGCCTATGAATGCATTATTCCAAAGTTATGCTAGAATCTAGCTTAATTCCAGTGATTTAGGTTGCATGATTGCTGTGCAATCATCCACCCGAGAAATAATTAGGCAGACAAGAAGGGAGAGTTCCGCAAAGATCCCTACACGGTAGATCATCGCCACAGGTTATAGGGTTTCCCCAACCTGACCTTCCTTGTCACCATGGATCCAAGTAGACTGATGATTAGCCCATAGTTGTGGGCTATTTAAGTATTTAAGTGCCTACACATTAGGTTAATTCTAACATTTATTTAGTATAAATTAGGATGTAAATAGATTAATTCATAGTTTTAATTTAATTACATAATCCATGCATTGCATTCATATTTTAAGTACATTTAGAATTAGCTTAGAATGACATTTATCTAATTAGATAACCAATTAGGTACATTATTTTTATTAACATAAAAGTTGAGGGTCTGTATATAAATGGCCCTAATATTTTAAAATTATTTTCTTTATTCTTCTTCTTGCAGGAACGGATGGCTGCCGCTCCAACGTCGAACGGCCGCAGTGAAGAACCCATTCAAGGGAGAGCGGATGTGGTGGATCTGGTCGGGCGGATGATTTCAAATGTGTGCAGGCCACTACAAAAGGAGGAGGGAGGCAGCCGAGCTCGGGAGGCCTCCACAATCGACCCACCACTGTGCAAAGAGACCTTCTCTCTTCCACTCCATACTGCCGGCCTCTACTGTGGCGGCGAGTCTCCACCACCGTGGGTGTGTGGTGTGACAGGCCACACCGCCATTCGGAGCTCGCCCGTGATAAACGCCAATTTATCATCATTCTTATGCTTTAAAACTAACCTAGCTCTTTGGATTTTACTCCGCAAACGGGTTTTTGGGCTGCATTTAGGCATAAATTAGGATAGGCATGCATTGCATTTTTTATTGTCATTTTAATGTATTTTTGTGAGTGTTAGGGATGTACTGATGCACAGATCCCTAAAACCCTAGCACTCAAGAAGGCAAATAGTGAAAAAGAAGCCCAGACTAGCTGGAACCCAGCTTGATCCAGCTCACCACAGCTGAAAGTTAGCTTACTTGAACTAGGGTTAGCTCATCCCAGCTCCATTCAGCTAATCTCAGCTGGATGGCAGCTCAAGAGAGTTCACCTTAGCTCACCCTAGCTCAAGTCAGCTCAGATCCAGCTCAACTTAGCTGAGTCTAGCTCATCTCAGCTCCCACTAGTTCACAGGAAGCTCTAGCTAGCTTAGCTGAGTTGACAGGAGTTCACCCCAGCTCAGATCCAGCTACATCCAGCTCCACTCAACTCCAGCCAACTGAAGAAGAATTCATCTCAGCTCAGGAAGCTCAAGTCCAGCTCTCGGGGACTCAGCTTAGCTCATCTCAGTTGAGCTAAGCTACTTTAGCTGCCTCAACCAGGTTGATTCTCCCCGGGAGCACCAGACCTAGCTCACCTCAGCTCATTTTGGTAGAAGCTAGCTCACTTTAGCTTGTCTTAGAAACTAGCAAAGAACTAGCAAGCTTAGCCAGCTAGAGTAGCCCCATGCCAGCCTCTTCAGCAGCAGCCAACTCCAGCTCCAGCTCCGGACTTCTCCTCCTCTGCTCCTTCCTCCAAACCCTAGCTCCAACACCTTCTCCTCTACTCCACCTTTAGCTAAGCTAGCTTAGCTTATCTTATCTTAGCTTAGCTTAGCTAACAACCAGCTCCTTGGCCATCCATTACCTTAAAAATCAACCCTAGCTAGCTCCACCAACTCAAGCCTACCTAAGCTAGCTACCCTACTTAAGTTGGCACGACCACCTAGCCACCCCTTCACCCCATTATCTCCACCAAAAGACACTTCAAGTTGGCGCCAAAAACCACCCCTAACCACCCCCATTTTAGCGCCAACTTTCAGCCTCTTCATCCACCCTACACCTACCCATATAACACATCCCAGCCATCCCCATACCCCCCTTCTAGAACCTTAAGGTGGCGCCACCTAATAGCCTTCTAGAAAGCCCATTTTGGTGCCAAAACTAAGGGGTGTCAACACCCATAACTACCCCCTTGGTGTCCCTTAAGGTGGCGCCAACTCTCCTTGGCCATGGGATCTCCAACCACCTCCATCAACTCATCTTGGCCATCCAATTCAAAGGTCACCATAGCCCCCTTCCAATTCTATAAAAAGCCACCACCTACCACCATTTTGGGGCATCCTCCCTTAGTATATTTTTCTACCTAAACCACCTATACCTACGGCCAAGAAGGAGTAGAGAAGGAGATTAAAGGGGCACATTACCAGCCCCTTTGGTGCCTTCTTCTCCACACTCTCTTTAACTTGAGCCATGCCAAGGAGGAGGACTCTTCCACTTCAAGGAGGACGGCCAGGCAAAGGAGAAGGACTTAGGGTGGACGTCCACCCTTGGAGAGAAACTTAGGGCACGCCCCCCTAGGGCTTGCTTTGGAGGACATCACCTTGGCGGAGCACTGCAAGGAAGGAGTTGAAGGACTCTTTTCAAGATTGGGAGCCACCAATCTTGGAGCAAGAAGCCCTCTTCTTCACCATCTATCTAGAGGATTTGTGTTTTCTTTTATTATTTGCATTTTTCTAGTAGTACAAGCTTTCCTCTACTAGGCCTTTTGTAAAACACTTTATCAATTATCTAGTTGCCTTCTTTGCATTTCTTGTTTGCATTTCTATTAGCTTATTTCCAGCATTCTTCACTCCCTCTCCCTAATTATTCTAAGCCTCCACTTGCCTAGAGTGAGCTTAGGGAGACGCTCTACTTGCCACATAGAAGTAGTATTTAAATTGAAGTGTAAATCACTTTTCCCGCCATCAGTTCGCATGTTGCCTTAGCTTAAAAACAAAAAAATGATATATTGAAAAAAATACCAAAAAGAAAGTTGAGATTTATATTCCTAGCAAGAGAATCAATTTTGCAACCATATTGCCTCCTTGGATGACCCTAGATACTTCCTATCTAGGATTATAAATTTAAGAGCGAAAGCGGATTTATGCGTTACAACGACCTAATTAATAAACCGCATAAAATCGCTATCAGCCCGCATCACCGTGAGCACCTTAGCGTGCATCTCCCTCGCCGTCGTCACCAACCACCACCGCCGCAACAACCGTCAACCATCCTTTCAGTAACTTAAGACGTCCGGGAAATTTCCCGGACGTCTGAAGCTACCCACTCACCTCCAACAGCCGACACCCTCCTCACCTGTAGACCCACTCTCCACGCGCCTGCTGTCCACGCCATCTTCCACATGCCTGCAGTCCACGCCATCCTCCCGCACCTGCAGACCAGCTTACACCTTCGCCCACGCGCCCGCCACCAGCAGCAGCCACTCGCGCACAGCTGCAGAACTCCAACCGCCCTTCCATGCGCCTACAGTCCACGCCATCCTCCGCCACCAGCAGCAGCCACCTGCGCACAACTGCAGAACTCCAACCGCCCTTCCCCGCGCCTGCAGAGCCCTTCACCCCCGCGCCCGCCAGCAGCCACAGCCACCCCCGCACCTGCAGACTCGCACAACCGCGCACGCCTCCGCCCGCGCTTGCAGCTTGCACACCCACTCCCGTGCCTGCAGCCTCCTCCACCCGCGCCTGCAGAGCTGCCAGCAGCAGTGCGCGGCAGTTCTCACGCCAATAGGCCACGCACGCTCACCGGCTGCAGCACCTCTGCAGAAGCTCGTCTGGCCACCTCCAGCCGCCGCGCGACTCGCCGCCACCACAGATTCGAAGCCCTTGGTCCAAGGGACCTCCTCCGAGCTTCCCGCGTCCGGCCATCCGCTCCTCGTCGCGTAAGACAAAGGGGAAAAATCCCCTTGTTTTGCTACAGTAAACCGTCAATTAGAAATTACATTTTCTGCCATTGTCACTTTTTAATCATATTTTTTGATTCTGCATTGCAGAAAATATCCTCTAGTTTCTCAGAATTGCTATTTCAGCATTGTTTCTTGCTTAAACCTTAATCTGAAGGTAATTTTGGCTTGATTCTTGTCCAAACTGACTACGAACAAATGTTTTTAACTGGTGCAAATTTTAATACGTCATTGCCTCCCTGTGGATACGACCCGCTCCTCTACGAGTGGTTATTTCTTCTTAAATATTGATCAGTCGATTTTTTCCACCACATTAAACTGCAAACGACTTAAAAGCGAAAGATCGACGAGTCAGCCGGAATGAATAACTTAACCACTTAAGTCTACCAAATTTTAATCCTAAATTAGGGTGCTTAAAATTTCACTTGAACTTTAGACTTGATTTGTGCTTGGTGACTTAATTTGAAGGTTGGTTGACCCACAAGGTTGATCAACTTCACCTAGCCTGCCCTAAGGTTGAGGATGAGTTGGGTAATGAGCCTAAAATCACCCTAACTGATTTGCAAACAGGTTATTAAGTCCAAAGTTTTAGGATTCAAGTGGATGATTAGAGCCTTCTTTTAGGGTTTTCTTGATTAGGTCAATTCAAGCAAAGGCTTAGGTGACACACAATGCTGAAAAATCAATTCTTGGTATTTCAAGCTGGTGTGTTTTCTCAATCCTAAGCTGGAAACCCTAATTTGGCTCTTTTGGTCAAATCAGTTCTTTCCAAATGTGGTACCTAGGGCTCAATCAAGAAGGTAAACAACCCTAGGTACCTTAAGTCCCTACTAGGTGTAGAAATCTGGAAAGGGATCTCTTGAATGAATCATATCAGGCAACTCAAGTAATTAAGTCTAATAATAAATGTGAGTTGATCCTAATTGATTTCTCTTTTTAATTCTTTCCAGAAAAAGGGGCTTAAGAAGAAGGAAATGAGATTACTTGTCCTTGGAGTGGCTGACATGCGACTGATCTTCTCAAATGTACCTCACACAACCACAACAAAATAGATAAGGCAAGTTAGTATCAGATCAGAAATTGTAATAAGTGAAATCAAATTGCACATTATTCCCCGACAATGGTGCCAAAATGTTTAAGCGAATTTGTTATTGTTAAAGAGATACGTCGTAGTATAGGACAAAATCACTCAAATCATTTAAATTTATAACTTAGATTCATAAGAGTCCGAGGTTAAACACAGGGAGCAATTAATAGCAATTCAATCTCACTAATCAAAAGAAATATTTGCAATTATAATCAAAACATTTTTTAAAACAACTCAAAATGATATATAAATGAAATCAAGTATCACAGTGCAAAAAGAATGGGTTAAAATAGAGATTTGAATCATAAATTAACCCTTTGATGTTAAACTCAAGTATCTCAAAAATTTGAATAGTAATTGTCAACCAATATCTCAACAATATTAAAAATTAAGGCATCAACTGATATCAAACATCTTAAGTTGCTTCAAAGCTCAGCTCAGCTTCAACAGAATAGAGGCAAAGGCCTCCTCTTCCTCCTTCGTGCCTCAAGAGAGAGAGGCAACCACAGCACAGCAAAACTCAGAGGCAAAGGCCTCCACAAATTGCTAAGTGTAGAGAGAGCATAGTAGAGGTAAAAACTCCCCTCTCTCTCATTCTTTGCTCTCTCAGAAGAGCCATACCGGACCTAGGTAATCGAATCAAAGAAAAGGACCAGACCTACTGATGGGAACATCATCATGAGCCATAACTAGCTCAATTTGATCTTATAAAGTCAATACAAGCTCCTACGTATCAGTCAGAAGGTATCTAGAGCAGAAGAGTTGTTCTGAGAAGAAAAGTTGACAACAGGGTTATTTCTGTAATTCTACCATCCCATCACAAATACATAATAACCATGAGGTATGCTAGGGATTTATTAAAGGTCATTTAGTCATTAATGTCTAAAAGTGGGTTCATGTAGACAAAAAACCCCAAAAAATGACCAGCTTAATTAACTGAGGTTCTAGTCAAGATAAAATTCACATAAACCCTCTAAATTACATAGAAAAATATTTTCTAGTGTTTGGCATCCTTGAATTGACCATCAAAATCTGTTTTGACCAAAAACAGAGTCACAGACAGATTATTACCCTAATTTTTGTTTTTGCATAAATTACCCAATCAAACTATGTCAAAACTAAAATTCAACTTCACCATTTGATTCCTTAGGTTCAAATTATGTTTGTATCAAAATTTGGACCCAATCAGCGATTGCCTTGACCTAGTTTGCAACTTAGTCCAAGTCAGACTCTTTTTATCCCAAATAACCCCTCATCTTTTGAATTCCTTCCAAAATGCCCCCTATCTTTGTCGTCACTCTTTGCAAAAAAGTCCCTTTTCCATTATCAATTAGGAATTCTACTCTGGTGAGATTTGATTGGCAAGAACGTGGTGATTACTTGATGAATCCCACTCAAAATTGAAAGGGAGATTCGTCAAGTAATTGCCTTCAAATCAAACCTATTCGTGGGCTCCAATTCTTTTCCAATCTCTCATGTGAGTGCATGAGAAATGTGGGTATCATTCACTGGCGAGGTTACCAAGCTTGGAAGCTTGGTCTCCAAGACTTAAACCTCTTCCCATGGCCTATAAAAGGAGAAGGGGCAAGAACCCGAGCTCCTTAGCAAATTTTGGCTAGAGAAATCCCTCTCTTCTCTCTCTTCGGCCACCTCTGAGATTTACTCCAGTGACCTCTCTCTGACCCACTCCTCCGCACCTCCAACCATCAAATTGGAGGTGCCAACATCTTCCTTACTTTGTCGTGCATCTCCCCGGTCAAAGGGAGGGCATTCTACCTCATTCGCCGTTGCCGCTTTGGCGTCATCTTCGTCTTCTCTGGCTCTGGCCAGCCACAATCAGAGCCTTCCACCTATCTTCTCCACTCCTAAGGCCCTCTACGTCTTCCTCCTTCCCTCTACTTCTCTCTCCCACACTCACAGCAGATACGCAACTGCCAATCGCTCATATCCATCTCCGTCTTCTCCACCTTTGACCACCACTCCGGCGAGGCTCTCTATACGCTACACGATACCATAAGCCTTTCCACCTATCCCAAAAGCTTCATCTCATCCTCACGAGAAAAACCCCTCAAGAAATTGAGGGGTTTGCTTGCTCTATAGCTCCACCAAACTCCACGCTCACCGCATCCACGTTTTGAGGTCATATGACCTCCTCACCTTGTCGAGCACCACCACATGGCCACCATAAAGTTTGTCATCATCTGACAATGCTACTGAGCTGGTTTAACAGGGTCGAAAGATCGTAGTTTGGATTTTAGGTTCAGGACCTTCTCCGCCATTGCCGTAGCTGCTTCAAGCAAGCTTTCAACACGCTCTTGAGTCTGTAGCTCCACGTCTCGGCATCAAGAGATGCAGACGCATCCCAGGACTCCTTCCAGAACCTTAACTGAAGGCTTCAACTGCAGCACCCTTGTCAATTGGGAGGAAGTCTCATCTGTAGCTGCGCGCTGAAGCTTTGGTAGGATAGTCCCACCTCGGACATCGCTGAAGCACCTGCACGACATAAATTAATTTTCCACATTAGCTTAATCACCTCCGTAGAACAGGGTGAGGTCCCCTCGCACGTGCACACGCATGCCGTCTCCCATAGCCATGCACCGCGAGTTTGGGCTCTGAACCGTTTATCCGTATACTTGAATCTGATTAGAGAAGAGAAAGAAAGGGAAAGGAAGAGGAAAAATAGAGAGAGGTGAGGGGGTTTCGCTCTACTGCCCTCCTCTCGACAGTTAGTGATTTCTAAGGGAGGCCTTTCCCTCTGCTGGTGTTGGTGCTGAACTCTATGTTGTGCCTTCTCTTGAGCTTAAGGAGGTAGAAGAAGAAGAAAGAAAGGGAAGGAAGGGGAAGGGTGCCCTCTTGGCACTGTATTAGTTGGATGGTTAAGCCATCAGGTTGAGATCTCCATCGTCTGATCTCTGAAGGGAGTGCACTGTGCACTTATCCTATGTATATTTAAGTTGATTGATACTATTGGGATATTTGATATTATTATAATTAAGGTAATTGGTGATTCAAATCACCATTTTACCCGAATCTTTTTGCTCTATCAACATTGGTTCTTATATACATATTATTTAACTTTAGAAATTTCATCATATATTGCTACCCTATGATAGAATTGCAATTTTTGAGATTTATTGCAATACTTGCTCCCTATGTTCGACCTCAAATTTCTTTCGATCTATAAATTGTATTTGTTGACGTGCTATTTTCGGCTATATTACAATGAAGTGATTTGAAAACCCTGATTCAGTGTGTTAAACATTTTGTTGCTGTTGTCAGGGAGCAACGTGCAATTTAATCTCTTGATTGCAATATCTGATTTGATACTAACTTGCTCTATCTATTTTTCTGTGATCTATGTAGGGGAATTTAGCCAAGGAGTAAGATCAACCATACAACAACCACTCCAGGGGTAAGTAATCTCATTTTTCATCCTCATTATGTCCCTGATTCTGAAAAGCTAAAAAAAAAGAAGAAAAAAATTCAATTAGGATCAACTTGCATTCTATTCTTTGAATCAATCATCATAAGTTACCAGATTTGATTTGATTTGACTCTTTAAGTAGACAAACCCTAATCATAACTCTCGCACCTATTTAGAGTTTAAGGTATCTAGGGCTATCACCTTCTTGCTTGAGCCCTAGGTACCACATTTGGAATCAATTACTTGGACCAATTAGAGCCAACTAGGGTTTCCATCTCAGGGTTTCTGATGGGAACACAATCATGAGTCCTAACTATCTCATTTTGACCCATGAAAGAGAACAAAAGCTCCAACATAACCAACTGGAGGTCCTAATTCACTGAATAATCATTTTGAGATAAAAGCAAGAAGCAAGGGGTAAAACTGTAATTTTACCATTACAGTACAGCAACAGGTTTTCTCAAGGGCTAAACATAGGTCAAATGGTCTTAACAAGATAAAAAGTAGGTTGGTTCAAATAGAAAAGGGTTCGTGTGAGTTCTGGGAATTGACTTCTTGTAACCCTAAAACAGACCCACTTTATTAAACAAGGTTCTACTCAGGATAAAATTTACCTAAATCCTCTAAAAATTATAAAAAAATATTCTCTATGGTTTAGAACCTTCAATTTGGCCATTGAAACCTATTTTTACCTAGAATGGGGTCTCAGACAAATATTTACCCTAAATTAGGTTTTTACTTAAATTTCCTAGTCAAACATGGTCAAACCCAAAATCCAACCTCACCATTGGATTCCTTAGGTCCAAATTAGGTTTGTACCAAAATTTAGACCCAAGGGGAACTCATCTTGACCCACTTTCCAAATAGGTCTTACCTAATTACATTTCTACCCCTATCTTTCAAAAACCCTTACAATTGACCCCCTAGCTTCTTCATCGTTCTTTGCAATTAGGTCCCTCCACCATTATAGCTGAGGGAATCCTACTCCAGTGATCTTGAAAGGGCGATTTCTCCTTGATCTCAGAGAATCCCCTTCAAAATTGGAATGGAGATTCTTTGAGAAATTCCCTCCATTGTGAACCCAATTTGAAGCCTTATTTGGTACCTAATCTCTCATGTGAACACATGAGAGATTTGGGTCTCTCTCGAGTTACCATTGCCGACGACCTTGCCGTGCTTGGAAGCTTGGCTTCCAAGCACAAAATCGACCTCCAGGGCCTATTTAAGACACCCAAATTCGCCCTACATCTCCTAAGCTTGAAATCAGCTGGAGAACCCCCTCAATTTCATCTCTCCTCCTACGTCCTACTCGCTCATCAAGCTCCGGCGACCTCTCCTACTCTCCCTCGTCGCCTAGCCACAATACCGGTGGTAGGTTCCTCTTCCTCATGCTCGTCCGCATTGCGCAGCACCCATCGACGCCCCTGCCTCCCCTTCGTCCTCGTCAACCACCCTCACTGAGCACCTTTGTCTCCAGCGTCGATGTTGAATCCCTAACAATGGCACCAAAATGTTGAATCCTCGGCAACGGCGCCAAAATGTTGAACGTGCGAGTTGCTACGCTAACGTGTTCGGTTTTGAAAACCTGTCATCGTAGTATGAAAGCGAAGAACTCGTGTTCAACAAATAAAATTTATACCAGAATGGAAATCCTGGGTCGAACATAGGGAGACGAACGTTTGATTTAAAAAATTCACGTTTGTTTTATTTGTCACGAAGAAGAATAATTGACTAGAAACTATCTAACTATTTACAATAAATAGAAGAGAGAGAGAGAATATTACAAACAGAAACTAAAAAGAGATGTAGAATGAACATGGGATTCCATCATCAGAAAGATTGTTCATTACACTAAACATTACGACTAGAAAGCGCGAAAATGATTACATTAGAAAGCAGTAAATCTATCCTAGAAAGCAGTAAAAAGAATGGGGAGAGAAATATCCTCCTCGACAGTCTCTTAGAGGATGAGCCGGACTAGACGACGCCTAGACGAAGGAGGACGAAGTAGGAAAAATGGGAACAGGGAAGCACGTCGTCATCATCGCGAGACCGCTTCCGAAAGGGGGACGAAAATTGACTTTATCTAGCGAGAAGCATCCCGGGTGTGGGACAAGCTTCTCTTGAGCTTTGGAGAGGGAGAGAAGAGAAGGAAGGGATGAGAATTTCGTGTGGAGGGGGTCTCCTTTTATAGTTGCAAGGAGTGGGGGCAATTTGGTCATTACAACTCTAAAAACATTAATTCAGGACCTTTAGTAATGAATAAAATCATCTCTAAAGGTCCAAACGTGGGCGTAGTGGGCGGCACACGCACGCCTCTTTCACCTGTCACGCGCTCAACACACGCGCACGTCTAGCCGATCTCAGTGGTCCGATCATGAGATCAGACGGATTAAGTCACACCTTCGCCCGCTCCTCAGCGCGCACCCACTTACGTACTATCCCGTGTCATGCGCAGGCGTGCAATAGCACATGGGGCAGATTGGGCACGCATGACCGTTCGATCGCGATCGAGTGGTCAATCGTGCCCGCTCACCAGCACCACTCGCCCGCTTCTCATGTTTCGAATGCTTGCTAGCGCCTCGCGATAAGGCGCTCACCCGCTGCGCTATGTCGTCTAGATAGTCGTGTGGATGAAATCAAACCTGCACATCCACAGCCGTTGGATCAAGATCCAACGGCCCAAATCACGCATTGGATCTTCTTTTGGAGAGGCAGTGGCGGTCTTGAGGGCCAGTTGGATGGCTGAGATGGCTCCACGTGGCTCCATCTTGGCCGTCCATCTTCTGGATGATGTAGATGGTACCACGAGTGTCGGATTGAGTCGATTTTCACGTCGTTTGGCTACAATCGTCAATCCAAATCCATCCATGTGGTCGGATTTGTTGTTTGAAGTGTGGATTCTCACCATCTTTGCCCTTGATCTTCTAGGGTTGCCTAGTCTCTATCTGATGCTACAAATGTCTAATTAGGGTGATCTTGGAGTCGTTGAACTCCAATCAGCACCATGATCACATCTGTATGATTGGATCTTCGATCCGAGGCCCCGATAAAAAGTTTGCCTGATACGGATTTTACGCGGTTTGTTAAATACATCATTGTAACGCGCAAAATCGATCAACTCTTAAATTTATAAACCTAGATAGTGGGGTATCTAGGGTCGTCCAAGGAGGCCAAATATTTGCAAACTTGATTCTCTTGCTTACAAAATAGATCTCAACTTTGTTTTTGGTCTTTTTCAATATATCATTTTTTATGTTTTTGAAATTAAGGCAACATGTGAAATTGTGGCGAGAAAGTGACTTACACTTCAAATTCAATATACTACTTCTAAAGTGGCAAGTAGAGCCTCTCCCTAAGCTCACTCTAGGAAAGTGGAGGCCTAGAATAATTAGGGAGGGAGTGAAGAATGCTAGAAACAAGCAATTAGAAATGCAAATAAAGAAATTGCAAAGAAGGCAACTAGATTAATGAAAAAGTGTTTTACAAAAAAAACCTAGTAGAGGAATGCTTCTACTACTAGAAAAATTGCAATAAATAAAAGCAAACACAAATCCTCTAGATAGATGATGAAGAAGAGGGCTTTTTGCTCCAATCTTGGTAGCTCCCAAGCTTGAAAAGAGTCCTCCAACTCCTTCCTTACTGTGCTTCGCCAAGGTGATGTCCTCCAAGGCAAGCCCTAAAGGGGCATGCCCTAAGCTTCTCTCCAAGGGTGGACGTCCACCCTAGGTCCTTCTCCTTTTCCTAGCCGTCCTCCTTGAAGTAGAAAAGTCCTCCTCCTTGGCGTGGCCCAAGTTGAAGAGAGTGGGGAGAAGAAGGCACCAAAAGGGTTGGCGATGTGCCCTTTTAATCTCCTTCTCTACTCCTTCTTCTTGGCCGTAGGTGTAGGTGGTATAGGTAGCAAAATACACTAAGGGAGGATGAAGAAAATGTGGGAAGTTTGGTGGGTATATATAGTGTAGGAAAGGGGGCATAGGTGTCTCTTGGAATGGATGGCTAGGATAGGATATGGGGGGTAGTTGGGGATCCTAGGGCTAAGAATAAGTGACGCCACCTAAGGGGTGCTAAGGGGGGGAGCCAAGGCTTTGGTGCCCTTTAGAATTGGCGCCAAAATGGGCCTTCTAGAAGGCCATTAGGTGGCGCCACCTTAGGGTTCTAGAAGGGGGGTATGTGGATGGCTAGGATGGGTTATGTGGGTAGGTGTAGGGTGGATGAAGGGGCTGAAAGTTGGCGCCAAAAGGGAGGTGGTTAGGGTTAGTTTTGGCACCAAATTTTGGTGTCTTTTGGTGGTTAGTTGAGGGGTGAATGCTGGTGAAGAGGTGGCACCAAAATTAGTAGGATAGCTAGCTTAGGTAGGGCTTAAGTTGGTGGAGCTAGCTAGGGTTGAATTGAAGGTGGTGGATGGCCAAGGAGCTGGTTGCTAGCTAAGCTAAGCTAAGGTAAGCTAGCTTAGCTAGCTATGGAGTAGAGGAGGAGGTATTGGAGCTAGGGTTTGAAGAAAGGGGCTGAGGAGAAGAAGTCTAGAGCTGGAACTGGAGCTGGCAGCTGCTGAAGAGGCTGGCATGGAGATACTCTAGCTGACTTAGCTTACTAGTTCTTTGCTAGCTACTAAGTCAAGCTAAAGTGAACTGGCTTCTACCATAATGAGCTGAGGTGAGCTGGGTCTGGTGCTTCTGAGGAGGATCAAGCTGGTTGAGGCAGTTAAGGTAGCTTAGCTTAACTGAGTTGAGCTAAGCTGAATCCCCGGGAGCTGGACTTGAGCTTCCTGAGCTGAGATGAGTTCTTCTTTAGCTGGCTGGAGTTGAGTGGAGCTGGATGTAGCTGGGTCTGAGCTAGGGTGAACTCCTGTCAACTCAGCTGAGCTAGCTAGAGCTCCCTATGGACTAGTGGGAGCTGAGATGAGCTAGACTCAGCTAAGTTGAGCTAGATCTAAGCTGACTTGAGCTAGGGTGAGCTAAGATGAACTCTCTTGAGCTGTCGTTCAGCTGAGATTAGTTGAATGGAGCTGGGATGAGCTAACCCTAGTTCAAGTGAGCTAGGTTCTAGCTGTGGTGAGTTGGATCAAGCTGAGTTCCAGCTAGTTTGAGCTTCTCCTTCACCCTTTGCCATCTTGAGTGCTAGGGTTTTAGGGATCTGTATATCTGTTCATCCCTAACACTCACAAAAACATATCAAAAAGACAATAATAAATGCAATGCACGCATAACCTAATTTATGCCTAAATGCAGCCCAAAAACCCATTTGCGGAGTAAAATCCTAAGAGCTAGGTTTGTTTTAATGCATAAGAATGATGATAAACTGGTGTTTATCATAGCCCTGTCCATGAACATAAAAGGAGACAATTAACCTCCATTTTATTCAAACTACTCTAAATGCAAGATGATGCATGTTATGCAATATTTATAGCATGCAATGCAATCCTATGCCTAAGAACATGCATAAAAAGATATCTTAAGTAGTGTAAACATGTTTACATCATACCCCCATCCTTATCTTTTTCTAGTCCCTAGCAAAAACTATATGCTATTTATAAAAGAATCAGGTTAGATTATTTGGGCATGAGTTATTTTCAATCATTAAGAAAATGTCTACCTAGGATCTGAACTTTCAAAGACACAGCAGTGCCTAAGTATCTGCCAAAATGCAAACCGCCTCATGCCCTCGCCTTATTCAAAGAAAATTTTATTTTTCTCTTTTTCCTCTTTTTTTATTTTTTTTCGGATTTTAGGGTTTAAGAGTGGCTTTCTACAGCCATTCAACTCACCCAAGATTTGATGAGAACCCTAAGTTATAAGAATCTTATTATGAATGTGATAGACTCGTTGACCGGTAGTTAAAACATACTTTGGATTTCTACGCCTCTAGGTGACCTAAAGAAAAAAAAGAATTCTACCTAAAGTTGTATCTTTACAACTGATAGCTTTCTGCCTACTTTTATTTTTTTACGAGGTCAACACAAGGGTGAATCCAGTGTATATCTCCCCAGTTTATTCTACTTCTTCACTTCTTCCTCAGTGTTTTGGGAATTTTCAGTGCATTTATTGAGCTAGGTTTTGGACAACCGATCGATGAGCAGTTACCACCGACAACTTGCCAGCCATACTCATGCGGCGAAGTGTGGCTTTTTTTTTTTTCTTTTCTCCTTTTCTTTTTGATTTTTTTTTTTTAAGTAGGTGGCTTCCCTGGTCTAAGATTTACCTAAAGGTAGCAAATAGAGAAGGTCTAGTGACTGGGCTCTGGACAACCTACCTATGAGCTGTTACCCACGATAACTTGCCAGCCATATCACCCTAGAAGGTTCATTAGCTACCCAATTTCCGTTAGAATCGCCGAACAACGAGTCAGTGATAAGATAGTGTGTAGATGCTTAAAACTCAAAATTTCCTCAAATCAGAGGTTAGGTTGATAAGTCGTGTACTTATCACCCAAACTTATTTACTCCAATTAAAATAGAATTTAAGTTGGCGAGGACTCGAAAAATAAATCCACATTCTAGTGGATACACGGGCTGATTATATCAAAAGACCTGAAGGGTCTTTATGTTCAAATCATAATGTATTATTTCTTAAGATTGAAAATTTTCTTAAACCCAAGTTCTCTTTCCTAATTCCATAATTTTTTTTTAATAAAAGAAAATAAAACAAATCTACGGAGTTGACTAATAAATTAAGAGATGAATATCCACCCCCCATGCCTATCTAATGCAATGTCCTCATTGTATTAAAAAGACATAAAACAAAGTGGAATAGCGAAGAAAGCACCTGAATTGCGTAAATGTCAGGATAATCATTGAATGTGTGCTTGGGTTTGACATCCTTAAAACAAATGTCGTAAGGGTCCTGGTTTGATGGTTTCAGCTTAATAGGCACCCTTCGACTCAGTCTTATGCTTCCTCCGAAGTTAGCTTCCTAGATCAGAACTTCCCAGCTTCTATCCTCCTCATTCAGAATGTTAAATTCTGGGACCTCTTGCATATTAATCACCCCATCTGAAATTTCCAAGTCCAAAAGATGTAGCTGAATCAGAATTGACTTGGGTCTAATTATCTCAGAAATAGAATCATTGATAAGCTTAATGGGGTGTAACTGATAATCAAGGCATTGAATTGAATCCTCCAGAAAATGCGAATCTGGATCCGTAATGTGAGCCCTAATAAAATCAGTTTCCTCAGTTATTGGGCTATCAAATGATCTTTCAGATTCCTCAGGCCCAATCGTCTCACAAAAATCATGTTCTGTAAACTCACGCGAGACTTCGCAACTTGAATCTTCACCATCAGAATCGAAATCCATATTAATGTATGTCTCAAAATCATCCGTCACTTTCTATTCCAAGGAGACATATGTTTCCTCGTACCCTGGCTCAGGGATCTCAGGTGAAGAAATCAGATCATCCTTAATTGGTTGCTCTAATTCAATCTGGTCAGCCTCGTAACACGTGTCCCCCCAACAGGCACCTAAACGAGTTCTAAAATTGGCTCTCCTGAAGAGGGTTCATCTTGGGAATCATCCCATGATTGAATCAAAGCGACCACAAATCTCATCCTCAATTTCGCTAACTTCCCAAATAGAAACTCACACGGGTTCTTATCCTTAACATCTTGGAGCCAATCCAACAAATACTTATTCAAATCATCAATCATCTGAATCAGGGGCTCTAATCTCTCATTGCAAGGTATTGGCTAAACTTCTAAAGATTGTATGATATTCCTCAAGTTAGCCAGAAGCTTTTCTTGAACCTGGTTGCCCTGAACCAAATGAGTTGGTTTAGGGTTGGGCGGGTTTGGGGTCAATGCAGGGGAATTAACGAATCGAGATTCGTTATACCCTTCTTGATAATAGGTCATTTTAGATTGTTCAAAAGGTGGTGATGACCTAAAGGCAGTGTAATCAGAGGATGGGTAAGGATCAGTGTATCCTTCTTGATTGTAGATCGTATTAGGTTGTTCATGAAAGGTTGACGATCTATAATCGATGTGGCTCTGAGAAGGATAGAAATCACAATCTAAGTGTTCAGGGTTAGACCCTAAACACGGAGGTCCGAAACTGTATCCCCAATCTGAGTTATCCCAATTAACTGATGGTTGATCACAGTACGAGTCGCGATAATCATCATGTTGAGGATAATTCAAAATAGGAGAGAAAGAGCAGGAATGCGTGTAATATGTGGAAGGATTCATGAGAGATGGGAGGAAGAAAGGTGCCCTGCAATACAAATAATCAAACCTATCCTTAAGTGGGTTAGCCTACAGACCTACAGACTCCCAAAACCCATCTTGAGATAAAGGAACGATTTTATCTACTTCTATCTGTTCAATCCAACCAGTTAGGAGGGATTGGGGAGAAGGTTCTTCCTTCGGCTTGCACCTCTGGTTCCTAGTGTACCCCCCAGCCACGATAGTTTGATTCTGCTCCCCTAGCTGGACATCAGATTGAACAGTAGAAACAGACTAATCGAAAATAATCTCGTTCTGGGCTCTGAAGAGTGAGTTGAATCCTTAAGGCCAACGTCAACTCTATTTTATTTAGGGCTATGTTTGTATGTGCTTTGGAATGTGATGGGCCCTTTATCTGGGTTATGCCCTTAATGATTGATTGATTTGTGTGCGCGTGCACAACCAGTGGTTTTCAAGTAAGATTATTTTTGATGAAGTGAATTTTAAGGTTCAAATCTTGCTTAGTAGCTTTTAGGATTGAACTTTAGGTATTTTCAAACAAGTTTTGTTGGCACACCAGGTTTTGAAAGCATTGGTGAAGATGTTTTCCTTTGAAGCTTAAAAAGAATGTGGAGTGCCTGGTAAATCCCTAATAGTTGAACCTAAGTGGTAGCTACTTGATGAGTTGATTTTAATTGAAGTGGTGCGACGCAATCAACTCAAACAATTGGCATGTTGTACCACTTAATTAGGCACACAAGTGATTACCTAATCTAATTTCTACTCAATTATGTGTTTGGACGTGTGTACCGGTTCCAAAGATTGGTTTACTGGTTGAGTTTGAAAATCAGATGAGGTTGTGTACCTCTGTGAGATTTTCTTTTAATTTTCTTTTTAAATATGGAGGTTGGGGTGAGTATGGGTGTCAAACAAGAAACAATCTAACCTTAGAGTTTATAAGAACACCTAGGTTGATTGATGTTTGTGCTATTATGTTGTGGAATGAAATCTAATGGGTGGGAGGTGGGGGATAACTTACAAAACCTTCCACAGCACTTTACTCCAATCTACCACTTTTTCTCATCTCAAAAGAGTACCTGCAATCACAATAAGAAAGGAGAGAAGTGAGATAAATGATTCGTAAGTTGTAAAAATGCGAAGAAAAAATCAAAGAGCATCGCCTCCCCGGCAACGACTCCAAAATGTTGAATCCCTGGCAACAGCACCAAAATGTTGAACGTGCGAGTTGCTACGCTAACGTGTTCGGTTTTGAAAACCTATCGTCGTAGTATGAAAGTGAAGAACTCGTGTTCAACAAATAAAATTTATACTGGAATGGAACTCCCGGGTCGAACTCAGGGAGGCGGACGTTTGATTTAAAAAATTCGTGTTTGTTTTATTTGTCACGAAGTAGAATAATTGATTAGAAACTATCTAACTATTTACAATAAATAGAAGAGAGAGAGAGAGAGAATATTATAAACAAAAAACAAAAAGAGACATAGAATGAACATGGGATTCCATCATCAGAAAGATTGTTCATTACACTAAACATTACGTCTAGAAAGCGGGAAATGATTACACTAGAAAGCAGTAAATCTATTCTAGAAAGCAGTAAAAAGAATGGAGAGAGAAATATCCTCCTCGACAGTCGCTTGGAGGATGAGTCGGATGGGATGACGCCTGGACGAAGGAGGATGGAGCAGGACAAAGGAGGATGAAGCAGGAAGAATGGGAACGGGGCAGCACGTCGTCGTCGTCGCGGGATTCGCTTCCGAAAGGGGGACGAAAATTGACTTTATCTCACGAGAAGCATTTCGAGTGTGGGACAAGCTTCTCTTGAGCTTTGGAGAGGGAGAGAAGAGAAGGAAGGGATGAGAATTTCGTGTGGAGGGGGTCTCCTTTTATAGTTTCAAGGAGTGGGGGCAATTTGGTCATTACAACTCTAAAAACATTAATTCAGGACCTTTAGTGACGGATAAACCCGTCGCTAAAGGTCCAAACGTGGGCGTAGTGGCAGACGCGCGTATGCCTCTTCGCCTATTGCACGCTCAATGCACATGCACGTCCAGCCGATCTCGATCGGATAGCCTAAGTCATGCCTTCGTCGGCTCCTCAATGCACGCCTGCCCGCATACGATCCCGCGTCACCCGCGGGCGTGCAATAGCGCGTGGGGCGGACTGGGCGTGTGCGACCGTTCGATCGGGGTCGAGCAGTCAATCGCGCTCGCTCGCCCGCACCACTCGCCCACTTCTTGCGTTTCGAACACGCGCTAGCGCCTCACGATAAGGCGCTCACCCGCTGCGCTACGTCGTCCAGATAGTCGCATGGATGAAATCAAGCGCGCACATCCATAGCCGTTGGATCAAGATCCAACAGCCTAGATCATGCATTGGATCTTCTTTTGGAGAGGCAGTGATGGTCTTGAGGGCCAGTTGGACAGCTGAGATGGCGCTACATGGCACCATCTTGGCCGTCCATTTTTTGGATGATGTAGATGGTGCCACGGGTGTCGAATTGAGTCGATTTTCACGCCGTTAGGCTGTGATCGTCGATTTGAATCCATCCGTGCGATCAGATTTGTCATTGGAAGTGTGGATTCTCACCATCTTGGCCCTTGATCTTCTAGGGTTCCCTAGTCTCTATCTGATGCTACAGATGTCTGATTAGGGTGATCTTGGAGTCGTTGAACTCCAATCTGCGCCCTGATCACATCTGTACGGTTGGATCTTCGATCCGAGGCCCCGATAAAAAGTTTGCCCTGTCCATGAACATAAAAGTAGACAATTAACCTACATTTTATTCAAACTACTCTAAATGCAAGATGATGCATGTTACGCAATATTTATAGCATGCAATGCAATCCTATGCCTAAGAACATGCATAGATAGACATCTTAAGTAGTGTAAACATGTTTACATCAGTCGACAATACGAGCCAGATGCCATCCCTGCCTCCCCCTTTGTCTCTTCACTCCCAGATAAGTCTCTCTCACTCTCTACATTCTTTTCCCCTCTTTATTCCTTCAAACGACCACTGCCGCACTCCACCACCAACATCCCCTTCACCTCCAGCCACCAACTTTGGCGAGTTCGCTCCACCACCACAGGCCACCTCCCTCCTCGCCGACCGATCCATAAGCACCCTCTTGACTCACTGATCATAACCCCCACTCACAGTACTCCGTCACTCACCCAAATGCACCCCCGAACACACCCACACACACGGCCACAGTATGCCCTAAGCATGCTCCCACAAGCATTCCTACACCATGCCGACGACCTCTGCACATTTGCCACACCTTGGTGAAGCTCCCTGAGCTTTTTAACATGGCCACAAAGCTGTTGTCGTGATTTCAGGTCTAGGAGCTCATCGCCATTGACGCTGGGCTCGAAGCTTCCTTGCAAGCTGCTCCAGACTGTGCCCGCTCTAGGTCATAGTCCCAGGTTGCGCGGAAAGCCTTCGCGAACGTCTCCAAGCATCCAATTGGAGTCGAAGGCCGAAGCTACTGCTGCAATCAAAGGCACACTCTACTGCAGGCGTGCGTGAAAGAGGGTGGGAAGATAGTCCCACCTTAGAAAGATTTGGAGCGCTGCACCTGCATAGGTTGATTTTCTACATTAGGCTTATCGCCTCCAACTCACGGGGTGAGGTCCCTTTCTCACCCAACCCGAAGCCTCATCTGCTACCATGCCCCGCAGACCTGGTGATTCGACCCGACCAGCACACCTCACCCACCACCGCACACCAGTGGGCTTGGTCTTGGGCACATACCCGACCCGATTACCCAAGAAGATGTGGCTCTAGGAAAGCAAACCTAAGAGAGAAAAGAGAGAAGAGAGCTCGGGCGAGTAGGGGTACGTTTTGCTCTGCAGGTCGAAGAGAAGAAGAAAAGGAAGGCAAGGAAGCAAAGAAGGCAAAAGTCAGAAGAGAAAGGAAGGAGAAGGGCTGTAGTAGAAGGAAGAAGCCAAAGCTAAAGCCAAAGAGAGGAAGGCAAGGAAGGTAGAGAAAGAAAAGAGAAGGAAGAAACTGAAGGAAGAAGAAGCTGAAGGCAGCTAGCAGAGAAAGAAAGAGAGGAAGGCAGAGGAAGAGAAAGGCACTAGAAGAAAGGCAGATGCCAGAGAACAGAGAAGAAGATAAAGAAGAAGATCGAAGATAAATGCAGAGATAAAGAAAGAAGAACAGGAGAAGAAGCAGAAGAAAGAAAAGAGACCAAGCACTGTAGCATTAGCATTTTAAAACGTTTGATTCACAAATAAGACATCCAATTTTTAGTGCAATTGGCATACATTGGTTCTTTTAGTATTTTGTGCCTTACATTTACTCCTATCTTTTTGCACTATAACATTGATCTTATTGAATATTATATTCTTTTAAATTCTCAAGTTGTGATCTTGATTTCTAATCCCTAATTTGCTCCCTGTGTTTGACCTCAGACTTTAAAATTCAAGTAATAAATTATTTGTTTTGAACACTTTTTTGACTGTACTATAACGCGACCTTTTTAAAACCCAATCAAGCACTCTTAACATTTTGGTGCCGTTGCTGGGAAGCAACGAGCGATTTAGAATTCTTTATTACAAACTCTGATTTGGTACTAACTTGTTATATCTATTTTGTTGTGGTTGTTTCAGGGGAGAAGATTCGACAAAAGACAGCCGCACATCAAACACACCTGAGGCAGGTACTTTCTGATTAATCTCCTTCTCTTAAGCCCCTCACTCTGAAAAGGACGAAAGAGATAAAATCAATTAGGGCTAGTTGCTTTCCATTTCTAGCTAAATTCATCAAGTTGCTTGATTTGATTTCAACAACAATACTGAATTGTGCACCCACTTAAGGTAACTAGGGCTACCACCTTCTTGATTGAGCCCTAGATACCATATTTTGGAAACTAAATTGGACCAAGATTAGAGCCAAACTAAGGATTTCAATTTAGGGTTTTAGAGACACACCTTCATAAGCAAGAATCAACTCTCCAAAAAGAGGTGTGCCTAAGCCTTGGTTGAAGAGACTTATTCAAGAAAATCCTAAAATTCAGACTCTTAATCTCACTTGAATCCTAAAAGAAAGGACCTAAAACTTCTCAAAGGACAAGTAGGTAGTGTTGACCCCCTTTGTTGGGTCAACCAACCTTGAAATTAGGTCACTTTTTGCACTCAATACATCTAAAGTTCAAGTGGAATCTTAAGCACCCTTGCTCTTAATTAAAACTGGTAGACTTAAGAGGTCAAAGTCCCCATTCTGGTCTACCTGGAACATCAGTGACAATAGAGGTCGGGTAGGGGAAATCATGTAACTCGTGAGGGCGCTCTACCGTGTAGGGGTCTTTGCGGGACTCTCCCTCTCTGGCTACCCAAGTATTTCTCAGGTGGACAGCTTTCTAACTAAGAGGTATCATCCGCCCTGAACCTCTATAGTCATCCAAACTTTTGGGTGTCTTGATTTGGTCGATCACATTCTACTCTCATCCAGACCATCGGTGCATGTTTAGTAGGAGGTCCTTAAGACCATCCTTGAGGCCTCCTTTAGTGATTCACTCTCGCTGAGGCTAGGCCTCGACGTCCGTGTTTGTGCAACAACCCCATCACATCGACATCTCCTCTAATTCATCTGAACCAAATTCTCCTTCTTCCATCATCATGGCACAACCCGTAGAAGAAGAGAATAACCTTGAAAACCAACTTCAGTGCCTTAATGATTTATTTCAATCCTTTGTAAACCCACCGCAGCATCCTATGATGCGAGATCACTATAATCCCTCTATGGTGGCAATCAAACCTCGAGTCCAAATCCCAGTTGGAGGTCCTGATTCTGAACTCAAGCCCAACATGATTCATGCTATTCCAAAGTTTCATGGGCTTAATTCCAAGGATCCCTTCCAGCACATCAAACAACTCAAGCATCTGCCCTAGACCTCCGTATTAGATGTCCAAAATCGGGATATTCTTCTCATGAAGATGTTCTCCTTCTCTCTCATAGACAAAGCAGCTCACTGGTATCAGACTCAAACGCATCCAATCAACACATGGGTTGAACTACAATCAGAGTTTCTAAAAAAGTTCTTCCCAGTTGGTCGGATGAATGCCTTACGACACTAGATCACACACTTCACCCAGCAATCTAGAGAGCCACTTCATGAAGCATGGGACTGTTTCCTGGATCTCATGTGAAAGTGCCTGGTGGCGACCTTCCTCTATAGTTTTATTATTTCGTCGTAGTATAGTATAGAGAGGTGATTACCAGTTTAATACAATTTGTTACTCGGAAATAAAGGGTTCCCGAGGTGAAACTCAGGGAGCAAACTGTATTCTAGAGATACAAATTCTTATTACAAAAATAAAGAGAGAGAGAGAGAATTTGTTGGCTTTTCTTCTTCTCTCTTTGCTTCTCCTCTTCTTCCTTCTCAGATCTTCTGCTCTCTTCCTTTGTTCTTCTTCTTTATCTGCAGTGGTGATGTTCTTCTTCTTCTTTCAGCTGTTTCTGCTCGTCTCTTCCTTTTTCTTCTGCAGAGCGGTCCTGTTCTTCTTCTTCTTTCTTTCTTCTTTTCCTTTCTTCAGATCTTCTTCTTCTCGTGCCCTTCTTCTTCTTTCAGTTCTTCCCTTGGCCTCTCTATGTTCCCCTCTGCCTCGCCTTCCTTCTCCTTCTTTGCCTTCAGGACGTCGTCTGATTTTCCAATCAGACGACTTAAACCGCCGCTACTACAGTGCTCCTCCTTCCTTCAGCTTTCGTCGTCCTTCTTCTCTGCCTCGCTCGTCTTCTTCTTCTTCGCCTGTGCCTGCATACTTCAAAGCTCTCGTCAGCGGGCAAAAACCTATTCTACCCTCCCCCCCCCCCCCGCGTTTCTCTCTCACAGAAGTCGCTCTTAGGAAAGCTCTCCCAGAGCTGCCGGGTAGTCGGGTACGGGTCGCGCCCGGGTCCAGGCCCACCAGCGTGCGTGGTGGGCGAGGAGTGCAGGTCAGTCTAAGTCGGGTCGGGCCAGGTCCGCGGGGCGTGGTCGCGGACGAGGCCGGGTCGAGCGAGTGAGAGAGAGGGACCTCACCCCGTGCTCAGGAGGCAACGAGCATAAGGCACTTTTTGCCTTTATGCGGGTGCGCTCCTCTGAAAGGTTACAAGGTGGGACTAAATGTCCCACCCCAATTTGGGTGCCTGAGCGGAGGAAGCAGCGGCAGTCGAGGCGAAGCGCGGGGGCTTCGTGCGAGAGCTTCGACTCGACTGTAGCCTGGTACTTCGCGAAGGCGCCTCGCACTGTCTGGGAGCGTGACCTGGGCGTGGCGCACCTGGGGCAGCAGGTGAAGAAGCTGCTTCGCTTCAACAATGGCGGCGACGAGCGCAGGTACCTGCCTACAGAGAAACGGCCTCTCGGCCCAATCAGAAATGCGGAGGACCTTCGCCGTGGCACGGCGAAGGTGGTCAGGGGGTGTGCAGGCGGCGGGGCGGAGCCTAAGGGCTGCCCTAGGTCGGACTGTGGGTCGGGAGATGGGTTTGTTCGGTGGAGTTGCAGAGGGTGATTTGGGAGAAGTGGAAGGGCGGAGGTTGATCAGGGTGAGGAGGCGGAGGTTCTGCGGTGGTCGGCGAGCCATGTGGGTTGCTGGAGTGATGGGAGCGGGTCGCCGGAGCAGGGGCCGGAGGTGGAGAAGGTGAGGGCGATTGGTTGAATCGGGGTAACAGTAAAGATGTCAAATGAGGAAAAGGAAGAGGGGAGAAAGAGGAGGAGTTCTACCTACTTAGCAGGACGAGGAGGGGCCGGAGCGGGCGACAGTCGTATCGACTATCGCCGGAGAAGAAGCTGCCCAGAGGAAGGAGCGATGGCGAGGAGAGGGCTGGAGAGGCGCGCGCTGGGTGCGGCGCGGCGCGGGAAGAGCGGGGGAAAGTAGCCCTGCTGCTGGTAGTGCGGCAGAACGACGAGGAGGAGGAGGAGAGACCGCCGGAGCTGGAGGGCTTCCTGTCGGAGTGGGAAGAGAGTGAAAAGAGGGTGTTTCTCCGTCAGGACCGAGCTCCCTCGAACGGTTGAGCGACGGGGGGTATTTATAGGGTAGAATCAGAGAGGAGGGCGGAGGGAGACGACGTGTCTCCCTCGCCGGAGGACGCCGGAGATGGAGACCCATACCGTCCGTACTTTCACCCGGCCGGTATGGTGGGTTGCAGCGACCAGGGGGGTGTCCCTGCGACAGCTGACGACGTAGGGCACCCCCGGTTTACTTGCCAGACCCTCCCCCTTACCCTGCGCGGCGCCATGCTCCGCGCAAGGTCGCCGGAGCATGGTGCTGGTCAGGTTTTGGCAGGAGGGACCTGAATGCAAAGAACGAAGGAGAGTTAGGGGCAGAAATGTGAGGGTTCAAAAGTTGACGGCCAAAAAGTAAATATATGAGGACCAAAGTGCAAAGTTGGTCAAGAAGGTTTCTTCTTAGGCTCAAGTTTTTATACATGACTAATTAGGACCTAAGGAATTTGATGGTGAATTTTATTTCTAGATTAAACCTTGTTTGACCGGTCAATTTACGCAAAAACCTGAATTAAGTTATTAATTGGGCATGGTTCTCAATGTAGGTCAAAATGGGTTCTGAAGGCCAAATTGAAAGTTCTAAACCCTAGAGATTATTTTTCTATGAATTTTAGAGGGTTTATTCTATTTTTACTTTGCCTCGAACATCGTGAATTGAAGTGGGCTTGTTTTAAGGTTACAGATTATCATTTAGTTCCTTGAAATTGCTGTAGCCCTTGTCAGATCATCTCATCCCACTTTTATTCTTATTAGGTTGCTTTGACCTATGTTTGGACCCTGAATTACCCTGTATGCAGATTATACTGGTAAAATTGCATTTTTACCCCTTATGACTCGTTTTCTCCTTAAACTCAGAATTCTCTGAGTTAAGCCTTTCCTTGAGTTACGTAGGAGCTTTTATCCTTTGTATTAGGTCAAAATGAGCTAGTTATGGCTCATGATGAGGTTCTCATCGTACCCCCATGCCTAGCTTTTGCTAGTCCCTTAGCAAAAACTTAAGGTTTCAACCCTTGTTCTAGACCATGAAGTTCGTAATAGCTTTAGATAAGTGCTTTTTCATTTGTGCTTAGATTAGGTTAGAATGCTGACCATAGGACTAAAAGGTACTCTAGTACCAATCAAGATCCAAATCTGTCTAGCCTTAGCCTCAGTCCTTAGCAAAGGTTTTTAAGGCCCACAAGAACTAACCTAAGGTTTATTGGACTTTGTGGTTAAAGCACCCGTGCTTGAAATGATTTTAGCCCTGGCTCAGTTCGCAGTGCGTCTTGTAAGAGAGAGATAGAAAGTTATTCTGTTTGGAGAGTTTTCTCTCTCTTTTTCTTTTTAGTTCTAGCCTAGGATTGGCTTTTCAACACGGTCTGTATCAGATTCCTTGCTCCCATCATCAATCCTCAAGGGTTCCTGGCAATCGATGCTTCGAGATAGCACCGCCCATGGCAACCCCCGAAACCCTGGCTATTGAGATTTCGAGATAATCCCATCCATGGTGTTCCGTGGCCGAATCCAGACCCTGGCAATTGACACTTCAAGATAATGCCATCCATGGAATCTGAATCAACAGAGTGCTTACATGCCCCCAGTAGGATATGTAAATATCCTAAGAGACAAGCACTGAGGAGATGATATTTTGTTACGCATTTTCGAGGGGATTTCCTGCCTCTCCGCGCTGGGAACTCGTCCAAATCAACTTGTGTTGATCGGCCGCTCCTATTCTAGGTGTTCTTTTCAGAATTTTGTGATGCTTCTGCGTGATTTTGATTTTTACGCTTACTGAACCAGGCTGTGTGTGAGGTTAGGGTGATTAGGTTACTGAGTCCCGTAAACCAAAAATTAGTTAATGAGGCCAAATACTTCCTAAGCCTTAGACCTAATACTTCAGCTTTTCATTTTCCTCAACCTCTTGAGGAATGTCTAGATCTTAATGGGTACTAAGAGTCTATTCACGAATGCCTAAGGTTTGCGTTCTTACTAATCTCATTATGCACTTTTCAGTTATTTTCTTGAATGAGGTCTAGAACTTAGGTTAATTCCTTAGTTCCTTACTAATGACTGTCACCTTTTCTCATAATTTTGTGCTCCTTTTCATTTTGTTTCTTTTCTCCTTCTCCTTCACAAAATTTCCTTCTCCTCTTTTCCTTTTATTCTTTTTCGAAAAATTTTTTAATTTTTATGGTGTTTTTGGCATATGTGAATTTTTTGTTTGAAACCTTTTCTTACAAGTTTTTGCACTTTCATACCCCCCCCCCATGCCTAAGATTTGCAATGTCCTCATTGTAACCTAGGGGGTTTTTATTTAACTTAGTTCATTCCTTAAGACAGAAATTTGGATGAGTCAATGGGTCGGGTTGAATTTTTGCGGACGATTTCTAATCCCAGATGCAAGCATCTGAGGTGGGGTCGGCTGTCTACAAGGGTGAACCTTAAGTGCAAAAAGGTGTCAGAAAAAGTTTTGGATTTTTAGGAAAATGACGGGTTGCCTCCCATTAAGCGCTGAGTTTTACGCCATCGGCTGGGCGCAATAAGCTCAAGGGGAATGGAGGATATAAGATGCTTCAGCCAAATCAGTAGAAGTTACATCAATGAACGGCTTGAGTCTCTGACCGTTCACGATGAAAGGTTCAGAATCGTGGCTGAGTGGACTGATTTCGATTGCTCCATTTCCAAAAACCTGTCGGACCAAATATGGTCCGACCCACTTGGATCTCAGTTTTCCTGGGAAGAGTTTTAGTCGGGCATCAAAGAGTAGGACCTTTTGACCAGGATGAAAGATCTTTCTCGAGATGTGTTTGTCGTGGAAGGCTTTAACCCGCTCCTTGTAGATTCGCGAGTTCTCGTACGCGTCTAGGCGTAATTCATCGATCTCGCTGATTTGGAGTTTTCTGTGGGTTCCAGCCTTGGAAAGATCTAGATTACAGTTCCGTACTGCCCAATAGGCTTTATGCTCTAGTTCGACGGGAAGGTGACATGCCTTTCCGTACACCAGTCTAAAGGGAGACATGCCCAATTGGGTCTTGTGGGCGGTCCTATAGGCCCACAATGCTTCCGGAAGTCGGGACGACCAGTCCTTCCTGTCAGGTCGAACAGTGACTTGCAGGATTTTCTTAATCTCCCGATTAGACAGCTCAGCTAGACCATTAGTTTGGGGGTGGTAAGGAGTAGAGATCCGGTGAGACACCCCGTATTTGGTCATCAGTGACCTAAACTGAGCATTTGTGAAATGGGTCCCCCCATCAGAGATTATTGCACGAGGAATCCCGAACCTTGAGAAAATGTTTTGATGAATGAATTTGAGAACGATTTTGTGATCACAGGTTCGGGTCGGTATGGCTTCGATCCATTTGGACACGTAGTCCACAGCCAACAGAATGTATTTGAAACCATCCGAAACAGGAAAGGGGCCCGTAAAATCAATCCCCCAAACATCAAAGATTTCGCATACTAGAATCGGTTGCATAGGCATCATGCCGCGATGGCTCATGTTGCCCAAAGTCTGGCAACGACTGCATGCCTTGCAGTGACTGTACGCGTCTTTGAACAATGTGGGCCAGTAAAAGCCGCACTGGAGGACTTTTGATGCGGTTTTATGCCCGGCGAAATGGCCACCGCATGCCTGGTCATGGCAGAAAGAGAGGATATTGTTGAATTCCTCTTCCGGGACACATCTCCGGATGATCTGATCGGCACCTATGCGGAAGAGGTACGGGTCTTCCCAAATGTAATACTTGGCATCGGAGCGTAATTTGTCCTTCTTGGCCTTCGGCCAATCGGACGGGATCTGATGAGATGCCAAGTAATTTACTACATTAGCAAGCCATGGAAGGCTAGTACCAATAGTCAGCAGGTGCTCATCGGGAAAATGCTCAGTGATGGGTCCGGAAGGGTCAATTATTTCAGAAGGAAGACGGGACAAGTGATCAGCTACCACATTTTGCTTTCCCGCTTTTTCGCGAATCTCAAGGTCAAATTCTTGCAACAGCAAGATCCATCGGATTAATCGAGGTTTTGCATCCTTCTTTGCAAGGAGATACCTCACAGCTGTGTGATCCGAGTATATGATGACACAGGAACCCAGAAGGTACGATCTGAATTTTTCTAGGGCAAATACTACAGCTAGCAGCTCTTTCTCAGTAACCGTATAGTTACACTGAGCCTCATCGAGTATTTTGCTGGCGTAGTAAATGACCACAGGTTTCCTGTCAATTTTCTGCCCCAAAACCGCTCCTACAGCGAAGTCGGATGCATCACACATGATCTCAAAGGGTTGAGACCAATCAGGGGACTGTAGGATCGGGGCTTGGGTGACTCGGTCACGCAGGATTTCAAATGCTTGAGTGCATTCCTTGGAAATTTTGAAAGGAACATCCTTGGAGAGAAGAGTGGTCAGGGGGCGCGCGATTTTTGAAAAATCAGGGATAAATCGTCGATAAAAACCGACATGCCCTAAAAAGGAACGGATGTCCCTAATCGAGCTAGGCATAGGAAGGTGGGAAATCAGATCAACCTTAGCTCGGTCCACTTGGATGCCTTTTTCCGAAATTGAGTGTCCCAGGACAATTCCCTCAGGCACCATGAAATGGCTCTTTTCCTAGGAAAGAACCAAATTCACATCGATGCACCGCCTGAGTATCTGGACCAAGTGTTGGAGGCAATCGTCGAATGATGCTCCGAAAATTGAAAAGTCATCCATGAAGACTTCCAGATAATCACCTACCATATCTGAGAATATGGCAAGCATGCATCGCTGAAAAGTAGCAGGTGCATTGCAAAGACCGAAAGGCATCCTTCGGAAAGCGTATGTTCCGAAGGGGCAGGTGAACGTGGTCTTTTCTTGGTCCTCAGGATGGATTGCCACCTGGTTGTAACCGGAGTACCCGTCAAGAAAGCAGAAGAACCTATTTCCCGCTAGTTTCTTGAGAATCTGATCAATGAAAGGCAGTGGGAAATGATCCTTCTTCGTGGAGGAATTGAGTCGGCGGTAATCTATACAGACTCTCCACGAGTTGGCTAATCGGGTAGGAATGATTTCTCCGGTCTCAGTCGTTATAGTGGTGAGTCCTGCCTTCTTGGGCACGACCTGAATTGGGCTCACCCAACAACTATCGGAGATCGGGTAGATGATTCCGGCATCTAACCACTTGATGATCTCCTTTTTCATGACCTCCTGCAGATTGGGGTTTAAGCGTCTCTGCATTTCACGAGAAGGTCGTGTGCCCTCTTCTGAATAGATATGATGAGTACAATAAGAGGGACTTATTCCAGTCAAATCATCGAGAGTCCACCCGATGGCTCTGCGATGTTGCTGGAGGACAACAATCAGACGGGATTCCTGTTCAGGACTGAGGTTGGAATTGATAATCACAGGAAGGGTCTGATTAGAACCCAAAAAGATGTATTTCAAGTGAGTAGGAAGGGGTTTCAGTTCGAGGATGGGGTTATCAGCAGCAGCGGGTGGTTCAATATAGATGTGAGGTTCAAGGGTGGGAGTTACTGGGTTGTTCATATCTGGATTCGACTCCTCTGTTTGCGGGTCAAGATCCTTCTATGGTTGATGAGGCATAATCGAGTCATTCTGGAAGTGTGATTCATCAACCAAAGTCCTGATGTCACAAATTTGTTCGATGACACCGCAATTAATTCCTTGTTGGGCCTTAAATATGTCAATATTCAGTGTTTGATCTCCAAACTTAAACTCTATTTGGCCCTCCTCACAGCTGATGTTGGCTCTAGCAGTAGCCAAGAAAGGTCTCCCTAGAATGATTGGTGTATCCCTAGGGTTCTCAGGTGCGTCCATATCTAAGACTATAAAGTCCACTGGGAAATAGAAATCCCGCACTCTTACGATAACATCCTCGAGAATCCCTTTTGGTGACTTTATAGATTGATCTGCTAATTATAACGTCACCTCGGTTGGTTTTAGCTCAGATTCTTCTAGATGGTCAAGCAAGGATGTGGGTATCAGGTTTATGGATGCACCCAAGTCTAACAATGCTCTATCAAATTGGGTACCACCTATCTTGCAGGAAATCAGGGGAGTACCAGGATCTTTTGCCTTGGCTGGGAGTCTACTGAGGATTACAGAGCTGGCTTGCTCTGACAGAACAATTGGGCTCCCTCCCTTGGTTCGAGGCTTACGCTGGGGTGTACATATATTCTTTAGAAATCGTGCGTAAGCTGGTATGTGGCGGATTGCATCCATCAAGGGGATGTTTATGTGGACCTGCTCAAAGAGCTTGACCAAGTCCTCCTCAGGGGCCACGGGTTTGGTGGTCTTCTTTTCCTTGGTCAAGGCCTCGGGAAACGGGATCTTGGTTGGTTCTTCTAGGATAGGTCCAGGTTGTGGATCCGGGACAGTGGTATCTTGGATAACTATCCTAGGGTCATGGTTATCAGGCTTGGAGTGGTTTGGATAATGCGGGTCTTGAGTTGTTTTACCACTACGTGTTGTTACAGAATTTAATCCGGCCTGATTTTGGTTTGGGTTTGGTAAGAGGGGTGGCTGCTGCTGAAATCCCGCATAAGAAGTTGAAGCTTCCATCTCGTCTGGAGATGGAGCAGTAGGGGCCTGATAAATCCATTGTGCGTGGCCTAAATTTGGATTCATAATGCGCTTCTGGGTCGGCACGTTATTCGGGTTAGGAAGAGGTTGGGAAGGGAGTGTGCCTGGCTGGCGAGAATTTGCCAACTGGGCCAGTTGAGTTTTAACCTCTGTAAGTTCGTCCTTGTGCTGTTTTTGAATAGCCGCATTCGTTCTTTGAATGTCAGCCAGAGTCTGAAGGATTAGGGACATTTGATCCTGATTTGGCCCTGATGGATAAGTAGGGTTGGGCCGAGGCTGAGGCGGCTGGTAATGACGAGAGGGCTGTGGGCTGGACTGAAAAGGTGGTCATTGGGTTTGGGAATTTCCCGCCCACCGAAAATTAGGATGGTTTCGCCATCCAGGGTTGTAAGTGTTGGAGAATGGGTCGTTCTGGATGGCGTTGAGGTCCTCGCAGGTCTGAGGAACCTCTTGAGAATCAGGGAAAGGGGGAATGGAGTTCCCCTGGCTGGTGTAGAAAGGATCGGATGATCCTCCGATCCGAGAATCAGATGGGGATGGATATGGATCCATCCTAGGGGAAGATCGGTGGAGGATGTTTTGCACAGTCTCCTGTGTGGAAGGAGGTTGTGTAAAGGAGTTACGCGCGGAGGTGGCTCGCTGCAAGTGCTGAGTCAGCTCATCCACCTTCTTCTCAATGATTGAGACCTTATCCAATCGACTGGCCATTAATTCCAGGTCGACTGATGCGGACAGGCCCTGCGTCTCATGTGCTCCCTTAAGATTCGTCGCTGCGCGGGTATTCGACCTGTCGAATAATCCCATGGAGTCATTGTTGATGGAGTTCTCGCACATGTTTTTGAGAATCTCCCATACGGTGTCTTCATGTTGACCCATGATGTTTCCTCCGCAAGTTGCATTGACGAAAAGGCGGATGTCCTCACGGAGTCCCTGGTAAAAAGATTGGACTTGTTCCCATTTAGGAACTCCGTGAAGGGGGCACTTTCTCATGAGATCCTGAAAACGATCCCATGCCTCATCGAGAGGTTCTCCTGATTGTTGAGTGAAGTGTGTAATATGATGGCGCAAGGTGTTGGTCCGACCAACGGGAAAAAACTTTTTCAAAAACTCGGATTGAAGTTCTTCCCAAGTGTTGATCGGCCGGGTCTGAGTTTGATACCAATGGGCGGCCTTGTCCATAAGAGAAAAGAAGAACATCTTCATGAGAAGAATATCCCGATTTTGCGCATCTGACCCAAAGTTTGGGCCAGATGCTTTAGCTGTTTGATGTGCTGGAAGGGATCTTCAGAATTAAGCCCATGGAATTTAGGTATAGCATGAATCATGTTGGGCTTTAATTCGGAATCAGGTCCTCCAGTCGGGATTTTGACTCGAGGCTCAATGGCCCACCGCAGCAGGATTGTAGTGGTCCCGCATCATAGGACGCTGTGGTGGGTGCACGAAGTTTTGGAAGAGGTCATTGAGTCGCTGGAGCTGGTGCTCCAGATTATTTTCTTCCTCAACTGGCTGAGCCATGATGGGGGAAGAAGAAGAACTTGGTTCTGAATCAGAAGAGAGAATAATGTGAGGGTGTTGCTGCACAAAACACGGGCGTCGAGGCTTGGCCTTGACGAGAGCGAATTTCTAAAGGAGGTCTTAAGGGTGGTCTTAAGGACTTCCTTCCGTACATGCACTGTTGGAAGAGATGAGTTTAGAAGGTGCTGGACCCAATCAAGACACCCAAAAATGTGTTGGGTGACTATAGAGGTGCGGGGCAGATGGACCCCTTGATCAGAAAGATCGTCCACCTGAGAATTACCTGGGCAGCCAGAGAGGGAGAGTCCCGCAAAGACCCCTACACGGTAGAGCATCCCCACGGGTTATAGGGTTTCCCCCACCCGACCTCTCTTGTCACTGCGGTTCCAGGTAGACCAGAATGGGGATCTTGACCCTCTTAAGTCTACCAATTTTTATCAGGGTGCTTAAGGTTTCACTTGAACTTTAGTCTTTTAAGTGCAAAGAGTGACCTAATTTAAGGTTGGTTGACCCAAGGGGTCAACTTTACCTCTTGTTTCCTTTGAGAGATTTTAGGTCTTGTCTTTTAGGGTTCAAGTGTTTAGAGAGCCAATTGTTTTAGGTTTTCTTTGAATAGGTATTTTCAGACAAGGGCTTGGGCACACTTCATTTGGTTTTCTCAATTCTTGCTTAAGGAGTGTGTCTCTAAATCCCTAGTGTTGGATCCTAGGTTGGCTCTACTTGGTCCAGTTAACTCTTTGTTGGGTAATTAGGGCTCAAGCAAGAATGTGTTAGCCCTTAAATACCCTTAATAATGTGCAGGAGTAATGGGTTGAAAACATGCAACTTTTTATGGTTACTAAGTATGGAAGACAGGTTAGCCCTATATTGCTTGTTCTTTTCTTTTCTTCCTCTTTAGAGTTTAGGGGTTAATAGCGAGAGGAAAAAAAAAATTTATCTGTCCTCGGAGTGGTTGTCGTGCAGTTGCTTGTCTTCTTGATTTCCTGTAGCTGCACAAAAGTGAGGAGATTATCAGAAACTAAAAAGAAACAGGAATGTTTACCTCTGGAATAGCCGTTGCTCCCCGGCAACGGCGCCAAAAACTGGTGGCGACCTTCCTCTACAGTTTTATTATTTCGTCGTAGTATAGTATAGAGAGGTGATTACCAGTTTAATACAATTTGTTACTCGGAAATAAAGGGTTCCCGAGGTCGAACTCAGGGAGCAAACTGTATTCTAGAGATACAAATTCTTATTACAAAAATAAAGAGAGAGAGAGAGAATTTGTTGGCTTTTCTTCTTTTCTCTTTGCTTCTCCTCTTCTTCCTTCTCAGATCTTCTGCTCTCTTCCTTTGTTCTTCTTCTTTATCTGCAGTTGTGATGTTCTTCTTCTTCTTTCAGCTGTTTCTGCTCGTCTCTTCCTTTTTCTTCTGCAGAGCGGTCCTGTTCTTCTTCTTCTTCTTTCTTTCTTCTTTTCCTTTCTTCAGATCTTCTTCTTCTCGTGCTCTTCTTCTTCTTTCAGTTCTTCCCTTGGCCTCTCTGTGTTCTCCTCTGCCTCGCCTTCCTTCTCCTTCTTTGCCTTCAGGACGTCGTCTGATTTTCCAATCAGACGACTTAAACCGCCGCTGCTACAGTGCTCCTCCTTCCTTCACCTTTCGTCGTCCTTCTTCTCTGCCTCGCTTGTCTTCTTCTTCTTCGCCTGTGCCTGCACACTTCAAAGCTCTCGTCAGCGGGCAAAAACCTATTCTACCCTCCCCCCCCGCGTTTCTCTCTCACAGAAGTCGCTCTTAGGAAAGCTCTCCCAGAGCTGCCGGGTAGTCGGGTACGGGTCACGCCCGGGTCCAGGCCCACCGGCGTTCGTGGTGGGCGAGGAGTGCAGGTCAGTCTAAGTCGGGTCGGGCCAGGTCCGCGGGGCGTGGTCGCGGACGAGGTCGGGTCGAGCGAGTGAGAGAGAGGGACCTCACCCCGTGCTCAGGAGGCAACGAGCATAAGGCACTTTTTGCCTTTATGCGGGCGCGCTCCTCTGAAAGGTTACGAGGTGGGACTAAATGTCCCACCCCAATTTGGGTGCCTGAGCGGAGGAAGCAGCGGCAGTCGAGGCGAAGCGCGGGGGCTTCGTGCGAGAGCTTCGACTCGACTGTAGCCTGGTACTTCGCGAAGGCGCCTCGCACTGTCTGGGAGCGTGACCTGGGCGTGGCGCACCTGGGGCAGCAGGTGAAGAAGCTGCTTCGCTTCAACAATGGCGGCGACGAGCGCAGGTACCTGCCTACAGAGAAACGGCCTCTCGGCCCAATCAGAAATGCGGAGGACCTTCGCCGTGGCACGGCGAAGGTGGTCAGGGGGTGTGCAGGCGGCGGGGCGGAGCCTAAGGGCTGCCCTAGGTCGGACTGTGGGTCGGGAGATGGGTTTGTTCGGTGGAGTTGCAGAGGGTGATTTGGGAGAAGTGGAAGGGCGGAGGTTGATCAGGGTGAGGAGGCGGAGGTTCTGCGGTGGTCGGCGAGCCATGTGGGTTGCTGGAGTGATGGGAGCGGGTCGCCGGAGCAGGGGCCGGAGGTGGAGAAGTTGAGGGCGATTGGTCGGATCGGGGTAACAGTAAAGATGTAAAATGAGGAAAAGGAAGAGGGGAGAAAGAGGAGGAGTTCTACCTACTTAGGAGGATGAGGAGGGGCCGGAGAAGAAACTGCCCAGAGGAAGGAGCGACGGCGAGGAGAGGGCTGGAGAGGCGCGCGCTGGGTGCGACGCGACGCGGGAAGAGCGGGGGAAAGTAGCCCTGCTGCTGGTAGTGCGGCAGAACGACGAGGAGGAGGAGGAGAGACCGTCGGAGCTGGAGGGCTTCCTGTCGGAGTGGGAAGAGAGTGAAAAGAGGGTGTTCCTCCGTCAGGACCGAGCTCCCTCGAACGTTGGAGCGACGGGGGGTATTTATAGGGTAGAATCAGAGAGGAGGGCGGAGGGAGACGACGTGTCTCCCTCGCCGGAGGACGCCGGAGATGGAGACCCATACCGTCCGTACTTTCACCCGGCCGGTATGGTGGGTTGCAGCGACCAGGGGGGTGTCCCTGCGACAGCTGACGACGTAGGGCACCCCCGGTTTACTTGCCAGACCCTCCCCCTTACCCTGCGCGGCGCCATGCTCCGCGCAAGGTCGCCGGAGCATGGTGCTGGTCAGGTTTTGGCAGGAGGGACCTGAATGCAAAGAACGAAGGAGAGTTAGGGGCAGAAATGTGAGGGTTCAAAAGTTGACGGCCAAAAAGTAAATATATGAGGACCAAAGTGCAAAGTTGGTCAAGAAGGTTTCTTCTTAGGCTCAAGTTTTTATACATGACTAATTAGGACCTAAGGAATTTGATGGTGAATTTTATTTCTAGATTAAACCTTGTTTGACCGGTCAATTTACGCAAAAACCCGAATTAAGTTATTAATTGGGCATGGTTCTCAATGTAGGTCAAAATGGGTTCTGAAGGCCAAATTGAAAGTTCTAAACCCTAGAGATTATTTTTCTATGAATTTTAGAGGGTTTATTCTATTTTTACTTTGCCTCGAACCTCGTGAATTGAAGTGGGTTTGTTTTAAGGTTACAGATTATCACTTAGTTCCTTGAAATTGCTGTAGCCCTTGTCAGATCATCTCATCCCACTTTTATTCTTATTAGGTTGCTTTGACCTATGTTTGGACCCTGAATTACCCTGTATGCAGATTATACTGGTAAAATTGCATTTTTACCCCTTATGACTCGTTTTCTCCTTAAACTCAGAATTCTCTGAGTTAAGCCTTTCCTTGAGTTATATAGGAGCTTTTATCCTTTGTATTAGGTCAAAATGAGCTAGTTATGGCTCATGATGAGGTTCTCATCAGTGCCCCCATCACGGAGTTCCTAAATGGGGACAAGTCCACTATTTTTACTAGGGACTACATGAAGATATCCGCTTATTCGTCAATGCAACCTGCGAAGGAAATATCATGGGTCAACACGAAGACACTATGTGGGAGATTCTCGAGAATATGTGTGAGAACTCCATCAATAATGACTCCATGGGCTTATTCGACTGGACGAATGCCCACGCATCGATGAATCCAAGGGGAGTACATAAGATGCAGGGCTTGTCTGCATCCATCGACTTGGAATTGATGGCCAGTCGGTTGGACAAGGTCTCTATTATTGAGAAGAAGGTGGATGAGCTAACTCGACATCTACAGCGAGCCACCTCTGCGCAAAACCCGTTTGCACAGTTGCCTTCCGGGAGGAAAGCTGTGCATAACATCTATCACCGATCTTCTCAAGGGATGGACCAGTATCCACCCCCGTCTGACTCTTGGATCGGAGGAAACTCTGATCTGACCTACTCTAGTTGGGGGAACTATGAACCCTCGTACTCTGACTTTCCTGAGGTTCCTCAGACCTGCGAGGACCTCAACGCCATCCAGAATGGCCCATTCTCTAACACCTATAACCCTGGATGGCGGAATCATCCCAACTTCCTGTGGGCGGGAAAGAATCAAAGACCACCATATCAACCCCATCCACAAGCTCCTCGTCCATATCAGCTGCCTCAGCCTCGGCCCAACCCCACCTATCAATCTGGGCCAACTCAAACAGATCAAATGACTCTTATCCTTCAGACTCTGGCTAACATTCAGAAGATGAATGCAGCTATGCAAAAACAACACAAGGATGAGATCATAGAGGTAAGCAATCAACCTGCCCAGATGGCGAATTCCCGCCAACCTGGCACACTCCCTTCGCAACCTCTACCGAATCTGAATAATGTGCCGAACCAGAGGTACGTTATGAACCCAAATCTGGGCCAAGCCCACATGATTTATTAGGCCCCTTCTGTTCCATCACCCAACGGGATGAAGCTTCGACATCATATGTGGGATTTCAGCAGCAGCCACCTATTTTACCGACACCAAACCAAAACCAGGCAGGACTGAATTCTGTTACAACCTGAAGTGGCGAAGCAACATAAGACCCACCTTACCCAAGCCACTTTCAGCCTGGTAGTACTAACCCAAGCCCTAGGATAGTTATCCAGGACACCCCTGTCCCAGATCAAGAACCTGGACCTATTTTAGAGGAACCATCCAAGGTTCCATTTCCTCAGGCCTTGACCAAGGGAAAGAGGATAAATAAACCCGTGGCTCCTGAGGAGGATCTAGTAAAGCTCTTTGAGCAGGTACATATAAACATCCCGTTGATGGATGCAATCCGCCATGTACCAGCTTACGCATGATTTCAAAAAGTCGTGTGTACACCTAACTGATGAATCTATTTTTTGCTTTCGATTAAGTTTCGCAAATGAAATAACTCATTGTTGTAATATGTAAGTGGTGGAAAAATCGACTAATTAACAATTAAAATAACCACTGAATTAGGAGCGGGTCGTATCCACAGGGAGGCAATGGCCTAATTAAATTCGCAAGGGTCAAAAACCAATGCTCACTATTAATTTCATCAAGAAATCAAGTCAAAATCACTTTTCAATTAAGATAAAAAGACTTTAACATACTGATTTTGCATTTATGAGAAAGGAGGTTCTTTGCATAAAATCACCATAATAAAATAATGATAAATCAAAACTCATTTTTGTGGCAATGGCATGAAATGTAAATGCTAATACCACCAAAAATAGAGGATTCTACCTCTCTCGTCACGTAGGGGAGAGGGGTTCGTTCGAGGAACTCTTCTTGGAATAAGTTGGCCGGAGCGAGGGCTTCGCAGCTATGGCGGCAGTAGGTTGCAAGATGGCTGGATGATGCGATTTCACGCGGTTTGTTAAAATACGTCGTTGTAACGCGTAAAATCGATCAACTCTTAAATTTATATTCCTAGATAGGGAAGTATCTAGGGTCGTCCAAGGAGGCCAAATGTTTGCAATAGTGATTCTCTTGCTTGGAATACAATCTCAACTTTCTTTTTGGTATTTTTCAATATATCATTTCTTTTGTTTTAAATTAAGACAACATGCGGAATGGTGACGGGAAGGTGATTTACACTTCAATTTAAAATACTACTTCCAAGTGGCAAGTAGAGCCTCTCCCTAAGCTCACTCTAGGCAAGTGGAGGCCTAGAATAATTAGGGAGAGGGAGTAAGGAATGCTAAAAATAAGCAAATAGAAATGCAAACAAGAAATTGCAAAGAAGGCAACTAGATAATTAAAAAAAAAGTGTTTAACAAAAATGCCTAGTAGAGGAATGCTTCTACTACTAGAAAATTGACATAAAGAAAGGAAAACACAAATCCTCTAGATAGATGGTGAAGAAGAGGGCTTCTTGCTCCAAGGTTGGTGGCTTCCAATCTTGAAAAGAGTCCTTCAACTCCTTCCTTGCAGTGCTCCGCCAAGGTGATGTCCTTCAAGGCAAGCCCTAAGGGGGCGTGCCCTAAGCTTCTCTCCAAGGGTGGACATCCACCCTAGGTCCTTCTCCCTTGCCTGGCCATCCTTCTTGAAGTGGAAGAGTCCTCCTCCTTGGCGTGGCCCAAGTTGAAGAGAGTGGGGAGAAGAAGGCACCAAAAGGGCTGGTCATGTGCCCCTTTAATCTCCTTCTCTACTCCTTCTCCTTGGGCGTAGGTGATAAACACCAGTTTATCATCATTTTTATGCTTTAAAACTAACCTAGCTCTTAGGATTTTACTCTGCAAACGGGTTTTTGGGCTGCATTTAGGCATAAATTAGGATAGGCATGCATTGCATTTTTTATTATTGTTTTAATGTGTTTTTGTGAGTGTTAGGGATGTACAGATTCACAGATCCCTAAAACCCTAGCACTCAAGAAGGCAATTGGTGAAGGAGAAGCCCAGACTAGTTGGAACCCAGCTTGATCCAGCTCACCATAGCTGGAACCTAGCTTACTTGAACTAGGGTTAGCTCATCCCAGCTCCATTCAGCTAATCTCAGCTGGATGGCAGCTCAAGAGAGTTCACCTTAGCTCACCCTAGCTCAAGTCAGCTCAGATCCAGCTCAACTTAGCTGAGTCTAGCTCACCTCAGCTCCCACTAGTTCACAGGGAGCTCTAGCTAGCTCAGCTGAGTTGACAGGAGTTCACCCCAGCTCAGATCCAGCTACATTCAGCTCCACTCAACTCCAGCCAGCTGAAGAAGAATTCATCTCAGCTCAGGAAGCTCAAGTCCAGCTCCCGGGGATTCAGCTTAGCTCATCTCAGTTGAGCTAAGCTACCTTAGCTGCCTCAACCAGCTTGATTCTCCCCGATAGCACCAGACCTAGCTCACCTTAGCTCATTTTGGTAGAAGCTAGCTCACTTTAGCTTGGCTTAGCAACTAGCAAAGAACTAGCAAGCTAAGCCAGCTAGAGTAGCCCCATGCCATCCTCTTCAGCAGCAGCCAGCTCCAGCTCCAGCTCCAGACTTCTTCTCCTCAGCTCCCTCCTCCAAACCCTAGCTCCAACACCTTCTCCTCTACTCCTCCATTAGCTAAGCTAGCTTAGCTTAGCTTAGCTTAGCTTAACTTAGCTATGCTCCAACTTCCTTGGCTTGTACTACCCCAAAAACCCACCTACCAACTCTACCCAACTAGCTCCACCTAAGCTCCACATAAGCTAACATACTTGGCACCAACCTAACCTACCCACCACCTCCAAAAGACACCTAAAAGTGGCGCCAAAAACTACCCATAACCACCCCTTAATGGCGCCACTTTTCCCTCCAAAATCTCCCCTCATCTCCACCACACAATCTCCCTTGAACCCATCTCCACCATCCACCTAACCCCCCTTCTAGAAGACCCCATGTTGGCGCCAACATGGTGGTGTCTCTCCACCACCAAAAGACACCAACACCACCATAACTACCCCCTTTAACACCTCTTGGGTTGGCGCCAACTCTCCTTAGCCATAGGATCACTAACCACCTCCATTCTTCCATCCTAGCCCTCCATTTCAAGGGGCACCTTAACCCCCCATCCTACCCTATAAAAAGACCACTACCCACCACCATTCAAGCCATCCTTTGCTAGCCATTTCACTCTCATATTCCACCAAGAATCCCACGTCCAAGAGAGAAGAAGAAGAAGAAGATTAAGGGGATATTCTGTCCCCTTGGTGCCTTCCCCTCTTCCCTTCTCTCTTGGGTCACGCCAGCCAAAGGAGAAGCCAGGCAAGGAAGATCTTGGAGGAGATCTTGAAGGTGGTCACGCCACCTTGGAGGAGTTTTAAAGGTGGTGCACGCCCACCCCTTTGGAGAGAGCATTAAAGGTGGTAGCTTCCACCTTGGAGGAGCTCTCAAGGAAGGAGAAGAAGGAGGCCCTCTTTTCAAGCCAAGGAGCAGCTAGGCTTGGAGCAAGAAGACAACCTTCTTCACCATTGTTACAAGAGGATTTGTGTTTCTTTTCTTGCTTTTAAATTGTTCAATTCTAGTAGAAGCTTTCCTCTACTTGTCCTTGAAAAGAACACTCATTCTACTGAATCAAAAATTGCCTTCTTTTAAGCTTTTTATTGCAGTTGTTTGTTTTGGTTCTAGCACTTATTTCTCCTCTTCTTCCTAATTACCCTAGGCCTACACTTGCCTAGAGTGAGCTTAGGAAGAAGATATTTCTATCTTTTAGATTTTTAATCATTTGTAGGTGTTAGTTCTTTTCGCTACAATCTGCCGTTGCCCTCGTCTTTTCAAAATACAAAAAAAAAATTACATATTGAAAAATATTAAAAAGAAAGTTGAGATTGTATTCCAAGCAAGAGAATCATTATTGCAATTTTTGCCTCCTTGGACGACCCTAGATACTCCCCTATCTAGGATATAAATTTTAAAAGCGAAAGCGGATTCGCGTGTTACAACGACGTTAAAAAACTGCTTTTACAAATCACGCGCATTTCGCTATCAGTTTTTGGCGCCGCTGCCGGGGAGGCACGGCTTTGCTTTAACTCATTCTCTCTTGCTTGAAGTGGATCTCATCCCCTTCTCTTTCTTTCTTTTGTGTGTGCAGGAACTACAGCGGGAAAGCGGGAATCTGGAAGCGAGAGCTTAAAGATCCTTTTCTTCCCGCGAAAATTCAGGTTGGTTCCTCTTTCTAGTCACATAATTAATTAAAACTACCAAAAATATATTAAACTTGGCTTTCAGGACCCTAAACACTTAAATTAAGTGGAGTGGTGCATTTTAAAATCATTGTTTGCTTGTATGCTTCTTTAGCACCATTCCATTGCAAGTATTGGTGTTCTATTTTTCGGGTCTAGATTTCTGTCGAGACTTGAAAAATCGATTCCTAACACCACAGGCCTCCTAAAATCATAAAATTTCACAGAGTGATTCCCAATTAAGTTTGGAACATCTGTTCCAAATTTCAGATCAATTGGATTTGTATTTAATTTTTAAAAATTCGTGGATTACAGAGGGGTCACACCCTCTAATCTTCCTATTTTGCTACTGTCTGAGAATTTTCAGAATTTTTATACTCATCCAATTGTTGTGAAATTTATCTTGTTGGAATCCCTGTGAAATTTTACATATCATATAAAATCATAAAAATTTTCTGAGGTCGGTGGTAATACTGAAAAGTCTATAATACCCACGGGTATTATTTCTGGACTTTGACACCAGTACAATTAAAAATTCAAAACTATTATCAAAAAAATTCCTAAAATCTTACAAAAATCTTTTCTGGAATCCTTGTTTGATTTTCTTCAAAGTAGTGGTGTTGTTTGACTTGTTTGGACCACTACTTAATTCTGAAAGCTAAAAATAATTCATTGGTAGTTAAATTTCTGTCTCAGGGATAATTGGTTTAGGGTTTCTTCTTTCTCTTTAGAGACTCAATTAAAAGGAAATATACAATCACACATACAACTTGTCTTTCCTTTGATTGTGAACTTTCAAACTTGTTTGAAAACTTAAAGAGAAAAACCCTAAAATTCATTTAATTAAATCACATCCTAAAAGACAAAAATATAAAAAAATTGTGTGACAACTTGATTTTCATTGGAGCCACTCTCCAATTCCTGCACACACACAAAAAAAAAAAATAACAGGGCAACAACCCAATAAACGCCCTCCACATTCCGTGAGCACTATAGAATCCTAGACCTAATTAAAATTTGTAGCAACTTGACCCCTAAGGCTTTATCAACTTAGGCTTGCTATTTAGGTCTTAAGTTTTCTTTAGTTAGTACCAATTCTGTCATCTGTATCTGGTGTTCAGGCTGAGGGGCCGTGTCAAACGACCAGGCGCGGGTTTGTACAAGCACCTGGGGTTTTCCCTGGGAAACGTTTGGGCCCAAACCTCCCCTTAAGCAACTTGGCTAGATTTGTTGATAGAACGGGTATTCACTATTGACTACTTATTTCCTATATAGACCAAGTCTTAGGTTATTATTAGGGAGTCACATTTAAGTTAGGTCTAGTTTGTTTGTTTGATTGCACACTTTCTCTCATCTCTATCTCTTCTCCTCCCCTCCATTTCTTCCAAGTAGTGCATGCACGGGCGACGGTCCCAAAAGCCCCACCTTGAGGGACCATCTGATTTCGCCCCCCGTAGCAAGAAATCATTGTTTTCTTCCCCCTCGTCTTCTAGAAAAATGGAAAACCCAGGAAGCCGTCAAAAAAATTCTGCTTCCACTTCTAACCCGTCAGCCGACCCACAAGCTGACTCCACCCTCCCTCACCTTCCTAACTTGGAGCAACCAGAAATATCAGCAGGGCCAGGTGGCCCTCCAATTATAACCCATAATACAAATCCCTTTGCATTAATGGTCGACCATTTGGCTCGGCTACAACAAAATCAAGAAGATCTAGCTAGGACTGTCACGAACCTAGCTAATCAAGGACAAAATCCACCACCTCGCCAACAGCCTGTCATTCCTCTTAAGGATTTCTATGATCCTTCCAATTATGAGGAAAGACCAGGGGTGGTCATACCACAAGGGGATTTTGAAATCAAACCCGCTATTCTAAACCTTATCAAGCATTTTCATGGTCTTCCAAGAGAGGACCCTTTTTGTCATCTCGAGGAATTAACTGTCCTCACTCAAACCACTCGTTCCCGCCATGTGCAGGAAGACATGTGGTTAATGAGACTCTTTCCTCTCTCTCTCAAAGACAAAGCATCACATTGGTTTAGAACAGTTGGGCGTCCTATTACCACCTGGCCCCAATTAAAAAGTGCTTTTCTTAAAAAAATTTTTCCGATCGGTCGAACAAATGCATTAAGAAGATCTATAACGACCTTTCAACAAAAAATTGGTGAACCCCTCCATGAAGCCTGGGAAAGATTTCAGGAACTTCTAAGAAGTTGTCCCCACCATGAAATTCCACAATGGCAGCTAGTGCAGATCTTCTATCATGGATTAGAAGATCAATTAAAACGATTTGTGGATGCCTCATGTGGGGGCAATTTTCTTAACAAAGATGCCGAAAGTGCCTATCTTCTCTTTGAAGAAATGAGTGAAAACTCATTTAACATGACTTCAATGGACACTTTTGGCAGATCACAAAACCCCAGACATGGAGTCCATGAAATTGACTCCAAAACCACCTCTGTTCCAGTCACACAAGATGATTTATATATGTTAGCTCAACGACTGGACCAGATGCAAATTCACCAAAAGAAAATAGAAGAAAAGCTCACAAACAAACAAGCTCCACACGTCCACTCTCCACACACTAACCCCCCACACATTCTCCGAAGAGAGAATCTGCACAATATCGATGCCACATCTGTTGACCAGCAATTCCCGGCTGATTTCCCGCAAGATTTAACTGGGAATTTTGACCAAAATATTGTTGATTCCACCTCGGAAAATATTTATGCTCTCCAGGAGCAATTTAGAAAACCCTCCAACATTTCCAATCAAAATTGGAGGACTAACCCGAATCACTCCTGGAAAAACCCGAATCCGATTTCTCTTCCCAAACAAAACTATTTTGGGAATTATGGGCAACCTTTGTATCAACCTGGACCATCCCAGGATGATATTAATAATCAGGTCATGAAAACTCTGCAAGGAATGCAGACTCAAATGACAGAAGTAACCCGCATGGTTACCAATTTACAACAACAAGTTAAGGTTACTCCTGATCATCGACCTATTGGGAATTTACCATCCCAACCCATGCCCAACCCAAACAATCAAAGGAGTCAATTCCAAGGTGGATATCACAGTCAACCTATTCATCCAGCACCTCAGCATCCGCCGGGTTTCAATAACAGCCAGGCTCCCCGTCCTCACCCTAGAAACAACCAGACTGCAAATGCAGTTACTTTGAGGAATGGGAAAACCACTCAAAATACCCTGCCTGTTAAAGAAACCCGCTCTAATGACACACAGATTAACTCTTCCCCTCCTATTGTTCAGGAACCAATTCACGCAAAATAGGGCAACCCTGCCCCATTTCCACAAGCCCTCCACTCTTCAAAAAAGAAAAAAACAAAATCTGAGCCCACTGAGAAGGAATTAATGGATTTATTTGGGCAAGTAGAAATTAATATCCCTATCCTAGATGCCATTAAGTATATCCCTGCCTATGCAAAATTCTTAAAAGATTTATGTACTCCAAAAAGGCAGCCCAAGAATTTAGGAAAGGTGATTCTTCCAGGGACAGTCAGCTCAGTTGTGCAGAGCCGACTGCCTCTTAAGAGAAAAGATCCCGGCGCCCCCCTAATCCAAGTTATCATTAATGATACCTCATTTGATCGCGCTCTGTTGGATCTTGGTGCCTCAATTAATCTTATCCCCACAATTATTTTTGAGGAATTTAAGATCGGTGAATTGAAACCTGTTGAGGTTACTCTCCAATTAGCCGACCGATCTACGATTAAACCAAGGGGAATTGTTGAAGATGTTCTTGTCCGGGTCAAAGATTGTCTATTCGCAGTAGACTTTTTAGTCCTGGACATAGAGGTACCTGAAGCACTTAAGTTTGCCCCCATTATTCTTGGAAGACCATTCTTAGCCACCGCCCGCGCCAATATTGATTGTGATTCTGGAAAGATGAAGATCATGTGTGGCGGTGAATCTGTAACCCTAGACATTTTTCAAGCCTCTAGGCGATTCCAGGAACCAGATTTCTTTGATGATTCGGATTCAGAAATAGAAAACATTATGGAGGAAACATTGCAGATTTCCCAATTAGGTTCCTGTTTTGCTGTAAATACGGTTCCTGAACAATCTACTTTTTCTCACCCTTCCACCTCAACTACACAACCAGCTAACATTCCAGCTGACCCTTTCACTCTCACCTCACCTCTAACCCACAAAGCAGAAACTCTTTCGGAACCGGGACTACAATTGGAATTAAAACCTTTGCCCGATTCGCTTAAATATGTTTTCCTGGGTCCAAATCAGACCCTGCCCCTGATTATAAATTCTGGACTCACCGGGGCACAAGAGCACAAACTTCTCTAGGTTTTGAGTAAATATCGAAAAGCTATTGGCTGGACCCTTTCTAAGCTTAAAGGCATTCATCCATCCTATTGTACGCACCGTATATTTTTAGAGGACGATTCTCGCCCCTCCCGCCAACCACAAAGGCGCTTGAATCCTAGTATGCAGGAGGTGGTAAAAAAGGAGATTATTAAGTGGCTGGATGCTGATATCATCTACCCCATTTCTGACAGCTCCTGGGTTAGTCCAACTCAAGTTGTCCCCAAAAAGGCTGGACTAACAGTTGTCACCAATGAAAAGGGGGAAAATATAGCCACTCGAACCGCTTCTTCTTGGCGCGTGTGTATAGATTATCGAAAATTAAACACCGCCACTAAGAAGGATCATTTCCCGCTCCCTTTTATTGATCAAATCTTGGAGCGGTTAGCCGGACGGGAATTTTACTATTTTTTGGACGGTTATTCTGGCTATAATCAAGTAGCGGTTCATCCTGAGGACCAGGATAAAACAACTTTCACCTGCCCCTTCGGAACCTTTGCTTTCCGAAGAATGCCCTTCGGTCTTTGCAACGCACCTGCGACTTTTCAAAGGTGCATGCTTGCAATTTTTTCAGACCTGGTAGGTGAATGTTTAGAAGTTTTTATGGATGACTTCTCTATTTTTGGAGATTCTTTTGATCATTGCCTCAAAAATCTTGAAAGAACCCTCCAAAAGTGCATAGAAGTTAACCTGGTCCTCAGCTGGGAAAAAAGCCATTTCATGGTCCAAGAAGGTATTGTCTTGGGCCATGTTATTTCTAAACAAGGAATTGCGGTAGATAAAGCAAAAATAGATGCTATATCTAAGCTCCCACCGCCCACTACTGTCAAACAAATCAGATCCTTTTTGGGTCATGTGGGTTTCTATCGTCGATTCATACAAAACTTTTCCCAAATCTCCAAGCCTTTAAGTCAGCTTCTTACTAAAGACCAGCCATTTGATTTTAATAATAAGTGCCTGGAGAGTTTTTTGAGGTTGAAGAAAGAGGTTACTGAGGCACCAATATTGCAGGGACCTGACTGGAATAGTCCCTTTGAATTAATGACAGATGCCTCAGATTTTGCTGTAGGGGCCGTTCTAGGGCAAAGAATTGGCAAGAAACCCGTTGTGATCTATTATGCCAGCAAAACCCTTGATGACGCACAATGGAATTACACGGTTACTGAAAAGGAACTTCTTGCCATTGTATTTGTCTTGGAAAAATTTAGATCTTATCTGTTGGGGTCACGTGTCACTGTTTATACCGACCACTCAGCAATTAAATATTTGCTGACTAAGAAAGATGCGAAACCCCGCCTTATCCGTTGGATTCTGCTGCTCCAGGAATTTGACCTGGAAATCAAGGATAAGGCGGGATTGCACAATGTAGTGGCCGATCATCTCTCTCGTCTTATGACAAATGACATAATGACCCCACCAGATCAGTTCCCTGATGAAAGTATTTTAGCTGCTACAACCCTCCCTTGGTTTGCACCCATTGCAAACTACTTAGCAACAGAACAAATCCCCGCTGATTGGCCAAAAACAAAACGGGATAAGTTCTTTGCTGATATTAAATATTATTTTTGGGAGGAGCCCGACCTTTTCCGCATTTGTGTCGATCAGGTTATTCGACGATGTGTCCCTGATTCTGAAATCCATGATATCTTAACACATTGTCACTCAATGGCCTGTGGCGGACATTTTTCGGGCAAGAAAACTGCAGCTAAAATCCTTAATGCAGGATTTTATTGGCCCAGCTTGCACAAAGATGCTCATGACTTTGTTCGGTCCTGTGTGCGTTGCCAGAGCATCAGCAACATGACTCAAAAGGATATGATGCCCCTTAATCCTATTTTAGAGGTTGAAATTTTCGATGTTTGGGGCATCGACTTCATGGGACCGTTCATCAACTCTGGTGGGTATTTGTATATATTAGTCGCAGTAGACTATGTTTCTAAATGGATAGAAGCAATACCCACCCGCACTAGTGATCACCGTGTGGTTGTCGAATTTCTTAAGAAAAATATTTTCTCAAGATTCGGCATACCAAAAGCCATTATCAGTGACGGAGGCTCACATTTCACCCACTCACAATTCCGTCACCTCCTTTCTAAATACGGGGTTAATCATAAAATTTCCACACCATATCACCCCCAAACTAATGGCCAGGCTGAAGTTTCTAACCGGGAAATTAAAAATATTCTACAAAAAACGGTTAGGTCCGACCGTAAAGACTGGTCCACCAAATTGGACGACGCTTTATGGGCCTACCGTACCGCTTTTAAAACTCCGCTTGGCATGTCTCCCTTCCGTCTGATTTTCGGGAAGGCATGCCATCTCCCGGTAGAATTAGAACATAGGGCTTTTTGGGCAATAAAACAACTTAATATGGATTTATCTGATGCCGGTAACCATAGAAAATTACAATTAACTGAATTGGAAGAATTACGTAATTTTTCCTATGAAAATGCGAGGATTTATAAAGACCGAACAAAGAAATTTCATGATAAATATATTGTTCGGAAACACTTTGACGTTAATCAACGTGTTTGGCTTTTCGATGCGAGATTACGTCTTTTTCCTGGCAAATTAAAATCTAAATGGACCGGCCCCTTTATTGTTCATAAAACATATCCATACGGCGCTGTTGACCTTTTTGATCCACAAACTAATTCGATATTTCAAGTCAATGGCCAGCGTTTAAAGCCCTATTTTGACCATACGCCTAAAATTCCATCTGAATCTTTTAATTTTACTGAGCCAACCACCCTTGATCACTAGTACACATCACGCCCGGCTGAATGGCGTAAAAGATAGCACTGGATGGGAGGTAACCCATCATTTTCTTGCTTTCCTTTTTTCTTCTTTTTCCAGGTTTTGATCAACCTAAACCCGACCGTCATCACTAAGGTGATCCCTTTTCCATGAGGACATGGCATATCTTAAGCATGGGGGGGTGTTTTTAAATTTTTATGATCGATTCAGGATGTTCAAAACCTAAAAACATGCAATTTTCTTTAATTTATTTCCTGCTTGCATACCCAAAAAAATAAAAAAATAAAAATGTTGAAAACTTTTTGAGGAAAAATTTTGAAATCAGGACTAAGGTCGTAAAATTCACTTCTGGTACAATGGGATTTAATCTTTAACAAACTAAGGATGAGGATATGGATCTAATCATTAGAATTTCAGGGTCTATTTTAGACTAGATCAGATATCCTTCTCTAAAATTCCACCTGAACTCATGATAGTTCAGGTGACTTGATCCTATTTTGTAATATGGAAAGTATTTGACATAGTTTCTGATTCAAAAACTTGCGGGTCTCAAGAAACTTCTTGTGTCAATTTTCACACACAAGCCAACACTTAAAAATAACTAAAAAAATTGAAAAGCTTCCTTGTTTGGATTTAGTAAAAGTCTGAAGCAGATCATTGGTTTGAGTTCCCACCGCCGAGAAGAAGGAAAATACCTTCTTTGAGGACGCGATGTCAACATGTTACCGCCTCGGCGCTGCTCTATATCTATATTTCATATCTTTAGACGGAGCATTAAAGCGCATTTCAGCAGCTCAAGTGTCTTGGACAGTGCTCTACCTATAGCGTCGGAGCAAGAGCTTGAGTTTGCTTGGAGCGCCCCTTTTCACCGCATCGTGTTTTGGGGTTGTGAGCTCCTGGGTGGTGTCATGGACAGTGCTATCCCGAAGTACTGGCGCCAGAGCCCCCTCGAGGAATGGTAACGGGAATGATGATACCGACACATCTGTTGTAAGACTAAGCTAAAAATAAGCATGGGGGAGAGAAAAAAAAAAAAAAGAATAATAATAATAATAATAACACGTCCTTATAAAGGTTGGCTTTTCACAAGCACAGACACAAGGTTTTAAAGGAATTTGCAAGTTGCGAATCAGATTCACGAGCCAGAAAAATCCTAAAAACAAACATTTCAAGTCATTTGAATTAACAAGGGGTTAATTTGTGAATTTTCTGAGGATATATTGATCCCGTTCTATCTAATGGTTGGATCCAAAAATAAATCCTGATGTTTATCTTCAACAAATCCCGTATCTCCTGTGTTTTAATCTACCAAGGTCCCTTAATCTCTTTTTCTCCTCAAAAGTCAAAAAAAATTAGATTTCCCAAAAATTCCGTTTTCAAAAAAAAAATTAATGTTTTGCTAAGAGACTAGCAAAAGATAAGCATGGGGGTGTGATAAACACCAGTTTATCATCATTTTTATGCTTTAAAACTAACCTAGCTCTTAGGATTTTACTCTGCAAACGGGTTTTTGGGCTGCATTTAGGCATAAATTAGGATAGGCATGCATTGCATTTTTTATTATTGTTTTAATGTGTTTTTGTGAGTGTTAGGGATGTACAGATTCACAGATCCCTAAAACCCTAGCACTCAAGAAGGCAATTGGTGAAGGAGAAGCCCAGACTAGTTGGAACCCAGCTTGATCCAGCTCACCATAGCTGGAACCTAGCTTACTTGAACTAGGGTTAGCTCATCCCAGCTCCATTCAGCTAATCTCAGCTGGATGGCAGCTCAAGAGAGTTCACCTTAGCTCACCCTAGCTCAAGTCAGCTCAGATCCAGCTCAACTTAGCTGAGTCTAGCTCACCTCAGCTCCCACTAGTTCACAGGGAGCTCTAGCTAGCTCAGCTGAGTTGACAGGAGTTCACCCCAGCTCAGATCCAGCTACATTCAGCTCCACTCAACTCCAGCCAGCTGAAGAAGAATTCATCTCAGCTCAGGAAGCTCAAGTCCAGCTCCCGGGGATTCAGCTTAGCTCATCTCAGTTGAGCTAAGCTACCTTAGCTGCCTCAACCAGCTTAATTCTCCCCGATAGCACCAGACCTAGCTCACCTTAGCTCATTTTGGTAGAAGCTAGCTCACTTTAGCTTGGCTTAGCAACTAGCAAAGAACTAGCAAGCTAAGCCAGCTAGAGTAGCCCCATGCCATCCTCTTCAGCAGCAGCCAGCTCCAGCTCCAACTCCAGACTTCTTCTCCTCAGCTCCCTCCTCCAAACCCTAGCTCCAACACCTTCTCCTCTACTCCTCCATTAGCTAAGCTAGCTTAGCTTAGCTTAGCTTAACTTAGCTATGCTCCAACTTCCTTGGCTTGTACTACCCCAAAAACCCACCTACCAACTCTACCCAACTAGCTCCACCTAAGCTCCACATAAGCTAACCTACTTGGCACCAACCTAACCTACCCACCACCTCCAAAAGACACCTAAAAGTGGCGCCAAAAACTACCCATAACCACCCCTTAATGGCGCCACTTTTCCCTCCAAAATCTCCCCTCATCTCCACCACACAATCTCCCTTGAACCCATCTCCACCATCCACCTAACCCGCCTTCTAGAAGACCCCATGTTGGCGCCAACATGGTGGTGTCTCTCCACCACCAAAAGACACCAACACCACCATAACTACCCCCTTTAACACCTCTTGGGTTGGCGCCAACTCTCCTTAGCCATAGGATCACTAACCACCTCCATTCTTCCATCCTAGCCCTCCATTTCAAGGGGCACCTTAACCCCCCATCCTACCCTATAAAAAGACCACTACCCACCACCATTCAAGCCATCCTTGGCTAGCCATTTCACTCTCATATTCCACCAAGAATCCCACGTCCAAGAGAGAAGAAGAAGAAGAAGATTAAGGGGATATTCTGTCCCCTTGGTGCCTTCCCCTCTTCCCTTCTCTCTTGGGTCACGCCAGCCAAAGGAGAAGCCAGGCAAGGAAGATCTTGGAGGAGATCTTGAAGGTGGTCACGCCACCTTGGAGGAGTTTTAAAGGTGGTGCACGCCCACCCCTTTGGAGAGAGCATTAAAGGTGGTAGCTTCCACCTTGGAGGAGCTCTCAAGGAAGGAGAAGAAGGAGGCCCTCTTTTCAAGCCAAGGAGCAGCTAGGCTTGGAGCAAGAAGACAACCTTCTTCACCATTGTTACAAGAGGATTTGTGTTTCTTTTCTTGCTTTTGAATTTTTCAATTCTAGTAGAAGCTTTCCTCTACTTGTCCTTGAAAAGAACACTCATTCTACTCAATCAAAAATTGCCTTCTTTTAAGCTTTTTATTGCAGTTGTTTGTTTTGGTTCTAGCACTTATTTCTCCTCTTCTTCCTAATTACCCTAGGCCTACACTTGCCTAGAGTGAGCTTAGGAAGAAGATATTTCTATCTTTTAGATTTTTACTCATTTGTAGGTGTTAGTTCTTTTCGCTACAATCTGTCGTTGCCCTCGTCTTTTCAAAATACAAAAAAAAAAATACATATTGAAAAATATTAAAAAGAAAGTTGAGATTGTATTCCAAGCAAGAGAATCATTATTGCAATTTTTGCCTCCTTGGACGACCCTAGATACTTCCCTATCTAGGATATAAATTTTAAAAGCGAAAGCGGATTCGCGTGTTACAACGACGTTAAAAAATTGCTTTTACAAATCACGCGCATTTCGCTATCAGTAGGTATAGGTGGATGTAGGTAGAAAAATACACTAATGGAGGATGCCCCCAAATGGTGGTAGGTGGTGGGTTTTTATAGAATAGGAAGGGGGCTAAGGTGTCCCTTGAAATGGAGGGCCAAGATGGAATGATGGAGGTGGTTAAGGATCCAATGGCCAAGGGTGTTTGGCGCCACCTTAAGAGGCACCAAGGGGGTAGTTATGGGGGTTGACACCCCTTGATATTGGCGCCAAAATAGCTTCTAGAAGAGGGTCTAAGTTGGCGCCAAGAAGGATTCTAGAAGGGGGGTTAGGTGGATGGCTAGGATGGCTTATGTGGGTAGGTGTAGGGTGGATTAAGGGCTGAAAGTTGGCACCAACATATAGGTGGCTAGGGGTAGTTTTTGGCGCCAACTTAAGGTGTCTTTTGGTGGAGATAATGGGGTGAAGGGATGGCTAGGAGGTGGCGCCAACATGAGTAGAGTAGCTAGCTTAAGTAGGCTTAAGTTGGTGAAGCTAGCTAGGGTTGACTTTGAAGGTGGTGGACGGCCAAGGAGCTGGTTGTTAGCTAAGCTAAGCTAAGCTAAGCTAGCTTAGCTAATGGAGGAGTAGAGGAGAAGGTGTTGGAGCTAGGGTTTGGAGGGAGGAGCTGAGGAGGAGAAGTCTGGAGCTGGAGCTGGAGCTGGCTGCTGCTGAAGAGGCTGGCATGGGGCTACTCTAGCTGGCTTAGCTTGCTAGTTCTTTGCTAGTTGCTAAGCCAAGCTAAGTGAGCTAGCTTCTACCAAAATAAGCTGAGGTGAGCTAGGTCTGGTGCTCTCGGGGAGAATCAAGCTGGTTGAGGCAGCTAAGGTAGCTTAGCTCAACTGAGTTAAGCTAAGCTGAGCCCCCGGGAGCTGGACTTGAGCTTCCTGAGCTGGGATGAATTCTTCTTCAGCTGGCTGGAGCTAAGTGGAGCTGGATGTAGCTGGATCTGAGCTGGGGTGAACTCCTGTCAACTTAGCTGAGCTAGCTAGAGCTCCCTGTGGACTAGTGGGAGCTGAGATGAGCTAGACTCAGCTAAGTTGAGCTGGATCTGAGCTGACTTGAGCTAGGGTGAGCTAAGGTGAACTCTCTTGAGCTGCCATCCAGCTGAGATTAGCTGAATGGAGCTGGGATGAGCTAACCCTAGTTCAAGTAAGCTAGGTTCCAGCTGCGGTGAGCTGGATCAAGCTGAGGTGAGCTGGATCAAGCTGAGGTGAGCTGGATTAGGCTGAGTTCCAGCTAGTCTGGGCTTCTCTTTCACCATTTGCCTTCTTGAGTGCTAGGGTTTTAGGGATCTATATATCTGTACATCCCTAACACTCACAAAAACATATTAAAAAGACAATAAAAAATGCAATGCATGACTAACCTATTTTATGCCTAAATGTAGCCCAAAAACCTGTTTGCGGAGTAAAATCCTAAGAGCTAGGTTTGTTTTAATGCATAAGAATGATGATAAACTGGCGTTTATCACACCCCCATACTTATCTTTTGCTAGTTTCTTAGCAAAACTTAAAACGGAATTTTTGGGAAATCTAATTTTTTCGACTTTGGAGGAGAAAACGAGATCAATGGACCTTGGTAGATTAAAAACACTGGAGGTACGGGATTTGTTAAAGATAAACATCGGGATTTGTTTTTGGATTCAACCATTAGATAGAACGGGATCAATATATCTTCTCAAATTAACCCCTTGTTAATTCAGATGACTTGAAATGTTTGTTTTTAGGAATTTTTTTGGCTCATGAATCTGATTTTCAACTTGCAAAATCCTTTAAAACCTTGTGACTGTGCTTGTGAAAAGCCAACATTTATAAGGGCGTGTTAATTTATTTATATATATATATATTTTTTTTCTCCCCCATGCTTATTTTTAGCTTAGTCTTGCAACAGATATGTCGGGATCATCATTCCCGTTACCATTCCTCGAAGGGGCTCTGGCACCAGTACTTCGAGATAGCACTGTCCATGACACCACCCAGGAGCTCACAACCCCAGAACACGGTGCGGTGAAAAGGGGCGCTCCAAACAAACTCAAGCTCTTGCTCCGACACTATAGGTAGAGCACCTTTCAAGACACTTGAGCTGCTAAAATGCGCTTTAATGCTCCGTCTAAAGATATGAAATATAGATATGGAGCAACGCCGAGGCGGTAACATGTTGACATCGCGTCCTTAAAGGAGGCATTTTCCTCCTTCTCGGCGGTGGGAACTCAAACCAATGATCTGCTTCAGACTTTCACTAAGTCCAAACAAGGGAGTTTTTCAAATTTTTAGTTATTTTTAAGTGTTGGCTTGTGTGTGAAGAGTGGCACAAGAAGTTTCTCAAAACATGCAAGTTTTTGAATCAGAAGCTAAGTCAAATAATTTCCATATTGCAAAATAGGATCAAGTTACCTGAACTATCATGAGTTCAGGTGGAATTTTATAGAAGGATATCTGATCTTGTCTAAAATAGACCCTGGAATTCAAATGATCAGATCCATATCCTCATCCTTAGTTTGTTAAAGATTAAATCCCATTGTACTAAAAGTGAATTTTTCGACCTTAGTCCCGATTTCAAAATTTTTCCTCAAAAAGTTTTGAACATTTTTATTTTTTTGGGTATGCAAGCAGGAAATAAATTAAACAAAAATGCATGTTTTTAGGTTTTGAAAATCCTAAATCGATCGTAAAATTTAAAAACACCCCCCATGCTTAAGATATGCCATGTCCTCATGCATTAGGAGGGAAAAGGGATCACCTTAGTGAAGAACGGTCGGGTTTAGGAGGAACAAAACCTGGAAAAAGAAGAAAAAAGGGAAAGCAAGAAAAAATGATGGTTACCTCCCATCCAGTGCTATCTTTTACGCCATTCATCCGGGCGTGAAGGTATGCACGGAAGACGTAAGATCATGTAAATAATTGGACACTTGGATGCCCGCAAAAAAGGTGTCTTCTTCTAGATCCCTAGAAAATTGATTAGAAATAATATTGGGATCAAAGTTGGATGGAAAATGATAAGTGTAGCCCGAGTCTGGCCATGGGTTTAAATTAGGTTGGGTGCCAAACTCAGGCGGGGTTGGTGGCAGGTCCGTAAGAAAGGGGTCGGGGAAGGAATGGTGAGGATTGGGTGAAGTTAGTGTGGAAAAGTTAGGTGCGTGAATAGTGGGTGGGTTAGGGGGGGTATCAGGAATAAATTTGGGGTCAAGACAAGTTTCCGGATCACAGATTTCACCGACCACTGATTCTGAATCAGAGTCCTCAAAAAAATTGTGGTCGGTAAGGGTATCTATTAACATTGTCTCCTCCACCATATTGGAAATTTCAGTATCTGAGTCCTCAAAGAAGTTATCATCATGGAATCTCCTGGAGGATTTAAAAATATCTAAAGTGATAGTTTGGCCTGCACAGTTGATATCCATTTTGCCTGTGTGGCAATTGATATTTGCCTTTGCAGTGGCCAAAAAGGGGCATCCAAGGATTATTGGGGAGTCCAGTAATGATTCAGGTGCCTCAATGTCAAGAACCAGAAAGTCTGCAGGGAAGACACAATTCTGGACCTTGACTAAAACATCCTCGATAATCCCACGAGGTTTGATTGTAGATCGGTCGGCTAATTGCAGGGTAACCTCGACGGGTTTTAATTCACCGATCTGAAATTCTTCGAAAAAACTCGTGGGAATAATATTAACTGAGGCACCAAGATCAAGGAGGGCGCGATTAAATGTAGTGTCATCAATAATTACAGAAATTAAAGGCGCCCCCGGATCTTTCATCTTAGGAGGCAGCTTACTCTGTATGACAGAGCTTACTGTCTCTGAAAGATGCACCTGTCCTAGATTTTTAGCCTGCCTTTTAGGAGTACAAATATCCTTCAAAACTTTAGCATAGGCAGGTATATATTTGATGGCATCTAGGAGAGGAATATTGATATGAACTTGCCCAAATAGCTCCATGAGTTCTTCTGTAGTGGGCTTAGATTTCTTTTTTTTGTTGGTGGTGGGGTAGAGAGCTTGTGGGAAAGGGACAGGAATCTTGTCTTGAGATTTTTGTTTTTCTTTTTCTTCCTGATGGGGAGGTGGGGAGTCAATTTGCACAGGTATCTTACCAGGCTCGTGTGAAGGCCCGGGATCAGTGGTGGTTTTCCCACTCCTCAAAGTAACTGCATTTGCAGTCGGATTATTATTTAGAGGAGGTGGGGGGGCCTGTGATTGCAGAAACCTGGGCGGCTGCTGAGGTGGTGGATTAGGAGGAGGCTGATTTGGATAATGTGGATTTCTGCCCATATAATGGTTTCCTTGGTGATTAGGGTTGGGTATGGGTTGGGACGGAAGATGTCCTACAGGTCTTTGCGTGGGAGTAGCCCTAATCTGATTGTTCAGATTTGTGATGTTGCGGGTTACTTCCGTCAATTTTGTTTGCATATCCTGCAGGGTTTGTAGCATCTGGGCATTGATATCTTGTTGGGATGGCCCAGGATGGAAGTTTGGATTCGACCCAAACCCATTAAAATGATATGGTTGGGAGGAAACTTGATTATTCCAGGAGTAGTTCGGGTAATTTTTCCAATTGGAAGAATTTTTAAAGGGCTCTTGGATGGTAGAAATATTTGTAGTGGGGTTAAGATTTGGATAGTTGTAATTCCCCAGTGAATCATGGGCAACCTCAGAATAATCAGCAGGGGTAGTGTTGAGATTGTGCAAATTTTCTCTTCGTGGAAAGTTAGGTTGGGTTAGATGTGGGTGTGGAGCTTGAGTTGATGTGGCCAGTCTTTCCTTAATTTTCTTTTGATTAATATGCATCTGGTCGAGTTTTTGAGCAATCAATTGAAGATCATCTTGGGTGACAGGGATAGATTGAGTGCCTATTTCATGAACACCGAACTGCGGGTTTTGGGTTCTGCAAAATGTGTTCAGGGAAGCTTGATTAAATGAGTTTTCACTCATTTCTTCGAACAGGTCATAGGCACTTTCTGCATCTTTATTTAAAAAGTTGCCGCCACACGAGGCGTCGACAAAATGTCGGATTTGATCTTCTAATCCATGATAGAAGATTTGCACGAGCTGCCATAAAGGAATCTCGTGGTGCGGGCAACTTCTTAAAAGGTCTTGAAATCTTTCCCAAGAATCATGGAAAGTTTCACCAGACTTTTGGTGAAAGGTCGTAATAGATCTTCGTAGGGAATTGGTACGACCTATGGGAAAGAATTTCCTGAGGAAGGCACTCTTGAGTTGAGGCCATGTTGCTTTTACAAATCACGCGTATTTCGCTATCACTTTTTGGCGCCGTTGCCGGGGAGGCCAAATGTTTGCAGTAGTGATTCTCTTGCTTGGAATACAATCTCAACTTTCTTTTTGGTATTTTTCAATATATCATATTTTTGTTTTAAATTAAGACAACATGCGGAATGGTGACGGAAAGGTGATTTAAACTTCAATTTAAAATACTACTTCTAAGTGGTAAGTAGAGCCTCTCCCTAAGCTCACTCTAGGCAAGTGGAGGCCTAGAATAATTAGGGAGAGGGAGTGAGGAATGCTAAAAACAAGCAAATAGAAATGCAAACAAGAAATTGCAAAGAAGGCAACTAGATAATTAAAAAAAAGTGTTCAATAAAAATGCCTAGTAGAGGAATGCTTCTACTACTAGAAAATCGACATAAAGAAAGGAAAATACAAATCCTCTAGATAGATTGTGAAGAAGAGGGCTTCTTGCTCAAAGGTTGGTGGCTCCCAATCTTGAAAAGAGTCCTTCAACTCCTTCTTTGCAGTGCTTCGCCAAGGTGATGTCCTCCAAGGCAAGCCCTAAGGGGGCGTGCCCTAAGCTTCTCTCCAAGGGTGGACGTCCACCCTAGGTCCTTCTCCCTTGCCTGGCCGTCCTTCTTGAAGTGGAAGAGTCCTCCTCCTTGGCGTGGCCCAAGTTGAAGAGAGTGGGGAGAAGAAGGCACCAAAAGGGCTGGTCATGTGCCCCATTAATCTCCTTCTCTACTCCTTCTCCTTGGGCGTAGGTATAGGTCGATGTAGGTAGAAAAATACACTAATGGAGGATGCCCCCAAATGGTGGTAGGTGGTGGGTTTTTATAGAATAGGAAGGGGGCTAAGGTGTCCCTTGAAATGGAGGGCCAAGATGGAATGATGGAGGTGGTTAAGGATCCAATGGCCAAGGGTGTTTGGCGCCACCTTAAGAGGCACCAAGGGGGTAGTTATGGGGGTTGACACCCCTTGATATTGGCGCCAAAATGGCTTCTAGAAGAGGGTCTAAGTTGGCGCCAAGAAGGATTCTAGAAGGGGGGTTAGGTGGATGGCAGGATGGCTTATGTGGGTAGGTGTAGGGTGGATTAAGGGCTGAAAGTTGGCACCAATATAGAGGTGGTTAGGGGTAGTTTTTGGTGCCAACTTAAGGTGTCTTTTGGTGGAGATAATGGGGTGAAGGGATGGCTAGGAGGTGGCGCCAACATGAATAGAGTAGCTAGCTTAAGTAGGCTTAAGTTGGTGAAGCTAGCTAGGGTTGACTTTGAAGGTGGTGGATGGCCAAGGAGCTGGTTGTTAGCTAAGCTAAGCTAAGCTAAGCTAAGCTAAGCTAGCTTAGCTAATGGAGGAGTAGAGGAGAAGGTGTTGGAGCTAGGGTTTGGAGGGAGGAGCTGAGGAGGAGAAGTCTGGAGCTGGAGCTGGAGCTGGCTGCTGCTGAAGAGGCTGGCATGGGGCTACTCTAGCTGGCTTAGCTTGCTAGTTCTTTGCTAGTTGCTAAGCCAAGCTAAGTGGGCTAGCTTCTACCAAAATAAGCTGAGGTGAGCTAGGTCTGGTGCTCTCGGGGAGAATCAAGCTGGTTGAGGCAGCTAAGCTGATTCCCCGGGAGCTGGACTTGAGCTTCCTGAGCTGGGATGAATTCTTCTTCAGATGGCTGGAGCTAGATGTAGCTGGATCTGAGCTGGGGTGAACTCCTGTCAACTTAGCTGAGCTCGCTAGAGCTCCCTTTGGACTAGTGGGAGCTGAGATGAGCTAGACTCAGCTAAGTTGAGCTGGATCTGAGCTGACTTGAGCTAGGGTGAGCTAAGGTGAACTCTCTTGAGCTGCCATCCAGCTGAGATTAGCTGAATGGAGCTGGGATGAGCTAACCCTAATTCAAGTAAGCTAGGTTCCAGTTGCGGTGAGCTAGATCAAGCTGAGGTGAGCTGGATCAAGCAGAGGTGAGCTGGATTAGGCTGAGTTCTAGCTAGTCTGGGCTTCTCCTTGACCATTTGCCTTCTTGAGTGCTAGGGTTTTAGGGATCTATATATCTGTACATCCCTAACACTCACAAAAACATATTAAAAAGATAATAAAAAATGCAATGCATGCCTAACCTTTTTTATGCCTAAATGCAGCCCAAAAACCCGTTTGCGGAGTAAAATCCTAAGAGCTAGGTTTGTTTTAATGCATAAGAATGATGATAAACTGGCGTTTATCAGATACCAATGCTTCGCCTTATCTTTGAGGGAGAAAGGAATGAGGGTTCGCATTTGGGCATCATCAGTAACACCCTGCAATCTCACCGTGGAATAGACCTCGGTGAATTCCTCCAAATGCATGTAGGGGTCCTCCTTAGAAGTTCCATAGAATGAGGGCAACAAAGATGTGGTACTACTCTTGATTTCATATGGATTATCCCCCATAGGTCTTCTTAGTGTATGGCTAGGTTGATTGATAGGGATAAAATAATCTCTCAAAGATCATTTTTTTTCCACAATTCTATTCTCTCATTCCTTGGCCATCTCTTTTCTCTCTTGGTTGGTTCTCCTAAGGATCCTTTCAGGTTCTGAATTAAACACAAGTTGTCTCCTCAAAGATCACCTGCCAAGCATATACAAACAAACACAATTCCAAAGGGCTTTTATGTCTTTAATCAATTAAGGCCTTTGAGATTTAATTCCAGTTGTAGATGACAATACAAATTGCCCCAAACAATTACGTGCCTATTGTCGACCTACGAAATGCCTTATTAAAGACCTAATTGGAACTTAGGTGCTTTACCTTAAAGATCAAATGGTAAAGTACTCCAAGGATGGAAGATCAAGGGACGCAAGTAGCTCTAAGCCTTCCTTTGAAGCTGTGCTTTCGCGGTGCTTCTTAACTACCCTCAAAAATCCGTGACAAGGTATCCCCCTCCTTGGAGTTACAAAACCTTTGAGCTTATGTTTCAAGCACTTTGGTATCCAATGATAGGAGAGTTCTTTCCTAGCAACTCAAAAACCTAGGAGTGTCTAAATGCGTGTTTTGTGCGCAGTCATGCATGTGTGCATTCATTGTAAAAATTTGAATTTTTTGAACCGCAGCACAATATCTCAAATCAACTCCTTAGGTTTTATATGTTCCTCCTTTGATTAGTCCTTTTTCAGAGAATGTGACCACTTGTTAAATCGTTTCAAGACAACTTATGTGGTCTTGTAATTAAGTCCAAAATGCAATGCGTGATCAAAATATGAATGCAAAGTAAGAGAATGTGTACCTTACTTCCAGCAATCAACGATGCGAGAATGCACGCAATATAGAGAAATAAATCTAGAGGCTGCTTATACAGACCTGAATGGTTCGTCCTAAAGGCAGGTAGCTTCTAGCAGGCAGCTCATTTTTTTTTTTAAACTACTTATGCATAATCAAAATAAAATCAATCCACAAAAGAAAGTGAAAACCTAAATCTAAAGAAAAAGGGAACAGACTCCTCAAAATTATCCAACACGGGCCTAATAAAATCGGGGAACAAACCTCTAAAGCTGTACCGTAGAACAAGGGTGAGAAAACCAACAACTAAACTAAACCTAAAGAGTCTACTCTAAATGCTAAATCAAAAGTTAAGAGAAAGATCCTCCTAGATGATCCTCCGTGGGTGAGAAAACCAACAACTAAACTAAACCTAAAGAGTCTACTCTAAATGCTAAATCAAAAGTTAAGAGAAAGATCCTCCTAGATGATCCTCCGTGGATTTCTATGCATGTGGTTCAATGCCCACAAACTCTTGTGATGATCTCGGAGGTGATTGCGCAGCAATCATAGGTCTTAATTGACCTAAATTAAGCTAAGACTTAGCATAAGTTAGGGTTATTCATGCATGCATACGCATTATCTGCAACTTTACTGCTTTCCTTTAGCTATGCATAAAATAATGTTATAATGTGCTGATTAAGTGTATTATGTCGATTGCAGGCAATGAGCAGATCTGGAGCTGGATCTGGAGCTGGATCTGAAGCTGGATCTGAAATAACGGGAGTTGTGGCAGAGCTGGAGCAGAAGGCCTAGTTTAGATGTAGGAATAATAATGTAAGGGGGTTAAAGGTTTTCTATTCTATTAAGTAGAAATAGAGCAGTAAAATGTGAAGAACTTAGGACCATCCTAGCCCTAGGATACCCCAGAGACTTCCCCAAGCCTTAGCCACCCTTAGATTAGGTCACAACACCCTAGGAAGCCCTAAAACCCTAGTTCCAACCCTTCTCTGAACGTCCAGATAAGTTTTAAGACGTTCGGGACCCTTAGCCAACTCCCGCACACTTCAAACCCACTTCTGCAGTGTTATTGGACGTCCAGACACTTTGTCAGATGTCCAATTTCTACAGAATACCCAAAACAGAACCCGAAATCCTTCCTGACTCTGATTGGACGTCCTGAAAACATGTCTGGACTTCTGATTTTTGAGTATAAGACGTCTGATTCTATAATTAGACGTCTGATATTGCTCTCCAATTCCTGTTTTGAGATTTAAGCCTTGATCTTGGATCTCTAGGTCCCTAAACCCAATTCCAACCCCATAGGAACCTAAATTAAGGTGCCCTAACCCTAATACATCACCTCTAGACCTTCCTAAGGACCTAATTAGGTCCTCACTAAACCTAATTGACTTGGATCTTAGTCAATTCCATCAGCCTATTCAATTGGACTCATTGAGTCCAATTGAGCCCTGATCTCAGCACAAACTGTCCAATTGGACTCAGTGAGAGTCCAATTGACCTAGACCTTAATTAATTGAGTTGTTTTACTCTCAATTAAGCTTCCACACACCCAATTAAACTTTTACTAAGTTTAATTGCACTTTACCTTAGTGAATTAGGGTTTATAACCCTAATCTAAGACATACCTTGACCTAAACCCACTAGAACCCAACCTAATCAACCTAGCCACCTAAGTTTCGACCCACACACACCCACACACACCATCCACATGAAAATATCTAGCCTAGAGTTCTCTAGAACTCTCTACCATGTGTGGTTGCCTTGGTTGCCAAAAATAGCAACCAAGAGCCATTCAATTTTTAGATCCACATTTGGTGGATCTAAAAATCACCTTCCACCCTCTCTCTCTCACTCTCCCACGAGCTCCCACCATAGGCCTCTCTAGAGAATTCCATAATTCTCTATAGAGCTTCCCTTAGGTCTATAAAAAGACCCCTTGGGTGGCCATTTGCAACCATTCACTCCCTTGGCAATTGCTCTCCATTGGTGCCATTCATGCCACCTCCACTTAGCCACTCACTCCACCTCCACGAGCTCACTACCACCACCATGGAGGACACCATGCTAGGATGCTGGATCAACCCTACTTCTCTCCAAGGGTCGGCCTAAGCTACATTGGCTGCCCCTCATTCTCCTCTCGACCACTCCAAGGCCATCGGGGACAACCCCTGAATGCCCTCTATTCTTCTAGCTTTAAATCATGCTCTTCATAATTTTTATTGCTTTCATTTACTGCTTAGTAGAGTAGTCTTACTTCTCCCCCAATGATGCATGCGAAATCCCCCTGTTGATTCTTGTATGCAATCATTTTCTGGTAGTTAGATTTAATTTTAAGCATTCATGTATAAGCTTTCCTCTAGGTTTCCTTGTGCAACAACTCTCCCATGATGAATGAAATTTCATTTTATACATATATATCTCTTATGTGTTTGAAATCAATTCGAGCTGAATGATTATCATATTTGAGTGATTTAAGTGCCTGCTCTTTAACGGCCTATATATTACGCACAAGCATGTCGTTTAAATAAAGTAGAGCAGCTTTAAGATCGATTTCAAAAACAAAAACAACACCTCCCATAGACGAACGACTGGGACTCAAAGTCTCATTATTTTCAAAACAATATCTTTGTTGGATCGTATTTCGTAACTATACTACAACGCTTTTATCAAAAATGCGAGCTACGACCTCCCAACAAAATGGTGCCGTTGCCGGGGAGGCAATTTCATTTTTTTTGATTTCAATCTTTTACTTATCATTGACAAATCTACCTCTACTTCATTTTTTTGATGTGTAGGATAACACGGAAGAAAAATGGGATCTGCGCACACACCGAGCGCGACAAAGAAAAATCAGGTGCACATCATCTATCTTAGATTAGGTTTCTCTTTCTGAACCGTAGGAGTAGATTTACTTGTTGCAATTTCCTTTGAAAAATTCTTTGTGAAAAAAAAAAATTATCATTTTCGTGAGAAGGAAAAAAAAATCAAAAAGAAAAAATTTCGAAAAAAATCTTGATTAGGTTTTCTTTCGAATCTAGGTTGTTTTGAAAAAAAAAATAAAGAAAAAAAAAGAGATTTCGTTGAATCTTTTGAAAAATTATTTTTGAAAAAAAAAGGTGCAAAAGATTAAAAGGAAAAAAGAAGAAGCATTTTTGGTGGAAGGCTTGAATTTCAAATTCAAATCTCTTTAAAAGCTTTTCCACCACCTTCTGATTTTCGGCCAAATTTCAAATCTCACCTAAAAATTCAATTGCCGAAAGATCCGTTAGCGAAAAATTCTGAAATTTTGGCAAAACCTTCATTTTCAAACCATCTTTCAAATTCCACCGTTAATTTGACAAAAATCCAAGTATAAAATTTTTAAAAATTCTAGAAGTGCACGGGGTCAGATAGACCCAGATTCAAAAATTTTCAAAGTTCCAAAAGCGATTTCGAGCAATCTGCAAATCTTTTTTGACTTAAAATGGTGGGGTTTGAAAGCTGATCTAATTGGCTTTATTTCTCACATTTTTCCCAAATTTTTGAAGATCATTTGATACTGTTTCAAAGCAAAAAACTTCTAGGGGTCAAAGTTCCAAATCTGACCCCCTGATATTTAAAATTCCCTAAAAATTTGGTTAAAATAGTAAAAATTATAAAAAAATATTCTATGAAAAAATAATTGAAAATAGAATCTACTCATAAAATTTCAAATTAATTGGATTCCAATTATTATTAGAGAATCAACATTATTTTTGTGGTCTGTTGAAATAGAGAGAAAAAAAACCCTAGAAGTGCATGCAACTTAGGTTGAACCTTTAGGGTCACAAATAGAGACCACACTTTTGGCTAACCTATACTTAATCAAGTCTAGTTAGCCAGTGAGCTTGGTCACCTTGTGGGCCACTCACCACAAACCCTACTGAAGAAAACGAGTTAAAAACTAATTTTAAAACACGAAATCAACCCGAGTTCGTTGTCGTACTACTAGATGAGTTTAATCTCTCTTGCCAAACTTGGTGACTAAGTCTGCAGGGTAGTGTCAAACGACCGTGGCTCGAGGGTCAACGGAACCAGAGGCGTAAGCCAAAGGAAGAACCTTCCCCTTAGTCCCCTCGTAACCAGACTGGCTAGGTTAGCTTGAGAGGCGGGATTCACGTTCAGTCAGTTGTACGACGAACTTATCTTCAGGAAATCAAATCCCTAACGAAAAATCTGGTCACCTAATTTATAAGGACCATTTGATTGACAGGGCCTTAGCCTTGTTCTGCGTGGCTACACCAACCCAGGGGTTGGGCGGTGTATGCACGGAAGGAGGTCACTTCGACCTCACTTGGTTGGACCTTGGGAACCACTCCCAAGGAGGCGAGTCACCTCGCTCGGACCATCTTCTCGCCCCATTTCTTCTATCTGCTGAGCCGCAATGGCTAACATTGGATCTGGATCTAATCAGGATCTAGAAGAGCTGGACCAACGAGCTTATCTGAGAGCTCGGGTCACTGAATCAGCTCAACCTTGGGATCAGAACCCAAGGTGGCGAAGATGACTTTTCGCTTCGCTTGATCCTTCTCCTCGGGTTACCGAAATGGTTAACCCATATCCTAACCCTGGATATTATGACCCATACCAGTCGGTCCCTCAAAGGATCGCATCTTATAACCCAGGATATGGATTTCATACTCCTGCTTCTCACCCATGGAACATGGGTAGACCTGATTCACCCCCTGGAACCCCTGAAGAGCTACCGGTGCATATGCGACCACATTATAGAATACAGAGAGCTATAGCGAGTGCTAAGGAAAAGGCCGCATCCTATCTACGCGAAATCCAGGCTATCATTGAGCTGAACCAAAGACAAAGCCGGATTCCGCATCAACAAGCCTTGATGGAGCTCCTTCAGGAAACAGTAGAGATAACAAGGCGAATTGGACAAAATCGGGAAACTCAAGAACTATTGCTTTTGAGATATCAAGTGGAAAAAATCATTGAAGACCTCGAAGAATCTGAAACAACTACGTCGAAAGAACACACAGAAGATTCTCGGGAGCAGATGCCCGAAGATCACTCAAGGGAAAAAGAATCTAGCATGGATATGAGACAGGAGCAGGAAGTATGCCGAATGGGTTCATCTGAAATTGAGGAGGAAAGGATTGATATCTCCAGGACTGAGCCGCAATCAGATTATCTTGAATCCTGGGAGACACCTTTTAGGTTAGATAACCTGATCGAGACAATGGAAGTAGATCCAATTGAGGATATGGATCTTGAGGCAAACATTACATGCGAGACTACTGATCAATCTAGACCACTTCCCATTATAGGTGAACCTGTGCTAGAGCCAACATCTTCTGATCTGCACTCTTCTTCTTTCACCTACATCCCTAATTTGGATATTAGAGATTCTAAGATGACACTTTCTATCCTTGATCCTAACATCCGAAAACCAGAAGTAGCTATGGATAACTCGAACAAAGAAATAAATATGCTACCTGAGGTAGGAATTACTGAGGAGCCCAATGCATATGAGGGTGAAGCTTCGACCAGAATGAGATGGGGACGCACCTACCATCCTAGTCAATGGCTCGACCTCGAGCCTGAAGAGACAGCTTGTGATGAATCAGAGATGAGTACTGATGAGGATGAAGTAATTTCTGACGAGGATTTCAGTGACCCCCCCACAGATCTTCTACTTTCACGGATAGCCCCATATGTCCCAGAGCTTGGAGAGGGCATCATCTTTGATGTCAATTATCATTATGAGGATCCCTATGACTCAGATTCTGGTTCTGAGATACATATTGATCTACTCCTTCAGCAACTTCCTGCTGAATTGTGGGACATGATAAATCAGCTAAATCAACATCATGATCCCACCTCTGATTATCCTCTATTTTGCACTACCACTCCACACTTTCTTATAGCTAGACTTTTTGGAGTAGGGGTGCACAATCAGCTGGTTCACATCTTCGGACCACTGATTCTGGGAGCGTACGAGCATATCTTTCTCTTAATCTTAGCCTGCTCCTATGCTAGAATTGATACATCTGATTGAGTGCTCGCCCAGCTGGAGGCATTAAACTCAGCACATATAAATACCATTCCACCATCAATACATAACCATTTTTATACATAGCATATTTTTCCTTTAGCATATTTCCTTTGTATATTGCATGTTAACAGGTTGGCTGGTGCTGAATATAATTTCAGGAGCAATTCCAGGTGACTTCTACCCACTCATCCTCTGTCGAATTTATTTTCTTTTATATTCATGCATGAGGACATGTAAGAACTTAGGCATGGGGGGGTAGATACAGAAAAACTGAAAAAAAATTTTGTGCCAACACTTAGGAAAACCTCGGAGCTACATGCAAAACGTACTTTAGGACCTTAAATAAAAGAACAATAAACTCCACCTCCAATGCTCGCATTGGAGCTAGAAATCGTTCGCAACAACCAATTCCAACTCACCCGCTCACCTTTTGTTCTAAATTTAGGGTCAAGCTAATTGTAACCCGATACGGGAAATTCACGAAGTATAAATTATATGAGGTTACATGTTTATAGCATATATAGATATTGCATTCATGAATAAGATTATTTTATTAAGAGAATGCATTAGGGATTTCATCCTTTAGTTGATTCCTGTAATCTGGAATCCAGTACAACTTTTCACACACACGTAGAATTTGCAATGGATTCATGGTGAAGGCTGATAAACATCTTCAGTTTGTCGAGAAGAAGCAGTGCTTCTTTTCCTGAACCCTTGGACAGTGGTTTGGGAGTCAGGCTGATTTTCCTCCAAAAAAATCCACCAAATAGTGTGAGAAGAAGGTAGAGTGTATTGGTGCTCTAAGATTAGTGCAAGAATCTGGAATCCTAGATAATTAGTAATGATACTCTGAGTTCAGACATAGTTTTCGCTATCGGTTCCCGCGTATACATTTTTGTGCGAAATTGTGGGAGCCACCGGATAAGGCAAATACGCGGAGAGTGAGTTTTCATAAAACTAGGGCTAAGGTGGATGGTTATGACCATTCTTTATGGAATCCTCGGTTGAAGGAGGGTATTAATGTCAAGGTCAGAAATACACCGCCCTATCCATCTCTCCCGGTGCCGTGAGTAGGCACTTCCACCAAATAAGCCACCCAATGTCTCTTGAGTACCACCAATCCCCAATAATGACTCCTTAATAAAGTTCATGGATGTATGCCAGTTGTGTTATGCTGAAAAAAAAAATTAAAAAAAAAATTGAAACAAAAAAATTATTAGAAAAAGAAGAAAAAGCAAAGAAAAGAACGAATATTTAGTGTTTATTTCATCGAGGCAATACCACCAAATAAAATTGAGCTCCACCAAATATGGCCTTAACCTATTTTTCTTATATTTCTGACTGCCCAAATACTGGTTGAGGAATCCCGACTTAGTGTTAGGGTTATGAGAACTCAATTAAAGTGTTAATGCCTAGTGAGACCACCAAATACAGAACATATGTGTGAATCTGGTGAGGTTGTGAGCTCTAAGAAAAAGAAAGAAAAAGAGTAAGAGAGAATGAATACAAAGGAATCAAAAGGGAGCATAGTTTTTCTCATCTTTCTCTGAGTTGAGTTACTTAGTAATCCAGGAATCTAGATTCTGTAGTACTAGTCTCTATGTAGCACCAAGTGAGAATGAGCCACCAAATATATAATCCTTTCCCTCAGAGATTCTCTACCTAAGCCCAAAGCCGGGGTGAAATTCATAGAATATCTTGAATACCCCGAGGGAAGAAATCCGCCTATCCCACTAGAATTTTTATTAGGGGTCAAGTATAGGCTTTAGAGGTGTATTAGTTTTCACTCGAATCTGTTGCAAAAGCTACATAGCTGCACCTTCACGATTGTCTGGATTTCTAGAGCATAGGATGAAAACAAAAAGGAGAAAAATCTCTATGCAAACACTTGATAAAATAACCAGTCCCTTAGGGACCCTCGCTGTAAATAATTTAGTCTTGCATTTGCTAGGGACTAGCAAGATTTAGGCATGGGCGTATGATTGCGCAGCAATCATAGGTCTTAATTGACCTAAATTAAGCTAAGACTTAGCATAAGTTAAGGTTATTCATGCATGCATACGCATTATCTGCATCTTTACTGCTTTCCTTTAGCTATGCATAAAATAATGTTATAATGTGCTGATTAAGTGTATTATGTCCATTGCCGGTAATAAGCAGATCTGGAGCTGGATCTGGAGCAGGATCTGAAGCTAGATCTGAAATAACGAGAGTTGAGGCAGATTTGGAGTAGAAGGCCTAGTTTAGATGTAGGAATAACAATGTAAGGGGGTTAAAGGTTTTCTATTCTGTTAAGTAAAAATAGAGCAGTAAAATGTGAAGAGCTTAGGTCCATACTAGCCCTAGGATAGCCTAGAGACTTCCCCAAGCCTTAGCCACCCTTAGATTAGGTCACAACACCCTAGGAAGCCCTAAAACCCTAGTTCCAACCCTTCTCTAGACGTCCAGATAAGTTTTAAGACATCCAGGACCCTTAGCCAACTCCCACACACTTCAAACCCACCTCTGTAGTGTTATTGGACGTCCAGACACTTTTTCAGACGTCCAATTTCTGCAGGATACCCAAAACAGAACCCGAAATCCTTCCTGACTCTAATTGGACGTCCAGACAACAAGTCTGGACTTCTGATTTTTGACTATAAGACGTCTGATTCTATAATTAGACGTCTGATATTGCTCTCCAATTCCTGTTTTGAGATTTAAGCCTTGATCTTGGATCTCTAGGTCCCTAAACCCAATTCCAACCCCATAGGAACCTAAATTAAGGTGCCATAACCCTAGTACATCACCTCTAGACCTTCCTAAGGACCTAATTAGGTCCTCACTAAACCTAATTGACTTGGATTTTAGTCAATTCCATCAGCCTATTCAATTGGACTCATTGAGTCCAATTGAGCCTTGATCTCAGCACAAACTGTCCAATTGGACTAAGTGAGAGTCCAATTGACCTAGACCTTAATTAATTGAGTTGTTTTACTCTCAATTAAGTTTCCACACACCCAATTAAACTTTTATTAAGTTTAATTGCACTTTACCTTAGTGAATTAGGGTTTATAACCCTAATCTGAGACATACCTTGACCTAAACCCACTAGAACCCAACCTAATCAACCTAGCCACCTAAGTTTTGACCCACACGCACCCACACACACCATCCACACGAAAATATCTAGCCTAGAGTTCTCTATAACTCTCTACCATGTGTGGTTGCCTTGGTTGCCAAAAATAGCAACCAAGAGCCATTCAATTTTTAGATCCACATTTGGTGGATCTAAAAATCACCTTCCACCCTCTCTCTCTCACTCTCCCACGAGCTCCCACCATAGGCCTCTCTAGAGAATTCCATAATTCTCTAGAGAGCTTCCCTTAGGTCTATAAAAAGACCCCTTGGGTGGCCATTTGCAACCATTCACTCCCTTGGCAATTGCTCTCCATTGGTGCCATTCATGCCACCTCCACTTAGCCACTCACTCCACCTCCACGAGCTCACTACCACCACCATGGAGGACACCATGCTAGGATGCTGGATCAACCCTACTTCTCCCCAAGGGTCGGCCTAAGCTACATTGGCTGCCCCTCATTCTCCTCTCGACCACTCCAAGGCCATCGGGGACAACCCCTGAATGCCCTCTATTCTTCTAGCTTTAAATCATGCTCTTCATAATTTTTATTGCTTTCATTTACTGCTTAGTAGAGTAGTCTTACTTCTCCCCCAATGATGCATGCGAAATCCCCCCGTTGATTCTTGTATGCAATCATTTTCTGGTAGTTAGATTTAATTTTAAGCATTCATGTATAAGCTTTCCTCTAGATTTCCTTGTGCAACAACTCTCCCATGATGAATGAAATTTCATTTTATATATATATATCTCTTATGTGTTTGAAATCAACTTGAGCTGAATGATTATCATATTTGAGTGATTTAAGTGCCTGCTCTTTAACCCCCTATATATTACGCACAAGCATGTCATTTAAATAAAGTAGAGCGGCTTTAAGATCGATTTCAAAAACAAAAACAACTCCTCCCAGAGACGAACGACCGGGACTCAAAGTCTTATTATTTTCAAAATAATATCTTTGTTGGATTGTATTTCACAACTGTACTACGACGCTTTTATCAAAAATGCGAGCTACGATCTCCCAACAGGAGGTGGCAGCAAGATCCCCTAAGATGCGAAGCTTAGTTCCTCCTCCAAGTAGTGGAAACAAGGTCCACCACGACATTACTGAGGCCGATGCGACAACTCGTGTGTAATATGTGTACCTCACACCAAATCAGATAAAATAGGTTAAATATGCCTCAATTAAAATGTGAACAAATAAAGAGATAAATGCAAGTTTAACAAGCCTATTGCTTCCTCGGCAACGGCGCCATTTGAAGAATCGATTTTCCGCTTTCGATTAAGTTTCATAAATGAAATAACGCAATTGTTGTAGTATGTAGGTGGTGGAAAAATCGATTAATCAACAATTAAAATAACCACTCAATTGGAGCAGGTTGTATCCACAGGGAGGCAATGGCCTAATTAAATTCGCAAGGGTCAAAAACCAATGTTCACTATTAATTTCAACAAGAAATCAAATCAAAATTGCTTTTCAATTAAGATAAAAAGACTTTAACATGCTGATTTTGCATTTACGAGAAAGGAGGTTCTTTGCATAAAATCACCATAATAAAATAATGATAAATCAAAATTCATTTTTGTGGCAATGGCATGAAATGTAAATACTAATACCACCAAAATTAGAGGATTCTACCTCTCTCCTCCTCGCACACAGGAGAGAGCTTCGTTTGAGGAACTCTTCTGGGAATAGGTTGGCCGGAGCAAGGTCTTCGCAGCGGTGGCGGCAGCAGGTTGAGAGATGGCCGGAGTCGGCCAGATGGAGCTCTGACGAAGGGTGGTTTCTGGTGGCTCTTGCTACTGGCTGCGCTTGCTGGAGGGAGTGCGGAGGCGAGCGCGGGCGCTGCAGGCACTGAAGGCAAGGGTGCGTGGAGGTGCTGGCATGCAGAGGGGAGTGGAGGAGATGCACGCTGAAGGGGAGAGCACTACAGGCCACACGGGCGCGCGCGATCTCTGGTGGCGGCTGCTGGTGCTGTAGGTGCTGGCGGGGCGCTGGAGGCATTGACGCAGGGGCGTGCAGGTGACGCATGCGTGGAGGAGAAGGCACGCCTGCCGCTGTACACGCGGTGGGGTGCATGAGTAGAAGGAGGCGCGGGGGTTGGTTATAGCGTGCACACAGGTGGTGCACTGGAGGCGGGCAGCTGCTGCTACTGTGCACTGGAGGAGGTGGTGCAGCGTGGAGGGTGCTGCTGCGGGTGATGTGCACAGGTCGTGCGTGAAGGGCGGTGAGTGGAGCAGTGATAAACGCCAGTTTATCATCATTCTTATGCATTAAAACAAACCTAGCTCTTAGGATTTTACTTCGCAAACGAGTTTTTGGGCTGCATTTAGGCATAAAATAGGTTAGGCATGCATTGCATTTTTTTATTTTCTTTTTAATATGTTTTTGTGAGTGTTAGGGATGTACAGATATACAGATCCCTATAACCCTAGCACTCAAGAAGGCAAATGGTGAAGGAGAAGCCTAGACTAGCTAGAACTTAGCTTGATCCAGCTCACCACAGCTGGAACCTAGCTCACTTAAACTAGGGTTAACTCATCCCAGCTCCATTCAGCTAATCTCAGTTGAATGGCAACTCAAGAGAGTTCATGTTAGCTCACCGTAGCTCAAGTCAGCTCAGATCCAGCTCAACTTAGCTGAGTCTAGCTCATCTCAGCTCCCACTAGTCCACAGGGAGCTCTAGCTAGCTCAGCTGAGTTGACAGGAGTTCACCCCAGCTCAAATCCAGCTACATCCAGCTCCACTCAACTCTAGCCAACTGAAGAAGAACTCATCCCAGCTCAGGAAGCTCAAGTCCAGCTCCTGGGGACTTAGCTTAGCTCAACTAAGTTGAGCTAAGCGACCTTAGCTGCCTCAACCAGCTTGATTCTCCCCGGGAGCACCAGACCTAGCTCACCTCAGCTAATTATGGTAGAAGCTAGCTTACTTTAGCTCAGCTTAGCAGCTAGCAAAGAACTGGCAAGCTAAGCCAGCTAGAGTAACTCCATGCCAGCCTCTTCAGCAACAGCCAGCTCCAATTTCAACTCCAGACTTCTCCTCCTCAGCTCCTCCCTCCAAACCCTAGCTCCAACACCTTCTCCTCTACTCCTCCATTAGCTAAGCTAGCTTAGCTTAGCTATGCTCCAACTTCCTTGGCTTGTACCACCCCAAAAACCCACCTAACAACTCCACCCAACTAGCTCCACCTAAGCTCCACATAAGCTAACCTACTTGGAACCAACCTAGCCTACCCACCACCTCCGAAAGACACTTAAAGGTGGCGCCAAAACCACCCTAACCACCCCCTTGATGGCGCCACTTTTCCCTCCAAAATTCCCCTTCATCTCCACCACACAATTCCCCTTGAATCCATCTCCACCATCCACCTAACCCCCCTTCTAGAAGACCCTATGTTGACGCCAAAATGGTGGTGTCTCTCCACCACCAAAAGCCACCAATACCACCATAACCACCCCCTTTAACACCCCTTGGGTTGGCGCCACACACCCTTGGCCATAGGATCACCAACCACCTCCATCCTTCCATCCTAGCCCTCCATTTCAAGGGGCACCTTAACCCCCCATGCTACCATATAAAAAGACCACTACCCACCACCATTCAAGACATCCTTGGCTAGTAAATTCACTCTCATATTCCACCTAGAAGCCCACGTCCAAGAGAGAAGAAGAAGAAGAAGATTAAGGGGATATTCTGTCCCCTTGGTGCCTTCCCCTCTGGCCTTCTCTCTTGGGTCACGCCAGCCAAAGGAGAAGCCAGGCAAGGAAGATCTTTGGAGGAGATCTTGAAGGTGGTCCATGCCACCTTGGAGGAGTTTTTGAGGGTGGTGCACGCCCACCCCTTGGAGAGAGCATTGAAGGTGGTAGCTTCCACCTTGGAGGAGCTCTCAAGGAAGGAAAAGAAGGAGGCCCTCTTTTCAAGCCAAGGAGCAGCTAGGCTTGGAGCAAGAAGACTCCCTTCTTCACCAGATTTTGCAAGAGGATTAGTGTTTCTTTATTTTCTTTTAATTTGTTTAGTTCTAGTAGAAGCATTCCTCTACTTGTTCTTGAAAGGAACACTAATTCTAGTCAATTAAATTGCCTTCTTTTAGCTATTTATTGCAATTGTTACTTTTGGTTCTAGCACTTGTTTCACCTCTTCTTCCTAATTACTCTAGGCCTTCACTTGCCTAGAGTGATCTTAGGAAGAAGATATTTCTATCTTTTAAATTTTAGTTAAGCAATTGTAGGTGTTAGTACTTTCCGTTACAATTCGAATTTTGCCCTCGTCTTTTCAAAACAAAAAAAAATTACATATTTAAAATACCAAAAAGAAAGTTGAGATGTGTTTTTAACAAGAGAAGCGAATTGCAATTTTTGCATCCTTGGACGACCCTAGATACTCCCCTATCTAGGTTTATAAATTTTAAAGCGTATGCGAATTCGCGTGTTACAACGACGTTAAAAATCCGCTTTTACAAATCACGCGTATTTCGCTACCACTTTTTGGCACTATTGCTGGGGAGGCACGGCTTTGCATTAATTAATTTTCTCTTGCTTGAAGTGGATCTCATCCCCTTCTCTTTCTTTCTTTTGTGTGTGCAGGAATTACAGTGGGAAGGCGGGAATCTGGAAGCGAGAGCTCAAAGTTCCTTTTCTTCCCGCGAAATTCAAGTTGGTTCCTCTTTCTGGTCACATAATTAATTAAAACTACCAAAAACATATTAAACTTAGCTTTCAGGTTCCCAAACAATTTAATAACTTGAGTGGTGCCCATATAAAATCCATTGTTTGCTTGAATGCTTCTTTAGCACCACTCCTTTGCAAGTATTGGTGTTCTATTTTTCGGGTCCAGATTTCTATCTGAACTTGAAAAATTGATTCCTAACACCACAGGCCTCCAAAAATCATAAAATTTCATACAGTGATTCCCAATTAAGTTTAGAACATCTGTTCTAAATTTCAAATTAATTGGATTTGTATTTAACTTTTAAAAATTCATGGATTGCAGAGGGGTCACACCATCTAATCTTCCTACTTTTCTACTATCCACGAATTTTTAAAATTTTTATACTCCAATTTTTGCAAAATTTAGCTTGTTGGAATCCTTGTGAAATTTTACAGATCACATAAAATCACAAGAATTTTTTGAGGTCGGTGGTAATACTAAAAAGTCCACAATACCCACAGGTATCATTTCTGGACTTTGACACTAGTACAATTAAAAATTCAAAACAATTATCAACAAATTCCGAAAATCTTAAGAAAATCTTTTCTGGAATCCTTGTGTGATTTCACTCAAGGTAGTTGTTTGGCTGCATTGATTGGACCACTATCTATTCAGAAAGCCTAAAAATAACTCATTGGTAGTAATTTTCTATCTTAGGGATAATTGACTTAGGGTTTCTTTCTTTCTTTTTAGAGACTCACATTAAAGGAAATTAATCATCACCAATATAACTTGTTTTTCCTTTAATTGTGGAGTTTCAAACTTGTTTGAAAATTTAAAAAGAAAAACCCTAAAAAACATTTAATTAAATCAAATCCTAAAAGACAAAAATACAAAAAAATATTATGTGACAACTTGATTTTCATTGGAGCCACTCTCCAATTCCTACACACACACAAAAAAATAAAAATAACAGGGCAACATCCCAATAAACGCCCTCCACATTCCGTGCGCATTATAGCATCCTAGACCTAATTTAAATTTGTAGCAACTTGACCCCTAAGGCTTTATCAACTTAGGCTTGCTATTTAGGTCTTAAGTTTTTTTTAGTTAGTACCAATTCTGTCATCTATATCTAGTGTTCAGGTTGAGGGGCCGTGTCAAACGACCAGGCGCGGGTTTGTACAAGCACCTGGGGTTTTCCCTGGGAAACGTTTGGGCCCAAACCTCCCCTTAAGCAACTTGGCCAGATTTGTTGATAGAACGGGTATTCACTATTGACTACTTATTTCCTATATAGACCAAGTCTTAGGTTATTATTAGGGTCACATTTAAGTTAGGTCTAGTTTTGTTTGTTTGAATTGCACACTTTCTCTCATCTCTTTCTCTTCTCCTCCCCTCCAATTCTTCCAAGTATTGCATGCACAGGCGACGGTCCCAAAAACCACACCTCGATGGACAATCTGATTTCGGCCCCCACAGCAGGAAATCATTGTTTTCTTCCCCCTCCTCTTCTAAGACAATGGAAAACCTAGGAAGCCGTCAAACAAATTCTGATTCCACTTCTAACCCGTCAGCTGACCCACAAGCTGACTTCACCCTCCCTCATCTTCCTAACTTGGAGCAACCAGAAAAACCAACAAGGCCAGGTGGCCCTCCAATTGTAACCCAAAATACAAATCCCTTTGCATTAATGGTTGACCATTTGGCTCGACTACAACAAAATCAAGAAGATCTAGCTAGGATTGTCATGAACCTAGCTAATCAAGGACAAAATCCACCACCCCGCCAACAGCCTGTTGTTCCTCTTAAGGATTTCTATGATCCTTCCAATTATGAGGAAAGACCAGGGGTGGTCATACCACAAGGGGATTTCGAGATTAAACCAGCCATTCTAAACCTTATCAAGCATTTTCATGGTCTTCCAAGAGAGGACCCTTTTTGTCATCTCGAGGAATTGACTGTCCTCGCTCAAACCACTCGTTCCCGCAATGTGCAGGAAGACATGTGGTTAATGAGACTCTTTCCTCTCTCTCTTAAAGACAAAGCATGGCATTGGTTTAGAATGGTTGGGCGCCCTATTACCACCTCGCCCCAATTAAAAAGTGCTTTTCTTAAAAAAAAATTTCTGATCGGTCAAACGAATGCATTAAGAAGATCAATAACGACCTTTCAACAAAAAATTGGTGAACCCCTCCACGAAGCCTAGGAAAGATTTCAGGAACTTCTAAGAAGTTGTCCCCACCATGAGATTCCACAATGGCAGTTAGTGCAGATCTTCTATCATGGATTAGAAGATCAATTGAAAGGATTTGTGGATGCCTCATGTGGGGGCAATTTTCTTAACAAAGACGCTGAAAGTGCCTATCTTCTCTTTGAAGAAATGAGTGAAAACTCATTTAACATGACTTCAATGGACACTTTTGGCAGATCACAAAACCCCAGACACGGAGTCCATGAAATTGACTCCAAATCCACCTCTGTTCCAGTCACGCAAGATGATTTATATATGTTAGCTCAATGACTGGGCCAGATGCAAATTCACCAAAAGAAAATGGAAGAAAAGCTCATAAACAAACAAGCTCCACACGTCCACTCTCCACACACTAACTCCCCACACATTCTTTGAAGAGAAAATCTACACAATATTGATGCCACATCTGCTGGCCAACAATTTCCAGCTGATTTCCCACAAGATTTAACCAGGAATTTTGATCAAAATATTTTTGATCCCACCTCGGAAAATATTTATGCTCTCCAGGAGCAATTTAGAAACCCCTCCAACACTTCCAATCAAAACTGGAGGACTAACCCGAATCACTCCTGGAAAAACTCGAATTCGATTCCTTTTCCCAAACAAAACTATTTTGGGAATTATGGGCAGCCTATGTATCAACCTGGACCATCCCAGGATGATATTAATAATCAGGTCATGAAAACTCTGCAAGGAATGCAGACTCAAATGACAGAAGTAACTCGCATGATTACCAATTTGCAACACCAAGTTAAGGTTACTCCTGATCATCGACCTATTGGGAATTTACCTTCCCAACTGATGAGAGCCTCATAATGAGCCATAACTAGCTCATTTTGACCCAATAAAGAGAATAAAAGCTCCTACATAACCTAGAAGAAGGCCTAAATGAAGGAATAAGTATTCTGGGAAGAAAACATGAAATAAAGGTTAAAACAGCAATTTTACCATTGCAGTACATAAATGGGATTTCTCAGAGGCAAAACATAGGTCAAATGGTCTAAATAAGATAAAAAGTGGGTTGATTCAATCAGACATGGGTTTATGTGCAATGTAGGAATTAAATGACATTTGATAACCCTAAAGCAGACCCGCTTAAATCAACAAGGTTTCGGTCAGGATAAAAATCAAGTAAACCCTCTAAAAATCATGGAAAAATATCCCCTAGGGTTTGGAACACTTAATTTGACCTTTGGAACCCAGTTTGACCTAGATTAGGGTCCTAGCTCATTAATTACCTAATTTGGGTTTTCATGCAAAATGTTCATTCAAACGTGGTCAAACCTAAAATCCAACTTCACCATTGGATTCCTTAGGTCAAAATTGGTTTTGTACCAAAATTTGGACCTAAGGGGAGGTCATCTTGACCTACTTTGCAATTTAGTACACCCAAATCATAATTTGGTCCCTATCTTTTGTAAATCATCGCAGAGAGCCCCTAACTTCCTCACCACCTTTGCAATCAGGTCCTTCCACCATTATTGGGGAAGATTCTTCTCCGACGAGGTTGACAAGGGGATACGCTCAAATTCCTCAGAGATCTCCTCCCAGAATTGGAAGGGAGATTCTTTGAGGAATTCCCTTCCATCTAAGGCCGATCTTGATCGTTGATTTCTTCCCAAACTCTCGTGCGAACGCACGAGAATTTCTGGTCTCAACCACCTTCCTTCTCCGGAGAGACAGCGGTAGCCAAAAGCTGCCCTCCACGCACTAGAAAGTTCGGCCAGCACCTACAAAAAAACCCCCAAACCCGGCCGCTCAATTTCAGACTTGAGTTGGCAGAGATTCCTCCAAATTTTCTTCTCTCCTCTCACCGGCCAAGGAACCCGTAAGCTCCGGCGACCTCCTCCCCTCCTTCTCGTCGCTCTGCTGCCATACCAGCAACAGAGTCTACTTCGCCTCATTCTCCTACGTCGCGCCGCACCAAGCGCACGTTTCCTCGACCTCTTCCTCGTCGCCGCTCTCTCCCTCAGGGTGCTTCTTCTCCGATGACGGCAGCTACGAGCCGTCCACTCCCATGCTTCCTTCTCTCCCAAAACAGTCCAAATACGTTCCCTGTCTTCCTCTCTCTCTTTTCCCCACTGCATTTCATTTGATTACCCCTCGACCACGCCTGACCACCGTCATCTTCCATCCGTCTGGCCAACCTCCGGCGAGTTGCCCTCGTCGCTCCACACTTCCACACGACCCGCCGACCGACCCAGAGGCTCCGCCTCATCACGCAGAACACCCTCCGCCCACCCACTGCCTCTCTACACCCACTCAATGTACCCCCGAACACACCCACATTTTCGATCATAGGACGACCTAGGCATGCACGTCTAGGCCATCCTGCAACCTGCTGCACCTCGCACCACCTTCGCAGTGCCACAGCGAAGGTCTCCCGGTGTTTGATTAGGCCGATAGGCCGTATTCATGTCTGACAGGTTTTGACCCGAGCTGCCATTGACAATGATTGAAGCAGCTTCCAAGCAAGCTCCAGGCGTCGGTGCAGCTGCGCTCCAGGTGCTGTGGACTGGGGTGAAGTCTGTGAAGACTGTTGCTTGAACACTTGGCACCAACAGCAGCAGCAGCTAGGCGGATTGCAAGGAGGTCTTCCTGCGGGCGTGCGCGAGGAGAAGCAAAAGATAGTCCCACATCGGTAACTCTCGTAGCAATTCACTGATTTAAATTGTTTTTGCGCCTTTGGCTGGTTTCCTTCGACACACTTGGGGTGAGGTCCCTCGCCCTTCACCCGCCCCATCCGCGGTTTCACCTCACGGACCCAGCAGACCCAACCCGACACCACCCGTGCACACCTCGCGTGCCATACACGCCGGTATGCCTGGTCCCAGGTACGCAACCTGACCCGTTAACCCGCAGCTCTGGGAGAGCTTCCTGTTAGTGGTTTGCAGAGAGAGAGATACGTGCGGGTAGAGGGAAGGGGATAGGTTTTTCTTCCCCCTTGTGTGCAGGATAGGAGTGCTGAAGGAGAAGGGCTCAGCACTTAGCCGCAAGAAGAAGAAGAGAAGAAGCAGAAGAAGAAGAAGAAGAAGAAACTCTGAAGAAGAGGCTGAGCAAGGCAGAAAGAAGAAAGAAAAAGGCAAGGCAGAAGACCAAGGAAGAAGAAGCCTTCACAGAAGGAAGAGAAGGAAGAAGAGAATCCAAAGAAGAAGAAGAAGACCAAGAAAGAAGGAAGACAGAAGAGAAAATGGCAAGGCAGAAGAAGAAAAAGAAGATCAGAGGCACACGCAAGAAGAAGAAGAATAGCAAGAAGCCTTACATTTAAGACGTCTGATACAGAAATCAGACGTCCAATTCTGTTCTTTCTTAGAAATTTTTTTTTTCTCTTTGAATCAATTGTCTTTCATTTAAAAGTTGCACTCTCTAGTTTTTAAAAGTACTGAGATTGCTCCCGATGTTCGACCTCGGATACTCTGATTTTCGAGTTATAAAATCTTTATTTGTTTTCGTGGAAATTTCGTCTATATTACAACGCATTAATTATTAAAACATGATCTAGCCGTGTAAACTTTTTGGCGCCGTTGCCAGGGAGCAACGAGCACTTTTAAATCTTTTGATTACAACTTTTTGATCCAATATTTGACCTAACTCTTCTCTTTTGTTGTGCTTATTACAGGGAAAGCAAAAAGTAAAGAAGAACAGCTGCACAACAGACACTCCAAGGAATAGGTAATTTACATAAGCCCTCTCTCTTAACTCCCTCAAAATCTGAAAAGAAAAAAAAAAAACAGAGAACAATCAACTTAGGGCTACCTGTTTCATATTTAGTAACTCATCAAGTTGCCTGATTTTCATTTCAACACATTTTTATCTGTTCATCCAACTAAGGTAACTAGGGCTAAAACTTTCATGATTGAGCCCTAGGTACTAAATTGTGAGGCAACTAAATTGGACCCACTAGAGCCAATTTAAGGATTAAAAAGCTAGGGTTTTTAGACACACATCTTATCTTAAATAAAGAAACAAATTTTTCCAAAAAGAGGTGTGCCTTAACCTTGTTTGAAAAGATCTATACAAGAGAAACCCTAAGCAAATCAGGCTTTTAATCCATTTGAACCTTAAAAGAAAGGACCTAAAAGCTCTCAAAGAAACAAGAGGTGAAGTTGATCCCTTGGGTCAACCAACCTTAAAATTAGGTCACTTTTTCACTCAAAATACCTAAAAGTTCAAGTGGAACATTAAGCACCTTGATCTTAAAGTAAAAAAGGTAGACTTAAGAGGTCAAGGTCCCCATTCTGGTCTACCTGGAACCGCAGTGACAAGAGAGGTCGGGTGGGGGAAACCCTGTAACTCGTGGGGACGCTCTACCGTGTAAGGGTCTTTGCAGGACTCTCCCTCTCTGGCTGCCTAGGTAATTCTCAGGTGGACGATCTTCTAATCCAGGGGTCCATCCGCCCTGAACCTCTATAGTCACCCAACAATTTTTGGGTGTCTTGATTGGGTCCAGCACCTTCTAATCTCATCACATCCTTCGGTGCATGTTCGGTAGGAGGTCCTTAAGACCACCCTTAAGACCTCCTTTAGAAATTCACTCTCGTCGAGGCCAAGCCTTGACGCCCTTGTTTGTGCAGCAACCCCACCACATAAATCTTTCATCTGATTCAGAACCTGGTTCTCCTTCTTCTCCCATCATGGCACAACCCATTGAAGAGGAGAGTAACCATGAACACCAACTTCAGCGCCTTAATGATCTCTTTCAAAACTTTCTAAACCCACCGCAGCAACCTATGATGCGAGATCACTATAATCCCGCTGCAGTGGCGATTGAACCTCGAGTACGAATCCCGATTGGAGGTCCTAATTCTGAACTGAAGCCCAATATGATTCATGCCATACCAAAGTTTCATGGGCTTAACTCTGAGGATCCATTCCAACACATTAAACAACTCAAGCATCTGGCCCTGACCTTCGGGTCAGATCTGCAAAATCGGGATATCCTACTCATGAAAATGTTTTCGTTCTCCCTCTTGGACAAGGCCGTACATTGGTATCAAACTCAGACCCGTCCGATCAACACATAGGAGGAACTTCAGTCTGAATTTTTGAAAAAATTCTTCCCCGTTGGCCGGACGAATGCCTTGCGCCACCAGATCACTCATTTTACACAACAACTGGGAGAACCTCTTCACGAAGCATGGGATCGATTCTTAGATCTCATGCGAAAGTGCCCCCATCATGGAGTTCCTAAGTGGGAACAAGTCCAGTCTTTTTACCAGGGACTCCGTGAAGACATTCGTTTATTCGTCAATGCAACGTGCGGAGGAAACATCATGAGTCAACATGAGGACACGGTGTGGGAGATTCTCGAAAACATGTGCGAGAACTCCATAAATAATGACTCCATGGGCTTATTCAGCAGGACGAATGCCCGCTCATCGACGAATCTGAGAGGGACACATGAGATGCAGGACCTGTCCACTTCCGTCGACTTGGAACTGATGACCAGTCGGTTGGACAAGGTTTCTATCATAGAAAAGAAGGTGGACGAGCTAACTCGGCATTTACAGCAAGCCACCTCTGTGCAAAACTCTTTTGCACGACCACCTCTGGCAAGGGAAATTGTGCAAAATATCTATCACCAATCTGCCAAGGGGATGGACCCATATCCACCCCCGTCTGCCCCTCAGACCGGAGTAACCTCCGATCCATTCTACTCGAGTTGAGGGAACTCTGAACCCTCGTATTCGGACTTTCCTGAGGTTCCTTAGAACTGCGAGGACCTCAATGCCATCCAGAATGACCCATTCTCCAATACCTACAACCCTGGATGGTGAATTCATCCTAACTTTCAGTGGGTGGGAAATTCTCAGACTCAAAGACTACCATATCAACCCTATCCACAAGCCCCTCGTCCATATCAGCTGCCTCGGCCTCGGCCCAATCCCACCTACCAATCCGGGCAAAACCAGGATCAACTAACTCTTATCCTTCAAGCACTGGCTGACATTCAAAAGACGAATGCGGCAATGCAAAAACAGCACAATGACGAGATCACAGAGGTTCGCAACCAACTAGCCCAGATGGCAAATTCTCGCCAACCTGGCACCCTTCCTTCGCAACCTCTGCCCAACCCAAATAACGTGCTAACCCAGAAGCGCGTTATGAATCCAAATTCAGGCCACGCACATTTGATTTATCAGGCCCTTACTGCTTCATCACTAGACGGGATGGAAGCTTCGACATCTTATGCGGGATTTCAGCAGCAGCCACCCCTCCTACCAAACCCAAACCAAAATCAGGCTGGATTAAACTCTATAACAACATGTAGTGGTAAAACAACCCAAGACCCACATTATCCGAACCACTCCAAGCCTGATAATAGCCAAGACCCTAGGATAGTTATCCAAGATACCACTATCCCAGATCAAGAACCTGGACCTATCCTAGAGGAACCAACTAGGATCCCATTTCCTGAGGCCTTGACCAAAGGAAAAAGGATAACCAAACCCGTGGCCCCTGAGGAGGATCTAGTCAAGCTCTTTGAACAGCTCCAGATAAACATCCCATTGATGGATGCAATTCGCCACATACCGGCTTACGCAAGATTCTTGAAAGATGTATGTACACCTAAACGTAAGCTGCGAACCAAGGATGGGAATCCGATCGTACTGTCAGAGCAAGCCACCTCTGTCATCTTGAGTAAACTCCCACCCAAGGCTAAAGACACAGGAACTCCCCTGATTTCTTGTAAAATTGGTGAAACCCAATTTAATAGAGCCTTACTAGATCTAGGTGCCTCCATAAATTTAATACCTACATCCCTCCTTGACCACCTTGAAGAATCTGAACTTAAACCAACTGAGGTGACATTGCAGTTAGCTGATCGATCCATCAAGTCACCTAAAGGAATACTCGAGGATGTCATTGTTAGGGTACGGGATTTCTACTTCCCGGTGGACTTCATAGTACTGGACAAGGATGCACCTAAGAACACAAGGGACACACCAATCATATTAGGGAGACCCTTTTTGGCCATTATTAGGGCCAACATAAACTGCGAAGAGGGCTAGATAGAGTTAAAATTTGGGAATCAAACCCTGAAGATTGACATTTTTAAGGCCCAACAAGGAATTAATTGCGGGGTTATAGAGCAGATTTGTGATATCAGCGCCGTGGTTGAGGAATTGCATATAGAGGACAACCTGATTATCCCTGATCAACCACTAGAAATCAAAACCCACCAACAGAGGAGTGCGAACATGATCTAAACATGCCTATGACTCCAACCCTTGTTCCTGATACAAACCCTGAGCCACCCACTGCTGCTGACAATCCTATCATGGAACTCAAGCCCCTTCCCGAGCATCTGAAGTACGTCTTTTTGGATTCGAATCAGACATTTCCTGTGATTATCAACTCTCGACTCACACCTGACCAGGAACTCCGTTTGATTACTGTTCTCTAGCAACATCGTAGAGCCATTGGATGGACTCTCGATGAATTGACTGGTATAAGCCCTTCATACTGCACACATCGAATCTACACAGAAGAAGGCGCATGACCTTCAAGAGAAATGCAAAGACGCCTAAACCCTAACCTACAGGAGGTCATGAAAAAGGAGATCATAAAGTGGTTAGATGTAGGGATCATCTACCCGATCTCCGACAGTCGTTGGGTGAGTCCAATACAGGTGGTGCCTAAAAAGGCAGGACTTACCATTATCACCACTGAAGCCGGAGAAGTCATTCCTACCTGAATGGCTAACTCATGGAGAGTCTGCATTGATTACAGAAGACTCAATTCCTCAATGAAGAAGGATCATTTCACACTACCGTTTATTGATCAGATCCTCAAGAAACCAGCGGGAAATAGGTTCTTCTGCTTTCTTAACGGGTACTCCGATTACAACCAGGTGGCAATCCATCCAGAGGACCAAGAAAAGACCACATTCACCTGCCCCTTCGGGACGTACGCGTTTCAAAGGATTCCATTCGGTCTCTGCAATGCACCTGCAACTTTTCAGCGGTGCATGCCTGCCATATTCTTAGATATGGTAGGTGACTATCTGGAAGTCTTCATGGATGACTTTTCAAGTTTTGGAGCATCATTTGATGATTGCCTCCAACACTTGGTCCAAATACTCAGGCGGTGCATCGATGTTAATTTGGTTCTTTCCTGGGAAAAGAGCCATTTCATGGTGCCTGAGGGAATTGTCCTGGGACATTTAATCTCAGAGAAAGGCATCCAAGTGGATCGAGCTAAGGTTAACCTGATTTCCAAGCTCCCTATGCCTAGCTCGATTAAGGAAATCCGATCTTTTTTGGGGCACGTCGGTTTTTACTGTCGATTTATCCCTGATTTCTCCAAAATCGTGCGCCCCTTGACCAATCTTCTCTCCAAGGATGTGCCTTTCAAAATTTCCAAGGAATGCACTCAAGCATTTGAGATCCTACGTGACCGAGTCACCCAAGCCCCATCCTACAGTCCCCTGATTGGTCTCAACCCTTTGAGATCATGTGCGATGCATCTGACTTTGCTGTAGGAGTGGTTTTGGGGCAGAAAATTGACGGGAAACCTGTGGTCATTTACTATGCCAACAAAACACTGGATGAGGCTCAGCGTAACTATACAGTTACTGAGAAAGAGTTGCTAGCTGTAGTATTTGTCCTAGAAAAATTCAGATCATACCTTCTAGGTTCTCGTGTTATCATATACTCGGATCAGATAGCTGTGAGGCATCTCCTTGCAAAGAAGGACGTGAAACCTCGATTAATCTGATGGATCTTGCTGTTGCAAGAATTTGACCTTGAGATTCGCGACAAGGCGGGAAGCAAAATGTGGTAGCTGATCACTTGTCCCGCCTTCCTTCTGAAATAATTGACCCTTCCGGACCTATCACAGAACATTTTCCTGATGAGCACCTCCTGACTATTAGTACAAGTCTTCCATGGTTCGTAGATATAGTAAATTACCTGGCATCACATCAGATTCCGTCCAATTGGCCGATGGGCAAGAAGGACAAATTGCGTTCCGATGCCAAGTATTACCTATGGGAAGAGCCGTATCTCTTCCGCATTGGTGCTGATCAGATAATTCGACGGTGCATCGCGGAAGTGGAAATCAAAGACATACTCACATTTTGCCATGACCAGGCATGCGGTGGACATTTCTCAGGACATAAAATCGCATCAAAAGTCCTCCAGTGTGGCTTTTACTGGCCCACAATTTTCAAGGATGCATACGATCACTGTAAGGTATGTTCCCGTTGCCAGACTCTGGGCAACATGAGCCATCGAGACATGATGCCTCTATAGCCGATCTTGGTATGTGAAATTTTTGATATTTGGGGGATTGATTTTATTGGACCCTTCCCGATCTCGAATGGCTTCGAATACATCTTACTCGCAGTTGACTATGTTTCCAAGTGGATAGAAGCCATTCCGACCCGAACCAATAATCATAAAGTTGTTATAAAATTCATTCATCAAAACATTTTCTCAAGGTTCGGGATTCCACGAGCTATAATTTCCGACAGAGGGACCCATTTCACTAATGCTCAGTTCAGGTCACTGATGACCAAATACGGGTGTCACACCGAATCTCTACTCCTTACCACCCCCAAACTAATGGTCTACCTGAGCTATCAAACCGAGAAATCAAGAAAATCCTTCAGGTTACTGTTCTACCTGACAGAAAAGATTGCTCTTCTCGGCTTCCGGAAGCATTGTGGGCCTATAGGACTGCTCACAAGACCCAATTAGGAATGTCTCCCTTCAGACTAGTGTATGGGAAGGCATGTCACCTCCCCGTCGAATTGGAGCATAAAGCCTATTGGGCAGTACGGAATTGTAATTTCAATCTTTCTAAGGCTGGAACCCATAGAAGACTTCAAATAAGCGAGATCGATGAATTATGCCACGACACGTATGAGAACTCGCGAATTTACAAAGAACGGGTTAAAGCTTTTCACGACAAACACATTTCTAGAAAGGTCTTTCATCCTGGTCAAAAGGTTTTACTCTTTGATGCCCAACTCAAATTATTCCCAGGAAAGTTAAGATCTAAGTGGGTCGAACCTTACCTAGTCCGACAAATCTTTGGAAATGGAGCCATTGAAATCAGCCCACTCAGCCACGATTCTGAACCCTTTGTTGTGAACAGTCAAAGACTCAAACCATTCATTGACATGACCAATATAGATTTGGCTGAGTCATCCTTTACCCTCCATTCCTCTTGAGCTCATTGTGCCCAGCTGATGGCGTAAAACTCAGCGCTTAACGGGAGGCAACCCGTCATTCTTTAAAAAACCTGAAACCTTTTCTAACATCTCTATGCGGAATTCATATTGCACTTTAGGGTTCATCCATTAGAACAGCTGACTTCACCTTAGGTATCCCTACCCGAGATTAGAAATCGTTCGCAACAAGTCAGTTCGACCCATTCACTCACCACACACCTGTCCTAATGCATGAACTAAGCTGAAATCGAACCCACCTAATTTACAATGGGGACATTGTAAATCTTAGGCATGGGGGGGTATGAAAGTGCAAAATGTCAGGAAAATTCATATCAAGAAAGGGTTTCAATTTAAAAAAAAAAGGACTTGATGGAAGGGAGGAATAATTCAGGGTCATACAAATGAGAGGAGGAAGAGAGCAAAATGACAAAAAGGAGCACAAAATGAAAATAAAAAGAAATAGTCATTAGTAAAAGATTAAGGGGTTAACTGAAGTTCTAGACCAAATCAAGAAAAAGAAAAAAAGTGCTAAGGAGATATAACAAGAGATTAGCGGGAACGCTGGTCTTAGGCCTCTTGGGCTAGATTCGTTAGCTTAAAAATTCACGTATCCTCTAAAATCTGGATAATCCTCAAGAGGTTGAGTAAAATGCAAAGCTTAAGTATTAGGTCTAAGGCTTAGGAAGTATTCGGCCTCGTTAATTCACCTCCGGTTTGCGGGATTCGGTAACCTAAGCACTCCAAATTCACACACAGTCTGGTTCAGTGCACCTAAATATCAAAATCACGCAAAAGCGTTTAATGTTCTGAAAAAGTCACCTAGATTAGGAGCGGCCAATCAACACAAGTTGATTTGGACGAGTTCCCAGCGCGGAGAGGTGGGAAATTTCCCTCGAAGATGCGTAACAGCATATCATCTCCTCGGTGCTTGTCTCTTAGGATATTTAAATATCCTACTGGGGGCATGTAAGCACTCTACTGGTTCAGATACCATGGGTGGCATTATCATGAAATGTCGATTGCCAGGATCTGAATTCGGCCACGGAACGCCATGGGAAGGATTATCTCGAAATCTCGAAAGCCAGGGTTCTGGGGGTTGCCATGGGCGGGATTATCTCGAAATCTTGAAAGCCAGGGACCCTTGAGGATTGATGATGGGGACGAGGAATTCGATACAGACAGTGTTGGGAAGCTAATCCGAAGCTAGAAATAAAAAGAAAAAAGAGAGAAAAGCTCTCCAAACAAATAAATCTTCTATCTCTCTCTTACAAAAATGCACTGCAAACTGAACCTAGGCTGAAAATATCTCAAGCAGGGGTGCTTTAACCGCGGAGTCCAACAAACCCTAGGTTAGTTTCTGTGGGCCTTAGAAACCTTTGCAGAGGACTGAGGCTAAAGCTGGTCAGGTCTGGATTATGGTTGGTACTTGAATACCTCTTGGCCTATTGTCGGCATTCCGACCTAATCACAAAAGAAAAGGAGAAGCACTTATCATGATTGTTGACAGATACTCAGGGTCTAGAATGGAAGTTAAAACCTTAAAATTTTGCTAAGGGACTAGCAAAAGCTAGGTATGGGGGTATGATGAGAGCCTCATCATGAGCCATAACTAGCTCATTTTGACCCAATAAAGAGAATAAAAGCTCCTACATAACCTAGAAGAAGGCCTAAATGAAGGAATAAGTATTCTGGGAAAAAAACATGAAATAAAGGTTAAAACAGGAATTTTACCATTGCAGTACATAAATGGGATTTCTCAGAGGCAAAACATAGGTTAAATGGTCTAAATAAGATAAAAAGTGGGTTGATTCAATCAAACATGGGTTTATGTGCAATCTATGAATTAAATGACATTTGATAACCCTAAAATAGACTCGCTTAAATAAATAAGGTTCCGGTCAGGATAAAAATCAATTAAACTCTCTAAAAATCATGGAAAAATATCCCCTAGGGTTTAGAACACTTAATTTGACCTTTGGAACCCAGTTTGACCTAGATTAGGGTCCTAGCTCATTAATTGACCTAATTTGGGTTTTTATGCAAAATATTCAGTCAAACGTGGTCAAACCTAAAATCCAACTTCACCATTGGATTCCTTAGGTCAAAATTAGGTTTGTACCAATATTTGGACCTAAGGGGAGGTCATCTTGACCTACTTTGCAATTTAGTACACCCAAATCACAATTTGGTCCCTATCTTGTGAAAATCATCGCAGAGAGCCCCCTAACTTCCTCGCCACATTTGCAATCAGGTCCTTCTGCCATTATTGGGGAAGATTCTTCTCCAGCGAGGTTGACAGGGGGGATACGCTCAAATTCCTCAGAGATCTCCCAGAATTGGAAGGGAGATTCTCTGAGGAATTCCCTTCCTTCTAAGCCAGATCTTGATCGTTGATTTCTTTCCAAACTCTCGTGCGAACGCACGAGAATTTTGGGTCTCGACCACCTTCCTTCTCCGGCGAGACAGCGGTAGCCAAAAGTCACCCTCCACGCACTAGAAAGTTCGGCCAGCACCTATAAAAGAACCCCCAAACCTAGCCGCTCAATTTTAGACTTGACTTGGCGGAGATTCCTCCAAATTTTCTTCTCTCCTCTCACCGGCCAAGGAACCCGCAAGCTCCGGTGACCTCCTCCCCTCCTTCTCGTCGCTCTGCTGCCATACCAGCAGCAGAGTCTACTTCGCCTCATTCTCCTACGTCGCGCCGCACCAAGCGCACATTTCCTCGACCTCTTCCTCGTCGCCGCTCTCTCCCTCAGGGTGCTTCTTCTCCGATGACGACAGCTACGAGCCGTCCACTCCCCTGCTTCCTTCTCTCCCAAAACAGTCCAAATACATTCCCTGTCTTCCTCTCTCTCTTTTCCCCACTGCATTTCATTTGATTACCCCTCGACCACGCCTGACCACCGTCATCTTCCATCCCTCCGGCCAACCTCCGGCGAGTTGCCCCCATCGCTCCACACTTCCACACGATCCGCCAACCGACCCAGAGGCTCCGCCTCATCCCGTTGAACACCCTCCGCCCACCCACTGCCTCTCTACACCCACTCAATGTACCCCCGAACAGACCCACATTTTCGATCACAGGACGACCTAGGCATGCACGTCTAGGCCGTCCCGCAACTTGCTACACCTCGCACCACCTTCGCAGTGCCACGGCGATGGTCTCCTGATGTTTGATTAGGCTGATAGGCCGTATTCATGTCTGATAGGTTTTGAGCCCAGCCGCCATTGACAATGAATGAAGCAGCTTCCAAGCAAGCTCTAGGCGTCGGTGCAGCTGCGCTCTAAGTGCTGTGGACTGGGGTGAAGTCTGTGAAGACTGTTGCTTCAACACTTGGCACCAACAGCGGCAGCAGCTGAGCGGATTGCAAGGAGGTCTTCCTGCGGGCGCACGCAAGGAGAAGCAAAAGATAGTCCCACATCGGTAACTCTCGCAGCAATTCACTGATTTAAATTGTTTTTGCGCCTTTAGCTGGTTGCCTCCGACACACTTAGGGTGAGGTCCCTTGCCCTTCACCCACCCCATCCGCGGTTTCACCTCGCGGACCCGGTCGACCAGACCTGACACCACCCATGCACACCTCGCGTACCATACATGCCGGTACACCTGGTCCCAGGTACGCAACCCGACCCATTAACCCGCGGCTCTGGGAGAGCTTCCTGTGAGCAATTTGCAGAGAGAGAGAGATACGTGCGGGTAGAGGGAAGGGGATAGGTTTTGCTTCCCCCTTGTGTGCAGGATAGGAGCGTTGAAGGAGAAGGGCTTAGCACTTAGCCACAGGAAGAAGAAGAGAAGAAGTAGAAGAAGAAGAAACTCTGAAGAAGAGGCTGAGCAAGGCAGAAAGAAAAAGGCAAGGAAAAAGACCAAGGAAGAAGAAGCCTTCGCAGAAGAAAGAGAAGGAAGAAGAGAATCCAAAGAAGAAGAAGAAGAAGACCAAGAAAGAAGGAAGACAGAAGAGAAAACAGCAAGGTAGAAGAAGAAAAAGAAGATCAGAGGCACTCGCAAGAAGAAGAAGAACAGCAAGAAGCCTTACATTTAAGACATCTGATAGAGAAATCAGACGTCCAATCCTATTCTTCCTTAGCAATTTTTTTTTTCTCTTTGAATCAATTGTCTTTCATTTAAAAGTTGTACTCTCTAGTTTTTAAAAGTACTAAGATTGCTCCCTGTGTTCGACCTCGGATACTTCGATTTTCGAGTTATAAAATCTTTATTTGTTTTCACGGAAATTTCGTCTATATTACAACGCATTAATTATTAAAACACGATCTAGCCGCGTAAACACCAACCCATGCCCAACCCAAATAATCGAAGGAATCAATTCCAAGGTGGATATCCCAGTCAACCTATTCAGCCAGCACCTCAGCATCCGCCGGGTTTTAATAACAGCCAGGCCCCCCATCCTCATCCTAGAAACAACCAGACTGCAAATGCAGTTACCTTGAAGAATGGGAAAACCACTCACAATACCCTGCCTGTTAAAGAAACCTACTCTAATGACACATAGATTAACTCTTCCCCTCCTATTGTTCAGGAACCAATTCATGCAAAATAGGGCAACCCTACCCCATTTCCACAAGCCCTCCACTCTTCAAAAAAGTAAAAGACAAAATCCGAGCCCACTGAGAAAGAACTAATGGATTTATTTGGGCAAGTAGAAATTAATATCCCTCTCCTAGATGTCATTAAATATATCCCTGCCTATGCAAAATTCCTAAAAGATCTATGTACTCCGAAAAGGCAGCCCAAAAATTTAGGAAAGGTAATTCTTCCAGAGACAGCCAGCTCAGTTGTACAGAGCCGACTGCCTCTTAAGAGAAAAGATCCCGGTGCACCCCTAATCCAAGTTATCATTAATGATACCTCATTTGACCACGCTCTGTTGGATCTTGGTGCCTCAATTAATCTTATCCCCACAGTTGTTTTTGAGGAATTTAAGATTGGTGAATTGAAGCCTGTCGAGGTTACTCTCCAATTAGCCGACTGATCTATGATTAAACCAAGGGGAATTGTTGAAGATGTTATTGTCCCGGTCAAAAATTGTCTATTCGCAGTAGACTTTTTAGTCCTAGACATAGAGGTACCTGAAGCACTTAAGTTTGCCCCCATTATTCTTGGAAGACCATTCTTAGCCACCGCCCGTGCCAATATTGATTGTGATTCTAGAAAGATGAAGATCATGTGTGGCGGTGAATCTGCAACCCTAGACATTTTTCAAGCTTCTAGGCTGTTCCAAGAACCAGATTTCTTTGATGATTCGAATTCAGAAATAGAAAACATTGTGGAGGAAACTTTGTAGATTTCCCATTTAGGTACCTGTTTTGCTATGAATACGGTTCCTGAACAATCCACTTTTTCTCACCCTTCCACCCCAACCACACGTCCAGCTAACATTCCAGCTGACCCTTTCACTCTCACCTCACCTCTAACCCACAAAGCAGAAACTCTTTCGGAGCCAGACCTGCAATTGGAATTAAAACCTTTGCCCGACTCCCTTAAATACATCTTCCTGGGTCCAAATCAGACCCTGCCCCTAATTATAAATTCTGGACTCACCGGGGCACAAGAGCACAAACTCCTCCAGGTTTTGAGTAAATATCGGAAAGCTATTGGCTGGACCCTTTCTGATCTTAAAGGCATTCATCCGTCCTATTGTACGCATCGTATGTATTTAGAGGACAATTCTCGCCCCTCCCGCCAACCACAAAGGCGCTTTAATCCTATTATGCAGGGGGTGGTAAAAAAGGAGATTATTAAGTGGCTGGATGCTGATATCATCTACCCCATTTCTGATAGCTCCTAGGTTAGTCCAACTCAAGTTGTCCCCAAAAAGGTTGGACTAACAGTTGTCACTAATGAAAATGGGGAAAATGTAGCCACTCGAACCGCTTCTTCTTGGCGCGTGTGTATTGATTACCAAAAATTAAACACCACCACCAAGAAGGATCATTTCCTGCTCCCTTTTATTGATCAAATCTTAGACCGATTAGCCGGACGGGATTTTTACTGTTTTTTGGATGGTTATTCTGGCTATAATCAAGTAGCAGTTCATCCTGAGGACCAGGACAAAATAACTTTCACCTGCTCCTTCGGAACCTTTGCTTCCCAAAGAATGCCCTTTGGGCTTTGCAACGCACCTGCAACTTTTCAAAGGTGCATGCTTGCAATTTTTTCAGACCTGGTAGGTGAATGTTTAGAAGTCTTTATGGATGACTTCTCTGTTTTTGGAGATTCTTTTGACCATTGTCTCAAAAATCTTGAAAGAACTCTCCAAAAGTGCATAGAAGTTAATTTGGTCCTTAGCTGGGAAAAAAGTCATTTCATGGTCCAAGAAGGTATTGTCTTGGGCCATGTTATTTCAAAACAAGGAATCGCGGTAGATAAAGCAAAAATTAATGCTATATCTAAGCTCCCACCGCCCACTACTGTCAAACAGATCAGATCCTTTTTGGGTCATGTGGGTTTCTACCGTCGATTCATACAAAATTTTTCCCAAATCTCCAAGCCCTTAAGTCAGCTTCTTACTAAAGACCAGCCATTTGATTTTAATAATAAATTCCTGGAGAGTTTTCTGAGGTTGAAGAAAGAGGTTACTGAGGCACCAATATTACAGGGACCTGATTGGAATGGTCCCTTTGAATTAATGACAGATGCTTCAGATTTTGCTGTAGGGGCCGTTCTAGGGCAAAGAATTGGCAAGAAGCCCGTTGTGATCTATTATGCTAGTAAAACCCTTGATGATGCACAACGGAATTACATGGTTACTGAAAAGGAACTTCTTCCCATTGTATTTGCCTTAGAAAAATTTAGATCTTATCTGTTGGGGTCACATGCCACTGTTTATACCGACCACTCAGCAATTAAATATTTGCTGACAAAGAAAGATGCGAAACCCCGCCTTATCCGTTGGATTCTGTTGCTCCAGGAATTTGACCTGGAAATCAATGATAAGGCAGGATTGCACAATGTAGTGGCCGACCATCTCTCTTGTCTTATGACAAATGACATAATGACCCCGCCAGATCAGTTCCCCAATGAAAGCATTTTAGCTGCTACAACCCTCCCTTGGTTTGCGCCCATGGCAAACTACTTAGCAACAGAACCAATCCCCGCTGATTGGCCGAAAACAAAACGGGATAAGTTCTTTGCTGATATTAAATATTATTTTTGGGAGGAGCCCGACCTTTTCCGCATTTGTACCGATCAGGTCATTCGACGATGTGTCCCCGATTCTGAAATCCATGATGTCTTGACACATTGTCACTCAATGGCCTGTGGCGGACATTTTTCGGGCAAGAAAACTGTAGCTAAAATCCTTAATGCCGAATTTTATTGGCCCAGCTTGCACAAAGATGCTCATGACTTCGTTCGGTCCTGTATGCGTTGCCAGAGCATTGGCAACATGACTCGGAAGGATATGATGCCCCTTAATCCTATTTTAGAGGTTGAAATTTTTGATGTTTGGGGCATTGACTTCATGGGACCGTTCACCAACTCTGGTGGGTATTTATATATATTAGTCGCAGTCGACTATGTTTCTAAATGGATAGAAGCAATACCCACCCACACTAGTGATCACCGTGTGGTTGTCGAATTTCTTAAGAAAAATATTTTCTCAAGATTCGGCATACCAAAAGCCATTATCAGTGACAGAGGCTCACATTTCACCCACTCACAATTCCGTCACCTTCTTTCTAAATATGGGGTTAATCATAAAATTTCCACACCATATCACCAACAAACAAATGGCCAGGCTGAAGTTTCTAACCAGGAAATTAAAAATATTTTACAAAAGACGGTTAGGCCCGACTGTAAAGATTGGTCCACCAAATTGGATGATGTTTTATGGGCCTACCGTACCGCTTTTAAAACTCCACTTGGCATGTCTCCCTTCCGTATGATTTTTGGGAAGGCATGCCATCTCCCGGTAGAATTAGAACATAGGGCTTTTTGGGCAATAAAACAACCCAATATGGATTTATCTGACGCCGGTAACCATAGAAGATTACAATTAACTGAATTGGAAGAATTACGTAATTTTTCCTATGAAAATGCAAGGATTTATAAAGACCGAACAAAGAGATTTCACGATAAATATATTGTTCGGAAACACTTTGACGTTAATCAACGCGTTTGGCTTTTCGATGCGAGATTACATCTTTTTCCTGGCAAATTAAAATCTAAATGGACAGGCCCCTTTATTGTCCATAAATCATATCCATAAGGTGCTGTTGACCTTTTTGATCCGAAAACTAATTCGACATTTTAAGTCAATGGCCAGTGTTTAAAGCCCTATTTTGACCATACGCCTAAAATTCTGTCTGAATCTTTTAATTTTACTGAGCCAGCCACCCTTGATTACTAATGCACATCACGCCCGGCTGAATGGCGTAAAAGATAGCACTGGATGGGAGGTAACCCATCATTTTTTCCTACTTTCCTTTTTTCTTTTCCAGGTTTTGATCATCCTAAACCTGACCATTCTTCACTAAGGTGATCCCTTTTCCCTCCTAATGCATGAGGACATGGCATATCTTAAGCATGGGGGGGTGATTTTAAATTTGACGATCGATTTAGGATGTTCAAAACCTAAAAACATGCATTTTTCTTTAATTTATTTCTTGCTTGCATACCTAAAAAAAAAAATGATGAAAAGCTTTTTGAGGAAAAAAAATTGAAATTGGGACTAAGATCGAAAAATTCACTTTTGGTACAATGGGATTTAATCTTTAACAAACTAAGGATGAGGATGCGGATCTGATCATTAGAATTTCAGGGTCTATTTTAGACTAGATCAGATATCCTTCTTTAAAATTCCACCCGAACTCATGATCGTTCAGGTGACTTAATCCTATTTTGTAATGTGGAAAGTATTTGACTTAGCTTCTGACTCAAAAACTTGCATGTTTTGAGAAACTTCTTGTGTCACTCTTCACACACAAGCCAACACTTAAAAATAACTAAAAATTTGAAAAACTCCCTTGTTTGGACTTAGTAAAAGTCTGAAGCAGATCATTGGTTTGAGTTCCCACCGCCGAGGAGGAAAATGCCTCCTTTGAGGATGCGATGTCAACATGTTACCGCCTCGGCGTTGCTCCATATCTATATTTCATATCTTTAGACGGAGCATTAAAGCTCATTTTAGCAATTCAACTATCTTAGACGGTGCTCTACCTATAGTGTCGGAGCAAGAGCTTGAGTTTGCTTGGAGCGCTCCTTTTCACCGCATCGTGTTTTGGGGTTGTGAGCTCCTGGGTAGTGTCATGGACAGTGCTATCCCAAAGTACTGGAGCCAGAGCCCCCTCGAGGAATGGTAACGTGAATGATGATTGATAAACACCAGTTTATCATCATTTTTATGCTTTAAAACTAACCTAGCTCTTAGGATTTTACTCCGCAAACGGGTTTTTGGGCTGCATTTAGGCATAAATTAGGATAGGCATGCATTGCATTTTTTATTGTCATTTTAATGAGTTTTTGTGAGTGTTAGGGATGTACAGATGCACAGATCCCTAAAACCCTAGCACTCAAGAAGGCAAATGGTGAAGGAGAAGCCCAGACTAGCTGGAACTCAGCCTAATCCAGCTCACCTCAGCTTGATCCAGCTCACCTCAGCTTGATCTAGCTCACCGCAGCTGGAACCTAGCTTACTTGAACTAGGGTTAGCTCATCCCAGCTCCATTCAGCTAATCTCAGCTGGATGGCAGCTCAAGAGAGTTCACCTTAGCTCATCCTAGCTCAAGTCAGCTCAGATCCAGCTCAACTTAGCTGAGTCTAGCTCATCTCAGCTCCCACTAGTCCACAGGGAGCTCTAGTTAGCTCGGCTAAGTTGACAGGAGTTCACCCCAGCTCAGATCCAGCTACATCCAGCTCCACTCAGCCCCAACCAGCTGAAGAAGAATTCATCCCAGCTCAGGAAGCTCAAGTCCAGCTCATAGGGACTCAGCTTAGCTCAACTCAGTTGAGCTAAGCTACCTTAGCTGCCTCAACCAGCTTGATTCTCCCCGGGAGCACCAGACCCAGCTCACCTTAGCTCAGTATGGTAGAAGCTAGCTTACCTTAGCTCGGCTTAGTAGCTAGCAAAGAACTAGCAAGCTAAGCCAGCTAGAATAGCTCCACGCCAGCCTCTTCAGCAGCAGCCACCTCCAAATTTCAGCTCCAGACTTCTCCTCAGCTCCTCCCTCCAAACCCTAGCTCCAACACCTTCTCCTCTACTCCTCCATTAGCTAAGCTAGCTTAGCTTAGCTTAGCTTAGCTTAACTATGCTCCAACTTCCTTGGCTTGTACCACCCCAAAAACCCACCTACCAACTCCACCCAACTATCTCCACCTAAGCTCCACATAAGCTAACCTACTTGGCACCAACCTAACCTACCCACCACCTCCAAAAGACACCTAAAAGTGGTGCCAAAAACTACCCATAACCACCCCTTAGTGGCGCCACTTTTCCCTCCAAAATCCCCCTTGAATCCATCTCCACCATCCACCTAACTCCCCTTCTAGAAGACCCCATGTTGGCGCCAACATGGGGGTGTCTCTCCACCACCAAAAGACACCAACACCACCATAACCACCCCCTTTAACACCCCTTGGGTTGGCGCCAACTCACCCTAGCCATAGGATCACCAACCACCCTCATCCTTCCAGCCTAGCCCTCCATTTCAAGGGGCACCTTAACCCCCCATCCTATTCTATAAAAAGCCACCACCTACCACCATTTTGGAGCATCCTCCCTTAGTATATTTTCTACCTAAACCACCTATACCTACGGCCAAGAAGAAGGAGTAGAGAAGGAGATTAAAGGGGCACATCACCAGCCCTTTTGGTGCCTTCTTCTCCCCACTCTCTTCAACTTGAGCCACGCCAAGGAGGAGGACTCTCCCATTTCAAGGAGGACGGCCAGGAAAAGGAGAAAAGCTTAGGGTGGACGTCCACCCTTGGAGAGAAACTTAGGGCACGCCCCCTTAGGGCTTGCCTTGGAGGTCATCACCTTGGCGGAGTTCTGCAAGGAAGGAGTTGAAGGATTCTTTTCAAGCTTGGGAGCCACCAACCTTGGAGCAAGAAGCCCTCTTCTTCACCATCTATTTAGAGGATTTGTGTTTTCTTTCTTTATTTCAATTATCTAGTAGTAGAAGAATTCCTCTACTAGGCATTTTTGTTAAACACTTTATCAATTATCTAGTTGCCTTCTTCGCATATCTTGTTTGCATTTCTATTTGCTTATTTTCAGCATTCTTCACTTCCTCTCCCTAATTATTCTAGGCCTCCAGTTGCTTAGAGTGAGCTTAGGGAGAGGCTCTACTTGCCACTTTAGAGTAGTTTACTTAATTGGAAGTGTAAACACTTTTTCCGCCATAATTTCGCATGTTGCCTTAGTTCAAAAATAAAGAAAAATGGTATATTGAAAATTACCAAAAAGAAAGTTGAGATATATTCCAAGAAAGAGAATCAATTTTGCAACCATATTGCCTCCTTGGACGACCCTAGATACTCCCCTATCTAGGAATATAAATTTAAGAGCGAAAGCGGATTTACGCGTTACAACGACGTATTTTAACAAACCGCGTATTTTCGCCATCACTTTTTGGCGCCGTTGCCGGGGAGGCACGGCTTTGCATTAACTCATTTTCTCTTGCTTGAAGTGGATCTCATCCCCTTCTCTTTCTTTCTTTTGTGTGTGCAGGAACTACAGCGAGAAAGCGGGAATCTGGAAGCGAGAGCTTAAAGATCCTTTTCTTCCTGCGAAAATTCAGGTTGGTTCCTCTTTCTAGTCACATAATTAATTAAAACTACCAAAAATATATTAAACTTGGCTTTCAGGACCCTAAACACTTAAATTAAGTGGAGTGGTGCATTTTAAAATCATTGTTTGCTTGTATGCTTCTTTAGCACCATTCCATTGCAAGTATTGGTGTTCTGTTTTTCGGGTCTGGATTTTTGTCCAGACTTGAAAAATCGATTCCTAACACCACAGGCCTCATAAAATCATAAAATTTCATAGAGTGATTTCCAATTAAGTTTGGAACATCTGTTCCAAATTTCAGATCAATTGGATTTGTATTTAATTTTTAAAAATTCGTGTATTACAGAGGGGTCACACCCTCTAATCTTCCTATTTTGCTACTGTCCGCGAATTTTCAGAATTTTTATACTCATCCAATTTTTGTGAAATTTATCTTGTTGGAATCCCTGTGAAATTTTACATATCATATAAAATCATAAAAATTTTCTGAGGTCGGTGGTAATACTGAAAAGTCTATAGTACCCACAGGTATTATTTCTGGACTTTGACACCAGTACAATTAAAAATTCAAAACTATTATCAAACAAATTCCTAAAATCTTACAAAAATCTTTTCTGGAATCCTTGTTTGATTTTCTTCAAAGTAGTGGTGTTGTTTGACTTGTTTGGACCACTACTTAATTCTGAAAGCTAAAAATAATTCATTGGTAGTTAAATTTCTGTCTCAGGGATAATTGGTTTAGGGTTTCTTCTTTCTCTTTAGAGACTCAATTAAAAGGAAATATACAATCACACATACAACTTGTCTTTCCTTTGATTGTGAACTTTCAAACTTGTTTGAAAACTTAAAGAGAAAAACTCTAAAATTCATTTAATTAAATCACATCCTAAAAGACAAAAATATAAAAAAATTGTGTGACAACTTGATTTTCATTGGAGCCACTCTCCAATTCCTACATACACACAAAAAAATCAAATAACAGGGCAACAACCCAATAAACGCCCTCCACATTCCGTGTGCACTATAGAATCCTAGACCTAATTAAAATTTGTAGCAACTTGACCCCTAAGGCTTTATCAACTTAGGCTTGCTATTTAGGTCTTAAGTTTTCTTTAGTTAGTACCAATTCTGTCATCTATATCTGGTGTTCAGGCTGAGGGGCCGTGTCAAACGACCAGGCGCGGGTTTGTACGAGCACCTGGGGTTTTCCCTGGGAAACGTTTGGGCCCAAACCTCCCCTTAAGCAACTTGGCTAGATTTGTTGATAGAACGGGTATTCACTATTGACTACTTATTTCCTATATAGACCAAGTCTTAGGTTATTATTAGGGAGTCACATTTAAGTTAGGTCTAGTTTTTGTTTGTTTGAATTGCACACTTTCTCTCATCTCTTTCTCTTCTCCTCCCCTCCCGTTTCTTCCATTTTGCACGGGCGGCGGTCCAAAACTCCACACTTGGAGGGACCACTTGATTTTGCCTCCCCAAGAAAAGACTTTTCTGCATTCTTCCTATTCTTTTAAAATGGAAAATAAAAATTGGTCCTCTAACCCGCATGCTAATTTTTCTTTCCCCTATTCTTCCACCCAGGAGCTTCTTAATCAGGCCCCTCCACCTAATTTCTACTCTATCATGGCTCAGCTACAAGTTAAGCAACAACAGTTGCATAAGGATTTAACAAACCTGGCCAACCAAGGGAATCCTGCCACACCTGCCCAAGCTCCACACATTCCACATCTCACCCCTTTTAACACCCGCAAGAGAGAAAATCTGCATAAATCCCATGCTGAGTATAATTGTTATTCTGAGGCTTTCTATGGTTCAACAGGGAATTATGTTTATCCCAATCATCACCCCACCCAAAATGTCCCTACCATCCAGGAGAAATTGAAAAATTCCTCTAATGGGGGAAATTATCCGGCTCACTCCTGGACCAATCCGGTTCCACACCAACAACAAAACCCGTTTGGAGGGTATGATTCTAATCAGACTTATCAATCTGGGCAATCTCCAGAAGACATTAATGCCCAGATGATGAAAACCCTGCAGGAGTTACAAAGAAAAACAAAGGAAACAACCCGTCTTATTAACAATCTCAATAATCAAATTGCGGATATTCCGACTCAAAAACCTGCAGGACACCCACCATCCCAACCCACACCAAACATTATTAATCCCAGGAACCAACACCCAGGTGGATACCAATATCAGAACCACATGGTTCAGCCTCCTATTAACCCAACATCACAGCACCAACCCAGTTTCTATCAAAATCAGCCCCTCCCATCTCCTCCCAGTGACCACCAAGCTGCGTATGCAGAGACTTTGAGGAATGAGGAAACCAACATGGATTTTAGGCCTTCACATTCAAATGATGAAACTGATTCTCAACCAATGCAGATTGACTCCCCTAACCTCAATAAGGAAGAAGAAAAAGAAATCCCAAAAACACCTGATTCAAACCCTATTTCCCACTCTCAAAAACTGCAATCCAACAATCCAAAATCAGAGCCCTCTGACCACAATCCTTTGGACTTATTTGAGCAAGTCAAGAGGAATATTCCCTTCCTAGATTCCCCCCATGCCTCTAAAGAATTTACTGCAAAAGGGCATGATCAGAATCTAGAAAGGTTGGTCCTTTCAAAGACAGCCAACTCAGTTTTTCAGAGCAAGCTGCCTTTCACAAAAAAGGACCAGGGCACATCACTTATCTCAATTGTCATAAGTGACACCATTTTTCGTGCCCCTCTTGACTTAGGTACCTCTAGTAATCTCATCCCCCCTGTCTTATTTGAGGAATTTCGATTCAGTGATTTAAAACCTACCAAGGTTCAATTTCAATTAGAAGATCGATCTACCATTCAACCGCGGGGAGTTGTTGAGGATAGTATTATCAAGGTCCGGAATTGTCTATTTCCGGTAAATTTTCTAGTCCTTGACATAGAGGTACCCAAGGCTCTCATTAATGCCATCCTTGGAAGACCTTTTCTGATTATGGCAGCAGCTAATATCAATTCTCATTCTGAGAAAATGAATATAAGTTGCAGTAATCAGACCTTCTCATTAGATTTATTTCAAGCTTCCAAGAGGTCCATTAATCACAAAATTTTTGAGGACACTGATAATAAAATGGAAGCAGTATTTGAAATGTCTATGTTGATCCAATCTCATTCATCTTTGACCACTATTGATCTAGATTTTTTTGATTCTTATTCTAAGGATAGTTATGTGGTCCAAGACTTTCCAGATCAACTAGGGTTTGACTTTCCCCCTTTTCATCTTCCTGAAACATCCACACTAACTTCACACACCCTACATCTCATTGACTCCATTCCCCATCCCTTTCCATTGGACCTATCACTCGACCCACCAGAATCTGGCAATTTACAAGCACTTAAACTATGGCCAGATTCGGGTCACTTTTCCATTTCTCTATTTTATTTTGATCCCTTTATCTTTACCACTCATCTTTTTAGGGATCTTGAGGAAGACACTTTTATTGTGGACATTCAAGTGTCCAATTATTTACATGATTTTCCGTCTTCTGTGCATACCTTCACGCCCGGCTGAATGGCGTAAAAGATAGCACTGGATGGGAGGTAACCCATCATTTTCTTACTTTTCTTTTTTTTCTTATTTTTCCAGGTTTTATTCATCCTAAACCTGACCGTTTTCACTAAGGTGATTCCTTTTCCCTCCTAATGCATGAGGACATGGCATATCTTAAGCATGGGGGGGTGTTTTTTTAAATTTTTACGATCGATTTAGGATGTTTAAAACCTAAAAACATGCATTTTTCTGCTTGCATATCCAAAAAAAAAAAAAAAATTGAAAACTTTTTGAGGAAAAATTTTGAAATCAAGACTAAGGTCGAAAAATTCACTTCTGGTACAATGGGATTTAATCTTTAACAAACTAAGGATGAGGATATGGATCTGATCATTAGAATTCCAGGGTCTATTTTAGACTAGATCAGATATCCTTCTCTAAAATTCCACCTGAACTCATGATAGTTCAGGTGACTTGATCCTATTTTGTAATATGGAAAGTATTTGACTTAGTTTTTGACTCAAAAACTTGCGGTTCTCGAGAAACTTCTTGTGTCAATTTTCACACACAAGCTAACATTTAAAAACAACTAAAAATTTGAAAAACTCCCTTGTTTGGATTTAGTAAAAGTCTGAATCAGGTCATTGGTTTGAGTTCCCACCGTCGAGAAGAAGGAAAATACCTTCTTTGAGGACGCAATGTCAACATGTTACCGCCTCGGCGCTGCTCTATATCTATATTTCATATCTTTAGACGGAGCATTAAAGCGCATTTCAGCAGCTCAAGTGTCTTGGACGGTGCTCTACCTATAGCGTCGGAGCAAGAGCTTGAGTTTGCTTGGAGCGTCCCTTTTCACCGCATCGTGTTTTGGGGTTGTGAGCTCCTGGGTGGTGTCATGGACAGTGCTATCCCGAAGTACTGGCGCCAGAGCCCCCTCTAGGAATGGTAATGGGAATGATGATACCGACACATCTGTTGTAAGACTAAGCTAAAAATAAGCATGGGGGAGAAAAAAAAAAATAATAATAATAATAACACGTCCTTATTAAGGTTGGCTTTTCACAAGCACCGACACAAGGTTTTAAAGGAATTTGCAAGTTGCGAATCAGATTCACGAGCCAGAAAAATCCTAAAAACAAACATTTCAAGTCATCTGAATTAACAAGGGGTTAATTTGTGAATTTTCTGAGGATATATTGATCCCGTTCTATCCAATGGTTGGATCCAAAAACAAATCCTGATGTTTATCTTCAACAAATCCCGTATCTCCTGTGTTTTAATCTACCAAGGTCCCTTAATCTCTTTTTCTCCTCAAAAGTCAAAAAAATTAGATTTCCCAAAAATTCCGTTTTCCAAAAAAAAATTAATGTTTTGCTAAGAGACTAGCAAAAGATAAGCATGGGGGTGTGATAAACACCAGTTTATCATCATTTTTATGCTTTAAAACTAACCTAGCTCTTAGGATTTTACTCCGCAAACGGGTTTTTGGGCTGCATTTAGGCATAAATTAGGATAGGCATGCATTGCATTTTTTATTGTCATTTTAATGAGTTTTTGTGAGTGTTAGGGATGTACAGATGCACAGATCCCTAAAACCCTAGCACTCAAGAAGGCAAATGGTGAAGGAGAAGCCCAGACTAGCTGGAACTCAGCCTAATCCAGCTCACCTCAGCTTGATCCAGCTCACCTCAGCTTGATCTAGCTCACCGCAGCTGGAACCTAGCTTACTTGAACTAGGGTTAGCTCATCCCAGCTCCATTCAGCTAATCTCAGCTGGATGGCAGCTCAAGAGAGTTCACCTTAGCTCATCCTAGCTCAAGTCAGCTCAGATCCAGCTCAACTTAGCTGAGTCTAGCTCATCTCAGCTCCCACTAGTCCATAGGGAGCTCTAGTTATCTCGGCTAAGTTGACAGGAGTTCACCCCAGCTCAGATCCAGCTACATCCAGCTCCACTCAGCCCCAACCAGCTGAAGAAGAATTCATCCCAGCTCAGGAAGCTCAAGTCCAGCTCACAGGGACTCAGCTTAGCTCAACTCAGTTGAGCTAAGCTACCTTAGCTGCCTCAACCAGCTTGATTCTCCCCGGGAGCACCAGACCCAGCTCACCTTAGCTCAGTATGGTAGAAGCTAGCTTACCTTAGCTCGGCTTAGTAGCCAGCAAAGAACTAGCAAGCTAAGCCAGCTAGAATAGCTCCATGCCAGCCTCTTCAGCAGCAGCCAGCTCCAAATTTCAGCTCCAGACTTCTCCTCAGCTCCTCCCTCCAAACCCTAGCTCCAACACCTTCTCCTCTACTCCTCCATTAACTAAGCTAGCTTAGCTTAGCTTAGCTTAGCTTAACTATGCTCCAACTTCCTTGGCTTGTACCACCCCAAGAACCCACCTACCAACTCCACCCAACTATCTCCACCTAAGCTCCACATAAGCTAACCTACTTGGCACCAACCTAACCTACCCACCACCTCCAAAAGACACCTAAAAGTGGCGCCAAAAACTACCCATAACCACCCCTTAGTGGCGCCACTTTTCCCTCCAAAATCCCCCTTGAATCCATCTCCACCATCCACCTAACTCCCCTTCTAGAAGACCCCATGTTGGCGCCAACATGGGGGTGTCTCTCCACCACCAAAAGACACCAACACCACCATAACCACCCCCTTTAACACCCCTTGGGTTGGCGCCAACTCACCCTAGCCATAGGATCACCAACCACCCTCATCCTTCCATCCTAGCCCTCCATTTCAAGGGGCACCTTAACCCCCCATCCTATTCTATAAAAAGCCACCACCTACCACCATTTTGGAGCATCCTCCCTTAGTATATTTTCTACCTAAACCACCTATACCTACGGCCAAGAAGAAGGAGTAGAGAAGGAGATTAAAGGGGCACATCACCAGCCCTTTTGGTGCCTTCTTCTCCCCACTCTCTTCAACTTGAGCCACGCCAAGGAGGAGGACTCTCCCATTTCAAGGAGGATGGCCAGGGAAAGGAGAAAAGCTTAGGGTGGACGTCCACCCTTGGAGAGAAACTTAGGGCACGCCCCCTTAGGGCTTTCCTTGGAGGTCATCACCTTGGCGGAGTTCTGCAAGGAAGGAGTTGAAGGATTCTTTTCAAGCTTGGGAGCCACCAACCTTGGAGCAAGAAGCCCTCTTCTTCACCATCTATTTAGAGGATTTGTGTTTTCTTTCTTTATTTCAATTATCTAGTAGTAGAAGCATTCCTCTACTAGGCATTTTTGTTAAACACTTTATCAATTATCTAGTTGCCTTCTTCGCATATCTTGTTTGCATTTCTATTTGCTTATTTTCAGCATTCTTCACTTCCTCTCCCTAATTATTCTAGGCCTCCACTTGCTTAGAGTGAGCTTAGGGAGAGGCTCTACTTGCCACTTTAGAGTAGTTTACTTAATTGGAAGTGTAAACACTTTTTCCGCCATAATTTCGCATGTTGCCTTAGTTCAAAAATAAAGAAAAATGGTATATTGAAAATTACCAAAAAGAAAGTTGAGATATATTCCAAGCAAGAGAATCAATTTTGCAACCATATTGCCTCCTTGGATGACCCTAGATACTCCCCTATCTAGGAATATAAATTTAAGAGCGAAAGCGGATTTACGCGTTACAACGACGTATTTTAACAAACCGCGTATTTTCGCCATCAATGATCCCTACACATCTGTTGTAAGACTGTGCTAAAAATAAGCATGGGGAAAATAATAATAATAATAATAACACGCCCTTATAAATGTTGGCTTTTCACAAGCACAGACACAAGGTTTTAAAGGATTTTGCAAGTTGCGAATCAGATTCATAAGCTAGAAAAATCTTAAAAATAAAAATTTCAAGTCATCTGAATTAACAAAGGGTTAATTTGTGAATTTTCTGGAGGATATATTGATCCCGTTTTGTCTAATGGTTGGATCCAAAAACAAATCCCGATGTTTATCTTTAACAAATCACGTACTTCCTATGTTTTAATCTACCAAGGTCCCTTAATCTCTTTTTCTCCTCAAAAGTCGAAAAAATTAGATTTCCCAAAAATTTCATTTTCCAAAAAATTAAAGTTTTGCTAAGAGACTAGCAAAAGATAAGCATGGGGGTGCGACAAACGCCAGTTTATCATCATTCATATGCATTAAAACAAACCTAGCTCTAAGGATTTTACTCCGCAAACGGGTTTTTGGGCTGCATTTAGGCATAAAATAGGTTAGGCATGCATTGCATTTTTTTATTGTCTTTTTAATATGTTTTTGTGAGTGTTAGGGATGTACAGATATACAAATCCCTAAAACCCTAGCACTCAAGAAGGCAAATGGTGAAGGAGAAGCCCAGACTAGCTGGAACTCAGCTTGATCTAGCTCACCACAGCTGGAACCTAGCTCACTTGAACTAGGGTTAACTCATCCTAGCTCCATTCAGCTAATCTCAGCTAAATGGTAGCTCAAGAGAGTTCATCTTAGCTCACCCTAGCTCAAGTTAGCTCAGATCCAGCTCAACTTAGCTGAGTCTAGCCCATCTCAGCTCCCATTAGTCCACAGGGAGCTCTAGCTAGCTCAGCTGAGTTGGCAGGAGTTCACCCCAACTCAGATCCAGCTACATCCAACTCCACTCAACTCCAGCCAGCTGAAGAAGAACTCATCCCAGCTCAGGATGCCCAAGTCCAGCTCCCAGGGACTTAGCTTAGCTCAACTTAGTTGAGCTAAGCTACCTTAGCTGCCTCAACCAGCTTGATTCTCCCCGGGAGCACCAGACCTAGCTCACCTCAGCTCATTATGGTAGAAGCTAGCTTACTTTAGCTCGGCTTAGCAGCTAGCAAAGAACGAGCAAGCTAAGCCAGCTAGAGTAACTCCATGCCAGCTCTTCAGCAGCAGCCAGCTCCAATTTCAGCTCCGGAGTTCTCCTCCTCAGCTCCTCCCTCCAAACCCTAGCTCCAACACCTTCTCCTCTACTCCTCCATTAGCTAAGATAGCTTAGCTTAGCTTAGCTATGCTCCAACTTCCTTGGCTTGTACCACCCCAAAAACCCACCTAATAACTCTACCCAACTAGCTCCACCTAAGGTACACATAAGCTAACCTACTTGGCACCAACCTAGCCTACCCACCACCTCCAAAAGACACCTAAAAGTGGCGCCAAAACCACCCTAACCACCCCCTTGATGGCGCCACTTTTCCCTCCAAAATTCCCCTTCATCTCCACCACACAATTCCCCTTGAATCCATCTCCACCATCCACCTAACCCCCCTTCTAGAAGACCCTATGTTGGCGCCAAAATGGTGGTGTCTCTCCACCACCAAAAGCCACCAATACCACCATAACCACCCCCTTTAACACCCCTTGGGTTGGCGCCACACACCCTTGGCCATAGGATCACCAACCACCTCCATCCTTCCATCCTAGCCCTCCATTTCAAGGGGCACCTTAACCCCCCATCCTACCCTATAAAAAGACCACTACCCACCACCATTCAAGACATCCTTGGCTAGCAAATTCACTCTCATATTCCACCTAGAAGCCCACATCCAAGAGAGAAGAAGAAGAAGAAGAAGAAGATTAAGGGGATATTCTGTCCCCTTGGTGCTTTCCCCTCTTCCCTTCTCTCTTGGGTCACGCCAGCCAAAGGAGAAGCCAGGCAAGGAAGATCTTTGGAGGAGATCTTGAAGGTGGTCCACGCCACCTTGGAGGAGTTTTTGAGGGTGGTGCGCGCCCACCCCTTGGAGAGAGCATTGAAGGTGGTAGCTTCCACCTTGGAGGAGCTCTCAAGGAAGGAAAAGAAGGAGGCCCTGATAGCGAACTTTACGCGGTTTGTTCATTAGGTCGTTGTAACGCGTAAATCCGCTTTCGCTCTTAAATTTATATTCCTAGATAGGGGAGTATCTAGGGTCATCCAAGGAGGCAATATGTTTGCAATAGTGATTCTCATGCTTGGAATAAATCTCAACTTTCTTTTTGGTATTCTTTTCAATATATCATTTTTTTTGTTTTTAAGCTAAGGCAACATGCGAACTGGTGGCGGAAAAGGTGATTTACACTTCAATTTAAATACTACTTCTATGTGGCAAGTAGAGCCTCTCCCTAAGCTCACTCTAGGCAAGTGGAGGCCTAGAATAATTATGGAGAGGGAGTGAAGAATGCTAAAAACAAGCAAATAGAAATGCAAACAAGAAAACTTGCAAAGAAGGCAACTTGATAACTGAAAAGGTGTTTTACAAAAAGGCCTAGTAGAGGAAAGCTTCTACTACAATAAAAATTCAAATAAGAAGAGAAAACACAAATCCTCTAGATAGATGGTGAAGAAGAGGGCTTCTTGCTCCAAGGTTGGTAGCTCCCAAGCTTGAAAAGAATCCTTCAACTCCTTTGCAGTGCTCCGCCAAGGTAATGTCCTCCAAGGCAAGCCCAAAGGGGGCATGCCCTAAGCTTCTCTCCAACAGTGGACGTCTACCCTAGGTCCTTCTCCCTTGCCTGGCTGTCCTCCTTGAAGTGGAAGAGTCCTCCTCCTTGGCGTGGCCCAAGTTGAAGAGAGTGGGGAGAAGAAGGCACCAAAAGGGCTGGTGATGTGCCCCCTTAATCTTCTTCTCTACTCCTTCTTAGCCGTAGGTGTAGGTGGGTATAGGTAGAAAAATGCACTAATGGAGGATGCCCCCAAATGGTGGTAGATGGTGGGCTTTTATAGAATAGGAAGGGGGCTAAAGTGTCCCTTGAAATGAAGGGCCAAGATGAAGAGATGGAGGTGGTTGAAGATCCAATGGCCAAGGGTGTTTGGAGCCACCTTATGGGACACCTAAGGGGTGGTTATGTGTGTTGGCACCCCTTGATATTGGCGCCAAAATGGCTTCTAGAAGAGGGTCTAAGTTGGCGCCAAGAAGGATTCTAGAAGGGGGGGTTAGGTGGATGGCTAGGATGGCTTATATGGGTAGGTGTAGGGTGGATTAAGGGCTGAAAGTTGGCGCCAATATAGAGGTGGTTAGGGGCGGTTTTTTGCTCCAACTTAAGGTGTCTTTTGGTGGTGATAATGGGGTGAAGGGATGGCTAGGAGGTGGCACCAACTTGAGTAGGGTAGCTAGCTTAGGTAGGCTTAAGTTGGTGGAGCTAGCTAGGGTTGACTTTGAAGGTGGTGGATGGCCAAGAAGCTGGTTGCTAGCTAAGCTAAGCTAAGCTAAGCTAGCTTAGCTAATGGAGGAGTAGAGGAGAAGGTGTTGGAGCTAGGGTTTGGAGGGAGGAGCTGAGGAGGAGAAGTCAGGAGCTGAAACTGGAGCTGGCTGCTGCTGAAGAGGCTAGCATGGAGCTACTCTAGCTGGCTTAGCTTCCTAGTTCTTTGCTAGCTGCTAAGCCAAGCTAAAGTGAGCTTGGTTGTACCATAATGAGCTAAGGTGAGCTAGGTCTGGTGCTCCCCCGGGGAGGGTCAAGCTGGTTGAGGCAGCTAAGGTAGCTTAGCTCAACTGAGTTGAGCTAAGCTGAGTCCCCAGGAGCTGGACTTGAGCTTCCTGAGCTGGGATGAGTTCTTCTTCAGCTGACTGGAGTTGAGTGGAGCTGGATGTAGCTGGATCTGAGTTGGGGTGAACTCCTGTCAACTCAGTTGAGCTAGCTAGAGCTCCCTATGGACTAGTGGGAGCTGAGATGAGATAGACTCAGCTAAGTTGAGCTGGATCTGAGATGACTTGAGCTGGGGTGAGCTAAGATGAACTCTCTTGAGCTGCCATTCAGCTGAGATTAGCTGAATGGAGCTGGGATGAGCTAACCCTAGTTCAAGTCAGCTAGGTTCCAGCTGTGGTGAGCTGGATCAAGCTGAGTTCCAGCTAGTCTGGGCTTCTCCTTCACCATTTGCCTTCTTGAGTGCTAGGGTTTTAGGGATCTGTGTATCTGTACATCCCTAACACACAAAAACACATTAAAAAGATAATAAAAAATGCAATGCATGCCTAACCTAATTTATGCCTAAATGCAGCCCAAAAACCCATTTACGGAGTAAAATTCCTAAGAGCTAGGTTTGTTTTAATGCATAGGAATGATGATAAACTAGCGTTTATCACACTCCCATGCTTATCCTTTGCTAGTCTCTTAGCAAAACTTTAATTTTTTTTTTTGTAAAACGGAATTTTTGGGAAATCTAATTTTTTTTTGACTTTTGAGGAGAAAAAGAGATTAAGGGACCTTGGTAGATTAAAACACAGGAGGTACGGGATTTGTTAAAGATAAACATCGGGATTTTTTTTTGGATTCAATCGTTAGATAAAACAGGATCAATATATCCTCCAGAAAATTCACAAATTAACCCTTTGTTAATTCAGATGACTTGAAATGTTTGTTTTTAGGATTTTTCTGGCTCATGAATCTGATTCACAACTTGCAAAATCCTTTAAAACCTTGTGTCTGTGATTGTGAAAAGCCAACATTTATAAGGACGTGTTATTATTATATATATATATATTTTTTTTTCCCCATGCTTATTTTTAGCTTAGTCTTACAACAGATGTGTCGGGATCATCATTCCTATTACCATTCCTCGAGGGGGCTCTGGTGCCAGTACTTCGGGATAGCACTGTCCATAACACCACCCAGGAGCTCACAACCCCAAAACACGATGTAGTGAAAAGGAGCGCTCCAAGCAAACTCAAGCTCTTGCTCCGACACTATAGGTAGAGTACCGTCCAAGACACTTGAGCTGCTAAACTGCACTTTAATGCTCCGTCTAAAGATATGAAATATAGATATGGAGCAACGTCGAGGCGGTAACATGTTGACATCGCGTCCTCAAAGGAGGCATTTTCCTCCTTCTCAGCGATGGGAACTCAAGCCAATGATCTGTTTCAGACTTTTACTAAGTCCAAACAAGGGAGTTTTTCAAATTTTTAGTTATTTTTAAGTGTTGGCTTGCGTGTGAAGAGTGACACAAGAAGTTTCTCAAAACATGCAAGTTTTTGAATTAGAAGCTAAGTCAAATAATTTCCATATTACAAAATAAGATCAAGTCACCTGAACTATCATGAGTTCAGGTGGAATTTTATAGAAGGATATCTGATCTAGTCTAAAATAAACCGTGGAATTCTAATGATCAGATCCATATCCTCATCCTTAGTTTGTTAAAGATTAAATCCCATTATACCAAAAGTGAATTTTTTGACATTAGTCCTGATTTCAAAATTTTTCTCAAAAAGTTTTGAACATTTTTATTTTTTTTTGGGTATGCAAGCACGAAATAAAGAAAATTGCATGTTTTTAGGTTTTGAACATCCTAAATCGATCGTAAAAATTTAAAAACACCCCCCTATGCTTAAGATATGCCATGTCCTCACGCATCAGGAGCGAAAAGGGATCACCTTAGTGAAGAATGGTTGGGTTTAGGAGGAACAAAACCTGGAAAAAGAAGAAAAAAGGGAAAGCAAGAAAAAATGATGGGTTACCTCCCATCCAGTGTTATCTTTTATGCCATTCAGCCGGGCGTGAAGGTATGCACGGAAGACGTAAAATCCTGTAGATAATTGGACACTTGGATGCCCGCAAAAAAGGTGTCTTCTTCTAGATCCCTAGAAAATTGATTGGGATCAAAGTTGGATGGAAAATGATAAGTGTAGCCTGAGTCTGGCCATGTTTTTAAATCAAGTTGGATGCCAAACTCGAGCGGGGTTGGTGGCAGGTCCGTAAGCAAGGAGTCGGGGAAGAAATGGTGGGGATTGGGGGAAGTAAGTGTGGAAGAATTAGCTGCGTGAATAGTGGGTGGGTTAGGGGGGTATCAGGAATAAATTTGGGGTCAAGACAAGTTTCTAGATCACAGATTTCGCCGATCACTGATTCTGAATCAGAGTCCTCAAAAAAATTATGGTCGGTAAGGGTATCTATTAACATCGTCTCCTCCACCATATTGGAAATTTCAGTATCTGAGTCCTCAAAGAAGTTATCATCATGGAATCTCCTGGAGGATTTGAAAATATCTAAAGTGAGAGTTTGGCCTGCACAAGTGATATCCATTTTTCCTGTGTGGCAATTGATATTTGCCTTTGCAGTGGCCAAAAAAGGGCGTCCAAGGATTATTGGGGAGTCCAGTAATGATTCAGGTGCCTCAATGTCAAGAACCAGAAAGTCTGCAGGGAAGACACAATTCTGGACCTTGACTAAAACATCCTCGATAATCCCACGAGGTTTGATTGTAGATCGGTCGGCTAATTGCAGGGTAACCTCGACGGGTTTTAATTCACCGATCTGAAATTCTTCGAATAAACTCGTGGGAATAATATTAACTGAGTCACCAAGATCAAGGAGGGCGCGATTAAATGTAGTGTCATCAATAATTACAAAAATTAAAGGCGCCCCCGGATCTTTCATATTAGGAGGCAGCTTACTCTATATGACAGAGCTTACTGTCTCTGAAAGATGCACCTGTCCTAGATTTTTGGCCTGCCTTTTAGGAGTACAAATCTCCTTCAAAAATTTAGCATAGGCAGGTATATATTTAATGGCATCTAGGAGAGGAATATTGATATGAACTTGCCCAAATAGCTCCATGAGTTCTTCTGTAGTGGGCTCAGATTTCTTTTTTTTGTTGGTGGTGGGGTAGAGAGCTTGTGGGAAAGGGACAGGAATCTTGTCTTGAGATTTTTGTTTTTCTTTTTCTTCCTGATGGGGAGGTGGGGAGTCAATTTGCACAGGTATTTCACCAGGTTTGTGTGAAGGCCTGGGGTCAGTGGTGGTTTTCCCACTCCTCAAAGTAACTGCATGTGCAGTTGGATTATTATTTGGAGGAGGTGGGGGGCCTATGATTGCAGAAACCTGGGTGGCTGCTGAGGTGGTGGATTAGGAGGAGGCTGATTCGGATAGTGTGGAGTTCTGCCTGTATAATGGTTTCCTAGGTGATTAGGGTTGGTCATGGGTTGGGATGGAAGATGTCCTGTAGGTCTTTGCGTGGGAGTAACCCCAATATGATTGTTCAGATTTGTGATGGTGCGGGTTACTTCCGTCATTTTTGTTTGCATATCCTGCAGGGTTCGCATCATCTGGGCATTGATGTCTTGTTGGGATGGCCCAGGATGGAAGTTTGGATTCGACCCATACCCATTAAAATGATATGGTTGGGAGGAAACTTGATTATTCCAGGAGTAGTTCGGGTAATTTTTCCAATTGGAAGAATTTTTAAAGGGCTCCTAGACGGCAGAAATATTTTGAGTGGGGTTAAGATTTGGATAGTTGTAATTCCCCAGTGAATCATGGGCAACCTCAGAATAATCAGCAGGGGTAGTGTTGAGATTGTGCAAATTTTCGCTTCGTGGAAAGTTAGGTTGGGTTAGATGCGGGTGTGGAGCTTGAGTTGATGTGGCCAGTCTTTCCTCAATTTTCTTTTGATTAATATGCATCTGGTCGAGTTTTTGAGCAATCAATTGAAGATCGTCTTGGGTGACAGGGATAGATTGAGTGTTTATTTCATGAACACCGAACTGCGGGTTTTGGGTTCTGCAAAATGTGTTCAAGGAAGCTTGATTAAATGAGTTTTCACTCATTTCTTCAAACAGGTCATATGCACTTTCTGCATCTTTATTTAAAAAGTTGCCGCCACACGAGGCATCAACAAAATGTCGGATTTGATCTTCTAATCCATGATAGAAGATTTGCACGAGCTGCCATAAAGGAATCTCGTGGTGCGGGCAACTTCTTAAAAGGTCTTGAAATCTTTCCCAAGAATCATGGAAAGTTTCACCAGATTTTTGGTGAAAGGTCGTAATAGATCTTCGTAAGGAATTGGTACGACCTATGGGAAAGAATTTCTTGAGGAAGGCACTCTTGAGTTGAGGCCATGTTGTGATGGGTCGGCCAATGGTCCTGAACCAATAAGCGGCCTTATCTTTAAGAGATAATGGAAAAAGCCGCATCAGCCATATGTCTTCTTACACATTTCGGGAACGGGTTGTCTGTGCAAGAAGAGTTAGCTCTTCAAGGTGGCTGAAAGGGTCTTCCCTAGGAAGGCCATGAAAGTGTTTAATTAGGTTCAGGACTGCAGGCTTGATCTCAAAGTCCCCCTCCGGTATGACCACCCCTGGTCGTTCCTCATAATAAGATGGATCATAGAAATCTTTTAGAGGAACAACAGGCTGCTGACGGGGTGGTGGGTTTGGCCTTGGATTGGCTAGGTTTTGGATGTTCCTAGTCAATGTTTGTTGATTGGAATTTAATTTATTAATCTGATCGGCCATCAATTTTAAAAGATCAGGTAGGGGGTCTTGATGTTGTGTGTGGGGCAACTCAAGATTAGGGAGCTCCAAGTGTAGGAAGTTAATGGTGGTTGGGTTTTGGGTGGAAGGGTTAGAACTAGGGTTAGTGGTGGGGTTAGAGGTGGACGTGGAAGGGTCAGTGGACTTATTTTGTTGTGTTTCCATTTTTTCAGGAGAAGAAGACAGAAAAAGTGGTCTTTTTGCGTGGGGGCGAAATCAAATGGTCCTTCCAAGTGCGGATTTTGAGACCGTCGCCCATGCATAAAATGGAAGAATGGGAGGGGAGGAGAAGAGAAAGAGATGAGAGAAAGTGTGCAATTCAAACAAATAAAACTAGACCTAACTTAAATGTGACTCCCTAATAATAACCTAAGACTTGGTCTATATAAGAAATAAGCAGTCAATAGTGAATACCCGTTCTATCAACAAATCTAGCCAAGTTGCTTAAGGGGAGGTTTGGGCCCAAACGTTTCCCAGGGAAAACCCCAGGTGCTTGTACAAACTCGTGCCTGGTCGTTTGACACGGCCCCTCAGCCTGAACACCAGATATAGATGACAAAATTGGTATTAACTAGAGAAAACTTAAATCCTATATAGCAAGCCTAAACTGATGAAACCTTAGGGGTCAAATTGCTACAAATTTTAGTTAGGTATAGGATACTACAGTGCACACGGAATGTGGAGGGCGTTATTGGGATGTTGCCCTATTATTTAGATTTTTTTGTGTGTGTGCAGGAATTGGAGAGTGGCTCCAATGAAAATCAAGTTGTCACACATTTTTTTTGTATTTTTGTCTTTTAGGATTTGATTTAATTAAATGAGTTTTAGGGTTTTTTTTTTAGTTTTCAAACAAGTTTGAAAGTTCACAATCAAAGGAAAGACAAGTTGTATGTGTGATTGTATATTTCCTTTTAATTGAGTCTCAAAAGAGAAAGAAGAAACCCTAAGCCAATTATCCCTAAGACAGAAATTTAACTACCGATGAATTATTTTTAGGCTTTCAGAATTAAGTAGTGGTCCAAACAAGTCAAACAGCACCACTACTTTGAAGAAAATCAAACAAGGATTTCAAAAAAGATTTTTGTAAGATTTTAAGAATTTATTTCATAATTATTTTGAATTTTTAATTGTACTGGTGTTAAAGTCCTGAAATGATACCTATGGGTATTTTAGACTTTTCAGTATTACCACCGACCTCAGAAAATTTTTGTGATTTTATATGATGTGTAAAATTCCACAAGGATTCCAGCAATCTAAATTTCACAAAAATTGGATGAGTATAAAAATTCTAAAAATTCACGGACAGTAGCAAAACAGGAAGATTAAAGGGTGTGATCCCTCTGCAATCCACGAATTTTTAAAAATTAAATACAAATCCAATTGATTTGAAATTTGAAACAGATGTTCCAAAGTTAATTGCGAATCACTATGTGAAATTTTATGATTTTAGGAGGCTTGTGGTGTTAGGAATTTATTTTTCAAGTCCGGACAGAAATCTGGATCCAAAAAATAGAACACCAATACTTACAATGGAGTGATGCTAAAGAAGCATACAAGCAAACAATGGATTTTATAAGGCACCACTCCACTTAATCAAGTTGTTTGGGATCCTGAAAGCCAAGTTTAATATATTTTTGGTAGTTTTAATTAATAATGTGACCAGAAAGAGGAACCAACCTTAATTTTCGTGGGAAGAAAAGGATCTTTGAGCTCTCGCTTCCAGATTCCCGCCTTCTCGCTGTAGTTCCTGCACACACAAAAGAAAGAAAGAGAAGGTGATGAGATCCACTTCAAGCAAGATAAAATTAGTTAATGCAAAGCCGTGCCTCCCCGGCAACGGCGCCAAAAAGTGATAGCGAATTTTACGCGGTTTGTTAATTAGGTTGTTGTAACGCGTAAATCCGCTTTCGCTCTTAAATTTATATTCCTAGATAGGGGAGTATCTAGGGTCGTCCAAGGAGGCAATATGTTTGCAATAGTGATTCTCATGCTTGGAATAAATCTCAACTTTCTTTTTGGTATTCTTTTCAATATATCATTTTTTTTGTTTTTAAGCTAAGGCAACATGCGAACTGGTGGCGGAAAAGGTGATTTACACTTCAATTTAAATACTACTTCTATGTGGCAAGTAGAGCCTCTCCCTAAGCTCACTCTAGGCAAGTGGAGGCCTAGAATAATTAGGGAGAGGGAGTGAAGAATGCTAAAAACAAAGCAATTAAAAATGCAACTAAAGAAATTGCAAAGAAGGCAACTAGATTAATGAGAAAGTGTTTTACAGAAAAGCCTAGTAGATGAATGCTTCTACTACTATAAAAATGCAAATAAGAAGAGAAAACACAAATCCTCTAGATAGATGGTGAAGAAGAGGGCTTCTTGCTCCAAGGTTGGTAGCTCCCATGCTTGAAAAGAATCCTTCAACTCCTTCTTTGTAGTGCTCTGCCAAGGTAATGTCCTCCAAGACAAGCCCAAAGGGGGCGTGCCCTAAGCTTCTCTCCAAGGGTGGACGTCCACCATAGGTCCTTCTCCCTTGCTTGGCCGTCCTCCTTGAAGTGGAAGAGTCCTCCTCCTTGGCGTGGCCCAAGTTGAAGAGAGTGGGGAGAAGAAGGCACCAAAGGGGCTGGTGATGTGCCCCCTTAATCTTCTTCTCTACTCCTTCTTCTTGGCCGTAGCTGTAGGTGGGTATAGGTAGAAAAATGCACTAATGGAGGATGCCCCCAGATGGTGGTAGATGGTGGGTTTTTATAGAATAGGAAGGGGGCTAAAGTGTCCCTCGAAATGAAGGGCCAAGATGAAGAGATGGAGGTGGTTGAAGATCCAATGGCCAAGGGTGTTTGGCGCCACCTTAAGGGACACCTAAGGGGTGGTTATGTGTGTTGGCACCCCTTGATATTGGCGCCAAAATGGCTTCTAGAAGAGGGTCTAAGTTGGCACCAAGAAGGATTCTAGAAGGGGGGGTTAGGTGGATGGCTAGGATGGCTTATATGGGTAGGTGTAGGGTGGATTAAGGGCTGAAAGTTGGTGCCAATATAGAGGTGGTTAGGGGTAGTTTTTGGTGCCAACTTAAGGTGTCTTTTGGTGGTGATAATGGGGTGAAGGGATGGCTAGGAGGTGGCACCAACTTGAGTAGGGTAGCTAGCTTAGGTAGGCTTAAGTTGGTGGAGCTAGCTAGGGTTGACTTTGAAGGTGGTGGATGGCCAAGAAGCTGGTTGCTAGCTAAGCTAAGCTAGCTTAGCTAATGGAGGAGTAGAGGAGAAGGTGTTGGAGCTAGGGCTTGGAGGGAGGAGCTGAGGAGGAGAAGTCAGGAGCTGAAACTGGAGCTGGCTGCTGCTGAAGAGGCTGGCATGGAGCTACTCTAGCTGGCTTAGCTTCCTAGTTCTTTGCTAGCTGCTAAGCCAAGCTAAAGTGAGCTGGCTTGTACCACAATGAGCTAAGGTGAGCTGGGTCTGGTGCTCCCTGGGAGGGTCAAGCTGGTTGAGGCAGCTAAGGTAGCTTAGCTCAACTGAGTTGAGCTAAGCTGAGTCCCCGGGAGCTGGACTTGAGCTTCCTGAGCTGGGATGAGTTCTTCTTCAGCTGGCTGGAGTTGAGTGGAGCTGGATGTAGCTGGATCTGAGCTGGGGTGAACTCTTGTCAACTCAGCTTAGCTAGCTAGAGCTCCCTGTGGACTAGTGGAAGCTGAGATGAGCTAGACTCAGCTAAGTTGAGCTGGATCTGAGATGACTTGAGCTGGGGTGAGCTAAGATGAACTCTCTTGAGCTGCCATTCAGCTGTGATTAGCTGAATGGAGCTGGGATGAGCTAACCCTAGTTCAAGTAAGCTAGGTTCCAGTTGTGGTGAGCTGGATCAAGCTGAGTTCCAGCTAGTCTGGGCTTCTCCTTCACCATTTGCCTTCTTAAGTGCTAGGGTTTTAGGGATCTGTGTATCTGTACATCCCTAACACTCACAAAAACACATTAAAAAGATAATAAAAAATGCAATGCATGCCTAACCTAATTTATGCCTAAATGCAACCCAAAAACCCGTTTGTGGAGTAAAAATCCTAAGAGCTAGGTTTGTTTTAGTGCATAAGAATGATGATAAACTGGCGTTTATCAGGCCCTCTTTTCAAGCCAAGGAGCAGCTAGGCTTGGAGCAAGAAGACTCCCTTCTTCACCAGATTTTGCAAGAGGATTAGTGTTTCTTTATTTTCTTTTAAATTTGTTTAGTTCTAGTAGAAGCATTCCTCTACTTGTTCTTGAAAAGAACACTAATTCTAGTCAATTAAATTGCCTTCTTTTAGCTTTTTATTGCAATTGTTACTTTTGGTTCTAGCACTTGTTTCACCTCTTCTTCCTAATTACTCTAGGCCTCCACTTGCCTAGAGTGAACTTAGGAAGAAGATATTTCTATCTTTTAAATTTTAGTTAAGCAATTGTAGGTGTTAGTACTTTCCGTTACAATTCGCATTTTTCCCTCATCTTTTCAAAACAAAAAAAAATACATATTTAAAATACCAAAAAGAAAGTTGAGATGTGTTTTTATCAAGAGAAGCGAATTACAATTTTTGCCTCATTGAACGACCCTAGATACTCCCCTATCTTGGTTTATAAATTTAAAAGCGTATGCGAATTTGCATGTTACAAAGACGTTAAAAACCTGCTTTTACAAATCACGCGTATTTTGCTACCAAGCATCGGCCTGGACGGTCGTGTGCGGAGGGGATTTGGATGTGGCTGCTGCTGCGCGTGGGGATGGCATGGTTTTTGAGTTCTTTTTGGTGGAGTGGAGGAAAAATAGACAATGGGGAAGAAGATGGAGGTGGTTGCTGGTGATGGTTGGTGACAGTGGTTGCGTGGCCTTCAGGCACACGCTCGCAATGAGTTGCAAAGCCACTGATGGCACGGTGGTCTGTCACCCTACCTGCCCGTGGTGGAGTGGTCTTATGCTCGTGGTGGGAGGTCGGTGGTGTGGAATGAAGAAGCTCTAAGCTCTACACAGTGGTGATCGGAATGGTGGTGGCCTCCCTTCTACTGGTGCAGTTAAAGTCTTCTTTTATGGCTACAGGATAGTGGAGAGGAAGAAGCGTTGGAGAAGAGGGATCGTCAACGATGTGCATTCTCCTCAGCAACTAAGGCATGCATTCAACGTGAGAAGCCGTTGCTACGAAGAGAATAACAATAAAGAAAAATGATTGTTGGGTTATTTATATGTAAGACCTTAACTTCTATGTTAAATTCAAAACACTAATTGTAATGCAACCTATTTCAATGCACGATATTCTAAATAAATTCTAAATGATATTATCAATGCATGTAATGCATGAAATGCATGAGATTTATATTATCCTATTTACATATTAATGTATGCTATATAAATGTTCATGTTAGCTTAATGTCTAGGCATTAAAATACATACCTAGCCCACAAATATGGGCTCATCACTAAGCATAAGCCGCGAACCAAAAGTGGGAGTCCAATCGTACTGTCAGTGCAAGCCAGCTTTGTAATTTTGAGCAAACTCCCACCTAAGACAAAAGACCTAGGTACTCCCCTGATTTCCTGTACCATTGGTGATACCCAATTTGACAAAGCCTTATTAGATCTAGGAGCCTCCACAAACTTAATACCTACATCCCTACTTGACCACCTTGAGGAATCTGAGCTTAAACCGATAGAGGTGACATTACAATTGGCTGACTGATCTATTAAGTCACCTAAAGGAGTTCTTGAAGATGTCACTATTAGGGTGTAGGATTTCTATTTCCCAGTGGACTTTGTAGTCTTGGACATGGATGCTCCAGAAAACCCGAGGGATACGCCAATTATACTAGGGAGACCCTTTCTGGCCACTGCTAGGGCCAACATAAATTGTGAGGAGGGCCAAATTGAATTGAAATTTGGGAACCAAACATTAAAGATTTACATCTTTAATTCCCAACAAGGGATTAATTGCGGTGTTATAGAACAGATATGTGACATCAAGGCTGTGGTTGATGATCCATATATTGAGGAAAACCTAGCAACTTCTAATCAACCACAAGAGGATCAAAACCCGCAATCAGAGGAGTCTGAACTTGACCTCGACACACCCATAACTCCCTCCCTTGCTACTGATACACACCCTGAACCACCTGCTACTGCTGATAATCCTGTTCTGGAACTCAAGCCTCTTCTCGACCATCTCAAGTACATCTTTTTAGGTTCCAATTAGACATTTCCTCTGATTATCAACTCTAGACTCACACCTGATCAGGAATCCCGTCTGATTACAGTTCTCCAGCAACATTGAAGAGCCATTGGATGGACTCTCGATGATTTGACTGGTATCAGCCCCTCCTACTACACATTCCGTATCTACACCGAAGAGGGCACACGACCTTCCCGTGAAATGCTGAGACGTCCGAATCCTAATCTATAGGAGGTCGTGAAAAAGGAGATCATCAAGTGGTTAGATGCAGGGATCATCTAACCGATCTCCAACAATCGGTGGGTGAGTCCAATCCAGGTTGTGCCTAAAAAGGTAGGACTCACCGTGATCACGAATGAAACCGACGAAATCATACCAACCCATGTGGCAAATTCGTGGAGAGTCTGCATTGATTACAGAAGACTAAATATCTCCACAAAGAAGGATCATTTCCCACTACTGTTTATTGATCAGATCCTCGAGAAACTAGCAAGAAATAGGTTCTACTTTTTGGACGGGTACTCCAGTTATAACCAGGTGGCAATCCATCCTGAGTACCAAGAAAAAACCACTTTCACTTGCCACTTTCACCCACCATGTTACGAAGGATGCTGTTCAGTCTCTGCAATGCACCCGCTACATTTCAGCGGTGCATGCTTGCCATATTCTCAGATATGGCAGGTGATTATCTGGAAGTCTTCATGGATGACTTTTCAGTATTCAGAGAATCATTTGATGATTGCCTCTTGCACTTGGTCCAAATCCTCAAGCAGTGCATTGACATGAATCTGGTTCTTTCCTGGGAAAAGAGCCATTTCATGGTGCCTGAAGTAATTGTCCTGGGACATCTCATATCAGAAAAAGGCATCCAGGTCGATCTAGCCAAGGTGAACTTGATTTCCAAACTCCATATGCCTAGCTCGATCAAGGACATCCGATCTTTTTTGGGGAACATCGATTTTTACCGTTGATTCATTCTTGATATCTAAAAGATCACGCGCCCCCGGACCACTCTGCTATCTAAGGATGTACCTTTCAAAATCTCCAAGGAATGCACTCAAGCGTTTGAAATCCTCCGTGATCGAGTTACCCAAGTTCCGATCCTACAGTCCCCTGATTGGTCTCAACCCTTTAAGATCATGTGCGATGCATCTGATTTCGCTGTAGGAGCGGTACTAGGCAGAAAATTGATGGGAAACCTGTGGTCATCTACTACGCTAGCAAAACACTTGACGAGGCTCAGCGTAACTACACGATTACTGAGAAGGATCTACCAGCCGTAGTATTTGCCCTGGAAAAGTTCAGATCTTATCTCCTGGGTTCTCGTGTTATCATTTACTCCGATCACATAACTGTGAAGCATCTCCTTGAGAAGAAGGATGCGGAACCTCGATTAATCTGCTAGATCTTACTGTTGCAAGAGTTTGACCTCGAGATTCATGACAAAGAGGGAAAACAGAACGTGGTAACTGATCACTTGTCCCGCCTTCCTTTTGAGATTATCGACCCTTCCAGACCCATCACAGAACATTTTCCTTATGAGCACCTCCTAACTATCAATATAGGGCTTCCATGATTTGCTGATATAGTAAACTACCTAGCATCACATTAGATCCCGTCTGATTCGCCGAAGGCCAAGAAGGAAAAATTGCTTTTCGATGCCAAGTATTACTTCTAGGAAGACCCGTATCTTTCTTGCATCGGTGTTGATCAAATCATTCGATGATATGTCGCGGGAGCGGAAATTCAGGACATCCTGTCCTTCTGCCATGACTAGGCCTGCGGTGGACACTTCTCAGGTCATAAAATCGCCGCGAAAGTCCTCCAGTGCGATTTCTATTGACTCATGATTTTCAAAGACGCATACAATCACTGTAGGGCATGCACTCGTTGCCAGACCTTAGGCAACATAAGCCATCGTGATATGATGCCCTTACAGCCGATTCTCGTTTGTGAAATCTTCGACGTGTGGGGGATTGATTTTATGAGACCCTTTCCTATTTTGGACGGCTTCGAGTACATTCTACTCGCTGTTGACTACATGTCCAAATAGATCGAAGCCATTCCGACCCGAACCAATGATCATAAGGTGGTTATCAAATTCATTCATCAGAACATCTTTTCACGGTTCGGGGTTCCACATGCTATAATCTCTGATGGAGGGACCCATTTTACTAATACTTAGTTCAGGTCACTGATGACCAAATATGGGGTGTCACACCGAATTTCTACTCCTTACCACCCCCAAACTAATGGTCTAGCTGAGCTATCAAATTGGGAGATCAAGAAAATCCTCCAGGTTACTATTCGACCTAACAGGAAGGACTGGTCATCTCGACTTCCGGAAGCTTTGTGGGCTTATAGGACCACCCACAAAATCTAATTAAGTATATCTCCCTTTAGATTGTTGTACGGGAAGGCATGTCACCTCCCCGTCGAATTGGAGCACAAAGCCTACTAGGTAGTACGGAACTGCAACCTAAATCCTTCTAAGGCAAGAACCCACAGAAAGCTTAAAATAAGCGAGATCGATGAATTACACCACGACGTGTATGAGAACTCGTGAATTTACAAAGAGTGGGTTAAGGCCTTTCACCACAAGCACATATCCAGAAAGATCTTCCACCCTGGTCAAAAAGTTCTACTCTTTGATGCCGAATTCAAACTGTTCCCAGGAAAACTGCGATCAAAATGGATCGGACCTTACCTTGTCCGACAAATATTTAGAAATGGAGCCATCGAGATCAGTCCACTCATCCATGATTCAGAACCTTTCATTGTGAATGGTCAGAGAATCAAACCATTCATTGACCTGAATGATACAAATTTGGCTGAGATATCTTTTGCCCTCCATTCTCCCTGAGCTCATTCGCCCAGCCGATGGCGTAAAACTCAGCACTTAACGGGAGGCAACCCGTCATTTTTGAAAAACCCGAAACCTTTCTTGACATTCCTATGCTGAATTCATATTGTACTTTAGGGTTCATCCATTAGAACAGCCAACCCCACCGCACCTCAAGTACCCGTACCCGAGTTTGAAATCGTCCGCAACAATCACCTCGACCCATTCGCCCACCCAGAACCTATTCTAATGAATGATCTAAGCTGAACTCGAACCTGTAATTCCCTACTTGGAGGGGGTGAGATATGCGTAACGTAATAAAATGCGAAATAATAAAAGGATAACAATCTCACAAAATAGCAATCACACAAATGGCACAATTATTTTTAGGTGGAAACCCAAACCGGGTGAAAACCACCAACTAACCCTCTCGAGTTAGGATTTCCCAATCGACCAAGTCGATCAAATCCACTAACGTACTACTTAAACGAGGGTAGTACAACCTCAATTACAACCACGCTACAAGTACGAGGGTAGCGTTCCTCAACCCCTCCTTTTCATAAGGAGGATTTTGTCTCACGAAGGAGACGAAAATTCACAGCGTGAATACCCAACCAATAACAAAGAACAATTACAACACAACCTATAGAGCCAACAAATATTTAAACTTAGCTACTATAGGTAAAGAAACTTCCCTTTGAAGAAGTGAGTGCATCGACATGACAATGCGGATGCGTGAACCACGCTCTGGCACAACAGCACTCCCGTTACGTCAGTGGGAGAGCGGGTGCACAGTAGGACGGAGCTCTAAAGTATGGAATGAGTGCTTATAGAGCTTCTTCTATTTCTCTTAGACACAAGAGTTGTGGAAAATGTGTTGCTTGGAGTGTCTTGGTGTATCATACAAGACAAGGGGTCCTCCTCTATTTATAGAGGGCCTAGGAAGGCTCTGGAAGGCCTTGGAAGGCTTCCATAGCCATTGGGTGCAAATCCAAGGCAAATCAGGCCATAGTCAAATTTAATCATGATTCTGACAGGGTCATCAGACGTCTGGTCCTGGCATCAGACATCTGGAAAACCTATTTAAGACATCTAGGAACTAAGTCAGACGTTTGATTCTAGGCGGGTTTCCTTCCTAACTTGAATCAGACCTAAATAGGATTCTAGTGTATGTCCACCAGATGACACACAAAACGTATGGCACTAGGTCTGGACATCTGGAAACCTATTGTTCTACGGAAATGGATTCCTAAGGAAGTACAACGGCTAGAAAATCTCTGAATAAAGATTTTGGGTCAGCCGAGGCAAAACGGTCATGTATCAGACATCTGGGGTCCTCTACGAACGTCTGATACGAGGCTAACGGTCATTTCCTCAATGTTTACTAAGACGGCCAACGTTCCACTAAGTGGACATCTAGCAAAGGCATCATACATCTCCTAAGACATCTAGACTATGGTCTGGATGACTGATTCTAACAAACAGAACCTACTAAGTGCAGCCTAGATTTTATGGATGTCTGATCAAATAGTCTGACATCTTAAAAGTCAATATCAGACATCTAATTTCCATATTGAACGACTGATAAGGCTGTTTGAACCCTATTTTGGTGAGGATGGTGCAACTACTGCAGCCTGCACAAATGCGTGCGGGCATTACGCGCGTAAGGGTGTGCTAGTGCGCACCTGTAGGGCTGGCCGCTAGCATGAGCGCCTACGGGAAGGTGCTGGCCTGCGGGCGTGGGTGCCTGTGGGCTTGGTCGCGTGTGGGTGGTCTGCTTCCATGCAGTCTGCCTACGGGCAGGGAGGGCGCACCTGCGAGCGGCTGCACTGCCTGCAGGGCATGCAAGGAGTGCTGCAGTAAGGGCAGGAGGGCGATGGCGTGGCTGCAGGGCGCGCAAGGGCGGTGAGGCTTTGGTGCAGCACTTGCAGGGCGCACAAGGTAGACGATGGAGGTCGGGCACGGCAGTAGCGCAGGTGATGGGTGCGACGCCTGCGGGCACTTGGTGCAGCATCTGCGAGTGCTAGCGACTGCTGGTGCAGGCTGGCGTGCTTGCAGTGGAAGCGCTGGAGCAATGCGTGCGGTTGTAGGCACGCAGTGGGAGGTGAAGGCACTGATGGGTGGGTAGGCGGTGGAGGGCGTTGGCCCACAGTGCACGCAAAACTTCTCGATGGTCTTTTTCCCAAGCTCCTCCGCCTCTCTCTCTTTATCTCCTCTCCCCCCGCGAGTCAAGGGATTTTCAAAATCCCTTACTAAATATGGCCACCGCTGTTTTCTTCTGTTGAAGGAGGATGGTCGTAGGTTGAGATATTAGTGGGGGGGAAAACATCTTTTCACCCACTGCTCTTTTCTACAATTTCTCCTCTTCCCTCTTCTTCCCAATTATTAGCCTGTAACGAGTGCACTATTGCGGGACCTGCATGAAATATAAAATAACTACATAATAAGCAATAGAATAAATGTACACTTAAATAATGACATAGGAAATCATTTAATGACCTAATGTGGTTATTAACAAACATACAATGTTAGAATTGAATTACTTAGGCGTAACAATAGTCCATTAAAATGGACTCATCAAATACCCCCATGCCTAAGATTTGCTAGTCCCTAGCAAAAATGAAAAATAATAGAAGTAATTAGAGGATTTCTTCTTTTCTTATTTCAAAACTTTAGAGATCCAGACAAATGTGAAGTGATAATAGACTAGGTAATAGATCCACGTGAAAAGCCAATTCGCATTGGGAGTTCATACTTAACCCTTGGTAAATATTTCGGTCGGGATAGGCAACTACTTCCCTCGGGGATAAAGCAGAAGATAATCTGTAATTTGACCCCGACTTTTGGCTTAGGTAGGAGATATCAAGTTGAATGGATTTGTATTTGGTGGCACATACTCATCTGGTGCTACATGTAATCTAGTACTACATACTTTAGTTCTCTAGACCATTAAACAAGTCAACTCGGAGAGAGGCTAAACAACTGTGCTCTCTTGATGTTCCTTGGTGCTCACTCTTTTCTTTCTTTTCTTTCTGAGATCCCAAATCTTGCTAGATTTAGTAAGTGTACTCACTATTTGGTGGCCTCACATGGCATTCACACTTCAATTAAAGTCCTAATAACTCTACAACTGAGTTAGAGTCCTTAGCCAGTATTCAAGCAATCAGAAATACTGAAAGGTAGGTATGGGTCATATTTGGTGGATTGCGATAGGTGTTTTGTTGCCTCAGAAACAATGTTACATAGATAACATTATAAACTTTGACTCTTTTCTTTTTCTTTTCTCTCTTTTCTTCTTCTTTTTCCTTTTTTTTGTAATATAATTATTTTTTCTTCCTCTTTTTTTCTGTGTTTTTTTTTTATAAATCAACAAACACGATTCAAACTTTTATTTATGGGCATTATTAGGGATGATGATGGTCAAGAGGATATTGTGTGGCTTATTTGGTGGAAGTTGATTAGCCCATAGTTGTGGGCTATTTAAGTATTTAAATGCCTAAACATTAGGATAATTCTAACATTTATTTAGCATAAATTAGGATGTAAATAGATTAATTCATATTTTTAATTTAATTACATAATCCATACATTGCATTCATATCTTAAGTGCATTTAGAATTAGCTTAGAATAGCATTCATCTAATTAGATAACCAATTAGGTACATTATTTTTATTAACATAGAAGTTGAGGGTGTGTACATAAATAACCATAATATTTTAACAATATTTTCTTTATTCTTCTTCTTTCAGAACGGCTGGCTGCCGCTCCAACGCCCGGCTGATGCAGTGAAGAAGCCATTCAAGGGGGAGCGGATGTGGCGGATCTGGTCGGGCGGCTGATTTCAAACTTGTGCAGGCCACTACAAAAGGAGGAGGGAGGCAGCCGAGCTCGGGAGGCCTCCGCCACCGACCCACCACTGTGCAGAGAGAACCTCTCTCTTCCACTGCACACTGCCGGCCTCTATCGTGGCGGCAAGTCTCCACCACCGTGGGCGTGTGGTGTGACAGGCCACACCGCCATCCGGAGCTCGCCAGCATTACTGTGAGCACCTTAGCGTGCAACTCCCTTGCCGTCGTCACCAACCACCACCGCCGCAACCACCATCACTGCAATCACCTTCTCATTCACTTAAGACGTCCGGAAAATTTCCTGGACGTCTGAAGCTACCCGCTCACCTGCGATCACCCGCCTGCGTACCCGTCTGAACTCCACCTGCACCCGCACAGCCACATCCGCCCATCTCACCGTTCACGCCCGCACCACCACCCCCGCGCCTGCGCCTTCATCCGTGTGCGACCACGCCTGTAGCGTCACCCACCAGCCTCCAGCGCAACCGCGCCCACCATTAGCCTACGCCATCTCCACGCCCTCTAGACCGCGCACATACCCCTCGGCCTGCAGCACCCACCTCCCGCGCCTGCGGCAGCAACCGCACCTGCAGAACTCCAACAGCACCTGCAATCCACGCCGTTCACCCCCGCGCCTGCAGAACCACTAGCAGCGCACCCCCGCCAGCTGCAGCCGCACCCGCTCAACCGCCTGCAGACCCGTCCTCCCGCGCCTGCAGAGCAGTCAGCAGCAGCGAGCGAGCAGATCTCACGCCAACAGCCGCGCGAGCTCACCAGCTGCAGCACCTCCGCCGGAGCTCGTCCGGCCACCTCCGGCCGCCGCGCGACTCGCCGCCACCACCGATTCGAAGCTCTTGGTCCAAGGGACCTCCTCTGAGCTTCCCGCGCCCGGTCATCGGCTCCTCGTCGCGCAAGACAACGGGGAAAAATTCCCCTGTTTTGCTACAGGAAACCTTCAATTAAAATTTACATTTTCTGCCATTGCCAAATTTTAATCATATTTTATTAACTCTGCATTGCGGAAAATATCCTATAGTTTCTCATAATTGCCATTTCAGCATTGTTTCTTGCTTAAACCTTAATCTAAAGGCAATCTTGGCTTGGTTCTTGTCCAAATTGACTACGAACAAACATTTTTAAGTGGCGCGAACTTTAATACGTTATTGTCTCCCTATGGATACGACCCGCTCCTCTGCGAGTGGTTATTTCTTGTTAAAAATTGATTAGTCGATTTTTCCACCACATTAAACTACAAACGACTTAAAAGCGAAAGATCGACCAGTCAAATGGCGCCGTTGCCGGGGAGGCAACAGACGCAATAATTTTGCCTAATTTTATTTTGATTATTTGTCAATTGCATAGAGATTTGACCATTCATTATTTTCTTTTTTTTGCAAGAATCAGCCAGTGTGAGAGGCGACCCTTGACGTCGCCAGACGAGAATTGGGCGAGCCATTTTTAAATGGAGGAGAAGGACGAGGACGCGACGGACATCATTTAGTCATTAGTTTAATTAGAATAGAATTAAGATTGTAGACTTAATTTTTCATTACAGTTAGTTTGAAACCCTTGTTCTGGGGCAAATTTTGAGGGTTTTGTTCCCCAATTTTGTTTTGGACCCGTGTTGGGTAATTTTTGGGAGCCTATTCCCTTTTCTTTAGATTTAGGTTTATTTTTTTTTTACTATTTCTTTTATTTGCTTGTGCATAAGTAGTTCTAAAAAAAAATAGAAAAGGAAAAAAATGAGCTGCCTGCTAGAAGCTGCCTGCCCTAGGATGAAACATTTAGGTCTGTATGAGTAGCCTCTAGATTTGCTTTTCTGCATTGCGTGCATTTTTGCATTGAAGATCGCTGGAGGCAAGGTACGTATTCTCTTACTTTGCATCCTATTTTTGATCACGCATTGCATTTAGGATTTAATGCAAAGACCACAAAGTTTGTCTTGAAGCGATCTAACAAGTGGTCACATTTTTTTTAGAAAAAGGACTAATTAAAGGAAGGACATTTTAAAAACCAAGGATTTGATTTTCAAACTTGGCGTGCGATTCAAAGTTCAAAATCTTTTACGGTGTATGCACACTTATTTCACTTGCACCACGGCACGCTTCTAGACACTCCTTAGGTTTGGAAATACTAGGACAAGAGCCCTCCTTTCGTTGGATTCTGAAGTGTTCGGAACTGGAAATCAAGGGTTTTGTAAATCCAAAGAGGGGGATACCCTGTCACGGATTTTTCGGGGTAGTTGAGGAGCACCGCGAAAGCACAGCTTCAAAGGAAGGCTTAGGCCTACTTGCATCCCTCGATCTTCCGTCTTTGGATTTACTTGACCATTTGAGATTTAGGGAAGAATACCTAAGTTCCAACTAGGTCTTTTTAGGCATTTCGAAGGTTGACAATAGGCGCGTAATTGATTGGGTAACTTGTTTTGTCACCTACAATTTGAATTAAATTCAAAAGCCTAAATCTGTAAAGACCAAACAAGTCCGTTTGAATTGTGTTTGTAGTGCATGCTTGGTAGGCGTTCTCTTAGGAGACAACTTGTATTTGATCCTAAACTGGAAAGAATCCTAAGAAAAGACCTCCCAAGGGTAGAAATGACCAGTCAAAGGAGCCTTAAGGAATATTTCATCCCAACCAACCAAGCTGGCCCAGCACTACGTAGACCTGGAGGGGACAATCCATATGAGATCAAAAGTAGTACCATATCCTTGCTACCCTCCTTTTATGGTACTACTAGGGAAGACCCTTACAGGCATATTGAGGAATTCACCGAGGTCTGTTCCACGGTAAAGCTGCAGGGCGTTACTGATGACGCTCAAATGCGGACCCTTTTTCCCTTCTCCCTAAAGGACAAAGCCAAGTATTGGTATCACACCCTTGATAATATAAATACTTGGGATGCCCTGAAAAAGGAGTTTTTGAAGAAGTACTTCCCCATGAGCAAAACAAATCACTCTAGGAGGGAAATCATGAGTTTTGCTCAAAAGGATGGGGAAGCTTTCCATGATGTGTGGGAGCACTTTAACGATTTGCTGAGACTTTGCCCACATCACCAGGTGCCTAAATGGCAACTGGTTGAAAGGTTCTACACCGGACTTAATGATTTGCATAGGCAAACTGTGGATGGTGCCTGTGCAGGAACCTTTCTATCTAAGACCGAAGACGAAGCTTGGAACTTATTTGATACTTTGAGTGAGAATTCTATTCACTTGAATTCTTCCTACATGGATAGAAAGCCCACTCTCATGCAAAGAAAGTTGGAGGCGAATGAAGCAAGGGACACCCAGAATTTAGCCTATCAAATTCAATTACTGAATCAAAACATGGAAAGGCTTATGTCGAACCCGAGTTCATTCCCACCTAACACCTCCACATCCCAAGCTTCCAAATGCGTAATTTGTCAAGGAAATACACACGCCACTGTGGATTGCCACTTGGCCTCCCAATTCCCTGAGCTTGTACAAGCGGATTTGAATGCCGCTCAACGGTTCCGTCCAAGACCTCGTAATGATCCTTTCTCCAACACTTATAATGAGGGATGGAGGAACCACCCAAACTTTTCATGGAGACAAGGAAATGTCTCAAATTCAGGGAATTACAAACCGCAATCCTTTCAAAACCATCAAATGAACCAACCTCAGACCTTTGCCCAACCTAAAACCTCTGAGATGGATGAATTGAAGGCGATGTTGAAAACTATGCAAGAAAGTCAAAGTTCCATCATCCAATCTCATGACAAGGCTATACATGAGATGAAATCACAAATTGGACACCTTGTTGAGGCCGTTAGACAGTGGGAGACTGGGAAGTTTCCAAGTGTTGCTGAGGAAAATCCTAAAGGAAAAGGGATTGTCTTTAGGGAGCATGCTCAGGCGGTGACTATTCTAAGGAGTGGGAAAGAAATTTCCAAACCCGATGCTCCTATAGTCTCACCCCCTAAAAAAACATCCACCCCGACTTTCACCCCCACCGAAGAAGATTTGGCCAAATCTTCTCCGCTTGAAATCACCTCACTGGAAGAAGCTGCCCCCGTTCCACCCCTTACTTGACATGACAACCCTTCCACCCAGAGATCGAGAGTGTCATTTCCAGAGCGCTTATCCACCTCTGGGCAGACTTCTGCTAGCTCATCTGGAGCCAAAGATAAGACGGATGAGATTATGGAAACTTTCAAGCAAGTGCAGATTAACCTGCCTTTGCTTGAAGCTATTAGGCAGATTCCGTCTTATGCCCGCTTCTTAAAGGACTTGTGCACGAAAAAGTGGCAATCTAGAAAACAGGTCCAATCTAAAGTTGTCCTGCCTGATTCTGTTAGCTCAATTGTTCAACATGGCACACCTCCGAAACTTAAGGACCCAGGAGCCCCATATATCTCTGTAGTTATTGGTGACTTACAAATTGATGAGGCTCTGCTTGATCTGGGTGCGGGGGTGAACATCCTTCCGAGCTACGTGTATGAACAACTTGGGGGAGGCAATCTGAAGCCTAGCCCTGTAATCCTTCAAGTTGCTGATCGATCACTTAAGACACCACGGGGAATTTTGGAAGATGTCCTCGTAAGAGTGGAGGATTTCTTCTTTCCCGTTGACTTCTTAGTTTTGGACACTGACCCTACCAACAAGCCAACCAAACCCTCCATCATTTTGGGCCGCCCCTTCCTTGCAACTTCCCATGCTTCAATTAATTGCAATACTGGGGCATTGAAAATGGGCTTTGGGAATAGGAAAATCCGGCTTAATGTGTTTGATACTTACAAACAAGCTGGACTTGAGGATTGTTCTCAAGTTGAGGTGATAGATGACCTGATTGAAGAGGCAACTCCTGCAATGTTATGTGATGACCCCCTTCATCATGTCATGCTAAATGAGCATTCCCATCTCTTGGAGGAATGTGAAGGGGATATACTAGAACTAGAGGAATTGCTAGGAGTTTCTGCTGAGTCTCTTCCCCCATCATTTCCGCCGAAGGCAGATTTGCTACCTGAGATGGGGACATCTATTATGAAACCCTCAACCATACAAGCCCCCAACCTTGAGTTGAAACCCCTCCCTGACACTCTCAAGTATGTTTTCCTAGGTGCCAATGATACGCTCCCAGTTATCATTTCAGCTGTGCTGTCTGAGGCACAGGAGGGAGCCTTGATTGAATGCCTATCTAGGCACAAGGAAGCTATTGCTTGGAGCATTGCTGACATTAAGGGTATAGACTCTACACTCTGCATGCACCACATTTATACTGATGATTCCATCAAGCCTTTTAGGGACATGCAGAGACGTCTGAACCCTAATATGAGGGAGGTTGTAAAAAAGGAAATCCTGAAGTGGTTGGACGCTGGGATCATATATCCCATTGCTGATAGTAAATGGGTCAGTCCCATTCATGTGGTGCCAAAGAAGGCAGGCTTTACTGTGGAACTCAACGACCAAGGTGAACAAGTTGTCACTAGACCCTCAACTGGATGGAGGGTCTGTATTGATTACCGCAAGCTGAACACCGCTACCCAGAAGGATCACTTTCCTTTGCCTTTTATTGATCAAATTCTCGAAAAATTGGCAGGGAATAAGTATTATTGCTTTCTCGATGGATATTCTGGGTACAATTAGGTGGCAGTCTTTCTTGATGACCAGGAAAAGACGACATTCACGAGTCCTTACGGTACTTTTGCATTCAGGCGTACGCCGTTTGGATTATGTAATGCCCCTGAAACTTTCCAGCGGTGTATGATGTCTATCTTTTCGGACATGATTGACGAGTGTGTCGAAGTATTTATGGATGACTTCTCTATTTATGGCTCGTCTTTCGACCAGTGTCTCCTGCACCTAGAGAATGTGTTGAAACGATGTAAGGAGATTGGTTTAGTCCTCAGCTGGGAGAAAAGTCACTTCATGGTACAGAAAGGAATTGTACTTGGGCATGTTGTATCCGAGCAAGGTTTGGAAGTAGATAAAGCCAAGATTGATTCTATTTCCAAACTTCCATTGCCTACGAATGTCAAACAGATTAGATCCTTTCTGGGCCATGCTGGCTTTTACAGGCGCTTTATTAAAAATTTTAGTAAGATTTCTAGGCCACTTTGTGACTTATTGGCGAAGGAATCTTCCTTCAGTTTGATTCAAGGTGTGCCGAGGCCTTTCAAACTCTAAAGGAGGCCTTGATCTCTGCACCTGTTCTCCAAGCTCTTGATTGGGCACTCCCCTTTGAGTTTATGTGTGATGCTTCGGATTATGCAGTGGGAGCAGTCCTTGGACAAAGGGTTGAGGGAAGACCTCATGTACTGCATTATGCAAGCAAGACTTTAACTGAACCTCAGCAAAACTACACCGTCACTGAAAAAGAATTACTTGCTGTAGTTTTTGCTCTGGAGAAGTTTAGGTCTTATTTACTTGGGTCTAAGGTGGTTATTTTTACTGATCATGCAGCAGTGAAACATCTCATTTCTAAGAAAGATTCTAAGCCACGTCTGATTAGGTGGATCTTACTCCTTCAAGAATTTGACTTGGAAATACGTGAAAAGAAAGGAGTAGAAAATGTTGTGGCTGACCACCTGTCTCGTCTTCCTCTTAATGACTCTATTTCTGAAGACATTCGCGAGACATTTCCCGATGAAACTCTGATGGCGGTAACACCAACTTTACCTTGGTATGCAGACATTGTAAATTACTTGGTCACTGGACAAACTCCTGCCTCTTGGGATAAGCAGAAAAGAAAGAGATTCATTTCTTAAGCGAGATATTTTCATTGGGAAGAGCCAGAATTGTTTAGAATTGGACAAGACCAAGTATTGAGACGTTGTGTGCCTGAAGAGGAACAGCAAAGTGTGTTAACATTTTGCCATGAACTTCATTGTGGAGGACACTTTGGTGCTAAGAAAACTGCTTTTAAGGTTCTCCAGTCCGATTTTTGGTGGCCTTCCTTATTTAAGGATTCTCATAATTTTGTTAAGACCTGTATTAGATGTCAACGGACTGGAACGATTGGGAAGAAGAATGAAATGCCTCAACATCCTATTCAATCTGTTGAAATTTTTGATGTGTGGGGAATTGACTTTATGGGTCCCTTCCCATCGTCCCATGGTTTTGAATATATCTTGGTGGCAGTTGATTATGTCTCTAAATGGATAGAGGCCATTCCTACACGCACAAATGACCACTCTGTGGTTTTGAAATTTGTGAAGGCCAATATCATATCCCGTTTTGGCTGCCCCAAGACTATTATAAGTGATGGGGGACCTCATTTCCGAAACCACCACTTCAATCGGTTAATTAAGAGTTTGGGAGTGACTCACAAGGTTGCTACCCCTTACCACCCTCAGACAAGTGGCCAGGTTGAAGTATCAAATAGGGAGATAAAAAATATTTTGGAAAAAACCGTTAGACCTGATAGGAAAGATTGGTCCCAAAAGCTCGATGATGCTTTGTGGGCTTATCGAATGGCTTATAAGACCCCTTTGGGTACTTCTCCCTTTCGGATTATGTTTGGAAAAGTGTGCCATTTACCTGTTGAGTTGGAACATAAAGCACTTTGGGCTATTCAAAGTGTTAACATGGATTTAGAGAAGGCAGGTAAGGCACGATTTCTAGAATTAAGTGAGCTTGAGGAGCTGAGGAATGATGCTTATGACACCTCTCAAGCTTATAAAGAAAGAACTAAGCTCTTGCATGACAAGTTTATTCTTCGAAAGACCTTTGAACCCAACCAACAAGTCTGGCTTTTCAATTCCAGACTTAAGCTTTTTCCTGGGAAATTAAAATCTCGTTGGGATGGGCCTTACATAATCACCAAAGTATTCCCCTATGGAGCTGTGGAGATCAAAATCCTTCCTCTTCAGCAACTCCCTGTATCGTCAACGGTCAACGGTTAAAACCGTACATAACTTTAGATGGCCATCTAGTTGACGAAGTCACTCTTGAGGAGCCTTAGCTCCTACCATTCTCCGCCTCAGGTAATATCTTCCTTTAGCTATTTTTGATTTTCGATGAGGACATTATTTGAACCAGGCATGGGGGAGAGGACCTGAGGCATTTTGTTTATAGCATGCATTTATAAAAAAAAAAAAAGAGAGAGAAAAAGAGAGAGAAAAAAAAAAGAGAACAAAAACAAAAAAAATATATATATATAAAAAAAAGGTTTTGAGCTTAACTGGCTATATCTTACAGTCTTAAGCAAATCAGAACTCTAGGGTAGACTAAGTTAATTCTAGGGTCAAACTTTAGAAGCTAAATGAGCTACTAGCTTTAGACCTTTAGGGTCCTTTGTGGACTTAAAAACTTAAGTAGGAGTTAAGTTGTGGACCATTCCTCAAGAGGTTGAGGAAGGGAAGCTAGGGTTTGAGTTAAAAGGTGGGGTAGTACCTAGAGTCTTATTCTACCTTTTGGTTTACGGGTCCTTGTAACCCAAGCATCCAAATTTCACACACTTGGTCTGGTAATCAACTTAATTTTTGTCTTTCTAAAAAGAGATTTGGTTCTCTTAGTTTTGACTTAAGAGAGGCTTGAAAACACATTTTGATTGGAAGAGTTCCCACGCAGGAGAGGTCGAGTATATACTCACCTTTAGGATGCGATGATAACATATTACCTCCTCGACGCTTGTCTCTTAGGATATCCATCCTACTGGGGGCATGTAAGCGCATTGCGCGGTTCAGGTACCATGGGCGGCCCTATCTCGAAGTGCCGATTGCCATAGGCCTGAATTCGCTTAAGAAATCCATGGGTGATACTATCCCGAAGTGTCGATTGCCAGGAGTTCTTGGGGTCGTTATGGGCGGTGCTATCTCGAAGCATCGAAAGCCAGGCACCCTTCAAGGTATGGTACTGGGGACAATGAATCCGACACAAACCATGTTGATAGCTGATCTGAGGTTAGACTTAGAAGAATCAAACAAAAAAAAAAAATAAAAAGGGTGTATATATAAAAAAATTTTCCTTTAACTCAAATAACTCGGACCAATGCACAAGCACGGATGCTTTAATCTCAGGGATCAATAAACTTTAGGGTAGAGTCATAAATCAGGGAAACTTGTGCTTGCAACTCGTCTTTAGCCGACCTAGTCTGTAACTTAGCAACTACTTAGGAACCTTGGGTTTAGAACCTGAACTTAATATGCTTCTGAAGGAAGACTAAGTGAGTTGACTAGTCTACTTAGAGTGCTAGGTTTCGCTTAATTTTGCTAGGGACTAGCAAAAACTAGGCATGGGGTATTTGATTAGCCCATAGTTGTGGGCTATTTAAGTATTTAAATGCCTAAACATTAGGATAATTCTAACATTTATTTAGCATAAATTAGGATGCAAATAGATTAATTCATATTTTTAATTTAATTACATAATCCATACATTGCATTCATATCTTAAGTGCATTTAGAATTAGCTTAGAATAGCATTCATCTAATTAGATAACCAATTAGGTACATTATTTTTATTAACATAGAAGTTGAGAGTTTGTACATAAATAACCCTAATATTTTAACAATATTTTCTTTATTCTTCTTCTTTCAGAACGGCTGGCTGTCGTCCCAACGCCCGGCTGATGCAGTGAAGAAGCCATTCAAAGGGGAGCGGATGTGGTGGATCTGGTCAGGCGGCTGATTTCAAACTTGTGCAGGCCACTACAAAAGGAGGAGGGAGGCAGCCGAGCTCGGGAGGCCTCCGCCACCGACCCACCACTGTGCAGAGAGAACCTCTCTCTTCCACTCCACACTGCCGGCCTCTACCGTGGTGGTGAGTCTCCACCACCGTGGGCGTGTGGTGTGACAGGCCACACCGCCATCCGGAGCTCGCCCGCATTACCGTGAGCACCTTAGCATGCAACTCCCTCGCCGTCATCACCAACCACCACCACCACAACCACCGTCACTGCAATCACCTTCTCATTCACTTAAGACGTCCGGAAAATTTCCCGGACGTCTGAAGCTACCCGCTCACCTGCGATCACCCGCCTGCGTACCTGTCTGAACTCCACCCGCACCCGCACAGCCACATCTGCCCATCTCACCGTTCACGCCCGCACCACCACCCCCGCGCCTGCGCCTTCATCCGTGTGCGCCCACGCCTGCAGCGTCACCCACCAGCCTCCAGCACAACCGCGCCCACCATCAGCCTTCGCCATCTCCACGCCCTCTAGACCGCGCACGCACTCCTCAGCCTGCAGCACCCACCTCCCGCGCCTGCAGCAGCAACCGCGCCTGCAGAACTCCAATAGCGCCTGCAATCCACGCCGTTCACCCCCGCGCCTGCAGAACTGCCAGCAGCGCACCCCCACCAGCTGCAGCCGCACCCGCTCAACCGCCTGCAGACCCGTCCTCCCGCGCCTGCAGAGCCGTCAGCAGCAGCGCGCGAGCAGATCTCACTCCAACAGCCGCGCGAGCTCACCGGCTGCAGCACCTCCGCCGGAGCTCGTCCGGCCACCTCCGACCGCCGCACGACTCGCCGCCACAACCGATTCGAAGCTCTTGGTCCAAGGCACCTCCTCCGAGCTTCCCGCGCCCGGTCATCGGCTCCTCGTCGTGCAAGACAATGGGGAAAAATTCCCCTGTTTTGCTACAGGAAACCTTCAATTAAAATTTACATTTTCTGCCATTGCCAAATTTTAATCATATTTTATTAACTCTGCATTGCAAAAAATATCCTATAGTTTCTCATAATTGCCATTTCAGCATTGTTTCTTGCTTAAACCTTAATCTAAAGGCAATCTTGGCTTGGTTCTTGTCCAAATTGACTACGAACAAACATTTTTAAGTGGCGCGAATTTTAATACGTTATTGCCTCCCTGTGGATACGACCCGCTCCTCTGCGAGTGATTATTTCTTGTTAAAAATTGATTAGTCGATTTTTCCACCACATTAAACTACAAACGACTTAAAAGCGAAAGATCGACCAGTCAGAAGTGTTTATTCTCGGCATCGGGAAGGAATGGATGAGATAGGCGTATTTCTGACCTTTGACACTATTACCCTCCTTCAGCCGAGGATTCTATGAAGGACAGTCATAACCATCCACCATAGTCATAGCTTTATTAAGACTCAATCTCTGTGTATCTTCCTTATTTGATGACTCTCAGGAATTCACATAAAGTACGCACACAGGAATAGAGAGGGAAAACTATGCCTAACTGTTGAACGCTTACGAATCGCTACGCTAACGTGTTCGATTTTGGAAAACCTGTCGTTGTAGTTCGAAAGCGAAGAATTCGTGTTCAACAAATAAAATTTATACTGAAATGAATTCCGGGTCGAACACAGGGAGGCTACGTTGATCTATATTCGTAATTATATTTTTTTTTAGGATTTTTGATAAGCAAGGCGATATAATTACAATGGAGCTATCAGACTAAAAGAGAGAGAGAGAGAGAGAAAGAGAACATGCATTCAATATTTCAACTGTTTATATAATCAAACTAAATAAAAGTTACACTAGAAAGCGAAAAATCAATTACACTATAAAGCAAGAAAATTCTACACTAGAAAAGCTGTAAATAAGAATGGGAGAGAGAAGTTATCCTCCTCGACGATTGCTTGGAGGATAAGCCGGACGGGACGACGTCTGGACGAAGGAGAATGAAGCAGGACGAAGGAGGATGAAGTAGAAGAATGGGAACGAAGCAGCACGCCATCGTCGTCGCGGGATCCACTTCCGAAGGGGAACGAAAATTTAGACTTTATCTCACGAGGAGCATCCCGGGTGTGGGACAAGCTTCTCTTGAGCTTTGGAGGGGTAGAGAGGAGAAGGAAGGGATGAGAATTTCATATGGAGGGGGTCTCCTTTTATAGTTGCAAGGAGTGGGGGCAAAATGGACATTACAACTTCAAAATAATAAATGAGGGGTCTTTAGTGACGGATAAATCCGTCACTAAAGCCCCGACATGGGCGTAGCTTCCGCACCCACGCGCACCGCTTCAGCTGCCCGCGCGCTCAACGCTATCGCACGCACAACCATCCTCAACCGTCCGATCGCAAGATCGGACGGCTTAAGATGCGTCTCCGCCCGCTGCGTTGCGCGCCTGTGCGCGTGCAGTTGCGCGTCCGCGCCGCGCGTTCAATCGCGCGTGGACGCTATCGGGAGCGCGCGGCCGTCCAATCTCCATCTGACGCTCCACCCGCGCCCAATCGCCCGCGCCTCCAGCCCTCTGCTGCGGCTCAAACCCACGGCCGTTGGTCGCGTAAGCACGCTCGACCGCTACGCTATGGGGCGCGGATGGTCGAGCGGACACTTTTAAGCGCGACCGACCACAGCTGTTGGATCAAGATCCAACGGCAGAGAGGGAGCGGGTGCGGGGCCTTCGTAGAATGCGTGCGGCCGTTTGGGCGGCCGAGATGGCGCCACGTGGCGCCATCTTGGCCATCCATCTTCTGGAAGTTGTTGATGGTGCCACGGAAGTCGGATTGACTTGATTTTTGCATCGTTGGGCTGCGATCGTCGATCCGAATTCATCCGTGCGGTCAGATTTGTCATATGAAGTGCGGATTTTCACCATCCTGGCCCTTGATCTTCTAGGGTTTTCCGGTCACTATCTGATTCTACGGATGTCTGATTAGGGCAATCTTAGAGTCATTGAACTCCAATCGTCGCCCTGATCACAACCATACGGTTGGATCTTTGATCCGAAGGCCCGATAAAATGTTTGCCCTGTCCAAGCACATAAAAGGAGACAATTAACCTCCATTTTATTCAAACTACTCTAAATGCAAGATGATGCATGTTATGCAATATTTATGTCATGAAATGCAATCCTATGCTTAAGAATATGCATAAATAGACATTTTAAGTATTGTAAATGTGTTTACATCATACCCCCATGCCTATCTTTTTCTAGTCCCTAGCAAAAACTATATGCTATTTATAAAAGAATTAGGTTGGATTATTTGGACCTAAGTTATTTTCAATCATTAAGAAATTGTCTACTTAGGAACTGAACTTTCAATGACACAACAGTGCCCGGGTATCAGCCAAAATGCAGACCGCCTCAAGCCCTCGCCTTATTCAAAGAAAAAATTTCTTTTTCTCTTTTTACTCTTTTCTAATTTTTTTTGGATTTTCAAATTTTAGGGTTTAAGAGTGGCTTTCTATGGCCATTGAACTCACCCAAGATTTGATGAGAACCCTAAGTTTTAAGCATCTTATTGTGATTGTGATAGACTCGTTGACCGACAATTAAAACGGATTTCTGATTTCTACGCCTCTAGGTGACCTCAAAAAGAATTTTGCATAAAGGTGTATCTTTACAATCGGTAGCTTTCTCCCTACTTTAATGTTTTTACGGGATCAACACAAGGGTGAATCCAGTGTATATCTCCCCGATTTATTCTACTTCTCCGCTTCTTCCTAAGTGTTTTGGGAATTTTTAGTGCATTTACTGAGCTAGGTTCTGGACAACCGGTCGATAAGCTGTTACCACCAACAACTTGCCAGTCATACTCGTGCGGGGAAGTGTGGCTTATTTCTTTTTGTTCTTTTCTCCTTTTCTTTTTGATTTTTTTCTTTTTAAAGTAGGTGGCTTCCCTGGTCTAAGATTTACCTAAAGGTAGCAAAAAGAGAAAGGTCCAGTGACTGGGCTCTGGACAACCTACCTATGGGCTGTTACCCATGATAACTTGCCAGCCACATCACCCTAGAAGGTTCATTAGCTACCCAATTTCCGTTAAAATCGCCGAACAACGAGTTAGTGCAAAGTGTGTAGATGCTTAAGACTCAAAATTCCCTTAAATCAGAGGATGGGTTGATAAGTCGTGTACTTATCACCCAAACTTATTTATTCCAATTATAATAGAATTAAGATGGAGAGGACTCAAAGACAAATCAACATTTTAGTGGATACACAGGCTAATTAAGTCCAAAGACCTGAAGGGTCTTTGTGTTCAGATCTTAATGTAGTATTTCCTAAGATTGAAATTTTTCTTAAACCCAAATTCTCTTTCCTAATTTTGATTTTTTTTTTTTAATAGAAGAAAACAAATCTACGGAGCTGACGAATGAATTCAGAGATAAATATCCACCCCCCCATGCCTATCTAATGCAATGTCCTCATTGTATTAAAAAGACATAAAACAGAGTGGAAAAGCGAAGAAAGCACATGAATTGCATGAATGTCAGGTCCGCTCCGAGATGAAAAATTAAAAAGAACTGTATATGTGTTGAGTTTAGTGCCTTCAGCTAGGCACACTATACAAAGAAAAGAAATGAAGAATTCACAAGTGCAGGTCAGAATCAGAATGAACAGAAGAATCCTCCGACCTGTCAACAGAGGTCCACAGATGTGGACAGATTGTGGTGCATACCCACACCCCATAATCGAGAATATCTTAGGTTTTGGATAAAAATTACCCAAAACCTAAAATCAGAATGCAAGCGGGGTCGGGCCTACGATTTATGAGGATGCAACCCAAGACCAAAAAGTCAGGTTATAGAGAATTGAAGCTCAAAAGGATAATCATTGAATATGTGCTTGAGTTTGACATCCTCGAAACAAATGTCGTAAGGGTTCTGATTTGATGGTTTCATCTTAAAAGGAACCCTTCGACTCAATCTTCTATTTCCTCCAAAATTAACTTCCCAAATCAGAACTTCCCAGCTCCTATCCTCATTCAGCATATCAAATTCCAGGACCTCTTGTATATTCATCACCCCGTCTGAAATCTCCAAGTCTAAATGATGTGGCAGAATCAAAATTGACTTGGGTCTAATTATCTCAGAATTAGAATCATCAATAAGCTCAACAAGGTGTAACTGATAATCAGGGCATTGAATTGATTCCTCCAGAAAATGCGATTCTGGATCCATAATGTGTGCCCTAATAAGATCAGTTTCCTCAGTTATTGGGCTATCAAATGATCTATCAGATTCCTCAGGCCCAATCGTCTCACAGAAATCGTGCTCAGAAAACTCACGTGAGACTTCGCAACTTGAATCTTCACCATCAGGATCCGTATCAATTTATGTCCCAAAATCATTTGTCACTTTCTGTTACAAGGAGACATACGTTTCCTCGTAACCCGGCTTTGGGATCTCAGGTGAAGAAATCATATCATCCTTAATTAGTTGTTTTAATTCAATCTGGTCAGCCTCGTAACACGTGTCCCCCCAACAGGTGCCTGAGCAGGTTCTGTCATTGGCTTTCCTGAAGAGGGTTCATCCTAGGAATTATTCCAAGATTGAATCAAAGCAACCACGAATCTCATCCTCAATTTCACTAATTTCCCAAGTAGAAACTCACCCGGGTTCTTATCCTGAACATCCTAGAGCCAATCCAACAAAGACTTGTTTAAATCATCAATCATTTCAATCAGGGGCTCCAATCTCTCAATGCAAGGTATTTGGTGAACTTCTAAAGATTGAATGATATTCCTTAAGTTAGCCAGAACCTTATCTTGAACCTGGTTAACCTGAACCAAATGAGTTGGTTCAGGGTTGGGCGGGTTTGGGCTTAATGCAGGGGAATTAACAAATTGAGATTCGTTATACCCTTCCTGATAATAGGTCATTTCAGATTGTTGAAAAGATGGTGATGACCTAAAGGCAGTGAAATCAGAGGATGGGTAAGGATCGGTGTATCCTTCTTGATTGTAGATCATATTAGGTTGTGCATGAAAGGAAGATGATCTATAATCGATGTCGCTCTGAGAAGGATAGAAATCAGAATCAAAGTGTTCAGGGTTAGACCCTAAACACGGGGGTCCGAAATTGTATCCCCAATCCGAATTATCCCAACTGACTGATGGTTGATTACAATATGAGTTGGGATAATCGTCATGTTGAGGATAATTCACAACAGGAGGGAAAGAGCGGGAATGCGTGAAATATGTGGAAAGATTCATGAGACACGGGAGGAAGAAAGGTACCTTGCAATACAAACAATCAAACCTGTCCTTAAATGGGTTAGCCTATAGACCTACAGACTCCCAAAACCCGTCCTGAGATAAAGGAACAATTTGATCTACTTCTGTCTGTTCAATCCAACTAGTTAGAAGGAGGGACTGGGGAGAAGGTTCTTCCTTCGGCTTGCGCCTCCGATTCCTAGTGTACCCCCCAGCCGCGATCGTTTGACTCTGCTCCCCTAGCTAGACATCAGATTGAACAATAGAAACAAACTAATCGAAAATAATCTCGTTCTGAGTTCTGAAGAGCGAATTCAATCCTTAAGGCCAACGTCTACTCTGTTTTATTTAGGGCTAGGTTTGAATGTGCTTTGGAATGTGATGGGCCCTTTAAATGGGTTGTGCACTTAATGATTGATTGATTTGTGTGTGCATGCACAACCAGTGGTTTTCAAGCAAGATTGTTTTTGATGTGGTGAATTTTAAGGTTCAAATCTTGCTTAGTAGCTTTTAGGATTCAACTTTAGGTATTTTCAAACAAGTTTCATTGGCACACCAAGTTTTACAAGCACGGGTGAAAATGTTTTCCTTTGAAGCTTAAAAAGAATGTGGAGTCCTGGTAAATCCCTAAGAGTTGAACCTATTTGGCAGCTACTTGATGAGCTGATTTTAATTGAAGTGGTGCAACCCAAACAACTCAAACAACTGGCCACATATGCACCACTAAGTTAGGCACACAAAGATGGTTAACCTAGAATGATTTCTACTCTTTTATGTGTTGCTTTATGTGTACCGATTCCACAGATCAGAACCTGGTTGAGTAGAAACAAATCAATTTGGTTAAGTGCCTTTGAATGTGGGTGTACGTTGTGTGTTTGTTGAAAATTACCCCACAGAATTATCTTTTTATTTTTTATTTTTCTATAAATGGTGGAATGAATGTGAGTGAGAATCCAAATAGCCAAACTATTCCTAGGATTTATGCAAACACCGAGGTTAATTGGAATTTGGATTCAATGTAGCGAATGAAATCTATGGAGGGGGAAAGAATGGGGGATAACTTACAAAACCTTTCACAGCACTTTACTCCAATCTACCGCTTTTGCTCGTCTCAAAAGAGTACCTGCAATTACAATAAGAAAGGAGAAAAGTGAGGTAAATGATTTGTAAGTTACAAAACGCAAAGAGAAATCAAAGAGCGTCGCCTCCCCGGCAACGGTGCCAAAATGTTGAACGCTTACGAATCGCTACGCTAACGTGTCCGATTTTGGAAAACCTATCGTTGTAGTTCGAAAGCGAAGAATTCATGTTCAACAAATAAAATTTATACCGAAATGAATTCCGGGTAGAACATAGGGAGGCTACGTTTTTCTATATTCCCAATTATATTTTTTTTCGGATTTTTGATAAGCAAGGTGATATAATTACAATGGAGCTATCAGACTAAAAGAAAGAGAGAGAGAGAGAGAGAAAGAGAACATGCATTCAATATTTCAACTGTTTATATAATCAAACTAAATAAAAGTTACACTAGAAAGCGGAAAATCAGTTACACTATAAAGCAAGAAAATTCTACACTAGAAAAGCTGTAAATAAGAATGGGAGAGAGAAGTTATCCTCCTCGACGATTGCTTGGAGGACGAGCCGGACGGGACGACGTCTGGACGAAGGAGAACGAAGCAGGACGAAGGAGGATGAAGTAGAAGAATGGGAACGAAGCAGCACACCGTCGTTGTCGCGGGATCCACTTCCGAAGGGGAACGAAAATTTAGACTTTATCTCACGAGGAGCATCCTGGGTGTGGGACAAGCTTCTCTTGAGCTTTGGAGGGGTAGAGAGGAGAAGGAAGGGATGAGAATTTCGTATGGAGGGGGTCTCCTTTTATAGTTGCAAGGAGTGGGGGCAAAATGGACATTACAACTTCAAAATAATAAATGAGGGGTCTTTAGTGACGGATAAATCCGTCACTAAAGCCCCGACATGGGTGTAGCTTCCGCGCCCACGCGCACCGCTTCAGCTGCCCGCACTCTCAACGCTATCGCACGCACAACCATCCTCAACCATCCGATCGCAAGATTGGACGGCTTAAGATGCGTCTCCGCCCGCTGCGTTGCACGCCCGCCCGCGTGCGATCGCGCGTCCGCGCCGCACGTTTAATCCGCATGGATGCTATCGGGAGCGCGCGGCTGTTCGATCTCCATCTGATGCTCCACCCGCGCCCAATCGCCCGCGCCTCCAGCCCTCTGCTGCGGCTCAAACCCACGCCCGCTGGTCGCGTAAGCGCGCTCAACCGCTGCGCTACGGGGCATGGATGGTCGTGCGGACACTTTTAAGCGCGGCCAACCATAGCCGTTGGATCAAGATCCAACGGCGGAGAGCGAGCGGGTGCGGGGCCTTCGTAGAATGCGTGCGACCATTTGGGCGGCCGAGATGGCACCACGTGGCGCCATCTTGGCCGTCCATCTTCTGGAAATTGTAGATGGTGCCACGGATGTCGGATTAACTTGATTTTTGCGTCGTTGGGCTGCGATCGTCGATCCGAATTCATCCGTGCAGTCGGATTTGTCATATGAAGTGCGGATTTTCACCATCCTGGCCCTTGATCTTCTAGGGTTCCCGGGTCACTATCTGATTCTACGGATGTCTGATTAGGGCAATCTTGGAGTCGTTGAACTCCAATCGTCGCCCTGTTCACATCCATATGGTTGGATCTTTGATTCGAGGCTCCGATAAAATGTTTGCCCTGTCCAAGCACATAAAAGGAGATAATTAACCTCCATTTTATTCAGACTACTCTAAATGCAATATTTATATCATGAAATGCAATCCTATGCTTAAGAACATACATAAATCGACATTTTAAGTAGTGTAAATGTGTTTACATCACTAACTATGAAGTATCATCATCTAATTATCCAAAACTCAAGAGTCCTTACACTAGACTTAGTACACCAACAATCTCTCTACTTTCTTCTCACAAATATGAGGTGGAACTATTAGAAGATAGTATGCATAACTCCCTATTAACTGTCCAAGGCTTCAGTAGACTACAAATACTTATTGGTTTTCTTCAAAGATCCATTACCCGGTCTACGTGCACGTGAAGTAATTATACTGGATTCTAAACATAAGAAATAATTCAAGAAGAAAAACCTCCAATGACAAAGATATTCTGCTAGGGACTAACCCATTCAGCTCAAGAAAATAAGAGTTTCCTTTTTGTTATATATATATGTATGCAAATATTTATAATTTCTATAAACATTCTCAAGTTATACCCCCCATGCCTAAGACTGATAATGTCCTCATTGGAAAAATGCAAACATAGAAGAATATCACCTGAGGAGGAGAGTGGGAGGAGCTAAGGCTCCTCAAGCCGAAGTGCATCCAAAACCTGGCTATCTGAAAGAGTAATATAAGGTTTAAGTCACTGGTCAATCACTTTAAATCTCGCACCTGAAGTAGGGTTCCAAATTTCTACAGCTCCATGAGGGAAAGTATTGATAACAACGTATGGCCCATCCCAGCGGGACTTGAGCTTTCCAGGAAATAATTTAAGTCTAGAATTGAAAAGCCAGACCCACTGGTTGGGCTCAAAAGTCTTTCTAATGATGTGCTTATCATGGAAGACTTTTGTACGTTGCTTGTAAGCTTGAGAAGTTTCATAGGCTTCATTACGAAGCTCCTCAAGCTCACTTAATTCTAACATACTTGCCTTTCTTGCTTTATCCAGATTCAAGTTAATGTTTTTAATAGCCCAATAGGCTTTATGTTGGATTTCAATGGGAAGGTGGCATGCTTTTCCGTAGACAAGATGGAAAGGATACATGCCCAAAGGAGTCTTATACGTAGTTCTGTAGGCTCAAAGAGCATCATTTAGTTTTTTAGACCAATCCTTCTGATTGGGCGTAACAGTTTTTTCTAAAATTTGCTTAATCTCCCTATTAGACACTTCAACTTGTCCACTCGTTTGGGGATGGTAAGGTGTGGCTATCATGTGATTGACTCCCAAATTTTGGAGTAGTCTTGTGAAGTGTACGTTCTTAAAGTGAGGTCCTTGACGAGTCGGTTCTCCGCTTTCGATTAAGTTTAGTAAATGAAATAACGCGTCGTTTGTAGTTCTATGTGGTGGAAAAATCGACTAATCAACAATTAATATAACCACTCAATTAGGAGTGGGTCATGTCCACAGGGAGGCAATGATGCAATAAAATCTCGATTATTTCATATTCGTTCAATTTCGTGAGAAATCCATAGTCAAATCTGACATGAAATGCGACAGAAAGAAGATGCACAATAACTTGAAAATGTAAGGGTAGATGTGCAATTTTTCCTTACTGAAATATTGAATAAATATGTGATGATTTTATGTAATTTGCAATTGATATGTATTAAAGAAAATTTGTGCACATTTTATTCCCAAAACCAATGTCAAACAATGTTAATCATAAAAGCCACATAATTGTAAGAAAGCTTGACTATGAAGTTGCAATTTCACCATAATAAAATAATCATAAATCAAAATTCCTTTTCTTGGCAATGGCATGAAATGTAATTACTAATTAGAACAAAAATAAGGATTTTACCTCTCTCCTCCTCTCAATCAGGAGAGAGGTTCAATCGAGAGGTTCCCATAGGAGGTTGGCTGAAGTGAGGCCGTCGCGGAGGTGGCAGCGGTATGTCGAGCGGTGGCCGGAGCCGGCCTGCCAGAGGAGAAAGGTAGCGGTGGTGAAGAAGCTGCTGCTGTTGCAGGGTGCGCACGGAGGTGGCACGTGTTCTGCAGGTGCATGGTGAAGCGCTACAGGGAGATGGAGTGTGGAGGATGGTGCACGTAGCAAGGGCGTGCGCGGGGATGGCGGTGCTGCAGGAGATGAGTGCGCGTGGTGGAGCTGTGAACGGTGCTACATGCTGGCAGGCTCGCCGGCTGCGTGCGTGGCTGGAGGCGAGGGTGGATCTAAAGGAGCGGGGAGAAGCTGCTGGTGATGGCGCGGGCTTAAGGAGAGGATGGTTGTTGTTGTGCATGGGGACGAAGCTTCAGACATCCGGGAAACCTCCCGGACGTCTTAACTGACGGAGGAGATGAAAATGTAGGACATGGAGTTGCGGCGGCTGCGGTGGTGATTGCTGGTGATGGTGGTGAAGGTGGTGATGTTGATTCTGGTGAGGCATAGTGATGGAAGCGTGGCCAGGGACACGCTCACGGTGTTGGCACGAGTCCACTAGCTTGGCGTGGCGAGCTATCACCTCGCCGGCCCACAGTGTGGTGGAGCTTGGCCTTGGTGACCACGGTGGTGGAATGGAGTACACAGTGGTGGAGTGGGGCGGTGTCTCCACGTACAAGGCAGCCTCCCTCCTCCTTTTGTAGCCACGGCCTTTGTTTGAAATTCAAAATGGCGTGGCGTAAATGTGATGCATAGGAGGAGGAGGCGGAGTAGAAGCTGGAGGAGTTACCTGTGTAAAAGAGAAAAAAATAAAAGAATAAAATATTATGGTTATTTATGCATAAGCCCTTAACTTCTATGTTAAATTAAAACAATGCATGCAATGCACCTAATTGGTTAACTAATGCAATTCTAAGTTAATTCTAAATGCATTTAGTTATGAATACAATGCATGAATTATGTAATTAAATCAGAAATATGAATTAATCTATTTACATCCTAATGCATGCTAAATAAATGCTAGAATTAACTTAATGTCTAGGCACTTAAATACTTAAATAGCCCACAAATATGGGTTAATCAAATACCCCATGCCTAGTTTTTGCTAGTCCCTAGCAAATCCAAGCAAAACCTAGCACTCCAAGTAAACTAGTCAACCCAATCGGTCTTCCTTTAGAAATATATTAAGTTCATACTCTAGACCTAAGCTTCCTAAGTAGTTGCTAAGTTACAGACTAGGTCGGCTAAAGACGAGTTGCAGGCACAAGTTTCCCTGATTTCTAACTCTATCCTAAGGTTTATTGATCCCTGAGATTAAAGCATCCGTGCATGTGAGTTATTTGAGTTAAAGGAAAAAGGATTTTTTTTTATTCCTCTAAGTCTAACCTCGGATCAACTATCTACATGGTCTATGTCGGATTCATTGTCCCCATCACCGTACCTCGAAGGGTGCCTAGCTTTCGATGCTTCGAGATAGCACCGCTCATAACGACACCAAGAACTCTTGGCAATCAACACTTCGAGATAGTATAGCCCATGGATTTCTTAAGCGAATTCAAGCCTATGGCAATCGGCACTTCGACATAGGGCCGCCCATGGTACCTGAACCGCACAATGTGCTTACATGCCGCCAGTAGTATGGATATCCTAAGAGACAAGCACCGAGGAGGTAATATGTTATCATCTCATCCTTAAGGTGAGTATATACTCCACCTCTCCTGCGGTAGTAACTCTTCCAATCAAATTGTGTTTTCAAGCCTCTCCTAAGTCAAAACTAAGAGAACCAAATTTCTTTTAAGAAAGGGATTAAGTTGATTACTTACACCAGACCAAGTGTGTGAAATTTGGATGCTTGGGTTACAACGACCCGTAAACCAAAAGGTAAAACAAGACTCCAGGTACCACCCCACCTTTTAACTAAAACCCTAGCTTTCCTTCCTCAACCTCTTGAGGAATGGTCCGCAACTTAACTTCCACTTAAGTTTTTAAGTCCACAAAGCACCCTAAAGGTCTAAAGCTAGTAGCTCTCTTAGCTTCTAAAGTTTGACCCTAGAATTAACTTAGTCTAACCTAGAGTTCTGATTTGCTTAAGAATGTAGGACCTAGCTAGTTAAGCTCAAAAAAAAAATTTTTTAATTATTTTTTTATTTATATATATATTTTTTTTAATACAAATGTATGTAATGAATGCACTATGCTATGTATATCCCTAAGTACACCCCCCCATGCCTAAAATCTGCAATGTCCTCATTGCATAGAAGGATATTACCTGGGTCAGAGCTGGGCTGCCGTTCTTTTGTTAGTAGCTGAATAGCCAAAGAACCTGCAAATCAGGTTCAAGGATTGCAGAAATAGGCCCTAAAAATGAGCAAAGTAATGCTGGACTAGAAAATAGGTAACCTAGGATGTTGGCGAGCTGATGATGAATCCCGATAGCAAATGCTCGCCCAACCAGGATGGGAATAAAATCTTCCCAGGTCACCAGAGGAGGTTCTAATGGATAAATTGGTATAACAACCTCCAAAGGGGTAGGGGGAGGATGATAAGGATCCTCCAAAAAGAATGGGGAAGGAATGGTGCAAAGATAAACCCCCAAGGCAATGGACTGACTAAAGAAATCATCAATCCATACTCGATACTCCATTACGGGAAATATTGGTTTGTTAAGCCCCCTGGTCAGAACAAAAGTGAGCAATTCTCTAAGGTAAGGATCGTCTAGGGTGTCCAAGTTTCGAGGTTGCGTGATGTCCATAAGATCTAGGTTGGGTTTAATCAGCTTGGTGTCCATCCGTAACACTCTTTCCAAATCCTCAATTGCATCCCTAGCATTCCTTGCACCATCACATGTATCTTCCTGCCCTTCATCAGGAGTCACAATTTCGCCTTCAGACATAAGCGAATCAGAGGGTGACTTCAAAATAAATGAAGGCAGGTTGGAAGCAACAGATCTAGGGATTATCCCATCAATGTCATCCCCGGGTTTTTGTTCTTTACTCAAATCTTCCCTGGAGTCTATATGGGAATCCACATAAATCTTAGAAGTTGCTTCCATATTTTCCCTCATTTCATCATGAGGAGAAATATCATCAATGGGTGTGATAAGGAAACCTAATTTGGTCAAATTTGTGACATCCTCAGGGGCTAACTCTTCAAATAAGAAATAATCACCCTTAGTGTCACTCCAAATCTTAAATGTAGGTTCCTCATATAATTCGTCTTTCTCCTCATCATATGATTCATCATATACCCGAGGTCTACAATCACTTAATATCTCAGCAGATCCCCTAGGGTACTCTATTTGAGGTAAATGGTTTATACTGGTAACATCAGACTCCTCAGATAGGTCAATTTCTTCAGGGTTAGGTTCCCTAAGGGTGGGCTTGAGTTCTATCTTGTGATCAGAAGGGAGGGTAGGATTAACAACTTGACTTCGACCCACTTCATCAAATGTCAGGGAAAAAAAAATCATTTTTCCTTTAACTCAAATAACTCAGAACAATGCACATGCACGGATGCTTTAATCTCAGGGATCAATAAACCTTAGGATAGAGTTAGAAATTAGGGAAACTTGTGCCTGCAACTCGTCTTTAGCCGACCTAGTCTGTAGCTTAGCAACTACTTGGGAACCTTAGGTCTAGAGTATGAACTTAATATGTTTCTAAAGGAAGACCGATTGGGTTGACTAGTCTACTTGGAGTGCTAGGTTTTGCTTGGAATTGCTAGGGACTAGCAAAAACTAGGCATGGGGGTATTTGATTAGCCCATATTTGTGGGCTATTTAAGTATTTAAGTGCCTAGACATTAGCATGCTAGGAGAAAAAAATCGAAAGCGGAGAATCGACTCGTCAAATGGCACCGTTGCCGTGGAAGTTACCTGTGCAAAGGAGAAAAAAATAAAAGAATAAAATATTATGGTTATTTATGCATAAGCTCTTAACTTCCATGTTAAATTAAAACAATGAATGCAATGCACCTAATTAGTTAACTAATGCAATTCTAAGTTAATTCTAAATGCATTTAGTTATGAATGCAAAGCATGAATTATGTAATTAAATCATAAATATGAATTAATCTATTTACATCCTAATGCATGCTAAATAAATGTTAGAATTAACTTAATGTCTAAGCACTTAAATTCTTAAATAGCCCTCAAATATGGGCTAATCCGTCCTCCATCACTTATGATCGTCCTTGGGCACCTATATTGAGAAATGATATTAGCCTTAACAAAGCCCAAGACCATGGAATGGTCATTGGTTCGCATGGGTATGGGTTCTATCCATTTCGATGCATAGTCTACAGCCACAAGGATGTATTCATATCCGAAGGACACAGGAAAGGGACCCATGAAGTCAATGCCCCAAATATCAAAGATTTCAACAGGGAGGATAGGTTGTTGGGGCATCTCATCACATTTTCCAATGGTTCCTGTCTGCTGGCAATGAAAACATGCACCCACATACGTATGTGCATCTCGGAATAATGTGGGCCACCAAAAGCCAGACTGAAGAACCTTATGGGCAGTCTTCTTCCCACTAAAATGTCCCCCATAATGGAGGTCATGGCAGAAACTCAGAACACTTCTTTGTTCTTCGTCAGGGATGCAACAGCGAAAAAGTTGGTCAAGGCCTACTCTAAAAACCTCCAGTTCCTCTCAGTGATAAAATTTAGCATTAGCAAGAAACCTGTCTCGCTTTTGCTTGTCCCAAGTACTAGGGGTAATTCCCGTGACTAGATAGTTCACTATGTCAACGAACCAAGGAGTTTTAGCTTCCATGGCCATCAGAGACTTATCAAGGAAAGTCTCTTGAATACCGCCAGCAGGGTTTGATGCCTCAATAGGGATCCTAGATAGATGATCTGCTACTACATTCTCAACTCCTTTCTTGTCTTTAATTTCCAGGTCAAATTCCTGGAGTAGTAGAATCCAACGAATTAGGCAAGGTTTGGTGTCCTTTTTAGCAAGAAAATGCTTTAGGGCAGAATGATCAGTGAACACCACAACTTTGGATCCCAAAAGATAAGACCGAAACTTTTCCAAAGCAAATACTACAGCAAGTAGCTCCTTTTTAGTGACCGTGTAGTTTCGCTGAGGATCTGTAAGGGTCTTGTTGGCATAATGCAGCACATGAGATTTGCCATCAACCCTTTGACCTAAGACCGCTCCCACTGCAAAATCAGAAGCATCGCACATAAGCTCAAACGAGAGGGTCCAATCTGGTGCTTGGAGAATCAGCACGGTAATAAGGGCTTTGTTCAAGACTTGGAATGCCTCGCCACATCTATCATCAAAATCAAAGGAGACATCCTTCGCTAACAGGTCGCAGAGTGACTTAGAGATTTTACTGAAATCTCTAATGAAGCGCCTATAAAATCCAGCATGGCCAAGGAAAGATCTAACCTGACGAATATTGGTGGGCAATGGAAGCTTAGAGATGGAATCGATTTTTGCGGTGTCCACCTCTAATCCTCTCTCGGAAACTATATGCCCTAACACAATGCCCTACTAGACCATAAAGTGGCTTTTCTCCTAGCTAAGCACCAGCTTTGCCTCTTCACAACGGGTTAAGACTTTATCAAGGTGCGAAAGGCATAGGTCAAACGACGAGACATAAATGAGAAGTCATCCATGAAAATTTCAATGAACTCATCGATCATATCAGAAAAGATAGCCATCATACAACGTTGGAAACTGGGAGGAGCATTACATAACCCAAATGGCATTCGGCAGAATGCAAATGTGCCATACGAACTCGTGAAGGTGGTATGCTCCTGATCGTCAGGAAAAACAGCTATCTGATTATACCCAGAATACCTGTCAAGAAAACAGAAGTACTTGTTCCCCGCCAATCGTTCCAAAATTTGATCGATAAACGATAAAGGGAAATGGTCTTTCTGGGTAGCCATGTTCAAACAGTGGTAATCAATGCAGACCCTCCAACCAATTGAGGGTCTAGTGGTCACTAGCTCTCCTTGGTCATTCTCCTCCACAATGATTCCTGCCTTGTTGGGAACTACATGAATAGGACTGACCCATTTACTATCTGAAATGGGATAGATAATCCCTACATCCAGCCATTTCAGAATCTCCTTTTTAATAACCTCCCGTATATTTGGATTGAGCCTTCTCTGCATGTCTCAGAAAGGCTTCACGGACTCATCTGTGTATATATGATGCATGCAAAGAGAGGGATCAACACCCTTAATATCAACAATTGACCAGGCAATTGCTTCCTTGTGCCTTTGTAAACACTCAAGCAGAGCTCCCTCCTGCAATTGAAATAATGCAGATGAGATAATAATAGGGAGCATGTTATTAGGGCCAAGGAAAGCATATTTCAATGTGCTCGGGAGGGGTTTCAACTCCAACTCAGGAGCCTTTTGGATTGAGGGTTTTAGTTGAGATGTCCTCACCTCTGGTAGCGGATCTACCTTCACGGTCCAGGGTGGGGACAGAGACTCAGTGTGTATCCCAAGTAACTCTTCTAATTCAGGCATTTCCCTTTCAGTTTCTTTAATAATCGAGGGATGGTCCTTAGATATGACCTTCTGAAGGGGATCTCTACATAAGAGTGCTGGAGCAGTCGCTTCAATTATTTCATCAACTACCTCAATCTGAGAACAATCTTCAAATTTGGATTGCTTGTAAGTATCAAAAACACTCAACTAAATCTTCTTGTTCTTGAAGCTCATTTTAAGTGCCCTAGATCTACAATTTATTGAGGCATTGGCTGTGGCCAAGAAGGGGCATCCCGGAATAATGGATGACTTTGTGGGCTTATTTGATGGGTCAGTATCAAGCACTAGAAAGTCAACAGGGAAGAAAAAATCCTCCACTCTCACAAGAACATCTTTTAACAATTCCCGTGGTGTCTTAAGTGATCTGTCTACAACCTGGAGGATTACTGGACTAGGCTTAGCTTGCCTCCTCCCAAAAGGTTGTAGACAGAGCTCAATAAAATGTTCACCCCCACACCTAGATCAAGCAGAGCCTCGTCAATGTGTTGGTTACCTATAACCACTGAAATATACGAGGCCCCTGGGTCTTTCATTTTGGGGGGTGTTCCATGCTAGAGAAACGAGCTAACATGGTCAGGAAGGATGACCTTGGTTTGGACCTGTTTCCTAGATCGGTGCTTCTGGGTGCACAGGTCCTTCAGAAACTTGGCATAGGATGGGATCTGTTTAATAGCTTCCAACAAAGGCAAGTTAATCTGGACTTGCCAAAAAGTATCCATAATCTCTTATGTCCTATCCTTGGCTCCAGACGAGCCAACAGAAGATTCCCCAAGAGCAGATAGGCGCTCTGGATAGGGCACCCTCGGCTTCTGGGTAGAGGGGTCGTCATGGCGGCAAAGGGGTGGTGGAAGGATGACATCCTCATTGTGGGTGATTTTGTGCGAGGGAGACTAGTGTGGCTCTTCCTCGGTGGAGATGGAAGTCGGGTCAAGTGTAGAAGGGGAATTCTAAGACGTAACCATAGGAGTGTTATCAGGCTTGTCAATCTCCTTTCCACTCCTCAACAAGGTCACTGCTTGGGCGTGCTCCCTGAATACAACCCCCTTTCCCTTAGGGTTCTCCTCAGAAGAGCTAGGCAGCTTCCCCGGATCATGTTGCCTAACTTCCTCAATAAGATGACCAATTTGGGATTGCATATCAGTAATCATCTTATTCTGAGATTGGATGACCATATTCTGATGCTCTTGCATCGCTTTCATCATGGCTTTAAGTTCAACCATCTCAGAGGGCTTATTCTAAGGAGGGTTTTCATAAGACTGTTGGTATATGGGTTGGGGTAGTAAGGGTCTTGTATTCCCTGAGTTAGAAGTATCACCTTGCTTCCAGGAGAAGTTTCGATGGTTCCGCCACCTCGGATTATAGGTATTGGAATAAGGGTTATTGCGAGGAGGGCGGAAACCTTGGGCCACGTTCAAGTCGGCCTGAATCAACTCAGGGAATTGATTTTCCTGATGGCACTCCGCAGTGGCGTGCGTTGTGCTTTGGCAAATGGAGCATTCTCTTGAAGCTTGAAAGACAGAGGCTGCTTGCGGGTTCATGCCGGGGTTTGCTAAAAGCCTATCAAAGTTTTTATTCAATAGTTGAATCTGATAAGCCAAATCCTAATAAGCCCCAGCTTCATGGGCCTCTATCTTCCTTTGTAAGATTGATGGTTTTCTTTCTTGATAGCCAAAGGACAGATGTATGGAGTTGTCGGTTAATGTTTCAAATAATGCCCAGGCTTCATCCTCAGTTCTGGTCATGAAGGTTCCTGCAAAGGCTGCATCGATGGTTTGCCTATGCCTTTCAGATAATCTATTATAGAACCTTTTGACCAACTGCCATCTTAGCACCTGATGGTGGGGGCATAACCTAAGAAGGTCATTAAAGCGCTCCCAAGTCTCATGAAATTGCTCCCCTTCCTATTGAGTAAAACCCATAATCTCTCTTCTGTAATGGTTGGTCTTACTCATAGGAAAATACTTTTTCAAAAATTCTCCCTTAAGTGTGACCCAATCATTTACCCTTGCATTGAGGGTATGATATCAGTGCTTGGCCTTATCCTTTAGGGAGAAAGGAAATAGAGTTCTCATCAGGGCTTCATCAGTAAAACCCTGGAGCTTCACCGTGGAACAGACCTCGGTGAATTCCTCCAAATGCCGGTAGGGATCCTCCCTAGTAGTTCCATAAAAGGAGGGCAACAAAGATATGGTACTGCTCTTGATCTCATATGGATTATGCCCTACCAGTCGTCTTAGTGCTTGTGTGGGTTGGTTAGTTGGGATAAAATAGTCCCTTAGGGTCCTTTGTTGATTTGCTCCTTGATCAACCATTCCTTCTCTTTTCTCTCCTAGGTGAGCTCTCCTAAGAATTCTCTCGAGCTCAGGATCAAACACTAGACTACCCTTAAGAGAGCATCTACCAAGCATACAATATCAATCACAATTCAGGTTCTTATTGAGTAAGTGAGACATACACTCCAAAGATAAGTCAAAAGGTCAAGGCTTATCCCTCTGTTCCCATGTAAGTGGTATAAGGAGGGTGATGACTTGAAATCTTAACCTTCTTTGTTGCAGAGGTCGAATTGGTTGATAGAATGGCCAAACAAATTTTTCAATGCAATTACGTGCCTTAATTCAACCTTCGAGTGCCCTAGGACCTATACTTTGCTTGGATGATACTCCCAGGTGATCAAGTGAGAAGTTACTCCAAGGACGAACAAAGGGATGCAAGTAGGGTGAACCCTTCTTTTGAGGCAATGCGTATGCGGTGCCCTTTAACTACCCTTTTGTTCCTTTAAGGGGTGTCCCCCTCCATGAAGTATCAAAACACTTGGTAAAAAGATAGTACAACCACCACCACAAAGCACAATAGGAGGGTTCGCACTGATAAAGAGATCAGTGCCTATAGCCTTAAGGGATCGAGCCTTAGTGTGGTGCCTAATGTGTGTGCTTAGTGTCAGAAGTGTGCATCACACCGCAAATCTTTTTAATTTTTTGAAAACGCAGACAAGTCCCTTAGAATTAGATCAAATGTGAATTGATTTTAGGGTTGAATCTGATTATCAGTCCCACTTTTAGTTATACAACCACTGAATTAGTGAATTCAAAGAACTTGGTGATCATGAATTTTAATTTGAATGCAAATGCGTGAACAGGAGTTGGATGCAAAAGTTAGAAAGGTGTACCTATCTCCAGCAATCTTCGTGCTAATATGCTTTCAATGCAATAATAAGATCTAATGTGCTGCTCAATCACCCCTAAATGCACGCACCTAAGGGCATGCAACTTCTAAACAAGCAGCTCGATATTTGCTTTTGTTGGTTTTAAAGGCAAGCAAGCAGAAAATGGAATCACGCATGCGAAAAAATGTAAACCCTAGTGATAGCGAAATACGCGTGATTTGTAAAAGCGAGTTTTTAACGTCGTTGTAACACGCAAATCCTCTTTCGCTTTTAAATTTATATCCTAGATAGGGGAGTATCTAGTGTCGTCCAAGGAGGCAAAAATTGCAAAATTAATCCTCTTGCTTACAGATAGATCTCAACTTTCTTTTGATATTTTTCAATATGTAAATTTTTTTGTATTTTGAAAAGACGAGGGCAAATGCAGATTGTAGCGAAAAGAACTAACACCTACAAATGATTAACTAAAATCTAAAAGATAGAAATATCTTCTTCCTAAGCTCACTCTAGGCAAGTGGAGGCCTAGGGTAATTAGGAAGAAGAGGTGAAACAAGTGCTAGAACCAAAAACAACTGCAATAAAAAGCTAAAAGAAGGCAATTTGATTGAGTAGAATGAGTGTTCTTTTCAAGGACAAATAGAGGAATGCTTCTACTACAATTAAACAATCTAAAAGCAAGAAAAGAAACACAAATCCTCTTAAAAAAAAAATGGTGAAGAAGGGAGTCTTCTTGCTCCAAGCCTAGCTGCTCCTTGGCTTGAAAAGAGAGCCTCCTTCTTCTCCTTCCTTGAGAGCTCCTCCAAGGTGGAAGCTTCCACCTTCAATGCTCTCTCCAAGGGGTAGGCGTGCACCACCCTCAAGAACTCCTCCAAGGTGGTGTGGACCACCTTCAAGATCTCCTCCAAGATCTTCCTTGCCTGGCTTCTCCTTTGTCTGGCATGACCCAAGAGAGAAGGGAAGAGGGGAAGGCACCAAGGGGACAGAATATCCCCTTAATCTTCTTCTTCTTCTTCTCTCTTGGACGTGGGCTTCTTGGTGGAATATGAGAGTGAAATTGCTAGCCAAGGATGGCTTGAATGGTGGTGGGTAGTGGTCTTTTTATAGGGTAGGATGGGGGGTTAAGGTGCCCCTTGAAATGGAGGGCTAGGATGGAAGAATGGAGGTGGTTGGTGATCCTATGGCTAAGGAGAGTTGGCGCCAACCCAAGAGGTGTTAAAGGGGGTAGTTATGGTGGTGTTGGTGTCTTTTGGTGGTGGAGAGACACCACCATGTTGGCGCCAACATGGGGTCTTCTAGAAGGGGGGTTAGGTGGATGGTGGAGATGGGTTCAAGGGGGATTGTGTGGTGGAGATGAGGGGAGATTTTGGAGGGAAAAATGGCGCCATTAAGGGGTGGTTATGGGTAGTTTTTGGCGCCACTTTTAGGTGTCTTTTGGAGGTGGTGGGTAGGTTAGGTTCGTGCCAAGTAGGTTAGCTTATGTGGAGCTTAGGTGGAGTTAGTTGGGTGGTGTTGGTAGGTGGGTTTTTGGGGTGGTACAAGCCAAGGAAGTTGGAGCATAGCTAGGCTAAGCTAAGCTAAGCTAAGCTAAGCTAGCTTAGCTAATGGAGGAGTAGAGGAGAAGGTAATGGAGCTAGGGTTTAGAGGAAGGAGCTGAGGAGGAGAAGTCTGGAACTGAAATTTGGAGCTGGCTGCTGCTGAAGAGGCTGGCATGGAGCTATTCTAGCTGGCTTAGCTTGCTAGTTCTTTGCTAGCTACTAAGCCGAGCTAAGGTAAGCTAGCTTCTACCATAATGAGCTAAGGTGAGCTGGGTCTGGTGCTCCCGGGGAGAATCAAGCTGGTTGAGGCAGCTAAGGTAGCTTAGCTCAACTGAGTTGAGCTAAGCTGAGTCCCCGGGAGCTGGACTTGAGCTTCCTGAGCTAGGATGAGTTCTTCTTCAGCTGGCTGGAGCTGAGTGGAGCTGGATGTAGCTGGATCTGAGCTGGGGTGAACTCCTGCCAACTTAGCTGAGCTAGCTAGAGCTCCCTGTGGACTAGTGGGAGCTGAGATGAGATAGACTCAGCTAAGTTGAGTTGGATCTGAGCTGACTTGAGCTAGGGTGAGCTAAGGTGAACTCTCTTGAGCTGCCATCCAGCTGAGATTAGTTGAATGGAGCTGGGATGAGCTAACCCTAGTTCAAGTAAGCTAGGTTCCAGATGCAGTGAGTTGGATCAAGCTGAGGTGAGCTGGATCAAGCTGAGGTGAGCTGGATTAGGCTGAGTTCCAGCTAGTCTGGGCTTCTCTTTCACCATTTGCCTTCTTGAGTGCTAGGGTTTTAGGGATCTATATATCTGTATATCCCTAACACTCACAAAAACATATTAAAAAGACAATAAAAAATGCAATGCATGCCTAACCTATTTTATGCCTAAATGCAGCCCAAAAACCCATTTGCGGAGTAAAATCCTAAGAGCTAGGTTTGTTTTAATGCATAAGAATGATGATAAACTGGCGTTTATCACACCCCCATGCTTATCTTTTGCTAGTCTCTTAGCAAAACTTAAAACAGAATTTTTGGGAAATCTAATTTTTTCGACTTTTGAGGAAAAAAAGAGATTAATGGACCTTGGTAGATTAAAACACTGGAGGTACAGGATTTGTTGAAGATAAACATCAGGATTTGTTTTTGGATCCAACCATTAGACAGAACGGGATCAATATATCTTCCAGAAAATTCACAAATTAACCCCTTGTTAATTCAGATGACTTGAAATGTTTGTTTCTAGGATTTTTCTGGCTCGTGAATCTGATTTGCAACTTGTAAAATCCTTTAAAACCTTATGTCTGTGCTTGTGAAAAGCCAACATTTATAAGGACGTGTTATTATTATTATATTTTTTTTATTTTATTTTTTTTTATTTTTATTTTTTTCTCCCCTATGCTTATTTTTAGCTTAGTCTTACAACAGATGTGTCGGGATCATCATTCCCGTTACCATTCCTCGAGGGGGCTCTGGCACTAGTACTTCGGGATAGCACTGTCCATGAGACCACCCAGGAGCTCACAACCCCAAAACACGATGCGGTGAAAAGGGGCGCTCCAAGCAAACTCAAGCTCTTGCTCCGACGCTATAGGTAGAGCACCGTCCAAGACACTTGAGCTGCTAAAATACACTTTAATGCTCCATCTAAAGATATGAAATATAGATATAGAGCAGCGCTAAGGTGGTAACATGTTGACATTGCATCCTCAAAGAAGGTATTTTCCTTCTTCTCGGCGGTGGGAACTCAAACCAATGATCTGCTTCAGACTTTTACTAAATCCAAACACGGGAGTTGTTCAAAAAATTTTTAATTATTTTTAAGTGTTGGCTTGTGTGTGAAAATAGACATAAGAAGTTTCTTAAGATACGCAAGTTTTTGAATCAGAAACTAAGTCAAATACTTTCTGTATTACAAAATAGGATTAAGTCACCTGAACTATCATGAGTTCAGGTGGAATTTTAGAGAAGGATATCTGATCTAGTCTAAAATAGACCTTAGAATTCTAATGATCAGATCTATATCCTTATCCCTAGTTTGTTAAAGATTAAATCCCATTGTACCAAAAGTGAATTTTTCGACCTTAGTCCCGATTTCAAAATTTTTCCTCAAAAAGTTTTCAACATTTTTATTATTATTATTATTATTATTGTTTTTTTGGGTATGCAAGCAGGAAATAAAGAAAATTGTATGTTTTTATGTTTTGAACATCCTAAATCGATCGTAAAAATTTAAAAACACCCCCCCATGCTTAAGAAATGCCATGTCCTCATGCATTAGGAGGGAAAAGGGATCACCTTAGTGAAGAACAGTCGGGTTTAGGATGAACAAAACCTGGAAGAAGAAAAAAAAGGAAAGCAAGAAAAAAAATTGATGGGTTACCTCCCATCCAGTGCTATCTTTTACGCCATTCAGCCGGGCGTGATGTGCACTAGTGATCAAGGGTGGCTGGCTCAGTAAAATTAAAAGATTCAGATGGAATTCTAGGCGTATGGTCAAAATAGGGCTTTAAACACTGGCCATTGACTTGAATTGTCGAATTAGTTTTTGGATCAAAAAGGTCAACAGTGCCGTATGGATATGTTTTATGGACAATAAAGGGGTCGATCCATTTAAATTTTAATTTGCCAGGAGAAAGACGTAATCTCGCATCGAAAAGCCAAACACGTTGATTAACGTCAAAGTGTTTCCGAACAATATATTTATCATGAAATTTCTTTGTTCGGTCTTTATAAATCCTTGCATTTTCATAGGAAAAATTACGTAATTCTTCCAATTCAGTTAATTGTAATTTTCTATGGTTACCGGCGTCAGATAAATCCATATTGAGTTGTTTTATTGCCCAAAAAGCCCTATGTTCTAATTCTACCGGGAGATGGCATGCCTTCCCAAAAATCAGACGGAAGGGAGACATGCCAAGTGGAGTTTTAAAAGCGGTACGGTAGGCCCATAAAGCGGTGATCACTAGTGCGGGTGGGTATTGCTTCTATCCATTTAGAAACATAGTCGACTGCAACTAATATATACAAATACCCACCAGAGTTGATGAACGGTCCCATGAAGTCGATGCCCCAAACATCGAAAATTTCAACTTCTAAAATAGGATTAAGGGGCATCATATCCTTTCGAGTCATGTTGCCGATGCTCTGGCAACGCACACAGGACCGAACGAAGTCATGAGCATCGTTGTGCAAGCTGGGCCAATAAAATCCCGCATTAAGGATTTTAGCTGCAGTTTTCTTGCCCGAAAAATGTCCGCCACAGGCCATTGAGTGACAATGTGTTAAAATATCATGGATTTCAGAATCGGGGACACATCGTCGAATGACCTGATCGGCACAAATGTAGAAAAGGTCGGGCTCCTCCCAAAAATAATATTTAATATCAGCAAAGAACTTATCCCGTTTTGTTTTTGGCCAATCAGCGGGGATTTGTTCTGTTGCTAAGTAGTTTGCGATGGGCGCAAACCAAGGGAGGGTTGTAGCAGCTAAAATACTTTCATCAGGGAACTGATCTGGCGGGGTCATTATGTCATTCGTCATAAGACGAGAGAGATGGTCAGCCACTACATTGTGCAATCCCACCTTATCCTTGATTTCCAGGTCAAATTCCTGGAGCAGCAGAATCCAACGGATAAGGCGGGGTTTCGCATCTTTCTTTGTCAGCAAATATTTAGTTGTTGAGTGGTCTGTATAAACAGTGACACGTGACCCCAACAGATAAGATCTAAATTTTTCTAAGGCAAATACAATGGCAAGAAGCTCCTTTTCAGTAACCGTGTAATTCCGTTGTGCATCATCAAGGGTTTTGCTAGCATAATAGATCACAACGGGCTTCTTGCCAATTCTTTGCCCTAGAACGGCCCGTACAGCAAAATCTGAGACATCTGTCATTAATTCGAAGGGACTATTCCAATCAGGTCCCTGCAATATTGGCGCCTCAGTAACCTCTTTCTTCAACCTCAAAAAACTCTCCAGGCACTTATTATTAAAATCAAATGGCTGGTCTTTAGTAAGAAGTTGACTTAAAGGCTTGGAGATTTGGGAAAAGTTTTGTATGAATCGACGGTAGAAACCCACATGACCCAAAAAGGATCTGATTTGTTTGACAGTAGTGGGCGGTTGGAGCTTAGATATAGCATCTATTTTTTCTTTATCTACCGCGATTCCCTATTTAGAAATAACATGGCCCAAGACAATACCTTCTTGGACCATGAAATGACTTTTTTCCCAGCTGAGGACCAGATTAACTTCTATGCACTTTTGGAGGGTTCTTTCAAGATTTTTGAGGCAATGGTCAAAAGAATCCCCAAAAACAAAGAAGTCATCCATAAAAACTTCTAAACATTCACCTACCAAGTCTGAAAAAATTGCAAGCATGCACCTTTGAAAAGTCGCAGGTGCGCTGCAAAGATCGAAGGGCATTCTTTGGAAAGTAAAGGTTCCAAAGGGACAGGTGAAAGTTGTTTTGTCCTGGTCCTCAGGATGAACCGCCACTTGATTATAGCCAGAATAACCGTCCAAAAAATAGTAAAATTCCCGTCCAGCTAACCGCTCCAAGATTTGATCAATAAAAGGGAGCGGGAAATGATCCTTCTTGGTGGCGGTGTTTAATTTTCGGTAATCTATACACACGCGCCAAGAAGAAGCGGTTCGAGTGGCTATATTTTCCCCATTTTCATTGGTGACAACTGTTAGTCCAGCCTTTTTGGGGACAACTTGAGTTGGACTAACCCAGGAGCTGTCAGAAATGGGGTAGATGATATCAGCATCTAGCCACTTAATAATCTCCTTTTTTACCACCTCCTGCATACTAGGATTCAAGCGCCTTTGTGGTTGGCGGGAGGGGCAAGAATCGTCCTCTAAATATATACGATGCGTACAATAGGACGGATGAACGCCTTTAAGATCAGAAAGGGTCCAGCCAATAGCTTTTCAATATTTACTCAAAACCTGGAGAAGTTTGTGCTCTTGTGCCCCGGTGAGTCCAGAATTTATAATCAGGGGCAGGGTCTGATTTGGACCCAGGAAGACATATTTAAGGGAATCGGGCAAAGGTTTTAATTCCAATTGTAGGCCCGGTTGCGAAAGAGTTTCTGCTTTGTGGGTTAGAGGTGAGGTGAGAGTGAAAGGGTCAGTTGGAATGTTAGCTGGTCGTGTGGTTGAGGTGGAAGGGTGAGAAAAAGTAGATTGTTCAGGAACCGTATTTACAGCAAAATAGGAACCTAATTGGGAAATTTGCAATGTTTCCTCCACAATGTTTTCTATTTCTGAATCAGAATCATCAAAGAAATCTGGTTCCTGGAACCGCCTAGAGGCTTGAAAAATGTCTAGGGTTACAGATTCACCGCCACACATGATCTTCATCTTTCCAGAATCACAATCAATATTGGCGCGGGCGGTGGCTAAGAATGGTCTTCCAAGAATAATGGGGGCAAACTTAAGTGCTTCTGGTACCTCTATGTCCAAGACTAAAAAATCTACTGCGAATAGACAATCTTTGACCTGGACAAGAACATCTTCAACGATTCCCCTTGGTTTAATCGTAGATCGGTCGGCTAATTGGAGAGTAACCTCAACAGGCTTCAATTCACCGATCTTAAATTCCTCAAAAATAACTGTGGGGATAAGATTAATTGAGGCACCAAGATCCAATAGAGTGCGATCAAATGAGGTATCATTAATGATAACTTGGATTAGGAGTGCACCGGGATCTTTTCTCTTAAGAGGCAGTCGGCTTTGCACAACTGAGCTGACTGTCTCTGGAAGAATTACCTTTCCTAAATTCTTGGGCTGCCTTTTTGGAGTACATAAATCATTTAGGAATTTTGCATAGGCAGGGATATACTTAATGGCATCTAGGAAAGGGATATTAATTTCTACTTGCCCAAATAAATCCATTAATTCCTTCTCAGTGGGCTCGGATTTTGTCTTTTTCTTTTTTGAAGAGTGGAGGGCTTGTGGAAATGGGGCACGGTTGCCCTGTTTTGCATGAATTGGTTCCTGAACAATAGGAGGGTAAGAGTTAATCTGTGTCATTAGAGCGGGTTTCTTTAACAGGCAGGGTATTGTGAGTAGTTTTCCCATTCCTCAAGGTAATTGCATTTGCAGTCTGGTTGTTTCTTGGATGAGGACGGGGGGCCTGGCTGTTATTGAAACCCGGCGGATGCTGAGGTGCTGGCTGAATAGGTTGACTGTGATATCCACCATGAAATTGATTCCTTTGATTATTTGGGTTGGGCATGGGTTGGGATGGTAAATTCCCAATAGGTCGATGATCAGGAGTAACCTTAACTTGGTGTTGTAAATTGGTAATCATGCGGATTACTTCTGTCATTTGAGTCTGCATTCCTTGCAGAGTTTTCATGACCTGATTATTAATATCATCCTGGGATGGTCCAGGTTGATACAAAGGTTGCCCATAATTCCCAAAATAGTTTTGTTTGGGAAAAGGAATTGGATTCGGGTTTTTCCAGGAGTGATTCGGGTTAGTCCTCCAATTTTGATTCGAAGTGTTGGAGGGGTTTCTAAATTGCTCCTGGAGAGCATAAATATTTTCTGAGGTGGAATCAAAAATATTTTGGTCAAAATTCCCAGTTAAATCTTGCGGGAAATCAGCCGGAATTTGCTGGCTAGCAGATGTGGCATCGATATTGTGTAGATTTTCTCTTCGGAGAATGTGTGGGGGGTTAGTGTGTGGAGAGTGGATGTGTGGAGCTTGTTTGTTTGTGAGCTTTTCTTCCATTTTCTTTTGGTGAATTTGCATCTGGTCCAGTCGTTGAGCTAACATATATAAATCATCATGTGTGACTGGAACAGAGGTGGTTTTGGAGTCAATTTCATGGACTCTGTTTTTGGGGTTTTGTGATCTGCCAAAAGTGTCCATTGAAGTCATGTTAAATGAGTTTTCACTCATTTCTTCAAAGAGAAGATAGGCACTTTCGGCGTCTTTGTTAAGAAAATTGCCCCCACATGAGGCATCCACAAATCATTTTAATTGATCTTCTAATCCGTGATAGAAGATCTGCACTAGCTGCCATTGTGGAATTTCATGGTGGGGACAACTTCTTAGAAGTTCCTGAAATCTTTCCCAGGCTTCGTGGAGGGGTTCACCAATTTTTTGTTGAAAGGTCGTTATAGATCTTCTTAATGCATTTGTTCGACCGATCGGAAATTTTTTTTTAAGAAAAGCACTTTTTAATTGGGGCCAGGTGGTAATAGGACGCCCAACTGTTCTAAACCAATGTGATACTTTGTCTTTAAGAGAGAGAGAAAGAGTCTCATTAACCACATGTCTTCCTGCACATTGCGGGAACGAGTGGTTTGAGCAAGGACAGTTAATTCCTCGAGATGACAAAAAGGGTCCTCTCTTGGAAGACCATGAAAATGCTTGATAAGGTTTAGAATGGCGGGTTTGATTTCGAAATCCCCTTGTGGTATGATCACCCCTGGTCTTTCCTCATAATTGGAAGGATCATAGAAATCCTTAAGAGGAACGACAGGTTGTTGGCGGGGTGGTGGATTTTGTCCTTGATTAGCTAGGTTTGTGACAGTCCTAGCTAGATCTTCTTGATTTTGTTGTAGTCGAGCCAAATGGTCGACCATTAATGCAAAGGGATTTGTATTATGGGTTATAATTGGACGGCCACCTGGCCCTGCTGGTATTTCTGGTTGCTCCAAGTTAGGAAGGTGAGGGAGGGTGGAGTTAGCTTGTGGGTCAGCTGACGGGTTAGAAGTGGAAGCAGAATTTTTTTGATGGCTTCCTGGGTTTTCCATTTTTTTAGAAGACGAGGGGGAAGAAAACAATGATTTCTTGCTGCGGGGGGCGAAATCAGATGGTCCCTCGAGGTATGGCTTTTGGGACCGTCGCCCGTGCATGCACTACTTGGAAGACTTGGAGGGGAGGAGAAGAGATAGAGATGAGAGAAAGTGTGCAAATCAAACAAACAAAACTAGACCTAACTTAAATGTGACTCCCTAATAACCTAAGACTTGGTCTATATAGGAAATAAGTAGTCAATAGTTAATACCCGTTCTGTCAACAAATCTAGCCAAGTTGCTTAAGGGGAGGTTTGGGCCCAAACGTTTCCCAGGGAAGACCCCAGGTGCTTGTACAAACCCGCGCCTGGTCGTTTGACACAGCCCCTCAGCCTGAACACCAGATACAGATGACAGAATTGGTATTAATTAAAGAGAACTTAAGACCTAAATAGCAAGCCTAAGTTGATCAAGCCTTAGGGGTCAAGTTGCTACAAATTTTAATTAGGTCTAGGATGCCATAGTGCACACGGAATGTGGAGGGCGTTTATTGGGTTGTTGCCCTGTTATTTGATTTTTTTTTTGTGTGCAGGAATTGGAGAGTGGCTCCAATGAAAATCAAGTTGTCACACAATTTTCTTGTATTTATGTCTTTTAGGATTCAATTTAATCAAATGTGTTTTAGGGCTTTTCTAATTAAATTTTCAAACAAGTTTGAAGATTCACAATCAAAGGAAAATAAGTTGTATGGGTGATTATATGTTTCCTTTTAATTGAGTCTCTAAAAAGAAAGAAGAAACCCTAAGCCAATTTTTCCTAAGATAGAAATTTTACTACCAATGAATTATTTTTAGGCTTTCAGAATTAAGTAGTGGTCCAAACAAGTCAAACAACACCACTACTTTGAAGAAAATCAAACAAGGATTCCAAAAAAGATTTTTTAAAGATTTTAAGAATTTGTTTGATAATTATTTTAAATTTTTAATTGTACTGGTGTCAAAGTCCAGAAATGATACCCGTGGGTATTGTGGACTTTTCAGTATTACCACCAACCTCAGAAAATTTTTGTGATTTTATATGATGTGTAAAATTTCACAAGGATTCCAGAAAACTAAAATTAACAAAAATTGGATGAGTATATAAATTCTAAAAATTTGCAGACAGTAGCAAAATAGGAAGATTAAAGGGTGTGACCCCTCTGCAATCCACGAATTTTTAAAAATTAAATGCAAATCCAATTGATCTAAGATTTGTAACAGATGTTCCAAACTTAATTGGGAATCACTCTATGAAATTTTATGATTTTAGGAGGCCTGTGATGTTAGGAATCGATTTTTCAAGTCCGGACAGAAATCTGGACCCGAAAAATAGAACACCAATACTTGCAATGGAGTGGTGTTAAAGAAGCATACAAGCAAACAATGGATTTTATAATGCACCACTCCACTTAATTAAGTTTTTTTGGGATCCTGAAAGCCAAGTTTAATATATTTTTGGTAGTTTTAATCAATTATGTGACCAGAAAGAGGAACCAACCTGAATTTCGCTGCAGGAAAAGGAACTTTGAGCTCTCGCTTCCAGATTCCCGCCTTCCCACTGTAGTTCCTGCACACACAAAAGAAAGAAAGAGAAGGGGATGAGATCCACTTCAAGCAAGAGAAAATTAATTAATGCAAAGCCGTGACTCCCCGGCAACGGCGCCAAAAAGTGATAGCGAAATACGCGTGATTCGTAAAAGCGGGTTTTTAACGTCGTTGTAACACGTGAATCCGCTTTCGCTTTTAAATTTATATCCTAGATAGGGGAGTATCTAGTGTCGTCCAAGGAGGCAAAAATTGCAAAATTAATCCTCTTGCTTACAGATAGATCTCAACTTTCTTTTTGATATTTTTCAATATGTAAATTTTTTTGTATTTTGAAAAGACAAGGGCAAACTGCAGATTGTAGCGAAAAGAACTAACACCTACAAATGATTAACTAAAATCTAAAAGATAGAAATATCTTCTTCCTAAGCTCACTCTAGGCAAGTGGAGGCCTAGGGTAATTAGGAAGAAGAGGTGAAACAAGTGCTAGAACCAAAAGCAACTGCAATAAAAAGCTAAAAGAAGGCAATTTGATTGAGTAGAATGAGTGTTCTTTTCAAGGACAAGTAGAGGAATGCTTCTACTAGAATTGAACAATCTAAAAGCAAGAAAAGAAACACAAATCCTCTTAAAAAAAAAATGGTGAAGAAGGGAGTCTTCTTGCTCCAAGCCTAGCTGCTCCTTGGCTTGAAAAGAGAGCCTCCTTCTTCTCCTTCCTTGAGAGCTCCTCCAAGGTGGAAGCTTCCACCTTCAATGCTCTCTCCAAGGGGTGGGCATGCACCACCCTCAAGAACTCCTCCAAGGTGGCGTGGACCACCTTCAAGATCTCCTCCAAGATCTTCCTTGCCTGGCTTCTCCTTTGGCTGGCGTGACCCAAGAGAGAAGGGAAGAGGGGAAGGCACCAAGGGGACAGAATATCCCCTTAATCTTCTTCTTCTTCTTCTCTCTTGGACGTGGGATTCTTGGTGGAATATGAGAGTGAAATTGCTAGCCAAGGATGGCTTGAATGGTGGTGGGTAGTGGTCTTTTTATAGGGTAGGATGGGGGGTTAAGGTGCCCCTTGAAATGGAGGGCTAGGATGGAAGAATGGAGGTGGTTGGTGATCCTATGGCTAAGGAGAGTTGGCGCCAACCCAAGAGGTGTTAAAGGGGGTAGTTATGGTGGTGTTGGTGTCTTTTGGTGGTGGAGAGACACCACCATGTTGGCGCCAACATGGGGTCTTCTACAAGGGGGGTTAGGTGGATGGTGGAGATGGGTTCAAGGGGGATTGTGTGGTGGAGATGAGGGGAGATTTTGGAGGGAAAAGTGGCACCATTAAGGGGTGGTTATGGGTAGTTTTTGGCGCCACTTTTAGGTGTCTTTTGGAGGTGGTGGGTAGGTTAGGTTGGTGCCAAGTAGGTTAGCTTATGTGGAGCTTAGGTGGAGCTAGTTGGGTGGAGTTGGTAGGTGGGTTTTTGGGGTGGTACAAGCCAAGGAAGTTGGAGCATAGCTAAGCTAAGCTAAGCTAAGCTAAGCTAGCTTAGCTAATGGAGGAGTAGAGGAGAAGGTAATGGAGCTAGGGTTTAGAGGAAGGAGCTGAGGAGGAGAAGTCTGGAACTGAAATTTGGAGCTGGCTGCTGCTGAAGAGGCTGGCATGGAGCTATTCTAGCTGGCTTAGCTTGCTAGCTCTTTGCTAGCTACTAAGCCGAACTAAGGTAAGCTAGCTTCTACCATACTGAGCTAAGGTGAGCTGGGTCTGGTGCTCCCGGGGAGAATCAAGCTGGTTGAGGCAGCTAAGGTAGCTTAGCTCAACTGAGTTGAGCTAAGCTGAGTCCCCGGGAGCTGGACTTGAGCTTCCTGAGCTGGGATGAGTTCTTCTTCAGCTGGCTGGAGCTGAGTGGAGCTGGATGTAGCTGGATCTGAGCTGGGGTGAACTCCTGTCAACTTAGCTGAGTTAGCTAGAGCTCCCTGTGGACTAGTGGGAGCTGAGATGAGCTAGACTCAGCTAAGTTGAGTTAGATCTGAGCTGACTTGAGCTAGGGTGAGCTAAGGTGAACTATCTTGAGCTGCCATCCAGCTGAGATTAGTTGAATGGAGCTTGAATGAGCTAACCCTAGTTCAAGTAAGCTAGGTTCCAGCTGTGGTGAGTTGGATCAAGCTGAGGTGAGCTGGATCAAGCTGAGGTGAGCTGAATTAGGCTAAGTTCCAGCTAGTCTGGGCTTCTCCTTCACCATTTGCCTTCTTGAGTGCTAGGGTTTTAGGGATCTATATATCTGTATATCCCTAACACTCACAAAAACATATTAAAAAGGCAATAAAAAATGCAATGCATGCCTAACCTATTTTATGCCTAAATGCAGCCCGAAAGCCCGTTTGCGGAGTAAAATCCTAAGAGTTAGGTTTGTTTTAATGCATAAGAATGATGATAAACTAGTGTTTGTCACCTAGTAGCTAAAGAATGTGGGGATAGACCCCCAAAAATTTAGCCCCAATTACTATAAGGCCGAGAAGACGGAAATAAATTTTGTGACGACAGAGAATCCCTTGTGAAAGTAGGATCCAGGTCTCCTACGTCTTTTCCTCGTGTGGCTTAGCTCGTGGTTGATGTTGCCACTCTGTTGCACCTCATCGACTCGTCAGATTCCTCACACAATAAAAAAAATGATTAGATAATTACACAACTCAGAATATTCAAAAATAATAACGTGAATCTATTACGTCTGTTGCCTCCCCGGCAACGACGCCATTTGATGGAGAGATTCTCGCTTATTTATGATAGCAATAGAATGATATGTTGTGTTTTATGTAGTGGAAAATCTCTCAATCTAAACTAAATATCAAATCTAACCGTAATAAAGATGTCGAATCCACAGGGAGGAATAGACCAATAAATTCATGAGTAGAGGAATATACTTTTGCTGACACTTTTGCGACTTTAATGCGAGGAATATGCTATTTTCAATGGAGCTTGCAATTTCCTTAAAAGTTTAGGGTTATTTATGCAATTTTCACGTCTAAAAATATGTATATGATGCATGTGTAATGGCATATCATGTAAATTCAACTTGCATGCAAATCTGATTTGAAATTCAAAGTTAAATGATGCACATAACACAAGTGAAGTAATTTCAGGAAACTATAAGTGCATCAATGCAATGTTGCCTGAATAAAATATTAATATCTAAATGGCAATGGTATTCAATGTAAATATTAATTGAGGAGAAAACAGAGGATTTCTCCTCTCTCCTCCTCTCTTGTTCGGGCGTGCACGGTTGGCGGCGAGAGTCGACAGGGTGGTGCGCCTCGACGAGTGCTTCGCGATGGTGATGACGCAACGGCTGGCAGCGGTCGAATGGTGGAGAATAGCCGTCGGCCTGTTGGCCCTATTGGAGGAGGAGCACCGCGTGTGGAGAGGATGGTGCGGCTGCTGCAGCCCGCGCGGATGCGTGCGGGCGTCACATGTGCAAGGGCATGCTAGTGCGCGCCTGCAGGGCTGGCCGCTGGCATGAGCGCCTGCGGGCGGGTGCTGGCCTACAGGTGTGGGCGCCTGTGGTCTTGGCCGTGTGTGGGTAGTCTGCTTGCGTGTGGTCTACCTGCGGGCAGAAAGGGCACACCTGCGGGCAGCTGCACTTCCTACGGGGCATGCAAGGAGTGCTGCGGTAAGGGCAAGAGGGTGATGGCATGGCTACAGGGCGTGCAAGGGTGGTGAGGCTTTGGTGCAGCGCCTGCAGGGTGTGCAAGGCAAACGTTGGAGGGCACGCAAGGCAATAGCGCGGGTGATGGTTGCGGCGCCTGCGGGTGCTTGGTGTGGCGTCTGCGGGCACTGGCGACTGCTGGTGCAAGCTAGCGTGCTTGCAGTGGAAGCGCTAGAGCTGTGCGTGCGGTTGCAGGCGCGCGATGGGAGGTGAAGGCGTTGATGGGTGGGTAGGCAGTCGAGGGCGTGGTTGTGGCGTGGGTGCAGCGCCTGCAGGGCGCGTAAAGGCAGTGAGGCTTTGGTGCAGCGCCTGCGGAGCTCGTAAGGCAGGCAGTGGAGGGCGTTGGTGCACAGTGCACACAATACTTCTCGATGGTCTTTTTCCCAAGCCCCTCCGCCTCACTCTCTTTTTCTCCTCTCCCGTCGCGAGTCAAGGGATTTTCAAAATCCCTTACTAAATATGACCACCGCTATTTTCTTCTGTTGAAGGAGGATGGCCGTAGGTTGAGATATTAGTGGGGGGGAAAATATCTTTTCACCCCCCTGCTCTTTTCTACAATTGATCCTCTTCCCTCTTCTTCTCAATTATTAGCCTGTAACGAGTGCGCTGTTGCGGGACCTACATGAAATATAAAATAACTACATAATAAGCAATAGAATAAATGTAAACTTAAATAATGACATATGCAATCATTTAATGAGCTAATGTGATTATTAACAAACATACAATGTTAGAATTGAATTACTTAAGTGTAACAATAGTCCATTAAAATGGACTCATCACCCACTCAATCCCAGAATTCAGGATTCCATCCCTCACGAGCTCCCACGGGGCGGGAATTCGTGAACCAACTAGATTCTCAGAACCACGATTTCTCGGAACCTTATGGGTTCCAAACTGGGGCCTTTGATCCCAGTTTCTCTGATTCTTCCTTCTCTCCATCCTCGTTTTATGAGGATGCATATGCAATGCAGGAGAATGTTAGGTCCAACCTGTATTCCAACACTTATAACTCGGGGTGGAGGAACCACCCTAGCTTCTCCTAGAAAAATCAGGGGCAACTGACCCAATCTCGACCCAGCAACTATGCATCTCAGAAACCTATGGGTCAGGGTCAAGTATACACCCAGTTGCCCCTGTGACCAGTTAATCAGCCATCTTGGAATGCCCAACAATCCGCAGGCGGGATGATTTAAACTGACAGATGGTGGAAATGCAAGGGTCCATGCTTCAGCTTATGCAACAAATGAAAACATCCTTGGATAACTTGCAATCTGGGTTAATTGCAAACACCCGACAACCTGGATCCCTACCATCTCAACCCATACCCAACCCGCGTAACGTGCAAAATCAGGGCAATAGAGCCTAAGGGTACGGGAATCAAAGGGACCCACATGCACATGCTCAGGTGGTTGAGCAAGGTCCCTCTTCTTCTTCCTCTGGTTACATGACCAACCAAGGCCCTCCAATCTTCACTAATCCACCTCAAGACCCAAACCCTTTTGCCTCTGCAAACCCTATCACCTTGAGAAGTGGGAAGCAGACCCAGAACCCAGAATTACCTTCTAGAAGTCAAAATCCTGGGGAGCATGAGAAAGAGAAGGAGGTTGAAGAAGACAATAAGGCCCAGGGATATAAAATTGAAAATTCCACCCATATCCCGTTCCCTGAGGCCCTATGGAAAACCAAGAAGAAGAGAACCCAAGATAGCAATGAGGAGCGTCTGAATTTATTCAAGAGCGTAGAGATAAATATTCCGCTCCTCGATGCTATTAGGCACATCCCGGCTTACGCTAAATTTTTGAAAGAACTATGTACCCAAAAGCGTAAACTGAGAGAACCCACTCCGAGGAAGGTGATTCTCTCTAAGTAGGCAAGTTCTGTGATCCTGCATCACCTCCCTCAAAAGAAGAAAGATGCAGGTGCCCCCTTGATCTCTTGCACTATTGGGGAATACACTTTTGATAGGGCACTATTGGATCTAGATGCATCCATCAACCTAATCCCGACTTCTCTTTATGAGAGGTTTGGGTTAGGTGAACTAAGGCCAACCTCAGTAACGCTACAATTAGCGGACCGATTGGTCACCACACTGAGAGGCGTTATTGAAGATGTAATTATCAAGGTCAAGGATTTCTATTTTCCTGTAGATTTCCTCGTCCTTGACATGGATGTACCTAATGATTTGAGGAACACGCCCATCATGCTGGGAAGTCCGTTCCTAGCTACCGCTAAGGAAAACATAAACTGTGAAAGCGGTAGTATGGAGATCTCCTTTAGGGATAAGAAATTAAGTCTGGATATTTTTAAGGTGATAAGAGGATTTGAGGATTGTGGATTCATTTAGGAACTCGAGGATCAGGATCTTGAGACGTGTATGACAATCAATGCACTTGAGGACTCCATTAGCTTTAGCAAACCCAACCCACAACCCTCCTCCATGGTAGACTTGCCACATCCTAAAGAGGTTGTTGATTTTGTTCATTCCCAGCCTCTTCCTCTAGATCGTCCTAATGAATCTTCATCAGCATCCTCCCTACCTTCTATTCTAAACCCACCCTAGCTGGAATTAAAACCATTGCCCAAAAATTTGGAATATGAGTTCTTAGGACCTGAAAACATGCTCCCTATGATTATTAGTGCTGATTTGACTAAGGAGCAAGAATTGAGGTTAATTAAGGTCCTTAAGAACAACAAGGAGGCAATTGGTTGGACCATCCATGACCTTAGGGGGATCAAGTCATCTTATTGTAATCATCGTATTTTCATGGAAGATGGATCCCGCCCTTCTCGCGAAATGCAAAGGAGACTAAACTCGAATATGCGAGAAGTGGTCAAGAACGAGATAATCAACTGGCTCGATGCTAGGATTATTTACCCAATCTTAGATAGTCTGTGGGTTAGCCCCGTTTAGATTGTACCCAAGAAGGTGGGAATAACCGTTTTGACTAATGAGAAAGGGGAAACCTTCACTACTCATTCAGCTTCTGCTTGGAGAGTCTGTATTGATTATAGGAAGCTGAACACAGCCACTAAAAAGGATCACTTTCCCTTACCATTCATCGATCAAATCCTCGAAAGGTTAGCTGGGAAAAAATATTTTTGCTTCCTAAATGGTTATTCAGGATATAACCAAGTCCCTATCCATCCTGAAGATTAGGAAAAGACAACTTTTACATGTCCCTATGGAACCTTTGCATTCCGTAGAGTGCTGTTTGGGCTTTGCAATGCGCTTGCGACTTTTCAAAGGTGCATGCTGGCCATCTTTTCTGACATGGTGGAAGATTGTCTTGAGGTGTTCATGGATGATTTCTCCATTTTCAGAGATTCTTTTGAGTCTTGACTGGCTAACCTGGAATTGATCCTTCAGAGATGCATCAAAACACGACTAGTCCTTAGGTGGGAAAAGAGCCACTTTATGACTCAGGAAGGCATCGTCCTGGGTCACGTGGTCTTTAGTTGGGGAATTGAAGTTGATAGAGCTAAGGTGGATGCTATCTCTCGACTTCCTCAACCCACATCCGTAACGCAGATTTGCTCTTTCCTTGGGAATGTGAGCTTTTACAGAAGATTCATTAAGGATTTCTCGAAGGTTGCTCGACACTTAAGTAACTTTCTGCCCAAAGACACGTCGGTAAAATTTGATGAATCATGCCGTAAGGAATTTGATTTATTGAAAACGGCAGTCACCTGTGCCTCGGTGTTGCAACCACCGGTCTGGACAGCCCCATTTGAGACTATGGCGGACACATCTGATTATGCTGTCGGGGTTGTCTTGGGTCAGAAGATTGAGAAAAAGCCCTCTATAATCTACTATGCTAGCAAGACTCTGCATGAGGCCCAGAGGAACTACATCATTACTGAAATAGAATTACTAGCTGTAGTCTTTGCCTTGAAAAATTCAAGGCTTATCTTTTAGGTTCTCGTGTCATCATCTATACCGACCACTCAACCTTGAAACATCTCTTGGCCAAAAAGGATGCCAAACCCTGGCTCATTCGCTGGATTCTACTACTTCAAGAATTCGATCTTGAAATCAGGGATAAAGCCGGGGCATAAAATGTAGTGGTGGATCACCTTTCCAAAATTCTAATTGATTCTCCTCATCTAGATGTCCAGATCTCTGATACTTTTCCGGATGAAACTATCCTTATAGTCTCAGGTATCCGAACCCCCTGGTTTGCAGATATTGTCAATTATTTGGCCATTGGTCAAATCCCCCAGGATTAGACCAAACAACAATGGGATAGACTTGTGTCTGAGGCCAAATATTATTTTTGGGATGATCCCGAGCTGTACCGCATTGGCACAGACCAGATTATTCGTCGATGCATCCTTGAAATCGAGTTCCATAGCATACTTGAGTTCTGCCACACATCTGCATGTGGTGGACACTTTTCCGGGAAAAAGATGGCAGCAAAAATCTTACAATCTGGATTCTATTGGTCGTCATTATTTAAGGATGCCCAGGAATTCTCAAAGACATGCACTTGATGCCAGACACTCGGGAACATGTCTAAGAGAGATATGATGCCCCTGAACCCAATTCTTTCCGTCAAAATTTTCGACATTTGGGGCATTGACTTTATGGGACACTTCCCTCCTTCATTTGGACACTAGTATATTCTGGCCACTGTTGATTATTTGTCCAAATGGATTGAGGCAATTCCCACCCGGACCAATGACCACAAGGTGGTCATCGATTTTGTGAAGAAAAATATCTTCAGTTGGTTCGGGGTTCCTAGGGCAATTATCAGCGTTGGTGGCACACATTTCACTCATGCCCAGTTTCAGAATTTACTAGGGAAATACGAGGTGAGCCATCAGATTTCCACACCTTACCACCCTCAGACGAATGGACAGGCCGAGGTCTCCATTCCAGAGATCAAGAACATTTTGTAGAAAATCCTTAGACCTGATAGGAAGGACTGGACCCAAATGCTAGATGATTCTCTTTGGGCTTACCGTACGGCATACAAAATGCCTATCGGTATGTCTCCGTTCTGTCTGGTGTTTGGTAAGGCGTGTCACTTACCAGTAGAACTCAAACACCAGGCATTTTGGGCCATCAAGAAATGTAATGTGGACCTTGAGTTGGCTGGGAAAACTAGGAAACTCCAACTATCTAAGTTGGAGGAGCTTCAAAATGATGCTTATGTAAACGCCATAATCTATAAGGCAAGGACCAAAGCTCTCCATGACCAGATGATTTCACGTAAGATCTTTGAGCCAAACCGGAAGGTCTGGCTTTCCGATTCTTGATTGAAGCTTTTCTTGATAAACTCAAGTCTAAGTGGGGCAGCTCGTTCGTTATTGAGTGGATTTTCCCTAACGGGGCCGTCGATATCTTTGACCCAAAGACGGGTAATATTTTCAAGGTCAATGGATAGTGTCTCAAACCCTTTGTTGACCATGTGCTCCCTGAACCCGTCTCGAACAAGGTTGCTCTTACCTTGCCGTAACCACCGCGGGTTGATCATCACCCAGCTAAAGGCGCTAAACTCAGCACATGTAAAGACTGTTCCAAGCTGACCAAAGTCTCACGGAAACCAGGTGCTATTCTTCCACTTCTACTCTTCTGCATGCTTTCATTGTTTTTATAATGAGGGCATTGCAATAGCTAAGCATGGGAGGGTGGACATATTTTACAACCATGTTGTCAGCTGTAATAATGATTTCCTGTTAGTTGATTCTTGTTAAAAAAAAAAAGAAAATATCAAAAAGATTAAAAAAATTAGAATTAGGAGACGAGAGCTTAGGCATTAGGAGTTGTAAACTTTAGGAATTGCTACTTTGAGACCTGAATACTTAGACTCTTCAGGTCTTCGGGCTTAATTCGCCCGAGTGTCCACTCGAATGTGGACTTAGTCTCGAGTCCTCGCCAATTAAAATTTATTTTAATTTAGTAAATAATTTGTGATGATAAGTATGCGACTTATCAACCCACCCTCTGATTTGGGGGGACTTTAAGCCTAAGCATCTACACACATTTTTTTGCACTAACTCACTTTCTGATGGGTTTTATGGAAATTGGGTAGCTAATGGATCGACTTGGGTGGTATGGCTGGCAAGTTGTCAGTGGTAACAGCTCATCTACCGGTTGTCCAGAGCCCAGCCACAAGTCCATTTTCGTTGTACTGCCTTTAGGTAAATCTTAGACCAGGGAAGCCACCTACTTAAAAGAAAAAAAGGGAAACACTCAAAAAAGAAAAGAAAAAAAATAGAAAAAGGAGAGAAAAAAAAAGCCACACTTCACAGCACGAGTATGGCTGGCAAGTGGTCGTGGGTAACAGCCCATTGGCCTGTTGTCCAGAGCCTAGCTCATAAAATGCACAATAATTCCCAAAACATGTAGGGAAAAAGCGGGGAAGTAGAATAAACAGGGGAGATATACACTAGGTTCGCCCTTGTGTTGACCCCATAAATAAAAGTAGGGAGAAAGCTACCAATCGTAAAGTTAAACCTTTAGGCAAGGTCACCTAGGGTCGTAGAAATCTGAATTCCATTTTAACGGCCATCTAGTGAGTCTTTCACTTTTTCACAAAGATGCTTAGTACTTAGAGTCCTTTTCAAGTCTTGGGCGGATCGGGTAGCCGCAAAAAGTTTTCCCAAAACTCTCAAACTCCAAAAGTACAAAAAAAAATTAGAAAAGAAGAAAATAAAAAAAATGTATTTTCCTTTTTCAAATAAGGTGAGGGCTTGGACGGTCTGCATTCTGGCTGACACCCGAGCACTGATAAGTCTTTGTAATTAGGTCTTAGGGTTGAGATTTTCTAAAGCAATCAACAAATTTTGCCTAAATACTCGAACCCTGATTCTACTTTTATACGTAGCATTTCGGTTCACTTTTGCTAGGGACTAGAAAAAAGTAAGCATGGCGGTATGATAAGCACATATAAATTCATCATAGAATGCTTATTTATAATAGTTCCTAGGCATAGCATTGCATATCATGATATAAATATTGCATAAACATCCATTGCATTACATTTAGGGTAGTTGTATATTATGTACATTACTTCCATCATTTTACAAGGCCAAGAGGCAGCGCGACATCTTTACGGCATTCGGATGAAGAATCCAACCTTACGGATGGATTCAGAGCAACGATCGCAGTCTATCAATGCAAGAATCGCCCAGATCTGAGCTCTATAGCACCCTCTACAAGAAGAAGATGGATGACCTAGATGGCGCCACGTGGCGCCATCCAGGCCGCCCAACACGGGCCAGTAGCACCGCCCAATTCCTTCTTCATCCATGCCCTTGAATCCTAGTCGTTGGATCAAGATCCAATGGCTGGGAAGCATTTGCACCAAGCTGCTCCTTGCGACACAAGGGAAGATCTAGCGTAATGGTTAGTAGCGCTGGTTTGCAAGGGATGGGTGCGGGTTTGAATCCCCGCAGCCCCCACCAATTCGCAATTCGACCAAGCGCTAACCAGCAGCAGCGGCAGTGTAGCGTGTGTGCACGCGCATGCCAGCACAAGCCAGTGCGCGCACGCACGACACGGCGCGAGGAGCTCCACCAAATATTCCTCCATCTTCCCATCTCCCTTCATAGGTCACCTTGGAGCCATCCTCCCACCTCCATTCCAGTAGCAGATCATCTCCTTCTCACCTCCATTTCGGAGCCACCCGGAAGCTTTCCTCAACACGACGTCCTCCTACATCTCACCTCTGTTATCTTGCTCCTTACCTCCTTCATCCAAGCTTCCGCTAGGTGCCGTCATCTCGCCGAACAACCGATTCGGGAGATTCCTCTTACCCCCCTCTCTTTTTATGCTTTCATAGTTTATTGTAATTGACATTGGAAATAATATATATCAGATTTGTTCCAATCTCTATGTTGTGATTCATTTGCTTGTCTTTTATTTCAAAAATACAAAAAAAATAACAAAACCCTAAAATATCAAAAAGAAATGAATCGAAGCGCGATTTTCACGTAAAGTAAACGTGCCTCCCTGTGTTCGACCCGGGACTCCCTTGGAGTTTTGGTATAAATTTTATCTGATCGACGTGCTTTGCAACTACGTCGATGGGTTACTCATAGCCCAGATTTCTAATTGATCTTCGTTCGATGGGTTTTAAAAATATACATTCATTGTAGTATACCACGAAAAACGATTACCAAATTTTATTTATTTATTACTCGAAATTCATAAACATTCCGAGGTCGAACTTAAGGAGCAATTCGATATTTAGAAGCCAAAAATCACAAAACTTGAAAGATAATGTTTAGTAATAATCTGTATATAAAGGCTAGAGAGTAAAAACATAAAAAGAAATAAATTCTTTTTCTTTTCTTCCTTCTCCTCTCTTTCCTTTTGCTTTCTCTCTTCTCTTCTTCCTCTGTCTTGCCTGTCGTCAAATGTCTGATTCTGTGAATCAGATGCCTTAAATGGTGATCTACTATAGTGCTTCTTCAGGCTTCTTCCTTCTCCTTGGCGTCTTTTTCTTCTTTCTTCTCTGTAGCAGTTCCTTCTTTCTTCTTCTCTTTCTCTGCGGTTGAGTCTTCAACTGCTGCACTTTCTCTTCTTCTTGGCTTCTTCTTCTTCTTTCTTCTCTACTTGGCTTTCCTTCCTCTTTGTGGTAGCTCCTTCCTTCTCTTTTCTTCTTTTCCTCTTTGGCTTCTTCTTCTTCTTTCTTAAGTTGCTGCGCCTCTTCCATCTTCTTCTTTGTGCAGCTAAGTCTTCAACTTCTTCTTCCTTCAGCTGTTGCGCCTCCTCTTCTTCTCTTCCTTTCCCTGCCGCTGCTTCCTCTTCCTCCTTCTTCCTTGCACAGCACAGAGAAGCAAAACCTACCCCCTACCCTCCCTGCATCTCTCTCTCTCTCTATTTCTCTCTTCGCTCTCTCAGAGCCAGCCGAGTAATCGAGTAGGGTATGCATTCCCGGGACCAGGCCCATCGGCGTGCGGTGGTGGGCGAGGAGTGCATGGGTAGTTGGGTTAGGTTAGGTCCGCATAGGAGTGGGTCGCGGACGAGACCAGGTCGGGTGAGTGGGACCTCACCTCATGGATTTGAGGCAACAAGCCTATAGCAGTTTTTCAATTTATATTGCTACGCTCGCTCACCCACTTCTGAGGTGGGACTAAACATTCCACTTTCCTGTCATGCGCACCTACAAAGGTTGAGCTTCTCAATTGCAGCTGCTGTGAGGGTCCTCGAGGCCAATCAAAGGCATGGGCGTGTGCGCGAGACTAGGCCACGCGACATGGGAGTGTAGGCCTGGAATAGCAAGGCCTAGGTGAAGCTTCAAGCGAGCTTCGAGCTGCGCTTGAATGGCGGTGAGCCCCTGGAACCTGAAAGCACCAAAATGGCCTCGCAGCCACGTTAAAAAGCTCAGGGAGCTTTGCCAAGGTGCGGCGAATGTGCAGAGGTGGTCGGCGAGGCATGGGACCGCCTGTGGGAGCGCGCCTAGGGCACACTGTGGCCGTGAAGGTGGGTTAGGTTGGTGGAGGTTTGCAGTGTGTGTGGCAGTTGGTGAAGCTGCGGAGGATGATCAGTGAGTCGGGGAGGTGCTTAGGGACCGGTCGGCGAGGAGGGAGGTGGTCTGTGGTGGTGGAGTGGCCTCGCTAGAGTTGGTGGCCAGAGGTGAAGGGGATGATGGTGGTTGGCGTGTGGTAGTAGTCGATTTAGGAAATTAATATGGAGAAAATGAAGAGCAGAGAAAGGGGTACTTATCTAAGGTGTTCAGAGCGAAGGGGGGAGGTGGAGGGCGAGCGGCGAGTACTACCATCACCGAAGACGAAGAGGCCCAGGGGAAGAAGCAGCGACGAGGAAGAGGGTCGGCAGGACGTGCGTTGGTACAACGCGGCGCGGAGGAGAATGGCGGAGCTGGCTCTACCACTGGTACTATGGCAGAGTGATGAGAAGAAGGAGGGAGAGTCGTCGGAGGCCTTAGGCAGTTGGCCAGTGTGAGGAGGAGACGAGATTGGGGGGGTTAATCTTCGGCCAATTCGAGCTTGAAGGAAGCGGCGAGGTTTGGGCTTCCTTAATTAGGCACAGGCAGAGCGGGAAGTGCACGGAAAAGGCGGGAATGCCATGTCGGAGGTAAGGCCAGAGGGAGACCCATACCTCTCGAGCATTCGCATGAGAGGTATGGGGGGTTTTAGGGCATGGGGAGTTGCCCATGAGGTAGGGGGCATCGCAGGGAGCTCCCCTTTCAAATCTGCGGGCGGCTCCCCATGCAAGCGAGGAGAAAACCTCTACGCAAAGTCGTTGGAGGTATGGTCCTTGCTGCGATGGCAGAGGAACCAAAATGAAGAAAGAGTCAAAGAAGTTAGGGGGAAATTGCAAGGGTTTGAAAAAGTTAAGGGTCTAAATGTAATTTGGTGGACCAATTTGCAAAGTGGGTCAAGACGACCTTCCCATAGGTCCAAATTTTGGTATAAACCTAATTTGGACCTAAGAAATCCAATGGTGAAGTTGGATTTTAGGTTTGAATACATTTGACTAGACATTTTGCACAAAAACCCAAATTAGGTCAAATATTAGGCATGGACCCCAATTTAGGTCAAAACAGGTCCCAAAGGCCAAATTGAGGGTTCTCAACCCTAGGGGATATTTTTCCATGAATTTTAGAGGGTTAGTTGATTTTTATCTTTCCTGGAACCTTGTGAATTTAAGTAGGTTTGTTTTAGGGTTATAGAATGTCATTTAATACCTAGATTTCACAATAACCCTTTTTTGACTAATCCATCCTACTTTTTCTCTTATTAAGTCCAATTGACCTATGTCTAGACCCTTAGAAATCCCGTTGATGCACTGTAATGGTAAAATTACAGTTTTACCCCTTATTTTATCTTCTCTTCTTAGATTAGTGTTTCCTTGAATTAAGCCTTTCTCTTGGTTGTGTAGGAGATTTTTGTTCACTTTATTAGGTTAAAATGTGCTAGTCAAGGTTCATGATGAGGTTCTCATCATACCCCCATGCCTAGCTTTTGCTAGTCCCTTAGGAAAATTTTAATGTTTTAACCTCTGTTCTAGACCATGAGTTCCTTTCACCAATTACGATAAGTGCTTTTTCTTCTTTTTTTTTTCTTTGATTAGGTCAGAATGCCAATAATGGGCCTAAAGGTACTCTAGTACCAACCAAGATCCAAACCTATCTAGCTTTAGCCTCGGTCCTTAGTGAAGGTTTTTAAGGCCTGCAGGAACTACCCTAAAGTTTATTGGACTCCGTGGTTAAAGCACCCGTGCTTGAGACATTTTTAGCCTTGGTTCAGTTTGCAGTGCATTTTGTAAGAGAGAGACAGAGGATTTATTTGTTTGGAGAGTTTTCTCTCTCATTTATTTTTAATTCTGGCTTCGGATTGGCTTCACAACATGATCTGTATTAGACTCCTCGTCCCCATCATCAATCCTCAAAGGTTCCTGGCAATCGATGCTTCGTGATAGCACCACCCATGGTAACCCCCAGAACCCTGGTTTTCGAGATTTTGAGGTAATCCCACCCATGGCGTTCCGTGGCTGAATCCAGACCTTGACGATTGACATTTCGTGATAATGCCATCCATGCTATTTGAACCAGCAGAGTGCTTACATGCCCTCGGTAGGATATATAAATATCCTAAGAGATAAGCACCAAAGAGACAATATATTGTTATCCATCTTCGAGGGGAATTTCCCACCTCTCAACGTCGGGAACTCATTCAAATTAACTTGTGTTGATCGGCCGCTCCTAATCTAGGTAATATTTTCAGAATATTAAAATGCCTCTGCGTGATTTTGATTGTTATGCTTACTGAACCAGATTGTGTGTGAATTGGAGTGCTTAGGTTACCAATCCCACAAATCAAAGGTCAGTTAATGAGGCCGAATACTCCCAAAGCCTTAGACCTAATACTTAAGCTTTGCATTTTCCTCAACCTCTTGAGGAATATTTAGATCTTAACGAGTACTAAGAGTCTGGCCAAAAAGGCCTAAGGTCAACATTCCAACTAATCTCTTTGTGTCTCTTTAGCACTTTTTTCTTTACTTTTCTTAATATGGTCTAGAACTTTGGTTAATCCCTTAATCTCTTACTAATGACTATCTCTTTTCTTTTTCATTTTGTGCTCCCTTTTAGAATTTTGGTCTTTTTCCTCCTCCTTTTGATTATGTAAAGCCCACAAAAATTTCTTCCCTCCTTTAGTTTCTTTGTTCTTTTTCAAAAAAAATTTTTATTTTTTTGGTGTTGTTTCAAAAAATTTTTTATTTTTTATTTTTATTTTTTTGGTGTTTTTGACATATGTGATTTTTTTGTTGAAACCTTTTCTTTTTATGAGTTTTCATTCATTTTGCACTTTCATACCCCCCATGCCTAAGATTTGCAATGTTCTCATTGTAAATTAGGTGGGTTTTTATCCAGCTTGGTTCATTCATTAGGACAAGTGTTGGGTGAGTGGATGGGTCGAGGTGACTATTGCGAACAATTTCTAATCTCGGGTATGGGTACCTGAGGTGGAGTCGGCTGTCCTAAAGGATGAACCATAAAGTGTAAAGAAATGTCAAGAAAGGTTTCGGGTTTTTGAAAGAATGACGGGTTGCCTCCTGTTTAGTGCTGAGTTTTACGCCATCGGCTGGGTGCAATGAGCTCAGGGAGAATGGAGGATAAGGGATGACTCAGCCAAATCTATATTCGTCATGTCAATGAACGGTTTGAGTCTTTGACCGTTCACGACAAAGGGTTCAAAATCATGGCTGAGTGGACTGATCTCAATAGCTCCATTTCCAAAGATTTGTCGAACTAGATATGGTCCAATCCACTTGGATCGCAGCTTTCCTGGGAACAGTTTGAGTCGGGCATCAAAAAGTAGGACCTTTCGACCAGGATGGAAGATCTTTCTAGATATGTGCTTGTCATGAAAGGCTTTAACCCGCTCTTTGTAGATTTGTGAGTTTTCATACGCATCGAAGTGTAATTCATCAATCTCGCTTATCTGAAGCTTTCTGTGGGTTTTAGCCTTAGAAAGATCTAAGTTGCAGTTCTGTATTACCCAATAGGCTTTATGCTCCAATTCAACGGGGAGGTGACACGCCTTCCCGTACACCAGTATGAAAGGAGAGATGCCTAATTGGGTCTTGTGGGTGGTCCTATAAGCCCACAAAGCTTCCAGAAGCTGGGATGACTAGTCCTTCCTTTCAAGTTGAACAGTAACCTGGAGGATTTTCTTGATCTCCTGGTTTGATAGCTCAGCTAGACCATTAGTTTGGGGGTGGTAAGGAGTAGAGATTCGGTGTGACACCCCGTATTTGGTCATCAGTGACCTGAACTGAGCGTTTGTGAAATGGGTCCCTCCATCAAAAATGATTGCTCGTGGAATCCTGAATCGTGAGAAAATGTTTTGGTGAATGAATTTGAGAACTTTGTGATCATTGGTTCGGGTTGGAATGGCTTCGATCCATTTGGACATGTAGTCAACAGCGAGCAAAATGTACTCGAAGCCGTCCGAGATGGGGAAGGGGCCCATAAAGTCAATCCCTCAAATGTCAAAAATCTCGCATACAAGAATTGGCTGTAAAGGCATCATGTCATGATGGCTCATGTTGCCCAAGGTTTGGCAATGGTTGCATGCCTTACAGTGATTGCATGCATCCTTGAAGATTGTTGGCCAGTAAAAGCCACACTGGAGGACTTTTGATGCGGTTTTATGCCTAGAAAAATGGCCACCTCATGCCAGGTCATGGTAGAAAGAGAGTATGTCTTTGATTTCAACTTCCGGGACACATCGCCAGATAATTTGGTCAGCACCAATGCAAAATAGATATGGGTCTTCCCAAATGTAATACTTGGCATCTGAGTGCAATTTGTCTTTCTTGGCCTTCGGCCAATCAAACTGGATCTGATGTGATGCCAAGTAGTTTACTATGTCAGCAAACCGTGGAAGCCCTGTACCAATAGTCAGGTGGTGCTCATCCGAAAAATGCTCTGTGATGGGTCTGGAAGGGTCGACGATCTCAGAAGGAAGGCGGGACAAGTGGTCAGCTACCACGTTTTATCTTCCCACTTTGTCACGAATCTCAAGGTCAAATTCTTGCAACAGCAAGATCCATCGGATTAATCGAGGTTTTGTGTCCTTCTTTGCAAGGAGATGCCTCACAGCTATGTGATCCGAGTAAATAATAACATGGGAACCCAGGAGATATGATCTGAATTTTTCAAGGGCAAATACTACGGCTAGCAGCTCTTTCTCTGTAACTATGTAGTTATGCTGAGCCTCGTCAAGTGTCTTGCTAGCATAGTAGATGACCACGGGTTTCCCATCAATCTTCTGCCCTAAAACTGCTCCTACAGCAAAGTCAGATGCATCGCACATGATCTCAAAGGGTTGAGACCAATCAGGGGACTGTAGGATCGAGGCTTGGGTAACTCAGTCACGAAGGATCTCAAATGCTTGAGTGCATTCCTTGGAAATTTCAAAAGGTACATCCTTGGAGAGAAGAGTGGTCAGGGGGCACACAATTTTCAAGAAATCAGGGATAAATTGAAGGTAAAAATCGACGTGCCCCAGAAAAGATTGAATGTCCCTGATCAAGCTAGGTATAGGGAGCTTGGAAATCAAGTTAACCTTGGCTCAATCCACTTGGATGCCCCTCTCAGAAATCAGATGTCCTAGGATGATCGCCTCAAGCACCATGAAGTTGCTCTTTTCCCAGGAAAGAACCAGATTCACGTAAATGCAACGCCTGAGTATTTGAACCAAGTGCTGGAGGCAATCGTCAAATGATGCCCCAAAAATTGAGAAGTCATCCATGAAGACTTACAAATAATCACCTACCATATTAGAGAATAAGGCAAGTATGCATTGTTCAAAAGTCGCGGGTGCATTGCAGAGACTGAAAGGCATCCTTCGGAACACGTACGTCTCGAAGGGGCAGGTGAACGTGGTCTTCTCTTAGGCCTCTGGATGGATTGCCACCTTGTTGTAACCGGAGTAACCGTCAAGAAAGTAGAAGAGTCTATTTCCCATTAGTTTTTCAAGGATCTGAACAATAAATAGTAGTGGGAAATGATCCTTCTTCATGGAAGAATTGAGTCTTCTGTAATCTATGAAGACTTTCCACGATTTGGCTATATGGGTCGGTATGACCTCTCTGGTTTCAGCCATGATGCTGGTGAGTCTTGCCTTCTTAGGTACAACCTGGATTGGACTCACCCATCGACTGTCAAAGATCGGGTAGATGATCCCTGCATCTAACCACTTAATGATCTCCTTTTTCACGACCTCCTACAGATTAGGGTTCAGACATCTCTACATTTCACGCGAAGGTCGTGCGCCCTCTTTGGAGTAGATGTGGTGTGTGCAATAAGAGGGACTTATACCAGTCAAGTCATCGAGAGTTCATCTAATGGCTCTACGATGTTGCTGCAGAACAGAAAGCTATTTTCGCGTATTTGAAAGTCGTCGGAAATCGTAGTATAGTCGCGCAAAAACGTTCGTCAAAAATATTATTTTGTAAAATAACGAGACTTGAGTCCCGGTCATTCGTCTCTGGGAGGCGTGTTTCTATTTTTGAAATCGATCTTAAAGCCGCTCTACTTAGTATTCTGGTGTGCATATATATGCGGTTAAAGAACAGGCACTTAAATCACGCAAATAAAATAATCATTCAGCTCATGGTGATTTCAAACACACAAAGAGATATATATATATATATATATATAAATGCATTTTTCATTCATTCATTGGGGGAGAGTTGTTTGTACAGGAAATCTAGAGGAAAGCTTATACAGGAATGCTTTAAATTAAACCTAGCTACCAGAAAATGATTGCATACAAGAATCGACGGGGGGATTTCGCATGCATCATTGGGGGAGAAGAGAAACTACTCTACTAAGCAGTAAATGAAAGCAGTAAAACTTATGAAAAGCATGATCTAGAGCTAAAAGAGTAGAGGGCATTCAGGGGTGGTCCCCGATGGCCTTGGAGTGGTCGAGAGGAGAATGAGGGGCGGCCAATGTAGCTTAGGCCGACCCTTGGAGAGAGGTAGGGTTGATCAAACATCCCGGCATGGTGTCCTCCATTGTGGTGGTAGTGAGCTCGTGGAGGTGGAGTGAGTGGCTAAGTGGAGGTGGCGTGAATGGCACCAATGGAGAGCAATTGCCAAGGGAGTGAATGGGTGCAAATGGCCACCCATGGGGTCTTTTTATAGACCCAATGGAAGCTCTCTAGAGAATTAAGGAATTTTCTAGAGAGGCCTATGGTGGGAGCTCGTGGGAGAGTGAGAGAGAGAGGGTGGATGGTGGTTTTTAGATCCACAAAATGTGGATCTAAAAATTGAATGGCTCTTGGTTGCTATTTTTGGCAACCAAGGCAACCACACATGGTAGAGAGTTCTAGAGAACTCTAGGCTAGATATTTTCGTGTGGATGGTGTGTGTGGGTGTGTGTGGGTATGTGTGGGTCGAAACTTAGGTAGCTAGGTTGATTAGGTTGGGTTCTAGTGGGTTTAGGTCAAGGTAGGTCTCAAATTAGGGTTATAAACCCTAATTCACTAAGGTAAAGTGCAATTAAACTTAATACAAGTTTAATTGGGTGTGTGAAAACTTAATTGAGAGTAAAACAACTCAATTAAGTCAGGTCTAGGTCAATTGGACTCTCACTGAGTCCAATTGGACAGTGTATGCTGAGATCAGGGCTCAATTGGACTCAATGAGTCCAATTGAATAGGCTGATGGATTTGACTAAGATCCAAGTCAATTAGGTGTAGTGAGGACCTCATTAGGTCCTTAGGGAGGTCTAGAGGTGATGTACTAGGGTTAGGGCACCTTAATTTAGGTTCCTATGGGGTTGGAATTGGGTTTAGGGACCTAGAGATCCAAGATCAAGGCTTAAATCTCAAAACAGGAATTGGAGAGCAGTATCAGACGTCTAATTATAGAATAAGACGTATTATACTCAAAAATCAGAAGTCCAGACTTGTTGTCTGGACGTCCAATCAGGGTTCTGTTTTGGGTATTCTGCAGAAATTGGATGTCTGACAAAGTGTCTGGACGTCCAATAATACTGCAGAAGTGGGTTTGAAGTGTGCGGGAGTTGGCTAAGGGTCTTGGACGTCTTAAAACTTATCTGGACGTCCAGAGAAGGGTTGGAACTAGGGTTTTATGGCTTCCTAGGGTGTTGTGACCTAATCTAAGGGTGGCTAAGGCTTGAGGAAGTCTCTAGGCTATCCTAGGGCTAGGATGTACCTAAGCTCTTCACATTTTACTGCTTTATTCCTACTTAATAGAATAGAAAACCTTTAATCCCCTTACATTATTATTCCTACATCTAAACTAGGCCTTCTGCTCCAGCTCTGCTACAACTCCCGTTATTCCTGATGCAGCTTCAGATCCAGCTCCTGATCAGCTTATTCCCTGCAATCGACATAATGCACTTAATCATCACATTATAACATTATTTTATGCATAGCTAAAGGAAAGCAGTAAAGATGCAGATAATGCGTATGCATGCATGAATAACCCTAACTTATGCTAAGTCCTAGCTTAATCTAGGCCAATTAAGACCTATGATTGTTGCACAATCATACCCCCATGCCTAAATCTTGCTAGTCCCTAGCAAATGCAAGACTAAATTATTTACAGCAAGGGTCCCTAAGGGACTGGTTATTTTATCAAGTGTTTGCATAAAGATTTTTCTCCTTTTTGTTTTCATCCTATGCTCTAGAAATCCAGACAATCGTGAAGGTGCAGCTATGTAGCTTTTACAACGGATTCGAGTGAAAACTAATACACCTCTAAAGCCTGTACTTGACCCCTAATAAAAATTCTAGCGGGATAGGCGGATTTCTTCCCTCGGGGTATTCAAGATATTTTATGAATTCCACCCTGGCTTTAGGCTTAGGTAGAGAATCTTTGAGGGAAAGGATTGTATATTTGGTGGCTCATTCTCACTTGGTGCTACATAGAGACTAGTACTACAGAATCTAGATTCCCTGATTACTAAGTAACTCAACTCAGAGAAAGACGAGAAAAACTATGCTCCCTTTTGATTCCTTTGTATTCATTCTCTCTTACTCTTTTTCTTTCTTTTTCTTAGAGCTCACAACCTCACCAAATTCACACATATGTTCTGTATTTGGTGGTCTCACTAGGAATTAACACTTTAATTGAGTTCTCATAACCCTAACACTAAGTCGGGATTCCTCAGCCAGTATTTGGGCAGTCAGAAACACAAGAAAAATAGGTTAAGGCCATATTTGGTGGAGCTCAATTTTATTTGGTGGTATTGCCTCGATGAAATAAACACTAAATATTCATTCTTTTCTATGTTTTTTCTTCTTTTTCTAATATATATATATATATTTTTCAATTTTTCTTTCTTTTCATCGTTCTTTTTCTTTTTCTTTTTCTTTTTCTCTTTTTTTTTTATTTTTTTTCAGCATAAAACAACTGGCATACATTCATGAACTTTATTAAAGAGGCATTATTGGGGATTGGTGGTACTCAAGAGACATTGGGTGGCTTATTTGGTGGAAGTGCTTACTCACGACACCGGAAGAGATGGATAGGACGGTGTATTTCTGACCTTGACATCAATACCCTCCTTCAGCCGAGGATTCCGTAAAGAATGGTCGTAACCATCCACCTTAGCCCTAGTTTTATGAAAACTCGCTCTCCGTGTATTTGCCTTATTCAGTGGCTCTCACAATTTTGCACCAAAAATGTATACGCGGGAATCAAGAGCGAAAACTATGTCTAATCTCAGAGTATCATCACCTAATTATCTAGGATTCCAGATTCCATGCACTAATCTTAGAGCACCAGTATACTCTACTCTCTCACACTATTTGGTGGATTTTTGGAGGAAAATTTGCCTGACTCCCAAAACATTGTCCAAGGGTTCAGGAAAAGAAGCACTGCTTCTTCTCGACAGACTGAAGACGTTTATCAGCCTTCACCGTGAATCCATTGCAAATTCTACGTGTGTGAAAAGTTGTACTGGATTCCAGATTACAGGAATCAACTAAAGGATAAAAATCCCTAATGCATTCTCTTAATAAAATAATCTTATTCATGAATGCAATATGTATATATGTTATAGACATGTAACCTCGTATAATTTGTACTTCGTGAATTTCCCGTATCGGGTTACAATCAGCTTGACCCTAAATTTAGAACAAAAGGTGAGCGGGTGAGTCGAAATTGGTTGTTGCGAACAATTTCTAGCTCCAATGCGAGCATTGGAGGCGGAGTCGATTGTTCTTTTATTTAAGGTCCTAAAGTACGTTTTGCATGCAGCTCCGAGGTTTTCCTAAGTGTTGGCATAAAATTTTTTTCAGTTTTTCTGTATCTACCCCCCCATGCCTAAGTTCTTGCATGTCCTCATGCATGAATATAAAAGAAAATAAATTCGACAGAGGATGAGTGGGTAGAAGTCACCTGGAATTGCTCTTGAAATTATATTCAGCACCGGCCAACCTATTAACATGCAATATACAAAGGAAATATGCTAAAGGAAAAATATGCTATGTATAAAAATGGTTATGTATTGATGATGGTGGAATGGTATTTATATGTGCTAAGTTTAACACCTCCAGCTGGGAGAAAACTCAATCAGATGTGTCATTTCTAGCATAGGAGCCGGCTAAGATTAAGAGAAAGATGTGCTCATATGCTCCTAAGATCAGTGGTCTGGAGATGCGAACCAGCTGATTGTGCACCCCTACTCCAAAAAGTCTAGCTATAAGAAAGTGTGGAGTGGTGGTGGAAAATAGAGGATAATCAGAGGGGGGATCATGATGTTGATTCAGCTGATTTATCATGTCCCACAATTCAGCAGGAAGTTGCTGAGGGAGTAGATCAAAATGTACCTCAGAACCAGAATTTGAGTCGTAGGGATCCTCATAATGATAATTGACATCAAAGATCATTCCCTCTCCAGGCTCTGGGTCATATGGGGGTATCCGTGAAAGTAGAAGATCTGTGGGGAGGTCACTGAAATCCTCGTCAGAAATTACTTCGTCCTCATCAGTATTCATCTCTGATTCATTGGAGGCTGACTCTTCAAGCTCAGGGTCGAGCCATCTATTAAATTGACTAGGATGATAGGTGCGTCCCCAGCTCATTCTGCTCGAAGCTTCACCCTCATATGCATTGGGCTCCTCAGTAATTCCTGCCTTAGGTAGCATATTTATTTCTTCGTTCGAGTTATCCATAGCTACTTCTGGTCTTCGGATGTCAGGATCAGGGATAGCAAGTGTCATCTCAGAGTCTCTAGCATCCGAATTAGGGATGTAGGTGAAAGAAGAAGAGTGCAGATCAGAAGGTGTTGGCTCTAGCATAGGTTCACCTACAATGGGAAGTGGCTTAGGCTGATCAGTAATGTTTGCCTCAAGATCCCTATCCTCAATTGGATCTACTTCCCTTATCTCAATTAGGTTATCTAACCCAAGAGGTGTCTCCCAGGATTCAGGATAATCTGATTGCGGCTCAGTCCTGGAGATATCAGTCCTTTCCTCCTCAATTTCAGATGAACCCATTCAGCATACTTCCTGCTCCTGTCTCATATCCATGCTAGATTCTTTTTCCCCTAAGTGATCTTCGGGCATCTGCTCTCGAGAATCTTCTGTGTGTTCTTCTGGCGTAGTTGTTTCAGATTCTTCGAGGTCTTCAATGCTATTTTCCACTTGATATCTCAAAAGCAATAGTTCTTGAGTTTCCCGATTTTGTCCAATTTGCCTTGTTATCTCTGCTGTTTCTTGAAGGAGCTCCATCACGGCTTGTTGATGCGGAATCCGGCTTTGTCTTTGGTTAGGCTCAATGATAGCCTGGATTTCGCGTAGATAGGATGTGGCCTTTTCCTTAGCGCTCGCTATAGCTCTCTGTATTCTATATTGTGCCCGCATATACATCGGTAGATCTTCAGGGGTTCTAGGGGGTGAATCAAGTCTACCCATGTTCCATGGGTGAGAAGCAGGAGTATGAAATCCATATCCTGGGTTATAAGATGCGATCCTTTGAGGGACCGACTGGTATGGGTCATAATATCCAGGGTTAGGATATGGGTTAACCATTTCAGTAACCCAAGGAGAAGGATCAGGCGAAGCGAAAAGTCGTGTTCGCCACCTTGGGTTCTGATCCCAAGGTTGAGCTGATTCAGTGACCCAAGCTCTCAGATAAGCTTGTGGGTCCAGCTCTTCTAGATCTTGATTACGTCCAGATCCAATGTTAGCCATCGCGGCTCAGCAGATAAAAGAAGTGACTCGCCTCCTTGGGAGCGGCTCCCAAGGTCCAACCAAGTGAGGTCGAAGTGACCTCCTTGCGTGCATACACCGCCCAACCCCTGGGTTGGTGTAGCCACGCAGGACAAGGCTAAGGCCCTGTCAATCAAATGGTCCTTATAGATCAGGTGACCAGATTTTTCATTATGGATTTAAATTCCTGAAGATAAGTTTGTCGTACAACCAACTGATAGTGAATCCCGCCTCTCAAGCTAACCCAGCCAGTCTGGTTACGAGGGGACTAAGGGGAAGGTTCTTCCTTTGGCTTACGCGTCCAGTTCCGTTGACCCCTGAGCCGCGGTCGTTTGACACTACCCCACAGACTTAGTCACCAGGTTTGGCAAGAGAGATTAAACTCATTCAGTAGTACGACAACGAACTCGGGTTGATTTCGTGTTTTAAAATCAGTTTTTAACCCGTTTTCTTCAGTGGGGTTTATGGTGAGTGGCCCACAAGGTGACCAAGCTCACCAGCTAACTAGACTTGATTAAGTCTAGGTTAGCCAAAAGTGTGGTCTCTAGTTGTGACCCTAAAGGTTCAACCTAAGTTGCATGCACTTCTAGGGTTTTTTTTTTTATTTCAACAGACCACAAAACTAATGTAGATTCTCTAATAATAATTGGAATCCAATTAATTTGAAATTTTGCGAGTAGATTCCTTTTTCAATTTTTTTTTAGATAATATTTTTTTTGGAATTTTTACTATTTCAACCGAATTTTTAGGGAATTTTAAATATCAGGGGGTCAGATTTGGAACTTTGACCCCTGGATAGTTTTTCGCCTTGAAATAGTATCAAATGATCTTCAAAAATTTGGGAAAAATATGGAAAATAAAGCCAATTAGATTAGCTTTCAAACCCCACCATTTTTAATCAAAACAGATTCACAGATTTCTCGAAATTGCATTTTGAAATTTGAAAATTTTTGAATCTGGGTCAATCTGGCCTCCGTGCACTTCGTAAATTTTTAAAAATTTTATATTTTGAGTTTTTTCAACATAAAAGTGGAATTTGAAAGATGGTTTGAAATTGAAGGTTTTGCCCAAATTTCAGAATTTTTCGCTAACAGATTTTTCGACAATCGAATTTTAAAGTGAGATTTGAAATCTGGCCGAAAATCAGAAGGTGGTGGAAAAGCTTTTAAAGAGGTTTGAATTTGAAATTCAAGCCTTTCACCAAAGATGTTTTTTTTTTCTTTTTAATCTTTTGCACTTTTTTATTTTATTTTATTTTTTTTAAAAGAATTTTTCAAAAGATTCAAACGGGAATCTCTTTTTCTTTTTTCTTTTTTTTTCTAACCTAAATTCAAAAGGAAACCTAATCTAGATTTTTTTTTAAAAAAAAAAAATTTATTTTTGATTTTTTTCCACGAAAATGAGAAAAATCTTTTTTTTTTACAAAAGAAATTGCAGGAAGTAGATCTAGTCCTAAGGTTCAGAAAGAGAAACCTAATCTAAGATAGATGATGTGCACCTGATTTTTCTTCGCCGCGCTCGGTGTGTGCGCAGATCCCGTTTTCGTTCCGTGTTGTCCTGCACATCAAAAATGAAGTAGAGGCAGATTTGTCAATGATAAGTAAAAGATCGAAATCAAGAAAAATGATGTTGCCTCCCCGGCAACGGCGCCATTTGACGGAGGGCCGTTTTCGCGCATTTGAAAGTCGTCGGAAATCGTAGTATAGTCACGCAAAAACGTTCGTCACAAATATTGTTTTCTAAAATAACGAGACTTGAGTCCCGATCATTCGTCTCTGGGAGGCGTGTTTCTGTTTTTGAAATCGGTCTTAAAGCTGCTCTACTTAGTATTCTGGTGCGCATATATAGGCGGTTAAAGAACAGGCACTTAAATCAAGCAAATAAAATAATCATTCAGCTCATGGTGATTTCAAACACATAAAGAGATATATATATATATAAATGCATTTTTCATTCATTCATTGGGGGAGAGTTGTTTGTACAGGAAATCTAGAGGAAAGCTTATACAGGAATGCTTTAAATTAAACCTAGCTACCAGAAAACGATTGCATACAAGAATCGACGGGGGGATTTCGCATGCATCATTGGGGGAGAAGAGAAACTACTTTACTAAGCAGTAAATGAAAGCAGTAAAACTTATGAAAAGCATGATCTAGAGCTAAGAGAGTAGAGGGCATTCAGGGGTGGTCCCCGATGGCCTTGGAGTGGTCGAGAGGAGAATGAGGGGCGGCCAATGTAACTTAGGCCGACCCTTGGAGAGAGGTAGGGTTGATCCAACATCCCGGCATGGTGTCCTCCATGGTGGTGGTAGTGAGCTCGTGGAGGTGGAGTGAGTGGCTAAGTGGAGGTGGCGTGAATGGCACCAATGGAGAGCAATTGCCAAGGGAGTGAATGGGTGCAAATGGCCACCCATGGGGTCTTTTTATAGACCCAATGGAAGCTCTCTAGAGAATTATGGAATTTTCTAGAGAGGCCTATGGTGGGAGCTCGTGGGAGAGTGAGAGAGAGAGGGTGGATGGTGGTTTTTAGATCCACAAAATGTGGATCTAAAAATTGAATGGCTCTTGGTTGCTATTTTTGGCAACCAAGGCAACCACACATGGTAGAGAGTTCTAGAGAACTCTAGGCTAGATATTTTCGTGTGGATGGTGTGTGTGGGTGTGTGTGGGTATGTGTGGGTTGAAACTTAGGTAGCTAGGTTTATTAGGTTGGGTTCTAGTGGGTTTAGGTCAAGGTAGGTCTCAAATTAGGGTTATAAACCCTAATTCACTAAGGTAAAGTGCAATTAAACTTAATACAAGTTTAATTGGGTGTGTGGAAACTTAATTGAGAGTAAAACAACTCAATTCAGTTAGGTCTAGGTCAATTGGACTCTCACTGAGTCCAGTTAGACAGTATGTGCTGAGATCAAGGCTCAATTGGACTCAATGAGTCCAATTGAATAGGCTGATGGATTTGACTAAGATCCAAGTCAATTAGGTTTAGTGAGGACCTCATTAGGTCCTTAGGGAGGTCGAGAGGTGATGTACTAGGGTTATGGCACCTTAATTTAGGTTCCTATGGGGTTGGAATTGGGTTTAGGGACCTAGAGATCCAAGATCAAGGCTTAAATCTCAAAACAGAAATTGGAGAGCAGTATCAGACGTCTAATTATATAATAAGACATCTTATACTCAAAAATCAGAAGTCCAGACTTGTTGTCTGGACGTCCAATCAGAGTCAGGAAGGATTTCGGGTTCTGTTTTGGGTATTCTGTAGAAATTGGACGTCTGAAAAAGTGTCTGGACGTCCAATAATACTGCAGAAGTGGGTTTGAAGTGTGCGGGAGTTGGCTAAGGGTCCTGGATGTCTTAAAACTTATCTGGACATCTAGAGAAGGGTTGGAACTAGGGTTTTAGGGCTTCCTAGGGTGTTGTGACCTAATCTAAGGGTGGCTAAGGCTTGAGGAAGTCTCTAGGCTATCCTAGGGCTAGGATGGACCTAAGCTCTTCACATTTTACTGCTTTATTCCTACTTAATAGAATAGAAAACCTTTAATCCCCTTACATTATTATTCCTACATTTAAACTAGGCCTTCTGCTCCAGCTCTGCTACAACTCCTGTTATTCCTGATGCAGCTTCAGATCTAGCTCCTGATCAGCTTATTCCCTGCAATCGACATAATGCACTTAATCATCACATTATAACATTATTTTATGCATAGCTAAAGGAAAGCAGTAAAGATGCAGATAATGCGTATGCATGCATGAATAACCCTAACTTATGCTAAGTCCTAGCTTAATCTAGGCCAATTAAGACCTATGATTGTTGCGCAATTAGAGAACAACAGTCAGATAGGATTCCTGATCAGGTGTGAGTCTAGAGTTTATAATCATAGGAAACATCTGATTGGAGCCCAAAAAGACATATTTCAGATTATCGGGAAGGGGCTTGAGTTCCAAGATGGGATTATCAGCAGCAGTGGGTGGTTCAGAGTGGGTGTAAGGAGCAAGGGTAGGAGTTATGAGTGTATCAGGTTCAGACTCCTCTAATTGCAGGTTTAGATCTTATTGTGGTTGATTGGGGGTAATCAGGTTGTCCTCAAATTGCGGTTCATCAACCACGGCTCTAATATCACATATTTGTTCTACGACACCGCAATTAATCCCTCATTGGGCTTTAAAGATGTCAATCTTAAGGGTTTGGTTCCCAAATTTCAACTCTATTTGGCCCTCCTCACAACTTATGTTGTCCCTAGTAGTGGCCAGAAAAGGTCTCCCTAGTAGAATTGGTGTATCCCTTAGGTTCTCAAGTGCATCCATATCTATAACTATGAAATCCACTGGGAAATAAAAATCCCGTACCCTAACAATAACATCCTCGAGAACTCCCTTAGGTGACTTAATGGATCGATCAGCTAATTGCAATGTCACCTCAGTCGGTTTAAGCTCGGATTCTTCAAGATGGTTAAGCAGGGATGTGGGTATTAGGTTTATGGAGGCAACTAGGTCTAGTAATGCTCTATCAAATTGGGTTTCACCAATTTTACATGAGATCAAGGGAGTGCCTAGGTCTTTTTCCTTGGGTGGGAGTTTACTCAAGATTATAGAGCTGGCTTGCTCTAACAGTACGATTGGACTCCCATTCTTGGTTCGCGGCTTACGCTAGGGTGTACACACATTTTTCAAGAATCGTGTGTAAGCCGGTACATGGTGGATTGCATCCATCAAGGGGATGTTTATTTGGACCTGTTCAAAGAGCTTAATCAGGTCCTCATCAGGAGCCATTGGTTTAGTTGTCCTTTTTCCCTTGGTCAAGGCCTCGGGAAATGGAACCTTGGTTGGTTCCTCTAGAATAGGTCCAAGTTCCTGATTTGGGATAGGGACATCCTGGGTATCTATCCTAGGGCTTGGTTCACTACTAGGCTTGGAGTGGTCTGTATAAGGTGGGTCTTGGGTTGCTTTACCACTACGGGTTGTTACAGAGTTTAATCCTGCCTAGTTCGGGTCAGGGGTTGGTAAAATGGGTGGCTGCTGTTCATAACCCGCGTAAGATGTTGAAGCTTCCATCCCATCAAGTGGTGGAACAGAAGGGGCGTGATAAATCATGTGTGCATGGCCTGGGTTTGGGTTCATAACGCTCCTCTAGGTCGGCACGTTATTAGGGTTTGGCAGAGGTTGTGAAGGAAGTGTGCCCGCTTGGCAGGAATTCACCATCTGGGTGAGTTGGTTGTAGACCTCTGTGATCTCGTCCTTGTGCAATTTTTGGATAGCCTCATTCGATCTCTGAATGTCAGCCAGGGTTTGGAGGATGAGAGACATTTGGTCTTGGTTTGGCCAGGATTGATAGGTGGGGTTGGGACGAGGCTGAGGCGACTGATAAGGATGAAGGGCTTGTGGACGAGGTTGATAAGGTGGTCTTTGGGTATGAGAATTTCCTGCCGACTGAAAATTGGGATGATTTCGCCATCTAGGGTTGTAGCTGTTGGAAAATGGGTCATTCTGGATGGCGTTGAGGTCCTCGCAGATATGAGGAGCCTCAGGAAAGTCAGAGTATGGGGGATCAGAGTTCCCCCAACTAGAGTAGAGTGGATCGAAGGTCCCTCCGATCTTGGAGTCAGACGGGGGTGGATACGGGTCCATCCCCTAAGAAAATCGGTGGAAGATATTTTGCACAGTTTCCCTTACGGGAGGTGGTTGTGCAAAAGAGTTCTGCGCAGAGGTGGCTCATTGTAAATGCTGAGTCAGCTCGTCCACCTTCTTCTCAATGATAGAGACATTGTCCAACCGACTGGCCATCAGTTCCAAGTCGACAGATGCAGACAAGCCCTACGTCTCATGTGCTCCCCTAAGATTCGTCGATGTGCAAGTATTCATCCAGTCGAATAAACCCATGGAGTCTTGTTGATGGAGTTCTCACACATATTCTTGAGAATCTCCCACACTGTGTCCTCATGTTGACCCATGATATTCCCTCCGCAAGTTTTATTGACGAATATCTAATGTCCTCACAGAGTCCCTGGTAAAAAGACTGGACTTGTTCCCATTTAGGAACTCTGTGATGGGGGCACTTTCGCATGAGATCCAAAAATCGATCCCATGCCTCATGAAGAGGTTCTCCCGTTTGCTGAGTGAAATGAGTAATCTGATGGCGCAAGGCGTTTGTTCGACCAACAGGAAAGAACTTCTTCAAAAATTCAGACTGAAGTTCATCCCAGGTGTTGATCAGATGGGTTTGAGTTTGATACCAATTGGCAGCCTTGTCCATGAGGGAGAAGGAAAACATCTTCATGAGCAGAATATCCCAGTTTTATGCATCTGACCCGAAGGTCTGGGCCAAATGCTTGAGCTGTTTGATATGCTGGAATGGATCTTCGAAGTTAAGCCCATAGAATTTTGGTATGGCATGAATCATATTGGGCTTCAATTCAGAATCAGGTCCTCCAACCGGGATTTGGAGTTGAGGCTCAATTGCCACCGCAGCGGGATTATAGTGATCTCGCATCATGGGACACTGTAGTGGGTTCATGAAGTTCTGGAAGAGGTCATTTAAACGCTGAAGTTGGTGCTCAAGATTGTTTTCTTCTTCAACAGGCTGTGCCATGATGGAAGAAGGAGAACTAGGTTTAGAATTGGAAGAAAGGTCTATGTGGAGGGGTTGTTGCACAAACAAAGGTACCGAGGCTTGGCCTCGGGGAGAGTGGATTTCTAAAGGAGGTTTCAAGGACCTCCTACCAAACATGCACTGAAAGAATGGATGAGATTAGAATATGTTGGACCAAATCAAGACACCCAAAATATGCTGGGTGACTATAGAGGTTTGGGGCGGATGATACCCCTAGATTAGAAAGGTCGTCCACCTGAGAATTACCTGGGTAGCTAGAGAGGGAGAGTCCCGTGAAGACCCCTACACGATAGAGCATCCCCACAGGTTATAGGGCTTCCCCCACCCTACCTCTCTTGTCACTGAGATTCTAGGTAGACTAGAATGGGGACCTTGACCTATTAAGTCTACCGTTTTTAGTTAAGATCAAGGTACTTAGGGTTCCACTTGAACTTTAATCCTTTTGTGTACAAAGTGACCTAATTTAAAGGTTGGTTGACCCAAGGGATCAACTTCACCTCTTTGTTCCTTTTGAGAGCTTCTTAGGTCCTTTCTTTTAGGGTTCAAGTAGATTAAGAGCCTGATTTGCTTAGGGTTTCTCTTAGATAGGTCTTTTCAAACAAGGCTTAGGCACACCACTTTTTGGAAATTTTGATTCTTTGTTTAGAAGATGTGTCTCTAAAACCCTAGCCTGTAATCTTAGGTTGGCTCTAGTTGGTCCAAGTTGCCTCAGAAATTGGTATCTAGGGCTCAATCAAGTAGGTTTTAGCCCTAGTTACCTTATGTGGATATACAATTAAAATGTGTTGACAGTAAAAACCAGGCAACTCTTGTGGATTACTAAATATGGAAAACAGGTAGCCCTAGATTGATTTTCCTTTGCTTTTCCTCTTTAGATTGTGAGGGCATTAAAAGAGAGGGTTAAAAAGGTTACCTATTTCCTGGTGTGGTTGCTGCACGGCTGCTTGTCAATCCTAGGATTTTTCTGAAACCAATAATAAGAGAGAGATTAAGTCAGCATTAAAATCAAAATTTGTGATTTAAAGCTTCTAAAATGCCCGTTGCTCCCTGGCAATGGCGCCAAAAATATAATAGTTGTTCGACAGGTTTTAAAAATATATGTTCGGTGTAGTATGCCGCAAAAAATGATTATCAAATTTTATTTATTTATTACTCGAAATTCAAAAACATTCTGAGGTCGAACTCGAGTAATTCGGTATTTAGAAGCCAAAAATCACAAAACTTGAAAGATAATGTTTAGTAATAACATGTATATAAAGGCTAAAGAGTAAAAATATAAAAAGAAATAAATTCTTTTTCTTTTCTTCCTTCTTCTCCTCTCTTTCCTTTTGTTTTCTCTCTTCTCTTCTTCCTCTGTCTTGCCTGTCTTCAGACGTCTGATTCTGTGAGTCCGACGCCTTAAATGGTGATATGCTACAGTGCTTCTTCAGGCTTCTTCCTTCTCCTTGGCTTCTTCTTCTTCTTTCTTCTCTTTCTCTGCGGCTGAGTCTTCAGCTGCTGCACCTTCTCTTCTTCTTGGCTTCTTCTTCTTCTTTCTTCTCAGCTTAGCTTTCCTTTCTATTTGCGGCAGCTCCTTCCTTCTCTTTTCTTCTTTTCTTCTTTGGCTTCTTCTTCTTCTTTCTTGAGCTGCTGTGCCTCCTCCTTCTACTTCTTTTTTGCGCGGCTAAGTCTTCAACTTCTTCCTTCAGCTGCTGTGCTTCCTCTTCTTCTCTTCCTTTCCCCGCAGCTGCTTCCTCTTCCTCCTTCTTCCCTGCATAGCATAGAGAAGCAAAACCTACCCCCTACCCTCCCTGTGTCTCTCTCTCTCTATTTCTCTCTTCGCGCTCTCAGAGCCAGCTGGGTAATCGGGTCAGGTACATGTTCCCGAGACTTGGCCCACCAGCGTGCGGTGATGGGCGAGGAGTGCGCGGGTAGTCGAGTTAGGTCAGGTCCGTGTAGGAGTGTGTCGCAGACTAGACCAGGTCGGGCGAGTGGGACCTCACCCCGTGGATCTGTGGCAATGAGCCTTTAGCAGGTTTTCAATTTATATTGTTGCGCCCGCTCACCCACTTCCGAGGTGGGACTAAATGTCCCACCCTCCTGTCGCTCATGCCCACAGAGGTTGAGCTTCTTAATTGCAGCTGCTGCGAGGGTCCTCGAAGCCAATCAAAGGCCTGGGTGTGTGCACGAGACTAAGCCGTGAGACCTTGGAGTGTAGGCCTGGAACAGCAAGGCCTGGGTGAAGCTTCAAGCGAGCTTTGAGCTACGCTTCAATGGTGGCGAGCCGTGATAAATGCCAGTTTATCATCATTCTTACGCATTAAAACAAACCTGGCTCTTAGGATTTTACTTCGCAAACGGGTTTCTGGGATGCATTTAGGCATAAATTAGGTTAGGCATGCATTGCATCTTTTATTTGTCTTTTTAATATGTTTTTGTGAGTGTTAGGGATGTACAGATATGCAGATCCTTAAAACCCTAGCACTCAAGAAGGCAAATGGTGAAGGAGAAGCCCAGACTAGTTGGAACTTAGCTCGATCCAGCTCAACACAGCTGCAACCTAGCTCACTTGAACTAGGGTTAGCTCATCCCAGCTCCATTCAGCTAATCTCAGCTGAATGGTAGCTCAAGAGAGTTCATCTTAGCTCATCCTAGCTCAAGTCAGCTCAGATCCAGCTCAACTTAGCTGAGTCTAGCTCATCTCAGCTCCCACTAGTTTATAGGGAGCTCTAGCTAGCTCAGCTGAGTTGACAGGAGTTCACCCCAGCTCAGATCTAGCTACATCCAGCTCCACTCAACTCCAGCCAGCTGAAGAAGAACTCATCCCAGCTCAAGAAGTTCAAGTCCAGCTCCTGGGGACTTAGCTTAGCTCAGCTCAGTTGAGCTACGCTACCTTAGCTGCCTCAACCAGCTTGATTCTCCCCGGGAGCATCAGACCTAGCTCACCTTAGCTCATTTTGGTAGAAGCTAGCTTACTTTAGCTCAGCTTAGTAGCTAGCAAAGAACTAGCAAGCTAAACCAGCTAGAATAGCTCGATGCCAGCCTCTTCAACAGCAGCCAACTTCAATTTCAGCTCCAGACTTCTCCTCCTCAACTCCTCCCTCCAAACTGTAGCTCCAACACCTTCTCCTCTACTCCTCCATTAGCTAAGCTTGCTTAGCTTAGCTTAGCTTAGCTTAGCTATGCTCCAACTTCCTTGGCTTGTACCACCCCAAAAACCCACCTAACAACTCCATCCAACTAGCTCCACCTAAGCTCCACATAAGCTAACCTACTTGGTACCAACCTAACCTACCCACCACCTCCAAAAGACACCTAAAAGTGGCACCAAAAACTACCCTAACCACCCCCTTAATGGCGCCACTTTTCCCTCCAAAATCCCCCCTCATCTCCACCACACAATTTCCCTTGAATTCATCTCCACCATCCACCTAACCCCCTTCTAGAAGACCCCATGTTGGCGCCAAAATGGTGGTGCCTCTCCACCACCAAAAGACACCAACAACACCATAACCACCCCCTTTAACACCCCTTGGGTTGGCACCAACTCACCTTAGCCATAGGATCACCAACTACCTCCATCCTTCCATCCTAGCCCTCCATTTCAAGGGGCACCTTAACCCCCCATCCTACCCTATAAAAAGGCCACTACCCACCACCATTCAAGGAATACTTGGCTAGCAATTTCACTCTCATATTCCACCAAGAAGCCCACGTCCAAGAGAGAAGAAGAAGAAGATTAATGGGATATTCTGTCCCCTTGGTGCCTTCCCCTCTTCCCTTCTCTCTTGGGTCACGTCAGCCAAAGGAGAAGCCAGGCAAGGAAGATCTTGGAGGAGATCTTGAAGGTGGTCACGCCACCTTGGAGGAGTTTTTGAGTGTGGTACACGCCCACCCCTTGGAGAGAGCATTAACGGTGGTAGCTTCCACCTTGGAGGAGCTCTGAAGGAAGGAGAAGAAGGAGGCCCTCCTTTCAAGCAATGGAGCAACTAGGCTTGGAGTAAGAAGATGCCCTTCTTCACCATTTTTGCAAGAGGATTTGTGTTTCTTTTCTTGCTTTTAGATTTGTTTAAGCATTCCTCTACTTGTCATTGAAAAGAACACTCATTCTAGTCAATTAAATTGCCTTCTTTTTGCCTTTTTACTGTAATTGTTACCTTTGGTTCTAGCACTTGTTTCACCTCTTCTTCCTAATTACTCTAGGACTCCACTTGCCTAGAGTGAGTTTAGGAAGAAGATATTTCCATCTTTTAAATTTTAGTTAAGCATTTGTAGGTGTTAGTACTTTTCGTTACAATTCGCATTTTGCCCTCGTCTTTTCAAAACAAAAAAATTACATATTGAAAAATATCAAAAAGAAAGTTAAGATCTATCTATAAGCAAGAGGATTAGTTTTGCAATTTTTGCCTCCTTGGACGACCCTAGATACTCCCCTATCTAGGATATAAATTTAAAGGCGAAAGCGGATTTGCGTGTTACAACGACATTAAAAACCCGCTTTTACAAATTACGTGCAATTCGCTATCACTTTTTGGCGCCGTTGCTGGGGAGGCACGCCCTTGCATTAATTAATTTTCTCTTGCTTGAAGTAGATCTCATCCCCTTCTCTTTCTTTCTTTTGTGTGTGCAGGAACTACAGCGGGAAGGTGGGAATCTGGAAGTGAGAGCTCAAAGATCCTTTTCTTCCCACGAAAATTCAGGTTGGTTCCTCTTTCTTGTCACATAATTAATTAAAACTACCAAAAATATATTAAACTTTGCTTTCAGGATTCCAAACAACTTGATTAAGTGGAGTGGTGCCTTATAAAATCCATTGTTTGCCTGTATGCTTCTTTAGCACCACTCCATTGTAAGTATTGGTGTTCTGTTTTTTGGGTCCAGATTTCTGTCCGGACTTGAAAAAACGATTCCTAACACCACAGGCCTCCTAAAATCATAAAATTTCATAGAGTGATTCCCAATTAAGTTTGGAACATCTTTCCAAATTTTAGATCAATTGGATTTGTATTTAATTTTTAAAAATTCGTGGATTGCAGAGGGGTCACACCCTCTAATCTTCCTGTTTTGCTACTGTCCGTGAATTTTTAAATTTTTTATACTTATCCAATTTTTGTGAAATTTATCTTGCTGAAATCCTTGTGAAATTTTACATATCATATAAAATCACAAAAATTTTCTGAGGTCGGTGGTAATACTGAAAAGTCCACAATACCCACGGGTATCATTTCTGGACTTTGACACCAGTACAATTAAAAATTCAAAACAATTATCAAAAAAATTCCTAAAATAGTACAAAACTCTTTTCTGGAATCTTTGTTTTATTTTATTCAAAATAGTGGTGTTGTTTGACTTATTTGGACTACTACTTAATTCAGAAAGCCAAAAATCAATTCACTGGTAGTAATTTTCTGTCTTAGGGATAATTGGCTTAGGGTTTCTTTCTTTCTCTTTAGAGGCTCAATTAAAAGGAAATATACAATCACACATACAACTTGTCTTTCCTTTGATTGTGAACCTTCAAACTTGTTTGAAAACTTAAAGAGAAAAGCCCTAAAACTCATTTAATTAAATCAAATCCAAAAAGACAAAAATACAAAAAAAATTGTGTGACAACTTGATTTACATCGGAGCCACTCTCCAATTCCTGCACACACACAAAAAAATCAAATAATAGGGCAACAACCCAATAAACGCCCTCCACATTCCGTGTGCACTATAGCATCCTAGACCTAATTAAAATTTGTAGCAATTTGACCCCTAAGGCTTTATCAACTTAGGCTTGTTATTTAGGTCTTAAGTTTAATTTAGTTAGTACCAATTCTGTCATCTGTATCTGGTGTTTAGGCTGAGGGGCCGTGTCAAACGATCAGGCGCGGGTTTGTACAAGCACCTAGGGTTTTCCCTGGGGAACGTTTGGGCCCAAACCTCCCCTTAAGCAACTTGGCTAGATTTGTTGATAGAATGGGTATTTACTATTGACTACTTATTTCCTATATAGACCAAGTTTTAGGTTATTATTAGGGAGTCACATTTAAGTTAGGTCTAGTTTTTTTTGTTTGATTTACACACTTTCTCTCATCTCTATCTCTTCTCCTCCCCTCCAATTCTTCCAAGTAGTGCATGCACGGGCGACGGTCCCAAAAACCACACCTCGAGGGACCATCTGATTTCGCCCCCCGCAGCAAGAAATTATTGTTTTCTTCCCCCTCGTCTTCTAAAAAAATGGAAAACCCAGGAAGCCGTCAAAAAAATTCTGCTTCCACTTCTAACCCGTCAGCCGAACCACAAGCTAACTCCACCCTCCCTCACCTTCCTAACTTGGAGCAACCAGAAATACCAGCAGGGCCAGGTGGCCCTCCAATTATAACCCATAATACAAATCCCTTTGCATTAATGGTCGACCATTTGGCTCGACTACAACAAAATCAAGAAGATCTAGCTAGGACTGTCACGAACCTAGCTAATCAAGGACAAAATCCACCACCCCGCCAACAGTCTGTCGTTCCTCTTAATGATTTCTATGATTCTTCCAATTATGAGGAAAGACCAGGGGTGGTCATACCACAAGGGGATTTCGAAATCAAACCCGCCATTCTAAACCTTATCAAACATTTTCATGGTCTTCCAAGAGAGGACCCTTTTTGTCATCTCGAGGAATTAACTGTCCTCGCTCAAACCACTCGTTCCCGCAATGTGCAAGAAGACATGTGGTTAATGAGACTCTTTCCTCTCTCTCTTAAAGACAAAGCATCGCATTGGATTAGAACAGTTGGGCGTCCTATTACCACCTGGCCCCAATTAAAAAGTGCTTTTCTTAAAAAAATTTTTCCGATCGGTCGAACAAATGCATTAAGAAGATCTATAACGACCTTTCAACAAAAAATTAGTGAACCCCTCCATGAAGCCTGGGAAAGATTTCAGGAACTTCTAAGAAGTTGTCCCCACCATGAAATTCCACAATGGCAGTTAGTGCAGATCTTCTATCACGGATTAGAAGATCAATTAAAACGATTTGTGGATGCCTCATGTGGGGGCAATTTTCTTAACAAAGACGCCGAAAGTGTCTATCTTCTCTTTGAAGAAATGAGTGAAAGCTCATTTAATATGACTTCAATGGACACTTTTGGCAGATCACAAAACCCCAGACACGGAGTCCATGAAATTGACTCTAAATCCACCTCTGTTCCAGTCACACAAGATGATTTATATATGTTAGCTCAACGACTGGACCAGATGCAAATTCACCAAAAGAAAATGGAAGAAAAGCTCACAAACAAACAAGCTCCACACGCCCACTCTCCACACACTAACCCCCCACACATTCTCCGAAGAGAAAATCTACACAATATCGATGCCACATCTGCTGGCCAGCAATTTCCGGCTGATTTCCCGCAAGATTTGACCGGGAATTTTGACCAAAATATTTTTGATTCCACCTCGAAAAATATTTATGCTCTCCAGGAGCAATTTAGAAACCCCTCCAACACTTCCAATCAAAATTGGAGGACTAACCCGAATCACTCCTGGAAAAACCCGAATCAGATTCCTTTTCCCAAACAAAACTATTTTGGGAATTATGGGCAATCTTTGTATCAATCTGGACCATCCCAGGATGATATTAATAATCAAGCCATGAAAACTCTACAAGGAATGTAGACTCAAATGATAGAAGTAACTCGCATGATTACCAATTTACAACACCAAGTTAAGGTTACTCCTGATCATCGACCAAATGGGAATTTACCATCCCAACCCATGCCCAACCCAAACAATCAAAGGAATCAATTCCAAGGTGGATATCCCAGTCAACCTATTCAGCCAGCACCTCAGCATCCGCCGGGTTTCAATAACAGCCAGGCACCCCGTCCTCATCCTAGAAACAACCAGACTGCAAATGCAATTACCTTGAGGAATGGGAAAACCACTCACAATACCCTGCCTGTTAAAGAAACCTGCTCTAATGACACACAGATTAACTCTTCCCCTCCTATTGTTCAGGAACCAATTCATGCAAAATAGGGCAACCCTGCCCCATTTCCACAAGCCCTCCACTCTTCAAAAAAGAAAAAGACAAAATCCGAGCCCACTGAGAAGGAACTAATGGATTTATTTGGGCAAGTAGAAATTAATATCCCTATCCTAGATGCCATTAAGTATATCCCTGGCTATGCAAAATTTTTAAAAGATTTATGTACTCCAAAAAGGCAACCCAAAAATTTAGGAAAGGTAATTCTTCCAGAGACAGTCAGCTCAGTTGTGCAGAGCCGACTGCCTCTTAAGAGAAAAGATCCCGGTGCCCCCTAATCCAAGTTATCATTAATGATACCTCATTTGATCGCGCTCTGTTGGATCTTGGTGCCTCAATTAATCTTATCCCCACAGTTATTTTTTAGGAATTTAAGATCGGTGAATTGAAGCCTGTTGAGGTTACTCTCCAATTAGCCGACCGATCTACGATTAAACCAAGGGGAATTGTTGAAGATGTTCTTGTCCGGGTCAAAAATTGTCTCTTCGCAGTAGACTTTTTAGTCTTGGACATAGAGGTACCTGAAGCACTTAAGTTTGCCCCCATTATTCTTGGAAGACCATTCTTAGCCACTGCCCGCGCCAATATTGATTGTGCTTCCAGAAAGATGAAGATCATGTGTGGCGATGAATCTATAACCTTAGACATTTTTCAAGCCTCTAGGCGATTCCAAGAACCAGATTTCTTTGATGATTCAGATTCAGAAATAGAAAACATTGTGGAGGAAACATTGCAGATTTCCCAATTAGGTTCTTGTTTTGCTGTAAATACGATTCCTGAACAATCCACTTTTTCTCACCCTTCCACCTCAACCACACGACCAGCTAACCCTTTCACTCTCACCTCACCTCTAACCCACAAAGCAGAAACTCTTTCGGAACCGGGCCTACAATTGGAATTAAAACCTTTGCCCAATTCCCTTAAATATGTCTTCCTGGGTCCAAATCAGACCCTGCCCCTGATTATAAATTCTGGACTAACCGGGGCACAAGAGCACAAACTTCTCCAGGTTTTGAGTAAATATTGAAAAGCTATTGGCTGGACCCTTTCAAATCTTAAAGGCATTCATCCGTCCTATTGTACGCATTGTATATATTTAGAGGACGATTCTCGCCCCTCCCGCCAACCACAAAGGCGCTTGAATCCTAGTATGCAGGAGGTGGTAAAAAAAGAGATTATTAAGTGGCTGGATGCTGATATCATCTACCCCATTTCTGACAGCTCGTGGGTTAGTCCAACTCAAGTTGTCCCTAAAAAGGCTGGACTAATAGTTGTCACTAATGAAAATGGGGAAAATATAGCCACTCGAACCGCTTCTTCTTGGCGCGTGTGTATAGATTACAGAAAATTAAACACTGCCACCAAGAAGGATCATTTCCCGCTCCCTTTTATTGGTCAAATCTTGGAGTGGTTAGCCTGACGGGAATTTTACTATTTTTTGGACGGTTATTCTAGCTATAATCAAGTAGCGGTTCATCCTGAGGACCAGGATAAAACAACTTTCACCTGCCCCTTCGGAACCTTTGCTTTCCAAAGAATGCCCTTCGGTCTTTGCAACGCTCCTGCAACTTTTCAAAGGTGCATGCTTGCAATTTTTTCAGACCTGGTAGGTGAATGTTTAGAAGTCTTTATGGATGACTTCTCTGTTTTTGGAGATTCTTTTGACCATTGCCTCAAAAATCTTGAAAGAACTCTCCAAAAGTGCATAGAAGTTAATCTGGTCCTCAGCTGGGAAAAAAGTCATTTCATGGTCCAAGAAGGTATTTTCTTGGGCCATGTTATTTCAAAACAAGGAATCGCGGTAGATAAAGCAAAAATAGATGCTATATCTAAGCTCCCACCGCCCACTACTGTCAAACATATCAGATCCTTTTTGGGTCATGTGGGTTTCTACCGTCGATTCATACAAAACTTTTCCCAAATCTCCAAGCCTTTAAGTCAGCTTCTCACTATGGACCAGCCATTTGATTTTAATAAAACGTGCCTGGAGAGTTTTTTGAGGTTAAAGAAGTTACTGAGGCGCCAATATTGCAGGGACCTGATTGGAATAGTCCCTTTGAATTAATGACAGATGCCTCAGATTTTGCTGTAGGGGCCGTTCTAGGGCAAAGAATTGGCAAGAAGCCCGTTGTGATCTATTATGCTAATAAACCCTTGATGATGCACAACGGAATTACACGGTTACTGAAAAGGAACTTCTTGCCATTGTGTTTGCCTTAGAAAAATTTAGATCTTATCTATTGGGGTCACATGTCACTATTTATACAGACCACTCAGCAATTAAATATTTGCTGACAAAGAAAGATGCAAAACCCCGCCTTATCCGTTGGATTCTGCTGCTCCGGGAATTTGACCTGGAAATCAAGGATAAGGCGGGATTGCACAATGTAGTGTCCGACCATCTCTCTTGTCTTATGACAAATGACATAATGACCCCACCAGATTAGTTCCCCGATGAAAGTATTTTAGCTACTACAACCCTCCCTTGGTTTGCGCCCATCGCAAACTACTTAGCAACAGAACAAATCCCCGCTGATTGGCCAAAAATGAAACGGGATAAGTTCTTTGCTGATATTAAATATTATTTTTGGGAGGAGCCCGACCTTTTCCGCATTTGTGTCGATCAGGTCATTCGATGATGTGTCCCCGATTCTGAAATCCATGATATCTTAACACATTGTCACTCAATGGCTTGTGGCGGACATTTTTCGGGAAAGAAAACTGCAGCTAAAATCCTTAATGAGGGATTTTATTGGCCCAGCTTGCACAAAGATGCTCATGACTTCGTTCGGTCCTGTGTGCGATGCCAGAGCATCGGCAACATGACTCGAAAGGATATGATGCCCCTTAATCCGATTTTAGAGGTTGAAATTTTTGATGTTTGGGGCATCGACTTCATGGGACCGTTCATCAATTCTGGTGGGTATTTGTATATTTTAGTCGCAGTCGACTATGTTTCTAAATGGATAGAAGCAATACCCACCCGCATTAGTGATCACCATGTGGTTGTCGAATTTCTTAAGAAAAATATTTTCTCAAGATTCGGCATACCAAAAGCCACTATCAATGATGGAGGCTCACATTTCACCTACTCACAATTCTGTCACCTCCTTTCTAAATATGGGGTTAATCATAAAATTTCCACGCCATATCACCCCCAAACTAATGGTCAGGCTGAAGTTTCTAACCGGGAAATTAAAAATATTTTACAAAAGACGGTTAGGCCCGACCATAAAGATTGGTCCACCAAATTGGACGACGCTTTATGGGCCTACCGTACCGCTTTTAAAACTCCTCTTAGCATGTCTCCCTTCCGTCTGATTTTCGGGAAGGCATGCCATCTCCCGGTAGAATTAGAACACAGGGCTTTTTGGGCAATAAAACAACTAAATATGGATTTATCTGATGCCGGTAACCATAGAAAATTACAATTAACTTAATTGGAAGAATTACGTAATTTTTCCTATGAAAATGCGAGGATTTATAAAGACGAACAAAGAAATTTCACGATAAATATATTGTTCGGAAACACTTTGACGTTAATCAACATGTTTGGCTTTTCGATGCAAGATTATGTCTTTTTCCTGGCAAATTAAAATCTAAATGGACCGGCCCTTTTATTGTCCATAAAACATATCCATACGGCGCTGTTGACCTTTTTGATCCAAAAACAAATTCTACATTTCAAGTCAATGGCCAGCGTTTAAAGCCCTATTTTGACCATACGCCTAAAAATCTGTCTAAATCTTTTAATTTTACTGAGCCAGCCACCCTTGATCACTAATGCACATCACGCCCGGCTAAATGGCGTAAAAGACAACACTGGATGGGAGGTAACCCATCTTTTTTTTTTCTTACTTTCTCTTTCTTCTTTTTCCAGGTTTTGTTCATCCTAAACCCGACCGTTCTTCACTAAGGTGATCCCTTTTCCCTCCTAATGCATGAGGACATGGCATATCTTAAGCATGGGGGGGTGTTTTTAAATTTTTACGATCGATTTAGGATGTTCAAAATCTAAAAACATGCAATTTTCTTTAATTTATTTCGTGCTTGCATACCCAAAAAATTAAAAATGTTAAAACTTTTTGAGGAAAAATTTTGAAATCGGGACTAAGGTCGAAAAAAATTCACTTTTGGTACAATGGGATTTAATCTTTAACAAACTAGGGATGAGGATATGGATCTGATCATTAGAATTCCAGGGTCTATTTTAGACTAGATCAGATATCCTTCTCTAAAATTCTACCTGAACTCATGATAGTTCAGGTAACTTGAACCTATTTTGTAATACGGAAAGTAGTTGACTTAGTTTCTGACTCAAAAACTTGCGTGTCTTGAGAAACTTCTTGTGTTTATTTACACACACAAGCCAACACTTAAAAACAATTAAAATTTTTGAAAAAACTCCCTTGTTTGGATTTAATAAAAGTCTGAAGCAGATCATTGGTTTGAGTTCCCACCGCCGAGAAGGAGGAAAATGCCTCCTTTGAGGATGCGATGTCAACATGTTACCGCCTCGGCACTGCTCCATATCTATATTTCATATCTTTAGACGAAGCATTAAAGCGCATTTTAGCAGCTCAAGTGTCTTGGATGGTGCTCTACCTATAGCGTCGGAGCAAGAGCTTGAGTTTGCTTGGAGCGCCCCTTTTCACCGCATCGTGTTTTGGGGTTGTGAGCTCCTGGGTGGTGTCATGGACAGTGCTATCCCGAAGTACTGGCGCCAGAGCCCCCTCGAGCAATGGTAACGGGAATGATGATCCCAACACATCTGTTGTAAGACTAAGCTAAAAATAAGCATGGGGGTAAAAAAAAAAAAAATAACACGCCCTTACAAATGTTGGCTTTTCACAAGCACAGACACAAGATTTTAAAGGATTTTGCAAGTTGCGAATCAGATTCATGAGCCAGAAAAATCCTAAAAACAAACATTTCAAGTCATCTGAATTAACAAGGGGCTAATTTGTGAATTTTCTGGAGGATATATTGATCCTGTTCTATCTAATGGTTGAATCCAAAAACAAATCCCGATGTTTATCTTTAACAAATCCTGTACCTCCTGTGTTTTAATCTACCAAGGTCCCTTAATCTCTTTTTCTAGTCAAAAGTCAAAAAAATTAGATTTCCCAAAAATTCTGTTTTCCAAAAAATTAAAGTTTTGCTAAGAGACTAGCAAAAGATAAGTATGGGAGTGTGATAAATGCCAGTTTATCATCATTCTTACGCATTAAAACAAACATAGCTCTTAGGATTTTACTTCGCAAATGGGTTTTTGGGCTGCATTTAGGCATAAATTAGGTTAAGCATGCATTGCATCTTTTATTTATCTTTTTAATATGTTTTTGTGAGTGTTAGGGATGTACAGATATGCAAATCTTTAAAACCCTAGCACTCAAGAAGGCAAATGGTGAAGGAGAAGCCCAGAGTTGTTGGAACTCAGCTCGATCCAGCTCACCATAGCTGGAACGTAGCTCACTTGAACTAGGGTTAGCTCATCCCAGCTCCATTCAGCTAATCTCAGCCGAATGGTAGCTCAAGAGAGTTCATCTTAGCTCACCCTAGCTCAAGTCAGCTCAGATCCAGCTCAACTTAGCTGAGTCTAGCTCATCTCAGCTCCTACTAGTTTATAGGGAGCTCTAGCTAGCTCAGCTGAATTGACAGGAGTTCACCCCAGCTCAGATCCAGCTACATCCAGCTCCACTCAACTCCAGCCAGCTGAAGAAGAACTCATCCCAGATCAGGAAGCTCAAGTCCAGCTCCCGGGGACTTAGCTTAGCTCAGCTCAGTTGAGCTACGCTACCTTAGCTGCCTCAACCAGCTTGATTCTCCCCTGGAGCATCAGACCTAGCTCACCTCAGCTCATTTTGGTAGAAGCTAGCTTACTTTAGCTCGGCTTAGTAGCTAGCAAAGAACTAGCAAGCTAAGCCAGCTAGAATAGCTCCATACCAGCCTCTTCAGCAGCAGCCAGCTCCAATTTCAGCTCCAGACTTCTCCTCCTCAGCTCCTCCCTCCAAACTCTAGCTCCAACACCTTCTCCTCTACTCCTCCATTAGCTAAGCTAGCTTATCTTAGCTTATCTTAGCTTAGCTTAGCTATGCTCCAACTTCCTTGGCTTGTACCACCCCAAAAACCCACCTAACAACTCCACCCAACTAGCTCCACCTAAGCTCCACATAAGCTAACCTACTTGGCAACAACCTAACCTACCCACCACCTCCAAAAGACACCTAAAAGTGGCGCCAAAAACTACCGTAACCACCCCCTTAATGGCGCCACTTTTCCCTCCAAAATCCCCCCTCATCTCCACCACACAATTTCCCTTGAATTCATCTCCACCATCCACCTAACCCCCCTTCTAGAAGACCCCATGTTGGCGCCAAAGTGGTGGTGTCTCTCCACCACCAAAAGACACCAACACCACCATAACCACCCCCTTTAACACCCCTTGGGTTGGACCCAACTCACCTTAGCCATAGGATCACCAACTACCTCCATCCTTCCATCCTAGCCCTCCATTTCAAGGGGCACCTTAACCCCCCATCCTACCCTATAAAAAGACCACTACCCACCACCATTCAAGGCATCCTTGGCTAGCAATTTCACTCTCATATTCCACCAAGAAGCCCACGTCCAAGAGAGAAGAAGAAGAAGATTAAGGGGATATTCTGTCCCCTTGGTGCCTTCCCCACTTCCCTTCTCTCTTGGGTCACGCCAGCCAAAGGAGAAGCCAGGCAAGGAAGATCTTGGAGGAGATCTTGAAGGTGGTCACGCCACCTTGGAGGAGTTTTTGAGGGTGGTACACACCCACCCCTTGGAGAGAGCATTAAAGGTGGTAGCTTCCACCTTGGAGGAGCTCTCAAGGAAGGAGAAGAAGGAGGCCCTCTTTTCAAGCCAAGGAGCAGCTAGGCTTGGAGCAAGAAGATGCCCTTCATCACCATTTTTGCAAGAGGATTTGTGTTTCTTTTCTTTCTTTTAGATTTGTTTAAGCATTCCTCTACTTGTCATTGAAAAGAACACTCATTCTAGTTAATTAAATTGCCTTCTTTTTACCTTTTTACTGCAATTGTTACCTTTGGTTCTAGCACTTGTTTCACCTCTTCTTCCTAATTACTCTAGGCCTCCACTTGCCTAGAGTGAGCTTAGGAAGAAGATATTTCTATCTTTTAAATTTTAGTTAAGCATTTGTAGGTGTTAGTACTTTTCGTTACAATTCGCATTTTGCCCTCGTCTTTTCAAAACAAAAAAATTACATATTGAAAAATATCAAAAAGAAAGTTAAGATCTATCTATAAGCAAGAGGATTAGTTTTGCAATTTTTGCCTCCTTGGACGACCCTAGATACTCCCCTATCTAGGATATAAATTTAAAAGCGAAAGTGGATTTACGTGTTACAACGACGTTAAAAACCTGCTTTTACAAATCACGCGCAATTCACTATCAAGCCGCTGGAACCTGAAAGCACCAAAATGGCCTCGCGGCCACGTTAAAACCTAAGGGAGCTTCACCATGGTCGGTGAATGTGCAGAGGTGGTCAGCGAGGCGTGGGACCACCTGTGGGAGCGTTCCTAGGGCACACAGTGGCTGTGAAGGTGGGTTAGGTCGGTGGAGGTTTGTAGTGTGTGTGGGGGTTGGTGAACATGCGGAGGATGATCAGTGAGTCGGGGCAGTGCTTAGGGACCGGTTGGCGAGGAGGGAGGTGGTCTATGGTGGTCGAGCGTCCTTGCCGGACTTGGTGGTCGGAGGTGAAGGGGATGATGGTGGTTGGCGTGTGGCAGTAGTCGATTTAGGAAATTAATATGTGGAAAATGAAGAGGGGAGAAAGGGGTACTTATCTAAGGTGTTCAGAGCGAAGGGGAGAGGTGGAGGGCAAGCGGCGGGTACTACCATTGTCAGAGATGAAGAGGGTTTGCAGGGCACGCGCTGGTACGGCGTGGCGTGGAGGAGAATGGCGGAGATAGCTCTGCCACTGGTATTGTGGCAGAGCAATGAGAAGAGGGAAGGAGAGTTGCCGGAAGCTTCAGGCAATTGGTCGGAGTGAGGAGGAGACGAGATTGGGGGGTAATCTTCGGCCAATTCGAGCTTGAAGGAAGCAGCGAGGTCTAGGCTTCCTTAAATAGGTGCAGGTAGAGCGAGAAGCGCATGGAGGAGGTGGGAATGCCATGCCAGAGGTAAGGTCGGAGGGAGACCCATACCTCTCGAGCATTCGCACGAGAGGTATGGGGGGTTTCAAGGCATGGGGAGCTGCCCATGCAGTAGGGGCTTCGTAGGGAGCTCCCCTTTCAAATCTGGGGGTGGCTCCCCATGCAAGCGAGGAGAAAACCTCCGTGCAAAGTCGCCAGAGTTATGGTCCCTGCTACGATGGAAGAGGGACCGAAATGAAGAAAGGGACGAAGAAGTTAGGGGGGAAATTGCAAGGGTTTCAAAAAGTTGAGGATCTAAATGTAATTTGGTGGACCAATTTGCAAAGTGGGTCAAGAGGACCTTCCCTTAGGTTCAAATTTTGATATAAACCTAATTTCGACCTAAGGAATCCAATGGTGAAGTTAGATTTTAGGTTTGACCACGTTTGTCTAGACATTTTGCACAAAAACCCAAATTAAGTCAAATATTAGGCATGGACCCCAATTTAGGTCAAAACAGGTTCCAAAGGCTAAATTGAAGGTTCTAAACCCTAGGGGATATTTTTCCATGAATTTTAGAGGGTTTAGTCAATTTTTATCTTGCCTAGAACCTTGTGAATTTAAGTGGATTTGTTTTAGGGTTATAGAATGTCACTTAATTCCTAGATTTCACAATAATCCTTTTTTGACTGATCCATCTCACTTTTTCTCTTATTAAGTCCAATTGACCTATGTCTAGACCCTTAGAAATCCCATTGATGCACTGCAATGGTAAAATTGTAGTTTTACCCCTTATTTTATGTTCTCTTCTTAGATTAGTGTTTCCTTGAATTAAGCCTTTCTCTTGGTTATGTAGGAGCTTTTTGTTCACTTTATTAGGTCAAAATGTGCTAGTTAGGGTTCATGATGAGGTTCTCATCACTAATACGCGAAACACGCATGACCAGGAAACTGCACACAATATCTACCACTCTCCGGGGATGAATATGTATCCACCCCCATCTAATTATGGCTTTGGAGGAAACTCTGGGCAACCCTACCACAGTTGGGGGAACTCTAAACCCTCGTACCCTGATTATTCTAGGGATCCTCAGACATATGAGGATCTCCATGCCATCCAGAACAATCCCTTCTCAAATACCTACAACCCTGGATGGCATATTCATCCAAACTTTGCTTGGTCGGGAAATAACCCACCTCCAAGACCTTAATTCAAACCTCGACCACAAAACCCACATCCCTATCAACCCATTCAACCAAGGCCCATTCAAAATTTCCAATTTGGACCACCTAAAGAAGATCAGACATCTTTGATTCTCTAGACCTTGGTTGACATGCAAAAACAACATAAAGAAGAGATCTCTGAGATGTGAAATCAATTGGCCAAACTAGCAAGTGCTCTCCAGCTAGGTGCACTCCCTTCTCAGCCTTTGCCAAATCCAAATAACATGCCAAACCAGAGGTGCGTTATGAATCCAAATTAGGGCCAAGTCCACTTTGTCTATCAGGCCCCTTCTGCTCCATCCCCTGACGGGGTAGGTGCTTCAACCTCTTATTTTGGATTTCAGCAGTAGAAACCTATCCTCTCTAGCCCAAACCAGAATCAGGTAGGAATAAATTTTGTCACCACCCGTAGTGGAAAAACAACACAGGACCCACCTTTTCCTAGCCATAACTCGCCTAAGACTGTAGGCCCTAACCCTAGATTGGTCATCCAGGACACCTCGATCCCTAATAAAAAACCTGAGCCAATTCTAGAGGAACCAACTAAGGTCCCATTTCCCGAGGCCTTGACCAAGGGAAAGAAGAAACTCAAACCCGTGGTTCTCGAGGAGAACCTGGTCAAGCTCTTTGAGTAGGTCCAAATAAACATCCCATTGATGGATGCAATTCACCACATACCAACTTATGCAAGATTCCTAAAAGATATATGCACACCAAAACGTAAGCCACAAACAAAAGGCGGGAATCCAATAGTACTGTCGAAGCAGGCTAGCTCTGTCATTTTGAGTAAACTCCTGCCTAAGGCAAAAGATCTCGGTACCCCTCTAATCTCCTATACAATAGGTGATATTCAATTTAATCATGAATTATTGGATTTGGGAGCCTCCATAAACCTAATACCTACATCCCTACTTGACCACCTTGAAGAATCTGAGCTTAAACCGACAGAGGTGACATTACAGTTGGCTGATCGATCTATTAAGTCACCTAAAGGAATTCTCGAGGATGTCATAGTTAGGGTATGTGATTTCTACTTCCCCATGGACTTTATAGTTTTGGACATGGATGCTCCTTAGAATTTGAAGAACGCACCAATCATTTTGGGGAGTCCTTTTCTGGCCACAGCTAGGGCCAATATCAATTGTGAAGAGGGTCAAATTGAGTTAAAATTTGGGAACAAGACACTAAAGATCGAAATCTTTAAGTCCCAAAAAGGAATTAATTGTGGGGTTATTGAGCAGATCTACGATATCGAATCCGTGGTTGAAGAGCCCTTTGTTGAGGAAAACCCGCTTATCCCTAATATTCAACCACAAGAGGATCAAACCCCACACTTAGAGGAGCTTGAACCAGACTTAGAGATACCTTTAGTTCCTACCCCTGCTCCTGAACCTCACCCTGAACCACCTGCTGATGTTGAGAATCCAGTCATGGAGTTGAAACCCCTCCCTAACCATCTCAAATATGTCTTCTTGGGTTCCGATCAGACCTTTCCTGTGATTATCAATTCCCGCCTTACCTCTAATTAGGAAACCCACTTGATTTTTGTCCTCCAGCAACATCGAAGAGCCATTGGGTGGACTCTCGATGACCTGACTGGCATCAGCCCCTCATATTGCATGCATCACATCTACACCAAAGAAGGCTCACGACCATCCCATGGAATGCAGAGATGCTTGAATCCTAATCTACAGGAGGTCGTGAAAAAGGAGATCATCAATTGGTTAGATGTAGGTATCATCTACCCAATCTTCGATACTCATTGGGTGAGTCCAATCCAGGTTGTGCCCAACAAGGCAGGACTCACCATCATTACGATTGAAATTAGAGAGACTATATCGACCCGTATAGCTAACTCGTGGAGAGTCTGTATTGATTATTGAAGACTAAATGCCTCCATGAAGAAGGATTATTTCCCACTACTATTCATTGATCAGATACTCAAGAAACTAGTGGGAAATCGATACTTTTGCTTTTGGGACAGGTACTCCGGTTACAACCAGGTAGCAATCCATCTGAGGACCAAGAGAAGACCACCTTCACTTGCCCCTAAGAAACATACGCATTCCGTAGGATGCCTTTCGGTCTCTGCAATGCACCTGCTACCTTTCAACAGTGCATGCTTGCCATATTCTCTGATATGGTAGGTGAATACCTTGAAGTCTTCATGGACGACTTCTTGGTATTTGGGGAATCTTTTGATGATTGCCTCTTGCACTTGGTCCAAATCCTCAAGCGTTGTATCGATGTGAATCTGGTTCTTTCTTGGGAAAAGAGACACTTCATGGTACCTGAGGGAATTGTCCTAGGTCACCTGGTCTCTGAAAAAGGCATCCAGGTTGATCAAGATAAGGTTAATTTGATTTCCAAGCTACCCATGCCTAGCTCGGTCAAGGACATCCATTCTTTTCTGGGGCATGTCGATTTTAACTGCTATTTCATTCCTGATTTCTCAAAAATTGCACGCCCCCTGACTAATCTTCTCTCAAAGGATGTCCCTTTCGAGATCACCAATGAGTGCATTCACGCATTTGAGAGCCTACGTAATCGGGTTACTCAAGCACCAATCCTACAATACCTTGACTGGTCTCTACCCTTTGAGATCATGTGTGATGAGTCTGACTATGCAGTGGGTGCGGTGCTTGGGCAGAAAGTCGATGGGAAACTTGTGGTCATCTACTACTCCAGTAAGACATTGGATGAGGCTCAGTGTAACTATACAGTTACTGAGAAAGAGCTGCTAGCTGCAGTATTTGGCTTGGAGAAATTCATATCTTATTTTCTGGGGTCCCGTGTCATCATTTACTCGTAACACACCGCTGTGAAGCACTTATGAAGGATGTGAAACCTCGACTAATCCATTGGATCTTGCTATTGCAAGAATTGGATCTTGAGATTCACGATAAGGCTGGAAAACAGAACGTGGTAGCTGACCATTTGTCCCATCTTCCTTCTTCAGTCATTAACCCATCTGGATCGATCATCGAGCATTTTCCGGACGAACATTTACTTGCCATTCACGGTCTCCCCTAGTTTACTTCCCATGTGAACTACTTAGTTACGGGCAAAGTCCCACCAAATTGGGCAATTTGCAGGCGGGACAAGTTAATTTTTGAGGCCAAGTACTATATTTAGGAGGAACCGTATCTCTTCCACATTGGCAACGATCAGATGATCCGGAGATGCATTCCTAACAATGAGGTTAATGATGTGATCTCATTCTACCATGACCAGGTTTGCGGTGGCCATTTCTCTGGGCGTAAAACCGTAGTGAAAATTCACTAGTGTGGGTTCTTCTAGCTTACGTTGTTCAAAGATGCACAAATGTATTGTAGGGCATGCGCTCGTTGTCAGACCCTCGGCAACATGGGCTCGTGAGATATAATGCCCTTAAACCCGATAATTGTGTGCGAAATCTTCGACATATGGGGAATCGATTTCATGGGACCCTTTCCCGGATCCAACGGCTTTGAATATATTCTACTCGCTGTTGATTATGCCTCTAAGTGGATCAAAGCCATCCCCACAAGAACTAGTGATCATAAAGTTGTCCTCCGATTTATCCAGGAGAACATCTTTTGCATATTAGGGGTTCCTAAGGCCATCATCAGTGATGGCGGGTCTCATTTCAATAATGTGCACTTCCAGTCCCTGATGAAAAAGTATGGGGTATTGCATCGTATCTCGACTCCTTACCACCCCCAGACTAATGGACTGGCAGAACTGTCAAATCGAGAGATCAAGAAGATCCTTCAGGTCACTGTTCAGCCTGATAGGAAGGACTAGTCTACTCTCCTTCCGGAAGCTCTGTGGGCTTATAGGACCACCCACAAAACCCAATTAGGCATGTCTCCCTTCATATTAGTGTATGGAAAGGCATGTCACCTTCCCGTAGAGATGGAGCATAAGGCCTATTGGGCAGTACAGAAGTGTAATCTAGATCTGATGAAGGCTGGAATACACAGCCAGTTGCAATTGAGCGAGATCAAGGAACTACACAATGATGCATATGAGAACTTGCATATCTACAAAGAGCGGGTCAAAGCCTTCCTTGACAGGCACATTATGTGAAAATCTTTCCACCCTGGTCAGAAAGTCTTACTCTTTAATGCCAAGCTCAAACTCTTCCCAGGCAAACTCAGATCTAAGTGGACTGGACCATTATTGGTAAGATGAATCTTTGGAAATGGAGCCGTCGAAATCAGTCAACCCAGCCTTGATTCTGAACCTTTCATCATGAATGGCCAGCAACTCAAGCCGTTCATTGAACTCACTAATACAAACTTGGCTAAGGTATCTTTTGATCTCCATTTTTCCTGAGCTTATTGCACTTGGTTGATGGAGTTAAATTCAGCACTTAACGAGAGGCAACTGGTCATCTTTTGAAAAAAATTGAAACCCTTTTGACAGATCTCTTTGCTGAACTCATATTGTACTTTAGGGTTCATCCATTAGAATAGCCGACTCCACCTCTAGTACTTGTACCAGAGCTTGAAATCTTCCGCAACAATCATCCTGACCTGTCCACCCACCCTTTGAACCTGTTCTAATGTATGATCTAAGATGAACTCGAACCCACCTAATTTACAATGAGGACATTGTAAAACGTAGGCATGGGGGGTATGAAAGTGCTAAATGCCATGAAAATCAATTCACAAAAAGGGCTTCATCAAAAAAGATTATTATATATTTCATCATAAAAAAAACATAGGATTGAGGAAAAAGGAGAGCCATTTTGAAAGAAGGAAGAAAAAGAAAATTGAAAAGAAGAGAAAGGAGCAAAAAGATAAAAGAAATGGAGTCCCTTCAAAGTAATATGGAACTTACCTAACTTCTAGGTTGGATCAAATGATGAATTAAGACCTGAAAGGCTAAAACTTAAAGGATTAGTGGCGAATATCGACCATAGGCCTCTTAGATCTGATTGCATTTAAACACTCACGTACTTGTCACGATCCGGATTAGTCCTCAAGAGGTTGGGGAAAATGCAAAGCTTGTGTATTAGGTCTAAGGCTTAGGTAGTATTCGGCCTCATTAACTAACCTCTGATTTACGGGACTCAGTAACTTAAGCACCCTAAATCACACGCAGTCAGGTTCAGTGCGCTCTAAATAACGAAATCATGCCAAAGGGCATTTAATCTGTTCTGAAAAAGTCCTAAGATCTAGATTAGGAGCGGCTCGAAAACACAAGTTGATTTGGATGAATTCTCGACATGGAGAGGCGAGAAATTCAGTTCGAAGATGTGCAATAACATATCATCTCCTCAGTGCTTGTCGCCTAGGATATCTAAATATCCTACCGGGGGCATGTAAGCACCTTGTGCTAGTTTAGATGCCATAGGTAGCATTATCACAAAATGTTGATTGCTAGGGTCTGAATTTAGCTACAGAATGCCATGGCTGAGATTATCCTGAAATCTCGAAAGCCAGGGTTCTGGGGGTTGCCATGGGCAGTGCTATCTTGAAGCATCGATTGCTAGGGATCCTGCGAGGATTGATGGTGGGGACAAGGAATCCGATACAGACCGTGTTTAGGGCCAATCCAGAAATGGATCTAAGAAAAGATATAATGAAAATAAAATAAGAGAGAAAGCTCTGCACAAACCAAATTCTCCTTCTATGTCTCTCTCAAAATGCACTGGCAAACTGAACTTGGACTAACTATGTTTTAAGCACGGGTGCTTTAACCGCTGGGTACAACGAACCTTAGGATAGTTCCTGCGAGCCTTAGAAACCTTCGTGGTAGACTGAGGTGAAAGCTAGTCAAGTCTAGATCTGGGCTGGTACTTGAATACCTTTAGGCCTATTATTGGTATTAAGATCTGATTCCTAGAGATGCGGCTAAGTAAGGCATCTTGACGATTACAACCGACATAGATAACTAGTTCAATTAATAAAATTTTGCTAAGGGACTAACAAAAGCTAGGCATGGGGGTATGATGGGAACACCATCATGAGCCATAACTAGCTCAATTTGGTCTTATAAAGTCAATAAAAACTCCATATCAGTCAGAAGGTATCTAGATGAGGAAGAGTTGTTCTAAGAAGAAATGTTGAAAATAGGGTTATTTCTGTAATTCTACCATCAAATCACAAATGCATAATAACCATGAGGTATGCCAGAGGTTTATTAAAGGTCATTTAGTCATTAATATCTAATAAGTAGGTTCATGCAAACAGAAACGGGTTTTCATGCATTTCAAGAATTAAAGGACAGTTGAAACCCTAAAAATAGACCCGCTTAATTAACTGAAGTTTTGGTCAATATAAAATTCACATAAACCCTCCAAAATTCATAGAAAAATATTTTCTAGGGCTTAGCATCCTTGAATTCTCCATCAGTATCCATTTTGACCCAAAATAGAGTCACAGACAGATTATTACCCTAATTTGGGTTTTTGCATAAATTACCTAGTAAAACTAGGTCAAAACCAAAATCCAACTTCACCATGGATTCCTTAGGTCTAAATTAGGTTTGTATCAAAATTTGGACCCAATTAGAGATTACCTTGACCTAGTTTGCAATTTAGTCCAAGCCTAACTCTTTTTATCCCAAATAACCCCTCATCTTTTGAATTCCTTACAAAATGCCCCCTATCTTTGTCGTCACTCTTTGCACAAAGGTCCCTCATCTATTATCGATTAGGAGTCCTACTCCGACGAGCTTTAATTGGCAAGAACGTGGCAATTACTTGACTAATCCCTCTCAAAATTGAAAGGGAGATTCGTCAAGTAATTGCCTTCAAATCAAACCTATTCATGGGCTCCAATTCTTTCCCAATCTCTCATATAAACGTATGAGAGATGTGGGTATCCTTTGCCAGTGAGCTTACCAAGCTTGGAATCTTAGTCTTCAAGCCTTAAACCTCTTCCCATGGACTATAAAACGAGAAGGGGCAAGAACCCGAGCTCCTTAGCAAATTTTGGTTAGAGAAATCCCTCTCTTCTCTCTCTCCGGCCACCTCTGTGATTTGCTCCAATGACCTCTCTCTGACTCACTCCTCCGCACCTCCAACCATCAAATTAGAGGTGCCAACTTCTTCCTTACTTCCTCGCGCACCTCCCCGATCAAAGGGAGGGCATTCTTGTACCTCATTCACTGTTGCCACTTCACCATCGTCTCCATCTTCTCTAGCTCTGGTCAGCCACAACCGGAAACTTTCACCAATCTCCTCTGCTCCTAAGGCCCTCTACATCTTCCACCTTCCCTCTACTTCTCTCTCCCACACTGAAAACACATATGCAACCTCCAATCGCTCATATCCATCTCTGTCTTCTCTACCCCCGAACACCACTGCGACAAAGCTCTCCGTCCGCTGCACCACACCATAAGCCTCACCACCTATCCCAAAAGCATCATCTCATCCTCGCGAGCAAAACCCCTCAAGAAATTGAGGGTTTGCTTGCTCTATAGTGACACCGAACTCCATGCTCACCCCGCCAAACACCACCGTCGAACACCACCATGGTCAAGCGTGTTTCACGTGTTAGAAATTGGGGTTATGTGTAACCCGTCGTCGTTGTTGCAAAACACGTCGATCAGATAAAATTTATACCAAAACTCTAAGGGAGTCCCTAGTCGAACACCGGGAGGTGACGTTTACTATAAGTGAAAACCACGCTTCGTTTTGTTTCTTTTTGGTATTTTAGGGTTTTGTTATTTTTTGTATTTTTGTAAGAAGAAAACAAGCAAACTATTCACAAGATAGAGATGTGGTACAAATCTGATATATTACTTCCAATGTCAATTACAATAAACTATGAAAGCATAAAAAGAGAGGGGGGTGAGAGGAAATCTCCCAAATTGGCTGTTCGGTGAGACGACAGCGCTTGGCGGAAGCTTGGACGAAGGAGGTGAGGAGCGAGACGACAGAGGTGAGATGCCGGAGGATGTCATGTTGAGAAAAGCTTCGGCGTGGCTTCGGAATGGTGAGAAGATGGAGATGATCTGCTACCAAAATGGAGGTGGGAGGATGGCTCCAAGGCAACCTATGAAGGGAGATGGGAAGTTGGAGGAGTATTTGGTGGGGCAGAGGTTTGCTACACTAATAGGCACCCTGGGAGCTTGAGAACAAGCTCTAATGGATCATTGGTAGGCTTACTATAGGTTGGGAGTACGTGGGAGTAGAGTGGGTAGAGATGGCTTGAAAGGGAGGGGGTGTAGGTCCTTTTATAATAGAGGAGAAGAGGCAAAAATCGTCTCTGGGTCTTTATTGACGTCCATAAATGTCGCTGCAGCTATCACTAAAGATCTACCCTTCAATTCCTCTTGCTGGCGCACACAGGCCATTAATGACAACTGCAAGCATCACTAAAGGCCCATAACTATCACTGAAGATTTGCGCCTGTCCTCTGCTGGTGCCCACTCCCTGGCCTGCTCAACTGGCGTGCGCATCGTGCCCTGCATGCTCCTCGCGCCGTGTCGTGCACGCACTGCCTTATGCTAGCATGCACGTGGGCACACACTGCGCAGCTGCTACTGCTGCTTAGAACCCAGCCGAATTACAAATTGCGGGGACCTGCAGGGATTCAAACTTGCGCCCCTCCCTTGCAAACCGGTGCTCTAATCATTACGCTATATCTTCCCTTTGTCACGAGGAGCAGCTTGGTGCAAACGCTTCCTAGACATTAGATCTTGATCCAACGGCTAGGATTCAAGGGTACTGATGAAGGAATTAGGCAGTGCTAGTGGCCGGTGTTGGGCGGCCTGGATGGCGCCACATGGCACCATCTAGGTCGTTCATCTTCTTCTTGTGGAGAGTGCTATAGAGCTCAGATTTGGGCGATTCTCACGTCAATGGACTACGATCGTTGCTCTAAATCCATTCATATGGTTGAATTCTTCATCCGAAGCTAGTAAAGATGTCACGCTGCCTCCTGGCCATGTAAAATGATGGAATTAATGTACATAATATACAACTACCCTAAATGCAATGCAATGGATGTTTATGTAATATTTATATCATGATATGCAATGCTATGCCTAGGAACTATTATAAATAAGCATTTTATGATGAATTTATATGTGCTTATTATACCCCCACGCTTACTTTTTGCTAGTCCCTAGCAAAAATGAACCTAAATGCTATGTATAAAAGTAAAATCAAGGTTCGAGTATTTAGGCAAAATTCGTTGATTGCTTTAGAAAATCTCAACCCTAATGCCTAATTAAAAAGACTTATCAGTGCCTGGGTGTCTGCCAGAATGCAGACCGTCCATGCCCTCGCCTTATTTGAAAAGGGAAAATACATTTTTTTTATTTTTCTTCTTTTGTATTTTTTTTTTTTGTACTTTTGGAGTTTGAGAGTTCTAGGATAACTTTTTGCGGCTGCCCGATCCACCCAAGACTCGAAAAGGACTCTAAGTACTAAGCATCTTTGTGAAAAAGTGAAAGACTCACTAGATGGCCATTAAAATGGACTTCGTGTTTCTACGACCCTAGGTGACCTTGCCTAAAGGTTTATCTTTACGATCGGTAGCTTTCTCCCTACTTCTTTTACTTATGAGTTCAACACAAGGGCGAGCCCAGTGTATATCTCCCTAGTTTATTCTACTTTCCCACTTCTTCTCTACGTGTTTTGGGAATTATTGTGCATTTTATGAGCTGGGCTCTGGATAACCGACCAATGGGCTGTTACCCACGACCACTTGCTAGCCATACTTGTGCGGTGATGTGTGGCCTTTTTTATTTATTTATTTATTTTCTCCTTTTTTTCTTTTCTTTTTTGGGTATTTCTCTATTTTTTTCTTTAAAGTAGGTAGCTTCCCTGATCTAAAATTTACCTAAAGGCAGTACAAAGAAAATGGTCTTGTGGTTGGGCTCTAGACAACCGACCGATGAGCTATTACCACCGATAACTTGCCAGCCATACCACCCAAGTCGGTCCAGTAGCTACCTAATTTCCGTAAAAACTGTCGGAAAGTGAGTCAGTGCGAATAGTGTGTAGATGCTTAGCCTTAAAATTCCCCCAAATCAGAGGGCGAGTTGATAAGTCGTATACTTATCATCCCAATTTATTTACCAAATTAAAATGAATTTGAATTAGGGAGGACTCGAGACTAAGTTCACATTCGAGTGGACACCCAGGCTAATTAAGCCCGAAGACCTAAAGAGTCAAGTGTTCAAGTCTCAAAGTATCAATTCCTAAAGTTTGCAACTCCTAATGCCTAAGTTCTCGTCTCCTAATTCTATTTTTTTTCTTTTTTTTTAATTGGAATAAAAGAAAGCAGGAAATTACTATTACAGCTGACAAAATGATTATAAGATATTTCCACCCCCCATGCTTATCTATTTCAATGTCCTCATTGTTCAAAATGAAAGCATGCAAGAGAGTAGAAGTGGAAAAATAGTACTTGGTTTCCATAAGACTCTGGTCAGCTTGGAATAGTCTTTACATGTGCTGAGTTTAGTGCCTTCAGTTGGGTGATGATCAGCCTGCGGTGGTTACGGCAAGGTAAGAGCAACTTTGTCTGAGACGGGTTCAGGGAGCACATGGTCAACAAAGGGTTTGAGATGTTGTCTGTTGACCTTGAAAATATTACCTGTCTTTAGGTCAAAGATATCGACGGCCCCGTTAGGGAAAATCCGCTCAATAACGAACGGGCCACCCCACTTAGACCTAAGTTTACCGGGGAAAAGCTTCAATCGAGAATCGAAAAGCCAGACCTTCTAGTTTGGCTCAAAGCTCTTACATGAAATCATCTGGTCATGGAGAGCTTTCGTCCTTGCCTTATAAATTCTGGCGTTTTCATAAGCATCATTTTGAAGCTCCTCCAACTCAGATAGTTGGAGTTACCTGGTTCTCCCAGTGTTTTTCAACGTTTCGTGCGGATTTAAAGCGTATTATGTTGTAGTATAACCGACAAAACGTTCGAACAAATATAAAGTTTTTATTACTCGAAGACCGGAGTATCCGAGGTCGAACACAGGGAGCAAACTCAGTACTTTGTAAAACCCAAGAATACAACTGTTAAATGCAAATATAATTGATTCAAAGAGTTTTTAAGAAAGATGTAAAAAAAATAGAATTAGACGTCTGATTTATGTATCAGACGTCTTAAATGTGATCTTTCTTTCCCTTTTTCTTCTTCTGCTTTGCCTTTCAGATCTCTTTGCAATCTTCCCTTGTCCTTCTTCTTCTCCTGCGAAGACCTCTAACCTTTCTGTTTTCCTCCTTCGCCTGCGAAGACTTCTTTCTTTCTTCTTCTTCTGTCTTGCTTTCTTCCTTCTTCGTTGCCTTCTTCTTCTTCTTTGTCTTGCTTTCTTCTTCTTCTTTGTCTTGCTTCTCCTTTCTTCTGCAGCGGCCACGTCCTTCTCCTGCAATCAGCCTGCCTGCACAGGGGAACAAAACCTAACCCTTCTCCCTCTACCCGCGCGTGTCTCTCTCTCAAGCAATTCACTCTAACCGCTCTCCCAGAGCCACAGTCTCAATCGGGTCGGATCGTACCCGGGACCAGGCGCACCTGCAGGTGTGTGATGCGCGAGGAGTGCGTAGGTCTAGGTCGGGTCGGATCCGCCAGGTCCGCGTGGTCAGGCCGCGGACGAGGCGGGTGGGGTCAGTGAGGGACCTCACCCCTGTGCTTTCGAGGCAGTAAACGTATATCACAAAAAAGCTTTATACCATACCTGTGCCTTGAGATTCCACGATGTGGGACTAAACTTTCCGCCCTTCCTTTGCGTGCGCCCGCAGACTCTCGTGTGCAATTGCCCACGCTGAAGGCCCTGCTGCTGATCCTTGCTGAACTCAGTCACCTCGCAACTCTTGCGAGAGTCTGCTGCACCTGCCGCCTGGGAAGCCTGACGCCTGCTGCTGCTCCAAGCTTCCTGCTGCTTCGACTGTTAATGGCGGCCGGAGCGTTTACCTGAACTTCCACAGAACGGCCTATTGGCCCAATTAGAATGGCTGGAAACCTTCGCCGTAGCACGGCGAAGGCGGTGGGTGATGCTGCAGGTTGCCTGTCGGCCTAGGCGTGCCCGCCTAGGTCAACCTGTGGCCGGAGACGGTGGGTTGTTCGGGGGGTGATTATGGAGGTCTGGAGTGGCAGTTGTGGGGTGGAGCGAGTTCCTGGTGGTGAGGCGGAGCTCACGAGGTGGTTGGCGAGCCGTGTGGAGTGGCGGAGTGGTGTGGGCGGCTCGCCGGAGTTCGGTCGGTGATGTGGAAGATGAGGGTGGTCAGCGTCGGTCGAGGGGTAATCAGATGAGATAACAGGGGGAAAAGAGAGAGGATAGGATGGAGAGGAGTTCTAACCTAATTGTAAGGACGAAAGGGGACAGAAGGCGGACAGCAGTACTTGCTGTCGCCGGAGAAGATGACGCCCAGTGGGGGAGAACGGCGGCGACGACGGGGCTGAGGCGGCGTGCGCTGGTACTGCGCGACGCGGAGGGAGGTCAGGAAGCTAACTCTGCCACTGGTTTTGTGGCAGAGCGAAGAGGGAGGGGAGGGAGGCTCGCCGGAGCTAGCTGGGGTATTTGACCGAGCAGGAGGAGAGGAATTGAAGGGGGAAACTCGGCCAAATCAAGCTCAAGATGAGTGGCCGGGTCCGAGGGGTGTTTTATAGGTGCTGGAATTGGTGTGCAGGGCGTGAAGGGCACGTAATTGCCTGAAGTTGGTCGCCGGAGATGGAAAGGAGTTAGGATACCCAAATCTCTCGTGCGTTCGCACGAGAGATTGGGTTCACACCAACGATTGTGATTGACTTTATGAGGAAGGGAATTCCTCAGAGAATCCTCCTTCCATTTCTGGGAGGGAATCTCTGAGGGATTAGAGAGCAATCCCTCTCCGAACCTCGCCGGAGTTCGGTTCTGCCCTAGCAATGGCGGCAGGACCGGTTTGCAAAGAAGGCGAGGAACCTAGGGGGCTCTCTGCAAGGATATTCAAAAGATAGGGACCTCTTTGTGATTTGGGTGTACTAACTTGCAAAGTAGGTCAAGATGACCTCTCCTTAGGTCCAAATTTTGGTATAAACCTAATTTGGACCTAAGGAAACCAATGGAGAAGTTAGATTTCAGGTTTGACCTCGTTTGACTGGATATTTTGCGTAAAAACCCAAATTAGGTTAATTGAAGAGCTAGGACCCTAATCTAGGTCAAACTAGGTTCCAAAGGCCAAATTAAGTGTTCTAAACCCTAGAGTATGGTTTTCCATGATTTGTAGAGGGTTTACTTGCTTTTTGTTCTAACCGGAACCTTGTTAATTTAAGCGGGTCTGTTTTAGGGTTACCAAGTGTCTTTTAGTTCTTAGATTGCACATGAACCCATTTCTGATTGACTCAACCCACTTTTTATCTCATTTAGACCATTTGACCTATGTTTTGCCTCTGAGAAATCCCGTTTATCTACTGCAATGGTAAAATTGCAGTTTTAACCTTTATTTCATGTTTTCTTCTTAGAGCACTTGTTTCTTCAGTTAGGCCTTCTTCTAGGTTATGTAGGAGCTTTTATCTTCTTTATTGTGTCAAAATGAGCTAGTTATGGCTCATGATGAGGCTCTCATCACCCAGCCAACTCAACATCCACATTACATTTCTTGATGGCCCAAAATGCCCGGCGTTCAAGTTCTACAGGTAAGTGACACGCCTTACCAAACACCAGACGGAACGGAGACATACCGATAGGCATTTTGTACGCCGTACGGTAAGCCCAAAGAGCATCATCTAGCTTTTGGGTCCAGTCCTTCCTATCAGGCCTAATGGTTTTCTATAAAATGTTCTTCATCTCCCGATTGGAGACCTCGACCTGTCCGTTCATCTGAGGGTGGTAAGTGTGGAAATCCAATGGCTTACCTCGTATTTCCCCAGTAAATTCTGAAACTGGGCATGAGTGAAACGTGTGCCACCATCGCTGATAATTGCCCTAGGAACCTCGAACAGACTGAAGATATTTTTCTTCTCAAAATCATTGACCACCTTGTGGTCATTGGTCCGGGTGGGAATTGCCTCAATCCACTTGGATACGTAATCAACAGCGACCAAAACTAGTGTCCAAATGAAGGAGGGAAGGGTCCCATAAAGTCGATGCCCCAAATTTCAAAAATTTCGACAGAAAGAATTAGGTTCAAGGGCATCATATCTGTCTTATCCATGTTCCAGAGTGTTTGGCATCGGGTGCATGACTTAGAGAATTCCTAGGCATCCTTAAATAATGACGGCCAATAGAATCCAAATTGCAAAATTTTGCGGCCATCCTTTTCCCGAAAAAGTGTCCACCACACGTGGATGTGTGACAGAACTCAAGTATGCTTTGGAACTCAACTTCCGGGATGCATCGACGAATAATCTGGTTTGCGCCAATGCGGTACAGCTTGGGATCATCCTAAAAATAATATTTGGTCTCAAACACAAGTCTATCCCATTGTTGTTCGGTCCAATCCTGGGGGATTTGACTAATGGCCAAATAATTAACAAATTCCGCAAACCAGGGGGTTTGGATACCCGAGACTATGAGGATAGTTTCATCCGGAAAAGTATCAGAGATCGGAACATCCGGATGAGGAGAGTCATTTAGGATTCTCAAGAGGTGATCTGCCACCACATTTTGTGCCCCGGCTTTATCCCTGATTTCAAGATCGAACTCTTGAAGTAGCAGAATCCAGCGAATAAGCTGGGGTTTGGCATCCTTTTTAGCCAAGAGATGTTTCAAGGCCGAGTGGTCAGTATAGATAATGACACGAGAACCAACAGATAAGCCCTAAATTTTTCTAAAGCGAAAACTATGGCTAGCAATTCTTTTTTAGTAACGGTGTAGTTCCTCTGGGCTTCGTCCAGAGTTTTGCTAGCATAGTAAATCACAGAGGGCTTTTTCTCGATCTTCTGACCTAAGACAGCCCCGACGGCATAATCAAATGCGTCAGCCATAATCTCAAATGGGGCTGTCCAGATCGGTGGTTGCAACACCGGGGCACAGGTGACTTCTGTTTTCAATAAATCAAATACCTTACGGCATGATTCATCAAATTCGAACGGCGTGTCTTTGTCTAGAAGGTTACTCAAGGGCCGAGCAACCTTCGAGAAATCCTTAATGAATCTTCTGTAAAAGCCCACATGCCCAAGGAAAGAGCGAATCTGCTTTACGGATGTGGGTGGAGGAAGTCTAGAGATAGCATCCACCTTAGCTCTATCAACTTCAATTCCCCGACTAGAGACCACGTAATGCAGGACGATGCCTTCCTGAGTCATAAAGTGGCTCTTTTCCCAGCTAAGGACTAGTCATGTTATAATGCATCTCTGAAGGATCAATTCCAGATTAGCCAAGCAAGACTCAAAAGAATCTTCGAAAATGGAGAAATCATCCATGACCACCTCAAGAAAATCTCCCACCATGTCAGAAAAGATGGCCAGCATGCACCTTTGAAAAGTTGTAGGCACATTGCAAAGCCCGAACGGCATTCTGCGGAATGCAAAGGTTCCGTAGGAACATGTGAAAGTTGTCTTTTCTTGGTCTTCGGGATGGATAGGGACTTGGTTATATCCTGAATAACCGTCCAGGAAGCAAAAATATTTTTGCCCAGCTAACCTTTCAAGGATTTGATCGATGAATGGTAAGGGAAAGGGATCCTTTTTAGTGGCTGTGTTCAGCTTCCTATAGTCAATACAGACTCTCCAAGTAGAAGCTGAATGAGTGGTGAAGGTTTCCGCTTTCTCATTAGTCATAATGGTTATTCCCACCTTCTTGGGTACAATCTGAACAGGGCTAACCCACGAACTATCTGAGATTGGGTAAATAATCCTAGCATCGAGCCACTTGATTATCTCCTTCTTGACCACTTCTCGCATATTCGAGTTTAGTCTCCTTTGCATTTCGTGAGAAGGGCAGGATCCATCTTCCATGAAAATACGATGATTACAATAAGATGACTCAATCCCCCTAAGGTCGTGGATGGTCCAACCAATTGCCTCCTTGTTGTTCTTAAGGACCTTAATTAACCTTAATTCTTGCTTCTTAGTCAAATCAGCACTAATAATCACAGGGAGCGTGTTTTCAGGTCCTAAGAACTCATATTTAAAATTTTTGGGCAATGGTTTTAATTCCAGCTAGGGTGGACTTAGAATAGAAGATGGGGAGGATGCTGATGAAGATTCATCAGGATGATCCAGAGGAAGAGGCTGAGAATGAACAAAATCAACAGCCTCTTCAGGATGTGGTAGGTCTACCATGGAGGAGGGTTGTGGGTTGGGTTTGCTAAAGCTAATGGAGTCCTCGAGTGCATTGATTGTCATACATGTCTCAAGATCCTAATCCTCGAGTTCCTCAATGAATCCACAATCCTCAAATCCTCTTATCGCCTTAAAAATATCTAGAGTTAATTTCTTATCCACAAAGGCAATCTCCATACTACTGCTTTCACAGTTTATGTTGGTCTTAGAGGTAGCTAGGAACGGATGCCCCAGAATGATGGGCATGTTCCTCAAATCATTAGGTACATCCATGTCAAGGACGAGGAAATCTGCAGGAAAATAGAAATCCTTGACCTTGATAATTACATCCTCAATAACGCCTCTTAGTGTGGTGACCGATCGGTCCGCTAATTGTAGCATTTCTGAGGTTGGCCTTAGTTCACCTAACCCAAACCTCTCATAAAGAGAAGTCGGGATTAGGTTGATGGATGCACCTAGATCCAATAGTGCCCTATCAAAAGTGTATTCCCCAATAATGCATGAGATCAATGGGGCACCTGGATCTTTCTTCTTTTGAGGAAGGTGATGTAGGATCACAGAACTTGCCTGCTCAGAGAGAATCACCTTCCTCGGAGTTGGTTCTCTCATTTTACACTTTTGGGTACATAGTTCTTTCAAAAATTTAGCATAAGCTGGGATGTGCTTAATAGCATCGAGGAGCAGAATATTGATCTCTATGCTCTTGAATAAATCCAGAAGCTCCTCATTGCTGTTTAGTGTTTTCTTCTTCTTGGTTTTCAATAGGGCCTCAGGGAACGGGATATGGATGGAGTTTTCAATTTCTGATCCCTGGGCCTTATTGTTTTTTCCAATCTCCTTTTCTCTCTCAAGCTCCCCAGGGTTTTGGCATCTAGAGGGCAATTTAGGGTCCTGGGTTTGCTTTCCACTTCTTAAGGTAACAAAGTTTGTAGAGGGATACGGGTTTGGGTCTTGAGGGGGGATAGTTAAGATTGGAGGTCCTTGGTTAGTCATGTAACCAGAGGAAGAAGAAGATGAGGGATCCTGCACAACCACCTAAGCATGTACATGTGAGTCCCTTTGATTCCCATACCCTTGGGCACTATTGCCGTAATTTTGCACATTGTGTGGGTTGGCTACAGGTTGAGATGGTAGAGATCCAGGTTGTCGAGTGTTAGCAATTAACTCGGATTGCAAGTTATTCAAGGATGTCTTCATTTGTTGCATAAGCTGAAGCATGGACCCTTGCATTTCCACCATCTATCGGTTTAAATTAGCCTACCCTGCGGATTGTTGGGCATTCCAAGATGGCTGATTAACCAGTCTTGTGGGTAACTGAGTGTATACTTGACCTTGACCCATAGGTTTTTGAGACGCATAGTTGCTGGGTCGAGATTGGGTCTGTTGCCCTTGATTTTTCCAAGAGAAGCTAGGGTGGTTCCTCCACCCCGAGTTATAAGTGTTGGAATACGGGTTGGACCTAACATTCTCCTGCATTGCATATGCATCCTCATTAAACGAGGATGGAGAGAAGGAAGAATCAGAGAAACTGGGATCAAAGGCCCCAGTTTGGAACCTATAAGGTTCCGAGAAATCCTGGCTCACAAGTTGAGCCGAATCGAGTTGGTTCACAAATTCCCGCCCCGTGGGAGCTCATGAGGGATGGAATCCCGAATTCTGAGATTGAGTGGGTAAAGAAGTGTTTCCTGAATTCCCAGATATCCATTCTTCCATTTTCTTAGCAACCAAGTCCATTTTATCTAGTTTATTACAAATTAATTCCATGTCAAATGAATGAGAATCCTGGATCTCATTAGCACTTGACTAGGTTGTTGGGACCGGTTGAATGCATCCATGGAGGCATGATTAATTGAGTTCTCGCTCATTTCCTCAAACAGGTCGTATGTGCTATCTGCATCCTTATTGAGGAAATTGCCTCCGCTGGAGGCATCCACGTGATTACGGAGTTGCTCAACCAACCCATGATATAAAATCTGCACAAGTTGCCATTTCGGCACCTTGTGGTGTGGACACTTCCTCAAAAGTTCCTAGAATTGCTCCCAAGCACCATGAAACGGTTCTCCCGGCCGCTGGGCACAAGTGGTAATCTCCCGTTGCAAGGCATTGGTCCTTCCGATAGGGAAGAATTTCTTCAAGAAAGCCGACTTAAGAGCAGCCCAAGTTTCAATCGGCCTTCCTATAGTTCGGTACGAATGTGAGGCCTTATCCCTAAAATAGTGGGGGAAAAGCCTCATGATCATTTGCTCTTTCTTCGCATTCCTTGCTCTGGTGGTCTAAACTAAAGTGGTTAGATCCTCCATGTGCTGGAATGGGTCCTCTGAGCCAAGCCCATGGAAATGCTTAATCAAACTTAAGACTTGGGGCTTGATTTCTATGTCTCCGGTGGGAATCATGACGTCGAGACGTTCCCCATAGTTTGAAGGATCATAGAAATCCTTCAAGGGTCGAGCGCCCTGACCATGCATACGTTCGAACCATTACTGCATCTACTGCAATTCTTCCAACTACCTCTGAATCAACTCCTACTAGTTCGGGGGTGGGGGAGGTGGTTATTGATCAGCCATGGGATCTGCTTGGCTATAGCTCAACCTCCGCCTCCTAGAATGGTCTAAAGGTCCTTCCAATCTAGGGTTCAATGACCTCCTCCCAAGCATACACTGGAAGGAAGTCAGAAGGACAAGGAAAAGCGGGAACCCTACAGCACAAGAATACAAGCCTGTCCTTAGATGTGGTAGCCAAAGGTCTACTGACTCTCAGAATCTGTCCTAAGATTATGGATGATTTACTCTACTTATGTCCAGGTAATCAACAAGTTAGAAGGAGGGACTATGGAGAAGGTTCTTCCTTTGGCTTGCGCCTTCGGTTCCTAGTATACCCCCCAGCCGTGGTCATTTGACGCTACTCCCCTAACTAGACATTAGATTGACTAGTATAAGTAGGTAATCATGAATAATCTCAATCTAGATCTCGACGAGCGAATGAATCCTTAAGGCCAACATCTAATTGATTTTAGTTAGGGTTAGGAAATTGGTGCTTTGGAATGTGATGGGCCCTTAATGGGTTGTGCCCTTATTGATTTGTTTGAGAACATGTGAATGTGCACAACCAAGAGGTTTTCAAACAAGATTATTAATGATGAGGTGAGTTTTAGGGTTCAAATCTTGCTTAAAAGCTTTTAGGATTCAAATATTAGGTGTTTTCAACCAAGTTTTGTAAGGCAAACCAAGTTTGTTGTTGAAAGCATGTGTTCAAGTATTTTCCTTTAGAAATCAAAAAAAATATGGAGTGCCTGGCTTGACCTAATTGTTGAATCCTATGGGGCAGCTAGAAAATGAACCTCTTTTAGTTTAGGTGGTGCGGCCTAAACAATTCAATCAATTGGCTTAAATGCGCCACCAATTAAGGCACACAAAAAGGTGGTTAACCTAATATGATTTCTACTCTTTTATGTGTTGAATTCGTGTACCGGGTCCACAGGTCGGAAGCCTGGTTGAGTAGATGAAAATCAAGTCCAATTATGTGCCTCAAATGTGGGTGTATAGAGTGTGAATATTGATTTGTCCCAGAGTAAGTATCTTTTTTTTTTATATATGCTGGGGTGAGGTGGGTGAAGGTGGCAAACAAGACAAACAATGCCATCCTAGGGTTTATGCAAACACCTAAGTAGATTAGGTCTTGATTGAGTGTGGCGAAATGAACTAGTGGGGGGAATGTGTGGGACACTTGCAGAGTACTTTACCTGCACTTTACTCCGATCTACCACACTTGGATCTCTATGCTAGGGTACCTACAAGATAGTAGATCAAAGACAAGTAGGGTTAGTGCTGTGTAAATGCAAAAAAATGTAATAAATAATAAAGTAAATTCCGTTGCCTCCCCGGCAACGGCGCCAAAATGGTCGGGTGTGTTTCGCGTGTTAGAAATCGGGGTTACGAGTAACCCGTCGTCATAGTTGCAAAACACGTTGATTAGATAAAATTTATACCAAAACTCCAAGGGAGTCCCGGGTCGAACACAGGGAGGCGACGTTTACTTTAAGTGAAACTGCGCTTCGTTTTCTTTCTTTTTGGTATTTTAGGGTTTTGTTATTCTTTTGTATTTTGTAAGAAGAAAACAAGCAAACGATTCACAAGATAGAGATGTGGAACAAATCTGATATATATTACTTCCAATGTCAATTACAATAAACTATGAAAGCATAAAAAGAGAGGGGGGTGAGAGGAAATCCCCTGAATTGGCTGTTCAGCAAGACGACGACGCCTGGCGGAAGCTTGGATGAAGGAGGTGAGGAGCGGGACGATAGAGGTGAGATGCAGGAGGACGTCATGTTGAGGAAAGCTTCGGCATGGCTCCAAAATGGAGGTGAGAAGACAGAGATGGTATGCTACTAGAATGAAGGTGGGAGGACGGCTCCAAGGCGACCTATGAAGGGAGATGGGAAGTTGGAGGAGTATTTGGTGGGGCAGAGGTTTGCTACACTAAAAGGCACCTTGGGAGCTTGAGAACAAGCTCTAATGGAGCGTTGGTAGGCTTGCTAGAGCTTGCGAGTAGGCGAGAGTAGAGTAGGTAGAGATAGCTTGGAAGGAAGGGGGTGTAGGTCTATTTATAGTGGAGGAGAAGAGGCAAAAATCATCTCTGGGTCTTTATTGACGTCCACAAACGTCGTTGCAGCTGTCGCTGAAGATCCGCCCTTTAGTTCCTCTTGCTGGTGCACACGGGCCATTAATGGCAGTTGTAAGCGTCACTAAAGGCCCATAACTGTCACTGAAGATCCATGCCTATCCTCTGCTGGCGCCCGCTCCGCTAGCTTGCTCAACTGGCATGCGCTTGCACACACGCTGTGCAGCCGCTGCTGCTGGATGCTGCGTAGCTGCTGCTTAGTGCCTGGCTGAATTGCGAATTGGGGGGGCTGCGGGGATTCGAACCCACGCCCCTCCCTTGCAAGCCGGTGCTCTAACCATTACGCTAGATCTTCCTTGTGTCGTGAGGAGAAGCTTGGTGCAAACGCTTCCCAGTCGTTGGATCTTGATCCAACGGCTAGGATTCAAGGGCGCAGATGAAGAAGGAATTGGGTGGTGCTACTGGCCGGTGTTGGGTGGCCTGGATGGCGCCACGTGGCGCCACTGGGCCATCCATCTTCTTCTTCCTATAGAGGGTGCTATAGAGCTCAGATCTAGGCGATTCTCACGTTAACGAACTACGATTGTTACTCTGAATCCATCCGTATGGTTGGATTTTTCATCAGAAGTCCGTAAAGATGTCGTGCTGCCTCCTGGCCATGTAAAATGATGGAATTAATGTACATAATATACAACTACCCTAAATGCAATGCAATGGACGTTTATGCAATATTTATATCATGATATCCAATGCTATGCCTAGGAACTATTATAAATAAGCATTTTATGATGAATTTATATGTGCTTATCACACTACACGACCACCACAAAGTTTGTCGTCGTCTGACGATGCTACTGAGTTGGTTTAACAAAGTTGAAAGGCCATTCTTTGGATTTTAGGTTCAGGACCTTCGCCACCATTGACACAGCTGCTTCAAGCGAGCTTTCATCATGCTCTTGAGTCTGCAGCTCCAGGTCTTGGCATCAGGAGATGCGAATGCATCCTAGGACTCCTTCCATAACCTCAATTGAAGGCTTCAGCTACAGTGCCCTCATCAATTGGGAAGAAGTCTCATCCGCAGTTGCGCACTGAAGTTTTGGTGGGATAGTCCCACCTTGGATATCGCTGAAGCTCCTTCACGACATAAATTATTTTTCCGTTTCAGCTTAATCGCCTTAGTAGCACAGGGTGAGGTCCCCTCGCACGTGCCCACACACGCCCTCGCCCACAGCCACGCCACGCAGGTCTAGGCTCTAAACTCTTTACCCATATACCCGGATCCCATTAGAGAAGAGAAAGAAAGGGAAAGGAAGAGAAGAAAAAGAGAGAAGGGACGGGGGTTTTGCTCTGCTACCCTCCTCTCGTCACTTAGTGATTTCTGAGGGAGGCCTTTGCCTCTGCTGGTGTTGGTGCTGAGCTCTGTGTTGTGCCTTCTCTTGAGCTTAAGGAGGCAGAAGAAGTAGAAAGAAAGGGAAGGAAGGAGAAGGGTGCCCTCTTGGCACTGTAGCAGTTGGATGGTTAAGCCGTCTAGTTGAGAGCTCCATCGTCTTATCTCTGAAGGGAATGCACTGTGCACTTATCCTGCGTATATTTAAGTTGATTGATACTGTTGGGATATTTGATATTATTATATTTAGGGTAATTGGTGATTCAAATCACCATTTTACCCTCATATTTTTGCTCTATCAACATTGGTTCTTATATACATATTATTTGAGTTTAGAAATTTCATCATATATTGCTATCCTATGATAGAATTGCAATTTTAGAGATTTATTGCAACACTTGCTCCCTGTGATTGACCACAGATTTCTTTCGAATTATAAATTGTATTTGTTGATGCGCTATTTCCGATTATATTGCAACGAAGTAATTTTAAAACCCCAGTTCAATGTGTTAAACTTCCGTTGACATAGAGGTGGGTGAGGAGTGCATAGAAGTGAGTGAGGGACCTGACCCCTATGTTCATGGGAGAACAACAGGGATCAAGAATTCCCTTTATGCGCTATTGAGGCCTCTATTGTCTACGATGTGGGACTATGTGTCCCACAGTTCTCCTCGCGTGGCAGTTGCAGGATGAGGACTCCAATTGAGGTTGAAGATGAGGCTGTTGGATCCAATTGGGTTCCTAGAGAAGGATCTAGAGGTCAACTGTAGCGTATGGGGGTGTGGCCTAGAGGTATTTTGGCTGGATGACTGCAGGTGTCATCGGAGAAATCAAGGGTGGCAGCTGTCATCGGAGAAGACCTAAAACCAAGAGCACGGCTTCGCAGCCATGTCAAATGTCCTCAAAAGCTTCTCTGTGAAGTGGCGAGTGCAGTGGTGGTTGTCACATGGAGGTTGGAAGCCAGTGGGAGGCTGATGATGACAGAGATGATGAGAGGAGGAAGCGGTATTCAGGGAGGAGTTTCAGTGGGTGGGGGGCGAAATAGGTTGAGGGCTTTTGTAGAGGGTGTCACGGCGAAGCTTGTGGATGTGGAGAGGCAATGTTTAGAGGTGTGTGGTGTCGGGGAGGCTTCACCAGAGTATCGCTAGAGCGGAGGACAAAGGTGGTGTAGCGGGTGATACAGTGGTTGTGAGGGTGTTGCGAGTAAGGGGAAAGGAAGTAGAGAGAAAGAGGAAGAGATAGAGGGACTTAGGGGGGAAAGTAGAGGTATGGTGAGGGCTGGCATTGGCGAGCCGAAGCCGAAGAAGATGAGGGGGTCCTATGAGGTGGCGCGGTGATGACGATGAGGGAGGAAGCCCCTGTTGTGGCTGGCGAGGAGCAAACTTGAGAGGGGAAGGCAGAGGGCTGTCCGATTTGATGGTTGGATGGTCGAAAGAGGAGAATGGAGAGGGTCACCGGAGCAAGGTGCAGAGGTGGTCAGAGAGGGAAGCAGGGGTTTCTCTAGCCAAGACTTGATAAGTAGCACAGTTATGCGGTGGGAAGGCTTTTATAGAGATTTAAGCAAGCTTCCAAGCTTGGAAACAAGCTTGAGAGGCTCAGCTTTTCAAGAAGAAGATCGTTGAAAATCAAGAATTCGCACAGGTTTGTTGAGGGGATTTGGAGTCTAGGATTAGGTTTAGATGAATTAAGACTTCCTCAGGATCATTCCTTCCAAATTTGGAAGGGATTGGCCAAGTAATCATGGAGGAATCTGTGATTGAAAGCTCGGATCTATGGGTTCACACCTGCCATGGCGGTAGGGACCCAACTACAAAGAAGATGAAGAACTTAGGGGGGCATTCGCAAGGATTTCGAAAGCTAGGGGCATGAATGAAAGAGAAAGAGTCAGACTAGACTAAAATGCAAACTAGGTCAAGATTGACTCTAATTGGGCCCAAATTTTGGTACAAACCTAATTTAGACCCAAGAAAAATGCTGGTGAAGTTAGATTTTGGTTTTGACAAAGCTTGACTGGGCAATTTGTGTAAAAACCCAAATTAGGGCAAAATTGTGTCTGTGACTTTTTTATGGCCAAAATATGTTCAGATGATCAAATCAAGGGTACCAAACCTTATAGAATATTTTTATATGAATTTTAGAAGGTTTATATGGAATTTATTATGATCAGAACCTCTGTTATTTATGTAGGTCTAAAATTAAGGTTTTGGGTGCTGTATTAGTTCTCGAAATGTGTGAAATCCCGTTTCTATCTGCATGGATCCACTTATTAGACTTTAATGCACATTTGACCTTTAGTTCACCCCTAGCCAACTGTTGCAAAAGATATGCGTGATTTGTACTTAGGGTTTCAAATCATTGTAACACGTGAAATCGTAAATGCTTTTAAATTTCTAAACCTAGATAGTGGGGTATCTAGGGTTATCTAAGGAGGCAATATTTTGTGAAATCAATCTCTTGTTTGAAAAGTAGAAATCACCTTTCTTTTTTTTATTTTTCAATATATCATTTTTGTTTTGGGTTTTTGAAATAAAGGGGCAAATACGAAGTTATTGACGGGAAAATGTACCACAACTAATATGCTAAAATCTGAGTGACAAAATTATCCTCTTTCTAAGCTCAACCTAGGTGTGTGAAGGCCTAGGTTAATTAGAAAGAGAGAGTGAGATTATACTAAGATAAAACAAGTAGTGTAATTAAAGATGAAACAAGAAATAAAGGTAAGTTTTTCTATATTAAAGGAAATTGTCTACAAGTATAGGAAAGCTTCTAAAATTTGAAAAGACAAAGAAAGAAGAAACAAAATCCTTTAATTTCTAATGATGATGAACAAGGTGAAGCTCCTCTTGCTCCAAGCCAAGTTGCTCCTTGGCTTGAAAAGAATATTCCTTCTCCTTTGCCTGGTAAGCTCCTCCAATTTGATGTTATCCTCCTAGCAAGCCCAAGGGGGGCATGCTTGATCTCCACCAAGGTGGATAGAATTCCACCTTCAAAAGCTCCTCCTAAGGTGGCATGGACCACCTTTGATTCCTCCTCCAAGGGTGGTTGTGTACCACCCTTAAATCCTCCTCCTAGGGTAGGCATGCACCCTAGGTTTCCTTCTAATGCCTGGCTTCTTCCCTTGGATGGCATGGGGTCAAGAGAGAAGAGAAGAGGGGAAGGCACCAAGGGGACAGAGTATCCCCTTAAACATCATCTTCTTCTTCTTCTCTTGACCTTCTATGTAAGTGGAAATATGGGTAGAAAAATGTAGCCAAGGTTGGATTTTAATGGTGGTGGTAGGGCATTTTTATAAGAGTAGGAGGGGGTAGGGTTGGTTATAGGATGGACAGTTATGATGGGGGTTAGATGGTGGTTATAGGATCCTAGGGCTAGGGTTGTTGGCACCAAAATGGAAGGGTACTTGGTGGTTGGCACCAACCCAAGGTGGTTGCTAGGGTTAAGGGTTAAGTTAGGTGTATTGTAGGGTGGAGATGGAGTTATGTGGTGGTGGTTATGAGATGAGGGGCTAGGGTGTGTTGGTGCCACTTGAAGAGGTATGAGTAGGTGTGGTTAGGGGAGAGTTGGCACCAACTTTAGTGTGGTTAAAGCGGTAGGGTTGGCATGGACATAAAAGAAGGTTAGGATGGCTTTTTATGGTGGTGGTTACGGGATTAAGGGTAGATATAGGTGGCGCCAAGGTGGAAGGGTGTGGGTGGTGTTTTGGTGCCAAAATAGTGGTGGTTTACGGTTGGTTATGGTGGCTTAGGGTTGGCGCCACTAGTGGGCTTCTAGAAGGGGTTAGGTGTAGGGTTTAGATGGGGATAGAGTGAGAGGTGTAGGGCTAGGATGGGGGTTCATGTTGGTGCTAAATTGAAGGGAAGCCTAGGGCTTTTTGGCGCCAACGTGAAGGGGTGTTTAGGGTGGTGGTTATGGTAGGTTGGCACCAAAAAGGGTTGGGTTAGGTTAAGGTTAGTTAGGGTTAAGGTGGAGGAGTGGGCGACCATGGATTTTTAGGTGGAGCTGGAGCTTAGCTTGTAAAGTAAAGGTGGAGGAGCTAGGGTTTCATGAAGGAGGAGCTGGGAGAGAAGACTTTGGAGCTGATGGAAGCTATGCTGGAGCTGGGTCTGCTGAGGCAGCTTCAAGGGGAGTTCAACTACTGAGCTCAGCTACTTAATTCTTATGCAATTAGCCAAGCTTGGGTAGTTGAGCTTAGTTAAGCTGACCTCAACCTAGCCGGAGCTAGGTTGAGCTGGAACTACCTCAGATGAGAACTCTAGAGCTAGCTAAGCTACTAGTTGACAAGTAGTAGCTCAACTAGCTTGAAGTCCAGTTGCCATGAGCTGGATGGAGCTGGAATGAGCTGGGGCTGAGCTGAGATGGACTCCTATCAACTTAGTTGAGCTAGCTAGAGCTCCCACTGAACTGATGGGAGTTGAGATGATCTAGACTCAACTAAGTTGAGCTAGATCTGAGTTGACTTGAGTTGGGTTGAGCTAAGATGAGATATCTTGAGCTACCATTTAGCTAAGGTAAGCTGAATGGAGCTAACCTTAGTCTAAGGGAGCTGGTATCCAGCCATGATGAGCTAGAATTAGCTGAGTCCTAGCCTGATTGAGCTTCCTCTTCATCAATTGCCTTCAAGAGTGCTAGGGTTTTAGGGATCTGTCAATCTGATTATCCCTAACACTCCAAGAAACACATTAAAAATACACTAACAAATGCAATGCATGCCTAACCTAATTTATGCCTAAATGCAGCCCAAAAACCCATTTGCAGAGCAAAATCCTAAGAGCTAGGTTTGTTTTAATGCATAAGAATAATGATAAACTAACGCTTATCACCAACCCCTTGGTTATTCTGTATTCATGATATGCTGTTAAAATTACATAATTAACCTTGGTTTCTTGTTTTCTTCTTAAAACATAAAAGGTGGAGATATAACTCTCAGATGAATATGTAGGAGCTTTTATCTTTTATTCCAGACTAAAATGGGATAGTTAGGGCTCATGATGGTGTTCCCATCACATGCATTTGCATTTAGGGTTTAGAGCATACATTAGCATTCATTTGACATTATCTCATGTAGTTTCCATTTGATTGCCAAGGATAAATGCATTGGAAATTATAGAAACTCTAGTAGTATGGAAGGCACTTGGAACATTTGTGAAGGTAGAAGCTTTAGAAGTTGGACCCTAGCTCAACTCAGCTGGATCAAACTCAAATCCAACTCCTACCCTACTCCCTCTCCACTTTAATGGCCATCCACCTACATTAAAACCACCAACCATCGTTGCTTAAAATACACTCCTTGGCACCCTTTCACATGGCACCAAGGAAGCTTCCTAACCATCTTCCTTGGCACCCATTCACATGGCTCCAAGGAAGCTTCCTAACCACCCTCCTTGGCACCCTTTCACATGGTGCCAAGGAAGCTTCCTAACCACCATCCATACTAGCCTATAAAAAGACCCCCCATCCTACCATTCAAACCATCATTGGCAACCAACAATTCTTTCTATCAAACACCTATAGCCACCATACATCCCACGACCAAGAATGAAGAAGGAGAGAAGAAGATTAAGGGAGCAACCTACCTACTCCCTTGGTGCCTTCTTCCTCTTCTTTCTCCTTCCTTGTGCCATGCCAAAGAGCAAGCTCTTCACTAAGGAGGATGGCTAGGAAAGAGGAAAGAAGGGTAGAGGATGTCCACTCTTGAGAGGAGAAACTCAAGGAGCTAGAATGAAGTCTTCTTCAAGTCTAGGAGCCACCATTCTTGGAGCGAAGGTGCCTCAGCTACTCGGGAGAATTTTCTGTCTTCTATTTTTTTGTATTTTAATTCCTGTTAAGCATTCATCTACCTAGGGATTAACTAAGTGGAACCTCTGCTTAGTTTAGCTCACTAGGTACTTTGTAAATATTTTCAATTTCAAGTAGCAACTTTATTTATTTTAGTGCATTACATCTCACTTCTAATTACCCTAGGCGCACTTGCCTAGGGTGAGCATAGAAGAGAAGACTTCTCTTGTCACTTAGGTTCTAGTTGTTAGGCAAGTTTCTTTAGTGTAGTTCTATCTTCGCATTCGTATCCCACTTATTTCCAAACATAAAAATTTACAAAAATCAAAATACAAAAAGAGAAGTGTTGATTTGAGAGACGAGGGAGAGAGTATCACTTATTTGACTAACAAATTGGCCTCCTTGGATGACCCTAGAAACCACCACTATCTAGGAATATAAATTTAAAAGCTGATTGATTTTACGCATCTCAACGACAAAAACCCACTTTTAACAAATCGCGTATTTTCCGTGTCAACTGCACACCACTCTTTTTCTAATTACCCTATGCACACTTGCTTGGGGTGAGCTTAGAAGAGAGGGTTCCATTCTTGTCACTTAGGTTTAGTGATAACTGTAGTCGTTAGCGTACTTTCATTTTCGCATCCATTGCCCGACTATTTCTGAAAACCCTAAAAATAACAAAATCTAAAATACAAAAAGGTATGTGTTGCTTTGAGAGGTGAGAGAGAGAACCTTTTTGTGACTAACTAATTAGCCTCCTTAGACGACCCTAGATACTCCACTGTCTAGGTTTTATAAATTGTAAAAGGTGATTGCAAAAATACATGTTACAACGACATCAAAACCCACTTTTAACAAACCACATATTTTTCGCATCAATCATCATCTCTGGAGAGCATTTCAAGAAAAGGATTAGGGGAAATCCCTTTCAAGCCCAAGAGCAGTTGAGCATAGAGCAAGGATCTTCTCCTCTTCACCAACATCACCAGGAGGATTTTTGTTTTCATTTTTGTGTTTTCCTTCCTATAGTAGAAGCATTCCTCTACTAGTAATTTTGTAAAATAATTTTCTCCTTAAATCAAGTTGCCTTTCCAATTTTTCTTTGTTGCATTTTATTGCTTTTTACTCTAGTGCACTCACACCCTCTCTCTAATTACCCTAGCTCTTCACGTACCTAAGGTGAGCTTCAGGAAGGGATCTTCTTGTCACTTAGTTTTTAGTAATTAGGTGTAGTCTTCCCTCCTATTTCCCTATTCATTTGCCTGCAATTTCAAAACTACAAAAAAAAATTATTTTCAAAAACTACAAAAAGAAAGTTGATTTCCCGCTTTCAAGTGAGAGTGTTTAAAAGTGTAAACTTGCCTCCTTGGATGACCCTAGATACCACCACTATCTATGATTGTGAATTCAAAAGCAATTGCAGAATTGCATGTTGCAACAACTTAAAACCTTAATTTAACAAACCACGCACTTTAACTATCACCCCTTCACTATGGATGTCCACCATGGGATGCCTCCATGGCCATAACTTCCACCTACACACCCTTATAGGTGCACCAATCAACCTCCACCCCAGTCCTACAACCAACCCCAAAAACCAATCTTAGCCCTCCACTAAAGGCCACGCCAACCCTCCTCCTACTCTATATATACAGCATTCCAACAACCAAAAATGATCATTTTTGGCTTACTCAATATCTACCTATATTACCTTATATTCGACCAAGGAAGAAGAGAGAAGAAGGATGATCAAGAGGGTTCTCCTTTGCCCTTTTGGTGTTAATTTTTTTTCTTCCTCTTCCTTGTGTTCAAGAGCCAAGGATCATCCTAGGGGGATGGATAGGCAAGAGAGTTCAAGGTGGTAGACGTCAACCTTGGAGGAGAAGAGAGGAGGAGGAGTACTTCATAGCAAGGAGGAGGCTTTTTTCATAGTGCGGGAGCAGCTGCAATTGGAGCAGGGGTCATCTCCAGCACCTTCATAGGAGTTTTTCTTTATTTTGTTGTAGTTTATTTTTTTGTGTAGTAGAAAGCATTTCTCTATTTTGGGATTACTTGTGTGATACCATTTACACAAGTGAGCTCTCTGATTAACGAGATTTCTACACTAAAAGTTGAGGTTGAAACCCATCGTTGTAGTCATGTAAAAATCAACTATCAAATAAAATTTATAACCGAAACTCTGATGAGTCCCGGGTCGAACATGGGGAGTCAAATGTTTGACTAAAAACCACGTTGAAATTATTATCATGAAAGCTGGTTGAAATTAATCTACTAACTATTCTACTTAAAGAATAAATAATAGAAAAGAGAGAAAGAATACTACAAAGAGAGAGAGAATAATACAAAGAGAAGAGAGAGAAAGAGAACCAATATTTGATATCTATATGTTCATTACAAATACTTGCTAGAACTAGAAAGCTAGCAATCTACATTAGAAAGCAATAAAAAGAGAAGGGGGTGAGAAGTTATCCTCCTCAACGGTTGCTTGGAAGGCGAGTAGCATTGACAGAATGCCCGAACGATGGGGATGAGATGCTAGACGAAGGAGATTGTAGTTGGAGGACGGAGGACGGAACAAGCTAGCGTCACAACGGGATCTGCTTCCTGAATGGTGGTGAGAGGACGACCATGGGGTGCTCTACGAAGGGGGTAAGAAGATGGAAAATTATTTTACTCTAGCTCTAATGGAGCATCTTGGGTATGGAACTAGCTCGTACAGCATTGAAAGGGCTGAGAGAAGAAGAGAAGGGATCCAAAATGAGGAGGGGATGTAGGGCCTTTATATAGTTGATGTTTAAGGGCAAAAAGGTCATTTCAATGATTAAACTTAATATTAGGGTCTTTAGTGACGTTTATGAGCGTCACTGTAGCTACACATCTTTGAAGGCGTGCCTCCACATGAACCGCTCATTGCCGATCCTATGCCTCTTGTTGTGCCACGTCAGTGCCTCTAGATCTTCGACTGTTGCTCGCTTCATCACGCTTAAACGCTATCAATCGTCCGATCGCACAATTGAATAGTTGATATCACTCCTCGCCTCTTTGCCTTCACATGTTAACGCACTCGCGTGTGATGGCTCGTATTGATTAGCCCATATTTGTGGGCTATTTAAGTATTTAAGTGTCTAGACATTAAGTTAATTTTAACATTTAAGTAGCATACATTAGGATGTAAATAAATTAATTCATATTTTTAGCTTAAGTGCATAATTCATGCATTTAGAATTAACCTAGGGTTGCATACATTTAATTCGTTAATTAATTAGGTGTACTATTTTAATTAACATAGAAGTTAAAGAGTTATGTATAAATAACCCTAATTATTTTATTCTTTTCTTCTTCTTCTCCTTTGCAGGTAACTCCTCTGTCTCCGCCTCCGCCTCCTACGCATCACATTGATTCTACGGTGGTTTTTGAATTTCAAATCTTTGTAGCCGTGGCTACAAAAGAGAAGGAAGAGCTACCATTCAAAGGGTGGCCACCACCCCTTTGTTCCTCACTGTGTAGAGAACTTTCCTTCTCATCCATTCCATACCACCAGCCTCCCACCGCGGCAGCGCGACTCCACCACTGTGGGCGTGTGGGGTGACAGCCCACACTGCCAAGAGTCCCTGCAACTTCTCCTGCCAGCGCCTCAACCGTGCCAAGCATGCCTGCCCACCACGGGCCCTCACCTTAGCCAGCAACCCACGCCAACGTTTGCACACCTGTGCCTTCATCTCCAGTGCACCCACGCCCCCATCTACCCACTGCGCGCCATCTTTCTACTGCGTGCCTTCACCAGCACCTCCAGCACCCTCGCCTAGCGCGCCTGGCCACCACGCGCCTTCACCAGCCAGCAAGCCCGCATGCTCTTGCGGCCTGCAGAGCGCCCTCCAGCAGCGCTTGCAATGCCCCAGCGCCCCCGCTTCAGCCCTTCCTCGCTCCTCCTTGCAGCACCTACAGTCGGTGCCATCAGATCCTACCGCGTGCCTTCACCCCAGCGCCAGCACGCCAGCGCACCCTTGCCTAAGTGCGCGCCCTCCAGCCTTGCCTACAGCGCCCCCAGCACCCGCGCGCGCCACGCCTCCTCGCGCCTGCAGCACGCGTGGCCAGTAGTAGCAACCTCCACCGCCGCCACTTCTTTCTTCCGGCAGGCCGGCTCCGACCACCATCCATCGAACCGCCACCACTGTCAGGTGCGGATCGGGGAGGGCTACCTCTGGTCGCCAACTCACCATCCATCTCTCCTTCATCCGTACGCAAGCTCCACCCGAAGCTAATCCCCTATTTCTTCCTCAATTAATAATTACATTTCATGCCATTACCATGAAATTGAATTTTGATTTATGATTATTTTATTGTGGTGAATTTATGCCTTCGTGCCCGTGCTTCTAGATAGTTGTTAAACCTTATTATTCATCTCTATGTGCATTGAATTTAATTTTGAATGACATTTTCGTATGCATGCAAGTGAATAGTACATGGCATACCTTTGGACATGGATAATTTTCTGACGTAAAAATTACATTCACACCCCTTGACTTGTCCATAAATTTAAAGTTTACTTTCAAAGCTACACAGGCATTGTTTGATCTGGCGAATAGTTTAGCGAATGTGATTTTGACCTAATTGCAAGTTTAACTAAGTCATTGCCTCCCTGTGGACATGACCTGCTCTCCTGTGAGTAGTTTAATTTTAATTTTAATTGTTTTGTTAAGTAGTTTTCCACCACTTAGATCCTAAGACGACAAATCATCTTAATACATTATTCGAAAGCGAAAATCGACTTCTCACTTATGATCGCATGGCATCGCGCACATGCACACGTAACTCCATATAGGCATGCCACGTAGTCGCTTCACACCCATCTGATGTCAATCAGACAGGTCAATTGCAGTGCGTCTCTTCTTCAGTGGATTAAATCTGCTTGCACAGGTTCGAACCTACACCTCATGCTCTACATACGGTGCTCGCCCAATGCACTATTCTCGCTAATTGTCTGAAAGACACTCTAAGGGTCCATTGCTCGCAATCAATGGATGAGAATCCAATAGTCCAAATCACTTGTTGCTTGAGAGAAGAGGATAGCGACCAGTGATGTGGTGAGATGCCACATTGAATCTTCATCTTCCATTTGTAAAAATATGAAGGTGGGCGAGGATCAATCTCGGTCGTTGGATGGTGACCCAACAACTGAGATTAAACATGGGATGCGTGTATGACAAGGCAATGGTCTGTTTGAAGGGTCTGGATGGTGCCACGTGGCATTGTCTGGACCGTCTATCTTCTCTTGCTTGTAAGTGGTGCCACGGAAGTCGAATTGTATCGATTTTCGCATTGTTGGGCTATGATCATCGATCCGAACCCATCCATGTGGTTGGATTTGTTATCTGGGTATGGATTTACACCAACTTGACCCTTGACCTTTGATCTTTCTAGGACCACATCTGATGCTACGGAGGTCCAATCGGGGCGATCTCGGAGACATTGGACTTTGATCGTCGCCCTGATCAGATCCGTACGGTTGGATCTTCAATCTAAGGCACCAAAATGATATTACATTGTCCTCTTGCCACAAAAAGGAAAATTAACCTAAAATTTGTACAATCTAATCTAAATGTAGAATGATGCATGTTATGCAATATTTATAATGCATGATGCTTCTATGACATTAGGAACATGCATAAATGCACATTTTAGGTTAATTAGATGTATGCACATCACTCTCCAAGTAGACTTTGTAGAACTAATATTTGTTTTACTTTTATAAAACCTCCTATCTTTCAATTGTGTTTTCCTTAATTCAAGCAATTTTCATCTTTTTTTGTACACACACTGTCTCTCTAATTACCCGGGTGTTAATGCACTAAAGTCAGGCTTTAAGAATTGCATCGTAGTCTAGTAACTGAAGTGAATCAACACTTAAATTTATATCTTGAATTGTGAGTCCAAGGTCATCTTAAGGAGCAAATTAATTTCCAGTTTAACCACTAATCAAGTGAATATGAAATGAGTCACAAGAGTTTGATGCAAAATGAAAATGATTATTCAAATATTGTATCGATCAAACTCAATAATATATATGAAACTAAATCTAAAAAATGTGTTTTCCAAACCAAGCTTAAGCCTCAACACTTAACCAAAATCCAACCAAAGAACTAGCCCTCGACAACAAGCCAAAATCGATCCAGAAGCTCGCCCACTAGCCATCCAAAATCGATCCAAATCTAGCCCGCGTATGCGCGGGCATGTGTATATGTGAGTAGAGTGGGGACCCTGCAAGAACCTCTATTTTGATACACCAAAATTATGTTTATTGCTAGACTAACATTTTAGGACTATCTCAGATCAAAGTGTTAAAGCGTCATTCATGACAAGAGAAGATAGTTGTTGATGTGCATTTTTTTTCATTTATTTGAGTCTAGGACATTATTGTAAGGAACCTCAAATAAAACTCAAATATAAATTTTTCATGCATTTCCTTCAAAACCAAACTTTTAGGGTTATTGATCGACCAAACTATTTAATTGATCAACCAATCTAATTAATTGACCGATCAAATCAACCCATTTTAGGAAGTTGAGAAAAATCCTCTTGATCGACCAACCAAGCTATTTGATCGATCAATCAATGATCGACTAACCTTCTTAATTGAGCGACCAAATTGCATTTTGATAGGCCAATTAACCTTAATTGATCGACCAATTTAGTATCCAATTCAGGCAAAACTTTTTGTATAAATAGAGGTCTCACGCAGCCCATTCCTTTACAACTTTTAAATAGAAACACCATTCGAAAATAGAGCATCTCGTGCTTATTTCCAATTGCTTTCACGCCTTGTTCTTCATGCTCTTCGAAAGCACGATGCCTCAAACCTGTGTGAAAAGTTGGTTTAATTATTTATTGAGGTTCAATAGAACTCATATTCTTGTTATACTATTTTGTTGTTTTTGATTTGCAAACTACAAGTCTGTTTGGAAGATCCACGTTGTTGTTTTTGCTTCTCTTCAGGATAAAAGAGAAGTGGTTGTAAGAGGTTGTGCCACCCTCATTCAAGTGGTACGTTAGTGGATTGACTAGCATTCGAAGGCTTAGGTAGTGGTTTTCACCTAGATAGAGTTTCCACTATAAATCAAGTGTACTCTGCACTTGAATTCTTGTTGCTTTATTTTTTATCTGTGCATACATTTTTTTCTACAATACTATTCAACCCTCCCCTCTAGTATTTAGTTGTGATCCATAGGATATTCCTAGCATCCTCAGACCCAACCCCCTGAGTTCGGAGCGAATAGTATATGCACCATTTTCCTTTTGTGCCCAATTCCAGATCTTTTTCCAAATGATGTAGGACTAAAGATCCTAGCTCCTCCTTCATCTTCTTCATGCTTTGCTACGATGGGGAGGTGCTTGATGATCAAAGCTCAATCGACCATGGATCTCGAATCCAACAGCCTAGAAGGCTTCCCCAAGTGATTCAATGCAAGGACAGGTAGGTATCATTATCATGGAGTCGTCGAATAACCTTGATGTTGATGGAGAAAACATGTCCTCCAGCCAAGTACCTACATGCACGAACATGGGCTCTTGGCCCCAAATCAAATACTCAAGAACCTCCGCTGTGAACCAACGAAGGTGGTGGTGGCGATAATTTGGCGTGAAGTGACCTAAGAAGGTTTGCCGAACGTAGTGAAGATGGCAGGTGAAGTTGGGGTCATACGGAGAGCTTGGGTGGTTAATCGCCTCAATTTCTTGAGGGCTTTTGATCGCCAAGTCCTGATGTTGCTTATGGAGTGGTTGGTGAGGTGGAAGGTGGTGTGGAGTCAAAGTGCACTAGAGGGGGGTAAATAGTGTGAAATAAAAATGGGAGGAAATAAAAATTCAATTACACAAAGTTATTCACCATAAGTGACAATAAATTTTTAAGTGAAAACCCCAAGGGTAAAAACCACCCCCTAAGCCTCTTGACTTAGGATTTCTCGATCGACTGAGTCGATCAAATCCACTAATGGTGAGCGAGATATTGTACATGAAAAGTTTTGAGTTCGAAAACCCGTCGTTGTAGTGCGTAGAAATCCACTACGAGATAAATTTACTGAAGCTCAAGGTGAGCCCCGAGTCAAACATGGGGAGGCAAATGTTTGGCTTGTGAAATCCGCGCTTTCGATTTTATTTGTTTTTGGTGTTTTTATCTTTTGCAATTTTTTTGTATTTTAATAGTCAAGAGATCGGATCGACAAAATATTTATCTAACTAATCTACTTGCAAAATAAGGGAGAAAGAGAGAGAGAGTATTTCATAGAATTAAGCAATGTCAATTACAACTAATTAAAACTACAATAGAAAAGTGATAATAGATAAAGGTAAGAGGAATCCCTCTTGACAGTCACTTGGAGGACAACTGGCTTTGATGGTGCTTGGATGAAATTGGTGGGAAGCTGGACAAAGAAGAACGGAGCCGAATGATGGAGGGTGGGATAGGATGGCGTCACGGTGAGGATCTACTTCCTGAATGTGGTGAGAGGATGGCCATAGGATGCTCCATGAAGGGGAGTGAGAAGCGGGAAAAAATATTTATTTTCTACTCTAGAGGAGCATCTTAGGCTTGGGACAAGCTCTCTCTAGAGCCTTGGAGGTGGTGAGGGGTTGAAACGAAGAGATGAAGAGAAATGGGTGATCATGGGCCTTTATATAGTGGAGAAGGGTACATTTCGTGCATGGGTCAATTAGCAGCATTAGAAACGTCACTAAAGCTATGCCCCAAATGATGCTGAAGGTCTAGCTCACACTCCCGTGTTGAGGCTCACGTGCAGTAGCTGGCGTTGAGGTTGGAAGATTCGCACTCGTTGGATCGTCGATGGAGGGCTGAGATCGCTTGTTGATTGCGCTTGACATCATGCGCTGGGGAGTGTACGATCAAGCGTTTCCTCGTACGTCGAATCATGCATTTACACTATGTGCGACATGGCTCACATCTCCATCATCCATTCGAGATCACACGGCTCAATCCATTCTGTGCGTTAGCTAAAGGGGGTGTGGATTGGATTGGCTCTTGAACTTGAGATCTTGCTCGCTCCATGTCTTCAACCGCTACGCTACGTGGTTAGATGTGCTGCATTTCTGAATTAACGGCTGAGCGCTTGTGGCCGTTGGATCTTCATCCAACTATCGTGAGCTTGATGAAGCATCGCGCCCTATCCATCGTTGGATCTTCATCCAACGATGGAGAGGCACGCTTGAAGATCCTTCAGTGGGAGAGGGAGCGACCTTTGAAAAGATTTAGGCAGCTATGATGGCACCACGTGGCACCATCATGGTCGCCGTCTTGTTTACTTTGTAAGTGGTACCACGAATGTCGGATTGGGTCGATTACACGCTATTGGGCTGCGATCGTCGATTCGAATTCATTAGTGCGGTTGGATTTGTTGTTTAAAGCTCTAAGTTGCATCACCTACCCCTTGGTTGTTGATCTTCCTCGGACTGCATAAGGTGTTACGGAACTTCAATCAAGGCGATTTTAGAGGCGTTGGAATCCGATCGTCATCTTGATCAGATCAGTATGGTTGGATCATGAATCTGAGACCTTGAAATAAATCTCTATCTTTCTTGGCCACAAAAGGACACGAATTAACCTATAATTTATACAAACTATCATAAATGCAGAATGATGCATGCTATGCAATATTTATAATGTGGAATGCAATGTTAGGCTTAGAAACTCACATAATTAGACATTTTATCATGAATAAATGTGTATCTATCAACTAACGCATCACTTTAAACTGTGGGTGATACAACTCCAATTACAAACCACACTACTTTACAACGAGGGTAGTATACCTCCAAACCACTCTTCTCCACAAAGAGTATTTTGTCACATGAAGGAGATAGGAATTTGCCACGTGAATACCCAATCAAAAACAAAATGAAAAGTATAACAACCTATAGAGCCTAAATGTAATATTTAACCTAAGCTTCTATAGGCAAGAATTACTTCCCTCAAGATGGAAGTGGATGAGCTTGGTGTAATAGAGAGTCAGTGCTCTCTAATGTATGCTAGGAAGATTACAAACCACACTACTTTACAACGAGAGTAGTATACCTCCAAACCACTCTTCTCCACAAAGAGTATTTTGTCTCATGAAGGAGATACGAATTCACCACGTGAATACCCAACCAAAAACAAAATGAAAAGTACAACAACCTATAGAGCCTAAATGTAATATTTAACCTAAGCTTCTATAGGCAAGAATTACTTCCCTCAAGATGGAAGTGGATGAGCTTGGTGTAGTAGAGATTCAGTGCTCCCTAATGTATGCTAGGAAGATTGAAGAGTAGAGACACAATTTTCTTCTAGATGATCAGTCTTTGTAATCACAAGAAATGGTGGAAAGTATTATCTCTCGGTGTCTTCACAAATGACAGGCTCTTATCTTTTTATAGATGTGCTTGGAACCTTTAAGAAGGCTTGGGAATGGCCTTATAGTCATTAGGGGTGTTTCCAAGAGAAATTAGCTCATAAATGAGTCTAATAGCATTATTAGTCGGCTGATTTTTGGGTCGGACATCTAGTCGGGCATCTAATGAAAGCTTTGGTCATCTAATTCTATAGGGAGTGTTTCCTGGAATTGATCGGATCTAAATAGGGATCTAGTCAGACGTCTGGAAAGCTATTTTAGGACATCTGGGTAGAAATTTGGATGTCTAATTCTATGCGGGTTCATTCCTATTTTGGACCAGATTCAAATAGGGTTCTTATGTATATGTGTCAGGAAACTTACTGGACGTCTGGGCATGCTATGGGATGTCTGATGATAAAGATGTTATGTAGGAATTGATTCCCAAGAGGTAACAGTCAGATACGAGTCTGACATGGATTTTGGTCCAACATTTCTTTATCACACATCTAGATGGTTCTATAGACGTCTGGAAATAATGATAAAATATTCCTAAGTTACCTCTCGAAGGTATTGATCTGACAGAGCTAACGATCCTATTATTTGACATCTGGTATAAGTATCAGATGACTTAAAGTCACATATCAGGTGTCTGATTATCATGTTAAATGTCTGATCAGTCTATCTGAAGCCTATTTTGATTTTCCAAGTTTACCTAAGTGTCCTAGTGATGGATGGGTGTTCTAGGACAATGTACAATTGGGCTCTTTACAATATATCTAAGGAAAGATAAAGAGCAAAAACAATGATACAAATAAATTGAAAAGGACTATCCTATTCTTCATCTCCTTAAGCTTTCATTTCCAAGCAAAGCTCCATCTTCTCCATGCTCCATGATCTTTTATCCAAAAGTCAAGCTCGTCCAGTCTTCCATGGACATGAGCTTGAACTCGTTCACACTTGATTCCACTTGCATTTTATCTGAAACTATAAACTCAATGCAATTGTTAAATAGCAAGTATTTTGTTATCATCAAATCAATGATCGTGGTGCCCTTGTACCAACATGGAGGTTGATGAGGAGCTCATCGGAGCTCTTGCTGACCATGAGAACGAAGGAGAAGAATAGAGAGAGAACAAAGCTAATTCCTACTCCTAATGTCCCTAAACTACTTTACGGGAAGGAAGGAAGAGGAAGAACTACCTAGAAGTGACGAAAGAGGTGGAATTGCGTCCAGCGTTGGCCGACCGAACGTGAAGAAGATGATGACTCTGAAGAGGGATTCAGCAGCAAAGAAAGGGTTAAAGTGACCTAACTTTGGTCGGCTAAGGTCGCATGAAGATGGGGAAGATGGTGGTGCTGCACTTTTTGCCGGAGCATGTACGGAAGAGGGAGAATGAAGGTGTTGCCAGGGTCGGAGAAGGGGACAACCGTGGGGACGAAAAATAGTGGGAAACATGGCTAATTCTCAACCAAAGTGTGCTTGGGAATGCACGAGCACTTATATAGAAGATGATTAGCATCAATTGGACTTGAATTTGCAAGATTGCCTTGTGAATTCGGCATCTTTAAGTTCTACAGATCTTAGGTGATTGGAGACGATCCAAATTGGAGCATAGGATCTTGCCTAATCGGTTGGGCATGATTTAAAGACCAATCCCACCAATTTAGTGGGATTTGGTTGAGATTTGCTGGAGCAAATCTCCAATCAAGAACTAGCAGCCTTTAGGATACTTGCTACTTCCAGTGTTGCCTCTTTAGAAATGAAGAAGACAAGGAACTAAATGTAAGGAAAATCAAAACTTAGGGGTGGTTTTGCAATAAATGGAGATAAATGGGCTAAAATGCAAACTTGGTCAAAATGGACTTTGATTGGGTTCAAAATTTAGGGGTAACCTAACTTGGAACCAAGAAATCTAATGGTGACCTCAAATTTGGTTTTTGACGAAGTTTGACTAGGTAATTTACACTTTGACCCAAAATGAAGTAATTTCCCATCTTGGTCTCTATTTTTTGTCAAAATGGGTTCATTTGGTCAAAGTGAAAGTTTCAAACCTCATAGAATATTTTTCAATGATTTTTAGGAGGTTTAGATTACATTTATTTCCACCAAAACCCTTTCAATTGAAGTGAGGCCCTAATTAGGGTTTTTATTATTAAATTAATCTTCAATTCTCAAAAAACCATGATTTAGTTAGTTTGAGCCCACTTCTTTGGAATTTAAGTTCATTTTACCTTAGATTAGGCATTGATTAACCTCTCAGTTAATATGCATTTGTGGTTACACATTAAAATAGTAGAATTAACTCAATTTTTCATCTTCTTCTCAAATTCAACACAGAACTGAATTACACCATTCTTTTGCTTATTAAGGAGCATTTATTCTTGGAATTTGGCTAAATTAGGCTAGTTATGACAGATGATGATGTTACCATCACCTAGGTCACACGCACCTAGGGTGAGCCTACAAGAGAATTTCTTTTGCTAGGTAGGCATAGTTCTACTTTCACTTGTTTCGCATATCCCAGTTATCACTTGAAAACCCTAAAAAAGATCAAAAAACATAAAAACACAAAAAGGAAGATTCAAGTTTTGCAATAAAGAATCATTTTAAAAACACCAATTACCTCCTTGGATGACCCTAGATACTTGCCTTATCTAAGTTTATAAATTTAAGAGTTGATCAAATTTTATGCATCTTAATGACTTAATTTGCATCTTTAGCAAATCATGTATTTTCTGCATCATGGACCCATTAAAAGCCATCTCCTTAAGGCCTCGGATAAATGGCTCCATGAAGATGTCAAACAAGAACGAGGAGAGTAGGCCTCCCTGATGCAAACCACGCAAAACCTTAAAGAAGTTGGAAGAACTTCCATAAACCAGGACTGAGGATCCCTCGTGTTGGACAAAATAGGAGATCAAATGAATGGCATGATTTGAAAACCCAAAATAGCGGAGGATCTTGTATAGAACATTCCACTTTACCTAATCGTAGGCCTTCATGAGATTAAGCTGGAGAATTACATTAGAGACAAAATCTTTTCGATCCAATCTTTGAGTGAGCTCAAAAGTCATTGCAATAAGCTTGAACATCGATCGTCCTTTAATGAATCCAACTTGTTAAGGGGAAATGATTTTAGGAGGCACTGACGCTAAACTAGATTCAAAAATACCAACAACCAGTTTATATAGGACATTACAGAGACTAATTGGTCTAAAATCAAATAGGCCAGAGACATTTTCTTAGGAATGAGGGATATGAATGCCATATTGAAGGCTCTGGGGGAGCAGTGGTTTGAAAGAAGATATTGAATGGCCTCAATTACATCTACCTTAATATAACCTCATCAGTGAATGAAGAATTTGACGTTGAAACCATTAGGACCTAGAGTTTTATTCGAGGGTATTTGGCTTAGAGCTTGAAAGATCTCTAATTCTTAAGGGAGAGTAATGAAAAAGGAAGAATCTTCAGAATTAACGAGGGGAGGAATCACATTAAGGAGCTAGTCATCTGGATCAGAGTAAGAGGTAGCGAGTAAGTTACTATAAAAATCAATATATTTAGAGGTCGCTTCTATCCAGGAACCGGATCTAATGATACCAAACAAAGACACCTTATCACGTTTGGCAACTCGACATTTAATTGTAGAATAGCTTCCCAATAATTTTGTTCTTCTCTGCATGTTGGTAGAAAAAACCCATGTGAATTGGTGAGGTGGGGTGCAGGGGTATGGATTTTTGTGTAGACATTTCGTTTCTCAATTTATCTTACATGATCCTGTACAAAGCAAGCGACAAACACAAGTTGTTTAACTTATTGAACGTTCAACCATGCACAGTCGATCACATAGCCGAATCGATGTAGAGATTTGTCTCACTCTCTGTCGCGAAATGTTTGAAAACAAACAAATGAGGGGCATGGTCCCTACTTTTTGAAGATGGTGCCCTTGTTTTGTAATGGAAAAGACAAGAATAATTAAGTCGACACCAACACGAATGGCAGAGATATAATCATACTAAGCATTTGTTGTATTATAATAAGGAAAATGTTTGACACAAGCACTAATCAACGAACTTTTCGACTCCCGCAGCTTCCCGAGTTGCAATCTCATGCATTACTGAGAAAGCATGTGACTGTGGCTGGGAAAGTTAGTTTTAATTTATGAAATGGGTGTACTATGACGTGTGGTGGGCCGCGGTCCAGTGCTTTTGAATTTATGAAGCACGAGAGTTTGGGCTAACTGGGCTTCAATAGTGTTCACCTATCAGAGTGGGGGGTGTCCAGCAACAATTGAACTGCTGCATGTTGTATGATGCGTGATCAAAACTGATGAAGCTTCTGGAGAGCATATTAATTAGGGTTAATTAATCATGTCGTAGTAGTGTCGCAATCTAGATGGATGTCATTTATTTATATACAATTTTTACTGATTTTATTTCTGGTCGTTCACTGGGAGATAGTTATTGATATACATGTCTCCATTATCCAAAAATCATCTTTTATTACAAAAATGTTAAGTTTATTTACATCAAAATAAATCATGAATGGAAGAATCAAAGAATAAATCAATCTAACTCAATTATGTACAACAATGAATGAATTATGTTAATGAAAATGGCTCAAAGATATATATAGGTATAAAGGCATATCACAAACTAATCTAAACTAATCTGGGTTAAGCATGTTCAACATTGTCTAAGTAATGCCTTTATATGGGCACAAAAAGAATATATATATATATATTTACATATATATATATAATCATATTACATGTTGTACTAACATATGTAAACTATGTACACAAACATATATAGACAACACTAAAGAGCCTTAAAAACACTTATATACAAAATAAGGCAAAAATAATGTACACAATATATAATACATATACTCTATATATACGTATACACATGTATTATCTATATAGGTTTACTAACATACGTATACTAATACTCACACACATAGAACACTTGCAACACATGCGCACTCACTTAGCTTGAACTTAACCTACACTAAACCAAAAATTATTTATTAGCAGGCCCAACAATTTGCAGGATCAACAACTCACAGGGGCCAGATCGACCACTACTAAGTTGAGCCCGTAATCTTTATTTAGTTGACATTTATCGTATAGTTTCGGCCCAAACCAGGCCCACACCTTACCTGCAAGCTGCCAACACTGGGGCCTCTCTTCTCTCTCTCATGCATGGTCGAAGGTTAGATAATGTTAGTGGGATCCGACCCCATACAGGACGAATGGCTTACGCATGTGATTCCTTATATATAATGCTGAGTGCGCAACAACCCACGATGTAGGACTTTCTTGGTGCGCAGAATTGGCAAGCACAACATGGTTTTAAGCCCATTTTGAGGTTTAAATTAAGTATTAAATAATTAATTATTTTAAAATTAAATTATATAATTATGTAGCCTATATATATGTTTTTCAATTGGTATCATTTATTTACATAAATTAAATACACAAATATATTTAAAATTTGATTAAAGTTGGAAATAAATACACTTTTAAATTAAGTTTAATTTCTTAATTAAATTATAAATTAATGAATTGATGATGCAATTAATTCATAAATTAGTTAAGTTACCTTACTACCTAGCTAAAATGGTTTTTTAATGAATTTTTACTAATTTATTCCTATTTATACACATTTAAGTACATGGTCATACATATATATACATATATATAGTATAAATATTATTCTACAGTATAAGTAAGCTATAAATATATTGAAAATACCTTAAACTATAGTATACAACTATAAAACATAATTTATTTTAATAGTTTAATAATTTACTAATTTAAATTACATTAACTTAATAATATAACTAATTAACTTATAAACAAAAATGCATACCATATATAGATAAATAAATAAATATAAGGGTATATTAATGTATGATGCGGGAAATAGGCATTTTGTTAAATATGTGAAATAGTGTCGTTGTACACATAAATCTGCAATCAACTTTTAAATTTATAAAACTTAAATAGGGTGAGTATCTAGGGTTGTCCAAGGAGGCCAAATTGTTAATCACAAGAATTTATTCTTTCTCTCACCTCTCAAATCTACACTTTTCTTTTTGTGATTTTGATTTTTTTGTTTTTGTATTTTTCAAAATAATCGGGCAAATGGAATACGAGATGATGAGTATGCTACACGTATCAACTAACCCTAAGTGATAGGAATGAAACCCTCTCTTCTAAACTTACCCTAGGCAAGTGTGCTTAGGGTAATTAGAAGAGGAGAGTATGGTGTGCACTACACTTATAAGAACAAGAAAAACACACTAAGATTGAAACATGAACTTGGAAGGCAAAGGAAACTTGTATTACTAGCAAAGTTGATGAGAAGTAGCTAAATGCTTCTACAAGAAAAAGAGAAAACACATTAGATAATACAAGATAAAATAAAGATAGAAGAAGAGGAATCCTCTATAGAAGTTCTGGAGAGCCCTTGCTCCAAGTGTGGCTGCCCGACACTTGAAAAGGGTTCCTTTAGCTTCTTCTTGATGTAGTCCTCCTCCAAGCTCTCTCCTCAAGGTGGGCATTAACCACCTTAAGGTTCCTCCTCTACCTAGCCGTCCCTTTAATTTGAAGATCTCCTCCTTGGTGTGGCACAATGGAGAAGGAGAGGAAGAACCCACCAAGGGTGTGATAAACATTAGTTTATCATCATCCTTATGCATTAAAAAAAACCTAACTCTTAGGATTTTGCCCCGCAAATAGGTTTTTAGGTTGCATTTAGGCATAAATTAGGTTAGGCATGCATTTTACTTTTTATTGTCTTTTTGATGTGTTTTTGTGAGTGTTAGGCATATACAAATTAATAGATCCCTAAAACCCTAGCACTCAGGAAGGCAACTAGTGAAGGAGAATCCCAAACCAGCAGGAACTTAGCTTTATCCAGCTCACCATAGCTAGAATCCAGTTCACTTGAACTAGGGTTAGTTCATCCTAGCTCCATTCAGTTCATCTCAGCTGAATGGCAGCTCAAGAGAGCTCATCTTAGCTCACCTTAGCTGAAGTCAGCTCAAATCCAGCTCAACTTAGCTGAGTCTAGCTCATCTCAACTCCCATTAGTTCACTAGGAGCTCTAGCTAGCTTAGCTGAGTTGATTGGAGTTCACCTAACCTCAAGACCAGTTACATCTAGCTCCACTAAACTCTAGCCAGCTGAAGATGACTTCATCTTAGCTCAGGAAGCTTAAGTCCCGCTCTTAGGGATTCAGCTTAGCTCAACTTAGTTGAGCTAAGCTACCTTAGCTACTCTAACTAGCTAGGTCATCATCAAGAATATCAGACCCAGCTCACCTCAGCTCATTTCAACAGAAGCTAGCTTGCATTTGCATGGCTTAGCAGCTAGCAAAGAACTAGCAAGATAAGCCAGCTAAAGTAGTTCCATGCCACCCTCTTTAGCAGCTGCTAGCTCCAGTTCAGCTCCAGACTTCTCTTGTCCAACTCCTTTTCTCAAACCCTAGCTCCAATTTCCTACTACTAGCTAAGCTCCAGCTCCCTTGGCCATCCACCACCCTAAAACCCTACCTAATTAGCTCTACCAAATAAGCCCACCTAAGACCACCTAAGCTAGCTCCACCTCTACTCAAAGTTGGTGCCAACCCTCACCACTCTTCACCTCTCAACCACCACCACAAGGGCACCATAAGTTGGCAACAAAAACACTCATAACCACCCCCTCTTTGGTGCCAACTTTTCCCTCCAAAAATACCCTCATCTCAACCCTACACCTACTCCCTCAACCCACCTCCACCATCCACTTAACCCCCCTTCTAGAAGACCCTAGGTTGGCACCAAGTTGGTGGCGTCTCTCCACCACCAAGAGCCACCAACACCACCATAACTACCACCCTACAAACCCCTTAGGTTGGAGCCAAACACCCTCCACCCTATGATCCTTAACTACCATCCTAAACCTAATCCTAGCCCTCCACCTAAGGTCATGCCAACCACCACCTTTCTACCCTATAAACACCCCATCTAACCTGCACTAAAACCCATCATCTATTTAGTGTTAATTCCACCTACATCAACCCTTACTCACGCCCAAGGAGAAGGAAGAGAGAAAGATTAAGGGGGCACATCACCTGCCCCCTTGGTGACTTCTTCTTCTCATTCCTTCACCTTGTGCCATGCCAAGGAGGAGGAGCATTCCATCACTAGGAGGACGACCAGACAAAGGAGTGTTTAGGGTGGACGTCAACCTTTGGGAGAAGTAAGTGCATGCCCCTCCTAGGCTTGCAACTATCTTGGAGGACACCTTCCAGGAGGAGCCTTTTAAGGAAGGAGAAGGAGCCCTCTTTTCAAGTTAAGGAGCTACTTGGCTTGAAGTAAGAAGCCCCCTCTTCGTGACCATTTTATCTAGAGGTTTTGTGTTTTTCTTTTCTTGTATTTTCAAGTAGAATAGAAGCATTCCTCTATAGGTTTTATGTAAACAATTTCCTTTAATTCAAGTTGCCACCAATTATCTTTTTGTTGCATAGTCTTTTAGAATTTTTTCCTAGCATTCTTTTCCACTCCCTTTCCCTAATTACTCTCGGCCTGCACATGCCTAGGGTGAGCTTAAGGAGAGGCTCTACTTGTCACCTTAGTATTAGTGTAGTGAATTAGGTGTAGACTATTTTCTCGCTATCAACAATTCCCGTGTTTCTCATCATTTCAAGCCATAAAAATTATATATTTGAAAAGATCAAAAAGAAAGTTGATTTCCATTTCTGAGCAAAAGACATGATTTTGCAACATATTGCATCCTTGGACGACCCTGGATACGTCACTATCTAGGTCTTATAAATTCAAAAGCAAAATGATTTTACGCATTGCAACCACTCATAAAAACCTAATTTTACAAACTGCGTAAAATTCGAATCACTTTTTAGTGCCATTGCTAGGGAGTCATGGCTTTGCATTCATTTAGTCTCTTGCTTGATAAGTGGATCTCATCCCCTTGTCTTTCTCTTTCTCGTGTGTGTAGGAACTACAGAAGGAAAGTGGGATTCTGGAAGGAAGAACTTGCAATTCATTGTCTTCCCATGAAAATTCAGGTTGGTTCCTCTTTCTAGTCACACATAGCCTTAAAAACTATCAGAAAAATATTAAACTTGGCTTACAGGATCCTAAACAACTTAATTAAGTGGAGTGGTCCAAATTAAAACCCATTTATTGCTTGTTTGCACCACTAAACACCACTCCACTTCAAGTGTTGGTGTTCTAATTTTTGGGTCCACACTTCTGTCTGAACTTCAAAAATCAATTCCTAACACCACAAGCCTTTAAAAATCTTGAAATGTCACCTAGTGATTCCAAATCAAGTACGGAACATCTATTCCAAATTTCATACTAATTGAATTTGTATTTAATTTTTAAAAATTTGTAGACTGCAGAGAGGTCATCTCCTCTAATCTTCCTATTTTGCTATTGTCCCTGAATTTTAGAAATTTTTATACTCATCCAATTTTTGTGAAATTTATCTTTCTAGAATCCTTGTGAAATTCTACACACCACATAAAATCACAAAATTTTCTGAGGTCGGTGACGGTACTGATAAGTCTAAAATACCCACGGGTATCATTTCTGGACTTTGATGCCAGCACAAAGAAAAATTCTTAAAAAATATCAAAAAATTTTCTAAAATCACAAAAGAATATTTTTTGAAATCCTTGTTTGATTTTCCTTACAGTATTGGTGTTGTTTGCATTGTTTGAACCACTACTTAAACTAAAAGCTTAAAAGAAAACTCATTGATAGTTAAATTTCTACTTAGGATTTAATTGATTAGGGTTTCTTTTCATTTTTAGAGACCAACAAATTAAAGGAAACTTATCTTCACCAATGCAACTTGATTTCCTTTTGTTTGTGGAATCTCAAACTTGTTTGAAACCTTAAAAAGAAAATCCTAAAATACACTAAGCTAAATCAAATTCTAAAAGCAGAAAAACAAACAAAATTTGTGTGACAACTTGATTGCTAATTGGAATCACCTTCCAATTCTTGCACACACTACAAAAATTAAAATAATAGGGTATTACCCAAATCAACGCCCTCCACATTTTGTGTGCACTCTAGTCTCCTAGACCAAACTAAAAATTATAGCAATTTGGCCCCTAAGGTTTCATCAACCTAGGCTTACTATCTAGGTCTTAAGTTTTCTCTAGTTAGTACCAAATCTGTAATCTATATCTGGTGTCAGGCTAAGGGGCCGTGTCAAATGACCAGGCACGGGTTTACACAAGCCCCTAGGGATTTTCCTGGGATATGCTTGGGCCTAACCCTTCCCTTATGCAACTTAACCAGATTTGTTGATAGAACGGGTATTCACTGTTGATTTCTTATTTCCTAGGTAGATTAAGTCTTTGGTTAACTTTTAGGGAGTCACAATTAAGTTAGGTCTAGAAATTTTGATTGATTGATTGCACACTTTCTCTCATCTCCATCTCTTTCTCCTCCCCTCCCATTCTTCCATTTTATGCACGAGCAACGGTCTCAAATTTCGCATTTGGAGAGACTATTTGATTTTGCCTCCCCACACAAAATGACCTCTTTTTCCGTCTTCTTCTTTTGAAAAAATGGAAAGTCAACAAAACTAGTCCACTAACCTTTCCACTTCCACCTCTAATCCCATTTCTAATCCCAATTCTAACACTTCCACCCAAAACCCCCCATCTTTGACTTCCCACATTTGGAGCTTCCTAATGCTGATTTGCCTCATTCACAACATCAAGCCCCCCAGCCTGATCTCTACACCTTGATGGCTGAGCAGATTGCTCAACTTAATGCCAATCAACAAGTGTTGAATAGGAATATCCAAAACCTAGCCAACCAAAGGCCAAACCCACCACACCGTCAGTAGCCTGTTGTTCCTCTAAAAGATTTTTATGATCCTTCCTATTATGAGGAATGACCAGGGGTGGTCATACCTGAAGGGGACTTCGAGATCAAGCCGGTGGCTCTAAATTTAATTAAACATTTCCTTGGCTTCCCTAGGGAAAACCCGTTCAGCCACCTTGAAGAACTCACTCTTCTTACACAAACAACTTGATCCCGAAATGTGCAAGAAGACCTTTGGCTAATGAAGCTATTCCCATTATCTCATAAAGATAAGGCCACTTATTGGTTCAAAACCATTGACCGGCCCAGAACCACATGGTCTCAGCTCAAGAGTGCCTTCCTCAAGAAATTCTTTCCCATAGATCGTACTAATTCCCTGCGAAGATCTATTTTGAACTTTCAATAAAAATTTGGCTAGACTTTCTATGATTCTTGGGAAAGATTTCAAGATCTCCTAGGAAGTTTCCCATACCATGAGATTCCTTTATGGCATCTCGTGCAGATCTTCTACCATGGATTAGAAGATCAAATCTGGCATTTCATTGTCGCCTTGTGTGCTGATGTAGACATAATTATTGAGGGTAAAATGCCTATTCATGCATGTTCCTAGGCTTAGATTTGCATTTCATGTTATAAATATGGCATAGCATGCATCATTCTACATTTAGAGTAGTTGTATATAATTTAGGTCAATTATGCCCTTTTTGTGGTCAAGAGAGAAGGATATTTATTTTAGAGTCTTGGATTGACAATCTGACCGTATGGATCTAATCAAGATGATGACCGAAGTCCAACACCTCCGAAATCATCTCGATCGGAGTCTCGTAGCACCATATGTAGTCCGAGGAAGATCAACGGCCAAGGGACTAGCTGACATAATTTGGAGCTTCAAATGAAAAATCCGACCATGCAGATGGATTCGAGTCGACGATTGCAGCCCAACGGCGTGAAAATCGACTCAATCTGACCTTTGTAGTAGTCCCTACAATGAAAAGAAGATGGATGGCCCAGATCACGCCACGTGGCTCAACACAGGTAGCCCATGCGCATGCACAAGCCACCGCATGCGCACAGTAGCACCGGCATGCGCACGTGTGTAGCAGCAGCGCATGCAGGCGTGTAGTGCGTGGAGGCGCATGACACGACGCGCGGAGTGCACGCCAGCGCAGTGGCAGTATGGGTGCGCGGGCTGTCTTCAGCGATGTTTGCAGCAGATCTTTAGCATGTTTATGACCATCACGAAATGTCCTGTATACGAATTTAATTCTTTCCTCCACTATAAAAGGACCCTTACCCCTCCCATTTGTCTTCATCTCTTCCTTTCTTCCTCTCACCACCTCCAAGGCTCTAGAGAGAGCTTGTCCCATGCTCGGGATGCTCCTCTAGAGTAAAAAAGAAAATAGTTTTCCCACCTCTCATCCCCATTCGTGGAGCATCCCATGGCCATCCTCACACCGCCCTTTTGGAAGTAGATCCCCGTCGCAACGTTATCCTGCCCCATTGATGTGCATACATCAGATTAAGCTAAATTGTCTATTAATGCATGTTCTTAGTGTCATATTAGCATCATATATTGTAAATATTGCATAACATGCATAATCATGCATTTAGGTTAGTCTGCATAAAATGTACGTTAATTGTCTCCTTTTATGGCCAGGGATAGGGCAACTTGTTAATCGAGGCCTCGGATAGAAGATCCAACCATATGGATCTGATCAGGGCGACGATTAGAGTTCAACGACTCCAAGATTGCCCTGATCGGACATCTGTAGCACCAGATAGAGATAGAGGAACCCTAAAGATCAAGGGCCAAAATGGTGCCAATCCGCACTTCAGATGACAAATTCGACCACATGGATGGGTTCAAATCGATGATCGCAGCCTAACAGTGCGAAAATCGATCTAATCCGACACCTGTGGCACCGTCTACACACTCAGAAGATGGACGGCCAAGATGGTGCCATGTGGCACCATCCCAGTTGCCCAATCGGCCCTTAGAACCACTGCTGCCTCTCCAAAGGGTTTCCAACATGTGATATGGGCAGTTGGATCTTGATCCAACAGCTGCAAGCATGCGTGCCTTAAATCCTCCACGTGACACAAACAAAGGCATAGCGCAGCGGTCGAGCGCCCCTTCACGAGTGAAGGGCACGCGTTCGAGCTGCGCCAAGTGCCTCAATTTAGACGGGCGCGGGCACGGGTGCAATTGCGCTGTCAGATCAAGATCGGGTGGTCGAGCGGAGGATCCTACGATCGCATACGCGCGTGATGATGCACGTTTGCATGCCTTATCGCACCCGAGTGCGGGGTAGAGGAGTTTTGAAGGCACGAGCGAGGGTAGATCTCGATCGTCCAATCTCACGATTGGACGGTTGAGATCAATCCAAACGTGCACAAGCGTTAGGGTGTGGAAGGCGGGGAGGTACGCGTGGCGTGCACACGTCGGCCATGTTCAGGCTTTCAGTGATAGATAAATCCGTCACTAAAGGCCTATATTAATTTTTTGAAATTAAAATGTCCAAAACGCCCCCACTCCTTGCAACTATAAAAGGAGACCCCTACCCTACGAATTTCTCATCCCTTCTCTTCTCTCACCCCTTCCAAAGCTGTAAGAGCTTGTCCCACACCCGGGATGCTCCTCTAGAGAAGAAATCATAGTTTTTCCACCTTCGTCCCCATTCCTGGAGCATCCTGTGGTTGTCCTCTCTCTGCATTCGGGAAGCGGATCCCTCGACGACGATGACGTGCTGCTTCATTCTCGTTCCTCTCGCTTCGTCCTTCCTCTTCCTACTCCGTTCCCTGTCTTCCAAGCGTCGTCCCGTCTGGCTTGTCCTCCAAGTGGTCGTCGAGGAGGATACTTCTCTCTCCATTCTTTTTACTACCTTCTAGAGTAGATTTACCACTTTCTAGTATAGATTTCCTGCTTTCTAGTCGTAATGAGTAGTGTAATGAAGAACTTCTTATAATGAAATCCATGTTTATTCTACATCCCTTTTCCTTTGGTTTGTAATATTCTCTCTCTCTCTTCTATTTATTATTTGTTAAATAGATAGCCAATTTTCGACCAGCTATTCTGTTTCGTGACAAACAAAACAAACGTGTATTTTTAATCAAACGTCCACCTCCCTATGTTCGACTCAGAACTTCTTTACGAATTTTTTGGTATAAATTTTATCTGTTGAACAGATTTCTTCACGACTAGAACTACAACGACGGGATTTCGAATCCAACTCCGAACGCGTAGTTTTCCACATTCAACATTTTGGCACCATTGCCGGGGAGGCGACGCTCTTTGATTTTTTACGTTCTCCAACTTACGAATCATTTACCTCACTTCTCTCTTTTCTTATTGTGATTGCAGGTACTCTTCTGAGACGAGCAAAAGTGGTAGATTGGAGCAAAGTGCAATTGAAGGTTCCGTAAGTTTACCCCCACCTCCCACCCATTAGTTTTCATTCCACCATGTAATAATACAAATATAAATCAACCTAGGTGATGAGAGCCTCATCATGAGCCCTAACTAGCTCATTTTGACCTAAGAATGAGAATAAGAGCTCCTACATAACCTAGAGAAGGACTTAATTTAAGGAATAAGTGTTCTGAGAAGAAAACATGAAATAAAGGTTAAAACTACAATTTTACCATTGCAGTACATAAATGAAATTTCTCAGAGACAAAACATAGGTTAAATGGTATGAACAAGATAAAAAGTTGGTTGGTTTAATCAGAAATGGGTTCATGTGCAATCAAGGAATTAAATGACATTCTATAACCCTAAAACAGACCTGCTTAATTCAACAAGGTTCTGGTCAGGATAAAAATCAACTAAACCCTATAAAATTCATGGAAAAATATCTCCTAGGGTTTAGAACCTTCAAATTGGCCTTTGGAACCTATTTTGACCTAGATTGGGGTCCTAGCTCATAAATTGACCTAATTTGGGTTTTTACGCAAAATGTCCAATCAAACGTGGTCAAACCGAAAATCCAACTTCACCATTGGATTCCTTAGGTCCTAAGGGGAGGTCATATTGACCTACTTTGCAAAATAGTACACCCAATTACACTTTAGCCCCTATCTTTTGAAAACCATTACACAAACCCCCCTAACTTCTTCGCCACTCTTACAAACAGGTCCCCCCACCATTAATGGGGAGAAATCCTTCTCCAGCAAGGAATGGAGGGGGAGTACTCCCTGATTCCAAAGAGATCTCTTCCCAGATTTGGAAGGAAGATTCTCCGAGGAATTCCCTTCCATCTAAGCTCGATCCTAATCTCTGATTTGCACCCAATCTCTCGTGCGAACGCACGAGAGATTTGGGTCTCTAACTGATTCCTTCTCCAGCAAGGACTCGCGCGCTTGGAAGCTTGTCTTCCAAGCATAGGAGCCCCTGCCAGCATCTATAAAAGGATCCTCAAACCCGGCCGCACCTCTTTAGCTCGACTTGGCTAGAAATCCACCCAAATTTCATCTTCTTCTCCTCCGGTCAAGTAGTTCAGCAAGCTCTGATGAGCCTCCCTCCTCTTTCTCGTCGCTCTGCCACACTAATAGTGGCAGAGCTATCCTCACCATCTTCCTCCACATCGCGCAACACTCGCACGAGCATCTCTAGCCCCGTTGTCGTCACCGTCTCCCTCCACTAGACACCGTCTTCTCCGACGACAGCAGGTACTGCCAGTCGCCACCTCTCCCCTTTCGTCCACTTAATTAGGTTAGACTTACTCCCCTCTATCCCCTCTTCAATTCCCCTCTTCCCATTTCCCTTTTTGACCCCTCGCAGCCACTATCCACCGCCATCTTCCCCATATCCTGCCAACCTCCGACGAGACGCACCCATCACTCCACACCTCCACTCGTCCCGCCACCAACCTCTTCACCTCCGCCATTGACCACTGAACATCTTCCACCCATCCATCGACTGCCTACACCTCCCTAAACACCCCCCGACCTAACCCATAAGTCCGGCCACAGCAATTGAAGTGAGGGTAATTGGTTGGCAAGCAACCTAGTAGCAGCAATTGAAGAAGGAGCTCCTACGGGCAAAAGCGTAGAAGTGGGTGGGACATTTAGTCCGACCTCGTGAACACAGGAGTGAGGCACATGGGATAAATTGATTTTGTGTTTTATGCTATTCGCCTCAAATCATACAGGGGTGAGGTCCCTCGCCTTACCATGCCTCGTCCATGACACTCCCCCGTGGACCTGGCACCCGGATTCGACTAACCTATCCGTGCACTCCTCGTGCACCACACCCACGTCGGTGCGCCTGGACCCAGGCGTGCACCTGACCCACCTACCCGGCTCTGTGAGAATAAATCAGAGAGAGAAATAAAGAGAGAGAGACGCGGGAAGGGTAGGGGAATAGGTTTTGCTGTGTGGTAATTGTGCAGGAAGAAGAAGCTAAGGGAGGAAGAGGCACAGCAAGAGAAGGAAAGGAAGGACTTAGCAAGAAAAGGAGGTAGCCGCAGCAAAGGACGGAAAAAGGATAAGAAGAAGAGAGATGCACTGTAGCAGAGGAGCGGCAGACCAAGGGAAGAAAAAGAAGAAGGAAACTAAGGAAGACAAGAAGAAGAGGCTAGGACTTAGCTGTAGGAAGAAAATCAAGAAGAGAGAAAGCAAAGGAAGGGAAAAGAAGAGAAGCAGAAGCAGCTAAGAGAGAAAAAGACAAGGAGAAGAAGCCATAGCCACTGCGCAAAGCAAAAAGAAAAGACAGAAGGCCAACATTTAAAAGCATTGTAGTCTGAATTTTTAAGAGGCTATATCAAACGTCCAATTCTTTTCGAGAACTTTCTCCATAACATTATTCTGCTATTTTTGTTGAACTAGTTATTGCTTCTTATTGAAAGTTGTGTTCTCAAGTTTTGGAATACCCAAATTGCTCCCTGTGTTCGACCTCGGATACGTTGATTTTCGAGTTATAAATTCTTATTTGTTTTCGCGGAGAGTTCATCTATATTACAACGAGATATCTATTAAAACACGATCTAGCCACGTAAACACTAGGTGTTCTTATAAACCCTAAGGTTAGTTTTGATTGTTTGTTTGACACTTACACCCGCCTTACCCTCCGCATTTAAAAAGAAAAATTAAAAAATCTCACAGAGGTACACAACCTCATCTGATTTTCAAACTCAATCGGTAAATCGATCTTTGGAACCGGTACACACACCCAAACACATAATCGAGTAGAAATCAGATTAGGTAATCACTTGTGTGCCTAATTAAGTGGTGCAACAGGTTGATTGTTTGAGTTGATTGGGCCGCACCACTTTAAGTAAATCAACTCATTAAGTAGCTACCACATAGGTTCAACTCTTACGGATTTACCAGGCACTTCACATTCTTTTAAGCTTCAAAGGAAAACATTTTCACCTATGCTTTCAAAACCTGGTGTGCCAACAAAACTTGACTGAAAATACCTAAAGTTGAATCCTAAAAGCTACTAAGAAAGATTTGAACCCTAAAATTCACCGCATAAAAAATAATCTTTCTTGAAAACCACTAGTTGTGCACGCACACACACATCAATTAATCATTAAGGGCACAACCCAAATAAAGGGCCCATCACATTCTAAAGCACATTCAAACCTAACCCTAATTAAAATAAAGTAGACGTTGGCCTTAAGGATTCGACTCGCTCTTTGGAGCCCAGAACGAGATTATTTTTTATTAGTTTATTTCTATTATTCAATATGATGTTTAGCTAGGGGAGCAGATTCAAACAATCATAGCTGGGGGGTACACTAGGAACCGAAGGCGCAAGTTGAAGGAAGAACCTTCTCCCTAGTCCCTCCCTCTAACTGGTTGGATTGAACGGATAGAAGTAGATCAAATCATTTCTTTATCTCAAGATGAGTTCTAGGAGTCTGTAGGTCTTTAGGCTAGCCCACTTAAGGACAGGTTTGATTGTTTGTATTGCAGGGCACCTTTTTTCCTCCCGTCTATCATGAATCTTTCCACATTTTATATACATTCCCCCTCTTTCCCTTCTGTTATGTCTTATCCTCAACATGATGATTATCTCGACTCGTACTGTAATCAACCATCTCTTTGTTGGGATAACACAGATTGGGGATACAGTTGGACCTCCATGTTTAGGGTCTAATCCTAAACACCATGATTGTGATTTCTATCCTTCTCCAAGCCACATCGATTATAGATTGCCACCTTTTCATGGACAACCTAATATGATCTACAATCAAGGAGGATACATTGATCCTTACCCATACCTTGAATACACTGCCTTTAGGTCATCACCACTTCATGAACAACCCGAAATGACCTATTATTAGGGAGGGTATCACAAATCTCAATTCGTTAACTCTTCCGCACTGATCCCAAACCCACCTAACCTTGAACCAACCCATTTGGTTCAGGTTAACCAGGTCTAAGATAAGCTTTTGGCTAACTTGAGGAATACTATACAATCTTTAGAAGCTCAGCCAATATCTTGCACTGAAGAATTGGAGCCCCTGATTGAAATTATTGATGATCTGAACAAGTATTTGTTGGATTGGCTCTAGGATGTTAAGGATAAGTGATAAGTCTACTTTTGTGGATCATTATTTGGCCTAAGTACTCTTTAATTGGTCATTCCTAATTAATATTTGATAAGGAATTAAGGAAGAATTCAACATAGTCTGTATATCATCTTATGCACCAATTTTATGCTTAATACATATGATATGTTATGATAATTATTTGGTGGATGCAGGCTAGGTGCAAGACACTTAAAGGCAGCAAGTCAGATGTCCAAAATCCTATTTTAAGACGTCTGGAATCTAATCTGGATGTCTGGAACCTCCAGCGTGGACTCCTTGCCAACCAAATATTTTAAGACGTCTGATGGTTTTATTGGACATCTGATGCCTAACAGACAGGACTTATCCTTCTGTTCCAACTACACACAATCTCCGCAAGTGGTTGTAGAAGTCGACCACAGAGATTTTAAAAGTCTGATGCCAATGGAGCGAGGGAAGATCTTCTCCCCCTGGTGGGGCCAGGCTCTCCAATCTTCTCCACCATGCACCGAGGGCATACACTATTGCTATAGCGTACACTGTGGCATAGATGTTCTCCACCGTTCCCTTCAACCCACCGCGCCTTCATCGACTCTACGTCATGCACGGTGACAGCATGCATGACTCCATCACTACGAGCATCACCGCCTAAAACCATCGTCTTCTCCTTTATTTTCCTCCTTCCTTTCTCAATGCCACTCCACCCCTTGCATCCAAAACAACAGCAAGCATCCCTCATCGCGCGCAGCCGCACCTGCGCACTAGCCTACGCGTGCACACAACCAGCCATGCGCGCACTGCACGCACCCGTGCACGCCTGTGCGCCACCACTCGACCTCTTCCTCTTCTTCTCCTCTTCGTATTCTTCTTCATCTTCCTTTGCACACTGAAGGAACCCAAGAAACAGCGAGAGGACCTCCGCGCAGCAGTCCTCGACAACCTTCGTTCCCCGCGTTATCGCCTCCATTGGATTCGCCTCACCACCACGTGCTCGCCCACACCCACGGCAGCGCCTCTCATAGGCCACACACGGGCGTTAGAAACCCACCGCCGGCGAGCTTCTCCTTTGCCGGCCGGCCACCTCCGACCATCTCCATCGACACTGCGACCTCCATCGGATCAGCCTCATCTTCGTCATCCTCCCTTGCTCGTCAGCAGCTGACCGGTCTTCCTTCTTCACGTGCGAGGAAGAGAGAGGAGAAATCCTCTATTTTTTATTGCATTAATATTTACGAATCCTACCATTGCTGGAAGAACTATTCATTTATTTATCTCTTATAATATTTGGCTGAAATTGCATGGACATCCCTTGCTTAAATTTGAATTACATATGATTGATTTCTTCTTATGAATGACATACAACATGAGATATTGGTTATAGTAAATTGGTGTCATTAGGTAGGAGATTAATATTAACATTGTTTGCTATTACCAAGGTCATTATTTAGAATATTATATTATGGTAATTTTGCACATAAACACCTACAGTCCTGATTAATTATTTTGATTAAGAGTTTATGTAAGAAAGTGAGTTGCAATAATTAGTATGTACATCTGATGACATTCCTGAACAAATAAGACATTCAATAGGCTAATTCCTCCCTGTCGAGATGACCTAACTATTTTTGTGGTTAGATTCTGAGAATTAAAATGTTTTGAAAAGCGATTTTCTACCACGCGATCACATACAACGACACATCATTGCATGCTAAAGTTTTTATCGAAAACAAAGATCACTCTTTCCAATGGCGCCATTGCCAGGGAGGAAATACGCCTATTAATTTTTTTGAGAATTTTATGTTATTTTTTTGCTATTTTGAAAGCTTTTTTGAATTACTAACTGTAGATCTTTGTCTGTGCAAAAACACGCAACGAACACGACGGGCGTGCACGACGAAGGTGATATTTTTGGTGGACCATAACACCACCTAGAGGCCAGCAACGAGTGCTTGTGGGCCTTGATCCCATGCCCGTAGGTGTACAGAGAGCCTTTATCTGATTTAGTCATTAGATCTTAATTTAGATTTAGTTTAGATAGACATTAGAACTTAATTTCTGTCTTTTGGACCCTTGTCGGGAATTTTTGGGAATGTGTTCCCAGTGTTTCTTTATTTCTTATCACTGTTGTATGCGAGAGCGTATTTTCGGGAGCATGTTCCCATTTTATTTAGATTATAGGATTATTCGAATTGTTTGAACTGCATGTTGGTTAGTTAGTTAGATTAGGTTTGTTTGCTTATTATTTTTAAATATATATATATATATATATATTCGAACTACCTGCTAAAAGCTGCATATCTATAGGGCAATCATCTAGGACTGAATGAGCAGTATCTAGTTTATCTTAATTGCATTGCAGACATCCTTGCATTGAAGAAAGCTGGAGTAAAGTACGTCTTTTTCTTGAGCATCAATTACCTGTCATGCTTCTGCATTGAACCTAAATCTAAGACCACTAAAGTGCTTGAATCGAATTAATTCAGTGGTCACTTTAAAAATTGGGACTGCGAAGAGGTTGGACCTTAAACTCTGTGACTTAAAGTTGTGTGCAAAAGGATCTTGTTTGCGAGATTTCAAAGCTCAAAACACGAACGTATGATTGCACACCTGAGATACTGTGCACCTCACACATAAGGTCACTAGATAAATTTCTACCTCTCCTCTTTGTACCACAAGGGAAGTTAGTCGGAAATCAACAAGCCTATCCACCAAGTTACTTCGGTTCCTCGTGCGTGGGCTTGATTCGAGACTTCCATCCCTTGCGAGTAGGTTGTAGGCACAAAAGAAGGTCGGCCTAGGAAGCATAATTCTTGCAAAACTTGTTTGGTCACCAACTGAACAGCTAAGACCTAGAATCTACTAAAAACAGATCCCACAGTATTTGTGTTTGTTTTGACTGTGGTAGAACTCTCTAGGAAGTTTCTGATTTCTTTTAAATCATAAGAGAGTTTAACATGTTTAATTAAAAGAAATGGACTATCCTTACTCCTATCATTTTAACCAGGATCCCATGTCTCGAGCGTATCCATCCTTTGATGCGTATATTGATAATCCATGGGATCATTCATATTCTTATCCTGGGAGCACTGGCCCGATAGCTCCCACTTTTGAGCAGAGCCTAGGAGCAGGATTGTCCAACCCTAGAATCCCTACTATTATGCAAACACCCAACCCTCCCACCTGATTAGCCCATAGTTGTGGGCTATTTAAGTATTTAAATGCCTAAACATTAGGATAATTCTAACATTTATTTAGCATAAATTAGGATGTAAATAGATTAATTCATATTTTTAATTTAATTACATAATCCATACATTGCATTCATATTTTAAGTGCATTTAGAATTAGCGTAGAATGCCATTCATCTAATTAGTTAACTAATTAAGTATATTCTTTTAGTTAACATAAAACTTGAGGGTTTGTATATAAATAACCATAATATTTTAATAATATCCTTTATTCTTCTTCTTCTCAGCAACGGCTCGGCTGCCGCTGCAACGCCTCCGACCTCACTAAAAGCGCATTCACGGATCGGCGGAGAAGGTGGATCTGCTCCCGCCTCTCCATTCAAATTTGTGCAGGCCGCTACAAAACGAGGAGAGAGGATGCTGAGGGAGGTAGGCCTCCGCCACTGACCCACCACTGTGCAGAGAGAACTTCTCTCTTCCACTCCACACTGCTGGCCTCTACTGTGGCGACGAGTCTCCATCACCGTGGGCGTGTTGTGTGACAGGCCACACCGCCATCCGGAGCTCGCCGCATCACCGTGAGCACCTTAGCGTGCATCTCCCTCGCCGTCGTCACCAACCACCATCGCCGCAACCACCGTCACTGCAATCACCTTCTCATTCACTTAAGACGTCCGGGAAATTTCCCGGACGTCTGAAGCTACCCGCTCACCTGCGATCACCCGCCTGCGTACCCGTCTGAAGTCCACTCGCACCCGCACAACCACATCCGCCCACCTCACCGTTCACGCCCGCACCACCACCCCTGCGCCTGCAGCGCCACCCACCAGCCTCCAGCGCAACCGCGCCTACCATAAGCCTTCGCCATCTCCACGCCCTCCAGATCGCGCACGCCCTCCTCAGCCTACAGTGCCCACCTCCCGCGCCTGCAGCAGCAACCTCGCCTGCAGAACTCAAACAGCAACCGCACCTGCGCCTGCCGAACCTCCAGACTACGCCCACCAGCCTGCAGCGCCCTTCTCCCGCGCCTGCAGAATCGCCACCAGCAGCGCCCTCTTCCTCGCGCCTGCAGTCCAGCGCTCACCACGCCTGCGCTCCCGTGCCCACGCCAGCCGCAGCAGCGCCCACGCCAGCAGCAGCCAGCCCTGCAGCAGCAACGCGCGGCAAACTTCACGCCAACAGGCCGCGCACGCTCACCGGCTGCAGCACCTCCTCCGGAGCTCGTCCGGCCACCTCCGGCCGCCGCGTGACTCGCCGTCACCACCGATTCGAAGCCCTCGGTCTAAGGGACCACCTCCGAGCTTCCCCCGTCCGGCCATCCGCTCCTTGTCGCGCAAAACAAAGGGGAAAAATTACCCTATTTTGCTACAGTAAACCATCAATTAGAAATTACATTTTCTACCATTGTCACTTTTTAATGATATTTTATTGATTCTGCAATGCGGAAAATATCCTCTAGTTTCTCATAATTGCCATTTCGGCATTGTTTCTTGCATAAACCTTAATCTAAAGGCAATCTTGGCTTGATTCTTGTCCAAACTAACTACGAACGAACGTTTTTAATTGGTGTGAATTTTAATACGTCCTTGCCTCCCTGTGGATACGACCCGCTCCTCTGCGAGTGGTTATTTCTTGTTAAATATTAGTTAGTCGATTTTTCCACCACATTAAACTACAAATGACTTTAAAGCGAAAGATCGACCAGTCAAATGGCGCCGTTGCCGGGGAGGCAACAGATGCAATAATTTCACCTAATTTTATTTTGATTATTTGTCAATTGCACAGAGATTTGACCATTTATTATTTTCTTTTCTGTGTGAGAAATTTTGTGCAAGAATCAGCCTGTGTGAGAGGCGACCCTTGACATCGCCAGACGAGAAGTGGACGAGCAATTTTGAAAGGAGGAGAAGGACGAGGATGCGACGGACACCTTTGTATTTAGTCGCTAGTTTAATTAGAATAGAATTAAGACTGTTGACTTAATTCTTCATTGCAGTTAGTTTGAAACCCTTGTTCTGGGGCGTATTTTGAGGGGTTTGTTCCCTGATTTTGTTTTGGGCCAGTGTTGGGTAACTTTTGGGAGCCTGTTCCCTTTTCTTTAGATTTAGGTTTATTTTTTTTTTATTACTTTTATTTGCTTGTGCATAAGTAGTTCTAAAAAAAAAATAGAAAAAGAAAAGAACGAGCTGCCTGCCCTAGGACGAACCATTTAGGTCTGTATGGGCAACCTCTAGATTTACTTTTTTGCATTGCGTGCATTTTTGCATCGAAGATCGCTGGAGGCAAGGTACGTATTCTCTTACTTTGCATCCTATTTTTGATCACGCATTGCATTTAGGATTTAATGCAAAGACCACAAAGTTTGTCTTGAAGTGATCTAACAAGTGGTCACATATATTCGAAAAAAGGACTAATTAAAGGAGGGACATCTAAAAATCAAGGACTTGATTGTAAAACGTGGTGTGCGATTCAAAATTCAAAATCATTTTGCGGTGAATGCACACTTATATCTGTTGCACCATAGCACTCATTTAGACACTCCTAAGTCTTGAAACGACTAGGACAAGAGCCCTCCTCTCGTTGGATTCTGAAGTGTTCGGAACTGGAAATCAAAGGTTTTGTAAATCCAAAGAGGGGGATACCCTGTCACGGATTTTTGGGGGTAGTTGAGGAGCACCGCGAAAGTACAGCTTCAAAGGAAGGCTTAGGCCTACTTGCATCCCTCGATCTTCCATCTTTGGATTTACTTAACCATTTGAGATTTAGGGAAGAATACCTAAGTTCCAACTAGGTCCTTTTAGGCATTTCGAAGGTTGACAATAGGCGCGTAATTGATTGGGCAACTTGTTTTGTCACCTACAATTTGAACTAAATTCAAAAGCCTAAAATCTGTAAAGACCAAACAAGTCCATTTGAATTGTGCTTGTAGTGCATGCTTGGTAGGCGTTCTCTTAGGAGACAACTTGTATTTGATCCTGAACCTGAAAGAATCCTAAGAAAAGACCTCCCAAGGGTAGAAATGGCCGGTCAAAGGAGCCTTAAGGAATATTTCATCCCAACCAACCAAGTTGGCCCAACACTACATAGTCCTGGAGGGGACAATCCATATGAGATCAAGAGTAGTACCATATCCTTGCTACCCTCCTTCTATGGTACTACTAGGGAAGACCCTTACAGGCATATCGAGGAATTCACCGACGTCTGTTCCACGGTGAAGCTGCAGGGCGTTACTGATGACGCTCAAATGCAGACCCTCTTTCCCTTCTCCCTAAAGGACAAAGCCAAGTATTGGTATCACACCCTTGATAGTATAAATACTTGGGATGCCCTGAAGAAGGAGTTTTTGAAGAAGTACTTCCCCATGAGCAAAACAAATCACTTTAGGAGGGAAATTATGAGTTTTGCTCAAAAGGATGGGGAAGCATTCCATGATGCGTGGGAGCACTTTAACGATTTGCTGAGACTTTGCCCACATCACCAGGTGCCTAAATGGCTACTGGTTGAAAGGTTCTACACCGGACTTAATGATTCGCATAGGCAAACTGTGGATGATGCCTGTGTAGGAACCTTTCTATCTAAGACTGAGGATGAAGCTTGGAACTTATTTGATACTTTGAGTGAGAATTCTATTCACTTGAATTCTGCCTACATGGATAGAAAGCCCACTCTCATGCAAAGAAAGTTGGAGGCAAATGAAGCAAGGGACACCCAGAATTTAGCCTATCAAATTCAATTACTGAATCAAAACATGGAAAGGCTTATGTCAAACCCGAGTTCATTCGTACCTAACACCTCCACATCCGAAGCTTCCGAATGCGTAATTTGTCAAGGCAATACACACGCCACTGTGGATTGCCACTTGGCCTCCCAATTCCCTGAGCTTGTACAAGAGGATTTGAATGCCGCTCAAGGGTTCCGTCCAAGACCTCGTAATGATCCTTTCTCCAACACTTATAATGAGGGATGGAGGAACCACCCAAACTTTTCATGGAGACAAGGAAATGTCAAAAATTTAGGGAATTACAAACCACAATCCTTTCAAAACCATCAAATGAACCAACCTCAGACCTTTGCCCAACCTAAAACCTCTGAGATGGATGAATTGAAGGCGATGTTGAAAACTATGCAAGAAAGTCAAAGTGCCATAATCCAATCTCATGACAAGGCTATACATGAGATGAAATCACAAATTGGACACCTTGTTGAGGCCGTTAGACAGAGGGAGACTGGGAAGTTTCCCAGTGCTGCTGAGGAAAATCCTAAAGGAAAAGGGATTGTCTTTGGGGAGCATGCTCAGGCGGTGACTATTCTGAGGAGTGGGAAAGAAATTTCCAAACCCGATGCTCCTATAGTCTCACCCCCTAAAAAACCATCCACCCCGACTTTCACCCCCACTGGAGAAGATTTGCCCAAATCTTCTCCACTTGAAATCACCTCACCGGAAGAAGTTGCCCCCGTTCCACCCCTTACTCGACATGACAACCCTTCCACCCAGAGATCGAGAGTGCCTTTTCCAGAGCACTTATCCACCTCTGGGCAGACTTCTGCTGGCTCATCTGGAGCCAAACATAAGACGGATGAGATTATGGAAACTTTCAAGCAAGTGCAGATTAACCTACCTTTGCTTGAAGCTATCAGGCAGATTCCGTCTTATACCCGCTTCTTAAAGGACTTGTGCACGAAAAAGCGACAATCTAGAAAATAGGTCCAATCTAAAGTTGTCCTGCTTGATTCTGTTAGCTCAATTGTTCAACATGGCACACCCCCGAAACTTAAGGACCCAGGAGCCCCATACATCTCTGTAGTTATTGGTGACTTACAAATTGATGAGGCTCTACTTGATCTCAGTGCGGGGGTGAACATCCTTCCGAGCTACGTGTATGAACAACTCGGGGGAGGCAATCTGAAGCCTAGCCTTGTAATCCTTCAAGTTGTTGATCGATCACTTAAGACACCACGGGGAATTTTGGAAGATGTCCTCGTAAGAGTGGAGGATTTCTTCTTTCCCGTTGACTTCTTAGTTTTGGACACTGACCCTACCAACAAGCCAACCAAACCCTCCATCATTTTGGGCCGCCCCTTCCTTGCAACTTCCCATGCTTCAATTAATTGCAATACTGGGGCATTGAAAATGGGCTTTGGGAACAGGAAAATCCAGCTTAATGTGTTTGATGCTTACAAACAAGCTGGACTTGAGGATTGTTCTCATGTTGAGGTGATAGATGACCTGATTGAAGAGGCAACTCCTGCAATGTTATGTGATGACCCCCTTCAGCATGTCATGCTAAATGAGCATTCCCATCTCTTGGAGGAATGTGAAGGGGATATACTAGAACTAGAGGAATTGCTAGGAGTTTCTGCTGAGTCTCTTCCCCCATCATTTCCGCCGAAGGCAGATTTGCTACCTGAGATGGGGACATCTATTATGAAACCCTCAACCATACAAGCCCCCAACCTTGAGTTGAAACCCCTCCCTGACACTCTCAAGTATGTTTTCCTAGGTGCCAATGATACGCTCCCCGTTATCATTTCGGCTGTGCTGTCTGAGGCACAGGAGGGAGCCTTGATTGAATGCCTGTCTAGGCACAAGGAAGCTATTGCTTGGAGCATTGCTGACATTAAGGGTATAGACTCTACACTCTGCATGCACCACATTTATACTGATGATTCCATCAAGCCTTTTAAGGACATGCAGAGACGTCTGAACCCTAATATGAGGGAGGTTGTAAAAAAGGAAATCCTGAAGTGGTTGGACGCTGGGATCATATATCCCATTGCTGATAGTAAATGGGTTAGTCCCATTCATGTGGTGCCAAAGAAGGCAGGCTTTACTGTGGAACTCAACGACCAAGGTGAACAAGTTGTCACTAGACCCTCAACTGGATGGAGGGTCTGTATTGATTACCGCAAGCTGAACACCGCTACCCAGAAGGATCACTTTCCTTTGCCTTTTATTGATCAAATTCTCAAAAAATTGGCAGGGAATAAGTATTATTGCTTTCTCGATGGATATTCTGGGTACAATCAGGTGGCAGTCTTTCCTGATGACCAGGAAAAGACGACATTCACGAGTCCTTATGGTACTTTTGCATTCACGCGTATGCCGTTTGGATTATGTAATGCCCCTGCAACTTTCCAGCGGTGTATGATGTCTATCTTTTCGGACATGATTGACGAGTGTGTTGAAGTATTTATGGATGACTTCTCTATTTATGGCTCGTCTTTCGACCAGTGTCTCCTGCACCTGGAGAATGTGTTGAAACGATGTAAGGAGACTGGGTTAGTCCTCAGCTGGGAGAAAAGTCACTTCATGGTACAGAAAGGAATTGTACTTAGGCATGTTGTATCCGAGCAAGGTTTGGAAGTAGATAAAGCCAAGACTGATTCTATTTCCAAACTTCCATTGCCTACGAATGTCAAACAGATTAGATCCTTTCTGGGCCATGCTGGCTTTTACAGGCGCTTTATTAAAAATTTTAGCAAGATTTATAGGCCACTTTGTGACTTATTGGCGAAGGAATCTTCCTTCAGTTTTGATTCAAAGTGTGCCGAGGCCTTTCAAACTCTAAAGGAGGCCTTGATCTCTGTGCCTGTTCTCCAAGCTCCTGATTGGACACTCCCATTTGAGCTTATGTGTGATGCTTCGGATTATGCAGTGGGAGCAGTTCTTGGACAAAGGGTTGAGGGAAGACCTCATGTGCTACATTATGCAAGCAAGACTTTAACTGAACCTCATCAAAACTACACCGTCACTGAAAAAGAATTACTTGCTGTAGTTTTTGCTCTGGAGAAGTTTAGGTCTTATTTACTTGGGTCTACGGTGGTTATTTTTACTGATCATGCAGCAGTGAAACATCTCATTGCTAAGAAAGATTCTAAGCCACGTCTGATTAGGTGGATCTTACTCCTTCAAGAATTTGACTTGGAAATACATGAAAAGAAAGGAGTAGAAAATGTTGTGGCTGACCACCTGTCTCGCCTTCCTCTTAATGACTATTTCTGAAGACATTCGCGAGACATTTCCCGATGAAACTCTGATGGCGGTAACATCAACTTTACCTTGGTATGCAGACATTGTAAATTACTTGGTCACTGGACAAACTCCTGGCTCTTGGGATGAGCAGAAAAGAAAGAGATTCATTTCTCAAGCAAGATATTTTCATTGGGAAGAGCCAGAATTATTCAGAATTGGACAAGACCAAGTATTGAGACGTTGTGTGCCTGAAGAGGAACAACAAAGTGTGCTGACATTTTGCCATGAACTTCATTGTGGAGGACACTTTGGTGCTAAGAAAACTACTTTTAAGGTTCTACAGTCCAATTTTTGGTGGCCTTCCTTATTTAAGGATTCTCATCATTTTGTTAAGGCCTGTATTAGATGTCAACAGACTGGAACGATTGGGAAGAAGAATGAAATGCCTCAACATCCTATTCAACCTGTTGAAATTTTTGATGTGTGGGGAATTGACTTTATGGGCCCCTTCCCGTCGTCCCATGGTTTTGAATATATCTTGGTGGGAGTTGATTATGTCTCTAAATGGATAGAGGCCATTCCTACGTGCACAAATGACCACTCTGTGGTTTTGAAATTTGTGAAGGCCAATATCATATCCCGTTTCGGCTGCCCCAAGACTATTATAAGTGATGGGGGACGTCATTTCCGAAACCACCACTTCAATCAGTTAATTAAGAGTTTGGGAGTGACTCACAAGGTTGCTACCCCTTACCATCCTCAGACAAGTGGCCAGGTTGAAGTATCAAATAGGGAGATAAAAAATATTTTGGAAAAGACCGTTAGACCTAATAGGAAAGATTGGTCCCAAAAGCTCGATGATGCTTTGTGGGCTTATCGAACAGCCTATAAGACCCCTTTGGGTACTTCTCCCTTTTGGATTGTGTATGGAAAAGCATGCCATTTACCTGTTGAGTTGGAACATAAAGCACTTTGGGCTATTCGAAGTGTTAACATGGATTTAGAGAAGGCAGGTAAGGCACAATTTCTAGAATTAAGTGAGCTTGAGGAGCTGAGGAATGATGCTTATGACACCTCTCAAGCTTATAAAGAAAGAACTAAGGTCTTGCATGACAAGTTTATTCCTCGAAAGGCCTTTGAACCCAACCAACAAGTCTGGCTTTTCAATTCCAGACTTAAGCTTTTTCCTGGGAAATTAAAATCTCGTTGGGATGGGCCTTACATAATCACCAAAGTATTCCCCCATGGAGCTGTGGAGATCAAAAATCCTTCCCCTTCAGCAACTCCCTTTATCGTCAACGGTCAACGGTTAAAATCGTACATTACTTTAGATGGCCATCTGGTTGACGAAGTCACTCTTGAGGAGCCTTAGCTCCTACCTTTCTCCGCCTCAGGTAATATCTTCCTTTAGCTATTTTTTTTGCTTTCAATGAGGACATTGTTTGAACCAAGCATGGGGGAGAGGACATGAGGTATTTTGTTTATAGCATATAAAAAAAAAAAAAAGAAGAGAGAAAAAGGAAAAAAAAAGATTTTGAGCTTAACTGGCTAGATCTTGCAGTCTTAAGCAAATCAGAACTCTAGGGTAGACTAAGTTAATTCTAGGGTCAAACTTTAGAAGCTAAATGAGCTACTAGCTCTAGACCTTTAGGGTCCTTTTTGGACTTAAAATCTTAAGTAGGAGTTAAGTTGCGGACCATTCCTCAAGAGGTTGAGGAAGGGAAGCTAGGGTTTGAGTTAAAAGGTGGGGTAGTACCTGGAGTCTTATTCTACCTTTTGGTTTACGGGTCCTTGTAACCCAGGCATCCAAATTTCACACACTTGGTCTGGTAATCAACTTAATTTCTGTCTTTCTGAAAAGAGATTTGATTCTCTTAGTTTTGACTTAAGAGAGGCTTGAAAACACATTTTGATTGGAAGAGTTCCCGCCGCAGGAGAGGTCGAGTATATACTCACCTTGAGGATGCGATGATAACATATTACCTCCTCGGCGCTTGTCTCTTAGGATATCCATCCTACTGGGGGCATGTAAGCACATTGTGCAGTTCAGGTACCATGGGCGGCCCTATCACGAAGTGCCGATTGCCATAGGCCTGAATTCCTTAAGAAATCCATGGGCGATACTATCTCGAAGTGTCGATTGCCAGGAGTTCTTGGGGTCGTTATGGGCGGTGCTATCTCGAAGCATCGAAAGCCAGGCACCCTTCGAGGTATGGTAATGGGGACAATGAATCCGACGCAGACCGTGTTGATAGCTGATCTGAGGTTAGACTTAGAAGAATAAAAAAACAAAAGTAAATAAAAAAAAATCCTTTAACTCAAATAACTCAGACCAATACACAGGCATGGATGCTTTAATCTCAGGGATCATTAAACTTTAGGGTAGAGTCAGAAATCAGGGAAACTTGTGCCTACAACTCGTCTTTAGCCAACCTAGTCTGTAACTTAGCAACTACTTAGGAACCTTGGGTCTAGAGCCTGAACTTAATATGCTTCTGAAGGAAGACTAAGTGAGTTGACTAGTCTACTTAGAGTGCTAGGTTTCGTTTAATTTTGCTAGGGACTAGCCAAAACTAGGCATGGGGGTATTTGATTAGCCCATAGTTGTGGGCTATTTAAGTATTTAAATGCCTAAACATTAGGATAATTCTAACATTTATTTAGCATAAATTAGGATGTAAATAGATTAATTCATATTTTTAATTTAATTACATAATCCATACATTGCATTCATATTTTAAGTGCATTTAGAATTAGCGTAGAATGCCATTCATCTAATTAGTTAACTAATTAAGTACATTGTTTTAGTTAACATAAAACTTGAGGGTTTGTATATAAATAATCATAATATTTTAATAATATCCTTTATTCTTCTTCTTCTCAGCAACGGCTCGGCTACAGCTGCAACGCCTCCGGCCTCACTAAAAGTGCATTCATGGATCGGCGGAGAAGGTGGATCTGCTCCCGCCTCTCCATTCAAATTTGTGCAGGCCGCTACAAAAGGAGAGAGGATGCTGAGCGAGGCAGGCCTCCGCCACCGACCCACCACTGTGCAGAGAGAACTTCTCTCTTCCACTCCACACTGTCGGCCTCTACTATGGCGACGAGTCTCCATCACCGTGGGCGTGTGGTGTGACAGGCCACACCGCCATCCGGAGCTCGCCGCATCACCGTGAGCACCTTAGCGTGCATCTCCCTAGCCGTCGTCACCAACCACCACCGCCGCAACCACCGTCTCTGCAATCACCTTCTCATTCACTTAAGACGTCCGGGAAATTTCCCAGACGTCTGAAGCTACCCGCTCACCTGTGATCACCCGCCTGCGTACCCGTCTGAAGTCCACCCGCACCAGCACAACCACATCCGCCCACCTCACCGTTCATGCCCGCACCACCACCCCTGCGCCTGCGCCTTCATCCGTGCGCGCCCACGCCTGCAGCGCCACCCACCAGCCTCCAGCGCAACCGCGCCCACCATCAGCCTTCGCCATCTCCACGCCCTCCTGATCACGCACGCCCTCCTCAGCCTGCAGTGCCCACCTCCCGCTCCTGCAGCAGCAACCTCGCCTGCAGAACTCAAACCGCAACCGCACCCGCGCCTGCCGAACCTCTAGACCGCGCCCACCAGCCTGCAGCACCCTTCTCCCACGCCTGCAGAACCGCCACTAGCAGCGCCCTCTTCCCCTCGCCTGCAATCCAGCGCTCACCACACCTGCGCTTGCGTGCCCACGCCAGCCGCAGCAGCGCCCACGCCAGCAGCAGCAGCCACCCCTGCAGCAGCAGCGCGCGGCAGACTTCACGCCAACAGGCCACGCACGCTCACCAGTTGCAGTACCTCCACCGGATCTCGTCCGGCCACCTCCAGCCGCCGCGCGACTCGCCATCACCACCGATTCGAAGCCCTCGGTCTAAGGGACCTCGTCCGAGCTTCCCGCACCCGGCCATCCGCTCCTCGTCGTGCAAAACAAAGGGGAAAAATTCCCCTGTTTTGCTACAGTAAACCATCAATTAGAAATTACATTTTCTGCCATTGTCACTTTTTAATGATATTTTATTGATTCTGCATTGTGAAAAATATCCTCTAGTTTCTCATAATTGCCATTTCAGCATTGTTTCTTGCTTAAACCTTAATCTAAAGGCAATCTTGGCTTGATTCTTGTCCAAACTAACTACGAACGAACGTTTTTAATTAGTGTGAATTTTAATACGTCCTTGCCTCCCTATGGATACGACCCGCTCCTCTGCGAGTGGTTATTTCTTGTTAAATATTGATTAGTCGATTTTTCCACCACATTAAACTATAAATGACTTTAAAGCGAAAGATCGACCAGTCACCACCCTTCATGATTTTCCGTATCTAGGTTGGACCGATACCCCTAGGCAACCAGAGCCTGAGATTGACTATCCTCCCTAAATCTGATAGTAGTAGCCTCTCCTCTTTTATGATAGAAATGAAAAGACAACAAAAGGAAATGATAGAATCTGATGAGAACCTCATCATGAGCCATAACTAGCTCATTTTGACCCAATACAAAGGATAAAAGCTCCTACATATCTCAAGGAAAGGCTTAACTCAGAGAATTCTGAGTTTGAGAAGAAAACAAGTCATAAGGGGTAAAAGTGCAATTTTACCAGTATAATCTGCATACAGGGTAATTCAGGGCCCAAACATAGGTCAAAACAGCTTAATAAGAATAAAAGTGGGATGAAATGATCTAGCAAGGGCTACAGCAATTCCAAGAGACTAAATCTGTAACCCTAAAACAACCCATTTCAATTCACGAGGTTCGAGGCAAAGTAAAAATAGAATAAACCCTCTAAAACTCATAGAAAAATAATCTCTAGGGTTTAGAACCTTCAATTTGGCCTTTAGAACCCATTTTGACCTACATTGAGAACCATGCCCAATTAATAACTTAATTTGGGTTTTTGCGCAAATTGACCGGTCAAACAAGGTTTAAGATGAAAATAAAATTCACCATCAGATTCCTTAGGTCCTAATTAGTCATGTATAAAAACTTGAGCCTAAGAAGAAACCTCCTTGACCGACTTTACACTTTGGTCCTCATATATTTACTCTTTGGCCCTCAACTTTTGAACCCTCGCATTTTGGCCCCTAACTCTCCTTCGTTCTTTGCAATCAGGTCCCTCCTGCAAAACCCTGCCAGCACCATGCTCCGGCGACCTTGCGCGGAGCATGGCGCCGCGCAGGGTGAGGTGGGGGACCTGGCAAGTATACCGGGGGTGCCCTGCGTCGTCAGCCGTCGCAGGAGCACCCCCATGGTCATTGTAGCCCCCCATACCGGCCGTGCGAACGCACGGACGGTATGGGTTCGTGTTCCGACCATTCTCCGGCGAGGGAGACACGTCGTCTCCCTCCGCCTTCCTCCCTGTTTCATCCCTATAAATACCCCCCGCTGCTCCACCGACCAGGGCAGCCTGGATCTGACGGAGAAAACCCCCAGCTTTCTTCTCTTCTTCCTCCGGCAGACGCTCACCAGCTCCGGCGGCTTCCTCCCCCTCCACCTCTTCGCTCTGCCGCAATACCAGCAGCAGAAACTTCCTCCCCTGTTCTTCCCGCGCCACGCCGCACCCAGCTGGCGCCTCTCCAGCCCTCTGCTCGCCGCCGCCCCTCTCCCTGAGCATCGTCTTCTCCGGCGACAGTCGATACGACTGTCGCCCTGTTCCTCCCCCTTCGTCCCTGCAAGTAAGTTAGACCTACTCCCCTTCTTCTCCTCTTTCTTCCCCCGCTTTCAATTTAGTCAATTAAACCCTCGACCGCTCCTGTTCACCCTCATCCTCTCCGCCTCCGACCACCCTCCGGCGAGCCGCTCCCATCACCTCAGCGACCCACACGGCTCGCCGACCACCGCAGAACCTCCGCCTCCTCACCCTGATCCTCTTCCGCCCCTCCACTTCCCACCAAACACCCTCTGCAGATCCACCGAACACACCCACTTCCTCGCTCACAGTTTGACCTAGGACGACCTGTTAGCTCCATCTCGCCCCCTGCAGACCCCCTGACCACCTTCGCCGTGCCACGGCGAAGGTCCCCCGCCTGTCTGATTTGGCCGAGAGGCCGTTCTTCTGTGACCAGGTGACTCGCCCGCCGTCGCCATTACTGCGCAGGCAGAGCTGCTTCACCTGCAGGTGCAGGCACGCCTTCGCCCAGGGTTGACTCCCAGGTTGCGCAGGGACTCTCCGCGAAACGTCCCTGGTTCACAGACGGGGCGAAGGCCGCGCGGGAAGCCACGATCGCCCACTGCTCCATCCGCGACGCGCGCTCAATTGGGGTGGGACATTTAGTCCCACCTCGGAACCTCTCGGAGGCGCGCGGACGCATAAAGGCAAAAAGTGCCTTATGCTGTCTGCCTCCTGACCACGGGGTGAGGTCCCTCTCACCCGACCCGACCCGGCCTCGTCCGTGACCACGCTCCGCGGACCTGGCCCGACCCGATTAGACTGACCTGCACTCCTCGCCCACCACGCACGCCGGTGGGCCTGGACCCGGGCCTGACCCGAACCCGATTACCCGGTAGCGCTCTGGGAGAGCTTCCGAAGAGTGATTTCAGAGAGAAAGAGATACGCGGGGGAGGGGGGTAGAGTAGGTTTTTGCCCTCTGATGCTGAACTCTTGAGTGTGCAGGCACAGGTGAAGGACTGCGGAAGAAGAAGAACTGAAGCGGCACTGTAGCATCCGCGGGTTAAGTCGTCTGATTGGAAAATCAGACGACGTCCTGAAGACAGGTGAAGACAAAGAAGAAGAAGAAATGAAGAGAAGCAAGAAGCAAGAAAAGAAGAAGAAGATCTGAAGAAAAAGAAAGAAAGAAAACAAGGAAGAACAGAAGACAGAAGAAGAAGAGCACGAGGGGAAGATCTGAAGAAAGCAGAAGAAGAAGAAGAAGAAGAACAGGAAGAACAAAAGCCAAAGAGGAGATAAGACAAAGAGGAAGAAAGAAGAGAAGAAGAAGAAGCCAAATTTTCATCTCTCTCTCTCTCTCTCTCTTTATTTTTGTAATAGAACTTGTATATCTCTAGAATACAACTTGCTCCCTGAGTTCGACCTCGGGAACTCTTTCATTTTTCCGAGTAAAAAAAAATTTTTATATGAAACGTTGGTAACAACCGGCTTTACTACAATGTTATAACAAACCCGGTTGCCGCGACGACTTCATTTTGGCGCCGTTGCCGGGGAGCAACGGCTATTCTAGAGGTAAACATTCCTGTTTCTTTTAAGTTCTGATAATCTCCTCTCTTTTGTGCAGCTACAGGAACTCAAGAAGACAAGCAACCACACAACCACTCCGAAGACAGGTAAAATCTTTTCTCTCACTATTAACCCCTACACTCTAAAGAGGAAGAAAAGAAAAGAACAAGCAATATAGGGCTAACCTGTCTTCCATACTTAGTAACCATAAAAAGTTGCATGTTTTCAACTCATCACTCCTGCACACTATTAAGGGTATTTAAGGGCTAACACATTCTTGCTTGAGCCCTAATTGCCCAACAAAGAGTTAAATGGACCAAGTAGAGCCAACATAAGGTCAAACTGTAGGATTTCAGTAGAGACACACCCCTTAATCAAGAATTGAGGAAATCCAAAAGAGGTGTGCCCAAGCCATTGATTGAAAATAATTAACAAGAAAAATCCTAAACAATTGGCTCTCTCTAAACACTTGAACCCTAAAAGACAGGACCCAAAAAGCTCTCAAAGAAAACAAGAGGTAAAATTGACCCCTTTTGGGTTAACCAACCTTAAATTAGGTCACTCTTTGCACTTAAAAAGACTAAAGTTCAAGTGAAACCTTAAGCACCCTGATCTTAAAATTGGTAGACTTAAGAGGTCAAGATCCCCATTCTGGTCTACCTGGAACCACAGTGACAAGAGAGGTCGGGTGGGGGAAACCCTGTAACCCGTGGGGACGCTCTACCGTGTAGGGGTCTTCGCGGGACTCTCCCTCTCTGGCTGCCCAGGTAATTCTCAGGTGGACGATCTTTCTGATCAAGGGGTCCATCTGCCCCGCACCTCTATAGTCACCCAACACATTTTTGGGTGTCTTGATTGGGTCCAGCACCTTCTAAACTTACCTCTCCCAACTGTGCATGTACGGAAGGAGGTCTCTAAGACCACCCTTAAGACCTCCATTAGAAATTCGCTCTCGTCAAGGCCAAGCCTCGACGCCCGTATTTGTGCAGCAACACCCTCACATTATTCTCTCTTCTGATTCAGAACCAAGTTCTTCTTCTTCCCCCATCATGGCTCAGCCAGTTGAGGAAGAAAATAATCTGGAACACCAGCTCCAGCGACTCAATGACCTCTTCCAAAACTTCGTGCACCCACCACAGCGTCCTATGATGCGGGACCACTACAATCCTGCTGCGGTGGCCATTGAGCCTCGAGTTAGAATCCCGATTGGAGGACCTGATTCCGAACTAAAGCCCAACATGATTCACGCTATACCTAAATTCCATGGGCTTAATTCTGAAGATCCCTTCCAGCACATCAAACAGCTAAAGCATCTGGCCCACACTTTTGGATCAGATGCGCAAAATCGGGATATTCTTCTCATGAAGATGTTCTCCTTTTCTCTTATGGACAAGGCCGCCCATTGGTATCAAACTCAGACCCGGCCGATCAACACTTGGGAAGAACTTCAATCCGAGTTTTTGAAAAAGTTCTTTCCCGTTGGTCGGACCAACGCCTTGCGCCATCAGATTACACACTTCACTCAACAATCAGGAGAACCTCTCCATGAGGCATGGGATCGTTTTCAGGATCTCATGAGGAAGTGCCCCCATCACGGAGTTCCTAAATGGGAACAAGTCCAATCTTTTTACCAGGGACTCCGTGAGGACATCCGCCTTTTCGTCAATGCAACCTGCGGAGGAAACATCATGGGTCAACATGAAGACACCGTATGGGAGATTCTCGAAAACATGTGCGAGAACTCCATCAACAATGACTCCATGGGATTATTCGACAGGACGAATACCCGCGCAGCGATGAATCTTAAGGGAGCACATGAAACGCAGGGCCTGTCCGCATCAGTCGACCTGGAATTAATGGCCAGTCGATTGGACAAGGTCTCAATCATTGAAAAGAAGGTGGATGAGCTGACTCAGCACTTGCAGCGAGCCACCTCTGCGCGTAACTCCTTTGCACAACCTCCTTCCACACAGGAGACTGTGCAAAACATCCTACACCGATCCTCCCCTGGGATGGATCCATATCCATCCCCATCTGATTCTTGGACTGGAAGATCATCCGATCCTTTCTTCACCAGCCGGGGGAACTCCATTCCTCCTTTCCCTGATTCTCAGGAGGTTCCTCAGACCTGCGAGGACCTCAACGCCATCCAGAACGACCCATTCTCCAACACTTACAACCCTGGATGGCGAAACCATCCCAATTTTCAGTGGGCGGGAAATCCCCAAACCCAAAGACCACCTTTTCAGTCCCGCCCACAGCCCTCTCATCACTACCAGCCGCCTCAGCCTCGGCCCAACCCTACTTATCCATCAGGGCCAAATCAAGATCAAATGTCCTTAATCCTTCAGACTCTGGCTGACATTCAAAAATCGAATGCGGCCATTCAAAAACAGCACAAGGACGAGCTTACTGAAGTTAAAACTCAACTGGCCCAGTTGGCAAATTCTCGCCAGCCAGGCACACTCCCTTCCCAACCCCTTCCTAACCCAAATAACGTGCCAACCCAGAAGCGCGTTATGAATCCAAATTTAGGCCACGCTCAATGGATTTATCAGGCCCCTACTGCTCCATCTCCAGACGAGATGGATGCCTCAACTTCGCGTGCGGGATTTCAGCAGCAACCACCCCTCCTACCAAACCCAAACCAAAATCAGGTCGGATTAAATTCTGTAACAACACGTAGTGGTAAGACAACTCAGGACCAGCATTATCCAAACCACTCCCAGCCTGATAACCATGACCCTAGGATAGTTAGCCAAGGTACCGCTGCTCCAGACCCACAACCTGGACCTATCCTAGAGGAACCAACCAAGATCCCGTTTCCCGAGGCCCTGACCAAGGGAAAGAAGACCACCAAACCCGTGGCCCCTGAGGAGGACCTGGTCAAGCTCTTTGAGCAGGTCCACATAAACATCCCCTTGATGGATGCAATCCGCCACGTACCAGCTTACGCACGATTTCTAAAGAATATATGTACACCCCAGCGTAAGCCGCGAACCAAGGGGGGGAGCCCAATTGTTCTGTCAGAGCAAGCCAGCTCTGTAATCCTTAGTAGACTCCCACCCAAGGCAAAAGATCCTGGAACTCCCCTGATCTCCTGTAAGATAGGTGGTACCCAATTTGATAGAGCATTGTTAGACTTAGGTGCATCTATAAATCTGATACCCACATCCTTACTTGACCATCTGGAAGAATCTGAGCTGAAACCAACCGAGGTGACATTACAATTAGCAGATCGATCTATAAAGTCACCAAAAGGGATTCTCGAGGATGTTATCGTGAGAGTGCGGGATTTCTATTTTCCAGTGGACTTTATAGTCTTAGACATGGATGCACCTGAGAACCCTAGGGATACACTAATCATTCTAGGGAGACCTTTCTTGGCTACTGCTAGAGCCAACATCAGCTGTGAGGAGGGCCAAATAGAGCTTAAGTTTGGAGATCAAACACTGAAAATTGATATATTTAAGGCCCAACAAGGAATTAATTGCGGCGTCATCGAGCAAATTTGTGACATCAAGACTTTGGTTGATGAATCACACCTCCAGAATGACTTGAGTATTCCTCATCAACCACAGAAAGATCTTGACCCGCAAACAGAGGAGTCAAATCCAGATGTGAACAACCCAGTAACTCCCACCCTTGAACCTCACATCTATACTGAACCACCCGCTGCTGCTGAAAACCCCATCCTCGAACTGAAACCCCTTCCTGCTCATTTGAAATACATCTTTTTGGGTTCTAATCAGACCCTTCCTGTGATCATCAATTCCAACCTCAGTCCTGAACAGGAATCCCGTCTGATTGTTGTCCTCCAGCAACATCGCAGAGCCATCGGATGGACCCTCGATGATTTGACTGGAATAAGTCCCTCTTATTGTACTCATCATATCTATTCAGAAGAGGGCACACGACCTTCTCGTGAAATGCAGAGACGCTTAAACCCCAATCTGCAGGAGGTCGTGAAAAAGGAGATCATCAAGTGGTTAGATGCCGGGATCATCTACCCGATCTCCGATAGTCGTTGGGTGAGCCCAATTCAGGTCGTGCCTAAGAAGGCAGGACTCACCACTATAACGACTGAGACCGGAGAAATCATTCCTACCCGATTAGCCAACTCGTGGAGAGTCTGTATAGATTACCGTCGACTCAATTCCTCCACGAAGAAGGATCATTTCCCACTACCCTTCATTGATCAAATTCTCGAAAAACTAGCGGGAAATAGGTTCTTCTACTTTCTTGACGGGTACTCCGGTTATAACCAGGTGGCAATCCATCCTGAGGACCAAGAAAAGACCACATTCACCTGCCCCTTCGGAACATACGCTTTCCGAAGGATGCCTTTCGGTCTTTGCAATGCACCCGCTACTTTTCAGCGATGCATGCTTGCCATATTCTCAGATATGGTAGGTGATTATCTGGAAGTCTTCATGGATGACTTTTCAGTTTTCGGAGCATCATTCGACGATTGCCTCCAACACTTGGTCCAGATACTCAGGCGGTGCATCGACGTGAATTTGGTTCTTTCTTGGGAGAAGAGCCATTTCATGGTGCCTGAGGGAATTGTCCTGGGACACTCAATTTCGGAGAAAGGTATCCAAGTGGATCGAGCTAAGGTTAATCTGATTTCTCACCTTCCTATGCCTAGCTCGATCAGGGACATCCGATCCTTTTTAGGGCATGTCGATTTTTATCGACGATTTATCCCTGATTTTTCAAAAATCGCACGCCCCCTGACCACTCTTCTCTCCAAGGATGTTCCCTTCAAAATCTCCAAGGAATGCACTCAAGCATTTGAAATCCTGCGTGACCGAGTCACCCAAGCCCCGATCCTACAGTCCCCTGATTGGTCTCAACCCTTTGAGATCATGTGTGATGCATCCGACTTCGCTGTAGGAGCGGTTTTGGGGCAGAAAAATGACAAGAAACCTGTGGTCATTTACTACGCCAGCAAAACACTCGATGAGGCTCAGCGTAACTATACAGTTACTGAGAAAGAGCTGCTAGCTGTAGTATTTGCCCTTGAGAAGTTCAGATCGTACCTTCTGGGTTCCCATGTCATCATATACTCAGATCACACAGCTGTGAGGCATCTCCTTGCAAAGAAGGACGCGAAACCTCGATTGATCCGATGGATCTTGCTGTTGCAAGAATTTGACCTCGAGATTCGTGATAAAGCGGGAAAACAAAACGTGGTAGCTGATCACTTGTCCCGTCTTCCTTCTGAAATGATAAACCCTTCCGGACCCATCACTGAGCATTTTCCCGATGAGCACCTGCTGACTATTGGTACTAGCCTTCCATGGTTTGCTAATATTGTAAATTACTTGGCATCTCATCAGACCCCGTCCGATTGGCCGAAGGCCAAGAAAGACAAATTACGCTCCGATGCCAAGTATTACATTTGGGAGGACCCGTACCTCTTCCGCATAGGTGCCGATCAGATCATCCGGAGATGTGTCCCGGAAGGGGAAGTCAACAATATCCTCTCTTTCTGCCATGACCAGGCATGCGGTGGCCATTTTGCCGGGCATAAAACCGCATCAAAAGTCCTCCAGTGCGGCTTTTACTGGCCCACACTGTTCAAAGACGCATACAGTCATTGCAAGGCATGCAGTCGTTGCCAGACTTTGGGCAACATGAGCCATCGCGACATGATGCCTATGCAACCGATTCTAGTATGCGAAATCTTTGATGTTTGGGGGATTGATTTTATGGGCCCCTTTCCTGTTTCGGATGGTTTCGAATACATTCTGTTGGCTGTGGACTACGTGTCCAAATGGATCGAAGCCATACCGACCCGAACCTGTGATCACAAAATCGTTCTCAAATTCATTCATCAACACATTTTCTCAAGGTTCGGGATTCCTCGTGCAATAATCTCTGATGGGGGGACCCATTTCACAAATGCTCAGTTTAGGTCACTGATGACCAAATACGGGGTGTCTCACCGAATCTCTACTCCTTACCACCCCCAAACTAATGGTCTAGCTGAGCTGTCGAATCGGGAGATCAAGAAAATCCTACAGGTCACTGTTCGACCTGACAGGAAGGACTGGTCGTCCCGACTTCCGGAAGCATTGTGGGCCTATAGGACCGCCCACAAGACCCAATTGGGCATGTCTCCCTTTAGATTGGTGTACGGAAAGGCATGCCACCTTCCCGTCGAACTGGAGCATAAAGCCTATTGGGCAGTACGGAACTGTAATCTGGATCTTTCTAAGGCTGGGACCCACAGAAAACTCCAAATCAGCGAGATCGATGAATTGCGCATAGACGCGTACGAGAACTCGCAAATCTACAAGGAGCGGGTTAAAGCCTTCCACGACAAACACATCTCAAGAAAGATCTTTCATCCTGGTCAAAAGGTCCTACTCTTTGATGCCCGACTCAAACTCTTCCCAGGAAAACTGAGATCTAAGTGGGTCGGACCATATTTGGTCCGACAGGTTTTTGGAAATGGAGCAATCGAAATCAGTCCACTCAGCCACGATTCTGAACCTTTCATCGTGAATGGTCAAAGACTCAAGCCGTTCATTGATGTAACTTCTACTGATTTGGCTGAGGCATCTTATATCCTCCTTTCCCCTTGAGCTTATTGCGCCCAGCCAATGGCGTAAAACTCAGCGCTTAACGGGAGGCAACCCGTCATTCTCTTTGAAAACCTGAAACTTGTTCTGACACCTTTCAGCACTCGAAGTTCACCCTTGTAGACAGCCGACCCCAACTCAGATGTTTGCATCTGGGATTTGAAATCGTCCGCAAAAATTCAACCCGACCCATTCACTCATCCAAATTTCTGTCTTAACGAATGAACTAAGACCCCCTAGGTTACAATGAGGACATTGCAAATCTTAGGCACGGGGGGGTAGGAAAGTGCAAAAACGTGTAAGGAAAAGGTTTCAAACAAAAAATTCACATATGCCAAAAAAAAAAAAAAAAAAAAAAAGAAAAAAAAAAAAATTCTTCGAAAAAGAATAAGAGGAGAAGAGAAGGAAAATTTTGTGAAGGAGAAAAGAAACAAAATGAAAAAGGAGCACAAAATTATGAGAAAAAAAAGAGTGATAGTCATTAGTAAGAAACTATGGAATTAACCTAAGTTCTAGACCTCATTCAAGAAAATAACTGAAAAGTGCACAATAAGATTAGTAAGAATGCAAACCTTAGGCATTCTTGAATAGACTCTTAGTACTCATTAAGATCTGGACACTCCTCAAGAGGTTGAGGAAAATGAAAAGCTGAAGTATTAGGTCTAAGGCTTAGGAAGTATTCGGCCTCGTTAACTAATTTTTGGTTTACGGGACTCAGTAACCTAAGCACCCTAATCTCACACACAGCCTGGTTCAGTAAGCATAAAAATCAGAATCACGCAGAAGCGTCGTAAAAATCTGAAAAGAACACCTAGAATAGGAGCGGCCGATCAACACAAGTTGATTTGGACGAGTTCCCAGCGCAGAGAGGCGGGAAATCCCCTCGAAGACGCGTAACAAAATATCATCTCCTCGGTGCTTGTCTCTTAGGATATTTACATATCCTACGGGGGGCATGTAAGCACTCTGCTGGTTCAGATTCCATGGATGGCATTATCTCGAAGTGTCAATTGCCAGGGTCTGGATTCGGCCACGGAATACCATGGATGGGATTATCTCGAAATCTCAATAGCCAGGGTTCCGGGGGTTGCCATGGGCGGTGCTATCTCGAAGCATCGATCGCCAGGAACCCTTGAGGATTGATGATGGGAGCAAGGAATCTGATACAGACCGTGTTGAAAAACCAATCCTAGGCTAGAACTAAAAAGAAAAAGAGAGAGAAAACTCTCCAAACAGAAAAACTTTCTATCTCTCTCTTACAAAACGCACTGCGAACCGAGCCAGGGCTAAAATCATTTTAAGCACGGGTGCTTTAACCACGAAGTCCAATAAACCTTAGGTTAGTTCTTGTGGGCCTTAAAAACCTTTGCTAAAAGACTGAGGCTAAGGCTAGACAGATTTGGATCTTGATTGGTACTAGAGTACCTTTTAGGCCTATGATCAGCATTCTAACCTAATCTATGAAGGCACTTATCTAAAACTATTGAAAACTTCATGGTCTAGAACAAGGGTTGAAACCTTAAGTTTTTGCTAAGGGACTAGCAAAAGCTAGGCATGGGGGTATGATGAGAACCTCATCATGAGCCATAACTAGCTCATTTTGACCCAATACAAAGGATAAAAGCTCCTACATATCTCAAGGAAAGGCTTAACTCAGAGAATTCTGAGTTTGAGAAGAAAATAAGTCATAAGGGGTAAAAGTGCAATTTTACCAGTATAATCTGCATACAGGGTAATTCAGGGCCCAAACATAGGTCAAAACAGCTTAATAAGAATAAAAGTGGGATGAAATGATCTAGCAAGGGCTACAGCAATTCCAAGAGACTAAATCTGTAACCCTAAAATAACCCATTTCAATTCACGAGGTTCGAGGCAAAGTAAAAATAGAATAAACCCTCTAAAACTCATAGAAAAATAATCTCTAGGGTTTAGAACCTTCAATTTGGCCTTTAGAACCCATTTTGACCTACATTGAGAACCATGCCCAATTAATAACTTAATTTGGGTTTTTGCGCAAATTGACCGGTCAAACAAGGTTTAAGATGAAAATAAAATTCACCATCAGATTCCTTAGGTCCTAATTAGTCATGTATAAAAACTTGAGCCTAAGAAGAAACCTCCTTGACCGACTTTACACTTTGGTCCTCATATATTTACTCTTTGGCCCTCAACTTTTGAACCCTCGCATTTTGGCCCCTAACTCTCCTTCGTTCTTTGCAATCAGGTCCCTCCTGCAAAACCCTGCCAGCACCATGCTCCGGCGACCTTGCGCGGAGCATGGCGCCGCGCAGGGTGAGGTGGGGGACCTGGCAAGTATACCGGGGGTGCCCTGCGTCGTCAGCCGTCGCAGGAGCACCCCCATGGTCATTGTAGCCCCCCATACCGGCCGTGCGAACGCACGGACGGTATGGGTTCGTGTTCCGACCATTCTCCGGCGAGGGAGACACGTCGTCTCCCTCCGCCTTCCTCCCTGTTTCATCCCTATAAATACCCCCCGCTGCTCCACCGACCAGGGCAGCCTGGATCTGACGGAGAAAACCCCCAGCTTTCTTCTCTTCTTCCTCCGGCAGACGCTCACCAGCTCCGGCGGCTTCCTCCCCCTCCACCTCTTCGCTCTGCCGCAATACCAGCAGCAGAAACTTCCTCCCCTGTTCTTCCCGCGCCACGCCGCACCCAGCTGGCGCCTCTCCAGCCCTCTGCTCGCCGCCGCCCCTCTCCCTGAGCATCGTCTTCTCCGGCGACAGTCGATACGACTGTCGCCCTGTTCCTCCCCCTTCGTCCCTGCAAGTAAGTTAGACCTACTCCCCTTCTTCTCCTCTTTCTTCCCCCGCTTTCAATTTAGTCAATTAAACCCTCGACCGCTCCTGTTCACCCTCATCCTCTCCGCCTCCGACCACCCTCCGGCGAGCCGCTCCCATCACCTCAGCGACCCACACGGCTCGCCGACCACCGCAGAACCTCCGCCTCCTCACCCTGATCCTCTTCCGCCCCTCCACTTCCCACCAAACACCCTCTGCAGATCCACCGAACACACCCACTTCCTCGCTCACAGTTTGACCTAGGACGACCTGTTAGCTCCATCTCGCCCCCTGCAGACCCCCTGACCACCTTCGCCGTGCCACGGCGAAGGTCCCCCGCCTGTCTGATTTGGCCGAGAGGCCGTTCTTCTGTGACCAGGTGACTCGCCCGCCGTCGCCATTACTGCGCAGGCAGAGCTGCTTCACCTGCAGGTGCAGGCACGCCTTCGCCCAGGGTTGACTCCCAGGTTGCGCAGGGACTCTCCGCGAAACGTCCCTGGTTCACAGACGGGGCGAAGGCCGCGCGGGAAGCCACGATCGCCCACTGCTCCATCCGCGACGCGCGCTCAATTGGGGTGGGACATTTAGTCCCACCTCGGAACCTCTCGGAGGCGCGCGGACGCATAAAGGCAAAAAGTGCCTTATGCTGTCTGCCTCCTGACCACGGGGTGAGGTCCCTCTCACCCGACCCGACCCGGCCTCGTCCGTGACCACGCTCCGCGGACCTGGCCCGACCCGATTAGACTGACCTGCACTCCTCGCCCACCACGCACGCCGGTGGGCCTGGACCCGGGCCTGACCCGAACCCGATTACCCGGTAGCGCTCTGGGAGAGCTTCCGAAGAGTGATTTCAGAGAGAAAGAGATACGCGGGGGAGGGGGGTAGAGTAGGTTTTTGCCCTCTGATGCTGAACTCTTGAGTGTGCAGGCACAGGTGAAGGACTGCGGAAGAAGAAGAACTGAAGCGGCACTGTAGCATCCGCGGGTTAAGTCGTCTGATTGGAAAATCAGACGACGTCCTGAAGACAGGTGAAGACAAAGAAGAAGAAGAAATGAAGAGAAGCAAGAAGCAAGAAAAGAAGAAGAAGATCTGAAGAAAAAGAAAGAAAGAAAACAAGGAAGAACAGAAGACAGAAGAAGAAGAGCACGAGGGGAAGATCTGAAGAAAGCAGAAGAAGAAGAAGAAGAACAGGAAGAACAAAAGCCAAAGAGGAGATAAGACAAAGAGGAAGAAAGAAGAGAAGAAGAAGAAGCCAAATTTTCATCTCTCTCTCTCTCTCTCTTTATTTTTGTAATAGAACTTGTATATCTCTAGAATACAACTTGCTCCCTGAGTTCGACCTCGGGAACTCTTTCATTTTTCCGAGTAAAAAAAAATTTTTATATGAAACGTTGGTAACAACCGGCTTTACTACAATGTTATAACAAACCCGGTTGCCGCGATGACTTCAGAATCTATGGGAGAGATGTTGAGGAATAGTCAACAATTGAACAAAGAAATTAGACAGCTTAGCTACACACTTCCTAGTAATCCTGATCCCTACCCCTACGATCGTATTCATGAAAATAATTCTGAGGAAACCAATGACAATAGGGATCCCATTTTACGTAGCTATCACTCAGACTCTCCCAATAAGACACGGCCACTAGAGGAGAACGATCCTAGTGATTATACACCCGAGCTATATTAGAGTCAAAAGAAAGGGAAGATGGTACCTCTTGAGGACCTTGACTCCAATGACAATATTTTCCTTACCCCTACTAACCTGGGTCAAGGTCGTATTGTTCATATCACTTCCCCTATTAATTATCTGGTGGAATCCCATTCTACCCTTAGTGAGCCTACTTCTGACCCTCCACTTAGGGAATCAACACCTACCATTCAGCATCCTGAGGATTTAAATGCACCCAGTGAAGGTGACCCTAAGGGAATGGAGGATGAATTAGATCAATTTTGGTCTCAAGGATATAAAGAGTCTATTTCAGAGGACGAGGATGACCCAATGGAGGAACCCGGACTAAAAATCTGGAGTGAATCACAGGGGGATTATGTGTTATTTGAGCACTTACCCCTTAAGGATATAAATAATCTGGTGAAATCCGAATTCCTCCCTTCTTTCGATTTTAAGAGTCATCCTATGCAAAACCACGAGTTGATATTGGAGGATAAACACAATAGTGAGAAGCCTAGGGGAGACTCTTAGGGACAAATACATCAATTGAGGATTTATACCTCAAAAAGAACAACGAATTCAATGATATAGGCTTTTTCCATAACATTAAAGATGATAATCCTCCTAAAGATATTAAAGATAACGAAGTAGCACACAAAGTCCCCATAAAGGATGTAATTGACAAGAAAGAAGTCGGGGATGGATTTGCTGATAATTCTGGTCTCGCTACTTCCCAAGAAACCCAACTGTCGTCAAAGCATGTTGATCATGAGTCTACTAATGAGATATTGAATTCTATTCATGACTCATCTATTGTAGAGGAGAAGTTGGAGGTTCATAAAATAATGAAGCTAGGTAAGGATGTGGAATACGAATTCTTATTGGGAATGTAACCTAAACAGCCTAAGCCCTCTTTGGACTTCATAATTACCACCCAATCACTCAAGCAACCAGTAGATTCCTTACCTAATCCTCAGCTCAAGTCTCTACTCATTTACATTCTTTCTGGAGAACATATCAGGCTAGTACATCCTCGGGTAGAATGGCGAGTGTGGATTGATGCTTGTACTTTTAGTCTCTCCATTCAAGGGTGTGAAATAATTATGTTTATATCTTTTAAAACCCGTCCTGCTTTGGAGGATCCTTGTTATCCTCCATTTATTCTATTTTATGAGGTCCCTTTTCATTTTCCTTTTGTTATCCCTAGACCTCCCTAGGTAGCCTACGAGGTTCTCTATTTTCATATCTTCTAGCGAGCATTTGGAATCACACTGCATCATCAGCTCACCAACATCCGTGGCTACCTATTTTTTAGGCCCACTCTATTATGCATATTTTTAAGGCCTAGCTTTTTCTGTCTGGAACTAGACTTACAGGTTCCCTATAAGTCTGGCTGCTGATAGAAAATGTAGCGCTTGTTGGGAGGCAACCCAGCATCCAGAATAACATCATCTTCAGGTGATTTCCTTCCTTTCTACCTCTGTTTTCATTTTACAGTGAGGACATTGTAGAATTTAGGCATGGGGGGTGCATTTTGCATTTTAGGCAGTATTCATGCATTTAGGTTAGGTGCATTAACACAAAAAAAAAATTAAGCTGAATTGGTTAGGCCCTGGCAATCATCTTTGTCATGAAAGTGTCATTGAAGATTTTTCTTCTTGAATTATTTCTTAAGTTTAGAATCCAGTACATTTACTTCACTTGCACGTAGAATGGGTAATGGATCTTTGAAGAAAACCAATAAGTATTTTTAGTCTACTGAACCCTTGGACAGTTAATACAGAGTCAGGCATACTATCTTCTAGTAGATCCACCTCATATTTATGAGAAGAAAGTAGAGAGATTACTGGTGCGCTAAGTCTAGTGCAAGGACTCTTAAGTTTTGGATAATTAGATGATGATACCTCAGAGTTAGGCATAGTTTTCGCTCTCTGTTCCTGTGTGCGTACATTGTGTGAATTCCTAAGAGTCACCAAATAAGGCAGATGCACAGAGATTGAGTCTTATTAAAACTATGACTATGGTGGATGGTTATAACCGTCCTTCATAGAGTCCTCAGCTAAAGGAGGGTAATAGTGTCAAAGGTCAGAAATACACTTGTCTTATCCATTCCTTCCCGGTGTCGAGAGTAGGCACTTCCACCAAATAAGCCACACAATATCCTCTTGACCATCATCATCCCTAATAATGCCTCATAAATAAAAGTCTACGTCGTGTTATGCTGATTTATAAAGAAAGAAAAAGAAGGAAATAAAAGAAACAATTATATTTAAAAAAAACAAAATAAAAAAAAGAGAAAAGAGAGAAAGAAAAGAGTCCAAGTTTATAGTTTTATCTTCGTGATGATGTTTCTGAGGCAACAAAAACATCCATCACGATCCACCAAATATGACCCATACCTACTTTCAGTATTTCTGATTGGCCGAATACTGGCTAAGGACTCTAACTTAGTTGTAGAGTTATTAGGAATTTAGTTGAAGTGTGAATGCCATGTGAGGCCACTAAACAGTGAGTTCATTTACTATACCTGGTGAGATTTGTGATCTCTGAAAGAAAAGAAGGAATAGAGTGAGCACAAAGGAATATGAAGAGAGCACAGTTGTTTAGACTCTCTCCGAGTTGACTTGTTTAATAGTCTAGAGATCTAGAGTCTGTAGTACTAGATTACATGTAGCACCAGACGAGTGTGTGCCACCAAATACAAAAACATTCAACTCAATATCTCGTACCTAAGCCAAAAATCCAGGGTTAAATTTACAGATTATTTTCTGCTTTATCCCCAAGGGAAGTAATTGCCTATCCTGATAGAAATATTTACCAAGGGATAAATACGAACTGCAAATGTAAGTTGGTTACTTTCACTTGGATCCATTACCTAGGCTATTATCACTTCACATTTGTCTAGATCTCTAAATTGTTGAAATAAGGGAAGAAGAAATCTTCTAATTACTTTTATTGTTTTTCATTTTTGCTAGGGACTAGCAAAACTTAGGCATGGGGGCATTTGATAAGTCTACTTTTGTGGACCATTATTTGGCCTAAGTACTCTTTAATTAGTCATTCCTAGTTAATATTTGATTAGGAATTAAGGGGGAATTCAACATAGTCTATATATCATCTTATGCACCAATTTTATGCTTAATACATACGATATGTTATGATAATTATTTGGTGGATGCAGGCTAGGTGCAAGACACTTAAAGGCAGTAGTCAGACGTCCAAAATCCCATTTTAAGATGTCTGGAATCTAATCTAGACGTCTGGAACCTCCAGGTGGACTCCTTTCCAACCAAATATTTTAAGACATCTGGTGGTTTTATCGGACGTCTGATGCCTAACAAACAGAACTTATCCTTTTGTTCCAACCACTCGCAATCTCCACGAGTGGTTGCAGAAGTCGATCGTAGAGATTTTAAAAGTCTGATGCCAATGGAGCGGGGGAAGATCTTCTCCCCCTAGCGGGGCCAGGCTCTCCAATCTTCTCAACCGTGCACCAAGGGCATACACTGTTGCATAGACGTTCTCCACCGTTCCCTTCAACCAACCGTGCCTTCATCGACTCTGTGGCATGCACGGTGACAGCGTGCATGCCTCCACCACTACCAGCACCATTGCCTAAAACCATCGTCTTCTCCTTTATTTTACTCCTTCCTTTCACAATGCCATTCCACCCCCTGCATCCAAGACAACAGCAAGCATCCCTCACCGTGCGCAGCCGCACCTGCACACCAGCCTACACACGCACACAACCAGCCACGTGCGCGCTGCGTGTACCCGTGCACGCCAGCGCACCACTGCTCGGCTTCTTCCTCTTCTTCTCCTTCTTCATCTTCTTCTTCATCTTCTTTTGCATACTGAAGGAACCAAACAAACGGTGAGAGGACCTCCGCGCAGCAGTCCCCGATGACCTTTGTTCCCCACGCTGTCGACTCCATTGGATTCACCTCACCACCACATGCTCGCCCACGCCCGCAGCAGCACCTCCTGTAGCCCATGCACGCACATTGGAAACCCACCGCTGGCGAGCTTCTCCTCCACTGACCGGCCACCTTTGGCCATCTCTGTCAACACCGCAGCCTCCATCGAATCGGCCTCATCTTCGTCAACCTCCCTCACTCGTTAGCAGCTGGCCGGCCTTCCCTCTTCACACACGAGGAAGAGAGAAAAGAAATCCCCTATTTTTTATTGCATTAATATTTATGAATCCAGCCATTGCTGGAAGCACTGTTCATTTATTTATCTCATATAATATTTCACTGAAATTGCTTGGACATCCCTTGCTTAAATTTGAATTACATATGATTGATTTCTTCTTATGAATGACATACAATACGAGATATTGGTTATAGTAAATTGGTGTCATTAGGTAGGAGATTAATATTAACATTGTTTGCTATTACCAAGGTGATTATTTAGAATATTATATTATGATAATTTTGCATATAAACACCTACATTCCTGATTAATTATTTTGATTAAAAGTTTATGTGAGAAAGTGAGCTGCAATAATTAGTATGTACATCTGATGATATTCCTTAACAAATAAGACATTCAATAGGCTAATTCCTCCCTGTGGAGAGGACTTAACTATTTTTGTGGTTAGATTCTGAGAATTAAAATATTTTGAAAAGCGATTTTCTACCATGAGATCACATACGACATGTCATTTCATGTTAAAATTTTTATCGAAAATGAAGATCGCTCTTTCAATAAGGACCTGGTTGAGTTTTTACTTGGGAAGTTATCAAAACTGAGAATGAGATTTGTGGTTGCTTTAGTTCAATCTTGGGATGTTTCCCAAGATGAACCCCCTTTAGGAGAGCTAATGCCAGAACCTGCTCAGGCATCTGTTGGGGGGACTGATGTAAATACATTTACACTACTTAAAATGTCTATTTATGCATGTTCTTAAGCATAGGATTGCATTTCATGATATAAATATTGCATAACATGCATCATCTTGCATTTAGAGTAGTTTGAATAAAATGGAGGTTAATTGTCTCCTTTTATGTGCTTGGACAGGGAAAACATTTTATTGGGGCCTCGGATCAAAGATCCAACCGTATGGATGTGATCAGGGAGACGATTGGAGTTCAACGACTCCAAGATCGCCCTAATCAGACATCCGTAGCATCAGATAGTTACCCGGGAACCCTAGAAGATCAAGGGCCAGGATGGTGAAAATCCACACTTCAGATGACAAATCCGACCGTGAATTCAGATCGACGATCGCAGCCCAACGACGCAAAAATCGAGTCAATCCGACATCCGTGGCACCATCTACAATTTCCAGAAGATGGACGGCCAAGATGGCGCCATGTGGCGCCATCTCGGTCACCCAAACGGTCGGATACATTCTACGAAGGCCCCACACCCGCTCATTCTCCGCCATTGGATCAAGATCCAACGGCTGTGGATGCAGCTAGCTGATTCGTCCGCATAGCGCAGCGGAGATGAAGCGGCGGGCGAAGCAGAACAAATCAGGCGCAAGCGAGCGGCGCGTGGAGCGTTAGATTGCGATCCAATGGCTGCGTGCACCCAATGGCGCCGACGCACGATTGGACGCGCGATCAAACGCGAGCGGGCGCGCAGCGTAGCGGGCGAAGATGCATTTTAAGCCGTCCGATCTCGCGATTGGACGGCTGAGACTCAGCGTGCGTGCAATGGCGTTGAGCGCATGGGCAGCTGAAGCGGCGTGCGTGGGGGCGGAAGCTACACCCACGTCGGGGCTTTAGTGACGGATTTATCCGTCACTAAAGACCCCTCATTTATTATTTTGAAGTTGTAATGTCCATTTTGCCCCCACTCCTTGCAACTATAAAAGGAGACCCCCTCCATACGAAATTCTCATCCCTTCCTTCTCCTCTCTACCCCTCCAAAGCTCAAGAGAAGCTTGTCCCACACCCGAGATGCTTCTCGCGAGATAAAGTCCAAATTTTCGTTCCCCTTCGGAAATGGATCCCGCGACGACGACGACGTGCTGCTTCGTTCCCGTTCTTCTGGTTCGTCCTCCTTCGTCATGCTTTGTTCCCCTTCGTCCAGGCGTCGTCCCGTCTGGCTCGTCCTCCAAGCAACCATCGAGGAGGATTTTTCTCCCTATTCTTTTTACTGCTTTCTAGTGTAGTTTTGTTCGTCCTCCAAGCAATCGTCGAGGAGGACATTTCTCCCTCCATTCTTTTAATGCTTTCTAGAGTAAATTTATCGCTTTATAGAGTAATTGTTTTATGCTTTCTAGTTGTAATGAACAATCTCCTCAATGAAAAATTCCTTATTTATTCTACATCTCATGTTGATTTCTCTGTGTAATATTCTGTTTCTCTCTTACTCTCTCTCTCTTCTATTTATTGTAAATAATTAAATAGTTTTAAATTGAATTATTCTGTGACAAATAAAAAGAAACATGTAGTTTTTAAATCAAACGTCCGCCTCCCTATGTTCGACCCGGAATTTTAATTTTGGTATAAATTTTATTTGTTGAACACGAATTCTTCGCTTTCGAACTACGACAGGTTTTCCAAAATCGAACACGTTAGTGCAGCGTTCGTAACGTTCAATAGGGACACATGTTACGAGGCTGACCAGATTGATATAAAGTAACCAATTAAGGATGATCTGATTTCTTCACCTGAGATCCCTGAGCCTGGGAACGAGGAAGCGAATGTCTTCAAGGATCAGAAAGTGATGGATGATTTTGAGACACACTTTAATACAGACTTAGATTTCTTTGATTTTGAGGGTGAAGAATAAATTTGCGAAGTCTCACACAGGTTTATAGAACACGATTATTGTGAGACAACTGGGCTTGAGGAATCTGATAGATCATATGATGGCCCAATAACTAATGAAACTGATCCTATTGGGGCTTTCATGGCAGATCCTGATCCTTGTATTAAGGATTCAATTCAACACCTTGATTCTCAGTTTCACCCCATTGAGCTTACTGACGATTTTGTTTTCGAGATAGCTAGACCCAAGTCAATTCTGATTCAGTCACATCTTTTAGACTTGGAAATTTTAAACGGGGTGATTAATATGCAGGAGGTCCCAGAATTTGACATTCTGAATGAGGAGGAAAGGAGCTGGGAAATTTTGATTTGGGAAGCAAGCTCCGAAGGAAGTAGAAGACTGAGTCTAAGTGTTCCAATTAATCTGAAACCATCAAACCAGGACCCTTACGACATTTGTTCTGAGAATGTCCAACCAAAGCACACATTCTTTGATTATCCTTTTGAGCTTGATTTCTCTATAACCCGACTTTTTGGTCTTGGGTAGCATCCTCATAAATTGCAGGCCCGACCCCTCTTGCATACTGATTTTAGGTTCTGGATAATTTTTATCTAGAACCTTAGATATACTCGACCATGGGGTTTAGGTCTGCATCATAATCTGATCCACATCTATGGACATCTACTGGTAGATCATAGGGTGAATCTTTTTATTCTGATTCTGACCTGCACCTGTGAATTCATTATTTTTCTTCTTTGTTTAGTTTGCCTAGCTGAAGGCACTAAATTTAGCACGTATACAATTTCTGTTTATCTTGGAGCAGACCCATTATTCATGCAATTTAGGTGCTTTCTACTCTACTCCACTCTATTTTATGTCTTTTTAATACAATGAGGACATTGCATTAGATACGCATGGGGGGTGGATATTCATCTCTGAATTATTTCGTTAGCTCCGTAGATTCATTTTGTTTTCCTTTTATTTATATTAAAAAAAAATTGGAATTAGGAAAGAGAACTTGGGCTTTAAAAAATTTCAATCTTAGGAAATAAAACTATATGATTTGAACATGAAGACCCTTCAGGCCTTCAGACTTAATCAGCCCGGGTATCCACTAAAATGTTGATTTGTTTCTCGAGTCTTCACCATCCTGAATTCTATTTTAATTTGATTAAATAAGTTTGGGTGATGGTACATGACTTATCAACCTGCCCTCTGATTTGAGGGAACTGTAAGTCTAAGCAACTACACACTATTCGTCACTGACTTGTTGTTCGGTGGTTTTAACGGAAATTGGGTAGCAAATGAACCTTCTAGGGTGATATGGCTAGCAAGTTATCGTGGGTAACAGCCCATAGGTAGGTTATCCAGAGCCCAATCATAGGACCACTCTCTTCTTGCTGCCTCTAGGTAAATCTTAGACCAGGAAAACAACCTACTTAAAGAAAAAGAAAAAGAAAGTCCAAAAAGAAAAGAAAAAGAAAAAAAAGAAAAAGGAGAAAAGAAAGAAAAGAAACAAAAGAAATAAGCCATACTTCGCCGTACGAGAATGGCTGGCAAGTTGTTGGTGGTAACAGCTCATTGACTGGTTGTCCAGAACCCAACTCAAGAAATGCACTAAAAATTCCAAAACACTTAAGAAGAAGTGAAGAAGTAGAATAAGATAGGGAGATATACAGTGGATTCACCCTTGTGTTGACCCCATAAAAAATAAAATTAGGGAGAAAGCTACTAGTTGTATAGATACACCTTTAGGCAGAACTCTCTTTAAGGTCACCTAGGGGCGTAGAAACCCAAAGTCCATTTTGATTGCCGATCAACGAGTCTATCACATTCACAAAAAGATGCTTAGAACTTAGGATTCTCATCGAACCTTGGGTGGGTTGAGTGGCTGTAGAAAGCCACTCTATAACCCTAAACTCAAAGATAAAAAAAAAAGAAGAGAAGAAAAAGAGAAAAAGAGATCTTTCTTTGAATAAGGTGAGGATTTGAAGCAATCTGCATTTTGGCAGATACTCGAGCGCTGTTGTGTCTTTAAAAGTTTAGGTCCTAAGTAAAAATTTCATAATGTTGAAAATGATTTGTGCCCAAGTAATCCAATATAATTCTTTTATAAATAGCATGTAGTTTTTGCTAGGGACTTGCAAAAGATAGGCATGGGGGTATGATGTGCATAATCTGATTAACCTAAAATGTCTATTAATGCATGTTCTTAGTGTCATATTAGCATCATACATTGTAAATATTGCATAATATGCATAACCATGCATTTAGGTTAGTCTATATAAAATGTTGGTTAATTATCTCTTTTTATGGCCAGGGACATGGCAACTTGTTAATCGGGGTCTCGGATCGAAGATCCAACCGTATAGATCTGATCAGGGTGACGATTGGAGTTCAACGGCTCCAAGATCGCCCTGACCAAACATCCATAGCACCAGATAGAGATCGAGGAACCCTAAAGATCAAGGGCCAAGATGGTGCAAATCTGCACTTCAGATGACAAATCCGGTCGCATGGATGGGTTCGGATCGATGATCGCAGCCTAATGGCATTAAAATCAGTCTAATTCGACACCCGTGGCACCGTCTACAACACTCAGAAGATGCCCAATCGGCCCTCAGGACCACCGCTACCTCTCCAAAGGGTTTCCAACGCGTGATCTGGGCCATTTGATCTTGATCGAATGGCTGCAAGCACGCACGCCATAAATCCTCCGTGCGACACAAACGAAGGCATAGCGCAGCGATTGAGCTCCCCTTCGCGAGCGAAGGGTACGCATTTGAGTCGTGCCAAGCACCTCACTTCAGACGGGCGGGGGCACGGGTCCAATTGGGTAGTCAGATCAAGATCGGGAGGCCGAGGGGAGGAGGCGTGGCACCCGGAGGATCCTCTGATCACGTACGCACGCAATGACGCACGTTTGCACGCCTTATCGCACGTGGGCGCACAACATAAAAGTTTTGAAGGCGCGGGCGAGGATCGATCTCAACCATTCGATCTCACGATCGGACGACTGAGATCAATCCAAACGTGTGCAGTCGTTAGGGCATGGAAGGCATGGAGGTGCACGTGGCACGCTCACGTCAGCCATGTTCTTGAAATTAAAATGTCCAAAATGCCCCCACTCCTTGCAACTATAAAAGGAGACCCCTACCCTATGAATTTCTCATCCCTTCTTCTCTTCTATCACCCCTTCCAAAGCTCTAAAAGCTTGTCCTACACCCGGGATGCTCCTCTAGAGTAGAAATCATAATTTTTCCACCTTCGTCCCCCTTCGTGGAGCATCCTGCGGTTGTCCTCTCTCTGCATTTGGGAAGCGGATCCCACGACGATGATGACATGCTGCTTCATTCCCATTCCTCCTGCTTCGTCCTCCTTCTTCTTGCTACGTTCCCCATCTTCCAAGCATCGTCCCGTCCGACTCATCCTCCAAGCGATCATCGAGGAGGATACTTCTCTCTCCATTCTTTTTACTGCTTTCTAGAGTAGATTTACCGCTTTCTAGTATATATGTCCCACTTTCTAGTAGTAATGAGTAGTGTAATGAACAACTTCTTATAATGAAATCCATGTTTATTCTACATCCCTTTTGCTTTTATTTGTAATATTCTCTCTCTCTCCTATTTATTATTTGTTAAATAGATAGCTAGTTTTCGACTTGCTATTCTGTTTCGTGACAAACAAAACAAACATGTATTTTTAATCAAATGTCTGCCTCCCTATGTTGGACTCGGAACTTCTTTACAGATTTTTCGATATAAATTTTATCTGTTGAACGGATTTCTTTGCGACTCGAACTACAACAATGGGTTTTCGAATCCAACTCCAAATGTGTAGTTTTCCACATTTAATACCCATCCTCCATCCTCCAGCTACGTCCCCATTCGTCCTACTTCTCTCCACCTTCCTCCAGGTGATGTCAGAGTGAGTCGTCCTCCGAGCTATCGTCGAGGGGGATTACTCTCACCTCTTTCTATCTTTTTCGCTTTCATAGTGTAGATTTTCTGCTTTCGTAGTGTAACAAACATTCATTTATGAATAGATGATTGTTTCTCTCTCTCTCTTATATTGTTGCAAGTACATTAGCTAGAAATCATCCACCTGATCTCTTGCTTGCTAAATACCAAAAAAATTAGAAAAGATAAAAACAACAAAAGGAAATAAAAGTGAAGCGCAGATTTCATAAAACTAAACATTCGCCTCCCCGTGTTTGACCCAGAACTCATTTTTCGAGTTTTGGTTATAAATTTATCTAATAGTCATGTTTTGCGAGCTACGACGACAGGTCCTCCAAACCCTGATTTTAATTCACGAAGCGTGCCCTCATCATTTTGGCGCCGTTGCCGGGGAGGCAACGCTTTTTGTTTTTTCTCGCATTTTTTCCACCTTATCTAACTTTTATCTCACTTTTTCTCTGATCTTAATATGATTGCAGGTACTCTTTGGAGGTGAGCCAAAGCGGTTAGATCGAAGAAAAGTGAGAATGAAGGTTTTGTAAGTTTATCCCTACCACCCCCACCCACTAGTTCATTTCACCACACTAATAACTCAAACCCAAATCAACTTAGGTGCCTTTTATAAATCCTAGGATAGATTTGGTTGTTTGTTTTCCACTTCCACTCATATCACCCCTGCATATATAAAAAAATAAAAAAAATTACTCTTCTCTTGTGGGATTTTCTAAAAGCTAAACACTTAACACCCACAACTTCTCACCCTAAGGCGCACAATCACATCGATTCTACCACTTAACCGGGATCTAACCTGTGGACCCAGTACACTTAACTCAACACATAAATAAGTGAGTAGAAATCTGAATAGGTCAAACATTTCTGTGTGCCATAACTAAGTGGTGCAATAGGCCAATTGATTGAACTATTTGGGCCGCGCCACTTAAGATAAAAGTGATCCATCAAGTAGCTTGCCACTTAGGGTTGATTCTTAAGGCTGAACTAGGCACTCCACATTATTTTTGATTTTTAAAGGAACATATCATCACTTGTGTTTTCAAAACTTGGAATGTTCTACTAAACCTTGATTGAACCAACCTAAGAATTAAACACTAAAAGCTACTAAACAAGGTTAAACCCTGGAAGACACATCATCAAATAACCTTGTTTGCAAACCCTGGTTGTGCATGCACACACATTTGAATCAATCATTAAGGGTATAACCCATCTTAAGGGCCCATTACATTCCAAGAGCACAATCATCCCAAGCTTAATTAAAATTGAGTAGACGTTGGCCTTAAGGATTGATTCGCTCTTCGGGGCTCAGATAGAGATTTTTTTCTATTAATCTGCTTCTGCTGGTCCATCTGATGTCTAGCTAGGGGAGTAGCGTCAAACGATCGTGGCTAAGGGGTACACTAGGAATCGGATGTGCAAGCCAAAGGAAGAACCTTCTCCCTAGTCCCTCCTTCTAACTGGTTGGATTGATTGGATAAAAGTAGACCGAATTGTTTATAATCTTAAAATAGGTCCTGGGAGTCTATAGGTCTTTAGGCTACCCACATAAGGACATGTTTGGTTGATTGTACTATAAGGCACCTTTCTCTATTCTGCTTTCCCTCCTACTCCACAATGTATCCTTCCACATCTTTCACACATTTCCAATCCTACCCTCCTACCAACACGTATCCTCAAGATGATTACTATCCTGACACAACTTATGATTACCCATCCACTAGTCGGGATAACTTTGATTGGGGATATGAATCCAGACCTCAGTGTCTAGGGCCTAACCCTAGACAACAAGAATATGATTACTCTCCTTCCCAGAGCTACAATGATTATAGATCTCCATCCTTTGATGATCAACCTAACCAAATCTACAACCATGAAGGATATGCTGATTATAACACTTACCCTCCCCAGAATTATGCTGAATATAAGTTGCCATCATTCTTTAAACAGCTTGAAATGACCTACTATCAGGGAGGGACCCAAGAACCTCGACATCTTGACTCCCCTAGATTTAACCCGAACCCACCCAACCCTGAACCAAACCAGTCGATTTAGGTGAACCAGATCCAAGATAGGGTGTTGGCTAACCTGAGGAACACCATACAATCTTTAGAAGCCCAGCCAACACCATGCATTGAAGCATTGGAGCCCATGAAAAAAATGATTGATGAGCTGAATAACTCTTTATTGGATTTGCTCCAAAGTGTTAGGGATAGAGACCTAGGTGAGTTTCCTCCTGGGAAATTGTCGAGGTTGAGGAGGAAATTTGTGGTTGCCCTAGTCAAATCTTAGGATGATTCTCAAGATGAACCCCCTTCAGGAGAGCCAATGTTTGAACCTGCTCAGGCGCCTATAGGGGGGGATACATTTTTTGAGATCGGGGATGACCAGGTTGGGCTAGAGCAACTAATTGAGGATGAACCGATTGATTCACCCGAGATCCCCAAGCTAGGAAGCAAGGAAAAATATGTCTCTTTGAACAAGGAAATGAAAATCGATTTTGAGACATATACAAATGAGGATCATGAATTCTTTAACTCTGAGGGTGAAGAATCTTTTGGTGAAGTCTCATTTGAACTTAAGGAAGATGATTTTAGTGAGACAAATGGGCTTGAGGAATCTGGCGAACCATTTGATAGCCCAATTATTGAAGATTTGGATTTAGTTGGGGCTAACTTGGAGGATTCGAATCCTCAGTTACAAGAAGATTCAATCAATAGCCCCATTCCTCAACCACACCCTGAAGGGATTGATTTTGATTTAGAAATCATTGTAACCAGGTCAACTCTGAGTCAGCCACAATTTTTGAACTTGGGCAAATCATATGGTGATAAACACACATGAATTCATAATAAATTGCTTACTTATGATAGTTCATAGGCTTAGCATTGCATATCATGTTATAAATATTGCATAATATCCATTGCATGGCATTTAGAATAGTTGTATGTTTTATATATTACTTCATTTTATATGGCTAGGAGGCAATGCAACATCCTTAAGAACTTCGGATGAAAAATATGACTGTACGGATGGATTCGAAGCAACGATTGTAGTACAACAACATAGAAATCACCTTGATCCGAGCACCGTGGTATCCTTTGCAGGCAATGAAGGGTGGACGATCCAGATGTTGCCACGTGGCACCATCTCAAGTGCCCAAAGCCACCCACACAACTCCAAACGCTGCCCATTGAGTGATCTTAGCCGTTGGATGAAAAGCCAATGGCTGAGAGGCCGCCCTCATTGCGCGGGTGCAATTCATCTTCACAACACACCTGTAGATGTGGCGTAGTGGTGAGGTCGAGCGCTCTCAAAGAGCGAGCGTGAGATCGAGCCACAATTCTCCGTGCCCCGTTATAGTGACAGATGCAATAGGGCCGCCCAATCACAATTGAGTGGTTGAGGTTCCCCACGCGTGATCCAACGTTGCCTGTCGATGCGAAGGAAAATGCCAGATCACACATATGCCATCTGGGGAGTGCATTTAAGTCGACTGCGAGCAATGCCCATCGTTCAATCTTCATAATTGCGCGAGGCATGCGATTCAAATCAAAGCGCACGCAATCTGTGGGTGTGTCTCAACCGTGAGATGCATCATCCAATGGCTGCTAGAGCACGTGCCAGCGATGCAAATTTCAAACGCTGGTAGGCGCATGCTCTCCCTCTCACAATCGCAGTCGTCCATGCCTGATCCAATGGTTGACGATTGCCATGCCTATGACAGCTGTGGGCATCTGCGTTGAGCGTGGGCTTTACAACGATAGAAGTGTAGGCCTTTAGTGACACTTGCAGCTATCACTAAATGGTCTACGCAGTGCGTGCGCCAGCCAAGGCAATGAAAAGGTGTGAATCTTCAGCAACAGCTCGAGCGGCCTTTAGTGACGTTTATAGCTGTCGCTGAATGCCTGTGCGTGGCATTCTCTTCATCCCATCCATTATATAAAGGCCTACACACCCCCTTACCAAACCATCTCTACCTATTCTACTCCCACCTACTCCTGAGCTCTAGCAAGCCTACCAACGCTCCATTAGAGCTTACTCTCAATCTCCCAAGGCTCCTACTAGTGTAACGAACCTCTGCCTCACCAAATATTCGTCCCTCTTCCCATCCCCATTCATAGGTCACCTTGGAGTCATCCTCCTACCTCCATTCCGATAGCAGATCATCTCCGCCTTCTCACCTCCATTCTGGAGCTACACCGAATCTTTCCTCTACCCAATGTCCTACATCTCACCTCCTTCGTCTGAGCTTCCCCTAGGTGCCATCGTCTCGTCGAACAGCCGATTCGAGAGATTTCTTCTCACCCCCTTTCTTTTTATGCTTTCATAGTTTATTGTAATTGACATTGGAGTGATATATATATCATATTTCTTCCATCTCTATCTTGTGATTCATTTTGCTTGTCTTCTTCTTTCAAAAATACAAAAAAATAATAAAACCCCAAAATGCCAAAAACAAACAAAATGAAGCACGGATTTCAGTTAATGTAAAACGTCGCCTCCCCATGTTCGACCCGGGACTCCCTTGGAGTTTCGGTATAAATTTTATTTGATCATGAGTTTTGCAACTACGATGATGGGTTACTTGTAACCTCGATTTCAGACTCGCAAAACACACTCGATCATTTTGGCGCCGTTGCTAGGGAGGCAACGGAATTTACTTTATTATTTACTGTGCTTCTTTGCATTTACATAGCACTATCCCCATTTGTCTTTGATCTACTGTCTTGCAGGTACCCTAGCATGGAGATCCAAGTGCTGTAGACTGGAGTAAAGTGTGAGTAGAGTACTTTGTAAGTATACCCCACATTCCCCCCCACTAGTTCATTTCACCACACTCTTAACCATGACCTAATCTACTTAGGTATTTGCATAAACCCTAGAATAGAATTGTTTGTCTTGTTTCCCACCTTGATCCACCTCACCCCCACATTTAAAAAAAAAAAAAAATACTTTCTGTGGGATGAATCAATATACACACTTCATACACCCACATTTGAGGCACATAATCGGACTTGATTTTCATCTACTCAACCAGGCTTCTGACCTGTGGACCCGGTAGATGAATTCAACACATAAAAGAGTAGAAATCATATTAGGTTAGTCACCTTTTTGTATGCCTTAATCGGTGGTGCATTTGAGCCGATTGATTGAATTGTTTGGGCCGCACCACCTAATCAAAAAGCGGTTCATTTTGTAGCTACCCCATAGGATTCAATAACTAGGTCAAGCCAGGCAGTCCATATTTTTCTCGATTTCTAAAGGAAAATACTTGAACAAGTGCTTTCAAAAACAAACTTGGTTTGCCTCACAAAACTTGGTTGAAAACACCTAATATTTGAATCCTAAAAGCTATTAAGCAAGATTCAAACCCTAAAACTCACCTCATCATTAATAATCTTACTTGAAAACCTCTTGGTTGTGCACATTCACACCTTCTCAAACAAATTATTAAGGGCACAACCCATTAAGGGCCCATCACATTCCAGAGCACCAATTTCCCAAGCCTAACTAAAATCAATTAGACGTTGGCCCTAAGGATTTATTCGCTCGTCGGGATCCAAATTGAGATTATTGATGATTAACCTGCTTATAATAGTCAATCTGATGTCTAGCTAGGGGAGTAGCATCAAACGACCGTAGCTGTAGGGTATAGTAGGATCCAAAGGTGCAAGCCAAAGGAAGAACCTTTTCCCCAGTCCCTCCTTCTAACTGGTCGGATTGCCTGGACATAAGTAGTGTAAATCGTCCATAATCTTAGGATGGATTCTGAGAGTCAGTAGACCTTAGGCTACCTCATCTAAGGACAGGCTTGTATTCTTATGCTACAGGGTTCCCTCTTTTCCCTGTCCTTCTGACTTCCTTCTAGTGTATGCTTGGAAGGAGGTCATTGAATCCTAGATTGGAAGGATCTTTAGACCATTCCAGGAGGCGAAGGTTGAGTTATAGCCAAGCAAATCCCATGGCTGATCAACAACCACCGCCCCCGCCCCTAAACTAGCAGGAGCTGATTCAGAGGTAGTTGGAAGAATTGCAACTGATGCAGCAATGGTTCCAAGGTATGCATGGTCAGGGTGCTTGGCCTTTGAAGGATTTTTATGATCCTTCAAACTATGGGGAATGTTGAACTTGTTTTGCGAATCGCTACACTTACGTGTTTGGTTTCGGAAAACCTGTCGTTGTAGTTCGGAAGCGAAGAATTCATGTTCAACAAATAAAAATTTATACCAAAAAGAATTCTGGGTCGAACACAGGGAGGCTACGTTGATCTATATTCGCAATTATATTTTTTTTAGGATTTTTGTTAAGCAAGGCGATATAATTACAATGGAGCTATCAAACTAAGAGAGAGAGAGAGAGAGAGAACATGCATTCAATATTTCAATTGTTTATAAAAGTTACACTAGAAAGCGAAAAATCAATAACACTATAAAGCAGGAAAATTCTACACTAGAAAAGCTGTAAATAAGAATGGGAGAGAGAAGTTATCCTCCTCGACGATTGCTTGGAGGATGAGCCGGACGGGACGACGCCTGGATGAAGGAGAACGAAGCAAGACGAAGGAGGACGAAGCAGAAGAACGGGAACAGAGCAGCACACCATCGTCGTCGCGGGATCCACTTCTGAAGGGGAACGAAAATTGGACTTTATCTCGCAAGAAGCATCCCGGGTGTGTGACAAGCTTCTTTTGAGCTTTGGAGGGGTAGAGAGGAGAAAGAAGGGATGAGAATTTCATATGGAGGGGGTCTCCTTTTATAGTTGCAAGGAGTGGGGGCAAAATGGACATTATAACTTCAAAATAATAAAAAAGGGGTCTTTAGTGACGGATAAATCCGTCACTAAAGCCCCGACGTGGGCGTCGCCTCCGCACCCACGCGCACCTCCTCGGCTGCCCGTTCCTCAACGCCCATGCACGTCCAGCACTTTTCAGCCGTCCGATCGCGAGATCAGACGGCTTAAGATGAGTCCGCGCCCACGCGCTGCGCGCCCCCTCACGCGACTGATTGCGCGTCGATGCTATCGGGCGAGCGTGGTCGTCCGATCTTCATCTGGCGCTCCACACGCCTTAATTGAACGCGCCCTCCAGTGCCTCACCACGGATCGAACCCGCGCCCCGCGCTCGCGATAGCACGCTCGACCACTGCGCTATGCGGCGTGGATGGTCGAGCGGGTGCTTTTAATTGTGGGCGCCCACAGCCATTGGATTAAGATCCAACGGCAGAGAGCGATCGGCGCGTGGGGCTTTCACAAGACGCAAGCGGCCATTTGGGTGGCTGAGATGGCGCCACGTGGCTCTATCTTGGCCGTCCATCTTCTGGACGTTGTAGATGGTGCCACGGATGTCGGATTGACTCGATTTTTGTGTCGTTGGGCTGCGATCGTCGATCCGAATTCATCCATGCAGTCAGATTTATCATCTGAAGTGCAGATTTACACCATTCTTGCCATTGATCTTCTAAGGTTCCTGGGTCACTATCTGATGCTACGGATGCCTAATTAGGGCGATCTTAGAGTCGTTGAACTCCAATCGTCGCCCTCATCACATCCATACGGTTGGATCTTTGATCCGAGGCCCTGATAAAATATTTGCCCTGTCCAAGCACATAAAAGGAGACAATTAACCTCCATTTTATTCAAAGTATTCTAAATGCAAGATGATGCATGTAATGCAATATTTATATCATGAAATGCAATCCTATGCTTAAGAACATGCATAAATAGACATCTTAAGTAGTGTAAATTTGTTTACATCATACCCCCATGCCTATCTTTTGTTAGTCCCTAGCAAAAACTATATGCTATTTATAAAAGAATTAGGTTAGATTATTTGGACTTGAGTTATTTTTCAATCATTAAGAAATTGTCTACTTAGGAACTAAACTTTCAAAGACACAACAGTGCCCGGGTATCAGCCAAAATGCAGACCGCTTCAAGCCCTCGCCTTATTAAAAGAAAAATTTCTTTTTCTCTTTTTCTCTTTTCTAATTTTTTTTTCTTTTCAAATTTTCGGGTTTAAGAGTGGCTTTCTACGGCCATTCAACTCACCCAAAATTTGATGAGAACCCTAAGCTTTAAGCATCTTATTTTGATTGTGATAGACTCGTTGACCGGTAATTAGAACGGACTTCGGATTTCTACTCCTCTAGGTGACCTAACCAGAATTCTACCTAAAAGTGTATCTTTACAACCGGTAGCTTTCTCCCTACTTTTTTTTTTTTTACGGGGTCAACACAAGGGTGAATCCAGTGTATATCTCCCCGGTTTATTCTACTTCTCCGCTTCTTCCTTAGTGTTTTGGAAATTTTTAGTGCATTTTCTGAGCTGAGTTCTAGACAACTGGTCGATGAGCTGTTACCATCGACAACTTGCCAGCCATACTCGTGCGGCGAAGTGTGGCTTATTTATTTTTGTTCTTTTCTCCTTTTTTTTTTTTTTTAAAGTAGGTGGCTTCCCTAGTCTAAGATTTACCTCAAGGCAGCAAACTAAGAAAGGTCCAGTGACTGGGCTCTGGATAACCTACCTATGGGCTGTTACCCACGATAACTTGCCAGCCATATCACCCTAGAAGGTTCATTAGCTACCCAATTTCTGTTAAAATCACCGAACAACGACTCAGTGCAAAAAAAAGTGTGTAGATGCTTAAGACTTAAAATTCCCTCAAATCAGAGGGCAGGTTGATAAGTCGTGTACTTATCACCCAAACTTATTTACTCCAATTATGAAAGAATTAAGATGGCGAGGACTCAAAAACAAATCCACATTTTAGTAGATACACAGGCTAATTAAGTCCAAAGACCTGAGGGGTCTTTGTGTTCAGATCCTAATGTAAAATTTCTTAGGATTGAAAAGTCCTAATGTCCAACTAATCCTTCCTATTTTTTTTTTTTTAATTTTTTTAAATAAGAAGAGAGACAATTTACATGGATTTCATAAGGCTGACCAAATAATTCAAGAATGAATCCACCCCCATGCCTAGCTGATGCAATGTCCTCATTGAAAAAGAGACATGAAAGAAAGGGTAGAATATGAAAGATGTCACCTGGATATGAAGCTCGTATCATCCTTGTGTCATATGTACAACTGCAGAGTTTAATGCCGTCAGCTAGGCGAAGTCCAGCCAAAGAAGTCACAGAATGGCTAGAGCAACAGAGTCTGAGACGGGTTCTGGAAGATTACGGTCAACAACAGGCTTTAAACGTTGACCGTTGACTTTAAAGGTGTTACCCGTCTTTGGGTCAGAAATCTGAACGGCACCATTAGGAAAAATCTGATCAATTATGAATGGGCCATTCCATTTAGATCTAGTTTACCTGGAAAGAGCTTAAGTTTAGAATCAAATAACCAGACCTTCTGGTTTGGCTCAAAGCTCCTGCGGGAAATCAATTGATCATGTAGAGCTTTAGTCCGAGCCTTGTAGATCTTGGCATTCTCATAAGCATCATTTCTAAGCTCCTCCAACTCAGATAGTTGGAGTTTCCTGGTCTTTCCAGCTAGATTCAGATCTAAATTACATTGTTTGATTGCCCAGAATGCCCTGTGTTCAATCTCTACGGGTAGATGACACGCATTTCCATACACCAAACGGAATGGAGACATGCCGATGGGCATTTTATACGCCGTACGGTAGGCCCAAAGAGCGTCCTCAAGCTTTTGAGTCCAATCCTTACGATCAGGCCTAACCGTTTTTTGCAGAATGTTCTTGATCTCTCGATTGGAGATCTTGGCTTGTCCATTCGTTTGGGGATGGTAAGGTGTGGAAATTTGATGATTAACCCCGTATTTGGCCAATAAATTTCTGAATTGGGCATTAGTAAAATGAGTGCCACCATCACTGATGATAGCCCTCGAAATCCCAAACCTACTAAAGATATTTTTCTTAACAAAATTTATGACCACCTTGTGGTCATTAGTTCGGGTGGGAATTGCCTCAATCCATTTGGACACATAATCAACAGCAATAAGAATGTACTGATGTCCAAATGAAGGGATAAAGGGTCCCATGAAATCGATGCCCCAAACATCAAAAATTTCTACAGGAAGAATAGGGTTTAGAGGCATCATGTCTCTCTTAGTTATGTTCCAGAGTGACTGACATCGAGAACATGAATTTGAGAAGTCCTGGGCATCCTTGAATAAAGACGACCAATAGAAGCCAGATTGCAAGATTTTTGCAGCCGTCTTTCTTCCGGAGAAATGTCCACCACACCTAGATGCATGGCAGAACTCGAGTATACTATTGAATTCATTCTCCGGTATGCATCGGCGAATAATCTGATCAGAGCTGATGCGATACAGTTCAGGGTCCTCCCAAAAGTAGTATTTGGCCTCAGATTTTAGTCTATCCCGTTGTTGTTTGGTCCAATCCTGGGGGATTTGACCAATGGCCAAATAGTTAACAATATCAGTAAACCATGTGGTGTGGACACCTAAAACTGTAAGAATGGTTTCGTCCGGAAAAGTGTCAGCAATCGGAATGTCCGGACAAGAAGAATCACCTAGGAGTCTCGACAAATGATCCACTACCACATTTTGTACCCCGACTTTATCCTTGATTTCAAGATCAAATTCTTGAAGAAGAATCCAACGAATAAGCCGGGGTTTAGCATCCTTTTTAGCTAAGAGATGTCTCAAGGCCGAGTGGTCGGTATAAACAATAACATGAGACCCCAAGAGATAAGCCCTGAATTTTTCCAACGCAAATACTACAGCTAGTAATTCCTTTTCAGTAACAGTGTAATTCCTCTGGGCTTCATCCAGAGTTTTACTAGCGTAGTAAATGACAGAGGGCTTTCGGTCAATTTTCTGACCTAGGACAGGCCCGACCGCGTAATCAAAAGTGTCGGTCATGATCTCAAATGGGGCTGTCCAAATTGGTGGTTGCAAAATTGGAGCACAGGTGACTGCCATTTTCAGAAAATCAAATGCCTTTCGGCATGATTCGTCAAAAACAAACGACGTTTCTTTGGTAAGATGATTGCTCAAAGGACGAGCAACCTTCGAGAAATCCTTGATGAATCTTCGATAAAGTCCCACATGGCCAAGAAATGATCTGATTTGCTTAGCAGATGTGGGAGGAGGAAGTTTAGCGATAGCATCAACCTTAGCTTTGTCCACTTCAATTCCCCGTTCAGAGATTACATGACCAAAAGCGATGCCTTCTTGGGTCATGAAATGACTCTTTTCCCAGCTAAGGACCAGTCGTGTCTTGATACATTGCTTAAGAATCATTTCCAAATTAGCCAAACATGAGTCAAACGATTCTCCGATAACAGAGAAATCACCCATGAAGACTTCCATAAACTCTCCCACCATGTCGGAAAATATGGCTAGCATACACCTTTGAAAAGTCGCAGGTGCATTACATAACCCAGAAGGCATCCTACGAAAAGCAAAGGTTCCGTAGGGACAGGTGAAAGAAGTTTTTTCCTGATCCTCGGGATGGATAGGAACTTGATTATATCCCAAGTAGCCATCAAGAAAACAGAAGTACTTCTGCCCAGCTAATTTTTCCAAGATTTGATCAATGAAGGGCAAGGGAAAATGATCCTTTTTAGTGGTTGTGTTCAGCTTCCTGTAATCAATACAAACTCTCCAAGAGGAAGCTGAACGAGTTGTGACAGATTCACCTCTCTCATTAGTCACAACAGTAATCTCGGCTTTCTTTGGAACAATCTGAACGGGACTTACCCAGGGACTGTCAGAGATTGGATAAATAATTTCTGCATCGAGCCACTTGATGATTTCCTTTTTGACCACTTCTCGCATATTTGGATTCAATCTCCTCTGCATCTGGCAAGAAGGGCGGGATCCATCTTCCAAAAATATTCTATGATTACAGTAAGATGGCTCGATCCCCCTGAGGTCATGAATGGTCCAACCAATTGCCTCCTTATGATCCTTTAGGACCTTAATCAATTTAATCTCTTGCTCCTTTGGCAATTTAGCACTAATAATCACAGGGAGCGTATTCTGCGGTCCTAAAAATTGATATTTTAAATTCTCAGGCAATGGTTTCAATTCAAGCTGGGGTGGGGTAATGATTGATGGTAGGGTAGATGCTGAAGATTCAATAAGTGGAAGAGGTTTTGAGTGAACAAAATCAGTAACCTCTTCTGAAGATGTCAGGTCAGAGGGTTGCGGGTCAAATTCATCAACCAAAGAAGAACTTTCAATTGAAGAAACTGTCAAACAAGTTTCAATATTAACATTATCCTCATCAAGTTCCTCAATAAATCCACAATCCTCAAATTTGTTTATCGCCTTAAAAATATCCAATTTCATTCGTTGGTCCCCAAAGGCGATTTCCATACTACCGCTTTCACAATTAATGTTGGCCTTTGCGGTAGCCAAGAACGGACGCCCCAGAATGAAGGGCGTGTTCCTCAGATTATCTGGTACATCCATGTCAAGGACAAGGAAATCTACAGGAAAATAGAAATCCTTGACCTTAACTATAACATCTTCAATAACGCCTTGCGGGTTTGTGACCGAACGGTCCGCTAACTGTAGCATTACTGAAGTTGGCCAAAGTTCACCTAACCCAAACTTCTCTTGGAGAGAAGTAGGAATTAGGTTGATGGATGCACCGAGATCCAAAAGTGCTCTATCAAATGTGTAATCTCCGATAACGCAAGAAATCAAAGGAGCACCAGGATCTCTCTTTTTCTGAGGGAGGTAGTGCAGGATAACAGAGCTAGCCTGCTCGGAGAGTACCACCTTCCTCGGAACAGATTCTCTCGACTTACGCTTTTGTGTACATAATTCCTTTAAAAATTTTGCGTAAGCCGATATGTGCTTGATAGCATCAAGGAGCGAAATATTGATCTCAACATTCTTAAATGAATTCAGAAGCTCCTCATTGCTATCAACAGACTTCTTCTTCTTTGCTTTGGCTAAGGCTTCAGGAAAAGGAACATGAGTCAGATCTTTGGAATCAGTTTCCTGAGCCTTGATTTCTCCTCTAGAATTTTCCTCTCTCTCCTCAGATTCTTCAGGATTAAAAAGATCAGAATAGTGTGATTGTGGATCCTGAGTCTTCTTACCACACCTCAAAGTGACAGAATTAGAAGCGTAAGAATTTGGGTCTTGGGGAGGGTTAGGAAAGATTGGAGGGGCTTGACTGACCATGAATTGTTGATTAGCAGAAGAAGAAGACGAGGAACCCTGCTCAACCACCTGAGCATGTGCGTGCGGGTCCCTCTGATTTCCGTACCCTTGGGCTTGATTGCCCGAATTTGTAATGTTTCGCGGGTTCGGTACGGGTTGGGATGGTAGAGATTCGGGTTGACGAGAGTTAGCAATGAGCCCGGATTGCAAGTTGTCCAGCGAGTTTTTCATTTACTTCATAAGCTGGAGCATAGATCCTTGCATCTCTACCATTTGACGGTTCAAATCAGCCTGCCCTGCGGGTTGACGGGCATTCCAAGTTGGCTGATTGACCTGATTCGGAGGCAACTGAGTATATACTTGACCCTGAACCATTGGTCGTTGCGGAGCATAGTTGCTGGGTCGAAATTGGGTCTGTTGCCCCGGATTTTTCCAAGAGAAGTTAAGGTGGTTTCTCCAACCTGGATTATAGGCATTCGAGTAGGGGTTGGATCTAACATTCTCTTGTATAGCACAGACATCCTCATAGGGTGAGGATGGAGAGAAAGAAAGGGAAGGATCAGAAAAACTGGGATCAAAGGCCCCAGTTGGGAACCCATGGGGTTCCGAGAAATGCTGACTCATAGATTGAGTCGCATCGAGTTGATTCACGAACTCCCGTCCAGAAGGAGCTCGTGAGGAATGGAATCCCGAATTTTGGGATTGAGTGGATTGAGAGTTGTTCATAGAATTGCCAGCCATCCACTCTTCCATTCTTTTAGCAACCAAGTCCACCTTCTCAAGTTTATTACAAATCAATTCCATATCAAATGAATGAGAGTCATGGACTTCATTGACATTTGATTTGGGTTGCTGGGACCGGTTAAAAGTATCCATGGAGGCATGATTAATTGAATTCTCACTCATTTCCTCAAATAAATCATGTGCACTATCTGCATCTTTATTGAGGAAATTTCCTCCGCAAGAAGCATCCACATGGTTTCTGAGTTGCTCATTCAACCCATGATAGAAGATCTGCACGAGTTGCCATTTTGGCACCTCGTGGTGTGGACACCTCCGCAATAAGTCCTGGAATCGCTCCCAGGCCACATGAAACTGCTCCCCCAACCGCTGGGTAAAGGTAGTGATTGCCCGTCTTAAAGCATTGGTATGACCGACTGGGAAGAATTTCTTCAGAAAGGCCGATTTCAACTCATTCCAAGTTGTAATTGGTCTTCCTATTGTCCTATACCAATGCGCGGCTTTATCCCTAAGAGAGTGGGGGAAGAGCCTCATGATCATTTGCTCCTCGTTAACGTTTCGAGCCCTGGTGGTCTAGACCAAAGTGGTCAAATCCTCCAAGTGCTGAAATGGATCTTCGGAGCCAAGCCCATGATAATGTTTAATCAGGCTTAACACCTGGGGCTTGATTTCTACGTCACCGGCTGGAATCTAGACGCTGGGACGTTCCCTGTAATTCGAAGGATCATAAAAATCCTTCAAGGGCTGAGCGCCCTGCATTCTCTGGAACCATTCTTGCATTCTCTGCATTTGTTCCAGCTTCCTTCTAAATTCTTCCTGTGGATTTTCAAGTAGAGGAGGCTGTTGTTCGGCCATGGGATCAAATTGACCAAAATCTAACTTGCGCCTCCTAGAATGTTCTAACGGTCCTTCCAATTGGGGATTCAATGACCGTCTTCCCAGTATAAACTAGGAGAAGGTTGGAAGGACTGGGGATAGGGACCCTGCAGCACAACAAAACAAGGCTGTCCTTAAGTAGGATAGCCTAAGGATCTACTGACTCCCAAAACCAGCCTTAAGACTGTAAGTGATTTACTCTACTTGCGTCTGTTTAATCCAACCAGTTAGAAGGAGGGACTGGGGAGAAGGTTCTTCCTTTAGCTTTCGCCTCCGGTTCCTAGTGTACCCCCCAGCCGCGATCGTTTGACTCTACTCTCCTAGCTAGACATCAGATTAATCAGTACAAGTAGGTTAATCAAAAATAATCTCAGACTAGGCCCTGAAGAGCGAATCAAACCTTAAGGCCAACGTCTACTCAATTTTATTAAGGCCTGGGAATGTGGTGCTTATGGAATGCGATGGGCCCTTACATTAGGTTGTGCCCTTAATGATTGATTGAGATTTGTGTAAGTGCGTGCACAACCAAGGTTTTCAAGCAAGATTATTGATAATGCGTGAATTTTAATGTTCAAATCCTGCTTAAGTAGCTTTTAGGGTTTCAAATTAGGTGAATTGCAATCAAGTTTCTAGGCAAACCAAGTTGTAAAACACAGGTGAAGATTGTTTTCCTTTAAAATCAGAAAGAAAGTGGAGTGCCTGGAATATACCTAGATTGAAAACCCTAAGGAGGAGCTACTTGATGAGTTGGTTTTAAAATAAAGTGGTGCGGCCCAAACAACTCAAACAACTAGCCACAAATGCACCATTAAGTTAGGCACTCAAAAATGATTAACCTAGAATGATTTCTACTCTGTTATGTGTCGCTTTGTGTGTACCGGTTCCACAGATCAGAACCCGGTTGAGTAGAAAACAAATCAAGTTGATCAAGTGCCTTGAATGAGGGTATGTGTTGTGTGTTTGTTGAATATTACCCCACAAGATTATCTTTTTGTTATTTTTTATAAATGAGGGTGGAATGAATGTGAGTGAAAATCCAAACAACCAAACTATTCCTAGGATTTATGCAAACACCTAGGTTAATTGGGATTTGGATTTAATGTGGCAAATGAAATCTATGGAGGGGGAAAGAATGGGGGAGCACTTACAGTTGTCTTCAACTGCACTTTACTCCAGTCTACCGCTTGTTGATTCCTTGATGGAGGTTTCTGCAAAACAATAGACACAAGAGAAAGCTAGTTAGAAAACAAATAAAGTGCAAGAAATGCAAAGAAAAGATCGGAAATTGTTGCCTTCCCGGCAACGGCCCCAAAATGTTGAACGTGTTATGCGAATCGCTACGCTTACGTGTTTGGTTTCGGAAAACCTGTCATTGTAGTTCGGAAGTGAAGAATTCGTGTTCAACAAATAAAAATTTATACCGAAAAGAATTCCGGGTCGAACACAGGGAGGCTACGTTGATCTATATTCACAATTATTTTTTTTTTAGGATTTTTGTTAAGCAAGGTGATATAATTACAATGGAGCTATCAAACTAAGAGAGAGAGAGAGAGAGAAAGAGAGAGAGAGAGAAAGAGAACATGCATTCAATATTTCAATTATTTATAAAAGTTACACTAGAAAGCGAAAAATCAATTACACTATAAAGCAGGAAAATTCTACACTAGAAAAGCTGTAAATAAGAATGGGAGAGAGAAGTTATCCTCCTCGACGATTGCTTGGAGGATGAGCCGGATGGGACGACGCCTGGATGAAGGAGAACGAGGCAGGACGAAGGAGGACGGAGCAGAAGAACGGGAACGGAGCAGCACGCTATCGTCGTCGTGGGATCCACTTCTGAAGGGGAACGAAAATTGGACTTTATCTCGCAAGAAGCATCCCGGGTGTGGGACAAGCTTCTTTTGAGCTTTGGAGGGGTAGAGAGGAGAAAGAAGGGATGAGAATTTCGTATGGAGGGGTTCTCCTTTTATAGTTGCAAGGAGTGGGGGCAAAATGGACATTATAACTTCAAAATAATAAAAGAGGGGTCTTTAGGGACGGATAAATCCGTCACTAAAGCCCCGACGTGGGCGTCGCCTCCGCGCCCACGCGCGCCTCCTCGGCTGCCCGTTCCTCAACACCCGCGCACGTCCAGCACTTTTCAGCGATCGGACGGCTTAAGATACATCTGCGCCCGCGTGCTGCGTGCCCCCCCGCACGTCTGATTGCGCATCCGATTGCACGTCCAATCGTGCGTCAACGCTATCGGGTGCGCGCGGCCGTCCGATCTTCATCTGACGCTCCACGCGCCTCAATTGAACGTGCCCTCCAGCGCCTAGCCGCGGATCAAACCTGCGCCCCGCGCTCGCGATACCGCGCTCGCGATAGTGCGCTCGACCACTACGCTATGGGGTGCTGATGGTCGAGCGGGCGCTTTTAATTGTGAGCGTCCACAGCCGTTGGATTAAGATCCAATGGCAGAGAGCGATTGGCGCGCGGGGCTTTCACAAGACGCAAGCGGCCATTTGGCCGGATGAGATGGCACCACGTGGCACTATCTTGGCCATCCATCTTCTGGAAGTTGTAGATGGTGCCACGGATGTCGGATTGACTCGATTTTTGTGTCGTTGGGCTGCGATCGTCGATCCGAATTCATCCATGCGGTCGGATTTATCATCTGAAGTGCGGATTTACACCATCCGGGCCTGATGGTGATTTCACGCGGTTTGTTAAAATACGTCGTTGTAACGCGTAAAACCGATCAACTCTTAAATTTATATTCCTAGATAGGGGAGTATCTAGGGTCGTCCAAGGAGGCCAAATGTTTGCAATAGTGATTCTCTTGCTTGGAATATATCTCAACTTTCTTTTTTGTAATTTTCAATATACCATTTTTTTTGTTTTTGAACTAAGGCAACATGCGAACTGATGGCGGGAAAAGTGTTTACACTTCCAATTAAGTAAACTACTCTAAAGTGGCAAGTAGAGCCTCTCCTTAAGCTCACTCTAGGCAAGTGGAGGCCTAGAATAATTAGGGAGAGGAAGTGAAGAATGCTGAAAATAAGCAAATAGAAATGCAAACAAGATATGCGAAGAAGGCAACTAGATAATTGATAAAGTGTTTAACAAAAATGCCTAGTAGAGGAATGCTTCTACTACTAGATAATTGAAATAAAGAAAGAAAACACAAATCCTCTAAATAGATGGTGAAGAAGAGGGCTTCTTGCTCCAAGGTTGGTGGCTCCCAAGCTTGAAAAGAATCCTTCAAGTCCTTCCTTGCAGAACTCCACCAAGGTGATGACCTCCAAGGCAAGCCCTAAGGGGGCGTGCCCTAAGTTTCTCTCCAAGGGTGGACGTCCACCCTAAGCTTTTCTCCTTTTCCTGGCCGTCCTCCTTGAAGTGGGAGAGTCCTCCTCCTTGGCGTGGCTCAAGTTGAAGAGAGTGGGGAGAAGAAGGCACCAAAAGGGCTGGTGATGTGCCCCTTTAATCTCCTTCTCTACTCCTTCTTCTTGGCCGTAGGTATAGGTGGTTTAGGTAGAAAATATACTAAGGGAGGATGCCTCAAAAATGGTGGTAGGTGGTGGCCTTTTATAGAATAGGAGGGGGGCTATGGTGACCTTTGAAATGGATGGCCAAGATGAGTTGATGGAGGTGGTTGGAGATCCTATGGCCAAGGAGAGTTGGCGCCAACCCAAGGGGTGTTAAAGGGGGTGGTTATGCTGGTGTTGGTGTCTTTTGGTGGTGGAGAGACACCACCATGTTGGCGCCAACATGGGGTCTTCTAGAAGGGGGGTTAGGTGGATGGTGGAGATGGGTTCAAGGGAGATTGTGTGGTGGAGATGAGAGGAGATTTTGGAGGGAAAAGTGGCGCCAATATAGAGGTGGTTAGGGGTGGTTTTTGGCGCCAACTTGAAGTGTCTTTTGGTGGAGATAATGGGGTGAAGGGATGGCTAGGAGGTGGCGCCAACTTGAGTAGAGTAGCTAGCTTAGGTAGGCTTGAGTTGGTGGAGCTAGCTAGGGTTGATTTTGGAGGTAATGAAGGGCCAAGGAGCTGGTTGTTAGCTATGCTAAGCTAAGCTAAGATAAGCTAAGCTAGCTTAGCTAAAGGTGGAGTGGAGGAGAAGGTGTTGGAGCTAGGGTTTGGAGGAAGGAGCTGAGGAGAAGAAGTCTGGAGCTGGAGCTGGAGCTGGCTGCTACTGAAGAGGCTGGCATGGGGCTACTCTAGCTGGCTTAGCTTGCTAGTTCTTTGCTAGCTACTAAGCCAAGCTAAAGTGAACTAGCTTCTACCAAAATGAGCTGAGGTGAGCTAGGTCTGGTGCTCCCGGGGAGAATCAAGCTGGTTGAGGCAGCTAAGGTAGCTTAGCTCAACTGAGTTGAACTAAGCTGAGTCCCCGGGAGCTGGACTTGAGCTTCCTGAGCTGAGATGAATTCTTCTTCAGCTGGCTGGAGTTGAGTGGAGCTGAATGTAGCTGGATCTGAGCTGGGGTGAACTCCTGTCAACTCAGCTGAGCTAGCTAGAGCTCCCTATGAACTAGTGGGAGCTGAGATGAGCTAGACTCAGCTAAGTTGAGCTGGATCTGAGCTGACTTGAGCTAGGGTGAGCTAAGATGAACTCTCTTGAGCTGCCATCCAGCTGAGATTAGCTGAATGGAGCTGGGATGAGCTAACCCTAGTTCAAGTAAGCTAGATTCCAGTTGCGGTGAGCTTGATCAAGCTGAGGTGAGTTGGATCAAGCTGAGGTGAGCTTGATTAGGCTGAGTTCCAGCTAGTCTGGGCTTCTCCTTCACCATTTGCCTTCTTGAGTGCTAGGGTTTTAGGGATCTGTGCATCTGTACATCCCTAACACTCACAAAAACACATTAAAACGACAATAAAAAATGCAATGCATGCCTATCCTAATTTATGCCTAAATGCAGCCCAAAAACCCGTTTGCGGAGTGAAATCCTAAGAGCTAGGTTAGTTTTAAAGCATAAAAATGATGATAAACTGGCGTTTATCACACCCCCATGCTTCTCTTTTGCTAGTCTCTTAGCAAAACATTAATTTTTTTGGAAAACGGAATTTTTGGGAAATCTAATTTTTTTTGACTTTTGAGGAGAAAAAGAGATTAAGGGACCTTGGTAGATTAAAACACAGGAGATACGGGATTTGTTGAAGATAAACATCAGGATTTGTTTTTGGATCCAACCATTAGATAGAACGGGATCAATATATCCTCAGAAAATTCACAAATTAACCCCTTGTTAATTCAGATGACTTGAAATGTTTGTTTTTAGGATTTTTCTGGCTCGTGAATCTGATTCGCAACTTGCAAATTCCTTTAAAACCTTGTGTCTGCTTGTGAAAAGCCAACCTTTATAAGGACGTGTTATTATTATTATTATTATTTTTTTTTTTCCCCCATGCTTATTTTTAGCTTAGTCTTACAACAGATGTGTCGGTATCATCATTCCCGTTACCATTCCTCGAGGGGGCTCTGGCGCCAGTACTTCGGGATAGCACTGTCCATGACACCACCCAGGAGCTCACAACCCCAAAACACTATGCGGTGAAAAGGGGCGCTCCAAGCAAACTCAAGCTCTTGCTCCGACGCTATAGGTAGAGCACCGTCCAAGACACTTGAGCTGCTGAAATGCGCTTTAATGCTCCGTCTAAAGATATGAAATATAGATATAGAGCAGCACCGAGGCGGTAACATGTTGACATCGTGTCCTCAAAGAAGGTTTTTTTCTTCTTCTCGACGGTGGGAACTCAAACCAATGATCTGCTTCAGACTTTTACTAAATCCAAACAAGGGAGTTTTTTCGAATTTTTTAGTTATTTTTAAGTGTTGGCTTGTGTGTGAAAATTGACACAAGAAGTTTCTCAAGAACCGCAGGTTTTTGAATCAAAAACTAAGTCAAATACTTTCCATATTACAAAATAGGATCAAGTCACCTGAACTATCATGAGTTCAGGTGGAATTTTAGAGAAGGATATCTGATCTAGTCTAAAATAGACCCTGGAATTCTAATGATCAGATCCATATCCTCATCCTTAGTTTGTTAAAGATTAAATCCCATTGTACCAAAAGTGAATTTTTCGACCTTAGTCCTGATTTCAAAATTTTTCCTCAAAAAGTTTTCAACATTTTTACTTTTTTTTGGGTATGCAAGCAGGAAATAAATTAAAGAAAATTGCATGTTTTTAGGTTTTGAACATCCTAAATCGATCGTAAAAATTTAAAAAACACCCCCCCATGCTTAAGATATGCCATGTCCTCATGCATTAGGAGGGAAAAGGAATCACCTTAGTGAAGAACGGTCAGGTTTAGGATGAATAAAACCTGGAAAAAGAAGAAAAAAGGAAAGCAAGAAAATGATGGTTTACCTCCCATCCAGTGCTATCTTTTACGCCATTCAGCCGGGCGTGAAGGTATGAACAGAAGACGGAAAATCATGTAAATAATTGGACACTTGGATGCCCGCAAAAAAGGTGTCTTCGTCTAGATCCCTAGAAAATTGATTAGAAATAATATTGGGATCAAAGTGAGATGGAAATTGATAAGTGTGGCCCGAGTCTGGCCATGGTTTTAATTCAGGTTGGGTGCCAAACTCGGGCGGGGTTGGTGGCAGGTCCGTAAGAAAGGGGTCGGGGAAGGAATGGTGAGTTAGTGTGGAAAAATTAGGTGCGTGAATAGTGGGTGGGTTAGGGGGGGTATCAGGAACAAATTTGGAGTCAAGACAAGTTTCCGGATCACAGATCTCGCCGACCACTGAGTCTGAATCAGAGTCCTCAAAAAAACTGTGGTCGGTAAGGGTATCTATTAACATTGTCTCCTCCACCATATTAGAAATTTCAGTATCTGAGTCCTCAAAGAAGTTATCATCATGGAATCTCCTGGAGGATTTAAAAATATCTAAGGTGATAGTTTGGCCTGCACAGTTGATATCCATTTTGCCTGTGTGGCAATTGATATTTGCCTTTGCAGTAGCCAAAAAGGGGCGTCCAAGGATTATCGGGGAGTCCAGTAATGATTCGGGTGCCTCAATGTCAAGAACCAGAAAGTCTGCAGGGAAGACACAATTCTGGACCTTGACTAATACATCCTCGACAATCCCACGAGGTTTGATTGTAGATCGGTCGGCTAATTGCAGGGTAACCTCGACGGGTTTTAATTCACCGATCTGAAATTCTTCGAATAAACTTGTGGGAATAATATTTACAGAGGCACCAAGATCAAGGAGGGCGCGATTAAATGTAGTGTCATCAATAATTACAGAAATTAAAGGCGCCCCCGGATCTTTCATCTTAGGAGGCAGCTTACTCTGTATGACAGAGCTTACTGTCTCCGAAAGATGCACCTGTCCTAGATTTTTGGCCTGCCTTTTAGGAGTACAAATCTCCTTTAAAAATTTAGCATAGGCAGGTATATATTTAATGGCATCTAGGAGAGGGATATTGATATGAACTTGCCCAAATAGCTCCATGAGTTCTTCTGTAGTGGGCTCAGATTTCTTTCTTTTGTTGGTGGTAGGGTAGAGAGCTTGTGGGAAAGGGATAGGAATCTTGTCTTGAGATTTTTGTTGTTCTTTTTCTTCCTGATGGGGAGGTGGGGAGTCAACTTGCACATGTATCTTACCAGGTTCGTGCGAAGGCTCGGGGTCAGTGGTGGTTTTCCCACTCCTCAAGGTAACTGCATGTGCAGTCGGATTATTATTTGGAGGAGGTGGGGGGGCCTGTGATTGCAGGAACCTGGGCGGCTGCTGAGGTGGATTAGGAGGAGGCTGATTTGAATAATGTGGATTTCTGCCCATATAATGGTTCCCTTGGTGATTGGGATTGGGTATGGGTTGGGACGGAAGATGTCCTACAGGTCTTTGCGTGGGAGCAACCCCAATCTGATTGTTCAGATTTGTGATGTTGCGGGTTACTTCCGTCATTTTTGTTTGCATATCCTGCAGGGTCCGTAGCATCTGGGCATTGATATCTTGTTGGGATGGCCCAGGATGGAAATTTGGATTCGACCCATACCCATTAAAATGATATGGTTGGGAGGAAACTTGATTATTCCAGGAGTAGTTCGGGTAATTTTTCCAATTGGAAGAATTTTTAAAGGGCTCCTGGATGGCAGAAATATTTTGGGTGGGGTTAAGATCTGGATAATTGAAATTCCCCAGTGAATCATGGGCAACCTCAGAATAATCAGCAGGAGTGGTGTTGAGATTGTGCAAATTTTCTCTTCATGGAAAGTTAGGTTGGTTTAGATGTGGGCGTGGAGCTTGAATTGATGTGGCGAGTCTTTCCTCAATTTTCTTCTGATTAATATGCATCTGGTCGAGTTTCTGAGCGATCATTTGAAGATCGTCTTGGGTGACTGGGATAGATTGAGCGCCTATTTCATGAACACCAAACTGCGGGTTTTGGGTTCTGCAAAATGTGTTCATGGAAGCTTGGTTAAATGAGTTTTCACTCATTTCTTCAAATAGATCATAAGCACTTTCAGCATCTTTATTTAAGAAGTTGCCGCCACACGAGGCATCGACAAATTGTCGGATTTGATCTTCTAATCCATGATAGAAGATTTGCACGAGCTGCCACAAAGGAATCTCGTGGTGCGGGCAACTTCTTAAAAGGTCCTGAAATCTTTCCCAAGAATCATGGAAAGTTTCGCCAGATTTTTGGTGAAAGGTCGTAATAGATCTTCGTAAGGAATTGGTACGACCTATGGGAAAGAATTTCTTGAGGAAGGCACTCTTGAGTTGAGGCCATGTTGTAATGGGTCGGCCAATGGTCCTGAACCAATAAGCAGCCTTATCTTTAAGAGATAATGGAAAAAGCCGCATCAGCCATATGTCTTCTTGCACATTTCGGGAACGGGTTGTCTGTGCAAGAAGAGTTAGTTCTTCAAGGTGGCTGAAAGGGTCTTCCCTAGGAAGGCCATGAAAGTGTTTAATCAGGTTCAGGACGGCTGGCTTGATCTCAAAGTCCCCCTCCGGTATGACCACCCCTGGTCGTTCCTCATAATAAGACGGATCATAGAAATCTTTTAGAGGAACAACAGGCTGCTGACGGGGTGGTGGGTTTGGCCTTGGATTGGCTAGGTTTTGGATGTTCCTAGTCAATGTTTGTTGATTGGAATTTAATTTATTAATCTGATCGGCCATCAATTTTAAAAGATCAGGTAGGGGGTCTTGATGTTGTGTGTGGGGCAACTCAAAATTGGGGAGCTCCAAGTGTGGAAAGTTACTGGTGGTTGGGTTTTGAGTGGAAGGGTTAGAATTAGGGTTAGAGGTGGGGTTAGAGGTAGACGTGGAAGGGTCAGTGGACCTATTTTGTTGTGTTTCCATTTTTTTAGGAGAAGACAGAAAAAGTGGTCTTTTTACGTGGGGGGCGAAATCAAATGGTCCTTCCAAGTGCGGATTTTGAGACCGTCGCCCGTGCATAAAATGGAAGAACGGGGAGGGGAGGAGAAGAGAAAGAGATGAGAGAAAATGTGCAATTCAAACAAACAAAAACTAGACCTAACTTAATTGTGACTCCCTAATAATAACCTAAGACTTGGTCTATATAGGAAATAAGTAGTCAATAGTGAATACCCGTTCTATCAACAAATCTAGCCAAGTTGCTTAAGGGGAGGTTTGGGCCCAAACGTTTCCCAGGGAAAACCCCAGGTGCTTGTACAAACCCGTGCCTGGTCGTTTGACACGGCCCCTCAGCCTGAACACCAGATATAGATGACAGAATTGGTACTAACTAAAGAAAACTTAAGACCTAAATAGCAAGCCTAAGTTGATAAAGCCTTAGGGGTCAAGTTGCTACAAATTTTAATTAGGTCTAGGATTCTATAGTGCACACGGAATGTGGAGGACGTTTATTGGGTTGTTGCCCTGTTATTTGATTTTTTTGTGTGTGTGTAGGAATTGGAGAGTGGCTCCAATGAAAATCAAGTTGTCACACAATTTTTTTTATATTTTTGTCTTTTAGGATGTGATTTAATTAAATGAATTTTAGGGTTTTTCTCTTTAAGTTTTCAAACAAGTTTGAAAGTTCACAATCAAAGGAAAGACAAGTTGTATGTGTGATTGTATATTTCCTTTTAATTGAGTCCCTAAAGAGAAAGAAGAAACCCTAAACCAATTATCCCTGAGACAGAAATTTAACTACCAATGAATTATTTTTAGCTTTCAGAATTAAGTAGTGGTCCAAACAAGTCAAACAACACCACTACTTTGAAGAAAATCAAACAAGGATTCCAGAAAAGATTTTTGTAAGATTTTAGGAATTTGTTTGATAATAGTTTTGAATTTTTAATTGTACTGGTGTCAAAGTCCAGAAATAATACCCGTGGGTATTATAGACTTTTCAGTATTACCACCGACCTCAGAAAATTTTTATGATTTTATATGATATGTAAAATTTCACAGAGATTCCAACAAGATAAATTTCACAAAAATTGGATGAGTATAAAAATTCTGAAAATTCGCGGACAGTAGCAAAACAGGAAGATTAGAGGGTGTGACCCCTCTGTAATCCACGAATTAAATACAAATCCAATTGATCTGAAATTTGGAACAGATGTTCCAAACTTAATTGGGAATCACTCTATGAAATTTTATGATTTTAGGAGGCCTGTGGTGTTGGGAATCGATTTTTCAAGTCTGGACAGAAATCTAGACCCGAAAAACAGAACACCAATACTTGCAATGGAATGGTGCTAAAGAAGCATACAAGCAAACAATGATTTTAAAATGCACCACTCCACTTAATTTAAGTGTTTTGGGTCCTGAAAGCCAAGTTTAATATATTTTTGGTAGTTTTAATTAATTATGTGACTAGAAAGAGGAACCAACCTGAATTTTCGCGGGAAGAAAAGGATCTTTAAGCTCTCGCTTCCAGATTCCCGCTTTCCCGCTGTAGTTCCTGCACACACAAAAGAAAGAAAGAGAAGGGAATGAGATCCACTTCAAGCAAGAGAAAATGAGTTAATGCAAAGCCGTGCCTCCCCGGCAGCGGCGCCAAAAAGTGATGGCGATTTCACGCGGTTTGTTAAAATACGTCGTTGTAACGCGTAAAATCGATCAACTCTTAAATTTATATTCCTAGATAGGGGAGTATCTAGGGTCGTCCAAGGAGGCCAAATGTTTGCAATAGTGATTCTCTTGCTTGGAATATATCTCAACTTTCTTTTTTGTAATTTTCAATATACCATTTTTTTTGTTTTTGAACTAAGGCAACATGCGAACTGATGGCAGGAAAAGTGTTTACACTTCCAATTAAGTAAACTACTCTAAAGTGGCAAGTAGAGCCTCTCCTTAAGCTCACTCTAGGCAAGTGGAGGCCTAGAATAATTAGGGAGAGGAAGTGAAGAATGCTGAAAATAAGCAAATAGAAATGCAAACAAGATATGCGAAGAAGGCAACTAGATAATTGATAAAGTGTTTAACAAAAATGCCTAGTAGAGGAATGCTTCTACTACTAGATAATTGAAATAAAGAAAGAAAACACAAATCCTCTAAATAGATGGTGAAGAAGAGGGCTTCTTGCTCCAAGGTTGGTGGCTCCCAAGCTTGAAAAGAATCCTTCAACTCCTTCCTTGCAGAACTCCGCCAAGGTGATGACCTCCAAGGCAAGCCCTAAGGGGGCGTGCCCTAAGTTTCTCTCCAAGGGTGGACGTCCACCCTAAGCTTTTCTCCTTTGCCTGACCGTCCTCCTTGAAGTGGGAGAGTCCTCCTCCTTGGCGTGGCTCAAGTTGAAGAGAGTGGGGAGAAGAAGGCACCAAAAGGGCTGGTGATGTGCCCCTTTAATCTCCTTCTCTACTCCTTCTTCTTGGCCGTAGGTATAGGTGGTTTAGGTAGAAAATATACTAAGGGAGGATGCCTCAAAAATGGTGGTAGGTGGTGGCCTTTTATAGAATAGGAGGGGGGCTATGGTGACCTTTGAAATGGATGGCCAAGATGAGTTGATGGAGGTGGTTGGAGATCCTATGGCCAAGGAGAGTTGGCGCCAACCCAAGGGGTGTTAAAGGGGGTGGTTATGGTGGTGTTGGTGTCTTTTGGTGGTGGAGAGACACCACCATGTTGGCGCCAACATGGGGTCTTCTAGAAGGGGGGTTAGGTGGATGGTGGAGATGGGTTCAAGGGAGATTGTGTGGTGGAGATGAGAGGAGATTTTGGAGGGAAAAGTGGCACCAATATAGAGGTGGTTAGGGGTGGTTTTTGGCGCCAACTTGAAGTGTCTTTTGGTGGAGATAATGGGGTGAAGGGATGGCTAGGAGGTGGCGCCAACTTGAGTAGAGTAGCTAGCTTAGGTAGGCTTGAGTTGGTGGAGCTAGCTAGGGTTGATTTTGGAGGTAATGAAGGGCCAAGGAGCTGGTTGTTAGCTATGCTAAGCTAAGCTAAGATAAGCTAAGCTAGCTTAGCTAAAGGTGGAGTGGAGGAGAAGGTGTTGGAGCTAGGGTTTGGAGGAAGGAGCTGAGGAGAAGAAGTCTGGAGCTGGAGCTGGAGCTGGCTGCTATTGAAGAGGCTGGCATGGGGCTACTCTAGCTGGCTTAGCTTGCTAGTTCTTTGCTAGCTACTAAGCCAAGCTAAAGTGAACTAGCTTCTACCAAAATGAGCTGAGGTGAGCTAGGTCTGGTGCTCCCGGGGAGAATCAAGCTGGTTGAGGCAGCTAAGGTAGCTTAGCTCAACTGAGTTGAACTAAGCTGAGTCCCCGGGAGCTGGACTTGAGCTTCCTGAGCTGAGATGAATTCTTCTTCAGCTGGCTAGAGTTGAGTGGAGCTGAATGTAACTGGATCTGAGCTGGGGTGAACTCCTGTCAACTCAGCTGAGCTAGCTAGAGCTCCCTGTGAACTAGTGGGAGCTGAGATGAGCTAGACTCAGCTAAGTTGAGCTGGATCTGAGCTGACTTGAGCTAGGGTGAGCTAAGATGAACTCTCTTGAGCTGCCATCCAGCTGAGATTAGCTGAATGGAGCTGGGATGAGCTAACCCTAGTTCAAGTAAGCTAGATTCCAGTTGCGGTGAGCTTGATCAAGCTGAGGTGAGTTGGATCAAGCTGAGGTGAGCTGGATTAGGCTGAGTTCCAGCTAGTCTGGGCTTCTCCTTCACCATTTGCCTTCTTGAGTGCTAGGGTTTTAGGGATCTGTGCATCTGTACATCCCTAACACTCACAAAAACACATTAAAATGACAATAAAAAATGCAATGCATGCCTATCCTAATTTATGCCTAAATGCAGCCCAAAAACCCGTTTGCGGAGTAAAATCCTAAGAGCTAGGTGAGTTTTAAAGCATAAAAATGATGATAAACTAGCGTTTATCAGGGCCCTTGATCTTCTAGGGTTCCTGGGTCACTATCTGATGCTACGGATGCCTGATTAGGGCGATCTTGGAGTCGTTGAACTCCAATCGTCGCCCTGATCACATCCATACGGTTGGATCTTTGATCTGAGGCCCTGATAAAATATTTGCCCTATCCAAGCACATAAAAGGAGACAATTAACCTCCATTTTATTCAAAGTATTCTAAATGCAAGATGATGCATGTAATGCAATATTTATATCATGAAATGCAATCCTATGCTTAAGAACATGCATAAATACACATCTTAAGTAGTGTAAATTTGTTTACATCAGGGAACGTCCCGGCATCATGATTCCCGCTGGAGACATAGAAATCAAGCCCCAAGTCTTAAGTTTGATTAAGCATTTCCATGGGCTTGGCTCGGAGGACCCATTCCAGCACTTGGAGGATCTGACCACTTTGGTTCAGACCACCAAAGCAAGGAATGTGAATGAAGAGCAAATGATCATGAGGCTTTTCCCCCACCCTCTCAGGGATAAGGTCGCACATTGGTACCGGACTATAGGAAGGCCGATTGAAACTTGGGCTACTTTTAAGTCGACTTTCTTGAAGAAATTCTTTCCTATCGGAAGGACAAATGCCTTGCGACAGGCGAATACCACTTTCGCCTAGCGGCCGGGGGATCCGTTTCATGGTGCCTGGGAGCGATTCCAAGAACTTTTGAGAAGTGTCCACACCACGAGGTGCCAAAATGGCAACTCGTGCAGATTTTCTATCACAAGTTGGTTGAGCAACTCCGTAATCACGTGGATGCCTCCTGCGGAGGCAATTTCCTCAACAGGGATGCAGATAGCACATACGACCTGTTTGATGAAATGAGTGAGAACTCAATTAATCACACCTCCATGGATGCATTCAACCGGTCCCAACAACCTTGGTCAAGTGCTATTGAGATCCAGGATTCTCATTCATTTCACATGGAATTAATTTGTAATAAACAGGATAAAATGGACTTGGTTGCTAAGAGATTGGAAGAATGGATGTCAGGGAATTTAGGAAACACTTCTATACTTACTCAATCCCAGAATTTGGGATTCCATTCCTCGCGAGTTCCCATGGGGTGGGAATTTGTGAACCAATGATCGCACGTGTTTCGCGTGTTTGAAATTGAGGTTACAAGTAACCTGTCGTCGTAGTTGCAAAACTCGTGTATCAGATAAATTTTATACAGAAACTCCAAGGGAGTCTTGGGTTGAACACAGGGAGGTGACGTTTACTTTAATTGAAAACTACGCTTCGATTTGTTTCTTTTTGGTAATTTAGGGTTTTATTATTTTTTTGTGTTTTTGTAAGAAGAAGACAAGCAGAATAAATCACAAGAGATATGGAACAAATCTCTTATATATCATGAATGTCTATTACAATATTCTACGAAAGCATAAAAAGAGAGGGAGGTGAGAGGAAATCTCAAGAATCGGCTGTTCAGCGAGACGATGGCACCCGGGGGAAGCCCAGACAATGGAGGTGAGGAGCGGGACGATGGAGGTGGGAAGCAGGAGGACGTTGGGTAAAGGAAAGCTTCAGCGTAGCTCCGGAATGGAGGTGAGAAGGCGGAGATGATCTACTACCGAAATGGAGGTGGGAGGACGGCTCCAAGGCAACCTATGAATGGGGATGGGAAGTTGGAGGAGTATTTGGTAGGGTACAGGTTCACTTTACTAATAGGCGCCTTGGGAGCTTTTAGAGCAAGCTCTAACAGAGCATTGGTAGGCTTGCTAAAGCTTGGGAGTAGTTGGGAGTAGAGTACGTAGAGATGGCTTGGAAGGGAGGAGGTGTAGGTCTTTTTATAGTGGAGAAGAGGCAAAAATAGGTATGGGACTATTAGTGACATTCAGGACGTTGCTGGAAGCGTCGCTATAGGCTGCACATGCCTGCTCATTCCCACTCACGCCCACAGCTGGCTTTGCTGGTGCGCGAAGAATTAGCGACGAGTGTAAGCGTCGCTGTAGGTCCAGCTCATGCGTCGCTGTAGGCCAGCTCATGTGTCCCTTGCGCTGTGCCTCTCTTTGCTACCCACGTGCATGCTCACACGCTAGCGCTGGGTTGGGCGCATGCGTGCTTCCGCATGCGCACGCGCCCGCACTGCCACGCATTGATGGCGGCAGGTGCGTGCGCATGGGCGGCCTGGGCTGCGCCACGTGGCATAGTTTTGGTCGTCCATCTTCTTTTCATTGTAGGGCCTACCACAGAGGTCGGATTGAGTCAATTATTTTTGCGTCGTTAAGCTGTGATCATCGACCCGAATGCATCCGCATGGTCAAATTTGTCATTTGAAGCTCCGAATTATGTCACCTTGTCCATTGGCCGTTGATCTTCCTTGGGCTGCATATGGTGCTACAGGACTCCGATTGAGGTGATTTCAGATTCGTTGGACTCCGATCATTGTCTTGATCAGATCCATACAGTCGGATCATCAATCGGAGGCTCCGAAATAAATATCCTTCTCTCCTGACCATAAAAGGGACGTAATTAACTTAAATTATATACAACTAGTGTAAATGCAAAATGATGCATGCTATGCAATATTTATAACATGAAATTCAAATCTAAGCCTAGGAACATGCATGAATAGACATTTTACCCTCAATAATTGTTTCTACATCATACCCCCATGCTTATCTTTTGCTAGTCCCTAGCAAAATTAAACTACATGCTATGTATAAAATCAAAATTAGGATTAGATCACTTAGGTCTAAGCCGTTTATTAACAATAGAAAATTTCAACTAAGGTCCTAAACTATGAAGACTCAACAGTACCCGAGTGTCTGCCAGAATATAGACCACCCAAGTCCTCGCCTTATTTGAAAAGGGAAGATACATTTTTTATTATTCTTCTTTTCTAACTTTTTTGTACTTTTGGAGTTTGAGAGTTCCGGGATAACTTTTTACTTCTACCCGACTCGCCCAAGACTCTAAAAGGACTCTAAGTGGTAAGCATCTTGTGGAAATAGTGAAAGACTCACTAGGCGGCCGTTAAAATGAACTTCGGGTTTCTACGACCCTAGGTGACATTGCCTAGAGGTTTATCTTTTCAAATGGTAGCTTTCTCCCTACTTTTATTTATGGGGTTAACACAAGGGTGAACTCAGTGTATATCTCCCTAGTTTATTTTATTTCCCTGCTTCTTCCCTATGTCTTTTGGGAATTATTATGCATTTTTTGTGAGCTGGGTTCTAGACAACCGGCCAATGAGCTGTTACTACCGACAACTTGCCAGCCATACTTGTACAGTGAAGTGTAGTTTTGTTTATTTTTTATTTTTTTCTCCTTTTTCTATTTTTTTTCTTTTCTCTATTTTCTTTTAAGTAGGTGGCTTTCCTGATCTAAGATTTACCTATAGGTAGTATAATGAAAATGGTCTTGTGACTGGGCTATAGACAACCAGTCGATGAGCTGTTACCACCGACAACTTGCCAGCCATACCACCCTAGATAGTTCATTAGCTACCCAATTTTTCAAGAAACCACCGAAAAGTGAGTTAGTGAAAAAAAATTACATAGATGCTTAGGCTTAAAGTCCCCCGAAATTAGAGGGTAGGTTGATAAGTTGCATATTTATCATCCCAAATTATTAGCCAAATTAAAAATAAATTTTAATTGGCTAGTACTCAAGACTAAGTCCACATTTGAGTGGACACCTGGGCTAATTAAGCCCGAAGTCTTGAAGAGTCTAAGTGTTCAGGTCTCAAAGTATCAATTCCAAGAGTTTGCAACTCCTAATGCCTAAGTTCTCGTCTTCTAATTCTAATTTTTTTAATTTTTTTATTATTTTTTTTCTTTTTTTGAATTTTTAATTTTTTTAAAGAATCAAATAACAGGAAATTACTGCTATAGCTGACAAAAAGGTTATAAAATATGTCCAACCCCCCATGATTAGCTATTGCAATGTCCTCATTGTGAAAAAGGCAAGCATGCAGGAGAATAGAAGTGGAAGAATAACACCTAGTTTCTGTGAGACTTTGGTCAGCTTGGAACAGTCTTTACATGTGTTGAGTTTAGTGCCTTCAGCTAGGCGAGGTCAGTAAAAAAAAATAATAACTAAACATTGAGGCCACAACAACACAGTTTCTGGGCCCCCAGGTATGGATCCCGGAGAGTGAAAATGGGCTTGCCAAAGAGATGATCACTGAAAGTGGCAAGTTGGTGGTGCAAGGAGAGCCCCAATGGTCTCCAATAGGAGTTTTGTTGATTTATTACAGAGGAAGTGTGGTTGGGTATAGAATTTGTGCAATGGTTGGGTGAAAAAGGATGAAGAAGGTTTTGTGATGTGATAGGGATTTGTGGGTACTCCAGAATACCTAATGTTTGAAGAGTTCTTCCCCAATGTTCAATTTCATCCTCACACTCTAGGTTCTTAAACCAACCATCCTGATCCTCAGAATTCCCACCCACAAGTTAGACCTCAAACTCTAAGCATTTAGGATAAAGATGTTGTTGGGTTTTATCTTGATTACGTGAATCATCCAACAAATTTTCAATTTCATGTATATCTTCCTCATCCCATGTTGCTACAATTGGTATGTCCTCAATTATTTCCACAACCATGTGATCTTCTTCCTGAGTTTGGGTTGAGTTGGCCCTTAAAAGGTTGTCTAAGGTAGATATGGCCATTACTTCCTCTATTCTACCAAGCTCCTCCATCGAACCACACTTAATTTTATTCTTCTTTGAGACCTCAAAAATATTGAATCGATTTGTCTTATCCCCTGAGGCCATTTCTGTATTTCCCAATTCATAATCAATCCTCGCCTTGGCAGTAGCCAGGAAAGGTCTTCCCAAAATAATCGGGGTGTAGTTGAGCTGCTTTGGGGTTTCCATGTCCAAGACCATGAAATTAGCAAGGTAATGCAAATCATTAACCTTGACTGAAACATCCTCCAAAATACCCCTTGGTTTTGTAATAGATTTATTGACTAACTGCAAGGTTATGTCAGTGTGTTTTAGGTAGCCTAAACCCAATTCCATGTGCAGTGAGGTGGGGATCACATTAATGGAAGCACCCAAGTCGAGGAGGGCCCGACCAGAAGTAATGTTTCCTATTGTGCAGGAAATTAGCAGGGCTCCTGGGTCCTGCTTCTTAGGAGGTAGCTTGTTTAGGATCAGTGTACTTGTGTTATCGGACAAAACTACTCTCCTATTATTTTCAGATTTCGCTCTACGCTTTTCTTTATATGCATTCAGTAAACCTATCGTGTATGTAGGGATTGATCCGATAGCTGCGAGGAGTAAAATGATTGTCAATTTGAAAGCCTGAAGTAAGGACATCCTTTCCTCCAATTTCTCCTCCAACTTTTTCTATTTGCCCATACAACAACAACATACTCACGAATTAGACTCTGATGTTTTGTTCATCACATTCTTAGTTGGGAGTTTGGAATTCTTGCTACAGGGCCTAATGGGGTTGACATGGGGTTGGGTAGGTCCCTTGTGTCTACTACCACTCCTCAAGGTGAAGGTGTTTGCCGTGGAAAAATGTTGTTGGTTAGTGCCTTGAGGAGGGTTGGGCAAAATAGGAGGCTCCCGGTTGATTATGGTAGGAACTTGGTTCGCTCCGGGAGAGGCTGGGGTAGCCTGATAGATAGCATGAGTTTGAGCATGCGACTCCCCATCTTTACCAAGCCCTTGAGGCCTAGCACCTCGGTCTTGTACATTCCTTAGGTTTGTTATAGATTGTGATGGTAGAGATCCGGGTTGTCAGTTGTTTGTACTAAGTCCAGATTGCAAGGTGTCCAACGAAGTTTTCATCTGTTGCATGAGCTGGAGCATTGACCCTTGCATTTCTATGATTTTCAAGTTCAAGTCAGCCTACTCGGCAGGTTGTTGAGCATTCCACATGGGCTGATTAACCTGATTCAGGGAAACTGAGTATATACAAGATCCAGACCCATTGGTTTTTGCAGTACAAAGTTGTTGGGTCGATATTGGGTCTGCTGCCCCTGATCTTTCCAAGAGAAGTTAGGATGATTTTTCCAACCAGAATTGTAGGAATTAGAATAATGGTTGGACCTAACATTCTCTTGCATAGCATGAGGATCCTGATAAGATGAGGATGAAGAAGGATCAGAAAGACTAAGGCCCCAGTTTGAAACCCATAAGGTTCCGAGAAGAGTTGGATCGAAGGTCAAGCCGGCTCCAGTTGGTTCACAAACACCCGTCCCATAGGAGCTTGTGAAGAATGGAATCCCGATCCCTGGGATTGAGTGGATCTAGAAAAGTTAGAGTTTCCGGACATCCACTCTTCCATTCATTTAGTAACCAGATCCATCTTATCTAATATATTGCAAATCAATTCCATATTAGATGTATGAGAATCTTGGACCTTATTGGCATTTGATCTAATTTGTTGGGATCGGTTGAAGGTTTCCATGGAGGCATGGTTTAAAGAATTTTCGCTCATTTCCTCAAACAAATCATACGCACTATCTGCATCCTTGTTGAGGAAATTGCTTCCGCAAGAAGCATCCACATGATTACGGAGTTGTCATTCAACCCGTGATAAAAAATATGCACAAGTTGCAATTTAGGCACCTCATGGTGTGGACACTTCCGCAATAGATCCTGGAATCTCTCCCAGGCCTCATGAAACGGTTCACCTTGCCACTGGGCAAAAGTGGTAATTGCCCATCACAATGCATTGGTTCACCCAATTGGGAAGAATTTCTTCAGGAAGGCCGATTTCAAAGCTAGCAATCGATCTTCCAATGGTATGATACCAATGTGCAGCATTATCCCTAAGTGAATGGGGAAAAAGCCACATGAGCATCTGTTCTTCATCCATATTCCATGATTTGGTGGTCTGAACCAGAGTATCAGGTCCTCCAAATGTTGGAATGGGTCCTCTGAGCCAAGCCCGTGAAAGTGTTTAATTAGACTCAAAACCTGGGGCTTGATCTCAACATCTCCAGCAGGAATCACAACGCTGGGACGATCCTCATAATTTGAAGGATCATAAAAATCCTTCAAGGGCTGAGCTCCCTAACCATTCATTCATTAAAACCATTGCTGCATCTGCTGCAATTCTTCCAACTGTCTCTAAATCAGCTCTTGCTATTTTGAGAGCGGGGGAGGTGGTTGTTGATCAGCCATGGGATCTGCTTGGCTAAAGCTCAACCTCCACCTCTGGGAATGGTCTAAAGGTCCTTCCAATCTAGGGTTCAATGACCTCCTTCCAAGCATACACTGAAAGGAAGTCGGAAGGACGGGGAGGAGAAGGGACCCTGCAGCACAAAAATACAAGCTTGTCCTTAGTTGGGTAGCCTAAAGGTCTACAGACTCTCAGAATCCATCCTAAAACTATGGATGATTTACTCTACTTATGTCCAGGCAATCCAACCAGTTAGAAGGAGGGAATGGGGAGAAGGTTCTTCCCTTGGCTTGCGCCTCCGGTTCCTAGTGTACCCCCTAGGTGCGGTGGTTTGACGCTACTCCCCTAGCTAGATATCAGATTGACTAGTAGAAGTAGGTTAATTGTGAATAATCTCAATCTGGATCCCGTAGAGCGAACTACTCCTTAAGGCCAATGTCTACTCAATTTTAGTTAGGCTTGGGACAATGGTGCTTTTGGAATGTGATGGGCCCTTAATGGGTTGTGCCCTTAATGATTTGTTTGAGAATGTGTGAATGTACACAACCAAGAAGTTTTCAAGCAAGAATATTAATGATGAGGTGAGTTTTAGGGTTCGAATCTTGCTTAGTAGCTTTTAGGATTCAAATACTAGGTATATTCTATCAAGTTTTGTGAGGCAAACCAAGTTTGTTTTTGAAAGCATGTGTTCAAGTATTTTCCTTTAGAAATCAAGAAAAATATGGAGTCCCTGGCTTGACCTAGTTATTGAATCCTATGGGGTAGCTACAAAATGAACCTCTTTTAGATCAGGTGGTGCAGCCCACACAATTCAATCAATCGACTCAAATGCACCCCTAATTAAGGCACACAAGAAGCCCGGTTGAGTAGATGAAAATCAAGTCTGATTATGTGCCTCAAATGTGGGTGTATAGAGTGTGTATATTGATTCGTCCCACAGAAAGTATCTCTTTTTCTTTTTTTTTAAATGTGGGGGTGAGGTGGATGAAGGTGGCAAACAAGACAAACAATTCTATCCTAGGGTTTATGCAAACACCTAAGTAGATTAGGTCTTGGTTATGAGTGTGACGAAATGAACTAGTGGGGGGGAATGTGGGGGACACTTATAGAGTACTCTACCCACACTTTACTCCTATCTACCGCACTTGGATCTCCATGCTAGGGTACCTGCAAGACAGTAGATCAAAGACAAGTGGGGTTTGTGCTATGTAAATGCAAAGAAACGTAATAAATAATAAAGTAAATTCCGTTGCCTCCTCGGCAACGATGACAAAATGGTTTCACGTGTTTCGCGTGTTTGAAATCGGGGTTACAAGTAACCCGTCGTCTTAATCGCAAAACTCATGTATCAGATAAAATTTATACTGAAACTCCAAGGGAGTCCCAAGTCAAACACAGGGAGGCGACGTTTACTTTAATTGAAAATCGCACTTCGATTTGTTTCTTTTTGGTATTTTAGCATTTTATTATTTTTTTATGTTTTTGTAAGAAGAAGACAAGTAGAATAAATCACAAGAGATATGGAACAAATATCTCATATATCATGAATGTCTATTACAATATTCTACGAAAGCATAAAAAGAGAGGGAGGTGAGAGGAAATCTCCCGAATCGGCTGTTCGGTGAGACGACGGCGCCTAGTGGAAGCTCGGACGAAGGAGTGAGGAGTGGATGACGAAGGTGAGATGCAGGAGGACGTCGGGTAGAGGAAAGCTTCAGTGTAGCTCTGGAATGGAGGTGAGAAGGCGGAGATGATCTACTACCGGAATGGAGGTGGGAGGACGGCTCCAAGGTGACCTACCAATGGGGATGGGAAGTTGGAGGAGTATTTGGTGGGGCAAAGGTTCGCTATACTAATAGGCACCTTGGGAGCTTCAGAGTAAGCTCTAACGAAGCGTTGATAGGCTTGCTAGAGCTTGGGAGTAGGTGGGAGTAGAGTAGGTAGAGATGACTTGGAAGGGAAGGGGTGTAGGCCCCTTTATAGTGGAGAAGAGGCAAAAATAGGTATGGGACTGATAAACACCAGTTTATCATCATTCTTATGCATTAAAACAAACCTAGCTCTTAGGATTTTACTTCGCAAACGGGTTTTTGGGCTGCATTTAGGCATAAATTAGGATAGGCATGCATTGCATTTTTTATTGTCTTTTTAATATATTTTTGTGAGTGTTAGGGATGTACAGATGCACAGATCCCTAAAACCCTAGCACTAAAGAAGGCAAATGGTGAAGGAGAAGCCCAGACTAGCTGGAACTCAGCTTGATCCAGCTCACCAAAGCTGGAACCTAGCTTACTTGAACTAGGATTAGCTCATCCCAGCTCCATTCAGCTAATCTCAACTGGATGGCAGCTCAAGAGAGTTCACCTTAGCTCACCCTAGCTCAAGTCAGCTCAGATCCAGCTCAACTTAGCTGAGTCTAGCTCATCTCAGCTCCCACTAGTCCACAGGGAGCTCTAGCTAGCTCAGCTAAGTTGACAGGAGTTCACCCCAGCTCAGATCCAGCTACATCCAGCTCCACTCAGCTCCAGCCAGCTGAAGAAGAACTCATCCCAGCTCAGGAAGCTCAAGTCCAGCTCCCGGGGACTCAGCTTAGCTCAACTCAGTTGAACTAAGCTACCTTAGCTGCCTCAACCAGCTTGATTCTCCCCGGGAGCACCAGACCTAGCTCACCTCAGTTCATTTTGGTAGAAGCTAGCTCACTTTAGCTTGGCTTAGCAACTAGCAAAGAACTAGCAAGCTAAGCCAGCTAGAGTAGCCCCATGCCAGCCTTTTCAGCAGCAGCCAGCTCCAGCTCCAGCTCCAGACTTCTCCTCCTCAGCTCCTTCCTCCAAACCCTAGCTCCATTACCTTCTCCTCTACTCCACCTTTAGCTAAGCTAGCTTAGCTTATCTTATCTTAGCTTAGCTTAGCTAACAACCAGCTCCTTGGCCATCCATTACCTTCAAAATCAACCCTAGCTAGCTCCACCAACTCAAGCCTACCTAAGCTAGCTACCCTACTCAAGTTGGCACCACCTCCTAGCCATCCCTTCATCCCACTATCTCCACCAAAAGACACCTAAAGTTGGCGCCAAAAACCACCCCTAACCACCTCTATATTGGTGCCATTTTCAGCCCTTTCATCCACCCTACACCTACCCACATAACCCATCCTAGCCATCCACATACCCCCGTTCTAGAATCCTAAGGTGGCGCCACCTAATAGCCTTCTAGAAGGCCCATTTTGGCGCCAATTCTAAAGGGCACCAAAGCCTTAACTACCCCCTTGGTGTCCCTTAAAGTGGCACCAACTCACCTTGGCCATGGGATCTTCAACCACCTCCACCAACTCATCTTGGCCATCCATTTCAAAGGTCACCATAGCCCCCTTCCTATTCTATACAAAGCCACCACCTACCACCATTTTGGGGCATCCTCCATTAGTGTAATTTGCTACCTAAACCACCTATACCTACGGCCAAGAAGAAGGAGTAGAGAAGGAGATTAAAAGGGCACATCACCAGCCCTTTTGGTGCCTTCTTCTCCCCACTCTCTTCAACTTGAGCCACACCAAGAAGGAGGACTCTTCCAGTTCAAGGAGGACGACCAGGCAAGGGAGAAGGACCTAGGGTGGACGTCCACCCTTGGAGAGAAGCTTATGGCACGCCCCCTTAAGGCTTGCCTTGGAGGACATTACCTTGGCGGAGCACTGCAAGGAAGGAGTTGGAGGACTCTTTTCAAGATTGGGCTCTACCAACCTTGGAGCAAGAAGCCCTCTTCTTCACCATCTATCTAGAGGATTTGTGTTTTCTCTTCTTATTTGCATTTTTATAGTAGTAGAAGCTTTCCTCTACTAGGCCTTTTTGTAAAACACTTTTTCAGTTATCAAGTTGCCTTCTTTGCAAGTTTTCTTGTTTCCATTTCTATTTGCTTGTTTTTAGCATTCTTCACTCCCTCTCCCTAATTATTCTAGGCCTCCACTTGCCTAGAGTGAGCTTAGGGAGAGGCTCTACTTGCCACATAGAAGTAGTATTTAAATTGAAGTGTAAATCACCTTTTCCGCCACCAGTTCGCATGTTGCCTTAGCTTAAAAACAAAAAAATGATATATTGAAAAAAAATACCAAAAAGAAAGTTGAGATTTATTCCAAGCAAGAGAATCACTATTGCAAACATATTGCCTCCTTGGACGACCCTAGATACTCCCCTATCTAGGAATATAAATTTAAGAGCGAAAGCGGATTTACACGTTACAACGACCTAATTAACAAACCGCGTATTTTCGCTATCAGGGACCATTAGTGACATCCAGGCCGTCGCTGGAAGCATCGCTGTACGTAGCTCATGCTTGCTCACACCCGCTCACACCCACAGCTGGCTTTGCTGGCGTGCGAAGAATTAGCGACAGCTGTAAGCGTCGTTGTAGGCCCATTTCATGCGTCGCTGTAGGCCAGCTCATGCGTCGCTGGCGCTACGCTGTGTGCATGCGTGCTTACATGCATGGGCTGCCACGCGTGCAGTGGCGCGTGCAGTGCTACTCATGTGATGCCAGTGCTGCCGCGTGCATGTGGTGGCACGTGCGTGCGCATGGGTGGCTAAGGCTGTGCCACATGGTGCAGTTTGGGCCGTCCATCTTTTCGTTGTAGGGGCTGCTACAGAGTTCGGATTGAGTCAATTTTCACGTCATTAGGCTGCGATCGTCGACCTGAATCCATTTGCGCTCTCGGATTTGTCATTTGAAGCTTCGAAGTATGTCACCTTATCCCTTGGCCGTTGATCTTCCTCGGGCTGCATATGGTGCTACGTGACTCCGATTGAGGTGATTTCGGAGGCGTTGGACTCCGATCGTCGTCTTGATAAGATTCGTATGGTTAGATCGTCAATCCTAGGCTCTGAAGTAAATACCCTTCTCTCCTAACCACAAAAAGGACATAATTAACCTAAATTATATACAACTAGTCTAAATGCAGAATGATTCACGCTATGCAATATTTATAACATGAAATTCAAATCTAAGCCTGGGAACATGCATGAATAGACATTTTACCCTCAATAATTGTGTCTACATCAACCAACTTGACTCGGCTCAACCTGTGAGCGAAGATTTCTTGGAACCTTATGGGTTCCAAACTAGGGCCTTTGATCCCAGTTTTTCTAATACTTCCTTCTCTCCATCCTCGTCCTATGAGGATGCATATGCAAAGTAGGAGAATGTTAGGTCCAACCTGTATTCCAACACTTATAACTCGGGATGGAGGAACCACCCTAACTTCTCTTAGGAAAATCAAGGGCAACAGACCCAAACTCGACCCAGCATCTATGCATCTCAAAAACCTATGGGTCAAGGTCAAGTATACACCCAATTGCCCCTAAGACCAGTTACTCAGCCATCTTGGAATGCCCAACAATCCGCAGGGCAGGCTGATTTAAATTGGCAGATGGTGGAAATGCAAGGATCCATGCTTCGGCTTATGCAGCAAATGAAGACATAATTGGATAACTTGCAATCCGGGTTAATTGCTAACACCCGACAACCCAGATCTCTACCATCCCAACCCGTACCCAACCTACGCAATGTGCAAAATTAGGGCAATAGAGCCCAAGGGTATGAGAATCAAAGGGACTCACACGCACATGCTCAGGTGCTTGAGTAGCGTCCCTCATCTTCTTCTTCTGGTTACATGACTAACCAAGGACCTCCAATCTTCACTAACCCACCTCGAGACCGAAACCCGTATACTTCTGCAAACTCTGTCACCTTGAGAAGTGGAAAGCAAACCCGAGACCCTAAGTTACCTTCTAGATACCAAAACCCTGGGGAGCTTGAGAGAGAAGAGGAGGAGATTGAAGAAGACAAGGCCCAGGGACTGGAAAATCCCACCCATATTCTATTCCCTGAAGACCTCTTGAAAACCAAGAAGAAGAAAACCATAGATAGCAACGAGGAGCTCCTAGATTTATTCAAGAGTGTAGAGATCAATATTCTACTCCTCGATTCTATTAAGCACATCCTAGCTTACTTTAAATTTTTGAAAGAGCTATGTACCCAAAAGCATAAACCAAGAGAACCCACTCCGAGGAAGGTGATTCTCTCTGAGCAGGCAAGTTCTGTGATCTTGTATCTCCTTTCTCAAAAGAAGAAAGATCCGAGTGCCCTCTTGATCTCATGTATTATTGGGGAATATACTTTTGATAGGGCACTATTGGATCTAAATACATCCATCAACCTAATCCCGACTTCTCTTTATGAAAGGTTTGGGTTAGGTGAACTCTGGCCAACCTTTGTAACACTACAATTAGCGGACTGATCAGTCACTGATGAGAACCTCATCATGAGCCATAACTAGCTCATTTTGACCCAATACAAAGAATAAAAGCTCCTACATATCTCAAGGAAAGGCTTAACTCAGAGAATTCTGAGTTTGAGAAGAAAACCAGTCATAAGGGGTAAAAGTGCAATTTTACCAGTATAAACTGCATACAGGGTAATTCAGGGCCCAAACACAGGTCAAAACAGCTTAATAAGAATAAAAGTGGGATGAGATGATCTAGCAAGGGCTACAGCACTTCCAAGGAACCAAATGATAATCTGTAACCCTAAAATAACCCACTTCAATTCACAAGGTTCGAGGCAAAGTAAAAATAGAATAAACCTTCTAAAATTCATAGAAAAATAATCTCTAGGGTTTAGAACCTTCAATTTGGCCTTTAGAACCCATTTTGACCTACATTGAGAACCATGCCCAATTAATAACTTAATTTGGGTTTTTGCGCAAATTGACCGGTCAAACAAGGTTTAATATGAAAATGAAATTCACCATCAGATTCCTTAGGTCCTAATTAGTCATGTATAAAAACTTGAGCCTAAGAAGAAACCTCCTTGACCGACTTCACACTTTGGTCCTCATATATTTACTCTTTGGCCCTCAACTTTTGAACCCTCGCATTCTGGCCCCTAACTCTCCTTCGTTCTTTGCAATCAGGTCCCTCCTGCAAAACCCTGCCAGCACCATGCTCCGGCGACCTTGCGCGGAGCATGGCGCCGCGTAGGGTGAGGTGGGGGACCTGGCAAGTAAACCGGGGGTGCCCTGCGTCGTCAGCCGTCGCAGGAGCACCCCCCTGGTCATTGTAGCCCACCATACCGGCCGTGCGAATGCACGGACGGTATGGGTTCATGTTCCGACCATTCTCCGGCGAGGGAGACACGTCGTCTCCCTCCGCCTTCCTCCCTGTTTCATCCCTATAAATACCCCCCGCTGCTCCACCGACCAGGGTAGCCTGGATCTGACGGAGAAATCCCCAACTTCCTTCTCTTCTTTCTCCGGCAGACGCTCACCAGCTCCGGCGGTTTCCTCCCCCTCCTCCTCTTCGCTCTGCCGTAATACCAGCAGCAGAGACCTCCTCCCCTGCTCTTCCTGCGCCACGCCGTACCCAGCTGGCGCCTCTCCAGCCCTCTGCTCGCCGCCGCCCCTTCCCCTGGGCATCTTCTTCTCCGGCGACAGTCGATACGACTGTCACCCTGTCTCGGCCCCTTTCGTCTCCATAGCTAGGTCAGAACTCCTCCCCACCTCCCCCTCTTTCTTTTCCTCACTGTCTTTTATTTGATTAAACCCTCGACCGCTCCTGTTCACCCTCACCCTTTCCGCCTCCGACCACCCTCCGGCGAGCCGCTCCCATCACCTCAGCGACCCACACGGCTCGCCGACCACCGCAGAACCTCCGCCTCCTCACCCTGATCCTCTTCCGCCCCTCCACTTCCCACCAAACACCCTCTGCAGATCCACCGAACACACCCACTTCTTCGCTCACAGTTTGACCTAGGACGACCTGTTGGCTCCATCACGCCCCCTGCAGACCCCCTGACCACCTTCGCCGTGCCACGGCGAAGGTCCCCCGCCTGTCTGATTTGGCCGAGAGGCCGTTCTTCTGTGACCAGGTGACTCGCCCGCCGTCGCCATTACTGAGCAGGCAGAGCTCCTTCACCTGCAGGTGCAGGCACGCCTTCGCCCAGGTTCGACTCCCAGGTTGCGCGGGGAGTCTCAGCGAAACGTCCCAGGCTCGCAGATGGGGCGAAGGCCGCACGTGAAGCCACGATCGCCCACTGCTCCCTCCGCGACGGGCGCTCAATTGGGGTGGGACATTTAGTCCCACCTCGGAACTTCTCGGAGGCGCGCGGACGCATAAAGGCAAAAAGTGCCTTATGCTGTCTGCCTCCTGACCACGGGGTGAGGTCCCTCTCACCCGACCTGGCCTCGTCCGTGACCACGCTCCGCGGACCTGGCCCGACCCGATTAAACCAACCTGCACTCCTCGCCCACCACCGCACGCCGGTGGGCCTGGACCCGGGCGTGACCCGAACCCGATTACCCGGTAGCTCTGGGAGAGCTTTCCCAAGAGTGGTTTCAGAGAGGAAGAGAGACGCGGGGGGAGGGGGGTAGAGTAGGTTTTGCCTCTTGACGAAAAACCCTGAAGTGTGCAGGCACAGGCGAAGAAGAAGACCCGCTGAAGAAGAAGGAGCTGCACTGTAGCAAATGCATAGTTAAGTCGTCGAAGCACCGGGTCAGACGACGGAAGGTCAGCAGCCAGAGCAGGAAAGAAGGCAGGCTGAAGAAGAAGGAAGAGCAACGGCCAAAGCAGAAGAAGAAAGGAAGACTTAGTAGCTGAAGGCAGAAGCTCTGCAGCCATAAAGAAAAAAAAAGGGAAAAGAGAAAGGGTCACCACGATTGCAGAAGAAGAAGAAGAGAGGTCAAGGCAGAAAACCAAAGAAGAAGAAGAACAAGGAGCTCTGAAGAAAGAAGAACATCACCAACGGAAGAACAGCAGGAAGAAGAAGAAGAGCATCACCATTGCAGAAGAAGAATATCACCTCTGCAGAACAGAGAGAAAGAAGGAGATCTAAAGAAAGAGAGAAAGAAGAGCATCCCCCTCTGCAGAACAAAGAGAAAACAACAAATTCTTTCCCTCTCTCTTTATTTTTGTAAAAGAAACATGTATATCTCTAGAATACAACTTGCTCCCTGAGTTCGACCTCGGGAACTCTTTTATTTTCCGAGTAAAAAATTTATATTTGAAGTGTTGGTCATAACCGGCTTTACTACAACGTTATAACAAACCCGGTAAAACCGACGTTTCATTTTGGCGCCGCTGCCGGGGAGCAACGGCTATTCTAGAGGTAAACATTCCTGTTTCTTTTAATTTCTGATAATCTCCTCTCTTTTGTGCAGCTACAGGAACTTAAGAAGACAAGCAACCACACGACAACCACTCCGAAGACAGGTAAATTTTTCCTCTCACTATTAACCCCTAAACTCTAAAGAGGAAGAAAAGAAAAGAACAAGCAATATAGAGCTAACCTGTCTTCCATACTTAGTAACCATAAAGAGTTGCATGTTTTCAACTCATCACTCCTGCACACTATTAAAGGTATTTAAGGGCTAACACATTCTTGCTTGAGCCCTAATTGCCCAACAAAGAGTTAAATGGACCAAGTAGAGCCAACATAAGGTCAAACATTAAGGATTTCAGTAGAGACACACCCCTTAATCAAGAATTGAGGAAATCCAAAAGAGGTGTGCCCAAGCCATTGATTGAAAATAATTAACAAGAAAAATCCTAAAACAATTGGCTCTCTCTAAACACTTGAACCCTAAAAGACAGGACCTAAAAGCTCTTAAAGAAAACAATAGGTAAAGTTGACCCCTTGGGTCAACCAACCTTAAATTAGGTCACTCTTTGCACTTAAAAAGACTAAAGTTCAAGTGAAACCTTAAGCACCCTAATCTTAAAATTGGTAGACTTAAGAGGTCAAGATCCCCATTCTGGTCTACCTGGAACCGCAGTGACAAGAGAGGTCGGGTGGGGGAAACCCTGTAACCCGTGGGGACGCTCTACCGTGTAGGGGTCTTCGCGGGACTCTCCCTCTCTGGCTGCCCAGGTAATTCTCAGGTGGACGATCTTTCTGATCAAGGGGTCCATCTGCCCCGCACCTCTATAGTCACCCAACAAATTTTTGGGTGTCTTGATTGGGTCCAGCACCTGCTTATCTCATCCAGTCCCTCAGTATATGCTTGGAAGGAGGTCCTTGAAACCTCCTTTAGGAATTCACTTGCCCTGAGGTTAGGCCTCAGTTCCCCTGTTTATGCAGCACCACCACATTAATCTTTCCTCTGATACTCCCTTCTTCCATCTTGGCACAACATGAGTCTACATCGAAGCCTTTGATTCCACATCTTGATTCCACCACCTAATCCAAATATGCAGCCAAACCACCTAAGACTACCATTCAAGAAACCTGAATATCGGAGATCTATGAAAGATAAAATGATCGAGGACGCCATAAAATTCTATGAAAAAGAAGAAAAAACCTCAACACCAATAGGAGATATTCAGGTTGATGTCCCAACAACCACAGCCTTCATCATAAACTGTGCCCAAACTCTATTGACAGGAGCCATAAAAGGATCAACCCGAGATATGCTCATGACAGGATACATTGAGATGGAAAAATTACACCAATCTGAATACCTTCAATGCTTGACAAATCCTGTACTTTGGGAACAACACCAAGATGCCCTTATGAAACGGGTAGAAATGATGAAATCAGTAGAACAAATTATCAACCAGAAATACCCGTATATACCAGAAACAAAGGATGAGTCATCTTGGAACAGTACTAAGAATCAATCCAGTTTCCCAGACCTCGGGATTGAGGCACAAGGTGGTTGTCGACTCCCAACCCAAATAGAAGATAGCATTAAAATAGGTTGGGAAGTTGCAGGAGAACACAATGCTGAGCCAACCCTAGGCCATAAATCACCAAGCTTAGAACTCCACGACCCCTGCAATAACAAGATTAGAATTGAACCTCTGGAGGGTATAAATTCCGCCCCTTGTTTTGATAAGGTAACCCTCGAAGGTTATTCGGACTTAGGTTCTAATAATTCTACCCACATCCTAAGCCTAGAACCTAGATCTGAAACTTATTGGGAAGATTATGAGGCCCCTTATGAGAAAGATCAAATTTTTACAGATTATGATTCCGGGCCTCTATTTGATGAATATCCCTCTCCAACATCCTCAGGAAATCTGATCGATTTTTCAGAAAACATGCCAATTTTTGATACAGAAACTGAGGAGTTGGATGAGCAAGGTTTTAATGGGGTCTATCCTACCAGCTTAGAGCTTGAACAGAACATCTTTTTGAGCCCAGAAGTGACATATAGGCTAGAACCCAGTCAGGCTGCTGATTCCACATCTGATGATTTGTGCTGTGGTGGAATTCATGATCATTTTCACCAATTCTCCGACAATTTCAGATCTGACTATAATTGCGGAGAGATTCTCCTTCCTGAACACGCCAGGCCTATCTACGACCTCAGTTCTCACGACTCTAACTCCGACTCTGAGGTCCTGATTCCCGAGATCACTGATAACACAGAATCATTCCTTTTCGATCCTCAGGAACCAAAAACAGAAAATGCCAAGAGTGATTGTAACCCAGAATCCAAATTTTTTCTCGAATCCGATTTCTTTCATCCTACAGACACTCTTCCGGCATTTGATAGTTACCCAGAGGACTCTCTACAGGAAACCACCTATCATCCGTCTCTAGAAGAGCCCTCGTACACAATGGCCACCTCATCCGCACACACAGAACGGATCAAAACCTCTCCCAAACCCCGACCCGCAACCAGACTCAATTTCTATTCAGATTCACCTCTCACCGAGCCGATTGCATTTCCACATCGGGTGTCGAACATTGATCAGACTACATACCATGCTCTATCATTCTCTGATCACCCCCGTAGGGTTTCCGCGTCATTCATTGACTACTCTACAGGTCCCTACTCTGACCAGGCTGATTCGACTCAGCCAAACCCTGCGTTTACACTTCCACATCTATCTGAGCTTCACAGTTTATGGTGGGTTCCACACCTTTTTATCCACATCTATCAACCCACCAGACTGATTGGGTTTGGGCTGCATCATCAGCCTGTTGATCTAAACAAGCACCTGGTTGGACCAACCAGGCTCTTAATCAAGGTGCTTGTCTTACAAAACTCTGCTGATTTGACCATCCCCTCTCCATCGCATTTCCCGCTTGGCTGAAGGCATCAAATTTAGCGCTCAACGGGAGGCAGCCCGTCATTCTCTTTGAAAACCTGAAATTTATTATGACAGCTTTTTGCACTTGAAGTTCACACTTTAGGACAGCCGACCCCACCTCAGGTGCATGCATCTGAGATTAGAAATCGTCCGCAACAGTCACCCCGACCCATTCACTCATCAAAACAGCTATCCTAATGTATGAACTTAGTTGAATAAAAACCCCTAGGTTACAATGAGGACATTGCAAATCTTAGGCATGGGGGGGTATGAAAGTGCAAAAACTTGTAAGAAAAGGTTTCAAACAAAAAATTCACATATGCCAAAAATACCATAAAAATTAAAAAATTTTCGAAAAAGAATAAGAGGAAAAGAGGAGAAGGAAATTTTGCGAAGGAGAAAAGAAACAAAAGGAAAAAGGAGCACAAAATTATGAGAAAAAGTGATAGTCATTAGTAAGGAACTAAGGAATTAACCTAAGCTCTAGACCTCATTCAAGAAAAGTGCACAATAAGATTAGTAAAGAATGCAAACCTTAGGCATTCTTGTATAGACTCTTAGTACCCATTAAGATCTGGACACTCCTCAAGAGGTTGAGGAAAATGAAAAGCTGAAATATTAGGTCTAAAGCTTAGGGAGTATTCGGCCTCGTTAACTAATTTTTGGTTTACGGGACTCAGTAACCTAAGCACCCTAATCTCACACACAGCCTGGTTCAGTAAGCGTAAAAATCAGAATCACGCAGAAGCGTTGCAAAAATCTGAAAAGAACACCTAGAATAGGAGCGGCTGATCAACACAAGTTGATTTGGACGAGTTCCCAGCGCAGAGAGGCGGGAAATCCCCTCGAAGATGCGTAACAAAATATCATCTCCTCGGTGCTTGTCTCTTAGGATATTTACATATCCTACTGGGGGCATGTAAGCACTCTGCTAGTTCAGATTCCATGGATGGCATTATCTCGAAGTGTCAATAGCCAGGGTCTGGATTCGGCCACGGAATACCATGGATGGGATTATCCCGAAATCTCAATAGCCAGGATTCCGGGGGTTGCCATGGGCGGTGCTATCTCGAAGCATCGATCGCCAGGAACCCTTGAGGATTGATGATGGGAGCAAGGAATCTGATACAGACCGTGTTGAAAAGCCAATCCTAGGCTAGAACTAAAAAGAAAAAGAGAGAGAAAACTCTCCAAACAGAAAAATTTTCTATCTCTCTCTTACAAAACGCACTGCGAACTGAGCCAGGGCTAAAATCATTTCAAGCACGGGTGCTTTAACCACGAAGTCCAATAAACCTTAGGTTAGTTCTTGTGGGCCTTAAAAACCTTTGCTAAAAGACTGAGGCTAAGGCTAGACAGATTTGGATCTTGATTGGTACTAGAGTACCTTTTAGGCCTATGATCAGCATTCTAACCTAATCTATGCTCAAATAAAAAAGGCACTTATCTAAAACTATTGAAAACTTCATGGTCTAGAACAAGGGTTGAAACCTTAAGTTTTTGCTAAGGGACTAGCAAAAGCTAGGCATGGGGGTATGATGAGAACCTCATCATGAGCCATAACTAGCTCATTTTGACCCAATACAAAGAATAAAAGCTCCTACATATCTCAAGGAAAGGCTTAACTCAGAGAATTCTGAGTTTGAGAAGAAAACCAGTCATAAGGGGTAAAAGTGCAATTTTACCAGTATAAACTGCATACAGGGTAATTCAGGGCCCAAACACAGGTCAAAACAGCTTAATAAGAATAAAAGTGGGATGAGATGATCTAGCAAGGGCTACAGCACTTCCAAGGAACCAAATGATAATCTGTAACCCTAAAACAACCCACTTCAATTCACAAGGTTCGAGGCAAAGTAAAAATAGAATAAACCTTCTAAAATTCATAGAAAAATAATCTCTAGGGTTTAGAACCTTCAATTTGGCCTTTAGAACCCATTTTGACCTACATTGAGAACCATGCCCAATTAATAACTTAATTTGGGTTTTTGCGCAAATTGACCGGTCAAACAAGGTTTAATATGAAAATGAAATTCACCATCAGATTCCTTAGGTCCTAATTAGTCATGTATAAAAACTTGAGCCTAAGAAGAAACCTCCTTGACCGACTTCACACTTTGGTCCTCATATATTTACTCTTTGGCCCTCAACTTTTGAACCCTCGCATTCTGGCCCCTAACTCTCCTTCGTTCTTTGCAATCAGGTCCCTCCTGCAAAACCCTGCCAGCACCATGCTCCGGCGACCTTGCGCGGAGCATGGCGCCGCGCAGGGTGAGGTGGGGGACCTGGCAAGTAAACCGGGGGTGCCCTGCGTCGTCAGCCGTCGCAGGAGCACCCCCCTGGTCATTGTAGCCCACCATACCGGCCGTGCGAACGCACGGACGGTATGGGTTCATGTTCCGACCATTCTCCGGCGAGGGAGACACGTCGTCTCCCTCCGCCTTCCTCCCTGTTTCATCCCTATAAATACCCCCCGCTGCTCCACCGACCAGGGTAGCCTGGATCTGACGGAGAAATCCCCAACTTCCTTCTCTTCTTTCTCCGGCAGACGCTCACCAGCTCCGGCGGTTTCCTCCCCCTCCTCCTCTTCGCTCTGCCGTAATACCAGCAGCAGAGACCTCCTCCCCTGCTCTTCCTGCGCCACGCCGTACCCAGCTGGCGCCTCTCCAGCCCTCTGCTCGCCGCCGCCCCTTCCCCTGGGCATCTTCTTCTCCGGCGACAGTCGATACGACTGTCGCCCTGTCTCGGCCCCTTTCGTCTCCATAGCTAGGTCAGAACTCCTCCCCACCTCCCCCTCTTTCTTTTCCTCACTGTCTTTTATTTGATTAAACCCTCGACCGCTCCTATTCACCCTCACCCTTTCCGCCTCCGACCACCCTCCGGCGAGCCGCTCCCATCACCTCAGCGACCCACACGGCTCGCCGACCACCGCAGAACCTCCGCCTCCTCACCCTGATCCTCTTCCGCCCCTCCACTTCCCACCAAACGCCCTCTGCAGATCCACCGAACACACCCACTTCTTCGCTCACAGTTTGACCTAGGACGACCTGTTGGCTCCATCACGCCCCCTGCAGACCCCCTGACCACCTTCGCCGTGCCACGGCGAAGGTCCCCCGCCTGTCTGATTTGGCCGAGAGGCCGTTCTTCTGTGACCAGGTGACTCGCCCGCCGTCGCCATTACTGAGCAGGCAGAGCTCCTTCACCTGCAGGTGCAGGCACGCCTTCGCCCAGGTTCGACTCCCAGGTTGCGCGGGGAGTCTCAGCGAAATGTCCCAGGCTCGCAGATGGGGCGAAGGCCGCACGTGAAGCCACGATCGCCCACTGCTCCCTCCGCGACGGGCGCTCAATTGGGGTGGGACATTTAGTCCCACCTCGGAACTTCTCGGAGGCGCGCGGACGCATAAAGGCAAAAAGTGCCTTATGCTGTCTGCCTCCTGACCACGGGGTGAGGTCCCTCTCACCCGACCCGGCCTCGTCCGTGACCACGCTCCGCGGACCTGGCCCGACCCGATTAAACCAACCTGCACTCCTCGCCCACCACCGCACGCCGGTGGGCCTGGACCCGGGCGTGACCCGAACCCGATTACCCGGTAGCTCTGGGAGAGCTTTCCCAAGAGTGGTTTCAGAGAGGAAGAGAGACGCGGGGGGAGGGGGGTAGAGTAGGTTTTGCCTCTTGACGAAAAACCCTGAAGTGTGCAGGCACAGGCAAAGAAGAAGACCCGCTGAAGAAGAAGGAGCTGCACTGTAGCAAATGCATAGTTAAGTCGTCGAAGCACCGGGTCAGACGACGGAAGGTCAGCAGCCAGAGCAGGAAAGAAGGCAGGCTGAAGAAGAAGGAAGAGCAACGGCCAAAGCAGAAGAAGAAGAAAGGAAGACTTAGTAGCTGAAGGCAGAAGCTCTGCAGCCATAAAGAAAAAAAAAGGGAAAAGAGAAAGGGTCACCACGATTGCAGAAGAAGAAGAAGAGAGGTCAAGGCAGAAAACCAAAGAAGAAGAAGAACAAGGAGCTCTGAAGAAAGAAGAACATCACCAACGGAAGAACAGCAGGAAGAAGAAGAAGAGCATCACCATTGCAGAAGAAGAATATCACCTCTGCAGAACAGAGAGAAAGAAGGAGATCTAAAGAAAGAGAGAAAGAAGAGCATCCCCCTCTGCAGAACAAAGAGAAAACAACAAATTCTTTCCCTCTCTCTTTATTTTTGTAAAAGAAACATGTATATCTCTAGAATACAACTTGCTCCCTGAGTTCGACCTCGGGAACTCTTTTATTTTCCGAGTAAAAAATTTATATTTGAAGTGTTGGTCATAACCGGCTTTACTACAACGTTATAACAAAACAAAACCGACGCTTCAGTCACCACACCGAGAGGCATTATTGAGGATGTAATTTTCATGGTCAAGGACTTCTATTTTCTTGTAGATTTCCTCATCCCTGACATGGATGTACTTAATGATTTGAGGAACACACCCATCATTCTAGGACGTCCGTTCCTAGCTATCGCCAAGGCCAGCATAAATTGTGAAAGCGATAGTATGGAGATCGCCTTTGGAAATAAGAAATTAACTCTGGATATTTTTGAGGCGATAAGAGGATTTGAGGATTGTGGATTCATTGAGGAGCTTGAGGAACCAGATCTTGAGACTTGTATGACAATCAGTGCACTCGAGGACTCCACCAGCTTTAGTGAACCCAACCCACAACCCTCTATGGTAGACCTACCACATCCTAAAGAGGTTGTTGATTTTGGTTATTCCCAGCCTCTTCGACTAGATTGTCCTGATAAATCTTCATCAGCATCCTCCCTACCTTCTATTCTAAACCCACCCCAGCTGGAGTTAAAACCATTGCCCAAAAATTTGAAATATGAGTTCTTACGACCTGAAAACATGCTCCCTGTGATTATTAGTGCGGATTTGACTAAGGAGGAAGAATTGAGGTTAATTAAGGTCCTTAAGAACAACGAGTTAATTGGTTGGACCATCCATGACCTTAGGGGGATCGAGCCATCTTATTGTAATCATCGTATTTTCATGGAAGATGGATCCCGCCCTTCTTGTGAAATGCAAAGGAGACTAAACCCAAATATGCAAGAAGTGGTCAAGGAGATATTCAAGTGGCTCGATGCTAGGATTATTTGCCCAATCTCGGATAGTCCATGGGTTAGCCCCATTCAGATTGTACCCAAGAAGGCGGGAATAACTATTACGACGATTGAGAAAGGGGAAACCTTCACCACTCGTTCAGCTTCTGCTTGGAGAGTCTGTATTGGCTATAGGAAGCTGAACACAGCCACTAAAAAGGATCACTTTCCTTTGCCATTCATCAATTAAATCCTTGAGAGGTTAGCTGGGAAAAAATATTTTTTCTTCCTGGATGGTTATTCGGGATATAACCAAGTCCCTATCCATCCTGAAGACCACGAAAAGACAACTGTCACATGTCCCTACGTGACCTTCGCATTTTGTAGAATGCCATTCGGGCTTTGCAATGTGCCTGTGAATTTTCAAAGGTGCATGGTAGCCATCTTTTCTGACAAGGTGGGTGACAAAGCCATTTTCATGCGTGTTTTGAAAACAGAGATTTCGTCGTAGTATAGTGCGCGAAAACACTCGTCAAAAATAATTTATAAAGATAACGAGACTTTGAGTCCCGATCGTTCGTCTCTGGGAGGCATTTGTTCAAATTTGAAATTCATCTTTTTGCTCTACTTGTTTACAGTCGCATGGTGGTTTATGGTTATTGCGTATTTAAACACAACATGCTTAGTTGCAATGGATGATAATGAAAAGCAGGCAACTTTAATCACATGAAAGATTTTGCAATCAACAAGCTCATGGTGATTTCCAACATAGAGACATGCATATAAAAATATATCTTTTATTCATTCATTCATAGGATGTTTGCAACATGGAATGTAGAGGAAAGCTTGTACAGGAAAGCTTGAAAACATAAAACTAGCTAGCAGAAAATGATCGCATACAGGAATCTATGGGGGGATTTTGCATGCATCATTGGGGGAGAATAAGAGATACACTACTAAGCAGTAAATGAAAGCATATAAATATGGAGAACTAGCTACTAATCTAGCAGAAAGGAAGGGCATTCGAAGGTGGGCTCCAATGGCCTTTGAGTGGCTGAGAGGAGGAGGGGCGGCCAATGGTGCTTAGGTCGGCCCTTGGAGAGAGGTTGGGGAGATGATCCAGCATCCTGGTGTGGATATGGTGACTTCCATAGTGGTCCTCCTCGTGGAGGTGAAGTCGAGGTGGAATGTAGCTAACCTAAGTGTGAATGAGTGCCAAGAATGGGATAGGTGCAAATGGCCACCCCTTAGGTCTTTTTATAGACCTAAGGGAAGCTCTCTAGAGAATTATGGAATTCTCTAGAGAGGCCTATGGTGGGAGCTTGTGGGAGAGTCAGAGAGAGAGGGTTGATGGTGGTTTTTAGATCCACCAAATGTGGATCTTATAATTGAATGGCTCTTGGTTGCTAATGTTGGCAACCAAGGCAACAACACATGGTAGAGAGTTCTAGAGAACTCTATGCTAGATATTTTCTTGTGGATGGTGTGTGTGGGTGTGTGTGGGTCAAAACTTAGGTGGCTAGGTTGATTAGGTTAGGTTCTAGTGGGTTTAGGTCAAGCAAGGTCTCAAATTAGGGTTGTAAACCATAATTCACTAAGGTAAAGTGAAATTAAACTTAACGCAAGTTTAATTGGGTGTGTGAAAACTTAATTGAGAGTAAAATAACTCAATTAAGTCAGGTCTAGGTCAATTGGACTCTCACTGAGTCCAATTGGATAGTGTGTGCTGAGATCAAGGCTCAATTGGACTCAATGAGTCCAATTGAATAGACTGAAGAGATTGACCATGATCTAAGTCAATTAGGTTTAGTGAGGACCTAATTAGGTCCTTAGGGAGGTCTAGAGGTGATGTACTACGGTTAAGGCACCTTAATTTAGGTTCCTATGGGGTTGGAATTGGGTTTAGGGACCTAGAGATCCAAGATCAAGGCTTAAATCTCAAAATAGGAATTAGAGAGCAGTATCAGACACCTAATAATAGTGTCAAACGTCTTATACTCAAAAATCAGAAGTCTAGACTTGTTGTCTGGGCGTCCAATCAGAGTCAGGAAGAACTCAAGGTTCTATCTTAGGTATTCTGCAGAAATTAGATGTCTGACCAAGTGTCTGGATGTCCAATAACACTGCAGAAGTGGGTTTGAGGTGTGCGGGAGTTGGCTAAGGGTTCTAGACATCCTATAACTTATCTGGACGTCCAGATAAGGGTTGAAACTAGGGTTTTAGGGTTTCCTAGGGTGCGGTGACCTAATCTAAGGGTGGCTAATTCTTAGGGAAGTCTCTAGGCTATCCTAGGGCTAAGATGGACCTAGGCTCTTCACATTTTACTGCTTTATTCCTACTTAATAGAATAGCAAACTTTAACTCCCTTACATCATTATTCCTATATCTAATCTAAGTCTTCTGCTCCAGTCCTACTGCAACACCCATTATTCTTGATCCAGCTTCAGATCCAACTCCACATCTAGCTTCTAATTAGCTTATTGCTTGTAATTGACATAATGCACTTAATCAACACATTATAACATTATTTTATGCATATCTAAAGTAAAGCAGTAAAGATGCAGATAATGCTTATGCATGCATGAATTGCCCTAACTAATGATAAGTTCTAGCCTAATTTAGGTCAATTAAGACCTATGATTGCTGCGCAATCATACTCCCATGCCTAAATCTTGCTAATCCCTAGCAAATGCAAGACTAAGTTATTCACAACAAGGGTCCCTGATGGATTGATTATTTTATGAAGTGTACGCATAGAGATTTTTCTCCTTTTTGTTTTCATTCTATGATCTAGAAATCCAGACAGATGTGAAAGTGCAGCTATGTAGCATTTGCAACAGATTCAAGTGAAAAACTAATTCACCTCTAAAGCCTGTACTTGACCCCTAGTAAAAATTCTAGCCAGATAGGCGGACTTCTACCCTCGAGGTATTCAAATTATTCTATGAATTCCACCCTGGCTTTAGGCTTAGGTAGAGAATCTCTGAGGGAAAAGATTATATATTTGGTGGCTTACTCTCGACTGGTGCTACATAGAGATTAGTACTGTAGAATCTAGATTCCTGGGTTACTAAGTAACTCAACTCAGAGAAAGACGAGAAAAACTATGCTCTCTTTTGGTTCCTTTGTATTCATTCTCTCTTACTCTTTTTCTTTTTTTTTTTCTTTCTTTTTCTTAGAGCTCACAATCTCACCAGATTTACACATATGAATTGTATTTGGTGGTCTCACTTGGCATTAACACTTTAATTGAGTTTCCATAACCCTAACACTAAGTCAGACTTCCTTAGCCAGTATTCGGGCGGTCATAAACACAAGAAAGGTGGGTTAAGGCCATATTTAGTGGATCTCAAATTTATTTGGTGGTATTGCCTCATTGCAACTGAAATAAACACTAAATATTCACTCTTTTTTCTTTGCTTTTTCTTCTTTTTCTAATTTTTTTTCAATTTTTCTTTCTTTTCATCATTTTTTTTTCATTTCATTTTTTTCTCTTTCTTTTTCTTTTTAACACAACACAACTAACACACATCCATAAACTTTATTGAGGAGGCACTATTAGGGATTGGTGGTACTCAAGAGACATTGGGTGGCGTATTTGGTGGAAGTGCCTACTCACAGCACCGGGAGAGACGGATAGGACGGTGTATTTCTAACCTTGGCATCAATATCCTCTTTCAGCCAAGGATTCCGTAAAGAATGGTCGTAACCATCCAACTTAGCCCTAGTTTTATGAAAACTCGCTCTCTGCGTATTTGCCTTATTTGGTGGCTCTCAAAATTTCACACAAAATGTATACGCATGAATCGAGAGTGAAAACTATTTCTAATCGCTGAGTATCATCACCTAATTATCTAAGATTCCAGATTCCTTGCACTAATCTTAGAGCACCAGTACACTCTACTCTCATCTCACACTATTTGGTGGATTTTTGGAGGAAAATCTACCTGACTCCCAAAACAATGTCCAGGGGTTTAGGGGAAGAAGCACTGCTTCTTCTCGACAGACTAAAGACGTTTCTCAGCCTTCACCGTGAATCCATTACAAATTCTACGTGTGTGTGAAAAGTTATACTGGATTCCAGATTACAGGAATCAACTAGAGGATAGAATCCCTAATGCATTCTTTTAATAAAATAATCTTATTCATGAATGCAATATGTACATATGCTATAAACAATTAACCGCTTATATTCGTACTTCGTGAAATTCACGTATTGGGTTACAATCAGCTTGACCCTAAATTTAGAACAAGAGGTGAGCGAGTGAGTCGGAATGGCTGTTGCAGACGATTTCTAGCTCCAATGTGGGCATTGGAGGTGGAGTCAGTTGTTTTGTTATTTAGGGTCCTAAAGTACGTTTTACATGCTGCTCCGAGGTTTTTCCTAAATGTTGGCATAAAATTTTTCAGTTTTGTTGTATCTACCCCCCCATGCCTAAGTTCTTGCATGTCCTCATGCATGAATATAAAAGAAAATAAATGTAGTAGGGAGTAAATAGGTAGAAATCACGTGGAATTACTCCTGAAATTATACATTCAGCACCGACCAACCTGTCAGTATGCAATATGCAGAAAGAAAATATGCAAAAAGAAAAATATGCTATGTATAAAAATGAATATGTATAGGGTGATGGATGTAGAGTAGATGCTGAGTTTAATGCCTCCAGCTGGGCGAAAACTCAATCAGATGTATCAGTTCTAGCATAGGAGTTGATCATTATTAAGAGAAAGATGTGCTCATATGCTCCTAGTATCAGTGGTCCAGAGATGCGAAGTAGCTGATTGTGCACCCCTACTCCAAAAAGTCTAACTATAAGAAAGTGTGAAGTGGGTAAGGGCTTCAATTTCATCACGGGTGGGTCTGAGTCAAAAATAGGAGTGGGAGAAGCAAACTCGAAGGTGGGAATCTGCTGATTTGTGTGCACGTGAACTCCCGCTGATTCACTCCCTGTGAAATAATCGGTTGTGACTGCGTTAACGGGAAACCCGTTAGCTGTGGTCACGTCTTCCTACAACAACAGGGGTTATTCAGTAATGTGCAGATCAGGATAGCTGGAGTCAGGGGTGCTGTGGTCAGAAGCACACCCTAAGCAATCATTTCCCTGGGGAGATATGTGTAGTGCAGTGGTCTCAGTCCCGTGTGGATCGAGGTCCAAGAACCCTGATAGTGCAGACGAATGGGACATTGGGTCGTCATAAAGGAGCCCGATGTTGCCACAGCATGTCGAATCTTTGTCTTCGCCATCCTCCTCTATTCGATCATGTCAAAATTCTTTGATGCCCTGAATATGTCAAGTCGAAGTTGCTCATTGCCCAGGGCTATCTCCATACACCCAGATGCACAATCAATGTTCGCTCGGGCTGTCGCTAGAAATGGGCGGCCCAAAATAATTGGTGCATCTTGGAGATTAGGAGGAACTTCCATATCGAGAATGAAAAAATCTGTGGGAAAGCAGAACCCGCGAACTTTCACGATCATGTTCTCAACCACCCCCTCAGTGTTTTCACTGATCTATCAGCCAGCAGAATCGTGACCGAGGTGGGCTCCAACTCCCCAAATCGAAATTGATCAAATACGGCAGTGGGAGTTAGGTTGATGGACGAACCCAAATCTAGAAGGGCCCGATCAAATGGAGAATCCAGCAAGAAGCAGGATATAAGTGGGGTACCCGGGTCTTTCTTTTTCGGCGGTAAGTCATAGGTCTTAATTGACCTAGATTAGGCTAGAACTTAGCATAAGTTAGGGAAATTCAAGCACGCATAAGCATTATCTGCATCTTTACTGCTTTACTTTAGCTATGCATAAAATAATGTTATAATGTGCTGATTAAGTATATTATGTCAATTGCAGGCAATAAGCAGATCTGGAGCTAGATTTGGAGCAGGATCTGAAGCTGGATCTGAAATAACGGGAGTTGTAGTAGAGCTGGAGCAGAAGGCCAAGTTTAGATGTAGGAATAATAATGTAAGGGGGTTAAAGGTTTTCTATTCTATTAAGTAGAAATAAAGCAATAAAATGTGAAGAGCTTAGGTCCATCGTAGCCCTAGGATAGCCTAGAGACCTCCCCAAGCCTTAGCCACCCTTAGATTAGGTCACAACACCCTAGGAAGCCCTAAAACCCAAGTTCCAACCCTCATCTAGACGTCCATATAAGTTAGAGTATGTCCAGGACCCTTAGCCATCTCCCGCACACTTCAAACCCACTTCTGTAGTGTTATTGGACGTCCAGACACTTTGTCAGACGTCCAATTTCTGCAGAATACCCAAAACAGAACCCGAAATCCTTCCTGACTTTGATTGGAAGTCCAGACAACAAGTCTGTACTTCTAATTTTTGAGTATAAGACGTCTGATTCTATAATTAGACGTTTGATACTGCTCTCCAATTCCTATTTTGAGATTTAAGCTTTGATCTTGGATCTCTAGGTCCCTAAACCCAATTCCAACCCCATAGGAACTTAAATTAAGGTGCCCTAACCCTAGTACATCACCTCTAGACCTCCCTAAGGACCTAATTAGGTCCCCATTAAACCTAATTGACTTGGATCTTAGTCAATTCCATCCGCCTATTCAATTGGACTCATTGAGTCCAATTGAGCCCTGATCTCAGCACACACTGTCCAGTTGGACTCAGTGAGAATCCAATTGACCTAGACCTAAATTAATTGAGTTGTTTTACTCTCAATTAAGTTTCCACACACCCAATTAAACTTGTATTAAGTTTAATTGCACTTTACCATAGTGAATTAGGGTTTATAACCCTAATTTGAGACATACCTTGACCTAAACCCACTAGAACTTAACCTAATCAGCCTAGCCACCTAAGTTTTGACCCACACACACCCACACACACCATCCACACGAAAATACCTAGCCTAGAGTTCTCTAGAACTCTCTACCATGTGTGTTTGCCTTGGTTGCCAAAAATAGCAACCAAGAGCCATTCAATTTTTAGATCCACATTTGGTGGATCTAAAAACCACCATCCACCCTCTCTCTCTCACTCTCCCACGAGCTCCCACCATAGGCCTCTCTAGAGAATTCTATAATTCCCTAGAGAGCTTCCCTTAGGTCTATAAAAAGACCCAATGGGTGGCCATTTACACCCATTCACTTCCTTGGCATTCATTCCACTTAGGCTAGCCACTTCCATCTCCACTCCACCTCCACGAGTTGAGCACCACCATGGAGGCCACCATCTCCACGCCAGGAAGCTAGATCAGCTCCCCAACCTCTCTCCAAGGGCTAGCCTAAGCTCCATTGGCCGCCCCTCCTTCTCTCAGCCACTCAAAGGCCATCGGAGACCACCTTCGAATGCCCTTCCTTCTGCTAGATTAGTAGCTTAGCTTTTCATATATTTACTGCTTTTATTATTGCTTAGTAGCGTAGTCTTAATTTCTCCCCCAATGATGCATGCGAAATCCCCCCATTGATTCTTGTATGCAGTCATTTTCTGGTAGCTAGATTTCCGTTTCAAGCATTTATGTATAAGCTTTCATCTATAGTTCTGTTGCAAACAACTCTCTCACTGAATGAGTAAAAAAAATGTTATATATACATATATATATATCTGTCTCCTTGTTATGAAATCACAATGAGCTTATTGATTGCTATCATATTTGCATGATTGAAGTTGCCTGTCTCAATTGTCTATCCATTCTTCAACTAAGCATGTCGTACTTAAATACGTAATATTCATGAACCGATATGTGATTCTAAACAAAGTAGAGTAAGATCAATTTCAAAAGTAAAGCAACGCCTCCCAGAGACGAACGACCGAGACTCAAGTCTCGTTATTTTTACAAGACAATATCTTTGTTGGATCGTACTTCACGACTACACTACGACGCATTCCTTTTTTATCAAAAACCCAAGCTACGATTTTCTCCGAAAAAAATGGCGCCATTGTCGGGGAGGCAACATCATTTTTCTTGATTTCGATCTTTTAATTTATCATTGACAAATCTGCCTCTACTTCATTTTTGATGTGTAGGACAACACAGAATGAAAACGGAATCTGCGCACACACCGAGCGTGGAGAAGAAAAATCAGGTGCACATCATCTATCTTAGATTAGGTTTCTCTTTCAGAACCCTAGGCGTAGATTTACTTGCTATAATTTCCTTCGAAAAATTCTTTGTAAAAAAAAAAGATTTTTCTCATTTTCGTGAAAAAGAAGAAAAAAGCAAAAAGAAAAATGTTTGCAAAAAAATCTAGATTAGGTTTCCTTTTGAATCTAGGTTAGTTGAAAAAAAAAAAGAAAGAAAAAGCGATATTTTCTATGAATCTTTTGAAAAATTCTTTTTGAAAAGAAAAAGTGCAAAACATTTGAAAAAGAAAAAAAATCTTTTTGTGGAAGGCTTGAATTTCAAGTTCAAACCTCTTTAAAAGCTTTTCCACCATCTTCTGATTTTCTGCCAGATTTCAAATCTAACTTAAAAATTCGATTGCCGAAAAAATAGTAAGCGAAAAATTCTGAAATTTGGGTTAAACCTTCATTTTCAAACCATCTTTGAAATGCCACCGTTATTTTAAAAAATTTTGAGTATAAAATTTTTAAAAATTCGTGAAGTGCACGGGGGTTAGACTAACCTAGATTCAAAATTTTTCAAATTTCAAAAAGCGATTCCTAGCAATCTGAGAACTTTTTTAGACTAAAAATGGTGGGGTTTGAAAGCTGATCTCTTTGGATTTATTTTCCATATTTTTCCTGAATTTTTGAAGGTCAATTGATACTATTTCAAAATGAAAAACTGACCAGGGGTCAAAATTCCAGATCTGACCTCCTGGCATTCAAAATTCTCTTAAAATTCGGTTAAAATAGTAAAAATTTCAGAAAAATATTCTCTGAAAAAATAATTGAAAGAGGAATCTAATCGCAAAATTTTAAGTTAATTTGATTCCAATTATTATCATAAAATCAACATTACTTTTGTGGTCTGCTGAAACAGAGAAAAACCCTAGAAGTGCATGCAAGTTAGGTTAAATCCTTAGGGTTACAACTAGAGACCACACATTGGGCTAACTTAGACTTGATCAAGTCTAGTTATCCAGTGAGCTTGGTCACCTTGTGGGCCACTCACCTCAAATCCCACTGAAGAAAACGGGTTAAAATTAACTTTAAAATATGAAATCAACCCGAGTTTGTTGTCGTACTACTGGGTGAGTTTAATCTCTCTTGCCAAACCTGGTGACTAAGTCTGCGGGGTAGTGTCAAACGACCGTGGCTCGGGGGTCAACGGAACCGGTGGCGTAAGCCAAAGGAAGAACCTTCCCCTTAGTCCCCTCATAACCAGACTGGCTGAGTTAGCTTGAGAGGTGGGATTCACTTTCAGTCGGTTGTACGATGAACTTATCTTCAGGAATTTAAATCCCTAACGAAAAATCTGGTCACCTGATCTATAAGGACCATTTGATTGACAGGGCCTTAGCTTTGTCCTGCGTGGCTACACCAACCCAGGGGTTGGGTGGTGTATGCACGGAAGGAGGTCACTTCGACCTCACTTGGTTGAACTTTGGGAGCCGCTCCCAAGGAGGCGAGCCATTTCTTCTATCTACTTAGCCACAATGGCTAACCCTGGATCTGGACCTAATCAGTATCCAGGAGAGCTGGACCCACGAGATTATTTGAGAGCCTGGGTCACTGAATCAGCTCAACCTTGGGATCAGAACCCAAGGTGGTGAAGACGACTTTTCGCTTTGCCTGATCCTTCTCCTCAGGTTACCGAAATGGTTAACCCATATCCTAACCCTGAATATTATGACCCATACCAGTCGGTCCCTCAAAGGACTGCATCTTATAACCTAGGATATGGATTTCATACTCTTGCTTCTCACCCATGGAACATGGGTAGACTTGATTCACCCCCTGGAACCCCTGAAGAGCTACCGGTGCATATGCGACCACATTATAGAATACAGAGAGCTATAGCGAGCACTAAGGAAAAGGCCGCATCCTATCTACACGAAATCCAGGCTATCATTGAGCTGAGCCAAAGACAAAGCTGGATTCCGCATCAACAAGCTGTGATGGAGTTTCTTCGGGAAATAGCAGAGATAACAAGGCTAATGAGACAAAATCGGGAAACTCAAGAAGTACTACTTTTTAGATATCAAGTGGAAAATAGTCTTGAAGACCTCGAGGAATCTGAAACGATTACGCCGGAAGGACACACAGAAGATTCTCGGGAGCAGATACTAGAAGATCACTCAGGGGAAAAAGAATCTACCGTGGATATGAGACAGGAGTAGGAAGTATGCCGAATGGGTTCATCTGAAATTGAGGAGGAAAGGACCAATATCTCCAAGCCTAAGCTGCAATCAAATTATCCTAAATCTTGGGAGACACCTCTCGGGTTAGATAACCCGATTGAGACAAGGGAAGTAGATCCAATTGAGGATATAGATCTTGAGGCAAACATTACATGCAACACTACTGATCAGCTTAAGCCACTTCCCATTGTAGGTGAACCTATGCTAGAGCCAACACCTTCTGATCTGCACTCTTCTTCTTTCACCTACATCCCTAATTCAGATGTTAGGGATTTTGAGATAACACTTTCTATCCCTGATCCTGACATCCGGAGACCAGAAGTAGCTATGGATGCTTTGACTGAAGAAATAAATATGCTACCCGAGGTAGGAATTACTGAGGAGCCCAATGCATATGAGGGTGAAGCTTCGAGCAGAATGAGCTGGGGACGCACCTACCATCCTAGTCAATGGCTTGACCCCGAGCCTGAAGAGACAGCCTCTGATGAATCAGAGATGAGTACTGATGAGGACAAAGTAATTTCTGACAAGGATTTCAATGACCTCCCCACAAATCTTCTACTTTCACGGATGCCCCCATATGACCCAGAGCCTGGAGAGGGCATGATCTTTGATGTCAATCATCATTATGAGGATCCTTATGACTCAGATTCTGGTTCTGAGATACATTTTGATCTACTCCCTCAGCAACTTCCTGCTAAATTGTGGGACATGATAAATCAGCTGAATCAACATCATGATCCCCCCTCTGATTATCCTCTATTTTCCACCACCACTCCACACTTTCTTATAGCTAGACTTTTTGGAGTAGGGGTGCACAATCAGCTGGTTCGCATCTCCAGATTGCTGATTCTGGGAGCATACGAGCATATCTTTCTCTTAATCTTAGCTGGCTCCTATGCCAGAAATGACACATCTGATTGAGTTTTCACCCAGCTGGAGGCGTTAAACTCAACACATATAGATGCCATTCACCCCACATTCCACCATCATTTATATATAACCATTTTTATACATAGCATATTTTTCTTTTAGCATATTTCCCTTTTGTATATTACATGTTAACAGGTTGGCCGGCACTGAATATAATTTCAGGAGCAATTAGAGGTGATTTCTACCCATTCTCCCCCTGCAATATTTATTTTCTTTTATAGTCATGAATGGGGACATGAAAGAACTTAGGCATGGGGGGGGGGTGATACAGCAGAAACTGAAAAAAAATTTTTTGCCAACACTTAGGAAAACCTCAGAGCTGCATGTAAAACATACTTAGGACCTTAAATAAAAAGAACAACCGACCCCACCTCCAATGCTTGCATTGGAGCTAGAAATCGTTCGCAACAGCCACTTCTGACTCACCCGCTCACCTATTGTTCTAAATTTAGGGTTAAGCTAATTGTAACCCGATACTGGAAATTCACAAAGTACAAACTATATGAGGTTACATGTTTATAGCATATATAGATATTGCATTCTTGAATAAGATTATTTTATTAAGAGAATGCATTAGAGATTTTATCCTTTAGTTGATTCCTGTAATCTAGAATCCAATACAACTTTTCACAAACACATAGAATTTGCAATGGATTCATGGTGAAGGCTGATAAACGTCTTCAATCTGTTGAGAAGAAGCAGTGCTTCTTTTACTGAACCCTTGGACAGTGTCTTGGGAGTCAGGCAGATTTTCCTCTAAAAATCCACCAAATAGTGTGAGATGAGAGTAGAGTGTACTAGTGCTCTAAGATTAGTGTGAGAAATCTAGAATCCTAGATAATTAGGTGATGATGCTTTGAGATGAGACATAATTTTTGCTCTCGGTTCCCGCGTATACATTTTTGTGCGAAATTTTGAGAGCCACCGAATAAGGCAAATACGCAGAGAGCGAGTTTTCATAAAACTAGGGCTAAGGTGGATGGTTACAGCCATTCTCTATGGAATCCTCAGCTGAAGGAGGGTATTGATGTCAAGGTCAGAAATACACCGTCCTATTTGTCTTTCCCGGTGTCGTGAGTAGGCACTTCCACCAAATAAGCAACCCAATGTCTCTTGAGTACCACCAATCCCTAATAATGCCTCCTCAATAAAGTCATGGATGTGTTATGTTAAAAAACAAAAAAAGGAAAAAAAATTGAAATAAAAAAAATGGTGAAAAGAAAGAAAAACTGAAAAAATTTGAAAAGGAAGAAAAAGCAAAGAAAAGAATGAATATTTAGTACTTATTTCATCGAGGCAATACCACTAAATAAAATTGAGCTCTACCAAATATGGCCTTAACCTATTTTTCTTGTGTTCAGCCCGAATACTGGCTAAGGAATCCCAACTTAGTGCTAGGGTTATGAGAACTGAATTAAAGTGTTAATGCCTAGAGAGACCATCAAATATAGATCCTATGTGTGAATCTGGTGAGGTTGTGAGCTTTAAGAAAAAGAAAGAAAAAGAGTAAGAGAGAATGAATACAAAGGAATCAAAGAAAGCATAGTTTTTCTTGTCTTTCTCTAAGTTGAGTTACATAGTAATCCGGGAATCTGGACTCTGTAGTACAAGTCTCTATGTAGCACCAAGTGAGAATGAGCCACCAAATATATAATCCTTTATCTCAGAGATTCTCTACCTAAGCCCAAAGCCGGGGTGAAATTCATAGAATATCTTGAATACCCCGAGGGTAGAAGTCTGCCTATCCCACTAAAATTTTTACTAGGGGTCAAGTATTGGCTTTAGAGGTGTATTAGTTTTTATTCGAATCCGTTGCAAAAGCTACATAGCTACACTTTCACGATTGTTTGGATTTCTAGAGCATAGGATGAAAACAAAAAGGAGAAAAATCTCTATGAATGCACTTGATAAAATAATCAGTCCCGAGGGACCCTTGCTGCAAATAATTTAGTCTTGCATTTGCTAGGGACTAGAAAGATTTAGGCATGGGGTTATGATTGCGCAGCAATCATAGGTCTTAATTGACCTAGATTAGGCTAGAACTTAGCATAAGTTAGGGAAATTCATGCACGCAAAAGCATTATCTGCATCTTTACTGCTTTACTTCAGCTATGCATAAAATAATGTTATAATGTGCTGATTAAGTATATTATGTCAATTGCAAGCAATAAGCAGATCTGGAGCAGGATCTGAAGCTGGATCTGAAATAACAGGAGTTGTAGTAGAGCTGGAGCAGAAGGCCTAGTTTAGATGTAGGAATAATAATGTAAGAGGGTTAAAGGTTTTCTATTCTATTAAGTAGAAATAAAGCAATAAAATGTGAAGAGCTTAGGTCCATCCTAGCCCTAGGATAGCCTAGAGACCTCCCCAAGCCTTAGCCACCCTTAGATTAGGTCACAACACCCTAGGAAGCCCTAAAACCCAAGTTCCAACCCTCATGTGGACGTCCAGATAAGTTATAGGATGTCCAGGACCCTTAGCCATCTCTCGCACACTTCAAACCCACTTCTGTAGAGTTATTGGACGTCCAGACACTTTGTCAGACGTCCAATTTCTACAAAATACCCAAAACAGAACCCGAAATCCTTCCTAACTTTGATTGGACGTCCACTTCTGATATTTTAAGTATAAGATGTCTGATTCTATTATTAGATGACTGATACTACTCTCCAATTCCTATTTTGAGATTTAAGCCTTGATCTTGGATCTCTAGGTTCCTAAACCCAATTCCAACCCCATAGGAACTTAAATTAAGGTTCCCTAACCCTAGTACATCACCTCTAGACCTCCCTAATGACCTAATTAGGTCCTCATTAAACCTAATTGACTTGGATCTTAGTCAATTCCATCCACCAATTCAATTAGACTCATTGAGTCCAATTGAGCCCTGATCTCAGCACACACTGTCCAATTGGACTCAGTGAGAGTCTAATTGACCTAGACCTAAATTAATTGAGTTGTTTTACTCTTAATTAAGTTTCCACACACCCAATTAAACTTGTATTAAGTTTAATTGCACTTTACCTTAGTGAATTAGGGTTTCTAACCCTAATTTGAGACATACCTTGACCTAAACCCACTAGATCCTAACCTAATCAACCTAGCCACCTAAGTTTCGACCCACACACACCCACATACACCATCCACATGAAAATACCTAGCCTAGAGTTCTCTAGAACTCTCTACCATGTGTGGTTGCCTTGGTTGCCAAAAATAGCAACCAAGAGCCATTCAATTTTTAGATCCACATTTGGTGGATCTAAAAACCACCATCCACCCTCTCTCTCTCACTCTCCCATGAGCTCCCACCATAGGCCTCTCTAGAGAATTCCATAATTCCTAAGGAGATTCCCTTAGGTCTATAAAAAGACCCAATGGGTGGCCATTTACACCCATTCACTTCCTTGGCATTCATTCCACTTTTGCTAGCCACTTCCATCTCCACTCCACCTCCACGAGTTGAGCACCACCATGGAGGCCACCATCTCCATGCGAGGAAGCTGGATCAGCTCCCCAACCTCTCTCCAAGGGCTAGCCTAAGCTCCATTGGCCGCCCCTCCTTCTCTCAGCCACTCAAAGGCCATCGGAAACCACCTCCGAATGCCCTTCCTTCTGCTAGATTAGTAGCTTAGTTTTTCCTATATTTACTACTTTTATTACTGCTTAGTAGCGTAGTCTTAACTTCTCCCCCAATGATGCATGCAAAATCCTCCCATTGATTCTTGTATGCAGTCATTTTCTGGTAGCTAGATTTCCGTTTCAAGCTTTCATCTATAGTTCTATTGCAAACAACTCTCTCACTGAATGAATAAAAAAAATGTTTTATATATATATATATATCTGTCTCCTTGTTATGCAATCGCAATGAGCTTGTTGATTGCTATCATATTTGCGTGATTCAAGTTGGCTGCCTTAATTGTCTATCCATTCTGCAACTAAGCATGTCGTACTTAAATACATAATAATCATGAACCGATATGCGATTCTAAACAAAGTAGAGTAAGATCGATTTCAAAAGTAAAAGCAACGCCTCCCAGAGACGAACGACCGAGACTCAAGTCACGTTATTTTTACAAAACAATATCTTTGTTGGATCGTACTTCACGACTATACTACGACGCATTCGTTTTTTATCAAAAATGCAAGCTACGATTTTCTCCCAACAACGAACCCAAATCTAGAAGGGCCCGATCAAATGGAGAATCCAGCAAGAAGCAGGATATAAGTGGGGTACCCAGGTCTTTCTTTTTCGTCGGTAAGTCAGCTAGAATCACGACGCTAGCCTGCTTCGACAGTACTTCCTGTCGTCCAATTCTCAGCTGTCACTTCAGGGTACACTAGTCCTTGAAGAACCTAGTGACAGTGAGAATATGATCAATTACTTCGAGGAGGGGGACCTGAATATGTACTTCTTTGAACATTGCTTTTAAGTGCTCAAAATTTCGCGTGTCCTTTTTCCATACTGCATTCCATGTCAAAGCCTCAGGAAAAGGGACGGGAATCTCAGGGTGGAGTGGCCTCTTACCCTTATTTACCAAAGGTGGCTCCTGAGATGAAGGAGTCGAACCTACCTGAGGTGAAGGGTGGGAAAAATCAAGACCCACCTACCTATGTGGTGGGTCGAATGTCTTCCTTCCACTCCTCAAAGAGACAACATGTGCATCGACTTGCTATCCATGAGGTGGTGCGGGAGAGGAAGGGGCAGAATATGCGGGGTTCTGCAAAGGCAGCTGGCCTTACACATAACCAGGTGGTGCAGGAGGCACCTGTAATATGGCGTGTGCCTGTCCCTGTGGTGCCTGAAACCTAGGAGAGATGCCTTGGTTCTGCACATATTGAGGATTCGGGACGGGTTGGGAGGGCAAGGCTCCCTGGGTCCTATGCTCCTGCAACAACTGGTTTTTCTTGTTCTGTATAGTCTATATCTGATTAGCCATCGCCTTCATAATCTGCAAGCTATCTTGTGTAGATTTCCTCATTGATTCTTGCTGCTCCTCTTTTAGTGCCTCCAAAGGGTCAGCCTACTTTGGAGGGTGACTGGCAGCTTGGTGCAGTGGCTGGTATAGAGAACGGGGTTGCTGCCGCTGAGACGGGAATGGCTGTTGCCTAGGGTACATGTTTTGTGCATTCCCGTATTGCCTGGTCTGGTAGTGTGGATCTTGATGTGGTCTCTGTGAATTACTAGACCAGGAGAAGTTCAGATGTTGGTGCCAACCAGGGTTATACGTCTCTGAATATGGGTTATTATGCCTGTATCCTTGGATAGCATTGACATCCTCGTAGGCCGAAGATGTCTGAGACGTATATCCATTAAGGGGATATGCATTGTAATCTACGGGTGGTATGTAACCCTGGTTGTAAGGTGCCAGATCTGGATTATTTACGGGATTCTGATATGTGGGATCTCGTAAATACGGAGAAGATGCATCCTGAGTGAGTAGATTAACTCGAGCAGGAGGGGCTCGGGGTGCATAGGAGGGTCTTAAGGCAGCAGAGCTCAAGTTAGATTGACCCTGACTAATTTAGTCAATCTTTTTCTCGATTAGGTTTATTCTACCCAACTGCTTGACAATGATATCCATGTTGGCTCAAATAGACTTGGTGTGAGCCTCGTGGACACCAACCCACTGCTGACTAGGACGTTGGAACTGGTTCATGGACGTGGCATTCATCGAGTTCTCCGCTAAGGATTCAAACAGCTCAAATGCACTGTTCTCATCTTTTGCGAGGAAATTCCCGCCACTAGATGCATCGGCCAGATACTGATGTGTGTCATCCAGCCCATGGTAAAAGATCTGAGCCAAGTGCCATCTGGGTATACCATGGTGCGAGCATTTCCGGAGAAGGTCATGAAATATGTCCCAAGCTTCATGTAACTTCTCCCCAGCTCCCTAGGAGAAATTCGTGATTGCGCCGCATTGCGTTTGTTCGACCAATTGGGAAGAACTTTTGCAGGAATTCACGTCGTAATTCTGGCCAGGTTCCAATTGGCTTCGCAATGATCTTGAACCAATATGAAGCTTTATCCCTCAGAGAAAATGGGAAAATCTTCATAGAACAATCCCAAGATTGATATTCCTGGGTCGAATCGTTTCAGCGAGTCGACTCAGGTCCTCAAGGTGCTAGAACAGATCTTCGCTTGAGTTCCCATAAAAGTGAGTGCTGATCAACCCAATCACATTAGGCTTGAGCTCAAATGCATCTCTGCCTGCAGGAATTCTAACTAGTGGTGCGACGATTTGTGTGGCTGGGTCATAAAAATCCCACAGTTGTTCTCCGCGCGGCGGGTGCTGCATCCTGTCAAGCGCCGTTAAGATGCGATCCATGCTCTACCGATGCCACTCCTCGGATTCGACTACCTGGGCTTCCAGACGAGCCATCGGGTCTAGATTCTCAATATCCTGAGCCAATCTGGGTCCAGGTCCAGGATTAGCCATGGTGCCTCTGGGAGTGGAAGAGGTGGGGGGAGAAGATGGTCTCGGCAAGGTGACTCACCTCCTTGGGAGTGGCTCCCAAGGTCCAACCAAGTGAGGTCTAAGTGACCTCCTTCCTCACATACACCACCCAACCCCTGGGTTGGTGTAGCCAAGCAAGACAAGGCTAAGGCCCTGTCAATCAAGTGGCCCTTATGAATTTGATGAATGGATTTTTTGTTTTAGGTTTTAATTCCTAAAGAAATTTGTCGTACAACTAACTGAAAGCGATTCCTGCCTCTTCGCTAACCCAGCCAAGAGGTTGAAACCACCCAGTAGTACGACAACAAATTCGGGTTTTATTTCATGTTTTGAAATTTCTTTTAGCCCATTTTCTTTAGTGGGGTTTTCTCTTGGTGAGTGGCCCACAAGGTGACCAAGCTCATCGGCTAAGTACTAGACTTGATTAAGTCTAGGTTAGCCCAAGTGTGGTCTCTAAGTTGTAAACCTAAAGATTTAACCCTAAGGTTCATGCACTTCTAGGGTTTGTTCTGTTTCAGTAGACCACAAAAGTAAGGTTCGTTCTCCGACAACAATTGGAATGCAATTAACTTGAAATTTGGCAAGTATATTCCTTTTTCAATTAGCTTTCCAAAGAATATTTTTTTGGAATTTTTACTATTTCAACCGAATTTTTAAGGATTTTTGAATGTTAGGGGGTCAGATCTGGAATTTTGACCCCTGGTCGGTTTCACTTTGAAACAGTATCAAATGATATTAAAAAATTCAGAAAAAAAATGGAAAATAAATCCAAAGAGATCAGCTTTCAAACCCCACCATTTTCAGCCAAAACAGATTTGCAGATTGCTCGGAATCACTTTTTGAAATTTGAAAAATCTCAAATTTGGGTCAGTCTAACCCCCATGCACTTCACAAATTTTTAAAATTTTATGCTTGGAATTTTTTCAAAAGAATAGTGGCGTTTGAAAGATGGTTTGAAAATAAAGATTTGGAAAAAATTTCAGAAATTTTTTGCTTACTTATTTTCCGGCAATCGAATTTTTAAATCAGACTTAAAATCTAGCCGAAAATCAGAAGATGGTGGAAAAGCTTTTAAAAAGGATTTGAGTTTAAAATCCAAGCTTTCCACTAAAAAAAATGTTTTTGCTTTTGTTTTTTTCTTTTTCAAAAACTTTTGCACATTTTTTTTTTCAAAAAGGAAAATTGTTTTTCTTTAAGGGATTTCAAAAATATATATATATTTTTGCCTTTTTCTTTTTTCAAACTACCTAGGATTCAAAAAGAGACCTAATCTAGATTTTTTTTTTGATTTTTTTCTTTTTCTCACGAAAATAAATAAATAATTTTTTTTTCCTTTTTTCAAAAGAAATTGCAGAAAATAAATCTACTCCTAAGGTTCAAAGGAAAACCTACTCTAAAGAGGAGATGATGTGCACCTGGATTTGTTTTCCATGCTCGTTGTGTTCGCAGATCCCATTCTTCTTCCATTTCTCCTGCACATCCAGAAAAAAGTAGAGGCAAATTTGTCAGTGATGGTTTAAAGATCGAAATCAAAGAAAATGATGTTGCCTCCCCGGCAACGACGCCATTTGATAATGACGTTTTCGCGCGTGTTTTGAAAACAGACATTTCGTCGTACTTTAGTGTGCGAAAACGCTTGTCAAAAATAATTTATAAAGATAATGAGACTTTGCGTCCCGGTCATTCGTCTTTGGAAGTCATTTGTTCAAATCTGAAATCGATCTTTTCGCTCTACTTGTTTACAGTTGTTGGACGCACAAGTTGCTACGCTAACGTGTTTGGTTTTGAAAACCTGTCGTTGTAGTTTGAAAGTGAAGAACTCATGTTCAACAAATAAAATTTATACCGGAATAGAAATCCCAGGTCGAACACAGGGAGGCGGACATTTGATTTAAAAATACATGTTTGATTTATTTATCACGAAGTAATTTAATTGACTAGAAACTATCTATTTACACTTAATAGAAGAGAGAGAGAGAGAATGAGAGAGAGAGAGAATATTACAAACAAAAATCAAAAAGAGATGTAGAATGAACATGGAATTCATTATCAGAAGGGTTGTTCATTACACTAAACATTATGACTAGAAAGAGGGAAAATGATTACACTAGAAAGCAGTAAATCTATTCTTGAAAGTAGTAAAAAGAATGGGGAGAGAGATATCCTCCTCGACGGTCACTTGGAGGACGAGCCAGACGGGACGCTGCCTGGACGAAGGAGGACGGAGCAGGATGAAGGAGAACGGAGCGGGAAGAATGGGAATGGGGCAGCACGTCGTCGTCGTCGCAGGATCCACTTCCGAAAGGGAGACGAAAAATTGACTTTATCTCGCAAGAAGCATCCCGGGTGTGGGACAAGCTTCTCTTGAGCTTTAGAGAGGGAGAGAAGAGAAGGAAGGGATGAGAATTTCGTGTAGAGGGGGTCTCCTTTTATAGTTGCAAGGAATGAGGGCAATTTGATCATTTTAATTTGAAAAAATTAAATCAGGGGTCTTTAGTGACGGATAAAACCGTCGCTAAAGCCCCATCATGGGCGTAGTGGGGAGCCGCCTGCACAGCCTCTCGCCTCCTCGCGCGTTACGTGCATTCACGATCTGCTGATCCTAGCCGTCTGACCATGAGATCGGACGGCTTATCTCGCGCCTCCCCACCTGCTCAACGCACGCTCGCACGTGTGATGGTGCGTGAGGTGCGGGCATGCAATAGCGTGTGGGCACTATCGAGCGCCTGCAGCCGCTCGATCCTCATCGCACGGTCGCACGCGCCCGCTCGCCGCGCCCGCTCACTACGCCTCTATGATTCGAACCTGCACCAGTGCCTCAGTTAAGCACTCTCGCCCACTACGCTACCCACGCAGATGGGCGGGCGCTTAACTTAAGCACGGATGTATCCCAGCCGTTGGATCTTGATCCAATGGTGGGGAAACATTGATGCAGATGACTTCAACGGGTGCGTGCGGATGATTGGGCGGCCGAGATGGTGCCACATGGCGCCATCTTGGCCGTCCATCTTCTGGATGATGTAGATGGTGCCACGGTTGTCGGATTGAGTCGATTTTCACGCCGTTAGGCTGTGATCGTCGATCCAAATCCATCCATGTAGTCGGATTTGTCATTTGAAGTGTGGATTCACACCATCTTAGCCCTTGCTCTTCTAAGATCCCCCGATCTCTATCTGATGCTACAGATGTCTGGTCAGGGCAATCTTGGAGTCATTGACTCCAATCGTCACCCTGATTACATCTGTACGGTTGGATCTTCGATCCGAGGCCCCGATAACAATTTTGCCCTATCCATGAACATAAAAGGAGAATTAACCTCCATTTTATTCAAACTATTCTAAATGCAAGATGATGCATGTTATGCAATATTTATAGTATGCAATGCAATTCTATGCTTAAGAACATGCGTAAATAGACATCTTATGCAATGTAAACATGTTTACATCACACCCCCATGACTATCTTTTGCTAGTCCCTAGGAAAAACTATATGCTATTTATAAAAGAATTAGGTTGGATTATTTGGGTTTGAGTTATTTTCAATCATTAAGAAAATGTTTGCTTAGGATCTGAAGTTTCAAAGACACAACAGTGCCCGAGTATCTGCCAAAATGCAGACCACCTTAAGCCCTCGCCTTATTCAAAGAAAAATTTCTTTTTCTCTTTTTCCTTTTCTCTAATTTTTTGGATTTTCAAGTTTTAAGGTTTAAGAGTGGCCTTCTACGGCCATTCAACTCACCCAGATTTGATGAGAGCCCTAAGTTCTAAGCATCTTATTGTGAATGTGATAGACTTGTTGATCGGCAGTTAAAACGGACTTCGGATTTCTATGCCTCTAGGTGACCTTAAAAAGAGAATTTTGCCTAAAGGTGTATCTTTACAACCGGTAGCTTTCTCCCAACTTTTATTTTTATGGGGTCAACACAAGGGTGAATCCATTGTGTACCTCCTTGGTTTATTCTACTTCTTTGCTTCTTCCTAAGTGTTTTGGGAATTTTTAGTACATTTATTGAGCTGGGTTCTGGACAGCCGGTCGATGAGCTGTTACCACCGACAACTTGCTAGCCATACTCTTACAGCGAAGTGTGGCTTATTTCTTTTTTTTCTTTTCTCCTTTTCCTTTCTTTTCTTTTCTTTTTGATTTTCTTTTCTCTTTTTTTTAAGAAGGTTGCCAGTGTATACTACTTTTCTCTCTTTTTTTCTCCTTATTTAACAGGGACGGCAGGACAAGGAAGCCATCTCCCCTCCACGGGGAAGAAGCTCTCTAATGAGAGCCTCATCATGAGCCATAACTAGCTCATTTTGACCCAATAAAGAAGATAAAATCTCCTACATAACCTAGAAGAAGGCCTAAATGAAGGAATAAGTGCTTTGAGAAGAAAACATGAAATAAAGGTTAAAACTGCAATTTTACCATTGCAGTACATAAATGGGATTTCTCAGAGGAAAAACATAGGTCTAATGGTCTAAATAAGATAAAAAGTGAGTTGAGTCAATCAGAAATAGGTTTATGTGCAATCTAGGAATTAAATGATATTTGATAACCCTAAAACAGACCCGCTTAAATCAACAAGGTTTCGGTCAAGATAAAAATTAAGTAAACCCTCTAAAAATCATGGAAAAATATCCCCTAGGGTTTAGAATAATTAATTTGGCCTTTGGAACCCAGTTTGACCTAGATTAGGGTCCTAGCTCATCAATTAACCTAATTTGGGTTTTTACGCAAAATGTCCAGTCAAATGTAGTCAAACCTAAAATCCAAATTCACCATTGGATTCCTTAGGTCAAAATTAGGTTTATACCAAAATTTGGACCTAAAGGGAGGTCATCTTGACCTACTTTGCAATTTAGTACACCCAAATCATAATTTGGTCCCTATCTTTTGAAAATCATCGCAGAGAGCCCCTTGACTTCCTCGCCAACCTTACAATCAGGTCCTTTCACCATTATTGGGGAAGAATCCTTCTCTGATGAGGATTAGAGAGGGAATACTCTCTTATTCCTCAGAGATGCCCTCCTAGAAATGGAAGGGAGATTCTCTGAGGAATTCCCTCCCATCTGAGGCCTGCCATGATCTCTGATTTGATCCCAATCTCTCGTGCGAACGCACGAAAGATTTGGGTATCCACCAACTTTCTTTCTCCAGCGAGCCGTCGGAGACGGATACGTGCCCTCCAAGCTCTGATCACACGGCCCAATGCCTATAAAAGAACCCCCAAACCCGGCCGCTCATTTTCAGCTCGACCTGGCCGGGGTTTCACCTCAGATTCATCTCTTCCTTCCCGGCTAGGGTACCCAGCGAGCTTCGGCGAGCTTTCTCTCCTTTCCTCTTCGCTCTGCCACAAAACTAGTGGCAGAGACTTCTTCCTGATTCTCCTCCGCGTCACGCAATACCCGCGCACGCTGCCTCAGACCCGTCGTCGCCGCCGTCCTCCCACACTGGGCATCTTCTTCTCCGGTGACAGCAGGTACAGCCATCCGCCTCTCCGCCCCCTTTGTCCCTGTAGTTAGGTTTAAACTATTCTCCTCTATCCCCTCTTTCATTCCGCTTACCTTATTTCATCAATCGACCCTTGACCGTCGCTGACCACTGCCATCTTCCTCGCCTTCGACCAACCTCCGGCGAGTTGCCCCCGTCGCTCCGTAGCCCCACACGACTCGCCGACCAACTCAGAGGCTCCGCCTCACCTCACCGAGCAACCTCCACCCATCAACCATCCCTCTACGCCTCCACAATAGCCCCCCGAACACACCCACACCTCCGGTCACAGGACGACCTAGGCACGCACGCCTAGGCCGCCCCGCGACCTGCTGCACGTCGCACCGCCTTCGCCGTGCCACGGCGAAGGTCTGTAGGTGGTTTGATTAGGCCAATAGGCCGTATTCATGCATGACAGGATCGGAGCTGCAGCTACCATTGACAACGGTTGAAGCAGCTTCCAAGCACGCTCAGGCTCCGTGGCTTCAGGATTTTAGCTGTTGTGGAGTGGAGTGAGTTGCGTGCAAGTAGCCAGTTATCCAGTGAAGAGAGTTGAGGCTGCAACTGAGCGGAGCGCGAAGAGCATTCTGCGGGCGCACGCGAGAGCAGGGCGGGACTAAAAGTCCCACATCGGAAATCTACGAGGCGCAGGTGTAGTATAAAGTGAATTTGTGTTATCTTCTTGTTGCCTCCGAACTCACAGGGGTGAGGTCCCTCACCTAACGCACGCTCGCCTCGTCCGAGGTTTCACCTCGCGGATCTGGCAAGCTCCGACCCGACCCTATCTGAGCACACCTCGCGCATCACCCTCACGCCGGTGCGCCTGGTCCCGGGTGCGCTACTCGACCCCAGTACCCACGGCTCTGTGAGAGCGTCCTGTGAGTGATTTGCGGAGAGAGAGAGAGACGTGCGGGTAGAGGGACAGGGTAGGTTTTTCTCCTTGTGCAGGCAGGCTGCGAGTTGAAGAGAAGAGACTTAGCCGCAGGAAGGAGAAGAGAAGGAGCAGAAGAAGAAGAACTCTGAAGAAGAGGCTGAGCAAGGTAGAGAAGAAGAAGAAGAAAGGCTGCAAAGAAGAGACAGAAGGCCAAGGAAGAAGAAGAAGCCTTCACAGAAGAGAGAAGAGAAGGAAGAAAGAAGGACTGCAGAGAAAAAGAAAAAGACAGAAGAGAAAGAAGCATAGTGAAGGCTGCAGAAGAAACAAAGAAGGCAGAAGAAAAGCAAGGCACTGCAGAGAAAGAAGAATCAAAGAAGGGAAAGACATCTTTTAAGACGTCTGATCTCATGATCAGACGTCCAATTCTTTCTTTTTACCATAATTGCTTTTCAAACTCATGCATTTACATTTGAATTAAAGTTTTGAGTAATTAAAGTGTTCAACTACATTGAGATTAGTAGTAAATTCCGATTGCTCCCTGTGTTCGACCTCAGATACTCCGATTTTCGAGTAATAAAAACTTTTATTTGTTGACGACGCTTGATCACCTATACTACGACGCAATAACTGTTAAAACACAATCGAGTCAGTCGCTTCAACACTCTCCTTCTCCACCTCTCCTCCGTGCAAGTAGCCACCCTCATCGTGTGCCTTCTCCGCCACCGTGAGCCTCCACCATCGACGCATGCACGTCTCTCTACCCCTCACCGTGTGCCATCCACCACTATGTGCCTCCACGACCCCGCCAACAGAACCACGCATCCTCCTTCCCTTGTCTTCTTCCTCCCGCGGGGAGAACAAGGGACCCGATCATCTTCATCTCCTCCCCTCTGAGCGCTCCTCATCCTCTCCACTTCACCACCCCTCAGCCTCGACCGCTACTACGCTCCACCCTCTCCAGCGACCGCGGCCTCATCTCTGTCCGTAGTAGGACTCTCCTCGCTGCCTATGTGCTCCTCCTCGACAGCAGCAGCTTTGACTGCATTCCTCCTCGCCACTGCATGGCCACCCCCATGTGTAGTTTCCCCTTGCTCACAGCAGCAACACCATATGAAGAGAATGATCACACGACCTCCCTGCGGCCTTCCTCCGTCTCCAGCAAGCAGCCGGTCTCACCCTCCTCTCTCCTTCTTCGTCTTCAAGCTTCACCAACAGAGAAGAACCCATTGCCCATCGCAACCACCTCCACGCAGCCGTCACCATAGCCATCCGTTCAATGCGCTGTTGACTCCACCGCACTCGCCTCGACACCCCGAGCACAACCACTCTTCCGGCCACACCAATCGACCACCCTGCGGCCGGCTAGAGAGCCTCACTGCTGGCGACCTCTTCCACTCTGACCAACAACTACCGACCACTGTTCGCCACACCACCACCGCCATCGGAACACCCTCATCACAGACATCCTCCTCCGAGCTTCCCGTGGCCTGCCATCGCCTCCTCTTCGCGCGAGCATAAGGGGAAGTAATCCCTTGTTTTGGGTTCAAATATAATTTACCAAATATGCCATTGTGAACACTATTCAATTATTTTGTTGGATTATTATATTGAGGTTAATTTACAAGGGTGCACCTACATTTTGTTAAATTGGCTTAACTTATGTTATGTGTATCATTTCTCATTGAAATTGGATTCAAATTTGCATGCAACTAGAAATTACATACTCTACCACTACACATGCATCATTTACATATTTTTGAGAGCTTGATATATGATGTGAAATTTACATAAATAGCTCTCAGCTTCTCATGAAATTGAAAGCTACATTCTGAGCTGCATATTCATTAAATTGATTTTATGAATATTTCTATGAATATGATGGCCCCATGTCATGAATCTATTGGTCTATCCTCCCTCTGGATATGACCTGAAGTGTGGTATTATTTCAGTATTTTAGTAACTTTGATCGAGGTTTTTTCTACCACATTACATATTACGACGACATGTTTTTTTGACATTATTTCTGCAAGTGAAAAACCTCGCGATCAAATGGAGCCGTTGTCGGTGAGGCAACAGATGCAATAGATTCACTTGATTTTTATTTCTGATTATTTTGAGTTGCGCATTTATCTTATCATTCTTTATCTTTCTGTCGGAGGAATCTGACGGGGCGAGGTAGAGCCACGACATCGACCTTGAGCGACGTTTGCACGTGAAGACGTAGGAGACTTGGATCATTCTCTCATAGGGGATTCTCCTTCATTGAAATTTTATTTGTCTTCTCACCCTTGTAGTAATTGGGGCTTATTTTCGGGGGTTTGTCCCCACATTCTTTAGAGGCTAGGGCTATATTTTTTTCTGTGTGTGAAAGTTAAATTTCTGCTTGCTTGCCTCTAAAACAAACAAAAGAAAATATTGAGCTGCCTACTTAGAAGTTGCATACCCTTCGGTGCATGCAATTAGGGGTGATTGAGCAGCATGCTAGATCTTTTCTCTGTATTGCGTACATCATTGCACAAAGATTGCTGGAGACAGGCATACCTTACTAACTTTGCATCCAGCTCCTGTCCACGCATTTGCATTTGGATTAAAATTCAAGACCACCAGATTGATTGAATTTACTAATTCAGTGGTCGCCTAACTGAAATTGGGACTGATAATCAGATTCGACCTTAAAATCAAATCACACTTGATCCAATTCAAAAGGACTTGTCTGTGTTTTCAAAATAATAAAAGATTTACGGTGTGATGCACACTTCTGGCACTGAGCACGCACATTAGGCATCGCACTAAGGCTCGATCCCATATGGCTATAGGCACTGATCTCTTTATCGGTGTAGACCCTTCTATCTTATTTTGTGGTGGTGGTACTATCTTTTGATCGAGTGTTTTGATACTTCACGAAGGGGGACACCCCTTAAAGGAACAAAAGGGTAGTTAAGAGGCACCGCTTACGCATCGCCTCAAAGGAAGGGTTCGCGCTACTTGCATCCCTTTGTTCGTCCTTGGAGTAACTTCTCACTTGATCACCTGAGAGTATCATCTAAGCAAAGCATAGGTCCTAGGGCACTCGAAGGTCAACTTAAGGCACGTAATTGATTGAGAAACTTCTTTTCCACCAAGAGAAAACGTAAACAACCTCTGTCTTCTCTAAAGAGCTTGTTAGGAATGTCAAGTCACATCTCCCTCTTATACCACTAAAGTGGGAACGGATGGGTGCAAACTTGACTTCATTTGATAAACTTTAAGGACTCGATTGGAGGTTGACTTAAATCTGCTCTAAAAAAGAAAAAAGAAGTCCCATTGCCTTGTGTTTGATTGGGGTGTGTTTTTTTTCAAGTCGTGTTTTCAAATGGATTATAATAACTACTTAACTTCTTTTCACCCCAAAATACCCAATCCCAATACTTGTAGTTATCCATCTTCTGATGAGCATTGGGATCCTTTCTACTCCTACTATAGGAACATTGGTCTGATTAAACCCCAACCCAGTGGTGATGAGCAGAACCTAGGAGAAGGGTATCCCAACCCTAGCTCTTCCATGACCATGCCCAACCTGCCCACCCTTCATGATTTGTCTTATCGAGGTTGGACTAATACTCCTAGGCAACTTGAACCTGAGATTGACTATCCTACTCAATCTGATGGTAGCCTCTCCTCTTTTATGATAGAAATGCAAAAACAATAGAAAGAGATGATGGATTCTATGGGAGAGGTTTTGAGGAATAGTCAAAGATTAATTGAAGAGATTAACCAGCTTAGCGATCCTCCTACAGTCAATTCTGATCCCTACCCTTATATCCCCAATTACCAAGATAATTTCAAGGAAAACAATGACAACAGGGATCCTATTTTGAGGAGTAGTTATCACTTAGACGTCCTTCATGAGACATGCCCACCAAAAGGCAATCTTGGTGACTATCCACCTGATCTTAATTGGAAGGATAAAATGGGCCCATTAGATGAACTCGACCCGAATGATAGTATCTTCATTACATTTGATGAAATGGGTCGCAATCAATTAGTCAACCCCACTCCCAGTCTGACTCTTGAGGTGGAATCTGTATCCCATCCTTGGGACCTTGAGCATATACTTTACCCTTCTGAGGACCTTGCACCTCAGTTAGAGCCCCCTGAGGATTGTGAAGTTAACAAATTCCAGAAGTCTTGGCTGCCAGAGGAAATCATACTAGAAGAAAGTGATAATAGCCACACTTCTCTATCAACGAGACCAACACCTGTCATTGAATATTCTGAGGATTCACAAGTCCCCAACCCAAGTGACCATGAGAAACTTGAGACGGAATTGGAAGAATTAGATCAATATTGGTCTCAGGGACACGAAGAGTTAATTTTTGAGGAAGCACATGATCTTGATATGAAAGTTTGCCCTGAGGGTCAGAGTCAAGAGGGACAAAATGTAGAAAAGGATGATGATGACTTTCAAAGGACCAAACTCAAAGTATGGATTGACTCTAGGGGCGAATATGTTTTGTTCGATGACTTACCCCTTAAGGATTTGATTGAATCTAGATTCCTACATACCATTGACTATCAAGATTATCCTCTGAAACAATCGAAATAAATGGAAGCAATTACTTCTCTTGGGGAAAGAATCTATACACCCCATGAGCAGGATCTTAACATTGAACAAGAACCTGGGGATGTCATTATTGAGGACACTCACAGTCCTATTGCTTCCAAACCACTTCTACATGATGATGAAATGAGCGACACCCTTGAGCGGTTCAAGTTGGATGACGAACATTTGGGCCCATTCCAGGACACGCACACCAATGATATGCAACATGAAAGGCAATCAATAACTAAGGCTGCTTTTGATAACATTCAAGAACTAGAATGGATATCGAGGATGAATGCTGAACTGCTCACACCCTCTTTAACCCTTTCCCCTACCTCGCACCTGAGCGACTTCAACTCCTATAAAACCAGCTTCCTAAAATCCTTGCTCACACTTTCGATTAACAGGGGAATATCCAGACCAATGCACCTTGTGGTAGAGTGGCGAGTTTGGATAGATGCTTTTCCATGTCAGCCCATTAGTCTTAGGGTATGTTTCGTCGCACTCTCTATACCCCACACATATTTGCTTGAGGAGCCTTTGCCTCCTCGTCGCACACTCCCGGAGGTTACTACTCATGTGTATTATGTAAAACCTCCACAAATAGCTCAGGAGTACCCTCTTTTCACCTGCTTTTGGCGAGTATTTGGCCTCACTATCCATCACCAACTTGCCAACATCTTGGGTTACTTACTCGCCAGGCCAGGTTTGTTACGTATCTTCTTTGGGTCTCCTTCTGTTTCACTTCTAGAGCCTGATTTGTGAGGTATCCCAACTCCACCTCAGGTAATATCTGTCCTTGCTCTTGATTTTCAATGAGGACATTATCAGATTTAGGCATGGGGGGATATAACCTGAGGTTATTCATAACATTTATACATATTCTGCATGCAATTAGGGCATCCATCTTACATAATAAAAAAAAAATGGGAAAGAGAGAAGAAGAGAGAAAAAGGAGATGAAATCTTTGTGAGTTGAATTTCAAATATATTGAGGAGAGACACTGGAAGAAAATGTGCAGAATTGTGCTGGTCCCAGCAGTTGATTATGGAAAAGTTACCTAAGCTCTAGGCCAGAATGAATGAATAAATAAAGTCCTAAAGTGCTAAAGAAAAGGAGACAAGTGAGGGATATCGACTTTAGGCCTCTTGGGTCTATTCTAAAGCTTAAACACTCACGTATTTGTTAAGATCTGGACTATTCCTCAAGAGGTTGAGGGAGTTGTGAGGCCGATGTATTAAGTCTAAGGCTTAGGAAGTATTCGGCCCCGTTGCCTGCCCTTTGGTTTGCGGAACTTGGTAACCTGAGCACCCAAAAATCACACACTGGTCTGGTTCAGTGCGCATAACAAAGAATAATACCAAAAAGTGTCTGTTCTGAAAATGTTTTCTTGAAAAGTTGACTTAGGAGTGGTTTGAAGACACAAGTTGATTGGATGAGTTCCCGGCACAGAGAGGAGGAATGTAAAATAAGTCCCTCGAAGATGAGTCATAACATATCGTCTCCTCGATGCTTGTCTCTTAGGATATCTAAATATCCTACTGGGGGCACAGAAGCATCTTGTGCTAGTTCAGATGCCGTGGGTGGCATTATCCTGAAATGCCGATTGCTAGGGTCTGAATTTAACTACAGAATGTCGTGGGCAGCACTATCCCGAAGTGTCGAAAGCTAGGATTCTGGGGGTTGCCATGGGCAGTGCTATCTCGAAGCATCGATTGCCAGGGACCATGCGAGGATTGATGGTGGGGACAAGGAATCTGATACAGACCGTGTTTAGGGCCAATCCAATGTTAAGTCTTGGGGAATTTAAAAAGAAAGAGAGAAAACTCTCAAAATAATATTTCTCCCTCTCTCTGTTGCTAAAAATGCATTGGCAAAACTGAACCTAACCTTTCTACACATATGCACGGGTGTTTTAACCGCCGGGGTCAACGAACCTCTGGACAGTTTTTGCGGGCCTTAGAAACCTTCGCGGTGGACTCAAGACTAAGGCAAGTCAGGTTCGTATCTTGGTTGGCACTTGAGTACCTTTAGGCCTATAGTTGGTATTTCAATCTAATTTCTAAAGTGTGGCACGATAAGGCATCCTGATAGTAAAATCTGACCTGGAGACTGGTCTGTTTCATATGATTTTGCTCGGGACTAGCAAAACTTAGGCATGGGGTATTTGATAAATCTACTTTAGTGGACTAATTTAATGCCTAAGTGCATTATTATTTGGATGAGAGATTAATTTAAAACTTTCATGTTAGTGATAAAATCATATGAACCTTAGATTTATCATTTTATGTATCAATTGCATTAATCCTTATGTAAAAGGGGTTCATTACTTATGTGGTTGCAAGGTCATTTAGGAAAGGACATTCTTTTTAGTAAGTTTCACAGCAAATATCAACCAAATATGTATTGATAATAAAAAGGAAGAAAGAAAAGCAAATAAAATACCTTCCAATTCTTCCCTCTCATTTCCCTATCTTTCTCTTCCTCAAATGGCAATGGTAAATCACGATTGTTTTCCTTCCTTCTCTGACTCTCTCTCTCTCATTCTCTCTTGTTTTCTCCTTATTTAACAAGGACGACAGGACAAGGAAGCCATCTCCCCTCCATGGGGAAGAAGCTCTCCTTCACCTCTCCTCCCTGCAAGTAGCCACCCTCATCGTGTGCCTTCTCCACCACCATGAGCCTCCACCGTCGACGAATGCACGTCTCTCTACCCTACACCATGTGCCATCCACCATTGCGTGCCTCCACAACCCCGCCAACAGAACCCCGCATCCTCCTTCCCTTGTCTTCTTCCTCCCGTGGGGAGAACAAGGGACCCGATCATCTTCATCTCCTCCCCTTTGAGTGCTCCTCGACCTCTCCACTTCACCATGCCTCAGCCTCGACTGCTACTGCGCTCCACCCTCTCCAGCGACCGAGACCTCACCTCTGTCCGCAGCAGGACTCTCCTCCCTGCCTGTGTGCTCCTCCTTGATAGCAGCAGCTTTGACCGCGTTCGTCCTCGCCACTGCGCGGCAACCCCCACGTGCAGTTTCCCCCTTGCTCGCAGCAGCAAGACCGTGCGAAGAGAACGATCACACGACCTCCCTACAGCCTTCCTCCATCTCCAGCAAGCGGCCGGTCTCACCTTCCTCTCTCCTTCTTCGTCTTCAAGCTTCACCAACAGAGAAGAACCCATTGCCCACCGCAACCACCTCCACGCAGCCATCACCATAGCCATCCATTCGACGTGCTGTTGACTCCACCGCACTTGCCTCGACTCCCCGAGCACAACCACTCTTCCGGCCACACCAATCGACCACCCTACTGCCGGCTGGAGAGCCTCACCGTCGGCAACCTCTTCCACTCCGACCGGCGACTACCGACCACTGTTTGCCGCGCCACCATCACCATCGGAACACCCTCATCACAGACATCCTCCTCCGAGCTTCCCGTGGCTTGCCATCTCCTCCTCTTCGCGTGAGCATAAGGGGAAGTAATCCCCTATTTTGGGTTCAAATATAATTTACCAAATATGCCATTATGAACACTATTCAATTATTTTGTTGGATTATTATATTGAGGTTAATTTGCAAGGGTGCACTTACATTTTGTTAAATTGGCTTAACTTATGTTATGTGCATCATTTCTCATTGAAATTGGATTCAGATTTGCATGCAACTAGAAATTACATACTCTGCCACTACACATGCATCATTTACATATTTTTGAGAGTTTGATTTATGATGTGAAATTTACGTAAATAGCTCTCAACTTCTCATGAAATTGAAAGTTACATTCTGAGCTACATATTCATTAAATTTATTTTATGAATATTTCTATGAATATGATGACCCCATAGTCAGGAATCTATTGGTCTGTCCTCCCTGTGGATACGACCTAAAGTGTGGTATTATTTCAGTATTTTAGTAACTTTGATCGAGGTTTTTTCTACCACATTACATATTGCGACGACATATTTTTCTGACATTATTTCTGCAAGCGAAAAACCTCATGATCACGGCCCAATCAACTCAAACAATTGGTCTGTTGCACCACTTAATTAGGCACACAAGTGATTACCTAATCTGATTTCTACTCAATTATGTGTTTGGATGTGTGTACTGGCTCCAAAGATCGGTTTACCAGTTGAGTTTGAAAATCAGATGAGGTTGTGTACCTCTGTGAGATTTTTTTTTAATTTTTCTTTTAAAATATGGAGGTTGGGGCGGGTGTAGGTATCAAACAACAAACAATCTAACCTTAGAGTTTATAAGAACACCTAGGTTGATTGATGTTTGTGTTATTATGTGATGAAATGAAAACTAATGGGTGGGTGGTGGGGGATAACTTACAGAACCTTCAACAGCACTTTACTCCGATCTACCACTTTTGCTTTCTTGAAAGAGTACCTGCAATCACAATAAGAAAGGAGAGAAGTGAGGTAAATGATTTGTAATTTAGAAAACGAGAAAAGAAATCAAAGAGCGTCGCCTCCTCGGCAACGGCGCCAAAATGTTGAATGCACAAGTTGCTACGCTAACGTGTTTGGTTTTGAAAACCTGTCGTTGTAGGTTGAAAGCGAAGAACTCATGTTCAACAAATAAAATTTATACTGGAATAGAAATCTCAGGTCGAACATAGGGAGGCGAACGTTTGATTTAAAAATATGCGTTTGATTTATTTGTCACGAAGTAATTTAATTGACTAGAAACTATCTATCTATTTACACTCAATAGAAGAGAGAGAGAGAATATTACAAACAAAAATCAAAAAGAGATGTAGAATGAACAAGGAATTCATTATCAGAAGGGTTGCTCATTACACTAAACATTACGACTAGAAGGCAGGAAATTGATTACACTAGAAAGCAGTAAATCTACTCTAGAAAGCAGTAAATCTATTCTATAAAGTAGTAAAAAGAATGGGGAGAGAGATATCCTCCTCGACGGCCGCTTGGAGGATGAGCCGGACGGGACGATGCCTGGACGAAGGAGGACGGAGTAGGATGAAGGAGAACGAAGTGGGAAGAACGAGAACGGGGCAGCACGTCGTCGTCGTCGTGAGATCTGCTTCCGAAAGGGGGACGAAAAATTAACTTTATCTTGCGAGAAGCATCCCGGGTGTGGGACAAGCTTCTCTTGAGCTTTGGAGAGGGAGAGAAGAGAAGGAAGGGATGAGAATTTCGTGTGGAGGGGTCTCCTTTTATAGTTGCAAGGAGTGAGGGCAATTTGGTCATTTTAATTTAAAAACATTAAATCAAGGGTCTTTAGTGACGGATAAAATTGTCGCTAAAGCCCCATCGTGGCCGTATTGGGGAGCCGCCTACATGGCCTCTCGCCTCCTCATGCGTAACGCACGTTCACTATTTGCTGATCCTACGATCGGATGGCTTATCTCACACCTCCCCACCCGCTCAGTGCGTGCTCGCACGTGTGATGGTGCATGAGGCGCGGGCGTGCAATAGCGCGTGGGCACTATGGAGCGCCCGCAACTGCTCGATCCTCAACGCATGGTCGTACGCGCCCGCTCACTGTGCCTCTGCGATTCGAACTCGTGTCAGTGCCTCAATTAAGTGCTCTCGCCCACTGAGCTACGCGTGCGGATGGGCGGGCGCTTAACTTAAGCGCGGATGCGTCCCAGCCGTTGGATCTTGATCCAACGACGGGGAAAAGTTGATGTAGATGCCTTCAGCCGGTGCATGCAGATGATTGGGCGACCGAGATGGCACCACATGGTGCCATCTTGGCCATCCATCTTCTTGATGATGTCGATGGTGCCACGGTTATCGGATTGAGTCAATTTTCATGCCGTTAGGTTGCGATCGTCAATCCAAATCCATCCGTGTGGTCAGATTTGTCATTTGAAGTGGAGATTCACACTATCTTGGCCCTTGCTCTTCTAGGGTTCCTCAGTCTCTATCTCATGCTACAGATGTCTGATTGGGGCGATCTTGGAGTCGTTGAACTCCAATCGTCACCCTGATCACATCTGTATGGTTGGATCTTCGATCCGAGGCCCCGATAAAAATTTTGCCCTATCCATGAACATAAAAGGAGACAATTAACCTCCATTTTATTCAAACTAATCTAAATGCAAGATGATGCATGTTATGCAATATTTATAGTATGCAATGCAATTCTACGCTTAAGAACATGCATAAATAGACATCTTATGCAATGTAAGCATGTTTACATCAACAGTCGCATGGCGGTTTATGGTTATTGCGTATTTAAACTCGACATGCTTAGCTGCAATGGATGATAATGAAAAGCGAGCAACTTTAATCACACGTAAGATTTTGCAATCAACAAGCTCATGGTGATTTCCAACATAGAGACATATATTTATAAATATACCTTTTATTCATTCATTTAGAGGATGTTTAAAACATGGAATGTAGAGGAAAGCTTGTACAGGGAAGCTTGAAAATATAAAACTAGCTAGCAGAAAATGATCGCATACAGGAATCTATGGGGAGATTTTGCATGCATCATTGAGGGAGAATAAGTGCTACACTACTAAGCAGTAAATAAAAGAATATAAATATGAAGAACTAGCTACTAATCTAGCAGAAAGGAAGGGCATTCGGAGGTGGGCTCCAATGGCCTTTGAGTGGCTGAGAGGAGAAGGAGGGGCGGCCAATGGTGCTTAGGCCGGCCCTTGGAGAGAGGTTGGGGAGATGATCCAGCATCCTGGCATGGAGATGGTGGCTTCCATAGTGGTGCTCCTCATGGAGGTGGAGTTGAGGTGGAATGTAGCTAACCTAAGTGTGAATGAGTGCCAAGAATGGGATGGGTGCAAATGGCCACCACTTAGGTCTTTTTATGGACATAAGGGAAGCTGTCTAAAGAATTATGGAATTCTCTAGAGTGGCCTATGGTGGGAGCTCGTGGGAGAGTGAGAGAGAGAGGGTGGATGGTGGTTTTTAGATCCACCAAATGTGGATCTAAAAATTGAATGGCTCTTGGTTGCTAATTTTGGCAACCAAGGCAACAACACATGGTAGAGAGTTCTAGAGAACTCTAGGCTAGATATATTCGTGTGGATGGTGTGTATGGGTCAAAAATTAGGTGGCTAGGTTGATTAGGTTAGGTTCTAGTGAGTTTAGGTCAAGGTAGGTCTCAAATTATGGTCATAAACCCTAATTCACTACGGTAAAGTGCAATTAAACTTAATACAAGTTTAATTGGGTGTGTGGAAATTTAATTGAGAGTAAAAAAACTCAATTAATTTAGGTCTAGGTCAATTGGACTCTCACTAAGTTCAATTGGACAGTGTGTGCTAAGATTAAGGCTCAATTAGACTCAATGAGTCCAATTGAATAGGCTGATGGAATTGACTAAGATCCAAGTCAATTAGGCTTAGTGAGGACCTAGTTAGGTCCTTAGGGAGGTCTAGAGGTGATTTACTAGGGTTAAGGCACCTTAATTTAGGTTCCTATGGGGTTGAATTGGGTTTAGGGACCTAGAGATCCAAGATCAAGGCTTAAATCTCAAAACAGGAACTGGAAAGTAGTATCAGGTGTCTAATAATAGTGTCAAACGTCTTATACTCAAAAATTAGAAGTCTAGACTTATTGTATTGACGTCCAGTCAGAGTCAAGAAGGATTCAAGGTTCTGTCTTGGGCATTCTACAGAAATTGGACGTCTGACCAAGTGTCTGGATGTCCAATAACACTGCAGAAGTGGGTTTGAGGTGTGCGGGAGTTGGCTAAGGGTTCTGGACATCCTATAACTTATCTGGACGTCTAGATAAGGGTTGGAACTAAGGTTTTAGGGTTTCCTTGGGTGTGGTGACCTAATCTAAGGGTGGCTAAGGCTTAAGGAAGTCTCGAGGCTATCCTAGGGCTAGGATGGACCTAAGCTCTTCACATTTTACTACTTTATTCCTACTTAATAGAATAGCAAACCTTAACTCCCTTACTTCATTATTCCTATATCTAGTCTAAGTCTTCTCCTCCAGTCCTGCTGCAACACCCATTATTCCTGATCCAACTTCAGATCCAGCTCTAGATCTAGCTTCTGATCAGCTTATTCCTGCAATTGACGTAATGCACTTAATCAGCACATTATAACATTATTTTATGCATATCTAAAGTAAAGCAATAAAGATGCAGATAATGCTTATGTATACATGAATTGCCCTAACTTATGCTAAGTTCTAGCCTAATTTAAGTCAATTAAGACCTATGATTGCTGCTCAATCAGTGGGAGATTGTCTTGAGGTTTTCATGGATGATTTCTCCATTTTCAGAGATTCTTTTGAGTCCTACCTGGCTAACCAGGAATTGATCCTCCATAGATGCATCAAAACATGACTGGTCCTTAGCTGGGAAAAGAGCCACTTAATGACTCAGGAAGGCATTATCCTGGGTCATGTGGTCTCTAGTCGAGGTATTGAAGTTGATAAAGCTAAGGTGGATGCTATCTCTAGACTTCTGATTAACCCATATTTGTGGGCTATTTAAGTATTTAAGTGCCTTGACATTAAGTTAATTCTAACATTTATTTAGCATAAATTAGGATGTAAATAGGTTAATTCATATTTCTAATTTAATTACATAATTCATGCATTGCATTCATATTTAAATGCATTTAGAATTAACTTAGAATTACATTCATTTAATTAGTTAACCAATTAGGTGCATTGCATACATTGATTTAAGTTAACATAAAAGTTGAGGGTTTGTATATAAATAATCATAATATTTTAACATTATTTTTTATTCTTCTTCTTGCAGCAACGGCTGCATTTCCTTCGGCTGTTGCTGCAACACCACCAGCTGTCTCACTGAAGCCTACATTCATTGACTAGCGGAGATGGTGGATCTGCTCCCGCCTCTCCATTCAAATTCATGCACGTAGCTACAAAAAGAGGAAGAGGCAGCTGAGCTCTGTAGGCCTCCACCCCCAACCCACCACTGTGCAGAGAGTTCATCTCTCGTCCATTCCACACCACCAACCTCAACCGTGGCGACAAGCCTCCACCACCATGGGTGTGTGGTGTGACAGGCCACACCGCCATCTGGAGCTCATCTACATTACCGTGAGCACCTCAGCGTGCACCACCCTCGCCGTCGTCACCAACAACCATCGTTGCAGCCACTGCATTTTCATCTCCTCAGTCAGTTAAGATGTCCGAGAAATTTCTCAGACGTCTGAAGCTTCGACCCCACACTCCAACACCAACTGGCCGCTCACTTCACGATCGCGCCCCTCCGGTTGCACACTTGAGTCGCACCTCCTGTAGCATCCACGGTGCAGGCCCTTGCTGCACAAGACTGCCTTCATGCTCGCACCACCCATGCACACCTCCTGCAGTGCCTCTAGCACGCCTCTCATCCAGCGTGCACCACCTCCAGTGCACCACCCTCGTGTTCTTCTCTACGTGCGCATCACCTGCACAAGCTCGCCAGCGTACGCAGTGCCTTCAGCATCCACTTTCGCACCCTGCTTGCAATCTCCAGCGCACAGCAGCACGCGTGCCTCCCACCTGCAGAGCCTGCATCAGCTCCTTCCGCGCCCTCGCCAACCTTCTCCAGCGCACCTCCAGTGCGTAGCAGAACTCGCACCAGCCTACAGCACTTCACCACACACCTGCAGACCGCGCGCCACCTCCGTGCGCAACCTGCAGCAGCAGCAACTCCAGAATCGCTGCTACCTTTCTCCTCTGGTAGGCCGGCTCCGACCACCGCTCGACGTACGACTGCCACCATCGTGATGGCCTCACTTCAGCCAACCGCATGTGCGAACCTCTCCTCGATTGAACCTCTCTCTCGATCGCAAGGAGGAGAGAGGTAAAATCCTCTATTTTGGTTCTAATTAGTTATTACATTTCATGCCATTGCCAGGAAAAAGAATTTTGATTTATGAATATTTTATTGTGGTAAAATTACAACTTCATACTCAAGCTCTCTTATAATTGCATGGCTTTTGTAATTAACATTGTTTGACATTGGTTTTGGGATTAAAATGGGCACAACTTTTCCCTAATACATGTCAATTGAAAATTGCATAAAATCATCACATATTTATTGAATATTTCAGTGAGGAAAAATTGCACATCTACCCTTACATTTTCAAGTTATTGTGCATCTTCCTTCGGTTGCATTTCATGTCAGATTTGACTACGGATTTCTCACGGGATTGAACGAATACAAAATAATCAAGATTTTAATGCATCATTGCCTCCCTGTGGAATGACCCGCTCCTAATTGAGTGGTTATTTTAATTATTTGTTAGTCGATCTTTCCACCACATAAAACTACAAACAACTTTAAAAGCGAAGAATCGACTCGTCAACTTCCTCCACCCACATCCGTAAAACAGATCCACTCTTTCCTTATGCATGTGATGTAAACACATGTACACTACTTAAGATGTCCATTTATGCATGTTCTTAAGCATAGCATTACATTGCATACTATAAATATTGCATAACATGCATCATCTTGCATTTAGAGTAGTTTGAATAAAATATAGGTTAATTGTCTCTTTTTATGTGCTTGGATAGGGCAAACTTTTTATCGGGGCCTCGGATCGAAGATCCAACCGTACGGATGTGATTAGGGCGACGATTGGAGTTCAACGACTCTAAGATCGCCCTAATCAGGCATCTATAGCATTAGATGGTGACCAGGGAACCCTAGAAGATCAAGGGCCAGGATGGTGAAAATCGACACTTCAAATGGCAAATCTGACCGCACAGATGGATTTGGATCAACAATCGCAGCCTAATGACTCAAAAATCGAGTCAATCCGACACCCGTGGCACTATCTACATCATCCAGAAGATGGGTGACCAAGGTGGCACCACGTGGTGCCATCTCAGCCGCCCAAATCCCGCACACACCCGCTGAAGCTCCTGCATCCACTCTTCTCCGCCATTGGATCAAGATCCAACGGTTGTGGATGTGACGCTTTGAAATCATCCACGCGACCATCTGCGCTCCGCAGTGCAGTGGGTGAGGGAGTTATCACGAGCAGTGGACGCAGGTTCGAGCCGCAGCGAGTAGGCAAAGGGCACGGGAGTGAGTCGGATCTTGATCGGGCGGCGATGCCGCGCTCAATAGCATTGACACGCTATCACATGCCTACGCCTCACACGGCATCTCATGCATTGGGGCAGGCGCGCAGCGAGCGGGCGAAGGTGCGATCTGGGTCATCCGATCTCGCGATCGGACGGTTGTGGACGGCTGAACGTGCAGCATACGTTGAGCGCGAGCAGACGAGCAGGCGCACACGGGCAGTGGTCACTACGCCCACGTTAGGGCTTTAGTCACGATTTTATCCGTCACTAAAGACCCCTTATTTAATGTTTTAAAGATGTAATGACCAATTTGCCCCCACTCCTTGCAACTATAAAAGAAGACCCCCTCCATACGAAATTCTCATCCCTTCCTTCTCTTCTCTACCTCTCCAAAGCTCAAGAGAAGCTTGTCCCATACTCGGGATGCTTCTCAAGAGATAAAGTCCAAATTTTCATCCCCCTTCGGAAGTGGATCCCGCGACGACGACGACGTGCTGCCCTGTTCCCGTTCTTTTGCTTCATCCTCCTTCGTCCTACTTCGTCCTCCTTCGTCCAGGTGTCGTCCCGTCTGGCTCGTCCTCCAAGAGACCATCGAGGAGGATATCTCTCTCCCTATTCTTTTTACTGCTTTCTAGTCTAGATTTACTTCTTTCTAGAGCAGTTTTGCTCGTCCTCCAAGTGATCGTCGAGGAGGACATTTCACCCTCCATTCTTTTAATGCTTTCTAGAGTAAATTTATTGCTTTCTAGTGTAATTATTTTCTGCTTTCTAGTTGTAATAGTGAAACAAACAATCTCCTTAATGATGAATTCCCTGTTTATTCTACATCTCATTTTGATTTCTGTTTGTAATATTCTCTCTCTCTCTCTTACTCTCTCTTTCTCTCTTCTATTTATTGTAAATAATTAGATAGTTTTAAATTGAATTACTTCGTGACAAATAAAAACAAACGTGTAGTTTTTAAATCAAACGTCCGCCTCCCTGTGTTTGACCCGGAATTTTCATTTTGGTATAAATTTTATTTATTGAACACGAGTTCTTTGCTTTCAAACTACAACGACAGGTTTTCCAAAATCGAACACGTTAGCGTAGCAACCCGATGTTTCAACAGCATGTGGGTTTTTACAGAAGATTCATTAAGGATTTCTCAAAGGTTGCTTAGCCCTTGAGTAACCTTTTGGCCAAAGACACGCCGTTTAAGTTTGATGAATCATGATGTAAGGCATTTGATTTATTAAAAATGGTAGTCACCTATGCCTCGATGTTGCAACCACCGGTTTGGATAGCCCCATTTGAGATTATGGCTGACGCATCTGATTATGCCTTCGAAGCTATCTTGGGTCAAAAGATTTAGAAAAAGCCGTCTGTGATTTACTATGCTAGCAAGACTCTGGACGAGGCCCAGAGGAACTACACCATTACTAAAAAAGAATTGCTAGACATAGTTTTCACTTTAGAAAAAGTTAGGGCTTGTTTGTTAGGTTCTCGTGTCATCATCTATATCGACCATTTGGCCTTGAAACATCTCTTAGCAAAAAAGGATGCCAAACCTGGGCTTATTCGCTAGATTCTGCTGCTTCAAGAATTCGATCTTGAAATCAGGGATAAAGCCTGGGCACAAAATGTAGTGGCGGATCACCTCTCGAGAATCCTAACTGATTCTCCTCATCCGGATGTCCCAATCTTTGATACTTTTCCGGATGAGACTATCCTCACAATGTTCTGTATTTGAACCCCCTAACAGAGGGCAATTCTCACGCATGTTTTGAAAATATTCATGTTGTCGTAGTATAGTGCGTGAAAATGCTCATCAAAAATGATTTGTAAAGATAACGAGACTTGAGTCCCGGTTGTTCGTCTCTGGGAGACGTTTATGCAAATTTGAAATCGATCCCTTTCGCTCTACTTGCTTAAAATTGCACACCGGTTTCTAATCATCAGATCAATGTTTGGCTGCTGTCATTATGAACCCTAACTACATGCGCATGTGTTAGATAGATGACAAATGTGAAAGTGACTTTCAGTACTCACGATTCTAGTTATGTGGTGGATGTTTACGGAAAATGCATTAATAGTTAGATCCTCAATATTTTCAGGTACCGACATGCTGGTTGCAACGGATAATAATTAAAAATAGGTAACTTTAATCACACAAAATATATTGTATAAGCTCATGGTGATTCTCAACACAGAGATATATCTATAAAAAAAAATCTTTTATTGATTCATCAGGGTGTTTGCAACATGGAACTGGTGGAAAGCTTATAGAGGAAAGCTTGAAAACATAAATCTAGCTAACAGAAAATGATCGCATACATGAATCCAGAGAGGGATTATGCATGCATCATTGGGGGAGAAGCAAGGAACTACACTACTAAGCAGTAAATAAAGCATGTAAACTATGAAGAACTAAGCTACTAATCTATCAGAATTAAGGACATTCAGAGGTGGACTCTGATGGCCTTTGAGTTGGTTGAGAGGAGAAGGAGGGGCGACCAATGGTGCTTAGGTCGGCCCATGGAGAGAGGTTGAGGAGGTGATCCAACATCCTGGCATGGAGATGGTGGTGCCCATGGTGATGCTACTCGTGGAGATGGAGTGGAGGTGGATGTAGCTAAACTAAATGGAAGCCAAGAGTGAATGGGTGCAAATGGTAAAAGACCTAAGGGAAGCTCTCTAGAGAATTATGGAATTCTCTAGAGAGGCCTATGGTGAGAGCTCGTGGGAGAGTGAGAGAGAGAGGATGGATGGTGGTTTTTAGATCCACCAAATGTGGATCTAAAAATTGAATGGCTCTTGGTTGCTAATTTTAGTAACCAAGGCAACAACACATGGTAGAGAGTTCTATAGAACTCTAGGCTAGGTATTTTTTGTGTGGATGGTGTGTGTGGGTGTGTGTGGGTCGAAACTTAGGTGGCTAGGTTGATTACGTTAGGTTCTAGTGGGTTTAGGTCAAGGTAGGTCTCAAATTAGCATTGTAACCCTAATTCACTAAGGTAAAGTGAAATTAAACTTAATACAAGTTTAATTGGGTGTGTGAAAACTTAATTGAGAGTAAAATAACTCAATTAAGTCAGGTCTAGGTCGGACTCTCACTGAGTCCAATTGGACAGTGTGTGCTAAGATCAGGGCTCAATTGGACTCAATGAGTCCAATTGAATAGATTGAAGAGATTGACCATTATCTAAGTCAATTAGGTTTAGTGAGGACCTAATTAGGTCTTTAGGGAGGTCAAGAGGTGATGTACTAGGGTGAGGGCACCTTAATTTAGGTTCCTATGCGGTTAGAATTGGGTTTAGGGAGCTAGAGATCCAAGATCAAGGCTTGAATCTCAAAATAGGGTTTGGAGGGCAGTTTTGGACGTCTAATAATAGTGTCAGACATCTTATAGTGAAAAATCAGAAGTCCAGACTTGTTGTCTGGACATCCAATCAGAGTGAGGAGGGATTTTGGGTTCAGTTTTGGGTATTCTGCCGAAATTGGATGTCTGACCAAGTGTCTGGACGTCCAATAACATTGCAGAAGTGGGTTTAAGGTGTGTAAGATTTGGCTAAGGGTTATGGACGTTCTATAACTCATCTGGACGTCCAGATAGAGGCTAGAGTTAGGGTTTTAAGGTTTCCTAGGGTGCGGTGACCTAATCTAAGGGTGGCTAAGGCTTGGGCAAGCTTCTAGGCTATCCTAGGACTAGGATGGACCTAAGTTCTTCACAATTTATTGCTTTATTCCCACTTAATAGAATAGCATACCTTAACTCCCTTACATGATTATCTACTACATTTGATCTAGGTCTTCCGCTCCAGCTTTGTTGCAACACCAGTTATTCTTTTTTCTTCAGATCCAGCTTTAGATCTAGCTTCTGGTTAGATAATTACCTGTAATTGACATAATGCACCTAATCAGCACATTATAGCATTATTTTATGCATAGCTAAAAGAAAGCAGTAAAGATGCAAATAATGCTTATGCATGCATGAATTATCCTAACTTATGCTAAGTGATGTAAACACATTTACACTACTTAAGATGTCTATTTTTGCATGTTCTTAAGCATAGGATTGCATTTCATGATATAAATATTGCATAACATGCATCATCTTGCATTTAGAGTAGTTTGAATAAAATGGAGGTTAATTGTCTCCTTTTATGTGTTTGGACAGGGCAAACATTTTATCGGAGCCTCGGATCGAAGATCCAACTGTATGGATGTGATCAGGACGACGATTAGAGTTCAACGACTCCAAGATCGCCCTAATAAGGTATCCATAGCATCAGTTAGTGACCCGGGAACCCTAGAAGATCAAGGGCCAGGATGGTGAAAATCCACACTTCAGATGACAAATCCGACCGCATGGATGAATTTGGATCGATGATCGCAGCCCAACGACGCAAAAATCGAGTCCATCCGACATCCGTGGCACCATCTACAACTTCCAGAAGATGGACGACCAAGGTGGCGCCACGTGGTGCCATCTCGATCGCCCAAACGGCCGCATGCAATCTCAGCAGTCTCCGCATCCACCTTTCCCGCTGTGGGATCAAGATCCAACGGCTGCGACGCGCCCGCGCTGAAGTCAGGCGCTCAACATAAACGCGACCCCAGTGCGTTGGTCGAGCGCTCTAACGCGAAGTGGGGACGCGCGTTCAAGCCTCGCCACGCTGAAATTGGAGCAGTGGCTCACCTTCGATTGACCGCACGATCACGATCCAACGGTCGCGCGTGCTCAATCAAGATGACGCGCTCACGCACGCCCGCGCGTAATGCGCGATCGCACGCGGGTAGGCGTGCAATGCAGCGGGTGAAGGCGCAACTTAAGCCGTCTGATCTCGCGATCGGACGGCTGAGGATCGTTGAACATGCATAGGCGTTGCGCGCGCGAGAAGCTGAGCGGGCACGCGTGGGCACGGAAGCTACGCCCACGTTGGGGGCTTTAGCGACAGTTTTATCAGTCACTAAAGAGCCCTCATTTATTATTTTAAAGTTGTAATATCCATTTTGCCCCCACTCCTTGCAACTATAAAAGGAGACCCCCTCTATACGAAATTCTCATCCCTTCCTTCTCTTCTCTACCCCTCCAAAGCTCAAGAGAAGCTTGTCTCACACCCGGGATGCTCCTCGCGAGATAAAGTCTAAATTTTCGTCCCCCTTCGGAAGTGGATCCCGCGACGACGACGGCGTGCTGCTCCATTCCCGTTCTTCTGCTTCGTTCTCCTTCGTCCAGGCATCATCCCGTCCGGCTCGTCCTCCAAGCAACCGTCGAGGAGGATTTCTCTCTCCCTATTCTTTTTACTACTTTCTAGTATAGATTTACTGCTTTCTAGTGTAGTTTCTCTCGCCCTCCAAGCAATCGTCGAGGAGGATATTTCTCCCTCCATTCTTTTAATGCTTTCTAGAGTAAATTTATCGCTTTCTAGAGTAATTGTTTTATGCTTTGTAGTTGTAAGAGTGAAATGAATAATCTCCTTAATGATAAATTCCTTGTTTATTCTACATCTCATTTTGATTTCTCTATGTAATATTCTCTTTCTCTCTTACTCTCTCTCTCTCTTCTATTTATTGTAAATAATTAGATAGTTTTAAATTGAATTATTCCGTGACAAATAAAAAGAAACGCGTAGTTTTTAAATCAGACGTCCACCTCCCTGTGTTCAACCCGAAATTTCAATTTCGGTATAAATTTTATTTGTTGAACACGAATTCTTCGCTTTCAAACTATAGCTACAGGTTTTCCAAAACCAAACACGTTAGCGTAGCGATTCGTAACGTTCAACACTAAGTCCTAGCCTAATTTAGGTCAATTAAGACCTATGATTGCTGTGTAATCACCCCGTGGTTTGCGGATATTGTTAATTATTTGGCCGTTGGTCAAATCCCCTAGTATTGGACCAAACAACAACAGGATAGACTTGTGTCTAAGGGAAAATATTATTTTTGGGATGATCTCGAGCTATTCTGCATCGGCATAGACTAGATTATTCGTCGATGCATCCCAGAAATCGAGTTCCATAGCATACTTGAGTTCTGTCACACATTTGCATGTGGTGGACACTATTCCGAGAAAAAGATGGCAGCAAAAATCTTGCAATCTGATTCTATTGGCCATCATTATTTAAGGATGCCTAGGAATTCTCAAAGTCATGCACCCGATGCCAGACACTCGGGAACATGGTTAAGAGAGATATGATGCCCCTGAACCCAATTCTTTCCATCAAAATTTTCAACATTTGGGGCATTGACTTTATGGGACCCTTCCCTCCATTTGGACACCAGTATATTCTAGTTGCTATTGATTACGTGTTCAAGTGGATTGAGGTAATTCCCACCCGAACCAATGACCACAAGGTGGTCATCGATTTTGTGAAGAAAAATATCTTCAGTCAGTTCAGGATTCCTAGGGCAATTATCAGTGATGGTGGCACACATTCCTCTCATGCCCAGTTTCAGAATTTACTGGGGAAATACAGGGTGAATCATCGGATTCCACACCTTACCACCCTCAGATGAATGACAGACTGAGGTCTCCAATCAGGAGATCAAAACATTTTGTAGAAAACCGTTAGGCCTGATAGGAAGGATTGGACCCAAAAGCTAGATGATGCTCTTTGGGCCTACCGTACGGCATACAAAATGCCTATCGGTATGTCTCCGTTCTATCTGGTGTTTTGTAAGGCATGTCACTTCCCCGTAGAACTTGAATACCGATCATTTTGGGCCATCAGGAAATGTAATGTGGACCTTGAGTTGGCCGAGAAAACTAGGAAACTCAAACTATCTGAGTTGGAGGAGCTTCAAAATGATGCTTATGAAAATGCCAGAATCTATAAGGCAAAGGCCAAAGCTCTCCATGACCAAATGATTTCACGTAAGAGCTTTGAGCTGAACCAGAAGATCTGGCTTTTCGATTCTCGATTGAAGCTTTTCCTCAGAAAACTTAGGTCTAAGTGGGACGGTCTGTTCATTATTGAGCGGATTTTCCCTAACGGGGCCATCGAAATATCTGACCCAAAGACAGGTAACATCTTCAAGGTCAATGGACAGCATCTAAAACCCTTTGTTGACCATGTGCTCCCTGAACCCGCCTCAGACAAGGTTGCTCTTACCTTTCCTTAACTACCACAGGCCGATCATCGCCCAACTGAAGGCATTAAACTCAGCACATGTAAAGACTGTTCCAAGATGATCAGAGTCTCACGAAAACCAGGTGCTATTCTTCCACTTCTACTCTCCTGCATGCTTTCATTTTGAACAATGAGGACATTGAAATAGAAAAGCATGGGGGGCTAAAAATATCTTATAATCATTTTGTCAGCTGTAGCAGTAATTTCCTGTTTTCTTTTATTCTATTAAAAAAAAATTAGAATTAGGAGACGAGAACTTAGGCATTAGGAGTTTCAAACTTTAGGAATTGATACTTTGAGACTTGAACACTTAGACTCTTCAGGTCTTCAGGCTTAATTAGCCCGGGAGTCCACTCGAATGTGGACTTAGTCTTGAGTCCTCGCCAATTCAAATTCATTTTAATTTGGCTAATAAATTGGGATGATAAGTATGCGACTTATCAACCTGCCCTCTGATTTAAGGGGACTTTAAGCCTGAGCATCTACACACTTTTTTGCACTGACTCACTTTTCGACGATTTCCTTGAAAATTGGGTAGCTAATGAACTATCTAGGGTGGTATGGCTGGCAAGTTGTTGGTGGTAACAGCTCATTAGCCGGTTGTCCAGAGCCCGGTCACAAGACCATTTTCATTGTACTGCCTTTAGGTAAATCTTAGATTAGGAAAGCCACCTACTTAAAAAAAAAGAAAAAAGAAGAAAAAAAAAGAAATAAAGAAATAAAAAAAGGGAAAAAAAATAATAAAACCACACTTCACCGCACGAGTATGGCTGGCAAGTTGTCGGTGGTAATAGCGCATCGGCCGGTTGTCCAGAACCCAGCTCACAAAATGCACAATAATTCCCAAAGCACTTAGGGAAAAAGCGAACAAGTAGAATAAACCGGGGAGTTATACACTAGGTTCGCCCTTGTGTTGACCCCATAAATAAAAGAAGTAGGAGAACTCTATCGTTCGAAAAGATAAACCTCTAGGCAAGGTCGCCTAGGGTCGTAGAAACCTGAAGTCCATTTTAACGGCCGCCTAGTGAGTCTTTCACTATTTTCACAAGATGCTTAGCACTTGGAGTCCTTTTTGAGTCTTGGGTGGGTCAGGTAGCCGTAGAAAGTTATCCCGAGACTCTCAAACTCCAAAAGTACAAAAAAAATTAGGAAAGAAAAAATAAGAATTTTTTTTTTTGTATCTACTCTTCTCAAATAAGAAGAGGGCTTGGACGGTCTGCATTCTGGCAGACACCCGGGCACTGTTGAGTTTTTGTAATTAAGTCTTGGGGTTGAGATTTTCTAAAGCAATCAACGAAATTTGCCTAGATACTCAAACCTTGGTTCTACTTTTATACATAGCATATAGGTTAATTTTGTTAGGGACTAGCAAAAAGTAAGCATGGGGGTATGATAAACACACAAGAATTCATGATAAATTGCTTATTTATTATAGTTCCTAGGCTTAGCATTGCATATCATGTTATAAATATTGCATAACATCCATTGCATGGCATTTAGGATAGTTGAATGTTTTGTATATTAATTCCTTCATTTTATATGGCCAAGAGGCAATGCGACAACCTTAAGGGTTTCGGATGAAAAATCTGACCATACGGATGGATCCGGAGTGACGATCGCAGTCTGACAACATAGAAATCACCTTTATTCGAGCACCGTGGTATCCTCTACAAGTAATGAAGGGTGGACAGTCTAGATGTTGCCATGTGGCACCATCTGGAGTGCCCAAAGCCGCCCGCACATCTCCAACGGCCGCCCATCAAGTGATCTCAACCGTTGTATGAAAATCCAACGGCTAAAAGGTTGCCCTCACCATGCTGGCGTAATTCGTCCTCGCAACACACCCACAAATGTGGCATAGTGGTGAGGTCGAGCATTCTCAAAGAGCAAGCACAAGATCGAGCCGTGATTCGTCACACCCCGCTATAGTGCCAGATGAAATAGGGCTGCCTGATCGCAATCGAGCAATCAAGATTCCCCACGCATGATCCAATGCCGCCCACCAACTCAAAAGCACACGCCAGATCACACTCATGCCATCTAATGCATGCATTTAAGTCGATCGCGAGCAGCGCCCGCCGTCTGATCTTCACAATCGCGCGAGGTATGTGATTCAAATCAAAGCGCGTGCGATCTGCAGGCACGTCTCGACCATGCGATGCATCATCCAACGGCTACCAGTGCAAGCGTCAGCGATGTGAATTTCAAATGTTGGCAAGTGCGCGCTCTCCCTCTCGCAACAACAGCCGTCCATGCCAGATCCAACAGTTGACGATTGCTGATAAGTCCACTTTTGTGAACCATTATTTAGCCTAAGTACTATTTAATTATCTGTTCTTAGTTGTTAATTATTTAGGAGTTATATGGAAATTCACCTTAGCTTGCATTAAAATTTATGCGCTAATTTTACATTTAATAGCATATGATATGATCTATTTGATGACTGCAGGCTAGGTACGAGAGTCAGACATCCATTATTGCTTCTATAAGACAACCTGAATTGAGTTTGGACATCTGATGAGTAGGGATCATAGTACTGTCAAATTTTAAGACGTCCAGAACTTATTCTGGACGTCTGATGATGTTCAAACTGTAGCCATCTTTCCTTTGCCAACCGTGCCTCATCTCTTCAACCACCCCAACCACTCACGATCTTCGCTGAGTAGTTGGAGAATTTGACGGCCAAAGCAAAATAAACCAGGGATGTTTAAAATGAAGGCTGGATAGATGATCATTATCTTCTTCCGCCTTCCCCCTGGGGGGACTATCTCTTCGGCTTCTCCACCATGAAGGAGACGTGCACTGTGGAGATCCGCGTGTACCATGACCTGCAGAGAACCCACACCATGCACCGCCAGCCTCTCACTGCTCTCACCGTGCAAGTTTCACTGCATGGGCCGTGTGGTGCCAGCACACGGCCACACACCCATAGGCAACACACCCGCAGGCCACACACCCATAGGCTGCCACGCCCTTATGCGTGTGCAACATCCTCACCACGCATAGCTGCTGCCTTCACCGCCAGCCTCTCACTGCTCTCACCGCATGCAGCACCCTCACGCACCTGTAGCCATACGCCTGCGCCACTCCACGCGCACCAGCGCAAGCGAAGACATGCCCCGGCCCGCTTGCGCACACAGCAGACCTTGCTCTCCAGGCCGCTTGCGCTCTCCTCCGCTTCATCATCTTCTTCTTCTCCACCGGTAGAAGAACCCAAAGCTCCAAGCAGACCCCCCCCCCCACGCAGCCAACGTTTGAGGCCACAAAGCTTTATACTAGCGCCTCCAACGGACTCACTGCACCTCCATGAGTTCGGCCACACCCTCTGAAGGTCGGTAGCCACCTGCACATGTTGACGCACCATCACCGCTGCCGCCGGTTGTCCTCATCATCGGTGAGATCACCGGCCACTGTTCGACGCACCGTCACTGCCCACGCATAGCCCTCATCGCATGCAACCTCCACCGAGCTCTGCATGGTCCACCATCCCCTCCTCTTCGCGTGGGCACAAGGGTAAGTAATCCCCTATTTTGCTACAGTGAGGTCGCAATTAAAATTTACTGGGTATGCCATTGTCAAATACACTATCCGCTTATTTATTGAATTATCATATTCTGAAAGATTTGCGTGAATAGCCCTCCTTTCTATTAGAATTACGGATAGCTGAACTCTTCTCATACAAGATAGAGTGTTGAATATTGGTTATGGGAAACGAGTTCTGTTTTGATTAAGATTGATGATGCTTGTCAATACTAAGATCATGATTCACATGTTTCCATTGTGGTGATTTTGTGTGTGCAGCCTCACATTATTGATTAATTATTTAAATCAAGAATTTATGTTGAAAACATGTGCACCAGTTAGTATGCATATGCGTTGAGTTTCCCGAATAAATGAGACACTATTCACTAGTTTAAATAAGCTAATTCCTCCCTGTGGAGACGACCTAATGATAGCGAATTCACGCGGTTTGTTAAAATACGTCGTTGTAACGCGTAAATCCGCTTTCGCTCTTAAATTTATATTCCTAGATAGGGGAGTATCTAGGGTCGTCCAAGGAGGCAATATGGTTGCAAAATTGATTCTCTTGCTCGGAATAAATCTCAACTTTCTTTTTGGTATTTTTTCAATATATCATTTTTTTTTTTAAGCTAAGGCAACATGCGAACTGATGGCGGAAAAAGTGATTTACACTTCAATTTAAATACTACTTCTATGTGGCAAGTAGAGCCTCTCCCTAAGCTCACTCTAGGCAAGTGGAGGCCTAGAATAATTAGGGAGAAGGAGTAAAGAATGCTGAAAATAAGCTAATAGAAATGCAAACAAGAAATGCAAAGAAGGCAACTAGATAATTGATAAAGTGTTTTACAAAAGGCCTAGTAGAGGAAAGCTTGTACTACTAGAAAAATGCAAATAAGAAAAGAAAACACAAATCCTCTTGATAGATGGTGAAGAAGAGGGCTTCTTGCTCCAAGGTTGGTGGCTCCCAATCTTGAAAAGAGTCCTTCAACTCCTTCCTTGCAGTGCTCCGCCAAGGTGATGTCCTCCAAGGCAAACCCTAAGGGGGCGTGCCCTAAGCTTCTCTCCAAGGGTGGACGTCCACCCTAGGTCCTTCTCCCTTTCCTGGCCGTCCTCCTTGAAGTGGAAGAGTCCTCCTCCTTGGCGTGGCCCAAGTTGAAGAGAGTGGGGAGAAGAAGGCACCAAAAGGGCTGGTGGTGTGCCCCTTTAATCTCCTTCTCTACTCCTCCTTGGGCGTAGGAATAGGTGGATGTAGGTAGAAAATACACTAAGGGAGGATGCCCCCAAATGGTGGTAGGTGGTGGGTTTTTATAGAATAGGAAGGGGGCTAAGGTGTCCCTTGAAATGGAGGGCCAAGATGGAATGATGGAGGTGGTTAAGGATCCAATGGCCAAGGGTGTTTGGTGCCACCTTAAGAGGCACCAAGGGGGTAGTTATGGGGGTTGACACCCCTTGATATTGGCGCCAAAATGGCTTCTAGAAGAGGGTCTAAGTTGGCGCCAAGAAGGATTCTAGAAGGGGGGTTAGGTGGATGGCTAGGATGGCTTATGTGGGTAGGTGTAGGGTGGATTAAGGGCTGAAAGTTGGCGCCAATATAGAGGTGGTTAGGGGTAGTTTTTGGTGCCAACTTAAGGTGTCTTTTGGTGGAGATAATGGGGTGAAGGGATGGCTAGGAGGTGGTGCCAACTTGAGTAGAGTAGCTAGCTTAAGTAGGCTTAAGTTGGTGAAGCTAGCTAGGGTTGACTTTGAAGGTGGTGGATGGCCAAGGAGCTGGTTGTTAGCTAAGCTAAGCTAAGCTAAGCTAGCTTAGCTAATGGAGGAGTAGAGGAGAAGGTGTTGGAGCTAGGGTTTGGAGGGAGGAGCTGAGGAGGAGAAGTCTGGAGCTGGAGCTGGAGCTGGCAGCTGCTGAAGAGGCTGGCATGGGGCTACTCTAGCTGGCTTAGCTTGCTAGTTCTTTGCTAGTTGCTAAGCCAAGCTAAAGTGAGCTAGCTTCTACCAAAGTAAGCTGAGGTGAGCTAGGTCTGGTGCTCCCAGGGAGAATCAAGCTGGTTGAGGCAGCTAATTTAGCTTAGCTCAACTGAGTTGAGCTAAGCTGAGTCCCCGGGAGCTGGACTTGAGCTTCCTGAGCTGGGATGAATTCTTCTTCAGCTGGCTGGAGCTGAGTGGAGCTGGATGTAGCTGGATCTGAGCTGGGGTGAACTCCTGTCAACTTAGCTGAGCGAGCTAGAGCTCCCTGTGGACTAGTGGGAGCTGAGATGAGCTAGACTCAGCTAAGTTGAGGTGGATCTGAGCTGACTTGAGCTAGGGTGAGCTAAGGTGAACTCTCTTGAGTTGCCATCCAGCTGAGATTAACTGAATGGAGCTGGGATGAGCTAACCCTAGTTCAAGTAAGCTAGGTTCCAGCTGCGGTGAGTTGGATCAAGCTGAGGTGAGCTGGATCAAGCTGAGGTGAGCTGGATTAGGCTGAGTTCCAGCTAGTCTGGGCTTCTCCTTCACCATTTTCCTTCTTGAGTGCTAGGGTTTTAGGGATCTATATATCTGTACATCCCTAACACTCACAAAAACATATTAAAAAGATAATAAAAAATGCAATGCATGCCTAACCTATTTTATGCCTAAATGCATCCCAAAAACCCATTTGCGGAGTAAAATCCTAAGAGCTGGGTTTGTTTTAATGCATAAGAATGATGATAAACTGGCGTTTATCACCCCCCCATGCTTATCTTTTGCTAGTCTCTTAGCAAAACTTAAAACGGAATTTTTAGGAAATCTAATTTTTTCGACTTTTGAGGAGAAAAAGAGATTAATGGACCTTGGTAGATTAAAACACTGGAGGTACGGGATTTGTTGAAGATAAACATCAGGATTTGTTTTTGGATTCAACCATTAGATAGAACGGGATCAATATATCTTCCAAAAAATTCTCAAATTAACCCCTTGTTAATTCAGATGACTTGAAATGTTTGTTTTTAGGAATTTTTTGGCTCATGAATCTGATTCTCAACTTGCAAAATCCTTTAAAACCTTGTGGCTATGCTTGTGAAAAGCCAACATTTATAAGGGCGTGTTAATTTATTTATTTATATATATATTTTTTTTTTTTCTCCCCCATGCTTATTTTTAGCTTAGTCTTACAACAGATGTGTCTGGATCATCATTCCCGTTACCATTCCTCGAGGGGGTTCTGGCGCCAGTACTTCGAGATAGCACTGTCCATGACACCACCCAGGAGCTCACAACCTCAGAACACGATGCGGTGAAAAGGGGCGCTCCAAACAAACTCAAGCTCTTGCTCCAACACTATAGGTAGAGCACCGTCCAACACACTTGAGCTGCTAAAATGCGCTTTAATGCTCCATCTAAAGATATGAAATATAGATATGGAGCAACGCCGAGGCGGTAACATGTTGACATCGCGTTCTTAAAGGAGGCATTTTCCTCCTTCTCGGCGGTGGGAACTCAAACCAATGATCTGCTTCAGACTTTCACTAAGTCCAAACAAGGGAGTTTTTCAAATTTTTAGTTATTTTTAAGTGTTGGCTTGTGTGTGAAGAGTGACACAAGAAGTTTCTCAAAACATGCAAGTTTTTGAATCAGAAGCTAAGTCAAATAATTTCCATATTGTAAAATAGGATCAAGTCACCTGAACTATCATGAGTTCAGGTGGAATTTTATAGAAGGATATCTGATCTTGTCTAAAATAGACCCTGGAATTCTAATGATCAGATTCATATCCTCATCCTTATTTTGTTAAAGATTAAATCCCATTGTACCACAAGCGAATTTTTCGACCTTAGTCCCGATTTCAAAATTTTTCCTCAAAAAGTTTTGAACATTTTTATTTTTTTGGGTATGCAAGCAGGAAATAAATTAAACAAAAATGCATGTTTTTAGGTTTTGAAAATCCTAAATCAACTGTAAATTTAAAAACACCCCCCCATGCTTAAGATATGCCATGTCCTCATGCATTAGGAAGGAAAAGGGATCACCTTAGTGAAGAACGGTTGGGTTTAGGAGGAACAAAACCTCGAAAAAGAAGAAAAAAGGGAAAGCAAGAAAAAATGATGGGTTACCTCCCATCCAGTGCTATCTTTTACGCCATTCAGCCGGGCGTGAAGGTATGCACGGAAGATGTAAGATCATGTAAATAATTAGACACTTGGATGCCCTCAAAAAAGGTGTCTTCTTCTAGATCCCTAGAAAATTGATTAGAAATAATATTGGGATCAAAGTTGGATCGAAAATGATAAGTGTAGCTCAAGTCTGGCCATGGGTTTAAATTAGGTTGGGTGCCAAACTCAGGCGGGGTTGGTGGCAGGTCCGTAAGAAAGGGGTCGGGGAAGGAATGGTGAGGATTGGGTGAAGTTAGTGTGGAAAAGTTAGGTGCGTGAATAGTGGGTGGGTTAGGGGGGGTATCAGGAATAAATTTGGGGTCAAGACAAGTTTCCGGATCACAGATTTCGCCGACCACTGATTCTGAATCAGAGACCTCAAAAAAATTATGGTCGATAAGGGTATCTATTAACATTATCTCCTCCACCATATTGGAAATTTCAGTATCTGAGTCCTCAAAGAAGTTATCATCATGGAATCTCCTGGAGGATTTGAAAAGATCTAAAATGAGAGTTTGGCCTGCACAAGTGATATCCATTTTTCCTATGTGGCAATTGATATTTGCCTTTACAGTGGCCAAAAAAGGGCGTCCAAGGATTATTGGGGAGTCCAGTAATGATTCAGGTGCCTCAATGTCAAGAACCAGAAAGTCTGCAGGGAAGACACAACTCTGGACCTTGACTAAAACATCCTCGATAATCCCACGAGGTTTGATTGTAGATCGGTCGGCTAATTGCACAGTAACCTCGACGGGTTTTAATTCACCGATCTGAAATTCTTCGAATAAACTCGTGGGAATAATATTAACTGAGGCACCAAGATCAAGGAGGGCACGATTAAATGTAGTGTCATCTATAATTACAGAAATTAAAGGCACCCCCGGATCTTTCATCTTAGGAGGCAGCTTACTCTGTATGACAGAGCTTACTGTCTCTGAAAGATGCACTTGTCCTAGATTTTTAGCCTGCCTTTTAGGAGTACAAATCTCCTTCAAAAATTTAGCATAGGAAGGTATATATTTGATGGCATCTAGGAGAGGAATATTGATATGAACTTGCCCAAATAGCTCCATGAGTTCTTCTGTAGTGGGCCCAGATTTCTTTTTTTTGTTGATAGTGGGGTAGAGAGCTTGTGGGAAAGGGATAGGAATCTTGTCTTGAGATTTTTGTTTTTCTTTTTCTTCCTGATGGGGAGGTGGGGAGTCAATTTGCACAGGTATCTTACCAGGTTCGTGTGAAGGCCCGGGGTCAGTGGTGGTTTTCCCACTCCTCAAAGTAACTGCATGTGTAGTCGGATTATTATTTAGAGGAGGTGGGGGGGCCTGTGATTGCAGAAACCTGGGCGACTGCTGAGGTGGTGGATTAGGAGGAGGTTGATTTGGATAATGTGGATTTCTGCCCATATAATGGTTTCCTTGGTGATTAGGGTTGGGTATAGGTTGGGACAGAAGATGTCCTACAGGTCTTTGCGTGGGAGTAACCCCAATCTGATTGTTCAGATTTGTGATGTTGCGGGTTACTTCCGTCATTTTTGTTTGCATATCCTGCAGGGTTCACAGCATCTGGGCATTGATATCTTGTTGGGATGGCCTAGGTGGAAGTTTGGATTCGACCCATACCCATTAAAATGATATGGTTGGGAGGAAACTTGATTATTCCAGGAGTAGTTCGGGTAATTTTTCCAATTGGAAGAATTTTTAAAGGGCTCCTGGATGGCAGAAATATTTTGAGTGGGGTTAAGATCTGGATAGTTGTAATTCCCCAGTGAATCATGGGCAACCTCAGAATAATCAGCAGGGGTAGTGTTGAGATTGTGCAAATTTTCTCTTCGTGGAAAGTTAGGTTGGGTCAGATGTGGGTGTGGAGCTTGAGTTGATGTGGCCAGTCTTTCCTCAATTTTCTTTTGATTAATATGCATCTGGTTGAGTTTTTGAGCAATCAATTGAAGATCGTCTTGGGTGACAGGGATAGATTGAGTGCCTATTTCATGAACACCGAACTGCGGGTTTTGGGTTCTGCAAAATGTGTTCATGGAAGCTTGATTAAATGAGTTTTCACTCATTTCTTCGAACAGGTCATAGGCACTTTCTGCATCTTTATTTAAAAAGTTGCCGCCACATGAGGCGTCGACAAAATGTCGGATTTGATCTTCTAATCCATGATAGAAGATTTGCACGAGCTGCCATAAAGGAATCTCGTGGTGCGGGCAACTTCTTAAAAGGTCTTGAAATCTTTCCCAAGAATCATGGAAAGTTTCACCAGATTTTTGGTGAAAGGTCGTAATAGATCTTCGTAAGGAATTGGTACGACCTATAGGAAAGAATTTCTTGAGGAAGGCGCTCTTCAGTTGAGGCCATGTTGTGATGGGTCGGCCAATGGTCCTGAACCAATAAGCGACCTTATCTTTAAGAGATAATGGAAAAAGCCGCATCAGCCATATGTCTTCTTGCACATTTCTGGAACGGGTTGTTCGTGCAAGAAGAGTTAGCTCTTCAAGGTGGCTGAAAGGGTCTTCCATAGGAAGGTCATGAAAGTGTTTAATTAGGTTCAGGACCGTAGGCTTGATCTCAAAGTCCCCCTCCGGTATGACCACCCCTGGTCGTTCCTCATAATAAGACAGATCATAGAAATCTTTTAGAGGAACAACAGGCTGCTGACGGGGTGGTGGGTTTGGCCTTGGATTGGCTAGGTTTTGGATGTTCCTTGTCAATGTTTGTTGATTGGAATTTAATTTATTAATCTGATCGGCCATCAATTTTAAAAGATCAGGTAGGGGGTCTTGATGTTGTGTGTGGGGCAAGTCAAGATTAGGGAGCTCCAAGTGTGGGAAGTTACTGGTGGTTGGGTTTTGGGTGGAAGGGTTAGAATTAGGGTTAGTGGTGGGGTTAGAGGTGGGGTTAGAGGTGGACGTGGAAGGGTCAGTGGACCTATTTTGTTGTGTTTCCATTTTTTCAGGAGAAGAAGACAAAAAAAGTGGTCTTTTTGCGTGGGGGAGAAATCAAATGGTCCTTCCAAGTGCGGATTTTGAGATCGTCACCCGTGCATAAAATGGAAGAACGGGAGGGGAGGAGAAGAGAAAGAGATGAGAGAAAGTGTGCAATTCAAAAAAATAAAACTAGACCTAACTTAAATGTGACTCCCTAATAATAACCTAAGACTTGGTCTATATAGGAAATAAGTAGTCAATAGTGAATACTCGTTCTATTAACAAATCTAGCCAAGTTGCTTAAGGGGAGGTTTGGGCCCAAACATTTCCCAGGGAAGACCCCAGGTGCTTGTACAAACCCGCGCCTGGTCGTTTGACACAGCCCCTCAGCCTGAACACCAGATACAGATGACAGAATTGGTATTAACTAAAGAGAACTTAAAACCTAAATAGCAAGCCTAAGTTGATAAAGCCTTAGGGGTCAAGTTGCTACAAGTTTTAATTAGGTCTAGGTTGATATAGTGCACACGGAATGTGGAGGGCGTTTATTGGGATGTTACCCTATTATTTTGATTTTTTTTTGTGTGTGTGCAGGAATTGGAGAGTGGCTCCAATGAGAATCAAGTTGTCACACAATTTTTATGTACTTTTGTCTTTTAGGATTTGATTTAATTAAATGAGTTTTAGGGTTTTTCTCTTTAAGTTTCCAAACAAGTTTGAAAGTTCACAATCAAAGGAAATACAAGTTGTATGTGTGATTGTATATTTCCTTTAATTTGCGTCTCTAAAGAGAAGGAAAGAAACCCTAAGCCAATTATCCCTAAGATAGAAAATTACTACCAACGAATTGATTTTTGGCTTTCTGAATTAAGTAGTGGTCCAAACAAGTCAAACAACACCACTACATTGAATAAAATCAAACAAGGATTCCAGAAAAGATTTTTGTAAGATTTTAAGAATTTGTTTGATAATTTTTTTGAATTTTTAATTGTACTGGTGTCAAAGTCCAGAAATGATACCTGTGGGTGTTTTGGACTTTTCAGTATTGCCACTAACCTCAGAAAATTTTTATGATTTTATATGATATGTAAAATTTCACAAGGATTCCAGCAAGCTAAATTTCACAAAAATTGGATGAGTATAAAAAAATTGAAAATTCTCAGACAGTAGCAAAACAGGAAGGTTAGAGGGTGTGACCCCTCTGCAATCCACGAATTTTCAAAAATTAAATACAAATTCAATTGATCTGAAATTTGGAAAAAATGTTCCAAACTTAATTGCAAATCACTCTATGAAATTTTATGATTTTAAGAGGCCTATGGTGTTAGGAATCGATTTTTCAAGTCCAGATAGAAATCTGGACCCAAAAAATAGAACACCAATACTTACAATGGAGTGGTGCTAAAGAAGCATACAAGCAAAGAATGTATTTTATAAGGCACCACTCCACTAAATCAAGTTGTTTGGGATCCTGAAATCCAAGTTTAATATATTTTTGGTAGTTTTAATTAATTATGTGACCAGAAAGAGGAACCAACCTGAATTTTCGCGGGAAGAAAAGGATCTTTGAGCTCTCGCTTCCAGATTCCCGCCTTCCCGCTGTAGTTCCTACACACACAAAAGAAAGAAAGAGAAGGGGATGATATATACTTCAAGCAAGGGAAAATGAGTTAATGCAAAGCCGTGCCTCCCCGGCAACGGCGCCAAAAAGTGATAGCGAATTCACGCGGTTTGTTAAAATACGTCGTTGTAACGCGTAAATCCGCTTTCGCTCTTAAATTTATATTCCTAGATAGGGGAGTATCTAGGGTCGTCCAAGGAGGCAATATGGTTGCAAAATTGATTCTCTTGCTCGGAATAAATCTCAACTTTCTTTTTGGTATTTTTTCAATATATCATTTTTTTTTTTAAGCTAAGGCAACATGCGAACTGATGGCGGAAAAAGTGATTTACACTTCAATTTAAATACTACTTTTATGTGGCAAGTAGAGCATCTCCCTAAGCTCACTCTAGGCAAGTGGAGGCCTAGAATAATTAGGGAGAGGGAGTGAAGAATGCTGAAAATAAGCTAATAGAAATGCAAACAAGAAATGCAAAGAAGGCAACTAGATAATTGATAAAGTGTTTTACAAAAGACCTAGTAGAGGAAAGCTTGTACTACTAGAAAAATGCAAATAAGAAAAGAAAACACAAATCCTCTAGATAGATGGTGAAGAAGAGGGCTTCTTGCTCCAAGGTTGGTGGCTCCCAATCTTGAAAAGAGTCCTTCAACTCCTTCCTTGCAGTGCTCTGCCAAGGTGATGTCCTCCAAGGCAAGCCCTAAGGGGGCGTGCCCTAAGCTTCTCTCCAAGGGTGGACGTCCACCCTAGGTCCTTCTCCCTTGCCTGGCCGTCCTCCTTGAAGTGGAAGAGTCCTCCTCCTTGGCGTGGCCCAAGTTGAAGAGAGTGGGGAGAAGAAGGCACCAAAAGGGCTGGTGGTGTGCCCCTTTAATCTCCTTCTCTACTCCTTCTCCTTGGGTGTAGGTATAGGTGGATGTAGGTAGAAAAATACACTAAGGGAGGATGCCCCCAAATGGTGGTAGGTGGTGGGTTTTTATAGAATAGGAAGGGGGCTAAGGTGTCCCTTGAAATGGAGGGCCAAGCTGGAATGATGGAGGTGGTTAAGGATCCAATGGCCAAGGGTGTTTGGCGCCACATTAAGAGGCACCAAGGGGGTAGTTATGGGGGTTGACACCCCTTGATATTGGCGCCAAAATGGCTTCTAGAAGAGGGTCTAAGTTGGTGCCAAGAAGGATTCTAGAAGGGGGGTTAGGTGGATGGCTAGGATGGCTTATGTGGGTAGGTGTAGGGTGGATTAAGGGCTGAAAGTTGGCGCCAATATAGAGGTGGTTAGGGGTAGTTTTTGGTGCCAACTTAAGGTGTCTTTTGGTGGAGATAATGGGGTGAAGGGATGGCTAGGAGGTGGTGCCAACTTGAGTAGAGTAGCTAGCTTAAGTAGGCTTAAGTTGGTGAAGCTAGCTAGGGTTGACTTTGAAGGTGGTGGATGGCCAAGGAGCTGGTTGTTAGCTAAGCTAAGCTAAGCTAAGCTAGCTTAGCTAATGGAGGAGTAGAGGAGAAGGTGTTGGAGCTAGGGTTTGGAGGGAGGAGCTGAGGAGGAGAAGTCTGGAGCTGGAGCTGGAGCTGGCAGCTGCTGAAGAGGCTGGCATGGGGCTACTCTAGCTGGCTTAGCTTGCTAGTTCTTTGCTAGTTGCTAAGCCAAGCTAAAGTGAGCTAGCTTCTACCAAAGTAAGCTGAGGTGAGCTAGGTCTGGTGCTCCCAGGGAGAATCAAGCTGGTTGAGGCAGCTAATTTAGCTTAGCTCAACTGAGTTGAGCTAAGCTGAGTCCCCGGGAGCTGGACTTGAGCTTCCTGAGCTGGGATGAATTCTTCTTCAGCTGGCTGGAGCTGAGTGGAGCTGGATGTAGCTGGATCTGAGCTGGGGTGAACTCCTGTCAACTTAGCTGAGCTAGCTAGAGCTCCCTGTGGACTAGTGGGAGCTGAGATGAGCTAGACTCAGCTAAGTTGAGGTGGATCTGAGCTGACTTGAGCTAGGGTGAGCTAAGGTGAACTCTCTTGAGCTGCCATCCAGCTGAGATTAACTGAATGGAGCTGGGATGAGCTAACCCTAGTTCAAGTAAGCTAGGTTCCAGCTGCGGTGAGCAGGATCAAGCTTAGGTGAGCTGGATCAAGCTGAGGTGAGCTGGATTAGGCTGAGTTCCAGCTAGTCTGGGCTTCTCCTTCACCATTTGCCTTCTTGAGTGCTAGGGTTTTAGGGATCTATATATCTGTACATCCCTAACACTCACAAAAACATATTAAAAAGATAATAAAAAATGCAATGCATGCCTAACCTATTTTATGCCTAAATGCAGCCCAAAAACCCGTTTGCGGAGTAAAATCCTAAGAGCTAGGTTTGTTTTAATGCATAACAATGATGATAAACTGGCGTTTATCACCTAACTCTTTGTGGTTAGATTTTAAATAATTAAATATTTTTGAAAATCTATTTTCTACCACGCGATTAAATACAATGACACATCATTTTATGTTAAAGTTTTCAACGAAAATGAAGATCACTATTTCAAAGGGTGTCGTTGTCGGGGAAGAAGCACGCTTATTAATTTTTTCAAGAATTTTATGTTATTTTTATGCTATTTTTAAAGCTTTTCTAAATTACTAACTATGGATCTTCTTCTGTGCAAAAACATGCAATGGACGCGGCGGGAGCGCATGACAGCTGCGATATTTTTGGTGGGCCTTGTCGCCACCTAGTGGACAACAACGGATGCTTGTGGGCCTTGATCCCATGCACGTAGGCGTACGGAGGAACCTTTATCTCCTTTAGTCACTAGATCTTAGTTTAGATTTAGTTTAGATAGACATTGGAACTTAATTTCTGTCTTGTGGACCCTTGTTGGGCATTTTTGGGATCGTGTTCCCTGTGTTTCTTTATTTCTTATCACTTTTGTAAGTAGGAGCATATTTTCGGGAGTGTGTTCCCATTTTATCTAGAGTATAGGATTATTTGAATTATTTGAACTGCATATAGGTTAGTTAGTTAGTTATATTAGGTTTGATTGCTTAATATTTAAAAAAATAATAATAATATTGAACTGCCTACTAGAAGATGCATATCAATAGAGCGATTATCTAGGACTGAATGAGTAGCATCTAGGTTTTCCTTTTGCATTGAAAATATCCTGCATTGAAGAAAGCTGGAGTAAGGTACGCCTTTTTCTTAAGCGTCAATTACCTGTCATGCGTCTGCATTGAACCTAAATCTAAGACAACTAAAGTGCTTGAATCGAATTAATTCATTGGTCACTTTAAAAATTGGGACTGCTAAGAGGTTGGACCTTAAAATCTGTGACTTAAAATTGTGTGCAAAAGGATCTTGTTTGCGAGATTTCAAAACTCAAAACACGAACATATGATTGCACACCTGAGACATTGTGCACCTCACACATAAGGTCATTAGATAAATTTTTACCTTTCCTCTTTGCACCATAAGGGAAGTTAGTCGGAAATCAACAAGCCTATCCACCAAGTTACTTCGGTTCCTCATGCGTGGGCTCGATTCAAGATTTCCATCCCTTGCAAGTAGGTTGTAGGCACCAATGAAGGTCAGCCTAGGAAGGGTAATTCTTGCAAAACTTGTTTGGCCACCAACTGAGCACCTAAGACCTAGAATCTACTAAAAACAGATCCCAATGTATTTGCGTTTGTTTTGACAGTGGTAGGAAGTTTCTGCTTATGTTCTGATTTCTTTTAAATCCTAAGAGAGTTAAACCTGTTTGGCTTAAAGAAATGGATCACCCTTGCTCCTATCATTTAGATTATCAGAGTCAATACTTCCCATATTTTAACCAGGATCCCATGTCCCGAGCGTATCCATCCTTTGATGGGTACATTGACAATTCATGGGATCATTCATATTCCTATCTTGGGAGTACTGGCCCGATAGCTCCCACTTCTGAGCAGAGCCTAGGAGCGAGATTTTCCAACCCTGGAATCCCTACTTCTATGCAAACACCCAACCCTCCCACCCTTCATGATTTTCCATATCGAGGTTGGACCGATACCCCTAGGCAACCAGAGCCTGAGATTGACTATCCTCCCCAATCTGATAGTAGTAGCCTCTCCTCTTTTATGATAGAAATGCAAAAACAACAAAAGGAAATGATGGAATCTATGGGAGAGATGTTGAGGAATAGTCAACAATTGAACAAAGAAATTAGACAACTTAGCTACGCTCTTCCTAGTAATTCTGATCCCTACCCATACGACTGTGATTATGAAAATAATTCTGAGGAAACAAATGACAATAGGGATCCTATTTTAAGTAGCTATCACTTAGACTCTCCCAATGAGACATGGCCACTAGAGTAGAACGATCCTAGTAATTATCCACCCAAGCTATATTGGAGTCAAAAGAAAGGGAAGATGGTACCTCTTGAGGACCTTGACCCTAATGACAGTATTTTCCTTACCCCTGATAACCTGGGTCAAGGTTGTATTGTTCCTATCACTTCCCCTATTAATTATCTGGTGGAATCCCATTCTACCCTTAGTGAGCCTAATCCTAACCCTCCACTTAGGGAATCAACACCTAACATTCAGCATCCTGAGGATTTAAATGCACCCAATGAAGGTGACCCTAAGGGAATGGAGGATGAATTAGATCAATTTTGGTCTCAGGGATATAAAGAGTCTATTTTAGAGGATGAGGATACCCCAATGGAGGAACCCAGACTGAAAATCTGGAGTGAATCATAGGAGGATTATTTGTTATTTGAGGACTTACCCCCCGAGGATATAAATAATATGGTGAAATCCATATTCCTCCCTTCTTTGGAGAGTCATCCTCCATCAAACCAGGAGTTGATATTAGAGGAGGACAAACACAATAGTGAGAAGCCTAGGAGAGACTCTCGGGGACAAAACACATCAATTGAGGATTTACACCCTGAGAAGAATAAAGAATTGCATGATATAGGCTTACTCCAAAACATTAAGATGGATCCTCCATCAGAAATAATTGATGATACTGAAGCAACTCCTTTCTTTACTAATGAATACATATACACCTCGACAAAAATTTGAGTGAACCAAAAGAATTCATGGATGAGATTAATGATAATGATTCTATTGCTTTGACCCTGCCATTAAAGGAATTTAATTTGGAGTCCACCATTGATTCACATATACTGGGATGTGAAAATATGACTCCGATCATTAATGTTAGGCCGGGTGACGTGAATTTTTTTCCAATTGTTAGGGAGAATGTACAATCTGAATCATTGTTGGAATTGGACCTGACACTGACTAAGCCCTCATTGGACTTAATCATTACCTTCCAACACTACAAATAACCCTTACACTCCCTAACCGATCCTTGGCTCAGATCTCTGCTCATGTACATTCTTTCTAGAGAACATATCAGGCCAGTACATCCTCAGGTAGAATGGCGAGTGTGGATTGATGCTTGTACTTTGAGTCTCGCCATTCAAGGGTTTGAAATAATAATGTTTATATCTTTTAAAACCCATCCTGCTGTTGAACGAACGAGTTGCTACGCTAACGTGTTCGATTTTGAAAAACCTGTCGTTGTAGTTTGAAAGCGAAGAACTCGTGTTCAACAAAAAAAATTTACACCGAAATGGAAATTCCAGGTCAAACATAGGGAGGCTACGTCGATCTATATTCGTAATTATATTTTTTTAGAATTTTTCTTGAAAAGCGAGGCGATGTAATTACAATGAAGCCAAAACAACAATCAGACTAAAAAGGGAGAGGGAGAGAGAGAAAACATGCATTCAATAATTCAAAATGTTTATACAATAAAACCAAATAAGAATTACACTAGAAAGTGGGAAATCAGCTATACTAGAAAGTAGGAAAATTCTACACTAGAAAGCTGTAAAGAAGAATGGGAGAGAGAAGTTATCCTCCTCGACGAATGCTTGGTGGACGAGCCAGATGGGACGACGCCTGGACGAAGGAGGACTGAGTGAAAGGAGGACGAAGCAGAAGAATGGGAATGGGGCAGCACGTCATCATCATTGCGGGATCCACTTCCGAACGAGGGATGAAAATTTGACTTTATCTCGCGAGGAGCATCCTAGGTGTGGGACAAGCTTCTATTGAGCTTTGGAGAGGTAGAGAAGAGAAGGAAGGGATGAGAATTTCGTGTGGAGGGGGTCTCCTTTTATAGTTGCAAGGAGTGGGGGCAATTTAGTCATTACAACTCTTAAAGCATTAATTCAGGACCTTTAGTGACGGATAAAATCATCGCTAAAGGTCTGAACGTGGGCGTAGTGGGCGGCGCACGCGCTCTCCCTCGCTTGCCCGTGCGCGCAACACATGCACATGTTTGGCCATTCTCATGGTCAGACGACTTAAATCGCGCTACGCCTGCCTCCTCAGCGCGCGCCCAATCGCGTGCTATGCCGCGTTATCGCCGCTCGTGCAATAGTGCATGGGTGCTATCGGGTGTGCGCAACCATTCTATCGCGATCCGACGGTCGATTGAAGGAGTGCCTCCGCTCCAAATTCCGCATGGCGAGGCTCGAACGCACTTCTGCGCTTCGCGTTAGAGCGCTCGACCAATGCGCTGGGGGCACGTTTTTGTCGAGCGCCTAACTTCAGCGCGGGCGCATCGCAGCCGTTGGATCAAGTGGGGAAGGGCGGATGTGGGGGCTTCAACGGGTGCATGAGGGTGATTGGGTGGCCAAGATGGCACCACATGGCGCCATCTTGGCCGTCCATCTTCTGGATGATGTAGATGGTGCCACGGATGTCGGATTGACTCGATTTTTACGTCGTTAGGCTGCGATCATCGATATGAATCCATCCGTGCGGTCGGATTTATTGTTTGAAGTGTGGATTTATACCGTCTTGGCCCTTGATCTTCTAGGATTCCCCGGTCACTATCTGATGCTACAGATGCCTGATTAGGGCGATCTTGGAGTCGTTGAACTCCAATCGTCACCCTGATCACATCTGTATGGTTGGCTCTTTGATCCGAGGCCCCGATAAAAAGTTTGCCTTGTCCAAGCACAAAAAAGGAGACAATTAACCTTCATTTATTCAAACTACTCTAAATGCAAGATGATGCATGTTATGCAATATTTATAGCATGCAATGCAATCCTTTGCTTAAGAACATGCATAAATAGACATCTTAAGTTGTGTAAACGTGTTTACATCATGCCCCCATGCCTATCTTTTACTAGTCCCTAGCAGAAACTATATGCTATTATAAAAGAATTAGGTTGGATTATTTGGGCATGAGTTATTTTCAATCATTAAGAAACTGTCTACTTAGGATCTGAACTTTCAAAGATACAACAGTGCCCGAGTATCTGCCAAAATGCAGACCGCCTCAAGCCCTCACCTTATTCAAAGAAAAATTTCTTTTTCTCTTTTTCCTCTTTTCTATTTTTTTTGGATTTTCAAGTTTTAGGGTTTAAGAGTGGCTTTCTACAGCCATTCAACTCACCCAAGATTTGATGAGAAGCCTAAGTTTTAAGCATCTTATTGTGAATGTGATAGACTCGTTGGCCGGCAGTTAAAACAGACTTCGGATTTCTACGCTCCTATGTGACCTAAAAAAAAAAAAAGAATTCTGGCTAAAGGTGTATCTTTCAAACCGGTAGCTTTCTCCCTACTTTTATATATTAACGGGATCAACACAAGGGTGAATCTAGTGTATATCTCCCCGGTTTATTCTACTTCTCCGCTTCTTCCTAAGTGTTTTGGGAATTTTCAGTGCATTTACTGAGCTGGGTTCTAGACAACCGGTTGATGAGCTGTTACCACCGACAACTTGGTAGCTATACTCGTGCGGCGAAGTGTGGTTTATTTCTTTTTTTTTTCTTTTCTCCTTTTCTTTTTGATTTTTTTTTCTTTTTGTTTAAGTAGGTGGCTTCCCTGGTCTAAGATTTACCTAAAGGTAGCAAAAAGAGAAAGGTCCGGTGACTGGGCTCTGGACAACTGATGTAAACACATTTACACTACTTAAAATGTCTATTTTTGAATGTTCTTAAGCATAGGATTGCATTTCATGATATAAATATTGCATAACATGCATCATTTTGCATTTAGAGTAGTTTGAATAAAATGGAGGTTAATTGTCTCCTTTTATGTGCTTGGACAGGGCAAACACTTAATCGGGGCCTCGGATCAAAGATCCAACCGTATGGATGTGATCAGGGCGACTATTGGAGTTCAACGACTCCAAGATCGCCCTAATCAGACATCCGTAGCATTAGATAGTGACTGAGGAACCCTAGAAGATCAAGGGCTAGGATGGTGAAAATCCTCACTTCAGATGACAAATCCGACCGCACGGATGAATTCGGATCGACGATCGCAGCTCAACGACACAAAAATCGAGTCAATCCGACATCCGTGGCACCATCCACAACTTCCATAAGATGGACGGCCAAGATGGCACCACGTGGTGCCATCTCAGCCGCCCAAACGGCCTCCAGCACCGCCGCACCTCTTCTTCTTCAATCACTCCGTTGATTCTCCACCGTTGGATCAAGATCCAACGGCTGTGGATGCGGCTGGCTGATTCGTCTGCGCGACCATTTCGTCCGCGTAGCGCAGCGGAGATGAAGCGGTGGGCGAAGCAAAGGTCGTGGGATCGAGTCCTGCGAGCCTCAAATCAGGCACAAGCGAGCGGCGCGTGGAGCGTCAGATTGCGATCCAACGGCTGCGCAAGCCCAATAGCGCCGACGCGTGATTGGATGCGCAATCACACGTAGGCGGGCGCGCAGCGTAGCGGGTGAAGATGCGTTTTAAGCCGTCCGATCTCGCGATTGGACGGCTGAGACTCAGCGTGCGTGTGGTGGCGTTGAGCGCACAGGCAGCTGAAGCAGCACGCGTGGGAGCGGAAGCTACGCCCACGTCGAGGCTTTAGTGATGGATTTATCCGTCACTAAAGACCCCTCATTTATTATTTTGAAGTTGTAATGTCCATTTTGCCCCCACTCCTTGCAACTATAAAAGGAGACCCCCTCCATACAAAATTTTCATCCCTTCCTTCTCCTCTACCCCTCCAAAGCTCAAGAGAAGCTTGTCCCACACCCGGGATGCTTCTCGCGAGATAAAGTCCAATTTTTGTTCCCCTTCGGAAGTGGATCCCGCGACGACGACGGCGTGCTGCTTCATTCCCGTTCTTCTGCTTCGTCCTCCTTCGTCCTACTTCATTCCCCTTCGTCCAGGCGTTGTCCCGTCTGGCTCGTCCTCCAAGCAACCGTCGAGGAGGATTTCTCTCTCCCTATTCTTTTTACTGCTTTCTAGTATAGATTTAATGATTTCTAGTGTAGTTTTGTTCGTCATCCAAGCAATCGTCGAGGTGGACATTTCTCCCTCCATTCTTTTAATGCTTTCTAGAGTAAATTTATCGCTTTCTAGAGTAATTGTTTTATGCTTTCTAGTTATAATGAACAATCTCCTCAATGAAAAATTCCTTGTTTATTCTACATCTCATTTTAATTTCTCTGTGTAATATTCTCTTTCTCTCTTACTCTCTCTCTCTCTTCTATTTATTGTAAATAATTAGATAGTTTTAAATTGAATTATTCTGTGACAAATAAAAAGAAACGCGTAGTTTTTAAATCAAACGTCCGCCTCCCTGTGTTCAACCTGGAATTTTCATTTCGGTATAAATTTTATTTGTTGAACACGAATTCTTCGCTTTCGAACTACAACGACAGGTTTTCCAAAATCGAACACGTTAGCGTAGTGTTCGTTTACGTTCAACATTTTGGCACCTTTGTCGGGGAGGCGACTCTCTTTGGTTTCTCTTCGCATTTTCTAACTTACAAATCATTTACCTCACTTTTCTCCTTTCTTGTTGTGATTGCAGATACTCTTTCGAGACAGGCAAAAGCGGTAGATCAGAGTAAAATACTGTAGAAGGTTTTGTGAGTTATCCCCCACCCCCCACCAATTAGATTTCATTCCACAACATAATAATTCAAACATCAATCAACCTAGGTGTTTTTATAAACTCTAAGGTTAGATTGTTTGTTGTTTGACACCCATACTCACCCCAACCCCCATATTAAAAAAAAGAAAAAAATTAAAAAAATCTCAAAGAGGTACACAACCTCATCTGATTTTCAAACTCAACCGGTAAACTGACCTCAGGAACCAGTACACACATTCAAACACATAATTGAATAGAAATCAGATTAGGTAATCATTTGTTTTCCTAATTAAGTGGTGCATCAGTTCAATTGTTTGAGTTGATTGGGCCGCACCACTTCAAATAAAATAAACTCATCAAGTAGCTGCCAATTAGGTTCAACTCTTAGGGATTTACTAGGCACTGCACATTCTTTTTAAACTTTAAAGGAAAGCATCTTCACCTGTGCTTGCAAAACCTGGTGTGCCAACGAAACCTATTTGAAAACACCTAAAGTTGAATCCTAAAAGCTACTAAGCAAGATTTGAACCTTAAAATTCACCACATCAAAAAAATAATCTTGCTTGAAAACCACTGGTTGTGCACGCACACATAAATCAATCAATCATTAAGGGCACAACCCATTTAAAGGGCCCATCACATTCCAAAGCACATTCAAACCTAGCCCTAAATAAAATAGAGTAGACGTTGGCCTTAAGGATTGGACTCGCTCTTCAGAACCCAGAACGAGATTATTTTCGATTAGTCTGTTTCTACTGTTCAATCTGATGTCTAGCTAGGGGAGCAGAGTCAAACGATCGCGGCTGGGGGGTACACTAGGAACCGGAGGCGCAAGCCGAAGGAAGAACCTTCTCCCCAGTCCCTCCTTCTAACTGGTTGGATTGAACAGACAGAAGTAGATCAAATCGTTCCTTTATCTCAAGACAGGTTTGGGAGTCTGTAGGTTTGTAGGCTAACCAATTTAAGGACAGGTTTGATTGTTTGTATTGCATGGCACCTTTCTTCCTCCCGTGTCTCATGAATCCTTCCACATATTTCACACATTCCCGCTCTTTCCCTCCTGTTGTGAATTATCCTCAACATGACGATTATCCCAACTCGTATTGTAATCAACCATCAGTTAGTTGGGATAATTCGGATTGGGGATACAATTCCAGAACCCTGTGTTTAGGGTCTAACCCTGAACACTTTGATTCTGATTTCTATCCTTCTCAGAGCTACATCGATTATAGATCATCTTCCTTTCATGCACAACCTAATACGATCTACAATCAAGAAGGATACACCGATCCTTACCCATCCTCTGATTTCACTGCCTTTAGGTCATCACCATCTTTTCAACAATCTGAAATGACCTATTATCAGGAAGGGTATAACGAATCTCAATTCGTTAATTCCCCTGCATTAAGCCCAAACCTGCCCAACCCTGGACCAACTCATTTGGTTCAGGTTAACTGGGTTTAAGATAAGGTTCTCACTAACTTGAGGAATATCATTCAATCTTTAGAAGTTCAGCCAATACCTTGCATTGAGAGATTGAATCCCCTGATTGAAATGATTGATGATTTAAACAAGTCTTTGTTGGATTGGCTCCAGGATGTTAAGGATAAGAACCCGGGTGAGTTTCTACTTGGGAAATTAGCAAAATTAAGGATGAGATTCGTGGTTGCTTTGATTCAATCTTGGAATAATTCCCAGGATGAACCCTCTTCAGGAAAGCCAATGACAGAACCCGCTCAGGCACCTGTTGGGGGGGACACGTGTTACGAGGCTGACCAGATTAAATTAAAACAACCAATTAAGGATGATCTGATTTCTTCGCCTGAGATCCTTAAGCCAGGTTACGAGGAAACGTATGTCTCCTTGAAACAGAAAGTGACAAATGATTTTGGGACATACATTAATACGGATCCTGATGGTGAAGATTCAAGTTGCAAAGTCTCACGCGAGATTTCTGAACATGATTTCTGTGAGACGATTGGACCTGAGGAATTTGATAGATCATTTGATAGCCCAATAACTGAGGAAACTGATCTTATTAGGGCACACATTACGGATCCAGAATTGCATTTTCTGGAGGAATCAATTCAATGCCCTAATTATCAGTTACACCCTGTTGAGCTTATTGATGATTCTAATTCTGAGATAATTAGACCCAAGTCAATTTTAATTCTGCCATATCATTTAGACTTGGAGATTTCAGACGGGGTGATAAATATACAAGAGGTCCTGGAATTTGATATACTGAATGAGGAGGATAGGAGCTGGGAAATTTTGATTTGGGAAGTTAATTTTGGAGGAAATGGAAGATTGAGTCGAAGGGTTCCTTTTAAGCTGAAACCACCAAATCAGAACCCTTACGACATTTGTTTCGAGGATGTTCAACTCAAGCACACATTCAACGATTATCCTTTTGAGCTTCAATTCTCTGTAACCCGACTTTTTGGTCTTGGGTTGCATCCTCATAAATCGCAAGCCCGACCCCGCTTACATTCTGATTTCAGGTTTTGGGTAATTTTTATCCAGAACCTAGGATATTCTCGATTATGGGGTGTGGGTCTGCACCACAACCTGGTCCACATCTGTGGACCTCTGTTGACAGGTCGGAGGATTCTTCTGTTTAATCTAATTCTGACCTGCACTTGTGAATTTTTCATTTCTTTCCTTATATTGTGTGCCTAGCTGAAGGCACTAAACTCAGCACAGATACAGTTTTTCTTAGTTTTCATCTTGGAGTGGACCTGATATTCACGCAATTCAGGTGCTTTCTACACTTTTCCACTCTGTTTTATGTCTTTTTAATACAATGAGGACATTGCATTAGATAGGCATGGGGGGGTGGATATTCATCTTTGAATTCATTCGTCAGCTCCCTAGATTTGTTTATTTTCTTTTATAAAAAAAAAAATTTCAGAATTAGGAAAGAGAATTTGGGTTTAAGAAAATTTTCAATCTTAGGAAATACTACATTAGGATCTGAACACAAAGACCCCTCAGGTCTTTGGACTTAATTAGCCTGTGTATCCACTAAAATGTGGATTTGTCTTTGAGTCCTCACCATCTTAATTCTATTATAATTGGAATAAATAAGTTTGGGTGATAAGTACACGACTTATTAACCCACCCTCTGATTTGAGGGAATTTTGAGTCTTAAGCATCTACACACTTTCTTTGCACTGACTCGTTGTTCGACGATTTTAACGGAAATTGGGTAGCTAATGAACCTTCTAGGGTGATATGGCTGGCAAGTTATCGTGGGTAAGAGCCCATAGGTAGGTTGTCCAGAGCCCAGTCACTGGACCTTTTTTTTTTTTTTTTGCTGCCTTTAGGTAAATCTTAGACCAGGGAAGCCACCTACTTAAAAAAGAAAAAAGAAAAGGAGAAAAGAACAAAAAGAAATAAGCCACACTTCACCGCACTAGTATGGCTAGCAAGTTGTCGGTGGTAACAGCTCATCGACCGGTTGTCCAGAACCTAGCTCAAAAAATGCACTAAAAAATTCCAAAACACTTAGGAAGAAGCGGAGAAGTAGAATAAACCGGGGAGATATACACTGGATTCACCCTTGTGTTGACCTCGTAAAAAATAAAAGTAGGGAGAAAGCTACCAGTTGTAAAGATACACCTTTAGGTAGAATTCTTTTTGAGGTCACCTAGAGGCGTAGAAATCCGAAGTCTGTTTTAATTGCCGGTCAACGAGTCTATCACAATCACAATAAGATGCTTAAAGCTTAGGGTTCTCATCAAATCTTGGGTGAGTTGAATGGCCGTAGAAAGCCACTCTTAAACCCTAAAATTTGAAAATCCAAAAAAAATTAGAAAAGAGAAAGAGAAAAAGAAATTTCTCTTTTAATAAGGTGAGGGCTTGAGGCGGTCTGCATTTTGGCTGATACCCGGGCACTGTTGTGTCTTTGAAAGTTCAGTTCGTAAGTAGACAATTTCTTAATAATTGAAAATAACTCAAGTCCAAATAATCCAACCTAATTCTTATATAAATAGCATATAGTTTTTGCTAGGGACTAGCAAAAGATAGGCATGGGGGTATGATGTAAGCACATTTACACTACTTAAAATGTCTATTTTTGCATGTTCTTAAGCATAGGATTGCATTTCATGATATAAATATTGCATAACATGCATCATTTTGCATTTAGAGTAGTTTGAATAAAATGGAGGTTAATTGTCTCCTTTTATGTGCTTGGGCAGGGCAAACATTTAATCGAGGCCTCAGATCAAAGATCCAACTGTATGGATGTGATCAAGGCGACGATTGGAGTTCAACGACTCCAAGATCACCCTAATCAGACATCAGTTGCATCAGATAGTGACCGGGGAACCCTAGAAGATCAAGGGCCGGGATGGTGAAAATTTACACTTCAGATGACAAATCTGACTGTACGGATGAATTCGGATCGACGATCGCAGCTCAACGACACAAAAATCAAGTCAATCCGACATCCGTGGCACCATCCACAACTTCCAGAAGATGGATGGCCAAGATGGCGCCACGTGGTGCCATCTCAGCCGCCCAAACGGCCTCCAGCACCGTCGCACCTCTTCTTCTTCAATCAGCACGTCGATTCTCCGCCGTTGGATCAAGATCCAATGGCTGTGGATGCGGCTGGCTGATTCGTCTGCGCGACCATTTCGTCCGCTTAGCGCAGCGAAGATGAAGCGGCAGGCGAAGCAGAGGTCGCGGATCGAGTCCCGCGAGCCTCAAATTAGGCACAAGCGAGCGGCGCGTGGAGTGTCAGATTATGATCCAACGGCTACGCGTGCCCAATAGCGCCGACGCGCGATTGGATGCGCAGCGTGGATGCGCGATCACACGCGGGCAGGTGCGCAGCGTAGCAGGCGAAGATGCGTTTTAAGCTGTCCAATCTCGCTATCGGACGGCTGAGACTCAGCGTGTGTGCGATGGCGTTGAGCGCGCGGGCAGCTGAAGCGGCGCGCATGGGCACGGAAGCTACGCCCACGTCGGGGCTTTAGTGACGGATTTATCCGCCACTAAAGACCCCTCATTTATTGTTTTGAAGTTGTAATGTCCATTTTTCCCCCACTCCTTGCAACTATAAAAGGAGACCCCCTCCATACGAAATTTTCATCCCTTCCTTCTCCTCTCTACCCCTCCAAAGCTCAAGAGAAGCTTGTCCCACACTTGGGATGCTTCTCGCGAGATAAAGTCCAATTTTCGTTCCCCTTCGGAAGTGGATCCCACGACGACGACGGCGTGTTGCTTCATTCCCGTTCTTCTGCTTCGTCCTCCTTCGTCCTGCTTCATTCCCCTTCATCCAGGCATCGTCCCGTCCGGTTCGTCCTCCAAGCAACCGTCAAGGAGGATTTCTCTCTCCCTATTCTTTCTACTGCTTTCTAGTATATATTTAATGATTTCGAGTGTAGTTTTGTTCGTCATCCAAGCAATCGTCGAGGAGGACATTTCTCCCTCCATTCTTTTAATGCTTTCTAGAGTAAATTTATCACTTTCTAGAGTAATTGTTTTATGCTTTCTAGTTGTAATGAACAATCTCCTCAATGAAAAATTCCTTGTTTATTCTACATCTCATTTTGATTTCTCTGTGTAATATTCTCTTTCTCTCTTACTCTCTCTCTCTCTCTCTTCTATTTATTGTAAATAATTAGATAGTTTTAAATTGAATTATTCTGTGACAAATAAAAAGAAACGCGTAGTTTTTAAATCAAACGTCCGCCTCCCTGTGTTCGACTCGGAATTTTCATTTCGGTATAAATTTTATTTGTTGAACACGAATTCTTCGCTTTCGAACTATAATGACAGGTTTTCCAAAATCGAACACGTTAGCGTAGCATTCGTTTACGTTCAACAACAACCTACCTAGGGGTTGTTACCCACGATAACTTGCCAGCCATATCACCCTAGAATGTTCATTAGCTACCCAATTTCCGTTAGAATCGCCAAACAACGAGTCAGTGCAAAGAAAGTGTGTAGATGCTTAAAACTCAAAAATTCCCTCAAATCAGAGGGTGGGTTGATAAGTCGTGTACTTATTAGCCAAACTTATTTAATCCAATTATGATAGAATTAAGATGGCAAGGACTCGAAAGATAAATCCACATTTTAGTGGATACACGGGCTGATTAAGTCCAAAGACCTGAAAGGTCTTTGCGTTCAGATCCTAATGTAAAATTTCCTAAGATTGAAAAGTCCTAATGTCCAACTAATCCTTCCTAATTTTGATTTTTTTTAATGTATAAATAAGAAAAGAAAAACAATTTACATGAATTTCATAAAGCTGACCAAATGATTAAAAAATGAATCCACCCCCCATGCCTAGCTGATGCAATGTCCTCATTGAAAAAGAGATATGAAAGGAAGGATAGAATATGAAAGATGTCACCTGAATATGAAGCTCGTATCAGCCTTGTGTCATATGTACAACTGCTGAGTTTAATGCCGTCAGCTAAGCGAAGTCCAGCCAAAGAAGTCACAGAATGGCTAGAGCAACTATGTCTGAGACAGGTTCTGGAAGAATACAGTCAATAACAAGCTTCAGATGTAGACCGTTGACTTTAAATGTGTTACCCATCTTTGGGTCAGAAATCTGAACAGCTCCATTTGGAAAAATCTGGTCAATTATGAATGGGCCATTCCATTTAGATCTAAGTTTTCCAGGAAAGAGCTTAAGTTTAGAATCGAATAACCAGACCTTCTGGTTTGTCTCAAAGCTCTTGCGGGAAATCAGTTGATCATGTAGAACTTTGGTCCGAGCCTTGTAGATCTTGGAATTCTCATAAGCATCATTTCTAAGCTCCTCCAACTTAGATGGTTGGAGTTTCCTGGTCTTCTCAGCTAAATTCAGATCTAAATTGCATTGTTTGATTGCCCAGAATGCCCTATGTTCAATCTCTACGGGTAGATGGCAAGCCTTTCCATACACCAAACGGAATGGAGACATGCCGATGGCCATTTTATAGGCCGTACGGTATGCCCAAAGAGCGTCCTCAAGCTTTTGAGTCCAGTCCTTGCGATCAGGCCTACCATTTTTTGCAGAATGTTCTTGATCTCTCGATTGGAGATCTCAGCTTGTCCATTCATTTGGGGGTGGTGATGTAAACACATTTACACTACTTAAAATGTCTATTTATGCATGTTCTTAAGCATAGGATTGCATTTCATGATATAAATATTGCATAACATGCATCATCTCGCATTTAGAGTAGTTTGAATAAAATGGAGGTTAATTGTCTCCTTTTATGTGCTTGGACAGGACAAACATTTTATCAGGGCCTCGGATCAAAGATCCAATCATATGGATATGATCCGGGCGACGATTGGAGTTCAACGACTCCAAGATCGCCCTAATCAGGCATCCGTAGCATCAGATAGAGACCAAGGAATCCTAGAAGATCAAGGGCCAGGATGGTGTAAATCTGCACTTCAGATGACAAATCCGACCGCACAGATGAATTCGGATCGACGATCGCAGCCCAACGACACAAAAATCGAGTCAATCCGACATCCGTGGCACCATCTACAACTTCCAGAAGATGGACAGCCAAGATGGCACCACGTGGCGCCATCTCAGCCGCCCAAAAGGCCGCTGGCATTTTGTGAAGGCCCCCACCCGATCACTCTCCGCCGTCAGATGGAGATCCAATGGCTGTGGCCGCCCAGCGCTTAAAACGTGCGCTCGACCATCCGCGCCCCGCAGCGCAGCGGTCGAGCGCGCTTATCGAGCGCGGGGCGCGGGTTCTAGCCGTGGCGAGGGGATTGGAGGCGCGGGTAATTGAGGCACGTGGAGCGTCGGATGGAGATCGTGCGGTCGCGGGCGCCCGATAGTGCCGACGCGCGATTGGATGCCCCGCGTAACGCGCGATCGCACGCGCAGGCGGGCGGGTTGCAGCGGGCGCGGACGCGATTTAAGCCGTCCGATCTCGCGATCGGACGGCTGAAAAGCGCTGGACGTGCACGACCGTTGAGGAGCGGGCAGCCGAGGAGGCGCGCGTGGGCGCGGCGGCGACGGCCACGTCAGGGCTTTAGTGACGGATTTATCCGTCACTAAAGACCCCTTATTTATTATTTTCAAGATGTAATGTCCGTTTTGCCCCCACTCCTTGCAACTATAAAAGGAGACCCCCTCCATACGAAATTTGTTGGTGCTAGAGCACCATGATCATTTGTTTTGATGATAACAAAACACGTGTTATTTAACATTTGCACTTGAAGTCTTAGATTTCAGGTCAATTGCAAATGTAGACGTGTTTAGATGGTGTTCGAGATCGCATCCAGGACGGATTGGAGGAGCTTGATGGAGAACAGAAGAGATTCTCAAGGAGCGATATATTAAAGATGGAAGGAAATGAAGAATAGGATAGATTTCCTTCTTTTGTACTTGTTGTATTTTTCGTTTCTTTTGTTGCTCTTTATTTCCTTAGATAATTCATGTTAAAGAGCCTCAAAGTGCCCTAACAGTAGTCCTAGGAGCACCTGCACAACACTAGGATACTTAGGTTTTCTGTAGAATACTTAGAAAACCAATATAGGGTTCAAACAGAGTTTCTAGACGTCTAATTCCCAAATCAGACGTCTGATAAAGTATTTTAAGACGTCTGACTGTTGTTTCAGACGTCTGATAACTGTTAGGCTGGACATAGTTAGTTCTGTCTGATGAAATCAGACGTCCAGACCTTAGACTAGACGTCTTAGGAGACGTCTGATGACTTTGCCAGACGTCCAATTAGTGGACCGTTGGTTGGCTTAGCAAACACACAAGGATATGACCGTTAGAGTCTTATCAGACGTCCATAAGACTGTCCAGACGTCTGATAATTGACCGTTTTGCCTCGGCTGACCCAAAATATCTTCTTAGAGATTTTCTAGCCGTTGCAACGTTTGGAAATCCATTCCCACAGAAAAAGTAGGTTTCCAGACGTCCAGACATAGTGCCAGACGTCCTGTATGTCATCTGATGGACTTGCACAAAAACCCTGTTTAGATCTGATCCAAGTCAGGAAGAGACACGCCCAAAATCAGACGTCTGTCCTTGAAATCAGACGTCTTAAAGTGAACTTCCAGACGTCTGATGATATAATTAGACGTCTGATAAGCCTGTCAGAGCAATGATTGTTCCTGATTTCGGGCTGATTCTCTTGGGCTTTGTTCCCAACGGCTATAGAACCTTTCCTAAGCCTTCCAAAGCCTTCCTAAGGCCTTTATAAATAGAGGGGAACCTTTGCAACACAAATACACTAAGAAACACCTAGAGACACCAAGATACACAAGAAACAATTTGTATTACACTTTCCACTCTCTTGTGTCCTAGCTAGTTCTTGCTCTCCAAGCTCAAGCTCCATTCTCTTGAGAGCATCAAGCTGTTGCACACCCGCTCTCCCACCGTAGTTCACGAGAGCGAAGTTGCGCCGTCGCGTGGCTCACGTACCGCATCATCAACTCGACGCACTCCTTGCAAAGGGGAGTTTCCTAATTCCTATAGAAGCTAGGTTCATAATTACTTTGTTGGCTCTATAGGATTACCTGTTTATTTTATCTTTGTTATTTGGTTGGGTATTCGCTTTGCGAATTCCCGTCACCTTCGCGAGACAAAATCCTTCTCGTGGAGAGAAGGGGTTGAGGTACGCTACCCTTGTCTAAGTAGCGTGGTTGTATTGAGGTTGAATCACCCTCGTTTAAAGTGATTCGATTTAGTGGATTTTGATCAACTTGGTTGATCGGAAAATCCTAACTCGAGAGGGTTAGGTGGTGGTTTTCACCCGGTTTGGGTTTCCACCTAAAAATACTTTGTGTACTTTGTGTGATTGTATTTTGTGAAGATTGTTTATTTTATTTCCGCAATTATTACGTCACCCCCTCCTGGTAGGGCCCGGAAATTTCAAAATTCTCATCCCTTCTTTCTCCTCTCTACCCCTCCAAAGCTCAAGAGAAGCTTGTCCCACACCCAGGATGCTTCTCGCGAGATAAAGTCCAATTTTTGTTCCCCTTCGGAAGTGGATCCCGCGATGACGACGGCATGCTGCTTCGTTCCCGTTCTTCTGCTTCGTCCTCCTTCGTCCCGCTTCGTTCTCCTTCGTCTAGGCGTCGTCCCGTCCGGCTCGTCCTCCAAGCAACCGTCGAGGAGGATTTCTCTCTCCCTATTCTTTTTACCGCTTTCTAGTATAGATTTATTGCTTTCTAGATTAATCTACTCGTCCTCCAAGCGACCGTCGAGGAGGACATTTCTCCCTCCATTCTTTTAATGCTTTCTAGAGTAAATTTATCGCTTTCTAGAGTAATTATTTTATGCTTTCTAGCTGTAATGAACAATCTCTTCAATGCAAAAAAATTCCTTGTTTATTCTACATCTCATTTTGATTTCTCTGTGTAATATTCTTTTTCTCTCTTACTCTCTCTCTCTTTTATTTATTGTAAATAATTAGATAGTTCTAAATTGAATTATTCTGTAACAAATAAAAAGAAACGCGTAGTTTTTAAATCAAACGTCCGCCTCCCTGTGTTCGACCCGGAATTTTAATTTCGGTATAAATTTTATTTGTTGAACACGAATTCTTTGCTTTCGAACTACAACGACAGGTTTTCCAGAACCGAACACGTTAGCGTAGGTTCGTACACGTTCAACATTTTGGCGCCGTTGCCGGGGAGGCAACGATCTTTGATTTCTCTTCGCATTTTGTAACTTACAAATCATTTACCTCACTTTTCTCCTTTCTTATTGTAATTGCAGGTACTCTTTCGAGACAGGCAAAAGCGGTAGGTTGGAGTAAAGTGCTGTAGAAGGTTTTGTAAGTTACCCCCACCTCCCACCCATTAGATTTCATTTCATCACATAATAACTCAAACATCAATCAACCTAGGTGTTTTTATAAACTCTAAGGTTAGATTGTTTGTTGTTTGACACCCATACTCACCCCAACCCCCACATTAAAAAAAAAAAAAATCTCACAGAGGTACACAACCTCATCTGATTTTCAAACTCAACCGGTAAACCAATCTTAGGAGCCGGTACACACATCCAAACACATAATTGAGTAGAAATCAGATTAGGTAATCATTTGTGTGCCTAATTAAGTGGTGCAACAGGCCAATTGTTTGAGTTGATTGGGACGCACCACTTCAAATAAAATCAACTCATCAAGTAGCTGCCAATTAGGTTCAACTCTTAGGGATTTACCAGGCACTCCACATTCTTTTTAAACTTTAAAGGAAAACATCTTCACTTGTGCTTGTAAAACTTGGTGTGCCAACGAAACTTGATTGAAAACACCTAAAGTTGAATCCTAAAAGCTACTAAGCAAGATTTGAATCTTAAAATTTACCACATCAAAAACAATCTTGCTTGAAAACCACTGGTTGTGCACTCACACACGAATCAATCAATCATTAAGGGTACAACCCATTTAAAGGGCCCATCACATTCCAAAGCACATTCAAACCTAGCCCTAAATGAAATAGAGTAGACGTTGGCCTTAAGGATTGGACTCGCTCTTCAGAACCCAGAACGAGATTATTTTCGAATAGTCTGTTTCTACTGTTCAATCTGATGTCTAGCTAGGGGAGTAGAGTCAAACGATCGCGGCTGGGGGGTACACTAGGAACCGGAGGCGCAAGCCGAAGGAAAAACCTTCTCCCCAGTCCCTCCTTCTAACTGGTTGGATTGAACAGATGGAAGTAGATCAAATCGTTCCTTTATCTCAAGATGGGTTTTGAGAGTCTGTAGGTCTTTAGGCTAACCTATTTAAGGACAGGTTTGATTGTTTGTATTGCAGGGCACCTTTCTTCCTCTCGTGTATCATGAATCCTTCCACATATTTCACGCATTACCGCTCTTTCCCTCCTGTTGTAAATTATCCTCAACATGACGATTATCCCAACTCGTATTGTAATCGACCATCAGTTAGTTGGGATAATTCAGATTGGGGATACAATTCCGGACCCCCGTGTTTAGGGTCTAACTCTGAACACTTTGATTCTGATTTTTATCCTTCTCAGAGCTACATCGATTATAGATCGTCTTCGTTTCATGAACAGCATAATACAATCTACAATCAAGAAGGATACACCGATCCTTACCCATCCTCTGATTTCACTGCCTTTAGGTCATCACCATCTTTTCAACAATCTGAAATGACCTATTATCAGGAAGGGTATAACGAATCTCAATTCATTAATTCCCTTGCATTGAGTCCAAACCCGCCCAACCCTGAACCAACTCATTTGGTTCAGGTTAACCAGGTTCAAGATAAGGTTCTGGCTAACTTGAGGAATATCATTCAATCTTTAGAAGTTCAGCCAATACCTTGCATTGAGAGATTGGAGCCCCTGATTGAAATGATTGATGATTTAAACAAGTCTTTGTTTGATTGGCTCCAGGATGTTAAGGATAAGAACCCGGGTGAGTTTCTACTTGGGAAATTAGCGAAATTGAGGATGAGATTCATGGTTGCTTTGATTCAATCTTGGAATAATTCCCAGGATGAACTCTCTTCAGGAAAGCCAATGACAGAACCCGCTCAGGCACCTGTTGGGGGGGACACGTGTTACGAGGCTGACCAGATTGAATTAAAACAACCAATGAAGGATGATCTGACTTCTTCGCCTAAGATTCCTAAGCCAGGTTACGAGGAAATGTATGTCTCCTTGGAACACAAACTGACAACTGATTTTGGGACATACATTGATACGGATCCTGATGGTGAAGATTCAAGTTGCGAAGTCTCACGCGAGTTTTCTGAACATGATTTCTGTGAGACGATTGGGCCTGAGGAATCTGATAGATCAATTGATAGCCCAATAACTGAGAACACTGATCTTATTAGGGCACACATTACGGATCCAGAATCACATTTTCTGGAGGAATCAATTCAATGCCCTGATTATCAGTTACACCCTGTTGAGCTTATTGATGATTCTAATTCTGAGATAATTAGACCCGAGTCAATTTTGATTCTGCCACATCATTTAGACTTGGAGATTTCAGACGGGGTGATGAATATACAAGAGGTCCTGGAATTTGATATGCTAAATGAGGGGGATAGGAGCTGGGAAGTTTTGATTTGGGAAGTTAATTCAGGAGGAAATGGAAGATTGAGTCGAAGGATTCCTTCTAAGTTGAAACCATCAAACCAGAACCCTTACGACATTTGTTTCGAGGATGTTCAACCCAAGCACACATTCAACTATTATCCTTTTGAGCTTCAATTTTCTGTAACCTGACTTTTTGGTCTTGGGTTGCATCCTCAGAAATCACAGGCCCGATCTCACTTACATTCTGATTTTAGGTTTTGGGTAATTTTTATCCAGAACCTAAGATATTCTCGATTATGGGGTGTGGGTCTGCACTACAATCTGGTCCACATCTGTTGTCCTCTGCTGACAGGTCAGAGGATTCTTCTGTTTATTCTAATTCTGACCTGCACATGTGAATTCTTCATTTCTTTTCTTTGTATAGTGTGACTAGCTGAAGGCACTAAACTCAGCACTTATACCGTTCTTTTTCGTTTTCATCTTGGAGTGGACCTGATATTCACGCAATTCAGGTGCTTTCTACACTTTTCCACTCTGTTTTATGTCTTTTTAATACAATGAGGACATTGCATTAGATAGGCATGGGGGGGTGGATATTCATCTTTGAATTCATTCGTCAGCTCCCTAGATTTGTTTATTTTCTTTTATAAAAAAAAAAATTTCAGAATTAGGAAAGAGAATTTGGGTTTAAGAAAATTTTCAATCTTAGGAAATACTACATTAGGATCTGAACACAAAGACCCCTCAGGTCTTTGGACTTAATTAGCCTGTGTATCCACTAAAATGTGGATTTGTCTTTGAGTCCTCACCATCTTAATTCTATTATAATTGGAATAAATAAGTTTGGGTGATAAGTACATGACTTATCAACCCGCCCTTTGATTTGAGGGAATTTTGAGTTTTAAGCATCTACACACTTTCTTTGCACTGACTCGTTATTCAGCGATTCTAACGGAAATTGGGTAGCTAATGAACCTTCTAGGGTGATATGGCTGGCAAGTTATTGTGGGTAACAACCCATAGGTAGGTTGTCCAGAGCCCAGTCACTGGGCCTTACTCTTTTTGCTGCCTTTAGGTAAATCTTAGATCAGGGAAGCCACCTATTTAAAAAAAAAAAAAAAAAAATCAAAAAGAAAAAGGAGAAAAGAACAAAAAGAAATAAGCCACACTTCGTCGCACGAGTATGGCTGGCAAGTTGTCGGTGGTAACAGCTCATCGATCGGTTGTCCAGAACCCAGCTCAGAAAATGCACTAAAAATTCCCAAAACACTTAGGAAGAAGCGGAGAAGTAGAATAAACCGGGGAGATATACACTGGATTCACCCTTGTGTTGACCCCGTTAAAAAAGTAAAAGTAGGGAGAAAGCTACCGGTCGTAAAGATACACCTTTAGGCAGAAATCTTTCTGAGGTCACCTAGAGGCGTAGAAATCCGAAGTCCGTTCTAATTGCCGGTTAACGAGTCTATCACAATCACAATAAGATGCTTAAAACTTAGGGCTCTCAACAAATCTTGGGTGAGTTGAATGGCCGTAGAAGGCCACTCTTAAACCCTAAAATTTGAAAATCCAAAAAAATTAGAAAAGAGTAAAAAGAGAAAAAGAAATCTTTCTTTAAATAAGGCGAGGGCTTGAGGCGGTCTGCATTTTGGCTGATACCCGGGTACTTTTGTGTCTTTGAAAGTTCAGTTCCTAAGTAGACAATTTCTTAATGATTGAAAATAACTCAGGTCCAAATAATCTAACCTAATTCTTTTATAAATAGCATATAGTTTTTGCTAGGGACTAGCAAAAGATAGGCATGGGGGTATGATGTAAACACATTTACACTACTTAAAATGTCTATTTATGCATGTTCTTAAGCATAGGATTGCATTTCATGATATAAATATTGCATAACATGCATCATCTCGCATTTAGAGTAGTTTGAATAAAATGGAGGTTAATTGTCTCCTTTTATGTGCTTGGACAGGGCAAACATTTTATCGGGGCCTCAGATCAAAGATCCAATCGTATGGATATGATCAGGGCGACGATTAGAGTTCAACGACTCCAAGATCGCCCTAATCAGGCATCCGTAGCATCAGATACAGATCGAGGAATCCTAAAAGATCAAGGGCCAGGATGGTGTAAATCTGCACTTCAGATGACAAATCCGACCACACGGATGAATTCGGATCGACGATCGCAGCCCAACGACACAAAAATCGAGTCAATCCGACATCCGTGGCACCATCTACAACTTCCAGAAGATGGATGGCCAAGATGGCACCACGTGGCACCATCTCAGCCGCCCAAATGGCCGCTGGCATTTTGTGAAGGCCCCCGCCCGATCGCTCTCCGCCGTCAGATGGAGATCCAACGGCTGTGGCCGCCCGGCGCTTAAAATGTGCGCTCGACCATCCGCGCCCCGCAGCACAGCCGTCGAGCACGCTTACGCGAGCGCGGGGCGCGGGTTCGAGCCGCGGCGAGGGGATTGGAGGTGAGGGTAATTGAGGCGTGTGGAGCGTCGGATGGAGATCGTGTGATTGCGGGCGCCCGATAGCGCCGACACGCGATTGGACGCCCTGCGTAACGCGCGATCGCACCCGCAGGCGGGCGGGTTGCAGCGGGCGCGGACGCGATTTAAGCCGTCCGATCTCGCGATCGGACGGCTGAAAAGCGCTGGATGTGCGCGACCGTTGAGGAGCGAGCAGCCGAGGATGCGCGCGTGGGCGCGGCGGCGATGGCCACGTCGGGGCTTTAGTGATAGATTTATTCGTCACTAAAGACCCCTGATTTATTATTTTGAAGATGTAATGTCCATTTTGCCCCCACTCCTTGCAACTATAAAAGGAGACCCCCTCCATACGAAATTCTCATCCCTTCCTTCTCCTCTCTACCCCTCCAAAGCTCAAGAGAAGCTTGTCCCACACCCGGGATGCTTCTCGCGAGATAAAGTCCAATTTTCGTTCCCCTTCGGAAGTGGATCCCGCGACGACGACGGCGTGCTGCTTCGTTCCCGTTCTTCTGCTTCGTCCTCCTTCGTCCCGCTTCGTTCTCCTTCGTCCAGGCGTCGTCCCGTCCGGCTCGTCCTCCAAGCAACTGTCGAGGAGGATTTCTCTCTCCCTATTCTTTTTACTGCTTTCTAGTATAGATTTACTGCTTTCTAGATTAATCTACTCGTCCTCCAAGCGACCGTCGAGGAGGACATTTCTCCCTCCATTCTTTTAATGCTTTCTAGAGTAAATTTATCGCTTTCTAGAGTAATTGTTTTATGCTTTCTAGTTGTAATGAACAATCTCTTCAATGCAAAAAAATTCCTTGTTTATTCTACATCTCATTTTGATTTCTCTGTGTAATATTCTTTTTCTCTTACTCTCTCTCTCTCTTTTATTTATTGTAAATAATTAGATAGTTCTAAATTGAATTATTCTGTAACAAATAAAAAGAAACGCGTAGTTTTTAAATCAAACGTCCGCCTCCCTATGTTCGACCCGGAATTTTAATTTCGGTATAAATTTTATTTGTTGAACATGAATTCTTCGCTTTCGAAATACAACGACAGGTTTTCCAAAATCGAACACGTTAGCGTAGGTTCGTAAACGTTCAACAGGTGGTAAGGTGTGGAAATTCGGTGATTAACCCTGTATTTGGCCAACAAATTCTGAAATTGGGCATTAGTAAAACAAGTGCCATCATCACTGATGATAGCCCTCGGAATCCCGAACCTACTGGAGATATTTTTCTTGACAAAATCGATGACCACCTTGTGGTCATTGGTTTGGGTGGGAATCGCCTCAATCCATTTGGACACATAATCAACAGCAACAAGAATGTACTGATGTCCAAATGAAGGGATAAAGGGTCCCATGAAATCGATGCCCCAAACATCAAAAATTTCCACAGGAAGAATTGGGTTTAGGGGCATCATATCTCTCTTAGTTATGCTCCCTAATGCCTGACATCGAGAACATGACCTTGAGAAATCCTAGGCATCCTTGAATAAAGACGGCCAATAGAAGCCAGATTGTAAGATTTTTGCAGCCGTCTTTTTCCCAGAGAAATGTCCACCACACCCAGATGCATGGCAGAACTCGAGTATACTGTTGAATTCATTCTCCGGTATACATCGGAGAATAATCTGATCAGAGCTGATGCGGTACAGCTCAGGGTCCTCCCAGAAGTAGTATTTGGCCTCAGATTTGAGTCTATCCTATTGTTGCTTGGTCCAATCCTGGGGGATTTGACCAACAGCAAATAATTAACAATGTCAGCAAACCATGGGGTGTGGACACCTAAAACTGTAAGAATAGTTTTGTCTGAAAAAGTGTCAGCAATCGGAATGTCTGGACGAGAGGAATCACCTAGGAGTCTTGACAAATTATCCGCTACCACATTTTGTACCCCAGTTTTATCCTTGATTTCAAGATCAAATTCTTGAAGCAGAAGAATCCAATGAATAAGCTAGGGTTTAGCATCCTTTTTGGCCAAGAGATGTCTCAAGGTCAAGTAGTCGGTATAGATGATAACATGAGACCCTAAGAGACAAGCCCTGAATTTTTCCAAAGTGAACACTACAGCTAGTAATTCCTTTTCAATAGTAGTGTAATTCCTCTAGGCTTCATTCAAAGTTTTACTAGCGTAGAAGATGACAGAGAGCTTTCTATCAATTTTCTGACCCAGGATAGCCCCGACCGCGTAATCAGAAGCATCGATCATGATCTCAAAAGGGGCTATCCAAATTGGTGGTTGCAAAACTGGAGCACAGGTGACTGCCGTTTTCAGGAAATCAAATGCCTTTCGGCATGATTCGTCAAAAACAAACGGCGTTTCTTTGGCAAGAAGATTGCCCAAGGGACGAGCAACCTTCGAGAAATCCTTGATGAATCTTCGATAGAATCCCACATGGCCAAGAAATGATCGGATTTGTTTAACAGATGTGGGAGGAGGAAGTTTAGCGATAGCATCAACCTTAGCTTTATCCACTTCAATTCCCCGTTCAGAGATTACATGACCCAAAATGATGCCTTCTTGGGTCATGAAATGACTCTTTTCCCAGCTAAGGATCAATCGTGTTTTGATACATCGCTTAAGAATCATTTCTAGATTAGCCAAACAAGAGTCAAATGATTCTTCGAAAATAGACAAATCATCCATGAAGACTTCCATAAACTCTCCCACCATGTCAGAAAATATTGCTAGCATACACGTTTGAAAAGTCGCAAGTGCATTGCATAACCCGAAAGGCATCCTACGAAAAGCAAAGGTTCCATAGGGACAGGTGAAAGTAGTTTTTTCCTGATCCTTGGGATGGATAGGAACTTGGTTGTATCCCGAGTAGCCATCAAGAAAACAGAAGTACTTCTGCCCAGCTAATCTTTCCAAGATTTGATCGATGAAGGGCAGGGGAAAATGATCCTTTTTAGTGGCAATGTTCAGCTTCCTATAATCAATACAAACCCTCCAAGAGGAAGCTGAATGAGTTGTGACAGATTCTCCTCTCTCGTTAGTCACAACGGTAATCCCAGCTTTCTTCGGAATAATCTGTACGAGACTTACCCAGGGACTATCAGAGATTGGATAAATAATTCCTGCATCAAGCCACTTGATGATTTCCTTTTTTACCACTTCTCGCATATTTGGATTCAATCTCCTCTGCATCTGGCGAGAAGGGCGGGATCCATCTTCCAAGAATATTCTATGATTACAGTAAGATGGCTCGATCCCCCTGAGGTCATGAATGGTCCAACCAATTGCCTCCTTATGTTCCTTCAGGACCTTGATCAATTTAATCTCTTGCACCTTTGTCAATTTAGCACTGATAATCACAGGGATCATCTTCTGAGGTCCTAAAAATTGATATTTCAAATTCTCGGGCAATGGTTTCAATTCAAGTTGGGGTAAGTTGATGATTGATGGTAGCATAGATGCTGAAGATTCAACAAGAGGAAGAGGTTGTGAGTGAACAAAATCAATAACCTCTTCAGAATATGGCAGGTCAGCCATAGAGGCTTGCGGGTTGAATTCGTCATCCAAGGAGGAACTTTCGATTGAAGAAACCATTAAACAAGTTTCAATGTTTTCATTATTCTCATCAAGTTCCTCAATAAATCCACAATCCTCAAATTTATTGATCACCTTAAAAATATCCAATTTCATTCATTGATCCCCAAAGGCAATTTCCATGCTACCCCTTTCACAATTAATGTTGGCCTTAGCGGTAGCTAGGAACGGACGTCCCAGAATGATGGGCGTGTTCCTCAGATTATCAGGTACATCCATGTCAAGGACAAGGAAATCTACAGGAAAATAGATATCCTCGACCTTAACTATAACATCTTCAATAACACCTCACGGATTTGTGACCGAGCAGTCCTCTAACTATAGCATTACTGAAGTTGGCCGAAGTTTACCTAACCCAAACTTCTCATAAAGAGAAGTCAGAATTAGGTTGATGGATGCACCCAGATCCAAAAGTGCTCTATTAAATGTGTAATCTTCGATGACGCAAGAAATCAATGGAGCACCAGGATCTCTCTTTTTCTGAGGTAGGAAGTGCAGGATAAAAGAACTAGCCTGCTCCGAGAGTACCACCTTCCTCGGAACAGATTATCTCGACTTAGCTTTTGTGTACATAAATCCTTTAAAAATCTTGCATAAGCCGATATGTGCTTGATAGAATCAAGGAGTGATATATTAATCTCAACATTCTTAAATAAATTCAGAAGCTCCTCATTGCTATCAACAGACTTCTTCTTCTTTGATTTGGTTAAGGCTTCAGGAAAAGGAACATGAGTTAGATCTTTGGAATCAGGTTCCTGAGCCTTGATTTCTCCTCCAAGATTCTCCTCTCTCTCCTCAGGTTCTTTAGGATTCAAAAGATCATAATAGTGTGGTTGTGGATCTTGAGTCTGCTTACCACTCCTCAAAGTGACAGAATTTGCAGATGCATAAGAATTTGGTCCTTGGGGAGGGTTAGGAAAGATTGGAGGGGCTTGATTAGCCATGAATTGTTGATTTGCAGAAGAAGAAGAAGAGGACGAGGAACCCTGCTCAACCACCTAAGCATGTGCGTATGGGCCCCTCTGATTTTCGTACCCATGGGCTTGGTTGCCCGAATTCATAATATTTCACAGGTTGGGTACAGGTTGGGATGGTAGAGATCCGGGTTGACGAGAGTTAGCAATGAGCCTGGACTGCAAGTTGTCCAGCGAGGTTTTCATTTGCTGCATGAGTTGGAGCATGGATCCTTGCATCTCTACCATTTGTCAGTTCGAATCAGCTTGCCCTGCGGGTTGACGAGCATTCCAAGCTAGCTGCTTGACCTGATTCGGAGGCAACCGAGTATATACTTGACCCTGACCCATTGGTCATTGCGGAGTATAGTTGCTGAGTCAGAATTGGGTCTATTGCCCCGGGTTTTTCCAAGAGAAGTTAGGGTGGTTTCTCCAACTCAGATTATAAGCATTAGAGTAGGGGTTGGATCTAACATTCTCTTGTACAGCATAGACATCCTCATAAGGTGAGGATGGAGAGAAAGAAAGGGAAGGATCAGAAAAATTAGGATCAAAGGCCCTAGTTTGGAACCCGTGGGGTTTCAAAAAATGCTGACTCACAGGTTGAGCCACATCGAGTTGATTCACGAACTCCCGTCCAGAAGGAGCTCGTGAAGAATGGAATCCCGAATTTTGGGATTGAGTGGATCGAGAGTTGTTCATAGAATTGCCAGCCATCCACTCTTCCATTCTCTTAGCAACCAAGTCCACCTTATCAAGTTTGTTACAAATCAATTCCATACCAAATGAATGAGAGTCATGGACTTCATTGACATTTGATCTGGACTGCTAGGGCCGGTTAAATGTATCCATGGAGGCATGATTGATTGAATTCTCACTCATTTCCTCAAATAAATCATGTGCACTATCTGCATCTTTATTGAGGAAATTACCTCCGCAAGAAGCATCCACATGATTTCTGAGTTACTCAGTCAACCCATGATAGAAGATTTGCACGAGTTGCCATTTTGGCACCTCGTGGTATGGACACCTTCGCAATAAGTCCTGGAATCACTCCCAGGCCACATGAAACTGCTCCCCTGGCCACTAGGTAAAGGTAGTGATTGCCCGTCTCAAAGCATTGGTACGTCCGATTGGGAAGAATTTCTTCAGAAAGGCCGATTTCAACTCATTCCAAGTTGTAATTGGTCTTCCTATTGTCCTATACCAATGCGCGGCCTTATCCCTAAGAGAGTGAGGGAAGAGCCTCATGATCATTTGCTCCTCGTTTACGTTTCGTGCCTTAGTTGTCTGGACCAAAGTGGTCAAGTCCTGCAAGTGCTGAAACGGATCTTCGGAGCCAAGCCCATGATAATGTTTAATCAGGCTTAACACCTGGGGCTTGATTTCTACGTCACCGGCTGGAATCTGGACACCGGGACGTTCCCCGTAATTTGAAGGATCATAAAAATCCTTCAAGGGATGAGTGTCCTGCATTCTCTGCATTTGTTCTAGCTGCCTTCGAAATTCTTCCTATGGATTTCCAAGCAGAGGAGGTTGTTGGTCAGCCATGGGATCAATTTAACCAAAATCCAATTTGCGCCTCCTAGAATACTCTAATGGTCCTTCTAATCAGGGATTCAATGACCGTCTTCCCAGCATAAACTAGGAGAAGGTTGGCAGGACTGGGGATAGGGACCCTACAACACAACAAAATAAGGTTGTCCTTAAGTAGGGTAGCCTAAGGATCTACTGACTCCCAAAACTTGCCTTAAGACTGTAAATGATTTACTCTACTTGCGTCTGTTCAATCCAACCAGTTAGGAGGGACTGGGGAGAAGGTTCTTCCTTCGGCTTTCGCCTCCAGTTCCTAGTGTACCCCCAACCGCGGTCGTTTGACGCAACTCCCCTAACTAGACATCAGATTAATTAGTACAAGTAGGTTAATCAAAGACAATCTTAGACTAGGCCCTGAAGAGCAAATCAGACCTTAAGGCCAACGTCTACTCAATTTTATTAAGGCCTGGGATTGTGGTGCTTATGGAATGTGATGGGCCCTTAAAATGGGTTGTGCCCTTAATGATTGATTGAGATTTGTGTACGTGCGTGCACAACTAGGGTTTTCAAGCAAGATTATTTGTGTTGAGTGGATTTTAATGTTCAAATCTTGCTTAAGTAGCTTTTAGGGTTTCAAATTAGGTGGATTGCAATCAGGTTTCTAGGCAAACCAATTTGTCAAACACGGGTGAAGATTGTTTTCCTTTAAAACCAAAAAGAAAGTGGAGTGCCTGGAATAGACCTAGATTGAAAACCCTAAGGAGGAGCTACTTGATGAGTTGATTTTAAGTAGAGTGGTGTGACTCAAACAACTCAAACAACTGGCCATAAATGCACCACAAGTTAGTCACTCAAAGATGATTAACCTATAATGATTTCTACTCTTTTATCTGTTGCTTTGTGTGTACTGGTTCCACAGATCAGAACCCGGTTGAGTAGAAATAAATCAATTCAGTTAAGTGCCTTGAATGTGGGTGTACGTTGTGTGTTTGTTGAAAATTGCCCCACAAGATTATCTTTTTATTTTTTTTATTTTTATATAAATGAGGGTGGAATGAATGTGAGTGAGAATCCAAACAACCAAACTATTCCTAGGATTTATGCAAACACCTAGGTTAATTGGAATTTGGATTTAATGTGGCAAATGAAATCTATGGAGGGGGGAAGAATGGGGAGCACTTATAGTTGTCTTCAACTATAAGTGCTCCCCATTCTTCAACTGCACCTTACTCCAGTCTACCGCTTGATGATTCCTTGATGGAGGTCTCTGCAAAACAACAAACACAAGAGAAAGCAAGTTAGAAAATAATAAAGTGTAAGAAATGCAAAAAGAAGATCGAAAATCATTGTCTCCCTGGCAACGGTGCCAAAATATTGAATGAATGAGTTGTTACGCTAATGTGTTCGGTTTTGAAAAACCTATCGTTGTAGTTTGAAATTGAAGAACTCGTGTTCAACAAATAAAATTTATACCGAAATGGAAATTCCAGGTCGAACACAGGGAGGCTACGTCCATCTATATTTGCAATTATATTTTTTTAGAATTTTTCTTGAAAAGCGAGGCGATGTAATTACAATGAAGCCATGATAATAATCAAACTAAAAGGGGGAGAGAGAGAGAGAGAGAAAACATGCATTCAATAATTCAAAATGTTTATACAATGAAATCAAATAAGAATTAGGCTAGAAAGTAGGAAATTAGCTACACTAGAAAGCAGGAAAATTCTACACTAGAAAGCTGTAAAGAAGAATGGGAGAGAGAAGTTATCCTCCTCAACGATTGCTTGGAGGACGAGCCAGACGGGACGATGCCTGGACGAAGGAGGACGGAGAGGAAGAAGGAGGACGAAGCAGAAGAACGAGAACGGGGCAGCACATCATCGTCGCGGGATCCACTTCCGAATGGGGGACGAAAATTTGACTTTATCCGTGAGGAGCATCTTGGGTGTGGGACAAGCTTCTCTTGAGCTTTGGAGAGGTAGAGAAGAGAAGGAAGGGATGAGAATTTCATGTGGAGGGGGTCTCCTTTTATAGTTGCAAGGAGTGGGGGCAATTTGATCATTACAACTCCTAAAACATTAATTCAGGACCTTTAGTGATGGATAAAACCGTCGCTAAGGATCTAAACGTGGGCATAGTGGGCAGCGCGCACGTGCTCGCTTGCCCACGCATACAATGCATGCGCACATTCAGCCATTCTCAGTCGTCCGATCGTGAGATCGGACGGCTTAAATCGCGCTACGCCAGCCTCCTCAGTGCGCGCCCAATCGCGTGCAATAGCGCGTGGGCGCTATCGGGCGCATGCGACCGTTCGATCGCAATCCAACGGTCGATCGAAGGCGCGCCTCTGCTCCAAATTCCACGTGGCGAGGCTCGAACGCATGCCTACGCTTCACGTTAGAGCGCTCAACCAACACGGTGGGGGCGCATTTGTGTTGAGCACCTAACTTCAGCGTGGACACTAGTGATCGGACTCGGATAGGTGTGTTAATATGGTGATTTTATTGTTGAAGTGTGTATAGCGGTTAACCTAAATTGAGCCTAACCATCTCTTTACAAAATATTTTTTTACCTAGCCTATTTGATTTTATCTTGGTCACTTTTAAGCCCAAGGTCAAACTCAGGGAAGTGGGGTTACAAGTCAAGTTTCTATGCCTTTCCTACAACGAATCTCTTTCGTTCGTTTATTGTGTTTTTGGTATTTTTTTATTTAAGATTTTTTTCTGATAATCTTTGTCCTTGAGGCACACCGTCAAAATTAAGTTCTTGGCTTTGAGCCAAATCAGGGTTCCAAAACGGGTCTTGCTATTCGCAAGATGGAGTACCTGCAAGTCAAAGATTATCTTTTCTCTTTTATATATATATTTTTATCTTTATATCGTTATGTAAGAGAAATGGAAATAAAGTAAATATAGTATAGATATATATGTATATACTATATATGTATAAAGGGGTGGAGGCGAAGATGGAGTGTAGCACGGTGTCGAGTCGGTCGTTGTCTAGAAAGACGCAACCAACAATACAAGGTGCTGCGTGGAGTGTAAGGTGGATTGATGGAAGATGAGTGTGACCACGCTTTTTGTACGCATGTATCAGGGAATATCAGCAACTGGTGCAGATATTCCCACGATACAACGTATGGTAAGTAATGTGAAAAAATATATATATGTATATATAGTTATATAGATATATATGTATACATGTATGTATATTTGTATATATATATATAAGTATATGTGTATATATATGTATATATATATATGTATACGTATATAAGTATATGTATATATGCAGATATATATGTTTGTATATATATATATATATATAGATATATGTATATATATATATATATATATCTGTGTATATAAGTATATGTAGATATGTAAATATATATGTATATATATATTTATATTACTATATATATAAATATATGTATGTATGTATGTATACTAATACTTAAGTATATAGATACTATTATATGTATAGATATAAGTATATATATATATATATATAAATATATATATGTATATATATATAAGTATATAATAGTGTATAGGTGTGTGTGTGTGTATGAGAGTGTGAGTGTGTGTGTAAGTGTCGGCAGAGAGATAGGGAGAGAGTGCAGTGAGAGAGAGAGCGCCTACAGAGGAAGGAAAGGCGGGTTAAGACGTCTAAAGCTTCCAAGCGCCATCTGGAGTCCACGCGCGCACGTGCAGGCACGTTTGCGCGCAAAGAGGTGCGCGCTGGAGGGCGATGGGCGTGGAGAGGACCACAGTGTACAGCGCTACAGGGAGAGGCGTATGCGGGCGAAGGGAGCGGGCGGGTGTGGGCGACGCGGGTGCATGCAGACGCGCGGGCGGGAGCTAGAGGGGGCGCAGGGCTGAACATGCATGCGGGCGAAGGCTGATTGCGGCGTGCTGGGTGACCGGTTAAGTGAGAAGCTTACTGGTCACCACACTGTAGTCACAGTGTTTTGCAGATTGGCATGAACAGTGGCTACAATGCATGGCCGAGCCGTGCGACCGGGTATGCCCGGTGCTATGAGTGCAGATGGCGTGGACGTGGCTCGGTGCGTGCGGAAGAAGGTCTGCGCCGGCTGGGCTGCAGGGAGAAGCGGTGTTCTGGTGAAGAAGCGAGAGGCGAGGGCAACCTGCAGGTGCGTGTGGTGGCCTGTGTGTAGGCGCGCGGTGGCCTGCGCGCCCGTTGCTGCCTTGCTGCTACTGCTTTGCTGCTGCTGCCGTGGAGCTTGAAGCCTGTGGCAATGGCAGAAGTGCTGGAAATGTTGAAACAGGGAATACCACCACGCCCACCGACTCTTTGATGAGCTGGGTGGTGGTGGTCTCACGGTGGTTGGTGTGCACCACCGTGAGGTACTCCTATCCGCAGAGTGTCTCCTCAGAGGAGGAGGGCCTAGGTTTGGAGGGAGAGGGGAGGGGACTACCTGGAAGAAGAAGGTGGTGCTGTGTTGGGTTTTCTTCGCTGGACCAGCTCTCTTCAAAGAAGGAGCCGTGTTCTTTGTAGAGAAGAAGAAAGCATGCACGGCCATGCCCTGGCTGTGCATGCTTTGTGCATGGCTTGGCAGGGAGAGGCTTGAGTAGGGAATGGCGCGAAGAAGAAGAGGTTGCCATGCTTTGCAGCAGCGGGAAGAAAGTCAAAAATCAAAAAGAAATAAAAATAAAAAGATGGTGAATTTTGCAAAGATGCACTTGAGGAAAAATGTTAATTGCAAGGCCATTTATTTCACTCTCCTCCCCTCTCAATTAAATGCATGCATGCATGTATTTTCAAAAATGCCACTATGGAACCCTAATATGCACTAGTAATGCTAGGAAATATAACAAGATGGCACAATTGCAGGTGTATTTTTGCGGTGCAATCATACCCCCATGCCTATCTTTTGCTAGTCCCTAGCAAAACATTTTTTTTGTATTGTATTTAGAAATGATCTTTAGTTAAAGATTTTCTCCTGAGGCAACATAGGTGTGTTTATTATTGGATATTATGAGAACCAATTGTAGAGAAGACTACCAGTACTTTAAGTCTCACATGACATAGATCATCTCTCGACTAATTAGGACTCTTGATATTTAAACCTTAAGTACGATTTCCAGGACCCAGGAGGTTTTTGCCGTACTCGAGAGCTCAAGAGGTTATGGCTTGTGCATAGTGAAGGATCAAGACTGACCAGATGAACATTAAGACTCAAGCCCAGGGTTTCACGAATTTTAAGTAAAGGTTGGTCCTAGTTTTAGCTCGTGTCTTCGGATTGACCCTTAAAAAGATGATGGAAACACAACTCCCATTTTCTGACATTTGTGGCTCAAAGAAAACAAGGTATTTGTAACATGCCCTGAAGAACTTCTTGTTGGGCAAAGACTTTACAGACATTTGTGAGATATACTGACTTATTTGTATCTTTTTTCTTTTTTTCGAAACACGTGTCAGTATATCTCTTACAACATTATTTGGAGGAGCACACTTTTCTTTTTGGTGGGAGGGTTCCTTTTTGGTGGAAAGAGTCTCTCCTAAACACAAGACTAAAGCCTGGGATAAAAAGTCTACCTGCGCGCGCAGGTAGACCTTTTATCCCAGGGCGCACAGGTAAGGACTCCACCTTCCCTAATGAACACTAGGGTTGAATCTTATGTTCACCTGGTCTTTCCTGATATGTGTAGTGTGAACCAAGTTTACTTAAGCTCTCGAGTAGAAGCAAACCAACGGATCCTGTACTGGTGTCTCAGGTACAAGAATACGTCCTTAGTTAGGAGAGATTCCAATCTATTTTGTCAATGCTCAAATGAATTAAGCCGAGCCTGAGCGAATCAAGCTTCTGTGGCCTGGAAAGTCTTCAAAACAGAGGTTGAATATCCATAAACACTTATTGTATTTTTGTTTCAACCTTTAGATCATTACTAAACACCATTTTCATTTTTCATTCATTTTTTTTTCTTTATATATATATATATATAGAAACTGCATGATACCCTAAAATACCCAGATCCTAAGGATGCCTATCCACCCTCCCATGCCAAACGATGTTATGTCCTCATATGCATGCAGGGTAGGGTAGAGGAAGGACGAAAGATCGGGTAATGAGAGCTGAGGTGCAGGGTATACAACAGGGTGGTGTTGGTGCTAGAGCACCACGATCATCTATTTTGATGATAACAAAACACGTGTTATTTAATATTTGCACTTGGAGTCTTACATTTCAGGTCAATTGCAAATGGAGACGTGATTAGTCGGAGTTCGAGCTCGCATCCAGGACGGATTGGAAGAGCTTGATGGAGAACAGAAGAGATTCGCGAGGAGCGATATATTGAAGAAGGAAGGAGATGAAGAATAGGATAGATTTCCTTCTCTTGTACTCTTTGTATTTTTTCTTTATTTTTTTGATCTTTATTTTTGTTACTTAGATTCATGTTAAAGAGCCTCAAAGTACCCTAAAAGTAGTCCTAGGAACACTGGCACAACCTTAGGATACTTAGATTTTCTGTAGAGAACTTAGAAAACCAATATAGGGTTCAAACAGCATTTCCAGACGTCTAATTCCAAGATCAGATGTCTGATAATATGTTTTAAGACGTCTTACTATTGATTCAGACGTCTGATAAACATTTAGGCTGGACTTGTTAGTTCTGGCTAATGAAATTAGATGTCCAGACCTTAGACCAGACGTCTTAGAAGATGTCTGATGACTTTGCCAGATGTCCAAATAGTGGTCCGTTGGCTGGCCTAACAAACAATCAAGGCTATGACTGTTAGAGCCTTATCAGACGTCCTTAAGCCTTTCCAGACGTCTGATAAATGACCGTTTTGCCTCGGCTGAACCAAAATTTCTTCTCAGAGATTTTCTAGCCGTTGCACTCTCTTGGAAATCCATTCCCACAAAAAAGTAGGTTTCCAGATGTCCAGACATAGTGCCAGATGTCCTGTACGTCGTCTGATGGACTTGCGCTAGAACCCTGTTTAGATCTGATCCAAGTCAGGAAGAAACCCGCCTAAAATCAGACGTCTGATGTTGTTCCCAGACGTCTTAAAGTGATCTTCCAGACGTCTGATGCCAGGATCAGACGTCTGATAACCCTGTCAGTGCAATCATTGTTCCTGATTTCGTCCTGATTCTCTTGGGCTTTGCTCCCAACGGCGATGGAAGCTTTCCTAAGCCTTCCAAAGCCTTCCTAAGGCCTCTATAAATAGAGAGGAACCTCTTGCACACCAAGACACACCTAGAGACACCAAAACACACAAGACACACCCAAGCAACACACTTTCTACTCTCTTGTATCCTAAAGAAGCTCTTGCTCTCCAAGCTCTGGTTCTACATCTTGAGAGAATTAAGCCTTCGCGCACCCGCTCTCCCGCCGTAGTTCACGAGAGCGACGTTGCGCCATCGCGTGGCTCACGCACCCTCGTCATTGATCCGACGCACTCCTTGCAAAGGGGAGTTTCCTAATTCCTATAGAAGCTAGGTTTAAATTACTTTGTTGGCTCTATAGGATTGTTGTTTCTTTATCTTTGTTATTTGGTTGGGTATTCGCTTTGCGAATTCCCGTCTCCTTCGTGGGACAAAATCCTTCTTATGAAGAGAAGGGGTTGAGGAACGCTACCCTCGCACTTGTAGCGTGGTTGTAATTGAGGTTGAATTACCCTCGTTTAAGTGATTCGGTTAGTGGATTTGATCAACTTGGTTGATCGGAAAATCCTAACTCGAGAGGGTTAGGTGGTGGTTTTCACCCGGTTTGGGTTTCCACCTAAAAATAATTGTGTGATTGTATTTTGTGAGATTTTTTATTATATTATGCAATTTATTACGTCACCCCCTCCTGGTAGGGAAGAATCTACAGGTGGTAGGGTGGGTGGATGGTGGGTGGTGAAGTGAAAAGTGAAGTGATCATGACAGTGGCATGAAAAGTGATGGTGGATAGTGAGTGTTGTTGGGGTGCCTCCCAACGAGCACTGAATTTAACGTCCCTAGCTGGACTCAGAATGAGGCAAAGAATTAGTTACCCTCCAGCAGGGCAACGGTTTCTCCAACGGGGGCAGGTTCATGAGTCAGATAGGGTTCAAATGCTTCCCGTTGACTGTAAATTTATGCCCAGATTTAGGATCTTCAATCTCAACGGCCCCGTCGGGAAATGGTCTCGAGACCAGAAAAGGACCAGTCCATTTGGACTTTAGTTTCCCAGGAAAGAATTTGAGCCGGGCATTGTAGAGCCAAACTTGCTGAGATGGCTCAAATTCTTTCCGCCGAATACTGCAGTCATGAAAAGCCTTAGTGCGTTGTTTTAGAGTTAAAGCAGAATCATAGGCTTCACAATGGAGCTCTTCCAGCTCCTGGAGTTGGAGTTTCCTTTCTCGACCACACAGGTCTGGGTCGAGGTTACATTGGCGAACCGCCCAATATGCGCGGTCCTCCACCTCCACGGGCAAATGACAAGGCTTCCCGTAAATGATTCTATATGGAGACATACCAAGGCGAGCCTTGAAGGCAGTCCGATACGCCCAAAGTGCGTCAATCAGATTGTCGGACTAATCCTTACGGTCAGGCCGAACTGTTTTCTGGAGAATCTGCTTGATTTGCCAGTTCGACACCTTTGCCTGGCCGTTCATCTGAGGATGATACAGGGATGCAATATGATGGTGGACTCTGTATTTCCTCAGAAGTGCCCGAAAAGAAGCATGGGTAAAGTGGCTTCCTCCATCCGAGATAATGCTCGAGGGATCCCAAAGCGCGCAAAGATGTGGTCTTTGACAAATCGTGTGGATATAACATGGTCAGCACGGCGCGTGGGAATAGCCTCAATCCATTTCGAAACATAGTCAACGACCACGAGGATGAATTCGAAGCCGCTGGAAGGAGGAAAGGGACCCATGAAATCAATTCCCCAAATGTCGAAGATTTCTGCAGCTAGGATGGGTTGCAAGGGCATCATGTCACGACGTGACATTGGCCCTAACGACTAGCACCTAGTGCAATGCTTGGCATAATTGTGTGCATCCTGGTGAAGGGAGGGCCAAAAGAAACCGCACTGCAACACCTTGGCTGCAGTTTTCCTCCCAGAGAAATGGCGTTCGCAGGCCTGATCGTGGCAGAAGGATAGCACATTAGGGAACTCGCTGTCAGGAATACAGCAATGGATGATTTGATCAGTACCTATCCAAAAAAGAAGTGGATTATCCCAGAAATAATATTTTGCTTCTGCCATGAGATGCTCGCGATGGTTTTTAGGCCAGCCACGTGCGAGGGATCCAGAAGCAAGGTAATTGGCAATGTCGGCATACCATGGTCCACTAGCCACATTAATTGCCAATAGGTGCTCATCAGGAAAAATTTCGTTGATCGGCAGAGTAAGTCCAATATGGTCAGGGTCCAGTATGGAAAGGTGATCAGCCACAACATTTTGGGCTCCGGCCTTATCGCGAATCTCAATGTCAAATTCTTGGAGAAGAAGGATCCAACAAATCAATCTAGGCTTGGCATCCTTCTTGTGCATGAGATGACGAATGGCTGCGAGATCAGTGAAAACAATAACGTGTGAGCCTAGAAGGTAAGAGCGGAATTTCTCCAGCCCAAAGACGACTGCCAGTAGTTCTTTTTAAGTGGTAGTATAATTACGCTGGGCCTCGTCCAATGTCTTACTGGTGTAGTACACAACGAAGGGGTGTCTATCGCGTCTTTGTCCCAGGATGGCTCCGACTGCAAGGTCAGAAGCATCACACATGAGTTCAAAATCGAGGGACCAATCAGGTGGTTGGAGAACAAGGGCCTTGTTGACAGCATTACGCAGTTGCGTGAATACTCGTATGCAGTCGAGGCCCATATCGAAGGGTACGTCGGTTGATAGGAGATGAGTTAACGGTCGAGAAATCTTGGAGAAATCTTTGATAAATCTCCTATAGAAACTGACGTGCCCCAGGAAGGAGTGGATTTGCTTGATAGAGCCAAGTACAAGTAAATCAGCAATTACATCGAGCTTAGCTCTGTCAACCTCAATACCCCTATCGAAGATGATATGCCCGAGAACAATTCCCTCGTGCACCATAAAATGACTTTTTTCCCAAGAAAGCATGAGGTTTACATCAATACATCTCCTAAGGATACAACTCAGGTTGGCAAGACAGTCATCGAAAGATGATCCAAAGACCGAAGAGTCATCCATGAAGACCTCGAGAAAGTCACCCACCATGTCATGGAATATCGCTAGCATACATCTCTGGAAAGTTGCTGGCGTGTTACAAAGTCCAAACGGCATCCTTCTGAATGCAAAGGTGCCGAAGGGGTAGGTAAAAGTGGTTTTCTCTTGGTCCTGGGGGTCAATTGTCACCTGGTTATATCCTGAGAATCCATCCAGGAAACAGAAAATTTTATTTCCCGCTAACCGTGCCAGGATTTGGTCAACGACAGACAGCGGAAAGTGATCTTTCTTAGTTGTAGCATTGAGTTTCCTATAATCTACACACACTCTCCAAGATGTAGGAGTGCGTGTAGGGATGGATTCGCCCCTGTCATTGACATGGATGGTGAGTCCTGCCTTCTTGGGCACAACGTTAATCGGACTCACCCAGGGGCTATCGCTGATCGGTTAGATTATACCCGCATCTAGCCACTTAATGATTTCTTTCTTAACGACCTCCCGCATGTTATGGTTGAGACGTTGCTGCATCTCATGGGAAGGTCGAGCCTCCTCCTCCGTATATATACGGTGAGTGCAGTAGGAGGGGCTAATGCCAGATAAGTCTGATAAAGACCATCCAATAGTTGCCTTGTGTTTCATGAGGACCTTCGTTAGTTTGCACTCTTACTCCCTGGTCAATTTTGAACTGATGATTACGGGGAGCGTTTCATTTGGCCCTAGGAAAACATACTTAAGTGTACTAGGCAGCTCTTTCAGCTCGAGAGTGGATGGTGAAAGGTCTGGCATTTCTTGGGACGAGAGTGTCCCAGGTGGATCGGAGAACAGGTTAGGAGGAAGAAATTGGCCCTTGGATTGGCCAAGAAGAGGGGCTTCTTGGATAGATGGATCCAAAAAGGAATAGCCCCAGTGAGAAGGATATGGGCTCAAGGTCCTAGTGTGGAGTTGCAAATCCGCCTGATTTGGCGGGAAAGAAAGGGCAATCCGATCTTCAGGAGTGTGGACCGGTGGTGAGTAGGCCGGATATGACTCAGACCACGAAGTATGGGAAGCATAGAAAACCTCGTTAGAAGTCTGATTAGGAGAAGTTACGGGAATAGGGAGGGATGGGGGAACGTCACAATATTTGTTGATCAGGCAGTTGTCAGTGTTTACAGGTAATTCGCAGCAATCTGAATAGGTCCCAATTAGTCCGATACATGCGCTGACGGCCATGTCCTCGTCAGACGTGTCATCCTCGATGCAATCGCAGTCAAATTTCTTGGATGCCTTGAAGATGTTATGCTTGATCTTTTCAGATCCAACGATAATCTCAATACAGCCTGACTCGCAATCGATATGGGCGCGGGCTGTGGCCAAGAAAGGTCGACCAAGGATGATTGGACAATCAGAAAGTGAGCTAGGAACTTCCATATCTAAAACAAGAAAGTCAACAGGAAAACAGAGACTGTTGACCCTAACCACCACGTCTTCCACCACACCCTTTGGGATTTTGATAGAACGATCTGCCAACTATAACGTGACAGGGGTGGGTTTCAGATTTCCCAAGGAAAATTTTTCGAGCATGATGGTTGGTATAAGATTGATGGAAGATCCAAGATCAAGCAGGGCACGATTAAAATTGCAGCCTTGGATGCTACAGGAAATAAGCAGTGTGCCCGGATCTTTTGACTTCAGTGGTAGATTTGACAGTATAGCACAACTCACATGAGGTGAGAGAACCACCGGATTCTTAGTTTTCTTTGCCTGTCGCCTGGGTGTTGTGTAGTCATTGAAAAATCGAGCTACAGTAGGTATGTGGTCAATAGCCTCTAGCAAGGGTACCTTGATTTCAACATCCTTGAACAAATTATGCAGGTTATCAAAGGCCTGCATATCTTTCTTTCTGCCTTTTGGCTCCCTCAGTAGAGCCTCAGGGAAAGGAACTGATTCTAGCACCAATTTGGGTGTATCATCCTCTCGCGAATGCGGTGCGCATCCTGAATGAGAGGGCGATGAAGAAGACGGGCCAGGATCAGGTCGAGGCGGATCGACGGTCGGCTTACCGCTCCTCGTAGTGATAGCATTGAATGATATAAGTCCAGTGGGATCATACGGTGGAGGATGGTTCGCAATAGGGACATAAGAGTGCGGTGCTATAGCGGGATTAGCCTAAAATCCCGGTGGAATGCTCGGAGCTTGCAAAATCTGATTAACCTACCCTTGAGAAGGTCGTACATGTGGTTGAGGACCACGGGGTATGAAATTTTGTGGGTTTGGAATAGTTTGGGCGGGAAGAGTGCCCTGAGATCGAGTCGCCATGCGTAGTTGACTGATCTCAGCATTCTGCTACGCCAATTGGTGCTGAAGAGAGGTCATGTTCTCTTCATGGTGCTTTGACATTTCTGTCATCATTCGCATCAATTTGTCAAGAGGACTTGATGCGTGTTCGGTTTGCGGTATGCAAGAGCCTGATAGTGGATTCTCCATAGGATTAGATTGGGCCCTAGGGATGACAAGTGTGGACGGCAGCATTGGTCCACCCACAGCGTTTTGGCGCTACGGGTTGTTGGACCATGAGAAGTTTGGATGATTTCGCCACCCTGGGTTATAAGTGGCAGAGAACGGGTTATTCCCTAGGGCGCAAGCATCTTCTATGCCAGAAGACGTGTCCGCATGTAAATATGCGTCCGAGCACACAGCAGCTTGGTCCTCCATGTTGAAATACTGTCTCGCAGAAGCCAGATCCACATGACTTACCGAGTCGCTCGGCGCGACACTCGGTAAGGAAGGTCTTACGGGGTTTCTCGGGATAAGCTTGGTGTTGGAAGAATTTGGATTGTGACGAAGTGGTGAAGTGGGGGTGTCTGCCATAGAACGGGCAGGGTTGGCCATAAGCTCATCCAACTTCTTGTGCACGATAAAGACTTCATCCAATTTTTGTGCGATAAGGCTGAGATCAGTGGATGAATGGGAGGGTCCCATGTCAACTTCATGGACATTACGGGGTAGGCTGGTACGATTAAAGGCGACAATGGAAGCATTGTTCATTGAGTTTTCACTCATATTTCCAAATAATTCGAATGCTCCATTCTCGTCTTTATTCATGAAATTCTCTCCGCAGGAAGCGTCTGCAATCTGCTTCAAAGCCTCATTTATCCCATAGTAGAAAATCTGGGCTATATGCCACTTAGGCAGACCGTAGTGCGGACACTTCCTGAGGAGGTCATTATACCTCTCACATGCCTCATGAAATAATTTGTCGTTTTGTTGCGTAAAGGAGGTGATAGCACGGCGAAGCACATTGGTTCACCCGATTGGGAAGAACTTCTTGAGAAAGGCTGTTCGCATCTCTTCCCAAGAATGGATGGTTCTCCCAAGGGTGCATTACCACTATGACGCTTTATCCCACAATGAAAACGGGAACATTTTCATGAGGACTATAGGTAACTCGATATTTCTTGGTTTAGCAGTTTCAACTAATCAGGTTAGGTCTTCCAAGTGGAGAAAAGGATCTTCACTTGCAAGACCATGGAAGTGAAAATTTATTAGGCCAATTATGTTCGATTTTAGTTCAAAGCCGTCCCCGCCCATGGGGACCCGAATTTGTCCTATAGTCTCTGTAGCAGCAGGATTCTGATAGGAGCTAAGAGACCTAGGCTCCTCCCGTTCGGGAGAGTTCTGCATTTCCTCCAATGTTTCCCGAATGGCTTCAATTTGTTCGTTATAAATTTCCATTTGGGCTTGGAGGCAAGTTATGGGATCCAAGGCTCCACCACCTGGTGGGTTTTGAGGGTGGTTTCCTCTCTCGGGATTTGGGGGCGGGCTTGCAGCCATGTTTGTGGAGGAGGAGAACAATTTGGCTCCTTTTCTAAAGTTATCAGGCAATTCACACAGTTCAAGGTTTTGTGACCACCTCCCAAACATGCACTACCGTAGGAAGAATTGGGGAGATAAGAAGGGAAAAGAGATGAGAGAAATGACGCCGCAAAGGTACACTTGATGACAAATCAGTACAATCAAATTCCTAACCTCTACAGTGTGCCCTTAGACCTAAAATCTAAGTTACCTACTATCACGAACTACGGAACCGAATGCGAGCACCGCGGAACCACCGGGCCAGATTGAAAGGCCATTTACCCCAGTCTTAGACACCCGATAGCACGCAGGAACCCTCACCAGCACGTAGGCACTACACGCAGGTAGTTAGACCTCCAATCATTAATAAGGGTCAAGTTGCTACCAATTTTAGTTAGAGGCTTAGGATCAAGTGCTTTTGGAATGTGAAGGGCATTGTTTACGGGTAATGCCCAAGTGATTGATTTTTCAAAGTGTGTAATACAAGTATGCAACGGGGAAATCTCCCCGAATTGAAGTTTTTAATTGGTGAATGGTTTTTAGAGTTCAGCCTTGGTATGGATTTTAGGATTTCGTTGAAATACCAATTCAACCAATCTCCGGGTTTTGCAAGAATACAAGTTTTCTTCTAAGCCCAACAAACCCTTCTTCTATATCAATTGGTTAATGCATGCTAAAATGCAATGGGCTTCCCTAAATGGAGATTTCTATGTGTGGATGCACGAATCAGTTTTAGATTAGTGTGAAAGGGAGCCAAAGCACTTCAATTCAAGTGCTCCCAATCACCAAAAATGATTTCCACACAAGGCTCAACCAAAAGATAAAGAAAATCAAATTGTTGGGGTTGAAATGTTCAGGATCAAATCTTAGGCAAGTTGAAAAGTCATGGTGGGGTTGGAATCAACTCAATTCCAAGCCTCCCCACCAAAAAGGTGATCCTGAATTGTAGATAAATGAGGCAAAGAGGGGTGCAATCAATCTTTTTATGTTTGCCTCAAAGAATACTTCACACGGCGAAAAATTCAAGAATCAAGATTGTTGGATTTTCGCTATGCGAAGTAAGGCAGGAAATCCCAGGGCTGTCGAAGTAAAGGCAATCAATCAAACAAGTGAATTTTAATCCACTTGCCCCAAGAGATCCAAGAAGTTTTTCTAGTTTTTTTAGTTTTTAGTTTTTTTATTAAGGTTACAAGTTAACCTATGTTTCTAAGAAAGAATGACCTACTTATGCAGCAACGTGTGCGGAGCTCCAGTGCAGTGTCGGCGTCTTCACACTCTCGTTCCCGCCTTGGATCTACCCACGTCTTCGACTTCGTCTGCCCGTCTTCTCCTTGGAACAGGTTTACCTGCACACCAAAAACAGAGACACCCGTTAAGAGAGAAGAGAAAAATGAAAGGAATGGAATAGAAACTCACTTGCAGGCGCACTTCCCTGGCAAGGGCACCAGAAAAAATGGTGGTCGGACCCAGATAGTTGTGTTAATATGGTGATTTTATCATTAAAGTGTGTATAGTGGTTAACCTAAATCGAGCCTAACCATCTCTTTACAAAATATTTTTTTACCTGGCCTATTTGATTTTATCTTGGTCACTTTTAGGCCCGGGGTCAAACTCAAGGAAGTGGGGTTACAAGTCAAGTTTCTACGCTTTTCTTACAACGAATCTCTTCCGTGAGTTCATTGTGTTTTTGGTGTTTTTCTATTTAAGATTTTTTTCTGATAATCTTTGTCCTTGAGGCACACCCTCAAAATTAAGTTCTTGGCTTTGAGCCAAATCAGGGTTCCAAAATGGGTCTTGCTATTCACAAGACGGAGTACCTGCAAGTCAAAGATTATCTTTTCTCTTTTATATATATATATTTTTTTATCTTTTTATGGGCATGCAAGAGAAATGGAAATAATGTAAATATAGTATAGATATATATGTATATACTATATATGTGTAAAGGGGTGGTGGTGGAGGCGGAGATGGAGTGTAGCACGGTGTCGAGTCGGTCGTCGTCTAGAAAGACGCAACCAACAGGACAAGGTGCTGCGTGGAGTGTAAGGTGGATTGATGGAAGATGAGTGTTACCATGCTTTTTGTACGCGTGTATCGGGGAATATTAGCAACTGGTGCAGATATTCCCGCGATACAACGTATGGTAAGTAATGTGAAAAAATATATATATATGTATATATAGTCATATAGATATATATGTATCTATGTATGTATATTTGTATATATATATATATGTATATGTGTATATATATGTATATATATATATGTATACATATATAAGTATATGTATATATGTAGATATATATGTATGTATATATATATATATATAAGTATGTACATATATATATATATATGTATATATGTATAATAATACTTAGTTATATAGGTTATAATATATATATATATATATAGATATATGTATATATATATTTATATAAGTATATAGATATATATATATATGTATGTATACTAATACTTAAGTATATAGATACTATTATATGTATAGATATAAGTATATATATATTTATGTATATAAATATATATAGATATAAATATACAAATATATATATATATGTATGTATATATATAAGTATATAATAGTGTATAGGTGTGTGTGTGTGTGTGTATGAGAGTGTGAGTGTGTGTGTGTAAGTGTCGGCAGAGAGATAGGGAGAGAGTGCTGTGAGAGAGAGAGAGAAAGAGAGAGAGAGAGTGCCTGCAGAGGAAGGAAAGGCGGGTTAAGACGTCTGAAGCTTCCAAGCACTGTCTAGAGTCCACGTGCTCACGTGCAGGCGCGTATGCGTGCAAAGAGGCACGCACTGGAGGGTGATGGGCGTGGAGAGGACCGCAGCGGAGGCGTACACGGGAGAAAGGAGCGGGCGGGTGCAGGCGATGCAGGCGCACGCAGACACGCGGGCGGGCACTGGAGTGGGCGCGGGGCTGAACGCACACGCGGGCGAAGGCCGGTTGCGGCGCACTAGTCGACTGATTAAGTGAGAAGCTTACCGGTCACTGCATTATAGCCACAGTGTTCCGCAGACTAGCGTGAACAGTGGCTACAGTGCATGGCCGAGCCATGCGATCGGGTACGCCTGGTGCTGTGAGTGTAGGTGGCGTGGACATGGCTCGACGTGCGTGGAAGAAGGTCTGTGCCAGCTGGGCTACGGGGAGAAGCTATGTTCAGGCGAAGAAGCGAGAGGTGAGGACAGCCTACAGGAGCGTGCGGTGGCCTGCGTGCTGTTGGTCGGACCTGGTTAGGTTGTTAATATGGTGATTTTATCGTTGAAGTGTGTATAGTGGTTAACCTAAATCGGACCTAACCATCTCTTTACAAAATTTTTAACTTGGCCTACTTGATGTTATCTTGGTCACTTTTAGGCCCAGGGTCGAACTCAGGGAAGTGGGTTACAAGTCAAGTTTCTACACCTTTCCTACAACGAATCTGTTCCTTTCGTTTATTGTGTTTTTGGTGTTTCTCTATTTAGATTTTTTTCTGATAATCTTTGTCGTTGAGGCACACCCTCAAAATTAGGTTCTTGGCTTTCAGCCAAATCAGGGTTCAAAAATGGGTCTTGCTATTCGCAAGATGGAGTACCTGTAAGTCAAAGATTATCTTTTCTCTTTTATATATTTTTTTATCTTTTTATGGGCGTGCAAGAGAAATAGAAATAAAGTAAATATAGTATAGATATATATGTAGGTATATATTATATATATAAAGGGGTGGGGGTGGAGGTGGAGATGGAGTGTAGCACTGTGTCTAGTCGGTTGTCGTCTAGAAAGAAGCAACCAACAGGACAAGGTGCCGCGTGTATGGTGGATTGGTGGAAGATGAATGCGAACGCGCTTTTTGTATGCATGTATTGGGGATATCAGCAACTGGTGCAGATATTCCCGCAATACCACGTATGATAAGTAATGTGAAAAAAAAAAATATATATATATATATATGTATATATGTAAATATATCTATATATATATATATGGTTATAAATATATTGGTATATATATGTAGTTATAAGTATGTATATGATACTATATAGATGTATATATATATATATGTGTATGTATATAGTAATATATGTATATATAGATATTTGTAGATAAATATATATATATATATACGTATGTATATATAGTTATAGATATATATGTATATATGTATGCATATTTGTATATATATATATAAGGATATGTGTATATATATGTATATATATACGTATACATATATAAGTAAATGTAGATATGTGAATATATATGTATATAAGTATATAGCTATATATATATACATATATAAATATATATATACATATGTATGTATACTAATACTTAAGTATATAGATACTATTATATGTATAGATATAAGTATATAGATATATGTAGATAAATATATATATATATGTATGTATATATAGTTATAGATATATATGTATATATGTATGTATATTTGTATGTATATATATATATATATAAGGATATGTGTATATATATGTATATATATACGTATACGTATATAAGTAAATGTAGATATGTGAATATATACGTATATAAGTATATAGCTATATATATATATATAAATATATATATACATATGTATGTCTACTAATACTTAAGTATATAGATACTATTATATGTATAGATATAAGTATATATATATATGTATATATATATATATGTATATAAATATATATATGTATATATATAGATAAGTATATAATAGCGTATAGGTGTGTGTGTTCAGGAGTGTGAGTGTGTGTGTATGTGTATTTACAGAGAGAGAGAGGGAGAGTGTGCTGTGAGAGAGAGAGAGAGAGCGCCTGCAGAGGAAGGAAAGAGGCATTTAAGTCGTCTGAAGCTGTGGAGCGTCGTCCGGTCCACGCACTCGTGCAGGAGCATAGTTGTGCATAGAGGCGCACGCATGCAGGGGAGTTGGCGCGAAGGAGGGAAGAGGCAGCAACGCACCGCGCTGCGTGAAGAGCAGGCGCTGAAGAAGTGGGCGGGCGTACGTGGGCGAAGGGAGAGAACCGCACGCAGACGTGCGGGCGGGCGCTGGAGCGGGTGCGGTGCGACATGCGTGCATGGGCGACGGCCGGTTGCGGCGTGTCAGGTGACCGGATAAGTGAGAAGCTTACCAGTCACCCCACTGTTGCCATAGTGTTCCGCAGACTGGCGTGAACAGTGGCTACAGTGTAAGGCCGAGCCGTGCAACCGGGAGCGAGCGGTGCTGTGAGTGCGGACGGCTCGACGCGCGTGGAAGAGTGGCTCTGGCTGCTGGCTTGCGGGCTGGACCTCACGACAGAGGGCGGCAGGCACGCGCGGAAGAGGGCAAGGGCGACCTGCTGCTTGCGCGGTGGCTTGCGGGTGTTGGCTGGGGTGCGGTGAAGCTTGGCCGGCCGCTGCAGTGGCGCGCGGTGTCCGGTTGCGGAATAAAGAGTGCGACAGGGCACTTGCGCGAAGAAGCTGGAGGCGAGGGTGCCTGCAGGCGCACGCGGAAGGCCTGCATGTGCTGCTGCTGCTGTGGGGCTCGGCCGGCTGCTGCAAGGCGTGCGGTTGCTGGTTGAGCTTCACAGCTGAAGCTTTGTGGTAATGGCTGCAGTGCTTTAAATGGAGTAACAAGGAGAGAGCCACCACGCCCACCGGCTCTTTGGTGAGCTGGGTGATGGTGGACTCACGGTGGTGGTTGTGCACCACCGTGAGGTGCTCCTATCCACCGGGTGTCTCCTCAGAGGAGGAGGTCCTGCATATGGAGGGAGAGGGGAGGGGGCGGCCTGGAGAAGAAGGTGGTGCTGCGTTGGGTTTTCTATGTAGAGGACTAGGCTGCTAGAAAGGAAGAAGCCACCCTCTTTTTAAAGAAGGGGGGAGCATGCACAGCCATGCCCTGGCTGTGCATGGCTCATGCATGGCTCAAGGCAGGGAGAGGCTGCATGCAGCTGCAGGGAGTGGCGAGCAGGGAATGGCCGAGTCAGGACAAGGTGCGAAGAAGAAGAACTCTTCATTGCAGCCGCGGGAAGAATTCCAAGTCAAATAAAATTAAAAATAAAAAGATGGTGAATTTTGCGAAGCAGCACTTGGAGAAAAATGTAAATTGCGAGGCCATTTATTTCACTCTCCTCCCCTCTCAATTAAATGCATGCATGCGTGTATTTTTACAAATGCGACTATGGATACCTAATATGCACTGGTAATGCTAGGAAATAGCACAAGACGGCACAATTGCAGGCGTATTTTTGGGTGCAATCATACCCTCATGCCTATCTTTTGCTAGTCCCTAGCAAAACAGTATTTAGAAATGATCTTTAAGCTAAAGATTTTCTTCTGAGGCAACATAGGTGTGTTTGTTGGATATTGTAAGAACCAATTGTAGAGAAGACTACAAGTACTTTAAGTCTCACATGACATAGATCATCTCTCCACTAACCAGGACTCTTGATATTTAAAACTTAAGTACGATTTCCAGGACCCAGGAGGTTTTTGCCGTACTCGAGAGCTCAAGAGGTTATGGCTTGCGCTTAGTGAAGAATCAAGACTGACCAGATGAACATTAAGATTCAAGCCCAGGGTTTCACGAATTTTTTAAGTAAAGGTTGGTCCCAATTTCAGCTTGTGTCTTCGGATTGACCCTTAAAAAGATGACGGAAAATTCAACTCCCATTTTCTAACATTTGTGGCTCTAAGGAAAATAGGGTATTTGCAACATGCCTTGAAGAACTCTTTTAGGGTAGAGACATTTGTGAGATATACTGACTTATTTGCATTTTTTTTTTGAAACACGTGTCAGTATATTTCTTACAACATTATTTGGAGGAGCACACTTTTCTTTTGGGTGGGAGAGTTCTTTCTTGGTGGAAAGAGTCACTCCTAAACACAAGACTAAAGCCTGGGATAAAATGTCTACCTGCGTGCACAGGTAAGGACTCCACCTTCCCTAATGAACACTAGGGTTGGATCTTATACTCACCTGGTCTTTCTTGATATGTGTGGTGTGAACCAAGATTACTTAGGCTCTCAAGTAGAAGCAAACCAACGGATCCTGTACTGGTGTCTCAGGTACAAGAATACGTCCTTAGTTAGGAGAGATTCCAATCTATCTTGTCAATGCTCAAGTGAATTAAGCCAAGCGTGAGCGAATCAAGCTTCTATGGCCTGGAAAGTCTTCAAAACAATGGTTGAATATCCATAAACACTTATTGTATTTTTGTTTCAGCCTTCAGATCATTACTAAACACTATATATATATATTTTTTTTTTCTTTTTTAAGCATATTTATAAATAGGTGGAAACTGCATGATACCATAAAATACCCAGATCCTAAGGATGCCTATCCACCCCCCCATGCCAAACGATGCTATGTCCTCATATGCATGCAGGGAAAGGTAGAGAAAGGACGAAAGATCGGGTAATGAGAGCTGAGGTGCAGGGTATAGAGCAGGGTGGTAGGGTGGGTGGATGATGGGTGGTGAAGTGAAAAATGAAGTGATCGTGATAGTGATAAACGCCAGTTTATCATCATTCTTATGCATTAAAACAAGCCTAGCTCTTAGGATTTTACTCCGTAAATGGGTTTGTGGGCTGCATTTAGGCATAAATTAGGTTAGGCATGCATTGCATTTTTTATTGTCTTTTTAATGTGTTTTTGTGAGTGTTAGGGATGTACAGATACACAGATCCCTAAAACCCTAGCACTCAAGAAGGCAAATGGTGAAGGAGAAGCCCAGACTAGCTGGAACTCAGCTTGATCCAGCTCACCACAGCTGGAACCTAGCTTACTTGAACCAGGGTTAGCTCATCAGCTAAATGGCAGCTCAAGAGAGTTCATCTTAGCTCACCCTAGCTCAAGTCAGCTCAGATCCAACTCAACTTAGCTGAGTCTAGCTCATCTCAGCTCCCACTAGTCCATAGGGAGCTCTAGCTAGCTCAGTTGAGTTGACAGGAGTTCACCCCAGCTCAGATCCAGCTACATCCAGCTCCACTCAACTCCAGCCATCTGAAGAAGAACTCATCCTAGCTCAGGAAGCTCAAGTCCAGCTCCCGGGGACTTAGCTTAGCTCAACTCAGTTGAGCTAAGCTACCTTAGCTGCCTCAACCAACTTGATTCTCCCCGGGAGCACCAGACCTAGCTCACCTCAGCTCATCATGGTAGAAGCTAGCTTACTTTATCTTGGCTTAGCAACTAGCAAAGAACTAGCAAGCTAAGCCAGCTAGAGTAGCTCCATGCCAGCCTCTTCAGCAGCAGCCAACTACAATTTCAGCTCCAGACTTCTCCTCCTCAGCTCCCCCCTCCAAACCCTAGCTCCAACACCTTCTCCTCTACTCCACCTTTAGCTAAGCTAGCTTAGCTTAACTTATCTTAGCTTAGCTAACAACCAGCTCCTTGGCCATCCACCACCTTCAAAGTCAACCCTAGCTAGCTCCACCAACTTAAGCCTACCTAAGCTAGCTACTCTACTCAAGTTGGCGCCACCTCCTAGCCATCCCTTCACCCCATTATCACCACCAAAAGACACCTTAAGTTGGCGCCAAAAACTACCCCTAACCACCTCTATATTGGCGCCAACTTTCAGCCCTTAATCCACCCTACACCTACCCACATAAGCCATCCTAGCCATCCACCTACCCCTCCTTCTAGAATCCCTCTTGGTGCCAACTTAGACCACCTTCTAGAACCCTTTTTGGTGCCAACATCAAGGAGTGTCAACCCCCATAACTACCCCCTTGGTGTCTCTTAAGGTGGCGCCAAACACCCTTGGCCATTGGATCCTTAACCACCTCCATCATTCCATCTTGGCCCTCCATTTCAAGGGACACCTTAGCCCCCTTCCTAGTCTACAAAAACCCACCACCTACCACCATTTTGGGGCATCCTCCATTAGTGTATTTTGCTACCTAAACCACCTATACCTACGGCCAAGAAGAAGGAGTAGAGAAGGAGATTAAAGGGGCACATCACCAGCCCTTTTGGTGCCTTCTTCTCCCCACTCTCTTCAACTTGGGCCACGCCAAGGAGGAGGACTCTTCCACTTCAAGGAGGACGTCCAAGCAAGGGAGAAGGACCTAGGGTGGACGTCCACCCTTGGAGAGAAGCTTAGGGCACGCCCCCTTTAGGCTTGCCTTGTAGGACATCACCTTGGCGGAGCACTGCAAGGAAGGAGTTGAAGGATTCTTTTCAAGCTTGGGAGCCACCAACCTTGGAGCAAGAAGCCCTCTTCTTCACCATCTATCTAGAGGATTTGTGTTTGCTTTTCTTATTTTAATTTTTCTAGTAGTAGAAGCATTCCTCTACTAGGCTTTTTTTTTTGTAAAACACTTTTCATCAATCAAGTTGCCTTCTTTGCGATTTTCTGTTTTGAATTTCTACTTGCTATATTTTTTTAGCATTTTTCACTCCCTCTCCCTAATTATTCTAGGCCTCCACTTGCCTAGAGTGAGCTTAGGGAGAGGCTCTACTTGCCACATAGAAGTAGTATTTAAATTGAAGTGTAAATAACCTTTTCCGCCACCAGTTCGCATGCTGCCTTGCTTAAAAACAAAAAAAAATGATATATTGAGAAAATACCAAAAAGAAAGTTGAGATTGTATTCCAAGCAAGAAAATCACTATTGCAAACATTTGGCCTCCTTGGACGACCCTAGATACTCCCCTATCTAGGAATATAAATTTAAGAGCGAAAGCGGATTTACGCGTTACAACGACCTAATTAACAAACCACGTAAAATCGCTATCAGATAGTGGCATGAAAGATGATGGTGGATGGTGAAAGGTCAGGCATTTCATGGGACGAGAGTGTCCTAGGCGGATCAGAAAACAGGTCAGGAGGAAGAAGTTGGCCCTCAGATTGGCCAAGAAGAAGGGTTCTTTGGACAGATGGATCCAAAAAGGAATAGCCCCAGTGAGAAGTATGTGGAGTCAAGGTCCCAGTGTGGAGTTGCAAATCCACCTGATTTGGTGGGAAAGAAAGGGCAATCCGGTCTTCAAAAGTGTGGACCGGCGGTGAGTAACCCGGAAATGACTCAGACCACAAGGTATGGGAAGCGTAGAAAACCTCATCAGAAGTCTAGTCAGGAGAAGGTACGGGAATAGGGAGGGATGGGGGAACGTCACAATTTGTGTTAGTCAGGCAATCATCAGTTTTATAGGTAATTCGCAGCAGTCTGAATAGGTCCCAATTAGTCTGATACACGTGCTGGCAGCCATGTCCTCGTCAAACGTGTCATCCTCGATGCAATCACAATCAAAGTTCTTGGCTACCTTGAAGATGTTAAGCTTAATCTTTTCAGATCCAACGGTAATCTCAATGCAGTCCGACCCACAGTCGATAAGGGCACGGGCTGTGGCCAAGAAAGGTCGACCAAGGATGATCGGACAATCAGAAAGTGAGCTAGGAACTTCCATATCTAAATCAAGAAAGTCACAGGAAAACAGAGACTGTTGACCGTAACCACCACGTCTTCCACCACACCCTTTGGGATTTTGACAGAACGATATACCAACTATAACGTGACAGGGGTGGGTTTCAGATTCCCCAAGGAAAATTTTTCGATCATGATGGTCGGTATAAGATTTATGGAAGATCCTAGATCAAGCAGGGCACGGTTAAAATTGCAGCCTTGGATGCTACAGGAAATTAGTGGTGTGCCCGGATCTTTCTGCTTTGGTGGTAGGTTTGATTGTCTAGCACAACTCGCATGAGGCAAGAGAACCACCGGATTCTTAGTTTTCTTAGACTATCGCCTAGGTGTTGTGTAGTCTTTGAAAAATCGGGCGATAGTAGGTATGTGGTCGATAGCCTCGAGCAGGGGTACCTTGATTTCTACATCCCTAAACAAATTACGCAAGTTATCAAAGGCCTGTGTATCTTTCTTTTAGCCTTTTGGCTCCCTCAGTAGAACCTCAGGGAATGGGACTGATTCTAGCACCAATTTGGGTGTATCATCCTCTCGTGAATGCGGTGCGCATCCCGAATGAGAGGGCGATGAAGAAGACGGGCCAGGATCAGGTCGAGGCGGATCGACTGTCTGCTTACCACTCCTCGTAGTGATAGCATTGGACGATGCAGGTCCATTGGGATCATATGGCGGAGGAGGGTTCGTAATAGGGACATAAGAGTGCGGTGCTACAGCGGGATTAGCCTGAAATCCCGGTGGAATGCTCGGAGCTTGCAGAATCTGATTAACCTGCCCTTGAGAAGGTCATACCTGTGGTTGAGGACCATGGGGTATGAAATTTCACGGGTTTGGAATAGGTTTGGCGGGAAGAGTACCCTGATATTGAGTCGCCATGCGTAGTTGACTGATCTCAGCATTCTGCTGTGCCAATTGGTGCTGAAGAGAGGTCATGTTCTCTTCATGGCGCTTTGACATATCCGTCATCATTCGCATCAATTTATCAAGAGGACTTGATGCGTGTTCAGTTTGCGGTATGCAAGGGCCTGATGGCGGATTCGCCATAGGATTAGACTGGGCCCTTGGGATGACGAGTGCGGACGGTCGCATTGGTCCACCCATGGGGTTTTAGCACTGCAGGTTGTTGGACCATGCGAAATTTGGATGATTTCTCCACCCTGGGTTATACATGGCAGAGAACTAGTTGTTCCCCAGGGCGCAAGCGTCTTCTATGCCAGAAGATGTGTCTGCATGTAAATATGCGTCCGAGCACACGGAGGCTTGGTCCTCCGTGTCGAAATACTGGCTTGCAGAAGCCTGATCCACATGGCTTACTGAGTCGCTCGACGCGAAAATCGGTAAGGAAGGTCTTACGGGGTTTCCTGGAATAAGTTTGGTGTTGGAAGAATTGGAATTGTGACGAAGTGGTGAAATGGGGGTGTTTGCCATAGAACAGGTGGGGTTGGCCAGAAGCTCATCTAGCATCTTGTGCACGACGAAGACTTCATCCAATTTCTATGTGATAAGGCTAAGATCTGTGGATGAATGGGAGGGTCCCGTGTCAACTTCGTGGACATTACGAGGCTGGTTGGTACGATTAAAGGCGATAATGGAAGCATTGTTCATTGAGTTCTCACTCATATTTTCAAATAGTACAAATGCTCCATTCTCGTCTTTATTCATAAAATTCCCTCCGCAAGAAACGTCTGCAATCTGCTTCAAAGTTTCATTTAGCCCATAGTAGAAAATCTAGGCTGTATGCCCCTTAGGCAGACCGTGGTGCAGACACTTCCTGAGGAGGTCATTATACCTCTCCCATGCCTCATGAAATTGTTCGCCGTTTTGTTGCGTAAATGAAGTGATAACACAGCGAAGCGCATTGGTTCGCCGATTGGGAAGAACTTCTTGAGAAACGCTGTTCGCATCTCTTCCCAAGAGTGGATGGTTATCCCAAGGGTGCGCAACCACTGCGACGCTTTATCCCGCAATGAAAACGGGAACATTTTCATGAGGACTATAGGTAACTCGATATTTCTTGGTTTAACAATTTCAGCTAATCGGGTTAGGTCTTCCAAGTGGAGAAAAGGATCTTCACTTGCAAGACCATGGAAGTGAAAATTTATTAGGCCAATAATGTTAGGTTTCAGTTCAAAGTCGTCCCTGCCCATGGGGACCCAAATTTGTCCTATGGTCTCTGTAGCAGCTGGATTCTGATAGGAGCTAAGAGACCTAGGCTCCTCCCGTTCAGAAGGGTTCTGCATTTCCTCCAATGTTTCCCGAATGGCTTCAATTTGCTCATTATACATTTCCATTTGGGCTTGGAGGCGGGTTATGAGATCTAAGGCTCCACCACCAGGTGGGTTCTGAGGGCAGTTTCCTCCCATGGGATTTGGGGGTGGGCGTGCAGCCATGTTTGTCGAGGAGGAGGATGATTCGGCTTCTTTTCTAAAATTAATAGGCAATTCACAAAGTTCAGGGTTTTGTGACCTCCTCCCAAACATGCACAACCGCAGGAAGAATTGGGGAGATGAGAAGGGAAAAGAGATGAGAGAAATGACACCGCAAAGGTACATTTGATGACAAATCAATTCAATCCAATTCCTAACCTCTACAATGTGCCCTTAGACCTAAAGATCTAAGTTACCTACTATCACGGACTACGAAACCAAATGCGAGCACCATGGAACCATCAGGTCAGATTGAAAGGCCGTTTGCCCCAGTCTTAGACACCTGATAGCATGCGGGAACCCTCACCAGCACATAGATGCTACACGTAGGTAGTTAGACCTCCAATCCTTAATAAGGATCAAGTTACTATCAATTTTAGTTAGAGGCTTAGAGTCAAGTGCTTTTGGAATGTAAAGGGCATTGTTTTTGGGTAATGCCCAAGTAATTGATTTTTTAAGTGTGTAAAACATGCATGCAACGGGGAAATCTCCCCGAATTGAAGTTTTAATTGGTGAATGGTTTTTAGAATTCAGCCTTAAGTAGTATGGATTTTAGGATTTTGCTGAATTACTAATTCAACCAATCTCCAGGTTTTGCAAGAATACAAGTTTTCTTCTAAGCCCAACAAACCCTTCCTCATTTTCAATTGGTTAATGCATGCTAAAATGCAATGGGCTACCCTAAATGGAGATTTCTATGTGTGGATGCACGAATCAGTTTTAGATTAGTGTCAAAGGGAGCCAAAGCACTTCATTTCAAGTGCTCCCAATCACCAAAAAGATTTCCACACACAAGGCTCAACCAAAAGATAAGGAAAATCAAATTGTTGGGGTTGAAGTATTCGAGATCGAATCTTAGGCAAGTTGAAAAGTCATGGTGGGGTTGGAATTAACTCAATTCCAAGTCTCCCCACCAAAAATGTGATCCCAAATTTATAGATAAGTGAGGCAAAAGAGGGGTGCAATCAATCTTTTTATGTTTGCCTGAAAGAATACTTCAAACTGCGAAAAATTCAAGAATCAAGATTCTTGGATTTTCGCTATGCGAGGTAAGGCGAGAAATCCCAGGGCGGTGGGAGTAAAGGCAATCAATCAAACAAGTGAATTTTAATCCACTTGCCCCCAAGAGATCCACAGAAGTTTTTCTACTTTTTAGTTTTTTTTTCTTTTTTTTTTATTAATGCGACAAGTTAACCTAAGTTGCTAAGAAAAGAAGACCTACTTGTTCGGCAACGTGTGCGAAGATCCAATGCAGTGTCGGCGTCTTCATGCTCTCATTCCCTCCTTGGATCTGCTTATGTCTTCGACTTCGTCTTCCTGCGTTCTCCTTCCAACAGGATTACCTACACACCAAAAACAGAGACACCCGTGAAGAGAGAAGAGAAAAATGAAAGGAATGGAATAGAAACTTACTTGAAGGTGCACTTCCCCGGCAACGGTGCCAGAAAGAGTATGTTGGTCGGACTCGGTTAGGTTGTTAATATGGTGATTTTATCGTCGAAGTGTGTATAGTGGTTAACCTAAATCGGGCCTAACCATCTCTTTACAAAATTTTTAACCTGGCCTACTTGATGTTATCTTGGTCACTTTTAGGCCCAGGGTCGAACTCAGGGAAGTGGGGTTACAAGTCAAGTTTCTACGCCTTTCCTACAATGAATCTCTTATGTTCGTTTATTGTGTTTTTGGTGTTTCTCTATTTAGATTTTTTTTTGATAATCTTTGTCCTTGAGGCACACCCTCAAAATTAGGTTCTTGGCTTTGAGCCAAATTAGGGTTCAAAAACGGGTCTTGCTATTCGCAAGATGGAGTACCTGCAAGTCAAAGATTATCTTTTCTCTTTTATATATTTTTTTATCTTTTTATGGGCATGCAAGCGAAATAGAAATAAAGTAAATATAGTATAGATATATATGTAGGTATATGTTATATATATAAAGGGGTGGGGGTGGAGGCGAAGATGGAGTGTAGCACTATGTCTAGTCGGTCGTCGTCTGGAAAGACGCAACCAACAAGACGAGGTGCTGCGTGTAAGGTGGATTGGTGGAAGATGAATGCAAACACGCTCTTTGTACGCGTGTATCGGGGAATATCAGCAACTGGTGCAGATATTCCCGTGATATTGATTGCACCACAAAAATACACCTGCAATAGTGCCTTCTTGTGCTATTTCCTAGCATTACCTATGCATATTAGGATTCCATAGTTGCATTTTGTAAAAATACATGCATGCATGTATTTAATTGAGAGGAGAGGAGAATGAAATAAGCGGCCTTGCATTTTACATTTTTTCTCAAGTACATCTTTGCAGTATTTCCATCTCCATTTTTTATTTCTTTTTTATTTTGACTTCCTTCCCGTGGCTGCAGCTTCTTCTTCGCGCGCCATGCTTCCATGCAGTGCCCTCTCCCTGCCATTCCCTGCCTTGGCCATGCATGAGCCATGCACAGCATGGCCATGCATGGCTTTCTTCTCCTATAAAAAGCCACGGTTCCTTCTCAAAAAAATGAGCCTGGTCCCAGCAAGCAAAAGAAACCTCCAGCACTTCTTCCAGGCCACCACCCTCTCCTCCATTCCCCTCCATACACCGCCCCTCCTCTGAGATACCTGGCGGGCAGGAGCTCTCACTGTGGTGCACACCACCACAGTGAGACCACCACCACCCAACTCTTCAAAGAGCCGGTGGGTGTGGTGCCTTTCTTCACTATTTTCTCCATTCCAGCCATTTCAGCCATGGCCGCAAGCTTCAAGGTCTGAAGCTCGTAGCTTGGCAGCAACAACAGCTAAGTGGCGCGGCAGCAGTAGCAGCATCCCAAGCCATTTCCGCGCGCCCCTGCATGCACCCTCACCCTCCGCGCGCACCTGCAGGGCCTCTCTGCCACCCGCTTTCTCTGCCCTATCACACTCGCTCTCGCCCGCAATCGGCCGCTGCGTGCCTCTGCAGCGGCTGGCCAAGCACCTCCCTGCGCCCCTGCAGCACCTGCAAGCTTCCGCGTAAGCTGCAGGCGCCCTCGCCCTCCAACCCCGCGTGCTCTGTCGCGAGCTCTCCGCGCTTGCAACCGGCCGACGCAGGCCTTCTCCCCCACGCCCCAGCCGTAAGCTGGCCTAACTCACAGCACCGCCCACCTCCGGTTGCGAGGCGCAGACGACCACTGTAGCTACTGTTCACGCGAGTCTTCGCAACACTGTGGCTACAGTAGGGTGACCGGAAAGCTTCTCACTTTCCTAGTTACCCAACGCGCCGCAACCGGCCCTCGCCCATGCACGTGCCTGCCTGCACGTCTCCGCCTGTGTTGCCCACTCCCCTCGCCCGCACTCATCTGTGTCGTGCACTCCTTTCGCTCGTGCCTGCGAGCACTCGTTCCAGCCACTCCGCGCCCGCCTACTCTGGGTCCTCTTTGCGCCAACACTCCCTCCAGCGCACTCTCCTCTGCATGCATACGCGCCCGCGCATGGAAGCCCCAGACGACGCCCTTCACACGCAGACGCCTTAACGCCTCCAGCGGCTTCCCTCTCTCTCCCGCTCTCTCTCTCACTCTCTCTCACAACACTCACAACACTCCCTACATCGACGATCACACACACCTACACTCACACTTCCACACAAACACACACACCTATACTCTATTGTATACATATATATTTATATACTTATACTTATATATTGATATATATATACATATATTTATATACATATATATATATACATATATATATATATATATATACATACATACTTATATTTATACATATAGTAGTATCTATATACTTATGTATTAGTATACATACATACATACATATACATATATATATATATATATATTTATATATATATATATATACTTATATATATACTTATATATATATATATATATAAATATATACATATACTTATATATATATTTATATGTATATATATATACATATATACATATACTTATATATAGACTTATATATATATATACATATACTTATATAAATATACATACATATATACATATATCTATACATACATATATATATATATATAAAGATACATATATCTATATATATATTACCTATAAAACTAAGTATAGATACATACATATATATATACATATATACACACCTACTTATATATACATACATATATACATATATATATCTATATAACTATATATACATATATACATATATATACATATCTAGATACATATGCCTATATACATATGTTATTATTATATATATATATATATACATCTATACATATATATATCTATAACTATACATACATACATATATATATATATACACTTAGCTACATATATCTATATATACATATATTACTATATACTTATACATACATATATATATACCTCTATATAGTTATATATACATACACACATATATATATAGATATACACTTATATATACATATATATCTACATATCTATTTACCTATATATTTATAACCATATATATATTTTTTTTTTTCACATTATTTACGATGCGCTGTATCGCGGGAATATCTGCACCAGTTGCTGATATTCCCCAATACAAGCGTACAAAAAGCATGGTTACATACATCTTCTACCATCCATCCCATACTCCACGCGGCACCTAGTCCTGTTGGTTGCGTCTCTTTAGATGACGACCGACTCGACACCGTGCTACACTCAATCTCTGCCTCCACCCCCACCCCTTTATACATATATAATATATACCTATATATATATATACTATATTTACTTGATTTCTATTTCTCTTTCCTATTAGTAAAAAGATAAAAAAATATATATAAAAGAGAAAAGATAATCCTTGACTTGTAGGCACTCCGTCTTACGAATAGCAAGACCTGTTTTGGACCCTGATTTGGCTCAATGCCAAGAACCCAATTTTGAGGGTGTGCCTCAAGGACAAAGATTACCAGAAAAAAATCTAAATAAGAAAAATAGCAAAAACACAATAAACAAACGGAAGAGACCCATTGTAGGAAAGGCGTAGAAACTCGAATTGTAACCCCACTTCCATGAGTTCGACCCTGGGCCTAAAAGTGACAAGATAAAATCAAGTAGGCCAGGTAAAAAAAAATTTTTGTAAAGAGATGGTTAGGTCCGATTTAGGTTAACCACTATACAAACTCCAACGATAAAATCATCATATTAACAACCTATCCGGGCTTGACATCATACTCTTCTCTGGCGCCGTTGCCGGGGAAGTGCGCCTTCAAGTAAGTTTCTATTCAATTCCTTTCAATTTTTCTCTTCTCTCTTCACAGGTATCTCTATTTTTGGTATGTAGGTGAACCTGTTGCAAGGAAAAGGCAGGCAAACATAGTCGAAGATGTGAGCAGATCCAAGGCAGGAACTTGATGTAAACACATTTACACTACTTAAGATGTTTATTTATGCATGTTCTTAAGCATAGGATTGCATTTCATGATATAAATATTGCATAACATGCATCATCTTGCATTTAGAGTAGTTTGAATAAAATAGAGGTTAATTGTCCCCTTTTATGTGCTTGGGCAGGGCAAACATTTTATCGGGGCCTCGGATCAAAGATCCAATCGTATGGATGTGATCAAGGCGATGATTGGAGTTCAATGACTCCAAGATTGCCCTAATCAGGCATCCGTAGCATCAGATAGTGACTGGGGAACCCTAGAAGATCAAGGGCCAGGATGGTGTAAATCTGCACTTCAAATGACAAATTCAACTACACGGATGAATTCGGATCGACGATCGCAGCCCAACGATGCAAAAATCGAGTCAATCCGACATCCGTGGCACCATCTACAACTTCCAGAAGATGGACGGCCAAGATGGCACCACGTGGCTCCATCTCGGTCGCCCAAATGGCCGCTTACATTCTCTGAAGACCCCTCACCCGCTCCCTCTCCGCCGTTGGATCTCAATCCAACGGCTGTGGACGGTCGCGCCTAAAAGCGCCCGCTCGAACATCCACGCCTCGTAGCGTAGCGGTCGAGCACGCTTACACGAGCTGCGGGCGCAGGTTCGAACCGTAGCGAAGGGGAGGAAGGCGTGGGCGAGCGAGCACGGGCGGGCTTTGGATCTTGATCGGATGGCCGTCTCGCTCAATTGAGATCACGTGCGATTGAACGCGCAGCAAGGATGCAAAATTGTATGCGTTGGGCGGGCGCGCAGCAGCAGGCGATCACGCATCTTAAGTCGTCCGATCGCTAAGATCTAATGAACATGCATGGGCATTGAGAAAGGGCGCAGCTGAGGAGGTGCGCGTGGGCGCGGGTGCTACGCCCACGTTGGGGGCTTTAGTGACGGTTTTATCCGTCACTAAAGACCCCTCATTTATTATTTTAAAGTTGTAATGACCATTTTCCCCCCACTCCTTGCAACTATAAAAGGAGGCCCCCTCCATACGAAATTCTGATCCCTTCCTTCTCCTCTCTACCTCTCCAAAGCTCAAGAGAAGCTTGTCCTACACCCGGGATGCTCCTCGCGAGATAAAGTCCAAATTTTTGTCCTCCTTCGGAAGTGGATCCCGCGACGACGACGGCGTGCTGCTCTGTTCCCGTTCTTCTGCTTCGTCCTGGCTCCATTCTCCTTCGTCCAGGCATCGTCTCATCTGGCTCATCCTCCAAGCAATCGACAAGGAGGATAACTTCTCTCTCCCATTCTTATTTACAGCTTTTCTAGTGTTGAATTTTCCTGCTTTATAGTGTAGCTGATTTCCCGCTTTCTAGTGTAACTTTTATTTAGTTTGATTGTATAAACAGTTTGGAATATTGAATGCATGTTCTCTTTCTCTCTCTCTCTCTCTCTCTTTCTTTTAGTCTGATAGTTCCATTGTAATTATATCTCCTTGCTTTCCAAAAATTCTAAAAAAAATATAAATGTGAATATAGATCAACGTAGCCTCCCTGTGTTCGACCTAGAATTCTTTTCGGTATAAATTTTATTTGTTGAACACGAATTCTTCGCTTTCAAGCTATAACGACAGGTTTTCCAAAACCAAATACGTTAGCGTAGCAATTTCGAACGTTCAATATTTTGGCGCCGTTGTCGGGGAGGCGACAATCTTTGATTTCTCTTCGTGTTTTGTAACTTACAAATCATTTACATCACTTTTCTCTTTTCTTATTGTAATTGTAGGTACTCTTTCGAGACAGGCAAAAGTGGTAGATCGGAGTAAAGTGCTGTGAGAGGTTCTGTAAGTTAGGCCCCACCTCCCACCCATTAGATTTTATTTCATCACATAATAACTCAAACATCAATCAACCTAAGTGTTTTTATAAACTCTAAGGTTAGATTATTTGTTGTTTGACACCCATACTCACCCCAACCCCCACATTAAAAAAAAAAAAATCTCACAGAGGTACATAACCTCATCTGATTTTCAAACTCAACCGGTAAATCGATCTTAGGAGCTGATACACACATTCAAACACATAACTGAGTAGAAATCAGATTAGGTAATCATTTGTGTGCCTAATTAAGTGGTGCATCAGGCCAATTGTTTGAGTTGATTAGGCCACACCACTTCAAATAAAATAAACTCATCAAGTAGCTGCCAATTAGGTTCAACTCTTAGGGATTTACCAGGCACTCCACATTCTTTTTAAGCTTTAAAGAAAAATATCTTCACCTGTGCTTGCAAAACCTGGTGTGCAAACGAAACTTGTTTGAAAACACCTAAAGTTGAATCCTTAAAGCTACTAAGCAAGATTTAAACTTTAAAATCCACCGCATCAAAAACAATCTTGCTTGAAAACCACTGGTTGTGCACGCACATACAAATCAATCAATCATTAAGGGCACAACCCATTTAAAGGGCCCATCACATTCCAAAGCACATTCAAACCTAGCCCTAAATAAAATAGAGTAGACGTTGGCCTTAAGGATTGGACTCACCCTTCAGAACCCAGAACAAGATTATTTTCGATTAGTCTATTTCTACTGTTCAATCTGATGTCTAGCTAGGGGAGCAGAATCAAACGATTGCGGCTGGGGGGTACACTAGGAACCGGAGGTGCAAGCCGAAGGAAGAACCTTCACCACAGTCCCTCCTTCTAACTAGTTGGATTGAACAGATGGAAGTAGATAAAATCGCTCCTTTATCTCAAGACGGGTTTTGGGAGTCTGTAGGTCTTTAGGCAAACCCATTTAAGGATAGGTTTGATCGTTTGTATTGCAGGGAGCCTTTCTTCCTCCCGTGTATCATGAATCCTTCCACATATTACACGCATTCCCGCTCTTTCCCTCCTGTTGTGAATTATCCTCAACATGACGATTATCCTGACTCGTATTGTAATCAACCATCAGTTAGTTGGGATAATTCGGATTGGGGATACAGTTTCGGACCTCCGTGTTTAGGGTTTAACCCTGAACACTTTGATTCTGATTTCTATCCTTCTCAGAGCTACATCGATTATAGATCGTTTTCCTTTCATGAACAACCTAATACGATCTACAATCAGGATGGATACATCGATCCTTACCCATCCTCTGATTTCACTGCCTTTAGGTCATCACCATCTTTTGAACAATCTGAAATGACCTATTATCAGGAAAGGTATAACAAATCTCAATTCGTTAATTCCTCTGCATTGATGTCAAACCCTCCTAATCCTGTATCAACTTGTTTGGTTCAGGTTAATCAGGTTCAAGATAAGGTTCTGGCTAACTTGAGGAATATCATTCAATCTTTAGAAGTTCAGCCAATACCTTGCATTAAGAGATTGGAGCCTCTAATTGAAATGATTGATGATTTAAACAAGTCTTTGTTGGATTGGCTCCAGGATATTAAGGATAAGAACCCGGGTGAGTTTCTACTTGGGAAATTAGCGAAATTGAGGATGAGATTCATGGTTGCTTTGATTCAATCTTTGGATGATTCCCAGGATGAACCCTCTTGAGGAAAGCCAATGACAGAACCCACTCAGGCACCTGTTGGGGGTGACACGTGTTACGAGGCTGACCAGATTGAATTAAAGCAACCAATTAAGGATGATCTGATTTCTTCACCTAAGATCCCTAAGCCGGGTTACGAGGAAACGTATGTCTCCTTAGAACAGAAAGTGACAAATGATTTTGGGACATACATTGATACGGATCCTGATTTCTTTGATGGTGAAGATTCAAGTTGCGAAGTCTCACACGAGCTTTCAGAACACGATTTTTGTGAGACGATTGGGCCTGAGGAATCTAATAGATCATTTGATAGCCCAATAATTGAGGAAACTGATCTTAGGGTACACATTACGGATCCAAAATTACATTTTCTGGAGGATTCAATTCAATGCCATGATTGTCAGCTACACCTCGTTGAGCTTATTGATGATTCTAATTCTGAGATAATTAGACCCAAGTCAATTTTGATTCTGCCACATCATTTAGACTTGGAGATTTCAGATGGGGTGATTAATATACAAGAGGTCCTGGAATTTGATATGTTGAATGAGGAGGATAGGAGCTGGGAAGTTCTGATTTAGGAAGTTAATTTTGGAGGAAATGGAAGATTGAGTCGAAGGGTTCCTTTTAAGCTGAAACCATCAAATCAGAACCCTTACTACATTTGTTTCGAGGATGTCAAACTCAAGCACACATTCAATGATTATCCTTTTGAGCTTCAATTCTCTATAACCCGACTTTTTGGTCTTGGGTTGCATCCTCATAAATCCAAGGCCTGACCCCGCTTGTATTCTGATTTTAGGTTTTCTGTAATTTTTATCCAAAACCTAAGATATTCTCGATTATGGGGAATGGGTCTGCACCACAATCTGGTCCACATCTGTGGACCTCTGTTGATAGGTCAGAAGATTCTTCTGTTTATTCTAATTCTGACCTACACTTGTGAATTCTTTATTTCTTTTCTTTGTATAGTGTGCCTAGCTGAAGGCACTAAACTCAGCACATATACAGTTCTTTTTAGTTTTCATCTTGGAGCGGACCTGACATTCACGCAATTCAGGTGCTTTCTATACTTTTCCACTCTCTTTTATGTCTTTTTAATACAATGAGGACATTGCATTAGATAGGCATGGGGGGGTGGACATTCATATCTGAATTCATTCGTCAGCTCCGTAGATTTGTTTTATTTTCTTTTATAAAAAAAAAATTTCAGAATTAGGAAAGAGAATTTGGGTTTAAGAAAATTTTCAATCTTAGGGAATACTGCATTAAGATCTGAACACAAAGACCCTTCAGGTCTTTGGACTTAATCAGCCCATGTATCCACTAAAATGTGAATTTGTTTTTCAAGTTCTCGCCAACCTGAATTTTATTTTAATTGGAGTAAATAAGTTTGGGTGATAAGTACACGACTTATCAACCCGCCCTCTAATTTGAGGAAATTTTGAGTTTCTAGCATCTACACACTATCTTGTCACTGACTCGTTGTTAGACAATTTTAACGGAAATTGGGTAGCAAATGAACCTTCCAGGGTGATATGGCTGGCAAGTTATCGTGGGTAACAGCTTATAGGTAGGTTGTCCAGAGCCCAATCACTGGATCATTCTCTTTTTGCTGCCTTTAGGTAAATCTTAGACCAGGGAAGCCACCTACTTAAAAAAAAAAGAAAAAAAAATCAAAAAGAAAAGGAGAAAATAAGAAAAGAAAAAAAGAAGTAAGCCACACTTCACCACACGAGTATGGTTGGCAAGTTGTCGGTTGTAACAGCTCATCGACCGGTTGTCCAGAACCCAGCTCAGTAAATGCACTAAAAATTCCCAAAACACTTAGGAAGAAGCGGAGAAGTAGAATAAATCGGGAAGATATATACTGGATTCACCCTTGTGTTGACCCCGTAAAAAATAAAAGTAGGAAGAAAGCGACGGCTGTAAAGATATACCTTTAGGCAGAATTCTTTTTGAGGTCACCTAGAGGCGTAGAAATCTGAAGTCTATTTTAATTGCCGGACAATGAGTCTATCACAATCACAATTAGATGCTTAAAACTTACGGTTCTCATCAAATTTTGGGTGAGTTGAATGGCCGTAGAAAGCCACTCTTAAATCCTAAAATTTGAAAATCCAAAAAAAAATTAGAAAAAAAGAAAAAAAGAAAAAAGAAAATTTTCTTTTAATAAGGCGAGGGCTTGAGGCGGTCTGCATTTTGGCTGATACTCGGGCGCTGTTGCGTCTTTTGAAGGTTCAGCTCCTAAGTAGACAATTTCTTAATGATTGAAAATAACTCAGGTCTAAATAATCCAACCTAATTCTTTTATAAATAGCATATAATTTTTTCTAGGGACTAGCAAAAGATAGGCATGGGGGTATGATGTAAACACATTTACACTACCTAAGATGTCTGTTTATGCATGTTCTTAAGCATAGGATTGCATTTCATGATATAAATATTGCGTAATATGCATCATCTTGCATTTAGAGTAGTTTGAATAAAATGGAGGTTAATTGTCTCCTTTTATGTGCTTGGACAGGGAAAACATTTTATCGGGGCCTCGGATCAAAGATCCTAACGTATGGATGTGATCAGGGCAACGATTAGAGTTCAATGACTCCAAGATCGCCCTAATCATGCTTCTGTAGCATCAGATAGTGACTGGGGAACCCTAGAAGATCAAGGGCCAGGATGGTGTAAATCCGCACCTCAAATGACAAATCCGATCTCATGGATGAATTCGGATCGACGATCGCAGACCAACGACGCAAAAATCAAGTCAATTCGACATCCGTGGCACCATCTACAACTTCCAGAAGATGGACGGCCAAGATGGTGCCACGTGGCGCCATCTCGGCCGCCCAAACGACCGCTTACATTCTCTGAAGAGCCCGCACCCGCTCCCTCTCCGCCATTGGATCTCAATCCAACGGCTGTGGATGGCCGCACCTAAAAGCGCCCGCTCGACCATCCGCGCCTCGTAGCGCAGCGATCAAGCGCGCTTACGCGAGCTGCGGGCGCGGGTTCGAACCGCAGCGAAGGGGAGGAAGGCGTGGGCAAGCGAGTGCGGGCGGGCGTTGGATCTTGATCGGATGGCCGTCTCGCTCAATTGAGATCACGGGCGATTGAATGCGCAGCAAGAATGCGCGATCGTATGCACTGGGCGGGCGCGCAGCAGCGGGCGATCACGCATCTTAAGCCGTCCGATCGCGTCCGATCTCGTGATCGAACGGCTGAGATCTGATGAACGTGCGTGGGCGTTGAGAAAGGACGCAGCTGAGGAGGTGCGCGTGGGTGCGAGTGCTATGCCCACATTGGGGGCTTTAGTGACAGTTTTATCCGTCACTAAAGACCCCTCATTTATTATTTTAAAGATGTAATGACCATTTTGCCCCCACTCCTTGCAACTATAAAAGGAGACCCCCTCCATACGAAATTATGATTCCTTCCTTCTCTCTACCTCTCCAAAGCTCAAGAGAAGCTTGTCCTACACCCGGATGCTCCTTGCGAGATAAAGTCCAAATTTTCGTCCTCCTTCGGAAGTGGATCCCGTGACAACAACGGCGTGCTGCTCCGTTCCCATTCTTCTGCTTCGTCCTCCTTCGTCCTGGCTCCGTTCTCCTTCGTCTAGGCATCGTCTCGTCCGGCTCGTCCTCCAAGCAATCATCAAGGAGGATAACTTCTCTCTCCTATTCTTATTTACAGCTTTTCTAGTGTAGAATTTTCCTGCTTTATAGTGTAGCTGATTTCCCGCTTTCTAGTGTAACTTTTATTTAGTTTGATTGTATAAACAGTTTGGAATATTGAATACATGTTCTCTTTCTCTCTCTCTCTCTCTTTCTTTTAGTCTGATAGTTCCATTGTAATTATATCGCCTCGCTTTTCAAAAATTCTAAAAAAAATATAATTGTGAATATAGATCAACGTAGCCTCCCTATGTTCGACCCAGAATTCTTTCGGTATAAATTTTATTTGTTGAACATGAATTCTTCGCTTTCAAGCTACAATGACAGGTTTTCCAAGACCAAATACGTTAGCGTAGCAATTTCGAACGTTCAATAGAGCGAGAGCGTGAAGACACCGACACCGCATTGGAGCTTCGCACACGTTGCCGAACAAGTAGGTCTTGTCTTCTTAGCAACCTAGGATAACTTGTCACCATAATAAATAAAAAAAAACAAAAAATCTAAAGAAAAAAAACTAGAAAAACTTCTTGGGATCTCATGGGGCAAGTGGATTAAAATTCACTTGTTTGATTAATTATCTTCTCTCCCACCGCCCCTGGATTTCCCGCCCTACTTTGCATAGCGAAAATCCGAGAATCTTGATTCTTGAATTTCTCGCCATGTGAAGTATTCTTTGAGGCAAATACAAAAAGATTGATTGCACCCCTCTTTTGCCTCACTTATCTACAATTCGGGATCACATTTTTGGTGGGGAGACTTGGAATTGAGTTGATTCCAACCCCACCACGACTTTTCAACTTGCCTAAGATTCGATCCCGAATACTTCAACCCCAACAATTTGATTTTCTTTATCTTTTGGTTGAAGCCTTGTGTGTGGACATCTTTCTGGTGATTGGGAGCACTTGAATTAAAGTGGTTTGGCTCCCTTTCACACTAAATCTAAAACTGATTGGTGCATCCACACATAGAAATCTCCATTTAGGGTAGTCTATTGCATTTTAGCATGCATTAACTAACTGATATTGAAGAAGGGTTTCTTGGGCTTGGAAAGAAAACTTGTATTCTCACAAAAACACAGAGATTGGTAGAATTGGTAATTCAACAAAATCTTAAAATTCATACTACTTAAGGCTGAACTCTGAAAACCATTCACTAATTAAAAACTTCAATTCGGGGAGATTTCCCCGTTGCATGCTTGTTTTACACAATCTGAAAATCAATCACTTGGGCATTACCCATAAACAACACCCTTCACATTCCAGAAGCACTTGATCCTAAGCCTCTAACTAAAATTGGTAGTAACTTGACCCTTCTTAAGGATTGGAGGTCTAACTACCTGCGTGTAGCAGCTACGTGCTGGTGAGAGTTCCCGCGTGCTATCGGGTGTCTAAGACTAGGGCAAACGGCCTTTCAATCTGGCCCGGTGGTTCCACGGTGCTCGCATTCGGTTCCGTAGTTCGTGATAGTAGGTAACTTAGATCTTTAGGTCTAAGGGCACACTGTAGAGGTTAGGAATTTGATTGAATTGATTTTTCATCAAGTGTACCTTTGCGGCATCATTTCTCTCATCTCTTTTCCCTTCTCATCTCCCCAACTCTTCCTACGGTAGTGCATGTTTGGGAGGAGGTCACAAAACCCTGAACTATTTGAATTGACTGATAAATCTAGAAAACAAGCCAAATCGTCCTCCTCCTCCACAAACATGGCAAACACCCCCACCTCACCACTTCATCACAATCCAAATTCTTCCAAAACCAGGCTTATCCCTAGAAACCCCGTAAGACCTTCCTTACCGAATGTCTCGTCGAGCGACTCGGTAAGTCATGTGGAATTGGCTTCTGCGAGCCAGTATTTCGACATGGAGGACCAAGCCTCCGTGTGCTCGGACGCATACTTACACGCGGACACGTCTTCTGGCATAGAAGACGCTTGCGCCCTGGGGAACAACCCATTCTCTGCCACTTATAACCCAAGGTGGTGTAATCATCCGAATTTTGCATGGTCCAACAAACCGCAACGCCAAAACCCTGCTGGTGGACCAATGTGACCGTCCGCACACGTCATCCCAAGGGCCCAGTCTAATCCTATGGCAAATCCGCCATCAGGCACTTGCGTACCGCAAGCAGAACAGTCATCAAGGCCTCTTGATAAATTGATGCGAATGATGACAGAAATGTCAAAGCGCCATAAAGAGAACATGACCTCTCTTCAACCTCATTTGGCGCAGCAGAATGTTGAGATCAGTCAACTACGCATGCCGACTCGATCTCAGGACGCTCTTCCCGTCCAACCTGTTCCAAACCCACGAAACTTCGTACCTCGTGGTGTGCAACCACAGGTACAACCTTCTCAGGGACAAGTTCATCAAATTCTGCAAGCTCTGAGCATTCCACTGGGATATCAGGCTAATCCCGCTACAGCACTACACTCTTATGTCCCCATTGCAAACCCTCCTCCGCCTTATGATCCCACTGGACCAGCATCGTCCAATGCTATCACTACGAGGAGTGGTAAGCAGACCGTCGATCCGCCTTGACCTGATCTTGGCCCGTCTTCTTCTTCATCGCCCTCTCATTCGGGATGCGCATCGCATTCGCAAGAGGACGGTACACCCAAATTATTGCCAGAATCAGTTCCACTCCCTGAGGCTCTACTGAGGGAGCCAAAAGGCAAAAAGAAAGATACGCAGGCCTCTGATAACCTACATAATTTGTTCAGGGATGTAGAAATCAAGGTACCCCTGCTCGAGGCTATCAATCACATACCTACTATCATCCGATTTTTCAAAGACTACACAACACCCAGGCGACTGTCAAAGAAAACTAAGAATCCAGTGGTTCTCTCGCCTCATGCGAGTTGTGCTATACTGTCAAACTTACCACCAAAACAGAAAGATCCGAGCACACCGCTTATTTCCTGTAGCATCCAAGGCTGCAATTGTAACCGTGCCCTCTTGATCTAGGATCTTCCATAAATCTCATACTGACCATCATGCTCGAAAAATTTTCCTTGGGAAATCTGAAACCCACCCCTGTCATGTTACAATTGGCAGATTGTTCTGTCAAAATCCCGAAGGGTGTGGTGGAAGACGTGGTGGTTAGGGTCAACAGTCGCTGTTTTCCTATTGACTTTCCTGTTTTAGATATGGAAGTTCCTAGCTCACTTTCTGATTGTCCGATCATCCTTGGTCGACCTTTCTTGGCCACAACCCGCGCCCTTATCGATTGTGAGTCGGGCTGTATTGAGATTGCCGTTGGATCTGAAAAGCTCAAGCTTAACATCTTCATGGCAGCCAAGAACTTTGATTGTGATTGTATCGAGGATGACATGTCTGATGAGGACATGACCGTCAGTGCGTGTATCAGATTAATTGGGACCTATTCTGACTACTACGGATTACCTATAAACACTGACGATGGCCTGATCAACACATATTGTGATGTTCCCTGACCCCTCCCTATTCCCGTACCTTCTCCTGACCAGAGTTCTGACGAGGTCCCATACCTCGTGGTCTGAGTCATATCCGGGCTGCTCACCACCAGTCCACACTGCTGAAGACCGGATCGCCCTTTCTTTCCCGATAAAATCATACGGATTTGCAACTCCACACTGGGACCTTGATCACATATCCTACTCACTGGGGCTATTCTTTTTTGGATCCATCTATCCAAGAAGCCCCTCTTCTTGGCCAATCTAAGGGCCAACTTCTTCCCGACTTGTTCTTCGATCCACCTAGGACACTCTCGTCCCATGAAATGCGATACCTTTCACCATCCACCATCACTTTTCATGCCACTATCACGATCACTTCACTTTTCACTTCACCACCCACCATCCACCCACCCTACCACCTACTGTATACCATGCACTTCAGCTCTCGTTACCCGATCTTTTGTCCTTTCTCTACCTTTCCCTGCATGCATATGAGGACATAGCATTGTTTGGCATGGGAGGGTGGATAGGCATCCATAGGATCTGGGTATTTTATGGTATCATACAGTTTCCACCTATTTATAAATATGCAAGAAAAGGAAAAAAAAGATATATATATAATAATAATAAATGGTGTTTAGTAATGATCTGAAAGCTGAAACAAAAATACAATAAGTGTTTATGGATATTCAACCTCTGTTTTGAAGACTTTCTAGGCCACAGAAGCTTGATTCGCTCAGGCTCGGGCTTAATTCACTTGAGCATTGACAAAATAGATCAGAATCTCTCCTAACTAAGGACATATTCTTGTACTTGAGACACCAGTACAGGATTCGTTGGTTTGCTTCTACTTAAGAGCTTAAGTAAAACTTGGTTTACACTACACATATCAGGAAAGACCAGGTGAACATAAGATCCAACCCTAGTGTTCATTAGGGAAGGTGGAGTCCTTACCTATGTGCGCAGGTAGACTTTTTATCCCAGGCTTTAGTCTTGCGTTTAGGAGTGACTCTTTCCACTAAAAAGAAACTCCCCCACCAAAAAGAAAAAAAAGTGTGCTCCAAAAAAATGTTGTAAGAGATATACTGACACGTGTTTCAAAAAAAAAAAAAAGAGTCAGTATATCTCACAAATGTCTGTAAAGTCTTCTCCCTACAAGAAGTTCTTCAGGGCAGGTTACAAATACCTTGTTTTCCTATGAGCCACAAATGTCAGAAAATGGGAGTTGAGTTTTTCGTCATCCTCTTAAGGGTCAATCTGAAGACATGAGCTGAAATTGGGACCAACCTGTACTTAAAAATTAGTGAAACCCTGGGCTTGAGTCTTAATGTTCATCTGGTCAGTCTTGATCCTTCACTATGCACAAGCCATAACCTCTTGAGCTCTCGAGTACGGCAAAAACCTCCTGGGTCCTGGAAATCGTACTTAAGGTTTAAATATCAAGAGTCCAGGTTAGTTGAGAGATGATCTATGTCATGTGAGACTTAAAGTACTGGTAGTCTTCTCTACAATTGGTTCTCACAATATCCAACAATAAACACACCTATATTGCCTCAGAAGAAAATCTTCGGCTTAAGATCATTTCTAAATACTATTTTGCTAGGGACTAGCAAAAGATAGGCATGGGGGTATGATTGCACCGCAAAAATACACCTACAATAGTGCTTTCTTGTGCTATTTCCTAACATTACCTATGCATATTAGGATTCCATAGCTGCAGTTTGTAAAAATACATGCATGCATGCATTTAATTGAGAGGAGAGGAGAATGAAATAAGTAGCCTTGCATTTTACATTTTTTCTCAAGTACATCTTTGCAGTATTTCCATCTCCATTTTTTATTTCTTTTTTATTTTGACTTCCTTCCCGCGGCTGCATCTTCTTCTTCTCCGCTCACCATGCTTCCCTGCAGCGCCCTCTCCCTGCCAGCCCTTCCCTGCAGCTGCCATTCCCTGCCTTGGCCATGCATGAGCCATGCACAACATGGCCGTGCATGGCTTTCTTCTCCTATAAAAAGCCACGGTTCCTTCTCAAAAAAACAAGCCTAGTCCCAGCAACCAAAAGAAACCTCCAGCACTTCTTCCAGGCCACCACCCTCTCCTCCATTCCCCTCCATATGTCGGCCCTCCTCGGAGACACCCGGCGGGCAGGAGCTCTCACTGTGGTGCACACCACCACAGTGAGACCACCACCGCTCAGCTCTTCAAAGAGCCTGTGGGCGTGGTGGCTTTCTTCACTGTTTTCTCCATTCCAGCCATTTTAGCCATGGCCAGAAGCTTCAAGGTCTGAAGCTCGCAGCTTGGCAGCAGCAGCAGCGAAGCGGCGGCGGCAGCAGCAGCATCCCCAGCCATGTTCGCGTGCCCCTGCAGGCACCCTCACCCTCCGCGCACGCCTGCAGGGCCTCTCCCCTCCCGCTTTCTCCGCCCTATCACGCTCGCTCCCGCTCGAAATCGGTCGCAGCGTGCCTCTACAGCGGCCGGCCAAGCACCTCCCTGTGCCCTTGCAGCACCTGCAAGCTTCCGCGCAAGCTGCAGGCGCCCTCGCCCTCCAGCCCCGCGTGCTCTGTCGCGAGCTCTTCGCGCTCGCAACCGGCCTGTGTAGGCCTTCTCCCTCGCATGCCAGCCCGCGCGCGCCAGCCGCAAGCTGGCCTCACTCACAACACCGCCCACCGCCGGTTGCGCGGCACGGATGACCACTGTAGCCACTATTCACGTGAGTCTTCGCGACACTGTGGCTACAATGGGGTGACTGAAAAGCTTCTCACTTTCCCGGTCACCCGGCGCACTGCAACCGGCCCCTGCCAGTGCGCGCGCCTGCCTACGAGTCTCCGCCCGTGTCGCCCGCTTGCGCCCGCACATTTGCTTCGCCCACTCCCCTTGCCCGCACTCATCTGCGTCGCGCACTCCCTTTGCCCGCGCCTGCGAGCGCCCGTTCCAGCCACTCCGCTCCCACCTGCGTTGGGTCCTCTTCGCGCCAACACTCCCTCCAGCGCACTCTCCTCTGTGTGCATACGCGCTCGCGTGCAGAAGCCCCAGATGACGCCCTTCACGCACAGACGCCTTAACCCCTCCAGCAGCTGCCCTCTCTCTCCTGCTCTCTCACTCTCTCTCACAACACTCACAGGACTCCCTACATCAACGCTCACACACGCCTACACTCACACTTCCACACAAACACACACACCTATACTGTATTGTATACATATATATATATACTTATACTTATATATTGATATATATATACATATATATATATATACATATATTTATATACATATATATATATATATACATACATACTTATATTTATACATATAGTAGTAGCTATATACTTATGTATTAGTATACATACATACATATATATATATATATCTATATACTTATATATATATATATATATATATACATATATACATATACTTATATATATACTTATATATATATATATACATATACACATAGATCTATACATATATATATATATATAAATATACATATATCTATATATATATTACCTATATAACTAAGTATAGATACATATATATATATATATATACATACATACAAATATACACACCTACTTATATATACATACATATATACACATATATATCTTTATAACTATATATACATATATACATATATATACATATCTAGATGCATATACCTATATACATATATATATATATATATACATCTATATAGTATTATATACATACATACCTATATATATATACATATATACATCTATACATATATATATCTATAACTATGTATACATGCATACATATATATATACCTCTATATAGTTATATATACATACACACACACATATATATATATATATACATATACACTTATATATACACATATATCTACATATATATATATATACCTATATATTTATAACCATATATATATATACATATAGATATATTTACATATATACATATATATATATATTCACATTATTTACCATACACTGTATCGCGGGAATATCTGCACCAGTTGCTGATATTCCCCAATACACGCGTATAAAAAGCGTGGTTACATACATCTTCCACCATCCATCCCATACTCCACACGGCACCTAGTCCTATTGGTTGCATCTCTCTAGATGATGACCGACTCGACACCGTGCTATACTCCATCTCCGCCTCCACCCCACCCCTTTATACATATATAATATATACCTATATATATATACTATATTTACTTGATTTCTGTTTCTCTTTCCTATTAGTAAAAAGATAAAAAATTATATATATAAAAGAGAAAAGATAACCCTCGACTTGCAGGTACTCCATCTTGCGAATGGCAAGGCCCGTTTTGGACCCTGTTTTGGCTCAAAGCCAAGAATCCAATTTTGTGGGTGTGCCTCAAGGACAAAGATTACCAGAAAAAAATCTAAATAAGAAAAACACCAAAAACACAATAAATGAACGGAAGAGACCCGTTATAGGAAAGGCATAGAAACTCGAATTGTAACCCCACTTCCCTGAGTTCGACCCTGGGCCTAAAAGTGACAAGATAAAATCAAGTAGGTCAAGTAAAAGAAAAGAAAATTTGTAAAGAGATGGTTAGGTCCTATTTAGGTTAACCACTATAATAACTTCAACGATAAAATCATCATATTAACAACCTATCCGGGCTCGACATCAGATAGCACGTATGATAAGTAATGTGAAAAAATATATATATGTATATAGGTAAATATATCTATATATATATATGGTTATAAATATATAGGTATATATATGTAGTTATATATGTATATATGTATAAATATATATATGTATAGATATATATATATATAGGTGTAAGTATGTATATGATACTATATAGATGTATATATATATATGTGTATGTATATAGTAATATATGTATATATAGATATATGTAGATAAATATATATATATATGTTTGTGTATATAGTTATAGATATATATGTAAATGTGTATGCATATTTGTATATATATATATATATATATGAGTATATGCGTATATATATGTATATATATATGTATACGTATATAAGTATACGTATATATATATTTATATAAGTATATAGCTATATATATATATATATATGTACGTATACTAATACTTAAGTATATAGATACTATTATATGTATAGATATAAGTATATATATATATCTATGTATATTTATGTATATAAATATACATAGATATAAATATATATGTATATATATAAGTATATAATAGTGTATAGGTGTGTGTGTGCGAGAGTGTGAGAGTGTGTGTGTATGTGTATTTGCAGAGAGAGGGAGAGTGTGCTATGAGAGAGAGAGAGAGAGAGCACCTGCAGAGGAAGGAAAGAGGAATTTAACTCGTCTGAAGCTTTGGAGCGTCGTCTGGTCTACGTGCGCGCGCAGGAGCATAGGCGTGCGGAGAGGCGCACGCACGTAGGGGAGTTGGCGCGGAGGAGAGAAGAGGCCACAGCGCACCACGCTGCGTGAAGAGTAGGCGCTGAAGAAGCGAGCGGGCGTACGCGGGCGAAGGGAGAGAACCGCACGCAGACGCGCTGGCGGGCACTGTAGCGGGCATGGTGTGAGATGTGCGCGCGGGTGACGACTGATTGCGGTGCGCCAGGTGACCGGATAAGTGAGAAGCTTACCGGTCACCCCACTGTAGCCACAGTGTTCCACAGACTGGCGTGAATAGTGGCTATAGTGTAAGGCCGAGCTGCGCAACCAGGAACGGGCAGTGCTATGAGCGCGGACGGCTCGGCGCGTGCGGAAGAGTGGCTCCGGCTGCTGGCCTGCGGGTGAGACCTCGCGACAGAGCATGCGGAGAGGGCTGCAGGCGCGTGCGGAAGAGGGCGAGAGTGATCTGCTGCTTGCACGGCGGCTTGCGGGTGTTGGCTGGGGTGCGGTGAAGCTTGGCCGGCCGCTGCAGTGGCACGCGGTGGCCGGCTGCGGAAGATAGAGCGTGACAGGGCACTTGCGTGAAGATGCTGGAGGCGAGGGCGCCTGCAAGTGAGTGCGGAAGGCCTGTGTGTGCTACTGCTGTGGGGCTCGGCCGGCTACTGCAGGGCGTGCAGTGGCCGGTTGAGCTTCACAGCTGAAGCTTTGTGGTAATGGCTACAGTGCTTTAAAAGGAGAAACAAGGAAAGAGCCACCACGCCCACTGGCTCCTTGGTGAGCTGGGCGGTGGTGGACACATGGTGGTGGTTGTGCACCACCGTGAGGTACTCCTATCCGCCGGGTGTCTCCTCAGAGGAGGAGGTCCTGCGTATGGAGGGAGAGGGGAGGGGGTGGCCTGGAGAAGAAGGTGGTGCTGCGTTGGTTTTCTATGTAGAGGATCAGGCTGCTGCAAAGGAAGAAGCCGCCCTCTTTTAAAAGAAGAGGAGAGCATGCACAGCCATGCCCTGGCTGTGCATGGCTCATGAATGGCTCAAGGCAGGGAGAGGCTGCATGCTGCTGCAGGGAGTGGCGAGCAGGGAATGGCTGAGTCAGGACAAGGTGCGAAGAAGAAGAACTCTTCCTTGCCACCACGGGAAGAATTCCAAGTCAAATAAAATTAAAAATAAAAAGATGGTGAATTTTGCGAAGCAGCACTTGGAGAAAAATGTAAATTGCGAAGCCATTTATTTCACTCTCCACCCCTCTCAATTAAATGCATGCATGCATGTATTTTTTCAAATGCGACTATGGATACCTAATATGTACTAGTAATGCTAGGAAATAGTACAAGACGGCACAATTGCAAGTGTATTTTTTGGTGCAATCATGTGCGAGCGCGCGATGGCCTGCGCACCTGCTGTCGCCTTGCTATTGCTATTGCTGTAGAGCTTGAAGCCTGCGGCAATGGCGGAAGTGCTGGAAACATTAAAATAAGGAATACCACCACGCCCACCGACTCTTTGATAAGCTGGGCGGTGGTGGTCTCTCGGTGGTGGGTGTGCACCACCGTGAGGTAGTCCTGTCCACAGAGTGTCTCCTCAGAGGAGGAGGGCCTACGTATGGTGGGAGAGGGGAGGGGACTACCTGGAAGAAGAAGGTGGTGCTGCATTGGGTTTTCTTCGCTAGACCAGCTCTCTTCAAAGAAGGTGCCATGTTCTTTTTAAAGAAGAAGAAAGCATGCACAGCCATGCCCTGGCTATGCATGCTTTGTGCATGGCTTGGCAGGGAGAGGCTTGAGTAGGGAATGGTGTGAAGAAGAAGAGGTTGCCATGCTTTGCAGCTGCGGGAAGAAAGTCAAAAATCAAAAAGAAATAAAAATAAAAAGATCGTGAATTTTGCAAAGATGCACTTGAGGAAAAATGTTAATTGCAAGGCCATTTATTTCACTCTCCTCCCCTCTCAATTAAATGCATGCATGCATGTATTTTCATAAATGCGACTATGGAACCCTAATATGCACTGGTAATGTTAGGAAATAGCACAAGATGGCACAATTGCAGGTGTATTTTTCTGGTGCAATTAGGCATGTCGTAGCCATTGGATCTTGATCCAACGGCGAGGAAGGGCGGATGCAGGGGCTTCAGCGGGTGCGTGCGGGCAATTGGGTGGCCAAGATGGCACCACGTGGTGCCATCTTGGCCGTCCATCTTCTAGATGATGTAGATGGTGCCATGGATGTCGGATTGACTCGATTTTTGTATCATTAGGCTGTGATCGTCGATCCGAATCCATCCGTGTGGTCAGATTTGTCGTTTGAAGTGCGGATTTACACTATCTTGGCCCTTGATCTTCTAGGATTCCCCAATCACTATCTAATGCTACAGATGCCTGATTAGGACGATCTTGGAGTCGTTGAACTCCAATCGTCACCCTGATCACATCTATATGATTGGATCTTTGATCCGCAGCCTCGATAAAAAGTTTATCCTGTCCAAGCACATAAAAGGAGATAATTAACCTCCATTTTATTCAAACTACTCTAAATGCAAGATGATGCATGTTATACAATATTTATAGCATGCAATGCAATCCTATGCTTAAGAACATGCATAAATAGACATCTTAAGTAGTGTAAATGTGTTTACATCACCTACTTTGGAGGATCCTTGTTATCCTCGACTTATTCCATTTTGAGAGGTCCCTTTTCATATTCCTTTTCTTATTCTTAGACCTCCCCAGGTAGCCTACGAGGTTCTCTATTTTCATATCTTCTAGAAAGCATTTGTAATCACGCTGCATCATCAGCTCGCCAACATCTGTGGCTACCTGTTTTCTAGGCCCGTGCTGTTACGCATATTTTTAGGGCTAGCTTTTTCTGTTTGGAACTAGACTTACAGGTTCCTTATAAGTCTAGCCGCTGACAGAAAATGTAGTGCTTGTTGGGAGGCAACCCAACATTCTGAATAACACAATCATCAGGTGATTTCCTTCCTTTCTCCCCCTGTTTTAATTTTACAATGAGGACATTGTAGGATTTAAGCATGGGGCGGTGCATTTTGCATTTTAGAAAGTATTTATGCATTTAGGTTAGCATATATATATAAATAAATAAAAATTCTTTTCTTGAGCTGAATGGGTCAGTCCCTAGCAAAACATCTTTGTCATTGAAGTGTCATTGAAGATTTTTCTTCTTGAATTATTTCTTAAGTTTAGAATCCAGTACATTTACTTCACTTGCACGTAGACTGGGTAATGGATCTTTGAAGAAAACCAATAAGCATTTTTAGTCTACTGAACCCTTGGATAGTTAATAGGGAGTTAGGCATACTATCGTCTATTAGATCCACTTCATATTTGTGAGAAGAAAGTAGAGAGATTATTGGTGCGCTAAGTCTAGTGCAAGGACTCTTAAGTTTCGGACAATTAGATGATGATACCTTAGAGTTAGGCATAGTTTTTGCTCTCTGTTCTTGTGTGCATACATTGTGTGAATTCCTGAGAATCACCAAATAAGGCAGATACACAGAGATTGAGTCTTAATAAAGCTATGACTATGGTGGATGGTTACCACCATCCTTCATAGAGTCCTCGACTGAAGGAGGGTAATAGGGTCAAAGGTCAGAAATACACTTGTCCTATCCATTCCTTCCCAGTGCTGAGAGTAGGCACTTCCACCAAATAAGCCACATAATATCCTTTTGACCATCATCATCCCTAATAATGCCTCATAAATAAAAGTCTGTGTCGTGTTATGTTGATTTATAAAGAAAGAAAAAGAAGAAACAAAAAGAGAAACAATTATACTTAAAAAAAAAAGAGAGAGAAAGAAAAGAAAAAGAAAAGAGTCCAAGTTTATAATTTTATCTTCGTGACATTGTTTCTGAGGCAACAAAAACACTCATCGCTATCCACCAAATATGACCCATACCTACCTTTTAGTATTTCTGATCGCCCGAATATTGGCTGAGGACTCTAACTTAGTTGTAGAGTTATTAGGACTTTAATTGAAGTGTGAATGCCATGTGAGGCCACCAAACAGTGAGTACACTTACTAAATCTGGTGAGATTTGTATCTCAGAAAGAAAAGAAGGAAAAGAGTGAGCACAAAGGAATATCAAGAGAGCACAGTTGTTTAGCCTCTCTTCGAGTTGACTCATTTGATAGTCTGGATATCTAGAGTCTATAGTACTAGATTTCATGTAGCACCAGATGAGTGTGTGCCACCAAATACGTATCCATTAAACTCAGCATCTCCTACCTAAGTTAAAAAGCCAAGGTCAAATTTACAGATTATTTTTTGCTTTATCCCCGAGGGAAGTAGTTGCCTATCCTGATAGAAATATTTACTAAGGGATAAGTACGAACTGCAAATATGTTGATTATTTTCACTTGGATCCATTACCTAGGCTATTACCACTTCAAATTTGCTTGGATTTCTAAATTTTTGGAATAAGGGAAGAGAAATCTTCTGATTACTTCTATTGTTTTTCATTTTTGCTCGGGACTAGCAAAACTTAGGCATGGGGGCATTTTATAAGTCCACTTTTGTGAACCATTATTTAGCCTAAGTACTATTTAATTATTTGTTCTTAGCTATTAATTAATTAGGAGTTATGGCAATTCAACTTCTCCTGCATTTAAATTTATGCGCTAATTTTACATTTAATAGCATATGATATGATCTATTTGATGAATGTAGGCTAGGTACGAGAGTCAGACATCCATTGTTGCTTCTATAAGACATCCTGAATTGAGTTTGGACGTCTGATGAGCAGGGATTGTAGTACTGTCAACTTTTAAGATGTCCAGAACTTATTCTGGACGTCTGATGATGTTCAAACTGCAGCTGCCTTTAATCCGCCAACCGTGCCTCATCTCTTCAACTACCCCAACCACTCACGATCTTCGCTGAGTAGTTGGAGAATTTGATGGCCAAAGAAAAGCAAACCAGGGATGTTTAAAATGAAGGCTGGATAGATGCTCATTATCTTCTTTCGCCTTCCCCCTGGGGGGACTATCTCTTCGCCTTCTCCACCGTGAAGGAGACGTGCACTGTGGAACCAGCGAGCATAGTGGAGATCCGCGTGCACTGTGACCTGCAGAGAACCCACACCACACACCACCAGCCTCTCACCGCTATCACCGTGCAAGCTTCATTGCGTGGGCCGTGTGGTGACAGCACACGGCCACGCACCTGCAGGCAGCGCACCCGCAGGCCGCACACCCGCAGGCAACACACCCACAGGCGGCCACGCTCTTGTGCGCGTGCAACATCCTTACCGCGCGCAGCCGCTACCTTTACCTCCAGCCTCTCACCGCTCTCACCGTGCGCAACGCCCTCGTGCACTTGCAGCCACATGCCTGTGCCGCTCCACGTGCACCAGTGCAAGCGAAGACATGCCCCAGCCTGCTTACGCGCACAACAGACCCCACTCTCCACCCCGCTTGCGCACTCCTCTTCGTCATCTTCTTCGTCTCCACCGGCAGGAAGAACCCAAAGCTCCAAGCGGACCCCCCCACGCAGCCAACGTTTGAGGCCACAAAGCTTTGTACCAGCGCCTCCAACGGACTCACCGCACCTCCACGAGTTCGGCCACACCCTTTGAAGGTCGGCAGCTGCCCGCACACGTCGACACACCGTCACCACCGCCGCCGGTTGTCCTCATCTCCGGCAAGACCGCCGGCCACCGTTCGACACACCATCACTGCCCATGCATAGCCCTCGTCGCATGCAACCTCCACCGAGCTCTTCACGGTCTGTAATCCCCTCCTCTTCGCACGAGCAAGAGGGGAAGTAATCCCCTATTTTGCTACAGTGACGTCGCTATTAAAATTTACAGGGTATGCCATTGTCAAATGCACTATTCATTTATTTATTGAATTATCATATTCTGAAAGATTTACATGAATAGCCCTCCTTTTTATCAGAGTTACGGATAGTTGAACTCTTCTCATACATGATAGAGTATTGAATATTGGTTATGGGAAACGAGTTTCGTTTTGATTAAGATTGACGATGCTTGTCAATACTAAGATCATGATTCATGTGTTTCCATTGTGGTGATTTTGCATGTTCACCCTCACATTATTGATTAATTACTTAAATCAAGATTTATGTTGAAAACATGTGCACCAGTTAGTATGCATACGCGTTGAGTTCCCAAATAAATGAGACACTACTCACTAGTTTAAATAGGATAATTCCTCCCTATGGAGACGACCTAACTCTTCGTGGTTAGATTTTGAATAATTAAATATTTTTGAAAAGCGATTTTCTACCACGCGAATAAATACAATGACACATCATTTTATGTTAAAGTTTTCAACGAAAACGAAGATTGTTGTTTCAATTGCCACACTTATGATAGCTGCAAGCGTGAGCATTGGGCACGGGCTTTACAACGACAGAAGAGCGGGCCTTTAGTGACACTTGTAGCTGTCACTAAATGGCCTGCACAGTGCGTGCGCCAGCTTAGGTAATGAAGAGGTGCAGATCTTCATCGATAGCTCGAGCGGCTTTTAGTGACGCTTATAGCTATCATTGAATGCCTGTGCGTAGGATTCCCTTCTTCCCATCCACTATATAAAGGCCTACACACCCCCCTCACCAAACCATCTCTACCTACTCTACTCCCACCTACTCCTAAGCCCTAGCAAGCCTACGAACGCTCCATTAGAGCTTACTCTCAAGCTCCCAGGGCTCCTATTAGTGTAGCGAACCTCTGCCTCACTAAATATTCATCCCTCTTCCCATCCCCATTCATAGGTCACTTTGAAGCCATCATTCCACCTCCATTCTGGTAACAGATCATCTCTGCCTTCTCACCTCCATTCCACAGCTATGCCGAAGCTTTCCTCTACCTGACTTCCTCCTGCATCTCACCTCTATCATCCCGCTCCTCACCTCCTTCGTCGGACCTTTCGCCGGCGTCGTCGTCTCACCGAACAACCGATTCGGGAGATTTCTTCTCACCCCCCTTTCTTTTTATGCTTTCATAGTTTATTGTAATCGGCATTGGAGTGATATATATATCATATTTGTTCCATCTCTATCTTGTGATTCATTTTGCTTGTCTTCTTCTTTCAAAAATACAAAAAAATAACAAAACCCTAAAATACCAAAAACAAACGAAATGAAGCGTGGATTTCAATTAAAGTAAAACGTTGCCTCCCCGTGTTCGACCTGGGACTCCCTTGGAGTTTTAGTATAAATTTTATTTGATAGCGACTTTTGCAACTACGACGATGGGTTACTTGTAACTTTGATTTCAAACTCAAGAAACACACTCGATCATATGGGTTGTACAATGATTTGGAGGTCCTGGAAACATTGATTTTGGAGGATAGGAAGTTGGAAATAAAAATCTGGGAAGCTAATTCTGAGGGAACTTTGATTTTGGATCTAAGGGTATCTATTAACCTAAAACTACCTACTTTCTGCGAGGACCCTTATGATATATTTCACGTGCAACCCAAGCTTGAAATAATTGATTACTTTTCTGAGCTGAATGTTAAGAGGACATCTGAACCTATTGAACCATCTTTACCTGTTGTCCGACACTTTGGTCTTGGGTTGCACACCACAAAATCGCAGGCCTGGCCCCGTAAACTTAACAACCTTTGGTTCTAGGTGATTTTTATCCAGAACCTCAGAACCACTCGACCTTGGGGCATGGGTCTGCATCATAACTTGGCCCACATCTATGGGCATATTCTATTGGTGGGTCTGAGGATCAATATTTTTATTTTGATTCTGACCTGCACTTGTGAATTCTCCATTTCTTCCTTGTATGTATTTTATGCCCTAGCTAAAGGCACTAAATTTAGCACTTGTGTATATTCCACATTCTCTGAGGAGCTGATCGGATTTCCACGAAATTCAGGTGATATTCTGTTTACTCCGCCCTTTTCATGTCTTTTTTTTTTACAATGAGGACATTGCATCATTTAGGCATGGGAGGTGGATAATCAATTCCTGAAATCATTTCATTAACTTCATAGAATTTCTTTTAGTTTCTTATAAAATTAAAAAAAATTGAAAATTTGAAAAAGATAAAAAAGAAAGAAATTAGGAAAAGATAACTTAGGCTTTTAGAAGTTATTAACTTTAGGAATTGATACTTCAAGACCTGAATACTTCGACTCTTTAGGTCCTTGGGCTTAATTAGCTCAGGTGTCCACTCGAATGTGGACTTAGTCTTGAGTCCTCGCCAATTCAAATTCATTTTAATTTGGCTAATAAATTTGGATGATAAGTATGCGACTTATCAACCCACCCTCTAATTTAAGGGGACTTTATACCTAAGCATCTACAAACTTTTTGCGCTGACTCACTTTTCAGCGATTTCTTCGGAAATTGGGTAGCTAATGAACTATCTAGGGTGGTATGGCTGGCAAGTTGTCGGTGGTAACAACTCATCGGTCGGTTGTCCAGAGCCTAGCCACAATATCATTTTTGTCATACGTCCTTTAGGTAAATCTTAGATCAGGGAAGCCACCTACTTAGGGAAAAAAAAAGAAAAAGAAAAAGGAAAAAAATATAGCAACACATGGAAAAGGGAGAAAATAAATAAAAAACAAATAAAACCACACTTTACCACATGAGTATGGCTGGCAAGTTGCCGTAGGTAATAGCCCATTGGCCGGTTGTCTAGAGCCCAGCTCACAAAAATGCACAATAATTCCCAAGAAACTTAGGAAAGAAGCAGGGAAGTAGAATAAACTGGAGAGATATACACTGGATTCACCCTTGTGTTAATCCCATAAATGAAGGAAGTAGGGAGAAAGCTACCATTCTAAAAGATAAACCTCTAGGCAAGGTCACCTAGGGTCGTAGAAACCCGAAGTCCATTTTAACGGCCGCCTAATGAGCCTTTCACTCTTTTCACTAGATGCTTATCACTTAGAGTCCTTTTCGAGTCTTGGGCAGGTTGAGTACTCGTAAAAAGTTATCTCAAAACTCTAAGACTCCAAAAGTATAAAAAAATTAGAAAAGAAGAAAAATTAAAAAAATGTATCTTCCCTTTTCAAATAAGGCAAGGACTTAGGCGGTCTGCATTCAGGCAAGCACTCGGGTACTGTTGAGTTTTCGTTGTTTAGGACCTTAGTTGAAATTTTCTATTGTTAATAAACGACTTAGGCCTAAGCGTCAAATCCTAATTCTATTTTTATACTTAACATGTAGGGACTAGCAAAAGATAGGCATGGGGGTATGATGTAGACACAATTATTCAGGGTAAAATGCCTATTCATGCATGTTCCTAGGCTTAGATTTGCATTTCATGCTATAAATATTGCATAGCATGCATCATTCTGCATTTACAGTAGTTGTATATAATTTAGGTTAATTACGTCCTTTTTATGCTCTGGAGAGAAGGATATTTATTTTGGAGCCTCAGATTGACGATCCGACTATACGGATTTGACCAAGACGACGATCGGAGTTAAACGCCTCCAAAATTGCCTCGATCGGAGTCCAGTAACACTATATGCAGTCTGAGGAAGATCAACGACCTCGGATCTTCAAATGACATAATTCAGAGCTTCAAATGACAAATCCGACCGAGCAGATGGATTCGAGTCGACGATCGCAACCCAACGACGTGAAAATCTACTCAATCTAACCTCTATAGCAGTCCATACAACGAAAAGAAGATGGACAAACTAGATTGCGCCACATGGTGCAACCCAGGCCGCCCATGTGCACGCACGTGCCACCGCATGCGTACAATAGCGCAGGTGCGTGCGCGTGCAGCGATAGCTCACACAGGCGCCGAAAGCACGGAGGCACACGACCTGACACGTAGAGCACGCGCCAGTGCAGCAGCAGCAGCGTGGGTGCATGGCCTGTCTTCAGCGATGTTTGTGATGGATCTTCAGCGACATTTATGATCGTCATTAAATGTCCTGTATACAAATTTGATTCCTTCCTCTACTATAAAAGTACCCTTACCCCTCTTATTTTTCTTCATCTCCTCCTTTCTTCCTCCCACCACGTCCAAGGCTCTAGAGAAAGCTTGTCCCAAGCCCGGGATGCTCCTCCAGAGTAGAAAAGAAAATAGCTTACCTACCTCTCATCCCCATTCGTGGAGCATCCCGTGGCCGTCCTCTCACCGCCCTTCAGGAAGAAGATCCTCACTGCGACGCCGTCCTACCCCATCCTCCGTCCTCCAGCTATGTCCCCGTTCGTCCCGCTTCTCACCACCTTCCTCCAAGTGACGTCAGAGCAAGTCATCCTCCGAGAAACCATCGAGGGGGATTTCTCTTGCCTCTTTCTATCTTTTTCGCTTTCGTTGTGTAGATTTTCTACTTTTGTAGTTTAACAAACATTCCTTTATGAATAGATGATTGTTTCTCTCTCTCTCTTATATTGTTGCAAGTAGATTAGCTAGAAGTCATCGACCTGATCTCTTGCTTGGTAAGTACCAAAAAAATTACAAAAGATAAAAACAACAAAAAGAAATAAAAGTGAAGTGCGGAATTCATAAAACCAAACATTCGCCTCCTCGTGTTTGACTCGGGACGCACTTTTCGAGTTTCGGTTATAAATTTATCTGATAGATGCATTTCATGAACTACGACAAAGGGTCCTCTAAACCATGATTTTAATTTGCGAAGCATGCCGTCATCATGTGGCGGCAACTTCTTGAATAAGGATACTGAGAGTGCCTATACCTTTTTGAAGAAATGAGTAAAAACTCATTTAATCAAGCTTCCATGAACACATTTTGCAGAACTCCAAACCCGTAGTTTGGTGTTCATGAAGTAGGCACTCAATCTATCCCTGTCACCCAAGACGATCTTCAAATGATCACCCAAAAACTCGATCAGATGCAAATAAATCAAAAAAAAATTGAAGAATGACTTTCCACACTGTTCGCAGCGTAGATCACGTAGAAAATTAATTCGTTGTAGTATAGCACGAAATACGTCTCGAGCAAATAAATTAACGGAACTTATGAGTCTTGGTCGATCACAGGGAGGCAGAAAGTACTTTTGATTTCATATGTTGTTCCAAATATAAATGCTAAATAGTATAGACAAAATATATATATCACAATCAAAAGAATTAAAACATGAATTGGATACATAGAACTAGACAAATTCTAACATAAATGTACCTACTTATGTAACTGATGTAAACATGTTATACTACATAAAATGTCTATTTATGCTTGTTCTAGAGCATAGAATTGCATTACATACTATAAATATAGCATAACATGCATCATCATGCATTTAGATTAGTTTGAATAAAATGGAGGTTAATTGTCTCCTTTTATGGTCAAGGATAGGGCAACTTTTTATTGAGGCCTCTGATCGAAGATCCAACCGTACGGATCTGATCAGGGTGACGATTGGAGCTCAACGACTCCAAGATTGCCTTAATCGGATCATATAGAGATCGAGGAAACCTAGAAGATCAAGGGCCAAGATGGTGTTAATCCACACTTTAGACGACAAATCCGACCACATAGATGGGTTCAGATTGACGATCACAGCCTAACAACGTGAAAATCGATCCAATCCGACACCTGTGGCACCATTTACATCACTCAGAAGATGGACGGCCAAGATGGCACCACGTGGCACCATCTCAACCACCCAACCGGCCGCACGCACCCACTGAAGCTCTTCTGGCCATTGCTTCTCCAACGTTGGATCAAGATCCAATGGCTGTGAGGTGTGCGTGATTGAGTTAAGCGCTCGACACAAGCGCACCCGTAGTGCGTTGGTCGAGCGCCTTAACAAGGCGAGGAGGCGTAGGATTGAGCCCCTGCATGCCTCAAATTAGAGTGGGCACGTGGGTGCAATCAGTCGCACGATGAAGATCCAATAGTGTCGGGCGGCCAATAGCATCCACGCACCATCTGATGCCCCTGCGTGACGCGGGATCTCACGCGCAAGGCGCGCGGTTGAGGCACAGCGAGGAAAGCTCTCAACCATCCGATCTCATGATCGAGCAGCCAAGATTTGATGGACGTGGGGTGTGCATTGAGGCATGAGAGGCAAGTGGGTGCGTAAGCGCCGCCCACAAAGGCTACGTTCAAGCGTTTAGTGATGGATTTATCCGTCACTAAAGGTCCTGAATTAATGATTTTCAAAATGTAATAACCAAAATGCCCTCACTCCTTGCAACTATAAAAGGAGACCCCTCCATACAAATTTCTCATCCCTTCCTTCTCTCCCTCTCCAAAGCTCAAGAGAAGCTTGTCCCACACCTGGGATACTCCTCGAGAGATAAAGTCAATTTTTCACCCTCATTTCGGAAGCGGATCCTGTGATGACAACAATGTGCTGCCTCGTTCCCGTTCTTCGTCTTCCAGGCATCTTCTCGTCTGGCTCATCCTCCAAGTAATTATCGAGGAGGATAACTTCTCTCTCCCATTCCTTTTTCCTGCTTTCTAGAGTAGAATTTTCCTGCTTTCTAGTTGTAATAGTTTTCTTGCTTTCTAGTGTAATTTCTCACTAGTTGTATAAACATTTTGAAGTATCAAGTGGATGTTTTCTCTCTCTCTCTTTCTCTGATTGTCTATAGTGCTTCATTTCATTGTAATTACTCCGCTTTTTAACAAAAACATGAAAAAAAATATAATTGCGAATTTGGATCGACGTAGCCTCCTTGAGTTCAACCTGCCATTTCTATTCTGGTATAAAATTTATTTATTGAACACGAGTTCTTCTCTATTCAAACTATAATGACAAGTTTTCAAAATCGAATTCGATAGCATAGTACTTCAACGTTTCAACATTTTGGCGTCGTTGCCAGCGAGGCGACGCTCTTTGATTTTTTTCACGTTTTCCAACTTACGAATCATTTACCTCACTTCTCTCCTTTCTTATTGTGATTGTAGGTACTCTTTTTGAGACGAGTAAAAGCGGTAGATTGGAGCAAAGTGCTATTGAAGGTTCTATAAGTTTTGCCCCACCTCTCACCCATTAGTTTTCATTCCACCATGTAATAACACAAACATAAATCAACCTAGGTGTTCTTATAAATTCTAAGGTTAGTTTTGTTTATTCGTTTGACACCTACACCAACCTCAACCACCACATTTAAAAAGAAAAATTAAAAAAAATATCTCACAGAGGTACATAACCTCATCTGATTTTCAAACTCAACTGGTAAACTGATCTTTGGAACTAGTACACACATCCGAACACATAATTGAGCAAAAATCAGATTAGGTAATCACTTGTGTGCCTAATTAAGTGGTGCAATAGGCCAATTGTTTGAATTGATTGGGTCGCGCCACTTCAATTAAAATCAACTCATCAAGTAGCTACCGCATAGGTTCAACTCTTAGGGATTTACCAGGCACTCCACATTCTTTTATGTTTCAAAGGAAAACAACTTCACCTGTGCTTTCAAAACCTAGTGTGCCAACAAAACTTGTTTGAAAATACCTAAAGTTGAATCCTAAAAGCTACTAAGCAAGATTTGAATCCTAAAATTCATCGCATCAAAAATAATCTTGCCTGAAAGCCACTGGTTGTGCATGCACACACACATCAATCAATCATTAAGGGCACAACCCAGATAAAGGGCCCATCACATTCCAAAGTACGTTCAAACCTAGCCCTAAATAAAACAGAGTAGACGTTGGCCTTAAGGATTCAACTTGCTCTTCGGAGCCCAAAACGAGATTATTTTCGATTAGTCTGTTTCTACTATTCAATCTGATGTCTAGCTAGGGGAGCAGAATCAAATGATTGCGGTGGGGGATACACTAGGAACTGAAGGTGCAAGCTAAAGGAAAAACCTTCTCCCCAGTCCCTCCTTCTAGCTAGTTGGATTGAACAGACAGAAGTAGATCAAATCATTTCTTTATCTCAAGATGGGTTCTGGGAGTCTGTAGGTCTTTAGGCTAGCCCACTTAAGGATAGGTTTGATTGTTTGTATTGCAGGGCACCTTTCTTCCTCCCATCTATCATGAATCCTTCCACATTTTATACGCATTCCTGCTCTTTCCCTCCTATTATGAGTTATCCTCAACATGACGATTATCCTAACTTGTACTGTAATCAACCATCGGTTAGTTGGGATAACTCGGATTGGGATACAGTTCCGGACCTCTGTGTTTAGGGTCTAACCTTGAACACCATAATTGTGATTTCTATCCTTCTCAGAGCCACATCGATTACAGATCGCCACCGTTTCATGGACAACCTAATATGATCTACAATTAAGGTGGATACACTAATCCTTACCCATCCTCTGAATACACTGCCTTTAGGTCATCACCACCTTTTGAACAATCTGAAATGACCTATTATCAGGAAGGGTATCACGAATCTCAATTCGTTAACTCCTCTGCACTGATCCCAAACCCGCCCAACTATGAAACAAGTCATTTGGTTCAGGGTAACCAGGTTCAAGATAAGGTTTTGGCCAACTTGAGGAATACCATACAATCTTTAGAAGTTCAGCCAATACCTTGCATTGAAAAATTGGAGCCCCTGATTGAGATGATTGATGATTGAACAAGTATTTGTTGGATTGGCTCCAGGATGTTAAGGATAGGAACCTAGGTGAGTTTTTACTTGGGAAGTTAGCAAAATTGAGAATGAGATTTGTGGTTTCTTTAGTTCAATCGTGGGATGATTCCCAGGATGAACCCCCTTCAGGAGAGCTAATGTCAGAACATGCTCAGGCACCTGTTGAGGGGGACACGTGTTACAAGGCTGACCAGATTGAATTAGAGCAACCAATTAAGGATGATTTGATTTCTTCACCTGAGATCCTTGAGCCGGGATACGAGGAAACGCATGTCTCCAGGGATTAGAGAGTGACGGATGATTTTGGGACATACATTAATACGGATTTTCATTTCTTTGATTCTGATGGGGAAGATTCAGTTTGCGAAGTCTCACGTGAGTTTACAGAACATGATTTCTGTGAGACGATTGGGCTTGAGGAATCTGATAGATCATTTGATAGCCCAATAACTGAGGAAACTGATCTTATTGGGGCTTACATGATGGGTCCAGAATTGCATTTTCTAGAGGATTCAATTCAATGCCCTGATTGTCAGTTACACCCCATTGAGCTTACCAACGATTCTGTTTTTGAGATAACTAAACCCACGTCAATTCTGATTTCGTCACATCTTTTTGACTTGGAAATTTCAGACGAGGTGATTAATATGCAGGAGATCCCAGAATTTGACATTGTGAAGGAGGATAGGAGCTGGGAAATTTTGATTTAGGAAGTAAACTCCGAAGGAAGTAGAAGACCGAGTCTAAGGGTTCTAATTAAGCTGAAATCATCAAACCAGGTCCGTTAGGACATTTGTTGTAAGGATGCCCAACCCAAGCACACATTCATTGATTATCCTTTGGAGCTTGATTTCTCTGTAACCTGACTTTTGGGTCTTGGGTTGCATCCTCATAAATCGTAGGCCCGACCCCGCTTGCATACTGATTTTAGGTTTTGCGTAATTTTTGTCCAGACCCTTAGATATTCTTCATCATGGGGTATGGGTCTGTACCATAATCTGGTCCACATTTGTGGACATCTGCTGGCAGGTTAGAGGTTTCATCTTTTTATTCTAATTCTGACCTGCACCCATGAATTCTTTATTTTTCTTCTATGTATAGTGTGCCTAGATGAAGGCACTAAATTCAGCATGTATACAGTTTTTGTTTATCTTGGAGTGGACCCATCATTCACGCAATTCAGGTGCTTTCTACTCTATTCCACTTTGTTTTATGTCTTTTTAATACAATGAGGACATTGCATTAGATAGGCATGGGGGGGTGGATATTCATCTCTGAATTATTTCGTCAGCTTCGTTTATTTTCTTTTATTTATATATATAAAAAAAATTTTAGGAAGGAATACTTGGACATTAGGACTTTTCAATCTTATGAAATATTACATTATGATCTAAACACAAAGAACCTTCAGGTCTTTGGGCTTAATCAGCCTAGGTATCTACTAAAATGTGGATTTGTTTTTCGAGTCCTCGCCATTTTAATTCTATTGTAATTTGATTAAATAAGTTTGGGTGATAAGTATACGACTTATCAACCCGCCCTCTAATTTTAGGGAACTTTAAGTCTAAGCATCTACACACTATCTTTTCACTGACTTGTTGATCGGTGGTTTTAACGGAAATTGGGTAGCTAATGAACCTTCTAGGGTGATATGACTAGCAAGTTATCATGGGTAATAGCCCATAGGTAGGTTGTCCAGAGCCCAATCACTGGACCATTCTCTTCTTGCTGGACCATTCTCTTCTTGCTGCCTTTAGGTAAATCTTTAGACCAGGGAAGCCACCTACTTAAAAAAAAAACAAAAGAAAGAAAAAAAAGAAAAAGAAAAGGAGAAAAGAAAAAGAAAACAAAAGAAATAAATCACACTTCGTTGCACGAGTATGGCTGGCAAGTTGTCGGTGGTAACAGCTCATCGACCGGTTGTTTAGAACCCAGCTCATGAAATGCACTGAAAATTCCCAAAACACTTAAGAAGAAGTGGAGAAGTAGAATAAACTGGGGAGATATACATTAGATTCACCCTTGTGTTGACCCCATAAGAATAAAAGTAGGGAGAAACCTACCGGTCGTAAACATATACCTTTAGGCAGAACTCTCTTTTTAAGGTCACCTAGAGGTGTAGAAATTCGAAGTCTATTCTAATTGCCGATCAACGATTCTATCACATTCACAATAAGATGCTTAGAACTTAGGGTTCTCATCAAATCTTGGGTGGGTTGAAAGGCCATAGAAAGCCACTCTTTAACCCTAAACTCAAAAATCTAAAAAAAAAATTAAAAAAGATGAAAAAGAGAAAAAGAAATTTTTCTTTGAATAAGGCGAGGGCTTGAGGCAGTCTACAATTTGGCTGATACCCAGGCACTGTTGTGCCTTCAAAATTTCAGATCCTAAGTAAAAAATTTTTTAATGTTGAAAATAACTTATGCCTATGTAATCCAACATAATTCTTTTATAAATAGCATGTAGTTTTTGCTAGGGACTAGCAAAAGATAGGCATGGGGGTGTGATGTGAACATGTTTATATTATATAAAACATCTATTTATGCATGTTCTTAACCATAGAATTGCATTACATACTATAAATTTTTCATAACATGCATCATATTGCATTTAGATTAGTCTGAATAAAATGGAGGTTAATTGTCTCCTTTTATGGTCGGGGACAGGGCGACTTTTTCTCGGGGCTTCGGATCGAAGATCCAACCGTACGGATCTAATTAGGGAGATGATTGGAGTTCAACGACTCCAAGATCGCCCTAATCAGATCAGATAGAGACCGAGAAACCCTAGAAGATCAAGCACCAAGATGGTGTTAATCCGCACTTCAGAAGACAAATCTGATCACACGGATGGGTTCGGATCGACGATCGTAGCCTAATGACACAAAAATCGATCCAATCCGATACCCGTGGCACCATCTACATCACTCAGAAGATGGATGACCAAGATAGCGCCACGTGGCACCATCTCAGCTGACTAACCGGTCGCACTCACCCATTGAAGCTCTTTTGGCCAGCACTTCTCCACCGTTGGATCAAGATCCAACGGCTAAGAGGCACGTGCGCTTGAGTTAAGTGCTTGACACAAACACGCCCGTAGCATGTTGGTCGAGCACCTTAACAAGGTGAGGAGGCACAGGATCGAGCCCTCGCATGCCTCAAATTGGAGTGGGCACACTGGCACGATCAGCCGCGCTATGAAGATCCAACGGTGACATGAGGACGATAGCGTCCAAGCGCCATTTGACGACCCCGCATGACGTGGGATCTCATGCACAAGACGTGCGGTTGAGGTGCAGTGAGGAAAGCTCTTAGTCATCCGATCTAACGATCGGACGACCAAGATCTGATGGACGTTGGGCGTGCGTTAAGGCGCGGGAGGAGAGCGGGCATGCGAGCGTCGCCCACGAAGGCCACATTCAAGCCTTTAGTGACAGATTTATCCGTTACTAAAGGTCTTAAATTAATGATTTTCAGAATGTAATGACCAAAATGCCCTCACTCCTTACAACTATAAAAGGAGACCCCCTCCATACGAATTTCTCATCCCTTCCTTCTCTTCTCTCCCTCTCCAAAGCTCAAGAGAACCTTGTCCCAAACCCAGGATGCTCCTCAAGAGATAAAGTCAATTTTTCGCCCCCATTTCGGAAGCAGATCCTACAACGACAATGACATGCTACCTCGTTCCAATTCTTCCTGCCTAGACCTCCTTCTTCCCACTCCGTTCTTCATCTTCCAGGCGTCATCTCGTCTGACTTGTCCCCCAAGCAATCGTTGAGGAGGATAACTTCTCTCTCCTATTCCTTTTTCCTGCTTTCTAGAGTAGAATTTTTCTGCTTTCTAGTTTTAATAGTTTTCCTACTTTATAGTGTAATTTCTCGCTTACTTAGTTGTATAAACATTCTGAAGTATCAAGTGGATGTTTTCTCTCTCTCTCTCTCTTTCTCTGATTGCTTATAGTGCTTCATTTCATTGCAATTACTCCACTTTTTAACAAAAACACGAAAAAAAATATAATTGCGAATTTGGATCGACATAGCCTCCCTGAGTTCGACTCGGGATTTCTATTCCTGTATAAATTTTATTTGTTCAACACGAGTTCTTCACTATTCAAACTACAATAATAGGTTTTCAAAACCAAATTCGATAGTGTAGTACTTCTATGTTTCAACAGTAACAGAACAAGGGCACCATGGGTGGTTCGTGGTGGCCTTTTGGAGAGGTTGGGAAGAGCAGCAATAATTTGTCGGGGTGGCCCAACGGATCCTTCAGACGGAGATGCAGAGACGGATGCAAAGAAGATGGGAAGAAGAAGGAGAAAGGTTGAAGAAAGAGGAAGAAGAAGAAATATGAGAATTGCCTTCAAAGAGGGGCCCTTTGCCTCTTCTTATAGCTTTAGTGGAGGGCAATAAAGGTATTTAGCCCCTTAAATTCATGCAAATGCTTCAAATTAATCAAATCCATTGATCGGGAGATCAACGACCCTGATTAAGCCTTCCAAATCCTTCTTTTATCCCCAGTTGAATCTGATACTGCCATGTGGCAGCTTGTGTGCCCTTGAATGAAGATTACGTGGCTATAGATCACCCATGCATGTGTTGCTTCTTCTCGCATGCAAGGCAAGCCTTCAAAACCCGCCCGATTGTCAGTCGTCCGATCGCCTTCAAAACCCGCCCGATTGTCAGTCGTCCGATCGTAGATCGGACGGCTTAAATGTGCGCCTTTGAATCCTAAAGCGTGTCTTCGCACCCGTCGTCACACGTGTTCTTGATCCAGCGCCTTCGCGCCCATCACGAGTCTACTGCCAAACTGCCCGATGTAGATCTGATGATCGAATTTCATCTGCAGGTGCACGTCTCCTAATCGTGCTTCGATCCCATGTCGGCTGCTATCGGTTAAGCACCCTCTTCGCTGCGCTACGCACGCAGATGGTCGCGCATTCCATTTCCTGTGTGGCTGCCCTCGGCCATTGGATGGGAATCCAACGGTCGAGATCTCTCCTGTGTGTGATGAGGCGGCTGGAGGCGGTGACATGGGTGCATCGCCGCTATTGGATGATGATCCAACGGCCCGTGGTTCTCCTTTCCAAATTGGGGAGCGGTGAGGGGTGGCTGCGATGGCACCATGTGGCACCATCGTGGTCGTCCATCTTCTTCTCCTTGTATCTTATGATGTCAGCCTCCCATTAAGTTGATTTCTACGACATTGGATTGAGAAGGTCGATTCGGATCCATCCGTGTGGTTGGATTTGTCATCTGAGGTTCGGATATTCTTAAATTTCCTTTTGGCACCTACTTCTTCTGAGGACTCCTTAGGGTGCTACGGGAGTCTGATTGATGCGCTCTTGGAAGCGTTGGACTCCCGTCGTTATTCTGAATAGATCCATAAGGTTGGATCGATCATCCATAGCCATCAATTACCTGCAATTTAATACCTCTCAAATAGCACATTATTATGTATAAAAGATATAAATCATCTAAGATGTAAAGTACGATGTGTATGCATGTAGAATGCCCATGTTAAGTTAGGTTCTGTCATAATCCAGGCGAATTAGGGTTTATGATTGCTGAGTAGCAATCATAAACCCCATGCGTAAATCTTGCTAGTCGCTAGCAAGTGCAAGACTAAATGCATTGTATCAAGAGTTTACTAAAGATTTATTTGTTTCATCCAAAAATTCAGAATCTAGATAACCATGAATATATAATGTTGTGGCTTCTGCAATGGATCCAAGCGAAGAGTCGATACACATTTAAAGCTTGTATTTGAACCCTAGTAAAATTCTATTGGGATAGGCAAACCTCTTCTCTCGGGGATATAAACTATTCTCTGATTTTAGCCCCATCTTTTGCCTTAGGTAGCAGATGTCTAAGTTAACTGGATTTGTATTTGGTGGCTCACTCTCTTCTGGTGCTACATGGAGACTAGTATTTCAGAATCTAGATTATCATATTATTGAATAACTTAACGTAGAGAAGTGTTGGAAAACTATGCTCTCTTTTAATCTTTTGTACTTTTTCTTTTCTCTCTTTCTCTCTCTCTTCTTTTTATTTTTCTTCCTGAGTTCACATCTCACTAGATTTGTAGCTGTATTTGGTGGTCTTACATGGCATTACACTTTAATTAGGCTCTAATAACACTACGACAAAGTCAGACTCCTCAGCTCATATTCAGGCGGTCAGAAATACAGAAATAGTTTAAGGCTGTATTTGGTGGTTTGTAGGGATGGTTGGTGTTTTTGCCTCAAAACATTTTGACTTACATAACTCAAACTTCTTAAAATAACACTTTTTTTTTCACAAGCAAATATCTATTTTGTATGCTTTTTCTTCTTTTCCTTTATCAATATATATATCTACTGGCACAATGCCGTTACCAACATAACCAACAATTCAACACGACATATATACTTTTATTTATGTGGCATTATTTGGGATTTGCTTTTTTTTGGGATGACCAAAAGGATCTTGGGTAGCTTATTTGGTGGAAGTGCTTACTCTCGACACCGGGTAGGGAATGGATAGGACGACGTATTTCTGACCTTGACATTAATACCCTCCTTCAGCCGAGGATTCCGTAGAGGACGGTTGTGACCATCCACCTCAGTCCTAGTTTTATCAAAACCCGTTCTCTATGTTTCTACCTTATTTGGTGGCTCTCGTATGGAATTTCTCATAGATTTATTATGCAAGAAACTGAGAGTGAAAGCTATGCCATCTCTGAGTGTCATTATTCAATTATTAAAGATTAAAGATTCCTTACACTAGCCTTAGAGCACCAGTAAACTCTCTACTCTCATCTTACGTATGTGTCGGGAGGTCGTAGATCGCATTTTTGATAAAAGCGTCGTAGTATCGTTGCGAAATACGATCCAATAAAGATGTTGTTTTGTAAAAATAACGAGACTTTGAGTCCCGGCCGTTCGTCTCTGGGAGGCGTTGTTTTTGCTTTTGAAATCGATCTTAAAACCACTCTACTTTATTTAAACGGCATGCTGGTGTGTAATATATAGGCAATTAAAGAATAGGCACTTAAATCACACAAATATGATAATCATTCAGCTCGTGGTGATTTCAAAAACATAAGAGATATATATATAATGCAATTTCATTCATTATTGGAGAGTTGTTGCACAAGGAAATCTAGAGGAAAGCTTTTACATGAATGCTTAAAAATTAAACCTAACTACCAAAAAATGATTGCATACAAGAATCAACGGGGGGATTTCGCATGCATCATTGGGGGAGAAGTAAGACTACACTACTAAGCAGTAAATGAAAGCAATAAAGATTATGAAGAGCATGATTTAAAGCTAGAAGAATAGAGGGCATTCAGGGGTGGTCCCCGATGGCCTTGGAGTGGTCGAGAGGAGGGGTGGCTAATGGAACTTAGGCCGGCCCTTGGAGAGAGGTAGGGTTGATCCAGCATCTTGGCATGGTGTCCTCCATGGTGGTGGTAGTGAGCTCGTGGAGGTGGAGTGACTATGGAGGTGGCGTGAATGGCACCAATGGAGTGCAATTGCCAAAGAAGTGAATGGGTGCCAATGGCCACCCAAGGGGTCTTTTTATAGACCTAAGGGAAGCTCTCTAGAGAATTATGGAATTCTCTAGAGAGACATATGGTGGGAGCTCGTGGGTGAGTGAGAGAGAGAGGGTGGATGGTGGTTTTTAGATCCACCAAATGTGGATCTAAAAATTGAATGGCTCTTGGTTGCTATTTTTGGCAACCAAGGCAACCACACATGGTAGAGAGTTCTAGAGAACTCTAGGCTAGATATTTTCGTGTGGATGGTGTGTATGGGTGTGTGTGGGTCGAAACTTAGGTGGCTAGGTTGATTAGGTTGGGTTCTAGTGGGTATAGGTCAAGGTATGTCTCAAATTATGGTTATAAACCCTAATTCACTAAGGTAAAGTGCAATTAAACTTAATACAAGTTTAATTGGGTGTGTGAAAACTTAATTGAGAGTAAAACAACTCAATTAAGTCAGGTCTAGGTCAATTGGACTCTCACTGAGTCCAATTGGACAGTGTGTGTTGAGATCAGGGCTTAATTGGACTCAATGAGTCCAATTGAATAGGCTGATGGAATTGACTAAGATCCAAGTCGATTAGGTTTAGTGAGGACCTATTTAGGTCCTTAGGGAGGTCTAGAGGTGATGTACTAGGGTTAGGGCACCTTAATTTAGGTTCCTATAGGGTTGGAATTGGGTTTAGGGACCTAGAGATCCAAGATCAAGGCTTAAATCTCGAAACAGGAATTGGAGAGCAGTATCAAACGTCTAATTATAGAATCAAACGTCTTATACTAAAAAATGAGAAGTCCAGACTTGTTGTCTGGACGTCCAATCAGAGTCAGGAAGGATTTCGGGTTCTGTTTTGGGTATTCTGCAAAAATTGGACGTCTGACAAAGTGTCTGGACGTCCAATAACACTGCAGAAGTGGGTTTGAAGTGTGCGGGAGTTGGCTAGGGTCCTGGACATCTTAAAACTTATCTGGACGTCCAGAGAAGGGTTGGAACTAGGGTTTTAGGGCTTCCTAGGGTGTTGTAACCTAATCTAAGGGTGGCTAAGGCTTGGGGAAGTCTCTAGGCTATCCTAGGGCTAGGATGGACCTAAGCTCTTCACATTTTACTGCTTTATTCCTACTTAATAGAATAGCAAACTTTTAACCCCCTTACATTATTATTCCTACATCTAAACTAGGCCTTCTGCTCCAGCTCTGCTACAACTCCTGTTATTCCTGATCCAGCTTCAGATCCAGCTCCTGATCAGCTTATTCTCTGCATCGACATAATTCACTTAATCAGCACATTATAACATTATTTCATGCATAGCTAAAGGAAAGTAGTAAAGATGCAGATAATGCGTATGCATGCATGAATAACCCTAACTTTCTCTAAGTCCTAGCCTAACTTAGGTCAATTAAGACCTATGATTGCTGCGCAATCAGTATGTTTTGGTGGATCTACTAGAAGATAGTTCACTTGACTCCCTGATTGTTGTCCAAGGGTTTAGGAGAAGAAGCGATGCTTCTTCTCGACAAACTAGAGATGTCTATCGATTTTCACAGAGGATCCATTGCAAAATCTACATGTAAGTATGAAATTATACTGGATTCTAAGTCTAGGAATCTACTACAGAATAATTCGCTAATAAAACTTCTTGATAAAATGATCTAATCCCCCAATTATTTGTAGGAATTTTTCATTTTTTATGGACTGCCCCCCCATGCCTAAGTGTTTGCATGTCCTCATGCATGAATAAAAGAAATAAGGCTTGGTGTATGTGGAAAGAAATCACCTGAAACTATTTCTGAGTTGTCATTCAGCTCATGCCATCACTGCAATGCCATACACAATATGCAAAACAATATGCAAAACAATATGTGAAAATGAAATATGCTATGTATATATGGTATGTATATATGCATACGTGTTGAGTTTAATGCCTCTAGCTAGGCAACTCATCTGTCACACATCCTCAAGAAGATGTATTGTTTCGTCAGCAGGAGGAGGTTCCTGGGCAAAGAATGGTTTGAGGCACTGGCCATTAACTGTAAAAATGTGCCTAGATTTCGGGTCTGTAATTTGGACCGCCCCGTTAGGATACGGGTGGACAACCTGGAATGGCCTAGTCCACTTGGACTTGAGCTTTCCCGCAAAGAATTTGAGTCGAGAGTCAAACAACTAGATCTATTGGTTAGGTGAGAACTCCTTCCTCTGGATGTGTCGATCATGGAAAGCTTTTTTCTTGTCTTTGTATATTTTTGCATTCTCGTAAGCTTCCCATCTAATCTCCTCAACTCACTGAGCTGGAGCTTCCTTGCATAACCTCCAGCCTTGAGGTTAAAATTACACTTTTGCACCACCCAAAAGGCACTGTGCTTTAGCTCCATAGGAAGGTGACAGGCCTTTCCACACACCACGCGGTATGGCGACATTCCAAGCGGGGCCTTGTACATGGTCTGATATGCCCATAGTGCATCAATCAACCGATCGAACCAATCCTTCCTATCAGGTCTAACCATCTTTTGAAGGATAAGCTTGATTAGACGGTTTGATACTTCAGCCTGCCCATTGGTCCGTGGGTGATACAGGGTAGCAATGCAGTGTTGTACCCCGTATTTCTTCAATAATGACCTGAAATGGGCATGGATGAAGTGGCTTCCCCCATCGCTTATCAGGGTGCGGGGCACTCCGAATCTCTCAAAAATGAATTCCCAGATGAAGGATATAACAGTTTTATGATCAGCACATCTTGTCGGGATAGCTTCTACCCACTTTGAGAGATAGTCTATTGCGAGGAGTATGTACTCAAAGCCATGCGAGTTCGGGAAAGTGCCCATAAAGTTGATGCCCCAGACATCGAATACTTCCATGACGAGAATATATTGGAGAGGCATCATGTCTCTCCAAGTGATTGCATAGGTTTTGCATGTTTAAAATTGGGGTTACGAGTAACCCATCGTCGTAATTGCAAAACTCATGATCAAATAAAATTTATACCAAAACTCCAAGGGAGTCCCAGGTCGAACACAAGGAGGCGACGTTTACTTTAATTGAAAACCGTGCTTCGTTTTGTTTGCTTTTGGCATTTTAAAGTTTTGTTATTTTTTTTTGTTTTTCAAAGAAGAAAAGTAGAATAAATCACAAGAGATATGGAACAAATATGATATATATCATGAATGTCTATTGCAATAATCTACAAAGGCATAAAAGGAGAGGGAGGTGAGAAGAGTCTCCTGAATCGGCTGTTCGGTGAGATGACGACACCTGGAGGAAGCTCGGATGAAGGAGGTGAGGAGCGGGATGATGGAGGTGAGATGCAAGAGGACATCAAGTAGAGGAAAGCTTCGGTGTGTCTCCAGAATGGAGGTAAGAAGGTAGAGATTATCTGCTACTGTAATGGAGGTGGGAGGACAGCTCCAAGGTGACTTATGAATGGGGATGGGAAGATGGAGGAATATTTGGTGAGGCAGAGGTTTGCTACACTAATAGAAGCCTTGGGAGCTTGAGAGTAAGCTCTAACGGAGTGTTAGTAGGCTTGCTAGAGCTTAGGAGTAGGTGGGAGTAGAGTAGGTAGAGATGGTTTGGTGAGAGGGGTGATCGCACATGTTTTGCGAGTTTGAAATCAGGGTTACAAGTAATCTGTCATCATAGTTGCAAAACTCGTGGTCAAATAAAATTTATACCGAAACTCCAAGGGAGTCTCGAGTCGAACATAGGGAGACGACGTTTACTTTAATTGAAAACCTGCTTCGTTTTGTTTGTTTTTGGTATTTTAGGGTTTTGTTATTTTTTTGTATTTTTGAAATAAGACAAACAAAATGAATCACAAGATAGAGATGGAACAAATATGATATATATATCACTCTAATGTTGATTACAATAAACTATGAAAGAATAAAAAAAAAGGGAGGTGAGAACAAATCTCTAGAATTGGCTATTCGGCGAGACGACGGAGCCTGGTGGAAGCTCGGATGAAGGAGGTGAGGAGCGGGACAACGTAGGTGAGATGTAGGAGGACGTCAAGTAGAGGAAAGCTTCGGCGTAGCTCCGAAATGGAGGTGAGAAGGCGGAGATGATCTGCTACCGGAATGGAGGTGGGAGGACGACTCAAAGGCGACCTATGAATGGGGATGGGAAGAGGGATGAATATTTGGTGAGGCAGAGGTTCACTACACTAATAGGAGCCTTGAGAGCTTGAGAATAAGCTCTAATGGAGCATTGGTAGGCTTGTTAGAGCTTAGGAGTAGGTAGGAGTAGAGTAGGTAGAGATGGCTTGGAAGGGAGGGGGTGTAGGTCCTTTTATAGTGGAGGAGAAGAGGAAAAAATAGGTATGGGACCATTAGTGACCTCCAGGCCATCGCTGGAAGCGTCGCTGTAGACATCTCATGCCCACTAACGCCCACAACTAGCTTTCCAGGTGCGCGAAGAATTAGCGATGGCTGTAAGCATCGCTGTAGGTCCAACTCATGCATCGCTGGCGCTGCACTGACCTCGTCTTTACCACACGCTAGCGTTGCGCTGTGCACATGCGCACCTTCGCGCGGGCACATGCACCCGCGATGCTACGTGCGTACGATCGCACGTGCATGCACATGTATGGCCTAGGCTTCTCCACGTGGTGCAATCTGGGTCGTCCATCTTCTTTTTGTTGTAAGGGCTGCTACAGAGGTCGGATTGAGTCGATTTTCATGCCATTAGGTTGCGATCGTCGACCCGAATCCATCCACGTGGTCGGATTTGTCATTTGAAGCTTTGAATTATGTCACCTAGTCCTTTAGCCGTTAATCTTTCTCAGACTACATATGGTGCTACAGGACTTCGATCGAGGCAATTTCGGAGGCGTTGGACTCTGATCGTTGTCTTGATCAGATCCGTATGGTCGGATCGTCAATCTAAGGCTCCGAAATAAATACCCTTCTCTCATGATCACAACAAGGATGTAATTAACCAAAATTATATACAACTACTCTAAATGCATAATGATACATATTATGCAATATTTATAACATGAAATTCAAATATAAGCCTAGGAACACGCATGAATAGGCATTTTATCCTCAATAAATGTGTTTACATCATACCCCCATGCTTATCTTTTGCTACTCCCTAGCAAAATTAGACTACATGCTATGTATAAAAGCAAAATTAAGATTAAATCGCTTAGGCCTAAGTAGTTTATTAACAATAGAAAATTTCAACTAAAGTCCTAAACTATGACGACTCAATAGTATTGATGTAAACACGTTTACACTACTTAAGATGTCTATTTATGCATGTTCTTAAGCATAGGATTGCATTGCATGCTATAAATATTGCATAACATGCATCATCTTGCATTTAGAGTAGTTTGAATAAAATGGAGGTTAATTGTCTCCTTTTATGTTCATGGATAGGGAAAACTTTTTATCAGGGCCTCAGATCGAAGATCCAACCATACAGATATGATCAAGGCGACGATTGGAGTTCAACGACTCCAAGATCGCCCTAATCAGACATCTGTAGCATCAGATAGTGACCGAGAAACCTTGAAAGATCAAGGGCTAAGATGGTGTGAATTCGTAATTCAAACGACAAATCCATCCACATGGATGGATTCGGATCAACGATCACAGCCTAACGACGCGAAAATTGACTCAATCCGACAACCGTGGCACCATCTACATCATCCAGAAGATGGACGGCCAAGATGATGCCACATGGCACCATCTCAGCCGTCCAACCGACCCTCAAGACCATGCCACGTGGCACCACCTACATCATCCGACAATCGTCCACGCGATTTGGCTCGTTGGATCTTGATCCAATGGCTGCGGATGCGTGTGCCTTTAAACATCCACGGGACACATTCCACCGCGCAGCGCAGCGGTTGCGAGTCGTTGCACATTCACAGGATGCGAGTTCGACTCGCGATCTATGGCACGCACGCGATTAAAGGCGATCGTTCGATCGGCTATGGATGGCCTAGATCGCCCGATAGTGCTCACGCGCTATTAGACGCTCGGCGAAGATGCAGCATTGCATGCGATGGGGCACGCAGCGCAAGCGGGTGCAACTTAAGCCATCCGATCTCTCGATCGAACGGCTGAGATCGGCTGGGCGTGCGCATGCGTTGAACGTGCAAGCAAGCGAGTGGGCGCTTGTGCGCTGCCCACTATGCCCACGTACGGACCTTTAGCGACGATTTTATTCGTCATTAAAGGTCCTGAATTAATGTTTTTAAAATTGGAATGACCAAAATGCCCCCACTCCTTGCAACTATAAAAGGAGACCCCCTCCACACAAAATTCTCATCCCTTCTCTTCTCTCCCTCTCCAAAGTTAAAGAGAAGCTTGTCCCACACCCGAGATGCTTCTCGCGAGATAAAGTCAATTTTTCATCCCCCTTTCGGAAGTAGATCCCGCGACGACGATGACGTATTGCCCGTTCCCGTTCTTCCCGCTTCGTTCTCCTTCGTCTTGCTCCGTCCTCCTTCGTTTAGGTGTCGTCCTGTCTGGCTCGTCCTCCAAGCGACCGTCGAGGAGGATATTTCTCTCCCCATTCTTTTACTACTTTCTAGAGTAGTTCGGCTAGTCCTCCAAGCGACCGTCGAGGAGGATATCTCTCTCCCCATTCTTTTTACTGCTTTCTAGAGTAGATTTACTACTACTTTCTAGAGTAGATTTACTGCTTTCTAGTGTAATCATTTTTTCACTTTCTAGTCGTAATGTTTAATGTAAGAAACAATCTTTTTAATGATGAATTCCATGCTCATTCTACACCTTTTTTTTGGTTTTTGTTTGTAATATTCTCTTTCTCTTCTATTTATTGTAAATAGTTAGATAGTTCTAATCAATTAATTTACTTCATGACAAATAAAACAAACATGAATTTTTTAAATCAAACGTCCGCCTCCCTGTGTTTGACCCAGGATTTTCATTCCGGTATAAATTTTATTTGTTGAACACGAGTTCTTCGCTTTCAAACTACAACGACTAGTTTTTCAAAACCAAACACGTTAGCGTAGCAACCCGACGTTCAACATTTTGGTGCCGTTGCCAGGGATGTTCAACATTTTGGCACTGTTGCCGGGGAGGCGACGCTCTTTTATTTTTTCTTCGCATTTTCTAACCTACAAATCATTTACCTCACTTCTCTCCTTTCTCATTGTGATTACAGGTACTCTTTCGAGATGAGCAAAAGCCGTAGATTGGAGTAAAGTGCTGTGGAAGGTTTTGTAAGTTATCCCCCACCTCCCACCCATTAGATTTCATTTCACCACATAATAACACAAACATCAATCAACCTAGGTGTTCTTATAAACTCTAAGGTTAGATTGTTTGTTTTTTGACACCCACACCCGCCCCAACCACCAATTTTAAAGAAAAGAAAAATAAAAAAAATCTCACAGAGGTACACAGCCTCATCTGATTTTTAAACTCAACCAGAAAATCGATCTTTTGAGTCGGTACACACATTCAAACACATAATTGAGTAGAATTCAGATTAGGTAATCACTTGTGTGCCTAATTAAGTGGCGCAATAGGCCAATTGTTTGAGTTGATTGGGCCACACCACTTTAATTAAAATCAACTCATCAAGTAGCTGCCACTTAGGTTCAACTCTTAGGGTTTACCAGGCACTCAACATTCTTTTTAAGCTTTAAAGGAAAACATTTTCACCCGTGCTTTCAAAACCTGGTGTGCTGATGTAAACACATTTGCACTACTTAAGATGTCTATTTATGCATGTTCTTAAGCATAGGATTGCATTGCATGCTATAAATATTGCATAACATGCATCATCTTGCATTTAGAGCAGTTTGAATAAAATGGAGGTTAATTGTCTCCTTTTATGTGCTTGGACAGGGCAAACATTTTATCAGGGCCTCGGATCGAAGATCCAACTATATGGACGTGATCAGGGCGACGATTGGAGTTCAACGACTCCAAGATTGCCCTAATCAGGCATCCATAGCATCAGATAATGACTGGGGAACCATAGAAGATCAAGGGCCAGGATGGTGTAAATCCACACCTCAAATGACAAATCCGACCGCACGGATGAATTCGGATCGACGATCGTAGCCCAACGACACAAAAATCGAGTTAATCCGACATCCATGGCACCATCTACAACATCCAGAAGATGGATGACCAAGATGGCGCCACGTGGTGCCATCTCGGCCACCCAAACAGTCGCATACAATCTCTGAAGTCTCCATACCCGCTTCCTCTCTGCCGTTGGATCTCGATTTAACGACTGTGGACAACCGCGCCTAAAAGCGCCCGCTCGACCATCCACGCCTCGTAGCGCAGCGGTCGAAGGAGTTATCACGAGCTGAGGATGCGCGTTCGAGTTGCAGCGAGGAGGCGAAGGGCGCGGGTGAGTGGGCGTGCGTCGGATTTTGATCGGACGGTCGTCTGCGCTCAATAGAGATCACGCACTATTGCACGCACGGCAAGGACGCGCGATCGTACGCGCTAGGCGGGCGCGCAGCAGCGGGCGAAGATGCATCTTAAGCCATCCGATCTCGCGATCGAACGGCTGAGAATTAAAGAACATGGGCGGGCGTTGAGAAAGAGTGTAGTTAAGGAGGCGCGTGTGGGTGCGGGTACTACGCCCACGTTGGGGCTTTAGTGATGGTTTTATCCGTCACTAAAGACCCCTCATTTATTGTTTTAAAGATGTAATGACCCATTTGCCCTCACTCCTTGCAACTATAAAAGGAGACCCCCTCCATACAAAATTCTCATCCCTTCCTTCTCTTCTCTACCTCTCCAAAGCTCAAGAGAAGCTTGTCCCACATCGGGGATGCTTCTCGCGAGATAAAGTCCAAATTTTTTTCCCCCTTCGGAAGTGGATCCCGCGACAACGACGGCATGCTGCTCCGTTCCCATTCTTCTGCTTCATCCTCCTTCATCCAGGCATCGTCCCGTCCAGCTCGTCCTCCAAGCAACCGTCGAGGAGGATTTCTCTCTCCCTATTCTTTTTACTGCTTTCTAATATAGATTTACTGCTTTCTAGTGTAGTTCTACTCGTCCTCCAAGCATTCGTCGAGGAGGACATTTCTCCCTCCATTCTTTTAATGCTTTCTAGAGAAAATTTATCACTTTCTAGTGCAATTATTTTATGCCTTCTAGTTGTAATGAACAATCTCTTTAATGATAAATTCCTTGTTTATTCTACATCTCATTTTGATTTCTATGTGTAATATTCTCTCTCTCTCTTACCCTCTCTCTCTTCTATTTATTGTAAATAATTAGATAGTTTTAAATTGAATTACTTCATGACAAATAAAAAGAAACGCGTAGCTTTTAAATCAAACGTTTGCCTCCCTGTGTTCGACTCGGAATTCAAATTTCGGTATAAATTTTATTTGTTGAACATGAATTCTTCGCTTTCAAGCTACAATGACAGGTTTTCCAAAACCAAACATGTTAGCGTAGCAATTCAACCATTCAACATTTTGGCGCTGTTGTCGTGGAGGCGACGATCTTTGATTTCTCTTCGTGTTTTGTAACTTACAAATCATTTACCTCACTTTTCTCCTTTCTTATTGTAATTGCAGGTACTCTTTCGAGACAGGAAAAAGTGGTAGATTGGAGTAAAGTGCTGTGGAAGGTTCTGTAAGTTATCCCCCACCTCCCACCCATTAGATTTCGTTTCACTACATAATAACACAAGCATCAATCAACCTAGGTGTTTTTATAAACTCTAAGGTTAGATTGTTTGTTGTTTGACACCCATACTCACCCCAACCCCCACATTAAAAAAGAAAAATTAAAAATTTCACAGAGGTACACAATCTCATCTGATTTTCAAACTCAACCGGTAAATCGATCTTAGGAACCGGTACACACATTCAAACACATAATTGAGTAGAAATCAGATTAGGTAATCATTTATGTGCCTAATTAAGTGGTGCAACAGGCCAATTGTTTGAGTTGATTGGGCCGCACCACTTCAAATAAAATCAACTCATCAAGTAACTGCCACTTAGGTTCAACTCTTAGGGATTTACCAAGCACTCCACATTCTTTTTAAGCTTTAAAGGAAAACATCATCACCTGTGCTTGCAAAACCTGGTGTGCCAACGAAACCTGTTTGAAAACACCTAAAGTTGAATCCTAAAAGCTACTAAGCAAGATTTGAACCTTAAAATTCACCACAACAAAAATAATCTTGCTTGAAAATCATTGGTTGTGCACGCACACACAAATCAATCAATCATTAAGGGAACAACCCATTTAAAGGGCCCATCACATTCCAAAGCACATTCAAACCTAGTCCTAAATAAAATAGAGTAGATGTTGGCCTTAAGGATTGGACTCGCTCTTCAGAATCCAGAACGAGATTATTTTCGATTAGTCTTTTTCTACTATTCAATCTGATGTCTAGTTAGGGGAGCAGAATCAAACGATCGCGGCTGGGGGGTACACTAGGAACCGGAGGAGCAAGCCAAAGGAAGAACCTTCTCCCCAGTCCCTCCTTCTAACTGGTTGGATTGAACAGACGGAAGTAGATAAAATCGTTCCTTTATCTCAAGACGGGTTTTGGGAGTTTGTAGGTCTTTAGGCTAACCCATTTAAGGACAGGTTTGATTGTTTGTATTGCAGGGCACCTTTCTTCCTCCCATATCTCATGAATCCTTCCACATATTTCACACATTCCCGCTATTTCCCTCCTGTTGTGAATTATCCTCAACATGACGATTATCCCGACTCGTACTGTAATCAACCATCAGTTAGTTAGGATAATTCAGATTGGAGATACAGCTTCGGACCTCCATGTTTAGGGTCTAACCCTGAACACTTTGATTCTGATTTCTATCCTTCTCAGAGCTACATCGATTATAGATTGTCTTCCTTTCATGAACAACCTAATACGATCTAAAATCAAGAAGGATACACCGATCTTTACCCATCCTCTGATTTCACTGCCTTTAGGTCATCACCATCTTTTGAACAATCTGAAATGACCTATTATCAGGAAGGGTATAACGAATCTCAATTCGTTAATTCCTCTGCATTGATGTCAAACCCGCCCAACCCTGAACCCACTCATTTGGTTCAGGTTAACCAGGTTCAAGATAAGGTTCTGGCTAACTTGAGGAATATCATTCAATCTTTAGAAGTTCAGCCAACACCTTGCATTGAGAGATTGGAGCCCCTGATTGAAACAATTGATGATTTAAACAAGTCTCTATTGGATTGGCTCCAGGATGTTAAGGATAAGAACCCGGGTGAGTTTCTACTCAGGAAATTTGCGAAATTGAGGATGAGATTCGTGGTTGATTTGATTCAATCTTGGGATGATTCCCAGGATGAACCCTCTTCAGGAAAGCCAATGACAGAACCCGCTCAAGCACCTGTTGGGGGGGACACATATTATGAGGCTGACCAGATTGAATTAAAGCAACCAATTAAGGATGATCTGATTTCTTCACCTAAGATCCCTGAGCCGGGTTACGAGGAAACGTATGTCTCCTTGGAAGAGAAAGTGACAAATGATTTTGGGACATACATTGATACGGATCCTGATTTCTTTGATGGTGAAGATGCAAGTTGCGAAGTCTCACACGAGTTTTCAGAACATAATTTTTGTGAGACGATTGGGCCTGAGGAATCTAATAGATCATTTGATAGCCCAATAATTGAGGAAACTGATCTTAGGGTACACATTACGGATCCAGAATTACATTTTCTGGAGGATTCAATTCAATGCCCAGATTGTCAGCTACACCTCGTTGAGCTTATTGATGATTCTAATTCTGAGATAATTAGACCCAAGTCAATTTTGATTCTGCCACATCATTTAGACTTGGAGATTTCAGATGGGGTGATTAATATACAAGAGGTCCTAGAATTCGACATGCTGAATGAGGAGGATAGGAGCTGGGAAGTTCTGATTTTAGAAGTTAATTTAGGAGGAAATGGAAGATTGAGTCGAAGGGTTCCTTTTAAGCTGAAACCATCAAATCAAAACCCTTATGACATTTGTTTTGAGGATGTCAAACCTAAGGACACATTCAACGATTATCCTTTTGAGCTTCAATTCTCTGTAACCCGACTTTTTGGTTTTGGGTTGCCTCCTCATAAATTGTGGGCCCGACCCCATTTGCATTCTAATTTTAGGTTTTGGGTAATTTTTATCTAGAACCTAAGATATTCTAGATTATGGGGGATGGGTCTGCACCACAATCTGGTCCACATCTGTGGACCTTTGTTGATAGGTCAGAGGATTCTTCTGTTTATTCTGATTCTGACCTGCACTTGTGAATTCTTTATTTCTTTTCCTTGTATAGTGTGCCTAGCTGAAGGCACTAAACTCAGCACATATACAATTTTCTTTTAGTTTTCATCTCGGAGCAGACCTGACATTCACGCAATTCAGGTGCTTTCTACGCTTTTCCACTCTGTTTTATGTCTTTTTAATACAATGAGGACATTGCATTAGATAGGTATGGGGGGTGGATTTTCATCTTTGAATTTATTCATCAGCTTTGTAGATTTGTTTTATTTTCTTTTATAAAAAAAAATTCAGAATTAGGAAAGAGAATTTGGGTTTAAGAAAATTTTCAATCTTAGGAAATACTACATTATGATTTGAACACAAAGACCCTTCAGGTCTTTGGACTTAATCAGCTCGTGTTCCACTAAAATGTGGATTTATTTTTCGAGTTCTCACCAACCTGAATTTTATTTTAATTGGAGTAAATAAGTTTGGGTGATAAGTACACGACTTATCAACCTGCCCTCTGATTTGAGGGAATTTTGAGTTTCTAGCATCTATACACTATCTTGTCACTGAATCATTGTTTGGCAATTTTAACGGAAATTGGGTAGCTAATGAACTTTCTAGGGTGATATGGCTGGCAAGTTATCATGGGCAACAGCCCATAGGTAGGTTGTCCAGAGCCCAGTCATTGGATCTTTCTCTTTTTGCTGCCTTTAGGTAAATCTTAGACCAGGGAAGCCACCTACTTAAAAAAAAAAAAAATCAAGATCAAAAAGAAAAGGAGAAAAGAAAAAAAAGAAATAAGCCACACTTCGCTGCAGGAGTATGGCTAGCAAGTTGTCGGTGGTAACAGCTCATCGACCGGTTGTCTAGAACCCAACTTAGTAAATGAACTAAAAATTCCCAAAACACTTAGGAAGAAGCGGAGAAGTAGAATAAACCGGGGAGATATACACTGGATTCACCCTTGTGTTGACCTCGTAAAAAATAAAAGTAGGGAGAAAGCTACCGGTTGTAAAGATACACCTTTAGGCAGAATTCTTTTTTTCTAAGGTCACCTAGAGGCGTAGAAACCCGAAGTCCGTTTTAATTGGCGGTCAACGAGTCTATCACAATCACAATAAGAGTTTAAAACTTAGGGTTCTCATCAAATCTTGGGTGAGTTGAATGGCCGTAGAAAGCCACTCTTAAACCCTAAAATTTGAAAATCCAAAAAAAAAAAATTAGAAAAAGAAAAAGAGAAAAAGAAAATTTTCTTTGAATAAGGCAAGGGCATGAGGCGATCTGCATTTTGGCTAATACTCGGGCGTTGTTGTGTCTTTGAAAGTTTAGTTCCTAAGAAGACAATTTCTTAATGATTGAAAATAACTCAGGCCCAAATAATCCAACCTAATTCTTTTATAAATAGCATATAGTTTTTGCTAGGGACTAGCAAAAGATAGGCATGGGGTTATGATGTAAACACATTTACACTACTTAAGATGTCTATTTATGCATGTTCTTAAGCATAGGATTGCACTGCATGCTATAAATATTGCATAACATGCATCATCTTGCATTTAGAGTAGTTTGAATAAAATGGTGGTTAATTGTCTCCTTTTATGTGCTTGGATAGGGCAAACATTTTATCAGGGCCTTGGATCGAAGATCCAACCGTATGGATGTGATCAGGGTGACAATTGGAGTTCAACGACTCTAAGATCGCCCTAATCAGGCATCCGTAGCATCAGATAGAGATCGAGGAACCATAGAAGATCAAGGGCCAGGATGGTGTAAATTCGCACTTCAAATGTCAAATCCGATCGTACGGATGAATTTGGATTGACGATCGCAGCCCAACAACACAAAAATCGAGTCAATCCGACATCCGTGGCACCATCTACAACATCCAGAAGATGGACGGCCAAGATGGCGCCATGTGGTGGCATCTCAGCCGCCCAAATTGCCACATACAATCTCTGAAGTCCCCACACCTGCTCCCTCTCTGCCGTTGTATCTCGATCCAACGGCTGTGGACAGCCGCGCCTAAAAGCGCCCGCTCGACCATCCGTGCCTCGTAGCACAGCGGTAGAAGGCGTTATCGCGAGCTAAGGACGCGCGTTGGAGCCGCAGCGAGGAGGCGAAGGGCGCGGGTGAGCGGGAGCGGGCGTGCGTCGGATTTTGATCAGACGGCCGTCTGCGCTCAATAGAGATCATGCGCTATTGCACGCACGGTAAGGACCCGCGATCGTACGCGCTGGGTAGGCGTGCAGCAGCGGGCAAAGATGCATTTTAAGCCTTCCGATCTCGTGATCGGACGGCTGAGAATTAAAGAACGTGGGCGTGCGTTAAGAAAGAGCGCAGCTGAGGAGGTGCGCGTGGGCGCGGGTACTACGCCCACGTTGGGGCTTTAGTGACGGTTTTATCCGTCACTAAAGACCCCTCATTTATTGTTTTAAAGATGTAATGACCCATTTGCCCTTACTCCTTGCAACTATAAATGGGGACCCCCTCCATACGAAATTTTCATCCCTCCCTTCTCTTCTCTACCTCTCCAAAGCTCAAGAGAAGCTTGTCCCACACCCGGGATGCTTCTCGCGAGATAAAGTCCAAATTTTCGTCCCCCTTTGGAAGTGGATCCCGCGACGACGACGGCGTGCTGCTCCATTCCCATTCTTCTGCTTCGTCCTCCTTCGTCTTGCTTTGTCCTCCATCGTCCAGGCATCGTCCTGTCCGGCTCGTCCTCCAAGAGACCGTCGAGGAGGATTTTTCTCTCCCTATTCCTTTTACTGCTTTCTAATATAGATTTACTGCTTTCTAGTGTAGCTCTGCTTGTTTTCTAAGCATTCCTCGAGGAGGACATTTCTCCCTCCATTCTTTTAATGCTTTCTAGAGTAAATTTATCACTTTCTAGTGCAATTGTTTTATGCCTTCTAGTTGTAATGAACAATCTCTTTAATGATAAATTCTTTGTTTATTCTACATCTCATTTTGATTTCTATGTGTAATATTCTCTCTCTCTCTTACCCTCTCTCTCTCTTCTATTTATTGTAAATAATTAGATAATTTTAAATTGAATTACTTCGTGACAAATAAAAAGAAACGTGTAGTTTTTAAATCAAACGTCCGCCTCCCTGTGTTCGACCTGGAATTCAAATTTCGGTATAAATTTTATTTGTTGAATACGAATTCTTCGCTTTCAAGCTACAACGATAGGTTTTCCAAAACCAAACACGTTAGCGTAGCAATTCGACCGTTCAACATGTGCCAAGGAAACTTGTTTGAAAACACCTAAAGTTGAATCCTAAAAGCTACTAAGCAAGATTTGAATCCTAAAATTCAACACATAAAAAAATAATCTTGCTTGAAAACCACTGGTTGTGCGCGCACACACAAATCAATCAATCATTAAGGGCACAACCCATATAAAGGGCCCATCACATTCCAAAGCACATTCAAACCTAGCCCTAAATAAAACAGAGTAGACGTTGGCCTTAAGGATTTGACTCACTCTTCAGAGCCCAGAAGGAGATTATTTTCGATTAGTCTGTCTCTACTGTTCAATCTGATGTCTAGCTAGGGGAGTAGAATCAAACGATCGTGGCTGGGGGGTACACTAGGAACCGAAGGCACAAGCCAAAGGAAGAACCTTCTCCCCAGTCCCTCCTTCCAACTGGTTGGATTGAACAGACAGAAGTAGATCAAATTGTTCCTTTATCTCAAGATGGGTTTTGGGAGTCTGTAGGTCTTTAGGCTAGCCCACTTAAGGACAGGTTTGATTGTTTGTATTGCAGGGAACCTTTCTTCCTCCCATCTATCATGAATCCTTCCACATATCACACGCATTCCCATTCTTTCCCTCCTGTTTTGAATTATCCTCAACATGACGATTATTTCGACTCATACTATAATCAACCATTAGTTAGTTGGGATAACTCAGATTGGGGATACAGTTTCGGACATCCATGTTTAGGGTATAACCCTGAACACTATGATTGTGATTTCTATCCTTCTCAGAGCCACATCTATTATAGATTGTCAACCTTTCATGGACAACCTAAGAAGATCTACAATCAAGAAGGATACACTGATCCTTACCCATCCTCTGATTACACTGCCTTTAGGTCATCACCACCTTTTGAATAATCTGAAATGACCTATTATCAGGAAGGCTATAACAAATCTCAATTCATTAATTTCCCTACATTGATCCCAAACCCGCCCAACCCCGAACCAACTCATTTGGTTCAAGGTAATCAGGTTCAAGATAAGGTTCTGGCTAACTTAAGGAATATCATACAATCTTTAGAAGTTTAACCAATACCTTGCATTGAGACATTAGAGCCCTTGATTCAAATGATTGATGATTTGAATATGTATATGTTGGATTGGCTCCAGGATGTTAAGGATAAGAACCCGGGTGAGTTTCTACTTGGGAAGTTAGCAAAATTGAGGATGAGATTTATGGTTGCTTTGATTCAATCATGGGATGATTCCCAGGATGAATCCTCTTCAGGAGAGCCAATTTTAGAACCCGTTCAGGCACCTGTTCGGGGGGACATGTGTTACGAGGCTGACCAGATTGAATTAGAGCAATCAATTAAGGAAGATCTGATTTCTTCACCTGAGATCCCTGAGCCGGGGTACGAGGAAACATATGTCTCCTTGGACCAGAAAGTGATGGATGATTTTGAGACATACATTGATACGGATCTTGATTTCTTTGATGGTGAAGATTCAAGTTACGAAGTCTCACGCAAGTTTACAGAACACGATTTCTGTGAGATGATTAGGCCTGAGGAATCTGATAGATCATTTGATAGCCCAATAATTGAGGAAACTAATCTTATTTGGGCTCACATTACGGATCCAGAGTCACATTTTCTGGAGGATTCAATTCAATTCCCTGATTGTCAGTTACACCCTGTTGAGCTTATCGATGATTCTATTTCTGAGATAATTAGACCCAAGTCAATTTTGATTCAGCCACATCATTTAGACTTGGAGATTTCAGATGGGGTGATTAATATGCAAGAGGTCCTGGAATTTGACATGCTAAATGAGGAGGATAGGAGCTAGGAAATTTTGATTTGGGAAGCATGTTCTGGAGGAAGTAGAAGACTGAGTCGAAGGGTTCCTATTAAGCTGAAACCAGCAAACCAGAACCCTTACGACATTTGTTCTGTGGATGACGAACCTAAGCACACATTCAATGATTATCCTTTTGATCTTGAATTCTCTATAACCTGACTTTTTGGTCTTAGGTTGCATCCTCATAAATCGCAAGCCCGACCCCACTTGCATACTAATTTTAGGTTTTGGGTAATTTTTATCCAGAACCTGAGATATTCTCAATTATGGGGTATGGGTCTGCACCACAATTTGGTCCACATCTGTGGACCTCTGCTGACAGGTCAGAGGTTGCTTCTATTTATTCTGATTCTAACCTGCACTTGTGAATTCGTTATTTCTCTTCTTTGTATAGTGTGCCTAGCTGAAGGCACTAAATTCAGCACGTATACAGTTCTTTTTAGTTTTCATCTCAGAGCGGACCTGACATTCACGTAATTCAGGTGCTTTCTACGCTATTCCACTCTTTTTTATATCTTTTTAACACAATGAGGACATTGCATTGGATAGGCATGGGGGGTGGATATTCATCTCTGAATTTATTCATCAGCTCCGTAGATTTATTTTATTTTATTGAAAAACAAATTTGGAATTAGGAAAGAGAACTTAGGTTTAAGAAAATTTTCAATCTTAGGAAATATTGCATTATGATTTGAACACAAAGACCCTTCAGGTCTTCAAACTTAATCAGCCCGTGTATCCATTAAAATGTGGATTTATTTTTAGAGTCCTCGCCAACCTAAATTCTATTTTAATTGGAGTAAATAAGTTTGGGTGATAAGTACATGACTTATCAACCCGCCCTCTGATTTGAGGAAATTTTGAGTTTTAAGCATCTACACACTATTTTATCACTGACTCGTTGTTCGACAATTTTAATAGAAATTGGGTAGCTATTGAACCTTCTAGGGTGATATGGCTGGCAAGTTATCGTGGGTAACATCCCATAGGTAGGTTGTCCAGAGCCCAGTCACTGGACCTTTCTCTTTTTGCTGCCTTTGGGTAAATCTTAGACCAGGGAACTACCTACTTTAAAAAAAAAAATCAAAAAAAAAGGAGAAAAGAAAAAAAAGAAATAAACCACACTTCGCCACACGAGTATGGCTGGCAAGTTGTCGGTGGTAACGGCTCATTAACCGGTTGTCCAGAACCCAGCTCAATAATGCACTGAAAATTCCCAAAATACTTAGGAAGAAGCGGAGAAGTAGAATAAACCTGGGAGATATACACTAGATTCACCCTTGTGTTGACCTCGTAAAAAAATAAAAGTAGGGAGAAAGCTACCGGTTGTAAAGATACACCTTTAGGTAGAATTCTTTTTTAGGTCACCTAGAGGTGTAGAAATCCGAAGTCCATTTTAATTGCCGGTTAACGAGTCTAACACATTCACAATAAGATGCTTAGAACTTAGGGTTCTTATCAAATCTTGGGTGAGTTGAATGGCCGTAGAAAGCCACTCTTAAACCCTAAAACTTGAAAAATCCAAAAAAAATTAGAAAAGAAGAAAAAGAGAAATAAAATTTTCTTTGAATAAGGAGAGGGCTTGAGGCGGTCAGCATTATGGCAGATATTCAGGTACTGTTGTGTCTTTGAAAGTTCAGATCCTAGGTAGACATTTTCTTAATGACTAAAAATAAACTTATGCCCAAATAATCCAACCTGATTCTTTTATAAATAGCAAATAGTTTTTGCTAGGGACTAGCAAAAGATAGTCATGGGGGTATGATGTAAACACGTTTACACTACTTAAGATGTCTATTTATGCATGTTCTTAAGCATAGGATTGCATTGCATGCTATAAATATTGCATAACATGCATCATCTTGCATTTAGAGTAGTTTGAATAAAATAGAGGTTAATTGCCTCCTTTTATGCTCATGGATAGGGAAAAATTTTTATCGGGGCCTCGGATCGAAGATCTAACCGTACAGATGTGATCAAGGTGACGATTGGAGTTCAACGACTCCAAGATCGCCCTAGTCAGACATCTGTAGCATCAGATAGTGACTGGGGAACCTTAGAAGATCAAGGGCCAAGATGGTGTGAATCCACACTTCAAATGACAAATCCGACCACACGGATGGATTCGGATCAACGATCGTAGCCTAACAGTGCGAAAATTGACTCAATCCGACAACCGTGGCACCATCTACATCGTCCAGAAGATGGACGACCAAGATGGCACCACGTGGCACCATCTTAGCCGTCCAACCAGCCCTTAAGATCGTGCCACGTGGCACCATCTACATCATTCGACAACCGTCCACGTGATCTGGGCCATTGGATCTTGATCCAACGGCTGTGGATGCGTGCACCTTAAAACATCCGCGCGACACATTCCTCCGCATAGCGTAGTAAAATGTCGACTTTCCGCTTTGCGTTGTAGTATTTAAGTGGTGGAAAAATCGACTAATAGAAAAAAATGAAAATAACCACTCACAGAAGAGCAGGTCATGTCCACAAGGAGGCAATTATGCAATAAACTCTTAATTATTTTATATTCTTTCGGATAAGCGCAAAATCCCTATTCAAATCTGACAAAAAATGCGAAGGAAAGTAGATTCGTAATAACTTAAAAAGATAAGGGTATATGTGCAGTTTTCCCTCACTAAAATATTCAACAAATATATGATGATTTTATAAATTTTTCACGTGACGTGCACTAGAGAAAATTAGTGCACCAGTTAAGCCCAAAACCAATCTTGAAATAGGTTAATATCGTTAATGTGCAATTATCATAGAATATGAGTGTGCTTGCGTAATTTTGCCGTAATATAATAATAATAAATAAAAATCAACAATGGCAGTGAATGTAATTTTTAATTGTGGAGGAAACAGAGCATTTGCTCTCTCTCCTCCTCACAAGAGAGAGAGAGCACCGGCAGGTGTTGGAGAGGATAGGGAGATTGGCAAGGATGAGGGCTATCCGATGGCGACTGCGGTGTCGATGGAGGTGGCTGGAGGTGGCTGGATGGTGTAGGAGAAGTGGTCGGAGGAGGCTGTCTACTGGTGCTGCCACGCGTGCTGTAGATGGCGTAGAGACCTGAAGGCTTGGCCTGCAGGTGGTTGCTGGCGGTGGTGAAGGCGCGCAGCGCCTTTAGGTGCGGTTCGAGGGAGGTGCTGTGAGGGAGAGGCATGCCTGCAGGTGTGCGGGAGAGAGGGTGAGCGCCTGCAGGGAGATGGAAGGCGTTGGCGGGTCTGCAGTGCTGCGCTAGGGTGCTGCTGTAGGCATGCACTATAGGGAGGCACGAGTGGGGCATCTGCGGGTGCGCTTGCAGGGGCACTTGGTGGCTTGGCAGCGCTAGGGAAGGTGGTGTAGATGGCAGCGAGCACCTGTAGGCACTGCAGAAGGGAGTGCCTGCGGGCTGGCTGGAGAGGTTGGAGCACACGCCTGCAGGCACGGCTGGAGGATGCTTGGCGTGCGGGCCTGCTGTGGCGAGGGCGTTCGAGCGAGAGGGTGCACTTGGTGTTGAAGATGGGTGCCTGGTGGTGAAGGAGCGAGCATGGGCACAGTGCATGCGGTGGAGTTTTTCCCTGCAAGGGGAAAGATTGATGGCCTCTCCTTTCTCCGCCTTCCTTTTTAATTCCTCCTCATTTGTGCCTATGAGAGTTAAGGGATTTGAAAATCCCTTAACTATTTCTGGCCGGCGGCTGTTGAAGGTTCCCAGAGGATGGGGAAAAGAACAACCGCCGGTTATTTGAAAGGGTAATTTACCCTGTCCTCCTCATTCTTTTGCCAATTATTTTTCCTGCACATAAAAAGAACATATTAAGTTATAGAATAGATGTAAACCTAAATCATGATGCATGCAAAGATTCTATAACTTAATATAGTTATTAACAAACCTAAAAGATACAATTAAAGTTACTTAAGCATAATATTAGTCCATTAAAATGGACTCATCAAATACCCCCACGCCTAATAGCAAAATTAGAAGTAATCAGATGATTTCTTCTTTTCTTACTTCAAAACTTTAGAGATCTAGACAAATTGTGACTTGATAATAGCCTAAGTAATGGATCCAAGTGAAAAAGCCAATTCGCATTGGGAGTTCGTACTTCACCCTTGGTAAATATTGCACCGGGATAGGCAACTACTTCCCTGGGGGATAAAGCAGACGATAATCTGTAATTTGAACTCGACGTTTGGCTTAGGTAGGAGATATCGAGTTGAATGGATTTATATTTGGTGGCACACACTCATCTGGTGCTACATATAGTCTAGTACTGCAAACTCTAGATCTCTAGACTATTAGACAAGTCAACTCTGAGAGAGGTTACACAATTGTACTCTCTTGATGTTCCTGGGCACTCCCTCTTCTTTTTCTTTCTGAGATCACAAATCTCGCTAGATTTAGAAATTGTACTCACTATTTGGTGGCCTCACATGGCATCCACACTTCAATTAAAGTCCTAATAACTCTACAACTAAGTTAGAGTCCTCAACTAGTATTCGGGCGATTAGAAATACTAAAAGGTAGGTATGGGTCATATTTGGTGGAATGCAAAAGGTGTTTTGTTGCCTCAGAAACAATATTACATTAGAAACTTGGACTTCTTTTTTTTGTAATATAACTATTTCTTCTTTTTCTTCTTTCTATTTCTTCTTTTTCTTCTTCATTTCTCTCTTCTTTTTTTTTATTTCTTCTTATTTTTGTTTCTTTTTCAATCAACACAACACGATACGGACTTTTATTTACGAGGCATTATTAGGGATGATGATGGTCAAGAGGAAGTTGTGTGGCTTATTTGGTGGAAGTGCCTATTCTTGGCACTGGGAAGAAATGGATAGGACAGGCGTATTTCTGACCTTTGACACTATTACCCTCCTTCAGCCGAGGACTCTATGAGGGATGGTCGTAACCATCCATCATAGTTATAGCCTTATTAAGACTCAATCTCTATGTATCTGACTTATTTGGTGACTCTCAGGAATTCACTCAAAGTACGTGCATAGGAACAAAGAGTGAAAACTACGCCTAACTCTGAAGTATCATCATCTAATTATCCAAAACTTAAGAGTCCTTGCACTAGACTTAGCGCACCAGTAATCTCTCTACTTTCTTCTCACAAATATGAGGTGGATCTACTAAAAGATAGTATGCCTAACTCCCTATGAACTGTCCAAGGGTTTAGTAGACTTACAAATGCTCATTGGTTTTCCTCAAGGATCTATTACCAAGTCTACGTGCACGTGAAATAAATGTACTGGATTCTAAACTTAAGAAATAATTCCGAAAGAAAAATCTCTAATAACAAAGATATTTTGCTAGGGACTAACCCATTTAGCTCAAGAAAAGAGGATTTTTTTTTATACTAACCTAAATGCATGAATACTTCCTAAAATGCAAGTGCACTCCCCTATGCATAAATCCTACAATGTCCCCATTGTAAAATTAAAACAGGAGGAGAAAGGAAAGAAATCACCTGAAGACGATGTTATTCAGACCGCTGGGTTGCCTCCCAACAAGCGCTGCATTTTCTGTCAGCAGCCAGACTAAGAAGGAACCTATAAGTCTGGTTCCAAACAAACAAAGTTAGGCCCTTAAAATATGCGTAACAGTGCAGGCCTAGAAAATAGGTAACCACGGATGTTGGCGAGCTGATGACGCAATGTAATTCCAAATGCTCGCCAGAAGAAATGAAAACAGAAAATCTCGTTGGCTACCTTGGGAGGTCTAGGAATAATAAACGGAATATGAAAAGAGACCTCCCGAAACGGAATAAGTGGAGGATAACAAGGATCCTCCAGAGTAGGATGGGTTTTAAAAGATATACACATAATTAGTTCAAACCCTTGAATGGAGAGAGTAAAAGTACAAGCATCAATCCACACTCGCCATTCTACTCTAGGATGTAGTGGCCTAATATATTTTCCAGAAAGAATGTACATGAGCAGAGATCTGAGCCAAGGACCGGTTAGGGAGTATAGGGGTTGTTTGTAGTGTTGGAAGGTAATGGTTAAGTCCAATGAGGGCTTAGTTAGTCTTAGGTCCAATTCCAACAATGATTTAGATTGTGTACACTCCCTAACAGTTGTAGACAACTTCAAGTTATCCTGCCTAGTATTAATGATTGGAGTCATATTTGAATCAGGGGTAGACTCCAAATTACAACTTTTTGATGGCAGGGTCAAAATGTAAGAATCATTATCATTCAACTCATCCCCAGATTCGTTTGGTTCACTCAAATATTTGTCGGGGTGTATATGTGATTCATTAGGAGTTGGATCAGTATCCTCAATTATTTCTAAAGGAGGACCAGTCTTAATATTTTGGAGGAAGCCTATATCATTGAATTCGTCATTCTTCTTGGGGTATAAATCCTCATTTGACGTGTGATGAGAACCTCATCATGAGCCATAACTAGCTCATTTTGACCCAATACAAAGGATAAAAGCTCCTATATATCTCAAGGAAAGGCTTAACTCAGAGAATTCTGAGTTTGAGAAGAAAACCAGTCACAAGGGGTAAAAGTGCAATTTTACCAGTATAATCTGCATACAGGGTAATTCTGGGCCCAAACACAGGTCAAAACAGCTTAATAAGAATAAAAGTGGGATGAGATGATCTAGCAAGGGCTACAGCACTTCCAAGGAACCAAATGATAATCTGTAACCCTAAAACAACCCACTTCAATTCACAAGGTTCGAGGCAAAGTAAAAATAGAATAAACCCTCTAAAATTCATAGAAAAATAATCTCTAGGGTTTAGAACCTTCAATTTGGCCTTTAGAACCCATTTTGACCTACATTGAGAACCATGCCCAATTAATAACTTAATTTGGGTTTTTGCGCAAATTGACCGGTCAAACAAGGTTTAATATGAAAATAAAATTCACCATCAGATTCCTTAGGTCCTAATTAGTCATGTATAAAAACTTGAGCCTAAGAAGAAACCTCCTTGACCGAATTTACACTTTGGTCCTCATATATTTACTCTTTGGCCCTCAACTTTTGAACCCTCGCATTTAGGCCCCTAACTCTCCTTCGTTCTTTGCAAACAGGTCCCTCCTGCAAAACCCTGCCAGCACCATGCTCCGGCGACCTTGCGCGGAGCATGGCGCCGCGCAGGGTGAGGTGGAGGACCTGGCAAGTGTACCGGGGGTGCCCTGCGTCGTCAGCCGTCGCAGGAGCACCCCCATGGTCACTGTAGCCCCCCATGCCGGCCGTGCGAACGCACGGACGGTATGGGTTCGAATTCCGACCATGCTCCGGCGAGGGAGACACGTCGTCTCCCTCCGCCTTCCTCCCTGCTACAACCCTATAAATACCCCCCGCCGCTCCACCGACCAAGGCAGCCTGGATCTGACGGAGAAAACCCCCAGCTTTCGTCTCTTCTTTCTCCGGCAGACGCTCACCAGCTCCGGCGACTTCCTCTCCCTCCACCTCTTCGCTCTGCCGCACTACCAGCAGCAGAGACCTCCTCCCCTGCTCTTCCCGCGCCACGCCGCACCCAGCTGGCGCCTCTCCAGCCTTCTGCTCGCCGCCGCCCCTCTCCCTGAGCATCATCTTCTCCGGCGACAGTCGATACGACTGTCGCCCTGTTCCTCCCCCTTCGTCCCTGCAGTTAAGTTAGACTTACTCCCCTTCTCCTCCTCTTTCTTTCCCCGCTTTCGATTTAGTCAATTAAGCCCTCTACCGACCCTGTTCACCCTCATCCTCTCCGCCTCCGACCACCCTCCGGCGAGCCGCTCCCATCACCTCAGCGACCCACACGGCTCGCCGACCACCGCAGAACTTCCGCCTCCTCACCCTGATCCTCTTCCGCCCCTCCACTTCCCACCAAACACCCTCTGCAGACCCACCGAACACACCCACTCCCTCGCTCACAGTCTGACCTAGGACGACCTAACAGCTCCATCACACCCCCTGCAGACCCCCTGACCACCTTCGCCGTGCCACGGCGAAGGTCCTCCGCCTGTCTGATTTGGCCGAGAGGCCGTGCCATTGGTTTCAGGTTCCAGGCCTTGGCTGCCATTGGCGAGGAAGCTCGAAGCCTGCTCGAGGTTGCTCCAAGCCGAGATATCCCAGATTGAATAGCCACGGCCAGCGCGGAAGAGTCTCACGCACACACCCTGGCCCTCGATTGGAGCTGTACGCCTCAACAGCCGATGCAATTGGGAGCACCATCCCTGCTGCAGTCGTAAGAGAATTGGGGTGGGACATTTAGTCCCACCTCGGAATCTCTCAAAGGCGCGCGGACACATAAATTGAAAAACTGCCGTATGCTGTTTGCCTCAGTTACCACGGGGTGAGGTCCCTCTCACCCGACCCGACCCGACTCGGCCTCGTCCGTGACCACGCTCCGCGGACCTGGCCCGACCCGATTAGACTGACCTGCACTCCTCGCCCACCACGCACGCCGGTGGGCCTGGACCCGGGCCTGACCCGAACCCGATTACCCGATAGCGCTCTGGGAGAGCTTCCGAAGAGTGATTTCAGAGAGAGAGAGATACGCGGGGGAAGGGGGTAGAGTAGGTTTTTGCCTTCTGATGAACTCTTGAGCGTGCAGGCACAGGTGAAGGACTGCGGAAGAAGAAGCAGCTGCACTGTAGCAACTGCTCAGTTAAGTCGTCGAAGCACCGGGCCAGACGACGGACAGCCAGCAGCCAGAGCAACACAGAAGGCAGGCTGAAGAAGAAGGAAGGGAGACTTAGTAGCCGAAGGCAGAAGCACCACGATTGCAGAAGAAGAAATGAAAAGAAGCAAGAACCAAAGACAAAGAGGAAGAAAGAAGAAAAGAAGCAGAAGCCAATTTTTCATCTCTCTCTCTCTCTCTTTATTTTTGTAATAGAATTTGTATATCTCTAGAATACAACTTGCTCCCTGAGTTCGACCTCGGGAACTCTTTTATTTTTCCGAGTAAAAAATTTTTATATGAAACGTTGGTAACAACCGGCTTTACTACAACGAATTAACAACGAAAACCGACGTTCCATCATTTTGGCGCCGCTGCCGGGGAGCAACGGCTATTCTAGAGGTAAACATTCCTGTATCTTTTAATTTCTGATAATCTCCTCTCTTTTATGCAGCTACAGGAACTCAAGAAGACAAGCAACCACACGACAACCACTCCGAAGACAGGTAAATCTTTTCTCTCACTATTAACCCCTACACTCTAAAGAGAAAGAAAAGAAAAGAACAAGCAATATAGGGCTAACCTGTCTTCCATATTTAGTAACCATAAAAGTTGCATGTTTTCAACTCATTATTTCTGCACACTATCAAGGGTATTTAAGGGCTAACACATTCTTGCTTGAGCCCTAATTACCCAACAAAGAATTAACTGGACCAAGTAGAGCCAACCTAGGATCCAACACTAGGGATTTAGAGACACACTACTTAACTCAAGAATTGAGAAAACCAAATGAAGTGTGCCCAAGCCCTTGTCTGAAAATACCTATACAAGAAAAATCCTAAACAATTGGCTCTCTCTAAACACTTGAACCCTAAAAGACAGGACCTAAAAGCTCTTAAAGAAAACAATAGGTAAAGTTGACCCCTTGGGTTAACCAACCTTAAATTAGGTCACTCTTTGCACCTAAAAAGACTAAAGTTCAAGTGAAACCTTAAACACCCTGATCTTAAAATTGGTAGACTTAAGAGGTCAAGATCCCCATTCTGGTCTACCTGGAACCGCAGTGACAAGAGAGGTCGGGTGGGGGAAACCCTGTAACCCGTGGGGACGCTCTACCGTGTAGGGGTCTTCGCGGGACTCTCCCTCTCTGGCTGCCCAGGTAATTCTCAGGTGGACGATCTTTCTGATCAAGGGGTCCATCTGCCCCGCACCTCTATAGTCACCCAACACATTTTTGGGTGTCTTGATTGGGTCCATCACCTTCTAAACTTACCTCTCCCAACTGTGCATGTACGGAAGGAGGTCTCTAAGACCACCCTTAAGACCTCCTTTAGAAATTCACTCTCGTCAAGGCCAAGCCTCGACGCCCGTGTTTGTGCAGCAACACCCTCACATTATTCTCTCTTCTGATTCAGAACCAAGTTCTTCTTCTTCCCCCATCATGGCTCAGCCAGTTGAGGAAGAAAATAATCTGGAACACCAGCTCCAGCGACTCAATGACCTCTTCCAAAACTTCGTGCACCCACCACAGCGTCCTATGATGCGGGACCACTACAATCCTGCTGCGGTGGCAATTGAGCCTCGAGTTAGAATCCCGATTGGAGGACCTGATTCCGAACTAAAGCCCAACATGATTCACGCTATACCTAAATTCCATGGGCTTAATTCTGAAGATCCCTTCCAGCACATCAAACAGCTTAAGCATCTGGCCCACACTTTTGGATCAGATGCGCAAAATCGGGATATTCTTCTCATGAAGATGTTCTCCTTTTCTCTTATGGACAAGGCCGCCCATTGGTATCAAACTCAGACCCGGCCGATCAACACTTGGGAAGAACTTCAATCCGAGTTTTTGAAAAAGTTCTTTCCCGTTGGTCGGACCAACGCCTTGCGCCATCAGATTACACACTTCACTCAACAATCAGGAGAACCTCTCCATGAGGCATGGGATCGTTTTCAGGATCTCATGAGGAAGTGCCCCCATCACGGAGTTCCTAAATGGGAACAAGTCCAATCTTTTTACCAGGGACTCCGTGAGGACATCCGCCTTTTCGTCAATGCAACCTGCGGAGGAAACATCATGGGTCAACATGAAGACACCGTATGGGAGATTCTCGAAAACATGTGCGAGAACTCCATCAACAATGACTCCATGGGATTATTCGACAGGACGAATACCCGCGCAGCGACGAATCTTAAGGGAGCACATGAGACGCAGGGCCTGTCCGCATCAGTCGACCTGGAATTAATGGCCAGTCGATTGGACAAGGTCTCAATTATTGAAAAGAAGGTGGATGAGCTGACTCAGCACTTGCAGCGAGCCACCTCTGCGCGTAACTCCTTTGCACAACCTCCTTCCACACAGGAGACTGTGCAAAACATCCTACACCGATCCTCCCCTGGGATGGATCCATATCCGTCCCCATCTGATTCTTGGACTGGAAGATCATCCGATCCTTTCTTCACCAGCCGGGGGAACTCCATTCCCCCTTTCCCTGATTCTCAGGAGGTTCCTCAGACCTGCGAGAACCTCAACGCCATCCAGAACGACCCATTCTCCAACACTTACAACCCTGGATGGCGAAACCATCCAAATTTTCAGTGGGCGGGAAATTCTCAAACCCAAAGACCACCTTTTCAGTCCCGCCCACAGCCCTCTCATCACTACCAGCCACCTCAGCCTCGGCCCAACCCTACTTATCCATCAGGGCCAAATCAAGATCAAATGTCCTTAATCCTTCAGACTCTGGCTGACATTCAAAAATCGAATGCGGCCATTCAAAAACAGCACAAGGACGAGCTTACTGAAGTTAAAACTCAGCTGGCCCAGTTGGCAAATTCTCGCCAGCCAGGCACACTCCCTTCCCAACCCCTTCCTAACCCAAATAACGTGCCAACCCAGAAGCGCGTTATGAATCCAAATTTAGGCCACGCTCAATGGATTTATCAGGCCCCTACTGCCCCATCTCCAGACGAGATGGAAGCCTCTACTTCTCGTACGGGATTTCAGCAGCAGCCACCCCTCCTCCCAAATCCAAACCAAAATCAGGCCGGATTAAATTCTGTAACAACACGTAGTGGTAAGACAACTCAGGACCCGCGTTATCCAAACCACTCCCAGCCTGATAATCATGACCCTAGGATAGTTATCCAAGGTACCGCTGTTCCAGACCCACAACCAGGACCTATCCTAGAGGAACCAACCAAGATCCCGTTTCCCGAGGCCCTGACCAAGGGAAAGAAGACCACCAAACCCGTGGCCCCTGAGGAGGACCTGGTCAAGCTCTTTGAGCAGGTCCACATAAACATCCCCTTGATGGATGCAATCCACCACGTACCAGCTTACGCACGATTTCTAAAGAATATATGTACACCCCAGCGTAAGCCGCGAACCAAGGGAGGGAGCCCAATTGTTCTGTCAGAGCAAGCCAGCTCTGTAATCCTTAGTAGACTCCCACCCAAGGCAAAAGATCCTGGAACTCCCCTGATCTCCTGTAAGATAGGTGGTACCCAATTTGACAGAGCATTGTTAGACTTAGGTGCATCTATAAATCTGATACCCACATCCTTACTTGACCATCTGGAAGAATCTGAGCTGAAACCAACTGAGGTGACATTACAGTTAGCAGATCGATCTATAAAGTCACCAAAAGGGATTCTCGAGGATGTTATCGTAAGAGTGCGGGATTTCTATTTTCCAGTGGACTTTATAGTCTTAGACATGGATGCACCTGAGAACCCTAGGGATACACCAATCATTCTAGGGAGACCTTTCTTGGCTACTGCTAGAGCCAACATCAGCTGTGAGGAGGGCCAAATAGAGCTTAAGTTTGGAGATCAAACACTGAAAATTGATATATTTAAGGCCCAACAAGGAATTAATTGCGGCGTCATCGAGCAAATTTGTGACATCAAGACTTTGGTTGATGAACCACACCTCCAGAATGACTTGAGTATTCCTCATCAACCACAGAAGGATCTTGACCCGCAAATAGAGGAGTCAAATCCAGATGTGAACAACCCAATAACTCCCACCCTTGAACCTCACATCTATACTGAACCACCCGCTGCTGCTGAAAACCCCATCCTCGAACTGAAACCCCTTCCTGCTCATTTGAAATACATCTTTTTGGGTTCTAATCAGACCCTTCCTGTGATCATCAATTCCAACCTTAGTCCTGAACAGGAATCCCGTCTGATTGTTGTCCTCCAGCAACATCGCAGAGCCATCGGATGGACCCTCGATGATTTGACTGGAATAAGTCCCTCTTATTGTACTCATCATATCTATTCAGAAGAGGGCACACGACCTTCTCGTGAAATGCAGAGACGCTTAAATCCCAATCTGCAGGAGGTCGTGAAAAAGGAGATCATCAAGTGGTTAGATGCCGGGATCATCTACCCGATCTCCGATAGTCGTTGGGTGAGCCCAATTCAGGTCGTGCCTAAGAAGGCAGGACTCACCACTATAACGACTGAGACCGGAGAAATCATTCCTACCCGATTAGCCAACTCGTGGAGAGTCTGTATAGATTACCGTCGACTCAATTCCTCCACGAAGAAGGATCATTTCCCACTACCCTTCATTGATCAAATTCTCGAAAAACTAGCGGGAAATAGGTTCTTCTGCTTTCTTGACGGGTACTCCGGTTATAACCAGGTGGCAATCCATCCTGAGGACCAAGAAAAGACCACATTCACCTGCCCCTTCGGAACATACGCTTTCCGAAGGATGCCTTTCGGTCTTTGCAATGCACCCGCTACTTTTCAGCGATGCATGCTTGCCATATTCTCAGATATGGTAGGTGATTATCTGGAAGTCTTCATGGATGACTTTTCAGTTTTCGGAGCATCATTCGACGATTGCCTCCAGCACTTGGTCCAGATACTCAGGCGGTGCATCGACGTGAATTTGGTTCTTTCCTGGGAAAAGAGCCATTTCATGGTGCCTGAGGGAATTGTCCTGGGACACTCAATTTCGGAGAAAGGTATCTAAGTGGATCGAGCTAAGGTTAATCTGATTTCTCGCCTTCCTATGCCTAGCTCGATCAGGGACATCCGATCCTTTTTAGGGCATGTCGATTTTTATCGACGATTTATCCCTGATTTTTCAAAAATCGCACGCCCCCTGACCACTCTTCTCTCCAAGGATGTTCCCTTCGAAATCTCCAGGGAATGCACTCAAGCATTTGAAATCCTGCGTGACCGAGTCACCCAAGCCCCGATCCTACAGTCCCCTGATTGGTCTCAACCCTTTGAGATCATGTGTGATGCATCCGACTTCGCTGTAGGAGCGGTTTTGGGGCAGAAAAATGACAAGAAACCTGTGGTCATTTACTACGCCAGCAAAACACTCGATGAGGCTCAGCGTAACTATACAGTTACTGAGAAAGAGCTGCTAGCTGTAGTATTTGCCCTAGAGAAATTCAGATCATACCTTCTGGGTTCCCATGTCATCATATACTCGGATCACACGGCTGTGAGGCATCTCCTTGCAAAGAAGGACGCGAAACCTCGATTGATCCGATGGATCTTGCTGTTGCAAGAATTTGACCTCGAGATTCGCGATAAAACGGGAAAACAAAACGTGGTAGCTGATCACTTGTCCCGTCTTCCTTCTGAAATGATAGACCCTTCCGGACCCATCACTGAGCATTTTCCCGATGAGCACCTGCTGACTATTGGTACTAGCCTTCCATGGTTTGCTAATATTGTAAATTACTTGGCATCTCATCAGACCCCGTCCGATTGGCCGAAGGCCAAGAAAGACAAATTACGCTCCGATGCCAAGTATTACATTTGGGAAGACCCGTACCTCTTCCGCATAGGTGCCGATCAGATCATCCGGAGATGTATCCCGGAAGGGGAAGTCAACAATATCCTCTCTTTCTGCCATGACCAGGCATGCGGTGGCCATTTTGCCGGGCATAAAACCGCATCAAAAGTCCTCCAGTGCGGCTTTTACTGGCCCACACTGTTCAAAGACGCATACAGTCATTACAAGGCATGCAGTCGTTGCCAGACTTTGGGCAACATGAGCCATCGCGACATGATGCCTATGCAACCGATTCTAGTATGCGAAATCTTTGATGTTTGGGGGATTGATTTTATGGGCCCCTTTCCTGTTTCGGATGGTTTCGAATACATTCTGTTGGCTGTGGACTACGTGTCCAAATGGATCGAAGCCATACCGACCCGAACCTGTGATCACAAAATCGTTCTCAAATTCATTCATCAACACATTTTCTCAAGGTTCGGGATTCCTCGTGCAATAATCTCTGATGGGGGGACCCATTTCACAAATGCTCAGTTTAGGTCACTGATGACCAAATACGGGGTGTCTCACCGAATCTCTACTCCTTACCACCCCCAAACTAATGGTCTAGCTGAGCTGTCGAATCGGGAGATCAAGAAAATCCTACAGGTCACTGTTCGACCTGACAGGAAGGACTGGTCGTCCCGACTTCCGGAAGCATTGTGGGCCTATAGGACCGCCCACAAGACCCAATTGGGCATGTCTCCCTTTAGATTGGTGTACGGAAAGGCATGCCACCTTCCCGTCGAACTGGAGCATAAAGCCTATTGGGCAGTACGGAACTGTAATCTAGATCTTTCTAAGGCTGGGACCCACAGAAAACTCCAAATCAGCGAGATCGATGAATTACGCACAGACGCGTACGAGAACTCGCAAATCTACAAGGAGCGGGTTAAAGCCTTCCACGACAAACACATCTCAAGAAAGATCTTCCATCCTGGTCAAAAGGTCCTACTCTTTGATGCCCGACTCAAACTCTTCCCAGGAAAACTGAGATCTAAGTGGGTCGGACCATATTTGGTCCGACAGGTTTTTGGAAATGGAGCAATCGAAATCAGTCCACTCAGCCACGATTCTGAACCTTTCATCGTGAATGGTCAAAGACTCAAGCCGTTCATTGATGTAACTTCTACTGATTTGGCTGAGGCATCTCATATCCTCCTTTCCCCTTGAGCTTATTGCGCCCAGCCGATGGCGTAAAACTCAGCGCTTAACGGGAGGCAGCCCGTCATTCTCTTTGAAAACCTGAAACTTGTTCTGACACCTTTCAGCACTCGAAGTTCACCCTGAACTAACACCCCCTAGGTTACAATGAGGACATTGCAAATCTTAGGCATGGGGGGGTAGGAAAGTGCAAAAACTTGTAAGAAAAGGTTTCAAGCAAAAAAATTCACATATGCCAAAAATACCATAAAAATTAAAAAAAAAAAAAAAAAAAAATTTTTTCAAAAAAGAATAAGAGGAAAAGAGGAAAAGGAAAATTTTGTGAAGGAGAAAAGAAACAAAATGAAAAAGGAGCACAAAATTATAAGAAAAGTTGATAGTCATTAGTAAGGAACTAAGGAATTAACCTAAGTTCCAGACCTCATTCAAGAAAATAACTGAAAAGTGCACAATGAGATTAGTAAGAATGCAAACCTTAGGCATTCTTGAATAGACTCTTAGTACTCATTAAGATCTGGACACTCCTCAAGAGGTTGAGGAAAATGAAAAGCTGAAGTATTAGGTCTAAGGCTTAGGGAGTATTCGGCCTCGTTAACTAATTTTTGGTTTACGGGACTCAGTAACCTAAGCACCCTAATCTCACACACAGCCTGGTTCAGTAAGCGTAAAAATCAGAATCACGCAGAAGCGTCGCAAAAATCTGAAAAGAACACCTAGAATAGGAGCGGCCGATCAACACAAGTTGATTTGGACGAGTTCCCAGCGCGGAGAGGCGGGAAATCCCCTCGAAGATGCGTAACAAAATATCATCTCCTCGGTGCTTGTCTCTTAGGATATTTACATATCCTACGGGGGGCATGTAAGCACTCTGCTGGTTCAGATTCCATGGATGGCATTATCTCGAAATGTCAATTGCCAGGGTCTGGATTCGGCCACGGAATACCATGGATGGGATTATCTCGAAATCTCAATAGCCAGGGTTCCGGGGGTTGCCATGGGCGGTGCTATCTCGAAGCATCGATCGCCAGGAACCCTTGAGGATTGATGATGGGAGCAAGGAATCTGATATAGACCGTGTTGAAAAGCCAATCCTAGACTAGAACTAAAAAGAAAAAGAGAGAGAAAACTCTCCAAACAGAAAAAAAACTTTCTATCTCTCTCTCTTACAAAACGCACTGCGAACTGAGCCAGGGCTAAAATCATTTCAAGCACGGGTGCTTTAACCACGAAGTCCAATAAACCTTAGGTTAGTTCTTGTGGGCCTTAAAAACCTTTGCTAAAAGACTGAGGCTAAGGCTAGACAGATTTGGATCTTGATTGGTACTAGAGTATCTTTTAGGCCTATGGTCAGCATTCTAACCTAATCTATGCTCAAATAAAAAAGCACTTATCTAAAACCATTGAAAACTTCATGGTCTAGAACAAGGGTTGAAACCTTAAGTTTTTTTTGCTAAGGGACTAGCAAAAGCTAGGCATGGGGGTATGATGAGAACCTCATCATGAGCCATAACTAGCTCATTTTGACCCAATACAAAGGATAAAAGCTCCTATATATCTCAAGGAAAGGCTTAACTCAGAGAATTCTGAGTTTGAGAAGAAAACCAGTCACAAGGGGTAAAAGTGCAATTTTACCAGTATAATCTGCATACAGGGTAATTCTGGGCCCAAACACAGGTCAAAACAGCTTAATAAGAATAAAAGTGGGATGAGATGATCTAGCAAGGGCTACAGCACTTCCAAGGAACCAAATGATAATCTGTAACCCTAAAACAACCCACTTCAATTCACAAGGTTCGAGGCAAAGTAAAAATAGAATAAACCCTCTAAAATTCATAGAAAAATAATCTCTAGGGTTTAGAACCTTCAATTTGGCCTTTAGAACCCATTTTGACCTACATTGAGAACCATGCCCAATTAATAACTTAATTTGGGTTTTTGCGCAAATTGACCGGTCAAACAAGGTTTAATATGAAAATAAAATTCACCATCAGATTCCTTAGGTCCTAATTAGTCATGTATAAAAACTTGAGCCTAAGAAGAAACCTCCTTGACCGAATTTACACTTTGGTCCTCATATATTTACTCTTTGGCCCTCAACTTTTGAACCCTCGCATTTAGGCCCCTAACTCTCCTTCGTTCTTTGCAAACAGGTCCCTCCTGCAAAACCCTGCCAGCACCATGCTCCGGCGACCTTGCGCGGAGCATGGCGCCGCGCAGGGTGAGGTGGAGGACCTGGCAAGTGTACCGGGGGTGCCCTGCGTCGTCAGCCGTCGCAGGAGCACCCCCATGGTCACTGTAGCCCCCCATGCCGGCCGTGCGAACGCACGGACGGTATGGGTTCGAATTCCGACCATGCTCCGGCGAGGGAGACACGTCGTCTCCCTCCGCCTTCCTCCCTGCTACAACCCTATAAATACCCCCCGCCGCTCCACCGACCAAGGCAGCCTGGATCTGACGGAGAAAACCCCCAGCTTTCGTCTCTTCTTTCTCCGGCAGACGCTCACCAGCTCCGGCGACTTCCTCTCCCTCCACCTCTTCGCTCTGCCGCACTACCAGCAGCAGAGACCTCCTCCCCTGCTCTTCCCGCGCCACGCCGCACCCAGCTGGCGCCTCTCCAACCTTCTGCTCGCCGCCGCCCCTCTCCCTGAGCATCATCTTCTCCGGCGACAGTCGATACGACTGTCGCCCTGTTCCTCCCCCTTCGTCCCTGCAGTTAAGTTAGACTTACTCCCCTTCTCCTCCTCTTTCTTTCCCCGCTTTCGATTTAGTCAATTAAGCCCTCTACCGACCCTGTTCACCCTCATCCTCTCCGCCTCCGACCACCCTCCGGCGAGCCGCTCCCATCACCTCAGCGACCCACACGGCTCGCCGACCACCGCAGAACTTCCGCCTCCTCACCCTGATCCTCTTCCGCCCCTCCACTTCCCACCAAACACCCTCTGCAGACCCACCGAACACACCCACTCCCTCGCTCACAGTCTGACCTAGGACGACCTAACAGCTCCATCACACCCCCTGCAGACCCCCTGACCACCTTCGCCGTGCCACGGCGAAGGTCCTCCGCCTGTCTGATTTGGCCGAGAGGCCGTGCCATTGGTTTCAGGTTCCAGGCCTTGGCCGCCATTGGCGAGGAAGCTCGAAGCCTGCTCGAGGTTGCTCCAAGCCGAGATATCCCAGATTGAATAGCCACGGCCAGCGCGGAAGAGTCTCACGCACACACCCTGGCCCTCGATTGGAGCTGTACGCCTCAACAGCCGATGCAATTGGGAGCACCATCCCTGCTGCAGTCGTAAGAGAATTGGGGTGGGACATTTAGTCCCACCTCGGAATCTCTCAAAGGCGCGCGGACACATAAATTGAAAAACTGCCGTATGCTGTTTGCCTCAGTTACCACGGGGTGAGGTCCCTCTCACCCGACCCGACCCGACTCGGCCTCGTCCGTGACCACGCTCCGCGGACCTGGCCCGACCCGATTAGACTGACCTGCACTCCTCGCCCACCACGCACGCCGGTGGGCCTGGACCCGGGCCTGACCCGAACCCGATTACCCGATAGCGCTCTGGGAGAGCTTCCGAAGAGTGATTTCAGAGAGAGAGAGATACGCGGGGGAAGGGGGTAGAGTAGGTTTTTGCCTTCTGATGAACTCTTGAGCGTGCAGGCACAGGTGAAGGACTGCGGAAGAAGAAGCAGCTGCACTGTAGCAACTGCTCAGTTAAGTCGTCGAAGCACCGGGCCAGACGACGGACAGCCAGCAGCCAGAGCAACACAGAAGGCAGGCTGAAGAAGAAGGAAGGGAGACTTAGTAGCCGAAGGCAGAAGCACCACGATTGCAGAAGAAGAAATGAAAAGAAGCAAGAACCAAAGACAAAGAGGAAGAAAGAAGAAAAGAAGCAGAAGCCAATTTTTCATCTCTCTCTCTCTCTCTTTATTTTTGTAATAGAATTTGTATATCTCTAGAATACAACTTGCTCCCTGAGTTCGACCTCGGGAACTCTTTTATTTTTCCGAGTAAAAAATTTTTATATGAAACGTTGGTAACAACCGGCTTTACTACAACGAATTAACAACGAAAACCGACGTTCCATCAACGTGTTTTGTTCCCGAGAGTCTCCCATAGACTTCTCATTATTTTGTTTGTCCTCCTCTAATATCAACTCTTGTTTTGATGGAGGATGACTCTCAAAAGAAGGAAGGAATCTGGATTTAATCATATTATTTCTATCTTCTGGAGCTAAATCCTCAAATGATAAATAATTCTCCTATGATTCACTCCAGATTTTCAGTCCAGGTTCCTCTGTTGGGGCATCCCCATCTTTTGAATTAGACTCTTCATATCCCTGAGACCAAAATTGATCGTCCTTTATTCCCTTAGGTTCACCTTCATTGGGTGCATTTAAATCCTCAGGATGCTGAATGGTAGGTGTTGATTCCCTAAGTAGAGGGTTAGGAGTAGGCTCACTAGAATGGGATTCCACCAAATAAATAATAGGGGAAGTGATAGGAATAATACAACCTTGACCCGGGTTGGTAGGGCTAAAAAGAATACTGTCGTTGGGGTCAAGGTCCTCAAGAGGTAGCATCTTCCCTTGCTTTTGACTACAATATAATTCAGGTGGATAATCACTATGATCGTTATCCTCTAGTGGCCGTGTCTCGTTGGGAGAGTCTAAGTGATAGCTACCTAAAATTGGATCCCTATTGTCATTAGGTTCCTCAGAATTATTTTCATGACCATGGTTTATTGGGTAGGGATCAGGATTATTGGGAAGCATGTAGCTAAGTTGTCTTATTTCTTCATTTAACTGTTGACTATTCCTCAACATCTCTCCCATTGATTGCATTATTTTCTTTTGCTGTTTTTGCATTTCTATCATAAAAGAGGAGAGGCTACTATTATCAGGTTTGGGAGGATAGTCAATTTCAGGCTCTAGTTGCCTAGGGGTATCGGTCGAACCTCGATATGGAAAATCATGAAGGGTGGGAGGGTTGGGTGTTTGCATGGAAGTAGGGATTTCAGAATTGGAAAATCCTGCTCCTAGGCTCTACTCAAAAGTGGGAGTTATCAAGCCAGTGCTCCTAGGATAAGAATGAGAATGATCCCATGAATTGCCAATGTACCCATCAAAGGATGGATACGCTCAGGGCATGGGATCCTGATTAAAAGATGGGAAGTATTGACTCTGATAATCTGAATGATTGGAGTAAGAGTAATCCATTTCTTAAAGCAAAACAATTTTAACTCTCTTAGGATTTAGCAAAATTCAGAATATAAGCAGAAACTTCCTAGAGAGTTCTATTGTCAAAGCAAATGCAAATTCAAAGGGATCTCTTTTTAGTAGATCGTAGGTCTTAGAGTTATATGTTTAGTTGGTGGCTAAACAAGTTTTGCAAAAAATTATGCTTCCTAGGCCAACCTTCGCTGGTGCCTATAACCTACTTGCAAGGGATGGAAGTCTCGAATCGAGCCCACACACGAGGAACCAAAGTAACTTAGTGGATAGGCTTGTTGATTTCCAACTAACTTCCCTTGTGGTGCAAAAGTGGAGAGGTAGAAATTTATCTAGTGACCTTATGTGTGAGGTGCACAGTATCTCAAGTGTGCAAGCATACGATCGTATTTTGATTTTTGAAATTTCGCAAACAGGATCCTTTTGCACACAATTTTCAGTCACAAATTTTAAAGTCCAACCTCTTAACAGTCCCAATTTTTTTAAAGTGACCACTGAATTAATTTCATTCAAACACTTTAGTGGTCTTAGATTTAGGTTCAATGCATATGCATGACAGGTATTGATGCTCAAGAAAAGACGTACCTTACTCCAGCTTTCTTCATGCAATATATGAATGCAATGCAATAAAAATAAACTAGATGCTACTCATTCAGTCCTAGATGGTCGTCCTATAGATATGCAGCTTCTAGCAGGCAGTTCGATTTTTTTTTTAATAATAATAACAAACAGACCTAATCTAACTAACTAACCGAAATGCAGTTCAAAATAGTTCAAATAATCATATAATCTAAATAAATGGGAACACGGTCTCGAAAATATGCTCCTGCATACAAGAGCGATAAGAAATAAAGTGGCACTGGGGACACGTTCCCAAAAATACCTAACAAGGGTCCAAAAGATAGAAATTAAATTCTAATGTTTATCTAACTAAATCTAACTAAGATCTACTGCCTAAATCAGAAATAGGCTTCTCCGTAAGCCTATGGGCGTGGGATCAAGGGCCACGTATTCCTGTTCTAGATGGTCGTCCTATAGATATGCAGCTTCTAGCAGGCAGTTCGATTTTTTTTTTAATAATAATAACAAACAGACCTAATCTAACTAACTAACCGAAATGCAGTTCAAAATAGTTCAAATAATCATATAATCTAAATAAATGGGAACACGGTCTCGAAAATATGCTCCTGCATACAAGAGCGATAAGAAATAAAGTGGCACTGGGGACACGTTCCCAAAAATACCTAACAAGGGTCCAAAAGATAGAAATTAAATTCTAATGTTTATCTAACTAAATCTAACTAAGATCTACTGCCTAAATCAGAAATAGGCTTCTCCGTAAGCCTATGGGCGTGGGATCAAGGGCCACGTATTCCTGTTGCCATCCTCCAGGTGCCGTCAAGGTCCACCAAAAAGATCATCTCCGCTGTGCGCGTCGTTTAGGTTCAATGTCGTCGCTTTGCTGCGCCTCGTCGCCATGTCAGATTCCTCGAACAATAATAAAAATGATTAGATGACTTCGCAACTCATAATATTAAAAAAATAATAATAACATAAATCTACTGCGTCCGTTGCCTCCCCGGCAACTGCGCTAATTTGAAAGAGTCGACTTTCTGCTTTGCGTTGTAGTATTTAAGTGGTGGAAAATTTGATTAATTAAAAAAAATGAAAATAGCCACTCACAGAAGAGTGGGTCGTGTCCACAGGGAGGCAATTATGCAATAAACTCTTAATTATTTTATATTCTTTCGGATAAGCACGAAATCCCTATTCAAATCTGATAGAAAATGCGAAGGAAAGTAGATTTGCAATAACTTAAAAAGATAAGGGCATATATGCAGTTTTCCCTCACTGAAATCTTCAATAAATATATGATTATTTTATAAATTTTTCACGTGACATGTACTCAAGAAAATTAGTGCACCGGTTAAGCCCAAAACCAATCTTGAAATAGGTTAATATCATTAATGTGCAATTATCAGAGAATATAAGTGTGCATGTGCAATTTCACGATAATATAATAATAAATAAAAATAAACAATGGCAGTGAATGTAATTTTTAATTGTGGTGGAAACAGAGCATTTGCTCTCTCTCCTCCTCGCAAGAGAGAGAGAGCACCGGCGGGCGTTGGAGAGGCTAGGGAGATTGGCAAGGTTGAGGGCTATCCGATGGCGGTTGCGGTGTCGACGGAGGTGGCTGGAGGTTGCAGGATGGCGGAGGAGAAGTGGCCAGAGGAGGCTGTCTGCTGGCACTGCCGCGTGTGCTGTAGATGGCGCGGAGATGTAAAGGCTTGGCTTGCAGGTGGCTACTGGAGGTGGTGAAGGCGCGCAGTGCCTTTAGGCGCGGCTAGAGGGAGGTGCTGTGAGGGAGAGGAGAGCCTGTGGGCATGCGGGCGAGAGGGTGCATGCCTGTAGGGAGATGGAAGGCGCTGGCGGGTCTGTAGTGCTGCGCTAGGGCGCAGCTGCAGGCATGCGCTGCAGGGAGGAGCGAGTGGGGCGTCTGCGGGCACGCTTGCAGGGGCACTTGGTGGCTTGGCGGTGCTAGGGAAGGCGGTGTAGATGGCAGTGAGCACCTGCAGGCGTTGGAGAAGGGAGTGCCTGCGGGCTGGCTGGAGAGGTTGGAGCGCACGCCTGCAGGCACGGCTGGAGGATGCTTGGCGTGCGCGCCTGCTATGGTGAGGGCGTGAGGGTGAGAGGGTGCACTTGGTGTTGAAGATGGGCACCTGGTGGTGAAGGAGTGAGCATGGGTACAGTGCATGCGGTGGAGTTTTTCCCCACAAGGGGGAAGATTGATGGCCTCTCCTTTCTCCGCCTTCCTTTTTAATTCCTCCTCGTTTGCGCCTGCGAGAGTTAAGGGATTTTCAAATCCCTTAACTATTTCTGGCCAGCGGCTGTTGAGGGTTCTCGGAGGATGGGGAAAAGAGCAGCGCCGGTTATTTGAAAGGGTAATTTACCCTTTCCTCCTCATTCTTTTGCCAATTATTTTTCCTACACATAAAAAGAATATATTAAGTTATAGAATAGATGTAAACCTAAATCATGATGCATGCAAACATTCTATAATTTAATATAGTTATTAACAAACCTAAAAGATACAATTAAAGTTACTTAGGCATAATATTAGTCCATTAAAATGGACTCATCACGTAGCGGTCGCGAGTCGTTGCGCGTTCACAGGACGCGAGTTCGACTCGCGATCTATGGCACACGTGCGATTAAAGGCGACCGCTCGATCGGCTGTGGACGGCCTAGATCACCCGATAGCGCTCACGCGCTATTAGACTCTCGGCGAAGATGCGGCATCGCATGCGATGGGGCGTGCAGCGCAGGCGGGCGAAGGCGCAACTTAGGCCGTCCGATCTTGCGATCAGACGGCTGAGATCGGCTGGATGTGCGCATGAGTTGAATGCGCAAGCAAGCGAGCAGGCGCGCACGCGCTGCCCACTACACCCACGTTCAAACCTTTAGTGACGGTTTTATCTGTCATTAAAGGTCCTGAATTAATGTTTTTAAAATTAGAATGACCAAAATGCCTCCACTCCTTGCAACTATAAAAGGAGACCCCCTCCACATGAAATTCTCATCCCTTCCTTCTCTTCTCTCCCTCTCCAAATCTCAAGAGAAGCTCGTCCCACACCTGGGATGCTTCTCGTGAGATAAAGTCAAATTTTCGTCCCCCTTTCAGAAGCATATCCCACGACGACGACGATGTGCTACCCCATTCCCATTCTTCCCGCTTCGTTCTCCTTCATCCTGCTCCATCCTCCTTCATCCGAGTGTCGTCCTGTCTAGCTCGTCCTCTAAGCGGCTGTCGAGGAGGATATTTCTCTCCCCATTCTTTTACTGCTTTCTAGAGTAGTTCAGCTCGTCCTCTAAGCGACCGTCGAGGAGGATATCTCTCTCCCCATTCTTTTTATTGCTTTCTAGAGTAGATTTACTACTGCTTTCTAGAGTAGATTTTCTGCTTTCTAGTGTAATCATTTTTTCGCTTTCTAGTCGTAATGTTTAGTGTAACAAACAATCTTTTTAATGATGAATTCCATGCTCATTCTACACCTTTTTTTTGGTTTTTGTTTGTAATATTCTCTTACTCTCTCTCTCTTCTATTTATTGTAAATAGTTAGATAGTGCTAATCAATTAATTTACTTCATGACAAATAAAACAAATGTGAATTTTTTAAATCAAATGTCTGCCTCCCTGTGTTCGACCCAAGATTTTTATTCCGATATAAATTTTATTTGTTGAACATGAGTTCTTCGCTTTCAAACTACAACGACAGGTTTTTCAAAACCAAACACGTTAGCGTAGCAACTCGACGTTCAACAAGTATCCGGGTGTCTACCAGAATGCCAACTGCCCAAGTCCTCTCCTTATTTGAAAAGGGAAGATACACTTTTTTTCTTCTTTTCTAATTTTTTTGTACTTTTGGTGTTTGAGAGTTCTGGGATAACTTTTTACAACTACCCGACCTGCCCAAGACTCAAAAAGGACTCTAAATGCTAAGCATCTTGTGAAAATAGTGAAAGACTCACTAGGCGGCCGTTGAAATGGACTTCGAGTTTCTATGACCCTAGGTGACCTTGCCTAAAGGTTTATCTTTTCGATTGGCAGCTTTCTCCCTACTTCTTTTATTTATGGGGTCAACACAAGGGTGAACCAAGTGTATATCTCCCCAGTTTATTTTACTTCCCCACTTCTTCCCTAAGTGTTTTGGGAATTATTGTGCATTTTTTTGTGAGTTGGGTTATGGACAACCGGCCAATGGGCTGTTATCAACAGCAACTTGCCAGCCATACTCGTGCAATGAAGTGTGGTTTTTCTTTATTTTTTTATTTTTTCGCCTTTTTTACATATATATTTTTTTTCTTTTTCTTTTTTTTTTTTTTTTTTTTAAGTAGGTGGCTTCCCTGATCTAAGATTTACCTAAAGGCAGTACAACAAAAATGATCTTGTGACTGGGCTCTGGACAACTTACCGATGAGCTATTAACATCGATAACTTACCAGCCATACCACCCTAGATAGTTCATTAGTGTTGTCGACGTTTTGTGCGGATTTAAAGGATGTCACGTTGTAGTATAACCGACAAAATGTCTAAATAAATATAAAGAATTTTATTACTCGAAGACTGGAGTATCCGAGGTCGAACACGGGGAGCAATCTCAGTACTTTGTAAAACCAAAGAATACAACTGTTTAAATGCAAATATAACTCATTCAAAGAGAATTTAAAAAAAAAGGATTTGGAAAAAAAAAAAAGTAGAATTGGACGTCTGATTGGTGTATCAGACGTCTTAAATGTGATCTCTCTTTCTCTCTTCTTCGTGGCTCTTCTCTCCTTTCTTTGCTTCTGGTATCTTTCCTTCTTCTCCTGCCTTGCCTTTCTTCTTTCTTCTTCTTCTTTTTCTTCTGATCTCTTTGCAGTCTTCCCATGTCTTCTTCTTCGTTCTTATCTGCGAAGAATTCTCCTTTCACTGCTACACAGCCTCTTCTTTCTTCTCTTCCTGTTCTGCAGCCACTAAGTGTTCGCTACCTGGGTCAGTTCTTCCTTCCTGCACACACCACACAGTAGCAAAAACCTACCCCCGTCCCTCTACCCAAGCGTCTCTCTCTCTCTCAAACAATGCACTCACGGATTATCTCCCAGAGCCACACGGGTAGTCGGGTCGGGTTCGCACCCGGGACCAGGCGCACCGGCAAGTGGTGATGCACGAGGAGTGCGTAGGTCTAGGTCGGGTCGGATCAGCCAGATCCGCGAGATCAAGCCGCGGACGAGGCGTGTGTGAGGGCAGTGAGGGACCTCACCCCTGTGCTTACGGAGGCAACCGGCTTAAAGCACAAATACAATTTATAGCGTACCTGAGTGCTGCAATCCCACGATGTGGGACTAAAGGTTCCGCCTTGATTTCACGCGCGCCCGCAGACTCTCGTATGCAATTGCCCAAGCTGTTGACTCTGCTAGCGCTACTGGCTGGCCTCGGTTGCTTCGCGACACTTGCGAGAATCTGCTGCACCTGCCGCCTGGGAAGCCTGACGCCTGCTGCTGCTCCAAGCTCCCTGCTGCTTCGGCTGTTAATGGCGGCTGGGGCTTACACCTGACATCCAACAGAATGGCCTATTGGCCCAATCAAAATAGCCGGAAACCTTCGCCGCAGCACGGCGAAGGCGGTGGGTGATGCTGCAGGTTGCCGGTCGGCCTAGGCGTGCGTGCCTAGGTCAACTTGTGGGCGGAGATGGTGGGTTGGTCGGGGGGTGCTTGTGGAGGTCTGGAGTGGCAGTGATGGGGTGGAATGGGTTCCTGGTGGTGAGGCAGAGCTCTCGAGGTGGTTGGCGAGCCGTGTGGAGTGGTGGAGTGGTGTGGGCGGCTCGCCGGAGTGAGGTCGGAGGCGAGGAAGATGGAGGCGGTTAGGTACTGTCGAGGGGTAATCAAGTAAAATAGTTGGGGGAAAAGAGAGAGGAGAGGATGGAGAACGTATCTGGGGTTGTCTGGAAGGAAGGGAGGCGGCGGAGAGGATGGCTCATAACTGCCGTCGTCGGGGAAGAAAGACCTTGAGGGAGGAAGCGGCGATGAAGACAAGGTCAGAAGCGCACGCGCGGGGTACAGCGCGACGCGGGAGGAAGCGGCGGAGAGGACTCTGCTGCTGGTATGGCAGCAGGGCGACGAGAAGGAGGGGAGAAGGTCGCCGGAGCTTGTGGGTCGTTTGGCCGGAGATGGGAGAGGGAGGAATTTGGAAGGGATCTCCGTCAAAATAAAGCTTGCCTCTGCGGCAGGGTCTGGGGTGTCTTTTATAGGTGCTGGCCGCACCTGCCAGCGCGTCGAGACCGCGCAATCAACGCTGTCGGCTCGCCGGATAAGGAAGGAAGGTGGATACCCAAATCTCTCGTGCGTTCGCACGAGAGATTGGGTTCACACCAGCGATTGTAATTGGCTTTAGAGGGAAGGGAATTCCTCAGAGAATCCCCCTTCCATTTCTGGGGGAGAATCTCTGAGGAATTAGAGAGCTATCTCTCTCGAAACTTCGCCGGAGCTCGGTTCTGCCCTAGCAATGGCGGCAAGACCGGTTTGCAAAGGAGGCGAAGAACCTAGGGGCCTCTCTGCAAAGGTATTCAAAAGATAGGGACCAATTTATGATTTGGGTGTACTAAATTGCAAAGTAGGTCAAGATGACCTCTCCTTAGGTCCAAATTTTGGTACAAACCTAATTTGGACCTAAGGAATCCAATGGTGAAGTTGGATTTTAGTTTTGACCTCGTTTGACTGGACATTTTGTGTAAAAACCCAAATTAGGTTAATTGAAGATCTAGGACCCTAATCTAGGTTAAACTAGGTTCCAAAGGCCAAATTAAGTGTTCTAAACCCTAGAGGGTGTTTTTCTATGATTTTTAGAGGGTTTACTTGATTTTTATTCTGACCGGAACCTTGTTAATTTAAGTGGGTCTGTTTTAGTGTTACCAAGTGTCATTTAGTTCTTAGATTGCACATAAACCCATTTCTGATTGACTCAACCCTCTTTTTATCTCATTTATACCATTTGACCTATGTTTTTCTTCTGATAAATCCCGTTTATGTACTGCAATGGTAAAATTGCAGTTTTAACCTTTATTTCATGTTTTCTTCTCAAAGCACTTGTTCCTTCAGTTAAGCCTTCTTCTAGGTTATGTAGGAGGTTTTATCTTCTTTATTGGGTCAAAATGAGCTAGTTATGGCTCATGATGAGGCTCTCATCATACCCCCATGCCTAGCTTTTGCTAGTCCCTTAGCAAAATTTCAAAGTTTTAACTTCCGTTCTAGACCCTTAATGTCTGTCAACAATGATAAGTGCTTCTCCTTTTCTTTTGTGATTAGGTGGGCATGTCGACAATAGGCCTAGAGGTACTCAAGTACCAACCAAAATTCGGACCTGTTCCGCTTTAGCCTCAGTCTTCCGCAAAGGTTTCTACGGCCCACAGAAACTAACCTAGGGTTTATTGGTCTCCGTGGTTAAAGCACCTGTGCTTGAGACATTTTTAGCCTAAGTTCAGTTTGCAGTGCGTTTTTTGTAAGAGAGAGATAGAAGATTTATTTGTTTGGAGAGCTTTTCTCTCTCTTTTCTTTTTATTTCTAGCTTCGGATTAGCTTCTCAACACGGCCCGTATCGGATTCCTCGTCCCCATCATCAATCCTCAAAGGTCCCTAGCTTTCGAGATTTCGAGATAATCCTGCCCATGGCAACCCCCGGAACCCTAGCTTTCAAAATTTCGAGATAATCCCGCCCATGGCGTTCCGTGGCCGAATCCAGACCCTGGCGATCGACATTTCGTGATAATGCCGCCCATGGTATCTGAACCAGCAGAATGCTTACATGCCCTCGGTAGGATATTTAAATATCCTAAGAGACAAGCACCGAGGAGACGATATGTTGTTACGCATCTTCGAGGGGAATTTCCCGCCTCTCCGCGTTGGGAACTCGTCCAAATCAATTTGTGTTGATTGGCCGCTCCTAATCTAGGTGACTTTTTCAGAACATTAAACGCTTTTCGCGTGATTTGGATGTTTATGCGCACTGAACCAGACTGTGTGTGAATTTGGGTGCTTAGGTTACCGAATCCCGCAAATCGGAGGTCAGTTAACGAGGTTGAATACTTCCCAAGCCTTAGACCTAATACTCAAGCTTCGCATTTTCCTCAACCTCTTGAGGATTATCCAGATTTTAACGGATACGTGAATTTTTAAGCTAAAGGTACTAGCCCAAAAGGCCTAAGACCAGCATTCCCGCTAATCTCTTGTTATATCTCCGTAGCACTTTTCTTTTCTTTTTCTTGATTTGATCTAGAACTTCAGTTAACCCCTTAATCTTTTACTAATGACTATTTCTTTTCATTTTCATTTTGTGCTCCTTTTTGTCATTTTTCTTTCTTTTCCTCCTCTCATTTGTATGACCCTGAATTGTTCCTCCCCTCTATCAAGTCTTTTTTTTTTTTTTCGATGTGAAACCCTTCCTTGATATGAATTTTCTGACATTTTGCACTTTCGTACCCCCCCATGCCTAGGATTTGCAATGTCCCCATTGTAAATTAGGTGGGTTCGAATTCATCTTAGTTCATGTATTAGGACAGGTGTGTGGTGAGTGAATGGGTCGAAGTGACTTGTTGCGAATGATTTCTAATCTCGGGTAGGTATACCTGAGGTGAAGTCGGCTGTTCTAATGGATGAACCCTAAAGTGCAATATGAGTTCCGCATAGAGATGTCAGAAACGGTTTCGGGTTTTTCAAAGAATGACGGGTTGCCTCCCGTTAAGCGCTGAGTTTTACGCCATCGGCTGGGCGCAATGAGCTCAAGAGGAATGGAGGGTAAAGGATGACTCAGCCAAATCTATATCGGTCATGTCAATGAACGGCTTGAGTCTCTGACCGTTCATGACAAAGGGTTCAGAATCATGGCTGAGTGGGCTGATTTCAATGGTTCCATTTCCGAAGATTTGTCGGACTAGGTAGGGTCCGACCCACTTGGATCTTAGCTTTCCTGGGAATAATTTGAGTCGGGCATCAAAGAGTAAAACTTTTTGACCAGGATGAAAGACCTTTCTAGAAATGTGTTTGTCGTGAAAAGCTTTAACCCGTTCTTTGTAAATTCGCAAGTTCTCATACGCGTCATGGCGTAATTCATCGATCTCGCTCATTTGAAGTCTTCTGTGGGTTCCAGCCTTAGAAAGGTCGAGATTACAGGTCTGTACTGCCCAATAGGCCTTATGCTCCAATTCGACGGGGAGGTGACATGCCTTCCCGTACACTAGTCTGAAGGGAGACATTCCTAATTGGGTCTTGTGGGCGGTCCTATAGGCCCACAATGCTTCCGGAAGCCGAGAAGACCAATCTTTTCTATCAGGTCGAACAGTAACCTGAAGGATCTTCTTGATCTCTCGGTTAAATAGCTCAGCTAGACCATTAGTTTGGGGGTGGTAAGGAGTAGAGATTCAGTGTGACACCCCGTATTTGGTCATCAGTGACCTGAACTGAGCGTTCGTAAAATGGGTCCCTCCGTCGAAAATTATAGCACGCGGAATTCTGAACCTTAAGAAAATGTTTTGATGGAGGAATTTTATAACGACTTTATGATTGTTGGTTCGGGTCGGAATGGCTTCTATCCACTTGGACACATAGTCAACTGCGAGTAAGATGTATTCGAAGACATCCGAGGTCGGAAAGGGTCCCATGAAATCAATCCCCCAAATATCAAAAATTTCGCATACCAAGATCGGCTGTAGAGGCATCATGTATCTATGGCTCATGTTGCCCAGAGTTTGGCAACGGGAACATGCCTTACAGTGATCGTATGCATCCTTGAAAATTGTGGGCCAGTAGAAGCCACACTGGAGGACTTTCGATGCGGTTTTACGTCCAGAAAAATGTCCACGCATGCCTGGTCATGGCAGAATGAGAGTATGTCTTTGATTTCCACTTCCGTGACGCACCGTCGGATTATCTGATCAGCACCAATGCGGAAAAGATACGGGTCTTCCCATAGGTAATACTTGGCATCGGAACACAATTTGTCCTTTTTGGCCTTCGACCAATCAGGCGGAATCTGATGTGATGCCAGGTAATTAACTATATCGGCGAACCATGGAAGACTTGTACTGATAGTCAGGAGGTGCTCATCAGGGAAATGTTCTGTAATAGTTCCGGAAGGATCAATAATTTCAGAAGGAAGGCGGGACAAGTGATCAGCTACCACATTGTGCTTTCCCGCCTTATCGCGAATCTCGAGGTCAAATTCTTGCAACAGCAAGATCCAGCTGATTAGTCGAGGTTTCACGTCCTTCTTGGCAAGGAGATGCCTTACAGCTGTGTGATCCGAGTATATGATAATACGGGAACCCAGAAGGTATGATTTGAATTTTTCCAGGGCAAATACTACGGCCAGCAGCTCTTTCTCAGTAACCGTATAGTTACGCTGAGCCTCATCCAGTGTTTTGCTGGCGTAGTAAATGACCACAGGTTTCCCGTCAATTTTCTGCCCCAAAATCGCTCCTACAGCGAAGTCAGATGCATCGCACATGATCTCAAAGGGTTGAGACCAATCAGGGGATTGTAGGATTGGGGCTTGGATGACTCGGTCACGTAGGATCTCAAATGCTTGAGTGCATTCCTTGGAAATTTCGAAAGGCACATCCTTGGAGAGAAGATTGGTCTGGGGCGCGTAATTTTGGAGAAATCAGGGATGAATCGACGGTAGAAACCGACGTGCCCCAAAAAAGATCGGATGTCCTTAATCGAGCTAGGCATAGGGAGCTTGGAAATCAGGTTAACCTTAGCTCGATCCACTTGGATGCCTTTCTCTGAGATTAAATGTCCCAGGACAATTCCCTCAGGCACCTTGAAATGGCTCTATTCCCAGGAAAGAACCAAATTCACCTCGATGCACCACCTGAGTATATGGACCAAGTGTTGGAGGCATTCGTCAAATGATTGTCCAAAAACTGAAAAGTCATCCATGAAGACTTCTAGATAATCACCTACCATATCTGAGAATATGGCAAGCATGCACCGCTGAAAAGTTGCAGGTGCATTGCAGAGACCGAATGGCATCCTTCGGAACGCGTACGTCCCGAAGGGGCAGGTGAATGTGGTCTTTTCTTGGTCCTCTGGATGGATTGCCACCTGATTGTAACCGGAGTACCCGTCAAGAAAGCAGAAGAATCTATTTCCCGCTAGTTTCTTGAGGATCTGATCAATAAACGGTAATGGGAAATGATCCTTCTTCGTGGAGGAATTTAGTCTTCTGTAATCAATGCAGACTCTCCACGAATTAGCTATTCGGGTAGGAATGACTTCCCCGGTTTCAGTCGTGATGATGGTAAGTCCTGCCTTCTTAGGCACCACTTGTGTTGGACTCACCCAACGACTGTCGGAGATCGGGTAGATGATCCCTGCATCTAACCACTTAATGATCTCCTTTTTCACGACCTCCTGTAGGTTAGGGTTTAGGCGTCTTTGCATTTATCTTGAAGGTCGTGAGCCTTCTTCTGTGTAGATTCGATGTGTGCAGTATGAAGGGCTTATACCAGTCAAATCATCTAGAGTCCATCCAATGGCTCTACGATGTTGCTGGAGAACAGAAATCAAATGGAGTTCCTGGTCAGGTGTGAGTCAAAAATTGATAATCACAGGAAACGTCTGATTTGAATCCAAAAAGACGTATTTTAGATGTTCGGGAAGGGGCTTGAGTTCCATGACAGGATTGTCAGCAGCAGCGGGTGGTTCGGGGTTTTTATCGGGAGCAATGGTAGGAGTCATAGGTGTGTCTAGATCATGTCCGCACTCCTCTGTTAGCGATTTTTGATTCTCTAGTGGTTGATCAGGAATAATCAGGTTGTCCTCTATATGCAGTTCATCAACCACGGCTTCAACATCACAAATTTCCTCTATAACCCCGCAATTAATCCCTTGATGGGCCTTGAAAATGTCAATCTTCAGATTTTGATTCCCAAATTTTAATTCTATCTGGCCCTCTTCGCAGTTTATATTGGCCCTAGCAGTGGCCAAAAAGGGTCTCCCTAATATGATTGGTGTGTCCCTTGGGTTCTTAGGTGCATCCATGTCCAGTACTATGAAGTCCACTGGGAAATAAAAATCTCGTACCCTAACAATGACATCCTCGAGTATTCCTTTGGGTGACTTGATGGATCGATCGGCTAACTGCAATGTCACCTCAGTGGGTTTAAGTTCAGATTCTTCAAGGTGGTCAAGGAGGGATGTAGGTATTAAATTTATGGAGGCACCTAGGTCTAGTAGGGCTCTATCAAGTTGGCTTTCACCAATTTTACAAGAAATCAAGGGAGTTCCTGGGTCTTTAGCCTTGGGTGGGAGTTTGCTCAAGATGACAGAGCTTGCTTGCTCTAACAGTACGATTGGGTTCCCATCCTTAGTTCGCGGCTTACGTTTAGGTGTACATATGTCTTTCAAGAACCTTGCATAAGCCGGTATGTGGCGGATTGCATCCATCAACGGGATGTTTATCTGGACCTGTTCAAAGAGCTTGACCAGATCCTCCTCAGGAGCCACAGGTTTGGTTGTCCTTTTTCCTTTGGTCAAGGCCTCAGGAAATGGGATCCTAGCTGGTTCCTCTAGGATAGGTCCAGGTTCTTGATCTGGGACTGTAGTATCTTGGATGACTACCCTAGGGTCTTGGCGATTATCAGGCTTGGAGTGGTTCGGATAATGTGGGTCTTGTGTTGTTTTACCACTACGTGCTGTTACAGAGTTTAATCCGGCCTGATTTTGGTTTGGGCTAGGTAGGAGGGGTGGTTGCTGTTGCAATCCTGCATAAGATGTTGAAGCCTCCATCCCGTCTGGTGATGGAGTAGCAGGGGCCTGATAAATCAAATGTGCGTGGCCTGGATTCGGAGTCATAACGCGCCTCTGGGTCGGTACGTTATTTGGGTTGGGCAGAGGTTGCGAAGGAAGGGTGCCAGGTAGGCGAGAATTTGCCATCTGGGCCAGTTGGTTGCAAATCTCTGTGATCTCATCCTTGTGCTGATTTTGCATTGCCGCATTCGTCTTTTGAATGTCAGCCAGTGTTTGAAGGATGAGAGTCAGTTGATCCTGATTTTGCCTGGATTGGTAGGTGGGATTGGGCCGAGGCTGAGGCGGCTGATATGGACGAGGAGCTTGTGGACAGGGTTGATATGGTGGTTTTTGAGAATTTCCCGCCCACTGAAAGTTAGGATGATTTCGCCATCCAGGGTTGTAGGTATTGGAGTATGGGTCATTCTGGATGGCGTTGAGGTCCTCGCAGTTCTGAGGAACCTCAGGAAAGTCAGAATACGACGGTTTAGAGTTCCCCCAACTCGAATAGAAGGGATCGGAGGTCACTCCGGTCCGAGAGGTAGACGGGGGTGGATATGGGTCCATCCCCTTGTCAGGTTGGTGATAGATGTTTTGCACTGTTTCCCTTGCCAGAGGAGGTCGTGCAAAAGAGTTTTGTGCAGAGGTGGCTTGCTGCAAATGTCGAGTTAGCTCGTCCACCTTCCTTTCTATGATAGACACCTTGTCCAACCGACTGGCCATCGGTTCCAGGTCGACAGAAATGGACAGGTCCTGCGTCTCATGTGTCCCTCTTAGATTCGTCGATGCACGGGCATTCGTCCTGTCGAATAAGCCCAAGAGTCAATGTTTATGGAGTTCTTGCACATGTTTTCGAGAATCTCCCACACCGTGTCCTCGTGTTGGCCCATGATGTTTCCTCCACATGTTGCATTGACGAATAGACGAATATCCTCACGGAGTCCCTGGTAAAAAGACTGGACTTGTTCCCACTTAGGAACTCCGTGATGGGGGCACTTTCGCATGAGATCTAGGAATTGATCCCAAGCTTCGTGAAGAGGTTCTCCCTGTTGTTGAGTGAAATGAGTGATCTGGTGGCGCAAGGCACTCGTCCGGCCAACAGGGAAGAATTTTTTCAAAAATTCGGACTGTAATTCCTCCCATGTGTTGATCGGGCGGGTCTGAGTCTGATACCAGTGTGCAGCCTTGTCTAAGAGGGAGAACGAAAACATTTTCATGAGTAGGATATCCCGGTTTTGTACATCTGACCCGAAGGTCTGGGCCAAATGCTTGAGTTGTTTAATGTGTTGGAATGGATCCTCAGAGTTAAGCCCATGGAACTTCGGTATGGCATGAATCATATTGGGCTTCAGTTCAGAATCGGGTCCTCCAATTGGGATTCGTACTCGGGGTTCGATTGGCACCGAGCGGGATTATAGTGATCTCGCATCATAGGTCGCTGCAGTGGGTTTACAAAGTTTTGAAAGAGATCGTTCAAGCGTTGAAGTTGGTGTTCAAGGTTATTCTCCTCTTCAATGGGTTGTGCCATGATGGGAGAAGAAGGAGAATCAGGGTCTGCATCAGATGAAAGATTTATGTGGTGGGGTTGCTGCTGAAACAAGGGCATCGAGGCTTGGCCTCGACGAGAATGAATTTCTAAAGGAGGTCTTAAAGGTGGTCTTAAGGACCTCCTACCGAACATGCACCGAAAGATGTGATGAGATTAGAAGGTGCTGGACCCAATCAAGACACCCAAGAATTGTTGCGTGACTATAGATGTTCGGGGCAGATGGACCCCTGGATCAGAAGATCGTCCACCTGAGTAATACCTGGGCAGCCAGAGAGGGAGAGTCCCGCAAAGACCCCTACACGGTAGAGCGTCCCCACGGGTTATAGGGTTTCCCCCACCCGACCTCCCTTGTCACTGCGGTTCCAGGTAGACCAGAATGGGGATCTTGACCTCTTAAGTCTACCTTTTTTTATTTTAAGATCAAGGTGCTTAATGTTCCACTTGAACTTTTAAGTATTTTGAGTGCAAAAGTGACCTAATATTAAGGTTGGTTGACCCAAGGGATCAACTTCACCTCTTGTTCCTTTGAGAGCTTTTAGGTCCTTCCTTTTATGGTTCAAATGGATTATCAGCCTGATTTGCTTAGGGTTCCTCTTGTATAAATCGTTTCAAACATGGTTTTGGCACACCTCTTTTTGGAAAGTTTGTTTCTTTGTTTTAGAGAAGATGTGTCTCTAAAAACCCTAGCTTTGCAATCCCTAACTTGGCTCTAGTGGGTCCAATTTAGTTGCCTTAGAAATTAGCACCTAGGGCTCAATCAAGAAAGTTTTAGCCCTAGTTGCCTTAGTTGGATGAACAGACAAAAATATGTTGAAATGAAAATAAGGCAACTTGATGAGTTACTAAATATGAAACAGGTAGCCCTAAGTTGATTTCTCTCTTTTCTTTTTCTTTTTTTGGTTGTGAGAGGGTTAAGAGAGAGGGCTTATGGAGATTACCTGTTCCTTGGAGAGTCTGTTGTGCAGTTGCTATTCTTTCCTTTTTGTTTTGCTTTCCCTGCTTGAACAAAAACAAAAGAGAGAAGTTAAGTCAGATATTAGATAGAAAAGTTGTACTCAAAAGCTTTAAAAGTGCCCGTTGCTCCCCGGCAACGGCGCCAAAAATGTTGTCGACGTTTTGTGCGGATTTAAAGGATGTCGCGTTGCAGTATAACCGACAAAATGTCTAAACAAATATAAAGAATTTTATTACTCGAAGACTGGAGTATCCGAGGTCGAACACGGGGAGCAATCTCAGTACTTTGTAAAACCAAAGAATACAACTGTTTAAATGCAAATATAACTCATTCAAAGAGAATTTAAAAAAAAAGGATTTGGAAAAAAGAAAAGTAGAATTGGACGTCTGATTTGTGTATCAGACGTCTTAAATGTGATCTCTCTTTCTCTCTTCTTCGTGGCTCTTCTCTCCTTTCTTTGCTTCTGGTATCTTTCCTTCTCCTGCCTTGCCTTTCTTCTTTCTTCTTCTTCTTTTTCTTCTGATCTCTTTGCAGTCTTCCCTTGTCTTCTTCTTCGTTCTTCTCTGCGAAGAATTCTCCTTTCACTGCTACACAGCCTCTTCTTTCTTCTCTTCCTGTTCTGCAGCCACTAAGTGTTTGCTGTCTGGGTCAGTTCTTCCTTCCTGCACACACCACACAGTAGCAAAAACCTACCCCCGTCCCTCTACCCAAGCGTCTCTCTCTCTCTCAAACAATGCAATCACGGACGCTCTCCCAGAGCCACACGGGTAGTCGGGTCAGGTTCGCACCCGGGACCAGGTGCACCGGCAAGTAGTGATGCGCGAGGAGTGCGTAGGTCTAGGTCAGGTCAAATCAGCCAGATCCGCGAGATCAAGCCGCGGACGAGGCATGCGTGAGGGTAGTGAGGGACCTCACCCCTGTGCTTACGGAGGCAACCGGCTTAAAGCACAAATACAATTTATAGCGTACCTGAGTGCTGCAATCCCACGATGTGGGACTAAAGGTTCCGCCCTGATTTCACGCGCGCCCGCAGACTCTCATATGCAATTGCCCAAGATGTTGACTCTGCTGGCGCTATTGGCTGGCCTCGGTTGCTTCGCGACACTTGCGAGAATTTGCTGCACCTACCGCCTGGGAAGCCTGACGCCTGCTGCTGCTCCAAGCTCCCTGCTGGTTCGGCTGTTAATGGCGGCTGGGGCTTACACCTGACATCCAACAGAACGGCCTATTGGCCCAATCAAAATAGCTGGAAACCTTTGCCGCAGCACGGCGAAGGCGTTGGGTGATGCTGCAGGTTGCCGGTCGGCCTAGGCGTGCGTGCCTAGGTCAACCTGTGGCCGGAGATGGTGGGTTGGTCGGGGGGTGCTTGTGGAGGTCTGGAGTGGCAGTGATGGGGTGGAGTGGGTTCCTGGTGTTGAGGCGGAGCTCTCGAGGTGGTTGGCGAGCCGTGTGGAGTGGTGTGGGCAGCTCGTCGGAGTGAGGTCGGAGGCAAGGAAGATGGAGGCAGTTAGGTACTGTCGAGGGGTAATCAAGTAAAATAGTTGGGGGAAAAGAGAGAGGAGAGGATGGAGAACGTATCTGGGGTTGTCTGGAAGGAAGGGAGGCGGCGGAGAGGACGGCTCGTAACTGCCGTCGTCGGGGAAGAAAGACCCTGAGGGAGGAAGTGGCGACGAAGACGAGGTCGGAAGCGTGCGCGCGGGGTACAGCGCGATGCGGGAGGAAGCGGCGGAGTGGACTCTGCTGCTGGTATGGCAACAGAGCTACGAGAAGGAGGGGAGAAGGTCGTCGGAGCTTGTGGGTCGTTTTGCTGGAGATGGGAGAGGGAGGAATTTGGAAGGGATCTCTGTCAAAATCAAGCTTGCCTCTGCGGCAGGGTCTGGGGTGTCTTTTATAGGTGCTGGCCGCACCTACCAGCGCGTGGAGACCGCGCAATCAACGCTGCCGGCTCGTCGGATATGGAAGGAAGGTGGATACCCAAATGAAACGTCGTTTCTGTTATAACGTTGTAGTAAAGCCGGTTGTTACCAACGTTTCATATAAAAATTTTTTACTCGGAAAAATAAAAGAGTTCCCGAGGTCGAACTCAGGGAGCAAGTTGTATTCTAGAGATATACAAGTTCTATTACAAAAATAAAGAGAGAGAGAGAGAGAGAGATGAAAATTTGGCTTCTTCTTCTTCTCTTCTTTCTTCCTCTTTGTCTTATCTCCTCTTTGGCTTTTGTTCTTCCTGTTCTTCTTCTTCTTCTTCTGCTTTCTTCCGATCTTCCCTTCGTGCTCTTCTTCTTCTGTCTTCTGTTCTTTTTTTCTTTCTTTCTTTTTCTTCAGATCTTCTTCTTCTTTTCTTGCTTCCTGCTTCTCTTCATTTCTTCTTCTTCTTTGTCTTCACCTGCCTTGACCTCTCTTCTTCTTCTTTCGCGTTGGCCGTTGCTCTTCCTTCTTCTTCAGCCTGTCTTCTTTCCTGCTCTGGCTGCTGACCTTCCGTCGTCTGCCCCGGTGCTGAGACGACTTAACGATGCCTTCGCTACAGTGTAGCAGCTCCTTCTTCTTCAGCGGGTTTGCTTCTTCTTCTTTGGCCTGCACACTTCAGAGTTTTTTTCGTCAAGAGGCAAAAACCTACTCTACCCCCCTCCCCCGCGTCTCTCTTTCTCTGAAATCACTCTTCGGAAGCTCTCCCAGAGCGCTACCGGGTAATCGGGTTCGGGTCAGGCCCGGGTCCAGGCCCGGGTCCAGGCCCACCGGCGTGCGTGGTGGGCGAGGAGTGCAGGTCAGTCTAATCGGGTCGGGCCAGGTCCGCGGAGCGTGGTCACGGACGAGGCCGGGTCGGGTCGGGTGAGAGGGACCTCACCCCGTGGTAACTGAGGCAAACAGATGGTGGCACTTTTGCAATTTATGTGGGTGTGTGGCTTCAGAAATTCCCGAGGTGGGACTATCCGCGCACCCCTTTTCTCTCACGCCTGCAGTAGGGATGGTGCTTCCAATTGCAACAGCTGTTGAGGCTCGCAACTCCAATTGAGGGCCAGGGTGTGTGCGCAAGACTCTTTCGCGCAGCCTAGGTCTTCAACCTGGGATATCTAGGCTTGGAGCAACCTCAAGCAAGCTTCGAGCTTCCTCGCCAATGGCGGTCAAGGCCTGGAACCTGAAATCAATAGAACGGCCTCTCGGCCAAATCAGACAGGCGGGGGACCTTCGCCGTGGCACGGCGAAGGTGGTCAGGGGGTCTGCAGGGGGCGAGATGGAGCTAACAGGTCGTCCTAGGTCAAACTGTGAGCGAAGAAGTGGGTGTGTTCGGTGGATCTGCAGAGGGTGTTTGGTGGGAAGTGGAGGGGCGGAAGAGGATCAGGGTGAGGAGGCGGAGGTTCTGCGGTGGTCGGCGAGCCGTGTGGGTCGCTGAGGTGATGGGCGCGGCTCGCCGGAGGGTGGTCGGAGGCGGAGAGGATGAGGGTGAACAGGAGCGGTCGAGGGTTTAATTGACTAAATTGAAAGCGGGGAAAGAAAGAGGAGAAGAAGGGGAGTAGGTCTAACTTACTTGCAGGGACGAAGGGGGAGGAACAGGGCGACAGTCGTATCGACTGTCGCCGGAGAAGACGATGCCCAGTGGGGGGAGGACGGCGGTGACGACGGGGCAGAGGCAGCGCGCGCCGGTATTGCGCGACGCGGGAAGAGCAGGGGAAGAAATCTCTGCTGCTGGTATTGCGGCAGAGCGAAGAGGAGGAGGAGGAAGAACCGCCGGAGCTGGTGGGCGTCTGCCGGAGTGAGAAGAGAGGAAAGTTGGGGGTTTTCTCCGTCAGATCCAGGCTGCCCTGGTCGGTGGAGCGGCGGGGGGGTATTTATAGGGATGAAGCAGGGGGGAAAGCGGAGGGAGACGACGTGTCTCCCTCGCCGGAGAATGGTCGGAACATGAACCCATACCGTCCGTGCGTTCGCACGGCCGGTATGGGGGGCTACAATGACCATGGGGGTGCTCCTGCGACGGCTGACGACGCAGGGCACCCCTGGTATACTTGCCAGGTCCCCCACCTCACCCTGCGCGGCGCCATGCTCCGCGCAAGGTCGCCGGAGCATGGTGCTGGCAGGGTTTTGCAGGAGGGACCTGATTGCAAAGAACGAAGGAGAGTTAGGGGCCAAAATGCGAGGGTTCAAAAGTTGAGGGCCAAAGAGTAAATATATGAGGACCAAAGTGTAAAGTCGGTCAAGGAGGTTTCTTCTTAGGCTCAAGTTTTTATACATGACTAATTAGGACCTAAGGAATCTGATGGTGAATTTTATTTTCATATTAAACCTTGTTTGACCGGTCAATTTGCGCAAAAACCCAAATTAAGTTATTAATTGGGCATGGTTCTCAATGTAGGTCAAAATGGGTTCTAAAGGCCAAATTGAAGGTTCTAAACCCTAGAGATTATTTTTCTATGAATTTTAGAGGGTTTATTCTATTTTTACTTTGCCTCGAACCTTGTGAATTGAAGTGGGTTGTTTTAGGGTTACAGATTATCATTTGGTTCCTTGGAAGCGCTGCAGCCCTTGCTAGATCATCTCATCCCACTTTTATTCTTATTAAGCTGTTTTGACCTGTGTTTGGTCCCTGAATTACCCTGTATGCAGTTTATACTGGTAAAATTGCACTTTTACCCCTTATGACTGGTTTTCTTCTCAAACTCAGAATTCTCTGAGTTAATCTTTTCCTTGAGATATGTAGGAGCTTTTATCCTTTGTATTGGGTCAAAATGAGCTAGTTATGGCTCATGATGAGGTTCTCATCATCTCTCATGCGTTCGCACGAGAGATTGGGTTCACACCAGCGATTGTAATTGGCTTTAGAGGGAAGGGAATTCCTCAGAGAATCCCCCTTCCATTTCTGGGGGAGAATCTCTGAGGAATTAGAGAACAATCTCTCTCGAAACTTCGCCGGAGCTCGGTTCTGCCCTAGCAATGGCAGCAGGACCGGTTTGCAAAGGAGGCGAAGAACCTAGGGGGCTCTCTGCAAAGGTATTCAAAAGATAGGGACCAATTTATGATTTGGGTGTACTAAATTGCAAAGTAGGTGAAGATGACCTCTCCTTAGGTCCAAATTTTGGTACAAACCTAATTTGGACCTAAGGAATCCAATGGTGAAGTTGGATTTTAGTTTCGACCTCGTTTGACTTGACATTTTGTGTAAAAACCCAAATTAGGTTAATTGAAGATCTAGGACCCTAATGTAGGTCAAACTAGGTTCCAAAGGCCAAATTAAGTGTTCTAAACCCTAGATGATGTTTTTCTATGATTTTTAGAGGGTTTACTTGATTTTTATTCTGACCGAAACCTTGTTAATTTAAGCGAGTCTGTTTTAGGGTTACCAAGTGTCATTTAGTTCTTAGATTGCACATAAACCCATTTCTGATTGACTCAACCCTCTTTTTATCTCATTTATACCATTTGACCTATGTTTTGCTTCTGATAAATCCCGTTTATGTACTGCAATGGTAAAATTGCAGTTTTAACCTTTATTTCATGTTTTCTTCTCAGAGCACTTGTTCCTTCAGTTAAGCCTTCTTCTAGGTTATGTAGGAGCTTTTATCTTCTTTATTGGGTCAAAATGAGCTAGTTATGGCTCATGATGAGGCTCTCATCAATTAGCTACCCAATTTTCGATGAAACCGCGGAAAAGTGAGTCGGTGCAATAAAAGTGAGTAGATGCTTAGGCTTAAAGTTCCCCCAAATCAGAGGGTGGGTTGATAAGTCGCACACTTATCATCCCAATTTATTTACCAACTTAAAATGAATTTTAATTGGTGAGGACTCGAGACTAAGTCCACATTCGAGTGGACACCTGGGCTAATTAAGCCCAAAGACCTGAAGAGAGTAAGTGTTTACGTCCTCTCGTATCATTTCCTAAAGTTAACAACTTCCAAATGCCTAAGTTCTCTTTTCCTAATTTCTTCTATTTTCATCTTTTTCAAATTTTCAACTTTTTTTATTTTTTTATAAGAAACTAAAAGTAATTCTACGAAGTTAACAAAATGATTTCAGGAATTGATTATCCATCCGCCCATGCCTAAATGATGCAATGTCATCATTGTAAAAACAAAGACATGAAAACAGCAAAGTAAACAGAATATCACTTTAATTTTGTGACAACCTGGTCAGCTCTGCAGAGAGAAGAGAGTATACACAAATGCTAAGTTTAATGCCTTCAACTAGGCATAATATACAAATAAGGAATAAATTGAGAATTCACAAGTGCGGATCAGAATCAAAATAAAAAGATTGATCCTCAAACCCATCAGCAGAAGATGTACATAGACTGGACCAGATTATGGTAAAGACCCATGCCCCAGGGTCAAGTGGTTCTAAGGCTGTGGATGAAAATCACCCAGAACCAAAGGTTATTAAGCTTGCAGGGTTAGGCCTGTGATTTTGTGGTGTGCAACCCAAGACCAAAATGGTAGACAATAGGTAGATCTGGTTCACTAGTTTCAGATGCCCGCTTAACATTCAGCTCAAAAAAATAATCAGTTATTCCAAGATTGGGTCGCACATGAAAGATATAATAAGGGTCCATATAGAAGATAGGTGGTTTCAGGTCAATAGGTACCCTTATATCCAAAATCGTAGTTCCCTCAGAATTAGCCTCCCAAATTTTTATTACCAAATTCCTATCCTCTTAAATCAAGTGCTCAAGCTCCAGGACCTCCAAATTGTTGTATACCCCATCTAAAGTGCCCAAGTTCAACAATTGCGGTTGAATCAGGACTGACTTGGGCGTAATGATCTCAAAAGTCAGCTTTTTGGGGTGCAGATGAGGACTGGGGTCATTGTTTGAATCATCAAGATTCGGATCCTCCAAGTTAACCCTAACTGAATCCAAATCTTTAATGAACAGGCTATCACATGGTTCATCAGAATCCTCACGCCCATTTGTCTCACTAAAATCATTTTCCTTATGCTCAGTTGAGACTTCACTAAGAGATTCCTTGCCCTCAGAATCAAAGAATCCATGATCCTCATTTATATATGTCTCAAAATCATATGTCATTTCATGGTCTGTGAAGACATATTTTTCGTCATTCCCTAGCTCTAGGATCTCAGGTGAGAAGCTCGATTCATCCTTAAAGGGTTGCTCTAGCCCAACCTGGTCATCTCCATTCTCAGAATATGTATTCCCCCCGACAAGCACCTGAGTGAGTTCAGACATTGGCTCTCTTGAAGGGGGTTCTTCATGAGAATCATCACAAGATTTGATTAGTGCAACCACAAATTTCATCCTCAACATCGACAATTTCCCAAGAAGAAACTCACCTAGGTCCCTATCCCTAACACTTTGGAGCAAATCCAATAAAGAACTATTAAGTTCATCAATCATTTTGATTATAGGCTCCAGTGCTTTAGTGCATGGTGTTGGCTGAGCTTCTAAAGATTGTACAATGTTCCTCAAATTAGCCAACACCCTATCCTGGATCTGGTTCACCTTAACCGATTGGTTCGATTTAGGTTTGGGTAGGTTTGGGTTAAATCTAAGGGAGTCAAGATGTCGAGGTTTTCGAGTCCCTCCCTGAAAGTAGGTCATTCTAGGTTGTTCAAAGGATGGTGGCAACCTATATTCAGTGGAATACTGGGGAGGGTAGGTGTTATAATCAACATATCCTTCATGGTTTTAGATCTGGTTAGGTTGATCATCAAAGGGTGGAGATCTATAATCATTGTAGCTTTGGGAATGATAGTAACCATAGTCTTGTTGTCCAGGGTTAGACCCTGGACACTAAGGTCCGAATTCGTATCCCCAGTCAAAGTTATCCCGGCTAATGGATGGGTAATTACAAGACAAGTCGAGATAGTAATCATCATGGGGATTGGGGACAAGTGGTGGTAGGAGGATAGGATTGGAAATGTGTGTAAGATGTGGAAGGGTACATGGTGAAGTAAGGAGGAAAATCAGAAGAGAAAGATGGAGCCCTGCAATACAAAAGTACAAGCCTGTCCTTAGGTTGGGTAGCCTAAAGGTCTACAGACTCTCAGAATCCATCCTAAGATTATGGACGATTTACTCTACTTATGTCCAGGCAATCCAACCAGCTAGGAGGGACTGGGGAGAAGGTTCTTCCTTTGGCTTGCACCTCCGATTCCTGGTGTAATCCCCACCCGCAGTCGTTTGATGCTACTCCCCTAGCTAGACATCAAATTGACTAGTATAAGCAGGTTAATCGTGAACAATCTCAATCTGGATCCTGACGAGCGAACCGGTCCTTAGGGCCAATGTCTAATCAATTTTAGTTAGGCTTGGGACAATGGTACTTTAGGAATGTGATGGGCCCTTTAGATGGGTTGTGCCCTTAATGATCAATTAAAATGTGCATGCGTGCACAACCAGGGTTTTCAAACAAGGTTATTTGATGATGTGTCTTTTAGGGTTCAACCTTGTTTAGTAGCTTTTAGGGTTTAATCTGTAGATATATTCAATCAAGGTTCAGTAGAACACTCCAAGATTTGAAAGCACTGGTGTAGATATATTCCTTTAAAAATAAAAAAATAAAATGTGGAGTGCCTGGTTCAGTCCTACAAATCAACCCTAAGTGGCAAGCTACTTGATGAATCGCTTTTATCTTAAGTGGTGCGGCCCAAACAGTTCAATCAATTAGCCTATTGCACCACTTAGTTAAGGCACACAGAAATGTTTGACCTATTCATATTTCTACTCACTTATTTATGTGTTGAATTAAGTGACCGGGTCCATAGGTCAGATCCCAGTTAAGTGGTAGAATCGATGTGATTGTGTGCCTTAAGGTGAGAAGTTGTGAGTGTTAAGGTGTGTCTCTTTCAGAAAATCCCACAATCAGATAATACTTTTTTTTTATTTTTTATTTTTTTATTTATGAGGATGGTGAGGTGAGTGGAGGTAGCAAACAAACAACCAAATCTATCCTAGGGTTTATAAAAAGCACCTAAGTTGATTTGAGTTTGAGTTATTAGGTTATGGAATGAAAACTAAGGTGGGGGTGGTGTGGGGGACACCTACAAAACACTCTACCTGCACTTTACTCTAGTCTACCACACTTCGATCTCCATGCTAGGGTACCTGCAAGACAGTAGATCGAAGACAAGTAGCGTTAGTGCTATGTAAATGCAAAAAAGCACAGAAAATAATAAAGTAAATTCTGTTGCCTCCCTGGCAACGACTCCAAAATAATTGCACGTGTTTCGAGAGTTTGAAATCAGGGTTACAAGTAACCCGTCGTCATAGTTGCAATTGTCGCGCTTTTGTGCGGTTTGTTAAAATATAATATCGCGTTATAATATAGCCGCTAAAGCGTTCAAAACAAATAAAGATTTTTATTACTCGAAAACCGGAGTATCCGAGGTCGAACACAGGGAGCAATCTCAGTACTTTGTAAAACCCAAGAATACAACTGTTACATGCAAACATAATTGATTCGAAGAGTTTTTAGAAAAAGTAGAATTAGACGTCTGATTTATGTATAAGACGTCTTAAATGTGATCTTTCTTTCTTTCTTCCTTCTTCTCCTTTCTGCTTCTGTATCTTTCCTTCTTCTTTGCCTTTCTGATCTCTTTGCAATCTTCCCTTGTCCTTCTTCTTCTTCTCTGCGAAGACTTCTAATCTTTCTGCTTTCCTTCTCCTGCGAAGGCTTCTTTCTTCTTCTTCTGTCTTCTTCTTTGGCTTGCTTTTCCTTCTTCTGCAGCGGCCAAGTCCTTCTCCTGCGATCAGCCTGCCTGCATAGGAGCAAAACCTAACCCTTCTCCCTCTACTCGCGCGTCTCTCTCTCTCAAGCAATTCACTCAGAGCTGCTCTCCCAGAGCCACAGGCATTAATCGGGTCGGATCGTACCCGGGACCAGGCGCACCTGAAGGTGGTGTGATGCGCGAGGAGTGCGTAGGTCTAGGTCGGGTCGGATCCGCCAAGTCCGCATGGTCAGGTCGCGGACGAGGCGGGTGTGGGGTCAGTGAGGGACCTCACCCCTGTGCTTACTGAGGCGATAAGGGTATATCACAAAACCAATTTATAGTGTACCTGAGGTTTGTAATCCCACGATGTGGGACTAAAGGTTTCGTCCTTCCCTCACGCGCGCCCGCAGACTCTCGTGTGCAATTGCCCACGCTGAAGGCCCTGCTGCTACTCCAAGCTAAACTCAGTCACCTCGCAACACTTGCGAGAGGCTGTTGCACCTGCCGCCTGGGAAGCCTGACGCCTGCTGCTGCTCCAAGCTTCCTACTGCTTCGGCTGTTAATGGCAGCCGGGGCGTTCACCTGAGATTCCACAGAACGGCCTATTGGCCCAATCAGAATAGCTGGAAACCTTCGCCGTGGCACGGCGAAGGCGGTGGGTGATGCTGCAGGTTGTCGGTCGGCCTAGGCGTGCGCGCCTAGGTCAACCTGTGGCCGGAGATGGTGGGTTGTTCAGGGGGTGGTTATGGAGGTCTGGAGTGGTAGTTGTGGGGTGGAGCGAGTTCCTGGTGGTGAGGCGGAGCTCCCGAGGTGGTTGGCGAGTCGTGTGGAGTGGCGGAGTGGTGTGGGCGGCTCGCCGGAGTGCGGTCGGAGGCGAGGAAGATGAAGGTGGATAGGTACTGTCGAGGGGTAATCAAGTAAAATAGTTGGGGGAAAAGAGAGAGGAGAGGGTAGAGAACGTATCTGGGGTTGTCTGGAGGGAAGGGAGGCGGCGGAGAGGACGGCTCGTAACTGCCGTCGTCGGGGAAGAAAGACCCTGAGGGAGGAAGCGGCGACGAAGACGAGGTCAGAAGCGCGCGCGCGGGGTACAACGCGACGCAGAAGGAAGCGGCGGAGAGGACTCTGCTGCTGGTATGGCAGCAGAGCGACAAGAAGGAGGGAAGGAGGCCGCCGGAGCTTGTGGGTCGTTTGGCCGGAGATGGGAGAGGGAGGAATTTGGAAGGGATCTCCGTCAAAATCAAGCTTAGCCTCTTCGGCCGGAGTTGTGGGTTCTTATATAGGCGCTGGACTGGGTGTGCAGGGCGTGAAGGGCACGTAATTGCCTGAGGTTGGTCGCCGGAGATGGAAAGGAGTTATGATATCCAAATCTCTCGTGCGTTCGCACGAGAGATTGAGTTCACACCAGTGATTGTAATTGACTTTATAAGGAAGGGAATTCCTCAGAGAATCCTCCTTCCATTTCTGGGAGGGAATCTCTGAGGGATTAGAAAGCAATCCCTCTCCGAACCTCGCCGGAGCTCGGTTCTGCCCTAGTAATGGCGGCAGGACCGGTTTGCAAAGGAGGCGAAGAACCTAGGGGGTTCTCTGCAACGGTATTCAAAAGATAGGGACCAATTTGTGATTTGGGTGTACTAAATTGCAAAGTATGTCAAGATGACCCCTCCTTAGGTCCAAATTTTGGTACAAACATAATTTGGACCTAAAGAATCCAATGGCGAAGTTAGATTTCAGGTTTGACCTCGTTTGACTGGACATTTTGCGTAAAAACCCAAATTAGGTTAATTGAAGAGCTAGGACCCTAATCTAGGTCAAACTAGGTTCCAAAGGCCAAATTAAGTGTTCTAAACCCTAGAGTATGTTTTTCCATGATTTATAGAGGGTTTACTTGCTTTTTGTTCTGACCGAAACCATGTTAATTTAAGCGGGTCTGTTTTAGGGTTACCAAGTGTCATTTAGTTCTTAGATTGCACATGAACCCATTTCTGATTGACTCAACCCACTTTTTATCTCATTTATACCATTTGACCTCTGTTCTGCCTCTGAGAAATCCCGTTTACGTACTGTAATGGTAAAATTGCAGTTTTAACCTTTATTTCATGTTTTCTTCTCAGAGCACTTGTTCCTTCAGTTAGGCCTTCTTCCAGGTTACGTAGGAGCTTTTATCTTCTTTATTGGGTCAAAATGAGCTAGTTATGGCTCATGATGAGGCTCTCATCATACCCCCATGCCTAGCTTTTGCTAGTCCCTTAGCAAAATTTCAAAGTTTTAACTTCCATTCTAGACCCTGAGTGTCTGTCAACAATGATAAGTGCTTCTCCTTTTCTTTTGTGATTAGGTGGGAATGCCGACAATAGGCCTAGAGGTACTCAAGTACCAACCAAAATCCGTACCTGTTCCGCTTTAGCCTCAGTCTTCTGCAAAGGTTTCTACGGCCCACAGAAACTAACCTAGGGTTTGTTGGACTCCGCGGTTAAAGCACCCGTGCTTGAGATATTTTTAGCCTAAGTTCAGTTTGCAGTGCATTTTTTTTTTTTGTAAGAGAGGGATAGAAGATTTATTTGTTTGGAGAGCTTTTCTCTCTCTTTTCTTTTTATTTCTAGCTTCGGATTAGCTTCTCAACACGGTCTGTATCGGATTCCTCGTCCCCATCATCAATCCTCAAGGGTCCCTGGCTTTCGAGATTTCGAGATAATCCCGCCCATGGCAACCCCCGGAACCCTGGCTTTCGATATTTTGAGATAATCCCGCCCATGGCGTTCCGTGGCCGAATCCAGACCCTGGCGATCGACATTTCGTGATAATGCCGCCCATGGTATCTGAACCAGCAGAGTGCTTACATGCCCCCAGTAGGATATTTAAATATCCTAAGAGACAAGCACCGAGGAGATGATATGTTGTTACGCATCTTCGAGGGGAATTTCCCGCCTCTCCGCGCTGGGAACTCGTCCAAATCAATTTGTGTTGATTGACCGCTCCTAATCTAGGTGACTTTTTCAGAACATTAAACGCTTTTCGCGTGATTTGGACGTTTATGCGCACTGAACCAGACTGTGTGTGAATTTGGGTGCTTAGGTTACCGAATCCCGCAAACCGGAGGTCAGTTAACGAGGCCGAATACTTCCTAAGCCTTAGACCTAATACTCAAGCTTCGCATTTTCCTCAACCTCTTGAGGATTATCCAGATTTTAATGGATACGTGAATTTTTAAGCTAAAGGTACTAGCCCAACAAGCCTAAGACCAGCGTTCCCGCTAATCTCTTGTTATATCTCCGTGGCACTTTTCTTTTCTTTTTCTTGATTCGGTCTAAAACTTCTGTTAACCCCTTAATCTTTTACTAATGACTATTTCTTTTCATTTTGTGCTCCTTTTTGTCATTTTTTCTTCTTTTCCTCCTCTCATTTGTATGACCTTGAATTGTTCCTCCCCTCTATCAAGTCTTTTTTTTTTTTTTTTGTATGTGAAACCCTTTCTTGATATGAATTTTCTAACATTTTGCACTTTCATACCCCCCCATGCCTAAGATTTGCAATGTCCCCATTGTAAATTAGGTGGGTTCGAATTCAGCTTAGTTCATGTATTAGGACAGGTGTGTGGTGAGTGAATGGGTCGAAGCGACTTGTTGCGAACGATTTCTAATCTCGGGTAGGTATACCTGAGGTGAAGTCGGCTGTTCTAATGGATGAACCCTAAAGTGCAATATGAGTTCCGCATAGAGATGTCAGAAACGGTTTCAGGTTTTTCAAAGAATGACGGGTTGCCTCCCGTTAAGCGCTGAGTTTTACGCCATCGGCTGGGCGCAATGAGCTCAAGAGGAATGGAGGGTAAAGGATGACTCAGTCAAATCTATATCGGTCATGTCAATGAACGGCTTGAGTCTCTGCCCGTTCACGACAAAGGGTTTAGAATCGTGGCTGAGTGGGCTGATTTCAATAGCTCCATTTCCGAAGATTTGGCGGACTAGGTAGGGTCCGACCCACTTGGATCTTAGCTTTCCCGGGAATAGTTTGAGTCGAGCATCAAAGAGTAAAACTTTTTGACCAGGATGAAAGACCTTTCTAGAAATGTGTTTGTCGTGAAAAGCTTTAACCCGTTCTTTGTAAATTCGTGAGTTCTCATACGCGTCGTGGCGTAATTCATCGATCTCGCTCATTTGAAATCTTCTGTGGGTTCCAGCCTTAGAAAGGTCGAGATTACAGGTCCGTACTGCCCAATAGGCTTTATGCTCCAATTCGACGGGGAGGTGACATGCCTTCCCGTACACTAGTCTGAAGGGAGACATTCCTAATTGGGTCTTGTGGGCGGTCCTATAGGCCCACAATGCTTCCGGAAGCCGAGAAGACCAATCTTTTCTATCAGGTCGAACAGTAACCTGAAGGATCTTCTTGATCTCTCGGTTAAATAACTCAGCTAGACCATTAGTTTGTGGGTGGTAAGGAGTAGAGATTCGGTGTGACACCCCGTATTTGGTCATTAGTGACCTGAACTGAGCGTTCGTAAAATGGGTCCCTCCGTCGGAAATTATAGCACGCGGAATCCCGAACCTTGAGAAAATGTTTTGATGGAGGAATTTTATAACGACTTTATGATTGTTGGTTCGGGTCGGAATGGCTTCTATCCACTTGGACACATAGTCAACTGCGAGTAAGATGTATTCGAAGCCATCCGAGTTCGGAAAGGGTCCCATGAAATCAATCCCCTAAATATCGGAAATTTCGCATACCAAGATCGGCTGTAGAGGCATCATGTCTCTATGGCTAATGTTGCCCAGAGTCTGGCAACGGGAACATACCTTACAGTGATCGTATGCATCCTTGAAAATTGTGGGCCAGTAGAAGCCACACTGGAGGACTTTCGATGCGGTCTTATGTCCAGAAAAATGTCCACCGCATGCCTGGTCATGGCAGAATGAGAGTATGTCTTTGATTTCCACTTCCGTGACGCACCATCGAATTATCTGATCAGCACCAATGCGGAAAAGATACGGGTCATCCCATAGGTAATACTTGGCATCGGAACGCAATTTGTCCTTTTTGGCCTTCGACCAATCGGGCGGAATCTGATGTGATGCCAGGTAATTAACAATATCGGCGAACCATGGAAGACTTGTACTGATAGTCAGGAGGTGCTCATCAGGGAAATGTTCTGTAATAGGTCCGGAAGGATCAATAATTTCAGAAGGAAGGCGGGACAAGTGATCAGCTACTACATTGTGCTTTCCCGCCTTGTCGCGAATCTCGAGGTCAAATTCTTGCAATAGCAAGATCCAGCAGATTAGTCGAGGTTTCGCGTCCTTCTTGGCAAGGAGATGCCTTACAGCTGTGTGATCCGAGTATACGATAATACGGGAACCCAGGAGGTATGATCTAAATTTTTCCAGGGCAAATACTACGGCCAGCAGCTCTTTCTCAGTAACCGTATAGTTACGCTGAGCCTCATCCAGTGTTTTGCTGGCGTAGTAAATGACCACAGGTATCCCGTCAATTTTCTGCCCCAAAACCGCTCCTACAGCAAAGTCAGATGCATCGCACATGATCTCAAAGGGTTGAGACCAATCAGGGGACTGTAGGATTGGGGCCTGGGTGACTCGGTCACGTAGGATTTCAAATGCTTGAGTGCATTCCTTGGAAATTTTGAAAGGTACATCCTTGGAGAGAAGATTGGTCAGGGGGCACGCGATCTTGGAGAAATCAGGGATGAATCGACGGTAGAAACCGACGTGCCCCAAAAAAGATCGGATGTCCTTAATCGAGCTAGGCATAGGGAGCTTGGAAATCAGGTTAACCTTAGCTCGATCCACTTGGATGCCTTTCTCTGAGATTAAATGTCCCAGGACAATTCCCTCAGGCACCATGAAATGGCTCTTTTCCCAGGAAAGAACCAAATTCACCTCGATGCACCGCCTGAGTATATGGACCAAGTGTTGGAGGCAATCGTCAAATGATTGTCCAAAAACTGAAAAAGTCATCCATGAAGACTTCCAGATAATCACCTACCATATCTGAGAATATGGCAAGCATGCACCGCTGAAAAGTTGCAGGTGCATTGCAGAGACCGAACGGCATCCTTCGGAATGCGTACGTCCCGAAGGGGCAGGTGAATGTGGTCTTTTCTTGGTCCTCTGGATGGATTGCCACCTGATTGTAACCGGAGTACCCGTTAAGAAAGCAGAAGAATCTATTTCCCGCTAGTTTCTCGAGGATCTGATCAATAAACGGTAGTGGGAAATGGTCCTTCTTCGTGGAGGAATTTAGTCTTCTGTAATCAATGCAGACTCTCCATGAATTAGCTATTCGGGTAGGAATGACTTCCTTGATTTCAGTCGTGATGATGGTAAGTCCTGCCTTCTTAGGCACCACTTGTGTTGGACTCACCCAACGACTGTCGGAGATCGGGTAGATGATCCCTGCATCTAACCACTTAATGATCTCCTTTTTCACGACCTCCTGTAGGTTAGGGTTTAGGCGCCTTTGCATTTCTCTTGAAGGTCGTGAGCCTTCTTCCGTGTAGATTCGATGTGTGCAGTATGAAGGGCTTATACCAGTTAAATCATCTAGAGTCCATCCAATGGCTCTACGATGTTGTTGGAGAACAGAAATCAAATGGAGTTCCTGGTCAGGTGTGAGTTGAGAATTGATAATCACACGAAACGTCTGATTTGCATCAAAAAAGACGTATTTTAGATGTTCAGGAAGGGGCTTGAGTTCCGTGACAGGATTGTCAGCAGCAGCGGGTGGTTCAGGGTTTGTATCGGGAGCAATGGTAGGAGTCATAGGTGTGTCTAGATCATGTCCGCACTCCTCTGTTAGCGGTTTTTGATTCTCTAGTGGTTGATCAGGAATAATCAGGTTGTCCTCTATATGCAGTTCATCAACCACGGCTTCGACATCACAAATTTCCTCTATCACCCCGCAATTAATCCCTTGATGGGCCTTGAAAATGTCAATCTTCAGATTTTGATTCCCAAATTTTAATTCTATCTGGCCCTCTTCGCAGTTTATATTGGCCCTAGCAGTGGCCAAAAAGGGTCTCCCTAATATGATTGGTGTGTCCCTTGGGTTCTTAGGTGCATCCATGTCCAGTACTATGAAGTCCACTGGGAAATAAAAATCTTGTACCCTAACAATGACATCCTCGAGTATTCCTTTAGGTGACTTGATGGATCGATCGGCTAACTGCAATGTCACCTCAGTGGGTTTAAGTTCAGATTCTTCAAGGTGGTCAAGGAGGGATGTAGGTATTAAATTTATGGAGGCACCTAGGTCTAGTAGGGCTCTATCAAGTTGGGTTTCACCAATTTTACAAGAAATCAAGGGAGTTCCTGGGTCTTTAGCCTTAGGTGGGAGTTTGCTCAAGATGACAGAGCTGGCTTGCTCTGATAGTACGATTGGGTTCCCATCCTTGGTTCGCGGCTTACGTTTAGGTGTACATATGTCTTTCAAGAACCTTGCGTAAGCTGGTATGTGGTGGATTGCATCCATCAACGGGATGTTTATCTGGACCTATTCAAAGAGCTTGACCAGATCCTCCTCAGGAGCCACAGGTTTGGTTGTCCTTTTTCCTTTGGTCAAGGCCTCAGGAAATGGGATCCTAGCTGGTTCCTCTAGGATAGGTCCAGGTTCTTGATCTGGGACAGTAGTATCTTGGATGACTACCCTAGGGTCTTGGCGATTATCAGGCTTGGAGTGGTTCGGATAGTGTGGGTCTTGTGTTGTTTTACCACTGCGTGTTGTTACAGAGTTTAATCCGGCCTGACTTTGGTTTGGGTTAGGTAGGAGGGGTGGCTGCTGCTGCAATTCTGCATAAGATGTTGACGCCTCCATCCCGTCTGGTGATGGAGTAGCAGGGGCCTGATAAATCAAATGTGCGTGGCCTGGATTTGGATTCATAATGCGCCTCTGGGTCGGCACGTTATTTGGGTTGGGCAGAGGTTGCGAAGGAAGGGTGCCAGGTTGGCGAGAATTTGCCATCTGGGCCAGTTGGTTGCGAACCTCTGTGATCTCGTCCTTGTGCTGTTTTTGCATCGCCGCATTCGTCTTTTGAATGTCAGCCAGTGTTTGAAGGATAAGAGCCAGTTGATCCTGATTTTGCCTGGATTGGTAGGTGGGATTGGGCCGAGGCTGAGGCGGCTGATATGGACGAGGAGCTTGTGGGCGGGGTTGATATGGTGGTTTTTGAGAATTTCCTACCCACTGAAAGTTAGGATGATTTCGCCATCCAGGGTTGTAGGTATTGGAGTATGGGTCATTCTGGATGGCGTTGAGGTCCTCGCAGTTCTGAGGAACCTCAGGAAAGTCAGAATACGAGGGTTCAGAGTTCCCCCAACTCGAATAGAAGGGATCAGAGGTTACTCCGATCCGAGAGGTAGACGGGGGTGGATATGGGTCCATCCCCTTGGCAGGTTGGTGATAGATGTTTTGCACTGTTTCCCTTGCCAGAGGAGGTCGTGTAAAAGAATTTTGTGCAGAGGTGGCTTGCTGCAAATGTTGAGTTAGCTCGTCCACCTTCTTTTCTATGATAGAGACCTTGTCCAACCGACTGGCCATCAGTTCCAGGTCGACAGAAGTGGACAGGTCCTGCGTCTCATGTGTCCCTCTTAGATTCGTTGATGCGCGGGCATTCGTCCTGTCGAATAGGCCCAAGGAGTCATTGTTTATGGAGTTCTCGCACATGTTTTCGAGAGTCTCCCATACCGTGTCCTCGTGTTGGCCCATGATGTTTCCTCCACATGTTGCATTAACGAATAGACGAATATCCTCACGGAGTCCCTGGTAAAAAGACTGGACTTGTTCCCACTTAGGAACTCCGTGATGGGGGCACTTTCGCATGAGATCTAGGAATCGATCCCAAGCTTCATGAAGAGGTTCTCCCGGTTGTTGAGTGAAATGAGTGATCTGGTGGCGCAAGGCATTTGTCCGGCCAACAGGGAAGAATTTTTTCAAAAATTCGGACTGTAATTCCTCCCAAGTGTTGATCGGGCGGGTCTGAGTCTGATACCAGTGTGCAGCCTTGTCCAAGAGGGAGAACGAAAACATTTTCATGAGTAGGATATCCCGGTTTTGTACATCTGACCCGAAGGTCTGGGCCAAATGCTTGAGTTGTTTAATGTGTTGGAATGGATCCTCCGAGTTAAGCCCATGGAACTTCGGTATGGCATGAATCATATTGGGCTTCAGATCAGAATCAGGTCCTCCAATTGGGATTCGTACTCGGGGTTCGATTGCCACCGCAGCAGGATTATAGTGATCTCGCATCATAGGTCGCTGCGGTGGGTTTACAAAGTTCTGAAAGAGATCGTTCAAGCGTTGAAGTTGGTGTTCAAGGTTATTCTCCTCTTCAATGGGTTGTGCCATGATGGGAGAAGAAGGGGAATCAGGGTCTGAGTCAGATGAAAGATTTATGTGGCGGGGTTGCTGCACAAACAAGGGCGTCGAGGCTTGGCCTCGACGAGAATGAATTTCTAAGGGAGGTCTTAAAGGTGGTCTTAAGGACCTCCTACCGAACATGCACCGAAAGATGTGATGAGATTAGAAGGTGCTGGACCCAATCAAGACACCCAAGAATTGTTGCGTGACTATAGAGGTTCGGGGCAGATGGACCCCTGGATCAGAAGATCGTCCACCTGAGTAATACCTGGGCAGCCAGAGAGGGAGAGTCCCGCAAAGACCCCTACACGGTAGAGCGTCCCCACGGGTTACAGGGTTTCCCCCACCCGACCTCTCTGGTCACTACGGTTCCAGGTAAACCAGAATGGGGATCTTGACTTCTTAAGTCTACTTTTTTTTTTATTTTAAGATCAAGGTGCTTAATGTTCCACTTGAACTTTTAAGTATTTTGAGTGCAAAAGTGACCTAATATTAAGGTTGGTTGACCCGAGGGATCAACTTCACCTCTTGTTCCTTTGAGAGCTTTTAGGTCCTTCCTTTTATGGTTCAAATGGATTATCAGCCTGATTTGCTTAGGGTTCCTCTTGTATAAATCGTTTCAAACATGGTTTTGGCACACCTCTTTTTGGAAAGTTTGTTTCTTTGTTTTAGAGAAGATGTGTCTCTAAAAACCCTAGCTTTGCAATCCCTAACTTGGCTCTAGTGGGTCCAATTTAGTTGCCTTAGAAATTAGCACCTAGGGCTCAATCAAGAAAGTTTTAGCCCTAGTTGCCTTAGTTGGATGAACAGACAAAAATATGTTGAAATGAAAATAAGGCAACTTGATGAGTTACTAAATATGAAACAGGTAGCCCTAAGTTGATTTCTCTCTTTTCTTTTTCTTTTTTTGGTTGTGAGAGGGTTAAGAGAGAGGGCTTATGGAGATTACCTGTTCCTTGGAGAGTCTGTTGTGCAGTTGCTATTCTTTCCTTTTTGTTTTGCTTTCCCTGAATGAACACAGCAAAAGAGAGAAGTCAAGTTGGATATTAGATAGAAAAGTTGTACTCAAAAGTTTTAAAAGTGCCCGTTGCTCCCCGGCAACGGCGCCAAAATGTTTGTCGCACTTTTGTGCGATTTGTTAAAAGATAATATCGCGTTATAATATAGCCGCTAAAGCGTTCAAAACAAATAAAGATTTTTATTACTCGAAAATCGGAGTATCCGAGGTCGAACACAGGGAGCAATCTCAGTACTTTGTAAAACCCAAGAAAACAACTGTTACATGCAAATATAATTGATTCAAAGAGTTTTTAGAAAAAGTAGAATTAGACGTCTGATTTATGTATAAGACGTCTTAAATGTGATCTTTCTTTCTTTCTTCCTTCTTCTCCTTTCTACTTCTGTATCTTTCCTTCTGCTTTGCCTTTCTGATCTCTTTGCAATCTTCCCTTGTCCTTCTTCTTCTTCTCTGCGAAGACTTCTAATCTTTCTGCTTTCCTTCTCCTGCGAAGGCTTCTTTCTTCTTCTGTCTTCTTCTTTGGCTTGCTTTTCCTTCTTCTGCAGCGGCCAAGTCCTTCTCCTGCGATCAGCCTGCCTGCACAGGACCAAAACGTAACCCTTCTCTCTCTACCCGCGCGTCTCTCTCTCTCAAGCAATTCACTCAGAGCTGCTCTCCCAGAGCCACAGGCATTAATCGGGTCGGATCGTACCCGGGACCAGGCGCACCTGAAGGTGGTGTGATGCGCGAGGAGTGCGTAGGTCTAGGTCGGGTCGGATCCGCCAAGTCCGCGTGGTCAGGTCGCGGACGAGGCGGGTGTGGGGTCAGTGAGGGACCTCACCCCTGTGCTTACTGAGGCGATAAGGGTATATCACAAAACCAATTTATAGTGTACCTGAGGTTTGTAATCCCACGATGTCGGACTAAAGGTTTCGTCCTTCCCTCACGTGCGCCTGCAGACTCTCGTGTGCAATTGCCCATGCTGAAGGCCCTGCTGCTACTCCAAGCTGAACTCAGTCACCTCGGAACACTTGCGAGAGGCTGCTGCACCTGCCGCCTGGGAAGCCTGACGCCTGCTGCTGCTCCAAGCTTCCTACTGCTTCGGCTGTTAATGGCGGCCGGGGCGTTCACCTGAGATTCCACAGAACGGCCTATTGGCCCAATCAGAATAGCTGGAAACCTTCGCCGTGGCACGGCGAAGGCGGTGGGTGATGCTGCAGGTTGTCGGTCGGCCTAGGCGTGCGCGCCTAGGTCAACCTGTGGCCGGAGATGGTGGGTTGTTCGGGGGGTGGTTATGGAGGTCTGGAGTGGTAGTTGTGGGGTGGAGCGAGTTCCTGGTGGTGAGGCGGAGCTCCTGAGGTGGTCGGCGAGTCGTGTGGAGTGGCGGAGTGGTGTGGGCGGCTCGCCGGAGTGCGGTCGGAGGCGAGGAAGATGAAGGCGGATAGGTACTGTCGAGGGGTAATCAAGTAAAATAGTTGGGGGAAAAGAGAGAGGAGAGGGTAGAGAACGTATCTGGGGTTGTCTGGAGGGAAGGGAGGCGGCGGAGAGGACGGCTCGTAACTGCCGTCGTCGGGGAAGAAAGACCCTGAGGGAGGAAGCGGTGACGAAGACGAGGTCAGAAGCGCGCACGTGGGGTACAGCGCGACGCGGGAGGAAGCGGCGGAGAGGACTCTGCTGCTGGTATGGCAGCAGAGCGACAAGAAGGAGGGAAGGAGGTCGCTGGAGCTTGTGGGTCGTTTGGCCGGAGATGGGAGAGGGAGGAATTTGGAAGGGATCTCCGTCAAAATCAAGCTTAGCCTCTTCGGCCGGAGTTGTGGGTTCTTATATAGGCTCTGGACAGGGTGTGCAGGGCGTGAAGGGCACGTAATTGCCTGAGGTTGGTCGCCGGAGATGGAAAGGAGTTAGGATACCCAAATCTCTCGTGCGTTCGCACGAGAGATTGAGTTCACACCAGTGATTGTAATTGACTTTATAAGGAAGGGAATTCCTCAGAGAATCCTCCTTCCATTTCTGGGAGGGAATCTCTGAGGGATTAGAGAGCAATCCCTCTCCGAACCTCGCCGGAGCTCGGTTCTGCCCTAGTAATGGCGGCAGGACCGGTTTGCAAAGGAGGCGAAGAACCTAGGGGGTTCTCTACAACGGTATTCAAAAGATAGGGACCAATTTGTGATTTGGGTGTACTAAATTGCAAAGTAGGTCAAGATGACCCCTCCTTAGGTCCAAATTTTGGTACAAACCTAATTTGGACCTAAGGAATCCAATGGCGAAGTTAGATTTCAGGTTTGACCTCATTTGACTGGACATTTTGCGTAAAAACCCAAATTAGGTTAATTGAAGAGCTAGGACCCTAATCTAGGTCAAACTAGGTTCCAAAGGCCAAATTAAGTGTTCTAAACCCTAGAGTATGTTTTTCCATGATTTATAGAGGGTTTACTTGCTTTTTGTTCTGACCGAAACCTTGTTAATTTAAGCGGGTCTGTTTTAGGGTTACCAAGTGTCATTTAGTTCTTAGATTGCACATGAACCCATTTCTGATTGACTCAACCCACTTTTTATCTCATTTATACCATTTGACCTCTGTTCTGCCTCTGAGAAATCCCGTTTACGTACTGCAATGGTAAAATTGCAGTTTTAACCTTTATTTCATGTTTTCTTCTCAGAGCACTTGTTCCTTCAGTTAGGCCTTCTTCCAGGTTATGTAGGTGCTTTTATCTTCTTTATTGGGTCAAAATGAGCTAGTTATGGCTCATGATGAGGCTCTCATCAGTTATGGAATGAAAACTAAGGTGGGGGTGGTGTGGGGGACACCTACAAAACACTCTACCTACACTTTACTCTAGTCTACCACACTTCGATCTCCATGCTAGGGTACCTGCAAGACAGTAGATCGAAGACAAGTAGCGTTAGTGCTATGTAAATGCAAAAAAGCACAGAAAATAATAAAGTAAATTCTGTTGCCTCCCTGGCAACGACTCCAAAATAATTGCACGTGTTTCGAGAGTTTGAAATCAGGGTTATAAGTAACCCATCGTCGTAGTTGCAAAACTCGTGGTCAAATAAAATTTATACCGAAACTCCAATGGAGTCCCAGGTCGAACACAGTGAGACGACATTTACTTTAATTGAAAACCTGCTTCATTTTGTTTGTTTTTGGTATTTTAGGGTTTTGTTATTTTTTTTGTATTTTTGAAAGAGAAGACAAGCAAAATGAATCACAAGATAGAGATGGAACAAATATGATATATATATCACTCCAATGTCAATTATAATAAACTATGAAAGCATAAAAAGAGAGGGGTGTGAGAAGAAATCTCCCGAATCGGTTGTTCGGTGAGATGACGGTGCTTGGTGAAAGCTTGGACGAAGGAGGTGAGGAGTGGGACAACAGAGGTGAGATGTAGGAGGATGTCGGGTAGAGGAAAGCTTCGACGTAGCTCCAGAATGGAGGTAAGAAGGTGGAGATGATCTGCTACCGGAATGGAGGTGGGAGGACAGCTCCAAGGCGACCTATGAATGGGGATGGGAAGAGGGATGAATATTTGGTGAGGCTAAGATTCGCTACACTAATAGGAGCCTTGGGAGCTTGAGAGTAAGCTCTAATGGAGCGTTGGTAGGCTTACTAGAGCTTAGGAGTAGGTAGGAGTTGAGTAGGTAGAGATGGCTTGGAAGGGAGGGGGTGTAGGTCCTTTTATAGTGTGGACGAGAAGAGGAAAAAATAGGTATAGGACCATTAGTAACCTCCAGAATGTCGCTAGAAGTGTCGCTATAGACAGCTCATGCCCGCTCACACCCGCTCACTCCTACAGCTAACTTTGCAAGCGCGCAAAGAATTAGCGACGGCTGTAACATTGCTGTAAGTCCAGCTCATGCGTCGCTGGCATTACGTTGTCCCCATCTTTGTTGCGCGTGCGCACCAACGATGTTGCACGCGTGTGGTGGCACGTGCATGTGCATGGGCGGCCTGGGCTACGCCATGTGGTGCAATCTGGGCCATCCATCTTCTTTTCGTTGTAGGGGCAGCGACAGAGGTCTGATTGAGTCGATTCTCACGCAGTTAGGCTGCGATCGTAGACCCGAATCAATCTACGCGGTCGGATTTGACATTTGAAACTCCGAATTATGTCACCTAGTCCTTTGGCCATTGATCTTCCTTAGACTACATATGGTGCTACAGGACTTCGATCGAGGCGATTTCGGAGGCGTTGGACTCCGATAGTCATCTTGATCAGATCCGTATGGTCAGATCATCAATCCGAGGCTACGAAATAAATACCCTTCTCTCCTGACCACAAAAAGTATGTAATTAACCTGAATTATATACTACTCTAAATGCACAATGTGCTATGCAATATTTATAGTATGAAATGCAAATCTAAGCCTAGGAACATGCATGAATAGATATTTTACCTCCAATAAATGTGTTTACATCAGGGGGTGTGTACGCCTTTATATAGTGGATGGGAAGATGAGTATCCCACGCACAGACATTTAGTGACAGCTACAAGCATCACTAAAGGCCGCTCGAGCTATCGCTGAAGATCCACACCTCTTCATTGCCTTGGCTGGCGCACGCACTACGCAGGCCATTTAGTGACAATTGCAAGTGTCACTAAAGGCCTGTGTCGCTGAAGATCCGCGAATATCCCCGCTGCTCATGCTCTGTGCCTAAATCTTGCTAGTCCTTAGCAAGTGCAAGACTAAATGCATTGTATCAAGAGTTTACTAAAGGTTTATTTGTTTCATCCAAAAATTCAGAATCCAGATAACCATGAATATATAATGTTGTGGCTTTTGCAATGGATCCAAGCGAAGAGTCGATATACATTTAAAGCTTGTACTCGACCCCTAGTAAAATTCTATTGGGATAGCCAAACCTCTTCTCTCAGGGATATAAACTATTCTCTGATTTTAGCCCTGGCTTTTGGCTTAGGTAGCAGATGTCTGAGTTAACTGGATTTGTATTTGGTGGCTCACTCTCTTCTGGTACTACATGGAGACTAGTATTTCAGAATCTAGATTATTAGATTATTGAGTAACTTAATGTAGAGAAGGGTTGGAAAACATAGAGAAGGGTTCGAAAACGGTGCTCTCTTTTAATCTTTTATACCTTTTCTTTTCTCGCTTTCTCTCCCTTTTTCTTTTTCTTTTTCTTCCTGAGCTCACATCTTACCAGATTTGCAGCTTTATTTGGTGGTCTTACATGGCATTACACTTTAATTAGGTTTTAATAACCCTATGACTAAGTCAAACTCCTCAGCTAGTATTCAGGCAGTCAGAAATACAGAAAAATTGGTTAAGGCTGTATTTGGTGGATTGTAGGGATGGTAGGTGTTTTTGCCTTAAAACATTTTGACTTACATATCTCAAACTTCTTAACATAACACTTTTTTTTTTCACAACCAAATATCTCTTTTGAATGCTTTTTCTTCTACCTTTTTTCGTTTTATCAATATATATATCTACTAGCACAAGGCCGTTACCAACCTAATGCAACAATTCAACACGACATATATACTTTTATTTATGAGGCATTATTTGGGTTTTTTTTTTTTGGGATGACCAAGAGGATCTCGGGTGGCTTATTTGGTGGAAGTGCTACACTCGAGACCAGGTAGGGAATGGATAGGATGACGTATTTTTGATCTTGACATCAATACCCTCCTTTAGCCGAGGATTTCGTAGAGGATGGTCGTGACCATCCACCTCAGTCCTAGTTTTATCAGAACTGACTCTCTGTGTTTTTGCCTTATTTGGTGGCTCTCATGTGGAATTTCTCACAGATTTAGTATCCAAGAACTAAGAGTGAAAACTATGCCCATCTCTGAGGTTCATTATTCAATTATTAAAGATTAAAGAATCCTTGCACTAGCCTTAGAGCACCAGTAAACTCTCTACTCTCATCTCACATGTGTTTTGGTGGATCTATTAAAAGATAGTTCACCTGACTCCCTGATTGTTGTCCAAGGGATCAGGAGAAGAAGCGATGCTTCTTCTCGACAAACTAGAGATGTCAATCAATTTTCACAAAGGATCCATTGCAAAATCTACATGCAAGTATGAAATTATACTAGATTCTAAGTCTAGGAATCTACTACAGTGTTATTCTCTAATAAAACTTCTTGATAAAATGATCTAATCCCCTAATTGTTGGCAGAAAATTTTTAGTTTTTATGGACTACCCCCCCATGCCTAAGTGTTTGCATGTCGTCATACTTCAATAAAAGAAATAAGGCAAGGTGTATTGATTGCGCAACAATCAAAGGTCTTAATTGACCTAAATTAGGCTAGGACTTAGCATAAGTTAGGGTAATTCAAGCATGCAAAAGCATTACTAGCCCCTTTATTGCTTTCTTTTAGATATGCATAAAATAATGCTATAATGTACTGATTAGGTGCATTATGTCAATTGCAGGTAATAAGCTAATCAGAAGATAGATCTGAAGCTGGATCTAAAGCTGGATCTGAAGAATAAAGAATAACTAGTGTTGTAGCAGAGCTGGAGTGGAAGACCTAGATTAGATGCAGTACAGAATAATGTAAGGGAGTTAACGTATGATATTCTATTAAGTAGGAATAAAGCAATAAATTGTGAAGAACTTAGGTCCATCCTAGCCCTAAGGCAGCCTAGAAGCCTCCCCAAGCCTTAGCCACCCTTAGATTAGGTCACCGCACCCAAGGAAACCTTAAAACCCTAATTGCAGCCTCTATCTGGACATCCAAAACCCTTAGCCAACTTTCGCACACCTTAAACCCACTTCTGCAGTGTTACTGGAAGTCCAGACACTTGGTCAGACGTCCAATTTCTGCAGAATACCCAAGATAGAACCCAAAATCCCTCCTGACTCTGATTGGACATCCAAACAACAAGTCTGGACTTTTGACTTCTCACTATAAGACGTCTGACACTATTATTAGATGTCCGGAACTGCTCTCTAGTTCTTGTTTTTGAATTCAAGCATGGATCTTGAATTCTTAGGTCCCTAAACCCAATTCCAACCCCATAGGAACCTAAATTAAGGTGCCCTAACCCTAGTACATCACCTCTAGACCTCCCTAAGGACCTAATTAGGTCCTCACTAAACCTAATTGACTTGGATTATGGTCAATCTCTTCAGTCTATTCAATTGGACTTATTGAGTCCAATTGGGCCCTGATCTCAGCACACACTGTCCAATTGGACTCAGTGAGAGTCCAATTGACCTAAACCTGACTTAATTGAGTTATTTTACTCTCAATTAGGTTTCCACACACCCAATTAAACTTGTATTAAGTTTAATTGCACTTTACCTTAGTGAATTAGGGTTTACAACCCTAATTTGAGACTTACCTTGACCTAAACCCACTAGAACCTAACCTAATCAACCTAGCCACCTAAGTTTCGACCTACACACACCCACACACACCATCCACATGAAAATACCTAGCCTAGAGTTCTCTAGAACTCTCTACCATGTGTTGTTGCCTTGGTTGCTAAAATTAGCAACCAAGAGCCATTCAATTTTTAGATCCACATTTGGTGGATCTAAAAAGTACCATCCATCCTCTCTCTCACTCTCCCACGAGCTCCCACCATAGGCCACTCTAGAGAATTCCATAATTCTCTAGAGAGCTTCCCTTAGGTCTATAAAAAGGACCTAAGGGGTGGCACTTTGGACCCATTCACTCTTGGCTCCATTTTAGTTAGCTTCATTCCACCTCCACTCCACCTTCACGAGTAGCTTCACCATGGTCACCACCATCTCCATGACAAGATGTTGGATCACCTCCTCAACCTCTCTCCAAGGGCTGGCCTAAGCACCATTGGCCACCCCTCCTCCTCTCAATCAAGTCAAAGTGCATCAGAGCCCATCTCTGAATGCCCTTAGTTCTAATAGATTAGATTATAGTTCTTCATAGTTTTTTTGCCTTATTTACTGCTTAATAGTGTGGCTCTAAATTCTTCACCAATGATGCATGCATAATCCCCCCTTCGATTCATGTATGCAATCATTTTCTGCTACCTAGATTTATGTTTTCAAGCATTCCTCTACAAGCTTTCCATGAGCTTTATGTTGCAAACACCATCATGAATCAATGAAAATCTTTTTCTATATATATATATATCTATTTGTGAAAGTCACCATGAGCCTTGTTGCAATATTTTTGTGTGATTAAAGTTGCATGTTTTAATTTCTAATATTCTGACAACTTAGCATGTCTTGCATAAATACGAACTTAGCATAAATCGACATGCAATTTTGCATAAGTAGAACAAGAGAGATCAATTTCAAATCTGCATTTCCATTAACGCATCTCAGAGACGAATGACTGGGACTACAAGTCTCATTATCTTTATAAATTATTTTTGACGAGCATTTTCGCACATTATACTACGACGAGATCTCTATTTTCAAAACACGCACGAGAATCACCCTCTGTCAAATGGCACCATTGCTAGGGAGGCAACGGCATTTTTTATTTCGATCTCTAGAATTATCACTGATAAATCTTCCTCTGCTTGTCTTTTGATGTGCAGAAAAATAGGGAAAAATGGGATCTGCACACACAACGAGTGCAGAAAAAATACTAGGTGCAGATCATATCTTTCTTAGTTTAGGCTTGATTTGAACTTTAGGTAAGATTTCCTTCTAGCAATTTCAATTGAAAAAAAAAAAGCCTTTTTATCTTCGTGAAAAAGAAAAAAAAAGTCTAGGTAGTTAGATTAGGTTTCCATTTGAATCCTAGGTTAGTTCTTGAAAAAAAGGAGAAAAGAATTTTTTGAAAAAAAAATTTAAAAAGTTTTGAAAAGAAAAAAAAATTGTTTTGGTGGAATATTTGAATTTTGAATTCAAACACCTTTTAAAAGCTTTCCTACCACCCTCTAATTTTCGCCCAGATTTCAAATTTCGACTGGAAAAATTAAATTATCAAAAAATTAATGAGAAAAAAATTCTGAAATTCAGGATATACGTTCATTTTAAAACCATTTTTCAAATGGCATCGTTCATTTGAAAAATTCCAAGTACAAAAATTTTAAAAATTAGCGAAGTGCAAGGGGGTCAGACTAACCCAGATTTGAAAATTTTCAAAATTCAAAAAGCAATTCCGAGTAATCCACGAATTTATTTTGACTAAAAATGGTGCGGTTTGAAAGCTGATTTCATTAGCTTTAATTCCCATATTTTTCCTGAATTTGTGAAGATCATTTGATACTATTTCAATTTGAAAAATCGACCAGGGGTCACAATTCCAGTTCCGACCCCCTGACATTCAAAAATCCCTAGAAATTTGGTTGAAATAGTAAAAATCACAAAAAAAATTTCTTTGAAAGGATAATTGAAGAAGGAACCTACTTGCAAAATTTCAGTTTATTTGGATTCAAATTTTATCTAGAGAATTATTTGTGTTTCATTTGTCTGCTGAAATCGCAAAGAAGAAAACCCTAGAATTCCATGAACCCTAGGTTGTACCTTTAGGGTTACATTATAGAGACCACATTTTGGCAAACCTAGACTTAGTCAAGTCTAGTGTTTAGCCGGTGAGCTTGGTCACCTTGTAAGCCACTCACCAAGAACCCCAACTGAAGAAAAATGGGTTGAAATTAATTTTAAAACACGTAAGCAAACCCAAATTCTTTGTTGTACTATTGGGTGACTTCAACCTCTCTTGCTGAACCTGGTGACTAAGTTTGCGGGGCAGTGTCAAATGACCGCAGCTCAGGGGTAACAGAATCGGAGGCATGAGCCGAAGGAAGAACCTTCCCCTTAGTCCTCTCGTAACCAGACTGGCTGGGTTAGCTTGAGAGGCGGGAATTACTTTCATTCGATTGAATGATGAATTTTCTCTTCAGGAATTAGAATTTTAAATGAAAAATCTGATCATCTGATCATAAGGACGATCTGATTGACAGGGCCTTAGCCTTGTCTAGCTGGCTGTACCAACCTAGGGTTTGGTTGGTGTATGCAAGGAAGGAGGTCACTCAGACCTCGACTAGTTAGATCTTGGGAGTCAATCCCAAGGAGGCGGAGGCGATTCGTCACTTCGCCCGGACCATCTTCTCCCCTACCTTTTTCTTCCACTCGCTTAAGCACAATGGCTAACACTGGATCTAGACCTAATCAGGATCTAGAAGAGCTGGACCCACGAGCTTATCTGAGAGCCTGGGTCATTGAATCAACTCAACCTTGGGATCAGAACCCAAGGTGGCGAAGATGACTTTTCGCTTCGCCTAATCCTTCTCCTCGGGTTACCGAAATGGTTAACACATATCCTAACCCTGGATATTATGACCCATACCAGCCGGTCCCTTAAAGGACCGCATCTTATAACCCAGGATATGGACTTCATACTCCTGCTTCTAACCCATGGAATATGGGTAGACCTGATTCACCCCCTGGAACACCTAAAGAACTGCCAGTGCATATGCGACCACATTATAGAATACAGAGAGCTGTAGCTAGCACTAAGAAGAAGGCTGCTTCCTATCTACACGAAATTCAAGCTATCACTGAGCCAAACCAAAGACAAAGCTGGATTCCGTATCAACAAGCTGTGATGGAACTCCTTCAGGGAACAACAGGGATAACAAGGCTAGTTGGACAAAATCGAGAAACTCAAGAGCTACTGCTTTTGAGATATCAAGTGGAAAATAGCCTTGAAGACCTCGAAGAATCTGAAACGACTACCCCCGACAGACACACAGGAGATTCTCAGGAGCAGATGCCGGAAGATAATTCAGGGAGAGAAGAATCTAGCTTGGATATGAGACAGGAGGAGGAAATGTTTCGAATGGGTTCATCTGAGAACTCCATTCAGGAAACTGAGGAAAGGACTGATATCTCCAGGACTGAGCCACAATCGGATTATCCTGAATCCTGGGAGATACCTTTTGGGTTAGATAGCCCAACCGTGATAAGGGAAGTAGATCCATTTGAGGATATAGATCTTGAGGCAAACATTACATGTGACACTACTGATCAATCTAGGCCACTTCCCATTATAGGTGAACCTGTGCTGGAGCCAACATCTTCTGATCTACACTCTTCTTCTTTCACCTACATACCTAATTTGGATATTAGAGATTATGAGATGGCACTTTCTATCCCTAATCCTGACATCCGAAGCCCAGAAGTAGCTATGGATGTTTTGACCGAAGAAATGGATATGCTACCTGAGGCAGGAATTACTGAGGAGCCCAATGCATACGAGGGTGAAGCTTTGAGTAGAATGAGCTGGGGACGCACCTACCATCCAAGTCAATCTAATGGATGGCTTGACTCCAAGCCTGAAGTGTCAGCCTCTGATGAATCAGAGATGAGTACTGATTAGGACGATGTAATTTCTAACGAGGATTTCAGTGACCTTCCCATAGATCTTCTACTTTAATGGATACCCCCCTATGATCCAGAGCTTGGAGAGGGCATGATCTTTGATGTCAATTATCGTTACGAGGATCCCTATGACTCAGATTTTGGTTCCAAGATACATGTTGATCTACTCCCCCAGCAACTTCCTACTGAATTATGGGACATGATAAACCAGCTGAATCAACATCATGATCGCCCCCTCTAATTATCCTCTATTTTCCACCACCACTCCACACTTTCTTGTAGTTAGACTTTTTGGAGTAGGGGTGCACAATCAGCTAGTTCGCATCTTCGGACCACTGATTCTGGGAGCTTATGAGCACATCTTTCACTTAATCTTGACCGGCTCTTATGCAAGAACTGATACATCTGATTGAGTTCTTGCCCAGTTGGAGGCGTTAAACACAGCATCTACCTCACATTCTACCATCACCCTATACATACTTGATAAGTCGATTTTCCCTTTCGAATAATATGATTAAGATGATTTGTCTTTTTAGTATTAAAGTGGTGGAAAACCACTTAGAAAAATAATTAGAATTAAAATTAAACCACTCACACGAGAGTGGATCGTGTCCACAGGGAGCCAATGACTTATTTAAACTCGCAATTAGGTAGAAATCAAGTTCACTGGAATATTCGTCAAATCAAACAACGCCTATGTAGCTCTGAATGTAAACCTTAAATTTATGGAGAAGTCAAGGGATGTTAATGTAATTTTTACGTAAGAAAATTATCCATGTGCAAAGGTATGCCATATACTTTTCACTTGCATGCATACTAAAATGTAATTAAAAATTAAATACAATGCACATAGAGATGGATAATAAGGCTTAACAATTCTCTAGAGGCATAAGATGAAGGCATAAATTCACCACAATTTAATTAACCAAATAAATCAAGAAAATGAATGTGGCAATGGCAATTTCTGTAAATAGAAAAGAAAGTAAAAATAGAGGATTATACCTCTCTCCTCCTCGCACATGGGAGAGAGGCTCATTTGAGGAGCAACTCCGACAAAAGGTCTGTCGGAGCGAGGCCTTCACGGCGATGGCAGCGGCGCATCCTGAGATGGCTTGGGTCGGCTAGATGGAGGAGAGAAGCAGCGGTAGCGATGGCTGTTGCTACTACTCTTGCACGCGTTGCAGCTGGAGGTGCGGGCGGCTGCTGAGGCGTGGGAGGAGAAGGTGCGCTAAGCTACTAGAAGTGGGCGCACGTGCTCTTGCACAAACTGCGGCTGGAGGTGCGGGCGACGGCTGAGGCATGGGAGGAGAAGGTGCGTTAAGCTATTGGAAGTGGGCACGTGCGTCTGCTGCGGTGGAGGTGCAGCGCATGCAGGTGGCCTACTCCAAAAGATGAAGAACGTCGAGGGGAGGCACGCGCAATGGCGCGCGTGACAGGGGCTGAGGCGTGGGGAGGAGAAGCGGTGGTTGCAGCTCTATGTGCTGCAGCGGGCGTGGCGAGGGTGCGTGGGGCGCACGAGGTGGTAGTGGAGGGCTGCTGCGGGTGTTTTGGAGGTGCAGCAAGGGGCCCGCACGGTCCTGCTGCTGCGGGAGTGGCATGGCTTTTGGGTTTGTCTTTGGTGGAGTGGAGGAGAAACAGAGGATGGGGAAGAAGATGAAAGTGGTGATGGTGCCTGTGGATAGGGGTAACAAGTCGTGCATCATTAGATGCACTCACGGTAGGCGAGCTTCAAGGAGCTTGTGCACGGTGGTGGTCACGTCCATCCTCTTGGCGCGGTGGTCTATCACCCCGCCGGCCCACGGTATGATGGAGCTTGGAGGTGGAGGCCCACGGTGGTGGAATGCTGCACGGTGGTGGAATGGGTGGTGGCCTCCCCTTGCCTAGTCATCTCTTCCTCCCTTTGTAGCTGCAAGTGATAATTTGAAATCCAAAGAAGCAGGATCAGATGCTCTTCATGGCCAATGAATGCTTGCAGCTGTGCATGAACGGTTGTGCGAGGAGAAGAAGTAGCCATTACCTGTGGAGGAAGAGAATAAGAAAATAATAAAATATTATAATTATTTATGCATAAACCCTTAACTTCTATGTTAAATTAAAACAATGCAAGTAATTCACCTAATTGATTAACTAATCAAATGCATGCAATTCTAAGTTAATTCTAAATGCATGCAATGAATGAACTATGCAATTAAGCTAAAAATATGAATTAATTTTTTTACATCCTAATGTATGCCATCTAAATGTTATAATTAACTTAATGTCTAGGAATTTAAATACTTAAATAGCCCACAAATATGGGCAAATCAATACTCGCTTTATACATAGCATATTTTTCTTTTAAGCATATTTCCTTTTCACATATTGCAAACTATCAGGTTGGTAGATGTTGAACGTTAAACTTCAGGAGCAATTCCAGGTGATTTCTACTTATTTACTCCCTATTGTAATTATTTTCTTTTATATTCATGCATGAGGACATGCAAGAACTTAGGCATGGGGGGGTAAATACGACAAAACTGAGAATTTTTATGCCAACATTTAGGAAAACCTCGGAGCTACATGTCAAATGTACTTTAGGACCCTAAATAAAAGAACAACCGACTCCACCTCCAATGCTCACATTGAAGCTAAAAATCATCTGCAACAGCCTCTTTCGACTCTCCCGCTCATCTTTTGTTCTAAATTTAGGGCCAAGTTGAATGTAACCTGAAAGGGAAATTTCATGAAGTATGAATATAAGAGGTTACTTGTTTATAGCATATGTACATAGTGCATCCATGAATAAGATTATTTTATTAAGAGAATGCATTAGGAATTTTATCCTCTAGTTGATCCCTGTAATCTGGAATCCAGTACAAGTTTTCACACACACGTAGAATTTGCATTGGATTCACTGTGAAGGCTAATAAACGTCATTAGTCTGTCAAGAAGAAGCAGTGCTTCTTCTCTTGAATCCTTGGACAATGCTTTGGGAGTCAGGAAGATTTTCTTCCAAAAATCCACCAATAGTGTGATATGAGAGTAGAGTCTACTGGTGCTCTAAGATTAATGCAAGGAATCCGGAATCCTAGATAATTAGGTGATGATACTTAGAGATAAGGTATAGTTTTCGCTCTCGGTTCCTGCGTATACATTTTGTGTGAATTTTGAGAGACACCAAATAAGGCAATTATGTGGAGAGCGAGTTTTCATAAAACTAGGGCTATGGTTGATGGTTATAACCATTCTTTACGAAATCCTCGGCTGAAGGAGGGTATTGATGTCAAGGTCAGAAATACACCATCCTATCCGTCTCTCTCGGTGCCATGAGTAGGCACTTCCAGCAAATAAGCCACCCAATGTCTCTTGAGTACCACCAATCCCTAATAATGCCACCTCAATAAAGTTCATGGATGTGTGATAGTTGCGTTGTGTTAAAAAAAAATAGAAAAATTAAAAAAATTAAAAAAATGATAAAAAATGATGAAAAGAAAGAAAAATTTGAAAAAATTAGAAAAGAAGAAAAAGCAAAGAAAAAAAGAGAACGAATATTTAGTGTTTATTTCAGTTGCATTGAGGCAATACCACCAAATAAATTTTTATTTAATTCCTCTAAGTCTAACCTTGGATCAGTTATCAACATGGTCTGTGTCAGATTCATTGTCCCCATCACCGTACCTCGAAGGGTGCCTGGCTTTCGATGCTTCGGGATAGCACCGCCCATTACCACCCCAAGAACTACTGGCAATCGACACTTCGAGATAGTATTGCCCATGGATTTCTTAAACCAATTCAGGCCTGTGGGAATCGGCACTTCGAGATAGGGCTACCCATGGTACCTAAATCGCACAATGCACTTACATGTCCCCAGTAGGATGGATATCCTAAGAGATAAGCACCGAGGAGGTAACATGTTATCATCGCATCCTCAAGGTGAGTATATACTCCACCTCTCCTACGGCGGGAACTCTTCCAATCAAATTGTGTTTTCAAGCTTCTCCTAAGTCAAAACTAAGAGAACCAAATTTTCTTTAAGAAATGAATTAGGGCGATCACTATTTACACAAGACCAATTGTGTGTGAAATGTGGATGCTTAGGTTACGAGGACCCGTAAGCCAAAAGGTAAAACATGACTCCAGGTACTACCCAGCCTTTAACTCAATCTCTAGCTGAATGGTCTAAAACTTAACTCCTAATTAAGTTTTTAAGTCTTCAAACGACCCTAAGGGTCTAAAGCTAGTAGTTCAACCTAGCTTCTAAGGTTCGACACCTAGAATCAACTTAGTCTAACTTAAAGTTCTGGTCTGCTTAAGAATGCAGGGCCTAGCCAATTAAGCTCAATAATAACAAAATATTTTTCCCTTTGTTCTCTCTCTCTTTTTCTTTTTTTAATGCAAATGTATACAATGCGAAATGCTTTAACTAAATGCATGAATGCACTATGTATAAATGCTATGTATATCCCCAAGTACACCCCCCCATGCCTAAAATCTACAATGTCCCCATTACAAAGAAGGATATTACCTGGGTCAGAGATGAGCTACCGTTAATTTGCTAGTAGCCGAGTAGCCAAAGAACCCACAAATCAGGTTCAAGGATCATAGAAATAGGCCCTAAAAATGAGCAAAGTAATGCTGGACTAGAAAATAGGTAACTTAGGATGTTAGCAAGCTGATGATGAATCCCAATAGCAAATGCTCGCCCAACTAAGATGGGAATGAAATCTTCCTAGGTCACCAGAGGAGGCTCTAAAGGATAAACTGGCATAACAACCTCCAAAGGGGTAGGGGGAGGATGACAAGGATCCTCTAAAAGGAATGGGGAAGGAATGGTGCAGAAATAAACCCCTAAGGTAATGGAATGACCATAGGAATCATCAATCCATACCCAATATCCCATTACAAGAGATATTGGTTTGTTAAGCCCCCCGGTCAAAACAAAAGTGAGCATATCTCTAAGCCAAGGATTGTTGATGAGAGCCTCATCATGAGCCATAACTAGCTCATTTTGACCTAATAAAGAGAATAAAAGCTCCTGCATGACCTAGAAGAGGGCCTAATTGAAGGAATAAGTGTTCTGAGAAGAAAACATGAAATAAAGGTTAAAACTACAATTTTACCATTGCAGTACATAAACGAAATTTCTCAGAGATAGAGCATAGGTCAAATGGTCTAAATGAGATAAAAAGTAGGTTTATTTAATCAGAAATGGGTTCATGTGCAATCCAGAAATTAAATGACATTTGGTAACCCTAAAACAGACCCGCTTAATTCAACAAGGTTCCGGTTAGGATAAAAATCAAGTAAACCCTCTAAAAAACATGGAAAAATATCCTCTAGGGTTTAAAACATTCAAATTTGCCTTTGGAACCTAGTTTGACCTAGAATAGGGTCCTAACTCATCAATTGACCTAATTTGGGATTTCACACAAAATGTCCAGTCAAACATGGTCAAACCTAAAATCCAACTCCACCATTGGATTCCTTAGGTCCAAATTAGGTTTGTACCAAAATTTGGACCTAAGGGGAGGTCATCTTGACCTACTTTGCAATTTAGTACACCCAATCACATTTTGGTCCCTATCTTTTGAAAACCATCACAACAACCCTCCTATCTTTCTCGCCAATCTTACAATCAAGTCCTTCTGCCATTATTGGGGTAGAATCCTTCTCTGGTGAGGTTGACAGGGGGGATACGCTCAGATCCCTCAGAGATCCCCTCCTAGAATTGGAAGGGAGATTCTCTGAGGACTCCCCTTCCATCTGAGCCCGACCATGATCCTAGATTTGCACCGAATCTCTCATGCAAATGCATGAGAGATTTGGTTATCTAACCACCTTCCACTCCGACGAGAAGTCGGTGGCTAGAAGCTTGCCTTCCACGCACCAGAAGCACGGCCAAGCACCTATAAATTAAACCCTAACTCCGGCCGAACCTCCTCAACTTGACTTGGCCGGGATTCCACCTCAAATTCATCTCCTTCTCCAGCCAAGGTGTCCAGCGAGCTCTGGCGAGCCCCCCCTCCCCTTCTTCTTCGCTCTACCACAAAACCAGTAGTAGAGCCATCTTCCTCATCCTCCTCCGCGTCGTGCAACACCCACGCACGCTGCCCTAGCCCCGTTGTCGTCGCCATCTTCCCCCACTGGGCGTCTTCTTCTCCGGCGACAGCAGGTACTGCCGTCCGCCTCCTCGTCCCCTTCATCCCTTTAGTTAGGTGAAACTATTCTCCTCTATCCCCTCTTTCATCTCCCTCATTCTATTTCATCAAAAACCCCTCGACCGTCGCTGTTCACCATCACCTTCCTCATCTCCGGCCACCCTCCGGCGAAACGCCCCAATTGCTCCGCAGCCCCACATGCCTCGCCGACCATCACATAACCTCCACCTCACCTCACTAAGTAACCGCCGCCCATCCACAGTCCCGCTACGCCTCCACAACAGTCCCCCGAACGCACCCATCCATCCGGCCACTGGGTGACCTAGGCATGCATGCCTAGGCTGCCCCGCGGTCTGCCATCTAGCTCTTCACCTTCACCGTGACGAGGAGAAGGTCCCCTGATGATCTGATTTGGCCGCGAGGCTCTTTTCGTGTCTGACAGGTTCCACACCCCGGCCGCCATTGAAGGCATCTTGGAGAAGCTCCACACTTGCTCTAGGCTTCAGGATTGCAAGATTCCAGGAGCAGCTGACTTGGGTAGGCCTTGCGAAGCCAAGGGGTCCAGCGAGGGACACAACAGTGTCCGCAGTAGTGGCAATTGTAGGAAGGATTTCTGCGGGTGCGCGCGAGAGAAGGTCAGGAGCTTTAGTCCCACATTGGTAATTCATGATGAGCTGACATCCTTTATATTGATTTTATGAAATATGCTCCTCGCCTCCAGTTACACTTGGGGTGAGGTCCCTCACCTATCTCATTATGCCTCGTCCGTGGTTTCACCTCACGAATCTTGTGCTGACCCAACCCTGAGTACACCTCGCGCACCACCATCACGCCGGTGTGCCTAGTCACGGGCGCGCGATCCGACCCGTTTACCCCGCTCCTGCGAAAGCATCCTGAGAGTGGTTTAGAGAGAGAGAGACACGCGGTTGTGGGTAGAAGGTTAGGTTTTGTGCTTTGCTGTGGTTTTGCAGGGAAGGAAGAAGGAAGGAATGAAGCAAACACTTAGCCTCTGCTAGCAAGGGAAGAAGAGAACGAAGCAGAAGGAAAACAGAGGCAAAAATGAAGAAGGAAGGAAGCCATTGAAAAGAGAAGGAAGAGGTGAAGGAAAAAGAGAAGAAGAACTGAAGAAGAAAAGAAATAGAAGACAAGCAGAAGAAGAAGAGAAACTGAAGTAGAGACAAGTAAGAAGACCCGTAGAAGACAGAAGAAAATAGAAAGAAGCAAGGCAGAAGAAAAGCAAGAAGCACTGCAAAAGAGAAAGAACAAGCACAAAGAAGAAGAAAGGAAGAAAATCAGAAGAAGAAGAATCAAAGAAGGGAAACACATTTTTAAGATGTCTGATCCCATGATCAGACGTCCAATTCTTTCTTTTTACCATAATTGCTTTTCAAACTTATGCATTTACATTTGAATTAAAGTTTTGAGTAATTAAAGTGTTCAATTACATTCTTGAGATTAGTAGTAAATTCCAATTGCTCCCTGTGTTCAACCTCGGATACTCCGGTCTTCGAGTAATAAAACTTTTATTTGGTGACAACACTTGATCACCTATACTACGACATAATTAACTGTTAAAACACGATCGAGTTTCGCACATCAACAATCGTCTAGGGTGTCCAAGTTTTGAGGTTGCGGGATGGCCATAAGATCTAGGTTGGGTTTAATCAGCTCGGTGTCCATCCCTAACAATCTTTCCAAATCCTCAATTGCAACCCTAGCATTTCTTGCACTATCACAAGTATCTTCCTGCACTTCATCAAGAGTCAAAATTTCACCTTCAGGCATAAGTGAATCAGAGGGTGACTTCAAATCAAATGAAGGCAGGTTGGAAGCAACAGATCTAGGGATTATCCTATCAATGTCATCCCCGGGTTCTTGTTCTTTACTCAAATCTTCCCCGGAGTCTATATGTGAATCCACATAAATCTTAGAAGTTGCTTCCAAATTTTCCATTATTTCATCATGAGGAGAAATATCATCGATGGGTGTACTAAGGAAACCTAATTTGGTCAAATTTGTGACATCCTCAGGGGCTAACTCTTCAAATAAGGCATAATCACCCTTAGTGTCACTCCAAATCTTGATTGTAGGTTCCTCATATAATTTATCCTTCTCCTCATCATGCAATTCATCATATACTCGAGGTCTAGAATCATCTAAAATCTCAGCAGATCCCCTAAGGTACTCTATTTGGGGTAAATGGTTTACACTGGTAACATCGGATGCCTCAGATAGGTGAATTTCTTTAGGGTTAGGTTCCCTAAGGGTGGGCATGAGTTCCATCTCGTGATTAGAAGGGAGGGTAGGATTAACAACTTGACTTCGACCGACTTCATCAAATGTTGTGAAAATACTATCATCTGGGTCGAGGTCTTCCAATGGTAACATCATTCCCTTCTTTTGACTCCAATATAATTCAACTGGATACTCAACCTTATCATCATCTTCCTCAGGTTGCCACCTTTCTTCATCCAATGCATAGTTACTTTCATATGTATCTTCCTCCCACTTAAGGCGTGGACCTCTCAAGGAAGTGTCATCTAACGGGGAGGTTTCAAAATCGATCCTCGAAAAGTAGCCGTTCTCCCTTACATAATCCCCAAAATTTCCCTCCAACTTAAAGTGTAGCTCTCCCATGGGAGATGCATCTAGCGTAGAGGGGTGCACGTCATCCTCAATGGGGTAGATTGGGTGGCTAATTTCATCTCTTTCTTGTTGGCTTGCTCTCAAAGATTCTCCTAACAATTCAATCATTTCGTCTTACATTTTCTGTATTTCCATCTTCAAGGAGTAGAGGTCATCATTTCTATCAGGAGAGAAGTCAGGCTCAGGCTTATAATACCCAGGAGTGTCTATCCAACCATTATAATTATTCAGGGAGGGTGGGTTGGGTATTTCTATAGTGTGTGGGATATTGGGCAAAGCAAATCCCACTCCTAGGTTCTGCTCACTGATTTGGGGCTTAACTAGGCCAATACTCCTATAATAGGAGTAAAATGGATCGCAATGATTGTCATTATGTCCATCAAAAGATGGACCATCTCGGTGTATGGGATCGAAGAGTTCAGAGTGGGGGTGAGGGTGTAGGCAAGATGTGAAAGGATGAAAATCAATGTGATCCATTCTAACTCACACCTCAATCAGAATTCCCCAAGCAAAACACAATTCAAAAAGGACATTTTAGGTCTTTCCCAATTTAGGCTTTTGATTTTAAGTCAGATTGTTGGTGATAATACAATTTGTTCAATCAATTTACACGCTTATTGTCGACCTACGGATTGCCTAAAAAGACCTAATTGGGACTTAGGTGATCCTCCCTAAAGCCCAAAAAGTTTAGTGATGAGAGCCTCATCATGAGCCATAACTAGCTCATTTTGATCCAATAAAGAAGATAAAAGCTCCTACATAACCTTGAAGAAGGCTTAACTGAAGGAACAAGTGCTCTAAGAAGAAAACATGAAATAAAGGTTAAAACTGCAATTTTACCACTGCAGTACATAAACGGGATTTCTCAGAAGCAAAACATAGGTCAAATGGTCCAAATAAGATAAAAAGAGGGTTGAGTCAATCAGAAATGGGTTTATGTGCAATCTAAGAATTAAATGACAGTTGGTAACCCTAAAACAGACCCGCTTAAATTAACAAGGTTCCGGTCAGGATCAAAATCGAGTAAACCCTCTAAAAATCATGGAAAAACATCCTCTAGGGTTTAGAACACTTAATTTGCCTTTGGAACCTAGTCTGACCTAGATTAGGGTCCTAGCTCAATTAACCAAATTTGGGTTTTTACGTAAAATGTCCAGTCAAACAAGGTCAAACCTGAAATCCAACTTCGCCATTGGATTCCTTAGGTCCAAATTAGGGTCATACCAAAATTCGGACCTAAGGGAGGTGATGAGAACCTCATCATGAGCCATAACTAGCTCATTTTGACCCAATACAAAGGATAAAAGCTCCTACATATCTCAAGGAAAAGCTTAACTCAGAGAATTCTGAGTTTGAGAAGAAAACCAGTCATAAGGGGTAAAAGTGCAATTTTACCAGTATAAACTGCATACAGGGTAATTCAGGGACCAAACACAGGTCAAAACAGCTTAATAAGAATAAAAGTGGGATGAGATGATCTAGCAAGGGCTACAGCACTTCCAAGAAACCAAATGATAATCTGTAACCCTAAAACAACCCACTTCAATTCACAAGGTTCGAGGCAAAGTAAAAATAGAATAAACCCTCTAAAATTCATAGAAAAATAATCTCTAGGGTTTAGAACCTTCAATTTGGCCTTTAGAACCCATTTTGACCTACATTGAGAACCATGCCCAATTAATAACTTAATTTGGGTTTTTGCGCAAATTGACCGGTCAAACAAGGTTTAATATGAAAATGAAATTCACCATCAGATTCCTTAGGTCCTAATTAGTCATGTATAAAAACTTGAGCCTAAGAAGAAACCTCCTTGACCGACTTCACACTTTGGTCCTCATATATTTACTCTTTGGCCCTCAACTTTTGAACCCTCGCATTTTGGCCCCTAACTCTCCTTCGTTCTTTGCAATCAGGTCCCTCCTGCAAAAACCCTGCCAGCACCATGCTCCGGCGACCTTGCGCGGAGCATGGCGCCGCGCAGGGTGAGGTGAGGGACCTGGCAAGTAAACCAGGGGTGCCCTGCGTCGTCAGCCGTCGCAGGAGCACCCCCCTGGTCATTGTAGCCCACCATACCGGCCGTGCGAACGCACGGACGGTATGGGTTCGTGTTCCGACCATTCTTCGGCGAGGGAGACACGTCGTCTCCCTCCGCCTTCTTCCCTGTTTCATCCCTATAAATACCCCCCGCCGCTCCACCGACGAGGGCAGCCTGGATCTGACGGAGAAATCCCCAACTTCCTTCTCTTCTTTCTCCGGCAGACGCTCACCAGCTCCGGCGGTTTCCTCCCCCTCCTCCTCTTCGCTCTGCCGTAATACCAGCAGCAGAGACCTCCTCCCCTGCTCTTCCTGCGCCACGCCGTACCCAGCTGGCGCCTCTCCAGCCCTCTGCTCGCCGCCGCCCCTCCCCCTGGGCATCTTCTTCTCCGGCGACAGTCGAGACGACTGTCGCCCTGTCTCGGCCCCTTTCGTCTCCATAGCTAGGTCAGAACTCCTCCCCACCTCCCCCTCTTTCTTTTCCTCACTGTCTCTTAGTTGATTAAACCCTCGACCACTCCTGTTCACCCTCACCCTCTCCGCCTCCGACCACCCTCCGGCGAGCCGCTCCCATCACCTCAGCGACCCACACGGCTCGCCGACCACCGCAGAATCTCCGCCTCCTCATCCTGATCCCCTTCCGCCCCTCCACTTCCCGCCAAACGCCCTCTGCAGATCCACCGAACACACCCACTTCTTCGCTCACAGTTTGACCCAGGACGACCTGTTGGCTCCATCACGCCCCCTGCAGACCCCCTGACCACCTTCGTCGTGCCACGGCGAAGGTCCCCCGCCTGTCTGATTTGGCCGAGAGGCCGTTCTTCTGTGACCAAGTGACTCGCCCACCGTCGCCATTACTGAGCAGGCAGAGCTGCTTCACTTGCAGGTGCAGGCACGCCTTCGCCCAGGTTCGACTCCCAGGTTGCGCGGGGAGTCTCAGCGAAACGTCCCAGGCTCGCAGATGGGGCGAAGGTCGCGCGTGAAGCCACAATCGCCCACTGCTCCCTCTGCGACGGGCGCTCAATTGGGGTGGGACATTTAGTCCCACCTCGGAACTTCTCGGAGGCGCGCGGACGCATAAAGGCAAAAAGTGCCTTATGCTGTCTGCCTCCTGACCACGGGGTGAGGTCCCTCTCACCCGACCCGGCCTCGTCCGTGACCACGCTCCGCGGACCTGGCCCGACCCGATTAAACCGACCTGCACTCCTCGCCCACCACCGCACGCCGGTGGGCCTGGACCCGGGCGTGACCTGAACCCGATTAACCCGGTAGCTCTGGGAGAGCTTTCCCAAGAGTGGTTTCAGAGAGAAAGAGAGACGCGGGGGAGGGAGGGTAGAGTAGGTTTTGCCTCTTGACGAAAAACTCTGAAGTGTGCAGGCCAAAGAAGAAGAAGCAGACCCGCTGAAGAAGAAGGAGCTGCACTGTAGCAAAGGCATCGTTAAGTCGTCTCAGCACCGGGGCAGACGACGGAAGGTCAGCAGCCAGAGCAGGAAAGAAGACAGGCTGAAGAAGAAGGAAGAGCAACGGCCAAAGCAAAAGAAGAAGAAGAGAGGTCAAGGCAGAAAACCAAAGAAGAAGAAGAACAAGGAGCTCTGAAGAAAGAAGAACATCACCAACGGAAGAACAGCAGGAAGAAGAAGAAGAGCATCACCATTGCAGAAGAAGAATATCACCTCTGCAGAACAAAGAAGGAGATCTAAAGAAAGAGAGAAAGAAGAGCACCCCCCTCTGCAGAACAAAGAGAACAACAAATTCTCTCTCTCTCTTTATTTTTGTAAAAGAAACATGTATATCTCTAGAATACAACTTGCTCCCTGAGTTCGACCTCGGGAACTCTTTTATTTTTCCGAGTAAAAAAATTTATATTTGAAATGTTGGTAATAACCGGCTTTACTACAACGTTATAACAAACCCGGTAAAAAACGCGACGTTTCACTTTGGCGCCGCTGCCGGGGAGTAACGGCTATTCTAGAGATAAACTTTCCTGTATCTTTTAATTTCTGATAATCTCCTCTCTTTTGTGCAGCTACAGGAACTCAAGAAGACAAGCAACCACACGACAACCACTCCGAAGACAGGTAAATTTTTCCTCTCACTATTAACCCCTAAACTCTAAAGAGGAAGAAAAGAAAAGAACAAGCAATATAAGGCTAACCTGTCTTCCATACTTAGTAACCATAAAAAGTTGCATGTTTTCAACTCATCACTCTTGCACACTATTAAGGGTATTTAAGGGCTAACACATTCTTGCTTGAGCCCTAATTGCCCAACAAAGAGTTAAATGGACCAAGTAGAGCCAACATAAGGTCAAACAGTAGGATTTCAGTAGAGACACACCCCTTAATCAAGAATTAAGGAAATCCAAAAGAGGTGTGCCCAAGCCATTGATTGAAAATAATTAACAAGAAAAATCCTAAAACAATTGGCTCTCTCTAAACACTTGAACCCTAAAAGACAGGACCTAAAAGCTCTTAAAGAAAACAATAGGTAAAGTTGACCCCTTGGGTCAACCAACCTTAAATTAGGTCACTCTTTGCACTTAAAAAGACTAAAGTTCAAGTGAAACCTTAAGCACCCTGATCTTAAAATTGGTAGACTTAAGAGGTCAAGATCCCCAATCTGGTCTACCTGGAACCGCAGTGACAAGAGAGGTCGGGTGGGGGAAACCCTGTAACCCGTGGGGACGCTCTACCGTGTAGGGGTCTTCGCGGGACTCTCCCTCTCTGGCTGCCCAGGTAATTCTCAGGTGGACGATCTTTCTGATCAAGGGGTCCATCTGCCCCGCACCTCTATAGTCACCCAACACATTTTTGGGTGTCTTGATTGGGTCCAGCACCTTCTAAACTTACCTCTCCCAACTGTGCATGTACGGAAGGAGGTCTCTAAGACCACCCTTAAGACCTCCATTAGAAATTCGCTCTCGTCAAGGCCAAGCCTCGACGCCCGTATTTGTGCAGCAACACCCTCACATTATTCTCTCTTCTGATTCAGAACCAAGTTCTTCTTCCTCCCCCATCATGGCTCAGCCAGTTGAGGAAGAAAATAATCTGGAACACCAGCTCCAGCGACTCAATGACCTTTTCCAAAACTTCGTGCACCCACCGCAGCGTCCTATGATGCGGGACCACTACAATCCTGCTGCGGTGGCCATTGAGCCTCGAGTCAGAATCCCGATTGGAGGACCTGATTCCGAACTAAAGCCCAACATGATTCATGCTATACCTAAATTCCATGGGCTTAATTCTGAAGATCCCTTCCAGCACATCAAACAGCTAAAGCATCTGGCCCACACTTTTGGATCAGATGCGCAAAATCGGGATATTCTTCTCATGAAGATGTTCTCCTTTTCTCTTATGGACAAGGCCTCCCATTGGTATCAAACTCAGACCCGGCCGATCAACACTTGGGAAGAACTTCAATCCGAGTTTTTGAAAAAGTTCTTTCCCGTTGGTCGGACCAACGCCTTGCGCCATCAGATTACACACTTCACCCAACAATCAGGAGAACCTCTCCATGAGGCATGGGATCGTTTTCAGGATCTCATGAGGAAGTGCCCCCATCACGGAGTTCCTAAATGGGAACAAGTCCAATCTTTTTACCAGGGACTCCGTGAGGACATCCGCCTTTTCGTCAATGCAACTTGCGGAGGAAACATCATGGGTCAACATGAAGACACCGTATGGGAGATTCTCGAAAACATGTGCGAGAACTCCATCAACAATGACTCCATGGGATTATTCGACAGGACGAATACCCGCGCAGCGATGAATCTTAAGGGAGCACATGAGACGCAGGGCCTGTCCGCATCAGTCAACCTGGAATTAATGGCCAGTCGATTGGACAAGGTCTCAATCATTGAAAAGAAGGTGGATGAGCTGACTCAGCACTTGCAGCGAGCCACCTCTGCGCGTAACTCCTTTGCACAACCTCCTTCCACACAGGAGACTGTGCAAAATATCCTCCACCGATCCTCCCCTGGGATGGATCCATATCCATCCCCATCTGATTCTTGGACTGGAAGATCATCCGATCCTTTCTACACCAGCCGGGGGAACTCCATTCCTCCTTTCCCTGATTCTCAGGAGGTTCCTCAGACCTGCGAGGACCTCAACGCCATCCAGAACGACCCATTCTCCAACACTTACAACCCTGGATGGCGAAACCATCCCAATTTTCAGTGGGCGGGAAATTCCCAAACCCAAAGACCACCTTTTCAGTCCCGCCCACAGCTCTCTCATCACTACCAGCCGCCTCAGCCTCGGCCCAACCCTACTTATCCATCAGGGCCAAATCAAGATCAAATGTCCTTAATCCTTCAGACTCTGGCTGACATTCAAAAATCGAATGCGGCCATTCAAAAACAGCACAAGGACGAGCTTACTGAAGTTAAAACTCAGCTGGCCCAGTTGGCAAATTCTCGCCAGCCAGGCACACTCCCTTCCCAACCTCTTCCTAACCCAAATAACGTGCCAACCCAGAAGCGCGTTATGAATCCAAATTTACGCCACGCTCAATGGATTTATCAGGCCCCCACTGCTCCATCTCCAGACGAGATGGAAGCCTCTACTTCTCGTGCGGGATTTCAGCAGCAGCCACCCCTCCTACCAAATCCAAACCAAAATCAGGCCGGATTAAATTCTGTAACAACACGTAGTGGTAAGACAACTCAGGACCCGCATTATCCAAACCACTCCCAGCCTGATAACCATGACCCTAGGATAGTTATCCAAGGTACCGCTGTTCCAGACCCACAACCTGGATCTATCCTAGAAGAACCAACCAAGATCCCGTTTCCCGAGGCCCTGACCAAGGGAAAGAAGACCACCAAACCCGTGGCCCCCGAGGAGGACCTGGTCAAGCTCTTTGAGCAGGTCCACATAAACATCCCCTTGATGGATGCAATCCGCCACGTACCAGCTTACGCACGATTTCTAAAGAATATATGTACACCCCAGCGTAAGCCGCGAACCAAGGGAGGGAGCCCAATTGTTCTGTCAGAGCAAGCCAGCTCTGTAATCCTTAGTAGACTCCCACCCAAGGCAAAAGATCCTGGAACTCCCCTGATCTCCTGTAAGATAGGTGGTACCCAATTTGATAGAGCATTGTTAGACTTAGGTGCATCTATAAATCTGATACCCACATCCTTACTTGACCATCTGGAAGAATCTGAGCTGAAACCAACCGAGGTGACATTACAATTAGCAGATCGATCTATAAAGTCACCAAAAGGGATTCTCGAGGATGTTATCGTGAGAGTGCGGGATTTCTATTTTCCAGTGGACTTTATAGTCTTAGACATGGATGCACCTGAGAACCCTAGGGATACACCAATCATTCTAGGGAGACCTTTCTTGGCTACTGCTAGAGCCAACATCAGCTGTGAGGAGGGCCAAATAGAGCTTAAGTTTGGAGATCAAACACTGAAAATTGATATATTTAAGGCCCAACAAGGAATTAATTGCGGCGTCATCGAGCAAATTTGTGACATCAAGACTTTGGTTGATGAATCACACCTCCAGAATGACTTGAGTATGCCTCATCAACCACAAAAGGATCTTGACCCGCAAACAGAGGAGTCAAATCCAGATGTGAACAACCCAGTAACTCCCACCCTTGAACCTCACATCTATACTGAACCACCCGCTGCTGCTGAAAACCCCATCCTCGAACTGAAATCCCTTCCTGCTCACTTAAAATACGCCTTTTTGGGTTCTAGTCAGACCCTTCCTGTGATCATCAATTCCAACCTCAGTCCTGAACAGGAATCCCGTCTGATTGTTGTCCTCCAGCAATATCGCAGAGCCATCGGATGGACTCTCGATGATTTGACTGGAATAAGTCCCTCTTATTGTACTCATCATATCTATTCAGAAGAGGGCACACGACCTTCTCGTGAAATGCAGAGACGCTTAAACCCCAATCTGCAGGAGGTCGTGAAAAAGGAGATCATCAAGTGGTTAGATGCCGGGATCATCTACCCGATCTCCGATAGTCGTTGGGTGAGCCCAATTCAGGTCGTGCCTAAGAAGGCAGGACTCACCACTATAACGACTGAGACCGGAGAAATCATTCCTACCCGATTAGCCAACTCGTGGAGAGTCTGTATAGATTACCGTCGACTCAATTCCTCCACGAAGAAGGATCATTTCCCACTACCCTTCATTGATCAAATTCTCGAAAAATTAGCGGGAAATAGGTTCTTCTGCTTCCTTGACGGGTACTCCGGTTATAACCAGGTGGCAATCCATCCTGAGGACCAAGAAAAGACCACGTTCACCTGCCCCTTCGGAACATACGCTTTCCGAAGGATGCCTTTCGGTCTTTGCAATGCACCCGCTACTTTTCAGCGATGCATGCTTGCCATATTCTCAGATATGGTAGGTGATTATCTGGAAGTCTTCATGGATGACTTTTCAGTTTTCGGAACATCATTCGACGATTGCCTCCAACACTTGGTCCAGATACTCAGGCGGTGCATCGACGTGAATTTGGTTCTTTCCTGGGAAAAGAGCCATTTCATGGTGCCTGAGGGAATTGTCCTGGGACACTCAATTTCGGAGAAAGGTATCCAAGTGGATCGAGCTAAGGTTAATCTGATTTCTCACCTTCCTATGCCTAGCTCGATCAGGGACATCCGATCCTTTTTAGGGCATGTCGGTTTTTATCGACGATTTATCCCTGATTTTTCAAAAATCGCACGCCCCCTGACCACTCTTCTCTCCAAGGATGTTCCCTTCGAAATCTCCAAGGAATGCACTCAAGCATTTGAAATCCTGCGTGACCGAGTCACCCAAGCCCCGATCCTACAGTCCCCTGATTGGTCTCAACCCTTTGAGATCATGTGTGATGCATCCGACTTCGCTGTAGGAGCGGTTTTGGGGCAGAAAAATGACAAGAAACCTGTGGTCATTTACTACGCCAGCAAAACACTCGATGAGGCTCAGCGTAACTATACAGTTACTGAGAAAGAGCTGCTAGCTGTAGTATTTGCCCTAGAGAAGTTCAGATCGTACCTTCTGGGTTCCCATGTCATCATATACTCGGATCACACGGCTGTGAGGCATCTCCTTGCAAAGAAGGACGCGAAGCCTCGATTGATCCGATGGATCTTGCTGTTGCAAGAATTTGACCTCGAGATTCGCGATAAAGCGGGAAAACAAAACGTGGTAGCTGATCACTTGTCCCGTCTTCCTTCTGAAATAATTGACCCCTCCGGACCCATCACGGAGCATTTTCCCGATGAGCACCTGCTGACTATTGGTACTAGCCTTCCATGGTTCGCTAATATTGTAAATTACTTGGCATCTCATCAGACCCCGTCCGATTGGCCGAAGGCCAAGAAAGACAAATTACGCTTCGATGCCAAGTATTACATTTGGGAAGACCCGTACCTCTTCCGCATAGGTGCCGATCAGATCATCCGGAGATGTGTCCCGGAAGGGGAAATCAACAATATCCTCTCTTTCTGCCATGACCAGGCATGCGGTGGCCATTTTGCCGGGCATAAAACCGCATCAAAAGTCCTCCAGTGCGGCTTTTACTGGCCCACACTGTTCAAAGACGCACACAGTCATTGCAAGGCATGCAGTCGTTGCCAGACTTTGGGCAACATGAGCCGTCGTGACATGATGCCTATGCAACCGATTCTAGTATGCGAAATCTTTGATGTTTGGGGGATTGATTTTATGGGCCCCTTTCCTGTTTCGGATGGTTTCGAATACATTCTGTTGGCTGTGGACTACGTGTCCAAATGGATCGAAGCCATACCGACCCGAACCTGTGATCACAAAATCGTTCTCAAATTCATTCATCAACACATTTTCTCAAGGTTCGGGATTCCTCGTGCAATAATTTCTGATGGGGGGACCCATTTCACAAATGCTCAGTTTAGGTCACTGATGACCAAATACGGGGTGTCTCACCGAATCTCTACTCCTTACCACCCCCAAACTAATGGTCTAGCTGAGCTGTCTAATCGGGAGATCAAGAAAATCCTGCAAGTCACTGTTCGACCTGACAGGAAGGACTGGTCGTCCCGACTTCCGGAAGCATTGTGGGCCTATAGGACCGCCCACAAGACCCAATTGGGCAAGTCTCCCTTTAGATTGGTGTACGGAAAGGCATGCCACCTTCCCGTCGAACTGGAGCATAAAGCCTATTGGGCAGTACGGAACTGTAATCTAGATCTTTCCAAGGCTGGGACCCACAGAAAACTCCAAATCAGCGAGATCGATGAATTACGCATAGACGCGTACGAGAACTCGCAAATCTACAAGGAGCGGGTTAAAGCCTTCCACGACAAACACATCTCGAGAAAGATCTTTCATCCTGGTCAAAAGGTCCTACTCTTTGATGCCCGACTCAAACTCTTCCCAGGAAAACTGAGATCTAAGTGGGTCGGACCATATTTGGTCCGACAGGTTTTTGGAAATGGAGCAATCGAAATCAGTCCACTCAGCCACGATTCTGAACCTTTCATAGTGAACGGTCAGAGACTCAAGCCGTTCATTGATGTAACTTCTACTGATTTGGCTGAGGCATCTTATATCCTCCGTTCCCCTTGAGCTTATTGCGCCCAGCCGATGGCGTAAAACTCAGCGCTTAACGGGAGGCAGCCCGTCATTCTCTTTGAAAACCTGAAACTTGTTCTGACACCTTTCAGCACTCGAAGTTCACCCTTATAGACAGCCGACCCCAACTCAGATGTTCGCATCTGAGATTTGAAATCGTCCGCAAAAATTCAACCCGACCCATCCACTCACCCAAATTTCTGTCTTAAGGAATAAACTAAGACCCCCTAGGTTACAATGAGGACATTGCAAATCTTAGGCATGGGGGGGTAGGAAAGTGCAAAAACTTGTAAGAAAAGGTTTCAAACAAAAAATTCACATATGCCAAAAAAAAAAAAAAAAAAAAAAAAAATTTCGAAAAAGAATAAGAGGAAAAGAGAAGGAAAATTTTGTGAAGGAGAAAAGAAACAAAATGAAAAAGGAGCACAAAATTATGAGAAAAAGTGATAGTCATTAGTAAGGAACTAAGGAATTAACCTAAGTTCTAGACCTCATTCAAGAAAATAACTGAAAAGTGCACAATGAGATTAGTAAGAATGCAAACCTTAGGCATTCTTGAATAGACTCTTAGTACCCATTAAGATCTGGACACTCCTCAAGAGGTTGAGGAAAATGAAAAGCTGAAGTATTAGGTCTAAGGCTTAGGGAGTATTCGGCCTCGTTAACTAATTTTTGGTTTACGGGACTCAGTAACCTAAGCACCCTAATCTCACACACAGCCTGGTTCAGTAAGCGTAAAAATCAGAATCACGCAGAAGCGTCGCAAAAATTTGAAAAGAACATCTAGAATAGGAGCGGCCGATCAACATAAGTTGATTTGGACGAGTTCCCAGCGCGGAGAGACGGGAAATCCCCTCGAAGATGCGTAACAAAATATCATCTCCTCGGTGCTTGTCTCTTAGGATATTTACATATCCTACGGGGGGCATGTAAGCACTCTGCTGGTTCAGATTCCATGGATGGCATTATCTCGAAATGTCAATTGCCAGGGTCTGGATTCGGCCACGGAATACCATGGATGGGATTATCTCGAAATCTCAATAGCCAGGGTTCCGGGGGTTGCCATGGGCGGTGCTATCTCGAAGCATCGATCGCCAGGAACCCTTGAGGATTGATGATGGGAGCAAGGAATCTGATACAGACCGTGTTGAAAAGCCAATCCTAGGCTAGAACTAAAAAGAAAAAGAGAGAGAAAACTCTCCAAACAGAAAAACTTTCTATCTCTCTCTTACAAAACGCACTGCGAACTGAGCCAGGGCTAAAATCATTTCAAGCACGGGTGCTTTAACCACGAAGTCCAAATAAACCTTAGGTTAGTTCTTGTGGGCCTTAAAAACCTTTGCTAAAAGACTGAGGCTAAGGCTAGACAGATTTGGATCTTGACTGGTACTAGAGTACCTTTTAGGCCTATGATCAGCATTCTAACCTAATCTATGAAGGCACTTATCTAAAACTATTGAAAACTTCATGGTCTAGAACAAGGGTTGAAACCTTAAGTTTTTGCTAAGGGACTAGCAAAAGCTAGGCATGAGGGTATGATGAGAACCTCATCATGAGCCATAACTAGCTCATTTTGACCCAATACAAAGGATAAAAGCTCCTACATATCTCAAGGAAAAGCTTAACTCAGAGAATTCTGAGTTTGAGAAGAAAACCAGTCATAAGGGGTAAAAGTGCAATTTTACCAGTATAAACTGCATACAGGGTAATTCAGGGACCAAACACAGGTCAAAACAGCTTAATAAGAATAAAAGTGGGATGAGATGATCTAGCAAGGGCTACAGCACTTCCAAGAAACCAAATGATAATCTGTAACCCTAAAACAACCCACTTCAATTCACAAGGTTCGAGGCAAAGTAAAAATAGAATAAACCCTCTAAAATTCATAGAAAAATAATCTCTAGGGTTTAGAACCTTCAATTTGGCCTTTAGAACCCATTTTGACCTACATTGAGAACCATGCCCAATTAATAACTTAATTTGGGTTTTTGCGCAAATTGACCGGTCAAACAAGGTTTAATATGAAAATGAAATTCACCATCAGATTCCTTAGGTCCTAATTAGTCATGTATAAAAACTTGAGCCTAAGAAGAAACCTCCTTGACCGACTTCACACTTTGGTCCTCATATATTTACTCTTTGGCCCTCAACTTTTGAACCCTCGCATTTTGGCCCCTAACTCTCCTTCGTTCTTTGCAATCAGGTCCCTCCTGCAAAAACCCTGCCAGCACCATGCTCCGGCGACCTTGCGCGGAGCATGGCGCCGCGCAGGGTGAGGTGAGGGACCTGGCAAGTAAACCAGGGGTGCCCTGCGTCGTCAGCCGTCGCAGGAGCACCCCCCTGGTCATTGTAGCCCACCATACCGGCCGTGCGAACGCACGGACGGTATGGGTTCGTGTTCCGACCATTCTTCGGCGAGGGAGACACGTCGTCTCCCTCCGCCTTCTTCCCTGTTTCATCCCTATAAATACCCCCCGCCGCTCCACCGACGAGGGCAGCCTGGATCTGACGGAGAAATCCCCAACTTCCTTCTCTTCTTTCTCCGGCAGACGCTCACCAGCTCCGGCGGTTTCCTCCCCCTCCTCCTCTTCGCTCTGCCGTAATACCAGCAGCAGAGACCTCCTCCCCTGCTCTTCCTGCGCCACGCCGTACCCAGCTGGCGCCTCTCCAGCCCTCTGCTCGCCGCCGCCCCTCCCCCTGGGCATCTTCTTCTCCGGCGACAGTCGAGACGACTGTCGCCCTGTCTCGGCCCCTTTCGTCTCCATAGCTAGGTCAGAACTCCTCCCCACCTCCCCCTCTTTCTTTTCCTCACTGTCTCTTAGTTGATTAAACCCTCGACCACTCCTGTTCACCCTCACCCTCTCCGCCTCCGACCACCCTCCGGCGAGCCGCTCCCATCACCTCAGCGACCCACACGGCTCGCCGACCACCGCAGAATCTCCGCCTCCTCATCCTGATCCCCTTCCGCCCCTCCACTTCCCGCCAAACGCCCTCTGCAGATCCACCGAACACACCCACTTCTTCGCTCACAGTTTGACCCAGGACGACCTGTTGGCTCCATCACGCCCCCTGCAGACCCCCTGACCACCTTCGCCGTGCCACGGCGAAGGTCCCCCGCCTGTCTGATTTGGCCGAGAGGCCGTTCTTCTGTGACCAGGTGACTCGCCCGCCGTCGCCATTACTGAGCAGGCAGAGCTGCTTCACCTGCAGGTGCAGGCACGCCTTCGCCCAGGTTCGACTCCCAGGTTGCGCGGGGAGTCTCAGCGAAACGTCCCAGGCTCGCAGATGGGGCGAAGGTCGCGCGTGAAGCCACAATCGCCCACTGCTCCCTCTGCGACGGGCGCTCAATTGGGGTGGGACATTTAGTCCCACCTCGGAACTTCTCGGAGGCGCGCGGACGCATAAAGGCAAAAAGTGCCTTATGCTGTCTGCCTCCTGACCACGGGGTGAGGTCCCTCTCACCCGACCCGGCCTCGTCCGTGACCACGCTCCGCGGACCTGGCCCGACCCGATTAAACCGACCTGCACTCCTCGCCCACCACCGCACGCCGGTGGGCCTGGACCCGGGTGTGACCCGAACCCGATTAACCCGGTAGCTCTGGGAGAGCTTTCCCAAGAGTGGTTTCAGAGAGAAAGAGAGACGCGGGGGAGGGAGGGTAGAGTAGGTTTTGCCTCTTGACGAAAAACTCTGAAGTGTGCAGGCCAAAGAAGAAGAAGCAGACCCGCTGAAGAAGAAGGAGCTGCACTGTAGCAAAGGCATCGTTAAGTCGTCTCAGCACCGGGGCAGACGACGGAAGGTCAGCAGCCAGAGCAGGAAAGAAGACAGGCTGAAGAAGAAGGAAGAGCAACGGCCAAAGCAAAAGAAGAAGAAGAGAGGTCAAGGCAGAAAACCAAAGAAGAAGAAGAACAAGGAGCTCTGAAGAAAGAAGAACATCACCAACGGAAGAACAGCAGGAAGAAGAAGAAGAGCATCACCATTGCAGAAGAAGAATATCACCTCTGCAGAACAAAGAAGGAGATCTAAAGAAAGAGAGAAAGAAGAGCACCCCCCTCTGCAGAACAAAGAGAACAACAAATTCTCTCTCTCTCTTTATTTTTGTAAAAGAAACATGTATATCTCTAGAATACAACTTGCTCCCTGAGTTCGACCTCGGGAACTCTTTTATTTTTCCGAGTAAAAAAATTTATATTTGAAATGTTGGTAATAACCGGCTTTACTACAACGTTATAACAAACCCGGTAAAAAACGCGACGTTTCACTTATCGAGTAAACCCTCTAAAAATCATGGAAAAACATCCTCTAGGGTTTAGAACACTTAATTTGCCTTTGGAACCTAGTCTGACCTAGATTAGGGTCCTAGCTCAATTAACCAAATTTGGGTTTTTACGTAAAATGTCCAGTCAAACAAGGTCAAACCTGAAATCCAACTTCGCCATTGGATTCCTTAGGTCCAAATTAGGGTCATACCAAAATTCGGACCTAAGGGAGGTCATCTTGACCTACTTTGCAATTTAGTACACCCAAATCGCAAATAGGTCCCTATCTTTTGAATATCCTTGCAAAGAGCCCCCCAAGTTCTTCGCCCCCTTTGCAATCCGGTCCTTCCACCATTGTTAGGGCAGAACCGAGCTCCGGCGAGGTTCAGAGAGGGATTGCTCTCTAATCCCTCAGAGATTCCCTCCCAGAAATGGAAGGGGGATTCTCTGAGGAATTCCCTTCCTTATAAAGCCAACTACAATCGCTGGTGTGAACCCAATCTCTCGTGCGAACGCATGAGAGATTTGGGTATCCACCTTCCTTCCAACTCTGGCAAGCCGGAAGACCTAATTGCGCACTCTTCACGCGCTGATAGGAGCGGCCAGCACCTATAAAACACCCCCCAGACCCTGCCGCAGGACCCAAGCTTGATTTTGACGGAGATCCCCTCCCAATTTCCTCTCTCCCATCTCCGGCCAAACGACCCGCAAGCTCCGGCGACCTCCTCCCCTCCGTCTCGTCGCTCTGCTGCCATACCAGCAGCAGAGTCCTCTCCGCCTCTTCCTCCCGCGTCGCGCTGTACCGCGCGTGCGTGCTCCTGACCTCATCTTCGTCGCCGCTTCCTCCCTCAGGGTCTTTCTTCCCCGACGACGGCAGTTACGAGCTGTCCTCTCCACCGCCTCCCTTCCTTCCAAACAACCCCAGATACATTCTCCATCCTCTCCTCTCTCTTTTCCCCCTACTATTTTACTTGATTACCCCTTGACAGTACCTAACCACCTCCATCGTTCTCGCCTCCGACCACCCTCCGGCGAGCTGCCCACACCACTCCGCCCCTCCACACGGCTCGCCAACCCCCTCGTGAGCTTCGCCTCACCACCAGGAACCCATTCCACCCCATCATTGCCACTCCAGACCTCCACAAGCACCCCCCGACCAACCCACCATCTCCGGCCACAGGTTGACCTAGGCACGCACGCCTAGGCCGACCTGCAACCTGCAGCATCGCCCACCACCTTCGCCGTGCTACGGCGAAGGTTTCCAGCTATTCTGATTGGGCCAATAGGCCGTTCTATTGGATGTCAGGTGTATGCCTCGGCCACCATTAACAGCCGAAGCAGCAGGGAGCTTGGAGTAGCTTCGGGCATCAGGCTTCCCAGGCTGCAGGTGCAGCAGACTCTCGCGAAGGTCGCGAAACGAACGAGGCCAGCCAGTCGCACAGAGGAGCCATCAGCTTGGGCAATCGAGTGACGAAATCTCTGCGGGCGCGCGTGAAGGCAAGACCGACCAGATAGTCCCACATCGTGGGATTGCAAAACTCAGGTATCCTATAAGTTGTTTTTGTGTTTTCTTCTTAGTGCCTCCGTAAGCACAGGGGTGAGGTCCCTCACTGCCCCCACACGCCTCGTCCGCGGCTTTATCTCATGGATCTGGCGGATCCGACCCGACCTAAACCTACGCACTCCTCGCGCATCACCACTTGCCGGTGCGCCTGGTCCCGGGTGCGAATCTGACCCGACTACCCGTGTGGCTCTGGGAGAGCGTGCTTGAGTGAACTACTTGAGAAAAAGAGAGACGCTTGGGTAGAGGGACAGGGGTAGGTTTTTGCTACTGTGTGGTGTGCAGGAAGGAAGAAGTGACCGAGGCAGCGAACACCTAGCAGCTGAAGAACAAAAAGAGAAGAAAGAAGAGGCTGTGTAGCAGTGAAAGGAGAAGTCTTCGCCGAGAAGAAGAAGAAGAAGGAAGACAAGGCAGAAGAGAGAGAAGAACAAAGAAGAGGCCAAGTGAAGACTACAAAGAGATCAGAAGAAAAAGAAGAAAGAAGAAAGGCAAGGCAAGAGAAGAAGGAAGATACAGAAGCAGAAAGGAGAAGAAGAGAGAAAGAGAGATCACATTTAAGACGTCTGATACAGAAATCAAACGTCCAATTCTACTTCTTTTTCACAAATCCTTTTTAAAATTCTCTCTTTGAATCAATTATATTTGCATTTAGCAGTTGTATTCTTTGGTTTTACAGAGTACTGAGATTGCTCCCCGTATTCGACCTCGGATACTCTAGTTGTTCGAGTAATAAAATTCTTTATATTTGTTTAAACGTTTTGTCGGTTATACTACAATGTAATACGCTTTAAATCCGCACAAAATCGTTGAGAACATTTTAGCACCGTTGCCGGGGAGCAACGGGCACTTTTAAAGCTTTTGATTACAACTTTTCTATCTAATATCTGACTTAACTTCTCTCTTTTGTTGTGTTCAAGTAGACGGAAAGCAAAACAAAAAGGAAAGAACAATAACTGCACAACAGACTCTCCAAGGAACAGGTAATCTCCATAAGCCCTCTCTCTTAACCCTCTCGCAATCTAAAAAGGAAAAAAAGAGAGAAATCAACTTAGGGCTACCTGTTTCATATTTAGTAACTCATCAAGTTGCCTGATTTTCATTTCAACATATTTTTGTTTGTTCATCCAACTAAGGCAACTAGGGCTAAAACTTTCTTGATTAAGCCCTAGGTGCTAATTTCTAAGGCAACTAAATTGGACCCACTAGAGCCAAGTTAGGGATTGCAAAGCTAGGGTTTTTAGAGACACATCTTCTCTAAAACAAAGAAACAAACTTTCCAAAAAGAGGTGTGCCTAAACCGTGTTTGAAACGATTTATACAAGAGGAACCCTAAGCAAATCAGGCTGATAATCCATTTGAACCATAAAAGGAAGGACCTAAAAGCTCTCAAAGGAACAAGAGGTGAAGCTGATCCCTTGGGTCAACCAACCTTAATATTAGGTCACTTTTGCACTCAAAATACTTAAAAGTTCAAGTGGAACATTAAGCACCTTGATCTTAAAATAAAAAAAGGTAGACTTAAGAGGTCAAGGTTTCCATTCTGGTCTACCTGGAACTGCAGTGACAAGAGAGGACGGGTGGGGGAAACCCTGTAACCCGTGGGGATGCTCTACCGTGTAGGGGTCTTTGCGGGACTCTCCCTCTCTGGCTACCCAGGTATTTCTTAAGTGGACGATCTTCTGATCCAGGGGTCCATCTGCCCCGAACCTCTATAGTCACCCAACAATTCTTGGGTGTCTTGATTGGGTCCAGCACCTTCTAATCTCATCACATCCTTCGGTGCATGTTTGGTAGGAGGTCCTTAAGACCACCTTTAAGACCTCCTTTAGAAATTCATTCTCGTCGAGGCCAAGTCTCGACGCCCTTGTTTGTGCAGCAACCCCACCACATAAATCTTTCATCTGATTCAGACCTTGATTCTCCTTCTTCTCCCATCATGGCACAACCCATTGAAGAGGAGAATAACCTTGAACACCAACTTCAACGCTTGAACGATCTCTTTCAGAACTTTGTAAACCCACCGCAGCGACCTATGATGCGAGATCACTATAATCCCGCTGCGGTGGCAATCGAACCCCAGTACGAATCCCAATTGGAGGACCTGACTCTGAAATGAAGCCCAATATGATTCATGCCATACCGAAGTTCCATGGGCTTAACTCTGAGGATCCATTCCAACACATTAAACAACTCAGGCATCTGGCCCAGACCTTCGGGTCAGATGTACAAAACCGGGATATCCTACTCATGAAAATGTTTTCGTTCTCCCTCTTGGACAAGGCTGCACACTGGTATCAGACTCAAACCCACCCGATCAACACATGGGAGGAATTACAGTCCGAATTTTTGAAAAAATTCTTCCCTGTCGGCCGGACGAATGCCTTGCACCACCTGATCACTCATTTCACTCAACAACCGGGAGAACCTCTTCACGAAGCTTGGGATCGATTCCTAGATCTCATGCGAAAGTGCCCCCATCACGGAGTTCCTAAGTGGGAATAAGTCCAGTATTTTTACCAGGGACTCCGTGAGGATATTCGTCTATTCGTCAATGCAACATGCCGAGGAAACATCATGGGCCAACACGAGGACACGGTGTGGGAGATTCTCGAAAACATGTGCGAGAACTCCATAAATAATGACTCCTTGGGCTTATTCGACAGGATGAATGCCCGCGCATCGACGAATCTAGGAGGGACACATGGATGCAGGACCTGTCCACTTCTGTCGACTTGGAACTGATGGCCAGTCGATTGGACAAGGTCTCTATTATAGAAAAGAAGGTGGACGAGCTAACTCGACATTTGCAGCAGGCCACCTCTACGCAAAACTCTTTTGCACGACCTCCTCTGGCAAGGGAAACAGTGCAAAATATATACCACCAACCTGCCAAGGGGATGGACCCATATCCACCCCCGTCTGCCTCTCGGACTGGAGTGACCTCCGATCCCTTCTACTCGAGTTGGGGGAACTCTGAACCCTCGTATTCTGACTTTCCTGAGGATCCTCAGAACTGCGAGGACCTCAACGCCATCCAGAATGACCCATACTCCAATACCTACAACCCTAGATGGCGAAATCATCCTAACTTTCAGTGGGCGGGAAATTCTCAAAGACCACCATATCAACCCCGTCCACAAGCTCCTCGTCCATATCAGCCACCTCAGCCTCGGCCTAATCCCACCTACCAATCTGGGCAAAATCAGGATCAACTAACTCTTATCCTTCAAACACTGGCTGACATTCAAAAGATGAATGCGGCAATGCAAAAACAGCACAAGGACGAGATCACAGAGGTTCGTAACCAACTGGCCCAGATGGCAAATTCCCGCCAACCTGGCACCCTTCCTTCGCAACCTCTGCCCAACCCAAATAACGTGCCGACCCAGAGGCGCGTTATGAATCCAAATCCAGGCCACGCACATTTGATTTATCAGGCCCCTGCTACTCCATCACCAGACGGGATGGAGGCTTCAACATCTTATGCAAGATTTCAGCAGCAGCCACCCCTCCTACCTAACCCAAACCAAAATCAGGCCGGATTAAACTCTGTAACAACACGTAGTGGTAAAACAACACAAGACCCACATTATCCGAACCACTCCAAGCCTGATAATCGCCAAGACCCTAGGGTAGTCATCCAAGATACTACTGTCCCAGATCAAGAACCTGGACCTATCCTAGAGGAACCAGCTAGGATCCCATTTCCTGAGCCCTTGACCAAAGGAAAAAGGACAACCAAACCTGTGGCTCCTGAGGAGGATCTGGTCAAGCTCTTTGAACATGTCCAGATAAACATCCTGTTGATGGATGCAATTCTCCACATACCGGCTTACGCAAGATTCTTGAAAGACATATGTACACCTAAACGTAAGCCGCGAACCAAGGATGGGAATCCGATCGTACTGTCAGAGCAAGCTAGCTCTATCATCTTGAGCAAACTCCCACCCAAGGCTAAAGACCCAGGAACTCCCTTGATTTCTTGTAAAATTGGTGAAACCCAACTTGATAGAGCCCTACTAGACCTAGGTGCATCCATAAATTTAATACCTACATCCCTCCTTGACCACCTTGAAGAATCTGAACTTAAACCCGCTGAGGTGACATTGCAGTTAGCCGATCGATCCATCAAGTCACCCAAAGGAATACTCGAGGATGTCATTGTTAGGGTACGAGATTTTTATTTCCCAGTGGACTTCATAGTACTGGACATGGATGCACCTAAGAACCCAAGGGACACACCAATCATATTAGGGAGACCCTTTTTGGCCACTGCTAGGGCCAATATAAATTGCGAAGAGGGCCAGATAGAATTAAAATTTGGGAATCAAAATCTCAAGATTGACATTTTCAAGGCCCAACAAGGGATTAATTGCGGGGTTATAGAGGAAATTTGTGATGTCGAAGCCGTGGTTGATGAACTGCATATAGAGGACAACCTGATTATTCCTAATCAACCACTAGAGAATCAAAAACCGCTAACAGAGGAGTGCGAACATGATCTAGACACACCTATGACTCCTACCATTGCTCCCGATACAAACCCCGAACCACCCGCTGCTGCTGACAATCCTGTCATGGAACTCAAGCCCCTTCCAGAACATCTGAAATATGTCTTTTTGGATTCAAATCAGACGTTTCCTGTGATTATCAATTCTCGACTCACACCTGATCAGGAACTCCGTTTGATTTCTGTTCTCCAGCAACATCGTAGAGCCATTGGATGGACTCTAGATGATTTGACTGGTATAAGCCCTTCATACTGCACACATCGAATCTACACAGAAGAAGGCTCACGACCTTCAAGATAAATGCAAAGACGCCTAAACCCTAACCTACAGGAGGTCGTGAAAAAGGAGATCATAAAGTGGTTAGATGCAGGGATCATCTACCCGATCTCCGACAGTCGTTGGGTGAGTCCAATACAAGTGGTGCCCAAGAAGGCAGGACTTACCATCATCACGACTGAAACAGGAGAAGTCATTCCTACCCGAATAGCTAATTCGTGGAGAGTCTGCATTGATTACAGAAGACTAAATTCCTCCACGAAGAAGGATCATTTCCCACTACCGTTTATTGATCAGATCCTCTAGAAACTAGCGGGAAATAGATTCTTCTGCTTTCTGGACGGGTACTCTGGTTACAATCAGGTGGCAATCCATCCAGAGGACCAAGAAAAGACCACATTCACCTGCCCCTTCGGGATGTACGCATTTCGAAGGATGCCATTCGGTCTCTGCAATGCACCTGCAACTTTTCAGCGGTGCATGCTTGCCATATTCTCAGATATGGTAGGTGAGTATCTGGAAGTCTTCATGGATGACTTTTCAGTTTTTGGACAATCATTTGACGATTGCCTCCAATACTTGGTCCATATACTCAAGCGTTGCATCGAGGTGAATTTGGTTCTTTCCTGGGAAAAGAGCCATTTCATGGTGCCTGAGGGAATTATCCTGGGACATTTAATCTCGGAGAAAGGCATCCAAGTAGATCGAGCTAAGGTTAACTTGATTTCCAAGCTTCCTATGCCTAGCTCGATTAAGGACATCCGATCTTTTTTGGGGCACGTCGGTTTCTACCGTCGATTCTCCCTGATTTCTCAAAAATCGCGCGCCCCCTGACCAATCTTCTCTCCAGGGATGTGCCTTTCGAGATTTCCAAGGAATGCACTCAAGCATTTGAGATCCTACGTGACCGAGTCACCCAAGCCCCAATCCTACAGTCCCCTGATTGGTCTCAACCCTTTGAGATCATGTGCGATGCATCTGACTTCGCTATAGGAGCGGTTTTGGGGCAGAAAATTGATGGGAAACCTGTGGTCATTTACTACGCCAGCAAAACACTAGATGAGGCTCAGCGTAACTATACGGTTACTGAGAAAGAGCTGCTGGCCGTAGTATTTGCCCTGGAAAAATTCAGATCATACCTTCTAGGTTCCCGTGTTATCATATACTCGGATCACACAGCTGTGAGGCATCTCCTTGCAAAGAAGGACGCGAAACCTCGATTAATCCGATGGATCTTGCTATTGCAAGAATTTGACCTCGAGATTCGCGACAAGGTCGGAAAGCACAATGTGGTAGCTGATCACTTGTCCCGCCTTCCTTCTGAAATTATTGATCCTTCCGGACCTATTACAGAACATTTCCCTGATGAGCACATCTTGACTATCAGTACAAGTCTTCCATGGTTCGCCGATATAGTTAATTACCTGGCATCACATCAGATTCCGCCCGATTGGCCGAAGGCCAAAAAGGACAAATTGCGCTCCGATGCCAAGTATTACCTATGGGAAGACCCGTATCTATTCTGCATTGGTGCTGATCAGATAATCCGACGATGCATCACGGAAGTGGAAATCAAAGACATACTCTCATTCTGCCATGACCAGGCATGCGGTGGACATTTTTCTGGACATAAAACCGCATCGAAAGTCCTCCAGTGTGGCTTTTACTGGCCCACAATTTTCAAGGATGCATACGATCACTGTAAGGCATGTTCCCGTTGCCAGACTCTGGGCAACATGAGCCATAGAGACATGATGCCTCTACAGCCGATCTTGGTATGCGAAATTTTTGATATTTGGGGGATTGATTTCATGGGACCCTTTCCGACCTCGGATGGCTTCGAATACATCTTACTCGCAGTTGACTATGTTTCCAAGTGGATAGAAGCCATTCCGACCCGAACCAACAATCATAAAGTCGTTATAAAATTCCTTCATCAAAACATTTTCTCGAGGTTCGGGATTCCGCGTGCTATAATTTCCGACAGAGGGACCCATTTTACAAATGCTCAGTTCAGGTCACTGATGACCAAATACGGGGTGTCACACCGAATCTCTACTCCTTACCACTCCCAAACTAATGGTCTAGCTGAGCTATCTAACCGAGAGATCAAGAAGATCCTTCAGGTTACTGTTCAACCTGATAGAAAAGATTGGTCTTCTCAGCGTCCGGAAGCATTGTGGACCTATAGGACCACCCACAAGACCCAATTAGGAATGTCTCCCTTTAGACTAGTGTACGGGAAGGCATGTCACCTCCCCGTCGAATTGGAGCATAAAGCCTATTGGGCAGTACGGACCTGTAATCTCGACCTTTCTAAGGCTGGAACCCACAGAAGACTTCAAATGATCGAGATCGATGAATAACGCCACGACGCGTATGAGAACTCGCGAATTTACAAAGAACGGGTTAAAGCTTTTCACGGCAAACACATTTCTAGAAAGGTCTTTCATCTTGGTCAAAAAGTTTTATTCTTTGATGCCCGACTCAAATTATTCCCAGGAAAGCTAAGATCCAAGTGGGTCGGACCCTACCTAGTCCGACAAATCTTCGAAAATGGAGCCATTGAAATCAGCCCACTCAGCCACGATTCTGAACCCTTTGTCGTGAACGGTCAGAGACTCAAGCCGTTCATTGACATGACCGATATAGATTTGGCTGAGTCATCCTTTATCCTCCATTCCTCTTGAGCTCATTGCGCCCAGCCGATGGCGTAAAACTCAGCGCTTAACGAGTGGCAACCCGTCATTCTTTGAAAAACCCGAAACCTTTTCTGACATCTCTTTGAGGAACTCATATTGCACTTTAGGGTTCATCCATTAGAACAGCCGACTTCACCTCAGGTATACCTACCCGAGATTAGAAATCATTCGCAACAAGTCACTTCGACCCATTCACTCACCACACACCTGTCCTAATACATGAACTAAGCTGAATTCGAACCCACCTAATTTACAATGGGGACATTGCAAATCTTAGGCATGGGGGGGATATGAAAGTGCAAAATGTCAGAAAATTCATATCAAGAAAGGGTTTCACAAAAAAAAAAAAAAAAAAGACTTGATAGAGGGGAGGAACAATTCAGGGTCATACAAATGAGAGGAGGAAAAGAAAGAAAAATGACAAAAAGGAGCACAAAAGGAAAAGAAATAGTCATTAGTAAAAGGTTAAGGGGTTAACTAAAGTTCTAGACAAAAAAAAAAAAGTGCTATGGAGACATAACAAGAGATTAGCGGGAACACTGGTCTTAGGCCTCTTGGGCAAGATTTGTTAGCTTAAAAATTCGCGTATCTGTTAAAATCTGGATAATCCTCAAGAGGTTGAGGAAAATGCGAAACTTAAGTCTTAGGTCTAAGGCTTAGGAAGTATTCGGCCTCGTTAACTAACCTCCGGTTTGCGGGATTCGGTAACCTAAGCACCCAAATTCACACACAGTCTGGTTCAGTGCACATAAACATCTAAATCACGCGAAAAACGTTTAATGTTCTGAAAAAGTCACCTAGATTAGGAGCAGCCAATCAACACAAATTGATTTGGACGAGTTCCCAGTGCAGAGAGGCGGGAAATTCCCCTCGAAGATGCGTAACAACATATCGTCTCCTCGGTGCTTGTCTCTTAGGATATTTAAATATCCTACTGGGGGCATGTAAGCACTCTGTTGGTTCAGATACCATGGGCGGCATTATCACGAAATGTCGATCGCCAGGGTCTGGATTCGACCACGGAACGCCATAGGCGGGATTATCTCGAAATCTCGAAGGGCAGGGTTCTGGGGGTTGCCATGGGCGGGATTATCTCGAAATCTCGAAAGCCAGGGACCCTTGAGGATTGATGATGGGGATGAGGAATCCGATACAGACCATGTTGAGAAGCTAATCCGAAGCTAGAAATAAAAAGAAAAGAGAGAGAAAAGCTCTCCAAATAAATAAATCTTCTCTCTCTCTTACAAAAAAAAAAATGCACTGCAAACTGAACTTAGGCTAAAAATGTCTCAAGCACGGGTGCTTTAACCACGGAGTCCAACAAACCCTAGGATAGTTTCTGTGGGCCGTAGAAACCTTTGCAGAAGACTGAGGCTAAAGTAGAACAAGTCCAGATTTTGGTTGGTACTTCAATACCTCCAGGCCTATTGTCGGCATTCCTACCTAATCACAAAAGAATAAGCACTTATCATTATTAACAGACATTCAGGGTCTAGAACGGAAGTTAAAACCTTGAAATTTTGCTAAGGGACTAGCAAAAGCTAGGCATGGGGGTATGATGAGAGCCTCATCATGAGCCATAACTAGCTCATTTTGACCCAATAAAGAAGATAAAAGCTCCTACATAACCTAGAAGAAGGCTTAACTGAAGGAACAAGTGCTCTGAGAAGAAAATATGAAATAAAGGTTAAAACTGCAATTTTACCACTGCAGTACATAAACGGGATTTCTCAGAAGCAAAACATAGGTCAAATGGTCCAAATAAGATAAAAAGAGGGTTGAGTCAATCAGAAATGGGTTTATGTGCAATCTAAGAATTAAATGACAGTTGGTAACCCTAAAACAGACCCGCTTAAATTAACAAGGTTCCGGTCAGGATCAAAATCGAGTAAACCCTCTAAAAGTCATGGAAAAACATCCTCTAGGGTTTAGAACACTTAATTTGGCCTTTGGAACCTAGTCTGACCTAGATTAGGGTCCTAGCTCCTCAATTAACCAAATTTCAATTTTTACACAAAATGTCTAGTCAAATAAGGTCAAACCTGAAATCCAACTTCGCCATTGGATTCCTTAGGTCCAAATTAGGGTCATACCAAAATTCGGACCAAAGGGGAGGTCATCTTGACCTACGTTGCAATTTAGTACACCCAAATCGCAAATAGGTCCCTATCTTTTGAATATCCTTGCAAAGAGCCCCCCATGTTCTTCTCCCCCTTTGCAATCCGGTCCTACCGCCATTGTTAGGGCAGAACCGAGCTCCGGCGAGGTTCAGAGAGGGATTGCTCTCTAATCCCTCAGAGATTCCCTCCCAGAAATGGAAGGGGGATTCTCTGAGGAATTCCCTTCCTTATAAAGCCAACTACAATCGCTGGTGTGAACCCAATCTCTCGTGCGAACGCACGAGAGATTTGGGTATCCACCTTCCTTCCAACTCTGGCAAGCCAGCAGACCTAATTACGCGCTCTTCACGCGCTGATAGAAGCGGCCAGCACCTATAAAACACCCCCCAGACCCTGCCGCAGGACCCAAGCTTGATTTTGATGGAGATCCCCTCCCAATTTCCTCTCTCCCATCTCCGGCCAAACGACCCGCAAGCTCCGACGACCTCCTCCCCTCCGTCTCGTCGCTCTGCTGCCATACCAGCAGTAGAGTCCTCTCCGCCTCTTCCTCCCGCGTCGCGCTGTACCCCGCGCGCGTGCTCTTGACCTCATCTTCGACGTCGCTTCCTCCCTTAGGGTCTTTCTTCCCCGACGACGGCAGTTACGAGCCGTCCTCTCCACCGCCTCCCTTCCTTCCAGACAACCCCAGATACATTCTCCATCCTCCCCTCTCTCTTTTCCCCCTACTATTTTACTTGATTACCCCTTGACAGCACCTAACCACCTCCATCGTTCTCGCCTCCGACCGCCCTCCGGCGAGCTGCCCACACCACTCCACCCCTCCACACGGCTCGCCAACCCCCTCGTGAGCTTCGCCTCACCACCAGGAACCCATTCCACCCCATCATTGCCACTCCAGAACTCCACAAGCACCCCCCGACCAACCCACCATCTCCGGCCACAGGTTGACCTAGGCACGCACGCCTAGGCCGACCTGCAACCTGCAGCATCGCCCACCGCCTTCGCCGTGCTACGGCGAAGGTTTCCAGCTATTCTGATTGGCCTAATAGGCCGTTCTGTTGGATGTCAGGTGTACGCCCCGGCCGCCATTAACAGCCGAAGCAGCAGGGAGCTTGGAGCAGCTTCAGGCATCAGGCTTCCCAGGTTGCAGGTGCAGCAGACTCTCGCAAAGGTCGCGAAACGAACGAGGCCAGCCAGTCGCACAGAGAAGCCATCAGCTTGGGCAATCGAGTGACGAAATCTCTGCGGGCGCGCGTGAAGGCAAGACCGACCAGATAGTCCCACATCGTAGGATTGCAAAACTAAGGTATCCTATAAGTTATTTTTGTGTTTTCTTCTTAGTGCCTCTGTAAGCACAGGGGTAAGGTCCCTCACTGCCCCCACATGCCTCGTCCGTAGCTTTATCTCGTGGATCTGGCGGATCCGACCCGACCTAAACCTACGCACTCCTCACGCATCACCACTTGCCGGTGCGCCTGGTCCCGGGTGCGAATCCGACCCGACTACCCGTGTGGCTCTGGGAGAGCGTGCTTGAGTGAACTACTTGAGAAAAAGAGAGACGCTTGGGTAGAGGGGCGGGGGTAGGTTTTTGCTACTGTGTGGTGTGCAGGAAGGAAGAAGTGACCGAGGCAGCGAACACTTAGCAGCTGAAGAACAAAAAGAGAAGAAAGAAGAGGTTGTGTAGCAGTGAAAGGAGAAGTCTTCGCCGAGAAGAAGAAGAAGAAGAAGAAGAAGAAGGAAGACAAGGCAGAAGAGAGAGAAGAACAAAGAAGAGGCCAAGTGAAGACTGCAAAGAGATCAGAAGAAAAAGAAGAGAGAAGAAAGGCAAGGCAGGAGAAGAAGGAAGATACAGAAGCAGAAAGGAGAAGAAGAGAGAAAGAGAGATCACATTTAAGACGTCTGATACAGAAATCAGACGTCCAATTCTACTTTTTCACAAATCCTTTTTAAAATTCTCTCTTTGAATCAATTATATTTGCATTTAACAGTTGTATTCTTTGGTTTTACAAAGTACTGAGATTGCTCCCCGTGTTCGACCTCGGATACTCTAGTTGTTCGAGTAATAAAATTCTTTATATTTGTTTAAACGTTTTGTCGGTTATACTACAACGTAATACGCTTTAAATCCGCACAAAATCGTTGAGAACATTTAGTCACCACCAAACACGGCAAAGAAGGATGCAAGTAGGGTTAAACCCTTCCTTTAAAGCATTGCTTTCGCGGTGCTTCTTAACTACCCCCAATCCACAAGGTTTAGAGGCAACTTCACCTCTGAACTAATGTTTGGGTCACTTTAGACCCCAGTAATAGGAGGCTCTAGTCCTATCGGTTCCAAACCTAAGGAGTGTAAAAAAGCGTGCTGTGGTGCAAGAGATATAAGTGTGCATACACCGCAAAAAATTTTGAATTTTGAATCGCATGACAAGTTTGAAAATCAAATCCTTGGTTTTTGAATGTCCCTCCTTTAATTAGTCCTTTTTCCAGAAAATATGTGACCACTTGTTAGATCTATTCAATACAGATTAGGTGGTCTTGAAATTAATCCAAATGCATTTTCATGATAGGTAGAAATGCAAAGTTAGAAGTGCATACCTGATTCCAACATTCTTTATGCAATATGCAAGACAGGAATTAGTTCTAGATGTTGCTCATTCCGTCCTAAATGATTCGACCTAAGGGCAGGTAGCTCTTTTTTTTTTTTTTTAGTTTTTTTTTTTTTAGCTACTTGTGCACAAACAAATTAAGGATAAACAACCACAAAATAAAATAAAAACCTAGATCTAAAGAAAGGAAACAGGCTCCAGAAAATTATCCACCCAACATGGGCCTAAAACAAAATCAGGGAACAAACCCCTAAAAATGTACCGCAGAACAAGGGTCTCAAACCAAATGTGCAATGAAAATTAAGTTCTAAAGTCTTAATCCTACTCTAATCAAATCAGCGACTAAATGTGCAAAGACGATCATCACGTCCTCGCCCTTCCCCTCCTGGCAATCTGGTTCCTTGCAAGGTGGCTCGAATAATTTCTCCTCTGCCGACGTCAAGGGTCGCCTCTCACGATGGCTGGTGTGATTGCGAGTCGTAGAATGTGTGCCACAAATCATTGCACTCTCATTAGAAAAAAAGAATCTAGAGTTCAATATGATTCAAAATTTAAATCAATGTGAATGAATGAATGAATGAATGCGATTTAATTAAGCTTGCCACCCCGGCAATGGCGCCATTTGATAAGTCAGTTTTCACTTTCGAATAATATGATTAAGATGATTTGCGTATTAGTATTAGAGTGGTGGAAAACTACTTACCAAAATAATTAGAATTAAAATTAAACCACTCACAGGAGTGCGAGTCATGTCCATAGTGAGGCAATGACTTATTTAAACTCGCAATTAGGTAGAAATCAAGTTCACTGAAATATTCGTCAAATGAAACAATACCTATGTAGCTCTGAATGTAAACCTTAAATTTATGGAGAAGTCAAGTGATGTTAATGTAATTTTTACGTAAGAAAATTATCCATGTGCAAGGGTATGCCATGTACTTTTCACTTCCATGCATACTAAAATGTAATTCAAAATTAAATACAATGCACATAGACAAGAATAATAAGGCTTAACAATTCTCTGGAAGCATAAGCATGAAGGCATAAATTCACCACAATTTAATTAACCAAATAAATCAAGAAAATGAATGTGGCAATGGCAATTTCTGTAAATAGAAATGCAAGTAAAAATAGAGGATTATACCTCTCTCCACCTCGCACACGAGAGAGAGGCTCATTCAAGGAGCCACTCCGACAAAAGGTCAGCTGGAGCGAGGCCTTCGCGACGATGGTGACAGCACGTCGTGAGATGGCTTGGGCTGGCTAGATGGAGGAGAGAAGTGGCGGCGGTGGTGGCCTTTACTGCTGCTCTTGCGCATGCTACAGCTGGAGGTGCGGGTAGTGGTTGACGAGCGAGAGGAGAAGGTGCACTGAGTTTTTGGAAGTGGGTGCATGCGCTGATAAACGCCAGTTTATCATCATTCTTATGCATTAAAACAAACCTAGCTCTTAGGATTTTACTCCGCAAACGAGTTTTTGGGCTGCATTTAGGCATAAAATAGGTTAGGCATGCATTGCATTTTTTATTGTCATTTTGATATGTTTTTGTGAGTGTTAGGGATGAACAGATATACAGATCCCTAAAACCCTAGCACTCAAGAAGGCAAATGGTGAAGGAGAAGCTCAGACTAGCTGGAATTTAGCTTGATCCAGCTTACCACAGCTCGAACCTAGCTCACTTGAACTAGGGTTAGCTCATCCTAGCTCCATTCAGCTAATCTCAGCTGAATGGTAGCTCAAGAGAGTTCATCTTAGCTCACCCTAGCTAAAGTCAGCTCAGATCCAGCTCAACTTAGCTAAGTCTAGCTCATCTCAGCTCCCACTAATCCACAGGGAGCTCTAGCTAGCTCAGCTGAGTTGACAGGAGTTCACCCCAGCTCAGATCCAACTACATCCAGCTCCACTCAACTCCAGCCAGTTGAAGAAGAACTCATCCCATCTCAGGAAGCTCAAGTCCAGCTCCCGGGGACTCAGCTTAGCTCAACTCAGTTGAGCTAAGCTACCTTAGCTGTCTCAACCAGCTTGATCCTCCCCAGGAGCACCAGACCTAGCTCACCTCAGCTCATTATGGTAGAAGCTAGCTCAATTTAGCTTGGCTTAGCAGCTAGCAAAGAACTAGCAAGCTAAGCCAGCTAGAGTAGCTCCATGCCAACCTCTTCGACAGCAGCCAGCTCCAGTTTCAGCTCAAGACTTCTCCTCCTCAGCTCCTCCCTCCATACCCTAGCTCCAACACCTTCTCCTCTACTCCTCCATTAGCTAAGCTAGCTTAGCTTAGCTTAGCTTAGCTATGCTCCAACTTCCTTCACTTGTACCACCCCAGAAACCCACCTAACAACTCCACCCATCTAGCTCCACCTAAGCTCCACATAAGCTAACCTACTTGGCAACAACCTAGCCTACCCACCACCTCCAAAAGACACCTAAAAGTGGCGTCAAAACCACCCTAACCACCCCCTTGATGGTGCCACTTTTCCCTCCAAAATTCCCCTTCATCTCCACCACACAATTCCCCTTAAATCCATCTCCACCATCCACCTATCCCCCCTTCTAGAAGACCCTAGGTTGGCACCAAAATGGTGGTGTCTCTCCACCACCAAAAGCCACCAACACCATCATAACCACCCCCTTTAACACCCCTTGGGTTGGCGCCAAACACCCTTGGCCATAGGATCACCAACCACCTCCATCATTCCATCCTAGCCCTCCATTTCAAGGGGCACCTTAACCCCCCATCCTACCCTATAAAACGACCACTACCAACCACCATTCAAGGCATCCTTGGCTAGCAAATTAAATCTCAAATTCCACCTAGAAGCCCACATCCAAGAGAGAAGAAGAAGAATAAGATTAAGGGGATATTCTGTCCCCTTGGTGCCTTCCCCTCTTCCCTTTTCTCTTGGGTTACGCCAGCCAAAGGAGAAGCCAGGCAAGGAAGATCTTTGGAGGAGATCTTGAAGGTGGTCCATGCCACCTTGGAGGAGTTTTTGAGGGTGGTGCACGCCCACCTCTTGGAGAGAGCATTGAAGGTGGTAGCTTCCACCTTGGAGGAGCTCTCAAGGAAGGAGAAGAAGGAGGCCCTCTTTTCAAGCCAAGGAGCAGCTAGGCTTGGAGCAAGAAGACTACCTTCCTCACCAAATTTTGCAAGAGGATTAGTGTTTCTTTATTTGCTTTTAAATTTGTTTAGTTCTAGTAGAAGCATTCCTCTACTTGTCCTTGAAAAGAACACTAATTCTAGTCAATTAAATTGCCTTCTTTTAGCTTTTTATTGCAATTGTTACTTTTGGTTCTAGCACTTGTTTCACCTCTTCTTCCTAATTACTCTAGGCCTCCACTTGCCTAGAGTGAGCTTAGGAAGAAGGTATTTCTATCTTTTAAATTTTAGTTAAGCAATTGTGGGTGTTAGTACTTTCCAGTACAATTCGCATTTTACCCTCGTCTTTTCAAAACAAAAAAAAAATTACATATTTAAAATACCAAAAAGAAAGTTGAGATGTGTTTTTAGCAAGGGAATTGAATTGCAATTTTTGCCTCCTTGGACAACCCTAGATACTCCCCTATCTAGGTTTATAAATTTAAAAGCGTATGCGAATTCGCATGTTACAACAATGTTGAAAACCCGCTTTTACAAATCATGCATATTTCGCTAACACTTTTTGGTGCCGTTGCCGAGGAGGCGCGGCTTTGCTATTCTTCCTCCTCTTGCTTGAAGTAGATCTCATCCTCTTCTCCTTCTTCTTTTTCGTGTGTGCAGGAACTATTGCAGGAAGAAAGCGGGAATCTGGAAGCAAGAGCTCAAAGTTCCTTTTCTTCACGCGAAATTCATGTTGGTTCCTCTTTCTGGTCACATAATTAATTAAAACTACCAAAAACATATTAAACTTGGCTTTCAGGATCCCAAACAACTTGATTAATTGGAGTGGTGCATTTTAAAATCCATTGTTTGCTTGAATGCTTCTTTAGCACCACTCCATTGCAAGTATTGGTGTTCTATTTTTCGGATCCAGATTTCTATCCAGACTTGAAAAATTGATTCCTAACACCACAGGCCTCCTAAAATGATAAAATTTCATAAAGTGATTCCCAATTAAGTTAGGAACATCTGTTCAAAATTTCATATCAATTGGATTTGTATTGAATTTTTAAAAATTCATGGATTGTAGAGGGGTCACACCCTCTAATCTTCCTATTTTGCTACTATCCGTGAATTTTTACAATTTTTATACTCATCAAATTTTTGTGAAATTTATATTGCTAGAATCTTTATGAAATTTTACACATCACATAAAATCACAAAAATTTTCTGAGGTCAGTGGTAATACGGAAAAGTCCACAATACCCACGGGTATCATTTCTGGACTTTGACACCAGTACAATTAAAAATTCAAAAAAATTATCAAATAAATTCCTAAAATCTTACAAAAATCTTTTCTGGAATCCTTGTTTGATTTCACTCAAGGTAGTAGTGTTGGTTGCATTGATTGGACCACTATCTATTCAGAAAGCTTAAAAATAACTCATTGGTAGTTAAATTTCTATCTTAGGGACAATTGGCTTAGGGTTTCCTTCTTTCTTTTTGGAGACTCAATTTAAAGGAAATATATAATCACCCATACAAGTTATTTTCCTTTGATTGTGGATTTTCAAACTTGTTTGAAAATTTAACTAGAGAAACCCTAAAATACATTCAATTAAATTGAATCCTAAAAGACATAAATACAAGAAAAAAATTGTGTGACAACTTGATTTTCATTGGAGACACTCTCCAATTCCTGTACACACAAAAAAAAAATTGAAATAACAGGGCAACAACCCAATTAATGCCCTCCACATTCTGTGTGCACTGTAGTATCCTAGACCTAATTAAAACTTGTAGCAACTTGACCCCTAAGGCTTCATCAACTTAGGCTTGCTATCTAGGTCTTAAGTTTTCTTTAGTTAGTACCAATTCTGCCATCTATATCTGGTGTTCAGGCTGAGGGGCCATGTGAAACGACCAAGCGCAGGTTTGTACAAGCACCTGGGGTTTTCCCTGGGAAACGTTTGGGCCCAAACCTCCCCTTAAGCAACTCGGCTAGATTTGTTGATAGAACAGGTATTCACTATTGACTACTTATTTCCTACATAGACCAAGTCTTAGGTCATTATTAGGGAATCGCATTTAAGTTAGGTCTACGTTTGTTTGTTTGAATTGCACACTTTCTCTCATCTCTTTCTCTTCTCCCCTCCAATTCTTCTAAGTAGTGCATGCACGGGCGACGGTCCCAAAAACCACACCTCGAGGGACCATCTGATTTCGCCCCCTGCAGTAGGAAATCATTGTTTTCTTCCCCCTCATCTTCTAAAAAAATGGAAAACCCAGGAAGCCATCAAAAAATTTCTACTTCCACTTCTAACCCGTCAGCCGACCCACAAGCTGACTTCACCCTCCCTCATCTTCCTAACTTGGAGCAACCAGAAATACCAGCAGGGCCAGGTGGCCCTCCAATTATAACCCAAAATACAAATCCCTTTGCATTAATGGTCGACCATTTGGCTCGACTACAACAAAATCAAGAATATCTAGCTAGGACTGTCATGAACCTAGCTAATCAAGGACAAAATCCACCACCCCGCCAACAGCCTGTCGTTCCTCTTAAGGATTTCTATGATCCTTCCAATTATGAGGAAAGACCAGGGGTGGTCATACCACAAGGGGATTCCGAGATTAAACCAGTCATTCTAAACCTTATCAAGCATTTTCATGGTCTTCCAAGAGAGGACCCTTTTTGTCATCTCGAGGAATTAATTGTCCTCGCTCAAACCACTCGTTCCCGCAATGTGCAGGAAGATGTGTGGTTAATGAGACTCTTTCCTCTCTCTCTTAAAGATAAAGCATCGCCTTGGTTTAGAACTGTTGGGCGCCCTATTACCACCTGGCCCCAATTAAAAAGTGCTTTCCTTAAAAAAAGTTTTCCGATCGGTCGAACGAATGCATTAAGAAGATCCATAACGACCTTTCAACAAAAAATTGGTGAACCCCTCCACGAAGCCTAGGAAAGATTTCAGGAACTTCTAAGAAGTTGTCCCCACCATGAAATTCAACAATGGCAGTTAGTGCAAATCTTCTATCATGGATTAGAAGATCAATTGAAACGATTTGTGGATGCCTCATGTGGAGGCAATTTTCTTAACAAAGATGCCAAAAGTGCCTATCTGCTCTTTGAAGAAATGAGTGAAAACTCATTTAACATGACTTCAATGGACACTTTTGGCAGATCACAAAACCCCAGACACGGAGTCCATGAAATTGACTCTAAATCCACCTCTGTTCCAGTCATGCAAGATGATCTATATATGTTAGCTAAACAACTGGACAAGATGCAAATTCACCAAAAGAAAATGGAAGAAAAGCTCATAAACAAACAAGCTCCACACGTCCACTCTCCACACACTAACCCCCCACACATTCTCCGAAGAGAAAATCTGCACAATATTGATGCCACATCTACTGGCCAGCAATTTTTGGCTGATTTCTCGCAAGATTTGACTGGGAATTTTGATCAAAATATTTTTGATCCCACCTCGGAAAATATTTATGCTCTCCAGGAGCAATTTAGAAACCCCTTCAACACTTCCAATCAAAACTAGAGGGCTAACCCAAATCACTCCTAGAAAAACCCGAATCCGATTCCTTTTCCCAAACAAAACTATTTTGGGAATTATGGGCAACCTATGTATCAACCTGGACCATCCCAGGATGATATTAATAATCAGGTCATGAAAACTCTGCAAGGAATGCAGACTCAAATGACAGAAGTAACCCGCATGATTACCAACTTGCAATACCAAGTTAAGGTTACTCCTGATCATTGACCTATTGGGAATTTACCTTCCCAACCCATGCCCAACCCAAATAATCAAAGGAATCAATTCCAAGGTGGATATCCCAGTCAACCCATTCAGCCAGCACCTCAGCATCCGCCGGGTTTTAATAACAGCTAGGCCCCCCATCCTCATCCTAGAAACAACCAGACTGCAAATGCAGTTACCTTGAGGAATGGGAAAGCCACCCACAATACCCTGCCTGTTAAAGAAACCCACTCTAATGACACATAGATTAACTCTTCCCCTCCTATTTTTCAGGAACCAATTCATCCAAAACAGGGCAACCCTGCCCCATTTCCACAAGCCCTCCACTCTTCAAAAAAGAAAAAGACAAAATCCGAGCCCACTGAGAAGGAACAAATGGATTTATTTGGGCAAGTAGAAATTAATATCCCTCTCCTAGATGCCATTAAATATATCCCTTCCTATGCAAAATTCCTAAAAGATTTATGTACTCCGAAAAGGCAACCCAGAAATTTAGGAAAGGTAATTCTTCCAGAGACAGTAAGCTCAGTTGTGCAGAGCCGACTACTTCTTAAGAGAGAAGATCCCGGTGCCCCCCTAATCCAAGTTATCATTAATGATACCTCATTTGATCACGCTTTGTTGGATCTTGGTGCCTCAATTAATCTTATCCAGTTATTTTTGAGGAATTTAAGATCGGTGAATTGAAGCCTGCTGAGGTTACTCTCCAATTAGCCGACCGATCTATGATTAAACTAAGGGGAATTGTTGAAGATGTTCTTATCCGGGTCAAAAATTGTCTATTTGTAGTAGAATTTTTAGTCCTGGACATAGAAGTACCTGAAGCACTTGAGTTTGCCCCCATTATTCTTGGAAGACATTCTTAGCCACCGCCTGTGCCAATATTGATTGTGATTCTGGAAAGATGAAGATCATGTGTGGCGGTGAATCTGTAACCCTAGACATTTTTCAAGCTTCTAGGCGGTTCCAAGAGCCAAATTTCTTTGATGATTCGGATTTAGAAATAGAAAACATTGTGGAGGAAACTTTGCAGATTTCCCACTTAGGTTCCTGTTTTGCTGTCAATACGGTTCCTGAACAATCAACTTTTCCACACCCTTTCACCCCAACCACACATCTAGCTAACATTCCAGCTGACCCTTTCACTCTCACCACACCTTTAACCCACAAAGCAGAAACTCTTTCGGAGCTGGGCCCACAATTGGAATAAAAACATTTTCCCGACTCCCTTAAATACGTCTTCCTGGGTCTAAATCAGACCCTGCCCCTGATTATAAATTCTGGACTCACCGGTGATTAGCCCATAGTTGTGGGCTATTTAAGTATTTAAGTGCCTACATATTAGGTTAATTCTAACATTTATTTAGTATAAATTAGGATGTAAATAGATTAATTCATAGTTTTAATCTAATTACATAATCCATACATTACATTCATATCTTAAGTGCATTTAGAATTAGCTTAGAATAGCATTCATCTAATTAGATAACCAATTAGGTATATTATTTTTATTAACATAGAAGTTGAGGGTCTATACATAAATAACCCTAATATTTTAATAATATTTGCTTTATTCGTCTTCTTTCAGAACGGCTGGCTGCCGCTCCAACGCCCGCGTGATGCAGTGAAAGCCATTCAAGGGGGAGCGGATACGGTGGATCTGGTCGGCGGCTGATTTCAAAATTGTTCAAAACACTATAAAAGGAGCACGGAAGCTGCCGGCTGCAGCAGGCCTCCGCCACCGACCCACCACTGTGCAGAGAGATCCTCTCTCTTCCACTCCACACTGCCGGCCTCTACCATGGCGGCGAGTCTCCACCACCGTGGGCGTGTGGTGTGACAGGCCACACCGCCATCCGGAGCTCGCCCGCATTACCGTGAGCACATCAGCGTGCATCTCCCTCGCCGTCGTCACCAACCACCACCGCCGAGCCACTGTGCAATCACCCTTTCAGTCACTTAAGACGTCCGGGAAATTTCCCGGACGTCTGAAGTCCACCCCCACTCCAGCAGCAATCTCCGTCCTCTCACTTCACTTCCACCACCCACGCCGCAGCAGCCCGCTCATCTCCAACAGCATGCAAGGCGTGCACAACCTCCAGCCCTCACGCCCGCTCACGCCACCTTCCCTGCGCCTGCAGCCTTCGCCATCTCCACGCGCAACCACCGGCGCACCCATCTGAAGTCCACCCGCAGCACCTTCCCGCACCGACTGCACTGCGCGCCCCACCATCTGCAACAGCACCTGCAGAACCACCCCCCTACGCCCTCTCGCCAGCAGTCCCGCGCACGCCTCACTACACACGCCCTCTTCCCCGCGCCTGCAGACCACCGCAGCCACGCCTCCGCGCGCCAGCGCCCTCAGCAGACCCTCCGCGCGCCCACGCACAGCCATCTGCAAACCGCCAGCAACCGACCTCTGCAGCTTCCACCGCACACGCCAGCGCCCGCCTGCAGACCACCGCAGCCACGCCTCCGCGCGCCAGCGTCCTCAGCAGACCCTCCGCGCGCCCACGCACAGCCATCTGCAAACCGCCAGCAACCGACCTCTGCAGCTTCCACCGCAGCCACGCCTCCGCGCGCCAGCGCCCGCCTGCAGACCACCGCAGCCACGCCTCCGCGCGCCAGCGCCCTCCGCAGACCCTCCGCGTGCCCACGCACAGCCATCTGCAAACCGCCAGCAACCGACCTCTGCAGCTTCCACCGCAGCCACGCCTCCGCGCGCCAGCGCCCGCCTGCAGACCACCGCAGCCATGCCTCCGCGCGCCAGCGCCCTCCGCAGACCCTCCGCGCGCCCACGCACAACCGCCTGCAGCACCTCCGCCGGAGCTCGTCCGGCCACCTCCGGCCGCCGCGCGACTCGCCGTCACCACCGATTCGAAGCCCTTGATCCAAGGGACCTCCTCCGAGCTTCCCGCGTCCGGCCATCGGCTCCTCGTCGCGCAAGACAACGGGGAAAAATTCCCCTGTTTTGCTACAGTAAAGCATTGATTAAAATTTACATTTTCTGCCATTTCCAGATTTTATTCATATTCTATTCACTCTACATTGCGGAAAATATCCTGTAGTTTCTCATAATTGCCATTTCAGCATTATTTCTTGCTTAAACCTTAATCTAAAGGCAATCTTGGCTCGGTTCTTGTCCAAATTGACTCCGAACAAACATTTTTAAGTGGCGCGAATTTTAATACGTTATTGTCTCCCTGTGGATACGACCCGCTCCTCTGCGAGTGGTTATTTCTTGTTAAAAATTGATTAGTCGATTTTTCCACCACATTAAACTACAAACGACTTAAAAGCGAAAGATCGACCCGATCAAATGGCGCCGTTGCCGGGGAGGCAACAGACGCAATAATTTCTCCTAATTTTATTTTGATTATTTGTCAATTGCACAGAGATTTGACCATCTATTATTTTCTTTTCTGTGCGAGAAATTTTGTGCAAGAATCAGCCACTGTGAGAGGCGACCCTTGACGTCGCCAAACGAGAAGTGGACAAGCAATTTTGAAAGGAGGAGAAGGACGAGGACGCGACGGACACCACTGTATTTAATCGCTAATTTAATTAGAATAGAATTAAGACTGAAGACTTAATTTTTCATTACAGTTAGTTTGAAACCCTTGTTCTGGGGCATATTTTGAGGGTTTGTTCCCTGATTTTATTTTGGACCCGTGTTGGGTAATTTTTGGGAGCCTGTTCCCTTTTCTTTAGATTTAGGTTGATTTTTTTTTTTATTTCTTTTATTTGCTTGTGCATAAGTAGTTCTAAAAAAAAAAAAAAAAATAGAAAAAGAAAAAAAAACGAGCTGCCTGCTAGAAGCTGCCTGCCCTAGGACGAACCATTTAGGTCTGTATGAGCAGCCTCTAGATTTGCTTTTCTGCATTGCGTGCATTTTTGCATCGAAGATCGCTGGAGGCAAGGTACGCATTCTCTTACTTTGCATCCTATTTTTGATCATGCATTGCATTTGGGATTTAATGCAAAGACCACCTAATCTGTACTGAATAAATCTAACAAGTGGTCACATATTTTCTTTAGAAAAAGGACTAATTAAAGGAAGGACATTTTAAAAACCAAGGATTTGATTTTCAAACTTGGCGTGCGATTCAAAGTTCAAAATCTTTGACGGTGTATGCACACTTATTTCACTTGCACCACGGCACGTTTCTAGACACTCCTTAGGTTTGGAAATACTAGGACAAGAGCCCTCCTTTCGTTGGATTCTGAAGTGTTCGGAACTGGAAATCAAAGGTTTTGTAAATCCAAAGAGGGGGATACCCTGTCACGGATTTTTGGGGGTAGTTGAGGAGCACCGCGAAAGCACAGCTTCAAAGGAAGGCTTAGGCCTACTTGCATCCCTCGATCTTCCGTCTTTGGATTTACTTGACCATTTGAGATTTAGGGAAGATTACCTAAGTTCCAACTAGGTCTTTTTAGGCGAGCCGTAGGTTGACAATAGGCGCGTAATTGATTGGGTAACTTGTTTTGTCACCTACAATTTGAATTAAATTCAAAAGCCTAAATCTGTAAAGGCCAAACAAGTCCGTTTGAATTGTGTTTGTAGTGCATGCTTGGTAGGCGTTCTCTTAGGAGACAACTTGTATTTGATCCTGAACCAGAAAGAATCCTAAGAAAAGACCTCCCAAGGGTAGAAATGGCCGGTCAAAGGAGCCTTAAGGAATATTTCATCCCAACCAACCAAGCTGGCCCAGCACTACGTAGACCTGGAGGGGATAATCCATATGAGATCAAAAGTAGTACCATATCCTTGCTACCCTCCTTTTATGGTACTACTAGGGAAGATCCTTACAGGCATATTGAGGAATTCACCGAGGTCTGTTCCACGGTGAAGCTGCAGGGCGTTACTGATGACGCTCAAATGCGGACCCTTTTTCCCTTCTCCCTAAAGGACAAAGCCAAGTATTGGTATCACACCCTTGATAATTTAAATACTTGGGATGCCCTTAAAAAGGAGTTTTTGAAGAAGTACTTCCCCATGAGCAAAAGAAATCACTTTAGGAGGGAAATCATGAGTTTTGCTCAAAAGGATGGGGAAGCTTTCCATGATGCGTGGGAGCGCTTTAACGATTTGCTGAGACTTTGCCCACATCACCAGGTGCCTAAATGGCAACTGGTTGAAAGGTTCTACACCGGACTTAATGATTCGCATAGGCAAACTGTGGATGGTGCCTGTGCAGGAACCTTTCTATCTAAGACTGAGGATGAAGCTTGGAACTTATTTGATACTTTGAGTGAGAATTCTATTCACTTGAATTCTGCCTACATGGATAGAAAGCCCACTCTCATGCAAAGAAAGTTGGAGGCGAATGAAGCAAGGGACACCCAGAATTTAGCTTATCAAATTCAATTACTGAATCAAAACATGGAAAGGCTTATGTCGAACCCGAGTTCATTCACACCTAACACCTCCACATCCCAAGCTTCCGAATGCGTAATTTGTCAAGGCAATACACACGCCACTGTGGATTGCCACTTGGCCTCTCAATTCCCTGAGCTTGTACAAGCAGATTTGAATGCCGCTCAAGGGTTCCGTCCAAGACCTCGTAATGATCCTTTCTCCAACACTTATAATGAGGGATGGAGGAACCACCCAAACTTTTCATGGAGACAAGGAAATGTCTCAAATTCAGGGAATTACAAACCGCAATCCTTTCAAAACCATCAAATGAACCAACCTCAGACCTTTGCCCAACCTAAAACCTCTGAGATGGATGAATTGAAGGCGATATTGAAAACTATGCAAGAAAGTCAAAGTGCCATCATCCAATCTCATGACAAGGCTATACATGAGATGAAATCACAAATTGGACACCTTGTTGAGGTCGTTAGATAGAGGGAGACTGGGAAGTTTCCAAGTGCTGCTGAGGAAAATCCTAAAGGAAAAGGGATTGTCTTTAGGGAGCATGCTCAGGCGGTGACTATTCTGAGGAGTGGGAAAGAAATTTCCAAACCCGATGCTCCTATAGTCTCACCCCCTAAAAAAACATCCACCCCGACTTTCACCCCCACCGAAGAAGATTTGCCCAAATCTCCTCCGCTTGAAATCACCTCACCGGAAGAAGTTGCCCCCGTTCCACCCCTTACTCGACATGACAACCCTTCCACCCAGAGATCGAGAGTGCCATTTCCAGAGCGCTTATCCACCTCTGGGCAGACTTCTGCTGGCTCATCTGGAGCCAAAGATAAGACGGATGAGATTATGGAAACTTTCAAGCAAGTACAGATTAACCTGCCTTTGCTTGAAGCTATCAGGCAGATTCCGTCTTATGCCCGCTTCTTAAAGGACTTGTGCACGAAAAAGCGGCAATCTAGAAAACAGGTCCAGTCTAAAGTTGTCCTGCCTGATTCTGTTAGCTCAATTGTTCAACATGGCACACCTCCGAAACTTAAGGACCCAGGGGCCCCATATATCTCTGTAGTTATTGGTGACTTACAAATTGATGAGGCTCTGCTTGATCTGGGTGTGGGGGTGAACATCCTTCCGAGCTATGTATATGAACTTGGGGGAGGCAATCTGAAGCCTAGCCCTGTAGTCCTTCAAGTTGCTGATCGATCACTTAAGACACCATGGGGAATTTTGGAAGATGTCCTCGTAAGAGTGGAGGATTTCTTTTTTCCCATTGACTTCTTAGTTTTGGACACTGACCCTACCAACAAGCCAACCAAACCCTCCATCATTTTGGGCCGCCCCTTCCTTGCAACTTCCCATGCTTCAATTAATTGCAATACTGGGGCATTGAAAATGGGCTTTGGGAATAGGAAAATCCGGCTTAATGTGTTTGATGCTTACAAACAAGCTGGACTTGAGGATTGTTCTCAAGTTGAGGTGATAGATGACCTGATTGAAGAGGCAACTCCTGCAATGTTATGTGATGACCCCCTTTAGCATGTCATGCTAAATGAGCATTCCCATCTCTTGGAGGAATGTGAAGGGGATATACTAGAACTAGAGGAATTGCTAGGAGTTTCTGCTGAGTCTCTTCCCCCATCATTTCCGCCGAAGGCAGATTTGCTACCTGAGATGGGGACATCTATTATGAAACCCTCAACCATACAAGCCCCCAACCTTGAGTTGAAACCCCTCCCTGACACTCTCAAGTATGTTTTCCTAGGTGCCAATGATACGCTCCCAGTTATCATTTCGGCTGTGCTGTCTGAGGCACAGGAGGGAGCCTTGATTGAATGCTTGTCTAGGCATAAGGAAGCTATTGCTTGGAGCATTGCTGACATTAAGGGTATAGACTCTACACTCTGCATGCACCACATTTATACTAATGATTCCATCAAGCCTTTTAGGGACATGCAGAGACGTCTGAACCCTAATATGAGGGAGGTTGTAAAAAAGGAAATCCTGAAGTGGTTGGATGCAGGGATCATATATCCCATTGCTGATAGTAAATGGGTCAGTCCCATTCATGTGGTGCCAAAGAAGGCAGGCTTTACTGTGGAACTCAACGACCAAGGTGAACAAGTTGTCACTAGACCCTCAACTGGATGGAGGGTCTGTATTGATTACCGCAAGCTGAACACCGCTACCCAGAAGGATCACTTTCCTTTGCCTTTTATTGATCAAATTCTCGAAAAATTGGCAGGGAATAAGTATTATTGCTTTCTCGATGGATATTCTGGGTACAATCAGGTGGCAGTCTTTCCTGATGACCAGGAAAAGACGACATTCACGAGTCCTTACGGTACTTTTGCATTCAGGCGTATGCCGTTTGGATTATGTAATGCCCCTGCAACTTTCCAGCGGTGTATGATGTCTATCTTTTCGGACATGATTGACGAGTGTGTCGAAGTATTTATGGATGACTTCTCTATTTATGGCTCGTCTTTCGACCAGTGTCTCATGCACCTGGAGAATGTGTTGAAACGATGTAAGGAGACTGGTTTAGTCCTCAGCTGGGAGAAAAGTCACTTCATGGTACAGAAAGGAATTGTACTTGGGCATGTTGTATCTGAGCAAGGTTTGGAAGTAGATAAAGCCAAGATTGATTCTATTTCCAAACTTCCATTGCCTACGAATGTCAAACAGATTAGATCCTTTCTGGGCCATGCTGGCTTTTACAGGCGCTTTATTAAAAATTTTAGTAAGATTTCTAGGCCACTTTGTGACTTATTGGCGAAGGAATCTTCCTTCAGTTTTGATTCAAAGTGTGCCGAGGCCTTTCAAACTCTAAAGGAGGCCTTGATCTCTGCGCCTGTTCTCCAAGCTCCTGATTGGGCACTCCCCTTTGAGCTTATGTGTGATGCTTCGGATTATGCAGTGGGAGCAGTCCTTGGACAAAGGGTTGAGGGAAGACCTCATGTGCTGCATTATGCAAGCAAGACTTTAACTGAACCTCAGCAAAACTACACCGTCACTGAAAAAGAATTACTTGCTGTAGTTTTTGCTCTAGAGAAGTTTAGGTCTTATTTACTTGGGTCTAAGGTGGTTATTTTTACTGATCATGCAGCAGTGAAACATCTCATTGCTAAGAAAGATTCTAAGCCACGTCTAATTAGGTGGATCTTACTCCTTCAAGAATTTGACTTGGAAATACGTGAAAAGAAAGGAGTAGAAAATGTTGTGGCTGACCACCTGTCTCGTCTTCCTCTTAACGACTCTATTTCTGAAGACATTCGCGAGACATTCCCCGATGAAACTCTGATGGCGGTAACACCAACTTTACCTTGGTATGCAGACATTGTAAATTACTTGGTCACCGGACAAACTCCTGGCTCTTGGGATAAGCAGAAAAGAAAGAGATTCATTTCTCAAGCGAGATATTTTCATTGGGAAGAGCCAGAATTATTTAGACTTGGACAAGACCAAGTTTTGAGACGTTGTGTGCCTGAAGAGGAACAACAAAGTGTGCTGACATTTTGCCATGCACTTCATTGTGGAGGACACTTTGGTGCTAAGAAAACTGCTTTTAAGGTTCTCCAGTCTGGTTTTTGGTGGCCTTCCTTATTTAAGGATTCTCATAATTTTGTTAAGGCCTGTATTAGATGTCAACGGACTGGAACGATTGGGAAGAAGAATGAAATGCCTCAACATCCTATTCAATCTGTTGAAATTTTTGATGTGTGGGGAATTGACTTTATGGGCCCCTTCCCGTCGTCCCATGGTTTTGAATATATCTTGGTGGCAGTTGATTATGTCTCTAAATGGATAGAGGCCATTCCGACGCGCACAAATGACCACTCTGTGGTTTTGAAATTTGTGAAGGCCAATATCATATCCCGTTTCGGCTGCCCCAAGACTATTATAAGTGATGGGGGACCTCATTTCCGAAACCACCACTTCAATCGGTTAATTAAGAGTTTGGGAGTGACTCACAAGGTTGCTACCCCTTACCACCCTCAGACAAGTGGTCAGGTTGAAGTATCAAATAGGGAGATAAAAAATATTTTGGAAAAGACCGTTAGACCTGATAGGAAAGATTGGTCCCAAAAGCTCGATGATGCTTTGTGGGCTTATCGAACGGCTTATAAGACCCCTTTGGGTACTTCTCCCTTTTGGATTGTGTATGGAAAAGCATGCCATTTACCTGTTGAGTTGGAACATAAAGCACTTTGGGCTATTCGAAGTGTTAACATGGATTTAGAGAAGGCAGGTAAGGCACGATTTCTAGAATTAAGTGAGCTTGAGGAGCTGAGGAATGATGCTTATGACACCTCTCAAGCTTATAAAGAAAGAACTAAGGTCTTGCATGACAAGTTTATTCTTCGAAAGACCTTTGAACCCAACCAACAAGTCTGGCTTTTCAATTCCAGACTTAAGCTTTTTCCTGGGAAATTAAAATCTCGTTGGGATGGGCCTTACATAATCACCAAAGTATTCCCCCATGGAGCTGTGGAGATAAAAAATCCTTCCTCTTCAGCAACTCCCTTTATCGTCAACGGTCAACGGTTAAAACCGTACATAACTTTAGATGGCCATCTAGTTGACGAAGTCACTCTTGAGGAGCCTTAGCTCCTACTATTCTCCGCCTCAAGTAATATCTTCCTTTAGCTATTTTTGATTTTCAATGAGGACATTGTTTGAACCAGGCATGGGGGAGAGGACCTGAGGCATTTTGTTTATAGCATGCATTTAAAAAAAAAAAAAAAAAAAAAAAAAAAAAAATATATATATATATATATATATATATATATATAAAGAGAAGTTTTGAGCTTAACTGGCTAGATCTTGCCGTCTTAAGCAAATCAGAACTCTAGGGTAGACTAAGTTAATTCTAGGGTCAAACTTTAGAAGCTAAATAAGCTACTAGCTTTAGACCTTTAGGGTCCTTTGTGGACTTAAAAACTTAAGTAGGAGTTAAGTTGCGGACCATTTTTCAAGAGGTTGAGGAAGGGAAGCTAGGGTTTGAGTTAAAAGGTGGGGTAGTACCTGGAGTCTTATTCTACCTTTTGGTTTACGGGTCCTTGTAACCCAAGCATCCAAATTGTTCACACTTGGTCTGGTAATTAACTTAATTTATGAAAAGAGATTTGGTTCTCTTAGTTTTGACTTAAGAAAGGCTTGAAAACATATTTTGATTGGAAGAGTTCCCGCCGCAGGAGAGGTCGAGTATATACTCACCTTGAGGATGCGATGGTAACATATTACCTCCTTGGCGCTTGTCTCTTAGGATATCCATCCTACTGGGGGCACGTAAGCGCATTGCGCGGTTCAGGTACCATGGGCGGCCCTATCTCGAAGTGCCGATTGCCATAGGCCTGAATTCGCTTAAGAAATCCATGGGCGATACTATCTCGAAGTGTCGATTGCCAGGAGTTCTTGGGGTCGTTATGGGTGGTGCTATCTCGAAGCATCGAAAGCCAGGCACCCTTCGAGGTATGGTAATGGGGACAATGAATCCGACACAGACCGTGTTGATAGCTGATCTGAGGTTAGACTTAGAAGAATCAAACAAAAAAAAAAATATATATATATATATTTATTAAAAAAAAAAAAAAAATTTCCTTTAACTCAAATAACTCGGACCAATGCAAAAGCACGGATGCTTTAATCTCAGGGATCAATAAACTTTAGGGTAGAGTCAGAAATCAGGGAAACTTGTGCTTACAACTCGTCTTTAGCCGACCTAGTCTGTAACTTAGCAACTACTTAGGGACCTTGGGTTTAGAACCTGAACTTAATATGCTTCTGAAGGAAGACTAAGTGAGTTGACTAGTCTACTTAGAGTGCTAGGTTTCGCTTAATTTTGCTAGGGACTAGCAAAAACTAGGCATGGGGGTATTTGATTAGCCCATAGTTGTGGGCTATTTAAGTATTTAAGTGCCTACATATTAGGTTAATTCTAACATTTATTTAGTATAAATTAGGATGTAAATAGATTAATTCATAGTTTTAATCTAATTACATAATCCATACATTACATTCATATCTTAAGTGCATTTAGAATTAGCTTAGAATAGCATTCATCTAATTAGATAACCAATTAGGTATATTATTTTTATTAACATAGAAGTTGAGGGTCTATACATAAATAACCCTAATATTTTAATAATATTTACTTTATTCGTCTTCTTTCAGAACGGCTGGCTGCCGCTCCAACGCCCGCATGATGCAGTGAAAGCCATTCAAGGGGGAGCGGATACGGTGGATCTGGTCGGCGGCTGATTTCAAAATTGTTCAAAACACTATAAAAGGAGCACGGAAGCTGCCAGCTGCAGCAGGCCTCCGCCACCGACCCACCACTGTGTAGAGAGATCCTCTCTCTTCCACTCCACACTGCCGGCCTCTACCGTGGCGGCGAGTCTCCACCACCGTGGGCGTGTGATGTGACAGGCCACACCGCCATCCGGAGCTCGCCCGCATTACCGTGAGCACATCAGCGTGCATCTCCCTCGCCGTCGTCACCAACCACCACCGCCGAGCCACTGTGCAATCACCCTTTCAGTCACTTAAGACGTCCGGGAAATTTCCCGGACGTCTGAAGTCCACCCCCACTCCAGCAGCAATCTCCATCCTCTCACTTCACTTCCACCACCCACGCCGTAGCAGCCCGCTCATCTCCAACTGCATGCAAGGCGTGCACAACCTCCAGCCCTCACGCCCGCTCACGCCACCTTCCCTGCGCCTGCAGCCTTCGCCATCTCCACGCGCAACCACCGGCGCACCCATCTGAAGTCCACCCGCAGCACCTTCCCGCACCGACTGCACTGCGCGCCCCACCATCTGCAACAGCACCTGCAGAACCACCCCCCTACGCCCTCTCGCCAGCAGTCCTGCGCATGCCTCACTACACACGCCCTCTTCCCCGCGCCTGCAGACCACCGCAGCCATGCCTCCGCGCGCCAGCGCCCTCAGCAGACCCTCCGCGCGCCCACGCATAGCCATCTGCAAACCGCCAGCAACCGACCTCTGCAGCTTCCACCGCACACGCCAGCGCCCGCCTGCAGACCACCGCAGCCACGCCTCCGCGCACCAGCGTCCTCAGCAGACCCTCCGCGCGCCCACGCACAGCCATCTGCAAACCGCCAGCAACCGACCTCTGCAGCTTCCACCGCAGCCACGCCTCCGCGCGCCAGCGCCCGCCTGCAGACCACCGCAGCCACTCCTCCGCGCGCCAGCGCCCTCCGCAGACCCTCCGCGCGCCCACGCACAGCCATCTGCAAACCGCCAGCAACCGACCTCTGCAGCTTCCACCGCAGCCACGCCTCCGCGCGCCAGCGCCCGCCTGCAGACCACCGCAGCCACGCCTCCGCGCGCCAGCGCCCTCCGCAGACCCTCCGCGCGCCCACGCACAACCGCCTGCAGCACCTCCGCCGGAGCTCGTCCGGCCACCTCCGGCCGCCGCGCGACTCGCCGTCACCACCGATTCGAAGCCCTTGATCCAAGGGACCTCCTCCGAGCTTCCCGCGTCCGGCCATCGGCTCCTCGTCGCGCAAGACAACGGGGAAAAATTCCCCTGTTTTGCTACAGTAAAGCATTGATTAAAATTTACATTTTCTGCCATTGCCAGATTTTATTCATATTCTATTCACTCTGCATTGCGGAAAATATCCTGTAGTTTCTCATAATTGCCATTTGAGCATTATTTCTTGCTTAAACCTTAATCTAAAGGCAATCTTGGCTCGGTTCTTGTCCAAATTGACTCCGAACAAACATTTTTAAGTGGCGCGAATTTTAATACGTTATTGTCTCCCTGTGGATACGACCCGCTCCTCTGCGAGTGGTTATTTCTTGTTAAAAATTGATTAGTCGATTTTTCCACCACATTAAACTACAAACGACTTAAAAGCGAAAGATCGACCCGATCAACCGGGGCACAAGAGCACAAACTCCTCCATGTTTTGAGTAAATATCGGAAAGCTATTGGCCGGACCCTTTCTGATCTTAAAGGCATTCATCCGTCCTATTGTACGCATCGTATATATTTAGAGGACGATTCTCGCCCCTCCCGCCAACCACAAAGGCGCTTGAATCCTATTATGCAGGAGGTGGTAAAAAAGGAGATTATTAAGTGGTTAGATGCTGATATCATCTACCCCATTTCTGACAGCTCCTGGGTTAGTCCAACACAAGTTGTCCCCAAAAAGGCTAGACTAACAGTTGTCACTAATGATAATGGGGAAAATGTAGCCACTCGAACCGCTTCTTCTTGGTGCGTGTGCATCGATTACCAAAAATTAAACACCGCCACCAAGAAGGATCATTTCCCGCTCCCTTTTATTGATCAAATCTTGGAGAGTTTAGCCGGAGGGGATTTTTTCTATTTTTTGGACGGTTATTCCGGCTATAATCAAGTAGCGGTTCATCCTGAGGACTAGGACAAAACAACTTTCACCTACCCCTTCGGAACCTTTGCTTTCCGAAGAATGCCCTTCGGTCTTTGCAACGCACCTGCGACTTTTCAAAGGTGCATGCTTGCAATTTTTTCAGACCTAGTAGGTGAATATTTAGAAGTCTTTATGGATGACTTCTCTATTTCTGGAGATTCTTTTGACCATTGTCTCAAAAATCTTGAAAGAACTCTCCAAAAGTGCATAGAAGTTAATCTGGTCCTCAGCTGGGAAAAAAGTCATTTCATGGTCCAAGAAGGTATTGTCTTGGGCCATGTTATTTCAAAACAAGGAATCACGGTAGATAAAGCAAAAATTGATGGTATATCTAAGCTTCCACCGCCCACTACTGTTAAACAAATCAGATACTTTTTGGGTCATGTGGGTTTCTACCGTCGATTCATACAAAATTTTTCCCAAATCTCCAAGCCCTTAAGTCAGCTTCTCACTAAAGACCGGCCATTTGATTTTAATAATAAGTTCCTGGAGAGTTTTTTGAGGTTGAAGAAAGAGGTTACTGAGGCACCAATATTGCAGGGACCTGATTGGAATAGTCCCTTTGAATTAATGACAGATACCTCAGATTTTGCTGTAGGGGCTGTTCTAAGGCAAAGAATTGGCAAGAAGCCCGTTGTGATCTATTGTGCTAGCAAAACCCTTGATGATGCACAACAAAATTACATGGTTACTGAAAAGGAACTTCTTGCCATTGTATTTGCCTTAGAAAAATTTGGATCTTATCTGTTGGGGTCACATGTCACTGTTTATACTGACCACTCAGCAATTAAATATTTGTTGACAAAGAAAGATGCAAAACCTCGCCTTATCCATTGGATTCTGCTGCTCCAGGAATTTGACCTAGAAATCAAGGATAAGGTGGGATTGCACAATGTAGTGGCCAACCATCTCTCTCGTCTTATGACGAATGACATAATGACCCCGCCAAATCAGTTCCTCGATGAAAGCATTTTAGCTACTACAACCCTCCCTTGGTTTGCACCCATCGCAAACTACTTAGCAACAGAACAAATCCCCGCTGATTGGCCAAAAACAAAATGGGATAAGTTCTTTGCTGATATTAAATATTATTTTTGGGAGGAGCCTGACCTTTTCCGCATTTGTGTCGATCTGGTCATTCGACGATGTTTCCTCGATTCTGAAATCCATGATATCTTGACACATTGTCACTCAACGGCCTGTGGCGGACATTTTTCGGGCAAGAAAACTGCAGCTAAAATCCATAATGCGGGATTTTATTGGCCCAGCTTGCACAAAGATGCTCATGACTTCGTTCGGTCCTGTGTGCGTTGCCAGAGCATCGGCAACATGAATCGGAAGGATATGATGCCCCTTAACTCTATTTTAGAGGTTGAAATTTTTGATGTTTGAGGCATCGACTTCATGGGACCGTTCATCAACTCTGGTGGGTATTTATATATATTAGTCGCAATCGACTATGTTTCTAAATGGATAGAAGCAATACCCACCCGCACTAGTGATCACCGTGTGGCTGTCGAATTTCTTAAGAAAAATATTTTCTCAAGATTCGGCATACCAAAAGCCATTATCAGTAACGGAGGCTCACATTTCACCCACTCACAATTCCATCACCTTCTTTCTAAATATGGGGTTAATAATAAAATTTGCACACCATATCACCCCCAAATAAATGGCCAGGCTGAAGTTTCTAACCGGAGAATTAAAAATATTTTACAAAAGACGGTTAGGCCCGACCATAAAGATTGGTCCACCAAATTGGACGACACTTTATGGGCCTACCGTACCGCTTTTAAAACTCCGCTTGGCATGTCTCCCTTCCGTCTGATTTTTGGGAAGGCATGCTATCTCCCGGTAGAATTAGAACATAGGGCTTTTTGCGCAATAAAATAGCTCAATATGAATTTATCTGATGTCGGTAACCATAGAAAATTACAATTAACTGAATTAGAAGAATTACGTAATTTTTCCTATGAAAATGAGAGGATTTATAAAGATCGAACAAAGAAATTTCATGATAAATATATTGTTCGGAAACACTTTGACGTTAATCAACGTGTTTGGCTTTTCGATACGAGATTACGTCTTTTCCTAGCAAATTAAAATCTAAATGGACCGGCCCCTTTATTGTCTAGAAAACATCCATACGGCGCTATTGACCTTTTTGATCCGAAAACTAATTCGACATTTCAAGTCAATGGCCAGTGTTTAAAGCCCTATTTTGACCATACGCCTAAAATTCCATCTGAATTTTTTAATTTTACTGAGCCAGCCACCCTTGATCACTAATGCACATCACGCCCGGCTGAATGGCGTAAAAGATAGCACTAGATGGGAGGTAACCCATCATTTTTTTCTTGCTTTCTTTTTCTCCTTTTTCCAGGTTTTGTTCATCCTAAACCCGGCCATTCTTCACTAAGGTGATCCCTTTTCCCTCCTAATGCATGAGGACGTGGCATATCTTAAGCATGGGGGGGTGTTTTTAAATTTGACGATCGATTTAGGATTTTCAAAACCTAAAAACATGCACTTTTCTTTAATTTATTTCTTGCTTGCATACCCAAAAAAATATAACTGTTGAAAACTTTTTGAGGAAAAATTTTGAAATATGGACTAAGGTCAAAAAATTCACTTTTGGTACAATGGGATTTAGTTTTTAACAAACTAAGGATGATGATATGGATCTGATCATTAGAATTCTAGGGTCTATTTTAGGCTAGATCAGATATCCTTCTCTAAAACTCCACCTGAACTCATGATAGTTCAGGTGACTTGATCCTATTTTCTAATGTGGAAAGTATTTGACTTAGCTTCTGATTCAAAAACTTGCATGTTTTGAGAAACTTCTTGTGTCACTCTTCACACACAAGCCAACACTTTAAAATAACTAAAAATTTGAAAAACTCCCTTGTTTGGACTTAGTAAAAGTCTGAAGCAGATCATTGGTTTGATTTCCCACCGTCGAGGAGGAAAATGCCTCCTTTGAGGATGCGATGTCAACATGTTACCGCCTCGACGCTGCTCCATATCTATATTTCATATCTTTCAACGGAGCATTAAAGCGCATTTTAGCAGCTCAAGTGTCTTGGACGGTGCTCTACCTATAGTGTCGGAGAAAGAGCTTGAGTTTGCTTGGAGAGTCCCTTTTCACCGCATCGTGTTTTGGGGTTGTGAGCTCCTGGGTGGTGTCATGGACAGTGCCATCCCAAAGTATTGGCGCCAGAGCCCCCTCGAGGAATGGAAACAGGAATGATGATCCCGACACATCTGTTGTAAGACTAAGCTAAAAATAAGCATGGGGGAGAAAAAAAAAAGTAATAATAATAAATTAACACACCCTTATAAATGTTGCCTTTTCACAAGCACAGACACAAGGTTTTAAAGGATTTTGCAAGTTGCGAATCAGATTCATGAGCCAGAAAATTCCTAAAAATAAACATTTCAAGTCATCTGAATTAACAAGGGGTTAATTTGTGAATTTTCTGGAGGATATATTGATCCCGTTCTATCTAATGGTTGAATCCAAAAACAAATCTCGATGTTTATCTTTAACAAATCCCGTACCTCCTGTGTTTTAATCTACCAAGGTCCCTTAATCTCTTTTTCTCCTCAAAAGTCGAAAAAATTAGATTTCCCAAAAATTCCATTTTCCAAATAAATTAAAGTTTTGCTAAGAGATTAGCAAAAGATAAGCATGGGGGTGTGATAAACGCTAGTTTATCATCATTCTTATGCATTAAAACAAACCTAGCTCTTAGGATTTTACTCCCGAAATGGGTTTTTGGGCTGCATTTAGGCATAAAATAGGTTAGGCATGCATTGCATTTTTTATTGTCTTTTTGATATGTTTTTGTGAGTGTTAGGGATGAACAGATATACAAATCCCTAAAACCCTAGCACTCAAGAAGGCAAATGGTGAAGGAGAAGCTCAGACTAGCCAGAATTCAGCTTGATCTAGCTCACCACAGTTGGAACCTAGCTCACTTGAACTAGGGATAGCTCATCCCAGCTAATAGCAGCTGAATGGCAACTCAAGAGAGTTCATCTTAGCTCACCCTAGCTAAAGTCAGCTCAGATCCAGCTCAACTTAGCTGAGTCTAGCTCATCTCAGCTCCCACTAGTCCACAGGGAGCTCTAGCTAGCTCAGCTGAGTTGACAGGAGTTCACCCTAGCTCAGATCCAGCTACATCCAGCTCCACTCAACTCCAACCAGCTGAAGAAGAACTTATCCCAGCTCAGGAAGCTCAAGTCCAGCTCCCGGGGACTCAGCTTAGCCCAACTCAGTTGAGCTAAGCTACCTTAGCTGTCTCAAGCAGCTTGATCCTCCTCGGGAGCACCAGACCTAGCTCACCTCAACTCATTATGGTAGAAGCTAGCTCACTTTATCTTGCTTAGCAACTAGCAAAGAACTAGTGATGTAAACACATTTACACTACTTAAGATGTCAATTTATGCATGTTCTCAAGCATAGGATTGCATTTCATGATATAAATATTGCATTACATGCATCATCTTGCATTTAGAATACTTTGAATAAAATGAGGTTAATTGTCTCCTTTTATGTGCTTGGATAGGGCAAATATTTTATCAGGGCCTCGAATCAAAGATCCAACCGTATGGATGTGATCAGGGCGACGATTGGAGTTCAACGACTCCAAGATCGCCCTAATCAGGCATCCGTAGCATCAGATAGTGACCTAGGAACCCTAGAAGATCAAGGGCCAGGATGGTGTAAATCCACACTTCATATGATAAATCCGACTGCACGGATGAATTCAGATCGACGATCACAGCCCAATGACAGAAAAATCGAGTCAATCCAACATCCGTGGCACCATCTACAACTTCCAGAAGATGGACAGCCAAGATGGCGCCACCAGAAGATGGACGGCCAAGATGGCGCCACGTGGCGCCATCTCAGCCGCCCAAACGGCCGCTTGCATTTTGTGAAGGCCCCCGCCCGATCGCTCTCCGCCTTTAGATGGAGATCTAATGGCTGTGGTCGCTCACGCTTAAAAGCGTCCGCACGACCATTTCGCCCGCGTAGCGCAGTGGCGACGTAGCCCGGGCGAAGCAGAGGTCGCGGGTTCGAGCCGCGGTGAGGGGGTTGAATGCGCGGGCGAGCGGGCGTGGACGAGCGTCAAATGGAAATCCAACGGCTGCGCGCGCCCAATAGCGCCGATGTGCGATTGGACACCCGCGCGTAACGTGCGATCGCACGCACCAGGCGGGCGGGCTGCAGCGGATGAAGGCGCGATTTAAGCCGTCCGATCTCGCGATTGGACGGTTGAAAATCAATGGAGCAGCCGAGCGGGCTCGCACGAGCCGCCCACGTCGCCCACGAAGGGAGCTTTAGTGACGGATTTATCCGTCACTAAAGACCCCTCATTTACTATTTTGAAGTTGTAATGTCCATTTTGCCCCCACTCCTTGCAACTATAAAAGGAGACCCCCTCCATATGAAATTCTCATCCCTTCTTTCTCCTTTCTACCCCTCCAAACATCAAAAGAAGCTTGTCCCACACCTGGGATGCTTCTTGCGAGATAAAGTCCAATTTTTGTTCCCCTTCAGAAGTGGATCCCGCGACGACGACAACGTGCTGCTCCGTTCCCATTCTTCTGCTTCGTCCTCCTTCGTCCTACTTCGTTCTCCTTCATCCAAGCATCATCCCATCCGGCTCGTCCTCCAAGCAATCGTCGAGGAGGATAATTTCTCTCTCCCATTCTTATTTACAGCTTTTCTAGTGTAGAATTTTCCTACTTTATAGTGTAATTCATTTTCCGCTTTGTATTATAACTTTTATAAACAACTGAAATATTGAATGCATGTTCTCTTTCTCTCTATCTCTCTCTCTCTCTCTCATAGTTTGATAGCTCCTTTGTAATTATATCGTCTTGCTTAACAAAAATCCTAAAAAAAATATAATTGCGAATATAGATCAACGTAGCCTCCCTGTGTTTGACTCGGAATTCTTTTCGGTATAAATTTTATTTGTTGAACACGAGTTCTTCACTTTCGAACTACAACGACAGGTTTTCCAAAACCAAACACGTAAGCGTAGCTATTCGCAAAACACGTTCAACAACTAGCAAGCTAAGCCAGCTAGAGTAGCTCCATGCAAACCTCTTCAGCAGCAGCCAGCTCTAGTTTCAACTCAAGACTTCTCCTCCTCAGCTCCTCCCTCCAAACCCTAGCTCCAACACCTTCTCCTCTACTCCTCCATTGGCTAAGCTAGCTTGGCTTAGCTTAGCTTAGCTTAGCTATGCTCCAACTTCCTTGACTTGTACCACCCCAGAAACCCACCTAACAACTCCACCCATCTAGCTCCACCTAAGCTCCACATAAGCTAACCTACTTGGCAACAACCTAGCCTACCCACCACCTCCAAAAGACACCTAAAAGTGGTGCCAAAACCACCCTAACCACCCCCTTGATGGTGCCACTTTTCCCTCCAAAATTCCCCTTCATCTCCACCACACAATTCCCCTTAAATCCATCTCCACCATCCACCTATCCCCCCTTCTAGAAGACCTAGGTTGGCGCCAAAATGGTGGTGTCTCTCCACCACCAAAAGCCACCAACACCACCATAACCACACCCTTTAACACCCCTTGGGTTGGCGCCAAACACCCTTGGCCATAGGATCACCAACCACCTCCATCATTCCATGCTAGCCCTTCATTTCAAGGGAAATCCTTAACCCCCATCCTACCCTATAAAACGACCACTACCCACTGTTGGTGCTAGAGCACCACGATCATTTGTTTTGATGATAACAAAACACGTGTTATTTAACATTTGCAATTTGAGTCCTAGATTTCAGGTCAATTGCAAATGTGGACATGTTTAGACGGAACTCGAGCTCGCATCCAGGATGGATTGGAGGAGCTTAATGAAGAACAGAGGAGGTTCGCGTGGAGCGACAGATTGAAGATAGAAGACAAGAAGAATAGGATAGATTCTTTTTAATCCTTTCTTGTATCTCTTGTCTTTATTTTCTTGCTCTTTTTATTTTCCTTAGAATATTATGTTAAAGAGCCTCAAAGTACCCTAACAGTAGTCCTAGGAACACCGGCACAACCCTAGGATACTTAGGTTTTCTGTAGAATACTTAGAAAACCAATATAGGGCTCAAACAGCACTTCCAGACGTCTAATTCCCAAATCAGACGTCTGATAAAGTATTTTAAGACATCTGACTGTTGTTTTAGACGTCTGATATCTGTTAGGCTGGACATAGCTAGTTCTGTCTGATGAAATCAGACATCCAGACCTTATACCAGACATCTTAGGAGATGTCTGATGGACTTGCCAGACGTCCAGATAGTGGACCGTTGGCTAACTTAGTAGACACTCAAGATTATGACTGTTAGAGCCTTATCAGACGTCCTTAGGCCTTTCCAGACGTCTGATAATTGACCGTTTTGCCTCGGCTGACCCAAAATCTCTTAGAGATTTTCTAGCCGTTGCAACGTTTGGAAAATCCATTCCCACAGTAAAAGTAGGTTTCCAGACGTCCAGACATAGTGCCAGACGTCCTATATGTCGTCTGATGGACTTGCGCAAAAACCCTGTTTAGATCTGATTCAAGTCAGGGAGAGACCCGCCCAAAATCAGACGTCTGACCTTGAAATCAGACGTCTTAAAGTGGCCTTCCAGACGTCTGATGCAAGAGTTAGACATCTGATTACCCTGTCAAATGTAATCATTATCCTGATTTCGGCTTGATTCTCTTGGGCTTTGTTCCCAACGGCTATAGAACCTTTCCTAAGACTTCCAAAGCCTTCCTAAGGCCTCTATAAATAGAGGGGAGCCTTTACACACCTAGATACACAAGAGACACACTTGGATACACTTAGCTACACACTTTCACACTCTTTTGTGTCCAGAAAAGATCTTGCTCTCCAAGCTTAAGTTCCATCACCTAGAGAGCTAAATTCCCTTCGCGCACTCGCTCTCCCGCCGTTGTCTACGAGAGCGACATTGCGCCATCGTGTGGCACACGCACCGCGTCATCAACTTGACGCACTCCTTGCAAAGGGGAGTTTCCTATTTCCTATAGAAGCTAGGTTTAAATTCCTTTGTTGGCTCTATAGGATTACTTGATTTATTTTATCTTTGTCTTTTGGTTGGGTATTCGCTTTGCGAATTCCCATCTCCTTCGTGGGACAAAATCCTTCTCGTGGAGAGAAGGGGTTGAGGAACGCTACCCTCGTACTTGTAGCGTGGTTGTATTGAGGTTGAATCACCCTCGTTTTAAGTGATTCGGTTTAGTGGATTTTGATCAACTTGGTTGATCGGAAAATCCTAACTCGAGAGGGTTAGGTGGTGGTTTTCACCCGGTTTGGGTTTCCACCTAAAAATTCTTGTGTTCTATGTGTGATTGTCTTTTTGTGTGATTGGTTTTCTTTGGTGAGATTGCTTTATATTTTATTTTCGCATTTATTACGTCACCCCCTCTTCGAAGGGAAAACCTACAATTGGTATCAGAGCAGGTCTCGCAAAATCGGCGTTACAAACCGGCGAGGATCCAGATATGGAGGGAAAAGCATTCGTGTGCACCGAAGGACACGATACCTCGCGACCACCATACTTTGCAGGTATAGATTTAGTTTATTGGAAAAATCGTATGACTATGTGGTTGCAGGCCTACGACTTCCGTGTGTGGGAAAAGTGCGAATCCGCATTTTTTATTCCCAAGAAACCCGCAAAAGGTTACTCAGAAGATCAGGTTCGGAATCTCAACCTCAACGCAAAGGCAATGAATGCCTTGTACTGCGCATTGAGTCCGAAGGAATTCGAACGAATCCAAGAGTGCACCACCGCCCACGAGATATGGAGGAGGTTGGAAGGCACTCATGAGGAGACAAGCTCGGAAGAAGATCACGCGATGGAGGAAACCGCTTGCTTTGGTTTCATGGGAATTGGAGAAAGTAACAGCGACAGCGAAAGTGGAAGCGACTCCGACAACGAGGTAAATTTCGATTTACAAGAAGCTTTTAATGAACTATTTGAGATTAGTAAATCACTTAAAATAGAAAACAAAAGTATTAAAAAGAACCTTAGTTTTCTTAAAAATGAAAATGATAGGTTAGAAAAATAACTTAAGGACATAGAAGCTAGTCCTAGAATTGATAACCTATTATTAGAAAATCAAGACCTCATCAATGAAAATAATAAATTGATTGAGGAAAATGATAGTATAAAGTTAGAAATCTCTAATTTAAAGACTAAGATGAGTATTATAGAAAAAGAAATTGCATGTCTTAGGGAAAACTCCAACAAATTAATCAATAAAGTAGATAATTTTTATAGCCCTAAGATTGAGAAAGGATCTCCATCAAGGAGACCCGCTAACAGATCCGGATCCAAGCTCACTTGGATACCGAAAAAAAAATTAGAATCTTGTTTTGTAGGGTTCAGGGATAATTACAACACAAAGGACTGGACCTACAAACTCAAGGCTGGTCAACTCAAGTTGGGAGAACCAAGGAGTAGACCAAGGAGGAGAACAAGAAGACCGACGAGATGGCGAACAAACGACGGACTCGCCGCACGTCGACCACCAGATTGGAGACCGGCGCCAATGCCCGGGCCTCCAAGCTACGGATGGGAGCCCCATCCGATGTGGCATCCACCACCACCATTCGGGCCATTTTATTGGCCATGGCAGGTGAGGTAAAAATTCTTAACCCTATCCTTTTATAAGTATTTAGATAGGGGGAGTTAAAAAATTTATGAGCTAATTGTCAATTTTTAAGGGGGAGATATAAGGTAGCTAAATTTCCTTTAGTAAGGGGGAGAAAAATAATAGCTATCTTGTTGTTACAAAAAGGGGGAGAATATCACCTTTGTTAAAATAAATTCATAGAAGAGCATGTCTTAAGGGGGAGTTATAGGAAATTTAAAACCAATCAAACCTTTTTGATAATGTCAAAAAGGGGGAGGACTTTTATGCATTATTATTTACAATTTTGTCATCATCAAAAAGGGGGAGATTGTTGGTGCTAGAGCACCACGATCATTTGTTTTGATGATAACAAAACACGTGTTATTTAACATTTGCAATTTGAGTCCTAAATTTCAGGTCAATTGCAAATGTGGACGTGTTTAGACGGAACTCGAGCTCGCATCCAGGATGGATTGGAGGAGCTTAATGAAGAACAAAGGAGGTTCGCGTGGAGCGACAGATTGAAGATAGAAGACAAGAAGAATAGGATAGATTCTTTTTAATCCTTTCTTGTATCTCTTGTCTTTATTTTCTTGCTCTTTTTATTTTCCTTAGAATATTATGTTAAAGAGCCTCAAAGTACCCTAACAGTAGTCCTAGGAACACCGACACAACCCTAGGATACTTAGATTTTCTGTAGAATACTTAGAAAATCAATATAGGGCTCAAACAGCACTTCCAGACGTCTAATTCCCAAATCAGACGTCTGATAAAGTATTTTAAGACGTCTGACTGTTGTTTCAGACGTCTGATATCTGTTAGGCTGGACATAGCAAGTTCTGTCTGATGAAATCAGACGTCCAGACCTTATACCAGACATCTTAGGAGACGTCAGATGGACTTGCCAGACGTCCAGATAGTGGACCGTTGGCTAACTTAGTAGGCACTCAAGATTATGACCGTTAGAGCCTTATCAGACGTCCTTAGGCCTTTCCAGACATCTGATAATTGACCGTTTTGCCTCGGCTGACCCAAAATCTCTTCTCAGAGATTTTCTAGCTGTTGCAACGTTTGGAAAATCCATTCCCACAGTAAAAGTAGGTTTCCAGACGTCCAGACATAGTGCCAGACGTCCTATATGTCGTCTGATGGACTTGCACAAAAACCCTGTTTAGATCTGATTCAAGTCAGGGAGAGACCCACCCAAAATCAGACGTCTGACCTTGAAATCAGACGTCTTAAAGTGGCCTTCCAGACGTCTGATGCAAGAGTTAGACGTCTGATTACCCTGTCAAAAGTAATCATTGTCTTGATTTCGGCTTGATTCTCTTGGGCTTTGTTCCCAACGGCTATAGAACCTTTCCTAAGCCTTCCAAAGCTTCCTAAGGCCTCTATAAATAGAGGGGAGCCTTTACACACCTAGATACACAAGAGACACACTTGGATACACTTAGCTACACACTTTCACACTCTTTTGTGTCTAGAAACGATCTTGCTCTCCAAGCTTAAGTTCCATCACCTAGAGAGCTAAATTCCCTTCGCGCACCCGCTCTCCCACCGTTGTCTACGAGATCGACATTGCGCCATCGCGTGGCACACGCACCGCGTCATCAACTCGATGCACTCCTTGCAAAGGGGAGTTTCCTATTTCCTATAGAAGCTAGGTTTAAATTCCTTTGTTGGCTCTATAGGATTACTTGTTTTATTTTATCTTTGTCTTTTGGTTGGGTATTCGCTTTGCAAATTCCCGTCTCCTTCGTGGGACAAAATCCTTCTCGTGGAGAGAAGGGGTTGAGGAATGCTACCCTCGTACTTGTAGCGTGGTTGTATTGAGGTTGAATCACCCTCGTTTTAAGTGATTCGGGTTAGTGCATTTTGATCAACTTGGTTGATCGGAAAATCCTAACTCGAGAGTGTTAGGTGGTGGTTTTCACCCGGTTTGGGTTTCCACCTAAAAATTCTTGTGTTCTTTGTGTGATTGTCTTTTTGTGTGATTGGTTTTCTTTGGTGAGATTACTTTATATTTTATTTTCGCATTTATTATGTCACCCCCTCCTCGAAGGGAAAACCTACACCCACCACCATTCAAGGCATCCTTGGCTAGGAAATTAACTCTCAAATTCCACCTAGAAGCCCACATCCAAGAGAGAAGAAGAAGAATAAGATTAAGGGGATATTCTGTCCCCTTGGTGCCTTCCCCTCTTCCCTTTTCTCTTGGGTTATGCTAGCCAAAGGAGAAGCCAGGCAAGGAAGATCTTTGGAGGAGATCTTGAAGGTGGTCCATGCCACCTTGGAGGAGTTTTTGAGGGTGGTGCATGCCCACCCCTTGGAGAGAGCATTGAAGGTGGTAGCTTCCACCTTGGAGGAGCTCTCAAGGAAGGAGAAGAAGGAGGCCCTCTTTTCAAGCCAAGGAGCAGCTAGGCTTAGAGCAAGAAGACTACCTTCCTCACCAAATTTTGCAAGAGGATTAGTGTTTCTTTATTTGCTTTTAAATTTGCTTAGTTCTAGTAGAAGCATTCCTCTACTTCTCCTTGAAAAGAACACTAATTCTAGTCAATTAAATTACCTTCTTTTACCTTTTTATTGCAATTGTTACTTTTGGTTCTAGCACTTGTTTCACCTCTTCTTCCTAATTACTCTAGGTCTCCACTTGCCTAGAGTGAGCTTAGGAAGAAGGTATTTCTATCCTTTAAATTTTAGTTAAGCAATTGTGAGTGTTAGTACATTCCATTACAATTCGCATTTTGCCCTCATCTTTTCAAAACAAAAAAAAATTACATATTTAAAATACCAAAAAGAAAGTTGAGATGTGTTTTTAGCAAGAGAATTGAATTGCAATTTTTGCCTCCTTGGATGACCCTAGATACTCCCCTATCTGTTGGTGCTAGAGCACCACGATCATTTGTTTTGATGATAACAAAACACGTGTTATTTAACATTTGCACTTGAAGTCTTAGATTTCAGGTCAATTGTAAATGGAGATGTGATTAGACAGAATTCGAGCTCGCATCCAGTATGGATTGGAGGAGCTTGATGGAGAACAGAGGGGATTCGCGAGGAACGATAGATTGAAGATGGAAGGACAAGAAGAATAGGATAGAATTCCATTTTATTCCTTTCATGTACTTTTGTCATTATTTTCTTGCTCTTTATTTCCTTAGAACATTATGTTAAAGAGCCTCAAAGTGCCCTAACAATAGTCCTAGGAACACCCGCACAACCCTAGGATACTTAGGTTTTCTGTAGAGAACTTAGAAAACTAATATAGGGTTCAAACATAATTTCCAGACGTCTAATTCCCAAATTAGACGTCTAATAATGTGTTTTAAGACGTCTGACTGTTGATTCAGACGTCTGATAACATTCAGGCTGGACATAGTTAGTTCTGTCTGATGAAATCAGACGTCCAGACCTTAGACCAGACGTCTTAGGAGATGTCTGATGACTTTGCCAGACGTCCAATTAGTGGACCGTTGGCTGTCTTAGCATACACTCAAGGATATGACCGTTAGAGCCTTATCAGATCTCCTTAAGCCTTTCCAGACGTCTGATAATTGACCGTTTTGCCTCGACTGACCCGAAAATCTCTTCTCAGAGATTTTCTAGCCGTTGCAAATCCATTCCCATGAAAAAGTAGGTTTCCAGACGTCCAGACATAGTGCCAGACGTCCTGTATGTCGTCTGATGGACTTGCGCTAGAACCATGTTTAGATCTGATTCAAGTCAGGAAGAGACCCACCCAAAATCAGACATCTAACCTTATTTTCAGATGTCTTAAAGTGGTCTTCCAGACGTCTGATGCCAGAATTAGACGTCTGATTACCCTGTCAATGCAATCATTGTCCCTGATTTCGACCTGATTCTCTTGGGCTTTGCACCCAACGGCTATGGAAGCTTTCCTAAGCCTTCCAAAGCCTTCCTAAGGCCTCTATAAATAGAGGGGAGCCTTTGCACACCAACACACACCCAAGCAACATACTTTCCACTCTTTTGTGTCTAGAAAGAAGCCCTTGCTCTCCAAGCTCAAGTTCTACATCTAGAGAGCATCAAGCTATTTTGCACACCCGCTCTCCCACCATAGTTCACGAGAGCAACGTTGCGCTGTCACGTGGCTCACGCACCCGCGTCATCGATCCGATGCACTCCTTGCAAAGGGGAGTTTCCTAATTCCTATAGAAGCTAGGTTTAAATTACTTTGTTGGCTCTATAGGATTATTTGTTATTTTATCTTTGTTATTTGGTTGGGTATTCGCTTTGCGAATTCCCGTCTCCTTCGTGGGACAAAATCCTTCTAGTGAAGAGAAGGGGTTGAGGAACGCTACCCTCGCACTTGTAGCATTGTTGTAATTGAGGTTGAATCACCCTCGTTTAAGTGATTCGGTTAGTGGATTTGATCAACTTGGTTGATCGGAAAATCCTAACTCGAGAGGGTTAGGTGGTGGTTTTCACCCGGTTTGGGTTTCCACCTAAAAATTATTGTGTACATTGTGTGTTTGTTTATTTTGTGAGATTGGTATTTTTTCAATTTCGCATTTTTTTACGTCACGCTGATCTCACCCCCTCCGAGTAGGGAAATCACACTATCTAGGTTTATAAATTTAAAAGCGTATGTGAATTCGCATGTTACAACAATGTTGAAAACCCGCTTTTACAAATCACACGTATTTCGCTATCACGCGCCTGCTGTGGTGAAGGTGTAGTGTGTGCAGGTGGGCTGCTACAGAAGATGAAGTGCACCGAGGGGAGGCACGCGCAATGGAGCATGCGGTAGGGGCTGAGGCATGGGGAGGAGAGGCGGTGGTTGCAGCGGGAGTGGTGAGGGTGCGTAGGGAATGTGGGGTGGTCATGGAGGGCTGTTGTAGGTGTTCCAGAGGTGCAGCAAGGGGCGCGCACGGTCCTACTGCTGTGGGATTGGCATGGCTTTTGGGTTTGTTTTTGGTGGGGTGGAGGAGACACAGATGATGGGGAAGAAGATGAAAGTGGTGATGGTGCCTGTGGATAGGGGTAACAAGTCGTGCATCATTAGATGCACTCACGGTAGGCGAGCTTCAAGGAGCTCATGCACGGTGGTGAAGTCCATCCTCTTGGTACGGCAGTCTATCACCCCGCTGGCCCACGGTATGACGGAGCTTGGCTGTGGAGGCCCATGGTGGTGGAATGCTGCATGGTGGTGGAATGGGTGGTGGCCTCCCCTTGCCTGGTCGTCTCCTCCTCCCTTTGTAGCTGCAAGTGATAATTCGAAATCCAAAGAAGCGGGATGATGTAAACACATTTACACTACTTAAAATGTCTATTTATGCATGTTCTTAAGCATAGGATTGCATTTCATGATATAAATATTGCATTACATGCATCATCTTGCATTTAGAGTAGTTTAAATAAAATGGAGGTTAATTATCTCCTTTTATGTGCTTGGACAGGGCAAACACTTTATCGAGGCCTCGGATCAAAGATCCAACCGTATGGATGTGATCAAGGCGACGATTAGAGTTCAACGACTCCAAGATCGCCCTAATCAGACATCCGTAGCATCAGATAGTGACCCAGGAACCCTAGAAGATCAAGGGACAGGATGGTGTAAATTCGCACTTCAGATGACAAATCCGACCGCACGGATGAATTCGGATCGACGATCGCAGCCCAATGACACAAAAATCGAGTTAATCCGACATCCGTGGCACCATCTACAACTTCCAGAAGATGGACGGCCAAGATGGTGCCACGTGGCGCCATCTCAACCGCCCAAACGGCCGCTTGCATCTTGTGAAGGTCTCGCACCCGATCGCTCTCCGCCATTGGATCTTAATCCAACGGCTGTGGGTGCTCGCGTTTAAAAGCGTCCGCTCGACCATCCGCGCCCCATAGCGCAGTGGTCGAGCGCGCTTTTGCGAGCGCCGGGCGCGGGTTCGAGCCGTTGAGAGGGCTGGAAGGTGCGGCGATTGGGCGCAGGTGGAGCGTCAGATGGAGATCGGACGGCCGCACGCGCCCGATAACGCCGACGCGCGATTGGACGCGCAATCGGACGCGCAATTAGATGCGCGGGCGGGCACGCAATGTAGCGGGAGAAGGCACGAGTTAAGCCGTCCGATCTCGCGATCGGACGGCTGAGGATCACTGGACGTGCGTGGACGTTGATGAGCGGGCAGCTGAGGAGGCGCGCTTGGGCGCGGAAGCTACGCCCATGTTGGGGCTTTAGTGACGGATTTATCCGTCACTAAGGACCCCTCATTTATTGTTTTGAAGTTGTAATATCCATTTTGCCCCCACTCCTTGCAACTATAAAAGGAGAACCCCTCCATATGAAATTCTCATCCCTTCTTTCTACTCTCTACCCCTCCAAAGCTCAAAAGAAGCTTGTCCCACACCAGGGATGCTTCTCGCGAGATAAAGTCCAATTTTCATTCCCCTTCGGAAGTGGATCCCTCGACGACGACGGCGTGCTGCTCCGTTCCCGTTCTTCTGCTTCATCCTCCTTCGTCCTACTTCGTTCTCTTTCATCCAGGCGTCGTCCTGTCCGGCTCGTCCTCCAAGCAATCGTCGAGGAGGATAACTTCTCTCTCCCATTCTTATTTACAGCTTTTTTAGTGTAGAATTTTCCTACTTTATAGTGTAATTGATTTTTCGCTTTATAGTGTAACTTTTATTTAGTTTGATTATATAAACAATTGGAATATTGAATGCATGTTCTCTTTCTCTCTCTCTCTCTCTTTCTCTCTCTCTCTCTCTCTCTTTTAGTCTGATAGCTCCATTGTAATTATATCGCCTTGCTTATCAAAAATCCTAAAAAAAATATAATTGCGAATATAGATCAACGTAGCCTCCCTGTGTTCGACCCGGAATTCTTTTCGGTATAAATTTTTATTTGTTGAACACAATTCTTCGCTTTCGAGCTACAACAACAGGTTTTCCAAAACCAAACATGTAAATGCAGCGGGAGAAGGCGCGATTTAAGTCGTCCGATCTCGCGATCGGAAGGCTGAGGATTGCTGGACGTGCGTGGACGTTGATGAGCGGGCAGCTGAGGAGGCGCGCGTGGGCGCGGAAGCTACGCCCACGTTGGGGCTTTAGTGACGGATTTATCCGTCACTAAAGACCGTCATTTATTGTTTTGAAGTTGTAATGTCCATTTTGCCCCCACTCCTTGCAACTATAAAAGGAGACCCCCTCCATACGAAATTATCATCCCTTCTTTCTCCTCTCTACCCCTCCAAAGCTCAAAAGAAGCTTGTCCCACACCCGGGATGCTTCTCGTGAGATAAAGTCCAATTTTCGTTCTCCTTCGGAAGTGGATCCCGCCACGACGACGGCGTGCTACTCCGTTCCCGTTCTTCTACTTCGTCCTCCTTCGTCTTGCTTCGTTCTGTTTTGTCCAGGTGTCATCCCGTTCGGCTCGTCCTCCAAGCAATCGTCAAGGAGGACAACTTCTCTCTCCCATTCTTATTTACAACTTTTCTAGTGTAGAATTTTCCTGCTTTATAGTGTAATTGATTTTTCGCTTTCTAGTGTAACTTTTATTTAGTTTTGATTATATAAATAATTGGAATATTGAATGCATGTTCTCTTTCTCTCTCTCTTTCTCTCTCTCTCTCTCTCTCTCTCTTTCTTTTAGTCTGATAGCTCCATTGTAATTATATCTCCTTGCTTATCAAAAATCCTAAAAAAAATATAATTGCGAATATAGATCAACGTAGCCTCCCTGTGTTCGACCCGGAATTCTTTTCGGTATAAATTTTTATTTGTTGAACATGAATTCTTCGCTTTCGAACTACAACGACAGGTTTTCCAAAACCAAACACGTAAGCGTAGCAATTCGCAAAAAAACACCGTTCAACATTTTGGCGCCGTTGCCGGGGAGGCAACGATTTCCGATCTTTTCTTCGCATTTCTTGCACTTTATTTGTTTTTCTAACTAGCTTTCTCTTGTGTCTATTATTTTGCAGAGACCTCCATCAAGGAATCAACAAGCGGTAGACTGGAGTAAAGTGCAGTTGAAGACAACTGTAAGTGCTCCCCCATTCTTTCCCCCTCCATAGATTTCATTCGCCACATTAAATCCAAATCCCAATTAACCTAGGTGTTTGCATAAATCCTAAGAATAGTTTGGTTGTTTGGATTTTCACTCACATTCATTCCACCCTCATCCATAAAAAAAAAAATAACAAAAAGATAATCTTGTGGGGTAATTTCCAACAAACACACAACAAACACCCACATTCAAGGCACTTGATCAACTCGATTTGTTTTCTACTCAACCGAGTTCTGATCTGTGGAACCGATACACACAAAGCAACACATAACAGAGTAGAAATTATTCTAGGTTAACCTTTTTTTTTTTTGAGTGCCTAACTTAGTGGTGCATTTGTGGCCAATTGTTTGAGTTGTTTGGGCCGCACCACTTTATTCTAAAACCAACTCATTAAGTAGCTCCTCCTCAGGGTTTTCAATCTAGGTATATTCCAAGCACTCCACTTTCTTTCTGATTTTAAAGGAAAACAATCTTCACCCGTGTTTTACAACTTGGTTTACCTAGAAACTTGATTGCAATTCACCTAATTTGAAACCCTAAAAGCTACTAAGCAAGATTTGAACCTTAAAATTCACCACATCAAAAATAATCTTGCTTGAAAACCACCGGTTGTGCACGCACACACAAATCAATCAATGATTAAGGGCACAACCCATTTAAAGGGCCCAACACATTCCAAAGCACATTCAAACCTAGCCCTAAATAAAACAGAGTAGACGTTGGCCTTAAGGATTGAACTCGTTCTTCAGAACTCAGAACGAGATTATTTTCGATTAGTCTGTTTCTACTGTTCAATCTGATGTCTACCTAGGGGAGCAGAGTCAAACGATCGCTGCTGGGGGGTACACTAGGAACCGGAGGTGCAAGCCGAAGGAAGAACCTTCTCCCCAGTCCCTCCTTCTAACTGGTTGGATTGAACTGACAGAAGTAGATCAAATCGTTCCTTTATCTCAAGACGGGTTTTGGGAGTCTGTAGGTCTGTAGGCTAACCCATTTAAGGATAGGATTGATTGTTTGTATTGCAGGGCGCCTTTCTTCCTCCCGAGTCTCATGAATCCTTCCACATATTTTACACATTCCTGCTCTTTCCCTCCTGTTATGAATTATCCTCAACATGACGATTATCCCAACTCGTATTGTAATCAACCATCAGTTAGTTGGGATAATTCGGATTGGGGATACAATTCCAGACCCCCGTGTTGAGGGTCTAACCCTGAACACTTTGATTCTGATTTCTATCCTTCTCAAAGCTACATCGATTATAGATCATCTTCCTTTCATGCACAACCTAATATGATCTACAATCAAGAAGGATACACCGATCCTTACCCATCCTCTGATTTCACTGCCTTTAGGTCATCACCATCTTTTCAACAATCTGAAATGACCTATTATCAGGAAGGGTATAATGAATCTCAATTCGTTAATTCCTCTGCATTGATGTCAAACCCGCCCAACCCTGAACCAACTCATTTGGTTCACGTTAACCAGGTTCAAGATAAGGTTCTGGCTAACTTGCGGAATATCATTCAATCTTTAGAAGTTCAGCCAATACCTTGCATTGAGAGATTGGAGCCCCTGATTGAAATGATTGATGATTTAAACAAGTCTTTGTTGGATTGGCTCCAGGATGTTAAGGATAAGAACCCGGGTGAGTTTCTACTTGGGAAATTAGCGAAATTGAGGATGAGACTTGTGGTTGCTTTGATTCAATCTTGGAATAATTCCCAGGATGAACCCTCTTCAGGAAAGCCAATAACAGAACCTGCTCAGGCACCTGTTGGGGGGGACACGTGTTATGAGGCTGACCAGATTGAATTAAAACAACCAATTAAGGATGATCTGATTTCTTCACCTGAGATCCCTAAGCCGGGTTACGAGGAAACGTATGTTTCCTTGGAACAGAAAGTGACAAATGATTTTGGGACATACATTGATACGGATCCTGATGGTGAAGATTCAAGTTGCGAAGTCTTACGCGAGTTTTCTGAACATGATTTCTGTGAGACGATTGGGCCTGAGGAATCCGATAGATCATTTGATAGCCCAATAACTGAGGACACTGATCTTATTAGGGCACACGTTACGGATCCAGAATCACATTTTCTGGAGGAATCAATTCAATGCCCTGATTATCAGTTACACCCTGTTGAGCTTATTGATGATTCTAATTCTGAGATAATTAGACCCAAGTCAATTTTGATTCTGCCACATCATTTAGACTTGGAGATTTCAGACGGGGTGATGAATATACAAGAGGTCCTGGAATTTGATATGCTGAATGAGGAGGCTAGGAGCTGAGAAGTTCTGATTTGGGAAGTTAATTTTGGAGGAAATAGAAGATTGAGTCGAAGGGTTCCTTTTAAGCTTAAACCATCAAATCAGAACCCTTATGATATTTGTTTCGAGGATGTTCAACCCAAGCACACATTCAACGATTATCCTTTTGAGCTTCAATTCTCTGTAACCCGACTTTTTGGTCTTGGGTTGCATCCTCATAAATCGCAGGCCCGACCCCACTTACATTCTGATTTTAGGTTTTGGGTAATTTTTATCCAGAACCTAAGATATTCTCGATTATGGGGTGTGGGTCTGCATCACAATCTGGTCCACATCTGTGGACCTCTACGACAGGTCAAAGGATTCTTCTGTTCATTCTAATTCTGACCTGCACTTGTGAATTCTTCATTTCTTTTCCTTGTATAGTGTGCCTAGCTGAAGGCACTAAACTCAGCACATATACAGTTTTTCTTAGTTTTCATCTCGGAGCAGACCTGACATTCACGCAATTCAGGTGCTTTCTACGCTTTTCCACTCTATTTTTTATCTTTTTAATATAATGAGGACATTGCATTAGATAGGCATGGGGGGTGGATATTCATCTTTGAATTCATTCGTCAGCTCCGTAGATTTGTTTTATTTTCTTTTATAAAAATAAAAAAATAAAAAAAAATTTGAAATTAGGAAAGAGAATTTGGGTTTAAGAAAATTTTCAATCTCAGGAAATACTACATTATGGTTTGAACACAAAGACCCTTCAGATCTTTGGACTTAATCAGCCTGTATATCCACTAAAATGTGAATTTGTCTTTCGAGTCCTCGCCATCTTAATTCTTTCGTAATTGGAGTAAATAAGTTTGGGTGATAAGTACACGACTTATCAACCCGCCCTCTAATTTGAGGGAATTTTGAGTCTTAAGCATCTACACACTTTCTTTGCACTGACTCGTTGTTCGGCGATTCTAATGGAAATTGGGTAGCTAATGAACCTTCTAGGGTGATATGGCTAGCAAGTTATCGTGGGTAACAGCCCATAGGTAGGTTGTCCAGAGCCCAGTCACTGGACCTTTCTCTTTTTCCTGCCTTTAGGTAAATCTTAGACTAGGGAAGCCACCTACTTAAAAAAAAAAAAAAAATCAAAAAGAAAAGGAGAAAAGAACAAAAAGAAATAAGCCACACTTCGCAGCACAAGTGTGGCTGACAAGTTGTCAGTGGAAACACCTCATCGACCGGTTGTCCAGAACCCAGCTCAGTAAAAGCACTAAAAAATTCCCAAAACACTTGGGAAGAAGCGGAGAAGTAGAATAAACCGAGGATATATACACTGGATTCACCCTTGTGTTGACCCCGTAAAAAATGAAAGTAGGGAGAAAGCTACCGGTTCTAAAGATACACCTTTAGGCAGAAGTCTTTTTGAGGTCACCTAGAGGCGTAGAAATCCGAAATCCGTTTTAATTGCCGGTCAACGAGTCTATCACAATCACAATAAGATGCTTAAAGCTTAGGGTTCTCATCAAATTTTAGGTGAGTTGAATGGCCGTAGAAATCCACTCTTAAACCCGAAAATTTGAAAATCCAAAAAAATTAGAAAAGAGAAAAAGAGAAAAAGAAATTTTTCTTTTAATAAGGCGAGAGCTTGAGGCGGTCTGCATTTTGGCTGATACCTGAGCACTATTGTGTCTTTGAAAGCTCAGCTCCTAAGTAGACAATTTCTTAATGATTGAAAAATAACTCAAGTCTAAATAAACCAACCTAATTCTTTTATAAATAGCATATAGTTTTTGCTAGGGACTAGCAAAAGATAGGCATGGAGGTATGATGTAAACACATTTACACTACTTAAAATGTCTATTTATACACTTCTAGGGCGACGATTGGAGTTCAACGACTCCAAGATCGCCCTAATCAGACATCCGTAGCATCAGATAGTGACCCGGGAACCCTAGAAGATCAAGGGCCAGGATGGTGTAAATACGCACTTCAGATGACAAATCCGACCACACGGATGAATTCTGATCGACGATCGCAGCCTAACGACACAAAAATCGAGTCAATCTGACATCCGTGGCACCATCTACGACTTCCAGAACATGGACGCCCAAACGACCGCTTGCATCTTGTGAAGGTCCTGCGCTCGATCGCTCTCCGTCGTTGGATCTTAATCCAACGGCTGTGGGCGCTCGCGTTTAAAAGCTTCCGCTCGATCATCCGCGCCCCATAGCACAGTGGTCGAGCGCACTTTCGCAAGCGCCGGGCGTAGGTTCGAGCTGTGGAGAGGGGCTGGAAGGCGCAGCGATTGGGCGCGGGTGGAGCGTCAAATGGAGATCGGACGGCCGCGCGCGCCCGATAGCGCCAACTTACGATTGGACGCGCAATTGGATGCGCAATCAGATGTGTGGCCGGGCGCGCAATGCAGCGGGAGAAGGCGCGATTTAAGCCGTCCGATCTCGCGATCGGAAGGCTAAGGATCGGTGGACGTGCATGGACGTTGATGAGCGGGCAACCGAGGAGGCGCGCGTGGGCGCGGAAGCTACGCCCACGTTGGGGCTTTAGTGACAGATTTATCCGTCACTAAAGACCCCTCATTTATTGTTTTGAGGTTGTAATGTCCATTTTGCCCCCACTCCTTGCAACTATAAAAGGAGACCCCCTCCATACGAAATTCTCATCCCTTCTTTCTCCTCTCTACCCCTCCAAAGCTCAAAAGAAGTTTGTCCCACACCCGGGATGCTTCTCGCGAGATAAAGTCCAATTTTCATTCCCCTTGAGAAGTGGATCCCGCGACGACGACGGCGTGCTGCTCCGTTCCCATTCTTCTGCTTCGTCCTCCTTCGTCCTGCTTCGTTCTCTTTCGTCCAGGCATCGTCCCGTCCGGCTCATCCTCCAAGCAATCGTCGAGGAGGATATCTTCTCTCTCCCATTCTTATTTACAGCTTTTCTAGTGTAAAATTTTCCTGCTTTATAGTGTAATTGATTTTCCACTTTCTAGTGTAACTTTTATTTAGTTTGATTATATAAACAATTGGAATATTGAATGCATGTTCTCTTTCTCTCTCTCTCTCTCTCTTTCTCTCTCTCTCTCTCTCTTTTAGTCTGATAGCTCCATTGTAATTATATCGCCTTGCTTATCAAAAATCCTAAAAAAAATATAATTGCAAATATAGATCAACGTAGCCTCCCTGTGTTCGACTCAGAATTCTTTTCAGTATAAATTTTTATTTGTTGAACATGAATTCTTCGCTTTCGAACTACAACGACAGGTTTTCCAAAACCAAACACGTAAGCGTAGCGATTCGCAAAAAAACACCGTTCAACATGGGATCAGATGCTCTTCATGGCCAATGAATGCTTGCAGCTGTGCACGATTGGTTGCACGAGGAGAAGAAGCAGTCGTTACCTGTGGAGGAAGAGAATAAGAAAATAATAAAATATTATGATTATTTATGCATAAACCCTTAATTTCTATGTTAAATTAAAACAATGCAAGTAATTCACCTAATTAATTAACTAATCAAATGCATGCAATTCTAAGTTAATTCTAAATGCATGCAATGAATGAATTATGCAATTAAGCTAAAAATATGAATTAATTTATTACATCCTAATGTATTCTATCTAAATGTTATAATTAACTTAATGTCTACTCACTTAAATACTTAAATAGCCCACAAATATGGACTAATCAATACTCGCTTTATACATAGCATATTTTTCTTTTAAGCATATTTCCTTTTCGCATATTGCAAACTATTAGGTTGGCCGATGCTGAACGTTTAACTTTAGGAGCAATTCCAAGTGATTTCTACCCATTTACTCCCTACTGTATTTATTTTCTTTTATATTCATGCATGAGGACATGCAAGAACTTAGGCATGGGGGGGTAGATACGACAAAACTGAGAATTGTTATGCCAACATTTAGGAAAACCTCAAAGCTGCATGTCAAACGTACTTTAGGACCCTAAATAAAAGAACAACTGACTCCACCTCCAACGCTCGCATTGGAGCTAAAAATCATCCGCAACAGCCACTTTCGACTCTCCCGCTCACCTTTTGTTCTAAATTTAAGGGGTCAAGCTGAATATAACCCAAAAGGGAAATTTCATGAAGTATGAATATAAGAGGTTACTTGTTTATAGCATATATACATAGTGCATCCATGAATAAGATTATTTTATTAAGAGAATGCATTGGGAATTTTATCCTCTAGTTGATCCCTGTAATCTGGAATCCAGTACAATTTTTCACACACACGTAGAATTTGCATTGGATTCACGGTGAAGGCTAATAAATGTCATTAGTCTGTCAAGAAGAAGCAGTGCTTCTTCTCCTGAATCCCTAGACAATGCTTTGGTAGTCAGGCAGATTTTCTTCCAAAAATCAACCAAATAGTGTGAGATGAGAGTAGAGTGTACTGGTGCTCTAAGATTAGTGTAAGGAATCCGGAATCCTAGATAATTAGGTGATGATACTCAGAGATAAGGTATAGTTTTCGCTCTCGGTTCCTGCATATACATTTTGTGTGAATTTTGAGAGACACCAAATAAGGCAATTATGCGGAGAGCGAGTTTTCATAAAACTAGGGCTATGGTGGATGGTTACGACCATTCTTTACAGAATCCTCGGCTGAAGGAGGGTATTGATGTCAAGGTCAGAAATACACCGTTCTATCCGTCTCTCCCGATGCCGTAAGTAGGCACTTCCACCAAATAAACCACCCAATGTCTCTTGAATACCACCAATCCCTAATAATGCCACCTCAATAAAGTTCATGAATGTGTGATAGTTGCGTTGTGTTGAAAAAAAAAAAAGAAAAATTTTAAAAATTGAAAATAAAATGAAAAAAATGATGAAAAGAAAGTAAAATTGGAAAAAATTAGAAAAGAAGAAAAAGCAAAGAAAAAAAGAGAGTGAATATTTAGTGTTTATTTCAGTTGCATTGAGGCAATACCATCAAATAAATTTGATATCCACCAAATATGGCCTTAACCCACCTTTCTTGTGTTTCTAACCGCTCAAATACTGGCTGAGGCTGACTTAGCGTTAAGGTTTTGAGAACTCAATTAAAGTGTTAATGCCAAGTGAGATCACAAAATACAGGTTATATGTGTGAATCTGGTGAGATTGTGAGCTCTAAGAAAAAGAAAGAAAAGAAAAGAAAAAGCACTATTTAGGGAGGACGGTCGTAGGTTAGATATTTGTGGGGAGGTGTTGAGGCCTGCTGGAGGTTGAGGGAGGTGTTGTGGCGGCCATTTGTTGGGGGAAATTTATCCCCCCCTTATTCTTTTCCAACATTATTCCTATAACAACAAAGCATAAAATAATTACATACTAAGTTATAGAATGCGATAGAATAGATGTAAACTTAAATAATGATGCATGCAAGCATTCTATAACATAATGTAGTTATTAACAAACCTAAAAGGTATGAATAGAGTTAACTTAGGCGTAATAATAGTCCATTAAAATTGACTCATTGAATACCCCCATGCCTAAGATTTGCTAGTCTCTAGCAAAAATGAAAAATAATATAAGTAAACAGATGATTTCTTCTTTTCATATTTCAAAAGTTTAGAGATCTAGACAAATGTGAAGTGATGATAGCCTAGGTAACAGATCCACGTGAAAAGCCAATTCGCATTTGGAGTTCGTACTTCACCCTTGGTAAATATTTCTGATGGGATAGGCAATTACTTCCCTCAGGGATAATGCAGAAGATAATCTGTAATTTGACCCCGGCTTTTGGGTTAGGTAGGAGATATCGAGTTAAATGGATTTGTATTTGGTGGCACACACTCATCTAGTGCTACATGTAATCTAGTACTACAGACTCTAGATCTCTAGACTTTTAGACAAGCCAACTCGGAGAGAGGCTAAACAACTGTGCTCTCTTGATGTTCCTTGGCACTTACTCTTTTCTTTCTTTTCTCTCTAAGATCCCAAATCTTGCCAGATTTAGTAAGTGTACTCACTATTTGGTGGCCTCACATGGCATTCACACTTCAATTAAAGTCCTAGTAACTCTACAACTAAGTTAGAGTCCTTAGCCAGTATTCAGGCAATCAGAAATACTGAAAGGTAGGTATGGGTCATATTTGGTGGATCGCGATAGGTATTTTGTTGCCTAAAAAACAATGTTACATAGATAACATTATAAACTTGGACTCTTTTCTTTTTTTTCTCTCTCTCTCTTTTCTTCTTTTTTTTTGTAATATAGCTGTTTCTTCTTTTTCTTCTTTCTATTTCTTCTTTTTCTTTTTTTAATTTCAGGATAACACGACACAGACTTTTATTTATGAGGCATTATTAGGGATGATGATGGTCAAGAGGATATTGTGTAGCTTATTTGGTGGAAGTGCCTATTCTCGGCACCGGGAAGGAATGGATGGGACAGGCATATTTCTGACCTTTGATACTGTTACCCTCCTTCAGCCGAAGACTCTATGAAGGACGGTTGTAACCATCCACCATAGTCATAGCTTTATTAAGACTCAATCTCTGTGTATCTGCCTTATTTGGTGACTCTCAGGAATTTACACAAAGTACTCACATAGGAACAGAGAGGTAAAAGTATGCCTAACTCTGAAGTATCATCATCTAATTATCCAAAACTTAAGAAATCTTGCACTAGACTTAGTGCACCAGTAATCTCTCTATTTTCTTCTCACCAATATGAGGTGGATCTACAAGAAGATAGTATGCCTGACTCCCTATTAACTGCCCAAGGGTTCAGTAGACTACAAATGCTTATTGGTTTCCTTCAAGGATCCATTACCCAGTCTACGTGCACGTGAAATAAATGTACTGAATTCTAAACTTAAGAAATAATTCAAGAAAAACCTCCAATGACAAAGATATTTTGCTAGGGACTAACCCATTCAGCTCAAAGAAAATAAGAGTTTTTTTTTATGTATGCAAATATTTATAAATGCTATAAACATTCTCAGGTTATACCCCCCCATGCCTAAGACTGGCAATGTCCTCATTGGAAAAATGTAGATATAGAAGAATATCACCTGAGGAGGAGAGTGGGAGGAGCTAAGGCTCCTCAAGCTGAAGTGCGTCCAAAACCTAGCATCTGAAAGAGTAATATAAGGTTCAAGTCGCTAGCCAATTACCTTAAAGCTTGCACCTGAAGTAAGGTTCTGAATTTCTACAGCTCCATGAGGGAAAGTATTGATAACAATGTATGGCCCATCCCAGCGGGACTTGAGCTTTCCAGGAAATAATTTAAGTCTAGAATTGAAAAGCCAGACCCACTGGTTGGGCTCAAAAGTCTTTCTAATGATGTGCTTATCATGGAAGACTTTTGTACATTGCTTGTAAGCTTGAGAAGTTTCATAGGCTTCATTACGAAGCTCCTCAAGCTCACTTAATTCTAACATACGTGCCTTTCTCGCTTTATCCTGATTCAAGTTAACATTTTTAATACCCCAATAAGATTTATGTTGGATTTCAATAGGAAGGTGGTACGCCTTTCCGTAGACAAGATGGAAAGGAGACATGCCCAAGGGAGTCTTATACGCAGTTCTGTAGGCCCAAAGAGCATCATTTAGTTTTTTAGACCAATCCTTCCGATTGGGCCTGACAGTTTTTTCTAAAATTCGCTTAATCTCCCTATTAGACGCTTCAACTTGTCCACTCATTTGGGGATGGTAAGGTGTGGCTCTCATGTGGTTGACTCCCAAATTTTGGAGTAGTCTAGTGAAGTGTACGTTCTTGAAGTGAGGTCTTCCATCACTTATGATCATCCTTGGGCACCTGTACCGAGAAATGATATTAGCCTTAACAAAGTCCAAGACCACGGAATGGTCATTGGTTCGCGTGGGTATGGCTTCTATCCATTTCGATACATAGTCTACAGCCACAAGGATGTATTCATATCCGAAGGACATAGGAAAGGGACCCATGAAGTCAATGCCCCAAATATCAAAGATTTCAACAGGGAGGATAGGTTGGGGCATCTCATCCCTTTTTCCAATGGTTCCCATCTGCTGGCAACGTAATCATGCACCCACATATGTATGTGCATTTCGGAATAACGTGGGCCACCAAAAGCCAGACTGAAGAACCTTATGGGTAGTCTTCTTCCCACTAAAATGTCCCCCACAATGGAGGTCATGGTAGAAAATCAGAACACTTCTTTGTTCTTCATCAGGGACACAATGGCGAAAAAGCTGGTTAGGGCCTACTCTAAAAGCTCGAGTTCCTCCCAGTGATAAAATTTAGCGTTAGCAAGAAACCTGTCTCGCTTCTGCTTGTCCCAAGTACTGGGGGTAATGCCCGTGACCAGATAGTTCACTATGTCAGTGAACCAAGGAGTTTTAGCTTCCACGGTCATCAAAGACTCATCAGGGAAAGTCTCTTGAATACTGCCAGCGTGGTTTGATGCCTCAATAGGGATCCTAGACAGATGATCTGCTACCACATTCTCAACTCCTTTCTTGTCTTTATTTTCTAGGTCAAATTCCTGGAGTAGCAGAATCCAACGAATTAGGCAAGGTTTGGTGTCCTTTTTAGCAAGAAGATGGTTTAGGGCAGAATGATCAGTGAACACCACAACCTTGGATCCCAAAAGATAAGACCAAAACTTGTCCAAAGCAAATACTACAGCAAGTAGTTCCTTTTCAGTGAACATGTTGTTTTGCTGAGGATCCATAAGGGTCTTGCTGGCATAATGCAGCACATGAGGTTTGCCATCAACCCTTTGACCTAAGATCTCTCCCACTGCAAAATCAGAAGCATCGCACATAAGCTCAAATGGGAGGGTCCAATCTGGTGCTTGGAGAATCGGCGTGGTAATGAGGGCTTTCTTCAAAACTTGGAAAGCCTCGCCACATCTATCATCAAAATCGAAGGAGACATCCTTCTCTAACAGGTCACAGTGTGGCTTAGAGATTTTATTGAAATCTCTAATGAAGTGCCTATAAAATCCAGCATGGCCAAGGAAAGATCTAACTTGACGAACATTGGCGGGTAATGGAAGCCTAGAGATGGAATCGATTTTTGCGGTGTCCACCTCTAATCCTCTCTCGAAAACTATATGCCCTAACACAATGCCCTACTAGACCATAAAGTGGCTTTTCTCCCAGCTAAACACCAGCTTTGCCTCTTCGCAATGAGTTAAGACTTTATCAAGGTGCGAAAGGCATAGGTCAAACGATGAGCCATAAATGGAGAAGTCATCCATGAAAATTTCAACAAACTTTTCGATCATATTAGAAAAGATAGCCATCATACAACGTTGGAAAATGGCAGGAGCATTACACAACCCGAATGGCATTCGGCGGAACGCAAATGTGCCATACAGACTCGTGAAGGTGGTACCCTCCTGATCGTCAGGAAAAATGGCTATCTGATTATTCCTAGAGTACCCATCAAAAAAACAGAAGTACTTGTTTCCCACCAATCGTTCCAAAATTTGATCGATAAACGGTAAGGGGAAATGGTCTTTCTGGGTAGCTATGTTCAAACGGTAGTAATCAATGCAGACCCTCCAACCTGTTGAGGGTCTAGTGGTCACCAACTCTCCTTGGTCATTCTCCTCCACTGTGATTCCTGCCTTTTTGGGAACTACATGAATAGAACTAACCCATTTACTATCTGAAATGGGATAGATAATCCCTGCATCCAGCCATTTCAGAATCTCCTTTTTAACAACCTCCCGCATATTTGGATTGAGCCTTCTCTACATGTCTCGAAAAGGCTTCACGGACTCGTCCGTGTATATATGATGCATGCAAAGAGAGGGATCAACACCTTTAATATCAGCAATTGACCAGGCAATTGCTTCCTTGTGCCTTTGTAAACACTCAAGTAGAGCTCCCTCCTGCAATTCAGATAATGCAGATGAGATAATAACGGGGAGCGTGTTATTAAGGCCAAGGAAAGCATATTTCAATGTGCTCAGGAGGGATTTCAACTCCAACTCAGGAGCCTTTTGGATTGAGGGTTTTAGTTGAAATGTCCCCACCTTAGGTAGCGGATCTACCTTAACAGTCCAGGGTGGTGACAGAGACTCAGTGTGTATCCTCAGTAACTCTTCTAATTTGGGCATTTCCCTTTCAGCTTCTTTAATAATCGAGGGATGGTCCTTAGATATGACCTTCTGAATTGGATCACTACATAAGAGTGCTGAAGTAGTCTCTTCAATTATTTCATCAACGACCTCAATCTGAGAATAATCTTCAAATCCGGATTGCTTGTAAGTATCAAAAACATTCAACTAGATCTTCTTGCTCCCGAAGCCCATTTTAAGTGCCCCAGATCTACAATTTATAGAGGCATTGGCTGTGGCCAAGAAGGGGCATCCCAGAATAATGGCTGCTTTGTGGGCTTATTTGATGGGTCATTATCAAGCACCAGAAAGTCAACAGGGAAGAAGAAATCCTCCACTCTCACAAGGACATCTTCCAACAATCCCCGTGGTGTCTTAAGTGATCTGTCTGCAACCTAGAGAATTACTGGACTAGGCTTTAGCTTGCCTCCTCCCAAAAGGTCGTAGACAGAGCTCGGTAAAATATTCACCCCTGCACCCAAATTGAGCAGAGCCTCGTCAATGTGTTGGTTACCTATAACCACTAAAATATACGGGGTCCCTAGTTCTTTCATTTTGGGGGGTGTTCCATGCTAAAGAACAGAGCTAACATGGTTAGGCAGGATGACCTTGGTTTGGACCTATTTCCTAGATGGATGCTTCTGGGTGCATAGGTCCTTCAGAAACTTGGCATAGGACGGGATCTGTTTAATAGCTTCCAACAGAGGTAAGTTAATCTGGACTTGCCTAAAAGTATCCATAATCTCTTCCGTCCTATCCTTGGCTCCAGACGAGCCAACAGAAGATTCCCCAGGAGCAGATAGGCGCTCTGGATAGGGCACCCTCGGCTTCTGGGTAGAGGGGTCATCATTGCGGGAAAGGGGTGGTGGAAGGACGACATCCACATTGTGGGTGATTTTGTGTGAGGGAGAGCAGTGTGGCTCCTCCTCGGTGGAGATGGAAGTCAGGTCAGGTGTAGAAGGGGAATTCTGAGACGTAACCGTAGGAGTGTTATCAGGCTTGTCAATCTTTTTTCCACTCCTCAACATGGTCACCGCTTAGGCGTGCTCCCTGAATACAACCCCCTTGCCCTTAGGGTTCTCCTCAGAAGAGCTTGGTTGCTTCCCCAGATCACGTTACCTAACTACCTCAATAAGATGACCAATTTAGGATTGCATATCAGTAATCATCTTATTTTGAGATTAGATGACCATATTCTGATGCTCTTGCATTGCTTTCATCATGGCTTTCAGTACATCCATCTCAGAGGGCTTATTCTGAGGAGGGTTTTCATAAGATGGTTGGTATATGGGTTTGGGAGGTAAGGGTCTTGTATTCCCTGAGTTAGAAGCATCACCTTGCTTCCAAGAGAAGTTTGGATGGTTCCGCCACCCCAGATTATAGGTATTGGAATAAGGGTTATTGCGAGGAGGGTGGAAACCTTGGGTCGCATTCAAGTCGGCCTGAATCAACTCAGGGAATTGATTTGCTTGATGGCACTACGCAGTGGCGTGCGTTGTGATTTGGAAAATGGAGCATTCTCTTAAAGCCTGAAAGATAGAGGCTGCTTGTGGGTTCATGCTGGGCTTTGCTAAAAGCCTATCAAAGTTTTAATTCAATAGTTGAATCTGATAAGCCAAATCTTGAGAAGCCCCAGCTTCATGGGCCTTTATTTTCCTCTGTAAGATTGATGGTTTTCTTTCTTGATAGGCAGAGGACAGATGTTTGGAGTTGTCGCCTAATGTTTCAAATAATGCCCGGGCTTCATCCTCAGTTTTGGTCATGAAGGTTCCTGCACAGGCTGCAACGATGGTTTGCCTATGCCTTTCAGATAATCCGTTATAGAACCTTTCGACCAACTGCCATCTTGGCACCTGATGGTGGGGGCATAACCTAAGAAGGTCATTAAAGCGCTCCCAAGTCTCATGAAATTGCTCCCCTTACTGTTGAGTAAAACCCATAATCTTTCTTCTATAATGGTTTGTCCTACTGACGAGTCGACTTTCCGCTATGCGTTGTATTTAAGTGGTGGATAAATCAACTAATCAACAATAAAAAAAATAACCACTCACAGAAGAGAGGGTCGTGTCCATAGGGAGGCAATTATGCAATAAACTCTCGATTATTTCGTATTCTTTCGGTTAAGTGCGAAATCCCTAGTCAAATCCGACATAAAATGCGAAGGAAAGAAGATTCACAATATTTCAAAAATATAAAGGTATATGTGCAATTTTCCCTCACTCAAATATTCATTAAATAAATGATGATTTTATGTAATTTTCAATTGACATATACTAGAGAAAATTGGTGCACACGTTAATCCCAAAACCAATCTTGAAACAGGTGAATAACAATAACGTGCAATTATCAGAAAGTATGAGTGTGCATGCATAATTTTTGCCACAATAAAATAATAATAAATCAAAAATTAATTTCTGGTGGCAATGGCATCAGATGCAATTTTTAATTGAATGTAAAACAGAGCATTCTCTCTCTCCTCCTCGCGAGAGAGAGAGCACCGGCAGGGCTGTTAATCGCAAGGGAGGTTGTCCAGCATGTGGGGATTACGATGACGGTGGCAGAACGGCGTGAGGTGGCCGGCAAGCGGAGGAGGACCGTCGGTCTATTGGAGGAGCCTACCTCTGCTGTGAAGGCGCTGCGGCGATGTGGACGGGTGCTGGCACTTGCAGGAGATGCAGCGCCTACGGTGCTTGAGAGGGGCGCGCGGAGGTGTGCATGGCCTGGTAGGGTGAAGGCGGGCAGATGCCTGCAAGTGCTTGCAGGGGTGCGGGTGAGGCATGGCAGTGCTTGCAGGTCGCTTGGTGAGGGCACAGGTGCTGGAGTGGCGTCAGCGTTGGAGTAGGGCGCGCGCCTGCGGGTGCAGGTGGTGAGGCAGGTGTGGCGGTGCAGCTGTGGAGAAGGAGCGGGTGCCTGCAGGTGGCTAGGGCAGTCTGCAGAGAGGGGAAGCACTACGGTTGCAAAGGTGGGCACTGGTGTGGTGCCTGCGGTACTTGGCAGGGGCGTGGGTCAGCGGAGCGGCAATGCAGCGCCTGTGGGTGCGGGCCTGGCAGTGGTGAAGGTGCATGGCACCTTCAGGCGCGGCTGGAGGGAGCGCTGGATGGAGCGGCTGGTGAGGCGAGGTGGGTCTGCAGAGGTGGGGGGCGCGCTGCAAGGAGGTGCTGGAGGGTGGATGGGTGCTTGTGCGGCTGAAGGGCAGGATGGGGTGATGGCACTGGAAGGGAGGATGCACCTGCGGGTGCGGCCTGGCAGGGGCGCTGTAGATGGGTGCTCAGTGCACAGTGCTCACCCTTTCCACGGTGGAGACAATGGAGTAGTTCCCCGCAGGGGGTAAGATGATGATCCTCCTCTCCTTTCTCTGTCTCCTCTTTAACTCCTTTCTCCCCGCGTGCGTCATTTAATGGATTTTCAAATCCCTTAGCTATTTCTGACCGGCGGGCGTTGAGGGGAGAGTTGCGGCTAGCTTGAGGATGCGCCATTTGTTAGAAAGGAAAATTTCCCCTCACCTCCTTGTTCTTTTCCCAATATTCTTCCTGAACATAAAAACATAAAATCATTACTTATTAAGTTATAGAATGCTATAAAATAGATGTAAACTTAAATCATGATGCATGCAAACATTCTATAACTTAATGTAGTTATTAACAAACCTAAAAGGTACAATTAAAGTTACTTAGGCATAATATTAGTCCATCAAAATGGACTCATCAAATACCCCCATGCCTGAGATTTGCTAGTCCCTAGAAAAAATAAAATATAATAGAAGTAATCATAAGATTTCTTCTTTTCTTATTTCAAAACTTTAGAGATCCAGACAAATGTGACGTGATAATAGCCTAAGTAACAGATCCAAGTGAAAAAGCCAATTCACACTGGGAGTTCGTACTTCACCCTTGGCAAATATTTCTGTCAGGATAGGAAACTACTTCCCTCGGGGATAAAGCAGAAGATAATCTGTAATTTGACCCCGACGTTTGGCTTAGGTAGGAGATAACGAGTAGCATGGATTTGTATTTGGTGGCACACACTCATTTAGTGCTACATATAGTCCGGTACTGTAGACTCTAGATTTCTAGACTATTAGACGAGTCAACTCTGAGAGAGGCTACACAACTGTGCTCTCTTGATATTCCTGGGCACTCCCTCTTCTTTTTCTTTCTAAGATCACAAATCTCACCAGATTTGGAAATTGTACTCACTATTTGGTGGCCTCACATGGCATCACACTTCAATTAAAGTCCTAATAACTCTACAACTAAGTTAGAGTCCTCAACAAGTATTCGGGCGATCAGAAATACTAAAAGGTAGGTATGGGTCATATTTGGTGGAACGCGATAGGTGTTCTGTTGCCTCAGAAATAATGTTACATAATAACTTGGACCTTTTTTTATTATTATTATTTTGTAATATAAATATTTCTTCTTTTTCTGTTTCTTCTTTTTCTTCTTCTTTTCTTTTCTCTCTTTTTTTTTTATATAATATAAATCAACATAATACGACATAGACTTTTATTTATGAGGCATTATTTGGGATGATGATGGTCAAGAGGATATTGTGTGGCTTATTTGGTGGAAGTGCCTATTATAGGCACCGGGAAGGAATGGATAGGACAGGCGTATTTCTGACCTTTGACACTATTACCCTCCTTCAGCCGAGGACTCTATGAAGGATGGTCGTATCCCTCCACCATAGTTATAGCTTTATTAAGACTCAATCTCTGTGTATCTACCTTATTAGGTGACTCTCAGGAATTCATACAAAGTACACACACAAGCACAGAGAGTGAAAACTACGCCTAGCTCTAAAGTATCATCATCTAATTATCCAAATCTTAAGAGTCCTTGCACTAAACTTAGCGCACCAGTAATCTCTCTACTTTCTTCTCACAAATATGAGGTAGATCTACTAGAAGATGGTATGCCTGACTCCCTATGAACTGTCCAAGGGTTTAGTGGACGACAAATGCTTATTGGTTTTCCTCAAGGATGCATTACCAAGTCTATGTGTACGTGAAATAAATGTACTGGATTCTAAACTTACGAAATAATTCTGGAAGAAAAACCTCCAATGACAAAGGTATTTTGCTAGGGCTAACCCAATCAGCTCAAGAAAAGAGGAATTTTTTTTTTAATATTATGCTAACCTAAATGCATGTATACTTCCTAAAATGCAAATGCACTCCCCCATGCCTAAATCCTACAATGTCCCCATTGTAAAATTAAAACAGGAGGAGAAAGGAAAGAAATCACCTGATGACGGTGTTATTCAGACTGCTGGGTTGCCTCCCAATAAGCGCTGCATTTTCTGTCAGCAGCCAAACTTAGAAGGAACCTGTAAGTCTGGTTCCAAACAGAAAAAGTTAGGCCCTAAAAATATGCGTAACAGTGCAGGCCTAGAAAATAGGTAGCCACGGATGTTGGCGAGCTGATGATGCAACGTAATACCAAATGCTTGCCAGAAGATATGAAAGCGAATAACCGCGTTGGCTACCTTGGGAGGTTTAGGAATAATAAACGAAAAATGAAAAGGGACCTCCCTCAACGGAATAAGTTGAGGATAACAAGGATCCTCCAGAGCAGGACGGGTTTTAAAAGATATACACATTATTAGTTCAAACCCTTGAATGGTGAGAGTAAAAGTACAAGCATCAATCCACACACGCCATTCTACCCGAGGATGTACTGGCCTGATATGTTCTCTAGAAACAATGCACATGAGCAGAGATCTGAGCTAAGGATCGGTTAGGGAGTACAAGGGTTGTTTGTAGTGTTGGAAGGTAATGATTAAGTCCAATGAGGGCTTAGTTGGTGTTAGGTCTAATTCCAACAATGATTTAGATTGTGTATACTCCCTAACAATTGTAGACAACTACATATTACCCTGCCTAGCATTAATGATCGGAGTCATATTTGAATCAAGGGTAGACTCCAAATTACAACTCTTTGATGACAGGATCAAAATGTCAAAATCATTATCATTCAGCTCATCCCCAGATTCATTTGGTTCACTTAAATTTTTGTCGGGGTGTATATGTATTCATTAGGAGTTAGATCAGTATCCTCAATTATTCCCAAAGGAGGATCAGTCTTAATGTTTTGAATCAAGCCTATATCATTGAATTCGTCATTCTTCTCGGGGTATAATTCCTCAATTGACATGTTTTATCCCCGAGAGTCTGCCATGGACTTCTCATTATTTTGTTTGTCCTCCTTTAATTTTAACTCCTATTTTGATGGAGGACGACTCTCAAAAGAAAGGAGGAATCTAGATTTTATCATATTATTTCTATCCCCTAGAGGTAATAAATAATTCCCCTGTGATTCACTCCAGATTTTTAGTCCAGGTTCCTCTATTGGGGTATCCCCATCCTCCGAAATAGACTCTTCATATCCCTGAGACCAAAATTGATCTAATTCATCCTCCATTCCCTTAGGGTCACCTTCATTGGGTGCATTTAAATCCTCTGGATATTGAATGGTGGGTGTTGATTCCCTAAGTGGAGGGTCAAGAGTAGGCTCACTAAAGGTAGAATGGGATTCCACCAAATAATCAATAGGGGAAATGATAGGAACAATATAACCTTGACCCGGGTTGGTAGGGGTAAGGAGAATACTGTCATTGGGGTTAAGGTCATCAAGAGGTACCATCTTCCCTTGCTTTTGACTCTAATATAGTTCAGGTGGATAATCACTATGATCATTGTCCTCTAGTGGCCGTGTCTCATTGGGAGAGTCTAAGTGATAGCTACATAAAATTGGATCCTGATGAGTGGCTACTCATCATAGCTAAAAGGCCGAAATTAAGCTAGATACTAAGCAAAACAATATCAAATTAACACATAAAAAGGGTTAAGTGTGGGAATTAAAGAAAAGACCTAAAACTTTTAATATGTGTTAAAATCTCCTAATTAGGTCACAAAAATGAGATATTCTGAAAACTAAAGAATAAATGATGATCCATGCATAAATTGAACACATAAACAAGTTTGAAAAGCCAAATCAGAAGTAAAATCAATGTCGTAAATGTTCAATTAAGCACATGTAAAAATTTGAAAGCAATTGGACATCATTTAGGCTTAGAAATAAATAGATTACAATTAGGTCCTTCATGCATTACATTTCTACCCTTCAAAACTCCTTTTTGGACCTATTTGCAAGCCTCAGGGACCCTTTTGTAAGACTGCAGGGCCCTTCCAGCTGCTATTCTTCTCACTTTGGACCTGCACGCTATTCTTCTACCCTTTCGTTTAAGGGTCCGTCTGCAAATTTCCCTCATTTCAGAGAGAAGCCTGTGTTCTTCACGCGCACTGTAGCGCGCGAAGAACACAGCCATTCTCGACCGTCCATCGCACTTTTGATATCGATCTGCGGCTGGTTTCAATTGGAACCTTCGCGCGATTCGGTGCGTGCGTTCACCTCTCTTCCCAGATCTCATCTGACGGTCAGATTTCTCTCTTGACTCGCCGCGCGCTCTACCCATCTCATCCTCACCGCCGGCCTGATTCTGATTAACCTCACCCTTGCGGTGATCTCAGTCACTGAGCTGCTATTTAAGCACCTCAGTGGTGTCGCGCGCAAAGGATCGCTCCCTCCTACATCTCTTAGCGATCAATTCTTCCACTCCAGTCTCTCCTCCTCACCTAGACCCTGATTTCACAGCCACCGGCTGTGGAATCATCGCCTGCTCTCGACCCTCCTCGTCGCTAAGGACCTCGTAGCACCTGAGGACGACCCTGGAGTCTCACTAGCAGACTCTTCCCTCCGCTGGAGTCACCCTCCTCCTTTCTTCCTCCTTAGCCGCCGGCTAAGGACCCATAGGTCCCATTCTTCCTTTTAGTTTAGTTTTTAATTCTGCACAAGTAGTGTTAGATTTAGTTTGCAGTAGTTTAGAATAGATTTAGTTGTAATTGTTAGTGTTTAATGTTAGCTGTAGTTAGATTAGTCTTAGGAGTAGAATTAGCATTAGATCCCCTCCCTCACCTCCTCTGATCAGTCCAGATCAGAGGGGAAGAATCATCTGTTCACTATTCAATTTATCTCCCTCTTCATGTTTTGTTTTTCCCATCATCCAGATTCTGATTCTTGTTTTTTTTTTCCTTTTAACGACGAATTTTTCACCAATCACCCACACATCCGGACCCAATTCCAGATCTGATGGTGTACTGCCTCAGATCTGAAATTGGCGTCACAAGCACCATTTGGGGCTTCTCACTCACCCCATTTGTGTTCACAAAAGCTCCTTTTATTTTAGATTGATTGCCTCAGTTTGTCAGATTCACTTTCACATGGGTTTTGAAGAGATTTTGCTTTCTGAAATGTCTTGACAGATCTGACAAAGTGAAGGGATTTTGGTTTTCCTTGAGGGCAAGGATTCTGAGAAGTTCTCTGGTGACAGAGAACAAATCAGAAGAGCCTTTCATGAATTTGCTTCTGCCTTGATCTGAATGCATTTGCTAGCTTTTATAAATTCCTTTAATGCATTCTTTTTCTGATTTGTCATTTCAGAACTGCCATACACCACCTATTTGATAATTATTTTTGTATGGTGATTCTCTAACCTAAGGAGTTTTCCATACTCCTTAAGGTTGCAAGAAACTAGGATTGTATGTTTTTGGTTTTAATTGATTGAGTTAAGTCTTCCTTCATGCTGTCTATGGCATTAGGAAGACTAACTCAATGCCATTTGTGTTTTGATCTGAAATGATGCTTTTGATAAGGGCTTTTCCTTGTGGGTATTTGAACTGAATTCTTATGTGATTTTCGTGAGATTTATACCCTTATCAGATTTGGATTTCAACTCTTTAATTTTTAGTTTGTTCTGAATTTTCTCTTATTCCCAGTTATACAGTAAAATGCTGCAAACTGCAGCAACATTCCCCTCTTCTCTAAATTCTCCTCTTCTCTGTGAATGCTTTCCCCCTCTTCAAATGGACTAACTGCAGCAGCAGTTAGCCCATTTGACAGTGGCTTAAGCCACTGACACTGCTAAAACACCCTGAACAGCACATTCTCTTCCCTCTCCATCTTCTCTGACAGTAGCTTAGCTGCTGTTTAAAATGAAATAAAAACTTAATTAACCCTCATTCCCTAAATTCCTACTAAAACCTAATTATACATACTTAATTTCACACTGTAAATATACATATCCATACTATTATAACTATAATATACAGCCTGATTATGTACGTAGACATACATAGATATACTGTAAATACTGTATAAACTTGTACATAAATCTATATACATATGTAATCTATGTAAATATATGTATAAATACTGAACTATTATGTATGTATTTACTGATATATGTATATGTATATATACAGATTCATATGTACATATTCAGTAGCTATATTGTAGAATAAATTAGCTAAATTAATAATTTAGAGCTATAATTAAGTAAATAAATCTATAGACTTAGGTTAACATATATAGTAAGTAATTTAAGTTAGTTAAAGTACAATTATACCTAGTATAGCTTACTGTAACTTAGTTTTATTTAAAACACTCAGAACAGCTAGTTTAGCTTAAATAAAATAGAAATAAATTCGTAAATATACAAGAAAAATATGTATAAAATACTTAAGTATGTAAATTAAATCTGTATAAGGTCAATTAGACCATTTACTAACTATTTTATAAGTAATTAACTATTTAATCACCTAAATCAACCTGTACAATCAGCCTAGTTTAGCGAATTTATTTGTATAGTAAACATATTTAAAATTCAAAATTAATTAATCAATTATGTAGTATTATGTAAATACTTTATTAACCATATTTTATTTTATTTTATTTAATAATTTATGGCCCCCAAATCGAGGGCCAAAAGCACGATCAGACGCAGCTGCGCCTGATTTCCAGCGCACGATGTGGCGCTGGAATAGCACCACATCGTGTGCTGCAAGTCAAGCGCAGCCACATAAATGTGATTTGTGATTCTTACAGGCCAGTCGTCACGGGCGCCGGGCGCCCGAAACACTGCCTTTACCCGATTACCCAATGAGCTCCGGTCTGAGTGCTCTGTCTGAATTGCGATTAGTATGTGACGTGTGTGTGTGGCCGGGGGCCCGAGCGTGTGCGAGCATATGGCGTTGGGCTGAGGCCTAGCGCTGAGATTAAAGACATAATTAAGCCACCTAATCTGAGATTAGGGCGCGCTTAGTAGAGGTCTGGTCCCACCCATAGGGTGCTGTGTATCCCTCGAAAAGCGTGCCCGCAAACTAAACACGTTTTAAACTAATGATATTAGCCTAATCCCCTCCCCACCGCAGCCTCTGAAATATGCTAAGACAGAAGAGTTAACAAAGAGAAGAACAAAGAGTTAACACGAGAGAAAAAAAGAAAAGAGTACAAGAACAACAGAGAAGAGAACCAGAGTAATAAAAAGAGAAAGAAGAAGATGAATACTTAGAAGAAAACAGAAATATGAACACAAGAAGAACAGGAGTTAAGAATACAAAGAACAGAGACTTAATGAAGAAAGAAAGAGAAACAAAGAATAAGTAGTATACATACGTATAAGTAAATCTATATAATTACTAACAGAATAAAGCGACACTATAAACGTCGCTAAAGATCTCAGTTTTGCCTCTTTAGGTTGTATATAGTGTTTTCTGAGATTTAGCGACGCTTATATCTGTCACTGAAACTGCTGTATATGTTACTGTACATAACAGACTAATAAGTTAAATTTCTACACCATTGCATTCTAATGTATTATATACTATTATGATAGTACTAATAGGATAACTTGTAAATACATAGTTTAGAGTATAATAATAGATTGTTTGATGCTTGTTCATAGTTAGTATTTTTGCAAGCATTTCTTAGTAATTAGGTAAATAAAACACACATTCATTCATTCTTTAATAAAATGAAAAGTTTTTTTTTTTAATAAGAAGACAATCTTGAGATAATCAAAGAGTGACCGAATTAAATTCAATAAATTGCCTCCCAGTGAACGACCTGGAACAAAACCAGTAAAAATTAGATAAATAAGCAAATGATAATAATGGTTGTAATGACTGGAACTCACCCATACTCACCACTATACGACATCCTTAATGTTATATTATACACCCTGTACTACAACGACATAATCAACAATTATTACCAATTTCAAACACAACAACCACGCCTATCATTATTTTGGCGTCGTTGCCGGGGAGGCAACGCTCTTTGCACCAAAATTTTCTTTTCATTCTTTTGTATATAGAAATTCTTCATTCATTCATTATAATTGCTTTTATTTTCCAGTGAATTAATTGTGTATACATTCCTTTATTCTTTTACTAATCATTTGTTTTTTTCCACAGCACTTGAGGAGGAGTGTCGTCTTCCTGGTGGAGTCGCTGCGCTCCAGATCCGTCTTCCTGGTGGAGTTTTGCCTCGAAGTCGCTGTAGGATTTTAGTATTAGTTTTAGTATAGATAGTTTTAGGTTTATTGATTAGGAGCAATTGTTAGTCATAAGTTGTGAGAGCTTGTTCTCACACAATTTTTGTAATAATTCTGGACTATCTGGACTTTATTTCTTTCTCTTCTTAATTTCTTTCCTTACTTTTGAATTGCATATAAAATTTTTCAAAAAGAAAGAAAAAAATCAAAAAGACCTCATACTTATCTAGCAGCAGCATAACCTCAGGCATCCATTTTTTAGGATTGCATTTCATTCCTGCTAGATTTTAATTCAAGTCAAATCTGCATTAGAAGATTGCTGGAGTCAGGTACGCATTTCTTACCTAACTCTAACTCCTGCCATATTTGCATTTGACTTAAAATTAAAGAAGACCACTACTTGTTCTGAATTTAGTAAAAAAGTGAAACGAGCAGCATAGAAAACATATTTTAATCACTTCAATTAAATCAAAAAGGAGATAGCAAAATTGGGTGAAACCATGTTTGAGATTTTAATCGCCTTTTGTTGAATGTTATCGTGCACACAGCACGATCACTTAAGGCCACAATACACGGGTTTCTACCTCATCTTTCTGCAACCACAGGATCTGGATTCGCACGCTCAGTCTTATCCAGATCCCCAGTGGATTTTAGAGGTCTGCACTTCGCTAGGTTTATCTTAGGATACGTACAATTGCTTGAAACAATTGTTTGCGTATAACATACTTTGCGTAGCAGCCTCTAGGAAAAATTTTCTCCGATTCATTTCGATTAATTGGTCTTCTTGAATTGAGATTTTTTTTTTTTTTTTTTTTTTTGGGATTCTTCTGTTTTATTGTGAACGTTAAAAATTTTTTCCCATTGAGTTGGATCGAATTAGAGTAAACGGGATTTCAAAAAAATCAACTCAATGGAAGGTAGGAGATCCCAAAACCCAGAACTTGTACTCCCCTTGGGTACTGCTACCCAAGCTACTGCATCATCTTCTTTGCCTTCCACTTCTAATCCCTTACCTCCTGAGTCTCAAAATACTTTCCACAATCCCCCTCGCCAAGAGGATGATCTTGATTCTTCACACTTTGAGGATTTTGAAGAACTTCCTCCAGACTTAGTTGCACATCCTCTACCACAGCAACCACCTATCCCTAGGTTCCAACCTCCACCTTATCCTAATCATCCTAATCCACCCCCGGAGAGAGGACCTATGCCTCATCTTCAACACCTTTTCGATACACAACTACAAATGAATACCTTAACCCAACAGGTGCAACAGCTTGCTCAAGCTGTAAATCTATTAGCTAACCCCCAACCACAACCACTTCAACCTAGAAATCCTCAGGCACCACCCCAACCCCGTAGACCTCAACTACGAGATTACTATAATCCCGCAGTTGCCCAACCAATGCCTGTGGTACGTTATCCCAATGGGGGTCGTGCTCCTGAACTGAAGCCGAACATTATAGCACTCATTCCTCACTTCCATGGACTTGCTTCTGAGGACCCTTTTCAGCATTTAGAGGAGCTGAAGAATCTTGCCCAAACTTTGGGTCCGCAAGGACATGATCAGCACACGCTTTTGATGAAAATGTTCTCCTTTTCATTAAAAGATAAGGCAGCCTTTTGGTTTAGAACACTTGCACGGACTACACCTATAAATTCCTGGGCTTCTTTAGAACATGAGTTCTTAAAGAAGTACTTTCCTGTAGGCCGCACTAATGCCTTAAGGCGTGCCATCACCACCTTCACCCAGAATTTAGGAGAACCTATGCACGAGGCTTGGGAGAGATTCCATGAGCTTTTGAGAAAATGTCCCCACCATGGTGTCCCACGCTGGCAACAGGTCCAGATCTTCTACCATGGGCTCCATGATGACACACGGAATTTTGTAGATGCCGCTTGTGGAGGCAATTTCCTGTGTCGGGACGAGGACTCAGCCTTTGAGCTCTTTGAAGGCATGGCCGAAAACTCTATTAACAATGCTTCAATGAGCGTGTTTAATAGAAAGTCCTCACATTCCCACTCACACACGGGGGTACATGAAGCCCAATCCAGTAGCAAAGACTTAGAGATAGTGGCTAGTCAACTGGATAAAGTGGGCTTAATCGAGAAGAAAGTAGATGAAGTATGGAAATTTCTCTCAAAACACCCATCTTCTTCTTCTCAGTCACCAGCACAAAACACTTCTTCTCAGTTTCCCACAGGGAGGGAAACTGTGAATAACCTTTCTGTGACACAAACTGCATTACCGGATTTTCCATTTCCATATCCTTCACCGGTTGGAGGAACCTTTGTTCCTCCCTTCACTGACTTCCCTGCACCTTCTGGAGCTTCGGAGGAGCTTCATGCCATTCACAATGATCCTTTCACACAAACCTATAACCCTGGATGGCGTAATCATCCAAATTTCTCGTGGTCGGGAAATTCACAAAGACCTCCTTTTCAACAACCTTCTGCACCACCATTGCACAACCCGATCCGAGCACCACCTCCACAATCACACGGATATCCACCGCGTACCTACCAGCAACCCCAACCCAGGCCCACCCAATACTCTCAATCTGGGCCTACACGAGATGACCAGTTGGGGTCTATCATGAAAGCTCTTGCTGATATGCAACAACAGAATATTGCTATGCAGCAGAGACAGGACGCGGCCTTAGCTGAGATGAGAGCCCAGCTATCACACTTGACGGAGTCCCGTCAACCACATTCACTCCCATCCCAAGCACAACCCAACCCTAGGAACATACCTGCTCAAAGGTATGTCCAACCTAGACCAACACTGCAAAACCAAACACATGACATTTCACAAGCAGTGCACAACACTGAATTCTTCACTGACTCAAATTCTTCTCTTGCACAAACGCAACCACCTCTGCTACCTAACAATGATTTACCATCTACCTCTAGAGCTGAACTAAATGCCATAGTCACTAGGAGTGGTAAATGCACACTAGATCCACCTCTTCCAACACCTACCACTTCTAGTTCTGCTCCTCCACTTCCTACTTCTCCTCTACCTATAACTGAACCTCTCACAACTCCAGTACCTTTTCCTGAAGCTTTAAAGAAGAAGGAGAAAGGAAAGAAAAAGACCTGTGTGGCACCTGAGGAGGATTTGCTTAAGCTCTTTGAGCAAGTCCACATAAACATCCCCTTGTTGGATGCAATCCGCCACATCCCTCTTTACGCTAAGTTTTTAAAAGACCTATGTACACCTAAGCGTAAAGCAAGAATTCAAAAAGGGAGTAGTCCAATCATTCTCTCGGAACAAGCTAGTTCCATCATCTCTAGTACCCTCCCAACTAAGATGAAAGACCCAGGCACCCCTCTCTTATCCTGCATGATTGGTAATACCACATTCAATAGAGCACTACTTGACCTAGGTGCTTCCATCAATCTTATCCCAACCTCTCTACTGACACATTTTGAGGTTGGCAATTTGAAGCCAACCAAGGTGTCCCTGCAATTAGCTGACAGATCAGTTAAGACACCTCAGGGAGTGTTGGAAGATGTCATAGTGCGGGTCAAGGATTTTTACTTCCCTGTAGACTTTATAGTCCTTGACATGGAAGTACCTGAAGATATCCAGAATACACCTATCATTTTAGGAAGACCTTTCTTGGCTACGGCCAAGGCAAACATCAATTGTGAGGAGGGCCTTATAGAATTAAAGTTTGGAGATCAGAAAATAAAAATTGATATTTTTCAGGCCCAAAGAGGACCGACCTGTAGTTTAATTGAAGAAATCTTCTCCCTGGATTCATTGGATCAATTGGTTGAGGACACCTTGATCAATTCATTAAATTTAGAACCTCAACACTCTTTGGACTCTGACGTGACTTCCACTGAGATACCAAATTTAGAGACTGAGGACCTTCCTCCCATTCCATTAGTATCTCTAGGATCTCCTGAAACTTTCACACCTGCTCCTTCTGATCCTGTGCCTGTTGAACTCAAACCTCTTCCTGACTCTCTCAAATATGTTTTCTTAGGACCTGATCAGACCTATCCGGTGATTGTTAACTCTTCCCTTTCTTCTGATCAAGAGTCACGACTCTTATCTGTCCTAAGAGCACATAGGCAGGCTATAGGATGGAGCCTTTCTGACCTTACTGGCATCAGTCCTTCTTATTGCACACATAGGATTTTCACTGAAGAAGGATCTAGACCTACTAGACAGCCCCAGCGTAGATTAAATCCTACATTACAAGAGGTGATAAAAAGTGAAATGATTAAATGGCTGGACAATGGAATTATCTACCCAATTTCTGACAGTAGATGGGTAAGTCCTGTTCAGGTTGTGCCAAAAAAGGCCGGACTTACCATCATCACCACTGATTCTGGAGAAGTCATCCCTACACGCATTGCTAGTTCGTGGCGAGTATGTATAGATTACCGAAAACTCAACCAAGCCACGAAGAAAGATCATTTCCCTTTGCCCTTCATTGATCAAATACTGGAAAGAGTGGCAGGGAATAGATTTTTCTGCTTTTTGGATGGCTATTCAGGATATAATCAGGTGGCAATTCACCCCGATGATCAGGAGAAAACAACATTCACCTGCACCTACGGAACCTTTGCATTCCGTAGGATGCCTTTTGGATTGTGCAACGCACCTGCTACATTCCAGCGGTGTATGTTTGCAATCTTTTCTGACTTAGTAGGCGATTGTTTAGAAGTCTTCATGGATGACTTCTCGGTCTTCGGGAGCACATTTGATGCATGTCTAGACCACCTGACCAAGGTCCTGCAAAGATGCATTAATGTGAATCTGGTACTTTCCTGGGAGAAATCTCATTTCATGGTAACTGAAGGACTTGTATTAGGTCACCTTATTTCTGAGAGAGGAATTGAGGTTGACCGCGCGAAGGTAAAGTTGATTTCTGATTTACCACTACCTTCGTCGGTTAAGCAAATTCGATCTTTCCTCGGGCATGTTGGTTTTTATCGCCGCTTTATAGCGGATTTCTCGAAAATAGCCCGACCTCTCACTACTCTCCTCTCTAAAGACGTAGACTTCCAGATCTCTGACGATTGTGTTCGTGCCTATACGACACTTCGTGATCTGATTACCAAGGCACCCATACTGCAACACCCGAATTGGTCTCACCCTTTTGAGATCATGTGTGATGCCTCTAATTATGCAGTAGGAGCTGTCCTTGGTCAAAAATTGGACGGGAAACCCACAGTCATCTATTACGCTAGCAAGACCTTAGATGAAGCTCAGAGGAATTACACCGTCACGGAAAAGGAATTGCTAGCTGTAGTATATGCACTGGAAAAATTCAGACCTTATCTTTTAGGTTCCCACATTATAGTCTACACTGACCACACGGCAATTCGATATCTTCTCGCCAAGAAGGACGCGAAATCTCGTCTGATTAGATGGATCCTACTTTTACAGGAATTTGATTTAGAGATTCGTGATAAGGCTGGAAAGCAGAATGTGGTAGCTGACCACTTATCCCGCCTTCCTTCTGAAGCGATTTCTCCTTCTTTACCCATCTCTGACCACTTCCCTGACGAGCAATTGCTGGTCATTCATTCTGATCTTCCCTGGTATGCTGACATTGTCAACTACCTGGCTTCTGGACTCATCCCCACTAATTGGGTCCGACATCAAAAAGACAGACTTAGATCCGAGGCCAAGCACTATTATTGGGAAGAACCTTGGCTTTTCAAGCATTGTAAAGACCAGATCTTTAGGAAGTGCGTCCCTGATAAGGAGATTAGAAGCATCTTATCATTCTGCCACGACCAGGCGTGCGGCGGTCACTTCTCTGGCAAAAAGACCGCTGCAAAGATTTTGCAGAGTGGTTTCTATTGGCCCACAATCTTCAAGGATGCACACGAATATAGCAGGGCATGTTCACGCTGTCAGTCTCTTGGTAGTATTGGCCGCCGAGACATGATGCCCTTGAATCCGATCATGGTGTGCGAAATCTTTGACATTTGGGGCATTGACTTCATGGGACCTTTTCCTAAATCTTATGGCTTCGAGTACATATTGTTGGCAGTTGAGTATGTTTCAAAATGGATTGAAGCCATCCCCTCAAGGACTAATGATCATAGAGTTGTGACACAATTTGTTCAAGATTTCATCTTCTCTAGATTCGGGGTACCTAAAGCCATCATTAGTGATGGAGGGTCTCATTTTAGAAACACACATTTTCAGTCCCTACTGCAAAAGTATGGGGTGTCACATAGGATTGCTACATCTTATCACCCTCAAACCAATGGACTTGCTGAATTATCTAATCGGGAGATCAAAAAGATTTTACAGACTACCATCCGACCTGATAGAAAGGATTGGTCTTCCCGCCTTTCTGATGCGTTGTGGGCATATAGGACAGCCCACAAAACCCCTTTAGGCATGTCTCCTTTTAGACTTGTGTACGGGAAACACTGTCATCTTCCTGTCGAATTAGAGCACAAAGCCTATTGGGCCATCAGAAAGTGTAACTTAGACTTAGAGAAGGCCGGTGATCTTAGGAAATTACAAATGTCTGAGCTCGATGAATTAAGGAATGAATCTTATGAAAGCTCAAGGATGTATAAGGACAAACTTAAGGCCTTCCATGACCGTCACATTCTTAGGAAATCTTTTCACCCTGGTAAAAAAGTCCTTCTCTTCGACTCTAGACTGAAACTCTTTCCTGGGAAGTTAAGATCAAAATGGATTGGACCTTTCAAAATCTTGAGATTATTTGATAATGGAGCCGTTGAGATCACTGAACTTGACAAATCTGAACCCTTTATTGTTAATGGACAAAGACTGAAACCTTTCATTGAGCCGCAGGATCTCAGACTTGTCAATTCCACCATTTCGCTCCTACATTTTGAATTACCATGTAAGTTTTCGCCTAGCTGAAGGCGTTAAACTTAGCAACACCTACCCTTGTATATAGCTGTTTTACACTTTTCTTACTCTTACCTTTATTTGCATATAGTGTCTACCCTTGCATTCTGAGCATACATTCATTGCACACATGTCATGCATTTCACTTCCTAGCCCGACTGTTCACTCTGATCTTAGATCAGACTTAAAATCGTCCGCACAGAGATTTTATCTCCTCATTCCGACTTCCTTCCATCACCCAGCCTAGGATAGTGAAAAGCAGAGCATGCATTTGCATCCACCCTTTCATTCAATGAGGACATTGAAACATTTAAGCATGGGGGGGTGTAAATGGTAAACCATTTAAACCAAAATGCAATTGTAGACACAACTATAGTACATATAGTATTATCAAAAAAATTATATACTTCAAAAAAATTGAAAAATTTTGAAAAAATTACAAAGCTAAAAATACAAAAAAATAACAAATCAGAAAAATTCCAAAAATACAATAAGGGACATGTACTTCATCATCAAAGGAGAATATACATTTCAAGAGAGGAGGGAGAAAAAGAAAAAAAGAAAAGATAAGTGATCTTATAGCTGAAAACAAAAAATAGAATAAGTGTCTATGGACATTCAACCATTACTGGTTTGACCTGCCGGGCCATAGGAGCTTGATACAAGCTTAGGCTTAATACACTTCGAGCCTTGACAAGATAGACCACAGTCTCTCCTAACTTTAGGACAATTCTTGTACCTGAGTCACCAGTACAGGATTCGTTGGTTTGCTTTGACTTAGGAGTCTAAGTAACCTTGGCTTACACTACACAATGTCAGGAAAGACCACTTGAACCTAAACCTCAACCCTTGTGTTCATTAGGGAAGGTGGAGTCCTTACCTGTGCGTGCAGGTAGACTCTTTGTCCTAATCTTTAGTTTTGTGTCTAGGAGAAGCTCTTTCCACAAAAGAAATCCACCCACCAAATACAGTGCGCTCTACCAAATAAGTTTTGGAGACATACTGTTCAAAAAAAAAAAAAAAAGTTAAGGATGTTCTCCAAAAAGTCTGAAAAACAACTCTTCCACCAAAAATGTTTTCAGGGTTCAAAATAAATACCCTATTTTTCCACCAAAAAAAATCTTCTCTGAGCCACAAATACAATAAGGGTCGGGTTTGAATACCATCAATTTTTTTTTGAGTCATCCGAAAACATGAGCTGAAGTTAGGACCAACCTGGACTTAAAAAGAAGTGAAACCCCGGGATTGAGCTTTAGAATTCACCTGGTTAGTCCTGACTTATCACAAAGCACAGCCATAACTTCATAGTATTCTGAGTCTCTGTAAAAACCCCCTGAGTCCTGGAATTCGACTTAAGGTTTAAATATCAAGAGTCCTTGTTGGTTGAGAGATGGTCTATGTCATTTAAGCCTCGAGTTCTGGTAGGTTATCCTCAGTAACCAGGTTCTCACAATGTCCAAAAACACAGTTGGTATTGGAAAATGTTTCAGCTTAAAGATCATCATCATAAACACTTAAAAATTTTTTGAAAGAAGAAAAAGATATCTTTACACACTTACCTTGTTGATACTTAAATTTCCTTACACTTCAATAGATTGTTTGCTAAGGGACTAGCAAAACGTAAGCATGGGGGTATGATGAGTGGCTACTCATCATAGCTAAAAGGCCGAAATTAAGCTAGATACTAAGCAAAACAATATCAAATTAACACATAAAAAGGGTTAAGTGTGGGAATTAAAGAAAAGACCTAAAACTTTTAATATGTGTTAAAATCTCCTAATTAGGTCACAAAAATGAGATATTCTGAAAACTAAAGAATAAATGATGATCCATGCATAAATTGAACACATAAACAAGTTTGAAAAGCCAAATCAGATGTAAACTCAATGTCGTAAATGTTCAATTAAGCACATGTAAAAATTTGAAAGCAATTGGACATCATTTAGGCTTAGAAATAAATAGATTACAATTAGGTCCTTCATGCATTACATTTCTACCCTTCAAAACTCCTTTTTGGACCTATTTGCAAGCCGCAGGGACCCTTTTGTAAGACTGCAGGGCCCTTCCAGCTGCTATTCTTCTCACTTTTGGACCTGCACGCTATTCTTCTACCCTTTCGTTTAAGGGTCCGTCTGCAAATTTCCCTCATTTCAGAGAGAAGCCTGTGTTCTTCACGCGCACTGTAGCGCGCGAAGAACACAGCCATTCTCGACCGTCCATCGCACTTTTGATCTCGATCTGCGGCTGGATTCAATTGGAACCTTCGCGCGATTCAGTGCGTGCGTTCACCTCTCTTCCCAGATCTCATCTGACGGTCAGATTTCTCTCTTGACTCGCCGCGCGCTCTACCCATCTCATCCTCACCGCCGGCCTGATTCTGATTAACCTCACCCTTGCGGTGATCTCAGTCACTGAGCTGCTATTTAAGCACCTCAGTGGTGTCGCGCGCAAAGGATCGCTCCCTCCTACATCTCTTAGCGATCAATTCTTCCACTCCAGTCTCTCCTCCTCACCTAGACCCTGATTTCACAGCCACCGGCTGTGGAATCATCGCCTGCTCTCGACCCTCCTCGTCGCTAAGGACCTCGTAGCACCTGAGGACGACCCTGGAGTCTCACTAGCAGACTCTTCCCTCCGCTGGAGTCACCCTCCTCCTTTCTTCCTCCTTAGCCGCCGGCTAAGGACCCATAGGTCCCATTCTTCCTTTTAGTTTAGTTTTTAATTCTGCACAAGTAGTGTTAGATTTAGTTTGCAGTAGTTTAGAATAGATTTAGTTGTAATTGTTAGTGTTTAATGTTAGCTGTAGTTAGATTAGTCTTAGGAGTAGAATTAGCATTAGATCCCCTCCCTCACCTCCTCTGATCAGTCCAGATCAGAGGGGAAGAATCATCTGTTCACTATTCAATTTATCTCCCTCTTCATGTTTTGTTTTTCCCATCATCCAGATTCTGATTCTTGTTTTTTTTTTCCTTTTAACGACGAATTTTTCACCAATCACCCACACATCCGGACCCAATTCCAGATCTGATGGTGTACTGCCTCAGATCTGAAATTGGCGTCACAAGCACCATTTGGGGCTTCTCACTCACCCCATTTGTGTTCACAAAAGCTCCTTTTATTTTAGATTGATTGCCTCAGTTTGTCAGATTCACTTTCACATGGGTTTTGAAGAGATTTTGCTTTCTGAAATGTCTTGACAGATCTGACAAAGTGAAGGGATTTTGGTTTTCCTTGAGGGCAAGGATTCTGAGAAGTTCTCTGGTGACAGAGAACAAATCAGAAGAGCCTTTCATGAATTTGCTTCTGCCTTGATCTGAATGCATTTGCTAGCTTTTATAAATTCCTTTAATGCATTCTTTTTCTGATTTGTCATTTCAGAACTGCCATACACCACCTGTTTGATAATTATTTTTGTATGGTGATTCTCTAACCTAAGGAGTTTTCCATACTCCTTAAGGTTGCAAGAAACTGGGATTGTATGTTTTTGGTTTTAATTGATTGAGTTAAGTCTTCCTTCATGCTGTCTATGGCATTAGGAAGACTAACTCAATGCCATTTGTGTTTTGATCTGAAATGATGCTTTTGATAAGGGCTTTTCCTTGTGGGTATTTGAACTGAATTCTTATGTGATTTTCGTGAGATTTATACCCTTATCAGATTTGGATTTCAACTCTTTAATTTTTAGTTTGTTCTGAATTTTCTCTTATTCCCAGTTATACAGTAAAATGCTGCAAACTGCAGCAACATTCCCCTCTTCTCCATAATCACCTAAATCAACCTGTACAATTAGCCTAGTTTAGCGAATTTATTTGTATAGTAAACATATTTAAAATTCAAAATTAATTAATCAATTATGTAGTATTATGTAAATACTTTATTAACCATATTTTATTTTATTTTATTTAATAATTTATGGCCCCCAAATCGAGGGCCAAAAGCACGATCAGACGCAGCTGCGCCTGATTTCCAGCGCACGATGTGGCGCTGGAATAGCACCACATCGTGTGCTGCAAGTCAAGCGCAGCCACATAAATGTGATTTGTGATTCTTACAGGCCAGTCGTCACGGGCGCCGGGTGCCCGAAACACTGCCTTTACCCGATTACCCAATGAGCTCCGGTCTGAGTGCTCTGTCTGAATTGCGATTAGTATGTGACGTGTGTGTGTGGCCGGGGGCCCGAGCGTGTGCGAGCATATGGCGTTGGGCTGAGGCCTGGCGCTGAGATTAAAGACATAATTAAGCCACCTAATCTGAGATTAGGGCGCGCTTAGTAGAGGTCTGGTCCCACCCATAGGGTGCTGTGTATCCCTCGAAAAGCGTGCCCGCAAACTAAACACGTTTTAAACTAATGATATTAGCCTAATCCCCTCCCCACCGCAGCCTCTGAAATATGCTAAGACAGAAGAGTTAACAAAGAGAAGAACAAAGAGTTAACACGAGAGAAAAAAAGAAAAGAGTACAAGAACAACAGAGAAGAGAACCAGAGTAATAAAAAGAGAAAGAAGAAGATGAATACTTAGAAGAAAACAGAAATATGAACACAAGAAGAACAGGAGTTAAGAATACAAAGAACAGAGACTTAATGAAGAAAGAAAGAGAAACAAAGAATAAGTAGTATACATACGTATAAGTAAATCTATATAATTACTAACAGAATAAAGCGACACTATAAACGTCGCTAAAGATCTCAGTTTTGCCTCTTTAGGTTGTATATAGTGTTTTCTGAGATTTAGCGACGCTTATATCTGTCACTGAAACTGCTGTATATGTTACTGTACATAACAGACTAATAAGTTAAATTTCTACACCATTGCATTCTAATGTATTATATACTATTATGATAGTACTAATAGGATAACTTGTAAATACATAGTTTAGAGTATAATAATAGATTGTTTGATGCTTGTTCATAGTTAGTATTTTTGCAAGCATTTCTTAGTAATTAGGTAAATAAAACACACATTCATTCATTCTTTAATAAAATGAAAAGTTTTTTTTTTTAATAAGAAGACAATCTTGAGATAATCAAAGAGTGACCGAATTAAATTCAATAAATTGCCTCCCAGTGAACGACCTGGAACAAAACCAGTAAAAATTAGATAAATAAGCAAATGATAATAATGGTTGTAATGACTGGAACTCACCCATACTCACCACTATACGACATCCTTAATGTTATATTATACACCCTGTACTACAACGACATAATCAACAATTATTACCAATTTCAAACACAACAACCACGCCTATCAGATCCCTATTGTCATTAGGTTGCTCAGAATTATTTTCATGATCATGATCGTATGGGTAGGGATCAGGACTATTGGGAAGCATGTAGCTAAGTTGTCTTATTTCTTCATTTAATTGTTGACTGTTCCTCAACATCTCTCCCATTGATTCCATCATTTCCTTTTGCTGTTTTTGCATTTCTATCATAAAAGAGGAGAGGCTACTATTATTAGGTTAGGGAGGATAGTCAATTTTAAGCTTTGGTTGCCTAGGGTTATCGATTCAACCTCGATACGGAAAATCATGAAGGGTGGGAGGGTTGGGTGTTTGCATGGAAGTAGGGATTTCAGGGTTAGGAAATCCCGCTCCTAGGCTCTGCTCAAAAGTGGGAGTTATCAAGCCAGTACTCCCAGGTTAAGAATAACAATGATCCCATGAATTGTCAATGTACCTATCAAAGGATGGATACGCTCGGGGTATGGGATCCTGATTAAAAGATGGGAAGCATTGACTCTGATAATCTGAATGATAGGAGTAACGGTAATCCATTTCTTTAAGCAAAACAATTTTAACTCTCTTAGGATTTAGCAAAATTCAGAATACAAGCAGAAACTTCCTAGAGAGTTCTACTATCAAAGCAAATGCAAATTCAGTGGGATCTTATTTTTAGTAGATTGTAGGTCTTAGAATTCATTGTTCAATTGGTGGCCAAACAAGTTTTGCAAAAAATTATTACGCTTCCTAGGCCAACCTTCGCTGGTGCCTATAACCTACTCGCAAGGGATGGAAGTCTCAAATCGAGCCCACACACGAGGAACTGAAGTAACTTGGTGGATAGGCTTATTGATTTTCGACTAACTTCCCTTGTGGTGGAAAAGAGGAGAGGTAGAAATTTATCTAGTGACCTTATGTGTGAGGTGCACAGTGCCTCAAGTGTGCAAACATACGATCATGTTTTTGATTTTTGAAATTTCGCAAACAAGATCCTTTTGCACACAATTTACACTCACAAATTTTAAAGTCCAACCTCTTAGCAGTCCCAACTTTTAAAGTGACCACTAAATTAATTTGATTTAAGCACTTTAGTGGTCTTAGATTTAGGTTCAATGCATATGCATGACAGGTAATTGATGCTCAAGAGAAGACGTACCTTACTCTAGGTTTCTTCATGCAATGTATGAATGCAATGCAATAAAAATAAACTAGATGCTGCTCATTCAGTCCTAGATGGTCATCTTATGCAGCTTCTAGCAGGCAGTTTGATTTTTTCTTTTATTTATTTATTTTTAATAAAAATAACAAATAGATCTAATCTACTAACTAACCAAAATGCAGTTCAAACAATCCTATAATCTAAATAAATGGGAACACGCTCCCAAAAATACGCTCCCGCATACACGAGTGATAAGAAATAAAGTGGCACTGGGAACACATTCCCAAAAATACCCAACAAGGGTTCAAAAGATAGAAATTAAATTCTAATATCTATCTAACTAAATCTAACTAAGACCTACTGACTAAATCAGAAATAGGCTTCTCCATAAACCTATGTGCATGGGATCAGGGCCCATGTGTTCCTGTTGCTGGCCTCCAGGTGGCGTCAAGGTCCACCAACAAGATCGACTCCACCGTATGCGTCATTCAGGTTCAATGCCATCGCTCTGCTGCGCCTGTCGCCATGTCAGATTCCTTGCACAATAATAAAAATGATCAGAGGATTGCGCAACTCAGAATATTAAAAAAAAATAATAACGTGAATCTATTGCATTTGTTGCCTCCCCGGCAACAGCGCCAATTTGGCGAGATGATTTTCCGCTATGCGTTGTAGTATTTAAGTGGTGGAAAAATCGACTAATCAGCAATAAAAAAATAACCACTCACAGAAGAGCGGGTCGTGTCCACAGGGAGGCAATTATGCAATAAACTCTCAATTATTTCATATTCTTTCAGTTAAGTGCGAAATCCCTAGTTAAATCTGACATAAAATGCGAAGGAAAGAAGATTCACAATAATTCAAAAATATAAGGTATATGTGCAATTTTTCCTCCCTCAAATCTTCAATAAATATATGATGATTTTATGTAATTTTCAATTGACATATACTATAGAAAATTAGTGCACACGTTAATCCCAAAACCAATATTGAAACAAGTGAATAACAATAATGTGCAATTATCAGAAAGTATGAGTGTGCATGCACAATTTTTTTCACAATAAAATAATAATAAATCAAAAATTAATTTCTGGTGGAAATGGCATTAGATGTAATTTTTAATTGAATGTAAAATAGAGCATTTGCTCTCTCTCCTCCTCAGGAGAGAGAGAGAGCACCAGCAGGGCTGTTAACCGCAAGGGAGGTTGACCGGCGCGAGGTGGCCGGTGGCGTCCAGCAAGCGGAGGAGGACCGCCGGTCTGTTGGAGGAGCCTGCCTCTGCTGTGAAGGCACTGCGGATGGGTGTTGGCACCTACAGGAGACGCAGTGCCTGCGGTGCTTGAGAGGGTCACACGGAGGTGTGCGCGGCCTAGCAGGGTGAAGGTAGGCGGAGGCCTGCAGGTGCTTGTAGGGGCACGGGTGAGGAGAGGCAGTGCCTGTAGGTCGCTTGGTGACGGTGCGGGTGCGGGTTTGGTAGTGGTGAAGGCGCACAACCCCTTCAGGTGCGGCTGGAGGGAGCGATAGATGGAGCGGCTAGTGAGGGTAATAAAGATATGGTACTGCTCTTGATCTCATATGGATTATCCCCTGTCGGTTGTCTTAGTGCTTGTGCAGGTTGGTTCATTAGAATAAAATAGTCCCTTAGGGTCCTTTGTTGATTTGCTCCTTGATCAGCCATTCCTTCTCTTTTCTCTCCTAAGTGAGCTCTCCTAAGAATTCTCTCAGTCTCAGGATCAAACACTAGACTACCCTCAAGAGAGCATCTACCAAGCAAACAATATCAATCACAATTCAGGTTCTTATTAAGTGAAACCTCCACTCCAAAGATAAGTTAAAAGGCCAAGGCTTATCCCTCCATTCCCACATAAGTGGTATAAGAGGGGTGTTGACTTGAAATCCTAACCTTCTTTATTGTGGAGGTCGAATTAGTTGACATAAATGGCCAAACAAGTTTTTCACTGCAATTACGTGACTTAATTCAACCTTCGAGTGCCCTAGGACCTATACTTTGCTTGGATGATACTCCCAAGTGATCAAGTGAGAAGTTACTCCAAGGACGAACAAAGGGATGCAAGTAGGGCGAACCCTTCCTTTGAGGCGATGCGTATGCGGTGCCCCTTAACTACCCTTTTGTTAATTTAAGGGGTGTCCCCCTCCGTGAAGTATCAAAACACTTGGTCAAAAGATAGTACCACCACCACCACAAAGCATAATAGGAGGGTTTGCACCGATAAAGAGATCAGTGCCTGTAGCCTTAAGGGATCGTGCCTTAGTGCGGTGCCTAATGTGTGTGCTCAGTGTCAGAAGTGTGCAACACACCGCAAATCTTTTTAATTTTTTTTTTTGGAAAACCCAGACAAGTCCCTTAGAATCAGATCAAATGTGAATTGATTTTAGGGTTGAATCTGATTAGCAGTCCCACTTTTGGTTATGTGACCACAGAATTAGTAAATTCAAACAACTTGGTGGTCTTGAATTTTAATTTGAATGTAAATGCGTGAACAGGAGCTGGATGCAAGAGTTAGAAAGGTGTACCTATCTCCAGCAATCTTCATGTTAATATGCTTGCAATGCAATAATAAGATCTAATGTGCTGCTCAATCACCCCTAAATGTGCGCACCTAAGGGCATGAAACTTCTAAACAAGTAGCTCGATATTTTCTTTTGTTGGTTTTAAAGGCAAGTAGAAAATGGAATCACGCATGCAAAAAAAAATGTAAACCCTAGTAGCTAAAGAATGTAGGGACAGACCCCCAAAAATTCAACCCCAATTACTACAAGGGCGAAAAGACAAATAAATTTTGTGACGATGGAGAATCCCTTGTGAAAGCGGGATCCAGGTCTCCTACGTCTTTTCCTTGTGTGGCTTAGCTCGTGGTTGATGTCGCCGCTCTGTTGCACCTCATCACCTCGTCAGATTCCTCGCACAATAAAAAAAATGATCAGATGATTGTGTAACTCAGAATATTCAAAAATAATAACGTGAATCTATTGCGTCTGTTGCCTCCCCGGCAACGGTGCCATTTGATAGGGAGAGTTTCAGTTAATTAAAATAGCAATAGAATGATATGTCATTGTAATTAATGTGGTGGAAATCTCTCAATCAATGATTAAAATAGATATGAATTTAAACCATGAAAAGGATGTCGTATCCACAGGGAGGAATAGATTAATAAGTTCACAAAATATTTTTCCTTTGTATTTATTCAATCACGTGCGCAATCCGTGTTTGAATCTGATGCGAAACAAGGCGAAAAGAAGGAACACGTAATAATTTAGAAATGCAGGGGTATGAATGTAATTTTCCTTTCATGAAATAACTTGTAATGGCATGTAACATAGTTTTATTTCAAAACATGGGGCTCTCTCTTTTAGGTCATGTGAGTGTCTGGATGAGATTTTATGCATTTATCAACATCAACATATAAGAGTTAAGTGCATGAAAGAAATACTATAACACGTAAGGGCATGCATGCAATTTCACTCAAATATATTAATCAACTAAATATTTCAATAGGGTTTTTGGCAATGGCACGGATGGTAAATTTTAATGTCACCAAAAATAGAGGAAATTTCCTCTCTCCTCTTTACGTGCGTAAAGGCTTGGTGGCCAGCCAACCGAGGCCTGACGGCGGTGCGTAGGAGAGAGGTGATCACAATCGCAGGGAAGGCACGGCCATAGGTGGTAGGTGGCGGTCAGCCGGAGACCTTGAACCTGCGGAGCTGGCTACAGGAGAGAACGCGGGCTGCTGCTATCACATGCGCGCACGACTAGGTGTCGCGGCCGGCTGACCGTTGGTCACAGAAGGGGTGCGCCGCGCGTAGAGAAGTTGGGTAGGCTGGAGGCGTGTGCTGGTTGCCTGCTGTACGCGATGGTGAAGCGATGAGGTTCACACTGCTGTTAGTTGTGAGGTGCGCACGCGCCGTTGCTGCAAAGTAGAGGAGGAAGAAGACGGAGAGGCACAGGCACGCGCTGCTGCGTGAGAGAAGATGGAGGCGCTGCACAAGGCCATCATTGCATGCACAAGGCTGCTGTTGCATGCACAAGGGCTGTTGCGTGCACGCACAAGGGCTGCTACATGGAGGTGAGATGGAGGTGCGTGCTGTGGCATGAGGTGGAAGCGCTGGTGCAGCACCTGCAGGGCTTGCGGGTGTGGCTGCGCACAAGGGCTCTTGCAAGGGCACTTGGCTGCCTCTTGCACACGGTGGGTGGCTTGGGTGTAGCGCTTGTAGGGCTGCAAGGGAGATGGTGGAGGGCGTTGGCGCACAGTGCTTGCTGGTTGCACAGTGCACGCACTACTTCTCAATGATCTCCTCCATGCCCCTCCGCCTCTTGCTCTATATCTCCTCTCTTCTGCCCGTCAAGGGATTTTCAAAATCCCTTACTAAATATGGCCAGCACTGTTTTATTCTGTTGAGGGAGGACGGTCGTAGGTTAGATATTTGTGGGGAGGTGTTGAGGCCAGCCAGAGGTTGAGGGAGGTGTTGAGGTGGCCGTTTGTTGGGGGAAATTTATCCCCCCTCCTTGTTCTTTTCCAACGTTATTCCTACAACAACAAAGCATAAAATAATTACATACTACGTTATAGAATGAGATAGAATAGATGTAAACTTAAATAATGATTTATGAAATATTCTATAACTTAATGTAGTTATTAACAAACCTAAAAGGTAAGAATAGAGTTAACTTAGGCGTAACAACAGTCCATTAAAATGGACTCATCACTTAGCTTAGCTAGACTCCAGCTCCCTTGGCCATTCACCACCTTAAAATCCTACCTAACTAGCTCCACCAACTATGCCCTACATAAGTTCACCTTAGCTAGCTCCACCCTACTCCCTTTGGCGCCACCACCTTCACCCCCTTTCACCCCTTAACCAACCTCCAAAAGGCACCAAAAATTGGCTCCAAAACTAACCCTAACCACCTCCCTTTTGGCGCCAACTTTTAGCCCCCTTATCCATCCTACACCTACCCATATAACCTGTCATAGCCATCCACCTACCCCTCCTTCTAGAACCCTAGGCGCCACCTAAGCCACCCCATGTAGAACCCATTTTGGCACTAACCCAAAGGGGCACCAAAGCCATAACTACCCCCTTTGTGCCCCCTCAATTGGTGCCATTTAACCCAAGCCCTAGGCTCAACCTAACCACCCATAACCACCCCTAGAATCAATCCTAGCCCTCCCCCTATTCACGCCAACTCTACCCCCTTCAACCCCTACAAAAACCCATCATATTCCACCAAAAAAAAATCATCCTCCATTAGCTTTAATTCTACCCTATACCTGCCATAATTCAAGGCCAAGGAAGAAGAAAAAGAGAAGATGAAGGGAGCATCCTACCCGCCCCCTTGGTGACTTCTTCCCCTTCTCTTTTCATCCTTGTGCCATGCTAAGGAGGAGGAGCACTCCACCACTTGGAGGATGGCCTGGCAAGGAGGAGCAAGGGTGGTGCATAACCACCCTTTGAGGAAATCATTGACGGTGGTAGCTTCCACCTTGGAGGAGCATAGTGCATGCCCCCCTTGTGGGCTTGCATTGGAGGACACCAATTTCAAGGAAGGAGAAGGAGGAGCCCTTTTCAAGCCTAGGAGCCGCTAAGCATGGAGCAAGGAGCTTCCCCTCTTCACCATCATTTTAGTAGGATTTGTGTTTCTTTTGTTATTTGTTACATTTATTCTAGTAGTAGAAGCATTCCACTACGAGGGTTTTTTCTGTAAAACACTTTCTCAATTAAAAGTTGCCTTCTTTTTAAGATAGCTTTTGTCACAATTCCTTTTGTTGTTTTCGTTGCATTGTTCCTAATGCACAAACACTCTTTCTTTCTAATTACCCTAGGCCTCCACGTGCCTAGGGTGAGCTTAGAAAGAATCAATTTTTGTCACGTAGATATTAGCTATTAGGGTTAGTCTTTTTCAACAAAACTCAAGTGTTGCTGTTATTTTAAAACCTATAAAAGTCATATATATAAAACACCATAAAGAAAGTTGAGTTCCCTTTAAAGCAAGAGATTTGATTTAGCAAACAAATTGGTCTCCTTGGATGACCCTAGATATTCTACTATCAAGGTCTTATAAATTTAAGAGCTGATCGATTTTATGCATTACAACGACGTATTTTATAAACCACGCAAAATCCGTATCAATAACATAGGACATCCCTACACCTATCTGTAGCCTCAAGACAGCCCTAGATACCTTCCCAAACTTTTGCTACCCTTAGATTAGGTCACCTAAGCCTAAAACTTCTCAAAACCCACATTCCAGTACACCTTTAGATGTCTAGGTAGGATGTCCAAGCCCCTTAGATACCACCCACAGAACCTAGAGCCCAATTTGCTGGAATATTGGATGTACAAACAAGGTGTCAGATGTCCAATTTCTGCAGAAATCCAAGATATAACCTTAACTCCACACTAATTCATCATTGGACATCCAGACTAGAAACTTAGACTTCTGATTTTGAAGTATAAGTCATCAGATCTTTAAATCACACATCTAGAACCCCTCACCAGTTGTTGCTTTTGAAATCAAGCCTAGATCTTGATTTCTTAAGCGCCTAAACCCAATCCAACTGTTGATAGAGGAAAAGTACACGATCGAAGTTGGATTTGAAAAACCCGTCGTTGTTCGATTTACGAAGCAATCCGTCAACAGATAAAATTTAACCGAAATTCGTAAAGAAATTCCGAGTAGAACATAGGGAGGCTATGTCGATCTAAAATCCATGATTATGTTTTTTTGGAATTTTTGTTTGAAAGCGAGATAATTACAATGGAATTGATATTAACACTAAGAAAGAGAGAGAGAAAGAGAGAAAACAATCACTTGATATAGGAATACAATTTTTACAACTAGAAAGCGGGAAATGATTATAGCTAGAAGTAGGAAATTCTATTCTAGAAAGAGATAAAAAGAAGGGAGAGAGTTGTTATCCTCCTCGACGATTGCTTGGAGGATGAGCCGGACGGAGCAATGCCTGGAAGATGGAGGACGGAGCAGGGAGGAGGACAAAGCAGGAGGAAGTGGGAACGAGGTAGCACGTCGTTGTCGTCACGAGATCCACTTCCGGAACGGGGGCAAGAAAACTTTGGATTTAGCTCTAAAGGAGAATCCCAGGTGTGGGACAAGCTTCTCTAGAGCTTTGGAGAGGGAGAGAGGTGAAGGAAGGGATGGGAATTTCGTAGGGTAGGGGTCTCCTTCTATAGTTGCAAGGATTGGGGGCAATTTGGTCATTACATATTCAAAACATTAAATGTGGGGGTCTTTAGTGACAGAATTAAGCGTCACTAAAGACCCCACATCGTTGCAGCTTCACGCACGCCTGCCGCCTTGTTTATACGCTTTTGTGGGGTTTTAGAAGATAACACGTTGTAATATAGCCGACAAAACGTTCAAACAAATATAGAGAATTTTATTACTCGAAAAACTAGAGTATCTGAGGTCGAACACAGGGAGCAATCTCAGCACTTTTAAAACCAAAGAATACAACTTTTAAATGAAAACAATTGATTCAAAGAGAAAGAGTTATAAAAAGAATTGCTAAAAGAAAACAGAATTGGACGTCTGATTTCTTTATCAGACGTCTTAAAAGAAAGTCTTCTTTCTCTCTTCTGCCTTCTTCTTCTTCTTCTTTTCTTCTGATCCACAGGTCTTTTTCTTCCTTGAAATTCTTTCTCTTCTCTTCTCTTTCCTGCGAAGGCTTCTTCTTCCTGCCTTTGTTTCTCTTCTGTCTTCTTCTTCCTTTTTGTCTGCAGTCCTTCTTTCTTCCTTGTCTTCTCTTCTTCTGTTTCTTCTTCCTTCTTCTCCTTGCGGCCAAGTCTCCTCTCTTCACCGCCCGACCTACCTGCACACAGGGAAGCAAAACCTAACCCTTCCCCTCTACCCGAACGTCTCTCTCTCTCTGCAATTCGCTCAAGGACGCTCTCCCAGAGCCACGGGTATTCGGGTCGGATCTCACACCCGGGACCAGGCACACCGGCAGGTGGGTGATGCTCGAGGAGTGCTCAGGTTAGGGTCGGGTCGGATCCCTCTAGATCTGCGAGGTGAAACCGCGAACGAGGCGGGCATGGGTCTGGTGAGGGACCTCACCCCTGTGTGTTCGAAGGCGAATAGCAGATAACACAAATTCAATTTAAAGCATACCTGTGCGTTGCGTTTCGCCGATGTGGGACTATCTAGGCTGCCCCAATCTCGCGCGCACCCGCAGAGCTTTCTTCGTGCAATTGCCAAAGCTGCGAACTTCGCAGCACTCCTTGCTGGACTCGAGGGCTTCACACTGCTTGCGCGAATCTGCTGTGCCTAAAGCCTGGAAGACCTGACGCCTGGAGCTGCTGTGAAGCTGCTTCAACCGTCAATGGCGGCAGGACTGAAATCCTGTCAAACACAAGCACGGCCTATTGGCCTAATCAGACCAGCTGGGCACCTTCTCCATGGCACGGCGAAGGTGGTGAACGGTGCTGCAGGTAGTGGGACGACCTAGGTGTGCGTACCTAGGTCGTCATGCGACCGGAGGTGTGGGTGAGTTCGGGGGGGCTACTGTGGAGGTGTGGAGTGGCAGTGGAGGGGCGGAGATTGTTCCTTGTGGTGAGGCGGAGCTTATGAGATGATTGGCGAGCCGTGTGGAGGGGCGGAATGGTGGATGCGGCTCGCTGGAGGTCGGTCGGAGCCGAGGAAGATGGAGGTGGTCAGGCAATGTCGGGGGGCAATTAAATAAAATAACAAGGGGAAAAGAGAGAGGGAAAGATGGAGAAGGTATCTGGAGTGTTCTGGAAGGGAGGGAGGCAGCGGAGTGGATGGCGCGTAGCTACCGTCGTCAGAGAAGAAGAACCCTGAGGGAGAGAGCGGTGACGAGGACGAGGTCAGGAGAACGCATGCATGGTATTGCGCGACGCAGGAGAAAGAGGCGGAGTTGACTCTGCTGCTGCTATGGCAACAGAGCGATGAGAAGGAGGGGAGGAGGCGCCGGAGCTTGCGGGTTTCTTGGCTAGAGATGGAAGAGAGGAAAATTTGGGGGAACCTCCGCCAAAACAAGTCTGAAGATCTGCGGCCGAGTCTGGGGATCCTTTTATAGGTGTGGGCCGAACTTTCTAGTGTGTGGAGGGCGTGCAATCACCTCTGCCGGTTCGCCAGAGAAGGAAAGAGGGTGGATACCCAAACCCTCGTGCGTTCGCACGAGAGATTGGGTTCACACCAGAGATCGTGATTGGCTTTAGATGGAAGGGAATTCCTCAGAGAATCTCCCTTCCATTTCTGGGGGGAAATCTCTGAGGAATCAGAGAGTAATCCCTCTCTAAACCTCATCGGAGGTCGACTCTGCCCTAACAATGGCGGCAGGACTTGATTGCAAAGGTGGCGAGGAAATTACTGGGCTCTCTACAATGATTTTCAAAAGATAGGGGCCAAATTGTGATTTTGGTGTACTAAATTGAAAAGTAGGTCAAGATGACCTCCCCTTAGGTCCAAATTTTGGTACAAACCTAATTTTGACCTAAGGAATCCAATGGTAAAGTTGGATTTTAGGTTTTACCTCGTTTGACTAAACATTTTGCGTAAAAACCCAAATTAGGTCAAGTAATGAGCTAGGACCCCATTCTAGGTCAAACTAGGTTCCAAAGGCCAAATTAAGTGTTATAAACCCTAGAGGATATTTTTCCATGATTTTTAGAGGGTTTACTTGATTTTTATTCTGATCGAAACCATGTTAATTTAAGCGGGTCTGTTTTAGGGTTACCAAATGTCATTTAATTCCTAAATTGCACATGAACCCATTTCTGATTGACTCAACCCACTTTTATCTTATTTAGACCTTTTGACCTATGTTTTGCCTCTGAGAAATCTCGTTTATGTACTACAATGGTAAAATTGCAGTTTTAACCTTTAATTCATATTTTCTTCTCAGAGCACTTATTCCTTCATTTAGGCCTTCTTCTAGGTTATGTAGGAGCTTTTATCTTCTTTATTGGGTCAAAATGAGCTAGTTATGGCTCATGATGAGGCTCTCATCATACCTCCATGCCTAGATTTTGCTAGTCCCTTAGCAAAATTTCAAGGTTTTAACTTCCGTTCTAGACCCAGAGTGTCTGTCAACAATCATGATAAGTGCTTCTCCTTTTCTTTTGTGATTAGGTCGGAATGCCGACAATAGGCCTAGAGGTACTCAAGTACCAACCAAAATCCAGATCTGACCCACTTTAGCCTCAGTCCTCCGCAAAGGTTTCTAAGGCCCACAGAAGTTAACCTAGGGTTTGTTGGACTCCGCGGTTAAAGCACCCATGCTTGAGACATTTTTAGCCTAAGTTCAGTTTGCAGTGCATTTTTTGTAAGAGAGAGATAGAAGATTTATTTGTTTGGAGAGCTTTTCTCTCTCTTTTCTTTTTATTTCTAGCTTCGGATTAGCTTCTCAACACGGTCTGTATCAGATTCCTCGTCCCCATCATCAATCCTCAAGCGTCCCTGACTTTCTAGATTTCGAGATAATCCCACCCATGGCAATCCCCAGAACCCTGGCTTTCGAGATTTTGAGATAATCCCGTCCATGGCGTTCCGTGGCCGAATTCAGACCCTGGCGATTGACATTTTGGGATAATGCTGCCCATGGTATCTGAACCAGCAGAGTGCTTACATGCCCCCAGTAGGATATTTAAATATCCTAAGAGACAAGCACCGAGGAGGCGATATGTTGTTACGCATCTTCGAGGGGAATTTCCCGCCTCTCCACACCGGGAACTCGTCCAAATCAATTTGTGTTGATTGGCCACTCCTAATCTAGGTGACTTTTTCAGAATATTAAACGCTTTTGCGTGATTTGAATATTTATGCGCACTGAACCAGACTGTGTGTGAATTTGGGGTGCTTAGGTTACCGAATCTCGCAAACCGGAGGTCAGTTAACGAGGCCGAATACTTCCTAAGCCTTAGACCTAATACTTAGGCTTCTCATTTTCCTCAACCTCTTGAGGATTATCCAGATTTTAACGGATACATGAATTTTTAAGCTAAAGAATCTAGCCCAAGAGGCCTAAGACCAGCGTTCCCACTAATCTCTTGTTATGTCTCCTTAGCACTTTTTCTTCTTCTTGATTTGGTCTAGAACTTCAGTTAACCCCATAATCTTTTACTAATGACTATTTCTTTTGTGCTCCTTTTTGTCATTTTACTCTTTTTTCCTCTTCTCATTTGTATGACCCTGAATTTTTCCTCCCCTCCTTCAAGTCTCTATTTTTTTTTTTTTTAACTGAAACCCTTTCTTGATATGAATTTTCTTGACATTTTGCACTTTCATACCCCCCCATGCCTAAGATTTGCAATGTCCCCATTGTAAATTAGGTGGGTTCGATTTCAGCTTAGTTCATGCATTAGGACAGGTGTGTGGTGAGTGAATGGGTCGAAGTGACTTGTTGCGAACGATTTCTAATCTCGGGTAGGGATACCTGAGGTGAAGTCGGCTATTCTAATGGATGAACCCTAAAGTGCAATATGAATTCCGCATAGAGATGTCAGGAAAGGTTTCGGGCTTTTCAAAGAATGACGGGTTGCCTCCCGTTAAGCACTGAGTTTTACGCCATCGGCTGGGCGCAATGAGCTCATGAGGAATGGAGGGTAAAGGATGACTCAGCCAAATCTATATCGGTCATGTCAATGAACGGCTTGAGTCTCTGACCGTTCACGACAAAGGGTTCAGAATCATGGCTGGGTGGGCTGATTTCAATGGCTCCATTTCCGAAGATTTGTCGGACTAGGTAGGGTCCGGCCCACTTAGATCTTAGCTTTCCTGGGAATAATTTGAGTCGGTCATCAAAGAGTAAAACCTTTTGACCAGGATGAAAGACCTTTCTAGAAATGTGTTTGTCATGAAAAGCTTTAACCCGTTCTTTGTAAATTCGTGAGTTCTCATACGCGTCGTGGCATAATTCATTGATCTCTCTCATTTGAAGTCTTCTGTGGGTTCCAGCCTTAGAAAGATCCAGATTATAGGTCCATACTGCCCAATAGGCTTTATGCTCCAACTCGACGGGGAGGTGACATGCCTTCCCGTACACTAGTCTGAAGGGAGACATTCCTAATTGGGTCTTGTGGGCGGTCCTATAGGCCCACAATGCTTCTGGAAGCCGAGAAGACCAATCTTTTCTATCAGGTCGAACAGTAACCTGAAGGATCTTCTTGATCTCTCAGTTAGATAGCTCAGCTAGACCATTAGTTTGGGGGTGGTAAGGAGTAGAGATTCGGTGTGACACCCCGTATTTGGTCATCATTGACCTAAACTGAGCGTTAGTGAAATGGGTCCCTCCATTGGAAATTATAGCACGTGGGATCTCGAACCTTGATAAAATGTTTTGATGGAGGAATTTTATAACAACTTTATGATTGTTGGTTTCGGTCGGAATGGCTTCTATCCACTTGGAAACATAGTCAACTGCGAGTAAGATGTATTCAAAGCCATCCGAGATTGGGAAGGGTCCCATGAAATCAATCCCCTAAATATAAAAAATTTCGCATACCAAGATCAGCTGTAGAGGCATCATGTCTCGATGGCATATGTTGCCCAGAGTCTGGCAATGGGAACATGCCTTACAGTGATCGTATGCATCCTTGAAAATTGTGGGCTAATAAAAGCCACACTAGAGGACTTTTGATGCGGTTTTATGTCCTGAGAAATGTCCACCGCATGCCTGGTCATGGTAGAATGAGAGTATGTCTTTGATTTCCACTTCCGCGATGCATTGTCGAATTATCTGATCAGTACCAATGCGGAATAGATACGGGTCTTCCCATAGGTAATACTTGGCATCGGAACGCAATTTGTCCTTTTTGGCCTTCGGCCAATCGGACAGAATCTGATGTGATGCCAGGTAATTAACTATATCAGCGAACCATGGAAGACTTGTACTGATAGTCAGGAGGTGCTCATCAGGAAAGTGTTCTGTGATAGGTCCGGAAGGGTCAATTATTTCAGAAGGAAGGCGGGACAAGTGATCAGCTACCACATTCTGCTTTCCCGCCTTGTCGCAAATCTCGAGGTCAAATTCTTTCCATAGCAAGATCCATCGGATTAATCGAGGTTTCGCGTCCTTCTTTGCAAGGAAATATGCGTGATTTGTAAAAGCGGGTTTTTAACGTCGTTGTAACACACGAATCCGCTTTCGCTTTTAAATTTATATCTTAGATTGGGGAGTATCTAGGGTCGTCCAAGGAGGCAAAAAAAAAATTGCAAAATTAATCCTCTTGCTTACAAATAGATCTCAACTTTCTTTTTGATATTTTTCAATATGTAATTTTTTTTTGTATTTTGAAAAGACGAGGGCAAACTGCAAATTGTAGCTAAAAGAACTAACACCTACAAATGATTAACTAAAATCTAAAAGATAGAAATATCTTCTTCCTAAGCTCACTCTAGGCAAGTGGAGGCCTAGGGTAATTAGGAAGAAGAGGTGAAACAAGTGCTAGAACCAAAACAAACAACTGCAATAAAAAGCTAAAAGAAGGCAATTTTGATTGAGTAGAATGAGTGTTCCTTTCAAGGACAAGTAGAGGAATGCTTCTACTAGAATTAACAATCTAAAAGAAAGAAAAGAAACACAAATCCTCTTGTAACAATGGTGAAGAAGGTTGTCTTCTTGCTCCAAGCCTAGCTGCTCCTTGGCTTGAAAAGAGGGCTTCCTTCTCCTCCTTCCTTGAGAGCTATTCCAAGGTGGAAGCTTCCACCTTCAATGCTCTCTCCAAGGGGTGGGCGTGCACCACCCTCAAGAACTCCTCCAAGGTGGCGTGGACCACCTTCAAGATCTCCTCCAAGATCTTCCTTGCCTGGCTTCTTCTTTGGCTGGCGTGACCCAAGAGAGAAGGGAAGAGGGGAAGGCACCAAGGGGACAGAATATCCCCTTAATCTTCTTCTTATTCTTCTCTCTTGGACGTGGGCTTCTTGGTAGAATATGAGAGTGAAATTGCTAGCCAAGGATGGCTTGAATGGTGGTGGGTAGTGGTCTTTTTATAGGGTAGGATGGGGGGTTAAGGTGCCCCTTGAAATGGAGGGCTAGGATGGAAGAATGGAGGTGGTTGGTGATCCTATGGCTAAGGAGAGTTGCCACCAACCCAAAGGGTGTTAAAGGGGGTAGTTATGGTGGTGTTGGTGTCTTTTGGTGGTGGAGAGACACCACCATGTTGGCGCCAACATGGGGTCTTCTAGAAGGGGGGTTAGGTGGATGGTGGAGATGAATTCAAGGGAAATTGTGTGGTGGAGATGAGGGTGGATTTTGGAGGGAAAAGTGGCGCCATTAAGGGGGTGGTTAGGGTAGTTTTTGGTGCCACTTTTAGGTGTCTTTTGGAGGTGGTGGGTAGGTTAGGTTAGTGCCAAGTAGGTTAGCTTATGTGGAGCTTAGGTGGAGCTAGTTGGGTGGAGTTGTTAGGTGGGTTTTTGGGGTGGTACAAGCCAAGGAAGTTGGAGCATAGCTAAGCTAAGCTAAGCTAATCTAGCTTAGCTAATGGAGGAGTAGAGGAGAAGGTGTTGGAGCTAGAGTTTGGAGGGAGGAGCTGAGGAGGAGAAGTCTGGAGCTGAAATTGGAGCTGGCTGCTGCTGAAGAGGCTAGCATGGAGCTATTCTAGTTGGCTTAGCTTGCTAGTTCTTTGCTAGCTACTAAGCCGAGATAAGGTAAGCTAGCTTCTACCATAATGAGCTAAGGTGAGCTGGGTCTGGTGCTCCCGGGGAGAATCAAGCTGGTTGACGCAGTTAAGGTAGCTTAGCTCAACTGAGTTGAGCTAAGCTAAGTCCCCGGGAGCTGGACTTGAGCTTCCTAAGCTGGGATGAGTTCTTCTTCAGCTGGCTGGAGCTGAGTGGACCTGGATGTAGCTGGATCTGAGCTGGGGTGAACTCCTGTCAACTTAGCTGAGCTAGCTAGAGCTCCCTGTGGACTAGTGGGAGCTGAGATGAGCTAGACTCAGCTAAGTTGAGCTGGATCTGAGCTGACTTGAGCTAGGGTGAGCTAAGGTGAACTCTCTTAAGCTGCCATCCAGCTGAGATTAGCTGAATGGAGCTGGGATGAGCTAACCCTAGTTCAAGTAAGCTAGGTTCCAGCTGCGGTGAGCTGGATCAAGCTGAGGTGAGCTAGATTAGGCTGAGTTCCAGCTAGTCTGGGCTTCTCCTTCACCATTTGCCTTCTTGAGTGCTAGGGTTTTAGGGATCTATATATCTGTACATCCCTAACACTCACAAAAACATATTAAAAAGATAATAAAAAATGCAATGCATGCCTAACCTATTTTATGCCTAAATGCAGCCCAAAAACCCGTTTGCGGAGTAAAATCCTAAGGGCTAGGTTTGTTTTAATGCATAAGAATGATGATAAACTGGCGTTTATCACCTTGCGATTAGGCCTAACCATTTTTTGCAGAATGTTCTTGATCTCTCGATTGGAGATCTTGGCTTGTCCATTCATCTGGGGATGGTAAGGTGTGGAAATTCGGTGATTAACCCCGTATTTGGCCAATAAATTCTGGAATTAGGCATTAGTAAAATGAGTGCCACCATCACCGATGGTAGCCCTCGGAATCCCGAATCTATTGAAGATATTTTTCTTGACAAAATTGATGACCACCTTATGGTCATTGGTTCGGGTGGGAATCGCCTCAATCCATTTGGACACATAATCAACAGCAACAAGAATGTACTAATGTCCAAATGAAGGGATAAAGGGTCCCATGAAATCGATGCCCCAAACAACGAAAATTTCAACAGGAAGAATAGGGTTTAGGGGCATCATATCTCTCTTAGTTATGCTCCCGAGTGCCTGACATCGAGAACATGACCTTGAGAAATCCTAGGCATCCTTGAATAAAGACGGCCAATAGAAGCTAGATTGCAAGATTTTTACAACCATTTTTTTCCCGGAGAAATGTCCACCACACCCAGATGCATGGCAGAACTCGAGTATACTGTTGAATTCATTCTCCGGTACACATCGATGAATAATCTGATCAGAGCCGATGCGATACAGTTCAGGGTCCTCCCAGAAGTAGTATTTGGACTCAGATTTGAGTCTATCTCGTTGTTGCTTGGTCCAATCCTGGGGGATTTGACCAAAGGCCAAATAGTTAACAATGTCAGTAAACCATGGAGTGCGGACACCTAAAACTGTAAGAATGGTTTCGTCCAGAAAAATGTCAGCAATCGAAATGTCCGGACAAGAAGAATCACTTAGGAGTCTCGACAAATGATCCGCCACCACATTTTGTACCCCGATTTTATCCTTGATTTCAAGGTCAAATTCTTGAAGAAGAAGAATCCAACGAATAAGCTGGGGTTTAGCATCCTTTTTAGCCAAGAGATGTCTCAAGACCGAGTGGCCGGTATAAACGATAACATGAGACCCTAAGAGATAAGCCCTGAATTTTTCCAAAGCAAATACTATAGCTAGTAATTCCTTTTCAGTAACAGTGTAATTCCTCTGGGCTTCATCTAGAGTTTTACTAGCGTAGTAGATGACAGAGGGCTTTTCATCAATTTTCTTGCCCAGGATAGCCCCGACCACGTAATCAGAAGCGTCGGTCATGATCTCAAAAGGGGCTGTCCAAATTGGTGGTTGCAAAATTGGAGCACAGGTGACTGCCGTTTTCAGGAAATCAAATGCCTTTTGGCATGATTCGTCAAAAGCAAACGGCGTTTCTTTGGCAAGAAGATTGCTCAAAGGACGAGCAACCTTTGAGAAATCCTTGATGAATCTTTGATAAAATCCCACATGGCCAAGAAATGATCTGATCTGTTTCATAGATGTGGGAGGAAGTTTAGCGATAGCATCAACCTTAGCTTTGTCCACTTCAATTCCCTGTTCAGAGATTACATGACCCAAAATGATACCCTCTTGGGTCATGGAATGACTCTTTTCCTAGCTAAGGACCAGTCGTGTCTTGATACATCGCTTAAGAATCATTTCCAAATTAGCCAAACAAGAGTCAAATGATTCTTCGAAAACAGAGAAATCATCCATGAAGACTTCCATAAACTCTCCCACCATGTCAGAAAATATGGCTAGCATACACCTTTGAAAAGTCGCAGGTACATTGCATAACCCAAAAGGCATCATACGGATAGCAAAGGTTCTGTAGGGACAGGTGAAAGTAGTTTTTTCTTGATCCTCGGGATGGATAGGAACTTGGTTGTATCCCGAGTAGCCATCAAGAAAATAGAAGTACTTCTGATCAGCTAATTTTTCCAAGATTTGATCAATGAAGGGTAGGGGAAAATGATCCTTTTTAGTGGTTGTGTTCAGCTTCCTGTAATCAATACAAACCCTCCAAGAGGAAGCTGAACGAGTTGTGACAGATTCTCCTCTCTCATTAGTCACAACAGTAATCCCGACTTTTTTTGGAACAATCTGAACGGGACTTACCCAGGGACTGTCAGAGATTGGATAAATAATTCCTGCATCGAGCCACTTGATAATTTCCTTTTTGACCACTTATCGTATATTTGGATTCAATCTCCTCTACATCTGGCGAGAAGGGTGGGATCCATCTTCCAAAAATATTCTATGATTACAGTAAGATGGCTCGATCTCCTTGAGGTCATGAATGGTCCAACCAATTGCCTCCTTATGTTCCTTTAGGACCTTGATCAATTTAATCTCTTGCTCCTTCGTCAATTTAGCACTGATAATCACAGGAAGCGTATTCTGTGGTCCTAAAAATTGATATTTCAAATTCTCAGGCAATGGTTTCAATTCAAGCTGGGGTGGGGTGATGATTGATGGTAGGGTAGATGCTAAAGATTCAACAAGAGGAAGAGGTTGTGAGTGAACAAAATCAGTAACCTCTTCCGAAGATGTCAGGTCAGCTAAATAGGGTTGCAGGTCAAATTCATCAACCAAAGGGAACTTTCAATTGAAGAAACTGTCAAACAAGTTTCAATATTATTATTATCCTCATCAAGTTCCTCAATAAATCCACAATCCTCAAATTTGTCGATCGCCTTAAAAATATCCAATTTCATTCGTTGGTCCCTAAAGGCGATTTCCATGCTACCGCTTTCATAATTAATGTTGGCCTTTGCGGTAGCCAGGAACGAACGCCCCAGGATGATGGGCGTGTTCCTCAGATTATCAGGTACATCCACGTCAAGGACAAGGAAACCTACAGGAAAATATAAATCCCTGACCTTAACTATAACATCTTCAATAACGCCTCGCGGCTTTGTGACCAAATGGTCCGCTAATTGTAGCATTACTAAAGTTGGCCGAAGTTCACCTAACCCAAACTTCTCGTAGAGAGAAGTCAGAATTCGGTTGATGGATGCACGGAGATCCAAAAGTGCTCTATCAAATGTGTAATCTCCAATAATGCAAGAAATCAATGGAGCACTAGGATCTCTCTTTTTCTGAGGGAGGTAGTGTAGGATAACAAAACTAGCCTGCTCGGAGAGTACCACCTTCCTCGGAACAGATTCTCTCGACTTACGCTTTTGTGTACATAATTCCTTTAAAAATCTTGCGTAAGCCGGTATGTGCTTGATATCATCAAGGAGTGGAATATTGATCTCAACATTCTTAAATAAATTCAGAAGCTCCTCATTACTATCAATATACTTCTTCTTCTTTACTTTGGTTAAGGCTTCAGGAAAAGGAACATGAGTTAGATCTTTGGAATCAGGTTCCTGAGCCTTGATTTATCCTCTAGAATTCTCCTCTCTCTCCTCAGATTCTTCAGGATTCAAAAGATCAGAATAGTGTGGTTGTGGATCCTGAGTCTTCTTACCACTCTTGAAAGTTACAGAATTTCCAGAAGCGTAAGAATTTCGGTCTTGGGGAGGATTAGGAAAGATTGGAGGGGCTTGATTGACCATGAATTGTTGATTTGCAGAAGAAGAAGACGAGGAACCCTGCTCAACCACCTGAGCATGTGCGTGCGGGTCCCTCTGATTTCCGTACCCTTGGGCTTGATTGCCCGAATTCATAATGTTTCGCGGGTTGGGTACGGGTTGGGATGGTAGAGATCCGGGTTGACGAGAGTTAGCAATGAGCCCGGATTGCAAGTTGTCCAGCGAGTTTCTCATTTGCTGCATGAGCTGGAGCATAGATCCTTGCATCTCTACCATTTGACGGTTCAAATCAGCCTACCCTGCGGGTTAGCGGGCATTCCAAGCTGGCTGATTGACCTGATTCGAAGGCAACTGAGTATATACTTGACCCTGACCCATTGGTCGTTGCGGAGCATAATTGCTAGGTCGGAATTGGGTCTGTGCCCCGAATTTTTCCTAGAGAAGTTAGGGTGGTTTGTCCAACCTGGATTATAGGCATTCGAGTAAGGGTTGGATCTAACATTCTCTTGTACAGCACAGACATCCTCATAGGGTGAGGATGGAGATAAAGAAAGGGAAGGATCTGATATACTGGGATCAAAGGCCCCAGTTGGGAACCCATGGGGTTCCGAAAAATGCTGACTCACAGGTTGAGCCGCATCGAGTTGATTCACGAACTCCCGTCCAGAAGGAGCTTGTGAGGAATGGAATCCCAAATTTTGGGATTGAGTGGATCGAGAGTTGTTCATAGAATTGCCATCCATCCACTCTTCCACTCTTTTAGCAACCAAGTCCACCTTATCAAGTTTATTACAAATTAATTCCATATCAAATGAATGAGAGTCATGGACTTCATTGACATTTGATCTGGGTTGTTGGGACCGGTTAAAAGTATCCATGGAGGCATGATTAATTGAATTCTCACTCATTTCCTCAAATAAATCATGTGCACAATCTGCATATTTATTGAGGAAATTCCCTCCGTAAGAAGCATCCACATGATTTCTGAGTTGCTCAGTCAACCCATGATAGAAGATCTGCATGAGTTGCCATTTCGGCACCTCGTGGTGTGGACACCTCAGCAATAAGTTCTAGAATCGCTCCCAGGCCACATGAAACTGCTTCCCTGGCCGCTGGGTAAAGGTAGTGATTGCCAGTCTCAAAGCATTGGTACGACCGACTGGGAAGAATTTCTTCAGAAAGGCCAATTTCAACTCATTCCAAGTTGTAATTGGTCTTCGTATTGCCCTATACCAATGCATGGCCTTATCCCTAGGAGAGTAGGGGAAGAGCCTCATGAACATTTGCTCCTCATTTTCATTTCGAGCCTTGGTGGTCTAGACCAAAGTGGTCAAGTCCTCCAAGTGCTGAAATGGATCTTCGGAGCCAAGCCCATGATAATGTTTAATCAGGCTTAACACCTGGGGCTTGATTTCTATGTCACCGGCTGGAATCTGGATGCCGGGATGTTCCCCGTAATTTGAAGGATCATAAAAATCCTTCAAGGGCTAAGCACCCTGCATTCTCTAGAACCATTCCTGCATTCTCTGCATTTGTTCTAGCTGCCTTCGAAATTCTTCTTGTGGATTTCCAAGAAGAGAAGGCTGTTGTTAGGCCATGGGATCAAATTGACCAAAATCCAACTTGTGCCTCCTAGAATGTTCTAATGGTCCTTCCAATCGAGGATTCAATGACTGTCTTCCCAGCATAAACTAGGAGAAGGTCGGAAGGACTGGGGATAGGGACCCTGCAGCACAACAAAACAAGGCTATCCTTAAGTGGGGTAGCCTAAGGATCTACTGACTCCCAAAACCCGCCTTAAGACTGTAAATGATTTACTCTACTTGCGTCTGTTTAATCCAACCAATTAGAAGGAGGGACTGGGGAGAAGGTTCTTCCTTCGGCTTTCGCCTTCGGTTCCTAGTGTACCCCCCAACCGTGATCGTTTGACGCTACTCCCTTAGCTAGACATCAAATTAATCAGTACAAGTAGATTAATCAAAAACAATCTCAGACTAGGCCCTGAAGAGTGAATCAAACCTTAAGGCCAATGTCTACTCAATTTTATTAAGGCCTGGGATTGTGGTGCTTATGGAAAGTGATGGGCCCTTAAAATGGGTTGTGCCCTTAATGATTGATTGAGATTTGTGTAAGTGCGTGCACAACCAGGGTTTTCAAGCAAGATTATTTGTGATGCGTGAATTTTAATGTTCAAATCTTGCTTAAGTAGCTTTTAGGGTTTCAAATTAGGTGGATTGCAATCAAGTTTCTAGGCAAACCAAGTTGTAAAATATGGGTGAAGATTATTTTCCTTTAAAATCAGAAAGAAAGTTGAGTGCTTGGAATATACCTAGATTGAAAACCCTAAGGAGGAGCTACTTGATGAGTTGGTTTTAAATAGAGTGGTGTAGCCTAAACAACTCAAACAATTGGCCACAATTGCACCACTAAGTTAGGCACTCAAAAATGGTTAACCTAGAATGATTTCTACTCTATTATGTGTTGCTTTGTCTGTGCCGGTTCCACAGATCAGAACCCGGTTGAGTAGAAATAAATCAAGTTAATTAAGTGCCTTGAATGTGAGTGTGTGTTGTGTGTTTGTTGAAAATTACCCCACAAGATTATCTTTTTGTTGTTTTTTTTTTATAAATGAGGGTGGAATGGATGTGAGTGAAAATCCAAACAACCAAGCTATTCCTATGATTTATGCAAACACCTAGGTTAATTGGAATTTGGATTTAATGTGGCGAATGAAATCTATGGAGGGGAAGAATGGGGAGCACTTACAGTTGTCTTCAATTGCACTTTACTCTAGTCTACCGCTTGTTGATTCCTTGATGGAGGTCTCTGCAAAAAAATAGACACAAGAGAAAGCAAGTTAGAAAATTGTAAAGTGCAAGAAATGTGAAAAGAAGATCGGGAATCATTCCCTCCCCGGCAACGGCGCTAAAATGTTGAACTGTCGAATTGCTACGCTAACATGTTTAGTTTTGGAAAACCTGTCGTTGTAGCTTGAAAGCAAAGAATTCATGTTCAACAAATCAAATTTATACCGAAATTTGAATTCCAGGTCGAACACAGGCAGGCTACGTTGATCTATATTCGCAATTATACTTTTTTTAGAATTTTTGAAAAGCGAGGTGATATAATTACAATGAAGCTATCAGACTAAAAGGAAGAAAGAGAGCGAGAGAGAGAGAGAGAAAGAGAGAACATGCATTTAATCTTTCCAAAATGTTTATACAATCAAACCAAAAGTTATACTAGAAAGTGGGAAATCAGCTACACTAGAAAGCAGGAAAATTCTACACTAGAAAAGCTGTAAAGAAGAATGGGAGAGAGAAGTTATCCTCCTCGACGATCGCTTGGAGGACGAGTCGGACGGGATGATGCCTGGACGAAGGACGACGGAGTAGGACGAAGGAGGACGAAGCAGAAGAATAGGAACGGAGTAGCATGCCGTCGTCATCGCGGGATCCACTTCCGAAGGGGGACGGAAATTTGGACTTTATCTCGATAGGAGCATCTCAGGTATGGGACAAGCTTCTCTTAAGCTTTGGAGAGGTAGAGAAGAGAAGGAAGGAATGAGAATTTCATATGGAGGGGGTCTCCTTTCATAGTTGCAAGGAGTGGGGGCAAATTGGTCATTACATCCTTAAAACATTAAATGAGGGGTCTTTACTGACAGATGATGTAAACACAATTACACTACTTAAAATGTCTATTTTTGCATGTTCTTAAGCATAGGATTGCATTTCATGATATAAATATTGCATAACATGCATCATCCTTGCATTTAGAGTAGTTTGAATAAAATGGAGGATAATTGTCTCCTTTTATGTGCTTGGACAGGGCAAACATTTAATCGGGGCCTCGGATCAAAGATCCAACCGTATGGATGTGATCAGGGCGACAATTGGAGTTCAACGACTCCAAGATCGCCCTAATCAGGCATCCGTAGCATCAGATAGTAACCCGGGAACCCTAGAAGATCAAGGGCCAGGATGGTGTAAATCCTCACTTCAGATGACAAATCCGACCGCACGGATGAATTCGGATCGACGATCGCAGCCCAACGACACAAAAATCGAGTCAATCCAACATCCGTGGCACCATCTACAACTTCCAGAAGATGGACGGCCAAGATGGCACCACGTGGCGCCATCTCGGCCACCCAAACGACCGTACGCAATCTCAGCAGTCTTCGCATCCACCTTTCCCTGCCGTGCCCACGCTGAAGTCGGGCGCTCGACATAAACACAACCCTAGCGCGTTGGTCGAGCGCTCTAACGCGAAGCGGGGACGCGCATTCGAGCCTCGCCACGCTGAAATTGGAGTGGTGGCGCGCCTCCGATCGACCGCATGATCGCGATCCAACGGCCACGCACGCTCAATCAGGACGACGCGCGATTGGATGCCCGCGCGTAATGCGCGATCGCACGCGGGCGAGCGCGCAGCGTAGCGGGCGAAGATGCATCTTAAGCCATCCGATCTCGCGATCGGACGGCTGAGACTTCGCGGACGTGCTAGGCGTTGCGCATGCGGGCAGCCGAGCGGGCGCGCGTGGGTGCGGAGGCTACGCCCACGTTGGGGGCATTAGCGACGGTTTTATCCGTCACTTAAGACCCCTCATTTATTGTTTTTAAGTTGTAATGTCCATTTTTCCCCCACTCCTTGCAAGTATAAAAGGAGACCCCCTCCATACGAAATTTTCATCCCTTCTTTCTCCTCTCTACCCCTCCAAAGCTCAAGAGAAGCTTGTCCCACACCCGGGATGCTTCTCGTGAGATAAAGTCCAATTTTCGTTCCCCTTCGGAAGTGGATCCCGCGACGACGACGGCATGTTGCTTCGTTCCCGTTCTTCTACTTCGTCCTCCTTCGTCCCGCTTCGTTCTCCTTCGTCCAGGCGTCGTCCCATCCGGCTCGTCCTCCAAGCAACCGTCGAGGAGGATTTCTCTCTCCCTATTCTTTTTACCGCTTTCTAGTATAGATTTACTGCTTTCTAGATTAATCTACTCGTCCTCCAAGCGACCGTTGAGGAGGACATTTCTCCCTCCATTCTTTTAATGCTTTCTAGAGTAAATTTATCGCTTTCTAGTGTAATTATTTTATGCCTTCTAATTGTAATGAACAGTCTCTTCCATGATAAATTCTTTGTTTATTCTACATCTCATTTTGATTTCCATGTGTAATACTCTCTCTCTCTTACCCTCTCTCTCTTTTATTAATTGTAAATAATTAGATAGTTTAAATTGAACTACTTTGTGACAAATAAAAAAGAAACGCGAAGTTTTTAAATCAACGTCCGCCTCCCTGTGTTCCACCTAGAATTTTAATTTCGGTATAAATTTTTTTTGTTGAACACGAATTCTTCGCTTTCGAACTACAATGACAGGTTTTCCAAAATCGAACACGTTAGCGTAGCGTTCGTAACCGTTCAACATTTTGGTGCCGTTGTCGGGGAGGCAACGATTTTTGATTTCTCTTCGCGTTTTATAACTTACAAATCATTTACCTCACTTTTCTCCTTTCTTATTTTAGTTGCAGGTACTCTTTTGAGACAAGCAAAAGCGATAGATTGGAGTAAAGTGCTGTGGAAGGTTTTGTAAGTTATTCCCTATTCTTTCCCCCTCCATAGATTTCATTCGCCACATTGAATCCAAATTCCAATTAACCTAGGTGTTTGCATAAATCCTTGGAATAGTTTGGTTGTTTGGATTCTCACTCACATTCATTCCACCTTGATTTATATAAAAAAAAAAACAAAAAGATAATTTTGTGGGGCAATTTTCAACAAATACACAATGTACACCCACATTTAAAGGCACTTAACTAAATTGATTTATTTTTACTCAACCGAGTTCCGATCTGTGGAACTGGTACACAAAAAGCAACACATAAAAGAGTAGAAATCATTCTAGGTTAACCATCTTTGTGTGCCTAACTTAGTGGTGCATTTCAGGCCAATTGTTTGAGTTGTTTGGGCCGCGCCACTTCAAATAAAACAAACTCATCAAGTAGCTGCCTATTAGGTTCAACTCGTAGGGATTTACCAGGCACTCCACATTCTTTTTGAACTTTAAAGGAAAACATCTTCACCTGTGCTTGCAAAACCTAGTGTGCCAATGAAACTTGATTGAAAACACCTAAAGTTGAATCCTAAAAAAAAAGCTACTAAGCAAGATTTGAATCTTAAAATTCACCACATCAAAAACAATCTTGCTTGAAAACCACTAGTTGTGCACTCACACACGAATCAATCAATCATTAAGGGCACAACCCATTTAAAGGGCCCATCACATTCCAAAGCACATTCAAACCTAGCCCTAAATAAAACAGAGTAGACATTGGCCTTAAGGATTGGACTCGCTCTTCAGAACCCAGAACGAGATTATTTTCGATTAGTCTGTTTCTACTGTTCAATCTGATGTCTAGCTAGGGGAGTAGAGTCAAACGATCGCGGCTGGGGGGTACACTAGGAACCGGAGGCACAAGCTGAAGGAAGAACCTTCTCCCCAGTCCCTCCTTCTAACTGGTTGGATTGAACAGACGGAAGAAGATCAAATCGTTCCTTTATCTCAAGACGGGTTTTGAGAGTCTGTAGGTCTTTAGGCTAACCTATTTAAGGATAGGTTTGATTGTTTGTATTGTAGGGCACCTTTCTTCCTCTCGTGTATCATGAATCCTTCCACATATTTCATGCATTCCCGCTCTTTCCCTCCTGTTGTAAATTATCCTCAACATGACGATTATCCCAACTCGTATTGTAATCGACCATCAGTTAGTTGGGATAATTCGGATTGGGGATACAATTCCGGACCCCCATGTTTAGGGTCTAACTCTGAACACTTTGATTCTGATTTTTATCCTTCTCAGAGCTACATCGATTATAGATCGTCTTCCTTTCATGAACAGCATATACGATCTACAATCAAGAAGGATACACCGATCCTTACCCATCCTCTGATTTCTCTGCCTTTAGGTCATCACCATCTTTTCAACAATCTGAAATGACCTATTATTAGGAAGGGTATAACGAATCTCAATTCGTTAATTGCCCTACATTGAGCCCAAAATCGCCCAACCCTGAACCAACTCATTTGGTTCAGGTTAACCAGGTTCAAGATAAGGTTCTGGCTAACTTGAGGAATATCATTCAATCTTTAAAAGTTCAGCCAATACCTTGCATTGAGAGATTGGAGCCCCTGAGTGAAATGATTGATGATTTAAACAAGTCTTTGTTGGATTGGCTCCAGGATGTTAAGGATAAGAACCCAGGTGAGTTTCTACTTGGGAAATTAGCAAAATTAAGGATGAGATTCGTGGTTGCTTTGATTCAATCTTGGAATAATTCCCAGGATGAACCCTCTTCAGGAAAGCCAATGACAGAACCCGCTCAGGCACCTGTTAGGGGGGACACGTGTTACGAGGCTGACCAGATTAAATTAAAACAACCAATTAAGGATGATCTGATTTCTTCGCCTGAGATCCTTAAGCCAGGTTACGAGGAAACGTATGTCTCCTTGGAACACAAAGTGACAAATGATTTTGGGACATACATTGATACGGATCCTGATGGTGAAGATTCAAGTTGCGAAGTCTCACGCGAGTTTTCTGAACATGATTTCTGTGAAACGATTGGGCTTGAGGAATCTGATAGATCAATTGATAGCCCAATAACTAAGAACACTGATCTTATTAGGGCACACATTACGGATCCAGAATCACATTTTCTGGAGGAATCAATTCAATGTCCTGATTATCAGTTACACCCTATTGAGTTTATTGATGATTTTAATTCTGAGATAATTAGACCCAAGTCAATTTTGATTCTGCCACATCATTTAGACTTGGAGATTTCAGACGGGGTGATGAATATACAAGAGGTCTTGGAATTTGATATGCTAAATGAGAAGGATAGGAGCTGGGAAGTTTTGATTTGGGAAGTTAATTCTGGAGGAAATGGAAGATTGAGTCGAAGGGTTCCTTTTAAGTTGAAACCATCAAATCAGAACCCTTACGACATTTGTTTCGAGGATGTTCAACTCAAGCACACATTCAACGATTATCCTTTTGAGCTTCAATTCTCAGTAACCCGACTTTTTGGTCTTGGGTTGCATCCTCAGAAATCGCAGGCCCAATCCTGCTTACTTTCTGATTTTAGGTTTTGGGTAATTTTTATCCAGAACCTAAGATATTCTCGATTATGGGGTGTGGGTCTGCACCACAATCTGGTCCACATCTGTGGACCTTTGCTGACAGGTCAGAGGATTCTTCTGTTCATTCTAATTCTGACCTGCACATGTGAATTCTTCATTTCTTTTCTTTGTATAGTGTGCCTAGCTGAAGGCACTAAACTCAGCACTTATACAGTTCTTTTTAATTTTTCATCTCGGAGCGGACCTGACATTCACGCAATTCAGGTGCTTTCTTCGCTTTTCCACTCTGGTTTATGTCTTTTTAATACAATGAGGACATTGCATTAGATAGGCATGGGGGGGTGGATATTTATCTCTAAATTCATTCGTCAGCTCTGTAGATTTGTTTTATTTTGATTAAAAAAAAAATCAAAATTAGGAAAGAGAATTTGGGTTTAAGAAAATTTTCAATCTTAGGAAAAACTACATTAAGATCTGAACACAAAGACCCTTCAGGTCGTTGAACTTAATCAGCTCGTGTATCCACTAAAATGTGGATTTGTTTTTCAAGTTCTCGCCAACTTAAATTTTATTTTAATTGGAGTAAATAAGTTTGGGTGATAAGTACGACTTATCAACCCACCCTCTGATTTGAAGGAATTTCGAGTCTTAAGAATCTACACACTTTCTTTACACTAACTCGTTGTTCGACGATTTTTACGGAAATTGGATAGCTAATGAACCTTCTAAGGTGATATGGCTGGCAAGTTATCGTGGGTAACAGCACATAGGTAGGTTGTCCAGAGCCCAGTCACTGGACCTTTCTCTTTTTCCTGCCCTTAGGTAAATCTTAGACCAGGGAAGCCACCTATTTAAAAAAAAAAAAATCAAAAAGAAAAGGAGAAAAGAATGAAAAGAAATAAGCCACACTTCCCCACATGAGTATGGCTGGCAAGTTGTCGGTGGTAACAGCTCATCGACCGATTATCCAGAACCCAGCTCAGAAAATGCACTAAAAATTCCCAAAACACTTAGGAAGAAGTGGAGAAGTAGAATAAACCAGGGAGATATACACTGGATTCACCCTTGTGTTGACCCCGTAAAAAAAAAATAAAAGTAGGGAGAAAGCTACCGGTTGTAAAGATACACCTTTAGGAAGAATTCTTTTTGAGGTCACCTAGAGGCGTAGAAATCCGAAGTCTGTCTTAATTGCCGGTCAACGAGTCTATCACAAATCACAATAAGATGCTTAAAGTTTAGGGTTCTCATCAAATCTTGGGTGAGTTGAATGGCCGTGAAAGCCACTCTTAAACCCTAAAATTTGAAAATCCAAAAAAATTAGAAAAGAGTAAAAAGAGAAAAAGAAATCTTTCTTTGAATAAGGTGGGGGCTTGAGGCGGTCTACATTTTGGCTGATACCCGGGCGCTGTTGTGTCTTTGAAAGTTCAGTTCCTAAGTAGACAATTTCTTAATGATTGAAAGCGACTGATGAGAACCTCATCATGAGCCATAACTAGCTCATTTTGACCTAATACAAAGGATAAAAGCTCCTACATATCTCAAGGAAAGGCTTAACTCAGAGAATTCTGAGTTTGAGAAGGAAACAAGTCATAAGGGGTAAAAGTGCAATTTTACCAGTATAATCTGCATACAGGGTAATTCAGGGCCCAAACATAGGTCAAAGCAGCTTAATAAGAATAAAAGTGGGATGAGATGATCTAGCAAGGGCTACAGCAATTCCAAGAAACTAAATGATAAATCTGTAACCCTAAAATAACCCACTTCAATTCACAAGGTTCGAGGTAAAGTAAAAATAGAATAAACCCTCTAAAATTCATAGAAAAATAATCTCTAGGGTTTAGAACCTTCAATTTGGCCTTTAGAACCCATTTTGACCTACATTGAGAACCATGCCCAATTAATAACTTAATTTGGGTTTTTGCGCAAATTGACCGGTCAAACAAGGTTTAATATGAAAATGAAATTCACCATCAGATTCCTTAGGTCTTAATTAGTCATGTATAAAAACTTGAGCCTAAGAAGAAACCTCCTTGACTGACTTTACACTTTGGTCCTCATATATTTACTCTTTGGTCCTCAACTTTTGAACCCTCGCATTGTGGCCCCTAACTCTCCTTCGTTCTTTGCAATCAGGTCCCTCCTGCAAAAACCTGCCAGCACCATGCTCCGGCGACCTTGCGCGGAGCATGGCGCCGCGCAGGGTGAGGTGGGGGACCTAGCAAGTAAACCGGGGGTGCCCTGCGTCGTCAGCCGTCGCAGGGACACCCCCCTGGTCGTTGTAGGCCACCATACCGGCCGTGCGAACGCACGGACGGTATGGGTTCTTGTTTCCGACCATCCTCCGGCGAGGGAGACACGTCGTCTCCCTCCGCCTTCCTCCCTGTTTGATCCCTATAAATACCCCCCGCTGCTCCACCGACCAGGGCAGCCTGGATCTGACGGAGAAAATCCCCAACTTTCTTCTCTTCTTCCTCCGGCAGACGCTCACCAGCTCCGGCGGTTTCCTCCCCCTCCACCTCTTCGCTCTGCCGCAATACCAGCAGCAGAGACTTCCTCCCCCGCTCTTCCCGCGCCACGCCGCACCCAGCTGGCGCCTCTCCGGCTCTCTGCTCGCCGCCGCCCCTTTCCCTGAGCATCGTCTTCTCCGGCGACAGTCGATACGACTGTCGCCCTGTTCCTCCCCTTTCGTCCCTGCAAGTAAGCTAGAGCTACTCCCCTTCTTCTCCTCTTTCTTTCCCCGCTTTCAATTTATTCACTTAAGCCCTCGACCGACCCTGACCACCTTCACCCCCTTCGTCTCCGACCACCCTCCGGCGAGCCGCTCCCATCACCTCAGCGATCCACACGGCTCGCCGACCACCGCAGGACCTCCGCCTCCTCACCCTGATCAATCTCCGCCCTACCACTTCCCCCACATCACCCTCTGCAACTCCACCGAACAGACCCATCCTCCGACCCACAGTCCGACCTAGGGCAGCCCTCGCGCGTCGCCCCGCGCCTCGCCACTACCCACACGAGCTTCGCCGCACCCTGGCGAAGCTCCTGGCACTCTCTGATTAGGCCGAGAGGCCGTTTTCTTGTGAACAGGCCACCCGACCTCCGCCGCCATTGCCGTGCAGGAGGACCTGCTTCCGCCTGCAGCTACAGGCGCGCCACGCTCAGCGCCAAGCCCAGATTCACTCCCAGGCCTTGCGAGGAGTTTTGGCAAAACACCAGGTTCGCAGCTGAGGAAGAAAACTCCGCGTGACGCCACCATCTCCTGCTGAATTCCCCGCTGCGAGCGCGCAATTGAGGTGGGCCGTTTAGTCCCACCTCGGAAACGCCTGAAGAGCCGCAGCGACATAAGATGCAAAAGTGCAGTAGCCTTACTGCCTCAGTACACGGGGTGAGGTCCCCTTCACCCGCCCGGTTACCCGGTCTCGTCCGCGCTCACGCCCCGCGGACCTGACCCGAACCGACCCGACCCGACTCGACTGACCTGCACTCCTCGCCCACCACGCACGCCGGTGGGCCTGGACCCGGGCCTGATCCGAACCCGGTTACCCGGTAGCTCTGGGAGAGCTTTCCCAAGAGTGGTTTCAGAGAGGAAGAGAGACGCGGGGGGGGGAGGGTAGAGTAGGTTTTGCCTCTGACGAGAAACTCTGAAGTGTGCAGGCGCAGGCGAAGAAGAAGACCCGCGGAAGAAGAAGGAGCTGCACTGTAGCAAATGCATAGTTAAGTCGTCGAAGCACCGGGTCAGACGACGGAAGGTCAGCAGCCAGAGCAGGAAAGAAGGCAGGCTGAAGAAAGAAAGAAAAGAAGAGCAACGGCCAAAGCAGAAGAAGAAGAAAGGAAGACTTAGTAGCTGAAGGTAGAAGCTCTGCAGCCATAAGGAAGAAAAGAAGAAAAGGGAAAAGAGAAAGGGTCACCACAATTGCAGAAAAAGAAGAAGAGAGGCCAAGACAGAAACCAAGGAAGAAGAAGAAGGAGATCTGAAGAGGAGCATCACCTCTGCAGAACAAAGAAGAAGAAGGAGATCTGAAGAAAAGAAAGAAAGAAGAACATCACGAGGAGAAAACGAAAAGAACAACAAATTATTTCCCTCTCTCTTTCTTTATTTTGTAAAAGAAACATGTATATCTCTAGAATACGACTTGCTCCCTGAGTTCGACCTCGGGAACTCTTTTATTTTCCGAGTAAAAAATTTATATTTGAAATGTTGGTAATAACCGGCTTTACTACAACGTTATAACAAAACCAAAACCCGGTCATCAATTCAAAACCGACACTTCAGCGACTCAGGTCCAAATAATCCAACCTAATTCTTTTATAAATAGCATATAGTTTTTTCTAGGGACTAGCAAAAGATCGGCATGGGGGTATGATGTAAACACAATTACACTACTTAAAATGTCTATTTTTGCATGTTCTTAAGCATAGGATTGCATTTCATGATATAAATATTGCATAACATGCATCATCCTTGCATTTAGAGTAGTTTGAATAAAATGGAGGTTAATTGTCTCCTTTTATGTGCTTGGACAGGGCAAACATTTAATCGGGGCCTCGGATCAAAGATCCAACCGTACGGATGTGATCAGGGCGACGATTGGAGTTCAATGACTCCAAGATCGCCCTAATCAGGCATCCGTAGCATCAGATAGTGACCTGGGAACCCTAGAAGATCAAGGGCTAGGATGGTGTAAATCCTCACTTCAGATGACAAATTTGACCGCACGGAGGAATTCGGATCGACGATCGCAGCCCAACGACACAAAAATCGAGTCAATCTGACATCCGTGGCACCATCTACAACTTCCAGAAGATGGATGGCCAAGATGGTGCCACGTGGCGCCATCTCGGCCACCAAAACGGCCGCACGCAATCTCAGCAGTCTCCGCATCCGCCTTTCCCCGCCGTTGGATTAAGATCCAACGGCTGCGACGTGCCCGCGCTGAAGTCAGGCGCTCGACATAAATGCAACCCTAGCACGTTGGTCGAGCGCTCTAACGCGAAGCGGGGACGCGCATTCGAGCCTTGCCACGCTGAAATTGGAGTGGTGGCGCGCCTCCGATCGACCACCCGATCGCGATCCAACGGCCACGCGCGCTCAATCAGGACGATGTGCGATTGGACGCCCGCGCGTAACGCGCGATCACACGCGGGCGGACGCGCAGCGCAGCGAGCGAAGATGCGTCTTCAGCCGTCCGATCTCGCGATCGGACGGCTGAGACTTCGCGGACGTGCATAGGCGTTATGCGCGCGGGCAGCCGAGCGGGCACGCATGGGCGCGGAGGCTACGCCCACGTTGGGGGCTTTAGCGACGGTTTCATCCGTCACTAATGACCCCTCATTTATTGTTTTGAAGTTGTAATGTCCATTTTGCCCCCACTCCTTGCAACTATAAAAGGAGACCCCCTCCATATGAAATTTTCATCCCTTCTTTCTCCTCTCTACCCCTCCAAAGCTCAAGAGAAGCTTGTCCCACACCCGGGATGCTTCTCGTGAGATAAAGTCCAATTTTCGTTCCCCTTCAGAAGTCGATCCCACGACGACGACGGCATGTTGCTTCGTTCCCGTTCTTCTGCTTCGTCCTCCTTCGTCCCGCTTCGTTCTCCTTCGTCCAGGCGTCGTCCCATCCGGCTCGTCCTCCAAGCAACCGTCGAGGAGGATTTCTCTGTCCCTATTCTTTTTACCGCTTTCTAGTATAGATTTACTGCTTTCTAGATTAATCTACTCGTCCTCCAAGCGACCGTCGAGGAGGACATTTCTCCCTTCATTCTTTTAATGCTTTCTAGAGTAAATTTATCGCTTTCTAGAGTAATTATTTTATGCTTTCTAGTTGTAATGAACAATCTCTTCAATGCAAAAATTCCTTGTTTATTCAACATCTCATTTTGATTTCTCTGTATAATATTCTCTTTCTATCTTACTCTCTCTCTTCTATTTATTGTAAATAATTAGATAGTTCTAAATTGAATTATTCTATAACAAATAAAAAGAAATGCGTAGTTTTTATATCAAACATCTGCCTCCCTGTGTTCGACCCGGAATTTTAATTTCGGTATAAATTTTATTTGTTGAACACGAATTCTTCACTTTCGAACTACAACGACAGGTTTTCCAAAATTGAACACGTTAGCGTAGCGTTCGTAACCGTTCAACAACAAATAAAACCGTCACTAAAGCACCAATGTGGGTGTAGTGGGCGCTCCCCACGCGTGCCTCCTCAGCTGCCCGCATACAATGCCCACCCACGTTCATCAAATCTCAGCCGTCTGATCGCGAGATCGGATGGCTTAGGATGCTCCTTCGCCTGCTGCTGTTCGCCTGCCTCAACGTGTACGATGCCATGTCCTCGCCGCGCGTGCAATAACTCGTGAACGCTATCGGAGGATCTGAGCCGCCCGATGACGATCCAACGCACGCTCGCATTGGCTCGCCCACCCCCTTCTCCCCTTCACTGCGGCTCGAACTCGCGGCTGCAGCTCGCGATAGTGCCTTCGACCACTGCGCTATGAGGCGCGGATGGTCGAGCGAACGCTTTTAGGTGTGGCTGTCCACAGCCATTGGATCGAGATCCAATGGCGGAGAGAGAGCGGATGCGGGGACTTCAGAGATTGTATGCGGCTGTTTGGGCGGCCGAGATGGCACCACGTGGCACCATCTTGGCCGTCCTACTTCTAGATGTTGTAGATGGTGCCACAGGTGTCGGATTGACTCGATTTTTGTGTCGTTAGGCTGCGATTGTCGATCCGAATTCATCCGTGCGGTCATATTTGTCATTTGAAGTGCAGATTTACACCATCCTGGCCCTTGATCTTCTAGGGTTCCCCGGTCACTATCTGATGCTATGGATGCCTGATTAGGGCAATCTTGGAGTCGTTGAACTCCAATCGTCGCCCTGATTACATCCATACGGTTGGATCTTCGATCCAAGGCCCTGATAAAATGTTTGCCCTACCCAAGCACATAAAAGGATACAATTAACCTCCATTTTATTCAAACTATTCTAAATGCAAGATGATGCATGTTATGCAATATTTATAGCATGCAATGCAATCCTATGCTTAAGAACATGCATAAATAGACATATTAAGTAGTGTAAATGTGTTTACATCAGGGGGCCTGCGATTGTGGAAACCTGGGAGGCTGCTGAGGTGGTGGATTAGTAGGAGGCTGATTCGGGTAGTGTGGATTTCTACCTGGATATTGGTTCCTTTGGTGATTAGGGTTGGGCATGGGTCGGGCCAGAGAAATCACATTGTGATTAGAGCAACCGTGTCTAAGATGGGTTCTAGAACAATACAGTTAATAAAAGGCTTCAAACATTGACCGTTTACTTTAAATGAATTACCCATCTTTGGGTCAGAGATCTGAATGGCCCCGTTTGGAAATATCTGATCAATGATGAATGGGTCGTTCCATTTTGACCTAAGTTTGCTGGGAAAGAACTTAAGTCAAGAATCAAAGAGCCAAACCTTCTGGTTTAGCTTAAAGCTCTTGCGGGATATCAATTTGTTTTGAAGAGCTTTGGTTCGAGCCTTATAGATCTTGGCATTCTCGTATGCGTCATTTCTAAGCTCCTCCAACTCAGATAGTTGAAGTTTCCTGGTCTTTCCAGCTAAACTCAAATCCAAATTACACTACTTGATTGCCCAGAATGTCCTATGTTCAACTTTTCTGGGTAAATGGCACGCCTTTCCATACACCAGACGAAATGGTGATATGTTGATGGGCATTTTATATGACGTACAGTAGGCCCAAAGAGCATCCTCAAGCTTTTGAGTCCAGTCTTTACGATCAGGCCTAACCGTTTTCTAAAGAATATTCTTGATCTCTAAATTGGAGATCTCGGCCTGTCCATTTGTCTAGGGATGGCAAGGTGTGGAGATTCTGTGATTAACCCCATATTTTTCCAATAAATTACGGAATTGGGAATTAGTGGAGTACCACCATCGCTGATGATGACCCTCGGAATCCTGAACTGACTAAAGATGTTTTTCTTGATGAAATTGATGACCACCTTGTGGTCATTGATTCTGGTGGGAATAGCCTCAATCCACTTAGACATGTAATCAACAGTGACAAGAATGTACTGGTGTCCAAATGAAGGGAGGAAGGGTCCCATAAAATCGATGCCCCAAACATCGAAGATTTCGATGGGAAGAATTGGGTTTAGAGGCATCATGTCTCTCTTGGTTATGCTCCCAAGTGCCTGGCATCGAGAACATGACCTCGAGAATTCTTGGGCATCCTTGAATAAAGATGGCCAATAGAATCTAGATTGCAAAATCTTTGCAACCATCTTTTTCTCGGAGAAATGTCCACCACACGCAGATGCATGGCAGAACTTGAGTATACTTTTGAATTCATTCTCCAGAACACATCAGCGAATAATCTGATCAGAGTCAATGTGGTACAGTTCGGGGTCCTCCAAGAAGTAATATTTGGCCTTGGATTTGAGTGTCTCTTGTTGTTGCTTGGTCCAATCCTGAGGGATTTGACTAAAGGCCAAATAATTTACAATGTCAACAAACCACAGGGTTTGGACACCTGAAACTGCAAGGATAGTCTCGTCCAGAAAAGTATCAGCAATTAGAATATCCGGACGAGAAGAATCACTCAGAAGTCTTGAAAGATGATCTGCCACCACATTCTGTGCCTCGGATTTATCTTTGATTTCAAGATTGAATTCTTGAAGCAGAAGAATCCATATAATAAGCTAGGGTTTGGCATCCTTTTTGGCCAAGAGATGTCTCAAGGCCGAGTGGTCGGTGTAAATGATGACATGAGACCATAAGAGATAAGCCCTGAGTTTCTCCAAAGCAAATACTACAGCTAGTAATTCCTACTCAGTAATAGTGTAATTCCTCTAGGCCTCGTCCAGAGTTTTGCTAGCGTAGTAGATGACAGAGGGCTTCCTGTCAATCTTCTGACCCAAAACAACCCCGACCACGTAATCAGAAGCATCGGTCATGATCTCAAATGGGGCTATCCAAACCGGTGCTTGCAACACTGGAGCACAAGTGACTGCCGTTTTAAGAAAATCAAATGCCTTACAGCATGATTCGTTGAAATCAAATGGCGTATCTTTGGTGAGAAAGTTGCTTAGAGGGAGAGCAACCTTAGAGAAGTCCTTGATGAACCTCCTATAGAATCCCACATGACCAAGAAATGATCAAATTTGATTGACAGATATGGGAGGAGGAAGTTTAAAGATAGCATCAACCTTAGCTTTCTCAACTTCAATTTCCCGTTCAGAGATTACATGACCCAAGATGATGCCTTCTTGTGTCATGAAATGACTCTTTTCCCAGCTAAGGACCAGTTTTGTTTTGATGCATCTTTTAAGGATCATTTGAAGATTAGCCAGGCAAGAATCAAACGATTCTCCGAAAATGGAGAAATCGTCCATGAAGACTTCCATAAACTCTCCTACCATGTTAGAGAATATGGCTAGCATACACCTTTGAAAAGTCACGGGTGAGTTGCATAAGTTGAATGGCATCCTATGGAAAGCAAAGGTTCCGTAGGGATAGGTGAAAGTCATTTTCTCCTAATCCCAAGGATGGATAGGGACTTGATTGTATCCCGAGTAATCGTTAAGGGAACAAAAGTACTTTTGCTCGGCTATTCATTCAAGGATTTGATCAATGAAGGGCAAAGGGAAATGATCATTTTTCCTAGTTGTGTTCAACTTCCTGTAATCAATACAAACCCTCCAAGAGGAAGCTGAACGAGTTGTGACATATTCTCCTTTCTTGTTAGTCACAACGGTAATCCCAGCTTTCTTGGGAACAATTTGTGCGGGACTTACCCAAGGACTATCAGAGATCAGATAAATAATTCCTGTGTCGAGCCACTTGATAATTTCCTTCTTGACCACTTCTCGCATATTAGGGTTTAATCTCCTCTGCATTTGCCAAGGAGGGTAGGATCCATCTTCCAAGAAAATTCTTTGATTGCAGTAAGATGGCTCGATGCCCCTAAAGTCATGAATGGTCCAACCAATTGCCTCCTTGTGTTCCTTTAGGACCTTGATTAGTTTAATCTCCTCCTCTTTAGTTAATCTTGCACTGATAATCACAGGGAGCATCTTTTGTGGTCCCAAAAACTGATATTTCAGACTCAAGCAATGGTTTCAGTTCTAGCTGGGGTGGGTTTAGAATGGAAGGAAAAGATGATGCTGATGAAGATTCATCAAGAGGAAGAGGTTGAAAGTGAACAAAATCAATAACCTCTTTAGAATGTGGTGGGTTTGCCACAGAAGGTTGTGGGTCAGATCCATCACAATAGGAGGAACTTTCAATTGTAGAAACCGCCATACATGTTTCAATATTCAAGTTGTCATCCTTTAGTTCCTCTATAAATCCACAATCCTTGAATTTATTAATTGCCTTAAAAATATCCAATTTCAATCTCTGATCCCCAAAGGCAATTTCCATGCTGCCGCTCTCATAGTTGATATTGGCCTTAGCAGTAGCCAGGAACGAACACCCCAGAATGATGGGCGTGTTCCTTAAATTCTCAGGTACATCCATGTCATGGACAAGGAAATCTACAGGAAAATAGAAATCCTTAACCTTGACAATAACATCTTCAATAACGCCTTGCAGATTTGTGACTGAACGGTCTGCTAACTACAGCATTACTGGAGTCGACCGAAGTTCACCTAATCTAAACTTCTCGTAAAGAGATGTCGGAATTAGGCTAATAGATGCACCGAAATCCAGAAGTGCCCTATCAAAAGTGTAATCTCTAATGACACATGAAATCAACGGAGCACCTGGATCTCTCTTTTTCTAAGGAAGGTGATGAAGGATAACAGAACTAGCCTGCTCAGAGAGTACCACCTTCCTCAGAACAGATTCCCTTGACTTATGCTTCTGTGTGCATAAATCCTTTAAAAATTTAGTGTAAGCCAGTATGTGTTTGATAGCGTCGAGGAGCGGAATATTGATCTCGACATTCTTGAATATATTTAAGAGCTCCTCGTTACTATCAACAGGCTTCTTCTTCCTAGGTTTAATCAAGGCCTCACGAAAAGGAACATGAGTTAGATCTTTGGAATCAGGTTCCTGAGCCTTGATTTCTTCTTCAGAGTTCTCCTTTCTCTCCTCTGGATCTCTAGGATTTGGTAGATCAGAAAAGTGTGGTTGTGGATCCTGAGTTTATTTTCCACTCCTCAAGGTAACAGAATTAGTAGATGCATACATGTTTGGGTATTAGGGAGGGTTAGGAAAGATTGGAGGGGCTTCATTAGCTAGAAACCTTTGATTTGAAGAAGAAGCAGAAGAGGAAGAACCCTGCTCAACCACCTGAGCATGTGCGTGCGGGTCCCTCTGATTCCCATACCCTTGGGCTTGATTTCCCGGTGATGGGAACAACATCATGAGCCTTAACTAGCTCATTTTGACCCATTGAAGAGAATAAAAGATCCTACATAACCAACTGAAGGTCCTAATTCACTGCATAACCTTTCTGAGAGAAAAATAAAAAACTAGGGGTAAAACTGCAAACTTTACCAATGCAGTACAACAATGGGTTTCCTCAAGGGCTAAAGAAAGGTCAAATGGTCCTAAAAAGATAATAACTGGGTTGGATCAGACAGAACAGGGTTTGAGTTTATCCTGTGAATTAAATGACTTCTTGAAAACCTAAAATAGACCCACTTGATTAACTAAGGTTCTGGTTAGGATAAAATTCACCTAAACCCTCTAAGAATTATAGAAAAATATTCTCTAGGATTTAGAACCTTCAATTTGGCCATTGGAACCCATCTTGACCTAGAATGGGGTCTCAGACAGATATTTGCCCTAAATTAAGTTTTTGCATAAATTTCCCAATCAAACGTGGTCAAACCCAAAATCCAACTTCACCATTGGATTCCTTAGGTCCAAATTAGGTTTATACGAAAACTTGGACCCAAGTTGAATTTGCCTTGACCTAGTTTGCAAAAAGGTCCAGCCTGATTACATTTGTACCCCTATCTTTCAAAAACCCTGACAAAAGGCCCCCTTGCTTCTTCATCATTTTCGCAATTAGGTCCCTCCACCATTATAGCAGAGGAATCCTACTCCGCCGAGCTTTGGAAGGTGGTTTCTCCTTGATTGCTCAGAGAATCCCCATCAAAATTGGAAGGGAGATTCTCTGAGAAAATCCCTTCAATGTGAATCTAGTTTGATGCCCTAATTTCTTCCCAATCTCTCATGTGAATGCATGATAGATTTGGGTCTCCTTTGAGTTTCCTTCTCCGACGAGCATGCCTTGCTTGGAAGCTTCGCTTCCAAGCACAAATCCCTCCCCAGAGACCTATTTAAGAAGCTCCAGATCCAACCGACTCCTCCAAGCTTGAATTCGACTGGAGACCCTCTCAATTTCTTCTCTTCTCCTTTGGCTGATTCGCTCTTTAAGCTCCAGCGACCTTCCCTACTCTCCCTCGTCGTCTGACCACAATACCAGTGGTAGACTCTTCCTGCTTGCATTCGTCTGCGTTGTGCAACACCCGTCGATGCCCTTATCTCCCCTTTATCCTCGCCGACCATCTCTCTCTGAGTGCCTTCGTCTCCGACGTCAACTACTCCTCGACCGATGTCACTCTGCCTCCCTTCATCTCCTAACACCCTAGCTAAGTTCCTTTCCCCCTCTACATTCCTCTCCACCCTTTATTCTTCCAAATCAACCACTGCCGACCTCCATCACCCTCATCTCCTTCATCTCCGGCCACCACCTCTGGTGAGGCCGCTCCACCTCCACAGGCCATCCCACCCCTCGCCGACAAGTCCATAAGCATCCCCACACTCCACTGAACAGTTCCTCCCACTTCATACACCACTCCACTCACTCACTCACCTCATCGAACACACCCACACCTTTGCACACAGTGTGCCCTAGGCATGCTTGCACAGGCATCCCCATGCCACGCCAACCACCCCAGCACATTCACCGTGACTCGGCGATGCTTCCTGAGTGATTTAACCTGGCCGAGGCTGCCTTGGTGATTTCAGGTAGCAAGCCCCATCCACCATTGGCGAAAGCTTGAAGCTCGCTCGCCACCACTCCAGGCCTTGCTACTCCAAGTGCTGCTGTCCCAACTTGCACGGAACACCCTCATGCACGACTCCAGGCTCTCAATTCCAGTCGAAGGCTGTAGCAGCTGCTGCAATTGGAGGACCACCTCTGCTGCGAGTGCGCTAGAAGGGTGCATGGATAGTCCTACCACGGAAAGTTCTAAGGCTGTGCATCCGCATAAGTTGAATTTGTGCCTATAGCTATTCGCCTCCAAACCACGAGGTGAGGTCCCTCTCACCGGACTGACCTGGTCTCATCTGCAGCACTACCCATGCAAACCTGGCTGACCCGACCCGACCAGCACTCCTCGCCCATCACCGCACTCCAGTGGGCCTGGTCCCGGGTACGTACCCGACCTGATTACCCGAATACATGTGGCTCTGGGAGAGCGGAACCTATGAGAGAAAGAGAGGAGAGTGCAAGCGAGTAGGGGGTAAGTTTTGCTGCAGGCTGAAGAGAAAGAGAAGCTGAAGCTAAGGCAGAGAAGGAAGAAGCTGAAGGAAGAATAAGGAAAAGCTAAGGAAGAAGGAAGACAGAGGCCAAAGAAAAAGAGAAAGAAAGAGAAGAGGCAGCCGGTAGAGAAAGGAAAAGGAAGAGAGAAGGCAAAAGGTAGAGAAAGATCGTAAAGGAAGAAGATAGAAGCCAAAGGCAAAGAGAAAGAAGAGGAGTAGAAGCAAAAGAAGGAAGAAATAAGAAGAGACGTAGAAGAGAAGTAGAGAAAGAAGAAATCAGAAGGAGCACTATAGCATTAGTTTAAGTCGTCTGATTTATAAATCAGACATCCAATTTGAGTTTAATTCATATTCATATACATTGAGTTCCTTAGTATTTTGTGATCTACATCGCCATTTACTCCCATATTTTTGCATTTTGATACTGAAAATATTTCATATTCTTTTAAATTCTGAGTTGTGATCTTGATTTCTAAACACCAATTTGCTCCCTATGTTCGACCTCGGACTTCAAATTCAAGTAATAAAATTATATTTGTTTTGAACGCTTTTTCGACTATATTACAACGCAATACTTTTAAACACCGATCCAGCGCTTTAAACACCCAGATTCTGGATATTACATGGGTTGGGTACATGTTTAGATGGTAGAGATCTGGGTTGACGAGAATTAGCAATAAACCTAGTTTGCAAGATGCCCAGAGAAGTTTTCATTTGCTGCATGAGCTGGAGCATAGACCCTTGCATTTCTGCCATCTGTCGATTCAAATAAGCTTGCCCTACGGGTTGACGGCCATTCCAAGCTGGTTGATTGACCTAATTTAGGGGCAGCTGAGTGTAAACATGACCCTGACCCATTGGTCTTTATGGAGCATTGTTGCTGGGTTGGAATTGGGTTAGCTGCCCGGGGTTTTTCCAAGAGAAGTTAGGGTGGTTCCTCCAACCCAGATTATAAGCATTGGAGTAAGGGTTGGACCTAATGTTCTCCTATACAATATAGACATCCTCATAGGGTGAGGATGGAGAGAGAGAAAGGGAGGGATAAGAGAAACTAGGATCAAAGGTCCCAGTTTGGAACCCATGGGTTTTTGAATAATACTGGCTCATAGGTTGAGCCACATCCAGTTGATTCACGAACTCCCATCTGATCAATCGATTTTTTACTTAAGCAAATATTTTATCGAAATAGAAATTGAGTGGCGAAAAAATCAATCGTCAATAATTAAAATAAACCACACACACGAGAGCGGGTTGTATCCGTAGGGAGGAATGATTGCAGTAAATTCACGAGTGTAGAGCCATCATGTTTATAGAAGTATTCGCGAAATTAATTCAATGAATATGCTACTTTGAATGTCTCTTCCAATTTCATGAGAAGTTGAGGGATATTTATATAAATTTCACGTCAGAAATCAAGTTCCAAAAATATGTAGATGATGCATGCTTGTGGCATGTCATATAAATTTTAGTTGCATGCAAATCTGAATCCAATTTCAATGTTAAATGATGTGCATAACATAAGTTAAGCAATTTCAAGAAAATATAAGTGTATCCTTGCAATTTCACTTCAATTTAATATTCCAAAAATAAAAAATCCATCTCTCTTCAATGGCATGCAATGTAAATATTAATTAAACCCAAAACAGAGGAAATCTTCCTCTCGTGCGTGTGCAAAGAGGAGGCGATGGCGGGCCGTGGGAAGCTCGGAGGAGGATAAGCATGATGAGAGCTTTCCGATGGTGGTGGTGGTCCTCCGAACGGTGGCCAGCGGTCTCATCGACGACGTGGAGGATGGCCGGTGTCGGTAGCGGCTCGCCGGCATGTGCGGCCTGCTTCCAATCTTCAGAAGGCGTGGTTGATCTCGTGACGGTGCAGTGAGGCTGTTGGAATCGATGGCGCGAAGTTTCGAGGCTTGTAGACGTGGCTGCGTGGAGGAGCTTCAAGGTGAGTTTGGGTTCTTTCAGTCTGTTGGAGAAGAAGAAGATGAAGAAGCAGAAGGAGAGGAGGAGGACTGCTGCGTGGATGGCACGTCGCACATGAGGGGTGTGTGCGCAAGCGTGCACATGCACGCTAAGAGGGTGCGCGTGGTGGGGCTGCTGTGTGAGGCGTGGCTGCTTCGCGCATGGGCGTGGCTACGCACGATGAGGGGATGTGCACACAAGGGCGTGGCGGGCTGCTGGAGGAAGTGTTGTTGCGCAAAGGATGGGCGCGCATGCGCGCGCGAGGCCTGCTGCTACAGTCTCCGCACGAGGAAGTTGATGGGTGCAGGCATTGACGAAGTTGGCTCTAAAACACCGTGCACTCTCCAGCCATCGAGTTTGCCTTTTCCACAGTGATCCCCTGATGGAAGAGATCCTCTCTAGCATCCGTAGTTCTTCCCCTTTTTGAACCCAACGCGTGGGCTTTTGCTTTAATAAATCTTCCTCGACTTTCCCTCTTTTCATTTAGGCCTTGCATGATCTCCTCCAACAACACCCGCATGATGAGGTCCTACTGTTAAGAGGCACGGTTCTACTGGCGGAGGGGATAGTGAAAATTGCACTAAGACCCTACATAAATATATATATATATCAAATTTTACCAAGGTATTCTCTAATTAATATAGACAAACACTTAACTCTAATTACAATCTAATGAGGCATGTTTTACATGTACTTAGGCTAATTAGCACTCCATTAAAGTGGCTTGATCAGATACCTGCATGCCTAAGTTTTGCTAGTCCCTAGCAAAAGTGACAGAAGTGACCAAAGATTTCTTTCTTTCTTTCTCTTTATTTCAAAAATTTATAGATCTAGAAAAATGTAAAAATAAGTGATAGTAGCCTAGGTAACGGATCTAAGTGAAAAGCCAACTTACATTTGCAATTCGCACTTAACCCTTGGTAAACATTTCTATTGGGATAGGTAACTACTTCCCTCGGGGGTAAAGTAGAAAATAATCTATAGTTTGACCCCGACATTTTGGCTTAGATAGGAGATACTGAGTTGAATGGATTCATATTTGGTGGCACACACTCATCTAGTGCTACATGTAATCTAGTACTGCAGACTCTAGATCTCTAGACTATCAAACAAGTCAACTCAGACAAAGGCTAAACACTATGCTCTATTTGCGTTCCCTTGTGCTCACTCACTCTCTCCTTTCTTTTTCTCTTTCTTCCATCTTTCTCTTCTGAGATCACATATCTTACCAAATTTTTGTAAATGCACTCAATATTTGGTAGCCTCACATGGCATTCACACGTCAATGAAAATCCTAACAACTCTACAACTAAATTAGAAGTCCTTAGCCAGTATTCAGGTGATTAGAAATACTGAAATATAGGTATGGGTCATATTTGGTAGATCGTAATGAGTATTTTTGTTGTTGCCTCAAAAACATTGATAAAAATTGACATGAAGATAAAACTCCAAATTTGGACTCTCTTTTTTTTTTTTCATTTTCTCCTTCTTTTTCTTTTCTTTTTCTTTTATAAATATTTTTCCACTCTCTTTTTTTTTGCTTTTTTTTATAAATTAACATTACAAGATGCAAACTTTTATTCATGAAGCATTATTAGGGATGATGATGGTCAAGAGGATATTGTGTGACTTATTTGGTGGAAGTACCTCCTTTCGGCACCGAGAAAGGATGGATAAGACAAGTGTATTTCTGACCTTTGACACTATTACCCTCCTTTAGCTGAGGACTCTATGAAGGATGGTCGTAACCATCCATCGTAGTCATAGTTTTATCAAGACTCACTCTCTGTGTATCTGCCTTATTTGGTAACCTTCAGGAATTCACACAATGTACGCACACAAGAACAGAGAACGAAAACCATGCCTAAATCTAAGGTATTCTCATTGTTGTCGACGTTTTTGTGCAGGTTTAAAGGATGTCACGTTGTAGTATAACCGACAAAACGTCTAAACAAATATAAAGAATTTTATTACTCGAAGACCGGAGTATCCGAGGTCGATCACAGGGAGCAAATGGAATTTACTACTAGTCAAAATGTAATTGAACACTCTAATTTACTCAAAATATCAATTCAAATGTGAATGTATGCAATTAAAAATAATTAGGACAAAAATATGAAATTGGACGTCTGATCACAAGATCAGACGTCTTAAAAGTATTTCTCCTTTTCTTCTTCTTCTGCAGTCTCTCATTTTCTTCTTCGTTTGCTTCTTTCTCTGCTTTCTTTCTTGTCTTGCGAAGCCTTCTTCTTCTTCTTTTGATCTTCTAATCTTTCTTTGCCTCTCTTCTTCTCTGTGTCTTGCTCTTTCTTCTTCTGCTTTCCTTCTTCTCCTGCGAAGGCTTCTTTCTTTCTTCTTCTTCTCTGTCTTGCTCCTTCTTTCTTTTCTTCTTCGCCTTGCCTTTCCTTCTTCTTCTTCTGTAGCGGCCAAATCCTTCTCCTGCGTTTAGCCTGGCCTGCATAGGAGCAAAACCTAACCCTTCTCGCTCTACCCGCACGTCTCTCTCTTAAGCAGTGAACTCACAGACGCTCTCCCAGAGCCACAGCCATAATCGGGTCGGATCGTACCCGGGACCAGGCGCACCTGCAGGTGACGATGCGCGAGGAGTGGGTAGGTCTAGGTCGGGTTGGATCCGCCAGATCCGCGTGGTCAAGCCGCGAACGAGGCGGGTGTGGGGTCAGTGAGGGACCTCACCCCTATGCTTACGGAGGCAACCAGCTTAATGCACAAATACAATTTATAGCGTACTTGAGTGTTGCAATCCCACGATGTGGGACTAAAGGGTCCTGATTTCACGAGCGCCCGCAGACTCTCGTATGCAATTGCCCAAGCGGATGGCTCTGCTGGCGCTCCGTGCTGGGCTCACTCACCTCGCGACACTCGCGTGAGTCTCCTGCATCTGCAACCTGGGAAGCCTGATGCCTGGAGCTTCGTTGGAGCTTCATCAGAGGTCGTCCATGGCGGCAGCGGCTCAAACACTGTCATACACAAAACGAGCCTCACGGCCCAATCAGATCAGCTAGAGACCTTCGCCGTGCCACAGCGAAGGCGGTGGACAATGCTGCAGGTTGCCGGTCGGCCTAGGCGTGCGTGCCTAGGTCAACCTGTTGCCGGAGATGGTGGGTTGTTCGGGGGGTGATTATGGAGGTCTGGAGTGGCAGTTGTGGGGTGGAGCGAGTTCCTGGTGGTGAGGCGGAGCTCTCGAAGTGGTTGGCGAGCCGTGTGGGGGGCTGGAATGGTGGAAGCGGCTCGCCGGAGGTCAGTCAGTGATGTGGAAGATGAGGGTGGTCAGCATCGGTCGAGGGGTAATCAGATGAGATAACAGGGGGAAAAGAGAGAGGAGAGGATGGAGAGGAGTTCTAACCTAATTGTAAGGACGAAAGGGGACGGAAGGCAGACAGCAGTACCTGCTGTCGTCGGGGAAGATGACGCCCAGTGGGGGAGAACGGCGGAGACAACGGGGCTGAGGCGGCGTGCGCGGGTACTGCGCGACGCGGAGGGAAGTCAGGAAGCTAACTCTGCCACTGGTTTTGTGACAGAGCGAAGAGGGAGGGGAGGGGGGCTCGTCGGAGCTTGCTGGGACTTTCGGCTGGGTAGGAGGAGACGAATTGGGGGTGGACACTCGGCCAAATCAAGCTTGCCTTCTGCGGCAGGGTCTGGGGTGTCTTTTATAGGTGCTGGCCGCACCTACCAACGCGTGGAGACTGTGCAATCAACGCTGCTGGCTCATCGGAGACGGAAGGAAGGTGGATACCCAAATCTCTCGTGTGTTCGCACGAGAGATTGGGTTCACACCAGCGATTGTAATTGACTTTATAAGGAAGGGAATTCCTCAGAGAATCCTCCTTCCATTTCTGGGAGGGAATCTCTGAGGGATTAGAGAGCAATCCCTCTCCGAACCTCGCCGGAGCTCGGTTCTGCCCTAGCAATGGTGGCAGGACCGGTTTGCAAAGGAGGTGAAGAACCTAGGGGGCTCTCTGCAAAGGTATTCAAAAGATAGGGACCAATTTGTTATTTGGGTGTACCAAATTGCAAAGTAGGTCAAGATGACCTCTCCTTAGGTCCAAATTTTGGTACAAACCTAATTTGGACCTAAGGAATCCAATGGCGAAGTTGGATTTCAGGTTTTACCTCGTTTGACTGTATATTTTGCGTAAAAACCCAAATTAGGTTAATTGAAGAGCTAGGACCCTAATCTAGGTCAAACTAGGTTCCAAAGGCCAAATTAAGTGTTCTAAATCCTAGAGGATGTTTTTCCATGATTTGTAGAGGGTTTACTTGCTTTTTGTTCTGACCGGAACCTTGTTAATTTAAGCGGGTCTGTTTTAGGGTTACCAAGTGTCATTTAGTTCTTAGATTGCACATAAACCCATTTCTGATTGACTCAACCCTCTTTTTATCTCATTTATACCATTTGACCTATGTTTTGCCTCTGAGAAATCCCGTTTACATACTGCAATGGTAAAATTGCAGTTTTAACCTTTATTTCATGTTTTCTTCTCAAGGCACTTGTTCCTTCAGTTAGGCCTTCTTCTAGGTTATGTAGGAGCTTTTATCTTCTTTATTGGGTCAAAATGAGCTAGTTATGGCTCATGATGAGGCTCTCATCACTCATCTAATAGTCCAGAACTTAAGAGTCCTTACACTAGACTTAGCGCACCAGTAATCTCTCTACATTCTTCTCACAAATATGAGGTGGATCTAATAGAAGATAGTATGCCTGACTCCCTTTTAACTGTCCAAGGGTTCAGTAAACTAAAAATGCTTATTGATTTTCTACAAAGATCTATTACCCAGTCTACGTGTAAGTGAATGTAACTGTACTGGATTCTGAACTTAAGAAATAATTCAAGAAGAAAAACTTCAATGGCACTTCCTTGATAAATTTTCTACTAGGGACTAACCAATTTTGGTCAAGAAAATAAAAGAATTTTTTTTTGGCAAATACACTATCCTAAATGTATGCAATTATTTACAAATGCTATAAACATCCTCAAGTTATACCCCCCCATGCCTAAGATTGACAATGTCCTCATTGGAAAAATAAAGACACAGAAGAAGAACACCTGAGGAGGAGAGTGGGAGGAGCTAAGGCTCCTCAAGCCGAAGTGTGTCCAAAACCTGGCCATCTGAAAGAGTAACAAAAGGTTTAAGTCATTGGCCATTCACCTTAAAGCTCACACCAAAAGTAGGGTTCCGAATTTCTACAGCTCCATGAGGGAAGGCATTGATAACAACATACGGCCCATCCCAACGGGACTTGAGCTTTCCTGGAAATAATTTAAGTCTAGAATTGAAAAGCCAGACCCACTGGTTGGGGTCAAAGGTCTTTCTAATAATGTGCTTATCATGGAAGGCCTTTGTACGATGTTTGTATGCTTGAGAAGTTTCACAGGCTTCATTATGAAGCTCCTCAAGCTCACATAACTCTAACATACGTGCCTTTCTCGTTTTATCCAGATTCAAGTTAATGTTTTTAATAGCACATTAGGCTTTGTGTTGGATTTCAATGGGAAGATGGCATGCCTTTCTGTAGACAAGACGGAAAGGAGACATGCCCAAGGGAGTCTTATACGCAGTTCCATAGGATCAAAGAGCATCATTTAGTTTTTTAGCCCAATCCTTACGGTCAGGCCTGATAGTTTTTTCTAAAATTCGTTTCATCTCCCTATTAGACACTTCAACTTGTCCACTCATTTGGAGATGGTAAGGTGTGGCTATCATGTGGTTAACTCCCAAATTTTGGAGTAGTCTTGTGAATTGTACGCTCTTGAAGTGAGGTCCTCCATCACTTATGATCATCCTTGGGCACCCGTACCGAGAAATGATATTAGCCTTAACAAAACCCAAGACCACGGAATGGTCATTGGTTTTCGTGGGTATGGCTTCTATCCATTTCGATACATAGTCCACAGCCAGAAGGATGTACTCATATCCGAAGGACACATGAAAGGGACCCATGAAGTCGATGCCCCAAATATCAAAGAACCCAACAGGGAGGATAGGTTCGTGGGGCATCTCATCCCTTTTTCCGATGGTTCCCATCTGCTGGCAACGTAGACATGCGCCCACATATGTATGTGCATCTCGGAATAATATGGGCCACTAAAAGCCTGACGGAAGAACCTTATGGGCATTCTTTTTTCCACTAAAATGTCCCCTGATGAGAGCCTCATCATGAGCCATAACTAGCTCATTTTGACCCAATAAAGAAGATAAAAGCTCCTACATAACCTAGAAGAAGGCTTAACTGAAGGAACAAGTGCTCTGAGAAGAAAACATGAAATAAAGGTTAAAACTGCAATTTTACCATTGCAGTACATAAATGGGATTTCTCAGAAGCAAAGCATAGGTCAAATGGTCCAAATAAGATAAAAAGTGGGTTGAATTAATCAGAAATGGGTTTATGTGCAATCTAAGAATTAAATGACACTTGGTAACCCTAAAACAGATCCGCTTAAATTAACAAGGTTCCGATCAGAATAAAAATCAAGCAAACCCTCTAAAAATCATAGAAAAACATCCTCTAGGGTTTAGAACACTTAATTTGGCCTTTGAAACCTAGTTTGACCTAGATTAGGGTCTTAGCTCTTCAATTAACCTAATTTGGGTTTTTACGCAAAATGTCCAGTCAAACGAGGTCAAACCTAAAATTCAACTTCACCATTGGATTCTTTAGGTCAAAATTAGGTTTGTACCAAAATTTGGATCTAAGGGGAGGTCATCTTGACCTACTTTGCAATTTAGTACACCCAAATCACAAATAGGTCCCTATCTTTTGAATATCCTTGCAGAGAGCCCCCTAGTTTCTTCGCCTTCTTTGCAAACCGGTCCTGCCGCCATTGCTAGGGCAGAACCGAGCTCCGACGAAGTTTCGAGAGAGATTGCTCTCTAATTCCTCAGAGATTCTCTCCCAGAAATGGAAGGGAGATTCTCTGAGGAATTCCCTTCCTTCTAAAGCCAATCAAATTCGCTGGCGTGAACCCAATCTCTCGTGCGAACGCACGAGAGATTTGGGTATCTTTCTTCCTTCCAACTCCGGCGAGCCGGCTGACCTAATTGCACGTTTTTCACGCACTGATAGGAGCGGCCAGCACCTATAAAACACCCCTCGGACCCGGCCGCTCATCTTAAGCTTGATTTTGACGGAGATCCCCTCCAAATTTCTTCTCTCCCATCTCCGGCCAAACGACCCACAAGCTCCGGCGACCGCCTTCCCTCCTTCTCGTCACTCTGCTGCCATACCAGCAGCAGAGTCCTCTCCGCCTCTTCCTCCCGCGGCGCGCTGTACCCTGCGCGCAAGCTCCTGACTTCATCTTCGTCGCCGCTTCCTCCCCCAGGGTCTTTCTTCCCCGACGACGGCAGTCACGAGCCGTCCTCTCCGCCGCCTCCCTTCCCTCCAGACAACCCCAGATACGTTCTCCACCCTCTCCTCTCTCTTTTCCCCCTGTTATCTCCCTTGATCGACCTTCGACAGACGCTAACCACCTCCATCATCTTCGCCTCCGACCACACTCCGGCGAGCCGCCCACACCACTCCAGCCCTCCACACGGCTCGCCAACCACCTCGAAAGCTCTGCCTCACCTCCAGGAACACACTCCACTCTACCACTGCCACTCCAGCCCTCCACAATCACCCCCCGACCAATCCACCATCTCCGGCCACAGGTTGACCTAGGCACGCACGCCTAGGCCGACCTGCGGCCTGCAGCACTGCCCACCGCCTTCGCCGTGCCACGGCGAAGGTCTCTAGCTATTCTGATTTGGCCGAGAGGCGCGTTTTGTGTATGACAGGGTTTGAGCCGCTGCCGCTATGGACGACCTCTGATGAAGCTCCCACGAAGCTCCAGGCACCCGGTCTTCCAGGCTACAGGTGCTGCATACTAGCGCGAGTGTCGCGAGGTGAACGAGTCCAGCCAAGGAGCGCTAGCAGAGCCAGCAGCTACGGGGCAATCGCACGACGAGGCTTCTGCAGGCGCGCGTGAAGGCGAGACCAGATAGTCCCACATCGTGGGATTGCAACCCTCAGGTACCATATAAGTTGTTTTTGTGTTTTACTCTTATCGCCTCAGTAAGCACAGGGGTGAGGTCCCTCACTGACCCCACCCGCCTCGTCCGCGGCCTGACCACGCGGACCTGGCGGATCCGACCCGACCTAGACCTACGCACTCCTCGCGCATCACACACCTGCAGGTGCGCCTGGTCCCGGGTACGATCCGACCCGATTAAGACCGTGGCTCTGGTAGAGCGGTTTGAGTGAATTGCTTGAGAGAGAGAGACGCGCGGGTAGAGGGAGAAGGATTAGGTTTTGCTCCTGTGCAGGCAGGCTGATCGCAGGAGAAGGACTTGGCCGCTGCAGAAGAAGGAAAAGCAAGCCAAAGAAGAAGAAGAAGGCAACGAAGAAAGGAGGAGCAAGATCGAAGAAGAAGAAAGAAAGAAGTCTTCGCAGGAGAAGAAGGAAAGCAGAAAGATTAGAAGTCTTCGCAGAGAAGAAGAAGAAGGACAAGGGAAGATTGCAAAGAGATCAGAAAGGCAAAGCAGAAGAAGGAAGAGAGAAAGAAAGATCACATTTAAGACGTCTGATACATAAATCAGACGTCTAATTCTATTTTTTTACATCTTTTTTAAAACTCTTTGAATCAATTATATTTGCATTTAACAGTTGTATTCTTGGGTTTTACAAAGTACTGAGTTTGCTCCCTGTGTTCGACCTCGGATACTCTAGTTGTTCGAGTAATAAAATTATTTATATTTGTTTAAACGTTTTGTCGGTTCTACTGCAACGTAATACGCCTTTAAATCCGCACAAAAACGTTGACAACATTTTGGCGCCGTTGCCGGGGAGCAACGGGCACTTTTAAAGCTTTTGAGTACAACTTTTCTATCTAATATCTGACTTAACTTCTCTTTTGTTGTGTTCAATCAGGGAAAGCAAAACAAAAAGGAAAGAATAGCAACTGCACAACAGATAGGAACAGGTAATCTCCATAAGCCCTCTCCCTTAACCCTCTCACAATCTAAAAAAAAAGAAAAAAAAAAGAGAGAAATCAACTTAGGGCTACCTGTCTTATATTTAGTAACTCATCAAGTTGCCTGATTTTCATTTCAACATATTTTTGTCTGTCATCCAACTAAGGCAACTAGGGCTAAAACTTTCTTGATTGAGCCCTAGGTGCTAATTTCTAAGGCAACTAAATTGGACCCATTAGAGCCAAGTTAGGATTGCAAAGCTAGGGTTTTTAGAGACACATCTTCTCTAAAACAAAGAAACAAACTTTCCAAAAAGAAGTGTGCCTAAACCGTGTTTGAAAAGATTTATACAAGAGGAACCCTAAGCAAATCAGGCTGATAATCCATTTGAACCATAAAAGGAAGGACCTAAAAGCTCTCAAAGGAACAAGAGGTGAAGTTGATCCCTCGAGTCAACCAACCTTAATATTAGGTCACTTTTTGCACTCAAAATACTTAAAAGTTCAAGTGGAACATTAAGCACCTTGATCTTAAAATAAAAAAGGTAGACTTAAGAGGTCAAGATCCCCATTCTGGTCTACCTGGAACCGCAGTGACAAGAGAGGTCGGGTGGGGGAAACCCTATAACCCGTGGGGACGCTCTACCGTGTAGGGGTCTTTGCGGGACTCTCCCTCTCTGGCTGCCCAGGTATCTCTCAGGTGGACGATCTTCTGATCCAGGGGTCCATCTGCCCGAACCTCTATAGTCACCCAACAATTCTTGGGTGTCTTGATTGGGTCCAGCACCTTCTAATCTCATCACATTTTTCGGTGCATGTTCGGTAGGAGGTCCTTAAGACCACCTTTAAGACCTCCCTTAGAAATTCATTCTCGTCGAGGCCAAGCCTCGACGCCCTTGTTTGTGCAGCAACCCCACCACATAAATCTTTCATCTGATTCAGACCCTGATTCTCCTTCTTCTCCCATCATGGCACAACCCATTGAAGAGGAGAATAACCTTGAACACCAACTTCAACGCTTGAACGATCTCTTTCAGAACTTTGTAAACCCACCACAGCGACCTATGATGCGAGATCACTATAATCCCGCTGCGGTGGCAATCGAACCCTGAGTACGAATCCCAATTGGAGGACCCGATTCTGATCTGAAGCCCAATATGATTCATGCCATACCAAAGTTCCGTGGGCTTAACTCTGAGGATCCATTCCAACACATTAAACAACTCAAGCATCTGGCCCAGACCTTCGGGTCAGATGTACAAAATCGGGATATCCTACTCATGAAAATGTTTTCGTTCTCCCTCTTGGACAAGGCCGCGCACTGGTATCAGACTCAGACCCGCCCGATCAACACTTGGGAGGAATTACAGTCTGAATTTTTGAAAAAATTCTTCCCTGTTGGCCGGATGAATGCCTTGCGCCACCAGATCACTCATTTCACTCAACAACAGGGAGAACCTCTTCACGAAGCTTGGGATCGATTCCTAGATCTCATGCGAAAGTGTCCCCATCACGGAGTTCCTAAGTGAGAACAAGTCCAGTCTTTTTACCAGGGACTCCGTGAGGATATTCGTCTAATCGTCAATGCAACATGTGGAGGAAACATCATGGGCCAACACGAGGACACGGTATGGGAGATTCTCGAAAACATGTGCGAGAACTCCATAAACAATGACTCCTTGGGCTTATTCGACAGGACGAATGCCCGCGCATCGACGAATCTAAGAGGGACACATGAGATGCATGACCTGTCCACTTCTGTTGACCTGGAATTGATGGCCAGTCGGTTGGACAAGGTCTCTATCATAGAAAAGAAGGTGGACCAGCTAACTCGACATTTGCAGCAAGCCACCTCTGCACAAAACTCTTTTGCACGACCTCCTCTGGCAAGGGAAACAGTGCAAAACATCTATCACCAACCTGCCAAGGGGATGGGCCCCTATCCACCCCCGTCTACCTCCCAGACCGGAGTGACCTCCGATCCCTTCTACTCGAGTTGGGGGAACTCTGAACCCTCGTATTCTGACTTTCCTGAGGTTCCTCAGAACTGTGAGGACCTCAACGCCATCCAGAATGACCCATACTCCAATACCTACAACCCTGGATGACGAAATCATCCTAACTTTCAGTGGGCGGGAAATTCTCAAAAACCACCATATCAACCCCGCCCACAAGCTCCTCGTCCATATCAGCCGCCTCAGCCTCGACCCAATCCCACCTACCAATCCGGGCAAATTCAGGATCAACTGACTCTTATCCTTCAAACGCTGGCTGACATTCAAAAGACGAATGCGGCAATGCAAAAACAGCACAAGGACGAGATCACAGAGGTTCGCAACTAACTGGCCCAGATGGCAAATTCCCACCAACCTGGCACCCTTCCTTCGCAACCTCTGCCCAACCCAAATAACGTGCCGACCCAGAGGCGCATTATGAATCCAAATCCAGGCCACGCACATTTGATTTATCAGGCCCCTGCTACTCCATCACCAGACGGGATGGAGGCTTCTACATCTTATGCAGAATTTCAGCAGCAGCCACCTCTCCTACCTAACCCAAACCAAAGTCAGGCTGGATTAAACTCTGTAACAACACGTAGTGGTAAAACAACACAAGACCCACATTATCTGAACCACTCCAAGCCTGATAATCGCCAAGACCCTAGGGTAGTCATCCAAGATACTACTGTCCCAGATCAAGAACCTGGACCTATCCTAGAGGAACCAGCTAGGATCCCATTTCCTGAGGCCTTGACCAAAGGAAAAAGGACAACCAAACCTGTGGCTCCTGAGGAGGATCTGGTCAAGCTCTTTGAACAGGTCCAGATAAACATCCCGTTGATGGATGCAATCCGCCACATACCGGCTTACGCAAGATTCTTGAAAGACATATGTACACCTAAACGTAAGCCGCGAACCAAGGATGGGAATCCGATCGTACTGTCAGAGCAAGCCAGCTCTGTCATCCTGAGCAAACTCCCACCCAAGGCTAAAGACCCAGGAACCCCCTTGATTTCTTGTAAAATTGGTGAAACCCAACTTGATAGAGCCCTACTAGACCTAGGTGCCTCCATAAATTTAATACCTACATCCCTCCTTGACCACCTTGAAGAATCTGAACTTAAACCCACTGAGGTGACATTGCAGTTAGCCGATCGATCCATCAAGTCACCCAAAGGAATACTCGAGGATGTCATTGTTAGGGTACGAGATTTTTATTTCCCAGTGGACTTCATAGTACTGGACATGGATGCACCTAAGAACCCAAGGGACACACCAATCATATTAGGGAGACCCTTTTTGGCCACTGCTAGGGCCAATATAAACTGCGAAGAGGGCCAGATAGAATTAAAATTTGGGAATCAAAATCTGAAGATTGACATTTTCAAGGCCCAACAAGGGATTAATTGCGGGGTTATAGAGGAAATTTGTGATGTCAAAGCCGTGGTTGATGAACTGCATATAGAGGACAACCTGATTATTCCTGATCAACCACTAGAAAATCAAAAACCACTAACAGAGGAGTGCGAACACGATCTAGACACACCTATGACTCCTACCATTGCTCCCGATACAAACCCTGAGCCACCCGCTGCTGCTGACAATCCTGTCATGGAACTCAAGCCCCTTCCCGAACATCTAAAATATGTCTTTTTGGATTCAAATCAAACGTTTCCTGTGATTATCAATTCTCGACTCACACTTGACCAGGAACTCCATTTGATTTCTGTTCTCCAGCAACATCGTAGAGCCATTGGATGGACTCTAGATGATTTGACTGGTATAAGCCCTTCATACTGCATGCATCGAATCTACACAGAAGAAGGCTCACGACCTTCAAGAGAAATGCAAAGGCGCCTAAACCCTAACCTACAGGAGGTCGTGAAAAAGGAGATCATTAAGTGGTTAGATGCAGGGATCATCTACCCGATCTCCGACAGTCGTTGGGTGAGTCCAACACAAGTGGTACCTAAGAAGGCAGGACTTACCATCATCACGACTGAAACCGGGGAAGTCATTCCTACCCGAATAGCTAATTCGTGGAGAGTCTGCATTGAGTACAGAAGACTAAATTCCTCCACGAAGAAGGATCATTTCCCACTACCATTTATTGATCAGATCCTCGAGAAACTAGCGGGAAATAAATTCTTCTGCTTTCTTGACGGGTACTCCGGTTACAATCAGGTGGCAATCCATCCAGAGGACCAAGAAAAGACCACATTCACCTGCCCCTTCGGGACGTACGCGTTTCGAAGGATGCCGTTCGGTCTCTGCAATGCACCTGCAACTTTTCAGCGGTGCATGCTTGCCATATTCTCAGATATGGTAGGTGATTATCTGGAAGTCTTCATGGATGACTTTTCAGTTTTTGGACAATCATTTGACGATTGCCTCCAACACTTGGTCCATATACTCAGGCGGTGCATCGAGGTGAATTTGGTTCTTTCCTGGGAAAAGAGCCATTTCATGGTGCCTGAGGGAATTGTCCTGGGACATTTAATCTCAGAGAAAGGCATCCAAGTGGATCGAGCTAAGGTTAACCTGATTTCCAAGCTCCCTATGCCTAGCTCGATTAAGGACATCCGATCTTTTTTGGGGCACGTCGGTTTCTACCGTCGATTCATCCCTGATTTCTCCAAGATCGCGCGCCCCCTGACCAATCTTCTCTCCAAGGATGTACCTTTCGAAATTTCCAAGGAATGCACTCAAGCATTTGAGATCCTACATGACTGAGTCACCCAAGCCCCAATCCTACAGTCCCCTGATTGGTCTCAACCCTTTGAGATCATGTGCGATGCATCTGACTTCGCTGTAGGAGCGGTTTTGGGGCAGAAAATTGACGGGAAACCTGTGGTCATTTACTACGCCAGCAAAACACTGGATGAGGCTCAGCGTAACTATACGGTTACTGAGAAAGAGCTGCTGGCCGTAGTATTTGCCCTGGAAAAATTCAGATCATACCTTCTGGGTTCCCGTGTTATCATATACTCGGATCACACAGCTGTGAGGCATCTCCTGGCCAAGAAGGACGTGAAACCTCGATTAATCCGCTGGATCTTGCTGTTGCAAGAATTTGACCTCGAGATTCGCGACAAGGCAGGAAAGCACAATGTGGTAGTTGATCACTTATCCCGCCTGACGTGCCTTCGTGCGTGTGTGTTAAGAGGTGTCGTTATAGTTGCACTTGATACGTCGGTTTTAAAAGAAGTAAACGGAGGTGAGTCCGAGTGTCGATCTCAGGGAGGCGTGGAAATCGGATTTTGTTTACCACTTGTTGTCACGAAAAAGGCGGAGTTTTGCTTGCGAAAGAGACGGTTTTGAAAAGTGAGAGATAGAGAGAGTTTAGGGTTAGAAAGCTCTTGGTTTTGATCATGCACTTTAAATAGAAATTAAAATGGCAACTAAATGGAAAATAATTTCATTAAACATGCATTCATAGTTCATGGTTTACAATATTAAATACATGCTTCAACAAGAGTAAATGAAAGCTTAAAAGAGAGAGAGAGAGAGGTAGAGAGAGAGTGGAGAGCGACGAGGCAGCCACGGCGGTGGAGGAGGCTCCGTCGGCGGCTCGTCGTCTCCGGCGATTACAAGAGTGCCTAAGACTAGCTAGGAGAGGAGTGGAGTAGTTGCAAGTGGGAGAGGATGCCTTGAATGGTGGTAGAAGGGGGTTTAAATAGAGTTAAGGGCTTCCTAAAAGAAGAATGTGCTTTAGCGACATCCAGAACGTCGCTAAAACCGCTTCCAGATACGTCGGTGAAGGCCTTCTGCCGCCGGTCAGCCGCCCGCCCCTCTCTCCCTTCAGGCGCGATCCGTGGATGTCGAACGAGAGCCGTCCGATTGATGATCGGACGGCTGAGATCCTCCCGTGCCTGCGCTAGGATCGCGCTTCGGGCGCGCGTGCGCGCGCGCGTTTCCGCCCGGCGTGCGCGCGCGCGTTTCCGCCCGGCGTGCGCGCGCGCGTGGGAGGTGGGGCGCTGTCGTCGCGCCGCGTGGCGCAATCCTAGCCGCTCGCTTCTGATCGCGCGGCTCAATTTTGCCGCGCCCTTCGCCCGCAAGTGATTTCCGCTCCACGCGATTCGAACGCGCGTCGCCGCGACGCGGGCGTGCGCGCTAACCGTTGCGCCACGCCCGCACTTTGTCGCGGCGACCGCGGGCGAGCGCGCGGATCTTGGCCGTTCGATCGAAGATCAACGGCCGAGATGCGTCCTTGGCTGGCTTGGGGGCGTGCGAGCGGCGGGGGCGGGGCGACGTGGCGCGTTCTGGGCCGTTGATCTCTAGATCAACGGTCAGGATTTCTTGGGCCCATTGTGGGAGCTCCGGATGTCGGATTTGGCCGATCTTGAGTCTGTTAGACTCCGTTCGTCGTCCTGAATCCATCCGTGCGGTTCGATTGCTCATCTGAGGCCTGATTTGACAAATGCTTTACACAAATGGCCATTAATACAGTTTATAAGCAATCTTGGTACTTGATGCATGCAATGCTCCTATTCTACTTTATGTTGTGCCTTTTATTCTAAATATGGGCCATATTCAACCTAATTACTACCCCCTTGCGTGGTGTTATCATACCCCCATGCTTACTCCTTGCTAGTCCCTAGCGAGGTTTATTCTAGCCTTTATTTCTTTGGCGAATTCAAGAAGTAATTGCCTAGGCACTTCGTTGCTTGTCAATAAGAGGAACTATACGAAGATCTTAATCTACAAAGACTAAGCAGCGCCCGGGTGTCTGCCAAAATACGAATCGCCCGAATCCTTGCTTTGTATATATAACTATACTTATGTATACGTATATATCTATATATGTCTTTTTAGAATTTTTAGAATTCAGTGTGGGTTGGTAACTTTTTACGGCTACCCAACCCACCCAAAACTCGGTCAAAATCCTAAGTGCTAAGCATCTTGGTGTGAATGTTGTGATAGACTTACTTAACGATAATTGAGACAGACTTCGAGTTTCTACGCCTCTAGGTGATCGGAAAAGAAAATAAATTTTTGCCTGAAGGTGTATTTGTTCGATTGGTAGCTTTCTCCCTGCGTTCATTTTACTTGGGGTCAACACAAGGATTTTCCAGTGTATATCTCCCCGGCTTGTACTACTTCCCCGCTTCTTCCTTAGGTGTTTTTGGTCTTCTTTTTTTTTGTGCAATTATTGAGCTGGGCTCTGGACAACCGACCAATGGGCTGTTACCCACGATCACTTGCCAGCCATACTTGTGCGGTGAAGTGTGGTTTATTTTCTTTTCTTCTTTTTCCTTTTTTTTTTTTTTTTAATTATTATTATTTTTTTTTACGTAGGTGGCTTCCCTAATCTCAAATGTACCTAGAGGCAGTGAAAAAGAAATGGCCTGTGGCTGGGTTCTGGACAACCTGCTAATGGGCTGTTACCCACGACAACTTGCCAGCCATACCACCCTAGAGAGTTCATTAGCTACCCAATTTCTGTCAAAATCTCCGAGAAGTGAGTCTGTGCAGAAATGTGTGCAGATGCTTAGACTCAAAGCTTTCCTGAGTTAGAGGATGAGTTGATAAGTCGTATACTTATCACCTTATTTAGTAGGTGGATTAGAATAGCTTAAAGTTGCTAGGACTCACCGCTAAATCTATATTTTAACGGACACCAGGGCTGATTAAGCCTGAAGGCCTGAAAAGTCTAAGTGTTTAAGTTCTTTTTGTATTATTTCCCACTATTGACAAGTTTCTAATACCTAAGTTTTTCTTCCTAAATTCAATTTTTTTTTTTTTTTATTCATTCAGACTGATTAATTAAGCTCAGGATTATGCAATTTACCATCCCCCCATGCTTAAGTTGGACAATGTCCTCATTGGTAGATTCATGGATGCAGAAGGGTTTAAAAAGATAGTACCTGAGTGACGTAGACTACCAGATCAGTCTGAATCCGCTGGGTTGCCTCCCAGGAAGCGCTGAGTTTAACGCCTCCAGCTGGGCGGTGCACAAACAGGAATGGCTTGGGTCAAGAAGATATGTTCAAAATTTACCAGACCCAAAATCAGAAGTCCACAGATGCGAATAAGGTTGTGGTGGAGTCCCGTTCCAAAGGGGGCGGGAATTCTGTAACAGATATATCATGCATGCCTGTGTCAGATCCTCTCTTAGTTTGTGGTCATGCAAACAAGTTGCTATGGACGAACGCACCCCAAATATGACATGCCAGACACTAAAGATGTAGGTCTGATATTCAGCTTGTGTCCCCATAAAATTGTAATCCATCGAAAGTGTATCAATTCCAGTGGGGATCTTTATTCTGGTAGGGCAGGTAATAAGGTCCAGAGTTTCAGAATGAGCCTTACAATCAAGCATGAAGCTTCTCTCCAAAGACGAATCCATCTCTTCCGCAACTATGGTTTCATCGCTCATTCCTTCCAAGCCCTTGATCTCAAGAATATTTTCTGCCACCTTCTTTGTATCAGATTCATTGTTTGAGGTTATATTAGAGGTAGGGTTAATTTCATCCTCTAGATCATATTTTTTCTCTCGGCCTTCCTCCAACTTTGTGATGGGGATTCCAACTGATTCATAATCAATTTCTTTAAAATTGTAACTCCATTCTCCATCTATGATGGTGGCTGTTGCTCCCACCGGATTGCTTCACTTGGGCCGATTAGATTCAGATTCCAAGGCCTCTCCCCTTACATTCTCAGTTTCCTCCTGATGTTCATTCTTAATGCCCCTCAAATTGTGTTCCAAGGAATCCTTACTGTCCTTATTCACTGAGCTGTCCAACTCCTGAGGGGTATCAATGGTGGACTGAACCAAATCAGGATGACTAGGTGTAGTCCAATTGATCATGGTAGGTCCTTGCTTTATGAATTCCATGAATGGCGTTGTATGCAACAACTTTCTTTGGCCTTCTTCCCCCAATTGTTGGAACAACTCCAACATGGCATGTTGCCCTTTAACCAATTCTTGATTTTGTCTGTGTAGTTCTAACTGGAGGTTATCAAGAATTGACATGGTGTCATTTGGTGTCCTTTGGATTTCCTCCTTGAAATCCAGGTTAAGAGAGTATGGTTGAGGTTGTGGATCAGAATCCATATTGGTGTTTAGGTTCTTGTGTGGGTCCTCTATTCTATCATGTTCAGGGTCCAGTTCTTCAAGAGGAACCATTCTCTGTTTGGTCCTACTCCAGAATAGTTGAGGTTCTAAGTCCTCCTCCCAGTCAGATTCTTCATCAGGGGACCAAATCAGAGGTTGATGATCCTGGGCTTGCCTAGATTTCTGATCATTTTCTGATTTCCATTTGTCTAGAACTCCTTCTAATCCAAAGGTCAAGTAGGCAAGGTTGTTGAATTTAGATGACCTTTCTTGGTTATTATCCCGAGATGGGTAGGGTTCTTGGTGTTCTCCTAAAGTGTAGGTCCTATCACAGTAGAGCGGGTCAGACCTAAATGAGGAGGCATCGTGAGGACAATCGAGATATGGAGCCCCATGATTTGAATTGTACCCTTGGGTGGCTATGTTGGTTGTATTCCAATAAGAAGTTGGCGCGGTTTGGTCATAGTTGGGCCAAGAGGGATATTCAAGGTTGTACCCCCAACTTGGTGGTTGGTTAGCCCAAGTCGGCTGTGGGTATGGTCTACTTGGGTTAGCATACAAATCCTGTTGGGGGTAATTTGGGTAAGATGGATAGGCATTGAAATCCATGGAAGAAATGGAGGGATGCGGGAAGAACAGATGAGAGAGAGTTGTGCACTCAATCAAACAAACAAGCCTAATCCTTATGGTGTATTCCTTAGGAGACCTAGAAATCTCACAAAGGTTGATTAAGTCCGTAAACACTGGACTCCCCTTCCCAAGGCTAATCTGGCCAGGTTGATTACGAGGGGATTGCAGGGAAGGTTCTTCCTTTGGCTTGCGCCTCCGGTTCCATAGACCCCACAACCGCGGTCGTTTGACACTGCCCCGCAGCCTAGCCACCAGATTCTACCAAGGGAATGAAAGCCAAGTGCCTAGCGAACAAAACCTCACCTTTTGAGACTTAACTCAGTCCTGCCTAGGGCACGTCTACTCTGTTTTAACGGGTTAGGATAGTGCTTGTGCTTAGGGTAATGTGATGAGGCGTTGATTGGGGTGGTGCCTCTTAATTTTCCACTTTTCAAGGTGTGTGCTTCTACAAAACAGGGTTTTAAAGCAAGAATTTTTAGGGTGTGGTGTCTTTTAATGTTTCATCCTTACTTTAGTGTTTTTTAGGGTTTACGTGTCTTAATGCTTTCAGACAAGTTTCAATGGGCACGTCAAGTTCTACACACAACTTGGTGAAAGTGGATTTCCTTTTTATCTTGTAGAGGCTCTAAAAACCCTAGTGTACTCATCCTAAAGATCGTGCAGCTTCTATTAGATGAGTTAGTTTTTAGGGTTGAGTAGTGCGGCCCAGGTCAACTCACGGTGGCTTCGCAAACACCACTCAAGAGAGAAAGAAAAGAACACTCCAAGAATTTGTCCAATATATTAGAGTGTACATTTTTTTGTAGGGAGGTGTGTTAAGAATGTGGGTCAAGCAATCATTCGCCACGCCAATTTTTTTCAGTTTTTATGATTTCTTTAGCTTTTTCACGCAAGCAAAAAATGAGAGAGAGAGAGTACTCACTATCGGTCCTCGAGGCGCCTACTTCCTTGCTACCATAGTGGAATGCGTCGCTTCGCCGTCCATGCGCCGAATTCCTGCAACCGTCAAGTAAAAAGGAAAATAGGGCATTAGACGATATGAGAATGAAGGTGGAATGGAGGTGATAAAACAAATCCGTTGCCTCCCCGGCAACGGCGCCAAAAACTGACGTGCCTTCATGCGTGTGTGTTAAGAGGTGTCGTTATAGTTGCACTTGATACGTCGGTTTTAAAAGAAGTAAACGGAGGTGAGTCCGAGTGTCGATCTCAGGGAGGCGTGGAAATCGGATTTTGTTTACCACTTGTTGTCACGAAAAAGGCGGAGTTTTGCTTGCGAAAGAGACGGTTTTGAAAAGTGAGAGATAGAGAGAGTTTAAGGTTAGAAAGCTCTTGGTTTTGATCATGCACTTTAAATAGAAATTAAAATGGCAACTAAATGGAAAATAATTTCATTAAACATGCATTCATAGTTCATGGTTTACAATAATAAATACATGCTTCAACAAGAGTAAATGAAAGCTTAAAAGAGAGAGAGAGAGAGGTAGAGAGAGAGTGGAGAGCGACGAGGCAGCCACGGCGGTGGAGGAGGCTCCGTCGGCGGCTCGTCGCCTTCGGCAATTACAAGAGTGCCTAAGACTAGCTAGGAGAGGAGTGGAGTAGTTGCAAGTGGGAGAGGATGCCTTGAATGGTGGTAGAAGGGGGTTTAAATAGAGTTAAGGGCTTCCTAAAAGAAGAATGTGCTTTAGCGACATCCAGAACGTCGCTAAAACCGCTTCCAGATACGTCGGTGAAGGCCTTCTGCCGCCGGTCAGCCGCCCGCCCCTCTCTCCCTTCAGGCGCGATCCGTGGATGTCGAACGAGAGCCGTCCGATTGATGATCGGACGGCTGAGATCCTCCCGTGCCTACGCTAGGATCGCGCTTCGGGCGCGCGTGCGCGCGCGCGTTTCCGCCCGGCGTGCGCGCGCGCGTGGGAGGTGGGGCGCTGTCGTCGCGCCGCGTGGCGCAATCCTAGCCGCTCGCTTCTGATCGCGCGGCTCAATTTTGCCGCGCCCTTCGCCCGCAAGTGATTTCCGCTCCGCGCGATTCGAACGCGCGTCGCCGCGACGCGGGCGTGCGCGCTAACCGTTGCGCCACGCCCGCGCTTTGTCGCGGCGACCGCGGGCGAGCGCTCGGATCTTGGCCGTTCGATCGAAGATCAACAGCCGAGATGCGTCCTTGGCTGGCTTGGGGACGTGCGAGCGGCGGGGGCGGGGCGACGTGGCGCGTTCTGGGTCGTTGATCTCTAGATCAACGGTCAGGATTTCTTGGGCCCATTGTGGGAGCTCCGGATGTCGGATTTGGCCGATCTTGAGTCCGTTAGACTCCGTTCGTCGTCCTGAATCCATCCGTGCAGTTCGATTGCTCATCTGAGGCCTGATTTGACAAATGCTTTACACAAATGGCCATTAATACAGTTTATAAGCAATCTTAGTACTTGATGCATGCAATGCTCCTATTCTACTTTATGTTGTGCCTTTTATTCTAAATATGGGCCATATTCAACCTAATTACTACCCCCTTGCGTGGTGTTATCACCGCCTTCCTTCTGAAATTATTGATCCTTCCGGACCTATTACAGAACATTTCCCTGATGAGCACCTCCTGACTATCAGTACAAGTCTTCCATGGTTCGCCGATATTGTTAATTACCTGGCATCACATCAGATTCCGCCCGATTGGTCGAAGGCCAAAAAGGACAAATTGCGTTCCGATGCCAAGTATTACCTATGGGAAGACCCGTATCTCTTCCGCATTGGTGCTGATCAGATAATCCGACGATGCGTCACGGAAGTGGAAATCAAAGACATACTCTCATTCTGCCATGACCAGGCATGCGGTGGACATTTTTCGGGACATAAAACTGCATCGAAAGTCCTCCAGTGTGGTTTCTACTGGCCCACAATTTTCAAAGATGCATACGATCACTGTAAGGCATGTTCCCGTTGCCAGACTCTGGGCAACATGAGCCATAGAGACATGATGCCTCTACAGCCGATCTTGGTATGCGAAATTTTTGATATTTGGGGGATTGATTTCATGGGACCCTTTCCTACCTCGGATGGCTTCGAATACATTTTACTCGCAGTTGATTATGTTTCCAAGTGGATAGAAGCCATTCCGACCCGAACCAACAATCATAAAGTCGTTATAAAATTCCTTCATCAAAACATTTTCTCAAGGTTCGGGATTCCGCGTGCTATAATTTCCGACGGAGGGACCCATTTTACGAACGCTCAGTTCAGGTCACTGATGATCAAATATGGGGTGTCACACCGAATCTCTACTCCTTACCACCCCCAAACTAATGGTCTAGCTGAGCTATCTAACCGAGAGATCAAGAAGATCCTTCAGGTTACTGTTCGACCTGATAGAAAAGATTGGTCTTCTCGGCTTCCGGAAGCATTGTGGGCCTATAGGACCACCCACAAGACCCAATTAGGAATGTCTCCCTTCAGACTAGTGTACGGGAAGGCATGTCACCTCCCCGTCGAATTGGAGCATAAAGCCTATTGGGCAGTACGGACCTGTAATCTCGACCTTTCTAAGGCTGGAACCAACAGAAGATTTCAAATGAGCGAGACCGATGAATTACGCCACGACGCGTATGAGAGCTCGCGAATTTACAAAGAACGGGTTAAAGCTTTTCACGACAAACACATTTCTAGAAAGGTCTTTCATCCTGGTCAAAAAGTTTTACTCTTTGATGCTCGACTCAAACTATTCCCAGGAAAGCTAAGATCCAAGTGGGTCAGACCCTACCTAGTCCGCCAAATCTTCGGAAATGGAGCTATTGAAATCAGCCCACTCAGCCACGATTCTGAACCCTTTGTCGTGAACGGGCAGAGACTCAAGCCGTTCATTGACATGACCGATATAGATTTGACTGAGTCATCCTTTACCCTCCTTTCCTCTTGAGCTCATTGCGCCCAACCGATGGCGTAAAACTCAGCGCTTAACGGGAGGCAACCCGTCATTCTTTGAAAAACCTGAAACCGTTTCTGACATCGCTATGCGGAACTCATATTGTACTTTAGGGTTCATCCATTAAAACAGCCGACTTCACCTCAGGTATACCTACCCGAGATTAGAAATCGTTCGCAACAAGTCGCTTCGACCCATTCACTCACCACACACCTGTCCTAATACATGAACTAAGCTGAATTCGAACCCACCTAATTTACAATGGGGACATTGCAAATCTTAGGCATGGGGGGGTATGAAAGTGCAAAATGTCAGAAAATTCATATCAAGAAAGGGTTTCACGTAAAAAAAAAAAAAAAAAAAGTTGATAGAGGGGAGGAACAATTCAGGGTCATACAAATGAGAGGAGGAAAAGAAAGAAAAATGACAAAAAGGAGCAAAATGAAAATGAAAAGAAATAGTCATTAGTAAAAGGTTAAGGGGTTAACTGAAGTTCTAGAAAAAAAAAAAAAAAATGGGAACAGAAAAGTGCTATGGAGACATAACAAGAGATTAGCGGGAACGCTGGTCTTAGGCCTCTTGGGCCAGATTTTTAGCTTAAAAATTCACGTATCCATTAAAATCTGGATAATCCTCAAGAGGTTGAGGAAAATGCGAAGCTTAAGTATTAGGTCTAAGGCTTAGGAAGTATTCGGCCTCGTTAACTGACCTCCGGTTTGCGGGATTCGGTAACCTAAGCACCCAAATTCACACACAGTCTGGTTCAGTGCGCATAAATATTCAAAACACGCAAGAGCGTTTAATGTTCTGAAAAAGTCACCTAGATTAGGAGCGGCCAATCAACACAAGTTGATTTGGACAAGTTCCCAGCGCGGAGAGGCGGGAAATTCCCCTCGAAGATGCGTAACAACATATCGTCTCCTCGGTGCTTGTCTCTTAGGATATTTAAATATCCTACTGGGGGCATGTAAGCACTCTGCTGGTTCAGATACCATGGGTGGCATTATCACGAAATGTCGATCGCCAGGGTCTGAATTCGGCCACGGAACGCCATGGGCGGGATTATCTCGAAATCTCGAAAGCCAGGGTTCCGGGGGTTGCCATGGGCGGGATTATCTTGAAATCTCGAAAGCCAGGGACCCTTGAGGATTGATGATGGGGACGAGGAATCCGATACAGACCGTGTTGAGAAGCTAATCCGAAGCTAGAAATAAAAAGAAAAGAGAGAGAAAAGCTCTCCAAACAAATAAATCTTCTATCCCTCTCTTACAAAAAAAAAATGCACTGCAAACTGAACTTAGGCTAAAAATATCTCAAGCACGGGTGCTTTAACCGCGGAGTCCAACAAACCCTAAGTTAGTTTCTGTGGGCCGTAGAAACCTTTGCAGAAGACTGAGGCTAAAGTGGAACAGGTCCGGATTTTGGTTGGTACTTGAGTACCTCTAGGCCTATTGTCGGCATTCCCACCTAATCACAAAAGAAAAGGAGAAGCACTTATCATTGTTGACAGACACTCAGGGTCTAGAATGGAAGTTAAAACTTTGAAATTTTGCTAAGGGACTAGCAAAAGCTAGGCATGGGGGTATGATGAGAGCCTCATCATGAGCCATAACTAGCTCATTTTGACCCAATAAAGAAGATAAAAGCTCCTACATAACCTAGAAGAAGGCTTAACTGAAGGAACAAGTGCTCTGAGAAGAAAACATGAAATAAAGGTTAAAACTGCAATTTTACCATTGCAGTACATAAACGGGATTTCTCAGAAGCAAAGCATAGGTCAAATGGTCCAAATAAGATAAAAAGTGGGTTGAATTAATCAGAAATGGGTTTATGTGCAATCTAAGAATTAAATGACACTTGGTAACCCTAAAACAGACCTGCTTAAATTAACAAGGTTCCGGTCAGAATAAAAATCAAGCAAACCCTCTAAAAATCATAGAAAAACATCCTCTAGGGTTTAGAACACTTAATTTGGCCTTTGGAACCTAGTTTGACCTAGATTAGGGTCTTAGCTCTTCAATTAACCTAATTTGGGTTTTTACGCAAAATGTCCAGTCAAACGAGGTCAAACCTAAAATCCAACTTCACCATTGGATTCTTTAGGTCAAAATTAGGTTTGTACCAAAATTTGGACCTAAGGAGAGGTCATCTTGACCTACTTTGCAATTTAGTACACCCAAATCACAAATAGGTCCCTATCTTTTGAATATCCTTGCAGAGAGCCCCCTAGTTTCTTCGCCTTCTTTGCAAACCGGTCCTGCCGCCATTGCTAGGGCAGAACCGAGCTCCGACGAAGTTTCGAGAGAGATTGCTCTCTAATTCCTCAGAGATTCTCTCCCAGAAATGGAAGGGAGATTCTCTGAGGAATTCCCTTCCTTCTAAAGCCAATCAAATTCGCTGGCGTGAACCCAATCTCTCGTGCGAACGCACGAGAGATTTGGGTATCTTTCTTCCTTCCAACTCCGGCGAGCCGGCTAACCTAATTGCGCGTTTTTCACGCACTGATAGGAGCGGCCAGCACCTATAAAACACCCCTCGGACCCGGCCGCTCATCTTAAGCTTGATTTTGACGGAGATCCCCTCCAAATTTCTTCTCTCCCATCTCCAGCCAAACGACCCACAAGCTCCGGCGACCGCCTTCCCTCCTTCTCGTCACTCTGCTGCCATACCAGCAGCAGAGTCCTCTCCGCCTCTTCCTCCCACGGCGCGCTGTACCCTGCGCGCAAGCTCCTGACTTCATCTTCGTCGCCGCTTCCTCCCCCAGGGTCTTTCTTCCCCGACGACGGCAGTCACGAGCCATCCTCTCCGCCGCCTCCCTTCCCTCCAGACAACCCCAGATACGTTCTCCACCCTCTCCTCTCTCTTTTCCCCCTGTTATCTCCCTTGATCGACCTTCGACAGACGCTAACCACCTCCATCATCTTCGCCTCCGACCACACTCCGGCGAGCCGCCCACACCACTCCAGCCCTCTGATAAGCGTCTGGTTTGTCGACCGGTTTCGGTTATATCGTTGTAGTAAAGCCGGTTGTTACCAACGTTTTCATATAAAATTTTTTACTCGGAAAAATAAAAGAGTTCCCGAGGTCGAACTCAGGGAGCAAGTTGTATTCTAGAGATATACAAGTTCTATTACAAAAATAAAGAGAGAGAGAGATGAAAATTTGGCTTCTTCTTCTTTTCTTCTTTCTTCCTCTTTGTCTTTGGTTCTTCCTGTTCTTCTTCTTCTTCTTCTTCTTTTTCTTCTGCTTTCTTCAGATTTTCCCCTCGTGCTCTTCTTCTGTTCTTCCTTGTTTCCTTTCTTTCTTTTTCGTCAGATCGTCTTCTTCTTTTCTTGCTTCTTGCTTCTCTTTCTTCTGCTTTGTCTTCACCTGCCTTGACCTCTCTTTTTCTTCTTTCGCGATGGCTGTTGCTCTTCCTTTTTCTTCAGCGGGTCTTCTTCTTCTTTGGCTGCTGACCTTCCGTCGTCTGCGCCAGTGCTGAGACGACTTAACAATGCCTTCGCTACAGTGCAGCAGCTCCTTCTTCTTCAGCGGGTCTGCTTCTTCTTCTTTGGCCTGCACACTTCAGAGTTTATTCGTCAAGGCAAAAACCTACTCTACCCCCCTCCCCCGCGTATCTCTCTCTCTGAAATCACTCTTCGGAAGCTCTCCCAGAGCGCTACCGGGTAATCGGGTTCGGGTCAGGCCCGGGTCCAGGCCCACCGGCGTGCGTGGTGGGCGAGGAGTGCAGGTCAGTCTAATCGGGTCGGGCCAGGTCCGCGGAGCGTGGTCACGGACGAGGCCGAGTCGGGTCGGGTCGGGTGAGAGGGACCTCACCCCGTGGTAACTGAGGCAAACAGCATAAGGCAGTTTTTGCCTTTATGCATCCGCGCGCCTTCGAGAGATTCCGAGGTGGGACTAAATGTCCCACCCCAATTCTCTCACGCCTGCAGCAGGGATGGTGCTCCCAATTGCATCGGCTGTTGAGGCGCACAGCTCCAATTGAGGGCCAGGGTGTGTGCGCGAGACTCTTCCGCGCTGGCCGTGGCTTTTCAACCTGGGATAACTCGGCTTGAAGCAACCTCGAGCAGGCTTCGAGCTTCCTCGCCAATGGCGGTCAAGGCCTGGAACCTGAAACCAATGGCACGGCCTCTCGGCCAGATCAGACAGGCGGGGGACCTTCGCCGTGGCACGGCGAAGGTGGTCAGGGGGTCTGCAGGGGGCGAGATGGAGCTGTCAGGTCGTCCTAGGTCAAACTGTGAGCGAGGGAGTGGGTGTGTTCGGTGGGTCTGCAGAGGGTGTTTGGTGGGAAGTGGAGGGGCGGAAGAGGATCAGGGTGAGGAGGCGGAGGTTCTGCGGTAGTCGGCGAGCCGTGTGGGTCGATGAGGTGATGGGAGCGGCTCGCCGGAGGGTGGTCGGAGGCGGAGAGGATGAGGGTGAACAGGGTCGGTAGAGGGCTTAATTGACTAAATCGAAAGCGGGGAAAGAAAGAGGAGAAGAAGGGGAGTAAGTCTAACTTAACTGCAGGGACGAAGGGGGAGGAACAGGGCGACAGTCGTATCGACTGTCGCCGGAGAAGACGATGCTCAGGGAGAGGGGCGGCGGCGAGCAGAAGGCTGGAGAGGCGCCAGCTGGGTGCGGCGTGGCGCGGGAAGAGCAGGGGAGGAGGTCTCTGCTGCTGGTAGTGCGGCAGAGCGAAGAGGTGGAGGGGGAGGAAGTCGCCGGAGCTGGTGAGCGTCTGCCGGAGAAAGAAGAGAAGAAAGCTGGGGGTTTTCTCCGTCAGGTCCAGGCTGCCTTCGTCGGTGGAGCGGCGGGGGGTATTTATAGGGTTGAAGCAGGGAGGAAGGCGGAGGGAGACGACGTGTCTCCCTCGCCGGAGAATGGTCGGAATACGAACCCATACCGTCCGTGCGTTCGCACGGCCGGTATGGGGGGCTACAGTGACCATGGGGGTGCTCCTGCGACGGCTGACGACGCAGGGCACCCCCGGTACACTTGCCAGGTCCCCCACCTCACCCTGCGCGGCGCCATGCTCCGCGCAAGGTCGCCGGAGCATGGTGCTGGCAGGGTTTTGCAGGAGGGACCTGTTTGCAAAGAACGAAGAAGAGTTAGGGGCCAAAATGCGAGGGTTCAAAAGTTGAGGGCCAAAGAGTAAATATATGAGGACCAAAGTGTGAAGTCGGTCAAGGAGGTTTCTTCTTAGGCTCAAGTTTTTATACATGACTAATTAGGACCTAAGGAATCTGATGGTGAATTTTATTTTCATATTAAACCTTGTTTGACCGGTCAATTTGCGCAAAAACCCAAATTAAGTTATTAATTGGGCATGGTTCTCAATGTAGGTCAAAATGGGTTCTAAAGGCCAAATTGATGGTTCTAAACCCCAGAGATTATTTTTCTATGAATTTTAGAGGGTTTATTCTATTTTTACTTTGCCTCGAACCTTGTGAATTGAAGTGGGTTGTTTTAGGGTTACAGATTATCATTTGGTTCCTTGGAAGTGCTGTAGCCCTTGCTAGATCATCTCATCCCACTTTTATTCTTATTACGCTGTTTTGACCTATGTTTGGGCCCTGAATTACCCTGTATGCAGATTATACTGGTAAAATTGCACTTTTACCCCTTATGACTTGTTTTCTTCTCAAACTCAGAATTCTCTGAGTTAAGCTTTTCCTTGAGATATGTAGGAGCTTTTATCCTTTGTATTGGGTCAAAATGAGCTAGTTATGGCTCATGATGAGGTTCTCATCATACCCCCATGCCTAGCTTTTGCTAGTCCCTTAGCAAAAAAAACTTAAGGTTTCAACCCTTGTTCTAGACCATGAAGTTTTCAATGGTTTTAGATAAGTGCCTTTTTATTTGAGCATAGATTAGGTTAGAATGCTGACCATAGGCCTAAAAGATACTCTAGTACCAATCAAGATCCAAATCTGTCTAGCCTTAGCCTCAGTCTTTTAGCAAAGGTTTTTAAGGCCCACAAGAACTAACCTAAGGTTTATTGGACTTCGTGGTTAAAGCACCCGTGCTTGAAATGATTTTAGCCCTGGCTCAGTTCGCAGTGCGTTTTGTAAGAGAGAGATAGAAAGTTTTTTCTGTTTGGAGAGTTTTCTCTCTCTTTTTCTTTTTAGTTCTAGTCTAGGATTGGCTTTTCAACACGGTCTGTATCAGATTCCTTGCTCCCATCATCAATCCTCAAGGGTTCCTGGCGATCGATGCTTCGAGATAGCACCGCCCATGGCAACCCCCGGAACCCTGGCTATTGAGATTTCGAGATAATCCCATCCATGGTGTTCCGTGGCCGAATCCAGACCCTGGCAATTGACACTTCGAGATAATGCCATCCATGGAATCTGAACCAGCAGAGTGCTTACATGCCCCCCGTAGGATATGTAAATATCCTAAGAGACAAGCACCGAGGAGATGATATTTTGTTACGCATCTTCGAGGGGATTTCCCGCCTCTCCGCGCTGGGAACTCGTCCAAATCAACTTGTGTTGATCGGCCATTCCTATTCTAGGTGTTCTTTTCAGATTTTTGCGACGCTTCTGCGTGATTCTGATTTTTATGCTTACTGAACCAGGCTGTGTGTGAGATTAGGGTGCTTAGGTTACTGAGTCCCGTAAACCAAAAATTAGTTAACGAGGCCGAATACTCCCTAAGCCTTAGACCTAATACTTCAGCTTTTCATTTTCCTCAACCTCTTGAGGAGTGTCCAGATCTTAATGAGTACTAAGAGTCTATTCAAGAATGCCTAAGGTTTGCATTCTTACTAATCTCATTGTGCACTTTTCAGTTATTTTCTTGAATGAGGTCTAGAACTTAGGTTAATTCCTTAGTTCCTTACTAATGACTATCAACTTTTCTTATAATTTTGTGCTCCTTTTTCATTTTGTTTCTTCTCTCCTTCACGAAATTTTTCTTCTCCTCTTTTCCTCTTATTCTTTTTCGAAAAATTTTTTAATTTTTATGGTATTTTTGGCATATGTGAATTTTTTTGTTTGAAACCTTTTCTTACAAGTTTTTGCACTTTCCTACCCCCCCATGCCTAAGATTTGCAATGTCCTCATTGTAACCTAGGGGGTCTTAGTTCAGGGTGAACTTCGAGTGCTGAAAGGTGTCAGAACAAGTTTCAGGTTTTCAAAGAGAATGACGGGCTGCCTCCCGTTAAGCGCTGAGTTTTACGCCATCGGCTGGGCGCAATAAGCTCAAGGGGAAAGGAGGATATGAGATGCCTCAGCCAAATCAGTAGAAGTTACATCAATGAACGGCTTGAGTCTTTGACCATTCACGATGAAAGGTTCAGAATCGTGGCTGAGTGGACTGATTTCGATTGCTCCATTTCCAAAAACCTGTCGGACCAAATATGGTCCGACCCACTTAGATTTCAGTTTTCCTGGGAAAAGTTTGAGTCGGGCATCAAAGAGTAGGACCTTTTGACCAGGATGAAAGATCTTTCTTGAGATGTGTTTGTCGTGGAAGGCTTTAACCCGCTCCTTGTAGATTTGCGAGTTCTCGTACGCGTCTGTGCGTAATTCATCGATCTCGCTGATTTGGAGTTTTCTGTGGGTCCCAGCCTTGGAAAGATCTAGATTACAGTTCCGTACTGCCCAATAGGCTTTATGCTCCAGTTCGACGGGAAGGTGGCATGCCTTTCCGTACACCAATCTAAAGGGAGACATGCCCAATTGGGTCTTGTGGGCGGTCCTATAGGCCCACAATGCTTCCGGAAGTCGGGACGACCAGTCCTTCCTGTCAGGTCGAACAGTGACCTGTAGGATTTTCTTGATCTCCCGATTCGACAGCTCAGCTAGACCATTAGTTTGGGGGTGGTAAGGAGTAGAGATTCGGTGAGACACCCCGTATTTGGTCATCAGTGACCTAAACTGAGCATTTGTGAAATGGGTCCCCCCATCAGAGATTATTGCACGAGGAATCCCGAACCTTGAGAAAATGTGTTGATGAATGAATTTGAGAACGATTTTGTGATCACAGGTTCGGGTCGGTATGGCTTCGATCCATTTGGACACGTAGTCCACAGCCAACAGAATGTATTCGAAACCATCCGAAACAGGAAAGGGGCCCATAAAATCAATCCCCCAAACATCAAAGATTTCGCATACTAGAATCGGTTGCATAGGCATCATGTCGCGATGGCTCATGTTGCCCAAAGTCTGGCAACGACTGCATGCCTTGCAATGACTGTATGCGTCTTTGAACAGTGTGGGCCAGTAAAAGCCGCACTGGAGGACTTTTGATGCGCTTTTATGCCCGGCAAAATGGCCACCGCATGCCTGGTCATGGCAGAAAGAGAGGATATTGTTGACTTCCCCTTCCGGGATACATCTCCGGATGATCTGATCGGCACCTATGCGGAAGAGGTACGGGTCTTCCCAAATGTAATACTTGGCATCGGAGCGTAATTTGTCTTTCTTGGCCTTCGGCCAATCGGACGGGGTCTGATGAGATGCCAAGTAATTTACAATATTAGCAAACCATGGAAGGCTAGTACCAATAGTCAGCAGGTGCTCATCGGGAAAATGCTCAGTGATGGGTCCGGAAGGGTCTATCATTTCAGAAGGAAGACGGGACAAGTGATCAGCTACCACGTTTTGTTTTCCCGCTTTATCGCGAATCTCGATGTCAAATTCTTGCAACAGCAAGATCCATCGGATCAATCGAGGTTTCGCGTCCTTCTTTGCAAGGAGATGCCTCACAGCCGTGTGATCCGAGTATATGATGACATGGGAACCCAGAAGGTATGATCTGAATTTCTCTAGGGCAAATACTACAGCTAGCAGCTCTTTCTCAGTAACTGTATAGTTACGCTGAGCCTCATCGAGTGTTTTGCTGGCGTAGTAAATGACCACAGGTTTCTTGTCATTTTTCTGCCCCAAAACCGCTCCTACAGCGAAGTCGGATGCATCACACATGATCTCAAAGGGTTGAGACCAATCAGGGGACTGTAGGATCGGGGCTTGGGTGACTCGGTCACGCAGGATTTCAAATGCTTGAGTGCATTCCTTGGAGATTTCGAAGGGAACATCCTTGGAGAGAAGAGTGGTCAGGGGGCGTGCGATTTTTGAAAAATCAGGGATAAATCGTCGATAAAAACCGACATGCCCTAAAAAGGATCGGATGTCCCTGATCGAGCTAGGCATAGGAAGGCGAGAAATCAGATTAACCTTAGCTCGATCCACTTGGATACCTTTCTCCGAAATTGAGTGTCCCAGGACAATTCCCTCAGGCACCATGAAATGGCTCTTTTCCCAGGAAAGAACCAAATTCACGTCGATGCACCGCCTGAGTATCTGGACCAAGTGCTGGAGGCAATCGTCGAATGATGCTCCGAAAACTGAAAAGTCATCCATGAAGACTTCCAGATAATCACCTACCATATCTGAGAATATGGCAAGCATGCATCGCTGAAAAGTAGCGGGTGCATTGCAAAGACCAAAAGGCATCCTTCGGAAAGCGTATGTTCCGAAGGGGCAGGTGAATGTGGTCTTTTCTTGGTCCTCAGGATGGATTGCCACCTGGTTATAACCGGAGTACCCGTCAAGAAAGCAGAAGAACCTATTTCCCGCTAGTTTTTCGAGAATTTGATCAATGAAGGGTAGTGGGAAATGATCCTTCTTCGTGGAGGAATTGAGTCGACGGTAATCTATACAGACTCTCCACGAGTTGGCTAATCGGGTAGGAATGATTTCTCCGGTCTCAGTCGTTATAGTGGTGAGTCCTGCCTTTTTAGGCACGACCTGAATCGGGCTCACCCAACGACTATCGGAGATCGGGTAGATGATCCCGGCATCTAACCACTTGATGATCTCCTTTTTCACGACCTCCTGCAGATTGGGGTTTAAGCGTCTCTGCATTTCACGAGAAGGTCGTGTGCCCTCTTCTGAATAGATATGATGAGTACAATAAGAGGGACTTATTCCAGTCAAATCATCGAGGGTCCATCCGATGGCTCTGCGATGTTGCTGGAGGACAACAATCAGACGGTATTCCTGTTCAGGATTGAGGTTGGAATTGATGATCACAGGAAGGGTCTGATTAGAACCCAAAAAGATGTATTTCAAATGAGCAGGAAGGGGTTTCAGTTCAAGGATGGGGTTTTCAGCAGCAGCGGGTGGTTCAGTATAGATGTGAGGTTCAAGGGTGGGAGTTACTGGGTTGTTCACATCCGGAATGGACTCCTCTATTTGCGGGTCAAGATCCTTCTGTGGTTGATGAGGAATACTCAAGTCATTCTGGAGGTGTGATTCATCAACCAAAGTCTTGATGTCACAAATTTGCTCGATGACGCCGCAATTAATTCCTTGTTGGGCCTTAAATATATCAATTTTCAGTGTTTGATCTCCAAACTTAAGCTCTATTTGGCCCTCCTCACAGCTGATGTTGGCTCTAGCAGTAGCCAAGAAAGGTCTCCCTAGAATGATTGGTGTATCCCTAGGGTTCTCAGGTGCATCCATGTCTAAGACTATAAAGTCCACTGGAAAATAGAAATCCCGCACTCTCACGATAACATCCTCGAGAATCCCTTTTGGTGACTTTATAGATCGATCTGCTAATTGTAATGTCACCTCGGTTGGTTTCAGCTCAGATTCTTCCAGATGGTCAAGTAAGGATGTGGGTATCAGATTTATAGATGCACCTAAGTCTAACAATGCTCTGTCAAATTGGGTACCACCTATCTTACAGGAGATCAGGGGAGTTCCAGGATCTTTTGCCTTGGGTGGGAGTCTACTAAGGATTACAGAGCTGGCTTGCTCTGACAGAACAATTGGGCTCCCTCCCTTGGTTCGCGGCTTACGCTGGGGTGTACATATATTCTTTAGAAATCGTGCGTAAGCTGGTACGTGGCGGATTGCATCCATCAAGGGGATGTTTATGTGGACCTGCTCAAAGAGCTTGACCAGGTCCTCCTCAGGGGCCACGGGCTTGGTGGTCTTCTTTCCCTTGGTCAGGGCTTCGGGAAACGGGATCTTGGTTGGTTCCTCTAGGATAGGTCCTGGTTGTGGGTCTGGAACAGCGGTACCTTGGATAACTATCCTAGGGTCATGATTATCAGGCTGGGCGTGGTTTGGATAATACTGGTCCTGAGTTGTCTTACCACTACGTGTTGTTACAGAATTTAATCCGGCCTGATTTTGGTTTGGATTTGGTAGGAGGGGTGGCTGCTGCTGAAATCCCGTACGAGAAGTAGAGGCTTCCATCTCGTCTGGAGATGGAGCAGTGGGGGCCTGATAAATCCATTGAGCTTGGCCTAAATTTGGATTCATAACGCGCTTCTGTGTTGGCACGTTATTTGGGTTAGGAAGGGGTTGGGAAGGGAGTGTGCCTGGCTGGCGAGAATTTGCCAACTGGGCCAGCTGAGTTTTAACTTCAGTAAGCTCGTCCTTGTGCTGTTTTTGAATGGCCGCATTCGATTTTTGAATGTCAGCCAGAGTCTGAAGGATTAAGGACATTTGATCTTGATTTGGCCCTGATGGATAAGTAGGGTTGGGCCGAGGCTGAGGTGGCTGGTAGTGATGAGAGGGCTGTGGGCGGGACTGAAAAGGTGGTCTTTGGGTTTGAGAATTTCCCGCCCACTGAAAATTTGGATGGTTTCGCCATCCAGGGTTGTAAGTGTTGGAGAATGGGTCGTTCTGGATGGCGTTGAGGTCCTCGCAGGTCTGAGGAACCTCCTGAGAATCAGGGAAAGGGGGAATGGAGTTCCCCCGGCTGGTGAGGAAAGGATCGGATGATCTTCCAGTCCAAGAATCAGATGGGGACGGATATGGATCCATCCCAGGGGAGGATCGGTGTAGGATGTTTTGCACAGTCTCCTGTGTGGAAGGAGGTTGTGCAAAGGAGTTACGCGCAGAGGTGGCTCGCTGCAAGTGCTGAGTCAGCTCATCCACCTTCTTTTCAATAATTGAGACCTTGTCCAATCGACTGGCCATTAATTCCAGGTCGACTGATGCGGACAGGCCCTGCGTCTCATGTGCTCCCTTAAGATTCGTCGCTGCGCGGGTATTCGTCCTGTCGAATAATCCCATGGAGTCATTGTTGATGGAGTTCTCGCACATGTTTTCGAGAATCTCCCATACGGTGTCTTCATGTTGACCCATGATGTTTCCTCCGCAGGTTGCATTGACGAAAAGGCGGATGTCCTCACGGAGTCCCTGGTAAAAAGATTGGACTTGTTCCCATTTAGGAACTCCGTGATGGGGGCACTTCCTCATGAGATCCTGAAAACGATCCCATGCCTCATGGAGAGGTTCTCCTGATTGTTGAGTGAAGTGTGTAATCTGATGGCGCAAGGCGTTGGTCCGACCAACGGGAAAGAACTTTTTCAAAAACTCGGATTGAAGTTCTTCCCAAGTGTTGATCGGCCGGGTCTGAGTTTGATACCAATGGGCGGCCTTGTCCATAAGAGAAAAGGAGAACATCTTCATGAGAAGAATATCCCGATTTTGCGCATCTGATCCAAAAGTGTGGGCCAGATGCTTAAGCTGTTTGATGTGCTGGAAGGGATCTTCAGAATTAAGCCCATGGAATTTAGGTATAGCGTGAATCATGTTGGGCTTTAGTTCGGAATCAGGTCCTCCAATCGGGATTCTAACTCGAGGCTCAATTGCCACCGCAGCAGGATTGTAGTGGTCCCGCATCATAGGACGCTGTGGTGGGTGCACGAAGTTTTGGAAGAGGTCATTGAGTCGCTGGAGCTGGTGTTCCAGATTATTTTCTTCCTCAACTGGCTGAGCCATGATGGGGGAAGAAGAAGAACTTGGTTCTGAATCAGAAGAGAGAATAATGTGAGGGTGTTGCTGCACAAACACGGGCGTCGAGGCTTGGCCTTGACGAGAGTGAATTTCTAAAGGAGGTCTTAAGGGTGGTCTTAGAGACCTCCTTCCGTACATGCACAGTTGGGAGAGGTAAGTTTAGAAGGTGATGGACCCAATCAAGACACCCAAAAATGTGTTGGGTGACTATAGAGGTGCGGGGCAGATGGACCCCTTGATCAGAAAGATCGTCCACCTGAGAATTACCTGGGCAGCCAGAGAGGGAGAGTCCCGCGAAGACCCCTACACGGTAGAGCGTCCCCACGGGTTACAGGGTTTCCCCCACCCGACCTCTCTTGTCACTGCGGTTCCAGGTAGACCAGAATGGGGATCTTGACCTCTTAAGTCTACCAATTTTAAGATCAGGGTGCTTAAGGTTTCACTTGAACTTTAGTCTTTTTAAGTGCAAAGAGTGACCTAATTTAAGGTTGGTTAACCCAAGGGGTCAACTTTACCTATTGTTTTCTTTAAGAGCTTTTAGGTCCTGTCTTTTAGGGTTCAAGTGTTTAGAGAGAGCCAATTGTTTAGGATTTTTCTTGTATAGGTATTTTCAGACAAGGGCTTGGGCACACTTCATTTGGTTTTCTCAATTCTTGAGTTAAGTAGTGTGTCTCTAAATCCCTAGTGTTGGATCCTAGGTTGGCTCTACTTGGTCCAGTTAATTCTTTGTTGGGTAATTAGGGCTCAAGCAAGAATGTGTTAGCCCTTAAATACCCTTGATAGTGTGCAGAAATAATGAGTTGAAAACATGCAACTTTTATGGTTACCAAATATGGAAGACAGGTTAGCCCTATATTGCTTGTTCTTTTCTTTTCTTTCTCTTTAGAGTGTAGGGGTTAATAGTGAGAGAAAAAGATTTACCTGTCTTCGGAGTGGTTGTCGTGTGGTTGCTTGTCTTCTTGAGTTCCTGTAGCTGCACAAAAGAGAGGAGATCATCAGAAATTAAAAGATACAGGAATGTTTACCTCTAGAATTAGCCGTTGCTCCCCGGCAGCGGCGCCAAAATGATAAGCGTCTGGTTTGTCGACCGGTTTCGGTTATATCGTTGTAGTAAAGCCGGTTGTTACCAACGTTTTCATATAAAATTTTTTACTCGGAAAAATAAAAGAGTTCCCGAGGTCGAACTCAGGGAGCAAGTTGTATTCTAGAGATATACAAGTTCTATTACAAAAATAAAGAGAGAGAGAGATGAAAATTTGGCTTCTTCTTCTTTTCTTCTTTCTTCCTCTTTGTCTTTGGTTCTTCCTGTTCTTCTTCTTCTTCTTCTTCTTCTTTTTCTTCTGCTTTCTTCAGATTTTCCCCTCGTGCTCTTCTTCTGTTCTTCCTTGTTTCCTTTCTTTCTTTTTCGTCAGATCGTCTTCTTCTTTTCTTGCTTCTTGCTTCTCTTTCTTCTGCTTTGTCTTCACCTGCCTTGACCTCTCTTTTTCTTCTTTCGCGATGGCTGTTGCTCTTCCTTTTTCTTCAGCGGGTCTTCTTCTTCTTTGGCTGCTGACCTTCCGTCGTCTGCGCCAGTGCTGAGACGACTTAACAATGCCTTCGCTACAGTGCAGCAGCTCCTTCTTCTTCAGCGGGTCTGCTTCTTCTTCTTTGGCCTGCACACTTCAGAGTTTATTCGTCAAGGCAAAAACCTACTCTACCCCCCTCCCCCGCGTATCTCTCTCTCTGAAATCACTCTTCGGAAGCTCTCCCAGAGCGCTACCGGGTAATCGGGTTCGGGTCAGGCCCGGGTCCAGGCCCACCGGCGTGCGTGGTGGGCGAGGAGTGCAGGTCAGTCTAATCGGGTCGGGCCAGGTCCGCGGAGCGTGGTCACGGACGAGGCCGAGTCGGGTCGGGTCGGGTGAGAGGGACCTCACCCCGTGGTAACTGAGGCAAACAGCATAAGGCAGTTTTTGCCTTTATGCATCCGCGCGCCTTCGAGAGATTCCGAGGTGGGACTAAATGTCCCACCCCAATTCTCTCACGCCTGCAGCAGGGATGGTGCTCCCAATTGCATCGGCTGTTGAGGCGCACAGCTCCAATTGAGGGCCAGGGTGTGTGCGCGAGACTCTTCCGCGCTGGCCGTGGCTTTTCAACCTGGGATAACTCGGCTTGAAGCAACCTCGAGCAGGCTTCGAGCTTCCTCGCCAATGGCGGTCAAGGCCTGGAACCTGAAACCAATGGCACGGCCTCTCGGCCAGATCAGACAGGCGGGGGACCTTCGCCGTGGCACGGCGAAGGTGGTCAGGGGGTCTGCAGGGGGCGAGATGGAGCTGTCAGGTCGTCCTAGGTCAAACTGTGAGCGAGGGAGTGGGTGTGTTCGGTGGGTCTGCAGAGGGTGTTTGGTGGGAAGTGGAGGGGCGGAAGAGGATCAGGGTGAGGAGGCGGAGGTTCTGCGGTAGTCGGCGAGCCGTGTGGGTCGATGAGGTGATGGGAGCGGCTCGCCGGAGGGTGGTCGGAGGCGGAGAGGATGAGGGTGAACAGGGTCGGTAGAGGGCTTAATTGACTAAATCGAAAGAGGGGAAAGAAAGAGGAGAAGAAGGGGAGTAAGTCTAACTTAACTGCAGGGACGAAGGGGGAGGAACAGGGCGACAGTCGTATCGACTGTCGCCGGAGAAGACGATGCTCAGGGAGAGGGGCGGCGGCGAGCAGAAGGCTGGAGAGGCGCCAGCTGGGTGCGGCGTGGCGCGGGAAGAGCAGGGGAGGAGGTCTCTGCTGCTGGTAGTGCGGCAGAGCGAAGAGGTGGAGGGGGAGGAAGTCGCCGGAGCTGGTGAGCGTCTGCCGGAGAAAGAAGAGAAGAAAGCTGGGGGTTTTCTCCGTCAGGTCCAGGCTGCCTTCGTCGGTGGAGCGGCGGGGGGTATTTATAGGGTTGAAGCAGGGAGGAAGGCGGAGGGAGACGACGTGTCTCCCTCGCCGGAGAATGGTCGGAATACGAACCCATACCGTCCGTGCGTTCGCACGGCCGGTATGGGGGGCTACAGTGACCATGGGGGTGCTCCTGCGACGGCTGACGACGCAGGGCACCCCCGGTACACTTGCCAGGTCCCCCACCTCACCCTGCGCGGCGCCATGCTCCGCGCAAGGTCGCCGGAGCATGGTGCTGGCAGGGTTTTGCAGGAGGGACCTGTTTGCAAAGAACGAAGAAGAGTTAGGGGCCAAAATGCGAGGGTTCAAAAGTTGAGGGCCAAAGAGTAAATATATGAGGACCAAAGTGTGAAGTCGGTCAAGGAGGTTTCTTCTTAGGCTCAAGTTTTTATACATGACTAATTAGGACCTAAGGAATCTGATGGTGAATTTTATTTTCATATTAAACCTTGTTTGACCGGTCAATTTGCGCAAAAACCCAAATTAAGTTATTAATTGGGCATGGTTCTCAATGTAGGTCAAAATGGGTTCTAAAGGCCAAATTGATGGTTCTAAACCCCAGAGATTATTTTTCTATGAATTTTAGAGGGTTTATTCTATTTTTACTTTGCCTCGAACCTTGTGAATTGAAGTGGGTTGTTTTAGGGTTACAGATTATCATTTGGTTCCTTGGAAGTGCTGTAGCCCTTGCTAGATCATCTCATCCCACTTTTATTCTTATTACGCTGTTTTGACCTATGTTTGGGCCCTGAATTACCCTGTATGCAGATTATACTGGTAAAATTGCACTTTTACCCCTTATGACTTGTTTTCTTCTCAAACTCAGAATTCTCTGAGTTAAGCTTTTCCTTGAGATATGTAGGAGCTTTTATCCTTTGTATTGGGTCAAAATGAGCTAGTTATGGCTCATGATGAGGTTCTCATCACCCTCCACACGGCTCGCCAACCACCTCGAAAGCTCCGCCTCACCTCCAGGAACACACTCCACCCTACCACTGCCACTCCAGCCCTCCACAATCACCCCCCGACCAATCCACCATCTCCGGCCACAGGTTGACCTAGGCACGCACGCCTAGGCCGACCTGCGGCCTGCAGCACTGCCCACCGCCTTCGCCGTGCCACGGCGAAGGTCTCTAGCTATTCTGATTTGGCCGAGAGGCGCGTTTTGTGTATGACAGGGTTTGAGCCGCTGCCGCCATGGATGACCTCTGATGAAGCTCCCACGAAGCTCCAGGCACCCGGTCTTCCAGGCTACAGGTGCTGCATACTAGCGCGAGTGTCGCGAGGTGAACGAGTCCAGCCAAGGAGCGCTAGCAGAGCCAGCAGCTGCGGGGCAATCGCACGACGAGGCTTCTGCAGGCGCGCGTGAAGGCGAGACCAGATAGTCCCACATCGTGGGATTGCAACCCTCAGGTACCATATAAGTTGTTTTTGTGTTTTACTCTTATCGCCTCAGTAAGCACAGGGGTGAGGTCCCTCATTGACCCCACCCGCCTCGTCCGCGGCCTGACCACGCGGACCTGGCGGATCCGACCCGACCTAGACCTACGCACTCCTCGCGCATCACACACCTGCAGGTGCGCCTGGTCCCGGGTACGATCCGACCCGATTAAGACCGTGGCTCTGGTAGAGCGGTTTGAGTGAATTGCTTGAGAGAGAGAGACGTGCGGGTAGAGGGAGAAGGGTTAGGTTTTGCTCCTGTGCAGGCAGGCTGATCGCAGGAGAAGGACTTGGCCGCTGCAGAAGAAGGAAAAGCAAGCCAAAGAAGAAGAAGAAGGCAACGAAGAAAGGAGGAGCAAGATCGAAGAAGAAGAAAGAAAGAAGTCTTCGCAGGAGAAGAAGGAAAGCAGAAAGATTAGAAGTCTTCGCAGAGAAGAAGAAGAAGGACAAGGGAAGATTGCAAAGAGATCAGAAAGGCAAAGCAGAAGAAGGAAGAGAGAAAGAAAGATCACATTTAAGACGTCTGATACATAAATCAGACGTCTAATTCTATTTTTTTACATCTTTTTTAAAACTCTTTGAATCAATTATATTTGCATTTAACAGTTGTATTCTTGGGTTTTACAAAGTACTGAGTTTGCTCCCTGTGTTCGACCTCGGATACTCTAGTTGTTCGAGTAATAAAATTATTTATATTTGTTTAAACGTTTTGTCGGTTCTTCTGCAACGTAATACGCCTTTAAATCCGCACAAAAACATTGACAACATCCCCCATAGTGGATGTCATGGCAGAAACTCAGAACACTTCTTTGTTCTTCGTCAGGGATGCAACGGCGAAAAAGCTGGTCAGGGCCTATTCTAAAAAGCTCGGGTTCCTCTCAGTGATAAAATTTAGCATCAGCAAGAAGCCTATCTTGCTTCTGCTTTTCCCAAGTACTGAGGGCATTGCCCATGACCAAATAGTTCACTATGTCAGCAAACCAAGGAGTATTGGCCTCCATGGCCATCAGAGACTCATCAGGGAAAGTCTCTTGGATACCGCCAGTAGGGTTTGATGCCTCAATAGGGATCCTAGATAGATGATCTGCTACCACATTCTCAACTCCTTTCTTATCTTTAACTTCCAGGTCAAACTCCTAGAGTAGCAAAATCCAATGAATTAGGTGAGGTTTGGTGTCCTTTTTAGCAAGAAGATGCTTTAAGGTAGAATCATCAGTGAGCACAACAATCTTAGATCCCAAAAGATAAGACCAAAACTTTTCCAAAGAAAATACTATAGCAAGAAGTTCTTTTTCAGTGACCATGTTGTTTTGTTGAGGATTCATAAGAGTCTTACTGGCATAGTGCAACACATGAGGTTTACCATCAACCCTTTGACCTAAGACCGCTCCCACTGCAAAATCAGAAGCATCGCACATTAGCTCAAATGGGATGGTCCAATCTAGTGCTTGGAGAATCGGCGTGGTAATAAGGGCTTTCTTTAAGAATTGGAAAGCCTTGCCACATCTTTCATCAAAATCGAAAGAGACACCCTTCGCTAACAGGTTGCAGGATGGCTTAGAGATTTTACTGAAATCTCTAATGAAGCGCCTATAAAATCCAACATGGCCAAGGAAAGATCTAACTTGACGAACATTGGCGGGCGATGGAGGCTTAGAGATGGAATCAATTTTTGTGGTGTCCACCTCTAATCCTCTCTCAGAAATCACATGCCCTAACAAAATTCCCTGTTAGACCATAAAGTGGCTTTTCTCCCAACTAAGCACCAGCTTTGCCTCTTCGCAACGGGTTAAAACTTTATCAAGGTGCAAAAGGCATAGGTCAAATGACGAGCCGTAAATGGAGAAGTCATCCATGAAAATTTCAACAAACTCGTCGATCATATCAGAAAAGATAGCCATCATACATCATTGGAAAGTGGTAGGAGCATTACATAGCCCGAATGGCATTCGGTGGAACGCAAATGTACCATACGGACTCGTGAATGTAGCATGCTCCTGATCATCAGGAAAGACGACCATCTGATTATAGCCAGAATACCTATCAAGGAAATAAAAGAACTTATTCCCAGCCAGTCATTCCAAAATCTGATCGATAAACGATAAGGGGAAATGGTCTTTTTGGGTAGCCGTGTTCAAATGGCAAAAATCAATGCAAACCCTCCAACCAGTTGAAGGTATAGTGGTCACCAACTCTCCTTGTTCATTTTCTTCCACAATGATTCCTGCCTTTTTAAGCACCACATGAATAGGACTGACCCATTTACTATCCGAAATGGGATAGATAATCCCTACATCCAGCCATTTCAGAATGTCCTTTTTAACAACCTCTCGCATATTGGGGTTGAGCCTTCTCTGCATGTCTCGGAAAGGTTTCAAAGACTCGTCCGTGTATATATGATGCATGTAAAGGGAGGGATCATCACCCTTAATATCAGCAATTGACCAAGCAATTGCTTCCTTATGCCTTTGTAAACACTTAAGTAAAGCTCCCTCTTGCGATTCAGATAATGCAAATGAGATAATAATGGGGAGCGTGTCATTAGGGCCAAGGAAAGCATACTTCAATGTGCTCAGGAGGGGTTTTAGCTCCAACTCAGAAGCCTTTTGGATTGAGGGTTTAAGTTGATACATCCCTGCCTCAGGTAGCGGGTCTACCTTCATGGTCTAAGGTGGGGACAGAGACTCTGTGTGTATCCCCAGCAACTCTTTTAATTCAAGTATTTCCCCTTTAGTTTCTTCAATAGTCGGAGGATGGTCGTTAGATATGACCTTTTGAAGGGGATCTCTACATTAGAGTGCTGGAGAGTCTCCTCAGTTATTTCATCAACAACCTCAATCCGAGAACAATCTTCAAATCCAGGTTGCTTGTAGGTATCAAAAATAGTCAACCGGATCTTCTTGTTAGCAAAGCCCTTTTTAAGTGCCCCTGATCTACAATTGTTAGAGGCATTGGCTGTGGCTAAGAAGGGGCTTCCCAAAATAATGGATGGCTTGGTGGCCTTATTAGAAGGGTCAGTATCTTGCACAAGAAAGTCAATAGGGAAGAAGAAGTCCTCCACTCTCACCAGGACATCTTCCAGTAATCCCCGAGGTGTCTTAAGTGATCTGTTTATGACCTGGAGGATGACTGGACTAGGTTTTAACTCACCACCTCCTAAAAGGTCATAGGCAGAGCTCGGTAAAATGTTCACCCTCGCCCCTAAATCGAGCAGAGCCTCATTGATGCGAAAAATTGGGTGATTTGTAATTAGGGTTTCTAAAGTCGTAACACGCGAAATCGCATACGCTTTTAAATTTATATTACCTAGATAGTGGGGTATCTAGGGTCGTCCAAGGGGGCAAATTTACAAAAATTAAATCTCTTGCTTGGAAAATAAATCTCAACTTTCTTTTTGGTGTTTTTAAATATTTAATTTTTGTTTTGAAATAACTAAAGCAACATAAAATTGATGGTTGGAAGATGGCTAACACCTAAATTTACTAAACTAGAACCTAAGTGACAAGTAGTTCCTCTCTCTAAGCTCACCTAGGTAGGTGGGAACCTAGAGTAATTAGAGAGAGGGTGTGATTACACTAAGGTAAAAACAATTAAGAAAAGGCAACTTTACTCAAGGAGAAAAAAATATTTTACAAACCCTAGTAGAGGAATGCTTCTACTACTAGAAAATTGCAACAAATAAAATAAAACACAAATCCTCCTAAATTGTTGGTGAAAAGGGGAAGCTCCTTGCTACAAGCTTAGTGGCTCCTAGGCTTGAAATGGGCTCCTCCTTCTCCTTCCTTGCTATGCTCCTCCAAGATGGTGTCCTCCAAGGCAAACACTTAAGGGGCGTGCCCTATGCTTCTCTCCAAGGGTGGACGTTCACCCTAAGTCTTTCTCCTTTGCCTATCCATCCTCCTTGAAGTAGAATGCTCCTCCTCCTTGGCGTGTCACAATTTGAACAAAGTGGGGAGAAGAAGGCACCAAAGGGGTAGGTGATGTGCCCCCCGTAATCTTCTTCTCTACTCCTTCTTCTTGGCCGTAGGTGTAGGCAGATGTAGGTGTAATTAAACACTAATGGAGGATGATTTTTATGTGGTGATATGGTGGGTTTATATAGAGGTGGAGAGGGGGGTAGTTGGCGTGAATAGGTGGAGGGCTAGGATGGAGTTTGGTGGTGGTTATGGGTGGTTAGAATGATCCTAGGGCTAGGGTTAGTTGGTGCCAACTTAAGGGGTGCCATGGGGTGGTTATGGTGGTGAAAGGGCACCTATATTTGGCACCAACTATGGGGCTTCTAGAAAGTAGGTGAGGTGGATGGTGGAGATGATTTTATGGAGAGGTGTATGGTGGAGATGAAGGGAATTTCGGAGGGAAAGTTGGTGCCAAAAGGGAAGGGTTCTAGAAGGTTATTTTGGAGGGAAAATAGGTGGCCTTTGGTAGTGGTGATGGAGTGAAGGGGTGTGATGGTGGTGGCACCAACTCGGAGTAGAGAGCTGATGAGCTAATTTTCCGCTTTGCGTTGTAGTATTTAAGTGGTGGAAAAATTGACTAATCAATAATAAAAATAATAACCACTCACAGAAGAGTGGGTCGTGTCCATAGGGAGGCAATTATATAATAAACTCCCGATTATTTCGTATTCTTTCGGTTAAGTACGAAATCCCTAGTCAAATCCGACATAAAATGCGAAGGAAAGAAGATTCACAATAATTCAAAAATATAAGGATATATGTGCACTTTTCCCTCACTCAAATCTTCAATAAATATATGATGATTTTATGTAATTTTCAATTGACATATACTAGAGAAAGTTGGTGCACATGTTAATCCCAAAACCAATCTTGAAATAGGTGAGTATCAATAACGTGCAGTTATTAGAAAGTATGAGTGTGCAATCGCAATTTTGCCACAATAAAATAATAATAAATCAAAATTCAAGTGTTGTCAATGGCAGCAAATGTAATTTTTAATTGAATGAAAACAGAGCATTTGCTCTCTCTCTTGCTCGTGTGAGGGAAGGAGCATCGGCAAGGCAGTCAACACGCAGGGGAGGTTGGCGAAGACGAGGCCTATCCGATGGAGGTTGCGGCATCGACGGAGATGGCCGAAGGTGGCCAGTAGGTGGAGGAGGGCCTCCGGCCTATCGGAGAAGAAGGCAACAGCCATAGTTGCGCATCTGGCTTCGCTCGGGTGCGTGCCTACAAGAGGGGTGGTGCTGGTGCAGTGAGGCAGGTCTGCAGAGGGGAGGGCGCGCTGTAGATGGTGCGTGCCGTGGGCATGATAGGAGGGCGCATGGATGAGGGCGGTGCAGCACCTTCAGTGAAGGGCACTGGAGGAGGGGCAAAGCGCCTGTGGTGCAGCTGGAGGGAGTGCTAGACGCCTACAAGCGTGCGGGCTAGAGGGGGGGAGGCGCATTGCTGTAGGGCACGGCCTGGTAGGGGCGTGCAAGATGGAGTGGCGTGATGGGCGGTGTGCGCCTGCGGGGGGCGCGCCTGCCTGCGGGGACGCAAGCTAGACAAGGAGCGAGCATAGGCTGAAGGTCAGGATCGGGTGATGGCACTAGAAGGGAGGATGCACCTGCAGGCGCGGCCTGGCAGGGGTGCTGGAGATGGGTGCTTGGTGCACAGTGTTCGCCCTCTCCACGGTGGAGAAGATGGAGCAGTTCCCCGCAGGGGGGAAAAATGCAGATCCTTTCCACTCCTTTCTCCTCCTTTTTAACTCCTCTCTCCCCGTGTGCGTCAGTTAAGGGATTTTCAAATCCCTTAACTATTTTTGACCGACGGCTGTTGAGGGTGCCCGGAGAATGGGGAAAAGAAATGCCGCCGATCGTTTGAAAGGGTAGTTTACCCTCCCCTCCTTATTCTTTTGCCAAATATTCTTCTTGCACATAAAAAGAACATAATCATTACACATTAAGTTATAGAATGTTATAAAATTAAATCATGATGCATACAAATATTCCATAACTTAATGTAGTTATTAACAAACCTAAAATGTTAAAAGAGAATTACTTAGGTGTAACAATAGTCCTTTAGAATGGACTCATCAAATACCCCCTTGCCTAAGATTTGCTAGTCCCTAGCAAAAATAAAAAAAATAATAGAAGTAATTAGAAGATTTCTTCTTTTCTTCTTTCAAAACTTTAGAGATCCAGACAAATGTGTCGTGATAATAGCCTAAGTAATAGATCCAAGTGAAAATGCCAATTCGCACTAGGAATTCGTACTTCACTCTTGGTAAATATTGCTATCGGGATAGGCAACTACTTCCCTCGGGGATAAAGTAGAGGATAATCTGTAATTTGACCCTGGCATTTAGCTTAGGTAGGAGATATTGAGTTGAATGGATTTGTATTTGGTGGCACATACTCATCTGGTGCCACATATAGTCTAGTACTGCAGACTCTAGATCTCTAGACTATTAGACAAGTCAACTCTGAGAGAGGCTACACAACTGTGCTCTCTTGATGTTCCTGGGCACTCCCTCTTTTCTTTGTTTCTGAGATCACAAATCTCGCCAGATTTAGAAATTGTACTCACTATTTGGTGGCCTCACATGGCATCCACACTTCAATTAAAGTCTTAATAACTCTACAACTAAGTTAGAGTCCTCAACCAGTATTCGGGCAATCAGAAATACTAAAAAGTAGGTATGGGTCATATTTGGTGGAAAGCGATAGGTGTTCTGTCACCTCAGAAATAATGTTACATTATAACTTGGACCCTCTTCTTTTTTTTTTCTTCGCTTTTTTTTTGTAATATAAATATTTCTTCTTTTTCTTTTTCTTTTTCTTCTTCTTTTCTTTTCTCTCTCTTTTTTTTTATAATATAAATCAACATAATACGACAAAGACTTTTATTTATGAGGCATTATTCGGGATGATGATGGTCAAGAGGATTTTGTGTGGCTTATTTGGTGGAAGTGCCTATTCTTGGCACTGGGAAGGAATGGATAGGACATGCATATTACTGACCTTTGACACTATTACCTTCCTTCAGCCGAGGACTCTATGAAGGATGGTCGTAACCATCCACCATAGTTATAGCTTTATTAAGACTCAATCTCTGTGTATCTGCCTTATTTGGTGATTCTCAGGAATTCACACAAAGTACGCACACAGGAACAGAGAGTGAAAACTATGGCTAACTCTGAAGTATCATCATCGAATTATCCAAAACTTAAGAGTCCTTACACTAGGCTTAGTGCACTAGAAATCTCTCCTTTCTTCTCATAAATATGAGGTGGATCTACTGGAAGATAGTATGCCTGACTCCCTATGAATTGTTCAAGGGTTCAGTGGACTACAAATGCTTATTGGTTTTCCTCAAGGATCCATTTCCCAGTCTACGTGCACGTGAAATAAATGTACTGAATTCTAAACTTGGGAAATAATTCCGGAAGAAAAACCTCCAATGACAAAGGTATTTTGCTAGGGCTAACCCAATCAGATCAAGAAAAGAGGAATTTTTTTTTTTATATGTTAACCTAAATGCATGAATACTTCCTAAAATGCAAAAGCACCCCCCATGCCTAAATCCTACAATGTCCCTATTGTAAAATTAAAACAGGAGGAGAAAGGAAAAACATCACCTGTCACGGTGTTATTCCAACCGCTGGGTTGCCTCCCAACAAGCGCTGCATTTTCTGTCAGCAGCCAGACTTATAAGGAACCTGTAAGTCTAGTTCCAGATAGAAAAGGTTAGGCCCTAAGAATATGCATAATAGTGCAGGCCTAGAAAACAAGTAGCCATGGATGTTGGCGAGCTAATGATGCAATGTAATACCAAATGCTCGCTAGAAGATATGAAAGCGAATAACCGTGTTGGCTACCTTGGGAGGTTTAGGAATAATAAAGGGAAAATGAAAAGGAACCTCCCGAAATGGAATAAGTGGAGGATAACAAGGATCCTCTAGAGCAAGATGGGTTTTAAAAGATATATGCATTATTAGTTCAAACCCTTGAATGGAGAGAGTAAAAGTACAAGCATCAATCCACACTTGCCATTCTATCCGAGGATGTATTGGCCTGATATGTTCTCTAGAAACAATGTACATGAGCAGAGATCTAAGCCAAGGATCGGTTAGGGAGTATAAGGGTTGTTTGTAGTGTTGGAAGGTAATGGTTAAGTCCAATGAGGGCTTAGTTGGTGTGAGGTCCAATTCCAACAATAATTCAGATTGTGTACACTCCCTAACAGTTGTAGACAACTGCATATTACCCTGCCTAACGTTAATGATCGGAGTCATATTTGAATCAAGGGTAGACTCCAAATTACAACTCTTTGATGACAGGGTCAAAATGTAAGAATCATTATCATTCAACTCTTCCCCAGATTCGTTTGGTTCACTCAAATATTTGTCGAGGTGTATATGTGATTCATTAGGAGTTGGATCAGTATCCTCAATTATTTCTAAAGGAAGATCTGTCTTAATATTTTGGTGCAAGCCTATATCATTGAATTCGTTATTGTTCTTGGGGTATAAATCCTCAATTGACGTGTTTTATCCTCGAAGTCTCTCATAGACTTCTCATTATTTTGTTTGTCCTCCTCTAATATCAACTCTTGTTTTGATGGAGGATGACTCTCAAAAGAAAGTAGAAATCTGGATTTAATCATATTATTTCTATCCTCTTGAGGTAAATCCTCAAATAATAAATAATTCCCCTGTGATTCACTCCATATTTTCAGTCCAGGTTCCTCTATTGGGGCATCCTCATTTTCTAAATTAGACTCTTCATATCCCTGAGACCAAAATTGATCTAATTCATCCTCCATTCCGCTAGGGTCACCTTCATTGGGTGCATTTAAATCCTCAGGATATTGAATGATAGGTGTTGATTCCCTAAGTGGAGGGTCAGAAGTAGGCTCACTAAGGGTAGAATGAGATTCCACCAAGTAATCAATAGGGGAAGTGATAGGAATAATACAACCTTGACCCAGGTTGGTAGGGTTAAGGAGAATGCTGTCATTCGGGTCAAGGTCCTCAAGAGGTACCATCTTCCCTTGCTTTTCACTCCAATATAGTTCAGGTGGATAATCACTATGATCGTTGTCCTCTAGTGGCCGTGTCTCATTGGGAGAGTCTAAGTGATAGCTACATAAAATTGGATCCCAATTGTCATTAGGTTCCTTAGAATTATTTTCATGATCTTGATCATATGGGTAGGGATCAGGATTATTGGGAAGCATGTAGCTAAGTTGTTTTATTTCTTCATTTAACTGTTGACTATTCCTCAACATCTCTCCCATTGATTCGATCATTTCCTTTTGCTGTTTTGCATTCTATCATAAAAAAAAGGAGAGGCTACTATTGTCAGGTTGGGGAGGATAGTCAATTTCATGTTCTGGTTGCCTAAGGGTATCGATCAACCTCGATACGGAAAATCATGAAGGGTGGGAGGGTTGGGTGTTTGCATGGAAGTAGGGATTTCAGGGTTGGGAAATCCCACTCCTAGGCTCTGCTCAAAAGTGGGAGTTATCAAGCCAGTACTCACAGGATATGAATAAGAATGATCCCATGAATTGTCAATATACCCATCAAAGGATGGATATGCTTGGGGGATGGGATCCTAATTAAAAGATGGGAGGTATTGACTCTGATAATCTAACTGTTAGGAGTAAGGGTAATCCATTTCTTTAAGTAAAGCAGTTTTAACTCTCTTAGGATTTAGCAGAATTTAGAATACAAGCAGAGACTTCCTAAAGAGTTCTACAGTCAAAGCAAACGCAAATTCAATGGGATCTATTTTTTTTTTAAGTAGATTGTAGGTCTTAGAATTATATGTTCAGTTGATGGCCAAACAAGTTTTGCAAAAAATATTACGCTTCCTAGGCCAACCTTCGCTGGTGCCTATAACCTACTCGCAAGGGATGGAAGTCTCGAATCGAGCCCACACACGAGGAACTGAAGTAACTTGGTGGATAGGCTTGTTGATTTTCGACTAACTTCCCTTGTGGTGCAAAAGAGGAGAGGTAGAAATTTATCTAGTGACCTTATGTGTGAGGTGCACAGTGTCTCAAGTGTGCAAACATACGATCAAGTTTTTGATTTTTGAAATTTCGCAAACAAGATCCTTTTGCAGACAATTTACAGTCACAGATTTTAAAGTCCAACCTCTTAGCAGTCCCAACTTTTAAAGTGACCACTAAATTAATTTGATTCAAGCACTTTAGTGGTCTTATATTGAGGTTCAATGCATATGCATGACAGGTAATTGATGCTCAAGAGAAGACGTACCTTACTCTAGCTTTCTTCATGCAATGTATGAATGCAATGCAATAAAAATAAACTAGATGCTGCTCATTCAGTCCTAGATGGTCATCCTATGCAGCTTCTAGCAGACAGTTTGATTTTTTCTTTTATTTATTTATTTATTTTTAATAAAAATAACAAACAGATCTAATCTACTAACTAACTGAAATGCAGTTCAAATAATCTTATAATCTAAATAAATGGGAACACGCTCCCAAAAATACGCTCCCGCATACACAAGCGATAAGAAATAAAGTGGCACTAGGAACACATTCCCAAAAATACCCAACAAGGGTCCAAAAGACAGAAATTAAATTCTAATGTCTATCTAACTAAATCTAACTAAGACCTACTGACTAAATCAGAAATAGGCTTCTGCGTAAGCCTATGTGCGTGGGATCAAGGCCCACATGTTTCGATTTCTGGCCTCCAGGTGGCATCAAGGTCCACCAAAAAGATCATCTCCACCGTGCGCGTCGTTCAGGTTCAATGTTGTCACTCTACTATGCCTCGTCACCTCGTCAAATTCCTCGCACAGTAAAAAAAATTGATCAGATAATTTCGCAACTCAGAATATTCAAAAAAATAATAATGTAAATCTATTGCGTCTGTTGCCTCCCCAGCAACAGCACCAAGTTGACAAGTCAATTTTTTGCTTTGCATTGTAGTATTTAAGTAGTGGAAAAATCAACTAATCAAAAAAAAAAAAAACCACTCATAGAAGAGCGGGTCGTGTCCACTAGGAGGCAATTATGCAATAAACTCTCGATTATTTCGTATTATTTCGGTTAAGTGCAAAATCCCTAGTCAAATCCGACGTAAAATGCGAATGAAAGAAGATTCACAATAATTCAAAAATATGAGGATATATGTGCAATTTTCCCTCACTCAAATCTTCAATAAATATATGATGATTTTATGTAATTTTCAATTGACATATACTAGAGAAAGTTGGTGCACATGTTAATCTCAAAACCAATCTTGAAATAGGTGAATATCAATAACTTGCAATTATCAGAAAGTATGAGTGTGCATTCGCAATTTTGCCATAATAAAATAATAATAAATCAAAATTCAAGTGTTGTTAATGACAGCAAATGTAATCTTTAATTGAATGAAAAATAGAGCATTTGCTCTCTCTCTTGCTCGTGTGAGGGAAGGAGCGTCGGCGGGGCTGTCAACACGCAAGGGAGGTTGGTGAAGACGAGGCCTATCCGATGGAGGTTGCAGCATCGACGGAGATGGCCGAAGGTGTCCAGCGGGCGGAGGAGGGCCTCCAGCCTGTTGGAGAAGAAGGCAATAGCCGCACGTCTGGCTTCGCTTGGGTGCGTGCCTGCGGGAGGGGTGGTGCTGGTGCGATGAGGTAGGTTTGCAGAGGGGAGGACGCGCTGCAGATGGCACGCGCCTGCAGGCACGGTAGGAGGGCGCGTGGATGAGGGCAATGCAGTACCTTCTGTGAAGGGCGCTGGAGGAGGGGCAGAGCACCTGCGGTGCATCTAGAGGGAGCACTGGACACCTGCGGGCGCGCGGGCGAGAGGGGGTGAGGTGCACTACAGTAGGGCGCGGCCTGGCAAGGGCGTGCAAGATGGAGTGGCGTGATGGGCGGTGTGTGCCTGTAGGGACGCAAGATGGAGAAGGAGCGGGCACAGGCTAAAGGGCAGGATGGGGTGATGGCGCTGGATGGAAGGATGCGCCTGCGGGTGCGGCCTGGCAGGGGCGCTGGAGATGGGTGCTTGGTGCACAGTTTTTGCCCTCTCCACGGTGGAGAAGATGGAGTAGTTCCCTGCAGGGGGGAAAAATGCAGATCCTCTCCGCTCCTTTCTCCGCCTCCTTTTTAACTCCTCTCTCCCCACGTGTGTCAGTTAAGGGATTTTCAAATCCCTTAACTATTTTTGACCGACGACTGTTGAGGGTGCCCAGAAAATGGGGAAAAGAAATGCCGCTGGTCGTTTGAAAGGGTAATTTACCCTTCCCTCCTTATTATTTTTTCAAATATTCTTCCTGCACATAAAAAGAACATAATCATTACACATTAAGTTATAGAATGTTATAAAATTAAATCATGATGCAAACAAATATTCCATATCTTAATGTAGTTATTAACAAACCTAAAATGTTAAAAGAGAATTACTTAGGCATAACAATAGTCCATTAGAATGGACTCATCAATAGCTAGCTTAGGTGAGCTTAGTTGATGGAGCTATCTAGGGTTGAGTTGAAGGTGGTGGATGGCCAAGGAGCTGGATGCTAGCTAAGCTAGCTATGGAGTAGAGGAGTAGGTAATGTGAGCTAGGGTTTGAAGAGAGGAGCTAAGGAGGAGAACTCTGGAGCTTGAAATGGAGCTGGCAACTGCTGAAGAGGCTGGAATGGAGCTACTGTAGCTGGCTTAGCTTGCTAGTTCCTTGCTAGCTACTAAGCCAAGCTAAAGTGAGCTGGCTTCTACCATAATGAACTAAGGTGAGCTGGGTCTGGTGCTCCCGGGGAGGATCAAGCTGGTTGAGGTAGCTAAGGTAGCTTTGCTCAACTGAGTTGAGCTAAGCTGAGTCCCCGGGAACTGGACTTGAGCTTCCTGAGCTGGAATGAAGTCATCTTCAGCTGGCTGGAGTTGAGTGGAGCTGGATGTAGCTGGAACTGAGCTGGGGTGAACTCCAGTCAACTTAGCTGAGCTAGCTAGAGCTCCCTATGGGCTAATGGGAGCTGAGGTTAGCTAGACTTAGCTAAGTTGAGCTGGATCTGAGCTGACCTGAGCTAGGGTGAGCTAAGATGAGCTCTCTGCCATTCAACTGAGATAAGCTGAATGGAGCTAGGATGAGCTAACCCTAATTCAGGTGAGCTGAATTCCAGCTATGGTGATCTGGATCAAGCTGAGTTCCAGCTGGTGAGAGCTTCTCCTTCACCAGTTGCCTTCCTAAGTGCTAGGGTACTAGGGATCTGGCAATCTGTTTATCCCTAACACTCACAAAAACACTTTAAAAACACAATAAAAAATGCAATGCATGCCTAACCTAATTAATGCCTAAATGCAGCCCAAAAACCAATTTACAAAGTAAAATCCTAAGAGCTAGGTTTGTTTTAATGCATAAGAATGATGATAAACTGGCGTTTATCACTTGTTATTGTGTTGGCTACTATAACCACTGAAATATAGGAGGCACCTGGGTCTTTCATTTTGGGGGATGTTCCATGTTGGAGAACTGAGCTTACATGATCAGGCAGAATGATCTTGGCTTGGACCTGTCTCCTAGATCAGGGCTTCTGGGTGCACAGGTCCTTTAGAAACTTGGCATAGGACGGGATCCATTTGATAGCTTCCAACAGAGGCAAGTTGATCTGGACTTGCCTAAAAGTGTCCATAATCTCCTTCGTCCTATCCATGGCTCTAGGCGAGCCAACAAAAGATTCCCCAGGAGCAGACAGGCGCTCTGGATAGGGCACCCTCAGCTTCTAGGTAGATGGGTCGTCATGGTGGGAGAGGGGTGGTGGAATGCCGACATCCTCATTGTTGGTGTTTTCAAGCGAGGGAGAGAAGTGTGGCTCTTCCTTGGTGGAGATGGAAGTCGGGTTGGGTGTAGGAGGGGAATTCTGAGACGTAACCATAGGAGTGTTATCAGGCTTGTCAATTTTCTTTTCACTCCTCAGCACGATCACAGCTTGGGCGTGCTCCCTGAATGCGACCCCCTTTCCGTTTGGGTTCTCCTCAGAAGAGCTAGGCAACTTCCCCAGATCACGTTGCCTAACTACCTCAGTAAGATGACCAATTTGGGATTACATATTAGTAATCATCTTATTCTGAGATTGGATGAAGATATTCTGATGCTCTTGCATCGCTTTCATCATGGCTTCATGTTCATCCATCTCAAAGGGCTTATTCTGAGGAGGGTTTTCATAGGATGGTTGGTATATGGGTTGGGGAGGTAGGGGTCTTGTATTCCCTGAGTTAGAAGCATCGCCTTACTTCCAAGAGAAGTTTGGATGGTTCTGCTACCCCGGATTCTAGGTATTGGAATAAGGGTTATTGCAAGGAGGTCGGTGGAAACCTTAGGCCACATTCAAGTTGGCCTGAATCAACTTAGGGAATTGATTTGCCTGGTGGTGCTCCATAGTGGCGTGCGTTATGCTTTGACAAATGGAGCATTCACTTAAAGCCTGAAAGATAGAGTTGCTTGCGAGTTCATGTCGGGGTTTGCTAAAAGCCTAGCAAAGTTTTTTTTCAATAATTGAATCTGATAAGCCAATTCCTGAGTAGCCCCGACTTGATGGGCCTCTATCTTCCTATGCAAGATTGATGGTTTTCTTTCTTGATAGGCAGAAGACATATGTATGGAGTTGTCACTTAATGTTTCAAATAATGCCCAGGCTTCATCCTCAATTTTGATCATGAAGGTTCCTGCACATGCTGCATCGATGGTTTGCCTATGCCTTTCAGATAATTTGTTATAGAACCTTTCGACCAACTGCCATCTTGGCACCTGATGGTGGGGGCGTAATCTAAGAAGGTCATTAAAGCACTCCCAAGTCTGATGAAATTGCTCCCCTTCCTGTTGGGTAAAACCCATAATCTCTCTTCTGTAATGGTTGGTCTTACTCATAGGAAAATACTTTTTCAAGAATTCTCCCTTAAGGGTGGTCCAATCATTTACCCTTGCATCGAGGGTATGATACCAGTGCTTGGCCTTATCCTCTAGGGAGAATGGAAATAGAGTCCTCATTAGGGCTTCACCAATAAAGCCCTAGAGCTTCACCGTGGAACAAACCTCAATGAATTCCTCAAGATGCCTGTAGGGATCCTCCCTAGCAGTACCATAAAAAGATGGGAGCAAAGACATGGTGCTACTCTTGATTTCATATGGATTATCCACTCCAAGTCTTTGGATAGGTAGGTCTTGGTGGGTTGTAGGGAGGAAATAGTTTCTCAAAGTTCTCTAATTTTCACCAACCCTAATCTCTTCTTTAAGTCTTTCTTCAACCATTTTTCTTCTTTCTTGGTTAGCTTTCCTTATAATTCTCTCAAGCTTAAGGTTGAAGAGAAGACTACTACCAAGAGAGCGCCTACCAAGCATACACCAAGCAAACACAAGGCAAGAGGTCTTTCGTTAATTTAAAGTTCTTTAAGTTCTCTTCCAACTCTTCAGCTTGGCCAAATATAGTCAAGGCAGTTTTTCTCCATTCCCACGTAAGTGGTATAAGAGAAATGAGGCACTTGAAATTTTTGGTCAATGACTGTTACGAAGGTTTAGGTAACTTTTAGCCCTTTTTGGGTGATCAATCAAGTTGTTAAACAATTACGCACCCTAAGTTAACCTTCGAGTGCCCTAAAGATGTACACTTTGCTGCAATGATATTCTCAGATGCTCAAGTAAAAAGATACTCCAAGGATGGAACCAAGGGATGCAAGTAGGGTGAACCCTTCCTTTGAGGTGTTGCATTAGTGGTGCCTCTTAACTACCCTTGAATTCCTTTAAGGGGTGTCCCCCTCCTTAGAGTATCAAGTCACTCGGGCAAAAGTTAATACCACCATTTCAAAGCGAGATAGGAGGGTTTGCACCGATAAAGAGATCGATGCCTACAGCCTTAAGTGTCCAAGTCCTAGTGCAATGCCTATAATGCATGCTCAGTGCAGGAAGTGTGCATTCACTGCGAAAAGTAATGTGACCACTTGATTTATTCAGGCACTTCTTGTATATTTTCCTTTCTTTTTCAGGAAATAATGTGACCACTTGATTAATCTTTTCAAATCAGTTTAAGTGGTCTTCTTTAATTATGTTCAGATGCAATGCGTGTGCAGATAACTGATGCAGTAAGATAAGAAATGCGTACCTTGCTCTAGCACTCTTCTATGCAAAAATGCACACAATGCAGTAAGAAAATCTGGATGCTGCTCAAGTAATCCTAGATGATCGTCCTATGGATATGCATCATCTAGTAGGTAGTTCAGATTTATTTTCTTTTTTCTTTTTGTAAAAATAAATGCGCAATCAAAAGATCTAACTACCACAGAAGAATTTTCAAATCTAAAGAATCGGGGACACTCCCCCACAAACTAGCCACAGAGTACAAGGGTGAGAAAATAAATAACTAGGCTAATCCTAAAGAGTCTATCCTAAATTTCTAAGTCAAAAGTCTAAGAGGAATAATCCTCCTAGATGGTCCTCCGTGTGTCTCCACACATGTGGGATCAAGGCCCACAAGCTCCTGCAATTATCTCCGCGTATAGACGTCGCTCAAGGTAGACGTCATCTCTCAGCTATGCCTGCCACTACGTTAGATTCCTCATATAGGAAAGATAAGGAATGATCAAATAAATTTATAACTCAGAATAATCAGAAATAAAGTCAGGTGAATTTATTACGTCTATTGCCTCCTCAGCAATGGCACCATTTGATCGATCGATTTTTTACTTAAGCAAATATTTTATCGAAGTAGAAATTGATTGGCGAAAAAATCAATTGTCAATAATTAAAATAAACCACTCACAAGAGAGCGGGTTGTATCCACAAGGAGGAACGATTGCAATAAATTCACGAGTAGAGAGCCATCATGTTTGCAGAAGTATTCGCGAAATTAATTCAATGAATATGTTGCTTTGAATGTCTCTTCCAATTTCGTGAGAAGTTCAAGGCTATTTATATAAATTTCACATCAGAAATCAAGTTCCAAAAATATGTAGATGATGCATGTTTGTGGCATGTCATATAATTTTTAGTTGCATGCAAATCTGAATCCAATTTCAATGTTAAATGATGTGCACAACATAGGTCAAGCAATTTCAAGAAAACATAAGTGTATCCTTGCAATTTCACTTCAATTTAATATTCCAAAAAATCAAAAAACCATCTCTCTTCAATGGCATGCAATGTAAATATTAATTAAACCCAAAATAGAGGAAATCTTCCTCTCGTGTGTGCATAAAGAGGAGGCGATGGCGGGCCGCAGGAAGCTCGGAGGAGGATAAGCATGATGAGAGCTTTCCAATGGTGGTGGTGGCGCTCCCAACGGTGGCTGGCGGTCTCGTCAGTGACGTGGAGGATGGTCGACGTCGGTGGTGGCTCACCGGCATGTGTGGGCTGCTTCCGACCTTCAAGAGGTGTGGTCGATCACGTGAGGGTGCAGCGAGACTGTTGGAGTCGATGTCACGAAGTTTTGAGGCCTGTAGACGTGGTTGCGTGGAGGAGCTTCACGGTGACTTTGGGTTCTTTAAGTTTGTTGGAGAAGAAGAAGGCGAAGAAGAAGGAGAGGAGGAGGACTGCTGTGTGGATGGCATGTCACACGCGAGGGGTGTGTATGCAAGCATGCATGCACACGATAGGAAGGTGCGCATGGTGGGGCTACTGTACGAGGAGTAGCTGCTTCATGCATGGGCGTTGCTGCGTGTTAGTGTGGCTATGTGCAGTGGGGGGATGCGTACACAAGGGCACAGCGGGTTACTAGTGACGAGTCGATTCTTCGCTTTTAAAGTCATTTGTCACATAAAATGACGCGTCGTTTGTAGTTCTATGTGGTGGAAAAATCGACTAATCAACAATTAAAATAACCACTCATAGAAGAGCGAGTCGTATCCATAGGGAGGCAATGACTTCTTTAAACTCATAATTCGGTAGAAATCAAGTTCGTTGAAATATTCGTCAAATCAAACAATGCCTATGTAGCTCTGAATGTAAACCTTAAATTTATGGAGAAGTCAAGGGTTGTTAACGTAATTTTTACATAAGAAAATTATTCTTATGCAAGGGTATGCCATCTACTTTTCACTTGCACGCATACTAAAATGTAATTCAAAATTAAATGTAATGCACATAGAGATGAATCAATAAGGGTTAACAATTCTTTAGAAGCATAAGTATGAAGCCATAAATTCACCATAATTTAATTAATCAAATAAATCAAGAAAATGAAAGTTGACAATGGCAATTTCCATAAAAACTAATAGAGGATTTACTGTGCAAAAACAGGGGAGGTTGCTTTGAGCTCCTCCACGCACGGAGGAGGTCGGAGAGGAGCTTCTCATCGGAGGTAAAAGGAGCCACGCCGCTACCAATGGTGGCGGCGTTGCTGCTCGGGATGGACAGAGTCGACGGCGGGGTGGCGAGAAGTGGTCGGCGGTGGTTATTACTACTGCTGGTGTAGTAGCTCAACGCACGGCTAGAGGTGAGGAGCAGTGCAGGGGGATGCGTGCGAGGTGCGTACGCACGCAGAGGGGCGAGCGCGGCGAGGGGCGCTGCTGCAAGAGGTGCGTACGCGCGCAGGTGAGGAGTTGATGGCCACGTGCTAGGGGCTGGAGCGTGGAGGATGGTGCACGCAGCAAGGGCATGCGTGGGGATGGTGGTGCTGCAGGAGATGAGTGCGTGTGGTGGAGCTGCTGACAGTGCTGCATGCTGGCAGGTAAGTGCGTGCAGTTGCACAGGGAGCCGGCGGAAGTGCAGCGCGCTCTACGCGTGCAGCTGGAGGGCTGAGGAACACGTGCTGTGCGCGAGAGGAGGTGGCGGCTATGATTTTGTTATGCAAATAGAGAAAGAAGAAGATGAAGAAAAACGAAGAAGATGGTGTTGGTGGTATGTGTACAGGCTAATGAAGAAGAAACACAGTGATGCCCAAGCCCACTGGATTGGCACGGCGAGCTGTCACCTTGCTGGCCCACGGTGTGGTGGAGCTTGGCCTTGGAGACCACAATGAGGAGTGGGTGCACGGTGATGGGCGGGCGGTGTCTCCACGAGCTCGGCTGCCTCCTCCTCTCCTTTGAAGTCAGCTGCCCCGACCAGATCCAACACACCCGCTCCTCCATGAATGGAGCCTTGACTGCGGCTGCTGGAGGAAATGCAGCCGTTGCTGAATGAAGAAGAATAAAATAATAATAAAATATTATGGCTATTTATATATAAACCCTAAACTTTTATGTTAACTTAAAATAATGCATGCAATGCACCGAATTGGTTAACTAATTAAATGAATGTAATTCTAAGTTGATTCTAAATGCAATTAAATATGAATGCAATGCATGAATTATGTAATTAAATTAGAAATATGAATTAATCTATTTACATCCTAATTTATGCTAAATAAATGTTAGAATTAACTTAATGTCTAGGCACTTAAATACTTAAATAGCCCACAAACATGGGCTAATCAGCTAGAGGGAGTGCTATTGTGCAAAGGCGTAGGCGCACATGCGTGCGCGAGGCCTGCTGCTGCAGTCTCCGCGTGAGGAAGTTGATGGGTGCAAGCATCGACGAAGTTGGCTCTGAAACACCGTGCGCTCTCCAGCCACCGAGTTTGCCTTTTCCACAATGATCCCCTAATGGAAGAGATCCTCTCTAGCATCCGTAGTTCTTCCCCTTTTGAACCCAATGCATGGGCGTTTGCTTTAATAAATCTTCCCCGACTTTCCCTCATTTCATTTAGGCCTTGCGAGATCTCCTCCAACAACACCCGCACGATGAGGTGCTACTGTTGAGAGGCACAGTTCTGCTGGCGGAGGAGATGGTGAAAATTACACTCAAGACCCTGCATAAATATATATATCAAATTTTGCCAAAGTATTCTCTAATTAATATAAACTAACACTTAACTCTAATTGCAATCTAATGAGTCATGTTTTACATGTCCTTAGGCTAATTAACACTCCACTAAAGTGGATTGATCACCGTCCAGAAGGAGCTCGCGACGAATGGAATCCTTAATTCTGGGATTGAGTGGATCGAGAATTGTTCATTAAGTTTCTAGCCATCCACTCCTCCATCCTTTTAGTAACCAAGTCCACCTCATCTGGTCTATTGCAAATCAGTTCCATATCGAATGAATGAGTGTCGTGGACTTCATTAACATTCGATCTGGGTTGTTGGGATCGGTTAAAAGTATCCATGGAGGCATGATTGATTGAATTTTCACTCATCTCCTCAAACAAATCGTGCGCACTATCTGCATCTTTGTTGAGGAAATTTCCTCCACAAGAAGCATCCATGTGATTTCTGAGTTGCTAAGTCAATCTGTGGTAGAAGATCTACACGAGCTACCAATTCGGTACCTCGTGGTGTGGACACTTCCACAATAAGTCCTGGAATCGCTCCCAGGCAACATGAAACTGCTCCCCCAGCCACTGGGTGAAGGTAGTAATCACCCGTCTTAGAGCATTGGTACTTTCAACAGGGAAGAATTTCTTCAGGAAAGCTAATTTTAGATCATTCCATGTTGCGATCGGCCTTCCTATGGTCCTGTACCAATGAGGGGCTTTATCCCTAAGAGAGTGGGGAAAGAGCCTCATGATCATCTACTCTTCATTCACATTTCGTGCCTTGGTGGTCTAGGCCAAAGTGGTCAAGTCCTCCAAATGCTGAAACGAGTCTTCAGAGCCAAGCCCAGGAAAGTGTTTGATCAAGTTAACACCTGGGGCATGATTTCTACGTCTCTGGCTGGAATCTGGACGCTGGAACATTCCCTGTTATTTGAAGGATCATAAAAATCCTTTAAGGGCTGAGCACCCTTAATTCTCTAAAACCATTCTTGCATTCTCTGCATTTGTTCCAGCTGCCTATGAAACATCTCCTGTGGATTTTGAGGCAGAGGAGGTTGTTGATCGGCCATGGGATCAATTTAGCCAAAATCTAATCTACGCCTCCTAGAATACTCTAATGGTCCTTCCAATTAGGGATTCGATGATCTCCTTCCCAACATAAACTAGGAAGAGGTCGGAAGGACTGGAGATAAGAACCCTACAGCACAACAAAACAAGCCTGTCCTTAAGTGGGGTAGTCTAAGGATCTATAGACTCTCATAATCCGTCTTAAGATTATAGATGATTTACTTTACTTGCGTCCAATCAATCCAACCAGTTCGAAGGAGGAACTGGGGAGAAGATTCTGCCTCTGGCTTATGCCCCCGGTTCCTAGTGTATCCCCCAGCTGCGGTCGTTTGATGCTACTCCCCTAGCTAGACATTAGATTGATTGGTACAAGCAGGTTAATCGTAAACAATCTCAGACTGGGCCCCGAAGAGCGATTCGGTCCTTAAGGCCGAGGTCTACTTGATTTTATTTAGGCCTAGGATTGTAGTGCTTATGGAATATGGTGGGTGCTTAAAATGGGTTGTGCCCTTAATGATCAATTGAGTATGTGTGAGTGACGTGCGCTTATGCATTTGTGTTAAGAAGTGTCATTATAGTCGCACTTGCAACGCTGGTTTTAACGTAAAGAAACGGAGGTGAGTCCGAGTGTCGGTCTCAGGGAGGCGTGAAAATCAAATTTTTCTTATCACTTGTCACGGAAAGCGCAGAGTTTTGCTTGCGAAAGGGACGGTTTGAAAAGCGAGAGAGAGATAGAGAGAGAGAGATTAGGGTTAGAGTTGTTTCTTGCTTGATAATGCAACTTAAACAGAAATAAACTAAACAACTGAACAGAAAGCAACTTCATTAATCATACACTTTTAGTTCATAGCTTATAAAATTAAATACATACTCAAACAAAAGTAATGGAAAGCTTAAAAGAGAGGAAGAGAGAGAGAGAGAGGAGGGAGAGCGGCGAGGTAGCCATGGTGGTGGAGGAGGCTCCGTCGGTGGCTCGTCGTCTTTGGTGATTACAAGAGGGCCTAAAGCTAGCTAGGAGGGGGGTAGAGTAGTTGCAAGGGAAGTGAATGCCTTGGATGAGTGGTTAGAGGGGGTTTAAATAGGGTTAAGGGCTTTCTAAAAGAAGGGGCTTTAGCGACATCCGGGACATCACTAAAACCATTCCAAAAGCGTCGGTGAAGCCCTCCAGCTCGCCGGTCAATCGCCCGCGTCGTTCTTCTTCGTGCTCGATCCGTAGCCGCTGCGTGAGAGTCGTCCGATCGAAGATAGGACGGCTGAGATCTCCCCTTGGATGCGTTTGGATCACACCTCAGGTGGATGTGCGCGTGAGTGCTTGCGATCTATGGGCGCGCCGCGTGGCACGATCTCGGTAGCCCGCTGCTGATCGGGTGGCCCAATTTCGCCGCGCGCTTCCTTCGTCTTCAATTTCACGCACCGCGCAGCTCGAACCCGCGTCACATGCTTGCGGGCATGCGTGCTAACCGTTGCGCCACGCCCGCACTTTGTCGCGGCGATTGCACGGTTCTCGATCGTCCGATCGAAGATCAATGGTCGAGATTTGATCTCAGCTGTTGGATGAAGTGGTGTGTGGTGGAGCAGGGGTGGCGTGGCGCAACGAGGGCCGTTGATCACCAAATCAATAGTAAGAACTTCTTAGGCCCATTGTAGGAGCTCCAGATGTCGGATTTGGCCGATCTTAAGTCCGTTGGACTCCGTTCGTCATTCTGAATCCATCCGTGCAGTCCGATTGCTCATCTGAGGCCTGCTTTGACAAGTTCTTACACAAATGGCCATTAATACAATTTTATAAGTAATCTTGTTATATGATGCATGCAATGCTCCCATTCTACTTATGTTGTGCCTTTAATTCTTAAGATGGGCCCTATTCAATAGACTTATCACCCCCATATGTATTGTTATCATCCCCCCATGCTTACTCCTTGCTAGTCCCTAGCAATGTTTATTCTAGCCTTTATTTTTTTTCAGAATTTAAGAAGTAATTGCTTAGACACTTAGTCACTTGTCAATAGGAGGAAATATACCAAGATCTTAATCTACAAAGACTAAGCAGCGCCCGGGTGCCTGCCAAAATGCGAGTCGCCCGAATCCTTGCTTTAACGTATATAACTATACATATGTATATATATATATTTTAGAATTTTTTTCGGAATTCAGTGTGGGTTGGTAACTGTTTACGGCTACCCAACCCACCCAAAACTCGGTCCAAACCCTAAGTGTTAAGCATCTTGGTGTGAAGATTGTGATAGACTCACTTAACGGTAATTCAGACAGGCTTCAGGTTTCTACGCCTCTAGGTGACTGGAAGAGGAAATATATTTGCTGGAAATTGTATTTGTTTGATTGGTAGCTTTCTCCCTACGTTTGCTTTAATTGGGGTCAACATAAGGATTTTTCCAATGTATATCTCCCGGCTTGTACTACTTCCCCGCTTCTTCCTTAAGTGTTTTCGTTCTTTTTGTGCAGTTATTGAGCTGGGCTCTGGACAACCGACTAATGGGCTGTTACCCATGATCACTTGCTAGCCATACTAGTGCGGTGAAATGTGGTTTATTTTCTTTTCTTCTCTTTTTTTTTCGTAGGTGGCTTCCCTGATCCCAAATGTACCTAGAGGCAATGAAGAAGAAATGGTCTGTGGCTGGGTTCTGGACAACCTGCCAATGGGCTGTTACCCACGACAACTTGTCAGCCATACCACCCTAGAGAGTTCATTAGCTACCCAATTTCTGTCAAAATCTCTGAGGAGTGAGTCTGTGCAAAAATGTGTGCAGATGCTTAGACTCAAAGTTTTTCTGAGTTAGAGGGTGAGTTTATAAGTCATATACTTATCACCTTATTTAGTAGGTGGAATAGAATAGCTTAAGGTTGCAAGGATTCGAAGCTAAATCCATATTTTAACGGACACCAAGGCTGATTAAGCCTGAAGGCCTGAAAAGTCTAAGTGTTTAAGTTCTTTTTGTATTATTTCCCACCATTAACAAGTTTCTAATGCCTAAGTTTTTTCTTCCTAAATTCAATATTTTTTTTATTTTATTCAGACTGATTAAATGAGCTCAGGATTACGCAATTTACCACCCCCCCATGCTTAAGTTGGACAATGTCCTCATTGGCAAGTACATGTATGCATAAGGTTCAAAAAGATAGTACCTGAGTGACGTAAAATATTGAATCAGTCTGAATCCATTTGGGTTGCCTCCCAGGAAGCGCTGAGTTTAACACCTCCAGCTGGGCGGTGCTCCATGTCATCCCTCAACGAGGGTGACACTCTCCTTTGGGGTAACCTGGGCCAGGAAGTGCTTCAATCTTTGACCATTAACTGTAAAAGTGTGTCCAGTGTTAGGATCAGCGATTTCGACCGCCCCATTAGAGTAGGGCTTAACCACCCGAAATGATCCTATCCATTTGGACCTGAGTTTCCCCGGGAAGAGTTTTAGGCGTGCATCAAATAGCCAGACTTGCTAGGTAGGCTCAAAGGTTTTCCTATGAATGAGTCGATCGTGGACGGCTTTCATTTTCTCCTTATACAGTCGACTATTCTCAAAGGCTTCCTTACGAATTTCTTCGAGCTCAGATAATTGGAGCATCCTCTGCGCACCGGCTAACTGGGAATCCATGTTACATTGCTTGACAGCCCAATAAGCCTGGTGTTCCAATTTGATAGGAAGATGGCAGGCTTTGCCAAAGACCAGGCGATAAGGCGACATGCCTATCAGGGTCTTGAAAGCGGTCCTGTATGCCCACAGGGCATCATCAAGTCATGTGGACCAGTCTTTCCTGTCAGGTCTCACAATCTTCTGTAAAATGTTCTTGATTTGTCTATTTGAGACCTCAGTCTGCTCATTTGTTTGTGGATGATACGGGGTAGCAATGCGGTGGTTCACCCCATATTTTCTAAGTAGGGCACGGAATTGGGAATGGATAAAATGGCTTCCACCATCACTGATCATGGCCTTGGGTATTCTAAATCAGGAAAAGACGTTCTTCTTAACAAAGTCCATGACAGTCCTATGATCGCATCGGTGGGTGGCAACGGCTTCAATCCATTTGGAAACATAGTCTACCAAGATTAGGATGTACTCAAAGCCGTTGGATGGTGGAAAGGGGCCCATAAAATCGATACCCCAAATGTCAATGATTTCGATAATCAAAATGGGCTGGAGGGGCATCATATCTTTCTTGGTCATGGTCCCCAGCGTTTGGCAGCGTGAGCAAGTCTTGGAAAAGTTGTGTGCATCCTTAAATAGGGATGGCCAATAAAATCCAGACTGTAAAACTTTTGCAGCTGTTTTCTTTCCAGAGAAGTGGCCACCACAAGCCTGGTCATGACAGAAGGAAAGCACACTCTGAATTTCATCTTTGGGGATACACCTCCTGATGATCTGGTAAGCACAGAGGCGAAACAACATGGGATCATCCCAGAAATAGTGCTTGGCCTCAGCCAAGAACCTGTCCCGTTGCTGTTTAGGCCAGCTGTGAGGAGTTTGTCCTACAACCAGGTAGTTGACGTAGTCAGCATACCATGGCATTTTCTTGTCTTGCACAGTCAGGATGTGTTCATCAGGGAAGGCGTTAGATAGAGGTAGGGAGGGTCCAATGTGGTCTGGATGGAGTCTAGACAAGTGGTCAGCCACCACATTCTTTGATCCGGCCTTGTCTCGGATTTCCAGGTCAAATTCCTGCAAAAGTAGGATCCATCTGATGAGCCTGGGCTTTGCGTCCTTTTGGCCAACAGGTGCCAGATGGCTGAATGGTCAGTGTAAATAGTCACGTGGGATCCCAGCAAGTATGATCGGAACTTTTCAAGTCCAAAGACTACAGTGAGCAACTCTTTCTCTATGACCGTATAATTTCGTTGGGCTTCGTCCAACGTTTTGCTCACGTAGTAGATCACCACGGGCTTCTTGTCTTGCCTTTGTCCCAAGACAGTGCCTATGGCAAAATCCGATGCATCACACATAATCTCAAAGTCCTGGGACTAGTCTGGGGGTTGAAGTACAGGTGCGGTGGAGACTAAGTCCCGGAGGGTGTGATAAGCCTGGATGCAATCAGACGACATGTGGAATAAGGCATCGTCGGCTAGAAGGTCGGTCAAGGGTTTCGAAAGCTTGGAAAAGTCTTTAATGAACCTTCAGTAGAAGCCAACATGTCCTAGGAATGAGTGAATCTGTCGGATCGAGCTAGGTGGAGGAAGTTTGGAAATTAAATCAACCTTAGCCCGATCTACCTCGATGCCCCTGTGCGATACGATGTGACCGAGGACAATTCCTTCTTGAACCATAAAATGGCTCTTTTCCCAACTTAACACCAGATTAACCTCGATACATCATTTCAGGATTTTCTCCAAGTTGCTCAAACAATGATCTAATGAATTCCCGAATACAGAGAAATCATCCATAAAGACCTCTAAGTATTCACCCACCATTTCTGAAAAAATGGCTAGCATGCAACGCAGAAAGGTCGCAGGTGCGTTGCATAACCTGAATGGCATTCGACGGAACATGCCATACGGGCAAGTGAATGTGATCTTTTCTTGATCCTCCGGAGCAATTGCGACTTGGTTATATCCTGAATATCCATCCAGGAAGCAAAAATAATTCTGCCCTGCCAATCTTTCAAGGATTTGGTCAATGAATGGCAAGGGGAAATGATCCTTCCTAGTGGCTTCATTGAGCTTCCTATAATCAATACACACCCGCCATTCGGTGGTGGTGTGGGTGGGGATGGATTCGCCATGATCATTGGTGACAACGGTGAGCCCAGCTTTCTTGGGAACCACTTGAGTGAGGCTCACCCAGGGGCTATCGGAGATAGGATAGATGATGTCGGCATCAAGACACTTGATAATTTCTTTCTTAACAACCTCCCGCATGTTTGGGTTTAAACGTCTCTACATCTGGCGAGAGGGTCGTGCCCCGTCTTCCAGGTAAATCTTATGGGTGCAATAGGTGGGGCTAATTCCTCTTAAGTTAGAAATGGTCCAACCAATGGTAGCCTGATGTTTTGAAAGGGTCGTAGTCAACCTGAGTTCCTGATCCTTGGTTAGATGAGAATTAATAATCACTGGGAAGGTCTGGTCAGGTCCCAAGAAGGCATACTTGAGATTCTCGGGCAATGGCTTAAGTTCAGGTGTGGGTGGAACCACAGTTGATGGAAAGGGAAAGGGTGGGAGTTGATCAACATCGATTTCCTCAAGTGGTGTTGTGTGATGGTATTCAGCCTTACAGAGGTCCATGGGTAATGATGGTGACGGGTCAGAACAGTCATTACGGGTTTGGTGGTCTGATACAGAACTGAGGGTGAGGCATTCCTCGATCAGAGTTCCCACAGGATCATGTTCCTCAATGCAATCGCAATCAAAAGACTTTGTCGCCCATAAGATATCCAATTGCATTTTCCTGTCCCCAAAGGCGATTTCCATACATCCCGTGTCGCAATCAATGTTTGCCTTAGCTGTAGCTAAGAAAGGTCTACCTAAGATTATGGGTGCGTTCTGTAATTTTTCAGGGACTTCCATGTCAAGAACCAAAAAGTCGACCAGGAAATAGAAGTCCTTGACCCACACAATCACGTCCTTGACAACCCCCTTCGGGGTTTTCGCTGATCTATCAGCCAGCTGGATGGTGATAGGGGTTGGTGTCAACTCTCCAAAACCAAATTGGTGGTACAGGGTTGTTGGAATCAGATTGATAGAAGCACCTAAGTCCAAGAGCGCTCTATCAAATGTCATGTCCCCGATATTGTAGGAAAGAAGGGGCACTCCTGGGTCAGTTCGTTTGAGCAGAAGGTTGCTTGATATTACGGAACTTGCTTTATCAGAGAGCACAACCTTCCTAGGTGCTTGAGGTCTCGGCTTACGCTTAGGTGTACAGGCATCCTTTAAAAACTTGGCGTAAGCAGGGATGTGTTTGACGGCTTCAAGGAGCGGAATATTAATCTGTACTTGCTTAAAGATTTCCAACAGCTCCTCAGTTTCCACAACATTCTTCTTTTTCTTGATTGTTTCCAAGGCCTCAGGGTAGGGTGTCTAAATGTAGATTGGTTCTGTTTCTGGGTCCTTGGTTGGTGCCTCTTCTGAGTCAAGTATTTCAGCAGGTGAAGTCTCGGGGAGAGTCGGCCATTTAGGATCCTGGGTTTTGGTGCCGCTTCTCAAGGTCACCGCATTTGCAGAAGCATTGCGGCCATGGGTTGATCCTTGAGAAGACGAGGATGAAGAAGCACCAAACCTAGGGGGTGTTTGCGGGGCTGGCTGGACCATGTGAGCCTGCCCGGGGTTGCCTTGGAACCCTTGCGAATTGGGGCCTCTGTTAATTATGCTTCGTGGGTTCGGCTGTGGCTGGGAAGGTAGGGATCCTTGTTGTTTACAGTCCAAGAGCTGGCTTAACTGTCCCTTTACCAAGGCCATTTCCTCCTGATGTTTCTGGTTCATGTCAGCCATCATCTTTATTAGGGTGTCCATTTGATTTTGTGGGGGAGGGGTCGCCCTATTCTGATTGTATTGGGGTCTAACTGGTTGCCCTTGCTAATACAGGGGCAAGTGTGGCTGCTGGTTTGGCCTGGGCTGGTTTTGGAAAAGCGGTGGTTTCTGGTTTGTCCAACCAAAGTTGGGGTGGTTACTCCAGTCAGTGTTGTAAGTGTTGGAGAAAGGGTCAGGTTTTGCATAACCTTGGACAGCTTGCACATCTTCTATGATAGACAATGTTGATGAAGAGGGAAGGGAGAAATCAAGGGTTGAGGGAGCAAAGGTCCCTCCCTGGAACGTGGTTAGGGGTTGCTCCAGGTTCAGTTGGGTAAAGGACTGGACCAGGTCAACATTATGCGTTCCCTTTGCTAGGGAGAAAGTCTGTAAGGGGTTCCTGGTCTGGTTCAGTAGCTCATCAATCTTTTTGTCCACCAATTCCACTCGATCCAGTTTCTTGGCGATGATGTCCATGTCAACCATTCTAGAATTTGCTTGTACCTCATAAATCCCACCACGGGGTTGACTGGACCTGTTGAACTGGGTCATGGAGGCATTGTTGAGCGAATTCTCGCTCATAGACTCAAAGAGCTCAAATGCGCTCTCCTCGTCTTTGTTCAGGAAGTTCCCCCCGCATGAGGCATCGATGAAGTTTCGTAGGTTGCTGTCTAGACCATGGTAGAAAATCTGGGCCAATTGCCACCATGGTACTTCGTGGTGTGGGCATTTACTTAAGAGTTCATTAAATCTTTCCCATGCCTCATGAAATTGTTCCCCACCCTGGAGTGTAAAGGTAGTAATAGCTCTTCTGAGGGCATTGGTCTTTCCTATGGGGAAGAATTTCTTTAAAAATGCATGCCTCAGTTCCTCCCAGGTGGTGATGGGTCTACCTAGGGTTCTAAGGCAATGAGATGCCTTGTCTCTTAATGAGAAGGGAAAAATCTTGATGAGAACAATGTCAAGGCTAATGTTCCTAGGTTTCACAGTTCGCGCTATACGGTCGAGATCCTCTAGATGCTGGAAGGGGTCCTCATTTGAGCTTCCACGACAGTGGCTCTGGATTAGACTTAATATATTCGATTTCAGCTCAAAATCATCTCCCCCTTCGGGGATCCTAAGTTGTGGCTCGACTCTAATAGCGGAGGTATTATAGAAATCACGGAGGGGCTTCGGTTGATCCTGAAATGGTGGTATATCAAGTGGTGGTTGCCCTTGTTCACCTTGGAAAGGTGGTGGTGGTTGTTCTTGTGGGTTCTGTAACCGTTGTATGGCTTGCATGATGGTGTGGATTTGTTGTTGCTAAAGCCGGTGGTTTGCATTAATTTGGGCTTGGATGATGGCCATTGCGTCTGGTGGGGGTTGATCCTCAGCCTCATCTATCCTAGGTTCCGCCATGTTCCTAACAGAATTACGTCGCCTAGATTCCCGCCCCAAAACACACAATTCGGGATACAGTGAGCATCTCTCGTGCATACACTAGAGAAAAACAGGAGGGAATGCGGAGTGCGACAGATGCGAGAAATGTGTTTCAATCAAGCACACAAGTCTAGTCCTTATGATGTATTCCTTAGGAGACCTAGAAATCTCACAAAGGGTGATTAAGTCCGTAAACACTGGACTCCCCTTCCCAAGGCTAATCTGGCCAAGTTGATTATGAGGGGATTGCAGGGAAGGTTCTTCCTTTGGCTTGCGCCTCCAGTTCCGTAGACCCCACAACCACTGTCGTTTGACACTGCCCCGTAGCCTAGTCACCAGATTCTACCAAGGGAATGAAAGCCAAGTGCCTAGCAAACAAAACCTCGCCTTTCGAGACTTAACTCAATCCTGCCTAGGGCACGTCTACTCAGTTTTAAAGGGCTAGGATAGTACTTGTGCTAGGGTTATGTGATGAGGCATTGATTGGGGTGGTGCCTCTTAATTTTCCAATTTCAAAGTGTGTGCTTCTATCAAAACATGGTTTTCAAGCAAGGATTTTTAAGATGTGGTGTCTTTTAGTGTTTCATCCTTACTTTAGTGCTTTTTAGGGTTGACGTGTCTTAATGTTTTCAGACAAGTTTCAGTGGGCACGCCAAGTTCTGCACCTAATTCAGTGAAAGTAGATTTCCTTTTATTCTGTAGGGGCTTTAAAACCCTAATGTACTCATCCTAATGATCATGCAGCTCCTATTAGATGAGTCGATTTTAGGGTTGAGTGGTGCAGCCCAGGTCAACTCACGGTGGCTTCGCAAACACCACTCAAAAAAAAAAGAGAAAAGAACACTCCAAGAATTTATTCAGAACATTAGAGTGTACATTTTTTGTGGGGTGATGTGTTAAGGATCTGGGTCAAGCAATCATACACCACACCAATTTTTTTCAATTTTTACAATTTTTTTTTTAGTTTTTCATGCAAGCAAACAATCATAAGTGAAGAATTTCTCACCATCAGTCCTCGTTGCGCCTACTCCCTTATTACCGTCATGGGATGCGTCACTTCACCGTCCACGCGTCGAATTCCTGCAACCATCAAGTAAAAGGAAAGAAGGGCATTAGACGATGTGAGAATGGGTGTGGAATGGAGGTGACAAAACAAATCCGTTGCCTCCCCGGCAACGGTGCCAAAAACTGACATGCGCTTGTGCGTGTGTGTTAGGAAGTGTCATTATAGTCGCACTTGCAACATTGGTTTTAAAGTAAAGAAACAGAGGTGAGTCTGAGTGTCGATCTCAGGGAGGCATGAAAATCGGATTTTTCTTTTCACTTGTCACGAAAAGCACGGAGTTTTGCTTGGGAAAGGGGCAGTTTGAAAAGCGAGAGAGATAGAGAGAGAGATTAGGGTTAGAGTTGTTTCTTGCTTGATAATGCAACTTAAACAGAAATTAAAGTAAACAACTGAGCAGAAAGTAACTTCATTAATCATGCACTTTTAGTTCATAGCTTACAACATTAAATAATGCTCAAATAAAAGTAATGGAAAGCTTAAAAGAGAGGAAGAGAGAGAGAGAGAGGAGGGAGAGAGGCGAGGCAGCCACGGCGGTGGAGGAGGCTCCGTCGGCGGCTCGTCGTCTCCGGCGATTACAAGAGGGCCTAAAGCTAGATAGGAGGGGGTAGAGTAGTTGCAAGGGAAGTGAATGCCTTGGATGAGTGGTTGGAGGGGGTTTAAATAGGGTTAAGGGCTTTCTAAAAGAAGAAGGGGCATTAGCGATGTCCGGGACATCGCTAAAACCATTCCAAAAGCGTCGTTGAAGCCCTCCAGCCCGTCGGTCAACCACCTGCGTCGTTCTTCTTCACGCTCGATTCGCGGGCGCTGCGTGAGAGCCGTCCGATCGAAGATCGGACGGCTAAGATCTCCCCTTGGATGCGCTTGGATCGCGCCTCGGGCACGCGTGTGCGCGAGTGTCGTCGCCCAGCGTGCGCGCACGTGTGAGTGCTCGCGATCTGTGGGCGCACCACGTGGCGTGATCTCGGCCGTTCGCTGCTGATCGGGCGGCCCAATTTTGCCACGTGCTTCCTTCGTCTTCAATTTCACGCACCGTGCAGCTCGAACCCGAGTCACGTACGTGCGGGCGTGCGCGCTAACCGTTGCGCCATGCCCACGCTTTGTCGCAGCTACTGCACGGTTATCAGCCGTCCGATCGAAGATCGACGGCCGAGATTTGATCTCAGCTGATGGATGAAGTGGCGTGCGGTGGAGCGGGGGTGAGTGGTGCAACAAGGGCCGTTGATCACCAGATCAACAGTCAGAACTTCTTGGGTCCATTATAGGAGCTCCAGATGTCGGATTTGGCCGATCTTGAGTCCGTTGGACTCCGTTCGTCGTTCTAAATCCATCCGTGCAATTTGATTGCTCATCTAAGGCCTGCTTTCACAAGTGCTTACACAAATGGCCATTAATACAGTTTTAGAACCAATCTTGTTATATGATGCATGCAATGCTCCCATTCTACTTATGTTGTGCCTTTAATTCTTAAGATGGGCCCTATTCAATAGAGTTATCACCCCCATATGTAGTGTTATCAGTGAGTGCGTGCACAACCAGGGTTTTCAAGCAAGATTATTTTTGATGAGTGGATTTTAAGGTTCAAATCTTGCTTAAGTAGCTTTTCGGGTTGGGAATTAGGTTAATTCAATCAAGTTTCAGAGGCAAACCAGATTTTCAAGCACGGGTAAAGATATTTTTCCTTTTGAAATCAAATAGTAAAGTGGAGTGCCTGGTATTGACCTAAATTGAAAATCCTAAAGGGAAGCTACTTGGTGAGTTGATTTTAGGTTAAGTGGTGTGGCCCAAACAACTCAAACAATTGGCCAAAATGCACCACTAAGTTAGGTACACAAAATGATTGACCTAGACTGATTTCTACTCTTTTATATGTTGATTTGCATGTACCGATTCCACAGATCAGAATCCAATTGTGTAGATAAAAATCAATTAGGTTATGTGCCTTGAATGTGGGTGTATGTAGTGTGTATGTTGATTTATCCCACAAGAAGTATCTTTCTGTTGATTTTTTTTTTATCTGAGGGTGAGATGATTGTGGGTGGAAATCCAAGCAACCAAATTAACCCTAGGATTTATGCAAACACTTAGGTTAATTAGGGTTTGAATTAATGTTGTGAAATGAAATCTATGGGGGGAAAGAATGAGGAGCACTTATAGTTGTCTTCAACTGTACTTTACTCTGATCAACCACTTGAAGATTCCTTGTTGAGGTACCTGCAAAACAATAGACGAGAAATAGAGCAAGTTAGAAAATAATAAAGTGGGTGAAATGCAAAAAGAAAATCGATAATCGTTGCCTCCCCAGCAACGGCGCCAAAATGTTGATAGTGGAAAACTACGGGATCGAAGTTGGATTTGAAAAAGTCATCGTTATAGTTCTATTTGCAAAGCAATCCGTCAATATATAAAATTTAACTAAAATTTGTAAAGAAATTTCTAGTCGAACACAAGGAGGTTACGTCGATATAAAATCCGCGATTATATTTTTTTGAAATTTTTGTTTGAAAGCAAGATAATTATAATGGAATTGATATTAACACTAAGAGAGAGAGAGAGAGAAAACAATCACTTGATATAAGATAATGTTTTTACAATTAGAAAGTGGGAAATGATTATAGCTAGAAAGTGGAAAATTCTATTCTAGAAAGAGATAAAAAGAAGGGAGAGAGATGTTATCCTCCTCAACGATTGCTTGGAGGAAGAGTTGGACAGAGTGACACCTGGAAGACGAAGGATGGAGCGGGGAGAAGGAGGACGAAGCCAGAGGAAGCGGGAACAAGGCAGCACGTCGTCGTCGTCGCGGGATCCACTTCTGGAATGGGGGTGAGAAAACTTTGGATTTGGCTCTAAAGGAGCATCCTGGGTGTGGGACAAGCTTTTCTAGAGCTTTGGAGATGGAGAGAGGTGAAGGAAGGGATGAGAATTTTGTAGGGTAGGGGTCTCCTTTTCTAGTTGAAAGGATTGGGGACAATTTGGTCATTACATATTCAAAACATTAAATGAGGGGGTCTTTAGTGACGGAATTAAGCGTCACTAAAGACCCTACGTCACCGCAGCTTCATGCACGCTTGCCACCTCCTCTTTCATGCGCCTAATGCTCATCCATGTCCTTGTGCTCTCAGCCAACCGTTCAAGAGATCGGAGGGTTTAAAGTGATCGAACTCTTCTTCAGCCGTTGGATCTTGCATCCAATGGCTCAGAATGCATCGTGCCCCCTACGTCTAATCGGGCGTTTGCATTTGCGTGGGATCACGCGTGCGTGAACCGTGTGCATCCGATGCACCACGTTGCCCGCTCCTCACCCGGATGATCTACATCTGACGGCCGAAATCAATGTGTCTCTCTCCCTGTTGAATTAAGGTGCTCGAAGAGGCTAGAACGTGCAACCTCTGTCTCGCCTGTAGCTACATGACTGTTGCACTTTCATGCTGGATTATCACGTTTCTCACCAAGGCACGCACGCTCACGGCTATTGGATCAAGATCCAAAAGTCCAAATCCGATCATGCATGTGAGGAGAGAAAGAGATGGTACGCGAGGATAGAAAGAGCAGCAGGCGTTGATCGTAGTCGTTGGATCAATATCCAACGGCTGAGATTGATCGATTCGTTAAGGAGAGAAAGGGCAGCGGCAGTTCCTTGGGCTGATTGGGCGGTTGGGATGGCGTCACGTGGTGCCATCTTGGCTGTCCATCTTCTGTAACTTCCAGAAGGTGCCACGAATGTCGGATTGGATCTATTTTCATGCCGTTAGGCTGCGATCGTTGATCCGAACCCATCCGTGTGATCGGATTTGTCATCTAAAGTGTGCATTAACACCATCTTGGCCCTTAATTTCTGAGCTTCCTTAGACTATATCTAGTGTTACGGATGTTCGATCGGGGCGATCTTGGAGTCGTTGAACTCCAGTCGTCGCCCTGATCAGATCCGTATGGTTGGATCTTTCATCCAAAACCCTGATTAAAAGTTGCCCTGTCCTTGGCCATAAAAGGAGACAATTACTATACAATTTGTACAATTCATCCTCAATGCATAATTATGCGTGTTATGTAATATTTACAATGCATGATGCTAATATGGTATTGAGAACAAGCATTAATAGACATTTTTGGCTATTTAGATGTATGCACATCACCTACACCCTAGGAAACATAAATTAAGGTGCCCTAAGCCTATATACTACCCTAAGACCCTCTGAAGAACCTAATTAGTTTCTCATTCAGCCTAATTGACTTGGATCTAAGTCAATTACACTTCACCTAGTCAATTGGACTCAAAGAGTCCAATTGAGCTCAAATCTCATCCAACACAAGTCTAATTGGACCCAGTGAGAGTCCAATTGACTCAAGCCCAACCTAATTGGGAACTCTCTCTCCCAATTACACACACATTGACCCTATTAAACTTGGTTAAGTTTAATTGGATCAATCAGGTAGTAATAGGTTACACATACACCTATTTTTAGACATCCTAAACCAACCAACCTAGAAGTGGACCAAGTGGTCGACTTGACCACCTAGGGGATGGACGCACACCCATACACATTCACGTACACACACTCCCCCCTACACACAGTTGGCGCCACCTAGGTTGCCAAAAATAGCAAACCAAGCTAGTCGTTCTTAGATCCACAATTGGTGGACGTAAGAAGACCCACTCTTTACTAGGATGGATGACCACCTAAGGGTCTCTCCAGAGTCTTCTATAGTTCTCTAGAGAAACCATTTGAAAGCCACCCCTTTGTCTATTTAAAGACCCCCTTGGATGACCATGCACCCAATCTTGGATGCCATCTCCATATTCACAACTCCCTCCATGAGCTCTACCATCACCTCCACTCCACCATTGGAAGTCCAAGATCCAAGAAGCTCCTCCACCACCTTCTTAAGAGGTCGGCCAACCACCTTGGCCATCCCTCTTTTCCCTCCGACTACCTCCAGCCACACGGCCATTGGAGACCACCTCCAATGCCTTAATTTATAGTAGCTAGATTAATATTCTTCATATTTTAATTTTTGCATTAATAACTTGCTAGTAGTAGTAGTACTCTCTCTAAGAAAGCATGCATAATCTACCCTAGATCCATGCATGCATATCTTTTATGTTAGTTAGAAGAAGTATTTTCAAGTTCCATGTACAAGCTTTCCTATAGAACCATTGTAATGACAATATTTTTGAAGAAATAAAAATCATCAGCTACTTGCTTCATATATATATTGCTATAAATATGTTGGTTCCAGAGGATATTAATGATTTAGCAATAGATTAGTTTTTTGCTAGTCACCATTGCATAATAGAAGTCGTACGGACCGAAACACACATGTCGAAACGATGAAGTACTACGCTATCGAATTTGGTTTTGAAAACCTGTCATTGTAGTTTGTATAGCGAAGAACTCGAGTTCAATAAATAAAATTTATACCAGAATAGAAATCCTGGGTCAAACACAGGGAGGCGAACGTTTGATTAAAAATACGTGTTTGTTTTATTTGTCACGAAACAGAATAGCTGGTTAAAACTATTTAACAAATAATAAATAGAAGAGAGAGAGAGATAATATTACAAATAAAAGCAAAAGGGATGTAGAATAAACATGGATTTCATTATCAGAAATTGTTCATTACACTAATTACGACTAGAAAGCGAGAAATGATTACACTAGAAAGCAGTAAAAAGAATGGAGAGAGAGATATCCTCCTCGACGATAGCTTGGAGGATGAGCCGGACGGGACGTTGCTTCGAAAACGGGGAACAGAGCGGGAAGAAGGAGGATGAAGCAGGAAGAACGGGAACGAAGTAGCACATCGTCGTCGTCACAGGATCCGCTTCTCAAATGCAGAGAGAGGACAACTGTAGGATACTCTACGAAGGGGGGCAAAGGTGGAAAATTTAAGATTTCTACTCTAGAGGAGCATCCTGGGTTTGGGACAAGCTCTTAGAGCTTTGGAAGAGGTGAGAGAAGAGAAGAAGGGATGAGAAATTCGTATGGAGGGGGTCTCCTTTTATAGTTGCAAGGAGTGAGGCCATTTTGGTCATTACATTTTGAAAATCATTAATTCAGGACCTTTAGTGACAGATAAATCCGTCACAAAAGGCCTGAACGTGGACTTCATGGGTGGTGCTCGCGCGCCCGCTCGCCTCCTCATGCCTCAATGCGTACCCACGTCCATTACATCTTAACTGTCCGATCGTGAGATCGGACGGCTGAGATCTCTTCTCGCCGCGCCTCAACCGCGCGCCTTGCATGTGAGATCCCGTGTCACACGGGGGCATCAGATGGAGCGTGGACGCTATCGGCCGCGTGGCGCCATTGGATCTTCATTGTGCGGGCAATTGCACCCGCGCACCCGCTCCAATTTGAGGCGTGCGAGGGCTCGATCCCGTGCCTCCTCACCTCGTTAAGGCTCTTGATCAACGCGCTACGGGTGCATTTATGTCGAGTGCACAACTCAAGTGCACGTGCCTCGTAGCCATTGGATCTTGATCCAATGGCGGAGAAGCGCTGGCCAGAAGTGCTTTAGCAGGTGCGTGCGGTCGATTGGGCGGCTGAGATAGCGCCACATGGTCCCATCTTGGCCGTCCATCTTCTGAGTGATGTAGATGGTGCCACAGGTATCGGATTGGATCGATTTTCATGCGGTTAGGATGCGATCGTCGATCTGAACCCATCCGTACGATCGGATTTGTCATCTAAAGTGTGGATTAACACCATCTTGGCCCTTGATCTTCTAGGGTTCCTCGATCTCTATCTGATGCTACGGATATCCGATTAGGACTATCTTGGAGTCGTTGAACTCCACTCGTCACCCTGATCAGATCCATACGGTTGCATCTTCGATCCGAGGGCTCGATAAAAAGTCACCATGTCCCTGACCATAAAAAGGAGACAATTAACCTACATTTTATTCAGACTAATTTAAATGCGAGATGATGCATGTTATGCAATATTTATAGTATGAAATACAATTCTATGCTTAAGAACATACTTAAATAGACATTTTATGTAATATAAACATGTTTACATCACACCCCCATGCCTATCTTTTGCTAGTCCCTAGCAAAAACTACATGCTATTTATAAAAGAATTAGGTTGGATTACTTGAGCATAAGTTATTTTCAATTTTAAGAAAATTTTTACTTAGGATCTGAACTTTCAAAGACACAACAGCGCTCAGGTATCTGCCAAAATGTAGACCGCCTCAAGCCCTCACCTTATTCAAAAAAATATTTCTTTTTCTCTTTTTCTTCTTTTCTAATTTTTTGGATTTTTGAGTTTAGGGTTAAAGAGTGGCTTTCTATTGCCATTCAACCCACCCAAGATTTAATGAGAACCCTAAGTTCTAAACATCTTATTGTGAATGTGATAGACTCATTGATCGGCAATTAGAATGGACTTCAGGTTTCTACGCCTCTAGGTGACCTTAAAAAGAGAGTTCTACCTAAAGGTGTATCTTTACGACCAGTAGCTTTCTCCCTACTTTTATTTTTATGGAGTCAACACAAGGGTGAATCCAGTATATATCTCCCCGATTTATGGGGCGCCCCATAACGCGGGAACCCTAACTTCGTGGGCACACGTTTAGGCGCTCACGTTGACTTGCGGAGAGGCACCTCATAAGGTGTATCTTTATGACCGGTAGCTTGCCTCCTCGTGCCTCAACGTGCACCCACGTCCATCAGATCTTGACCGTCCGATCGTGAGATCAGATGGCTGAGAGCTCTTCTCGCTGCGCCTCAACTGCGCACCTTGCGCGTGAGATCCAGCGTCACACAGGAGCGTCAGATGGCACATGGACACTATCGGCCACGCGACGCCATTGGATCTTCATCGTGCGGTCAATCGCACTCGCACGCCCACTCCAATTTGAGGTGTGCGGGGGCTCGATCCCGTGCCTCCTCGCCTTGTTAAGGCACTCGACCAACTCAAGTGCGTGTGCCTCGCAGCCGTTGGATCTTGATCCAATGGTGGAGAAGCGCTAGCCAGAAGTGCTTCAGCGGGTGCGTGCGGCCGAGATGGCACCACGTGGCACCATCTTGGCCATCCATCTTCTAGGTGATGTAGATGGTGCCATGGGTATCGGATTGGATTGATTTTTGCGTCGTTAGGCTGCGTTCGTCTATCCAAACCCATCCGTGCGATCGGATTTGTCGTCTGAAGTGCGGATTAACACCATCTTAACCCTTGATCTTTAGGGTTCCTCGGTCTCTATCTGTTGCTACGGATATCCGATTAGGGCAATCTTGGAATCGTTGAACTCCACTCGTCACCCTGATCAAATCCGGATGGTTGGATCTTCAATTTGAGGTCCCGATAAAAAGTCACCCTATCCCTAACCATAAAAAGGAGATAATTAACCTACATTTTATTCAGACTAATTTAAATGTAAGATGATGCATGTTATGCAATATTTATAGTATGAAATGCAATTCTATACTTAGGAACATGCATAAATAGAAAATTTACGTAATATAAACATGTTTACATCAACACACATTCACATTTGTGATTTATCTGACTCACGCACATGTTTTACATGTAAACAATGCGAGCAGTGCATCTTTTACTCACACTGTTGAAATTAGAATCCGATTTCAAGCAAGTAAAGAAAGAAAAAATCAAAATCAATTTCGCTATCCTACGCCTCCCTAAGATCGATTGGGACTCACCGTCTCGTTATTAATTTTTGTTTGAGTAGTGATTTGCTCTATAGTATGACGCGTTTCTAATCAAATCCACATTTTGCAAGCTAAATAGAATTCCCTCAATGAATAAATCCTTCACATGGTCCCCGAAGAGATAAGAAGTTAAAATAAGGGGACTTAAAGTAGATGGAAAAATGGAAAGAAAACCCAAATCTGGCCATGGTTGTATGTTTGGATGTAGGCTAATCTCGGGGGGTGATGTAAACACGTTTACACTACTTAAGATGTCTATTTATGCATGTTCTTAAGCATAGGATTGCATTGCATACTATAAATATTGCATAACATGCATCATCCTGCATTTAATCGTCTCCTTTTATGTGATTAGACAGGACAAAATTTTTATCGAGGCCTCGGATCAAAGATCCAACCATACAGATGTAATCAGGGTGACGATTGGAGTTCAACGACTCCAAGATCGCCCTAATCAGGCATCTATAGCATCAGATAGTGACCGGGGAACCCTAGAAGATCAAGGGCCAAGATGGTTTAAATCCACAATTTAAATGACAAATCCGACCTCACGGATGGATTCAGATCGACGATCGCAGCCTAACGACACAAAAATCAAGTCAATCCGACACCCGTGGCACCATCTACATCATCCAGAAGATGGACGACCAAGATGGCACCATGTGGTGCCATCTCGGCCGCCCAATCGCCCGCACGCAACCGCTGAAGCGGCTGCATCTGCCCTTCCCCGCCGTTGGGATCAAGATCTAACAGCTGCGATGCGCCCGTGCTGAAGTTAGGCACTCGACACAAATGTGCCCCCAGTGCATTGGTCGAGCGCTCTAATGTGAAGCGCGAGCACACGTTCGAGCCTCCCCACGCAGAATTTGGAGCAGGGGCGCGCCTTCTATCAACCGCACGATTGAGATCCAACGGTCACGTGCACTCAATCAAGATGACGCACCCACGCATGCCAGCGCGTAATGCGGGATCGCACGCGGGTGGGCACGCACCGCAGGCGGGAGAAGGCGCGATTTAAGCCATCCGATCTCGCGATCGGATGGCTGAGATCGTCTAGACGTGCACGTGAGTTGCAAGCGCGGGCAAGGGACCAGGCACACGTGAGCCGCCCACTATGCCCACGTTCAGACCTTTAGCAACAGTTTTATCCGTCACTAAAGGTTATGAATTAATGTTTTAAGAGTTGTAATGACCAATTGCCCCCACTCCTTGAAATTATAAAAGGAGACCCCCTCCACAAGAAATTCTCATCCCTTCTCTTCTCTCTCTCTCCAAAGCTCAAGAGAAGTTTGTCCCACACCTGGAATGCTTCTCGCGAGAGAGTCAATTTTTCGTCCCCCTTTCGGAAGCGGATCCCACGACGACGACGACGTGTTGCCCCGTTCCCATTCTTCTGCTTCGTCCTCCTTCATCCTGCTTCGTCCTCCTTCATCCAGGCGTCGTCTCATCTAGCTCGTCCTCCAAGCGACCGTCGAGGAGGATATCTCTCTCCCCATTCTTTTTACTGCTTTCTAGAATAGATTTACTGCTTTCTAGAGTAGTTCGGCTCGTCCTCCAAGCGACCATCGAGGAGGATATTTCTCTCCCCATTCTTTTCATTGCTTTCTAGAATAGATTTACTGCTTTCTAGTGTAATCATTTTCCCACTTTCTAGTCGTAATATTGAGTGTAATGAACAATCCCTTTTGATAATGAATTCCATGTGCATTCTATATCTCTTTTGATTTTTGTTTGTATTATTCTCTCTTATTCTCTCTCTCTTTCTCTCTTTTATTTATTGTAAGTAGTTCTAATCAATTGAATTATTTCGTGACAAATAAAATCAAATTCGAATTTTTTATATCAAACGTCCGCCTCCCTGTGTTCGACCTGGAATTTCCATTTCGGTATAAATTTTATTTGTTGAATACAAGTTCTTCACTTTCAAACTACAATGACAAGGTTTTAAAAATCAAACACGTTAGCGTAGCAACCCGACGTTTAAGATTTTGGCACCGTTGCCGGGGATTCAACATTTTGGCGCCGTTGCCGGGGAGGCGACGCTATTTGATTTTTTCTTCACGTTTTTACAACTTACGAATCATTTACCTCACTTCTCTCCTTTCTTATTGTGATTGCAGGTACTCTTTTGAGATGAGCAAAAGTAGTAGATTGGAGTAAAGTGCTGTGGAAGGTTTTGTAAGTTATCCCCATTCTTTCCCCCTCCATAGATTTCATTCACCACATTAAATCCAAATTCCAATTAACCTAGGTGTTTGCATAAATCCTAGGAATGGTTTAGTTGTTTGGATTTTTACTCACATTCATTCCACCCTGATTTATAAAAAAAAAACAACAAAAAGATAATCTTGTGGGGCAATTTTCAACAAATACACAACGTACACCCACATTCAAGGCACTTAACTAAATTGATTTTTTTTTCTACTCAACCGGGTTCTGATCTATGGAACTAGTACACATAAAGCAACACATAAAAGAGTAGAAATCATTCTAGGTTAACCATCTTTGTGTGCCTAATTAAGTGGTGCAACAGGCCAATTGTTTGAGTTGTTTGGGCCGCACCACTCTACTTAAAATCAACTCATCAAGTAGTTGCCACATAGGTTCAACTCTTAGGGATTTACCAGGCACTCCACATTCTTTTTAAGTTTTAAAGGAAAATATTTTCACCCATGCTTTCAAAACCTAGTGTGCCAACGAAACTTGTTTGAAAACACCTAAAGTTGAATCCTAAAAGCTACTAAGCAAGATTTGAACCCTAAAATTCACCACATCAAAAATAATCTTGCTTGTAAACCACTGGTTGTGCATGCACACACAAATCAATCAATCATTAAGGGCACAACCCAGATAAAGGGCCCATCACATTCCAAAGCACATTCAAGCCTAGCTCTAAATAAAATAGAGTAGACGTTGGCCTTAACGATTCGACTCGCTCTTCAGAGCCCAGAACGAGATTATTTTCGATTAGTCTATTTCTACTTTTCAATCTAATGTCTTGCTAGGGGAGCAGAATCAAACGATCGCAACTGGGGGGTACACTGGGAACCGGAGGCGCAAGCCGAAGGAAGAACCTTCTCCCCAGTCCCTCCTTCTAACTGGTTGGATTGAACAGACAGAAGTAGATCAAATCGTTCCTTTATCTCAAGATGAGTTTTGGGAGTCTGTAGGTTTGTAGGCTAACCCAACTAAGGACAAGTTTGATTGTTTGTATTGCATGGCACCTTTCTTCCTCCCGTTTATCATGAATCCTTCTCATATTACACGCATTCCCGCTCTTTCCCTCCTGTTTTGTATCATCCTCAACATGACGATTATCCCGGCTCGTACTGTAATCAATCATCAGTTAGTTGGGGTAACTCGGATTGGGGATACAGTTCCAGACTTCCGTGTTTAGGGTCTATCCCTGAACACTATGATTGTGATTTCTATCATTCTCAGAGCCACATCGATTATATATCGTCATCCTTTCATGAACAACCTAATACGATCTATAATCAAGAAGGATACACTAATTCTTACCCATCCTCTGATTACAATGCCTTTAGGTCATCACCACCTTTTGAACAATTTGAAATGACCTATTATCAGAAAGGGTATAACGAATCTCAATTCGTTAATTCCCCTACATTGATCCCAAACCCGCCCAACCTTGAACCAACTCATTTGGTTCAGGGTAACCAGGTTCAAGAAAAGGTTCTGGCTAACTTGAGGAATATCATACAATCTTTAGAAGTTCAGCCAATACCTTGCATTGAGAGATTAGAGCCCCTGATTAAAATGATTGATGATTTAAATAAGTATTTGTTGGATTGGCTCCAGGATGTTAATGATAAGAACTCGGGTGAGTTTCTACTTGGGAAATTAGCAAAATTGAGGATGAGATTTGTGGTTGCTTTAGTTCAGTCATTGATGAGAGCCTCATCATGAGCCATAACTAGCTCATTTTGACCCAATAAAGAAGATAAAAGCTCCTACATAACCTAGAAGAAGGCTTAACTGAAGGAACAAGTGCTCTGAGAAGAAAACATGAAATAAAGGTTAAAACTGTAATTTTACCATTGCAGTACATAAACGGGATTTCTCAGAGGCAAAACATAGGTCAAATGGTCTAAATAAGATAAAAAAGTGGGTTGAGTCAATCAGAAATGGGTTTATGTGCAATCTAAGAATTAAATGACACTTGGTAACCCTAAAACAGACCCGCTTAAATTAATAAGGTTCCGGTCAGGATAAAAATCAAGTAAACCCTCTAAGAAGCATGGAAAAACATCCTCTAGGGTTGAGAACACCTAAGTTGGCCTTTGGAACCCAGTTTGACCTAAAATAGGGTCCCAGCTCTTCAATTAACCTAATCTGGGTTTTTACGCAAAATGTCTAGTCAAACGTGGTCAAACCTAAAATCCAACTTCACCATTGGATTCCTTAGGTCAAAATAAGGTTTGTACCAAAATTTGAACATAAGGGGAGGTCATCTTGACCTACTTTGCAATTCAGTACACCCATATCACAATTTGGTCCCTATCTTTTGAATATTTTTGCAGAGAGCCCCCTAAGTTCTTCGCCCCCTTTGCAATCCGGTCCTGTCGCCATTGTTAAGGCAGAACCGAGCTCCGGTGAAGTTTAGAGAGGGATTCATCTCTGATTCCTCAGAGATTCTCTCCCAGAAATGGAAGGGAAATTCTCTGAGAAATTCCCTTCCATTTAAGGCCGATCACAACCGCTGGTGTGAACCCAATCTCTCATGTTAATGCACGAGAGATTTGGGTATCTTAACTTCTTTCCATCTCCGGCGACCAACCTCAGACGCTGGCGTGCCCTCCACGCTCTACACACCCAGCCCAGCGTCTATAAAAGGGACTACACCTCCTGCCGCAAAACGTAAGCTTCATTTTGACGGAGATCCCCTCCAAATTCCCTCTCTCCCATCTCCGGCCAAACGACCAGCAAGCTCCGGCGATCTCCTCCCCTCCTTCTTTTCGCTCTGCTGCCATACCAGCAGCAGAGTCAACTTCGCCACTTCCTCCCGCGTCGCGCTGTACCACGCGCGCGTGCCCCTGACCTCATCTTCGTCGCCGCTTCCTTCCTCAGGGTCCTTCTTCCCCGACGACGACAGTTATGTGCCGTCCTCTCCGCCGCCTCCCTTCCTTCCAGACCACTCCAGATACCTTCTCCCTCCTCTTCTCTCTCTTTTCCCCTTGCTATTTTATCTGATTACCCCTCGACAGTGCCTAACCACCTCCATCGTCCTCGCCTCTGACCGCCCTCCGGCGAGCTGCCCACACCACTCCGCCCCTCCACACGGTTTGCCAACCCCCTCGTGAGCTCTGCCTCACCACCAGGAACTCACTTCACCCCACCACTGCCACTCCAGACCTCCACAATCACCCCCCGAACAACCCAACATCTCCAGCTACAGGTTGACCTAGGCACGCACGCCTAGGCCGACCTGCAGCCTGCAGCACCGCCCACCGCCTTCGCCATGCCATGGCAAAGGTTTCTAGCCAATCTAATTGGGCCAATAGGCCGTTCTTGTGTGTGACAGGTTTAAGCTCCGGCCGCCATTATCAGCCGAAGCAGCAAGGAGCTTGCAGCAGCTTCAAGACCAGGACTCCCAGGCTACAGGTGCAGCAAACTCGTGTTTGTGTCGCGAAGTGAGTGAGGCTAGCAAGTCGCACAGAGAGGCTAGCAGCTGGAGCAATCGCGCGACGAAAGCTCTGCGGGTGCGAAAGCAGGACCGACCAGATAGTCCCACATCATGGGATTGCAAAACACAGGTATCATATAAATTATTTTTGTGTTTTAATCCCATTGCCTCCGTAAGCACAGGGGTGAGGTCCCTCACCTGCCCACACCCGCCTCGTCCGTGGCTTGACCTCACGGATCTGGCGGGATCCGACCCGACCTAAACCTACGCACTCCTCGCGCATCACCACTTGCCGGTGCGCCTGGTCCCGGGTGCGAATCCGACCCGACTACCCGTGTGGCTCTGGGAGAGCGTCCTTGAGCGAATTGCTTGTGAGAGAGAGAGACGCTTGGGTAGAGGGATGGGGGTAGGTTTTTCTTCGCGGCTGTGGTGTGTGCAGGAAAGAAGAAGCAAAGGAAGCAGCTGCAGAACAGGAAGAGAATAAAGAAGAGGCTGTGTAGCAGTGAAAGGAGAAGTTTTCGCAGAGGCCAAGTGAAGAAGAAGGAAGACAAGGCAGAAGAGAAAGAAGAATGGAGAGAGGCCAAGTGAAGAAGAAGAAAGGCAAGGCAGAAGAAGAAATAAGAGAAAAGAAACAAAGGCAGGAAGAAGCCTACACAAGACAAGAAGCAAAAGCAGAAAGAGAGAAGAGCAACGAAGAAGAAGAGAGAAAGGAGATTACATTTAAGACGTCTGATACAGAAATCAAACGTCCAATTCTATTTTTATTTCATAGATCCTTTTTGACGGTTGTATTCTTTGGTTTTAAAAAGTACTGAGCTTGCTCCCTGTGTTCGACCTCGGATACTTTAGTTTTTCGTGTAATAAAATTTCTTATATTTGTTTAAACGTTTTGTCGGTTATACTACAACGTGATATACTTTAAACCCACACAAAAACGTTGAGAACATTTTGGCGCCGTTGCCGTGGAGCAACAGGCACTTTTAAAGCTTTTGATTACAACTTTTCGATCTAATATCTGACTTAACTTCTCTTTTGTTGTGTTCAAGCAGGGAAAGCGAAACAAAAAGGAAAGAACAATAACTGCACAACAGACTCTCCAAGGAACAGGTAATTTCCATAAGCCCTCTCTCTTAACCCTCTCATAATCTAAAAAAAAAAAAAAAAGAAAAATCAACTTAGGGCTACATGTTTCATATTTAGTAACTCATCAAGTTGCCTGATTTTCATTTCAACATACTTTTGTCTGTTCATCCAACTAAGGCAACTAGGGCTAAAACTTTCTTGATTGAGCCCTAGGTGCTAATTTCTAAGGCAACTAAATTGGACCCACTAGAGCCAAGTTAGGGATTGCAAAGCTAGGGTTTTTAGAGACACATCTTCTCTAAAACAAAGAAACAACCTTTCCAAAAAGAGGTGTGCCTAAACCGTGTTTGAAACGATTTATACAAGAGGAACCCTAAGCAAATCCGGCTATTAATCCATTTGAACCATAAAAGAAAGGACCTAAAAGCTCTCAAAGGAACAAGAGGTGAAGTTGATCCCTTGGGTCAACCAACCTTAATATTAGGTCACTTTTTCACTCAAAATATTTAAAAGTTCAAGTGGAACAATAAGCACCTTGATCTTAAAATAAAAAAAGGTAGACTTAAGAGGTCAAGATCCCCATTCTGGTCTACCTGGAACTACAGTGACAAGAGAGGTCGGGTGGGGGAAACCCTGTAACCCGTGGGGACGCTGTACTGTGTAGGGGTCTTTGCGGGACTCTCCCTCTCTGGCTGCCCAGGTATTTCTCAGGTGGACGATCTTCTAATCTAGGGGTCCATCTGCCCCGAACCTCTATAGTCACCCAACAATTTTTGGGTGTCTTGATTGGGTCCAGCACCTTCTAATCTCATCACATCTTTCGGTGCATGTTCGGTAGGAGGTCCTTAAGACCACCCTTAAGACCTCCTTTAGAAATTCACTCTCGTCGAGGCCAAGCCTCGACGCCCTTGTTTGTGCAGCAATCCCACCACATAAATCTTTCATCTGATTCAGATCTTGATTCTCCTTCTTCTCCCATCATGGCACAACCCATTGAAGAGGAGAATAACCTTGAACACCAACTTCAACGCCTGAACGATCTCTTTCAGAACTTTGTAAACCCACCGCAGCGACCTATGATGAGAGATCACTATAATCCCGCTGCAATGGCAATCGAACCCCGACTACGAATCCTAATTGGAGGACCGGATTCTGAACTGAAGCCCAATATGATTCATGCCATACCAAAGTTCCATGGGCTTAACTCTGAGGATCCATTCCAACACATTAAACAACTCAAGCATCTGGCCCAAACCTTCGGGTCAGATGTACAAAACCGAGATATCCTACTCATGAAAATGTTTTCGTTCTCCCTCTTAGACAAGGCTGCACATTGGTATCAGACTCAGACCAGTCCGATCAACACATTGGAGGAACTCAGTCCGAATTTTTGAAAAAATTCTTCCCTGTTGGCCGGACGAATGCCTTGCGCCACCAGATCACTCATTTCACTCAACAACTGGGAGAACCCCTTCACGAAGCTTGGGATCGATTCCTAGATCTCATGCGAAAGTGCCCCCATCATGGAGTTCCTAAGTGGGAACAAGTCCAGTCTTTTTACTAGGGGCTTCGTGAAGATATTCGCTTATTCGTCAATGCAACGTGCGGAGGAAACATCATGGGTCAACACGAGGACACGGTGTGGGAGATTCTCGAAAACATGTGCGAGAACTCCATAAATAATGACTCCATGGGCTTATTCGACAGGACGAATGCCCGTGCATCGACGAATCTAAGAGGGACACATGAGATGCAGGACCTGTTCACTTCCGTCGACTTGGAACTGATGGCCAGTCGGTTGGACAAGTCTCTATTATAGTAAAGAAGGTGGACGAGCTAACTTGACATTTGCAGCAAGCCACCTCTGCGTAAAACTCTTTTGCGCGACCTCCTCTGGCAAGGGAAACAGTGCAAAACATGTATCACCAACCTGCCAAGGGGATGGACCCATATCCACCCCCGTCTGCTTCTCGGACCGGAGTAACCTCCAATCCCTTCTACTCGAGTTGGGGGAACTCTGAACCCTCGTATTCTGACTTTCCTGAGGCTCCTCAGAACTGCGAGGACCTCAACGCCATCCAAAATGACCCATTCTCCAATACCTACAACCCTGGATGGCAAAATCATCCTAACTTTCAGTGGGCGGGAAATTCTCAAAGACCACTATATCAACCCCGTCCACAAGCCTCTCGTCCATTTCAGCTGCCTCAGCCTCGGCCCAATCCCACCTACCAATCCGGGCAAAACCAGGATCAAATGACTCTTATCCTTCAAGCACTGGCTGACATTCAAAAGACGAATGCGGCAAAGCAAAAACAACACAAGGACGAGATCACAGAGGTTCGCAACCAACTAGCCCAGATGGCAAATTCCCGCCAACCTGGCACCCTTCCTTCGCAACCTCTGCCTAACCCAAATAACGTGCTAACCCAGAAGAGCGTTATGAATCCAAAATCAGGCCAAACACATGTGATTTATCAGGCCCCCACTACTCCATCACCAGACGGGATGGAGGCTGCAACATCTTATGCAGGATTTCAGCAGCAGCCACCCCTCCTACCTAACCCAAGTCAGGTCGGGTTGAACTCTGTAACAGCACGTAGTGGTAAAATAACCCAAGACCCACATTATCCGAACCACTCCAAGCCTGATAGTGGCCAAGACCCTAGGATAGTTATCCAAGATACTACTGTCCCAGATCAAGAACCTGGACCTATCCTAGAGGAACCAGTTAGGATCCCATTCCCTGTGGCCTTGACCAAAGGAAAAAGAATAACCAAACCCGTGGCTCCCGAGGAGGATCTGGTCAAGCTCTTTGAACAGGTCCAGATAAACATCCCGTTGATGGATGCAATCCGCCACATACCGGCTTACGCAAGATTCTTGAAAGACATATGTACACCTAAACGTAAGCCGCGAACCAAGGATGGGAACCCAATGATACTGTCAGAGCAAGCCAGCTCTGTCATTTTGAGCAAACTCCCACCCAAGGCTAAAGACCCAGGAACTCCCTTGATTTCCTGCAAAATTGGTGAAACCCAATTTGATAGAGCCCTACTAGACCTAGGTGCCTCCATAAATTTAATACCTACATCCCTCCTTGACCACCTTGAAGAATCTGAACTTAAACCCACTGAGGTAACATTGCAGTTAGCCGATCGGTCCATCAAGTCACCCAAAGGAATAGTCGAGGATGTCATTGTTAGGGTACAAGATTTTTATTTTCCAGTGGACTTCATAGTACTAGACATGGATGCACCTAAGAACCCAAGGGACACACCAATCATATTAAGGAGACCCTTTCTGGCCACTGCTAGGGCCAACATTAACTGCGAAGAGGGCCAGATAGAATTAAAATTTGGGAATCAAAATATGAAAATTGACATTTTCAAGGCCCAGCAAGGGATTAATTGCGGGGTTATAGAGGAAATATGTGATGTCAAACCCGTGGTTGAAGAACTGCATCTAGTGGACAACCTGATTATTCCTGATCAACCACTAGAGAATCAAAAACCGCTAACAGAGGAGTGCGAACATGACCTAGACACACCTATAACTCCTACCATTGCTCCTGATACAAACCCCGAACCACCCGCTGCTGCTGACAATCCTGTCATGGAACTCAAGCCCCTTCCCGAACATCTGAAGTACGTCTTTTTGGATTCAAATCAGACGTTTCCTGTGATTATCAATTCTCGACTCACACCTAACCAGGAACTCCGTTTGATTTCTGTTCTCCAGCAATATCGTAGAGCCATTGGATGGACTCTCGATGATTTGACTGGTATAAGCCCTTCATACTGCACACATCAAATCTACACAGAAGAAGGCTCACGACCTTCAAGAGAAATGCAAAGATGCCTAAACCCTAACCAACAGGAGGTCGTGAAAAAGGAGATCATAAAGTGGTTAGATGCAGGGATCATCTAGCCGATCTTCGACAGTCATTGGGTGAGTCCAATACAAGTGGTGCCTAAGAAGGCAAGACTTGCCATCATCACGACTGAAACTGGAGAAGTCATTCCTACCCGAATAGCTAATTCGTGGAGAGTCTGCATTGATTACAGAAGACTCAATTCCTCCACGAAGAAGGATCATTTCCCACTACCGTTTATTGATTAGATCCTTGAGAAACTAGCAGGAAATAGATTCTTCTGCTTTCTTGACGGGTACTCCGGTTACAATCAGGTGGCAATCCATCCAAAGGACCAAGAAAAGACCACATTCACCTGCCCCTTCGGGACGTACGCGTTTCGAAGGATGCCGTTCGGTCTCTGCAATGCACCTGCAACTTTTCAGTGGTGCATGCTTGCCATATTCTGAGATATGGTAGGTGATTATCTGGAAGTCTTCATGGATGACTTTTCAGTTTTTGGACAATCATTTGACGATTGCCTCCAACACTTGGTCCATATACTCAGGCGGTGCATCGAAGTGAATTTGGTTCTTTCCTGGGAAAAGAGCCATTTCATGGTGCCTGAGGGAATTGTCCTGGGACATTTATTCTCGGAGAAAGGCATCCAAGTGGATCGAGCTAAGGTTAACCTGATTTCCAAGCTCCCTATGCCTAGCTCGATTAAGGACATCCGATCTTTTTTGGGGCACGTCGGTTTCTACCGTCGATTCATCCCTGATTTCTCAAAAATCGCGTGCCCCCTGACTAATCTTCTCTCCAAGGATGTGCCTTTCAAAATTTCCAAGGAATGCACTCAAGCATTTGAGATCCTACGTGACCAAGTCACCCAAGCCCCAATCCTACAGTCCCCTGATTGGTCTCAACCCTTTGAGATCATGTGCGATGCATCTGACTTCGCTGTAGGAGCGGTTTTGGGGCAGAAAATTGACGGGAAACCTGTGGTCATTTACTATGCCAACAAAACACTGGATGAGGCTCAGCGTAACTATACGGTTATTGAGAAAGAGCTGCTGGCCGTAGTATTTGCCCTGGAAAAATTTAGATCATACCTTCTGGGTTCCCGTGTTATCATATACTCGGATCACACAGTTGTGAGGCATCTCCTTGCTAAGAAGGACGCGAAACCTCGACTAATCCGATGGATCTTGCTGTTGCAAGAATTTGACCTCGAGATTCGCGACAAGGCGGGAAAGCACAATGTGGTAGCTGATCACTTGTCCCGCCTCCCTTCTAAAATAATTGACCCTTCCGGACCTATTACAGAACATTTTCCTGATGAGCACCTCCTGACTATCAATGCAAGTCTTCCATGGTTCGCTGATATAGTTAATTACCTGGCATCACACCAGATTCTGCCTGATTGGCTGAAGGCCAGAAAGGACAAATTACGTTCCGATGCCAAGTATTACCTATGGGAAGACCCGTATCTATTCCGCATTGGTGCTGATCAGATAATTCGACGGTGCGTCGCGGAAGTGGAAATCAAAGACATACTCTCATTCTGCCATGACCAGGCATGCGGTGGATATTTTTCTGGACATAAAATCGCATCAAAAGTCCTCCAGTGTGGCTTTTACTGGCCCACAATTTTCAAGGATGCATACGATCACTGTAAGGCATGTTCCCATTGCCAAACTCTGGGCAACATGAGCCATCGAGACATGATGCCTCTACAGCCGATCTTGGTATGCGAAATTTTTGATATTTGGGGGATTGATTTCATGGGACCCTTTCCGACCTCAGATGGCTTCGAATACATCTTACTCGCAGTTGACTATGTTTCCAAGTGGATAGAAGCCATTCCGACCCAAACCAACAATCATAAAGTCGTTATAAAATTCCTCCATCAAAACATTTTCTCAAGGTTCGGGATTCCGCGTGCTATAATTTCCGACGGAGGGACCCATTTTACAAACGCTCTGTTCAGGTCACTGATGACCAAATACGGGGTGTCACACCGAATATCTACTCCTTACCACCCCCAAACTAATGGTCTAGCTGAGCTATCTAACCGAGAGATCAAGAAGATCCTTCAGGTTACTGTTCGACCTGATAGAAAAGATTGGTCCTCTCGGCTTCCGGAAGCATTGTGGGCCTATAGGACCGCCCACAAGACCCAATTAGGAATGTCTCCCTTCAGACTAGTGTACGGGAAGGCATGTCACCTCCCCGTCGAGTTGGAGCATAAAGCCTATTGGGCAGTACGGACCTGTAATCTCAACCTTTCTAAGGCTGGAACCCACAGAAGACTTCAAATGAGCGAGATCGATGAATTACGGCACGATGCGTATGAGAACTCGCGAATTTACAAGGAACGGGTTAAAGCTTTTCACGACAAACACATTTCTAGAAAGGTGTTTCATCCTGGTCAAAAAGTTTTACTCTTTGATGCCCGACTAAAATTATTCCCAGGGAAGCTAAGATCCAAGTGGGTCGGACCCTACCTAGTTCGACAAATCTTTGGAAATGGAGCCATTGAAATCAGCCCACTCAGCCACGATTCTGAACCCTTTGTCATGAACGGTCATAGACTCAAGCCGTTCATTGACATGACTGATATAGATTTGGCTGAGTCATCCTTTACCCTCCATTCCTCTTGAGCTCATTGCGCCCAGCCGATGGCGTAAAACTCAGCGCTTAATGGGAGGCAACCCGTCATTCTTTGAAAAACCCGAAACCTTTTCTGACATCTCTATGCGGAACTCATATTGCACTTTAGGGTTCATCCATTATAACAGCCGACTTCACCTCAGGTATACTTACCCGAGATTAGAAATCGTTCGCAACAAGCCACTTTGACCCATTCACTCACCACACACCTGTCATAATGCATGAACTAAGCTAAATTCGAACCCACCTAATTTACAATGGGGACATTGCAAATCTTAGGCATGGGGGGGTATGAAAGTGCAAATTGTCAGAAAATTCATATCAAGAAAGGGTTTCATCAAAAAAAAAAAAGGACTTGATAGAGGGGAGGAACAATTCAGGGTCATACAAATGAGAGGAGGAAAAGAAAGAAAAATGACAAAAAGGAGCACAAAATGAAAATGAAAAGAAATAGTCATTAGTAAAAGATTAAGGGGTTAACTGAAGTTCTAGACCGAATCAAGAAAAAGAAAAAAAAGTGCTACGGAGATATAACAAGAGATTAGCGGGAACGCTGGTCTTAGGCCTCTTGGGCTAGTACCTTTAGCTTAAAAATTCACGTATCCGTTAAAATCTAGATAATCCTCAAGAGGTTGAGGAAAATGCGAAGCTTGAGTATTAGGTCTAAGGCTTAGGAAGTATTCGGCCTCGTTAACTGACCTCCGGTTTGCGGGATTCGGTAACCTAAGCACCCAAATTCACACCAGTCTGGTTCAGTGCGCATAAACATCCAAATCACGCGAAAAGCGTTTAATGTTCTGAAAAGGTCACCTAGATTAGGAGCGGCCAATCAACACAAATTGATTTGGACGAGTTCCCAGTGTGGAGAGGCAGGAAATTCCCCTCGAAGATGCGTAACAACATATCGTCTCCTCGGTGCTTGTCTCCTAGGATATTTAAATATCCTACTAGGGGCATGTAAGCACTCTGCTGGTTCAGATGCCATGGGCGGCATTATCACGAAATGTCGATCGCCAAGGTCTGAATTTGGCCATGGAACGCCATGGGCGGGATTATCACGAAATCTCAAAAGCCAGGGTTCTGGGGGTTGCCATGGGCGGGATTATCCCGAAATCTCGAAAGCCAGGGACCCTTGAGGATTGATGATGGGGACGAGGAATCCGATACAGACAGTGTTGAGAAGCTAATCCGAAGCTAGAAATAAAAAGAAAAGAGAGAGAAAACCACTCCAAACAAATAAATCTTCTATCTCTCTCTTATAAAAAAACGCACTGCAAACTGAACTTAGGCTAAAAATGTCTCAAGCACGGGTGCTTTAACCACGGAGTCCAACAAACCCTAGGTTAGTTTCTGTGGGCCATAGAAACCTTTGTGGAGGACTGAGGCTAAAGCGGAACAAGTCCGGATTTTGGTTGGTACTTGAGTACCTCTAGGCCTATTGTCGGCATTCCTACCTAATCATAAAAGGAGAAGCACTTATCATTGTTGACAGACATTCAGGGCCTAGAACGGAAGTTAAAACCTTGAAATTTTGCTAAGGGACTAGCAAAAGCTAGGCATGGGGGTATGATGAGAGCCTCATCATGAGCCATAACTAGCTCATTTTGACCCAATAAAGAAGATAAAAGCTCCTACATAACCTAGAAGAAGGCTTAACTGAAGGAACAAGTGCTCTGAGAAGAAAACATGAAATAAAGGTTAAAACTGCAATTTTACCATTGCAGTACATAAACAAGATTTCTCAGAGGCAAAACATAGGTCAAATGGTCTAAATAAGATAAAAAAGTGGGTTGAGTCAACCAGAAATGGGTTTATGTGCAATCCAAGAATTAAATGACACTTGGTAACCCTAAAACAGACCTGCTTAAATTAACAAGGTTTCGGTCAGGATAAAAATCAAGTAAACCCTCTAAGAAGCATGGAAAAACATCCTCTAGGGTTGAGAACACCTAAGTTGGCCTTTGGAACCCAGTTTGACCTAAAATTGGGTCCCAGCTCTTCAATTAACCTAATCTGGGTTTTTACGCAAAATGTCCAGTCAAACGTGGTCAAACCTAAAATCCAACTTCACCATTGGATTCCTTAGGTCAAAATAAGGTTTTTACCAAAATTTGAACCTAAGCAGAGGTCATCTTGACCTACTTTGCAATTCAGTACACCCATATCACAATTTGGTCCCTATCTTTTGGATATTTTTGCAGAGAGACCCCTAAGTTCTTCGCCCCCTTTGCAATCCGGTCCTGCCGCCATTGTTAGGGCAGAACCGAGCTCCAGCGAAGTTTAGAGAGGGATTCATCTCTGATTCCTCAAAGATTCTCTCCCAGAAATGGAAGGGAGATTCTTTGAGGAATTCCCTTCCATTTAAGGCCGATCACAACCGCTAGTGTGAACCCAATCTCTCGTGCGAATGCACGAGAGATTTGGGTATCTTAACTTATTTCCATCTCCGGTGACCAACCTCAGACGCTGGCGTGCCCTCCACGCTCTCCACACTCGGCCCAGCATCTATAAAAGAGACTACACCTCCTACCGCAAAACCTAAGCTTGATTTTGACGGAGATCCCCTCCAAATTCCCTCTCTCCCATCTTCAGCCAAACGACCCGCAAGCTCCGACGATCTCCTCCCCTCCTTGTCGCTCTGCTGCCATACCAGCAGCAGAGTCAACTTCGCCACTTCCTCCCGCGTCGCGCTGTACCACTCGCGCGTGCCCCTGACCTCATCTTCGTCGCCACTTCCTTCCTCAGGGTCCTTCTTCCCCGACGACGGCAGTTATGCGCCGTCCTCTCCGCCGCCTCCCTTCCTTCCAGACCACTCCAGATACCTTCTCCCTCCTCTTCTCTCTCTTTTCCCCTTGCTATTTTATCTGATTACCCCTCGACAGTGCCTAACCACCTCCATTGTCCTCGCCTCCGACCGCCCTCCGGCGAGCTGCCCACACCACTCTGCCCCTCCACACGGCTCTCCAACCCCCTCGTGAGCTCCGCCTCACCACCAGGAACTCACTTCACCCCACCACTGCCACTCCAGACCTCCACAATCACCCCCCGAACAACCCAACATCTCCGGCTACAGCTTGACCTAGGCACGCACTCCTAGGCCAACCTGCAGCCTGCAGCACCGCCCACCGCCTTCGTCGTGCCACGGCGAAGGTTTCTAGCCAATCTAATTGGGCCAATAGGCCGTTCTTGTGTGTGACAGGTTTAAGCTCCGGCTGCCATTATCAGCCGAAGCAGCAAGGAGCTTGCAGCAGCTTCAGGACCAGGACTCCCTGGCTGCAGGTGCAGCAAACTCGCGTGAGTGTCGCATAGTGAGTGAGGCTAGCAGGTCACACAGAGAGGCCAACAGCTGGAGCAATCGCGCAACGAAATCTCTGCGGGCGCGAAAGCAAGACCGACCAGATAGTCCCACATTGTGGGATTGCAAAACACAGGTATCATATAAATTGTTTTTGTGTTTTAATCCCATTGCCTCCATAAGCACAGGGGTGAGGTCCCTCACCTGCCCACACCTGCCTCGTCCGCGGCTTAACCTCGCGGATCTGGCTGGATCCGACCCGACCTAAACCTATGCACTCCTCGCGGATCTGGCTGGATCCGACCCGACCTAAACCTATGCACTCCTCGCGCATCACCACTTGCCGGTGCGCCTGGTCCCGGGTGCAAATCTGACCCGACTACCCGTGTGGCTCTGGGAGAGCGTCCTTGAGCGAATTGCTTGTGAGAGAGAGAGACGCTTGGGTAGAGGGACGGGGGTAGGTTTTGCTTCGCGGCTGTGGTGTGTACAGGAAAGAAGAAGCAAAGGAAGCAGCTGCAGAACAGGAAGAGAAGAAAGAAGAGGCTATGTAGCAGTGAAAGGAGAAGTTTTCGCAGAGGCCAAGTGAAGAAGAAGGAAGACAAGGCAGAAGAGAAAGAAGAACGGAGAGAGGCCAAGTGAAGAAGAAGAAAGGCAAGGCAGAAGAAGAAATAAGAGAAAAGAAACAAAGGTAGGAAGAAGCCTGCACAAGACAAGAAGCAAAAGCAGAAAAAGAGAAGAGAAACGAAGAAGAAGAGAGAAAGGAGATTACATGTAAGACGTCTGATACAGAAATCAGACGTCCAATTCTATTTTTATTTCATAGATCCTTTTTGACGGTTGTATTCTTTGGTTTTAAAAAGTACTGAGCTTGCTCCCTGTGTTCGACCTCGGATACTTTAGTTCTTCGAGTAATAAAATTCCTTATATTTGTGTAAACGTTTTGTCGGTTATACTACAACGTGATATACTTTAAACCCGCACAAAAACGTTGAGAACAGTCGTGGGATGATTCCCAGGATGAACTCCCTTCAGGAGAGCCAATGATAAAATCCATTCAGGCACCTGTTGAGGGGGACACGTGTTACGAGGCTGACCAGATTGAATTAGAGCAACCAATTAAGGAAGATCTGATTTCTTCACATGAGATCCCTGAGTCGAGGTATGAGGTAACGTTTGTCTCCTTGGAATAGAAAGTGACAGATGATGTTGGGACATACATTAATATGGATCTTGATTTCTTTGAATCTGATGGTGAAGATTCAAGTTGCGAAGTCTCACGCGAGTTTACAGAACATGATTTTTGTGAGATGATTGGGCCTGAGGAATCTGAAAGATCATTTGATAGCCCAAGAATTGATGAAACTGATCCTATTAGGGCACACATTACGGATCTAGAATCTCATTTTCTGGAGGATTTAATCAAATGGCCTGATTGTCAGTTACACCCCAGTGAGCTTATCGATGATTCTGTTTCTAAGATAATTAGACCCAAGTCAATTTTGATTCAGCCACATCATTTAGACTTGGAGATTTCATACGGGGTGATTAACATGCAAGAGGTCTCAGAATTTAACATTCTGATTGAGGAGGATAGGAGTTGGGAAGTTCTGATTTGGGAAGCTAACTTTGGAGGAAGTACAAGACTAAGTCAAAGGGTGCCTATTAAGTTGAAACCATCAAACCAGGACCCTTACGACATTTGCTTTGAGGATGTCAAACCCAAGCACACATTCAATGATTATCCTTTTGAACTTCAATTCTCTGTAACCTGACTTTTTGGTCTTGGGTTGCATCCTCATAAATCACAGGCCTGACTCCGCTTGCATACTGATTTTAGGTTTTGGGCAATTTTTATCCAGAACCTAAGATATTCCCAATTATGGGGTATGGGTTTGCACCACAATCTGGTCCACATCTGTGGACCTCTGCTGATAGGTCGCAGGTTTCTTCTATTTATTCTGATTCTAACCTGCACCTGTGAATTCTTCATTTCTCTTCTTTATATAGTATGCCTAGCTGAAGGCACTAAATTCAGCACTTATACAGTTCTTTTTTAGTTTTTATCTCAGAGCGGACCTGACATTCATGTAATTTAGGTGCTTTCTACGCTATTCCACTCTGTTTTATGCCTTTTTAATACAATGAGGACATTGCATTAGATAGGCATGGAGGGGTGGATATTCATCTCTAAATTTATTCGTCAGCTCCGTAGATTTGTTTTATTTTCTTTTATTAAAAAAAAATGGAATTAGGAAAGAGAACATGGGTTTAAGAGAATTTTCAATCTTATGAAATACTGCATTATGATTTGAACGCAAAGACCCTTCAGGTCCTTTGACTTAATTAGCCTGTGTATCCACTAAAATGCTGATTTGTTTTTTGAGTCCTCGTCAACCTAAATTTTATTTTAATTGGAGTAAATAAGTTTGGGTGATAAGTACACGACTTATCAACCCACCCTCTGATTTGAGGGAATTTTGAGTCTTAAGCATTTACACTCTATCATGTCACTGACTCATTATTCGACGATTTTAACGGAAATTGAGTAGCTAATGAACCTTCTAGGGTGATATGGCTGGCAAGTTATCATGGGTAACAGCCTATAGGTAGGTTATCCAGAGCCCAGTCACTGGACCTTTCTATTTTTTGCTAACTTTAGGTAAATCTTAGACCAGGGAAGCCACCTACGTTAGAAAAAAAAATCAAAAAGAAAAGGAGAAAAGTAAAAAAAAGAAATAAACCACACTTCATCGCACGAGTATGGCTGGCAAGTTGTCGGTAGTAACAGCTCATCGACCGGTTGTCCAGAACCTAGCTCAATAAATGCACTAAAAATTCCCAAAACACTTAGGAAGAAGCGGAGAAGTAGAATAAATCGGGGAGATATACACTGGATTCACCCTTGTGTTGACGCCGTAAAAAAAATAAAAGTAGGGAGAAAGCTATCGGTTGTAAAGATACACCTTTAGGCAGAATTCTTTCTGAGGTCACCTAGAGGCGTAGAAATCCGAAGTCTGTTTTAACTGCCGGTCAACGAGTCTATCTCATTCACAATAAGATGATTAGAACTTAGGGTTCTGATCAAATCTTGGGTGAGTTGAATGGCCATAGAAAGCCACTCTTAAACCCTAAAACTTGAAAATTCAAAAAAAATTTAAAAAAGAGGAAAAAGAGAAAAAGAAATTTTTCTTTCAATAAGGCGAGTGCTTGAGGTGGTCTTCATTTTGGAAAATACTCGGGTACTGTTGTGTCTTTGAATGTTCAGATCCTAAGTAGTCAGTTTCTTAATGATTGAAAATAACTCAAGCCCAAATAATCCAACCTGATTCTTTTATAAATAGCATATAGTTTTTGCTAGGGACTAGCAAAAGATAGGCATGGGGGCATGATGTAAACATGTTTACACTACTTAAGATGTCTATTTATGCATGTTCTTAAGCATAGGATTGCATTGCATACTATAAATATTGCATAACATGTATCATCCTACATTTAGAGTAGTTTGAATAAAATGGAAGTTAATCGTCTCCTTTTATGCTCTTGGACAGGGCAAACTTTTTATCAGGGCCTCGGATCGAAGATCCAACCATACAGATGTGATCAGGGCGATGATTGGAGTTCAACGACTCCAAGATCACCCTAATCAGGCATCTGTAGCATCAAATAATGACCAGGGAATCTTAAAAGTTCAAGATCCAAGATGGTGTAAATTCACACTTTAAATGACAAATCCGACAGCACAGATGAGCTCGGATTGACTATCGCAGCCTAACGACAGAAAAATTGAGTCAATCCGACACCCGTGGCACCATCTACATCATCAGAAGATGGACGGCCAAGATGGCACCACGTGGTGCCATCTCAGCTGCCAATCGGCCGCACGCAACTGCTGAAGCCCTCGTATCCGCCCTTCCCTGCCGTTGGATCAAGATCCAACGGCTGCGACACGCCCGCGCTAAAGTCAGGCACTCGACACAAATGTGCCCCCAGTGCGTTGGTCGAGCGCTCTAACGCGAAGCTGGAGCGCGTGTTCGAGCCTCGCCACGTGGAATTTGGAGTGGGGGCATGCCTTCTATCAACCGCACGATCACGATCCAACGGCCACGCGTGCTCAATCAAGATGACGGGCCCACGGACGCCCGTGCGTAACGAAGGATCGCATGCGGGCGGGCGCACAGCGCAGGCAGGCGAAGGTGTGATTTAAGCCGTCCGATCTCGCGATTGGATGGTTGAGATTGTCTGGACATGCGCGTGTGTTGCGAGTGCAGGTAAGCGAGCGGGTGCGCTCAAGCCACCCACTACGCCCACATTCAGACCTTTAGCGATGATTTTATCCATCACTAAAGGTCCTAAATTAATGTTTTGAGTTGTAATGACCAAATTGCCCCCACTCCTTGCAACTATAAAAGGAGACCCCCTCCACACGAAATTCTCATCCCTTCCTTCTCTTCTCTCCCTATCCAAAGCTCAAGAGAAGCTTGTCCCACACCCGGGATGCTTCTCACGAGATAGAGTCAATTTTTCGTCCCCTTTTCGGAAGTGGATCCCGCAACGACGACGACGTGCTGCCCCATTCCCGTTCTTCTGCTTCGTCCTCCTTCATCCTGCTTCGTCCTCCTTCGTCCAGGTGTCGTCTCGTCCGGCTTGTCCTCCAAGCGACCATCGAGGAGGATATCTCTCTGCCCATTCTTTTTACTGCTTTCTAGAATAGATTTACTACTTTCTAGTGTAGTTCGGCTCATCCTCCAAGCAACCGTCGAGGAGGATATTTCTCTCCCCATTCTTTTCACTACTTTCTAGAATAGATTTACTACTTTCTAGAATAGATTTACTGCTTTCTAGTATAATCATTTTCCTACTTTCTAGTCGTAATATTTAGTGTAATGAACAATCCCTTTTTGATAATGAATTCCATGTGCATTCTATATCTCTTTTGATTTTTGTTTGTATTATTCTCTCTCTTATTCTCTCTATCTCTCTTTTATTTATTGTAAGTAGTTCTAATCAATTGAATTATTTCATGACAAATAAAATCAAATGCGAATTTTTTAAATCAAACGTCTGCCTCCCTGTGTTCGACCCAGAATTTCCATTTCGGTATAAATTTTATTTGTTGAATACGAGTTCTTCACTTTCAAGCTACAACGACAATGTTTTAAAAATCAAACACGTTAGCGTAGCAACCCGCTCGTTTAACAGGGGGATTAGGTGGCAGGTCTAGGGGAAAGTGAGAGTTAGAATAGTTAGGGTTAAGGGTGGGAATGGATAATGAGGTTAGGGTAGCAGGGTGACATGAAATCAGAGTGGATAGGTATGGTGATAAGTCAGGAAGAATGTTTGAAGTAAGGAAAATTTCTATATTATTTGTGTCTTCAATATCTTGCTCTATGTCAATCTCCGAATCATCAAAAAAATTATTTTCCAAAGTGGTCAAAGTAGAACAAGACTCCACAGAGATAGTTTCCTCCACCAGTTTATTCATTTCATTATTTGAGTCCTCAAAATAATCATCATCATGGAATACCCTTGAAGCTTTGAAAATATCTAAGGTAATAGTGTCGCCATCACAAGTAATGTCCATTTTACCGGAATGACAATCAATATTAGTTTTTTCGGTCGACAGAAAAGGTCATCCCAAGATAACAGGGGCATTTTTCAGAGCTTCAGGTACCTCAATGTCAAGGACTAGAAAATCTACAGGAAAGACACAATTCTGGACCCTGACAAGAACATCCTCGACAATCCCTTTAGGTTTAATTGAAGACTAGTTTGCTAATTGTAAAGTTGCTTTAATAAGATTGAGATCACTGATCTTAAATTCCTTGAATAATACATTGGGGATGATATTGATAGAGGCACCTAAATCAACAAGGGCGTGGTCAAAAGTTGTGTCATCAATGATTACAGAAATGAGAGGTGTGCCACAATCTTTCTTTTTAGGAGGCAGCTTGCTTTGGATGATAGAGCTTACTATCTTAGATAGATGCACTCTACCTAGATTTTTGGTCTGCCTTTTTGGAGTACAAAGATCTTTCAGAAATTTAGCATAGGCAGGGATATACTTGATTGCATCTAGGAGAGGGATATTAATCTGAACTTGCCTGAATAAATCCACAAGTTTTGTAGTTGTGGGTTCAGTCTTTTTTCTTTTATTGGTGGTGGAGTGTAGGACTTGAGAAAAAGGAATGGGAGACTTGCCTTTTAAATCTTTTTCTTTTTCTTTTTCTTCCCAAGTTAGGGTGGGAGGAGAGTCAACCTATACTTGGGATGGGTGGGTTTCATTTGTGGAAAAAGAGGGCACAGGATCTTTAGTTGTTTTCTCACTCCTCAAATGGACTGCATTTGCAGTGTGGTTGTTCCTGGGAGGAGGTCAAGGAGCCTGGTTTTGGTTGAAACCTGGGGGGTGCTGCAGGGATGGTTGGATAGGAGGCTGGTTAGAGTGATGGGGATTTCTGCCTTGGTATTAGTTCCTTTGGTTGTTAGGGTTGGGCATGGTTTGGGAAGGTAAATTCCCTGTAGGTCTTTGATCAGGTGTACCCTAATTTGATTTTGCAAATTGGTAAGAGCACAGGTTGCTTTAGCCATTTCATTTTGCATACCTTGTAGGGTTTTCATAGCTTAGGTATTAATATCTTCTTGAGGAATTCCAGGTTAGTACTAATCTTTTCCATGAACCCAAGACTGATTTGGTCTTTGATAACGAACCTAATTAGGAGCTTTCCAGGAGAAGTTCGGGTTATTTTCCCAATTTGCATTGGAGGGATTGTTAAGGTACTCCTGGAGGACATAAATGTTTTATGTAATTGGGCTTGGGGTGTTATGGTGGTCATAATCAAATGTCCCAATCCAGTTAGGATTTTTCCGACTAGGCGAGGCTAGTCAATCCACTATCGCACCACTTCAACGAGGATGGCACAACCTCTTACAACAATCCCTTCTCTTTTCAACCTAAAGAGAAGCACAACAATAATGGATCTTCCTAACAACTTGGGATCCGTAATCAAAGCAACAAATAGAGATAAAAATGGTATAATCCTATGGAACCTCAAGGAAAACCAAACTGAATTTTTTGTAGAGGTTTAGATCGACGTGCTTTGGAAAGCGAAGAAGTAGAAGCGTAGAAGCACTTGAAAGAAACCACAAGAGCTCTTTTTCTAGATAGATTTCTTCTTGGAATGTGTGTTGAAAAAGGGCTACCTTAGGGCTCTATTTATACTAGAGAATCAGCCTAAAAAGGAATTAATCCGAATTCAATTGGTCGATCAATTAAGGTAGTTTGGTCAATCAAAATGAGATTTGGTCGGTCAAACTAGTTATTTGATCGATTAATGTTTGGTTGATTAATTAAGCTAAATGGTAGATCGAAGGTGTATTAATCAACTTCCTAAGATGGGTTGATTTAATCGATTAATTAAGCTGGTTGGTCATCAATTCATTTAGTCGATCAATATTATTATTTGGTCGATCAATTAACCTAAGAAGTTGAATTTTATGTTAAGCAAGAAAATTTGTTTGAAGTCAATTTAAAGTTCCCTACATAATATTCTAGAATAAAATAAAAAAGACACTAAGAGGAAAACATCAATCTTCTTGCTTTATTCCATGAATCCAGAAAGAAAGAGTCCTGAAAGATTAGTCGAGCAGATAACATAATTTTGCTGCATCAAAACAGAGGTACTTATAGCCTAACACTTCATTAAAGCCATGTTTTGCCTAACTTGTAAATAGATGAAAAATACAAAAATAAATGTAAACAAATAAAGAAAAGGTGTCTTGAGTTAGACTAGGATTAGTTTTAGGTGTGTGTAAGTTTAGATTTAGGTTTGAGCTCGTGAGTTAGGAGAATATACTAGTAGAAATCTAGGTCTTTTCTGGTTAGAAATAAAAGAAAAGACATAAAAACACCAAAGGGAGTTCTTCTTCATCTCTTCTCATCTTTTTTCCTTTTCCCTTATCCCTATGAAATACAAAAACAAAATAAAAATCTGCAAAACTTCAAAATCCATAAAAATACCTTTGTACAAAGTATTTATGCTTGTATATAAGCTTAAATTAATTGTATATAGTATCTTATATGTACATTAAGTATATAAATAACTTATATATCTATTTTATTTACTTAGGTAGATATTTATGTTAAGTTATGCACTATAGATTATAATAATATAATTATACATTTATTTACTTATATTATATTTACATAATCCATATGTATTTATAGATAGCTATGTATATATTTATAAACTTAATTATAATTTTAGATATAACTTACAGTAATTATTTTGTACAGTGATAAATGTCAATTTATCATCATTCTTATACCTTAAAATAGATCTGGCTCTTAGGGTTTTAACTCTGCAAACGAGTTTTCAGGCTGCATTTGGGCATTTACTTAGGATAGGCATGCATTGCTTTTTATTGCATTTTTAATATGTTTATCTGAGTGTCAGGGATAGGAAGTAGGTCAGATCCTACATACCTTGCCACTCAGCAAGGTAGAAGATGAAGAAGAAGCTCTTATCAGCTAGATCCCAGCTACATCCAACTTATCCTAGGTGGATCAACTCATCCCTAGCTCCATTCAGCTCATCTCAGCTGAATGATAGCTCAAGCTAGTTCACATTTGCTCCATTCAGCTCACCTTAGCTGGATGACAGCTCAAACTAGCTCATGACCATTGGTCCCAGCTCCTTTCCAGCTCTTCCAACTTAGAGCAGTTCATTGGAAGCTCAACCTAACTAGGACTAGCTACTTCCATCAACTTGCTAGACCAAGTCAACTGAAGATGACCACAACCAGCTCAGGCCAGCTCAAGTCCAGCTCCTGAAGACTCAACTCAACTCAACTTAGCTGAGCTACTTGACCTAAGCTAACTACTCCAGCTAGCTAGGAAATCTCCAGGACCCAGCTCACCTCAACTCATATCAGTAGAAGCCAGCTCATCTTAGCTTGTCTTAGCAACTAGCAAAGAACTAGCATGCTAAGCCAGCTAAGTAGCTCCTTGCAGTTCTCTTCAGCAACCACCAACTCTAGTGCAGCTCAAGGTAGCTCCTTTCAGCTCCTCACCTTCAAAACCCTAGCTCCCTCTACCTTTCTACCGTACTCCCTACTAGGTAAGCTAGCTTAGCTTAGCTAGTCACCTCCTTGGCCACCAAAACCTAGCCCTAAAACCCACCTAACTAGCTCCACCAACTAACCTTACCTAAGTCCACCTAAGCTACCACCACTCCACCTCAATCTTGGTGCCAGCCCTACACATCCCTTCATCCCTCTCTACCACCAAAAGACACCACCAAATTTCCTCCAAAACCACCTACAAATGGTTCCAGCTTTTTCCCTCCAAATCCCTTGAAATTCAACCCTACACCTACCCCTTCAAGCCATCTCCACCATCCACCTAACTCCCTTCTAGAAGCCCCCATAGTTGGCGCCAAAACCATGGCACCCTTCCATGGTTGGTGCCAAATTATTGTGACTCTCCACCACCATAACTACCACCACCACATCCCTTAAGGTGGTGCCACTCCATCCTAACTATAGGATCCCCATAACCATGCTTAAACTTAATCTTAGCCATCCATCTATCCCAACTCCAACCACTATCTTTCCCTCCCTAAAAAAAACCATTAACCACCCACATTGAAACCATCTTCTCTATTAGTTTAGGTTCTACCTTAACCACCCTACATCCTTCCATTCATACTAAGGAAGAAGAAGATCAAGGGGGCAACCTACCTACCCCCTAATCTGAATTTTACGTAGTTTGTAAAATTAGGTTTTTATGAGTCGTTGCAATGTGTAAAACCATTTCACTTTTGAATTTATATGACCTAGATAGGGAAGTATCTAGGGCCATCCAAGGAGGCAATTTGTTGCAAAATCAAGTCTCTTTCTCAGAAATGGAAATTAGCTTTCTTTTTGGTTTTTCAAATATATAATTTTTATGGGTTGAAATGACATGAAACATGCGAATTGTTGATAGCGAGAAAATAGTCTACACCTAATTCACTACACTACTACTAAGGTGACAAGTAGAGCCTCTCCCTAAGATCACCCTAGGCACGTGGAGGCCTAGAGTAATTAGGGAGAGGGAGTGAAAAAAAATGTTAGACAAAAATTCTAAAAGACTATGCAATAAAAAGATAATTGAAGGCAACTTGAATTAAAGGAAATTGTTTACACAAAACCAATAGAGGAATGCTTCCACTCTACTTGAAAATACAAGAAAAGCAAAACACAAATCCTCTAGATAAAATGGTGAAGAAGAGGGGGTTTCTTGCTCCAAGCCGAGTAGCTCCTTGACTTGGAAAGAGGGCTCCTTCTTCTCCTTCCTTGAAAGGCTAGTCCAGGAAGGTGTCCTCCAAGATAGTTGCAAGCCCAAGGGGGGGGAGTGCACTTGCTTCTCCCGTGGACGTACACCCAAAAAACTCCTCCTTTGACTTGCCGTCCTCCTAGTGATGCAATGCTCCTCCTCCTTGGCATGGCATAAGGTGAAGGAATGAGAAGAACAAGGCACCAAGGGGGCAGGTGATGTGCCCCCTTAATCTTCTCTCTTCCTTCTCCTTGTGCGTAAGGGTGGATGTAGGTGGAATTAAAACTAAAGAGAGGATGGGTTTTAGTGGTGGTTAGATGGGGTATTTATAGGGTAGAAAGGTGGTGGATGGTGTGACCTTAGGTGGAGCACTAGGATTAGGTTTAGGATGGTAGTTAAGGATCCTAGGGTGGAGGGTGTTTGGCGCCAACCTAAGGGGTTTGAAGGGTGGTAGTTATGGTGTTGTTGGTGGCTCTTGGTGGTGGAGAGACACCACCAAATTAGCACCAACCTAGGGTCTTCTAGAAGGGGGGTTACATGGATGTGGAGATGGGTTGAGGGAGTAGGTGTAGGGTTGAGATGAGGGTATTTTTGGAGGGAAAAGTTGGTACCAAAGAGGGGGTGGTTATGGGTGTTTTTGGTGCCAACTTATGGTGCCCTTTTGGTGGTGGTTGAGGGGTGAAGAGTGGTGGGGGTTGGCGCCAACTTTGAGTAGAGGTGGAGCTAGATTAGGTGGTCTTAGGTGATAATACAATGGTTTTAGTAATGCTGATTGTTATGTGGCAATAGTGTTTGTGTTGTAGTATGTTGTGATTTGAAACACCATGAGTGTCATTGTGGTGAGTTGTATGGAATACCAGTCATTACAACCATTATTATTTACTTATCTAATTTTTACTGGTTTTATTCCAGGTCGTTCACTGGGAGGCAATTATTGAATTACATCGCTCTTTGATCTCAAAATTATCCTCTAATTCCAAAAGGAAGCCTTACATCTTATTAAAGAATGAATGAATGTGGACATGGTTTGCCTAATTACTAAGAATTAATTGTAATGCTTGCAAAAACTAACTATAAACAAGCACCAAACAATTTATTACTATACTTTAAACTATGTCTTTACAAGTTATAGTATTAATACTTACATGAAAGTATACAATAGACTAAGATGACATAGTATATTAACTTAACTTACTAGTCTGATATCTATAGTAACACATACAACAGTTTTAGTGACAGACGTAAGCGTCGCTAGATCCCAGAAAACACTATATACAAACCTAAGGAGGGAAACTGGGGTCTGTAGCGACACTTATGGTGACATTTTATTCTATTAGTAAATATATGGGTTTATTTATAAAAATAATTGGCTATACTACGTATACATATATATATATGTTTATATTTTTATTGTATGTGTATTTACTTACGTATGTACAACATCTCTCTCTCTCTTCTCCTTCACACAAATCTTCATTAGTTGTTCTTCTGTGTTTTCATTCAGCCTTAACGACTTTAACACGCTGCGGCGGAGAGGCGCTTAATAGTCGTCATTAACTCTCTTTAATTAATTAAAAATGCGTTTAATTTGCGAGCGTGCTTTTCGAGGGATACACAGCACCCAGTGGGTGGGACCAAACCTCTACTAAGCGTGCCCTAATTCTCATTAGGCTACTTAATCACGTTTTTCTTAACTCAGCACAAGGCCTACTCAGCCCCACGCACATACGCCTCTCCGGGCCCTCGGCCCCACACAAATCATGCTCAGATATATGCTCGGTATGTATCGATGTAAAGGTTGTTTCGGGCACCGGGCGCCCGTGACGACTAATTGGCATATGCATAAATTCAATATAAACAGCTGCGTGCGGTTTGCAGCGCACGATGTGGCGCTATTCGAGCACCACATCTGCGCTGGAAACCGCATGCAGCTGTTGGTTGGAAGAGATTTTGGCCCTCAATTCGAGGGCCATAATTTATTTAAAAATAAATAAATTATGGAAAATAAAATATTTACATAATACTATATAATTATTCAATTAATTTAAAATTTTAATTAGATTTACTATATAAATAAATTCACTCAAGTGGACTATTTTCACACATAGATTTTGGTGTTTTCTTGGTTAATTGCTTATAAATTAGTTAGTGAATGGTCTAATTGACCTCATAGAGGGTTAGAATACATACATAAGTATTTTATACATATTTTTATTATATTTTTTCGAATTAATATATGTGTTATTTACATTTAAATAGCAGTTTCAATTATTCTGCTTATAAATTAAGTTAAACTTAATGTAATCAGGTATGAATATACGTAAATTAGCTTAAATTACTTAAAGTATTTTAGTCTTAGTATACAGATTCAATTTAACTTAATTATAATTCTAAATTACTAATTTAACTACTTTAATTTAACAACTTAGCTATAAACTTAATAAATTCATTGTTTATTATTTATAAAGGATTAAATTAAGATAAAAGATTTTATTTACTTATAATCTACATATACAAAGATATATATATACAGTTTTATAGTTTAACTTTCTTAATTATACTATTTACTGATCTAGTTAGTTTAATAATACATATAAATTAGTTCAATTTATATATAATTATATAATTATTATATTTATTGTCTAAACTAGATCTAAAACCTAAATTACTGTATTCATTATATTTACATAATTAAGTATACAATATATATATATATTTACACTATCTATTTACATATGTAGCCTAATATATAGCTTATGTCTATATAAGTATACTTAATATACGAAGTAATATATATATGTATATATATAGATATATAAATATGTTTACTTCTAGTCCTTTTGGGTGTTTCTTTTTAAATTTTTCTACTGTTGTTACAGGTTTGACAGAAGTAGGAGAGAAGAAGGGAAGAGTTAACTCTTGTTTGGATGGTTAATTTTTACTAGACCAACTGACAGAATTGGGAAAGAATAGACGAGCATGCACAGAAGTTAGATGTCAAGTATTGAAACAAGAAAGTTTTTTTACATATAAGATGAAATACAATCTACTGCCAGCTATGATCAAATTAGAGTCTACAGGATTTAACACTAGAATCTATCTGTTACAACTAACTAGACAGTAGCAGCAACAAAACCTTCCAGACTCTACAGCAGCTCAAGTCACTGTCCAAATGGTCTAACTGCTGCTGCAGTTAGTCCATTTGAGATGAAATGTGAGTTTGGATGAAAAACATGTAGCTGCAAGATGCAGCACTTTGCTTTGTTTACTGGGATCAGAGTCAAAAAAATCCAAACTGAAAAGAAAATCTCTGTCAATCCCAAATCTGACAAGGGTTTAATTTCTCACTAAATCACTAAATACCTCAATTCAAATGCCAAAAACCCTCATCAAAAACTTCATTTCAGATTAAATCCACGAATATCACTGAATTAACTCTTCCTAATGCTATAAACAGCATGAAGGAAGAATTAATTCAATCAATTAAAGCCCATAGTTCAAATCCCAGTTTCATGAAATCTTAAGGAGTATTGAGAACTCCTTAGGTTAGGAAATCACCAAACAGCCTTTCAAAAAACACTTATGAATGCGAGATCAGACTTCAAATTACTACAGTAATTATCCTCAGATCTGACTTGCATTCAATGCATTCAAGACATTATCAAATCAGATTCATGTATGGCTCTTCTGAGATGATTTCTGTCACCAGAAATCCTCTCAGATTCCTTGCCAACAAGGAATTCAAATCAACTTCATTCGATTCGTCAGATCAAGCAGTAAAACCAAAAAGAAAAATCCTTAAAATCCGTATTGAGGAGAAATCTGACAAACTGAAAATTTCGACCCAAAATCAGGGGCTTTTGTGACCAAGAGTGAGGTGAGTGGGAAGCCCCTTAAGTGCTTGTTGACGCCAATTTCAGATGAAATTGGGTCAGAGTGTATGGGTGGAAGATGAGAAAACATGTCGTGGAAAATCAGAACTGGACATGAAAATATGGAGAGGGAGATAATTTGAAAACATGGTTCTATGAAGTCTTCCCCTCTGATCTGAAATGATCAGAGGAGGTGAGGGGGGGAGAAATTTAAGCCTAATTCTAATACTACAGCTACTTTATCCTACGGTGAAATTAAACATTAACAATTACCTTAATTCTACTCTAAACTATTTAACTACAGCTAAAACTAATATGCAGAATTATAAACCTAATCTAATAGGAAGAATGGGACCTATGGGTCCTTAGCCGGTGGCTAAGTAGGAAGAAAGGAGTAAGATGACTCCAGCGGAGGGAGGAGTCTACTAGTGAGGCTCCAGGGTCGTCCTCAGGTGCTACGAAGTCCTTAGCGATGAGGAGGTCAAGCGAAGGTGATGATTTCACAGCCGGTGGCTGTGAAATTAGAGACTTGATGGGGAGGAGGGACTGGAGTGGACGAATGATCGCTAAGAGGTGTAGGAGGGAGCGATCCCTTGCGTGCAACACCACTGAGGTGCTAAAGTAGCATGCTCAGTGGCTGAGATCACCGTGCAGGTGAGGATAATCAAGATGCAACCGACGGCGAGGATGAGAGGGGCAGAGCGCACAGTGAGCTGAGCACAAAATCTGACCTTCAGATGAGATCTGGGGAGAGGGGTGATCGCACACGCCGAATTGAACGAAACTTCCATTCGAATCTAACTACAGATCAAGATCATGAAGAGCGACGGACGGTTGAGATTGGCCGTGTTCTTCGCGCGCTATAGTGCATGCGAAGAGCAGCAGGCCTCTCTTTGAAATAAAGGAAAATTTACAGACAGACCCTTGAACGAAGGGGTAGAAGAATAGCGTGCAGGCCCATAAGTGAAAAGAACTACAGCCGGAAGGGCCCTGTAGCCTTTCAAAAGGGTCCCTGCGGCTTACAAGTAGGTCCAAAGAGGAGTTTTTAAGGGTAAGAGTGTAATGCATGAAGGACCTAAGTGTAAACTACCTATTTCATAACCTAAATGATGTCCAATTGCCTTCAAATTTTTATATGTTCTTAATTGAACATTTAAGACATTGATTATACTTCTGATTTGGCCTTTCAAACTTATTTATGTGTTCAATTGACGCATGGATCATCATTTGTACTTTGCTTTCAGAATACCTTGTTTTGTGACCTAATTATGCAGTTTTAACATAGATTAAAGGTTTTAGGTCTTTTTCTTTAATTCCCACACTTAACCCTTTTTATCTATTAATTTGATATTGTTTTACTTAGTGTCCAGCTTATCTTCAGCTTTTTAACCATGATGAGTAGCCACTCATCAGGTGGGCTTAGTTGGTTGAGCTAGTTAGGTAGGGTTTTAGGGTAGTGGATGACCAAGGGAGCTGGAGCTTAGCTAAGCTTTCTTAGCAAGTAGTAGGATGGAGGAGTAGGAAATTGGAGATAGGGTTTGAGAAAAGGAGCTGGACAGGAGAAGTTTGGAGCTGAATTGGAGCTGGCAGTTGTTGAAGAGAGTGGCATAGAGCTACTTTAGCTGGCTTAGCTTGCTAGTTCTTTGCTAGCTGCTAAGCCAGCTAAAGTAGCTCTATGGCACCCTCTTCAGCAGATGCCAGCTCCAATTCAGCTCCAAACTTCTCCTGTCCAGCTCCTTTTCTCAAACCCAAGCCAAGCTAAAGTAAGCTGACTTCTGTTGAAATGAGCTAAGGTGAGCTGGGTTTGATATTCCTGAGGATGACGTAGTTAGTTGGAGTAGCTAAGGTAGCTTAGCTCAACTAAATTGAGCTAAGTTGCATCCCCAAGAGCTGGACTTGAGCTTCCTGAGCTAAGATGAAGTCATCTTCAGCTGGCTGGAGTTGAGTGGAGTTGGATGTAGCAGGTCATGAGCTAAGGTGAACTCTAATCAACTCAGCTGAGCTAGCTAGAGCTCCCAGTGAACTAATGGGAGCTGAGATGAGCTAGGCCCAACTAAGTTGAGCTGGGTCTGAGCTTACTTGAGCTAAAGTGAGCTAAGATGAGCTCTCTTAAGCTGCCATTCAGCTGAGATGAGCTTAATGGAGCTAGGATGAGCTAACCTTAGTTCAAGTGGGCTGGATTCCAGTTATGGTAAGCTTGATAAAGTTGAGTTCCAGCTAGTTTGGGCTTGTCCTTCACCAGTTGCCTTCCAGAGTGCTAGGGTTTTATGGTTCTGTTAATCTGTATATCCCTAACACTCACAAAAACACATCAAAAAGACAATAAAAAGTAAAATGCATGCCTAACCTAATTTATGCCTAAATGGAACCCAAAAACCCATTTGCGGAGGAAAATCCTAAGAGCTAGGTTTGTTTTAATGCATAAAAATGATGATAAACTATCATTTACCACACCCCCATACTTATCTTTTGCTAGTCTCTTCAGAAAAGTTTAATTATTATAAAATGAAATTTTAGGGAAATCTAATTTTTTTAATTTTTGAGAAAAAGATTACTTGACGTTGGTTGATCCAAACATAAGAGGTATGGGATTTGTTAGGGATAAACATTGGGATTTATTTTCGGATCCAAAAATTAGGCGAATCGGGATCAATATATCCTCCAAAAAATTCACAGATTAACCCCTATGTTAATTCAGATGACTTGAAAGTTTTGTATTTAGGAATTTTCTGGCTCTTGAATCTGATTTGCAACTTGCAATAACCTTTAAACTTTGTGTCTGTGCTTGTGAAAGGCCAACATTTATAAGGGCATGTTTTTGGTTTAAAACTTCTTTTTTCTCTCCCCCATGCTTCTTTTTAGTTTAGTCTTACAACAGATGTGCCAGGATCATCTTCCCGTTACCAATCCTCGAGGGGGCTCTGGTGCCAGTACTTCAAGATAGCACTATCCATGACACCACCCAGGAGCTCACAACCCCAAAAGATAATGCGGTGTAAAGGGGTGCTCCAAGCAAACTCAAGCTCTTGCTCTGGCACTATAGGTAGAGCACCATCCAAGACACTTGAGCAGCAAAAATGCGCTTTAATGCTCCGTTTAAAGATAGGAAACATAGATATATAGCAGTGCTGAGGCGATAACATGTTGACATCGCATCCTCAAAGGAGGTATTTTCCTCCTTCTCGATGGTTGATGTAAACACATTTACACTACTTAAAATGTCTATTTATGCATGTTCTTAAGCATAGGATTGCATTTCATGATATAAATATTGCATAACATGCATCATCTCGCATTTAGAGTAGTTTGAATAAAATGGAGGTTAATTGTCTCCTTTTATGTGCTTGGACAGGGCAAACATTTTATCGAGGCCTCGGATCAAAGATCCAACCGTATGGATGTGATCAGGGCGACGATTGGAGTTCAACGACTCCAAGATCGCCTTAATCAGGCATCCGTAGCATTAGATAGAGATCAGGGAACCCTAGAAGATCAAGGGCCAGGATGGTGTAAATCCACACTTCAGATGACAAATCCGATCACATGGATGAATTCGGATTGACGATCGCAGCTCAACGATACAAAATCGAGTCAATCCGACATCCGTGGCACCATCTACAACTTCCAGAAGATGGACGGCTAAGATGGTGCCACGTGGCGCCATCTCAGCCGCCCAAATGGACACTGGCATTTTGTGAAGGCCCCCGACCGATCGCTCTCTGCCGTCAGATGGAGATCCAATGGCTGTGGCCTCCCGGCGCTTAAAACGTGCGTTCAACCATCCGCGCCCTGCAGCGCAGCGGTCGAGCGCGCTTACGCGAGCGTGGGGCGTGGGTTCGAGCCGCAGTGAGGGGATTGAAGGCGCTGGTAATTGAGGTGCGTGGAGCGTCGGATGGAGATCGTGCGATCGCGGGCGCCCGATAGCGCCGACACGCGATTGGACTCCCCGCGTAACACGCGATCGCACGCGCAGGCAGGCGGGTTGCAGCGGGCGCGGACGCGATTTAAGTCGTCCGATCTCCCGATCGGACGGCTGAAAAGCGCTGGACGTGCGCGAGCGTTGAGGAGCGGGCAGCCGAGGAGGCGTGCGTGGGTGCGGCGGCGACGGCCACGTCGGGGCTTTAGTGACGGATTTATCCGTCACTAAAGACCCCTTATTTATTATTTTGAAGATGTAATGTCCATTTTGCCCCCACTCCTTGCAACTATAAAAGGAGACCCCCTCCATACGAAATTCCTATCCCTTCTTTCTCTTCTCTACCCCTCCAAAGCTCAAGAGAAGCTTGTCCCACACCCAGGATGCTTCTCGCGAGATAAAGTCCAATTTTCGTTCCCCTTCGTAAGTGGATCCCGCAACGACGACGGCGTGCTGCTTCGTTCCCGTTCTTTTGCTTCGTCCTCCTTCATCCCGCTTCGTTCTCCTTCGTCCAACGTCGTCCCATCCGGCTCGTCCTCCAAGCAACCATCGAAAAGGATTTCTCTCTCCTATTCTTTTTACCGCTTTCTAGTATAGATTTACTACTTTCTAGATTAATCTACTCGTCCTCCAAGCGACCGTCGAGGAAGACATTTCTCCCTCCATTCTTTTAATGCTTTCTAGAGTAAACTTATCGCTTTCTAGAGTAATTATTTTATGCTTTCTAGTTGTAACGAACAATCACTTCAATGCAAAAATTCCTTGTTTATTCTACATCTCATTTTGATTTCTCTGTGTAATATTCTTTTTCTCTCTTACTCTCTCTCTCTCTTCTATTTATTGTAAATAATTAGATAGTTCTAAATTGAATTATTCTGTAACAAATAAAAAGAAACGCGTAGTTTTTAAATCAAACGTCCGCCTCCCTGTGTTCGACCCGGAATTTTAATTTTGGTATAAATTTTATTTGTTGAACACGAATTCTTCGCTTTCGAACTACAACGACAGGCTTTCCAAAACCAATCTCGTTAGCGTAGGTTTGTAAACGTTCAACATTTTGGCGCCGTTGCGGGAGGCAACGATCTTTAATTTCTCTTCGCGTTTTGTAACTTACAAATCATTTACCTCACTTTTCTCCTTTCTTATTGTAATTGCAGGTACTCTTTCGAGACAGGCAAAAGCGGTAGATTGGAGTAAAGTGATGTAGAAGGTTTTGTAAGTTACCCCCCATCTCCCACCCATTAGATTTCATTTCATCACATAATAACTCAAACATCAATCAATCTAGGTGTTTTTATAAACTCTAAGGTTAGATTGTTTGTTGTTTGACACCCATACTCACCCCAACCCCCACATTAAAAAAAAAAAAATCTCACAGAGGTACACAACCTCATCTGATTTTCAAACTCAACCGGTAAACCAATCTTAGGAGCCGGTACACACATCCAAACACATAATTGAGTAGAAATCAGATTAGGTAATCATTTGTGTGCCTAATTAAGTGGTGCAACAGGCCAATTGTTTGAGTTGATTGGGCTGCACCACTTCAAATAAAATCAACTCATCAAGTAGTTGCCAATTAGGTTCAACTCTTAGGGATTTACCAGGCACTCCGCATTATTTTTAAACTTTAAAGGAAAACATCTTCACCTGTGCTTGTAAAACTTGGTGTGCCAACGAAACTTGATTGAAAACACCTAAAGTTGAATCCTAAAAGCTACTAAGCAAGATTTGAATCTTAAAATTCACCACATCAAAAACAATCTTGCTTGAAAACCACTAGTTGTGCACTCACACACGAATCAATCAATCATTAAGGGCACAACCCATTTAAAGGGCCCATCACATTCCAAAGCACATTCAAACCTAGCCCTAAATAAAACAGAGTAGACGTTGGCCTTAAGGATTGGACTCGCTCTTCAGAACCCAGAATGAGATTATTTTCGATTAGTCTGTTTCTACTATTCAATCTGATGTCTAGCTAGGGGAGCAGAGTCAAACGATCGCGGCTGGGGGGCACACTAGGAGCCGGAGGCACAAGCCGAAGGAAGAACCTTCTCCCCAGTCCCTCCTTCTAACTGGTTGGATTGAACAGACAGAAGTAGATCAAACCGTTCCTTTATCTCAAGACAAGTTTTGAGAGTCTGTAGGTCTTTAGGCTAACCTATTTAAGGACAGGTTTGATTGTTTGTATTGCAGGGCACCTTTCTTCCTCCCGTGTATCATGAATCCTTCCACATATTTCACTCATTCACGCTCTTTCCCTCCTGTTGTAAATTATCCTCAACATGACGATTATCCCAACTCGTATTGTAATCGACCATCAGTTAGTTGGGATAATTCGGATTGGGGATACAATTCCAGACCCCCGTGTTTAGGGTCTAACCCTGAACACTTTGATTCTGATTTTTATCCTTCTCAGAGCTACATAGATTATAGATCGTCCTCCTTTCATGAACAACCTAATACGATCTACAATCAAGAAGGATACACTGATCCTTACCCATCCTCTGATTTCACTGCCTTTAGGTCATTACCATCTTTTGAACAATCTGAAATGACTTATTATCAGGATGGGTATAACGAATCTCAATTCGTTAATTCCTCTACATTGATGTCAAACTCGCCCAATCCTGAACCAACTCATTTGGTTCAGGTTAACCAGGCTCAAGATAAGGTTCTGGCTAACTTGAGAAATATCATTCAATTTTTAGAAGTTCAGCCAACACCTTGCATTGAGAGATTGGAGCCCCTGATTCATATGATTGATGATTTAAACAAGTCTTTGTTGGATTGGCTCCAGGACGTTAAGGATAAGAACCCAGGTGAGTTTCTACTTGGGAAATTAGCGAAATTGAGGATGAGATTCGAGGTTGCTTTGATTCAATCTTGGGATGATTCTCAGGATGAACCCTCTTCAGGAAAGCCAATGACAGAACCCGCTCAGGCACCTGTTGGGGGGGACACTTGTTACGAGGCTGACCAGATTGAATTAAAGCAACCAATTAAGGATGATTTGATTTCTTCACCTGAGATCCCTAAGCCAGGTTACGAGGAAACGTATGTCTCCTTGGAACAGAAAGTGACAACTGATTTTGCGACATACATTGATACGGATCCTGATGGTGAAGATTCAAGTTGCAAAGTCTCACGCGAGTTTTCTGAACATGATTTCTGTGAGACAATTGGGCCTGAGGAATCTGATAGATCATTTAATAGCCCAATAACTGAGGAAACTGATCTTATTAGGGCACACATTACGGATCTAGAATCACATTTTCTGGAGGAATCAATTCAATGCCTTGATTATCAGTTACACCCTGTTGAGCTTATTGATGATTCTAATTCTGAGATAATTAGACCCGAGTCAATTTTGATTCTGCCACATCATTTAGACTTGGAGATTTCACATGGGGTGATGAATATACAAGAGGTCCTGGAATTTGATATGCTAAATGAGGAGGATAGGAGCTGGGAAGTTTTGATTTGGGAAGTTAATTAAGGAAGAAATGGAAGATTGAGTCGAAGGGTTCCTTTTAAGTTGAAACCATCAAATCAGAACCCTTACGATATTTGTTTTGAGGATGTTCAACCCAAGTACACATTCAACGTTTATCCTTTTGAGCTTCAATTTTCTGTAACCCGACTTTTTGGTCTTGGGTTGCATCCTCAGAAATCGCAGGCCCGATCCCGCTTACATTCTGATTTTAGGTTTTGGGTAATTTTTATCCAGAACCTAAGATATTCTCGATTATGGGGTGTGGGTCTGCACCACAATCTAGTCCACATCTGTGGACCTCTGCTGATAGGTCAGAGGATTCTTCTGTTCATTCTAATTCTGACCTGCACACGTGAATTCTTCATTTCTTTTCTTTGTATAGTGTGCCTAGCTGAAGGCACTAAACTCAGCACTTATACAGTTCTTTTCGTTTTCATCTTGGAGTGGACCTGATATTCACGCAATTCAGGTGCTTTCTACACTTTTCCACTCTGTTTTATGTCTTTTTAATACAATGAGGACATTGCATTAGATAGGCATGGGGGGGTGGATATTCATCTCTGAATTCATTCGTCAGCTCCGTAGATTTGTTTATTTTCTTTTATAAAAAAAAAATTCAAAATTAGGAAAGAGAATTTGGGTTTAAGAAAATTTTCAATCATAGGAAATACTACATTAGGATCTGAACACAAAGACCCCTCAGGTCTTTGGACTTAATTAGCCTGTGTATCCACTAAAATGTGGATTTATCTTTGAGTCCTCGCCATCTTAATTCTATTATAATTGGAATAAATAAGTTTGGGTGATAAGTACACGACTTATCAACCCGCCCTCTGATTTGAGGGAATTTTGAGTTTTAAGCATCTACACACTTTCTTTGCACTGACTCGTTATTCGGCGATTCTAACGGAAATTGGGTAGCTAATGAACCTTCTAGGGTGATATGGCTGGCAAGTTATCGTGGGTAACAACCCATAGGTAGGTTGTCTAGAGCCTAGTCACTAGACCTTTCTCTTTTTGCTGCCTTTAGGTAAATCTTAGATCAAGGAAGCCACCTACTTAAAAAAAAAAAAGGAGAAAAGAACGAAAAGAAATAAGCCACACTTCACCGCACGAGTATGGCTGGCAAGTTGTCGGTGGTAACAGCTCATCGACCGGTTGTCCAGAACCCAGCTCAGAAAATGCACTAAAAATTCCCAAAACACTTAGCAAGAAGTGGAGAAGTGGAATAAATCGAGGAGATATACACTGGATTCACCCTTGTGTTGACCCTGTTAAAAAAATAAAAGTAGGGAGAAAGCTACCGGTTGTAAAGATACACCTTTAGGTAGAATTCTTTTTGAGGTCACCTAGAGGTGTAGAAATCCGAAGTCCATTCTAATTGCCGGTCAACGAGTCTATCACAATCACAATAAGATGCTTAAAACTTAGGGTTCTCATCAAATCTTGGGTGAGTTGAATGGTCATAGAAAGCCACTCTTGAACCCTAAAATTTGAAAATCGAAAAAGAGAAAAAGAAATTTTTCTTTGAATAAGGAGAGGGCTTGAGGCGGTCTGCATTTTGGCTGATACCCGGGCACTGTTGTGTCTTTGAAAGTTCAGTTCCTAAGTAGACAATTTCTTAATGATTGAAAATAACTCAGGTCCAAATAATCGAACCTAATTCTTTTATAAATAGCATATAATTTTTGCTAGGGACTAGCAGAAGATAGGCATGGGGGTATGATGTAAACACATTTACACTACTTAAAATGTCTATTTATGCATGTTCTTAAGCATAGGATTGCATTTCATGATATAAATATTGCATAACATGCATCATCTCGCATTTAGAGTAGTTTGAATAAAATGGAGGTTAATTGTCTCCTTTTATGTGCTTGGACAGGGAAAACATTTTATCGGGGCCTCGGATCAAAGATCCAACCGTATGGATGTGATCAGGGCGACGATTGGAGTTCAACGACTCCAAGATCGCCTTAATCAGGCATCCGTAGCATCACATAGAGATCGGGGAACCCTAGAAGATCAAGGGCCAGGATGGTGTAAATCCACACTTTAGATGACAAATCCGACTGCACGGATGAATTCAAATCGACGATCGCAGCTCAACGACACAAAAATCGAGTCAATCCGACATCCGTGGCACCATCTACAACTTCCAGAAGATGGACGGCCAAGATGATGCCACATGGCGCCATCTCAGCCGCCCAAACGGCCGCTTGCATTTTGTGAAGGCCCCCGCCTGATCGCTCTCCGCCGTCAGATGGAGATCCAACGGCTGTGGCCGCCCGGCGCTTAAAACGTGCGCTCGACCATCCGCGCCCCGCATCGCAGCGGTCGAACGTGCTTACGCGAGCGCGGGGCGCGGGTTCGAGCCATGGTGAGGGGATTGAAGGCGCGGGTAATTGAGGTGCGTGGAGCGTCGGATGGAGATCGTGCGGTCGCGGGTGCCTGATAGCGCCGACGCGCGATTGGACACCCCGCGTAACGCGCAGGCGGGCGGGTTGCAGCGGGCGCGGATGCGATTTAAGTCGTCCGATCTCGCGATCGGACGGCTGAAAAGCGTTGGACGTGGCGAGCGTTGAGGAGCGGGCAGCCGAGGAGGCGCGCGTGGGCGCACCGGCGACGGCCTTGTCGGGGCTTTAGTGACGGATTTATCCGTCACTAAAGACCCCTTATTTATTATTTTGAAGATGTAATGTCCATTTTGCCCCCACTCCTTGCAACTATAAAAGGAGACCCCCTCCATACGAAATTCTCATCCCTTCTTTCTCTTCTCTACCCCTCCAAAGCTCAAGAGAAGCTTGTCCCACACCCGGGATGCTTCTCGCGAGATAAAGTCCAATTTTCGCTCCCCTTCGGAAGTGGATCCCACGACGACGACGGCGTACTGCTTCGTTCCCGTTCTTCTGCTTCGTCCTCCTTCGTCCCGCTTCGTTCTCCTTCGTCCAGGCGTCATCCCATCCGGCTCGTCCTCCAAGCAACCATCGAGGAGGATTTCTCTCTCCCTATTCTTTTTACCGCTTTCTAGTATAGATTTACTGCTTTCTAGATTAATCTACTCGTCCTCCAAGCGACCATCGAGGAGGACATTTCTCCCTCCATTCATTTAATGCTTTCTAGAGTAAATTTATCGCTTTCTAGAGTAATTATTTTATGCTTTCTAGTTGTAATGAACAATCACTTCAATGCAAAAATTTCTTGTTTATTTTACATCTCATTTTGATTTCTCTGTGTAATATTCTTTTTCTCTCTTACTCTCTCTCTCTTCTGTTTATTGTAAATAATTAGATAGTTCTAAATTGAATTATTCTATAACAAATAAAAAGAAACGCGTAGTTTTTAAATCAAACGTCCGCCTCCCTGTGTTCGACCCGGAATTTTAATTTCGGTATAAATTTTATTTGTTGAACACGAATTCTTCGCTTTCGAACTACAATGACAGGTTTTCCAAAACCAATCTCGTTAGCGTAGGTTCGTAAACGTTCAACAATGGTGGGAACTCAAACCAATGATCTGCTTCAGACTTTTACTAAGGCCAAACAAAGGGGTTTTTCCAAATTTTAGTTGTTTTTAAGTGTTGGCTTGTGTGTGAAATTTGACAGAGGATGTTTTGCAAGAAATACAAGTTTTTGAATTAGAAACTAAGTCGGATACTTTCCATATTACAAAAGAGGATTAAGTCACCTGAACTATCATGAGTTTAGGTGAAATTTTAGAGAAGGATATTTGATCTAGTCTAAAGATAGACCCTAAAATTCTAATGATTAGATCCGTATCCTCATCCCTAGTTTCTTAAAGATTAAATCCCATTGTACCAAAAGTGAGTTTTCAACCTTAGTCCCGATTTCAAAAGTTTCCTCAAAAAGTTTTCAACATTATTATTATTATGGGTATGCTAGTAGAAAACAAGAAAATGACAAAAGAAAAAATGCATATTTTTAGGTTTTGAAAATCCTAAATCGATTATCAAAATTTTAAAAACACCCCGCCATGCTTATGATATGCAATGTCCTCATGCATTAGGAGGGAGAAGGGATCACCTTAGTGAAAGGCGGTCGGGTTTAGGATGGTCAAAACCTGGAAAAAGAAAGGGAAAAAGGAAGCAAGAAAAATGATGGGTTACCTCCTGATTAGCCCATAGTTGTGGGCTATTTAAGTATTTAAGTGCCTACACATTAGGTTAATTCTAACATTTATTTAGTATAAATTAGGATGTAAATAGATTAATTCATAGTTTTAATCTAATTACATAATCCATACATTGTATTCATATCTTAAGTGCATTTAGAATTAGCTTAAAATAGCATTCATCTAATTAGATAACCAATTAGGTATATTGTTTTTATTAACATAGAAGTTGAGGGTCTATAAATAAATAACCCTAATATTTTAATAATATTTTCTTTATTCGTCTTCTTTCAGAATGGCTGGCTGCCGCTCCAACGCCCGCGTGATGCAGTGAAAGCCATTCAAGGGGGAGCGGATACGGTGGATCTGGTCGGCCACTGATTTCAAATTTGTTCAGGCCACTACAAAAGGAGCACGGAGGCAGCCGAGCTCAGAAGGCCTCCGCCACCGACCCACCACTGTGCAGAGAGAACCTCTCTCTTCCACTCCACACTGCCGGCCTCTACCGTGGTGGCGAGTCTCCACCACCGTGGGCGTGTGGTGTGACAGGCCACACCGCCATCCAGAACTCGCCTGCATTACCGTGAGCACCCTAGCGTGCATCTTCCTCGCCGTCGTCGCAGACCACCACCACCGAGCTACTGATCAGCCGCCCTCTCAATAACTTAAGACGTCTGGGAAATTTCCCAGACGTCTGAAGTTACCCGCTCAGCTCCACTTCCTCAGCCTGCACTCTCCAACTGGCCACCAGACCGCCTGCACCTTCCACCGCCCACGCACAACCGCGCGCCCTCCGCAGACCCTCCGCGCGCCCACGCACAACCGCCTGCAGACCGCCCAACCGACCACCTCGCACGCCAGCCGCACACGCCAGCCGCAGCAGTGCCCAAGGCAGCGGCAGCAGCCACCCCCGCAGCAGCAGCAGGCGGCGGACTTCACGCCAACAGGCTGCGCAAGCTGCCGACTGCAGCACCTCCGCCGGAGCTCGTCCGGCCACCTCCGACCGCCGCGCGACTCGCCGCCACCACCGATTCGAAGCCCTTGATCCAAGGGACCTCCTCCGAGCTTCCCGTGCCCGACCATCGACTCCTCGTCGCGCAAGACAACGGGGAAAAATTCCCCTGTTTTGCTACAGTAAAACGTTAATTAAAATTTACATTTTCTGCCATTGCCACATTTTAATCATATTCTATTCACTCTGCATTGCGGAAAATATCCTGTAGTTTCTCATAATTGCCATTTCAGCATTGTTTCTTGCTTAAACCTTAATCTAAAGGCAATCTTGGCTTGGTTCTTGTCCAAATTGACTCCGAACAAACATTTTTAAGTGGCGTGAATTTTAATATGTTATTGCCTCCCTGTGGATACGACCCGCTCCTCTGCGAGTGGTTATTTCTTATTAAAAATTGATTAGTCGATTTTTCCACCACATTAAACTACAAACGACTTAAAAGCGAAAGATCGACCGGTCACCTCCCATCCACTGCTATCTTTTACGCCATTCAGTAGGGTGTGAAGGTATGCATAGGAGACAGAGAATCATGTAAATAGTTGGACACTTGGATGCCCGCATAAAAAGGGTCTTCTTCTGGATCCTTGGAAAGTTGAGTGGAAGAAAAATATGGATCGAAATTTGAAGGAAAATAATAAGTGTGGCCCGAGTCTGGCCAAGGTTTTAATTCAGGAAGAATGGCATACTCAAGCAGGTCTGGTGGCAAGTCCAATAGAAATGGTTTGGGGGAAGAATGGTGAAGGGTGGGTGAAGTTAGAGTGGAAGGGTGGGGTGCGAGAAGAGTGGGTGGGTTAGGGTAGTGATCAGGGAGTTATCTGGAATGGATTCTTACTGAAGACAAGTCTCCAAATCATAGATTTCAGCGACCACGGATCCTGAGTCAGATTCCTTGTAACATTTATGGTCAAGATGGGTATCTACCGACATGGTCTCCTCCACCAAATTTGAAATGTTAGTGTCTGAGTCCTCAAAAAAATTATCATCATGGAATCTCTTAGAGAATTTGAAAATATCAAGAATGATAGTTTGGCCTGCGCAGGTGATATCCATTTTGCCAGTCTGGCAATTGATATTTGCCTTTGTAGTGGCCAAAGAGGGGTATCCAAGAATTATAGGGGCATTCATCAAAGATTCGGGTACCTCAATGTCAAGAACCAGAAAGTCTGTGGGGAAGACACAATTCTGGACCTTGACCAAAACATCCTCGACAATCCCAAGAGGTTTGATTGTAGATTCATCGGCTAATTGAAGGTTAACCTCAACAGGTTTTAGTTCACCAATCTGAAACTCTTCAAATAAAATTGTGGGAATGATATTAACTGAGTCACCAAGATCAAGGAGGGCACGATCAAAAGTAGTATCATCAATAATCATTGAAATTAATGGTACCCCTGGATCTTTCATCTTAAGAGGCATCTTGCTCTATATGATAGAGCTTACTATCTCTGAAAGATGTACCTATCCTAGATTTTTGGCCTGCCTTTTTGAAGTATAGATCTCCTTCAAAAATTTATCATAGGTAGGTACATACTTGATTGCATCTAGGAGAGGGATATTGATTTGAACATGCCAGAATAAATCCATGAGTTCTTTTGTGGTGAGCTCAAATTTCTTTTTTCGATTGGTAGTGGGGTGGAGAGCTTGTGGAAAAGGGATAGGAGTCGTGTCCTAAGATTTGTGTGTTTCTTTTTCTTCCTGATGTGGGGGTGGAGAGTCAATTTGCATAGGGATGGGGATTTCACTAGGTTTTTGTGGAGGCTCGGGATCAGTGGTGGTTTTCCAACTCAACGTTACTGCATGTGCAGTCGGATTATTATTTGGAGGAGGTGGGGGGCCTATTGTTGTGGAAACTTAGGAGGCTACTAAGGTGGTGGATTAGTTGGAGGCTGATTCGAGTAGTTTTGATTTCTGCCCGGATACTGGTTCCTCTAATGATTAGGGTTGGGCATGGGTTGGGAGGGTAAATGCCCTCTAGGTCTTTGAGTTGGAGTAACCCCAATCTGAGTATTCAGATTTGTGATAGTGCAGGTTACTTCCATCATCTTAGTCTGCATTTCCTGTAGGGTTCTCATCATCTGGGAATTGATGTCTTGTTGGGATGGCCCAGGATGAAAGGTTGGATTCGACCCATACCCGTTAAATTGATTTGAAGGTTGGAGAGGAACCAGCTTGTTGCAAGAGTGCTTCAGGTAATTCTTCCAATTGGAAGAATTTCTATACTGCTCCTAGAGGGTAGAAATGTTTTCAGTGGGTTTACGATTTGGATAATTGTAATTCCCCAGTCAATCATAAAAAGTCTCAGGGTATTGATGATAATCAGCAGAAGTAGTGTTCAGATTGTGCAAGTTTTCTCTCCGAGGAATGTTAGGGTGGGGTAGATGTGGAATATGTGGAGCTTGGGTTGGTATATGATTGTGCAGCAATCATAAACCCTAATTCACCTGAATTAAGGTAGAACTTAGCTTAACATGGGCATTCTGCATGCATATGCATCGTACTTTGCATCTTAGATGATTTATATGTAATAATGTGTGATCGATCCAACCTTATGGATCTGTTCGGAATAACGACTGGAGTCCAACGCTTCCAAGAGCGCATCAATCAGACTCCCGTAGCGCCCACAGGAGTCCGTAGAAGAAGCAGGAGCCAAAGGAAAATTGGAGAATATCTAGACCTCAGATGACAAATCCAACCACACAGATGGATCCGAATCGATGTTCGCAGTGCAACGGCGCAGAAATCAACTTAATCGGAGGCCTACATCATCAGATACAAGGAAAAGAAGATGGACGGCTATGATGGTGCCACGTGGTGCCATTGCAGCCGCCCCTCACTATGCCCCAATATGGAAAGGAGAACCGCGGGCCATTGGATTGTCATCCAATGGTTGCGATGCAGCCATGTTGCCACCTCCAGTCGCCTCATCACGCACAAGAGAGATCTCGACCGTTGGATTCCCATCCAACGGCCGAGGGTAGTCACACAAGATATGGAAAGCGTGACCATCCACGCGCATAGTGCAGCGGAGAGGGCGCTTAATTGATAGCGGCTGACGCGGGATCGAAGAGCAATTAGGGGAAGCACGCCCACAGATGAAATTCGACTGCTAGATCTCCATCGGGTGGCTCGGCAGTAGACGCGTGGTGGGCGCGGAGGCGCTGGATCAAGAGTGCACACGATGATGCGAGCAGAGATGCACTTTAGGATTCAAAGGCATGTTGTTAGGCCGTCCAACCGTAAGATCGGACGATTGATGATCGGGCGGGTTTTGAAGGCTTGCGGTGCATGCTAGAAGAAGCAACGCACGTGCGGGCGATCTGCAGCCATGCGATCTTCATCCGAGGGCACACAGGCTGCCACATGGCAGCACCAGATTCAGCCAGGGGTAAAAGAAGGATTTGGAAGGCTTAATCAGGGTCGTTGATCTCCCGATCAATGGATCTGATTAATCTGAAGCATTGCACAGATTTAAGGGGCCAAATACCTTAATTGCTCTCCACTAAAGCTATAAAAAGAGGCCAATGGGCCCCCCTTTGAAAGCAATTCTCATATTTCTTCTTCCTCCTTCTTCAACCTCTCTCTCTTCTTCTTCTTCCCGTCCTCTCTGCATCCATCTCTGCACCTCCATCTAAAGCATCCATTGGGCCACCCCAACAGATTGTTGCTGCTCTTCCCAACCTCTCCAAAAGGCCACCATGAACCACCCATGGTGCCTCATTCTATTACATAAGTAGTTACATTTATGTAAGAATTTGTCTAGTTCTATGTATCCAATTCATGTTTAAACTCTTTTGATTGTGATATATATATTATGTCTATAATATTTAGCATTTATATTTGGAACAACGTATGAAATCAAAAGTGCTTTCTGCCTCCTTGTGATCGATCGGACTCACCAAGTTCCGTTAATTTATTTGCTCAAGACGTATTTCGTGCTATACTATAACGTGTTAATTTCCTACGCGATCTACACCGCAAACAAATTGGCGACATTGATGCGGAGGTAAGGCAACTTTTGATTTTATCTCTAATATAGTAATTTTGTGTGTAGGAACAACCACACGAAGTGGCAAACGAGGAAAAGCGAGCACTGCGGAAATCAGGTGCACACATTCTTATTAAGAAATTTGGCCAGAAAGTAAGCATCATCTTTAAAATTCAATGGTTGTGTTTCTGATGCTCCAAAAATTCTGAAAATTGGACTAAAACTAGATCATCAAATTATCTTTCCAACGCCACCTCTCACAAAAATAAATTCTTTTTGTGGAATTTTGAAATATTCATGGAGTATATACTAGTCAGATTGCTTAAAAATAGAACTTTTATGAACTTTAGAAATCAATTTTGACTAGCATACAAATAAGATTTATTCAAAATTTATGTGGTGTGAAAGGTAATCAAATTATCTTTCAATATCATATTTTTACAAAATTTTTGGAGCATATTTGATATAGTTTCCAATAGAAAAACTGACATGGGGTCTAAATCTCATATTTGACCCCTGGTTAGTTAAAAATTCATAATTAATTGTTGGAAATAAAAAAATTTGAAACAATGCTCTCTAAAAATATTATTGAAAGAGGAATCTTCTTCCCAAGTTTCAAATCATTTGGATTTCATCTTTCCTTAAAGTATACATTTGAATTATGGTCTTCAATTTGAAAAAGAACTTAGAAGTGCATGAGCCAATAGGACCACATAAACTAACTTGGACTTTGACGAGCCCAAAAGTTAGTCGGTGAGGTGAGTCACCATGTTGACCGCCCACCATCTACTAAATTGAAAAATAGGTTAAAAATTTATGAAAATACATCAACCAACCTACATTTGGCTTGAAACTACTGGGTAGTTCCAACCACTTTTGCAAAACCTGGTAACTAAGCCTACAGGATAGCGTCAAATGATCATGGCTGTGGGGTAACAGAACCAGAGGCGAAAGTTGAAGGAAGAACCTTCCTCATAGTCCCCTTGTAACCAGACTGGCTAGGTTAGCCTGAGAGGCGAGAATTCCTTAGAGTCGATCTCTCGCCAAATATTTTTTTATAACGCAAACTTAAATGAAAAATTCGGTCATCTGATCTAACGGACCACTCTGATTAACAAGGCCTTAGCCTTATTATGCTTGACTACACCAACCCTTTGAGTTGGTGTATGCAAGGAAGAAGGTCGTTAAGACCTGAACTTGAGGGACCTTGGGAGCTAAACCCAAGGTGGCAAAGGCGATTTTCGCCTGACCTCTCTTCTCAACCTTCTTCCACTCGATTAGCTGAGATGGCTAATCCTGGTCCTCGAGTTCATCAGGACCCTAAAAATCAGGACCCAATGGCTCGTCTGGAAGCCAGGGTCGAGGAAATGGAACAAAAATATGATCAGAGCATTGACTGGATTCTCACAACACTCGACAGGATGTAACATCCACCATGTGGAGAACAACTGTGGGACTTCTACGATCCAACGGCAACAATCATAGCATCGCAGGTCTAGATTCCCGTAGGCGGAGACACATTCAAGTTAAAGTCGAATATCGTAAGTCTGATTCAAAGTCATTTTCTTGGAAACTCGAATGAGGATCCCTTTCAACACCTCGAAGACCTGAGTCAGATTGTAGAGTCAGTTTGACCTAGGAATATAGATATTGGAATTGTTCTCATGAAGCTTTTTCCTTTTTCTCTCAAGGATAAAGCTGCTTATTGGTTCAAGACCATCGGGAGGCCAATTGGAACTTGTGAGTAATTACGTCGCGATTTCCTCCAGTCAGTAATTACGTGCTTGTGAGTCGAACCAATGCTTGAGAGGAGTAAGATGGAGAGAAGCTACATGACACCTGGGACAAATTCCACGATCTTCTCAGGAGGTGCCCACACCATGGTGTACCCAAATGGCACCTCACTCAAGTATTTTAGCATGGGCCAGATGACACACATCGGTACCTGGCCGATGCATCTAGCGGTGGGAATTTTCTCGCGAAGGAGGAGAACAACGCATTTGAACTATTCGAGTCCTTAGCAGAGAACTTGATAAACGTTGCCTCAATGAACCAGTTCCAGCGACCTAGACAACAACGAGTTAATGTCCATGAAGCTCAAGCCGACATGGACATTATCACCAAAAAGCTAGGTAAGTTGGATCTGCTCGATGAAAAGCTTGATGAATTAATGCGAGCGAGATCCGGATTTGCTGGCAGCACTGCTCCATCTTACTCCTCTCAAGCATCCTGAGCCCCCTTTGCTCGTACATATCCGTTTACTTGGGATGTTTTCTCTCCATCTCTGCAGGATCCTCAATACCAGGAACCCGTGAACAACATGGATCTGGCACAATACAATCAGGGTTACGCACCACATGACATTGCAAGTGCGTATTCTTTTGATGAATTCGCATCTGCGATGTCTTTGGCTTATGAAGATGTCAATGCCATTCAGGGTTACAAGTGTAACAACCCGTATTTAGAAACATATAACCCTAGTTGGCGCCAGCATCCCAATTTCTCCTAGTCTGGTAACCCACAGAGACCAAGTCAATCTCCACACTACCAGAGCAGACAATACAGGAATGCACATAACACGTATCCTAGGTAGCAGCCATACCCGTCTTAGCAGCAACAAACACGTTCTATCTATCAGCTGCTGCACCAAGTTGCCAACTACCCTTCAAAGTGGGATGACCCTTTGGAGTCACTGAAGGAGGAATTGTAGGCATCAATTCGGAAATCTACTTATGACAACCTGCAAATAATGAAGGCAATGGTTGACCAAATACAGAGCAGACAAAACACACAAAACTAGATGATGCAAAAGCATAGATCACAGGGAGCTTTGCCCTCCCAACCTATCCCAAACCAGAGATATGTGCAGAATCAAGGTGCCCTGCCTAGATTCCAAGCACCACAAGGGCAGGCACACGCTATTATGCAAGTACCTCCTGTACCACCTGGTTATGGGCTCGGTTAGCCACCTCTATTGCCAAACCCTGTGTATCCAGACCAACCCGCTCCTCTGCCCCTGCATGGATAGCATGCCGATGCAAAAGCTGTCACCTTAAGGAGCGGAAAGCCTACATAGGACCTGCTACCTAGGCAAGTGGGTAATGATTTTTCCTACGCTCTACCACGAGATGGCTCACAACCCTCTTCCTCTCACAAGCCATCTTCATTTGATAAAGGAAAGAAGCCCCTAGACCCTGAAACTCCCATCCCTTTTCCCGTAGCCCTAACACGAGATTCAGCATGGAAAAAGGACATGCGAAATTTCGAGGACCTGAAATCTATGTTCAAGGAAGTTCACATTCAGGTCCCTCTCCTCGAAGCAATAGATCACATCCCTGCTATTGCTAGGTTCTTTAAGGACTACTGTACTCCGAAGCGACAGTAGAGAATCAGACGATAAGCGGTATTATATGAGGAAGCCAGCGCAGTTATTTTAGCTGACTTACCACCCAAAAAGGACCCAGGCACACCACTGATTTTCTACTTTTTGTAGGATTCCCCTTTTGATAGGGCCCTTCTTGATTTGGGGTCGTCCATCAACCTAACTCCCACAGTAGTATTTGATCGATTCGATTTGGCGAGATAAAGCCCACCACGGTTACCATATAGTTGGCTAACCGATCGGTAAAAACACCGAGGGGGTGGTTGAAAATGTGATCGTAAAAGTCTAAGGATTCTGCTTTCTAGCGTACATTTTTGTTCTTGATATGGAGGTGATAAATGCCAGTTTATCATCATTCTTATGCATTAAAACAAACCTAGCTCTTAAGATTTTACTCCGCAAATGGGTTTTTGGGCTGCATTTAGGCATAAGATAGGTTAGGCATGCATTGCATTTTTTATTGTCTTTTTAATATGTTTTTGTGAGTGTTAGGGATGTACAGATATATAGATCCCTAAAACCCTAGCACTCAAGAAGGCAAATGGTGAAGGAGAAGCCTAGACTAGCTGGAACTCAGCCTAATCCAGCTCACCTCAGCTTGATCCAGCTCACCTTAGCTTGATCCAGCTCACTGCAGCTGGAACCTAGCTTACTTGAACTAGGGTTAGCTCATCCAAGCTCCATTTAGCTAATCTCAGCTGGATGGCAGCTCAAGAGAGTTCACCTTAGCTCACCCTAGCTCAAGTCAGCTCAGATCCAGCTCAACTTAGCTGAGTCTAGCTCATCTCAGCTCCCACTAGTCCACAGGGAGCTCTAGCTAGCTCAGCTAAGTTGACAGGAGTTCACCCCAGCTCAGATCCAGCTACATCCAGCTCCACTCAGCTCCAACCAGCTGAAGAAGAACTCATCCCAGCTCAGGAAGCTCAAGTCCAGCTCCCGGGGACTCAGCTTAGCTCAACTCAATTGAGCTAAGCTACCTTAGTTGCCTCAACCAGCTTGATTCTCCCCGGGAGCATCAGACCCAGCTCACCTTAGCTCATTATGGTAGAAGCTAGCTTACCTTAGCTCGGCTTAGTAGCTAGCAAAGAACTAGCAAGCTAAGCCAGCTAGAATAGCTCCATGCCAGCCTCTTCAGCAGCAGCCAGCTCCAAATTTCAGCTCCAGACTTCTCCTCCTCAGCTCCTCCCTCCAAACTCTAGCTCCAACACCTTCTCCTCTACTCCTCCATTAGCTAAGCTAGCTTACCTTAGCTTAGCTTAGCTATGCTCCAACTTCCTTGGCTTGTACCACCCCAAAAACCCACCTAACAACTCCACCCAACTAGCTCCACCTAAGCTCCACATAAGCTAACCTACTTGGCACCAACCTAACCTACCCACCACCTCCAAAAGACACCTAAAAGTGGCACCAAAAACTACCCTAACCACCCCCTTAATGGCGCCACTTTTCCCTCCAAAATCCCCCCTCATCTCCACCACACAATTTCCCTTGAATTCATCTCCACCATCCACCTAACCCCCCTTCTAGAAGACCCCATGTTGGCGCCAACATGGTGGTGTCTCTCCACCACCAAAAGACACCAACACCACCATAACTACCCCCTTTAACACCCGTTGGGTTGGCGCCAACTCTCCTTAGCCATAGGATCACCGACCACCTCCATTCTTCCATCCTAGCCCTCCATTTCAAGGGGCACCTTAACCCCCCATCCTACCCTATAAAAAGACCACTACCCACTGATTAGCCCATAGTTGTGGGTTATTTAAGTATTTAAGTGCCTACACATTAGGTTAATTCTAACATTTATTTAGTATAAATTAGGATGTAAATAGATTAATTCATAGTTTTAATCTAATTACATAATCCATACATTGCATTCATATCTTAAGTGCATTTAGAATTAGCTTAGAATAGCATTCATTTAATTAGATAACCAATTAGGTATATTGTTTTTATTAACATAGAAGTTGAGGGTCTATACATAAATAACCTGAATATTTTAATAATATTTGCTTTATTCGTCTTCTTTCAGAACGGCTGGCTGCCGCTCCAACGCCCGGCTGCTGCAGTGATGAAGCCATTCAAGGGGGAGCGGATGTGGTGGATCTGGTCGGCGACTGATTTCAAAATTGTTCAAGACACTATAAAAGGAGCACGGAAGCTGCCGGCTGCAGCAGGCCTCCGCCACCGACTCACCACTGTGCAGAGAGATCCTCTCTCTTCCACTCCACACTGCCGGCCTCTACCGTGGCGGCGAGTCTCCACCACCGTGGGCGTATGGTGTGACAGGCCACACCGCCATCCGGAGCTCGCCCGCATTACCGTGAGCACCTTAGCGTGCAACTCCCTCGCCGTCGTCGCCGACAACCGTCACCAACCTACTGATCAGCCACCCTCTCAGTAACTTAAGACGTCTGGGAAATTTCCCAGACGTCTGATGTTACCCGCTCACTTCACCGCACACGCCTGAAGTCGCCTGCAGACCCCTTCCCGCACCTGCAGAACCTTCAGCGCACCCACGTCCGTCAACCTTCAGCTCAAACACGCACAACCGCCTGCAGTCCACGCCGTTCACCACTGTGTCTGCAGAACCGCCAGCAACCGACCTCTGCGCCCTCCACCGCTCACCGGCTGCTGACCTGCGCACGCCTGCAGATCAGCCCGCGCTCTCCTCCAACGCCTGCAGACCAGCCTGCAGCATCCTCCAACAGCCGCCTGCAGCTTCCACCGCGAAAGCGCCCCCTCTGCAGCTTCCACCGCACACGCCAGCGCCCGCCTGCAGACGCCCGCCTGCAGACCACCGCGCGCCAGCGCCCTCCGCAGACCTTCCGCGCGCCCACGCACAGCCACCTGCAGAACCGCCAGCAACCGACCTCTGCAGCTACCACCGCAGCCACACCAGCACCCGCCTGCAGACGCCCACCTGCAGACCACCGCGCGCCAGCGCCCTCCTGATAAACACCAGTTTATCATCATTTTTATGCTTTAAAACTAACCTAGCTCTTAGGATTTTACTCTGCAAACGGGTTTTTGGGCTGCATTTAGGCATAAATTAGGATAGGCATGCATTGCATTTTTTATTATTGTTTTAATGTGTTTTTGTGAGTGTTAGGGATGTACAGATTCACAGATCCCTAAAACCCTAGCACTCAAGAAGGCAATTGGTGAAGGAGAAGCCCAGACTAGTTGGAACCCAGCTTGATCCAGCTCACCATAGCTGGAACCTAGCTTACTTGAACTAGGGTTAGCTCATCCCAGCTCCATTCAGCTAATCTCAGCTGGATGGCAGCTCAAGAGATTTCACCTTAGCTCACCCTAGCTCAAGTCAGCTCAGATCCAGCTCAACTTAGCTGAGTCTAGCTCACCTCAGCTCCCACTAGTTCACAGGGAGCTCTAGCTAGCTCAGCTGAGTTGACAGGAGTTTACCCCAGCTCAGATCCAGCTACATTCAGCTCCACTCAACTCCAGCCAGCTGAAGAAGAATTCATCTCAGCTCAGGAAGCTCAAGTCCAGCTCCCGGGGATTCAGCTTAGCTCATCTCAGTTGAGCTAAGCTACCTTAGCTGCCTCAACCAGCTTGATTCTCCCCGATAGCACCAGACCTAGCTCACCTTAGCTCATTTTGGTAGAAGCTAGCTCACTTTAGCTTGGCTTAGCAACTAGCAAAGAACTAGCAAGCTAAGCCAGCTAGAGTAGCCCCATGCCAGCCTCTTCAGCAGCAGCCAGCTCCAGCTCCAGCTCCAGACTTCTTCTCCTCAGCTCCCTCCTCCAAACCCTAGCTCCAACACCTTCTCCTCTACTCCTCCATTAGCTAAGCTAGCTTAGCTTAGCTTAGCTTAGCTTAACTTAGCTATGCTCCAACTTCCTTGGCTTGTACTACCCCAAAAACCCACCTACCAACTCTACCCAACTAGCTCCACCTAAGCTCCACATAAGCTAACCTACTTGGCACCAACCTAACCTACCCACCACCTCCAAAAGACACCTAAAAGTGGCGCCAAAAACTACCCATAACCACCCCTTAATGGCGCCACTTTTCCCTCCAAAATCTCCCCTCATCTCCACCACACAATCTCCCTTGAACCCATCTCCACCATCCACCTAACCCCCCTTCTAGAAGACCCCATGTTGGCGCCAACATGGTGGTGTCTCTCCACCACCAAAAGACACCAACACCACCATAACTACCCCCTTTAACACCGCTTGGGTTGGCGCCAACTCTCCTTAGCCATAGGATCACTAACCACCTCCATTCTTCCATCCTAGCCCTCCATTTCAAGGGGCACCTTAACCCCCCATCCTACCCTATAAAAAGACCACTACCCACCACCATTCAAGCCATCCTTGGCTAGCCATTTCACTCTCATATTCCACCAAGAATCCCACGTCCAAGAGAGAAGAAGAAGAAGAAGATTAAGGGGATATTCTGTCCCCTTGGTGCCTTCCCCTCTTCCCTTCTCTCTTGGGTCACGCCAGCCAAAGGAGAAGCCAGGCAAGGAAGATCTTGGAGGAGATCTTGAAGGTGGTCACGCCACCTTGGAGGAGTTTTTAAGGGTGGTGCACGCCCACCCCTTTGGAGAGAGCATTAAAGGTGGTAGCTTCCACCTTGGAGGAGCTCTCAAGGAAGGAGAAGAAGGAGGCCCTCTTTTCAAGCCAAGGAGCAGCTAGGCTTGGAGCAAGAAGACAACCTTCTTCACCATTGTTACAAGAGGATTTGTGTTTCTTTTCTTGCTTTTAAATTGTTCAATTCTAGTAGAAGCTTTCCTCTACTTGTCCTTGAAAAGAACACTCATTCTACTCAATCAAAAATTGCCTTCTTTTAAGCTTTTTATTGCAGTTGTTTGTTTTGGTTCTAGCACTTATTTCACCTCTTCTTCCTAATTACCCTAGGCCTACACTTGCCTAGAGTGAGCTTAGGAAGAAGATATTTCTATCTTTTAGAATTTTAATCATTTGTAGGTGTTAGTTCTTTTCGCTACAATCTGCCGTTTGCCCTCGTCTTTTCAAAATACAAAAAAAATTACATATTGAAAAATATTAAAAAGAAAGTTGAGATTGTATTCCAAGCAAGAGAATCATTATTGCAATTTTTGCCTCCTTGGACGACCCTAGATACTCCCCTATCTAGGATATAAATTTTAAAAGCGAAAGCGGATTCGCGTGTTACAACGACGTTAAAAAGCTGCTTTTACAAATCACGCGCGTTTCGCAATCACTTTTTGGCGCCGTTGCCGGGGAGGCACGGCTTTGCATTAACTCATTTTCTCTTGCTTGAAGTGGATCTCATCCCCTTCTCTTTCTTTCTTTTGTGTGTGCAGGAACGACAGCGGGAAAGCGGGAATCTGGAAGCGAGAGCTTAAAGATCCTTTTCTTCCCGCGAAAATTCAGGTTGGTTCCTCTTTCTAGTCACATAATTAATTAAAACTACCAAAAATATATTAAACTTGGCTTTCAGGACCCTAAACACTTAAATTAAGTGGAGTGGTGCATTTTTAAATCCATTGTTTGCTTGTATGCTTCTTTAGCACCATTCCATTGCAAGTATTGGTGTTCTGTTTTTCGGGTCTAGATTTCTGTCCAGACTTGAAAAATCGATTCCTAACACCACAGGCCTCCTAAAATCATAAAATTTCATAGAGTGATTCCCAATTAAGTTTGGAACATTTGTTCCAAATTTCAGATCAATTGGATTTGTATTTAATTTTTAAAAATTCGTGGATTACAGAGGGGTCACACCCTCTAATCTTCCTGTTTTGCTACTGTCCGCGAATTTTCAGAATTTTTATACTCATCCAATTTTTGTGAAATTTGTCTTGTTGGAATCCCTGTGAAATTTTACATATCATATAAAATCATAAAAATTTTCTGAGGTCGGTGGTAATACTAAAAAGTCTATAATACCCACGGGTATTATTTTTGGACTTTGACACCAGTACAATTAAAAATTCAAAACTATTATCAAACAAATTCCTAAAATCTTACAAAAATCTTTTTTAGAATCCTTGTTTGATTTTATTCAAAGTAGTGGTGTTGTTTGACTTGTTTGGACCACTACTTAATTCTGAAAGCTAAAAATAATTCATTGGTAGTTAAATTTCTGTCTCAGGGATAATTGGTTTAGGGTTTCTTCTTTCTCTTTAGAGACTCAATTAAAAGGAAATATACAATCACACATACAACTTGTCTTTCCTTTGATTGTGAATTTTCAAACTTGTTTGAAAACTTAAAGAGAAAAACCCTAAAATTCATTTAATTAAATCACATCCTAAAAGACAAAAATATAAAAAAAAAAAAAATTGTGTGACAACTTGATTTTCATTGGAGCCACTCTCCAATTCCTGCACACACACAAAAAAATCAAATAACAGGGCAACAACCCAATAATCGCCCTCTACATTCCATGTGCACTATAGCATCCTAGACCTAATTAAAAATTGTAGCAACTTGACCCCTAAGGCTTTATCAACTTAGGCTTGCTATTTAGGTCTTAAGTTTTCTTTAGTTAGTACCAATTTTGTCATCTATATCTGGTGTTCAGGCTGAGGGGCTGTGTCAAACGACCAGGCGCGGGTTTGTACAAGCACCTGGGGTTTTCCCTGGGAAACGTTTGGGCCCAAACCTCCCCTTAAGCAACCTGGCCAGATTTGTTGATAGAACGGGTATTCACTATTGACTACTTAATTCCTACATAGACCAAGTCTTAGGTTTATTTTTTAGGGAGTCACAACTAAGTTAGGTCTAGAATTTGATTGCTTGTGTGCACATTTCTCTCATCTCTATCTCTTCTCCTCCCCTCCATTTCTTCCAAGTAGTGCATGCACGGGCGACGATCCCAAAAGCCACACCTTGAGGGACCATCTGATTTCGCCCCCCGTAGCAAGAAATCATTGTTTTCTTCCCCCTCGTCTTCTAGAAAAATGGAAAACCCAGGAAGCCGTCAAAAAAATTCTGCTTCCACTTCTAACCCGTCAGCCGACCCACAAGCTGACTCCACCCTCCCTCACCTTCCTAACTTGGAGCAACCAGAAATATCAGCAGGGCCAGGTGGCCCTCCAATTATAACCCATAATACAAATCCCTTTGCATTAATGGTCGACCATTTGGCTCGGCTACAACAAAATCAAGAAGATCTAGCTAGGACTGTCACGAACCTAGCTAATCAAGGACAAAATCCACCACCTCGCCAACAGCCTGTCATTCCTCTTAAGGATTTCTATGATCCTTCCAATTATGAGGAAAGACCAGGGGTGGTCATACCACAAGGGGATTTTGAAATCAAACCCGCTATTCTAAACCTTATCAAGCATTTTCATGGTCTTCCAAGAGAGGACCCTTTTTGTCATCTCGAGGAATTAACTGTCCTCGCTCAAACCACTCGTTCCCGCCATGTGCAGGAAGACATGTGGTTAATGAGACTCTTTCCTCTCTCTCTCAAAGACAAAGCATCACATTGGTTTAGAACAGTTGGGCGTCCTATTACCACCTGGCCCCAATTAAAAAGTGCTTTTCTTAAAAAATTTTTTCCGATCGGTCGAACAAATGCATTAAGAAGATCTATAACGACCTTTCAACAAAAAATTGGTGAACCCCTCCATGAAGCCTGGGAAAGATTTCAGGAACTTCTAAGAAGTTGTCCCCACCATGAAATTCCACAATGGCAGCTAGTGCAGATCTTCTATCATGGATTAGAAGATCAATTAAAACGATTTGTGGATGCCTCATGTGGGGGCAATTTTCTTAACAAAGACGCCGAAAGTGCCTATCTTCTCTTTGAAGAAATGAGTGAAAACTCATTTAACATGACTTCAATGGACACTTTTGGCAGATCACAAAACCCCAGACATGGAGTCCATGAAATTGACTCCAAAACCACCTCTGTTCCTGTCACACAAGATGATTTATATATGTTAGCTCAACGACTGGACCAGATGCAAATTCACCAAAAGAAAATAGAAGAAAAGCTCACAAACAAACAAGCTCCACACGTCCACTCTCCACACACTAACCCCCTACACATTCTCCGAAGAGAGAATCTGCACAATATCGATGCCACATCTGTTGACCAGCAATTCCCGGCTGATTTCCCGCAAGATTTAACCGGGAATTTTGACCAAAATATTGTTGATTCCACCTCGGAAAATATTTATGCTCTCCAGGAGCAATTTAGAAACCCCTCCAACAATTCCAATCAAAATTGGAGGACTAACCCGAATCACTCCTGGAAAAACCCGAATCCGATTTCTCTTCCCAAACAAAACTATTTTGGGAATTATGGGCAACCTTTGTATCAACCTGGACCATCCCAGGATGATATTAATAATCAGGTCATGAAAACTCTGCAAGGAATGCAGACTCAAATGACAGAAGTAACCCGCATGGTTACCAATTTACAACAACAAGTTAAGGTTACTCCTGATCATCGACCTATTGGGAATTTACCATCCCAACCCATGCCCAACCCAAACAATCAAAGGAGTCAATTCCAAGGTGGATATCACAGTCAACCTATTCATCCAGCACCTCAGCATCCGCCGGGTTTCAATAACAGCCAGGCTCCCCGTCCTCACCCTAGAAACAACCAGACTGCAAATGCAGTTACCTTGAGGAATGGGAAAACCACTCAAAATACCCTGCCTGTTAAAGAAACCCGCTCTAATGACACACAGATTAACTCTTCCCCTCCTATTGTTCAGGAACCAATTCACGCAAAACAGGGCAACCCTGCCCCATTTCCACAAGCCCTCCACTCTTCAAAAAAGAAAAAAACAAAATCTGAGCCCACTGAGAAGGAATTAATGGATTTATTTGGGCAAGTAGAAATTAATATCCCTATCCTAGATGCCATTAAGTATATCCCTGCCTATGCAAAATTCTTAAAAGATTTATGTACTCCAAAAAGGCAGCCCAAGAATTTAGGAAAGGTGATTCTTCCAGAGACAGTCAGCTCAGTTGTGCAGAGCCGACTGCCTCTTAAGAGAAAAGATCCCGGCGCCCCCCTAATCCAAGTTATCATTAATGATACCTCATTTGATCGCGCTCTGTTGGATCTTGGTGCCTCAATTAATCTTATCCCCACAATTATTTTTGAGGAATTTAAGATCGGTGAATTGAAACCTGTTGAGGTTACTCTCCAATTAGCCGACCGATCTACGATTAAACCAAGGGGAATTGTTGAAGATGTTCTTGTCCGGGTCAAAGATTGTCTATTCGCAGTAGACTTTTTAGTCCTGGACATAGAGGTACCTGAAGCACTTAAGTTTGCCCCCATTATTCTTGGAAGACCATTCTTAGCCACCGCCCGCGCCAATATTGATTGTGATTCTGGAAAGATGAAGATCATGTGTGGCGGTGAATCTGTAACCCTAGACATTTTTCAAGCCTCTAGGCGATTCCAGGAACCAGATTTCTTTGATGATTCGGATTCAGAAATAGAAAACATTGTGGAGGAAACATTGCAGATTTCCCAATTAGGTTCCTGTTTTGCTGTAAATACGGTTCCTGAACAATCTACTTTTTCTCACCCTTCCACCTCAACTACACAACCAGCTAACATTCCAGCTGACCCTTTCACTCTCACCTCACCTCTAACCCACAAAGCAGAAACTCTTTCGGAACCGGGCCTACAATTGGAATTAAAACCTTTGCCCGATTCACTTAAATATGTTTTCCTGGGTCCAAATCAGACCCTGCCCCTGATTATAAATTCTGGACTCACCGGGGCACAAGAGCACAAACTTCTCCAGGTTTTGAGTAAATATCGAAAAGCTATTGGCTGGACCCTTTCTGATCTTAAAGGCATTCATCCGTCCTATTGTACGCACCGTATATTTTTAGAGGACGATTCTCGCCCCTCCCGCCAACCACAAAGGCGCTTGAATCCTAGTATGCAGGAGGTGGTAAAAAAGGAGATTATTAAGTGGCTGGATGCTGATATCATCTACCCCATTTCTGACAGCTCCTGGGTTAGTCCAACTCAAGTAGTCCCCAAAAAGGCTGGACTAACAGTTGTCACCAATGAAAAGGGGGAAAATATAGCCACTCGAACCGCTTCTTCTTGGCGCGTGTGTATAGATTATCGAAAATTAAACACCGCCACTAAGAAGGATCATTTCCCGCTCCCTTTTATTGATCAAATCTTGGAGCGATTAGCCGGACGGGAATTTTACTGTTTTTTGGACGGTTATTCTGGCTATAATCAAGTAGCGGTTCATCCTGAGGACCAGGATAAAACAACTTTCACCTGCCCCTTCGGAACCTTTGCTTTCCGAAGAATGCCCTTCGGTCTTTGCAACGCACCTGCGACTTTTCAAAGGTGCATGCTTGCAATTTTTTCAGACCTGGTAGGTGAATGTTTAGAAGTTTTTATGGATGACTTCTCTATTTTTGGAGATTCTTTTGATCATTGCCTCAAAAATCTTGAAAGAACCCTCCAAAAGTGCATAGAAGTTAACCTGGTCCTCAGCTGGGAAAAAAGCCATTTCATGGTCCAAGAAGGTATTGTCTTGGGCCATGTTATTTCTAAACAAGGAATTGCGGTAGATAAAGCAAAAATAGATGCTATATCTAAGCTCCCACCGCCCACTACTGTCAAACAAATCAGATCCTTTTTGGGTCATGTGGGTTTCTATCGTCGATTCATACAAAACTTTTCCCAAATCTCCAAGCCTTTAAGTCAGCTTCTTACTAAAGACCAGCCATTTGATTTTAATAATAAGTGCCTGGAGAGTTTTTTGAGGTTGAAGAAAGAGGTTACTGAGGCACCAATATTGCAGGGACCTGACTGGAATAGTCCCTTTGAATTAATGACAGATGCCTCAGATTTTGCTGTAGGGGCCGTTCTAGGGCAAAGAATTGGCAAGAAACCCGTTGTGATCTATTATGCCAGCAAAACCCTTGATGACGCACAACGGAATTACACGGTTACTGAAAAGTAACTTCTTGCCATTGTATTTGCCTTGGAAAAATTTAGATCTTATCTGTTGGGGTCACGTGTCACTGTTTATACCGACCACTCAGCAATTAAATATTTGCTGACTAAGAAAGATGCGAAACCCCGCCTTATCCGTTGGATTCTGCTGCTCCAGGAATTTGACCTGGAAATCAAGGATAAGGCGGGATTGCACAATGTAGTGGCCGATCATCTCTCTCGTCTTATGACAAATGACATAATGACCCCACCAGATCAGTTCCCTGATGAAAGTATTTTAGCTGCTACAACCCTCCCTTGGTTTGCACCCATTGCAAACTACTTAGCAACAGAACAAATCCCTGCTGATTGGCCAAAAACAAAACGGGATAAGTTCTTTGCTGATATTAAATATTATTTTTGGGAGGAGCCCGACCTTTTCCGCATTTGTGCCGATCAGGTTATTCGACGATGTGTCCCTGATTCTGAAATCCATGATATCTTAACACATTGTCACTCAATGGCCTGTGGCGGACATTTTTCGGGCAAGAAAACTGCAGCTAAAATCCTTAATGCAGGATTTTATTGGCCCAGCTTGCACAAAGATGCTCATGACTTTGTTCGGTCCTGTGTGCGTTGCCAGAGCATCGGCAACATGACTCGAAAGGATATGATGCCCCTTAATCCTATTTTAGAGGTTGAAATTTTTGATGTTTGGGGCATCGACTTCATGGGACTGTTCATCAACTCTGGTGGGTATTTGTATATATTAGTCGCAGTAGACTATGTTTCTAAATGGATAGAAGCAATACCCACCCGCACTAGTGATCACCGTGTGGTTGTCGAATTTCTTAAGAAAAATATTTTCTCAAGATTCGGCATACCAAAAGCCATTATCAGTGACGGAGGCTCACATTTCACCCACTCACAATTCCGTCACCTCCTTTCTAAATATGGGGTTAATCATAAAATTTCCACACCATATCACCCCCAAACTAATGGCCAGGCTGAAGTTTCTAACCGGGAAATTAAAAATATTCTACAAAAAACGGTTAGGTCCGACCGTAAAGACTGGTCCACCAAATTGGACGACGCTTTATGGGCCTACCGTACCACTTTTAAAACTCCGCTTGGCATGTCTCCCTTCCGTCTGATTTTCGGGAAGGCATGCCATCTCCCGGTAGAATTAGAACATAGGGCTTTTTGGGCAATAAAACAACTTAATATGGATTTATCTGATGCCGGTAACCATAGAAAATTACAATTAACTGAATTGGAAGAATTACGTAATTTTTCCTATGAAAATGCGAGGATTTATAAAGACCGAACAAAGAAATTTCATGATAAATATATTATTCGGAAACACTTTGACGTTAATCAACGTGTTTGGCTTTTCGATGCGAGATTACGTCTTTTTCCTGGCAAATTAAAATCTAAATGGACCGGCCCCTTTATTGTTCATAAAACATATCCATACGGCGCTGTTGACCTTTTTGATCCACAAACTAATTCGATATTTCAAGTCAATGGCCAGCGTTTAAAGCCCTATTTTGACCATACGCCTAAAATTCCATCTGAATCTTTTAATTTTACTGAGCCAACCACCCTTGATCACTAGTACACATCACGCCCGGCTGAATGGCGTAAAAGATAGCACTGGATGGGAGGTAACCCATCATTTTCTTGCTTTCCTTTTTTCTTCTTTTTCCAGGTTTTGATCATCCTAAACCCGACCGTCATCACTAAGGTGATCCCTTTTCCCTCCTAATGCATGAGGACATGGCATATCTTAAGCATGGGGGGGTGTTTTTAAATTTTTATGATCGATTCAGGATGTTCAAAACCTAAAAACATGCAATTTTCTTTAATTTATTTCCTGCTTGCATACCCAAAAAAATAAAAATAAAAATAAAAATGTTGAAAACTTTTTGAGGAAAAATTTTGAAATCAGGACTAAGGTCGTAAAATTCACTTCTGGTACAATGGGATTTAATCTTTAACAAACTAAGGATGAGGATATGGATCTGATCATTAGAATTTTAGGGTCTATTTTAGACTAGATCAGATATCCTTCTCTAAAATTCCACCTGAACTCATGATAGTTCAGGTGACTTGATCCTATTTTGTAATATGGAAAGTATTTGACTTAGTTTCTGATTCAAAAACTTGCGGGTCTCAAGAAACTTCTTGTGTCAATTTTCACACACAAGCCAACACTTAAAAACAACTAAAAAAAAAAAAAAAAAAAAAAAATTTTTCCTTGTTTGGATTTAGTAAAAGTCTGAAGTAGATCATTGGTTTGAGTTCCCACCGCCGAGAAGAAGGAAAATACCTTCTTTGAGGACGCGATGTCAACATGTTACCGCCTCGGCGCTGCTCTATATCTATATTTCATATCTTTAGACGGAGCATTAAAGCGCATTTCAGCAGCTCAAGTGTCTTGGACGGTGCTCTACCTATAGCGTCGGAGCAAGAGCTTGAGTTTGCTTGGAGCGCCCCTTTTCACCGCATCGTGTTTTGGGGTTGTGAGCTCCTGGGTGGTGTCATGGACAGTGCTATCCCGAAGTACTGGCGCCAGAGCCCCCTCAAGGAATGGTAACGGGAATGATGATACCGACACATCTGTTGTAAGACTAAGCTAAAAATAAGCATGGGAAAAAAAAAAAAAAATAAATAAATAAATAAATAAATAATAATAATAATAACACGTCCTTATAAAGGTTGGCTTTTCACAAGCACAGACACAAGGTTTTAAAGGAATTTGCAAGTTGCGAATCAGATTCACGAGCCAGAAAAATCCTAAAAACAAACATTTCAAGTCATCTGAATTAACAAGGGGTTAATTTGTGAATTTTCTGAGGATATATTGATCCCGTTCTATCTAATGGTTGGATCCAAAAACAAATCCTGATGTTTATCTTCAACAAATCCCGTATCTCCTGTGTTTTAATCTACCAAGGTCCCTTAATCTCTTTTTCTCCTCAAAAGTCAAAAAAAATTAGATTTCCCAAAAATTCCGTTTTCCAAAAAAAAATTAATGTTTTGCTAAGAGACTAGCAAAAGATAAGCATGGGGGTGTGATAAACACCAGTTTATCATCATTTTTATGCTTTAAAACTAACCTAGCTCTTAGGATTTTACTCTGCAAACGGGTTTTTGGGCTGCATTTAGGCATAAATTAGGATAGGCATGCATTGCATTTTTTATTATTGTTTTAATGTGTTTTTGTGAGTGTTAGGGATGTACAGATTCACAGATCCCTAAAACCCTAGCACTCAAGAAGGCAATTGGTGAAGGAGAAGCCCAGACTAGTTGGAACCCAGCTTGATCCAGCTCACCATAGCTGGAACCTAGCTTACTTGAACTAGGGTTAGCTCATCCCAGCTCCATTCAGCTAATCTCAGCTGGATGGCAGCTCAAGAGAGTTCACCTTAGCTCACCCTAGCTCAAGTCAGCTCAGATCCAGCTCAACTTAGCTGAGTCTAGCTCACCTCAGCTCCCACTAGTTCACAGGGAGCTCTAGCTAGCTCAGCTGAGTTGACAGGAGTTTACCCCAGCTCAGATCCAGCTACATTCAGCTCCACTCAACTCCAGCCAGTTGAAGAAGAATTCATCTCAGCTCAGGAAGCTCAAGTCCAGCTCCCGGGGATTCAGCTTAGCTCATCTCAGTTGAGCTAAGCTACCTTAGCTGCCTCAACCAGCTTGATTCTCCCCGATAGCACCAGACCTAGCTCACCTTAGCTCATTTTGGTAGAAGCTAGCTCACTTTAGCTTGGCTTAGCAACTAGCAAAGAACTAGCAAGCTAAGCCAGCTAGAGTAGCCCCATGCCAGCCTCTTCAGCAGCAGCCAGCTCCAGCTCCAGCTCCAGACTTCTTCTCCTCAGCTCCCTCCTCCAAACCCTAGCTCCAACACCTTCTCCTCTACTCCTCCATTAGCTAAGCTAGCTTAGCTTAGCTTAGCTTAGCTTAACTTAGCTATGCTCCAACTTCCTTGGCTTGTACTACCCCAAAAACCCACCTACCAACTCTACCCAACTAGCTCCACCTAAGCTCCACATAAGCTAACCTACTTGGCACCAACCTAACCTACCCACCACCTCCAAAAGACACCTAAAAGTGGCGCCAAAAACTACCCATAACCACCCCTTAATGGCGCCACTTTTCCCTCCAAAATCTCCCCTCATCTCCACCACACAATCTCCCTTGAACCCATCTCCACCATCCACCTAACCCCCCTTCTAGAAGACCCCATGTTGGCGCCAACATGGTGGTGTCTCTCCACCACCAAAAGACACCAACACCACCATAACTACCCCCTTTAACACCTCTTGGGTTGGCGCCAACTCTCCTTAGCCATAGGATCACTAACCACCTCCATTCTTCCATCCTAGCCCTCCATTTCAAGGGGCACCTTAACCCCCCATCCTACCCTATAAAAAGACCACTACCCACCACCATTCAAGCCATCCTTGGCTAGCCATTTCACTCTCATATTCCACCAAGAATCCCACGTCCAAGAGAGAAGAAGAAGAAGAAGATTAAGGGGATATTCTGTCCCCTTGGTGCCTTCCCCTCTTCCCTTCTCTCTTGGGTCACGCCAGCCAAAGGAGAAGCCAGGCAAGGAAGATCTTGGAGGAGATCTTGAAGGTGGTCACGCCACCTCGGAGGAGTTTTTAAGGGTGGTGCACGCCCACCCCTTTGGAGAGAGCATTAAAGGTGGTAGCTTCCACCTTGGAGGAGCTCTCAAGGAAGGAGAAGAAGGAGGCCCTCTTTTCAAGCCAAGGAGCAGCTAGGCTTGGAGCAAGAAGACAACCTTCTTCACCATTGTTACAAGAGGATTTGTGTTTCTTTTCTTGCTTTTAAATTGTTCAATTCTAGTAGAAGCTTTCCTCTACTTGTCCTTGAAAAGAACACTCATTCTACTCAATCAAAAATTGCCTTCTTTTAAGCTTTTTATTGCAGTTGTTTGTTTTGGTTCTAGCACTTATTTCACCTCTTCTTCCTAATTACCCTGGGCCTACACTTGCCTAGAGTGAGCTTAGGAAGAAGATATTTCTATCTTTTAGAATTTTAATCATTTGTAGGTGTTAGTTCTTTTCGCTACAATCTGCCGTTTGCCCTCGTCTTTTCAAAATACAAAAAAAATTACATATTGAAAAATATTAAAAAGAAAGTTGAGATTGTATTCCAAGCAAGAGAATCATTATTGCAATTTTTGCCTCCTTGGACGACCCTAGATACTCCCCTATCTAGGATATAAATTTTAAAAGCGAAAGCGGATTCGCGTGTTACAACGACGTTAAAAAGCTGCTTTTACAAATCACGCGCGTTTCGCAATCACCTCCGCAGACCTTCCGCGCGCCCACGCACAGCCACCTGCAGAACCGCCAGCAACCGACCTCTGCAGCTACCACCGCAGCCACGCCTCCGCGCGCCAGCGCCCGCCTGCAGACCACCGCAGCCACGCCTCCGCGCGCCAGCGCCTTCCGCAGACCTTCCGCGCGCCCACGCACAACCGCCTGCAGCACCTCCGCCGGAGCTCGTCCGGCCACCTCCGGCCGCCGCGCGACTCGCCGTCACCACCGATTCGAAGCCCTTGATCCAAGGGACCTCCGCCGAGCTTCCCGCGCCCAGCCATCGGCTCCTCGTCGCGCAAGACAACGGGGAAGAATTCCCCTGTTTTGCTACAGTAAAGCATTGATTAAAATTTACATTTTCTGCCATTGCCAGATTTTATTCATATTCTATTCAGTCTGCATTGCGGAAAATATCCTGTAGTTTATCATAATTGCCATTTCAGCATTATTTCTTGCTTAAACCTTAATCTAAAGGCAATCTTGGCTTGGTTCTTGTCCAAATTGACTCCGAACAAACATTTTTAAGTGGCGCGAATTTTAATACGTTATTGCCTCCCTGTGGAAACGACCCGCTCCTCTGCGAGTGGTTATTTCTTATTAAAAATTGATTAGTCGATTTTTCCACCACATTAAACTACAAACGACTTAAAAGCGAAAGATCAACCCGATCAAATGGTGCCGTTGCCGGGGAGGCAACAGACACAATAATTTCGCCTAATTTTATTTTGATTATTTGTCAATTGCACAGAGATTTGACCATTCATTATTTTCTTTTCTGTGCGAGAAATTTTGTGCAAGAATCAGCCACTGTGAGAGGCGACCCTTGACGTCGCCAGACGAGAAGTGGACAAGCAATTTTGAAAGGAGGAGAAGGACGAGGACGCGACGGACACCACTGTATTTAATCGCTAATTTAATTAGAATAGAATTAAGACTGAAGACTTAATTTTTCATTACAGTTAGTTTGAAACCCTTATTCTGGGGCATATTTTGAGGGTTTGTTCCCTGATTTTGTTTTGGACCCGTGTTGGGTAATTTTTGGGAGCCTGTTCCCTTTTCTTTATATTTAGGTTTATTTTATTTTATTTTTTTTTTATTATTTCTTTTATTTGCTTGTGCATAAGTAGTTCTAAAAAAAAATAGAAAAAGAAAAAAAAAATGAGCTGCCTGCTAGAAGCTGCCCGCCCTAGGACGAACCATTTAGGTCTGTATGAGCAGCCTCTAGATTTGCTTTTCTGCATTGCGTGCATTTTTGCATCGAAGATCGCTGGAGGCAAGGTACGCATTCTCTTACTTTGCATCCTATTTTTGATCACGCATTGCATTTGGGATTTAATGCAAAGACCACCTAATCTGTACTGAATAAATCTAACAAGTGGTCACATTTTTTTTAGAAAAAGGACTAATTAAAGGAAGGAAATTTTAAAAAACCAAGGATTTCATTTTCAAACTTGGCGTGCGATTCAAAATCTTTTACGGTGTATGCACACTTATTTCACTTGCACCACGACACGCTTCTAGACACTCCTTAGGTTTGGAAATACTAGGACAAGAGCCCTCCTTTCGTTGGATTTTGAAGTGTTCGGAACTTGAGATCAAAGGTTTTGTAAATCCAAAGAGGGGGATACCCTGTCACGGATTTTTGGGGGTAGTTGAGGAGCACCGCGAAAGCACAGCTTCAAAGGAAGGCTTAGGCCTACTTGCATCCCTCGATCTTCCGTCTTTGGATTTACTTGACCATTTGAGATTTAGGGAAGAACACCTAAGCTCCAACTAGGTCTTTTTAGGCGAGCCGTAGGTCGACAATAGGCGCGTAAATTGATTGAACAAATTGTATTGTCACCTGCAATCTGACTTAAAATCAAAAGCCTAAATTGGGAAAGACCTAAAAGGTCCTTTTTGAATTGTGTCTTGCTTGGGGAATTCTGATTGAAGTGTGAGTTAGAATGGACCACATTGATTTTCATCCTTTCACATCTTGCCCACACCCTCACCCCCACTTTGCATCCTTCGATCCCAGACGCCGAGATGGTCCATTCCTTGATGGACATAATGACAATCATTGGGATCCGTTTTACTCCTATTATAGGAGTATTGGCCTAGTTAAGCCCCAAATTAGTGAGCAGAACTCAGGAGAGGGATTTGCTTTGCCCAATATCCCACATACCAAAGAAATACCCAACCCACCCTCCCTGAAAACTTATAATGGTTGGACAAACACTCCTGGGTACTATAAGCCTAAGCCTGACTTCTCTTATGATAGAAATGACCTCTCCTCTTTGAAGATGGAAATACAGAAAATGCAAAATGAAATGAGTGAATTGTTAGGAGAATCTTTGAGAGCAGGCCAACAAGAAAGAGATGAAATTAGCCACCCAATCTGCCCCATTGACAATGACGTACACCCCTCTACAATAGATGCATCTCCCGTGGGAAAGCTACACTTTAAGTTGAAGGGAAATTCTGGGGAGAATAGCTACTTTTCGAGGATCGATTTTGAAACCTCCCCATTAGATGACACTTCCTTGAGAGATCTACACTTTAGGTGGGAGGAAAATACACATGAAAGTAGCTATGCATTGGATGAAGAAAGGTGGCAACCCGAGGAAGATGATGATAAGGTTGAGTATCCACCTGAATTATATTGGAGTCAAAAGAAGGGAATGATGGTGCCATTGGAAGACCTCGACCCAGATGATAGTATTTTCGTGACATTTGATGAAGTGGGTCAAAGTCAAGTTGTTAATCCTACCCTCCCTTCTGATCATGATATGGAACTCAAACCCACCCTTAGGGAACCTAACCCTAAAGAAATTGACCTATCTGAGGAGTCTGATGTAACCAATGTAAATAATTTACCTCAGATAGAGCACCCTAGGGGATCTGCTGATATATTAAATGATTCTAGACCTCGGGTACATGATGAATTGTGTGATGAGGAGGAAGATGAATTATATGAGGAACCTACATTCAGGATTTGGAGTGACACTAAGGGTGATTATGTATTATTTGAAGAGTTAACCCCTGAGGATGTCACAAATTTGACCAAATTAGGTTTCCTTGGCACACCCATTGATGATATTTCTCCTCATGATAAAATGATGGAAAATTTGGAAGCAATTTCTAAGATTTATGTGGATTCACATATAGACTCCGGGGAAGATGTGAGTAAAGAACAAAAACCCGGGGATGACATTAATAGGATAATCCCTAGATCTGTTGCTTCCAACCTGCCTTCATTCACTTCGAAGTCACCCTCTGATTCTCTTATATCTGAAAGCGAAATTGTGACTCCTGATGAAGAGCAGGAAGATCCACGTGATGGTGCAAGGAATGCTAGGGATGAAATTGAGGATTTAGAAAGAGTGTTTGGGATGGACACCAAGCTGATTAAACCCAACCTAGATCTTATGGCCATCCCACAACCTCGTAACTTGGACACCCTAGACGATCCTTGCCTTAGAGAATTGCTCATTTTTGTTCTGACTAGGGGGCTTAACAGACCAATATTTTCTGTAATGGAGTATCGGGTATGGATTGATGATTTCTTTAGTCAGTCCATTACCCTGGGGGTTTATCTCTATACCATTCCTTCCCCATTCTTTTTGGAGGATCCTTGTTATCCTACCCCTACCCCTTTGGAGGTTATTTTAACTGTTTATCCTTTAGAACCTCTTCTGGTGACCTGGGAAGATTTCATTCCCATTTTAGTTGGGCGAGCATTTGCTATCGGGATTCATCATCAGCTCGCTAACATCCTAGGTTACCTATTTTCTAGGCCAACTTTGCTTTCCTCATTTTTAGGGCCTATTTCTGCAATTCTTGAACCTGATTTGCAGGTTCTTCGGTTATTCAGCCTAGCTTTGACCCAGGTAATATCCTTCTATGCAATGAGGACATTGCAGATTTTAGGCATGGGGGGGTGTACTTGGGGATATACATAGCATAATTGCATACATTTGTACATATAAAAAAAAAAAAAAAAAAAAAAAAAAAAAGAGGTTTTGAGCTTAACTGGCTAGATCTTGCCGTCTTAAGCAAATCAGAACTCTAGGGTAGACTAAGTTAATTCTAGGGTCAAACTTTAGAAGCTAAATAAGCTACTAGCTTTAGACCTTTAGGGTCCTTTGTGGACTTAAAAACTTAAGTAGGAGTTAAGTTGCGGACCATTCTTCAAGAGGTTGAGGAAGGGAAGCTAGGGTTTGAGTTAAAAGGTGGGGTAGTACCTGGAGTCTTATTCTACCTTTTGGTTTACAGGTCCTTGTAACCCAAGCATCCAAATTGTTCACACTTGGTCTGGTAATTAACTTAATTTCTGAAAAGAGATTTGGTTCTCTTAGTTTTGACTTAAGAAAGGCTTGAAAACATATTTTGATTGGAAGAGTTCCCGCCGCAGGAGAGGTCGAGTATATACTCACCTTGAGGATGCGATGGTAACATATTACCTCCTCGGCGCTTGTCTCTTAGGATATCCATCCTACTGGGGGCATGTAAGCGCATTGCGCGGTTCAGGTACCATGGGCGGCCCTATCTCGAAGTGCCGATTGCCATAGGCCTGAATTCGCTTAAGAAATCCATGGGCGATACTATCTCTAAGTGTCGATTGCCAGGAGTTCTTGGGGTCGTTATGGGCGGTGCTATCTCGAAGCATCGAAAGCCAGGCACCCTTCGAGGTATGGTAATGGGGACAATGAATCCGACACAGGCTATGTTGATAGCTGATCTGAGGTTAGACTTAGAAGAATCAAACAAAAAAAAAAAAAAAAAAAAAAAAAAAAAAATTCCTTTAACTCAAATAACTCGGACCAATGCACAAGCACGGATGCTTTAATCTCAGGGATCAATAAACTTCAGGGTAGAGTCAGAAATCAGGGAAACTTGTGCTGGCAACTCGTCTTTAGCCGACCTAGTCTGTAACTTAGCAACTACTTAGGAACCTTGGGTTTAGAACCTGAACTTAATATGCTTCTGAAGGAAGACTAAGTGAGTTGACTAGTCTACTTAGAGTGCTAGGTTTCGCTTAATTTTGCTAGGGACTAGCAAAAACTAGGCATGGGGGTATTTGATTAGCCCATAGTTGTGGGTTATTTAAGTATTTAAGTGCCTACACATTAGGTTAATTCTAACATTTATTTAGTATAAATTAGGATGTAAATAGATTAATTCATAGTTTTAATCTAATTACATAATCCATACATTGCATTCATATCTTAAGTGCATTTAGAATTAGCTTAGAATAGCATTCATTTAATTAGATAACCAATTAGGTATATTGTTTTTATTAACATAGAAGTTGAGGGTCTATACATAAATAACCCTAATATTTTAATAATATTTGCTTTATTCGTCTTCTTTCAGAACGGCTGGCTGCCGCTCCAACGCCCGGCTGCTGCAGTGATGAAGCCATTCAAGGGGGAGCGGATGTGGTGGATCTGGTCGGCGACTGATTTCAAAATTGTTCAAGACACTATAAAAGGAGCACGGAAGCTGCCGGCTGCAGCAGGCCTCCGCCACCGACTCACCACTGTGCAGAGAGATCCTCTCTCTTCCACTCCACACTGCCGGCCTCTACCGTGGCGGCGAGTCTCCACCACCGTGGGCGTATGGTGTGACAGGCCACACCGCCATCCGGAGCTCGCCCGCATTACCGTGAGCACCTTAGCGTGCAACTCCCTCGCCGTCGTCGCCGACCACCGTCACCAACCTACTGATCAGCCACCCTCTCAGTAACTTAAGACGTCTGGGAAATTTCCCAGACGTCTGAAGTTACCCGCTCACTTCACCGCACACGCCTGAAGTCGCCTGCAGACCCCTTCCCGCACCTGCAGAACCTTCAGCGCACCCACGTCCGTCAACCTTCAGCTCAAACACGCACAACCGCCTGCAGTCCACGCCGTTCACCACTGTGTCTACAGAACCGCCAGCAACCGACCTCTGCGCCCTCCACTGCTCACCGGCTGCTGACCTGCGCACGCCTGCAGATCAGCCCGCGCTCTCCTCCAACGCCTGCAGACCAGCCTGCAGCATCCTCCAACAGCCGCCTGCAGCTTCCACCGCGCAAGCGCCCCCTCTGCAGCTTCCATCGCACACGCCAGCGCCCGCCTGCAGACGCCCGCCTGCAGACCACCGCGAGCCAGCGCCCTCCGCAGACCTTCCGCGCGCCCACGCACAGCCACCTGCAGAACCGCCAGCAACCGACCTCTGCAGCTACCACCGCAGCCACGCCAGCGCCCGCCTGCAGACGCCCGCCTGCAGACCACCGCGCGCCAGCGCCCTCCGCAGACCTTCCGCGCGCCCACGCACAGCCACCTGCAGAACCGCCAGCAACCGACCTCTGCAGCTACCACCACAGCCACGCCTCCGCGCGCCAGCGCCCGCCTGCAGACCACCGCAGCCACGCCTCCGCGCGCCAGCGCCTTCCGCAGACCTTCCGCGCGCCCACGCACAACCGCCTGCAGCACCTCCGCCGGAGCTCGTCCGGCCACCTCCGGCCGCCGCGCGACTCGCCGTCACCACCGATTCGAAGCCCTTGATCCAAGGGACCTCCGCCGAGCTTCCCGCGCCCAGCCATCGGCTCCTCGTCGCGCAAGACAACGGGGAAGAATTCCCCTGTTTTGCTACAGTAAAGCATTGATTAAAATTTACATTTTCTGCCATTGCCAGATTTTATTCATATTCTATTCAGTCTGCATTGCGGAAAATATCCTGTAGTTTATCATAATTGCCATTTCAGCATTATTTCTTGCTTAAACCTTAATCTAAAGGCAATCTTGGCTTGGTTCTTGTCCAAATTGACTCCGAACAAACATTTTTAAGTGGCGCGAATTTTAATACGTTATTGCCTCCCTGTGGAAACGACCCGCTCCTCTGCGAGTGGTTATTTCTTATTAAAAATTGATTAGTCGATTTTTCCACCACATTAAACTACAAACGACTTAAAAGTGAAAGATCGACCCGGTCACCCACCACCATTCAAGCCATCCTTGGCTAGCAATTTCACTCTCATATTCCACCAATAAGCGCACGTCCAAGAGAGAAGAAGAAGAAGAAGATTAAGGGGATATTCTGTCCCCTTGGTGCCTTCCCCTCTTCCCTTCTCTCTTGGGTCACGCCAGCCAAAGGAGAAGCCAGGAAAGGAAGATCTCGGAGGAGATCTTGAAGGTGGTCCACGCCACCTTGGAGGAGTTCTTGAGGGTGGTGCACACCCACCCCTTGGAGAGAGCATTGAAGGTGGAAGCTTCCACCTTGGAGGAGCTCTCAAGGAAGGAGAAGAAGGAGGCTCTCTTTTCAAGCCAAGGAGCAGCTAGGCTTGGAGCAAGAAGACTCCCTTCTTCACCATTTTTTTTTTAAGAGGATTTGTGTTTCTTTTCTTGCTTTTAGATTGTTTAATTCTAGTAGAAGCATTCCTCTACTTGTCCTTGAAAAAAACACTCATTCTACTCAATCAAATTGCCTTCCTTTAGCTTTGTATTGCAGTTGTTTTTGGTTCTAGCACTTGTTTCACCTCTTCTTCCTAATTACCCTAGGCCTCCACTTGCCTAGAGTGAGCTTAGGAAGAAGATATTTCTATCTTTTAGATTTTAGTTAATCATTTGTAGGTGTTAGTTCTTTTCGCTACAATCTGCAGTTTGCCCTCATCTTTTCAAAATACAAAAAAAATTTTACATATTGAAAAATATCAAAAAGAAAGTTGAGATCTATCTGTAAGCAAGAGGATTAATTTTGCAATTTTTGCCTCCTTGGACGACCCTAGATACTCCCCTATCTAGGATATAAATTTAAAAGCGAAAGCGGATTCGCGTGTTACAACGACGTTAAAAACCCGCTTTTACAAATCACGCGTATTTCGCTATCAGGAGGTTCCTCCTAATCTCTGTGATGCACCAATTATTCTAGGTCACCCATTTTTGGCAACCACCCATGCAAACATCGACTGTGCATCAGGTTGCATGGAGATTTCCCTGGGGAACGAAAAGCTTACACTGGACATTTTTAGGGCATCAAAGAACTTTGATTGTGATTTGATCGAGGAGGATAGTGAAGATGAAGATTCAGCTTTCTGTGGGAACATTGGGCTCCTCTGCAGTGACCCAATGGCACATTCATCTTCACTATCAAGGGTCCTAGATTGAGATCCACACGGGACTGAAACTAATGACATACACATTTCGTTCCATGGATCTGGTTGTCATGGGTGTTCATCTGCTCCTAACACCCCTGATCTTCACTATCCTGTCCTATCCAGCACTGATATCTTAAGGCAGGATTACATGACAACTGCAGACAGATTCGTCATTAGTCAGGATCAGCAAATTTTTGCTGTTGCTTCCTTTCCACCCTTGCATAAACCCCTCCCCACCCTCCTCTACTAGAGTTACAACCCTTACCCAATTCGGTCAAGTACGTGTTTCTGGGGGAAAGTGAGACATATCCCGTGATTATCAATGCCCACTTGACTCCGAGATAGGAACACTAGTTGATCTCCCTTTTGCAAGCACATAGGGCTTCTATCGGGTGGGGCATTGTTGATCTGCACAGATTTGCCCCTCATATTGCACTCACCATATCAACACTGATGAAGGGGTGAGACCATCGAGACAACCTTAGAGATGCCTAAATCCAAATATGTTGGAGGTTGTCAAGAAGGAGATCACTATATGGTTGGACGTAGATATTATCTATCCAATTTCCGACAGCTAGTGGTTGAGTCCCATTCAGATAGTGCCCAAAAAGGTGGGACTCACCGTAATAAAAAATGAATTGGGTGAATCCATCTCGACCTGCACCATGACTTCTTGGTGGGCCCGCATTGATTACAGGAAGCTAAACTCGACTACCAAAAGGGATCACTTTCCTTTACCCTTTATTGCTCAGATTCTAGAACGGTTAGCCAGGCGTAGTTTCTTCTACTTTCTGGATGGATACTCTGGGTACAATCAAGTTGCAATCAACCTAGAAGATCAAGACAAATCGACTTTTACGTGTCCCTTTGGAACATTCGCTTTTAAGCGAATGCCTTTCGGCCTCTGCAATGCACCAACTACTTTTCAACGATGCTTGATGGCCATCTTTTCAAACATGATTGGTGACTGTGTAGAAGTGTTCATGGATGAATTCTCCATATTTGGAGATGATTTCTCATCATGCCTTAGTAACCTCAGAAAGATTCTGAGGAGATGTATAGAGGTTAACCTAGTACTTTCATGGGAGAAAAAGCCATTTTATTGTGAGGGATGGCATCGTACTAGGTCACAGGATCTCCTTTAATGGACTTGAGGTCGACCGAACTAAGTCTGACATCATTTCACGATTACCTCCTCCTAGCTCGATTAGGCAAATCAAATCATTCTTAGGGCATGTCGGATTTTATCGAAGATTCATTTGAGATTTCTCGAAAATTACTCATCCATTAACGAATCTTCTGGTAACCAACACTCCCTTTTATTTTGACTCCCCGTGTCTCAGCACTTTTGAGACCTTGTGAAGCACTGTATTCAGTGCACCTATTCTCCAACCCCTCGACTGGTTGCTCAACTTCGACATGATGTGTGACACCTCCGACTTCGCTGTTGGAGCGATTCTTGGCCAGCGTCGGGAGCACCATCCATTCGTAATATGCTACACTAGCAAAACACTGAACGAGGCTCAGCGTAACCATATAGTCACTAAGAAAGAATTGCTTGCAGTGGTATTCGGGTTGGAGAAATTCAAGTCGTACTTACTCGGGTCTACAGTTATCATCTACACTGACCATTCCACCCTCTGGCATTTGTTGGCAAAGAAGGACACCAAACCCCACCTTATCAGATGGATCATTTTTTGCAAGAGTTTGATGTCGAAATCCTTGACAAAGCCAGAGCACATAATGTTGTGGTGCATCACTTGTCTCAGCTAGACCCAGACTACATTCTGTACTCCCTACTGATATCAGATCGATTTCCAGATGAGTCTCTATTATTTATCAACTTTGTTGAGTTTCCTTGGTATGCTGATATAGGAAACTATCTTGTCGCAGGCAGGCTACCTGCGGGATTATCCAAGGATCAAAAACTCAAATTTATATCAGAGGCTAAATTCTACTTTTGGGACAACCCATTTCTCTTTCTCATTGGGGTTGATCAGATTATCCGTAGATGCGTCCCTGATTTAGAAATCTCTAGTGTGCTATCCTTCTGCCACAGCGATGCTTGTGGGGGTCATTTCTCAGGTTGAAAGACCACTGCAAAGATTTTGCAGTCAAGATTTTTCTGGCCGACCATTTTCAGAGATACACACGAGTTTGCCAAGTGCTGTAAGCAATGCCAGGTAGTCGGTTCTATGACCTTGAGAGACATGATGCCTCTCCAATCTATTCTCGTCATGGAAGTAGTCAACGTCTGGAGCATCGACTTTATGGGCCCTTTCCTGAACTTGCATGGCTTTGAGTGCATACTCCTCGTAGTAGACTATCTCAAAGTGGGTAGAAGCTATCCCAACAAGATGAGCTGATCATAAGACTGTTATATCCTTTGTTTAGGAATTCATTTTTGTGAGATTCGGAGTTCCCCGCGCCCTGATAAGCGATGGGGGAAGCCACTTCATCCATGCCCATTTCAGGTCATTATTGAAGAAATACAGGGTGTAGCACCACATTTCTACCCCGTATCACCCACAGACCAATGGGTAGGCTGAAGTATCAAAGGGTCAAATCAAGCTTATTGATTAGCACATATTTGTAGGCTATTTAAGTATTTAAGTGCCTAGACATTAAGTTGATTCTAACATTTATTTAGCATAAATTAGGATGTAAATAGATTAATTCATAGTTCTAATTTAATTACATAATTCATGCATTGCATTCATATTTTAAATGCATTTAGAATTAACTTAGAATTACATTCATTTAATTAGTTAACCAATTAGATGCATTGCATGCATTAATTTAAGTTAACATAAAAGTTGAGGGTTTGTATATAAATAACCATAATATTATTATTATTATTATTGTTCTTCTTTCAGCAACAGCTGCAACGCCACCGGCTGCCGCACTAAAATCTGCATTCAAAGGCTAGCGGAGAAGGTGGATCTGCTCCCACCTCTCCATTCAAATTCATGCAAGCAGCTACAAAAAGAGGAAGAGCAGCTGAGCTCGTGAGGCCCCCACCCTTGACCCACTACTATGCAGAGAGTTCGTCTCTCTTCCATTCCACACCACCAACCTCAACCGTGGCGACGAGTCTCCACCACCGTGGGCGTGTGGTGTGACAGGCCACACTGCCATCCGGAGCATGTCCGCATTATCGTGAGCACCTCAGTGTGCACCTCCCTCGCCGTCGTCACCAACAACCACCGCCGCAGCTACTGCAATTTCACTCCTCAGTCAGTTAAGACGTCCGGGAAATTTCCCGGACGTCTGAAGCTTCGACCCACACTCAAATAGCAACCGGTGGCTCACCTCCACTTCACGCCGGCATCACCACCAGCTTCCAACGCCTCTCCAGCTTGCAGCAGCAACCACCCTTGCTGCACTTCACCTCGAGCACCAACCGGCAACCCTCGCCCGCATAAGCTCCAGCACCAACCGCCTTGCAGCCTCACGCACATCTTGCTGCGCAAGACCGCCTTCACGCCATGTCCATTGATGAGAACCTCATCATGAGCCATAACTAGCTCATTTTGACCCAATACAAAGGATAAAAGCTCCTACATAACTCAAGGAAAGGCTTAACTCAGAGAATTCTGAGTTTAAGGAGAAAACAAGTCATAAGGGGTAAAAATGCAATTTTACCAGTATAATCTGCATACAGGGTAATTCAGGGTCCAAACATAGGTCAAAGCAACCTAATAAGAATAAAAGTGGGATGAGATGATCTGACAAGGGCTACAGCAATTCCAAGGAACTAAGTGATAATCTGTAATCCTAAAACAACCCACTTCAATTCACGAGGTTCGAGGCAAAGTAAAAATAGAATAAACCCTCTAAAATTCATAGAAAAATAATCTCTAGGGTTTAGAACCTTCAATTTGGCCTTCAGAACCCATTTTGACCTACATTGAGAACCATGCCCAATTAATAACTTAATTTGGGTTTTTGCATAAATTGACCGGTCAAACAAGGTTTAATATAGAAATGAAATTCACCATCAGATTCCTTAGGTCCTAATTAATCATGTATAAAAACTTGAGCCTAAGAAGAAACCTCCTTGACCGACTTTACACTTTGGTCCTCATATATTTACTTTTTGGCCCTCAACTTTTGAACCGTCGCATTTTGGCCCCTAACTCTCCTTCGTTCTTTGCATTCAGGTCCCCCCTGCAAAACCGGCCAGCACCATGCTCCGGCGACCTTGCGCGGAGCATGGCGCCGCGCAGGGTGAGGGGGAAAGCCTAGCAAGTAAACCGGGGGTGCCCTGCGTTGTCAGCCGTCGCAGGGACACCCCCCTGGTCGCTGTAGCCCACCATACCGGCCGTGCGAACGCACGGACGGTATGGGTTTTCGTCTCCGGCCATCCTCCGGCGAGGGAGACACGTCGTCTCCCTCCGCCTCCCTCCCTGTTTTGATCCCTATAAATACCCCCCGTTGCTCCACCGACCGGGGCAGCTCGGATCTGACGGAGAAAACCCCCAACTTTCCTCTCTTCTCTCTCCGGCAGACGCTCACCAGCTCCAGCGGTTCCTCCCCCTCCTCCTCTTTGCTCTGACGCAATACCAGCAGCAGAGACTTCCTCCCCTACTCTTCCCGCGCCACGCCGTACCCAGCTGGCGCCTCTCCGGCTCTCTGCTCGCCGCCGCCCCTTTCCCTGAGCATCTTCTTCTCCGACGACAGTCGATACGACTGTCGCCCTACTGCTCCCCCTTCGTCCCTGCAAGTAAGTTAGAACTACTTCCCTTCCTCTCCTCTTTCTTTCCCCGGTTTCAATTTGTTCAATTAAGCCCTCGACCGACCCTGACCATCGTCGCCCCCTTCGTCTCCGGCCACCCTCCGGCGAGATGTTCCCATCGCTCCACAGCCTCACACACCTCGCCGACCCTCACCGAACCTCCGCCTCATCACACTGAGCACCCCCCACCCCTCCACTGCCACTCCACACCTCCGTAACGCTCCCCCGAACAAACCCATTCCTCCGGTTGCAGTCCAACCTAGGGCTGCCGCCAGACACCACCTTGCGGCTTGCCGCGCAGCTCCACACCTTCGCCGTGCCACGGCGAAGGTTCCCCAGTGGTTTGATCAGGCCGAGAGGCCATATTCGTGTCCGACAGGTTTTGAGGTTCGACCGCCATTAACGCACATTGAAGCAGCTTCTCCCGCGCTCCAGGCTTGAGGACTCCAGGTCTCCAGCTGCTGCGGATTACGGGGAGTCTTGCGAAGGCAGCCAGCCAGCAACCGACGCAAATCGAAGCCGCAGCTGCAGAAGCTAGGCCGCGGTCTCCCAGCAGGCGCACGCGAGAAGAGGTCTCCGTTTAGTCCCACATCGGTAAGCCTCACAACCTTTTCACTGTTTAAATTGATTTTGTGCATTAGCCTTACTGCCTCAGCACACGGGGTGAGGTCCCCTTCACCCGCCCGGTTACCCGGTCTCGTCCGCGCTCACGCCCCGCGGACCTGACCCGACCCGACTTAGATTGACCTGCACTCCTCGCCCACCACGCACGCCGGTGGGCCTGGACCCGGGCGCGACCCGAACCCGATTACCCGGCAGCTCTGGGAGAGCTTTCCCAAGAGTGGTTTCAGAGAGAGAGAGACGCGGGGGGAGAGGGTAGAGTAGGTTTTGTCCTCTGACGTAAGCTCTGAAGTGTGCAAGCACAGGTGAAGAAGAAGGACCGCGGAAGAAGAAGGAAGCTGAGGGAGACACTGTAGCAACAGGCAGTTTAAGTCGTCTGATTTGGAAATCAGACGACGTCCTGAAGGGAAAAGAAGAAAGAAGGAGGGGCGACGTCCTGACTGGAAAAAGAAAAGAAGAAAGAAGGAGATCTGAAGAACAACAGAAGAAGGCGAGGCAGAGGAGAACACAAAAGAACAAGGGAAGAACTGAAAGAAGAAAAACAAAGAAGAAAGAAGAAGATCTGAAGAAAGACAGAAGAAGAAGGAAGAGCAGGAACAGCTGGAAGAAGAAGAAGAGCATCACCTCTGCAGACAAAGAAGAAGAAGATCTGAGACGAGGAGAAACAAAGAGAAAACAACAAATTCTTTCTCTCTCTTTCTTTATTTTTGTAAAAGAAACATGTATATCTCTAGAATACAACTTGCTCCCTGAGTTCGACCTCGGGAACTCTTTTATTTTCCGAGTAAAAAAATTTATATTTGAAATGTTGGCAATAACTGGCTATACTACAACGCTATAACAATAAAACCCGGTTGCCCACAGCGTTTCATTTTTTGGCGCCGTTGCCGGGGAGCAACGGCTATTCTAGAGGTAAACATTCCTGTTTCTTTTTAATTTCTGATAATCTCCTCTCTTTTGTGCAGGAAATCAAGAAGACAAGCAACCGCACGACAACCACTCCGAGGACAGGTAAATTTTTCCTCTCGCTATTAACCCCTAAACTCTAAAGAGGAAGAAAAGAAAAGAACAAGCAATATAGGGCTAACCTGTCTTCCATACTTAGTAACCATAAAGAGTTGCATGTTTTCAACTCATTAGTCCTGCACACTATTAAGGGTATTTAAGGGCTAACACATTCTTGCTTGAGCCCTAATTACCCAACAAAGAACTAACTGGACCAAGTAGAGCCAACATAAGAATCAACATTAGGGTTTTAGAGACACACTACTTAAATCAAGAATGGAGAAAATCCAAAAGAAGTGTGCCTAAACCATTGATTGAAAATACCTATTCAAAAGAAAACCTAAAACAATTGGCTCTCTAAACACTTGAACCCTAAAAGACAAGACCTAAAAGCTCTCAAAGAAAACAAGAGGTAAAGTTGACCCCTTGCGTCAACCAACCTTAAATTAGGTCACCCTTTGCACTTAAAAGACTAAAGTTCAAGTGAAACCTTAAGCACCCTGATCTTAAAATTGGTAGACTTAAGAGGTCAAGATCCCCATTCTGGTCTACCTGGAACCGCAGTGACAAGAGAGGTCGGGTAGGGGAAACCCTGTAACCCGTGGGACTCTCCGTCTCTGGCTGCCCAGGTAATTCTCAGGTGGACGATCTTTCTGATCAAGGGGTCCATCTGCCCCGCACCTCTATAGTCACCCAACACATTTTTGGGTGTCTTGATTGGGTCCAGCACCTTCTAAACTTACCTCTTCCAACAGTGCATGTACGGAAGGAGGTCCCTAAGACCACCCTTAAGACCTCCTTTAGAAATTCGCTCTCGTCAAGGCCAAGCCTCGACGCCCGTGTTTGTGCAGCAACACCCTCACATTATTCTCTCTTCTGATTCAGAACCAAGTTCTTCTTCCCCCATCATGGCTCAGCCAGTTGAGGAAGAAAATAATCTGGAACACCAGCTCCAGCGACTCAATGACCTCTTCCAAAACTTCGTGCACCCACCACAGCGTCCTATGATGCGGGACCACTACAATCCTGCTGCGGTGGCCATTGAGCCTCGAGTCAGAATCCCGACTGGAGGACCTGATTCCGAATTAAAGCCCAACATGATTCATGCTATACCTAAATTCCATGGGCTTAATTCTGAAGATCCCTTCCAGCACATCAAACAGCTAAAGCATCTGGCCCACACTTTTGGATCAGATGCGCAAAATCGGGATATTCTTCTCATGAAGATGTTCTCCTTTTCTCTTATGGACAAGGCCGCCCATTGGTATCAAACTCAGACCCGGCCGATCAACACTTGGGAAGAACTTCAATCCGAATTTTTGAAAAAGTTTTTTCCCGTTGGTCGGACCAACGCCTTGCGCCATCAGATTACACACTTCACTCAACAATCAGGAGAACCTCTCCATGAGGCATGGGATCGCTTTCAGGATCTCATGAGAAAGTGCCCCCATCACGGAGTTCCTAAATGGGAACAAGTCCAATCTTTTTACCAGGGACTCCGTGAGGACATCCGCCTTTTCGTCAATGCAACTTGCGGAGGAAACATCATGGGTCAACATGAAGACACCGTATGGGAGATTCTCGAAAACATGTGCGAGAACTCCATCAACAATGACTCCATGGGATTATTCGACAGGACGAATACCCGCGCAGCGATGAATCTTAAGGGAGCACATGAGACGCAGGGCCTGTCCGCATCAGTCGACCTGGAATTAATGGCCAGTCGATTGGACAAGGTCTCAATCATTGAAAAGAAGGTGGATGAGCTGACTCAGCACTTGCAGCGAGCCACCTCCGCGCGTAACTCCTTTGCACAACCTCCTTCCACACAGGAAACTGTGCAAAACATCCTCCACCGACCTTCCCCTGGGATGGATCCATATCCATCCCCATCTGATTCTTGGATCGGAGGATCATCCGATCCTTTCTACACCAGCCGGGGGAACTCCATTCCCCCTTTCCCTGATTCTCAGGAGGTTCCTCAGACCTGCGAGGACCTCAACGCCATCCAGAACGACCCATTCTCCAACACTTACAACCCTGGATGGCGAAACCATCCCAATTTTCAGTGGGCGGGAAATTCCCAAACCCAAAGACCACCTTTTCAGTCCCGCCCACAGCCCTCTCGTCATTACCAGCCGCCTCAGCCTCGGCCCAACCCTACTTATCCATCAGGGCCAAATCAGGATCAAATGTCCCTAATCCTTCAGACTCTAGCTGACATTCAAAAAACGAATGCGGCTATTCAAAAATAGCACAAGGACGAGCTTACTGAAGTTAAAACTCAACTGGCCCAGTTGGCAAATTCTCGCCAGCCAGGCACACTCCCTTCCCAACCTCTTCCTAACCCAAATAACGTGCCAACCCAGAAGCGCGTTATGAATCCAAATTTAGGCCACGCTCAATGGATTTATCAGGCCCCTACTGCTCCATCTCCAGACGAGATGGAAGCCTCAACTTCTTATGCGGGATTTCAGCAGCAGCCACCCCTCTTACCAAACCCAAACCAGAATCAGGCCGGATTAAATTCTGTAACAACACGTAGTGGTAAAACAACTCAAGACCCGCATTATCCAAACCACTCCAAGCCTGATAACCATGACCCTAGGATAGTTATCCAAGATACCGCTGTTCCGGATCCACAACCTGGACCTATCCTAGAAGAACCAACCAAGATCCCGTTTCCCGAGGCCTTGACCAAGGGAAAGAAGACCACCAAACCCGTGGCCCCTGAGGAGGACCTGGTCAAGCTCTTTGAGCAGGTCCACATAAACATCCCCTTGATGGATGCAATCCGCCACGTACCAGCTTACGCACGATTTCTAAAGAATATATGTACACCCCAGCGTAAGCCGCGAACCAAGGGAGGGAGCCCAATTGTTCTGTCAGAGCAAGCCAGCTCTGTAATCCTTAGTAGACTCCCACCCAAGGCAAAAGATCCTGGGACTCCCCTGATTTCCTGTAAGATAGGTGGTACCCAATTTGATAGAGCATTGTTAGACTTGGGTGCATCCATAAACCTGATACCCACATCCTTACTTGACCATCTAGAAGAATCTGAGCTAAAACCAACCGAGGTGACATCACAATTAGCAGATCGATCTATAAAGTCACCAAAAGGGATTCTCGAGGATGTTATTGTAAGAGTGCGGGATTTCTATTTTCCAATGGACTTTATAGTCTTAGATATGGATGCACCTGAGAACCCTAGGGATACACCAATCATTCTAGGGAGACCTTTCTTGGCTACTGCTAGAGCCAACATCAGTTGTGAGGAGGGCCAAATAGAGCTTAAGTTTGGAGATCAAACACTGAAAATTGATATATTTAAGGCCCAACAAGGAATTAATTGCGGCGTCATCGAACAAATTTGTGACATCAAGACTTTGGTTGATGAATCACACCTCCAGAATGACTCGAGTATGCCTCATCAACCACAGAAGGATCTTGACCCGCAAACAGAGGAGTCGAATCCAGATATGAACAACCCAGTAACTCCCACCCTTGAACCTCACATCTATATTGAACCACCCGCTGCTGCTGAAAACCCCATCCTCGAACTGAAACCCCTTCCTGCTCACTTGAAATACGTCTTTTTGGGTTCTAATCAGACCCTTCCTGTGATTATCAATTCCAACCTCAGTCCTGAACAGGAATCCCGTCTGATTGTTGTCCTCCAGCAACATCGCAGAGCCATCGGATGGACTCTCGATGATTTGACTGGAATAAGTCCCTCTTATTGTACTCATCATATCTATTCAGAAGAGGGCACACGACCTTCTCGTGAAATGCAGAGACGCTTAAACCCCAATCTGCAGGAGGTCGTGAAAAAGGAGATCATCAAGTGGTTAGATGCCGGGATCATCTACCCGATCTCCGATAGTCGTTGGGTGAGCCCAATTCAGGTCGTGCCCAAGAAGGCAGGACTCACCACTATAACGACTGAGACCGGAGAAATCATTCCTACCCGATTAGCCAACTCGTGGAGAGTCTGTATAGATTACCGCCGACTAAATTCCTCCACAAAGAAGGATCATTTCCCACTACCCTTCATTGATCAAATTCTCGAAAAACTTGCGGGAAATAGGTTCTTCTGCTTTCTTGACGGGTACTCCGGTTATAACCAGGTGGCAATCCATCCTGAGGACCAAGAAAAGACCACGTTCACCTGCCCCTTCGGAACATACGCTTTCCGAAGGATGCCTTTCGATCTTTGCAATGCACCCGCTACTTTTCAGCGATGCATGCTTGCCATATTCTCAGATATGGTAGGTGATGAGAGCCGCATCATGAGCCATAACTAGCTCATTTTGACCCAATAAAGAAGATAAAAGCTCCTACATAACCAAGAAGAAGGCCTAACTGAAGGAACAAGTGCTCTGAGAAGAAAACATGAAATAAAGGTTAAAACTGTAATTTTACCACTGCAGTAGATAAACAGGATTTCTTAGAGGCAAAACATAGGTCAAATGGTCTAAATGAGATAAAAAGTGGGTTGAGTCAATCAGAAATGGGTTCATGTGCAATCTAAGAACTAAAAGACACTTGGTAACCCTAAAACAGACCCGCTTAAATTAACAAGGTTTCGGTCAGAACAAAAAGCAAGTAAACCCTCTACAAATCATGGAAAAACATACTCTAGGGTTTAGAACACTTAATTTGGCCTTTGGAACATAGTTTGACCTAGATTAGGGTCCTAGCTCTTCAATTAACCTAATTTGGGTTTTTACGCAAAATATCCAGTCAAACGAGGTCAAACCTGAAATCTAACTTCGCCATTGGATTCCTTAGGTCCAAATTAGGTTTGTACCAAAATTTGGACCTAAGGAGGGGTTATCTTGACCTACTTTGCAATTTAGTACACCCAAATCACAAATTGGTCCCTATCTTTTGAATACCGTTGCAGAGAACCCCTAGGTTCTTCACCTCCTTTCCAAACCGGTCCTGCCGCCATTGCTAGGGCAGAACCGAGCTCCGGCGAGGTTCGGAGAGGGATTGCTCTCTAATCCCTCAGAGATTCCCTCCCAGAAATGGAAGGAGGATTCTCTGAGGAATTCCCTTCCTTATAAAGTCAATTACAATCGTTGGTGTGAACCCAATCTCTCGTGCGAACGCACGAGAGATTTGGGTATCCTAACTCCTTTCCATCTCCGGCGACCAACCTCAGGCAATTACGTGCCCTTCACGCCCTGCACACCAAGTCCAGCGCCTATATAAGAACCCACAACTCCGGCCGAAGAGGCTGAGCTTGATTTGGCCGAGTTTCCCCCTTCAATTCCTCTCCTCCTGCTCGGCCAAATGCCCCAGCTAGCTCCGGCGAGCCCCCCTCCCCTCCCTCTTCGCTCTGCCACAAAACCAGTGGCAGAGTTAGCTTCCTGACATCCCTCCGCGTCGCGCAGTACCAGCGCACGCCGCCTCAGCCCCGTCGTCGCCGCCGTTCTCCCCCACTGGGCGTCATCTTCTCCGGCGACAGCAAGTACTGCTGTCCGCCTTCCGTCCCCTTTCGTCCTTACAATTAGGTTAGAACTCCTCTCCATCCTATCCTCTCTCTTTTCCCCCTGTTATCTCATCTGATTACCCCTCGACCGACGCTGAGCACCCTCATCTTCCACATCACCGACCGAACTCCGGCGAGCCGCCCACACCACTCCGCCACTCCACACGGCTCGCCAACCACCTCGTGAGCTCCGCCTCACCACCAGGAACTCGCTCCACCCCACAACCGCCACTCCAGACCTCCATAACCACCCCCCGAACAACCCACCATCTCCGGCCACAGGTTGACCTAGGCGTGCACGCCTAGGCCGACCGGCAACCTGCAGCATCACCCACCGCCTTCGCCGTGCTACGGCGAAGGTTTCCAGCTATTCTAATTGGGCCAATAGGCCGTTCTGTGGAATCTCAGGTGAACGCCCCGGCCGCCATTAACAGCCGAAGCAGCAGGAAGCTTGGAGCAGCAGCAGGCGTCAGGCTTCCCAGGCGGCAGGTGCAGCAGACTCTCGCAAGTGTTGCGAGGTGACTGAGTTCAGCAAGGAGCACCAGCAGGGCCTTCAGCGTGGGCAATTGCACACGAGAGTCTGCGGGCGCACGCAAAGGAAGGGCGGAACGTTTAGTCCCACATCGTGGAATCTCAAGGCACAGGTATGGTATAAAGAGTTTTTGTGATATAGGTTTACTGCCTCGAAAGCACAGGGGTGAGGTCCCTCACTGACCCCACCCGCCTCGTCCGCGGCCTGACCACGCGGACCTGGCGGATCCGACCCGACCTAGACCTACGCACTCCTCGCGCATCACACACCTGCAGGTGTGCCTGGTCCCGGGTACGATCCGACCCGATTGAGACTGTGGCTCTGGTAGAGCGGTTAGAGTGAATTGCTTGAGAGAGAGACACGCGCGGGTAGAGGGAGAAGGGTTAGGTTTTGTTCCCTGTGCAGGCAGGCTGATTGCAGGAGAAGGACTTGGCCGCTGCAGAAGAAGGAGAAGCAAGACAAAGAAGAAGAAGAAGGCAACGAAGAAAGGAGAAGCAAGACAGAAGAAGAAGAAAGAAAGAAGTCTTCGCAGGAGAAGAAGGAAAACAGAAAGGTTAGAAGTCTTCGCAGGAGAAGAAGAAGGACAAGGGAAGATTGCAAAGAGATCCGAAAGGCAAAGCAGAAGAAGAAAAAGAGAAAGAAAGATCACATTTAAGACGTCTGATACATAAATCAGACGTCTAATTCTATTTTTTTTTACATCTTTCTTAAAAACTCTTTGAATCAATTATATTTGCATTTAACAGTTGTATTCTTGGGTTTTACAAAGTACTGAGTTTGCTCCCTGTGTTCGACCTCGGATACTCTAGTTGTTCGAGTAATAAAATTATTTGTTTAAACGTTTTGTCGGTTCTACTGCAACGTAATACGCCTTTAAATCCGCACAGAAACGTTGACAACATTTTGGCACCGTTGCCGGGGAGCAACGGGCACTTGTAAAGCTTTTGAGTACAACTTTTCTATTTAATATCTGACTTAACTTCTCTTTTGTTTTGTTCAATCAGGGAAAGCAAAACAAAAAGGAAAGAATAGCAACTGCACAACAGACTGGAGCAGGTAATCTCCATAAGCCTTCCCCCTTAACCCTCTCACAATCTAAAAAAAAAAAAAAAGAAAAAAAAAAAAAGGGGAGAAGTCAACTTAGGGCTACCTATCTTATATTTAGTAACTCATCAAGTTGCCTGATTTTCATTTCAACATATTTTTGTCTGTCATCCAACTAAGGCAACTAGGGCTAAAACTTTCTTGATTGAGCCCTAGGTGCTAAATTCTAAGGCAACTAAATTGGACCCATTAGAGCCAAGTTAGGATTGCAAAGCTAGGGTTTTTAGAGACACATCTTCTCTAAAACAAAGAAACAAACTTTCCAAAAAGAAGTGTGCCTAAACCGTGTTTGAAAATATTTATACAAGAGGAACCCTAAGCAAATCAGGCTGATAATCCATTTGAATCATAAAAGGAAGGACCTAAAAGCTCTCAAAGGAACAAGAGGTGAAGTTGATCCCTCGAGTCAACCAACCTTAATATTATGTCACTTTTTGCACTCAAAATACTTAAAAGTTCAAGTGGAACATTAAGCACCTTGATCTTAAAATAAAAAAAAAAAGGTAGACTTAAGAGGTCAAGATCCCCATTCTGGTCTACCTGGAACCACAGTGACAAGAGAGGTCGGGTGGGGGAAACCCTGTAACCCGTGGGGACGCTCTACCGTGTAGGGGTCTTTGCGGGACTCTCCCTCTCTGGCTGCCCAGGTATTTCTCAGGTGGACGATCTTCTGATCCAGGGGTCCATCTGCCCCGAACCTCTATAGTCACCCAGCAATTCTTGGGTGTCTTGATTGGGTCCAGCACCTTCTAATCTCATCACATCTTCCGGTGCATGTTTGGTAGGAGGTCCTTAAGACCACCTTTAAGACCTCCTCTAGAAATTCATTCTCGCCGAGGCCAAGCCTCGACGCCCTTGTTTGTGCAGCAACCCCACCACATAAATCTTTCATCTGATTCAGACCCTGATTCTCCTTCTTCTCCCATCATGGCACAACCCATTGAAGAGGAGAATAACCTTGAACACCAACTTCAACGCTTGAACGATCTCTTTCAGAACTTTGTAAACCCACCACAGCGACCTATGATGCGAGATCACTATAATCCCGCTGCGGTGGCAATTGAACCCCGAGTACGAATCCCAATTGGAGGACCCGATTCTGATCTAAAGCCCAATATGATTCATGCCATACCAAAGTTCCATGGGCTTAACTCTGAGGATCCATTCCAACACATTAAACAACTCAAGCATCTGGCCCAGACTTTCGGGTCAGATGTACAAAATCGGGATATCCTACTCATGAAAATGTTTTCGTTCTCCCTCTTGGACAAGGCTGCGCACTGGTATCAGACTCAGACCCGCCCGATCAACACTTGGGAGGAATTACAGTCCGAATTTTTGAAAAAATTCTTCCCTGTTGGCCGGACGAATGCCTTGCGCCACCAGATCACTCATTTCACTCAACAACAGGGAGAACCTCTTCACGAAGCTTGGGATCGATTCCTAGATCTCATGCGAAAGTGTCCCCATCACGGAGTTCCTAAGTGGGAACAAGTCTAGTCTTTTTACCAGGGACTCCGTGAGGATATTCGTCTAATCGTCAATGCAACATGTGGAGGAAACATAATGGGCCAACACGAGGACACGGTGTGGGAGATTCTCGAAAACATGTGCGAGAACTCCATAAACAATGACTCCTTGGGCTTATTCGACAGGACGAATGCCCGCGCATCGACGAATCTAAGAGGGACACATGAGACGCAGGACCTGTCCACTTCTGTTGACCTGGAATTGATGGCCAGTCGGTTGGACAAGGTCTCTATCATAGAAAAGAAGGTGGACGAGCTAACTCGACATTTGCAGCAAGCCACCTCTGCACAAAACTCTTTTGCACGACCTCCTCTGGCAAGGGAAACAGTGCAAAACATCTATCACCAACCTGCCAAGGGGATGGGCCCCTATCCACCCCCGTCTACCTCCCAGACCGGAGTGACCTCCGATCCCGTCTACTCGAGTTGGGGGAACTCTGAACCCTCGTATTCTGACTTTCCTGAGGTTTCTCAGAACTGCGAGGACCTCAACGCCATCCAGAACGACCCATACTCCAATACCTACAACCCTGGATGGCGAAATCATCCTAACTTTCAGTGGGCGGGAAACTCTCAAAAACCACCATATCAACCCCGCCCACAAGCTCCTCGTCCATATCAGCCGCCTCAGCCTCGGCCCAATCCCACCTACCAATCTGGGCAAAATCAGGATCAACTGACTCTTATCCTTCAAACGCTGGCTGACATTCAAAAAACGAATGCGGCAATGCAAAAACAGCACAAGGACGAGATCACAGAGGTTCGCAACCAACTGGCCCAGATGGCAAATTCTCGCCAACCTGGCACCCTTCCTTCGCAACCTCTGCCCAACCCAAATAATGTGCCGACCCAGAGGCGCATTATGAATCCAAATCCAGGCCACGCACATTTGATTTATCAGGCCCCTGCTACTCCATCACCAGACAGGATGGAGGCTTCTACATCTTATGCAGAATTTCAGCAGCAGCCACCTCTCCTACCTAACCCAAACCAAAGTCAGGCTGGATTAAACTCTGTAACAACACGTAGTGGTAAAACAACACAAGACCCACATTATCTGAACCACTCCAAGCCTGATAATCGCCAAGACCCTAGGGTAGTCATCCAAGATACTACTGTCCCAGATCAAGAACCTGGACCTATCCTAGAGGAACCAGCTAGGATCCCATTTCCTGAGGCCTTGACCAAAGGAAAAAGGACAACCAAACCTGTGGCTCCTGAGGAGGATCTGGTCAAGCTCTTTGAACAGGTCCAGATAAACATCCCGTTGATGGATGCAATCCGCCACATACCGGCTTACGCAAGATTCTTGAAAGACATATGTACACCTAAACGTAAGCCGCGAACCAAGGATGGGAATCCGATTGTACTGTCAGAGCAAGCCAGCTCTGTCATCCTGAGCAAACTCCCACCCAAGGCTAAAGACCCAGGAACCCCCTTGATTTCTTGTAAAATTGGTGAAACCCAACTTGATAGAGCCCTACTAGACCTAGGTGCCTCCATAAATTTAATACCTACATCCCTCCTTGACCACCTTGAAGAATCTGAACTTAAACCCACTGAGGTGACATTGCAGTTAGTTGATCGATCCATCAAGTCACCCAAAGGAATACTCGAGGATGTCATTGTTAGGGTACGAGATTTTTATTTCCCAGTGGACTTCATAGTACTGGACATGGATGCACCTAAGAACCCAAGGGACACACCAATCATATTAGGGAGACCCTTTCTGGCCACTGCTAGGGCCAATATAAACTGCGAAGAGGGCCAGATAGAATTAAAATTTGGGAATCAAAATCTGAAGATCGACATTTTCAAAGCCCAACAAGGGATTAATTGCGGGGTTATAGAGGAAATTTGTGATGTCAAAGCCGTGGTTGATGAACTGCACATAGAGGACAACCTGATTATTTCTGATCAACCACTAGAAAATCAAAAACCGCTAACAGAGGAGTGCGAACACAATCTAGACACACCTATGACTCCTACCATTGCTCCCGATACAAACCCTGAACCACCCGCTGCTGCTGACAATCCTGTCATGGAACTCAAGCCCCTTCCTGAACATCTAAAATATGTCTTTTTGGATTCAAATCAAACGTTTCCTGTGATTATCAATTCTCGACTCACACCTGACCAGGAACTCCGTTTGATTTCTGTTCTCCAGCAACATCGTAGAGCCATTGGATGGACTCTAGATGATTTGACTGGTATAAGCCCTTCATACTGCACGCATCGAATCTATACAGAAGAAGGCTCACGACCTTCAAGAGAAATGCAAAGGCGACTAAACCCTAACCTACAGGAGGTCGTGAAAAAGGAGATCATTAAGTGGTTAGATGCAGGGATCATCTACCCGATCTCCGACAGTCGTTGGGTGAGTCCAACACAAGTGGTACCTAAGAAGGCAGGACTTACCATCATCACGACAGAAACCGGGGAAGTCATTCCTACCCGAATAGCTAATTCGTGGAGAGTCTGCATTGATTACAGAAGACTAAATTCCTCCACGAAGAAGGATCATTTCCCACTACCGTTTATTGATCAGATCCTCGAGAAACTAGCGGGAAATAGATTCTTCTGCTATCTTGACGGGTACTCCGGTTACAATCAGGTGGCAATCCATCCAGAGGACCAAGAAAAGACCACATTCATCTGCCCCTTCGGGACGTACGCGTTTCGAAGGATGCCGTTCGGTCTCTGCAATGCACCTGCAACTTTTCAGCGGTGCATGCTTGCCATATTCTCAGATATGGTAGGTGACTATCTGGAAGTCTTCATGGATGACTTTTCAGTTTTTGGACAATCATTTGACGATTGCCTCCAACACTTGGTCCATATACTCAGGCGGTGCATCGAGGTGAATTTGGTTCTTTCCTGGGAAAAGAGCCATTTCATGGTGCCTGAGGGAATTGTCCTGGGACATTTAATCTCAGAGAAAGGCATCCAAGTGGATCGAGCTAAGGTTAACCTGATTTCCAAGCTCCCTATGCCTAGCTCGATTAAGGACATCCGATCTTTTTTGGGGCACGTCGGTTTCTACCGTCGATTCATCCCTGATTTCTCCAAAATCGCGCGCCCCCTGACCAATCTGCTTTCCAAGGATGTGCCTTTCGGAATTTCCAAGGAATGCACTCAAGCATTTGAGATCTTACGTGACCGAGTCACCCGAGCCCCAATCCTACAGTCCCCTGATTGGTCTCAACCCTTTGAGATCATGTGCAATGCATCTGACTTCGCTGTAGGAGCGGTTTTGGGGCAGAAAATTGACGGGAAACCTGTGGTCATTTACTACGCCAGCAAAACACTGGATGAGGCTCAGCGTAACTATACGGTTACTGAGAAAGAGCTGCTGGCCGTAGTATTTGCCCTGAAAAAATTCAGATCATACCTTCTGGGTTCCCGTGTTATCATATACTCGGATCACACAGCTGTGAGGCATCTCCTAGCCAAGAAGGACGCGAAACCTCGATTAATCCGCTGGATCTTGCTGTTGCAAGAATTTGACATCGAGATTTGCGACAAGGCGGGAAAGCACAATGTGGTAGCTGATCATTTATCCCGCCTTCCTCCTGAAATTATTGATCCGTCCGGACCTATTACAGAACATTTTCCTGATGAGCACCTCCTGACTATCAGTACAAGTCTTCCATGGTTCGCCGATATTGTTAATTACCTGGCATCACATCAGATTCCGCCCGATTGGTCGAAGGCCAAAAAGGATAAATTGCGTTCCGATGCCAAGTATTACCTATGGGAAGACCCGTATCTCTTCCGCATTGGTGCTGATCAGATAATCCGACGATGCGTCACGGAAGTGGAAATCAAAGACATACTCTCATTTTGCCATGACCAGGCATGCGGTGGACATTTTTCAGGACATAAAACCGCATCGAAAGTCCTCCAGTGTGGTTTCTACTGGCCCACAATTTTCAAAGATGCATACAATCACTGTAAGGCATGTTCCCGTTGCCAGACTCTAGGCAACATGAGCCATAGAGACATGATGCCTCTACAGCCGATCTTGGTATGCGAAATTTTTGATATTTGGGGGATTGATTTCATGGGACCCTTTCCTACCTCGGATGGCTTCGAATACATTTTACTCGCAGTTGATTATGTTTCCAAGTGGATAGAAGCCATTCCGACCCGAACCAACAATCATAAAGTCGTTATAAAATTCCTTCATCAAAACATTTTCTCAAGGTTCGGGATTCCGCGTGCTATAATTTCCGACGGAGGGACCCATTTTACAAACGCTCAGTTCAGGTCACTGATGATCAAATACGGGGTGTCACACCGAATCTCTACTCCTTACCACCCCCAAACTAATGGTCTAGCTGAGCTATCTAACCGAGAGATCAAGAAGATCCTTCAGGTTACTGTTCGACCTAATAGAAAAGATTGGTCTTCTCGGCTTCCGGAAGCATTGTGGGCCTATAGGATCGCCCACAAGACCCAATTAGGAATGTCTCCCTTCAGACTAGTGTACGGGAAGGCATGTCACCTCCCCGTCGAATTGGAGCATAAAGCCTATTGGGCAGTACGGACCTGTAATCTCGACCTTTCTAAGGCTGGAACCCACAGAAGATTTCAAATGAGCGAGATCGATGAATTACGCCACGACGCATATGAGAACTCGCGAATTTACAAAGAACGGGTTAAAGCTTTTCACGACAAACACATTTCTAGAAAGGTCTTTCATCCTGGTCAAAAAGTTTTACTCTTTGATGCTCGACTCAAACTATTCCCAGGAAAGCTAAGATCCAAGTGGGTCGGACCCTACCTAGTCCGCCAAATCTTCGGAAATGGAGCTATTGAAATCAGCCCACTCAGCCACGATTCTGAATCATTTGTCGTGAATGGGCAGAGACTCAAGCCGTTCATTGACATGACCGATATAGATTTGACTGAGTCATCCTTTACCCTCCTTTCCTCTTGAGCTCATTACGCCCAGCCGATGGCGAAAAACTCAGCGCTTAACGGGAGGCAACCCGTCATTCTTTGAAAAACCTGAAACCGTTTCTGACATCGCTATGCGGAACTCATATTGCACTTTAGGGTTCATCCATTAGAACAGCCGACTTCACCTCAGGTATACCTACCCGAGATTAGAAATCGTTCGCAACAAGTCGCTTCGACCCATTCACTCACCACACACCTGTCCTAACACATGAACTAAGCTGAATTCGAACCCACCTAATTTACAATGGGGACATTGCAAATCTTAGGCATGGGGGGGTATGAAAGTGCAAAATGTCAGAAAATTCATATCAAGAAAGGGTTTCATACAAAAAAAAAAAAAAAAAAAAGGACTTGATAGAGGGGAGGAACAATTCAGGGTCATACAAATGAGAGGAGGAAAAGAAAGAAAAATGACAAAAAGAGCAAAAATAAAGAAAGGAGCACAAAAGGAAAAGAAAAAGAAAAAGTCATTAGTAAAAGATTAAGGGGTTAACTGAAGTTCTAGACCGAGTCAAGAAAAAGAAAAGAAAAATGCTACAGAGATATAACAAGAGATTAGCGGGAACGCTGGTCTTAGGCCTCTTGGGCTAGATTTTTTGCTTAAAAATTCACGTATCCGTTAAAATCTGGACAATCCTCAAGAGGTTGAGGAAAATGCAAAGCTTAAGTATTAGGTCTAAGGCTTAGGAAGTATTCGGCCTCGTTAACTGACCTCCGGTTTGCGGGATTCGGTAACCTAAGCACCCAAATTCACACACAGTCTGGTTCAGTGCGCATAAATATTCAAAACACGCAAGAGCGTTTAATATTCTAAAAAAGTCACCTAGATTAGGAGCGGCTAATCAACACAAGTTGATTTGGACAAGTTCCCAGCGCGGAGAGGCGGGAAATTCCCCTCGAAGATGCGTAACAACATATCGTCTCCTCGGTGCTTGTCTCTTAGGATATTTAAATATCCTACTGGGGGCATGTAAGCACTCTGCTGGTTCAGATACCATGGGTGGCATTATCACGAAATGTCGATCGCCAGGGTCTGAATTCGGCCACGGAACGCCATGGGTGGGATTATCTCGAAATCTCGAAAGCCAGGGTTCCGGGGGTTGCCATGGGCGGGATTATCTCGAAATCTCGAAAGCCAGGGACCTTTGAGGATTGATGATGGGGACGAGGAATCCGATACAGACCGTGTTGAGAAGCTAATCCGAAGCTAGAAATAAAAAAGAAAAGAGAGAGAAAAGCTCTCCAAACAAATAAATCTTCTATCTCTCTCTTACAAAAAAACGCACTGCAAACTGAACTTAGGCTAAAAATATCTCAAGCACGGGTGCTTTAACCGCGGAGTCCAACAAACCCTAGGTTAGGTTCTGTGGGCCGTAGAAACCTTTGCAGAAGACTGAGGCTAAAGCGGAACAGGTCCGGATTTTGGTTGGTACTTGAGTACCTCTAGGCCTATTGTCGGCATTCCCACCTAATCACAAAAGAAAAAGGAGAAGCACTTATCATTATTGACAACATTCAGTGTCTAGAACGGAAGTTAAAACTTTGAAATTTTGCTAAGGGACTAGCAAAAGCTAGGCATGGGGGTATGATGAGAGCCTCATCATGAGCCATAACTAGCTCATTTTGACCCAATAAAGAAGATAAAAGCTCCTACATAACCTAGAAGAAGGCCTAACTGAAGGAACAAGTGCTCTGAGAAGAAAACATGAAATAAAGGTTAAAACTGCAATTTTACCATTGCAGTAGATAAACAGGATTTCTTAGAGGCAAAACATAGGTCAAATGGTCTAAATGAGATAAAAAGTGGGTTGAGTCAATCAGAAATGGGTTCATGTGCAATCTAAGAACTAAAAGACACTTGGTAACCCTAAAACAGACCCGCTTAAATTAACAAGGTTCCGGTCAGAACAAAAAGCAAGTAAACCCTCTACAAATCATGGAAAAACATACTCTATGGTTTAGAACACTTAATTTGGCCTTTGGAACATAGTTTGACCTAGATTAGGGTCCTAGCTCTTCAATTAACCTAATTTGGGTTTTTACGCAAAATATCCAGTCAAACGAGGTCAAACCTGAAATCTAACTTCGCCATTGGATTCCTTAGGTCCAAATTAGGTTTGTACCAAAATTTGGACCTAAGGAGGGGTCATCTTGACCTACTTTGCAATTTAGTACACCCAAATCACAAATTGGTCCCTATCTTTTGAATACCGTTGCAGAGAACCCCCTAGGTTCTTCGCCTCCTTTGCAAACCGGTCCTGCCGCCATTGCTAGGGCAGAACCGAGCTCCGGCGAGGTTCGGAGAGGGATTGCTCTCTAATCCCTCAGAGATTCCCTCCCAGAAATGGAAGGAGGATTCTCTGAGGAATTCCCTTCCTTATAAAGTCAATTACAATCGTTGGTGTGAACCCAATCTCTCGTGCGAACGCACGAGAGATTTGGGTATCCTAACTCCTTTCCATCTCCGGTGACCAACCTCAGGCAATTACGTGCCCTTCACGCCCTGCACACCAAGTCCAGCGCCTATATAAGAACCCACAACTCCGGCCGAAGAGGCTGAGCTTGATTTGGCCGAGTTTCCCCCTTCAATTCCTCTCCTCCTGCTTGGCCAAATGCCCCAGCTAGCTCCGGCGAGCCCCCCTCCCCTCCCTCTTCGCTCTGCCACAAAACCAGTGGCAGAGTTAGCTTCCTGACCTCCCTCCGCGTCGCGCAGTACCAGCGCACGCCGCCTCAGCCCCGTCGTCGCCGCCGTTCTCCCCCACTGGGCGTCATCTTCTCCGCGACAGCAAGTACTGCTGTCCGCCTTCCGTCCCCTTTCGTCCTTACAATTAGGTTAGAACTCCTCTCCATCCTATCCTCTCTCTTTTCCCCCTGTTATCTCATCTGATTACCCCTCGACCGACGCTGAGCACCCTCATCTTCCACATCACCGACCGAACTCCGGCGAGCCGCCCACACCACTCCGCCACTCCACACGGCTCGCCAACCACCTCGTGAGCTCCGCCTCACCACCAGGAACTCGCTCCACCCCACAACCGCCACTCCAGACCTCCATAACCACCCCCCGAACAACCCACCATCTCCGGCCACAGGTTGACCTAGGCGTGCACGCCTAGGCCGACCGGCAACCTGCAGCATCACCCACCGCCTTCGCCGTGCTACGGCGAAGGTTTCCAGCTATTCTAATTGGGCCAATTGGCCGTTCTGTGGAATCTCAGGTGAACGCCCCGGCCGCCATTAACAGCCGAAGCAGCAGGAAGCTTGGAGCAGCAGCAGGCGTCAGGCTTCCCAGGCGGCAGGTGCAGCAGACTCTCGCAAGTGTTGCGAGGTGACTGAGTTCAGCAAGGAGCACCAGCAGGGCCTTCAGCGTGGGCAATTGCACACGAGAGTCTGCGGGCGCACGCAAAGGAAGGGCGGAACGTTTAGTCCCACATCGTGGAATCTCAAGGCACAGGTATGGTATAAAGAGTTTTTGTGATATAGGTTTACTGCCTCGAAAGCACAGGGGTGAGGTCCCTCACTGACCCCACCCGCCTCGTCCGCGGCCTGACCACGCGGACCTGGCGGATCCGACCCGACCTAGACCTACGCACTCCTCGCGCATCACACACCTGCAGGTGCGCCTGGTCCCGGGTACGATCCGACCCGATTGAGACTGTGGCTCTGGTAGAGCGGTTAGAGTGAATTGCTTGAGAGAGAGACACGCGCGGGTAGAGGGAGAAGGGTTAGGTTTTGTTCCCTGTGCAGGCAGGCTGATTGCAGGAGAATGACTTGGCCGCTGCAGAAGAAGGAGAAGCAAGACAAAGAAGAAGAAGAAGGCAACGAAGAAAGGAGAAGCAAGACAGAAGAAGAAGAAAGAAAGAAGTCTTCGCAGGAGAAGAAGAAGAAGGACAAGGGAAGATTGCAAAGAGATCCGAAAGGCAAAGCAGAAGAAGAAAAAGAGAAAGAAAGATCACATTTAAGACGTCTGATACATAAATCAGACGTCTAATTCTATTTTTTTTTACATCTTTCTTAAAAACTCTTTGAATCAATTATATTTGCATTTAACAGTTGTATTCTTGGGTTTTACAAAGTACTGAGTTTGCTCCCTGTGTTCGACCTCGGATACTCTAGTTGTTCGAGTAATAAAATTATTTGTTTAAACGTTTTGTCGGTTCTACTGCAACGTAATACGCCTTTAAATCCGCACAGAAACGTTGACAACAGTAGGTGATTATCTGGAAGTCTTCATGGATGACTTTTCAGTTTTCGGAGCATCATTCGACGATTTCCTCCAACACTTGGTCCAGATACTCAGGCGGTGCATCGATGTGAATTTGGTTCTTTCTTGGGAAAAGAGCCATTTCATGGTGCCTGAGGGAATTGTCCTGGGACACTCAATTTCGGAGAAAGGTATCCAAGTGGATCGAGCTAAGGTTAATCTGATTTCTCACCTTCCTATGCCTAGCTCGATCAGGGACATCCGTTCCTTTTTAGGGCATGTCAGTTTTTATCGACGATTTATCCCTGATTTTTCAAAAATCGCGCGCCCCCCGACCACTCTTCTCTCCAAGGATGTTCCTTTTGAAATTTCCAAGGAATGCACTCAAGCATTTGAAATCCTACGTGACCGAGTCACCCAAGCCCCGATCCTACAGTCCCCTGATTGGTCTCAACCCTTTGAGATCATGTGCGATGCATCCGACTTCGCTGTAGGAGCGGTTTTGGGGCAGAAAATTGACAGGAAACCTGTAGCCATTTACTACGCCAGCAAAACACTCGATGAGGCTCAGCGTAACTATACGGTTACTGAGAAAGAGCTGCTAGCTGTAGTATTTGCCCTAGAAAAGTTCAGATCGTACCTTCTGGGTTCCCGTGTCATCATATACTCGGATCACACAGCTGTGAGGCATCTCCTTGCAAAGAAGGACGCGAAACCTCGATTAATCCGATGGATCTTGCTGTTGCAAGAATTTGACCTTGAGATTCGCGACAAAGCGGGAAAGCAAAATGTGGTAGCTGATCACTTGTCCCGTCTTCCTTCTGAAATAATTGACCCTTCCGGACCCATCACTGAGCATTTTCCCGATGAGCACCTGCTGACTATTGGTACTAGCCTTCCATGGTTTGCTAATGTAGTAAATTACTTGGCATCGCATCAGATCCCCTCCGATTGGCCGAAGGCCAAGAAAGACAAATTACGCTCCGATGCCAAGTATTACATTTGGGAAGACCCGTACCTCTTTCGCATAGGTGCCGATCAGATCATCCGGAGATGTGTCCCGGAAGGGGAATTCAACAATATCCTCTCTTTCTGCCATGACCAGGCATGCGGTGGCCATTTCGCCGGGCATAAAACCGCATCAAAAGTCCTCCAGTGCGGCTTTTACTGGCCCACACTGTTCAAAGACGCATACAATCACTGCAAGGCATGCAGTCGTTGCCAGACTTTGGGCAACATGAGCCATCGCGACATGATGCCTATGCAACCGATTCTAGTATGCGAAATCTTTGATGTTTGGGGGATTGATTTTATGGGCCCCTTTTCTGTTTCGGATGGTTTCGAATACATTCTGTTGGCTGTGGACTACGTGTCCAAATGGATCGAAGCCATACCGACCCGAACCTGTGATCACAAAATCGTTCTCAAATTCATTCATCAACACATTTTCTCAAGGTTCAGGATTCCTCGTGCAATAATCTCTGATGGAGGGACCCATTTCACAAATGCTCAGTTTAGGTCACTGATGACCAAATACGGGGTGTCTCACCGAATCTCTACTCCTTACCACCCCCAAACTAATGGTCTAGCTGAGCTGTCTAATCGGGAGATCAAGAAAATCCTGCAAGTCACTGTTCGACCTGACAGGAAGGACTGGTCGTCCCGACTTCCGGAAGCATTGTGGGCCTATAGGACCGCCCACAAGACCCAATTGGGCATGTCTCCCTTTAGACTGGTGTACGGAAAGGCATGCCACCTTCCCGTAGAACTGGAGCATAAAGCCTATTGGGCAGTACGGAACTGTAATCTAGATCTTTCCAAGGCTGGGACCCACAGAAAACTCCAAATCAGCGAGATCGATGAATTACGCCTAGACGCGTACGAGAACTCGCAAATCTACAAGGAGCGGGTTAAAGCCTTCCACGACAAACACATCTCGAGAAAGATCTTTCATCCTGGTCAAAAGGTCCTACTCTTTGATGCCCGACTAAAACTCTTCCCAGGAAAACTGAGATCCAAGTGGGTCGGACCATATTTGGTCCGACAGGTTTTTGGAAATGGAGCAATCGAAATCAGTCCACTCAGCCACGATTCTGAACCTTTCATCGTGAACGGTCAGAGACTCAAGCCGTTCATTGATGTAACTTCTACTGATTTGGCTGAGGCATCTTATATCCTCCTTTCCCCTTGAGCTTATTGCGCCCAGCCGATGGCATAAAACTCAGCGCTTAACGGGAGGCAGCCCGTCATTCTCTTTGAAAACCTGAAACTTGTTCTGACACCTTTTTGCACTCAAAGTTCACCCTTGTAGACAGCCGACCCCACCTCAGATGCTTGCATCTGGGATTAGAAATCGTCCGCAAAAATTCAACCCGACCCATCCACTCATCCAAATTTCTGTCTTAAGGAATGAACTAAGTTAAATAAAAACCCCCTAGGTTACAATGAGGACATTGCAAATCTTAGGCATGGGGGGGTATGGAAGTGCAAAACTTGTAAGAAAAGGTTTCAAACAAAAAAAATTCACATATGCCAAAAAAAAAAAAAACCATAAAAATTAAAAAAAAAATTTCGAAAAAGAATAAGAGGAAAAGAGGAGAAGGAAATTTTGTGAAGAAGAAGGAGAAAAGAAACAAAATAAAAAAGGAGCACAAAATTATAAGAAAAGGTGATAGTCATTAGTAAGGAACTAAGGAATTAACCTAAGTTCTAGACCTCATTCAAGAAAATAACTGAAAAGTGCATAATGAGATTAGTAAGAACGCAAACCTTAGGCATTCTTGAATAGACTCTTAGTACCCATTAAGATCTAGACACTCCTCAAGAGGTTGAGGAAAATGAAAAGCTGAAGTATTAGGTCTAAGGCTTAGGGAGTATTTGTCCTCGTTAACTAATTTTTGGTTTACGGGACTCAGTAACCTAAGCACCCTAACCTCACACACAGCCTGGTTCAGTAAGCGTAAAAATCAGAATCACGCAGAAGCATCGCAAAATTCTGAAAAGAACACCTAGAATAGGAGCGACCGATCAACACAAGTTGATTTGGACGAGTTCCCAGCGCGGAGAGGCGGGAAATCCCCTCGAAGATGCGTAACAAAATATCATCTCCTCGGTGCTTGTCTCTTAGGATATTTACATATCCTACTGGGGGCATGTAAGCACTCTGCTGGTTCAGATTCCATGGATGGCATTATCTCGAAGTGTCAATTGCCAGGGTCTGGATTCGGCCACGGAACACCATGGATGGGATTATCTCGAAATCTCAATAGCCAGGGTTCCGGGGGTTGCCATGGGCGGTGCTATCTCGAAGCATCGATCGCCAGGAACCCTTGAGGATTGATGATGGGAGCAAGGAATCTGATACAGACCGTGTTGAAAAGCCAACCCTAGGCTAGAACTAAAAAAAAAAAAAGAGAGAGAAAACTCTCCAAACAGAAAAACTTTCTATCTCTCTCTTACAAATGCACTGCGAACTGAGCCAGGGCTAAAATCATTTCAAGCACGGGTGCTTTAACCACAAAGTCCAATAAACCTTAGGTTAGTTCTTGTGGACCTTAAAAACCTTTGCTAGAGACTGAGGCTAAGGCTAGACAGATTTGGATCTTGATTGGTACTAGAGTACCTTTTAGGACTATGGTCAGCATTCTAACCTAATCTAAGCTCAAATAAAAAAGCACTTATCTAAAGCTATTAAGAACTTCATGGTCTAGAACAAGGGTTGAAACCTTAAGTTTTTGCTAAGGGACTAGCAAAAGCTAGGCATGGGGGTATGATGAGAACCTCATCATGAGCCATAACTAGCTCATTTTGACCCAATACAAAGGATAAAAGCTCCTACATAACTCAAGGAAAGGCTTAACTCAGAGAAATCTGAGTTTAAGGAGAAAACAAGTCATAAGGGGTAAAAATGCAATTTTACCAGTATAATCTGCATACAGGGTAATTCAGGGTCCAAACATAGGTCAAAGCAACCTAATAAGAATAAAAGTGGGATGAGATGATCTGACAAGGGCTACAGCAATTCCAAGGAACTAAGTGATAATCTGTAACCCTAAAACAACCCACTTCAATTCACGAGGTTCGAGGTAAAGTAAAAATATAATAAACCCTCTAAAATTCATAGAAAAATAATCTCTAGGGTTTAGAACCTTCAATTTGGCCTTCAGAACCCATTTTGACCTACATTGAGAACCATGCCCAATTAATAACTTAATTTGGGTTTTTGCATAAATTGACCGGTCAAACAAGGTTTAATATAGAAATGAAATTCACCATCAGATTCCTTAGGTCCTAATTAATCATGTATAAAAACTTGAGCCTAAGAAGAAACCTCCTTGACCGACTTTACACTTTGGTCCTCATATATTTACTTTTTGGCCCTCAACTTTTGAACCGTCGCATTTTGGCCCCTAACTCTCCTTCGTTCTTTGCATTCAGGTCCCCCCTGCAAAACCGGCCAGTACCATGCTCCGGCGACCTTGCGCGGAGAATGGCGCCGCGCAGGGTGAGGGGGAAAGCCTGGCAAGTAAACCGGGGGTGCCCTGCGTTGTCAGCCGTCGCAGGGACACCCCCCTGGTCGCTGTAGCCCACCATACCGGCCGTGAGAACGCACGGACAGTATGGGTTTTCGTCTCCGGCCATCCTCCGGCGAGGGAGACACGTCGTCTCCCTCCGCCTCCCTCCCTGTTTTGATCCCTATAAATACCCCCCGTTGCTCCACCGACCGGGGCAGCTCGGATCTGACGGAGAAAACCCCCAACTTTCCTCTCTTCTCTCTCCGGCAGACGCTCACCAGCTCCGGCGGTTCCTCCCCCTCCTCCTCTTCGCTCTGACGCAATACCAGCAGCAGAGACTTCCTCCCCTGCTCTTCCCGCGCCACGCCGTACCCAGCTGGCGCCTCTCCGGCTCTCTGCTCGCCGCCGCCCCTTTCCCTGAGCATCTTCTTCTCCGGCGACAGTCGATACGACTGTCGCCCTACTGCTCCCCCTTCGTCCCTGCAAGTAAGTTAGAACTACTTCCCTTCCTCTCCTCTTTCTTTCCCCGGTTTCAATTTGTTCAATTAAGCCCTCGACCGACCCTGACCATCGTCACCCCCTTCGTCTCCGGCCACCCTCCGGCGAGATGTTCCCATCGCTCCACAGCCTCACACACCTCGCCGACCCTCACCGAACCTCCGCATCATCACACTGAGCACCCCCCACCCCTCCACTGCCACTCCACACCTCCGTAACGCTCCCCCGAACAAACCCATTCCTCCGGTTGCAGTCCAACCTAGGGCTGCCGCCAGACACCACCTTGCGGCTTGCCGCATAGCTCCACACCTTCGCCGTGCCACGGCGAAGGTTCCCCAGTGGTTTGATCAGGCCGAGAGGCCATATTCGTGTCCGACAGGTTTTGAGGTTCGACCGCCATTAACGCACATTGAAGCAGCTTCTCCCGCGCTCCAGGCTTGAGGACTCCAGGTCTCCAGCTGCTGCGGATTACGGGGAGTCTTGCGAAGGCAGCCAGCCAGCAACCGACGCAAATCGAAGCCGCAGCTGCAGAAGCTAGGCCGCGGTCTCCCAGCAGGCGCACGCGAGGAGAGGTCTCCGTTTAGTCCCACATCGGTAAGCCTCACAACCTTTTCACTGTTTAAATTGATTTTGTGCATTAGCCTTACTGCCTCAGCACACGGGGTGAGGTCCCCTTCACCCGCCCGGTTACCCGGTCTCGTCCGCGCTCACGCCCCGCGGACCTGACCCGACCCGACTTAGACTGACCTGCACTCCTCGCCCACCACGCACGCCGGTGGGCCTGGACCCGGGCGCGACCCGAACCCGATTACCCGGCAGCTCTGGGAGAGCTTTCCCAAGAGTGGTTTCAGAGAGAGAGAGACGCGGGGGGAGAGGGTAGAGTAGGTTTTGTCCTCTGACGTAAGCTCTGAAGTGTGCAGGCACAGGTGAAGAAGAAGGACCGCGGAAGAAGAAGGAAGCTGAGGGAGACACTGTAGCAACAGGCAGTTTAAGTCGTCTGATTTGGAAATCAGACGACGTCCTGAAGGGAAAAGAAGAAAGAAGGAGGGGCGACGTCCTGACTGGAAAAAGAAAAGAAGAAAGAAGGAGATCTGAAGAACAACAGAAGAAGGCGAGGCAGAGGAGAACACAAAAGAACAAGGGAAGAACTGAAAGAAGAAAAACAAAGAAGAAAGAAGAAGATCTGAAGAAAGACAGAAGAAGAAGGAAGAGCAGGAACAGCTGGAAGAAGAAGAAGAGCATCACCTCTGCAGACAAAGAAGAAGAAGATCTGAGACGAGGAGAAACAAAGAGAAAACAACAAATTCTTTCTCTCTCTTTCTTTATTTTTGTAAAAGAAACATGTATATCTCTAGAATACAACTTGCTCCCTGAGTTCGACCTCGGGAACTCTTTTATTTTCCGAGTAAAAAAATTTATATTTGAAATGTTGGCAATAACTGGCTATACTACAACGCTATAACAATAAAACCCGGTTGCCCACAGCGTTTCATCCATCCTACAGTGTGCCCGCTGACTCCCCACCACGTGCCTTCCTTTGAACTTTGGTGCGCTGCATCTACTCCAGGATGCCTTCCTTGCAGCGTCTGCCAGTAGCATCCAGCAGCAGCGGCACTCCTGCAGCAGCACCACCATCGGTGCACGCGTAGACCAGTGCATGCGCCTCCTCACCTTCAGCACGCTCAACTCCCGCGCTCTCGCTTCAGCGTGCCCGCTCCTTCTTCCTGCAGAGCCTCTCCGCCATCTGCAGCACCCCCCTGCTGCCACCTACAGCACCTCCAACAGTGCATGTGGACTTAGTGCACACAACAGCAATGCCCGTGTGCACCACCTGCAGCAGCCTTCGCGCATGCACAGCTGTCCCTCCTCCAGCAGGTGCAGCCACAGTCGAAAGCCACCTTCGCCGGAGCTCCGTCCGGCCGGCTCTGGCCACCTCGCGACTCGCCACCACCACCGCTGCGAAGCCCTCGGTCCAAAGAACTTCCTCCGAGCTTCACGCCTCCGGCCATTCCTTCCTCTTCGCGCACGGCCAAGGGGAAGAAATCCCCTATTTTGCTACAATAAAAGGGCTATTAATATTTACATTTTCTACCATTGCCAACTTTTATTGATATTTTGTTGAATCTACTTTGCAAAAAATATCCTCTAGTTGTTCAAAATTATCATTTCAGCATGTTCTCTTGATTCTACCTTAATCTGAAGGCAAATTTGGCTCGATTCTCGTCTAAACTAACTATGAACATACGTTTTTAACCGGTGCGAATTTAAATACGTCAGTGCCTCCCTGTGGGCATGACTCGCTCTTCTACGAGTGGTTATTTTTAATTATTGATTAATCAATTTTTCCACCACATAAAACTACAAACGACTTTTAAAGCAAAAATCGACTCGTCAAAATGGCGCCGTTGCCGGGGAGGCAACAGACGCAATAATTTCACCTGATTTTATTTTGATTATTTCTCAATTGCACAGCGATTTGACCATTTATTTTTTTCCTGTGCGAGAAATTTTGTGCAAGGAACCAGCCATCGTGAGAGGCAACCCTTGATGTCGCCAGAGGAGAATTGGTTGAGCTACTTTGAAAAGGAGTAGAAGGATGAGGATGCGACGGTCATCATTGTACATTTAGTCGCTAATTTGACTAGAGTAGAATTAAGACTTTAGATTTAATTTTTCATTGCATTTCATTTGAAACCCTTGTTTTGGGGTATATTTTGAGGGGTTTGTTCCCCAATTTTGTTTTAGGCCCGTGTTGGGTAATTTTTGGGAGCCTATTCCATTTTCTTTAGATTTAGGTTTTTTTTATTTATTTTGTGGATTGTTTACTTTTATTTGCTTGTGCATAAGTAGTTTAAAAAAAATTAAAAAAATGAGCTGCCTGCTAGAAGTTGCCTGCCCTAGGATGAACCATTTAGGTCTATATGAGCAGCCTCTAGATTTACTTCTTTGCATTGCGTGCATTCTCGCATCGTTGATTGCTGGAAGCAAGGTACGCGTTCTCTTACTTTGCATCCTATTCTTGATCACGCATTGCATTTGGACTTAATGGGAAGACCACCTAATCTATATTGAATAAATTAAACAAGTGGTCACATATATTCTTGAAAAAGGACTAATTAAAGGGGGGAAATCTAAAAACCAAGGATTTGATTTTCAAACTTGGCGTGCGATTCAAAATTCAAAATCTTTTGCGGTGTATGCACACTTATTTCGCTTGCACCACGGCATGCTTTTAGACACTCCTTAGGTTTGGAAATACTAGGACAAGAGCCCTCCTATCATTGGATTCTGAAGTGTTCGGAACTTGAGATCAAAGGTTTTGTAAATCCAAAGAGGGAGATACCCTGTCACGGATTTTTGGGCGTAGTTGAGAGGCACTGAGAAAGCACAGCTTCAAAGGAAGGCTTAGGCCTACTTGCATCCCTCGATCTTCCAACTTTGGAGTTGCTCTACCATTTGAGATTTAGGGAAGAACACCTAAGCTGCAACTAGGTCTTCTTAGGCGAGCCGTAGGTCGACAATAGGTGCGTAAATTGATTGACTAAATTGTATTGTCACCTGTAATCTGACTTAAATCAAAAGCCTAAATTGGGAAAGACCTAAAAAGTCCTGTTTGAATTGTGGTTTGCTTGGGGAATTCTGATTGAGGTGTGAGTTAGAATGGACCACATTGATTTTCATCCTTTCACATCTTGCCCACACCCTCAACCCTACTCTGCATCCTTTGATCCCAGACGCCAAGATGGTCCATCCCTTGATGGACATAATGACAATCATTGGGATCCGTTTTACTCCTATTATAGGAGTATTGGCCTGGTTAAGCCCAAAATCAGTGAGCAGAACCTAGGAGCGGGATTTGCTTTTCCCAATATCCCACACACCATAGAAATACCCAACCCACCCTCCCTAAAAAATTATTATGGTTGGATAGACACTCCTGGGTACTATAAGCCTGAGCCTGACTTCTCTCATGATAGAAATGACCTCTCCTCTTTGTAGATGGAAATACAGAAAATGCAAAATGAAATGATGGAATTGTTAGGAGAATCTTCGAAAGCAGGCCAACAAGAAAGGGATGAAATTAGCCACCCAATCTACCCCATTGAGGATGACGTACACCCCTCTACAATAGATGCATCTCCCGTGGGAGAGCTACACTTTAAGTTGGAGGGAAATTCTGGGGAGAATAGCTACTTTTCGAGGATCGATTTTGAAACCTCCCCATTAGATGACACATCCTTAAGAGATCCATGCCTTAGGTGGGAGGAAGATATACATGAAAGTAGCTATGCATTGGATGAAGAAAGGTGGCAACCCGAGGAAGATGATGATAAGGTTGAGTATCCACCTAAATTATATTGGAGTCAAAAGAAGGGAATGATGGTACCATTGGAAGACCTCAACCCAGATGATAGTATTTTCATGGCAGTTGATGAAGTGGGTCGAAGTCAAGTTGTTAATCCTGCCCTCCCTTCTAATCACGAGATGGAACTCAAACCCACCCTTAGGGAACCTAACCCTGAAGAAATTGACCTATTTGAGGAGTCCAATGTTACCAGTGTAAACCATTTACCTCAGATAGAGCACCTTAGGAGATCTGCTGAGATATTAAATGATTCTAGACCTCGGGTACATGATGAATCATATGATAAGGAGAAAGACGAATTATATGAGGAACCTACATTCAAGATTTGGAGTGACACTAAGGGTGATTATGTCTTATTTGAAGAGTTAGCCCCTGAGGATGTCATAAATTTGACCAAATTAGGTTTCCTTAGCACACCCATTGATGATATTTCTCCTCATGATGAAATGATGGAAAATTTGGAAGCAACTTCTAAGATTTATGTGGATTCACATATAGACTCTGGGGAAGATTTGAGTAAAGAACAAAAACCCGGGGATGACATTGATAGGATAATCCCTAGATCTGTTGCTTCCAACCTGCCTTCATTCATTTCGAAGTCACCCTCTGATTTGCTTATATCTGAAAGCGAAATTGTGACTCCTGATGAAGAGCAAGAAGATACAAGTGATGGTGCAAGGAATGCTAGGGATGCAATTGAGGATTTAGAAAGAGTGTTAGGGATGGACACCGAGCTGATTAAACCCAACCTAGATCTTATGGCCGTCCCACAACCTCATAACTTGGCACCCTAGAAGATCCTTGCCTTAGAGAATTGCTCACTTTTGTTATGACCGGGGGGCTTAACAAACCAATATTTCCTGTAATGGAGTATTGGGTATGGATTGATGATTTCTTTAGTCAGTCCATTACCCTGGGGATTTATCTCTGCACCATTCCTTTCCCATTCTTTTTGGAGGATCCTTGTCATCCTCCCTTTACCCCTTTGGAGGTTGTTATACCTTTTTATCCTTTAGAACCTCCTCTGGTGTCCTGGGAAGATTTCATTCCCATCCTAGTTGGGCGAGCATTTGCTATCGGGATTCATCATTAGATCGCCAACATCCTAGGTTACCTATTTTCTAGGCCAACATTTCTTTGCTCATTTTTAGGGCCTATTTCTGCAATCCTTGAACCTGATTTGCAGGTTCTTTGGCTATTCAGCCCAGCTCTGACCCAGGTAGTATCCTTCTATGAAATGGGGACATTGCAGATTTTAGGCATGGGGGGGTGTGCTTGGGAATATACATAGCATAGTGCATTCATTGCATACATTTGCATTAAAAAAAAAAGTTTTGAGGTTAACTGGCTAGATCTTGCAGTCTTAAGCAAATCAGAACTCTAGGGTAGACTAAGTTAATTCTAGGGTCAAACTTTAGAGGCTAAATGAGCTACTAGCTTTAGACCTTTAGGGTCCTTTGTGGACTTAAAAACTTAAGTAGGAGTTAAGTTGCAGATCATTCCTCAAGAGGTTGAGGAAGGAAAGCTAGGGTTTGAGTTAAAAGGTGGGGTGGTACCTGGAGTCTTGTTCTACCTTTTGGTTTACGAGTCCTTGTAACCCAAGCATCCAAATTTCACACACTTGGTCTGGTAATCAACTTAATTTCTTTCATTCTTAAAAGAGATTTGGTTCTCTTAGTTTTAACTTAGGAAAGGCTTGAAAACTTAATTTGATTAGAAGAGTTCCCGTCGCAGGAGAGGTGAAGTATATACTCACCTTGAGGATGCGATGATAACATATTACTTCCTCGACGCTTGTCTCTTACGATATCCATCCTACTAGGGGCATGTAAGTGCATTGCGCGGTTCAAGTACCATGGGCGGCCCTATCTCGAAGTGCCGATTGCCATAGGCCTGAATTCGCTTAAGAAATCCATGGGTGATACTATCTCGAAGTGTCGATTGCCAAGAGTTCTTGGGGTCGTTATGGGTGGTGCTATCTCGCAAGCATCGAAAGCTAGGCACCCTTCGAGGTACGGTAATGGGGACAATGAATCCCGACACATACCTTGTTGATAGCTGATCTGAGGTTAGACTTAGGGGAATCAAATTAAAATAAAAATATATATATAAAAAAAAAATCCTTTTTCCTTTAACTTAAATAACTAAGACCAACGCACATGCACGGATGCTTTAATCTCAGGGATCAATAAATCTTAGGGTAGAGTCAGAAATCAGGAAAACTTGTGCCTGCAACTCGTCTTTAGCCGACCTAGTCTGTAACTTAGCAACTACTTGGGAACCTTAGGTCTAGAGTCTGAACTTAATATGTTTCTGAAAGAAGACCGATTGGTTTGACTAGTCTATTTGAAGTTGTAGGTTTCGCTTAATTTTGCTAAGGACTAGCAAAAACTAGGCATAGGGGTATTTGATTAGCCCATATTTGTGGGCAATTTAAGTATTTAAATGCCTAGACATTAAGTTGATTCTAACATTTATTTATCATAAATTAGGATGTAAATAGATTAATTCATATTTCTAATTTTATTACATAATTCATGCATTGCATTCATATTTTAAAGGCATTTAGAATTAACTTGCAATTGCATTCATTTAATTAGTTAACCAATTAGGTGCATTGCATGCATTAATTTAAGTTAACAAAAAAGTTGAGGGTTTGTATATAAATAACCATAATATTTTTATTATTATTTTTGTTCTTCTTCTTTCAGCAACGGCTGCAACGCCACCAGCTGCCGCACTAAAATCTGCATTCAAAGGCTAGCGAAGAAGGCAGATCTGCTCCCGCCTCTCCATTCATATTCATGCAAGTAGCTATAAAAAGAGGAAGAGGCAACTGAGCTCGTGAGGCCCCCACCCCCGACCCACCACTATGCAGAGAGTTCGTCTCTCTTCCATTCAACACCATCGGCCTCAACCGTGGCGACGAGTCTGCACCACCGTGGGCGTGTGGTGTGACAGGCCACACCGCCATCCGGAGCTCGTCCGCATCATCGTGAGCACCTCAGCGTGCACCTCCCTCGCTGTCGTCACCAACAACCACCACTGCAGCTACTACAATTTCACTCCTCAGTCAGTTAAGACATTTGGGAAATTTCCCGGACGTCTGAAGCTTCGACCCACACTCCAACAGCAACCGACTGCTCACCTCCACTTCACGCCCGCATCACCTCCAGCTTCCAACGCCTCTCTAGCTTGCAGCAGCAACCACCCTTGCTGTACTTCACCTCCAGCGCCAACCGACAGCCCTCGCCCGCATCACCTCCAGCGCCAATCGCCTTGTAGCCTCACGCACATCCTACTGTGCAAGACGGACTTCACGCCATCTCCATCCTGCAGTGTGCCCACTCACTCCCCGCTGCACGCCTTCCTTTGATCTTTGGCACGCTGCATCTACTCCAGTCACCTTCCATGCAGCGTCCGCCAGCGGCATCCAGTAGCAGTGGCGTGTCTGCAGCAGTACCACCCTCGATGCACGCGTAGACCAGTGCGTGCACCTCCTCACCTGTTCTCTCGCTTTTATGCGGTCACGTTGTAGTATAGCCGACAAAGCGTTCAAGCAAATAGAGAATTTTATTACTAGAAAATCGGAGTATCCGAGGTCGAAACAGGGAGCAAATGGAATTTACTACTAATCAAAATGTAATTGAACACTCTAATTTACTCAAAATGTTAATTCAAATATGAATGTATGCCATTAAAAGTAATTATGACAAAAAATATGAAATTGGACGTCTGATCTGGTGGTCAGACGTCTTAAAAGTATTTCCCCTTTTTCTTCTTCTAATCTTCTTTCTCTTCTTTTCTTGCGAAGGCTTCTTCTTCCTGCCTTTGTATCTTTTCTCTTGTTTCTTCTCCTACCTTGCCTTCCTTCTTTCTTCTTCTTCTGATCTTTGCTGTCTTCACTTGACCTTTCTTTCGTTCTCTGGCTTGCTCCTGCCTTGCTCTTCCTTCTTCTCTGCCTTGGTCTCTCCTTCGCTCAGTTTCTTCTGCTTCTTCTCTTCTCCTTGCGGCTAAGTCTCCCCACGCTCAGTCTGCCTGCACAGGAGCAAAACCTACCCATTTCCCTCTACTCGCGCGTCTCTCTCTCTCAACAATTCACTCAGGGACCCTCTCCCAGAGCCACACGGATATTCAGGTCGGATCGTACCCGGGACCAGGCGTACCTGCAGGTGGTGTGATGCACGAGGAGTGCTCAAGGATTGGGTCGGTCGGATCCCGCCAGATCCGCGTGGTCAAGTCGTGGATGAGGCATGCGTGGGGGCAAGTGAGGGACCCCACCCCTGTGCTTACGAAGGCGTTAAGCAAAAAACACGAATTCAATTTATGGCGCAGCGACGCCTCGCCTCTCCACGATGTGGGACTAAAGCTTCTGCCCTGATTTCGCGCGCGCCCACAGACTTGCGTGCCATCCCCACAGCTGCTGGCTCTGCTAGCACTCCTTGCTGGACCCGAGCACTTCGCGACACTCACACGAATACGCAGCACCTGCAGCGTGGGAGCCCTGGCGCCTGGAGCTACTACGGAGCTTCTTTAAATGTCATCCATGGCGGCAGGAGCATCAACACTGTCAGACACAAAACGAGCCTCTCGGCCCAATCAGACCAGCTAGAGACCTTCACCGTAGCACGGCGAAGGTGGTGGACGGTGCTGCAGGCCGCAGGTCGGCCTAGGCGTGCGTGCCTAGGTCAACCTGTGGCCGGAGTTGTGGGGTTGGTCGGGGGGTTATTGTGGAGGTCTGGAGTGGCAGTGGAGGGGTGGAATGAGTTCCTGGTGGTGAGGCGGAGCTCACAAGATGGTTGTCGAGCCGTGTGGAGGGGCGGAGTGGTGTGGGCAGCTCGCCGGAGGTCGGTCGGAGGCGAGGAAGATGGAGGTGTTCAGGCACTGTCGGGGGGTAAGTAGATAAAATAGCAAGGGAAAAAGAGAGAGGGGAATGTGGAGAAGGTATTTGGCCTAACTACAGGGATGAAGGGGGACGTAGAGGCGAACAGCAGTACCTGCTATCGTCGGAGAAGATGCTGCCTAGTGGGGGAGAACGGCGGCAACGACGGGGCTGAGGTGACGTGCGCGGGTGCTGCGCGACGCGGAGGAGAGTCAGGAAGCTAACTCTGCCACTGGTTTTGTGGCAGAGCGAAGAGGGAGGGGAGGGGGGGCTCGCCGGAGCTTGATGGGAATTTTGGCTGGGCAGGAGGAGATGAATTGGAGGTGGAAACTCGGCCAAATCAAGCTGAAGATGAGCGGCCGGAGGTGTGGGTTCTTATATAGGCACTGGGCCAGTCGTTCAAGGCGTGGAAGGCACGCAATCATCTGAGGTGGGTCGCCGGAGATGGAAAGAGTTTAGATACCCAAATCCCTCGTGCATTCGCACGAGAGATTGGGTTCACACCAGGGATCAAGATTGGCCTCAGATGGAAGGGAATTCCTCAGAGAATCTCCCTTCCATTTCTGGGAGGGGATCTATGAGGAATTAGAGAGGATTCCCTCTCAAATCCTTGCCGGAGCAGGATTCTGCCCTAATAATGGCGGCAGGACCTGATTGCAAAGGTGGCGAGGAACTTAAGGGGCTTTCTGTTATGCTTTTCAAAAGATAGGGATCAAATTGTGATTTGGGTGTACTAGATTGCAAAGTAGGTCAAGATGACCTCCCCTTAGATCCAAATTTTGGTACAAACCTAATTTTGACCTAAGGAATCCAATGGTGAAGTTGGATTTTAGGTTTGACCTCGTTTGATTGGACATTTTGCATAAAAACCCAAATTAGGTTAATTGATGAACTAGGACCCTAATCTAGGTCAAACTGGGTTCCAAAGGCCAAATTAAGTGTTCTAAACCCTAGGGGATATTTTTCCATGATTTTTAGAGGGTTTAATTGATTTTTATCCTGATCGGAACCTTGTTGAATTAAGCGGGTCTGTTTAAGGGTTACCACATGTCATTTACTTCCTAGATTGCACATGAACCCATTTCTGATTGACTCAACCCACTTTTTATCTCATTAGATCATTTGACCTGTGTTTTGCCTCTTAGAAATCCCGTTTATGTACTGCAATGGTAAAATTGCAGTTTTAACCTTTAATTCATGTTTTCTTCTCAGAGCACTTATTCCTTCAGTTAAGCCTTCTTCTAGGTTATGTAGGAGCTTTTATCTTCTTTATTGGGTCAACATGAGCTAGTTATGGCTCATGACGAGTCTCTCATCATCACCTTCAATGCAATCAACTCCCGCACACCCGCCCCAGCACTCCCACGCCTTCCGCCTGCAGAGCCACTCCGCCATCTGCAGCGCCCCCCGTCGCCACCTGTGATAAACACTAGTTTATCATCATTTTTATGCTTTAAAACTAACCTAGCTCTTAGGATTTTACTCCGCAAACGGGTTTTTGGGCTGCATTTAGGCATAAATTAGGATAAGCATGCATTGCATTTTTTATTGTTGTTTTAATGTGTTTTTGTGAGTGTTAGGGATGTACAGATTCACAGATCCCTAAAACCCTAGCACTCAAGAAGGCAATTGGTGAAGGAGAAGCCCAGACTAGTTGGAACCCAGCTTGATCCAGCTCACCATAGCTGGAACCTAGCTTACTTGAACTAGGGTTAGCTCATCCCAGCTCCATTCAGCTAATCTCAGCTGGATGGCAGCTCAAGAGAGTTCACCTTAGCTCACCCTAGCTCAAGTCAGCTCAGATCCAGCTCAACTTAGCTGAGTCTAGCTCACCTCAGCTCCCACTAGTTCACAGGGAGCTCTAGCTAGCTCAGCTGAGTTGACAGGAGTTCACCCCAACTTAGATCCAGCTACATCCAGCTCCACTCAACTCCAGCCAGCTGAAGAAGAATTCATCTTAGCTCAGGAAGCTCAAGTCCAGCTCCCGGGGATTCAGCTTAGCTCATCTCAGTTGAGCTAAGCTACCTTAGCTGCCTCAACCAGCTTGATTCTCCCTGATAGCACCAGACCTAGCTCACCTCAGCTCATTTTGGTAGAAGCTAGCTCACTTTAGCTTGGCTTAGCAACTAGCAAAGAACTAGCAAGCTAAGCCAGCTAGAGTAGCCCTATGCCAGCCTCTTCAGCAGCAGCCAGCTCCAGCTCCAACTCCAGACTTCTTCTCCTCAGCTCCTTCCTCTAAACCCTAGCTCCATTACCTTCTCCTCTACTCCTCCATTAGCTAAGCTAGCTTAGCTTAGCTTAGCTTAGCTTAGCTTAGCTTAGCTATGCTCCAACTTCCTTGGCTTATACCACCCCAAAAACCAACCTACCAACTCCACCCAACTAGCTCCACCTAAGCTCCACATAAGCTAACCTACTTGGCACCAACCTAACCTACCCACCACCTCCAAAAGACACCTAAAAGTGGCGCGAAAAACTACCCATAACCACCCCTTAATGGCGCCACTTTTCCCTCCAAAATCTCCCCTCATCTCCACCACACAATCTCCCTTGAACCCATCTCCACCATCCACCTAACCCCCCTTCTAGAAGACCCCATGTTGGCGCCAACATGGTGGTGTCTCTCCACCACCAAAAGACACAAACACCACCATAACTACCCCCTTTAACACCTCTTGGGTTGGCGCCAACTCTCCTTAGCCATAGGATCACCAACCACCTCCATTCTTCCATCCTAGCCCTCCATTTCAAGGGGCATCTTAACCCCCCATCCTACCCTATAAAAAGACCACTACCCACCACCATTCAAGCCATCCTTGGCTAGCCATTTCACTCTCATATTCCACCAAGAATCCCACGTCCAAGAGAGAAGAAGAAGAAGAAGATTAAGGGGATATTCTGTCCCCTTGGTGCCTTCCCCTCTTCCCTTCTCTCTTGGGTCACGCCAGCCAAAGGAGAAGCCAGGCAAGGAAGATCTTGAAGGAGATCTTGAAGGTGGTCACGCCACCTTGGAGGAGTTTTAAGGGTGGTGCATGCCCACCCCTTTGGAGAGAGCATTAAAGGTGGTAGCTTCCACCTTGGAGGAACTCTCAAGGAAGGAGAAGAAGGAGGCCCTCTTTTCAAGCCAAGGAGCAGCTAGGCTTGGAGCAAGAAGACAACCTTCTTCACCATTGTTACAAGAGGATTTGTGTTTCTTTTCTTGCTTTTAAATTGTGCAATTCTAGTAGAAGCTTTCCTCTACCTGTCCTTGAAAAGAACACTCATTCTACTCAATCAAAAATTGCCTTCTTTTAAGCTTTTTATTGCAGTTGTTTGTTTTGGTTCTAGCACTTATTTCACCTCTTCTTCCTAATTACCCTAGGCCTACACTTGCCTAGAGTGAGCTTAGGAAGAAGATATTTCTATCTTTTAGATTTTTAATCATTTGTAGGTGTTAGTTCTTTTCGCTACAATCTGCCATTTGCCCTCGTCTTTTCAAAATACAAAAAAATTACATATTGAAAAATATTAAAAAGAAAGTTGAGATTGTATTCCAAGCAAGAGAATCAATTTTGCAACCATATTGCCTCCTTGGACGACCCTAGATGCTCCCCTATCTAGGATATAAATTTTAAAAGCGTAAGCGGATTCGCGTGTTACAACGACGTTAAAAACCCGCTTTTACAAATCAAGCGCATTTCGCTATCAACCTGCAGCACCTCCAGCAGTGCACGCGGACTCAGTGCGCGCAACAACAGCGTCCCCGCGCACCACCTACAGCAGCCTCCGCGCGTGCACAACCGCCCCTCCTCCAGCAGGTGCAGCCACCGTCGAATGCCACCTTCGCCGAAGCTCCGTCCAGCCGACTCCGGCCACCTCACGACTCGCCACCACCACCACTGCGAAGCCCTCAGTCCAAAGAACTTCCTCCGTGCTTCACGCCTCCAGCCGTTCCTTCCTCTTCGCGCACAGCCAAGGGGAAGAAATCCCCTATTTTGCTACAGTAAAAGGGCTATTAATATTTACATTTTCTGCCATTGACAACATTTATTGATATTTTATTGAATCTGCATTGCAAAAAATATCCTCTAGTTGTTCAAAATTGCCATTTCAGCATGTTCTCTTGATTCTACCTTAATCTGAAGGCAAATTTGGCTCGATTCTCATCTAAACTAACTACGAACATACGTTTTTAACCGGTGCGAATTTAAATACATCATTGCCTCCCTGTGGACATGACCCACTCTTCTGCGAGTGGTTATTTTTAATTATTGATTAGTCGATTTTTCCACCACATAAAACTACAAATGACTTTTAAAGCAAACAATCGACTCGTCACTTATCCTTCAAATGATGGTTAGACCTGATAGGAAGGATTGATCCGATCGGTTGATTGATGCACTATGGGTATATCGGATCGCATATAAGGCCCCTCTCGGAATGTCGCCATATTACATGGTGTATGGAAAGGCTTGTCACCTTCCTGTGGAGCTATAGCACCGTGCCTTTTTGGCAGTGCAAAAGTGTAATTTTAACCTCGAGGTCGGAGGTTATGAAAGGAAGCTCCAGCTCAAAGAGTTAGAGGAGATTAGGCCAGAAGCTTACGAGAACACAAAAATATACAAAGACAAGACAAAAGCTTTCCATGATCGACATATCTAGAGGAAGTTCTCACTTAACCAGCAAGTCTTGTTGTTTAACTCCTGACTCAAATTCTTCGCGTGAAAGATCAAGCCCAAGTGGATTGGGCTATTTCTGGTGGTCCACCCGTATCCTAACAGGGCAATCCAAATTAAAGACTGAAAATCTAGGCACATTTTTATGGTTAATGGCCAGTGCCTCAAACCATTCTTTGCCCAGGAACCTCCTCCTACTGACGAAACGATACATCTTCTTAAGGATGTGTGACTAATCAGTTGCCCAGCTGGAGGCATTAAACTCAGCACGTATACATATATACATAGCATATTTCATTTTCACATATTATTTTGCATGTTATTTTGCATATTGTGTATGGCATTAAAATGAAGGCATGAGTTGAATGACAACTCAGAAGTAGTTTCAGGTGATTTCTATCCACATACATGACAAAGGGCGATTCTCACGCGTGTTTTGAAAATAGAGATCTCGTCGTAGTATACTGCGCGAAAATGCTCGTCAAAAATAATTTATAAAGATAACGAGACTTGGAGTCCTAGTCATTTATCTCTGGGAGGTGTTTATGGAAATGCAGATTTGAAATTAATCTCACTTGCTCTAATTATTCAAAATCGTATGTCGATTTATGCTAAGTTCTTATTTATGCACGACAAGCTTAGTTGCCAGAATATCAGAAATTAAAACATGCAACTTCAATCACACAAAAATATTGCAACAAGGCTCATGGTGATTTTCACAAATAGATATATATATATATATATATAGAAAAAGATTTTCATTGATTCATGATGGTGTTTGCAACATAAGGCTCATGGAAAGCTTGTAGAGGAATGCTTGAAAACATAAATCTAGCTAGCAAAAAACGATTGCATACATGAATCTAAGGGGGGATTATGCATGCATCACTGGGGGAGAATTTAGAGCTACACTATTAAGCAGTAAATATTGCAATAAAACTATGAAGAACTATAATCTAATCTATCAAAACTAAGGGCATTCAGAGGTGGGCTTCGATGGCCTTTGATTTGGTTGAGAGGCGAAGGAGGGGTGGCCAATGGTGCTTAGGCCATCCCTTGGAGAGAGGTTGAGGAGGTGATCCAACATCATGCCATGGAGATGGTGCTGGCCATGGTGAAGCTACTCGTAAAGGTAGAGTGGAGGTGGAATGAAGTTAGCTAAAATGGAGCCAAGAGTGAATGGGTCCAAAGTGCCACCCCTTAGGTCTTTTTATATTCCTAAGGGAAGCTCTCTAGAGAATTATGGAATTCTCTAGAGAGGCCTATGGTGGGAGCTCATGGGAGAATGAGAGAGAGGATGGATGGTGGTTTTTGGATCCACCAAATGTGGATCTAAAAATTGAATGGCCCTTGGTTGCTAATTTTAGCAACCAAGGAAACAACACATGGTAGAGATTTCTAGAGAACTCTAGGCTAGGTATTTTCATGTGGATGGTGTGTGTGGGTGTGTGTGGGTCGAAACTTAGGTGACTAGGTTGATTAGGTTAGGTTCTAGTGGGTTTAGGTCAAGGTAGGTTTCAAATTAGGGTTGTAAACCCTAATTCACTAAGGTAAAGTGCAAATAAGCTTAATACAAGTTTAATTGGGTGTGTGGAAACCTAATTGAGAGTAAAATAACTCAATTAAGTTAGGTCAAGGTCAATTGGACTCTCACTAAGTCCAATTGGACAGTGTGTGCTAAGACCAGGGCTCAATTGGACTCAATGAGTCCAATTGAATAGATTGAAGCGATTGACCATGATCAAAGTCAAATAGGTTTAGTGAGGACCTAATTAGGTCCTTAGGGAGGTCTACAGGTGATGTACTAGGGTTAGGGCACCTTAATTTAGGTTCCTATGGGGTTGGAATTGGGTTTAGGGACCTAGGAATTCAAGATCCAAGCTTAAATTCAAAAACAGGAACTAGAGAGCAATTCCGGATGTCAGACGTCTTATAGTGAGAAATCAGAAGTCCAGACTTGTTGTTTGGATGTCCAATCAGAGTTAGGAGGGATTTTGGGTTCTGTCTTGGGTATTCTACAGAAATTGGACGTCTGACCAAGTGTCCAGACATCCAATAACACTGTAGAAGTGGGTTTAAGGTGTGCGGGAGTTGGCTAAGGGTTTTGGACGTCCAGATAGAGGCTGCAATTAGGGTTTTAAGGTTTCCTAGGGTGTGGTGACCTAATCTAAGGGTGGCTAAGTCTTGGGGAGGCTTCTAGGTTGTCCTAGGGTTAGGATGGACCTAAATTCTTCACAATTTATTGCTTTATTCCTACTTAATATAATAGCATACCTTAACTCCCTTACATTATTATGTACTGCATCTAATCTAGGTCTTCCACTCTAGCTTTGTTGCAACACCAGTTATTCTTTATTCTTCAGATCCAGCTTTCGATCCAACTTTAGATCTAGCTTCTGATCAACTTTTTACCTGCAATTGACATAATGCACCTAATCATTACATTATAGCATTATTTTATGCATAGCTAAAAGAAAACAGTAAAGGTGCTAGCAATGCTTATGCATGCATGAATTACCCTAACTTATTCTAAGTCCTAGCTTAATTTAGGTCAATTAAGACCTATGATTGCTGTGCAATCATACCCGCATGCCTAAATCTTGCTAGTCCCTATCAAATGTGAGACTAAATTATTCATAGAAGGGTCCCTAAGGGATTGATTGTTTTATCAAGTGTATGTCTAGAGATTTTTCTCCTTTTAGTTTTCATTCTATGCGCTAGAAATCCAGACAATCGTGAAAGTGTAGCTATGTAGCTTTTGCAATGGATCCAAGTGAAAAACTAATTCACCTCTAAAGCCTGTACTTGACTCCTAGTAAAAATTCTAGCGGGATAGGTGGACTTCTTCCCTCGGGGCATTCAAGATATTCTTTGAATTCCACCCCAACTTTGAGCTTGGGTAGAGGATGTCTGAGGGATACGGGTGTTTATTTGGTGGCTCACTCTCAGTTGGTGCTACATAGAGATTAGTACTTCAGAATCTAGATTCCCAAATTATAAGGGATTTTGAAAATCCCTTGACGGGGGGAAGAGAGGAGATATAGAGCAAGCGGCGGAGGGGCTTGGAGGAGATCATCGAGAAGTAGTGCGTGCACTGTACAACCAGCAAGCACTGTGCGCCAATGCCCTCCACCACCTCCCTTGCAGCCCTACAGGCGCCGCACCCAAGCCACCCATCGCTTGCAAGAGGTAGCCAAGCACCCTTGCAAGCCCTTGTGCATAGCCACACCCACAAGCCCTACAGGTGCTACACCAGCACTTCCACCGCACTGCCACAGCGCACACCTCCATCTCACCTCCACGCAGCAGCCCTTGTGCGCACACGTAGCAACCCTTGTGAGAGCAACAGCAACCTTGTGCGTGCAACAATGGCCTTTTGCGGTGCCTCCATCTTCTCCCACGTAGCAGCGCGCGGCTGTGCCTCTCCATCTTCTTCCTCCTCTGCTTCTCTGCAGCAGCGGCATGTGCACACCACACAACTAACAGTAGTGCGAGCCTCATCGCTTAGCCTCCGCATACAGCATGCAACCAGCACGTGCCTCTAGCCTGCCCAACTTCTCTACATGCGGTGCACCCCTCACGCGACCAACGGTCAGCCAACCGTGACACCTAGCTACGTGAGCATGCGATAGCAGTAGCCCACGTCCTCTCTTGCAGCCAGCTCCGCCGACGTCAAGCTCTTCGGCTGACCGCCACCTACCATCTCCGGCCGTGCCTTCCCCGCCGTCGTGATCACCTCTCTCCCATGCACCACCGTTAGGGCTTGGTCGGTCGGCCACCAAGCCTTCACGTGCATAAAGAGGAGAGAGAAAATTTCCTCTATTTTTGGTGACATTAAAATTTACCATCCATGCCATTGCCAAAAACCCTATTACAATATTTAGTTGATTAATATATTTGAGTGAAATTTCATGCATGCCCTTACGTGTTATAGTATTTCTTTCATGCACTTAACTCTTATATGTTAATGTTGATAAATGCATAAAATCTCATCCAGACACTCACATGACCTAAAAGAGAAAGCCCCATGTCTTGAAATACAACTATGTTACATGCCATTACAAGTTATTTCATGAAAGAAAAATTGCATTCATACCCCTGCATTTCTAAATTATTACGTGTTCCTTCTTTTCACCTTGTTTTGCATCAGATTTGAACACGGATTGCGCATGTGATTGAATAAATACAAAGGAAAAATATTTTGTGAACTTATTAATCCATTCCTCCCTATGGATATGACATCCTTTTCGTGGTTTAAATTCATATCTATTTAATCTTTGATTGAGAGATTTCCACCACAATAATTATAATGACGTATCATTCTATTGCTATTTTAATTAAGTGAAACTCTCTCTATCACTAAGCTAAGCTAAGCTAGCTTAGCTTGTTATGGAGCATAGGAATAGGCAATGCGAGCTAGGGTTTAAGGAGAGGAGCTAGACAGAAAAAGTCTGGAGCTGAACTGCAGCTGGCAGCTACTGGAGAGGTTGGCATTTAGGTATTCTAGCTGGCTTAGCTTGCTAGTTCCTTGCTAGCTGCTAAGCCAAGCTAAAGTAAGCTGGATTCTGCTAAAAGGAGCTGAGGTAAGCTAGGTCTTGTGCTCCCGGGGAGGATCTAGCTGGTTAAGGTAGCTAAGGTAGCTTAGCTCAACTGAGTTGAGCTAAGCTGAGTACCTGGGAGCTGGACTTGAGCTTCTTGAGCTGAAATGAAGTCATTTTCAGTAGGCTGGAGTTGAGTGGAACTGGATGTAGCTGGTCCTGAGCTGAGGTGAACTCCAGTCAATTTAGCTAAGCTAGCTAGAGCTCCCTATGAACTAATGGGAGCTGAGATGAGCTAGATTCAGCTAAGTTGAGCTGGATCTGAGCTTACTTGAGTTAGAGTGAGCTAAGATGAGCTCTCTTGAGCTGCCATGCAGCTTAGATGAGTTGAATGGAGCTAAGATGATCTAACCCTAGTCCAAGTGAGCTGAAATCCAACTATAGTGAGCTGGATCTAGCTGGGTTCTAACTAGTTTGGGCTTCTCCTTCACCAGTTGCCTTCCTGAATGCTAGGGTTCTAGGGATCTGGCAATCTACTTATCCCTAACACTCACAAAAACATATCAAAAACACAATAAGAAATGCAATGCATGCCTAGCATAATTAATGCCTAAATGTAGCCCAAAAGCCTTTTTACGGAGCAAAATCCAAAGAGCTAGGTTTGCTTTAATGCATAAGAATGATGATAATCTAGCATTTATCACACCCCCATGCTTATCTTTTGTTATTCTCTTTGCAAAACTCTAAGTTTTGCAAAATGAAACTGTTGGGAAATCTAATTTTTTTGACTTTTGAGGAGAAAGAGATTACGGGACATAGGATGATTCAAAATAGGAGGTACGGGATTTGTTAAGGATAAACATCAGGATTTATTTTCGGATCCAAAAATTAGACAAAAATGGGATCAATATATCCTCCAAAAAATTCGTAGATTAACCCCTTGTTAATTTAGATGACTCAAAATTTTTTATTTTTAGGATTTTTTTGGTTCTTGAATCTGATTCACAACTTGCAATAACATTTAAAACCTTGTGCCTGTGCTTGTGAAAAGCCAACATTTATAAGGGCATGTTCTTGGTTTAATGTTTTTTTTCTCTCCCCCATGCTTATTTGTAGGTTAGTCTTACAACAAATGTGTCGAGATCATCATTCCCGTTACCAATCCTTGAGGGGACTCTAGAGCCAGTACTTCGAGATAGCACTGTCCATGACACCACTGAGGAGCTCACAACCCCAAAACACAATGTGGTGTAAAGGGGCGCTCCAAGCAAACTCACGCTCTTGCTCCGACACTATAGGTAGAGCACCCTCCAAGACACTTAAGATGCAAAAATGCACTTTAATGCTCCATCTGAGGATATGAAATATAGATATGAAGCAGCGTCGAGGTGGTAACATGTTGACATCGCATCCTCAAAGGAGGCATTTTCCTCCTCAGCGGTGGGTACTCAAACCAATGATCTGCTTCAAACTTTTACTAAGGCCAAACAAGGGGGTTTTTCTAATTTTTAGATGTTTTTAGGTGTTGGCTTGTGTGTGAAATTTGTCACAAGAATTTTGCACGAGATGCAAGTTTTTGAATCTGAAACTAAGCCAGATACTTTCCATATTACAAAAGCTAATCAAGTCACCTGAACTATCATGATTTCAGGTGGAATTTTGGACAAGGATATCTGATCTAGTCTAAAATAGGCCTTGAAATTCTAATGATCAGATCCGCATCCTCATCCTTAGTTTGTTAAAGATTAAATCCCATTGTACCAAAAGTGAGTTTTCAACCTTAGTCTCGATTTCAAAATTTTCCTCAAAACATTTTCAATATTTTTATTTTTTTGGGTATGCAAGCAGAAAATAAGAAAATGAAAAAAGAAAAAAATGCAAACTTTTAGGTTTTGAAAATCCTAAATCGATAGTCAAAATTTAAAAAATCCCCCCATGCTTATGATATGCAATGTCCTCATGCATTAGGAGGGAGGAGGGATCACCTTAGTGAAAGGCGGTCAAGTTTAGGATGGTCAAAACCTGGAAAAAGAAAGTAGGAAAAATGATGGGTTACCTCCCATCCAGTGCTATCTATAATGCCATTCAGCTCGGTGTGAAGGCATGCACTGAAGACGGATGATCATGTAAATAATTGGACACTTGGATGCTCACATAAAATGTTTCTTCTGGATCCCTAGAAAATTGATTGGAGGAAATAGAGCGATCAAAGTTGGATGGAAAATGATAAGTGTGTCTCGAGTCAAGCCATGGTTTGAAATTGGGTTGAATGCCAAACTCAGGCGGGTCTGGTGGCAGGTTCATTAGAAAGGATTTAGGGGAAGAATGGTGACAGGTGGGTGTAGTTAGTGCGGAAGGGTGAGATGAGAGAAGAGTGGGTGCGTTAGGGTGATCAGGGGGGTCATCAGGAATGGAGTTTTTGTCAAGACAAGTCTCCAAATCAAAGATTTCGCCGACCATAGATTCTGAGTCAGATTCATCGAAAAATTTGAGGTTGGGAAGGGTATTAACAACATAGTCTCCACAAAATTTGAAATTTCTGTAACTGAGTCCTCGAAATTATCACCATGGAATCTCCTGGAGGATTTGAAAATATCAAGAGTGATAGTTTGGCCTACGTAGGTGGTATCCATTTTGCCTGTGTGGCAATTAATGTTTGCCTTTACAGTAGCCAAAAAGGGTTGTCCAAGGATTATTGGGGCATTTAGTAAAGATTCAGGTACCTCAATGTCAAGGACCAGAAAGTCTGCAAGGAAGACACAACTCTAGACCTTGACTAAAACATCCTCGATAATCCCACGAGGTTTGATTGTAGATCGGTCGGCTAATTGAAGGTTAATCTCAATAGGTTTTAGCTCACCGATCTGAAACTCTTCAAATAAAATTGTGGGAATGATATTAACTGAGGCACCAAGATCAAGGAAGGCGCGATCAAAAGTAGTATCATCAATAATCACTGAAATTAAAGGTGCCCCTGGATCTTTCATCTTAGGAGGCAACTTGCTCTGTATGAGAGAGCTTACTATCTCAGAAAGATGCACCTATCCTAGATTTTTAGCCTGCCTTTTCAGAGTACAAATCTCCTTCAAAAATATGGCAAGGTAGGTATATACTTGATTGCATCTAGGAGAGGGATATTGATTTGAAGTTGCCTGAATAGATCCATGAGTTCTTCTGTTGTGGGCTTAGATTTCTCTTTTCGATTGGTGGTGGGGTGGAGAGCTTGTAGAAAGGGATAGGAGTCGTGTCGTGAGATTTTTGTGTTTCATTTTCTTCCTGATGTGGGAGTGGAAAGTCGATTTGCACAGGGATGGGGATGTCACCAGGTTTTTGTGAAGGCTCGGGATCATGGTGGTTTTCCCACTCCTCAACATAACTGCATGTGCAGTCGGATTATTATTTGGAGGAGGTGGGGGGGCATGTGGTTGTGGAAACTTGGGAGGCTGCTAAGGTGGTGGATTAGTAGGAGGTTGATTCGAGTAGTGCCGATTTCTGTCTGGATACTGGTTCCTTTGGTGATTAGGGTTGGGAGGGTAGATGTCTTGCAGGTCTTTCAGTGGGAGTAACCCCAATCTGATTATTCAAATTTGTGTTGGTGTGGGTTACTTCCGTCATCTTTGTTTGCATTTCCTACCGGGTTCTCATCATCTAGGCATTGATGTCTTGTTGGGATGGCCCCGGATGAAAGGTCGGATTAGACCCATACCCATTAAATTGATTTGTTTGGGGAGGAACCTGATTATTCCAGGAGTAGTAGTTCGGGTAATTCTTTCAATTGGAAGAATTTTTAAATGGCTCCTGGATGGCAGAAATATTTTGAGTGGGGTTAAGATCTGGATAGTTGTAATTCCCCAATAAATCATAGATAGTCTCTGAATATTGGTAATAATCAGTATGGGCAGTGTTGAGATTGTGCAAATTTTCTCTTCGTGAAATGTTAGGCTAGGTTAGATGTGGAGCTTGGGTTGATGTGGTGAGTCTTTCCTCAATTTTCTTTTGATTAATGTACATCTGGTTGAGTTTTTGAGCGATCATTAGAAGATCATCTTAGGTGACAGGGATAGATTGAGTGCCTACTTCAGAACACCGAACTACGGGTTCGGAGTTATGCAAAATGTGTTCATGGAAGCTTGATTAAATGGGTTTTCACTCATTTCTTCAAAAAGGTCATAAGCACTCTCAGCATCATTATTCAAGAAGTTGCCACCTGATGGCGAAATACACGTGATTTGTAAAAGCAGTTTTTTTTACGTCGTTGTAACACGCGAATCCGCTTTCGCTTTTAAAATTTATATCCTAGATAGGGGAGTATCTAGGGTCGTCCAAGGAGGCAAAAATTGCAATAATGATTCTCTTGTTTGGAATACAATCTCAACTTTCTTTTTAATATTTTTCAATATGTAATTTTTTTTTATTTTGAAAAGACGAGGGCAAACGGCAGATTGTAGCGAAAAGAACTAACACCTACAAATGATTAAAAATCTAAAAGATAGAAATATCTTCTTCCTAAGCTCACTCTAGGCAAGTGTAGGCCTAGGGTAATTAGGAAGAAGAGGTGAAATAAGTGCTAGAACCAAAACAAACAACTGCAATAAAAAGCTTAAAAGAAGGCAATTTTTGATTGAGTAGAATGAGTGTTCTTTTCAAGGACAGGTAGAGGAAAGCTTCTACTAGAATTGCACAATTTAAAAGCAAGAAAAGAAACACAAATCCTCTTGTAACAATGGTGAAGAAGGTTGTCTTCTTGCTCCAAGCCTAGCTGCTCCTTGGCTTGAAAAGAGGGCCTCCTTCTCCTTCCTTGAGAGCTCCTCCAAGGTGGAAGCTACCACCTTTAATGCTCTCCCCAAAGGGGTGGGCGTGCACCACCCTTAAAACTCCTCCAAGGTGGCGTGACCACCTTCAAGATCTCCTCCAAGATCTTCCTTGCCTGGCTTCTCCTTTGGCTGGCGTGACCCAAGAGAGAAGGGAAGAGGGGAAGGCACCAAGGGGACAGAATATCCCCTTAATCTTCTTCTTCTTCTTCTCTTTTGGACATGGGATTCTTGGTGGAATATGAGAGTGAAATGGCTAGCCAAGGATGGCTTGAATGGTGGTGGGTAGTGGTCTTTTTATAGGGTAGGATGGGGGGTTAAGGTACCCCTTGAAATGGAGGGCTAGGATGGAAGGATGAGGGTGGTTGGTGATCCTATGGCTAGGGTTAGTTGGCGCCACCTCAAGGGGTGTTAAAGGGGGTGGTTATGGTGGTGTTGGTGTCTTTTGGTGGTGGAGAGACACCCCCATGTTGGCGCCAACATGGGGTCTTCTAGAAGGAGGGTTAGGTGGATGGTGGAGATGGATTCAAGGAGGATTGTGTGGTGGAGATGAGGGGGGGATTTTGGAGGGAAAAGTGGCGCCATTAAGGGGTGGTTATGGGTAGTTTTTGGCACCAATTTTAGGTGTCTTTTGGAGGTGGTGGGTAGGTTAGGTCGGTGCCAAGTAGGTTAGCTTATGTGGAGCTTAGGTGGAGCTAGTTGGGTAGAGTTGGTAGGTGGGTTTTTGGGGTAGTACAGGCCAAGGAAGTTGGAGCATAGCTAAGCTAAGCTAAGCTAAGCTAGCTTAGCTAATGGAGGAGTAGAGGAGAAGGTGTTGGAGCTAGGGTTTGGAGGAGGGAGCTGAGGAGAAGAAGTCTGGAGCTGGAGCTGGAGCTGGCTGCTGCTGAAGAGGCTGGCATGGGGCTACTCTAGCTGGCTTAGCTTGCTAGTTCTTTGCTAGTTGCTAAGCCAAGCTAAAGTGAGCTAGCTTCTACCAAAATGAGCTAAGGTGAGCTAGGTCTGGTGCTATCGGGGAGAATCAAACTGGTTGAGGCAGCTAAGGTAGCTTAGCTCAACTGAGATGAGCTAAGCTGAATCCCCGGGAGCTGGACTTGAGCTTCCTGAGCTGAGATGAATTCTTCTTCAGCTGGCTGGAGTTGAGTGGAGCTGGATGTAGCTGGATCTGAGCTGGGGTGAACTCCTGTCAACTCAGCTGAGCTAGCTAGAGCTCCCTGTGAACTAGTGGGAGCTGAGGTGAGCTAGACTCAGCTAAGTTGAGCTGGATCTGAGCTGACTTGAGCTAGGGTGAGCTAAGGTGAACTCTCTTGAGCTGCCATCCAGCTGAGATTAGCTGAATGGAGCTGGGATGAGCTAACCCTAGTTCAAGTGAGCTAGGTTCCAGCTATGGTGAGCTGTATCAAGCTGGGTTCCAACTAGTCTGGGCTTCTCCTTCACCAATTGCCTTCTTGAGTGCTAGGGTTTTAGGGATCTGTGAATCTGTACATCCCTAACACTCACAAAAACACATTAAAACAATCATAAAAAATGCAATGCATGCCTATCCTAATTTATTCCTAAATGCAGCCCAAAAACCCGTTTGCGGAGTAAAATCCTAAGAGCTAGGTTAGTTTTAAAGCATAAAAATGATGATAAACTGGTGTTTATCGCCCCCACACGAGACGTCGATGAAACGTCGGATTTGATCTTCTAATCCATGATAGAAGATCTGCATGAGCTGCCATAAAAGAATCTTGTGGTGCGGGCAACTTCTTAGGAGATCTTGAAATCTTTCCCAAGAATCATGGAAATTCTCACCAGATTTCTATTGAAAGGTCGTAATAGATCTTCGTAGGGAATTAGTACAACCTATGGGAAAGAATTTCTTGAGGAAAGCGATCTTGAGCTGAGGCCATGTTGAAGCTATGAGTTGCTACGTTAACGTGTTTGGTTTTGAAAAACCTGTCGTCGTAGTGTGAAAGCGAAGAACTCGTGTTCAACAAATAAAATTTATACCGAAATAGAAATCCCAAGTCGAACTCAGGGAGGCTACGTCGATCTATATTTGCAATTATATTTTTTTAGAATTTTTGTTGAAAAGTGAAGCGATGTAATTACAATGAAGCAATATTAACAATTAGAATAAATGAGAGAGAGAAACATGCACTTGATATTCCAAAATGTTTATACAATAAAACTAGAGAAAAATTACACTAGAAAGTGGGAAATCAATCACACTAGAAAGCAATAAATTCTACTTTAGAAGGCAGTAAATCTACTATAGAAGGTAGTGAAAAGAATGGGGAGAGAGATATCCTCCTATACGATCTCTTGGAGGACGAACTGGATTGGGCGACACCTGGAAGAAGGGGAACGGAGCAGGAAGAAGGAGAACAAAACTAGAAGAATGGGAACAAAGCAGCACGTCGTCGTCGTCGCGGGATCTGCTTCCGAAAGGGGGACGAAAATTGGACTTTATCTCTTCAGAAGCATCTCGGGTGTGGGACAAGCTTTTCTTGAGCTTTGGAGAGGGAGAGAAGAGAAGGGATGAAGATTTCGTATGGAGGAGGTCTCCTTTCATAGTTGCAAGGAATGAGGGCAATTTGTTTTTTTTAATCTCAAAACATTAAATCAGGGGTCTTTAGTAACGGATAAAACCATCACTAAAGCCCCATCGTGGGCGACGTGCACCGCCCGCTCATCTTCCGCGCCATCCATGTCCTTCCATTCTCGACCATTCAATTATGAGATCAAACAGCTGATATGTACCCTCACTGCGCCTCTTCAAGCCGCAACGCCCGCATTTGATGGCGCATCACGTGCGGGCATGCTATAGCGCATTCATCTGATTGGACGCGTGCAGCCGCCAGATCTTCATCGTGCGGTCGAATGCACGCGCGCATCCGCTCCAAGTGAGGTGTCCAGCGGTCTCGAATGCACGCCTACGCTTTGCGTTTGAGCGCTCCACCAACTGCACTACACGCGTGGATAGGTGAGCGGGCTAACTCATGCGTGCGCGATCAGGATCGTTGGATTGAGATCCAACGATTGAGGTAGCTCTTAAAATGATGCTTCAAAGAATGGGTGCGCCGGTTGGGATGCATTCTCAGTTATTGGGTCTTGATCCAACGGCAGAGATGCACGGATGCTAGCGACTTTAGAAGTTGAAGATGGCCGGTTGGGCGACTGAGATGGCACCACGTGGTGCCATCTTGGCCGTCCATCTTCTGGATGATGTAGATGGTGCCACAGGTGTTAGATTGAATCGATTTTCGTGTTGTTAGGCTGCGATCGTCGATCCAAATCCATCCATGCAGTCGGATTTGTCATCTGAAGTATGGATTCACACCATCTTGGCCGTTGATCTTCTAGGGTTCCTCGATCTCTATCTGATTCTACAGATGTCTGATTAGGACAATATTGGAGTCGTTGAACTCCAATCGTCGCCCTAATCACATCTGTATGGTTGGATCTTCGATCCGAGGCCCCGATAAAAATTTTGCCCTATCCCTGAAGATAAAAGGAGAAAATTAACCTCCATTTTATTCAAATTAATCTAAATGCAAGATGATGCATGCTATGCAATATTTATAGTATGTAATGCAATCCTATGCTTAAGAACATGCATAAATAGACATCTTAAGTAGTGTAAACATGTTTACATCATACCCCCATTCCTATCTTTTGCTAGTCTCTAGCAAAAACTACATGCTATTTATGAAATAATTAGGTTGGATTATTTGGACATGAGTTATTTTCAATCATTAAGAAAATGTTTACTTAGGATCTGAACTTTCAAAGACACAACAGTGCCCGAGTATCTGCCAAAATGCAGACCGCCTTAAGCCCTCGCCTTATTCAAAGAAAATCTTCTTTTTCTCTTTTTCCTCTTTTCTAATTTTTTTGGATTTTCAAGTTTGAGGGTTTAGAAGTGGCTTTCTACGGCCATTCAACTCACCTAAGATTTGATGAGAACCCTAAGTTCTAAGCATCTTATTGTGAATGTGATAGACTCGTTGATTGGCAGTTAAAACGGACTTCGGGTTTCTACGCCTCTAGGTGACCTCAAAAAGAGAATTCTACCTAAAGGTATATCTATACAAACAATAGCATTCTCCCTACTTTTATTTTTTTACGGGGTCAACACAAGGGTGAATCCAGTGTATATCTCCCCAGTTTATTCTACTTCTTCGCTTCTTCCTAAGTGTTTTGGGAATTTTCAGTGCATTTATTGAGCTGGGTTCTGAACAACCGGTCGATGAGCTATTACCACCATCAACTTGCATTTATTGAGCGGTGTGGCCTATTTCTTTTGTTTTCTCCTTTTGTTTTTCTTTTCTTTTTGACTTTCTTTTTTTCTTTTTTAAGTAGGTGGCTTCCCTATCTATGATTTACTTAAAGGCAGCAAAAAGAGAATGGTCCAGTGACTGGGCTCTAGAACACCTACCTATGGGCTGTTACCCACGATAACTTGCTAGCCATATCACTTTAGAAGGTTCATTAGCTACCCAATTTCCGTTAAAATCGCCGAACAATGAGTCAGTGCAAAGAAAGTGTGTAGATGCTTAAAACTCAAAGTTCCCTCAAATCAGAGGGCAAGTTGATAAGTCTTGTACTTATCACCCAAACTTATTTACTCAAATTACAATAGAATTAAGGTTGGTGAGGACTTGAAAAACAAATCCACATTTTTGTGGATACACGGGTTGATTAAGTCCAAAGACCTGAAGGGTCTTTGTGTTCAGATCCTAATGCAATATTTCCTAAGATTGAAAAGTCCTAATGTCCAACTATTCCTTCCTAATTCATTTCATTTTTTTTTTATAAATAAGAAGAAAAGAAACAATTTCATGAATTTCACAAAGCTGACCAAATGATTCTAATGAATCCACCCCCCCATGCCTAGCTGATGCAATGTCCACATTGAGAAAGAGACATGAAAGAAAGTGTAGAGTATGAAAGATGTCACCTGAATATGAAGCTCGTGTCAGCTTTGTGTCATATGTACAACTACTGAGTTTAATGCTGTCAGCTAGGCGAAATCCAGCCAAAAAAGTCACAGAATGGCTAGAGCAACCGTGTCTAAGACGGGTTCTGGAAGAGTATGGTCAATAACAGGCTTCAAACATTGACCGTTGACTTTAAATGTGTTACCCGTCTTTGGGTCAAAAATCTGAACGGCTTCATTTGGAAAAATCTGGTCAATTATGAATGGGCCATTCCACTTAGATCTAAATTTGCTAGGCAAGAGCTTAAGTTTAGAATCGAATAACCAGACCTTTTGGTTTGTCTCAAAGCTCTTGTAAGAAATCAATTGATCATGTAGAGCTTTAGTCCGAGCCTTGTAGATCCTAGCATTCTCGTATGCATCATTTCTAAGCTCTTCCAACTCAGATAGCTGGAATTTCCTGGTCTTCCCAGCTAGATTCAGATCTAAATTGCATTGTTTGATCGCCCAGAATGCCCTGTGTTCAATCTCTACGGGTAGATGGCATGCCTTTCCATACACCAAATGGAATGGAGACATACCGATGGGCATTTTATACACCATGCGGTAGGCCCAAAGAGCATCCTTAAGCTTTTGAGTCCAGTCCTTGCGATCAGGCCTAACCATTTTCTACAGAATGTTCTTGATCTCTCGATTGGAGATCTCGTCTTGTCCATTCGTCTGGGGATGGTAAGGTGTGGAAATTTGGTGATTAACCCCGTATTTGGCCAACAAATTCTGGAATTGGGCATTAGTAAAATGAGTGCCACCGTCACTGATGATGGCTCTCAGAATCCCAAAATACTAAAGATATTTTTCTTGACAAAATTGATGACCACCTTGTGGTCATTGGTTCGGGTGGGAATCGCCTCAATCCATTTCGACACATAATCAATAGCAACAAGAATGTACTAATGTCCAAATGAAGGGAGAAAGGGTCCCATGAAATCGATGCCCCAAACATCGAAAATTTCGACAGGAAAAATTGGGTTTAGGGGCATCATTTCTCTTGTAGTTATGCTCCTAAGTGCCTGACATCGAGAACGTGACCTTGAGAAATCCTGGGCATCCTTAATTAAAGATGGCCAATAGAATCCAGATTGCAAGATTTTTGCAGCCGTCTTTTTCCCAGAGAAATGTCCAACACACGCAGATGCATGGAAAAACTTGAGAATACTGTTGAATTCATTCTCCGATACACATCGGCGAATAATCTGATTGGATCCGATGCGATACAGTTCAGGGTCCTCCCAAAAGTAGTATTTGGCTTCAGATTTGAGTCTATCTCGTTGTTGCTTGGTCCAATCCTAGGGGATTTGGCCAACGGCTAGATAGTTAACAATGTCAGCAAACCACGGGGTGTGGACACCTGAAACTGCAAGAATAGCTTCGTCCGGAAAAGTGTCAGCAATCGGAATGTCCGGATGAGAAGAATCACCTAAGAGTCTCGACAAATGATCTGCCACCACATTTTGTACCCCAGTTTTATCCTTGATTTCAAGATCAAATTCTTGAAGCAGAAGAATCCAACGAATAAGCTGGGGTTTGGCATCCTTTTTAGCCAAGAGATGTCTCAAGGCCGAGTGGTCGGTATAGATGATAACATCAGACCCTAAGAGATAAGCCCTGAATTTTTCCAAAGCGAACACCACAGCTAGTAATTCCTTTTTAGTAGCAGTGTAATTCCTTTGGGCTTCATCCAGAGTTTTACTAGCATAGTAGATGACAGAGGGCTTTTTATCAATTTTTTGACCCAAGATAGCCCGGATCGCGTAATCAGAAGCGTCGGTCATGATCTCAAAAGGGGATGTCCAAATTGGTGGTTGCAATACTAGATCACAGGTGACTATCATTTTCAGGAAATCAAATGCCTTTTGGCATGATTCGTCGAAAACAAACAGCATTTCTTTGGTATGAAGATTGCTCAGGGGACGAGCAACCTTTGAAAAATCCTTGATGAATCTTCGATAGAATCCCACATGGCCAAGAAATGATCGGATTTGTTTAACAAATGTAGGAGGAGGAAGTTTAGCGATAGCATCAACCTTAGCTTTATCCACTTCGATTCCCCGTTCAGAGATTACATGACCCAAAACAATGCCTTCTTGGGTCTTGAAATGACTCTTTTCCCAACTAAGGACCAATCGTGTTTTGATACATCGCTTAAGAATCATTTCCAGATTAGCCAAACAAGAGTCAAACGATTCTCCGAAAATAGAGAAATCGTCCAAGAAGACTTCCATAAACTCTCCCACCATGTCAGAGAATATGGCTAACATACACCTTTGAAAAGTCGCAGGTGCATTGCATAAACCGAAAGGCATCCTATGGAAAGCAAAGGTTCCGTAGGGACAGGTGAAAGTAGTTTTTTCTGATCCTCAGGATGGATAGGAACTTGGTTGTATCCCGAGTAGCCATCAAGAAAACAGAAGTACTTCTGTCCAGCTAGTCTTTCCAAGATTTGATCGATGAAAGGCAGGGGAAAATGATCCCTTTTAGTGGCTATATTTAGCTTCCTATAATCAATACAAACCCTTCAAGAGGAAGCTGAACGAGTTGTGACAGATTCTCCTCTCTCGTTAGTCACAACGGTAATCCCAGCTTTCTTCGGAACAATCTGCACGGGACTTACCCAGGGACTATCAGAGATTGGATAAATAATTCCTGTATCGAGCCACTTGATGATTTCCTTTTTTACCACTTCTCATATATTTGGATTTAATCTCCTCTGCATCTGGCGAGAATGGCAGGATCCATCTTCCAAGAATATTCTATGATTGTAGTAAGATGGCTCGATCCCCCTAAGGTCATGAATGGTCCAACCAATTGCCTCCTTGTGTTCCTTCAGGACCTTAATCAATTTAATCTCTTGCTCCTTTGTTAATTTAGCACTGATAATCACAGGGAGCATCTTCTGAGGTCCTAAAAATTGATATTTCAAATTCTCAGCCAATGGTTTCAGTTCAAGCTGGGGCAGGTTGATGATCGATGGTAAGGAAGATGTTGAAGACTCAACAAGAGGAAGAGGTTGTGAGTGAACAAAATCAATAACCTCTTTAGAAGATGGCAGGTCTGCCATAGAGGGTTACGGGTTGAATTCGTCATCAAAGGAAGAACTTTCAATTGAAGAAACCATCAAACAAGTTTTAATGTTTTCATTATCCTCCTCAAGTTCCTTAATAAATCCACAATCCTCAAATTTATTGATCACCTTAAAAATATCCAATTTCATTTGTTGATCCCCAAAGGCGATTTCCATGCTACCGCTTTCACAATTAATGTTGGCCTTAGCAGTATCCAGGAATAGACGCCCCAGAATGATGGGCGTGTTCCACATATTTTTAGGAACATCCATGTCAAGGACATGAAAATCTACAGGAAAATAGAAATCCTTGACCTTAACTATAACATCTTCAATAACACCTCACGGATTTGTGACCGAGCGATCCGCTAACTGTAGCATTACTAAAGTTGGCCGAAGTTCACCTAATCCAAACTTCTTGTAAAGAGAAGTTGGAATTAGGTTGATGGATGCACCAAGATCCAGAAGTGCTCTATCAAACGTGTAATCTCCAATGACACAAGAAATCAACGAAGCACCTGGATCTCTCTTTTTCTGAGGGAGGTGGTGCAAGATAACAGAACTAGCCTGCTTGGAGAGTACCACCTTCCTCAGAAGGGATTCTCTCGACTTATGCTTTTGTGTACATAAATCCTTTAAAAATCTCGCATAAGCAGGTATATGCTTGATAGCATCGAGGAGCGGGATATTGATCTCAACATTCTTAAAGATATTCAGAAGCTCCTCATTGCTATCAATAGATTTCTTCTTCTTTGATTTGATCAAGGCTTCAGGGAAAGGAACATGAGTCAAATCTTTGGAATCAGGTTCCTGAGACTTGATTTCTTCTCCAGAATTCTCCTCTCTCTCCTCAGGTTCTTCAGGATTCAGTAGATCAAAACAGTGTGGTTGTGGATCCTGAGTCTGCTTACCACTCCTCAAGGTGATAGAATTTGCAGATGCATATGAGTTTCGGTCCTGGGGAAGGTTAGGAAAGATTGGAGGGGCTTGATTAACCAGGAATTGTTGATGTGCAAGAGAAGAAGAAGAAGAGGAGGAGGAGGGACCCTGCTCAACCACCTGAGTATGTGCGTGTGGGTCCCTTCGATTTCCGTACCCATGGGCTTGATTGCCCAAATTCATAATATTTCGCAGGTTGGGTACGGGTTGGGATGGTAGAGATCCGGGTTGACGAGAGTTAGCAATGAGCCCAGTCTGCAAGTTGTCCAGCGAGGTTTTCATTTGCTGCGTGAGCTGGAGCATGGATCCTTGCATCTCTACCATTTGCCGGTTCAAATCAGCCTGCCCTATGGGTTGACGAGCATTCCAAATTGGCTGATTAACCTGATTTGGGGCAACTGAGTATATACATGACCCTGGCCCATTGGTTGTTGCGGAGCATAGTTTCCGGGTCAAAATTAGGTCTGTTGCCCTAGGTTTTTCCAAGAGAAGTTAGGGTGGTTTCTCCAACCCGGATTATAAGCATTAGAGTAGGGGTTGGATCTAACATTCTCTTGTACAGCATAGACATCCTCATAGGGTGAGGATGGAGAGAAAGAAAGGGAAGGATCAGAAAAATTAGGATCAAAGGCCCCAGTTTGGAACCATGGGATTCCGAAAAATGCTGACTCACAGGTTGAGCCACATTGGTTGATTCACGAACTCCCATCCAGAAGGAGCTCGTGAAGAATGGAATCCCGAATTTTGGGATTGAGCGGATTGAGAGTTGTTCATAGAATTTCGAGCCATCCACTCTTCCATTCTCTTAGAAACAAAGTCCACCTTGTCTAGTTTGTTACAAATCAATTCCATATCAAATGAATGAGAGTCATGGACTTCATTGACATTTGATCTGGGCTGCTGGGACCAATTAAATGTATCCACAGAGGCATGATTGATTGAATTCTTACTCATTTCCTCAAATAAATCGTGTGCACTATCTGCGTCTTTATTGAGGAAATTGCCTCTGCAAGAAGCATCCACATGATTTCTGAGTTGCTCAGTCAACCCATGATAGAAGATCTGCATGAGTTGCCATTTCAGCACCTCGTGGTTTGGACAATTCAGCAATAGGTCATAGATCGCTCCCAGGCCACATGAAACTGCTCCCCGACCGCTGGGTAAAGGTAGTAATTGCCTGTCTCAAGGCATTGGTATGTCTGACTGGGAAGAATTTCTTCAGAAAGGCCGATTTCAACTCATTCCAAGTTGCAATTGGTCTTCCTATTGTCCTATACCAATGCGCGGCCTTATCCCTAATAAAGTGGGGGAAGAGCCACATGATCATTTGCTCCTTGTTTACGTTTCGTGCCTTGGTGGTCTGGACCAAAGTGGTCAAGTCCTCCAAGTGCTGAAATGGATCTTTGAAGCCAAGCCCATGATAATGTTTGATCAGGCTTAACACCTGGGGCTTGATTTCTATGTCACCAGCTGGAATCTAGACGTCGGGATGTTCCCCTCAATTTGAAGGATCATAAAAATCCTTCAAGGGCTGAGCGCCCTGCTGTTCGGGGCGTAGATTGCGTAAAAGATGAATACGTTGTAGTGTAGCATGAAATATGTCTTGACAAATAAAATTAACGGAATTGGGAGTTTCGATCGATCGTAGGGAGGCAAAAAAATGCTTTTGATTTCATGCAGTTGTTCTAAATCTAATTAGTAAATAGTAGAGATAATGAATCACAATATCACATTATGAATTGCATACATGGAATTGAAGCAAATTATAACATGAACATAAACTACTTATATAACAGAACAATGGCACCACGGGTGGTTCGTGGTGGCCTTTTGAAGAGGTTGAGGAGAGCAACGACAATCCAATAGGGTGGCCCAATGGATTTTTCAGGCGAAGGTAGAGAAGACGGGAAGAAGAAGAGAGGTAGAAGAAGGAAGAAGAGAATGAGAGAGAGAGTTGAGAGTTGTTTTTTCCAAAGTGAGGCCTTTCTTACCTTTTATAACTTTTTTTTCTCATACAAATCCTTTCTTAAATCCTTCTTCTTGGTCGATTTATTCTGGTGCTGCCACGTGGTGGTCTCTGCGCCCACAAATCAGCATCACACGGCTCCCGTGTGCCCGCACCGCTTCTTCGCATTTTCATGTTCAAATCCTGCCTCATCATCTCAGCCGTCCGATCTTGAAATTGGACAGATTAAATGCGCGCTCATCATGCCATTCAATTCCTACGCGCAGTTCTCGCACCTTTCAGATCTCGCAGCAACCCGCGCAATTTGCATGTACTACTCGCAGTGCGCTCTGATCGAGCCACGTGGTGCGCTCTACATCCTCCAATCGTGCATCTGCGCTAGCCCGCATCCTCCCGCAACCGACCACCAATTTCTACGCAGCGCCTGGCTCGAACCCGCGCCCCACATATACGCAGGCGCGCGCACAAGCCATTGCGCCACGCAGAGCCTTTATTATATATGCTTAATTATATTTATATTAATCTGTTCTGGGTGGCGATGTGGCACGTTCGTGGCCATTGGATGAACATCCAATGGCCCACGTTGTGAGGCGAGGCATCTTCAAGGGTTGGGGGCATGGCGAGGGGTGGCTGCGATGGTGCCACGTGGTGCCATCGTGGCCGTCCGTTCTTCTTCTCTTTACATCTGATAACGTAGGCCTCCGATTACGTTGATTTCTACTTCGTTGGACTGCGAACGTTGATTCGGATCCATTCGTATGGTTCGATTTGTCATTTGAGGTCTAGATCTTCTTCAATTTGCCCCTTGGCTCTTGCTCTTCTGCGGACTCCCTGGGGTGCTACGGGAGTCTGATTGATGCGATCTTAGATGCGTTGGACTCCCGTCGTTATTCCAAACAAATCCATAAGGTTGGATTGGTCATCTGCAGCCCTGGATTACCTGTCATCATTAATACCTCTCAAATAACATAGTTTAATACATAAAACACATCTATCAACTACGATGCAGAATACGATGCGTATGCATGTAGAATGTTCAAGTTAAGCTAAGTTCTAGCTTAATTCAGGCGAGTTAGGGCCTATGATTGCAACGTAATCACCTGCATTCTCTGGAACCATTCCTGCATTCTCTGCATTTGTTCCAGCTGCCTTCAGAATTTTTCCTGTGGATCTCTAGGCAGAGGAGGCTGTTGGTCGGCCATGGGATCAATTTGACCAAAATCTAATTTGCGCCTCCTAGAATACCCTAGTGGTCCTTCCAATCGGGGATTCAATGACCGTCTTCCCAGCATAAACTAGGAGAAGGTCGGAAGGACTGGGGATAGGGACCCTGCAGCACAACAAAACAAGGCTGTCCTTAAGTGGGGTAGCCTAAGGATCTACTAACTCTCAAAACCCACCTTAAGATTGTAAATGATTTACTCTACTTGCATCTACTCAATCCAACCAGTTAGGAGGGACTGGGGAGAAGGTTCTTCCTTCAGCTTTCGCCTCCAGTTCCTAGTATACCCCCCAACCGCGGTCGTTTGACGGTACTCCCCTAGCTAGACATCAGATTAATCAGTATAAGTAGGTTAATCAAAGACAATCTCAGACTAGGCCCTGAAGTGTGAATCAGACCTCAAGGCCAATGTCTACTCAATTTTATTAAGGCCTGGGATTGTGGTGCTTATGGAATGTGATGGGCCCTTAAAATGGGTTATGCCCTTAATGATTGATTGAGAATTGTGTAGGTGCATGCACAACCAGGGTTTTCAAGCAAGATTATTTGTGATGCGTAGATTTTAATGTTCAAATCTTTCTTTAAGTAGCTTTTAGGGTTTAAAATTAGGCTGATTGCAATCAAGTTTCGAGGCAAACCAAGTTGTCAAACACGAGTGAAGATCGCTTTCCTTTAAAACTACAAAGAAAGTGGAGTGCCTGGAATAGACCTGGATTGAAAACCCTAAGGAGGAGCTACTTGATGAGTTGATTTTAAGTAGAGTGGTGCAGCCCAAATAACTCAAACAACTGGCCACAAATGCACCACTATGTTAGGCACACAAAGATGGTTAACCTAGAATGATTTCTACTCTTTTATGCGTTGCTTTGTGTGTACCAGTTCCACAGATCAGAACCCGGTTGAGTAGAAACAAATCAATTAGGTTAAGTGCCTTGAATGTGGGTATACGTTGTGTTTTTGTTGAAAATTGCCCCACAAGATTATCTTTTTGTTGTTTGTTTTTATAAACGAGGGTGGAATGAATGTGAGTGAGAATCCAAACAATCAAACTATTGCTAGGATTTATGCAAACACCTAAGTTAATTGGAATTTGGATTTAATGTGGCAAATGAAATCTATGGAGGGGGTAAAAATGGGGAGCACTTACAGTTGTCTTCAACTGCACTTTACTCCGGTCTACCGCCAGATGATTCCCTGATGGAGGTTTCTGCAAAACAATAGACACAAGAGAAAGAAAGATAGAAAATAATAAAGTGCGTGAAATGCGAAAAGAAGATCGGAAATCGTTGCCTCCCTAGCAACTGTGCCAAAATGTTGAAGCTACAAGTTGCTACGCTAACAAGTTTGGTTTTGAAAAACTTGTCGTCGTAGTGTGAAAGCAAAGAACTCATGTTCAACAAATAAAATTTATACCGGAATAGAAATATCGGGTCAAACTCAGGGAGGCTACATCGATCTATATTCGTAATTATATTTTTTTAGAATTTTTGTTGAAAACTGAAGTGATGTAATTACAATGAAGTAATATTAACAATCAGAATAAACGAGAGAGAATGAGAGAGAGAAACATGCAGTTGATATTCCAAAATGTTTATACAACAAAACCAGAAAAAAATACACTAGAAAGCGGGAAATCAATTACACTAGAAAGCAGTAAATTCTACTCTAGAAAGCAGCAAATCTACTCTAGAAAGCAGTAAAAAGAATGGGGAGAGAGATGTCCTCCGCGACGATCGCTTGGAGGACGAGCCGGACTGGACAACGCCTGGAAGAAGGGAAATAGAGCAAGAAGAAGGAGAGCGAACCTGGAAGAATGGGAACGAAGCAGCACGTCATCGTCGTCGCGGGATATGCTTCAGAAAGGGGGACGAAAATTGGACTTTATCTCTTCAGAAGCATCCTAGGTGTTTATCGCGCTTGATCGAGTTTAAAGAATGTCACGTTGTAGTATAGCCGAAAAAGCATTTAAAATAAATAAAGATTTTTATTACTCGAAAATCGGAGTATCCGAGGTCGAACACAAGGAGCAATCGGAATTTACTACTAATCTCAAATGTAATTGAACACTCTAATTTACTCAAAAGTTGAATTCAAATATGAATGTATGTGGTTAAAAAGTAATTATGACAAAAGAGTAAAATTGGACATCTGATCACAAGATCAGACGTCTTAAAAGTGTTTTCCCTTTTTCTTTTGCTTTCTTTCTTCTGCAGTCTTCACTTTGCCTTTCTTCTTCTTTCTCTGCAGTCTCTCTTCCTTTCTTCTTCTTTCTCTCTTCTGTGAAGACTTCTTCTCTCTTCTGTCTTCTTCTCAGTAGTCTCTACTTCTTCCTTCAGATCTACAGGTCTTCTTCCTGCCTTTGCTCCTTTTCTTGCAGTCCTTTCTCTCTACAGTCTCTCTTTCTTCCATCTCTTCTCTTCTTCGCTCAGCTTCTTCTTCTACTTCTTCCCTTTGCGGCTAAGTCTCTCTTCTTCAACCAGCCTGCCTGCACAGAGAGGTGGAAGCAAAACCTACCCTGCCCCTCTACCCGAACGTCACTCTCTTTCTGAAGTTCACTCAAGGATGCTCTCTCAGAGCCACGGGTAATCGGGTCGGATTTTGCACCCGAGACCAGGCGCACCGGCAGGTGGGTGATGCGCGAGGTGTGCTCAGAATGGGTCAAGTTGGATCCTGCCAGATCCGCGAGGTGAAACCGCGGAAGAGGCCAGCGTGGATCAGGTGAGGGACCTCACCCCTGTGCGTTCGGAGGCGAAGAGCGTATAACACAAAAATAATTTATACCACACCTGCGCTTCGCATTTCGATGATGTGGGACTATTAGTCCTGCCCCTCTCTCACGCGTGCCCACAGATGATTCTTCTTTGATTGTCAAGGCTGCGGACGTCGCTGCACTCCTTGCTGGGCCAGATTACTTCGCATTGCTCGCCCGAGTCCGCTGCACCTGAAGCCTGGAGGTCCTGACGCCTGAAGCTGTTGAAGCCTGGAGCTGCTCCAACTGTCAATGGCGGCAGGGGCTGGAATCCTGTCAAACACATATACAGCCTATTGGCCTAAGCAAACCAGCTGGGCACCTTTGCCGTGGCACGGCGAAGGTGGTGAGCCATGTGGCAGGTCGTGGGATGGCCTAGGCATGCGTGCCTAGGTCAACCTGTGGCCGGGGGTGTGGGTGTGTTCGGGGGACTGTGGTGGAGGCATAGAGGGATGGTGGATGGGCGGAGGTTGTTCCTTGTGGTGAGGCGGAGCTTGTGAGACGGTTGGCGAGCCGTGTGGAGGGGTGGAATGGTGGGGGCGGCTCGCCGGAGGTCGATCGGAGGCGAGGAAGATGGAGGTGGACAGCGACGGTCGAGGGGCAATTAAATGAAATAAAAGGGGGAAAAGAGAGAGGGGAAGATGGAGAATGTATTAAGCCTAACTACAGGGATGAAGGGGGACGGAGAGGCGGACAGCTGTACCTGCTGTCGCTGGAGAAGCTGCCCAGTGGAGGAAGACGGCGGCGACGACGGGGCTGAGGCGGCGTGCGCGAGTGTTGCGCGACGCGAAGGAGAATCAGGAAGATGACTCTGCCACTCGTTTTGTGGCAGAGAGAAGAGGGAGGGGAGGGGGGCTCGCCGGAGCTCGCTGGGTTCTTGGCCGGGAAAGAAGAGATGAATTGGAGGTGGAACCCCGGCCAGGTCGAGCTGAAAATGAGCGACCGGGTTTAGGGGTTCTTTTATAGGCACTGGGCCGTGCTTTCAGAGCGTGGAGGGCACGCCATTACCTCCGCCGGCTCGCCGGAGAAGGAAAGAGGGTGGATACCCAAATCCCTTGTGCGTTCGCACGAGAGATTGGGTTCACACCAGGGATCAAGATTGGCCTTAGATGGAAGGGAGTTCCTCAGAGAATCTCCCTTTCATTTCTGGGAGGGGATCTCTGAGGAATCAGAGAGTATTCCCTCTCTAATCCTTGCCGGAGAAGGATTCTGCCCCAATAATGGCGGAAGGATCTGATTGTAAGGTTGGCGAGGAAGTTAGGGGGCTCTCTGCGTTGATTTTCAAAAGATAGGGACCAAATTGTGATTTAGGTGTACTAATTGCAAAGTAGGTCAAGGTGACCTCCCCTTAGGTCCAAATTTTGGTAAAAACCTAATTTAGACCTAAGGAATCCAATGGTGAAGTTGGATTTTAGGTTTGACCACGTTTGACTGGATATTTTGGGAAAAACCCAAATTAGGTTAATTGATGAACTAGGACCCTAATCTAGGTCAAACTGGGTTCCAAAGGCCAAATTGAATGTTATAAACCCTAGAGGATATTTTTCCACGATTTTTAGAGGGTTTACTTGATTTTTATCCTGACCGAAACCTTGTTGAATTAAGTGGGTCTGTTTTAGGGTTACCAAATGTCATTTAATTCCTAGATTGCACATGAACTCATTTCTGATTGACTCAACCCACTTTTTATCTCATTTAGACCTTTTGACCTATGTTTTGCCTCTGAGAAATCCTATTTATGTACTGCAATGGTAAAATTACAGTTTTAACCTTTATTTCATGTTTTCTTCTCAGAACACTTATTTCTTCATTTAGGCCTTCTACTAGGTTATGTAGGAGCTTTTATCTTCTTTCTTGGGTCAAAATGAGCTAGTTATGGCTCATGATGAGGCTCTCATCATACCCCCATGCCTAGCTTTTGCTAGTCCCTTAGCAAAATTTCAAGGTTTTAACTTCCATTCTAGACCCAGAGTGTCTGTCAACAATCATGATAAGTGCTTCTCCTTTTCTTTTGTAATTAGGTAGGAATGCCGACAATAGGCTTAGAATTACTCAAGTACCAACCAAAATCCGGACCTGACCTGCTTTAGCCTCAGTCCTCCGCAAAGGTTTCTACGGCCCACAAAAACTAACCTAGGGTTTGTTGGACTCCGCGGTTAAAGCACCCATGCTTGAGAGATTCTTAGCCTAATTTTACTTTGCAGTGCGTTTTTGTAAGAGAGAGAGATAGAAGATTTATTTGTTTGGAGAACTTTTTGATAGAGAAATACGCGTGATTTGTAAAAGTGGGTTTTTAACGTCGTTGTAACACGCGAATCTGCTTTCTCTTTTAAATTTATATCCTAGATAGGGGAGTATCTAGGGTCGTCCAAGGAAGCAAAAATTGCAAAATTAATCCTCTTGCTTACAGATAGATCTCAACTTTATTTTTGATATTTTTCAATATGTAAATTTTTTTGTATTTTGAAAAGACGAGGGCAAACTGCAGATTGTAGCGAAAAGAACTAACACCTACAAATGATTAACTACAATCTAAAAGATAGAAATATCTTCTTCCTAAGCTCACTCTAGGCAAGTGGGGGCCTAGGGTAATTAGGAAGAAGAGGTGAAACAAGTGCTAGAACCAAAAACAACTGCAATAAAAAGCTAAAAGAAGGCAATTTGATTGAGTAGAATGAGTGTTCTTTTCAAGGACAAGTAGAGGAATGCTTCTACTAGAATTAAACAATCTAAAAGCAAGAAAAGAAACACAAATCCTCTTAAAAAAAATGGTGAAGAAGGGAGTCTTCTTGCTCCAAGCCTAGCTGCTCCTTGGCTTGAAAAGAGAGCCTCCTTCTTCTCCTTCCTTGAGAGCTCCTCCAAGGTGGAAGCTTCCACCTTCAATGCTCTCTCCAAGGGGTGGGCGTGCACCACCCTCAAGAACTCCTCCAAGGTGGCGTGGACCACCTTCAAGATCTCCTCCAAGATCTTCCTTGCCTGGCTTCTCCTTTGGCTGGCGTGACCCAAGAGAGAAGGGAAGAGGGGGAGGCACCAAGGGGACAGAATATCCCCTTAATCTTCTTCTTCTTCTCTCTTGGACGTGGGCTTCTTGGTGGAATATGAGAGTGAAATTTCTAGCCAAGGATGGATTGAATGGTGGTGGGTAGTGGTCTTTTTATAGGGTAGGATGGGGGGTTAAGGAGCCCCTTGAAATGGAGGGCTAGGATGGAAGAATGGAGGTGGTTGGTGATCCTATGGCTAAGGAGAGTTGGCGCCAACCCAAGTGGTGTTAAAGGGGTAGTTATGGTGGTGTTGGTGTCTTTTGGTGGTGGAGAGACACCACCATGTTGGCGCCAACATGGGGTCTTCTAGAAGGGGGGTTAGGTGGATGGTGGAGATGAATTCAAGGGAAATTGTGTGGTGGAGATGAGGGGGGATTTTGGAGGGAAAAGTGGCGCCATTAAGGGGGTGGTTAGGGTAGTTTGTGGCACCACTTTTAGGTGTATTTTGGAGGTGGTGGGTAGGTTATGTTGGTGCCAAGTAGGTTAGCTTATGTGGAGCTTCGGTGGAGCTAGTTGGGTGGAGTTGTTTTTTGGGGTGGTACAAGCCAAGGAAGTTGGAGCATAGCTAAGCTAAGCTAAGATAAGCTAAGATAAGCTAGCTTAGCTAATGGAGGAGTAGAGGAGAAGGTGTTGGAGCTAGAGTTTGGAGGGAGGAGCTGAGGAGGAGAAGTCTGGAGCTGAAATTTGGAGCTGGCTGCTGCTGAAGAGGCTGGCATGGAGCTATTCTAGCTGGCTTAGCTTGCTAGTTCTTTGCTAGCTACTAAGCAGAGCTAAGGTAAGCTAGTTTCTACCATAATGAGCTAAGGTGAGCTGGGTCTGATGCTCCCGGGGAGAATCAAGCTAGTTGAGGCAGCTAAGGTAGCTTAGCTCAACTGAGTTGAGCTAAGCTGAGTCCCCGGGAGCTGGACTTGAGCTTCCTGAGCTGGGATGAGTTCTTCTTCAGTTGGCTGGAGCTGAGTGGAGCTGGATGTAGCTGGATCTGAGCTGGGGTGAACTCCTGTCAACTTAGCTGAGCTAGCTAGAGCTCCCTGTGGACTAGTGGGAGCTGAGATGAGCTAGACTCAGCTAAGTTGAGCTGGATCTGAGCTGACTTGAGCTAGGGTGAGCTAAGGTGAACTCTCTTGAGCTGCCATCCAGCTGAGATTAGCTGAATGGAGCTTGGATGAGCTAACCCTAGTTCAAGTAAGCTAGGTTCCAGCTGCGGTGAGCTGGATCAAGCTGAGGTGAGCTGGATCAAGCTGAGGTGAGCTGGATTAGGTTGAGTTCCAGCTAGTCTGGGCTTCTCCTTCACCATTTGCCTTCTTGAGTGCTAGGGTTTTAGAGATCTATATATCTGTACATCCCTAACACTCACAAAAACATATTAAAAAGACAATAAAAAATGCAATGCATGCCTAACCTATCTTATGCCTAAATGCAGCCCAAAAACCCGTTTGCGGAGTAAAATCCTAAGAGCTAGGTTTGTTTTAATGCATAAGAATGATGATAAACTGGCGTTTATCACACCCCCATGCTTATCTTTTGCTAGTTTCTTAGCAAAACTTAAAATGAAATTTTTGGGAAATCTAATTTTTTTGACTTTTGTGGAGAAAAAGAGATTAATGGACCTTGGTAGATTAAAACACTGGAGGCACGGGATTTGTTGAAGATAAACATCAGGATTTATTTTTGGATCCAACCATTAGACAGAACGAGATCAAATATCTTCCAGAAAATTCACAAATTAACCCCATGTTAATTCAGATGACTTGAAATGTTTGTTTTTAGTATTTTTCTGGCTTGTGAATCTGATTTGCAACTTGCAAAATCCTTTAAAACCTTATGTCTGTGCTTGTGAAAAGTCAACATTTATAAGGACGTGTTATTATTATTATTATATATATATTTTTTTATTTTATTTTATTTTTATTTTTTTCTCCCCCATGCTTATTTTTAGCTTAGTCTTACAATAGATGTGTCGGGATCATCATTCCCGTTACCATTCCTCGAGGGGGCTCTGGCACCAGTACTTCGGGATATCACTGTCCATGACACCACCTAGGAGCTCACAACCCCAAAACACGATGCAGTGAAAAGGGGCGCTCCAAGCAAACTTATGCTCTTGCTCCGACGCTATAGGTAGAGCACCGTCCAAGACACTTGAGCTGCTAAAATGCGCTTTAATGCTCTGTCTAAAGATATGAAATATAGATATAGAGCAGCGCCAAGGCAGTAACATGTTGACATCGCGTCCTCAAAGAAGGTATTTTCCTTCTTCTCGGCGGTGGGAACTCAAACCAATGATCTGCTTCAGACTTTTACTAAATCCAAACACGGGAGTTTTTTCAAAAAATTTTTAATTATTTTTAAGTGTTGGCTTGTGTGTGAAAATAGACATAAGAAGTTTCTTAAGATACGCAAGTTTCTGAATCAAAAACTAAGTCAAATACTTTCCGTATTACAAAATAGGATCAAGTCACCTGAACTATCATGAGTTCAGGTGGAATTTTAGAGAAGGATATCTGATCTAGTCTAAAATAGACCCTGAAATTCTAATGATCAGATCTATATCCTTATCCCTAGTTTGTTAAAGATTAAATCCCATTGTACCAAAAGTGAATTTTTCGACCTTAGTCCCGATTTCAAAATTTTTCCTCAAAAAGTTTTCAACATTTTTATTTTTTTATTTTATTTTATTTTATTTTTTTTATTTTTTATTTTTTTTGCAAGTAGGAAATAAAGAAAATTGTATGTTTTTAGGTTTTTAATATCCTAAATCGATCGTAAAAATTTAAAAACACCCCCCCATGCTTAAGAAATGCCATGTCCTCATGCATTAGGAGGGAAAAGGGATCACCTTAGTGAAGAACGGTCGAGTTTAGGATGAACAAAACCTGGAAGAAGAAGAAGAAAAAAAGGAAAGCAAGAAAAAAATTGATGGGTTACCTCCCATCCAGTGCTATCTTTTACGCCATTCAACCGGGCGTGATGTGCACTAGTGATCAAGGGTGGCTGGCTCAGTAAAATTAAAAGATTCAGATGGAATTCTAGGCGTATGGTCAAAATAGGGCTTTAAACGCTGGCCATTGACTTGAAATGTTGAATTAGTTTTTGGATCAAAAAGGTCAACAGCACCGTATGGATATGTTTTATGGACAATAAAGGGGCTGGTCCATTTAGATTTTAATTTGCCAGGAAAAAGACGTAATCTCGCATCGAAAAGCCAAACACGTTGATTAACGTCAAAGTGTTTCTGAACAATATATTTATCGTGAAATTTCTTTGTTCGGTCGTTATAAATCCTCGCATTTTCATAGGAAAAATTACGTAATTCTTCCAATTCAGTTAATTGTAATTTTCTATGGTTACCGGTGTCAGATAAATCCATATTGAGTTGTTTTATTACCCAAAAAGCCCTATGTTCTAATTCTACCGGGAGATGGCATGCCTTCCCAAAAATCAGATGGAAGGGAGACATGCCAAGTGGAGTTTTAAAAGCGGTACGGTAGGCCCATAAAGCATCGTCCAGTTTGGTGGACCAATCTTTACGATCGGGCCTAACTGTCTTTTGTAAAATATTTTTAATTTCCCGGTTTGAAACTTCAGCCTGGCCATTAGTTTGGGGGTGATATGGTGTGGAAATTTTATGATTAACCCCTTATTTAGAAAGGAGGTGACGGAATTGTGAGTGGGTGAAATGTGAGCCTCCGTCACTGATAATGGCTTTTGGTATGCCGAATCTTGAGAAAATATTTTTCTTAAGAAATTCGACAACCACACGGTGATCACTAATGCGGGTGGGTATTGCTTCTATCCATTTAGAAACATAGTCGACTGCAACTAATATATACAAATACCCACCAGAGTTGATGAACGGTCCCATGAAGTCGATGCCCCAAACATCGAAAATTTCAACTTCTAAAATAGGATTAAGGGGCATCATATCCTTTCGAGTCATGTTGCCGATGCTCTGGCAACGCACACAGGACCGAATGAAGTCATGAGCATCTTTGTGCAAGCTGGGCCAATAAAATCCTGCATTAAGGATTTTAGCTGCAGTTTTCTTGCCCGAAAAATGTTTGCCACAGGCCATTGAGTGACAATGTGTTAAAATATCATGGATTTCAGAATCGGGGACACATCGTCGAATGACCTGATCAGCACAAATGAGGAAAAGGTCGGGCTCCTCTCAAAAATAATATTTAATATCAGCAAAGAACTTATCCTGGTTTGTTTTTGGCCAATCAGCGGGGATTTGTTCTGTTGCTAAGTAGTTTACGATGGGCGCAAACCAAGGGAGGGTTGTAGCAGCTAAAATACTTTCATCAGGGAACTGATCTGGCGGGGTCATTATGTCATTCGTCATAAGACGAGAGAGATGGTCGGCCACTACATTGTGCAATCCCGCCTTATCCTTGATTTCCAGGTCAAATTCCTGGAGTAGCAGAATCCAACGGATAAGGCGGGGTTTTGCATCTTTCTTTGTCAGCAAATATTTAATTGCTGAGTGGTCTGTATAAACAGTGACACGTGACCCCAACAGATAAGATCTAAATTTTTCTAAGGCAAATACAATGGCAAGAAGCTCTTTTTCAGTAACCGTGTAATTCCGTTGTGGATCATCAAGGGTTTTGCTAGCATAATAGATCACAACGGGCTTCTTGCCAATTCTTTGCCCTAGAACGGCCCCTACAGCAAAATCTGAGGCATCTGTCAATAATTCAAAGGGACTATTCCAATCAGGTCCCTGCAATATTGGCGCCTCAGTAACCTCTTTCTTCAACCTCAAAAAACTCTCCAGGCACTTATTATTAAAATCAAATGGCTGGTCTTTAGTAAGAAGCTGACTTAAAGGCTTAGAGATTTGGGAAAAGTTTTGTATGAATCGACGATAGAAACCCACATGACCCAAAAAGGATCTGATTTGTTTGACAGTAGTGGGTGGTGGGAGCTTAGATATAGCATCTATTTTTACTTTATCTACCGCGATTCCCTGTTTAGAAATAACATGGCCCAAGACAATACCTTCTTGGACCATGAAATGACTTTTTTCCCATCTGAGGACCAGATTAACTTCTATGCACTTTTGGAGGGTTCTTTCAAGATTTTTGAGGCAATGGTCAAAAGAATCCCCAAAAACAGAGAAGTCATCCATAAAAACTTCTAAACATTCACCTACCAAGTCTGAAAAAATTGCAAGCATGCACCTTTGAAAAGTCGCAGGTGTGTTGTAAAGACCGAAGGGCATTCTTCGGAAAGCAAAGGTTCCGAAGGGACAGGTGAAAGTTGTTTTGTCCTGGTCCTCAGGATGAACCGCCACTTTATTATAGCCAGAATAATCGTCCAAAAAATAGTAAAATTCCCGTCCGGCTAATCGCTCCAAGATTTGATCAATAAAAGGGAGCAGGAAATGATCCTTCTTGGTGGCGAAGTTTAATTTTCGATAATCTATACACACGCGCCAAGAAGAAGCGGTTCGAGTGGCTATATTTTCCCCATTTTCATTTGTGACAACTGTTAGTCCAGCCTTTTTGGGGACAACTTGAGTTGGACTAACCCAGGAGCTGTCAGAAATGGGGTAGATGATATCAGCATCCAGCCACTTAATAATCTCCTTTTTTACCACCTCCTGCATATTAGGATTCAAGCGCCTTTGTGGTTGGCAGGAGGGGCGAGAATCGTCCTCTAAATATATACGATGCGTACAATAGGATGGATGAATGCCTTTAAGATCAGAAAGGGTCCAGCCAATAGCTTTTCGATGTTTACTCAAAACCTGGAGAAGTTTGTGCTCTGGTGCCTCGGTGAGTCCAGAATTTATAATCAGGGGCAGGGTCTGATTTGGACCCAGGAAGACATATTTAAGGGAATCGGGCAAAGGTTTTAATTCCAATTGTAGGCCCGGTTCCGAAAGAGTTTCTGCTTTGTGGGTTAAAGGTGAGGTGAGAGTGAAAGGGTCAGCTGGAATGTTAGCTGGTCGTGTGGTTGAGGTGGAAGGGTGAGAAAAAGTAGATTGTTCAGGAACCGTATTTACAGCAAAATAGGAACCTAATTGGGAAATTTGCAATGTTTCCTCCACAATGTTTTCTATTTCTGAATCCGAATCATCAAAGAAATCTGGTTCCTAGAACCGCCTAGAGGCTTGAAAAAAGTCTAGGGTTACAGATTCACCGCCACACATGATCTTCATATTTCCAGAATCACAATCAATATTGGCGCGGGCGATGGCTAAGAATGGTCTTCCAAGAATAATGGGGGCAAACTTAAGTGCTTCAGGCACCTCTATGTCCAGGACTAAAAAGTCTACTGCAAATAGACAATCTTTGACCCGGACAAGAACATCTTCAACAATTCCCCTTGGTTTAATCGTAGATCGGTCGGCTAATTGGAGTGTAACCTCAACAGGCTTCAATTCACCGATCTTAAATTCCTCAAAAATAACTGTGGGGATAAGATTAATTGAGGCACCAAGATCCAACAGAGCGTGATCAAATGCGGTATCATTAATGATAACTTGGATTAGGGGTGCACCGGGATCTTTTCTCTTAAGAGGCAGTTGGCTTTGCACAACTGAGCTGACTATCTCTGGAAGAATTACCTGAAAGTTTTTAGGCCCTACCAGGAGGGGGTGACGTAATAAAATGCGGAATTGAAAATATAAAGCAATCTCACAAAATAAGCAATCACACAAGGTACACAAAGATTTTTAGGTGGAAACCCAAACCGGGTGAAAACCACCACCTAACCCTCTCGAGTTAGGATTTTTCGATCAACCTAGTTGATCAAATCCACTAAACGAATCACTTTAAAACGAGGGTGATTCAACCTCAGTACAACCACGCTACAAGTACGAGGGTAGCGTTCCTCAACCCCTTCTCTCCACGAGAAGGATTTTGTCCCACGAAGGAGACGGGAATTCGCAAAGCGAATACCCAACCAAAAGACAAAAATAAAATAAAACAACAGGTCCTATAGAGCCAACAAAGTAATTATAAACCTAGCTTCTATAGGAATTAGGAAACTCCCCTTTGCAAGGAGTGCGTCGAGGATGACGCGGGTGCGTGAGCCATGCAACGGCGCAATGTAGCTCTCGTGAACAACGGCGGGAGAGCGAGTGCACGAAGGTTGATGCTCTCAAGAAAACAGAACTAGAGCTTGGAGAGCAAGGGCTTCTCTTGGACACAAAAGAGTGGAAAGTATGTAGCTAAGTGTATCCAAGTGTGTGTCTTGTGTTTCTCTTGGTGTGTGTTTTGTGTCTCTGAGTGTGTCAAAGGCTCCCCTCTATTTATAGAGGCCTTAGGAAGGCTTTGGAAGGCTTAAGAAAGGTTCTATAGCCGTTGGGAACAAAGCCCAAGAGAATCAGGACAATGATTACAATTGACAAGGTGATCAGACGTCTAACTATGGCATCAGACGTCTGGAAGGCCACTTTAAGACGTCTGATTTAAAGGTCAGACATATGATTCTATGCGGGTTTCCTCCTGACTTGAATCAGATCTAAACAGGGTTTTTGCGCAAGTCCATCAGACGACATACAGGACGTCTGGCACTATGTATGGACGTCTGGAAACCTACTTTTACTGTGGGAATTGATTTCCAAACATTGCAACGGCTAGAAAATCTCTGAGAAGAGATTTTGGGTGAGCCGAGGCAAAATGGTCAATTATCAGACGTCTGGAAAGGCCTAAGGACGTCTGATAAGGCTCTAACGGTCATATTCTTGAGTGTATGCTAAGCCAGCCAACGGTCCACTAATTGGACGTCTGTCAAAGTCATCAGACGTCTCCTAAGATGTCTGGTCTAAGGTCTGGACGTCTGATTTCATTAGACAGAACTAACTATGTCCAGCCTAACAGTTATCAGACGTCTGAAACAACAGTCAGACGTCTTAAAATACTTTATCAGACGTCTGATTTGGGAATTAGACGTCTGTAAGTGCTGTTTGAACCCTATATTGGTTTTCTAAGTGTTCTACAGAAAACCTAAGTATCCTAGGGTTGTGCAGGTGTTCCTAGGACTATTGTTAGGGTTCATTGAGGCTCTTTAACATAATTTTCTATGGAAAATAAAGAGCAAGAAAGATAAAGATAAAAGTACATGAAAGGATTAAAAAGAATCTATCCTATACTTCTTGTCTTCTATCTTCAATCTGTCGCTCCACGCGAACCTCCTCTGTTTTCCGTCAAGCTCCTCCAATCTGTCCTGGATGCGAGCTCGAATTCCGTCTAAACACGTCCACATTTGCAATTGACCTGAAATCTAGGACTCAAATTGCAAATGTTAAATAACACGTGTTTTGTTATCATCAAAACAGATGATCGTGGTGCTTTATCACCAACATTACCTTTCCTAAATTCTTGGGCTGCCTTTTTGGAGTACATAAATCTTTTAGGAATTTTGCATAGGCAGGGATATACTTAATGGCATCTAGGATAGGGATATTAATTTCTACTTGCCCAAATAAATCCATTAATTCCTTCTCAGTGGGCTCGGATTTTGTCTTTTTCTTTTTTGAAGAGTGGAGGGCTTGTGGAAATGGGGCAGGGTTGCCCTGTTTTGCATGAATTGGTTCCTAAACAATAGGAGGGGAAGAGTTAATCTGTGTGTCATTAGAGCAGGTTTCTTTAATAGGCAGGGTATTGTGAGTGGTTTTCCCATTCCTCAAGGTAACTGCATTTGCAGTCTGGTTGTTTCTAGGATGAGGATGGGGGGCCTGGCTGTTATTGAAACCCGGCGGATGCTGAGGTGCTGGCTGAATAGGTTGACTGTGATATCCACCTTGAAATTGATTCCTTTGATTATTTGGGTTGGGCATGGGTTGGGATGGTAAATTCCCAATAGGTCGATGATCAGGAGTAACCTTAACTTGGTGTTGTAAATTGGTAATCATGCGGGTTACTTCTGTCATTTGAGTTTGCATTCCTTGCAGAGTTTTCATGACCTGATTATTAATATCATCCTGGGATGGTCCAGGTTGATACAAAGGTTGCCCATAATTCCCAAAATAGTTTTGTTTGGGAAAAGGAATCGGATTCGGGTTTTTCCAGGAGTGATTCGGGTTAGTCCTCCAATTTTGATTGGAAGTGTTGGAGGGGTTTCTAAATTGCTCCAGGAGAGCATAAATATTTTCCGAGGTGGAATCAAAAATATTTTGGTCAAAATTCCCAGTTAAATCTTGCGGGAAATCAGCCGGAATTTGCTGGCCAGCAGATGTGGCATCGATATTGTGCAGATTTTCTCTTCGGAGAATGTGTGGGAGGTTAGTGTGTGGAGAGTGGACGTGTGGATCTTGTTTGTTTGTGAGCTTTTCTTCCATTTTCTTTTGGTGAATTTGCATCTGGTCCAGTCATCGAGCTAGCATATATAAATCATCATGTGTGACTGGAACAGAGGTGGTTTTGGAGTCAATTTCATGGACTTCGTGTCTGGGGTTTTGTGATCTGCTAAAAGTGTCCATTGAAGTCATGTTAAATGAGTTTTCACTTATTTCTTCAAAGAGAAGATAGGCACTTTCGGCGTCTTTGTTAAGAAAATTGCCCCCACATGAGGCATCCACAAATTGTTTTAATTGATCTTCTAATCCGTGATAGAAGATCTGCACTAACTGCCATTGTGGAATTTCATGGTGGGGACAACTTCTTAGAAGTTCCTGAAACCTTTCCCAGGCTTCGTGGAGGGGTTCACCAATTTTTTGTTGAAAGGTCGTTATAGATCTTCTTAATGCATTTGTTCGACCGATCGGAAAATTTTTTTTAAGAAAAGCACTTTTTAATTGGGGCAAGGTGGTAATAGGATGCCCAACTGTTCTAAACCAATGTGATGCTTTGTCTTTAAGAGAGAGAGGAAAGAGTCTCGTTTACCACATGTCCTCCTGCACATTGCGGGAACGAGTGGTTTGAGCGAGGACAGTTAATTCCTCGAGATGACAAAAAGGGTCCTCTCTTGGAAGACCATGAAAATGCTTGATAAGGTTTAGAATGGCGAGTTTGATTTCAAAATCCCCTTGTGGTATGACCACCCCTGGTCTTTCCTCATAATTGGAAGGATCATAGAAATCCTTAAGAGGAACGACAGGCTGTTGGCGGGGTGGTGGATTTTGTTCTTGATTAGCTAGGTTCGTGACAGTCCTAGCTAGATCTTCTTGATTTTGTTGTAGTCGAGCCAAATGGTCGACGATTAATGCAAAGGGATTTGTATTATGGGTTATAATTGGAGGGCCACCTGGCTCTGCTGGTATTTCTGGTTGCTCCAAGTTAGGAAGGTGAGGGAGGGTGGAGTTAGCTTGTGGGTCAGCTGACGGGTTAGAAGTGGAAGCAGAATTTTTTTGGCGGCTTCCTGGGTTTTCCATTTTTTTAGAAGACGAGGGGGAAGAAAACAATGATTTCTTGCTGCGGAGGGCGAAATCAGATGGTCCCTCGAGGTGTGGCTTTTGGGACCATCGCCCGTGCATGCACTACTTGGAAGACTTGGAGGGGAGGAGAAGAGATAGAGATGAGAGAAAGTGTGCAAATCAAACAAACAAAACTAGACCTAACTAAAATGTGACTCCCTAATAACCTAAGACTTGGTCTATATAGGAAATAAGTAGTCAATAGTGAATACCCGTTCTGTCAACAAATCTAGCCAAGTTGCTTAAGGGGAGGTTTGGGCCCAAATGTTTCCTAGGGAAGACCCCAGGTGCTTGTACAAACCCGCGCCTGGTCGTTTGACACAGCCCCTCAGCCTGAACACCAGATACAGATGACAGAATTGGTATTAATTAAAGAGAACTTAAGACCTAAATAGCAAGCCTAAGTTGATCAAGCCTTAGGGGTCAAGTTGATACGAATTTTAATTAGGTCTAGGATGCTATAGTGCACACGGAATGTGGAGGGCGTTTATTGGGTTGTTGCCCTATTATTTGATTTTTTGTGTGTGTGCAGGAATTGGAGAGTGGCTCTAATGAAAATCAAGTTGTCACACAATTTTCTTGTATTTATGTCTTTTAGGATTCAATTTAATCAAATGTGTTTTAGGGTTTTTCTAATTAAATTTTCAAACAAGTTTGAAGATCCACAATCAAAGGAAAACAAGTTGTATGGGTGATTGTATATTTCCTTTTAATTGAGTCTCTAAAAAGAAAAAAGAAACCCTAAGCCAATTTTCCCTAAAACAGAAATTTTACTACCAATGAATTATTTTTAGGCTTTTAGAATTAAGTAGTGGTCCAAACCAGTCAAACAACACCACTACTTTGAAGAAAATCAAACAAGGATTCCAAAAAATATTTTTTAAAGATTTTAAGAATTTGTTTGATAATTATTTTAAATTTTTAATTGTACTGGTGTCAAAGTCCAGAAATGATACCTGTGGGTATTGTGGACTTTTCAGTATTACCACCGACCTCAGAAAATTTTTGTGATTTTATATGATATGTAAAATTTCACAAGGATTCTAGAAAACTAAAATTCACAAAAATTGGATGAGTACAAAAATTCTAAAAATTCGCAGATAGTAGCAAAATAGGAAGATTAAAGGGTGTGACCCCTTTGCAATCCACGAATTTTTAAAAATTAAATACAAATCCAATTGATCTAAAATTTGTGACAGATGTTCCAAACTTAATTGGGAATCACTTTATGAAATTTTATTATTTTAGGAGGCCTATGATGTTAGGAATCGATTTTTCAAGTCCGGACAGAAATCTGGACCCGAAAAATAGAACACCAATACTTGCAATGGAGTGGTGTTGAAGAAGCATACAAGCAAACAACGGATTTTATAATGCACCACTCCACTTAATTAATTTTTTTTTTGGGATCCTGAAAGTCAAGTTTAATATATTTGTGGTAGTTTTAATTAATTATGTGACCAGAAAGAGGAACCAACCTGAATTTCGCGGGAAGAAAAGGAACTTTGAGCTCTCGCTTCCAGATTCCCGCCATCCCGCTGTAGTTCCTGCACACACAAAAGAAAGAAAGAGAAGGGGATGAGATCCACTTCAAGCAATAGAAAATTAATTAATGCAAAGCCGTGCCTCCCCAGCAACGGCGCCAAAAAGTGATAGCGAAATACGTGTGATTTGTAAAAGCGGGTTTTTAACGTCGTTGTAACACGCGAATCTGCTTTCGCTTTTAAATTTATATCCTAGATAGGGGAGTATCTAGGGTCGTCCAAGGAAGCAAAAATTGTAAAATTAATCCTCTTGCTTACAGATAGATCTCAACTTTCTTTTTGATATTTTTCAATATGTAAATTTTTTTTGTATTTTGAAAAGACGAGGGCAAACTGCAGATTGTAGCGAAAAGAACTAACACCTACAAATGATTAACTAAAATATAAAAGATAGAAATATCTTCTACCTAAGCTCACTCTAGGCAAGTGGAGGCCTAGGGTAATTAGGAAGAAGAGGTGAAACAAGTGCTAGAACCAAAAACAACTGCAATAAAAAGCTAAAAGAAGGCAATTTGATTGAGTAGAATGAGTGTTCTTTTCAAGGACAAGTAGAGGAATGCTTCTACTAGAATTAATCAATCTAAAAGCAAGAAAAGAAACACAAATCCTCTTAAAAAAAATGGTGAAGAAGGGAGTCTTCTTGCTCCAAGCCTAGCTGCTCCTTGGCTTGAAAAGAGAGCCTCCTTCTCCTTCCTTGAGAGCTCCTCCAAGGTGGAAGCTTCCACCTTCAATGCTCTCTCCAAGGGGTGGGCGTGCACCACCCTCAAGAACTCCTCCAAGGTGGTGTGGACCACCTTCAAGATCTCCTCCAAGATCTTCCTTGCCTGGCTTCTCCTTTGGCTGGCGTGAGCCAAGAGAGAATGGAAGAGGGGAAGGCACCAAGGGGACAAAATATCCCCTTAATCTTCTTCTTCTTCTCTCTTGGACGTGGGCTTCTTGGTGGAATATGAGAGTTAAATTGCTAGCCAAGGATGGCTTGAATGGTGGTGGGTAGTGGTCTTTTTATAGGGTAGGATGGGGGGTTAAGGTGCCCCTTGAAATGGAGGGCTAGGATGGAAGAATGGAGGTGGTTGGTGATCCTATGGCTAAGGAGAGTTGGCGCCAACCCAAGGGGTGTTAAAGGGGTAGTTATGGTGGTGCTGGTGTCTTTTGGTGGTGGAGAGACACCACCATGTTGGCGCCAACATGGGGTCTTCTAGAAGGGGGGTTAGGTGGATGGTGGAGATGATCAAGGGAAATTGTGTGGTGGAGATGAGGGGGGATTTTGGAGGGAAAAGTGCCGCCATTAAGGGGGTGGTTAGGGTAGTTTCTGGCGCCACTTTTAGGTGTCTTTTGGAGGTGGTGGGTAGGTTAGGTTGGTGCCAAGTAGGTTAGCTTATGTGGAGCTTAGCTGGAGCTAGTTGGGTGGAGTTGTTAGGTGGGTTTTTGGGGTGGTACAAGCCAAGGAAGTTGGAGCATAGCTAAGCTAAGCTAAGCTAGCTTAGCTAATGGAGGAGTAGAGGAGAAGGTGTTGGAGCTAGAGTTTGGAGGGAGGAGCTGAGGAGGAGAAGTCTGGAGCTGAAATTTGGAGCTGGCTGCTGCTGAAGAGGCTGGCATGGAACTATTCTAGCTGGCTTAGCTTGCTAGTTCTTTGCTAGCTACTAAGCCGAGCTAAGGTAAGCTAGCTTCTACCATAATGAGCTAAGGTGAGCTGGGTCTGATGCTCCCGGGGAGAATCAAGCTGGTTGAGGCAGCTAAGGTAGCTTAGCTCAACTGAGTTGAGCTAAGCTGAGTCCACGGGAGCTGGACTTGAGCTTCCTGAGCTGGGATGAGTTCTTCTTCAGCTGGCTGGAGCTGAGTGGAGCTGGATGTAGCTGGATCTGAGCTGGGGTGAACTCCTGTCAACTTAGCTGAGCTAGCTAGAGCTCCCTGTGGACTAGTTGGAGCTGAGATGAGCTAGACTCAGCTAAGTTGAGCTGGATCTGAGCTGACTTGAGCTAGGGGGAGCTAAGGTGAACTCTCTTGAGCTGCCATCCAGCTGAGATTAGCTGAATGGAGCTGGGATGAGCTAACCCTAGTTCAAGTAAGCTAGGTTCCAGCTGCGGTGAGCTGGATCAAGCTGAGGTGAGCTGGATCAAGTTCAGGTGAGCTGGATTAGGCTGAGTTCCAGCTAGTCTGGGCTTCTCCTTCACCATTTTCCTTCTTGAGTGCTAGGGTTTTACGGATCTATATATCTGTACATCCCTAACACTCACAAAAACATATTAAAAAGATAATAAAAAATGCAATGCATGCCTAACCTATCTTATGCCTAAATGCAGCCCAAAAACCCGTTTGCGGAGTAAAATCCTAAGAACTAGGTTTGTTTTAATGCATAAGAATGATGATAAACTGGAGTTTATCACTTTTCTCTCTCTTTTCTTTTTATTTCTAGCTTCGGATTAGCTTCTCAACACGGCCTGTATCGGATTCCTCGTCCCCATCATCAATCCTCAAGGGTCCTTGGCTTTCGAGATTTCGAGATAATCCCGCCCATGGCAACCCCCAGAACCCTGGCTTTCGAGATTTCGAGATAATCCTGCCCATGAAGTTCCGTGGCCAAATTCAGACCCTGGTGATCGACATTTCGTGATAATGCCGCCCATGGTATCTGAACCAGCAGAGTGCTTACATGCCCCCAGTAGGATATTTAAATATCCTAAGAGACAACCACCGAGGAGACGATATGTTGTTACGCATCTTCGAGGGGAATTTCCCGCCTCTCCGCACTGGGAACTCGTCCAAATCAACTTGTGTTGATTGGCCGCTCCTAATCTAGGTGACTTTTTCAGAACATTAAATGCTTTTACGTGATTTGGATGTTTATGCACACTGAACCAGACTGTGTGTGAATTTGGGGTGCTTGGGTTACCGAATCCCGCAAACCGAAGGTCAGTTAACGAGGCCAAATACTTCCTACTCCTTAGACCTAATACTTAAGCTTCGCATTTTCCCCAACCTCTTGAGGATTATCCAAATTTTAGCGGATACGTGAATTTTTAAGCTAAAGAATCTAGCCCAAGAGGCCTAAGACCAGCGTTCTCGCTAATCTCTTGTTATGTCTCCTTAGCACTTTTCTTCTATTTCTTTTCGTGATCTGGTCTAGAACTTCAGTTAATTCCTTAATCTTTTACTACTGACTATTTCTTTTTCTTTTTTTCATTTTGTGCTCCTTTTTGTCATTTTTGCTCTTTTTTCTCCTTATGTTTATGTGGCTTACAAAATTTCCTTCCTCCCCCATTTTTTGTTCTTTTTCATAATTTTTCAATTTTTTTTTTGTGTTTTTGACATATGCAAAAATTTTTGTGTGAGAATCCTTCTGATTTTTTCTTGGTTCTGTATGTATGCACTTTATCACCCCCCCATGCCTAAGTTTTGCAATGTCATTATAAACGGAGGGTGTGAAATAGTGTTGAGGTTAGGGACTTAGAACAGGATACATCGAGTGGGTGAATGGGTCGAAAATGACTGATGCGGATGATTTCAAGCTCTGATAAGTGTACCAGAGGTGGGATCAACTGTCTAAGGCTGAACTCAAGGTGCAATGGACGTGGAGTACGGACGGATAATCAGATGGGTCTCTGTTTTTGGGATGACGAGTTGCCTCCCGTTAAGTGCTAAATTCAATGCCTTCAGCCGAGCGGAAAATGGGGTGGAGAGGGAGTGGTCAAATCAATGGAGTTTTGGAAAACAAGCACCTTAATTAAGAGCCTGGTTGGTCCAACCAGGTGCTTGTTAAGATCAGTGGGCTGATGATGCAGCCCAAACCCAATAAGTCTGGTGGGTTGATAGATGTAGATCAACAAATGTGGAACCCACCATATGCAATGAAGTTCTGATGGATATGGAAGTGAAAACTCGGGTTTAGGCTGAGTCGAATCAGCCTGGTCAAAGTAGGGTTCCGAAAAATAATCAATGTAAGGTGTGGAATCCCTACAGGGGTGATCACAGAATGTTGGCTCCCATTTTTCGATTCGATCAATGCCCGATACCCAATATAGATATGGAGTTGAATCATCTGCAAACGGCTCAGTGAGAGGTGAGTCGGAATAGAAATTGAGTCCAGTTGCTGGTCAAGGTAGAGAACGGGTTTTGATTGGTTCTGTATATGTGGAGCAGGTGGCTTCAAAGAAAATTGGCTTGTTATAATCAGGAAGCAGATTTTCTTTGATGTTATGGTCAGATTCGAAATCGTCTGAGAGTTTGTGAAAATCAAAGTCTGAATGAGATTCAAGATCATGAGTTCCACCATAGAATAAATCATATGTTATATACTCAGCAGCCTGACTGGGGTCTAGCCTAAATGTGAATTCTAAGCTTAAAAAGGTATCCTTATCTGGTAGAGGCTCAGGTTCAAAGCTAGTAGGGCAGACCCAATTGAAACCCCGCTCATCCAACTCCTCGATTTCTGTGTCGTAGATTGGCATGACTTCCTAAAAATCGATTAGTTCCTCTGAGGATGTTGGCGAGGGATATTCATCAAATCGAGGCCCAAAGTCATATACTTCATTGAAAGATTGATCTTCTTCATATGGGGCCTTGAAATCTTCAAAATAGGTTTCAGATCTAGGTTCTAGGCTTAGGATGTGGGTTGAATTACTAGAATCTAGGTCTGAATAACCTTCGAGGGTCACCTTATCAGAATAAGGGATGGAATTTATATCCTCGAGAGGTTCAGTTCTAATCTCATTATTGCAGGAGTCTTGGGATTCTAAAATGGGCTCAACATTGTATTTTCCTGCATTTGGAGCTTCCCAACCTTCTTCAATATCAGGCACATTATACTCCATCTGGGTTGGGAATCAACAACCATTTTGTGCCTCAAACCCGAGATCAGATTTATCCTCGATGTTGTCCCAAGATAGTTCATCCTCTGTTGTGGTATATACGGGTACTTCTGGTCAATAACTTGTTTTACTAATCTCATTATCTCTTCCCATTTTTCAAGACTATCTTGGTGTTGCTTCCAAAGTCGAGGATCTGTCATACATTGAAGGTATTCAATATTGTGCAGTTTTTCTATCTCAATGTACGCAGTAAAGAGCAAGTCACGGGTTGATCCTTCTGTGGCTTCTGCTAATAGTACTTGGGCACAAGTTATGATAAAGGTTGTGGTTGTTGGGACATCAACCTGAATGTTTCCTACTGGTGTTGAGGTTTCTTCTTTTTCATAGAATTTCATGGCATCCTCAATCATTTTATCTCTCATGGATCTCTGATATTCAGGTTTCTTGAATGGTGGTCCTAAGTGGTTTGGCTGCATATTTGGATCACGTGGTGGAGTCAAGATGTAGAATCAGAGTTTGAATCAAGATGTAGAATCAAGTTATGAAGCGATTAGATCTGAATAACGAGTCCCACTGAAAATGTGTATGTGTGCTCTAAAGAGAAAAGATGAGGGACTGGAGGTGTTTTTGACCCAATCAAGACACCCAAAGACGTTTGGATGACTATGGAGGTTCGGGGCGGATGGACCCCTGGATCAGAAGATCGTCCACCTGAGAATTACCTGGGCAGCCAGAGAGGGAAAGTCCCACAAAGACCCCTACACGGTAGAGCGTCCCCACGGGTTACAGGGTTTCCCCCACTCGACCTCTCTTGTCACTGAGATTCCAGGTAGACCAGAATGGGGACCTTGACCTCTTAAGTCTACCACTTTTATGTCAAAGGTGCTTTAGGGTTCTCACTTGAACTTTCGATGTTTTGATATTGTGACCTAATTTAGAGGTTGGTTGACCCAAGGGGTCAACTTCACCTGACCTGTCCTATAGATGGCAGAATGATTCTAAGTTTGGAGCCTAGAGATCACCCTGATTTGACTCCCAGGTTATTAGGTCCAAAAATTTTAAGATTCAAGTGATTTTAGAACTCAATTTTTCTTAGGGTTTGTCTTGTTAATATCTCTTCAATCTAGGGCTTGGGTAGCACACTGATGCGGGAGGGTTTATTTCCTTTTATGCAGGCATGTGTGACTAGCACTTCAAGACCCTACTGTGGAAACCCTAATTTGGTTCTATTTCCAATCCTTTTTATCTTTTTCACAAAAATTCTCTTTGGACTTGAAAGCAAGAAATGTGTTGTCCACAGAGATTAAGCATGATTTCTATTAGGCACATGAAATTGTGGGATAGAATCTAAAAAAATCACTCCAACTTCAAGAACATTTGAAAAAATTTTCGCAAAATTAGGAAACATTTGCCTTAAAGATGGTGATTACTATATAAAGAAGGCAATTGATTCCTAAATTGATTTTCTTCCTTTTGTCTTTTCAGGATTAGGGAATGGTTTAAGGAAGAAAAGAAATTACCTGCCCTGGAGTGGTTGACTTACGGGAGGGATTTTCTGGTGAAATACCTGCAAGATCAAAACAAAGCAAAGTACGGCAAGTTAGTGTTCAATATGATAAAAAGAATGTAGAGACTAGTGATAAATTGCACGTTGCTCCCCAGCAACGGTGCCAAAATGTTTATCGCGCTTGATCGGGTTTAAAGAATGTCACATTGTAGTATAGCCGAAAAAGGGTTCAAAACAAATAAAGATTTTTATTACTCGAAAACCGGAGTATCCGAGGTCGAACACAGGGAGCAATCGAAATTTACTACTAATCTCAAATGTAATTAAACACTCTAATTTACTCAAAATTTGAATTCAAATATGAATGTATGCAGTTAAAAAGTAATTATGACAAAAGAGTAAAATTGGACGTCTGATCACAACATCAGACGTCTTAAAAGTGTTTTCCCTTTTTCTTTTGCTTTCTTTCTTCTGCAGTCTTCACTTTGCCTTTCTTCTTCTTTCTCTGCAGTTTCTCTTCCTTTCTTCTTATTTCTCTCTTCTGCGAAGACATCTTTCTTCTGTCTTCTTCTTCTCAGTAGTCTTTACTTCTTACTTCAGATCTACAGGTCTTCTTCCTGCCTTGATCTTCTTCCTGCCTTTGCTCCTTTTCTTGCAGTCCTTTCTCTCTGCAGTCTCTCTTTCTTCCTTCTCTTCTCTTCTTCGCTTAGCTTCTTCTTCTGCTTCTTCTCTTTGCGGCTAAGTCTCTCTTCTTCAACCAGCCTGCCTGCACAGAGAGGTGGAAGCAAAACCTACCCTGCCCCTCTACCCGAACGTCGCTCTCTTTCTGAAGTTCACTCAAGGACGCTTTCCCAGAGCCATGGGTAATCAGGTTGGATTTCGCACCCGGGACCAGGTACATCGGCAGGTGGGTGATGTGCGAGGTGTGCTCAGAATGGGTCGGGTCGGATCCCGCCAGATCCGCGAGGTGAAAGTGCGGACGAGGCGAGCATGGGTCAAGTGAGGGACCTCACCCCTGTGCGTTCGGAGGCGAAGAACGTATAACACAAAAACAATTTATACCGCACCTGCGCTTCGCATTTCGACGATGTGGGACTATTAGTCCTGCCCCGCTCTCGTACGTGCCGACAGACGATTCTTCTTCGATTTTCAAGGCTGCGGACATCGCTGCGCTCCTTGCTGGGCTAGATCACTTCGCACTGCTTTCCCAAGTCCGCTGCACCTGAAGCCTAGAGGTCCTGACGCCTGAAGCTACTGAAGCCTGGAGCTGCTCCAATCGTCAATGGCGGCAGGGGCTAGAATCCTGTCAAACACATATACGGCCTATTGGCCTAATCAAACCAGCAGGGCACCTTTGCCGTGGCACGGCGAAGGTGGTGAGCCATGTGGCAGGCCGTGGGATGGCCTAGGAGTGCGTGCCTAGGTTAACCTATGGCCGGGGGTGTGGGTGTGTTCGGGGGACTGTGGTGGAGGCGTAGAGGGATGGTGGATGGGCGGAGGTTGTTCCTTGTGGTGAGGCAAAGCTTATGAGACGGTTGGCGAGCCGTGTGGAGGGGAGGAATGGTGGGGGCGGCTCGCCGGAGGTCGGTCGGAGGCGAGGAAGATGGAGGTAGTCAGCGACGGTCAAGGGGAAATTAAATGAAATAAAAGGGGGAAAAGAGAGAGGGGAAGATGGAGAATGTATTAAGCGTAACTACAGGGATGAAGGGGGATGGAGAGGCGGACAGCTGTACCTGCTGTCGTCGGAGAAGAAGCTGCCCAGTGGAGGAAGACGGCGACGACGACGGGGCTGAGGCGGCGTGCGCGGGTGTTGCGCGACGCGGAGGAGAATCAGGAAGATGACTCTGCCACTGGTTTTGTGGCAGAGCGAAGAGGGAGGGGAGGGGGCTCGTTGGGGCTCGCTGGGTTCTTGGCCGGGAAAGAAGAGATGAATTGGAGGTGGAACCTCAGCCAGGTCGAGCTGAAAATGAGCGGTCGGGTTTAGGGGTTCTTTTATAGGCACTGGGCCTTGCTTTCAGAGCGTGGAGGGCATGCCATTACCTTCGCCGGCTCGCCAGAGAAGGAAAGAGGGTGGATACCCAAATCCCTCGTGCGTTCGCATGAGAGATTGGGTTCACACCAGGGATCAAGATTGGCCTTAGATGGAAGGGTGTTCCTCAGAGAATCTCCCTTCCATTTCTGGGAGGGGATCTCTGAGGAATCAGAGAGTATTCCCTCTCTAATCCTCGTCGGAGAAGGATTCTGCCCCAATAATGACGGAAGGACCTGATTGTAAGGTTGACGAGGAAGTTAGGGTGCTCTCAGCGATGATTTTCAAAAGATAGGGACCAAATTATGATTTGGGTGTACTGAATTGCAAAGTAGGTCAAGATGACCTCCCCTTAGGTCAAAATTTTGGTACAAACCTAATTTGGACCTAAGAAATCCAATGGTGAAGTTGGATTTTAGGTTTGACCACGTTTGACTGGATATTTTGTGTAAAAACCTAAATTAGGTTAATTGATGAACTAGGCCCTAATCTAGGTCAAACTGGGTTCCAAAGGCCAAATTGAATGTTCTAAACCCTAGAGGATATTTTTCCATGATTTTTAGAGGGTTTACTTGATTTTTATCCTGACCGGAACCTTGTTGAATTAAGCGGGTCTGTTTTAGGGTTACCAAATGTCATTTAATTCCTAGATTGCACATGAACCCATTTCTGATTGACTCAACCCACTTTTTATCTCATTTAGACCTTTTGACCTATGTTTTGCCTCTGAGAAATCCCGTTTATGTACTGCAATGGTAAAATTGCAGTTTTAACCTTTATTTCATGTTTTCTTCTCAGAATACTTATTCCTTCATTTAGGCCTTCTACTAGGTTATGTAGGAGCTTTTATCTTCTTTCTTGGGTCAAAATGAGCTAGTTATGGCTCATGATGAGGCTCTCATCACTGGGTGTGGGGCAAGCTTCTCTTGAGCTTTGGAAAGGGAGAGAATAGAAGGAAGGGATGAAGATTTCGTATGGAGGAGGTCTCCTTTTATAGTTGCAAGGAATGAGGGCAATTTGGTCTTTTTAATCTCAAAACATTAAATCAGGGGTCTTTAGTGACAAATAAAACCATCGCTAAAGCCCCATCTTGGGTGACGTACACTGCCCACTCATCTTCCATGCCGCCCACGTCCTTCCTTTCTCGACCGTTCGATCGTGAGATCGAACGGCTGAGACGCGCCCTCGCTGTGCCTCCTCAAGCCGCAATGGCCACGTTTGATGGCACGTCACGCGCGGGTGTGTGATAGCGCATTCATCTGATTGGGTGCATGCAGTCGCCTGATCTTCATCGTGCGGTCGAATGCACGCACGCATTTGCTCCAAGTGAGGCATCCAGCGGTCTCGAATGTGCGCCTGCGCTTCGCGTTTGAGTGCTCAACCAACTGCACTACGCGCGTGGATGGGTGAGTGGGCTAACTCATGCGCGCACGATAAGGACCGTTGGATTGAGATCCAACGGTCGAGGCAGCTCTTCAGATGATGCTTCAGAGAATGGGCGCGTCGGTTGGGATGCATTCTCAACCGTTGGATCTTGATCTAACGGCGAAGATGGTGGATGCTAGCGGCTTCAGAAGTTGAAGATGGCCGGTTAGGTGGCTGAGATGGTGCCACGTGGTGCCATCTTGGTCGTCCATCTTCTGGATGATGTAAATGGTGCCACGGGTGTCAGATTGAATCGATTTTCACTCCATTAGGCTGTGATCGTCGATCCGAATCCATCCGTGTGGTCGGATTTGTCATCTGAAGTGCGGATTCACACCATCTTGGCCCTTGATCTTCTAGGGTTCCTCAATCTCTATCTGATGCTACACATGTCTGATTAGGGCAATCTTAGAGTCATTGAACTCCAATCGTCGCCCTTGATAAAAATTTTGCCCTGTCTTTGAACATAAAAGTAGATAATTAACCTCCATTTTATTCAAACAAATCTAAATGCAAGATGATGCATGCTATGCAATATTTATAGTACCTATGCTGGGTGGACCTATTTTGTTGATTTTCCATTTTAGAAGAAGAAGGAAAAAGCGATCCTTTTACGCGTGGGGCGAAATCAAAAGGTCCCTCCAAGTGCAGAGTTTGAGATTGTTGCCTGTGCATAAAGTGGAAGAATGGGAGGGGAGGAGAAGAGATGGAGATGAGAGAAGTATGTAATTAAAACAACAAATTATGGACCTAACTTAATTATGACTCCCTAAAAATAACCTAATACTTGGCTTACCTAGGAAATAAGTAATCAATAGTGAATACTCATTCTGTCAACAAATCTAACCAAGTTGCTTAAGGGGAGGTTTGGGCCCAAGCATTTCCCAGGAAAAACCCCAGGGGCTTGTACAAACCCGCACCTGGTCGTTTGACACGGCTCCTCAGCCTGACGCTAGATATAGATGATAGAATTGGTATTAACTAAAGAAAACTTAAGACCTATATAGCAAGCCTAAGTTGATGAAACCTTAGCGATCAAGTTGCTACAGATTTTTGTTAGGTCTAGGATGTTATAGTGCATACGAAATGTGGAGGGCATTATTTGGGGTAATGCCCTGTTATTTCAATTCCTTTTGTGTGTGTGTAGGAATTGAAAAGTGGTTCTGATTTCAAACAAGTTGTCACACAATATTATGTATTTCTATCTTTCAAAATTGGATTTAAGTTAGTGTGTTTTAGGGTTTCCATCTTAAGAGTTCAAACAAGTTTTTGAGATTCAAAATAAAAAAGAAATCAAGTTGTATGGGTTGAGATCAATTTCCTTTTAGTTGTTTGTCTCTAAAAATGAAAAAGAAACCCTAATCCAATTGATCCTGGGACATAAATTTAACTACCAATGGATCTTTTTTAGGCTTTCTGTGTTAAGTAGTGGTCCAAAAGGATCAAACAACACCACTACTTTATGGAAAATTAAACAAGGATTCCATAAAAAAATTTTTTACGATTTTAGGAATTTGTTTGATATTTTAAAGAATTTTTCTTTGTGCTGGTGTAAAAGTCCAGAATTGATACCCATAGGTATTTTGGACTTTTCAGTACCACCACCGTGCCTCAGAAACTTTTGATGATTTTATGAGATGTGTAGAATTTCACATGGATTCGAGAAAGCCAAATTTCACAAAAATTGGTTGAGTATAAAAATTCTAAAAATTCACGGACTGTAGCAAAATAAGAAGATTAGATGGTGTGACCCCTTTGCAGTCCTCTAATTTTTATAAATTAAATGCAAACCCAATTAGTCTGAAATTTGGAACAATGTTCCCAACTTAATTTGGAATCTTTGCGTACAATTTCAATATTTTAGGAGACATATGGTGTTAGAAATTGATTTTTCAAATCCAGATAGAAGTCTGGATCCGAAAAATAGAACACCAACACTTGAAATGTAGTGGTGTTTAATGGTGCAAACAAGCAAACAATGTGTTTTAAATTGCACCACTCCACTTAATTAAGTTGTTTAAGGTCCTAAAAGCCAAGTTTAGTATATTTTGGTAGTCTTTTAATGCTTTATGTGACAAGATAAAGGGAACCAACCTAAATCCACGGGAAGACAAGGGATTAGAGTTCTTCCCAGAATTCCCGCTTGCTTCCTGTAGTTCCTACACACACGAGATAGGAGAAAAGAGAAGGGGATGAGATCCACTTCAAATAAGAGAAAAGTGATAAAAGCAAAGTCGTGCCTCCCCGACAACAGCGCCAAAAAGTAATACGAATTTTGTGCGGTTTATAAAATATGTCATTGTAATGCGTAAAATCGATCAACTATTAAATTTATAAGACTTAGATAATGGAGTATCTGGGGTCGTCCAAGGAGGCCAATTTGTTTGCTAAATCAAATCTCTTGCTTTAAAGGGAACTCAACTTTCTTTTTGGTGTTTTATATATATGATTTTTATAGGTTTTGAAATAACATGAACACTTGAGTTTTGTTAAAAAAGACTAACCCTAATAGCTAATATCAACGTGACAAAAATTGATTCTTTCTAAGCTCACCCTAGGCACGTGGAGGCCTAGGGTAATTAGAAAGAAAGAGTGTTTGTGCACTAGGAATAATGCGACAAAAACAACAAAACAAATTGCGACAAAGGCTATCTTAAAAAGAAGGCAACTTTTAATTGAGAAAGAGTGTTTTATAAAAAAAACCCTAGTAGAGGAATGCTTCTACTACTAGAATAAATGTAACAAATAAAAAAAGAAACACAAATCCTACTGAAATGATGGTGAAGAGGGGAAGATCCTTGCTCCATGCCTAGCAGCTCCTAGGCTCGAAAAGGGCTCCTTCTTCCTTGAAATTTGTGTCCTCCAATGCAAGCCCACAAGGGGGCATGCACTATGCTCCTCCAAGGTGGAAGCTACCACCTTCAATGATCTCCTCCAAGGGTGGGCGTGCACCACCCTTGCTCCTCATTGCCTGGTCATCCTCCTAGTGGTAGAGTGCTCCTCCTCCTTGGCATGTGATATAGACACATCTATTTAGGTTAAAATGCCTAATCATGCATGTTCCTAGGCTTAGATTTGCATTTCATGTTATAAATATTGCATATCATGAATCATTCTAACTTTAGAGTAGTTGTATATATTTTAGGCTAATTAGATCCCTTTTATGGTCAGGGGAGAAGAGGATTTATTTCACAGCCTCAGATGGACCATCGGACCATACAAATCTAATTAGGATGACGATCAGAGTCTAACGCCTCCAAAATCGTCTAGATCAGACTCCTGTACCATCATATGAAGTCCGAGGAAAATCAATGGCCAAGAGACAATGCAACATCCATACGGGCTTTGGATGAAAAATCTGACCGTACGAATGAATCCAGAGTGACAATCGCAGTCTAGCAGTGTGAGAATCATCTCGATCCGAGCACCGTGGCACCCTCTGCAATAAAAAGAAGATGGACGGTCTAGATGGCACCATGTGGCGCCATCCAGACAGCCCAACATTAACCACGGCCGCCCCAGCCTCACTCATAGAGAGATCTCAGCTGTTGGATCTCAATCCATTGGCTGAGGGTGAACCACGTCGCCTCACCTTCACAAGAGAAGAGCTCAAGATTACATGTAGTCATTGGATGAGAATCAAACAGCCACGATCGCACGATCAGCTGATGCTCGCGCACCAACCCGCGCACCCGCAGCGCAGCGCCAACATGCACTCAAACAACAGGGCGTGCGATGGGCGCACAAGTATAGCAGCAACAGGCATGGGTTGGCGCGGACTTTCAGTGACAGCCAGGGTGGATCTTTAGTGATGCTTACAACTGTTACTAATTGCTCGTAGGCGCAAGGCCAGCTGCGGGCGTGAGTGGTAGGGGCACGATCTTCAACAACAGCTACATGGGGTCTTTAGTGACGCTTTCAGCTGTCACTACAGCCCTCTACACGAATTTCTTCTTCCCTTCACTATATAAACACCCCTACACCCCCCATTCCTCTTCATCTCTACCTACTCTATTCCCACCTACTCCTAAGCTCTAGCAAGCCTACCAACGCTCCGTTAGAGCTTACTCTCGAACTCCCAAGATGCCTATTAGTGTAACGAACCTCTGCCACATCAAATATTCCTCCCTTTTCCCATCACCATTCATAGGTTGCCTTGGAGCTATCCTCTCACCTCCATTCCAGTAGCAGATCATCTCCAGCTCCTCACCTCCATTTTGGAGCCACGCTAAAGCTTTCCTCTACCTGACGTCCTCCTGCATCTCACCTCCGTCGTCCTGCTCCTCATCTCCTTCATCCAAGCTTCCACCAAGCGCCGTCGTCTCACCAAACAGCTGCTTCAGGAGATTTCTTCTCACCCCTTTCACTTTTATGCTTTCATAGTTTATTGTAATTGACATTCATGCAATATATCATATTTGATTCCATCCCTCTCTTGCGATTGCTTGTCATTTTATTTTAAAAAATAAAAAAAATATAACAAAACCCCAAAACACCAAAAAGAAACAAATCGAAGCGTGATTTTCATACAAAGTGAACGCCGCCTCCCTGTGTTCAACCCACGACTCCGTTGGAGTTTCAGTATAAATTGTATTTGATTACGAGTTTTGCGACTACAACAATGAGTTACTCTTAACCCCGATTTTCAAACGTGTGAAACGCATGCATTAGGGTGGCACAAGGATCAAGAAAGAAGGGGAAGAAGGCACCAAGGGGGCAAGTAGGATGCCCCCTTAATCTTCTTCTCTTCTTCTTCCTTGGCCTTGAATTATGATGGGTATAGGGTAGAATTAAAGCTAATGGAGGATGACTTTTTTTGGTGGAATATGATGGGTTTTTATAGGGGTTGAAGGGGGTAGAGTTGGCGTGAATAGGTACAGGGCTAGGATTGATTCTAGGGGTGGTTATGGGTGGTCAGGTTCAACCTAGGGCTAGGGTTAAATGGCGCCAATTGAGGGGGCACAAAAGGGATAGTTATGGCTTTGGTGCCTGATATAGACACATCTATCTAGGTTAAAATGCCTATTCATGCATGTTCCTAGGCTTAGATTTGCACTTCATGTTATAAATATGGCATAATGTTTGTCGCGCTTTTGTGCGGTTTGTTAAAAGATAATATCGCGTTGTAATATAGCCGCTAAAGCGTTCAAAACAAATAAAGATTTTTATTACTCGAAAACCGGAGTATCCGAGGTCGAACACAGGGAGCAATCTCAGTACTTTGTAAAACCCAAGAATACAACTGTTACATGCAAATATAATTGATTCAAAGAGTTTTTAGAAAAAGTAGAATTAGACGTCTTAAATGTGATCTTTCTTTCTTTCTTCCTTCTTCTCCTTTCTGCTTCTGTATCTTTCCTTCTGCTTTGCCTTTCTGATCTCTTTGCAATCTTCCCTTGTCCTTCTTCTTCTTCTCTGCGAAGACTTCTAATCTTTCTGCTTTCCTTCTCCTGCGAAGGCTTCTTTCTTCTTCTTCTGTCTTCTTCTTTGGCTTGCTTTTCCTTCTTCTGCAGCGGCCAAGTCCTTCTCCTGCGATCAGCCTGCCTGCACAGGAGCAAAACCTAACCCTTCTCCCTCTACCCGCGCGTCTCTCTCTCTCAAGCAATTCACTCAGAGCTGCTCTCCCAGAGCCACAGGCATTAATCGGGTCGGATCGTACCCGGGACCAGGCGCACCTGAAGGTGGTGTGATGCGCGAGGAGTGCGTAGGTCTAGGTCGGGTCGGATCCGCCAAGTACGCGTGGTCAGGTCGCGGACGAGGCGGGTGTGGGGTCAGTGAGGGACCTCACCCCTTTGCTTACTGAGGCGATAAGGGTATATCACAAAACCAATTTATAGTGTACCTGAGGTTTGTAATCCCACGATGTGGGACTAAAGGTTTCGTCCTTCCCTCACGCGCGCCCGCAGACTCTCATGTGCAATTGCCCACGCTGAAGGCCCTGCTGCTGCTCCAAGCTGAACTCAGTCACCTCGCAACACTTGCGAGAGGCTGCTGCACCTGCCGCCTGGGAAGCCTGACGTCTGCTGCTGCTCCAAGCTTCCTGCTGCTTCGGCTGTTAATGGCGGCCGGGGCGTTCACCTGAGATTCCACAGAACGGCCTATTGGCCTAATCAGAATAGCTGGAAACCTTCTGATAAACACCAGTTTATCATCATTTTTATGCTTTAAAACTAACCTAGCTCTTAGGATTTTACTCCGCAAACGGGTTTTTGGCCTGCATTTAGGCATAAATTAGGATAGGCATGCATTGCATTTTTTATTGTTGTTTTAATGTGTTTTTGTGAGTGTTAGGGATGTACAGATTCACAGATCCCTAAAACCCTAGCACTCAAGAAGGCAATTGGTGAAGGAGAAGCCCAGACTAGTTGGAACCCAGCTTGATCCAGCTCACCATAGCTGGAACCTAGCTTACTTGAACTAGGGTTAGCTCATCCCAGCTCCATTCAGCTAATCTCAGCTGGATGGCAGCTCAAGAGAGTTCACCTTAGCTCACCCTAGCTCAAGTCAGCTCAGATCCAGCTCAACTTAGCTGAGTATAGCTCACCTCAGCTCCCACTAGTTCACAGGGAGCTCTAGCTAGCTCAGCTGAGTTGACAGGAGTTCACCCCAGCTCAGATCCAGCTACATCCAGCTCCACTCAACTCCAGCCAGCTGAAGAAGAATTCATCTCAGCTCAGGAAGCTCAAGTCCAGCTCCCGGGGATTCAGCTTAGCTCATCTCAGTTGAGCTAAGCTACCTTAGCTGCCTCAACCAGCTTGATTCTCCCCGATAGCACCAGACCTAGCTCACCTTAGCTCATTTTGGTAGAAGCTAGCTCACTTTAGCTTGGCTTAGCAACTAGCAAAGAACTAGCAAGCTAAGCCAGCTAGAGTAGCCCCATGCCAGCCTCTTCAGCAGCAGCCAGCTCCAGCTCCAACTCCAGACTTCTCCTCAGCTCCTTCCTCTAAACCCTAGCTCCATTACCTTCTCCTCTACTCCTCAATTAGCTAAGCTAGCTTAGCTTAGCTTAGCTTAGCTTAGCTATGCTCCAACTTCCTTGGCTTATACCACCCCAAAAACCCACCTACCAACTCCACCCAACTAGCTCCACCTAAGCTCCACATAAGCTAACCTACTTGGCACCAACCTAACCTACCCACCACCTCCAAAAGACACCTAAAAGTGGCGCCAAAAACTACCCATAACCACCCCTTAATGGCGCCACTTTTCCCTCCAAAATCTCCCCTCATCTCCACCACACAATCTCCCTTAAACCCATCTCCACCATCCACCTAACCCCCCTTCTAGAAGACCCCATGTTGGCGCCAACATGGTGGTGTCTCTCCACCACCAAAAGACACCAACACCACCATAACTACCCCCTTTAACACCTCTTGGGTTGGCGCCAACTCTCCTTAGCCATAGGATCACCAACCACCTCCATTCTTCCATCCTAGCCCTCCATTTCAAGGGGCACCTTAACCCCCCATCCTACCCTATAAAAAGACCACTACCCACCACCATTCAAGCCATCCTTGGCTAGCCATTTCACTCTCATATTCCACCAAGAATCCCAAGTCCAAGAGAGAAGAAGAAGAAGAAGATTAAGGGGATATTCTGTCCCCTTGGTGCCTTCCCCTCTTCCCTTCTCTCTTGGGTCACGCCAGCCAAAGGAGAAGCCAGGCAAGGAAGATCTTGGAGGAGATCTTGAAGGTGGTCACGCCACCTTGGAGGAGTTTTAAGGGTGGTGCACGCCCACCCCTTTGGAGAGAGCATTAAGGGTGGTAGCTTCCACCTTGGAGGAACTCTCAAGGAAGGAGAAGAAGGAGGCCCTCTTTTCAAGCCAAGGAGCAGCTAGGCTTGGAGCAAGAAGACAACCTTCTTCACCATTGTTACAAGAGGATTTGTGTTTCTTTTCTTGCTTTTAAATTGTGCAATTCTAGTAGAAGCTTTCCTCTACTTGTCCTTGAAAAGAACACTCATTCTACTCAATCAAAAATTGCCTTCTTTTAAGCTTTTTATTGCAGTTGTTTGTTTTGGTTCTAGCACTTATTTCACCTCTTCTTCCTAATTACCCTAGGCCTACACTTGCCTAGAGTGAGCTTAGGAAGAAGATATTTCTATCTTTTAGATTTTTAATCATTTGTAGGTGTTAGTTCTTTTCACTACAACCTGCCGTTTGCCCTCGTCTTTTCAAAATACAAAAAAATTACATAGTGAAAAATATTAAAAAGAAAGTTGAGATTGTATTCCAAGCAAGAGAATCAATTTTGCAACCATATTGCCTCCTTGGACGACCCTAGATGCTCCCCTATCTAGGATATAAATTTTAAAAGCGTAAGCGGATTCGCATGTTACAACGACGTTAAAAACCCGCTTTTACAAATCACGTGCATTTCGCTATCACCTTCGCCGTGGCACGGCGAAGGCGGTGGGTGAGGCTGCAGGTTGTCGGTCGGCCTAGGCGTGCATGCCTAGGTCAACCTGTGGCCGGAGATGGTGGGTTGTTCGGGGGGTGGTTATGGAGGTCTGGAGTGGTAGTTGTGGGGTGGAGCGAGTTCCTGGTGGTGAGGCGGAGCTCCCGAGGTGGTTGCGAGTCGTGTGGAGTGGCGAAGTGGTGTGGGCGGCTCGCCGGAGTGCGGTCGGAGGCGAGGAAGATGAAGGCGGATAGGTACTGTCGAGGGGTAATCAAGTAAAATAGTTGGGGGAAAAGAGAGAGGAGAGGGTGGAGAACGTATCTGGGGTTGTCTGGAGGGAAGGGAGGCGGCGGAGAGGACGGCTCGTAACTGCCGTCGTCGGGGAAGAAAGACCCTGAGGGAGGAAGCGGCGACGAAGACGAGGTCAGAAGCACGCGCGCGGGGTACAGCGCGACGCGGGAGGAAGCGGCGGAGAGGACTCTGCTGCTGGTATGGCAGCAGAGCGACAAGAAGGAGGGAAGGAGGTCGCCGGAGCTTGTGGGTCGTTTGGCCGGAGATGGGAGAGGGAGGAATTTGGAAGGGATCTCCGTCAAAATCAAGCTTAGCCTCTTCGGCCGGAGTTGTGGGTTCTTATATAGGCGCTGGACTGGGTGTGCAGGACGTGAAGGGCACGTAATTGCCTGAGGTTGGTCGCCGGAGATGGAAAGGAGTTAGGATACCCAAATCTCTCGTGCGTTCGCACGAGAGATTGAGTTCACACCAGTGATTGTAATTGACTTTATAAGGAAGGGAATTCCTCAGAGAATCCTCCTTCCATTTCTGGGAGGGAATCTCTGAGGGATTAGAGAGCAATCCCTCTCCGAACCTCGCCGGAGCTCGGTTCTGCCCTAGTAATGGCGGCAGGACCGGTTTGCAAAGGAGGCGAAGAACCTAGGGGGTTCTCTGCAACGGTATTCAACAGATAGGGACCAATTTGTGATTTGGGTGTACTAAATTGCAAAGTAGGTCAAGATGACCCCTCCTTAGGTCCAAATTTTGGTACAAACCTAATTTGGACCTAAGGAATCCAATGGCGAAGTTAGATTTCAGGTTTGACCTCGTTTGACTGGACATTTTGCGTAAAAACCCAAATTAGGTTAATTGAAGAGCTAGGACCCTAATCTAGGTCAAACTAGGTTCCAAAGGCCAAATTAAGTGTTCTAAACCCTAGAGTATGTTTTTCCATGATTTATAGAGGGTTTAATTGCTTTTTGTTTTGACCGGAACCTTGTTAATTTAAGCGGGTCTGTTTTAGGGTTACCAAGTGTCATTTAGTTCTTAGATTGCACATGAACCCATTTCTGATTGACTCAACCCACTTTTTATCTCATTTATACCATTTGACCTCTGTTTTGCCTCTGAGAAATCCCGTTTACGTACTGCAATGGTAAAATTACAGTTTTAACCTTTATTTCATGTTTTCTTCTCAGAGCACTTGTTCCTTCAGTTAGGCCTTCTTCCAGGTTATGTAGGAGCTTTTATCTTCTTTATTGGGTCAAAATGAGCTAGTTATGGCTCATGATGAGGCTCTCATCATACCCCCATGCCTAGCTTTTGCTAGTCCCTTAGCAAAATTTCAAAGTTTTAACTTCCATTCTACACCCTGAGTGTCTGTCAACAATGATAAGTGCTTCTCCTTTTCTTTTGTGATTAGGTGGGAATGCCGACAATAGGCCTAGAGGTACTCAAGTACCAACCAAAATCCGGACCTGTTCCGCTTTAGCCTCAGTCTTCTGCAAAGGTTTCTACGGCCCACAGAAACTAACTTAGGGTTTGTTGGACTCCGCGGTTAAAGCACCCGTGCTTGAGATATTTTTAGCCTAAGTTCAGTTTGCAGTGCATTTTTTTTTTGTAAGAGAGGGATAGAAGATTTATTTGTTTGGAGAGCTTTTCTCTCTCTTTTCTTTTTATTTCTAGCTTCGGATTAGCTTCTCAACACGGTCTGTATCGGATTCCTCGTCCCCATCATCAATCCTCAAGGGTCCCTGGCTTTCGAGATTTCAAGATAATCCCGCCCATGGCAACCCCCGGAACCCTGGCTTTCGAGATTTCGAGATAATCCCGCCCATGGCGTTCCGTGGCCGAATCCAGACCTTGGCGATCGACATTTCGTGATAATGCCGCCCATGGTATCTGAACCAGCAGAGTGCTTACATGCCCCCAGTAGGATATTTAAATATCCTAAGAGACAAGCACCGAGGAGATGATATGTTGTTACGCATCTTCGAGGGGAATTTTCCGCCTCTCCGCGCTAGGAACTCATCCAAATCAATTTGTGTTGGTTGACCGCTCCTAATCTAGGTGACTTTTTCAGAACATTAAACGCTTTTCACGTGATTTGGACGTTTATGCGCACTGAACCAGACTGTGTGTGAATTTGGGTGCTTAGGTTACCGAATCCCGCAAACCGGAGGTCAGTTAACGAGGCCGAATACTTCCTAAGCCTTAGACCTAATACTCAAGCTTCGCATTTTCCTCAACCTCTTGAGGATTATCCAGATTTTAATGGATACGTGAATTTTTAAGCTAAAGGTACTAGCCCAAAAAGCCTAAGACCAGCGTTCCCGCTAATCTCTTGTTATATCTCCGTGGCACTTTTCTTTTCTTTTTCTTGATTCGGTCTAGAACTTCAGTTAACCCCTTAATCTTTTACTAATGACTATTTCTTTTCATTTTGTGCTCCTTTTTGTCATTTTTTCTTCTTTTCCTCCTCTCATTTGTATGACCTTGAATTGTTCCTCCCCTCTATCAAGTCTTTTTTTTTTTTTTTTTTGTATGTGAAACCCTTTCTTGATATGAATTTTCTGACATTTTGCACTTTCATACCCCCCCATGCCTAAGATTTGCAATGTCCCCATTGTAAATTAGGTGGGTTCGAGTTCAGCTTAGTTCATGTATTAGGACAGGTGTGTGGTGAGTGAATGGGTCGAAGTGACTTGTTGCGAACGATTTCTAATCTCGGGTAGGTATACCTGAGGTGAAGTCGGCTGTTCTAATGGATGAACCCTAAAGTGCAATATGAGTTCCGCATAGAGATGTCAGAAACGATTTCAGGTTTTTCAAAGAATGACGGGTTGCCTCCCGTTAAGCGCTGAGTTTTACGCCATCGGCTGGGCGCAATGAGCTCAAGAGGAATGGAGGGTAAAGGATGACTCAGTCCAATCTATATCGGTCATGTCAATGAACGGCTTGAGTCTCTGCCCGTTCACGACAAAGGGTTCAGAATCATGGCTGAGTGGGCTGATTTCAATAGCTCCATTTTCGAAGATTTGGCGGACTAGGTAGGGTCCGACCCACTTGGATCTTAGCTTTCCCGGGAATAGTTTGAGTCGAGCATCAAAGAGTAAAACTTTTTGACCAGGATGAAAGACCTTTCTGGAAATGTGTTTGTCGTGAAAAGCTTTAACCCGTTCTTTGTAAATTCGCGAGTTCTCATACGCGTCGTGGCGTAATTCATCGATCTCGCTCATTTGAAATCTTCTGTGGGTTCCAGCCTTAGAAAGGTCGAGATTATAGGTCCGTACTGCCCAATAGGCTTTATGCTCCAATTCGACGGGGAGGTGACATGCCTTCCCGTACACTAGTCTGAAGGGAGACATTCCTAATTGGGTCTTGTGGGCGGTCCTATAGGCCCACAATGCTTCCGGAAGCCGAGAAGACCAATCTTTTCTATCAGGTCGAACAGTAACCTGAAGGATCTTCTTGATCTCTCGGTTAGATAACTCAGCTAGACCATTAGTTTGGGGGTGGTAAGGAGTAGAGATTCGGTGTGACACCCCGTATTTGGTCATTAGTGACCTGAACTGAGCGTTCGTAAAATGGGTCCCTCCGTCGGAAATTATAGCACGCGGAATCCCGAACCTTGAGAAAATGTTTTGATGGAGGAATTTTATAACGACTTTATGATTGTTGGTTCGGGTCGGAATGGCTTCTATCCACTTGGACACATAGTCAACTGCGAGTAAGATGTATTCGAAGCCATCCGAGTTCGGAAAGGGTCCCATGAAATCAATCCCCCAAATATCAAAAATTTCGCATACCAAGATCGGCGGTAGAGGCATCATGTCTCTATGGCTCATGTTGCCCAGAGTCTGGCAACGGGGACATACCTTACAGTGATCGTATGCATCCTTGAAAATTGTGGGCCAGTAGAAACCACACTGGAGGACTTTCGATGCGGTCTTATGTCCAGAAAAATGTCCACCGCATGCCTGGTCATGGCAGAATGAGAGTATGTCTTTGATTTCCACTTCCGTGACGCACCGTCGGATTATCTGATCAGCACCAATGCGGAAAAGATACGGGTCTTCCCATAGGTAATACTTGGCATCGGAACGCAATTTGTCCTTTTTGGCCTTCGACCAATCGGGCGGAATCTGATGTGATGCCAGGTAATTAACAATATCGGCGAACCATGGAAGACTTGTACTGATAGTCAGGAGGTGCTCATCAGGGAAATGTTCTGTAATAGGTCCGGAAGGATCAATAATTTCAGAAGGAAGGCAGGACAAGTGATCAGCTACTACATTGTGCTTTCCCGCCTTGTCGCGAATCTCGAGGTCAAATTCTTGCAATAGCAAGATCCAGCGGATTAGTTGAGGTTTCGCGTCCTTCTTGGCAAGGAGATGCCTTACAGCTGTGTGATCCGAGTATACGATAATACGGGAACCCAGGAGGTATGATCTGAATTTTTCCAGGGAAAATACTACGGCCAGCAGCTCTTTCTCAGTAACCGTATAGTTACGCTGAGCCTCATCCAGTGTTTTGCTGGCGTAGTAAATGACCACAGGTATCCCGTCAATTTTCTGCCCCAAAACCGCTCCTACAGCAAAGTCAGATGCATCGCACATGATCTCAAAGGGTTGAGACCAATCAGGGGACTGTAGGATTAGGGCCTGGGTGACTCGGTCACGTAGGATTTCGAATGCTTGAGTGCATTCCTTGGAAATTTCGAAAGGTACATCCTTGGAGAGAAGATTGGTCAGGGGGCGTGCGATCTTGGAGAAATCAGGGATGAATCGACGGTAGAAACCGACGTGCCCCAAAAAAGATCGGATGTCCTTAATCGAGCTAGGCATAGGGAGCTTGGAAATCAGGTTAACCTTAGCTCGATCCACTTGGATGCCTTTCTCTGAGATTAAATGTCCCAGGACAATTCCCTCAGGCACCATGAAATGGCTCTTTTCCCAGGAAAGAACCAAATTCACCTCGATGCACCGCCTGAGTATATGGACCAAGTGTTGGAGGCAATCGTCAAATGATTGTCCAAAAACTGAAAAGTCATCCATGAAGACTTCCAGATAATCACCTACCATATCTGAGAATATGGCAAGCATGCACCGCTGAAAAGTTGCTGGTGCATTGCAGAGACCGAACGGCATCCTTCGGAACGCGTACGTCCCGAAGGGGCAGGTGAATGTGGTCTTTTCTTGGTCCTCTGGATGGATTGCCACCTGATTATAACCGGAGTACCCGTCAAGAAAGCAGAAGAATCTATTTCCCGCTAGTTTCTCGAGGATCTGATCAATAAACGGTAGTGGGAAATGGTCCTTCTTCGTGGAGGAATTTAGTCTTCTGTAATCAATGCAGACTCTCCACAAATTAGCTATTCGGGTAGGAATGACTTCCCCGGTTTCAGTCGTGATGATGGTAAGTCCTGCCTTCTTAGGCACCACTTGTGTTGGACTCACCCAACGACTGTCGGAGATCGGGTAGATGATCCCTGCATCTAACCACTTAATGATCTCCTTTTTCACGACCTCCTGTAGGTTAGGGTTTAGGCGCCTTTGCATTTCTCGTGAAGGTCGTGAGCCTTCTTCCGTGTAGATTCGATGTGTGCAGTATGAAGGGCTTATACCAGTTAAATCATCTAGAGTCCATCCAATGGCTCTACGATGTTGTTGGAGAACAGAAATCAAACGGAGTTCCTGGTCAGGTGTGAGTCGAGAATTGATAATCACAGGAAACGTCTGATTTGAATCCAAAAAGACGTATTTTAGATGTTTAGGAAGGGGCTTGAGTTCCGTGACAGGATTGTCAGCAGCAGCGGGTGGTTCGGGGTTTGTATCGGGAGCAATGGTAGGAGTCATAGGTGTGTCTAGATCATGTCCGCACTCCTCTGTTAGCGGTTTCTGATTCTCTAGTGGTTGATCAGGAATAATCAGGTTGTCCTCTATATGCAGTTCATCAACCACGGCTTCGACATCACAAATTTCCTCTATCACCCCGCAATTAATCCCTTGATGGGCCTTGAAAATGTCAATCTTCAGATTTTGATTACCAAATTTTAATTCTATCTGGCCGTCTTCGCAGTTTATATTGGCCCTAGCAGTGGCCAAAAAGGGTCTCCCTAATATGATTGGTGTGTCCCTTGGGTTCTTAGGTGCATCCATGTCCAGTACTATGAAGTCCACTGGGAAATAAAAATCTCGTACCCTAACAATGACATCCTCGAGTATTCCTTTGGGTGACTTGATGGATCGATCGGCTAACTGCAATGTCACCTCAGTGGGTTTAAGTTCAGATTCTTCAAGGTGGTCAAGGAGGGATGTAGGTATTAAATTTATGGAGGCACCTAGGTCTAGTAGGGCTCTATCAAGTTGGGTTTCACCAATTTTACAAGAAATCAAGGGAGTTCCTGGGTCTTTAGCCTTAGGTGGGAGTTTGCTCAAGATGACAGAGCTGGCTTGCTTTGATAGTACGATTGGGTTCCCATCCTTGGTTCGCGGCTTACGTTTAGGTGTGCATATGTCTTTCAAGAACCTTGCGTAAGCCGGTATGTGGCGGATTGCATCCATCAACGGGATGTTTATCTGGACCTGTTCAAAGAGCTTGACCAAATCCTCCTCAGGAGCCACAGGTTTGGTTGTCCTTTTTCCTTTGGTCAAGGCCTCAGGAAATGGGATCCTAGCTGGTTCCTCTAGGATAGGTCCAGGTTCTTGATCTGGGACAGTAGTATCTTGGATGACTACCCTAGGGTCTTGGCGATTATCAGGCTTGGAGTGGTTCGGATAGTGTGGGTCTTGTGTTGTTTTACCACTGCGTGTTGTTACAGAGTTTAATCCGGCCTGACTTTGGTTTGGGTTAGGTAGGAGGGGTGGCTGCTGCTGCAATTCTGCATAAGATGTTGACGCCTCCATCCCGTCTGGTGATGGAGTAGCAGGGGCCTGATAAATCAAATGTGCGTGGCCTGGATTTGGATTCATAACACGCCTCTGGGTCGGCACGTTATTTGGGTTGGGCAGAGGTTCCGAAGGAGGGTGCCAGGTTGGCGAGAATTTGCCATCTGGGCCAGTTGGTTGCGAACCTCTGTGATCTCGTCCTTGTGCTGTTTTTGCATCGCCGCATTCGTCTTTTGAATGTCAGCCAGTGTTTGAAGGATAAGAGTCAGTTGATCCTGATTTTGCCCGGATTGGTAGGTGGGATTGGGCCGAGGCTGAGGCGGCTGATATGGACGAGGAGCTTGTGGGCGGGGTTGATATGGTGGTTTTTGAGAATTTCCTGCCCACTGAAAGTTAGGATGATTTCACCATCCAGGGTTGTAGGTATTGGAGTATGGGTCATTCTGGATGGCGTTGAGGTCCTCGCAGTTCTGAGGAACCTCAGGAAAGTCAGAATACGAGGGTTCAGAGTTCCCCCAACTCGAATAGAAGGGATCAGAGGTTACTCCGGTCCGAGAGGTAGACGGGGGTGGATATGGGTCCATCCCCTTGGCAGGTTGGTGATAGATGTTTTGCACTGTTTCCCTTGCCAGAGGAGGTCGTGTAAAAGAATTTTGTGCAGAGGTGGCTTGCTGCAAATGTTGAGTTAGCTCGTCCACCTTCTTTTCTATGATAGAGACCTTGTCCAACCGACTGGCCATCAGTTCCAGGTCGACAGAAGTGGACAGGTCCTGCGTCTCATGTGTCCCTCTTAGATTCGTCGATGCGTGGGCATTCGTCCTGTCGAATAAGCCCAAGGAGTCATTGTTTATGGAGTTCTCGCACATGTTTTCGAGAATCTCCCATACCGTGTCCTCGTGTTGGCCCATGATGTTTCCTCCACATGTTGCATTAACGAATAGACGAATATCCTCATGGAGTCCCTGGTAAAAAGACTGGACTTGTTCCCACTTAGGAACTCCGTGATGGGGGCACTTTCGCATGAGATCTAGGAATCGATCCCAAGCTTCATGAAGAGGTTCTCCCGGTTGTTGAGTGAAATGAGTGATCTGGTGGCGCAAGGCATTTGTCCGGCCAACAGGGAAGAATTTTTTCAAAAATTCGGACTGTAATTCCTCCCAAGTGTTGATCGGGCGGGTCTGAGTCTGATACCAGTGTGCAGCCTTGTCCAAGAGGGAGAACGAAAACATTTTCATGAGTAGGATGTCCCGGTTTTGTACATCTGACCCGAAGGTCTGGGCCAAATGCTTGAGTTGTTTAATGTGTTGGAATGGATCCTCCGAGTTAAGCCCATGGAACTTCGGTATGGCATGAATCATATTGGGCTTCAGATCAGAATCGGGTCCTCCAATTGGGATTCGTACTCGGGGTTCGATTGCCACCGCAGCAGGATTATAGTGATCTCGCATCATAGGTCGCTGCGGTGGGTTTACAAAGTTCTGAAAGAGATCGTTCAAGCGTTGAAGTTGGTGTTCAAGGTTATTCTCCTCTTCAATGGGTTGTGCCATGATGGGAGAAGAAGGGGAATCAGGGTCTGAGTCAGATGAAAGATTTATGTGGCGGGGTTGCTGCACAAACAAGGGCGTCGAGGCTTGGCCTCGACGAGAATGAATTTCTAAGGGAGGTCTTAAAGGTGGTCTTAAGGACCTCCTACAGAACATGCACCGAAAGATGTGATGAGATTAGAAGGTGCTGGACCCAATCAAGACACCCAAGAATTGTTGGGTGACTATAGAGGTTCGGGGCAGATGGACCCCTGGATCAGAAGATCGTTCACCTGAGAAATACCTGGGCAGCCAGAGAGGGAGAGTCCCGCAAAGACCCCTACACGGTAGAGCGTCCCCACGGGTTACAGGGTTTCCCCTACCCGACCTCTCTTGTCACTGCGGTTCCAGGTAAACCAGAATGGGGATCTTGACCTCTTAAGTCTACTTTTTTTTATTTTAAGATCAAGGTGCTTAATGTTCCACTTGAACTTTTAAGTATTTTGAGTGCAAAAGTGACCTAATATTAAGGTTGGTTGACCCGAGGGATCAACTTCACCTCTTGTTTCTTTGAGAGCTTTTAGGTCCTTCCTTTTATGGTTCAAATGGATTATCAGCCTGATTTGCTTAGGGTTCCTCTTGTATAAATCTTTTCAAACACGGTTTAGGCACACCTCTTTTTGGAAAGTTTGTTTTCTTTGTTTTAGAGAAGATGTGTCTCTAAAAACCCTAGCTTTGCAATCCCTAACTTGGCTCTAGTGGGTCCAATTTAGTTGCCGTAGAAATTAGCACCTAGGGCTCAATCAAGAAAGTTTTAGCCCTAGTTGCCTTAGTTGGATGAACAGATAAAAATATGTTTGAAATGAAAATCAGGCAACTTGATGAGTTACTAAATATGAGACAGGTAGCCCTAAGTTGATTTCCCTCCTTTTTTTTTTTAGATTGTGAGAGGGTTAAGAGAGAGGACTCATGGAGATTACCTGTTCCTTGGAGAGTCTGTTGTGCAGTTGCTATTCTTTCCTTTTTGTTTTGCTTTCCCTGAATGAACACAGCAAAAGAGAGAAGTCAAGTTGGATATTAGATAGAAAAGTTGTACTCAAAAGTTTTAAAAGTGCCCGTTGCTCCCCGGCAACGGCGCCAAAATGTTTGTCGCGCTTTTGTGCGGTTTGTTAAAAGATAATATCGCGTTGTAATATAGCCGCTAAAGTGTTCAAAACAAATAAAGATTTTTATTACTCGAAAATCGGAGTATCCGAGGTCGAACACAGGGAGCAATCTCAGTACTTTGTAAAACCCAAGAATACAACTGTTACATGCAAATATAATTGATTCAAAGAGTTTTAGAAAAAGTAGAATTAGACGTCTTAAATGTGATCTTTCTTTCTTCCTTCTTCTCCTTTCTGCTTCTGTATCTTTCCTTCTGCTTTGCCTTTCTGATCTCTTTGCAATCTTCCCTTGTCCTTCTTCTTCTTCTCTGCGAAGACTTCTAATCTTTCTGCTTTCCTTCTCCTGCGAAGGCTTCTTTCTTCTTCTTCTGTCTTCTTCTTTGGCTTGCTTTTCCTTCTTCTGCAGCGGCCAAGTCCTTCTCCTGCGATCAGCATGCCTGCACAGGAGCAAAACCTAACCCTTCTCCCTCTACCCGCGCGTCTCTCTCTCTCAAGCAATTCACTCAGAGCTGCTCTCCCAGAGCCACAGGCATTAATCGGGTCGGATCGTACCCGGGACCAGGCGCACCTGAAGGTGGTGTGATGCGCGAGGAGTGCGTAGGTCTAGGTCGGGTCGGATCCGCCAAGTCCGCGTGGTCAGGTCGCGGACAAGGCGGGTGTGGGGTCAGTGAGGGACCTCACCCCTGTGCTTACTGAGGCGATAAGGGTATATCACAAAACCAATTTATAGTGTACCTGAGGTTTGTAATCCCACGATGTGGGACTAAAGGTTTCGTCCTTCCCTCATGCGTGCCCGCAGACTCTCGTGTGCAATTGCCCACGCTGAAGGCCCTGCTGCTGCTCCAAGCTGAACTCAGTCACCTCGCAACACTTGCGAGAGGCTGCTGCAGCTGCCGCTTGGGAAGCCTGACGTCGGCTGCTGCTCCAAGCTTCCTGCTGCTTCGGCTGTTAATGGCGGCCAGGGCGTTCACCTGAGATTCCACAGAACGGCCTATTGGCCCAATCAGAATAGCTGGAAACCTTCGCCGTGGCACGGCGAAGGTGGTGGGTGAGGCTGCAGGTTGTCGGTCGGCCTAGGCGTGCGCGCCTAGGTCAACCTGTGGCCGGAGATGGTGGGTTGTTCGGGGGGTGGTTATGGAGGTCTGGAGTGGTAGTTGTGGGGTGGAGCGAGTTCCTGGTGGTGAGGCGGAGCTCCCGAGGTGGTTGGCGAGTCGTGTGGAGTGGCGGAGTGGTGTGGGCGGCTCGCCGGAGTGCGGTCGGAGGCGAGGAAGATGAAGGCGGATAGGTACTGTCGAGGGGTAATCAAGTAAAATAGTTGGGGGAAAAGAGAGAGGAGAGGGTGGAGAACGTATCTGGGGTTGTCTGGAGGGAAGGGAGGCGGCGGAGAGGACGGCTCGTAACTGCCGTCGTCGGGGAAGAAAGACCCTGAGGGAGGAAGCGGCGACGAAGACGAGGTCAGAAGCGCGCGCACGGGGTACAGCGCGACGTGGGAGGAAGCGGCGGAGAGGACTCTGCTGCTGGTATGGCAGCAGAGCGACAAGAAGGAGGGAAGGAGGTCGCCGGAGCTTGTGGGTCGTTTGGCCGGAGATGGGAGAGGGAGGAATTTGGAAGGGATCTCCGTCAAAATCAAGCTTAGCCTCTTCGGCCGGAGTTGTGGGTTCTTATATAGGCGCTGGACTGGGTGTGCAGGACGTGAAGGGCACGTAATTGCCTGAGGTTGGTCGCCGGAGATGGAAAGGAGTTAGGATACCCAAATCTCTCGTGCGTTCGCACGAGAGATTGAGTTCACACCAGTGATTGTAATTGACTTTATAAGGAAGGGAATTCCTCAGAGAATCCTCCTTCCATTTCTGGGAGGGAATCTCTGAGGGATTAGAGAGCAATCCCTCTCCGAACCTCGCCGGAGCTCGGTTCTGCCCTAGTAATGGCGGCAGGACCGGTTTGCAAAGGAGGCGAAGAACCTAGGGGGTTCTCTGCAACGGTATTCAACAGATAGGGACCAATTTGTGATTTGGGTGTACTAAATTGCAAAGTAGGTCAAGATGACCCCTCCTTAGGTCCAAATTTTGGTACAAACCTAATTTGGACCTAAGGAATCCAATGGCGAAGTTAGATTTCAGGTTTGACCTCGTTTGACTGGACATTTTGCGTAAAAACCCAAATTAGGTTAATTGAAGAGCTAGGACCCTAATCTTGGTCAAACTAGGTTCCAAAGGCCAAATTAAGTGTTCCAAACCCTAGAGTATGTTTTTCCATGATTTATAGAGGTTTTACTTGCTTTTTTTTTTGACCGGAACCTTGTTAATTTAAGCGGGTCTGTTTTAGGGTTACCAAGTGTCATTTAGTTCTTAGATTGCACATGAACCCATTTCTGATTGACTCAACCCACTTTTTATCTCATTTATACCATTTAACCTCTGTTTTGCCTCTGAGAAATCCCGTTTACGTACTGCAATGGTAAAATTGCAGTTTTAACCTTTATTTCCTGTTTTCTTCTCAGAGCACTTGTTCCTTCAGTTAGGCCTTCTTCCAGGTTATGTAGGAGCTTTTATCTTCTTTATTGGGTCAAAATGAGCTAGTTATGGCTCATGATGAGGCTCTCATCACATAACATGCATCATTGTGCATTTAGAGTAGTTTTATATATTTTGTGTTAATTAGGTTCTTTTTATGGTCAGGAGAGGAGATGATTTATTTTAGGGCCTTGGATGGATGATCAGACCATACGGACCTGATTAATAGGACGATCGAAGTCTAACGCCTCTGAAATCGTCCAGATCGGAGTCCCGTAGCATCACATGAAGCCTGAGGAAGATCAACGGTCAGGGGGCAATGCGACATCCATACGGGTTTCGGATGGAAAATCCGACCGTACGGATGGATCAGGAGCGACGATCGCAGTCCGACAGCATGGGAAGCATCTCAATCGGAGCACCGGGGCACCCTTTACAAAAGAAAGAAGAATGGATGACCTAGGTGGTGCCACTTGCGCCATCCAGGCCGCCCAACGTCAGCCAGCAGCAGTAGCACGCCCGCACAGCTGTAGCCGCGCGCAGCGCCCCTCGCACAGCCGCAGCCGCGGTCAGTGCACCGCGCGCAGCAACAGTGCACGCGCACAGTTACCGCTGCGTGCAGCGCAGCAGCAACGCATGCCGCATGCATGTGCACGAGGTGCAGGGAGCACAAGGCATGTGATGCGCGCCAGAGGAGTTCGCCAGTGGGGCTGGCGCCAGCGGGGCTGGCGCAGATCTCCAGCGACGCACCTTTAGTGATGCTTACAACTGTCACTAATGGTCAGCGCATGCCAGCAAGTGGATTTGAAGGCCGGATCTTCAGTGACAGCTGCAGCGACGTTTATAAACGTCAGTAATGACCCAAAAGCGAATTTGTTCTTCCTCCACTATAAAAGGACCTACCCACCACCATTCCAAAGCATCTCTTCCTTTCTTCCTCTCACCACCTCCAAGGCTCTAGAGAGAGCTTGTCCTAAGCCCGGGATGCTCCTCTAGAGTAAAACCAAATAGTTTTCCGTCCTCTCACCCCCCTTCGTGGAGCATCCCGTGGCCGTCCTCTCACTGCCCTTCGGGAAGAAGATCCTCGCCGCGACGTCGTCCTACCCCATCCTCTATCCTCCGGCTTCGTCCTCCTTCGTCCTGCTCCTCACCACCTTCCTCTAGGAGACGTCAGAGTGAGTCGTCCTTCGAGCAACCGTCGTGGGGGATTTCTCTCACCTCATTCTATCTTTTTATGCTTTCATAGTGTAGATTTTTCCTGCTTTCATAGTTGTAACAAACAATTCTTCATAAATAGATGTTTGTTTCTCTTTCTCTCTCATATATATATTCTTGCAAGTAGATTAGCTAGAACTCATCAACCTGATCTCTTGCCTGCTAAAAACCAAAAAAAAAAAAAAAAAGAAAAGATAAAAACGACCAAAAACAAATAAAATCGAAGTGCGATTTTCAATTAAAGTAAACGTCGCCTCCCTGTGTTCGACCCGGGACTCCCTTGGAGTTTCGGTATAAATTTTATTTGATCAACGTGTTTTGCAACTATGACGATAGGTTACTTGTAACCCTTGTTTCTAACACGTGAATCACGCACGACCATTTTGGCGCCGTTGCCGAGGAGGCAACGGAATTTACTTTATTGTTTATTGCGTTTCTTTGCATTTACATAGCATTAACCCTACTTGTCTTTGATCTACTGTCTTGCAGGTACCCTACCATGGAGATCCAAGTGCGGTAGACCGGAGTAAAGTGCAGGTAGAGTGTTTTGTAAGTATCTCTCATACCACCCCCACCTTAGTTTTCATTCCATAACCGAATAACTCAAACCCAAATCAACTTAGGTGCTTTTTATGAACCCTAGGATAGATTTGGTTGTTTGTTTGCCACTTCCACTCACCTCGGCATCCACATAAATAAAAAAATAAAAATAAAAAAAGTGTTATCCGATTTTGGGATTTTTTTGAAAACTACACACTTAACACCCACAACTTCTTATCCTAAGGTACACAATCACTTTGATTCTACCACATAACCGGGATCTGACCTGTGGACTCGGTACACTTCAACTAAATACACATAAGTGAGTAGAAATCTGAATAGGTTAAAAATTCTTGTGTGCCTAAACTAAGTGGTGTAATAGGCCAATTGATTGAGCTATTTTTGCCGCACCACTCAATCTAAAACTAATCCATCAAGTAGCTTGCCACTTAGGGTTGATTCTTAGGGCTGAACCAAGCACTCCACATTATTTTTGATTTTTAAAGGAACATATCATCACCCGTGCTTTTAAAACTTGGAGTGTTCTACTAAACCTTGATTGAACCAACCTAAGGATTAAACCCTAAAAGCTACTAAACAAGGTTGAACTCTAAATGACACATCATTGAATAACCTTGTTTAAGAACCTTGGTTGTGCACGCACACACATTTTAGCTAATCATTAAGGGCACAACCCATTTAAAGGGCCCATCACATTCCTGAAGCACCATTGTCCCAAGCCTAACTAAAATTGATTAGACTTGGCCCTAAGGACTGGTTCGCTTGTCGGGATCCAGATTGAGATTGTTCACGATTAACCTACTTATACTAGTCAATCTGATGTCTAGCTAGGGGAGTAGCGTCAAACAACCGTGGCTGGGGGGTACACTAGGAACCGGAGGCGTAAGCCAAAGGAAGAACATTCTTCCCAGTCCCTCCTTCTAACTGGTTGGATTGCCTGGACATAAGTAGAGTAAATTGTCTATAATCTTAGGACGGATTCTAAGAGTCTGTAGACCTTTAGGCTACCCAAACTAAGGACAGGCTTGCATTTTTGTATTGCAGGGCTCCTTTCACTTCTGATTACCCTCCTTACTTCACCATGTACCCTTCCACATCCTACACACATTCTACATCCTATCCTCCTACCACCACTTATCCCCAAGATGATTACTATCCTGATTTGACTTATAATTACCCATCCACTACCCAGGATGACTTTGATTGGGGATATGAATCTGGACCTCAGTGTCCAGGGCCTAACCCTGGACAACAAGACTATGATTATTATCCTTCCCAGAGCTATAATGATTATGGATCTCCATCCTTTGATGACCAAACCAACCCGATCTACAATCAGGAAGGATATAATGATTATAACACATACCCTCCCCAGTATTACATTGAAAATAGGTCATCACCCTTCTTTGAACAATCCAAGACGACCTACTACTAGGGAGGAACCCAAGAACCTCGACATCTTGACTCCCCTAGATTTAATCTGAACCCACCCAAACCTGAACCGAACCAGTCGGTTCAGGTGAACCAGATCCAGGATAGGGTGTTGGCTAATTTGAGGAACACTATGCAATCTTTTGAAGCTCAGCCAACACCATTCACTGAAGCACTGGAGCCTATGATCAAAATGATTGATGAACTTAATGGTTCTCTATTGGATTTGCTCCAAAGTGTTAGGGATAGGGACTTGGGTGAGTTCCTTCTTGGGAAATTATCGAGGTTGAGGATGAAATTTGTGGTTGCACTAGTCAAATCTTGGGATGATTCTCAAGATGAACCCCCTTCAGGAGAGCCAATGTTTGAACCCGCTCAGGCACCTGTCGGGGGGGATACATTTTCTTAGACTAGAGATGACCAGGATGGGCTAGAGCAACCATTCGAGGATGAACCGATTGATTCACCCGAGATCCCCGAGCTAGGGAGCGAGGAAAAATATGTCTTCACGGACCATGAAATGACATATGATTTTGAGACATATATAAATTAGGATCATCAATTCTTTGACTCTGAGGGTGAAGAATCTTTTGGCGAAGTCTCACTTGAACTTAAGGAAGAGGATTTTAGTGAGACAAATGGGCTTGAGGAATCTGACAAACCAGTTGATAGCCTAATTATTGAAGATTTGGATTTAGTTAGGGTTAACTTGGAGGATCCGAATCTTGATGATTCAATCAGTGACCCCAGTCCTCATCTGCACCCTGAAGAGATGACTTCTGAGATCTTTGTGCCCAAGTCAATCTTGATTCAGCCACGATTTCTGGACTTGGGAGAATCATATGGGGTGAGTAGTATGCTAGAGGTTCCGAAGCCTAAGCCCTTGATGTTGGAGGATAGAATTGTTGAAATAAAGATTTGGGAGGCTAATTCTGAGGGAAGTTTGATTTTGGATCTAAGGGTACCTATTGACTTAAAACCACCTACTTTCTACCAGGACCCTTACGATATCTTTCACATGCAACCCAAGCTCGAAATAACTGATTATTTTTCTGAGCTAGATGTTAAGTGGACAACCGCACCTATTGAACCATCTTTACCCGTTGTCCAACACTTTGGTCTTGGGTTGCACACCCCAAAACCGCAAGCCCAGCCCCACAAGCTTAACAACCTTCGGTTCTGGGTGATTTTCATCGAGAACCTGAGAACCACTCGACCCTGGGGCATGGGTCTGCACCATAATCTCGTCCACGTCTGTGGACATCTTCTACTGGCGTGTTTCAGGATCAATATTTTGATTTTGATTTTGAACCGCACTTGTGAATTCTCAATCTCTTCTTTGTATGTATGCTATGTCTAGCTGAAGGCATTAAACTTAGCACATGTGTATACACCCTTCTCTCTGCGGAGCTGACCAGATTTTCATGACACTCAGGCGATGTTCTATTTACTCTGCCCTTTTCATGTCTTTATTTTTACAACGAGGACATTGCATCATTTAGGCATGGGGGGGTGGATAATCAATTCCTGAAATCATTATGTTAACTCCGTAGAATTTCTTTTAGTTTCTTATAAAATTAAAAAAAAATTTGAAAATAAAAAAAAAGAAATTAGGAAAAGAGAACTTAGGCATTTGGAAGTTATTAACTCTAGGAAATGATACAAGAGGACCTAAACACTTAGACTCTTCAGGTCTTCGGGCTTAATTAGCCCGGGTGTCCACTCGAATGTGGACTTAGTCTTGAGTCCTTGCCAATTAAAACTCATTTTAAGTTGGTAAATAAATTGGGATGATAAGTATACGACTTATCAACCCACCCTCTTATTTGGGGGGATTTTAAGGCTAAGCATCTATACACTATTTGCACTGACTCACTTTCTGGCAGTTTTTACGGAAATTGGGTAGCTAATGGACCGACTTGGGTGGAATGGCTGGCAAGTTGTCGGTGGTAACAGCTCATCGGCCGGTTGTCCAGAGCCCACCCACAAGACCGTTTTCGCTGTACTGCCTTTAGGTAAATCTTAGATCAGGAAAGCCACCTACTTATAAAAAGAAAAAAAAAAGAAAAAAAAAGAAAGAAAAAGAAAGAAAGAAAGAAAAAAAAAAAAAAAACAAATAAAACCACACTTCACCGCACGAGTATGGCTGACAAGTTGTCGGTGGTAACAGCTCATCGGCCGGTTGTCCAGAACCCAGCTCACAAATAAATAAATGCACAATAATTCCCAAAACACTTAGGGAAGAAGCGGGGAAGTAGAATAAACCAGGGAGATATACACTGGGTTCGCCCTTGTGTTGACCCCATAAAAATAAGTAGGGAGAAAGCTACCGATCGTAAAGATAAACCTTTAGGCAAGGTCACCTAGGGTCGTAGAAACCCGAAGTCCGTTTTAACGGCTGTTTTGTGAGTCTATCACTTTTTCACAAAGATGCTTAGTGCTTAGAGTCCTTTTCGAGTCTTGGGTGGGTCGAGTAGCTGTAAAAAGTTATCCTGAAACTCTCAAACTCCAAAAGTACAAAAAAATTAGAAAAAAAGAAAAAATAAAAAAAATGTATCTTCCCTTTTCAAATAAGGCGAGGACTTGGGGGGTCTGGATTCTGGCAGACACCTGGGTACTGTTTAGTCTTCGTAGTTTAGAACCTTAGTTGAAATTTTCTATTGTTAGTAAACAACTTAGGCCTAAGCGATCTAGCCCTAATTTTGATTTTATACATTTCATGTAGTTTAATTTTGCTAGGGACTAGCAAAAGATAGGCATGGGGGCATGATATATACACATCTATCTAGATTAAAATGCCTATTCATGCATGTTCCTAGGCTTACATTTGCACTTCATGTTATAAATATGGCATAACATGCATCATTGTGCATTTAGAGTAGTTGTATATATTTTATGTTAATTAGGTTCTTTTTATGGTCAGGAGAGGAGATGATTTATTTTAGGGCCTTGGATGGATGATCAGACCATACGGATCTGATTAATAAGACGATCGGAGTCTAACGCCTCTAAAATCATCCAGATCGGAGTCCCGTAGCATCACATGAAGCCCGAGGAAGATCAACGGTCAGGGGGCAATGCGACATCCATACGGGTTTCGGATGGAAAATCTGACCGTACGGATGGATCCGGAGCGACGATCGCAGTCCGACAGCATGGGAAGCATCTCGATCGGAGCACCGGGGCACCCTTTACAAAAGAAAGAAGAATGGATGACCTAGGTGGCGCCACGTGGCGCCATCCAGGCCGCCCAACGTCAGCCAGCAGCAGTAGCACGCGCGCACAGCCACAGCCGCGCGCAGTGCACCGCGAGCAGCAACAGTGCACGCGCGCAGCTGCTGCTGCGCGCAGCGCAGCAGCAACGCATGCCGCATGCGCGTAAGCGAGGTGCGGGGAGCACAAGGCACGTGATGCATGCTAGCGGGGCGGGTGTCAGCGGGGCGGGCGCGGATCTCCAGCGATGCACCTTTAGTGACGCTTACAGCTGTCACTAATGGTCAGCGCATGCCAGCAAGTGGATTTGAAGGTCGGATCTTCAGCGACGTTTATGGACGTCAGTAATGACCCAGAAGCGAATTTGTTCTTCCTCCACTATAAAAGGACCTACCCACCACCATTCCAAAGCATCTCTTCCTCTCACCACCTCCAAGGCTCTAGAGAGAGCTTGTCCTAAGCCTGGGATGCTCCTCTAGAGTAAAACCAAATAGTTTTCCGTCCTCTCACCCCCCTTCGTGGAGCATCCCGTGGTCGTCCTCTCACCGCCCTTCGGGAAGAAGATCCTCGCCGTGACGTCGTCCTTCCCCATCCTCTATCCTCCGGCTCTGTCCTCCTTCATCCCGCTCCTCACCACCTTCCTCTAGGAGACGTCAGAGCGAGTCGTCCTTCGAGCAACCGTCGAGGGGGATTTGTCTCACCTCATTCTATCTTTTTATGCTTTCATAGTGTAGATTTTTCCTGCTTTCATAGTTGTAACAAACAATTCTTGATAAATAGATGTTTGTTTCTCGTTCTCTCTCATATATATATTCTTGCAAGTAGATTAGCTAGAACTCATCAACCTAATCTCTTGCCTGCGAAAAACCAAAAAAAAAAAAATTAGAAAAGATAAAAATGACCAAAAACAAATAAAATCGAAGCGCGGTTTTCAATTAAAGTAAGCGTCGCCTCCCTGTGTTTGACCTGGGACTCCCTTGGAGTTTCGGTATAAATTTTATTTGATCGACGTGTTTTGCAACTACGACGATAGGTTACTTGTAACCCCTGTTTCTAACACGCGAAGCACGCGCGACCAGTGCCCCTTAGGGTTGGCTCCAAAATGGGTTCTAGTAGGGGGGGCTGAGTTGGAGCCAGGTAGGGTTCTAGAAGGAGGGGTAGGTAGATGGCTAGGATAGGTTATATCGGTAGGTGTAGGGTGGATAAGGGGGCTGAAAGCTGGTGCCAAAAGGGAGGTGGTTAGGGTTAGTTTTGGCACCAATTTTTGGTGTCTTTTGGTGGTTGGTTGAGGGGTGAAAGGTGGTGAAGGTGGTGGCACCAAAGGGAGTAGGGTGGAGCTAGCTAAGGTGAGCTTATGTAGGGCTTAATTGGTGGAGCTAGTTAGGTAGGGTTTTAAGGTGGTGAATGGCCAAGGTAGTTGGAGTCTAGCAAAGCTAAGCTAAGCTAGCTTAGCTATTAATGGAGTAGAGGAGTAGGCAATGGGAGCTAGGGTTTGAGGAGAGGAGCTGGACAGAAAAAGTCTGGAGCTGAATTTGAGCTGGCAGTTGCTGAAGAGGTTGGCATGGAGCTGCTCTAGCTGGCTTAGCTTGCTAGTTCTCTGCTAGCTACTAAGCCAAGCTAAAGTAAGCTGGCTTTTGCTAAAAGGAGCTGAGGTGAGCTGGGTTTGGTGCTCCCAGGGAGGATCTAGCTGGTTGAGGTAGCTAAAGTAGCTTAGCTTAACTGAGTTGAGCCAAGCTGAGTCCATGGGAGCTGGACTTGAGCTTCTTGAGATGAAATGAAGTCATGTTCAGCTGGATGGAGTTTAGTGGAGTTGGGTGTAGCTGGTCTTGAGCTAAGGTGAACTCTAGTCAACTTAGCTGAGCTAGCTAGAGTTCCCAACGAACTAATGGGAGCTGAGATGAGCTAAATTCAGCTAAGTTGAGCTGACCTGAGCTAGGGTGAGCTAAGATGAACTCTCTTGAGCTACCATTCAGCTGAGATGAGCTAAATGGAGCTAGGATGAGCTAACCCTAGTCCAAATGAGTTGAAATCTAGCTATGGTGAGCTGGATCTAGATGAGTCCCAGCTGGTTTGGGCTTCTCCTTCACCAGTTGCCTTCCTGAGTGTTAAGGTTTTAGGGATCTGGCAATCTACTTATCCTTAACACTCACAAAAACATATCAAAAACACAATAAGAAATGCAATGCATACCTAGCCTAATTAATGCCTAAATGCAGCCTAAAAACTCATTTGCAAAGCAAAATCCTAAGAGCTAGGTTTGTTTTAATGCATAAGAATGATGATAAACTAGCATTTATCAGTTCTTCATAATTTAATTCACACATTAAAATCCTATAAGTAATGTAGTATACCTTTTCCCTACATGACTTCATCTTGAGTGGCTTCATTCCAAGGCTTCTACTCCAACCCTACTACAGCTCTAGCATTTTCCCTGCTTTAGATCCAACTTCAGGCCAGCTCCTAAGCTTTTATTGCCTACAAACCAAATAATATGCTAATTAGTACATTATCAGAGCATTATTTCATGATTATCTAAGTACGGCAGGAAAGATGCAATGTATGCTACTAATGCATGAATTATACTAAAATTATGCTAAGTTCTAACTCAATTCAAGTATTTTAAGTCTGTGATTATTGCACAATCATACCCACACGCCTAAATCTTACCAATCCCTAGCAAATGCGAAACTAAGTTATCTACAAATGGGTCCCTAAAGGATTGATTATCTTTATCAAGTGTAAAACTAGGGATTCTTTTCCTTTTTGTTTTCATCTAAGAATATAGAAATCTAGACAATTGTGAAAGTGTAGTTATGTAACTTATGCAACGGATTCAAGTGAAAAGCCAATTTAGTTATAAATCCTATACTTGACCCCTAGTAAAATTCTATCGAGATAGGCAAATTTCTTCCCTCATGGTATAACAAAATATTCTCTAATTTCTACCCTAGCTTTCAGCTTAGGTAGAAGATGTTTGAGTCAAGTGGGTTTGTATTTGGTGGCTCATACTCATTTGGTGCTACATATAGACTAGTACTACGGAATCTAGATTTCCAAACTATCAAGTAAATCAACTCAGAGAGAAGCGGGAAAACTGTGCTTACATTGGTTCCTTTTGTAGTTACTCTGCCTTTCTTTTTTTCTCTTCTTTTCTATTTCTTTTCTTGAGCAGACAATCTTACTAAATTTATAAGTAGAATCTATATTTGGTGGTCTCACATGGCATTATCACTTTAATAGAGTTCTAATAACCCTAACACTAAGTCAAAATTCCTTAAGTAGCATTCGGGCGGTTAGAAATACAAAAAAGTAGGTTAAGGCCATATTTGGTGGATCGCAAATGCGGTGGGTAATGTTGCCTCAATATGACAAAATATATGCACTACACACAATTATAACTCAACAATTTTTTCAAATATAATTTTTCTCTTTTTTTCCTATATTCTCTTTCTTTTCTTCTCTTTTCTTTTCTTTTTTTTTTACACATTTTCCTTCTTTTTTTTCTCATATCAACGCAATGCAATACGACATATGCAAATTTATTCAGGAGGCTTTACTGGGGATTGGTGGTGTTCAAAAGGATATCAGGTGGCTTATTTGGTGGAAGCGCCTACTCTCGGCACTGGGAAAGAGATGGATAGCACGGTGTATTTTCTAACCTCGATATCACAACCCTCCTTCAGCCAAGGATTCTGTAAAGGACAGTCGTAACTATCCACCTTAGTCTTAGTTTTATTAGAACTTAATCTCTACATATTTGCCATATTTGGTGGTTCCCAAAAATTCACACAAAGTTCATACGTGGGAATGGAGAGCGAAAACTATTCCTAACTCTGAGCATCATTACCTAACTGTCAAGAAATTAAGATTTCTTACACTAGTCTTAGAGCAGCAATAACACTCTACTCTCACTTCACACTGTTTGGTGGATTTTCTAGAAGAAGGTTTACCTGACTCCCTAACCACTGTCTAAGGGTTCAGGAAGAGAAGCACTGCTTCTTCTCGACAAACTAAAGATGTTTATCAGTCTTCACAGTGAATCCATTGCAAAATCTATGTGTGAGTGTGAAAATTTTATTGGGTTCTAGATTACAGGAATCAACTAAAGAATAAAATCCCTTATAAAACCTCTTGATAAAAACCTTATTCATGGATGCAATATATATATATATATATATGCTATTTGAGAGATTTGCTTGTGGATCAAACGAATACTAGAGAGGAGGGGTGAATAGTTTTGCTTCTTGAAATAGTAAAAGATAAAATAAATTCACAACAAAATCAAGCACAATTTACACCTGGATTTAGAGTGGAAACCCAAACCAGGTGAAAACCACTACCTAAGCCTCTCAGCTTAGGATTTTCTCGACTAGTCAAGACTAGACAATCCACTATAGTACCACTTGAATGAGGGTGGCACAACCTCTTTACAACCACTTCTCTTTTTATCCTGAAGAGAAGAACAATGAAAACAACATGGATCTTTCTAACACCTTGGAATCTATTAATAAAAAATAATAAAGTTGAATAACAATAAATATATCTATGGAACCCCAATAAAAGATCAAACTAGGATTTCGGTAAAGGTTCAAAACAACGTGCTTTTCAAAGATGTGAATAGTGAAGCGTAGAGCACTTGAAAGAAGCACGAGAAGCTCTGATTTTAGAGAGTATTTCTATTGAAAGTTATGTTTTGAAAGAGTTGCATACGGCCTCTATTTATACTAAAAAGTTGGCCTGAAAGAAAGATTGGTCGATCAATAACCCTAAAAGTTGGTCTTCAAGGAAGCATGAAAAACTGTTCGATTGTTTTATTTTTGAGGTTCCTTACAATGATATCCTAGAATCAAATAAAAAGGAAAATGACACACATCAGCAACCAGCTGAACTTGATCCAAAAGAGAAGCTTTTAATCCGAGATGGTGCTGAAATATTAGTGTAGCAATAAACATAATTTTGGTGCATCAAAAGAGAGGTGCTTACGTTCTCCCCTTTTTTATGACAACAAAATTATAATTATGAAATTTAAACAGTTATGCATAATATCTCCCCCATTTTATTTCAGCAAAAACTAAAACATGCTGCTATGTTTTTCATTTAACTCCCCCTTAAGCATGTAAATAAAGCAAGATAATTTTAAACATGCATTAACCAAGAGAGTAACATTTAACTACGAGAGATAACAATCATGCATATATGAAGAGTCTAGATAAGCAATGCATAAAAATAAAATTATTCTGAGAAAAATTAAGTTTTACATGCCAACAAAAAACTATGTAAAGATAAATCTAATCATCTAATGATGCCATGAAGGCATCCATCGTGCTCTGAAGATCTGTGTCCAACTCAAGATCTGGAGAATCTGATCCCTTGGAAGATGCAGGCTGACCAAGACATAGGCGGCGCTGAGTTAACGACCTAGGTGTCCGCTGCTGATTGCACAACAATTATAGGTCTTAATTGACCTAAATTAGGCTAGGACTTAGCATAAGTTAGGGTAATTCATGCATGCATAAGCATTACTAGCACCTTTACTACTTTCTTTTGGCTATGCATAAAATAATGCTATAATGTACTGATTATGTGCATTATGTCAATTGCAGGTAATAAGCTGATCAGAAGCTAGATCTGAAGTTGGATCTAAAGTTGTATCGAAAGAATAAAGAATAACTAGTGTTACAACAGAGCTGGAGTGGAAGACCTAGATTAGATGTAGTAGATAATAATGTAAGGGAGTTAAGATATGCTATTCTATTAAGTAGGAATAAAGTAATAAATTGTGAAGAACTTAGGTCCATCCTAGCCCTAAGATAGCCTAGAAGCCTCCCTAAGCCTTAGCCACCCTTAGATTAGGTCACCGCACCCTAGGAAACCTTAAAACCAAAATTCCAGCCTCTATCTGGACGTCGAGATGAGTTATAAGACATCCAGAACCTTTAGCCAATTCCTGCATAGCTTAAACCCAGTTCTGCAGTGTTATTGGACGTCCAGACACTTGGTCAAACGTCCAATTTCTGTAGAATACCGAAGACAGAACCTAGAATCGCACCTGACACTGATTGGACATCCAGACAATAAGTTTGGACTTCTGATTTTTCACTATAAGTCATTTGACACTTTTATCAGACATCCAAAACTGTCCTCCAGACCCTGTTTTGAGATTCAAGCCTTGATCTCGGATCTCTAGCTCCCTAAACCCAATTCTAACCCCCTAGAAAACTAAATTAAGGTGCCCTAACCCTAGTACATCACCTCTAGACCTCCCTAAGGACCTAATTAGGTCCTCACTAAACCTAATCAACTTGGATCATAGTCAATTTCATCAGCCTATTTAATTGGACTCATTGAGCCCAATTGAGCCCTGATCTCAGCACTTACCGTCCAATTGGACTTAGTGAGAGTCCAATTGACCTAGACCTAACTTAATTGAGTTATGTTACTCTCAATTAGGTTTTCACACACCCAATTAAACTTGTATTAAGTTTAATTGCACTTTGCCTTAGTGAATTAGGGTTTGCAACCCTAATTTGAGACCTAACTTAGACCTAAACCCATTAGAACCTATCCTAACCCACCTAACCACTTAGGGCACGACCACACACACACACACACCCATTCAAGCAGTCCCACACCACCTAGAGCATTCTAGGACCTTCCAAAGGTGGATCCACCTTGGTTGCCAAAAATAGCAACCAAGGATGAGTCTTCTCTTAGATCCACTTTTGGTGGATCTAAGAAACACCCTCTCTCTCTCCTTGGACGGCCACACTTGGAGCTCTCTCTAGAGAGTTCCACACTTCTCTAGAGAGTCTCCCTTAGGTCTGTACAAGGACCTAAGGGGTGGCACTTTACACCCATTCACTCTTGGCTCCATTTTAGCTTAGCTTCTTTCCACCTCCACTCCACCTTCACGAGTAGCTTCACCATGGCCACCACCATCTCCACGCTAAGATGTTGGATCAACTCCTTAACCTCTCTCCAAGGGTCCACCTAAGCACCATTGGCTGCCCCTCCTTCTCCTCTCAACCAAGTCAAAGGCCATCGGAGCCCACCTTTGAATGCCCGTAGTTCTGATAGATTAAATTATAGTTCTTCATAGTTTTACTACTTTATTTACTGCTTAATAGTGTAGCTCTATATTCTCCCCCAATGATGCATGCATAATCCCCCCTTAGATTCATGTATGTAATCGTTTTCTATTAAGTAGATTTATGTCTTCAAGCATTCCTCTACAAGCCTTCCATGAGCTTTATGTTGCAAACACCATCATGAATCAATGAAAATCTTTTTCTATATACATATATATCTATTTGTGAAAATCACCATGAGCCTTGTTACAATATTTTTGTGTGATTGAAGTTGCATGTTTTAATTTCTGATACTCTGGCAACTAAGCATGTCGTGCATAAATACAAACTTAGCATAAATTAACATGCGATTTTGAATAAGTAGAGCAAGAGAGATCGATTCAAACTTTCGTTTCCATAAATGCCTCCCAGAGACGAATGACTGGCACTCCAAGTCTCGTTATCTTTATAAATTATTTTTGTTGATCGTATTTCGCAACTGTCCTATGACACATTTCTGATCAAATACATGCTCTACAATCCCAACAAATGGCACCATTACCGGGGAGGTAACGTCATTATTGATTCCGATCTCTAGAATTGTCACTGATAAATCTTCTTCTACTTGTCTTTTGATCTGTAGGAAAATAGGGAAAAACAGGATCTGCGCACACGAGTGCGGAAAAAATACCAAGTGCACATCATATCTTTCTTAGTCTAGGCTTGATTTGAACCTTAGGTTAGATTTCCTTCTAGCAATTTCAATTGAAAAAAAAAAATCCTATTTATATTCTTGAAAAAGAAATAAAAAAAAAAGTCTAGGTAGTTAGATTAGGTTTCCATTTGAATCTTAGGTTAGTTTGCTTGAAAGAAAAAAAAGAATTTTTTGAAAAGAAAAAAACTTTTCCATTCAAAAAGGAAAATTTGAAAATAAAAAAAATTTTGTTTTGCTGTAAAGTTTGAATTTTGAATTCAAACACCTTTTAAAAGCTTTCTCACCATTCTTTGATTTTCGGCCAGATTTCAAATTCTTAAAAATTCAATTTCTGAAACATTAATGAGCGAAAAATTCTAAGATTCGGGCTATACCTTCATTTTCAAATAGCACCATTCATTTGAAAAAATTCCAAGTACAAAATTTTTGAAAATTCGCGAAGTGCAAGGGGGTTAGACTGACCCAAATTTGAAAATTTTCAAAATTCAAAAAATAATTCCTAGCAATCCGTGAATCTGTTTTGACTAAAAGTGGTGGGGTTTGAAATCTGATCTCATTGGCTTTAATTCCCATATTTGTCCTAAATTTTTGAAGTTCACTTGATACTATTTCAATTTGAAAAACTGGCTAGGGGTCACAATTCCAATTCTAACCCTCTGACATTCAAAAGTCCCTAGAAATTCGGTTGAAATAGTAAAAATCACAAAAAAATATTCTCTGAAAAGATAATTGAAAAAGGAATCTACTTGCTAAATTTCAGTTATTTGGATTCAAATTTTATCCGAAGAATTATTTGTGTTTCATTGGTCTGCTAAAATCGCAAAGAAGAAAACCCTAGAATTGCATGAACCCTAGGTTACACCTTTAGGGTTACACTCTAGAGACCACACATTTGGGCTAACCTAGACTTAGTCAAGTCTAGTGTTTGGCCAGTGAGCTTGGTCACCTTTTGGGCCACTCACCATAAATCCCAGCCGAAGAAAAAAGGGTTAAAATAAATTGTAAAACACAAAATAAACCCGAATTCATTGTTGTACTACTAGGTGGTTTCAACCGCTCTTGCCAAACCTAGTGAGTAAGTCTGCGGGGTAGTATCAAATAACCGTGGCTCGAGGGTAACGAAATCGGAGGCTTGAGCCAAAGGAAGAACCTTCCCCTTAGTCCCCTTATAACCAGACTGGCTAGGTTAGCTTGAGAGGCAGGAATTACCTTTAGTAGATTGAATGATGAATTTTCTCTTCAGGAATTAGAATTTTCAACAAAAAATCTGGTCATCTGATCATAAGGACCATCTGATTAGCAGGGCCTTAGCTTGTCTGGCTGGTTGCACCAACCTAGGGGTTGGTTGGTGCATGCGAGGAAGGAGGTCACTCAAACCTTGATTGGTTGGACCTTGGGAGCCGTTGATAGCGAAATGCGCGTGATTTGTAAAAGCGGGTTTTTAACGTCGTTGTAACACGCGAATCTGCTTACGCTTTTAAAATTTATATCCTAGATAGGGGAGTATTTAGGGTCGTCCAAGGAGGCAAAAATTGCAAAATTAATCCTCTTGCTTACAGATAGATCTCAACTTTCTTTTTGATATTTTTCAATATGTAATTTTTTTTTGTATTTTGAAAAGACGAGGGCAAAATGCGAATTGTAACGAAAAGTACTAACACCTACAAATGCTTAACTAAAATTTAAAAGATAGAAATATCTTCTTCCTAAGCTCACTCTAGGCAAGTGGAGGCCTAGAGTAATTAGGAAGAAGAGGTGAAACAAGTGCTAGAACCAAAAGTAACAACTGCAATAAAAAGCTAAAAGAAGGCAATTTGATTGAGTAGAATGAGTGTTCTTTTCAAGGACAAGTAGAGGAATGCTTCTACTAGAACTTAAACAAATCTAAAAGCAAGAAAAGAAACACAAATCCTCTTGCAAAAATGGTGAAGAAGGGCACCTTCTTGCTCCAAGCCTAGCTGCTCCTTGGCTTGAAAAGAGGGACTCCTTCTTCTCCTTCCTTGAGAGCTCCTCCAAGGTGGAAGCTACCACCTTTAATGCTCTCTCCAAGGGGTGGGCGTGCACCACCCTCAAAAACTCCTCCAAGGTGGTGTGACCACCTTCAAGATCTCCTCCAAGATCTTCCTTGCCTAGCTTCTCCTTTGGCTGGCGTGACCCAAGAGAGAAGGGAAGAGGGGAAGGCACCAAGGGGACAGAATATCCCCTTAATCTTCTTCTTCTTCTTCTCTCTTGGACGTGGGCTTCTTGGTGGAATATGAGAGTGAAATTGCTAGCCCAGGATGGCTTGAATGGTGGTGGGTAGTGGTCTTTTTATAGGGTAGGATGGGGGGTTAAGGTGCCCCTTGAAATGGAGGGCTAGGATGGAAGAATGGAGGTGGTTGGTGATCCTATGGCTAAGGAGAGTTGGCGCCAACCCAAGAGGTGTTAAAGGGGGTAGTTATGGTGGTGTTGGTGTCTTTTGGTGGTGGAGAGACACCACCATGTTGGCGCCAACATGGGGTCTTCTAGAAGGGGGGTTAGGTGGATGGTGGAGATGGGTTCAAGGGGGATTGTGTGGTGGAGATGAGGGGAGATTTTGGAGGGAAAAGTGGCGCCATTAAGGGGTGGTTATGGGTATTTTTTGGCGCCACTTTTAGGTGTCTTTTGGAGGTGGTGGGTAGGTTAGGTTGGTGCCAAGTAGGTTAGCTTATGTGGAGCTTGGGTGGAGCTAGTTGGGTGGAGTTGGTAGGTGGGTTTTTGGGGTGGTACAAGCCAAGGAAGTTGGAGCATAGCTAAGCTAAGATAAGCTAAGCTAAGCTAGCTTAGCTAATGGAGGAGTAGAGGAGAAGGTGTTGGAGCTAGGGTTTGGAGGAAGGAGCTGAGGAGAAGAAGTCTGGTGCTGGAGCTGGAGCTGGCGGCTGCTGAAGAGGCTGGCATGGGGCTACTCTAGCTGGCTTAGCTTGCTAGTTCTTTGCTAGTTGCTAAGCCAAGCTAAAGTGAGCTAGATTCTACCAAAATGAGCTGAGGTGAGCTTGGTCTGGTGCTCCCGGGGAGAATCAAGCTGGTTGAGGCAGCTAAGGTAACTTAGCTCAACTGAGATGAGCTAAGCTGAATCCCCGGGAGTTGGACTTGAGCTTCCTGAGCTGAGATGAATTCTTCTTCAGCTGGCTGGAGTTGAGTGGAGCTAGACGTAGCTGGATCTGAGCTGGGGTGAACTCCTATCAAGTCAGCTAGCTAGAGCTCCCTGTGGACTAGTCGGAGCTGAGATGAGCTAGACTCAGCTAAGTTGAGCTGGATCTGAGCTGACTTGAGCTAGGGTGAGCTAAGGTGAACTCTCTTGAGCTGCCATCCAGCTGGGATTAGCTGAATGGAGCTGGGACAAGCTAACCCTAGTTCAAGTGAGCTAGGTTCCAGCTGTGGTGAGCTGGATCGAGCTGAGTTCCAACTAGTATGGGCTTCTCCTTCACCATTTGCCTTCTTGAGTGCTAGGGTTTTAAGGATCTGTATATCTGTACATCCCTAACACTCACAAAAACATATTAAAAGACAAATAAAAAATGCAATGTATGCCTAACCTAATTTATGCCTAAATGCAGCCCGAAAACCCTTTTGCGGAGTAAAATCTAAGAGCTAGGTTAGTTTTAATGCATAAGAATGATGATAAACTGGCGTTTATCAGTCGTTCCCAAGGAGGCGAGCCACTTCACTCGAGCCATCTTCTCCCCCACCTTCTTCTTATATCTGCTTAGCCGCAATGGCTAACCCTAGATCTGGACCTAATCAGGATCGAGAAAAGCTGGACCCACGAGCTTATCTGAGACCTCGGGTCACTGAATTAGCTCAACCTTGGGATCAGATCTCAAGGTGGTGAAGATGACTTTTTGCTTCGCCTGATCCTTCTCCTCTGGTTACCGAAATGGTTAACCCATATCCTAACCCTGGATATTATGACCCATACCAGTCGGTCCCTCAAAGGATCACATCTTCTAACCCACGATATGGATTTCATCCTCCTACTTGTCACCCATGGAATATGGGTAGACCTGAGTCACCCCCTAGAACCCCTGAAGAACTACCAGTGCATATGCGACCGCATTATAGAATACAGAGAGGTGTGGCTAGCGCTAAGGAGAAGGCTACATTCTATCTACACAAAATCCAAGCTATCACTGAGCCGAGCCAAAGACAAAGTTGGATTCCGTATCAACAAGTTGTGATGGAGCTCCTTCAGGAACAACAAGGATAACAAGGCTAATTGGACAAAATCAGGAAACTCAAGAACTAATGCTTTTGAGATATCAAGTGGAAAATAGCCTTGAAGACCTCGAAGAATCTGAAACGACTACGCCGAATGGCCACACAGGAGATTCTCGAGAGCAGATGCTGGAAGATAATTTAGGGGAAGAAGAATCCAGCTTGGATATAGGACAAGAGTAGGAAATATTCAGAATGGGTTCATCTGAGAACTCCATTTAGGAAATTGAGGAGGAAAGGACTGATATCTCCAGGACTGAGCCACAATCGGATTATCCTGAATCTTGGAAGATACCTCTTGGGTTAGATAACCCAACCGTGATAAGGGAAGTAGATTCATTCGAGGATATGGATCTTGAGGCAAACATTACATGTGACACTACTGATCAGTCTAGGCCACTTCCCATTGTAGGTGAACATATGCTAGGGCCAACATCTTCTGATCTACACTCTTCTTTCACCTACATCCCTAATGTGGATGCTAGACATTCTGAGATGACACTTTCTATCCCTGATCCTGACATCCGAAGACTAGAAGTAGCTATGCATGACTTGACCGAAGAAATAAATATGCTACCTAAGGAAGGAATTACTGAGGAGCCCAACGCATATGAGGGTGAAGCTTTGAGTAGAATGAGCTGGGGACGCACTTACCATCCTAGTCAATCTAATGGATGGCTCAACTCCAAGCCTGAAGAATTAGCCTCTGATGAATCAGAGATGAGTATTGATGAGGATGAAGTAATTTCTGACGAGGATTTCAGTGACCTCCCCACAGATCTTCTACTTTCATGAATACCCCCGTATGATCCAGAGCCTGGAGAGGGCATGATCTTTGATGTCAATTATCGTTACGAGGATCCCTATGACTCAAATTCTGGTTCAGAGATACATTTTGATCTACTTCCTCAGCAACTTCCTGCTGAATTGTGGAACATGATAAATCAGCTGAATCAACATCATGATCCCCCCTCTGATTATCCTCTATTTTCCACCACCACTCCACACTTTCTTATAGCTAGACTTTTGGGAGTAGGGGTGCACAATCAGTTGGTTCGCATCTTCGGACCACTGATTCTAGGAGCACACGGCACATCTTTCTCTTAATCTTAATATGCTCCCATGCAAGAACTGATACATCTGATTGAGTTTTCACCCAACTGGAGGTGTTAAACTCAGCATCTACCCCACATTCATCCATCACCTATACAAACCATTTTTATACATAGCATATTTTTCTTTTAGCATATTTCCTTTTCGCATATTGCATACTGTCAGGTTGGCCAGTGTTGAACGTTAAACTTCAGGAGAAACTCCAGGTGATTTCTACCCATTTACACCCTGCTGTATTTATTTTCTTTTATATTGATGCATGCGGACATGCAAGAACTTAGGCATGGGGGGGTAGATAAGACAAAACTAAAAATTTTTATGCAGCATGGGGGGGTAGATAAGACAAAACTGAAAATTTTTATGCTAACATTTAGGGAAACATCGGAGCTGCATGTCAAATGTACTTTAGGAACCTAAATAAAAGAACAATCAACTCCACTTCCAAGGCTAGCATTGGAGCTAAAAATCATCTGCAAGAGCCACTTCTGACTCACCCACTCACCTTTTGTTCTAAATTTAGGGTCAAGCTGAATGTAACCCGAAAGGGAAATTTCGTGAAGTACAAATATAAGAGGTTACTTGTTTATAACATATACATAGTGCATCCATGAATAAGGTTATCTTATTAAGAGAATGCATTAGAGATTTTATCCTCTAGTTGATTCCTGTAATCTAGAATCCAGTACAATTTTTCACACGCATGTAGAACTTGCAATGGATTCACGGTGAAAGCTGATAAACGTCTTTAGTCTATCGAGAAGAAGCAGTGCTTCTTTTCCTGAACCCCTAGATAGTATTTTGGGAGCTAGGCAAATTTCCTCCAAAATTCCACCAAATAGTGTGAGATGAGAATAGATTGTACTGGTGCTCTAAGATTAGTGCGAGGAATCCGGAATCCTACATAATTTGGTAATGATACTCAGAGATTAGGCATAGTTTCCGGTCTTGGTTCTTACGTATACACTTTTGTGCGAAATTTTAAGAGCCACCAAATAAGGCAATTACGCAAAAAGCGAGTTTTCATAAAACTAGGGCTAAGGTGGATGGTTACAACTATTCTTTACGAAATCCTTGGCTGAAGGAGGGTATTGATGTCAAGGTCAAAAATACACCATCCTATCTGTCTCTCCAGATGCCGTGAGTAGGCACTTCCACCAAATAAGCCACCCAATGTCTCTTGAGTACCACCAATCCCTAATAATGCCTCCTCAATAAAGTTCATGGATGTGTGCTAGTTATGTTGTGTCAAAAAAGAAAGAAAAAAAAGAGAAAAAAAAGAAAAAAATTGATGAAAAGAAAGAAAAATAAAAAAAAATTAGAAAAGAAGAAAAAGCAAAGAAAAAAAGAGTGAATATTTAATTATTATTTCAGTTGCATCAAGGCAATACTGCCAAATAAATTTGAGATCCACCAAATATGGCCTTAACCCACCTTTCTTGTGTTTCTGACTGCCCAAATACTGGCTAAGGAATTCTGACTTAGTGTTAGAGTTATGGGAACTCAATTAAAGTGTTAATGCCAAGTGAGACCACCAAATACAAGTCATATGTGTGAATCTGGTGAGATTGTGAGCTCTAAGAAAAAGAAAGAAAAGAAAAGAAAAAGAAAAAGAAAAAGAGAGAATGAATACAAAGGAACCAAAAGAGTGCATAGTTTTTCTCATCTTTCTCTAAGTTGAGTTACTTAATAATTTGGGAATCTAGATTCTACAGTACTAATCTCTATGTAGCACCAGTCGAGAGTGAGCCACCAAATATATAATCTTTTCCCTCTAGGATTCTCTACCTAAGCTTAAAGCCAGGTGGAATTCATAGGATATCTTGAATACCCTGAGGGAAGAAGTCTGCCTATCCCGCTAGAATTTTTACTAGGGGTCAAGTACAGGCTTTAGAGGTGAATTAGTTTTTCACTTGAATCTAATGCAAAAGCTACATAGGTACACTTTCACGATTGTTTGGATTTCTAGAGCATAGGATGAAAATAAAAAGGAGAAAAATCTCTAGGCATATACTTAATAAAATAATCAATACCTTAGGGACCCTTCTGTGAATAATTTAGTATCGCATTTGCTAGGGACTAGCAAGATTTAGGCATTAGGGTTTGATTGCGCAGTAATCATAGGTCTTAATTGACCTAAATTAGGCTAGGACTTACCATAAGTTAGGATAATTCAAGCATGCATAAGAATTACTAGCACCTTTACTGCTTTCTTTTGGCTATGCATAAAATAATGCTATAATGTACTGATTAGGAGCATTATGTCAATTGCAGATAATAAGCTGATCAGAAGCTAGATCTGAAACTGGATCTAAAGCTAGATCTGAAGAAAAAAGAATAACTGGTGTTGCAGCAGAGCTAGAGTGGAAGACCTAGATTAGATGTAGTAGATAGTAATGTAAGGGAGTTAAGGTATGCTATTCAATTAAGTAGGAATAAAGTAATAAATTGTGAAGAACTTAAGTCCATCCTAGCCCTAGGATAGCCTAGAAGCCTCCCCAAGGCTTAGCCACCCTTAGATTAGGTCACCGCACCCTAGGAAACCTTAAAACCCTAATTCCAACCTCTGTCTGGATGTCCAGATGAGTTATACGATGTCCAGAACCCTTAGCCAATTCCTGCACACCATAAACTCACTTCTGCAGTGTTATTCGACGTCCAGACACTTGGTCAGACGTCTAATTTCTACATAATACCCAAGATAGAACCTAGAATCCCTGTTGACTCTAATTGGAGGTCCAGACAATAAGTCTGGACTTTTGATTTTTCACTATAAGTCATCGACACTTTTATCAGACGTGCAGAACTACCCTCTAGACCTTGTTTTGAGATTCAAGCCTTGATCTTTGATCTCTAGCTCCCTAAACCCAATTCTAATTCCCTAGGAACCTAAATTAAGGTGCCCTAACCCTAGTACATCACCTCTAGACCTCCCTAAGGACCTAATTGACTTGGATCATAGTCAATTTCATCAGCCTATTCAATTGGACTCATTGAGTCCAATTGAGCCTTGATCTCAGCATACACTGTCCAATTGGACTCAGTGAGAGTCCAATTAACCTAGACCTAACTTAATTGAGTTATGTTACTCTCAATTAGGTTTCCACACACCCAATTAAACTTGTATTATGTTTAATTGCACTTTGCCTTAGTGAATTAGGGTTTGCAACCCTAATTTGAGACCTAACCTAGACCTAAACCCATTAGAACCTATCCTAACCCACCTAACCACTTAAGGCACGACCACACACACACACACACCCATTCAAGCAGTCCCACACCACCTAGAGCATTCTAGGACCTTCCAAAGGTGGAGCCACCTTGGTTGCCAAAAATAGCAACCAAGGATGAGTCTTCTCTTAGATCCACTTTTGGTGGATCTAAGAAACACCCTCTCTCTCTCATTGGACGGCCACACTTGGAGCTCTCTCTAGAGAGTTCCACACTTCTCTAGAGAGTCTCCCTTAGGTCTGTACAAGGACCTAAGGGGTGGCACTTTACACCCATTCACTCTTGGCTCCATTTTAGCTTAGCTTCTTTCCACCTCCACTCCACCTTCACGAGTAGCTTCACCATGGCCACCACCATCTCCACGCTAAGATGTTGGATCACCTCCTCAACCTCTCTCCAAGGGTCCGCCTAAGCACCATTGGCTACCCCTCCTCCTCTCAACCAAGTCAAAGGCCATCGGAGCCCACCATTAAATGGCCATAGTTCTGATAGATTAAATTATAGTTCTTCATAGTTTTACTACTTTATTTACTGCTTAATAGTGTAGCTCTATATTCTCCCCTATTGATGCATGCATAATCCCCCCTTAGATTCATGTATGCAATCATTTTCTGTTAGCTAGATTTATGTTTTCAAGCATTCCTCTACAAGCTTTCCATGAGCTTTATGTTGCAAACACCATCATGAATCAATGAAAATCTTTTTCTATATATATATATCTATTTGTGAAAATCACCATGAGCCTTGTTGTAATATTTTTGTGTGATTGAAGTTGCATGTTTTAATTTCTAATACTTTGGCAACTAAGCATGTTGTGCATAAATACGAACTTAGCATAAATTGAAATGTGATTTTGAATAAGTAGAGCAAGAGTGATCAATTTCAAATCTACATTTCCATAAACACCTCCCATAGACAAACAACTAGGACTCCAAGTCTCGTTATCTTTATAAATTATTTTTACGAGCGTTTTCGCGTACTATACTATGACGAGATCTCTGTTTTCAAAACACATGAGAGAATCGCCCTCTATCAGTTGCTTGATGTCCTATGAGGTGGTGTAACCTGCTGATCTGCTGGTGCTGCTGCTGCTGCTGAAGTAGTAGGTGAAGGAGGAGGAGGAGGTGCTACTGAGGAGAGAGACATGGTAGTAGATCGACAAGGTCGAGGAGGTTGGTCAAGCTACTACTGAATGTCATGAATAAACTCTCCAAGTCTCTTCGAGAACTGACTTTGAGCATTCACGTAGTCTGATACCTGATGCCCATGGCGCATCATCATCAAATTTGTCTCCCTCTACCGATGCATCATCAATGAGATACCATTCGTCACATCCTGAATACTCACAAAATCCTCACCTGAGAGAGGTCTATCCAAGAGGCTCCAAACCTAGTCGTAGAAGGATGGAGACTGTCACACTGGAGGAGGACATATCATTGTAAAGTGCTCATAAGGTAGGAAAGGAGGAGGAATTGTTAATTGTTCCTGCAACTGTTGCTGCTCTTAGGCTGCCTCCTCACCACAGGCTCCCTATGCTTGATTGGTAAACGCCAATTTATCATCATTCTGATACATTGAAACAAACCTAGCTCTTAGGAATTTGCTCCACAAATGGGTTTTTGGGTTGCACTTGGGAATCAATTAGGTTAGACGTGCATTGCATATTTTATTATGTTTTTAATGTGATTGTTGGAGTGTTAGGGACAAACAGATTGACAGATCTTTAAAACCCTAGCATTCTTGAAGGCAACTAGTGAAGGGGAAGCTCAATCAAGCTAGGACTCAGCAAATTCTAGCTCATCATGGCTGATTACTAGATCAGTTGGACTAGGGTTAGCTCCATTCAACTCCATTCAGCTCATCTTAGCTGAATGGTAGCTCAAGGCAGTGAATCTCAACTCAACCTAGCTCAAGTCAGCTCAGATCCAGCTCAACTTGGTTGAGTCTAGCTCATCTCAGCTCCCATCAGTCCATTAGGAGCTCTAGCTAGCTCAACTGAGTTGACAAGAGTCCATCTCAGCTCAGGCCTAGCTCATTTCAGCTCCACCCAGCTCATAGCAGCTGAACTCCATGCTAACTGAGCTACTACTTGTCAACTAGTAGCTTAGCTAGCTCTAGAGTTCTCATCAGAGGTAGTTCCAGCTCAACCTAGCCCCAACTAGGTTGAGACCAGCTCAACTTAGCTCAACTACCCAAGCCTATCTACTAGCATAAGAACTAGGCAGATTAGCTAAGTAATTGAGCTCCCCTTGAAGCTGCCTCAGTCAATTCAACTCCAAGTGCAGCAGCCACCAGCTCCAAATTATTTTCTCCAACTCCTCCATGAAACCCTAGCTCCACCATCCTCTACTCTACTAGCTAAGCTAGCGTAGCTAAGCTCCCAACCTACTCCAACACCATGGCTGTCAACCCTTCCCCCATAACCATAACTAACCCTAACCTAACCCATATCTTTTGGTGCCAACCCACACTAACCACCACCAATCACACCCCTTCATGTCGGCACCAAAAACACTTAGGTAGCCCTTCATATTGGCGCCAACATGTGCCTAATTACTAGCCCTACACATCACCACCTAAAGCCATCCCTACCATTGATGAGTCCATTTTAATGGACTAATATTACGCCTAACTTTAATTATATCTTTTAGGTTTATTAATAACTATATTAAGTTATAGAATGTTTGCATGCATCATGATTTAGGTTTACATCTATTCTATAACTTAATATGTTCTTTTTATGTGCAGGAAAAATAATTGGCAAAAGAATGAGGAGAAAAGGATAAATTACCCTTTTTCAAATAACCGGCGGCTATTCTTTTCCCCATCCTCCGGGAACCCTCAACAGCCACTGGCCAGAAATAGTTAAGGGATTTGAAAATCCCTTAACTCTCGCAAGCGCAAACGAGGAGAAGTTAAAAAGAAGAGGCGGATCCAGGGAGAGAAGAGATCATCCAGGAAGAGAAGAACTTGCACCATCTTCTCTAGCATGCACTGTGGATCTACAACTTCCCACTGCACACCTGCAGGCGCGCCTCTCCCTTACAGCACCTCCCTCCAGCAGCGCCTAAAGGCGCTGTGCGCCATCACCAACGCCTGCAGCCGCACTGCACTGCCTGCAAGTGCTCGCAGGCACTCCCTTCTCCAGCACCTGAAAGTGCTCGCTGCCATCTACACTGCCTTCCCTAGCACCACCAAGCCACCAAGCGCCCCTGTAAGTGCACCTGCGAAAGCCCCACTTGTGCCTCCTTGCAGCGCATGCCTGCAGCCGCGCCCTAGCACAGCACTACAGACTCGCTAGTGCCTTCCATCTCCCTGTAGGCGTGCACCCTCTCACCAGCGCATACCTCAACCTTCAAATCTCACCGTGCACCCGCACCTTCCAGCGCCCACAGGTGCTACCTCCCTTCAGCCTGCACTGCGCCACAGCGTCTCCACCGCCCGCTTTCAGCTGCAGGCTCACACCTGCACGCTCATCGGCCATCTGCAGCACCAAGTGCCTTCATCCTGTGGGTGCATCTGCAGACCGCCTCAGCCGCGCCAGCCTTCACCCCGCAAGGCTGCCAGTGCCTCCTCGCAGGCGAGCCCTCTCCGCAGACGCGTGCCCACCTTCCAGCGCCCGCCTTCCCCTACAAGTGCCTTCAACGCCCGCAGGTGCTGCACCGCACCAGCCTGCACCACGCACGCCACTACAGAGTTCCATCAGGAAAACCAATTCCTTGAGTTGATTCAGGCCGACTTGAACGTAGCCCAAGGTTTCTGCCCCCTCGCAATAACCCTTACTCGAACACTTATAATCCAGGGTGGCGAAACCATCCAAACTTCTCTTGGAAGCAAGTTGATGCTTCTAACTCAGGGAATACAAGACCCTTACCTCCCCAGCCCACATACCAACCTTCTTATGAAAACCCTCCTCCAAATAAGCCCTATGAGATTGGATAACCATATTCTAATGCTCTTGCATTGCTTTCATCATGGCCTTCAGTTCATCCATCTCAGAGGGCATATTAGGAGGAGGGTTTTCATAAGAAGGTTGGTATGTGGGCTGGGGAGGTAAGGGTCTTGTATTCCCTGAGTTAGAAGCATCAGCTTGCTTCTAAGAGAAGTTTGGATGGTTCTGCCACCCTAGATTATAAGTGTTGGAGTAAGGCCACGTTCAAGTCGGCCTGAATCAACTCAGGGAATTGGTTTGCCTGATGGCACTCCGCAGTGGCATGCATTGTGCTTTGGCAAATGGAGCATTCTCTTGAAGCCTGAAAAATAGAGACGGCTTGCAGGTTCATGCTGGGGTTTGCTAAAAGCATATCAAAGTTTTTATTCAATAGTTGAGTATGATAAGCCAAATCATGAGAAGCCCCAGCTTCATGGGCCTCTATCTTCCTCTGCAAGAATGATGGTTTTCTTTCTTGATAGGCAGAGGACAGATGTATGGAGTTGTCGCTTAATGTTTCAAATAATGGCCAGGCTTCATCCTCAATTCTTGTCATGAAGGTTCCTACACAGGCTGCATCAATGGTTTGCCTATGCCTTTCAGATAATCCATTATAGAACCTTTCGACCAACTGCCATCTTGGCACTTGATGGTGGGGGCATAACCGAAGAAGGTAATTAAAGCGCTCCTAAGTCTCATGAAATTGCTCCCCTTCCAGTTGAGTAAAACCCATAATCTCTCTTCTGTAATGCTTGGTTTTACTCATAGGAAAATACTTTTTTCTAAAATTCTCCCTTAATGGTGGCCTAATCATTTACCCTTGCATCGAGGGTATGATACCAGTGCTTGGCCTTATCCTTTAGGGAGAAAGGAAATAAAGTCCTCATCAGGGTTTCATCAGTAAAGCCCTAGAGCTTCACCGTGGAACTGACCTCGGTGAATTCCTCCAAATGCCGGTAGGGGTCCTCCCTAGTAGTACCATAAAAAGAGGGCAATAAAGGTATGGTACTGCTCTTGATCTCATACGGATTATCCCCTGCCGGCCATCTTAGTGCTTGTGCAGGTTGGTTAGTAGGAATAAAATAGTCCCTTAGGGTCCTTTGTTGATTTGCACCTTGCTCAGCCATTCCTTCTTTTCCTTCTCCTAGGTGAGCTCTCCTAAGAATTCTCTTAGGCTCAAGATCAAACACTAGACTACCCTCAAGAGAGCGTCTACCAAGCATACAAAGCACAATTCAGATTTTTTTTTTTATTAAGTTAAACCTCCACTCCAAAGATAAGTCAAAAGATCAAGACTTATTCCTCCGTTCCCACGTAAGTGATATAAGAGGGGTGTGGACTTGAAATCTTAACCTTCTTTATTGTGGATGTCGAATTAGTTAATATAAATGGCCAAACAAGTTTTTCACTGCAATTACGTGCCTTAATTCAACCTTCGAGTGTCCTAGGGCCTGTACTTTGCTTGGATGATACTCCCAGGTGATCAAGTGAGAAGTTACTCCAAGGACGAACAAAGGGATGCAAGTAGGGTGAACCCTTCCTTTGAGACGATGCGTATGTGGTGCCCCTTAACTACCCTTTTGTTCCTTTAAGGGGTGTCCCCCTTCGTGGAGTATCAAAACACTTGGTCAAAAGATAGTATCACCACCACCATAAAGCATAATAGGAGGGTCTGCACCGATAAAGAGATCGGTGCCTATAGCCTTAAGGGATCAAGCCTTAGTGCAGTGCCTAATGTGCGTGCTCAGTGTTAGAAGTGTGCAACACACCGCAAATCTTTGTAATTTCTTTTGAAATCGCAGACAAGTCCCTTAGAATCAGATCAAATGTGAATTGCTTTTAGGGTTGAATCTGATTATTAGTTCTGCTTTTAGTTATGTGACCACTGAATTAGTAAATTCAAACAACTTGGTGGTCTTGAATTTAAATTTGAATGCAAATGCGAGAACAGGAGCTGGATGCAAAAGTTAGAAAGATATACCGGTCTCTAGCAATCTTCGTGCTAATATGCTTGCAATGCAATAATAAGATCTAATGTGCTGCTCAATCACCCCTAAATGCACGCACCTAAGGGCATGCAACTTCTAAATAGGTAACTCGATATTTTCTTTATTGGTTTTTAAAAGCAGGCAAGCAGAAAATATAATCATGCATGCATCAAAAATATTGTAAGCCCTAGTAGCTAAAAAATGCAGGGACAAACCCCCAAAAATTCAGCCCCAATTACTACAAGGGTGAAAAGACAGAAATAAATTTGTGACGACGGAGAATCCTCTGCAAAAACAGGATCTTGGTCTCCTTCATCTTTTCCTCATGTGGCTTAACTTGTGGTTGCTGTTGCTGCTCTGTTGTGCCTCGTCGCCTTTCAGATTCCTCGCACAGTAAAAAAAAAATTGATCAGATAATTTCGCAACTCAGAAGATTTAAAAACAATGAAGTAAATCTATTGCGTCTGTTACCTCCCTGGCAACGACGCCAATTTGACTAGTCGACTTTTCGCTTTGCGTTATAGTATTTAAGTGGTGGAAAAATTGACTAATCAAAAATAATAATAACCACTCATAGAAGAGCGGGTCATGTCCACAGGGAGGCAATTATGCAATAAATTCTTAATTATTTTATATTTTTTCGGATAAGTGCAAAATCCCTATTCAAATCTGGCATAAAATGCGAAGGAAAGTAGATTCGCAATAACTTAAAAAGATAAGGGTATATGTGCAGTTTTCCCTCACTGAAATCTTCAATAAATTTATGATGATTTTATGCAATTTTCACGTGACGTGTACTACAGAAAATTAGTGCTCAGGTTAAGCCCAAAATCAATCTTGAAATAGGTGAATATCATGAATGTGCAATTATCAGAGAATATGAGTGTGCATGCGCAATTTTGCCACAATATAATAATAATAAATAAAAATCAAATTATGTGGCAATGGCAGTGAATGTAAATATTAATTGACTTCAAAACAGAGCATTTGCTCTCTCTCCACCTTGCGAGAGAGAGAGAGAGCACCAGCGATCGTTGGAGAGGCTAGGGAGGTCAGCAAGGATGAGGGCTCTCCGATGGAGGCTGCGGCGTCGACAGAGGTTGCCAATGGCGGCCGACCGGCGGAGGAGAAGGCGTCGGCAGAGGCTTCCTGTTGTAGTCGCTTGCTGCAGATGGCGCGTGGTGCAGGCTGGTGCGATGCAGCACCTGCGGGCGTTGAAGGCACTGGCGGGCTTGCGGGGTGAAGGTGGGTGCTGGAAGGTGGGCACACGTCTGCGGAGAGGGCGCACCTGCGAGGAGGCACTAGCGGCCTTACGGGGTGGAGGCTGGCGCGGGTGAGGCGGTCTGCAGATGCACCTGTAGGATGAAGGCACTTGGTGTTGCGGAAGGCCGGTGACCACGCAGGTGTGCGCCTGCGGCTGAAAGCGGGCGGTGGAGACACTGCGGTGCGGTGCAGGCTGAAGGGAGGTAGCGCCTGTGGGTGTTGGAAGGTGTGGGCGCACAGTGAGATTTGAAGGTTGAGGCACGCGCGGATGAGAGGGTGCACGCCTACAGGGAGATGGAAGGCACTGGCGGGTCTGCAGTGCTGCGCTAGGGCACAGCTGCTGGCGTGCGCTGCAAGGAGGCGTGAGTGGGGCGTCTGTGGGCACGCTTGCAGGGGCGCTTGGTGGCTTGGCGGTTCTAGGGAAGGCGGTGTAGATGGCGGCCAGCACCTACGGGCGCTGGAGAAGGGAGTGCCTGAGGGCACTTGCAGGCAGTGCGGTGCGGCTGCAGGCGGTGGTGAAGGCGTGCAACGCCTTTAGGCACTGTTGGAGGGAGGTACTGTGAGGGAGAGGTGTGCCTGCAGGTGTGCGATGGGAAGTTGTAGACCCACAGTGCACGCTGGAGAAGATGGTGCAAGTTCTTCTCTTCCTGGATGATCTCTTCTCTCCTTGGATCTGCCTCTTCTTTTTAACTTCTCGTTTGCGCCTGCGAGAGTTAAGGGATTTTCAAATCCCTTAACTATTTCTGGCCGGCGAGTGTTGAGGGTTCCCGGAGGATGGGGAAAAGAACAGCCACCGGTTATTTGAAAAAGGGTAATTTATCCTTTTCTCCTCATTCTTTTTCCAATTATTTTTCCTGCACATAAAAAGAACATATTGAGTTATAGAATAGATGTAAACCTAAATCATGATCCATGCAAACATTCTCTAACTTAATATAGTTATTGACAAACCTAAAAGATATAATTAAGGTTACTTAGGCGTAATATTAGTCCATTAAAATGGACTCATCAAATACCCCCATGCCTAAGATTTGCTAGTCCCTAGCAAAAATGAAAAATAATAGAAGTAATCAGAAGATTTCTTCTTTTCTTACTTCAAAACTTTAGAAATCCAGACAAATGTGAAGTACTGATAGCCTAGGTAACAGATCCAAGTGAAAGAGCCAATTCGCATTGGAAGTTCGTACTTCACCCTTGGTAAATATTACGTCCGGATAGGCAACTACTTCCCTCGAGGATAAAGCAAAGGATAATCTGTAATTTGACCCCGGCATTTTGTTTAGGTAGGAGATATCAAGTTGCATGGATTTGTATTTGGTGGACACACTCATCTGGTGCAACCTATAGTCTAGTACTACAGACTCTAGATCTCTAGATTATTAGACAAGTCAACTCTGACCGAGGCTACACAACTGTGCTCTCTTGATGTTCCTGGGTACTCCCTCTTTTCTTTCTTTCTAAGATCACAAATCTCGCCAGATTTAGAAATTGTACTCACTATTTGGTGGCCTCACATGGCATCCACACTTCAATTAAAGTCCTAATAACTCTACAACTAAGTTAGAGTCCTCAACCAGTATTCAGGCGATCAGAAATACTAGAAGGTAGCTATGGGTCATATTTGGTGGAACGCGATAGGTGTTCTATTGCCTCAGAAACAGTGTTAAATCATAAACTTTGACTTTTTTTTTTAATAGAACTATTTCTTCTTTTTGTTCTTTCTGTTTCTTCTTCTTCTTTTCTCTCTCTCTCTTTTTATTTCTTCTTGCTTTTGTTTCTTTTTCAATCAACACAACACGATACGGACTTTTATTTACGAGACATTATTAGGGATGATGATGGTCAAGAAGAAGTTGTGTGGCTTATTTGGTGGAAGTGCCTATTCTCGGCACCGGGAAGGAATGGATAGGACAGGTGTATTTCTGACCTTTGACATTATTAACCTCCTTCAGCCGAGGACTCTATGAAGGACGGTCGTAACCATCCACCATAGTTATAGCTTTATTAAGACTCAATCTCTGTGTATCTGCTTTATTTGGTGACTCTCAGGAATTCACACAAAATATGCACACAGGAACAGAGAGTGAAAACTACGCCTAACTCTGAAGTATCATCATCTAATTATCCAAAACTTAAGAGTCCTTGCACTAGACTTAGCGCACCAGCAATCTCTCTACTTTCTTCTCACAAATATGAGGTGGATCTACTGGAAGATAGTATGCCTGACTCCCTATGAACTGTCCAAGGGTTCAGTGGACTACAAATGCTTATTGGTTTTCCTCAAGGATCCATTACCAAGTCTACGTGCACGTGCAATAAATGTACTGGATTCTAAACTTAAGAAATAATTCTGAAAGAAAAACTTCCAATAACAAAGGTATTTTACTAGGGACTAACCCAATCAACTCAAGAAAAGAAATTTTTTTTTTATAACAAATATGTAAATATGTATGCAAACATTTATAAATGCTATAAACATTCTCAGGTTATACCCCCCAATCTCAGAATAAGATGATTACTGATATGCAATCCCAAATTGGTCATCTTACTGAGGCAGTTGGCAATGTGATCCAGGGAAGCTGCCTAGCTCTTCTGAGGAAAACCCTAAGGGCAAGGGGGTTGTATTCAGGGAGCATGCCCAAGCGGTGACTGCGTTGAGGAGTGGAAAAAAGATTGACAAGCCTGATAACACTCCTACGGTTACATCTTAGAATTCCCCTTCCACACCTGACCCAACTTCCATCTCACCCGAGGAAGAGCCACACCACTCTCCCTCACAAAAAATCACCCACAATGTGGATGTCGTCCTTCCATCACCCCTTTCTCGCCATGACGACCCCTCTACCCAAAAGCTGAGGGTGCCCTATCTAGAGCGCCTATCTGCTCTTGGGGAATCTTCTGTTGGCTCGTCTGGAGCAAAGGATAGGACGGAAGAGATTATGGATACTTTTATGCAAGTCCAGATTAACTTGCCTCTATTGGAAGCGATTAAACAGATTCCGTCCTATGCCAAGTTTCTAAAGGACCTATGCACCCAGAAGCACCAATCTAGGAAACAGGTCCAAACCAAGGTCATCCTGCCTCACCATGTGAGCTCGGTTCTTCAGCATGGAACACCCCCCAAAATGAAAGACCCAGGGGCCCCATATATTTCAGTGGTTATAGGTAACCAACACATTGACGAGGCTCTACTCGATCTGGGTGTGAGGGTAAACATTCTACCGAGCTCTGTCTACGACCTTTTGGGTGGAGGAAAGCTGAAGCCTAGTCCAGTAATCCTCCAGGTTGCAGACAGATCACTTAAGACACCGTGGGGATTGTTGGAAGATGTCCTTGTGAGAGTAGAGGATTTCTTCTTCCCCATTGACTTTCTGGTACTTGATACTGACCCATCTAATAAGCCCACAAAGCCGTCCATTATTCTGGGATGCCCCTTCTTGGCCACAGCCAATGCCTCTATAAATTGTAGATCCGGGGCACTTAAAATGGGCTTTGGGAACAAGAAGATCCGGTTGAATGTTTTTGATACTTACAAGCAACCCGGATTTGAAGATTGTTCTCAGATTGAGGTCGTTGATGAAATAATTGAAGAGACTACTCCAGCACACTTATGTAGAGATCCCCTTCAGAAGGTCATATCTCAGGACCATCCCTTGATTATTAAAGAAACTAAAAGGAAAATGCCCGAGCTAGAAGAGTTGATAGGGGTACACATTGAGTCTCTATCCCCACCCTGGACTGTGAAGGTAAATCCACTGCCTGAGGCGGGGACATCTCAACTAAAACCCTCAATCCAAAAGGCTCCTGAATTGGAGTTGAAACCCCTCCCGAGCACATTGAAATATGCTTTCCTTGGCCCTAATAACACGCTCCCCATTATTATCTCGTCTACATTATCTGAATTGCAGGAGGGAGCTCTGCTTGAGTGTTTACAAAGGCACAAGGAAGCAATAGCCTGGACAATAGCTGATATTAAGGGTGTTGATCCCTCTCTTTGCATGCATCATATATACACGGACGAGTCTGTGAAGCCTTTCCGAGATATGCAGAGAAGGCTCAATCCAAATATGCGGTAGGTTGTTAAAAAGGAGATTTTGAAATGGCTGGATGTAGGGATTATCTATCCCATTTCAGATAGTAAATGGGTCAGTCCTATTCACGTAGTTTCAAAAAAGGCAGGAATCACTGTGGAAGAGAATGACCAAGGAGAATTGGTGACCACTAGACCCTCAACTGGTTGAAGGGTCTACATTGATTACCGCCGTTTAAACACGGCTACCCAGAAAGACCATTTCCCCTTACCGTTTATCGATCAAATTCTGGAACGATTGGCTGGGAATAAGTACTTTTGTTTTCTTGATGGGTACTCTGGTTACAATCAGATAACCATTTTTCCTGATGATTAGGAGCGTATCACCTTCACAAGTCCGTATGACACTTTTGCGTTCTGCCGAATGCCATTCGGGTTATGTAATGCTCCTGCCACTTTCCAACGTTGTATGATGGCTATCTTTTCTGATATGATCGACGAGTTCATTGAAATTTTCATGGATGACTTCTCAATTTATGGCTCATCGTTTGACCTATGCCTTTCGCACCTTGATAAAGTCTTAACCCGTTGCGAAGAGGCGAAGCTGGTGCTTAGCTGGGAGAAAGGCCACTTTATGGTCCAACAGGGCGTTGTGTTAGGGCATATAGTTTCCGAGAGAGGATTAGAGGTGGACACCGCAAAAATCGATTCCATCTCTAAGCTTCCATTGCCTACCAATGTTCATCAGGTTAGATCTTTCCTTGGCCATGCTGGATTTTATAGGCGCTTCATTAGAGATTTTAGTAAAATCTCTAAGCCACTCTGCGACCTGTTAGCGAAGGATGTCTCCTTCGATTTTGATGATAGATGTGGTGAGGCTTTCCAAGCTTTGAAGAAAGCCCTCATTACCATGCCGATTCTCCAAGCACCAGATTGGACCATCCCGTTTGAGCTTATGTGCGATGCTTCTGATTTTGCAGTGGGAGCAGTCTTAGGTCAAAGGGTTGATGGCAAACCTCATGTGCTGCATTATGCCAGCAAGACCCTTATGGATCCTCAGCAAAACTACACAGTCACTAAAAAGGAATTACTTGCTGTAGTATTTGCTTTGGAAAAGTTTCTGTCTTATCTTTTGGGATCCAAGGTTGTGGTGTTCACTGATAATTTAGCCCTTAAGCATCTTCTGGCTAAAAAGGACACCAAACCTCACCTAATTCGTTGGATTCTGCTACTCCAAGAATTTGACCTGGAAATTAAAGACAAGAAAGGAGTTGAGAATGTGGTAGCAGACCATTTGTCTAGGATCCCTATTGAGGCATCAAACCCTGCTAGCGGTATTCAAGAGACTTTTCTTGATGAGTCTCTAAGGGCCGTGGAAGCTAAAACTCCTTGGTTCGCTGACATAGTGAACTTTCTGGTCACGGGCATCACCCCCAGTACTTGGGGTAAGCAGAAGCGAGACAGGTTTCTCACCAACGCTAAATTTATCATTGGGAGGAACCTGAGCTTTTTAGAATAGGAAAAGACCAGTTGTTTCGCCGTTGCATCCCTGATGAAGAACAAAGAAGTGTTTTGAGTTTCTACCATGACCTCCACTGTGGGGGACATTTTAGTGGGAAGAAGACTGCCCATAAGGTTCTTCAGTCTGGTTTTTGGTGGCCCACATTATTCCGAGATGCATATACGCATGTGGGCGCATGTCTACGTTGCTAGCAGACGGGAACCATTAGAAAAAGGGATGAGATGCCCCAACAACCTATCCTGCCTGTTGAAATCTTTGATATTTGGGGCATTGACTTCATGGGTCCCTTTCCTGTGTCCTTCAGATATGAATACATCCTTGTGGTTGTTGACTATGTATCAAAATGGATAGAAGCCATCCCCACGCGAACTAATGACCATTCCGTGGTCTTGGGCTTTGTTAAGGCTAATATCATTTCTTGGTATGGGTGCCCAAGAATGATCATAAGTGATGGAGGACCTCACTTTAAGAATGTACACTTCACAAGACTACTCCAAAATTTGGGAGTCAACCACATGATAGCCACACCTTATCATCTCCAAACGAGTGGACAAGTTGAAGTGTCTAATAGGGAGTTTAAGAGAATTTTAGAAAAAATTGTCAGGCTTGATCGGAAGGATTGGTCTAAAAAACTAAATGATGTTCTTTGGGCCTACAGAACTGCGTATAAGACTCCCTTAGGCATGTCTCCGTTCTGTCTTGTCTACGGAAAAGCGTGCCACCTTCCTGTTGAAATCCAACATAAAGCTTATTGGGCAATTACAAAAGTTAACTTGAATCTGGATAAAGCGAGAAAAGCACGTATGTTAGAATTAAGTGAGGTTGAGGAGCTTCGTAATGAAGCTTATGAAACTTCTCAAGCTTACAAGCAACGTACAAAAGTCTTCCATGACAAGCACATCATTAGAAAGACTTTTGAGCCCAACCAGTAGTTCTAACTTTTCAATTCTAGACTTAAATTATTTCCTAGAAAGCTCAAGTCTCGCTGGGATGGGCCATACGTTGTTATCAATACTTTCCCTCATGGAGCTGTAGAGATTAGGAACCCTATTTCAGGTGCGAGCTTTAAAGTAAATGGCCAGCAACTTCAACCATCTATTACTCTTTCATATGGCTAGGTTTTGGACTCACTTTGGCTTGAGGAGCCTTAGCTCCTCCCACTCTCCTTCTCAGATGATATTCTTCTATGTCTGTATTTTTCCAATGAGGACAATGTCAATCTTAGGCATGGGGGGGTATAACCTGAGAATGTTTATAGCATTTATAAATGTTTACATACATATTTACATATTTATTATAAAAAAAAAGTCCAATTTTATCATTTAACACTGTTTCTGAGGCAACATAACACCTATCAAGTTCCACCAAATATGACCCATACTTACCTTCTAGTATTTCTGATCGCCTGAATACTGGTTGAGGACTCTAACTTAGTTGTAGAGTTATTAGGACTTTAATTGAAGTGTGGATGCCATGTGAGGCCGCCAAATAGTGAGTACAATTTCTAAATCTAGCGAGATTTGTGATCTCAGAAAGAAAGAAAAGAGGGAGTACCCAGGAACATCGAGAGAGCACAGTTGTGTAGCCTCGCTCAGAGTTGACTTGTTTAATAATCTAGAGATCTAGAGTCTGCAGTACTAGACTATAGGTAGCACCAGATGAGTGTGTGCCACCAAATACAAATCCATGCAACTCGATATCTCCTACCTAAGCCAAATGTCGGGGTCAAATTACAGATTATCCTCTGCCTTATCCCCGAGGGAACTAGTTGCCTATCCCGACGCAATATTTACCAAGGGTGAAGTATGAACTTCCAATGCGAATTGGCTCTTTCACTTGGATTTGTTACCTAGGCTATCAGCACTTCACATTTGTCTGGATTTCTAAAGTTTTGAAGTAAGAAAATAAGAAATCTTCTGATTACTTCTATTATTTTTCATTTTTGCTAGGAACTAGCAAATCTTAGGCATGGGGGTATTTGATGAGTCCATTTTAATGGACTAATATTACGCCTAAGTAACTTTAATTATATCTTTTATGTTTATTAATAACTATATTAAGTTATAGAATGTTTGCATGCATCATGATTTAGGTTTACATCTATTCTATAACTTAATATGTTCTTTTTATGTGCAGGAAAAATAATTGGCAAAAGAATGAGGAGAAAATGATAAATTATCCTTTTTCAAATAACCGGCAGCTGTTCTTTTCCCCATCCTCCGGGAACCCTCAACAGTCGCCGGCCAGAAATAGTTAAGGGATTTGAAAATCCCTTAACTCTCTTAGGCTCAAACAAGGAGAAGTTAAAGAGAAGAGGCGGATCCAGGGAGAGAAGAGATCATCCAGGAAGAGAAGAACTTGCACCATCTTCCCCAGAGTGCACTGTGGATCTACAACTTCCCACCGCATGCCCGCAGGCACGCTTCTCCCTCACAACACCTCCCTCCAGCAGTGCTTAACGGTGCTGTGCGCCTTCACCACCACCTTCCCTAGCACCGCCAAGCCACCAAGCACCCCTACAAGCACGCCCACAAACGCCCCACTCGCGCCTCCCTGCAGCGCACGCCTGCAGCTGCGCCCTAGCGAAGCATTACAGACTCGCCAGTGCCTTCCATCTCCCTGCAGGCGCACACCCTCTTGCCCGCACACGCCTCAACCTTCAAATCTCATCGTGCACCCGCACCTTCCAGCACCCACAGGCACTACCTCCCTTCATCCTACACCGCGCCGCAGCGTCTCCACCGCCCGCTTTCAGCCGCAGGCGCACACCTGCACGCTCACCGGCCATCCGCAGCACCAAGTGCCTTCATCCTGCAGGCGCATCTACAGACTGCCTCACCTGCGCCAGCCTTCACCCCACAAGGCCGCTAGTGCCTCCCTGTAGGTGCGCCCTCTCTGCAGATGCGTGCCCACCTTCCAGTGCCCGCCTTCACACCGCAAGCCCGCCAGCACCTTCAATGCCCGCAGGCACTGCACCGCACCAGCCTGCACCATGCACCATCTGCAGCAAGCAGCTACAACAGGCAACCTCCACCGACGTCTTCTCCTCTGCCAACCGACTGCCACTGGCTGCCTCTGTCGACACTGCAGCCTCTATCGGAGAGCCCTCATCCTCACTGACCTCCCTAGCCTCTGCAACGACCGCCGCGCTCTCTCTCTCTCGCGAGGAGGAGAGAGAGCAAATGCTCTGTTTTGAAGTCAATTAATATTTACATTCACTGCCATTGCCACAGAATTTGATTTTTATTTATTATTATTATATTGTGGCAAAATAGCACATGCACACTCATATTCTCTGATAATTGCACATTCATGATATTCACCTATTTCAAGAATGATTTTGGGCTTAACCTGAGCACTAATTTTCTCTAGTACACATCACATGAAAATTGCATAAAATCATCATAAATTTATTGAAGATTTCAGTGAGGGAAACCTGCACATATAACCTTATCTTTTTAAGTTATTGTGAATCTACTTTCCTTCGCATTTTATGCCAGATTTGAATAGGGATTTCACACTTATCTGAAAGAATATAAAATAATTAAGAATTTATTGCATAATTGCCTCCCTGTGGACACGACCAGCTCTTCTATGAGTGGTTATTATTATTTTTGATTAGTCAATTTTTCCACCACTTAAATACTATAACGCAAAGCGAAAAGTTGGCTCCTCAACCACCCACCTAACCCCTTCTAGAAACCCTCCTTTGGCGCCAACCTCTTAACTACCCTAAACCGCACCCTAGTTGGTGCCAAAAAACCACCACCCACAACCCTTCATTTGGCACCAACACCACCTCCAATCTACACCCTACACACCACCCTCCAACCTATCCTAACCCTTCATCTAGTGGCACCACCAAACCCTCTCCCTTAGACAACATAAAGTGGCGCCAAATTTACTTAAACCCACCATAACCACCACTCCATACATCCCTTCTTTTGGCACCACCTTATATCCACCCTCCATTCACCAACCACCACCCTACACGAACCACGGCTTCCCCAGCTTCACGCATGGAGTGATCCCAGCCATTGGATCTCAATCCAATGGCTTAGGGGGGCTCTACATCTCTTGGTGATGTAGACACATTTAATTAGGTTAAAATGCCTATTCATACATGTTCCTAGGCTTAAATTTGCATTTCATGTTATAAATATTACATAGCATTCATCATCCAGCATTTAGAGTAGTTGTGTATATTTTAGGTTAATTACGTCATTTTTATGGCCAGGAGGGAAGGAGATTTATTTCGAGGTCTCGAATTAACGATCCAAATGTGCAGATCTGTCAAGATGACGATTGGAGTCCAACGCCTCCGAGATCATCCAAATCGGAATCCCGTATCACCTTATACAATCCGAGGATGATCAATGGCCAGGAGGGCAATGTGACATCCTTACAAGCTTCGGATGAGAAATCTGATTGTACGGATGGATCCGGAGCGACGATCGCACTCCGGTAGTGCAAAAATCACCTCGATCCAAGCACTGTGGCACCCTCTACAATAGAAAGAAGATGGACAGCCAAGATGGCACCATGTGGCGCCATCTAGGCCACCCAACATCGGCCATCAATGGCTACTGGCGCCCCCTCATCATCAGAGATCACGCACACAGCAGTTGGATCAAGATCCAACGGTTGAGGCTCCTCCACACTTTCAACTCCCATGCTATCTTCACGACTCAAATGCTCCCTTGCCTCAACGGTAGCATGCGCGGATTGCAAACAAGAGGCACGGGGTCGAATCTCACCCAGCCTCCAATCCAGTCCAGCAACAAGGTGTGCTCAATTTCTACCACTCGATCGTAGACGAGCGGCTGAGATGCAGCTACGTGGGCCCACGGATGGTCGTCGATCTAGTGGAGGTGATCACACGGGCGTCGACGCACATCTCCACACACAATCCAACGTGCGTGCAGGCAAGTACATGAGTTGGCATGGACCTTCAGAGACAACCTGGCGGACCTTTAGTGGCGATTACAACCGTCACTAATTGCTTGTGGGTGCAAGGATAGCTACGGGCGTGAGCGGTGGGGGCGTAATCTTCAACGACAGCTGCAGGGGTCTTTAGTGACGCTTGCAGCTGTCACTATAGCCCTCTACACGAATTCTTCTTCTTCCCTCCACTATATAAACACCCCTACACCCCCCATTCCTCCTCATCTCTACCAACTCTACGCCAACCTACTCCTGAGCTCTAGTAGCCTACCAAAGCTCCATTAGAGCTTACTCTCAGGCTCCAAAGGCCTCCTATTAGTGTAATCTTCCTATATCCCACAAAACATTCATCCTTCATCCCACCACCTTCATAAGAAGCCTTGGAGCCATCCTCCCACCTCCATTCCGGTAGAAGATCACCTCCATCTCCTCACCTCCATTCCAGAGCCTCGGTGAAGCATTCCTCTACCCAGCGTCCTCCTGCATCTCACCTCCATCATCCTGCATCTCACCTCCTTCTTCCAAGCTTCCGCCAGGCGCCATCGTCTCGCCAAACAGCTGATTTAGGAGATTTCCTCTCACCTCTATCTCTTTTATGCTTTCATAGATTATTGTAATAAACATTTGTGTGATATATCATAGTTGTTTCATCTCTCTTGTGATCTATCTTTCTTGCTTCTTCTACAAAAATAAAAGAAAAAAAATAACAATACCCCAAAACACCAAAAAGAAACAAAATGAAGGGGGGATTTCAAACAAAGTAAACGTTGCCTCCCTGTGTTCGACCCGAGACTCCCATAGAGTTTCGGTTATAAATTTTATCTGATCGACGCATTTTGCTAGCTATGATGACGGGTTCTCCAAACCCTAATTTTAATTTGTGAAACATGACCCATCATTTTGGCACTGTTGCCGGGGAGGCAACGGAATTTACTATCTTGATTTTTGCGCATCTTTGCATTTACATATTATTAACCCCACTTCTCTCTGATCTACTATCTTGCAGGTACCCTAGCATGGAGATCCAAGTGCGGTAGACTAGAGTAAAGTGCGGGTAGAGTAATTTGTAAGTTCTCCCCACATTCCCCCCACTAGTTTCATTTCGCCACATTCATAACCATGACCTAATCTACTTAGGTGTTTGCATAAACCCTAGGATAGAATTTGTTTGTCTTGTTTGCCACCTCCACTGATCTCAACATACACACTTGTTTGTAAAGGAAAACACTTGAACTCGTATTTCAAATTTGGTTTGTGATAGCGAAATACGCGTGATTTGTAAAAGTGGGTTTTTAACGTCGTTGTAACACGCAAATCCGCTTTCGCTCTTAAATTTATATTCCTAGATAGGAGAGTATCTAGGGTGGTCCAAGGAGGCAAAAATTGCAAAATTAATCCTCTTGCTTACTGATAGATCTCAACTTTCTTTTTGATATTTTTCAATATGTAATTTTTTTTTTGTATTTTGAAAAGACGAGGGCAAACTGCAGATTGTAGCGAAAAGAACTAACACCTAAAATGATTAACTAAAATCTAAAAGATAGAAATATCTTCTTCCTAAGCTCACTCTAGGCAAGTGGAGGCCTAGGGTAATTAGGAAGAAGCGGTGAAACAAGTGCTAGAACCAAAACAAACAACTGTAATAAAAAGCTAAAAGAAGGCAATTTTGATTGAGTAGAATGAGTGTTCCTTTCAAGGACAAGTAGAGGAATGCTTCTACTAGAATTAAACAATCTAAAAGCAAGAAAAGAAACACAAATCCTCTTGTAACATTGGTGAAGAAGGTTGTCTTCTTGCTCCAAGCCTAGCTGCTCCTTGGCTTGAAAAGAGGGCTTCCTTCTCCTCCTTCCTTGAGAGCTCCTCCAAGGTGGAAGCTACCACCTTTAATGCTCTCTCCAAAGGGTGGGCGTGCACCACCCTCAAAATCTCCTCCAAGGTGGCGTGAACCACCTTCAAGATCTCCTCCAAGATCTTCCTTGCCTGGCTTCTCCTTTGGCTGGCGTGACCCAAGAGAGAAGGGAAGAGGGGAAGGCACCAAGGGGACAGAATATCCCCTTAATCTTCTTCTTCTTCTTCTCTCTTGGACGTGGGCTTCTTGGTGGAATATGAGAGTGAAATTGCTAGCAAAGGATGGCTTGAATGGTGGTGGGTAGTGGTCTTTTTATAGGGTAGGATGGGGGGTTAAGGTGCCCCTTGAAATGGAGGGCTAGGATGGAAGAATGGAGGTGGTTGGTGATCCTATGGCTAAGGAGAGTTGGCGCCAACCCAAGGGGTGTTAAAGGGGGTAGTTATGGTGGTGTTGGTGTCTTTTGGTGGTGGAGAGACACCACCATGTTGGCGCCAACATGGGGTCATCTAGAAGGGGGGTTAGGTGGATGGTGGAGATGAATTCAAGGGAAATTGTGTGGTGGAGATGAGGGGGGATTTTGGAGGGAAAAGTGGCAACATTAAGGGGGTGGTTAGGGTAGTTTTTGGCACCACTTTTAGGTGTCTTTTGGAGGTGGTGGGTAGGTTAGGTTGGTGCCAAGTAGGTTAGCTTATGTGGAGCTAGTTGGGTGGAGTTGTTAGGTGGGTTTTTGGGGTGGTACAAGCCAAGGAAGTTGGAGCATAGCTAAGCTAAGCTAAGCTAAGATAAGATAAGCTAGCTTAGGTAATGGAGGAGTAGAGGAGAAGGTTTTGGAGCTAGAGTTTGGAGGGAGGAGATGAGGAGGAGAAGTCTGGAGCTGAAATTTGGAGCTGGCTACTGCTGAAGAGGCTGGCATGGAGCTATTCTAGCTGGCTTAGCTTGCTAGTTCTTTGCTAGCTACTAAGCCTAGCTAAGGTAAGCTAGCTTCTACCATAATGAGCTAAGGTGAGCTGGGTCTGGTGCTCCCGGGGAGAATCAAGCTGGTTGAGGCAACTAAGGTAGCTTAGCTCAACTGAGTTGAGCTAAGCTGAGTCCCTGGGAGCTGGACTTGAGCTTCCTGAGCTGGGATGAGTTCTTCTTCAGTTGGCTGGAGTTGAGTGGAGCAAGACGTAGCTAGATTTGAGCTGGGGTGAACTCCTGTCAACTTAGCTGAGCTAGCTGGAACTCCCTGTGGACTAGTGGGAGCTGAGATGAGCTAGACTCAGCTAAGTTGAGCTGGATCTGAGCTGACTTGAGTTAGGGTGAGCTAAGGTGAACTCTCTTGAGCTGCCATCCAGCTGAGATTAGCTGAATGGAGCTGGGATGAGCTAACCCTAGTTCAAGTAAGCTAGGTTCCAGCTGCGGTGAGCTGGATCAAGCTGAGGTGAGCTAGATCAAGCTGAGGTGAGCTGGATTAGGCTGAGTTCCAGCTAGTCTGGGCTTCTCCTTCACCATTTGCCTTCTTGAGTGCTAGGGTTTTAGGAATCTATATATCTGTACATCCCTAACACTCACAAAAACATATTAAAAAGATAATAAAAAATGCAATGCATGCCTAACCTATTTTATGCCTAAATGCAGCCCAAAAACCTGTTTGCGGAGTAAAATCCTAAGAGCTAGGTTTGTTCTAATGCATAAGAATGATGATAAACTGGAGTTTATCAGTTTGCCTCCTGGAAATTTGGTTGAATATACCTAATATTTGAATCCTAAAAGCTACTAAGTAAGATTCGAACCCTAAAATTCACCTCATCCTCAATAATCTTACTTGAAAATGTTTTGGTTGTGTACATACACACATTCTCAAACAAATCACTAAGGGCACAACCCATTAGGGGCCCATCATAATTCGAAAGCACTAAACATCCCAAGCCTAACTAAAATTGATTAAACGTTGGCCATAAGGACTGATTCGCTCTACGGGGCCCAGATTGAGATTGTTCATGATTAACTTGCTTATACTAGTTAATCTGATGTCTAACTAGGGGAGCAGCATCAAACAATTGCGGCTGGGAGGTACACCAGGAACCAGAGGCACAAGCCAAAGGAAGAACCTTCTCCCCAGTCCCTCATAACTAGTTGGATTGACTAGATACAAGTAGAGTAAATCATCTATAATCTTAAGATGGATTCTAAGAGTCTATAGACCTTTAGGCTACCCAATCTACGGATAGGCTTGTATTTTTTGTGTTGCAGGGTCCCTTCTCTTCCCCGTCCTTCCGACTTCCTTCCAGTGTATGCTTGGAAGGAGGTCATTAAACCCTCGTTTGGAAGGACCTATTGACCATTCCCAGAGGTGGAGGTTGAGTTATAGCCAAGTAGATCCCATGGCTAATCAACAACCACCTCCCCCGCCCTCTAACCAGAAGGAGCTGATTCAAAGGCAGTTGGAAGAATTGCAGTAGATGCAACAATGGTTCCAACAAATGCATGGTCAGGGTGCTTGACCCTTGAAGAATTTTTATGATCCTTCAAATTATGAGGTTTGTCCTGGAGTTGTGATCCCCGCTGGTGATGTTGAGATCAAGCCCTAGGTTTTGAGTCTAATTAAACACTTTCACGGGCTTGGCTCAGAGGACCCATTCCAACATTTCGAGGGCCTGATCACTTTGGTTCAGACCACCAAATTGAGGAATGTGGATGAAGAACAGATGCTCATGAGGCTTTTCCCCCATTCACTCAAGGATATGGCCGCTCATTGGTATCGTACCATTGGAAGACCAATTTCTATCTGCATAGCTTTGAAATCGGCCTTCCTGAAGAAATTCTTCCCAATTGGGCGAACCAATGCATTGCGACGGGCAATTACCACTTTTTCGCAGCGGCAGGGGGAACCATTTAATGGGGCCTATGAGAGATTCCAAGATCTGTTGTGGAAGTGACCATACCAAGAGGTGCCTAAATGGAAACTTCTGTAGATTTTTTATCACGGGTTGAATGATCAACTCCGTAATCTTATGGATGCTTCTTGCAGAGGTAGTTTCCTCAAACATGACACAGATAGCGTGTATGGTTTGATTGAGGAAATGAGTGAAAACTCTTTAAACCACTCCTCCATGGAAACCTTCAACCGATCCCAACAAACTAGATCAAATGCCAATGTGGTCCAAGATTCTCATACATTTAATATGGAATTGATCTACAATGAATTAGATAAGATGGATCTGGTTGCTAAATGAATGGAAGAGTGGATGTTGGAAAACTCTAATTTTTCTAGATCCACTCAATCCCAGGGCTCGAGATTCCATTCTTCGCAAGCTCCTACAGGACAGGAGTTTGTGAACCAGCTGGAGTCGGCTCGACCTTCGAGCTTGCTCTTCTCAGAACCTTATGGGTTCCAAACTAAGGCCTTTAATCCCAGGTTTTCTGATCCTTCTTCATCCTCATCATATGAGGATGTTCATGCTATGCAGGAGAATGTTAGGTCCAACCCTTACTTGAATTCCTACAATCCTGTTTGGAAAAATCACCCTAACTTCTCTTGGAAAGATCTGGGCCAGTAGACCCAATATCGACCCAACAATTATGTATCGCAAAAACTAATGGGTTAGGTCATGTATATGCTCAGTTGCCCCTGAATCAGGTTAATCAGTCCATGTGGAATGCTCAATAACCTGCCGAGCAGGTTGATTTAAACCTGAAGATGGTAGAAATGAAAGGGTCAATGCTCTAGCTCATGCAGCAAATGAAAACCTCGCTAGACACCTTGCAATCCGGACTTGGTGCAAACAACCGACAGCCCGGATCTCTACCATCACAACCTGTACCAAACCCAAGGAATGTATAGAAATGAGGCACTGAGCCTTATGGGTTTGGTAATGATGGGGAGTCGCATGCTCAAGCTCATGATATCTATCAGGCTACCCCAGCTCCTCCCGGAGTGAACCAAGTTCCTACCATAATCAACCGAGAGCCTCCTATTTCGCCTAATCATCCCCAAACCACTAACCAACAACATTTTTCCACGGCAAACACCATCACCTTGAGGAGTGGTAGTTGACACAAGCGATCTACCCAACCCCATGTCAACACCATTAGGCCCTGTAGTAAGAATTCCAAACTCCCAACTAAGAATGTGATCAAAAAAACATCAGAGTCTGATTTGGGAGTTTGTTGTTGTATGGGCAAACAAAAAAAATCAGAGGAGAAATTGGAAGAAAGAATGTCCTTACTTCAGGCTTTCAAATTGACAATCATTTTACTCCTTGCAGCTATCAGATCACTCCCCGCCTACGCCATAGGTTTACTGAATTCATATAAAGCAAAGCTAGAGAGAAATCTGAAAACATTAGGAGAGTAGTCTTTTCTGATAACACAAGCACACTGATCTTAAACAAGCTACCTCCTAAGAAGTAGGACCCAGGAGACCCACTGATTTCCTGCACAATAGGAAACATCACTCTGACTAGGCCCTTCTCGACTTGGGTGCTTCCATTAATGTGATCCCCACCACACTGCACATGGAATTGGGTCTAGGCTACCTGAAACACACTAACATAACCTTGAAGTTAGCCGATAGATCAGTTACAAAACCAACGGGTATTTTGGAGGTTGTTTTAGTCAAGGTTAATGATTGGCATTACCTTGCGGATTTCATGGTCCTGGACATGGAAGCACCAAAATAGCTCAACCACACCCCGATTATTTTGGGAAGACCTTTCTTGGCTATCGCCAAGGCAAGGATTGATTGTGAATTGGGAAATATAGAAATGGCCTCTGGGAATAAAACAAATCGATTTAATATTTTTTAGGTCTCAAAGAAGGATAAAATTAAGTGTGGTTTGATGGAGGAGCTTGGTAGAATAGAGGAGGTAATGGCCATACATACCTTAGACAACCTTTTAAGGGCCAACTCAACCCAAACTCAGGAAGAAAATCACACAGTTGCTGGTATAATTGAGGACAACGAAAGCATGCAACCAACTATTGCAACACGGGATGAAGAAGATATTCATGAAATCGGAAACTGTTGAATGATTCACATGATCAAGTTACAACCCAACAATGTCCTCATCTTGAATTCTTAGAGTTTGAGGATCAACGTTTGGGTGGGAATCATGAAGATCAGGATGGTTGGATTAAGCACCCAAATTGTGAGGATGAAATTGAACTTTAGGGAGAAACTCTTGAAATGTTAGACATTCTAGAGTACCCACAAACCCCCAACTCATCAGCAAACCCTCATCATCCTTTTTCACCCAACCATTGCACAATTTCTATATCCACCCACACCTCCTCTGTACTGAATCAACAAAACTCCTATTGGAGACCATTTGGGCTCTCCCTGCACCACCAGCTTGCCACTTTCATTGATCATCTGTTTGGCAAGCCCATTTTTACTCTCCGGGACCCATATCTAGGGGTAGAAAACTATGTTATTGTAGCCTCAATTTTAGTTATTTTTTATTGAGGGCCTCGCCAAGCTGAAGGCACTAAACTTAGCATGTGTAAAGGTTGTTTCGAGCTGGCCAGAATCTCATGGAAACCAGGTGTTGTTCTTCCATTTCTACTCTCCTGCATGCTTTCAGTTTAACAATGAGGATATTGCATTAGCTAAGCATGGGGGGTGGATATCATATGAAATAATCTTTTTGTTAGCCATAACAGTAATTTCCTATTATTTTATTAAGAAAAAAGTTAAAAATCAATGAAAAATAAGAATTAGGAGAAGAGAACTTCATCATTAGGAGTTGCAAACTTTAAGAATTAATACTTTAGGACGTGAATACTTAGACTCTTCAGGTCTTCGGGCTTAATTAGCTTGGGTGTCCACTCGAATGTGGACTTTGTCTCAAGTTCTCGCCAACTCAACTTCATCTTTAATCTAGTAAATAAATTGGATGATAAGTACACGACATATTAACTTACCCTCTGATTTGAGGGGATTTTATGTCTAAGCATCTACACACTCCTCGCACTGTCTCACTTTCCGACGATTTTTATGGAAATTGGGTAGCTAATGAACTATCTAGGGTGGTATGGCTAGCAAGTTGTTGTGAGTAATTGCCCATTGGACGGTTGTCCAGAGCCCAGCCACAAGATCATTTTCTCCGTACTACCTTTAGGTAAATCTTAGATCAGGAAAGCCACCTACTTAGGAAAAAGAAAAAAGAAAAGGAAAAAGGAGAAAATAAAAAAATAAAACCACACTTCATCGCACGAGTATGGTTGGCAAGTTACCGTGGGTAACAGCCCATTAGCCGGTTGTCTAGAGCCCAGCTCACAAAAATGCACAATAATTCCCAAAACACTTAGGGAAGAAGAGAGGAAGTAGAATAAACCAGGGAGATATACACTGGGTTCGCCTTTGTGTTGACCCCATAAATAAAAGTAGGGAGAAAGCTACCGTTTGAAAAGATAAACCTTTAGGCAAGGTCACCTAGGATCATAGAAACCTGAAGTTCATTTTAACGGCTGCCTAGTGAGTCTTTCACACTTTTCACTGGATGCTTACCACTTAGAGTCCTTTTCGAGCCTTGGGCAGGTTGGGTAGCCGTAAAAAGTTATCCCAAAACTCTCAAACTCCAAAAGTACAAAAAAAAATTAGAAAAGAAGAAAAATAAAAAAAATGTGTATCTTCACTTTTCAAATAAGGTAAGGGCTTGGGCAGTTTGCATTCTGGCAAACACCCAAGCACTGTCGAGTTTTTGTAATTAGGTCTTGGGGTTGAGATTTTCTAAAATAATCGACAAATCTTGCCTAAGTAATCAAATCCAGATTCTATTTTTATACATAGCATATAGTTTAATTTTACTAGGGACTAGCGAAAGATAGACATGGGGTTATGATGTAGACCCATTTAATTAGGTTAAAATGCCTATTCATACATGTTCTTAGGCTTAAATTTGCATTTCATGTTATAAATATTGCATAGCATGCTTCATCTTCCATTTAGAGTAGTTGTGTATATTTTAGGTTAATTACATCCTTTTTATGGCTAGGATGGAAGGAGATTTATTTCGGGGTCTCGGATTGACGACCTGAATGTGCGGATCTGATCAGGATGACGATTGGAGCCCAACGCCTCCAAGATCGTCCTAATCTTAATCCCGTAACACCTTATGCGATCCGAGGAAGATCAACGACCATGAGGGCAATGCGACATCATTACAGGCTTTGGATGAAAAATTCGACTGTACGGATGGATCCGGAGCGACGATCATAGTCCAATAGGATGAAAATCACCTCGATTTAAGCACCATGGCACCTTTTACAATAGAAAGAAGATGGATGACCCAGATAGCGCCACGTGGTGCCATCTAGCCTGCCCAACATCGGCCATCAATGGCTACTAGCACCCCCTCATCATCAGAGATCTCGCACAACAACCATTGGATCAAGATCCAACGGCTGAGGTTCCTCCGCGCTTTCAACTCCCATGCTATCTTCGCGACTCAAACGCTCACTTGCCTCAACCATAGCACACGCAATTTGCAAACAAGAGGCGTGAGGTCGAATCTCGCCGAGCCTCCAATCCAGCCCAGTGGCAAGGCATGCTCAATTTCTACTACTTGATCATAGACGAGCAGTCAAGATGCAGCTACGTGGGTGCACGGATGACTGCTCATCTAGTGGAGGTGATCACGCGAGCGTCGACGAACATCTCCACACGTGATCCAACGTGCACGTGGGTGAAGTGCATGAGTTGGCGCGAACCTTCAATGATATCCTAGAGGACCTTTAGTGACACTTACAGCTGTTACTAATTGCTTGTAGGGGCAAGGACAGCTGCAGGCTTGAGCGGTGGGGGTGCGAACTTCAGCGACAGCTGAAGGGGCCTTTAGTGATGCTTGCAGCTGTCACTACTGCCCCCGACACTAATTTCTTCTTCCCTCCACTATATAAACACCCCTACAACCCCCATTCCTCTTCATCTCTACTTGCTCTATTCCCACCTACTCTTAAGCTCTAGTAGCCTACCAAAGCTCCATTAGAGCTTATCCTCAAGCTCCAAAAGCCTCTTATTAGTGTAACGACCCTATGCCCCACCAAACATTCATCTTTCATCCCACTACCTTCATAAGAAGCCTTGGAGCCATCGTCCCACCTCCATTCCGGTAGAAGATCACCTCCATGATAGCGAAAATACACGGTTTGTTAATTAGGTAATTTAGTGTCGTTGCAACGTGTAAATCTGCTGTCGCTTTTAAATGTATATCCTAGATAGGGGAGTATCTAGGGTTGTCCAAGGAGGCAAAAATTGCAATTCAATTCTCTTACTAAAAACACATCTCAACTTTCTTTATGGTATTTTAAATATATATATTTTTTTTTGTGCTTTGAAATAATACGGGCAAAGTGCAAATTGTGACAAAAGAGTCCTAACACCTAAAATGCTAAGATGAAACTTAAGAGATTAAAAAGTCCACTACCTAAGCTCACTCTAGGCAAGTGGAGGCCTAGAGTAATTAGGGAGTGGAAGTAGAATAAGTGCTAAAACAACAGTAACAATTGCAACAGAAAATTAAAAAGAAGGCAAATTGATTAACTTGAATTTGTGTTCTTTTTCCAAGATAAGTAGAGGAATGCTTCTACTAGAAATAAAAAAATTTAAAAGCAATGAAAGAAACACAAATCCTCTTGCAAAAATTGGTGAAGAAGGGAGTCTTCTTGCTCCAAGCCTAGCTGCTCCTTGGCTTGAAAAGAGGGCCTCCTTCTTCTCCTTCCTTGAGAGCTCCTCCAAGGTGGATGCTACCACCTTCAATGCTCTCCTCCAAGGGGTGGGCGTGCACCACCCTCAAAAGTTCCTCCAAGGTGGCGTGGACCACCTTCAAAATCTCCTCCAAGGATCTTCCTTGCCTGGCTTCTCCTTTGGCTGGTGTGACTCAAGAGAGAAGGGAAGAGGGGAAGGCACCAAAGGAACAAAATATCCCTTTAATCTTCTTCTTCTTCTTCTCTCTTGGGCGTGGGCTCTAAGTGGAATATGAGAGTGAATTTGCTAGCCAAGGATACCTTGAATGGTGGTGGGTAGTGGTCTTTTTATAGGGTAGGATGGGGGGTTAAGGTGCCTCTTGAAATGTAGGGCTAAGATGGAAGGATGGAGGTGATTGGGGATCCTATGGCCAAGGGTGTTTGGCGCCAACCCAAGGGACTCCTAGGGGGTGGTTATGGGTGGTGACACCCCTTGAAGTTGGTGCCAAAATAGCTTCTAGAAGGGAGTCTTAGGTGGAGTCAAGAAAGGTTCTAGAAGGATGGGGTATGTGGAGGGTGGAGATGGGTTTAAGGGGAAATGTGTGGTGGAGATGAAGGGTATTTTTGGAGGGAAAAGTGGCACCAACAAGGGGGTAGTTAGGGTGGTTTTGGCGACACTTTTGGGTGTCTTTTGGAGGTGGTGGGTAGGCTAGGTTGGCGCCAAGTAGGTGGAGCTTAGGTGGAGTTGTTAGGTGGGGTTTTTGGGTGGTACAAGCCAAGGAAGTTGGACCATAGCTAATGGAGGAGTAGAGGAGGAGGTATTGGAGCTAGGGTTTGAAGAGAGGAGCTGAGGAGGAGAAGTCTGGAGCTGGAACTGGAGCTGGCTGCTGTTGAAGAGGTTGGCATGGAGCTACTCTAGCTGGCTTAGCTTGCTAGTTCTTTGCTAGCTACTAAGCCTAGCTAAGGTAAGCTAGCTTCTACCATAATAAGCTAAGGTGAGCTGGGTCTGGTGCTCCCGGGGAGAATCAAGCTAGTTGAGGCAGCTAAGGTAGCTTAGCTCAACTGAGTTGAGCTAAGTTGAGTCCCCGGGAGCTGGACTTGAGCTTCCTGAGCTGAGATGAGTTCTTCTTCAGCTAACTAGAGTTGAGTGGAGCTGGATGTAGCTGGATCTGAGCTGGGGTGAACTCTAGTCAACTTAGCTAAGCTAGCTGGAGCTCCTTGTGGACTTGTGGGAGCTAAAATGAGATAGACTCAACTAGGTTGAGCTGGATCTGAGCTGACTTGAGCTAGGGTGAGCTAAGATGAACTCTCTTGAGCTGCCATTCAGCTGAGATTAGCTGAATGGAGCTGGGATGAGCTATCCCTAGTTCAAGTGAGCTAGGCCCCAGCTGTAGTGAGCTGGATAAACCTGAGTTCCAGCTAGTCTGAGCTTCTCCTTCACCATTTGCCTTCTTGAGTGCTAGGGTTTTAGGGATCTGTATATCCGTTCATCCCTAACACTCACAAAAACATATCAAAAAGACAAAAAAAATGCAATGCATGCCTAACCTAATTTATGCCTAAATGCAACCCAAAAACCCATTTGCGGAGTAAAATCCTAAGAGCTAGGTTTGTTTTAATGCATAAGAATGATGATAAACTGTCATTTATCACTCTTTCTCCTTACCTTCATTCTAGAGCCTCGGTGAAGCATTCCTCTACCTAGTGTCCTCCTACATCTCACCTCCATCATCCTACATCTCACCTCCTTCATCCAAGCTTCTGCCAGGCACCGTCATCTCGCCGAACAGCCGATTCAGGAGATTTCCTCTCACACCTATCTCTTTTATGCTTTCATAGATTATTGTAATAAACATTTGTGTGATATATCATAGTTGTTTCATCTCTCTTGTGATCTATCTTGCTTGCTTCTTCTATAAAAATAAAAGAAAAAATATAACAAAATCCTAAAACACCAAAAAGAAACAAAATGAAGTGTAGATTTCAAACAAAGTAAATGTTGCCTCCCTGTGTTCGACCCAGGACTCCCATGGAGCTTCGATTATAAATTTTATCTAATCGATGCATTTTGTGAGCTACGATGATGGGTTCTTCGAACCCTTATTTTAATTCGCGAAACAATACCCATCACCCGGCCTCAAGCATCTCAAGGAAGCCTCCATCGCGACCGTTGCATCTTCATCCAATGGTCGAGATGCGTGACTGCATCGCCCTCCACATGACAATCCATCTATTTAGCCAAACAGTGAAGCGCCCATTTTGGAAAGTAAAGGCGCAGGTTCAAATAGCAATCCGCCATGACCGCTACAGTGCCGGCTGAAATAGGACCACTCGATCTTGATCAAGCGGTCAAGATTCTTCACACGTGATCTGACGGCACTCACCAACATGAGGACGCATGCCAGATCGCACGCATGTAATCAAAGGCGCTCACTTAAGTCGATCGGATGCGCTATCGACCATCAAATCTTTGAGAAGGCACGATTCGCACGCATTCAAAGCAGTGAAGGCGCGATCCGCAGGCATCTCTCGGTCGTGCAATGCCTCATCCAATGGATGCCAGCGATGCATGTGCATTTGAATCCATGAGCAGGTGTGATCTCCATGCGATCTCATCCATCCATGCCCAATCCAATGGTTGCTGATCGCCTCATGCTATGCCAGTTGTAGTCGTGCCTCTCCATGCCAGCCAAGGTGCTTGAATGAACAGCGACACCACCAACAGGTCTCTAGCGACGTTTTAAATGTTGCTAAAGACTTGAGCGGGAAAACCACCTCCATTCCACCACTATATAAACACCCCTACACCCTCCCTTCCACTTCATCTCTACCTACTCTACTCCCACCTACTCCTAAGCTATAGTAGCCTACCAAAGCTCCATTAGAGCTTACTCTCAAGCTCCAAAGGCCTCCTATTAGTGTAATATTCCTATTTCTGACCAAATATTCATCCTTCATCCCACAACCTTCACGGGTTACTTTGGAGCCGTCCTCCCACCTCCATTCCGGTAGAAGATCACCTCCATCTCCTCACCTCCATTCTAGAGCCTCGGTGAAGCATTCCTCTATCCAGCGTCCTGCATCTCACCTCCTTCATCCACGCTTTCGCTAGGTGTCGTCTCGCCGGATAGCCGATTCAGGAGATTTCCTCTCACCCCTATCTCTTTTATGCTTTCATAGATTATTGTAATAAGCATTTACGTGATATATCATAGTCGTTTCGTCTCTCTTGTGATCTATCTTGCTTGCTTCTTCAATGAAAATAAAAGAAAAAAATAACAAAACCCCAAAACACCAAAAAGAAATAAAATGAAATGTGGGTTTCAACCAAAGTAAACGTTGCCTCCTTGTGTTCGACCCAGGACTCCCTTGGAGTTTCAGTTAAAAATTGTGTTTGATAACGTAGAGGCATGCTCGCACATAGGCACGGTAGTGCAGCGCGCAAGGTAGTGGCAGTGGCAGGAGCAACAGCGCACGCAGGCGTAAGGTGCGTAGGCACGTAGTGTGCGTAAAAGCACGACAGGAGCACGTGGAGCACCCGCAAGCGGTGCAGAAGCAGAGGCTCGTGATGCGCATACAAGCGGGGGTGAGGGTTGGCGTGGATCTTCAGCGACGTTTGCGGCAGATCTTCAGCGATGTTTATGACTGTCACTGAATGTCCTGTACACGATTTTGATTATTTCCTTCACTATAAAAGGACCCCTACCTCTCCCATTCTTCTTCATCACTTCCTTTCTTCTCCTCACCACCTCCAAGCTCTAGAGAGAGCTTGTCCCACGCCCGGGATGCTCCTCTAGAGTAGAAAATAAACATTTATTTCCACCTCTCATCCCCCTTCATGGAGCATCCAATGGCCGTCTTCTCACCTCCCTTTAGGAAGAAGATCCTTGTCGCGACACCATCCTGCCCCACCCTCTGTCCTCCAGCTTCATCCTCATTCAACCCGCTCCTCACCACCTTCCTCCAAGTGACGTCAAAGCGAGTCATCCTCCAAGCAACTGTCGAGGGAGATTTCTCTCACCTATCTCTATATTTATTGCTTTCGTAGTATAGTTTTCCCACTTTCCTAATTGTAATAAACATTTGATTATAAAAATACATGGTTGTTTCTCTCTCTGTCTCTATCTCTCTCCTTTTATTTTGCAAGTAGACTAGCTAGAATTCATTGACTTGATCTCTTGCTTGCTAAAAATACAAAAAAATTTTAGAATGGATAAAAACGATAAAAACAAATAAAAAGCGAAACGTGGATTTTCAAAACCAAACGTTCATCTCCCCATGTTCGACCCGGGAATCACTTTTCAAGTTTCGGTTATAAATTTTATCCAATCTATGGATTTTCTCGCAAATCAAACTACCATGATAGGTTTTCCCAACTCCAAAACTTTCAGCCTGCAAATCCGCTGCAATCATTTTGCATGCTGGGGGGTACACTAGGAACCGGGGGTGCAAGCCAAGGGAAGAACCTTCTCCCTAGTCCCTCCTTCTAACTGGTTTGATTAACTGGATACAAGTAGAGTAAATTGTCTATAATCTTAAGATGGATTCTGAGAGTCTATAGACCATTAGACTATCCAACCTAAAGACAGGCTTGTATTTTTTGTGCTACAAGGTTCCTTCTCTTCCCCATCCTTACGACTTCCTTTCAGTGTATGCTTGGAAGGAGGTCATCGAACCCTTGTCTGGAAGGACCTTTAGACCAATCCCGAGGGTGGAGGTTGAATAATAGCCAAGAAGATCCCATGGTTGATCAACAACCACCTCCCCTACCCCTGAACTAGAAGGAGCTGATTCAGAGGTAGTTGGAAGAATTGCAGTAGATGCAGCAATGGTTCCAATAGATGTATGGTCAGGGTGCTCGGCCCTTAAAGGATTTCTATGATCCTTCAAACTATGGGGAACGTCCCAGCGTCTTGATTCCCGCCAGAGACGTAAAAATCAAGCCCCAAGTCATAACTTTGATTAAGCATTTCCATGGGCTTGGCTTGGAGGACCCATTCCAGCACTTGGAGGATCTGACCACTTTGGTTAAGACCACCAAAGCTAGGAATGTAAATGAAGAGAAAATGATTATGAGGATCTTTCCCCACTCTCTCAGGGATAAGGCCGCACATTGGTATCGGACCATTGGAAGGTTGATAGAAACATGGGCTACTCTTAAGTCAACTTTCTTGAAGAAATTCTTCCCAATTGGATGGATCAATGCCTTGCGATAGGCAATTACCACTTTCACCAAGCGATCGTGGGAACCGTTTCGTAGTGCCTGGGAGCAATTTCAGGAACTTTTGAGGAAGTGTCCACACCACGAGGTGCCGAAATGGCAACTCATGAAGATATTCTATCACGGGTTGGTAGAAAAACTTTGTAATCACGTGGATGCCTCCTGCGGAGGTAATTTCCTCAACAGGGATGGAGATAGCGCATATGACCTGTTTGAGGAAATGAGCAAGAATTCAATTAATCATGCCTCCATGGATGCCTTCAATCGGTCCCAACAACCCAAGTCTAATGCTAATGAGATCCAGGATTCTCATTCATTTGACATGGAATTGATTTGTAAAAAGCTTGATAAGATGGACTTGGTTGCTAAAAGAATGGAAGAATGGATGTCTGGGAATTCGAGAAACACATCTACACTCGCTCAATCCCAGGATTCGGATTCCATTCCTCCCGAGCTCCCATGGGGTGGGAGTTTGTGAACCAACTTGAATCGGCTCAACCTATGAGCCAAGATTTCTTGGAACCTTATGGGTGCCAAACTGCGGCCTTTGATCCCAGTTTTTCTGATCTTTCCTTCCCTTCATCCTTACCCTATGAGGATGTGTATGCAATGCAGGAGAATGCTAGGTGCAACCCATATTCCAACACTTATAACTCGGGCTGGAGGAACCACCTTAACTTCTCCTGGAAAAGTCAGGGGCAACAGATCCAAACACAACCCAGCAACTTTGCATCTCAAGGACCTATAGGTCAGGGTCAAGTATACACCTAGGTGACCCCGAGATCGGTTACTTAGCCATCTTGGAATGCCCAACAATTTGCAGGGTAGGCTGATTTAAATCAGTAGATGGTGGAAATGCAAGGGTCCATGCTTCAGCTTATGTAGCAAATGAAGACATCATTGGACAACTTGCAATTCGGGTTTATTGCCAACACCCAACAACCCGGATCTCAACCCATACCCAACCCGTACCCAATCTGCTCAATGTGCAAAATCAGGGCAATAAAGCCCAAGGGTACGGAAATCAAATGGACCCACACATATATGCTCAGGTGGTTGATTAGGGTCCCTCTTCTTCTTCTTCTGGTTACATGACCAACCAAGGCCCTCCAATCTTCACTAACCCACCTCAAGACCCGAACCCATATGCCTCTGCAAACTCCATCACCTTGAGAAATGGAAAGCAAACCCAAGACCCTGAATACATTCTAGAAGCCAAAACCCTGGGGAGCTTAAGAGAGAGAAGGAGGAGATTGAAGAAGACAATAAAGCCCAAGGACCAAAAATTGAAAATACCACCCACATCCTGTTCCCTAAAGCCCTATTGAATACCAAGAAGAAGAAAACCTTTGATAGCAACGAGAAGCTCCTGAATTTATTCAAGAGCATAGAGATCAATATTCCACTCCTTGATGCTATTAAGCACATCTCGGCTTATGCTAAATTTCTGAAAGAACTATGTACCCAAAAGCGTAAGCTAAGATAAACCACTCCAAGGAAGGTGATTCTCTCTGAGCAGGCAAGTTCTATCATCCTGCATCACCTTCCTCAAAAGGAGAAAGATCCAGGTGCCCCCTTGAATACACTTTTGATAGGGCACTGTTGGATCTAGGCGCATCCATCAACCTAATCCTAACTTCTCTTTATGAGAGCTTTGGGTTCGGCAAACTTAGGCCAACCTCAGTAACGCTATAATTAGTAGACCGCTCAGTCACTACACTGAAGGCTGTTATTGAGGATTGATAAATACGCATAAATTCATCATAAAATGCTTATTTACGATAGTTCCTAGTCCGACCATTGCATATCATGATATAAATATTGCACAAACATCTATTGCAATGCATTTAGGATAGTTCTATATTATGTACATTAATTTCGTCATTTTACATGGCCAGAAGGCTGGGTGGCATCTTTACAGGCTTCGGATGAAGAATCCGATCTTATGGATGGATTCAGAGTGACAATTGCAATCCGTTAACGTGAGATCACCCTGATCAGAGCTTTGTAGTACCCTCCACAAGAAGAAGATGGACGACCCAGATGGTGCCACATGGTACGATCCAGGCCTCCCCACCTGAGCCGGTACGTCCCCAAGCCAACCACATAGAGAGATCTCAGCCATTGGATCTCAATCCAATGGCTGAGGGGCGCCCGACCCGCGCGACAACAGCGCCCTGCACTTGACCAAAAGTAAGCCTTGGCCAAATGGTGAGGCTCTCTCTCCGCAGACGCAAGACGCGAGTTCAGGCCACAGCGGGGGGTGGCAATCGTGCGAAGAGCGGGCGCAATCGAATTAGCCCATTGGATGACATCTAGCGGCGGAGGCGTCGACACATGGTACCACTCGACGGGTGCTGATGCTGCACGCAGCCATCGATTCATCTCAAGAACGCACGAGCCCACGCACGTGCGAGCATGTGCTTGGTTGGCACCAGCCTTCAGTGATAGCCTGGCGGACATTTAGTGACGCTTACAGCCGCCACTAATTGCTTGTGGGCATAAGGATGGTTGCGTGCGTGAGCGAGCTTGAGCTAACTGCAACGATACTTACAGCGACATCCTGGAGGTTACTATTGGTGTTATGCCTATTCTAGCCTCCTTTCATCCACTATATAAAGACCTACACCCCCTCCCTTCTAAGCCATCTCTACTTACTCTACTCCCACCTACTCCTAAGCTCTAGCAAGCCTACCAACGCCCCGTTAGAGCTTACTCACAAGCTCCCAAGGTGCTTATTAGTATAGTGAACCTCTAAATCACCAAATATTCCTCCCTCTTCCCATCACCATTCATAGGTTGCCTTGGGGCCATCCTCTCACCTCCATTCCAATAGCAGATCATCTCCGCCTCCTCACCTCCATTCTGCAGCCACGCTTAAGCTTTCCTCTACCTGGCATCATCCCGCATCTCACCTCTGTAATCCTGCTTCCCAACTCCTTCGTCCAAGCTTCCGCCAGGCACCATCGTCTCACCGAACAGCCTCTTCAGGAGATTTCTTCTCACCCCTTTCTCTTTTATGCTTTCATAGTTTATTATAATTGACATTCATGCAATACATCATATTTGATTCCATCTCTCTCTTGTGATTGCTTGCCACTTTATTTAAAAAGCAAAAAAAAAAAAAAAACCACAAAACACCAAAAAGAAATAAATCGAAGAGGGGTTTTCATACAAAGTAAATGTCGCCTTCTTGTGTTTGACCTGGGACTCCCTTGGAGTTTTGGTATAAATTGTATTTGATTACGCATTTTGCATCTACGATGATGGGTTACTATTAACCTCGATTTCAACCACGCGAAGCATGTACGATCATTTTTGCACCGTTGCCTGGGAGGCAATGGAATTTACTTTATTATTTTATGCGCTTCTTTGCATTTACATAGCACTAACCCACCTATCTCTAATCTATTGTCTTGCAGGTACCTTAGCATGGAGATCCAAGTGCGATAGACCAAATTAAAGTGCAGGTAGAGTGCTTTGTAAGTGTCCCCCACATTCCCCCTCCAATTGTTTCATTTAGCCACACCCATAACCAGGACTTAATCTACTTAGGTGTTTGCATAAACCCTAGGATAGGATTATTTGTCCTGTTTGCAACCTTCGTCCACTTCACCCCTGCATTTTTGAAGAAAAAAATATAAAAAGATACTTTCCGTGGGACGAATCAATTTACACACTTTATACACCCACATCAGAGGCACATAACCTGACTTGATTTTCATCTACTCAACCAGGATTCTGACCTGTGGACCTGATACACTAATTCAACACATAAAAGAGTAGAAATCATATTAGGTTAATCACCTTTCTGTGTGCCTTAATCGGTGGTGCATTTGAGCCGATTGATTGAATTGCTTGGGCCACACCACCTAATTTAAAAGAAATTCATTTTGTAGCTGTTCTATAGGATTCAATATTTAGGTCAAGCCAGGCACTCCATATTCTTTTGATTTATAAAGGGAAAACACTTGAACTCGTGCTTTCAAAACTTGGTTAGTCTCACAAAACTTTGCTGAATACACCTAATATTTGAATCCTAAAAGCTACTAAGCAAGATTTGAACCCTAAAACTCACTTCATCATTGATAATCTTGCTTGAAAACTTCTTAGTTGTGTACATTCACACATTCTCAACAAATCATTAAGGGCACAACCCATTAATGGCCCATCACATTCCTGAAGCACCATTGTCCCAAGCCTAACTAAAATTGAGTAGACATTGGCCCTAAGAACTGGTTCGCTCGTTGAGATCCAGATTGAGATTGTTTACGATAACCTTCCTATACTAGTCAATTTGATGTCTAGCTATGGGAGTAGCGTCAAACAACCGCGACTGGGAGGTACATTAGGAACCAAAGGCGCAAGCCAAAGAAAGAACCTTCTCCCCAGTCCCTCCTTCTAACTGATTGGATTTCCTGGACATAAGTAGAGTAAATCATCCATAATCTTAGGACAGATTTTGAGAGTCTGCAGACCTTTAGGATACCCAACCTAAGGACAGGGTTGTATTTTTGTGCTACAGGAAGGAGGTCATTGAACCCTAGATTGGAAGGACCTTTAGAAGATTCCCGAAGGAGTAGGTTGAGCTTTAGCTAAGCAGATCCCATGGCTAATCAACAACCACCTCCCCCTCCCCTGAACCAGCAGAAGATGATTTAAAGGCAGTTGGAAGAATTGTAGCAGATGCAGCAATGGTTCCAACAAATGAATGGTCAGGGTGCTCGGCCCTTGAAGGATTTTTATGATCCTTCAAATTATAAGGATCGTCCCGGCATTATGATCCTCGCCAAAGATGTTGAGATCAGGCCCCAGGTTTCGAGTCTAATTAAACACTTTCACGGGCTTGGCTCAGAGGACCCATTCCAACATTTGGAGGACTTGATTATTCTGGTTCAGACCGCCAAATCGCGGAATGTGGATGAAGAACAGATGCTCATGAGGCTTTTCCCCCATTCACTTAGGGATAAGGCCGCACATTGGTATCGTACCATTGGAAGACCGATTGCTACCTGGACAGCTCTGAAATCGGCCTTTCTAAAGAAATTCTTCCCAATTTGGTGAACCAATGCATTGTGTCGGGCAATTACCACTTTTGCCCAGTGGTAGGGGGAGCCATTTCATGGGACCTGGGAGAGATTCCAGGGTCTGTTGCAGAAGTGTCCACACCACGAGGTGCCTAAATGGCAACTTGTGCATATTTTTTATCACGAGTTGAATGATCAACTCCGTAATCATGTGGATGCTTCTTGCAGAGGCAATTTCCTCAACAAAGACGCAGATAGCGTGTATGATTTGTTTGAGGTAATGAGTGAAAATTCTTTAAACCACGCCTCCATGGAAACCTTCAACCGACGCCAACCAACTAAATCAAATGCTAATGAGGTCCAAGATTCTCATACATTTAATATGGAATTGATCTGCAATGAATTATATAAGATGGATCTGGCTGCTAAATGAATGGAAGAGTGGATATCCGAAAACTCTAATTTTTCTAGATCCACTCAATCCCAGGGCTCGGGATTCCATTCTTTACAAGCTCCTATGGGATGGGAGTTTGTGAACTAGCTAGAGTCGGCTCGACCTTCGAGCCAGCTCTTCTAGAAACGTTATGGGTCCAAAACTAGGGCCTTTAATCCCAGGTTTTCTGATCCTTCTTCATCCTCATCTTATGAAGATGTTCATGCTGTGCAGGAGTATGTTAGGCCCAACCCTTACTCAAATTCCTATAATTTTGGTTGGAAAAATCATCCTATATTCTCTTGGAAAGTTCAAGGGCAGCAGACCTAATATCGACCCAACAACTATGTAATGCAAAAGTCAACGGGTCAGGGTCATGTATATATAGATTGCACAGCAATCGTAGGTCCTAATTGACCTAATTAGGCTATGACTTAGCATAAGTTAGGGTAATTCATGCATGCATAACCATTACGAGCACCTTTACTGCTTTCTTTTAGCTATGCATAAAATAATACTATAATGTACTGATTAGGTTCATTATGTCAATTGTAGGTAATAAGCTGATCAGAAGCTAGATCTGAAGCTGGATCTAAAGCCAAATATGAAGAATAAAGAATAACTGGTGTTGCAGCAGAGCTGGAGCGGAAGACCTAGATTAGATGCAGTAGATAATAATGTAAGGGAGTTCAGGTATGCTATTCTATTAACTAGGAATAAAGTAATAAATTGTGAAGAACTTAGGTCCATCCTAGCCCTAGGACAACCTAGAAGCCTCCCCAAGCCTTAGCCACCCTTAGATTAGGTCACTGCACCCTAGGAAACCTTAAAACCCTAATTCTAGCCTCTATCTGGACTTCCAGATGAGTTATAGGACATCTAAAACCCTTAGCCAACTCCCGCACACCTTAAATCCACTTCTTTAGTGTTATTGGACATTTAGACACTTGGTCATACATCCAATTTCTACAGAATACCTAAGACAGAACCAAGAATCCCTCCTGACTCTAATCAGAAGTTCAGACAATAAGTCTGGACTTCTGATTTTTCATTATAAGACATCTGATAACTTTATTGGATGTCCAGAATTGCCCTCTAGACCCTGTTTTGAGATTCAAGCCTTGATCTTGGATCTCTAGCTCCCTAAACCCAATTCTAACCCCCTAGGAACCTAAATTAAGGTGCCTTAACCCTAGTACATCACCGAGAGTCCAATTGACATAGACCTAACTTAATTGAGTTATTTTACTCTTAGTTAGGTTTCTACACACCCAATTAAACTTGTATTAAGTTTAATTGCACTTTACCTAAGTGAATTAGGGTTTACAACCCAAATTTGAGACCTACCTTTACCTAAACCCACTAGAACCTAACCTAATCAACCTAGCCACCTAAGTTTCGACCCACACACACCATCCACACGAGAATACCCAGCCTAGAGATCTCTAGAACTTTCTACCATATGTTATTGCCTTGTTTGCTAAAATTAGCAACCAAGAGCCATTCAATTTTAGATCCACATTTGGTGGATCTAAAAATCACCATCCATCCTCTCTCTCACTCTCCCACGAGCTCCCACCATAGGCCTCTCTAGAGAATTCCATAATTCTCTAGAGTGCTTCCCTTAGGTCTATAAAAAGACCTAAGGGGTGGCCATTTGGTCCATCTTGGTCTTTTAGCATAGCTCCACCTTCCATAAGCCATCACCACCTCCACCTCCATGTTCACGATCTCCACCATGATGCCACCACCTCCACAACAAGCCTAGACTAGGATCAACTTCTCCAACCTCTCTCCAAGAGCTGGCCTAAGCACCATTGGCTGCCTCTCTTTCTCTTCTCACCCATTCAAAGGCCATCAGAGCCCACCTCTGAATACCCTTAGTTCTGCTAAACTAGATTATAGTTTTTCATAGATTTAATGTTTATTTACTGCTTAGTAGTGTAGCTCCATATTCTCCCCCAATGATGCATGCATAATCCCCCCATAGATTCATGTATGCATTCATTTTCTGCTAGGTAGATTTAAATTTCCCTGTACAAGCATTCTGCTACCTATGCTGTAACCACCATCATACCTCAATGAAAACATTTATATATATTTATATGTTGAAAACCACCATGTGCCTGATTATCATCTTTCGGTGTGATTAAAGTTGCATGCTTTCAATTTCTGATATTTTGGCAACAGCATGTCGTGTATCAATACGTATTTAGTATAAATCGACATGTGATTTTGAACGAGTAGAGTGAGTGAGATTGAATTTTAATTTGCAATTCCAAAACGCCTCCCAGAGACAAACAACCGGGACTCAAGTCTCGATATCTTAGAAATTATTTTTACTGATCGTATTTCGCAACTGTACTACAACACATTTCTGATCAAATACACGCTCTACGATCCCAATAAATACTTAGTTGCCCTTGAATCAAGTTAATCAATCCATGTGGAATGCTCAACAACCCGCCAAGCAGGATGATTTAATCCTGAAGATGGTAGAAATGCAAGGGTCAATGCTCCAGCTCATGCAACAAATGAAAACTTCGCTGGATACCTTGCAATCCGGACTTGGTGCAAACAACCGACAACCTAGATCTCTACCATCACAACCTGTGCCAAACCCAACGAATGTACAAAACTGAGGTGCTGGGCCTCAAGGGTTTGGTAATAATGGGGAGTCATATGCTCAAGCTCATGCTATCTATCAGGCTACCCCAGCCCCTCGCAAAGCGAACCATGTTCCTACCATAATCAACCGGGAGCCTCCTATTTTGCCCAACCCTCCCCAAGACACTAACCAATAGCATTTTGCCACTGCAAACACCATCACCTTGAGGAGTGGTAGTAGACACAAGGGACCTACCCAACCCCATGTCAATCCCATTAGGCCCCGTGGTAAGAATTCCAGACTCCCAACTAAGAATGTGATCAAGAAAACATCAGAGTCAGATTCGGGAGTATGTTGTTGTACGGGCAAACAGAAAAAGTCAGAGGAGAAATTGGAGGAAAGGATGTCCTTACTTCAGGCTTTCAAATTGACAATCATTTTACTCCTTGCTGCTATCGGATCAATCCCCACCAACGCCATAGGTTTACTGAATGCATATAAAGAAAGGTGTGGAGCAAAATTTGAAAACAATAGGAGAGTAGTTTTGTCCGATAACATAAACACACTGATCCTAAACAAGCTACCTCCTAAGAAGCAGGACCCGAGAGCCCTGCTGATTTCCTACACAATAGGAAACATTACTTTTGACCAGGTCCTCCTCTACTTGCGTGCTTCCATTAATGTGATTTCCACCTCATTGTACATGGAATTGGGCCTACACTACTTGAAACACACTGACATAACCTTGTAGTTAGCCGATAGATCCATTACAAAACCAAGGGGTATTTTGGAGGATGTTTTAGTCAAGGTTAATGATTTGCATTTCCTTACTGATTTGATGGTCCTGGGCATGGAAGCCCCAAAATAGCTCAACCACACCCCAATTATTTTGGGAAGACCTTTCCTGGCTTCTGCCAAGGTGAGGATTAATTGTGAATCAGGAAATAGAGAAATGGCCTCAGGGGATAAAACAAATTGATTGAATATTTTTGAGATCTCAAAGAAGAATAAAATTAAGTGTGGTTCGATGGAGGAGCTTGGTAGAATAGAGGAAGTAATGGCCATACATACCTTAGACAACCTTTTAATGGCCAACTCAACCCAAACTCGGGAAGAGGATCACACGATTATAGAAATAATTAAGGACAAAACAAAAACGTGACCAATTGTAGCAACATGGGATGAGGAAGTTATACATGAAATCGAAAATTTGTTGGATGATTCATGTTGGGTAGTCATAGAGCACGTGTTTGATAAGAAAAATGTCATAGTATAGTGTGCAATACGATCAAACAAAGATATTTAATAAAAGATAACGAGACTTTGAGACCCAGTCGTTCGTCTCTGGGAGGCGTTTGTTTTGCTTTTGAATTCAATCTTTTACCGTTCTACTCTGTTTAAAATCGCACGTCGGTTTCCAATCTTTTGATTAGGATTTCACCACTTCTATTATGAACCTTGATTACGTGCGCATGTGTTAAATAGATCAGAAAGGTGAAAGTGTGAGTTTCTATGTGCACGATTCTAGTGAGGTGGTGACTGTTTACAAAAAATGCGTCTATAGTTAGATTTTCTATATTTTCAGGAAACGACATGCTTGTTGCAAAATAGATAAATGAGTGAAAGCAGGCAACTTGAATCACACAAAAAGGATGGCAATCAATAAGCTCATGGTGGTTTCAAAACATAGAGATATATATATAAATGTATCTTTCATTCATTCATTTGGAGAGGTGTTTGCAACAAGAACTGTAGAGGAAGGCTTGTACAGAAATGCTTAAAATGTAAATCTAGCTACCAGAAAATAATTACATACAAGAATCTACGGGGGGATTTTGCATGCATCATTGGGGGAGAATAAGGACTACACTACTAAGCAGTAAATGTAAAGAGCTAGCTACTAATCTATCAGAAAGTGTGGGCATTCAGAGGTGGGCTCCGATGGCCTTGGAGTGGTTGAGAGGAGAATGAGGGGTGACCAATGGAGCTTAGGCTGACACTTGGAGAGAGGTTGGAGGAGTGATCCAGCATCCTGGCGTGGAGATGGTGTCCTTCATGGTGGTGCCCAACTCGTGGAGGTGGAGTGTATGGGAGTGGAGTTGGGTGGAGTGAATGGGAGTGGCTAGCCTAAGTGGAGGTGAATGGAGCCAAGCATGTATGGCCAAGAGTGGATTAAAGCCATGAATGTGGATTAGTGCCAATAATGTGGATGGGTGCAAATGGCCACCCCTTAGGTCTTTTTATAGACCTAAGGGAGTCTCTCTAGAGAATTGTGGAACTCTCTAGAGAGAGTCCAAGAATGGCCGACCAAGAGAGAGAGAGGTGGTTTCTTAGATCCACCATTTGTGGATCTAAGAATTGAATGCCTCTTGGTTGCTAAATTTAGCAACCAAGAGTTGGCGCCACTTCAAGAGAGTTCTAGAAAACTCTAGAGGAGTGTGTGTGCATGAATGGGTGTGTGTGTGTGTGTGTGTGTGTGTGTGTGGTCGTGCCCTAGGTGTCTAAGAGGTCTAGGTAGGTCTTAAGGGGTTTGGGTAGGTGTATACCTTGAATTAGGGTTGCAAACCCTAATTGCTAAGGGGAAATTACAATTAAACTTATCCTAATTTTAATTGAATGAGTGTGAACCTATTGAGAGTGATATAACTCAATTAGGTTGGGTTTAGGTCAATTGGACTCTCACTAAGTCCAATTGAATTTGTGTGGGTTGAGATTTGAGTGAGTCCAATTGACTTAGGTGATGGTGATTGATTTTGATCTAAGTCAATTGGGTGTGGTGAGGACCTAATTAGGTCCTTAGGTAGGTCTAGAGGTGATGTACAAGCATTAGAACACCTTAATTTAGGTTCCTATGGGGTTGGGATTAGGTCTAGGGAGCTAGAAATCCAAGATCAAGGCTTGAATCTCAAAACAGGAACTGGAGACCTAATCCAGACGTCCAAAAACATGATCAGACGACTTATACTCAAAAATTAGAAGTCTAGACATCAGTTCTGGACGTCCAATCTGAGTCAGGGGGAAATCTAGGTTCTATTTTGGGTATTCTGCAGAAATTGGACATCTAACAAAGTGTCTGAATGTCCAATAACACTGAAGAGGTGGGTTTGAGGTGTGCAGGAGTTGGCTAAGGGTTCTGGACGTCCTATAACTTATCTGGACATCCAAATAAGGGTTGGAACTAGGGTTTTGGACCTTCTTAGGGTGCTGTGACCTAATCTAAGGGTGGCTAAGGCTTGGGGGAAGTCTTTAGGCTATCCTAGGTCTAGGATGGACCTAAGCTCTTCATATTTTACTGCTTTATTCCTACTTAATAGAATAGCAAACCTTAACTCCCTTACATCATTATTCCTACATTTAATCTAAGTCTTCTGCTCCAGCTCTGCTGCAACACTCATTATACCTGATCCAGCTTCAGATCCAGCTCCAGATCCAACTCCAGATCTAGCTTCTGATTAGCTTATTGCCTGCAAGCAACATAATGCACTTAATCAACACATTATAACATTATTTTATGCATAGCTAAGGTAAAGTAGTAAAGATGCAGATAATGCTTATGCATGCACGAATAACCCTAACTTATGGTAAGTCCTAGCCTAATTTAGGTCAATTAAGACCTACGATTGCTGCGCAATCAATTCACATGTTCGAGTTAAAACCCAACAATGTCCTTATCCTGAATGCTTAGAGTTTGAGGTCCAACTTGTGGAAGGGAATCTTGAGGATCAGGATGGTTGGTTTAAGAACCCAGAGTGTGAGGATGAAATTGAACATTGGGGAAGAACTCTTCAAACATTAGGTATTCTAGAGTACCAACAAACCCCCAGCACATCACAAAACCCTCATCGTTCTTTTTCACCGAACCATTGTACAAATTCTATACCCAACCACACTTCCTCTATAATAAATCAACAAAACTCCTATTGGAGACCATTTGGGCTCTCCCTACACCACCAACTTGCCACTTTCATTGATCATCTCTTTGGCAAGCCTATTTTTACTCTCTGGGACCCATACCTCGAAGCCTGAAAATTGTGTGATTGTGGCCTCAATGTTTAGTTATTTTTGATTGAGGACATTGCCTAGCCGAAGGCACTAAACTCAGCACGTCTAAAGACTATTTCAAGCTGACCAAAATCCCACAGAAACCAGGTGCTATTCTTCCACTTCTACTCTCTTGCTTGCCTGCATTTTTAACAATGACGACATTGCAATAGGTAAGCATGGGGGGGTGGATATATCTTATAATTTTTTGTCAGCCATAACAGTAATTTTCGGTTATTTTACTTTAAAAAAAAATTAGGAGACAAGAACTTAGGCATTAGGAGTTGCAAGCTTTAGGAATTGATACTTTGAGACCTAAATACTTAAACTCTTCAGGTCTTCGGGCTTAATTAGCCCGGGTGTCCACTAGAATGTGGACTTAGTCTTGAGTCCTCACCAATCCAAGCTCATTTTAATTTGGTAAAAAAATTGGGATGATAAGTATACGACTTATCAACCCACCTTCTGATTTGGGGGGACTTTAAGCCTAAGCATCTACGCACTTTTTTTGCACTGACTCACTTTTCAGCGGTTTCTTCGAAAATTGGGTAGCTAACGAACTATCTAGGGTGGCATGGTTGGCAAATTATCGGTGGTAACAGCTCATCGGTCGGTTGTCCAGATCCCAGTCACAAGACCATTTTTATTGTATTGCCTTTAGGTAAATCTTAGATCACCGAAGCCACCAACTTAAAAGAGAGAGAGAGAAAGAGAAAAGAAAAGGAAAAAGAAAAAATACAAAAAGGAAAAAATGAAAAATAAATAAAACCACACTTCACCGCATGAATATGGTTGGCAAGTTGGCATGGGTAATAGCCCATTGACCGGTTGTCTAGAGCCCAGCTCACAAAAGTGCACAATAATTCCCAAAACACTTAGGGAAGAAGTGAGGAAGTAGAATAAATCGGGGAGATATACACTAGGTTCTCCCTTGTGTTGACCCCATAAATAAAAGTAGGGAGAAAGCTACCATTCGAAAAGATAAACCTCTAGGCAAGGTCACCTAGGGTCGTAGAAACCCAAAGTCCATTTTAACGGTAACCTAGTGAGTCTTTCACTCGTTTCACTAGATGCTTAGCACTTAGAGTCCTTTTCGAGTCTTGAGCGGGTCGGGTAACCGTAAAAAGTTATCCCGAAACTCTCAAGCTCCAAAAATACAAAAAAATTAGAAATGAAGAAAAACAAAAAAAAAATTGTGTATCTTCTCTTTCAAATAAAGCGAGGGCTTGGACAGTCAGCAATCTAGTAGACACCTGAGCACTGTTGAGTTTTGCTAATTAGGTCTTGGGGTTGAGATTTCCTAAAGCAATCAATGAATTTTGCCTAAATAATCGAATCCTGATTCTACTCTTATACATAGCATTTAGGTTAATTTTTCTAGGGACTAGCAAAAAGTTAGCATGGGGGTATGATAAATACATGTAAATTCATCGTAAGATGCTTATTTATGATAGTTCCTAGTCCTAGCATTGCATATCATGATATAAATATTGCACAAACATCAATTGCATTCCATTTAGGATAGTTGTATATTATGTACATTAGCTCCATCATTTTACATGGCCAGGAGGCAAGCCGACATCTTTACGGGATTCGGATGAAGAATCTAATCATACGGATGGATTCAGAGTGACTATCACAGTCCATCAACGCGAGAATCACCCTGATCAGAGCTCTGCAGTACCCTCCACAAGAAGAAGAAGACGGACGACCCGAATGGCACAACGTGGCACCATCCAGGCCGCCCCACCTGAGCCGGTATGTCCCCAAGCCCACCACATGGAGAGATCTCAGTCATTGGATCTCAATCCAACGGTTAAGAGGCGCCCAAACTATGCAACAGCAGCCCCTTGCACTTGACCAAAAGCATGCCTTGGCCAAACGGTGAGGCGCTCTCTCCGTAGATGCAAGATGCAAGTTCGAGCTGCAGCTCCGTAGATGAAGAGCGGGTGCAATCGAATTGCACCCGTTGGATGACATCTAGTGGTGAAGGCGTCACCACGTGGCACCTCTCGATGGGCGCTGATGTTGCACGTAGCCGTTGACACATCTCAAGAATGCGCGAGCCCACGCGCATGCGGGCGTGTGTTTGGTTGGCGCCAGCCTTAAGCGACAACCTAGCAGACATTTAGTGACGCTTACAATTGTCACTAATTGCTTATAGGTGCAAGGTTAGCTACATGCATGAGCAGGCATGAGTTGGCTACAGCAACACTTACAGTGACGTCCTAGAGATCACTATTGGTGTTATGCCTATTCTAACCTCCTCTCATCCACTATATAAGGACCTACACCCCCTCCCTTCTAAGCCATCTCTACCTACTCTACTTCTACCAACTCCTAAGCTCTAGCAAGCCTACCAACGCTCCGTTAGAGCATACTCTCAAGCTCCCAAGGCGCATATTAGGGTAGTAAACCTTTGCCTCACCAAATATTCCTCCCTCTTCCCAGCACCATTCATAGGTTGCCTTGGAGCCATCCTCTCACCTCCATCCCAGTAGCAGATCATCTCTGCCTCCTCACCTCCATTCTGGAGCCACGCTGAAGCTTTCCTCTACTCGACGTCCTCCCACATCTCACCTCCATCATCTTGCTTCCCAACTCCTTCATCCGAGCTTCCACTAGGCGTCGTCATCTCACCGAATAGCCGCTTCGGGAGATTTCTTCTCACCCCTTTCTCTTTTAAGCTTTCATAGTTTATTGTGATTGACATTCATGCAATACATCATATTTGATTCCATCTCTCTCTTGTGATTTCTTGTCATTTTATTTCAAAAACAAAACCACAAAACACCAAAAAGAAACAAATCGAAGTAGGGTTTTCATACAAAGTAAATGTCACCTCCCTATGTTCAACCCGGAACTCCCTTAGAGTTTTAGTATAAATTGTATTTGATTACGCGTTTTGTGACTATGACGACGGGTTACTATTAGCACCGATTTCAAACACGCAAAGAACGTACGATCAAGGATGTAATCTTCATGGTCAAGGTTTCTATTTTCCCATGGATTTCCTGGTCCTTGACATGGATGTACTTAACAATTTGAGGAACACGCCCATCATTCTGGGGCACCCATTCCTAGCTACTGCCAAGTCCAACATAAACTGTGAGAGCGGTAGTATGGAGATTGACTTGGGGGGTAGGAAGCTAACTCTTGATATTTTTAAGGAGATAAGAGCATTATAGGATTGTGGATTCATTGAGGAGCTCGAGGATCATGATTTTGAAACTTCTGTGACGATCAGTGCACTCGAGGACTCCACCAGCTTTAGCGAACCCAACCCACAACCCTCCGTGGCAGACCTGCCACATCCTAAAGAGGTTGTTGATTTTGTTCATTCCCAGCCTCTTCCACTGGATCATCCTGATGAATCTTCCTCAGCATCCACCCTACCTTCTATACTAAACCCACCTCAGCTTGAATTGAAACCATTGCCTAAAAATTTGAAATACGAGTTCTTAGGACCTGAGAACACGCTCCCTATGATTATTAGTGTTGATTTGACTAAGGAGCAAGAATTGAGGTTGATTAAGGTTTGTAAGAACAATAAAGAGGCAATTAGTTGGACCATCCATGACCTTAGGGGGATCGAGCCATCTTATTGTAATCATCGTATTTTCATGGAAGATGGATCTTGCCCTTCTCGTGAAATGCAAAGGAGACTAAACCCGAATATGCGAGAAGTGGTCAAGAAGGAGATAATCAAGTGGCTCGATGCTAGAATTATATGCCCAATCTTGGATAGTCCGTAAGTTAGCCCCATTCAAATTGTACCCAAGAAGGCGGGAATAATCGTTACGACTAACAAGAAAGGGGAAACCTTCACCACTAGTTCAGCTTCTGCTTGGAGAGTCCGTATTGACTATAGGAAGCTGAACACAGCCACCAAAAAGGATCACTTTCCCTTGCCATTCATCGATCAAATCCTAGAAAGGTTAGCTGGGCAAAAATACATTTGCTTCCTGGATGTTATTCGGGATATAACCAAGTCCCTATCCATCCCGAAGATCAGGAAAAGACAACTTTCACATGTCCCTAGGGAATCTTTGCATTCCGTAGAATGTCGTTCGGGCTTTGCAATGCACCTGTGGCTTTTCAAAGGTGCATGCTAGCCATCTTTTCTGACATGGTGGGAGATTGTCTTGAGGTGTTCATGGATGATTTCTTCATTTTCGGAGATTCTTTTGAGTCCTACCTAGTGATGAGCCCATATTTGTGGGCTAATAAGTTACTTAAGTGCCTAGGCATTGGATTAATATTAGTGTATACATAGGATGCATTAAGATATAAATAATTTAGTTTATATATACTTGCTTGTATGCATTACATTCATATATAAATTTTTTAGTATGCATTAGAATAACATGCATTAGTCTTTAGGTTGCATTATATGCATGTATTAGAATTAATATTTTTTGTGAGGGTTTGTACATAAATAAACCAACCTTTTCATTATTCATTTTTTTCTCTTCTCTGCAAAGAATACACTATAGCTGTGTGCCATTGAAGATGGTAATCAAGGAGGAGCGTGAGAAGCGGATCTGCTCCCGCCTCTCCATTTCAAATCCATGCAGACGGCTACAAGAGAGGGGGAGCTACTACCGTGCTCGAGGAGATGCTGCCCCACTCCACCACTGTTCGCTCCACTCCACCACCGTGGTCTCCACGACCAAACTCCACCACACCGTGGGTCGGCAAGGTGACAGCTCACCGTGCTAAGCCGGTGGATTCATGCCAACACCGTGCATGAGCCTTCACGGCTCCACTTCACCGTGAGTGTGGCCACACAGGCCCAGCGACCATCATCTTCTTTTCCTACATAGGAACCCAACGCATCCACTACCTCACCGTGCCTTCCAGACACCTCTGGTCATGCCCATCACCGCCTCCTTCACTAGCTCACCTCGCACCCATCCACTCCATGTGCTCATGCGCTGGCACAACAACTACATCATCGTGCAACCACCAACATCACCACCACAGCAGCCATCTCCCCTGCCAATTAAGATGTCTGGGAAGTTTCCCAGATGTCTGAAGCCCCTCATCAATCCCTCAACGCACCTCTGCCTGCAGCTGCAGCAACACATGTAGCAGCGCGTGCCTCCTTGCCTCCAATAACACGCGCAGCAGCGCGTGCCTCCTTGCCTCCAGTGCGTGGTCTCCTTTAGCAGTGTGCCCCCACGCGCCTGTGCCCCCTGCAGCGTGCCATTGCCTCCCACACTCAGCCTGAACCACGCTCATGCAACACCTTCTCCTCGTGTGCAGGTGCCTACCGCCATTCTTGCGCTGTGCCCAACAGGGTCTCTGCATGCCCAGTGCCTGCCCGACTACCTCCGCATGCACCGGTCTCTGCATGCCCAGTGCCTGCCCGACTACCTCCGCATGCACCGTGCATGGCTCCTCACTACCATCCTCTCCATCTTCTTGCACGCCTCTCCGCACAGCAGCAGCAGCAGCCACCTCTAGAGCACGTCTCCTCGTTGTTTCCCCTAATCTCCAGACTGCGAGCCATGCCTCATCGACACACGCCCATGCTCTCTCGCCCCATGTACGGCCAGCTCACATCGCTCTCTTCGCGCCTTCAGCAATAGCAGTAGCAGGAAACACCCAACATACCCACCGCCGTCTCCTCCTTGCTGCCACCGCCTCCGGTTGTTGTTCGCCATGCTACCACCACTGCCGAGTAGCCCTCGGCCCACTTGACCTTCACTACAATTGCCATTGCCACCAACCCTCTCCTCTGTGCATGCAACCAAGGGGAAGGATTTCCCCTATTTCGCTACAGTAACAAGCACATTAAAAATTACATTTACATGCCATTGAGAGCTTCATTTTTAGTTAATTATTTGAAGATATATTATGGCATTTGCTGGCCTACCCCTCTACTCTTCTCTATTTCTCCTGCATTCTTTTTATATCTCTTCCTCCATTTTATTAATCTCACCTAAGTTAAATGTTATACTATATTTGTGAGCAAATGTTTGGCAGTGATAGATTTGCGAGAGGGGATTTTTGTTTTATGAATATCTTATTATGTTAATTTTATGATCATAACCTTCATCTTTCTCATAAATATGATTCTAGTTTTATCTTACATTGATTTCTTAATCTAAAGGGGATTTTAGCTTGATTTTTTGGGAGAAGCAAATAGTGAACATTTGTTTTCAATAGTAGTAAGTTTTAAATAGGCCATTGCCTCCTTGTGGACATGACCTGCTCTTCTGCAAGTGATTTAATTTTAATTCAATATTTTGATTAGTCAATTTTCCACCACTTAGAAATACAATGACAAATCATCTTAATCATCATTTTTGAAAGCGAAAATCAACTCGTCACCTAGCTAACTTAGAATTGATCCTCTAGAGATGCATCAAGACATGGCTAGTCCTTAGCTAGGAAAAGAGTCACTTTATGACTCAGGAAGGCATTGTCCTGGGTCATGTGGCCTCTAATTGGGGTATTGAGGTTGATAAGGCTATGGTGGATGCTATCTCTGGACTTCCTCCACCCACATCCATAAAAAAGATCCGCTCTTTCCTTGGGCATGTGGGTTTTTATACAAAATTCATCAAGGACTTCTCGAAGGTTGCTTGACCCTTGAGTAACCTTCTGGCCAAAGACACGCCATTCGAGTTTGATGAATCATGTTGTAAGGCATTTGATTTCTTAAAAATGGTGGTCACCTATGCCCCGGTGTTACAACCACCAGTCTGGATTGCCCCATTTGAGATTATGGCTGATGCATCTGATTATGCCATCAGGGCTGTCTTGGGTCAGAAGATTAAGAAAAAATCCTCTGTGATCTACTACGCTAGCAAGACTCTAGACAAGGCCCAGAGGAACTATACCGTTACTGAAAAGGAATTGCTAGCTATAGTTTTTACTTTAGAAAAATTCAGGGCTTATCTTTTAGGTTCTCATGTAATCATTTATATTGACCACTCGACCTTGAAACATCTCTTGGCCAAAAAGGATGCCAAGCCCTGGCTTATTTGGCAAAGTTGTGCGCCCGATGCCAGACACTCATGAACATGGCTAAGAGAGATATGATACCCCTAAACCCAATACTTTCTATTGAAATTTTTGACATTTGGGGCATCAACTTCATGGGACCTTTCCCTCCTTATTTTTTGACACCAGTATATTCTGGTCGCTATTGATTACGTGTCCAAATGGATTGAGGTAATCCCCACTTGAACCAATCACCACAAGGTGGTCATTGATTTTGTTAAGAAAAATATCTTCAGTCGATTTGGGGTTCCTTATGAAATTATCAGTGATGGTGGCACACATTTCACTCATGCCCAGTTTTGGAATTTACTGGGGAAATATGGGGTAAATCATTGAATCTCCACACCCTATCACCCACAGATGAATGGACAAGCTAAGGTCTCCAATCGAGAGATCAAAACATTTTACAGAAAATCATAAGGCTTGATAGGAAGGATTAGACCCAAAAGTTAGATGATGCTCTTTGTGCCTACTGTACGATGTATAAAATGCCAATCGATATGTGTCCATTCTGTCTGGTGTTTGGTAAGGCGTGTCACTTACCCGTTGAGCAAGAACACCGAGCATTTTGGGCCATCAAGAAATGTAATTTTGACCTAGAGTTGGCTGGGAAGACCAGTGATGAGAGCCTCATCATGAGCCCTAACTATCTCATTTTGACCTAAGAAAGAGAATAAAAGCTCCTACATAACCTAGAGAAGGGCTTAATTGAAGGAATAAGTGTTATGAGAAGAAAATATGAAATAAAGGTTAAAACTGTAATTTTACCACTGCAGTACATAAATAGGATTTCTCAAAGGCAGAACATAGGTTAAATGATCTGAATAAGATAAAAAGTGGGTTGGTTTAATCAGAAATGGGTTTATGTGCAAAGCAGGAATTAAATGACATCTTGTGACCCTAAAATAGACCCGCTTAATTTAACAAGGTCCTGGTCTGGATAAAAATCAAGTAAACCCTCTAAAATTCATGGAAAAATATCCCTAGGGTTTAAAACATTCAATTTGGACTTTGGAACCTAGTTTGACCTAGATTGGGGTCCTAACTCATCAATTGACCTAATTTGGGTTTTTTATGCAAAACATCCAGTCAAACATGGTCAAATCTAAAATCCAACTTCACCATTGGATTCCTTTGGTCCAAATTAGGTTTGTACCAAAATTTGGACCTAAGGGGAGGTCATCTAGACCTACTTTGAAAAGTAGTACACCCAATTACATTTTGGCCCCTATCTTTTGAAAACCATTACACAAACCCCCCTAGCTTCCTCTCCACTCTTACAAATAGGTCCCTCCACCATTAATGGGGAGGAATCCTTCTCCAGCGAGGAAGGGAGGGGGAATACTCCCTGATCCCTCAACGATCTCCTCCCAGATTTGGAATGAGATTCTCTGAGGAATCCCCTTCCATCTGAGCCTAATCACAATCTTTGATTTCCATCCAATCTCTCGTGTGAACGCACGAGAGATTTGGAACCCCAACTACCTTCCTTATCAACTGAGAAGTTGGTGGCAGAAGGCTTTCCCTCCATGCACCAGAAGCTCGGCCAGCACTTATAAAAGGACCCTCGCCCTCTGTGAATCTCTCTGACTTGTTTTGGCCGCAGAATCCCCCACATTTCATCTCCCCTCTCTCTGGCGAAGTAGCCCGCAAGCTCCGGCGATTCTTCCTCCTCCCTCTCGTCGCTCTGCTGCCATACCAGCAGCAAGGTTCACTTGCCTTGTCCTCCCGCGTCACGCCGCACCAGCGTACGCCTTCCTGACCTCCTCCTTGTCGCCGTTATCTCCCTCAGGGCCGTCTTCTTCGACGACGGCACAAACGAGCTGTCCATCTTCGCTATCCCCCCTTCGCTCCCAATAATCCAGATAAGCTCCCCGTCTTCCACTCTTTCATTTTCCTCATTCTATTTCACACAACACCCCTCGACCGCCACTATCCGCCCACATCTTCCCCATCTCCGGTCACCCTCCGGCGAGACACTCCCATCACTCCGCAACCCCACACGTCTCGCCACCCACCTTACAACCTCCGCCACACTCGACTGAACATCCTCCACTCATCCACAGACCGCCTACACCACCACAACTGCCCCCCGACCTAACCCACCATCCGGCCACAGCGCGACCTAGGCACACATGCCTAGGCTGCCCTGCAGCCTGCCACTTACTGCCTCACCTTCGCCATAACACGGCGAAGGTCCTCCTGTGGTCTGATAGAGCTGCAAACTTCTTTTTGTGTCGTGCAGGGTCTGAGCTCCAACCACCATTAGTGACAGCTCGAGGAGGTTGAAAGCTCTCTCCAGGCTGAAGTGCTGCAGGGTTCCAAGTCCAGCAGGTTCGGGGAAGTCTTGCACATCCAGCTGTCCAAGCAGTTGGTGTTGCGAGGTCTGCAGGTGCTGCAATTGGACGGAAGATCTCCTGCGAGTGTGCGAGCAACAGTGGGTGGAACATTAGTCCCACCTCGTAAACCTGTGAGTGAGGTGTGCGAAATAAATTAAATTTGTGATATTAGCTATTCGCCTCCAATTCACTGGGGTGAGGTCCCTCCTCACCTATGCACGCCTCGTCCGTGAATTAGCCCACAGACCTGGTAACCCGACCTGATTATCCTCCTGTGCACTCCTCGCGCACCACACCCACGCCGGTGTGCTTGGACCCGGGCACGCGACCTGACCCGATAACCCGACTCTGGGAGAGCGTACCAAAGAGAGATTCAGAGAGAGAGAGACGCGCGGGGAGGGTAGGGGAATAGGTTTTGTTGCGTGGTGCTTGTGCAGGAAGAGGACGCTAAGGAGGAAGTAGCAAGAGAAGTAAGCAGGGACTTAGCCACTGCAAGTGAAGAAGAAGGACAACCTGTAGCAGAGGTGCGGCAGACCAAGAGAAAGAAGAAAAGAGAGATCAAAGGGCAGACAAAGAGGAGAAGCAAGAAAGCAAAGGAAGAAGAGGAAGAAAAAGAAGAAGGCAACATAAGAAGAGGCAAAGCCAGGACTTAGCCACCAGAAGAGAATCAAGAAGAGAAGGAAAAAGAAGAGGAGCAGAAGCAGCTAAGGAAGAAAAAGAAAAGGAAACCATAGCTACAGCAGAGCAAATCACAAACAGAAGAAAAGAATCTGAGAGATAATTCTTTTGAGTAATTTCTTTCCATAACATTATCCTGTCACTTCTATTGAACTAGTCATTTCTTTTTATTAAAAAGTTATGTTCTCAAGTTTTGGAATACTCAGATTGCTCCCTGTGTTCGACCTCGGATACTTTGATTTTCGAGTTCTAAATTTTTATTTGTTTTCGTGGAAAGTTCATCTATATTACAATGAGATATCTATTAAAACACAATCTAGCTGCGTGAACAACCAGGAAACTCCAACTATCTGAGTTGGAAGAGCTTAGAAATGATGCCTATGAAAATGTCAGAATCTATAAGGCAAGGACCAAATCTCTCCATGACCAGTTGATTTCACTAAGAGCTTTGAGCCGAACCAGAAGGTTTGGCTTTTCAATTCTCAACTGAAGCACTTCCTCGGCAAGCTTAGGTCTAAGCGGGATGGCCCATTTGTTATTGAGCGGATTTTTTCTAATGGGGCCATCAAAACCTCTGACACAAAGATGGGTAATTCTTTCAAGGTCAACGGACAGCGTCTCAAACCCTTTGTTGACCATGTGCTCCCTGAACCCGTCTCAGACAAGGTTGCTCTTACCTTGCCCTAACCACTGCTAGCCAATAATCACCTAGCTGAAGACAATAAACTCAGCACGTGTAAAGACTGTTTGGAGTTGACTGGAACCTCATGGAAATCAGGTGCTATTCTTCCAATTCTACCCTCCTATATGCTTTTATTTTAACAATGAAGACATTGCATTAGCTAAGCATGGGGGGGTGGATATTTTGTGCAATGATTATTTTGTTAGCCCATAACAATAATTTTCTCCCTTTAAAAAAGAAAAAAAACTAGAATCAGGAGAAGAGAACTTAGGCATTATGAGTTGCGAACTTTAGGAATTGATACTTTAGGACTAGAACACTTAGACCCGTCAAGTCTTCGGCCTTGCTTAGCCCAGGTGTCCACTAGAATGTGGACTTAGTCTCAAGTCCTCGTCAAGTAATTTTACTTTAATTTCATGAATAAATTGGGATGATAAGTACAAGACTTATCAACCCACCCTCTGATTTGAGGGGATTTTAAGTCTAAGCATCTGCACACTATTTGTACTGACTCACTTTTCAGTGGTTTCTTCGGAAATTGGGTAGCTAATGAACTTTCTAAGGTAGTATGGCTGGCAAGTTGTCGTCGGTAACAGCCCATTGGCCGATTGTCCAAACCCCAACTACTTGACCACACTTATTCTACAGCATTTAGGTAAATCTTAGATCGGGGAAGCCACCTACTTAGAAAAAGAAAAAGAATGGTACTAAAAAAAAACAAGAAAAAGGAGAAAAATAGAAAAATAAACCACACTTCACCCCGTGAGTATGGCTGGCAAGTTGCCGTGGATAATAGCCCATTGGCTAGTTGTCTAGAGCCCTGCTCACAAAAATGCACAAATAATTCCCAAAACACTTAGGGAAGAAGCGGGGAAGTAGAACAAATTAGGGAGATATACACTGGGTTTGCCCATATGTTGACCAAATAAAAATTTAAAAGTAGGGAGAAAGCTACCGTTCGGAAAGATAAACCTCTAGGTAGAAATCTTTAAGGTCACCGAGGGTCGTAGAAACTCGAAGTCCGTTTTAATGGTCGCCTAGTGAGTTTATCACCCTTTCATAAGATGCTTAGCACTTAGAGTCCTTTTCGAGTCTTAGGCAGGTCGAGTAGCCGTAAAAAGTTATCCCAAAACTCTCAAACTCCATAGGTCCAAAAAAAATTAGAAAAGAAGAAAAAGCACAAAAAAAAATGTATCTTCTCTTTTCAAATAAGGTGAAGGCTTTGGCGGTCCGCATTCTGGCAAACACCTGGATACTATCGAGTTTTTGTAACTAGGTCTTGGGTTGAAGTTTTCTAAAGCAACCAACAAATCATGCCTAAGTGATCAAATCCTAATTCTACTTTTATACATAGCATTTAGGTTAATTTTGCTAGGGACTAGCAAAATGTAAGCATGGGGTTATGATAAGCACGCATGAATTCATGATAAAATGTTTATTTATGATAGTTCCTACACTTAGCATTGCATATCATGGTATAAATATTGCATAAACATCCATTGCAATGCATTTAGGATAATTGTATATTATGTACATTAATTCCTTCATCTTACATGGCCAGGAGGCAGTGCGACATCTTTACGGGCTTCGGATGAAGAATTCGACCGTACAGATGGATTTGGAGCGACGATCCCAGTCTGTCAACGAGAAAATCACCCAAATCAAAGCTCCATAGCATCCTTTATAAGGAGAAGAAGATGGATGATCTAGATGGTGCCATGTGGTGCCATCACGACTACCCTACACGAACCACAGCCTCCCCAGCTTCATGCATGGAGTGATTCCAGCCGTTGGATCTCTATCTAACGGCTGAGGGGTGCTCTACATCGCCCGATGATATAGACACATCTATTTAGGTTAAAATGCCTATTCATGCATGTTCCTAGGCTTAGATTTGCATTTCATGTTATAAATATTGCATAACATGCATCATTTTGCATTTAGAGTAGTTGTATATATTTTAGGTTAATTAGGTCTTTTTTATGGTTAGGAGAGAAGAAGACTTATTTCAGGGCCTCGGATGGATGATTGGACCGTACGGATCTGATTAAGACGACGATCGGAGTCTAACGCCTCTGAAATCGTCTAGATCGGAGAACCGTAGCATCATATGAAGTCCAAGGAAGATCAACAGCCAGGGGGCATTGTGAAATCCATACGGGTTTCGGATGGAAAATCCGACCGTATGGATTGATCTGGAGCGACAATCACAGTCCAACAGCGTGGGAATCATCTCGATCTGAGAACCATGGCACCCTCTACAAAAGAAAGAAGAATGGACGACTTAAGTGGCGCCATGTAGCACCATCCAGGCCACCCAACGTTGACCAGCAGCAGCGCACCACGCATCACCGCAGCTACGCGCAACAGCAGTGCAACGCATGCCAGCGCATGCACGCACACAGCGCAGTCAACATGGGCGTGTGAAACGCGCAGCGCGTGCCAGCGGAACGGGTGCCAGTAGAGAATAGGCGTGGATCTTCAATGACGCAGGCCTTTTGTGATGCTTGCAGCTATCACTAATGGTCTGTGCGTGCCAGTAGAGGAATTGAAAGGTGGTTCTTCAGCGACAACTGCAATGACATTTATGGAAGTTAGTAATGACCCAGATGCGAATTTGTTCTTCCTCCACTATAAAAGGACCTACCGACCACCATTCCAAACCATCTCTTGCTTTCTTCCACTCACCACCTCCAAGGCTCTAGAGAGAGCTTGTCCTAAGCTCGAGATGCTCCTCTAGAGTAGAAAATCAAATAGTTTTCCCTCCGCTCATCCCCATTCGTGGAGCATCCCGTGGCCTTCCTCTCACCGCCCTTCAGGAAGAAGATCCTCGCCACGATGCCGTCTTACCCCATCCTCCATCCTCCGGCTACATCCTCCTTCATCCCGCTCCTCACCACCTTCCTCCAGGCGACGTCAGAGCGAGTCATCCTCTGAGCAACTGTTGAGGGGGTGTTGAACTGAATTTACGAATCGCTACACTAACGTGTTTGGTTTTGGAAAACCTATCATTGTAGTTCGAAAGCGAAGAATTCGTATTAAACAAATAAAATTTATATTGAAAAGAATTCCGGGTTGAACACAGGGAGGCAGACGTTTGATTTAAAAACTTTGCATTTCTTTTTATTTGTCACGAAGTAATTCAATTTAAACTATCTAATTATTTACAATTAATAAAAGAGAGAGAGAGGGTAAGAGAGAGAGAGAGAGTATTACACATGGAAATCAAAATGAGATGTAGAATAAACAAAGAATTTATCATAGAAGAGATTGTTCATTACAATTAAAAGGCATAAAACAATTACACTAGAAAGTGATAAATTTACTCTAGAAAGCATTAAAAGAATGGAGGGAGAAATGTCCTCCTCGACGGTCGCTTGGAGGACAAGTAGATTAATCTAGAAAGCAGTAAATCTATACTAGAAAGCAGTAAAAAGAATAGGGAGAGAGAAATCCTCCTCGACGGTTGCTTGGAGGACGAGCCGGACGGGACGACGCCTGGATGAAGGAGAACGAAGCAGGATGAAGGAGGATGAAGCAGAAGAACGGGAACGAAACAGCACGCCGTCGTCGTCGCGGGATCCACTTCCGAAGGGGAACGAAAATTGGACTTTATCTCGCGAGAAGCATCCCGGGTGTGGGACAAGCTTCTCTTGAGCTTTGGAAGGGTAGAGAGGAGAAAGAAGGGATGAGAATTTCGTATGGAGGGGGTCTCCTTTTATAGTTGCAAGGAGTGGGGGCAAAATGGACATTACAACTTCAAAACAATAAATAAGGGGTCTTTAGTGACAGATAAATCCGTCACTAAAGCCCCAACGTGGGCGTAGCTTCCACGCCCACGTGCGCCTCCTCGGCTGCCCGCTCATCAACGTCCACGCACGTCCAGCGATCCTCACGATCGGATGGCTTAAGTCGCGCCTTCTCCCGCTGCATTGCGCGCCCGCCCGCACGTCTGATTGCGCGTCCGATTACGCGTCCAATCGCGCGTCGACGCTATCGGGTGCGCGCGCTCGTCCGATCTCCATCTGACTCTCCACCCGCGCCCAATCGCCCGCGCCTACCGCTCCTCGCCACGGCTTGAACCCGAGCCCAGCGCTCGCGATAGCGCGCTCGACCACTGCGCTATGGGGCGCGGATGGTTGAGCGGGCGCTTTTAAGCGCGAACGCCAACAGCTGTTGGATTAAGATCCAACGGCGGAGAGCGATCGAGCACGGGGCTTTCACATGACGCAAGCGGTCGTTTGGGCAGCTGAGATGGCGCCACGTGGCACTATCTTGGCCGTCCATCTTCTAGAAGTTGCAGATGGTGCCACGGATGTCGGATTGACTCGATTTTTGTGTCGTTGGGCTGCGATCGTCGATCCGAATTCATCCGTGTAGTCGGATTTATCATCTGAAGTGAGGATTTACACCATCCTGGCCCTTGATCTTCTAGGGTTCCTGGGTCACTATCTGATGCTACGGATGCCTGATTAGGGCGATCTTGGAGTCGTTGAACTCCAATCGTCGCCTTCATCACATCCATACGGTTGGATCGTTGATCCGAGGCCCTAATAAAATATTTTCCCTGTCCAAGCACATAAAAGGAGACAATTAACCTCCATTTTATTCAAACTACTCTAAATGCAAGATGATGCATGTTATGCAATATTTATATCATGAAATGCAATCCTATGCTTAAGAACATGCATAAATAGACATTTTAAGTAGTGTAAATGTGTTTACATCATACCCCCATGCCTATCTTTTGCTAGTCCCTACCAAAAACTATATGCTATTTATAAAAGAATTAGGTTGGATTATTTGCACTTGAGTTATTTTCAATCATTAAGAAATTATCTACTTAGGAACTGAACTTTCAAAGACACAACAATGCCCGGGTATCAGCCAAAATGCAGACCGCCTCAAGCTCTCGCCTTATTAAAAGAAAATTTTCTTTTTCTCTTTTTCTCTTTTCTAAATTTTTTGATTTTCAAATTTTCGGGTTTAAGAGTCGCTTTCTACGGCCATTCAACTCACCCAAAATTTGATGAGAACCCTAAGCTTTAAGCATCTTATTGTGATTGTGATAGACTCGTTGACTGGTAATTAAAACGGACTTCGGATTTCTAGGCCTCTAGGTGACCTCAAAAAGACTTCTGCCTAAAGGTGTATCTTTACAACCGGTAGCTTTCTCCCTACTTTTATTTTTTTACGGGGTCAACACAAGGGTGAATCCAATGTATATCTCCCCGGTTTATTCTACTTCTTCGCTTCTTCCTAAGTGTTTTGGGAATTGTTTAGTGCATTTACTGACCTGGGTTCTGGACAACCGGTCGATGAGTTGTTACCACCGACAACTTGCCAGCCATACTCGTGCGGCGAAGTGTGGCTTATTTCTTTTTGTTCTTTTCTCCTTTTCTTTTTGATTTTTTTTTTTATATAGGTGGCTTCCCTGGTCTAAGATTTACCTAAGGGCAGGAAAAAGAGAAACGTCCAGTGACTGGGCTCTGGACAACCTACCTATGGGCTGTTACCCACGATAACTTGCCAGCCATATCACCCTAGAAGGTTCATTAGCTACCCAATTTCCGTTAGAATCGCCAAACAACGAGTTAGTGCAAAGAAAGTGTGTAGATGCTTAAAACTCAAAATTCCCTCAAATCAAAGGGCGGGTTGATAATTCGTGTACTTATCACCCAAACTTATTTATTCCAATTATAATAGAATTAAGATGGCGAGGACTCGAAAGATGAATCCACATTTTAGTGGATACACAGGCTGATTAAGTCTAAAGACCTAAAGGGTCTTTGTGTTCAAATCATAATGTAGTATTTTCTAAGATTGAAAATTTTCTTAAACCTAAATTCTCTTTCCTAATTCCGAAATTTATTTTTTTTTTAAAAATAAAATAAAACAAATCTACGGAGCTGACGAATGAATTCAGAGATGAATATCCACCCCCCCATGCCTATCTAATGCAATGTCCTCATTGTATTAAAAAGACATAAAATAGAGTGGAAAAGCATAGAAAGCACCTGAATTACGTGAATGTTAGGTCCGCTCCGAGATGAAAACTAAGAAAAATTGTATATGTGCTGAGCTTAGTGCCTTCAGCTAGGCACGCTATACAAGGAAAAGAAATGAAGAATTCACAAGTGCAGGTCAGAATTAGAATGAACAGAAGAATCCTCTGACCTGTCAGCATAGGTCCACAGATGTGGACCAGATTGTGGTGCAGACCCACACCGCATAATCGAGAATATCTTAGGTTCTGGATAAAAATTACCCAAAACTTAAAATCCGAATGCAAGCGGGGTCGGGCCTGCGATTTATGAGGATGCAACCCAAGACCAAAAAGTCGGGTTACAGAGAATTGAAGCTCAAAAGGATAATCATTGAATGTGTGCTTGAGTTGAACATCCTCGAAACAAATGTCGTAAGGGTTTTGATTTGATGAATTCAGCTTAAAAGGAACCCTTCGACATAATCTTGCATTTCCTCCAAAATTAACTTCCCAAATCAAAACTTCCCAGCTCCTATCCTCCTTATTCAGCATATCAAATTCCAGGACCTCTTGTATATTCATCACCCCGTCTGAAATCTCCAAGTCTAAATGATGTGGCAGAATCAAAATTGACTTGGGTCTAATTATCTCAGAATTAGAATCATCAATAAGCTCAACAGGGTGTAACTGATAATCAGGGCATTGAATTGATTCCTCCAGAAAATGCAATTCTGGATCCGTAATGTGTGCCCTAATAAGATCAGTGTCCTCAGTTGTTGGGCTATCAAATGATCTATCAGATTCCTCAGGCCCAATCGCCTCACAGAAATCATGTTCAGAAAACTCGCGTGAGACTTCGCAACTTGAATCTTCACCATCAGGATCCGTATCAATGTATGTCCCAAAATCAGTTGTCATTTTCTGTTCCAAGGAGACATACGTTTCCTCGTAACCTGGCTTAGGGATCTCAGGTGAAGAAATCAGATTATCCTTAATTGGTTGTTTTAATTCAATCTGGTCAGCCTTGTAACACGTGTCCCCCCCAACAGTTGCCTGAGTAGGTTCTGTCATTGGCTTTCCTGAAGAGGGCTCATCCTGAGAATTATTCCAAGATTGAATCAAAGCAACCACGAATCTCATCCTCAATTTCGCTAATTTCCCAAGTAGAAACTCACCCGAGTTCTTATCCTTAACATCCTAGAGCCAATCCAACAAAGACTTGTTTAAATCATCAATCATTTCAATCAGGGGCTCCAATCTCTCAATCCAAGGTATTGGCTGAACTTCTAAAGATTGAATGATATTCCTCAAGTTAGCCAGAACCTTATCTTGAACCTGGTTAATCTGAACCAAATGAGTTGGTTCAGGGTTGGGTAGGTTTGACATCAATGCAGAGGAATTAACGAATTGAGATTCGTTATACCCTTCCTGATAATAGGTCATTTCAGATTGTTGAAAAGATGGTGGTGACCTAAAGATAGTGAAATCAGAGGATAGGTAAGGATCGGTGTATCCTTCTTGATTGTAGATCGTATTAGGTTGTGTATGAAAGGAAGACGATCTATAATCAATGTAGCTCTGAGAAGGATAGAAATCAAAATCAAAGTGTTCAGGGTTAGACCCTAAACACGGGGGTCCAAAATTGTATCCCCAATCCGAATTATCCCAACTAACTGATGGTTGATTACAATACGAGTTGGGATAATCGTCATGTTGAGGATAATTCACAACAGGAGGGAAAGAGTAGGAATGCGTGAAATATGTGGAAGGATTCATGAGACACGGGAGGAAGAAAGGTGCCCTGCAATACAAACAATCAAACCTATCCTTAAATGGGTTAGCCTACAGACCTACAGACTCCCAAAACCCATCTTGAGATAAAGGAACAATTTGATCTACTTCTGTCTGTTCAATCCAACCAGTTAGAAGGAGGGACTAGGGTGAAGGTTCTTCCTTCGGCTTGTGCCTACGGTTCCTAGTGTACCCCCCAGCCACGATCATTTGACTCTGCTCCCCTAGCTAGACATTAGATTGAACAGTAAAAATAGACTAATCGAAAATAATCTCGTTCTGAGTTCTGAAGAGCGAGTTCAATCCTTAAGGCCAACGTCTACTCTGTTTTATTTAGGGCTAGGTTTGGATGTGCTTTGGAATGTGATGGGCCCTTTAAATGGGTTGTGCCCTTAATGATTGATTGATTTGTGTGTGCGTGCACAACCAGTGGTTTTCAAGCAAGATTATTTTTGATGTGGTGAATTTTAAGGTTTAAATCATTCTTAGTAGCTTTTAGGGTTTAACTTTAGGTATTTTCAAACAAGTTTCATTGGCACACCAAGTTTTACAAGCACGGGTGAAGATGTTTTCCTTTAAAGCTTAAAAAGAATGTGGAGTGCCTGGTAAATCCCTAAGAGTTGAACCTAATTGACAGCTGCTTGATGAGTTTATTTTATTTGAAATGGTGCGGCCTAAACAACTCAAACAATTGGCCTGATGCACCACTTAATTAGGCACACAAATATGGTTAACCTAGAATGATTTCTACTCTTTTATGTGTTGCTTTGTGTGTACCGGTTCCACAGATCAAAACTTGGTTGAGTAGAAACAAATCAATTTGGTTAAGTGCCTTTGAATGTGGGTGTACGTTATGTGTTTGTTGAAAATTACCCCACAAGATTATCTTTTTATTTTTTTCTTTTTTTTTTTTATGAATGAGGGCGGAATGAATGTGAGTGAAAATCCAAACAACCAAACTATTCCTAGGATTTATGCAAACACCTAGGTTAATTGGGATTTGGATTTAATGTGGCAAATGAAATCTATGGAGGGGGAAAGAATGGGGGATAACTTACAAAACCTTCCACAGCACTTTACTCCAATCTACCGCTTTTGCTCGTCTCAAAAGAGTACCTGCAATTACAATAAGAAAGGAGAAAAGTGAGGTAAATGATTTGTAAGTTAGAAAACGCGAAGAGAAATAAAAGAGCGTCGCCTCCCCGACAACGGTGCCAAAATGTTGAAACGGTTTTGTGAATCGCTACGCTAACGTGTTTGGTTTTGGAAAACCTATCGTTGTAGTTCGAAAGCGAAGAATTCGTGTTCAACAAATAAAATTTATACCGAAAAGAATTCCGGGTCGAACACAAGGAGGTGGATGTTTGATTTAAAAACTTCGCGTTTCTTTTTATTTTTCACGAAGTAATTCAATTTAAACTATCTAATTATTTACAATTAATAAAAGAGAGAGAGAGGGTAAGAGAGAGAGAGAGTATTACACATGGAAATCAAAATGAGATGTAGAATAAACAAAGAATTTATCATAGAAGAGATTGTTCATTACAATTAAAAGGCATAAAACAATTACACTAGAAAGTAATAAATTTACTCTAGAAAGCATTAAAAGAATGGAGGGAGAAATGTCCTTCTCGACGGTCGCTTGGAGGACGAGTAGATTAATCTAGAAAGCAGTAAATCTATACTAGAATGCAGTAAAAAGAATAGGGAGAGAGAAATCCTCCTCGACGGTCGCTTGTAGGACAAGTAGATTAATCTAGAAAGCAGTAAATCTATACTAGAAAGCAGTAAAAAGAATAGGGAGAGAGAAATCCTCCTCGACGGTTGCTTGGAGGACGAGCCGGACGGGACGACGCCTGGACGAAGGAGAACGAAGCAGGATGAAGGAGGACAAAGCAGAAGAACGGGAACGAAATAGCACGTCGTCGTCGTCGCGGGATCCACTTCCGAAGGGGAACGAAAATTCGACTTTATCTCGCGAGAAGCATCCCAGGTGTGAGACAAGCTTCTCTTGAGCTTTGGAGGGGTAGAGAGGAGAAAGAAGGGATGAGAATTTCGTATGGAGGGGGTCTCCTTTTATAGTTGCAAGGAGTGGGGGAAAAATGGACATTACAACTTCAAAACAATAAATAAGGGGTCTTTAGTGACGGATAAATCCGTCACTAAAGCCCCAACGTGGGCGCAGCTTCCGCGCCCACGCGCGAAACCTCGGCTGCCCGCTCATCAACGTCCACGCACGTCCAGTGATCCTCAGCCGTCCAATCGTGAGATCAGACGGCTTAAGTCGCGCCTTCTCCCGCTGCATTGCACGCCCACCCGCGCATCTGATTGCGTGTCCGATTGCACGTCCAATCGCACGTCGACGCTATCGGGCACGCACGGCCATCTGATCTCCATCTGACGCTCCACCCGTGCCCAATCGCCCGTGCCTGCCACTCCTCGCCACGGCTCGAACCTGCGCCCGGCGATCGCGATTGCGCGCTCGACCACTGCGCTATGGGGCGCGGATGTTCGAGTGGACACTTTTAAGCGCGAGCGCCCACAACCGTTGGATTAAGATCCAACAGCGAAGAGCGATCGGGCGCGAGGCTTTCACAAGACGCAAGCGGCCGTTTAGGCGGCTGAGATGGTGTCACGTGGTGCTATCTTGGCCGTCCATCTTCTGGAAGTTGTAGATGGTGCCACGGATGTCGGATTGACTTGATTTTTGTTTCGTTGGGCTACGATCGTCGATCCGAATTCATCTGTGCGGTCGGATTTATCATCTAAAGTGCAGATTTACACCATCCTGGCCCTTGATCTTCTAGGGTTCCCAGGTCACTATCTGATGCTACGGATGCCTGATGTGGGCGATCTTGGAGTCGTTGAACTCCAATCGTCGCCCTGATCACATCCATACGGTTGGATCTTTGATCCGAGGCCCTGATAAAATACTTGCCCTGTCCAAGCACATAAAAGGAGACAATTAACCTCCATTTTATTCAAACTACTCTAAATGCAAGATGATGCATGTTATGCAATATTTATATCATGAAATGCAATCCTATACTTAAGAACATGCATAAATAGACATTTTAAGTAGTGTAAATGTGTTTACATCGGGGGGATTTCTCTCACCTCTTTCTATCTTTTTACGCTTTCGTAGTGTAGTTTTCCTACTTTCGTAGTTGTAACAAACAGTTGTTCATGAATAGATGATTGTTTCTCTCTCTCTTTCTCCCTCTCTCGCTTACATTTTTGCAAGTAGATAATGTTTTCGTCGACCTAATCTCTTGCCCTATTAAAAATACCAAAAAAATTAGAAAAGACAAAAATGAAATAAACAAATAAAAAGAGAAACGCGGATTTTCAAAACCAAACGTTCGCCTCCCCATGTTCGACCCGGGACTCCCTTGGAGTTTCAGTATAAATTTTATTTGGCCACTAGTTTTGCAACTACGATGACGGGTTACTTGTAGCCCCGATTTCAAACACGCGAAGCACGTGTGATCATTTTGGCATCGTTACCAGGGAATGAACCTGGGTCACTCATGTGACAGGTGGGAATACTCACCACTATACTACAACAACCACATCATTTTGCCGCCATTGTCGGGGAGGCAACGGAATTTACTTTATTATTTTCTATGCTGCATTGCATTAACATAGCACTAACCCCGCTTATCTCTGACCTATTGTCTTGTAGGTACCCTAGCATGGAGATCCAAGTGCGGTAGGCCGGAGTAAAGTGCAGGTAGAGTGTTTTGTAAGTGTCCCCCACACCACCCCCACCATAGTTTTCATTCCATAACCTAATAACTCAAACCCAAATCAACTTAGGGGCTTTTTATAAACCCTAGGATTGGTTTGGTTGTTTGTTTGTCACCTCCACTCACCTCGCCATCCACATAAATAAAAAAATAAAAAATAAAAAAAGTGTTATCTAATTGTGGGATTTTCTGAAAGAGACACACCTTAACACCCACAACTCTCAAATTAAGGCACACCACTCCACTTTGTTTCTACCACTTAACCAGGATCTAACCTGTGGACCCGGTATACTTCAACTCATAACACATACGTGAGTAGAAATCTGATTAGGCTAAGACATTATGTTCCTTAATCTGTGGTGCGAATAGGCTAATTGATTGATTTGTTTGAGCCGCACCACTCAAATTAAAAGCGATGCATCAGTAGCTTGCCACCTAAGGTTGATTCTTAGGGCTGAACTAGGCACTCCACACTATTTTTTATTTTTAAAGGAACATATCATCACCTGTGTTTTCAAAACTTGGAGTGTTCTACTAAACCTTGATTGAACCAACCTAAGAATTAAACCCTAAAAGCTACTAAACAAGGTTAAACCCTAAAAGACACATCATCAAATAACCTTGTTTGCAAACCCTGGTTATGCACGCACATACATTTGAATCAATCATTAAGGGTGCAACCCATCTTAAGGGCCCATCACATTCCAAGAGCACAATCATGCCAAGCCTAATTAAAACTGAGTAGACGTTGGCCTTAAGGATTGATTCGCTCTTCGGGGCTCAGACTAAGATTTTTTTCGATTAATCTGCTTCTGCTGGTCCATCTGATGTCTAGCTAGGGGAGAGCGTCAAACGACCACAACTGAGGGGTACACTAGGAATCGGAGGCACAAGCCAAAGGAAGAACCTTCTCCCCAGTCCCTCCTTCTAACTGGTTGGATTGACCGAATAAAAGTAGACCAAATCGTTTATAATCTTAAGACAGGTCCAGGGAGTCTGATGTAAACACATTTACACTACTTAAAATGTCTATTTATGCATGTTCTTAAGCATAAGATTGCATTTCATGATATAAATATTGCATAACATGCATCATCTTGCATTTAGAGTAGTTTGAATAAAATGGAGGTTAATTGTCTCCTTTTATGTGCTTGGACAGGGTAAACATTTTATCTGGGCCTCGGATCAAAGATCCAACCGTATGGATGTGATCAGGGCGACGATTGGAGTTCAACGACTCCAAGATCGCCCTAATTGGGCATCCGTAGCGTTAGATAGAGACCGGGGAACCCTAGAAGATCAAGGGCCAGGATGGTGTATATCCGCACTTCAGATGACAAATCTGACCGCACGGATGAAATCGGATCGACAATCGCAGCCCAACGACATAAAAATCGAGTCAATCCGACATCCGTGGCACCATCTACAACTTCTAGAAGATGGACAGCCAAGATGATGCCACGTGGTGCCATCTCAGCCGCCCAAACGGCCGCTTGCATCTTGTGAATACCAAGCACCCGTCTCCTCTCCGCCGTTGGATCTCGATCCAACGGCTGCGACGCGCCCGCGCTGAAGTCAAGCGCTCGACACAAACGCGACCGCAGCGCAGCGGTCGAGCGCTCTAACGAGATGTAGGGACGCGTGTTCGAGCCGCGCCCTGCAGAAATTGGAGCGGTGGCGCCCCTCCAATCGACCGTACGATCGCGATCCAACGGCCGCGCGCGCCCGATAGCGCCGACGCGCGATTGGACGCGCACGTGAACACGCGATCGCACGCACAGGCGAGCGGGCGGCAGCGGTGAAGGCGCGATTTTAAGCCGTCCGATCTCGCGATCGGACGGCTGAGACTTCGCGGACGTGCGTAGGCGTTACGCACGCGGGCAGCCGAGCGAGCGCGCTGGGCGCGGCGGCGATGGCCACGTCTGGGCTTTAGTGACGGATTTATCCATCACTAAAGACCCCTTATTTATTATTTTGAAGATGTAATGTCTATTTTTCCCCCACTCCTTGCAACTATAAAAGGAGACCCCCTCCATACGAAATTCTCATCCCTTCTTTCTCCTCTCTACCCCTCCAAAGCTCAAGAGAAGCTTGTCCCACACCCGGGATGCTTCTCGCGAGATAAAGTCCAATTTTCGTTCCCCTTCGGAAGTGGATCCTGCGACGACGACGGCGTGCTACTTCGTTCCCGTTCTTCTGCTTCGTCCTCCTTCATCCCGCTTCGTTCTCCTTCGTCCAGGCGTCATCCCGTCCGGCTCGTCCTCCAAGCAACCGTCGAGGAGGATTTCTCTCTCCCTATTCTTTTTACCGCTTTCTAGTATAGATTTACTGCTTTCTAGATTAATCTACTCGTCCTCCAAGCAATCGTCGAGGAGGACATTTCTCTCTCCATTCTTTTAATGCTTTCTAGAGTAAATTTATAGCTTTCTAGAGTAATTATTTTATGCTTTCTAGTTGTAATGAACAATCTCTTTAATACAAAAATACCTTGTTTATTCTACATCTCATTTTGATTTCTCTGTGTAATATTCTCTTTCTCCCTTACTCTTTCTCTCTCTTCTATTTATTGTAAATAATTAGATGGTTCTAAATTGAATTATTCTGTAACAAATAAAAAGAAATGCGTAGTTTTTAAATCAAACGTCTGCCTCCCTGTGTTCGACCCGGAATTTTAATTTCGGTATAAATTTTATTTGTTGAACACGAATTCTTCCCTTTCGAACTACAATGACAGGTTTTCCAAAACAAATCTCATTAGCGTAGGTTCGTAGCGTTCAACATTTTGGCGCCATTGCCGGGGAGGCAACGATCTTTGATTTCTCTTCGCGTTTTGTAACTTAGAAATCATTTACCTCACTTTTCTCCTTTCTTATTGTAATTGCAGGTACTCTTTCGAGGCAGGCAAAAGCGGTAGATTGGATTAAAGTGCTGTAGAAGGTTTTGTGAGTTACCCCCCACTTCCCACCCAATAGATTTCATTTCATCACATAATAACTCAAACATCAATCAACCTAGGTGTTTTTATAAACTCTAAGGTTAGATTGTTTTTTGTTTGAGACCCATACTCACCCCAACCCCCACATTAAAAAGAAAAAAAAAATCTCTCAGAGGTACACAACCTCATCTGATTTTCAAACTCAACCGGTAATCCAATCTTAGGAGCCGGTACACACATCCAAACACATAATTGAGTAGAAATCAGATTAGGTAATCATTTGTGCGCCTAATTAAGTGGTGCAACAGGCCAATTGTTTGAGTTGATTGGGTCGCACCACTTCAAATAAAATCAACTCATCAAGTAGCTGCCAATTAGGTTCAACTCTTAGGGATTTACCAGGCACTCCACATTCTTTTTAAACTTTAAAGGAAAACATCTTCACCTGTGCTTGTAAAACTTGGTGTGCCAATGAAACTTGATTGAAAACACCTAAAGTTGAATCCTAAAAGCTACTAAGCAAGATTTGAATCTTAAAAATCACCACATCAAAAACAATCTTGCTTGAAAACCACTGGTTGTGCACTCACATACAAATCAATCAATCATTAAGGGCACAACCCATTTAAAGGGCCTATCACATTCCAAAGCACATTCAAACCTAGCCCTAAATAAAACAAAGTAGACGTTGGCCTTAAGGATTGGACTCACTCTTCAGAACCCAGAACGAGATTATTTTCGATTAGTCTGTTTCTACTATTCAATCTGATGTCTAGCTAGGGGAGTAGAGTCAAACGATCGCGGCTGGGGCGTACACTAGGAACCGGAGGCGCAAGCCGAAGGAAGAACCTTCTCCCCAGTCCCTCCTTCAAACTGGTTTGATTGAACAGACGGAAGTAGATCAAATCGTTCCTTTATCTCAAGACGGGTTTTGAGAGTCTATAGGTCTTTAGGCTAACCTATTTAAAGACAGGTTTGATTGTTTGTATTATAGGGCACCTTTCTTCCTCTTGTGTATCATGAATCCTTCCACATATTTCACGCATTCCCGCTCTTTCCCTCCTGTTGTAAATTATCCTCAACATGACGATTATCCCAACTCGTATTGTAATCGAACATCAGTTAGTTGGGATAATTCGGATTGGGGATACAATTCCGGACCCCCGTGTTTAGGGTCTAACCCTGAACACTTTGATTCTGATCTCTATCCTTCTCAGAGTTACATCGATTATAGATCGTCCTCCTTTCATGAACAACCTAATACGATCTACAATCAAGAAGGATACACTGATACTTACCCATCCTCTGATTTCACTGCCTTTAGGTCATCACCATCTTTTGAACAATCTGAAATGACCTATTATCAGGATGGGTATAACGAATCTCAATTCGTTAATTCCTCTACATTGATGTCAAACCCGCCCAACCCTGAACCAACTCATTTGGTTCAGGTTAATCAGGTTCAAGATAAGGTTCTGGCTAACTTGAGGAATATCATTCAATCTTTAGAAGTTCAGCCAATACCTTGCATTGAGAGATTGGAGCCCTTGATTGAAATGATTGATGATTTAAACAAGTCTTTGTTGGATTGGCTCCAGGATGTTAAGGATAAGAACCCGGGTGAGTTTCTACTTGGGAAATTAGCGAAATTGAGGATGAGATTCGTGATTGCTTTGATTCAATCTTGGAATAATTCCCAGGATGAACTCTCTTCAGGAAAGCCAATGACAGAACCCGCTCAGGCACCTGTTGGGGGGGACACTTGTTACGAGGCTAACCAGACTGAATTAAAGCAACCAATTAAGGATGACCTGATTTCTTCACCTCAGATCCTGAGCCGGGTTACGAGGAAACGTATGTCTCCTGGGAACACAAAGTGACAACTGATTTTGGGACATACATTTATACGGATCCTGATTTCTTTGATGGTGAAGATTCAAGTTGTGAAGTCTCACACGAGTTTTCAGATCACGATTTTTGTGAGACATTGGGCCTGAGGAATCTGATAGATCATTTGATAGCCCAATAACTGAGGAAACTGATCTTATTAGGGCACACGATACGGATCCAGAATCCCATTTTCTGGAGGAATCAATTCAATGCCCTGATTATCAGTTACACCCTGTTGAGCTTATTGATGATTCTAATTCTGAGATAATTAGACCCAAGTCAATTTTGATTTTGCCACATCATTTAGACTTGGAGATTTCAGACGGGGTGATGAATATACAAGAGGTCCTGGAATTTGATATGCTAAATGAGGAGGATAGGAGCTGGGAAGTTTTGATTTGGGAAGTTAATTCAGGAGGAAATGGAAGATTGAGTCAAAGGGTTCCTTTTAAGTTGAAACCATCAAATCAGAACCCTTACGACATTTGTTTCGAGGATGTTTCAACCCCAAGCACACATTCAACGATTATCCTTTTGAGCTTCAATTTTTTGTAACCCGACTTTTTGGTCATGGGTTGCATCCTCAGAAATCGCAGGCCCGATCCCGCTTACATTCTGATTTTAGGTTTTGGGTAATTTTTATCCAGAACCTAAGATATTCTCGATTATGGTGTGTGGGTCTGCACCACAATCTGGTCCGCATCTGTGGACCTCTGCTGACAGGTCAGAGGATTCTTCTGTTCATTCTAATTCTGACCTGCACATGTGAATTCTTCATTTCTTTTCTTTGTATAGTGTGCCTAGCTGAAGGCACTAAACTCAGCACTTATACAGTTCTTTTTCGTTTTCATCTTGGAGCGGACCTGATATTCACGCAATTCAGGTGCTTTCTACACTTTTCCACTCTGTTTTATGTCTTTTTAATACAATGAGGACATTGCATTAGATAGGCATGGGGGGGTGGATATTCATATCTGAATTCATTCGTCAGCTCCGTAGATTTGTTTTGTATAAAAAAAAAAATTCGAAATTAGGAAAGAGAATTTGGGTTTAAGAGAATTTGCAATCTTAGGAAATACTACATTAGGATCTGAACACAAAGACCCCTCAGGTCTTTGGACTTAATTAGCCAGTGTATCCACTAAAATGTGGATTTGTCTTTGAGTCCTCGCCATCTTAATTCTATTATAATTGGAATAAATAAGTTTTGGTGATAAGTACACGACTTATTAACCTGCCCTCTGATTTGAGGGAATTTTGAGTTTTAAGCTTCTACACACTTTCTTTGCACTGACTCGTTATTCGACGATTCTAATGGAAATTGGGTAGCTAATGAACCTTCTAGGGTGATATGGCTGGCAAGTTATCATGGGTAACAGCCCATAGGTAGGTTGTCCAGAGCCCAGTCACTGGACCTTTTTCTTTTTGCTGCCTTTAGGTAAATCTTAGATCAGGGAAGCCACCTACTTAAAAAAAAAAAAATCAAAAAGGAGAAAAGAACAAAAAGAAATAAGCCACACTTCGTCGCACGAGTATGGCTGGTAAGTTGTCGTTGGTAACAGCTCATCGACCGGTTGTCCAGAACCCAGCTCAGAAAATGCACTAAAAATTCCCAAAACACTTAGGAAGAAGCGGAGAAGTAGAATAAATCAGGGAGATATACACTGGATTTCACCCTTGTGTTGACCCCGTTAAAAAATAAAAGTAGGGAGAAAGCTACTGGTTGTAAAGATACACCTTTAGGCAGAATTCTTTTTGAGGTCACCTAGAGGCGTAGAAATCCGAAGTCCGTTCTAATTGCGGTCAACGAGTCTATCACAATCACAATAAGACGCTTAAAATTTAGGGTTTCTCATCAATCTTGGGTGAGTTGAATGGTCGTAGAAAGCCATTCTTGAACCCTAAAATGTGAAAATTCAAAAAAAAAAAAAATTAGAAAAGAGTAAAAAAGAGAAAAAGAAAATTTTCTTTGAATAAGGCGAGGGCTTGAGGCGGTCTGCATTTTGGCTGATACCCGGGGCACTGTTGTGTCTTTGAAAGTTCAGTTCCTAAGTAGACAATTTCTTAATGGTTGAAAATAACTCAGGTCCAAATAATCTAACCTAATTCTTTTATAAATAGCATATAGTTTTTGCTAGGGACTAGCAAAAGATAGGCATGGGGGTATGATGTAAACACATTTACACTACTTAAAATGTCTATTTATGCATGTTCTTAAGCATAAGATTGCATTTCATGATATAAATATTGCATAGCATGCATCATCTTGCATTTAGAGTAGTTTGAATAAAATGGACGTTAATGGTCTCCTTTTATGTGCTTGGACAGGGCAAACATTTTATCGGGGCCTCGGATCAAAGATCCAACCGTATGGATGTGATCAGGGCGACGATTGGAGTTCAACGACACCAAGATCGCCCTAATCGGGCATCCGTAGCATCAGATAGAGACCGGGGAACCCTAGAAGATCAAGGGCCAGGATGGTGTATATCCGCACTTCAGATGACAAATCCGACCGCACGGATGAATTCGGATCGACGATCGCAGCCCAACGACACAAAAATCGAGTCAATCCGACATCTGTGGCACCATCTACAACTTCCAGAAGATGGATGGCCAAGATGACGCCACGTGGCGCCATCTCAGCCGCCCAAACGATCGCTTGCATCTTGTGAAGACCGCGCACCCATCTCCTCTCCGCCGTTAGATCTCGATCCAACGGCTGCGACGCACCCGCACTGAAGTCAAGCGCTCGAGACAAACGCGACCGCAGCGCAGCGGTCGAGCGCTCTAACGAGATGCAGGGACGCGCATTTGAGCCGCGCCCCGCAGAAATTGGAGCGGTGGCACGCCTCCAATCGACCGCACGATCGCGATCCAACGGCCGCGCGCGCCCGATAGCGCCGACGCGCGATTGGACGTGCACGTGAACGCGCGATCGCACGCACAGGCGGGCGGGCGGCAGTGGTGAAGGCGCGATTTTAAGCCGTCCGATCTCGCGATCGGACGGCTGAGACTTCGCGGACGTGCGTAGGCGTTACGCACGCGGGCATCCAAGCGGGCGCGCGTGGGCGCGGCGGCGACGGCCACGTCGGGGCTTTAGTGACAGATTTATCCGTCACTAAAGACCCCTTATTTATTATTTTGAAGATGTAATGTCTATTTTGCCCCAACTCCTTGCAACTATAAAAGGAGACCCCCTCCATACGAAATTCTCATCCCTTCTTTCTCCTCTCTACCCCTCCAAAGCTCAAGAGAAGCTTGTCCCACACCCGGGATGCTCCTCGCGAGATAAAGTCCAATTTTCGTTCCCCTTCGGAAGTGGATCCCGCGACGACGACGTCGTGCTGCTTCGTTCCCGTTCTTCTGCTTCGTCCTCCTTCGTCCCGCTTCGTTCTCCTTCGTCCAGGCGTTGTCCCACCCGGCTCGTCCTCCAAGCAATCGTCGAGGAGGATTTCTCTCTCCCTATTCTTTTTACCACTTTCTAGTATAGATTTACTGCTTTCTAGATTAATCTACTCATCCTCCAAGCAATCGTCGAGGAGGACATTTCTCTCTCCATTCTTTTAATGCTTTCTAGAGTAAATTTATAGCTTTCTAGAGTAATTGTTTATGCTTTCTAGTTGTTATGAACAATCTCTTCAATACAAAAATACCTTGTTTATTCTACATCTCATTTTGATTTCTCTGTGTAATATTCTCTTTCTCTCTTACTCTTTCTCTCTCTTCTATTTATTGTAAATAATTAGGTGGTTCTAAATTGAATTATTCTATAACAAATAAAAAGAAACGCGTAGTTTTTAAATTAAACGTCTGCCTCCCTGTGTTCGACCCGGAATTTTAATTTCGGTATAAATTTTATTTGTTGAACATGAATTCTTCGCTTACGAACTACAACGATAAGTTTTCCAAAACCAATCTCGTTAGCGTAGGTTCGTAGCGTTCAACAGAGTCTATAGGCCTTTAGGCTACCCACATAAGGACAAGTTTGGTTGATTGTACTGCAGCGCACCTTTCTCTATTCTGTTTTCCTTCCTACTCCACAATGTATCCTTCCACATCTTTCGCACATTTCCAATCCTACCCTCCTACCAACACATATCCTCAAGATGATTACTTTCCTGACTCGACCTATGATTACCCATCCACTAGCCGAGATAACTTTGATTGTGGATATGAATCCAAACCTCAGTGTCCAAGGCCTAACCCTGGCCAACAAGACCATGATTACTATCCTTCCTAGAGCTACAATGATTATAGATCTCCATCCTTTGATGATAAACCTAACCAGATCTACAACTATGAAGGATATGCTGATTATAACACTTACCCTCCCTAGAATTATGCTGAATATAGGTTGCCACCATTCTTTAAGCAACCTGAAACGACCTACTACCAGGGAGGGACCTGAGAACCTCGACATCTTGACTCCCCTAGATTTAAACCAAACCCACCCAACCATGAACCGAACCAGTCGGTTCAGGTGAACCAAATCCAAGATAGGGTGCTGGCTAACTTGAGGAATACCATACAATCTTTAGAAGCTCAGCCAACACCATGCACTGAAGCATTGAAGCCTGATTAACCCATATTCATGGGCTATTTAAGTATCTAAATGTCTAGACATTAAATTAATTTTAACATTTAGATAGCATACATTAGGATGCAAATAAATTTATTCATATTTTTAGCTTAAGTACATAATTCATGCATTTAGAATTAACCTAGAGTTGCATACATTTAATTAGTTAATTAATTAGGTGCACTATTAACATAAAAGTTAAGTAGTTATGTATAAATAACCCTAATCATTTTATTCTTTTTCTCCTTTGCACAAGTAACTCCTCCGACTCCACCTCCTCCTCCTGCGCATCACATTCATGCTACGGCATTTTGAATTTCAAATCAGTGTGGCGGTGACTACAAAAGGAGAAGGGAGAGCTATCGTTGAGGGGAGGCCACCACCCTTTATTTCTCATTATGTTTAGAGGACCTTGCTCCTCTTCCATTCCATACCACCAGGCTCACCGCGGCAGAATGAATTACCACCGTGGGCGTGTGGGGTAACAGCCCACACCGCCAAAGAGTCTCTGCAACACTTCACCTCAGCCAGCAACTCACGCCAACCTCCAGCGCACCTACCTTCAGCGCACGCGCCATCTGCCCACCGTGCCCTCAACTCAGCCGGTGCACGCCCGTGCCTTCGCCTTCACCAGCAGCTCCAATCCACACACCAGCACCTGCACCACCTCACCCGCATGCCAGCAGCCCGCGCTCCAGCACCCACCCTGTGCACCCCTTGTGGCCTGCAAAGTCGTGCCTCCACGCGGCTACGCTCCAACGCCTCCTTGCAGCACCTGCAACCGGTGCCACCAACACGCCTGCGCGCTCCTGTGTGCCCTGCAGCGCTCGCACCTACATGCGCCCACGCTCCGCGTGTGTCTGCAGTGCCCGCGCACTACTCTCCTTGCACCTAGAGCACGAGTGGCCAGCAGCAGGCTCCTCCACCGCCACCACTCCTTTCCTCCGGTAGGCTGGCTCCGGCCATCTCACGACGCACCACCACCACCACCGCAAAGGCCTTGCTTCAGCCAACCTCTTGTAGGAGTAGCTCCTCAAATGAACCTCTCTCCCATGCGCAAGGAGGAGAGAGGTAAAATCCTCTGCTTTTACTTTAATTAATAATTACATTTGAATGCCATTGCCATGAAAATGAATTTTGATTTATGAATATTTTATTATGGTGAAATTGTGACTTCATACTCATGCTTTCTTATAATTGTTTGGCTTTTATTATTCACATGTTTTAACATTGGTTTTGGATTAAAATGTGCATAAATTTTCTCCAATGTATGTCAATTGGAAATTACATAGATTAATCACATATTTATTGAATATTTCAGTGAGGAAAAATTACACATATACCCTTACATTTTTTAGTTATTGTGTATCTTCTTTTCATTGCATTTCATGCCATATTTGACTCGAAATTTCGCACTTGATTGAATGAATACGAGAAAAATATTCATGATTTTATTGAATCATTGCCTCCATGTGGACACGACTCGCTCTTCTGTGAGTGGTTAATTTTTATTGTAATTGTTTTGTTAAGCAGTTTTCCACCACTTTGTTACTAAAATGATAAATCATCTTAATCACATTATTTGAAAGGGAAAACCATCTTATCAAATGGTGTAATTGCCAAGGAGGCAACAGACGTAATAATTTCACCTGATTTCATTTCTGATTATTTCTCATTGCACAGTGATTTGACCATTCATTATTTTTTCTGAGAGAGGAATTTATGCGAGGAATTTAAGAGAGGTGACAGGCACATTGGGGAGAAGACGTCGACCTTGAGCGATGCTTACATGCGGGGAAGACGAAGGAGACCTGGATTCTGCCTCTATAGGAGATTTTCTATTTCATAGGTTTTATTTCTATTTTCTTGCCCTTGTAGTAATTGGGGCTGATTTTTGGGAGCTTGTTCCCTTTTCTTTAGATTTAGGTTTTTAATTTATTTTGTGGATTGTTTACCCTTTATTTGACTGTGCATAAGTAGCTAAAAAAAAAAACAAAAACACAAGCTACCTGCTAGAAGTTGCCTGCCCTTAGGTCGAATCATTTAGGACTGAATGAGCAACATCTAGATCTAATTTCCTGTCTTGCATTTTGCATGAAGAATGCTGGAATCAAGTATGCATTTCTACCTGTCATGCAAATGCATTTGAATTTGAATTAATTTTTAGACCACATAATCTGTCTTGAAGCGATCTAACAAGTGGTCACATATATTCTTGAAAAATGACTAATTAAAGGAGGGACATTACTTGATTTTCAAATGTGGTGTGCGATTCAAAATTCAAAATCTTTTTACGGTGTATGCACACTTATATCTTTTGCACCACGGCATGCATTTAGACACTCCTAAGTCTTGCAACAACTAGGACAAGAGCCCTCCTACCGTTGGATTCTAAAGTATTCGGAACTTGAGATCAAATGTTTTGTAAATCCAAAGAGGGGGATACCCTGTCATGGATTTTTGGGGGTAGTTGAGAAGCACCACGAAAGCACAGCTTCAAATGAAGGCTTAGGCCTACTTGCATCCCTCGATCTTCCGTCTTTGGATTTGCTCTACCATTTGAGATTTAGGGAAGGACACCTAAGCTCCAACTAGGTCTTTTTAGACATTTCGAAGATTGACAATAGGTGCGTAATTGATTGAGCAACTTACTTTGTCACCTACAATTTGAACTAAAGTCAAAAGCCTAAATTTATAAAGACCGAACAAGTCCTTTTGAATTGTGTTTGTAGTGCATGCTTGGTAGGCGTTCTCTTAGGAGACAACTTGTGTTTGATCCTGAACCTGAAAAAATCTTAAGAAGAGACCTTCCAAGGGTATAAATGGCTGGACTTAATGATTTGCATAGGCAAATTGTGGATGGTACCTATGCAAGAACCTTACTATCTAAGACTGAGGATGAAGCTTGGAACCTTTTTGATACTTTGAGTGAGAATTCTATTCACTTGAATTCTGCCTACATGGATAGAAAGCCCACTCTCATGCAAAGAAAGTTGGAGGCAAATGAGGCAAGGGATTTCGTTGAAAGCTTTATCATAAAATGATGTGTCATTGTATTTAATCGCATGGAAGAAAATCGCTTTTCAAAACATTTTTATTGTCAAAATCTAACCACGAATAGTTAGGCCATCTCCACAAGGAGGAATTAGCCTATTTAAATTAATAAATAGTGTCTCGTTTATTCGGGGAACTCAATAGATATGCATGCTACTTCGTGCTTTTCTTTTTCTCACATAAATGCTTGTTTTAACCAATTAATCAAGAATGTAGGTGCTATTATGCAAATTCACCATAATATAATATCATGTGAAATAGTGATCTCTATACTGGTAAGCACCGTAAATACTAATTTCTAAAACATAACTTGTTCTCCATAATCCATGCATTCAATCATTCATGTGATATATATATGTGCAAATAATTCAGATGAAGTAGGAGGACTATGCAATTTCACCACAATAATGTAATGCCTAAAATAAATGAATAGGAACTTCCGCAATGGCATTTAAGGTAAATATTAATTGACTAATCACTGTAGCAAAACAGAGGATTTTTTTCCCCTCGTGCGCACGCGGAGGAGAAGGCGCGGCTGGAGGTACGGTGCTCGGAGTCGATCGGCCGGGATGCGGGCTTCATGTTGGTGGTCGTGGCGTCGACGGAGGTGACTGGTGGCGGCCGGTTGAAGCTTTGTATGCTGTCGGCGGCGGCTTACGCAAGGGTGCGTATGGATGGCGGGAAGGTCTGCCGCGGGCTTGGGCGTCCCTGTGAGGGCAAGGCGAAGTCGATGGCACTGTTGGAGCGAAGCTTCATGGCACGTGGAGGTGGCTGCACGTGAAGGTGGACGGCCGGCGATGGGTTCCTTTGGGGAAGAAGATGAACAGTGCGGTGTCTGTGGGCGTTGCGCATGGTGGCATGCGCGTGGCCGGGTGTGATTGCGTGCTCGCGCTGTGCATGCTGCAGGGTTGTGCACTGCGTAGTTGCGCATTACGCGTGGCTGCAAGGGCACGGCGCCTACGTTGTGGCTGTGCATGGCTGATGATGGTACGACACCTACTAGTGTTGGCAAGGTTGAAAGGGCACGCATGCGCGTGGTGGACAGGCTGATGGGTGCGGCGCCTGCAGGCACTTGGTGCGGCATCTGTGGGCGCTGCAAGGGCGCACACATGCGGAGGAAGTTGGTGCGCAGAGACCATGGTGCAAGCTTGAAACACAGGGTGCACTTGTTCCACAGTGGTGAGAGGGAGAAGATCCCCGCCAGGGGAAGAAGATCAGACCCTCTCCTCGGTGGACACGACTTCTTTTTGAACCCAACTCTCCTCCTTTTCCTTCGGCCGCAAGTATCTCCAACTACTCGCGACGATCACGAGTGGTTGGAGCGGTAGATAAGCACGGGCGGTTCCTTCTTCAGACGTCTAACTGGAGCATCAGATGTCATAAAAAATATAATGCTGTGAATTTGTAACAATAATTCTAGACATCCAATCTAAGTCCCAGACATCTTATATAAGTAAAAATTAGCTCCTGATTCTTGTACCTAACTTACATTTATCAAATAAATTATATTATCATAACGTATGCTATTAAATGTAAAAATTGAAGCATAAAATTAAATGCAGGCCAAGGTGAATTGCCATATAACTCCTAATTAATTAACAACTAAGAACAAATAATTAAATAGTACTTAAGCTAAATAATAGTCCACAAAAGTGGACTTATCAGCAGGGCGTTACTGATGATGCTCAAATGCGGACCCTCTTTCCCTTCTCCCTTAAGGACAAAGCCAAGTATTGGTATCACACCCTTGATGATATTAACACTTGGGAAGCCCTGAAGAAGGAGTTTTTGAAGTACTTCCCCATGAGCAAAACCAATCACTTTAGGAGGGAAATTATGAGTTTTGTTCCAAAGGATGGGGAAGCTTTCCATGATGCGTGGGAGCACTTTAATGACTTGCTGAGACTTTGCCCACATCACCAGGTGACTAAATGGCAACTGGTTGAAAGGTTCTACACCGGACTTAATGATTCGCATAGGCAAACTGTGGATGGTACCTGTGCAAGAACCTTTCTATCTAAGACTGAGGATGAATCTTGGAACCTTTTTGACACTTTGAGTGAGAATTCTATTCACTTGAATTCTGCCTACATGGATAGAAAGCCCACTCTCATGCAAAGAAAGTTGGAGGCGAATGAGGCAAGGGACACCCAGAATTTAGCCTATCAGATTCAATTATTGAATCAAAACATGGAAAGGCTTATGTCAAACCTGAGTCCATTTGTATCTAACACCTCCACATCCCAAGCTTCTGAAAGCTCAATTTGCCAAGGCAATACACACGCCACTGTGAATTGCCACTTGGCCTTCCAATTCCCTAAGCTTGTACAAGCAGATCTGAATGCCACTCAAGGGTTTCATCCTAGACCTCGTAATGACCCTTTTTCCAACACTTATAATGAGGGATGGAGGAACCACACAAACTTTTCATGGAGACAAGGAAATGTCTCAAATTCAGGGAATTATAAACCAGAATCCTTTCAAAACCATCAAATGAACCAACCTCAGACCTTTGCCCAACCTAAGACCTCTGAGATGGATGAATTGAAGGCGATGTTGAAAACTATGCAAGAAAGTTAAAGTGCCATCATCCAATCTCATAACAAGGCTATACATGAGATGAATCACAAATAGGACACCTTGTTGAGGTCATTAGACAGAGGGAAACTGGGAAGCTCCCTAGTGCTGCTGAGGAGAATCCTAAAGGAAAAGGGATTGTCTTTAGGGAGCATGCTCAGGCGGTGACTATTCTAAGGAGTAGGAAAGAAATTTCCAAACCCGATGCTCCTATAGTCTTACTCCCTAAAAAACCATCCACCCCGACTTTCACCCCCACCGGAGAAGACTTGCCCAAATCTTCTCCGCTTGAAATCACCTCACCGGAAGAAGTTGCCCCCGTTCCACCCCTTACTCGACATGACAACCCTTCCACCCAGAGATCTAAAGTGCCCTTTCCAAAGTGCTTATTCACCTCTGGGCAGACTTCTACTGGCTCATCTAGAGCCAAAGATAAGATGGATGAGATCATGGAAACTTTCAAGCAAGTGCAGATTAACCTGCCTTTGCTTGAAGCTATCAAGCAGATTCCATCTTATGCCTGCTTCTTAAAGGACCTGTGCACGAAAAAGCGGCAATCTAGGAAATAGGTCCATTCAAAAGTTGTCCTGCCTGATTCTGTTAGCTCAATTGTTCAACATAGCACACCCCCGAAACTTAAGGACCCAGGAACCCCATACATCTCAGTAGTTATTGGTGACTTACAAATTGATGAGGCTCTACTTGATCTGGGTGCGACGGTGAACATCCTTCCGAGCTATGTGTATGAACAACTTGGGGGAGGCAATCTGAAGCCTAGCCCTGTAATCCTTCAAGTTGCAGATCGATCACTTAAGACACCACAGGGAATTTTGGAAGATGTCCTTGTAAGAGTGGAGGATTTCTTCTTTCCCGTTGACTTCTTAGTTTTGGACACTAACCCTACCAACAAGCCAACCAAACCGTCCATCATTTTGGGTTGCCCCTTCCTTGTAACTTCACATGCTTCAATTAATTGCAATACTGGGGCATTGAAAATGGGCTTTGGGAACAGGAAAATCCGACTTAATGTGTTTGATACTTACAAACAAGCCAGACTTGAGGATTGTTCTCAAGTTGAGGTGATAGATGACCTGATTGAAGAGGCAACCCCTGCAATGTTATGTGATGACCCTCTTCAGCATGTTATGCTAAATGAGCATTCCCATCTCTTGGAGGAATGTGGAGGGGATATACGAGAACTTGAGGAATTGCTGGGTGTTTCTACTGAGTCTCTTCCCCCATCATCTCTGCCTAAGGTAGATTTGCTACCTGAGATGGGGACATCTATTATGAAACCCTTAACCATACAAGCCCCCAACCTTGAGTTGAAACCCCTCCCTGACACTCTCAAGTATGTCTTCCTAGGTGCCAATGATACGCTCCCCGTTATCATTTCGGTTGTGCTATCTGAGGCACAGGAGGGAGCCCTGATTGAATGCTTGTCTAGGCATAAGGAAGCTATTGCTTGGAGCATTGCTAACATTAAGTGTATAGACTCTACACTCTGCATGCACCACATTTATACTGATGATTCCATCAAGCCATTTAGGGACATGTAGAGACGTCTGAACCCTAATATGAGGGAGGTGGTGAGGCCCTTCAAACTCTACCTTCAATGCCAGCAAAGTGTGCAGAGGCCTTTCAAACTCTGAAGGAGGTCTTAATCTCTACGCCTATTCTCCGAGCTCCTGATTGGACACTCCCATTTGAGCTGATGTATGATGCTTCGGATTATGCAGTGGGAGTAGTCCTTGGACAATGGGTTGAGGGAAGACCTCATGTGCTGCATTATGCCAGCAAGACTTTAACCGAACCTCAGCGAAACTACACCGTCACTAAAAAAGAATTACTTGCTATAGTTTTTGCTCTGGAGAAGTTTAGGTCTTATCTGCTTGGGTCTAAGGTGGTTATTTTTACTAATCATGCGGCAGTGAAACATCTCATTACTAAGAAATATTCTAAGCCACATCTAATTAGGTGGATCCTCCCCCTTTAAGAATTTGACTTGGAGATACGTGAAAAGAAAGGAGTAGAAAATGTTGTGGCTGACCACCTGTGTCGCCTTCCACTTAATGACTCTCTTTCTGGAGACATCCGTGAGACATTTCCCGATGAAACTCTGATGGCGGTAACACCAACTTTTCCTTGGTATGCAGATACCGTAAATTACTTGGTCACTGGAAAAACTCCTGCCTCTTGGGATGAGCAGAAAAGAAAGAGATTCATTTCCCAAGCAAGATATTTTCATTGGGAAGAGCCTGAATTATTTAGAATTGGACAAGACCAAGTTTTGAGACGTTGTGTGCCTGAAGAAGAACAAGAAAGTGTGATGAGTTTTTGCCATGAACTTCATTATGGAGGACACTTTGGTGCTAAGAAAATTGCTTTTACGGTTCTCCGGTCGGATTTTTGGTGGCCTTACTTATTTAAGGATTCTCATAATTTTGTTAAGGCCTGTATTAGATGTCAATGGACTGGAACGATTGGGAAGAGGAATGAAATGCCTCAACACCCTATTCAGTCTGTTGAAATTTTTGATGTGTGGGGAATTGACTTTATGGGCCCCTTCCCGTCGTCCCATGGTTATGAATATATCTTGGTGGCAGTTGATTATGTCTCTAAATGGATAGAGGCCATTCCTACGTGCACAAATGACCACTCTGTGGCTTTGAAATTTGTGAAGGCCAATATCATATTTCATTTCGGCTACCCCAAGACCATTATAAGTGATGGGGGACCTCATTTCCGAAACCACCACTTCAATCAGCTGATCAGGAGTCTGGGAGTGACTCACAAGGTTGCTACCCCTTACCATCCTCAGATGAGTGGGCAGGTTGAAGTGTCGAACAGGGAGATAAAAAATATTTTGGAAAAGACCGTTAGACCTGATAGGAAAGACTGGTCCCAAAAGTTCAATGATGCTTTGTGGGCATTTTGAACGGCCTATAAGACCCTTTTGGGTACTTCTCCCTCTCGGATTGTGTATGGGAAAGCATGCCATTTACCTGTTGAGTTGGAACATAAGGCACTTTGGGCTATTCAAAGTGTTAACATGGATTTAGAGAAGGCGAGTAAGACATGACTCCTGGAATTAAGTGAGCTTGAGGAGTTGAGGAATGATGCTTGTGACACCTCTCAAGCTTATAAAGGAAGAAGTAAGGTCTTGCATGGTAAGTATATACTTCGAAAGACCTTTGAGCCCAACCAACAAGTCTGCCTTTTCAATTCCAGACTTAAGCTTTTTCCTGGGAAATTAAAATCTCGTTGGGATGGGCCTTACATAATCACTAAAGTGTTTCCACATGGAGCTGTGGAGATTAAAAGCCCTTCCTCTTCAGCAACTCCCTTTATCGTCAACGGTCAACGGTTAAAACCATACATTACTTTGGATGGCCATCTGGTTGACGAGGTCACTCTTGAGGAGCCTCAGCTCTTACCATTCTCCGCCTCAGGTAATATCTTCCTTTAACTATTTTTGTTTCCAATGAGGACATTGTTTGAACCAGGCATGGGAGAGAGGACCTGAGGCATTTTGTTTATAGCATGTCTACATTTTCATTCATTCATGCATATTGCATTTTAATATATATATATATATATAAGTTAAAAAAAAAAAAGTTTTGAGCTTAACTGGCTAGGTCCTGCATCCTTAAGCAAATCAAAACTCTAGGTGAGACTAAGTTGGTTCTAGGGTCAAACTTTAGAAGCTAAGTGAGCTACTAGCTTTAGACCTTTAGGGTCCTTTGTGGACTTTAAAACTTAAGTAGGAGTTAAGTTGCGAACCATTCCTCAAGAGGTTGAGGAAGGAAAGCTAGGGATTGAGTTAAAAGGTGAGGTAGTACCTGGAGTCTTGTTCTACCTTTTGGTTTACGGGTCCTTGTAACCCAAGCATCCAAATTTCACACGCTTCATCTTGTGAAGTAATCACCTTAATTCATTTCTTAAAAGAAATTTTGTTCTCTTAGTTTTGACTTAGGAGAGGCTTGAAAACACAATTTGATTGGAAGAGTTCCTGCCGCAAGAGAAGTGGAGTATATACTCACCTTGAGGATGCGATGATAATATATTACCTCCTCGACGCTTGTCTCTTAGGATATCCATCCTACTGGGGGCATGTAAGCGCATTGTGCTATTTAGGAACCATGGGTGGCCCTATCTCGAAGTGCCGATTGCCACAGGCCTGAATTCGCTCAAGAAATCCATGGGCGATACTATCTCGAAGTGTCGATTGCCAGGAGTTCTTGGAGTCACTATGGGCGGTGCTATCTCGAAGCATCGAAAGCCAGGCACCCTTTGAGGTACGGTGATGGGGACAATGAATCCGACACAGATCGTATTGATAGCTGATCCGAGGTTAAAGTTAGAGGAATCAAACAAAAAATATATATATTGTTCAAAAAAAAAAATCCTTTTTCCTTTAACTCAAATAACTCAGGACAATGCACATGCACGGATGCTTTAATCTCAAGGATCAATAAACCTTATGGTAGAGTCAGAAATCAGGAAAACTTGTGCCTGCAACTCGTCTTTAGCCGACCTAGTCTGTAACTTAACAACTACTTGGGAACCTTAGGTCTAAAGTCTAAACTGAATATGTTTCTAAAGGAAGACCGATTAGGTTGGCTAGTCTACTTGGAATGCTAAGTTTTGCTTGATTTTGCTAGGGACTAGCAAAAACTAGGCATGGGGGTATTTGATTAGCCCATATTCGTGGGCTATTTAAGTATCTAAATGTCTAGACATTAAATTAATTTTAACATTTAGATAGCATACATTAGGATGTAAATAAATTTATTCATATTTTTATCTTAAGTACATAATTCATGCATTTAGAATTAACCTAGGGTTGCATACATTTAATTAGTCAATTAATTAGGTGCACTATTAACATAGAAGTTAAGGAGTTATGTATAAATAACCCTAATCATTTTATTCCTTTATTCTTTTTCTCCTTTGCACAGGTAACTCTTTCGGCTCCGCCTCCTCCTCCTGCTCATCACATTCATGCTACAGCGTTTTGAATTTCAAATCATTGTGGCCATGGCTACAAAAGGAGAAGGGAGATCTGCCATTGAGGGGAGGCCACCACCCTTTGTTCCTCACTATGTTTAGAGGACCTTGCTCCTCTTCCATTCCATACCACCGGCCTCATCGCGGCAGAACGACTCACCACCGTGGGCGTGTGGGGTGACAGCCCACACCGCCAAAGAGTCTCTGCAACTCTTCACCTCAGCCAGCAACTCACGCTAACCTCCAGCGCACCAACCTTCAACACATGCGCCATCTACCCACTGTGCCTTCATCTTCATCCAATCCACCGCGCCCTCAACTCAGCCAGCGCACGCCCACGCCTTCGTCTTCACCAGTAGCTCCAACCCACGCACCAGCACTTGCACCACCTCGCCCGCACGCCCGTAGCCCGCGCTCCAGCACCCACGCCCGCACACCCCTTGCGGCCTGCAGAGCAACTCCTCCACACGCTTATGCTCCAGTGCCTCCCTACAGCACCTGCAGCCGGCGCCACCAGCATGCCCGCGCATGCCTGTGTGCCCTACAGCGCCCGATTCTCCATGCACCCATGCTCCGCATGCGTCTGCAGCCCCTACAGTGCCCGCGCGCTGCTCTCCTTACACCTGAAGCACGCGCGGCCAGCAGCAGGCTCCTCCACTGTCACCACTCCTTTCCTCCGGCAGGCCGGCTCTGGCCATCTCACGATGCACCACTGCCACCACCGTGAAGGCCTCGCTTCAGCCGACCTCTTGTAGGAGTAGCTCCTCGAATGAACCTCTCTCCCATGCGTAAGGAGGAGAGAGCTAAAATCCTCTGCTTTTACTTTAATTAATAATTACATTTGAATTCCATTGACATGAAAATGAATTTTGATTTATGAATATTTTATTATGGTGAAATTGTGACTTCATACTCATGCTTTCTTATAATTGTGTGGCTTTTGTCATTCACATGTTTTAACATTGGTTTTGGATTAAAATGTGCATAAATTTTCTCTAATGCATGTCAATTAGAAATTACATAGATTCATCACATATTTATTGAATATTTCAGTTAGGAAAAATTACACATATACCCTTACATTTTTTAGTTATTGTGTATCTTCTTTTCATTTCATGTCATATTTAACTTGGGATTTCGCACTTGATTGAACAAATACGAGAAAAATATTCGTGATTTTATTGCATCATTGCCTCCCTATGGACACGTCCTGCTCTTCTATGAGTGGTTAATTTTTATTGTAATTGTTTTATTAAGCGATTTTCCACCACTTTGTTACTAAAACGACAAATCATCTTAATCACATTATTCGAAAGCGAAAACCATCTTATCAGAGCTTATGATAAAAATGATTGATGAGCTGAATAGCTCTTTATTGGATTTGCTCCACAGTGTTAAGGATAGGGACCTGGGTGAGTTTCTTCTTGGGAAATTGTCAAGGTTGAGGATGAAATTTGTGGTTGCCGTAGTCAAATCTTGGGATGATTCTCAAGATGAACCCCCTTTAGGAGAGCCAATGTCTGAACCTACTCAGGCGCCTGTCAGGGGGAATACATATTCTGAGATTGGAGATGACCAGGTTGGGCTAGAGCAACCCTTTGAGGATGAATCGAGTTTCTCACCCGAGATCTTAGAGCCAGGGAATGACGAAAAATATGTCTCCACGGATCATGAAATGACAATTGATTTTGTGACATGTTGAGGATCATGGATTCTTTGATTCTGAGGGTCAGGAATCTCTTACTGAAGTCTCACTTGAGCTTAAGGAAGATGATTTTAGTGAGACAAATGGGCTCAAGGAGCATGATGAATCATGTAATAGCCCATTCATTAAAGATTTTGATTCGATTGGGGCTAACTTGGAGGATTCGAATCCTCATTTACTTGATGATTCAATTAGTGGCCTCATTCCTCATCTACACCTTGAAGAGTTGGCTTCTGAGATCATTGTGCCCAAGTCAATCTTGATTCAGCCACGATTTCTGGACTTGGGAGAATCATATGGGGTGAATGATGTGCTAGAGGTTCTAAAGCCTGAGCCCTTGATGTTGGAAGATAGAATTGTTGAAATAAAAATTTGGGAGGCTAATTCTGAGGGAACATTGAATTTGGATCTAAGGGTACCTATTGACCTGAAACCACCTACTTTCTACCAGGACCCTTACGATATCTTTCACGTGCAACCCAAGCTAGAAATAACTGATTATTTTTCTGGGCTAGATGTTAAGTGGACAACCGCACCGATTGAACCATCTTTACCCATTGTCAGACACTTTGGTCTTGGGTTGCACACCACTAAACGGCAGACCCGGCCCCGCAAACACAACAACCTTCGGTTCTGGGAGATTTTCGTCCAAAACCTGAGAACCACTCGACCCTGGGGCATAGGTCTACACCATAATTTGGTCCACATCTGTAGACATCTTCTGCAGGCGGGTTTCAGGATCAACCTTTTGATTTTGACTTTGACCCGCACTTGTGAATTCCCAACTTCTTCTTTGTATGTATATTATGCCTAGCTAAAGGCATTAAACTTAACACATGTGTATACTCCCTTCTCTCTGCGGAGCTGACCGGGTTGTCATGAAATTCAGGTAATATTTTGTCTACTCTGCCCTTTTCATGTCTTTGTTTTTACAATGAGGACATTTCATCATTTAGGCATGGGGGGGTAGATACTTAATCCTGAAATCATTTTGTTAACTCTGTAGAATTTCTTTTTAAAAAAATTGAAAATTTAAAAAGATAAAAAAAAAGAAGAATTAGGATAAGAGAACTTAGGCATTTGGAAGTTATTAACTTTAGGAAATGAAACGAGAGGACCTAAACACTTAGACTCTTCAACCCATTGTCCACTCGAATGTGGACTTAGTCTCGAGTCCTCACCAAGTCAATCTTATTTTAATTTGATAAATAATTTGGGATGATAAGTATGCGACTTATCAACCAGCCCTCTAATTTGAAGGGACTTTAAGCCTAAGCATCTACACACATTTTTTGCACTGACTCACTTTTCAGTAGTTTCTTCAGAAATTAGGTAGTTAATGAACTATCTAGGGTGGTATGGCTGACAAGTTGTCGGTGGTAACAACTCATCGATCGGTTGTCTAGAGCCCATCCACAAGACCATTTTCATTGTACTACCTTTAGGTAAATCTCAAATCCGGGAAACAACCTACTTAAAGAAAAAAAAAAGAAAAGAAAAAGAAAAAAAATAGAAAAAGGAGAAAAAATAAAATAAAAAATAAAAAATAAACAAAACCACACTTCACCACATGAGTATGGCTGGTAAGTTACCGTGGGTAACAGCCCATTGGCCAATTGTCCAGAACCCAGCTCACAAAAAATGCATAATAATTCCCAAAACACTTATGGAAGAAGTGGGGAAGTAGAATAAATCAGGGAGATATACACTGGGTTCGCCCTTGTGTTGACCCCATAAATAAAAGAAGTAGGTGTTTGTAAACCTTAAAGCACATTTTGATAGGAAAAGTGTCGTAGTATAGTGTGCAAGACGATCAAACAACAATATTTATAGAAAGATAGCAAGACTTTGAGTCCCAGTCATTCGTCTCTGGGAGGCATTTGATTAAATATGAAATCGATCTTTTATCGCTCTACTTTATTTAGAATCGCACGACAGTTTCCAATTGTTAGATTAGAGTTTTGCCACTTCTATTGTGAATTCTGATTACATGCGCGTGTGTTAGATAGATAATGAAAGTGAAAGTATGAGTTTCAGTGCGCACAATTATAGTGATGTGGTGCCTGTTTACGGAAAATGCATTTATAGTTAAATCTTCTATATTTTCTGGAACCGTCATGCTTGTTGCAATAGATATATAAATGAAAAGCAAGCAACTTGAATCACATGAAATAGATGGAAACCAATAAGCTCATGGTGATTTCAAACATAGAGATATGTATAAAAAATATATATCTTTTATTCATTCATTCAGAGGATGTTTGCAACATGGAATTTAGAGGAAAGCTTGTACAGGAAAGCTTGAAAAGCACAAATCTAGCTAATAGAAAATGATCGCATATAGGAATCTATGGGTGGATTTTGCATGCATCATTGGGGGAGAATAAGAGCTACTCTACTAAGCAGTAAATGAAAGCAATAAATATGAAGAACTAGCTACTAATCTATCAGAAAATGAGGGCATTCAGAGGTGGGCTCTGATGGCCTTGGAATTGTTGAGAGGAGGGGTGGCAATGGAGCTTAGGCCGGCCCTTGGAGAGAGGTTGGGGAGATGATCCAGCATCCTGGCGTGGAGATGGTGGCAGCCATGGTGAGCAGCTCGTGGAGGTGGATGTAGCTAACCTAAATGGAATGAATAATGCCAAGAGATGGATGCAAATGGCCACCCCTTAGGTCTTTTTATAGACCTAAGGGAGTCTCTCTAGAGAAGTGTGGAATGAATAATTGGCTCTCCCTGAGTCCAATTAGACTTGTGTGGGTTGAGATCTGAGATCAATTGGACCCTATGAGTCTAATTGACTAGGCAATGGTAATTGACTATGATCTAAGTCAATTGGGTTTAGTGAAGACCTAATTAGGTCCTTAGGAAGGCCTAGAGGTGGTGTAGTAGGGTTAGCGTACCTTAATTTCGGTTCCTATGGGGTTGGAATTGGGTTTAGGGAGCTAAAGATCTAAGATCAGGACTTGAATCTCAAAATAGGAATTGGAGAACAGTTCCAGACATCCAAAAATGGATTCAGACATCTTATACTCAAAAATCATAAGTCCAGACTTCAATTCTGGACGTCCAATCTGAGTCAGGGGGAATTCTAGGTTCTATTTTGGGTATTCTGCTGAAATTGGACATCTTATAGTGTCTAGACGTCCAATAACACTGCAGAAGTGGGTTTAAGGTGTGCAAAAGTTGGCTAAGGGTTTTGGACGTCCTAAAATTCATCTGGACATCTAGATAAAGGCTTGAATTAGGGTTTTAGGGTTTCCTAGGGTGTGGTGACCTAATCTAAGGGTGGCTAAGGCTCGGGGAAGTCTCCAGGCTATCCTAGGGCTAGGATGGACCTATGTTCTTCACATTTTACTGCTTTATTCTTACTTAATAGAGTAGCATACCTTAACTCCCTTACGTCATTATTTACTACATCTAATCTAAGTCTTCTACTCTCGCTCTGCTGCAACACCCGTTATTCCAGATCCAGCTTTAGATCCAGCTCCAGATCCAGCTTGTTACCTGTAATTGACATAATGCACTTAATCAGCACATCATAACATTATTTTATACGTAGCTAAAAGGAAGCAGTAAAGTTGCAGATAATGCTTATGCCTGCAGGAATTACCCTAACTTATGCTAAGTTCTAGCCTAATTTAGGTCAATTAAGACCTATGATTGCTGTGCAATCAAGGACATTTTAGTGGAAAAAAGATTGCTCATAAGGTTCTTCAGTTTGGCTTTTGGTGGTCCACATTATTTCGAGATGCACATACATATGTGGGCACATGTCTACGTTGCCAGCAAATGGGAACCATCGAAAAAAGGGATGAGATGTCCTAGCAACCTATTCTCCCTGTTGAGATTTTTGACATTTGGGGCAATGACTTCATGGCTCCCTTTCCTATATCCTTTAGATATGAGTACATCCTTGTGGCTGTGGACTATGTATCGAAATGGATAGAAGCCATACCCATGTGAACAAATGGCCATTCCGTGTGAACAAATGGCCATTCCGTGGTATGGGTTTTGTTAAGGCTAATATCATTTCTCAGTATGGGTTATTTCACTCTCAGTTTGGGTTAGGCTCAATTGACCTAAGCCCAACCTAATTGAGTTATTTCACTCTCAATTAGGTTCACACCGATTTAATTAAACTTGTGTTAAGTTTAATTGCCACTCCTCCTTAGCAATTAGGGTTTGTAACCCTAATTTAAGGCCTACACCTACCTAAACCCCTCAGGACCTAACTTAAACCATTTAGCCACATAGGGCATGGCCACACACTCACTCACACACACCCATTCATGCATGTTGCATGCACGAATCGCTACGCTAACATGTATGGTTTTGGAAAACCTGTCGTTGTAGCTTGAAAGCGAAGAATTCGTGTTCAACAAATAAAATTTATATCGAAATGAAAATTCCGGGTCAAACACAGGGGGCGGACGTTTGATTTAAAAACTACGTGTTTCCTTTTATTTTTCACGAAGTAATTCAATTTAAAACTATCTAATTATTTACAATAAATATAAGAGAAAGAGAGAGAGAGAGAATATTACACATAGAAATCAAAATGAGATGTAGAATAAACAAAGAATTTATCATTGAGATTGTTCATTACAACTAGAAAGCATAAAACACTTGCACTAGAAAGTAATAAATTTACTCTAGAAAGCATTACAAGAATGGAGGGAGAAATGTCCTCCTCGACGGTTGCTTGGAAGACGAGCAGAACTACACTAGAAAGCAGTAAATCTATATTAGAAAGCAGTAAAAAGAATAGGGAGAGAGAAATCCTCCTCGACGGTCGCTTGGAGGACGAGCCGGACGGGACGACGCCTGGACGAAGGAGAATGAAGCAGGACGAAGGAGGACGAAGCAAAAGAACGGGAACAGAGCAGTACGCCGTCGTCGTCACGGATCCACTTCCGAAGGGGGATGAAAATTTGGACTTTATCTTGCGAGAAGCATCTCAGGTGTGGGACAAGCTTCTCTTGAGCTTTGGAGGGGTAGAGAAGAGAAGGAAGGGATGAGAATTTCGTATGGAGGGGGTCTCCATTTATAGTTGCAAGGAATGGGGGCAAAATGGTCATTACAACTTTAAAATAATAAATGAGGGCCTTTAGTGACGGATAAACCGTCGCTAAAGCCTCCTTTGTGGGCGTCGTGGGCTGCTCGCGCGCGCCGGCTCGCCTGCTCACGCGTGCCTGCTTGCCTGCTCACGCGCGTAATGCCTACGCACGTCCGCTGAGTCTCAGCCATCCGATCACGAGATCGAACGGCTTAAGACGCATCTTCGCCCGCTGCAGCTCTCGCCTGGTGCGTACGATGCTGTGTGACGCCACGCGTGCAATAGCGCGTGAACGCTATCGGGCACGTGCGGACGTTGGATTGCGATCTGACCGTTGATCAAAACGCACCCGCTTGCCTCAGAAACCGCTTGACGAGGCTCGAACGCGCGCCAGTGCCTCGCGATAAGGCGCTGGACCGCTGCGCTGCCTCGCCCAAAAGGTCGCGCGGATGGTTTTAAAGAGCCGCGTCCACAGCCCTTGGATCGAGATCCAACGGTGGAGAGGGGGCGGGTGCGCGATCTTCATAGAATGTAAGCAGCCGCTTGGGCGGCCGAGATGGTGCCACGTGGTGCCATCTTGGCCGTCCATCTTCTGGAAGTTGTAGATGGTGCAACGGATGTCGGATTGACTCCATTTTTGCATCGTTGAGCTGCGATCGTCGATCTGAATTCATCCGTGCGGCCGGATTTGTCATCTGAAGTGCGGATTTACACCATCCTGGCCTTGATCTTCTAGGGTTCCCCAGTCACTATCTGATGCTACAGATGCCTGATTAGGGCAATCTTGGAGTCGTTGAACTCCAATCGTCACCCTGATCACATCCATACGGTTGGATCTTTGATCCGAGGCCCTGATAAAATGTTTGCCCTGTCCAAGCACATAAAAGGAGACAATTAACCTCCATTTTATTCAAACTACTCTAAATGCAAGATGATGCATGTTATGCAATATTTATATCATGAAATGCAATCCTCTGCTTAAGAACATGCATAAATAGACATTTTAAGTAGTGTAAATGTGTTTACATCATACCCCCATGCCTATCTTTTGCTAGTCCCTTGCAAAAACTATGTGCTATTCATAAAAGAATTAGGTTGGCTTATTTGGACCTGAGTTATTTTCAATCATTAAGAAATTATCTACTTAGGAACTGAACTTTCAAAGACACAACAGTGCCCGAGTATCAGCCAAAATGCAGACCGCCTCAAGCCTCGCCTTATTCAAAGAAAAATTCTTTCTCTTTTTACTCTTTTCTAATTTTTTTTGAATTTTCAAATTTTAGGGTTTAAGAGTGGCTTTCTACGGCCATTCAACTCACCCAAGATTTGATGAGAACCCTAAGTTTTAAGCATCTTATTGTGATTGTGATAGACTCGTTGCCGGTAATTAAAATGGACTTCGGATTTCTACACCTCTAGGTGACCTCAAAAAGACTTCTGCCTAAAGGTGTATGTTTACAACCGGTAGCTTTCTCCCTACTTGTATTTTTTTTATGGGGTCAACACAGGGGTGAATCCAGTGTATATCTCCCCGATTTATTCTACTTCTCCACTTCTTCCTAAGTGTTTTGGAAAGTTTTAGTGCATTTACTAAGCTGGGTTCTGGACAACCAGTCGATGAGCTGTTACCACCGACAACTTGCCAGCCATACTCGTGCAACGAAGTGTGGCTTATTTCTTTTTGTTCTTTTCTCCTTTCCTTTTTGATTTTTTTTTTCTTTTAAGTAGTTGGCTTCCCTGGTCTAAGATTTACCTAAGGGTAGGAAAAAGAGAAAGGTCCAGTGACTGGGCTCTGGACAACCTACCTTTGGGCTGTTACCCACGATAACTTGCCAGCCATATCACCCTAGAAGGTTCATTAACTACCAAATTTCCGTTAAAATCGTCGAACAACGAGTCAGTGTAAAGAAAGTGTGTAGATGCTTAAGACTCAAAATTCCCTCAAATCAGAGGGCGGGTTGATAAGTCGTGTACTTATCACCCAAACTTATTTACTCCATTTACGATAGAATTAAGATGGCGAGGACTCGAAAGACAAATCCACATTTTAGTGGATACATAGGCTGATTAAGTCTAAAGACCTGAAGGGTCTTTGTGTTCAAATCATTATGTAGTATTTCCTAAGATTGAAAATTTTCTTAAACCCAAATTCTCTTTCCTAATTCCGAATTTTTTTTTATATAAAAGAAAATAAAACAAATCTACGGAGCTGACGAATGAATTCAGAGATAAATATCCACCCCCCATGCCTATCTAATGCAATGTACTCATTGTATTAAAAAGACATAAAATAGAGTGGACAAGCGTAGAAAGCACCTAAATTGCGTGAATGTCAGGTCCGCTCCGAGATGAAAACTAAGAAAAACTATATATGTGCTGACTTTAGTACCTTCAGCTAGGCACACTATACAAAGAAAAGAAATGAAGAATTCACAAGTGCAGGTCAGAATTAGAATAAATAGAAGAATCTTCTGACCTAACAACAGCGGTCCACAGATGTGGACCAGATTATGGTGCAGACCCATTCCCCATAATCGAGAATATCTTAGGTTCTGGATAGAAATTACCCAAAACCTAAAATCAGAATGTAAGCGGAGTCGGGCCTGTGATTTATGAGGATGCAACCCAAGACCAAAAAGTCGGGTTACAGAGAATTGAAGCTCAAAAGGATAATCGTTGAATGTGTGCTTGAGTTTGACATCCTCGAAACAAATGTCGTAAGGGTTCTGATTTGATAGTTTCAACTTAAAAGGAACCCTTCGACTCAATCTTCCATTTCCTCCAAAATTAACTTCCCAAATCAAAACTTCCCAGCTCTTATCCTCCTCATTCAGCATACCAAATTCCAGGACCTCTTGTATATTAATCACCCCATCTGAAATCTCCAAGTCTAAATGATGTGGCAGAATCAAAATTGACTTGGGTCTAATTATCTCAGAATTAGAATCATCAATAAGCTTAACGGGGTGTAACTGACAATCAGGGTATTGAATTGAATCCTCCAGAAAATGTAATTCTGGATCCGTAATGTGTGCCCTAAGATCAGTTTCCTCAATTATTGGGCTATCAAATGATCTATCAGATTCCTCAGGTCCAACTGTCTCACAGAAATTGTGTTCAGAAAACTCGCGTGAGACTTCGCAACTTGAATCTTCACCGAAGAAATCAGGATCCGTATCAATGTATGTCCCAAAACCAGTTGGCACTTTCTGTTCCCAGGAGACATACATTTCCTCGTAACCCGGCTCAAGGATCTCAGGTGAAGAAATCAGATCTTCCTTAATTGGTCGCTTTAATTCAATCTGATCATAACACATGTCCCCCTCAACAGGTGCCTAAGCGGGTTCTGTCATTGGCTTTTCTGAAGAGGGTTCATTTTGGGAATCATCCCAAGATTGAATCAAAGCAACCACGAATCTCATCCTCAATTTCGCTAATTTCCCAAGTAGAAACTCACCCGGGTTCTTATCCTTAACGTCCTGGAGCCAATCCAACAAAGACTTATTCAAATAATCAATCATTTCAATCAGGGGCTCCAATCTCTCAATGCAAGGTATTGGCTGAACTTCTAAAGATTGAATGATATTCCTCAAGTTAGTGATAAACGCCAGTTTATCATCATTCTTATGCATTAAAACAAACCTAGCTCTTAGGATTTTACTCCGCAAACGGGTTTTTGGGCTGCATTTAGGCATAAATTAGGATAGGCATGCATTGCATTTTTTATTGTCGTTTTAATGAGTTTTTGTGAGTGTTAGGGATGTACAGATGCACAGATCCCTAAAACCCTAGCACTCAAGAAGGCAAATGGTGAAGGAGAAGCCCAGACTAGCTGGAACTCAGCCTAATCCAGCTCACCTCAGCTTGATCCAGCTCACCGCAGCTGGAACCTAGCTTACTTGAACTAGGGTTAGCTCATCCCAGCTCCATTCAGCTAATCTCAGCTGGATGGCAGCTCAAGAGAGTTCATCTTAGCTCACCCTAGCTCAAGTCAGCTCAGATCCAGCTCAACTTAGCTGAGTCTAGCTCATCTCAGCTCCCACTAGTTCACAGGGAGCTCTAGCTAGCTCAGCTGAGTTGACAGGAGTTCACCCCAGCTCAGATCCAGCTACATTCAGCTCCACTCAACTCCAGCCAGCTGAAGAAGAATTCATCTCAGCTCAGGAAGCTCAAGTCCAGCTCCCGGGGACTCAGCTTAGCTCAACTCAGTTGAGATAAGCTACCTTAGCTGCCTCAACCAGCTTGATTCTCCCCGGGAGCACCAGACCTAGCTCACCTCAGCTCATTTTGGTAGAAGCTAGCTCACTTTAGCTTGGCTTAGTAACTAGCAAAGAACTAGCAAGCTAAGCCAGCTAGAGTAGCCCCATGCCAGCCTCTTCAGTAGCAGCCAGCTCCAGCTCCAGCTCCAGACTCTGCTCCTCAGCTCCTTCCTCCAAACCCTAGCTCCAACACTTTCTCCTCCACTCCACCTTTAGCTAAGCTAGCTTAGCTTATCTTAGCTTAGCTTAGCATAGCTAACAACCAGCTCCTTGGCCATTCATTACCTCCAAAATCAACCCTAGCTAGCTCCACCAACTCAAGCCTACCTAAGCTAGCTACTCTACTCAAGTTGGCGCCACCTCCTAGCCATCCCTTCACCCCATTATCTCCACCAAAAGACACTTCAAGTTGCGCCAAAAACCACCCCTAACCACCTCTATATTGGCGCCACTTTCAGCCCCTTAAATCCACCCTACACCTACCCACATAAGCCATCCTAGCCATCCACATACCCCCCCTTCTAGAACCTTAAGGTGGCGCCACCTAATGACCTTCTAGAATGCCCATTTTGGCGCCAACACCAAAGGGTGTCAACACCCATAACTACCCCTTGGTGCCCTTTAAGGTGGCGCCAACTCTCCTTGGCCATGGGATCTCCAACCACCTCCATCAACTCATCTTGGCCATCCATTTCAAAGGTCACCATAGCCCCCCTCCTATTTTATAAAAAGCCACCACCTACCACCATTTTTGGGGCATCCTCCCTTAGTGTATTTTCTACCTACATCCACCTATACCTACGCCCAAGGAGAAGGAGTAGAGAAGGAGATTAAAGGGGCACACCACCAGCCCTTTTGGTGCCTTCTTCTCCCCACTCTCTTCAACTTGGGCCACGCCAAGGAGGAGGACTCTTCCACTTCAAGGAGGATGGCCAGGCAAGGGAGAAGGACCTAAGGTGGACGTCCACCCTTGGAGAGAAACTTAGGGCACGCCCCCCTAGGGCTTGCCTTGAAGGACATCACCTTGGCGGAGCACTGCAAGGAAGGAGTTGAAGGACTCTTTTCAAGATTGGGAGCCACCAACCTTGGAGCAAGAAGCCCTCTTCTTCACCATCTATCTAGAGGATTTGTGTTTTCTTTTCTTATTTTCATTTTTCTAGTAGTACAAGCTTTCCTCTACTAGGCCTTTTGTAAAATGCTTTATCAATTATCTAGTTGCCTTCTTTGCAATTTTTTTTGTTTGCATTTCTATTAGCTTATTTTCATCATTCTTCACTCCCTCTCCCTAATTATTCTTGGCCTCCACTTGCCTAGAGTGAGCTTAGGGAGAGGCTCTACTTGCCACATAGAAGTAGTATTTAAATTGAAGTGTAAATCACTTTTCCCGCCATCAGTTCGCATGTTGCCTTAGCTTAAAAACAAAAAAAAATGATATATTGAAAAAAATACCAAAAAGAAAGTTGAGATTTATATTCCTAGCAAGAGAATCAATTTTGCAACCATATTGCCTCCTTGGATGACCCTAGATACTTCCCTATCTAGGATTATAAATTTAAGAGCGAAAGCGGTTTTACGTGTTACCACGACGTATTTTATCAAACCACGTGAAATCGCTATCAGTTAGCCAGAACCTTATCTTGAACCTGGTTAACCTGAACCAAATGATTTGGTTTAGGATTGGGCGGGTTTGGTATCAATGCAGGGGAATTAACGAATTGAGATTCATTATACCCTTCCTGATAATAGGCCATTTCAGATTGTTCAAAAGATGGTGATGACCTAAAGGCAGTGAAATCAGAGGATGGGTAAAGATTGGTGTATCCTTCTTGATTGTAGATCGTATTAGGCTATTCATGAAAGGAAGACGATCTATAATCGATGTAGCCCTGAGAAGGATAGAAATCAGAATCAAGGTGTTCAGGGTTAGACCCTAAACACAGGGGTCCGGAATTGTATTCCCAATCCGAATTATTCCAACTGACTGATGGTTGATTACAATACGAGTTGGGATAATCGTCATGTTGAGGATAATTCACAACAGGAGGGAAAGAGTGGGAATGCGTGAAATATGTGGAAGGATTCATGTTACACGAGAGGAAGAAAGGTGCCCTGCAATACAAACAATCAAACCTGTCATTAAATGGGTTAGCCTAAAGACCTACAAACTCTCAAAACCCATCTTGAGATAAAGGAATGATTTGATCTACTTCCGTCTGTTCAATCCAACCAGTTAGAAGGAGGGACTGGGGAGAAGGTTCTTCCTTCGGCTTGCGCCTCCGATTCCTAGTGTACCCCCCAGCCACGATCGTTTGACTCTGCTCCCCTAGCTAGACATCAAATTGAACAGTAGAAACAGACCAATCGAAAATAATCTCGTTCTAAGTTCTGAAGAGCGAGTTCAATCCTTAAGGCCAATGTCTACTCTATTTTATTTAGGGCTAGGTTTGAATGTGCTTTGGAATGTGATGGTCCCTTTAAATGAGTTGTGCCCTTAATGATTGATTGATTTATATGTGCGTGCACAACCAGTGATTTTCAAGCAAGATTATTTTTGATGTGGTGAATTTTAAGGTTCAAATCTTGCTTAGTAGCTTTTAGGATTCAACTTTAGGTATTTTCAAACAAGTTTCATTGGCACACTAGGTTTTACATGCACGAGTGAAAATGTTTTCCTTTGAAGCTTAAAAAGAATGTGGAGTGCCTGGTAAATCCCTAAGAGTTGAAGCTAATTGGCAGCGACTTGATGAGTTTATTTTATTTGAAGTGGTGCGGCCCAATCAACTCAAACAATTGGCCACAAATGCACCACTAAGTTAGGCAAACAAAGATGGTTAACCTACAATGATTTATACTCTTTTATGTGTTGCTTTATGTGTACCGGTTCCACAGATCAGAACCCGGTTGAGTAGAAACAAATCAATTCGATTAAGTGCCTTTGAATGTGGGTGTACGTTGTGTGTTTGTTGAAAATTGCCCCACAAAATTATCTTTTTGTTCTTTTTCTATATAAATGAAGGTGGAATGAATGTGAGTGAGAATCCAAACAACCAAACTATTCTTAGGATTTATACAAACACCTAGGTTAATTGGAATTTGGATTTAATGTGGCAAATGAAATCTATGGAGGGGAAAAGAATGGGGGATAACTTACAAAACCTTCCACAGCACTTTACTCCAATCTACCGCTTTTGCTCGTCTCAAAAGAGTACCTACAATTACAATAAGAAAGGAGAAAAGTGAGGTAAATGATTTGTAAGTTACAAAACGTGAAGAGAAATCAAAGATCATTGCCTCCCCGGCAACGGCGCCAAAATGTTGAGACGTACGAACCGCTACGCTAACATGTATGGTTTTCGAAAACCTGTCGTTGTAGCTTGAAAGCGAAGAATTCGTGTTCAACAAATAAAATTTATACCGAAATGAAAATTCCAGGTCAAATACAGGGAGGCGGACGTTTGATTTAAAAATTGCACGTTTCTTTTTATTTGTTACGAAGTAATTCAATTTAAACTATCTAATTATTTACAATAAATAGAAGAGAAAGAGAGAGAGAGAATATTACACATAGAAATCAAAATGAGATGTAGAATAAACAAAGAATTTATCATTGAGATTGTTCATTACAACTAGAAAGCATAAAACACTTGCACCAGAAAGTGATAAATTTACTCTAGAAAGCATTAAAAGAATGGAGGGAGAAATGTCCTCCTTGACGGTTGCTTGGAGGACGAGCAGAACTACACTAGAAAGCAGTAAATCTATACTAGAAAGCAGTAAAAAGAATAGGGAGAGAGAAATCCTCCTCGACGGTTGCTTGGAGGATAAGCCAGACGGGACAATGCCTGGACGAAGGAGAATGAAGCAGGACGAAGGAGGACGAAGCAAAAGAACGGGAACAGAGCAGCACGTTGTCGTCGTCGCGGGATCCACTTCCGAGGGGGGTTGAAAATTTGGACTTTATCTCGTGAGAAGCATCCCGGGTGTGGGATAAGCTTCTCTTGAGATTTGGAGGGGTAGAGAAGAGAAGGAAGGGATGATAATTTCGTATGGAGGGGGTCTCCTTCTATAGTTGCAAGGAGTGGGGGCAAAATTGTCATTACAACTTTAAAATAATAAATGAGGGGCCTTTAGTGACGGATAAACCGTCGCTAAAGCCTCCTTCGTGGGCATCATGGGCAACTCTCGCGCGCCTGCTCGCCTGCTCGCGCGTGCAACGCCTGCGCATGTCCGCTGAGTCGCGATCGGACGGCTTAAGACGCATCTTCACCCGCTGCTGCTCCCACCTAGCGCGTACGATGCTGTGTGACGCTGCACGTGCAATAGCGCGTGAACGCTATTGGGCGCACGTGGCCGTTGGATTGTGATCTGACGATTGATCAAAACGCGCCCGCTCGCCTCAGAAACCGCTTGGCGAGGCTCGAACGCACACCAGCGCCTCACGATAAGGCGTTGGACCGCTGCGCTGCCTCGCCCAAAAGGTCACGCGAATGGTTTTAAAGAGCCGCATCCACAGCCGTTGGATCGAGATCCAACGGCGGAGAGGGGGTGGGTGTGCGGTCTTCATAGAATGTAAACGGCCATTTGGGCGGCCGAGATGGTGCCACATGGCGCCATCTTGGCCGTCCATCTTCTGGAAGTTGTAGATGGTGCCACGGATGTTGGATTGACTCGATTTTTGCATCGTTGAGCTGCGATCGTCGATCCGAATTCATCCGTGCGGTTGGATTTGTCATCTGAAGTACAGATTTACACCATCCTGGCCCTTGATCTTCTAGGATTCCCAGGTCACTATCTGATGCTACGGATGCCTGATTTGGGCGATCTTGGAGTCGTTGAACTTCAATCGTCGCCCTGATCACATCCATACGGTTGGATCTTTGATCCGAGGCCCTGATAAAATACTTGCCCTGTCCAAGCACATAAAAGGAGACAATTAACCTCCATTTTATTCAAACTACTCTAAATGCAAGATGATGCATGTTATGCAATATTTATATCATGAAATGCAATCCTATGCTTAAGAACATGCATAAATAGACATTTTAAGTAGCGTAAATGTGTTTACATCAATGCACACACACTCCTCTAGAGTTCTCTAAAACTCTCTTCAAGTGCCACCACTCTTGGTTGCCAAATTTAGCAACCAAGAGTCATTCAATTCTTAGATCACTTTTTATGGATCTAAGAACCACCTCTCTCTCTCTTGGCCGACCACTTATGGGACTCTCTCTAGAGAGATCCACACTTCTCTAGAGAGTCTCCCTTAGGTCTATAAAAACACCTAATGGGTGGCCATTTGCACCCATCCATCTCTTGTCATTATTCATTCCATTTAGGTTAGCTACATCCACCTCCACTCCACCTCCACGAGTTGCTCACCATGGCAGGCACCATCTCCACGCCAAGATGCTAGATCATCTCCCCAACCTCTCTCCAAGGGCTGGCCTAAGCTCCATTGGCTGCCCCTCCATCTCCTCTCAACCATTCCAAGGCCATCGAAGCCCACCTCCGAATGCCCTCATTTTCTGATAGATTAGTAGCTAGTTCTTCAAATTTACTACTTTTATTTACTGCTTAGTAGTGTAGCTCTTATTCTCCCCCAATGATGCATGCAAAATCCCCCCGTAGATTCCTATATGCGATCATTTTCTGTTAGCTAGATTTGCACTTTTCAAGCTTTCCTATATAAGCTTTCCTCTAGTTCCATGTTGCAAACACTCTCTTGAATGAATGAAAGAAAATTTTCTATATATATATGTCTATGTGTTGGGAATCACCATGAGCTCATTGCAATATCTTTTGTGTGATTAATGTTGCCTATTTTTAATTCCTGATTTTCTTGCAACTAAGCATGTCATACTTAAATACGTAATAATCGTGAACCGGCATGCGATTCTAAATAAAGTAGAGTGATAGAAGATCGATTTCAGATTTGAACAAATGCTTCCCAGAGACGAACGATCAGGACTCAAAGTCTCATTATCTTTTTATAAATATTTTTGTTTGATCGTATTACGCACTATACTATGACACTTTTCCTATCAAAATGCGCTCTACGAGATACGAACAGTCCTCCACAGTGGAGGTCATGGCAGAAACTCATAATACTTCTTTGTTCTTCGTCAGGGACACAACGGCGAAAAAGCTGGTCAGGGCCTATTCTAAAAAGCTCGGGTTCCTCCCAGTGATAAAATTTAGCATCAGCAAGAAACCTGTCTCACTTCTTGTCCCAAGTACTGGGGGTAATGCTCGTGACTAGATAGTTGACTATGTCAGCGAACCAAGTAGTCTTGGCCTCCACTGCCATCAGAGACTCATTAGGGAAAGTCTCTTGGATACCGCCAGCAAGGGTTGATGCCTCAATAGGGATCCTAGATAGATGATCTACTACCACATTCTCAACTCCTTTCTTATCTTTAATTCCCAGGTCAAACTCCTGGAGTAGCAGAATCCAACGAATTAAGCGAGGTTTGGTGTCTTTTTTAGCAAGAAGATGCTTTAAAGTAGAATGATCAGTGAACACCACAACCTTGGATCCCAAAAGATAAGATTGAAGCTTTTCCAAAGGAAACGTTACAACAAGAAGTCCTTTTCAGTGACTGTGTAGTTTTTTTGAGGATCCGTAGGGGTCTTGCTGGCATAATGCAACACATGACGTTTGCCATTAACCCTTTGACCTAAGACCGCTCCCACTGCGAAATCAGAAGCATCGCACATTAGCTCAAATAGGAGGGTCCAATCTGGTGCTTGGAGAATCGACACAGAAATAAGGACTTTCTTCAAGACTTGGAAAGCCTCGCCACATCTGTCATCAAAATCGAAGGAAACATCCTTTGCTAATAAGTTGAAGAGTGGCTTAGAAATTTTAATGAAATCTCTAATGAAGTGCCTATAGAACACAGCATGACCAAGGAAAGAACTAACTTGATGAATATTGGTGGGTGATGGAAGCTTAGAGGTGGAATCAATTTTTGCAGTGTCCACCTCTAATCCTCTCTCGGAAACTACATGCCCTAACACAATGCCCTACTGGACCATAAAGTGGCTTTTCTCCCAACTAAGCACCAGCTTTGCCCCTTCGCAACGGGTTAAGACTTTATCAAGGTGCGAAAGGCATAGGTCAAACGATGAGCCGTAAATGGAAAAGTCATCCATGAAAATCTCTACAAACTTGTCGATCATATCAGAAAAGATAGCCATCATACATTGTCGGAAAGTGGCAGGAGCATTACATAACCCGAATGGCATTCAGCAGAACGCAAATGTGCCATACAGACTAGTGAAGGTGGTACACTCTTGCTTGTCAAGAAATACGACTATATGATTATACCCAGAGCACCCATCAAGGAAACAAAAATACTTGTTCCCTACTAGTCGTTCCAAAATTTGATCGATAAACGGTAAGGGGAAATGGTCTTTCTGGGTAGCCATGTTCAAACGGTGATAATCAATGCTGACCCTCCAACCAGTTGAGGGTCTAGTGGTTACCAACTCTCCTTGGTCGTTCTCTTCCATAGTTATTCCTACCTTTTTAGGCACCACATGAATAGGACTAACCCATTTACTATCTGAAATGGGATAAATAATCCCTGCATCCAACCATTTCAGAATCTCCTTTTTAACAACCTCCCACATATTTGGGTTGAGCCTTCTCTGCATGTCTCAGAAGGGTTTCACAGACTCATCCGTGTATATATGATGCATGCAAAGGGAGGGATCAACGCCCTTAATATCAACAATTGACCAGGAAATTACTTCCTTATGCCTTTGTAAACACTCAAGCAGAGCTCCCTCCTACGATTCAAATAATGCAGACGAGATAATAACGAGGAGCGTGTCATTAGGGCCAAGGAAAGCATACCCCAATGTGCTCAGGAGGGCTTTCAGCTCCAACTCAAGAGCCTTTTGGATTGAGGGTTTAAGTTGAGATGTCCCCGCCTCAGGTAGCGAATCTACATTCACAGTCCAGGGTGGGGACAAAGACTCCGTGTGTATCCCTAGCAACTCTTCTAATTTGGGTATTTCACCTTCAGTTTCTTTAAAATTGGAGGATGGTCCTTAGATATGACCTTTTGAAGGGGATCTCTACATAGGAGTGCTGGAGTAGTATCCTCAATTATTTCATCAACAACCTCAATCTGAGAACAATCTTCGAATTTGGATTGCTTGTAAGTATCAAAAAATTCAACTGGATCTTCCTGTTCCTAAAGCCCATTTTAAGTACCCCTGATCTACAATTGATAGAGACGTTGGTTGTGGCCAAGAAGGGGCGTCCCAAAATAATGGATGGTTTAGTGGGCTTATTCAATGGGTCAGTATCTAGCACAAGAAAGTCAACAGGGAAGAAGAAGTCCTCCACTCTCACCAGAAAGTTATTTGTCTGCGACCTGGAGGATGACTGGACTAGGCTTTAACTCACCTCCTCCCAAAAGATCATAGACAGAGCTTTGTAAATTGTTCACCCCCGCACCCAGATCAAGCAAAGCCTTGTCAATGTGTTGGTTACCTATAACCACTGAAATATACGGGGCCCCTGGGTCTTTCATTTTGGGGGGTGTTCCATGTTGGAGAACCGATCTAACATGGTCAGGCAGGATGACCTTACCTTGGACCTGTCTCCTAGATCGACGCTTCTGGGTGCATAGGTCCTTTAGAAACTTGGCATAGGATGGGATCTGTTTGATAGCTTCCAATAGAGGCAAGTTGATCTGGACTTGCCTAAAAGTGTCCATAATCTCCGACGTCCTATCCTTGGTTCCAGGAGAGCCAACAGAAGATTCCCTAAGAGCAGATAGGCGCTCTAGATAGGGCACCCTTGGCTTCTATGTAGAGGGGTCGTCATGGTGGACTGACAACATCCTCAGGGTGGGTGATTTCAAGCGAGGGAGAGTAGTGTGGCTCTTCCTTGGTGGAGATGGAAGTCGGGTCAGGTGTAGGAGGGGAATTCTAAGACATGACCATAGGAGTGCTATCAAGCTTGTTGATTTTCATTCCACTCAATACGGTCACAGCTTGGGCATGCTACCTGAATATGACCCCCTTGCCCTTTGGGTTCTCCTCAGAAAAGCTAGGCAACTTCCCTGGATCATGCTGCCTAACTACCTCAGTAAGGTGATCAATTTGGGATTGCATATCAGTAATCATCTTATTCTGAGATTGGATGACCATATTCTGATGCTCTTGCATTGCTTTCATCATGGATTTAAGTTCATCCATCTCAGAGGGCTTATTCTGAGGAGGGTTTTCATAGGATGGCTGGTATATGGGTTGGGGAGATAGGGGACTTGCACACCCTCAGTTGGAAGAATCACCTTGCTTCCATGAAAAGTTTGGATGGTTCCACTACCCCAGATTATAGATATTAGAATACGGGTTATTACGAGGAGGTGGACGGAAACCTTGGGCTGTGTTCAGGTCAACCTGAATCAACTTAGGGAATTGATTTTCCTGGTGGCACTCCACAGTGGCGTGCGTTGTGCTTTGGTAAATGGAGCATTCACTTGAAGCCTGAAAGATAGAGGCTACTTGCAGGTTCATGCCAGGGTTTGCTAAAAGCCTATCAAAGTTCTTGTTCAACAATTGAATCTGATAAGACAAATCTTGAATAGCCCTGGCTCCATGGGCCTCTATCTTCCTCTTCAAGATTGATGGTTTTCTTTCTTGATAGGTAGAGGACATATGCATGGAGTTGTCACTTAATGTTTCAAATAATGCCCAGGCTTCATCCTCAGTTTTGGTTATGAAGGTTCCTGCACAGGCTGCATTGATGCTTTGCCTATGCCTTTCAGATAATCCGTTATAGAACCTTTCGACCAACTGCCATCTTGGCACCTGATGGTGGGGGCATAACCTAAGAAGGTCATTAAAGTGCTCCCAAGTCTCAAGAAATTGCTCCCCTTCCTATTGAGTAAAACCCATAATCTCTCTTCTATAATGGTTGGTCTTACTCATAGGAAAATACTTTTTCAAAAATTCTCCCTTAAGGGTGGCCCAATCATTTACCCTTGCATCAAGGGTATGATACCAGTGCTTGGCCTTATCCTTTAGGGAGAAAGGAAATAGAGTCCTCATCAGGGCTTCATCAGTAAAGCCTTAGAGCTTCACCGTGGAACAGACCTCGGTGAATTTCTCCAAATGTCGGTAGGGGTCCTCCCTAGTAGTACCATAAAAGGAAGGCAACAAAGATATGGTGCTGCTCTTGATCTCATATGGATTATCTACTCCAGGTCTTTGGATAGGTAGGGCCTAGTGGGTTGTAGGGAGGAAATAGCCTCTCAATGTTCTCTGATTTTCACCAACCCTAATCTCTTCTTCAGGTCTTTCTTCAGCCATTTTTCTTCTTTCTTGGTTAGCTTTCCTTATAATTCTCTCAGGCTTAGGGTTGAAGAGAAGACTATTTGTAAGAGAGCACCTACCAAGAATACACCAAGCAAACACAAGGCAAGAGGTCTTTTGTTGATTTAAAGTTCTTTAAGTCCTCCTCCAACTCTTCAACTTGGCCAAATATAGTCAAGACAGCTTTTCTCCATTCCCACGTAAGTGATATAAGAGAAATGAGGCACCTGAAATTTCTGGTCAATGACTATTAAGAAGGTTGAGGTTACTTTTAGTCCTTTTTGGGTGATCAATCAAGTTGTCAAGCAATTACGCACCCTAAATTGGCCTTCGAATACCCTAAAGACATAGACTTTGTTGCGATGATATTCTCTAATGCTCGAGTAAAGAGGTACTCCAACGATGGACCAAGGGATGCAAGTAGCGCAAACCCTTCCTTTGAGGCATTACATTACTGGTGCCTCTTAACTACTCTTGAATTCTTTTAAGGGGTGTCCCCCTCTTTAGAGTATCAAGACACTCGGGCAAAAGTTAATATCACCGTTTCAAAGAGATAGGAGGGCTTGCACTGATAAAGAGATCGATGCCTATACCCTTAAGGGTCCAAGTCCTAGTGCAATGCCTATAGTGCATGCTCAGTGCAGGAAGTGTGCATCACACCACGAAAAGTGATTTTTCTTTTGAAAATCGCAATCAAGTTATTCAAACACTTCCTGTATACTTTATTTTATTTTTGAGAATCAATATGACCACTTGATTAATCTTTTCAAATCAGTTTAAGTGGTCTTCTTTAATTATGTTCAAATGCAATGCGTGTGCAAATAACTGATGCAGTAAGATAAGAAATTCGTACCTTGCTCCAGTACTCTTCTACGTAAAAATGCACGCAATGCAGTAAGAAAATCTAGATGCTGCTCAAGCAATCCTAGATGGTCATCCTATGGATATGCAGCTTCTAGCAAACAGTTCAGATTTTTTCTTTTGTAAAAATAAATGCACAATCAAAAGATCTAACTACCATAGAATGTTCCTAGAATCTAAAGAATCGGTGACACTCCCCCAAAAACTGGCCCAAGAGTACAAAGGCGAGAAAACAAATAACTAGGCTAATCCTAAAGAGTTTATTCTAAATTTCTAAATCAGAAGTCTAAGAGGAAAAATCCTCCTAGATGGTCCTTCGTGTGTCTCCATGTGTGTAGGACCAAGACCAACAGGCTCCTGCGATTATCTCCGCGTGTAGACGTCGCTCAAGGTAAACATCGTCTCTCAGCTACGCATGTCACCTCGTCAAATTCCTCGCATAGAAAAGATAAAGAATGATCAGATAAATGCGCAACTCAAGATAATTAGAAATAAAGTCAAGTGAATTTATTGCGTCGATTGCCTCCCCGGCAATGGTGCCATTTGGTCAGGTGTTTTTCGCTTGGCAGAAATATTGTATCAAAGAAATATGTTGTCGCAGAGAAATTGCGTGGTGGAAAATCCCTAACAAAAATATTTTAATAAAACTAACCACAAAAAGTTAGGTCGTATCCACAGGGAGGCAATGGCTATTAAAACTCGTTATAGTGAAAATCCAAGGTTCCCTATTTGTTTCCCTCAAAAATCAAGTTCAAATTCTCTTTCAACTAACCAATCAATGGCATGATATGCTGGAATAGTATTTAGGCAGAACAAGAGGGATATGCTCATAAATATGCCATAATAAAATATTCAATAAATCAAAAATCTTCTCATGGCAATGGCATTGAATGTAATTTTTATTGAATGCAAAACAGAGGAATTCTTCCTCTTGATCTTGCACGAAGAAGAGGCGATGGCGGAGGCCGTGGAGCTCAAGGAAGGTCGAGGCGGACGAGAGCTTTGCGTTGTTGTTGGCGGCATGGTGGGAGATGGCCGCCGGTCGCTGGCCGGAGAGATGCCCGCCGACAGTTGGGACTCCCACCGGTGTGCGTGGGTGGTCTCCGTCGACTTTGGTGGCATAGTCGAGGTTGTGGAATCGAGGAAAGTGCGATGGAGTCTAGGTGCGGAGAAAAGAGGTCAGTGGTGGCTGCTGCGTCGAGGGGGAATTGCTGGTTTGTTGGGTTCTTCCTCTACCGGCAAGAAGAATAAGATGAGGAGGAAACCGGGTGTTGGCTTGCTAGCCGTGAGGTGGGCTGCATGCGAAGTTGGAGGTGGTTGCTGGTGCTTACACATGACGAGGGCGTTGGATGCTGCTATGGGGATCGAAGGAGGAGGCCGACGTATTGTGATGTGATGAGGGGTGTTGTGCGCGGCTAGGAAGGAAGATGACAGAAGATGGGCGGTGGTTTCTTTGATCCTGTTGGGTGGAGCGAGAAGAGGAAGACTGAGGATGTTGGGGCTCCTCCTACTGCGGGTGGCAAAGGAAGGCACACAGTATATGTGTTGGCGCATTGAGGAGAGGGGGGTTGCGGTGAAGAGTGGACGGTAGTGGCTGGGTTGCATGTGGTCGATGGCGTGGGGGTGTGGACCCTGTCACCGTGAGCAAGAAAGTGAAGATGAATGAAAGTAGAGAGGCGATGGAGTTTGCACTGATCCACGGTGAATTCTAGAAGGTCACAGTGCAAGCCTTCTCCCCCGAGAGAGGTCCCCCAGGAGCTTTTTGTATTCTCCTTTATAATAGTTCTTCAAGCATTTTCTTCTCTGATATCTCCACCAGCTTGGAGGGTATAACATGGGGGTTGAGAGGAATGCGGTGATGTTCAGTGGTGATCGTTGATAGCATGGAGTTGGTTGGCGATGAGGCACACACTGAATAAATTTATCCCTCACCTGCATTATGTTATCATAAAATTATGTTATTAAATCTTATCTTTAACACATAGAAATGTATGCAAGTTAAGCTAAGTTAACATTTAAATCATAAATAATTAAAGATTAGGAACATGTAATTAACAATTACTTAGGTTAATTAGCATTCCACAAAAGTGGAGTGATCACCTATCCTTGTTTCAACCCTCGACGCCGCCGTTCACCGTCATCTTCTCCGTCTCCGACCGCTCCTCCAGCGAGGCGTCCCCGTTGCTACACCCTTCCATCCACCTTGCCGAAACTCCCATAAGCTTCACCTCACCTTCTCGCACAAAATCCCTCTCATTATCTCTCAATTCACGCATCTAACACTCCCCCCGAACACACCCATCACCGGCTTCCATCCCCGACTCCATCGGGCCACCACACACGTCCATTGATGTGCATAAATCTAATTAACCTAAAATGTTTATTAATGCATGTTCTTAGTGTCACATTAGCATCATCCATTGTAAATAGTGCATAACTTGCATAATCATGCATTTAGATCAAGTTGTATAAAGTGTATAGCAATTGTCTCCTTTTTATGGTCAAGGATAGGGTGACTTTTTATCAGGACATCGGATTGAAGATCCAACCGTACGGATCTGATCAGGGCTATGATTGGAGTTCAACGACTCCAAGATCATCCTAATCGAATGTCCGTAGCACCAAATAGAGACCCTAGAACCTTAAAGAGCAAGGGCCAGGATGGTGTTAATCTGCACCTCAGATGATAAATCCAACCACACGGATGGGTTTGGACTGACGATCATAGCCTAACAGCATGAAAATTGGTCCAATCCGACACTCGTGGCACCGTCTACAATACTCAGAAGATGGACGGCCAAGATGGCACCACGTGGTGCCATCTAAACTGCCTAAATAAGCCTAGCAAAATCTGCAAGACCTCCGCACCTTCTCTCTCTCCTCACCTGTGTGATGGATCTTGACCATTGGATCACCATCCAATAGCCATGGACGCTCGTGCCTTAAAACCTCCACGCGACAAACTCACCACAGCAGCGCAACGGTCGAGCCCACTACGCGAGCGCGCGACGCGCGATCGAGCCTGCATCCGCAGCGCGTGGGTGCGCGATTAAAGCTGCGCGATGCAAATCCAGTGGCGGAGATTGAGCGATAGCGCCCATGCAAGATCAGACACGGGGCGCTTACGCGTGATCGCATGCAGGCACGCGGTGCGGGCATAAGCAACTTAAGCTGTCCCATCTCTTGATTGGACGACTGAGAGTGCGCGAACGTGCGCGTGCGGTGAAGGGCATGGAGGTGAGGGGGTGCACAAGCGAAGGGCACGATGGCCATGTTCAGGCCTTTAGTGACGGATAAATCCGTCACTAAAGGTCTTGAATTAATGTTTTTCAAGTTGTAATGTCCAAAATGCCCCCACTCCTTGCAACTATAAAAGGAGACCCCCTCCATTTGGATTTCTCATCCCTTCCTTCTCTTCTCTCCCTCTCCAAAGCTCAAGAGAAGCTTGTCCCACACCCAGGATGCTCCTCAAGAACTAAAATCAAGTTTTCACCCCCATTTCAAAAGCGGATCCCGCGACGACAACGACAATGTGCTGCCTCGTTCCCGTTCCACCTGCTTTGCTCTCATTCTTCCTACTCCGTTCCTCGTCTTCTAGGCATTGCCTCGTCTGGCTCATCCTCCAAGCGATCATCGAGGAGGATAAGTTCTCTCTCCCATTCTTTTTCATGCTTTCTAGAGTAGAATTTTCCTGCTTTCTAGTTATAATAATTTCTCGCTTTCTAGTGTAATCTTTTCTCACTTTCTTAGTTGAAAAAATATTTTGCAATATCAAGTAAATGTTTTCTCTCTCTCTCTCTCTTATTGTCTATATTGATTCCATTTCATTGTGATTATTTCACCCTTTAAACGAAAACACGAAAAAAATATAATTACGAATCTTAATCAGTGCAGCCTCCCTGAGTTCGACTCAGGATTTCTTTACAGATTTTTTGGAATAAATTTTATTTGTTGAACATATTTCTTCGCTACTCGAACTACAACGACAGGTTTTCAAAACCAACTCCGATAGCATAGTCGTCCGACGTTCAACATCCATCCCCCACACACCCACCACCAACGCACTCCATGCCCTATGGTGAAGCTCCTGAGCGCTTCTGACGTGATGTGGCCACGAGGCCGTGTTTATGTTTTCAAGAACAGGACCTGCAGCCGCCATTAACGAAGAGCTTCAAGGAAGCTTCAAGCTCGCGCCATGTCTCGATAGCCCCAAGTGGAAGTCCCAGGCTGTGCAGAATCGCCTTAGGCACTGCCCCATGTAGTCAATTGGATGCCTAGACCTGGTGACCTACAGCAATTGAAGGAAGGAGTCCTGCCTGCTGTGTGGGAAGCAAGGTATGGGACTTTAGTCCCATATCATTTGCTGAAGACCAGACGCAATGAATTAAATTGAATTTGTGTTATAGGCATATCGCCTCAACACATGGGGGTGAGGTCCCCTCTCACCCGACACTAGCCTCACCCGTGACACTGCTCATGACGGAGGGATTCTCGCTTATTTATGAAGATAATAGTACTAAAGTGATATGTCGTTGTGTTTTATGTGGTGAAAAATCTCTCAATCAAAAATTAAAATAAATATCAACTTTAGCCATGATAAAAATGTCACATCCACAGGGAGGAATAGAACCAATAAATTCACGAGTAGAGGATGATGCTGTTTGCAGGCAACTTCGCAACTTCAATACGAGGAATATACTACTCTAAATGGAGCTTGCAATTTCCTTAAAAGTTCAAGGTTATTTATGCAATTTTCTCATCAAGAATTAAGCTCCCAAAAATATGTATATGATGCATGTGTAATGGCATATCATGTAAATTTTATTTGCATGCAAATCTGATTTGAATTTCAATGTTGAATGATGCACATAACACAAATAAAGTAAATTCATGAAACTATAAGTGCATTAATGCAATGTGGCCTAAATAAAATAGTAATATCCAAATGGCAATGGCATGTAATGTAAATTTTAATTGGGGAGAAAATAGAGGAAACTTCCTCTCTCTTCCTTACGTGCACGTGGAGGCTTCGCAGGAGAAGCTACGCAGCGAGACAACATGTCTCAATGAGGGCTACTCAATGGTGGTGACGCGGCGACCGGAGGTAGATGGAGGCAGCCGGCTAGCGGAGAGGAGCGTCGTCCTGTCGCCGATAGGTGGCTGCACAGCTCCTGTGGCTGTGGTTGTGGCGTGTGGGTGTGCGTGGCTGTTGTGGCTGTTGCATGCGAGCGCACGTGGCTGCGCTGCATTGCCTGCAAGCACGTGGCTGCTGTGGGCACGCTGCTGCGGGCAGTGCTTTAGGTACTTGCATGGCTGCTAGAAAGGAAGAAGATGACAAAGAGGAGGGGTAGTGCGGTCTGCAGTGCATGCCTTTGTGCGCTGTGGCAAGTGTGCTGCACGGTGAGGGCAGGCGCTTTTAAGGGCGTGCGCTGGTGGTGGAGAGGATGGTGCAGCATCTACAGGGCGCGGTCGTGGCAATGCAAGGGCGTGGCTGTGGTAGTGCGGTGAGGGCAGGCACTTGCAAGGGTGCGGCTGTGGCTCTTGCGTGCAGTGGGTGGCTGGCGAGGGCTTGGTGAAGGCACTGATGGCAGGGTACGCGGTGGATAGGTGGTGGAAGCTATGCGCACAGTGCACGCTCTCCCCACAATGCACGCAATAACTTCACGATGGTCTCCTCCTCTCAAGCCCCTCCGCCTCTCTCTCTTTATCTCCTTTCCCCGCGCGAGTCAAGGGATTTTCAAAATCCCTTACTTAACATGGCTGACGCTGTTGGTGGGGTTGTTAAGGTCGGTAGTAGGTTGAGAAATTTGTGGGGGAAAATATCTTTTCACCCCCTGTTCTTTTCCATAATTGATCCTCCTCCCTCTTCTTCCCGATTATTAGCCTAATGGAGTAAATTAAGTGGAGTTGTAACGAGTGCACTGTTGCAGGACCCGCATGAAATATAATTACATAATAAGCAATAGAATAAATGTAAACTTAAATAATGACACATGCAATCATTTAATGACCTAATGTGTTTATTAACAAACATACAATGTTAGAATTAAATTACTTAGGCGTAACAATAGTCCATTAAAATGGGCTCATCAAATACCCCCATGCTTAAGATTTGCTACTCCCTAGCAAAAATGAAAAATAATAGAAGTAATCAGAAGATTTCTTCTTTTCTTATTTCAAAACTTTAGAGATCCAGACAAATGTGAAGTGATATAGCCTAGGTAATAAATCCACGTGGAAAGCCAATTCGCATTTGGAGTTCGTACTTCACCCTTGGTAAATATTTCTATCGGAATAGGCAACTACTTTCCTCAGGGATAAAGCAGAAGATAATTTGTAATTTGACCTCAGCTTTTGGCTTAGGTAGGAGATATCGAGTTGAATGGATTTGTATTTGGTGACACACACTCATCTGGTGCTACATGTAATCTAGTACTACAGACTCTAGATCTCTAGACTATTAGACAAGTCAACTCGAAGAGAGGCTAAACAACTGTGCACTTTTGATGTTCCTTGGCACTCACTCTTTTCTTTCTTTTCTTTCTGAGATCACAATTCTCATCAGATTTAGTAAGTGTACTCACTATTTGGTGGCCTCACATGGCATTCACACTTCAATTAAAGTCCTAATAACTCTACAACAAAGTTAGAGTCCTCAGCCAGTATTCGGGTGATCAGAAATACTGAAAGGTAGGTATGGGTCATATTTGGTGGATCACAATAGGTGTTTTTGTTGCCTCAAAAACAATGTTACAAAGATAAAATTTATAAACTTGGATTTTTTTCTTTTTCTTTCTCCCTTTCTTTTCTTTTTTTTTTTAATATAATTGTTTCTTCTTCTTTTTTTCTTTTTCTTTCTTTACCAATCAACATAACATGATACAAACTTTTATTTATGAGGCATTATTAGGGATAATGATGGTCAAGAGGATATTGTGTGGCTTATTTGGTGGAAGTGCTTATTCTTGGCACCGGGAAGGAATGGATAGGACAGGCATATTTCTGACCTTCGACACTATTACCCTCCTTCAACTGAGGACTCTATGAAGGATGGTCGTAACCATCCACCATAGTCATAGCTTTATTAAGACTCAATCTCTGTGCATCTGCCTTATTTGGTGACTCTCAAGAATTCACACAAAGTATACACACAGGAACAAAGAGTGAAAACTACGTCTAACTCTGAAGTATCATCATCTAATTATCCAAAATTTAAGAGTCTTTGCACTAGACTTAGCGCACCAGTAATCTCTCTACTTTCCTCTTACAAATATGGGGTGGATCTACTAGAAGATAGTATACCTGACTCCCTATTAACTGTCCAAGTGTTCAGTAGACTAAAAATGCTTATTGGTTTTCTTCAAAGATCCATTACCCAGTCTACATGCACATGAAGTAAATGTACCAGATTCTAAACTTAAGAAATAATTCAAGAAGAAAATTCTTTAATGACACCTCCATTGACAAAGGTGTTTTGCTAGGGACTAATTAATTCAACTCAAGAAAAGAAGAGTTTTCTTTTTTTATATGTATGCAAATATTTATAAATGCTATAAACATTCTCAGGTTATACCCCCTATGCCTAAGACTGACAATGTCCTCATTAGAAAAATGCAGACATAGAAGAATATCACCTGAGGAGGAGAGTGGGAGGAGCTAAGGCTCCTCAAGCTGAAGTGCATCCAAAACCTGTCCATCTAAAAGAGTAATATAAGGTTTAAGTCGCTGGCCATTTACCTTAAATCTCGCACCTGAATTAGGGTTCCGAATTTCTACAACTCCATGAGGGAAAGTATTGATAACAATGTATGGCACATTCCAACGGGACTTGAGCTTTCCAGGAAATAATTTTAGTCTAGAATTGAAAAGCCAGACCCACTGGTTGGGCTCAAAAGTCTTTCTAATGATGTTCTTATCATGGAAGACTTTTGCATGTTGCTTGTAAGCTTGAGAAGTTTCGTAAGCTTCATTACGAAGCTCCTCAAGCTCACTTAATTCTAACATACGTGCATTTCCCGCTTTATCCAGATTCAAGTTAACGTTTTTAATGGCCCAATAGGCTTTATGTTGGATTTCAACGGGAAGGTGGAACGCTTTTCCGTAGATAAGACGGAAAGGAGACATGCCCAAGGGAGTCTTATACGTGGTCCTGTAGGCCCAAAGAGCATCATTTAGTTTTTTAGACCAATCTTTCTGATCGGGCTTGACAGTTTTTTCTAAAATTCGCTTAATCTCCCTATTAGACACTTCAACTTGTCCACTCATTTGGGAATGGTAAGGTGTGGCTATCATGTGGTTGACTCCCAAATTTTGGAGTAGTCCTATGAAGTGTACGTTCTTGAAGTGAGGTCCTCCATCACATATCATCGTCCGTGGGCACCCGTACCGAGAAATGACATTAGCCTTGACAAAGCCCAAGATCACAGAATGGTCATTGGTTTGCGTGGGTATGGCATCTATCCATTTCAATACATAGTCTACAACCACATGGATGTATTCATATCCGAAGGACACAGGAAAGGGACCCATGAAGTCAATGCCCCAAATATCAAAGATCTCAACAGGGAGGATAGGTTGTTGGGGCATCTCATCCCTTTTTCCAATGGTTCCCGTCTGCTGGCAACATAGACATGTGCCAACATACATATGTGCATCTCAGAATAATGTGAGCCACCAAAAGCCAGACTGAAGAACCTTATGGGCAGTCTTCCTCCCACTAAAATGTCCCCCACAATGGATGTCATGGCAGAAACTCAGAACACTTCTTTATTCTTTATTAGGGATGCAACGGTGAAAAAGTTGGTTAGAGCCTACTCTAAAAAGCTCAGGTTCCTCCCAGTGATAAAATTTAGCGTTAGCAAGAAACCTGTCTCGCTTCTGCTTGTCCCAAGTACTGGGGGTAATGCCCGTGACCAGATAGTTCATTAAGTCAGCGAACCAAGGAGTTTTAGCTTCCACGACAATCAGAGACTCATCAAGGAAAGTCTCTTGAATACCACCAGCAGGGTTTGATGCCATAATAGGGATCCTAGATAGATGATCTGCTACCACATTCTCAACTCCTTTCTTGTCTTTAATTTCCAACTCAAATTCCTGGAGTAGCAGAATCCAACAAATTAGGCAAGGTTTGGTGTCCTTTTTAGCAAGAAGATGCTTTAGGGCAGAATGATCAGTGAACACCACAACCTTGGATCCCAAAAGATAAGATCAAAACTTTTCCAAAGAAAATACTACAGCAAGAAGTTCCTTTTCAGTGACCGTGTACTTTTGTTGAGGATCTGTAAGGGTCATGCTGTCATAATGCAGCACATGAGGTTTGCCATCAACCCTTTGACCCAAGACCGCTCCCACTGCAAAATCAGAAGCATCGTACATTAACTCAAATGGGAGGGTCCAATCTGGTGCTTGGAGAATCATCGCGGTAATAAGGGCTTTCTTCAAGACTTGGAAAGCCTCGCCACATCTATCATCAAAATCAAAGGAGACATCCTTCACTAACAGGATGCAGAGTGGCTTAGAGATTTTACTGAAATCTCTAATGAAGTGCCTATAAAATCCAGCATGGCCAAGGAAAGATCTAACTTGACTAACATTGGCGGGTAATGGAAGCTTAGAGATGGAATCAGTTTTTGCGGTGCCCACCTCGAATCCTCTCTCTAACACTATATGCCCTAACACAATGCCCTACTGGACCATAAAGTGGCTTTTCTCCCAGCTAAGCACCAGCTTTGCCTCTTCACAACAAGTTAAGACTTTATCAAGGTGCGAAAGGCATAGGTCAAACAACGAGCCAAAAGTGGAGAAGTCATCCATGAAAATTTCAATGCACTCATTGATCATATCAGAAAAGATAGCCATCATACAACATTGGAAAGTGGCAGGAGCATTACATAACCCGGATGGCATTCGGCGGAACACAAATGTGCCATACGGACTCGTGAAGGTGGTATGCTTCTGATCGTCAGGAAAAACGGCTATCTGATTATACCCAGACTACCCGTCAAGAAAACAGAAGTACTTGTTCCCTGCCAATCGTTCCAAAATTTGATCGATAAACGGTAAGGGGAAATTGTCTTTCTCGGTAGCCATGTTCAAACGACGGTAATCAATGCAGACCCTCCAACCAGTTGAGGGTCTAGTGGTCACTAGCTCTCCTTGGTCATTCTCCTCCACAGTGATTCCTGCCTTTTTGGGTACTACATGAATAGGACTGAACCATTTACTATCTGAAATGGGATAGATAATCCCTGCATCCAACCATTTCAGAATCTCCTTTTTAACAACCTCCCGCATATTTCGATTGAGCCTTCTATGCATGTCTCAGAAAGGTTTCACAGACTCGTCCATGTATATATGATGCATGCAAGGAGAGGGATCAACACCCTTAATATTAGCAATTGACCAGGCAATTACTTCCTTGTGCCTTTCTAAACACTCAAGTAGAGCTCCCTCCTGCAATTCAGATAATGCAAACAAGATAATAACGGGGAGCATGTTATTAGGGCCAAGGAAAGCATATTTCAATGTGCTCAGGAGGGGTTTCAACTCCAACTCAGGAGCCTTTTGGATTGAGGGTTTAAGTTGAGATGTCCCCGCCTCAGGTAGCGGATCTACCTTCTTGGTCCAGGGTGGGGACAAAGACTCAGTGTGTATCCCCAGCAACTCTTCCAATTCGGGCATTTCCCTTTCAGTTTCTTTAATAATCGGGGGATGGTCCTTAGATATGACCTTCTGAAGAGGATCTCTACATAAGAGTGTTGGAGTAGTCTCTTCAATTATTTCATCAACGACCTCAACCTGAGAACAATCTTCAAATCCAAATTGCTTGTAAGTATCAAAAACATTCAACCGGATCTTCTTGTTCCCAAAGCCCATTTCAAGTGCCCCAGATCTACAATTTATAGAGGCATTGGCTGTGGCCAAGAAGGGGCATCCCAGAATAATGGACGGCTTTGTGGGCTTATTTGATGGGTCAGTATCAAGCACCAGAAAGTCAACAGGGAAGAAGAAATCCTCCACTCTCACAAGGACATCTTCCAATAATCCCCGTGGTGTCTTAAGTGATCTGTCTGCAACCTGGAGGATTTTTGGACTAAGTTTTAGCTTGCCTCCTCCCAAAAGGTCATAGATAGAGCTTGGTAAAATGTTCACCCCCGCACCCAGAAGAGCAGAGCCTCATCAATGTGTTGGTTACCTATAACCACTGAAATATACGGGGCCCCTGGGTCTTTCATTTTGGGGGGTGTTCCATGTTAGAGAACCGAGCTAACATGGTCAGGTAGGATGACCTTGGTTTGGACCTATTTCCTAGATCGGCGCTTCTAGGTGCATAGGTCCTTCAGAAACATGGCATAGGACAGGATCTGTTTGATAGCTTTCAATAGAGGCAAGTTAATCTGGACTTGCCTAAAAGTGTACATAATCTCTTCCGTCCTATCCTTAGCTCCAGACGAGCCAACAGAAAATTCCCCAGGAGCAAATAAGTGCTCTGGATATGGCACCCTCGGCTTCTGGGTAGAGGGGTCATCATGGTGGGAAAGGGGTGGTGGAAGGATGACATCCTCATTGTGGGTGATTCTATCCGAGGGAGAGCAATGTGGCTTTTCCTCAGTGGAGATGGAAGTCGGGTCAGGTGTAGAAGAGGAATTCTGAGACGTAACCATAGGAGTGTTATCAGGCTTGTCAATCTTCTTTCCACTCCTCAGCATAGTCACCACTTGGGCGTGCTCCCTGAATAAAACCCCCTTGCCCTTAGGGTTCTAATCAGAAGAGCTAGGCAACTTCCCCGGATCACGTTGCCTAATTGCCTCAGTAAGATGACCAATTTGGGATTGCATATCAGTAATCATCTTATTCTGAGATTGGATGACCATATTTTGATGCTCTTGCATCGCTTTCATCATGGCTTTAAGTTCATCCATCTCAGAGGGCTTATTCTGAGGAGCGTTTTCATAAGATGGTTGGTATATGGGTTGGGGAGGTAAGGGTCTTGTATTCCCTAAGTTAGAAGCATCACCTTACTTCTAAGAGAAGTTTGGATGGTTTCGCCACCCCGGATTATAGGTATTGGAATAAGGGTTATTGCGAGGAGGGTGGAAACCTTGGGTCACATTCAAGTCAGCCTGAATCAACTCAGGGAATTGATTTGCCTGATGGCACTCCACAATGGCGTGCATTGTGCTTTGGCAAATGGAGCATTCTCTTGAAGCCTGAAAGATAAAGGCTGCTTGCGAGTTCATGCCGAGATTTGCTAAAAGCCTATCAAAGTTTTTATTCAATAATTGAATCTGATAAGCCAAATCTTGAGAAGCCCCGGCTTCATGGGCCTCTATCTTCCTCTGCAAGATTGATGGTTTTCTTTCTTGATAGGTAGAGGACAAATGTATGGAGTTATCGCTTAATGTTTCAAATAATGCCTAGGCTTCATCCTCAGTTCTGGTCATGAAGGTTCCTGCACAGGCTGCATCGATGGTTTGCCTATGCCTTTCAGATAATCCGTTATAGAACCTTTCGACCAACTGCCATCTTGGCACCTGATGGTGGGGGCATAACCTAAGAAGGTCATTAAAGTGCTCCCAAGTCTCAAGAAATTGCTCCCCTTCCTATTGAGTAAAACCCATAATCTCTCTTCTATAATGGTTGGTCTTACTCATAGGAAAATACTTTTTCAAAAATTCTCCCTTAAGGGTGGCCCAATCATTTACCCTTGCATCAAGGGTATGATACCAGTGCTTGGCCTTATCCTTTAGGGAGAAAGGAAATAGAGTCCTCATCAGGGCTTCATCAGTAAAGCCTTAGAGCTTCACCGTGGAACAGACCTCGGTGAATTTCTCCAAATGTCGGTAGGGGTCCTCCCTAGTAGTACCATAAAAGGAAGGCAACAAAGATATGGTGCTGCTCTTGATCTCATATGGATTATCCCCTGTCGGTCGTCTTAGTGCTTGTGTAGGTTGGTTAGTTGGAATAAAATAGTCCCTTAGGATCCTTTGTTGATTTGCTCCTTGATCAGCCATTCCTTCTCTTTTCTCTCCTAGGTAAGCTCTCCTAAGAATTCTCTTGGGCTCAGGATCAAACACTAGACTACCCTCAAGAGAGCATCTACCATGCATACAATATCAATCACAATTCAGGTTCTTACTGATTGAATAAGTGAAACCTCCACTCCAAAGATAAGTCAAAAGGTCAAGGCTTATCCCTCCGTTCCCACATAAGTGGTATAAGAGGGGTGATGACTTGAAATCTTAACCTTCTTCGTTGCAGAGGTCAAATTGGTTGATATAGATGGCCAAACAAGTGTTTCACTACAATTACGTGCCTTAATTCAACCTTCGACTGCCCTAGGACCTATACTTTGCTTGGATGATACTCTCAGGTGATCAAGTGAGAAGTTACTCCAAGGACAAACAAAGGGATGCATGTAGGGTTAACCCTTCCTTTGAGGCGATGTGTATGCAGTGCCCCTTAACTACCTTTTTGTTCCTTTAAGGGGTGTCTGATGAGTCCATTTTAATTTACTAATATTACACCTAAGTAACTTTAATTGTACATTTTAGGTTTGTTAATAACTACACTAAGTTATAGAATAATTGTATGCATTATGATTTAATTTTATAACATTCTATAATTTAATGTGTAATGATTATGTTCTTTTTATGTGCAGGAAAAATAAGTGGAAAAAGAATGAGGAGGAAAGGGTAAATTACCCTTTCAAATAACCGACGGCTGCTCTTTTCCCTCTCTATCGGCCACCCTCAGTTGCCACCGGTGTCTCCCCAATAGCCTCTTGCCAAAATTAGAAAAGGGATTTGAAAATCCCTTGATTGGCACATGCAGGGAGAGAGAGGTGTTAAAGAGAGGAGGTTGAGAGAAGAACAGAGGCCATCTTCCCCCTTGCTGGGAACAATTCCAGCGTGCACTATGGATGGGCATCTTCCAACTGGTGGGGAACTGCATCAAGCGTGCACTGTGCACAACTTCCTCTATCTTCTCCACTGCCATCAAGTGAGCTCCAACCTCTCCAACGCCACTACCATAGCCTTCCCCACACACCTGGATCTGCATCTTCCCCGTGCAGGAGCGCACCCTACTCTTTCTCCGTGCACTTATCTCCAACTGCATCCTCCTTTCAGCGCTTCATCCCTTCAGCACCAAGCGTAGCACTTCAACCCTTTGCAGGTGCTACGTTCGCCCCTGCCCGCACTGCAACCCATCCTGCCCTTCAGCCGCACACATGCCCATCCTCTCATCCAGCGCCCCCTGCTGCAGGTGCTCATGCCACCTCTGCCCGCACCGCAGCCCAGCCGCACCATAGGCACTCCAGCACAGGCACTCTACACCGCAGGCACTGCTTCGCACCTTCTAGGCCCCGCAGGTATGCCTCCCTTCAATGTCTCCATCGTCCCAGTAGGCACCGCACACCAAGCTCTTCAGAGCCGCCTCAAGCCAACGCCTGGCACTCCCCTCACCTCCAGCGCACCGCAGCGCGCACACCGCTCATCTAGCGCCTACCCCTACCTGGTGCACTGCTCACCACCAGCCACCTTCCCATCCTTCTTGCAGCCACCACAGGCCGCCATCAGCCACGCCGTCACCACCATCGGGTGCGGCCTGAGCGAGGTGATCTCCAGCGACAGCCTCAACGTCCATCTCTCCTCCTCCTGTGCACACAAGCCACAGCAACAAATGCTCTATTTTGGAGTTAATTAAAAATTACATTTACTGCCATTGCCAACATTTGTTTTTTGATTTATTATTATTTTATTATGGCGCAATTGCACATGAGCACTCATATTTCATTATAATTGCATGTTATTGATATTCACTAGTTTGAAGATTGATTTTTGGGCTTAACTTAAGTACTAATTTTCTCTAGTACACGTCACGTAAAAATTGCATAAATTCATCATAAGTTTATTGAAGATTTCAGTGAGGGAAAACTGCACATATACCCTTATCTTTTTAAGTTATTGCGAATCTACTTTCTTTCGCATTTTATGTCAGATTTAAATAGGAATTTCGCACTATTTGAAATACTATAAAATAATTAAGAATTTATTGCATAAGTGCCTCCGTGTGGACACGACCCGCTCTTCTACGAGTGATTATTTTCATTTTTTTTATTAGTCGATTTTTCCAACACTTAAATACTATAACGCAAAGCGAAAAGTCATCTATCAGTGTCCCCCTCAGTGAAGTATCAAAACACTTGGCCAAAAGATAGTACCACCACCACCATAAAGCACAATAGGAGGGTTTGCACCAATAAAGAGATCGGTGCCTATAGCCTCAAGGGATAGAGCCTTAGTGCGGTGCCTAATGTGCATGCTCAGTGTCAAAAGTGTGCATCACACCGCAAATCTTTTTAATTTTTTGAAAATGCAAACAAGTCCCTTAGAATCAGATCAAATGTGAATTGATTTTAAGGTCGAATCTAATTATCAGTCCCACTTTTAGTTGTGCGACCACTGAATTAGTAAATTCAAACAAGTTGGTGGTCTTGAATTTTAATTTGAATGCAAATGCGTGAACAGGAGCTGGATGCAAAAGCTAGAAAGGTGTACCTGTCTCCAGCAATCTTCCTGCTAATATGCTTGCAATGCAATAATAAGATCTAATGTGATGCTCAATCACCCCTAAATGCGCGCACCTAAGGGCATGCGACTCCTAAACAAGCAGCTCGATTTTTTCTTTTGTTGGTTTTAAAGGCAAGCAACTAGAAAATGGAATCACGCATGCAAAAAAATGTAAACCCTAGTAGCTAAAGAATGTGGGGATAGACCCCCAAAAATTCAGCCCCAATTACTACAAGGGCGAGAAGATAGAAATAAATTTTGTGACGACGGAGAATCCCTTGTGAAAGCAGGATCCAGGTCTCCTACGTCTTTTCCTCGTGTGGCTTAGCTTGAGGTTGATGCCGCTGCTCTGTTGTGCCTCGTTGCCTCGTCAGATTCCTCGCACAATAAGATAAAAAAATAATGATCAGATAATTGCGCAACTAAAAATATTCAAAAATAATAAGTGAATTTATTACATCTGTTGCCTCCCCGGTAGTGGTGCCATTTGACAGAGGGATTCTTGCTTATTTATGAAGATGATAGCAATAAAGTGATATGTCATTGTGTTTTATGTGGTGGAAAATCTCCCAATCAAAAATTAAAATAAATATCAACTTTAACCACAATAAAAATGTCGCATCCATAGGGAGGAATAGGACCAATAAATTCACGAGTAGAGGATCATGTTGATTGCAGACAACTTTGCAACTTCAATGCGAGGAATATACTACTCTAAATGGAGCTTGCAATTTCCTTAAAAGGTTAAGGGTATTTATGCAATTTTCTCATCAGGAATTAAGCTCCCAAAAATATGTATATGATGTATGTGTAATGGCATATCATGGAAATTTGATTTGCATGCAAATCTGATTTGAATTTCAATGTTGAATGATGCACATAACATAAGTAAAGTAAATTCATGAAACTATAAGTGCATCAATGGAATGTGGCCTGAATAAAATAATAATATCCAAATGGAAATGGCATGCAATGTAAATTTTAATTGGGGAGAAAATAAAGGAAACTTCCTCTCTCTTCCTTGCTCGCATAAGGGGGCTTCGCGGGAGGAGCTACGTGGTGGGAAGGCACGTCTCGACGAGGGCTACACAATGGTGGTGACGCGGCCGCTGGAGGTGGTCGAAGGCGGTCAGCTTGCCGAGAGGAGCGCCGGCCTGTCGCCGACAGGTGGCTGCACGGCTGCTGTGGCTGTGGCACGCTGGCGCGGGTGGCTACTGTGGCTGTTGCACGCGGGTGCGTGTGGCTGCACTGCACTTCTTGCAGGCGCGTGGCTGCTGTGGGCGCGCTGCTGTAGGCGGTGCTTTGGGTACTTGCAGGGCCGCTGGGGATGAAGAAGATGACGAAGAGGAGGGGCAGTGCAGTCTGCAGTGCGCGCCTTTGCACGCTGTGGCAGTGCGCTGTGCGGTGAGGGCGGGCGCTTGCAAGGGCACGCGCAGGTGGTGGAGAGGATGGTGTGGCGCCTGCAGGGCACGGTCGTGGCAATGCAAGGGCACGGCTATGGAAGTGTGGTGAGGGCAGGATGGCGAGGGTGTTGACGCGCACAAGGGTGCTGCTGTGGCTGTGCGGTGAGAGCAGGTGCTTGCAAGGGCGCAACTGTGGCTCTTGCACATGGTGGGTGGCTAGTGAGGGCTTGGTGAAGGTGCTGGTGGCAAGGTGCACGATGGATAAGCGATGGAAGCTGTGCACACAGTGCACGCTCTCCCCACAGTGCACATAGTAACTTCATGATGGTCTCCTCCTCTCATGACCCTCTGCCTCTCTCTCTTTATCTCCTCTCCCCACGCGAATCAAGGGACTTTCAAAATCCCTTATTAAACATGGCTGACGTTGTTGGTGGGGTTGTTGAGGCCGGTCGTAGGTTGAGAAATTTGTGGGGGAAAATATCTTTTCACCCCCTGTTCTTTTCCACAATTGATCCTCCTCCCTCATCTTCCCGATTATTAGCCTGACGGAGTGAATTAAGTGGAGGAGATGTAACGAGTGCGCTGTTGCGGGACCTGCATGAAATATAATTACATAATAAGCAATTGAATAAATGTAAACTTAAATAATGACACATGCAATCATTTATTGACCTAATGTGATTATTAACAAACATACAATGTTAGAATTGAATTACTTAGGCGTAACAATTGTCCATTAAAATGGACTCATTAGCTCACGCGTGTCTGGCACTCACCCGATTACTCGCCTAAGCTTACTCTCGCACCTTGGCTGCCATTCACAGCCAACAGCCCTGGTCCTGAGTGTGTGTATGCCTGTTTACCCGATAACCCGGACATTGGCCTTGGAAAGGCGAAAAGGGGGAAAACCCAGAGAGAGAAGGAGAGTGTAGGGCTGGGGGGGTTTTGCTTCGCTGTGTATCGGCTAACACTTAGCCAATTTCGTAAGTGTCCCCCAGTGCATAAAGAGAAGGAGAGGAAGGAGAATTGAAGGGAAGAGCCAAGGCTTGAAGAGCTGATGTAAACACATTTATTAAGGGTAAAATGCCTATTCATGAATATTCCTAGGCTTAAATTTGCATTTCATGTTATAAATATTACATAGCATGTATCATTCTGCATTTAGAGTAGTTGCATATAATTTAGGTTAATTGCATCTTTTTTGTGGTTAGGAGAGAAGCATATTTATTTTGGAGACTCGGATTGACGATCCAACCGTACGGATTTGATCGAGACAACGATCGGAGTCCAACGCCGCTAAAATCACCTCGATCGGAGTCCCGTAGCACCATATGCAGTCCAAGGAAGATCAACGGCCAAGGGACTATGAGACATAATTCGGAGCTTCAAATGATAAATCCGACACCCACGGATGGATTCGGGTAGATGAACGCACCCTAACGGCATGAAAATCAACTCAATTCGACCTCTGTAGCAGCCCCTACAACAAGAAGATCGATGGCCCAGATTGCGTCACGGGACGCAGCCCAGACTGCCAGCACACGCACACAACACCGCACGCGCGCAGCAGCGCGGGTGCGTGCGCAGCACTAGCACAGTGTGAGGCGGACTACAGCGACGCATGAGATGGACTTATAGCGTCGCTTACAGCCGTCGGTAATTCATCGCATGCCAGCAAAGACAGCTATGGTTGCCAGCAGGCATGAGCTGCCTATAGCGACGTTTCTAGTGACGGTCTGGATGTCACTAATGGTCCTATATCGATTTTTGCTTCTTCTCCATCACTATAAAAGGACCTACACCCCCTCCCTTCCAAGCCATCTCTACCTACTCTCCTCCCACCTACTCCCAAGCTCTATCAAGCCTACCAACTCTCCATTAGAGCTTGTTCTCAAGCTCCCAAGGTGCCTATTAGTGTAGTGAACCTCTGCCCCACCAAATACTCTTCCAACTTCCCATCTCCCTTCGTAGGTCACCTTGGAGCCGTCCTGCCACCTCCTTTCCGAAGTTACACTGAAGCTTTCCTCAACCCGACATCCTCTAGCATCTCACCTCCGTTGTCCCACTCCTCACCTCCTTTGTCCGAGCTTCCACCAGGCACCATCGTCTCGCCGAACAGCCGATTCGGGAGATTTCCTCTCACCTCCATTTCTTTTTATGCTTTTATAGTTCATTGTAATCGACATTGAATTGATACATATATCATATTTGTTCCACATCTCTATCTTGTGAATCATTTGCTTGTCTTTTATTTCAAAAACACAAAAAAATAACAAAACCCCAAAATACCAATAAGAAATGAATCGAAGCTCGATTTTCAATAAAGTAAACGTCGCCTTCCTGTGTTCGACCCGGGACTCCCTTGGAGTTTCGATATAAATTTTATTTGATTGACGTGTTTTGCAACTACGACGATGGGTTACTTGTAACCTCGGTTTCTAGCACGCGAAACACGACCCGACCATTTTGGCACCGTTGCCGAGGAGGCAACGGAATTTACTTTATTGTTTATTGTATTTCTTTGCATTTACATAACACTAACCCTACTTGTCTTTGATCTACTGTCTTGCAGGTACCCTAGCATGGAGATCCAAGTGCAGTAGACTGGAGTAAAGTGCAGGTAGAGTGCTTTGTAAGTGTCCCCCACACCACCCCCACCTTAGTTTTCATTCCATAACCAAATAACTCAAACCCAAATCAACTTAGGTGCTTTTTATGAACCCTACGATAGATTTGGTTGTTTGTTTGCCACCTCCACTCACCTCACCATCCACATAAATAAATTATTATTATCTGATTGTGGGATTTTCTGTAAGCTACACACTTAACACCCATAACTTCTCACCCTAAGGCGCACAATCACATCGATTCTACCACTTAACCGGGATCTGACCTGTGGACCCGGTACACTTAATTCAACACACAAATAAGTGAGTAGAAATTTGATTAGGTCAAAAATTTCTGTGTCTTAACTAAGTGGTGCAATAGGCCAATTGATTGAACTGTTTGGGCCACACCACTTAAGATAAAAGCGATTCATCAAGTAGCTTTCCACTTAGGGTTGATTCTTAGGGCTGAACTAGGCACTCCACATTTTTTTCTTTGATTTCTAAAGGAATATATCATCACCAGTGCTTGCAAAACTTGGAGTGTTTTCCTAAACTTGATTGAATATACCTAAGATTAAACCCTAAAAGCTACTAAACAAGGTTGAACTCTAAAAGGCACATCATCAAATAACCTTGTTTGCAAACCCTGGTTGTGCACACACACACATTTTAACTGATCATTAAGGGCACAACCCATTTAAAGGGCCCATCACATTCCTGAAGCACCATTGTCCTAAGCCCAACTAAAATTGATTAGACGTTGGCCCTAAGGACTGGTTTGCTCATCGGGATCCAGATTGAGATTGTTCACGATTAACCTACTTATACTAGTTAATCTGATGTCTAGCTAGGGGAGTAGCATCAAACGACCGCGGCTGAGGGGTACACTAGGAACCGAAGGTGCAAGGCAAAGGAAGAACCTTCTCCCCAGTCCCTCCTTCTAACTGGTTGGATTGCTTGGACATAAGTAGAGTAAATCGTCTATAATCTTAGGACGGATTCTGAGAGTCTATAGACCTTTAGGCTACCCAAACTAAGGACAGGCTTGTATTTTTGTATTGCAGGGCTCCTTTCTCTTCTGGTTTCCCTCCTTACTTCACAATGTACCCTTCCACATCCTACATACATTTCACATCCTATCCTCCTACCACCACTTATCCCCAAGATGATTAGTATCCCGACTAGACTTGTAATTACCCATCCACTAGCCGGGATGACTTTGTTTGGGGATATGAATTCGGACCTCAGTGTCCAGGGCCTAACCCTGGAGAACAAGGCTATGATTGTCCTTCCCAGAGCTATAATGATTATGGATCTCCATCCTTTGATGCCCAAACCAACCCGATCTACAATCAGGAAGGATATCATGATTATAACACTTACCCTCCCCAATATTCCACTGAATATAGGTCGCCACCATCCTTTGAACAACCTAGAATGACCTACTTTCAGGGAAGGACCCGAGAACCTCGACATCTTGACTCCCCTAGATTCAACCCAAACCCTCCCAAACCTAAACTGAACCAGTCGGTTCAGGTGAACTAGATCAAAGATAGGGTGTTGGCTAATTTAAGAAACACTATACAATCTTTAAAGGCTCAGCCAACACCATGCACTCAAGCACTAGAGCCTATGATCAAAATGATTAATAAACTTAATAGTTCTCTATTGGATTTTCTCCAAAGTGTTGGGGATAGGGACTTGGGTGAGTTTCTTCTTCGAAAATTGTCGAGGTTGAGGATGAAATTTGTGGTTGCACTAGTTAAATCTTGGGATGATTCTCAAGATGAACCCCCTTCAGGAGAGCCAATGTCTGAACCCACTCAGGTGCCTGTTGAGGGGATACATTTTCTGAGACTAGGGATGACCAGGATGGGCTAGACAACCATTTGAGGATGAACTGATTGATTCACCCAAGATCCTCGAACCAGGGAGCGAGGAAAAATATGTTTCCACAGACCATGAAATGACATATGATTTTGAGACATATATAAATGAGGATCATGGATTCTTTGATTCTGAGGGTGAAGAATCTTTTGGTGAAGTCTCACTTGAACTTAAGGAAGAGGATTTTAGTGAGACAAATTGGCTTGAGGAATCTGACAAACCAGTTGATAGCCCAATTATTGAAGATTTGGATTCGGTTGGGGTTAACTTGGAGGATCCTTATCTTGATGATTCAATCAGTGACCCCAGTCCTCATTTGCACCCCGAAGAGCTAACTTCTGAGATCTTTGTGCCCAAGTCAATCTTGATTCAGCCATGATTTCTGGACTTGGGAGAATCATATGGGGTGAATGATATTCTAGTGGTCCCAGAACCTGATCACTTGATGTTGGAGGATAGGAATGTTGAAATGAAAATTTGGGAGGCTAGTTTTGAGGGAAAAACAAGTTTGGATATAAGGGTACCTATTGACTTGAAACCACCTATCTTCTATACTGACCCTTATGATATCTTTCACGTTGGAACCAAGCCTGGAATAACTGATTATTTTTTTGAGCTGAATGTTAAGTGGACATCTGAAACTAGTGAACCAGATCTACCTATTGTCTGCCACTTTGGTCTTGGGTTGTACACCACTAAACCGTAGGCCCAGCCCCGCAAACACAACAACCTTCAGTTCTGGGTGATTTTCATCTAGAACCTGAGAACCACTCGACCCTGGGGCATGGGTCTGCACCATAATCTCGTCCACGTCTGTGGACACCTTCTGCAAACAGGTTTCAGGATCAATCTTTTTATTTTGATTCTGACCTACACTTGTGAATTCTCAATTTCTTCTTTGTATGTATGTTATGCCTAGCTGAAGGCATTAAACTTAGCACATGTGTATACACTCTTCTCTCTGCGGAGTTGACCAGATTTTCACGACACTCAGGTGATGTTCTGTTTACTCTACCCTTTTCATGTCTTTATTTTTACAATGAGGACATTGCATCATTTAGGCATGGGGGAGTGGATAATCAATTCCTGAAATCATTATGTTAACTCCGTAGAATTTCTTTTAGTTTCCTATAAAATTAAAAAAAATTGAAAATTTAAAAAAAATTAAAAAAAGAAAGAAATTAGGAAAAGAGAACTTAGGCATTTGGAAGTTATTAACTTTAGGAAATGACACGAGAGAACCTAAACACTTAGACTCTTCAGGTCTTCGGGCTTAATTAGCCCGGGTGTCCACTCGAATGTGGATTTACTCTCCAGTCCTCGCCAATTAAAATTTATTTTAATTTGGTAAATAATTTAGGATGATAAGTATGCGACTTATCAACCTGCCCTCTGATTTGGGGGGACTTTAAGCCTAAGCATCTGCACACATTATTTTGCACTGACTCACTTTCCAGCAGTTTTTACAAAAATTGAGTAGCTAATGGACCGACTTAGGTGGTATGGCTAGCAAGTTGTTGGTGGTAACAGGTCATCAGCTGGTTGTCCAGAGCCCAGCCACAAGACCATTTTCATTGTACTGCCTTTAGGTAAATCTTAGATCAGGGAAGCCACCTACTTAAAAAAAATAAATAAATAAATAAAATCACACTTCATTGCACGAGTATGGCTGGCAAGTTTTCGATGGTAACAGCTCATCGGCCGGTTGTCCAGAACCCAGCTCACAAAAAAATGCACAATAACTCCCAAAACAGTTAGGGAAGAAGCGGGGAAGTAGAATAAATCAAGGAGATATATACTGGATTCACCCTTGTGTTGACCCCATAAATAAAAGAAGTAGGGAGAAAGCTACTGATCGTAAAGATAAAACTTTAGGCAAGGTCACCTAGGGTCGTAGAAACTCGAAGTCTGTCTTAACAGCCATTTTGTGAGTCTATCACTTTTTCAAAAAGATGCCTAACACTTAGAGTACTTTTCGAGTCTTGGGCGGGTCGGGTAGCCGTAAAAAGTTATCCCGGAACTATCAAACTCCAAAAGTACAAAAAAATTAGAAAAGAAGAAAAATTAAAAAATATATATATCTTCCCTTCTCAAATAAGGCGAGAACTTGGGTGGTCTGCATTCTGGTAGACACCTGGGTACTGTTGAGTTTTCGTAGTTTAGGACCTTAGTTGAAATTTTCTATTGTTAATAAACGACTTAGGCTTAAGCGATCTAATCTTAATTCTGCCTTTATACATAACATATAGTTTAATTTTCCTAGGGACTAGCAAACGATAGGCATGGGGGTATGATGTAAAGACATTTATTAAGGGTAAAATGCCTATTCATGCACGTTCCTAGGCTTAGATTTGCATTTCATGTTATAAATATTGCTTAGCATGCATCATTCTGCATTTAGAGTAGTTGTATATAATTTAGGTTAATTGCATCCTTTTTGTGGTTAGGAGAGAAGCATATTTATTTCGGAGACTCGGATTGACGATCCAATCATACGGATCTGATCGAGATGACGATCAGAGTCCAACGCCTCTGAAATCGCCTTAATCGGAGTCCCATAGCACCATATGCAATCTGAGGAAGATCAACGGCCAAGGAACTAGGAGACATAATTTAGAGCTTCAAATGATAAATCCGACCCCGCAGATGGATTCGGGTCGACGATCGTAGCCTAACAGTGCGAAAATCAACTCAATCCGACCTCTGTAGCAGCCCCTACAACAAGAAGATGGACGGCCCAGACTACGTCACGTGGCGCAGCCCAGGCTGCCAACACACGCACGCAGCACCACAAGTGCGCAGCAGCACGGGTGGACACATGGGTGCGCAGGCACGCATGCGCGTAGTGCCAGCGCATGGGCGCGCTCGCGCTGCAAGGCTAGAGCAGCGCCAGCACAACATAAGGTGGACTACAGCGACGCATGAGCTGGACTTACAACGACGCTTATAGCCGTCGGTAATTCATCGCATGCCAGCAAAGATAGCTGTGGGCGTCAGCAGGCATGAGCTGCCTACAGCAACGTTTCCAGCTATAGTCTGGATGTCACTAATGGTCCCATACCAATTTTTGCCTCTTCTCCACCACTATAAAAGGACCTACACCCCCTCCCTTCCAAGCCATCTCTACCTACTCTCCTCCCACCTACTCCCAAGATCTATCAAGCCTACCAACTCTCCATTAGAGCTTGTTCTCAAGCTCCCAAGGGCCTATTAGTGTAGCGAACCTCTGCCCCACCAAATACTCTTCCAACTTCCCATCTCCCGTCATAGGTCACCTTGGAGCCATCCTCCCACCTCCATTCCGGTAGCAGATCAACTCCATCTTCTCACCTCCATTTCGGAGTTACGCCAAAGCTTTCCTCAACCCAAAGTCCTCCAACATCTCACCTCCATCGTCCCGCTCCTCACCACCTTCGTCTGAGCTTCCGCCAGGTGCCATCGTCTCACCGAACAGCTGATTCAGGAGATTTCCTCTCACCTCCCTTTCTTTTTATGCTTTTATAGTTCATTGTAATCGACATTGAATTGATACATATATCATATTTGTTCGACATCTCTATCTTGTGAATCATTTGCTTGTCTTTTATTTCAAAAACATAAAAAAAATAACAAAACCCCAAAATACCAAAAAGAAACGAATCGAAGCATGATTTTCAATAAAGTAAACGTCACTTCCCTGTGTTCGACCTGGGACTCCCTTGGAGTTTCGATATAAATTTTATTTGATCGACATGTTTTGCAACTACGACGATGGGTTACTTGTAACCTCGATTTCTAACACGCGAAACGTGCACGACCAAGAGGATAGTAGAAAGAAGAAGAGAAGAACAGAGAGAGGAGAGAAGGTCTAAGAAGAAGCACAGTGTCCTCTTGGCACTGTATCAAGACACTTAAGCTGTCTGATTGAGTGCCCTGTCGTCTGATAGGGTGCACTGTGTACTAAAGTTTGCCTGGTTGAAACTGTTCATTTATTTATATGATTACGTAATTATTACATGTGTATCTAAGCTAATAATTGGAGATTCAAATCACCATTATTTTTTCTTAGATGACTTTTTGCCTCAATAGATTCTTGATATACTCATGTGCTACATTGAATATTAGTTTTGAGTAATTGTTATCATTAATTGTGCTCATTTACATTATTTATTGAGATTAGCAATTGAATTCCTATTCGCTCCCAGCGAACGACCTCGAACTTTCATTCGAGTTATAAATTTTATTTGTTTTTCGCACTGATTCAAACTGTACTACAACGTGACGATTTTAAAACCCATTTTGGCCTGGTCAACATTTTGGTGCCAATGCCAGGGAGCAACTCGCAATTCACTATTATTCTCCTACTATATTTTGATTATATTTGAGCACTAATGTGACAACCCAATTCCCGAATCCCTACGAGACACGAGAATCAAACCGACTCGACTGATCCCAAGACCCAGTCGTCCAACGAGAAAGTAACCAAAAGAGCAGTAAAATAAACCACATTCACCATGTATATAACTAGCAGTAACAAAATACAGCAGTAAAGAAAAGAAATACTACAGTATACACCACCACAACAGTAGAGAATTAAACATATACATAAACATGAAGCTTACAATGAAAAGAGTATAAGGGTAACAGAAACTACCCACAACAACAGCAAGAAAAGTACAGTGGGTACTACAAGTAACACTACTGGGCTCTACTAGGCCCAGCGCCCTCTGTAGCCACCGACTCTAGCTGCTCAACACTTGGTCCTGAAAAGGTAACAAAGGTGACACGTCAGCGAAACGCTGAGTAGAGTGGCAACTAAAAGCTAAGAAGTAGTAAGGTGGACAATAGTTGTTATATTTTTTAATTTCTTTCTTTATATTCTTCCCATTTATTCATTATTGAATTATTTCTCAGATCTTTCTCTTGATCTCTAATGTTTCTCGTGGAAACGATCCTGATTGCAGTCTTTTCCAAAAAGTAGAAGTAACACGTGGTGCTCTCCTGGCTGGGAGAGTCCCCCGTGGTGGTCCTACCCTCAGTCAACCACCCCAAGGTCACTAACAGACGTAATGGTGACTACAGCACGTGCGATAAACGCACAAGTAGCTACCCCTCACTGGCATGCGGTCAGTCATTTCCATTAACGGGTGCGCCCAAAGCACAGCACGGAACCAGTATAGGACAGAGCCCTCTCAGTAACAGGGGCCCAGCCCCTCCACAGCAACCAAACAGGGGTCTTGCCCCTCCACAGTCCGTGCACCCTCGCCTGACTACCCTGGTTTGCCCAGTGGGCCTAACAAGTCGATGTAGGAGGGCTAGCAGAACCCTGGGGCCCGTGGGGTAGCTAGTGCTCTCCCTACACTAGTAGCTCTCCTCGGTACTGTGTACACGAGGGCAAAAAGTCGGTATAAAGTGGCCAGACCTAACCCCGGGTCCCTGGGGCAGCTAACTCCGCTCTGCACTAAACAGGGGGACAGTTGCTCTCCTTGGTACTCCGTACTCAAGGGCCAGCTCACTTCCCCAATTCTATTCCATTCACTTTCCAGGAGTTCTACTCCTAATTCCTCGTAGGGTTCATGCTCTTTTAACTCAACCAATTTAGGTTTCACTGTTCCAGCTTTATATCCATATAACACATGTTCTCAACAGTGATTATTCACTCTTAAACAGGCAGCTGTTAACCAATTTACAGCCAGTTATCGTTTCCTTTCTACCTTTCCAAGACTGTAATGTATATATATTCAACTAGTTTTCCAGTCCTAGGATTCATGCCATACCCTAGGATCTATCATTCAATCTAGTTTGTCCTAGGGTTCATGTAATGCCCTAGGATCTATCATTCAATCTAATTTTTCAGCCCTAGGGTTCATGCAATGCCCTAGACTTTATTAATTGTTCCATAAATGTATAATTTTTGATAAATAAATTAAAGGGTGACTCTACCCGAAAAACCAGGAGTACTGGGGGCATGGTCGGCAATCCCGTGCGCCTTTGCAACCCCCAGAGCTGCAACGGAATGATGTCCTAACATAAGGATCAACACAAGGAGTTACTCAGAACAGTATACAATTACTGTAAATAGGTAGAGGAATTAAATCTGGGAAGAACGAAACTTGAAACGCGGAAAACAGACTCCGAATGGACCCTAAATGGGTCAAAAACAACCAGTTCGTCCAAAATCAGACGTCTTGAACTTCTTCCAGATGTCTTAAAAGGTAGCTCAGGTCATACCTTGGTCTGCGTAGTCCTTCAGACATCCAGAAGCCCGCTGGAATGTCTAGACTTGGTTTCAAGACATCCGATTGTCACCCCTGACGTCTGCAAGCCCTCTCCGTCGTCTGGTGCTGTGCCCAGACATCTGATCTATGTGGGATGGAGAGCCCTTGTGCCTTCCCAAACAAGTCCTGCACACACACACGCCTGCTCTTATCACGAAAGGGTGCAGAAGACCTCGGTGGAACGACTGCATGACCGTACACGCGAAAGAAGGAGAGGATAAAAAAAAAATAACGTACCTATCAGACGTCTGGACCTTCCTCCAGACGTCTCCTGCATCGTCTGGACGTAAGTCTAGACATCTGATTCTAGGAAATTTTCCCAGAATCAGAACCTTCTCGCTCTTCGCCCGCAACGCACGGCCGTGCCGCGTCGCATCTGCCTGCTAACTGAGCTGCAGCAGCACCTCCGCTGCATGCCACGCTCACTGCTCTCCCGCCAGTCAGCTCTAGCTGCCCCAGCAAGCTTATACCCTCGCAGTCGATCTCCTTCTTCCTCTCGCAACAACCTCTCCTCCCTACATGCCCACAACAGTCGCTGCTGCCTCTCTCACTCGCCTACTCTCTCGCTGACAGGGAGAAGGAGAAGAAGGCGGTGGAGTGAGGGTGAGGGAGAGGGGAAGCGTATTTGTAAAGCAGTCACGGGGAGAGAGAAAGAGGAAAGGCGACATCTACAGGGAGGGAGAGCAAAGAGAAGAAGGAGGGCGGCGGGTTCAGTCTGCCTCACATGCATGCAGACGCGAACCCGTACATCAAAAATATTTAATACCAGATGTCTGGGAAGGCTTCCAGACGTCTGGGCCACTTCCCAGACGTCTTAAATGACGCTTGATGCCCTGTTCATAACAATATAACAAACTCAAAGGAAGTTTCATCCCCGAAACTTGCGCTAACTAGGGTGCAGGAAAGAACAATATATGCATAACAAACTCAAAGAGGACCGAAGCCGGTCCGAAAGGACGTACCCGCGAAAAGCTCCGGGTACCGCTCCCGCATCGTCGCCTCAGGCTCCCAGGTAGCCTCCTCGTACCGCTGGCTCCTCCACAAAACCTTCACCAGGGGTACCTGCTTTCGTCTCAGACTGCGAACGACTATGTCAAGAATCTACACTGGCCGCTCAGGGTAGGTCAGGTCGTCGCCCACCTCGACGCTCTCATGACTCAGGACGTGATTAGGATCGGCGACGTACTTCCTGAGGTTGGACACGTGGAACACGTCGTGCACACCAGAAAGCTGAGGAGGGAGGGAAAGCCTGTAAGCAATGGGTCCAACCCGCTCCAGAACCTCAAAGGACCCCACGAACCTCGGCGCGAGCTTCCCTCTCACCCCAAACCGCTGCAGGCCCTTCATGGGCGAAACACGAAAGAAGACGTGGTCCCCAACTTCAAACAGTACCTCCCTACGTTTTTGATCTGCATAGCTCTTCTGCTGCTCCTGACAGTGCGGAGTCGCCTGTGAATCTGCTCGACTACCTCCTGACTCTACCGAATCAGTCTGGGGCCAACCTCCCACTTGGTCCCCACCTCAACCCAACTCAAGGGTGCCATACATCTCCATCCGTACAAAGCCTCGTAGGGTGCCATGCCGATGCTAGAGTGATAACTGTTATTATATGCAAACTCCGCCAGGGGCAAGTGCTCCTCCCAAGAGCCCCTCCAGTCCAGTACACAGGCACGCAAAAAGTCCTCAAGTGTCTATATCATGCGCTCAGACTGTCCGTCCGTCTAGGGGTGGTAAGCTGTACAGAACCTCAACTGCGTCCCCAGGGCCTGCTGAAACTCAGCCCAAAACTGGGACGTAAAGCGGGTATCCCGGTCGGATACGATCTCCCGCGAAACTCCGTGTAGACATACCATGTCGCGGATATACCTCTCTACCAACTGAGCTAGTCCCAAGGTGACTCGGATCGGCAAGAAACGTGCCGTCTTCGTCAATCTATCAACAATTACCCAAACTGCATCGTGTCCTTGCTGGGTAACAGGTAAGCCCACCACCAAGTCCATGGTGATGCTCTCCCACTTCCACTCTGGCACTGGAAGTGGCTGTAGCGACCCTGTAGGCCTCTGATGCTCGGCTTTCACCTGCTGGCACACTAAACACTGCTGCACGAATTCACCCACATCCCGCTTCATCCCCTTCCACCAAAACTCGCGTCTCAAGTCATGGTACATCTTCATGTTTCCGGGATGTATGGTGAATCTGGAAGCGTGTGCCTCAGTCAGGAGCTCTCTCAACAGCTCCTCGTCTCTGAGAACGCACAAACGTCCCCTTGTGCGCAGCACCTGGTCGGTAAAAGAGAAGTCTCCAGGGTCTCCTGACAGTACTTTGTCATGCAAGGACTGCAAGTACGGGTCGGCCATCTGTCCTGTGATGATGCAATCTATCAGCTCTGGCCTCGTCTGTCGCGTCACAGTCACTGCCCCACAGCACCCCTATAACTCTAGGGGTCGCCAACTGCTCATCTCCTCCAAAAGGCTCCAACTCTACACCTGTAAACTGGCCAAGTGTGCGGGCGCCTTCCGACTCAAGGTGTCAGCCACCATGTTGGCCTTTCCCGGGTGGTAGGAAATGCTACAGTCATAGTCCTTCAGGAGCTCCAACCAACATCCCTGTCTCATGTTGAGCTCCTTCTGATCAAATAGGTATCTGAGGCTCTTATGATTTGTGAAAATCTCGAAGGTCTCACCATACAAGTAGTGCCTCCAGGTCTTCAGCGCGAAGATGACAGCTACTAGCTCCAGGTCGTGGGTAGGGTAGCTATGCTCATGAGGCTTTAGTTGCTGCGAAGCATAAGAGACAACGCAACCCCTCTTCATGAGCACACCCCCTAACCCCTGCAAAGAGGCGTCTGTGTACACAATGAATCCGCCACTACTGTCTGGTATGGTGAGCACGGGAGCCTAAGTCAGCCTCTCCTTCAGCTCCTGAAAACATGCCTCACAGGCGTCAGTCCAAGTGAAGGGCACGTCCTTCTGGGTCAACTGTGTCATAGGACATGCAATCTGTGAAAAGCCCCTGATAAACCGCCTATAGTAGACTGCCAATCCCAGGAGACTGCGAATCTCAGTAACCGTACGCGGTCTCTCCCACCTAAGCACTGCCTCGACCTTGGCTGGGTCCACTGCTAAGCCATCTCCAGAGATCACATGACCTAAGAAGGTCACCTCCCTCAACCAGAACTCGCACTTGCTGTATTCAGCGTACAGCCTACGTCGTCTCAGTGTGTCCAGAACCATCCGCAAGTGCGGTCCGAACTGCGTCTGATCTCGGGAATAGATGACCACATCATCAATGAATACCACCACAAAATGGTCCAAGTACGGTCTAAACACCCGGTTCATCAGGTCCATGAAGGCAGCGGGGGCATTGGTCAGCCCAAACGGCATGACCAGAAACTCATATTGTCCATACCGGGTGCAAAAAGCTATCTTGGAGACGTCTGCCTCCTTGATCCTCAACTGGTGGTATCCAAACCTCAAGTCGATCTTGTAGAATACCGTGGCACCTCGCAGCTGGTCAAACAAGTCATCGATCCTCGGCAGTGGATATCTGTTCCTGATGGTGACCCTATTCAGCTGTCGGTAGTCCACACAAAGGCATAGGGTACCATCCTTCTTCTTTACAAATAGTACCGGGGCTCCCCAGGGAGATGCGTTGGGCCTCACAAAGCCCTTCTCCAAAAGATCCTGCAACTGAGACTTGAGTTCTCGCAGCTCAAGTGGTGCCATCCTGTATGGTGCTGTGGAGATGGGGCTAATCCCTGGTACTAGTGAGATCTCAAACTCGATCTCACGCTCGGGCGGTAGTCCTGGCAACTTATCTGGGAACACGTCGGGGCACTCTCTGACCACCGCGATACTTTGGAAGTCTCCCACAGGGCTGGGCTCTGCCACCACACAAGCTAGGAAGCCCTCACACCACTAGCTCAAAAGTCTTGCCGCCCGAAGTGCAGAAATGCACCTGAAGCCCCCGTCCACTGGCTGACCGTAGAACTCGAAAGAAGGCAACTCCAGTATGGAGAAGATGATCTTTCTCTCAAAACAGTCCACCAAAGCGTGGTAAGCGGACAGCCAGTCCATCCCCAGAATTACGCCAAAGTCCTCCATCTGTATCATAGTCAGGTCAGTGGGAAGGCTATGTCCCCCAATACTGACCTCGCAACCCATATATACCTCCTCAGCTACAAACAGCTGACCACTCGGACCTCTGATCATGAATGGATCCTCTAATAGCATATAATCCTGGCCCAAACTAACTGTGAAACTGGCTGCGACAAACGAGTGCATAGCGTTGGAATCGAAAAGCGTGTAAACGAGTCTGCCGGAAACTGAAACCATACCTGCCACCACTGATCTCGAAGCTCTGGCATCCCCGTGTGTTAAGGCATTGATACTCCCCTCAGCCCTAGGTGCGGACGAAGCAGCCACACTCTGCATCAGATGGGTAGCTGCTGGCCGGTACCCTCCTCGTGACTGCTGTCCTCCTCCTCGTGCCTGGAAACCGCGGTCTCCTGCTCGCCCTCAAGTGCTCGGTGCGGGAAGCATTTGCTGACCTCCTACCCTAGACGAGCAGTCCCTCCTAATGTGGCTCGGCTGGCCACACTGGTAGCAGAGGGGAACCCGACTCCCGCCCTCAGTGGGTCCCTGCTATCGACTAGGCGGGGGTCCGGTGCTAGCAACTGGCTGCGGTTGAGGGCCCCAAAGGCCACTGATGGCCCTGCAAAACGTGACGGCTCTCCTGCGGGCGCCATGTGTCTCCTGTCTCGCCGGCCATGGAAAAAGTCTGGCTGATAAGGCCTCTTCCGCCCGCTGTCAGTATCTCGCGCGGACGGGTTGGTCTCTTCGTAGGTCATAGTTGCCTCCACCACCCTCAAGAACGTAGGCAGCTTCAGGGGTTTGACATACCCCTGAATCGCAGGCCGGAGCCCCTCGATGAACCTCCAAAGGCGCTCCTCCTCAATGGCTACTACTATCGCTGCGAAGCGGGATAGGTCTAGAAAATGCATGCGGTACGCGCTCACGGTCATCATCCCCTGGCGGAGAGTGTGGAACTCCCGCCTCCTCTAGTCCTACCACGTCTGGGGAAAGTACTGCTCGCAGAAGATGGTGACGAACCGGTCCCAGGTCGACTCGTCCCTCTCCTGTCCCTTGACCGCCCTCCACCACCTGTGTGTCGCACTCTCCAGCTGGTACGTGGCAAAGGCCACGCGGCACTCCATTGAGGGGCGAAGGGTGTCAAAAACCTTCTCGATCTGCTCAAGCCAGTCCTCCGCCTCAGTCAGGTCCTCATCCCCCTTGAAGGAGGGGGGCTTCAGCTTCTGGAACTGCCCGAAAAGCTCGAAGGGGCGCTGTAGTGGAGATGCTGGTGCACCTCCAGGCAAGGAAGCCTTATGCACGGAAGTGTCGGAGGAAGGTGGGGGCGGTGGTGGCCCATCCCCTCCCCCGCGTCCAGCGCCACGTCCGTCGCGTGGTCCCACAGAGGACTCCCCCTCCACAGCCCAAGGGAGAGGCGCTCGTGGCGGTGGGTGGAGCTCCTCTCGCACTATGTCCCATATCAGCTGGGCGAGGTCCTCGGCCTGAATGCCCAGGAGCAGTGGCTGGTCCACTGAGACGTCGACCACAACACGCCCACCCTGCCGACCTCGTCCTCAGCCACGCCTGCGGCCCGCCTCGCTAGTCCAGCATCGAGGCATCTCCTGCAAGGAGACGCCAAAACAGAACGGAAACACGTCAATATGGAACGATATCTAACGAAGAAATCTAAGAGCTTATGTCAAAAGAAACGTTGTGGTGGCTACTCTACTTACAGATACGTGAATTGGTTATTTTTCAGTAAGTTGGTTCACTTCTCGAGACGACCTTGCTCTGGTACCATCTCGTGACGACCCGATTCCCGAATCCCTACGAGACACGAGAATCGGACCGACTCGACTGATCCCAAGACCCAGTCGTCCAACGAGAAAGTAACCAAAAGAGCAGTAAAATAAACCACATTCACCATGTATATAACTAGCAGTAATAAAATACACCAGTAAAGAAAAGAAATACTACAGTATACACCACCACAACAGTAGAGAATTAAACATATATATAAACATGAAGCTTACAATGAAAAGAGTACAGGGGTAACAGAAACTACTCACAACGATAGCAAGAAAAGTACAGTGGGTACTACAAGTAATACTACTGGGCTCTACTAGGCCCAGCGCCCTTTGCAGCCGTCGACTCTAGCTGCTCAACACCAGGTCCTGAAAAGGTAACAAAGGTGAAACGTAAGCGAAATGCTGAGTAGAGTGGAAACTAAAAGCTAAGAAGCAGTAAGGTGGACAGTAGTTGTTATATTTTTTAATTTCTTTCTTTATATTCTTCCCATTTATTCGTTATTGAATTATTTCTCAAATCTTTCTTTTGATCTCAAATGTTTCTCGTGGAAACGATCTTGATTGCAGTCTTTTCCGAAAAGTAGAAGTAACACGTGGTGCTCTCCTGGCTGGGAGAGTCCCCCGTGGTGGTCCTACCCTCAGTCAACCACCCCAAGGTCGCTGACAGACGTAACGGTGACTACGGCATGCGCGATAAATGCACGGGTAGCTACCCCGCACTAGCACACGGTCAGTCGTTTCCGTTAACGGGTGCGCCCAAAGTACAACACCGAACCAGTATAGGGCAGAGCCCTCTCAGTAACAAGGGCCCAGCCCCTTCACAGCAACTAAATAGGGGTCTTGCCCTCCATAGTCTACGCACCCTCGCTTGACAACCCTGGTTTGCCCAGTGGGCCTAACAAGTTGGTCTACAAGGTCTAGCAGAACCCCGGGGCCCGTGGGGTAGCTAGTGCTCTCCCTACACTAGTAGCTCTCCTCGGTACTATGTACACAAGGGCCAAAAGTCGATACAAAGTGGCCAGACCTAACCCCGGGTCCCTGGGGCGGCTAGCTCCGCTTTGCATTAAACAGGGGGATAATTGCTCTCCTTGGTACTCCGTACTCAAGGGCCAGCTCACTTCCCCAATTCTATTCCATTCACTTTCCAGGAGTTCTACTCCTAATTCCCCTTAGGGTTCATGCTATTTTAACTCAGCCAATTTAGGTTTCACCGTTCCAGCATTATATCCATATAACCCATGTTCTCAACAGTGATTATTCATTCTTAAACAAGCAGCTGTTAACCAATTTACAGGCAGTTATCATTTCCTTTCTAGTTTTCCAAGACTGCAATGTATATATATTCAACTAGTTTTCCAGTCCTAGGATTCATGCCATACCCTAGGATCTATCATTCAATCTAGTTTGTCCTAGGGTTCATGTAATGCCCTAGGATCTATCATTCAATCTAATTTTTCAGCCCTAGTGTTCATGCAATGCCCTAGACTTTATTAATTATTCCATAAATGTATAATTTTTGATAAATAAACTAAAGGGTCACTCTACCCGAAAAACCAGGAGTACTGGGGGCATGGTCGGCAATCTCGCGTGCCTTTGCAACCCCCAGAACTGCAACGGAATGAGGTCCTAACACAAGGATCAACACAAGGAGTTACTCAGAATAGTATACAATTACTGTAAATAGGTAGAGGAATTAAATCTGGGAAGAACGAAACTTGAAACGCGGAAAACAGACTCCGAATGGACCCTAAATGGGTCAAAAACAACCAGTTCGTCCAAAATCAGACGTCTTGAACTTCTTCCAGATGTCTTAAAAGGTAGCTCAGGTCATACCTTGGTCTGCGTAGTCCTTCAGACATCCAGAAGCCCGCTGGAATGTCTAGACTTGGTTTCAAGACATCCGATTGTCACCCCTGACGTCTGCAAGCCCTCTCCGTCGTCTGGTGCTGTGCCCAGACGTCTGATCTATGTGGGATGGCGAGCCCTTGCGCCTTCCCGAATAAGTCCTGCACACACACACGCCCGCTCTTATCATGAAAGGATGTAGAAGACCTCGGTGGAACGGCTGCATGGCCGTACGCGCAAAAGAAGGAGAGGATAAAAAAAAATAACATACCTGTCAGATGTCTAGACCTTCCTCCAGACGTCTCCTGCGTCGTCTGGACGTAAGTCCAGACATCTGATTCTGGGAAATTTTCCCAGAATGAAAACCTTCTCGCTCTCCGCCTGCTGTCTGAGCTGCAACAGCTCCTCTATGGTACCCCACGCTCATTGCTCTCCCGCTGGTCGCTCCAGCTGCCCCGGCAAGGTCGCACCCTCGCTGTCGAGCTCCTTCTTTCTCTCGCAACAACTTCTCGCCACACTCCCGCAGCAGTCGCTGCTGCTGCTCTCGCTCGCCCGCTCTCTTGCTGATAGGGAGAAGGAGAAGAAGAAGGCGGTGGAGTGAGGGTGAGGGAGAGGGGAAGAGTATTTGTAAGGCAGCCGCAGGGAGAGAGAAAGAGGAAAGGTAGCATCTACAGGGTGGGAGAGGAAAGAGAAGGAGGGCGGCGGGTTCAGTCTGCGCGCACATGCGCGCAGACGCGAACCCGTACGCCGAAAAAATTTAATACCAGACGTCTGGGAAGGCTTCCAGACGTCTGGCCAGACATTTGGGCCACTTCCCAGACGTCTTAAATGACGCTTGATGCCCTGTTCGTAACAACTAACTTGCCCTATTTGCTTTATTGTGATTTTGCGAGGTACTTCACAAGGAGATCTTCCGCGTAAATCAACCACTCTAGGGCAAGTAACTTCTCTATTCTTCCCTAATCAATCTCCTAATCTTGGGAAGACAAAAAGGAAACAATCAATTAGAAATCGTCTACCTTATTTTTCATAGTAATCATCATTTAAAAGGAAAGTTTTCTAATTTGTGAAATATTTTTTCAAATCTCATTAAAGTTGAAGCGATTCTATTTAGAAGATCCTACCCTAAATTTCCTATGCCTATTTGGGATCATGCTTAATTTCTAAATAACTTTGGGCCAACACATTTCTTGCTTGAAGCCCAATGTAAACATGTCAAGATCAATTCGACTTGGAAATAGAGCCAATTAGGGTTTCTGCATTAGGGTTTCGAAGTGCTAATACACATTTTTGCCTGAATTAAAAGAAAGTTACCCTCCCGCATTTGTGTGCTACCCAAGCCATTGATTGAAAAGATCTAATAAGAAAAACCCTAAAATCAGGCTATAATTTCACTTGAATCTTAAAACCCTTGGACCTAATAACCTGAGAGTTAATCAGGGTGATTTCTGGGTCTTGACCTAGATCTCATTCTACCATCTTTAAGGCAGGTTAAGTGAAGTTGGTCTACATTGTAGGCCCACTAACCTCCAAATTAAGTCACAAGTTGAATTAACTTCTAATCAAGTGATACTCAAGGCACAAATTAGGACATAAAATTGGTAGACTTTAGGTCTTAGGTTCATACATTCCAGTCTACCTGGACCCTCAATGACAAGGAAGGTCAAGTGGGGGAAACCCTGTAACCCGTGAGGATGCTCTACCATGTTGGGGTCTTTGCGAGGCTCTCCCTTCCTGGCTGCCCAGGTAATTCTCGGGTGTGAGAATTTTTTATTTAGAGGTATCATCCACCTCAAAATTGCCTTAGTCATCCAAAAATCTTTGGGTGCCTTGATTGGGTCAAAATTCACATCCAGTCCCTCATCCCTTCTATTTAGTACACATGCACAGGAAGGCTATTAGGTTTTTAACCTAAGAAGCCTCACTAGATCTTCTTAGGAATCTCTTTCAGATCTGATCAACTTCAAGTCTTGACTTTGATTCTACATCTTGATTCCACCATTTTGGTTCAAAAATGCAGCCTGACATGTTAGGAAAACTATTTAGGAAACCTAAGTCCCAAATGAACATGAAAGACAAGATACTTGAGAATGCCTGTAGAAACCATGAAGAATATTGTAAAAGGGACATTCAGGAAAAATTTGCAAAATCAATGAACCACATTTTGAACCGTATAACAATGATATGGACACAAATGAAACACGGTTCAACCCGGGATCACCTATTAGCAGAACACAGTGAATTGGTGAAATTACAAAACAATGATTGTCTGCAATGTTGGTCAAACCCTTCACTTCCAAAAAGATTCAAGGAATTTTTATAAGAACGGGGAGAATTGCTGAATAAGTTATATAGAACAATTGATCAAAAATATCCATTAGAAACTAACAAAACATCTTGGAGTGAGACTAGTGATCACAATAGTTTCCCAAATCTCGGGTTCAAGGATGACAATTGTGGATCCCCAGCCCAAATGAATTCAGATTCAAATTTAGCAATTGACATTCCTGATCTTGATGAGGGTTGGGAGAATCCAATTGCAGGTGATCACGATTTCAAGCCAACCCTAGAGATACAAAACCCTGGTTTGCCAAACTTAGATTTCCTAGACACCTGTGACACTAAGATTAAGTCAGAACCTCTCAATGGTGCAAATTCCACACCTTATTCTGATAAGGTGACTCTCGAGAGCAATTCTGACATCCTTGTAGAGCCCAACCTAGATTCTAGTGATCCAACCCACACCCTTAACCTAGAATCTAGATCTGAGCCTTCTTCGGATGAGTATAAGGCCACGTGTGATGGAAATCAAAATTTAAATCCCGATTAAGATTTTGGGCCTACATTTGAGGAGTGCACCTTGATGTAAACACATTTATTGAGAGTAAAATGCCTATTCATGCATGTTCCTAGGCTTAGATTTGCATTTCATGTTATAAATATTGCACAACATGCATCATTATGCATTTAGAGTAGTATATAATTTAGGTTAATTGTATCCTTTTTGTAGTTAGGAGAGAAGGATATTTATTTCGGAGCCTCGGATTAACGATCTTACCGTACGAATCTGATCAAGATGACAATCGGAGTCCAACGCCTCTGAAATCGCCTCGATCGGAGTCCCATAGCACCATATGCAGTCCGAGGAAGATCAACGGCCAAGGGACTAGGAGACATAATTTGGAGCTTCAAATGACAAATCTGACCTCGTGGATGGATTCGGGTCGATGATCACAGCCTAACGGCATGAAAATTGACTCAATCCGACCTCTATAGCAACCCCTACAACAAGAAGATGACAGCCCAAACTACGCCACGTGGCGCCGCCCAGGCTGCTCAGTGCACACACGCACCACCGCACGTGCGCAGCAGCACGGGCACACGTGCGCATGCACAGGCATGCATGCACACAGCATAGATCCAGCGCGTGGGTGCATGCACGCTCGGCAAAGGTGAGGGAGCACAGCGCCAGATGCATGAGATGGACTTACAGTGATGCTTATAGCCATCGCTAATTCTTCACGCGCCAGCAAAGCCAGCTGTAGGAGTGAGCAGGCATAAACAGGCGTGAGCTGCCCACAGCGACGCCTCCAGCGACGACCTGGATGTCACTAACGATCCCATACCTATTTTTGCCTCTTCTCCTCCACTATAAAAGGACCTACACCCCCTCCCTTCAAGGCCATCCCTACCTATTCTACTCTCACCTACTCCCAAGCTCTAGCAAGCCTACCAACGCTCCATTAAAGCTTGTTCTCAAGCTCCCAAGGCACTTATTAGTGTAGCGAACCTCTGCCCCACCAAATACTCCTCGAACTTCCCATCCCCCTTCATAGGTCACCTTGGAGCCATCCTCCCATCTCCATTCCAGTAGCAGATCATCTCCGTCTTCTCACCTTCATTTCGGAGCCACACCAAAGCTTTCCTCAACACGAAGTCCTTGTGCATCTCATCACCATCTCCTCGCTCCTCACCTCCATTGCCTCGGTCCTCACCTCCTTCGTCCGAGCTTCCGCCAGGCGCCGTCGTCTCGCCGAACAGCCGATTCGAGAGATTTTCTCTCACCTCCCTTTCTTTTTATGCTTTCATAGATTATTGTAATAGAAATTAATGCAACACATCACATTTGATTCCATCTCTATCTTGTGATTGCTTGCCTTTTATTTCAAAAACACAAAAAAATAACAAAACCCTAAAATACCGAAAAGAAACAAAATGAAGCGCGGTTTTCACTTAAAGTAAATGTCTCCTCCCTGTGTTCGACCTGGGACTCCCTTGGAGTTTTGGTATAAATTTTATCTGATCAACGTGTTTTGCAACTATGACGACGGGTTACTCGTAATCCCGATTTCTAACACGTGAAACACTTGCAACCACCTAGCTAGTTGGAGTAGTTAAGGTAGCTTAGCTCAACTAAGTTGAGCTAAGTGGTGTCCCCGGGAGCTGGACTTGAGTTGGCCTGAGCTAGGTGAAGTCATCTTTAGCTAGCTGGAATTGAGTACAACTGGAGGTAGCTGGACTTGAGTTGAGGTAGACTCCAGTCAACTTAGCTAAGCTAGCTAGAGCTCCCAATGAACTGATAGGAGCTAAGATGAGCTAGACTCAACTTAGTTGAGCTGGATCTAAGCTGACTTGAGCTAGGGTGAGCTGAGATGAGCTATCTTGAGCTACCATTCAGCTGAAATGAGCTGCATGGAGGTAGGATGAGCTAATCCTAGTCGAAGTGAGCTGGTATCCAACTATGGTGAGCTGGATTAGGCTAAGTCCTAGCTGGTTTGAGCTTCTCCTTCACCAGTTGTCTTCCTGAGTGCTAGGGTTCTGGGGATCTGACAACCTGATTAACCCTAATACTCAACTACACACATCAAAAAGACAATAAAAGGTATAATGCATGCCTAACCTAATTTATGCCTAATGCTGCCCAAAAACCCATTTAGAGAGTTAAAATCCTAAGAGTTAAGTCTATTTTAAGGTATAAGAATGATGATAAACTAGCGTTTATCAGAGGGGCTGGGGAGAAGGTTCTTCCCTTGGCTTTCGCCTTAGGTTCCTTTGATACCCCCCAACCGCGGTTGTTTGACTCTACTCCCCTAGCTAGACATCAGATTGAATAGAAGAAGCAGATTAACAAAAAATAATCTCGATCTGGGCCCCGAAGAGCGAGTTCAATCCTTAAGGTCAATGTCTACTCTGTTTTAATTAGGCTTAGGTTTGAATGTGCTTTGGAATGTGATGGGCCCTTTGATCGAGAGATTTTTGCTTGTAGAAATAATGCATCAGAAAAATATGTCATCACAATAAAATCACGTGGTGGAAAATCTCCAATCAAAAATTACTAAAAATATACTGACATTGAACCACAAAATCAAGTCGTATCCATGGGGAAGTGTAAACCAATAAATTACAAATATTTGCAGTGGATTATTCAAATATGTTGTACGAGTCTAAATGATACGAAATCGATTCAGTCATAAGTTGTAGCATCAAATGAGATCAAAGATGACTTGAATGAGCATTCACACAAATTATGTAGAAGCAGGAGGGTTTGAGAGCAATTACCCATGATATAAAATATTATATCAAAAATAATAACTCTTCAACCATTGATTTCCTCTGATTCCCTCTCTCCTGTAGCAAAACATGGGAGGTGGATTTCCTTTCTTGCGTGCACATTGGGACCCGCGACTGGTGGCGTGGCTCATCGGAGGAGTAGGGCCAGCGGAGAGGAGCACTCCAGTGGTGGAACGGCGACGTGCGGTGGCCAGAGCTATCACCGATGACGAGGAGGAGGTGTGGCAACAATGGGTTCTTCTAGAGAAGACGAACAATGCATAGAGAGGAGGAGCTATAGCCGTTGCCGTGGCCGCGTGAAGGTGGCACGATGGCGCCAATGTAAGGGTGCACGAGGGCACGCACAAGAGCACGTGAGGGGATGCACTGCTGTGCATGTGGTAGCTGGTAGCAAGGCCGGGAGTGGCCGGTTGCTTGCGCGGAGGAGGTGGATGGGATGGGCGTGGCCGCCACAGTTGCGGCACACGCTGGAGGCAAATGTCTTACCGGTGGCTTGCGCTTGTGTGGAGGCTCATGCGAGGGTGAAGGAGGTCACTACTATTGTGGTTGGCGCAGTGGTTGTTGATGGGTTCCTTCTGCATGCAGAGCTTGAGGATGGAGGAAGAAGAAGTAGATGAAGGGAAGAATGGTGGAGTTGACAGTGGGTGTTGATGATGGTGGTTGCGAATGTGCACGCTGTCACCATGCACAGGAGAATGAAGGTGGGCAGAGGAAGAAGAAGGAGCCCGCTTCATATCCATGTTGCCCACTTGAAGCATAAGGTGCGCCCAGGCCACATTGTGGATGGTGCAAGGAAGAAGCCACCCCAAAGCACGATCGCAGAGGTTTTCTTATAGAAGTTCCCGCGGTCTGTTTCAATCGCTCAAAATTTCCTCCAACAACTGGACGAAGATACCGAGCGGTTGAGATGGATGCGGTGAGGATTGGCTGACTTGATTTGGCGATGGAGAGACAGTGCGTTGAGTCGGGAAGGTGTTGCGCATTCTGCAAGAAGGAAGAGAACAAAGAAACAAATAGGGTTATTTATACAATTAATCTAAAATAATGCATGAAATACATGTCACTATAATGGAACGTATAAATATGCATGCAAGCCCTTATTTATAAACTAATCTTTTTTTATATTAAAGTATGCTATGTACATGCAAACATTAATTTAGTAATTAGTCATTTAAGCATTTACTTAGCCCACAATTGTGGTCTCATCAAACGCCCCCATGCCTAGCTTTTGCTAATCCCTAGCAAAAGTAAAAAGTGATGGAAGTGACAAAGATTTCTTCTTTTCTTATTCCAAACATTTAGAGATCCAGACAAGTGTGAAGTGATAGTAGCCTAGGTAACGGATCCAAGTGAAAAGCCAACTTACATTTGCAGTTCGCACTTAACCCTTGATGAAATTCTATTAGGATAGGCAAGTACTTCCTTCAAGAATAAAGTAGAAAATGATCTATAATTTGACCCCACCTTTTTGGCTTAGGTAGGAGATACTGAGTTGAATGGATTTATATTTGGTGGCTCACACTTATCTAGTGCTACATGTCATCTAATACTGCAAACTCTAGATCTCTAGACTATCAAGCAAGTCACCCCAGAGCAAGACTGAAAAGAACTATGCTCTCTATGTATTCCTTTGCACTAACTCACTCTCTCTTTTCTTTTTCTTTTTCTTTTTCTTCTTCCTTTTTTGAGATCACATATCTTACCCAATTTTGTAAATGTACTCACTGTTTGGTGGCCTTACGTGGCATTCACACTTCAAGTAAAGTCCTAATAACCCTACAACTAAGTTAGAGGTCCTCAGCCAATATTCGGGTGATCAGAAATACTGAAAAATAGGTATGGTTCATATTTGGTGGATCACAATGGGTGTGTTTGTTGTTGCCTCAAAAACATTGACACAAAAAAAAAATTACATGAAGATAAAACTCCAAATTAGTGATGTAAACATGATTATATCACAGAAACTATCTATTTACACATGTTCTTAGGTATAGAACTGTATCACATATTATAAATATTACATAACATGCATCATCTTTCATTTAGGGTAGTCAGTATAAAATTTAGGTTAATTGTCTTCTTTTATGGCTAGGGACAGGGCAACTTGTTAATCAGGATCAAAGATCCAACCTTACGAATCTAATTAGGGTGATGATTGGAGTTCAACGACTCTAAGATCGCCCTGATCGGACATCCACAGCACTAAATAGAGATCGAGGAATCCTAAATATCAAGGGCCAAGATGGTGTTAATCCACACCTCAGACGACAATCGACCGCACAGATGGGTTCGGATCAACGATCGTAGCCTAACGGCGCAATAATCGATCCAATCCGACACCCGTGGCACCGTCTACAACACACAAAAGATGGACGGCCAAGATGGTGCCACATGGCACCATCTCAACCACCCAACCAGCCCCAAGGACTTGCCTCTGCTCTTCTTCTTCACCCGCTCGACAAATCTCCACCGTTGGATGCCCATCCAACGGTCACAGATCCGCACGCACAAATCCATCGCGTGACACAAACGAAGGCGTAGCGTAGTGGCCGAGCGCCTCTTCGCGAGCAAAGGGTCCGTGTTGGGAGCGCTGAATCGGTGTTTAAAAGTATTGCATTATAATACAGTCGAAATAGCGTTCAAAACAAATACAATTTTATTACTCGAATATATTCCGAGGTCAAACACAGGAAGCAAATGGAATTCCCACACTAAACTTGGCAATTAATGAAAATTGAACATAAATCATTACTCAAAAACTAATCATGAATGTAGAGCATATGAGTATGTCAAGAGTAAAAAGAATTGTAGACCAGATAATAGTTACTAAAATTAATTAAAGAAGAAAATATAAATTCAGACGTCTGATTGCAAAATCAGACATCTTAAATGACCCTGGCTACAGTGCTTTTCCTTCTTTTCTTCTTCTGATCTCTTTCTCTGATTTATCTTTTCTTCTTCTTCTTCTTGTGCCTTTGCGATCCCTCTTCTTTCTCTTCTTCCTTTCCTTAACTTTCTCTGCCTTCTGCATTCTCTTCTCCCTTCTACCTTAGCTTCCTTCTTCTTCAGCTTCTTCCTTCTTCTCTGCTTTGCCTTAAGCCCTGCAGTGCTCCTCTCCTTCTTCCTTTTCTTCCTTTTCTGCCTGACCTCCTCTTCTTCTCTGAATTGGCTAAGTGTTGGAGCAAACTCTTTAGAGCAAAACCCCCCTTACCCTGGGTAGCTCTCCTCTCTCTTTCTCACTTTTCTATTTTAGAGCCGCTCTCCCAGAGCCTTTAGCCAGTCAGGTAATCGGACCTAACGGTGACCTGGGTCCAGGCTCACCAACGTGTGTGGTGAGCAAGGAGTGAATAGGTCGAGTAGTCGGGTCATGGCCAGGTTCGCATATTAGGTGCCGCAGACGAGTCCGATGAGAGGGGGGAGGAGGACCTCACCCTCAGTGTTGGAGGCGAAGGACCTCAAACACTTTTTTCCATTTATGTGCACAAGGGTGCCTTTCCACTTCCGAGGTGGGACTAAATGTCCCACCTGTCTTCCCCGCGCAGCAGCATCAGATGGCTTCCTCAGTTGGCAAGGCTGCAGAGGTGATGACTCCAACTGAGAGCTTGGATGCATGCGCAAGAGTCTTATGCACGTCCTAGGAGTGTCTTCCTGAGATTGGTAGCACCTGATGAGAGCCTCCCGATGGGCCATAACTAGCTCATTTTGACCCAACAAAGAGAATAAAAGCTCCTACATAACCTAGTAGAAGGCCTAAATGAAGGAATAAGTATTCTGGGAAGAAAACATGAGATAAAGGTTAAAACTGCAATTTTACCATTGCAGTACATAAATGGGATTTCTCTGAGACAAAACATAGGTCAAATGGTCTAAATGAAATAAAAAGTGGGTTGAATCAATCAGAAATGGGTTCATGTGCAATCTAGGAATTAAATGACATTTGGTAACCCTAAAATAGACCCGCTTAAATCAACAAGGTTTCGGTCAGGATAAAAATCAAGTAAACCCTCTAGAAATCATGGAAAAATATCCCCTAGGGTTTAGAACACTCAATTTGGCCTTGTGAACCAAGTTTAACCTAGATTAGGGTCCTAGCTCATTAATTGACCTAATTTGGGTTTTTATGCAAAATGCTAAGTCAACCATGGTCAAACCTAAAATCTAACTTCACTATTGGATTCCTTAGGTCCAAATTAGGTTTGTACCAAAATTTGGACCTAAGGGGAGGTCATCTTGACCTACTTTGCAATTCAGTACACCCAAATCATAATTTGGTCCCTATCTTTTGAAAATCATCGTAGAGAGCCCCCTAACTTCCTCGCCACCTTTGCAATCAGGTCCTTTCACCATTATTGGGGCAGAATCCTGCTCCGACAAGGATTAGAGAGGGAATACTCTCTGATTCCTCCGAGATCCCCTCCCAGAAATGGAAGGGAGATTCTCTGAGGAATTCCCTTCCATCTGAGGCCAGTCTTGATCCCTGGTGTGAACCCAATCTCTCGTGCGAGCACACGAGAGATGTGGGTATCTACCCACTTTCCTTCTTCGGTGAGCCGTCGGAGATAGATACGTGCCCTCCAAGCTCTGAACACACGACCCAATGCCTATAAAAGAACCCCCAAACCCGGCCGCTCATTTTCAGCTTGACTTGGCCGGACTTCCACCTCAAATTCTTCTCCTTCTTCTCCGGCCAAGGGTCCAGCGAGCTCCGACGAGCCCCCCTTCCCTTCCTCTTCGCTCTGCCACAAAACCAGTGACAGAGTCATCTTCCTGATTCTCCTCCGCGTCGTGCAACACCCGCGCACACCGCTTCAGCCCCGTCGTCACCACCGTCCTCCCCCACTGGACATCTTCTTCCCCGGCGGCAGTCGATACGGCCATCCGCCTCTCTGCCCCTTTCGTACCTTTAAGTAGGTTAAAATCATTCCCCTCTATCCCCTCTTTCATTTCCTCACTGTATTTCACTCAATCGACCCCTCGACCGCCGCCGTCCACCGTCACCTTCCTCACCTCCGGCCACCCTCCGGCGAGGAGCTCCCATCACTCCGCAGCCCCACGTGCCTCGCTGACCATCACATAACCTCTGCTTCACCACACTGAGTATCCTCCACCCGTCTATAGACCCGCTACGCCTACCCAACGGTCCCCCGAACTCACCCATCCATTCGGCCACAGGGCGACCAAGGCATGCACACCTAGGCCACCCTGCGGCCTGCCACCTTGCCCTTCACCTTCGCCGTGACAAGGCGATGGTCCCCCGGTGATCGGATTAAGCCGAGAGGCTCGGTTCATGTCTGACAGTTCTCAAGCCCCAGCCACCATTGACGGCGACTCAAAGAAGCTCCAAGCTCGCTCCAGGCTTTAGGACGGCCAGGCTCCAGGTGCAGCTCACTCGTGGAGGCATTGCGAAGATATCTGGTCCATCGAGAAATGCAACGAAGTCCGCAGCCTTGGCAATTGAAGGAGAGAGTTGTGCGGGCGCGCGCGAGAGAAGTCCGGGACTAATAGTCCCACATCAGTAACCTACAAGGTGCTGGTGTGGTTTAAATTGATTTTCTCATATCTTCTCTTGCCTCCGAAAGCACTTGGGGTGAGGTACCTCACCTATTTCACGGTGCCTCATCCGCGATTTCACCACGTGGATCTGGCGCGATCCGACCCGACCCTGAGCACACCTCGTGCATCACCCACACACCGGTGCGCCAGGTCACGGGCATGCGATCCGACCCGTTAACCCGACTCTGGGAGAGCTCGCTGAGGGTGGTTCTCAGAGAGAGAGAGACGCAAAGGTGTGGGTAGAGGGGTTAGGTTTTGTTGTACCTTGCTGTGGTTGTGCAGGGAAGGAAGGAGTGAAGGAAACACTTAGCCGCTGCTAGCAAAGGGAAGAAGAGAAGGAAGCAGAAGGCAAAAATGAAGAAGGAAGGAAGCCAGTGAAAAGAGCAGGAAGAGGCGAAGGAAAAAGAGAAGAAGAGAGGCCAAGACAGAAACCAAAGAAGAAGACTCGTTGATACAAAGAAGAAGAAGGCAGAAGAGAGACTGCAGAGAAAGAAAGAAATATCAGAATCAAAAGAGAGAAGAATAATAATCAAAGGAGGAAAATACTTTTAAGACGTCTGATCAATTTTACTCTTTTGCCTGGATTACTTTTTAAATGCATTTGAATTAAACTTTTGAGTAAATTAGAGTGTTCAATTACATTTGAGATTAGTAGTAAATTCCGATTGCTCCCTGTGTTCGACCTCGGATACTCCGATTTTCGAGTAATAAAATCTTTATTTGTTTTGAACGCTTTTTCGGCTATACTACGACGCGACATTATTCTCACTTTAAAACCCGATCAAGCGCGCTTAACAGTACCTGGAGCTGCAGCAAGGGTGCTTCATGCTCGACAGTAATGGCAGACCATGGCCAGAACCTGAAATCAATAGCACAGCCTCGCGGCCACATAAAATCGCTTAGGGAGCGTCGTCGGACCACGACGGATGTGATGGGCGTAGTTTCGTGGCGTGTGGGTGGCTGTGGTGGAGTGTCTAGGGCTTACTGTGGGCATGTGAGTGGGTGTGTTCGATGGGGTGTTTAGGTGGTCGATGGAGAGATTGGAGTGAGGGGATGTGATCAAGGAGTCGAGGCCGAGGCCATAGGGTGGTTGGCGAGGTGGATGGAGGTGCGGAGCGATGGGAGCACCTCGCCAGTGGTATTGCTGAAGGTGGAGAAGGTGACGGTGGTTAGTGGCGTCAGTGGGTGATTTTGAGAAATAGAGAGGGACAGAAAGTGGGAGAGAATAGGGAACTTGGGAAACCTAATTTAAGAGACGAAAGGGAAGGAAATCCCATGCCGGTCTGGTTGCCGGATGTGGGGAAGATGAAGACCTCCGTAGATGAGGCGGCGGCAAAGACGGGGCAGAGGCGACGTCGGCCGGTGTTGCGCGACATGGAGGACTGAGAGGAAGACAACCCAACCACTGGTATTGTGGTTGGGCAACGAGAGAGCAAGGGAGAAGCCGCCGAAGCTTGCAGAGTTGTTGTGGCCGAAGGGGAGAGAGGAATTGAGGGGGAACCGGCCCAATTTCAAGCTGAGGAGACTCGATTGGATCTAAGGAGTCTCTAAATAGGTCTTTGGAGAGGGATTTGTGCTTGGAAGGCAAGCTTCCAAGAAAGGTAGGGTCGCCGGACTTTGAAGCTTTAAGAGACCCAAATCTCTCATGCATTCGCATGAGAGATTGGGAAACAATTAGGGCATCAAACTGGGTTCCTATTGAAGGGATTTTCTCAGAGAATCTCCCTTCCAATTTTGGAGGGGATTCCCTGATTAATCAAGAAAAAACCTCCTTTCAAAGCTCGTTAGAGTAGGATTCCTCCGCTATAATGGCGGAGGGACCTATTTGCAAAGACGATGAAGTAGCTAAGGGGCTAAATGCAAGCATTTTTGAAAGTTAGCTGTAGAAATGTAATCAAACTGGACCTTTTTGCAAAGTAGGTCAAGATGAGTTCCCCTTAGGTCTAAATTTTGGTACAAACCTAATTTGGACCTAAGGAATCCAATGGTGAAGTTGGATTTTGGGTTTGACCACATTTGACTAGGTAATTTATGCAAAAACCTAATTTAGGGCAAATATCTGTCTAAGACCCCATTCTAGGTTAAGATAGGTTCCAATGGCAAAATTGAAGGTACTAAACCCTAGAGAATAGTTTTCTATGATTTTTAGAGGGTTTAAGTGAATTTTATCCTGACAAGAACCTTGGCTAATCAAGTGCATCTGTTTTAGGGTTTCAAGATGTCATTTAATTCATAGAACTCACACAAACCCTTTTCTGTCTGATCCAACCCACTTAGACTCTTATTAAGACCATTTGACCTTTGTTTAGCCCTTGAGAAAACACATGGTGTACTGCATTGGTAAAATTATTATTTTACCCTTATTTTCTTATTTTCCTCTCTGAATGATTGTGCAATAAATTATGACCTTCAGTTGGTTATGTAGGAGCATTTATTCTCTTCATTAGGTCAAAATGGGCTAGTTATGGCTTATGATGGTGTTCCCATCATACCCCCATGCCTAACTTTTGCGAGTCCCTTAGCAAAATTTTAAGGTCTTAACTTGAATTCTAGACCATGCAATCCTTTGATGCTCAAAAACTGCGATGTGTGCTTTCTTCTATAGATTAGGTTAAAATGCCGATAGTAGTCCTAGAGGTACTCAAGTACTAACCAAGATCCAGACCTGACCAGCTCTAGCCTCAGTCTACCACGAAGGTTTTTAAGGCCCACAGGAGCTATCCTAAGGTTTGTTGGACTCCGCGGTTAAAGCACCCATGCTTGTAACATATTTTAGCCTCGGTTCAGTTTGTAGTGCGCTTTTGTAAGAGAGAGACAGAGGAATTTTCTTTTTAGAGAGTTTTCTCTCTCTTTTCTTTTTATTTCTAGCTTCGGATTGGCTTCACAACACGGTCTGTATCAGATTCCTAGTCTCCATCATCAATCCTTGAAGGGTCCCTGGCAATTGATGCTTCGAGATAGCACCACCCATGGCAACCCCTAAAACCCTGGCTTTCAAGATTTCGAGATAATCCCGCCCATGGTGTTCTGTAGCTAAATCCAGACCCTGGCAATCAACATTTCGGGATAATGCCACCCATGGCATCTGAACCAGCACAGGGTGCTTACATGCCCCCGATAGGATATGTAAATATCCTAGGAGACAAGCACCGAGGAGACGATATGTTATTGTGCATCTTCGAGGGGAATTTCCTACCTCTCCGTGCCAGGAACTCATCCAAATCAACTTGTGTTGATCGATCGCTCCTAATTTGGCCAACTTTTTCAGAATGATTTAAACGCATTTGCGTGATTTCGATACTTATGAGCACTGAACCAAACTCTGTGTGGATTGGGGTGCTTAGGTTACCAAGTCCCGCAAATCAAACGTCAGTTAACGTGGTCGAATGCTCCCTAAGCCTTAGACCTAATACTTAAGCTTCGCATTTTCCTCAACCTCTTGAGGAGTATCTAGATCTTAGTGGATACTTGAATTTTTAAGCTTATGGTCATAGCCCAAGAGGCCTAAAATCCGCGTTCCTACTAATCTCTTCTTTGTTTCATTCGCACTTTTTGCTTTTCATTTTCTTTTTCTCTTAATATGGTCTAGGGCTAAGTCAATTCCTTAATTTCTTACTAATGACAACCTCTTTTCCTTTCTTTTCAACTTGTGCTCCCTTTTGACATTTTTATCTCCTCCCCTTTTTCTCCTCAAAATTTGATATGCCATCAAAATTTTCTCTCCTCTCATTTTTTTGTTCTTTTTCACAATTTTTTATTTTTTTAGTATTCTTTTTGGATATGAGATTTTTTTTGTGAGAATCCTTCCAATTTGATTTTTTTGTATGTTTGCACTTTACCAAACCCCCATGCCTACGTTTTGCAATGTCCTCATTGTAAACAGAGGGTGTGAAACAATTCTGGGTTCAGGAATTTAGAACAAGATAATCGGGTGGGCGAATGAGTCGAGAATGACTGTTGCAGACGATTTCAAGCTCAGCACATGTACCAGAGGTGGGATCGATTGTTCTAGAACTGAACTTAGGGTGCAATAGATGTGAAGTATCAAAGGAAAATTAGAAGGATCTCAGGTTTTTGGAATGATGGATTGCCTACCATTAAGAGCTAAATTCAACGCCTTCAGCCGAGCAGGAAATGGTATGGAGGAGTGGTCAAATCAGCTAAGTTTTGTAAAACAAGCACCTTGATCAAGAGCCTGGTTGGTCCAACCCAGTGCTTGTTCAGATCAACAGGCTGATGATGCAGCCCAAACCCAATCAATCTGGTGGGTTGATAAATGTAGATAAAGAGATGTAGGACCCACCATATACTGTGAAGCTCGGAATGATGCAAAAGTGTGAATCCAAGGTTTGGCTGAGTCGAATCAGCCTAGTCATAGTAGGGATCCTCAAATGAAAAAGAATCAGTGGAGGATGTAGGAACCCTACAGGAGTGATCAGAGAAGGATGGGGCATGTTTTGTAGTCTGATTGATGTCCAAAACCCGATAAAGATGTGGAGGCGAATCATCTGCAATCGTCTCAGTAAGAAGGGAATCAGAATAGAAATTGAGTCTGGGTATGGGTTGGGGTTGAAAATGGGTTTGGGATGGTTCTGTATATGTAGAGGAGGTGGCATCAATAAGAATTGTGTATGAGGGCTCATTTAAAAAAGAATTAAAGGTGGGTTCATTTATAGAGTCCTCATAGTAGCCAGTAAACTCAAAAGTGAATGCCTGAAGAGTGTTTATAGGATGAAGAAAATATGAGTCAAGAAAAGATTCGAATTCATGGTTGTAGTCACTCTCGGCACTTTTTGGTTCTAATTCCTGAGGATTGAAAGGAAATGATTCCAACTCAATGGAACCTGATTTTAAATCAATAATCTCAGGATCAAGGACCTCAGAGTTAGAGTTGAAGAATGGATCTTGTGTGCTGAGGTCGTAGATTGGCTCGTAGTCGTTAGGAAACAATGGTTCTCCGAAATCATGGTAAGATTCGAAATCGTCGGAGAACTTGCGAGAATCAAGTTCTGAATTTGATTCGAGATCAGAGGTTCCACCACATAATAAATCACAAGATGTAGACTTAGCAACTTGACTTGGGTCTAGCCTATTTGTAGATTCTGAGCTTAAAAAGGTGTCCCTATTTGATCTGGGCTCAGGTTTATAGCTTGTAGGGAAGACCCAATCAAAACCCCACTCTTCCAACTCCTCGATTTTTGTATCGTAGATTGGTGTGACTTCCAAAAAATGAATATGTTTCTCTGAGGATGTTGGAGAGGGACATTCATCAAATAAAGGCCCAAAATCATCATCCCAATTGAAACTTTGATCTTCGTCATACGGGGCCTTGTAATCATCCCAATAAGATTCAGATCCAGATTCTAGCCTAAGGATGTGGGTTGAATTACTAGAATCTAGGTCAAAAGTGCCTTCGAGGGTCACCTTATCAGAATAAGGGTCGGGATTTACACCCTCAAGAGGTTCTAATTCAATCTCATCAATACAGGAGTCTAGGAATTCTATGGTTGGTGAACCAGGGTGTTGGTTTCCTAGGGCTGGCTCAAAATCGTGTTCTCCTCCAATTGGAATCTCCCAACCTAATTCAAGATTAGGCATGTCATATTCCATCTGGGTTGGGAATCCACAACAACCTTGTCTCTCAAACCCGGGATTTAGAAATCATGTTGATCCTTACTATTATTCCAAGATGTTTCATTAACTGTTTGGGGCATGTACAGGTATTTTTGATTGATAACTTGTTTCAACAATTTCATCATTTCTTCCAGTTTTCAAGATCATCTTGGTGTTTTTCCCAAAGTACAGAATTTGTAATACATTGGAGATATTCAAGGTTTTGCGATTTTTCTATCTCAATGTATCCTGTTATGAGAATATCCCAGGTTGATCCCTTTGTTGCTTCTGTTAATAATAATTGGGCATAATTTATGATGAAGGTTGTTGTTGTTACACTAACTTGAATGTCTTCTACTAGTTTTAAGGTTTTGTAATCAATGTCATAAAATTTAAGGGCATCCTGAACCATTTTATCTCTCATGTATCTTTGAGATTCGGGCTTCTTCAATGGTTTTCCTAAGTAACCAAGCTGCATTGTTGAATCAAATGGTGGAATCAAGATGTAGAATCAAAATTCAAGTTTAGATTGAAGTGATTTGATCTGAAAGAGAATCCCAAGAAAATATGTGTGTGCTCTAAATAGAAGAGATGAGGGACTGGATGTGATATGGACCCAATCAAGGTACCCAAAGATTTTTCGATGACTATAGAGGTTCGGGGCGAATGATACCCTTGGATCAGAAAGTCGTCCACCTGAGAATTACCTGGGTAGCTAGGAAGGGAGAGTCCCGCAAAGACCCCTACATGGTGGAGTGCCCCCACGGGTTACAGGGTTTCCCCCACCCGACCTTCCTTGTCACTGAGGGTCCAGGTAGACCAGAATGGATAACTTGACCTCTTAAGTCTACCAGTTTTATGTCCTAATTTGTGCCTTTGTTTTCACTTGAATTAGCAGTTGTTTTGACTTGTGACCTAATTTGGAGGTTGGTTGGCCTACAATGTAGTCCAACTTTACCTGACCTGCCCTAAAGATGGCAGAATGACTCTAGGTAACGACCTAGAAATCACCCTGATTTGACTCCTAGGTTATTAGGTCCAATGATTTTAGGGTTTGTCTTAATTAGCTCTTTTCAATCAAGGGTTTGGGTAGCATACAAATGCAGGCAGTTTGTTTCCTTTTATGTAGGCAAGTGTGAACTAGAACTCCAAAAACCCTAACAATTGAAACCTTAATTAGTTCCATTTCCAAGTCCTCTTTGATCTGAAAAATGTTCTCCTTGGACTTCAAACAAGAAGTACGTAGTCCAAGAAGATTAGAAATTAAGCGTAATTCCTAATAGGAACAGGAATTTTGGGGTAGGATCTCTCACAAGAATTGCTTCAACATCAATGAGATTTGAAAAAAAATTTCGCAAATCAGGAAACTTGCCTTTTAAATGATAATTACAATGAAAAATAAGGTAGGTGATTCCTAATTGATTGTTTCCTTTTTGTCTTCACAAGATTAGGAGGTTGATTACGGAAGAATAGAGAAGTTACCTACCCTGGAGTGGTTGATTTGCGTGGAAAATCTCCTCGTGAAGTACCTCGCTAAATCACAATCAAGCAAATAGGGTAAGTTAGTGCTCAAATATAATCAAATAATGCAGAGACTAGTAGTGAATTGCGTGTTGCTCCCCGGCAACGGCGCCAAAATGTTGGGACCACTGAATTGGTGTTTAAAAGTATTGCATTGTAGTACAGCTAAAATAACGTTCAAAACAAATACAATTTTATTACTCGAATATATTCCGAGGTCGAACACAGGGAGCAAATGGAATTCGCATACTAAACTTGGTAATTAATGCAATTTGAACACAAATAATTACTCAAAAACTAATCATGAATGTAGGGCATATGAATATGTCAAGAGTAAAAAGAATTGTAGACCAGATAATAGTTACTAAAATTAATTAAAGAAGAAAATATAAATTCAGACATCTGATTGCAAAATCAGACATCTTAAATGACCCTGGCTACAGTGCTTTTCCTTCTTTTCTTCTTCTGATCTCTTTCTCTGATTTCTCTTTTCTTCTTCTTCTTCTTGTGCCTTTGCAAGCCCTCTTCTTTCTCTTCTTCCTTTCCTTAACTTTCTCTGCCTTCTGCATTCTCTTCTCCCTTCTACCTTAGCTTCCTTCTTCTTCAGCTTCTTCCTTCTTCTCTGCTTTGCCTTAAGCCCTGCAGTGCTCCTCTCCTTCTTCCTTTTCTTCCTTTTCTACCTGACCTCCTCTTCTTCTTCTCTGAATTGGCTAAGTGTTGGAGTAAACTCTTTAGAGCAAAACCCCCCTTACCCTGGGTAGCTCTCCTCTCCCTTTCTCACTTTTCTATTTCAGAGCCACTCTCCCAGAGCCTTTCGCCAGTTAGGTAATCGGACCTAACGGTGACCTGGGTCCAGGCTCACCAATGTGTGTGGTGAGCAAGGAGTGAATAGGTCGAGTAGTCGGGTCATGGCCAGGTTCGCATATTAGGTGCCGCAGACGAGTCCGATGAGAGGGGGGAGGAGGACCTCACCCTCAGTGTTGGAGGCGAAGAGCCTCAAACACTTTTTTCCATTTATGCGCACAAGGGTGCCTTTCCACTTCCGAGGTGGGACTAAATGTCCCACCTGTCTTCCCCGCGCAGCAGCAACAGATGGCTTCCTCAGTTGGCAAGGCTGCAGAGGTGATGACTCCAACTGAGAGCTTGGATGCATGCGCAAAAGTCTTACGCACTTCCTAGGAGTGTCTTCCTGAGATTGGTAGTACCTGGAGCTACAGCAAGGGAGCTTCACGCTCGACAGTAATGGCGGACCATGGCCTGAACCTGAAATCAATAGCACAGCCTCGCGGCCACGTAAAATCACTTAGGGAGAGTCGTCGGACCATGGCGGATGTGATGGGCGTAGTTTTGTGGCGTGTGGGTGGCTTTGGTGGAGTGTCTAGGGCTTACTGTGGGCGTGTGAGTGGGTGTGTTCGATGGGGTGTTTAGGTGGTCAATGGAGAGATTGGAGTGAGGGGATGTGGTCAAGGAGTCGAGGCAGAGGTCATAGGGTGGTTGGCGAGGTGGATGGAGGTGCGGAGAGATTGGAGCACCTCGCCAGTGGTATTGCTGAAGGTCGAGAAGGTGACAGTGGTTAGTGGCGTCAGTGGGTGATTTTGAGAAATAGAGAGCGACAGAAAGTGGGAGAGAATAGGGAACTTGGGAAACCTAATCTAAGAGACGAAAGGGAAGGAAATCCCATGCCGGTATGGTTGCCGGACGTGGGGAAGATGAAGACCTCCGTAGATGAGGCGGCGACAAAGACGAGGCAGAGGCGACGTCGGCCGGTGTTGCGCGACATGGAGGACTGAGAGGAAGACAACCCAACCACTAGTATTGTGGTTGGGCAACGAGAGAGCAAGGGAGAAGCCGCCGAAGCTTGCAAAGTTGTTGTGGCCGAAGGGGAGAGAGGAATTGAGGGGGAACCGGCCCAATTTCAAGCTGAGGAGACTCGATTGGATCTAAGGAGTCTCTAAATAGGTCTTTGGAGAGGGATTTGTGCTTGGAAGGCAAGCTTCCAAGAAAGGTAGGGTCGCCGGACTTTGAAGCTTTAAGAGACCCAAATCTCTCATGCATTCGCATGAGAGATTGGGAAACAATTAGGGCATCAAACTGGGTTTCTATTGAAGGGATTTTCTCAGAGAATCTCCCTTCCAATTTTGGAGGGGATTCCCTGATTAATCAAGAAAAAACCTCCTTTCAAAGCTCGTTAGAGTAGGATTCCTCCGCTATAATGGCGGAGGGACCTATTTGCAAAGACGATGAAGTAGCTAAGGGGCTAAATGCAAGCATTTTTGAAAGTTAGCTGTAGAAATGTAATCAAACTGGACCTTTCTGCAAAGTAGGTCAAGATGAGTTCCCCTTAGGTCTAAATTTTGGTACAAACCTAATTTGGACCTAAGGAATCCAATGGTGAAGTTGGATTTTGGGTTTGACCACATTTGACTAGGTAATTTATGCAAAAACCTAATTTAGGGTAAATATCTGTCTAAGACCCCATTCTAGGTTAAGATAGGTTCCAATGGCAAAATTGAAGGTACTAAACCCTAGAGAATAGTTTTCTATGATTTTTAGAGGGTTTAAGTGAATTTTATCCTGACAAGAACCTTGGCTAATCAAGTGCATCTGTTTTAGGGTTTCAAGATGTCATTTAATTCATAGAACTCACACAAACCCTTTTCTGTCTGATCCAACCCACTTAGACTCTTATTAAGACCATTTGACCTTTGTTTAGCCCTTGAGAAAACACATGGTGTACTGCATTGGTAAAATTATTATTTTACCCTTATTTTCTTATTTTCCTCTCTGAATGATTGTGCAATAAATTATGACCTTCAGTTGGTTATGTAGGAGCATTTATTCTCTTCATTAGGTCAAAATGGGCTAGTTATGGCTTATGATGGTGTTCCCATCATACCCCCATGCCTAACTTTTGCGAGTCCCTTAGCAAAATTTTAAGGTCTTAACTTGAATTCTAGACCATGCAATCCTTTGATGCTCAAAAACTGCGATGTGTGCTTTCTTCTATAGATTAGGTTAAAATGCCGATAGTAGTCCTAGAGGTACTCAAGTACTAACCAAGATCCAGACCTGACCAGCTCTAGCCTCAGTCTACCACGAAGGTTTTTAAGGCCCACAGGAGCTATCCTAAGGTTTGTTGGACTCCGCGGTTAAAGCACCCATGCTTGTAACATATTTTAGCCTCGGTTCAGTTTGTAGTGCGCTTTTGTAAGAGAGAGACAGAGGAATTTTCTTTTTAGAGAGTTTTCTCTCTCTTTTCTTTTTATTTCTAGCTTCGGATTGGCTTCACAACACGGTCTGTATCAGATTCCTAGTCTCCATCATCAATCCTTGAAGGGTCCCTGGCAATTGATGCTTCGAGATAGCACCACCCATGGCAACCCCTAAAACCCTGGCTTTCAAGATTTCGAGATAATCCCGCCCATGGTGTTCTGTAGCTAAATCCAGACCCTGGCAATCAACATTTCGGGATAATGCCACCCATGGCATCTGAACCAGCACAGGGTGCTTACATGCCCCCGATAGGATATGTAAATATCCTAGGAGACAAGCACCGAGGAGACGATATGTTATTGTGCATCTTCGAGGGGAATTTCCTACCTCTCTGTGCCAGGAACTCATCCAAATCAACTTGTGTTGATCGATCGCTCCTAATTTGGCCAACTTTTTCAGAATGATTTAAACGCATTTGCGTGATTTCGATACTTATGAGCACTGAACCAAACTCTGTGTGGATTGGGGTGCTTAGGTTACCAAGTCCCGCAAATCAAACGTCAGTTAACGTGGTCGAATGCTCCCTAAGCCTTAGACCTAATACTTAAGCTTCGCATTTTCCTCAACCTCTTGAGGAGTATCTAGATCTTAGTGGATACTTGAATTTTTAAGCTTATGGTCATAGCCCAAGAGGCCTAAAATCCGCGTTCCTACTAATCTCTTCTTTGTTTCATTCGCACTTTTTGCTTTTCATTTTCTTTTTCTCTTAATATGGTCTAGGGCTAAGTCAATTCCTTAATTTCTTACTAATGACAACCTCTTTTCCTTTCTTTTCAACTTGTGCTCCCTTTTGACATTTTTATCTCCTCCCCTTTTTCTCCTCAAAATTTGATATGCCATCAAAATTTTCTCTCCTCTCATTTTTTTGTTCTTTTTCACAATTTTTTATTTTTTTAGTATTCTTTTTGGATATGAGATTTTTTTTGTGAGAATCCTTCCAATTTGATTTTTTTGTATGTTTGCACTTTACCAAACCCCCATGCCTACGTTTTGCAATGTCCTCATTGTAAACAGAGGGTGTGAAACAATTCTGGGTTCAGGAATTTAGAACAAGATAATCGGGTGGGCGAATGAGTCGAGAATGACTGTTGCAGACGATTTCAAGCTCAGCACATGTACCAGAGGTGGGATCGATTGTTCTAGAACTGAACTTAGGGTGCAATAGATGTGAAGTATCAAAGGAAAATTAGAAGGATCTCAGGTTTTTGGAATGATGGATTGCCTACCATTAAGAGCTAAATTCAACGCCTTCAGCCGAGCAGGAAATGGTATGGAGGAGTGGTCAAATCAGCTAAGTTTTGTAAAACAAGCACCTTGATCAAGAGCCTGGTTGGTCCAACCCAGTGCTTGTTCAGATCAACAGGCTGATGATGCAGCCCAAACCCAATCAATCTGGTGGGTTGATAAATGTAGATAAAGAGATGTAGGACCCACCATATACTGTGAAGCTCGGAATGATGCAAAAGTGTGAATCCAAGGTTTGGCTGAGTCGAATCAGCCTAGTCATAGTAGGGATCCTCAAATGAAAAAGAATCAGTGGAGGATGTAGGAACCCTACAGGAGTGATCAGAGAAGGATGGGGCATGTTTTGTAGTCTGATTGATGTCCAAAACCCGATAAAGATGTGGAGGCGAATCATCTGCAATCGTCTCAGTAAGAAGGGAATCAGAATAGAAATTGAGTCTGGGTATGGGTTGGGGTTGAAAATGGGTTTGGGATGGTTCTGTATATGTAGAGGAGGTGGCATCAATAAGAATTGTGTATGAGGGCTCATTTAAAAAAGAATTAAAGGTGGGTTCATTTATAGAGTCCTCATAGTAGCCAGTAAACTCAAAAGTGAATGCCTGAAGAGTGTTTATAGGATGAAGAAAATATGAGTCAAGAAAAGATTCGAATTCATGGTTGTAGTCACTCTCGGCACTTTTTGGTTCTAATTCCTGAGGATTGAAAGGAAATGATTCCAACTCAATGGAACCTGATTTTAAATCAATAATCTCAGGATCAAGGACCTCAGAGTTAGAGTTGAAGAATGGATCTTGTGTGCTGAGGTCGTAGATTGGCTCGTAGTCGTTAGGAAACAATGGTTCTCCGAAATCATGGTAAGATTCGAAATCGTCGGAGAACTTGCGAGAATCAAGTTCTGAATTTGATTCGAGATCAGAGGTTCCACCACATAATAAATCACAAGATGTAGACTTAGCAACTTGACTTGGGTCTAGCCTATTTGTAGATTCTGAGCTTAAAAAGGTGTCCCTATTTGATCTGGGCTCAGGTTTATAGCTTGTAGGGAAGACCCAATCAAAACCCCACTCTTCCAACTCCTCGATTTTTGTATCGTAGATTGGTGTGACTTCCAAAAAATGAATATGTTTCTCTGAGGATGTTGGAGAGGGACATTCATCAAATAAAGGCCCAAAATCATCATCCCAATTGAAACTTTGATCTTCGTCATACGGGGCCTTGTAATCATCCCAATAAGATTCAGATCCAGATTCTAGCCTAAGGATGTGGGTTGAATTACTAGAATCTAGGTCAAAAGTGCCTTCGAGGGTCACCTTATCAGAATAAGGGGCGGGATTTACACCCTCAAGAGGTTCTAATTCAATCTCATCAATACAGGAGTCTAGGAATTCTATGGTTGGTGAACCAGGGTGTTGGTTTCCTAGGGCTGGCTCAAAATCGTGTTCTCCTCCAATTGGAATCTCCCAACCTAATTCAAGATTAGGCATGTCATATTCCATCTGGGTTGGGAATCCACAACAACCTTGTCTCTCAAACCCGGGATTTAGAAATCATGTTGATCCTTACTATTATTCCAAGATGTTTCATTAACTGTTTGGGGCATGTACAGGTATTTTTGATTGATAACTTGTTTCAACAATTTCATCATTTCTTCCAGTTTTCAAGATCATCTTGGTGTTTTTCCCAAAGTACAGAATTTGTAATACATTGGAGATATTCAAGGTTTTGCGATTTTTCTATCTCAATGTATCCTGTTATGAGAATATCCCAGGTTGATCCCTTTGTTGCTTCTGTTAATAATAATTGGGCATAATTTATGATGAAGGTTGTTGTTGTTACACTAACTTGAATGTCTTCTACTAGTTTTAAGGTTTTGTAATCAATGTCATAAAATTTAAGGGCATCCTGAACCATTTTATCTCTCATGTATCTTTGAGATTCGGGCTTCTTCAATGGTTTTCCTAAGTAACCAAGCTGCATTGTTGAATCAAATGGTGGAATCAAGATGTAGAATCAAAATTCAAGTTTAGATTGAAGTGATTTGATCTGAAAGAGAATCCCAAGAAAATATGTGTGTGCTCTAAATAGAAGAGATGAGGGACTGGATGTGATATGGACCCAATCAAGGTACCCAAAGATTTTTCGATGACTATAGAGGTTCGGGGCGAATGATACCCTTGGATCAGAAAGTCGTCCACCTGAGAATTACCTGGGTAGCTAGGAAGGGAGAGTCCCGCAAAGACCCCTACATGGTAGAGTGCCCCCACGGGTTACAGGGTTTCCCCCACCCGACCTTCCTTGTCACTGAGGGTCCAGGTAGACCAGAATGGATAACTTGACCTCTTAAGTCTACCAGTTTTATGTCCTAATTTGTGCCTTTGTTTTCACTTGAATTAGCAGTTGTTTTGACTTGTGACCTAATTTGGAGGTTGGTTGGCCTACAATGTAGTCCAACTTTACCTGACCTGCCCTAAAGATGGCAGAATGACTCTAGGTAACGACCTAGAAATCACCCTGATTTGACTCCTAGGTTATTAGGTCCAATGATTTTAGGGTTTGTCTTAATTAGCTCTTTTCAATCAAGGGTTTGGGTAGCATACAAATGCAGGCAGTTTGTTTCCTTTTATGTAGGCAAGTGTGAACTAGAACTCCAAAAACCCTAACAATTGAAACCTTAATTAGTTCCATTTCCAAGTCCTCTTTGATCTGAAAAATGTTCTCCTTGGACTTCAAACAAGAAGTACGTAGTCCAAGAAGATTAGAAATTAAGCGTAATTCCTAATAGGAACAGGAATTTTGGGGTAGGATCTCTCACAAGAATTGCTTCAACATCAATGAGATTTGAAAAAAAATTTCGCAAATCAGGAAACTTGCCTTTTAAATGATAATTACAATGAAAAATAAGGTAGGTGATTCCTAATTGATTGTTTCCTTTTTGTCTTCACAAGATTAGGAGGTTGATTACGGAAGAATAGAGAAGTTACCTACCTTGGAGTGGTTGATTTGCGTGGAAAATCTCCTCGTGAAGTACCTCGCAAAATCACAATCAAGCAAATAGGGTAAGTTAGTGCTCAAATATAATCAAATAATGCAGAGACTAGTAGTGAATTGCGTGTTGCTCCCCGGCAACGGCGCCAAAATGTTGGGACCGCTGAATCGGTGTTTAAAAGTATTGCATTGTAGTACAGCTAAAATAACGTTCAAAACAAATACAATTTTATTACTCGAATATATTCCGAGGTCGAACACAGGGAGCAAATGGAATTCGCATACTAAACTTGGTAATTAATGCAATTTGAACACAAATAATTACTCAAAAACTAATCATGAATGTAGGGCATATGAATATGTCAAGAGTAAAAAGAATTGTAGACCAGATAATAGTTACTAAAATTAATTAAAGAAGAAAATATAAATTCAGACATCTGATTGCAAAATCAGACATCTTAAATGACCCTGGCTACAGTGCTTTTCCTTCTTTTCTTCTTCTGATCTCTTTCTCTGATTTCTCTTTTCTTCTTCTTCTTCTTGTGCCTTTGCAAGCCCTCTTCTTTCTCTTCTTCCTTTCCTTAACTTTCTCTGCCTTCTGCATTCTCTTCTCCCTTCTACCTTAGCTTCCTTCTTCTTCAGCTTCTTCCTTCTTCTCTGCTTTGCCTTAAGCCCTGCAGTGCTCCTCTCCTTCTTCCTTTTCTTCCTTTTCTACCTGACCTCCTCTTCTTCTTCTCTGAATTGGCTAAGTGTTGGAGTAAACTCTTTAGAGCAAAACCCCCCTTACCCTGGGTAGCTCTCCTCTCCCTTTCTCACTTTTCTATTTCAGAGCCACTCTCCCAGAGCCTTTCGCCAGTTAGGTAATCGGACCTAACGGTGACCTGGGTCCAGGCTCACCAATGTGTGTGGTGAGCAAGGAGTGAATAGGTCGAGTAGTCGGGTCATGGCCAGGTTCGCATATTAGGTGCCGCAGACGAGTCCGATGAGAGGGGGGAGGAGGACCTCACCCTCAGTGTTGGAGGCGAAGAGCCTCAAACACTTTTTTCCATTTATGCGCACAAGGGTGCCTTTCCACTTCCGAGGTGGGACTAAATGTCCCACCTGTCTTCCCCGCGCAGCAGCAACAGATGGCTTCCTCAGTTGGCAAGGCTGCAGAGGTGATGACTCCAACTGAGAGCTTGGATGCATGCGCAAAAGTCTTACGCACTTCCTAGGAGTGTCTTCCTGAGATTGGTAGTACCTGGAGCTACAGCAAGGGAGCTTCACGCTCGACAGTAATGGCGGACCATGGCCTGAACCTGAAATCAATAGCACAGCCTCGCGGCCACGTAAAATCACTTAGGGAGAGTCGTCGGACCATGGCGGATGTGATGGGCGTAGTTTTGTGGCGTGTGGGTGGCTTTGGTGGAGTGTCTAGGGCTTACTGTGGGCGTGTGAGTGGGTGTGTTCGATGGGGTGTTTAGGTGGTCAATGGAGAGATTGGAGTGAGGGGATGTGGTCAAGGAGTCGAGGCAGAGGTCATAGGGTGGTTGGCGAGGTGGATGGAGGTGCGGAGAGATTGGAGCACCTCGCCAGTGGTATTGCTGAAGGTCGAGAAGGTGACAGTGGTTAGTGGCGTCAGTGGGTGATTTTGAGAAATAGAGAGCGACAGAAAGTGGGAGAGAATAGGGAACTTGGGAAACCTAATCTAAGAGACGAAAGGGAAGGAAATCCCATGCCGGTATGGTTGCCGGACGTGGGGAAGATGAAGACCTCCGTAGATGAGGCGGCGACAAAGACGAGGCAGAGGCGACGTCGGCCGGTGTTGCGCGACATGGAGGACTGAGAGGAAGACAACCCAACCACTAGTATTGTGGTTGGGCAACGAGAGAGCAAGGGAGAAGCCGCCGAAGCTTGCAAAGTTGTTGTGGCCGAACGGGAGAGAGGAATTGAGGGGGAACCGGCCCAATTTCAAGCTGAGGAGACTCGATTGGATCTAAGGAGTCTCTAAATAGGTCTTTGGAGAGGGATTTGTGCTTGGAAGGCAAGCTTCCAAGAAAGGTAGGGTCGCCGGACTTTGAAGCTTTAAGAGACCCAAATCTCTCATGCATTCGCATGAGAGATTGGGAAACAATTAGGGCATCAAACTGGGTTCCTATTGAAGGGATTTTCTCAGAGAATCTCCCTTCCAATTTTGGAGGGGATTCCCTGATTAATCAAGAAAAAACCTCCTTTCAAAGCTCGTTAGAGTAGGATTCCTCCGCTATAATGGCGGAGGGACCTATTTGCAAAGACGATGAAGTAGCTAAGGGGCTAAATGCAAGCATTTTTGAAAGTTAGCTGTAGAAATGTAATCAAACTGGACCTTTTTGCAAAGTAGGTCAAGATGAGTTCCCCTTAGGTCTAAATTTTGGTACAAACCTAATTTGGACCTAAGGAATCCAATGGTGAAGTTGGATTTTGGGTTTGACCACATTTGACTAGGTAATTTATGCAAAAACCTAATTTAGGGCAAATATCTGTCTAAGACCCCATTCTAGGTTAAGATAGGTTCCAATGGCAAAATTGAAGGTAATAAACCCTAGAGAATAGTTTTCTATGATTTTTAGAGGGTTTAAGTGAATTTTATCTTGACAAGAACCTTGGCTAATCAAGTGCATCTGTTTTAGGGTTTTAAGAAGTCATTTAATTCGTAGAACTCACACAAACCCTTTTCTGTCTGATCCAACCCACTTAGACTCTTATTAAGACCATTTGACCTTTGTTTAGCCCTTGAGAAAACCCATGGTGTACTGCATTGGTAAAATTATTATTTTACCCTTATTTTCTTATTTTCCTCTCTAAATGGTTGTGCAATGAATTGCAGCCTTCTGTTGGTTATGTAGGAGCATTTATTCTCTTCACTGGATAATCTAGTTATGGCTCATGATGGTGTTCCCATCAGCCTGCATTCAAGCCGCGCTGAGCGCCTTGATCCAGATGGATGCGGGCGCGGGCGCGGGCGTGATTGGGCCGTCAGATGAAGATCGAGTAGCCGAGGGGAGGAGACGTGGCACATGGAGGAATAGTTGATCACGTACGCACGCGATGACGCGTGTCTGCATGCCTCATCACACACGGGCGCATGATAGAGGCATTTTAAAGGGCACTGTGAGGATGACTTTAAGCCGTCCGATCTTGAGATCAGACGGCTGAGATCAATCCAAATGTGGACGAGCGTTAGGATGCAGAACAGGAGCGGGCGCACGTAACGTGCGCACACGTCGCCCACAACAGGCCTTTAGTGACGTTTAAGTCCGTCAGTAATGGTCCCATATTAATGTTTTTGAAATTAAAATGCCCAAAATGCCCCCACTCCTTGTAACTATAAAAGGAGACCCCTACCCTACGAATTTCTCATCCCTTCTCTTCTCTTACCCCTTCCAAAGCTCTAAGAGCTTGTCCCACACCCGGGATGCTCCTCTAGAGTAGAAATCATAATTTTTCCACCTTCGTCCCCATTCGTGGAGCATCCTGCAGCTATCTTCTCTCTGCATTCGGGAAACAGATCCTGCAACGACGACGACGTGCTACTTCGTCCCCGTTCCTCCCACTTCATCCTCCTTCTTCCCGCTCCATTCCCCGTCTTCCAGGCGTCATCCCATCCAGCTCATCCTCCAAGCAATCATCGAGGAGGATATTTCTCTCTCCATTCTCTTTACTGCTTTCTAGTGTAGATTTCACACTTTCTAGTCGTAATGAGTAGTGTAATGAACAACTTCTTATAATGAAATCCATGTTTATTCTACCTCACTTTTGGTTTTATTTGTAATATTCTTTCTCTCTCTCTTCTATTTATTATTTGTTAAATAGATAGCTAGTTTTCGACCAACTAATATGTAAAGACCCGGAACTTCTTTACAGATTTTTTGGTATAAATTTAACTGTTGAACAGATTTCTTCATGACTCGAACTACAATGACGGGTTTTCGAATTAAACTGCGAACGCGTAGTTTTCCGCCTTCAACAGTTTGGCGTCGTTGCCAGGGAGGCAACGCTCTTTGATTTTTCGCATTTTCCAACTTACGAATCATTTACCTCACTTCTCTCCTATCTTATTGTGATTGCAGGTACTCTTTTAAGAGGAGCAAAAGTGTAGATTGGAGCAAAGTGTTGTTGAAGGTTTTGTAAGTTCACCCCCACCACCCACCCATTAGTTTTCATTTCACCACGTAATAACACAAACATAAATCAACCTAGGTATTCTTATAAACCCTAAGGTTAGTTTTGATTGTTTGTTTGACACCTACACCTGCCTTACCCTCCACATTTAAAAAAGAAAAATTAAAAAAATCTCACAAAGGTACACAACCTCATCTGATTTTCAAACTAACCGGTGAACCAATCTTTGGAACTGGTACACATACCCAAACACATAATTGAGTAGAAATTAGATTAGGTAATCACTTGTGTGCCTAATTAAGTGGTGCAACAGGCCGATTGTTTAAGTTGATTGGGCTGCACCACTTCAACTAAAATCAACTCATCAAGTAGCTGCCACATAGGTTCAACTCTTAGGGATTTACCAGGCACTCCACATTCTTTTAAGCTTCAAAGGAAAACATCTTCACCTATGCTTTCAAAACCTGGTGTGCCAACAAAACTTATTTGAAAATACCTAAAGTTGAATCCTAAAAGCTACTAAGCAAGATTTGAACCCTAAAATTCACCGCATCAAAAATAATCTTGCTTGAAAACCACTGGTTGTGCACGCACACACACATCAATCAATCATTAAGGGCACAACCTAGATAAAGGACCCATCACATTCCAAAGCACATTCAAACCTAACCCTAAATAAAATAGAGTAGATGTTGGCCTTAAGGATTCAACTCGCTAGAGCCCAAAACAAGATTATTTTCGATTAGTCTATTTCTACCGTTCAATCTAATGTCTAGCTAGGGGAGTAGAATCAAACAATCCCGGCTGGGGGGTACACTAGGAATAGAAGGTGCAAGCCGAAGGAAGAACCTTCTCCCCAGTCCCTCCCTCTAACTAGTTGGATTGAACGGAAAGAAGTAGATCAAATTGTTTCTTTATCTCAAGATGGGTTCTGGGAGTCTGTAGGTCTTTAGGCTAGCCCACTTAAGGATAGGTTTGATTGTTTGTATTACAGGGCACCTTTCATCCTCCCATTTGTCATGAATCCTTCCACATTTTATACGCATTCCCGCTCTTTCCCTCCGATTATGACTTATCCTCAACATGACAATTATCCCAACTCATACTGTAATCAACCATTTGTTAGTTGGGATAACTCCGATTGGGGATACAGTTCTGGACCTCCATGTTCGGGGTCAAACCCTGAACACCATAATTGTGATTTCTATCTTTCTTTGAGCCACAACGATTATAGATCGCCACCCTTTCATGGACAATCTAATATGATCTGCAATCAAGAAGGATACACTGATCCTTACCCATTGATGTAAACACATTTATTGAGGGTAAAATGCCTATTCATGCATGTTCCTAGGCTTAGATTTGCATTTCATGTCCATCGACCGCCATCACATCCACACTTGCCCCCCGACCACACCCATCACTACGGCCACAGACCGACCTAGGCACGCATGCCTAGGCCACCCCACGGTCAGCCATCTACCGCAACACCTTCACCATGTCACAGCAAAGCTTCCTATGTGTTCTAATAAGACCGCAAGGCCGTATTGCTTGAAATGCAGGTCCGACCTCCACCACCATTAGAGCAAGCTTGAAGGAGCTCACAAGCTCGCTCCAGGCAGTTGCTCTCCAAGTTTTTAGGTCCAAGCAGTGCAGAATTAACACACGCACACATCCACCCAAGGAGTGGCTTTGAGAGAGCATCACAACTGCAGCAATTGAGCAGGCATCCTCCTGCAAGCACGCAAAGAAGCGGGTGGGACTTTAGTCCCACCTCGGTAACTTTTGGTGCAGATGAGTGATATAAGTGGAATTTGTGCCATCGGTTTGTTGCCTCAAAACACGGGGTAAGGTCCCCTCGCCCGCTCACCCACCTCATCCGCAACCCACGCTCCACAGACCTAGCTTGCCTGACCCGTTTATCGTGCACTCCTCGCGCACCACCCACGCTGGTGCACCTGGGCCCGGGTGCACGTAGCCCGACCCGTATAGCCGATTGGCTCTAGGAGAGCGAACCGAAGTTAGAATAGAGAGAGAGTCTATGCGGGGAGGGTAGGGGTAGGTTTTGCTCTTCTGTGCAGGAAGAGAAAGAAGAAAGGGAAGCTGAAGGAAGGAGGAAGCAACCACAGAGGAAGGAAGGAAGAAGAAGAAGAAGGAGAAGGGCAGAGAAGGCAGAAGAAAAGTAGGAAGGAGAAGGCGCGGCCAAGCTAGAGAAGGAAGGAAGAGGTACTGTAGCAAAGAAGGAGAAGGCGCGACAAAGGCAAAGCCAAAGCAGAAGGAAGCATAAGAAGCTAAGGGTAGGGAAAGGAAGAAAAAGAAGAAAGAGGAAAGCTAAGGAAAGGAGAGAAGCCAAGAAGGAGAAAGAACAGAAGAAGAAGAAGAAGAAGGAAGCCATCGATCAAAGCCAAGGAAAAGAAGAAAGAAAGAAAGAAAGGCAGAGAAGAAAGAGAGCCAGAGAAGAAAAGAAGAACCAAAGAGGAAAAGGAGAAAAAGCTTACCTTTTTAAGACATCTGATTCTATAATCTGACATCCAATTTCTCAACATTGCTACATTTTAGTATTCATAAACTCCTGCATTATATTTTGAATTAGATTTTGAGTAGATTTAAGTGTTCAAATTCTATCTATTGAGATTAGTGAATAAATTCCATTTGCTCCCTGTGTTTGACCTCGGACTCAACATTCGAGTAATAAAATTTATATCTTTTCAAAGAGATTTTGACTATACTACGATGCATTTATTTTAAACCCGACTTTGCGCTCCTCCAAACATTTTTTTCCTTTGTCAGGACAATCTCGCCTTTCTTTGCGTGAAAACATGGTGCGTTCTGCCGATTGGGTGCGCACAACTGCTCGATCTCCATCGTGCAGTCGATTGCACCTGCTCATCCACGCCAATTGAAGCACCCCGCGGTCTTGAACCCACACTTCAATGAAGAGTTAAGGGGCTCGACCAACGCGCTATGGGTGCGTTTGCGTCGAGCCCTTAACTTAAGCGCAGGCATTTCACAGCCGTTGGATCTTGATCCAACGGCGGAGAGGTGTTGGTGCTACAGGCTTCGGCCATCGTGTGCGGTCGGTTGGGCAGCCGAGATGGTGCCACATGGTGCCATCTTGGCCGTCCATCTTCTGGGTGATGTAGATGGTGCCATGGGTATCGGATTGAGTCAATTTTCACGAAGTTAGGCTGCGATCGTTGATCCGAATCCATCCGTGTGGTTGGATTTGTCATTTGAAGTGTGGATTATCACCATCTGGGCCCTTGATCTTCTAGGGTTCCTCAGTCTCTATCTAATGCTACGGATATCTGATTAGGGTAATCTTAGAGTCGTTGAACTCCAATCGTCGCCCTGATCAGATTCGTATGGTTGGGTCTTCAATCTGAGGCCCCGGTAAAAAGTCACCCTGTCCCTGACCATAAAAGGAGACAATTAACCTCCATTTTATTCAAACTAATCTAAATGCAAGATGATGCATGCTATGCAATATTTATAGTATGTGACGCAAATCTATGCTTAAGAACATGCATAAATAGACATTTTATGTAATATAAACATGTTTACATTAGTGTCCAATACCTGACCATCAGAAAGTGTAACTGTTGAACGTCGGGTTGCTACGTTAACATGTTCGATTTTGAAAACCTGTCGTCATAGTATGAAAGTGAAGAACTCATCTTCAACAAATAAAATTTATACTGAAATGGAAATTCCAGGTCGAACATAGGGAGGCGGACGTTTGATTTAAAAACTACGCGTTTGCATTATTTGTCACAAAGTAATTCAATTGATTAAAACTATCTAACTATTTACAATAAATAGAAGAGAGAGAGAGTAAGAAAGAAAGAGAATATTACAAACAGAAATCAAAACGAGATGTAGAATGAACAGGGAATTCATCATTAAAGAGATTGTTTATTTCACTAAACATTACAACTAGAAAGCATTAAAAGAATGGAGAGAGAAATATCCTCCTCGACGGTCTCTTGGAGGACGAGCCGGACGGGACGACACCTGGACGAAGGAGGATGAAGCAGAATGAAGGAGGACAAAACAGAAGAAAGGGAACGGGGCAGCATGTCGTCGTCGTTACGGGATCCGCTTCCGAAAGGGGGATGAAAAATTGACTTTATCTTGCGAGAAGCATCCTGGGGGTGGGACAAGCTTCTCTTGAGCTTTGGAGAGGGAGAGAAGAGAAGGAAGGGATGAGAATTTCGTATGGAGGGTGTCACCTTTTATAGTTGCGAGTAGGCGCATTTTGGTCATTCCAATTTTAAAAACATTAATTCTGGACCTTTAGTGACGGATAAAACCGTCGCTAAAGGTCTGAACATGGGCGTAGTGGGCGACGCAGCGTGCCTGCTCGCTTGACCACTCATTCAACGCTCGCGCATATCTAGCCTATCTCACGATCGGACGACTTAGATCGCACCTCCACCCGTCTGCGCTGTGCACCCCATCGCGTGCAATGTCGCATCCTCGCTATGCGTGCAATAGCGCGTGGGTGCAATAGGGTGATCTGGGCCACCCACAACTGATTAGGCGATCGCCTTTTATCACGAGTGCCCGCAAATCGCGAGTCGAACTCGCGTCCTGTGAACGCGCAATGCCTCGCGACCACTGTGATGTGTAGTGGAAAGTGTCGCTCGAACGATTTAAGGCGCATGCATCCACAGCCATTGGACGAAGATCCAACGGCCCAAATCGTGCACTGGAATTCCTTTGGAGAGGTAGCGGCAGTCTTGAGGGACTGTTGGACGGCTAAGATGGCGCCACATGGCACCATCTTAGCTGTCCATCTTCTAGATGATGTAGATGGTACCACGGTTGTCAGATTGAGTTGATTTTCACGCCATTAGGCTGCGATTGTCGATCGGAATCTATTCGTGCGGTCGGATTTGTCGTTTGAAGTGTGGATTCACACTATCTTGGCCCTTGATCTTCTAAGGTTCCTCAGTCACTATCTGATGCTACAGATGTCTCATTAAGGCGATCTTAGAGTCGTTGAACTCCAATCGTCACCCTGATCTCATCTGTACGGTTGGATCTTCGATCCGAGGCCCCGATAAAAAATTTGCCCTGTCCATGAACATAAAAGGAGACAATTAACCTCCATTTTATTCAAACTACTCTAAATGCAAGATGATGCATGTTATACAATATTTATAGCATGTAATGCAATCCTATGCTTAAGAACATGCATAAATAGACATCTTAAGTAGTGTAAACGTGTTTACATCATACCCCCATGCCTATCTTTTGCTAGTCCCTAACAAAATCTATATGCTATTTATAAAAGAATCAGGTTGGATTATTTGGGCTTCAGTTTATTTTCAGTCATTAAGAAAATGTCTACTTAGGATTTGAACTTTCAAAGACACAATAGTGCTCGAGTATCTGCCAAAATGTAGACCACTTCAAGCCCTCGCCTTATTCAAAGAAAATTTTCTTTTTCTCTTTTACTTCTTTTCTAATTTTTTTTTGGATTTTCAAGTTTTAGGGTTTAAGGGTGGCTTTCTACGGCAATTCAACTCACCCAAGATTTGATGAGAACCCTAAGTTCTAAGCATCTTATTGTGAATGTGATAGACTCGTTGACCAACAGTTAAAACGGACTTCGGATTTCTACGCCTCTAGGTGACCTAAAAAAAGAGAATTCTACCTAAAGGTGTATCTTTACAACCGGTAGCTTTCTCCCTACTTGTATTTTTTTACGGGGCCAACACAAGGGTGAATCCAGTGTATATCTCCCCGATTTATTTTACTTCTCCGCTTCTTCCTAAGTGTTTTGGGAATTTTCAGTGCATTTATTGAGCTGGGTTCTAGACAACCGGACGATGAGCTATTACCACCGACAACTTGTCAGCTATACACGTGCGGTGAAGTGTGGCTTATTTCTTCTTTTCTTTTTCTTTTCTCCTTTTCTTTCTAATTTTTTTTTTAAGTAGGTGGCTTCATTGGTCTAACATTTACCTAAAGGAAGCAAAAAGAGAAAGGTCCAATGACTGGGCTCTAGACAACCTACCTATGGGCTGTTACCTACGATAACTTGCCAGCCATGTCACCCTAGAAGGTTCATTAGCTGCCTAATTTCCGTTAAAATCGTCGAACGAGTCAGTGACAGGATATTGTGTAGATGCTAAAAACTCAAAGTTCCCTCAAATTATAGGGCAGGTTGATAAGTCATGTACTTATCACCCAAACTTATTTACTCTATTTAAAATAGAATTTAGGTTGGCGAGGACTCAAAAAATAAATCCACATTTTAGTGGATACACGGGCTGATTAAGTCTGAAGACCTGAAGGGTCTTTGTGTTCAAATCATAATGTAGTATTTCCTAAGATTGAAAATTTCTTAAACCCAAGTTCTCTTTCCTAATTCCACAAATTATTATTTTTTAATAAAATAAAATAAATCTACGGAGCTGACGAATAAATTCAGAGATGAATATCCACCCCCCATGCCTATCTAATGCAATGTCCTCATTGTATTAAAAAGACATAAAATAGAGTGGAATAGCGTAAAAAGCACCTGAATTGCGTGAATGTCAGGTCCGCTCTGAGATGAAAACTAAAAAGAACAGTATATGTGCTGAATTTAGTGCTTTCAGCTAGGCACACTATACAAAGAAGAGAAATAATGAATTCACAGGTGCAGGTCTGAATCAGAATAAACATAAGAAACCTCTGACCTGTCAGTAAATGTCCACAGATGTGGACCAGATTGTGATGCAGACCCATACCCCATAATTAAGAATATCTCAGGTTCTGGATAAAAATTACCTAAAACCTAAAATCAGTATTCAAGCGGGGTCGGGCTTGCGATTTGTGAGGATGCAACCCAAGACTAAAAAGTCGGGTTACAAAGAATTCAAGCTCAAAAGGATAATCATTGAATGTGTGCTTGGGTTTGACATCCTCAAAATAAATGTCTTAAGGGTCCTGGTTGGATGGTTTCAGCTTAATAGGCACCCTTTGACTCAGTTTTGTACTTCCTCCAAAACTTACTTCCCAAATCAAAATTTCTCGGCTCCTATCATCCTCATTCAGCATGTCAAATTCCAGGACCTCTTGTATATTAATCACCTCATCTGAAATCTCCAAGTCTAAATGATGTGGCTAAATAAAAATTGACTTGGGTCTAATTACCTCAGAAATAGAATCATCAATAAGCTCTACGAGGTGTAACTAACAATCAGGGCATTGAATTGAATCCTCCAGAAAATGCGATTCTGGATCCGTAATGTGTGCTCTAATAGGATCAGTTTCCTCAATTCTTGGGCTATCAAATGATCTTTCAGATTCCTCAGGCCCAATTGTCTCACAAAAATCATGTTCTGTAAACTCACGTGAGACTTCACAACTTGAATCTTCACCATCAGAATCAAGGAAATCAAGATCCGTATTAATGTATGTCCCAAAATCATCTATCACTTTCTGGTCCATAGAGACATACGTTTCCTCATACCCTGGCTCAGGGATCTCAGGTGAAGAAATCAGATCTTCCTTAATTGGTTGCTCTAATTCAATCTGGTCAACCTCATAACACGTGTCCCTCCCAACAGGTGCCTGAATGGGTTCTGACATTGGCTTTCCTGAAGAGGGTTCATCTTGGGAATCATCCCATGATTGAATCAAAGTGACCACAAATCTCATCCTCAATTTCACTAATTTCCCAAGTAGAAACTCACCTGGGTTCTTATCCTTAACATCCTAGAGCCAATCCAACAAAGACTTATTCAAATCATCAATCATTTCAATCAGGGTTTCCAATCTCTCAATGCAAGGTATTGGCTGAACTTCTAAAGATTGTATAATATTCCTCAAGTTAGCCAGAACCTTTTCTTGAACCTGGTTACCCTGAACCAAATGAGTTGGTTTAGGGTTGGGCGGGTTTAGGGTCAAAGCAGGGGAATTAACAAATTGAGATTCGCTATACCCTTCCTGATAATAGGTCATTTCAGATTATTCAAAAGGTGGTGATGACCTAAAGGCATTGTAATCAGAGGATGGTTAAGGATCAGTGTATCCTTCTTGATTGTAGATCATATTAGGTGGTTCATGAAAGGTTGACGATCTATAATCGATGTGGCTCTGAGAAGGATAGAAATCATAATCAAAGTGTTCAGGGTTAGACCCTAAACACGGAGGTCCGGAATTGTATCCCCAATCTGAGTTATCCCAACTAATTGATGGTTGATTACAGTACGAGTCAGGATAATCGTCATGTTGAGGATAATTCAAAACAGGTGGAAAAGAGTGGGAATGCGTGTAATATGTGGAAGGATTCATGAGAGACGGGAGGAAGAAAGGCACCCTAAAATACAAACAATCAAACCTGTCCTTAAGTGGGTTAGCCTACAAGCCTACAGACTCCCAAAACCCATCTTGAGATAAAGGAACGATTTGATCTACTTCTGTCTGTTCAATCCAACCAGTTAGAAGGAGGGACTGGGGAGAAGGTTCTTCCATCGGCTTGCGCCTCTGGTTCCTAGTGTACCCCGCAGCTGCGATCGTTTGATTCTGCTCCCCTAGCTAGACATCAGATTGAACAGTAAAAATAGACTAATCAAAAATAATCTCATTCTGGGCTCTGAAGAGCGAGTTGAATCCTTAAGGCCAATGTCTACTCTATTTTATTTAGGGCTAGGTTTGAATGTGCTTTGGAATGTGATGGGCCCTTTATATGGGTTGTGCCCTTAATGATTGATTGATTTGTGTGTGCATGCACAACCAGTGATTTTCAAGCAAGATTATTTTTGATGTGGTGAATTTTAGAGTTCAAATCTTAGTAGCTTTTAGGATTCAACTTTAGGTATTTTCAAACAAGTTTTGTTGGCACACCAGGTTTTGAAAGCATAGGTGAAGATGTTTTCCTCTGAAGCTTAAAAAGAATGTGGAGTGCCTGGTAAATCCCTAATAGTTGAACCTAAGTGGCAGCTACTCAATGAGTTGATTTTAATTGAAGTGGTACAGCCCAATCAACTCAAACAATTGGTCTGTTGCACCACTTAATTAGGCACACAAGTGATTACCTAATCTGATTTCTACTCAATTATGTGTTTGAATGTGTGTACTGGCTCCAAAGTTTGGTTTACTGGTTGAGTTTGAAAATCAAATGAGGTTGTGTACCTCTGTGAGATTTTTTTTTATTTTTCTTTTTTTAATGTGGGGGTTGGGGCAGGTGTGGGTGTCAAACAACAAACAATCTAACCTGAGAGTTTATAAGAACACCTAGGTTGATTGATATTTGTGTTATTATGTTGTGAAATGAAATCTAATGGGTGGGAGGTGGGGGATAACTTACAAAACCTTCCATAGCACTTTACTCCAATCTATCGCTTTTGCTCGTCTCAAAAGAGTACCTGCAATCACAATAAAAAAGGAGAAAAGTGAGGTAAATGATTTGTAAGTTAGAAAATGCAAAGAAAAAATCAAAGATCGTCGCCTCCCAGGCAACAGCGACAAAATGTTGAACGTCGGGTTGCTACGCTAACATGTTCGGTTTTGAAAACCTGTCATCGTAGTATGAAAGCGAAGAACTTGTGTTCAACAAATAAAATTTATACCGAAATGAAAATTCTGGGTCGAACATAAGGAGGCGGACGTTTGATTTAAAAACTATGCGTTTGCTTTATTTGTCACTGATGTAAACACATTTACACTACTTAAGATGTCTATTTATGCATGTTCTTAAGCATAGGATTGCATTTCATGACATAAATATTGCATAACATGCATCATCTTGCATTTAGAGTAGTTTGAATAAAATGGAGGTTAATTATCTCCTTTTATGTGCTTGGACAGGGCAAACATTTTATCGAGGCCTCAGATCAAAGATCCAACCATATGGATGTGATCAGGGCGACGATTGGAGTTCAACGACTCCAAGATCGCCCTAATCAGACATCCGTAGCATCAGATAGTGACCGGGGAACCCTAGAAGATCAAGGGCCAGGATGGCATAAATCCACTCTTCAAATGACAAATCCGACCACACGGATGAATTTGGATCGATGATTGCAGCCCAACGACGCAAAAATCAAGTCAATCCGACATCCGTGGCACCATCTACAACTTCCAGAAGATGCACGGCCAAGATGGAGCCATGTGGCGCCATCCCGGCCGCCCAAACGGTCGCATGAATCCCAGAAGGCCCCGCACCCGCTCGCTCTCCGCCGTTGGATCTTGACCCAACGGTTGTGGTCAACCGCGCCTAAAAGCATCTGCTGGACCATCCGCGCCCTGTAGCACAGCGGTCGAGCACGCTTACGCGAGCGGCGAGCACGGGTTCGAGCCGCAGCAGAGGGTTGGAAGGTGCAGGCGATTGAGCGCGGGTGGGCGTTGGATCTTGATCAGACGGCCGCTCGCACCCAATAGCGTTCACGCGCTATTGAACGCGCGGCGTCACACAGCATCGTACGCGTGGGAGGACGCGCAGCGTAGTGGGTGAACGCGTGACTTAAGCCGTCCGATCTCGCAATCGGACGGCTGAGGCTCAACGGACGTGTGTAGGTGTTGCGCATGCGAGCAGGCGAGTAGGCACGTGCGAGCTGCCCACGATGCCCACGAAGGAGGTTTTAGTGACGGATTTATCCGTCACTAAAGACCCCTCATTTATTATTTTAAAGTTGTAATGTCTATTTTTCCCCCACTCCTTGCAACTATAAAAGGAGACCCCCTCCATACGAAATTCTCATCCCTTCCTTCTCTTCTCTACCCCTCCAAAGCTCAAGAGAAGCTTGTCCCACACCCGGGATGCTTCTCGCGAGATAAAGTCCAAATTTTCGTTCCCCTTCGGAAGTGGATCCCGCGATGACGACGGCGTGCTGCTCTGTTCCCATTCTTCTACTTCGTCCTCCTTCGTCCTGCTTCGTTCCCCTTCGTCCAGGCGTCGTCCCGTCCGACTCGTCCTCCAAGCAACCGTCGAGCAGGATTTCTCTCTCCCTATTCTTTTTATTGCTTTCTAATATAGATTTACTGCTTTCTAGTATAGTTTTGTTTGTCCTCCAAGCGACCGTCGAGGAGGACATTTCTCCCTCCATTCTTTTAATGCTTTCTAGAGTAAATTTATCGCTTTCTAGTGCAATTGTTTTATGCTTTCTAGTTGTAATGAACAAATCCTCCTAATGATAAATTCTCTATTTATTCTACATCTCATTTTGATTTCTATGTGTACTATTCTCTCTCTCTCTCTTACCCTCTCTCTCTCTTCTATTTATTGTAAATAATTAGATAGCTTTAAATCGAATTACTTTGTGACAAATAAAAAGAAACGCGTAGTTTTTAAATTAAATATCTGCCTCCCTGTGTTCGACCTGGAATTTTCATTTTGGTATAAATTTTATTTGTTGAACACGAATTCTTCACTTTCAAGCTACAACGACAGGTTTTCCAAAATCGAACACATTAGCGTAGCCATTCGTGCGTTCTACAGTCACGAAGTAATTCAATTGATTAAAACTAACTATTTACAATAAATAGAAGAGAGAGAGAGAGAGAATATTACAAACAGAAATCAAAACGAGATGTAGAATAAATAGGGAATTCATCATTAAAGAGATTGTTTGTTTCACTAAACATTACAACTAGAAAGCAGAAAACAATTACACTAGAAAGCAGTAAATCTACTCTAGAAAGCATTAAAATAATGGAGAGAGAAATATCCTCCTCGACGGTAGCTTGGAGGACGAGCCAGATGGGACGACGCCTGGACGAAGGAGGACGAAGCAGAAGAACAGGAACGGGGCAACACGTCGTCGTCGTCGCGGGATCTGCTTCCGAAAGGGGGATGAAAAATTGACTATCTCGTGAGAAGCATCCCTGGTGTGGGACAAGCTTCTCTTGAGCTTTGGAGAGGGAGAGAAGAGAAGGAAGGGATGAGAATTTCGTATGGAGGGGATCTCCTTTTATAGTTGCAAGGAGTAGGGGCATTTTGGTCATTCCAATTTTAAAAACATTAATTCAGGACCTTTAGTGATGGATAAAACCGTCGTTAAAGGTCTAAACATGGGCGTAGTGGGTGGCGCTCATGCGCCCGCTCGCTTGCCCGCGCGTTCAACGCTCACGCACGTCCAGCCGATCTCAGCCGTTCAATCGTGAGATCGGACGGATTAGATCGGGCCTCCACCCGCCTGTGCTGCACGCCCCATCGTGTGCGATGCCGCATCCTCGCCGCGTGTGCAATAGCACGTAAGCGCAATTGGGTGATCTGGTCCACCAACAGCCGATCGGGCGATCGCCTTTAATCGCACGCGCCCGCAGATCACGAGTCGAACTCGCGTCCTGTGAACACGCAATGCCTCGCGACCGCTGTGCTGTGCTATGGAAAGTGTCACGCGGACGATTTAAGGCGAATGCATCCACAGCAATTGGATGAAGATCCAATGGCCCAGATCGTGCACTGGAATTCCTTTGGAGAGGCAGCGGCAGTCTTGAGGGACGGTTGGATGGCTAAGATGGCGCCACATGACACCATCTTGGCTGTCCATCTTCTAGATGATGTAGATGGTACCACGATTGTCGGATTGAGTTGATTTTCACGCCATTAGGCTGCGATTGTCGATCCAAATCTATCCGTGCAGTCGGATTTGTCGTTTGAAGTACGGATTCACAACATCTTAGCCCTTGATCTTCTAAGGTTCCCCAGTCACTATCTGATGCCACAGATGTCTCATTAAGGCGATCTTGGAGTTGTTGAACTCCAATCGTCCCCTGATCTCATTTGTACGGTTGGATCTTCGATCCGAGGCCCTGATAAAAAATTTGCCCTGTCCATGAACATAAAAGGAGATAATTAACCTCCATTTTATTCAAACTACTCTAAATGCAAGATGATGCATGTTATGCAATATTTATAGCATGTAATGCAATCCTATGCTTAAGAACATGCATAAATAGACATCTTAAGTAGTGTAAACGTGTTTACATCATACCCCCATGCCTATCTTTTGCTAGTCCCTAACAAAAACTATATGCTATTTATAAAAGAATCAGGTTGGATTATTTGGGCTTCAGCTTATTTTCAGTCATTAAGAAAATGTCTACTTAGGATTTGAACTTTCAAAGACACAATAGTGCCCGAGTATCTGCCAAAATGCAGACCACTTCAAGCCCTCACCTTATTCAAAGAAAATTTTCTTTTTCTCTTTTACTTCTTTTCTAATTTTTTTTTGGATTTTCAAGTTTTAGGGTTTAAGGGTGGCTTTCTACGACAATTCAACTCACCCAAGATTTGATGAGAACCCTAAGTTCTAAGCATCTTATTGTGAATGTGATAGACTCGTTGACCAGCAATTAAAATGGACTTCGGATTTCTATGCCTCTAGGTGACCTAAAAAAATAGAATTCTACCTAAATGTGTATCTTTACAACCGATAGCTTTCTCCCTACTTGTATTTTTTTACAGGGCCAACACAAGGGTGAATCCAGTGTATATCTCCCCGATTTATTCTACTTCTCCGCTTCTTCCTAAGTGTTTTGGAAATTTTCAGTGCATTTATTGAGCTGGGTTCTAGACAACCTGTCGATGAGCTATTACCACCGACAACTTGCCAGCCATACTTGTGCGGCGAAGTGTGACTTATTTCTTTATTTTTTCTTCTTTTCTCCTTTTCTTTCTGATTTTTTTTTTTTTTAAGTAGGTGGCTTCACTGGTCTAACATTTACCTAAAGGCAGCAAAAAGAGAAAGGTCCAGTGATTGGGCTCTAGACAACCTACCTATGGGCTGTTACCTACAATAACTTGCCAGCCATATCACCCTAGAAGGTTCATTAGCTACCTAATTTTTGTTAGAATCGTCGAACGAGTCAGTGACAAGATAGTGTGTAGATGCTAAAAACTCAAAGTTCCCTCAAATCAGAGTGCAGGTTGATAAGTCATGTACTTATCACCCAAACTTATTTACTCTATTTAAAATAGAATTTAGGTTGGCGAGGACTCAAAAAATAAATCCACATTTTAGTGGATATACGTGCTGATTAAGTCTGAAGACCTGAAGGGTCTTTGTGTTCAAATCATAATGTAGTATTTCCTAAGATTGAAAATTTTCTTAAACCCAAGTTCTCTTTCCTAATTCCACAAATTATTATTTTTTTAATAAAATAAAACAAATCTACGGAGCTGACGAATAAATTCAGAGATGAATATCCACCCCCCATGCCTATCTAATGCAATGTCCTCATTGTATTAAAAAGACATAAAACAGAGTGGAATAGCATAAAAAGCACCTGAATTGTGTGAATGTCAGGTCCGCTCCGAGATGAAAACTAAAAAGAATTGTATATGTGCTGAATTTAGTGCCTTTAGCTAGGCACACTATACAAAGAAGAGAAATAACTGTATATGTGAATGTCGGGCCTTACAATTTTTTCCAGAATTCATTTGATCTCCCTATTTGACACTTCAACCTATCCGCTCGTCTGCGGATGATACGGGGTGGCCACCATGTGGGTGACACCAAGACTTTTGAGAAGACGGGTGAAGTGTGTATTCCTGAAATGAGGTCCCCCATCACTAATGATCATCCTCGAGCAACCAAATTGGCAAATGATATTGGCCTTAACAAAAGGCAAGACCATGAAGTGATTGTTGGTCCTTGTCGGAATAGCTTCTATCCACTTTGACACATAATCAACTGCCACGATTATATATTCAAAGCCATGAGACAATGGGAAAGGACCCATGAAATCTATGCCCCAGACATCGAATATCTCAACCGGAAGAATAGGTTGTTGGGGCATCTCATCTTTCTTTCCAATAGTTCCAGTTTATTGGCAACGAAGACAAGCCTCCACAAACGTGTGTGTGTGTCTTTGAAAAGTGAAGGCCACCAGAAACCAGACTGGAGAACCTTATACACGGTTTTCTTAACACTAAAGTGTCCTCCACAGTGTAGTGCATGGCAAAAATTCAAGACACTCTGTTGTTCCTCTTCCAGGACACATCTACGTAAGAGTTGATCACGACCTATTCTAAAGAGCTCAGGGTCCTCCCAGTGATAATACTTGATGCTAGCAAGAAATCTATCTCACTTATGCTTATTCCACGTGCTGGGGGTTTCACTAGTGACTAAGTAGTTGACAACATCAGTATACCACGATGTCGATGGTTGTACCGCCATTACCGTTTCGTCAGGAAAGGTGTCATGAATGTCTCCTGACGAGGTTGAAGCCTCAACTGGGATCCTAGATAAATGATCTGCAACAACATTTTCGACCCCTTTCTTGTCACGGATATCAAGGTCGAACTCTTGTAATAATAGAAACCAACGAATTAGCCTAGGTTTGGTGTCCTTCTTCGCGAGCAAGTGTTTTAAGGCTGAGTGATCAATATAAACCACAACCTTGGATCCCAAAAGATAAGACCTAAACTTCTCCAAAGCAAATACTACCACAAGTTCTTTTTCTATCATAGTGTAGTTTTGTTGTGGATCCGTAAGAGTCTTACTTGCATAGTATAGCACATGAGGCTTCTTATCAACCTGTTGACCAAGGACCGCACCTACAGCAAAATCAGAGGCATCACACATTAACTCAAATAGGAGAGTCCAATCAGGTGCTTGTAGGATCAGCGCAGTTATGTGGGCCTCCTTCAAGAATTGGAAGGCCTTGGCACACTTTGCACCAAAAATGAAGGTAGTATCCTTCTCTAGTAGGTCGCAAAGTGGCCTAGAAATCTTGCTAAAGTCTTTAATGAAGTGCCTATAAAAGCCAGCATGGCCCAAGAATGATCGAATCTACTTGACATTGGTAGGCAGTGGAAGCTTAGAAATGGACTCAACCTTGGCCTTGTCCACTTCTAAACCTCTCTCAGACACTACATGCCTAAGAATAATGCCTTGTTGAACCATAAAATGGCTTTTCTCCCAGCTAAGCACCAATCCTGTCTCCTCACAACGGGTGAGAACTTTTTCTAAATGTAAGAGACAGTGGTCAAACGATGAGCCGTATATGGAAAAATCATCCATGAAAACCTCAACGAACATGTCAATCATGTACGAAAAGATGGACATCATACACCACTGAAATGTTCCTGGAGCATTACATAGTACAAATGGCATTCGGTCGAAAGCAAATGTGCCACAAGGACTTGTGAAAGTAGTGCACTGCTAGTCATCTGGAAAGATGGCAATCTGATTGTACCCGGAGTATCCATCGAGAAAACAAAAGTATTTCTTCTCTACCAATTTTTCCAGTATTTGATCAATAAATGGCAGAGGAAAGTGGTCTTTCTAGGTAGCGGTGTTTAGGTGGTAGTAATCAATGCATACCCTCCATCCTATTGTGGGTCTGGTGGTGACTTTCTCCCTTTTCTCATTAGTCTCCACCTTGAATCCTACCTTTTTGGGCACCACATGAATAGGACTGACCCATTTACTATCAGAAATGGGGTAGATTATCCCTGCATTCAACCATTTTAAAATTTCCTTTTTCACCACTTCCCGCATGTTGGGATTTAACCGCCTCTGCATATCTTTGAAAGGTTCCACAGAGTCATCTGTGTAAATGTGATGCATGTAGAGAGTTGAATCAACCCCTTTAATGTCAGCTATAATCCAAGCAATAGCTTCCTTGCGCCATTTTAGGCATTCAATTAGTGCTCCCTCCTGTGTCTCAGATAGAGCAGTCGAGATGATGACAGGGAGTGTATCATTGGGCCCAAGGAAGACATATTTGAGGGTCTCTGGAAGTGGTTTAAGCTCCAAGTCGAGAGCTTTCTGAATCGAGGGAATTATGTTCTATGTCCTCGCCTCCAGTAGTGGATCTACCTTGATTGTCCATGGTGGGGAGAGGGACTTAGCTTTGACACCCAACAGCTCTTCTAATTCAGGCAGATCTTCCCCTCCTTCAAAATTTGGGGTATGGTCTATAGAAATGACCATTTGGAGAGGATCATCACACAAAAGGGCTGGTGTCGTCTCCTCTATAATCTCATCGATCGCCTTGATTTGGGAACAATCTTCTAATCCTGGTTGTTTATAGGCATCAAACACATTGAGCTGGACTTTTCAGTTCCTAAAGCCCATCTTGAGTGCCCCTGATTTGTAATTGATTGATGCATTGGCTGTAGCCAAAAAGGGACACCCCAAGATAACTGAGGGTTTGGTGGGCATGTTGGATGGGTCAGTGTCCAATATCAGAAAGTCGACGGGAAAGAAGTCCTCTACTCTCACCAAGACAACTTCTAAGAGCCCACGTGGTGTCTTCAGCAATCTATCATCTACTTGGAGGATTACAGGACTAGGCTTCAAATCACCTCCTCCTAATAGCTCATAGACAGAGCTCAACAGTATATTAACCCCCACGCCCAAATCAAGGAGAGCCTCATCAATGCGCTGGTCTCCAATGACCACAGAAATATACAAGGCTCTTGGGTCATTCATCTTGGGGGGTGTACCTTGTTGTAGGACCGAGCTGACTAGGTCGGGCAAAATGACCTTAGCCTGGACCTATTTCCTAGATTTCCTCTTCTAGGTGCACAGGTCCTTTAGAAATTTAGCATAGGATGGTATTTGCTTGATAGCATCCAAAAGAGACAAGTTAATGTGAACTTGCTTGAATGTCTCCATTATTTCATCCATCCTATCCTTGGCTCCAGATGAGCCAGCAACAAGTGCCTCAAGGGCGGATAAGCGCTCAGGAAAGGGCACTCTCGACGTCTGGGTGGAGGGGTTGTCATGGCGAAACAAGGGTGGAATGGGGATAACATCCTTTGGATGGGTGATTTCAAGCGAGGAAGGGCTGAGTGGTTCTTCCTCAGTGGATGTGTAGGTGCTGGTTGGAGTGGTAGGAGGGGTGACTGTAGGAGTGAGTTCAGGTTTGAAGAGTTGCTTACCACTCCTCAAAATGGTCACATCCTTAGCGTGCTCCCTTATAAAGGGCCCTTTACCCCTTGGGTTCTCCTCAGATGAGTTAGGCAATTTCCCAGGGTCACATTGTCTAACAGCCTCAACAAGATGGCCAATTTGAGATTGCATTTCTTGGATAGCCTTATTCTGAGATTGAATTCATACTTTGATTTTCTTGCATGGCCTTCATCATAGTTTTCAGATCTTCCATCTCAGAATTGTTATGCTGAGGAGGAGACTGGGATTGTTGTGCCTGAAAGGTTCGGTGGGTTGGGCTCTCATATTCCATGAATTTGAAGTGTCACCTCGCTTCCATGAGAAATTGGGATGGTTTCTCCATCTAGGATTGTAAGTGTTTCCAAAAGGATTGTTCTTGGGAGGTGGATGAAACCCTTGGGCAGCATTCAGGACTACCTGTACTAAATTGGGGATTGATTAGCCAAATGGCACTCAACAGTGGTGTGAAGGGTGCTTTGGAAAATGGAGCATTCAAAAAGAGTCTGGACTTGGGAAGCATTTTGTGGGAATGTGTTTAGGTTAGTCATGAGTCTTTCAAAGTTCTGATTCAACAATTGCATCTGAAAAGCCAAATTCTGAGTTGCCCCGGCTTTACTAGCTTCAGCTTTTCTTTGAAGGATGGATGGTTTCCTATCTTGATATGCTGAGGTCAAGTGGATAGAATTGTCACCCAGTGACTCAAATAATATCCAAGCCTCATCCTCCGTTTTGGTGAGAAAGGTTCCAGCACAAGCAGCATCCATGGTTTGCCTATGCCTATCAGATAGTCCAGTATAAAACCTTTCTACTAATTGCTATTTAGGTACTTGATGGTGGGGGCATAGTCGAATCAGATCATTAAATCGCTCCCAAGTCTCATGGAATTGTTCCCCATCTAATTGAGTAAAACCCATGATTTCCCTCCTGAAGTGGCTGGTTTTGCTCATCAGGAAGTATTTCTTCAAGAATTCTCCCTTAAGGGTGTTCCAATCATTCACCCTTGCATCAAAGGTGTGATACTAGTGTTTTGCCATGTCCTTAAGGGAGAAGGGGAAGAGGGTTCTCATTAGAGCTTCATCAGTAAAGTTCTGAAGTTTCACCGTAGAGCAGACCTCGGTGAATTCCTATAAATGTCGGTAGGGGTCCTCCCTAGTAGTACCATGAAAGGAGGGCAACAAAGATATGGTACTGCTCTTGATTACATATGGATTATCCCCTACCAGTCGTCTTAGTGCTTGAGCGGGTTGGTTGGTTGGAATAAAATAGTCCCTCAGGGTCCTTTGTTGATTTTCTCCTTGATCAGCCATGTCTTCTCTTTTCTCTCCTTGGTGGCCTCTCCTAAGGATTCTCTCGGGCTTAGGATCAAACACTAGACTGCCCTTAAGAAAGTGTCTACCAAGCATTCATTAGCAATCACAATTCAAGTTCTTGTTGATTGAGTAAGTGAAACCTCCACTCCAAAGATAGGTCAAAAGGTCAAGGCGTTATCCCTCCGTTCCCACGTAAGTGGTATAAGAGGGGTGATGACTTAAGATCTTGACCTTCTTTGTTGCTGAGGTAGAATTGGTTGATATAGATGGCCAAATAAGTTATTCACTGCAATTACGTGACCTAATTCAACCTTCGAGTGCCCTAGGACCTATACTTTGCTTAGATGATACTTAGGTGATCAAGTGAGAAGTTACTCCAAGGACGAACAAAGGGATGCAAGTAGGGCAAACCCTTCCCTTGAGGCAATGCGTAAGCGATGCCTCTTCGCTACCCTTTTGTTCCTTTAAGGGCTGTCCCCCTCCGTGAAGTATCAAAACACTCAGTCAAAAGATAGTACCACCACCACAAAATAAGATATGAGGGTCTGCACCGATAAAGAGATCGATGCCTATAGCCTTAAGGGATCAAGCCTTAGTGCGGTGCCTAATGTGTGTGCTTAGTGCTAAATGTGTGCATCACATCGCAAATCATTTTTATTTTGAAAATGTAGACAAGTCCCTTTGAATCAGATCAAGTATGATTTGGTTTTAAGGTCAAATCTGATTATCAGTCCCAATTGCGCTTAGGCGACCACTGGATTAGGTAATTTCAATCAGCTTGGTGGTCTTGAATTTTAACCCAAATGCAAATGCGTGAATAGAAGCTGGATGCAAAAGTTAGAAAGGTGTACCTATCTCCAACAATCTTCATTCAAATATGCTCGCAATGTAATAATGAGATCTAATGTGCTGCTTAATCACCCCTAAATGCTACACCTAAGGGTATGCAACTCCTAATAGGCAGCTCGGTATTTTATTGTGTTTGTTTTAGAGGCAAGCATGCAAAAAAATGAATCACGTGAGTAGCAAAAATATAGGCCCTAGTCTCTAAAGAATGTGGGGATAGACCCCCCAAAAATCAGCCCCAATTACTACAGGGGTGAGAAAACAGAAATAAAACTTGTGATAAAGGATAATCCCCTATGAAAGCGAGATCCAGGTCTCCTACGTCTTCCCCACGTGTGGACGTCACTCAAGGTCGACGTCGTCTCCCAGCTACGCCTGTAGCCTCGTCAGATTCCTTGCACAGAAAAGATAATAACTGGTCAAATCAGTGTGCAACAAGAAATAATCAGAAATAAAATTAGGTGAAGTTATTGTATCTATTGCCTCCCCGGCAATGATGCCGATTGATCGAACATTTTCACTTGCAGAAATTCATCGTCGTAATATGTAATGTGGTGGAAAAGAAACTCGATCAAAGTTATTACAATACTGAAATAATACCACACTTCAGGTCGTATCACAGGGAGGCACAGAACCAATAAGATCACCAATATCAATTCCACATAAAATCATGTCCAAGTCGAATAAATTGCCATTGATATCAACTCATCATGGGAGGAAAAACAAAGTGCATTAACTAGTAAATCCAATCCTCCACTGTTGTCATAATAATCCAAGAAGAGAATGGCCTCCCATAAGTTTGCCGTAATAGAATAATTAATATCAAAATCACATTCCTTGGCAAGGTAATGTAAACACATTTACACTACTTAAGATGCTTATTTATGCATATTCTTAAAAATAGGATTGCATTGCATGCTATAACATTGCATAACATGCATCATCTTGCATTTAGAGTAGTTTGAATAAAATGGAGGTTAATTGTCTCCTTTTATGTGCTTGGACAAGGCAAACTTTTTATCGAGGCCTTGGATCGAAGATCCCACCGTACAGATGTGATCAGGGTGACGATTAGAGTTCAGCGACTCCAAGATCGCCCTAATTAGGCATTTGTAGCATCAGATAGTGACCGGGGAACCCTAGAAGATCAAGGGCCAAGATGGTGTAAATTTGCACTTCAAATGACAAATCCGACTACACGGATGGATTCGGATTGACGATCGCAGCCTAACGACGCAAAAATCGAGTCAATCCGACACCCGTGGCACCATCTACATCATCCAGAAGATGGACGGCCAAGATGGCACCACTTGGCGCCATCTCGATCGCCCAAATGCCCACACGCACTCGCTGAAGCTCCCGCATCCGCCCTTCCCCGCCGTTGGATCAAGATCCAACGGCTACGGATGCGACGCCTTGAAATCGTCCGCACGACCATTTGGGCGAGGCAGTGCAGCGGTCCAACACCTTATCACGAGGTGCTGGCACGTGTTCCAGCCTCGCCACGTGAAATCTTGAGCGGGGGGCATGCCTTCAATCAACTATCAGATCGCGATCCAACGGTCGTGCGTGAACGATAGCATCCATGCGCTATTGCACGTGCGGCGTAACGCGGCATCGCACGTGATGAGAGCCTCATCATGAGCCATAACTAGCTCATTTTAACCCAATAAAGAAGATAAAAGCTCCTACATAACCTAGAAGAAGGCTTAACTGAAGGAACAAGTGCTCTGAGAAGAAAACATGAAATAAAGGTTAAAACTGCAATTTTACCATTGCAGTACATAAACGGGATTTCTCAGAAGCAAAACATAGGTCAAATGGTCCAAATAAGATAAAAAGTGGGTTGAGTTAATCAGAAATGGGTTTATGTGCAATCTAAGAACTAAATGACACTTGGTAACCCTAAAACAGACCCGCTTAAATTAACAAGGTTCCGGTCAGAATAAAAATCAATTAAACCCTCTAAAAATCATAGAAAAACATCCTCTAGGGTTTAGAACACTTAATTTGACCTTTGGAACCTAGTTTGACCTAGATTAGGGTCCTAGATCTTCAATTAACCTAATTTGGGTTTTTACTCAAAATGTCTAGTCAAACAAGGTCAAAACTAAAATCCAACTTCACCATTGGATTCCTTAGGTCCAAATTAGGTTTGTAACAAAATTTGGACCTAAGGAGAGGTCATCTTGACCTACTTTGCAATTTAGTACACCCAAATCACAAATTGGTCCCTATCTTTTGAATACCTTTGCAGAGAGCCCCCTAGGTTCTTCACCTCCTTTGCAAACCGGTCCCGCCGCCATTGCTAGGGTAGAATCGAGCTCCAGCGAAGTTTCGAGAGAGATTGCTCTCTAATTCCTTAGAGATTCTCTCCCAGAAATGGAAGGGGGATTCTCTGAGGAATTCCCTTCCTTCTAAAGCCAATTACAATCGCTAGTGTGAACCCAATCTCTCATGCGAACGCACGAGAGATTTCTGTATCCACCTTCCTTCCATCTCCGACGATCCGGCAGCGTTGATTGCGCGGTCTCCACGCGCTGGTAAGTGCGGCCAGCACCTATAAAAGACACCCCAGACCTTGCCGCAGAAGGCGAGCTTGATTTGGCCGAGTGTCCACCCCCAATTCGTCTCCTCCTGCCCGGCCAAAAGTCCCAGCAAGCTCCGGCGAGCCTCCCTCCCCTCCCTCTTCGCTCTGCCACAAAACCAGTGGCAGAGTTAGCTTTCTGACTTCCCTCCGCGTCGCGCAGTACCCGCGCACGCCGCCTCAGCCCCGTCGTCGCCGCCGTTCTCCCCCACGGGGCATCATCTTCTCCGGCGACAGCAGGTACTGCTGTCGGCCTTCCATCCCCTTTCATCCTTACAATTAGGTTAGAACTCCTCTCCATCCTCTCCTCTCTCTTTTCCCCCTGTTATCTCATCTGATTACCCCTCGACCGACGCTGACCACCCTCATCTTCCACATCACCGACCGACCTCCGGCAAGCCGCTTCCACCATTCCAGCCCCCCACAAGGCTCGCCAACCACCTCGAGAGCTCCGCCTCACCACCAGGAACTCGCTCCACCCCACAACTGCCACTCCAGACCTCCATAATCATCCCCCGACCAACCCACCATCTCCGGCCACAGGTTGACCTAGGCACGCACGCCTAGGCCAACCGGCAACCTGCAGCATCACCCATCGCCTTTGCCGTGCTACGGCGAAGGTTTCCAGCTATTCTGATTGGGCCAATAGGCCGTTCTGTTGGATGTCAGGTGTACGCCCTGACAGCGAAATGCGCGTGATTTGTAAAAGCGGGTTTTTAACGTCGTTGTAACACGCGAATCCGCTTACGCTTTTAAAATTTATATCCTAGATAGGGGAGTATCTAGGGTCGTCCAAAGAGGCAAAAATTGTAAAATTAATCCTCTTGCTTACAGATAGATCTCAACTTTCTTTTTGATATTTTTCAATATGTAATTTTTTTTTTTGTATCTTGAAAAGACGAGGGCAAAATGCGAATTGTAACGAAAAGTACTAACACCTACAAATGCTTAACTAAAATTTAAAAGATAGAAATATCTTCTTCCTAAGCTCACTCTAGGAAAGTGGAGGCCTAGAGTAATTAGGAAGAAGAGGTGAAACAAGTGCTAGAACCAAAAGTAACAACTGCAATAAAAAGCTAAAAGAAGGCAATTTGATTGAGTAGAATGAGTGTTCTTTTCAAGGACAAGTAGAGGAATGCTTCTACTAGAACTTAAACAAATCTAAAAGCAAGAAAAGAAACACAAATCCTCTTGCAACAATGGTGAAGAAGGGCGTCTTCTTGCTCCAAGCCTAGCTGCTCCTTGGCTTGAAAAGAGGGCCTCCTTCTTCTCCTTCCTTGAGAGCTCCTCCAAGGTGGAAGCTACCACCTTTAATGCTCTCTCCAAGGGGTGGGCGTGCACCACCCTCAAAAACTCCTCCAAGGTGGTGTGACCACCTTCAAGATCTCCTTCAAGATCTTCCTTGCCTGGCTTCTCCTTTGGCTGGCGTGACCCAAGAGAGAAGGGAAGAGGGGAAGGCACCAAGGGGACAGAATATCCCCTTAATCTTCTTCTTCTTCTTCTCTCTTGGACGTGGGCTTCTTGGTGGAATATGAGAGTGAAATTGCTAGCCAAGGATGGCTTGAATGGTGGTGGGTAGTGGTCTTTTTGTAGGGTAGGATGGGGGGTTAAGGTGCCCCTTGAAATGGAGGGCTAGGATGGAAGAATGGAGGTGGTTGGTGATCCTACGGCTAAGGAGAGTTGGCGCCAACCCAAGAGGTGTTAAAGGGGGTAGTTATGGTGGTGTTAGTGTCTTTTGGTGGTGGAGAGACACCACCATGTTGGCGCCAACATGGGGTCTTCTAGAAGGGGGGTTAGGTGGATGGTGGAGATGGGTTCAGGGGGGATTGTGTGGTGGAGATGAGGGGAGATTTTGGAGGGAAAAGTGGCACCATTAAGGGGTGGTTATGGGTAGTTTTTGGCGCCACTTTTAGGTGTCTTTTGGAGGTGGTGGGTAGGTTAGGTTGGTGCCAAGTAGGTTAGCTTATGTGGAGCTTAGGTGGAGCTAGTTGGGTGGAGTTGGTAGGTGGGTTTTTGGGGTGGTACAAGCCAAGGAAGTTGGAGCATAGCTAAGCTAAGCTAAGCTAAGCTAAGCTAGCTTAGCTAATGGAGGAGTAGAGGAGAAGGTGTTGGAGCTAGGGTTTGGAGGAAGGAGCTGAGGAGAAGAAGTCTAGCAATGGAGCTGGAGCTGGCTGCTGCTGAAGAGGCTGGCATGGGGCTACTCTAGCTGGCTTAGCTTGCTAGTTCTTTGCTAGTTGCTAAGCCAAACTAAAGTGAGCTAGCTTCTACCAAAATGAGCTGAGGTGAGCTAGGTCTGGTGCTCCCGGGGAGAATCAAGCTGGTTGAGGCAGGTAAGGTAACTTAGCTCAACTGAGATGAGCTAAGCTGAATCCCCAGGAGCTGGACTTGAGCTTCCTGAGCTGAGATGAATTCTTCTTCAACTGGCTGGAGTTGAGTGGAGCTAGACGTAGATGGATCTGAGCTGGGGTGAACTCCTGTCAAGTCAGCTGAGCTAGCTAGAGCTCCCTGTGGACTAGTGGGAGCTGAGATGAGCTAGACTCAGCTAAGTTGAGCTGGATCTGAGCTGACTTGAGCTAGGGTGAGCTAAGGTGAACTCTCTTGAGCTGCCATCCAGCTGGGATTAGCTGAATGGAGCTGGGACGAGCTAACCCTAGTTCAAGTGAGCTAGGTTCCGGCTGTGGTGAGCTGGATCGAGCTGAGTTCCAACTAGTATGGGCTTCTCCTTCACCATTTGCCTTCTTGAGTGCTAGGGTTTTAAGGATCTGTATATCTGTACATCCCTAACACTCACAAAAACATATTAAAAGACAAATAAAAAAATGCAATGTATGCCTAACCTAATTTATGCCTAAATGCAGCCCAAAAACCCTTTTGCAGAGTAAAATCCTAAGAGATAGGTTAGTTTTAATGCTTAAGAATGATGATAAACTGGCGTTTATCACGCCCCAGCCGCCGTTAACAGCCGAAGCAGCAGGGAGCTTGGAGCAGCAGCAGGCGTCAGGCTTCCCAGGCGACAGGTGCAGCAGACTCTCGCAAGTGTCGCGAAGCAACCGAGGCCAGCCAGTAGCGCAGAGGAGTCAACAGCTTGGGCAATCGAGCGACAAAACTCTGCGGGCGCGCGTAAAGGCAAGACCAGATAGTCCCACATCGTGGGATCGCAACACTCAGGTACCATATAAGTTGTTTTTGTGTTTTCGTTTTAGTGCCTCCGTAAGCACAGGGGTGAGGTCCCTCACTGCCCTTACACACGCCTCGTCCGTGGCTTGACCATGCGGATCTGGCGGATCCGACCCGACCTAAACCTACGCACTCCTCGCGCATCACACCACCTGTAGGTGCGCCTGGTCCCGGGTACGATCCGACCCGATTATGGCTGTGGCTCTGGGAGAGCATCCCTGAGTGAATTGCTTGAGAGAGAGAGACGCGTGGGTAGAGGGAGAAAAGGATAGGTTTTGCTCTGTGTAGGGCACAGGCTGAACGTTGAGGAAGAAAGACTTGGTCGCGAGAAGGAAAAGAAAGAAGGAAGAAGGAAAGGCAGGAAGAACAGAGAGACCAAAGAAGAAGAAAGAAAGAAGCCTTCGCTGGAGAAGAAGAAGGAGTAAGACAGAGAAGAAACAAGGCAGAGAAGAAGAAGAAAGAAAGAAGCCTTCGCAGGAGAAGAAGAAAGAGAAGAAAGGAAAGCAAACACAGCAGCAGAAAAAGAAGAAACAGAGAGACTGCTGAGGAAGAAGAATAATTAAGAAGAAAAGGGAACATACTTTTAAGATGTCTGATCACATGATCAGACGTCCAATTTCATTTCTTTTTGTCCTAACTACTTTTAATCGCATACATTCATAGTTGAATTGATATTTTGAGTAAATTAGAGTGTTCAATTACATTTTGACTGGTAGTAAATTCCATTTGCTCCCTGTGATCGACCTCGGATACTCCGATTTTCGAGTAATAAAATTCTTTATATTTGTTTAAACGTTTTGTCGGTTGTACTACAACGTGATATACTTTAAACCCGCACAAAACGTTGACAACAGCACGCGTTGGGGCAGGCGCACAGCGAGGTTGGAGATGGCGCGATCTGAGCCGTCCAATCTCACGATCGGATGGCTGAGGATGGCTGAATGTGCACAAACGTTGCGCGCGCGACCAGACGAGCGAGCACGCGTGGGTAGCGCTGATAGCAGTTTCACGCGGTTTGTTAATTACGTCGTTGTAATGCGCAAAACTGATCAACTCTTAAATTTATATTCGTAGATAGGGGAGTATCTAGGGTCACCAAGGAGGCCAAATGTTTGCAATAGTGATTCTCTTGCTTGGAATAAATCTCAACTTTCTTTTTGGTATTTTTCAATATATCATTTTTTTTCGTTTTTCAATTAAGACAACATGCGAAATGGTGGCGGGAAGGTAATTTACACTTCAATTTAACTACTACTTTCTAAGTGGCAAGTAATCCTCTCCCTAAGCTCACTCTAGGTAAGTGGAGACCTAGAATAATTAGGGAGAGGGAGTGGAAAATGCTAAACAAAGCAAGTAGAAATGCAAAATAGAAAATTGCAAAGAAGGCAACTTAGATTGATGAAAAGTGTTTTACAAAAAAGCCTAGTAGAGGAATGCTTCTACTACTAGAAAAATTAAAATAAAGAAAAGCAAACACAAATCCTCTATATAGATGGTGAAGAAGAGGGCTTCTTGCTCCAAGGTTGGTGGCTCCCAAGCTTGAAAAGAATCCCTCAACTCCTTCCTTGCAGTGCTCCGCCAAAGTGATGTCCTCCAAGGCAAGCCCAAAGGGGGCATGCCCTAAGCTTTTCTCCAAGGGTGGACGTCCACCCTAGGTCCTTCTCCCTTGCCTGGCCATCCTCCTTGAAGTGGAAGAGTCCTCCTCCTTGGCGTGGCTCAAGTTGAAGAGAGTGGGGAGAAGAAGGCACCAAAAGGGCTGGTGATGTGCCCCTTTAATCTCCTTCTCTACTCCTTCTTCTTGGCCGTAGGTATAGCTGGTTTAGGTAGCAAATTACACTAATGGAGGATGCCCTAAAATGGTGATAGGTGGTGGGTTTTTATAGAATAGGAAGGGGGTTGTTCTCGACGATTTTGTGCGGGTTTAAAGGATGTCACGTTGTAGTATAACCGACAAAATGTTTAAACAAATATAAAGAATTTTATTACTCGAACAACTAGAGTATCCGAGGTCGAACACGGGGAGCAATCTCAGTACTTTGTAAAACCAAAGAATACAACTGTTTAAATGCAAATATAATTCATTCAAAGAGAGAATTTTAAAAAGGATTTGGGAAAAAAAATAGAATTGGACGTCTGATTTGTGTATCAGACGTCTTAAATGTGATCTCTCTTTCTCTCTTCTTCGTGGCTCTTCTCCTTTCTTTGCTTCTGGTATCTTTCCTTCTTCTCCTGCCTTGCCTTTCTTCTTTCTTCTTCTTTTTCTTCTGATCTCTTTGCAGTCTTCCCTTGTCTTCTTCTTCGTTCTTCTCTCTCTTCTGCCTTGTCTTCCTTTTTCTTCTCTGCGAAGACTTCTCCTTTCACTGCTACACAGCCTCTTCTTTCTTCTCTTCCTGTTCTGCAGCCGCTAAGTGTTCGCTGCCTGGGTCAGTTCTTCCTTCCTGCACACACCACACAGTAGCAAAAACCTACCCCCGTCCCTCTACCCAAGCGTCTCTCTCTCTCAAGTAATGCACTCACAGACGCTCTCCCAGAGCCACACGGGTAGTCGGGTCGGGTTCGCACCCGGGACCAGGTGCACCGACAAGTGGTGATGCGCGAGGAGTGCGTAGGTCTAGGTCAGGTCGGATCAGCCAGATCCGCGAGGTCAAGCCGCGTACAAGGCGTGTGTGAGGGCAGTGAGGGACCTCACCCCTGTGCTTACGGAGGCACTTAAACGAAAACACAAAAACAACTTATATGGTACCTGAGTGTTGCAATCCCACGATGTGGGACTATCTGGTATTGCCTTCACGCGCGCGCGCAGAGTTTTGTCGCTCGATTGCCCAAGCTGTTGACTCTGCTGGCGCTACTGGCTGGCCTCGGTTGCTTCGCGACACTTGCGAGAATCTGCTGCACTTGCCGCCTGGGAAGCCTGATGGCTGCTGCTGCTCCAAGCTCCCTGCTGCTTCGGCTGTTAATGGCGGCTGGGGCTTACACCTGACATCCAACAGAACGGCCTATTGGCCTAATCAGAATAGCTGGAAACCTTCGCCGTAGCACGGCGAAGGCGGTGGCTGATGCTGCAGGTTGCCGGTCGGCCTAGGCGTGCATGCCCAGGTCGACCTGTGGCCGGAGATGGTGGGTTGGTCGAGGGGTGCTTGTGGAGGTCTGGAGTGGCAGTGATGGGGTGGAATGGGTTCCTGGTGGTGAGGCGAAGCTCACGAGGTGGTTGGCGAGCCGTGTGGAGTGGCGGAGTGGTGTGGGCGGCTCGCCGGAGTGAGGTCGAAGGCGAGGAAGAAGGAGGCGGTTAGGTACTGTCGAGGGGTAATCAAGTAAAATAGTTGGGGGAAAAGAGAGAGGAGAGGATGGAGAACGTATCTGGGGTTGTCTGGAAGGAAGGGAGGCGGCGGAGAGGACGGCTCGTAACTGCCGTCGTCGGGGAAGAAAGACCCTGAGGGAGGAAGCGGCGACGAAGATGAGGTCAGAAGCACGCGCGCGGGGTACAGCGCGACACAGGAGGAAGCGGCGGAGAGGACTCTGCTGCTGGTATGGCAGCAGAGCAACGAGAAGGAGGGGAGGAGGTCGCCGAAGCTTGTGGGTCGTTTGGCCGGAGATGGGATAGGGAGGAATTTGGAAGGGATCTCCGTCAAAATCAAGCTTCCTTCTGCGGCAGGGTCTGGGGTGTCTTTTATAGGTGCTGGCCGCACCTACCAGCGCGTGGAGACCGCGCAATCAATGCTGCCGGCTCGCCAGATATGGAAGGAAGGTGGATACCCAAATCTCTCGTGCATTCGCACGAGAGATTGGGTTCACACCAGCGATTGTAATTGGCTTTAGAAGGGAATTCCTCAGAGAATCCCCCTTCCATTTCTGGGGGAGAATCTCTGAGGAATTAGAGAGCAATCTCTCTCGAAACTTCGCCAGAGCTCGGTTCTGCCCTAGCAATGGCGGCAGGACCGGTTTGCAAAGGAGGCGAAGAACCTAGGGGGCTCTCTGCAAAGGTATTCAAAAGATAGGGACCAATTTGTGATTTGGGTGTACTAAATTGCAAAGTAGGTCAAGATGACCTCTCCTTAGGTCCAAATTTTGTTAAAAACCTAATTTGGATCTAAGGAATCCATTGGTTAAGTTGGATTTTAGCTTTGACCTCGTTTGACTGGACATTTTACGTAAAAACCCAAATTAGGTTAATTGAAGATCTAGGACCCTAATCTAGGTCAAACTAGGTTCCAAAGGCCAAATTAAGTGTTCTAAACCCTAGAGGATGTTTTTCTATGATTTTTAGAGGGTTTACTTGATTTTTATTCTGATCGGAACCTTGTTAATTTAAGCGGGTCTGTTTTAGGGTTACCAAGTGTCATTTAGTTCTTAGATTGCACATAAACCCATTTCTGATTAACTCAACCCACTTTTTATCTTATTTGGATCATTTGACCTATGTTTTGCTTCTGAGAAATCTCGTTTATGTACTGCAATGGTAAAATTGCAGTTTTAACCTTTATTTCATGTTTTCTTCTCAGAGCACTTGTTCCTTCAGTTAAGCCTTCTTCTAGGTTATGTAGGAGCTTTTATCTTCTTTATTGGGTCAAAATGAGCTAGTTATGGCTCATGATGAGGCTCTCATCATACCCCCATGCCTAGCTTTTGCTAGTCCCTTAGCAATATTTCAAAGTTTTAACTTCCGTTCTAGACCCTGAATGTCTGTCAACAATGATAAGTGCTTCTCCTTTTCTTTTGTGATTAGGTGGGAATGCCGACAATAGGCCTAGAGGTACTCAAGTACCAACCAAAATCCGGACCTGTTCCGCTTTAGCCTCAGTCTTCCGCAAAGGTTTCTACGGCCCACAGAAACTAACCTGGGGTTTGTTGGACTCCGCGGTTAAAGCACCCGTGCTTGAGACATTTTTAGCCTAAGTTCAGTTTGCAGTGCATTTTTTGTAAGAGAGAGATAGAAGATTTATTTGTTTGGAGAGCTTTTCTCTCTCTTTTCTTTTTATTTCTAGCTTCGGATTATCTTCTCAACACGGTCTGTATCGGATTCCTCGTCCCCATCATCAATCCTCAAGGGTCCCTAGCTTTCGAGATTTCGAGATAATCCCGCCCATGGCAACCCTCGGAACCCTGGCTTTCAAGATTTTGAGATAATCCCGCCCATGGCGTTCCGTGGCCGAATCCAGACCCTGGCGATCGACATTTCGTGATAATGCCGCCCATGGTATCTGAACCAGCAGAGTGCTTTCATGCCCCCGATAGGATATTTAAATATCCTAAGAGACAAGCACCGAGGAGACGATATGTTGTTACGCATCTTCGAGGGGAATTTCCCTCCTCTCTGCGCTGGGAACTTGTCCAAATCAATTTGTGCTGATTGGCCGCTCCTAATCTAGGTGACTTTTTCAGAACATTAAACGCTTTTCGCGTGATTTGGATGTTTATGCGCACTGAACCAGACTGTGTGTGAATTTGGGTGCTTAGGTTACCGAATCCCGCAAACCGGAGGTCAGTTAACGAGGCCGAATACTTCCTAAGCCTTAGACCTAATACTCAAGCTTCGCATTTTCCTCAACCTCTTGAGGATTATCCAGATTTTAACGGATACGTGAATTTTTAAGCTAACGGTACTAGCCCAAAAGGCCTAAGACCAGCGTTCTCGCTAATCTCTTGTTATATCTCCGTAGCACTTTTCTTTTCTTTTTCTTGATTCGGTCTAGAACTTCAGTTAACCCCTTAATCTTTTACTAATGACTATTTCTTTTCATTTTCATTTTGTGCTCCTTTTTGTCATTTTTCTTTCTTTTCCTCCTCTCATTTGTATGATCCTGAATTGTTCCTCCCCTCTATCAAGTCTCTCTCTCTCTTTTTTTTTTTTTTTTAATGTGAAACCCTTTCTTGATATGAATTTTCTGACATTTGACATTTCGCACTTTCATACCCCCCCCATGCCTAAGATTTGCAATGTCCCCATTGTAAATTAGGTGGGTTCGAATTCAGCTTAGTTCATGTATTAGGACAGGTGTGTGGTGAGTGAATGGGTCGAAGTGACTTGTTGCGAATGATTTCTAATCTCGGGTAGGTATACCTGAGGTGAAGTCGGCTGTTCTAATGGATGAACCCTAAAGTGCAATATGAGTTCCGCATAGAGATGTCAGAAACGGTTTCGGGTTTTCCAAAGAATGACGGGTTGCCTCCCGTTAAGCGCTGAGTTTTACGCCATCGGCTGGGCGCAATGAGCTCAAGAGGAATGGAGGGTAAAGGATGACTCAGCCAAATCTATATCGGCCATGTCAATGAACGGCTTGAGTCTCTGACCGTTCACGACAAAGGGTTCAGAATCGTGGCTGAGCGGGATGATTTCAATGGCTCCATTTCCGAAGATTTGTCGGACTAGGTAGGGTCCGACCCACTTGGATCTTAGCTTTCCTGGGAATAATTTGAGTCGGGCATCAAAGAGTAAAACTTTTTGACCAGGATGAAAGACCTTTCTAGAAATGTGTTTGTCGTGAAAAGCTTTAACCCATTCTTTGTAAATTCGCGAGTTCTCGTACGCGTCGTGGCGTAATTCATCGATCTCGCTCATTTGAAGTCTTCTGTGGGTTCCAGCCTTAGAAAGGTCGAGATTACAGGTCCGTACTGCCCAGTAGGCTTTATGCTCCAATTCGACGGGGAGGTGACATGCCTTCCCGTACACTAGTCTGAAGGGAGACATTCCTAATTGGGTCTTGTGGGCGGTCCTATAGGCCCACAATGCTTCCGGAAGCCGAGAAGACCAATCTTTTCTATCAGGTCGAACAGTAACCTGAAGGATCTTCTTGATCTCTCGGTTAGATAGCTCAGCTAGACCATTAGTTTGGGGGTGGTAAGGAGTAGAGATTCGGTGTGACACCCCGTATTTGGTCATCAGTGACCTGAACTGAGCGTTCGTAAAATGGGTCCCTCTGTCGGAAATTATAGCACGCGGAATCCTGAACCTTGAGAAAATGTTTTGATGGAGGAATTTTATAACGACTTTATGATTGTTGGTTCGGGTCGGAATGGCTTCTATCCACTTGGAAACATGGTCAACTGCGAGAAAGATGTATTCGAAGCCATCCGAGGTCGGAAAGGGTCCCATGAAATCAATCCCCCAAATATCAAAAATTTCGCATACCAAGATCGGCTGTAGAGGCATCATGTCTCTATGGCTCATGTTGCCCAGAGTCTGGCAACGGGAACATGCCTTACAGTGATCGTATGCATCCTTGAAAATTGTGGGCCAGTAGAAGCCACACTAGAGGACTTTTGATGCGGTTTTATGTCCAGAAAAATGTCCACCGCATGCCTGGTCATGGCAGAATGAGAGTATGTCTTTGATTTCCACTTCCGTGATGCACCGTCGGATTATCTGATCAGCACCAATGCGGAAAAGATACGGGTCTTCCCACAGGTAATACTTGGCATCGGAACGCAATTTGTCCTTTTTGGCCTTCGACCAATCGGGCGGAATCTGATGTGATGCCAGGTAATTAACTATATCGGCGAACCATGGAAGACTTATACTGATAGTCAGGAGGTGCTCATCAGGGAAATGTTCTGTAATAGGTCCGGAAGGATCAATAATTTCAGAAGGAAGGCGGGACAAGTGATCAGCTACCACATTGTGCTTTCCCGCCTTGTCACAAATCTCGAGGTCAAATTCTTGCAACAGCAAGATCCAGCGGATTAGTCGAGGTTTCACGCCCTTCTTAGCAAGGAGATGCCTTACAGCTGTGTGATCCGAGTATATGATAATACGGGAACCCAGAAGGTATGATCTGAATTTTTCCAGGGCAAATACTACGGCCAGTAGCTCTTTCTCAGTAACCGTATAGTTACGCTGAGCCTCATCCAGTGTTTTGCTAGCGTAGTAAATGACCACAGGTTTCCTGTCAATTTTCTGCCCCAAAACCGCTCCTCCAGCGAAGTCAGATGCATCGCACATGATCTCAAAGGGTTGAGACCAATCAGGGGACTATAGGATTGGGGCTTAGGTGACTCGGTCACGTAGGATCTCAAATGCTTGAGTGCATTCCTTGAAAATTTCGAAAGGCACATCCTTGGAGAGAAGATTGGTCAGGGGGCGTGCGATTTTGGAGAAATCAGGGATGAATCGACGGTAGAAACCGACGTGCCCCAAAAAAGATCGGATGTCCTTAATCGAGCTAGGCATAGGGAGCCTGGAAATCAGGTTAACCTTAGCTCGATCCACTTGGATGCCTTTCTCTGAGATTAAATGTCCCAGGACAATTCCCTCAGGCACCATGAAATGGCTCTTTTCCCAGGAAAGAACCAAATTCACCTCAATGCACCGCCTGAGTATATGGACCAAGTGTTGGAGGCAATCGTCAAATGATTATCCAAAAACTGAAAAGTCATCCATGAAGACTTCCAGATAATCACCTACCATATCTGAGAATATGGCAAGCATGAACCGCTGAAAAGTTGCAGGTGCATTGCAGAGACCGAACAGCATCCTTTGGAACGCGTACGTCCCGAAGGGGCAGGTGAATGTGATCTTTTCTTGGTCCTTTGGAGGGATTGCCACCTGATTGTAACCGGAGTACCCGTCAAGAAAGCAGAAGAATCTATTTCCCGCTAGTTTCTCGAGGATCTGATCAATAAACGGTAGTGGGAAATGATCCTTCTTCGTGGAGGAATTTAGTCTTCTGTAATCAATGCAGACTCTCCACGAATTAGCTATTCGGGTAGGAATGACTTCCCCGGTTTCAGTCGTGATGATGGTAAGTCCTGCCTTCTTAGGCACCACTTGTGTTGGACTCACCCAACGACTGTCGGAGATCGAGTAGATGATCCCTGCATCTAACCACTTAATGATCTCCTTTTTCACGACCTCCTGTAGGTTAGGGTTTAGGCGTCTTTGCATTTCTCTTGAAGGTCTTGAGCCTTCTTCTGTGTAGATTCTATGTGTGCAGTATGAAGGGCTTATACCAGTCAAATTATCTAGAGTCCATCCAATGGCTCTACGATGTTGCTGGAGAACAGAAATCAAACGGAGTTCCTGGTCAGGTGTGAGTCGAGAATTGATAATCACAGGAAACGTCTGATTTGAATCCAAAAAGACGTATTTTAGATGTTCGGGAAGGGGCTTGAGTTCCATAACAGGATTGTCAGTAGCAGCGGGTGGTTCGGGGTTTGTATCGGGAGCAATGGTAGGAGTCATAGGTGTGTCTAGATCATGTCCGCACTCCTCTGTTAGCGGTTTTTGATTCTCTAGTGGTTGATCAGGAATAATCAGGTTGTCCTCTATATGCAGTTCATCAACCACGGCTTCGACATCACAAATTTCCTCTATAACCCCGCAATTAATCCCTTAATGGGCCTTGAAAATGTAAATCTTCAGATTTTGATTCTCAAATTTTAATTCTATCTGGCCCTCTTCACAGTTTATATTGGCCCTAGCAGTGGCCAAAAAGGGTCTCCCTAATATGATTGGTGTGTCCCTTGGGTTCTTAGGTGCATCCATGTCCAGTACTATGAAGTCCACTGGGAAATAAAAATCTCGTACCCTAACAATGACATCCTCGAGTATTCCTTTGGGTGACTTGATGGATCGATCGGCTAACTGCAATGTCACCTCAGTGGGTTTAAGTTCAGATTCTTCAAGGTGGTCAAGGAGGGATGTAGGTATTAAATTTATGGAGGCACCTAGGTCTAGTAGGGCTCTATCAAGTTGGGTTTCACCAATTTTACAAGAAATCAAGGGAGTTCCTGGGTCTTTAGCCTTGGGTGGGAGTTTGCTCAAGATGACAGAGCTGGGTTGCTCTGATAGTACGATTGGGTTCCCATCCTTGGTTCGCGGCTTACGTTTAGGTGTACATATGTCTTTCAAGAACCTTGCGTAAGCTGGTATGTGGCGGATTGCATCCATCAACGGGATGTTTATCTGGACCTGTTCAAAGAGCTTGACCAGATCCTCCTCAGGAGCCACAGGTTTGGTTGTCCTTTTTCCTTTGGTCAAGGCCTCAGGAAATGGGATCCTAGCTGGTTCCTCTAGGATAGGTCTAGGTTCTTGATCTGGGACAGTAGTATCTTGGATGACTACCCTAGGGTCTTGGCGATTATCAGGCTTGGAGTGGTTCGGATAATGTGGGTCTTGTGTTGTTTTACCACTACGTGTTGTTACAGAGTTTAATCCGGCCTGATTTCGGTTTGGGTTAGGTAGGAGGGGTGGCTGCTGCAATCCTGCATAAGATGTTGAAGCCTCCATCCCGTCTGGTGATGGAGTAGCAGGGGCCTGATAAATCAAATGTGCGTGGCCTAGATTCGGATTCATAACGTGCCTCTGGGTCGGTACGTTATTTGGGTTGGGCAGAGGTTGCGAAGGAAGGGTGCCAAGTTGGCGGGAATTTGCCATCTGGGCCAGTTGGTTGCGAACCTCTGTGATCTCGTCCTTGTGCAGTTTTTGCATTGCCGCATTCGTCTTTTGAATGTCAGCCAGTGTTTGAAGGATAAGAGTCAGTTGATCCTGATTTTGCCCGGATTGGTAGGTGGGATTGGGCCGAGGCTGAGGCGGCTGATATGGACGAGGAGCTTGTGGACGGGGTTGATATGGTGGTTTTTGAGAATTTCCCGCCCATTGAAAGTTAGGATGATTTTGCCATCCAAGGTTGTAGTATTGAAGTATGGGTCATTCTGGATGGCGTTAAGGTCCTCGCAGTTCTGAGGAACCTCAGGAAAGTCAGAATATGAGGGTTCAGAGTTCCCCCAACTCGAGTAGAAGGGATCGGAGGTCACTCCGGTCTGAGAGGTAGACGGGGGTGGATATGGGTCCATCCCCTTGGCAGGTTGGTGATAGATGTTTTGCACTGTTTCCCTTGCCAGAGGAGGTCTTGCAAAAGAGTTTTTTGCAGAGGTGGCTTGCTGCAAATGTCGAGTTAGCTCGTCCACCTTCTTTTCTATGATAGAGACCTTGTCCAACCGACTGGCCATCAGTTCTAGGTCGACAGAAGTGGACAGGTCCTGCGTCTCATGTGTCCCTCTTAGATTCGTCGATGCGCGGGCATTCGTCCTGTCGAATAAGCCCAAGGAGTCATTGTTTATGGAGTTCTCGCACATGTTTTCGAGAATCTCCCACACCGTGTCCTCGTGTTGGCCCATGATGTTTCCTCCACATGTTGCATTGACGAATAGACAAATATCCTCACGGAGTCCCTGGTAAAAAGACTGGACTTGTTCCCACTTAGGAACTCCGTGATGGGGGCACTTTCGCATGAGATCTAGGAATCGATCCCAAGCTTCGTGAAGAGGTTCTCCCGGTTGTTGAGTGAAATGAGTGAAATGGTGGCGCAAGGCATTCGTCCGGCCAACAGGGAAGAATTTTTTCAAAAGTTCGGACTGTAATTCCTCCCATGTGTTGATTGGGCGGGTCTGAGTCTGATACCAGTGTGCGGCCTTGTCCAAGAGGGAGAATGAAAACATTTTCATGAGTAGGATATCCCGATTTTGTACATCTGACCCGAAGGTCTGGGCCAAATGCTTGAGTTGTTTAATGTGTTGGAATGGATCCTCAGAGTTAAGCCCATGGAACTTCGGTATGGCATGAATCATATTGGGCTTCAGATCAGAATCGGGTCCTCCAATTGGGATTCGTACTCAGGGTTTGATTGCCACCGCAGCGGGATTATAGTGATCTCGCATCATAGGTCGCTGCGGTGGGTTTACAAAGTTCTGAAAGAGATCGTTCAAGCGTTGAAGTTGGTGTTCAAGGTTATTCTCCTCTTCAATGGGTTGTGCCATGATGGGAGAAGAAGGAGAATCAGGGTCTGAGTCAGATGAAAGATTTATGTGGTGGGGTTGCTGCGCAAACAAGGGCGTCGAGGCTTGGCCTCGACGAGAATGAATTTCTAAAGGAGGTCTTAAAGGTGGTCTTAAGGACCTCCTACCGAACATGCACCGAAAGATGTGATGAGATTAGAAGGTGCTGGACCCAATCAAGACACCCAAGAATTTTTGGGTGACTATAGAGGTTCGGGGCAGATGGACCCCTGGATCAGAAGATCGTCCACCTGAGAAATACCTGGGCAGCCAGAGAGGGAGAGTCCCGCAAAGACCCCTACACGGTAGAGCGTCCCCACGGGTTACAGGGTTTCCCCCACCCGACCTCTCTTGTCACTGCGGTTCCAGGTAGACCAGAATGGGGATCTTGACCTATTAAGTCTACCTTTTTTATTTTAAGATCAAGGTGCTTAATGTTCCACTTAAACTTTTAAGTATTTTGAGTGCAAAAGTGACCTAATATTAAGGTTGGTTGACCCAAGGGATCAACTTCACCTCTTGTTCCTTTGAGAGCTTTTAGGTCCTTCCTTTTATGGTTCAAATGGATTATCAGCCTGATTTGCCTAGGGTTCCTCTTGTATAAATCGTTTCAAACACGGTTTAGGCACACCTCTTTTTGGAAAGTTTGTTTCTTTATTTTAGAGAAGATGTGTCTCTAAAAACCCTAGCTTTGCAATCCCTAACTTGGCTCTAGTGGGTCCAATTTAGTTGCCTTAGAAATTAGCACCTAGGGCTCAATCAAGAAAGTTTTAGCCCTAGTTGCCTTAGTTGGATGAACAGACAAAAATATGTTGAAATGAAAATCAGGCAACTTGATGAGTTACTAAATATGAAATAGGTAACCCTAAGTTGATTTCCCTCTTTTTTTTTTCCTTTTTTAGATTGTGAGAGGGTTAAGAGAGAGGGCTAATGGAGATTACCTGTTCCTTGGAGAGTCTGTTGTGCAGTTGCTATTCTTTCCTTTTTGTTTTGCTTTCCCTGCTTGAACACCACAAAAGAGAGAAGTTAAGTCAAATATTAGATAGAAAAGTTGTACTCAAAAGTTTTAAAAGTGCCCGTTGCTCCCCGGCAACGGCGCCAAAATGTTCTCGACGATTTTGTGCGGGTTTAAAGGATGTCACCTTGTAGTATAACCGACAAAATGTTTAAACAAATATAAAGAATTTTATTACTCGAACAACTAGAGTATCCGAGGTCGAACACGGGGAGCAATCTCAGTACTTTGTAAAACCAAAGAATACAACTGTTTAAATGCAAATATAATTCATTCAAAGAGAGAATTTTAAAAAGGATTTGGGAAAAAAAATAGAATTAGACGTCTGATTTGTGTATCAAACGTCTTAAATGTGATCTCTCTTTCTCTCTTCTTCTTCGTGGCTCTTCTCCTTTCTTTGCTTCTGGTATCTTTCCTTCTTCTCCTGCCTTGCCTTGCTTCTTTCTTCTTCTTTTTCTTCTGATCTCTTTGCAGTCTTCCCTTGTCTTCTTCTTCGTTCTTCTCTCTCTTCTGCCTTTTCTTCCTTCTTCTTCTTCTCTGCGAAGACTTCTCCTTTCACTGCTACACAGCCTCTTCTTTCTTCTCTTCCTGTTCTGCAGCAGCTAAGTGTTCGCTGCCGGGGTCAGTTCTTCCTTCCTGCACACACCACACAGTAGCAAAAACCAACCCCCGTCCCTCTACCCAAGCGTCTCTCTCTCTCAAGCAATGCACTCACGGACGCTCTCCCAGAGCCACACGGGTAGTCGGGTCGGGTTCGCACCCGGGACCAGGCGCACCGGCAAGTGGTGATGCACGAGGAGTGCATAGGTCTAGGTCGGGTCGGATCAGCCAGATCCGCGAGGTCAAGCCGCGGACGAGGCGTGTGTGAGGGCAGTGAGGGACCTCACCCCTGTGCTTACGGAGGCACTTAAACGAAAACACAAAAACAACTTATATGGTACCTGAGTGTTGCAATCCCACGATGTGGGACTATCTGGTCTCGCCTTCACGCGCACCCACAGAGTTTTGTCGCTCGATTGCCCAAGCTGTTGACTCTGTTGGCGCTACTGGCTGGCCTCGGTTGCTTCGCGACACTTGCGAGAATCTGCTGCACCTGCCGCCTGGGAAGCCTGATGGCTGCTGCTGCTCCAAGCTCCCTGCTGCTTCGGCTGTTAATGGCGGCTAGGGCTTACACCTGACATCCAACAGAATGGCCTATTGGCCCAATCATAATAGTTGGAAACCTTCGCCGTAGCACGGCAAAGGCGGTGGGTGATGCTGCAGGTTGCCGATCGGCCTAGGCGTGCGTGCCCAGGTCGACCTGTGGCCGGAGATGGTGGGTTGGTCGGGGGGTGCTTGTGGAGGTCTGGAGTGGCAGTGATGGGGTGGAATGGGTTCCTGGTGGTGAGGCGAAGCTCACGAGGTGGTTGGCGAGCCGTGTGGAGTGGCGGAGTGGTGTGGGCGGCTCGCCGGAGTGAGGTCGGAGGCGAGGAAGATGGAGACGGTTAGGTACTGTCGAGGGGTAATCAAGTAAAATAGTTGGGGGAAAAGAGAGAGGAGAGGATGGAGAAAGTATCTGGGGTTGTCTGGAAGGAAGGGAGGCGGGGGAGAGGACGGCTCATAACTGCTGTCGTCGGGGAAGAAAGACCCTGAGGGAGGAAGCGGCGACGAAGATGAGGTCAGAAGCGCGCGCGCGGGGTACAGCGCGACGCGGGAGGAAGCGGCGGAGAGGACTCTGCTACTGGTATGGCAGCAGAGCAACGAGAAGGAGGGGAGGAGGTCGCCGGGGCTTGTGGGTCGTTTGGCCGGAGATGGGAGAGGGAGGAATTTGGAAGGGATCTTCGTCAAAATCAAGCCTCCTTCTGCGGCAGGGTCTGGGGTGTCTTTTATAGGTGCTGGCCGCACCTACCAGCGCGTGGAGACCGCGCAATCAATGCTGCCGGCTCGCCGGATATGGAAGGAAGGTGGATACCCAAATCTCTTGTGCATTCGCACGAGAGATTGGGTTCACACCAGCGATTGTAATTGGCTTTAGAAGGGAATTCCTCAGAGAATCCCCCTTCCATTTCTGGGGGAGAATCTCTGAGGAATTAGAGAGCAATCTCTCTCGAAACTTCGCCAGAGCTCGGTTCTGCCCTAGCAATGGTGGAAGGACCGGTTTGCAAAGGAGGCGAAGAACCTAGGGGGCTCTCTGCAAAGGTATTCAAAAGATAGGGACCAATTTGTGATTTGGGTGTACTAAATTCAAAGTAGGTCAAGATGACCTCTCCTTAGGTCCAAATTTTGTTACAAGCCTAATTTGGACCTAAGGAATCCAATGGTGAAGTTGGATTTTATTTTTGACCTCGTTTGACTAGACATTTTGCGTAAAAACTCAAATTAGGTTAATTGAAGATCTAGGACCCTAATATAGGTCAAACTAGGTTCCAAAGGCCAAATTAAGTGTTCTAAACCCTAGAGGATGTTTTTCTATGATTTTTAGAGGGTTTACTTGATTTTTATTCTGACCGGAACCTTGTTAATTTAAGCGGGTCTGTTTTAGGGTTACCAAGTGTCATTTAGTTCTTAGATTGCACATAAACCCATTTCTGATTAACTCAACCCACTTTTTATCTTATTTGGACCATTTGACCTATGTTTTGCTTCTGAGAAATCCCATTTATGTACTGCAATGGTAAAATTGCAGTTTTAACCTTTATTTCATGTTTTCTTCTCAGAGCACTTATTCCTTCAGTTAAGCCTTCTTCTAGGTTATATAGGAGCTTTTATCTTCTTTATTGGGTCAAAATGAGCTAGTTATGACTCATGATGAGGCTCTCATCAGGGGCTAAAGTGTCCCTTGAAATGGAGGACCAAGATGGAATGAGGGAGGTGGTTAAGGATCCAATGGCCAAGGGTGTTTGGCGCCACCTTAAGAGACACCAAGGGGGTAGTTATGGGGGTTGACACCCCTTGATGTTGGGGCCAAAAGGGGTTTTAGAAGGTGGTATAAATTGACGCCAAGAGGGATTCTAGAAGGAGGGGCAGGTGGATGGCTAGGATGGCTTATGTGGGTAGGTGTAGAGTGGATTAAGGGCTAAAAGTTGGCGCCAAAATAGAGGTGGTTAGGGGTAGTTTTTGGTGCCAACTTAAGGTGTCTTTTGGTGGTGATAATGGGGTGAAGGGATGGCTAGGAGGTAGCGCCAACTTGAGTAGGGTAGCTAGCTTAGGTTGGCTTAAGTTGGTGGAGCTAGCTAGGGTTGACTTTGAAGGTGGTGGATGGCCAAGGAGCTAGTTGTTAGCTAAGCTAAGCTAAGCTAGCTTAGCTAATGGAGGAGTAGAGGAGAAGGTGTTGGAGCTAGGGTTTGGAGGGAGGAGCTGAGGAGGAGAAGTCAGGAGCTGAAACTGGAGCTGGCTGCTGCTAAAGAGGCTGGCATGGAGCTACTCTAGCTGGCTTAGCTTGCTAGTTCTTTGCTAACTGCTAAGCCAAGCTAAAGTGAGCTTGCTTCTACCACAATGAGCTAAGGTGAGCTGGGTCTGGTTCTCCTGGGGAGGGTCAAGCTGGTTGAGGCAGCTAAGGTAGCTTAGCTCAACTAAGTTGAGCTAAAATGAGTCCCCGGGAGCTGGACTTGAGCTTCCTGAGCTGGGATGAGTTCTTCTTCAGCTGGCTGGAGTTGAGTGGAGCTGGATGTAGCTGGATCTGAGCTAGGGTGAACTCCTGTCAACTCAGCTGAGCTAGCTAGAGCTCCCTGTGGACTAGTGGGAGCTGAGATGCGCTAGACTCAGCTAAGTTGAGCTGGATCTGAGCTGACCTAAGCTAGGGTTAGCTAAGATGAACTCTCTTGAGCTGCCATTCAACTAAGATTAGCTGAATGGAGCTGGGTTGAGCTAACCCTAGTTCAAGTGAGCTAGGTTCCAGCTGCGGTGAGCTGGATCAAGCTAAGTTCCAGCTAGTCTGGCTTCTCCTTCACCATTTGCCTTCTTGAGTGCTAGGGTTTTAGGAATCTATATTTCTGTACATCCCTAACACTCACAAAAACATATTAAAACGACAATAAAAAATGCAATGCATGCCTAACCTATTTTCTGCCTAAATGCAGCCCAAAAACCCGTTTACGGAGTAAAATCCTAAGAGCTAGGTTTGTTTTAATGCATAAGAATGATGATAAACTGGCGTTTATCAAGCGCTCACTACGCCCACGATGGGGCTATAGCGACGGTTTTATCCGTCACTAAAGACCCGTTATTTAATGTTTTAAAGATATAATATCCAATTTGCCCCCACTCCTTGCAACTATAAAAGGAGACCCCCTCCACACGAAATTCTCATCCCTTCCTTCTCTTCTCTACCTCTCCAAAGCTCAAGAGAAGCTTGTCCCACACCCGGGATGCTTCTCGCGAGATAAAGTCCAAATTTTCATCCCCCTTCAGAAGATGATCTCGCGACGACGACGACGACGTGCTGCCCCTTCCCGTTCTTCTGCTTCGTCCTCCTTCGTCCTACTTTGTCCTCCTTCATCCAGGCATCGTCCCGTCCGGCTCGTCCTCAAGCGACCGTCGAGGAGGCTATCTCTCTCCCCATTCTTTTTACTGCTTTCTAGAGTAGTTCGGCTCGTCCTACAAGCGACCGTCGAGGAGGATATTTCTCTCTCCATTCTTTTACCATTTTCTAGAGTAGATTTACCGCTTTCTAGTGTAATCATTTTCCCTCTTTCTAGTCATAATATTTAGTGTAATGAACAATCCCTTTTGATAATGAATTCCATGTGCATTCTATATCTCTTTTGATTTTTGTTTGTATTATTCTCTCTCTTATTCTCTCTCTCTCTCTCTTTTATTTATTGTAAGTAGTTCTAATTAATTGAATTATTTCGTGGCAAATAAAAACAAACACGTTGTTTTTAAATCAAACATCCGCCTCCTTGTGTTTGACGTGGAATTTTCATTTCGGTATAAATTTTATTTGTTGAACACGAATTTTTCGCTTTCAAGCTTCAATGACAAGGTTTTAAAATCAAACACATTAGTGTAGCAATTCGTACATTCAACATTTTGGCGCCGTTGCCGGGGAGGCGACGCTATTTGATTCTTTTTTTGCATTTTTACAACTTATAAATCATTTACCTCACTTCCTCTCCTTTCTTATTGTGAGTGCAAGTACTCTTTTGAGATGAGCAAAAGCGGTAGATTGGAGTAAAATGCTGTGGAAGATTTTGTAAGTTATCCCCATTCTTTCCCCCTCCATAGATTTCATTCGTCACATTAAATCCAAATTCCAATTAACCTAGGTGTTTGCATAAATCCTAGGAATAGTTTGGTTGTTTGGATTTTCACTCACATTCATTCCACCCTCATTTTAAAAAAAAAACAACAAAAAGATAATCTTATGGGGAAATTTTCAACAAACACACAACATACACCCAAATTCAAGGCACTTAATAGAATTGATTTGTTTCTACTCAACTGGGTTCTGATCTGTGGAACCGGTACACATAAAGCAACACATAAATGAGTAGAAATCATTCTAGGTTAACCATTTTTGTGTGTAACTTAGTGGTGCATTTGTGGCCAATTATTTGAGTTGATTTTGCTGCACCACTTCAATTAAAATCAACTCATCAAGTAGCTGCCACTTAGGTTCAATTATTAAGGATTTACCAGGCACTCCACATTCTTTTTAAGCTTCAAAGGAAAACAACTTCACCTATGCTTGCAAAACCTGGTGTGCCAACGAGACTTGTTTGAAAACACCTAAAGTTGAATCCTAAAAGCTACTAAGCAAGATTTAAATTTTAAAATTCACTGCATCAAAAATAATCTTGCTTGAAAACCACTGGTTGTGCACACACACACAAATCAATCAATCATTAAGGACACAAACCATTTAAAGGGCCCATCACATTCCAAAGCACATTCAAACCTAGTCCTAAATAAAACAGAGTAGATGTCGGCCTTAAGGATTGAACTCGCTCTTCAGAGCCCAGAATGAGATTATTTTCGATTAGTTTGTTTTTACTGTTCAATCTGATGTCTAGCTAGGGGAGAAGAATCAAACGATCATGGCTGGGGGGTACACTAGGAACCGGAGGCGCAAGCCGAAGGAAGAACCTTCTCCCCAGTCCCTCCTTCTAATTGGTTGGATTGAACAGACAGAAGTAGATCAAATCGTTCTTTTATCTCAAGACGGGTTTTGGGAGTCTGTAGGTCTGTAGGCTAACCCACGTAAGGACATGTTTGATTGTTTGTATTGTAGGACTCCTTTCTTCCTCCTGTCTCTCACGAATCCTTCCACATATTACACTCATTCCCACTCTTTCCCTCCTGTTTTGAATTATCCTCAACATGATGATTATCCTGACTCGTACTGTCATCAACCATCAGTTAGTTGGGATAACTCGGATTGGGGATACAGTTCCGGACATCCGTGTTCAGGATCTAACCTTGAACACTTTGATTGTGATTTCTATCCTTCTCAGAGCCACATAGATTATAGATCATCACCCTTTCATGGACAACCTAATACGATCTACAATCAAGAAGGATACACTAATCCTTACCCATCCTTCGATTACACTGCTTATAGGTCATCACCACCTTTTGAGCAATCTGAAATGACCTATTATCAGGAAGGGTATAACAAATCTCAATTCGTTAATTCCCCTGCTTTGACCCCAAACCCACCCAACCCTAAATCAACTCATTTCGTCAGGGTAACCAGGTTCAAGAAAAGGTTCTGGCTAATTTGAGGAATATCATACAAACTTTAGAAGTTCAGCCAACACCTTCCATTGATAGATTGGAGCCCCTGATTCATATGATTGATGATTTGAATATGTATATGTTGGATTGGCTCCAGGATGTTAAGGATAAGAACCCGGGTGAGTTTCTACTTAGGAAATTAGCAAAATTAAGGATGAGATTCATGGTCGCTTTGATTCAATCATGGGATGATTCCCAGGATGATCTCCCTTCAAGAAAGCCAATGACAGAACCTGCTCAGGCACCTGTTGGGGGGACACGTGTTACGAGGCTAACCAGATTGAATTAGAGTAACCAATTACGGAAAATTTGACTTCTTCACCTGAGATCCCTGAATCGGGGCACGAAGAAACGTATGTCTCCTTAGAACAGAAAGTGACAGATGATTTTTAGACATACATTAATACGGATCCTGATTTCTTTGATGGTGAAGATTCAAGTTGCGAAGTCTCACGCGAGTTTTCTGAACACGATTTCTGTGAGACGATTGGGCCTGAGGAATCTGATAGATCATTTGATAGCCCAAGAATTGAGGAAACTGATCTTATTAGGGCACACATTACGGATCCAGAATCGCATTTTCTGGAGGATTCAATTCAATGCCCTGATTGTCAGTTATACCCCATTAAGCTTATCGATGATTCTATTTCTGAGATAATTAGACCCAAGTTAATTCTAATTCAGCCACATCATATAGACTTGGAGATTTCAGACGGGGTGATTAACATGAAAGAGGTCTCGAAATTTAACATTCTGATTGAGGAGGATAGGAGTTGGGAAGTTCTGATTTGGGAAGCTAACTCCGGAGGAAGTAGAAGACTGTGTCATAGGGTGCCTATTAAGCTGAAACCATCAAACCAAGACCCTTACGACATTTGTTTTGAGGATGTCCAACCTAAGCACGCATTCAATGATTATCCTTTTGAGCTTCAATTCTCTGTAACCTGACTTTTTGGTCTTGGGTTGCATCCTCATAAATCGCAGGCCCGACCCCACTTGCATACAGATTTTAGGTTTTGGGTAATTTTTATCCATAACCTAAGATATTCTCGATTATGGGGTATGGGTTTACACCACAATCTGGTCCACATCTATGGACCTCTACTGACAGGTCGGAGGATTCTTCGGTTTATTCTGATTCTAACCTGCACCTGTGAATTCTTCATTTCTCTTCTTTGTATAGTGTGCCTAGCTGAAGGCACTAAACTCAGCATTTATACAGTTCTTTTTAGTTTCTATCTCGGAGCGGACCTGACATTCACGTAATTCAGGTGCTTTCTACGCTATTCCACTCTGCTTTATGTCTTCTTAATACAATGAGGACATTGCATTAGATAGGCATGGGGGGGTAGATATTCATCTCTGAATTTATTCGTCAGCTCTGTAGATTTATTTTATTTTCTTTTATTAAAAAAAAATTTAGAATTAGGAAAGAGAACTTGGGTTTAAGAAAATTTTCAATCTTAGGAAATACTACATTATGATTTGAACACAAAGACCCTTCAGGTCTTTAGACTTAATCAGCCCGTGTATCCACTAAAATGTGGATTTGTTTTTTGAGTTCTCACCAACCTAAATTCTATTTTAATTGGAGTAAATAAGTTTGGGTGATAAGTACACGACTTATCAACCCGCCCTCTAATTTGAGGGAATTTTGAGTCTTAAGCATCTACACACTATCTTGTCACTGATTCGTTGTTCGGCGATTTTAACGAAAATTGGGTAGCTAATGAACCTTCTAGGGTGATATGGCTGGCAAGTTATCGTGGGTAACAGCCCATAGGTAGGTTGTCCAAAGCCCTTAGGTAAATCTTAGACCAGGGAAGCCACCTACTTAAAAAAAGAAAAAATAATAAAAATAGAAAAAAAAAGAAAAAAAAGGAGAAAAGAAAAAAAAGAAATAAGCCACACTTCGCCGCACGAGTATGGCTAGCAAGTTGTCGGTGGTAACAGCTCATCGACCGGTTGTCCAGAACCCAGTTCAGTAAATGCACTGAAAATTCCCAAAACACTTAGGAAGAAGCAGAGAAGTGGAATAAATTAGGGAGATATACACTGGATTCACCCTTGTGTTGACCCCGTAAAAAAATAAAAGTAGGGAGAAAGCTACCGATTGTAAAGATACACCTTTAGGCAAAAATTTTTCTGAGGTCACTTAGAGGCATAGAAATCCGAAGTCCGTTTTAATTGTCGGTCAACAAGTCTATCACATTAATAAGATGCTTAAAACTTAGAGTTCTCATCAAATCTTGGGTGAGTTGAATGGCCGTAGAAAGCCACTCTTAAACCCTAAAACTTGAAAATCCAAAAAAATTAGATAAGATGAAAAAGAGAAGAAATTTTTTTTTCTTTGAATAAGGTGAGGGTTTGAGGTGGCCTGCATTTTGGCAGATACTCGGGCACTGTTGTATCTTTGAAAGTTCAAATCCTAAGTAGACAATTTCTTAATGATTGAAAATAACTCAAGCCCAAATAATCCAACCTAATTCTTTTCTAAATAGCATATAGTTTTTGCTAGGGACTAGCAAAAGATAGGCATGGGGCTATGATGCAAACACATTTACACTACTTAAGATGTCCATTTATGCATATTCTTAAGCATAGGATTGCATTGCATGCTATAAATATTGCATAACATGCATCATCTTGCATTTAGAGTAGTTTAAATAAAATGGAGGTTAATTATCTCCTTTTATGTGCTTGGATAGGGCAAACTTTTTATCGGGGCCTCAGATCAAAGATCCAACTATAAAGATGTGATCAGGGTGACGATTGGAGTTCAACGACTCCAATATCGCCCTAATCAGGAATCTGTAGCATCAGATAGTGACTGGGGAACCCCAGAAGATCAAGGGCCAGGATGGTGTAAATCTGCACTTCAAATGACAAATCCGACCGCATGGATGGATTCGGATCTACGATCGTAGCTTGACACAAAAATCAAGTCAATCCAACACCCATGGCACCATCTACATCATCCAGAAGATGGACAGCCAAGATGGTGCCACGTGGCACCATCTCAGCCGCCCAAATGGCCGCACGCACCCGCTGAAGCTCCCGCATCCACCCTTCCCCGCCGTTGGATAAAGATCCAACGGCTGTGGATGCGGCACCTTGAAATCGTCCGCACGACCATTTGGGCAAGGCAACACAGCGGTCCAGCGCCTTATCGCGAGGCGCTGGCGCGTGTTTGAGCCTAGCCACGCGAAATCTTGAGCGGGGGGCACACTTCAATCAACTGTTAGATCGCGATCTAATGGCCGCGCGTGCCCGATAGCATCCATGCGCTATTGCACGTGCGGCGTAACGCGGCATCGCACGCGTTGGGGCGGGCACGTAGCGAGGTGGGCGATGGCACGATCTGAGCCGTCCGATCGTGAGGACGGCTGAAGGTGCGCAAGCGCTGCGCGCGCGACCAGATGAGTGGGCGCACGCGGGTAGCGCCCACTACGCCCACGATGGGGCTATAGCGACGGTTTTATCCGTCACTAAAGACCCCTTATTTAATGTTTTAAAGATATAATATCCAATTTGCCCCCACTCCTTGCAACTATAAAAGGAGACCCCCTCCACACGAAATTCTCATCCCTTCCTTCTCTTCTCTACCTCTCCAAAGCTCAAGAGAAGCTTGTCCCACACCTGGGATGCTTCTCGCGAGATAAAGTCCAAATTTTCATCCCCCTTCAGAAGATGATCTCACAACGACGACGACGACGTGCTGCCCCGTTCCCGTTCTTCCGCTTCGTCCTCCTTCATCCTACTTTGTCCTCCTTCGTCCAGGCGTTGTCCCGTCCGGCTCGTCCTCAAGCGACCGTCGAGGAGGCTATCTCTCTCCCCATTCTTTTTACTGCTTTCTAGAATAGATTTACTGCTTTCTAGAGTAGTTCAGCTCGTCCTCCAAGCGACCGTCGAGGAGGATATTTCTCTCTCCATTCTTTTACCATTTTCTAGAGTAGATTTACCGCTTTCTAGTGTAATCATTTTTCCGCTTTCTAGTCATAATATTTAGTGTAATGAACAATCCCTTTTGATAATGAATTCCATGTGCATTCTATATCTTTTTTGATTTTTGTTTGTATTATTCTCTCTCTTATTCTCTCTCTCTTTTATTTATTGTAAGTAGTTCTAATCAATTGAATTATTTCATGACAAATAAAAACAAACGCGTTGTTTTTAAATCAAACGTCCACCTCCCTGTGTTCGACCCAGAATTTCCATTTTGGTATAAATTTTATTTGTTGAACATGAATTCTTCACTTTCAAGCTACAACGACAAGGTTTTAAAACCAAACACGTTAGCGTAGCAATTCGTACGTTCAACACAAGGGCATCAAATGTAAATTTTAATTGCACCTTTACTATAGAGAATAGGGGACTTCGTTCCCCTCATTAGCACGCGGAGAGGGAAGCACGATCGACGGTGCGAAGATCGGAGGAGGTCACTGGGGGTGAGGGGATCCCGATGGCGGTGACCCCATCGACGGTGGTGGCCAGAGCTGGCCAGACAGCGAGGAGATGCTCATCGGCGTTGGGGGTGTCCACCAGTGCACGTGGGTTGCAGACAGCGTATCTGAGGGCATGGTCAGGCCCGTGGCATCGAGGCGAGGTGGATGGTGTCAATGGAGCAAAGTGTGGTGGCCGGATGAAGCGACTGCATGTGGAGATGAACAGCCAGCGTTGAGTTCTTCTTGGAGAAGAAGAACAGTGCACGGAGCAGAGGGGAAGGACGACTTCTACTGCTGTGGTGCGCTTTCGTGGATGGTGCACGCAAGCGCACGTGGGGCTGCTATGCACGAGGGTCGCGTTGTCGTGCGCTAAATCTCGTGCAAGGAGGTTGCCTGTTGCTACGTGTGAAGAAGAGAAAGGAGGGGGAACAGTTGAGGACATGAACGTATGCAAGTGAGAAGAGGGCTGGTGGATGTCGCAGTTGCAAGGAGACATACCAAAGACGAGGCACTAAAGATGGTGGTCCTCTGTGGAGATGCGTATGGAGGCAGCGTGGTCTCTAGACGTCCGGGAAGGTTCTCGAACGTCTTAAATGAGGGGGTGGCATTTGGTGGTGCTGTCAGAGCGCGGTGGTGGTGTCGCAGATGTCGTCCAGGCGAAGGAGGCTCGCAGTGGCATGGGGCTGTGGTGGCTCGCTGTGGTGGTTAGGAGGCACGGTTGAGGACAAAGGCTCATGGTTGCAGAGAGGAGGCACACGGTCGTGGGAACGTCGGGGCTGCACGGTGAGGTGGTGGCTTGTGGTGGTGAAAGGCACACGGTGAAGGTGTCAAGGAAGGAATTCTCCTCCTCCCCCTCCCCCCACTCCTATCGTCCCTGTTATATAAGGGCAAAAATAGAGAATGGGAAAGAGAGTGTCAAAGAAGGGGAATAATCAAACAGAGAGGGAATGTTCGTGAGGGAGAGAGAGATTGGAGGAGAAAAAGAGGAAGGTGGACGATTGTCTGCTCTTTCTCTTTTTCTTCTTTCTTTCTTTTCTTTCTTTTTTTTTCCCCCCCTTTTGCATACGACTTCCAAACAAAGATTTTTTTGTGAAAGCAAATAATTCTCATTAGAAGAAAAATACTTCACATAGAAAGTAGTGAATGTGATAATTCCAATGGCATTCCAATTTGAGAAGGGTTCCTAACAAAATTATGTAATGCATGAAATGATGATTTTTTCTCTTACATAATTTTGTTAATATAAAGGACATTCTAAATTCATTTCTTATTTCACTGGCCATGTACTTAGGCTCTAATTTTGCCCACTAAAGTGAACCTATCAGTAACCAACCCGCACCAACCTCTTATTGGGATACATCCAGCCCACCCACCCAGGGGTATGATCCAAACCTTGGGGATCCTTATCTCGATTCTCCTCATGACAACTCTCCATTTAGGTCCCACCCACTCACTAACCACTTTGATGCGACCTACACTCTAGGAGAACACCAAGATCCCTGTCCTTCCCAGGACTATAACCAAGAAAGGTCATCTAAATTCAAGGATCTCTCCTACTTGACCTTTGAATTGGAAGGGCTTCTAGACAAATGGAAATCAAAGGATGATCAAAAACCTAGGCAAACCAAGAATGATCAACATTTGATTTGGTCCCCTTATTAAGAATATGACTGGGAGGACTTAGAACCTCCATTATTCTAGAGTAGGACTAAATAGAGAATGGTTCCTCTTGAAGAATTGAACCCTGAAAATGATAGAATAGAGGACCCACCTAAGAACTTAAACCCCAGTGCAGATTCCTATACACATCCTCAACCGCGCCTTCCTAGCCCTGATTTGAAGGAAGAAATCCAAGGGAAACCGAATGACACCCTGTCAATTCTTAATAACCTCTAGTTAGAGTTACACAGACAAAATCAAGAATTGATTAAACAGCAACAGGCCATGATGGATATGTTCCAATAACTGGAGGAAGAGGGCTAAAGAAAACTATTGAAAACAACTCCATTCACGAAATTTATGAAGCAAGGCCCTGCCGTGGTCAATTGAACTACACCTATTTACCCAAAATTGGTTCAGTCCACCATTGATACTCCCCAAGAGTTGGACAACTCCATAGAAGATGTCATTAAGGATTCCTCAAAACATGATTTGGGGAGAATTAAGGACACACATCAGAAGGAAACTGAGAATTTTGGGGGCGATGTCTTGGAATCCAAATCTAATCTTCCTGAGGAAGATGATTTGGTGGAAAAGACATCCAACATTGGAGATGGGGAATGGGATTGCAACTTTGAAATAATCGATTTTGAATCATTTGAAACCCCCATCACAAATTTAGAGGAGGGCCAAAAGAAGGAATCTGAGTTAAAGGATGAAATCAGCCCTACCTCTAAAGCAACCTCGAACATTGAGTCTGATATAAAAGAGGTTGAAGAGAATATTCTTGGGGTCAAGGACTTAAAGGGAATAGGCAAGGAAACCCTAGTTGAATAAGGGATGGATCTTTCTATGGAGAGAGACCTCATGCTTGATTTTAGGGCTCATTGTGAAACTATTGATTTTATTACATGCCCTACCAAAATAGAAATCCCGCAACCTGAATGCACTAGAATTGATACATCTTTAAGGGTTTACAATTTTATAGGGACACAAACTGAGTATAAAACCTACATCTTCAGTGTCCGGCATTTTAGATTCGAGGTGCGCTCGTCCACATCAACTTCCCTGCTTGCCCACAGACTAAGAGAGGAACAAACACGGTCATGCATGTTACATTTGTTGCAGAGTTCCCGTCCCATTGGGATGGGACTCCACCACAACCTAGTTCGCATCTGCGACCTTCTAATTTTGGGTCTTGCTGATTTCGTCTACACCTTCTTGACCCAAACAAGTCGTGTTTGTGCATTATGCCTAGCTGAAGGCACTAAACTCAGAGCTTCCTAGGAGACAACCCAAAAGATTCAAGCTGATCAGGTACACAGCTGCACTCAGGTAATTTCTTTCTGTACCCCCTTGCATACATTTATTTGCCAATGAGGACATTGTCCAACTTAAGCATGGGGGCGTGGTAATTCACATTCTCTGAGTTCATATTATCAGCTTGAATTATATATATATATAAATTAGGAAAGAAAACTTAGGCATGAAGAGCTTGTCAACTGTAGAAAATAATATGAGAACCTGAACACTTAGACTTTTCAGGCCTTCAGGCTTAATCAGCCTAGGTATCCACTAAAATGTGGATTTAGCCCCAAATCCTCGCAACCTTAATTTACATTAATCTGATCAATAAAGTAGGGTGATAAGTATACAACTTATCAACCCACCCTCTGACTCGTAGGGACTTTTAGTCTAAGCATCTGCACACATTTTTGCACTGACTCACTCCTCGGAGATTCTAATAGAAATTAGGTAACTAATGAACCTTCTAGGGTGGTATGGCTAGCAACTTGTCGTGGGTAACAGCCCATTGGCCGGTTATCCAGAGCCCAGCCACAGGACCATTTTCTTTTATTATTGCCTCTAAGTAAATCTTAGATCAGGGAAGCCACCTACTAAAATAATAAAAGAAAAAAAGAAAAAAAAAGGAGAAATAGAAAAATAAAAAAAAAAGAAAAAATAAATAAGCCACACTTCACCGCACGAGTATGGCTGGCAAGTGGTCGTGGGTAATAGCCCATTGACCGGTTGTCCAGAACCCAGCTCACTAAATGCACAAAAAAGCCCAAAACACTTAAGAAAGAAGCGGGGAATGATAGCGATTTCATGCGGTTTGTTAAATACGTCGTTGTAATGCGCAAAATCGATCAACTCTTAAATTTATATTCTTAGATAGGGGAGTATCTAGGGTCGTCCAAGGAGGCCAAATGTTTGCAAAAGTGATTCTCTTGCTTGGAATACAAATCTCAACTTTCTTTTTGGTATTTTTCAATATATCATTTTTCTTTTTGTTTTTGGATTAAGACAACATGCGAAATGGTGGCGGGAAGGTGATTTGCACTTTAAATTTAACTACTACTTCTAAGTGGCAAGTAGAGAATCTCCATAAGCTCACTCTAGGCAAGTGGAGGCCTAGAATAATTAGGGAGAGGGAGTGAACAAGGCTAAAACAAACAAAGCAAGTAGAAATGCAAAATAGAAAATTACAAAGAAGGCAACTTAGATTGACGAAAAGTGTTTTACAAAAAAAAAAAACCTAGTAGAGGAATGCTTCTACTACTAGAAAAATTAAAATAAAGAAAAGCAAACACAAATCCTCTAGATAGATGGTGAAGAAGAGGGCTTCTTGCTCCAAGGTTGGTGGCTCCCAATCTTGAAAAGACTCCTTCAACTCCTTCCTTGCAGTGCTCCGCCAAGGTGATGTCCTCCAAGGCAAGCCCTAAGGGGGCATGCCCCAAGCTTTTCTCCAAGGGTGGACGTCCACCCTAGGTCCTTCTCCTTTTCCTGGCCATCCTCCTTGAAGTGGAAGAGTCCTCCTTCTTGGCGTGGCCCAAGTTGAAGAGAGTGGGGAGAAGAAGGCACCAAAAGGGCTGGTGATGTGACCCTTTAATCTCCTTATCTACTCCTTCTTCTTGGTCGTAGGTATAGGTGGTATAGGTAGCAAATTACACTAATGGAGGATGCCCCAAAATGGTGGTAGGTGGTGGGTTTTTATAGAATAGGAAGAGGGCTAGGATGGAAGGAGGGAGGTGGTTAAGGATCCAATGGCCAAGGGTGTTTGGCGCCACCTTAAGGGACACCTAAGGGGTGGTTATGTGTGTTGACACCCCTTGATATTGGTGCCAGAAAGGCTTCTAGAAGAGGGCCTAAGATGGTGCCAAGAAGGATTCTAGAAGGGGGGTTAGGTGGATGGCTAGGATGGCTTATGTGGGTAGGTGTAGGGTGGATTAAGGCCTGAAAGTTGGCGCCAATATAGAGGTGGTTAGGGGTAGTTTTTGGCGCCAACCTTAGGTGTCTTTTGGTGGAGATAATGGGGTGAATTGATGGCTAGGAGGTGGTGCCAACTTGAGTAGGGAAGCTAGCTTAGGTAGGCTTAAGTTGGTGGAGCTAGCTAGGGTTGACTTCAAAGGTGGTGGATGGCCAAGGAGCTGGTTGCTAGCTAAGCTAAGCTAGCTTAGCTAATGGAGGAGTAGAGGAGAAGGTGTTGGAGCTAGGGTTTGGAGGGAGGAGCTAAGAAGGAGAAGTCAAGAGCTGAAACTGGAGCTGGCTGCTGCTGAAGAGGCTGGCATGGAGCTACTCTAGCTAGCTTAGCTTGCTAGTTCTTTGCTAGCTGCTAAGCCAAGCTAAAGTGAGCTGGCTTCTACCACAATGAGCTAAGGTGAGCTAGGTCTGGTGCTCCCGGGGAGGGTCAAGCTGGTTGAGGCAGCTAAGGTAGCTTAGCTCAACTGAGTTGAGCTAAGCTGAGTCCCCGGGAGCAAGACTTGAGCTTCCTGAGCTGGGATGAGTTCTTCTTCAGCTGGCTGGAGTTGAGTGGAGCTGGATGTAGCTGGATCTGAGCTGGGGTGAACTCCTGTCAACTCAACTGAGCTAGCTAGAGCTCCCTGCGGACTTGTGGGAGCTGAGATGAGCTAGACTCAACTAAGTTGAGCTGGATCTGAGCTGACTTGAGCTAGGGTGAGCTAAGATGAACTCTCTTGAGCTGCCATTCAGCTGAGATTAGCTGAATGGAGCTGGGATGAGCTAACCCTAGTTCAAGTGAGCTAGGTTCTAGCTGCGGTGAGCTGGATCAAGTTGAGGTGAGCTGGATCAGGCTGAGTTCCAGCTAGTCTAGGCTTCTCCTTCACCATTTGCCTTCTTGAGTGCTAGGGTTTTAGGGATCTATATATCTGTACATCCCTAACACTCACAAAAACATATTAAAAAGATAATAAAAAATACAATGCATGCCTAACCTATTTTATGCCTAAATGCAGCCCAAAAACCTTTTTGCGGAATAAAATCCTAAGAGCTAGGTTTGTTTTAATGCATAAGAATGATGATAAACTGGCGTTTATCAGGGAAGTAGAGCAATCTATGGAGATATACACTAGAAGCACCCTTATGTTGACCCCACACAAAATAAAAGTAGGGGGAAAGCTACCAATCGGATAAATACACCTTTAGGCAACTATTTTCTTTTACGGTTATTTAGGAGCATAGAAACCCGAAGTCTGTTTTAATTACCGTTGAGTGAGTCTATCACAATCTTCACACCAAGATGCTTAGCACTTAGAGTCTTTTCCGAGTTATGGGTGGATTCGGTAGCTATAAAAAGTTACCTACACACTCTCAACTCCAAAAATAAAAAAAAAATTAGAAAAGATGAAAAAGAAAAAATATATATATCTGTATATATGCTTTAAAGCGAAGACTTGGGCAGTTTGCATTTTGGCAGACACACGGGTGCTATTTAGTCTCTGTGAATTAGGCTCATAGTATATTTCCTCCCGTTGACAAGCAACATATGTCTAAGTATTCAATTCCTAATTCCGACTAAAAATAATGGCTAGGATAAACCTTACTAGGGACTAGCAGGGATGAGCATGGGGTATGATAACTCTACATCCAATGATGATAATTCCATCAACTAGAGTTAGTTTTAAGGATATATGTGCGTTAATGACATACCATAATGGGCTTGGGAGCATTGCATGCATGACGAATTAAGATTGCTTATAATCAATGTTTAATGGCTATGTGTATAAGTGCATGTTGAAACAGGCCTCAAATGAGCAATCGGACTACATGGATGGATCTAGATCAATGAACGGAGTCCAAGGACTCGAAATCGCTTAAATTAGACATCTGGAGCTCCCCCAACAAGCCCAAGAAGTTCTGGTCATTGATCTGATGATCAACGACCCACAAACGGCCATGTGGCACCATCCACCGCGCTCCCACCGGCGCAGCACCCTCGCTCATCCTAAGCCATCCGATCTAAGGATCGGACGGTTAAGGAATCGCAAAGGCGCGGGTCCCACTGACGTGCTCTTCACCATGCCAAGATCCAATCTCAACTGTCTGATAGCCATTGGACGGCTGAGCATTTGCGCACAACTGAGACAAAGCGCGGACGTAGCACAGCAGTCAGTGACTCACCGCACGAACGTGCAACACGGGTTAGATTCACACCGGCTGCGCCTGCATGCGCAATTGAAATTCAGCCGCTGATAGGTGCGCGGACGAATCAGATGGAGGCACGTGACTCGATCTCGAGCATCAAACGTAAACGCATGTGATCACGGGCACTCACTGCACGTGAGGCGCAATCCAGCGTGCTCAGTCGCATGCAATCTTAGCCATTGATGAGCCATTGGATAGCCTCTGTTGCGAGCACACGAATCGTGCGAAGGTTGCATCTGCAGGCGTGGCAGGGGGGCAACGTGGCACACCCTCAGCCTTCCGATGGCAATCCACGCCTCAGATCTGACGGTTGAGGATGCGTAGGTGTGGCTTGAGAAGAAGAAGCACGAGCGCACAGACCGGCAAGTGTGGGACTTCAGCAACGCTTCTAGAAAGGCTTTAGCGACATACCGGACGTCGCTAAAGGCATGTACCTCTTTTGGAAGCCCTCTTCTACTATATAAACCCCCTCAACCACCTCATTCAAGGGCATTGAATTCTTACACCCTCTTCATGCAACACTAGCCCTCTCCTAGCTCCACCAAACACTCCATATCTACCCCGAAGTTGTCGAGCCACCGATGGAGCCCCCTCTACCACCGTGGCTGCCTAACCTCCTCCTCGCACTCTTTCTTACTCTAGTTTTATGTTGCACTATGTTAAGATTTCATTTATTGTTGTACTTGTAAACAAACTCTAATTGAATTCTATACATTAATGTTGCTTTTTATATCATAGCTCACATCTCTTTAAAGTGATTGTCATGTTTTAACCCTACTCTCTCTCTCTCTCTCTCTCTCACTCTTGCTCTCGTTTTCGAAAGCAAACTGTGCTACCATTCTTGTGACACCCAAAGCGACTAAAACTAATCTGATTTCACGCTTCCCTGAGATCGACACCTGGACTCACCAAATCCAAATCTTAAATTAAAATCGACATCGGGAACGCATGCTATAATGACATAATTAAACCAACACATTCCACGCGCATCACTCCAATAGTCGGAGGATGGTCCTTAGATATGACCTTTTGAAGGGGATCTCTATGTAAGAGTGCTGGAGTAGTCTCTTCCATGATTTTATCAACTGCCTCAATCTGGGAACAATCTTCCAGTCTGGATTGCTTGTAGGTATCAAAAATATTCAACCGGATCTTCTCGTTCCCAAAGCCCATTTTAAGTGCCCCTTATCTACAATTGATAGAGGCATTGGCTGTGGCCAGGAAGGGGCATCCCCGAATAATGGATGGCTTGGTGGGCTTATTAGATGGGTCAATATCTAACACAAGAAAGTCAACAGGGAAGAAGAGTCCTCCACTCTCACAAGGACATCTTCCAGTAATCCCCGTGGTGTCTTAAGTGATCTGTCTGCAACATGGAGGATGACTGGACTAGGCTTTAAATCACCTCCTCCCAAAATGTAGACAAAGCTCGGTAAAATGTTCACCCCCGTGCCTAGATCGAGTAGAGCCCCATCAATGTATTGGTTACCTATAACCACTGAAATATACGAGGCCCCTAGGCCTTTCATTTTGGGGGGTGTTCCATGTTGGAGCACTGAGCTAACATGGTCAGGCAGGATGACCTTGGCTTGGACCTGTCTCCTAGATCAACGTTTCTAGGTGCACAAGTCCTTTAGAAACTTGGCATAGGACGAGATCTATTTGATAGATTCCAACAAAGGAAAGTTGATATGGACTTGCCTAAAAGTGTCCATAATTTCATCTGTCCTATCCTTGGCTCCAGACGAGCCAACAAAAGATTCCCCAGGAGCAAATAGGCGCTCTGGGTAGGGCACCCTCAGCTTCTAGGTAGAGGGGTCGTCATGGCGGGAAAGGGGTGGTGGAAAGACAAAATCCTCAGGGTAGGTGATTTCAAGAGAGGGAGAGCAGTGTGGTTCTTCCTCGGTGGAGATGGAAGTCAAGTCTAATGTAGGAGGGGAATCCTGAGAGGTGACCGTAGGAGTGCTATCAGGCTTGTTGATTTTCTTTCCACTCCTCAACACGATCACAGCTTGGGCGTGCTCCCTGAATATGACTCCCTTGCCCTTTGGGTTCTCCTCAGAAGAGCTAGGCAACTTCCCTGGATCCCGCTGCCTAACTACCTCCGTAAGATGACCAATTTGGAAATGCATATCAGTAATCATCTTATTATGTGATTGGATGACCATATTCTGATGCTCTTGCATTGCTTTCATCATGGCTTTAAGTTCATCCATCTTAGAAGTCTTATTCTGAGGAGGGTTTGCATAGGATGGCTGGTATATGGGTTGGGGAGGTAGGGGTCTTGTATTCCCTGAGTTAGAAGCATCACCTTGCTTCCATGAGAAGTTTGGATGGTTCCGCCACCTCAGATTATAAGTATTGGAATAAGGGTTATTGCGAGGAGGTGGGTGGAAACCTTGGGCCTAATCCGGATTTTACGCGATTTGTAAAATACATCGTTGTAACGCGCAAAACCTATCAACTCTTAAATTTATAAACCTAGATAGTGGGGTATCTAGGGTCATCCAAGGAGGCAATATGTTTGCAAAATTAATTCTCTTGCTTACAAAATAGATCTCAACTTTCTTTTTGATCTTTTTCAATATATCATTTTTATGTTTTTGAAATTAAGGCAACATGCGAAATTGTTGGCGAGAAAGTAACTTACACTCAACTCAATATACTACTTCTAAAGTGGCAAGTAGAGCCTCTCCCTAAGCTCACTCTAGGCAAGTGGATGCCTAGAATAATTAGGGAGAGGGAGTGAAGAATGCTAAAACAAAGCAATTAAAAATGCAACTAAAGAAATTGCAAAGAAGGCAACTAGATTAATGAGAAAGTGTTTTACAGAAAAGCCTAGTAGATGTATGCTTCTACTACTAGAAAATTGCAATAAATAAAAGAAAACACAAATCCTCCAGATAGATAGTGAAGAAGAGGGCTTCTTGCTCCAAGCTTGGTAGCTCCCGAGCTTGAAAAGAGTCCTCCAACTCCTTCCTTGCTATGCTCCGCCAAGGTGATGTCTTCCAAAGCAAGCCCTAAGGGGGCGTGCCCTAAGCTTCTCTCCAAGGGTGGACGTCCACCCTAGGTCCTTCTCCTTTGCGTGGCCATCCACCTTGAAGTAGAAAAGTCCTCCTCCTTGGCGTGGCCCAAGTTGAAGAGAGTGGGGAGAAGAAGGCACCAAAAGGGCTGGTGATGTGCCTCTTTAATCTTCTTCTCTACTCCTTCTTCTTGGCCGAAGGTGTAGGTGGGTATAGGTAGAAAAATACACTAATGGAGGTGATAAACGCCAGTTTATCATCATTCTTATGCATTAAAACAAACCTAGCTCTTAGGATTTTACTCCGCAAACGAGTTTTTGGGCTGCATTTAGGCATAAAATAGGTTAGGCATGCATTGCATTTTTTATTGTCTTTTTAATATGTTTTTGTGAGTGTTAGGGATGTACAGATATATAGATCCCTAAAACCCTAGCACTCAAGAAGGCAAATGGTGAAGAAGAAGCCCAGACTAGCTGGAACTCAGCCTGATCCAGCTCACCTCAGCTTGATCCAACTCACCGCAGCTAGAACCTAGCTCACTTGAACTAGGGTTAGCTCATCCCAGCTCCATTCAGCTAATGTCAGCTGAATGGCAGCTCAAGAGAGTTCATCTTAGCTCACCCTAGCTCAAGTCAGCTCGGATCCAGCTCAACTTAGTTGAGTCTAGCTCATCTCAGCTCCCACTAGCCCACAGGGAGCTCTAGCTAGCTCAGCTAAGTTGACAGGAGTTCACCCCAGCTCAGATCCAGCTACATCCAGCTCCACTTAACTCTAGCCAGCTGAAGAAGAACTCATCCCAGCTCAGGAAGCTCAAGTCTTGCTCCCGAGGACTCAACTTAGCTCAACTCAGTTGAGCTAAGTTACCTTAGCTACCTCAACCAGCTTGACCCTCCCCAGGAGCACCAGACCCAGCTCACCTTAGCTCATTGTGGAAGAAGCCAGCTCACTTTAGCTTGTCTTAGCAGCTAGAAAAGAACTAGCAAGCTAAGTCAGCTAAAGTAGCTCCATGCCAGCCTCTTCAGCAGTAGCCAGCTCCAGTTTCAGCTCCTGACTTCTCCTCCTCAGCTCCTCTCTCCAAACCCTAGCTCCAACACCTTATCCTCTACTCCTCCATTAGCTTAGCTTAGCTTAGCTTACCTTAGCTAGCAACCAGCTCCTTGGCCATCCACCACCTTCAAAGTCAACCCTAGCTAGCTCCACCAACTTAAGCCTACCTAAGCTAGCTACCCTACTCAAGTTGGTGCCACCTCCTAGCCATCCCTTCACCCTATTATCACCACCAAAAGACACCTTAAGTTGGCACCAAAAACTACCCCTAAACACCTCTATTTTGGTGCCAACTTTCAGCCCTTAATCCACCCTACACCTACCCACATAAGCCATCCTAGCCATCCACCTACCCCTCCTTCTAGAATCCCTCTTGGCACCAATTTAGACCACCTTCTAGAACCCTTTTTGGCGCCAACATCAAGGGGTGTCAACCCCCATAACTACCCCCTTGGTGTCTCTTAAGGTGGCGCCAAACACCCTTGGCCATTGGATCCTTAACCACCTCCATCATTCCATCTTGGTCCTCCATTTCAAGGGACACTTTAGCCCCCTTCCTATTCTATAAAAATCCACCACCTACCACCATTTTAGGGCATCCTCCATTAGTGTAATTTGCTACCTAAACCACCTATACCTATGGCCAAGAAGAAGGAGTAGAGAAGGAGATTAAAGGGGCACATCACCAGCCCTTTTGGTGCCTTCTTCTCCCCACTCTCTTCAACTTGCGCCACGCCAAGGAGGAGGACTCTTCCACTTCAAGGAGGATGGCCAGGCAAGGGAGAAGGACCTAGGGTGGACGTCCACCCTTGGAGAAAAGCTTAGGGCACGCCCCCTTTGGGCTTGCCTTGGAGGACATCACCTTGGCGGAGCACTGCAAGGAAGGAGTTGAAGGATTCTTTTCAAGCTTGGGAGCCACCAACCTTGGAGCAAGAATCCCTCTTCTTCACCATTTATCTAGAGGATTTGTGTTTTCTCTTCTTATTTGCATTTTTATAGTAGTAGAAGCTTTCCTCTACTAGGCCTTTTTGTAAAACACTTTTTCAGTTATCAAGTTGCCTTCTTTGCAATTTTTCTTGTTCGCATTTCTATTTGCTTGTTTTTAGCATTCTTCACTCCCTCTCCCTAATTATTCTAGGCCTCCACTTTCCTAGAGTGAGCTTAGGGAGAGGTTTTACTTGCCACATAGAAGTAGTATTTAAATTGAAGTGTAAATCACCTTTTCCGCCACCAGTTCGCATGTTGCCCTAGCTTAAAAACAAAAAAAATGATATATTGAAAAAATACCAAAAAGAAAGTTGAGATTGTATTCCAAGCAAGAGAATCACTGTTGCAAACATTTGGCCTCCTTGGACGACCCTAGATACTCCCCTATCTAGGAATATAAATTTAAGAGCGAAAGCGGATTTACGCATTACAACGACCTAATTAACAAACCGCGTAAAATTCGCTATCAGGAGGATGATCTAAAATGGTGGGTTTATATAGAGTAGGAAGGGGGCTAAGGTGACTCTTGAAATGGAGGGCTAAGATGGGAAGATGGAGGTGATTGGGGATCCTATGGCTAAGGGCAATTGGCACCAACCCAAGGGACACCTAGGGGGTGGTTATGGGTGGTGGCACCCCTTCAAGTTGGTGCCAAAATGGCTTCTAGAAGGGGGTCTTTGGTGACGCCAAGAAAGGTTCTAGAAGGAGGGGTAGGTGGGTGGCTAGGATGGGTTGTAGAGTTAGGTGTATGGTGGATGTGGGGGTGGATGTCGGCGCCAAAAAAGGGGGGTAGTTAGGGTTAGGTTTTGGTACCAAAATTGGTGCCTTTTGGTGGTGATGATGGGGTGAAGAGGTGGCTAGGAGGTGGCGCCAACTTAAGTAGGATAGCTAGCTTAGGTAGGGCTTAAGTTGGTGGAGCTAGCTAGGGTTGAGTTGAAGGTGGTGGATGGCCAAGGAGCTGGTTGCTAGCTAAGCTAAGCTAAGCTAAGCTAGCTTAGCAAGCTATGGAGTAGAGGAGGAGGTATTGGAGCTAGGATTTGAAGAGAGGAGCTAAGGACGAGAAGTCTGGAGCTAGAACTGGAGCTGGCAGCTGCTGAAGAGGCTGGCATGGAGCGACTCTAGCAGGCTTACCTTGCTAGTTCTTTGCTAGCTGCTAAGCCAAGCTAAAGTGAGCTGGCTTCTACCATAATGAGCTGAGGTGAGCTGGGTCTGGTGCTCCCGGGGAGGATCAAGCTGGTTAAGGTAGCTAAGGTAGCTGAGTCCTCGGTAGCTGGACTTAAGCTTCCTGAGCTAGGATGAGTTCTTCTTCAGCTGACTGGAGTCGAGTGGAGTTGGATGTAGCTGGATCTGAGCTGGGGTGAACTCCAGTCAACTCAGCTAAGCTAGCTAGAGCTCCCTGTGGACTTGTGGGAGCTAAAATGAGCTAGACTCAACTAGGTTGAGCTGGATCTGAGCTGACTTGAGTTAGGGTGAGCTAACATGAACTCTCTTGAGCTACTATTCAGCTGAGATTAGCTGAATGGAGCTGGGATGAGCTAACCCTTATTCAAGTGAGCTAGGTTCCAACTATCGTGAGCTGGATCAAGCTAAGTTCCAACTAGTCTGAGCTTCTCCTTCACATTTGCCTTCTTGAGTGCTAGGGTTTTAGGGATCTGTATATCTATTCATCCCTAACACTCACCAAAACATATCAAAAAGACAATAAAAAATGCAATGCATGCCTAACCTAATTTATGCCTAAATGCAACCCAAAAACCCATTTGCGAAGTAAAATCCTAAGAGCTAGGTTTGTCTTAATGCATAAGAATGATGATAAATTGGCATTTATCACACCCCCATGCTTATCCTTTGCTAGTCTCTTAGCAAAACTTCAATTTTTTTGGAAAATGGAATTTTTGGGAAATCTAATTTTTTTCGACTTTTGAGGAGAAAAAGATTAAGGGACCTTGGTTGATCTAAACACAGGAGGTACAGGATTTGTTAAAGATAAACATCAAGATTTGTTTTTGGATACAACCATTAGACAAAATGGGATCAATATATCCTCCAAAAAATTCACAAATTAACCCCTTGTTAATTCAGATGACTTGAAATTTTTATTTTTAGGATTGTTCTAGCTCATGAATCTGATTCGCAACTTGCAAAATCCTTTAAAACCTTGTGTCTGTGCTTGTGAAAAGCCAACATTTATAAGGGTGTGTTAATTTATTTATTATACTTTTTTTTTCTCTCCCATGCTTATTTTTAGCTTAGTCTTACAACAGATGTATCGGGATCATCATTCCCGTTACCATTCCTCGAGGGGGCTCTGGCACCAGTACTTTGGGATAGCACTGTCCATGACACCACCCAGGAGCTCACAATCCCAAAACACGATGCGGTGTAAAGGGGCGCTCCAAGTAAACTCAAGCTCTTGCTCCGACACTATAGGTAGAGCACCGTCCAAGACACTTGAGCTGCTAAAATGTGCTTTAATGCTCTTTCTAAAGATATGAAATATAGATATGGAGCAACGTCGAGGCGGTAACTTGTTGACGTCGCATCCTCAAAGGAGGCATTTTCCTCCTTCTCAATGGTGGGAACTCAAACCAATGATCTGTTTCAAACTTTTACTAAGTCCAAACACGGGAGTTTTTCAAATTTTTAGTTATTTTTAAGTGTTTGCTTGTGTGTGAAAATTGACACAAGAAGTTTCTCAAGACATGCAAGTTTTTGAATCAGAAACTAAGCCAAACACTTTCCACATTACAAAATAGGATCAAGTCACCTGAACTATCATGAGTTCAAGTGGAATTTTAGAGAAGGATATCTGATCTAGTCTAAAATAGACCCTAAAATTTTAATGATCAGATCCACATCCTCTTCCCTAGTTTGTTAAAGATTAAATCCCATTGTAGCAAAAGTGAATTTTTCGACCGTAGTCCCGAAAAATTTTTTTCTCAAAAAGTTTTCAACATTTTTATTTTTTTGGGTATGCAAGCAAGAAAATAAAATAACTAAAGAAAAATGCATATTTTTAAGTTTTGAAAATCCTAAATCGATCATCAAATTTTAAAAACACCCCCCCATGCTTAAGATATGCAATGTCCTCATGCATTAGGAGGGAAAAGGGATCACCTTAGTGAAGAACGGTCGGATTTAGGATGATCAAAACCTGGAAAAAGAAGAAAAATGGAAAACAGGAAAAAATGATGGGTTACCTCCCATTAAGTGCTATCTTTTACGCCATTCAGCTGGGCGTGAAGGTATGCACGGAAGATGGAAAATCATGTAAATAGTTGGATAGTCGGATGCCCTCAAAAAAGGTGTCTTCTTCTAGATCCCTAGAAAATCGATTAGAAGCAATATTGGGATCAAAGTTGGATGGAAAATGATAAGTATAGCCTGAGTCTGGACATGGTTTTAAATTAGGTTGGATGCCAAACTCGAACGGGGTTGGTGGCAGGTCCGTAAGAAAGGAGTCAGGGAAGGGCTGGTGAGGATTGGGTGAAGTTAGTGTGGAAAAATTAGGTGCATGAATAGTGGGTGGGTTAGGGTGATTAGGAATGGATTTGGGGTCAAGACAAGTCTCCAGATCACAGATTTCGCCGACCATTGATTCGGAATTAGAATCCTCAAAAAAATTATGGTTGGTAAGGGTATCTATCAACATTGTCTCCACCATATTGGAAATTTCCGTATTTGAGTCCTCAAAAAAGTTATCATGGAATCTCCTGGAGGATTTGAAAATTTCTAAAGTGATAGTTTGGCCGGCGCAAGTGATATCCATTTTGCCTGTGTGGCAATTGATATTTGCCTTTGCAGTGGCCAGAAAAGGGCATCCAAGGATTATTGGGGAGTCCAGTAATGATTCAAGAACCTCAATGTCAAGAACCAGAAAGTATGTAGGGAAGACACAATTCTGGACCTTGACCAAAACATCCTCAACAATCCCACGAGGTTTGATTGTAGATCGGTCAACTAATTGCAGGATAACCTCGACGGGTTTTAATTCACCGATCTGAAATTCTTCAAATTAAATCATGGGAATAATATTAACTGAGGCACCAAGATCAAGGAGGGCACGATTAAAGGTAGTATCATCAATAATTACTAAAATTAAAGGTGCCCCCGGATCTTTCATCTTAGGAGGTAGCTTACTCTGTATGACAGAGCTTACTGTCTCCGAAAGATGACCTATCCTATATTTTTGGCCTGCCTTTTAGGAGTACAAATCTCCTTCAAAAATTTGGCATAGGCAGGTATATATTTGATGGCATCTAGGAGAGGAATATTGATTTGAACTTGCCCAAATAGATCCATGAGTTCTTCTGTAGTGGGCTCAGATTTCTTTTTTTTGGCTGTGGTGGGTTGGAGTGCTTGTGGGAAAGGGATAGTAATCGTGTCTTGAGATTGTCGTGTTTCTTTTTCTTCCTGATGGAGAGGTGGGGAGTCAATTTGCACAGGAATTTCACTAGGTTTGTGTGAAGACCGGGGTTCAGTGGTGGTTTTCCCACTCCTCAAAGTAACTGCATGTGTAGTCGGATTATTATTTGGAGGAGGTGAGGGATCCTATGATTGCGGAAACCTGGGAGGCTGCTGAGGTGGTGGATTAGGAGGAGGCTGATTCGGGTAGTGTGGAGTTCTGCCTGGATATTGGTTCCCTTGGTGATTAGGGTTGGGCATGGGTTGGGACGGAAGATGTCCTGCAGGTCTTGGCGTGGGAGTAACCCCAATCTGGTTGTTCAGATTTGTGATGGTGCGGGTTACTTCCGCCATTTTTGTTTGCATTTCTTGCAAGGTTCGCATCATTTGGGCATTGATGTCTTGTTGGGATGGCCCAGGGTGAAAGGTTGGATTCGACCCATACCCCTTAAAATGATCTGGTTGGGAAGGAACCTGATTATTCCAGGAGTATTTCGGGTAATTTTTCCAATTGGAAGAATGTTTAAAGGGCTCCTAGATGGTAAAAATATTGTGACTGGGGTTAAGATCTGGCTAGTTGTAATTCCCTAGTGAATCATGGGCAACCTCAGAATATTGGTAATAATCAATAGGAGTAGTGTTGAGATTGTGCAAATTTTCTCTTTCTAGAAAGTTAGGTTGGGTTAGATGTGGGCTGTGTGGAGCTTGGGTTGATGTGGCCAGTCTTTCCTCAATTTTCTTTTGATTAATATGCATTTGATCGGGTTTTTGAGCGATCATTTGAAGATCGTCTTGGGTGATAGGGATAGATTGAGTGCCTACTTCATGAACACCGAACTACGGGTTTTGAGTTCTGCAAAATGTGTTCATGGAACCTTGATTAAATGAGTTTTCACTCATTTCTTCAAAAAGTTCATAGGCACTTTTAGCATCCTTATTTAAGAAGTTGCTGCCACATGAAGCATCGACGAAATGTCAGATTCGATCTTCTAATCCATGATAGAAGATTTGCACGAGCTTCCATAAGGGAATCTCATGGTGTAGACAACTTATTAAGAGATCTTTAAATCTTTCCCAAGAATCATGGAAAGTTTCACCATATTTTTGTTGAAAGGTCATAATGGATCTTCGCAGGGAATTAGTATGACCTTTGGGAAAGAATTTCTTGAGGAAGGCGCTCTTGAGCTGAGGCCAAGTTGTGATGGGTCGGCCAATGGTCCTGAACCAATAAGCGGCCTTATCTTTAAGAGATAATGGAAAATGCCACATCAGCCATATGTCTTCTTGCACATTTCGGGAACGGGTTGTTTGTGCAAGAAGAGTCAGCTCTTCAAGGTGGCTGAAAGGGTCTTCCTTAGGAAGGCCATGAAAGTGTTTAATTAGGTTCAGGACTGCAGGCTTGATCTCGACGTCCCCCTCTGGTATGACCACCCCTGGTCGTTCCTCATAATAAGACGGATCATAAATATCTCTTAGAGGAATAGCAGGCTGCTGACGGGGTGATGGGTTTGGCCCTTGATTGGCTAGGTTTTGGATGTTCCTAGTCAATGTTGATTGGAATTTAATTTATCAATCTGCTCAGCCATCAATTTTAAAAGATCAGGCAGGGGGTCTTGATGTTGTGTTTGGGGCAATTCAAGATTAGGGAGCTCCAAGTGTGGGAAGTTAGAGGTGGGTGGGTTTTGGGTGGAAGGGTTAGAATTAGGGTTAGTAGTGGGGTTAGAGGTAAGGTTAGCGGTGGAGGTGGAAGAGTTAGTGGACCCATTTTGTTGATTTTTCATTTTTTTAGAAGGAGAAAAAGATAGAAAAAGTGGTCTTTTCACGCGGGGGGCAAAATCAAATGGTCCTTCTAGGTGCGGATTTTGAGACCGTCGTCCACGCATAAAATGGAAGAACAGGAGCGGAGGAGAAGAGAAAGAGATGAAAGAAAGTGTGCAAATCAAACAACCAAAGCTAGACCTAACTTAAGTATGACTCCATAAAAATAAACCTAAGACTTGGTCTACGTAGGAAATAAGTAATCAATAGTGAATACCCGTTTTGTCAACAAATCTAGCCAAGTTGCTTAAGGGGAGGTTTGGGCCCAAATGTTTCCCAGGGAAAACCCCAGGTGCTTGTACAAACCCGCGCCTGGTCGTTTGACACGGCCTCTCAGCCTGAACACCAGATAAAGATGACAGAATTGGTATTAACTAAAGAAGACTTAAGACCTATATAGCAAACCTAAGTTGATGAAGCCTTAGGGGTCAAGTTGCTACGGATTTTAGTTAGGTCTAGGATACTATTGTGCACACGGAATGTGGAGGGTATTAATTGGGTTGTTGCCCTGCTATTTCAATTTTTTTTTTGTGTGTGCAAGAATTGGAGAGTGGCTCCAATGAAAATCAAGTTGTCACACAATTTTATTTTGTATTTATGACTTTTAGGATTCAATTTAATTGAATGTGTTTTACGGTTTGTATTATTAAATTTTCAAACAAGTTTGAAACTCCACAATCAAAGGAAAAATGAGTTGTATGAGTGATTGTATATTTCCTTTAAATTATCAGACTAAAAAAGAAAAGCAGGAAAGAAACCCTAATTGGAGTTGAATCCTAATACAGAAAATAACTACTAATGAATTTTTTTTAGGCTTCCTGAATAGGTAGTGGTCCAAACAATGCAACCAACACCACTACCTTATGTGAAATCAAACAAGGATTCCATAAAAAAATTTTAAAAGATTTTAGGAATTTGTTTGATAATTATTTTAAATTTTTACTTGTACTGGTGTCAAAGTCCAGAAATGATACCTGTGGGTATTTTGGACTTTTCAGTATTACCACCGACCTTAGAAAATTTTGATGATTTTATATGATGTATAAAATTTCACAAGGATTCCACAAAGCTAAATTCCACAAAAATTGGATGAGTATAAAAATTCTAAAAATTTGTGGACAGTAGCAAAATAGGAAGATTAGAGGGTGTGACCCCTCTGCAGTCCATGAATTTTTAAAAATTAAATACAAAGCCAATTGATCTTAAATTTATAAAAAATGTTCCTAGCTCAATTTGGAATCCCTATATGAAATTTTATGATTTTAGAAGGCCTATGGTGTTAGCAATCGATTTTTCAATTCCGGATAGAAATCTGGACCCGAAAAATAGAACACCGATACTTCCAATGGAGTGGTGTTAAAGAAACATTCAAGCAAACAATGGATTTTATATAGGAACCACTCCACTTAATTAAAGTGTTTAGGGTCCTGAGAGCCAAGTTCAGTATTTTTTCAGTAGTCTTTTAGCCTAAATGTGACAAGAAATGGGGAACCAACCTGAATTTCACAAGAAGAAAAGGAACTTTGAGTTCTCGCTTCTATATTCCCACTTTCTTCCTGCAATAGTTCCTGCACACACAAGAGAAGAAAGAGAAGGGGATGAGATCCACTTCAAGCAAGAGAAGAAAGAATAAGCAAAGCCGTGCCTCCCCAGCAACAGCGCCAAAAAGTGATGGTGATTTTATGCGGTTTGTAAAATACATCGTTGCAACGTGCAAAATCGATCAACTCTTAAATTTATAAACCTAGATAGTGGGGTATCTAAGGTCATCTGACGAGTCGATTCTTCGCTTTTAAAGTCGTTTGTAGTTCTATGTGGTGGAAAAATCGACTAATCAAAAATTAAAATAACCACTCGCAGAAGAGTGGGTCGTGTCCACAGGGAGGCAATGACATATTTAAACTCGCACCGGTTAAAAATGTATGTTCACAGTTAGTTTCGACGAGAATCGAGCCAAATCTGCCTTCAGATTAAGAAAGCATCAAGAGAACATGCTGAAATGGCAATTTTGAACAACTAAAGGATATATTTTCCAATGTAGTTTAATAAAATAATAATAAAAGTTGACAATGGCATAGAATGTAAATATTAATAGGGCTTTTACTGTAGCAAAACAGGGGAACTTCTTCCCCTTGTCCATGCGCGAGGAGGAGGCCGCGGTCAGGTGTGCGGAGCTCGGAGGTAGTTGGCCACGACGAGGACTACACGTTGGCGGTGACGGCACGTCGAAGGCCGCCGGAGGTCTCGCCGGTGACGAGGAAGGCTGGCAATGGTGGCGGCGGCTCGCCGACGTGGGCAGGCTGCTGTCGGCCTTCAAAGGGTGTGGCCGAGTTTCTAAGGTCGAGGCGAGTTCATTGATGTTGGTGGTGCGAAGCTCCGAGGCTAGATGAGGCAACTACGTTGTGGGTGCTTTGGGTACCTTCATCAATAGAGAAGAAGAAGAAGCCAGCTGGAGTGAAGCACGCTGTGCGTGCGCTGCTGGTGGCGAGGCGAAGCGCTGCTGCTGGGCGAGCAGGCGCATGAGTGCTGGCAGGCCACTTGGGTGCGCGGGTGCTTTACTCCAGCCGGCGTACGCACACCACAGCAACGAGCGCGGGAGGTGCTCGAGGTGCTGCTGCAGGAGGTGAGGCGCGTCTAGGGGTGCTGGTGGGTGTGCGCTAGGGGCTGGAGTGTGGAGGATGATGCACGCAGCAAGGGCGTGCACGGGGATGGCGGTGCTGTAGGAGATGAGTGCGTGCGGTGGAGTTGTGAACGGTGATGCACGCTGGCGGGCGCGTCGGCTGCATGCATGGCTGGAGGCGAGGGTGGATCTGATGGAGTGGGGAGAAGCTGCTGGTGATGGCATGGGCTAGAGGAGAGGCCGGTTGTTGTTGTGCGTGGGGACGAAGCTTCAGACGTCCGGGAAACTTCCCAGATGTCTTAACTGACGGAGGAGATGAAAATGCAAGGCATGGAGTTGCGGCGGCTGCGGTGGTGGTTGTTGGTGATGACGGTGAAGGTGGTGATGTTGATTCTGGTGAGGCACGGTGATGGAAGCGTGGCCAGGGACACACGCTCACGATGTTGGCACGAGTCCACCGGTTTGGCACAGCGAGCTGTCACCTCGCTGGCCCACGGTGTGGTGGAGCTCGGCCTTGGAGACCACGGTGGTGGAATGGAGTACACGGTGGTAGAGTGGGGCGGTGTCTCACCAAACAAGGCAGCCTCCCTCCTCCTTTTGTAGCCACAGCCTTTGTTTCAAATTCAAAATGGCATGGCGTAAATGTGATGCCTAGGAGGAGGAGGCGGAGCCGAAGCTGGCGGAGTTACCTGTGCAAAGGAGAAAAAAATAAAAGAATAAAATATTATCTTTATTTATGTATAAGCCCTTAATTTCTATGTTAAATTAAAACAATGCATGCAATGCACCTAATTGGTTAACTAATGCAATTCTAAGTTAATTCTAAATGCATTTAGTTATAAATGCAATGCATGAATTATGTAATTAAATCAGAAATATGAATTAATCTATTTACATCCTAATGCATGCTAAATAAATGTTAGAATTAACTTAATGTCTAGACACTTAAATACTTAAATAGCCCACAAATATGGGCTAATCAAATACCCACATGCCTAGTTTTTGCTAGTCCCTAGCAAATCCAAGCAAAACTTAGCATTCCAAGTAGACTAGTCAACCCAATCGGTCTTCCTTTAGAAACATATTAAGTTCAGACTCTAGACCTAAGGTTCCCAAGTAGTTGCTAAGTTACAGACTAGATCAGCTAAAGACAAGTTGCAGGCACAAGTTTCCCTGATTTCTAACTCTACCCTAAGGTTTATTGATCCTTGAGATTAAAGCATCCGTGCATGTGCGTTGGTCTGAGTTATTTGAGTTAAAGGAAAAAGGATTTTTTTTTTATATATTCCTCTAAGTCTAACCTCAGATCAGCTATCAACATGGTCTGTGTCAAATTCATTATCCCCATTACCATACCTCGAGGGTGCCCGACTTTCGATGCATCGAGATAGCACCGCCCATAATGACCCCAAGAACTCCTGGCAATCGACACTTCGAGATAGTATCGCCCATGGATTTCTTAAGCGAATTCAGGCCTTTGGTAATCGGCACTTTGAGATAGGGCCGCCCATGGTACCTGAACCACACAATGCGCTTACATGCCCCTAGTAAGATGGATATCCTAAGAGACAAGTGCCGAGGAGGTAATATGTTATCATCGCATCCTCAAGGTGAGTATATACTCCACCTCTCCTGCGGCGGGAACTCTTCCAATCAAATTGTGTTTTCAAGCCTCTCCTAAGTCAAAACTAAGAGAACCAAATCTCTTTTAAGAAAAAAGGAATTAAGTTGATTACTTACTTACACCAAACCAAGTGTGTATTATTTAGATGCTTAGGTTACAAGGACTCGTAAACCAAAAGGTAGAATAAGACTCCAGGCACTACCCCACCTTTTAACTCAAACCCTAGCTTTCCTTCCTCAACTCTTGAGGAATGGTCCGCAATTTAACTCCTACTTAAGTTTTTAAGTCCACAAAGGACCCTAAAGGTCTAAAGCTAGTAGCTCATTTAGCTTCTAAAGTTTGACCCTAGAATTAACTTAGTCTACCCTAGAGTTCTGAGTTGCTTAAGAATGCAGGACCTAGCCAATTAAGCTCAAAACTTTTTTTTTAATTATTTTTTATTTTTATTTATTTAGATTTTTTTTAGATTGTAAAAATAAACGCATGCATGCATTTATTTGAGAGGGGAGGAGAGTGAATAAAATGGCCTTGTAATTAACGTATTCCTCAAATGCTGCCTCGCAAAATCTCCATCTTCATTTTTTATTGCCTTTCAATTTCTTCTCCTCCACGGCTGCAGGGCATGGCTTGATCTTCTTCACGCCATTCTCTGCATAGCTTGCCCTGCCAGCCGCATGCACAGCCATGCATGCAGCCCAGGGCATGGCTGTGCATGCCCCTTTCCTCTTTAAAAAGGGCACAGCCATCTTCCTTGTGGCAGAGCCTGGTCCAACACACCAACAGCACCTCCTTCCTCCAGGCCGTCTCCTCCCCTCTCCCCTCCATACGTAGCCTCTCTTCCTCCTGAAGAGCTACGCTGTGGGCAGGAGCAGCTCACAGTGGTACACAACCACCACCGTGAGTCCCACCATCGCCCAGCTCATCAAAGAGCTGGTGGGCGTGGTGGTTCTCCTCTCTGTTTCGTCGTTCCAGCCATTTCTGCCATTGCCGTAAGACTCGAGCTTTGAAGCTCAAGCACAGCAGCAGCACAGCACCGACCACTCCTTCCGTGAGCGCAAGCCACCGCGCGCCCCTGCAGCAGCCGGCGCAGCTTCTTCCACACGCGCAGGCTCTCTCCGCAGTGCCCGCGCACGCAGAACAGGCCACAGCCGGTCGCGCGAGCTGAGCGTGCACTGTAGCTATTGTTCACGCTAGAGAGCACGACACTGTAGCTACCGTGCGGTGATCGGAAAGCTTCTCACTTATCCGGTCACCGTGCGCTCTCTCTCCGCGCCGCGACCGTCACCAGCCCATCCGCGTGCCTGCTCCCGCGTACGCCAGCGCCCGCACCCATATGCGCCGGTGTCTTCGCCCGCTTCTTCACCCGCGTTCCCTCCAGCCCGCAGCGCGGTGCGCTACGGTCTCCCTCACGCCCGCTCCCTCCAATGTGTGCATGCATCTTAGCGCCTACGCGCCTGCGCCTGCGCGTGGACCATCAGACGACAGGCGCAACCTCCAGACGGCTTAAACGCCCACGCCTTCTTCACTCCAGCAGACGCTCTCTCTCTCTCTCTCTCTCACAGAAACACACCTCACGCACACACACACACCACACTTGTACACACTCACGTGTACACTCACTAACTCACTTGTACACGACTATATACTTATATATATATATACATATATATATATACATATATATATATATATACATATATCTATATACATAGATACTCATACTAATATATATATATACATGTACACATATATATAACTACATACATATATTACTATATATATATATATATATATATATATATATATATATATATATATATATATATATATATATAGTTATATATTCATACATATATATCTAATTATAAATATATATATATATACATACATCTATCTATACATATATTTACATATCTATATATATATATATACATATACATATATATATATACATATGTAACTCCATATACACCTATATAATTATAACCATATCTATATATATATATACATCTAGATATATATTTATACATATACATATATATATATTTTTTTTTTCATATCACCTACCACACGTTGTATTGCAGGAATATCTGCTCCAGTTGCTGATATTCCCCTATACATGCTTACAGAAAGCATCTCCGCACACACCTTCCACCCATCCATCCTACACTCCATGTGGCATTTCGTCCTGTTGGTTGCGTCTTCCTAGACGACGATCAACTCGACACCATGCTACACACCATTTCCACCTCCACCCCCACCCCTATATATATATATATATATATATATATACTATATTTATCTTATTTCTATTTCTCTTTCTTGATATTAAAAAGATTAAAAAAAATAGTAAAAAAGAAAAGATAATCTTTGTCTTGTAGGTACTCAGTCTTGCGGATAGCAGGACTAGTTTTGGAACCCTAATTTGGCTTAAAGCCAAGAACCTGATTTTGAGGGTGTACCTCAAGGATAAAAATTATCGGAAAAAAATCTTAAATAGAAAAACACCAAAAACATAATAAACAAATGGAAGAGATTCGTTGTAGGAAGGGCGTCGAAACTTGTTCACCTCTAATCCCGCTTCCCTGAGTTCGACCCTGGGCCTAAAAGTGACCGAGATAAAATCAAATAGGCCAGGTTAAAAATTTTGTAAAATGATGGTTAGGCTCGACTTAGGTTAACCACTATACTCATTTCAACGATTAAATCACCATATTAACACAACCTATCCGGGTCTACACCAACCCCCCCATGCCTAAAATCTACAATGTCCTCATTGCATCGAAGGATATTACCTGGGTCAGAGCTGGGCTGCCATTCTTTTGTTAGCAGCCAAATAGCCAAAGAACCTGCAAATCAAGTTCAAGAATTACAGAAATAGGCCCTAAAAATGAGCAAAGTAATGCCAGCCTAGAAAATAGGTAACCTAGGATGTTGGTGAGCTGATGATGAATTCCGATAGCAAATGCTCGCCCAACCAGGATGGGAATAAAATCTTCCCAGGTCCCCAGAGGAGGTTCTAAAGGATAAACTGGTATAACAACCTCCAAAGGGGTAGGGGGAGGATGACAAGGATCCTCCAACAGGAATGGGGAAGGAATGGTGTAGAGATAAACCCCCAGGGCACTGGACTGACTAAAGAAATCATCAATCCATACCCGATACTCCATTACGGGAAATATTGGTTTGTTAAGCCCCCTTGTCAGAACATCGGACTCCTCAGATAGGTCAATTTCTTCAGGGTTAGGTTCCCTAAGGGTGGGCTTGAGTTCCATCTCGTGATCAGAAGGGAGGGTAGGATTAACAACTTGACTTCGACCCACTTCATCAAATGTCACGAAAATACTATCATCTGGGTCGAGGTCTTCCAATGGTACCATCATTCCCTTCTTTTGACTCCAATATAATTTAGGTGGATACTCAACCTTATCATCATCTTCCTTGGGTTGCCACCTTTATTCATCCAATGCATAGCTGCTTTCATATGTATCTTCCTCCCACTTAAGGCGTGGATCTCTCAAGGAAGTGTCATCTAATGGGGAGGTTTCAAAATCGATCCTCGAAAAGTAGCTATTCTCCCCAAAATTTCCCTCCAACTTAAAGTGTAGCTCTCCCATGGGAGATGCATCTATTGTAGAGGGGTGTACGTCATCCTCAATGGGGTAGATTGGGTGGATAATTTCATCTCTTTCTTGTTGGCCTGCTCTCGAAGATTCTCCTAACAATTCAATTATTTCATTTTGCAGTTTCTTTATTTCCATCTTCAAGGAGGAGAGGTCATTTATATCATGAGAGAAGTTAGGCTCAGGCTTATAGTACCCAGGAGTATCTGTCCAACCATGATAATTATTCCGGGAGGGTGGGTTGGGTATTTCTATGGTGTGTGGGATATTGGGCAAAGCAAATCCCACTCCTAGGTCCCACAACCTAAGCCTTCCTTTGAAGCTATGCTTTCGCGGTGCTTCTCAACTACCCCAAAAAATCCATGACAGGGTATCCCCCTCTTTAGATTTACAAAACCTTTGATCTCAAGTTCCAAACACTTCAGAATCCAACGATAGGAGGGCTCTTGTCCTAGTATTTCCAAACCTGAGTGTCTAAAAGCGTGTCGTGGTGCAAGCGAAACAAGTGTGCATACATTGCAAAAGATTTTGAATTTTAAATCGCACACCAAGTTTGAAAATCAAATCCTTGGTTTTTAAAATGCCCCTCCTTTATTAGTCCTTTTTCTAGAAAATATGTGACCACTTGTTAGATTTATTCAATACAAATTAGGTGGTCTTCGAATTAAGTCCAAATGCAATGCGTGATCAAGAATAGGATGCAAAGTAAGATAATGCATACCTTGCTTCCAGCAATCAACGATGCGAGAATGCATGCAATGCAGAGAAGTAAATCTAGAGGCTGCTCATACAGACCTAAATGGTTCATCCTAGGGGCAGGCAGCTTCTAGCAGGCAGCTCATTTTTTTATTATTATTTTTTTAACTACTTATGCACAAGCAAATAAAGGTAAACAATCCACAAAATAAATTAAAAACCTAAATCTAAAGAAAAGGGAACAGGCTCCCAAAAATTACCCAACACAGGCCTAAAACAAAATCAGGGAACAAACCCCTCAAAATATACCCCAGAACAAGGGTTTCAAATCAAATGTGCAATGAAAAATTAAGTCTAAAGTCTTAATCCTACTCTAATTGAATCAGCAACTAAATGTACAGAGATGATCATCGCGTCCTCGTCCTTCCCCTCCTTTGCAAGGTGCTCAACCAATTTCTCCTCTGGGGATGTCAAGGGTGGCCTCTCATGATGGCTGGTGTGATTGCGAGTCATAGAATATGTGTCGCAGATCGTTGTACTCACCTCTTTCTAATTCCTCGCACAAATTTCTCGCACAGAAAAAATAATAAATGGTCTGATCACTGTGCAATGAGAAATAATCAGAAATGAAAAAAACAGGTGAAATTATTGCATCTGTTGCCTCCCCAACAACAGCGCCATTTTACGAGTCGATTCTTTGCTTTTAAAGTCATTTGTAGCTCTATGTGGTGGAAAAATCGACTAATCAATAATTAAAATAACCACTCGGAAAAGAGCGGGTCGTGTCCATAGGGAGGCAATGACATATTTAAACTTGCACCGGTTAAAAACATATGTTCACAGTTAGTTTCGATGAGAATCAAGCCAAATCTGCCTTCAGATTAAGAAAGCATCAAGAGAACATGCTGAAATGGCAATTTTGAATAACTAAAGGATATATTTTGCAATGCAGCTTAATAAAATAATAATAAAAATTGACAATGGCATAGAATGTAAATATTAGCAAGCTATGGAGTGGAGGAGGAGGTATTGGAGCTAGGGTTTGAAGAGAGGAGCTAAGGAGGAGAAGTCTGGAGCTAGAACTGGAGTTGGCAGTTGCTGAAGAGGCTGGCATGGAGCTACTCTAGCTGGCTTAGCTTGCTAGTTCTTTGCTAGCTACTAAGCCAAGCTAAAGTGAGCTGGCTTCTACCATAATGAGCTAAGGTGAGCTGGGTCTGGTGCTCCCAGGGAGGATCAAGCTGGTTGAGGCAACTATGGTAGCTTAGCTCAATTGATTTGAGCTAAGCTGAGTCCCCGGGGGATGGACTTGAGCTCCCTGAGCTGGGATGAGTTCTTCTTCAGCTGGCTGGAGTTGAGTGGAGCTAGATGTAGCTGGATCTGAGCTGAGGTGAACTCCAGTCAACTCAGTTGAGCTAGCTAGAGCTCCCTGTGGACTTGTGGGAGCTAAGATGAGCTAGACTCAACTAGGTTGAGCTGGATCTGAGCTGACTTGAGCTAGGGTGAGCTAAGATGAACTCTCTTGAGCTGCTATTCAGCTGAGATTAGCTGAATGGAGCTGGGATGAGCTAACCCTAGTTCAAGTGAGCTAGGTTCCAGCTGTGGTGAGCTGGATCAAGCTGAGTTCCAGCTAGTTTGAGCTTCTCCTTCACCATTTGCCTTCTTGAGTGCTAGGGTTTTAGGGATCTGTATATCTGTTCATCCCTAACACTCACAAAAACATATCAAAAGGACAATAAAAAATGCAATGCATGCCTAACCTAATTTATACCTAAATGCAGCCCAAAAACACGTTTGCGAAGTAAAATCCTAAGAGCTAGGTTTGTTTTAATGCATAAGAATGATGATAAACTGGCGTTTATCAGGGCCATGTTCAGGTCATCCTGAATCAACTCAGGGAATTGATTTGCCTGGTGGCACTCTGCAGTGGCATGCATTGTGCTCTGGCTAATGGAGCATTCACTTGAAGCTTGAAAGATAGAGGTTGCTTGCTGGTTCATGCCAGGGTTTGCTAAAAGCCTATCAAAGTTTTTGTTCAATAATTGAATCTGATAAGCCAAATCCTGAGTAACCCTAGCTTCATGGGCCTCTATCTTCCTCTGCGAGATTGATGATTTTCTTTCTTGATAGGTAGAGGAAATAAGTATGGAATTGTCACTTAATGTTTCAAATAATGCCCAGGCTTCATCCTCAATTTTGGTCATGAAGGTTCCTACACAGGTTTTATTGATGGTTTGCTTGTGCCTTTCAGATAATCCGTTATAGGACCTTTCAACCAACTGCCATCTTGGCACCTGATGGTGGGGGCATAACCTATGAAGGTAATTAAAGTGCTCAAGTCTCGTGAAATTGCTCCCCTTCTTATTGAGTAAAACCCATAATCTCTTTTCTATAATGGTTGGTCTTACTCATAGGAAAATACTTGTTCAAGAATTCTCCCTTAAGGGTGGCCCAATCATTTACCCTTGCATTGAGGGTATGATACCAGTGCTTGGCCTTATCCTTACGGGATAATGGAAATAGAGTCCTCATCAGGGCTTCATCAATAAAGCCCTAGAGCTTCACTATGGAACAGACCTTGGTGAATTCCTCAAGATGCCTGTAGGGATCCTCCTTAGCAGTACCATAGAAAGAAGGGAGCAAAGATATGGTGCTACTCTTGATTTCATATGGATTATCCACTCTGGGTCTTCGAATAAGTAGGGCTTGGTGGGTTGTAGGGGAGGAAATAGTCTCTCAAGGTTCTCTGATTTTCACCGACCCTAATCTCGTCTTCAGGTCTTTCTTCAGCCATTTTTATTCTTTCTAGGTCGAATTTCCTAATAATTCTCTCAGGCTTAAGGTTAAAAACTAGACTATTTCTAAGAGAGCACCTACCAAGCATACACCAAGCAAACATAAGGCAAAAGGTCTTTTTTTGAGTTAAAGCACTTTAAGCCCTCTTCCAACCTTTCTAGTTTGACCAAATGGAGTCAAGGCAGTATTTCTCTGTTCCCACGTAAGTGGTATAAGAGAAGTGAGGCACTTGAGATTCCTGGTCAAAGGCTATTAAGGATGTTGAGGTTACTTTTAGTTCTTTTGGGAGATCAATCAAGTTGTCAATCAATTACGCACCCTAAATAGACCTTCAAGTGCCCTAGTGACGTACAATTTGCCGCAATGATATTCTTAGATGCTCAAGTAAAAAGGTACTCCAAGGATGGAACCATGGGATGAAAGTAGGGCAAACCCTTCATTTGAGGCGATGCGTTAGCAGTGGCTCTTAACTACCCTTGAATTCCTTTATAGGGTGTCCCCTTCCTTAGAGTATCAAATCACTCGGGCAGAAGTTAATACCACCATTTCAAAGTGAGATAGGAGGGTTTGCACCGATAAAGAGATTGATGCCTATGGCCTTAAGGGTCCAAGTCCTAGTGTAGTGCCTATAGTGCGTGCTCAATGCAAGAAGTGTACATCACATCGCAAAAAGTAATTTTTCTTTTGAAGATCACAGTCAAGTTATTCGAACACTTCCTGTATATTTTACTTTCGCTTTCCAGAAACAATGTGGCCACTTGATTAATCTTTTCAAGTCAGCTTAAGTGGCCTTCTTTAATTATATCCAAATGCAATGCGTGTGCATATAACTGATGCAAAAAGATAGGAAGTACGTACCTTGCTCCAGCACTCTTCGATGCAGAAATGCACGCAATGCAGTAAGAAAATCTAGAAACTGCTCAAGCAATCCTAAATGGTCATCTTAAAGATATGCAACTTCTAGCAGGTAGTTCGAAATTTTTTTTTCTTAAGAATAAATGCACAATCACAAGAACTAACTAACTAAGAATAAACTAGAGTCTAAATAATCGAGGACACTCCCCAAAAACTGGCCCCAAAGTACAAGGGCAAGAAAACAAATAACTAGACTAAACCTAAAGAGTCTACCCTAGAATGCTGACTCAGAAGTCTAAGAGGAAGAATCCTCCTAGATGGTCCTCCGTGCGTCTCCACACGTGTGGGATCAAGGCCCATAGGCTCCTGTGATTATCTCCGCATGTGGACGTCACTCAAGGTCAGCGTCGTCTCTCAGCTACACCTATCACCTCGTCAGATTCCATGCATAGAAAAGATAAAGAAAGATCAGATAAATGCGCAACTCAAAATAATCAGAAATAAAGTCAGGTGAATTTATTGCATCTATTGCCTCCCCAGCAATAGCTCCATTTGATCGAGAGATTTTTGCTTGCAGAAATAATGTATCAAGAAAATATGTCGTCGCAGTAAAATCACGTGGTGAAAAATCCCCAATCAAAAACTACTAAAAATATACTGACATTGAACCATAAAATCAAGTCGATCCACGAGGAGGCATAAACCAATAAATTACCAATATTTGTAGTGGATTATTCAAATATGTTGTACGAGTCTAAATGATGCAAAATTGATTTGGTGATAAGTTGTAGCATCAAATGAGAGCAAAGATGACTTGAATGAGCATTCACACAAATTATATAGAAGCAGGAGGGTTTGAGAGCAATTACCCACAATATAAAATATTATTCAAAAATAATAACTCTTCAACCATATTGATTTCATCTAATTCCCCCTCTCTTGTAGCAAAACAGGGGAGGTGGATTTCCTTGCTTGCATGCACACGGGGAACTGCACTAGTGGCGTGGTTTGTCGGAGGACTAAGGCCAGTGGAGAGGAGCGCTCCGCTGGTGGAACGGTGACGTGAGGTGGCCAGAGCTGTCACCGACGACTAGGAGGAGGTGCGGCGGCGATGGGTTCTTCTAGAGAAGATGAATAACTCGTGGAGAGGAGGAGCTACAGCTGTTGCAGTGGCCGCGCGAAGGTGGCACGATGGAGCACACGCAAGGGCGCGTGAGGGCACGCACAAAATCACGCAAGGGGATGCACTGCTATGCACACGCGTGGCTAGATGCAAGGCCGGGCATGGCCGGTTGCTTGCGTGAAGGAGGCGGCTGGGATGGGCATGGTCGCTGCAGTTATGGCACGCGCTGGAGGCAGATGTGGCATCGGTGGCTTGCGTGCATGTGGACGCACATGCGAGGGTGAAGGAGGTCACTGTTGTTGTGGTTAGCGCGGTGGTTGTTGATGGGTTCCTTCGGCATGTAGAGGTTGAAGATGGAGGAAGAAGATGAAGGGAAGAACGAAGCAGTTGAAAATGGGCGTTAATGATGGTGGTTGTGAATGTGCACACTGTCACTGTGCACTAGAGATCGAGGGTGGGTGGAGGAAGAAGATGGAGCCTGCTTCAGATCCACGATGCCCACTTGAAGCATAAGGTGCTCCCAGGCCACGTTGTGGATGGTGCGAGGAAGAAGCCGCCCCAAAGCACGATTGTGGCGATTTTCTTATAGAAGTTCCCGTGGTTTGTTTCAACTGCTCAAAATCTCCTCCAACAACTGGAGGAAGATACCGAGCGGTTGAGATGGATGTGGTGAGGCTCGGCCGACTTGATTTGGCAGTGGAGAGGTGGTGCGTTGAGTCGGGAAGGCATTGCACATTCTGCAGGAAGAGAATAAAGAAACTGATGTAAACACATTTATTGAGGGTAAAATGCCTATTCATGCATGTTCTTTCTCTTAGATTTGCATTTCATGTTATAAATATTACATAGCATGCATCATTCTACATTTAGAGTAGTTGTATATAATTTAGCTTAATCGCATCCTTTTTGTGGTATGAGAGAAGGACATTTATTTTGGAGCCTCAGATTGATGATCCAACCGTACGAATCTGATCAAGACGACAATCGGAGTCCAATGCCTCTGAAATCACCTCGATTGGAGTCCCGTACCACCATATGAAGTCCAAGGAAGATCAATGGCCAAGGGACTAGGAGACATAATTTGAAGCTTCAAATGGCAAATCCAACCACGTGGATGGATTCGAGTCGACGATCGCAGCCTAATGGCGCAAAAATCGACTCAATCCGACCTCTGTAGCTGCCCCTAAAATAAGAAGAAGATGGACGTCTCAAACTACGCCACGTGGCGCAGCCCAGGCCACCCAATGCACGCATGCGCCATCGCACACGCGCAGCAGTGCAGGTGCACGTGCGCGCACGCAGGCACGCATGCACACAACGCAGTGCCAGCTCGTGGGTGCACGCACATGCGGCAAAGGTGGGGGAGCGTAGTGCCAGCTATGCATGAGCTGGAACTACAGCGACGCATGACCTAGACTTATAGCGACGCTTACAGCTGTAGCTAATTCTTCCCGCACCAGCAAAGCCAGCTATGGGCGTGAGTGGGCATGAGCTGCCTACAGCGACGCTTCCAGTGATGGCCTAGATGTCACTAATGGTCCCATACCTATTTTTGCTTCTTCTCCTCCACTATAAAAGGACCTACACCCCCTCCCTTCCAAGCCATCTCTACCTACTCTACTCCCACCTACTCCCAAGCTCTAGCAAGCCTACCAACGCTCCATTAGAGCTTGTTCTCAAGCTCCCAAGGCTCCTATTAGTGTAGCAAACCTCTGCCTCACCAAATATTCATCCATCTTCCCATCCCCCTTCATAGATCACCTTGGAGCTGTCCTCCCACCTCCATTCCAATGGAGAATCATCTCCATCTGCTTACCTCCATTCCAGAGCCATGCAAAAGCTTTCCTCAACCCGACATCCTCCTACATCTCACCTCCGTCATCCCGTTCCTCACCTCCTCCATCCGAGCTTCCGCCTGGCACCGTCGTCTCACCGAACAGTCTATTCGGGAGATTTCCTCTCACCTCCCTCTCTTTTTATGCTTTCAAAGTTTATTGTAATAGACATTAATGTAATACATCACATTTGATTCCATCTCTATCTTGTGATTGCTTGTCTTTTATTTCAAAAACACAAAAAAATAACAAAACCCTAAAACACCAAAAAGAAACAAAACGAAGCACGATGTTTTATTAAAGTAAACGTCGCCTCCCTATGTTTGACCTGGGACTCCCTTGGAGTTTCGGTATAAATTTTATCTGAAAGATGTGTTTTGCAACTACGACGACGGGTTACTCATAACCCCATTTTCTAACTTGAGAAACACGCTCGACCAGAAACAAATTGGCCTATTTATACAATTAATCTAAAATAATGCATGAAATGCATGTCACTATAATGGAATGTATAAATATGCATGCAAGCCCTTATTTATAAAATAATCTATTTATATATTAAAGTATGCTATGTACATGCAAACATTAATTTAGTAATTAGGCATTTAAGCATTTACTTAGCCCACAATTGTAGTCTCATGAAACGCCCCCATGCCTAGTTTTTGCTAGTCCCTAGCAAAAGTAAAAAGTGATGGAGGTGACAAATATTTCTTCTTTTCTTATTCCAAACATTTAAAGATTCAAGCAAGTGCGAAGTGATAGTAGCCTAGGTAATGGATCCAAGTGAAAAGCCAACTTACATTTGCAGTTCGCACTTAACCCTTGATGAAATTTTATCGAGATAGGCAACTATTTCCCTCGGGGATAAAGCAAAAAACGATCTATAATTTGACCCTGGATTTTTGGCTTAGGTAGGAGATACTGAGTTGAATGGATTTATATTTGGTAGCTCACACTTATCTGGTGCTACATGTAGTCTAGTACTGTAGACTCTAGATCACTGGACTATCAAGCAAGTCACCCCAGAGCAAGACTGAAAAAAACTGTGCTCTCTATGCGTTCCTTTGCACTAACTCACTCTCTCTTTTCTTTTTCTTTTTCTTCTTCCCTTTCTGAGATCACATATCTTACCTAATTTTGTAAATGTACTTACTGTTTGGTGGCCTTACGTGGCATTCATACTTCAAGTAAAGTCCTAATAACCCTACAACTAAATTAGAGGTCCTCAGCTAGTATTCGGGTGATCAGAAATACTGAAAAATAGGTATGGGTCATATTTGGTGGATCACAATGGGTGTGTTTGTTCTTGCCTCAAAAACATTGACACATAAAAAAAATGACATGAAGATAAAACTCCAAACTTAGACTCTTTTTTTTCTTTTTCTCTCTTTTTTTTTCACATTTTCCTAAATATAAATGTTTCTTCTTTTTTTTCTTTCTTTTGTTGCTGTCTTTTTTTTTTCTACTACTAACGCATGACGATGCACACTTTTATTTATGAGGCATTATTAGGGATGATGATGGTCAAGAGGATATTGTGTGGCTTATTTGGTGGAAGTGCCTACTCTTGGCACCGATAAAGAATGGATAGAACAATTGTATTTCTGACTTTTGACACTATTACCCTCCTTCAGCCGAGGACTCTATGAAGAATGGTCATAACCATCCAGCATAGTCAAAGTTTTATTAGGACTCAATCTCTGTATATCTACCTTATTTGGTGACTCTCAAGAATTTACATACTATTTGCACATAGGAATAGAGAGCAAAAACTATGCCTAACTCTGAGGTATCATCATCTTATTATCCAGAACTTAAGAGTCCTTGCACTAAACTTAATGCACCAGTAGTCTCTCTACTTTCTTCTCACAAATATTAGGTGGATCTAATAGAAGATAGTATGCCTGACTCCCTATTAACTGTCCAAGGGTTCAGCAGACTACAAATGCTTATTAGTTTTCTTCAAAGATCCATTACCCAGTCTACGTGCAAGTGAAGTAAATGTACTGGATTCTAAACTTAAGAAACAATTTAGGAAGAAAATCTTCAATGACACCTCCTTGATAAAAATTTTCTTCTAGGGACTAACTAATTTAGCTCAAGAAAATAACAGAGATTTTTTTTTTGGCTAATGCAGCTATCCTAAATGCATGCAAAGCTGAAGACCGACCACATGCGTCACCAAAGCCCTCACCCTTTCACCTGCTGCCTTCAACGCACGCACGGGCCAGCATGTGCACGCTATGCGTGCACTGCCGTTGCTACTCCGCGTATGCCTCAATTGCAAATTAGGGGCTCTGTGGGGACTCGAACCCGCACCCCTCCCTTGAGAGTTCACACCTCCACCATTGCACCATGTTGCCCAAAGTGTCGAGAAGATGGATTGAGAGCTGCGGGTGCGGGGGAACCTCAACCGTTGTATCTTGATCCAATAGCTGTGATGCGAGATGATGGGACGCCTATAGTCACTGATGACCAGTGTTGGGTAGCCTAAATGGATCCCTGTGGCACCATCTAGGCCATCCATCTTCTTACTATTGTAGACGATGCCACACTGCTTGGATCGAGATGATTCCTGCGTTTTCGGACTGCGATCGTCGCTCCGAATCCATCTGTATGATTGAATTTTTCATTTGAAGCCCATAAGAATGTTGCATTGCCCCCTGGCCATTGATCTTCTTTAGACTTGTTGGGGGAGCTACGGAAGTCGAATCGAGGTGATTTTAAGTCCGTTGAACTTCGTTTGTCGATCTGGATCCATCCGTATGATCTGATTGCTCATTTGAGACCTGTTTCAATATGGTCTTGTACACAAGGTCATTAAACTTTGATTCTAAGCAATCTTAATGTAAAGTAATGTAGAATGCATGCAATGCCCCCAAACCCACTATAATATGACATTAGTGCACATGCACCCTCAAAATTGACTCTAATTGATAATATTAACACCAATAATTGTAGTGTCATCATGCCCCCATGCCCACCCCTTGCTAGTCCCTAGCAAGGTTTAACCTAAATGCTATTTACAAAATAAAACTAGGAATTGATTACTTAGGTAAAAGTTGCTTGTCAACAGGAGGAAATTTCTATTAAGAACCTAACTTGCAGAGACTCAATAGTGCTTGGGTTGCCTGCCAAAATGCAGACCGCCCGAGTCCTTGCCTTATTCTATATAGAAGCAAATACATGTTTTTTCTTTTTCATCTTTTCTAATTTTTTTGGATTTTTGGTATTAAGGATTTCGGGGTAACTTTTTACAGCTACCCAACCCACCCAAGACTTGAAAAGGACTCCTAGTACTAAGCATCTTATTGTGAAAGTGATACTCACTCAACGACAATTAAAACAAACTTCGGGTTTGTATGCCCCGAGGTGACCTACAAGAGAAAATGTTGCTTAAAGGTGTATCTATCTGACTGGTAGCTTTCTCCCTACTTTTTATTTTTTTGAGGCCAACACAGGGGCGAACTCAATGTATATCTCTCCAGATTATGCTACTTCCCCACTTCTTCCTTAAGTGTTTTGGAATTCTTGTGCATTTTATGAGCTGGGATCTGGACAACTGGCCAATAGGCTGTTACCCATGACAACTTGCCAGCCATACTCATGTGGTGAACTATAGCTTATTTCTTTTTTTCTCCTTTTTCTATTTTTCTATTTCTCTCTCTTTTTTTATATTATTTATTAAGTAGGTGGCTTTCTTGATCTAAGATTTACCTAAAGGCAGTAATAAAAGAGAATGGTCCTGTGGCTGGGCTCTGGACAATCGGCCAATGGATTATTACCCATGACAACTTGCTAGCCATACCACCATAGAAGATTCATTAGCTACCCAATTTCCGTTCGAACCGTTGATGAGTGAGTCAGTGCAAAACGTGTGTAGATGCTGAGACTAAAAATCCTCTCAAATTAGAGGGCGGGTTGATAAGTCGTATACTTATCACCCTACTTTATTGACTAAATTAATATAAATTATGGTGGCGAGGACTCAAGACCAAGTCCACATTTTAGTGGACTCCCAGACTGATTAAGTCTGAAGACTTAAAGAGTCTATGCGTTGAGGTCCCTAACGTATCATTTCTTAAAGTTGACAAGCTTCTAATATCTAAGTTTTCTTTTTCTATTTTTTTTTAAATAAAAAAAAGATAATTTAAGCTAACAATATGTACTCAGAACATACGAATTATCACCCCCCATGCCTAAGTTGGACAATGTCCTCATTGGAAAATAAATGTATGCAAGGGAGTAAGGAAAGAAATTACCTGGGTTTCAATAGTTAATCCAATCAGCTTGAATCCTCTGGGTTTCAACAATTAATCCTGAGTTTCCTCCCAGGAAGCTCTGAGTTTAGTGCCTCCAGCTAGACATAGTGCAGAAACAACAAGGGATAAATCACTTGAATGGTCTAGGTCAAGAAAGGGAACACATAATAAGCCAGACCCAGAATCAAAAGTCCACAGATGCGGACTAGATTATGGTGCAGTCCCATCACTAAAGGACGGGAACTCTGCAACTGGTGTAACATGCATGCCCGTGTCTGTTCCTCTCTTATTCTGCAGGCATGCAGAGAAGTTGATGAGTGTAACCTGAATCTAAAATGTCAGACACTAAAGATGTAGGTTTTGTAATCAGCTTGTGTCCCTTTAAAGTTGTAATCCCTCAAAGTTATATCAATTCCAGTGAATTCGGGATGTAGGATTTCAATTCTGATAGGGCATGTAACAAAATCAAGAGTTTGACAATGAGCCCTAAGATCAAGCATGAGGTCTCTCTGCAAAGAAAAATCCATCCCTTCTTCAACTAGTGTTTTATTGCTTATTCCCTACAATTCCTTGAACCCTTGAATATTATCTTCAACCTCATTCATATCAGATTCAATTTTCAAGGTTGTATTAAAGGTACGGCTAATTTCATCCTCTAGCTCAGATTCTTTCCCTTGGCCCTCCTCTAAACTTGTGATGGGAGTTTCAAATAATTCAAAATCGATTATTTCATAATTGTAATCTGAAAGAAGCCATTCTCGTGCATTTTAAAGTCGTCTAAAATCGTAGTATAGTCACGCTAAAATGCTCGTCAAAAATGATTTGTAAGGATAAAGAGACTTGAGTCCCAATTGTTCATCTCTGGGAGGCATTTATGCAAATTTGAAATCGATCTTATAAAAGTAGGCAACTTTAATCACACAAAATATATTGCAATAAACTCATGGTGATTCTCAGCACAGATATATATATATAAAGATCTTTCATTAATCCATCATGGTGTTTGCAACATGGAACTAGTGGAAAGCTTATAGAGGAAAGCTTGAAAACATCAATCTAGCTAACAGAAAACGATCGCATGCAGGAATCTATGGGGAGATTTTGCATGCATCATTGGGGGAGAATAAAGAGCTACACTACCAAGCAGTAATAAAACATGTAAACTATGAAGAACAAAGCAACTACTCTGGCAGAAATAAGGGCATTCAGAGGTGGTCTCCAATAGCCTTTGAGCTGGTTGAGAGGAGAAGGAGGGGAGGCCAATGGTTCTTAGGCCAGCCCTTGGAGAGAGGTTGGAGAGGTGATCCAGCATCCTGGAGTGGAGATGGTGGTGGCCATGGAGAGGCAACTTGTGGAGGTGGAGTGGAGGTGAATGTAGCTAACCTAAATGGAAGTGAAGTGTGAATGAATGCCAAGAATGGGATGGGTGCAAATGGCCACCCCTTAGGTCTTTTTATAGACCTAACGAAAGCTCTCTAGAGAATTATGGAATTCTCTAGAAAGGCCTATGGTAGGAGCTCATGGGAGGGTGAGAGAGAGGATGGATGGTGCTTTTTAGATCCGCCAAATGTGGATCTAAAAATTGAATGGCTCCTGGTTGCTAATTTTAGCAACCAAGGTAACAACACATGGTAGAGAGTTCTAGAGAACTCTAGGCTAGGTATTTTCGTGTGGATGGTGTGTGTGGGTGTGTGTGGGTGTGTGTGGGTTGAAACTTAGGTGGCTAGGTTGATTAGGTTAGGTTCTAGTGGGTTTAGGTCAAGGTAGGTCTCAAATTAGGGTTGTAAACCCTAATTCACTAAAGTAAAGCGCAATTAAACTTAATACAAGTTTAATTGGGTGTGTGAAAACTTATTTGAGAGTAAAATAACTCAGTTGAATCAGGTCTAGGTCAATTGGACTCTAACTGAGTCCAATTGGAAAGTGTGTGTTGAGATCAGGGCTCAATTGGACTCAATGAGTCCAATTGAATAGACTGAAGAGATTGACCATCATCCAAGTCAATTAGGTTTAGTGAGGAAATAATTAGATCCTTAGCGAGGTCTAGAGGTGATGTACTAGGGTTAGGGCACCTTAATTTAGGTTCCTAAGGGGTTAGAATTGGGTTTAGGGGGCTAGCGATGCAAGATCAAGGCTTAAATTCCAAAATAGGAACTGGAGGACAGTATCAGACGTCTAATAATTAGTGTCAGACATCTTATAATGAAAAACCAGAAGTCCAGACTTGTTGTCTGGACGTCCAATCAGAGTCAAGAGGGATTCTAGGTTCTGTCTTGGCTATTCTACAGAAATTGGACGTCTGACCAAGTGTCTGGACGTCCAATAACACTGCAGAAGTGGGTTTAAGGTGTGCGAAAGTTGGCTAAGGGTTATGGACGTCCTATAACTCATCTGGACATCTAGATAGGGGTTGGAATTAGGGTTTTAAGGTTTCCTAGGGTGTGGTGACCTAATCTAAGTGTGGTTAAGGCTTGGGCAAGCTTCTAGGCTATCCTAGGGCTAGGATGGTCCTAAGTTTTTCATAATTTACTGCTTTATTCCTACTTAGATAGAATAGCATACCTCAACCCCTTACATTATTGTCTACTACATCTTATTCTAGGTCTTCCACTCCAGCTCTATTGCAACACCAATTTTTCCTTATTCTTCAAATCCAGCTTCAGATCCAGCTTCAGATCGAACTTCTGATCAGCTTATTACCTGTAATTGACATAATGCACCTAATCAGCACATTATAGCATTATTTTATGCATAGCTAAAAGAAAGCAGTGAAGATGCAAATAATGCTTATGCATGCATGAATTACCCTAACTTATGCTAAGTCCTAGCCTAATTTAGGTCTATTAAGACATATGATTGCTGCACAATCGTACGCCCATGCCTAAATCTTGCTAGTCCCTAGCAAATGCAAGACTAAATTATTTACAGCAAGGGTCTCTAGGGGATTGATTATTTTATCAAGTGTATTCCTAGAGATTTTTCTCCTTTTTGTTTTCATCCTATGCTCTAGAAATCCAGACAATCGTGAAAGTGTAGCTATGTAGCTTTTGCAAAGGATTCGTGTGAAAAACTAATTCACCTCTAAAGCCTGTACTTGACCCCTAGTAAAAATTCTAGCAGGATAGGTGATTGCACAGCAATCATAGGTCTTCATTGACCTAAATTAAGTTAAGACTTAGCATAAGTTAAGGTTATTCATGCATGCATATGCATTATCTGCATCTTTACTGCTTTCCTTTAGCTATGCATAAAATAATGTTATAATGTGCTGATTAAGTGTATTATGTCGATTGCAGGCAATAAGCAGATCTGGAGCTGGATCTGGAGCAGGATCTGAAGCTGGATCTGAAATAACGGGAGTTGTGGCAGAGCTGGAGCAGAAGGCCTAGTTTAGATGTAGGAATAATAATGTAAGGGGGTTAAAGGTTTTCTATTCTATTAAGTAGAAATAAAGCAGTAAAATGTGAAGAGCTTAGGTCCATCCTAGCCCTAGGATAGCCTAGAGACTTCCCTAAGCCTTAGCCACCTTTAGATTAGGTCACAACACCCTAGGAAGCCCTAAAACCCTAGTTCCAACCCTTCTCTGGATGTCCAGAGAAGTTTTAAGACGTCCAGGACCCTTAGCCAACTCCCGCACACTTCAAACCCACTTCTGCAGTGTTATTGGACGTCCAGACACTTTGTCAGACGTCCAATTTCTGCAGAATACCCAAAACAGAACCCGAAATCCTTCCTGACTCTGATTAGACGTTCAGACAACAAGTCTGGACTTCTGATTTTTGAGTATAAGACGTCTGATTCTATAATGAGACGTCTGATACTGCTCTCCAATTCCTGTTTTGAGATTTAAGCCTTGATCTTGGATCTCTAGGTCCGTAAACCCAATTCCAACCCCATAGAAACCTAAATTAAGGTTCCTTAACCCTAGTACATCACCTCTAGACCTCCCTAAGGACCTAATTAGGTCCTCACTAAACCTAATTGACTTGGATCTTAGTCAATTCCATCAGCCTATTCAATTGGACTCATTGAGCCCAATTGAGCGCTGATCTCAGCACACACTGTCCAATTGGACTCAGTGAGAGTCCAATTGACCTAGACCTGACTTAATTGAGTTATTTTACTCTCAATTAAGTTTCCACACACCCAATTAAACTTGTATTAAGTTTAATTTCACTTTACCTTAGTGAATTAGGGTTTATAACCCTAATTTGAGACCTACCTTGACCTAAACCCACTAGAACCCAACCTAATCAACCTAGCCACCTAAGTTTCGACCCACACACACCCACACACACCATCCACATGAAAATATCTAGCCTAGAGTTCTCTAGAACTCTCTACCATGTGTGGTTGCCTTGGTTGCCAAAAATAGCAACCAAGAGCCATTCAATTTTTAGATCCACATTTGGTGGATCTAAAAACCACCATCCACCCTCTCTCTCTCACTCTCCCACGAGCTCCCACCGTAGGCCTCTCTAGAGAATTCCATAATTCTCTAGAGAGCTTCCACTGGGTCTATAAAAAGACCCCATGGGTGGCCATTGGCACCCATTCACTCCCTTGGCAATTGCTCTCCATTGGTGCCATTCACGCCACCTCCACTTAGCCACTCACTCCACCTCCATGAGCTCACTACCACCACCATGGAGGACACCATGCCGAGATGCTGGATCAACCCTACCTCTCTCCAAGGGCCGGCCTAAGTTCCATTGGCCGCCCGTCCTTCTTCTCTCGACCACTCCAAGGCCATCAGGGACCACCCCTGAATGCCCTCTATTCTTCTAGCTTTAAATCATGCTCTTCATAATCTTTATTACTTTTATTTACTGTTTAGTAGTGTAGTCTTACTTCTCCCCCAATGATGCATGCGAAATCCCCCCGCTGATTCTTGTATGCAATCGTTTTCTGGTAGTTAGATTTAATTTTATATTTAATTTTAAGCATTCATGTATAAGCTTTCCTCTAGATTTCCTTGTGCAACAACTCTCCCACGATGAATGAAATTTCATTTTATATATATATATCTCTTATGTGTTTGAAATCAACTTGAGCTGAATGATTATCATATTTGAGTGATTTAAGTACCTGCTTTTTAACCGCCTATATATTACGCACAAGCATGTCGTTTAAATAAAGTAGAACGGCTTTAAGATCGATTTCAAAAACAAAAACAATGCCTCCCAGAGACGAACGACCGGAACTCAAGTCTCGTTATCTTTAAAAATCAAATCTTTGACGAACGTTTTTGTGCGACTATACTATGATTTTCAACGACTTTCAAATGCGCGAATGCCACTCCCGTCAATAGGCAGACTTCTTCCTTCGAGGTATTCAAAATATTCTATGAATTTCCCCCGGCTTTAGGCTCAGGTAGAGAATCTTAGAGGAAAAAGATTACATATTTGGTGGCTCACTCTTGACTGGTGCTACATAGAGATTAATACTACAGAGTCTAGATTCCCAAATTTTTACGCAACTCAACTTTGAGAAAGACAAGAAAAACTATGCTCCCTTTTGGTTCCTTTGTATTCATTCTCTCATTTTCTTTTTCTTCCTTTTTTCTTTTCTTTCTTTTTCTTGGAACACACAATCTCACCAGATTCACACATATGACTTGTATTTGGTGGTCTCACTTGGCATTAACACTTTAATTGAGTTTCCATAACCCTAACACTAAGTTGGAATTCCTCAGCCAGTATTTGGGCAGTCAGAAACACGGAAAAATAGGTTAAGGCCATATTTGGTGGATCTCAAATTTATTCGGTGGTATTGCTTCAATGCAAATGAAATAAACACTAAATATTCACAAACTCTTGTTTTCTTCTTGCTTTTTCTTCTTTTTCTAATTTTTTTCTTTCTTTTTCTTCTTTTTTTTTCTATGTAAATTTTTTCAACACAACACACACTAGCATACATTCATGAGCTTTATTGAGGAGGCAATATTAGGGATTGGTGGTACTCAAGAGACATTGGGTGGCTTATTTGGTGGAAGTGCCTACTCACGGCATCGGGAGAGATGGATAGGACGGTGTATTTCTGACCTTGACATCAATACCCTCCTTCACCCGAAGATTCCGTAAAGAATGCTCATAGCCATCCACCTTAGCACTAGTTTTATGAAAACTCATTCTCCGCGTATTTGCCTTATTTGGTGGCTCTTAAAATTTCACACAAAAATATATACGCAGGAACCGAAAGCGAAAACTATCCCTTATCTCTGAGTATCATCACCTAATTATCTAGGATTCCAGATTCCTTACACTAATCTTAGAGCACCAGTACACTCTACTCACATCTCACACTATTTGGTGGATTTTTGGAGGAAAATCTGCCTGACTCCCAAAACATTATCCAAGGATTCAGGAGAAGAAGCACTACTTCTTCTCGACAGACTAAAGACGTTTATCAGCCTTCACCGTGAATCCATTACAAATTCTACGTATGTGTGAAAAGTTGTACTGGATTCCAGATTACAGGAATCAGCTAGAGGATAAAACCCCTAGTGCATTCTCTTAATAAAAATCTTATTCATGAATGCAATATGTATATATGCTATAAACAAGTAACCTCTGATATTTATACTTCATGAAATTTTCCTTTCGGGTTACTTTCAACTTGACCCTAAATTTAGAACAAGAGGTGAGCATGTGAGTCGAAAGTGGCTATTGCGGACGATTTTTAGCTCCAATGTGAGCATTGGAGGTGGAGTCAGTTATTCTTTTATTTAGGGTCCTCAAGTACGTTTTACATGCAGCTCCAAGGTTTTCCTAAATGTTGGCATAAAAATTTTCAATTTTGTTGTATCTATGCCCCCATGCCTAAGTTCTTGCATGTCCTCATGCATGAATATAAACGGAAATAAATACAGCAGGGAGTAATGGGTAGAACTCACCTGGAATTGCTCCTAAAATTTTAATGTTCAGCACCGGTCAACCTAACAGTATGTAATATGCAGAAAGAAAATATGCTAAAAGAAAAATATGCTATACATAAAAATGGTTATGTATAGATGATGGTGGAATGTGGGTATGCTATCTATACGTGTTGAGTTTAACGCCTCCAGCTGGGTGAGAATTCAATCACACGTCCTCAATAAGATGAATGATCTCGTCAGTTGGAGGAGGTTCCTAGGCCAAAAATGGCTTGAGGCACTAGCCATTTACCATAGATATATGCCCAGATTTTGGGGCCCTGATCTGGACCGCCCCATTAGGATATGGGTGAATCACAACATATGGGTCAGTCCATTTGGACTTGAGCTTCCTTGAAAAGAATTTCAATCGCGAATTGAACAACCAGACTTGCTGGTTGGGCGTGAATGTTTTTCTCCGGATGTGGAGGTCATGAAAGGCCTTGGTCTTGTCCTTGTATATCAATGCATTCTCATAGGCCTCCCGTCGAATCTCTTCTAATTCACTAAGCTGGAGTTTCCGTTCTTGACCTCCTGCATCGAGGTCAAGGTTACATTTTCACTCCACCTAAAAGGCGCAATGTTTTAGCTCTACAGGAAGGTGACAGGCCTTGCCATATACCATACGATATGGTGGCATTCCGAGTGGGGCCTTGTACACGGTCCGAAATGCCCAGAGTGCATCAACTAATTTATTGAACCAGTCCTTCCTGTCTGGTCTAACCGTCTTCTAGAGAATCAGCTTGATCTGACGGTTAGACACTTCGGCCTGCCCATTGGTCTGCGGGTGATACGGGGTGGCTATACGGTGATGTACTCCGTATTTCTTTAATAATGACCTGAAGTGGGCGTGGATGAAGTGGCTTCCCCCGTCGGTAATCAGAGCGTGGGGTATTTCGAATCTCGCAAAGATGTATTACCGTATGAAAGAAATGACAGCCTTATGATCAACCCGTCTCACCGAGATGGCCTCGACCCACTTCGAGACATAGTCAACGGCTAGTAATATATACTCGAAACCATGCGAGTTCGGAAAAGGGCCCATAAAATCGATGCCCCAGATGTCGAACACTTCTACAACCATGATGGGTTGGAGTGGCATCATGTCTCTCCTGGTCATAGAACCGACCGACTAGCATCATTTGTAGTGTTGGGCGTATTCGTGTGTCTCTGAAAATAGTTGGCCAAAAAAATCCCGACTGCAAAATCTTTGCAGCAGTTTTCTGTCCCGAGAAATGACCGCCACAAGCATCAATTGTGGCAAAAAGACAACACACTGGGGATCTCAGAATCTAGGATACATCTTTGAATAATCTGATCCGCTCCAATGAGGAAGAGCAGTGAGTCATCCCAGAGGTAGAATTTGGTTTCAAAAGAAAATTTGAGTTTCTGGTCCTTGGATAGGTTTGCAGGAATCTTGCCTGCGGCAAGATAGTTCGCGATATTCGCGTACCAAGGGAACTCAACAGAGTGAACTGCCAAAAGGGATTCATCCGGAAATTGGTCGTGGATAGGCAGGGAATAAGGAATGTGGCTTGGGTCCATCTGGATAGGTGATCTGCCACAACATTCTGCTTTCCGGCTTTATCGCGGATTTCAATATCAAATTCTTGCAATAGAAGGATCCATCTGATGAGCTAGGGTTTGGCATCCTTCTTTGACAACAAATGCTGGAGGGCGGAGTGGTCAGTGAAGATGATGACTTTGGACCCTAATAAATAAGATCTGAATTTTTCCAACCCAAATACTATTGCTAGTAGTTCTTTTTCAGTGATAGTATAATTGTGTTGAGCCTCATTTGGCATCTTGCTAGCATAGAATTTGACAAAAGGTTGTTTCTCCCGATGCTGGCCTAAAACAGCACCGACGGTAAAATCAGAAGCGTCGCACATCATCTCGAAATCAAGCGACCAGTCTGGTGGTTGGAGAATCGGGGAATCAGAGACAGCGCTTCGTAAAGTCTCGAAGGCACTGAGACACGAGGTGTTGAATTCAAATGGGGCATCAGCAACAAGGAGATTCGTCAAAGGTCGTGCAATTTTTGAGAAATAGTGTATAAATCTCCTATAGAAGCCAACGTGACCCAAGAATGATTTGATCTGCTTGATCGAGCTAGGTGGCGATAAGTGGGAAATAATCTCAGATTTAACTTGATCAACCTCGAGTCCATTTTTAGAGATCTTGTGCCCTAGTACTATGCCATCCCTCACCATAAAATGGCTTTTCTCCCAGGATAGTACTAGGTTTACCTCAATACACAGTTTCAGGATTTTGGTGAGGTTATCAAGACAAGATGTGAAATCATCTCCAAAAATGGAGAAGTCATCCATGAGCGCCTCCACATAGTTCCCAATCATGTCAGAGAAGATGGCCATCATACAACGCTGAAATGTTGCTGGTGCATTGCAGAGGCCAAAGGGCATCTGCTTGAAAGTGAATGTTCCAAAGGGGCATGTGAATGTGGTCTTGTCTTGATCTTCCAAGCTAATCGCTACTTGATTATACCCGAAGTATCCATCCAGAAAGCAAAAGAAACTACGTCTAGCTAATCGTTCCAAGATCTAATCAATGAAGGGTGATGTAAACACATTTACACTACTTAAGATGTCTATTTATGAATGTTCTTAAGCATAGGATTGCATTGCATGCTATAAATATTGCATAACATGCATCATCTTGCATTTAAAGTAGTTTGAATAAAATGGAGGTTAATTGTCTCCTTTTATGTGCTTAGACAGGGCAAACTTTTTATCGGGACCTCAGATCGAAGATCCAACCGTACAGATGTGATCAGGACGACGATTGGAGTTCAACGACTCCAAGATCGCCCTAATTAGGCATCTGTAGAATCAGATAGTGACCGGGGAAAACTAGAAGAAAGGGCAAAGGAAAGTGATCCTTTTGGGTAGTCATGTTCAGTTTCCTATAGTCGATGCAGACCTGCCAAGATGTCGTAGTGCGGGTCGGGATGGATTCACCTTTATCATTTTTACTACAGTGAGTCCTGCTTTCTTGGGCACTATCTGGATCGGACTCACCCATTGACTATCAGAGATTGGGTATACAATACCTGCATCCAGCCATTTGATGATCTCCTTCTTAACAACCTCTAGCATATTCGGGTCTAGCCTTCTTTGAGGTTGTCTCTAAGGTTTCACCCCCTCATCTGTGTAAATGTGATGAGTGCAATACGAGGGGCGAATACCGCGGAGATCAGCAATGCTCCACCCTATAGCAGCCCTATGGTCTTGTAGCGTATAAATCAATTGATGCTCCTATTCTTGGGTTGAGTGGGCACTAATAATGACCGAGTATGTCTCACTTTCGCCCAAGAACACATACTTAAGTGAGTCAAGTAAGGGTTTCAATTCAATCACGGGTGGGTCAGAGTCAGAGATGGGAATAGGAGGAGCAGATTCGAAGGTGGAATATGGTGATCCGGATGCGTGTGAATTCCCGCTGATTTGCGACCTGTGAGATAGTTGGTTGTGACTGCATTAACAGGAAACCCGTTAGCTGTGGTCACGTCTTCTTGCAACAACAAGGGCGATCCAGTAGTGTACGGATCAGGATAGCTAGATTCAAGGGTGTTGTGGTCAGAAACACACCCTAAACAGTCGGATCCTTGGGGAGATATGTGCAGTGCAGTGGTCTTAGTCTCGTGTGGATCAAGGTCCAAGAACCCTGATAGTGCAGACGAATGAGACATTGGGTCGTCATAAAGGAGCCCAATGTTACCACTGTATGCCAAATCTTCGTCTTCACCATCCTCCTCTATGCAATCACAGTCAAAATTCCTTAATGCCCTGAATATGTCAAGTTGAAGTCACTCATTACCTAGAGCTATCTCCAAACACCCGGATGCACAATCAATGTTTGCTCGGGCTGTCGCTAGAAATGGGCAACCCAAAATGATTGGTGCATCTCAGAGATTAGGAGGAACTTCCATATCGAGAACAAAAAAGTCTGCGGGAAAGCAGAATCTGCAGACTTTTATGATTATGTTCTCAACCACCCCCCTCGGTGTTTTTACTGATCTATCAACCAGCAGTGGGAGTTAGGTTGATGGACGAACCCAAATCTAGAAGGGCCCAATCAAATGGAGAATCCTGCAAGAAGCAGGATATGAGTGGGATACCAGGGTCTTTCTTTTTCAGCAGCAAGTCAGCTAGAATCACGACTCTAGCTTCTTTTGACAATACCGCCTGTCATCCAAATCTAGGTTGTCGCTTCGGGGTACAATAGTCCTTGAAGAACCTAGCGACAATGGGGATGTGATCAATTGCCTCGAGGAGGGGGACCTGAATATGTACTTCCTTGAACATTGACTTCAGGTCCTCAAAATTCCGTGTGTCCTTTTACCACACTACATTTCATGTCAGAGCCTCAGGAAAAGGGACAAGAATCTCAGGGTCAAGTGGCCTCTTACCCTTATCTACCGTAGGTGGCTCCTGAGATGAAGAAGGAGTCGAACCCACCTATGGCGAAGGGTGAGAAAAATCAGGACCTGCCTACCTATGTGGTGGGTCGAATGTCTTCCTTCCACTCCTCAATGAGACAGCATTTGCATCGGCTTGCTGTCCATGAGGTGGTGGGGGAGCGGAAGGGGCAGAGTATGTGGGGTTCTGCATCAAAGGCGACTAGCCTTGAGCATAACCAGGTGGTGCAGGAGGCACCTGTAATATGGCATGTGCATGCCCCTGTGGTGCCTGAAACCTAGGCGGGGTGCCTTGGTTCTGCACATACCGAGGGTTCGGGACGGGTTGGGAGGGCAAGGCTCCCTGAGTCCTATGCTCTTGCAACAGTTGATTTTGCGTGTTCTGTATAGTCTGTATCTGATCAGCCATAGCCTTCATTATCTGCAAGCTATCCTATGTAGATTTCCTCATCGATTCTTGCAGCTCTTCTTTCAGTGCCTCCAGAGGGTCACCCCGCTTTGGAGGGTGACTGGCAGCTTGGTGCAGCAGCTGGTATAAAGAACAGGGTTGCTGCTGCTGATACGGGAATGGCTGCTGCCTAGGGTATGTGTTTTGCACATTCCCGTATTGCCTGGTCTAGTAGTGTGGATCTTGATGTGGTCTCTGTGAATTACCAGACCAGGAGAAGTTCGGATGCTGGAGCCAACCAGGGTTATACGTCTCTGAATACAAGTTATTACGCCCGTATCCTTGAACAGCACTGACGTCCTCGTAGGCCGAAGACGTCTAAGACGTATATCCATAAAGGGGATACGTATTATAGTCAGCGGGTGGTGCATAACCCTGGTCATATGGGGCCAGATCGGGATTGTTTACGGGATCCTAATATGCAGGATCTCGTAAATAAGGAGAAGATGCATTCTGAGTGAGTAGATTGACTCGAGCAGGAGGTGCTCGAGGTGCATAGGAGGGTCTTGGAGCAGTAGAGTTCAAGTTAGATTGACCCTGACTAATTTGGTAAATCTTTTTCTCGATCAGGTTTATTCTATCCAGCTACTTAACGATGATGTCCATGTCAGCTCGAATAGACTCGGTGTGAGCCTCATCGACACCAACCTGCTGCTAACCAGGCCGCTGAAACTGGTTCATGGTCGCAGCATTCATCGAGTTCTCTGCCAAAGATTCGAACAACTCAAATGCGTTGTTCTTGTCTTTCGCGAGGAAATTCCCGCCACTAGATGCATCGGCCAAATACCGATGTGTGTCATCCAGCCCATGGTAAAAGATCTGAGCTAGGTGCCATCTGGGTATACCATGGTGCGGGCATTTCCAAAGAAGGTCGTGAAATCGATCCCAAGCGTCATGTAACTTCTCCCCAGCTCCTTGAGAGAAAGTCATGATCACACGCCTCATCGCATTCGTCCGACCGATCGGGAAGAACTTTTTCAGGAATTCACGTCGTAAGTCCGGCCAAGTTCCAATTAGCTTCCCAATGGTCTTGAACCAGTATGAAGCTTTGTCCCTTAGAGAAAATGGGAAAAGCTTCATCAGAACAATCCTAAGATCAATATTCCTAGGTCGAATCATTTCTGCAAGTTGACTCAGGTCCTCTAAGTGCTAGAACGGATCTTCTCTTGAGTTTCCATAAAAATGACTTCTAATCAACCCAATCTCATTGGACTTGAACTCAAACGCATCTCCGCCTACGGGAATCCTGACTAAGGGTGTGACAATCGGTGCAGCTGGATCATAGAAATCCCAAAGTTGTTCTCCTCGCGGAGGATGCTGCATTCTGTCAAGCGTCGTCAAAATACGGTCCATGCTCTGCTGATGCTGCTCCTCAGATTCAACAACCCGAGCCTCCAGACAAGCCATCAGGTCCAGATTAGCGACGTCCTGACCCGATCAAGGTCTAGGTCCGAGATTAGCCATTGCGGCTAAGGGAGTAGAAGAAGTGGGGGGAGAAGATGGTCCTGGAGAGGTGACTCACTGATGAGTCCATTTTAATGGACTAATATTACGCCTAAGTAACTTTAATTATATCTTTTAGGTTTGTTAATAACTATATTAAGTTATAGAAGGGTTGCATGCATCATGATTTAGGTTTACATTTATTCTATAACTTAATATGTTCTTTTTATGTGCAGGAAAAATAATTGGCAAAAGAATGAGCGGAAAAGGATAAATTACCCTTTTTCAAATCACCGGCGGCTGTTCTTTTCCCCATTCTCCGGGGAACCCTCAACAGCCGCCGGCCAGAGATAGTTAAGGGATTTGAAAATCCCTTAACTCTCGCAGGCGCAACGGAGAAGTTAAAAAGAGGAATCCATCTAGGGAGAGAGAGGGGAATCCATCGAGGAAGAGAAGAAAGCGTGCACTATCGTCCATCTTCCCCCTTGCGGAGAAAAACCTCACCGCCGCACCCTCCAACCTCTCCAGCCAGCCGCAGGCACACAACCGCATGCCTCACCACTCACCTCCCTTCAGCGCCATCTGTAGGCGCACCTCCCTTCAGCAAGCCCGCACGGCTCACTGCTCACCTCCCCTCAGCGCCATCTGGAGGCGCACCTCCCTTCAACACACCCGCGCGCCTTCTCCTTCCTGCAAGCACAGTGCTCTCCTCCTCTTCCCCGTTCCTGCACCGCACCTCATCACCAGCGCACACCACCAACCGTAGCTGCTGCGTGCAGAACGCTCGCACCAAGCCTGCAGACCGCCTCCCCCTGCAGAGCGCCCTCTCCACGCCAGGCGCACCTTCCTCCTACCACTACAGCACTCCCTGCAGAGCGCTCTCTCCACGCCACGTGCGCCTTCCTCCTACCGCTCCAGCTCCCTGCAGTCCGCGCCACTAGCGCACCCACGCCACCGGACCTGCACGCCCTCTCCATGCCAGGCGCACACCCGCGCGGCCACCCGCCACCGGACCTGCAGAGCACGCGCGCCAGCACCAACACGGCCACCCACCACAGGCTGCCCTGCAGCAGCAACTCCACCTTCTTGTTCAACAGGTCGACGCTCCGACCACCTCCGTCGACGCCACTACCACCATCGGAGAGCCCTCGTCCTCGCCGTCCTCCTTAGCCTCTCCAAAGCCCTGCCGGTTCTCTCTTTCTCTCACGAGGAGAGAGTAAAAATGCTCTGTTTTCACACCAAGTAGTATTTACATTTGGTGCCATTGCCACATAATTTGATTTTATTTATTATTATTATATTATGGCAGAATTGCGCTTGAACACTCATATTTCCTTATAATTTCATGTTATTGATGTTCACTAGTTTGAAAATTGATTTTTGGGCTTAACTTAAGTACTAATTTTCTCCAGTACACGTCACGTGAAAATTGCATAAATTCATCATAAATTTATTGAGGGTTTCTGTGAGGGAAAATTGCACATATACCCTTATCTTTTTAAGTTATTGCAAATCTACTTTCCTTCACATTTTACATCAGATTTGAATAGGGATTTTCGCACTATCCGAAATAATATTAAATAATTAAGTATTTATTGCATAGTTGCCTCCCTGTGGACACGACCTGCTCTTCTGCGAGTGGTTATTTTCATTATTTTTGATTAGTCGATTTTTCCACCACTTAAATACTATAACGCAAAGTGAAAAGTCATCTTTCAAATTGGCGCCATTGACGGGGAGGCAACGGACACAATAGATTTACTTTATTGTTTCTAAATCTTCTGAGTTGCAAAATTATCTAATCATTTTGATTATTGTGTAAGGAATCTGAAGAGGCGACGGGCGCAACAGAGCGGTGACAGCAACCACCAGTTAAGCTACACGAGGAAAAGATGAAGGAGACCAAGATGCTGTTTCACAGAGGATTCTCCGTCATCACAAATTTAATTCTGTCTTGTCTCCCTTGTAGTAATTGGGGCTAAATTTTTGGGGGTTTGTTCCCGCATTCTTTAGATACTAGGGCTTACAATATTTTTGGTGCATGCGTGATTATATTTTCTGCTTGCTTGCTTTTAAAACCCAATAAAGAAAATATCGAGCTGCCTATTTAGAAGTTGCATGCCCTTAGGTGCACACATTTAGGGGTGATTGAGCAGCACATTAGATCTTATTATTGCATTGCAAGCATATTAGCACGAAGATTGCTGGAGACAGGTATATCTTTCTAACTTTTGCATCCAGCTCCTGTTCACGCATTTGCATTCAAATTTAAATTCAAGACCACCAAGTTATTTGAATTTACTAATTCAGTGGTCCCATAACTAAAAGCGGAACTAATAATCAGATTCAACCCTAAAAGCAATTCACATTTGATCTGAATCTAAGGGACTTGTCTGCGATTTCAAAAGAAATTACAAAGATTTGTAGTGTGTTGCACACTTTTGACACTGAGCACGCACATTAGGCACCACACTAAGGCTCGATCCCTTAAGGCTATAGGCACCGATCTCTTTATCGGTGCAGACCCTCCTATTGTGCTTTGTGGTGGTGGTGATACTATCTTTTGATCAAGTGTTTTGATACTCCACGGAGGGGGACACCCCTTAAAGGAACAAAAGGGTAGTTAAGGGGCACCGCATACGCATCGCCTCAAAGGAAGGGTTCGCCCTACTTGCATCCCTTTGTTCGTCCTTGGAGTAACTTCTCACTTGATCACTTGGGAGTGTCATCCAAGTAAAGTATAGGTCCTAGGGCACTCGAAGGTTGAATTAAGGCACGTAATTGTAGTGGAAAACTTGTTTGGCCATTTATTTTAACTAATTCAACATCCACAATAAAGAAGGTTAAGATTTCAAGTCCACACCCCTCTTATACCACTTATGTGGGAACGGAGGAATAAGTCTTGATCTTTTCACTTATCTTTGGAGTGGAGGTTTGACTTACTCAATAAAAAAAAAAAAGTTTGAATTGTGTTTTGTATGCTTGGTAGATGCTCTCTTGAGGGTAGTCTAGTGTTTGATCCTGAGCCTGAGAGAATTCTTAGGAGAGCTCACCTAGGAGAAGAAAAAGAAGGAATGGCTGAGCAAGGTGCAAATCAACAAAGGACCCTAAGGGACTATTTTATTCCTACTAACCAACCTGCACAAGCACTAAGACAACCGACAGGGGATAATCCGTATGAGATCAAGAGCAGTACTATATCTTTATTGCCCTCTTTTTGTGGTACTACTAGGGAGGACCCCTACCGGCATTTGGAGGAATTCACCGAGGTCTGTTCCACGGTGAAGCTCCAGGGCTTTACTGATGAAGCCCTAATGAGGACTCTATTTCCTTTCTCCCTAAAGGATAAGGCCAAGCACTGGTATCATACCCTCGATGTAAGGGTAAATGATTGGGCTACCCTTAAGGGAGAATTTTTAAAAAAGTATTTTCCTATGAGTAAAACCAACCATTACAGAAGAGAGATTATGGGTTTTACTCAACAGGAAGGGGAGCAATTTCATGAGACTTGGGAGCGCTTTAATGACCTTCTTAGGTTATGCCCCCACCATCAAGTGCCAAGATGGCAGTTGGTCGAAAGGTTCTATAACGGATTATCTGAAAGACATAGGCAAACCATTGATGCAGCCTGTGCAGGAACCTTCATGACCAGAACTGAGGATGAAGCCTGGGCATTATTTGAAACTTTAAGCGACAACTCCATACATCTGTCCTCTGCATATCAAGAATGAAAACCATCAATCTTGCAGAGGAAGATAGAGGCCCATGAAGCTGGGGCTTCTCAGGGTTTGGCTTATCAGATTCAACTATTGAATAAAAACTTTGATAGGCTTTTAGCAAACCCCAGTATGAACCCGCAAGCAGCCTCTATTTTTTAGGCTTCAAGAGAATGCTCCATTTGCTAAAGCACAAAGCACGCCACTGCGGAGTGCCATCAGGCAAACCAATTCCCTGAGTTGATTCAGGCCGACTTGAATGCGGCCCAAGGTTTCCGCCCCCCTCGCAATAACCCTTACTCCAACACTTATAATCCAGGGTGGCGGAACCATCCAAACTTATCTTGGAAGCAAGCTGATGTTCTAACTCAGGGAATACAAGGCCATTACCTCCCCAGCCCACATACCAACCTTCTTATGAAAACCCCCCTCTGAATAAGCCCTCTGAGATGGATGAACTGAAGCCCATGATGAAAGCAATGCAAGAGCATCAGAATATGGTTATCCAATCGTAGAATAAGATGATTACTGATATGCAATCCCAAATTGGTCATCTTACTGAGGCAGTTAGGCAACATGATCCGGGGAAGCTGCCTAGCTCTTCTGAGGAGAACCCTAAGGGCAAGATGGTTGTAGTCAGGGAGCACGCCCAAGCAGTGACCATGTTGAGGAGTGGAAAAAAGATTGACAAGCTTGATAACACTCCTACGGTTACATCTTAGAATTCCCCTTCCACACCTGACCTGACTTCCATCTCACCCGAGGAAGAGCCACACAACTCTCCCTCACAAAAAATCACCCACAATAAGGATGTCGTCCTTCCACCACCCCTTTCCCGCCATGACGACCCGTCTACCCAAAAGCCAAGGGTGCCCTATCCAGAGCACCTATCTGCTCCTGGGGAATCTTCTGTTGGCTCGTCCGGAGCCAAGGATAGGACGGAACAGATTATGGATACTTTTAGGCAAGTCCAGATTAACTTGCCTCTGTTGGAAGCAATTAAACAGATTCCGTCCTATGCCAAGTTTCTAAAGGACCTGTGCACCCAGAAGCGCCGATCTAGGAAGCATGTCCAAACCAAGGTCATCCTACCTGACCATGTTAGCTTGATTCTTCAGCATGGAACACCCCCCAAAATGAAAGACCTAGGGGCCCCGTATATTTCGGTGGTTATAGGTAACCAACACATTGACGAGGCTCTGCTCGATCTGGGTGCAGGGGTAAACATTCTACCGAGCTCTATCTATGACCTTTTGGGAGGAGGAAAGTTGAAGCCTAGTCCAGTAATCCTCCAGGTTGCAGACAGATCACTTAAGACACTGCGGGGATTGTTAGAAGGTGTCCTTGTGAGAGTGGAGGATTTCTTCTTCCCTGTTGACTTTCTGGTACTTGATACTGACCCATCTAATAAGCCCACAAAGCCATCTATTATTCTAGGATGCCCCTTTTTGGCCACAGCCAATTCCTCTATAAATTGTAGATCCGGGGCACTTAAAATGGGCTTTGGGAACAAGAAGATCCAGTTGAATGTTTTTGATACTTACAAGAAACCTGGATTTAAAGATTGTTCTCAGATTTAGGTCATTGATGAAATAATTGAAGAGACTACTCCAGTACTCTTATGTAGAGATCCCCTTCAGAAGGTCATATCTCAAGACCATCCCTCGATTATTAAAGAAACTGAAAGGAAAATGCCCAAACTAAAAGAGTTGCTGAGGGTACACACTGAGTCTCTGTCCCTACCCTGGACTGTGAAGGTAGATCCGCTACCTGAGGCGGGGACATCTCAACTAAAACCCTCAATCCAGAAGGCTCCTAAATTGGAGTTGAAAACCCTCCCGAGCACATTGAAATATACTTTCCTTGGTCCTAATAACACGCTACCCATTATTATCTCGTCTACATTATCTGAATTGCAGGAGGGAGCTTTGCTTGAGTGTTTACAAAGGCGTAAGGAAGCAATTGCCTGGACAATTACTGATATTAAGGGTGTTGATCCCTCTCTTTGCATGCATCATATATACACGAACGAGTCCGTGAAGCCCTTCCGAGATATGCAGAGAAGGCTCAATCCTATTATGCGGGAGGTTGTCAAAAAGGAGATTCTGAAATGGCTGGATGCAGGGATTATCTATCCCAATTCAAATAGTAAATGGGTCAGTCCTATTCACGTAGTTTCGAAAAAGGCAAGAATCACTGTGGAGGAGAATGACCAAGGAGAACTGGTGACCACTAGACCCTCAACTGGTTGGAGGGTCTGCATTGATTATCGCCGTTTAAACACGGCTACCCAGAAAGACCATTTCCCCTTACCATTTATCGATCAAATTTTGAAACGATTGGTGGGGAACAAGTACTTTTGTTTTCTTGACAGGTACTCTGGGTACAATCAGATAGCCATTTTTCCTGATGATCAGGAGCGTACCACCTTCACTAGTCCTGATGGCACTTTTGCTTTCCGCCGAATGCCATCTGGGTTATGTAACGCTCCTACCACTTTCCAACGTTGTATGATGGCTATCTTTTCTAATATGATCGATGAGTTTGTTGAAATTTTCATGGATGACTTCTCCATTTATGGCTCATCGTTTGACCTATGCCTTTCGCACCTTGATAAAGTCTTAACCCGTTGCGAAGAGGCAAAGCTGGTGCTTAGCTGGGAGAAAAGCCACTTTATAGTCCAGCAAGGATTGTGTCAGGGCATATAGTTTTCGAGAAAGGATTAGAGATGGACACCGCAAAAATCGATTCCATCTCTAAGCTTCCATTGCCCGCCAATGTTCATCAGGTTAGATCTTTCCTTGGCCATGCTGGATTTTATAGGCACTTCATTAGAGACTTCAGTAAAATCTTTAAGCCACTCTGCGACCTGTTAGCGAAGGATGTCTCTTTCGATTTTGATGATAGATGTGGCGAGGCTTTCCAAGCTTTGAAGAAATCCCACATTACTGCACCGATTCTCCAAGCACCAAATTGGACCCTCCCGTTTGAGCTTATGTGCGATGCTTCTGATTTTGCAGTGGGAGCGGTCTTAGGCCAAAGTGTTGATGGCAAACCTCATGTGCTGCATTATGCCAGCAAGACCCTTACGGATCCTCAACAAAACTACACAGTCACTGAAAAGGAATTACTTGCTGTAGTATTTGCTTTGGAAAAGTTTCGGTCTTATCTTTTGGGATCCAAGGTTGTGGTGTTCACTGATCATTCAGCCCATAAGCATCTTTTGGCTAAAAAGGACACCAAACCTCACCTAATTCGTTGGATTCTACTACTCCAAGAATTTGACCTGAAAATTAAAGACAAGAAAGGAGTTGATAATGTGGTAGCAGACCATTTGTCTAGGATCCCTATTGAGGCATCAAACCCTACTAGCAATATTCAAGAGACTTTCCCTGATGAGTCTCTAATGGCCGTGGAAGCTAAAACTCCTTGGTTCACTGACATAGTGAACTATCTAGTCATGGGCATCACCCCCAGTACTTGGGATAAGCAGAAGCGAGACAGGTTTATCGCCAATGCTAAATTTTATCACTGGGAGGAACCCGAGCTTTTTAGAATAGGCCCTGACCAGCTGTTTCGCCGTTACGTCCCTGATGAGGAACAAAGAAGTGTTCTAAGTTTCTGCCATGACCTCCACTATGGGGGACATTTTAGTGGGAAGAAGACTGCTCATAAGGTTCTTCAGTCTGGTTTTTGATGGCCCACATTATTCCGAGATGCACATACGTATGTGAGTGCATGTCTACGTTGCCAACAAATGGGAACCATTGGAAAAAGGAATGAGATGCCCCAACAACCTATCCTCCCTGTTGAAATCTTTGATATTTGGGGCATTGACTTCATAGGTCCCTTTCTTGTGTCCTTCGGATATGAATACATCCTTGTGGCTGTTGACTATGTATCAAAGTGGATAGAAGCCATACCCACGCGAACCAATGACCATTCCGTGGTCTTGGGCTTTGTTAAGGCTAATATCATTTCTCGGTATGGGTGCCCAAGGACGATCATAAGTGATGGAGGACCTCACTTTAAGAATGTACACTTCACAAGACTACTCCAAAATTTGGGAGTCAACCACATGATAGCCACACCTTATCATCCCCAAACAAGTGGACAAGTTGAAGTGTCTAATAGGGAGATTAAGCGAATTTTAGAAAAAATTGTCAGGCCTGATCGGAAGGATTGGTCTAAAAAACTAAATGACGCTCTTTGGGCCTACAGAACTGCATATAAGACTCCCTTGGGCATGTCTCCTTTCCGTATCGTCTACGGAAAAGCATGCCACCTTCCCGTTGAAATCCAACATAAAGGTTATTGGGCTATTAAAAACGTTAACTTAAATCTGGATAAAGCGGGAAAAGCACGTATGTTAGAATTAAGTGAGCTTGAGGAGCTTCATAATGAAGCTTATGAAACTTCTTAAGCTTACAAGCAACGTACAAAAGTCTTCCATGACAAGCACATCATTAGAAAGACTTTTGAGCCCAACCAGTGGGTCTGGCTTTTCAATTCTAGACTTAAATTATTTCCTGGAAAGCTCAAGTCCTGTTGGGATGGACCATATGTTGTTATCAATACCTTCCCTCATGGAGCTGTAGAGATTAGGAACCCTATTTTAGATGCGAGCTTTAAAGTAAATGGCCAGCAACTTAAACCGTATATTACTATTTCAGATGGCCAGGTTTTGGATGCACTACGGCTTGAGGAGCCTTAGCTCCTCCCACTCTCCTCCTCAAATGATATTCTTCTATGTCTATATTTTTCTAATGAGGACATTGTCAGTCTTAGGCATGGGGGGATATAACCTGAGAATGTTTATAGTGTTTATAGCATTTATAAATATTTGCATACATATTTATATATATTAAAAAAAAAATTCTTTTCTTGAGCTGATTGGGTTAGTCCCTAGCAAAATACCTTTGTTATTGGAGGCTTTTCTTCCGGAATTATTTCTTAAGTTTAGAATCCAGTACATTTATTTCACGTGCACGTAGACTTGGTAATGGATCCTTGGGGAAAACCAATAAGCATTTGTAGTCCACTAAACCCTTGGACAGTTCATAGAGAGTCAGGTATACTATCTTCTAATAAATCCACCTCATATTTGTGAGAAGAAGCTGAGAGATTACTGGTGCGCTAAGTCTAGTGCAAGGACTCTTAAGTTCTGGATAATTAGATGATGATACTTTAGAGTTAGGCGTAGTTTTCACTCTCTGTTCCTGTGTGCGTACTTTGAGTGTATTCCTGAGAGTCATCAAATAAGGAAAATACACAGAGATTGAGTCTTAATAAAACTATAACTATGGTGGATGGTTACAACCGTCCTTCATAGAGTCCTCAGCTGAAGGAGGGTAATAATGTCAAAGGTCAGAAATACACCTGTCCTATCCATTCCTTCCCGGTGTCGAGAATAGGCACTTCCACCAAATAAGCCACATAACTTCCTCTTGACCATCATCATCCCTAATAATGCCTCATAAATAAAAGTCTGTATCGTGTTGTGTTGATTGAAAAAGAAACAAAAATAAGAAAAAAAAACAAACAAACAAACAAAAAAAGGGAAAAGAAAAAAGAAGTAGAAAAATAAGAAATAGAAAGAAGAAAAAGAAGAAATAGTTATATTACAAAAAAAAAAAGGTCCAAGTTTCTAATGTAATATTATTTCTGAGGCAACAAAACACCTTTCACGTTCCACCAAATATGACCCATACCTACCTTTTAGTATTTCTGATCGCCCGAATACTGGTTGAGGACTCTAACTTAGTTGTAGAGTTATTAGGACTTTAGTTGAAGTGTGGATGCCATGTGAGGCCACCAAATAGTGAGTACAATTTCTAAATCTGGCGAGATTCGTGATCTCAGAAAGAAAGAAAAGAGAGAGTGCCCAGGAACATCAAGAGAGCACAATTGTGTAGCCTCTCTCAGAGTTGACTTGTCTAATAGTCTAGAGATCTAGAGTCTGCGGTACTAGACTATATGTAGCACCAGATGAGTGTGTGCCACCAAATACAAATCTATTCAACTCGATATCTCCTACCTAAGCCAAATGCCGGGGTCAAATTATAGATTATCGTCTGCTTTATCCCCGAGGGAAGTAGTTGCCTATCTCGACAGAAATTTTTTCCAAGGGTGATGTACGAACTCCCAATGCGAGTCAACTCTTTCACTTGGATCTGTTACCTAGGCTATCAGCACTTCACATTTGTCTGGATTTCTAAAGTTTTGAAGTAAGAAAAGAAAAAATCTTCTGATTACTTCTATTATTTTTCATTTTTGCTAGGGACTAGCAAATCTTAGGCATGAGGGTATTTGATGAGTCCATTTTAATGGACTAATATTACGCCTAAGTAACTTTAATTATATCTTTTAGGTTTGTTAATAACTATATTAAGTTATAGAAGGGTTGCATACATCATGATTTAGGCTTACATTTATTCTATAACTTAATATGTTCTTTTTATGTGCAGGAAAAATAATTGGCAAAAGAATGAGGGGAAAAGGATAAATTACCCTTTTTCAAATCACCGACGGCTGTTCTTTTCCCCATTCTCTGGGGATCCCTCAACAGCCACCGGCTAGAGATAGTTAAGGGATTTGAAAATCCCTTAACTCTCGCAGGCACAACGGAGAAGTTAAAAAGAGGAATCCATCTAGGGAGAGAGAGGGGAATCCATCGAGGAAGAGAAGAAAGTGTGCACTGTGGTCCATCTTCCCCCTTGCGGGGAAAAACCTCATCGCCGCACCCTCCAGCCTCTCCAGCCAGCCACAGGTGCACGCCCGCACGCCTCACCTCTCACCTCCCTTCAACGCCATCTGTAGGAGCACCTCCCTTCAGCACTCCCGAATGGCTCACCGCTCACCTCCCCTCAGTGCCATCTGCAGGCGCACCTCCCTTCAGCACACCCGCGTGCCTTCTCCTTCCTGCAAGCACAGCACTCTCCTCCTCTTTCTCGCTCCTGCATCGCACCGCATCACCAACGCACACCACCAACCGTAGGCGCTGCGTGCAGAACGCCCGCACCAAGCCTGCAAACCGCCTCCCCCTGTAGAGTGCCCTCTCCATGCCAGACGCGCCTTCCTCCTGCCACTCCAGCGCTCCCTGCAGAGCGCTCTCTCCACACCACGCGCACCTTCCTCCTACCGCTCCAGCTCCCTGTAGTCCGTGACACCAGCGCACCTGCGCCACCAGACTTGTACGCCCTCTCCACGCCAAGCGTGCACCCGCGTGGCCACCCGCCACCGGACCTGCAGAGCACACGTGCCTCCACCAACGCGGCCACCCGCCACAGGCTGCCCTGCAATAGCTGCTCCACCTTCTTGTTCAACAGGTCGGCGCTCCAGCCACCTCCGCCGGCCACCTCCGTCCACCTCCATCGATGCTGCTGCCACCATTGGAGAGCCCTCGTCCTCGCCGTCCTCCTTAGCCTCTCCAAAGCCCCGCCGGTTCTCTCTTTCTCTCGCGAGGAGGAGAGAGCAAAAATGCTCTGTTTTCACACCAATTAGTATTTACATTCAGTGCCATTGCCACATAATTGGATTTTATTTATTATTATTATATTATAGCAGAATCGCGCTTAAACACTCATATTTCCTTATAATTACTTGTTATTGATATTCACTGGTTTGAAGATTGATTTTTGGGCTTAACTTAAGTACTAATTTTCTCCAGTACACGTCACGTGAAAATTGCATAAATTCATCATAAATTTGTTGAGGATTTCTGTGAGGGAAAACTACACATATACCCTTATCTTTTTAAGTAATTGCAAATCTGCTTTCCTTCACATTTTATGTCAGATTTGAATAGGGATTTCGCACTATCCGAAATAATATTAAATAATTAAGTATTTATCGCATAATTGCCTCCCTATGGACATGACCCGCTCTTCTGCGAGTGGTTATTCTCATTATTTTTTATTAGTCGATTTTTCCACCACTTAAATACTATAACACAAAGTGAAAAGTCATCTTTCACTCGCCTCCTTGGGAGCGATTCCCAAGGTCCAACCAGTTGAGGTCTAAGTGACCTCCTTCCATGCATACACCACCCAACCCCTAGGTTGGTGTAGCCAAGCCAGACAAGGCTAAGGCCCTGTCAATCAAATGGTCCTTATGATCGAGTGACCAGATTTTTCATTCTAAGTTCGAATTCCTAAAGAAAAATTCGTCGTACAATCGACTGAAAGCGATTCCCGCCTCTCAAGCTAACCCAACCAAGAGATTGAAAGCACCCAGTAGTATGACAACGAATTCGGGTTGATTTCGTGTTTTAAAATTGATTTTAGCCCATTTTTCTTCAATTGGGGTTTATGGTGAGTGGCCCACTAGGTGACCAAGCTCACTGGCTAAGCACTAGACTTGATCAATTCTAGTCTAGCCCAAATGTGGTCTCTAGATTGTAACCCTAAAGATGTAGCCTAGGGTTCATGCAAATCTAGGGTTTTTTTTGTTCTATTATTTTGTTCTTCAGTAGACCACAAAAATAAAAATAGCTCCCTGACAAAAATTGGAATCCAAATCAGTTGAAATTTTGTAAGTAGATTCCTTTCCCAATTATTTTTTCAGAGAATATTTTTTGTAATTTTTACCATTTCAATCGAATTTGCAGAGATTTTTAAATGTCAAGGGATCAGATCTGAAATTTTGACCCTGGTCGAGTTTTTACTTTGAAACAGTATCAAATGATCTTCCAAAATTCTGGAAAAATATGAAAATTAAAGCCAATGAGATTAGCTTTCAAATCCCACCATTTTTAGTTAAAACAGATTCGCTGATTACTATAAATTACTTTTTGAATTTTGAAAAATCTCAAATCTAGGTTAGTCTGACCCCCTCGCACTCTGCAAATTTTTAAAAATTTTATACTTGGATTTTTTTCAAAATAATGGTGCCTTTTGAAATATGGTTTAAAAATGAAGGTCTAACTCGAATTTTAGAATTTTTTGCTCATTAATTTTTCGGCAATTGAATTTTTAAAATGAACTTTGAAATCTAGTTGAAAATCAAAGGGTGGTGGAGAAGCTTTTAAAATGAGTTTGAGTTTAAAATTTAAACTTTCCACCAAACAAATTTTTTTTTTTCAAAAAAAAATTTTGAAATTATTTTTTCAAGAAGGATTTTTTTTCAAAGGATTTTCAAATTCTTTTTTTTTTGCTTTTTCAAAACTAACCTAGGATTCAAAAAGAAACTTAATCTAACTACCTAGATTTTTTTCTTTGATTTTATTTTTTCACGAAAATAAATAGGATTTTTTTTTTTTAAATAAATCTGTCCTAGGGTTCAGAAAGGAATATCCTTAATCTAAGAGGAGATGTGCACCTAATTTTTTTCCTACGCTCGATGTGTGAGCAGATTCCCATTTTCTCATGTTGTTCTGCACATCCAAAAATAAAGTAGAGGAAGTTTCTCAATGAGAATTCTAGATATCGAAATCAAAAATGACGTTGCCTCCCCGGCAATGGCATCATTTGACAGAAGCCGTTCTCGTGCATTTCAAAATCATCGGAAATCGTAGTATAGTCGCGCTAAATGCTCGTAAAAAATGATTTGTAAAGATAATGAGACTTGAGTCCCGGTCGTTCGTCTCTAGGAGACGTTTATGCAAATTTGAAATTGATGAATCCATTTGAATGGATTTGTACTACGCCTAAGTAACTTTAATCTTACCTTTTAGGTGTGTTAATAACTACATTAAGTTGTAGAATATTTATATCCATCATGATTTAAGTTTATAACTTCTATAACTTAATATGTAATGATTTTGTTGTTTTTATGTGCAGGAATGATATTTAGAAAGAACAAGGGTTGGGGAGTAAATTTCCCAACAAACAACTGGCAGCATTGTTCCCCATCCTCTGGCCACCCTCAACAACCGCCAGCCTCAAGAACGCCTCCCCAACAGTCTCCTGCCAAAATTAGAAAAGGGATTTGAAAATCCCTTGATTGGCGCACATGGGGAGAGAGAGGAGTTAAAAAGCACGCGGAGAAAGGAGAGGAGGATCCATCTTCCCCCTACAGGGAACGGCAACCCCAGCGTGCACTGTGCACCAAGCTTGCACCTACTAGCACCATCTCCGCGCCCTTCCAGCGTTCACACCGCCATGCACCTAAGCTTCAGATCGAACTTCTGATCAACTTATTACCTGTAATTGACATAATGCACCTAAGCAGCACATTACAACATTATTTTATGCATAGCTAAAATAAAGCAGTAAAGACGCAAATAATACCTTTGCATGCATGAATTACCCTAACTTATGCTAAGTCCTAGCCTAATTTAGGTCAATTAGGACCTATGATTGCTGCGCAATCATAATCCCACTCCCCATCTTCAATTTTAGATGTCTCTTCCACCAAATCACTTTCCTTAGGAAGATTGGATTTGGATTCAAAGACATTGTCCCCCAAATTCTCAGTTTCCTCCTGATGTTTGTCCTCAACTCTCCCCAAATCATGTTCTAAGGAATCCTTAATGACATTTTCTAATGAGTTGTCCAACACAAGGGGAGTATCAATGGTGGATTGAACCAATTTTGGGTAAGTAGGTGTAGTCCAATCGATCACCATAGGGCCTTGCTTCATGAATTCTGTTAAAGGGGTTGCTTGCAATAGTGTTCTTTAGCCCTCTTCATCCAGTTGTTGGAACATATAGATCGGGTTTTTGCGCAGCTTGTCAAATTAGGATTTTATCGTTGTAACGCACAAAAACTAAGTCGCTTTTAAAATTTGTAAACCTAGATAGGGAAGTATCTAGGGTCATCCAAGGAGGCCAAATGTTTGCAAATAACGTCACTTACTTGAAAACTGAAAATCACCTTTCTTTTTGTGTTTTCAAATATATAATTTTTATAGGTTTTGAGATAATGGGGAAATATGCGAAGTTGTTGGGGGAAAAGTGAACTACACCTAATAGGCTAAAATCTAAGTGACAAAAAGAACCTCTTTCTAAGCTCACCCTAGGCATGCGGAGGCCTAGGGTAATTAGAAAGAGGGAGTGAAAATACACTAAAGACAAAGAAAATTAAGGTAAAAAAATTGCAACAAGAAATTAAGGAAGGCAAATTTTTAACTAAAGGAAGATATGTTTTTACAAGTAGAGGAATGCTTCTACTTAAAAATTAAACTACAAAAACAGTAAAACACAATATCCTCCTGATGTTATGGTGAAGAAGAGGAGGTTCTTGCTCCAACTACAATTGCTCCCGCAATTAGAAAGGGCTCCTTCTTCTTGAACAACTCCTCCAAGTATGCTCCTTCTAGCAAGCCCAATGGGGGGGTGGGGGGTGGGAGTGGGGGCGTGCCTGGTCTCCTCCAAGGTGGATGGAATTCCACCTTCAAAAACTCCTCCAAAGGTGGCGTGGACCACCTTTAAATTCTCCTCTAAAGGGTGGTTATGTACCACCCTGATAGCGATTTCACGCGGTTTGTTAAAATACGTCGTTGTAACGCGTAAAACCGATCAACTCTTAAATTTATATTCCTAGATAGGGGAGTATCTAGGGTCGTCCAAGGAGGCCAAATGTTTGCAATAGTGATTCTCTTGCTTGGAATACAATCTCAACTTTCTTTTTGGTATTTTTCAATATATCATTTTTTTGTTTTAAATTAAGACAACATGCGGAATGGTGACGGGAAGGTGATTTACACTTCAATTTAAAATACTACTTCTAAGTGGCAAGTAGAGCCTCTCCCTAAGCTCACTCTAGGCAAGTGGAAACCTAGAATAATTAGGGAGAGGAAGTGAAGAATGCTGAAAATAAGCAAATAGAAATGCAAACAAGATATACGAAGAAGGCAACTAGATAATTGATAAAGTGTTTAACAAAAATGCCTAGTAGAGGAATGCTTCTACTACTAGATAATTGAAGTAAAAGAAAACACAAATCCTCTAAATAGATGGTGAAGAAGAGGGCTTCTTGCTCCAAGGTTGGTGGCTCCCAAGCTTGAAAAGAATCCTTCAACTCCTTCCTTGCAGAACTCCGCCAAGGTGATGACCTCCAAGGCAAGCCCTAAGGGGGCGTGCCCTAAGTTTCTCTTCAAGGGTGGACGTCCACCCTAAGCTTTTCTCCTTTGCCTGGCCGTCCTCCTTGAAGTGGGAGAGTCCTCCTCCTTGGCGTGGCCCAAGTTGAAGAGAGTGGGGAGAAGAAGGCACCAAAAGGGCTGGTGGTGTGCCCCTTTAATCTCCTTCTCTACTCCTTCTCCTTGGGCATAGGTATAGGTGGATGTAGGTAGAAAATACACTAAGGGAGGATGCCCCAAAATGGTGGTAGGTGGTGGCTTTTTATAGAATAGGATGGGGGGTTAAGGTGCCCCTTGAAATGGAGGGCTAGGATGGAAGGATGAGGGTGGTTGGTGATCCTATGGCTAGGGTGAGTTGGCGCCAAGTAGGTTAGCTTATGTGGAGCTTAGGTGGAGCTAGTTGGGTGGAGTTGGTAGGTTGGTTTTTGGGGTGGTACAAGCCAAGGACATTGGAGCATAGTTAAGCTAAGCTAAGCTAAGCTAAGCTAGCTTAGCTAATGGAGGAGTAGAGGAGAAGATGTTGGAGCTAGGGTTTGGAGGAAGGAGCTGAGGAGAAGAAGTCTGGAGTTGGAGCTGGAGCTGGCTGCTGCTGAAGAGGCTGGCATGGGGCTACTCTAGCTGGCTTAGCTTGCTAGTTCTTTGCTAGTTGCTAAGCCAAGCTAAAGTGAGCTAGCTTCTACCAAAATGAGCTGAGGTGAGCTAGGTCTGGTGCTCCCGGGGAGAATCAAGCTGGTTGAGGCAGCTAAGGTAGCTTAGCTCAACTGAGTTGAGCTAAGCTGAGTCCCCGGGAGCTGGACTTGAGCTTCCTGAGCTGAGATGAATTCTTCTTCAGCTGGCTGGAGTTGAGTGGAGCTGAATGTAGCTGGATCTGAGCTGGGGTGAACTCCTGTCAACTCAGCTGAGCTAGCTAGAGCTCCCTGTGAACTAGTGGGAGCTGAGATGAGCTAGACTCAGCTAAGTTGAGCTGGATCTGAGCTGACTTGAGCTAGGGTGAGCTAAGGTGAACTCTCTTGAGCTGCCATCCAGCTGAGATTAGCTGAATGGAGCTGGGATGAGCTAACCCTAGTTCAAGTAAGCTAGGTTCCAGCTATGGTGAGCTGGATCAAGCTGGGTTCCAACTAGTCTGGGCTTCTCCTTCACCAATTGCCTTCTTGAGTGCTAGGGTTTTAGGGATCTGTGAATCTGTACATCCCTAACACTCACAAAAACACATTAAAACAACAATAAAAAAATGCAATGCATGCCTATCCTAATTTATGCCTAAATGCAGCCCAAAAACCCATTTGCGGAGTAAAATCCTAAGAGCTAGGTTAGTTTTAAAGCATAAAAATGATGATAAACTGGTGTTTATCACACCCTCAAATCCTCCTCCTAGGGTAGGCGTGCACCCTAGGTCTCCTTCCTTTGCCTGGCTTCTTCCCTTGGTTGGCGTGGGCTCAAGAGAGAAGAGAAGAGGGGAAGGTGCCACGAGGATAGAGTGTCCTCTTAATCTTCTTCTTCTTCTACTCTTGGTCGACTATAAAGGTGGAAGTAGGGTAGCCAAGGTTACTTGTTAATGGTGGTAGGTATGGGTATATATAGAAGTGGTACGGGATAAGGGTAGTTAACTAAGGTTAAAGGAAGGGTGGTATTGTGGAAGTCTAGGATGTGGAAGTTGGTTGATGGATGGTGGATGAAGGTTGGCATGGAGGTAGAAAGGTGTATGAGGTGGTAGTTATGGTGGGTGGAAGAGTTGGTGCCAACTCTATGTAGGGTAGGGTTAAAGGGTAGGTTGATGTGTTGTAAGGCTAGGATTAGGTCATAGGGTGGTAGTTAGGAGATGGATGGCTAGGGTTAGTTGGAGCCAACTTAAGGGATATGTGGAGGCTTGGTTAGGTGTTTTTGCGCCAACTATAGGAGGGTTTAGGTGGGTTAAGTGGCATGGGTTTTGGAAGGGTTAGGATGGCTCCATGTGGTGGTGGTTATGGGATTAAGGGCAGATATAGGTGGCACCAAAATGAGGGGGTGTGGGTGGTGTTTTGGCACCAAGTCTATGGTAGTTAAGGGTAGGTTAGGGTGGCTTAGGGTTGGCGCCACATAAAGCTTCTAGAAGGGGGTTTAGGTGTAGGGCTTAGATGGCCTTATGTGGTGTTGTGTAGGACTAGGATTTAGGAACATGTTGGCACCAACATGACGGGATGCATAAGGTGTTTTCAGCGACAACATGAAGGGGCGTGAGTGGTGGTGGTTGGTGTTGGTTGGCACCACTTTAGGTAGGTTAGGTTAGTGTTTAGTTAGGGTTAAGGGTTAAGGAGTGGACGGCCATGGAGCTTGGGTGGTGTTGGGAGCTTAGCTAAGCTAGGTAAGCTAGCTTAGCTAGTAGAGTAGAGGTTGTGACACTAGGGTTTCATGAAGGAGGAGCTGGAGAAAATAATCTGGAGCTGGTGGCTACTGCACTTGGAGCTGAATCTACTGGGGTAGCTTCATGGGGAGCTCAACTACTTAGCTAAGCTACCTAGTTCTTATGCTAGTAGCTAGCCTTGGGTAGTTGATCTAAGTTGAGCTGGAACTGCCTCTAATGAGAACTCTAGAGATAGCTAAGCTACTAGTTGACAAGTAGTAGCTCAGCTAGCATGGAGTTCAGCTGCCATGAGTTGGGTGGAGCTAGAATGAGTTGGGCCTGAGCTGAGATGGACTCCTGTTAACTCAGTTGAGCTAGCTAGAGCTCCCAGTGAACTGATGGGAGCTGAGATGAGCTACACTCAACTAAGTTGAGCTGGATCTGAGCTAGCTGGAGCTAGGTTGAGCTGAGATGAGCTGCCTTGAGCTACCATTCAGCTAAGATGAGTTGAATGGAGCTGAATGGAGCTAACCCTAGTCTAAGGGAGCTAGTATCCAACCATGATGAGCTGGAATTGGCTGAGTCACAGCTTGATTGAGCTTCCCTTTCACCAGTTACCTTTAAGAGTGCTAGGGTTTTAAAGATCTGTCAATCTATTTATCCTTAACACTCCAATAAACACATTCAAAACATAATAAAATATGCAATGCATGCCTAACCTAATTGATGCCTACATGCAACCCGAAAACCCATTTGCGGAGCAAAATCCTAAGAGTTAGGTTTTGTTTTAATGTATAAGAATGATGATAAATTGGCGTTTATCACATATCAATCATGGCTTGTTTCGTCTCAATCAATTCTTGATTCTGTCTACATAATTCCAACTAAAGGCTATCAAGAACTGACTGAGTGTCATTAGGTTTCCCTTGGATTTCCTCCTTAGCATTCAAATCAGAGTTGGGAGGGTGTGGTTGAGGATGTGTATTAGAGTCCGTACCGGGATTTAGGTTCTTGGGTGGGTCCTCTATTCGATCACTTTCAAGGTCCAATTCTTCAAGAGGCACCATTTTCTGTTTAGTCATAATTGAGGTTCTAAGACCTCCTCCCATTCAGATTCTTCATCAAGGATCCAAAGTAGGGTTTGATCATTCTTGATTTGCCCAGGTTTATGACTATCACTTGATTTCCATTTTTCTAAAATCCCTTCCAATCCATAGGTCAAGTAGGAGAGATCCTTGAATTTAGATGACCTATCTTGGTTATGGTTGATCGATCAATTTTTTTACTTAAGCAAATATTTTATCGAAGTAGGAATTGAGCGGCGAAAAAACCAATCGTCAATAATTAAAATAAACCACTCACAAGAGAGCGAGTCATATCCACAGGGAGGAATAGAACAAATAAATTCACGAGTAGAGAGCCATTATGTTTGCAGAAGTATTCATGAAATCAATTCAATAAACATGCTACTCTAAATGTACTTTCTATTTTATGAAAAGTTATGGACTATTTATGTAAATTTTGCATCAGAGCTCAAGCTTCCAAAATCTGTAAATGACGCAAGTGTAGTGGCAGAGGATGTACATCTTAATTTCATGCGAATATGAATCAAATTTCAATGTGAAATGATATGTATAACATGAACCAATCAAATATGTGGAAATATAAGTGCACGCTTGCAAATTCACCATAATATAATAAACAAACAATTAAAATCCCACAACTTCCAATGGCATGCAAATGTAAATTTTAATATGTGCAAAAACAAGGGAAACTTCCTCTCTCTTCGCCACACATTGGAGGAGGCATCGCCGGCAGCTTGCTTGGGTGGAGGAGTTCCACCAGAGGAGAGGATCTCGTAGACGATGGCGATGAGGCGGGAGATGGCCGGTGGAGATTGGCCGAATGGCAGGTGGCAGCAAAGAGGAGTGGCAGGGACTGCAGCCGCACTCGGGTGGTTGCTACACGCGGAGGTGTTGCACACGCATGAGGGCATGGCTACGCGTGGAGCTGCTGCTTCGCGAGAAGGCCTGGCGAGAGGCGTGGCCGTGAGGGGGTAGGTGGCTACAAGTTTGGGTCTCTTGGCGGAAACAGGGGAGGAGAAGTAGACAAGAAGAGGAAGACGAAGAGGCGACTACACGCTGGCTGGACGTGCATGCACAAGGGCACACGACTTCTGGCCTCGAGGGTGCGCGCGGCTTCTGGCCTTGAGGGAGCACGTGCACAGGCTGTTGCTGGGTGGCAGAACGTGTGCGCAGGCTAGAGCGCAGGCGCGTGCGCACAGTCTTGTGATGGTGGCGTTGGTGATAGGGAGATGAGGCCAACATTGGTCCACAGTGCAGGCCTAGGTCCACGGTGCATGTTTAGAGCATGGTGCAGGTGAGAAGATCACGGTGGAGAGGGTGCAGGTGATGAAGAGCCAGCCAGGAAGATGGAGCCTTCTTGAAAAAAAACTCTCATTTGTTTCCTTCCGGTGAAACTTCTCTAACCACTCGCAAAGATTGCGAGTGGTTAGAACGGCAGATAAGCATTGGTCGAACTTTATCAGACGTCTGACTTCATCATCAGACGTCTTAAAAAAATGTAAAGTCAAAGCACTTGTTCTGGCAATTCCCAGACGTCTTATATAGGCAGAATGGCATTTGATTCTTATACCTAGCCTGCATCCAACCATATAGAATATGTGAACATAACATGCGTTATTAAACATAAAATTGATGCACAAGATTATATGTAGACTAAGATAAATTACTGTATAACTCCTAACCAATTACAAACTATAAATAGATACTTAAAGAGTACTTAGGTCCAATAATAATCCACTAAAGTGGACTTATCAAATGCCCCCATGCCTAAGTTTTGCTAGTCCCGAGCAAAAGTGAAAAGCAATGAAAGTAATCAGAAAATTTCTTCTTTTCTTATTTCAAAAATTTAGAAATCCAAACAAATTTAAAGTGATAATAGCCTAGGTAACGGATCCAAGTAAAAAACCAACTTATATTTAAAGTTCATACTTAACCCTTGGTAAACATTTCTATTAGAATTGGCAAATACTTCCCTCAGGGATAAAGTAGAAAATAATCTGTAGTTTGACCCTAGCTTTTTGGCTTAGGTAGGAGATACTGTTGAGCTCACGAATTGCTACGCTAACGTGTTTGGTTTTGGAAAACCTGTCGTTGTAGCTTGAAAGCGAAGAATTCGTGTTCATCAAATAAAATTTATACCGAAATGAAAATTCCAGGTCAAACACAGGGAGGCGGACGTTTGATTTAAAAACTACGCGTTTCTTTTTATTTGTCACGAAGTAATTTAATTTAAAACTATCTAATTATTTACAATAAAGAGAAGAGAGAGAGAGGGTAAGAGAGAGAGAGAGAATATTACACATAGAAATCAAAATGAGATGTAGAATAAACAGAGAATTTATCATTAAGGAGATTGTTCATTACAACTAGAAAGCATAAACTAATTGCACTAGAAAGCGATAAATTTACTCTAGAAAGCATTAAAAGAATGGAGGGAGAAATGTCCTCCTCGACGAATGCTTGGAGGACGAGCAGAACTACACTAGAAAGCAGTAAATCTATACTAGAAAGCAATAAAAAGAATGGGGAGAGAGATATCCTCCTCGACGGTCGCTTGGAGGACGAGCCAGACGGGACGACGCCTGGACGAAGCAGGACGAAGCAGGACGAAGGAGGACGAAGTAGAAGAACGGGAACGGAGCAACAAGCCATCGTCGTCGCGAGATCCACTTCGAAAGGGGGACGAAAATTTGGACTTTATCTCGCGAGAAGCATCCCGGGTGTGGGACAAGCTTCTCTTGAGCTTTGGAGAGGTAGAGAAGAGAAGGAAGGGATGAGAATTTCGTATGGAGGGGGTCTCCTTTTATAGTTGCAAGGAGTGGGGGCAAATTGGTCATTACATCTTTAAAATAATAAATAAGGGGTCTTTAGTGACAGATAAAACCGTCACTAAAGCCCCAACGTGGAAGTAGTACCCGCGCCCACGCACGCCTCCTCAGCTGCCCGCGCTCAACACATCCACCCACGTTCATCAGATCTCAGTGATCGGATGGCTTAGGATGCGCCATCGCCCACTGCTGCACGCCCGCCCCAGCACGTACGATGCCACATCCTCACCGCGAGTGCAATAGAGCGTCATCTCCATTGAGCGCAGACGGCCGTCCGATCAAGATCTGACACACGCCCGCTCGCCCGCACCCTTCGCCTCCTCGCTGCAGCTCGAATGCTCGTCCGCTGCTTGCGATAACGCCCTCGACCGCTGCACTACGAGGCGTGGATGGTCGAGCGGATGCTTTTAGGCGCGGCTGTCCACAGCCATTGGATTGAGATCCAACGGCGGAGAGGGAGCAGGTGCAGAAGCTTCACCGGATGCATGAGGCCGTTTGGGCGGCCGAGATGGCACCACGTGGTGCCATCTTGGCCGTCCATCTTCTGAATGTTGTAGATGGTGCCACGGATGTCGGATTGACTCGATTTTTGCGTCGTTGGGCTGCGATCGTCGATCCGAATTCATCCGTGCGGTCGGATTTGTCATTTAAAGTGCAGATTTACACCATCCTGGCCCTTGATCTTCTAGGGTTCCCCGGTCACTATCTGATGCTACGGGTGCCTGATTAGGGTGATCTTGGAGTCGTTGAACTCCAATCGTCGCCCTGATCACATCCATACGATTGGATCTTCGATCCAAGGCCCCGATAAAATGTTTGCCCTATCCAAGCACATAAAAGGAGACAATTAACCTCCATTTTATTCAAACTACTCTAAATGCAAGATGATGCATGTTATGCAATATTTATATCATGAAATGCAATCCTATGCTTAAGAACATGAATAAATAGACATCTTTAGTGTAAATGTGTTTACATCAGATACTGAGTTGAATGGATTAATATTTGGTGGCTCACACTCATCTGATGCTACATATAATCTAGTACTGTAGACTCTAGATCTCTTGATTATTAAACAAGTCAACCCAGAAATAGGCTAAACACTATGCTCTCTTGATATTCCTTTATGCTCACTCTTTTCCTTCTTTTATTTCTGAGATCACAAATCTCACCAGATTTAATAAATGTACTCACTATTTGGTGGCCTCACATGGCATTCACACTTCAACTAAAGTCCTAATAACTCTACAACTAAGTTAGATTCCTCAGCCAGTATTCAGGTAATCAGAAATACTGAAAGGTAGGTATGGGTCATATTTGGTGGATCGCAATGGGTATTTTTGTTGCCTCAGAAACATCATCACAAAGATAAAACTATAAACTTGAACTCTTTTCTTTTTCTTTTCTCTCTCTCTCTCTTTTTATTTTTTTTCTAAATATAAATGTTGCTTTTTTTCTTTTCTTTCTTTTTTCTTTTTCTTTTCTTTTGTTTGTTTTTTCTTTTCTTTTTCTTTCTTTATAAATCAACATAACACGACGCAAACTTTTATTTATGAGGCATTATTAGGAATGATGATGGTCAAGAGAATATTATGTGACTTATTTGGTGGAAGTACCTACTCTCGGCACCGGGAAGGAATGGATAGGACAAGCATATTTCTGACCTTTGATACTATTACCCTCCTTTAGCTGAGGACTCTACGAAGGATGGTCGTAACCATCCACTATAGTCATAGTTTTATTAGGACTCCATCTCTGTGTATCTGCCTTATTTGGTGACTCTCAGGAATTCACACAATGTGTGCACACTGGAATAGAGAGCAAAAACTATGCCTAACTCTGAGGTATCTTTATCTAATTGTCCAAAACTTAAGACTACTTGTATTAGACTTAGCACACCAGTAATCTCTCTACTTTCTTCTCACAAATATGAGGTGGATTGATGGGAACACCATCATGAGCCTTAATTAGCTCATTTTGATCCAAAGAAGAGAATAAAAGCTCCTACATAACAAACTGGAAGTCCTAATTCAATGAATAACCATTTTAAGAGAAAAGCAAGAAATAAGGGGTAAAATTGTAATTTTACCATTGCAGTACAATAACAGGTCTTCTCAAGGGCTAAACACAGGTCAAATGGTCTTAACAAGATAATAAGTGGGTTGAATCAAACAGAAAAGGGTTCATGTGAATTCTGGGAATTAAATGACTTCTTGTAACCCTAAAACAGACTCACTTGATTAAACAAGGTTTTGGACAGGATAAAATTCACCTAAACCCTCTAAAAGTCATATAAAAATATTCTCTAGGGTTTAGAACCTTCAATTTGGCCATTGGAACCTATTTTGACCTAAAATGGGGTCTCAGACAAATATTTGCCCTAAATTAGGTTTTTGTGTAAATTACCTAGTCAAATGTGGTCAAACCCAAAATCCAATCTCACCATTGGATTCCTTAGGCCCAAATTAGGTTTGTACCAAAATTTGGACCTAAAGAGGAATTCATCTTGACCCATTTTGCAAATTGGTCCAGCCTAATTACATTTCTACCCCTAGATTTCAAAAACCCTTACAATTGACCCCCTAACTTCTTCTTTGTTCTTTGAAATTAGGTCCCTCCACCATTATAGCGGAGGGAATCCTACTTCGGCAAGCTTTAGAAGGAGGATTCTCCTTGATTGCTCAAAGAATCCCTCCGAAAATTAGAAGGGAAATTCTCTGAGTAATCCTCTTCAATCTAAGCCCATTGATGAGCCCTAATTTATACCCAATCTCTCATGCGAACGCATGAGAGATTCAGGTCTTTTTGAGCTTCCAACTCCGGCAGACATACCTTGCTTAGAAGCTTGGCTTCCAAGCACAAATCCATCCACAGAAGCCTATTTAAGCAACCCCTGCTTCATCCGCATCTGGTAAGCTTGAAATTGACTGGGAAAACCCCTCAAATTTGTCTCTCCTCCTCCGGCCAGTTCACTCATCAAGCTCTAGTTACCTTCCATGATCTCCCTTGTTGCCTAGCCACAATATCAGTGGCAGGTTCCTCTCCCTCACGTTCGTCTGCGTTGCACAGTACCTGCCGATGCCTCTGCATCCCCTTCGTCCTCGCCGACCACCTTCTCTGAGCACCTTCGTCTTTGACGTTGGCAATACGAGCCAGACGCCATCCCTGCCTCCCTCTTCGTCCCTTCACTCCCAGATAAGTTCCCTCTCCCTTCTCCTTTTTCCCCTCTTTATTTCTCAAAAACACCCCTTGACGCCACCAATCACCATCACCTTCTCCACCTCCGGCCAAACCTCCGGCAAGGCATCCCCATCTCTCCGCACCTCCACCCGCCTCGCCAACCACCCTACGACCTCCACAACACCCCACTGATCATCTCCCATTGCTCCAATCACTTCGCCACTCACCCAAAAGCACCCCCGAACACACCCACTCACACGACCACAGAGAACCCTAGGCACGCCACCACAGCCGTACCCACGCCACGCCAACCACTGCCACATATTCGCCATGCCTTGGCAAATCTCCTTGGATGTTTTAACGTGGCCGTAAGGTCATGCTCATGATTTCAGGTTCAAGCACACCGGTCGCCATGGATGAAGAAGCTTGGAGCTCGCTTGCCGTGCTCCAGCAGCTGCTGCTTCAAGCGTGAGTCCCAGGCAACGCTAATTTGAGGAACGACTGCGCTCAGGTCCCCAATTGGAGTCAACAGCCCATGCATTCTCACTAATTAAGCCACACATCTCTACTGCAGTGCACGCAAGGGAGGTGGGACGTTTAGTCCTACCTCGGAACTGGACGAACGAGCGTAGCTGCATAAATTATTTTTCTGCCACTGCCTTATCGCCTCCTACTCACGTGATGAGGTCCCTCTCTCCCCCTCTCACGGCCTCGTTCACGGCACTACCTACGCAGATCTGGCCACGACCCATTTACCCGAACTGACTCACTCCTTGCTCACCACCCACGTTGGTGAGCCTAGACCCAGGTCTCTGTTAGGTCCAATTACCCGACCCGGATGTGGCTCTGGGAGAGCGAACTGAAATAGAGAAGAGAGAAGAGAGGAACGCCATGCAGGGGAAGGGGGGTTTTGCTGTCAAAAGATTTGTTTGACACTTAGCCAAATTAGAGAAGGAAGATGAGGAGGTCAGACGAAGAAGAAGAAATGAGAAGAAGCTAAGGTAAAAGTCAGAGGAGAAGGAAGGAGTTGAAGAAGAAAAGAGCTGCAGAGAAGCTAAGGCAAAGAAGAAGAAAGGAAGAAGGAAAATGCCAAGGAAGAGATTGAAGGCAAAGGACAGGCAAAGCTGAAGAAGAGAAAAACCAAAATCAGAAGAAGAAGAAGAAGGAAGGAGACGCCAGAGAACAAAGAAGAAAGAAGATAAAGAGAAAGAGAAAGAAGAACAACAGAAGAAAGAAATCAGAGAAACAGGCACTGTAGCACTTCATTTTTAAGACATTTGATTTTATAATCAGACGTCCAATTCTTCATAAGTCCTCAATTATATTTTTAGCCACATTTATTCTTATTATCCATATACTCATGCTTTATATTTTTCATTAGATTTTTTAGTAGTACTATGTGTTCAAATTGTAATTATTATTGAGATTAGTGCGTGAATTCCATTTGCACCCTGTGTTCGACCTCGGACTTTAAATTCGACTAATAAATTGTATTTGTTTTGAATGCTTTTCGACTGTACTACAACACGATCTTTTCAAGCGCTCCTAACATGGATCTAATAGAAGATAGTATGCTTGACTCCCTTTTAACTGTTCAAGGGTCCAGTAGATAGTATGCCTGACCCCCTTTTAACTATTCAAGAGTCCAGTAGACTAAAAATGCTTATTGATTTTCTACAAAGATCCATTACCCAGTCTACATGTAAGTGAATGTAACTGTACTGGATTCTGAACTTAAGGAATAATTCAAGAAGAAAAACTTTAATAGCACTTCCTTGATAAATTTTCCGCTAAGGACTAACCAATTCAGCTCAAGAAAATAAAAGTTTTCTTTTTTTTTGCTAATACACTATCCTAAATGTATGCAATTATTTATAAATGCTATAAACATCCTCAGGTTGTACCCCCCCCATGCCTAAGATTGACAATGTCCTCATTGGAAAAATAAAGACACAGAAGAATATCACCTGAGGAGGAGAGTGGGAGGAGCTAAGGCTCCTCAAGCTGAAGTGAATCCAAAATCTGGCCATCTAAAAGAGTAATATAAGGTTTAAGTCATTGGCCATTGTTGAACGTGTTGAATCACTACGCTTGCGTATTTGGTTTTGGAAAACCTGTCGTTGTAATTTGAAAGCGAAGAATTCGTGTTCAACAAATAAAATTTATACCGAAATGAAAATTCTGAATCGAACACAGGGAGGCGAACGTTTGATTTAAAAACTACGCGTTTCTTTTTATTTGTCACGGAATAATTCAATTTAAAACTATCTAATTATTTGCAATAAATAGAAGAGAGAGAGAGAGGGTAAGAGAGAGAATATTAAACATAGAAATAAAAATGAGATGTAGAATAAACAGGGAAACAAAGAATTTATCATTAAAGAGATTGTTCATTACAATGAGAAAGCATAAAACGATTGCACTAGAAAGCGATAAATTTACTCTAGAAAGCATTAAAAGAATGGAGGGAGAAATGTCATCCTCGACGATCGCTTGGAGGATGAGCAGAACCACTCTAGTAAGCAGTAAATTTATACTAGAAAGCGGTAAAAAGAATAGGGAGAGAGAAATCCTCCTCGACGATCGCTTGGAGGACGAGCCGGACGGGACGACGCCTGGACGAAGGAGGATGAAGTAGGACGAAGGAGGACGAAGCAGAAGAATGGGAACGGAGCAGCACGCCGTCATCGTCGCGGGATCCACTTCCGAAGGGGGACAAAAATTTGGACTTTATCTCGCGAGAAGCATCCCGGGTGTGGGACAAGCTTCTCTTGAGCTTTAGAGAGGTAGAGAGGAGAAGGAAGGAATGAGAATTTCGTATGGAGGGGGTCTCCTTTTATAGTTGCAAGGAGTGGAGGCAAAATGGACATTACAACTTTAAAATAATAAATGAGGGGTCTTTAGTGATGGATAAATCCGTCACTAAAGCCCCCAACGTAGGCGTAGCTCCCGCGCCCACGCACGCTTGCTCAGCTGCTCGCGCGCGCAACGCATGCACATGTTCAGTGATCCTCAGCCGTCCGATCGCGAGATCAGACGGCTTAAGTCGCACCTTCACCCGCTGCACTGCGCACCCGCCCCCGTGCGATTGCACGTCCATGCCACGCGTTCAATCGCACATGAACGCTATCGGGCGCGCGCGGCCGTCCGATCAAGATCCAACGCCCGCCTGCACCCGATCGCCCGAGCCTTCCAGCCCTTCGCTGCGGCTCGAACCCGCACCCGCCACTCGCGTAAGCGAGCTCGACCGCTGCGCTACGAGGCGTGGATGGTCGAGCGGACGCTTTTAAGCGCGGCTGACCACAGCCGTTGGATCAAGATCCAACGGCGGAGAGCGAGCGGGTACGGGATCTTCAGAGGTTGTATGCGGCCATTTGGGCGGCCGAGATGGCGCCATGTGGCGCCATCTTGGCCATCCATCTTCTGGAAGTTGTAGATGGTGCCACGGATCTCGGATTGACTCGATTTTTACGTCGTTGGGCTGCGATCATTGATCCGAATTCATCTGTGTAGTCGGATTTGTCATTTGAAGTACAAATTTACACCATCCTGGCCCTTGATCTTCTAGGGTTCCCCGATCACTATCTAATGCTACGAATGCCTGATTAGGGCGATCTTGGAGTTGTTGAACTCCAATCGTTGCCCTGATCATATCCATATGGTTGGATCTTTGATCCGAGGCCCCAATAAAATGTTTGCTCTGTCCAAGCACATAAAAGGAGATAATTAACCTCCATTTTATTCAAACTACTCTAAATGCAAGATGATGCATGTTATGCAATATTTATATCATGAAATGCAATCCTATGCTTAAGAACATGCATAAATAGACATTTTAAGTAGTGTAAATGTGTTTACATCATACTCCATGCCTATCTTTTGCTAGTCCCTAGCAAAAACTATATGCTATTTATAAAAGAATTAGATTAGATTTTTTGGACCTGAGTTATTTTCAATCATTAAAAAATTGTCTACTTAGGAACTGAACTTCCAAAGACACAATAGTGCCCGAGTATCAGCCAAAATGCAGACCGCCTCAAGCCTTGCCTTATTCAGAGAAAAATTCTTTTTCTCTTTTTACTCTTTTCTAGTTTTTTTGAATTTTCAAATTTTAGGGTTTAAGAGTGGCTTTCTACGGCCATTCAACTCACCCAAGATTTGATGAGAACCCTAAGTTTTAAGTATCTTATTGTGATTGTGATAGACTCGTTGACTGGTAATTAAAACGGACTTCGGATTTCTACGCCTCTAGGTGACCTTAAAAGGACCTCTGCCTAAAGGTGTATCTTTACAACCGGTAGCTTTCTCCCTACTTTTATTTTTTTACGGGGTCAACACAAGGGTGAATCCAGTGTATATCTCCCCAGTTTATTCTACTTCTCCGCTTCTTCCTAAGTGTTTTGGAAATTTTTAGTGCATTTACTGAGCTGGATTCTAGACAACCGGTCAATGAGCTGTTACCACCGACAACTTGCCAGCCATACTCGTGCGACGAAGTGTGGCTTATTTCATTTTGTTCTTTTCTCCTTTTCTTTTTGATTTTTTTTTTTTTTAAGTAGGTGGCTTCCCTGGTCTAAGATTTACCTAAGGGCAGGAAAAAGAGAAAGGTCCAGTGACTGGGCTCTAGACAACCTAACTATGGGCTGTTACCCACGATAACTTGCCAGCCATATCACCCTAGAAGGTTCATTAGCTACCCAATTTCGATTAAAATCGCCAAACAATGAGTCAGTGCAAAGAAAGTGTGTAGATGCTTAAGACTCAAAATTCCCTCAAATCAGAGGGAGGGTTGATAAGTCATGTACTTATCACCCAAACTTATTTACTCCAATTACGATAGAATTAAGATGGCGAGGACTCGAAAGATAAATCCACATTTTAGTGGATACACAGGCTGATTAAGTCCAAAGACCTGAAGGATCTTTGTGTTCAAATCATAATGTAGTATTTCCTAAGATTGAAAATTTTCTTAAACCCAAATTCTCTTTCCTAATTCCAAATTTTTTTTTTATATAAAAGAAAATAAAACAAATCTCCGGAGCTGACGAATGAATTCAGAGATAAATATCCACCCCCCCATGCCTATCTAATGCAATGTCCTCATTGTATTAAAAAGACATAAAACAGAGTGGAAAAGTATAGAAAGCACCTGAATTGCGTGAATGTTAGGTCCACTCCAAGATGAAAATTAAGAAAAACTGTATATGTGCTAAGTTTAGTGCCTTCAGCTAGGCACACTATACAAAGAAAAGAAATGAAGAAATCACAAGTGCCGGTCAGAATCAGAATGAACAGAAGAATCCTCTGACCTGTCAGTAGAGGTCCACAGATGTGGACCAGATTGTGGTGCAGACCCACACCCCATAATCGAGAATACCTTAGGTTCTGGATAAAAATTACCCAAAACCTAAAATCAGAATGCAAGCGGGGTCGGGCGTGTGATTTATGAGGATGCAACCCAAGACCAAAAAGTCAGGTTACAGAGAATTGAAGCTCAAAAGGATAATCGTTGAATGTGTGCTTGGGTTTGACATCCTCGAAACAAATGTCGTAAGGGTTCTGATTTGATGGTTTCAACTTAAAAGGAACCCTTCGACTCAATCTTCCATTTCCTCCAAAATTAACTTCCCAAATCAGAATTTTCCAGCTCCTATCCTCCTCATTCCGAATATCAAATTCCAGGACCTCTTGTATATTAATCACCCCATCTGGAATCTTCAAGTCTAAATGATGTGGTAGAATCAGAATTGACTTGGGTCTAATTATCTCAGAAACAGAATTATCAATAAGCTCAATGGGGTGTAACTGATAATCAGGGCATTGAATTGATTCCTCCAGAAAATGCGATTCTGGATCCGTAATGTGTGCCCTAATAAGATCAGTTTCCTCAATTATTGGGCTATCAGATTCCTTAAGCCCAATCGTCTCACAGAAATCGTGTCCTGAAAACTCATGTGAGACTTCGCAACTTGAATCTTCACCATCAAAGAAATCAGGATCCGTATCAATGTATGTCCCAAAATTAGTTGTCACTTTCTATTCCCAAGAGACATACGTTTCCTCATAACCCGGCTCAGGGATCTTAGGTGAAGAAATCAGATCTTCCTTAACTGGTCGCTTTAATTCAATCTGGTCATAACACGTGTCCCCCTCAACAGGTGCCTGAGCAGGTTCTGTCAATGGCTTTCCTGAAGAGGGTTCATCCTGAGAATCATCCCAAGATTGAATCAATGCAACCACGAACCTCATCCTCAATTTCACTAATTTCCCAAGTAGAAACTCACCCGGGTTCTTATCCTTAATGTCCTGGAGCCAATCCAACAAAGACTTATTCAAATCATCAATCATTTCAATCAGGGGCTCCAGTCTCTCAATGCAAGGTATTGGCTGAACTTCTAAAGATTGAATGATATTCCTCAAGTTAGCCAGAACCTTATCTTGAACCTAGTTAACCTGAACCAAATGATTTGGTTCAGGATTGGGCGGGTTTGGTATCAATGCAGGGGAATTAACGAATTGAGATTCGTTATACCCTTCCTGAAAATAGGTCATTTCAGATTGTTCAAAAGATGGTGATGACCTAAAGGCAGTGAAATCAGAGGATGGGTAAAGATCGGTGTATCCTTCTTGATTGTAAATCGTATTAGGTTGTTCATGAAAGGAAGACGATCTGTAATCGATGTAGCTCTGAGAAGGATAAAAATCAGAATCAAAGTGTTCAGGGTTAGACCCTAAACACGGTGGTCCGGAATTGTATCCCCAATCCGAATTATCCCAACTAACTGATGGTTGATTACAATACGAGTTGGGATAATCGTCATGTTAAGGATAATTCACAACAGGAGGGAAAGAGTGGGAATGTGTGAAATATGTGGAAGGATTCATGAGACACGGGAGGAAGAAAGGCGCCCTACAATACAAACAATCAAACCTATCCTTAAATGGGTTAGCCTAAAGACCTACAGACTCTCAAAACCCGTCTTGAGATAAAGGAACGATTTGATCTACTTCAGTCTGTTCAATCCAACCAGTTAGAAGGAGGGACTGGGGAGAAGGTTCTTCCTTCGGCTTACGCCTCCGGTTCCTAGTGTACCCCCCAGCGGCGATCGTTTGACTCTGCTCCCCTAGCTAGACATCAAATTGAATAGTAGAAACAGACTAATCGAAAATAATCTCGTTCTGAGTTCTGAAGAGCGAGTTCAATCCTTAAGGCCAACGTCTACGCTGTTTTATTTAGGGCTAGGTTTGAATGTGCTTTGGAATGTGATGGGCCCTTTAAATGGGTTGTGCCCTTAATGATTGATTGATTTGTGTGTGCGTGCACAACCAGTGATTTTCAAGCAAGATTATTTTTGATGTGTGAATTTTAAGGTTCAAATCTTGCTTAGTAGCTTTTTAGGATTCAACTTTAGGTGTTTTCAAATAGGTTTCATTGGCACACCAGGTTTTGCAAGCATAGGTGAAGATGTTTTCCTTTAAAATTTAAAAGAATGTGGAGTGCCTGGTAAATCCCTAAGAATTGAACCTAAGTGGCAGCTACTTGATGAATTGATTTTATTTGAAGTGGTGCGGCCCAATCAACTCAAACAATTGGCCTGATGCACCACTTAATTAGGCACACAAATGATTACCTAATCTGATTTCTACTCAATTATGTGTTTGAATGTGTGTACCAGCTCCAAAGATCGGTTTACCGGTTGAGTTTGAAAATCAGATGAGGTTGTGTACCTCTGTGAGATTTCTTTTTTTATTTTAATTTTTTTTTTTAATGTGGGGGTTGGGGTGAATATGGGTGTCAAACAACAAACAATCTAACCTTAGAGTTTATAAAAACACCTAGGTTGATTGATGTTTGAATTATTATGTTGTGGAATGAAATCTAATGGGTGGGAGGTGGGGGCTAACTTATAGAACCTTCCACAGCACTTTACTCCAATCTACCGCTTTTGCTCGTCTCAAAAGAGTACCTGCAATTACAATAAGAAAGGAGAAAAGTGAGGTAAATGATTTGTAAGTTACAAAACGCGAAGAGAAATCAAAGAGCGTCGCCTCCCCGGCAACGGTGCCAAAATGTTGAACGTGCCGAATCGCTATGCTTGTGTGTTTGGTTTTGGAAAACCTGTCGTTGTAGTTTGAAAGTGAAGAATTCGTGTTCAACAAATAAAATTTATACCGAAATGAAAATTCCGGGTCGAACACAGGGAGGCGAACGTTTGATTTAAAAACTACGTGTTTCTTTTTATTTGTCACGGAATAATTCAATTTAAAACTATCTAATTATTTGCAATAAATAGAAGAGAGAGAGAGAGGGTAAGAGAGAGAGAATATTCCACATAGAAATAAAAATGAGATGTAGAATAAACAGGGAAACAAAGAATTTATCATTAAAGAGATTGTTCATTACAACTAAAAAGCATAAAACGACTGCACTAGAAAGTGATAAATTTACTCTAGAAAGCATTAAAAGAATAGAGGGAGCAATGTCCTCCTCGACGATCGCTTGGAGGACGAGCAAAACTACTCTAGTAAGTAATAAATCTATACTAGAAAGCGGTAAAAAGAATAGGGAGAGAGAAATCCTCCTCAACGGTCGCTTGGAGGACGAGAAGGACGGGACGACGCCTGGATGAAGGAGGACGAAGCAGAACGAAGGAGGACAAAGCAGAATAATGGGAACGGAGCAGCACGCTGTCGTCGTCGCGGGATCCACTTCCGAAGGGGGACGAAATTTGGACTTTATCTCGCGAGAAGCATCCCAGGTGTGGGACAAGCTTCTCTTGAGCTTTGGAGAGGTAGAGAGGAGAAGGAAGGAATGAGAATTTCGTATGGAGGGGGTCTCCTTTTATAGTTGCAAGGAGTGGGGGCAAAATGGACATTACAACTTTAAAATAATAAATGAGGGGTCTTTAGTTACGAATAAATCCGTCACTAAAGCCCCCAACGTGGGCGTAGCTCCCACGCCCACGCACGCGTGCTCAGCTGCTCGCGCGCGCAACGCATGCGCACGTTCAGCGATCCTCAGCCGCCCGATCGCGAGATCAGACGGCTTAAGTCGCACCTTCACCCGCTGCGCTGCACGCCCGCCCGCGTGTAATCGCGTGTCCATGTCGCGTGTTCAATCGGGCATGAACGCTATCGGACGTGCGCGGCTGTCCGATCAAGATCCAACGCCCGCCCACGCCCTATCGCCCGCGCCTTCCAACCCTTCACTGCGGCTCGAACCCACGCCCGCCGCTCACGTAAGCGCGCTCGACCGCTGCGCTACGAGGCGCGGATGGTCAAGCGGATGCTTTTAAGCGTGGCTGACCATAGCCATTGGATCAAGATCCAATGGTGGAGAGCGAGCGGGTGCGGGATCTTCAGAGGTTGCATGCGGCCATTTGGGCGGCCGAGATGGCGCCATGTGGCGCCATCTTTGCCGTCCATCTTCTGGAAGTTGTAGATGGTGCCACAGATGTCAGATTGACTGGATTTTTGTGTCGTTGGGCTGCGATCGTCGATCTGAGTTCATCCATGTGGTCGGATTTGTCATTTGAAGTATGAATTTACACCATCCTGTCCCTTGATCTTCTAGGGTTCCCTGATCACCATCTGATGCTACGGATGCCTGATTAGGGCGATCTTGGAGTCGTTGAACTCCAATCGTCACCCTAATCACATCCATATGGTTGGATCTTTGATCCGAGGCCCCGATAAAATGTTTGCCCTGTCCAAGCACATAAAAGGAGACAATTAACCTCCATTTTATTCAAACTACTCTAAATACAAGATGATGCATGTTATGCAATATTTATATCATGAAATGCAATCCTATGCTTAAGAACATGCATAAATAGACATTTTAAGTAGTGTAAATGTGTTTACATCAGCCATTTACCTTAAAGCTCGCACCAAAAGTAAGGTTCCAAATTTCTACAGCTCTATGAGGGAAGGTATTGATAACAACGTACGGCCCATCCCAGTGGGACTTGAGCTTTCCTGGAAATAATTTAAGTTTGGAATTGAAAAGCCAGACCCACTGGTTGGGATCAAAAGTCTTTCTAATGATGTGCTTATCATGGAAGACCTTTGTACATTGCTTGTAAGCTTGAGAAGTTTCATAGGCTACATTACGAAGCTCCTCAAGCTCACTTAACTCCAGCATACGTGCCTCTCCCACTTTATCCAGATTCAAGTTAACATTTTTAATAGCCCAATAGGCTTTGTGTTGGATTTCAACAGGAAGATGGCACGCTTTTCCGTAAACAAGCCAGAAAGGTGACATGCCCAAGGGAGTCTTATATGCTATTCTGTAGACCCAAAGAGCATCATTTAGTTTTTTAGACCAATCCTTATGGTCAGGCCTGACAGTTTTTTCTAAAATTTGTTTAATCTCCCTATTAGACACTTCAACTTGTCCACTCGTTTGGGGATGGTAAGGTGTGGCTATCATATGGTTAACTCCCAAATTTTGGAGTAGTTTTGTGCAGTGTACATTCTTGAAGTGAGGTCCCAATCACTTATGATCATCCTTGGGCACCCGTACTGAGAAATGACATTAGCCTTAACAAAACTCAAGACCACAGAATGGTCATTGGTTTGCGTTTGTATGGTTTCTATCCATTTTGATACATAGTCCATAGCCACAAGGATGTACTCATATCCGAAGGACACAAGAAAGGGAACCATGAAGTTGATGCCCCAAATATCAAAAATCTCAACAGGGAGGATAGGTTGCCGGGGCATCTCATCCCTTTTTTCGATGGTTCCCATCTGTTGGCAACATAAACATGTGCCCACATATGTATGTGCATCTCAGAATAATGTGGGCCACCAAATGCCAGACTGAAGAACCTTATGGGCAGTCTTTTTTCCACTAAAATGTCCCCCACAGTGGAGGTCATGGCAGAAACTTAGAACACTTCTTTGTTCTTCGTCAGGGACACTATGGCAGAAAAGCTGGTCAGGGCCTATTCTAAAAAGCTCGGGTTTCTCCCAGTGATAAAATTTAGCATCAGCAAGAAACTTGTCTCGCTTCTACTTGTCCAAATTACTGGGGGTAATGCTCGTGACCAAATAGTTCACTATGTCAGCGAACGAAGGAGTTTGGGCCTCCACAGCCATCAGAGACTCATCAGGGAAAGTCTCTTAGATACCACCAATAGGGTTTGATGCCTCAATAGGGATCATAGATAGATGATCTGCCACCACATTCTCAACTCCTTTCTTATCTTTAATTTCCAGGTCAAACTTCTGGAGTAGCAGAATCCAACGAATTAGGTGAGGTTTGGTGTCCTTTTTAGCAAGAAGATGCTTTAAGGTAGAATGATCAGTGAACACCACAACCTTGGATCTCAAAAGATAAGACCAAAACTTTTCCAAAGCAAACACTACAGTAAGAAGCTCCTTTTTAGTGACCGTGTAGTTTTGCTGAGGATCCATAAGGGTCTTGCTGGCATAATACAGCACATGAGGTTTGCCATCAACCCTTTGACCTAAGATCGCTTCCACTGCAAAATTAGAAGCATCGCACATTAGCTCAAACGAGAGGGTCCAATCTGGTGCTTGGAGAATCGGCACAGTAATAAGGGCTTTCTTTAAGACTTGAAAAGCCTCGCCACATCTATCATCAAAATTGAAGGAAACATCCTTTGCTAACAGGTAGCAGAGTGGCTTAGAGATTTTACTGAAATCTATAATGAAGCACCTATAAAATCCAGCATGGCCAAGGAAAGATCTAACCTGACGAACATTGGCGGGCTATGGAAGCTTAGAGATGGAATCAATCTTTGCGGTGTCCACCTCTAATCCTCTCTCGAAAACTACATGCCCTAACACAATGCCCTACTGGACCATAAAGTGGCCTTTTTCCCAGCTAAGCACCAGCTTTGCCTCTTCACAATGAGTTAAGACTTTATCAAGGTGTGAAAGGCATAGGTCAAACGATGAGCCGTAAATGGAGAAGTCATCCATGAAAATCTCTACAAACTCGTCGATCATATCAGAAAAGATAGGCATCATACAACGTTGGAAGGTAGCAGGAGCATTACATAACCCGATTAGCATTTGACAGAACGCAAATGTGCCATACGGACCCGTGATGGTGGTACTCTCCTGATCGTTAGGAAAAATGGCTATCTGATTAACCCAGAGTACCCTTCAAGAAAACAAAAGTACTTGTTCCCCGCCAGTCGTTCCAAAATCTAATCAATAAATGATAAGGGGAAATGGTCTTTCTGGGTAGCTGTGTTCAAACGACGGTAATCAATGCAGAACCTCCAACCAGTTGAGGGTCTAGTGGTCACCAACTCTCCTTGTTCGTTCTCTTCCACAGTGATTCCTGCCTTTTTGGGCACCACATGAATAGGACTGCCCCATTTACTATCTGAAATGGGATAGATAATCCCTACATCTAGCCATTTCAGAATCTCCTTTTTAACAACCTCCCGCATATTGGGGTTGAGCCTTCTTTGCATGTCTCGAAAAGGTTTCACTGACTCATCTATGTATATATGTTGCATGCAAAGGGAGGGATCAACACCCTTAATATCAGCAATTGACCAAGCAATTGCTTCCTTGTGCCTTTGTAAACACTCAAGTAAAGCTCCCTCTTGCGATTTAGATAATGCAGATGAGATAATAACGGGGAGCATGTCATTAGGGCCAAGGAAAGCATACTTCAATGTGCTCAAGAGGGGTTTCAGCTCCAACTTAGGAGCCTTTTGGATTGAGGGTTTAAGTTGATACATCCCTGCCTCAAGTAGCAGGTCTACCTTCACGGTCCAGGGTGGGGACAGAGACTCTGTGTGTATCCCCAGCAACTCTTCTAATTCGGGTATTTCCCCTTTAGTTTCTTCAATAGTCGGAGGATGGTCCTTAGATATGACCTTTTGAAGGGGATCTCTACATAAGAGTGCTGAAGTAGTCTCCTCAATTACTTCATCAACAACCTCAATCTGAGAACAATCTTCAAATCTAGATTGCTTGTAGGTATCAAAAACATTCAACCGGATCTTCTCATTCCTAAAGCCCATTTTAAGTGCCCCTGATCTACAATTGATAGAGGCGTTGGCTATGACCAAGAAGTGGTGTCCCAAAATAATGAATGGCTTGGTGGGCTTATTAGAAGGGTCAGTATCTAGCACAAGAAAGTCAATAGGGAAGAAGTCCTCCACTCTCACCAGGACATCTTCCAGTAATCCCCGAGGTGTCTTAAGTGATCTGTCTGCGACCTGGAGGATGACTGGACTAGGTTTTAACTCACCTCCTCCCAAAAGGTCGTAGACAGAGCTCAGTAAAATGTTCACCCCTGCCCCCAGATCAAGCATAGCCTCTTCAATGTGTTGGTTACCTATAACCATTGAAATATATGGAGCCCCTGGGTCATTCATTTCGGGGGGTGTTCCATGTTGGAGAACCAAGCTAACATGGTTAGGCAGGATGATTTTGGCTTGGACCTGTCTCCTAGTTAGATCGGCACTTCTGGGTGCACAAGTCCTTTAGAAACTTGGCATAGGACAGGATCTATTTAATAGCTTCCAACAGAGGCAAGTTGATCTGGACTTGCCTAAAAGTGTCCATAATCTCCTCCATCCTATCCTTGGCTCCAGGCGAGCCAATAGAAGATTCCCTAGGAGCAGATAGGCGCTCTAGATAGGGCACCCTCAGCTTCTGGGTAGAGGGGTCGTCATGGCAGGAGAGGGGTGGTGGAATGACGACATCCTCATTGTGGGTGATTTCAAGCGAGGGAGAGTAGTGTGGCTCTTCCTCGGTGGAGATGGAAGTCGGGTCGAGTGTAGGAGGGGAATTCTGAGAGGTAACCGTAGGAGTGTTATCAGGCTTGTCAATTTTCTTTCCACTCTTCAGCACGGTCATAGCTTGGGCGTGCTCCCTGAATACGACCCCCTTGCCCTTTGGGTTCTTCTCAGAAGAGCTAGGCAACTTCCCCGGATCACATTGCCTAACTACCTCAGTAAGATGACCAATTTGGGTTTGCATATCAATAACCATCTTATTCTGAGATTGGATGACCATATTCTGATGCTCTTGCATCATTTTCATCATGGCTCTAAGTTCATCCATCTTAGAGGGCTTATTCTGAGGAGGGTTTTCATAGGATGGTTGGTATATGGGTTGGGGAGGTAGGGGTCTTGTATTCCCTGAGTTAGAAGCAACACCTTGCTTCCAAGAGAAGTTTGGATGGTTCCGCCACCCCAGATTATAGGTATTGGAATAAGGGTTATTGAGAGGAGGTGGCGGAAACCTTGGGCCACATTCAAGTCAGCCTAAATCAACTCAGGGAATTGATTTTCCTGGTGGCACTTCACAGTGGCGTGCGTTGTGCTTTGGCAAATGGAGCATTCACTTGAAGCCTGAAAGATAGAGGCAGCTCACGGGTTCATGTCGAGGTTTGATAAAAGCCTATCAAAGTTTTTGTTCAATAATTGAATCTAATAAGCCAAATCCTGAGTAGCCCTGGCTTCATGGGCCTCTATCTTCCTCTGCAAGATTGATGGTTTTCTTTCTTGATAGGCAGAGGACATATGTATGGAGTTGTCAATTAATGTTTCAAATAATGCGCAGGCTTCATCCTCAGTTTTGATCATGAAGGTTCCTACACATGCTGCATCAATGGTTTGCCTATGCCTTTCAGATAATCCATTATAGAACCTTTCGACTAACTGGCATCTTAGCACCTGATGGTGGGGGCATAACCTAAGAAGGTCATTAAAGCGCTCCCAAGTCTCATGAAATTGCTCCCCTTCATGTTGTGTAAAACCCATAATCTCTCTTCTGTAATGGTTGGTCTTACTCATCGAAAAATACTTTTTCAAGAATTCTCCCTTAAGGGTGGCTCAATCATTTACCCTTTCATCGAGGGTATGATACCAGTGCTTGGCCTTATCCTTTAAGGAGAATAGAAATAGAGTCCTCATCAAGGCTTCATCAGTAAAGCCCTGGAGCTTCACCGTGGAACAGACCTCGGTGAATTCCTCAAGATGCCTATAGGGATCCTCCCTAACAGTACCATAAAAAGATGGGAGCAAAGATATGGTGCTGCTCTTGATTTCATATGGATTATCCACTCCAGGTCTTCGGATAGGTAGGGCTTGGTGGGTTGTAGGGAGGAAATAGCCTCTCAAAGTTCTCTGATTATCACCAACCCTAATCTCTTCTTCAAGTCTTTCTTTAGCCATTTTTCTTCTTTCTTGGTTATCTTTCCTTAGAATTCTCTCAGGATCAGCGTTGAAGTGAAGACTACTACTAAGAGAGTGCCTACCAAGCATACACCAAGCAAACACAAGGCAAGAGGTCTTTGTTAATTTAAAGTTCTTTAAGGCCTCTTCCAACTCTTCAGCTTGGCCAAATATAGTCAAGGCAGTTTTTCGCCGTTCCCACGTAAGTGGTATAAGAGAAATGAGGCACTTGAAATTTTTAGTCAATGACTGTTAAGAAGGTTTAGTCCTTTTTGGGTGATCAATCAAGTTGTCAAATAATTACGCACCCTAAATTAACCTTCAAGTGCCATAAAGACGTACACTTTGTTACAATGATATTCTCTAATGCTCAAGTAAAAAGGTTCTCCAAGGATGGAACCAAGGGATGCAAGTAGGGTGAATCCTTCCTTTGAGGCGTTGCGTTAGCGATGCCTCTTAACTACCCTTGAATTCCTTTAAGGGGTGTCCCTCTCCTTAAAGTATCAAGTCACTCGGGAAAAATTTGTGATGAGAGCCTCATCATGAGCCATAACTAGCTCATTTTGACCTAATAAAGAGAATAAAAGCTCCTACATAACCTAAAAGAGGGCTTAATTAAAGGAATAAGTGTTCTGAGAAGAAAACATGAAATAAAGGTTAAAACTGCAATTTTACCATTGCAGTACATAAACAGGATTTCTCAGAAACAGAGCATAAGTCAAATGGTCTAAATGAGATAAAAAGTGGGTTGATTCAATCAGAAATGGGTTCATGTGCAATCCAGGAATTAAATGACATTTGGTAACCTTAAAACAGACCCGCTTAATTCAACAAGGTTCTGGTCAGGATAAAAATCAAGTAAATCCTCTAAAATTCATGAAAAAATATCCCCTAGGGTTTGGAACATTCAAATTGTCCTTTGGAACCTAGTTTGACCTAGATTAGGGTCCTAGCTCATCAATTGACCTAATTTGGGTTTTTACGCAAAATGTCTAGTCAAACGTGGTCAAACCTAAAATCCAACTTCACCATTGAATTCCTTAGGTCCAAATTAGGTTTGTACCAAAATTTGGACCTAAGGAGAGGTCATCTTGACCTACTTTGCAATTTAGTACACCCAATCACATTTTGGTCCCTATCTTTTGAAAACCATCACATAAAACCCCCTATCTTTCTCGCCACTCTTACAATCAGGTCATTCCACCATTATTGGTGAAGAATCCTTCTCCGGCGAGGATTAGAGAGGGAATACTCTCAGATCCCTCAGAGATCTCCTCCCAGAATTGGAAGGGAGATTCTCTGAGGAATCCCCTTCCATCTGAGCCTGATCACAACCACTGATTTGCACCCAATCTCCCGTGCGAACGCACGAGAGATTTGGGTATCTAATTACCTTCCATCTCCGATGAGACATCCGTGACAGAAGGCGTGCCCTCCATGCACCAAACGCACGGCCAGCACCTATAAATAAAACCCCAACTCCAGCCGAACCTCCTCAGCTCGACTTGGCCAAGATTCCACCTCAAATTCATCTCCTTCTTCTCTGACCAAGAGGTCCAGCGAGCTCCGGCGAGCCCCCCTCCTCTTCCTCTTTGCTTTGCCACAAAACCAGTGGCAGAGCCGTCTTCCTCACCTCCTTCGCGTCACGCAACACCCGCGTGCGCTGCCCTAGCCCCGTCGTCACCGTCGTCTTCCTCCACTGGGTGCTTTCTTCTCCGGCGACAGCAGATACTGCCGGCCGCCTCCTTGTCCCCTTCATCCCTTTAGTTAGTTCAAAACTATTCTCCTCTATCCCCTCTTTCATCTCCCTCATTTTATTTCATCAAACATCCCTCGACCGACGCTGTTCACCACCACCTTCCTCATCTCCAACCACCCTCCGGCGAGACGCTCCCGTCGCTCCGTAGCCCCACACGCCTCGCTGACCATCACATAACCTCCGCCTCACCTCACTGAGTAACCTCCGCCCATCCATAGTCCCTCTACACCTACCCAACAATCCCCCGAACACACCCATCCATCCGGCCATAGGGTGACCTAGGAACGCACGCCTAGGCCGCCCCGCGGCCTACCACCTAGCGTTTCACCTTCGCCGTGACACGCTTGAAGAAGCTCCGGTGATTTGATTAGTCCGCGAGGCTATTTTCGTGTCTAACAGATCTCAAGCTCCGGCCGCCATTGACTGCAACTTGAAGAAGCTCCACACTTGCTCCAGGCCTCAGGACTGCAAGATTCCAGGTGCTGTGAACTTGGGCAGGTCTTGCAAAGACAATGGGTCCAGCGAGCGAAGCCACAGAGCCTGCAGTTGCGGGAATTGAAGGGATGTACTCCTGTGGGCACGCAATTGAAGGCAGCGACCATTAATCCCACATCGTGAAGTTACAAAGCACTGGCGTGGTTTATATTGATTTTGTCATATCTGCTCGTTGCCTTCGAACGCACTTCGGGTGAGGTCCCTCACCTATCTCACTGCGCCTCGTCCGCGAGTTCACCACGCGGATCTGGCGCGACCCGACCCGACCTTGTCCTGAGCACTCCTTGCGCACCACCTCACGCCGGTACGCCTGGACCCGGGCGCGAGATCCGACCCGTTAAATCGGCTCTGGGAGAGCGTCCTGAGAGTTGTTTACAGAGAGAGAGAGACGCGTGGGTGTGGGTAGAGGGATAGGTTTTGCTTTGCTGTGGTTTGTGCAGGAAGGAAGGAAGAAGCCAACACTTAGCCACTGCTAGCAAGGGAAATGAAGAAGTAAGGAAGCCTTCGTAGAGGAAAAAGAGAAGGAAGAGGCAAAGGAAAAAGAGTAGAAGAACTGAAGAAGAAAATAGAGAAAGATAAAGATAAGCAGAAGAAGAAGAGAAACTGAAGGCAAAGGAAAACAGAACCAAGGAAGCAGAGCCAAGGAAGAAGAAGACCCGTAGAGAGAAAGTAAACTGCAGAAGAAAATAGGAAGGAAGAAGCAAGGAAAGAAGAAGCTCAAAGAAGAACGGAAGAAAATCAGAAGAAGAAAAATAAGAGAAGGGAAACACATCAGACGTCCAATTTATTCCTTTTGCCATAATTAATTTTCAAACTTATGCATTTATATTTGAATTAAGTTTTGAGTAATTAAAGTGTTCAATTACATTCTTAAGATTAGTAGTAAATTCCAATTGCTCCCTGTGTTCGACCTCGGATACTTAGGTTTTCGAGTAATAAAACTTTTATTTGTTGATGACCCTTGATCACCTATACTACGACGTAATTAACTGTTAAAACACGATCGAGAACACGTCAACAAGTTAATATCACCGTTTCAAAGCAAGATAGGAGGGTTTGCACCGATAAAGAGATCGATGCCTATAGCCTTAAGGGTCCAAGTCCTAGTGCAGTGCCTATGTGCTTGCTCAGTAAAGGAAGTGTGCATTCACCGCGAAAAGTAATTTTGCTTTTGAAAACCGCAATCAATTTATTCAAGCATTTCTTGAATATTTGCCTTTCTTTTCAAGAAATAATGTGACCACTTGATTAATCTTTTCAAATCAGTTTAAGTGGTCTTCTTTAATTATGCTCAGATGCAATGCGTGTGTAGATAACTGATGCAGTAAGATAAGAAATGCGTACCTTGCTCCAACACTCTTCTATGCAAAAATGCACGCAATGCAGTAAGAAAATCTAGATGCTGCTAAAGCATTCCTAGATGGTCGTCCTATGGATATGCAGCTTCTAGTAGGCGATCAAAATAAATGCGCAATCAAAAGATCTATCTACCACAGAATGATCCTAGAATCTAAAGAACCGGGGACACTCCCGCAAAAACTGGCCCCAGGGTACAAGGGCGAGAAAATAAATAACTAGGCTAATCCTAAAGAGTCTATTCTAAAATTCTAAATGAGAAGTCTAAGAGGAAGAATCCTCCTAGATGGTCTTCCATGCGTCTCCACGTGTGTGGGATCAAGGCCCACAAGCTCCTCCAATTATCTCCGCGTATAGACGTCACTCAAGGTAGATGTTATCTCTCAACTACGCCTGTCGCCTCGTCAGATTCCTCTCATAGGAAAGATAAGGAATGATCAGATAAATGCGCAACTCAAAATAATCAGAAATAAAGTCAGGTGAATTTATTGCGTCAATTGCCTCCCCGGCAACGGCGCCATTTGATCGATCGATTTTTTTACCTAACCAAATATTTTATCGAAGTAGGAATTGAGCGGCGAAAAAATCAATCGTCAATAATTAAAATAAACCACTCACAAGAGAGTGAGTCGTATCCACAGGGAGGAATAGAACTAATAAATTCACGAGTAGAGAGCCATTATGTTTGCAGAAGTATTCATGAAATCAATTCAATAAACATGCTACTCTAAATGTACTTGTGATTTTATGAAAAGTTGTGGACTATTTATGTAAATTTTGCATCAGAGCTCAAGCTTGCAAAATCTGTAAATGATGCAGGTGTAGTGGCAAAGGATGTACTTCTTAATTGCATGCAAATATGAATCAAATTTCAATGTGAAATGATATGTATAATAGGAAATAATCAAATATGTGGAAATATAAGTGCACGCTTGCAAATTCACTAGAATATAATAATCAAACAATTAAATCCCACAACTTCCAATGGCATGCAAATGTAAATTTTAATATGTGCAAAAATAGGGGAAACTTCCTCTCTCTTCGCCACACATTGGAGGAGGCATCGTCGGTAGCTCGCTTGGGTGGAGGAGTTCCATCGGAGGAGAGGATCTCGTAGAAGATGGTGGTGAGGTGGGAGATGGTCGGTGGCAACCGGTCGGATGGCAAGTGGTAGTGGAGAGGAGCGGTAGGGACTGTAGCCACACGCGGGTGGTTTATGCACGCGAAGGTGTTGCGTGCGCACGAGGGCACGGCTACGCGTGGAGGTGTTGCTTCGCGCAAGGGCGTAGCTGTACGCAAGCGTGGCTGGCGAGAGGCGTAGCCGTGAGGGGGTAGGTGGCCGCAAGTTTGGGTCTCTTGGTGAAAACAAGGGAGGAGAAGTAGACAAGAAGAGGAAGACGAAGAGGCGACTGCGTGCTGGCTGGACGTGCACGCACAAGGGCACACAGCTTCTGGCCTTGAGGGAGCGCGTAACTTCTGGCCTTGAGGGAGCACGCGCACAGGCTATTGCTGGGTGGCTGAATGCATGCGTGGGCTGGAGCGCAGGTGTGTGTGCATGGTCTTGTGATGGTGGCATTGGTGATAGGGAGATGAGGCTGGCATTGGTCCACAATGCAGGCCTAAGTCCACAGTGCACATTCAGAGCACGGTGCAGGCAAGAGGATCACGATGGAGAGGGTGGAGGTGATGAAGAGCCAGCCAAGAAGATGGAGCCTTCTTGAAAAAAAAACTCTCGTCTGTTTCCTTCCAGCGAAACTTCTCTAACCACTCACGAAGATTGCGAGTGGTTGGAACAGCAGATAAGCATTGGCCGAACTTTATCAAACATCTGACTCCATCATCAGACGTCTTAAAAAAATGTAAAGTCAAAGCACTTGTCCTGGCAATTCCCAGACGTCCATCCTTAGCTCTAGACGCCTTATATAGGTAGAATGACACTTGATTCTTATACCTAGCCTGTATCCAACCATATAGAATATGTGAACATAACATGCGTTATTAAACATAAAATTGACACACAAGATTATATGTAGACTAAGATGAATTACTGCATAAATCCTAACCAATTAGAAACTATGAATAGATACTTAAAGAGTACTTAGGCTCAATAATAATCCACTAAAGTGGACTTATCAATGGTCCTGGGAAGGGTAGGGGTCTTGCTATTCTCCTAGAGTGTATGTACTATTAGATTGGTTAGTGGGTGGGTGGGACCTAAAAGAGGAGTCATCATGAGGAGAATCAAGATAAGGATCCCTAGGGTTTTGATCATACCCTTGAGTGGGTGGGTTGGAAATATCCCAATAGTAAGTTGATGCATGTTGGTTAAAATTAGGATAGTTGGGACAAGAGGGGTATTCTGGGTACCCAGGTCCTAGATTAAGTCCCCAACTAGGTGGTTGGTTATCCCAAGTAAACTGTGGATACAGTCTACTTGGGTTAGAATACAAATCATGTTGGGGATAGTTTGGGAAAGAAGGATAGGCATTGAAATCCATTGTTTAAAAGAAGTGGAGGGATGAGAGAAGAACAAATGAGAGAATTAAGTGTGCACAATCAAACAAGCAAAACTAAGCCCTACAGTGTACACCTAGGCGACTTACGCCTCAATAGTAGATTCCGACCACACGGTGAATTTGGTGTTGTCCTTACTCCCGAAGGTGGTAGAGTTGGGAAGACGAAGCAGGGGGAGCATATCCCGAAGGCCACTAATTATGCCAAACCCCGGCTTGCTTAAGTTTTTTGACAATTGGGCCTCTCAACTCAGCACCTTTTGGAGCAAGCAGACATCACTAATTCACTATGCATTCAGGAAAATACCCTGAAACGAACTCAATGATTCCTACGGCATTGTGCTTAAGGATTAAGTAAAGGGCATTAGGGGGGTTAATGCCCTTAAAATTTCAGTTTAAGCCATGTACACAATTGGGTGCAAGGACCCAATGCCAAAACAAGTGTTCTTCAACAAGCAAAATTAAGATGTGCGATTTTTAAAATTTGAATCTTGCTTTAATGGATTTTAAAATTTCACTTGTTTATGCATTCAAACAAGGCACAAATGTATAGTCACACGATTGGTGAAGATTGATTTTCTTTAAGACCTTTTGTGTGACTATAAAGTTAAAAACTCCCTAGTGTGGAAGATCCTACGGTGTGCAGCTTCTACTCAATGAATCTTTTTTTTATGATTTTGTCAAGAAGTGTCCAATCAAAACAAGTAATGACCCTATCCTGACCAAAATCGAATGAGATTTTCAACAAATTTAATTTCAAAATTTTTTGAGGATGATAGATCACCAAATTCATGTTGTTTCAAGAGGGGGTCAATCTGTCCAGAACTTCTAGATTAGTGCGCAAGTTTAATATCTTGAACAAAACTAGAACTAATAAATTTCAAATGCAAAAGTAGTCTTTAGATGAAGTGAAGAGAATTTCAAGATCTTTCCAAAAATATAAATCTCTCACAAATTCGAGCTATGTGGAGTTTGCATCATCAAGAGCAACCTTCAGATCTCCAGAAATTAGGACAACCTTGTGCACTTCTAGTAGCAAATTTCTCATAGCCAAACCACAAGGTGTTTGGGTTTGAAATTTGAGGTGGAGTTCGCATACTGAAAGGACCACCTCTGACATTTTTCTTAAATTTTTTGGCGATGTTAAGAGTCCTTTAATTGTGTCCTCAACCCGAATCCAGAAAATGATATTGCAAAGTTAACGGGTTGAAGGCTTAACGGTGGTGTTTTCTTTAACAGACAAAAGAGAGGATTTTTTTTAGAACACCACCATTTTTCTTCGTCCAAGGATGACGAATTACCTTTTGAATCGTGGGAAGACAAGATCGAACCTTCGGGTTGATGGCAGTCTTCTCTTGCGCTTTCTTTGACCCACCCGACTCATACTCCTCTTGTTGCCATTGCAAGAGATTCCTGCAACCACAAAAAGAAAGAGAAGATCAAGTTAGATAACACTAATACAATTAATTCCCAAAAAATGAAAGTGAATAAAAGATCCATTGCCTCCCCGGCAACTGCGCCAAAAACTGATGTTGACGAAACGCGTTTGTGTTAAGTCGTTTGTTGTTGCACATTTTACGACATCAATTTTAAATAAAAATATTGGACGTGAGTTCGAGTGTCGAACACAGGGAGGCGTGGATTCTAAATTATTTACTCACTTCAACATCACAAAAATATGTCATTTTATTCGCTTGCAAACCAAAAAGGAAGAGAGAGAGAAGGAGAGAGATAGGGTCAGAGAATCATGATAATGATGCGAGAATAGCTAACTATGGAAGAAACAAAAATCATGATGATAGAATAAAGAATCTATTGCATGAGTGAATCGGTTTTACAACTACAAATGATAGACGAAAGCTTAAGAAACACAAATAATAGACTAAAAACTAGCTAAGGAGAGAGGCGAGGCAGCCACAACGGTGGGGAAGGCTTTCGTCGATGACTCGGTAACTCTAAGGATGTGCTCTTAGCTCTAGAAGGTGGTGGGAGCTCTTGGGTGGAAGATTCGTGCAAATGAGAGGGGTAGGTCCCTTTTTATAGTGGTGAAAAGGGCTAAAATTCATCCTTGAGTCAACAGCGACATTCAAAGTGTCGCTGAAGACCTCGCCCTTGCACTCGCTACCTTCAACGCATGTGCTGGCCCGCGTGCCTCGAGCGACGTGTCACGCGTGCATGCGCTGCTACTCCATGCATGCCTCAATTGCAAATTCGGGGGGGGGGGTGTGTGATGGTGTGATGATGTAACACGTGATGTGCATTGATGGAATCTATTGTATGATCGTCCACGGTTCATATTAAAAAAAAAATGTCGTTGTTGTGTAGTATGTGTCGGAAATACAAACCATTACCACGTCTATTCTATTTAATTACCTAATTTTTCTAGTTTATTCCAAGTCGTTCACTGGGAGGCAGTTATTGAAATACATCACTGTCTAGGTCTAAAATTATTCTTTAATTCCAAAAAGAAATTTTATGTCCAACAAAGAATGAATGAATGAATGCTTGGTTTAATTATGTACAAAGAATCAATTAGAATGCTTATAAAAATTAATTACGAGCAAGCATCAAACGCTTCATAACTATACTCTAAATTATCTACTTATAAGTTATATTGTCAATACTTTCATATATATACCATACTAACTAATAATACATACTCTACTCACTTATCTTTATGTATTAACATATACAATAATAGATATAATAGCTACAGCGACAAATATAAATGTCGTTGGACCCCAAAAAAACTTTATACAAACTTTAAGAAGGAAACAAGGGTCTATAGCGACATCTAGTTCACCTTCAGTGACATTATATTTTGTCAGTAAAAATATGAAGTTATATATATATAGCTATACTACGTATACATATACTCATTATTTGTCTTATACATATTTATTTATAAATACTATCTATACGGCTATCTATTATACATTAGACATATATGTACACTTACTCCTCTCCTCTCTCACTCTCCAGATTTATTGCAGTGTTTCTTCTCTATCTTTTCTTCGTTTGACACTTAGGCAATCCTTACTTACATTCCTCTGTGTTTAAAGTGTCATTACTATTCTTTACTTAACAAAAATTTATTTAATTTGCGGGCACGTTTTTTGAGGGATACGCAGCACCCAGAGACTGGATGGGACCAGGCCTCTACTAAGCACACCCTAATTGCTTAATTAGGCTGCTTAAGTATGTTTTAGAGCTCATTTTGGGCTTAACCAAGCCCTCGCATACACAGGCCCCCGGCCCCACACACACACACATGTTCACAATGCTCAGAATTCATATAGGATGATCGGTTGCTCGGGCGCCCGACACCCGTGACAACTGATTGTCCTGTATCACAAATTCAACATATAGTGCTGCGGGCGCTCGGCTGCGACCGATGTGGCACTATCTGCGTGCCTGTGCTGCGGAGAAATTCCAACGGCCATTGCAGAAAATTGAGATTTTGGCCCTCAATTCGAGGGCCATAGTTTATTATAAAATACAAATAAATTATGGGATAATAAAGTATTTACATAGTACTTCTTGATTGTACAATTAATTTATATTTTTAATTAGATTTACTGTATAAATAATTTCAATAAAATATACTGTTTGTACACACAGAATTATAAGTTTTATTTCTTAATTACATATAAATTAGTTAATATATGGTCTAAATGACCTTATACAGAGTTAGTAAATATGTTGAAGTATTAAATATATATTTTTATTGTATTTTACAAGCTTTATTCCTATTTTATTTACATTTAACTAATTCACTTTCAGACTTTTTTGTGTATAATTTAGTTTACATAGTATTATACATTATAAATGACTTAAAATAGCTTAAATTATTCAAATTACATTAGTGTAAATATACAGTATAGATTAACTTGGTTTTAACTTAATCTACTAATCTATTTTAATTTAAATTGCTAACTTAACTATTAACTTAATAAATTAATTATTTATTCTAGATATATAATTAAATTAATGTACAGGGATTAATATGTTTATTATATACATATAAATATGTGTATATAGTATTATAACTTAATATGGCTGTTTATAATGTTTATTAATTTATATAGTCTATTAGTACATATAAGTTAGTTTAATTAATAAGTAGTTATATAATTTAGTTATATACAGTATAATCTAACCTAAATACTTAATTTATATACTACAATATATACATAAGTTGTTTATATCCTATATATGTATAATTTACATTATATATAAATGAGCTTACAATATAGCTTGTATATACACTTATATACATAGTATGCAAAGGAATTTTTAAGTGCTTTTGAGTTTTTTTGAGCTTTTTATGGGTTTTACATATGTGTTAGAAATAGGAGATGAGAAGGGAAGAGGTAGATGAGGAGAAAGAATTATTTTTGGTCCTTTTCAACTTTAGTTCATTTTATTGAATTTCATGATATACAGAACCGTCGACTTGTAAATTTTACCAAATCGAAGGTTTTGATTACCATGAAACTTGGTGCATGATGTAAACACATTTACACTACTTAAGATGTCTATTTATGCATGTTCTTAAGCATAGGATTACATTTCATGATATAAATATTGCATTACATGCATCATCTTGCATTTAGAATAGTTTGAATAAAATGGAGGTTAATTGTCTCCTTTTATGTGCTTGGACAGGGCAAATATTTTATCAGGGCCTCGGATCAAAGATTCAACCGTATGGATGTGATCAGGGCGACGATTGGAGTTCAACGACTCCGAGATCGCCCTAATCAGGCATCCGTAGCATCAGATAGTGACCTGGGAAACCTAGAAGATCAAGGGCCAGGATGGTGTAAATCTGCACTTCAGATGATAAATCCGACTGCACGGATGAATTCGGATCGACGATCGCAGCCCAACGACACAAAAATCAAGTCAATTTGACATCCATGGCACCATCTACAACTTCCAGAAGATGGACGGCCAAGATAGCGCCACGTGGCACCATCTCAGCCGCCCAAATGGCCGCCTGCGTCTTGTGAAAGCCCTACGCCCAATCTCTCTCCACCGTTGGATCTTAATCCAACGGCTGTGGGCACTCGCATTTAAAAACGCCCGCTCGACCATCCGCGCCCCATAGCGCAGCGGTCGAGCGTGCTATCGCGAGTGCGGGGCGCGGGTTCGAGCCGTGGCGAGGAGCGGCCGGCAAGAGCAATTGGAGCGTCGGATGGAGATCGAACGGCCGCACGCGCCCGATAGCGCCGACGCGCGATTGGACGCACAATCAGACGCACAATCAGACGCGCGCAGCGCGCGGGCGCGAACGCATCTTAAGCCGTCCGATCTCGCGATCGGACGGCTGAAAAGAGCTGGACGTGCGTGGGCGTTGAGAAGCGAGCAGCCGAGGAGGCGCGCGTGGGCGCGGCGGCGACGGCCACGTCGGGGCTTTAGTGATCCGTCACTAAAGACCCTTTATTTATTGTTTTGAAGTTGTAATGTCCATTTTGCCCCCACTCCTTGCAACTATAAAAGGAGACCCCCTCCATACGAAATTCTCATCCCTTCTTTCTCCTCTCTACCCCTCCAAAGCTCAAGAGAAGCTTGTCCCACACCCGGGATGCTTCTCGCGAGATAAAGTCCAATTTTCGTTCCCCTTCGGAAGTGGATCCTGCGACGACGACGGCGTGCTGCTCCATTCCCATTCTTCTGCTTCGTCCTCCTTCGTCCTGCTTCGTTCTCCTTCGTCCAGGCGTCGTCCCGTCCGGCTCGTCCTCCAAGCAATCGTCGAGGAGGATAATTTCTCTCTCCCATTCTTATTTACAGCTTTTGTAGTGTAGAATTTTCTGCTTTATAGTGTAATTGATTTTCCGCATTCTAGTGTAACTTTTATAAACTATTGAAATATTGAATGTATGTTCTCTTTCTCTCTCTCTCTTTCTCTCTCTCTCTCTCATAGTTTGATAGCCCCATTGTAATTATAACGCCTTGCTTAACAAAAATCCTAAAAAAAATATAATTGCGAATATAGATCAACGTAGCCTCCCTGTGTTCAACGCAGAATTATTTTCGGTATAAATTTTATTTGTTGAACATGAATTCTTCGCTTTTTGAACTACAACGACAGGTTTTCCAAAACCAATCTCGTAAGCGTAGTGATTCGTAAAAAAAACATTCAACATTTTGGCGCCGTTGCCAGGGAGGCAACGATTTTCGATCTTTTCTTCGCATTTCTTGCACTTTATTTGTTTTCTAACTAGCTTTCTCTTGTGTCTATTGTTTTGCAGAAACCTCCATCAAGGAATCAACAAGCGGTAGACTGGATTAAAGTGCAATTGAAAACAACTGTAAGTGCTCCCCCATTCTTTCCCCCTCCATAGATTTCATTCGCCACATTAAATCCAAATCCTAATTAACCTAGGTATTTGCATAAATCCTAGGAATAGTTTGGTTGTTTGGATTTTCACTCACATTCATTCCACCCTTATCCATAAAAAAAAAATAACAAAAAGATAATCTTGTGGGGTAATTTATAACAAACACACAACACACACCCACATTCAAGGCACTTGATCAACTTGATTTGTTTTCTACTCAACCGGGTTCTGATCTGTGGAACCGGTACACACAAAGCAACACATAACAGAGTAGAAATCATTCTAGGATAATCATTTTTGAGTGCCTAACTTAGTGGTGCATTTGTGGTCGGTTGTTTGAGTTGTTTGGGCCGCACCACTTTATTTAAAACCAACTCATCAAGTAGCTCCTCCTTAGGGTTTTCAATCTAGGTATATTCCAGGCACTCCACTTTCTTTCTGATTTTAAAGGAAAACAATCTTCACCCGTGTTTTACAACTTGGTTTGCCTAGAAACTTGATTGCAATTCACCTAATTTAAAACCCTAAAAGCTACTTAAGCAAGATTTGAACACTAAAATTCACACATTATCAATAATCTTGCTTGAAAACCCTGGTTGTTTACGCACTTACACAAATCTCAATCAATCATTAAGGGCACAACCCATTGTAAGGGCCCATCACATTCCATAAGCACCACAATCCCAGGCCTTAATAAAATTGAGTAGACGTTGGCCTTAAGGTTTGATTCGCTCTTCAGGGCCTAGTCTGAGATTATTTTTGATTAACCTACTTGTACTGATTAATCTGATGTCTAGCTAGGGGAGTAGAGTCAAACGATCGCGGCTGGGGGGTACACTAGGAATCGGAGGCGAAAGCCAAAGGAAGAACCTTCTCCCCAGTCCCTCCTTCTAACTGGTTGGATTAAACAGACGCAAGTAGAGTAAATCACTTACAGTCTTAAGGCTGGTTTTGGGAGTCAGTAGATCCTTAGGCTACCCCACTTAAGGACAGCCTTGTTTTGTTGTGCTGCAGGGTCCCTATCCCCAGTCCTTCCGACCTTCTCCTAGTTTATGCTGGGAAGACGGTCATTGAATCCCCGATTGGAAGGACCGTTAGAACATTCTAGGAGGCGCAAGTTAGATTTTGGTCAATTTGATCCCATGGCCGAACAACAGCCTCCTCTGCTTGAAAATCCACAGGAAGAATTTAGAAGGCAGCTGGAACAAATGAAGAGAATGCAAGAATGGTTCCAGAGAATGCAGGGTGCTCAGCCCTTGAAGGATTTTTATGATCCTTCGAATTACGGGGAACGTCCCGGTGTCCAGATTCCAGCCGGTGATGTAGAAATCAAGCCCCAGGTGTTAAGCCTGATTAAACATTATCATGGGCTTGGCTCCGAAGATCCGTTTCAGCACTTGGAGGATTTGACCACTTTGGTCCAGACCACCAAGGCTCGAAACGTTAACGAAGAGCAAATGATCATGAGGCTCTTCCCCCACTCTCTTAGGGATAAAGCCGCGCATTGGTATAGGACAATAGGAAGACCAATTACAACTTGGAATGAGTTGAAATCGGCCTTTCTGAAGAAATTCATCCCAGTCGGTCGTACCAATGCTTTGAGACGGGCAATCACTACCTTTACCCAGCGGCCGGGGGAGCAGTTTCATGTGGCCTGGGAGCGATTCTAGGACTTATTGCGGAGGTGTCCACACCACGAGGTGCCGAAATGACAACTCGTGCAGATCTTCTATCATGGGTTGAATGAGCAACTCAGAAACCATGTGGATGTTTCTTGCGGAGGTAATTTCCTCAATAAAGATGTAGATAGTGCACATGATTTATTTGAGGAAATGAGTGAGAATTCAATTAATCATGCCTCCATGGATACTTTTAACCGGTCCCAACAACCCAGATCAAATGTCAATGAAGTCCATGACTCTCATTCATTTGATATGGAATTGATTTGTAATAAACTTGATAAGGTGGACTTGGTTGCTAAAAGAATGGAAGAGTGGATGGCTGGCAATTCTATGAACAACTCTCAATCCACTCAATCCCAAAATTTGGGATTCCATTCCTCACGAGCTCCTTCTGGACGGGAGTTCGTGAATCAACTCGATGCGACTCAATCTATGAGTCAGCATTTCTCGGAACCCCATGGGTTCCCAACTGGGGCCTTTGATCCCAGTTTTTCTGATCCTTCCCTTTCTTTCTCTCCATCCTCACCCTATGAGGATGTCTGTGCTGTACAAGAGAATGCTAGATCCAACCCCTACTCGAATGCCTATAATCCAGGTTGGAGAAACCACCCTAACTTCTCTTGGAAAAATCCGAGGCAATAGACCCAATTCCGACCCAGCAACTATGCTCCGCAACGTCCAATGGGTCAGGGTCAAGTATATACTCAGTTGCCTCCAAATCAGGTCAATCAGCCAACTTGGAATGCCCGTCAACCCGTAGGGCAGGCTGATTTGAACCATCAAATGGTAGAGATGCAAGGATCTATGCTCCAGCTTATGCAGCAAATGAAAAACTCGCTGGACAACTTGCAATCCAGGCTCATTGCTAACTCTCGTCAACCCGGATCTCTACCATGCCAACCCGTACCCAACCCGCGAAACATTATAAATTCGAGCAATCAAGCCCAAGGGTACGGAAATCAGAGGGACCCGCATGCACATGCTCAGGTGGTTGAGCAGGGTTCCTCATCTTCTTCTTCTGCTAATCAACAATTCATGGTCAATCAAGCCCCTCCAATCTTTCCTAACCCTCCCCAAGACCCAAATTCTTACGCTTCTGCAAATTCTGTCACTTTGAGGAGTGGTAAGAAGACTCAGGATCCACAACCACACTATTCTGATCTTTTGAATCCTGAAGAATCTGAGGAGAGAGAGGAGAATTATAAAGGAGAAATCAAGGCTCAAGAACCTGATTCCAAAGATCTGACTCATGTTCCTTTTCCTGATGCCTTAGCCAAAGCAAAGAAGAAGAAGTCTGTTGATAGCAATGAGGAGCTTCTGAATTTATTTAAGAATGTTGAGATCAATATTCCGCTCCTTGATGCTATCAAGCACATACCGGCTTACGCAAAATTTTTAAAGGAATTATGTACACAAAAGCGTAAGTTGAGAGAATCTGTTCCGAGGAAGGTGGTACTCTCCGAGTAGGCTAGCTCTGTTATCCTTCACTACCTCCCTCAGAAAAAGAGAGATCCTGGTGCTCCTTTGATTTCTTGCGTTATCGGAGATTACACATTTGATAGAGTACTTTTGGATCTCGATGCATCCATCAACCTAATCCCGACTTCTCTTTATGAGAAGTTTGGGTTAGGTGAACTTCGGCCAACTTCAGTAACGCTACAGTTAGCAGACCGTTCGGTCACAAACCCGCGAGGCGTTATTGAAGATGTTATAGTTAAGGTCAAGGATTTCTATTTTTCTGTAGATTTCCTTGTCCTTGACATGGATGTACCAGATAATCTGAGGAACACGCCCATCATTCTGGGGCGTCCGTTCCTGGCTACCGCAAAGGCCAACATTAATTATGAAAGCGGTAGCATGGAAATCGCCTTTGGGGACCAACAAATGAAATTGGATATTTTTAAGGCGATAAACAAATTTGAGGATTGTGGATTTATTGAGGAACCTGATGAGGATAATGTTAATATTGAAACTTGTTTGACAGTTTCTTCAATTGAAAGTTCCTCTTTGGTTGATGAATTTGACCTGCAACCCTCTGACCTGACATCTTCGGAAGAGGTTACTGACTTTGTTCACTCAAAACCTCTTCCTCTTGTTGAATCTTCAGCATCTACCCTACCATCAATCATTACCCCACCCCAGCTTGAATTGAAACCATTGCCTGAGAATTTAAAATATCAATTCTTAGGACCGCAGAATACGCTCCCTGTGATTATTAGTGCTAAATTGACAACGGAGCAAGAGATTAAATTGATTAAGGTCCTAAAGGAACATAAGGAGGCAATTGGTTGGACCATTCATGACCTCAGGGGGATCGAGCCATCTTACTGTAATCATAGAATATTTTTGGAAGATGGATCCCACCCTTCTTGCCAGATGCAGAGGAGATTGAATCCAAATATGCGAGAAGTGGTCAAAAAGGAAATCATCAAGTGGCTCAATGCAGGAATTATTTATCCAATCTCTGACAGTCCTTGGGTAAGTCCCATTCAGATTATTCCAAAGAAAGCTGGGATTACTGTTGTGACTAATGAGAGAGGTGAATCTGTCACAACTCGTTCAGCTTCCTCTTAGAGAGTTTGTATTGATTACAGGAAGCTGAACACAGCCACTAAAAAGGATCATTTTCCCCTGCCCTTCATTGATCAAATCTTGGAAAAATTAGCTGGGCAGAAGTACTTCTGTTTTCTTGATGGCTACTCGGGATATAATCAAGTTCCTATCCATCCCGAGGATCAGGAAAAAACTACTTTCACCTGTCCCTACAGAACCCTCGCTTTTCGTAGGATGCCTTTTGGGTTATGCAATGCACCTGCGACTTTTCAAAGGTGTATGCTAGCCATATTTTCCGACATGGTGGGAGAGTTTATGGAAGTCTTCATGGATGATTTCTCTATTTTCGGAGAATCATTTGACTCATGTTTAGCTAATTTGGAAATGATTCTTAAGCGATGTAGTAAGACACGACTGGTCCTTAGTTGGGAAAAGAGTCATTTCATGACCCAAGAGGGCATTATTTTGGGTCATGTAATCTCTGAACGGGGAATTGAAGTGGACAAAGCTAAGGTTGATGCTATCGCTAAACTTCCTCCTCCCACATCTGTTAAACAAATCAGATCGTTTCTTGGCCATGTGGGATTTTATCGAAGATTCATCAAGGATTTCTCGAAGGTTGCTCGTCCGTTAAGCAATCTTCTTGCCAAAGAAACGCCGTTTGTTTTTGACGAATCATGCCGAAAGGCATTTGATTTTCTGAAAACGGCAGTCACTTGTGCTCCAATTTTGCAACCATCAATTTGGACAGCCCCATTTGAGATCATGACCGACGCTTCTAATTACGCGGTCGGGGCTATCCTGGGTCAGAAAATTGATCGAAAGCCCTCTGTCATTTACTATGCTAGTAAAACTCTGGATGAAGCCCAGAGGAATTACACTATTACTGAAAAGGAATTACTAGCTGTAGTATTTGCGTTGGAAAAATTTAGGGCTTATCTCTTGGGGTCTCATGTTATTGTTTATACCGACCACTCGGCCTTGAGACATCTCTTGGGTAAAAAGGATGCTAAACCCCGGCTTATTCGTTGGATTCTTCTTCTTCAAGAATTTGATCTTGAAATCAAGGATAAAGCCGGGGTACCAAATGTGGTAGCGGATCATTTGTCAAGACTCCTAGGTGATTCTTCTTGTCCGGACATTCCGATTGCTGACACTTTTCCGAACGAAACCATTCTTACAGTTTTAGGTGTCCACAACCCATGGTTTGCTGATATTGTTAACTATTTGGCCGTGGGTCAAATCCCCCAGGATTGGACCAAGCAACAATGAGATAGACTCAAATCTAAGGCCAAATACTACTTTTGGGAGGACCCTGAACTGTATCACATCGGCTCTGATCAGATTATTCGCCGATTCATACCGGAGAATGAATTCAACAGTATACTCGAGTTCTGCCATGCATCTGGGTGTGGTGGACATTTCTCCGGAAGAAAGACGGCTGCAAAAATCTTGCAATCTGGCTTCTATTGGCCGTCTTTATTCAAGGATGCCCAGGACTTCTCAAGGTCATGTTCTCGATGTCAGTCACTCGGGAACATAACTAAGAGAGACATGATGCCCTTAAACCCTATTCTTCCTGTAGAAATTTTTGATGTCTGGGGCATCGATTTCATGGGACCCTTTATCCCTTCATTTGGACATCGGTACATTCTTGTTGCTGTTGATTATGTGTCCAAATGGATTGAGGCAATTCCCACCCGAACCAATGACCACAAGGTGGTCATCAATTTTGTTAAGAAAAATATCTTTAGTAGGTTCCGGATTCCAAGGGCTATCATCAGTGATGGTGGCACTCATTTTACTAATGCCCAATTCCGAAATTTATTGGCCAAATACGAGGTTAATCATCGAATTTCCACACCTTACCATCTCCAAACGAATGGACAAGCTGAGATCTCCAATCGAGAGATCAAGAACATTCTGCAAAAAACGGTTAGGCCTGATCGTAAGGATTGGACTCAAAAGCTTGAGGACGCTCTTTGGGCCTACCGTACAGCATATAAAACGCCCATTGGCATGTCTCCATTCCGTTTGGTGTATGGAAAGGCGTGCCATCTACCCGTAGAGATTGAACACAGGGCATTCTAAGCAATCAAACAATGTAATTTAGATCTGAATCTAGCTGGAAAGACCAGGAAACTCCAACTATCTGAGTTGGAGGAGCTTAGAAATGATGCTTATGAGAATGCCAAGATCTACAAGGCTCGGACCAAAGCTCTACATGATCAATTGATTTCCCGCAAGAGCTTTGAGCCAAACCAGAAGGTCTGGTTATTTGATTCTAAACTTAAGCTCTTTCCTGGTAAACTTAGATCTAAATGGAATGGCCCATTCATAATTGATCAGATTTTTCCTAATGGTGCCGTTCAGATTTCTGACCCAAAGACGAGTAACACCTTTAAAGTCAACGGTCAACGTTTGAAGCCTGTTGTTGACCGTAATCTTCCAGAACCCGTCTCAGACTCTGTTGCTCTAGCCATTCTGTGACTTCTTTGGCTGGACTTCGCCTAGCTGACGGCATTAAACTCAGAAAAAGTACATATGACACAAGGCTGATACGAGCTTCATATCCAGGTGACATCTTTCATATTCTACCCTTTCTTTCATGTCTCTTTTTCAATGAGGACATTGCATCAGCTAGGCATGGGGGGGTGGATTCATTCTTGAATTATTTGGTCAGCCTTGTGAAATCCATGTAAATTGTCTCTCTTCTTATTAAAAAAAACAAATTAGGAAGGATTAGTTGGACATTAGGACTTTTCAATCCTAAGAAATTTTACATTAGGATCTGAACACAAAGACCCCTCAGGTCTTTGGACTTAATTAGCCTGTGTATCCACTAAAATGTGGATTTATTTTTGAGTCCTCGCCATCTTAATTCTATTATAATTAGAATAAATAAGTTTGGGTGATAAGTACACGACTTATCAACCCGCCCTCTGATTTGAGGAAATTTTGAGTTTTAAGCATCTGCACACTTTCTTTGCACTGACTCGTTGTTCGGCGATTCTAACGGAAATTGGGTAGCTAATGAACCTTCTAGGGTGATATGGCTGGCAAGTTCTCGTGGGTAACAGCCCACAGGTAGGTTGTCCAGAGCCCAGTCACTTGATCTTTCTTAGTTTGCTGCCTTTAGGTAAATCTTAGACTAGGGAAGCCACCTACTTAAAAAAAAAAAAAAAGGAGAAAAGAACAAAAAGAAATAGGCCACACTTCACCGCACGAGTATGGCTGGCAAGTTGTCGGTGGTAACAGCTCATCGACCGGTTGTCCAGAACCCAGCTCAGAAAATGCACTAAAAATTCTCAAAACACTTAGGAAGAAGCGGAGAAGTAGAATAAACCGGGGAGATATACACTGGATTCACCCCTGTGTTGACCCCATTAAAAAAAGTAAAAGTAGGGAGAAAGCTACCGGTTGTAAAGATACACTTTTAGGTAGAATTCTGGTTAGGTCACCTAGAGGCGTAGAAATCCGAAGTCCGTTCTAATTGCCGGTCAATGAGTCTATCACAATCACAATAAGATGCTTAAAGCTTAGGGTTCTCATCAAATTTTGGGTGAGTTGAATGGCCGTAGAAAGTCACTCTTAAACCCAAAAATTTGAAAATAAAAAAAAATTAGAAAAGAGAAAAAGAGAAAAAGAAAATTTTCTTTTAATAAGGCGAGGGCTTGAAGCGGTCTGCATTTTGGCTGATACCCGGGCACTGTTGTGTCTTTGAAGGTTCAGTTCCTAAGTAGACAATTTCTTAATGATTGAAAAATAACTCAAGTCCAAATAATCTAACCTAATTCTTTTATAAATAGCATATAGTTTTTTTTGCTAGGGACTAGCAAAAGATAGGTATGGGGGTATGATGTAAACACATTTACACTACTTAAGATGTCTATTTATGCATGTTCTTAAGCATAGGATTGCATTACATGCATCATCTTGCATTTAGAATAGTTTGAATAAAATGGAGGTTAATTGTCTCCTTTTATGTGCTTGGACAGGGCAAATATTTTATCAGAGCCTCGGATCAAAGATCCAACCGTATGGATGTGATCAAGGTGACGATTGGAGTTCAACGACTCCAAGATCGCCCTAATCAGGCATCCGTAGCATCAGATAGTGACCCGGGAACCCTAGAAGATCAAGGGCCAGGATGGTGTAAATCCACACTTCAGATGATAAATCCGACCGCACGAATGAATTCGGATCGATGATCGCAGCCCAACGATACAAAAATCAAGTCAATCCGACATCCGTGGCACCATCTACAACTTTGAGAAGATGGATAGCCAGGATAGCGCCACGTGGCGCCATCTCAGCCGCCCAAATGGCCGCCTGCGTCTTGTGAAAGCCCCGCGCCCAATCGCTCTCCGCCATTGGATCTTAATCCAACGGCTGTGGGCGCTTGCATTTAAAAATGCCCGCTCGACCATCCGCGCCCCATAACGCAGCGGTCGAGCGCGCTATCGCGAGCGCAGGGCGCGGGTTCGAGCCGTGGCGAGGAGCGGCGGGCGCGAGCAATTGGAGCGTCGAATGGAGATCGAATGGCCACGTGCGCCCGATGGCGCCGACGTACGATTGGACGCACAATCAGACGCGCGTAACACGCGGGCGCAGACGCATCTTAAGACGTCCGATCTCGCGATCGGACGGCTGAAAAGCGCTGGACGTGCACGGGCGTTGAGGAGCGGGCAGCCGAGGAGGCGCGCGTGGGTGCGGCGGCGACGGCCACATCGGGGTTTTAGTGACGGATTTATCCGTCACTAAAGACCCCTTATTTATTGTTTTGAAGTTGTAATGTCCATTTTGCCCCCACTCCTTGCAACTATAAAAGGAGACCCCCTCCATACGAAATTCTCATCCCTTCTTTCTCCTCTCTACCCCTCCAAAGCTCAAGAGAAGCTTGTCCCACACCCGGGATGCTTCTCGCGAGATAAAGTCCAATTTTCGTTCCCCTTCGGAAGTGGATCCCTCGACGACGACGGCGTGCTGCTCCATTCCCATTCTTCTGCTTCGTCCTTCTTCGTCCTGCTTCGTTCTCCTTCGTCCAGGCGTCGTCCCGTCCGGCTCGTCCTCCAAGCAATCGTCGAGGAGGATAATTTCTCTCTCCCATTCTTATTTACAGCTTTTGTAGTGTAGAATTTCCTGCTTTATAGTGTAATTGATTTTCCGCATTCTAGTGTAACTTTTATAAACTATTGAAATATTGAATGCATGTTCTCTTTCTCTCTCTCTCTCTCATAGTTTGATAGCCCCATTGTAATTATAACGCCTTGCTTAACAAAAATCCTAAAAAAAATATAATTGCGAATATAGATCAACGTAGCCTCCCTGTGTTCGACCCAGAATTATTTTCGGTATAAATTTTATTTGTTGAACACGAATTCTTCGCTTTTTGAACTACAACGACAGGTTTTCCAAAACCAATCTCGTAAGCGTAGTAATTCGCAAAAAAAATGTTCAACAGTGCACATGTAAAGAAATACTTACTTTAAAACCAAACATGTTTATTTTAATTTTTTGGATTTTTTTCTAATTTTTATTGAATTCTGAATCTCACCCATCCTAAGCCTTTTAAAGGTTTTCAAATGAATCCTAAAGACTTAGGATGAATCTAAAAGGGTCTAAGAAGGCATTCAAATGCTTCAGTGGTCCTTTCACACCATATGAACAAGAGACAAAAAAGTGTAACATGCAAATCACAAGAATTACAATTAATTGAAACAGTGATCAGTTGGGTTTCTTAACTAGCTGACAAAAAATTCATTTGGAGTAAGACAAGCGTTCAAAGGATATAAAAATAGTTCATTTGGTTTACAGGAAAGGTTGTACAGAAGTTGAATACCACTTTCTACAACAGGAAACTATTTAAAACCTAGGCTAATGTCCATATGAATTATTCAGATCTAGAGTTTCTGCTGAACAGTAGAAACAAGCTAATTATACAGCATTAGCAGATCTCAATAGAAACTATAGAATCACACCCCATCATCAAACAAATTCCTCTTCAGATGTCTCAACTACTGCTGCAGTTGACTCATCTGAAAAGAAACAAGTCTGCAGCAGGAAGAAGAGGTTAATTCCGAAATTTATTTCCTGACTTAGCCCCCTTCTTATATCCCAGATCAGATCATGGACAACCTGACCAGGGATTTGAAGAGATTAATCCAGGGAGCACATGTTAGAATTAACAGGAAGGGAATGTAGCTGCTTCTGCAGCAAGTTGCTATGCATCTAGGATTGAAAGACCAACTCAGAAATCACTCTAAGAAAAACTCTAACAAGGATTTTCTTTCTCATAAAAGTCACTCATGAATATAATTCATACTCAAAATCCCTTGTCAATAAAATCTCATCATGCAAAACAGAAAAAGATCTGATCTAGCTCTTTCTAATACTATAGACAACATGTAGGAGTTAGATCAGTCTATTTAAAATAGAAACTTAAATCCCAGATATCTAAAACCTTAAGGAGTATTGAGGACTCCTTAGGTTGAAAATCAGACATCTAAAAATAAATAACTAATGAATACAGGATAGGACTTCAAATCACCAAAGTGATTTTCATGAGCCCTATCATGCAATCAAGGCATTGCAAACCTCATGAAGATCCAAATCAAATTATGGCTCCTTTAAGGTGAATTCTAATTTCAGAATCACCTCAGATTCCTAGCCAAACAATTAATCAACTAAACATAAACTCAGTTTGCTAGATCAAAGAGTTTAATGCTAACCAACATATAAAACATTGAAATCTGACTTCACCAAACAAATCTGGCAAACCGGTTCCAATTCAAGCTCAGATTAGGGGCTTTGTGACAAAACATGAGATGAGTGAGAGCCCCTAAAAATAAGTGTTGACGCTAATCTCAGATCTGAGGTTGTAAACCAATCAAATCTGAGATTAGGTCTCATGAGTGGGTGGAATAAGGAAAAACAATTGAGAACATCAGAAGTAAAACAAAACTATGCGTAGAGGGAGAAAACATAGATAGTAGCTGAGGGAAATCTACTTCCTCTAATCTAGGATGATCAGAGGAAGTGAGAAAGAAAATAAACTAAACTACTCTACTTCTAATACTATTCTAACATGCGCAACTAATCAGAATAAAATCTATATCTAATTCTACTGCTAATCTATCTAACTAACACTAAAGCTAACTACAAAATAGTAAACTAGTCTAAAAGGAAGAAAGGGACCTATGGGTCCTTAGCTGGTGGCTAAGGAGGAAGAAGGGAGGGAGGTGAGCTCCAGCGGAGTGAAAAGCCTGCTAGCGAGGCTTCAGGGTCATCCTTAGGTGCTATGAGGTCCTTAGCGATAAGGAGGGTAGGGGAGAAGTCGAGGATTCCACAGCCGGTGGCTGTGAAATTAGGGATGAGATGAAGAGAGAAAACTGGAGTGGAGGAACGATCGCTAAGAGAGTAGGAGAGAGTGATCCCCTCGCGTGTGCTACCACAAGGGTGCTTAAAAAGCGATTGCGAGGAATCCAGGCACCGCGCGAGTGTGATTACTCGACGAGGGCACTGGCGGCAAGGATGGAAGGAGAGAGTGCGCGAGCCTCTAAGTTCAAATCAGACCGTAGGATAGGATCTGGGGAGAGGGGTGCCCGCACGCGTCGCTTTGCGCAAAACTTCGAGTCAAATCGAGCCGCAGATCAAGATTTGAGCGAAGATGGACGGTCGAGGATGCACGTGTTCTTCGCATGAATAGTGCACGATGGGAGGAGGTGTGTGTAGGTTCTAAAGGGAAATTTGCAGGGTAAGCCCTTCAGTGAAGAGGTAGAACAATTATAGGTAGGTCCATAAGTGGTAAGAAATGATAACCGAACGGACCCTGAGGGCTTTCAAAGAGGTCCCTGTGGGTTACAAATAAGTCCGGGAAAGTTTTCTAAAGAAGGAAATGTGATGCATAAAGGACCTAAATGTAAATATTTGATTCCAATGCCTAAATGATGTCCAAATGTTTCCAAGTTTTTATATTTGCTTAATTGAACATTTAAGAAGTTAATTATACTTTTGATTTGACCTTTTAAACTCGTTTGTGTGTTCAATTAACACTTGGATCACCACTTGACCTATTTCTCAAGAATATCTTATTTATTGACCTAATTATGCAATTTTAACACAGAATTAAGATTTTAGGTCTTTTTCTTTGATTCCCACACTTAACCCTCTTTATGTGTTAATTTAATATTGTTTAACCCAGTTTCTAGCTTAACTTTAGCTTATTTAGCTATGATGAGTAGTCACTCATCAAGGTGGCTGTGGGGATTTGAACCTACGCCCCTCCCTTGAGAGTTCACGCCTCCACCATTACATCATGCTACCCGAAGTGTCGAGAAGATGGCGTAGGAGTTGCAGGCATAGGGGAACCTCAACCGTTGGATCTTGATCCAACGACTATGGTGCGAGATGATGGGGTGCCTGTAGTCGCTGATGGCCAATGTTGAGAGGCCTAGATGGCACCATGTGAAACCATCCGGACCATCCATCATCTTTATGTTGTAGAGGATGCCACAATGCTCGGATCGAGATAATTCCTGCATTTTTAGACTACAATCGTTGCTCCAAATCCATCCATATGGTCAAATTTTTCATCCGAAGCCCGTAAGGATGTTGCATTGCCCCCTGGCCATTGATCTTCCTCGAACTTGTTATGGGAGCTACGAAAGTCGAATCGAGGTGATTTTGAGTCTGTTGGACTCCGTTCATCGATCTGGATCCATCCGTACAATCTGATTGCTCATCTAAGACTTGTTTCAATATGGTCTTGTACACAAGGTCATTAAACATTGATTCTAAGCAACCTTAACGTAAAGTAATGAAGAATGCATGCAATGCCCCCAAACCCACTATAATATGACATAGTTCACTTGTGCCCTCAAAATTGACTCTAACTGATAATATTAACACCAATAATTGTAGAGTCATCACCATCCAATCGAGAGATCGGACAGCTTGAAAGCCTTGAGCACCTCTTCTTCTTCACGCGTGCGGTGCCTACGTCAAATCGGGCGTGCATCGACACGTCATCACGCGCATTCGCATGTGCCTTCATCTGTGCCGCCACGTAGCCTACTTCTCCACTGCCCAATCGTGATCCAACAGACTAATTCCGCCCTCGCATGATCGCCACTTCAATTTGAGGCAAGGCGGGGCTCGAACCCATGCCTCCCTCTTCACGAACGAAGGCACGGCCAACACGCTACGCTTGAGTTTGTGTTGCGCTTACGTTTTAAGGCACACGCACCCTCAGTCGTTGGATCTCGATCCAACGACTGAGATTGCGTCAACAACGGCTAAGTCTCTCGCTCCAGCTCTGAAGGCGCTATCAAGTGGCGCCATCCTGGCTGTCCATCTTCTCTGACTTGTAGATGGTGCCATGGATGTTGGATTGGATCAATTTTCGCATCATTAAGCTGCGATCGTCAATCTGAACCCATCCATGAGGTTGGATTTGTCATCTGAGGTATGGATTTTACACCACCTTGCCTCCTGGCCTCTGATCTTTCTCATACTGCATCTGATGTTACGGAGGTCCGATTAGGGCGATTTTGGAGTTGTTGAACTCTAATCGTTGCCCTAATCAGATCCCTATGATTGAATCTTTAATCCGAGGCCCCGATAGATATTGCCCTTTTCCCTGACCACAAAAAGGGAGAATTAACCCAAAATTTATACAATCTAACCTAAATGCATGATGATGCATGTTATGTAATATTTATAATGCATGATGAAATTAGACACCTAAGAACATGTATAAATAGACAGTTTATATGACATAGATGTGTCTACATCATTTACCTACCCCTGGAGAGGTTGATTGCGCAGAAGATCTTCTCGTGATGCACCTCGCAAAACACAGCAAAGCAGATAAGGCAAGTTAGTAATCAGCTCAGGAAAACATATGACTAGTTGTGAATTTCACATTACTCCCTAGCAATGGCACCAAAATGTTGCGTTAAAAATCATCGTAAAAAGATCGCGTTGCAGTATAGTGACGAAAATCAATGCGACATTTAAATTTATAATACTCGAAAAACAAACATGAGTCAATCAAGCAAGTAACAAGTCAGTTCACTAATCACAATATTCAGTAAGTGAATCAATGAAGCAAAATGATATTCAATAATGAAGCAATAATGTATCTCAAATGTCAAGAATAAAAATGTAAAAAGAAGGAGCTAAAAATGGTGGTTGAAACTACCAATTTAAACCTAAAATTAAGCACTAATCCCCAATCAAATTTTTGAATAGTACTCCTCAACCACTAATCCACATCAGCACTGGATATCCATGTTAGACCCAAGAGCTCAAATATTTCCACAGTGATCAGAACCAAAGTCAAGTACAAGGCCTCAGCAACTCAAGGAACACACCTCTGAATCAACTAAGTGTTGAGAGAAGTGGGGGCATGAATCCCCCCTTCAATATATGCTCTTGGGCCGAAGCCAAAGACACGGTGGCTAGAGAAGGAGAGAGAGGAAATCCAGTCGTTTCTTGGATGCGACCGAGCTCAAATGGGTTGCTAAACTTCGGGGAGCTTTTATAGAGTAGTTTGGGAGCTTAATTTTGGAGATCTTGCAAGTTGGAAACGAGATTTTAGGCAAGTTCTGATCCACGAGATTGGAGCTTTGCTTGAGCTCTCTGGTCCAAACTAGGATCCAAAATCGAGTTCACACACTAGGGAATGTCCCAAAGATAATCCCTCCAAATTTAGAGGGATTTGATTAGGATTTAGAGATCTAGGTCGGTCAAAGTTGGTCAAGGTGGGTGTGAGATTCTGTTCAAACGACCATGGCCGCAAGGACCAAAATGAAAAGAAGATGAGAAAGTTAGGGGGCCATTTGTGAGAAACTTGAAACTTGAGGGTCTAAGTGTAAGAAATAGAGATTTTAGGTGAAAATTGCAAACTAGGTCAAGATGGACTCTGATTGAGCCCAAATTTTGGTTTAACCTAATTTGAACCCAAGGAATCTAATGGTAAACTTGGATTTAAGTTTTGACTACGTTTAACTAAGCAAATTGCATAAAAGCCCAAATCAAGACAAATTCCCGTCTGAATCTCTATTCTAGGTCAAAATGGGTTTAGATGGTCAAACGAAAGGTACCAAACCTCTTAGAATATTTTTCTATAAATTTTATGACGTTTATATTGATTTTATCTTGTCCAAAATTTTTCCAATTTAAGTGAGGTTGATAATTAAGATTTTTAGTCCTGTTTTCATCCTCGAAATGTGTGAAATCCTATTTCAGTTAGTGTGGATCCATTTTTAGACTTTATGCTCAATTGACTTTTAACTAACCCTTGATCAACCCCGTGGTTAACCTGCATTTGTGATGTACTTGTTAAAATAACAGAATTACCCCTATTTTCTTATTTTCTCCTCAAAACATATCAGAGTGGAATTATGATCATCAAGTGATCATTTAGGAGCATTTATCTCTTAATTCTGAATAAATCAAGTTAGTTATGATGAATGACGGCATTACCATCAATGATTGAAGTTTCCAATGCTTGAGGGTAAAGCTATTAAACTATTGGATGGGGCCAGTTTGGCTACCTGGTGAAAAAATGAGGCAACCTTAGCAAATGTGTTCGCATAGCTATGATGGCTACAATGCAGCAACCCCATGCAACACAAACATTGAAGGCTAAATGTGTTTGCATAGCATGGACAGCTACAACGTAGCAATCCTATGCAACACAAAATTTGAGGGGTAAATAATTAAAACCATCCATAGTTGATAAACTCCGCCTAATGACTTGCGTTAATAATTTTTAAATGGAGCAATCTAAGCCTGCTACAAAATTAACAATCCATTTATCTTGCCTACATTCAGGGGTCATTACAGGTTAGTAATTTTACACTTAAAATATCTTGTACTTATCCATGAATTAAGGTCCCCGTTGATTGTTACATAATGCATTTCACTTATTTGGACATGTTTGATTTCCTTATTAATTACGAACAACCATCACTCCTAAAAAATATGTGCAAACAAGTAAACGTTTCCTTCATATATTGGTTGTAATCTTTGTATACTTGCCCTTCATATATATTTCTTTTTCTTGTTAATTTAGGTTCCTATTTATTTCTTGCCCTGGTATGATTGTTGTTATGTAATACTTTTCCAGCTTTGCTATGTTTTACACGCTAAATCGGTGTTTAAGATTGTCGTGTTGTAATATAGCCAAAATAGCGCTCAAACAAATAAATTTTATTACTCGAAAAAGGTTCCGAGGTCGAACACAAGGAGAAATATGGAATTTAGATCTCAAGAATTGTAATTTAAGCACAACATAAGCAATTTATAATAAAACTCCAAACAATAATGATATAGAAGTGAAAATAGATGTCAATAGTGCAAAAAGAACAGGGTAAAATGGTGATTTGAATCATCAATTACCCCTCACAATAACAGCAAATTTCTCAACAGTATTAATCAAATAAAGCCTAGCAATATCAGACAGCAAAATGTTTAATCAGACGGCTTAACCGTCTCGAGCTACAGCGTATAGCCCTCTCTTTCTCTTCAGCTTTCTCTTCTTCTTCTTTCTCTACTGTGGCTGCTCTTCTCTCCTTCCTTTCTTCTTCCCTTTTCTACTGCGGGTCCTCTCCTTCTTCTTCTTTTGTTCAGCCTCTTCACACAGGGAGGGGGGCTTCTCGAATTGGCTAAGTGTCAGCCAATTTCCCCTACAGCAAAACCCCCTACCCTTGTGCAAGCTCTCTTTCTCTCTCTGGGTCACGTTCTCCCAGAGCCTTCCACAATACCGGGTATACAGGTAATCGAACCTAGAGCGTACCCGGGACTAGGGAAGCGGGAGTGGGTCGCAGCTGATAAGTGCTTAAAGTTAGGTGGGTTATCGAGCGCACCAGGTCCTCGAGGTCAGAGTCACGGACGAGGCGGGTGAGGTAGGCATGCGGGGACCTCACCTCCTGTGCGTGCTGATGCGATAAGCGTATGGCACAAATTCAATTTATGCGTTGGTTGGCGCTCTTTAGTCCACGATGTGGGACTAAATCCCACCGCCTTTCTCTGCGTGTAGCTGCAAATGCTTCTTCTCTCAATTCGCACAAGATGGCAGTCAAGGGCCTCAATTGTTGGTCCACTCAGACTCCTGGAGTAATTCCGCGTAAACTGGAGTCGACGCCTGGAACCTGCAGGCCTGATGAGAGCTTCAAGCTTCGGTCGAAGCTTCGTCAATGGCGGTCGAGGGGCCTGTTACCTGAAACATGAAATATGGGCTAAAAGCCCCGATTAAAAGGTTCAATAGCATCACCGTGAGGCGAGGAATTGAACGACAGTGTTCGTGAGGTATGAAAGTGCGTGAGGTGGTAGGACGGTGACGGAAGGTGAAGTGTGAAAGTGCGGTGTTCGGCGGAGGTTGTGGAGGAGCAATCGACCTAACTAAGTTAAGGCTTTTGCTCCTGGGTTCGAGGCAAAGATGTAGGGATGAACGGCGACCGATTTAGTGGAGCGTAGTGGTCGTGCGAGCTCGCCGGAGGTACACCGGTGAGGTGGAAGATGGAGGATGGTGGGGTGAGTCAGCAGTCGAAACGGAGAGACGAGTGTCTGAAAATGAAGAGTGGAAGTCGAGGAGTTGTTTAGGAGGGGAGGCAGATGAAGGGGATCGGAGTTGGCATCGGTTGAGGTGTGGCCGACGCCAGAGACGAAGCTGCTCTAATGGGAAGTGGTCAGCGAGGATGAAGGGGGGTTGGAGCACCGGTGGGTGCTACGTGACGCGGAAGAGGGCAAGGATAAAGAATCTGCCACAGGTATTGTGGTCAGACGATGAGGGGAGGCAAGGAGAATCGTCGGAGCTTGAAGAGCAAATCGGTCAAAGGAGGAGAGAGGAATTTGAGGGATTCTCTGGTCAAATTCAAGCTTGGAGGATTGGTCGGGGGTGGGGAGTCTTTATATAGGTGTTAGGGGGTTGATTAGAGCTTGGAAGGTCGCTGGAGTTGGAAACCCAAATTTCTCATGCGTTTGCATGAGAAATTGGGAAAGAATTGAAGCATAAGAATTGGTCTGATTGAAAGAAGATTTCAAGAGGAATCTCCGATTTAATTTTGAGGAGGTTTCATCAATTAATCAGGAGAAATCCTCGATTGATTGTCGCTGGAGTTGTAGGAGTAGGAGTTCTACGCAGCGGGGACCTTTTTATGAGAACGATGGCAAAGTTGGGGACCTATTTGAAAGAGTTTTAAAAGTTAAGGGAAGAAATGTAATTAGATAGGACCAATTTGCAAACTAGGTCAAGACAAACTCATCTTGAGTCCAAATTTTGGTACAAACCTAATTTGGACCTACGGAATCTAATGGTGGAGTTAGATTTTGGTTTTGACCATGTTTGATTGGGTAATTTATGCAAAAACCTAAATTAGGGCAAATGTCTGTCTATGTCTATTCTGGGTCAAAACGAGTTTTGATGGTCAAATTGAAGGTTTCAAACCCTAGAGAATATTTTTATATGAATTTTAAAGGGTTTAGATGAATTTTATCTAAATCAAAACTTAGTTAATTAAGAGGTTCTGTTTTTAGGATTTCAAAAAGTTATTTAATTCTCAGAACACGTGCAAACCCTTTTCTGATTGTTCTAACCCACATGTTATCTTTTTAAGACCATTTAACCTTTATGCAACTCTTGAGAAAACCCGTGGTTGTACTGCATTCATGATAAACTGGTAAAATTGTAATTTTATCCCTAGTTTCTTATTTTTCATTCAGAATGATTATGCAATGACTTGTGACTTTCTGGTGGTTATATAGGAACATTTACTGTCTTGATTGGGTCAAAATGAGCTAGTTATGGCTCATGATGGTGTTCCCATCAGTTGCTGCCCTTTTTTTCTATTGTTGCAGGTGGTTCAAGCATCTTCTTAGCAGAATATCTTATCAATTAATACAAGTGACCGGCAGGATCATATTCTTGGGGAGATAATGATGGAGCACACGATGGGAGTCCTTGAATGGGAAAACTCCAAACACAATGCTTGAAAGAATTACCAAAAACGTCGGGAAACGCAGCTACTGACGCAAAAAGTGATGTAGGGGGAATTTGTGGGTGTTGTTCTCATGCTTCACACAATGTTGTGAATGTAGATCCACTTGATAAATGATATTTAATTTAAAGAAATAACTACCACAACAAAAAAACTTTAACCTAAAACACACAAGTGGTAAATAACTTTACACCAGTGATAAACTACTTTACGTCGATGACAAATTATTCTGGGTGATTTTGCACCGATGATAAATTATTCTAAGGCATCTTTGCACTGGTGAAATCTCATTTTACATTGATGCAAAACTGTTCCAACGGTGGTTTCACCTATGCAAAGTGATTTGGACCTATGGGTTTAGGATTTAGGGTTTAGTGTTTAAGGTGATTTCACGTATGAGAAGTGATTTTTCACTTGAAAGGTGATTTTTCACCTTAGGGTTTAGGGTTAAACCCTAAACCCTAAATCCTAAGCCCTAAGATGAAAATTCACCTTTCAAGTGTAAAATCACTTGTCATAGGTGAAGAAATACTTGGAATCTAATTTTTCACTGATGCAAAATAAGATTGTATCGGTGCAAAGTAGTTCAAAGTAAGATTACACTGCTGCAATCTTACTTTGTACCCATACAAAATTATTTTGAAGGTGAAAAGTGGTTTTGCACTGGTACAAAGCAGTTCTGAAGGTAATTTGAGTGATTTGTACCTGTACAAAAGTGGTTTATTGTTAGTTTCAACAGTGGTGGACCCCACTATGTGTCAATACTATTTTTGCATAAAAAAGAAATAAATCAAGTAAGGACCACATTCACACTGCTGTGTGTCAACTTTTGTGTCTGCTTTTGCGTTTCCCAACTCATGTCTAAAATAATTTTATCGAAGTTTTCTTTATATGAATTTGTTGTATGTAAAGATAAAGTCGAATCCTACCTTGATAGCTATCGAGAAGTTTTTTTGTTGTCTATTCTTTAACCTTCATAGGTACCTTCATACATGCCTGTTATAACCGGGCATCAAGCGTCATTTAAGACGTCTGGGAAGCGGTCCAGACGTCGGGTCAGACGTCTGGAAGCCTTCCCAGACGTCTGGAATTAAATTTTTTCAGCGTACGGGTTCGCGTCTGCGCGCATGCGCACGCAGACTGAACCAGCCGCCCTCCTCCTTCTCTTTCCTCCCTCCCTGCAGATGCAGCCTTTCCTCTTTCTCTCTCCCCACGCTGCCTTCAAATACACCTCTCCCTCACCCTCACTCCACCTCCTTCTTCTTCTTCTTCTCCCTGTCAACGAGAGAGCTAGCGGGCGAGAGCGGCAGCCGCGACTGCTGCGAGTGTGTGGGGAGGAGGAGCTGTTGCGAGAGGAAGAGGGTGCCTGAAAGCGAGGTTGCGAGCTCACCGGAGCAGCCGAAGCCGACCGGCGGGTGCACAGCAAGTGTGGGGTGCCACGGAGAAGCTGCTGCAGCTCAAGCAGTAGGCGGGCGCGGCGCGGCACGACCGTGCACTGCGGGCGGAGGGCGAGGAGGTCCTAATTTTGGGAAAATTTCCCAGAATCAGACGTCTGGACTTACTTCCAGACGACGAAGGAGATGTCTGGAGGCAGGTCCAGACGTCTGAAAGGTACATTATTTTTTTATCTTCTTCTTTCACGTGTCCAGCCATGCAGCCGTTTCCGCCGAAGTCTTCTACTTCCTTTGGTGTTGAGAGCGGGCGCGTGTGTGTGCAGGTTTTGTTCGGGAAGGAGCAAGGGCACGCCATCCCACATAGATCAGACGTCTGGGCACAGCACCAGACGACGGAGGGGGTCTCCAGACATCCGGAGTGACAGTCGGACGTCTGGAAACTAAGTTCAGACGTTGCAGCAGGCTTCTGGACGTCTGAAGTACTGCACAGATCAAGGTATGACCTGAGCTGTTATTTAAGATGTCTGGAAGAAGTTCCAGATGTCTGATTTGGGCAGACTCGTCGTTTTTGACCCGTTTAGGGTCCGTTCAGAGTCCGTTTTCTGCGTTTCAAGTTTCATTTTTCTTAGATTTAGTTCCTCTACCTGTTTACAGTAATTGTATGTTATTCTGAGTAGCTCCATGTCTTTGACCCTTGTGATAGGACCCCGTTCCGTTGCGGCTCTGGGGGCTGCGGAAGCGCTCGGGCTTGCCGATTATGCCCCCAGTACTCCTGGTTTTGCGGGTAGGTGGCCCTTTCAATTATTTATCAAAAATTATGCAATTGTGAAACAATTAATAGAGTTTAGGGTATTGCATGAACCCTAGGATTGAAAAACTAGATTGAATGATAGATCCTAGGGTATTGCATGAATCCTAGGACTGGAAAACTAGATTGAATGATAGATCCTAGGGTATGGCATGAATCCTAGGACTGGAAAAATAGATTGAATATCTATACGTAGTAGAAAGGAAACGATAACTGCCTGTAAAATTGGTTAACAGCTACCTGTTTATGAATGAATAATTACTGTTGAGAACATGGGTTATATGGATATAAAGCTGGAACGGTGAAACCTAAATTGGTTGAGTTAAAAGAGCATGAACCCTACAGGGAATTAGGAGTAGAACTCTTGGAAAGTGAATGGAATAGAATTGGGGAAGTGAGCTGGCCCTTGAGTACGGAATACCAAGGAGAGCGACTATCCCCCTGTTTAGTGCAGAGCAGAGCTAGCTGCCCCAGGGACCTGGGGTTAGGTCTGGCCACTTTGTACCGACTTTTGGCACTCGTGTACATAGTACCGTGGAGAGCTACTAGTGTAGGGAGAGCACTAGCTACTCCACGGGCCCCGGGGTTCTGCTAGCTCTCCTACACCGACTTGTCAGGCCCACTGGGCAAACCAGGGTAGTTAGGCGAGGGTGCACAGACTGTGGACGGGCAAGATCCCTATTTGGTTACTGTGGAGGGGCTGGACCCCTGTTACTGAGAGGGCTTTGCCCCATACTGGTTCCGTGCTGTACTTTGGGCGCACCCGTTAACAGAAACGACTGACCGCGTGCCAGTGTGGGGTAGCTACCCATGCATTTACCGCGCGTGCCGTAGTCACCGTTACATCTGTCAGTGACCTTGGGGTGGTTGACTGAGAGTAGGATCACCACGGGGGACTCTCCTGAACAGGAGAGCACCACGTGTTACTTCTACTTTTCGGAAAAGACCGCAATCAAGATCGTTCCCACGAGGAACATTCGAGATCAAGAGAAGGATCTAAGAAATAATTCAAGAGTGAATAAATGGAAAAAAATAAAGAAAGAAATTAAAAATATAACAGCTACTGTCCACCTTATTATTTCTTAGCTTTTAGTTGCCACTCTACTCAGCGTTTCACTGACGTGTCACCTTTGTTACCTTTTCAGGACCCGGTGTTGAGCAGCCAGAGTCGGTGGCTGCAGAGGGCGCTGGGCCTAGTAGAGCCCAATAGTGTTACTTGTGTAGTACCCACTATACTTTTCTTTCTGTTGTTGTGAGTAGTTTCTGTTACCCCTGTACTCTTTTCATTGTAAGCTTCATGTTTATGTACATGTCTATTTCTCTACTGTTGTGGTGGTGTATACTGTAGTATTTCTTTTCTTTACTACTGTATTTTGTTACTGCTAGTTATATACATGGTGAATGTGGTTTATTTTACTGCTCTTTTGGTTACTTTCTCGTTGGACGACTGGGTCTTGGGATCAGTCGAGTTGGTCTGATTCTCGTATCTCGTAAGGATTCGGGAATCAGGTCGTAACAAGATGGTATCAGAGCAAGGTCGTCCCGAAAAGTGAACCAACTAACTGGAAAATAACCAATTCACGTATCTGTAACTAGGGTAGCCACCACAACGTTTCTCTTGACATAAGCTCTTAGACTTCTTCGTTAGATGTCGTTTTATATATTGACGTATTTCTATTCTGTTTTCGCGTCACTTTTCTGGAGATGCCTCGACGCTGGACTAGCGAAGCGGGTCGCAGGCGCGGCCGAGGACGAGGTCGGAGGGGTGGGCGTGTCAACGTCGACGTTTCAGTGGACCAGCCACTGCTCCCGGGCATACAGGCCCAGGACCTCGCCCAGCTAATACGGGACATAGTGCGAGAGGAGCTCCACCCGCCGCCACGAGCGCCTCTCCCTGGGGCTGCGGAGGGGGAGTCCTCTATGGGACCACGCTACAGACATGGCGCTGGACGTGGGGGAGGGGATGGGCCGCCGCCGCCCCCACCTTCCTCCAACACTTCTGTGCACGAGGCTTCCTTGCCTAGAGGTGCACCAGCATCTCCACTGCAGCGCCACTTCGAGCTTTTCGAGCAGTTCCTGAAGCTGAAGCCCCCTCCTTCAAGGGGGATGAGGACCCGACCGAGGCGGAGGACTGGCTCGAGCAGATCGAGAAGGTTTTGGACACCCTTCGCCCCCCGGTGGAGTGCCACATGGCCTTTGCCACGTACCAGCTGGAGAGTGCGGCACACAGGTGGTGGAGGGCGGTCAAGGGACAGGAGAGGGACGAGCCGACCTGGGATCGGTTCGTCACCCTCTTCTGCGAGCAGTACTTTCCCCAGACGTGGCAGGACCAGAGGAGGCGGGAGTTCCACACTCTCCGCCAGGGGACGATGACCGTGAGGGCGTACCACACGCGTTTTCTGGAGCTGTCCCGCTTCGCAGCGACAACAGTAGCCACTGAGGAGGAGCGCCTTTGGAGGTTCACCAAGGGGCTCCGGCTTGCAACTCGGGGGTATGTCAAACCCCTGAAGCTGCCTACATTCTCGAGGGTGGCGGAGGCAGTTATGACCTACGAGGAGACCAACCCGTCCGCACGAGATACTGACAGCGGGCGGAAGAGGCCCTATCAGCCAGACTTTTTCCAGGGCCGGCGAGACAGGAGACATGTGGCGCCCGCAGGAGAGCCGTCACGTTTTGCAGAGCCATCAGTGGCCTTTGGGGGCCCTCGACAGGGGCCAGTTGCTAGCACTGGACCCCCGCCCAGCCGACAGCAGGGACCCACTGAGGGAGGGAGTCGGGTTCCCCTCTGCTACCAGTGTGACCAGCCAGGCCACATCAGGAGGGACTGCCCGTCTAGGGCAGGAGGTCAGCAGATGCTTCCCGCACCGAGCACTGGAGGGCGAGCAGGAGGCCGCGGTTTCCAGGCGCGAGGAGGAGGACAGCAGTCACGAGGGGGGTACCGACCAGCAGCTACCCGTCCGACATAGAGTGTGGCTGCTTCGTCCGCACCTAGGGCTGAGGGGTGTATCAACGCCCTGACACACAGGGATGCCAGAGCTTCGGAATCAGTGGTGGCAGGTATGGTTTCAGTTTCCAGTAGACTCGTTTACACGCTTTTCGATTCCGACGCTACGCACTCGTTTGTCACCGCCTGTTTCGCGGTTAATCTAGAGCAGGATTGTGTGCTGTTAGAGGATCCGTTCGTGATCAGAGGTCCGAGTGGTCAGCTGTTTGTAGCTGAAGAGGTATACGCGGGTTGCGAGGTCAGTGTTGGGGGACACAGCCTTCCCGCTGACCTGATTATGTTACAAATGGAGGACTTTGGAGTAATTCTGGGGATGGACTGGTTGTCCGCTTACCACGCCTTGGTGGACTGTTTTGAGAGAAAGATCGTCTTCTCCATACTAGAGTTGCCTTCTTTCGAGTTCCACGGTCAGCCAGTGGACAGAGGCTTCAGGTGCCTTTCTGCACTTTGGGTGGCAAGACTTTTGAGCCAGGGGTGTGAGGGCTTCCTATCTTGTGTGGTGGCAGAGCCCAGCCCTGTGGCAGACTTTCAGAGTATCCCGGTGGTCAGAGAGTGCCCCGACGTGTTCCCAGACGAGTTGCCAGGACTACCGCCCGAGCGTGAGATCGAGTTTGAGATCTCACTAGTACCAAGGACCAGTCCTATCTCCACAGCACCATACAGGATGGCACCACTTGAGCTGCGAGAGCTCAAGTCTCAGTTACAGGATCTTTTGGAGAAGGGCTTTGTGAGGCCCAGCGCATCCCCCTGGGGAGCCCCGGTACTGTTTGTAAAGAAGAAGGATGGTACCCTACGCCTTTGTGTGGACTACCGATAGCTGAATAGGGTCACCATCAAGAATAGATATCCGCTGCCGAGGATCGATGACTTGTTTGAACAGCTGCGAGGTGCCACGGTATTCTCCAAGATCGACTTGAGGTTTGGATACCACCAGTTGAGGATCAAGGAGGCAGACATCTCCAAGACAGCTTTCCGCACCCGGTACAGACACTATGAGTTTCTGGTCATGCCGTTTGGGCTGACCAATGCCCCCGCTGCCTTTATGGACTTGATGAACCAGTTGTTTAGACCGTACTTGGACCAATTTGTGGTGGTATTCATTGATGATGTGCTCATATATTCTCGAGATCAGAAGCAGCACGGATAGCACTTGCGGATGGTTCTGGACACACTGAGACGACGTAGGCTGTACGCCAAATACAGCAAGTGCGAGTTCTGGTTAAGGGAGGTGACCTTCTTAGGTCATGTGATCTCTGGAGATGGCTTGGCTATGGACCCAGCCAAGGTCGAGGCAGTGCTCAGGTGGGAGGGACCGCGTACGGTTACTGAGATTCGAGTTTCTTGGGACTGGCCGACTACTACAAGCGGTTTATCAGGGGCTTTTCACATATTGCACGTCCTATGACACAGTTGACCCGGAAGAAGGTGCCCTTCACTTGGATAGACGCCTGTAAGGCGTGTTTTCAGGAGCTGAAGGAGAGGCTGACTTCGGCTCCCGTGCTCACCATCCCAGACAGTAGTGGCGGGTTCGTTGTGTACACGGACGCCTCTTTGCAGGGGTTAGGGGGTGTGCTCATACAGAGGAGTCACGTTTTCGCTTACGCTTCGCGGAAACTGAAGCCCCATAAGCATAGCTACCCTACCCACGACATGGAATTGACAGCTGTCGTCTTCACGCTGAAGACCTAGAGGCACTACTTGTACGGTGAGACCTTCGAGATTTTCACAGATCACAAAAGCCTCAGGTACCTATTTGATCAGAAGGAGGTCAACATGACACAGAGACGTTGGTTGGAGCTCCTGAAGGACTATGACTGCAGCATTTCCTACCACCTGGGAAAGGCCAACGTGGTGGCTGATGCCTTGAGCCGGAAGGCGCCCGCACACTTGGTCAGTTTACAGGTGTAGAGTTAGAGCCTTTTGAAGGAGATAGGCAGTTGGCGACCCCTAGAGCTACAGGGGCACTGTGGGGCAGTGGCTGTGACACGACAGACGAGGCCAGAGCTGATAGATCGCATCATCACAGGGCAGATGGCCGACCCGTACTTGCGGTCCTTGCGTGTCAGGAGACCCTGGAGACTTCTCTTTTACAGACCAGGTGCTGTGCATGAGGGGACGGCTGTGCCTTCCTAGAGACGAGGAGCTGTTGAGAGAGCTCTTGACTGAGGCACACGGTTCCAGATTCACTATACATCCAGGAAACATGAAGATGTACCATGACTTGAGACACGACTTTTGGTGGAGGGGGATGAAGCGAGATGTGGGTGAATTCGTACAGCAGTGCTTAGTGTGCCAGCAGGTGAAAGCTAAGCATCAGAGGCCTGCAGAGCCGCTACAGCCACTTCCAGTGCTAGAGTGGAAGTGGGAGAGCATCACCATGGACTTGGTGGTGGGCTTACCTATTACCCAGCGAGGACACGACGCAGTCTAGGTAATCGTTGACAGATTGACGAAGATGGCGCGTTTCTTGCCGATCTGAGTCACCTTGGGACCAGCACAGCTAGCAGAGAGGTATATCCGCGACGTGGTACGTCTACACGGAGTTTCGCGAGAGATCGTATCCGACCGGGATACCTGCTTTATGTCCCAATTTTGGGCTGATTTTCAGCCGGCCCTGGGGACGCGGTTGAGGTTCAGTACAGCTTACCACCCCCAAACGGACGAACAGTCTGAGCGCACAATATAGACACTTGAGGACCTTTTGCGTGCCTGTGTACTGGACTGGAGGGGCTCTTGGGAGGAGCGCTTGCCCCTAGAGGAGTTTGCATACAATAACAGTTATCACTCGAGCATTGGCATGGCACCCTACGAGGCTCTGTACGGACGGAGGTGTACGGCACCCTTGAGTTGGGTTGAGGTGGGGACCAAGTTGGGGTTGGCCCCAGGCTGATCCGACAGAGTCAGGAGGTAGTCGAGCAGATTCACAGGCGACTCCGCACTGTCAGGAGTAGGCAGAAGATCTATGCAGATCAGAAATGCCGAGAGGTGCTATTTGAGGTTGGGGACCACGTCTTCCTTCGCATTTCGCCCATGAAGGGCCTACAGCGGTTTGGGGTGAGAGGGAAGCTCGCGTCGAGGTTCGTGGGGCCATTTGAGGTCCTGGAGTGGGTTGGACCCATTGCTTACAGGCTCGCCCTTCCACCCTAGCTTTCTAGTGTGCATGACGTGTTCCACGTGTCCAACCTCAGGAAGTACGTCGCGGATCCCAGTCACGTCCTGAGTCACGAGAGTGTCTAGGTGGGCGATGACCTGACCTACCCCTAGCGGCCAGTGCAGATTCTCGACAGAGCCGTCCGCAGTCTGAGACGGAAGCAACTACCCCTGGTGAAGGTTTTGTGGAGCAGCCAGCGGTACGAGGAGGCTACCTGGGAGCCTAAGGCGGCGATGCGGGAGCGGTACCCAGAGCTTTTAACAGGTACATCTTTTCAGACCGACTTCGATTCTCTTTGAGTTTGTTATGCATATATCATTCTTTTCCGCACCCTAGTTAGAGTAAGTTTCGGGGACGAAACTTCCTTTGAGTTTGTTATATTGTTATAATCGGGCATCAAGCGTCGTTTAAGACGTCTGGGAAGCGGTCCAGATGTCTGGAAGCCTTCCCAGACATTTGGAATTAAATTTTTTCGACGTACGGGTTCGCGTCTGCGCGCATGCGCGCGCAGACTGAACCCGCCGCCCTCCTCCTTCTCTTTCCTCCCTCCCTGCAGACACAGCCTTTCCTCTTTCTCTCTCCCCGCGCTGCCTTCAAATGCGCCTCTCCCTCTCCCTTACCCTCACTCCACCGCCTTCTTCTTCTTCTCCTTGTCAGCGAGAGAGCTAGCGGGCGAGAGCGACAGCCGCGACGGCTGCGAGTGTGTGGGGAGGAGGAGCTGTTGCGAGAGGAAGAGGGTGCCTGAAAGCGAGGTTGCGAGCTCGCCGGAGCAGCCAGAGCCGATCGGCGGGTGTGCAGCAAGCGTGGGGTGCCGCGGAGAAGCTGCTGCAGCTCAGGCAGCAGGCGGGCGCGGCGCGGCACGGCCGTGTGCTGCGGGCGGAGGGCGAGGAGGCCCTGATTCTGGGAAAATTTCCCAGAATCAGACGTCTGGACTTATGTCCAGACGACGAAGGAGACGTCAGGAGGCAGGTCCAAACGTCTGAAAGGTACATTATTTTTTTATCTTCTTCTTTCGCGTGTACGGCCATGCATCCATTTCCACCGAAGTCTTCTGCTTCCTTTGGTGTTGAGAGCGGGCGCGTGTGTGTGCAGGTTTTGTTCGGGAAGGCGCAAGGGCACGCCATCCCACATAGATCAGATGTCTGGGCACAGCACCAGAGGACGGAGAGGGTCTCCAGACGTCCGGAGTGACAGTCGGATGTCTGGAAACTAAGTTCAAACGTTCCAGCGGGCTTCTGGACGTTTGAAGTACTGCGTAGATCAAGGTATGACCTGAGCTGTCATTTAAGACGTCTGGAAGAAGTTCTAGACGTCTGATTTGGGCAGACTCGTCGTTTTTGACCCGTTTAAGGTCCATTCGGAGTCCGTTTTCCGCGTTTCAAGTTTCATTTTTCTTAGATTTACTTCCTCTACCTGTTTACAGTAATCGTATGCTATTCTAATTAGCTCCTTGTCTTTGACCCTTGTGATAGGATCCCGTTCCATTGCGGCTCTGGGGGTTGCAGAAGCGCGCGGGCTTGCCGATTACGCCCCCAGTACTCTCGGTTTTGCGGGTAGAGTGGCCCTTTTAATTATTTATCAAAAATTATGCAATTGTGAAATAATTAATAGAGCTTAGGGTATTGCATGAACCCTAGGATTGGAAAACTAGATTGAATGATAAATCCTAGGGTATTGCATGAATCCTAGGACTGGAAAACTAGATTGAATGATAGATCCTAGGGTATGGCATGAATCCTAGGACTGGAAAACTAGATTGAATATCTATACGTTGCAGTCTTGGAAAAGTAGAAAGGAAACGATAAGTACCTGTAAAATTGGTTAATAGCTGCCTGTTTATGAATGAATAATTACTGATGAGAACATGGGTTATATGGATATAAAGCTGGAACGGTGAAACCTAAATTGGTTGAGTTAAAAGAGCATGAACCCTACGGGGAATTAGGAGTAGAACTCTTGGAAAGTGAATGGAATAGAATTGGGGAAGTGAGCTGGCCCTTGAGTACGGAATACCAAGGAGAGCGACTGTCCCCCTGTTTAGTGCAGAGCGGAGCTAGCCACCCTAGGGACCCGGGGTTAAGTCTGGCCACTTTGTACCGACTTTTGGCCCTCATGTACATAGTACTGAGGAGAGCTACTAGTGTAGGGAGAGCACTAGCTACCCCACGGGCCCTGGGGTTCTGCTAGCTCTCCTACACCGACTTGTCAGGCCCACTGGGCAAACCAGGGTAGTCAGGCGAGGGTGCGCGGACTGTGGATGGGCAAGACCCTTGTTTGGTTACTGTGGAGGGGCTGGACCCCTGTTACTGAGAGGGCTTTGCCCTATACTGGTTCCTTGCTGTACTTTGGGCGCACCCGTTAACGGAAACGACTGACCACGTGCCAGTGCGAGGTAGCTACCCGTGCATTTATTGCACGTACCGTAGTCACCGTTACGTCTGTCAGCAACCTTAGGATAGTTGACTGAGGGTAGGACCACCACGGGGGATTCTCCCGGCCAGGTGATTAGCCCATAGTTGTGGGCTATTTAAGTATTTAAATGCCTAAACATTAGGATAATTCTAACATTTATTTAGCATAAATTAGGATGTAAATAGATTAATTCATATTTTTAATTTAATTACATAATCCATACATTGCATTCATATTTTAAGTGCATTTAGAATTAGCTTAGAATGCCATTCAACTAATTAGTTAACTAATTAAGTACATTGTTTTAGTTAACATAAAACTTGAGGGTTTGTATATAAATAATCATAATATTTTAATAATATCCTTTATTCTTCTTCTTCTTAGCAACGGCTCGGCTGCCGCTGCAACGCCTCCGGCCTCACTAAAAGCGCATTCATGGATCGGCGGAGAAGGTGGATCTGCTCCCGCCTCTCCATTCAAATTTGTGTAGGCCGCTACAAAAGGAGGAGAGAGGATGCTGAGCGAGGTAGGCCTCCGCCACCGACCCACCACTGTGCAGAGAGAACTTCTCTCTTCCACTCCATACTGCCGGCCTCTACCGTGGCGGCGAGTCTCCACCACAGTGGGCGTGTGGTGTGACAGGCCACACAACCATCCGGAGCTCGCCCGCATTACCGTGAGCACCTTAGCGTGCATCTCCCTCGCCGTCGTCACCAACCACCACCGCCGCAACCACCGTCACTGCAATCACCTTCTCATTCACTTAAGACGTCCGGGAAATTTCCCGGACGTCTGAAGCTACCCGCTCACCTGCGATCACCCGCCTGCGTACCCGTCTGAACTCCACCCGCACCCGCACAACCACATCTGCCCATCTCATCGTTCACGCCCGCACCACCACCCCCGCGCCTGCGCCTTCATCGGTGCACGCCCACGCATACAGCGCCACCCACCAGCCTCCAGCGCAACCGCGCCCACCATCATCCTTCGCCATCTCCACGCCCTCCAGACCGCGCACGCCCTCCTCAGCCTGCAGCACCCATCTCCCGCGCCTGCAGCAGCAACCGCGCCTGCAGAACTCCAGCAGCACCTGCAGTCCACGCCATTCACCCCCGCGCCTGCAGAACCGCCAGCAGCGCCCTCCGCCTGCGCTTGCTGCAGCCTGCGCACCCCCGCCAGCTGCAGCCACACCCGCTCAACTGCCTGCAGACCCGTCCTCCCGCGCCTGCAGAGCCGTCAGCAGCAGCGCGCGAGCAGATCTCACACCAACAGCCGCGCAAGCTCACCGGCTGCAGCACCTCCGCCGGAGCTCGTCCGGCCACCTCCGGACGCCGCGCGACTCGCCGCCACCACTGATTCGAAGCTCTTGGTGCAAGGGACCTCCTCCGAGCTTCCCGCGCCCAGCCATCCGCTCCTCGTCGCGCAAGACAAAGGGGAAAAATTCCCCTGTTTTGCTACAGTAAACCATCAATTAGAAATTACATTTTCTGCCATTGCCACTTTTTAATGATATTTTATTGATTCTGCATTGCGGAAAATATCCTCTAGTTTCTCATAATTGCCTTTTCAGCATTGTTTCTTGCTTAAACCTTAATCTAAAGGCAATCTTGGCTTGATTCTTGTCCAAACTAACTATGAACGAACGTTTTTAATTGGTGTGAATTTTAATACGTCATTACCTCCCTGTAGGTACGACCCGCTCCTCTGCGAGTGGTTATTTCTTGTTAAATATTGATTAGTCGATTTTTTCCACCACATTAAACTACAAACGACTTTAAAGCGAAAGATCGACTAGTCACCAGGAGAGCACCATGTGCTACTTCTACTTTTCGGAAAAGACTGCAATTAAGATCGTTCCCACGAGGAACATTCAAGATCAATAGAAAGATCTGAGAAATAATTCAAGAGTGAATAAATTGAAAAATATAAAGAAAGAAATTAAAAATATAACAGCTACTGTCCACCTTACTGTTTCTTAGCTTTTAATTGCGACTCTACTCAGCGTTTCGCTGACGTGTCACCTTTGTTACCTTTTCAGGACCCGGTGTTGAGCAGCCAAAGTTGGCGGCTGCAGAGGGCGTTGGGCCTAGTAGAGCCCAGTAGTGTTACTTGTGTAGTACCCATTGTACTTTTCTTTCTGTTGTTGTGAGTAGTTTCTGTTACCCCTGTACTCTTTTCATTGTAAGCTTCATGTTTATGTACATGTTTATTTCTCTACTGTTGTGGTGGTGTATACTGTAGTATTTCTTTTCTTTACTGCTGTATTTTGTTACTGCTAGTTATATACATGGTGAATGTGGTTTATTTTACTGCTCTTTTGGTTACTTTCTCGTTGGATGACTGGGTCTTGGGATCAGTTCAGTCGATCCGATTCTTGTATCTCGTAGGGATTCGGGAACCGAGTCGTAACAATGCCAAACTCTTAACAATGCAACTCTATTTAATTTCATGGGTATTCTTCTGGCCAAGATAGGTAGAATATCTTTGTTGCTTATGAAAACAAGTAAGAAAGAATAATAGAGGAAATACTAGGATTTTGTGACATGAACAGGGAACAAATATGACTTATATGGTCTAATTGATATGTCAATATAATTAGTCAACACAATTAACCATTCATATTTTTGTCATTTCCTTTCTTTGCTTGATTTATAAATATTGACTAAATTATCCATACAGATAACTCATAATTTAATCAAGCATTTTCCTACTATTATGTATACTTGTTTAAATTATTTAAACAAATAAACTACCTCAACTAACTTACCATTCCAAGGGCAAATAAGTCTTTTGCCACCTTAACCCTCATTCCTAAGTAAACATCCCCTGTACATCACATGATAACCCACATTTCTAACCTCCATTCAGTAAACACAGATAGGGGTTAAGGTGGCAAATTCTTATTTGCAAATAAATAGAAATAGAGGTTAACCCCTGTTGTAACTTTGCTAGCATGAGTTATTTAACCTACATCGTAAACTAATCCTACAGCTACTATAAAGGTATTTTTTCACCCGAAAAAAAAAAAAACTTGGAGAAAAAATTGTAATGTAAATATTTTAAGAAAGTTTAATTGAAAAGAAAGAGTTTGATTTTGTTGGTGAAGTACACGGTAGCTTAGTCGTGGCAAACAAATTTTTTTTTTGTATTCCTAACTTAGCTTTCATATTATCCTTTTGCTAGCGACGATTTTAACGTACGGTAGAATGATGCCATAAAGTAATCGATACGTTGTAAAGTTGGAAAGAGAAAATCAAAGTTTATTTTGATTTATACTAATGTCGGGTTTGTTTAAGTTGGTCATATCACAAACTACATGTGTTATTTAGTCCTTTCATATCCTTAAATCTACCGAACACAAGGGCGCCACACAACCCCCCCACACCCCCCCCCCCCCCGCCACCCCGGTTCGATGGACATTGTTCATGACTGTACACATATTTCTCCTTACCTGATACTTTTCCAGCCACTGCACTGACCATTGTTCGCGATGGCACCCTCGTGAATATTACCAATCCCGTGTCCTAACTCATTGTCTCATCTCTGTGTTCACACACTGTAGCATGTACTGCGACTAGAACTCTCCTCTCCCTCTACTCTCGCTTCTCTCCTCTTCCCCACCGACCCGGCACGCCCTCCACACCCACCTCTATGCGGCCACCCTCCTCGACGCTATGACGGCGTACGTGCCTGGTTCGCCGACGACGACATCCACATCGACCCAACCTCTCTTCTCCCTTTATCCCTCTACCCTCACTTCTCTTCCCTACCCTACCATGCCATGGCCTCCTCCCACTTCCATAACACACCACCTCCACTGTGATCCGACTGTTCCTTCTCATCTCCTTTCCCTCACCCGTCGCCAGCTTCCCTCTCTTCTTCTTCTGCGGTGGGAGAGGTGGGAGACAGACACGACAGAGGAGAGCGGCAGGGTAGGTTGATGAGGGTACGGCAGCGGGGGTGGGACGAGGTGAACAAGACGAAGGCTCTTCGTGGGTTCAGGTGTTGGGTTTGCACCTCTCGCTGCTTCAATCTCTGCTTCCACTAGGGAGTTGCTCGTTCTCCCTGAGTGCCCTGTCTTTATGCCCTTCATGCCCCCTCCCATCTATCAGGTTTTTCTCTGCGTGTCATCTTGCGGACAAATGTTGTATACTTTTCTTTTGTGGGCATATCTACATTTTAGCACGTGGCCTTTTAGATTTTGTCTAACATATGTTATTACGACTTTTGTTATGTAGGTATATCGACATTTTAGCTTGTGAGTTTGTCTTTGATCTGGTATTTGATTTTTGAATAGCAGTTTCTATCTAAATGTCACATGTCCTGTAGATGTTGTCATAATTGTTCTTTTTTGTGGTGCATTGATATTTTAGCTTATGGGTTTCTATTAGGCTTGTCAAATGGATTAGGTCCAATTAAATTCGATCTATTTAGATCAAATTCGATTATAATCAGGTCGAGTCAAGTTCACTCTATCTATTTAACTGGTTCATTTACTCAAATTCGAACCTGATTCGATTATAATAGTCAAATCCAACCTGACATGTTTAGCTCATTTAATTAAACGAATTCAGGTTAAGTTAAACATGTTCGGTGGGTTGAACATATTTTAAATGAGTAAATGAGTTAAATGATTTTTAAATGGCTGTAATGGGTAGATGAGTTAAAAGATTTTAAATGAGTTAAATAGGTAAAATTTAATAAATGAGTTGTATTCCATGAAATGAAATTGGGTAAATGTGATAAATAGGTAAATATATTAAATGAATAAATTGGATAAATAGGTTAAATGGGGAGAATGGAGGACTCCATAAGAAGGTTTCTGGTAGGATTAAGCAGATATATAATCATAAATTTAAACCCAATCCATTTATTAAACGGATTAATCGAATTTAAATCAATTTATTATTAACGGATCCGGGACGGATTCAGATCTATTAATCGGCCTGGGTTTAGGTCAAGTTAAACGATTTCGATCATTTTTGCCGGCCTAGTTTCTATCTAATATGGCTTGTTTACCTCATGAAGATCAGGTTATGTCTACGTTATCAAACATATGGTTCAAATGTGTAAAAGAAAGGAGGGGATGCAAGTGCAGCTGCTGCTGACAATCCTACTTTTTCCTTTATTGACCAAGAAAGGAAGGAAAGAAACTTGCTCCTTTCTGTCCCCTTTTTCTTTCATAATTTTTTTTCTCCCAAAATTAGCGGCCCGAGGGGATCCCGTCCTGGTGGATCGGGGTAGAGTTTCTGAAAAAAGTAAAATCTCTCTATCTCTCTCTCTATTTTCTTTTAAGGTGGAGAAAGTTGGATTGTGTGAGAGATATCTACACTGATTTTTTATTTCTCAAGGTTGTCTATGTGCTTTTTTTTTCCCCTTAAAATTAGTATTCAGACTTTAAACTGGAAAAACCGTAGAATGGATAGCCACCTGCGTGTTTGATTACAATGGTTAGAAATGGAGTTGCAATCTGAGTACCAGATGGTAGGGACTTCGACGAATTTATCATCCATACTTGTTTGTGGCTTTTCAGGAGCCATATAAGTAATTTGCATATATCCTTGCAGACACATGAGGTCCAAACAGGCAGAGGGGGAGGGAACGCTACTGCAGGTAGAGACGATGCAAGACAAGTTTTGTCACTCTCTACAATCTCAATCAAGGAGACCAATTTGCACAATGATGGTTTGTTTGCTGTGTTGGGATTCTTTAAACCCTCAGAGGCTTAACTATAATTAATTCACTTTTAATTTAGGATAAGCTTGTATAATAATTAACCCCAAATGAGCTTATATCTGTATGGATACCGGTACTACAATACCAGTACCAGTATTTCATACAAAGGGTATCGATACTGGTTAACCAATACTGATATATGTACTATACTATTTTGAGTTCCATATCCAAAGAAGTACCAATACTTGTGTGAAGTATCGATACTTGTAACTCACTATTTGGAACTCAAGCTCAAATGAGTACTTATCCAGTACTCATAGTGCATCGATACTTGTAATAAGTACTAGTACTCATACGATACTAGTATCCTCCATGAAAGAACTAATCTCAATGAGTATCGGTATTCATGAAGAGTACCGATATTTGTTGAGTACTGGAAACATCCCCTATAGTCTACCAGTACCAGTACTAGAGATCAGTACCGGTATTAGAGACCAGTACTGGTACTTGTAAGCTACAAGTTCTGATGACTTCAAGTCCAGAACCTGACCTGGGACTCATATGTACCAGTACTCATGAAAAGTACCTATACAAGTAAATCCCAGTTTTGGACTTAAGATGACTTGGAACTGATATGTAACTTGCATGTACCGGTACTCGTGAAGAGTACTAGTACTAGCAATCTACAGTACACCGTACAGTCCAAAAACTGTAACGCCTGAGTACCGATACTCATGAAGAGGTACCGGTAATCCCTGCAACTACGAGATGTATTTTGGGTTTTCTGAGAATACCAAAGGCTAGATTTAAACATGTACATGATCTAATGATTTTGTGACGAAATGAGAAACAAGTCTATATGCATTTATGCAAACATGATCTATATATATATAAACAAAACATAAATATATATCACTAATCCATTCATGTTCTATACATGCATATAGAGTACAAGTACCATACCTGGGTTCATATTGTCTAACAAAGGCTTAGGCTGTGTGTTGGGATCTTCTAAGAGTGTTCTCACCTTCCTTAGATCGAGAGTAATCAGGAGAGGATCTTCTCTCGTGCAATTGCTGCTACGTAGCTGCTCTTTTCTCTCTTTCTCTCGTAGCACTCGATAGGGAAGATGGAGGAACGTGTTGGAACTTTGTTTCACATCTTATTTTGGTGTTAACAAAATTATTATGGATTAATATCTGCAATTGAGTTCTTTTCAGATTTAGGTGAAGATCAAGGTAAACAGGAAATGATGGAGGCTTGATGAAAAGAAGATCATGATAAGAAGGAGGCAAGATGACAAGGAAGAGTTGAGGAGAAGAAGATTATCTTCAACATTTAGTTTTTCTAGTTTAGATTTTATATTTATAGATTGTATATGCCTCATAACAAAAGAATCATAACTTAGATCATAAAATCAATTAGAGATAAATTAGGATTTATATTGCGAACATTTTCAAAGTATGTAATGGATTAAAATACTTAAAGCAGGTACTTGTAAATAAGTACCGGTACTGATATTTGCAAGGCACAGGTTTGAGAATTCATTTCAAACTGTGAACAAGTACAAATATCAACCATGAGTACCAATACATGTTGGCCACAGGTTGATGCCTAATTTCTGGCCTAAACCTTACAAGTACCCGTACCTATGATGAGTACTGGTATAGGTAAGTTACTGTGCTCAAGGAATTCCAAACTTGGGAGTCACGATGAGTACCGGTACCCATGATGAGTATCGGTACTAGGACTCATGTACTGGTGGCAGTGAGCTGCTAGTACCGGTACAGGTACTTTAGTACCGGCACTAGTTAGCCGTTGGCTCAATTCTGAACGGCTAAAAAATTTATTTAGGCTATGTGAACGTTGGGAATTAAATCCCAACGTCTAGTAGACAAATCCCTGAGGTCTTAAACTCTATAAAATGACCCTAGGACTCTTTGTTTGTACACAAGAGATACAAGAAAGATAAGAGAAAATTCTAAAGCTCTATATTTCATATTTTCCACCATATTTGAAGAGAAGAATAGAGTTTGCTGCTCTCAATCTTTCCACGCTTTTGCAAATGCATCGACGTGATTTTCTTTCACACATTCACGTCTTCACTAGGCTCTCAAATTGGTAACATTATATTTACATTTGTTGAGAGATTTAGGAACTTAGTTGTAAGATCTTTCTTTCTTATACCTGTATTTCATTTGTTTTTGAGCATTTGCTCGTTGGGTTGTAACAAACCTATTTTTGTACTTAGGTTGAGGTAACTCATTAATTATCTCGATTTAGTAAATTTATTTCCTCTGGGTTGAGGGAATTGGGTTAAAAATTCTAAGCTGGGAGGCTTAGGTAGTGGAGTACCTAAGGAAGGAGAACCACTATACATATTGTGCCTATTTCTGTGGTTTGATTGATTGTGCAAATTTTCTTGTTATTACTGATTTTGTGTTTGACTTCTTATGCGCATAGCCAATCATATCTTTAGATCCTATCAGAACGAAGGTAAGAAACCCTTGGGGACCCAACCTCTCCAAATTAGTAATTAGGCTAAATTAATTACTATTAGCAAATTACAAATCTGCCCATCGAGGAGTTATTTTTGCAAAATCGATCTCTGCACATACATAATCCAAACCACACTATCCCTTTGCATTTTATGCCCATACCCTCATTAGAACTTAAATTGATCACTGATGTAGACATCTATTTAGGTTAAAATGCCTATTCATACATGTTTCTAGGTTTAGATTTGTATTTCATATTATAAATATTGCATAGCATATATCATTCTGCATTTAGAGTAGTTTTGTATATTTTAGGTTAATTGCATTCTCTTTATGGCTAGGTGATTGCGTAGCAATCATAGGTCTTAATTAACCTTGATTAAGCTAGGACTTATCATAAGTTAGGGTTATTCATGCATGCATACGCATTATCTACATCTTTACTACTTTCCTTTCGCTATGCATAAAATAATGTTATAATGTGCTGATTAAGTGCATTATGTCGATTGTAGGGAATAAGCTGATTAGGAGCTTGATCTGGAGCTGGATCAGGAATAATGGGAGTTGCAGCAGAGGTGGAGCAAAAGGCTTAGATTAGATGTAGGAATAATAATGTAAGGGGGTTAAAAGTTTGCTATTCTATTAAGTAGGAATAAAGCAGTAAAATGTAAAGAGTTTAGGTCCATCCTAGCCCTAAGATAGCCTAGAGACTTTCCCAAGCCTTAGCCACCCTTAGATTTGGTCACAACACCCTAGGAAGCCTTAAAACCCTAGTTCCAACCCTTATCTGGACGTCCAGATAAGTTATAGGACGTCTAGGACCCTTAGCCATCTCCTGCACACCTTAAACCCACTTCTACAGTGTTATTGGACGTCCAGACACTTTGTCAGACGTCCAATTTCTGTAGAGTACCCAAAACAGAACCTTGATTTCCCCCTGACTTAAATTGGACGTCCAGAACTGAAGTCTGGACTTCTGATTTTTGAGTATAAGTCGTCTGATCCTATTATTGGACATTTGATACTGGTCTCCAGTCCCTGTTTTGAGATTCAAGTCTTGATCTTGGATCTCTAGCTCCCTAGACCTAATCCCAACCCCATAGGAACCTAAATTAAGGTGTCCTAACCCTAGTACATCACCTCTAGACGTACCTAAGGACCTAATTAGGTCCTCACCAAACCCAATTGACTTAGATCAAGTCAATTACCTTCACCTAAGTCAATTGGACTCATTGAGTCCAATTGAGCTTAGATTTCAACCCACACAAGTTCAATTGGACTTAGTGAGAGTCCAATTGACTTAAACCCAACCTGATTGAGTTATGTCACCCTTAATTAGGCTCACACTCATTCAATTTAACTTAGGTTAAGTTTAATTGCGTTTTCACCTTAGCAATTAGGGTTTGTAACCCTAAAATCAAGACCTACACCTACACAAACCCCTTAGGACCTACCCTAAGCCACCTAGCCATGTAGAACACGACCACACACACACACACACACACACACACCCATTCACGCACACACCTCTCTAGAATTCTCTAGAGATTTCTTGAGATGACGCCACCTCTTGGTTGCCAAATTTAGCAACCAAGAGGCATTCAAATTGAGATCCACAATTCTTGGATCTCAAAGACCACCTCCACCCACATGTGGCCAGCCACTCTTGGACTCTCTCTAGAGAATTCTACACCTCTCTAGAGAGAAGCCATTGGGTCTATAAAAAGACCCCATGGGCGGCCAAACACACCCATTCACTTCCTTGGCAAATTCACTCCATTGGTGTCATTCACGCCACCTCCAGTTAGCTAGCCACTCCACCTCCACGAGCTCACTACCACCACCATGGAGGACATCATGCCGGGATGCTAGATCAACCCTACCTCTCTCCAAGGGTCGACCTAAGTTACATTGGCCGCCCCTCATTCTTCTCCCGACCACTCCAAGGCCATCGAGGACCACCCCCGAATGTCCTTTAGTTTGCTAGATTTAGTTTATGCTCTTCATAATTTTATTGCCTTTATTACTGCTTAATAGCGTAGTCTTACTTCTCCCCCAATGATGCATGTGAAATCCGCCCATTGATTCTTGTATTGAGTCATTTTCTATTAGCTAGATTTAAATTCCAAGCATTTCTGTACAAGCTTTCCTCTACAGTTTTTGTTGCAAACAACCCTCCCACTGAATGAATAAAAAAATGCTTATATATATATATATGTCTCCATGTTGTGAAATCACCATGAGCTTATTGATTGCTATCATATTTGCGTGATTTAAGTTGCCTATCTTAATTGTCTATCAATTCTACAACTAAGCATGTCGTATTTAAATACGTAATAATCACGAACTGGCATGCGATTCTAAATAAAGTAGAGTAATAGAAAATCTATTTCAGAAGTAAACAAATGCCTCCCAAAGACGAACGACCAGGACTCAAAGTCTCGTTATCTTTAGAAATCATTTTTTTGATGAACGTTTTTGCGTGACTATACTATGATTTCCGACGACTTTCAATTGCATGAAAACGGTCTCCATCACTAGGAGGGAAGGAGATTTATTTCAGAGCTTTGGATGGACGATTTGACCGTACGGATCTGATCAGGACGACGATCGGAGTCTAACGTCTCTGAAATCATCTAGATCAGAATCCTGTAGCACCATATGAAGTCTGAAGAAGATCAATGGCCAAGGGGCAATGTGACATCCTTTCGGGCTTCAGATGAAAAATCTGATCGTACGAATCGATCCGAAGTGACGATCACAGTTCAAGAATGCAGAAATCATCTCGATCCGAGTACCGTGGCACCCTTTGCAATAGAAAGATGGATGGCCAGGATGACACCATCTGGGCCGCCCAACACCGGCCATCAGCAACTACAGGTGCCCCATCATCTTGCACCACAGTCATTGATCAAGATCCAACAGCTGAGGTTCCCCCGCGCCCTCAGCTCCCACGCCATCTTCTTGACACTTTGGGCAGCATGGCGCAATGGTGGAGGTTCTGGCTTCCAAGGGAGGGGTGCGGGTTCGAATCCCCGCAGCCCCCCCTCCCCCCAATTCGCAATTGGATGCACCAGCCGCGTGCATAGCACAGCCTTACAACGCGCACAAGCACGCAGTGCATCCGTAGCGCACACAAGCTTAGCTCTAGCTCTTGCGACAGGGCGCGTGATGTGTGCGCCAGTAGTGGAGAGGATCTTCAACAACAGATTGTATGATCTTTAGTGATGATTGCAGCTGTCACTAAAGCCCTTGGACGGATTTCTTTCTCTTCCTTCCACTATAAAAGGACCTACCCCCCTCCATTCTTCACCATCTCTTCCTTTCTTCTCCTCACCACCTCCAAGGCTCTAGAGAGAGCTTGTCCCAAGCCTGGGATACTCCTCTAGAGTAAAAATCAAACATTTTCCCACCTCTCATCCCCATTCGTGGAGCATCTTGTGGCCGTCCTCTCACCTCCTTCCAAAAGAAGATCCTCGCCGCGACAACATCCTGCTCCATCCTCCTTCCTCCGCCATCGTTCTCCCTCGTCTTGCTCCTCACCACCTTCTTCGGGGCATCGTTAAAGCGAGCTGTCTTCCAAGCGATCGTCAAGGGGGATTCTTCTCACCTATCTCTATCTTTTCGCTTTTGTAGTGTAGTTTTCCCGCTTTCATAGTTGTGGAAACATTTGATCAGAAATATATGATTGTTTCTCTCTCTTTTTCTGCATTATTTTTGTAAGTAGATAAAGTTTTCATTGACCTGATCTCTTACATGATAAAAATATAAAAAATTATAAAAGATAAAAATGACAAAAAGAAATAAAAATGAAATGTGGATTTTTAAATGTTCGCCTCTCCGTGTTCAACCCGGGACTCACCACGAGTTTCGGATATAAATTTTATTTGATAACAAATTTTTGCAACTACGATGACAGGTTTCTCCTAACCTGAACTTTCCCTTGCGAAACTCGCTAATCAATCACTTTGATGATGGGCATTATATGAAAGTCCTTTATATGTTGATTTATTATATGTATACATTATGAATATATTAGTCCATATGTTGGATTAAAAAAAATCCAACAATCTTCTACTTGGACTATATATGCAACATGTTAATCATTCAACATACAAAATCAAATTTGAGCTCAACTTTGCTGTTGTAATTGGAAATGCATATCTATAAACAATCTGATCTACCAGTTATACTAGTAATAGAATCAAGGCAGCTTTCGTTACATCCTAATAACTAAACCAACAATGACCACGTGACGTGCGCTTGTGCGTGTGTGTTAAGAAGTGTCGTTATAGTCGCACTTGCAACGTCGGTTTTAAAGTAAAGAAATGGAGGTGAGTCCGAGTGTCTGTCTCAGGGAGGCGTGAAAATCGGATTTTTCTTATCACTTGTCACGGAAAGCACGGAGTTTTGCTTGCGAAAGGTGCAATTTTGAAAAGCGAGAGAGAGATAGGGAGAAAGATTAGGGTTAGAGTCGTTTCTTTGCTTGATCATGCAACTTAAACAGGAAATCAAGTAAACACTGAATGGAAAGTAACTTCATTAATCATGTAGCTTTAGTTCACAGTTTACAACATTAAATACATGCTCAAACAAAAGTAAGGGAAAGCTTAAAAGAGACGAAGAGAGAGAGAGAGGGGGAGAGCGGCGAGGTAGCCACGGCGGTGGAGGAGGCTCCGTCGGTGGGTCGTCGTCTCTGGCAATTACAAGAGGGCCTAAAGCTAGCTAGGAGAGGGGTAGAGTAGTTGCAAGGGAAGTGAATGCTTTGAATGAGTGGTTGAAGGGGGTTTAAATAGAGAGAAGGGCTTTCTAAAAGAAGGGGCTTTAGCAACGGCTGGGACGTCGCTAAAACCATTCCAAAAGCGTCGGTGAAACCCTCCAGCTTGCCGGTCACCGCCCGCGCCGTTCTTCGCGTCTGATCTGCGGCCGCTGCGTGAGAGCCGTCCGATCGAAGATCGAACGGCTAAGATCCTCCCTTGGATGCACTCGGATCGCGCCTCGGGCACGCGTGTGTGCGGGTGTCGTTGCCCGGTGTGCGCGCACGCGTGGGCACTCGCGATCTGAGGGCGCACCGCGTGTTACGATCTCGGCCGCCCGTTGCTGATCGGGCGGCCCAATTTCGCCGCGTGCTCCTTCGTCTTCAATCCATCGCACCACGCGGCTCGAACCCGCGTCGCGTGTGTGCGGGCATGCGTGCTAACCGTTACGCCACGCCCGTGCTTTGTCGCATCGACTGCGTGGTTCTCGGCCGTCCGATCGAAGATCGACGGTCGAGATTTGATCTTAGCTGATGGATGAGGTGGTGTGCGGTGAGCGGAGGCGGCATGGCGCAATGAGGGCCGCTGATCATCACATCAGCGGTCAGAACTTCTTGGGCCCATTGTAGGAGCTCCAGATGTCGGATTTGGCCGATCTTAAGTCCGTTAAACTCCGTTCGTCGTTCTGAATCCATCTGTGTGGTCCGATTGCTCATCTGAGGTTTTATAAGCAATCTTGGTATATGATGCATGCAATGCTCCCATTCTACTTATGTTGTGCCTTTTATTCTTAAGATGGGCCCTATTTAACAGAATTATCACCCCTATGTGCAGTGTTATCATACCCCCATGCTTACTCCTTGCTAGTCCCTAGCAAGGTTTATTCTAGCCTTTATTTTCTTTCAAAATTTAAGAAATAATTGCTTAGACACTTCGTCACTTGTCAATAGGAGGAGATATACCAAGATCTTAATCTACAAAGACTAAGTAGGTCCGGGTGTCTGCCAAAATACGAATCGCCTGAATTCTTGCTTTAATGTATATAACTATACATATGTGTGTGTGTATATATATATATATATATATATATATATATATATATATATATATATATATATATATATATATATATATATATATATATATATATATAGAATTTTTTCGAAATTCGGTGTGGATTGGTAACTTTTTACGGCTACCCAACCCACTCAAAACTCGGTCAAAATCCTAAGTGCTAAGCATCTTGGTGTGAAGGTTGTGATAGACTCACTTAACGGTAATTCAGGCAGACTTCGGGTTTCTACTCCCCTAGGTGACTGGAAGAGAATATATTTGCCTAAAGGTGTATTTGTTCGATTGGTAGCTTTCTCCCTACGTTTGTTTTAATTGGGGTCAACACAAGGATTTTTCCAGTGTATATCTCCCCGACTTGTACTACTTCCCCACTTCTTCCTTAAGTGTTTTGGTTCTTTTTGTGTAGTTATTTAGCTGGGCTCTGGACAACTGACCAATGGGCTGTTACCCACGATCACTTGTCAGCCATACTCGTGTGGTGAAGTGTGGTTTATTTTCTTTTCTTGTCCTTTTTATTTTTTTCGTAGGTGGCTTCCCTGATCCCAAATGTACCTAGAGGCAATGAAGAAGAAATGGTCCCATGGCTGGGTTTTGGACAACCTGCCAATGGGCTGTTACCCACGACAACTTACCAACCATACCACCCTAGAGAGTTCATTAGCTACCCAATTTCTGTCAAAATCTTCGAGAAGTGAGTCTGTGCAAAAATGTGTGCAGATGCTTAGACTCAAAGTTTTTCTGAGTTAGAGGGTGAGTTGATAAGTCGTATACTTATCACCTTATTTAGTAGGTGGATTAGAATAGCTTAAGGTTGCAAGGATTCGAAGCTAAATCCATATTTTAACGGACACTAGGGCTGATTAAGCCTGACGGCTTGAAAAGTCTAAGTGTTTAAGTTCTTTTTGTATTATTTCCCACTATTGACAGGTTTCTAATGCCTAAGTTTTCTTCCTAAATTCAATTTTTTTTTTATTCAGACTGATTAAATGAGCTCAGGATTGTGCAATTTACCACTCCCCCATGCTTAAGTTGGACAATGTCCTCATTGGCAAATACATGGATGCATAAGGGTTCAAAAAGATAGTACCTGAGTGACGTAAAATACCGGATCAGTCTGAATCCTCTAGATTGCCTCCCAGGAAGCGCTGAGTTTAACGCCTCCAGTTGGGCGATGCACAAGCAGGAATGGTTTGGGTCAAGGAGGTATGTACAAAATCAACCAGACCTAAAATCAGAAGTTCATAGATGCGAACAAGGTTGTGGTGGAGTCCCGTTCCTAAGGGGTGGGAATTCTACAACAAATGTATCATGCATGCCTGTGTCAGATCCTCTCTTAGTCTGCGGGCATGCAAACAAGTTGATGTGGACGAACACACCCCAAATATGACATGTAAGACAATAAAGTGTAGGTTTTATACTCAGCTTGTGTCCCCATAAAATTGTAATCCGTCAAAAGTGTATCAATTCCAATGCATTCGGGTTGCGGGATCTTTATTCTGGTAGGGTAGGTAACAAAGTCAAGAGTTTCATAATGAGCCCTACAATCAAGCATGAAGCCTCTCTCCAAAGACGAATCCATCTCTTCCGCAACTATGGTTTCATTGCTCATTCCCTCCAAGCCCTCGATCTCAAGAATATTTTCTTTAACCTCCTTTGTATCAGATTCATTGTTTGGGGTTGCATTAGAGGTAGGGCCAATTTCATCCTCTAGATCACATTCTCTCTCAGTCCTCCTCCAAATTTGTGATGGGGGTTCCAACCGATTCATAATCGATTTCTTTGAAATTGTAACTCCATTCCCCATCTCCGATGTTGGCTGCTGTTCCCACTGGATTACTTCTCTTGGGCCGAGTAGATTTGGATTCCAAGGCATCTCACCTCACATTCTCAGTTTCCTCCTGATGTTTGTCCTCAATGCTCCCCAAATTATGTTCCGAGGAATCCTTACTGACCTTATTCATTGAGCTGTCCAACTCCTGAGGGGTATCAATGGTGGACTGAACCAAATTAGGGTGATTGGGTGTAGTCCAATTGATTATGGTAGGTCCTTGCTTTACGAATTCCATGAATGGCGTTGTGTGCAACAGCTTTCTCTGGCCTTCTTCCCCCAATTGTTGGAACAAATCCAACATGGCCTGTTGCCCTTTAACCAATTCTTGATTCTGTCTGTGTAGTTCTAACTGGAGGTTATCAAGAATTGACATGGTGTCATTTGGTGTCCCTTGGACTTCCTCCTTGAAATCCAGGTTAAGAGAGTATGGTTGAGGTTGTAGATCAGAATCCATACTGGTGTTTAGGTTCCTCGATGGGTCCTCTATTCTATCATGTTTAGGGTCTAGTTCTTCAAGAGGAACTATTCTCTGTTTGGTCCTACTCAAGAATAGTTGAGGTTCTAAGTTCTCCTCCTAGTCAGATTCTTCATCAGGGGACTAAATCAAAGGTTGATGATCCTGGGCTTGCCTAGATTTCTGATCATTTTCTGATTTCCATTTGTCTAGAACTCCTTCCAATCCAAAGGTCAAGTAGGAAAGGTTATTAAATTCAGATGACCTTTCTTGGTTATTGTTCTAAGAAGGGTAGGGTTCTTGGTGTTCTCTTAAAGTGTATGTCCTATCATAGTAGAGCGAGTAGGACCTAAATGAGGAGGCATCGTGAGGAGAATTGAGATATGGAGCCCTACGATTTGAATCGTACCCTTGGGTGGATATGTTGGGTGTATTTCAATAAGAGGTTGGTGCGGTTTGGTCATAATTGGGACAGTTGGGCCAAGAGGGATATTCAAGGTCGTATCCCCAACTTGGTGGTTGGTTAGCCCAAGTAGGCTATGGATATGGTCTACTTGGGTTAGCATACAAATCTTGTTGGGGGTAGTTTGGGTAAGATTGATAGGCATTGAAATCCATGGTTTGGAAGAAATGGAGGGATGCGGGAAGAACAGATGAGAGAGAGTTGTGTACTCAATTAAGCAAACAAGCCTAGTCCTTATGGTGTGTTCCTTAGGGGACCTAGAAATCTCACAAAGGGTGATTAAGTCCGTAAGCATTGGACTCCCCTTCCCAAGGCTAATCTGGCCAAGTTGATTACGAGGGGGTTGCAGGGAAGGTTCTTCCTTTGGCTTGCGCCTCCGGTTCCGTAGACCCCACAACCGCAGTCGTTTGACACTGCCCCGCAGCTTAGTCACCAGATTCTACCAAAGGAATGAGAGCCAAGTGTCCAGCGAACAAAACCTCGCCTTTCGAGACTTAACTCAGTCCTGCCTAGGGCACGTCTACTCAGTTTTAAAGGGCTAGGATAGTTCTTGTGCTAGGGTTATGTGATGAGCTGTTGATTGGGGTAGTGCCTCTTAATTTTCCACTTTCAAAGTGTGTGCTTCTATCAAAACATGGTTTTCAAGCAAGGATTTTTAAGATGTGGTGTCTTTTAGTGTTTCATCCTTACTTTAGTGCTTTTTAGGGTTGACGTGTCTTAATGTTTTCAGACAAGTTTTCAGTGGGCACGTTAAGTTCTGCACACAATTCGGTGAAAGTAGATTTCCTTTTATTCTGTAGAGGCTCTAAAACCCTAATATACTCATTCTAATGATCATGCAGCTTCTATTAGATGAGTCGATTTTAGGGTTGAGTGGTGCGGCCCAGGTCAACTCACGGTGGCTTTGCAAACACCACTCAAAAAGGAGAAAAGAACACTCCAAGAATTTATTCAGAATGTTAGAGTGTACATTTTTTGTGGGGTGATGTGTTAAGGATGTGGGTCAAGCAATCATACACCATGCCAATTTTTTTCAAATTTTATAATTTTTTATTTTTTCTTTTCAGGCAAACAAATAATCATGAGTGAAGAATTACTCACTATTGGTCCTTGTTGTGCCTACTCCCTTGTTACCGTCATGGGATGCGTTGCTTCGCCGTCCAAGTGTCGATTTCCTGTAACCATCAAGTAAAAGGAAAACAGAGCATTGGACGATGTGAGAATGGATGTGGAATGGAGGTGACAAAACAAATCCGTTGCCTCCCCATCAACGGCGCCAAAAACTGACATGCACTTGTGTGTGTGTGTTAAGAAGTGTTGTTATAGTCGCACTTGCAACGTCGGTTTTAAAGTAAAGAAATGGAGGTGAGTCCGAGTGTCGGTCTCAGGGAGGCGTGAAAGTCGGTTTTTCTTATCACTTGTTGTCACGGAAAGCGTAGAGTTTTGCTTGCGAAAGGTGCGATTTTGAAAAGCGAGAGAGAGATAGAGAGAGATTAGGGTTAGAGTCGTTTCTTTGCTTGATCATGCAACTTAAACAGGAAATCAAGTAAACACTGAATGGAAAGTAACTTCATTAATCATGTAGCTTTAGTTCACAGCTTACAACATTAAATAGATGCTCAAACAAAAGTAAGGGAAAGCTTAAAAGAGAGGAAGAGAGAGAGAGGGGGAGAGCGGCGAGGTAGCCACGGCGGTGGAGGAGGCTTCGTCGGCGGCTCGTCGTCTCTGGCGATTACAAGAGGGCCTAAAGCTAGCTAGGAGAGGGGTAGAGTAGTTGCAAGGGAAGTGAATGCCTTGAATGAGTGGTTGGAGGGGGTTTAAATAGAGAGAAGGGCTTTCTAAAAGAAGAAGGGGCTTTAGCGACGTCCGGGACGTAGCTAAAACCATTCCAAAAGCGTCGGTGAAACCCTCCAGCCCGCCGGTCACCCACTGGCGCCATTCTTCTTCACGCCGAATCCGCGGCCGCTGTGTGAGAGTCGTCCGATCGAAGATCGGACGGTTGAGATCCTCCCTTGGATGCGCTCAGATAGCGCCTCGGGCGCACGTGTGCGTGGGCGTTGTCGCCCGGCGTGCGCGCGCGATCTCCGCAACGGGCGGCCCCAATTTCGCCACGCGCTCCTTCATCTTCAATCCATCGCACCGCACGGCTCGAACCCGCGTCGCGTGCGGGTGGGCGTGCGCGCTAACCGTTGCACCACGCCCGCACTTTGTCACGTCGACTGCGCGGTTCTCGGCCGTTCGATCAAAGATCGACGGCCGAGATTTGATCTCAGCTGATGGATGAGGTGGCGTGCGGTGAGCGGGGGCGACGTGGCGCAATGAGGGTCGTTGATCATCAGATCAACTGTCAGATCTTCTTGGGCCCATTGTAGGAGCTCCGGATGTCGGATTTGGCCGATCTTGAGTCCGTTGGACTCCGTTCGTCGTTCGGAATCCATCCGTGCGGTCCGATTGCTCATCTGAGGCCTTCTTTGACAAGTGCTTACACAAATGGCCATTAACACAGTTTTATAAGCAATCTTGGTATATGATGCATGCAATGCTCCCATTCTACTTATGTTGTGCCTTTTATTCTTAAGATGGGTCCTATTTAACAGAGTTATCACCCCCATGTGCAGTGTTATCACCGCGTATACTAATGCAAAAGGTAACCAGAAACGTGTAGATGTGCAGCATGGAAATTACATGCCAATGTGATCAACGCATGCCTATTCCCAACTGGTCCTCTGAAATTGATCATATTAAAAATCAAAACCAAATTGCTTCTTAGAATGGATAATCATAGAACTGAAAACTTTTAAGTTTTGTTTACTTCATAACATAAATGAAGCTTTACAAAACTTTATACATAACCAAAAGACTGAATAACTCAATTACTGAAATTGTTTATTACAAATAAGCACTATAAAGATTACAAACTCCCACTAAGGCTAAAATTTCTATAAGGATATATGACCCATAGAAGTTGCGTGTTCATGGAATATCTTGGGTATTATTCCTTTAGTAAGTAGATCCGCAACCATGGAGTTTGTACCGATGTGCTCTATAGACAGTTGTCCATTCTGTATCCTTTCTTTAACAACCAGGAACTTGATCTCAATGTGCTTTGATTTAAAGGAGCTCCTGTTGTTATTGGAGTAGAGGATTGCAGACTGATTATTACAAAAGAGTTGTAGTGGCCTATCAATGCCATCTACTATGCGCAGCCTAATATAAAGTTCCGCACGCATACTCCATGATTGTATGACTTATAGCATGCTATGAATTCTAGTGCCATAGTGGAAGATGCAATAAGTGACTATTTTGCACTCTTCCAAGAGATGACACCATTGGCAAGTAGAAATACATATCCAGAAGTAGACTTTCTACTATCTTGGCACCCAACAAAATCTGAGTCAGTATAACCGTAGACTTGAAGCTTTTTTGACCTCCTGAAGTTGAGCATATAATCCCGTGTCTTCTGCAAATATCTCAGTACTCTCTTAGCTGCTCTCCAATGATCTTTTCTTGGGTTTGCCAGGTATCTGCCCAACATGCCTGTAATGTATGCCAAGTCTAGTCTGATATAGACTTGAGCATGTATTATATTGCCAATGGCAAATGCATAAGGAACTGTTTGCATCTCTCGCTTGTCCAAATCACTTAAGGGTCACTGATTAAGACTAAACTTGTCTCCCATAGCCATAGGAGTATCCAGTGGCTTGCAATTTTACATGCTATACATTTTGAGTACCTTATTTATATAGCTTCTTTAGGATAAACCAAGAATATGGCAAGAACGATCTCGACATATTTCAATCCTCAAAACAAATGAAGCATCTCCAAGATCTTTCAGGTCAAAGTGTTTGGCAAGAAATTTCTTGGTGTCTAAAAGGATACTCATATCATTAGTAGCAAGCAAGATGTCTTCAACATACAGGACCAAGAATATATATTTGCTCCAACAGAACTTATGGTATATACATTCATCAGCGAAATTCCCCTCAAAACCAAACGAGAGAATCACCTGATGAAATTTAAAATACCATTGCCTGGATTTCTGCTTGAGCCCATAGATGGATTTCTTTAATTTACATATTGTACCTTTTGGATCACCCGTAACAAAATGTTCGAGTTGAGCCATATAAATGGTTTCCTCAATGTCACCATTAAGAAATGCAATCTTTACATTTATTTGATGCAACTCAAGATCAAAGTGAGCCACAACTGCTATTATAATCCTCAATGAATCGTTAGAAGAAATAGATGAGAATGTCTCCTTATAGTCAATGCCCTCCTTTTGGGTAAAACTCTTAGTAACAAGACGCGCTTTGTATCGCTCCACTTTTCCTTTCGAATCCCGTTTGGTTTTAAAAGTCCATTTGCAACCAACGGGTTTTGCACCTTCTAGTAGTGGAACAATACCTTAAACATCATTGTCTTTTATTGACTTCAGTTCTTCTTCCATTGCTTCAATCTACTTTTCATGATTTGGACTTTCCATTGCCTGACGGAAGCTGATAGGATAATCTTTCATCACCCCAATGTCCATTTCATGCTCTTGAAGGAATACCACATAATCATTCGAAATGGCACTCCTTTTCCTAGTGGACTTCCTTAATGACACAGATTCTATATGTGTCTAAGGCTTCTCTATATGGGCTAAAACTGTATCATTATCTACATTGGAGTTGTCTTGAGGTATGTTAAAGACATGCTTCTCATCAACCTGAGTAACTCCAGGAGGAATAACTACGTTTTCCTATTCAAAGACAAAGTCCTTAACCCTGTCAACTTAGGCAGACTCAACACATTCAAAAAACATGGCATTACCAGACTCAAAAATAGCCTTAGTTGTGGGATCATAAAATTTATATCCTCTTGACCTCTCAAAATACCCAACAAAATAGCAGCTAACTATCCTTGTATCTAGTTTCTTTTCATTTGGCCTGTAAGGCCTAGCCTCAGCTGGACATCCCCACATATGAAAATGCTTAAGACTAGGCTTCCACCCAGTCCAAAGCTCATATGGGATCAAGTTAGTTGCCTTAGGTAAGACTCTATTCAAAATGTAAGCTGCAATCTTTAAGGCCTCTCCCGAGAGTGAATCTAGCAATAAAGAATGAGCAATCATGCTCCTTACTGTTAGTCACTTTGAATCAGGCTTTAAAATCAATACATTGCAGTATAGTTTGAATTAGTGCGAAAAATAAATAATATTTATTACTTGAATAAAAGTCCGAGGTCAAATACAGGGAGCAAATAGGAATTCAATCGCTAATCTCAATAAATAATGTAAATGAACACAAGAACTTAAACCAAATAATGATATTCAATAAATACTAATCTGTCACATTAGATATTCAATGAATTTTCATGCATCTTAAGACAATAAAAAAAAGTAGAGAAGTTAAAACAAGGGTAATTTAAATCACCAATCACTCTCTAAGCATATATATATATATATATATATATATATATATATATATATATATATATATATATATATATATATATATATCAAGCATTCAACTAATTTAAATATCTCAACAGCAACTCTAAATCAATCGTTCACAGTATCAAGCCTCAAATCAAACATCGAGTCTGATAACCAGACGACTTAACCAACAGATGCTACAGTGCTAGGGAAGCACTGTTTTTCTTCTTCCTCTTCTCTTCTTGGCTTCTCTTTTCTTCTTCTTTCTCCTTCCTAAGCCTCTTTATCAGCTGCTCTCTTCCTTTCTGTAGAACTTCTTCTCTTCTCAAGCCTTCTCTATTTCTTCTTCAGCCCTTCTTTCTTTCTCACGCACAAGAGGAGCAAACCCCTCTCAGTGACTAAGTGTTGGGATCTTTGAAGAGAAAAACCCCCCTACGCCCGCTCTCTCTTTCCTTTCTCTCTAGGTTTCCTTCTCTCCTGCCATCCCAAGGCCAAGGTCCGGGTTATAAGGTAAACGGGCACACACGCACCTAGGACCAGGCTCACCAGCAGTGGGTGGTGAGCGAGGTGTGAACAGGGCTTAGGCAGGTAATCAGGTGAGTGCCAAACTCGCAGGTTAGGTGTCGCGGGTGAGGCGTGCGTGGGTAAGGAGGATCTCACCCTCGTGTTAGGATGTGAATAGCGTAGAGCAGAAAATGAATTTATTTGCGCACACCTCTTCACTCGTTTCCGAGGTGGGACTAAATGTCCCACCCTTCCTTTGCGCAGCGTATGAATAGGGTCCTTTGTCCAATTGGAGTTGGTGCTACTACTGGAATCCTGAATCGAGGACCTGGACACGTACGTGGGACGAATCCTTGTAGCCTGGATAAACACCTAGAGTGAATGCATCCTGGAGCAGTCTTGAAGCCTTGCTCGAAGCTACGGCAATGGCGGCGGAGGACCTGCTACCTGAAACATGAAATAGGGCCTCGTGGCCGTGTTAGAATACCTCAGGAGCTTCATCGAACCACGGTGAGTGTAGCAGAGGTGGTTTTGTGGAAGATGGTGGTTTGTGGTGGCCGGTCGGGATCAGGGAAGGTAACCGACGATAGGTGTGTTTGGTGGCGTAATGGGGTGGACGATGGAATGCGATAGGTTAGGGCTTTTGTGCGGGAGGATGAGGCGAAGGTTATGGACCAGTTGGCGAGGGGTTTGAGTGTGTGAAGTGAGCTAAAATCCTCGCTGGTGATGTCACCGGAGGTGGAGACAAAGGCGACTTGTGAGGGTGTCGAGGGTTGTTTTTTTTGGGGTTTTGGGTAAGAAACTAAACTTAAGAGCTAAAAGATACTAAGCTAACCCTAAACTAATGGATGGGGGAAGAATGAAACCAGCGTTGGTAGGCCAACACTGGGGAATAAGATACTCCAGTAGAGGGGGACAGCGACGACGACGGAGAATTGAGGACGCTCGCTGATATGACGCGATGCGGAGGAAGGTGAGGAAGATGAATCTGCCACTGGTATTGTGGTTAGACGACGAGAGGAGTCGGAGGGAGTCACCGGAGCTCGAGGAGCTATTCAGCTAGATGAGAGAGGAAATTGGGGATTCTCCGGCTGAAATCGAGTCTAGGGAATTCGGTCTGATCAGGGGGTTCTTTTATAGGCCTCTGGAGAGTGTTTTGAGCTTGGGAAGCAAGCTTCCCAAGCTTGGAATGTCGCCTAAGTTGGAAATTCTATGATACCCAAATCTCTCATGCATTCACATGAGAGATTGGGAAACTTTTAGGGTTCGTGGACGGATTCAATGGAAAGAAGACTCCTCAAGGAATCTCCCTTCCAATTTTGAAAGGGATTGATTGATCAGAGAAGTTCTCTTCAATCAAGGGTCGCCAGAGTTGTAGGAGTAGGATTCATGGCAGTAGGGACCTTTTTGTGAAGAAGACAAAGAAGTTGGGGGGCTATTTGCAAGGAATTCAAAAAGCTAAGGATTTGAATGAGATAAAAAGAGTATGACTGGACCAAAATGCAAACTTGGTCAAGATGATCTCAGATTGGGCCCAAATTTTGGTATAAACCTAATTTTAACCCAAGGAATCCAATGGTGAAGTTAGATTTAGGTTTTGACCTTGTTTGACTGGATAATTTATGCAAAAACCTAAATTAGGGCAAATGTCTGTCTAGGACTCTATTTTGAGTCAAGACGGGTTCTGATGGTCAAATTGAAGGTACCAAACTGTGGAGAATATTTTTATATGCATTTTAAAGGGTTTAGGTGAATTTCATCCTGACCAGAACCTTAGTTAATTAAGCGAGTCTGTTTTTAGGGTTTCAGATGTCATTTAATTCCCAAAGCACGCGAAAATCCTTTTTTGATTGTTTTAACTCACTTGTTAAACTCTTAAGATCATTTGACTTTTAATTAACCCCTGAGAAAACCTATGCTTGTTCTACATTCAAGATATGATGGTAAAATTACAGTTTTAACCCTGGTTTCTTGTATTTCTCTCTGAAAGAATTTGCAATGAATTGTGACCTTGTGATGGTTATGTAGGAGCATTTAATGACTTAATCAGAGCAAATTGAGCTAGTTATGGCTCATGATGGTGTTTCCATCATACCCCCATGCTTAGCTTTTCTAGTCCCTTAACAAAATCTCATGGAATTAACTTAAATTCTAGACCATGCCTTTTTATGCTCAGATTTCTGCTGTGTGCTTTCTTTTGTAGATTAGGTCAGAATGCCAATTGTAGGCCTAAAGGTACTCAAGTACTAATCAAGATCCGAACTTGACCAGCTCTAGCCTTAATCCGCCGCAAAGGTTTCTAAGGCCCACAGGAACTAACCTAAGGTTCATTGAACTCCGCGGTTAAGGCACCCGTGCTTAAAACATGTTTAGTCCTGGTTCAGTTTGCAATGTATTTTTGTAAAAGAGTAACAAAAGATTTTTTACTTTTGGAGAGTTTTCTCTCTTTTTTCTTTCTTTATTTCTAGCTTCGGATTGGCTTTACAACATGGTTTGTATTGGATTCCTGGTTCCCACCATTAATCCTCGTAGGGTCCCTGGCAATCGATGCTTCGAGATAGCACTGCCCATGGCAACCCCCAAAACCCTAGCTTTTGACACTTCAAGATAGTGTCTCCCATGGCATTCTGTAGCTAAATTCAGGCCCTGGCAATCGACATTTCGAGATAATCCCGCCATTGGCACCTGAATCAGCATAATGTGCTTACATGCCCCTGGTAGGATATTTAGATATCTAAGGAGACAAGCACTGAGGAGACGGTATGTTATTGTGTATCTTCGAGGGGAATTTCCTACCTCTTCACGTCGGAAACTCTTCCAAAGCAACTTGTGTTGATCAGCTGCTCCTAATCTAGGTAGCTTTTCAGAATAGAATTAAATCATTTGTGTGATTTTGTTAATTAAGCGCACTGAACCAGACTATGTGTGGTTTAGGGTGCTTAGGTTACCGAGTCCTGAGAACCAAAGGTCAGTTAACGAGGCCGAATAATCCCTAAGCCTTAGACCTAATACTTAAATTTCGCATTTTCCCCATCCTCTTGAGAACTATCCAAATCTTCACGAATAGTTGAATTTTTAAGCCTAAAATCATAGCCCAAGAGGCCTAAGATCAGTGTTCATACTATTCTTTTTTTGTCGGTTAGCAGATTTTGTCTTTCATTTACTTCTTTTCGTTTGGTCTAAATTAAGTAGATTCCTTAATCTTTTACTAATGACTAAAATTGTTGCTCCATTTTGACATTTATATCATCTCTCCTTTTTTCCTCCTAAAAAGTGATACACAAATTGATCTTTCAAAAATTCCTCTCTTCTCCATTTTTTTGTCTTTTTCAATTTTTTATTTTTTTGATTTTTTGGAATATGTATTTTTTTTTTAGAACCCTTCCGAACTTTGAATTTTTGTATGCTTGCACTTTACCACTCCCCATACCTAAGTTTTGCAATGTCCTCATTGTAAATAGATGGTATGAAACAATTTTGGGTTCGGGAATTAGAACAGGATAATTGATAAGCACGTATAAATTCATCATAAAATGCTTATTTATAATAGTTCCTAGGCATAGCATTGCATATCATGATATAAATATTGCATAAACATCCATTGCATTGCATCTAGGATAGTTGTATATTATGCACATTAATTCCATCATTTTACAAGGCCAGGAGGCAGTGCGACATCTTTACGGGCCTTAGATGAAGAATCCGACCATGCGGATGGATTCAGAGTAACGATCACAGTCCGTCAACGTGGGAATCGCTTAGATCTGAGCTCTATAACACCCTCCGCAAGAAGAAGAAGATGGACGGCCCAGATGGCACCACGTGGCGCCATCCAGGCCACCCCACCTGAGCCAAGGAGCCTCCAAGCCCACCGCAAGATCAGATCCCAGCCGTTGGATCTCAATCCAACAGCTGAGATGCGCACTCCACGGCTAAAGAAGCGCCTCATCAAGTGAGGAGTCACCACAACCATTGGATCTCCATCCAACAGTCGTGGGCGCGGGAGCTTAATTCAAAAATGAGATACAAGACGGCCCTCAGCATAGTGGTCTGCGCCTCCACTCTCAAAGCGCGGCCGTGCGTTCGAGACCCCGCACATGAATTTTATCCGCTGAATCGAAGGCGGGAGGAAATGGAGCCGTCGATGGAGGATCGGGCGGCGAAGGAAGTGGCTACGTGGATGCACCATAGAGCGTGGATGCGACACGCGAGCATTGACGTACATCGAGAATGAGCCATCTAACGCGCGCGACATCCGACGGTTGAGGGCGAGGCGCACGATTCAAATTTGGCGAAAGGGTGCGATCCTCTCTCGACCGTTTGATCCTTCATCCAACGGTTAGGATGTGCTCGTGCTTGCATGTGCAATGACAGCTGCGAGCATGGGCGGTGGGCATTGGCTTTACAACGATAGAAGGGCGGGCCTTTAGTGACCCTTATAGCTATCACTAAATGGCCTACGCAGTGCGTGCGCCAGCCCAAGCAATGAAGAGGCGCGGATCTTGAGCGACAGCTTGAGCGGCCTTTAGTGACGCTTATATCTGTCACTGGATGCCTGTGCGTGGGGCTCTCTCCTTCCCTCCACTATATAAACACCCCTACACACCCATTCCTCTTCATCTCTACCTACTCTACTCCCACCTACTCCCAAGCTCTAGCAAGCCTACCAACGCTCCATTAGAGCTTGTTCTCAAGCTCCCAAGGCGCCTATTAGTATAGCAAACCTCTGCCCCACCAAATACTCCAACTTCCCATCCCCCTTCATAGGTCGCCTTGGAGCCATCCTCCCACCTCCATTCCATTAGCAGATCATCTCCGTCTTCTCATCTCCATTTCGGAGCCATGCCGAAGCTTTCCTCAACCCGACGTCCTCCTACATCTCACCTCCGTTGTCCCACTCCTCACCTCCTTCGTCCAAGCTTCCGCTAGGCGCCGTCGTCTCGCTGAACAGCCGATTCAGGAGATTTCCTCTCACCCCCCTCTCTTTTTATGCTTTCATAGTAGATTGTAATAGACATTAATGCAATACAGCACATTTGATTCCATCTCTATCTTGTGATTACTTGTCTCTTATTTCAAAAATAAAAAAAATAACAAAACCCTAAAACTCCAAAAAGAAACAAATCGAAGCGCAGTTTTCACTTAAAGTAAACGTCGCCTCCTTGTGTTCGACCTGGGACTCCCTTGGAGTTTCGGTATAAATTTTATCTGATTGACGTGTTTTGCAACTACGACGACGTAATCCCGATTTCTAACACGCGAAACATACCCAACCATTTTGCCACCGTTGCCGGAGAGGCAACGGAATTTACTTTATTGTTTATTGCATTTCTACATTTACATAGCACTAACCCTACTTGTCTTTGATCTACCATCTTGCAGGTACCCTAGCATGGAGATCCAAGTGCGGTAGATCGGAGTAAAGTGCGGGTAGAGTACTCTGTAAGTGTCCCCCTCATTTCCCCCCACTAGTTCATTTCGCCACACTCATAACCAAGACCTAATCTACTTAGGTGTTTGCATAAACCCTAGGATAGAATTGTTTATCTTATTTGCCACCTTCATCCTCGCATTTTAAAAAAAAAAGTGATACTTTCTGTGGGACGAATCAATATACACACTTTATACACCCACATTTGAGGCACATAATCGGACTTGATTTTCATCTACTCAACCGGGCTTCCGACCTGTGGACCTGGTACATGAATTCAACACATAAAAGAGTAGAAATCATATTAGGTTAACCACCTTTTTGTGTGCCTTAATCGGTGGTGCATTTGAGCCAATTGAGTGAATTGTTTGGGCCGCACCACCTAATTTAAAAGAGGTTCATTTTCTAGTTGTCCCATAGGATTCATTAAGGGCCCATCACATTCCAGAGCATAAATTTCCCAAGCCTAAATAAAATCAATTAGATGTTGGCCCTAAGGATTCATTCGCTTTTCAGGATCCAGATTGAAATTATTCACGATTAACCTGCTTATACTAGTCAATCTAATGTCTAACTAGGGGAGTAATGTCAAACAACTACGATTGGGGGGTACACTAAGAACCAGAGGTGCAAGCTAAAGGAAGAATCTTTTCCCCAGTCCCTCATTCTAACTGGTCGGATTGCCTGGACATAAGTAGAGTAAATCGTCCATAATCTTAGGATGGATTCTTAGAGTCAGTAGACCTTAGCTACCGCATCTAAGGACAGGCTTGTATTCTTGTGCTGCAGGGTTCTCTCTTTTCCCTGTCCTTCCAACTTCCTTCCAGTGTATGCTTGGGAGGAGGTCATTGAACCCTAGATTGGAAGGACCTTTAGACCATTCTAGGAGGCAGAGGTTGAGTTATAGCCAAGCAGATCCCATGGCTGATCAGCAACCACCTCCCCCTCCCCCAAACCAACAGGAGCTGATTCAGAGGCAGTTGGAAGAATTCTAGTTGATGCAGCAATGGTTCCAACGTATGCATGGTCAGGGCACTCGGCCCTTGAAGGATTTCTACGACCCTTCAAACTATGGGGAACATCCTGGCATCATGATTTCCACCAGAGACATAGAAATCAAGCCCCAAGTCTTAAGTTTGATTAAGCATTTCCATGGGCTTGGCTTGGAGGACCCATTCCAGCACTTGGAGGATCTGACCACTTTGGTTCAAACCACCAGAGTAAGGAATGTGAACGAAGAGCAAATGACCATGAGGCTTTTCTCCCAGTCTCTTAGGGATAAGGCCACACATTGGTACCAAACTATAGGAAGGCCGATTGAAACTTGGGCTGCTCTTAAGTCTACTTTCTTGAAGAAATTATTTCATATCGGAAGGGCCAATGCCTTGCAATGAGCAATTACCACTTTCGCCCAGTGGCTGGGGGAACCGTTTCATGGTGCCTGGGAGCGATTCTAGGAACTTTTGAGGAAGTGTCCACACCAGGAGGTGCTAAAATGGCAACTCGTGTAGATTTTCTATCATGGACTGGTTGAGCAACTCCGTAATCACGTGGATGCCTCCTGCGGAGGCAATTTTCTCAATAGGGATGCAGATAGCGCATACGACCTGTTTGAGAAAATGAGCAAGAACTCAATTAATCATGCCTCTACGGATGCATTCAACCAGTCCCAACAATGTAGGTCAAGTGCTAATGAGATCCAGGATTCTCATTCATTTGACATGGAATTAATTTGTAATAAACTGGATAAAATAGACTTGGTTGCTAAGAAAATAGAAGAATGGATGTTTGGGAATTTAGGAAACACTTCTTTACCCACTCAATTCCAGAATTCGGGATTCCATTCCTCACGAGCTCCCACGGGGCGAGAATTCATGAACCAACTCGATTTGGCTCAACCTATGTGCCAGGATTTCTCGGAACCATATGGGTTCCAAATTGAGGCCTTTGATCCCAGTTTCTCTGATCCTTCCTTTTCTCCATCCTCGTTTTATGAGGATGCATATGCAATGCAGGAGAATGTTAGGTCCAACCCGTATTCCAACACTTATAACACGGGGTGGAGGAACCACCCTAACTTCTCCTGAAAAAATCAGGGGCAACAGACCCAATCTCGACCTAGCAACTATGCATCTCAAAAACCTCTGGGTCAGGGTCAAGTATACACCCAGTTGCCCCCAAGACCGGTTAATTAGCCATCTTGGAATGCCCAACAATTCGCAGGGCAGGCTGATTTAAACCGGCAGATGGTAGAAATGCAAGGGTCCATGCTTCAGCTTATGCAACAAATGAAGACATCCTTAGATAACTTGCAATCCGAGTTAATTGCTAACACCTGACAACCCGGATCTCTACCATCTCAACCTGTACCCAACCCATGCAATGTGCAAAATCAGGGCAAGCATGCCCAAGGGTACGAGAATCAAAGGGACTCACACGAACATGCTCAGGTGGTTGAGCAGGGTCCCTCATCTTCTTCCTTTGGTTACATGACTAACCAAGGACCTCCAATCTTCACTAGCCTACCTCAAGACCCAAACCCGTATGCCTCTGCAAACTCTGTCACCTTGAGAAGTGGAAAGCAAACCCGGGACCCTAAATTGCCCTCTAGATGCCAAAACCCTAGGGAGCTTGAGAGAGAAAAGGAGATTGAAAAAGACAATAAGGCCCAGGGACTGGAAATTGAAAATTCCACCCATATCCCATTTCTTGAGGCCTTATTGAAAACCAAGAAGAAGAAAACCCTAAACAGCAATGAGGAGCTTCTGGATTTATTCAAGAGCGTAGAGATCAATATTCCGCTCCTCGATGCTATTAAGCACATCCCGGTTTACGCTAAATTTTTGAAAGAACTGTGTACCCAAAAGCGTAAACCGAGAGAACCCACTCCGAGGAAGGTGATTCTCTCTAAGTAGGCAAGTTCTGTGATCCTGCATCACCTTCCTCAAAAGAAGAAAGATCCAGGTGCCCCCTTGATCTCATGCATTATTGGGGAATACACTTTTGATAGAATACTATTGGATCTAGGTGCATCCATCAACCTAATCCCGACTTCTCTTTATGAGAGGTTTGGGTTAGGTGAACTAAGGCCAACCTCAGTAACGCTACAATTAGCAGACCGATCGGTTACCACACCGAGAGGCGTTATTGAGGATGTAATTATCAAGGTCAAGGATTTCTATTTTCCTGTAGATTTCCTCATCATTGACATGGATGTACCTGATGATTTGAGGAACACACCCATCATTCTGGGGTGTCCATTCCTAGCTACCGCCATGGCCAACATAAACTGTGAAAGTGGTAGTATGGAGATCACCTTTGGGGATAAGAAATTAACTCTGAATATTTTTAAGGAGATAAGAGGATTTGAGGATTGTGGATTCATTGAGGAACTCGAGGATCAAGATTTTGAGACGTGTATGACAATCAATGCACTTGAGGACTCCATTAGCTTTAGCGAACCCAACCCATAACCCTCCTCCGTGGTAGACTTGCCACATCCTGAAGAGGCTGTTAATTTTGTTCATTCCCAGCCTCTTCCACTGGATCGTCCTGATGAATCTTCATCAACATCCTCTCTACCTTCTGTTCTAAACCCACCCCAGCTGGAATTCAAACCATTGCCCAAAAAATTGAAATATGAGTTCTTAGGACCTGAAAACACGCTCCCTATGATTATTAGTGCTGATTTGACTAAGGAGCAAGAATCGAGGTTAATTAATTAAGGTCTTTAAAGACAATAAGGAGGCAATTGGTTGGATCATCCACAACCTTAGGGGGATCAAGCCATCTTATTGTAATCATCGTATTTTCATGGAAGATGGATCCCGCCCTTCTCGCAAAATGCAAAGGAGACTAAATTCGAATATGCGAGAAGTGGTCGAGAAAGAGATAATCAAGTGGCTCGATGCTAGGATTATTTACCCAATCTCAGATAGTCCGTGGGTTAGCCCCATTCAGATTGTACCCAAGAAGGCGGGAATAACTGTTACGACTAATGAGAAAGGGGAAACCTTCACCACTTGTTCAGCTTCTACTTGGATAGTCTGTATTGACTATAGGAAGCTGAACATAGCCACTAAAAAGATCACTTTCCCTTGCCATTCATCGATCAAATCCTCGAAAGGTTAGCTGGGCAAAAATATTTTTGCTTCCTAGACGGTTATTCGGGATATAACCAAGTCCCTATCCATCCCGAAGACTAGGAAAAGACAACTTTCACATGTCCCTACAGAACCTTTGCATTCCGTAGAATGCCGTTCGGGCTTTGCAATGCGCCGGCGACTTTTCAAAGGTGCATGCTGGCCATCTTTTCTGACTTGGTGGGAGATTGTCTTGAGGTGTTCATGGATGATTTCTCCGTTTTCGGAAGTCTTGCCTGGCTAACCTGGAATTGATCCTCCAGAGATGCATCAAAACACGGCTATCCTTAGCTGGGAAAAGAGCCACTTTATGACTCAGTGATATTCGACTTTCATAGTGCATGTTTATAAAGGATGGATACGTCGTAGTATGTCTCGAAAAATGATTATCAATTTTATTTATTTATTACTCAAAATTCAAAAACATTCCGAGGTTGAACTCAGGGAGCAATTAGGTATTTAGAACTAAAATATCACAATTTCAATTATGTTTAATACTGATGCAAAAATAAATGCTATAGACAAAAAAGGAAATAAATTTTTCTTCTCTTCTTTCTCTCCTCTTTGCTCTCTCTCTTCTTTCTCTGTCTTCAGACGTCTGATTCTGTGAATCAGATGCCTTAAGTGGCATTTGCTACAGTGCTAGCGTCTTCTTTTTCTTCTTCTCCTTGGTTCTTTGTTGCACTTCTTCTTTCTTTCTTTCTCTACGGCTGCTCCTTTAGTTGCTCTTCTTCTTCCTTCTTTCTTCTTTGGCCAAGTCCTTCTCTTTCGCTGAGTCTCCTTGGCTTCTTCTTCTCTTCCTCTTCTTCTGCTTCTGCTCCTTCCTCTGCCTTCTTCTGCTCTGGCCTGGCTAATTCCTCAACTTCTTCCTCTTCTTCCTTCAGCTAGCTGCACCTCCTCTTCCTTTTCTTCTTCTTTCCCGCAGCTGCTTCCTCTTCTTCCTTCTTCCCTGCACAGGTACGAAGAAGCAAAACCTACCCCCTACCCTCCTCGCGTCGCTCTCTCTTTATTTCTTTCTTCAGTTCGCTCTCCCAAAGCCAATCGGGTATTCGGGTTAGGTCAAGCCCACCTGGGTCCAAGCACACTGGCGTGGGTGATGCGCGAGGAGTGCAGGGTTATCGGGTCAAGTCAGCCAGGTCCGCGGAGGAGTGAGTGAGGACGAGGCGGGTGAGTGGGTGAGGGGACCTCACCTCATGTTCTGAGGCAAAGAGAAGGAAACACAAAATCAATTTATGCTATGCACCTATGCTGAGAACTTCCGAGGTGGGACTAAAGTCCTACCCGCTTCTTCGCACGTCCGCAGGGAGGTGCTTCGCTCAATTGTCACAGCTGCAGTCACTTGCTGAGACAATCTCTTGGCTGGATGTGTTCGCGCACCCAACCCGCGTAGCCTGGGGGTCTCTCTTGGAGCAGAGAGTGACCTGGAGCTACTTGAAGCTTGCTTCAAGCTTAGCGACAATGGCGAAAGGGGCGGCAAACCTGAAAACACGAACACGGCCTTGCGGCTCTGTCAGATACCTTGGGGAGCTTCGCTAAGGTGTGGCGAAGGTGGCCCGGTGGTCGGAGTGGCGTGAGGGCGTCTGTGCGTGTGTGCCTAGGGCACATTGTGTGCATGCAGGTGGGTGTGTTCGAGGGGTGATTCGAGTGAGTGGCGTGGTGCGTGGAGGGGGGGAAAATGATCAGGGAGTGATGGTGGAGCTCGTGGGCTTGTTGGTGAGGGTTGTGGTGGCCTATGGAGGTGGAGCGGCCTCGCTGAAGTTGGTGGCCGAAGGTGGAGAGGGTGATGGTGGTCTGTGGTGTCGAGGGGTCGAAGTTGCAAATTAAGAGAGGGGAAATGAAGAGGGGAGTGAGGAAAACTTATCTAACAGGTTTGGAGTGAAAGGGGGAGGTGAATGGCGAGTAGCGAGTGCTTGCCGTCATCGGAGATGAAGGTGCCCAGGGGAGGAAGACAACGACGATGAAGGGGGTTGGAGGGCGTGCGCTGGTATGGCGTGGCATGGCAGAGGACGGCGGAGCTGGCTCTGCTGCTGGTACGGTGGCAGAGCGACGAGAGAGGGAGGAAGAGTCACCAGAAGCTCTGGGCAGTCGACCGGAGTTGGGAGGAGACGAATTGGAGGGAGATCTTTGGCCAATTTGAACTTGGAGGAAGCGACGTGGTCTACCCTTAAATAGGCACAGGCAGGGTGGGAAGTGCACGAGGGCGGCGGGAAAGCCACGTCGGAGGTAAGGCCGGTCGGAGACCCATACCTCTCAAGCGTTCGCACGAGAGGTATGCTAGTTTTCAGGGCATGGGGAGCAGCCCATGCGGGGGCGGGGGCGGCTCCCCATGTAGATGAGGCGTAAACCTCCGCGCAAAGTCGCCGAAAGTATGGCCCCTACTGTGAATGGCAGAGGGACCGAACTGAAGAAAAAGATGAGAAAGCTGAGGGGGTAATCGCAAGGGTTTCAAAAAGTTGAGGGTCAGAAAGTAATTTTGAGGACCAAATTGCAAAGTGGGTCAAGACGACCTTCCCTTAGGTCCAAATTTTGGTATAAACCTAATTTGGCCCTAAGGAATCTAATGGTGAAGCTGGATTTTAGGTTTGACCATGTTTGGCTAGATATTTTGCATAAAAATCTAAATTAGGTTAAATATTGGGTATAGACCCCAATCTAGGTCAAAATAGGTTCCAAAGGCCAAATTGAAGGTTCTAAACCCTAGGGGATATTTTTCCATGAATTTTAGAGGGTTTAGTTGATTTTTATCCTACCTAGAACCTTGTGAATTAAAGTGGATTTGTTTTAGGGTTAAAGAATGTCATTTAATTCCTAGATTTCGCCATAACCATTTTCTAACTAAACCATCCCACTTTTTCTCTTATTAAGTTCAATTGACCTATGTCTAGACCCTTAGAAATCCTGTTGATGTTCTGCAATGGTAAAATTACAGTTTTACCCCCTGTTTCATATTTTCTTTTCAGCTCAATAATTCCCCGAATTAGACCTTCTCTTAGGTTATGTAGGAGCTTCTGTTCACTTTATTAGGTCAAAATGTGCTAGTTAGGGTTAATGATGAGGTTCTCATCACTCAGGAAGGCATTGTCCTAGGTTATGTGGTCTCTAGTCGGGTATTGAAGTTGATAGAGCTAAGGTGGATGCTATCTCTAGACTTCACCCACATCTGTAAAACAGATCCGCTCTTTCCTTGGGCATGTGGGTTTTTACAGAAGATTCATTAAGGATTTCTCGAAGGTTGCTCAACCCTTGAGTAACCTTCTGGCCAAAGACACGCCGTTCGAGTTTGGTGAATCATGAAATAAAGCATTTGATTTATTAAAAACAATAGTTACCTGTGCCCCGGTGTTGCAACCACTGGTCTGGACAACCCCATTTGAGATTATGGCTGATGCATCTGATTATGTCGTCGGGGCTGTCTTGTCAAAAGATTGAGAAAAAACCCTCTGTGATTTACTACACTAGCAAGACTCTGGATGAGGCCTAGAGGAATTACACAGTTACTGAAAAAGAATTGCTAGTCATAGTTTTCTCTTTAGAAAAATTCAAGGCTTATTTGTTAGGTTCTCATGTTATCATTTATACCGACCACTCGGCCTTGAAACATCTCATGGCCAAAAAGGATGCCAAACCCCGACTTATTCGTTGGATTCTACTGCTTCAAGAGTTCAATCTTGAAATCAGGGATAAAGCCGGGGCATAAAATGTAGTGGCGGATCACCTCTCGAGAATCCTAATTGATTCTCCTCATCCGGATGTCCTGATCTCTGATACTTTTCATGATGAGACTATCCTCACAGTTTCGGGTATCTGAACCCCTGGTTTGCGGATATTGTCAATTATTTGGCCATTGGTTAAACCCCCAAGATTGGACCAAACAACAATGGGATACACTTGTGTGTGAGGCCAAATATTATTTTTGGGACGATCCCGAGCTGTACCGCATCGGCGTAGACCAGATTATTCGCCGATGCATCCCGGAAGTTGAGTTCCATAGCATACATGAGTTCTACCACACATCTACGTGTGGTGGACACTTTTCGGGAAAAAAACGGTCGCAAAAATTTTGCAATCTAGATTCTATTGGCCGTCATTATTTAAGGATGCCCAGGAATTCTCTAAGTCATATACCCGATGCCAGACACTCGGGAACATGGCTAAGAGAGATATGATGCCCCTGAACCCAATTCTTTTGGTCAAAATTTTCGACATTTTGGGCATCAACTTTATGGGACCCTTCCCTCCTTCACTTGGACACCAGTATATTCTGGTCGCTGTTGATTACATGTCCAAGTGGATTGAGGCAATTCCCACCCGAACCAATGACCACAAGGTGGTCATCGATTTTGTGAAGAGAAATATCTTCAGTCGAGAGATCGGGGTGAATCATCGGATTTCCACACCTTACTACCCTTAGACGAACGGACAAGCCGAGGTCTCCAATCGAGAGATCAAGAACATTTTGCAGAAAACCGTTAGGCCTGATAGGAAGGATTGGACCCAAAAGCTAGATGATGCTCTTTGGGCTTACCGTACGGTGTACAAAATGCCTATTGGTATGTCTCCATTCCGTTTGGTGTTTGGTAAGGCGTGTCACTTACCCATAGAACTTGAACACCGGGCATTTTGGGCCATCAAGAAATGTAATGTGGACCTTGAGTTGGCTAGGAAAACCAGGAAACTCCAACTATCTGAGTTGAAGGAGCTTCAAAATGATGCTTATGAAAATGCTAGAATCTATAAGGCAAGGACCAAAACTCTCCATGACCAGATGATTTCACGTAAGAGCTTTGAGCCGAACTAGAAGGTCTGACTTTTCGATTCTCGATTGAAACTTTTCCTTGGTAAACTCAGGTCTAAGTGGGATGACTCGTTCGTTATTGAGCAGATTTTCCCTAACGGGGCCGTCGAAATCTCTGACCCAAAGATGGGTAATACTTTCAAGCTCAACGGACAGTCTCTCAAACCCTTTGTTGACCATGTGCTCCCTGAACCCATCTCGGACAAGGTTGCTCTTACCTTGCCATAAGCATTGTGGGCTGATCATTGCCCAGCTGAAGGCACTAAACTCAGCACATGTAAAGACTGTTCCAAGCTGACCAAAGTCTTATGGAAACCAGGCACTATTCTTCCACTTCTACTCTCCTGCATGCTTTCATTTTGAACAATGAGGACATTGAAATAGATAAGCATGGGGGGATGGAAATATCTTATAATCATTTTGTCAGTTGTAACAGTAATTTCCTGCTTTCTTTCATTCCATTTAAAAAAAAAAAAAGATTAGAATTAGGAGACGAGAACTTAGGCATTAGGAGTTGCAAACTTTATGAATTGATACTTTGAGACCTAAACACTTAGACTCTTCAGGTTTCGACCTTAATTAGCCTAGGTGTCCACTCGAATGTGGACTAAGTCTTGAGTCCTCGCCAATTCAAATTCATTTTTTTAATTTGGCTAATAAATTGGGATGATAAGTATGCGACTTATCAACCCGCCCTCTGATTTGGGGGGACTTTAAGCCTAAGCAGCTGCACACATTTTTTTGCACTGACTCACTTTTCAGCTGTTTCTTCGAAAATTGGGTAACTAATGAACTATCTAGGGTGGTATGGCTGGCAAGTTGTCGGTGGTAACAGCTCATCGACTTGTCCAGAGCCCAGTCACAAGACCATTTTCATTGTAGTGCCTTTAGGTAAATCTTAGATCAGGGAAGCCACCTACTTACAAAAAAATAAGAAGAAAAAAAAGGAAAAAATAGAAAAAGGAGAAAATAAAAAAATAAATAAAACCACACTTCATCGCACGAGTATGGCTGGCAAGTTGTCGGTGGTAACGGCTCATCGGCTAGTTGTCTAGAACCTAGCTCACAAAAAAATGAATAATATTTCCCAAAACACTTAGGGAAGAAGTGGGGAAGTAGAATAAACCGGGGAGATATATATTGGGTTTGCCCTTGTGTTGACCCCATAAATAAAAGAAGTAGGGAGAAAGCTACCGATCAGAAAGATAAACCTCTAAGCAAGGTTACCTAGGGTCGTAGAAACCCGAAGTCCATTTTAACAGCCATTTAGTGAGTCTCTCACTATTTTCACAAGATGCTTAGCACTTAGAGTCCTTTTCGAGTTTTGGGCGGGTCGTGTAGCTGTAAAAAGTTATCCTGGAACTCTCAAACTCCAAAAGTACAAAAAAAATCAGAAAAGAAGAAAAATAAAAAAATGTATTTTCCCTTTTCAAATAAGGCGAGGGCTTGGATGGTCTGCATTCTGGCAGACACCTGGGTGCTGTTGAGCTTTTGTAATTAGATCTTGGAGTTGAGATTTTCTAAAGCAATCAACGAATTTTGCCTAAATACTCGAATCTTGATTCTACTTTTATACATAGCATTTAGGTTCATTTTTGCTAGGGACTAGCAAAAAGTAAGCATGGGGGTATGATAAGTACATATAAATTAATCATAAAATGCTTATTTATAATAGTTTCTAGGCATAGCATTGCATATTATGATATAAATATTGCATAAACATTCATTGCATTGCATCTAGGATAGTTGTATATTATGCACATTAATTCCATCATTTTACATGGCCAGGAGGCAATGCATCTTTACATGCCTCGGATGAAGAATCCGACCGTATGGATGGATTCAGAGCAACGATCGCAGTCCGTCAACGCTGGAATCACTTAGATCTGAGCTCTATAGCACCCTCCACAAGAAGAAGATGGACGGCCCAGATGGCACCATGATGCACCATCCAGGCCACCCCACCTGAGCCAAGGAGCCTCCAAGCCCACCGCAAGATCAGATCCTAGCCATTGGATCTCAATCTAACGACTGAGATGCACACTCCATGGCTGAAGAAGCGCCTCATCAAGCGAGGAGTCACCATAACTGTCGGACCTCCATCCAACGGTCGTGGACATGGGAGCTTAATTCAAAAGCGAGACACAAGACGACCCTCAGCATAGTGGTCTGCGCCTCCACTCTTAAAGCACGGCCGTGCGTTCGAGACCCCGTGTGCGGATTTTATCCTCTGAAGTGAAGGTGGGAGGAAATGAAGCCATTGATGGAGGATCGGGCGGTAAAGGAAGCGGCTACGTGGATGCGGCACGCGGGTGTCAAGGCACATCGAGAACGTGCCATTTGACGCGCGTGGCATCTGATGGCTAAGGGCGAGGCACGCGATTCAAATTTGGCGAAAGGGCGCAATCTTCTCTCGGCCATTTGATCCTTCATCTGAGGTCAGGATGCATTCGCACTTGCATGCGCAATGATAGCTGCGAGCGTGGGTGGCGGGTGCGAGCTTTACAACGACAGAAGGCCAGGCCTTTAGTGACGCTTATAGCTGTCACTAAATGGCCTACGCAGTGTGTGTGCCAGCCTAAGCAATGATGAGGTGTGGATCTTCAACGACAGCTTGAGCGGCCTTGAGTGACGCTTATAGCTGTCACTGAATGCCTGTGCGTGGGGCTCTCTCCTTCCCTCCACTATATAAACACCCCTACACACCCATTCCTCTTCATCTCTACCTACTCTACTCCCACCTACTCCCAAGCTCTAGCAAGCTTACCAACGCTCCATTAGAGCTTGTTCTCAAGCTCCCAAGGCATCTATTAGTATAGCGAACCTCTGCCCCACCAAATACTCCTCCAACTTCCCATCCCCCTTCATAGGTCACCTTGGAGCCGTCCTTCCACCTCCATTCTGGTAACAGATCATCTCCTTCTCACCTCCATTCCAGAGCCACGTCGAAGCTTTCCTCAACCTAACATCCTTCTGCATCTCACCTCCGTCGTCCTGCTCCTCACCTCCTTCGTCCGAGCTTCCGCCAGGCACCGTCGTCTTGCCAAACAGCTGATTTGGGAGATTTCCTCTCACCCCCTCTCTTTTTATGCTTTCATAGTAGATTGTAGTAGACATTAATGCAATACATCACATTTGATTTCATCTCTATCTTGTGACTGCTTGTCTCTTATTTCAAAAATAAAAAAAATAACAAAACCCTAAAACTCCAAAAAGAAATAAATCGAAGTGCAGTTTTCACTTAAAGTAAATGTCACCTCCCTGTGTTCAACCTGGGACTCCCTTGGAGTTTCGATATAAATTTTATCTGATCGACGAGTTTGGCAACTACAACGGCGGGTTACTTGTAATCCCGATTTTTAACACGCGAAACGCGCCTGACCAATAATCGTGTGGGCGAACGGGTCGGGATGACTATTGCGGTCGATTTTAAGCCCTGGTACGAGTACTAGAGGTGGGATTAACTGTTCTAAAACTGAACTTAGAGTGTAATAGATGTGAGGTACAAAAGGATAATCAGAAGGATCTCGGGTTTTTGGAATGATGAGTCCCGTTAAGCGCTAAATTTAATGCCTTCAACCGAGTAGAAATGGTCATGGAGAAGGAGTGATTAAATCGGATGAGTTTTGCAGAACAAGTACCTTGATTAAAAGCCTGGTTGGTCCAACCAGGTGCTTGTTCAGGTCAACAGGCTAATGATGTAGCCCAAACCCAATCAATATGGTGGGTTGATAGATGTGGATCAAGAGATGGGTGCCCACAAGATGCTGTGGAGCTCAAAAGGATGTGGAAGTGAAAAGGTAGGGTTTGGTTGAATCGGATCAGCCTGATCAAAGTAGGGATCCTCAAATGAATAAGAATCAGTGGAGGGTGTAGGAACCCTACAAGAGTGATCAGAGAAGGATGGGGAGTGATTTGTAGTCTGATCGATGTCCGAAACCTGATTGGAATATGGAGGAGAATCATCTGCAATCGGCTCATTGAGAGGAGAATCAAAGTAGAAATTGAGTCTGATAGCGGGTCAGGGTTGAGAATGGGTTTGGGAAGGTTCTGCATGTGTAGAAGAGGTGTTTTCTTTCAAATCATTAACCTCAGCATTAGAATCAAAAGACGAGTCATAGTTGTTAAGGTCGTAAATTGGCTCGTAGTCATCAAGAGACAACAGTTCTCTAAAATTAGAGTGAGATTCAAAATCGTCGGAGAACTTGTGAGAATCATGTTCTGAATTTGATTTGGGATATGAGATTCCACCACAGAATAACTCAAGATGTGGACAATCAGCAACCTGACTTGGGTTTAACCTAGTTTCAGATTCCGAGCTCACAAAGACGCCCTTATTAGGTTTGGGCTCGGGTTCTTGGCTTGTAGGGTAGACCTAATCAAAACCCAACTCTTCTAACTTGTCGATTTCTATATCATAGATTGGCGTGACCCAATCTGATTTGTTTCGCACGGGGCCTCATAATCATCCCAATAAGGCTCAAATTCAGATTCTAGGTTAAGAGTGTGGGTTGGATCACTAGGATCTAGATTGGGCTCTACAGGGATGTCAAAATTACTCTCGAGAGTCACCTTATTAGAATAAGGAGCGTAATTTACACCCTTGAGAGGTTCTGATTCATTCTTGGTATCATAGCTGTCTGGAACATTAGGGCACGGTAGGGTTGGTCGTAATCGTGACCACCTGTAATCGGATCTTCCCTACCCATTTCAAGATCAAGTATGTCAATTGCTATGAAATTTGAATTGGAATTCGTCTGGGTTGGAGGTTCGTAATAAGCTTGATTATCAAACTCGGGATTTGGGAGATTGTATTGGTTAATCCAAGATGTCGCAAGGGTGTGTTGATGCTTATGATCGATAACACATTTAAACATCTGCATTACCTTGTCTCTTATTTTAAGGTCATCTCGGTGTACTTTCCATAGTGATGGCTCAAATCTACACAAGATATACTCACCATTATGCCATCTCTCAATTTCCCGGTATTTTGGAATGAGAACATCCTAAGTTGCCCCATTTTATAGTTGTGTCAAAATTAGCTATGCTTGTTCTAAAATGAATGTTGTTGTGTTTGACACATTAACCTGTATATCCTCAAACGGGTCTGCTAACATGTTAGGTTTCATCTTTGAATCAAATGGTGGAATCAAGATGTAGAATCAAAACTCAAGATTAGATTTGAAGTTGATCATGCCTGAAAGAAATCCCTAAGATAATCTAGTGAGGCTTCTTAGGTTGAAAACCTAATAGCATTCCTGTGTATGTGTTCCAATAGAAGGGATGAGGGGCTAAATGAGAGATTTTACCCAATCAAGGCACCCAAAGATTTTTGGATGGCTAAGGCAATTTCGAAGCAGATGATACCTAAGAATCAAATATTCTCACACCTTAGAGGTACTTGGGCAGCCAGGAAGGGAGAGCCCTGCAAAGACCCCTACACGGTAGAGCATCCCCACTAGTTATAGGATTTCCCCCACCCGATCTTCCTTATCACTGAGGGTCCAGGTAGACCGGAATGTACGAACTTAAGTCCTTAAGTCTACCAATTTTATGTCCTATTTTGTGCCTTTGTTTTCACTTGATTAAAAGTTAATTTGACTTGTGACCTAATTTGGAGGTTGGTTGGCCTACAAGGTAGACCAATTTCACCTGACCTGCCCTAAAGATGGCAGAATGAGATCTATGTCAAGACCTAGAAATCACTCTGATTTGACTCTCAGGTTATTAAGTCCAAGGATTTTAAGGTTCAAGTGAATTTAAAGCCTGATTTTTTGGGTTTTGTTGATTAGCTCTTTTCAACCAAGGGCTTGGGTAACACACAAATGCGGGTGGGTTTGTTTTCTTTTATGCAGACAAGTGTGAACTAGCACTCCAAAACCCTAAAAATTGAAACCCTAATTGGCTCTATTCTGCATCCAATTTGATCTTTAAAAATGTTCACCTTGGGCTTCAAGCAAGAAATGTGTTAGCCTAAAGTGATAAGAAATTAAGCATAGTCCTTAATTGCGTAGCAATCATAGGTCTTAATTGACCTAAATTAAGCTAAGACTTAGCATAAGTTAGGGTTATTCATGCATGCATACGCATTATCTGCATCTTTACTACTTTCCTTTAGCTATGCATAAAATAATGTTATAATGTGCTGATTAAGTGTATTATGTCGATTGCAGGCAATAAGCAGATCTGGAGTTGGATCTGGAGCAAGATCTGAAGCTGGATCTGAAATAAAGGGAGTTGTGGCAGTGCTAGAGCAGAAGGCCTAGTTTAGATGTAGGAATAATAATGTAAGGGGGTTAAAGGTTTTCTATTCTATTAAGTAGAAATAAAGCAGTAAAATGTGAAGAGCTTAGGTCCATCCTAGCCCTAGGATAGCCTAGAGACTTCCCCAAGCCTTAGCCACCTTTAGATTAGGTCACAACACTCTAGGAAGCCCTAAAACCCTAGTTCCAACCCTTCTCTGGACGTCCAGATAAGTTTTAAGACGTCTAGGACCCTTAGCCAACTCCCGCACACTTCAAACCCACTTCTGCAATGTTATTGGACATCCAGACACTTTGTCAGACGTCCAATTTCTGCAGAATACCCAAAACAGAACCCGAAACCCTTCCTGACTCTGATTGGATGTCCAGACAACAAGTCTGGACTTCTAATTTTTGAGTATAAGACGTACGATTCTATAATTAGACGTCTGATACTGCTCTCCAATTCCTATTTTGAGATTTAAGCCTTGATCTTGGATCTCTAGGTCCCTAAACCCAATTCCAATCCCATAGGAACCAAAATTAAGGTGCCCTAACCCTAGTACATCACCTCTAGACCTCCCTAAGGACCTAATTAGGTCCTCACTAAACCTAATTGACTTGGATCTTAGTCAATTCCATCAGCCTATTCAATTGGACTCATTGAGTCCAATTGAGCCCTGATCTCAGCACACACTGTCCAATTGGACTCAGTGAGAGTCTAATTGACCTAGACTTGACTTAATTAAATTGTTTTACTCTCAATTAAGTTTCCACACACCCAATTAAACTTGTATTAAGTTTAATTGCACTTTACCTTAGTGAATTAGGGTTTATAACCCTAATTTGAGACTTACCTTGACCTAAACCCACTAGAACCCAACCTAATCAACCTAGCCACCTAAGTTTCGACCCACACACACCCACACACACCATCCACATGAAAATATCTAGCCTAGAGTTCTCTAGAACTCTCTACCATATGTGGTTGCCTTGGTTGCCAAAAATAGCAACCAAGAGCCATTCAATTTTTAGATCCACATTTGGTGGATCTAAAAACCACCATCCACCCTCTCTCTCTCACTCTCCCATGAGCTCCCACCATAGGCCTCTCTAGAGAATTCCATAATTCTCTAGAGAGCTTCCATTGGGTCTATAAAAAGACCCCATGGGTGGCCATTGGCACCCATTCACTCCCTTGGAAATTACTCTCCATTGGTGCCATTCACGCCACCTCCACTTAGCCACTCACTCCACCTCCACGAGCTCACTATCACCACCATGGAGGACACCATGCCAGGATGCTGGATCAACCCTACCTCTCTCCAAGGGTCGGCCTAAGCTACATTGGCCACCCCTCATTCTCCTCTCGACCACTCCAAGGCCATCGGGGACCACCCCTGAATGCCCTCTATTCTTTTAGCTCTAGATCATGCTCTTCATAATTTTTATTGCTTTCATTTAATGCTTAGTAGAGTAGTCTTACTTCTCCCCCAATGATGCATGCGAAATCCCCCCGTTGATTCTTGTATGCAATCGTTTTCTGGTAGTTAGATTTAATTTTAAGCATTCATGTATAAGCTTTCCTCTAGATTTCCTTGTGCAACAACTCTCCCATGATGAATGAAATTTCATTTTATATATATATATCTTATGTGTTTGAAATCAACTTGAGCTGAATGATTATCATATTTGAGTGATTTAAGTGCCTGCTCTTTAACCGCTTATATATTACGCACAAGCATGTTGTTTAAATAAAGTAGAGCGGCTTTAAGATCGATTTCGAAAATAAAAACAACGCCTCCCATAGACGAACGACCGGGACTCAAGTCTCGTTATCATTAAAAATCAAATCTTTGACGAACATTTTTGCGTGACTATACTACGATTTTTGACGACTTTCAAATGCGCGAAAACGGCTTTCTGTCGGTCCTTAATAGGCATAGGAAATTTGGGGTAAGGAATTCTAAACAGAATTGCTTCAAACTTCACTTAGATTTTAAAAAAAAATCGTAAATCAGGAAAGTTGCCTTTTAAATGATGATTACTATGAAAAATAAGATAGGTGATTCCTAATTGATTGTTTCCTTTTTTTTTGTCTTCCTAAGATTAGGAGGTTGATTAGGGAAGAATAGAGAAGTTACCTGCCCTGGAGTGGCTATTTTGCACGGAAGATCTCTTTGTGAGGTACCTCGCAAAATCACAATAAAGCAAATAGGGTAAGTCAGTGCTCAAATATAATTAAATAATGCAGAGAATAGCGGTGAATTACGCATTGCTCCCTGGCAATGGCTCCAAAATGTTAGTCGCTCTGAATCGGGTTTTAAAATCAATGCATTGCAGTATAGTTTGAATCAGTGCGAAAAACAAATAATATTTATTATTCGAACAAAAGTCCGAAGTCAAACACAAGGAGCAAATAGGAATTCAATCGCTAATCTCAATAAATAATGTAAATGAGCACAACAACTTAAACCAAATAATGATATTCAATAAATACTAATCTGTCACATTTGATATTCAATGAATTTTCATGTATCTTGAGATAATAAGAAAAAGTAGAGAAGCTAAAAGAATAGTGATTTAAATCACCAATCACTCTTTAAGTATATATATATCAAGCATTCAACCAATTTAAATATCTCAATAGTAACTCTAAATCAATCGTTCACAGTATCAATCCTTAAATCAGACGTTGGGTCTGATGATCAAACAACTTAACCAACAGATGCTACAGTTTTAGGGAAGCACTGTTCTTCTTCTTCCTCTTCCCTTCTTGGCTTCTCTTTTCTTCTTCTTTCTCCTTCCTAAGCCTCTTCTTTAGCTGCTCACTTCCTCTTCTGCAGAACTTCTTCTCTTCATAAGCCTTCTCTATTTCTTCTTTAGCCCTTCTTTCTTTCTCATGCACAAGAGGAGCAAACCCCTCTCAGCGGCTAAGTGCTAGGATCTCTGAAGAGCAAAACCCCCCCTACGCCAGCTCTCTCTTTCCTTTCTCTTTAGGTTTCCTTCTTCTCTCTCACCTTCCCAAGGTCAAGGTTCTGGTTATTGGGTAAACGGGCACACGTGCACCCAGGACTAGGCTCACCGGTAGTGGGTGGTAAGCGAGGTGTGAACAAGGCTTAGGGAGGTAATTGGGTGAGTGCTAGACCCGCGGGTTAGGTGTCGTGGGTGAGGCGTGTGTGAGTAAGGAGGACCTCACCCTCGTGTTAGGAGGTGAATAGCGTAGAGCAGAAAATGAATTTATTCGCGCATGCCTCTTCACTCGTTTTCGAGGTGGGACTAAATGTCCCACCCTTCCTTCACGCAGCGCAGCAGCAGGGTCCTTCATCCAATTGGAGGTGGTGCTGCTACTGGAATCTTGAATCGAGGACCTGGACACGTATGTCGGACGAATCCTCGTAGCCTGGAGTAAACGCCTGGAGTGAATGCGTCCTGGAGCAAGCTTGAAGCCTTGCTCAAAACTACGGTAATGACGGCGGAGGACCTATTACCTGAAACATGAAATAGGGCCTCGTGGCCACGTTAGAATATCTCAGGAGCTTCGCCGAACCACGGCGAGTGTAGCGGAGGTGGTTTCATGGAAGATGGTGGTCTGTGGTGGCCGGTCGGGATCAGGGAAGGTAACTAGCGATAGGTGTGTTCGGTGGTGTGATGGGGTGGACGATGGAGTGCGATAGGTTAGGATTTTTGTGCGGGAGGATGAGGGGAAGGTTATGCACTGGTTCGCGAGGGGTTTGAGTGTGTGAAGTGAGCAGAAATTCTCGCCAGTGATGTTGCCAGAGGTGGAGACGAAGGTGGCATGTGAGGGTTCGAGGGTTGTTTTTTTTGGGGTTTTGGGTAAGAAACTAAACCTAAGAGATAAAAGATACTAAGCTAACCCTAAACTAATGGACGAAAGGGGAAGAACAACACCGGCGTTGGTAGGCCGACGCCAGCGAAGAAGATACTCCGGTAGAGGGGGACTGCAACGACGATGGAGAATTAAGGACGCCCGCTAGTATGGCACGACGCGGAGGAAGGTGAGGAAGATGAATCTACCACTGATATTGTGGTCAAACGACGACAGGAGTCTGATGAGAGCCTCATCATGAGCCATAAGTAGCTCATTTTGACTTAATAAAGAGAATAAAAGCTCCTACATGACTTAGAGGAGGGCTTAATTGGAGGAATAAGTGTTCTGAGAAGAAAACATGAAATAAAGGTTAAAACTACAATTTTACCATTGCAGTACATAAACGGAATTTCTTAGAGATATGGCATAGGTCAAATGGTCTAAATGAGATAAAAAGTGGGTTGAATCAATCAGAAATGGGTTCATGTGCAATCTAGGAATTAAATAACATTTGGTAACCCGAAAATAGACCTGCTTAATTCAAAAAGGTTTTGGTCAGGATAAAAATCAAGTAAACCCTCTAAAATTCATGGAAAAATATCCCTTAGTGCTTAGAACATTCAAATTGGCCTTTGGAACCTAGTTTGACCTAGAATAGGGTCCTAGCTCATCAATTGACCTAATTTGGTTTTACGCAAAATGTCTAGTCAAACGTGGTCAAACCTAAAATCCAATTTCACCATTGGATTCCTTAGGTCCAAATTAGGTTTGTACCAAAATTTGGACCAAAGGGGAGGTCATCTTGACCTACTTTGCAATTTAGTACACTCAATCACATTTTGGTCCCTATCTTTTGAAAACCATCACATAAACCCCCTAGCTTTCTCTCCAATCTTACAATCAGGTCCTTCCACCATTATTGGGGAAGAATCCTTCTCCGACGAGGATGACAGGGGGGATACGCTCAGATCCCTCAGAGATCTCCTCCCAGAATTGGAAGGGAGATTCTCTAAGGAATCTCCTTCCATTTGAGCCCGATCATGATCTCTAATTCTTGTCCAATCTCTCGTGCGAACGCACGAAAGACTTGGATCCCAACCACCTTCCTTCTCCGGCTAGACAACGGTGGCCAAAAGCTTGCCCTCCATGCACCAGAAAGCTCGGCCAGCACCTATAAAAAGACCTCCGACCCTCTGCGAAATCCCTCAGACTTGTCTTGGCCGTAGAATCCTCCAAATTTCTTCTCTCCTTTCTCCGACCAAGAAACCCGCAAGCTCCGGCGGCTACCTCTCCTCCTCGTCGCTCTTCTGCCATACCAGCAGCAGAGTCTACTCCACCTCATCTTCTCGCGTCGCGCTGCACCAAGCGCACGCTTCCTTGACCTCCTCATCGCTGTTATCTCCCTCAGGGTTATCTTCTCCGATGACAGCACCAACGAGTCGTCTGACTCCGCTGCCCCCTTTCTCTCCCAACAGTCCAGATAAGTTCCCCATCTTCCACTCTTTCATTTCCCTCACTCTATTTCACACAAGCGACCCGACCCGACCCTGTCTTGAGCACACCTCGCGCACCACACTCATGCCAGTGCGCCTGGTCCCGGGCACGTGATCCGACCCGTTTACCCGGCACTGGGAGAGTGTGCTGAGAGTGGTTTACACAGAGAGAGAGAGAGACGCGTGGGTAGGGGGTTAGGTTTTGCTGTGCGTTGTTGTGTGTAGGATGCAGGGACTTAGCCGCTGTAAGCAGAGGAAGAAAGAAGGAAGGAGGCTCTGCAGAGGAGAAAGAAAGGCAAGGAAGAAGAGAGGCAAGGTAGAGAAGAAGAACAGAACCAAGGAGAACAGAACTGAAGAAGAAGAAGACAAGGGGTAGACAAAGATTCAAGAAGGCAAAGGAAAAGAAGAGAAAGAAGAAAGCCAGACCTTGGTCGCAGGAAGAAAAGAAATAAAGAAAGAGAAACAGAAGCAGCAAGGGAAGAGAAGAGAAGGAGCTTCTATTTTAGGACGTCTGATATTGTATCAGACGTCCATTTTTGTTCCCTTTGAGCAATTTCTTTTTATATCACTCTCATTAAACTAGTCATTTATTTTCATTTAAAAAGTTGTGTTCTCAAGTTTTGGAAGTACTTAGATTGCTCCCTTTGTTCGACCTCGGATACTCTGATTTTCAAGTTATAAATCTTTATTTGTTTTCGCGGAAAGTTCATCTATATTACAACGCATTAATTGTTAAAACACGATCTAGCCGCGTCAACATTTTGGCGCCGTTAACGGGGAGCAACGGGCACTTCTAAAGCTTTTGATCACAACTTTTGATCCAATAATTGACCTAATTCCTCTCTTTTATTGTGTTTGTCTCAGGGAAAGCAGAGAAAAGAAGAGCAGCTGCACAACAGACACTCCAAGGAATAGGTAATTTTCATTAGCCCTCTCTCTTAACTCCCTCAAAGTCTGAAAAAGGAACAAAAGAAGAATCAACTTAGGGCTACTTGTTTCATACTTAGTAATTCATCAAAGTTGCCTGATTTTCATTTCAACACATTTTTAACTGCTCATCCAACTAAGGTAAATAGGGCTAAAAACTTTCTTGATTGAGCCCTAGATACTAAATTTTGAGGCAACTAAATTGGACCAACTAGAGCCAACTTAAGGATTGAAAAGCTAGGGTTTTTAGAGACACATCTTCTCTTAAACAAAGAAAAAAAAAGTTTTTCCAAAAAGAGGTGTGCCTAAACCTTGTTTGAAAAGATCTATACAAGAGAAGCCCTAAGCAAATCAGGCTTTTAAATCCATTTGAACCCTAAAAGAAAGGACCCAAAAGCTCTCAAAGGAACAAGAGGTGAAGTTGATCCCTTGGGTCAACCAACCTTAAAATTAGGTCATTTTTCACTCAAAAGACCTAAAAGTTCAAGTGGAACCTTAAACACCTTGATCTTAAAGTAAAAAAGGTAGACTTAAGAGGTCAAGGTCCCCATTCTAGTCTACCTGGAATCGCAGTGATAAGAGAGATCAGGTGAGGGAAACCCTGTAACTCATGGGGACGCTCTACCGTGTAGAGGTCTTTGTGGGACTCTCCCTCTCTGGCTACCCAAGTACTTCTCAAGTGGACGACCTTTTTGACTAAGGGGTACCATCCGCCCCGAACCTCTATAGTCACCCAACAATTTTTGGGTGTCTCGATTTGGTCCAGCACCTTCTAATCTCATCACATCCTTCGTTGCATGTTCGGTAGGAGGTCCTTAAGACCATCCTTAAGACCTCCTTTAGAAATTCACCCTCGTTGAGGCCAAGCCTCGACGCCCTTGTTTGTGCAGCAACCCCACCACATAAATCTTTCATCTGATTCAAAACCAAGTTCTCCTTCTTCTCCCATCATGGCACAACCCAATGAAGAGGAGAACAACCTTGAGCACCAACTTCAACGCCTGAATGATCTCTTTCAAAACTTTGTAAACCCACCACAGCAACCTATGATGCGAGATCACTATAATCCCGCTGCGGTGGCTATCGAACCTCGAGTCCGAGTCCCGATTGGAGGTCCTGATTTTGAACTGAAGCCCAATATGATTCATGCCATACCAAAGTTTCATGGGCTTAACTCTGAGGATCCATTCCAACACATTAAACAACTCAAGCATCTGGCCCAGACCTTCGGGTCAGATCCACAAAACTGGGATATCCTACTCATGAAAATGTTTTCGTTCTCCCTCTCGGACAAGGTCGCCCATTGGTATCAAACTCAGACCCGTCCGATTAACACATGGGAGGAACTTCAGTCTGAATTTTTGAAAAAATTCTTCCCCGTTGGCCGGACGAATGCCTTGCGCCACCAGAACACTCATTTCACTCAACAACTGGGAGAACCTCTTCACGAAGCATGGGATCGATTCTTAGATCTCATGCGAAAGTGCCCCCATCATGGAGTTCTTAAATGGGAACAAGTCCAGTCCTTTTACCAGGGACTCCATGAAGACATTAGATTATTCGTCAATGCAACGTGCGGAGGAAACATCATGGGTCAACATGAGGACACGGTGTGGGAGATTCTCGAAAACATGTGCGAGAACTCCATAAATAATGACTCCATGGGATTATTCGACAGGACGAATGCCCGCACATTGACGAATCTAAGAGGGGCACATGAGATGCAGGACCTGTCCACTTCCGTCGACTTGGAACTGATGGCCAGTCGATTGGACAAGGTTTCTATCATAGAAAAGAAGGTGGACGAGCTAACCCGGCATTTGCAGCAAGCCACCTCTGCGCAAAACTCTTTTGCATGACCACCTCTGGCAAGGGAAACTGTGCAAAACATCTACCACCAATCTGCTAAGGGGATGGACCCATATCCACCCCCGTCTGCCTCTCGGACCGGAGTGACCTCCGATCCATTCTACTCGAGTTGGGGGAACTTTGAACCCTCGTATTCTGACTTTCCTGAGGTTCCTCAGAACTGTGAGGACCTCAACGCCATCCAGAATGACCCATTCTCCAATAACTACAACCTTGGATGGCGAAATCATCCTAACTTTCAGTGGATGGGAAATTCTCAGACTCAAAGACCACCATATCAACTCCGTCCACAAGCCCCTCGTCCATATCAGCCGCCTCAGCCTCGGCCCAATCCCACCTACCAATCCGGGCCAAACCAGGATCAAATGACCCTTATCCATCAAGCACTGGCTGACATTCAAAAGATGAATGCAGCAATGCAAAAATAGCACAAGGATGAGATCACAGAAGTTCGCAACCAACTGGCCCAGATGGCAAATTCCCATCAACCTGGCACCCTTCCTTCGCAACCTTTGCCAAATCCAAATAACGTGCCGACCCAGAGGCGTGTTATGAATCCAAATTCAAGTCACACACATTTGATTTATCAGGCCCCTGCTGCTCCATCACCAGACGGGATGGAAGCTTCGACATCTTATGAGGGATTTCAACAGCAGCCACCCCTCTTACTAAACCCAAACCAAAATCAGCCCTGATTAAACTCTGTAACAACACGTAGTGGTAAAACAACCCAAGACCCACATTATCCGAACCACTCCAAGACTGGTAATAGCCAAGACCCTAGGATAGTCATCTAGGATACCACTGTCCCGAATCAAGAACCTGGACCTATTCTAGAGGAACCAACTAGGATCCCATTTCCTGAGGCCTTGACCAAAGGAAAAAGGATAACCAAACCCGTGGCCCCCGAGGAGGATCTGGTCAAGCTCTTTGAACAGGTCCAGATAAACATCCCATTGATGGATGCAATTCGCCACGTACCGGCTTACGTAAGATTCTTGAAAGACGTATGTACACCTAAACGTAAGCCGTGAACCAAGGATGGGAAGCCGATCGTACTATCAGAGCAAGCCAGCTCTGTCATTTTGCGTAAACTCCCACCCAAGGCTAAAGACCCAGGAACTCCCCTGATTTCTTGTAAAATTGGTGAAACCCAATTTGATAGAGCCTTACTAGATCTAGGTGCCTCAATAAATCTAATACCTACATCCCTCCTTGACCACCTTGAAGAATCTAAACTTAAACCAACTGAGGTGACGTTGCAGTTAGCTGATCGATCCATCAAGTCACCTAAAGGAATACTTGAGGATGTCATTGTTAGGGTACGGGATTTCTACTTCCCGGTGGACTTCATAGTAATGGACATGGATGCCCCTGAGAACGCAAGGGACACACCAATCATATTAGGGAGACCCTTTTTGTCCACTGCTAGGGACAACATAAACTGGGAAGAGGGCCGGATAGAATTAAAATTTGGGAATCAAACCCTGAAGATTGGCATTTTTAAGGCCCAACAAGGGATTAATTGCGGGGTTATAGAGCAAATATGTGATATCAGAGCCGTGGTTGATGAATTGCATACAGAGGACAACCTGATTATCCCTGATCAACCACTAGAAAATCAAAACCTGCCAACAGAGGAGTGCGAACATGATCTAGACACACCTATAACTCCGACCCTTATTCCTGATACAAACCCCGAACCACCCACTGCTGCTGAAAATCCTGTCATGGAACTCAAGCCCCTTCCCGAGCATCTGAAGTACGTCTTTTTGGGTTCCAATCAGACGTTTCCTGTGATTATCAACCCTCGACCGTCCCTGTCCACCGCCACCTTCCTCATCTCCAGCCACCCTCCGGCGAGACGCTCCCGTTGCTCCGCAACCCCACACGTCTCGCCGACTATCGCATAACCTCCGCCTCACCTCACTAAGCACCCTCCACTCATCCACAGTCCCGCTACACCACCACAACAACCCCCTGAACACACCCACCCGTTCGGCCATAGAGCGACCTAGGCACTCACGCCTAGATCGCCCCGCGGCCTACCACATAGCTCATCACCTTCGTCGTGACACGGCGAAGGTCCTTCAATGATTTGATTAAGCCGCGAGGCAATTTTTGTGTCAGACACATCTCAAGCTCCGGCCGCCATTAATAGCAACTCGAGGAAGCTCCACGCTTGCTCCAGGTCTCAGGACTGCAGATTTCCAGGTGGTACGAATTTGGGAAGGTCGTACGAAGGTAGCTGACCTAGCAAGTGAAGCCAACAGAGCCTGCAGTTGAAGGAATTGAAGGTGCGGTCTGCTGCAGGCGCACGAGGGAAAGCAGTGGGCTTTAGTCCCACATTGGTAAGTCACGACGCGCTCTTATCCTTTATATTGTTTTTATCATATTAGCCGGTTGCCTCCAGTCATACTTGAGATGAGGTCCCTCACCTTACCGCTACGCCTCGTCCGCGAGTTCACTACGTGGATCTGGCACGACCCGACCCGACCCTGTCCTGAGCACACCTCGTGCACCACACTCATGCCGATGCGCCTGGTCCCGGGCGCGCGTTCCGACTTGTTTACCCGGCTCTGGGAGAGTGTGCTAAGAGTGGTTTACACAGAGAGAGAGAGAGACGTGCAGGTAGAGGGTTAGGTTTTGCTATGCGTAGTTGTGTGCAGGACACAGGGACTTAGCCGCAACAAGCAGAGGAAGAAAGAAGGAAGGAGGCTCTGCGAAGGAAGAAAGGCAAGGCAGAAAAGAAGAAGAAACGCTAAGGGGAAACAGAAGAAAGAAGGAAGGAGGCTCCGCAGAGGAGAAAGAAAGGCAAGGAAGAAGAGAGGCAAGGCAGAGAAGAAGAACAGAACCAAGGAGAACAGAACTGAAGAAGAAGAAGACAAGGGTAGACAAAGATTCAAGAAGGCAAAGGAAAAGAAGAGAAAGAAGAAAGCCAGACCTTGGTCGTAGGAAGAAAAGAAATAAAGAAAGAGAAACAGAAGCAACAAGGGAAGAGAAGAGAAGGAGCTTCTATTTTAAGACGTTTGATATTGTATCAGACGTCCATTTTTGTTCCCTTTGAGCAATTTCTTTTTATATCACTCTCATTGAACTAGTCATTTATTTTCATTTAAAAAGTTGTGTTCTCAAGTTTTGGAAATACTTACATTGCTCCCTGTGTTCGACCTCGAATACTCTGATTTCGAGTTATAAATCTTTATTTGTTTTTGCGGAAAGTTCATCTATATTACAACGCATTAATTGTTAAAACACGATCTAGCCGCGTCAACATTTTGGCGCCGTTGCCGGGGAGCAATGAGAACTTCTAAGTCTTTTGATCACAACTTTTGATCCAATAATTGACCTAATTCCTCTCTTTTATTGCTCCGTTTGATTACTGTTCTCCAGCAACATCATAGAGCCATTGGATGGACTCTCGATGATTTGATTGGCACAAGCCCTTCATTTTGCACACATCGAATCTACACAGAAAAAGGTGCATGACCTTCACGAGAAATGCAAAGGTGCTTAAACCTTAACCTACAGGAGGTCGTGAAAAAGGAGATCATAAAGTGGTTAGATGCAGGGATCATCTACCCGATCTCCGACAGTCGTTGGGTGAGTCCAATACAAGTGGTGCCTAAAAAGGCAGGACTTACCATCATCACGACTGAAATCGGAGAAGTCATTCCTACCTGAATAGCTAACTCGTGGAGAGTCTGCATTGATTACAGAAGACTCAATTCCTCCATGAAGAAGGATCATTTCCCACTACCGTTTATTGATCAGATCCTCGAGAAAATAGAGGGAAATAGGTTCTTCTGCTTTCTTGACGGGTACTCCGGTTACAACCAGGTGGCAATCCATCCAGAGGACCAAGAAAAGACCACATTCACCTGCCCCTTCGGGACGTACGCGTTTCGAAGGATGCCTTTCGATCTCTGCAATGCACCTGCAACTTTTCAGCGGTTCATGCTTGCCATATTATCAGATATGGTAGGTGACTATCTGGAAGTCTTCATGGATGACTTTTCAGTTTTTGGAGCATCATTTGACGATTGCCTCCAACACTTGGTCCAAATACTCAAGCGGTGCATCGATGTGAATTTGGTTCTTTCCTGGGAAAAGAGCCATTTCATGGTGCCTGAGGGAATTATCCTGGGACATTTAATCTCGGAGAAAGGCATCTAAGTGGATCAAGCTAAGGTTAACCTGATTTCCAAGCTCCCTATGCCTAGCTCGATTAAGGACATCCGATCTTTTTTGGGGCACGTCGGTTTTTACATTCGATTTATCCCTAATTTTTCAAAAATCGCGCGCCCCCTGACTACTCTTCTCTCCAAGGATGTGCCTTTCAAAATTTCCAAGGAATGCACTCAAGCATTTGAGATCCTACGTGACCGAGTCACCCAAGCCCCGATCCTACAGTCCCCTGATTGGTCTCACCCTTTGAGATCATGTGCGATGCATCTGACTTTGCTATAGGAGCGGTTTTGGGGCAGAAAATTGACGGGAAACCTATGGTCATTTACTATGCCAGCAAAACACTGGATGAGGCTCAGCGTAACTATACGGTTACTGAGAAAGAGCTGCTAGCTGTAGTATTTGCCCTAGAAAAATTCAGATCATACCTTCTGTGTTCCCGTGTTATCATATACTCAGATCACACAGTTGTGAGGCATCTCCTTGCAAAGAAGGACGCGAAACCTCGATTAATCCGATGGATCTTGCTGTTGCAAGAGTTTGACCTTGAGATTCGCGACAAAGCGGGAAAGCAAAATGTGGTAGTTGATCACTTGCCCCATCTTCCTTCTGAAATAATTGACCCTTTCGGACCCATCACAAAACATTTTCCTGATGAGTACCTCCTAACTATCAGTACAGGTCTTCCATGGTTCGCAAATATAGTAAATTACCTGGCATCACATCAGATTCCGTCCAATTGGTCGAAGGCCAAGAAGGACAAATTGCATTCCGATGCCAAGTATTACCTATGGGAAGACCCGTATCTATTCCGCATTGGTGCTGATCAGATAATTCGACGATGTGTCGTGGAAGTGGAAATCAAAGACATACTCTCATTTTGCCATGACCAGGCATGCGGTGGACATTTCTCAGGACATCAAACCGCATCAAAAGTCCTCCAGTGTGGTTTTTACTGGCCCACAATTTTCAAGGATGCATACGATCACTGTAAGTCATGTTCTCGTTGCCAGACTTTGGGCAACATGAGCCATCGAGACATGATGCCTCTACAGCCAATCTTGGTATGCGAAATTTTTGATATTTGGGGGATTGATTTTATGGGACCCTTCCCGATCTCGGATGGCTTCGAATACATCTTACTTGCAGTTGACTACGTGTCCAAGTGGATAGAAGCCATTCCGACCCGAACCAACAATCATAAAGTTGTTATCAAATTCATTCATCAAAACATTTTCTCAAGGTTCGGGATTCCACGAGCAATAATTTTCAACGAAGGGACCCATCTCACAAACGCTCAGTTCAGGTCACTGATGACCAAATACGGGGTGTCACACCGAATCTCTACTCCTTACCACCCCCAAACTAATGGTCTAGCTGAGCTATCAAACCAAGAGATTAAGAAAATCCTTCAAGTTACTGTTCGACCTGACAGAAAAGATTGGTCTTCTCGGCTTCCGGAAGCATTGTGGGCCTATAGGACAGCCCACAAGACTCAATTAGGAATGTCTCCCTTCAGACTAGTGTACGAGAAGGCATGTCACCTCCCCGTCGAATTGGAGCATAAAGCCTATTAGGTAGTACGGAATTGTAATTTAGATCTTTCTAAGGCTGGAACCCACAGAAGACTTCAAATAAGCGAGATCGATGAATTACGCCATGACGTGTATGAGAACTCACGAATGTACAAAGAACGGGTTAAAGCTTTTCACAACAAACACATTTCTAGAAAGATCTTTCATCCTGGTCAAAAGGTTTTACTCTTTGATGCCTGACTCAAATTATTCCCAGGAAAGCTACGATCTAAGTGGGTCAGACCCTACCTAGTTTGACAAATCTTTGGAAATGGAGCCATTGAAATCAGCCCACTCAGCCACGATTCCGATCCCTTTGTTGTGAACGGTCAGAGACTCAAACCGTTCATTGACATGACCAATACAAATTTGGCTGAGACATCCTTTACCCTCCATTCCCCGTGAGCTCATTGCACTCAGTCGATGGCGTAAAACTCAGCGCTTAACGGGAGGCAACCCGTCATTCTTTGAAAAACCCGAAACCTTTTCTGACATTTCTACGTAGAATTCATATTGCACTTTAGGGTTCATCCATTAGAACAACCGACTTCACCTCAGGTACCCCTACCCAAGATTAGAAATCGTTCGCAACAAGTCACTTCGACCCATTCACTCACCACACACCTGTCCTAATGCATGAACTGAGTTGAAATCGAACCCACCTAATTTACAATGGGGACATTGCAAATCTTAGGCATGGGGGGGTATGAAAGTGCAAAATGTCAAGAAAATTCATATCAAGAAAGGGTTTCAATTCAAAAAAAAAAAAGACTTGAAGGAGGGGAGAAACAATTCAAGGTCATACAAAATGAGAGGAGGAAAAGAGTAAAATGCCAAAAAGAAAAAAGGAGCACAAAATGAAAAAGAAAAAGAAATAGTCATTAGTAAAAGATTAAGGGATTAACTAAAGTTCTGGACCAGATCAAGAAAAGAGAAAAAAAGTGCTAAGGCGACATAACAAGAGATTAGCGAGAACGCTGATCTTAGGCCTCTTGGGCTAGATTCTTTAGCTTAATAATTCACGTATCTGCTAAAATCTGGATAATCCTCAAGAGGTTGGGGAAAATGCGAAGCTTAAGTATTAGGTCTAAGGCTTAGGAAGTATTTGGCCTCGTTAACTGACCTTCGGTTTGCGGGATTCGGTAACCTAAGCACCCAAAATTCACACACAGTCTGGTTCAGTGCGCATAAATATCCAAATCACGCAAAAGCATTTAATAATCTGCAAAAGTCACCTAGATTAGGAGCGGTCGATCAACACAAGTTGATTTGGACGAGTTCCCGACGCGGAGAGGCGGGAAATTCCCCTCAAAGATGCGTAACAATATATCATCTCCTCGGTGCTTGTCTCTTAGGATGTTTAAATATCCTACTGGGGGTATGTAAGCACTCTGCTGGTTCAGATATCATGGGTGGCATTATCACGAAATGTCGATCACTAGGGTCTGAATTCGACCACAGAACGCCATGGGCGTGATTATCTCGAAAGCCAGGGTTCTGGGGGTTGCCATGGGTGGGATTATCTCGAAATCTCGATAGCCAGGGACCCTTGAGGATTGATGATGGGGACAAGGAATCCGATACAGACCGTGTTGAAAAGCTAATCTGAAGCTAGAAATAAAAAGAAAAGAGAGAGAAAGCTCTCCAAACAAATAAATCTTCTGTCTCTCTCTTACAAAAATGCACTGCAAAACTGAACCTAGGCTAAAAATGTCTCAAGCACGGGTGCTTTAACCGCGGAGTCCAACAAACCCTAGGTTAGTTTCTGCGGGTCTTAAAAACCTTTGCGGAGGACTGAGGCTAAAGCGGAACAGGTCCAGATTTTGGTTGGTACTTGAGTACCTCTAGGCCAATTGTTGGCATTCTGACCTAATCACAAAAGAAAAGGAGAAGCACTTATCATAATTGATGACAGACACTCAGGGTCTAGAACAGAGGTTAAAACCTTGAAATTTTGCTAAGGGACTAGCAAAAGCTAGGCATGAGGGTATAATGAGAGCCTCATCATGAGCCATAACTAGCTCATTTTGACCTAATAAAGAGAATAAAAGCTCCTACATGACTTAGAAGAGGGCTTAATTGGAGGAATAAGTGTTCTGAGAAAAAAATATGAAATAAAGGTTAAAACTACAATTTTACCATTGCAGTACATAAACGGAATTTCTCAGAGATAGAGCATAGGTCAAATGGTCTAAATGAGATAAAAAGTGGGTTGAATCAATCAGAAATGGGTTCATGTGCAATCCAGGAATTAAATAACATTTGGTAACCCGAAAATAGACCCGCTTAATTCAAAAAGGTTTCGGTCAGGATAAAAATCAAGTAAACCCTATAAAATTCATTGAAAAATATCGCCTAGTGCTTAGAACATTCAAATTGGCCTTTGGAACCTAGTTTGACCTAGAATAGGGTCCTAGCTCATCAATTGACCTAATTTGGTTTTTTACCCAAAATGTCTAGTCAAACGTGGTCAAACCTAAAATCCAATTTTACCATTGGATTCCTTAGGTCCAAATTAGGTTTGTACCAAAATTTGGACCTAAGGGGAGGTCATCTTGACCTACTTTACAATTTAGTACACCTAATCACATTTTGGTCCCTATCTTTTGAAAACCATCACATAAACCCCCTTAGCTTTCTCGCCAATCTTACAATCAGGTCCTTCTGCCATTATTGGGGAAGAATCCTTCTCCGACGAGGATGACAGGGGGGATACGCTCAGATCCCTTAGAGATCTCCTCCCAGAATTGGAAGGGAGATTCTTTGAGGAATCCCCTTCCATCTGAGCCCGATCATGATCTCTGATTCCTGTTCAATCTCTCGTGCGAACGCACGAAAGATTTGGATCCCAACCACCGTCCTTCTCCGGTGAGAAAACGGTGGCCAAAAGCTTGCCCTCCATGCACCAGAAAGCTCGGCCAGCACCTATAAAAAGACCTCCGAACCTTTGCGAAATCCCTCAGACTTGTCTTGGCTGTAGAATCCTCCAAATTTCTTCTCTCCTCTCTCTGGCCAAGAAACCCGCAAGCTCCGGTGACTACCTCTCCTCCTTCTCGTCGCTCTGCTGCCATACCAGTAGCAGAGTCTACTCCGCCTCATCTTCCCGCGTCGCGCCGCACCAAGCGCACGCTTCCCTGACCTCCTCCTCGTCGCTGTTATCTCCCTCAGGGTTATCTTCTCCGACGACGGCACCAACGAGCCGTCTGACTTCGCTACCCCCTTTCTCTCCCAATAGTCCAGATAAGTTCCCCATCTTCCACTCTTTCATTTCCCTCACTCTATTTCACACAAGCGACTCGACTCGACCCTGACCTGAGCACACCTCGTGCACCACACTCACGTCAGTGCACCTGGTCCTGGGCGCACGATCTGACCCGTTTACCCAGCTCTGGGAGAGTGTGCTGAGAGTGGTTTACACAGAGAGAGAGACGCGCGGGTAGAGGGTTAGGTTTTGCTGTGTGTAGTTGTGTGCAGATGTAGGGACTTAGCCGCTGCAAGCAGAGGAAGAAAGAAGGAAGGAGGCTCTGCCAAGGAAGAAGGGCAAGGTAGAAAAGAAGAAGAAACGCCAAGGGGAAACAGAAGAAAGAAGGAAGGAGGCTCCGCAGAGGAGAAAGAAAGGCAAGGAAGAAGAGAGGCAAGGCAGAGAAGAAGAATAGAACCAAGGAGAACAGAACTGAAGAAGAAGAAGACAAGGGGTAGACAAAGATTCAAGAAGGCAAAGGAAAAGAAGAGAAAGAAGAAAGCCAGACCTTGGTCGCAGGAAGAAAAGAAATAAAGAAAGAGAAACAGAAGCAGCAAGGGAAGAGAAGAGAAGGAGCTTCTATTTTAAGACGTCTGATATTGTATCAGACGTCCATTTTTGTTCCCTTTGAGCAATTTCTTTTTATATCACTCTCATTGAACTAGTCATTTATTTTCATTTAAAAAGTTGTGTTCTCAAGTTTTGGAAGTACTTAGATTGCTCCCTGTGTTCGACCTTAGATACTCTGATTTTCGAGTTATAAATCTTTATTTGTTTTCGCGGAAAGTTCGTCTATATTACAACGCATTAATTGTTAAAACACGATCTAGCCGCGTCAACAGAGTCGGAGGGAGTCGCCGGAGCTCGAGGAGCTACTCAGCCAGATGAGGAGAAAGGAAATTGGGGATTCTCCGGCTGAAATCGAGTCTGGGGAATTCGGTCTGATAAGGGGATTCTTTTATAGGCCTTTGGAGGGTGTTTTGAGCTTGGGAAGTAAGCTTCCCAAGCTTGGAATGTTGCCAGAGTTGGAAATTCTATGATACCCAAATCTCTCATGCATTCGCATGAGAGATTGGGAAAGTTTTAGGGTTCATGGATGGATTCAATGGAAAAAGGACTCCTCAAGGAATCTTCCTTCCAATTTTGGAAGGGATTATTGATCAGAGAAGGAATTTTCTTCAATCAAAGGTTGTCGGAGTTGTAGGAGTAAGATTCATGGTGGTAGGGACCTTTTTGTGAAGAAGACAAAGAAGTTGGGGGGCTATTTGAAAGGAATTCAAAAAGCTAAAGATCTGAATGAGATAAAAAGAGTCTGACTAGATAAAAATGCAAACTTGGTCAAGATGATCTTAGATTGGGCCCAAATTTTGTTATAAACCTAATTTGGACCCAAGGAATCCAATGGTGAAGTTATATTTAGGTTTTGACCTTTTCTGACTGGGTAATTTATGCAAAAACCTAAATTAAGGCAAATGTCTGTCTATGACTCTATTTTGGGTCAAGACGGGTTCTGATGGTCAAATTGAAGGTACCAAATCCTAGAGAATATTTTTCTATGCATTTTAGAGGATTTAGGTAAATTTTATCCTGACCAGAACCTCAGTTAATTAAGCGGATCTATTTTTAGGATTTCAGATGTCATTTAATTCTCAAAGCATGCGAAAACCCTTTTCTGATTGTTCTAACCCACTTGTTAGACTCTTAATATCATTTGACCCTTAATTAATCCTTTAGAAAACCTGTGGTTCTTCTGCATTTAAGATATGATGACAAAATTACAGTTTTAACCCTGGTTTCTTGTATTTCTCTCTAAAAGGATTTGCAATGAGTTATGGCCTTTTGATGGTTATGTAGGAGCATTTAATGACTTAATCAGATCTAATTAAACTAGTTATGGCTCATGATGGTATTTCCATCACTTACCATGTCCTTAAGTATCCTATTTCGTCTCTCAGCAACACCATTCATAATGGGCAAGCCCAGCATGGTGTACTGAGGAATGATACTGCATTCCTTTAGGAACCTGGCAAACGGTCTTGCACGTTGTTCACCTGATCCATCATATCTGCCATAATCTTCACCACCACGGTCAGATCTGACAGATTTAATCTTTCTATCGAGTTAATTCTCAGCTTTGACTTTATAATTCTTGAACGTATCCAGTGACTGTGACTTTTCATGAATTAGGTAGATGAAGCCATATCTTGGGTGGTTATCTATGAATGTAATAAAATACTATTGACCATTTGATGTAGGCGTAGGAAATGGCCCACAAATGTCCGTATGAATTACATCCAAGACACCATTTGACCTATTGGCTTCAAACTTCCTATTATTGGTTTGTTTCCCCTTAATACATTCTATACACTAATCAAAATCAGAAAATCTAAGGGGTCCAAAATATTGTTTGACATAAGTCTCTCTATTCTCCTTCGGGAGATATGACCTAATCTCTTGTGCCATAAGAAAGCGTAGTTCTCATCTACATATTTTCTTTCCACACCACGTGTGCAAGAAAGAGAAGTGTCAAGAAAAAGAAGCAACAGTATCCAAACAATATAGATTATCAACAGTTGATAGAAAACCAGAATCAACTAATCTTGAATTAAAGAAAATATTCACTTTTCCATCTCAAAAATTAAAAAAATAGTTTAGTCTATCAAGAACATAAACTGAAACTAAATTGTGTCTGAAAGATGGTACAACAAAAGTATTATCTAAATCCAAGTACATTCCAATTTTCATTAATAATCTAAAAGTTCCTATTGCTTCTACAGTAACTGGCTTCCCATCTCCCACATAGATGAACTGCTCAGCCTTATTTGATTTTCTGTAGTTCAGGCAGCCCTGTAAAGACACACTAATATGAGTAGTGGCCCATGAATCCATCCACCAAGTATAACTTGGTACTGAAACCAAATTACTCTTCGTACAAACCAAACTGAGAGACGTACCTTTCTTAGCATGCCAGGCATGGAAGTTGGTACAGTGCTTCTTCTGGTGCCCCTCAACTCCACAAAAGAAGCATCCAGATTTGGAAGACTCTACAACCTTCTCCTTCTCCTTCTTTTGTGAAGCTATATCTGCGGCTTTTGCAGCCCTTCTCTTTCCTTTGCCCTTGTTATTAGAGGAAGTGGCAATGTGAGCACTCTCTGTTCCATCATGCTTCATTTTCTCTTTCTCTTGCACACAGTGAGAGATGAGCTCATTCGGAGACTGTCTCTTTCTGACAGTTATAGCTCACCTTAAACTGGTTGAAGGAGGGTGGAAAAGAAATCAAAACCAAATACACTAACAGGCCTTTTGAGAGGTTAAGTTTTAGTGCTTTTAACTTTGAAGCAATATAGGACATTTCCATAGTATACTCACGTATATTACCCTTCCCCTTATACTTCTTTGAGATGACGTTTGCCAAGAGTGTACCAATTTCAACATTTTCATTCTTGGCAAACTGTTTCTCAATATCGGCAAGAAAATCTTTAGCAGTATCAATGTCATTTGACACTGTGTTATGACCCAGTTCCCGAATCCCTACAGGACTCGAGACCGACTCGACTCGACTAATCTCAAGACATAGTTGATTAGCCCATATTTGTGGGCTATTTAAGTATTTAAATGTCTAGACATTAAGTTAATTTTAACATTTAGATAGCATACATTAGGATGTAAATAAATAAATTCATATGTTTAGCTTAATTGCATAATTCATTCATTGCATGCATTTAGAATTAACTTAGAATTGCATGCATTTGATTAGTTAATCAATTAGGTGAATTACTTGCATTGTTTTAATTTAACATATAAGTTAAGGGTTTATGCATAAATAACCATAATATTTTATTATTTTCTTAGTTTCTTCCTCCACAGGTAATGGCTACTTCTTCTTCTGGTGCAACCGTTCACGCACAGCTCCAAGCATTCATTGGCCATGAAGAGCATCTAAGCCCGCCTCTTTGGATTTCAAATTCAACTACAAAGGAAGGAGGAGACGACCATGCAAGGAGGCCACCACCCCTTTGTTCCTCACTGTGCTTAGAGGACCTTGCTCCTCTTCCATTCCATACCACCGGCCTCCCATTGGGGCAGTACGACTCCACCACCGTGGGGGTGTGGGGTGACAGCCCACACCTTCAAGAGTCTCTGCAACTCCTCCTCACCTTAGCTAGCAACTCACGCCAGCCTCAGCGCACCCACCTCCAGCGCACGCGCCTACCCCTACGCACCTTCATCTCCAATCCACCCACGCACCAACACCTACACCACCGCACACCCTCACTTCATCACCAGCAGCACCAGCGCCCTCACCAGCCACCTGCGCACTGCATACTCTCACCCTAGCACCCTCACCTCAGCCAGCGCACGCACCAGCAGCCCCCCCCCCCGCTCCATCAGAGCCCACCGCGTGCCTCCACCCCAGCCAGCACGCCCGCGCCTCCTCACCTTCACCAGAACCTCCAGCGCCCCTGCACTTCCGCCACCTCCGCTTGCGCACAGTGCGCGTTCCTCAGCACCTCCCGTCCTCAGCAGCTAGCACGCCCACACACCTTTGCGTCTGCAGAGCGCCCTCCAGCAGCGCCTTTAGCATGCCCCAGCACCCCTGCTTCAGCCCTTCCTCGCGCCTCTTGTAGCACTTACAGCCGGCGCCATCAGACCACACCTGCATGCCTTCTTGCAGCCACTTCAGCCCGCGCACACCTCCCTGCGTGCGTCTGCTCCTCAGCCCCTGCTGCCCGCAGCACCTACGCGCCCACCTCTATCCGTAGCGCATGCAAGAGCAGCAGCAACAGCCACTACCGCTGCCGCTTCATCTCCTCCGGCCGGCCGCCATCGACCACCAACGACCATGCCACGACCTCCATGCACAGCCCTCACCACTGACGACCTTCTTGCGCGACCACGCCTCCAGCCGATCCTTCCTCTTCTCATGCACGCCAAGTGGAGTTCTCCCCTGTTTTGCTACAGGAAACTCGCAATTAATAATTACATTTCATGCCATTTCCATTAAAATGAATTTTGATTTATAATTTTTTTATTATGGTGAAATTGTGACTTCATACTCATGCTTTCTAATAATTACGCGGCTTTTGTTATTCAACACTTTTGACATTGGTTTTGGATTAAGATGTGCATAAATTCTCTCTAATGCATGCCAATTGGAAATTGCATAAATTCATCACATATTTATTGAATATTTTAGTGAGGAAAAATTGCTCATATACCCTTACATTTTTGAGTTATTGTGTATCTTCTTTTCATCGCATTTCATGTTAGATTTGACTATGGATTTCACACTTGATTCGTGATTTTATTGTATCATTGTCTCCCTGTGGACACGACCCACTCTTCTGTGAGTGGTTTAATTTTTATTTTAATTATTTTGTTAAGTGGTTTTCCACCACTTTGATCCTACAACGACAAATCATCTTAATACATTATTCGAAAGTGAAAATCGACTTATCAAATGGCACCGTTGTCGGGGAGGCAACAGACGCAATAATTTCACCTGATGTTATTTCTGATTATTTCTCATTGCACAGTGATCTGACCATTTATTATCTTTTCTGTGCGAGGAATTTGAGAGAAGAATTTGAGCGAGGAATTTGAGAGAGGTGACAGGCACATCTGGGAGAAGACGTCGACCTTGAGCGACGCCTACATGCGGGGGAGACGAAGGAGACCTGGATCCCGCCTCTATAGGAGATTCTCTGTTTCATAAGTTTTATTTCTATTTTCTCGCCCTTGTAGTAATTGGGGCTAATTTTTGGGAGCATTTCCATTTTCTTTAGATTTAGGTTTTTAATTTATTTTGTGGATTGTTTACCCTTAATTTGCTTATGCATAAGTAGCTAAAAAAAAAAAATTGAGCTACCTGCTAAAGGCTGCCTGCCCTTAGGTCGAATCATTTAGGACTAAATGAGCAGCATCTAGATCTAATTTCCTGTCTTGCATATTGCATGAAGAATGCTGGAATCAGGTATGCATTTCTATCTGTCATGCAAATGCATTTGAATTAATTTTTAGACCACATAATCTATCTTGAAGCGATCTAAAAAGTGGTCACATATTTTTTGGAAAAAGGACTAATTAAAGGAGGGACATTTTAAAAATCAAGGACTTGATTTTCAAACGTGGCGTGCGATTCAAAATTCAAAATCTTTTTGCGGTGTATGCACACTTATATCTCTTGCACCACAGGACGCATTTAGACACTCCTAAGTCTTCGAACTACCAGGACAAGAGCCCTCCTATCGTTGGATTCTGAAGTGTTTGGAACTTAAGATCAAAGGTTTGTAAATCAAAGAGGGGGATATCCTATCATGGATTTTTGGGGGTAGTTGAGAAGCACCGCGAAAGCACAGCTTCAAAGGAAGGCTTAGGCCTACTTGCATCCCTCGATCTTTCGTCTTTGGATTTGCTCTACCATTTGAGATTTAGGGAAGAACACCTAAGCTCCAACTAGGTCTTTTTAGGCATTTCGAAGGTTGACAATAGGCGCGTAATTGATTGGGCAACTTGTTTTGTCACCTACAATTTGAACTAAAGTTAAAAGCCTAAATTTGTAAAGACCGAACAAGTCCTTTTGAATTGTGTTTGTAGTGCATGCTTGGTTGGCGTTCTCTTAGGAGATAACTTGTGTTTGATCTTGAACCTGAAAGAATCTTAAGAAGAAACCTTCCAATGGTAGAAATGGCTGGTCAAAGGAGCCTTAAGGAATATTTCATTCCAACCAATCAAGCTGGCCCAGCACTACGTAGACCTAGAGGGGACAATCCTTATGAGATCAAAAGCAGTACCATATCCTTGCTGCCCTCCTTTTATGGTACTGCTAAGGAAGACCCTTACAGGCATATAGAGGAATTCACCGAGGTTTGTTCCACGGTGAAGCTGCAGGGCGTTATTGATGATGCTCAAATGCGGACCCTCTTTCCCTTCTCCCTTAAGGACAAAGCCAAGTATTGGTATCACACCCTTGATGATATTAACACTTGGGATGCCCTAAAGAAGGAGTGAGGGCGTCATCTCCTCGCCTTCACCAGAACCTCCAGCACCCTTGCACATCCGCCACCTCCGCTCGTGCACAGCGCATGTTCCTCAGTGCCTCCCACCCACAGCAGCCAGAACGACCGTGTGCTTTTGCGTCAGCAGAGAGCCCTCCAGCATCGCCTTCAGTGTGCCCCAACGCCCCTACTTTAGCCCTTCCTCGCGTCTCCTGCAGCACCTGCAACCAGTGCCATCAGACCATGCCCGCACGCCTTCCTGCAGCCACTTCAGCCCCCACGCACCTCCCTGCATGCGTCTGCGCCTCAGCCCCTGCTGCCCGCAACACTCGCGTGCCCACCTCCAGCCGTAGCGCGCGCAAGAGCAACAGCAACAGCCATTGCCACCGCCACTTCATCTCCTTTGGCCGGCCGCCATCGACCACCAACAACCACGCCACGACCTCCACGCACAACCCTCAACATTAACGACCTTCTTGCGCGACCACACCTCCAACCGATCCTTCCTCTTCTCGCACATGCCAAGGGGAGTTCTCCCCTATTTTGCTACAAGAAACTCGCAATTAATAATTACATTTCATGCCATTGCCACGAAAATGAATTTTGATTTGTGATTATTTTATTGTGGTGAAATTGTGACTTCATACTTATTCTTCCTTATAATTGCGTGGCTTTTGTTATTCACAACTTTTGACATTGGTTTTGGATTAAGATGTGCACAAATTCTCTCTAATGCATGTCAATTGGAAATTGCATAAATTCATCACATATTTGTTGAATATTTTAGTGAGGAAAAATTGCACATATACCCTTACATTTTTGAGTTATTGTGTATCTTCTTTTCATCACATTTCATGTCAGATTTGACTATGGATTTCACACTTGATTCATGATTTTATTGCATCATTGCCTCCCTGTGGACACGACCCACTCTTTTGTGAGTGGTTTAATTTTTATTTTAATTATTTTATTAAGCAATTTTCCACCACATTGATCCTACAACAACAAATCATCTTAATACATTATTCGAAAGTGAAAATTGACTTATCACCAGTCGTCCAACAATAAATAACCAAAAAGCAGGAAAGTAAACTACATTCACTATGCTAAGTAACTAACAGTAAAAGAGCACAAGCAGTAAAGGAAATAGAAGCTGCTAACAGTACATATCACCACCACAACAGTAAAGTGGAAACAAAGTACAGAAATATAACGATAACAAGAGTCTGAACTCACTAACAAAAAGGAAGTACAACAACAGGAAACTACTGCTAGGCTCGACTGGGCCCAGCACCCTCTGCAACCGGTGACTTGGGCTACTCAACACCTAGACCTGAAAAGGGTTATGAGTAAATGGAGTCAGCGAACGCTGAGTAGAGTGGTAACCAACTAACTAAAGCAGTAAAAGCTAACAGGTAATTTATCCTTTCCAATTATTTTATTTTACAAATTATTCCTTTTCACCCATTGGTTTACTTTTCAGATCTCTTTCTTGATCTTACATGTTCCTTGTGGGAACGATCTTGATTGTAGTCTTTTCCGAAGAGTAGAAGGCACACGTGGTGCTCTCCTGGTCGGGAGCGTCCCCCATGGTGATCCTACACCCAGTCAACCACCCCAAGGTCACGAATAGACGTAGCGGTGACTACGACATGCGCGATAAGTGCATAGGTAGCTACCCCGCACTGGCACGCGGTTAGTCGTTTCTGCTAGTGGGTATGCCTAAAGTACAACATGAAACAGTATAGGGCCAAGCCCTATCAGTAATAGGGGTCTAGCCCCTCAGAACCAAAGAGGGGTCTCGCCCCTCCACAGTCCGCACACCCTCGTTTGACTACCCTAGTTTGCCCAGTGGGCCTAATAAGTTGGTGTAGGGTGGTTAGCTAAACCCCAGGCCCCGTGGGGTGGCTAGCTCTCTCCCTACACTAGTAGCTTTCCCCAGTACAGTGTACGCGAGGGCCAAAGAAGTCAGTGTAGAGTGGCCAATCCTAACCCTGTGTCCCAACCCAAGGGCGACTAGCTCCACTCTACACTAAACAGGAGACAGTCGCTCTCCTTGGTACCACGTACTCAAGGGCCAGCACACTTCCCACTCACATTCCCAAATCCATTCCATTTATCCGCAGGAGCTCTACTCCTAATTACCCGTAGGGTTCATGCTCGTATCCCCCATGTTATTCCATACCAGGTTTCGTCATTCACAATTCCATCTCAGATTTTACACATGCAACTCATATTTCCACAATTTGCATATACAACAAGAAATGTGATAGGTATCTAGCACAGGCATTTCATATTTCACAGGTGATGAGTCCATTTTAATGGACAAATATTAAGCCTAAGTAATTCTCTTTTAACATTTTAGGTTTGTTAATAACTACACTAAGTTATAGAATAATTGTATGCATCATGATTTAATTCTATAACATTCTATGACTTAATGTGTAATGATTATTTTCTGTTTATGTGCAGGTAATAATATGCAGAAAGAACAAGGGTGTGGGATAAATTTCCCCAAATAACAACAGCAACTCCTTCCCGCACATTGGGTTAAGCTTCCGCTGCCTTCCCTCAACAAACGATGCCAGAAATAGTTAAGGGATTTGAAAATCCCTTAACTCTCGCACGCACAAAGGGAGGAGTTAAAGAGAGGAGGCGAGGAGAGAGGAAGATCATCTTTTCCCCTCGCGGGGAACTACTTCACCGTGGAAAGGGCGAACCCTGTGACCCACCGCGCGCACTGTGCGCCAAGCACCCATCTCCAGCGCCCCTGCCATGCCACACTCGCAGGCACATCCTCCCTTCCAGCGCCATCACCCCATCCATCCTCCAGCGCATCCCTGCACCACCCGCCTTCACCCCACATCCGCACAGGCACCCGCGCCCGCAGGCACACCTACCTCACCAGCCACTCCATCCGGTGCCTGAAGGCGTTGCGCGCCTTCACCACTGCCAGGCCAGCACCCGCAGGCACGGCATAGCCGCTCCCCTCACCCACACCCCTACCGAGCACCGCAGGCGCCCGCTCCTTCTCCACCTAGCGTGCCCACAGGCACGTGCCCAACGCTAGCAGCCAGCGCCATCAGCTGCTCTGCTTCATGCCCAATGTCTGCTGGCGCTCACGCACCGCTTCACCAACGATTCACCGCGCGTGCTTCAACTTCCCCGCAGACGCTGCATCGCGCCGTCCTTCCGGCCAGCAGGCGCGCGCATGCTAAATTCCTGCTGCAGGTGTATGCCCATTCGCCTCCCTCCAGCCGCGCCTAAAGGCGCTGTGCGCCTTCGCCGTCTGCAGCACGCTTGGCAGTGGTAGCAGTAGCCACCTCTGGCCACCTCCACCGGCCACATCTGGCCACCTCCGGCCACGCCGTTGCCACCATCGGAAAGCTCTCGCCCTTGTCGTCCTCCTGAACCTCGCGATAACCCCGCCGATGCTCTCTCTCTCTCTCGCGTGGAGGAGAGAGAGCAAATGCTCTGTTTTCTCCATCATTAAAAATTACATTCACTGCCATTGTTGATTTTTATTTATTATTATTATATTATGGCGAAATTGCACATGCACACTTATATTCTCTGGTATTTGGACATTCATAATATTCATCTATTTCAAGATTGATTTTGGGCTTAACTTGAGCAATAATTTTTTTCTAGTACACGTCACGTGAAAATTGCATGAATTTATCATAAATTTATTGAGGATTTATGTGAGGGAAAACTGCACATATACCCTTATCTTTTTAAGTTATTGCAAATCTACTTTCCTTCACATTTTAAGTCAGATTTGAATAGGGATTTCGCACTATCCGAAATAACATTACATAATTAAGTATTGATTGCATCATTGCCTCCCTGTGGACACGACCCGCTCGTATGTGAGTGGTTATTTTCATTATTTTTGATTAGTCAATTTTTCCACCACTTAAATACTACAACGCTAAGCGAAAAGTCATCTATCAAATTTGGCGCCGTTGCTGGGGAGGCAACAGATGCAATAGATTTACTTTATTGTTTTTGAATATTCTGAGTTGCAAAATTATCTGATCATTTTATTATTGTGTGAGGAATCTAACACGACGACGAGGCGCAGCAAAGCGACGACATTGAACCTGAACGACGCGCACAGCGAAGATGATCTTTTTGGTGGACCTTGACGCCACCTGGAGGCCAGAAACAGGAACACGTGGGCCTTGATCCCACGCACATAGGCTTACTGAGAAGCCTATTTCTGATTTAGCCAGAAGGTCTTAGTTAGATTTAGTTAGATAGACATTAGAATTTAAATTACTGTCTTTTGGGCCCTTGTTGGGTATTTTTGGGAACGTGTTCCCATTTATTTAGATTATAGGATTATTTGAACTATTTTAAACTGCATTTCAGTTAGTTAGTTAGATTAGGTCTGTTTGTTATTATTATTTAAAAAAAAAAAATCGAACTGCCTGCTAGAAGCTGCATATCTATAGGACGATCATCTAGGACTGAATGAGCAGCATCTAGTTTATTTTTTATTCCATTGCATTCATACACTACACGAAGAAAGCTGGAGTAAGGTACGTCTTCTCTTGAGCATTAATTACTTGTCATGCATATGCATTGAACCTAAATCTAAGACCACAAAAGTGCTTGAATCAAATTAATTTTGAGGTCACTTTAAACTAATTGGGACTGTTAAGAGGTTGGACTTTAAAATATGTGACTGAAAATTATGTGCAAAGGATCCTGTTTGCGGAATTTCAAAAAAATCAAAACACGATCGTATGCTTGTACACTTGAGACACTGTGCACCTCACACATAAGGTCACTAGATAAATTTCTACCTCTCCTCTTTTGCACCACAAGGGAAGTTAGTCGGAAATCAACAAGCCTATCCACCAAGTTAGTTCGATTCCTCGTGTGTGGGCTCGATTCAAGACTTCCATCCCTTGCGAGTAGGTTATAAGCACCAACGAAGGTTGGCCTAAGAAGCGTAATTTTTGCAAAACTTGTTTGGCCACCATATAAACATATAACTCTAAGACCTACAATCTACTAAAAGCAGATCCCGTTGAATTTGCGTTTGCTTTGACAATAGAACTCTCTAGGAAGTTTTCTGCTTATATTCTGAATTTTGCTAAAGCCTAAGAGAGTTAAAATTGTTTTGCTTAAAGAAGTGGATTATTCTTACTCCTATCATTCAGATTATCAGAGTCAATACTTCCCATCTTTTAATCAGGATCCCATGCTCCGAGTGTATCCATCCTTTGATGGGTACATTGATAATTCATGGGATCTTTCTCATTCTTACCCTAGGAGCACTGGCTTGATAACTCCCACTTTTGAACAGAGCCTAGGAGCGGGATTTTCCAATCCTGAAATCCCTACTTCCATGCAAACACCCAGCCCTCCCATCCTTCATGATTTTCCGTGTCGAGGTTGGACCGATACCCCTAGGCAACTAGAACCTGAAATTGATTATCATCCCCAACATGATAATAGTGGCCTCTCCTCTTTTATGACAGAAATGCAAAAACAACAAAAGGAAATAATGGAATCAATGGGAGAGATGTTGAGGAATAGTCAACACATAAATGAAGAAATAAGACAACTTAGCTACACGCTTCCCAATAATCATGATCCCTACCTATCTGATCATGATCATGAAAATAATTCTAAGGTACTTAATGACAATAGGGATCCAATTTCATGTAGCGATCACTTAGACTCTCCCACTGGGACGCGGCCACTAGAGGACAACAATCATAGCGATTATCCACCTGAACTATATTGGAGTCAAAAGCAAGGGAAGATTATTGTTCCTATCACTTCCCCTCTTGATTATTTGGTGGGTTCCCATTCTACTCTTAGTGAGCCTACTCCTGACCCTCCACTTAGGGAATCAACACCTATCATTCAATATCCTGAGGACTCAAATGTACCTAATGAAGGTGAACCTAAGGGAATGGAGGATGATCAATTCTGGTCTCAAGGATATGAAGAGTCTAATTCAGAGGATGAGGATGCCCCAACAGAGGAACCTGGACTGAAAATTTGGAGTGAATCATAGGAGAATTATTTATCATTAGAGGATTTAGCTCCATAGGATAGAAATAATATGATTAAATCCAGATTCCTACTTTCTTTTGACAGTCATCCTCCATCAAAACAGGAGTTGATATTAGAGGACAAGCAAAATAATGAGAAGTCTATGGGAGACTCTCGGGGACAAAACACGTCATTTGAGGATTTATACCCTGAGAACAATAACGAATTCAATGATATAGGCTTCCTCCAAAATATTAAGACTGATCCTCCGTTAGAAATAATTGAAAAAACTGATCCAACTCCTAATGAATCACATATACACCCTGACAAATATTTGAGTGAACCAAACAAATTTTGGGATGAGCGGAATGATAATGATTCTAACATTTTCACCCTGCCATCAAAGAGTTCTAATTTGGAGTCTACCCTTGATTCAAATATGACTCCAACCATTAATACTAGGCAGGGTAACGTGAAGTTGTCTACAACTGTTAGGGAGTGTACACAATCTGAATCATTGTTGGAATTGGACCTAACATCAACTAAGCCTTCATTGGACTTAACCATTACCTTCCAACACTACAAACAACCCTTATACTCCCTAATCGATCCTTGGCTCAGATCTCTGCTTATGTACATTCTTTCTGTAGATTATATCAGGCCAATACATCCTAGGGTAGAATGGCGAGTATGGATTGATGCTTGTACTTTTACTCTCGCCATTCAAGGGTTTGAACTAATTATGTGTATATCTTTTAAAACCCGTCCTGCTCTCGAGGATCCTTGTTATCCTCTACCTATTCCGTTTCGGGAGGTCCCTTTTCATATTCCGTTTATTATCCCTACACCTCCCAAGGTAGCCAACGAGGTTTTTCGCTTTCATATCTTATGGTGAGCATTTGGAATTACATTGCATCATCAACTCGCCAACATCCGTGGTTACCTGTTTTCTAAGCCTGCATTGTTACGCATATTCTTAGGGCCTAACCTTTTCTGTTTGGAACCAGACTTATAGGTTCCTTCTTAGTCTGGCTGCTGACAGAAAATGCAGCGCTTGTTGGGAGGCAACCCAGCAGACCGTGTCAGGTAATTTCTTTCCTTTCTCCTCCTATTTTAATTTTACAATGGGGACATTGTAGGATTTAGGCATAGGGGAGTGCATTTGCATTTTAGGTGCATTTAGGTTAGCATATAAAAAAAAAATTTCTCTTTTCTTGAGCTGATTAGGTTAGTCCCTAGCAGAATACCTTTGTCATTGAAAGTTTTTCTTCTTGAATTATTTCTTAAGTTTAGAATCCAGTACATTTATTTCACGTGCACGTAGACTTGGTAATGGATCCTTGAGGAAAACTAATGAGAATTTGTAGTCTACTGAACCCTTGGACAGTTCATAGGGAGTTAGGTATACTATCTTCTAGTAAATCCACCTCATATTTGTGAGAAGAAGTAGAGAGATTACTGGTACGCTAAGTCTAGTGCAAGGACTCTTAAGTTTTGGATAATTAGATGATGATACTTCAGAGTTAGGCGTAGTTTTCACTCTCTATTCCTGAGTGCGGATTTTGTGTGAATTCCTGAGAGTCACCAAATAAGGCAGATACACAGAGTTTGAGTCTTAATAAAGCTATAACTATGGTGGATGGTTACGACCGTCCTTCATAGAGTCCTCAGCTGAAGGACGGTAATAGTGTCAAAGGTCAGAAATACGCCTGTCCCATCCATTCATTCCCAGTGCCAAGAATAGGCACTTCCACTAAATAAGTCACACAACTTCCTCTTGAGCATCATTATCCCTAATAATGCCTCGTAAATAAAGGTCTGTATCGTGTTGTGTTGATTGAAAAAGAAACAAAAACAAGAAATAAAAAAAAAGGGGAAGAGAGAAAAGAAGAAGAAAAAGAAGAAACAAGAAGAAGAAAAAGAAGAAATAGTTATATTACAAAATTAAAAAAAAAAGTCCAAGTTTCTAATGTTTCTGAGGCAACAGAATACTTTTCGCATTCCACCAAATATGACCCATACCTACCTTTTAGTATTTCTGATCGCCCGAATGCTTGTTGAGGACTCTAACATAGTTGTAGAGTTAATAGGACTTTAATTAAAGTGTGGATGCCATGTGAGGCCACCAAATAGTGAGTACAGTTTCTAAATCTGGCAAGATTTGTGATCTAAGAAAGAAAAAGAAGAGGGAGTGCCCAGGAACATCAAGAGAGTACAGTTGGGTAGCCTCTCTTTGAGTTGACTTGTCTAATAGTCTAGAGATCTAGAGCCTGCAGTACTAGACTATATGTAGCATCAGTTGAGTGTGTACCACCAAATATAAATCTATTCAACTTGATATCTCCTACCTAAGCCAAACGTCGGGGTCAAATTACAGATTATCGTCTGCTTTATCCTCGAGGAAAGTAGCTGCCTATCCGGACAGAAATATTTGCCAAGGGTGATGTACGAACTCCCAATGTGAATTAGCTCTTTCACTTGGATCTGTTACCTAGGCTATTAGTACTTCACAATTGTCTGGATTTCTAAAGTTTTGAAATAAGAAAAGAAAAAAATCTTCTGATTACTTCTATTATTTTTCATTTTTGCTAGGGACTAGCAAATCTTAGTCATGGGAGAATTTGATGAGTCCATTTTAATAGACAAATATTAAGCCTAAGTAATTCTCTTTTAACATTTTAGGTTTGTTAATAACTACACTAAGTTATAGAATAATTGTATGCATCATGATTTAATTCTATAACATTCTATGACTTAATGTGTAATGATTATGTTCTGTTTATGTGCAGGTAATAATATGCAGAAAGAACAAGGGTGTGGGATAAATTTCCCCAAATAACAACAGCAACTCCTTCTCGCACATTGGGTTAAGCTTCCGCTGCCTTCCCTCAACAAACGATGCCAGAAATAGTTAAGGGATTTGAAAATCCCTTAACTCTCGCACGCGTAAAGGGAGGAGTTAAAGAGAGGAGGCGAGGAGAGAGGAAGATCATCTTTTCCCCTCGCGGGGAACTGCTTCACCGTGGAAAGGGCGAACCCTATGACCCACCGCGCGCACTGTGCGCCAAGCACCCATCTCCAACTCCCCTGCCAGGCTGCGCCCGTAGGCACATCCTCCCTTCCAGCGCCATCACCCCATCCATCCTCCAATGCATCCCTGCACCACCCGCCTTCACCCCACAGCCGCACAGGCACCCGCGCCTGTAGGCACACCTGCCTAACCAACCGCTCCATCCGGTGCCTGAAGGCGTTGTGCGCCTTCACCACTGCCAGGCCAGCACCCGCAGGCACGGCATAGTCGCTCCCCTCACCCGCACCCCTACCAAGCACCGCAGGCGCCCGCTCCTTCTCCACCTAGCGTGCCCTCAGGCGCGTGCCCAACGCTAGCAGCCAGCACCATCAGCCGCTCTACTTCACGCCCAATGTCTGCAGGCGCTTACGCACCGCTTCACTAATGATTCACTGCGCGCGCTTCAACTTCCCCGCAGACGCTGCATTGTGCCCTCCTTCCGGCCAGCAGGCGCGCGCATGCTAAATTCCTGCTGCAGGCGTACACCCATTCACCTCCCTCCAGCCGCGCCTAAAGGCGCTGCGCGCCTTCGCCGTCTGCAGCACGCTTGGCAGCGGCAGTAGCAGCCACCTCCGGCCACCTCCGCCAGCCACATCCGACCACCTTCGGCCACGCCGCTACCACCATCGGAAAGCTCTCGCCCTCGCCGTCCTCCTGAACCTCGCAACAGCCCCGCCAGTGCTCTCTCTCTTTCTCTCGTGAGGAGGAGAGAGAGAAAATGCTCTGTTTTCTCCATCATTAAAAATTACATTCACTGCCATTGTTGATTTTTATTTATTATTATTATATTATGGCGAAATTACGCATGCACACTTATATTCTCCGATATTTGGACATTCATGATATTCATCTATTTCAAGATTGATTTTGGGCTTAACTTGAGCAATAATTTTTTTCTAGTACACGTCACGTGAAAATTACATAAATTCATTATAAATTTATTGAGGATTTATGTGAGGGAAAACTGCACATATACCCTTATCTTTTTAAGTTATTGCAAATCTACTTTCCTTCACATTTTAAGTCAGATTTGAATAGGATTTCGCACTATCCGAAATAGCATTACATAATTAAGCATTGATTGCATCATTGCCTCCCTGTGGACACGACCCGCTCTTCTGTGAGTGGTTATTTTCATTATTTCTGATTAGTCGATTTTTCCACCACTTAAATACTACAACGCTAAGCGAAAAGTCATCTATCAACAGGCAGCTCTTGTTTATTAACAGGCAGTTGTTCACATTTCTATTCATTCATTTAAGACTGTAATTTCAAACATGCATACAAACAGTGCAAGTACTTCTCGTTGTAGGATTCATGCCACATCCTAGGTTTCTAGTTATCCCATTTCACAAATACATTCAGGTTTTATAATTAAAATAGGGGGAAACCACTCTACCAGACAATCTGGGAGTACTGGGGGCTCGAACGGCTGACTCACGTGCCTCTGCAAGCCTCGAACACGTAATAGATCAAAATCCTATACCAAGGAACATAACACAACGGAATGTTCAGAATAGTATAAAAGGCCTTCTAATAAGTAGGGGAACTCGCAAGGAATCACCGATATCTCGTTTGCATAAAACGGACCCCAAACGGACCCTAAACGGGTCAAAAACAGGACTACATACCTAAATCAAACTTCTGACACAAGGTCTAGTCATCTTAAAAGTAACCAAAGTCTCACCTTAGGTTCCTGCATCGACTTCAGACGTCTGAACCCCTACTTGACCATCTGGATCCAACTCCAGATGTCCGACTTATCCTTCAGTCGTCTGGGAGTGCTTCCAGTCATCTGGTAAGCTGTCCAGACGTCCGAAACGCGTGGGAGGGCATGCTTCGTGCCTTCCCGAAGCTATCCCTACACAGACAGGCGAATCACCTATATTTAGCCATGCAGGTCGTAGCTGTGGTGCGGCCTGCATGGCCAAAACCACAAGAGGAACATACCTTCGCGAAGTTTTGCTTTCAGACGTCCAGTGTCGTCACCAGACATACAACCCATCGTCTGGATGGCACGCCAGACGTCTGATTCTGGGAATATCCCAGAATCAGAATGACCTCCTACCCTGCGCCGCGCGCAGCCGCGGCCCCTCCTCCCTGCCTGCAGCTTTGACTGCAGCAAGTGTTGGGGACGTCTCCTTCGATGCGCTCCTCCTCCAGCACGCGCCGCTCTGGCCGTGCATCCTCTGGCCAGCTCCCATGAGCTCGCGAGCTCAAGCTCTTCCTCCTCTCTTCACGTCGCCTCTCCTCGTCGCTCACTCTCGTGCCCTCTCTCATGCTCGCCCCTCTCGCTGCAATGGAGAGGAAGGAAGGTGGCTGTTGTGGAGTAAGGAAGAGAGGAAGGGGGAGAGGGGTCTTATAAGGGAGTGGCTAGGGTTTTGCGGGGTAGAAAGAAGAGAGAGAAGAGGGAAAAAGGCAGGCTATGCACAGCCAACGTGCAGACGCGAAGCTACGTACAAATTTTCAATTTCCAGACGTCTGGGAAGGGGTCCAAACGTCTTACCAGACGTCTGACTGACAATCCTGATGTCTTAAAAGGCTTAGAACAGAATGGGTCTTTACATTTCATCCCCGAAACTTGAGCTAGCTAGGGTTCGGGAAGGGAAATATACGCGCATAACAAACTTAAAGAGGACCGAAGCTAGTCCGAAAAGATGTACCCTCAAAAAGCTCTGGGTACTGCTCTCATCACCACCTCAGGCTCCCAAGTAGCCTCCTCGTACCGCTGGCTCCTCCATAAGACCTTCACCAGGGGTACCTGCTTCGGTCTCAAACTCTGGACGGTTCTGTCTAGTATCTGCACTGGTCTCTCGGGGTAGGTCAGGTCGTCACCCACCTCAACACTCTCGTGGCTCAGAACGTGACTGGGATCGGCGACGTACTTCCGGTGGTTGGACACGTGAAACACGTCATGCACACCAGAAAGCTAGGGAGGAAGGGCAAGCCGATAAGTAATGGGTCCTACCCACTCTAGGACCTTAAAGGGCTCCACAAACCTTGGTGCAAGCTTCCCTTTCACCCCAAAATGCTGCAGGCCCTTCAAGGGCAAAACGCGAAGAAAGACGTGATCCCCAACCTCAAACTGCACCTCTCTGCGCTTTCGATTGGCATAACTCTTCTGTCTGCTCCTGATAGTGCGAAGTCGTCTGTGAATCTGCTCTATCACCTCCTGACTCTGTTGGATCAGCCTGGGGCCAACCTCCCACTTGGTCCCCACCTCAACCCAACTCAAGGACGTAGTACACCTCCATCCATACAGAGCCTCGTAGGGTGCCATGCCGATACTCGAGTGATAGCTGTTATTATATGCAAACTCTACCAGGGGTAAGTGCTCCTCCCAAGAGCCCCTTCAGTCTAGTACACAGGCGTGCAAAAGGTCATCAAGTGTCTGTATAGTGCGCTCTGACTGTCCATCCGTCTGGGGGTGGTACACCGTACTGAACCTCAACCCTGTCCCCAAGGCCTGCTGAAACTCAGCCCAAAACTGGGAAGTAAAATGGGTATCCCGGTCGGATACAATCTCACGCGAAGCTCCGTGCAGAAGTACCATATCATGAATATATCTCTTTGCCAACTGTGCTGGTCCCAAAGTGACTCGGATCGGCAAGAAGCGTGCCGTCTTCATCAATCTGTCTACAATCACCCAGACTGCATCATGTCCTCGCTGGGTAACAGGTAAGCCCACCACCAAGTCCATGGTGATGCTCTCCCACTTCCACTCTGGCACAGGAAGTGGCTGCAACGGCCCTGAAAGCCTCTGATGTTTGGCCTTCACCTGCTAGCACACCAAACACTACTGCACGAACTTGCTTACATCCCACTTCATCCCTCCCCACCAAAAGTTACGTCTTAGATCATGATACATCTTCCTGTTCCTGGGATGTATGGTGAACCTAGACCTGTGTGCCTCAGTCAGGAGCTCTCTCATCAACTCCTCGTCTCTAGGAACGCACAAACGTCCCCTCATGCGCAGCACCTCGTCTGTAAAAGAGAAGTCTCCTGGGTCCCCTAACAGCACTCTATCTCGTAATGACTACAGGTACGGATTTGTCATCTATCCTGTGATGATGCGGTCTATTAGCTCTGGCCTCGTCTGCCGTGTCACCGTCACTGCCCCACAATACCCCTGTGTCTCTAGGGATCGCCAACTGCCCAACTCCTCCATAAGTCTCCAACTTTGTGCCTGTAAACTGGCCAAGTGGGCAGGTGTCTTTCGGTTCAAAGCGTTAGCCACCACGTTGGCCTTCCCCGGATGGTAGGAGATGCTGCGGTTATAGTCCTTCAGGAGCTCTAACCAACGTCTCTGTCTCATGTTAAGCTCTTTCTCATCAAACAAAGGTTTCACTGTAAAGGTAGTGCCTCCATGTCTTTAGTGCGAAGACAACAGCTGCCAGCTCTAAGTCATAGGTAGGGTAGCTATGCTCATGGGGCTTCAGTTGCCGCAAAGCGTAAGCGACAACGTGACCCTGCTGCATGAGCACACCCCCTAACCCTTGCAATGAAGCGTCCGTGTAGACCACAAAACCACCACTACTATCTGGGATAGTAAGCACAGGAGCTGAAGTCAGTCTCTCCAACTCCTGAAAACACGCCTCATAAGCGTCTGTCCAAGCAAAGGGCATGTTCTTCCGGGTCAACTAAGTCATAGGATGCGCAATCTGCGAGAAACCCTTGATAAACCGTCGGTAATATCTTGCCAGCCCCAAGAAACTATGTATCTCCGTCACTGTACGTGGTCTCTCCCACTTGAGTACAGCCTCAACCTTGGCTGGATCCACAACCAAGCCATCCCCTGAAATCACTTGGCCCAAGAAAGTCACCTGCCTCAACCAAAACTCGCACTTACTGTATTTGGCATACAGCCTGCGTCGTCTCAAAGTATCAGAACCATCCGCAAGTGCTGTCCGTGCTGTGCCTTATCCCACTAGTAAACGAGCACGTCATCAATAAATACCACCACAAACTAATTTAGATACGGTCTGAACACTCGGTTCATCAAATCCATGAAGGCAGCGGGGACGTTGGTCAACCCAAATGGCATGACCAAAAACTCGTAGTGTCCGTACCGAGTGTGGAAAGCTATCTTGGAAACATCGGTCTCCCTGATCCTCAACTGGTGGTAGCCTGATCTCAGATCTATCTTGGAGAATACCGTGGCACCTCGTAACTGGTCAAACAGATCATCAATCCTCGGCAGCAGATACCTGTTCTTGATGGTGACCCTATTCAGCTGTCTGTAGGTAACACAAAGGCGTAGGGTACCATCCTTCTTCTTCACAAATAACATCGAGGCTCCCCACGGGGACGCACTAGGCCTCACAAAGCCCTTCTCCAATAGGTCCTACAACTGCGACTTAAGCTCTCACAGCTCAAGCAGTGCCATCCGATATGGTGCCATAGAAATGGGGCTGGTCCTTGGTACTAGTGAGATCTTGAACTCGATCTTACGCTTAGGCGGTAGTCCTGGTAGCTCCTTTGGAAACACGTCGGGGTACTCTCTAACCATCGGGATGCTCTGAAAGTCTGTCACGGGGCAAGGCTCTACCACTACACTAGCCAAATAGACCTCACACCCTTGGCCTAAAAGTCTCGCTGCCCGAAGTGCAAAAATGCACCTGAAGCCTCTGTCCATTGGCTGTCCGTGAAACTCAAAGGAAGGCATCTCTGGTATGGAGAATACGATCTTCCTCCCAAAACAGTCCACTAAAGCGTGGTAAGTGGACAGCCAATCCATCCCCAGAATCATGTCAAAATCCTCCATCGGTATCACGATCAGGTCAACGGGGAGGTTGTGTCCCCCAATACTGACCTCACAGTCTGTGTAGACTTCCTCAGCTGCAAACAGCTAACCACCCGGACCTCTGATCACAAATGGATCCTCTTACAACATGCAGTCCTATCCCAAACTGACAGCAAAACTCGCAGTAACAAATGAGTGTGTGGCGCCAGAATAAAAAAGTACGTAAACTAATCTACCGGAAACTATAACCATACCTGCCACCACTGAACTTGATGCCCTGGCGTCTCTGTGTATCAGGGCATTGATATGTCCCTCAACTCTTGGTGTAGAAGAAGCAGCCACACTCTGCGTCGGACGAGTAGCCGCTGGCCGTACCCTCCCCGTGATTGCTGTCCTCCCCCACGCACTTGGAAACCATGGCCACCTGCTCGATATTCAGCGCTCGGTGCAGGGAGCATCTACTGCGCTCCAGTCTTAGATGGCCAATCCCTTCTGATGTGGCCTGGCTGGCCACACTGGTAGCAGAGGGGGTCTCGACTCCCTCCCTCGGTAGGTCCCTGCTGACGACTGGGTAGGGGTCCAGTGCTGACAACTAGCCCCTGTCGGGGGCCCCCAAAGGCCACTGACGGCCCCACAAAACGAGACGACTCTCCTGCGGGCACCGCGTGCCTCCTCTCTCGTCAGCCCTGTGAGTACTTTGGCTAGTAGGGCCTCTTCCGTCCGCTGTCGATGTCTTGTGCAGCCGGGTTGGTCTCCTCATACGTCATAGCTACCTCCACCACTCTCGAGAAGGTGGGTAGCTTAAGGGGTTTGACATACTCTCGAATGGTAGGCCGGAACCCATCAGTGAACCTCCACAGGCGCTCCTCCTTTGTAGCTACAGCTGTCGTAGCAAAACGTCACAGCTCCAAGAAGTGCGTGCGATACGCGCTGACAGTCATCGTCCCCTGGTGGAGAGTGTGGAACTCCCGCTTCCTCTAGTCCTGCTAAGTCTGCGGGAAGTACTGCTCGCAGAAGAGGGTCACGAACTGGTCCTCCGTCGGCTCTCCCCTCTCTTGGCCTCTAACTGCCCTCCACCACCTGTGTACCGCACTCTCCAGTTGATACGTGGCAAAGGCCACGCGGCACTCCGCAGGGGGGCGAAGGGTGTCAAACACCTTCTCAATCTGCTCCGCCTGCGCACCCTCGTCTGACTACCCTAGTTTGCCCAGTGGACCTAACAAGTCGGTGTAGGATGGCTAGCTAAACCCCGAGCCCCGTGGGGTGGCTAGCTCTCTCCCTACACTAGTAGCTCTCCCCGGTACAATGTATGCGAGGGCCAAAGAAGTTGGTGTAGAGTGGCCAATCCTAACCCTGGGTCCCAACCTAAGGGCGGCTAGCTTCACTCTACACTAAACAGGGGACAGTCACTCTCGTTGGTACCACGTACTCAAGGGCCAGTACACTTCCCACTCACATTCCCAAATCCATTCCATTTATCCACAGGAGCTCTACTCCTAATTCCCCGTAGGGTTCATGCTCGTATCCCCCATGTTATTCCATACAAGGTTTCGTGTAACGACCCGGTTCTTGAGTCCCTACGAGACACGAGAACCGGACCGACTCGACTAATCCCAAGACCTAGTCGTCCAACGAGGAAGTAACCAAAAGACAGTAAAATAAACCACATTCAGCATGAATATAACTAACAGTAAGAAAGTACAGCAGTAAGGAAAGAAACTACTACAGTAGGTACCACCACAACAGTAAAACAACATTTATTATATAACAAGAACTGCAGGTAAAGAAGGTACAGCGGAAACAAAAACTACTCACTAGAACAGAAACAAAAAGGGGTACAAAAGGCTGTGGTAACTCTACTGGACCCTACTCGGCCCGGCGTCCTCTGCAGCCGTCGACCCTGGCTGCTCAACACCTGGTCCTGAAAAAGGTAACGAGTGTAACACGTCAGCAAAACGCTGAGTAGAGTGGCAAACTAACTAAAGGCAACAGTAGAGTGTACAGTAGCTGTTATGTTCTATTACTTCCTTTATTCACATCTTTCAATTTTTCTCACTATTTCATTTATTTCTCAGGTCCTTTACTTGATCTCGAATGTCCTCGTGGGAACGATCTTGATTGCAGTCTTTTCCAAAAGTAGAAGTAGCACGTGGTGCTCTCCTGGCCGGGAGAGTCCCCCGTGGTGATCCTACCCTCAGTCAACCACCCCAAGGTCACTGACAGACGTAACGGTGACTACGGCACGCGCGATAAACGCACAGGTAGCTAGCCCGCACTGGCACGCGGTCAGTCGTTTCCGTTAACGGGTGCGCCCAAAGCACAGCACGGAGCCAGGGCAGAGCCCTCTCAGTAACAGGGGTCCAACCCCTCCACAGTAACCAAACCGGGGCCTTGCCCCTCCACAGTCCGCGCACCCTCGCCTGACTACCCTGGTTTGCCCTAGTGGGCCTAACAAGTCGGTGAAGGAGGCTAGCAGAACCCCGGGGCCCGTGGGGTAGCTAGTACTCTCCTAACACTACTAGCTCTCCTCGGTACTACGTACACGAGGGCCAACAAGTCGGTACAGAGCGGCCAATCCTAACCCCGGGTCCCTGGGGCGGCTGGCCCCACTCTGCACTAAACAGGTACAGGTACTTCCCTTGGTACTGCGTACCCAAGAGACAGTACAAACTACATCTCAGTTCCATTCCTTTTTCTTTCCAGGAGTTCCACTCCTAATTCCCCGTAGGGTTCCAGCTCTTTATCTCAGAACATCATATGTTTCACTTTCCAGATTCACGTTCTCAAAATCCATGATCTCAAACATGTTTCTTTATTCATAACAAGTAGCTGTTAATTCAAATTACAGGCAGCTTTATATTCCTTTCCATTTTTCCAATACTGCAGTATTATACATTCCACTAGTTTTTCCATCCTAAGATTCATGCCACATCCTAGGATCTAGCATACAACTAGTTTTCCAGCCCTAGGATTCATGCATCACCTAGGAGCTATCATTCCATACATTTCTCATTCCTAGGATTCATGCAATGTCCTAGATTCTAGTTATGGTTTCATACTTTAACAGATTTTATTAATAACTTAAGCCACTCTACCAGGTACAACGGGAGTAATGGGGGCGTGATCGGGAATCCCGCGTGCCTCCGCGACTCTTAAGACTGCAACTGAACGAGATCCTGTCACAAGGATCAAACACAAGGAGTGTCTCAAAACAGTGTATAGCTACCGTAGATGAGTAGAGGAATTAATTCTGAAGAGAACGCAACTCGAATCGCGGAAAACGGAGCCCGAACGGACCCTAAACGGGTCGAAAAAGACGATACTGTGCAAAATCAGACGTCTGGAACTCCTTCCAGACGTCTTAAAAAGTGGATCAGAGAATTACCTGTTCAGCGTGGTTTTCCAGACGTCCAGAAGTCTGCGGGGACGTCTGCCTAGATCCCAGACGTCCGATGGTCCCTCCGGACGTCTGGAGGTCACTCCCGCCGTCTGGTACAACTTCCAGACGTCTGATTCGCAAAGGATGGCGAATCCGCGAACCTGCGCACAGCCAACCCCCCTCCCTCAGTACGGTCAGTCGACAAGAAGGAAGAAGAAAGCGGACACTCACCTTTCAGACGTCTGTATGATCTTACAGACGTCGACCTTGCCGTCTGGCTATCAACCCAGACGTCTGATTCTGGAAATTTTTCCAGAACCAGAACCCTGCTCGGCCTCCGCTCGCGACGCCGCCCGCGTCGCACCTCGCGCGTCTGCTGCTCAGCCCGCAGCAGGTCCCTCTCCGCGTCGCTCCGCGCCCCCTGCGCCCTCCGTCAGCCGGCCAAGCCGCTCCGGCGAGCTCGCCCTCACGGCAGAGCTCCGCCCTCGCACGCCGCACCTCCGCGCTCACTGCGGCCGCCGCTGCCGCCCTCGCGTCCGCTCGCTCTCTCGCACAGGAAGGAGAAGAAGGAGGAGACGGTGGAGTCGGGAGGGGAGGCGTGCCCCTTTTAACGCCGCGCGGAGAGGAGAGAGAGAAGGCGGCAGGCCGCCTGCAGCCGCAGAGAAAAGAGGGAATATGCGGTCTGCGCGCTCAGGCGCGCAGGCGACTCGCGTGTGTCGAAAATAACGGATTTCCAGACGTCTTGAAACTATCCCAGATGTCTTATCAGACGTCTGGTTGTGATCCCAGACGTCTTGTCCGACGTCTGAGCCACCTCCTAGACGTCTTAAAATACGTCTGGGGCACACATTCGTTACAATATAACAAACTCAAAGGAAGTTTCGTCCCCGAAACTTGCGCCAACTAGGGTGCGGGAAAAAGATGTCCAAATAACCATAACAAACTCAAAGAGGACCGAAGCCGGTCCGAAAGGACGTACCCGCGAAAAGCTCTGGGTACCGCTCCCGCATTGCCGCCTCAGGCTCCCAGGTAGCCTCCTCGTACCGCTGGCTCCTCCGCAAAACCTTTACCAGGGGTACTTGCTTTCGTCTCAACCTGCGGACGGCTCGGTCTAGGATCTGCACTGGCCGCTCGGGGTAGGTCAGGTCATCGCTCACCTCGACGCTCTCGTGACTCAGTACGTGGCTGGGATCGGCTACGTACTTCCTGAGGTTGGACACGTGGAACACGTCGTGCACACCAGAAAGCTGCGGGGGAAGGGCAAGTCTGTAAGCAATGGGTCCAACCCGCTCCAGGACCTCAAAGGGCCCCACGAATCTCGGCGCGAGCTTCCCTCTCACCCCAAACCGCTGTAAGCCCTTCATGGGCGAAACACGAAGGAAGACGTGGTCCCCAACCTCGAACTACACCTCTCTGCGTCTGCGATCTGCGTAGCTCTTCTGTCTGCTCCTGACAGTGCGGAGTCGTCTGTGGATCTGCTCAACTACCTCCTGACTCTGCCGGATCAACCTGGGGCCAACCTCCCACTTGGCCCCCACCTCAACCCAACTCAAGGGTGCTGTGCATTTCCGTCCGTACAGAGCCTCGTAGGGAGCCATGCCGATGCTCGAGTGATAACTGTTGTTGTATGCAAACTCCGCCAGGGGCAGGTGCTCCTCCCAAGAGCCCCTCCAGTCTAGTACACAGGCACGCAAAAGGTCCTCAAGTGTCTGTATCGTGCGTTCCGACTGTCCGTCCGTCTGGGGGTGGTAAGCCGTGCTAAACCTCAACCTCGTCCCCAAGGCCTGCTGAAACTCAGCCCAAAACTGGGACGTAAAGCGGGTATCCCGGTCGGATACGATCTCCCGCGGAACTCCATGTAGTCGCACCACATCACGGATATACCTCTCTGCCAACTGTGCTGGTCCCAAAGTGACTCGGATCGGCAAGAATCGTGCCGTCTTCGTCAATCTATCCACTATTACCCAGACTGCGTCGTGTCCTCGCTGGGTAACAGGTAAGCCCACCACCAAGTCCATGGTGATGCTCTCCCACTTCCATTCTGGTACTGGAAGCGGCTGAAGCGGCCCTGCAGGCCTCTGATGCTCGGCTTTCACCTGCTGGCACACTAAGCACTGCTGCACGAACTCACCCACATCCCGCTTCATCCCTCTCCACCAGAACTCGCGTCTCAAGTCATGGTACATTTTCGTGTTTCCGGGATGTATGGTGAATCTGGAACCATGTGCCTCAGTCAGGAGCTCTCTCAACAACTCCTTGTCTCTGGGGACGCACAACCGTCCCCTCAAGCGTAACACCTGGTCTGTGAAAGAGAAGTCCCCTGGGTCCCCTGATAGTACTCTGTCGCGCAAAGACTGCAAGTACGGATCGGCCATCTGTCCCGTGATGATGCGGTCTATCAACTCTGGCCTGGTCTGCCGTGTCACCGTCACTGCCCCACAGTACCCTCGTAACTCTAGAGGTCGCCAACTGCCCACCTCCTCCAAAAGGCTCCAACTCTGTAACTGTAGACTGGCCAAGCGTGCGGGCGCCTTACGGCTCAAGGCGTCAGCCACCACATTGGCCTTTCCCGGGTGGTAGGAGATGCTGCAGTCGTAGTCCTTCAGGAGCTCCAACCAACGTCTCTGTCTCATGTTGAGCTCCTTCTGGTCAAAAAGATATTTGAGGCTCTTGTGATCTGTAAAAATCTCGAAGGTCTCACCGTACAAGTAGTGCCTCCATGTCTTCGGCGCGAAGACAACAACTGCCAACTCTAGATCGTGGGTAGGGTAGGTATGCTCATGGGGCTTCAGTTGCCGTGAAGCGTAAGCGACAACATGACCCCTCTGCATGAGCACACCTCCTAACCCCTGCAAGGAAGCGTCCGTGTACACAACGAACCCGCCACTACTGTCAGGGATGGTGAGCACGGGAGCCGAGGTCAACCTCTCCTTCAGCTCCAGAAAACACGCCTCACAGGCGTCTGTCCAAGCGAAAGGCATGTCCTTCCGGGTCAACTGTGTCATAGGACGTGCAATCTGCGAAAACCCTCTGATGAACCGTCTGTAGTAACCTGCCAGTCCCAGGAAACTGCGAATCTCAGTGACTGAACGCGGTCTCTCCCACCTGAGCACTGCCTCGACCTTGGCGGGGTCCACCGCCAGGCCGTCTCCAGAGATCACATGACCCAAAAAGGTCACCTCCCTCAACCAGAACTCGCACTTGCTGTATTTGGCGTACAGCCTGCGTCGTCTCAGAGTGTCCAGAACCATCCGCAAGTGCTGTCCGTGCTGCGTCCGATCTCTAGAATAGATGAGTACATCATCTATGAAAACCACCACAAACTGGTCCAAGTACGGTCTAAACACCCGGTTCATCAGGTCCATGAAAGCAGCGGGGGCATTGGTCAGCCCAAACGGCATGACCAAAAACTCGTAGTGTCCGTACCAGGTGCGGAAAGCTGTCTTGGAGACGTCGGTCTCCCTGATCCTCAACTGGTGGTATCCAGACCTCAAGTCGATCTTGGAAAACACCGTGGCACCCCGCAACTGGTCAAACAAATCGTCGATCCTCGGCAGCAGATATCTGTTCTTGATGGTGACCCTATTCAGCTGTCGGTAGTCCACACAAAGGCGTAGGGTCCCATCCTTCTTCTTCACAAACAGTACCGGGGCTCCCCAGGGAGACGCACTGGGCCTCACGAAACCTTTCTCCAAAAGGTCCTGCAACTGAGACTTGAGCTCTCGCAGCTCAAGCGGTGCCATCCTGTATGGCGCGGTGGAGATGGGGCTGGTCCCTGGTACTAGTGAGATCTCAAACTCGATCTCACGCTCAGGCGGTAGTCCTGGTAACTTGTCTGGAAACACGTCGGGGTACTCTCTGACCACCGGGATGCTCTGGAAGTCTGCCACGGGGCTGTGCTCTGCCACCACACAAGCTAGGAAGCCCTCACACCCCTGGCTCAAAAGTCTCGCCGCCCGAAGTGCCGAAATGCACCTGAAACCTCCGTCCACTGGCTGCCCGTGAAACTCGAAAGAAGGCAACTCCGGAATGGAGAAGACAATCTTCCTCTCAAAACAGTCTACCAAGGCGTGGTAAGCGGACAGCCAATCCATCCCCAGAATCACTCCAAAGTCCTCCATCTGTATCATAATCAGGTCAGCGGGCAGGCTATGTCCCCCGATGCTGACCCCGCAACCCGTGTACACCTCCTCAGCTACAAACAGCTGACCACTCGGACCTCTGATTACGAACGAATTCTCTGACAGTGTATAATCCTGGTCCAAACTAACTGCGAAACTGGCTGCGACAAACGAGTGCGTAGCGCCGGAATCGAAAAGCGTGTAAACGAGTCTGCCAGAAACTGAAACCATACCTGCTACCACGGATCCCGATGCTCTGGCGTCCCTGTGTGTTAGGGCGTTGATACGCCCCTCAGCCCTAGGTGCGGACGAAGCAGCCACACTCCGCGTCGGATGGGTAGGTGCTGGCCGGTACCCTCCTCGCGACTGCTGTCCTCCTCCTCGTGCCTGGGAACCGCGGCCTCCTGCACGCCCTCTAGTGCTCTGCACGGGAAGTATCTGCTGACCTCCTGCCCTAGATGGGCAGTCCCTCCTGACGTGGCCCGGCTGGCCACACTGGTAGCAGAGGGGAAACCGACTCCCGCCCTCAGTGAGTCCCTGCTGTCGGCTAGGCGGGGGTCCGGTGCTGGCGACTGGCCCCTGTCGAGGGCCCCCAAAGGCCACTGATGGCCCTGCACAACGTGACGGCTCTCCTGCGGACGTCACGTGTCTCCGTTCTCGCCGGCCCTGTGAGAAGTCTGGCTGAAAGGGCCTCTTCCGCCCGCCGTCGGTCTCTCGCGCGGACGGGTTGGTCTCCTCGTAAGTCATAGCTGCCTCTACCACCCTCGAAAACGTCGGCAGCTTCAGGGGTTTGACATACCCCCGGATCGCAGGCCGGAGCTCCTCGGTGAACCTCCAAAGGCGCTCCTCCTCAGTGGCTACCGCTGTCGCTGCAAAGCGGGACAGCTCCAAGAAACGCGTGCGGTACGCGCTCACGGTCATCGTCCCCTGGCGGAGAGTGTGGAACTCCCGCCTCCTCTGGTCCTGCCACGTCTGGGGAAAGTACTGCTCGCAGAAGAGGGTGACGAACTGGTCCCACGTCGGCTCGTCCCTCTCCTTTCCCCGGACCGCCCTCCACCACCGGTGTGCCGCACTCTCCAGCTGGTACGCGGCAAAGGCCACGCGGCACTCCACCGGGGGGCGAAGGGTGTCGAAGATCTTCCCCAGCTGCTCAAGCCAGTCCTCTGCCTCGGTCGGGTCCTCATCCCCCTTGAAGGAGGGGGGCTTCAGCTTCCGGAACTGTCCGAAAAGCTCGAAGTGGCGCTGTAGGGGAGGTGCTGGTGCACCTCCAGGCGAAGGTGCCTCGTGTACAGAAGTGTCGGAGGAAGGTGGGGGCGGCAGGGGCCCATCCCCTCCCTCGTGTTCAGCGCCGCGTCCGTCGCGTGGTCCCACAGAGGACTCCCCCTCTGCAACCCCAGGAGGAGGTGCTCGGGGCGGTGGGTGGAGCTCCTCTCGTACAATATCCCGTATCAGTCTGGCGAGGTCCTGGGCTTGGACGCCAGGGAGTGGTGGCTGGTCCACCGAGACGTCAACGACAGCACGTCCACCTCGCTGACCTCGCCCTCGGCTGCGCCCGCGGCCAGTCCCGCGACGAGGCATCTCCTGCAAGGAGACGCGAAACAAAACGGAAACGTCAAAACAGACGGTACCTAACAAAACTTCTAAGAGCTCATGTCAAGAGATATGCTGTGGTGGCTACTCTAGCTATAAACATGTGAATTGGTTATTTTCCAGTCAGTTGATTCACTTCTCGGGACGACCTTGCTCTGATACCATCTTGTAACGACCCGGTTCCCGAGTCCCTACGAGACACGAGAACCGGACCGACTCGACTAATCCCAAGACCTAGTCGTCCAACGAGGAAGTAACCAAAAGACAGTAAAATAAACCACATTCAGCATGAATATAACTAACAGTAAGAAAGTACAGTAGTAAGGAAAGAAACTACTACAGTAGGTACCACCACAACAGTAAAACAACATTTATCATATAACAAGAACTGCAGGTAAAGAAGGTATAACGGAAACAAAAACTACTCACTAGAACAGAAACAAAAAGGGGTACAAAAGGCTGTGGTAACTCTACTGGACCCTACTCGGCCCGGCGTCCTCTGCAGCCGCCGACCCTGGCTGCTCAACACATGGTCCTGAAAAAGGTAACGAGTGTAACACGTCAGCAAAACGCTGAGTAGAGTGGCAAACTAACTAAAGGCAACAGTAGAGTGTACAGTAGCTGTTATGTTCTATTACTTCCTTTATTCACATCTTTCAATTTTTCTCACTATTTCATTTATTTTTCAGGTCCTTTACTTGATCTCGAATGTCCTCGTGGGAACGATCATGATTGCAGTCTTTTCCAAAAGTAGAAGTAGCACGTGGTGCTCTCCTGGCCGGGAGAGTCCCCCGTGGTGATCCTACCCTCAGTCAACCACCCCAAGGTCACTGACAGATGTAATGGTGACTACGGCACGCGCGATAAACGCACAGGTAGCTAGCCCGCACTGGCACGCGGTCAGTCGTTTCCGTTAACGGGTGCGCCCAAAGCACAGCACGGAACCAGGGCAGAGCCCTCTCAGTAACAGGGGTCCAACCCCTCCACAGTAACCAAACCGGGGCCTTGCCCCTCCACAGTCCGCGCACCCTCGCCTGACTACCTTGGTTTGCCCTAGTGGGCCTAACAAGTCGGTGAAGGAGGCTAGCAGAACCCCGGGGCCCGTGGGGTAGCTAGTACTCTCCTAACACTACTAGCTCTCCTCGGTACTACGTACACGAGGGCCAACAAGTCGGTACAGAGCGGCCAATCCTAACCCCGGGTCCCTGGGGCGGCTGGCCCCACTCTGCACTAAACAGGTACAGGTACTTCCCTTGGTACTCTGTACCCAAGAGACAGTACAAACTACATCTCAGTTCCATTCCTTTTTCTTTCCAGGAGTTCCACTCCTAATTCCCCGTAGGGTTCCAGCTCTTTATCTCAGAACATCATATGTTTCACTTTCCAGATTCACGTTCTCAAAATCCATGATCTCAAACATGTTTCTTTATTCATAACAGGCAGCTGTTAATTCAAATTACAGGCAGCTTTATATTCCTTTCCATTTTTCCAAGACTGCAGTATTATACATTCCACTAGTTTTTCCATCCTAAGATTCATGCCACATCCTAGGATCTAGCATACAACTAGTTTTCCAGCCCTAGGATTCATGCATCACCTAGGAGCTATCATTCCATACATTTCTCATTCCTAGGATTCATGCAATGTCCTAGATTCTAGTTATGGTTTCATACTTTAACAGATTTTATTAATAACTTAAGCCACTCTACCAGGTACAACGGGAGTAATGGGGGCGTGATCGGGAATCCCGCGTGCCTCCGCGACTCTCAAGACTGCAACTGAACGAGATCCTGTCACAAGGATCAAACACAAGGAGTGTCTCAAAACAGTGTATAGCTACCGTAGATGAGTAGAGGAATTAATTCTGAAGAGAACGCAACTCGAATCGCGGAAAACGGAGCCCGAACGGACCCTAAACGGGTCGAAAAAGACGATACTGTGCAAAATCAGACGTCTGGAACTCCTTCCAGACGTCTTAAAAAGTGGATCAGAGAATTACCTGTTCAGCGTGGTTTCCCAGACATCCAGAAGTCTGCGGGGACGTCTGCCTAGATCCCAGACGTCCGATGGTCCCTCCGGACGTCTGGAGGTCACTCCCGCCGTCTGGTACAACTTCCAGACGTCTGATTCGCAAAGGATGGCGAATCCGCGAACCTGCGCACAGCCAACCCCCCTCCCTCAGTACGGTCAGTCGACAAGAAGGAAGAAGAAAGCGGACACTCACCTTTCAGACGTCTGTATGATCTTACAGACGTCGACCTTGCCGTCTGGCTATCAACCCAGACGTCTGATTCTGGAAATTTTTCCAGAACCAGAACCCTGCTCGGCCTCTGCTCGCGACGCCGCCCGCGTCGCACCTCGCGCGTCTGCTGCTCAGCCCGCAGCAGGTCCCTCTCCGCGTCGCTCCGCGCCCCCTGTGCCCTCCGTCGGCCGGCCAAGCCGCTCCGGCGAGCTCGCCCTCACGGCAGAGCTCCGCCCTCGCACGCTGCACCTCTGCGCTCACTGCGGCCGCCGCTGCCGCCCTCGCGTCCGCTCGCTCTCGCGCACAGGAAGGAGAAGAAGGAGGAGACGGTGGAGTCGGGAGGGGAGGCACGCCCCTTTTAACGCCGCACGGAGAGGAGAGAGAGAAGGCGGCAGGCCGCCTGCAGCCGCAGAGAAAAGAGGGAATATGCGGTCTGCGTGCTCAGGCGCGCAGGCGACTCGCGTGTGTCGAAAATAACGGATTTCCAGACGTCTTGAAACTATCCCAGACGTCTTATCAGACGTCTGGTTGTGATCCCAGACGTCTTGTCCGACGTCTGAGCCACCTCCCAGACGTCTTAAAATACGTCTGGGGCACACATTCGTTACATTTCGTCATTCACAATTCCATCTCAGTTTTACACATGCAGCTCATATTTCCACAATTTGCATATACAACAAGAAATGTCATAGGTATCTAGCACAGGCATTTCATATTTCACAGGCAACGTTTGTTTATTAACAGGTAGTTGTTCACATTTCTATTCATTCATTTAAGACTGCAATTTCAAACACGCATACAAACAGTGCAAGTACTTCTCATCCTAGGATTCATGCCACATCCTAGGTTTCTAGTTATCCCATTTCACAAATACATTCAAGTTTTATAATTAAAATAGGGGGAAACCACTCTACCAGACAATCCGAAAGTACCAGGGGCTCGAACGGCAGGCTCACGTGCCTCTGCAGGCCCCGAACACGCAACAGATCGAAATTCTATACCAAGGAACATAACACAATGGAATGTTCAAAATAGCATAAAAGGCCTTCTAACAAGTAGGGGAACTCACAAGGAATCCATCGATATCTTGTTTGCATAAAATAGACCTCAAACGAACCCTAAACGGGTCAAAAATAGGACTGCTGACCTAAATCAGACGTCTGGCACAAGGTCTAGACATCTTAAAAGTAACCAGAGTCTCACCTCAGGTTCCTACGTTGACTTCAGACTTCTGAACCCCTACTTTTCCGTCTGGATCCAACTCCAGACGTTCGACCTATCCTCCAGTCATCTGGGAGTGCTTCTGGTCATCTGGTAAGCTGTCCAGACGTTCGAAATGTGTGGGAGGGCATGCTCCGTGCCTTCCCGAAGCTATCCCTGCATGTGACAAATGAATCACTTATATTTAGCCATGCAGGTCGTAGCTACGGTGCGGCCTGCATGGCCGTAATCGCAAGAGGAACGACCTTCGCGAAGTTTTGCTTTCAGACGTCCTGTGTCGTCACCAGACGTCCAACCCGTCATCTGGACAGCACGCCAGACGTCTGATTCTGGGAAAATCCCAGAATCAGAATGACCTCCTGCTCCTCCTCGTCGCACGCAGTCGCGACACCTCCTCCCCACCTGCAACTCCCGCTGCAGCAAGTGTCGAGGATGTTTCCCTCGACGCACTCCTCCTCCCGCACGCGCCACTTCAGCCATGCGTCCTCCGGTGAGCTCCCACGAGCTTGTGAGCTCAAGCTCTTCCTCCTCTTCACGCCGCCTCTCCTCCTCATCGCTCGCTCTCGCACCCTCTTTCGCGCTCGCTCCCTCGCTACAGTGGAGAGGAAGGAAGGTGGCTATGGTGGAGTGGGGAGGAGAGGAAGGGGTGAGAGGGGTCTTATAGGGGAGTGGCTAGGGTTCTACGGGGGAGAAAGAAGAGAGAGAAGAGGGAAAAAGGTAGCCTGCACGCAGCCAGCACGCAGACGCGAAGCTACGTACAAATTTTCAATTTTCAGACGTCTAGGAAGGGGTCCATATGTCTTAAAAGGCTCAGGACAGAATGGGTCTTTACACTGTACCCCTGAAAGCCTCGGGGATGGCTTTCTTCATAATCATCATGGAAATGCGATTAGGCTTCTCTTATCTTTCCTTCTCTTTCTTTTGTTCAGAAGTACACGAGTCTGTAAGAATGGGAGAGGGTTTCCTAATCACCAGATCTAAATCCATAACCTCAAGGACTATTAAAATATTTTCCTTTCAGGACTTAAAGTTCGAGCTACTAACATGGGTATGAAATTTAAGGTGGAAGTTATATTGGCAGAAGACATTTCTGAAAAATAAATGTAGATAAATACAGAATTAGCTCCTTTAAAACATAAGGTATCTAATTAATTTAATAGTCCTATCACATGTCTTAGTTAACACCATCAATGGTCTCATCTTTGGACGAGAGGTTGACTTGTAATTAAAGATATGGTGTAGTATGTAATAATTGTTGGTTCAACTCCAAGTTAGTCATGAACCTTCCTTTGGGTCAATTCAATGACTACCTAGAAAACCTAATAACCAACACATCAATACTCCTATGTAAATGAGTAAAAGTATAACGAGTATGCATGTTCCTTTGGGCCAGTGCACACCTACTTTCTAACACCCATTCAACCTTTTACTATTCATGGATAAACCGAGTATTCACAAGAGAACTCACTTTGGCGAGGTGTTGCTTTAACCATGTTACCCTAGAATAGTGTACTTTATTAATTAGACTAGGCTTAACTACACTAAGCAGAGAGTGAGTTGGCTCTGATACCACTTGTTGGGATTCTTTAAACCCTTAGGGGCTTAACTGTAATTAACCCACCTCTAACTTAGGATGGTCCTATATAACAATTAACCCCAAATGAGCTTATATCTAAATGGGTACTAGTACTAGTATACCAGTACCGGTATTCCATACAAAGGGTACCGGTACTGGTTAACCAGTACCGGTATCCGTACTATACTGTTTTGAGTTCCATATCCAAAGAAGTATCGGTACTTGTGCAAAGTACCAGTACTTATAACTCATTGTTTGGAATTCAAGCTCAAATGAGTACTTGTCCAGTACTTATAGTGTACCGGTACTTGTAATAAGTACCAGTACTCATAGGGTACTGGTATCCTCTAGAAAAGAACTGGTCTCAATGAGTATCGGTATTCATGAAAAGTATCGGTACTTGTTGAGTACTATACACATCCCTTGTAACCTACCAGTACCAGTACTTGTAAGCTACAGGTTCTGATGACTTCAAGTCTAGAACCTGACCTAGGGCTCATATCTATTGGTACTCATGATGAGTTCTGGTACAAGTAAATCCCAGTTTTGGACTTAAGATGACTTGGAGCTGATATGTAACTTGCATGTACTGGTACTCGTGAAGAGTACTTGTATTAGCAATCTACAATACACCTTCCAGTCCAAAAACTATAACACCTGAGTACCGATACTCATGAAGAGGTACTGGTAATCCCTGTAGCTATGAGATGTATTTTAGGTTTTCTCAAAATACCAAAGGCTAGATTTAAACATATACATGATCTAATGATTCTGTGACGAAACGTGAAATAAGTGTATATGCATGTATGCAAACATGATATATATATATATATATATATATATATATATATATATATATATATATATATATATATATATAAACAAAACATAAATACATATATCACTAATTCATTCATGTTCTATACATGCATATAGAATACAAGTACCATACCTGGGTTCATATTGTCTAACAGAGGCTTAGGCTACGTGTTGGGATCTTCCAAGTGTATTCTCACCTGACTTAGATCGAGGGTAATCAGGAGGATCTTCTCTCCTGCAGTTGCTGCTACGTAGCTGCTCTTTTCTGTCTTTCTCTCTTAGCACTCGATGAGGAAGATGGAGGAATGAAGGTGAGAAATCCTTGGGGGCCTAACCTCTCCAAATTAATAATTAGGCTAAACTAATTACTATTAGTAAATTACAAATTCATCCATCGAGGAGTTATATTTGCAAATCGATCTCTACACATACATAATCCAAACATACTATCCCTTTACATTTTATATCCATACTCTCATTAGAATTTAAATTGATTACTTTGATGATAGGTATTACATGGTAGTCTTTTGTATGTTGTTTCTAAAAAGGACAGTAATTTATATATTGATTTATTATATGTGTCTATTATACATATATTAGTTCATACGTTAAATTAAAAAAAATACAACATAATGTGCATAACACATTTACAAGTTAAGAGTTGAGTGAATTAGTGATGAAGTACACACATATATATATATATATATATATATATATATATATATATATATATATATATATATATATATAATTGTTGAATTTATTTTTATTTTTATTTTTGTAAGCCGTTGATATAAATTATGAGAATACAATTGAATCGATTAGCTACATGTATTACACGATCCAAATGAATTATGGTCTCCCTCGTTATTTTTGTTTTCTTATATTTATATGTTCAATCAATATTGTTAATCCGCATTATTTCTTTCGGCAAAGCACAGGCTACAGATTAATTAATTGGATAGAGACATGCATCGTATTGCTGCTGACCTTGGAAATTAATTAGTGCGCTCGAGCCATCCCTTACTGTCATCTAAATGTGACACGCATACAGATGGTTAGCGTAATATCCGGTGATGCCAAATGCAAATTGATAGCCATCCAAGCTGCTACTTATCCAATCTTTAATCAACCAGAGAGTGAGAACCCTTACGTTTACATTCCCGTTCTCTATCCATGAGTAGAGTGCCATTGCTCATGTCAATGGATTCATACCATCAATACTATAGCATGAAATTAAGCTGCACAACATGCATCCACGTTGCTATGCAAATGTTGTAGCTAGTCTCGACAACAATGTAAGAAATGGTAGAACATGGAGGCTTCGTTTAGATGTTAGTTAATTTTTACCTCACATGGATAGTATAATCTCTCGTACATGTACTTTACTATGTAATTTAATTTGACTACTTATATTAACAACATTCATTCTGCCTATTTTCATACTACAATCACTTATATGTTATCCTTGTAACTTACCACCGAAGTATTACAATGCTCGGTATTATTGTCCTATACTAATTAAGGTTCCACGTCATTGTCCTCCACTCCTCCGAAGCCCATCCATCCCATGCCTTCTTCCCCTCCCACAAGAAAACTCCAAAGCTCAGCGAGTATGTGGTCCGCTGTAAACCGGCATCCATTGCATGTTGCCCTTGTACTGCATTCTCCTCCACATTATTACCTCCTCTGGGGATGTGCATCTGCGATCGATGCAAAGTGATTTTTAAGTCTCGGTTGGATGACAAAATTTGCTGCAAGTAAAAGCATGTCAATCGCCTCTCAAAAATATATAATAATTAATAATCACCTATATATTGAAGTCTTAACATGCAACAATCACCCTTAATTAAGCTTTATTTGCATCGGAAACGATTGTCAAAGAACTTCAAAATCTAAGGGACCAAATCAACGGTGGACCTAATATTTTTCGATAGGGAGGGTACATCTTTTGAAATTTGACAAAGGGTGCGAGTACGGAAATACATGTTGCAATGTATTTTACAATGTAAGATAAAAAATCAATCAGTTGAAAATCAGAATCAATCAGTTGAAATCAGAATCAACCGGTTGAAAATGGAAATCATCTGGTTGAAAATGAAAATCAACTGATTGAAAATCAAGGAAACTAAAACACATCGGTTTGAAATAATTTTCAATCGATTGAAAATCAAAATATACTGATTGAAAATGAAAATATACCGATGTGTTTTGTGTTTTCAATGACGACAAATGATTTTTCACTTAAAACATTATTTTTACACCTATGGGAAATAATTTTTACTTGAAAAGTCATTTTTCATCGGTGAAAAGTGATTTCCACCTATGTAAAATTAAAATATATCGATTGAAACTACTATTTTCATCTGTACATTGCAAAATGTATTGTACAGTTGGTTTCTTTACTTTTTGACTTTGACGAATTGGTGTACGGATGGCAAAGAGTTGCATTGAACTCAAAGGAGTGCTAGCTAAATGTGATTAGGATGTGGAAGTTACAAGTATGTGTAATTAGGGAAGGAAACTGGGAGGATAAAGTTATTCTTCACGATCAAGAATCAAATTTAGGAGCCTTTCCTTAAAAAAAGAAAACAAAAAAAAAAGTAAACAAAACATGTTGAAATTTTGATAATTGAAAAATTTTATTCTCAATTTTAAAGAAAATAAGAAGAGTTGATCCTTTTATATAAAAATAATTGATCCTAATCGTAATTCTAAATATGGATATAATCACGTCTCAAATAAATTAATTCATATCCTTAAAATTAAAAAAGAAACTAAATATGAGAAGAGATAATTCTCTTTCCCTATTTTTAACCTGTAAGTTATGTCTAACGAGAGAGAGAGAGAGAGAGAGAGAGAGAGAGATAGATGACCATTCCCCCCGTTCATTGGTAGAGAAAGGGGCGGCTGACAATTACCCTCATTCATTGGGAAGTATGTGACCATTCCCGCTCAACATCATTCACGAATTAATTTAACAGGAGTGATCTTGCTTTACCTTTTTTTTTTTTTTTTTAACCCTTCAGAAGTGATAACGATATGGCAAAACTTTTTCCATAACCTAGATGGCGGCCACGTGCCCCCATCTAAGCAATGCGTACGTCTGCCCGTGGACGCAAACCATCGTGAAAGCGGCCGCCAAATGTCTTCTTCCCCCACCCCCATCCAATTATATAATGGGTACAACGTACAAGTAGAAGTAGCGTCGCGACCACCCAGCCCGCTAGGATAAAAGCAGGCAAATGATTGGTTCAACTCTTGCCACGCATGTTTGTAGATCATCACAACTAGCTAATTCTGTCACCCGCCAACAATACGAAAACGTTGGGGATGCAATCCTACGAAGCATCTCTTCTATTATAATAATGACTTCTCTGGCATGCGATGCACTTTCAAACGTGTCACCATTATAGGTGTTGTCTGCGTGCTCATGTGCTACTGAAGTGATGTTCGACTGTAGGTCTCCCTTTTGGGTAAGGAGGTGTAAAGATTCTCTTAAATTTAAAAGTTTAATTACATCGGGAGTTAATTAATATACGGTGATATATAAATTTATATCGAAATTATTAAGATTTAGTAAAGATTTTGAATTTTATATTGGAAGTGACAAATCTCTTGGTGAGTGTAAAAGATTTCTGTTTCTCATGATTTATATAGTAAATAATAAGAAGAGGGGTTGGGGATCATATATGTATATGCATATGTTTTGCCACAACTCGGATTACCATGGGAATCAATTTAAAATTTGAAATTTAAGTTTTTTTATTACAGATTTTTAATCTCATGATTTTAACTTAAATTGGTCAATCAAATGGCAAAATTGGTCGATCAATTGATTTGGTCGACTAAAAATTTAAGTTCGATCGATCAATTGAAGTAAATTGGTTGATTAATTACCATATTTCTATAAAATGAAAATTTTCATAAATATTGAGTCATGTGATCTATATAAAAATCATGAGAGGATTCTCATTTAACACATAACAAGAGTAAAAAATCTCTCTACACTCTTTCTCCTCCTCTCTTATTTTTATCTCTCTTTCTTAATATGTTTGTTCGATATAAGATTGATAAAAAAATCTCAAATTAGACATTATTCTTACCTTTTTGAAATTTCTAAAAATCACCTTTACTACCGGGAAGATTGCCAGTATTAATGCCATCTTGTGGTTCTCATGCAAGGAAAGATGTAATCATCATTTCACGGGAAATCCAAAGACTCGTTTCATCTTGCTTCACAAAGTCAGAACTTCTTGTCTGATTATACGATAGAAAACAAGCCTTAAAGGTATATTCCCTTCATCTAATATCATTTTTGAGGTTAATTACTACAGCACCCTCAAATAAGATAGTTTCCCTCGTACAACAAAAGGATCGAACCCGCCACAGGCTAGGCTCCATCTACGTGTCCAAGATGACCCGTCTAAAATCTTTTGGCCTTAAATGGATTGTCATCATTTTGGGATGAAATATTTTAAACTCTATCCTAATTATCTTTTCCATGCTATCAACGAACTAGTTGTAACCCTCATTATTTTGGATGGCCTTCTACTTATTGGGTGCCTTTTGTATTTCCTAGAACTTTCTTGGTAGATGAATGAAATATGAACCTTTTAAACTTTCTCAAAAAAAAAAAAAAGGTTCTTTTTTTGGTTACATTAGAAAATAAAGCATGGAATAAAGTATTTATTTCAAAATAAATTTGTTTCATAATTAAGAGTCATTGAAAATAAGTGATGGCAAATTATCAAGGACTAAGCTTGCTTCTTTCTATCCACCCATTGAGTAACCCCACCGTATCTCTCTCTCTCTCTCTCTAACCGCATACCCCTAGAATTTGAATACAAGGAATCCTCCCCCACTCTCTCCATTATATAAGGAGATAAGTAGCTCCTTTTTGAAGACGAGGAATACTCTCCCCCTCTCTCCACTACACAAGGAGACAAGTACCCTTAGACTTGACAATCATTGAGCGAGAAGTTAGTAGGTTGCTTTTAAAGAAATGACGAGCTTTCCGGTGGTCTTCAGCGATAAGGGTAAGCATTCTGGTACAGTTGGTACTCTGAGGAAGGGAGCATGGAGTCAGGAAGAGGATGAGTGCCTGAGGAGGTGCATAGAGAAGTATGGCGAGGGCAACTGGCGTCAAGTCCCCATCCGAGCTGGTAAATATGTAACAGTAGCTAGTATAGCATACATAAATATGATTTAGTATATGAGTAATATACATCCACACATTGGCACCAAGAAGAGAAGTTAAAACTGAGTATTGCGCTTGTTACAAATAGAGATCCTTCGTATTAGAAAAAGAAAAGTTGAGGCAACTAGAATTAGTCAAAGATAGAAAAAGGATACATATCTTATCTATTATCTCCGACATTAACGCATGTTTCAAATGACATGAAGCTATTTGCCGTTGGCGTGATTATATAACCATTTTACAAAAAGGGGTGAAAAATCAAATGGAGGGTTGACTGGCCAGTCCCTCTAAAGCTCCATGCAAATGCAAGCATAGGGATGTTATCATTCCAATTTTATCAAACATCTCTGAAAATAATCCTAGGGATGTTACGTGGAAAGTCTTGGATAAAAGGTAGGTGCTTTAGTCGCATCCATTTTGGATGAGTTGATGGATAGTTTTCGTAATCAGTTAACAACTTTCCAAAGAATTATATTTCCTATAGAATTATATATGTAGATGGAAATGTTTGTAGTTTTGGACGGTAAACTTTTCTTGAATTCTCTGATGCAACTTCTAATGAGTCTTGGAATAACAACCTCTTTATATCGGTGATAACTTTTCTAAACAAGCTCAGGTTTAAGGAGGTGTAGGAAGAGCTGCAGACTACGGTGGGTCAACTACTTGAAACCTAACCTCAAGCGAGGGGAGTTTGCTGAGGATGAAATTGATCTCATTGTTCGCCTTCATTGGCTGCTTGGAAACAGGTGAACTTTCAATTAGCACACTATTTTCATTTGCCCAAACGGATTGATTGTGAGAGATTTTTGGAACAAGGAAAATAATTAACACAAACAATTGCTCAAGAAAAGAATCGGAACTCAAATAGATGTCTTATGTTATTAAATGTAAGAACTACAAGAAGAAGTTATAATATCATATAAGGAGATTAACTTAATTAAGAGCATTGGTAACGACATCTCCCTCCCTCTTCATTTGTTTGTTTTGATTCACCATTTCAATTATTGCTATCGTTAGCTAATGGATATAGAACTTATATGTTTTTATTGAATATATTAAACACGGAGGTTTAGATGAGTAGCCCAGGTCGAAGTTTCTCTTTAATATGTATACTTAGAACACAGGGTTTCAAACTAGTGGTTAACTTGTTATGGTACTTTTGGTTCTCTTAATTTGAAAATCCTCTGTATTCGTGATTTTATAGTTCTTTTCTTATGTAAAAGGATTTACATGTAAATCTCGTCTTTGTAATTTCTTTAAAATTGTTCATGTTTAAATTTCTAAATTGCAAGTGTACATCCAGGGAAAGGAAAAAAAAACGGCCATCTAGGAAAGAAAAAATAAAAGGCAGTGCATGGAGTTATCAATCTCTATGCACCATGGAGTGACATGTAACATGATATAATCAGTATACTACCACAAAAAATAACGTTATAAGTCAAGGATGCAAGCCTTTTTCCTTAATTTAAAATCCTTCATGGAGATTACCCGTAAATTATATCCTTGGTAAAAAGAAACCTTACTTATAATATAAATCAAGAAATGCCCTTAGAGTCTAAAAAGATATTTGCTAAGAAATATTGGTCAATGCACATCTATGTTTTCAGAAGTTCTTTATGTTTTTTGAAAGACCTGTACTTCAATAATATTATTATCGATAAAATATTATATCATAAAAAATTATAATATATATGTGGATAACATTTACGTTTGATTTCTCAACGAATAAAAAAGATCAGAAGTGCTTCAGTTCACACATGTAACACATTGTTCAATTTTACAATACTAATATTTCATATAAGCTCAATTAGACATACATGTAGCAAATTACATGTAGTAAAATTTTATTACTTCATCAACATGAGAAGATTAGAATGTAACAAACTTCACAAAAATGTAGAATAGTTCCATTTCATATTACATTTGAGATGGCTTTTATCAAACATGTAAATTGACTGGAAAAAAAATAAGTTAGATTATAAGAATAAAAAAAGAAAAGGAAAAGAAAAAGGTGAAAGAAAAGAAAGATCTAAGGAAATCCCATTACCAACAACAGCAGCGACATTATTAAGGAAAGGAAGAAGAGGGCAAAAAAAGAGTTGACGGAAAAGAAAAACTCAACTAAGGGCAAAGGAAACTTCTTTCCTCCATGGGCATGATAATTTTTTTTTTATGGTATCAAAAATATCAATCACTTGAGCATGAATTGGTTCACAAACACAACAAACCATCATGATCGAACATTTTTAGATGGTGGTCGTTGTCGAGAGAGAAGGAGGCTCCGGAGCGGATGAGGCAGAGGCGAGAGTGACATCGAGGCTAAGTAGGGAGAGAGAGCAATGGAGTGAGGGGCGTGTGTAGCGTGCTTTTTGGGTGGGGGAGGTCAAGGGATCGTGCAATGGGGATGAGACGAAGAGGGTGAGGAGGCGATAGAGAGAGACAGGTAGAACGGGGAGAGAGCGAGGGGCTGAACGGGGGTGAGGGTGACACGTGGAGGGCAGTAATCGACGTCGACAGCGCCCGCGCTGACATCAATGGAGTGCTTGAGGGAGAGGCCGAAGCGGGGGGCAATGCGATCGTAGGTGCTGTGTGGGATGCAGACGTCGAGCCTGTGGGAGCGTTGGGGGTTGTGGAAGAAAGAGAGAGCAGGGGGTGGAAGAAGCGTTGACACGGAGAGAAGATGAGAAAGGGTGGAGGTGACCGTGGGGGAAGGGACTGACACGTGGCAGGGGGAAACCGTTTTAGTTAAGAGTATATATAGTAATATTTGTAACCAAAACCTAGAAAGGATGCATGCTTTATTTTACTGATCATGGATTAAATTGGATTGGATTAAAATTTTTTAACTAATTAGAAATTTTCACAGGTCATCTAAACTCGATCCGGTAAGGATGGAAAATCTAAGTTGATCCAATTTAATCTAATTCACATGTACCTCTCTATATGTAATCTATTCTCTTTATATTCACAATTTCTAACCAAATGGATGGATATTTGCAAAAAATCTCAGCTCTATGCACTTACCCTTTTTAAATACAAGGTGACTATTTTAGAATTTGAAATGGGGTTTATCATCTCATCTTCTCGGATAATTATACGTTAGAATTTCCAACTATACATAGAGGCCACTATTTAGCAAAATTATCAGATGTAAGGCTTAACTTTTGAAACACCCTCTTGCATGTACAAAACTAATTACTTGCTTCTCAAAAATGGTTTGCTACCTTTCTATACATAGGTGGTCTCTTATCGCAGGGCGTATCCCAGGTCGTACAGCAAATGATATCAAGAACTACTGGAATAGCCACCTCTCCAAGAAGGTAGGGCTTGATCCACCTAGAGTCCAACATAGCAACACCATCACAAAGAAGATTGGAGGAGTCAACAAGGGATCATTTCCAATTATATGCAAAAATGAGGATGAGGACATGAACAGGGGGAAGAAAAAGAAGAAGGAGAATAGAAAGGCCCTTCCTATCACCACCATTAAGCCTAAGCCAACTCGAATCCTAAGCACAAAGTTCCTGCTCCCCTACAGGGACAATTCCATTGAAGGATCCACGATCAAGGAAGCGTCCAGTACTGTTGGCACAAGAAAGCAAGAAGAGTCATGCTTTTTACCAAGTGGCGAAGAACAGTGGTGGAGCAGTCTAGAAATTGAACTTGATGATATTGGTAGTAAAGAGGAGGGTTTCAATGTTAACTCTGCTAAGATGGATGCCACTGGAAAGGTTGAGGGATGGCAAGAGATTGGATTGGATGTAGAATTTCTTCGAGCATTAATGTCTGATTAAGATATTATTGGTAGTTGTGAGGTTCTTCTTTCATGGCTTACATCGAAAAATTAAGAAAATGGACAATATTGTATGCAATATGTTATATGCATGTATTTACATAAATGATTGCAACGACAATGCACCTGTTGAGACCCTTGTTTTGATGAAATAAAATTACACTATATTGATGGACTAACATTTCAAGACTTGTTGCAATATCAAAGATGTTTGACAAATTTGTTCGTAATTTATCATCATTCTTATGCATTGAAACAAACCTAGCTCTTAGGATTTTGCTCCGCAAATGGATTTTTGGGTTGCATTTAGGCATCAATTAGGTTAGGCATGCATTGCATTTTTATTATCTTTTTAATGTGTTTTTATGAGTGTTAGGGATATACAGATTGACAGATCTCTAAAACCTTAGCACTCAAGAAGGCAACTGGTGAAGGAGAAGCCTAAACCAGCTAGAATTTAGCTTTATCCAACTCACCATGGGTGGAATCCAACTCACTTAAACTAAGGTTAGCTCATCCTAACTCCATTCAGCTTATCTCAGCTGAATGGCAGCTCAAGAGAGCTCATCTTAGCTCACCTTAGCTCAAGTTAGCTCAGATCTAGCTCAACTTAGCTGAGTCAAGCTCATCTTAGCTCCCATCAGTTCACTGGGAGCTCTAGCTAGCTCAGCTGAGTTGATTGGAGTTCACCTCAGCTTAGGACCAGCTACATCTAGCTCCACTCAACTCCAACCAGCTAAGGATGACTTCATCTTAGCTTAAGAAGCTCAAGTTCATCTCCCGGGGACTCAGCTTAGCTCAACTTAGTTGAGCTAAGCTACCTTAGCTACCTCAACTAGCTAGGTCCTCCTCAGGAGCATCAGACCCAGGTCACCTCAGCTCCTTTTAGTAGAAGCTAGCTTGCTTTAGCTTGGCTTAGCAACTAGCAAAGAACTAGTAAGTTAAGCTAGCTAAAGTAGCTCCATGCCATCCTCTTTAGCAGCTGTCATCTCCAGTTCAGCTCCAGACTTCTTCTATCTAGCTCCTCCCCTCAAACCCTAGCTCCAATTACCTCCTCCTCTACTCTACTACTAGCTAAGCTAGCTAAGATAGCTTAGCTTAACTAAGCTCCAGATCCCTTGGCCATCCACCACCCTAAAACCTACCTAACTAGCTCCACCAACTAAGCCTACCTATTGTCCACCTAAGCTATCTAAGTTGGCGCCACCTCAACCACACCTCTTCACCCCATGACCACCACCAAAAGGCACCAACAAGGTGGCACCAAAACCACCATAACCACCTCCATATTGGCGCCACCTTTTTCCCTCAAAAATCTATCAGTCTCCACCCTATAGCTAAGCCTAAAGCCCATCTCCACCTTCCATTTTCCCTCCAAAATTCCCCCCTTCTAGAACATCATTTTGGAGCCAAAATGGAGGCACCCCCTCCACCATGGACGTCCACCATGGGGTGCCTCCATGTCCTTAACTACCCCCCTCCACATCTCTTTGAATGGAGCCAAAAATCCATGACCATAGATCCCATAACCACCACTCCAAACTCCATCTTAGCCATCCATTCCAAGAGCCACCTATAGCTCCCATCCTACTCTATAAAAGGACCCTTAACCACCACCATTTCCCCCATCCTCCATTAGTGTAAATTCTACCCTATACCCACCTAAACCTACGGCTCAGGAAGGAGAAGAAAGGAAGAAGATTAAGGGGGCATCCTACCTGCCCCCTTGGTGCCTTCTTCCCCTTCTCTCTTCTCCCTCGAGCCATGCCAAGGAGGAGGACTTCCATCACTTGGAAGACGGCCAGGCATTGGAGGAGAAAGGGTGGTGCACACCCACCCTTGTAGAGCAAGTGCATGCCCCCCTTATGGGCTTGCCAGGAGACCACACCTTGGAGGAGCCTTTCAAGGAAGGAGAAGGAGTTTCTTTTCAAGCCAAGGAGCTTCTAAGCTTGGAGCAAGATGGCCCTCTTCTTCACCAATATCATCAGGATTAGTGTTTTATTTATGTGTATTTTTGTTGCCAGTAGTAGAAGCATTCCTCTACTAGGGCTTTTTGTAAAACACTTTTTCTATCAATCAAAATTGCCTTTCTCAATTAATCTTTGTTGCAATTCTTTTTACTTTTTCTTTAGTTCTTTAGACTCTTTCTTTCTAATTACCCTTGGCCTCCACATGCTTTGGGTGAGCTTAGAAAGAAATCTATTTTTGCCACTTAGAGTTTAGTTATTAGGTGTTAGTCTTTTCCTGCCATCAAAACCGCATTGCCTTGTTATTAAAAACCCTAAAAATTATATATGGAAAAAACACCAAAAAAGAAAGTTGATTTCCGACTTCAAGTGAGAGACATAATTATGTAAACAAATTACCTCTTTGGACGATCCTAGTTATCCTACTATCTAGGTTTATAAATTTAAAAGCGAAATGATTTAACACGTTACAACAACGTATTTTACAAACCACGTAAAATCCATATCAACTCGTCACGAAGAAATTTGTATCCAATTGTTGTAATCTTTCCATTTTTAATGTTTAGAGTCTAGAAACTTTGTAAGGAATCTCTTAGTGGATTATCACTAAAATAGTCACTCAATATTCAATTTAAAATATTCTGTACATGAAAATTTATTAAAAATAATTGATCAATTAAAGATGAAATTTGATCGATTAAAGTCAAAATTGATTGATCAAAATAAAATTGATCGATCAAATAAAAATTAATCGATCAAATAAATTGATCGATCAAAATTAAAATTGATCGATCAATTTGGCTCAAAAGATTATTTTGAACTTCCTAAATTTACTCTATTTCACCTATAAATAGGCCTCAAAACCAGCCCTTTCAAAACATACAAAAACAAGATACAAGAAGAATCACTAGTAGAAAAGAAGGGCTTTCACTCTCTCTCATTCTTCCAAAGCTCACGTGCTTGTGCTCTCTCCAATTATTATGACTTGACCTAGATCTGCTTAGAGACTGGTCGGACCGCATGCTTATCCCAAGACCCAGTCATCCAAAGAGTAATAAGTATAAAATAACATGTACTACCCATGCACCATAGTAGAAAATAAATAAATGACAGAAGGAAGTGAAATAAATCCATGAACTAGCATCTGTATTGAGAGATAAAAGTAAAGTTCACACCATAGCCATCATAATAAACGATAAGAGCATGTGCAGAAAACTAATAGTTCCAAAGATAGATACTCACTACAACAGAAAAGTAACGAAGTCTAGGCTAAACTATGGCTGGGCATGACTGGGCCCAGTGATCGCATCTGTGACACATCATAAAATCACACCATTATCATATTTGAATCCCTTGCAACGGCGCCAAAAAATGATTGACGTTCTGGAGAGCGTGTTAATTATGTCGCTAATTAGTTGTGTTGTAGTATAGTCACAACTCAAACAAATGTCATTTTATTTATATATAATTTTTACTGATTTTATTTCAGGTAGTTCACTGGGAGGTAGTTATTAATATACATAACTCTTTATTATCCAAAAATGATATTTTATTCTAAAAAAATATCAATTTTATTTACAAAAGAATGAATAAATCAAAGACTTAATGAATGAATTAAACAGGTTAATATATACAAAAATGAATCAATTAATGTTAATTAAAATGCCATAAACATATTTACAATTGAAAAGACATGAAAAGCTAATTAAACTATCTTTAGTTAGTTATTTACAACAATCACTAAGTAATACCTAAATGAAGGTACAAAAAGAATGTATATATATACTAACATATATGTAACTACCTATATTAGCATATAATATATGTAAAGTGACATATATAAGTGTCACTAAAATCTTAAAAATATATATACAAACTAAGGCAAAATTATGTGTACACTATACTATATATATATATATATGTATATACATACATACATACATACATACATACATACATACATACATATACACACACGGATACTTAACATATATACCCTTAATATATACTTAGCATATATTCACACACAATGCTCACACAATACACATACTCAACACTTATGCACTTAAGTTAACACACACTCACACCTAAAACTTAGACATATACTTAGCACATACTCACACACAATGCTCACACAATACACGTACTCAACACTTATGCACTTAAGTTAACATACTCACGCCTAAAACTTAGACATATATATAATGCACATACACATACAACACTTAGTTTATTTTCTTAACTTAAGTTTAACCATAATTAACTATAACTTAGACCAAAAATATTAGATGATCAATGGCACATTAGGGATCGGATCGATATCATTATTAAACTGAGCCTTAGTTTGATTATTAGGTGCATTTTTGCCCAATTATAGGCCCAACTAGGCTTACTTGTGCGACTACACGTGTCCACACACACACACACATGCACATGCCCACAGGCACATGTGCGCGTGCACCCCATGCTCAGAAGATCTGTATGTTCATTTTCGTACTCATGGCAACGTGCTCAGCACAAGCAAGCTAAGCAATTTATGTGGCTCACTGTGTTTTATTCCACCGATGTGGGACTATTGGTGTGGATTCTAGGCATTGATCTTACGTTCAAACATTAGAGAATTTGCTAAATTTAGGTCTCGAATTGAGTGCCTTATTGGTGTTTGTTCTCAAATTAAATTATATAATCTTAAAGCCTATACATAGAGCTACTTAATGATGTGTTGAATTTACAATAATTAATTATTTAATTATGTTTAAAATTAGTTGAAGTTGCTGAAATAAACATAATGATTTATTGATTAATTACTTAATTAATGTACAAATTGATAATTTAACCACTCAATTGACATATAATTTATTTAATATATATTATAAAGTATTTATTATACTTTTTTAATTTTTTTAGCTATTTATTTTAATTTATGTACATTTTTTAAATGATTTAAATAGATATACACATAATTACATTATGAACAATATTATACTGTATAAATACATTATAAATAGGCTGAAAATACTTAAAATTATTATATACAAGTGTACAAGATAATTTATGTTAGTAATAAATTAATTTGCTAATTTAATTTATTTTAACTTAATGTTGATGCAAATTCGTCGAGTGTTAAGAAGTGTGTTGTAGTACACTCAACAAAAACGTAACAAATACTTAAATTTATAAACTTGAAATCGATGTGAATCCGAGGTCATTCACAGGAAGCAAATTAACAATTCAATCCACTAATCACAATATCAAGAATAATATGCAGTTGAAACTAAAGTAATACTCAATATAATATTTCAATAAAAATCAGAGAGCAGTGCAAAAAGATGGGGTTAAAATGGTGATTTGAATCACCAAATTAACCCTAATGTTTAAGCTTTATAACCACTTAAATATTTGAACAGTAACCGTAATCAAATATCCCAAATATCCAATGCAGCATTAAAACTAAGCACAGGTGCAATGTAGCTAATCAATCGATAGAACCAAGGCATAGATGCCTTAAACCTTCACGTCTTAGAGGAGCTAAGGCATAAGAACAGCAGAGGAGCACAAGGGTCTCGTAAAGGCACAAGGACCTCTCAGGTGCAAAGGCATAAGGGTAGCACACTCACACAGATACCCTTCTTTAGATCTTAGCTAAGTGTTGAGAGAGGAGAGGGAAGGCATGAATCTTGAGGCCACTGTGCAAAACCCTCCCCCTTCCTCTCTTAGATTTCCTTTTCAGAACTTGGTCGAACCCAGGCAACCGGGTAAACAGATCCAATGCCCAGACTCGTGGGCGAGGGCACATGGACAAGCTTGTGTGTAGCGCGTACATTGGGGCATGTGAGGGACCTCGCCCTTGTGCTCTCGAAGGCGAAGAGCTGATGCACTGAATTGCCTTTATGCGTTGCTTTGCTTTTATCCCATACGATGTGGGACTAATATCCCTGTGTTCCTTTGCGCGTAGCTTCGCATGCTGTAGTAGGGCGAGTCTCATCAAATTGAGGTAGTGGATGTTGCCTGTTGCTTCAATTGAGGGCCCGGGTGACTTCAGGAGTTGGGTTTGCGTCGATGGAGAGTGGTAGCAGGGTAGATGATGGTCGGAGATGAGCGAACGTAATCAGAGAAGATAGTGGTGATGGTGGCGCTCTGGTGTGTACTTGAAAAGGGAAACATGGCCTTTTGACCTCATCAGATGTGCACAGAAGATTTGCCGTGAAGAGGTGAACACGATGGTGGTGGTTTTAAGGTGTGTGGTGGTCGGTCGAGTGTTGGTGGTTGATGTAGATACATCCATTTAGGTTAAAATACCTATTTATGCATGTTCTTAGGCTTAGATTTGCATTCCATATTATAAATATTGCATAGCATGCATCATTCTGCATTTAGAGCAGTTGTGTATAATTTAGGTTAATTGCATCCTTTTTGTGTTAAGGAGAGATGGACATTTATTTCAAAGCCTTGGATTGATGATCCAACCATACGGATCTAATCAGGACGACGATCGGAGTCCAACATCTCTGAAATCGCCTTAATCGGAGTCCCGTAGCACCATATGCAGTCCGAGAAAGATCAACGACCAAGGGACTAGGTGACGTAATTCGAAGCTTCAAAGGATAAATTCAATCGAGCGAATGAATTCGGGTCGATGATCCTAGCCCAACGGCACAAAAATCAACTCAATCCAACCTTTGTAGCTGTCCCTACAACGAAAAGAAGATGGATGTCCCAGATTGCACCACGTGGCTCAACCCAGGCCACCCATCCGCACGCATGCACCATTGCATGCGCACAACAGCACAGGCACACACGCACGCGCGGAGGCACGCATGCACAGTAGTGCAGCGGGTGCACATGGGCTCACACGGAGGCAGCAGCAACAGCGTAATGCGCGTGCACGCGCCAGAGTAGTGATTGGTGGGCACATGGGCCGTTTTTAGTGACGTTTGAGGTGGACCTTTAGTGATGTTTATGACTGTCACTAAATGTCCTGTATACGAATTTGATTCTTTCCTCCACTATAAAAGGAACCCTACCCTTCCCATTTTTCTTCATCTCTTCCTTTCTTCCTCTCACAACCTCCAAGGCTCTAGAGAGAGCTTGTCCCAAGCCCGAGTTGTTGCTCTAGAGTAGAAAATAAACATTTGTTCCCGCCTCTCATCCCCATTCGTGGAGCATCCCGTGGCCGTCTTCTCACCTCCCTTTGGGAAGATCCTCGCCACGACACAGTCCTACCCTACCTTCCGTCCTCCGGCTCCGTCCTTGTTTGTCCCACTCCTCACTACCTTCCTTTAGGCGATGTCAGAGCGAGTCATCCTCCAAGCAACAATCAAGGGGGATTTCTCTCACCTATCTCTATCTTTATTGCTTCATAGTATAGATTTCCTACTTTCCTAGTTGTAAGAAACATTTTATTATAAAAATACATGGTTGTTTCTCTCTCTATCTCTATTTCTCTTGCTTTTTTGCAAGTAGATTAGCTAGAATTCGTTGACTTGATTTCTTGCTTGCTAAAAATACCAAAAAAATTTGAAAAGATAAAAACAACAAAAATAAATAAAAAGCGAAATGCGGATTTTCTAAACCTAATGTTCACCTCCCCATGTTTGACCCGGGACTCACTTTTCGAGTTTCGACTATAAATTTTATCTGATCGATGGATTTTCTCGCGAATCGAACTACGACGACGGGTTTTCCAAACTCCGAACCTTTCCGCATGCGAATTCGACTAATCATTTTGGTATCGTTGCCGGGGAGGCAACGCTCTTTGGTTTTTTTCGCGTTTTCCCTCATTACTTACATATTTTCTATCCTATCTTTCTTCTTCGATTTATTGTCTTGTAGGAACCCAACTGAGGAGCCGAAGGCAGTAGATTTGAGTAAAGTGCGGGTAGAGACATTTGTAAGTTTTCCCTCACTTCCCCATCCACTACATCATTTCGTCACCTAAATAATCAAGACCTAATCTACTTAGGTGTTTTCACAAACCCTAGCATAGAAATTGTTTTTGTTTGTCACTCCACTCACCTTGCCATCCACATAAATAAAAAAAAAAGTTATCTGATTGTGGGATTTCCTGAAAGAGACACACATTAACACCCACAACTCTCGACTTAAGGCGCACCATTCCACTTTGATTCTACCACTTAACCGGGATATGACATGTGGACCCAGTATACTTCAACTCAATACACATAAGTGAGTAGAAATTTGACTAGGTTAAACTTTTTGTGTGTGATGGAGGCATGTTTTACGTGTTAAAATCAGGGTTTGAAGGACCCGTCGTCATAGCTCGCAAAACGCATCTATCAAATAAAATTTATAATCGAAACTCAAAAAGTGAGTCTCGGGTTAAACATGGGGAGGCGAACGTTTAGTTTTATAAAAATCCACGCTTCACTTTTATTTGTTTTTGTCCTTTTTATCTTTTCTAATTTTTTTGTATTTTTATCAAGCAAGAGATTAGGTCGATGAAAACTTTATCTACTTGCAACAATATAAGAGAGAGAGGGAGAGGGCGAAAGAGAGAGAGAGAGAAATAATCATCTATTCATGAATAACTATTTGTTACAACTAAAAAAGTAGGAAAAATACACTATGAAAGAGAAAAAGATAGAAAGAGGTGAGAGAAATCTCCCTCGACGGTCGCTTGGAAGACGACTCGCTTTGACATCGCCTGGAGGAAGGTGGTGAGGAGTGGGACGAATGAGGACGGAGCCGGAGGATGGAGGATGGGGCAGGACGGCGTTGCGGAGAGGATCTTCTTCCTGAAGGGCGGTGAGAGGATGGCCACGGGATGCTCCACGAATGAGGATAAGGGGGGGAACTATTCGATTTTCTACTCTAGAGGAGCATCCCAGCTTGGGACAAGCTCTCTCTAGAGCCTTGGAGGTGGTGAGAGGAAGAAAGGAAGAGATGCTTTGGAATGGTGGTGGGTAGGTCCTTTTATAGTGGATGAGGAAGAACAAATTTGTATATGGAAATCCAACGGTCGGGATTCAAAGTTGGTGGTCTCGTTAGATGAAACGGGCAACGTCGATCGTTGGATTTGAATCGAACGGTCGAGATTTCGGAAATGCAGCCTCAGAGGAGGGGTTGAGGCTGGGATGGAGGGCAACTATGGTGCCACGTGGCGCCATCGTGCTCGTTCACATTCTTCTTCTTGTAGAGGGTGCTACGGTGCTTGGATCGAGTTGATTTTCATGTTGTTGGACTGTAATCGTTGCTTTGGATCCATCCGTATGGTCGGATTTTCTATCCAAAACCCGTATGGATGTCGCATTGTCCCCTTGCCATTGATCTTCCTTGGACTTCATATGATGCTATGGGGCTCCGATCTAGACGATTTTGGAGGCGTTAGACTCCGATCGTTGTCCTGATCAGATCAGTATGGTTTGATTGTCCATCCGAGGCCCTAAAATAAGTCTTCTTCTCTCCTAACCATGAAAAGGACCTAGTTAACCTAAAATATATACTACTCTAAATGCAGAATGATGTATGCTATGCAATATTTATAACATGAAATGCAAATCTAAGCCTAGGAACATGCATGATTAGGCATTTTAACTTAAATAGATGTGTCTATATCACACCCCCATGCCTATCTTTTGCTAGTCCCTAGCAAAATTAAACTACATGCTATGTATAAAAAGAGAATTAGAATTCGATCTCTTAGGCCTATGTTGTTTATTCACAATAGAAATTATCAACTAAGGTCCTAAACTACGAAGACTCAACAGTACTCGGGTGTCTGCCAGAATGCAGACTACCCAAGTCCTTGTCTTATTTGAAAAGTGAAGATACATTTTTTTTTTTGCTTTTCTTCTTTTCTAATTTTTTTGTACTTTTGGAGTTTAAGAGTTCCGAGATAACTTTTTACGGTTACCTGACCCACCCAAGACTCAAAAAGGACTCTAACTGCTAAGCATCTAGTGAAAAGAGTGAAAAACTCACTAAGTGGCCGTTAAAATGGACTTTGGGTTTCTACGATCCTAGGTGACCTTGCCTAGAGGTTTATCTTTTTGAATGGTAGCTTTCTCCCTACTTTTATTTATGGGGTGAACACAAGGGCGAATGATGAGACCGCATTTATGGGCTAATCAAATGCACAAATACCTAGATATTAGAAGGATTTCTACTTGTACATAGCATACTTAGATTTATAAATAGATTAGTTTATAAATATGATGGCATGCTTGTTTTATACATCACATTCACATGTAATAGAAGGAAATATAAATTATGGTGGCATGTATGCATTACATGCATCATTTTGGGGATAACTTTGTAAATAACCCATTTTCTTTTTATTTTATTTTTTTTCCCCACAGAGCATTCCATCGACGCCTGCGCCACTCCACGTGCAACAGTAGCACCTCATCGTGCAGGCATTGTTGGAGGAGATCGCGCAAGGCCAGAAAGTTGGGGGAGATTTGTTAAACCAAACCCCTGCGCATTGGGTTGAGAAAGGAGGATCGCTTCCCCTGGCGAGGACTTCTTCTCCACCTCTCGCCTCCACCATGCTCCTCATGTGCACACCGTGGACATGGCATGCACCGTGATCTAAAGCAAGCATCCTCACCTCCATCATTGCAGTGGTGCATGGTGACAGCGTGCATCACCACCTCCGCAACCGCATCTGCAACCAGCCACCACCGCGAACCCCCCCCCCCCCACCGCACGCAGCCGCACCCACGCACTAGCCTACGCACGTGCACAACCAGCCATGCGCACGCTGCGCTCACTCGTCCACCTCCGCACTCGCTGCACCCACGCACCTGCAGTGGGCGTAGCAGACCCCGCTCACCCGCGCTCCAGCCAGTGTGCCCATGCTCCTCATGTGCGCAAGCATGTGTGTGCCACCAGCAGCCATCTTCGTCTTCTTCCTCCCAACAGGCCACTTGCAACTCCACCTAAAGAACCCATCAGCCATCAGCCTGCCCCACGCCATGCGGCCCCCTCTGATCTCCGTTCTCATCGCCGACACCACTGTTGAGACGCCCTCGCTCCACCATTGCTCCCCTTCGCTTCACGCCACCATCAGACACCCGCGCATGGCCTCCTTAGGACCCATCACCAACGTCATCTTCCTCGTCCACTAGCGACCTCCGATGACCACTCGCCACCGCACCACCACCGGAGTGTTCCTCTCCTCCGACCTAGCTCCTCAGACGACTCTTGCAGCTAGCCACGCCCGCTCCTTCACGCGAGGAGAGAGGAGAAATCCTCTGCTTCTCCTCCAATTAAAATTTACCATCCATGCCATTGCTGGGAAACACTATTCCATTATTTAATGAATTAAATTATTGAGGTGAATTTGCATAGCCATCCTTCTATTTAATCAAAATTGCTTGCATATGCACATCTCTCATGAATGATTTAATGCATATCATATATATTATGGTGAACAAGCTATATTCTAGAAATTAGTATTTACGGTGTTTACCAGTATCAAGATCATTATTTTACATGATATTATATCGTGGTGATTTTGCATATGCACACCTACATTCTTGATTAATTATTTGAAGCAAGAAATCATGTTGAAAACACGTGCACCAGTTAGCATGAATACACATTGAGATTCCTGAATAAACGAAGCACACTGCACTAGTTTAAATAGGCTAATTCCTCCCTGTGGAGACGGCCTAACTCTTCGTGGTTAGTTTTGAGAATTCAAATGTTTTGAAAAGTGATTTTCTACCATGCGATTACATACAACAATACATCATTTTATGTTAAAGTTTTCAATGAAAACAAAGATCGCTCTTTCAAATGGCACCGTTGCTGGGGAGGAAACATGCCTATTAATTTTTTCGGGAATTTTATGTTATTTTTATGCTATTTTGAAAGCTTTTCTGAATTACTAATTGTGGATCTTCTTCTTTGTAAAAACACGTGACGAACACGAAGATGATATTCTTGGTGGACTTTGACGCCACCTAGAGGGCAGCAACAGGAGCACGTGGACCTTGATCCCACACATGTGGAAGGAGGATTGGCGAATGGAGATCTATTTATACTTAGATTAGGCTAGATAGACCTTAGACATTTAGTTTTTGTCATGTGGACTCGTGTTGGGTATTTTCGAGAGCGTGTTCCCATTTTATTTAGATTATAGGACTATTCAAATTGTTTGAGCTGCATGTTGGTTAGTTATTTAGATTAGGTTTGTTTGTGTATTATTATTAATATATATATATATATATATATTCGAATTGCCTGCTAGAAGTTGCATATCTATAGGGCAACCATCTAGGATTGAATGAGCAGCATCTAGCTTTTCTTTTTGCATTGTAAACATCCTGCATTGAAGAGAGCTGGAGTAAGGTACGTCTTTTCTTATGCATTAGTTATCTGCACATGCATTGCATTTGGACTTAATTAAAGAAGACAATTTAAGCTAATTTGAAAATATTAATCAAGTGGTCACATTATTTCTTGAAAAGAAAGAAAAATATACAGGAAGTGTTTGAATAACGTGACTGCGATTTTCAAAAGGAAAAATCACTTTTCGCGATGTGATGCACACTTCCTGCACTGAGCACGTACTATAGGCACTGCACTAGGACTTGGACCCTTAAGGCTATAGGCACCGATCTCTTTATCGGTGCAGACCCTCCTATTGTGCTTTGTGGTGGTGGTACTATCTTTTGACCAAGTGTTTTGATACTTCATGGAGGGGGACACCCCTTAAAGGAACAAAATGATAGTTAAGGGGCACCGCATACGCATCGCCTCAAAGGAAGGGCTCGCCCTACTTGCATCCCTTTGTTCGTCCTTGGAGTAACTTCTCACTTGATCACCTGGGAGTATCATCTAAGCAAAGTATAGGTCCTAGGGCACTCGAAGGTCAATTTAGGGTGCGTAATTGCTTGACAACTTAACTGATCACCCAGAAAGGACTAAAAGTAGCCTCAACCTTCTTAACAGTCATTGACCAGAAATTTCAAGTGCCTCATTTCTCTTATGCCACTTACGTGGGAATGGAGAAACACTACCTTGACTATATTTGGCCAAGCTGAAGAGATTGGAAGAGGACTTAAAGAATTTTAAATCAACAAAAGACCTCTTGCCTTGTGGTTGCTTGACGTGTGCGTGATAGAGCTCTCTAGGAAGTTTTCTGTTTTAATCTATCTAAGTCCTAAGAGAGTTAAAACACTTAATTAAAAGAAATGGACTATCCTTACTCCTATCATTTTAACCAGGATCCCATGCCCCGAGCGTATCCATCCTTTGATGGGTACAGTGACAATTCATGGGATCATTCTTATTTTTATCCTGGGAGCACTGGCCCGATAGCTCCTACTTTTGAGCAGAGCCTAGGAGTGGGATATTCCAACCTTGGAATACCTATGCAAACACCCAACCCTCACACCCTTCATGATTTTTCGTATCGAGGTTGGACCGATACCCCTAGGCAACCAGAGCTTGAAATTGACTATCCTCCCCAACATGATAGTAGTAGCCTCTCCTCTTTTATGATAGAAATGCAAAAACAACAAAAGGAAATGATGGAATCTATGGGTGAGATGTTGAGGAATAGTCAACAATTAAACAAAGAAATAAGACAGCTTAGCTACGCTCTTCCCAGTAATTCTAAGCCCTACCCATACGACCGTGATCATGAAAATAATTCTGAGGAAAATAATGACAATAGGGATCCGATTTTACGTAGCTATCACTTAGACTCTCCCAATGAGATGGCCACTAGAGGAGAACGATCCTAGTGATTATCCACCCGAGCTATATTGGAGTCAAAAGAAAGGGAAGATGGTACCTCTTGAGGACCTTAACCCCAATGACAGTATTTTCCTTACCCCTACTGATGTAAGCATGTTTATACTACATAAGATGTCTATTCATGCATGTTCTTAAGCATAGAATTGCATTGCATACTATAAATATTGCATAGCATGCATCATCTTGCATTTAGATTAGTTTGAATAAAATGGAGGTTAATTGTTTCCTTTTATGTTCAGGGACAGGGAAAAATTTTTTATCGGTGCCTCGGATCGACGATCCAACTGTACAGATTTGATCAGGGCGACGATTGGAGTTCAACGACTCCAAGATCGCCCTAATTAGACATATGTAGCATCAGATAGAGATCAAGGAACCCTAGAAGATCAAGGGCCAAGATGGTGTGAATCCACACTTCAGATGATAAATCTGACCGCATGGATGGATTCAGATCGACGATCGCAGTCTAACGATGTGAAAATCGACTCAATCCGACAACCGTGGCACCATCTACATCATCTAGAAGATGGACGGCCAAGATGGCGCCACATAGCGCCATCTCAGCCGCCCTCAACTTCTGAAGCCGCTAGCACTCACGCATCTCCACCGTTGGATCAAGATCCAACGGTTGAGAGTGCATCCCAACCGGCGAGCCCATTCTCTGAAGCTTCATCTGAAGAGCTGCCTTGACCGTTGGATCTCAATCCAACGGTCCTGATCGCGCACGCATGAGTTAGCCCACCCACTCATCCATGCATGTAGTGCAGTGGGTAGAGCGCATGCTCGCGATCGGGCGTGCATTTGAGTCGCAGGAGGCAGGCGCTGAGGCATGCAAGTGCGGGCACGATTGACCGCCCGATGGTAATCCAGCGGCCGTGAGCGATCAATCCAGATGACGTGCTCACGCATGCCTATGCGTAACGCGGGATCGCAAGCGCTAGGCGTGCGTTGAGGAGTGGCGGTTATCAATCTTAGCCATTCGATCTCACGATCGAACTGCCGAGACTTGATGAACGTGGGTGGTGTGGGAGGTGAGCGGGTGGCACACATTGCCCACGACTGGGGCTTTAGCGACGGTTTTATCCATCACTAAAGACCCCTTATTTAATATTTTGAAATTGTAAAGACCAAATTGCCCTCAATCCTTGCACCTCTAAAAGGAGACCCCCTCCATATGAAATTTTCATCCCTTCTTTCTCTTCTCTCCCTCTCCAAAGCTCAAGAGAAGCTTGTCCCACACCCGGGATGCTTCTCAAGAGATAAAGTCAAATTTTTGTTCCTATTTCGGAAGTGGATCCCACGACGACGATGATGTCCTGCCTCATTCCCGTTCTTCCCGCTCTGTCCTCCTTCATCCTACTTCGTTCCCCATCTTCCAGATGTCGTCTCGTCTGTCTCATCCTCCAAGCGACCGTCGAGGAGGATATTTCTCTCTCCATTCTCTTCAATGCTTTCTAGAGTAGATTTACTGCTTTCTAGCGTAATCATTTCTGCTTTCTAGTTGTAATGAGTAGTGTAACGAACAATCTCTTTGATAATGAATTTAGATGTTCATTCTACATCTCTTTTTATTTTTTGTAATATTCTCTCTCTCCTCTATTTATTGTAAGTAGATAGATAGTTTCTAATCAATTAATCTGCTTTGTGACAAATAAAACAAACATGTAGTTTTAATCAAACTTCCGCCTGAAGGTTCGTCCCTACCAGGAGGGGTGACGTAATAAAATTTGGAAATAAAAATAAAGCAATCTCACAAAAATCAATCACAAAATGTACACAGGTATTTTTTAGGTGGAAACCCAAACCGGGTGAAAACCACCACCTAACCCTCTCGAGTTAGGATTTTCCGATCAACCAAGTTGATCAAATCCACTAACCGAATCACTTTGAACGAGGGTGATTCAACCTCAATACAACCACGCTACAAGTACGAGGGTAGCGTTCCTCAACCCCTTCTCTCCACGAGAAGGATTTTGTCCCACGAAGGAGATGGGAATTCGCAAAGCGAATACCCAACCAAAATACAAAGATAAAATAAAACAACAGTCCTATAGAGCCAACAAAATTAAACCTAGCTTCTATAGGAAATAGGAAACTCCCCTTTGCAAGGAGTGCGTCGACGATGACGCGGTGCGTGTGCCACGCGATGGCGCTACGTCGCTCTCGTTATCAACGCCGGGAGAGCGGGTGCGCAACGGGAATGATGCTCTCAAGATGATGGAGCTTGAGCTTAGAGAGCAAGTGCTTCTTGGACACAAGAGAGTGGAAATACTTGATCTTAGTGTATTGCAAAGTGTTTCTTGTGTTTCTCTTGTTGTGTATTTGTGTTACAAAGGTTCCCCTCTATTTATAGAGGCCTTAGGAAGGCTTTGGAAGTCTTGGAAAAGCTTCCATAGCCGTTGGGTGCAAAGCCCAAGAGAATCAGGCCGAAATCAGGACAATGATTGCATTTGACAGGGTTATCAGACGTCTAACTATGGCATCAGACGTCTGGAAGGCCACTTTAAGACGTCTGATTTCAAGGTCAGACGTCTGATTCTATGCGGGTTTCTCCCTGACTTGAATCAGATCTAAACAGGGTTTTTGTGCAAGTCCATCAGACGACATACAGGACGTCTGGCACTATGTCTGGACGTCTGGAAACCTACTTTTACTGTGGGAATTGATTTCCAAACGTTGCAACGGCTAGAAAATCTCTGAGAAGAGATTTTGGGTCAGCCGAGGCAAAACAGTCATTTATCAGACGTCTGTAAAGTCCTATGGACGTCTGATAAGGCTCCAACGGTCATAATCTTGAGTGTTTTCTAAGCCAGCCAACGGTCCACTAACTGGACGTCTGGCAAAGTCATCAGACGTCTCCTAAGACGTCTGGTCTAAGGTCTGGACGTCTGATTTCATCAGACAGAACTAACTATGTCCAGCCTAACAGTTATCAGACGTCTGAAACAACAGTCAGACGTCTTAAAATTCTTTATCAGACGTCTGATTTGGGAATTAGACGTCTGTAAATGCTGTTTGAACCCTATATTGGTTTTCTAAGTATTCTACAGAAAACCTAAGTATCGTAGGGTTGTGCCGGTGTTCCTAGGACTACTGTTAGGGTACTTTGAGGCTCTTTAACATAATGTCTAAGGAAAATAAAGAGCAAGAAAATAAATACAAGAGATACATGAAAGGATAAAAAAGAATCTATCCTATTCTTCTTCTCTTCCATCTCCAATCTTTCGCTCCACGCGAACCTCGTCTGTTTTCCGTCAAGCTCCTCCAATCCGTCCTGGATGCGAGCTCGAGTTCCGTCTAAACACGTCCACATTTGCAATTGACCTGAAATCTAGGACTCAAATTGCAAATGTTAAATAACACGTGTTTTGTTATCATCAAAACAAATGATCGTGGTGCTCTAGCACCAACACCGCCTTCCTGAGTTCGACCCTGGATTTCCATTCCAGTATAAATTTTATTTGTTGAACAAGAGTTCTTCGCTTTCAAACTACAATAATAGGTTTTTCAAAACCAAATATGTTAGCATAGTAACTCGTAGCTTCAACATTTTGGCGCCGTTGCCGAGGAGGCGACGCTATTTGATTTTTTTCGCATTTTACAACTTACGAATCATTTTCCTCACTTCTTTCCTTTCTTATTGTGATTGCAGGTACTCTTTTGAGATGAACAAAAGCAGTAGAATGGAGCAAAGTGCTGTTGAAGGTTCTGTAAGTTATCCCCCACCTCCCACCCATTAGTTTTCATTTCACCACATAATAACACAAACATCAATCAACCTAGGTGTTCTTATAAACTCTAAGATTAGTTTTGTTTGTTTGTTTGACACCCACACCTGCCTCAACCTCCACATTTAAAAAGGAAAAAAAAATCTCACTGAGGTACACAACCTCATCTGATTTTGAAACTCAACCGATAAACCGATCTTTGGAACTGGTACACACATCCAAACACATAATTGAGTAGAAATCAGATTAGGTAATCACTTGTGTGCCTAATTCAGTGGTGCAACAGGCTAATTGTTTGAGTTGATTGGGCCGCACCACTTCAATTAAAATCAACTCATCAAGTAGCTGCTACTTAGGTTCAACTCTTAGGGATTTACTAGGCACTCCACATTCTTTTAAGTTTCAAAGGAAAACATCTTCACCTGTGCTTTCAAAACTTGGTGTGCCAACAAAACTTATTTGAGAATATCTAAAGTTGAATCTTAAAAGCTACTAATTAAGATTTGAACCCTAAAATTCACCGCATCAAAAAATAATGTTACTTGAAAACCACTGGTTGTGCACGCACACACAAATCAATCAATCATTAAAGGCACAACCCAGATAAAGGGCCCATCACATTCCAAAGTACATTCAAACCTAGCTCTAAATAAAATAGAGTAGATGTTGGCCTTAAGGATTCGACTCGCTCTTCTGAGCCCAGGATGAGGTTATTTTCGATTAGTCTGTTTCTACTGTTTAATCTGATGTCTAGCTAGGGGAGCAGAATCAAACGATCATGGCTGGGGGGTACACTAGGAACCGGAGGCGCAAGCCGAAGGAAGAACCTTCTCCCCAGTCTCTTCATCTAACTAGTTGGATTGAACAGATAGAAATAGATCAAATCGTTTCTTTATCTCAAGACGGGTTCTGGGAGTCTGTAGGTCTTTAGGGTAGTGTTTGCGCGACGAGATTGTGCTTTAAAAGACATACATTGTAGTGTAGTTTGAAATCATCGTATAAACAATTTACAATTTTATTACTCCAAAGTTAAAATTTTTGAGGTCGAACTTAGGGAGTAAATTGGTATTTTAGAAGCTTAAGAGCACAACTCTAAAAAAAAAGCAATAACTAATTCAATCAAAAGAAATAGTCAATGTAGAAATAAGGCCCAAAAATTGGATGTTTGATGAAAAATTAGACGCCTTAAAAGGGCTTTGCTATAGTGCTTGGTTTGTGATTTTTGGCCTTCTCTTTCTCTCTTCTTTCTTCTTCTCCTCTGCAGCTATGCTTCTTCTACCTTCTTTGGCTTCTTTTTCTTCTTTCTTCTTTCCTTGCCTTTCCTTCTGCATTGGCCACTCCTTCTTTCTTCTTCTGTTTTGCTTTATCCTCCCTTGTCTTCTTCTTCTTCTCTTCTCTGGTGAGCCTTCTCCTTCTTCTTCCTTGGCCTCTGCAGTCTTTCTTCTTCTTCTTCTTCTTCTTTTCATCTCTGCTGTGCCTCCTCCTTCTTCTTCTTCTGCAGCTCCTTCTTCCTCTTCCTTTCTCTTCTCTTCCTCTGCCGCTCCTCTGCCTTGAGTTCTCCTTCCTTCTTCTGCCTTTGCCTTCAACCGTACCTGCTCCTCTTCTTCTTCCCTATGCACACACACAGAAGCAAAACCTAGCCCCTACCCTCTCCGCATCTCCCTTTCTCTATTTCACTCTTAAGAATGCTCTCCTAGAGCCAGGTAATCGGGTCGAGTCAAGTGCACCCTGGTCCAGGCGCACCGGCGTGGGTGGTGCGTGAGGAGTGCAAGGTAAACGGGTTAAGCAGCCAGGTTCGTGTAGCGTGGGTCGCAGACGAGGCGGGTGATCGGGCGAGGGGACCTTACCCCGTGATCTGAGGCAATAGGGCTAAAACACAAAAATAATTTAAAGCACTTGCCTGCGTTGAGAACTTCCGAGGTGGGACTAAAGTCCCACCGACTTCTGCACGTGCCTGCTGGGAGGAATGACCTTCCAATTGAGTAGCTGTAGTCGATGAAGGCCCTGATTGCCAAGTGCGTAAGGCTTATAGAGGGATTCCGCGCACTTGGGATGCGTTTGCCTGGAGTGGGTCATCCTGGAGCGAGAGAGGGAGCTTCTTCACACCTTCACTAATGGTGGCGGAGGCGCGAACCTGAAATGCACGAATACGACCTGTGGCCCTGTCAGACCACAGGAAAACCTTCACCGTATCATGGAGAAGGTGAGGTGGGGGTTGGCTAGCTGCGGGGCGGTCTAGGCATGCGTGCCTAGGTCGCTCTGTGGCCATGTTTATGGGTATGTTCGGTGGGAATTTAGGGAGGTGTTAGTGGTCGATGAAGGGGTGGATGGTGATCAGTGAGTGATGGCGGAGGTTTTGAGGTAGGTGGCGAGGCGTGCGGAGTGGAGCGATGGTTTCGCCTCGTCGGTGATTTGCTGGAGGTGGAGAAGGTGATGGTGGTCTGTGGTGGTCGGTGCGTGATAGTAGAAATTGATAAGGGGAAAATGAAGAGGGGAGAAAGAGAAAGAGTTCTAACCTATTTAAGGGACAAAAGGGGGCAGGAGGCGGACGGCTCATTCCTGCTGTTGCCGGAGACGAAGGCCCTGAGATGGGGATGATGGCGATGAGGAAGGGGTTGGAAAGGCTCACGTAGGTATGGCACGATGCGGAGGAGCACGATGGAGAGGACTCTGCCACTGGCATGGTGGTAGAGTAATGAAACGAGGGAGAGGAGGTCGTCGGAGCTTGCGGGCGTCTGACCGGAGATGAGGATGGAGGAGATTTTGGGGTTTTCTCAGGCCAGGACAAGCTTGGGAGGTGTAGAATGATCTGGGCTTGCTTATATAGGCACGGGCAGAGGGAGAGTCGCAAGGAGGCGGCCAAAAGTCTTCGTCGGAGGCATGGCCGGAGTGAAACCCATACCTCTCGAGCGTTCGCACGAGAGGTATGGGGCAATTTAGGGCATGGGGAGCTGCTCATGCGGTAGGGGGTTTCACAGAGAGCTCCCCTTTCAAATCTGGGAGCAGCTCTTTGGGGAAACGAGGAGAAAACCACCTCGAAACCTCGCCGGAGGTATCGGTCTCTACTGTAATGGTAGAGGGACCTGAATGAAGAAAGTGACAAAAAGTTGAGAGGGTTTTTGCAAGGGTTTCCAAAAGTTAAGGGCCAAAATGTAATTGGGTGGACCATTTTGCAAAGTAGGTCAAGATGACCTTCCCTTAGGTCCAAATTTTGGTGAAAACCTAATTTAGACCTAAGGAATCCAATGGTGAAGATGCATTTTAGGTTTGACCATGTTTGATTGGATATTTTGCATAAAAACCTAAATTAGGTCAAATATTGGGCTTAAACCCCAATCTAGGTCAAAACAGGTTTTAAAGGCAAAATTGAAGGTTCTAAACCCTAGGAGATATTTTCCATGAATTTTAGAGGGTTTGGTTGATTTTTATCCTACCTGAAACCTTGTGAATTTAAGTAGGTTTGTTTTAGGGTTACAGAATGTCATTTAATTCTTAAATCTCACAATAACCCTTTTCTGACTGAACCATCCCACTTTTTCTCTTATTAAGTCCAATTGGCCTATGTCTAGACCCTGAGAAATCCCGTTGATACACTGCAATGGTAAAATTGCAATTTTACCCTATTCTTCATGTATTCTTTTCAGATCAGTAATCTCTTGAATTAGGCCTTTCTCTTGGTTATGTCGGAGCTTTTGTTCTCTTTCTTAGGTCACAATAAGCTAGTTTGGGCTCACGGTGAGGTTCTCATCATACCCCCATGCCTAGCTTTTGCTAGTCCCTTAGCAAAAATTTAAGGTTTTAACTTCTGTTCTAGACCATGAATTTCTCTTACCAGTTATGATAAGTGCTTTTTCTTCTTTGATTAGGTCAGAATGCCGACAATAGGCCTAGAGGTACTCTAGTACCAACCAAGATCCAGACCTGTCCAACTTTAGCCTCGGTCCTCCACGAAGGTTTTTAAGGCCTGCAGGAACTACCCTAAGGTTCATTTGACTCCCTGGTTAAAGCACCCGTGCTTGAGACATATTTTAGCCTTGGTTCAGTTTGTAGTGAATTTTTGTAAGAGAGAGACAGAGGATTTGTTTGTTTGGAGAGCTTTCTCTCTCTTTTCTTTTTATTTCTAGCTTCTGATTGGCTTCTCAACACGGTTTGTATCGGATTCCTCGTCCCCATCATCAATCCTCAAAGGTTCCTAGCAATCGATGATTCATGACAGCACTGCCCGAGGCAACCCCCAGAACCTTGGTTTTCGAGATTTCGAGATAATTCTGCCCTTAGCATTCCGTGGCTGAATCCAAACCCTAGCAATCGACATTTCGTGATAATGCCACCCATGGTATCTGAACCAGCAGAGTGGTTACATGCCCCCGGTAGGATATGTAAATATCCTAAGAGACAGGCACCAAGGAGACGATATGTTGTTACGCATCTTCGAGGGGAATTTCCCACCTCTCCGCACCAGGAACTCATCCAAATCAACTTGTGTTGATCGATCACTCCTAATTTAGGCAACATTTTCAGAACATTAAAATGCTTTTGTGTGATTTTGATTGTTATGCGCATTGAACCAGACTGTGTGTGAATTGGGGTGCTTAGGTTACTGAGTCTCGCAAATCGAAGGTCAGTTAACGAGGTCGAATACTCCCTAAGCCTTAGACCTAATACTTAAGCTTTGCATTCTCCTTAACCTTTTGAGGATTATCCAGATCTTAGCGGGTACTAAGAGTCTAGCCACAAAGGCCCAAGGTCAGCGTTCCTACTAATCTCTTTGTCTCTTTAGCACTTTTCTTTACTTTTCTTGATGTGGTCTAGAACTTTGGTTAATCTCTTAATTTCTTGCTAATGACTATCTCTTTCTTTTTCATTTTATGCTCCTTTTTTGTCATTTTGCTCTTTTTCCTCCTCCTGTTTTGTATAGCCCAAAATTCTCTCCCTCTTCTCAGTTTTTCTTTTTGATGATATGTGATTTTTTTGTTGAAACCCTTTCTTGATATGAGTTTTCATACATTTTGCACTTTCATACTCCCCCATGCCTAAGATTTGCAACGTCCCCATTGTAAATTGGGTGGGTTTGAATTCAGCTTAGTTCATTCATTAGGACGGGTGTTGGGTGAGCAAACATGTCGAGGTGATTGTTGCAGACGATTTCTAGACTCAGGTACGGGTACTTGAGGTGGAGTCGACTGTTCTAATGGATAACCCTAAAGTGCAATATGAATTCAGCAAAGAAATGTCAGGAAAGGTTTCAGGTTTTTCAAAGAATGACGGGTTGCCTCCCGTTAAGCGTTGAGTTTTACGCCATTGGCTGGGTGTAATGGGCTTAGGGAGAATGGAGAATAAAGGATGACTCAGCCAAATCTGTATTGGTCATATCAATGAATGGTTTGAGTCTCTGACCATTCATGACAAAGGGTTCGGAATCATGGCTGAGTGGACTAATCTCAACGGCTCCATTTCCAAAGATTTGTCAGACTAAGTATGGTCCGATCCACTTAGATCGCAGCTTTCCTGGAAATAATTTTAGTCGGGCATCAAAGAGTAGGACCTTTTGACGAGGGTGAAAGATCTTTCTAGATATGTGCTTGTCATGAAAGGCTTTAACCTGCTCTTTGTAGATTCGTGAGTTTTCATACGCCTCATGGCATAATTCATCAATCTCGCTCATCTGAAGCTTTCTGTGTGTTCTAGCCTTAGAAAGATCTAGGTTGCAGTTCCGTACTGGCCAATAAGCTTTATGTTCCAATTTGACGGGGAGGTGACACACCTTCCTGTACACCAGTCTGAAAGGGGACATGCCTAATTGGGTCTTGTGGGTGGTCCTATAAGCCCACAAAGCTTCTGGAAGCTAGGATGACCAATCCTTCCTGTCAAGTCGAATAGTAACCTAGAGGATTTTCTTGATCTCTGGTTTGATAGCTCAGCTAGACCATTACTTTGGGGGTGGTAAGGAGTAGAGATTCGGTGTGACACCCCATATTTGGTCATCAGTGACCTAAACTGAGCGTTTGTGAAATGGGTCCCTCCATCAGAAATGATCGCACGTGGAATCTCGAACCGTGAGAAGATGTTTTGGTGAATGAACTTGATAACGACTTTGTGATCATTGGTTCGGGTCGGAATGGCTTCGATCCATTTGGACACATAGTCAACAGCGAGTAAAATGTATTCGAAGCCATCCAAGATAGGGAAGGGTCCCATAAAATTAATCCCCCATATGTCGAAAATCTCGCATACCAGAATCGGCTGTAAAGGCATCATGTCACGATGGCTCATTTGCCCAAGATCTAGCAATGGTTACATGCCTTACAGTGATTATATGCATCCTTGAAAATTGTGGGCCAGTAAAAGCTGCACTGGAGGACTTTTGATGCGGTTTTATGTCTAGAGAAATGGCCATCGCATGCCTGGTCATGGCAGAAAGAGAGTATGTCTTTGATTTCCGCTTCCGTGACACACCATTGGATAATTTGATCAGCACCAATGCGGAATAAATATGGGTCTTCCCAAAGGTAATACTTGGCATCGGAACGTAATTTGTCTTTCTTGGCCTTCGGCCAATCAGGCGGGATCTGATGTGATGCCAAGTAGTTTACTATGTCAGCAAACCATGGAAGCCTTGTATCGATAGTTAGGAGGTGCTCATCAGAAAAATGCTCCGTGATGGGTCCGGAAGGGTCAATGATCTCAGAAGGAAGGCGAGACAAGTAGTCAGCTACCACTTTTTGTCTTCCCGCTTTATCGTGAATCTCGAGGTCAAATTCTTGCAACAGCAAGATCCATCGGATTAATCGAAGTTTCGCATCCTTCTTCGCAAGGAGATGCCTTACAGCTGTGTGACCCGAGTAGATAATAACATGGGAACCCAGGAGATAAGATCTGAATTTTTCTAGGGCAAATACTACGGCTAGCAGCTCTTTCTTAGTAACAGTGTAGTTACATTGAGCCTCGTCAAGTGTTTTGCTAGCATAGTAAATGACCACGGGTTTCCCATCAATTTTTTGCCCTAAAACTGCTCCTACAGCGAAGTCAGATGCATCGCACATGATCTCAAAGGGTTGAGACCAATCAGGGGACTGTAGGATCGGGGCATGGGTAACTCGATCACGAAGGGTCTCAAATGCTTGAGTGCATTCCTTGGAGATATTGAAAGGTACATCCTTGAAGAGAAGAGTGGTCAAAGGGCATGCGATGTTCGAGAAATCAGGGATAAATCGACGGTAAAAATCGACATGCCTCAGGAAAGATCGGATGTCCTTGATCGAGCTAGGCATAGGGAGTTTGGAGATCAAGTTAACCTTGGCTCGATTGACTTGGATGCCTTTTTCTAAAATCAGATGTCCTAGGATGATCCCCTCAGGCACCATGAAGTGGCTCTTTTCCTAGGAAAGAACCAAATTCACGTCAATGCATCACCTGAGTATTTGAACCAAGTGCTGGAGGCAATCGTCAAATGATGCCCCAAATACTAAAAAGTCATCCATGAAGACTTCCAGATAATCACCTACCATATCTGAGAATATGGCAAGCATGCACCACTGAAAAGTCATGGGTGCATTGCAAAGACCGAAAGGAATCCTTCAGAATGCATACGTCCCGAAGGGGCAGGTGAATGTGATCTTTTCTTGGTCCTCTAGATGAATTGCCATTTGGTTATAACTGGAGTACCCGTCAAGAAAGCAGAAGAACCTATTTCCCTTAGTTTCTCGAGGATCTGATCAATAAATGGTAGTGGGAAATGATCCTTCTTCGTGGAGGAATTGAGTCTTCTATAATCTATGCAGACTCTCCATGAGTTGGCTATACGGGTCGGTATGACTTCTCCAGTTTCAGTCGTGATGGTGGTGAGCCCTGCTTTCTTAGGCACAACCTGGATTGGACTCACTCATTGACTGTCGGAGATCGGGTAGATGATCCTTTCATTTAACCACTTAATGATCTCCTTTTTCATGACCTCCTGCAGATTAGGGTTCAAACGTCTCTGCATTTCTTGCGAAGGTCGTGCACCCTCTTCGGAGTAGATATGGAGTGTGTAATAAGAGGGGCTTATACCAGTCAAATCATCGAGAGTCCATCCAATGGCTCTACGATGTTGCTGGAGAACAGTAATCAGATGAGATTCCTAGGTAGATGTGAGTCTAGAGTTTATAATCACAGGAAACATTTGATTGGAACCCAAAAAGATGTATTTTAGATGATCGGGAAGGGGCTTGAGTTCCAATACAGGATTATCAGCAGCAGCAGGTGGTTCAGAATGTGTGTCCGGAATATGGGTAGGAATTTTGGGTTTATCCAGATCAGGTTCAGACTCCTCTATTTGCAGGTTTTGATGTTCTTGTGGTTGATAGGGGATAATCAGGTTGTCCTCGATATGCGGTTCACCAACCACGACTTTGATATCACATATTTATTCTATAACACCACAATTAATCCCTTGTTGGGCCTTAAATATGTCAATCTTAAGAGTTTGGTTCCAAAATTTCAATTCTATTTGGCTCTCCTCACAGCTTATGTTGGCCCTAGCAGTGGCCAGAAAAGGTCTCCCTAGTATAATCAGTGTATCCCTTGGGTTCTCAGGTGCATCCATATCTATAACTATGAAATCCACTGGGAAATAAAAATACCATACCCTAACAATGACATCCTCGAGTATTCCTTTAGGTGCCTTGATGGATCGATCGGCTAACTATAATGTCACCTCTGTCGGTTTAAGCTCGGACTCTTCAAGGTGGTTAAGGAGGGATGTAGGTATTAGGTTTATGGAGGCACCTAGGTCTAGCAATGCTCTATCGAATTGGGTTTCACCAATTTTACATGAAATCAGGGGAGTTCCTGGGTCTTTTGCCTTGGGTGAGAGTTTACTCAAGATTACAGAGCTGGCTTGCTCTGACAGCATGATCGGACTCCCACTTTTGGTTCTCGGCTTATGCTTGGGTGTACACACATCTTTCAGGAATCGTGCGTAAGCCGGTACGTGGCGGATTGCATCCATCAAGGGGATGTTTATCTGGACCTGTTCAAAGAGCTTGATCAGCTCCTCCTTAGGAGCCACGGGTTTGGTTATCCTTTTTCCCTTGGTCAAGGTCTCAGGAAGTGGAACCTTGGTTGGTTCCTCTAGAATAGGTCCAGGTTCTTGATCTGGGATAGGGACATCCTAGATAACTATCCTAGGGCTTGGTTCACTACCAGGCTTGGAGTGGTTTGGATAAGGTGGGTCTTGGGTTGCTTTACCACTACGGGTTGTTACGAAGTTTAATCCTGCCTGGTTCGGGTTAGGGGTTGGTAAAATGGGTGGCTGCTGTTGAAATCCTACGTAAGATGTCGAAGCTTCCATCCCGTCAAGTGATGGAACAGAAGGGGCCTGATAAATCATATGTGCATGGCCTGGATTTGAGTTCATAACGCACCTTTGGGTCGGCACATTATTTGGGTTTGGTAGAGGTTGCGAAGGAAGAGTGCCCGGTTGCGGGAATTCGCCATCTAGGCGAGTTGGTTACGAACCTCTGTGATCTCGTCCTTGTGTTGTTTTTGTATTGCCACATTCGTTTTCTGAATGTCAGCCAGTGTTTGAAGGATGAGAGACATTTGATCTTGGTTTGGCCCAGATTGATAGATGGGGTTGGGCCGAGGCTGAGGCGGCTGATATGGATGAAGGGCTTGTGGACGGGGTTGATAAGGTAGTCTTTGAGTCTGAGAATTTTCCGCCCATTGGAAGTTGGGATGATTTCGCCATCCAGGGTTGTAGGTGTTGGAAAATGGGTCATTCTGGATGGCATTGAGGTCCTCGCAGGTCTGAGGAGCCTCAGGGAAGTCAGAGTATGGGGGTTCAGAGTTCCCCCGACTAGAATAGAGTGGATCGGAGGTCCCTATGATCCTGAAGTCAGATGGGGGTGGATATGAGTCCATCCCCTGAGAAGATCGGTGATAGATATTTTGCATAGTTTCCCTCACGAGAGGTGACTGTGCAAAAGAGTTCTGCGCAGAGGTGGCTCGCTGCAAATGCCTAGTCAGTTCGTCCATCTTCTTCTTTATGATAGAGACCTTGTCCAACCGACTGGCCATTAGCTCCAAGTCGACGGATGCGGACAGGCCCTACGTCTCATGTGCTCTCCTAAGATTCATCGATGCGCGAGCATTCGTCCGGCCGAATAAGCCCGTGAAGTCATTGTTGATGGAGTTCTCGCACATATTTTCGAGAATCTCCCACATCGTGTCCTCATGCTGACCCATGATGTTTCCTCCGCAGGTTGCATTGATGAATAATCGAATGTCCTCACGGAGCCCCTGGTAAAAAGACTGGACTTGTTCCCATTTAGGAACTCCATGATGGGGGCACTTTCGCATGAGATCCAAGAATCAGTCCTATGCCTCATGAAGAGGTTCTCCCATTTGTTGGGTGAAATGAGTGATCTGGTGGCGCAAGGCATTTGTCTGACCAACGGGAAAGAACTTCAAAAACTCGGACTGAAGTTCATCCCATGTGTTGATTGGACGAGTCTTGAGTTTGATACTAATGAGCAGCCTTGTCCATAAGGGAGAAAGAAAACATCATGAGAAAAATATCCTGATTTTGTGCATCTGACCCGAAGGTTTAGGCCAGATGCTTGAGCTGTTTAATATGCTAGGATGGATCCTTGGAATTAAGCCCATAGAATTTTGGTATGCATGAATCATATTGGGCTTTAGTTTAGAATCAGGACCTCCAACCGGGATTCGGACTCGAGGCTCGATTGCCACCGCAACAAGATTATAGTGATCTCGCATCATGGGATGCTGCAATGGGTTCATGAAGTTTTGGAAGAGATCATTCAGGCGCTGAAGCTGGTGCTCAACATTGTTTTCTTCTTCAACAGGTTGTGCCATATGGAAGAAGAAGGAGAACTTGGTTTTGAATCAGAGGAAAGATCTATGTGGTGGGGTTGTTGCATAAACAAGGGTACTGAGGCTTAGCCTCAGGGAGAGTGGATTTCTAAAGGAGGTCTTAAGGACCTCCTACCAAACATACACTGAAGGATTGGATAAGATCAGAATGTGTTGGACCCAATTGAGACACCCAAAATATGCTGGGTGACTATAGAGGTTCAGGATGGATGATACCCCTTAGTCAGAAAGGTCGTCCACCTGAGAAATACCTGGGCAACCAGAGAGGGAGAGTCCCGCGAAGACCCCTACACGGTAGAGTGTCCCCACAGGTTATAGGGTTTCCCCCACCTGACCTCTCTTGTCACTGAGATTCCAGGTAGACCAGAATGGGGACCTTGACCTCTTAAGTCTACCTCTTTTAGTTAAGATCAAGGTGCTTAGGTTTCCACTTGAACTTTAAGCCTTTTGAGTGCAAAGTGACCTAATTTTAAGGTTGGTTGACCCAAAGGATCAACTTCACCTCTTTGTTCCTTTGAGAGTTTTTAGGTCCTTGTTTTTAGGGTTCAAATGAATTAAGAGCTTTATTTGCTTAGGGTTTCTCTTGGATAGGTCTCTTCAAACAAGGCTTAGGCACACCACTTTTTGGAATTTTTGCTTCTTTTCTTAGAAAAGATGTGTCTCTAAAACCCTGGCTTGTAATCCTTAAGTTGGCTCTAGTTGGTCCAAGTTATTTGCCTCACAAATTGGTATCTAGGGCTCAATCAAGAAGGTCTTAGCCCTAGTTACCTTAAGTGGATGTGTGGTTGTGCGTGTTTCGCGTGTTAGAAATCGAGGTTACAGGTAACCTGTTGTCGTAGTTGCAAAACACGTCGATCAAATAAAATTTATGCCGAAACTCCAAGGGAGTCCCAAGTCGAACATAGGGAGGCGACGTTTACTTTACTTGAAAACTGCATTTCGATTCGTTTCTTTTTGGTATTTTGGGGTTTTGTTATTTTTTTGTATTTTTGAAATAAAAGAGAACAAGCAAATGTATCACAAGATGGAGATGTGGAATAAACCTGATATATATATTACTTCCAATGTCAATTACAAGAAACTATGAAAGTGTATAAAGAGAGGGAGGTGAGAGGAAATCTCCCGAATCGGCTGTTTGGCGAGACGACAGCGCTTGGCGGAAGCTCGGACGAAGGAGGTGAGGAGCGGGACGACGGAGGTGAGATGCTGGAGGACGTCAGGTTGAGGAAAGCTTCGACGTAGCTTCGGAATGGAGGTGAGAAGACGGAGTTGATCTGCTGCCCGAATGGAGGTGGGAGGACAACTCCAAGGTGACCTATGAAGGGAGATGGGAAGTTGGAGGAGTATTTGGTGGGGCAGAGGTTCGCTACACTAATAGGCACCTTGGGAGCTTGAGAACAAGCTCTAATGGAGTGTTCGTAGGCTTGCTAGAGCTTGGGAGTAGGTGGGACTAGAGTAGGTAGAGATCGCTTGGAAGGGAGGGGGTGTAGGTCCTTTTATAGTGGAGGAGAAGAGGCAAAAATAGGTATGGGACCATTAGTGACATCCAGGCCGTTGTTAGAAATGTCGCTGTAGGTAGCTCATGCCCACTGGCACCCACAGCTGGCTTTGTTGGCATGCGATAAATTACCGACGGCTGTAAGCATCGCTGTAAGTCTAGCTCATGCGTTGCTGTAGTCCACCTCACGCTGAGCTGGCGTCGCGCTCCTGCCTTGCCGCACATGCGCGTGCCCATGCGCTGGCGCTGCGCTGCACACATGCGCGCCTACGCGCCCACGAGCACACCTGCACTGCTGCGCGCATGCGGTGCTGCGTGTGTGTGCTGGCGGCCTGGGCTGCACCACGTGATGCAGTCTGGGCCATCCATCTTCTTGTTGTAGGGGCTGCTACAGAGGTTGGATTGAGTTGATTTTCGCGCCGTTAAGCTATGATCGTCGACCCGAATCCATCCGCGTGGTCGGATTTATCATTTGAAGCTCCAAATTATGTCTCCTAGTCCCTTGGCCGTTGATCTTCCTCAGACTGCATATGGTGCTATGGGACTCCAATCGAGGCGATTTCAGAGGTGTTGGAGTCCGATCGTCGTCTTGATCAGATCCGTACAGTTGGATCGTCAATCCGAGGCTCCAAAATAAATATGCTTCTTTCCTAACCACAAGAAAAGACACAATTAGCCTAATTTATATACTACTCTAAATGCAGAATGATGCATGCTATGCAATATTTATAACATGAAATGCAAAGCTAAGCCTAGGAACATGCATGAATAGGCATTTTACCCTCAACAAATGTGTTTACATCATACCCCCATGCCTATCTTTTACTAGTCTCTAGCAAAATTAAACTATTTGCTTTGTATAAAAGTAGAATTAGGATTAGATCACTTAGGCCTAAGTCATTTATTAACAAAAGAAAATTTCAAATAAGGTCCTAAACTGCGAAAACTCAACAGTACCCAGGTGTTTGCCAGAATGCAGACTGCCCAAGTTCTCGCCTTATTTGAGAAGGGGAGATATATATTTTTTATTTTTCTTCTTTTCTAATTTTTTTGTACTTTTGGAGTTTGAGAGTTTTGGGATAGTTTTCTACGGCTACTCCACCTACCCAAGACTTGAAAAGGACTCTAGGTACTAGGCATCTTTGTGAAAAAGTGATAGACTCACAAAACAGCTGTTAAGACGGACTTCGGGTTTTTACGACCCTAGGTGACCTTGCCTAAAGGTTTATCTTTACGATCGGTAGCTTTCTCCCTACTTCTTGTATTTATGGGGTCAACACAAGGGCAAACTTAGTGTATATCTCCCAGGTTTATTCTACTTCCCCGCTTCTTCCCTAAATGTTTTGGGAATTATTGTGCATTTTTTTTTGTGAGCTGGGTTCTGGACAACCAGTCGATGAGCTGTTACCACCGACAACTTACCAGCCATACTCGTGTGGTGAAGTGTGGTTTTATTTATTTTTTTATTTTCCCCTTTTTCCTTTTTTTTTCTTTTCTTTTTGAGTGTTTCTTTTTTTTTCTAAGTAGGTGGCTTCCCTGATCTAAGATTTACCTAAAGGCAGTACAACGAAAATGGTCTTGTGGCTGGGCTCTGGACAACCGGCCGATGAGCTGTTACCACCAACAACTTGTCAATCATACCACTCAAGTTGGTCTATTAGCTACCAAATTTTCGTAAAAATCGTCGGAAAGTAAGTTTATGCAAAAAAATGTGTGCAGAAGCTTAGGCTTAAAGTCCCCCCAAATCAGAGGGCGGGTTGATAAGTCGCATACTTATTTTCCCAAAGTATTTACCAAATTAAAATAATTTTAATTGGCGAGGGCTCGAGACTAAGTCCACATTCGAGTGGACACCCAGGCTAATTAAGCTCGAAGACCTGAAGAGTCTAGGTGTTTAGGTTCTCTCGTATCATTTCCTAAAGTTAATAACTTCCAAATGCCTAAGTTCTCTTTTCTGAATTTCTTTTTTTATCTTTTTTGAAATTTTCAATTTTTTTTTAATTTTATAAGAAACTAAAAGAAATTCTACGGAGTTAACATAATGATTTCAGGAATTGATTATCCACCTCCCCATGCCTAAATGATGCAATATCTTCATTGTAAAAATAAAGACATGAAAAGGGCAGAATAAACAGAACATCACCTGAGTGTCATGAAAATCTGGTCAGCTCCGCAGAGAGAAGAGTGTATACACACGTGCTAAGTTTAATGCCTTCAGCTAGGCATAACATACATATAAAGAAGAAATTGAGAATTCACAAGTGCGAGTCAGAATCAAAATCAAAAGGTTGATTCTGAAACCCATCAGCAGAAGATGTCCACAAATGTGGATGAGATTATGATGCAAACCCATGCCCCAGGGTTGAGTGGTTCACAGGTTCTGGATGAAAATCACCCAGAACCGAAGGTTGTTGTGTTTACGGGGCCGGGCCTACGGTTTAATGGTGTGCAACCCAAGATCAAAGTGTTGGACAATGGGTAAAGATGGTTCAATAGGTGCGGTTGTTCACTTAGCATCTAGCTCAGAAAAATAATCAGTTATTTCAGGCTTGGGTCGCACGTGAAAGATATCATAAGGGTCCTGGTAGAAAGTAGGTGGTTTTAGGTCAATAGGTACCCTTAGATTCAAAATCAAACTTCCCTCAGAATTAGCCTGCCAAATTTTTATTTCAACAATTCTATCCTCCAACATCAGGTGCTCAGGTTTCGGGACCTCTAACATATCATTCACCCCATAAGATTCTCCCAAGTCCAGAAATCATGGCTGACTCAAGATTGACTTGGGTACAATGATTTCCAAATCAAAATCAATCCCTTTGGGGTGTGGTTGATGAATGGGGCTATTGATTGAATCTTCTAGTAAATGAGGATTCAAATCCTCCAAGTTAGCCCCAATTGAATCCAAATCTTCAATAATTCGACTATCAACTTGTTTGTCAGATTCCTCAAGCCTATTTGTCTCACTAAAATCCTCTTCCTTAAGTTCAAGTGAGACTTGACCAAAAGATTATTCACCCTCAGAGTCAAATAATCCATGATCCTCATTTATATATGTCTCAAAATCATATATCATTTTCTGGTCCGTGGAGACATATTTTTCCTCGCTCCCTGGCTCGGGGATCTCGGGTGAATCAATCGGTTCATCCTCAAATGGTTGCTCTAGCCCATCCTGGTCATCCCCAGTCTCAGAAAATGTATCCCCCCCGACAGGCGCTTGAGTGAGTTCAGACATTGGCTCTCCTGAAGGGGGTTCATCTTGAGAATCATCTCAAGATTTGACTAGTGCAACCACAAAGTTCATCCTCAACCTCGACAATTTCCCAAGAAGAAACTCACCCAAGTCCATATCCCTAACACTTTGGAGCAAATTCAATAGAGAACTATTAAGTTCATTAATCATTTTGATCATAGGCTCTAGTGCTTCAGTGCATGGTGTTGGCTGAGCTTCTAAAGATAGGATGGGAACCGGCGGTAAGGATGAGAGGAGAGGAGCACGGGGGCTACCAAATTGAAATCTGACTGTAGGATGGGATCTGGGGAGTTGGGTGAGCACATGCGCCACTTCGCGCGAAGCTTCGATTCAGATCGGGCCATAGATCATAATCAAGGGAGATTGGACGGTCAAGATCCTCCATGTTCTTCGCGTGATACAGTGCACGCGCGGGGGCAGTAGGTGCCTGGATCTATTGGGCAAATTGTAGGGAGAGGCCCCTTACGAAGGGGTAGAAAAATTATGGGTAGGTCCATAAGTGGTAAGAAATAATAACTGAATGGACCTTAAGGGCTTTCAAAGAGGTCCCTGCAGGTTACAAATAGGTCCAAAAAAGTTTTCTAAAGAAGAAAATGTGATGCATAAAGGACCTAAATGTAAACTCTAAGTTTCAAGGCCTTAATGATGTCCAAATGCCTTCAAGTTTTTATACGTGCTCAATTGAACATTTGAGAAATTAATTATACTTTTGATTTGGCCTTTTAAACTTGTTTATGTGTTTAATTAACACTTGGATCATCATTTGACCTTTTTCTCAAGAATATCTCATTTTATGACCTAATTATGCAATTTTAACACAGCATTAAGGTTTTAGGTCTTCTTCTTTGATTCCCACACTTAACCCTTTTTATTTGTTAATTTGATATTGTTTAGCCCAATTTCTAGCTTAACTTTAGCTTTTTAGCTATGATGTGTGGCCACTCATCATAGTGTAGTTTGAAATCGTCGTATAAACAATTTACAATTTTATTACTCGAAAGTTAAAATTTCTGAGGTCGAACTCAGGGAGCAAATTGATATTTTAGAAGCTTAAGAGCACAACTCTCAAAAAATAGCAATAACCAATTCAATCAAAAGTAATAATGTCAATGTAGAAATAAGGCCAAAAAATTGGACATCTGATGAAAAATCAGACATCTTAAAAGGGTTTTGCTACAGTGCTTAGTTTGTGATTTTTGGCCTTCTCTTTCACTCTTCTTTCTTCTTCTCCTCTGCGACTGTGCTTCTTCTACCTTCTTTGGCTTCTTCTTCTTTCTTCTTTCCTTGCCTTTCCTTCTGCTTGGCCACTCTTGCTTTCTTCTTCTATTCTGCTTTGTCCTCCCTCATCTTCTTCTTCTTCTCTTCTCTGGTGCGCCTTCTCCTTCTTCTTCCTTGGCCTCTACAGCCTTTCTTCTTCTTCTTTTCCTCTCTGCTGTGCCTCCTCCTTCTTCTTCTGCAACTCCTTCCTCTTCCTTTCTCTTCTCTTCCTTTGCTGCTCCTCTGCCTTGAGTTCTCCTTCCTTCTTCTTCTACCTTTGCCTTCAACCGCACCTGCTCCTCTTCTTCTTCCCTACGCACACACATAGAAGCAAAACCTAGCCCCTACCCTCCCTGCGTCTCTCTCTCTCTCTATTTCGCTCTTAGAAATGCTCTCCTAGAGTTGGGTAATCGGGTCGGGTCAAGTGCACCCAGGTCTAGGTGCACCGGCGTGGGTGGTGCGCGAGGAGTGTAGGGTAAATGGGTCAGGCAGCCAGGTCCGCGTAGCGTGGGTCACGGACGAGGCAGGTGATTGGGCGAGGGGACCTCACCCCGTGATCTGAGGCAATAGGGCTAAAACACAAAAATAATTTAAAGCACTTGCCTGCGTTGAGAACTTCCGAGGTGGGACTATTGGAAATTCATAGATCGCATTTTGATAAAAGCGTCGTAGTATAGTTGCGAAATATGATCCAACAAAGATATTGTTTTGAAAATAACGAGACTTTGAGTCCCGGTCGTTTGTCTCTGGGAGGCGTTGTTTTTGTTTTTGAAATCGATCTTAAAGCCGCTCTACTTTATTTAAACGACATGCTTGTGTGTAATATATAGGCGGTTAAAGAGCAGGCACTTAAATCACTCAAATATGATAATCATTCAGCTCAAGTTGATTTCAAACACATAAGAGATATATATATATATATATATATATATAATGAAATTTCATTCATCATGGGAGAGTTGTTGCACAAGGAAATCTAGAGGAAAGCTTATACATGAATGCTTAAAATTAAATCTAACTACCAGAAAATGATTGCATACAATAATCAACGGGGGGATTTCGCATGTATCATTGGGGGAGAAGTAAGACTACTCTACTAAGCAGTAAATGAAAGCAATAAAAATTATGAAGAGCATGATCTAGAGCTAAAAGAATGGAGGGCATTCAGGGGTGGTCCCCGATGGCCTTGGAGTGGTCGAGAGGAGAATGAGGGGCGGCCAATGTAGCTTAGGCCGACACTTGGAGAGAGGTAGGGTTGATCCAGCATCCCGGCATGGTGTCCTCCATGGTGGTAGTAGTGAGCTCGTGGAGGTGGAGTGAGTGGCTAAGTGGAGGTGGTGTGAATGGCACCAATGGAGAGCAATTGCCAAGGGAGTGAATGGGTGCCAATGGCCACCCATGGGGTCTTTTTATAGACCCAATGGAAGCTCTCTAGAGAATTATGGAATTCTCTAGAGAGGCCTATGGTGGAAGCTCGTGGGAGAGTGAGAGAGAGAGGGTGGATGGTGGTTTTTAGATCCACCAAATGTGGATCTAAAAATTGAATGGCTCTTGGTTGCTATTTTTGGCAACCAAGGCAACCACAAATGGTAGAGAGTTCTAGAGAACTCTAGGCTAGATATTTTCATGTGGATGGTGTGTGTGGGTGTGTGTGGGTCGAAACTTATGTGGCTAGGTTGATTAGGTTGGGTTCTAGTGGGTTTAGGTCAAGGTAGGTCTCAAATTAGGGTTATAAACCCTAATTCACTAAGGTAAAGTGCAATTAAACTTAATACAAGTTTAATTGGGTGTGTGGAAACTTAATTGAGAGTAAAACAACTCAATTAAGTCAGGTCTAGGTCAATTGGACTCTCACTGAGTCCAATTGGACAGTGTGTGCTGGGATCAGGGCTCAATTGGACTCAATGAGTCCAATTGAATAGGCTGATGGAATTGACTAAGATCCAAGTCAATTAGGTTTAGTGAGGACCTAATTAGGTCCTTAGGGAGGTCTAGAGGTGATGTACTAGGGTTAGGGCACCTTAATTTAGGTTCCTATGGGGTTGGAATTGGGTTTAGGGACCTAGAGATCCAAGATCAAGGCTTAAATCTCAAAACAGGAATTGGAGACAGTATCAGACGTCTAATTATAGAATTAGACGTCTTATACTCAAAAATCAGAAGTCCAGACTTGTTGTCTGGACGTCCAATCAGAGTCAGGAAGGATTTCGGGTTCTATTTTGGGTATTCTGCAGAAATTGGACGTCTGACAAAGTGTCTGGATGTCCAATAACACTGCAGAAGTGGGTTTGAAGTGTGCGGGAGTTGGCTAAGGGTCCTGGACGTCTTAAAACTTATCTGGACGTCCAGAGAAGGGTTGGAACTAGGGTTTTAGGGCTTCGTAGGGTGTTGTGACCTAATCTAAGGGTGGCTAAGGCTTGGGGAAGTCTCTAGGCTATTCTAGGGCTAGGATGGACCTAAGCTCTTCACATTTTACTGCTTTATTTCTACTTAATAGAATAGAAAACCTTTAACCCCCTTACATTATTATTCCTACATCTAAACTAGGCCTTCTGCTCCAGCTCTGCTACAACTCCTATTATTCCTAGTCCAGCTTCAGATCCAGCTCCTGATCAGCCTATTCCCTGCAATCGACATAATGCACTTAATTAGCACATTATAACATTATTTTATGCATAGCTAAAGGAAAGCAGTAAAGATGCAGATAATGCGTATGCATGCATGAATAACGCTAACTTATGATAAGTCTTAGCTTAATCTAGGCCAATTAAGACCTATGATTGCTGCGCAATCATACCCCCATGCCTAAATCTTGCTAGTCCCTAGCAAATGCAAGACTAAATTACTTACAGCAAGGGTCCCTAAGGGACTGGTTATTTTATCAAGTGTTTGCGTAGAGATTTTTCTCCCTTTTGTGTTCATCCTATGCTTTAGAAATCCAGACAATCGTGAAGGTGCAGCTATGTAGCTTTTGCAACGGATTAGAGTGAAAACTAATACACCTCTAAAGCCTGTACTTGACCCCTAATAAAAATTCTAGCGGAATAGGTGGATTTCTTCCCTCAGGGTATTTAAGATATTTTATGAATTCCACCCTGGCTTTAGGCTTAGGTAGAGAATCTTTGAGGGAAAGGATTGTATATTTGGTGGCTCATTCTCACTTGGTGCTACATAGAGACTAGTACTACAGAATCCAGATTCTCGAATTACTAAGTAACTCAACTCAGAGAAAGACAAAAGAAACGATGCTCCCTTTTGATTCCTTTGTATTCATTCTCTCTTGCTCTTTTTCTTTCTTTTTCTTAGAGCTCACAACCTCACCAGATTCACACATATGTTCTGTATTTGGTGGTCTCACTAAGCATTAACACTTTAATTGAGTTCTCCTAACCCTAATACTAAGTCGGGATTCCTCAGCCAGTATTCGGGTGGTCAGAAACACAAGAAAAATAGGTTAAGGCCATATTTGATGGAGCTCAATTTTATTTGGTGGTATTGCCTCGATGAAATAAAAACTAAATATTCATTCTTTTCTTTGCTTTTTCTTCTTTTTCTATTTTTTTTCTTCTAGTTTTTCTTTCTTTTCATCATTCTTTTTCTTTTTCTTTTTCTCATTTTTTTTTTAATTTTTTCTTTTTCAGCATAACACAACTGGCATACATCCATGAACTTTATTAAGGAGGCATTATTGGGGATTGGTGGTACTCAAGAGACATTGGGTGGCTTATTTGGTGGAAGTACCTACTCACGGCACCGGGAGAGACGGATAAGACGGTGTATTTCTGACCTTGACATCAATACCCTCCTTTAGCCGAGGATTCCGTAAAGAATGGTCGTAACCATCCACCTTAGCCTTAGTTTTATGAAAACTCGCTCTCCGTGTATTTGCCTTATTCGGTGGCTCTCACAATTTCGCACAAAATGCATACACAGGAGCCGAGAGCGAAAACTATGTCTCATCTCAGAGCATCATCACCTAATTATCTAGGATTCCAGATTCCTCTAACTAATCTTATAGCACCAGTACACTCTACTCTCATCTCACACTATTTGGTGGATTTTTTGAGGAAAATCTGCTTGACTCCCAAAACATTGTCCAAGGGTTCAGGAAAAGAAGCACTGCTTCTTCTCGACAAGCTGAAGACGTTTATCAGCCTTCACTGTGAATCCATTGCAAATTCTACGTGTGTGTGAAAAGTTATACTGGATTTCAGATTACAGGAATCAACTAAAGGATAAAATCCCTAATGCATTCTCTTAATAAAATAATCGTATTCATGAATGCAATATCTATATATGCTATAAACATGTAACCTCATATAATTTGTACTTTGTGAATTTCCCGTATCGGGTTACAATTAGCTTGACCCTAAATTTAGAACAAAAGGTGAGCGGGTGAGTCGGAAGTGGCTATTGCAAATGATTTCTAGCTCCAATGCGAGCACTGGAGGTGGAGTCGGTTGTTCTTTTATTTAAGGTCCTAAAGTACATTTTACATGCAGCTGCGAGGTTTTCCTAAGTGTTGGCACAAATTTTTTTTTCAGTTTTTGCCGTATCTACCCCCCATGTCTAAGTTCTTGCATGTCCTCATGCATGAATAAAAGAAAATAACTCTAACAGAGGATGAGTGGGTAGAAGTCACCTGTAATTGCTCATGAAAATATACATTCAGCACCGGCCAACCTGTTAACATGCAATATACAAAAGGGAAATATGCTAAAACAAAAATATGCTATGTACAAAAATGGTTATGTATAGATGATGGTGAAATGGTATTTATACGTGCTGAGTTTAACGCCTCCAGCTGGGCGAGCACTCAATCAGATGTATCAATTCTTGCATAGGAGCCGGCTAAGATTAAGAGAAAGATGTGCTCATATGCTCCTAAGATCAGTGGTCCAGAGATGCGGACCAACTGATTGTGCACCCCTACTCCAAAAAGTCTAGCTCTAAGAAAGTGTGGAGTGGTGGTGGAAAATAGAGGATAATCAGAGGGAGGATCATGATGCTGATTCAGCTGATTTATCATGTCCCACAATTCAGCAGGAAGTTGCTGAGGGAGTAGATCAACATGTATCTCAGAACTAGAATCTGAGTCATAGAGATCCTCATAATGATAATTGATATCAAAGATCATGCCCTCTCCAGGCTCTGGGTCATATGGGGGTATCCGTGAAAGTAGAAGATCTATGGGGAGGTCACTGAAATCCTCGTCAGAAATTACTTCTTCCTCATTAGTACCCATCTCTGATTTATCGGAGGATGACTCTTGAGGCTCGGGGTCGAGCCATCTATTAGATTGACTAGGATGATAGGTGCATCCCCAGCTCATTCTACTCGAAGCTTCACCCTCATATGCATTGAGCTCCTCAGTAATTCCTACTGCAGGTAGCATATTTATTTCTTTATTCGAGTTATCCATAGCTACTTCTGGTTTTCGGATGTCAGGATCAGGGATAGGAAGTGTCGTCTCAAAATCTCTAGCATCTGAATTAGGGACGTAGGTGAAAGAAGAGTGCAGATCAAATGATGTTGGCTCTAGTACAGGTTCACCTACAATGGAAAGTGGTCTAGATTGATCAGTAGTGTCGCATGTAATGTCTGCCTTAGGATCCATATCCTCAATTGGATCCACTTCCCTTATTTCAATTGGGTTATCCAACCCAAAAGGTGTCTCCCAGGATTCAGGATAATCTGATTGCGGCTCAGTCCTGGAGATATCAGTCATTTCCTCCTTAATTTCAGATGAACCCATTCGGCATACTTCCTGCTCCTGTCTCATATCCATGCTAGATTCTTTTTCCCTTGAGTGGTCTTCGGGCATCTACTCCCGAGAATCTTCTATGTGTTCTTCCAGCGTAGTTGTTTCAGATTCTTCGAGGTCTTCAATGCTATGTTCCACTTGATATCTCAAAAGCAATAGTTCTTGAGTTTCCTGGTTTTGTCCAATTCACCTTGTTATCTCTACTGTTTCCTGAAGGAGCTTCATCACAACTTGTTGATGCGGAATCCGGCTTTGTCTTTGGTTTGGCTCAATGATAGCCTACATTTTGCATAGATAGGATGCAGCCTTTTCCTTAGCACTCGCTATAGCTCTCTGTATTCTATAATGTGGCCGCATATGCACCGGTAGCTCTTCAGGGGTTCCAGAGGGTGAATCAGGTCTACCCATGTTCCATGGGTGAGAAGCAGGAGTATGAAATCCATATCCTGGGTTATAAGATGCGATCCTTTGAGGGACCGACTGGTATGGGTCATAATATCCAGGGTTAGGATATGGGTTAACCATTTTGGTAACCCAAGGAGAAGGATCAAGCAAAGCGAAAAGTTGTCTTCGCCACCTTGGGTTCTGATCCCAAGGTTGAGCTGATTCAGTGACCCGAGCTCTCAGATAAGCTCGTGGGTCCAACTCTTCTGGATCCTAATTAGGTCCAGATCCAATGTTAGCCATTGCGGCTCAGCAGATAGAATAAATGGGGCGAGAAGATGGTCCGGGCGAGGTGACTCACCTCCTTGGGAGTGGCTCCAAGGGTCCAACCAGGTGAGGTCGAAGTGACCTCCTTCCGTGCATACACCGCCCAACCCCTGGGTTGGTGTAGCCACGCAGAACAAGGCTAAGGCCCTGTCAATCAAGTGGTCCTTATAGATCAGGTGACCAGATTTTTCGTTAGGGATTTAAATTCCTGAAGATAAGCTCGTCGTACAATCGACTGAACGTGAATCTCGCCTCTCAAGCTAACCCAGCCAGTCTAGTTACGAGGGGACTAAGGGGAAGGTTCTTCCTTTGTCTTATGCCTCCAGTTCCGTTGACCCCCGAGCCGTGGTCGTTTGACACTACCCCACAGACTTAGTCACCAGGTTTGGCAAGAGAGATTAAATTCATTCAGTAGTACGACAACGAACTCGGGTTGATTTCGTGTTTTAAAATCAGTTTTTAACCCGTTTTCTTCAGTGGGGTTTGTGGTGAGTGGCCATAAGGTGACCAAGCTCACCGGCCAACTAGACTTGATTAAGTCTAGGTTAGCCAAAAGTGTGGTCTCTATTTGTGACCCTAAAGGTTCAACCTAAGTTGCATGCACTTCTAGGGTTTTTTCTTTATTTCAACAGACCACAAAAATAATATTGATTCTCTAATAGTAATTGGAATCCAATTAATTTAAAATTTTGCGAGCAGATTCCTTTTTCAATTATTTTTTCAGAGAATATTTTTTTGGAATTTTTACTATTTCAACCGAATTTTTAGGAAATTTTAAATATCATAGGGTCAGATTTGAAAATTTGACCCCTGGACGATTTTTCGCCTTGAAATACTATCAAATGATCTTCAAAAATTCAGAAAAAATATGGAAAATAAAGCCAATTATATCAGCTTTCAAACCCCACCATTTTTAGTCAAAACAGATTTGCGGATTTCTCGGAATCGCTTTTGAAATTTGAAAATTTTTGAATCTGGGTCAATCTGATCCCCATGCACTTTGCGAATTTTTAAAAATTTTATACTTGGAGTTTTTTCAAAGTAATGGTGGAATTTGAAATATGGTTTGAAATTGAAGGTTTTTCCAAATTTTAGAATTTTTTGCTAACATATTTTTCGGCAGTCGAATTTTCAAGTGAGATTTGAAATATGGCCGAAAATCAGAAGGTGGTGGAAAAGCTTTTGAAGATGTTTGAATTTGAAATTCAAGCCTTCCATCAAAAATGCCTTTTTTTTAAAATATTTTGCACTTTTTTATTTTTTTTAAAAAAAGAATTTTTCAAAAGATTCAAACGGAAATATCTATTTTTTTTCTTTTTTCTTTCTAACCTAGATTCAAAAGGAAACCTAAAGAGATTTTTTTTCAAAATTTTTGATTTTTTTAATTTTTTTTCACGAAAATAAGAAAAATCTCTCTCTTTTTTTTTTCTTCAAAAGAAATTGCAGGAAGTAGATCTAGTCCTAGGGTTCAGAAAATAAACCTACTCTAAGAGAATGTGATGTGCACTTGACTTTCTTCGCCGCGCTCGATGTGTGCGCAGATCCCGTTTTTCTTCCGTGTTCCTGCGCATCAACAACGAAGTAGAGGCAGATTTGTCAATGATAAGTAAAAGATCGAAATTAATAAAAATGACATTGCCTCCCCGGCAACGGCGCCATTTGTTGGAAATTCATAGATGTCATTTTTGATAAAAGCGTCGTAGTATAGTTGCGAAATACGATCCAACAAAGATATTGTTTTGAAAATAACGAGACTTTGAGTCCCAGTCGTTCGTCTCTGGGAGGCGTTGTTTTTGTTTTTGAAATCGATCTTAAAGCCGCTCTACTTTATTTAAATGACATGCTTATGCGTAATATGTAGGCGGTTAAAGAACAGGCACTTAAATCACTCAAATATGATAATCATTCTGCTTAAGTTGATTTCAAACACATAAGAGATATATATATATATATAAAATGAAATTTCATTCATCATGGGAGAGTTGTTGCACAAGGAAATCTAGAGGAAAGCTTATACATGAATGCTTAAAATTAAATCTAACTACCAGAAAAAGATTGCATACAAGAATCAACGGGGGGATTTCGCATGCATCATTGGGGAAGTAAGACTACTCTACTATGCAGTAAATGAAAGCAATAAAAATTATGAAGAGCATGATCTAGAGCTAAAAGAATAGAGGGCATTCAAGGGTGGTCCCCGATGGCCTTGGAGTGGTTGAGAGGAGAATGAGGGGCAGCCAATGTAGCTTAGGCCGACCCTTGGAGAGAGGTAGGGTTGATCCAGCATCCCGGCATGGTGTCCTCCATGGTGGTGGTAGTGAGCTCGTGGAGGTGGAGTGAGTGGCTAAGTGGAGGTGGTGTGAATGGCACCAATGGAGAGCAATTGCCAAGGGAGTGAATGGGTGCCAATGGCCACCCATGGGGTCTTTTTATAGACCCAATGGAAGCTCTCTAGAGAATTATGGAATTCTCTAGAGAGGCCTATGGTGGGAGCTCGTGGGAGAGTGAGAGAGAGAGGGTGGATGGTGGCTTTTAGATCCACCAAATGTGGATCTAAAAATTGAATGGCTCTTGGTTGCTATTTTTGGCAACCAAGGCAACCACACATGGTAGAGAGTTCTAGAGAACTCTAGGCTAGATATTTTCATGTGGATGGTGTGTGTGGGTGTGTGTGGGTCGAAACTTTTGTGGCTAGGTTGATTAGGTTGGGTTCTAGTGGGTTTAGGTCAAGGTAGGTCTCAAATTAGGGTTATAAACCCTAATTCACTAAGGTAAAGTGCAATTAAACTTAATACAAGTTTAATTGGGTGTGTGGAAACTTAATTGAGAGTAAAACAACTCAATTAAGTCAGGTCTAGGTCAATTGGACTCTCACTGAGTCCAATTGGACAGTGTGTGCTGGGATCAGGGCTCAATTGGACTCAATGAGTCCAATTGAATAGGCTGATGGAATTGACTCCAAGTCAATTAGGTTTAGTGAGGACCTAATTAGGTCCTTAGGGAGGTCTAGAGGTGATGTACTAGGGTTAGGGCACCTTAATTTAGGTTCCTATGGGGTTGGAATTGGGTTTAGGGACCTAGAGATCCAAGATCAAGGCTTAAATCTCAAAACAGGAATTGGAGACAGTATCAGACGTCTAATTATAGAATTAGACGTCTTATACTCAAAAATCAGAAGTCCAGACTTGTTGTCTGGACGTCCAATCAGAGTCAGGAAGGATTTCGGGTTCTATTTTGGGTATTCTGCAGAAATTGGACGTCTGACAAAGTGTCTGGATGTCCAATAACACTGGAGAAGTGGGTTTGAAGTGTGCGAGAGTTGGCTAAGGGTCCTGGACGTCTTAAAACTTATCTGGACGTCCAGAGAAGGGTTGGAACTAGGGTTTTAGGGCTTCGTAGGGTGTTGTGACCTAATCTAAGGGTGGCTAAGGCTTGGGGAAGTCTCTAGGCTATCCTAGGGCTAGGATGGACCTAAGCTCTTCACATTTTACTGCTTTATTTCTACTTAATAGAATAGAAAACCTTTAACCCCCTTACATTATTATTCCTACATCTAAACTAGGCCTTCTGCTCCAGCTCTGCTACAACTCCTGTTATTCCTGGTACAGCTTCAGATCCAGCTCCTGATCAGCCTATTCCCTGCAATCGACATAGTGCACTTAATCAGCACATTATAACATTATTTTATGCATAGCTAAAGGAAAGCAGTAAAGATGCAGATAATGCGTATGCATGCATGAATAACCCTAACTTATGCTAAGTCTTAGCTTAATCTAGGCCAATTAAGACCTATGATTGCTGCGCAATCAGGGACTAAAGTCCCACTCGCTTCTATGTGTGCCTACAGTGAGGAATGGCCTTCCAATTGAGCAGCTGCAGTCGATGAAGGCCCTGACTGCCAGGTGTGTAAGGCTTGTAGAGGGATTCCGCGCACCTGGGATGCGTCTGGCTAGAGTGGGTCATCCTTGAGCGAGCGAGGGAGCTTCTTCACACTATTGCTAATGGCGACAGAGGAGCGAACCTGAAATGCACGAATACGGCCTCGTGGCCCAGGTAGACCACAGGAAAACCTTCACTGTATCACGGCAAAGGTGAGGTAGGGGTTGGCTGGCCGCGGGGTGACCTAGGCGTGTGTGTCTAGGTCGCTCTGTGGCCATGTTTATGGGTGTGTTCGGTGGGCATTTAAGGAGGTGTTGCTGGTCGATTAAGGGGTGGATGGTGATCAGTGAGTGATGGAGGAGGTTTTGAGGTAGGTGGCTGATGAGTCCATTTTAATGGACTAATATTATGCCTAAGTAACTTTAATCATACCTTTTAGGTTTGTTAATAACTACATTAAGTTATACAATGTTTGCATTCATCATGATTTAAGTATTCTATAACTTAATATGTAATGATTTACGTTTTTATGATTGTAGGAATAACATTTGGAAAGAGGAAGGGGGGGATAAATTTCCCCAACATTTATCTGATCTCCGGCCAGCCGCAACTCCTCCAGCACGTTTATCTGATATCCCGCCGCCCTCCCTCAAAAAATGAGGCCAAAAATAGCTAAGGGATTTGAAAATCCCTTAACTCACGCACGTCCAAAGGAGAGGAGTTAAAAGAAGAGGCGGAGAAAGGGGAAGGAGGATCATCCAGAGGGTGGGTAACTCCAGCGTGCACTGTGGTTCTGCATCTTCCCCGCGCACCCAAAGCTACAGGCTCCCCACCGCGCTCCTGCAGCCGTGCCCTAGCAGGCCTCTCCGCAGCCTGCAAGCACTGCTCTCTCCATCACCTCTGCCTGCTCCAGCCCTCCTGCAGGCGCTAGCACCGCACACACCATAGCGCTCCCCCTCCTGTAGGTGCACACCGTCTAGCGCCTTCAACCCTCTGCAGCGCCCGCTCACGCACCCTCATAGCAAAGCACACAGCTGCACATTGCCTGCAGGCCTGTTCAGGCGCGCCTCGCTCTACCCCACCTATAGGTGCTACCCCTTTCCAACACTTCACCCGCCTTCACCCCCGCAGCACCAAGTGCCTTCACCTGCAGGACCTGTTCACGCGCAGCACCAAGCGCCTGCACCCGCCTCCAAGCCTGCACCGCGCCCTCCAACCAGCAAGCAGGCGCGCACCGCTCTACAGACCCGCCTCGCTCCATCCCGCGCTCCCTCTAGCCAGCACCCCTGCCAGGCTGGCCCACAGGCACTCCAGCGCACACCGCCCACCATGCGTGCAGACCGCCCTAGCACCTGCAGGTGCCCACTCCTTGTCCAGCGCCCACTTCTAGCCGCGCCTGCAGGTGCTGCACGCCTTCACACCTACAGGCTCCGCCTGTTCGCCTCTGCCAGGTCGCACCCACAGGCGCACACCCCCGCACGCCCCTCTCAAGCAGTCCCTTCATGGCAACAGTAGCCTCTTCGGCGTTCTTCTCCTCCGTTAGCCGGCCACCTCCGGCCATCTCTGTTGATGCCGCAACCACCATCGGATTGGCCTCATCTTCGCCAACCTCCCTTGCATGTGAAAGACCCGCCGGTGCTCTCTCTTTTGCGAGGAGGAGAGAGAGCAAATGCTCTGTTTTGAGGGAGATTAAAAATTATATTTACTGCCATTGCCACCAGAATTTGATTTTTGATTTATTATTATTTTATTATGGCAGAATTGCGCATGCACACTCACGCTTTCTAATAATTGCATGTTATTGATATTCACCTATTTTAAGATTGGTTTTGGGATCAACACGTGCACCGATTCTCTCTAGTATATGATAATTGAAAATTATACAAAATCATCATATATTTATTGAAGATTTCAGTGAGGGAAAACTCCACATATACCCTTATATTTTTAAGTTATTGTGAATCTACTTTCCATTGCATTTTATGTCAGATTTGAATAGGGATTTCGCACTTAACCAAAAGAATATAAAATAATCGAGAGATTATTGCATAATTGCCTCCCTGTGGACACGACCCGCTCTTCTGTGAGTGGTTATTTTTATCGTTGATTAGTCGATTTTTCCACCACTTAAATACTACAACGCAAAGCGGAAAATCGACCTATCAGTGGCGAGGCGTGTGGAGGAGTGAAGTGACAGTTTCTCCTCGCCGGTGATCTACTGGAGGTGGAGAAGGTGATGGTAGTCTATGGTGGTTGGTGTGTGATAATAGAAATTGATAAGGGGAAAATGAAGAGGGGAGAAAGAGTTCTAACCTATTTAAGGGATGAAAGGGGGGCAGGAGGCAGACGGCTCGTTCCTGCCGTCACCAGAGACGAAGGCCTTGAGATGGGGATGATGGCGATGAGGGAGGGGTCGGAGAGGCTCACGCGGGTACGGCGCGATGCGGAGGAGCACGGCGGAGAGGACTTTGCCACTGGTATGGTGGCAGAGTGACGAAATGAGGGAGAGGAGGTCGCCGGAGCTTGCGGCCGTCTGACCAGAGATGAGGATGGAGGAGATTTTAGGGTTTTCTCAGGCCAGGACAAGCTTGGGAGGTGTGGAATGATCTGGGCTTGCTTATATAGGCACGGGTAGAGGGAGAGTCGCAAGGAGGCGGCCAAAAGTCTTCGGTGGAGGCATGGCCGAAGTGAAACCCATACCTCTCGAGTGTTCACATGAGAGGTATGGGGCGATTCAGGGCATGGGGAGCTGCTCATGCGGTATGAGGTTTCGCAGAGAGCTCCCCTTTCAAATATGGAAGTAGCTCCCTAGGGAAACGAGGAGAAAACCACCTCGAAACCTCGCCGGAGGTATGGGTCCCTGCTGCAATGGTAGAGGGACCTAAATAAAGAAAGTGACAAAAGTTGAGGGGGTTTTTGCAAGGGTTTCCAAAAGTTAAGGGCCAGAATGTAATTGGGTGGACCATTTTGCAAAGTAGGTTAAGATGACCTTCCCTTAGGTCCAAATTTTGGTAAAAATCTAATTTGGACTTAAGGAATCCAATGGTTAAGTTGGATTTTAGATTTTACTACGTTTGACTGGATATTTTGCATAAAAACCCAAATTAGGTCAAATATTAGGCTTGGACCCCAATATAGGCCAAAACTGGTTTCAATGGCCAAATTGAAAGTTCTAAACCCTAAGGGATATTTTTCCATGAATTTTAGAGGGTTTATTTGATTTTTATCCTGCCTGGAACCTTGTGAATTTAAGTGGGTTTGTTTTATTATTACAGAATGTCATTTAATTCTTAAATCTCACAATAAACCTTTTCTGACTAAACCATCCCACTTTTTCTCTTATTAAGTACAATTGACCTATGTCTAGACCTTGAGAAATCCCGTTGATGTACTGCAATCTAGCCCACTTAAGGACAGGTTTGATTGCATGTATTGTAGGGTGCCTTTCTTCCTCCCGTTTATCATGAATCCTTCCACATTTTATACGCATTCCTGCTCTTTCCCTCCTGTTATGAGTTATCCTCAACATGACGATTATCCCGACTCGTACTGTAATAAACCATCAGTTAGTTGGGATAACTCGGATTGGGGATACAGTTCCAGACCTCCGTGTTTAGGGTCTAACCCTGAATACTATAATTGTCAATTCTATCCTTCTCAGAGCCACATTGATTATAGACAGTCAACCTTTCATGAACAACCTAATACGATCTACAATCAAGAAGGATACACCTTTCCTTACCCATCCTCTGATTACACTGTCTTTAGGTCATCACCACCTTTTGAACAATCCGAAATGACCTACTATCAGGAAGGGTATAATGAATCTCAATTCATTAACTCCTCTGCACTGATCCCAAACCCGCCCAACCCTGAATCAACTCATTTGGTTCAGGGTAACCAGGTTCAAGATAAGGTTTTGGCTAACTTGAGGAATATCATACAAACTTTAGAAGTTCAGCCAACACCTTCCATTGAAAGATTGGAGCTCCTGATTCAGATGATTGATGATTTGAATATGTGTTTGTTGGATTGGCTCCAGGATGTTAAGGATAAGAACCTGGGTGAGTTTCTACTTGGGAAGTTAGTAAAATTGAGAATGAGATTTGTGGTTTCTTTGGTTCAATCGTGGGATGATTCCTAGGATGAACCCCCTTCAGGAGAGCCAAGGTCAGAACCTGCTCAGGCACCTATTGGGGGGGACATGTGTTACGAGGTTGACCAGATTGAATTAGAGCAACCAATTAAGGATGATCTGATTTCTTCACTTGAAATCCCTGAGCCAGGGTACGAGGAAAAGTATGTCTCCATGGACTAGAAAATGACAGATGATTTTGGGACATACATTAATACGAATTTGGATTTCTTTGATTCTGATGGTGAAGATTCAAGTTGCGAAGTCTCAAGCGAGTTTACAGAACATGATTTTCGTGAGACGATTGGGCCTAAGGAATCTGATAGATCATTTGATAGCCCAATAACTGAGGAAACTGATCTTATTGGGGCTCACATTACTAATCCAGAATCGCATTTTCTGGTGGATTCAATCCAATGCCCTGATTGTTAGTTACACCCCATTGAGCTCATCGATGATTCTATTTTTGAGATAACTAGACCCAAGTCAATTTTGATTCAGCCACATCTTTTAGACTTGGAAATTTCAGACGGGGTGATTAATATGTTGGAGGTTCCAGAATTTGACATTTTGAATGAGGCGGATAGGAGCTAGGAAATTTTGATTTGGAAGAAAATTTCGGAGGAAATAGAAGATTGAGTCTAAGTGTTCCAATTCATCTGAAACCATCAAACGAAAACCCTTATGACATTTATTCTAAGGATGTTCAACCCAAGCATACATTCATTGATTATCCTTTCAATATCGAATTCTCTGTAACCCGACTCTTTGGTCTTGGGTTTCATCCTCATAAAACACAGGCCCAACCTTGCTTGGATACTGATTTTAGGTTTTGGGTAATTTTTATCCAGAACCTTAGATATTCTCGATTATGGGGTATAGGTCTGCACCACAGTTTGTCCACATTTGTGGACATTTGCTGGTAGGTCAGAGGTTTTTTCTTTTTATTCTGATTCTAATCTGCACCTGTGAATTCTTTATTTCTCTTCTTTGTATAGTGTGCCTAGATAAAGGCACTAAATTCAGCTTGTATACAATTTTTTTTAGTTTTATCTCGAAGCGGACCCGACATTTACGCAATTCAGGTGCATTATAATCTATTCCACTCTATTTTATGTTTTTTAATACAATGAGGATATTGCATTAGATAAGCATGGGGGGTGGATACTCATCTCTGAATTTATTCGTTAGCTACGTAGATTCATTGTATTTTCTTTTATATATATTTTAAAAAAAATTTGGAATTAAGAAAGAGAACTTGGGTTTAAGAAATTTTTTCAATCTTAGGAAATATTACATTAGGATTTGAACACAAAGACCCTTCGGTTCTTCGGACTTAATTAGCCTGTGTATCCATTAAAATGTGGATTTATTTTTTGAGTCCTCGCCAACCGAAATTCTATTTTAATTCGAGTAAATAAGTTTGGGTGATAAGTACACGACTTATCAACCCACCCTCTGATTTGAGGGAACTTTAAGCCTAAAAGCATCTGCACACTATCTTGTCACTGACTCGTTAATCGGCGGTTCTAACGGAAATTGGGTAGCTAATGAACCTTCTAGGGTGATATGGCTGGCAAGTTATCATGGGTAACAACCCATAGGTAGGTTGTCCAGAGCCCAGTCACTGGACCATTCTCTTTTTGCTGCTTTTAGGTAAATCTTAGACCAGGGAAGCCACCTACTTAAAAAAAAAAAAGTCAAAGAAAGGAAAAAAAAGAAAAGGAGAAAAGAAAAGAAAAAGGAAAACAAAAGAAATAAGCCATACTTCGCTGCACGAGTGACAAGTCGACTTTCCGCTTTGCGTTGTAGTATTTAAGTGGTGGAAAAATTGACTAATCAAAAAAATGAAAATAACCACTCACAGAAGAGCAGGTCGTGTCCACAATGAGGCAATTATGCAATAAATTCTTAATTATATTATTTCAGATAATTGCGAAATCCCTATTCAAATCTGACATAAAATGCAAAGGAAAGTGGATTCGTAATAACTTAAAAAGATAAGGGTATATGTGCAGTTTTCCCTCACTGAAATCTTCAATAAATTTATGATGAATTTATGCAATTTTCACGTGATATGTACTAGAGAAAATTATTGCTCAGGTTTAGCCCAAAATCAATCTTGAAATAGATGAATATCATGAATGTGCAATTATCAGAGAATATAAGTATGCATGCGTAATTTTGCTACAATATAATAATAATAAATAAAAATCAACAAAAGCAGTGAATGTAAATTTTAATTGTGGAGGAAACAGAGCATTTTCTCTCTCTCCTACTCGCGAGAGAGAGAGAGCACCAGCGATCGTTGGAGAGGTTAGGGAGGTCGGCTAGGACGAGGGCTCTTCGATGGCGGCTGCGGCGTCGACGGAGGTGGCCGGAGGTGGTCGGCCAGCGGAGGAGAAGACGTCGGCGTGAAGGTTCTGTTGAAGGTTGAAGGAGCTGGCGGCAGGCGGCGTTTGGCATGCACGCGCTTGCAGGTAGAGGCGCAGGTCTGTGGGGAGCACTAGTGCACGCTTGTGCGGTGCCTACGGGTGCTGGAAGGTGCGGGAGCTGCGGTGAGGCGGAGCTAGCACCTGTAGGTCTCGTTGGAGGGGGGTGAGCGAGTGCAGGCCTGGCGCGGAGAGGCACTGTGAGGGAGCCTGCGGTGCTGTGCTAGGGTGCGGCTGCAGGCGTGCGAAGAGGGGAGGCGAGAGTGGAAGTTGGGCGTGCTGAGGCGCGTTTGAAGGGATTTCTGACGAGATTGGGGCACCTGCGGTGAGGCGAGGCTGCAGAGGAGCAAGGGCATGGCTGCAGGCTTGGTGCGGTGTGGGCGCCTGCGGGGAGGCGCTGGAGAAGGGAGGTGGGCACGCTTGCAGATGGCACGGGCGAGAGGGTGCGCAAGGCGGATGCCTGCAGGCGCGCTTGCAGGGGCACTTGCAGGCAGTGCGGTGCGATGCATGCGGTGGTGAAGCCGCACAGTGCCTTTAGGCGCTGCTGGAGGGAGATGCTGTGAGGGAGAGGCACGCTTGTGGGCTGGCTGGAGAGGCTGGAGCGTACTCCTGCAGGCGCGGCTGGAGGATGCTTGGCATGCGCCTGCTATGGTGAGGGCGTGGGGGCGAGAGGGTACACTTGGTGCTGAAGATGAGGTTTTTCCCTGCAAGGGGGAAGATGATCCACAATGCATGCTGGAGGAGATGGTGCCCGTTCTTCTCTTCCTGGATCCGCCTCTTCTTTTTAACTTCTCCTCAGTTGCACCTGCGAGAGTTAAGGGATTTTCAAATCCCTTAACTATTTCTGGCCGGCGGCTGTTGAAGGGGAGAGTTACGACTGGCCGGAGGAAAGGGAAAAGATCCCGCCGGTTGTTGGGGAAATTTGCTCCCCAACCCGTGCTCTTTCTAAATATACTACCTGCACATAAAAACAACAAAATCATTGCATATTAAGTTATAGAATGTTATAAACTTAAATCATGATGCGTACAAATATTCTACAACTTAATTGTAATTATTAACACACCTAAATGGTACAATTAAAGATACTTAGGCTTAATATTAGTCCATTAAAATGGACTCATCAAATACCCCCATGCCTAAGATTTGCTAGTCCCTAGCAAAAATGAAAAATAATAGAAGTAATTAGAAGATTTCTTCTTTTCTTATTTCAAAACTTTAGAAATCCAGACAAATGTGAAGTGCTGATAGCCTAGGTAACAGATCCAAGTGAAAGAGCCGATTCGCATTGGGAGTTCATACATCACCCTCGGCAAAAATTTCTGTCGAGATAGGCAACTACTTCCCTCAGGGATAAAGCAGATGATAATCTATAATTTGACCCCGACGTTTGGCTTAGGTAGGAGATATCGAGTTGAATGGATTTGTATTTGGTGGCACACACTCATCTGGTGCTACATATAGTCTAGTACTGCAGACTCTAGATCTCTAGACTATTAGACAAGTCAACTCTGAGAGAGGCTATACAATTGTGCTCTCTTGATGTTCCTGGGCACTCTCTCTTTTCTTTCTTTCTGAGATCACGAATCTCGCCAGATTTAGAAATTGTACTCCCTATTTGGTGGCCTCACATGGCATCCACACTTCAATTAAAGTCCTAATAACTCTACAACTAAGTTAGAGTCCTCAACTAGTATTCAGGAAATCAGAAATATTAAAAGGTAGGTATGGGTTATATTTGGTGGAATGCGAAAGGTGTTTTGTTGCCTCAGAAACAATATTACATTAGAAACTTGAACTTTTTTTTTTGTAATATAACTATTTCTTCTTTTTCTTCTTTCTATTTCTTCTTTTTCTTCTTCTTTTCTCTTTTTTTTTTTTCTTGTTTTTGTTTCTTTTTCAATCAACACAACACGATACGGGCTTTTATTTACAAGGCATTATTAGGGATGATGATGGTCAAGAGAAAGTTATGTGGCTTATTTGGTGGAAGTGCCTATTCTCGACACCGGGAAGGAATGGATAGGACAGGCGTATTTTTGACCTTTGACATTATTACCCTCCCTCAGCCGAGGACTCTATGAAGGACAGTCGTAACCATCCACCAAAGTTATAGCTTTATTAAGACTCAATCTCTATGTATCTGCCTTACTTGGTGATTCTCAGGAATTCACACAAAATACGCACACAGGAATACAGAGTGAAAACTACGCCTAAGTTTGAAGTATCATCATTTAATTATCCAAAACTTAAGAGTCCTTGCACTAGACTTAGCGCACTAGTAATCTCTCTACTTCTTCTCACAAATATGAGGTGGATCTACTAGAAGATAGTATGCCTGACTCCCTATGAACTGTCCAAGGGTTCAGTGGACTACAAATGCTTATTGGTTTTCCTCAAGGATCCATTACCAAGTCTATGTATTGGATTCTAAACTTAAGAAATAATTCAAGAGGAAAAACCTCCAATGGCAAATATATTTTATTAGGGACTAACCCAATCAGCTCAAGAAAAGAGAATTTTGTTTTAATATATATAAATATGTATGCAAATATTTATAAATGCTATAAACACTATAAACATTCTCAGCTTATACCCCCCCACGCCTAAGACTGACAATGTCCTCATTGGAAAAATATAGACATAGAAGAATATCACCTGAGGAGGAAAGTGGGAGGAGCTAAGGCTCCTCAAGTCGAAGTGCATCCAAAACTTGGCCATCTGAAAGAGTAATATACAGTTTAAGTCGCTGGCCATTTACTTTAAAGCTCGCGCCTGAAATAGGGTTCCTAATCTCTACAGCTCCATGAGAGAAAGTATTGATAACAACGTATGGCCCATCCCAACGGGACTTGAGCTTTCCAGGAAATAATTTAAGTCTAGAATTGAAAAGCCAGACCCACTAGTTGGGCTCAAAAGTTTTTCTAATGATGTGCTTGTCATGGAAGACTTTTGTACATTGCTTGTAAGCTTGAGAAATTTCATAAGCTTCATTACGAAGCTCCTTAAGCTCACTTAATTCTAACATACGTGCTTTTCCCGCTTTATCCAGATTCAAGTTAACTTTTTTAATAGCCTAATAAGCTTTATGTTGGATTTCAACGGGAAGGTGGCATGCTTTTCCATAGACAAGACGGAAAAGAGACATGCCTAAGGGAGTCTTATTCGCAATTCTGTAGGCCCAAAGAGCATCATTTAGTTTTTTAGACCAATCCTTCCGATCAGGCCTGACAATTTTTTCTAAAATTCGTTTAATCTCCCTATTAGACACTTCAACTTGTCCACTCGTTTGAGGATGATAAGGTGTGGCTATCATGTGGTTGACTCCCAAATTTTGGAGTAGTCTTGTGAAGTGTACATTCTTAAAGTAAGGTCCTCTATCACTTATGATAGTCCTTGGGCACCCATATCGAGAAATGATATTAGCCTTAACAAAGCCCAAGACCACGGAATGGTCATTGGTTCTCTTTGGTATGGCTTCTATCCACTTTGATACATAGTCAACAGCCACAAGGATGTATTCATATCCGAAGGACACAGGAAAGGGACCCATGAAGTCAATGCCCCAAATGTCAAAGATTTCAACAGGGAGTATGGGTTGTTGGGGCATCTCATCCCTTTTTCCAATGGTTCCCATCTGCTGGCAACGTAGACATGCGCCCACATACGCATGTGCATCTCGGAATAATGTGGGCCACCAAAAACCAGACTGAAGAACCTTATGGACAGTCTTCTTCCCACTAAAATGTCCCCCACAGTGGAGGTCATGGCAGAAACTCAGAACACTTCTTTGTTCCTCATCAGGGACGCAACAGCGAAATAGCTGGTCAAGGCCTATTCTAAAAACCTCGGGTTCCTCCTAGTGATAAAATTTAGTGTTGGCGAGAAACCTGTCTCGCTTCTGCTTGTCCCAAGTACTGGGGGTGATTCCCGTAACCAGATAGTTCACTATGTCAGCGAACCAAGGAGTTTTAGCTTCCACGACCATTAGAGACTCATCAGGAAAAGTCTCTTGAATACCGCCAGCAGGGTTTGATGCCTCAATAGGGATCCTAGACAAATGGTCTGCTATCATATTCTCAACTCCTTTGTTGTCTTTAATTTCCAGATCAAATTCTTGGAGTAGCAGAATCCAACGAATTAGGCGAGGTTTGGTGTCCTTTTTAGCCAGAAGATGCTTAAGGGCTGAATGATCAATGAACACCACAACCTTGGATCCCAAAAGATAAGATCGAAACTTTTCCAAAGAAAATACTACAACAAGTAATTCCTTTTCAGTGACTGTATAGTTTTGCTGAGGATCTGTAAGGGTCTTGTTGGCATAATGCAACACATGAGGTTTGCCATCAACCCTTTGACCTAAGACCGCTCCCACTGCAATATCAGAAGCATCGCACATAAGCTAAAACGGGAGGGTCCAATCTGGTGCTTGGAGAATCGATGCGGTAATGAGGGCTTTCTTCAAAGCTTGGAAAGCCTTGCCACATCTATCATCAAAATTGAAGGAGACATCCTTCGCTAACAGGTCGTAGAGTGGCTTAGAGATTTTACTGAAATCTCTAATGAAGCGCCTATAAAATCCAGCATGGCCAAGGAAAGATCTAACCTGACGAACATTGGTGGGCAATGGAAACTTAGAGATGGAATCGATTTTTGCAGTGTCCACGTCTAATCCTCTCTCGGAAATTATATGCCCTAACACAATGCCCTGCTAGACCATAAAGTGGCTTTTCTCCTAGGTAAGCACCAGCTTTGCCTCTTCGCATCGGGTTAAGACTTTATCAAGGTGCGAAAGGCATAGGTCAAACGACGAGCCATAAATGGAGAAGTCATCCATGAAAATTTCAACGAACTTGTCAATCATATCAGAAAAGATAGCCATCATACAACGTTGGAAAGTGGCAGGAGCGTTACATAACCCGAATGGCATTTGGCGGAACGCAAAAGTGCCATACGGACTCGTGAAGGTGGTACGCTCCTAATCATCAGGAAAAATGGCTATCTGATTATACCTAGAGTACTCATCAAGAAAACAAAAGTACTTGTTCCCCGCCAATCGTTCCAAAATTTGATCGATAAATGGTAAGGGGAAATGGTCTTTCTGGGTAGCCGTGTTTAAACGGCGGTAATCAATGCAGACCCTCCAACCAGTTGAGGGTCTAGTGGTCACCAGTTCTCCTTGGTCATTCTCCTCCACAGTGATTCCTGCCTTTTTTGGAACTACGTGAATAGGACTGACCCATTTACTATATGAAATGGGATAGATAATCCCTGCATCTAGCTATTTCAGAATCTCCTTTTTAACAACCTCCTGCATATTTGGATTGAGCCTTCTTTGCATATCTCGGAAAGGCTTCACGGACTTGTCCGTGTATATATGATGCATGCAAAGAGAGGGATCAACACCCTTAATATCAGCTATTGTCCAGGCAATTGCTTCCTAGTGCCTTTGAAACACTCAAGTAGAGTTCCCTCCTGCAATTCAGATAATGCAAACGAGATAATAACGGGGAGCGTGTTATTAGGGCCGAGGAAAGCATATTTCAATGTGCTCAGGAGGGGTTTCAATTCCAATTCAGGGGCCTTTTGGATTGAGGATTTTAGTTGAGATGTCCCCGCCTTAGGCAGCGGATCTACCTTCACAGTCCAGGGTGGGGATAGAGACTCAGTGTGTACCCCCAGCAACTCTTCTAGTTCGGGCATTTTCCTTTTAGTTTCTTTAATAATCGAGGGATGGTCCGGAGATATGACCTTCTGAAGGGGATCTCTACATAAGAGTGCTGGAGTAGTCTCTTCAATTATTTCATCAACGACCTCAATCTGAGAACAATCAAATCCGTGTTGCTTGTAAGTATCGAAAACATTCAACCGGATCTTCTTGTTCCCAAACCCCATTTTAAGTGCCCCAGATCTACAATTTATAGAGGCATTGGCTGTGGCCAAGAAGGGGCATCCCAGAATAATGGACGGCTTTGTGGGCTTATTAGATGGGTCAGTATCAAGTACCAGAAAGTCAACGGGGAAGAAGAAATCCTCCACTCTCACAAGGACATCTTCCAACAATCCCCACGGTGTCTTAAGTGATCTGTCTGCAACTTAGAGGATTACTGGACTAGGCTTCAGCTTTCCTCCTACCAAAAGGTCATAGACAGAGCTCGGTAGAATGTTTACCCCTACACCCAGATTGAGCAGAGCCTTGTCAATGTGTTGGTTACCTATAACCACTGAAATATATGGGGCCCCTGGGTCTTTCATTTTGGGGGGTGTTCCATGCTGAAGAACCGAGCTAACATGGTCAGGCAGGATGACCTTGGTTTGGACTTGTTTCCTAGATCGACGCTTCTGGGTGCACAGGTCCTTCAGAAACTTGGCATAGGACGGAATCTATTTAATTGCTTCCAACAGAGGCAAGTTAATCTGGACTTGCCTAAAAGTATCCATAATCTCTTCCATCCTATCCTTGGCTCCAGATGAGCCAACAGAAGATTCCCCAGGAGCAGATAGGCGCTCTGGATAGGGCACCCTCAGCTTCTGGGTAGAGGGGTCGTCATGGCAGGAAAGGGGTGGTGGAAGGATGACATCCTCATTGTGGGTGATTTTTTGTGAGGGAGAGTGGTGTGGCTCTTCCTCGGGTGAGATGGAAGTCGGGTCAAGTGTGGAAGGGGAATTCTGAGATGTAACCGTATGCGTGTTATCAGGCTTGTCAATCTTTTTTGCACTCCTCAACACGGTCACTGCTTGGGCGTGCTCCCTGAATACAACCCCCTTGCCCTTAGGGTTCTCCTCAGAAGAGCTAGGCAGCTTCCCCGAATCACATTGCCTAATTGCCTCAATAAGATGACCAATTTGGGATTGCATATCAGTAATCATCTTATTCTGAGATTGGATAACCATATTCTGATGCTCTTGCATTACTTTCATCATGGCCTTTAGTTCATCCATCTCAGAGGTCTTATTCGAAGGAGGGTTTTCATAAGAAGGTTGGTATGTGGGTTCGGGAGGTAAGGGTCTTGTATTCCCTAAGTTAGAAGCATCAGCTTGCTTCCAAGAGAATTTTGGATGGTTCCACCACCCTGGATTATAAGTGTTGGAGTAAGGGTTATTGCGAGGGGGGCGGAAACCTTGGGCCGTGTTCAAGTCGGCCTGAATCAACTTAGGGAATTGGTTTGCCTGATGGCACTCTGTAGTGGCATGCGTTGTGCTTTGGTAAATGGAGCATTCTCTTGAAGCCTGAAAAATAGAGGCTGCTTGCGGGTTCATGTCGGGATTTGCTAATAGCCTCTCAAAGTTTTTATTCAATAGTTGAATTTGATAAGCCAAATCATGAGAAGCCCCAGCTTCATGGGCCTCTATCTTCCTCTGCAAGATTGATGGTTTTCTTTCTTGATAAGTAGAGGACAGATGTATGGAGTTGTCGCTTAATGTTTCAAATAGTGCCCAGGATTCATTCTCAATTCTGGTCATGAAGGTTCCTGCATAGGCTGCATCAATGGTTTGCCTATGCCTTTCAAATAATCCGTTATAGAACCTTTCGACCAACTGCCATCTTGGCAATTGATGGTGGGGGCATAACCTAAGAAGGTCATTAAAGTGCTCCCAAGTCTCATGAAATTGCTCCCCTTCCTGTTGAGTAAAACCCATAATCTCTCTTCTGTAATGGTTGGTTTCACTCATAGGAAAATACTTTTTTAAAAATTCTCCCTTAAGGGTGGCCCAATCATTTACCCTTGCATCGAGGGTATGATACCAGTGCTTGGCCTTATCCTTTAGGGAGAAAGGAAATAGAGTCCTCATCAGTAAAGCCCTGGAGCTTCACTTGGAACAGACCTCGGTGAATTCCTCCAAATGTTGGTAGGGGACCTCCCTAGTAGTACCATAAAAAGAGGGCAATAAAGATATGGTATTGCTCTTGATCTCATACAGATTATCCCTTGCCGGTCGTCTTAGTGCTTGTGCAGGTTGGTTAGTAGGAATAAAATAGTCCCTTAGGGTCCTTTGTTGATTTGCAGCTTGCTCAGCCATTCCTTCTTTTTCTTCTCCTAGGTGATCTCTCCTAAGAATTCTCTCAGGCTCAGGATCAAACACTAGACTACCCTCAAGAGAGTGTCTACCAAGCATCCAAAACACAATTCAGATTTTTTTTATTAAGTCAAACCTCCACTCCAAAGATAAGTCAAAAGATCAAGATTTATCCCTCCGTTCCCACGTAAGTGGTATAAGAGGGGTGTGAACTTGAAATCTTAACCTTCTTTGTTGTGGATGTTAAATTAGTTAATATAAATGGCCAAACAAGTTTTTCACTGCAATTACGTGCCTTAATTCAACCTTCGAGTGCCCTAGGACCTATACTTTGCTTGGATGATACTCCCAGGTGATCAAGTGAGAAGTCACTCCAAGGATGAACAAAGGGATGTAAGTAGGGCGAACCCTTCCTTTGAGGCGATGCGTATGCGGTGCCCCTTAACTACCCTTTTGTTCCTTTAAGGGGTGTCCCCCTCTGTGGAGTATCAAACACTTGGTCAAAAGATAGTATCACCACCACCACAAAGCACAATAGGAGGGTCTGCACCGATAAAGAGATTGGTGCCTATAGCCTTAAGGGATCGAGCCTTAGTGCGGTGCCTAATGTGCGTGCTCAGTGTCAGAAGTGTGCAACACACCGCAAATCTTTGTAATTTCTTTTGAAATCACAGACAAGTCCCTTAGAATCAGATCAAATGTGAATTGCTTTTAGGGTTGAATCTGATTATTAGTTCCACTTTTAGTTATGTGACCACTGAATTAGTAAATTCAAACAACTTGGTGTTCTTGAATTTAAATTTGAATGCAAATGCGTGAATAGGAGCTAGATGCAAAAGTTAGAAAGATATATACCTGTCTCCAGCAATCTTCGTGCTAATATGCTTGCAATGCAATAATAAGATCTAATGTGCTGCTCAATCACCCCTAAATTCGTGCACCTAAGGGTATGCAACTTTTAAATAGGCAGCTCGATATTTTCTTTGTTGGTTTTAAAATAGGCAAGCAGAAAATATAATCAAGCATGCAAAAAAAATATTGTAAGCCCTAGTAGCTAAAAAAATGTGGGGACAAACCCCCAAAAATTCAGCCCCAATTACTACAAGAGCGAAAAGAAAGAATTAAATTTGTGATGACGGAGAATCCTCTACGAAAATAGGATCTTGGTCTCCTTTGTCTTTTCCTCATGTGGCTTAACTTGTGGTTGCTGTCGCCGCTCGGTTGCGCCTCGTCGCCTCTTCAGATTCCTCTCACGGTAAAACAAATTGATTAGATAATTTCTCAACTCAGAATATTAAAAAAATAATAAAGTAAATCTATTGCATTTGTTGCCTCCCTGGCAACGACGCCAATTTGACAAGCCGACTTTCCTCTTTGCATTGTAGTATTTAAGTGGTGGAAAAATCGACTAATCAAAAAAATGAAAATAACCACTCGCATAAGAGCGTGTCGTGTCCACAATGAGGCAATTTTGCAATAAATTCTTAATTATATTATTTCAGATAAGTGTGAAATCCCTATTCAAATCTGACATAAAATGCGTAGGAAAGTAGATTCGCAATAACTTAAAAAGATAAGGGTATATGTGCAATTTTTCCTCATTGAAATATTCAATAAATTTATGATGAATTTATGTAATTTTCACATGACGTGTACTAGAGAAAATTATTGCTCAGGTTGAGCCCAAAATCAATCTTGAAATAGATGAATATCATGAATGTGCAATTATTAGAGAATATAAGTGTGCATGCGCAATTTTGCCAAAATATAATAATAATAAATAAAAATCAACAATGGCAGTGAATGTAATTTTTAATTGTGGAGGAAATAGAGCATTTGCTCTCTCTCCTCCTCGTGCGAGAGAGAGAGAGAGCACCGGTGGTCGTTGGAGAGGCTAGGGAGGTCGGCGAGGACGAGGGCTCTCCGATGGCAACTGTGGTGTCGACGGAGGTGGCCGGCCGGCGGAGGAGAATACGTCGGCGTGAAGGTTCTGTTGAAGGTTGAAGGCGCTGGCGGCAGGCGACGTTTGGCATGCACGCGCTTGTGGGCAGAGGCACGGGTCGGCGGGGAGCGTTGGTGCACGCTTGTGCGGTGCTTGCAGGTGTTGGAAGGTGAGGGCGCTGCGGTGAGGAAGAGCTAGCGCTTGCAGGTCCCGCTGGAGGGGGGTGAGCAGGTGCAGGCCTGGCGCGGAGAGGCGCTGTGAGGGAGCCTGCAGTGCTGCACTAGGGCGCGGCTACAGGTGTGCAAAGTGGGGAGGCACGAGTGGAAGATGGGCGTGCTGAGGTGCGCCTGCAGGCAGCACTGGAGAGATGGGGTGCCTGCGGTGAGGCGGGTCTGCAGAGGAGTAAGGGCACGACTGCAGGCTTGGTGCGGTGTGGGTTCCTGTGGGGAGGCGCTGGAGAAGGGAGGTGGGCACGCCTACAGATGGTGCGGGAAAGAGGTGTCGCAAGGCAGATGCCTGCAGGCGTGCTTGCAGGGGCACTTGCAGGCACTGCGGTGCGGTGTAGGCGGTGGTGAAGGCGCACAGGGCCTTTAGGCACTGCTGGAGGGAGATGCTGTGAGGGAGAGGCACGCCTGCGGGCTAGCTGGAGAGGCTGGAGCGTACGCCTGCAGGCATGGCTGGAGGTTGCTTGGCGTGCACTTGCTATGGTGAGGGCGTGCGGGCGAGAGGGTGCAGTTGGTGCTGAAGATGAGGTTTTTCCCCATAAGGGGGAAGATGATCCACAGTGCACGCTGGAGGAGATGGTGCCCGTTCTTCTCTTCTTGGATGATTCCCTCTCTCCCTGGATCCGCCTCTTCTTTTTAACTTCTCGGTTGCGCCTGCGAGAGTTAAGGGATTTTCAAATCCCTTAACTATTTCTGGCCGGCGGCTGTTGAAGGGTAGAGTTATGACTGGCTGGAGGAAAGGGAAAAGATCCCGCTGGTTGTTGGGGAAATTTGCTCCCCAACCCTTGCTCTTTCTAAATATACTACCTACACATAAAAACAACAAAATCATTGCATATTAAGTTATAGAATGTTATAAACTTAAATCATGATGCGCACAAATATTCTACAACTTAATTGCAACTATTAACACACCTAAACGATACGATTAAAGATACTTAGGCTTAATATTAGTCCATTAAAATGGACTCATCAATGAGTATGGCTGGCAAGTTGTCGGTGGTAATAGCTCATCGACCGGTTGTCTAGAACCCAGCTCAATAAATGCACTGAAAATTCCCAAAACACTTAGGAAGAGGCTGAGAAGAAGAATAAATTGGGGAGATATACACTAGATCTACCCTTGTGTTGACCCCATAAAAATAAAAGTAGGGAGAAAGCTACCGGTTGTAAAGATACACCTTTAGGAAGAATTCTCTTTTTAAGGTCACCAAGAGGTGTAGAAACCCAAAGTCGTTTTAACTGCCGATCAACGAGTCTATCACATTCATAATAAGATGCTTAGAACTTAGTGTTCTCATCAAATCTTGGGTGAGTTGAATGGCCGTAGAAAGCCACTCTTAAACCCTAAAACTCAAAATTCCAAAAAAAAATTAGAAAAGAAGAAAAAGAGAAAAAGAAAATTTTCTTTGAATAAGGCGAGGGCTTGAGACGGTCTGTATTTTGGTAGATACCTGGGCACTGTTGTATCTTTGAAAGTTCAGATCCTAAGTAAACATTTTCTTACTGATTGAAAATAACTCATGCCCAAATAATCCAACCTAATTCTTTTATAAATAACATATAGTTTTTGCAAGGGATTAGCAAAAGAAAGGCATGGGGGTGTGTTGTAAACTTGTTTACACTATATAAGATGTCTATTTATGCATGTTCTTAAGCATAGAATTGCAGTGCATACTATAAATATTGCATAGCATGCATCATCCTGCATTTAGATTAGTTTGAATAAAATTGAGGTTAATTGTCTCCTTTTATGTTCAGGGACAGGGCAAAATTTTTATCAGGGCCTCGGATCGAAGATCCAACAGTACAGATTTGATCAGGGTGACGATTGGAGTTCAACGACTCCATGATCGCCCTAATCTGACATCTATAGCATTAGATTGAGATCGAGGAACCCTAGAAGATCAAGGGCCAAGATGGTGTGAATATACACTTCAGACGACAAATCCGACCGCACGGATGGATTTAGATCGACCATCGCAGTCTAACGGTGTGAAAATCGACTTAATCAGACAACTGTGGCACCATCTACATCATCCAGAAGATGGACGACCAAGATGGCACCACGTGGCGCCATCTCGGTCGCCCAACCAGCCGCCCTCAACTTCTGAAGCCACTAGCACCGACGCATCTCCGCCGTTGGATCAAGATCCAACAGCTGAGAGTGCATCCCAACCGGTGCGCCCATTCTCTGAAGCTTCATCTGAAGAGCTACCTCGACTGTTGGATCTCAATCCAACGGTCCTGATCGCGTGTGCATGAGTTAGCCCGCCTGCTCATCCATGCGTGTAGCGCAGTGGGTAGAGCGCTCGCTCGTGATCGGGCGCGCGTTTGAGTCGCAAGAGGTAGGCACTGAGGCATGGAAGTGCGGGCGCGATTGATCACCCGATGGTGATTTAGCGGCAGTGAGCGATCAATCCAGATGACGCGCCCATGCATGCCCGTGCGTAACTCGGGATTGCACGTGCTAGGCGCACGTTGAGGCGCAGTGGTTATCAAATCTTAGTCGTTTGATCTCACGATCGAACGGTTGAGACTTGATGAACGTGGGCAGCGCGGGAGGTGAGTGGGCGGCACACGTTGCCCACGACTGGTGCTTTAGCAACGGTTTTATCTGTCACTAAAGACCCCTTATTTAATATTTTGAAATTATAAAGACCAAATTGCCCTCACTCCTTGCAACTATAAAAGGAGACCCCCTCCATACGAAATTTTCATCCCTTATTTCTCTTCTCTCCCTCTCTAAAGCTCAAGAGAAGCTTGTCCCACACCCGGGATGCTTCTCAAGAGATAAAGTCAAATTTTCGTTCCCATTTCGGAAGTGGATCCTGCGACGACGATGATGTGCTGCCCCATTCCCGTTCTTTCCGCTTCATCCTCCTTCATCCTGCTCTGTTCCTCGTCTTTTAGATGTCGTCCCATCCAGTTCGTCCTCCGAGCGACCGTCGAGAAGGATATTTCTCTTTCCATTCTTTTTAATGCTTTCTAGAGTAGATTTACTACTTTCTAGCATAATCATTTTTTGCTTTCTAGTTGTAATGAGTAGTGTAGCAAACAATCTCTTTGATAATGAATTCCATGTTCATTCTTCATCTCTTTTTATTTTTTGTAATATTCTCTCTCTCCTCTATTTATTGTAAGTAGATAGATAGTTTCTAATCAATTAATCTGCTTCGTGACAAATAAAACAAATGCGTAGTTTTAATCAAACGTTCGCCTCCCTGAGTTTGACCCGGGATTTCTATTCTGATATAAATTTTTTTTGTTGAACACAAGTTCTTCGCTTTCAAACTACAATGACAGGTTTTTCAAAACCAAATATGTTAGCGTAGTAACTCGTAGCTTCAACACCTACTAACCCGGGTCAAGGTTGTATTGTTCCTATCACTTCCCTTATTAATTATCTAGTGGAATCCCATTCTACCCTTAGTGAGCCTAATCCTGACCCTCCACTTAGGGAATCAACACCTATCATTCAGCATCCTGAGGATTTAAATGCACCCAATGAAAGTGACCCTAAGGGAATGGAGGATGAATTAGATCAATTATGATCTCAGGGATATAAAGAGTCTATTTCAGAGGATGAGGACGACCTAATGGAGGAACTCAGACTGAAAATCTGGAGTGAATCACAGGGAGATTTTGTGTTATTTGAGGACTTACCCTATGAGGATATAAATAATCTGGTGAAATCCAAATTCCTCCCTTCTTTTGAGAGTCATCCTCCATCAAACCAGGAGTTGATATTAGAGGAGGACAAACACAATAGTAAGAAGTCTAGGGGAGACTCTCGGGGACAAAACATGTCAATTGAGGATTTATGCCCCGAGAAGGACAAATAATTGAGTGATAAAGGCTTGCTCCAAAACATTAAGATTGTCCTCCTTCATGAATAATTGAGGATACTAATCCAACTCCTCCCTTTACTGGTGAATCACATATACACCCCGATAAGAACTCAAGTGAACCAAACGAATTCGAGGATGAAATTAATGATAATGATTCTGTTGTTTCGACCCTGCCATCAAAGGAATATAATTTGGAGTTCACCATTGATTCACATATACGGGAAGGTGAAAATATGACTCTGATCATTAATGCTAGGCAGGGTGAAGTGAATTTTTCCCCAATTGTTAGGGAGAATACACAATCTAAATCATTGTTGGAATTGGACCTGACACCGACTAAGCCCTCATTGGACTTAATCATTACCTTCCAACACCACAAACAATCCTTACACACCCTAACCGATCCTTGTCTCAGGTCTCTGCTCAGTTACATTCTTTCTGGAGAACATATCAGGCCAGTACATCCTCGGGTAGAATGGCGAGTTTGGATTGATGCTTGTACTTTTAGTCTCGCCATTCAAGGGTGTGAAATAATAATGTTTATATCCTTTAAAACCTGTCCTACTTTGGAGGATCCTTGTTATTCTCCACTTATTTCGTTTCGTGAGGTCCCTTTTCATATTCCTTTTGTTATCCCTAGACCTCCCTAGGTAGCCTACGAGGTTCTCTATTTTCATATCTTCTGGTGAGCATTTGGAATCACACTGCATAATCGGCTCGCCAACATCCGTGGCTACCTATTTTCTAGGCTCGTGCTGTTACGCACATTTTTAGGGCCTAACTCTTTCTGTTTGGAACCAGACTTACAGGTTCCCTATAAGTCTGCCTGCTGACAGAAAATGCAGCACTTGTTGGGAGGCAACCCACCATCCAGAATAACACCGTCATCAGGTGACTTCCTTCCTTTCTCCCCCTGTTTTAATTTTACAATGAGGACATTGTAGGATTTAGGCATGGGGGGTGCATTTGGCATTTTAGGAAGTATTCATGCATTTAGGTAGCATATAAAAAAATATATATTTTTTCTTTTCTTGAGCTGAATTGGTTAGTCTCTAGCAAAACATTTTTGGCATGGAGGTGTCATTAAAGATTTTTCTTTTTAAATTATTTCTTAAGTTTTGAATCCAGTACATTTACTTCACTTGCACGTAGACTGGATAATGGATCTTTGAAGTGAACCAATAAGCATTTTTAGTTTACTAAACCCTTGGACAGTTAATAGGAAGTCAGGCATACTATCTTCTAGTAGATCCACCTCATATTTGTGAGAAGAAAGTAGAGAGATTACTGGTAGGCTAAGTCTAGTGCAAGGACTCTTAAGTTTTGGACAATTAGATGATGATACTTCAGAGTTAGGCATAGTTTTCGCTCTCTGTTCCTGTGTGAGTACTTTGTGTGAATTCCTGAGAGTCACCAAATAAGGCAGATACACAGAGATTGAGTCTTAATAAAGCTATGATTATGGTGGATGGTTACGACCGTCCTTCATAGAGTCATTAGTTGAAGGAGGGTAATAGTGTCAAAGGTCAGAAATACGCTTGTCCTATCCATTCCTTCCCAGTACCGAGAGTAAGCACTTCCACCAAATAAGCCACACAATATCCTCTTGACCATTATCATCCCTAATAATGCCTCATAAATAAAAGTTTGCGTTGTGTTATGTTGATTTATGAAGAAAGAAAAAGAAGGAGAAAAGAAACAATTATATTAAAAAAGAAGAAGAAGAAGAAGAAAGGAGAGAAAGAGAAGAAAAAGAAAAGAGTCCAAGTTTATAGTTTTATCTTCATGACGATGTTTATGAGGCAACGAAAGCACCCATCGCGATCCACCAAATATGACCCATACCTACCTTTTAGTATTTCTGATCGCTTCAATACTAGCTGAGGACTCTAACTTAGTTGTAGAGTTATTATGACTTCAGTTGAAGTGTGAATGCCATGTGAGGCCACCAAATAATGAGTACACTTACTAAATATGGAGAGATTTTTGATCTCAGAAAGAAAAGAAGGAAAAGAGTGAGCACCAAGGAACATCAAGAGAGCATAGTTGTTTAGCCTCTCTCTGGGTTGATTCATTTGATAGTTTGGATATCTAGAGTCTGTAGTACTAGACTGCATGTAGCACCAGATAAGTCTGTGCCACCAAATATAAATCCATTCAACTCAGCATCTCCTACCTAAACTAAAAAGTCAGGGTCAATTTACACATTATTTTCTACTTTATCCCCGAGGGAAGTAGTTGCCTATCCCGACAGAATTTTATCAAGGGTTAAGTGCAAACCGCAAATGTAAGTTGGTTATTTTCACTTGGATCCATTCCTAGGTTACTATCACTTCACATTTGTCTGGATCTCTAAATTTATTGAATAAAGAAAGAACTCCCTTGTTTACTTCCATTATTTTCACTTTTTCTCGGAACTAGCAAAAACTAGGCATGAGGGCATTTGATGAGACTGCATTTATGGGCTAATTGAATGCATAAATACCTAGATATTAGAAGGATTTCTACTTTTACATAGCATAATTAGATTTATAAATAGATTAGTTTATAAATATGATGGCATGCTTGTTTTATACATCACATGCACATGTAATAGGAAATATAAATTATGGTTGCATGTATGCATTACATGCATGATTTTGGGAATAACTCTGTAAATAACCCATTTTATTTTTATTTTATTTTTTTCCCTGCAGAGCAATCCATCGACGCTTGCGCCGCTCCGCGTGCAACAGCAGCACCTCATCGCGCGGGTGTTGTTGGAGGAGATCGCGCAAGGCCGGAAAGTCGGGGGAGATTTGCTAAACCAAATGCTCGCGCGTTGGGTTGAAAAGGGAGGATCGCTTCCCCTGGCGAGGACTTCTTCTCCACCTCTCGCCTCCACCGTGACCCTCATGCGCACATTGTGGACATGGCGTGCACAGTAATCTAAAGAAGCATCCTCATCTCCATCATCGCAGTGGTGCATAGTGACAGCGTGCATCACCACCTTTGCAACTGCATCTGTAATTGGCCACCACTGTGAACCCCCCCACTGTGTACAACCACACTTGCACACCAGCCTACGCACTCACACAGCCAGCCATGCACGCGTTGCGTGCACCCGTCCACCTTCGCACGTGTTACACCCATGCACCTGCAGCATGCCTAGCAGACCCCGCTCTCTTGCGCTCTAGCCAGCGTGCCCGTGCTCCTCGCGTGCGCATGCATGTGCGCGCCGCCAGCAGCCATCTTCATCTTCTTCCTCCCAACAAGCCACCTGCAACTCCATCTAAAGAACCCATCAGCCACCGGCCTACCCCATGCCGTGCGACCCCCTCCGTTCTCGTCGCTGACACCACTTTTGAGATGCCCTCGCTCCACCGCTGCTCCCCTCCACTTCACGCCACCAGCCGACACCCACACACGGCCTCCTTAGGACCCATCAACGACAGCATCTTCCTCGTCCGCCGGCAACCTCCTTTGACCACTCGCCGCCACACCACCACCGGAGTGTTCCTCTCCTCCGACCCAGCTCCTCCGACGACTCTTGCAGCCAGCTGCGCCCGGTCCTTCACGCGAGGAGGAGAGAGGAGAAATCCTCTACTTCTCCTCCAATTAAAATTTACCATCTGTGCCATTACGGGGGAACACTACTCCCTTATTTAATAAATTAAATTATTGAGGTGAATTTGCATAGCCATCCTTCTATTTAATCAAAATTGCTTGCATATGCACATCTCTCATGAATGATTTATTGCATGTCATATATATTATGGTGAACAAGCTATATTCTAGAAATTAGTATTTACGGTATTTACCAGTATCAAGATCATTATTTTACATGATATTATATAGTGGTGATTTTGCATATGCACACCCGTATTCTTGATTAATTATTTGAAGCAAGAAATCATGTTGAAAACACGTGCACTAGTTAGTATGCATACACATTGAGATTCCCGAATAAATGAAGTACAACACACTAGTTTAAATAAGCTAATTCCTCCCTATGGAGATGACCTAACTCTTCGTGGTTAGTTTTGAGAATTAAAATATTTTGAAAAGAGATTTTCTACCACGCGATTACATACAACGACAGATCATTTTATGTTAAAGTTTTCAACGAAAACGAAGATCGCTCTTTCAGCGAACCTAGTGTATATCTCCCTAGTTTATTCTACTTCCTTGCTTCTTCCCTAAGTCTTTTGGGAATTATTATGCATTTTTGTGAGCTGGGCTCTGGACAACCGACTAATGGGCTGTTACCCACACCAACTTGCCAGCCATACTCGTGAGGTGAAGTGTGGTTTTGGTTTTTTTTCATTTTCTCCTTTTCTCTATTTTCTTTTTTTTTAAGTAGGTGGTTTCCCTGATCTAAGACTTACCTAAAGGCAGTATGACGAAAATGGTCTTGTGGCTGGGCTCTGGACAACCGACCGATGAGCTGTTACCACCGATAACTTGCCAGCCATACCACCCTAGATAGTTCATTAGCCACCCAATTTTCGAAGAAACCACCGAAAAGTGAGTCAGTGCAAAAAGTGTGTAGATGCTTAGACTTAAAGTCCCCTCAAATCAGAGGGTGGGTTGATAAGTCGTATAATTATCTCCCTAATTTATTAACCAATTAAAATAGAATTACTTAGCGAGGACTCGAGACTAAGTTCACATTCGAGTGGACACTCGAGCTAATTAAGCCCGAAGACCTGAAGAGTCTAAGTGTCTATGTCTTATCATCTTATTTCCTAAAGTTAATAACTTCCAAATGCCTAAGTTCTCTTCTTCTAATTCTTCTTTTCTTTTTTTTATCTTTTTGAATTTTTAATTTTTTTAAAGAAAATAAAAGAAATTCTATAGAGCTAATGAAATAATTTAGGATTAAGTATCTACCCCCCCATGCCTAAATGATGTAATGTACTCATTGTAAAAATAAAGACATGAAAAGGGTAGAGTAAATAGAATATCATCTGAATTTCGTGACAACCCGGTCAGCTCCACAGAGAGAAGAGAGTATACACACATGATAAGTTTAATGCCTTCAGCTAAGCATAATATACACACAAAGAAGAAATTAAGAATTCATAAGTGAGGGTTAGAATCAAAATAAAAATATTGATCCTTAGACCTGCCAATAGAAGATGTCCACAGATGTGGACCAAGTTATGGTGTAGACCCCTGCCCCATGGTGGAGTGGTTCTAAGGTTCTGGATGAAAATCACCCAAAACCTAAGATTATTGTGCTTGTGGGACTGGGTCCACGATTTGGTGGTGTGCAACCCAAGACTAAAGTGTTGGACAACGGATTGATTTGATTCATTAAAATCGGGTGCTCACTTATAGTTCAGCTTAGGAATATAGTCAATTATTCCAACCTTGGGTCGCACGTGAAAGATATTATAAGGGTCCTGATAGAAGGTAGGTGGTTTCAGGTCAATAGGAACCCTTATATCCAAAATCATATTTCCCTTAGAAGTAGCTTCCTAAATTTTTATTTCAACAATTCTATCCTCCAACATTAAGAGCTTAGGCTCCGGGACCTCTAGCATACCGCTTACCCCATATGATTCACCCAAGTCCAAAAAGTCATAGCTGAATCAAGATTGACTTAGGCACAATGATCTCAGAAGTCAGCTCTTCGGGGTGCAGATGAGGAATGGGGTCATTGATTGAATCATCAAGATTCGGATCCTCCAAGTTAACTCCAACCAAATCAAATTCCTCTACTATCGAGCTATCAAATGGTTCATCAGATTCCTCATGCCCGTTTGTCTCACTAAAATCATTTTCCTTATGCTCAAGTGAGACTTCGCCTACAGATTCTTCACCTTCAGAGTCAAAGAATTAATGATCCTCATTTATGTATGTCTTAAAATCATAAATCATTTCATGATCCAAGGAGACATAATTTTCTTCATTTCCTAACTTGGGGATCGCGGGTGAATCAATCGGTTCATCCTCAAATGGTTGCTTTAGACCAATCTGGTCATCTCCAATCTCAAAATATGTATCCCCCCTGATAGGTGTCTGAGCGGGTTCAAACATTGGCTCTCCTGAAGAGGGTTCATCTTGAGAATCATCCCACGATTTGACTAGTGCAGCCACAAATTTCATCCTCAACCTCGACAACTTCCCAAGAAGGAACTCACCCAGGTCCCTATCCCTAACGCTTTGGAGCAAATCCAATAAAGAGCTATTCAACTCATCAATCATTTTTATCATAGTCTCCAATGCTTCAGTGCATGGTGTTGCCTGAGCTTCTAAAGATTGTATAGTGTTCCTCAAATTAGCCAACACCCTATCCTAGATCTGGTTCACCTGAACCAAATGGTTCGGTTCGGGTTTGGGTGGGTTTGAGTTAGATCTAGGGGAGTCACGGTATTGAGGTTCTCGGGTCCCTCTCTGATAGTAGGGCATTTCAGGTTGTTTAAAGGATGGTGGGACCTACATTTTGTGGAATACTGGGGAGGGTAGGTGTTATAATCATTATATCCTTCATGGTTGTAGATCTGGTTAGGTTGATCATCAAAGGGTGGAGATCTATAATCATTGTAGCTCTGGGAAGGATAGTAATCATAGTCATGTTGTCCAGGGTTTGACCCTGGACACTGAGGTCTGGATTCATATCCCCAATCAAAGTTATCTTGGCTAGTGGATGGGTAATTACAAGTCAAGTCGAGATAGTAATCATCTTGGGGATAAGTGGTGGTAGGAGGATAGGATGTGAAATGAGTGTAGGATGTGGAAGGATACATGGTAGAATAGGAGGGAAATTAGAAGAAAGAAAGGAGCCCTGCAATACAAGTAATCAACCTTATCCTTAGTTGGGTTAGCCTAAAGACCTACAGACTCTCAAGACCCTTCTTGAGATTATAAATAATTTGGTCTACTTTTATTCGGTCAATCCAACCAGTTAGAAGGAGGGACTGGGGAGAAGGTTCTTCCTTTGGCTTATGCCTCTGGTTCCTAGTGTACCCCCCAGCCGTGGTCGTTTGATGCTACTCCCCTAGCTAGACATCAGATGGACCAGTAGAAGCAGATTAATCGAAAATAATCTTAGTCTGAGCCCCGAAGAGCTCATCAATCCTTAAGGCCAATGTCTACTCAATTTTAATTAGGCTTGGGATGATCGTGCTCTTAGAATGTGATGGGTCCTTCAGATGGGTTGTACCCTTAATGATTAATTAAAATGTGTGTGCATGCACAACCAAGGTTTTCAAACAAGGTTATTTGATGATGTGTCTTTTAGGGTTTAACCTTGTTTAGTAGCTTTTAGGGTTTAATCTTTGGTATATTCAATCAAGTTTAGGAGAACACTTCAAGTTTTGAAAGCACTAGTGATGATATATTCCTTTAGAAATAAGAAAAAATGTGGAGTGTCTAGTTCAGCCCTAAAAATCAACCCTAAGAGGCAAGCTACTTGATGGTTCAGTTTTAAATTGAGTGGTGCCGCCCAAACAGCTCAATCAATTGGCCTATTGCACTACTTATTTAAGGCACACATGAATGTTTAACCTATTTAGATTTCTACTCACTTATGTGTATTGAGTTGAAGTGTACCAGGTCCACAGGTCAGATCCCGGTTAAGTGGTAGAATCAAAGTGATTATGCACCTTAGAATGAGAATTTGTGAGTGTTAAGTATGTCTCTTCCCGCTCTTTCCCTCCTATTTTGAATAATCCTCAACATGATGATTATCCCGGCTTGTACTGTAATCAACCATCAATTAGTTGGGATAACTCGGATTGGGGATACAGTTTCTGACCTCCGTGTTTAGGGTCTAACCCTGAACACTATAATTGTCAATTCTATCCTTCTCAGAGCCACATTGATTATAGATCGTCAACCTTTCATGAACCTAATACGATTTACAATCAAGAAGGATACACCTTTCCTTACCCATCCTTTGATTACACTGTCTTTAGGTCATCACCACCTTTTGAACAATCCGAAATGACCTACTATCAGGAAGGGTATAATGAATCTCAATTCGTTAACTCCTCTGCACTAATCCCAAACCCGCCCAACCCTGAATCAACTCATTTGGTTCAGGGTAACCAGGTTCAAGATAAGGTTTTGGCTAACTTGAGGAATATCATACAATCTTTAGAAGTTCAGCCAATACCTTGCATTGAGAGATTGGAGCCCCTGATTGAAATGATTGATGATTTGAACAAGTATTTGTTGGATTGGCTCCAGGATGTTAAGGATAAGAACCCGGGTGAGTTTCTACTTGGGAAGTTAGTGAAATTGAGTATGAGATTTGTGGTTGCTTTAGTTCAATCGTAGGATGATTCCCAGGATGGAATCCCTTCAGGAGAGCCAATGTCAGAACCCGCTCAGGCACCTATTGCGGGGGACACGTGTTACGAGGCTGACCAGATTGAATTAGAGCAACCAATTAAGGATGATCTGATTTCTTCACCTGAGATCCCTGAGCCAGGGTACGAGGAAACGTATGTCTCCATGGACTAGAAAGTGATGGATGATTTTGAGACATACATTAATACGGATTTCAATTTCTTTGATTCTGATGGTGAAGATTCACGTTGCGAAGTCTCACGCGAGTTTACAGCATATGATTTCTGATTAGCCTATAGTTGTGGGCTATTTAAGTATTTAAGTGCCTACACATTAGGTTAATTCTAACATTTATTTAGTATAAACTAGGATGTAAATCGATTAATTTATAGTTTTAATTTAATTAAATAATCCATGCATTGCATTCATATTTTAAGTGCATTTAGAATTAGCTTAGAATGGCATTTATCTAATCAGATAACCAACTAGGTACATTATTTTTATTAACATAAAAGTTAAGGGTCTGTATATAAATAGCCCTAATATTTTAACATTATTTTCTTTATTCTTCTTGTAGGAACGGCTGGCTACCGCTCCAACGCCGAATGGCCGTAGTGAAGAACCCATTCAAGGGGGAGCGGATGTGGTGGATCTGGTCGGGTGGATGATTTCAAATTTGTGCAGGCCACTACAAATGGAGGAGGGAGGCAGTCGAGCTCGGGAGGACTCCACCACCGACCTACCACTGTGCAGAGAGACCTTCTCTCTTCCACTCCATACTGCCGGCCTCTACTGTGGCGGTGAGTCTCCACCACCGAGGGCATGTGGTGTGACAGGCCACACCGCCATCTGGAGCTCGCCTGCATTACCGTGAGCACCTTAGCGTGCATCTCCCTCGCCGTCGTCCCCAACCACCACCACTGCAGCTACTGTTCAACGACCCTTTCAGTAACTTAAGACGTCCGGGAAATTTCCCGGACGTCTGAAGCTACCTGCTCACCTGCACCCACTCGCCTACATACCCATCTAAAGTCCACCCGCACTCGCTCTCCACGCAGTGCCCTCTTCCCGCGCCTGCAGAGCCACTCGCTCACCTCCAACAGCCCACGCCCTCCTCAGCCTGCAGCACTCTCGAACTGCAGCCCACACCATCCTCCCGCGCCTGTAGACCAGCGCACACCTCCTCCCGCGCCTGCAGACCAGCGCACACCTCCTCCCGCGCCTGCAAACCAGTGCACACCTCCTCTAGCGCCTGCAGACCCACGCACAGCTGCAGAACTCCAACCGCCCTTCACCCGCGCCTGCAGCGCCATTCACCCTCGCCTGCAGCGCCCTTCACCCGAGCTCCCGTGCCCCCAGCCGCTCCCGCACCTGCAGACCCGCACAACCGCGCACGCCTCCACCCGCGCCTGTAGCTTGCGCACCCGCTTCCGCGCCTGCAGCACCCTCCGCCCGCGCCTGCAGAGCCGCCGCCAGTAGCAGCGTGTGGCAGTTCTCACGCCAACAGGCCGCGCGCGCTCACCGACTGCAGCACCTCTGCCGAAGCTCGTCCGGCCACCTCCGACCGCCACGCGACTCGCTGCCACCACCGATTCGAAGCCCTTGGTCCAAGGGACTTCCTCTGAGCTTCCTGCGCCCGACCATCCGCTCCTCGTTGCGCAAGACAAAGGGGAAAAATTCCCCTATTTTGCTACAGTAAACCGTCAATTAGAAATTACATTTTCTGCCATTGTCACTTTTTAATCATATTTTATTGATTCTGCATTGCGGAAAATATCCTCTAGTTTCTCAGAATTGCTATTTCAGCATTGTTTCTTGCTTAAACCTTAATTTGAAGGCACTTTTGGTTTGATTCCAAACTAACTACGAACAAAAGTTTTTAACTGGTGTGAATTTTAATACGTCATTGCCTCCCTGTGGATTCGACCCTCTTCTCTGCAAGTGGTTATTTTTTTCTTAAATATTGATTAGTCAATTTTTCCACCACATTAAACTACAAACGACTTTAAAGAGAAAGATCGACGAGTCAATTTCTGTGAGACGATTGGGCCTGAGGAATCTGATAGATTATTTGATAGCCCAATAACTGAGGAAACTGATCTTATTAGGGCTCACATTACGGATCCATAATCGCATTTTTTGGAGGATTCAATCCAATGCCCTGATTATCAATTACACCCCATTGAGCTTATCGATGATTCTGCTTTTGAGATAACTAGACCCAAGTCAATTCTGATTCAGCCACATCTTTTAGACTTGGAAATTTCAGACGGGGTGATTAATATGTAAGAGGTCTTGGAATTTAACATTCTGATTGAGGAGGATAGGAGTTGGGAAGTTCTGATTTGGGAAGCAAATTCCAGAGGAAATAGAAGACTGAGTCGAAGGGTTCCAATTAAGCTGAAACCATCAAACCAAAACCCTTATGACATTTGTTTTGAGGATGTTCAACCCAAGCACACATTCATTGATTATCCTTTTGATATCTCTGTATCCCGACTTTTTGGTCTTGGGTTGCATCCTCATAAATCGCGGGCCCGACCTTGCTTGCATACTGATTTTAGGTTTTGGGTAATTTTTATCCAGAACCTGAGATATTCTTGATTATGGTGTATGGATCTGCACCATAATCTAGTCCACATTTGTGGACATCTGCTGACAGGTCAGAGGTTTCTTCTGTTTATTCTGATTCTGACCTGCACCTGGAAATTCTTTATTTCTCTTCTTTGTATAGTGTGCCTAGCTGAAGGCACTAAATTCAGCATGTATACATTTCTTTTTTAGTTTTTATCTCGGAGTGGACCTGACATTTACGCAATTCAGGTGCTTTCTACTCTATTCCACTTTGTTTTATGTCTTTTTAATACAATGAGGACATTGCATTAGATAGGCATGGGGGGTGGATATTCATCGCTGAATTTATTCATCAGCTCCGTAGATTTGTTTAATTTTCTTTTATATTAAAAAAAAAATGGAATTAGGAAAGAGAACTTGGGTTTAAGAAAATTTTCAATCTTAGGAAATATTACATTATGATCTGAACATAAAGACCCTTCAGGTCTTTGGACTTAATTAGCCCGTGTATCCACTAAAATGTGGATTTATTTTTTGAGTCCTCGCCATCTTAATTTTATTGTAATTGGAGTAAATAAGTTTGGATGATAAGTACGCGACTTATCAACCTGCCCTCTGATTTGAGGAAATTTTGAGTTTTAAGTATTTACACACTATCTTTGCACTGACTCATTGTTCAGCAATTTTAATGGAAATTGGGTAGCTAATAAACCTTTTAGGGTGATATGGCTGGCAAGTTATCGTGGGTAACAGCCCATAGGTAGGTTGTCCAGAGGCCAGTCATTGGACCTTTCTCTTTTTGGTACCTTTAGGTAAATTTTAGACCAAGGAAGCCACCTACTTAAAAAGAGAAAAAGAAAATAAAAAAGAAAAGAAAAGAAAAAAAAAGAAATAAGCCACACTTTGCCGTACGAGTATGGCTGGCAAGTTGTCGGTGGTAATAGCTCATCGACCGGTTGTCTAAAACCCAGCTCAATAAATGCACTGAAAATTCCCAAAACACTTAAGAGGAAGCGGAGAAGTAGAACAAACTGGGGAGATATACACTGGATTCACCCTTATGTTGACCCTGTAAAAATAAAAGTAGGGAGAAAGCTACCGGTTGTAAAGATATACCTTTAGGCAGAATTCTCTTTTTAAGGTCACCTAAAGGCGTAGAAATCCGAAGTCCGTTTTTACTGCCGGTCAGCGAGTCTATCACATTCACAATAAGATGCTTATAACTTAGGGTTCACATCAAATCTTGGGTGAGTTGAATGGCCGTAGAAAGCCACTCTTAAACCTAAAACTTGAAAATCCAAAAAAAAAAAAATTAGAAAAGAGGAAAAAGAAATTTTTCTTTGAATAAGGCGACGGCTTGAGGCAGTCTGCATTTTGGCAGATACTCGGGCACTGTTATATCGTTGAAAGTTCAGATCCTAAGTAAACATTTTCTTAATGATTAGAAATAACTCAAGCACAAATAATCTAACCTGATTTTTTTATAAATAGCACATAGTTTTTGCTAGGGACTAGCAAAAGATAGGCATAAGGGTGTGATGTAAACATATTTACATTGCATAAGATGTCTATTTATGCATGTTCTTAAGCATAGAATTGCATTGCATACTATAAATATTGCATAACATGCATCATCTTGCATTTAGATTAGTTTGAATAAAATAGAGGTTAATTGTCTCCTTTTATGTTCATGGATAGGGCATAATTTTTATTGGGGCCTTGGATCGAAGATCCAACCGTACAGATGTGATCAGAGTGATGATTGGAGTTCAACGACTCCAAGATCACCCTAATCAGACATCTGTAGCATCAGATAGAGATCAGGGAACTCAAGAAGATCGAGGGCCAAGATGGTGTGAATTTGCATTTCAAATGACAAATCTGACCGCACGATGGATTCGGATCGACGATCGCAGCCTAACGGTGCGAAAATCAACTCAATCCAACATTCGTGGCACCATCTACATCATACAGAAGATGGATGGCCAAGATGGTGCCACATGGTGCCATCTCGGTCGCCCAACCAGCCACCCGCAATCACTGAAGATTCTAGTGCCCACTCATCTCCGCCGTTGGATCAAGATCCAACGGCTGAGAGAGGAGCTCAGCTGGTGCTTGAAGATCTTGAAGAATCGTTGGAAGGAGCTATCTCGACCGTTGGATCTCAATCCAATGGCCTGATCGTGTGTCCAGAAGATTGGCCGCCTGCCCATCCACACGCGCAATGCAATGAATAAGGAGCTTGGTCGCCCTAAGGCATGGGTTTGAATCCACATGAGGAGGCGAGCGGGCGCGGTGAGCGAGCGCATGCGACCGTGCGATGAGGATCGAGCGGCTGTGGGCGCTCGATAGTGCCCACGCGCTATTGCACCCTCGTGCCTCACGCAAGATCAGACGTGGGCGGGCACGCGTTGAGGAGCGAGCGGAGGCGCGACTTAAGCCGTCCGATGTCATGATTGGATGGCTGAGATCAGCTGAACGTGGAGCGCGTTACGCACGAGTAGGCGGGTAGCCGTGCGGGAGACGCCCCACTACGCCCATGATGGGGCTTTAGCGACGGTTTTATCCGTCACTAAAGACCCCTAATTTATTATTTTTCAAATTAAAATGACCAAATTTCCCTCACTCCTTGCAACTATAGAAGGAGACCCCCTCCACACGAAATTCTCATCCCTTCCTTCTCTTCTCTCCCTCTCCAAAGCTCACAAGAAGCTTATCCCACACCCGGGATGCTTCTTGCGAGATAAAGTCAATTTTTCGTCCCCCTTTCGGAAGAGGATCCCATGACGACGACGACATGCTGCCCCGTTCCCGTTCTTCTTGCTTCGTACTCCTTCATCCTGCTCCGTCCGGCTCGTCCTCCAAGCGACCGTCGAGGAGGATATCTCTCTCCCCATTCTTTTTACTGCTTTCTAGAATAGATTTACTGCTTTCTAGAGTAGATTTACTGCTTTCTAGTGTAATCATTTTCCTGCTTTCTAGTCGTAATGTGTAGTGTAATGAACAATCCTTCTGATAATGATTTCCATGTTCATTCTACATCTCTTTTTGGTTTTTGTTTGTAATATTCTTTCTCTCTCTCTAATTCTCTCTCTCTCTTCTATTTATTATAAATAGATAGATAGTTTTTAATCAATTATTCTACTTCATGACAAATAAAATAAACGCGTATTTTTAAATCAAACGTCTGCCTCCCTGAGTTCGACCTGGGATTTTTATTCCGGTATAAATTTTATTTGTTGAACACGAATTCTTCGCTTTCAAGCTACAACGACAGGTTTTCAAAACCAAACACGTTAGTGTAGCAACCCGTGCATTCAACATGAAGTTTATGGAAGAACAACTTGTAAGGAAGATCTTGAGATCCCTTACAAGTGATTGGTCTCCAAAGTCCATGGCAATCCAAGAGGTGAAGGATTTATCAACTCTCTCCTTGGATGATCTGATTGGAAGCCTCATGGCATATGAGGTCAAATTGGAAAACATGAAGAAGAATGAGGAGAGATCTATGATCAAGAAGAAGGAGCTTGCTTTTTAAAGCCATGAAAGAGGATTCGGACTTCGACGAAGAAGAGGAGCTTGCTCTTCTAACGAGAAAATTTTGAAGATTCATCTGAAAATAGGGTAAGAAAGTTAATAAAATTTCAAATGACATTGTTTGTTTTGAGTGTAAGAAGAAGGGACATGTACAAAAAGATTACCCTATGATCAAGAAGAAGAAAGAAGAAAAGAAGAAGGACAAAGAACTCGATTGAAAGAAGATCTCAAGAGAAGCATACAAAGCAACTTGGGATGACAGTGATTTCGGCACGGAATCATCTTCCGAAGAATCTGAAGAAACAGAAATTGTACATCTTTAGTTAATGGTGAACAATGATGGATCTGAAAATGAGGTAGATTTTGAAATTACTTTTGAAGAATTGTTACAATCATATGAAGATTTATATCATAAAGCTAGGATGATTAAAATGGAAAATAAGGTCTTGCATGATAGTTATAAGACAATAGAAATAGAAAAATCTTGTTTAGAAATAGAATTAGAAATGTCAAAAGAAACTAACAATCAATTGCATGAAAAAATAGTAGAATTAGAAGATATTTATGAACACTTTGAGGGAACTTTAAATAATCTAAAAAAAGCAACTAGGTTGAATACAGAATTTTGTAATAATTTAAAAGCCAAGTTCAATAATAAAAAGAACACACAAAATAAAGCACATGCACCTAGGCATGCATGGATTTATCAAAAGGTCAAAAATCCTAAGAATTATGGATCTAACACAAAGGTGATCTATAAACCTAAGGATTTGAAAGGTACTAACCATCAAGGACCCAAAAGAAAATGGGTACCTAAAATAGATCTGATAAACTATTTTGTAGGTCAAGAAGGACAAATGGATCCTAGATAGTGGGTGTTCCAAGTATATGACGGGACACTCTGACCTCTTTATCAAATGAAGAAGAATACAAGATGGAGGACATGTCAAGTTGGGCGACAACAAACGTTGTCGCATTATTGGTGAAGGAACAATAGGTAATTCCTCTAAGCAGGTACGTAATGTTCTTTTAATAGAAAACTTAAAACATAACCTGCTTAGTGTTAGTCGAATATGTGATAATGGATGTGAAGTATTATTTACTAAAGTTGATTTTAAAATATTAATAGAGGGAACAAATATGGTTTTAATTGAAGGGTTTAGATATGAAAATATCTATGCTCTTCATTTTTCACAAGAGAAATTTGTAAAATATCTACTTGCTTCCCATGTTGAAGTAGATCTATGGCACCGTAGGCTAGCTCACATTAATCACAAACATCTTAATAGGTTAGCCAAAAATGAGTTAGTAAGGGGCCTACCCAAACAAACTTATAAAAAGGATGCTTTGTACAAATCTTGTGAACTCGAAAAAATGCACAAGGCTTCTTTCAAATCTAAAGACTTAGTTTCAACTACACAACCTTTAGAATTGTTACACCTTGATCTATTTGGGCCAACATGATTTGAGAGCCTAAATGGATAAAAAATTTTCCTAGTTATTGTTGATGACTTCTCTAGGTTCACTTGGGTCATCTTTCTTAAATATAAGGATGACTCATTTGATTCCTTCCTAAGTCTTGCCCAAAGACTTCAAAAGGAAAAATCATCCTCAATTCTTAGACTTAGGACTGATCATGGGGATGAATTTGAAAATGAAAAAATTTCAAGTTTTTGTGTCAATTCTGGCATAACCCATGAATTTTCATTTCCTCAGGCACCATCTCAAAATTGTGTTGTAGAGCGCAAGAATCACACTCTGCAAGAATGTGCCCGAACATTGCTCTTGGAGCCTGGGCTTCAAAAATATTTCTGGGCTGAAGCCATTAATACGGCATGTTTTCTTAATAGAACTCTCTTAAGGCCTATTATTAAGAAAACTTCATATGAGCTTTATTATGAGAAGTCTCCAAGGATTTCATATTTCAGGGTGTTTGGAAGTCGATGTTATTTATTAAACACCCGAGATCGACTTGATAAGTTTGATGCTAAAGGTGATGAAGGCATCTTTATTGGCTATTCAACTAGAAGCAAAGCTTATCGAGTCTTTAATAAAAGAACCTTTGTTATTGAAGAATCATTGCATGTTTCATTTGATGAAACAAAATTAGGAGAACCTAAACCAAATCATTTAGATTCTAATGATGAAGAAACCCCCTTCATCGATGTATCAAAAATGGAAGATACACGAAATGTACGTGATCTTCCAAAGGAATGGGTACAACATAAGGATCACACTTAAGAACAGATTATAGGTGATATTTAACAAGGTGTAAAAACCCGATCTCATTTTAGAGCTGATTTTGTCCTTATTGCCTTTGTTTCCCAACTTGAACCCAAGAAAGTTGATGAGGCATTAAAGGACGAATCATGGGTTGTAGCTATGTAGGAGGAGCTACTTCAATTTACAAGGAACCATGTATGGGACTTGGTATCTGCTCTTGAGAGTAATTCCATCATAGGAACCAAGTGGGTGTTCCGAAATAAATTGGATGAATCTGGTTTAGTAATCAAGAATAAAGCCAGACTTGTAGCTCAAGGCTATAACTGATAGGAATGCCATCATGAGCCATAACTAGCTCAATTTAGTCATTATCAAGGAATAAATGCTCCTACATAACCGCTAGAGAGCCCTAATTCACTGCAAATCCATTTTGAGGAAAATACAAGAAAACATGATTAAAACTGTAATTTTACTATCATATCTTGAATGTAGAACAACCATGGGTTTTCTAAGGGGCTAATTAAGAGTCAAATGGCCTTAAATGTCCAACAAGTGGGTTAATATAGACAGAAAAGGGTTTTCGCGTGTTTTTAGAATTAAATGACTTCTAAAACCCTAAAAACAGACCTGCTTAATTAACTGAGTTTCTGGTTAGGATAAAATTCACCTAAACTCTCTAAAATTCATATAAAAATATTATCTAGGATTTGGTACCTTCAATTTGACCATCATAACCCGTCTTGACCCAAAATAGTCCTACACAGACATTTGCCCTAATTTAGGTTTTTGCATAAATTACCCAGACAAACAAGGTCAAAACCTAAATCTAACTTCACCATTGGATTCCTTGGGTCAAAATCAGGTTTGTACCAAAATTTGGGCCCAATCTGAGATCATCTTGACCAAGTTTGCATTTTGGTCCAGTCAGAGTCTTTTTATCTCATTCAAATCCTTAACTTTTGAATATCTTACAAATAGCCCCCTATCTTCTTTATATGCTTCACAAAAAGGTCCCTACTGCCGTGAATCCAAATCCTACAAACTCCGGCGACCTTTGATTAAGGAGAACTCCTTCTCTACTCAATCAATTCCTTCCAAAATTGGAAGGGAGATTCCTTGAGGAGTTCTCTTTCCATTGAATCGATCCATAGGCCAGAAAACCTTCCCAATCTCTCATGTGAATGCATGAGAGATTAGGGTATCCTAGAAAATTCCTATTCCGACGACATTTCCTAGCTTGGAAGTTTGCTTCCAAGTTCAAAACTCCCTTTAGAGGCCTATAAAAGGACCCCCAGATCAAATCGAACTTCCCACACTTGATTTCGGCTTGGAACACCCTTAAGTCCTCCCTCCTTATCTGACTGAAAAGCTCCTCAAGTTCCGATGAACTCCTCCATCTTCATTCTTCACCTGACCACAATACCAGTGGCAGATTCGTCTTCCTTGTCTTCCTCCATGTCATGCCATACAAGTGGGCGCCCCTTTATCTCTGTCGTCGTCGCTGTCCCCCTCTATCGAAGCACCTTCTTCCCAGGTGCCGGCCTACCAACTTCGGTGCTGTTCTTCCTCCTTCGTCCATTAGTTTAGGGTTATCTTAGTATGTTTTAGCTCTTAGGGTTAGTTTCCTACCCAAAAACCCCAAAAATAGCCCTCGACGCTACCGCTCACCACCGTCTTCCTCGTCTCCGACTGTTCCAATAGTGAGGCGTATACACTGCTACACCCCTCCATCTACCTCATCGACCACCTCAAAACCTTCACCTCATCCTCCTGCACAAAAACCCTAACCTATCGCACTCCATCGTCCATCCAAACCTTCCACCGAACAAACCCACCTTCGTTGACCTATCCCATCCTCGTCCGACCACCATAGCCACTCCCACTCCTCGCTGCGCACACCACCACATCTGCCATGCTATGGCAAAGCCTGCTGAACCTTCTGATGAGGCGGCAAGGCCGTGTTCTTCATTTCAGGTTCACCACCACCACCACCATTACCGTGAAGCTTCAAGCAAGCTTTGAAGCCCACTTCCCAACCAAGAGCTCTAGGAGAAAGCACCAGGTGATGTGGAATCACCAGAAGAACGTCTCCAAGTGGTCAATTGGGACATTTGACCAACATTGAAAGTGAATTGGACAAAGGAGCATTGCTACTGCGCTGCACGAAGAAAGGGTGGGACTTTAGTCCCACCTCGGAAGCTAACAACCATGAAGAGGTGCATAAAATATTTTTGTCCTATAGGTTTATCACCTCAGCAAGCATAGGGGGTGAGTTCCCCTCACGCGCCTCACTTGCGTCTCGCTCACGACACCTTACTCTCGGGTCTGGCAGATCCGTATACCCGCCTAACCTAATCACTCCTCAGCTGCCACTCACGGCTGGTAGCCCTGGTCTCGGGTGCGCTCTACCAGAATACCCGAATCCACTGTGGCCCTAGGAGGGCGGATCCCAGAGAGAGGAAGAGAGAGAGCCAGGGTAGGGGAGGGTTTTCCCTGTGCAACACTTAGCCAAATCTGAAGGGATGGCCACCCTTTGTGTGTGAAGAAAGAAGGAAGAAGAAAAGAAAGCCTTCACAGAAGAGGAGGAAAGGAAGAAGGCCTATAGAGAAAGAAGAGGAGAAGAGGTTAAAGACAAGAAGAAAAGAAGGGGTTAAGAAGACAGAAGAAGAAAGGAGAAAAGCAGAAGCAGAGAAGGTGAGAGGAGGAAAGGAAGAAGGCCTGTAGAGAAAGAAGAGGAGAAGAGGTTAAAGACAAGAAGAAAAAGGAGAAGGGCTTAAGAAGATAGGAGAAGAAAGGAGAAAAACAAAAGTAGAGAAGGAGAGAAGAGAAGAAGAAGAACAATGCTGTTGGTTAAGCCATCTGATTAAATGGCCCGACGTCTGCTTTGAGGCTTTATTTGGTTTTTTAAGTACCTAAGTTGAATGGTTGATGACACTATTGTATTATTTGAACTCAATGCATCTATGCTTAAATTAAATAATTGGTGATCTAAATCACAATTGTTTTTGCTTTGAGATTCTTTTTGCCATATGTTAAACTCATGCTTTATATTGATTATCATTTCTGAGTTATTTCTTGTGCTCATTTACTTATTATTTGAGATTAGTGTGTGAATTTCTATTTTCTCCCTGTGTTTGACCTTTGACTTTCATTCAAGTTACAAATCTTATTTGTTTTTCACGGTGATTCAAACTGTACTGCAACGCATTGATTTTAAAACCCGATTCAGAGCAACTAACAATAAGCAACAAGAGGGTATTGACTTTGATGAGACATATGCTCCTGTTGCTTGCTTGGAGTCGATACGGATGCTACTTGCCTTTGCAAGTGCAAAGGATTTCAAGCTATAGCAAATGGATGTCAAGAGTGCTTTTATTAATGGGTATATTAAGGAAGAAGTTAATGTTCATCAGCCTCCCGATTTCGGGGACCCAGCACACTCAGTGCATGTATACAAGCTCAATAAGGCGTTATATGGACATAAACAAGCTTCCAGGGCCTGGTATGATAGGCTTAGGACCTTTCTTCTCCAGCATGGATATAGAATTGGAGTTGTTGATTCAACTCTCTTTGTAAAAGATGAAGGAAATGACATCCTACTGGTTCAAATATATGTTGACGATATTATATTTGGATCAACCAAGGAGTTCCTGTGTCAGCATTTTTGTGAGACTATGAAGACTAAGTTCGAAATGAGTATGATGGGTGAACTAAGATTTTTTTTAGGACTCCAAATTCAATAATTAGACATAGGAATTTACATTAGTCAAACAAAATATGTTCTTGAAACTCTCAAGAAGATTAACTTTGAAAATGTAAATGGCAAAGAGACTCCATTTACTCTATCTACTTCTCTTAGTGAAGACTTGTCCGGCAAGAGGGTAGATGAAAAGAAATACCGGGGTATGATAGGTTCACTACTATATCTTATAGGTTCTAGACCTGATATTCTTTTTACTACAAGTCTATGTGTGAGATTCTAATCCGAACCCAAGGAATCTCATTTTAATGCAATAAAAAGAATATTTAGATACCTAAACAGCACAAAGGATCTTGGTCTTTCTTATCCTAAAGCACAAACCTTAGATCTATTATCCTATAGTGATGCAGACTATGATAGGTTCACTAGCGACATATGTCATTTTATTGGAGAATCTTTGGTCTCATGGTTCTCTAAGAAATAGACTTGTGTTTCACTTTCTACGACTGAAGTAGAGTATATTGCTGCTTCACTTGCTTGCTCTCAGGTCATTTGGATGAGACAGACTTTGTCCGACTTTGGATTGATTTTTACGCAATCCAAAATATTATGTGATAATACAAGCGCAATAAATTTATCCAAAAATCCAGTATGTCATTCACGTACCAAACACATAGATATTCGACATCATTTCCTTAGAGATAATGTGATTTAAGGTTCCATTCAATTAGAATTTGTACACACACAAAACCAATTGGCAAACATCTTTACAAAAGCTCTTGCAGCATAGGGATTCTACTTTATAAGAAGAAAATTAGGACTTTGTACAATAAAATAGATTCAAAACTAACAAATTGATTGATATGTAATTTGTTTGTATTTACAAAATCCCTGAGGGCCTTACTACAATTTACCCATTTTTGTTAAAAAAGGGTTAAACTGTAATATTTTCATATGTCTGAAAATATCAAGGTATTGTTTGCAATATGGTTGCTTAGGTTAGGCTGTTGACTACATTATTTTTCAACACCTAAGTTGTTGATTGAAAATTTTTTCCAACCACTTAAGTGGTCATGTGACTAGCACATGACCCATCCCATATAAAAGAGCCCAAGTGAAAAAACTTGTCTCATTCTACTCTTTGTAAACCCTAGTTTACCTCCTTAAGTGTCTCTCCAAGCCCTAGCCAAGAAGAGAAGAATCATCTACAAGCTTCTTATCAAATCGTGATTCCATGAGTTAATCTTAATCTTGTTTTTCACTCTCTCAAAACCTTTCTTGCTGCTGCAATATTTTCTCGTCGGCTACCAGATGGTATCGGTACCCATCATCAGTATCAGTACTAGCTGGGCGCAGCAGTGCCTGCTTTAGCGAGCAGGTACCGGTACTGAAGATGAGTACCAGTACTAGCTCAAATTTCTAGTTGGAACAGAAACCAACCAGTACCGGTATTAATCACCATTACCGGTACATGTAGGCTTAAGTGTGTTTTTGAATGCACACATCAAAGGAAATACTCTGTTTTACTCATTATTTTCTCCTACTCTTGTTGCATAATTTTCAGATGGCACCTAAATCTAAGAGTAAGGGAAAGGCACCTCAAGACGCATTTCACAAATTTTTGCATCAATGAGGATGCCAATTCAAAGTTTGATTGGTATAAAGGCCTAAAACTTCACCATTGTAGGCCAGTTGAGTGGAAAGACTTTTCTTTACAAATCTTTAATTTCACCACCCGTCTTTCTGAACAAAAACTCATGCATTTCTTTGATGTGTCATTTTTTGCCGATGTTTCTAGAGTATATCCTAATGTCAACTACATATTTTTTGCCAATCTCCAAGAACAAAAAAAGCCAAGGTCATCATGTCCTAACAACAAATGTATTCGGTCAAAAAATCACCATCACACCAAAATTCTTATCTACCATCTCTGAATGTCCAAATGAAGGTCATGCTCTTAACACTCTTAAGGAGCAATTTCCTACTTATAAAATCCATGAAACTCTCTTGCTCCCTAACTGTCAGGGGAAAGCATTGGTTGGCCCAAACATGACCATGTTTGCTCGTGTTCTTCTTTGAATTTTAGCATGGAACTTAAGGGCTAAAAATTCAGGATTCCACAAAATTCCCGTCGACATTTTACCCTTAATTTATGCTATCATCACAAGTTTTCCAGTAAATTGGAACATGATTTTTCTTCATTTTCTTAGACCCCATTACAGTGCTTCTACTTTACCATTGGACATCTTGGTATCTCACATTCTTCACAAAAATAAAATTGACCTCTCTAATTTTACTCCTCTTAGAAAAGTGGTCTATTTCAAATGGTCCACTCTTCGGAAAATGGGAGTGAACCTGCTAGAGAGGAATCCTCTAGTGATAATGAAGAAGAAGAGTATGTTAATCCAAATGCTCAATCTTCTTATCAACCTTCAGACTCATCCTTGGCTTTTGTTCCAATAACCTATCCATATCTAGAAGCCGAAACACATTGCATAAACCTATCTCATGGGTTTAACACTAATTCCAATATGGTTAATACTTTCAATTATATTGGTCAAAGTCTATCTAACCTCAATTTTTCCTTCCGTCACAAGGAACGCAAGTTTCATGATCTTTCTCTTTCCATTGAGTCTTCCCATGTTGCTCATTCCACTCAACGACCTAAACAATGGAAGATGACTCAACCAAAAGCGCCTCAAAAATTTAGTGAAAGAAGGCAAAAGCATTTCCAAGACCCATCTTCTGTCTCTTCTCCAATTGTGGAAGAAGAACCAATACTTCATGATAATGATGAAGAAGAAGACACTAAAGATGAAGAAGAAGTTTCATATGAAGATGATGATGATGATGATGATGAAGATGATGAAGATGATGATGATGGAGACGATGTTGATGATGATGATAGTGATGATGGAGGACATGGTCAAAAGCTCATCAGAAAACATCCAGAGAACTAGTTTAATTTTTAATCATGTTGCTAGTTCAATTTGTATAACATCTATGCTTTTCTAAACTTGTATGACACATTGCTAATTTGTTTACTTTTGTGTTTTTGCTGAACATGCATGTTTTGATCTCATTTGTATGACTTTTCTCATTTAAATGAAGTAGTTTGCTCATGTCTCATGCTTCTTAAAAATGAATTGCCTGCTTGACAAAAAGAGGGAGATAAAATGGTATGGATACTTCATATTTAAACAAGATAGGCTTAGTTTGAGGGGGAGGTTGTTCACTCATTGTGGAGTTTTTTACTCTTCTCTTATTAAGTTTTTGTCTACTTTTAAATATGGGTATCTTGTTTGTTCTGTCAACACCAAAAAGGGGGAGATTGTGGAACCTAGTTCCACTTCTCTTTTACTTTTTGGTGTTAACAAAATCGTTTTAAAGTCTATTGTGGATATGAAGTGTTACAGGACTTTACAGGAAATAGAATTTGTGGATGCTAGCAAGCAACAAGATAGCATTGAAGATATGAAGGCAGAAGATTATAGATTTTGTTTCATTTATTGTATTTTAGAATCTCTGTATGTCTCCTAACAAGTAAAAAATAATCTAGGAGTTAAAATCAAAGTAGAGATAATTAGGGTTCATATTAATGCTCAATCGTTTATCTTTTCTATTCAAAATCGATTTTTTTCAAAATAAAGTCGTATAGATTAGTTGGGTTTTCTCTAAATTGACTTTCACTTATAATATTAGGTACTTGTAGCAAGTATCGGTACTAGTCATAAGTACCGGTACATGCTAGGCACAGGTTTGGGCTTAAGTCTCAAACTATGAACAACAAGTACCGATACTAATCGTAAGTGTCGGGACCAAGTGGTCACAGTTTGTGCACTTGGTTTTTCCTGGACCTTACAAGTACCGATACTAATCACAAGTACCGGTACATGTAGGTCACAGCCCCATAGCCTGTGAGTTACAAGTACCGATACCTATGATCAGTATCGGTACCAGGTGGCTTTGTTGGCACTCAACAGAATGCACTAAGTATCGGTACTAATGATTAGTACTGGTACCGCAATCACCATTGAACTGACTGTAGACAGTCAGTACCGGCACCAACTAACCGTTATGCCTAATCTAAATGGCTATTTTACAATTAAACTTAATCCTACACTTCCCTTTTTACCCGTAATGGCTAGCATTCGTAGGGGAGATGTTTAGTGGCCTATATATACACTTCTTGAGTATCATTTGCAAATAACCAACAAGCTAAAAGTATACTCTTTGCCTACACCTTCTTTTTCCAATTTTATAGCTGCAAAGAAGCTTGTCTTATTGCACTCTTCACAAGGCTATTCTCTGGTTGCAACAAGTTCCCAAGGCGATTGTGTTCTTGGTAAATTGTCTATTTTTGCTTTCACTTTCTAGTTAGAATTTATATATCAACTATTAAGAAATACACTTGTTGGAGAATTAGGAATTAGTGTAACCTTTTGTTTGTATCTTGCTTACACCTATAATCTTTATTTCTTTTTGTCATCATGTAATTGAGTTGAGGTAACCCTTTAATTACTTCAGGTTATTAGTAAATTGATTTCCTCCGGGTTGAGGGAATCGGGTTAAAAATCCTAAGTCGGGAGACTTAGGTAGTAGAGTACCCAAATGAGGGGAACCACTATATATCTCGTGTGATTTTTGTGGTTTGTTTATTCTAGCAATTTTTTATATACCACACTATTCATCCCCCCTCTAGTGTGCTTGTGCCCTACAGATCCTACATAAAGGTGGTATCAAATCAGGATGTAGAGATCTTCTACCTTGCATGCACCAGAAGAATGTCCGTAGATGAGAGGGAGAAGACAGATGAGAGAGTACCCCACCCTTTCAATGTAAGCAATCAAGCTATTCCTTAGAGTGTAAACCCTAGATAGACCTAATCCTGGTTCCCCAAAACATGACTAGGTTAGGTCAACCCTTGAATTACTTGGCTAGTCAGAAGGGTGGGATCCCCTAGGACACCCCGCACGACGGGACACCACTAAGGGAGGCAAACATGATTTCTATACGAAATCTTTTCAGAAAGCCATTCTTAAATATTTATATATGTATGGACAAGCATCAAATATCAGAATTTCATTATTACTTGCAAACAGTCTTTCAACTATTAATAGAAATAACTATGCTAAAAAGAGAGAGAGAGAGATAGCAGAAGCCGATGGAGGGCGACGCTGTTTGTTGATAAACGCTAGTTTATCATCATTCTTATGCATTAAAATAAACCTAGCTCTTAGGTTTTCACTCCAAAAATGGGTTTTGGGTTGCATTAGACATAAATTAGGTTAGGCATGCATTTTACTTTTTATTATTATTTTTGATATGTTTTTGTGAGTATTAGGGATAAACAGATTGTCAGATCCTTAGAACCCTAGAACTCGAGAAGGCAATTGGTAAAGGAGAAGCTCAAACCAGCTATAACTCAGCTTGATCCAACTCACCATAGCTGGAATCCAGCTCACTTGAACTGGGGTTTGCTCATCCTAGCTCCATTCAGCTCATCTCAACTGAATGGCGGCTTAAGAGAGCTCATCTTAGCTCACCTTAGCTTAGGTCAGCTCAAATCCAGCTCAACTTAGATGAGTCTAGCTCATCTCATGTCCCATTAGTTCACAGGGAGCTCTAGCTAGCTCAGCTGAGTTGATTGGAGTTCACCCTAGCTTAGGTCCAGCTACATCTAGCTCCACTCAACTCCAGCCAGCTGAAGATGACTTCATCTTAGCTCAAGAAGCTGAAGTCCAGCTCCCGGGGACTCAGCTTAGATCAACTTAGTTGAGCTAATCTACCTTAGCTACCTCTGCCAGCTTGATCCTCCCCAGGAGCACCAGACCCAGTTCACCTCAACTCCTTTTGTTGGAAGTCAGCTTACTTTAGCTTGGCTTAGTAGCTAACAAAGAACTAGCAATCTAAGCCAGCTAAGGTAGCTCCATGCCACCCTCTTCAGCAGCTACCAGCTCCAGTTCAGCTCCAAACTCCTTCTGTCCAGCTCCTCTCCTTAAACCCTAGCCTCCATATGCCTCCTCCTCTACTCCTCTACCCCATTACTAGCTAATCTAGCTTAGCTTAGCTTAGCTTAGCTTAGTTAGGATCCAACTCCCTTGGCATTCACCACCTAACTAGCTCCACCAATTAACCCTAACTCTAAGTCCACCTAGCTAACCTAGTCCACCCCTAAGTTGGTGCCACCCTAAGCACTTGTTCACCCCTCACCTTCCACCAAAAGGTACCTAGAGTTGGCGCCAAAACCTAATCCTAACCACCTCCCATTTTGGCACCAACCCTACCTCCCATATCCACCTTACACCTAACCCTACATCCACATATAGCCACCCAAATACCCCCTTCTAGAACCCTAAGATGGCACCACCTAATAGCCTTCTAGAAGGCCCATTTTGGCGCCAACTCTAAGGGGCACCAAAGGCATAACCACCCCCCTTTGTGCCCCCTCACTTGGCGCCATTTATTCCTAGCCCTAGGATCATTAACTACCATCCTAAATCCCATCCTAGCCATCTATTTTATCCATGCCAACCCACCTCCTCCCTACTCTGTATATACCCATCTAACTACCCACATTTTGATCATCCTCCCTTTAGTATTATTCTACCTATACCTACCATAACCTAAGGCCAAGGAAGAAGAAGAGAAGAAGCTTAAGGTGGCATCCTACCTGCCCCCTTGGTGCCTTCTTCCCCTTCTTTCTTCTCCCTTGTGCCACGCCAAGGAGGAGGACATTCTTCCTTCAAGGAGGATGGCCAGGCAAGGAGAAGCAAGGGTGGTGCATGCCCACCCTTGGAGGAGATCAATTAAGGTGGTAGCTTCCACCTTGGAGGAGCCAAGGCACGCCCACCCTAGGGCTTGCCAAAAAGGAGTCCTCACCTTGAAGGAGCTTACAATGAGAAGGAGTTGGAGTAGTTCTTTTCAACTACAGGAGCAGCCATAGTTGGAGCAAGGGCTTCATCATCTTCGCCATCTTCATCATCAGGATTTTTGTTTTTCTTGTTTTGTAGTTTTCTTGTTGTTATAGAAGCTTTCCTCTACAAGTGTAGAACAAAAATCCAATTTTATAAAGTTGCTCTCTCAAATTTGTGTACTTTGTTATCTACTTTAGTTTGTGTTAGGATTCTCACACCCACTTCCCAATTATCCTAGTCCTTCACTTTCCTAGGGTGATCTTGGGAAGAAGTCACTCTTGCCACTTAGTTACTAAGGTAGTGATTGTCTCTCTTTTCCATCAACAAAATCAGCTTTGTCCCCTTATTTCAAAACTCATAAAAATTATATAATTAAAAAGGGCAAAAAGAAAGGTGAATTTCATTTCCAAGCAAGAGACGTATTTTGCAAACAAATTACCTCCTTTGCCGACCCTAGATACCCCACTATCTAGGTTATAAATTTTAAAAGCGAAAGCGGATTTACGTGTTACATTGACTAAAACACAATTCTAACAAACCACGTATTTTCACTATCACTTGTGGGATTCTTGTGTGAAGTGCAGCAACACTTCAGATCTAGAGCGTCGGGAGGAAGTCCGGAGGGGAGTTGCATAGAGAGAGGCTAGAGATGTATCTGGTGGGAGTTGCCTCTCAACTGGGGGGCCTTGGGGCTCTTTTTACAGATTTAATGAGGGGTAAAGTGGGCATTTTAGCTCTCCAACCCATGCAACAACTCAGGTTTGATCAGATTCGTAATCCAGCCTCTAATGCACCTTATATGCGTGCATGTATTCCGGTGCTGACATGTGCCAGCTCCATCGCCATCATGCGGTCTTCGCTACTGTCGCCCGCACTTCGCATTCAAACCACACCTTCCTCGCGCACATGATTCAAATCGCGCTCCTTTGATTTCAGAGATCGGACAACCTAAAGTTGTTGTGCCATTGCCTTTGTGTTAACGCATGAATTGGGGCATTAGCATGTGCGTCAGATCGCGCGTGTACTTCAAATGGTCCTTGTCACACCACACGCCTGCATCCACGCCCTCAGATCTTCATCCAATGGTCCAATTGAGCCTGAAGCCACCGCCTTCCTGATTTGGTGCGCGGCGTGACTCGATCCCGCGCCCTTCACTCGCATACGAGCACGCTAACCACTATGCTAAGTCCCCTCTTGTGTTGCGGTTATGTTTCTAGGCAAGTTCACTCTCAGCCGTTGATGGAGATCTAATGGTTGAGATCTCCTCTTAGTCGATAAAGTGGGGCAGGGCGGCTATGGCCACTTTGTAGCTGTTGGATGATGATCCAATGGCCCACAAAGTGTGGGAAGGGCTCTTCAAAGATTGGGGGTGTGGCACGAGGCGGTTGTGATGGCGCCATATGGCACCATCGTGGCAGTCTGTCTTCCTTTGTTTGTGGATCATGCTGTAGGTCTCTGATCAAGATGATTTTTGCACCGTTGGATTGTGATTATTGATCTGGATCCATCCATCTGGTCGGATTTTACATCTGAGGCTTAGATTTCTATCATCTTGCTCCTTAGCCTCCGTTCTTCTATGGCCTGCACATGATGCTACGGATGTCTGATCAAGATGATTCTAGAAACAATGGACTCCCACTGTTGTCCTGATCAGATATGTGTGGTCTGATCTATCATTTGTGGCCTCAGATCATCTACAATCAATATCATCTCTCTTTTAGAGCATAAAATGGTAATATTATCTTTAAGGCTACTAAACTAACAATTATGCAAATTATGATTCTTATGTATGCATTGTTCCTAAGTTATTCTAGAATTTAAGTTAATTGAAGTAGATTAGGTCATATGATTGTTGTGCAGTCAAGCATCACTATCCCGAAGTGTTGAAAGCCAGGGTTCTGGGGGTTTCCATGGATGGTGCTATCCCGAAGCATCATAAGAAGGGACCCTTCGAGGATTGATGGTGGGGATAAAGAATTCGATACAGACCATGTTTTGGGCCAATCCAAGGTTGGATTTAGGGAAACATAAAAGGAAAGAGAGAATACTCTCAAAATGAAATATCCTTCTTCATCTCTCTCTTATCAAAACGTACTTGCAAATTGAACCTAGACACGATTTGTCTACGCACAGGTGCTTTAACCGCTGGGGTCAACGAACCTCTAAGAAGTTTTTGCAGGTCTTAGAATCCTTTACGACAGACTCAGGCTGAAGGTGGTCAAGTCTAGATCTTGGCTGGTACTTCAGTACCTCTAGGCCTATTGTTGGTATTTTGATCTAATCTCTAGACATGCGGCATAGTAGGGCATCCTGATGGCTACATCCAACTTAGAAACCTAGTTTGACCCGTAGGATTTTGCTAAGGGACTAGCAAAAGCTAGGCATGGGGGTATGATGGGAACACCATCATAGGCCCTAACTAGCCACTTTTAGTTAGGTATGATTGATAAAAGCTCCTACATAGCCATCTAAGGGTCAAAATTTCATGTTATTCTAATTTGAGAAAAGAATAGGAAATCAAGGTTAATTATGTAATTTTAACATCTTATCACAAATGCAGATTAACTATGAGGTCACTCAAGGGTTAAATGAAGGTCAAAAGAGCTTAAAAGTCCAAAAAAGTGGGTCAACATTGTCAGAAATGGGGTTTGTGCATTTCAAGAACCAAAATAACACATAAAATCCTGATTATCAACCCACTTAAATTAAAGAGATTTTAGTCAAGATAAAATTCAGCTAAACCTCCTAAAAATCATAGAAAAATATTCTAAGAGATTTGGTATCCTTGGTTTAACCATCTAAACTCATTTTGACCTAGAATAGTGTCTCAGATGGAATTTTGCCCTAATTTGGGCTTCTATGCAAATTGCCTAGTCAAATGTGGTCAAAACTGAAATCCAACTTCGCCATTAGATTCCTTGGATCCAAATTAGGTTGGTACCAAAATTTGGGCCTGATGAACATGTTTCGACGAAGGAAAGTTGGGGTTAGGAGAAATCTATCACCGTAGTTGCAAAACATGTTATAAAATATAATTTTTTTCCGAAACTCCAAGGGAGTCCCGGGTCAAACACAGGGAGGCAACGTTTATTTTCGTTGAAATCCGTGCTTCATGTTGTTTCTTTTTGTTATTTTTCTATGTTTTTGTAATAAAGAGACAAGCAAGATAACTTCACAAAGTGGAGAGAACAAATTTGATATATCTCAATGTGATGCATATGTTTATTACAATATGTTAAAATAATATAAAAGAGATAAGGGTGAGAAACAATCTCCTGGATCAACTGTTTGACGAGACGACGACGCTTGGCGGCAGCTTGGATGGAGGAGGTGAGTGGCTGGACAACGGGGATGACATGTCGGAGGACGCTAGGTAGAGGAATGCTTCACCAAGGCACGAAACGGAGATTAGGAGGTGGAGGTGATCTTCTACCGGAATGGAGGTGGGAGGACGGATCCAAGGCTCCCTATGAAGATGGTGAGAGGGACGAGGAATATTTGGTGGGGTAAGGGATCACTACACTAGTAGTTCACCTTTGGAGCTTGGGAATGAGCTCTTGGGAGCTTTGATGGGCTTCTAGAGCTCTAGACTAGGTGGGAATAGAAAAGGTAGAGATGATGTTCAAAGGGAGATGAAAGGGGTTTTAAAAAGGTGAAGAAGGTGAAAAGGTAGACCATGTGCATCAATGCAGTGCATCAGACATGCGTGGGCGTGCACTGCCCGCACATAGCTACGTGCAGTGCAGCACACACGTCTGCGAATCACGGGCACCGTAGCTGTTGTCCCCGCGCAACGCAGTTGAGGCTCTGGAGGTCTGCGGCCCATTGGATAGCATCTAAGGGTGGGATCGGAGGCAGATCCATGCTCACAAATCACACACCCTTCATGCCTTTTCTGGCAGGGGTGGATATCCACCGTTTAATCCCAATCACGTGGATGAGGAGCACGCGTGGATCGTGCCCTCAAGAGATTTGAATCATGCTCATCGCGCGCTCGCGAAGATCCGATGACGGAGAATGCGCCTGGTCTTCATAAATGGGTGCTCCAGATGGCGCACGTCAGATCTAGCGTGTGTTGGCACGTCGTCGAGAGGCATCTGATCTGGCATGCGTAATCCTAACCACTCGATCAAGATCGTGCTGTCCAATTTGGCTGGTGTTGAGGCGGTAGCAGCGGATTACTGCTCGAACCCTCGTCAGCTCTTTGAAAAGCAGGTGCGCTACTACTGTGGTGAGGGTGTTGGTTGGTCGCATGGATGCTTTAGCATGCTACGGCCTTGACCTTTGGATGAAAATCCAACGGTCGTGATCAGTTCTTTAAGGTGCTTTAGAGGAGACCAGGTGACGTTGCAAGATTCTCAACCGTTGGATTGAGATCCAACGGCCAGAATTCTCTCCTTGAGGCATGGCTGGGGGACTACGACTCATGTAGGATGGCCTGGATGGCGCCACATGGCACCATCTGGGTCATCCATCTTCTTCTTCTTGCAGAGGGTACTACGAAGCTCTGATCAGAGTGATTGTTGCATGATGTGCATACATCTAAATAGCCAAAAATGTCTATTAATGCATGTTCTTAGTATCATATTAGCATCATGCATTGTAAATATTGCATAACATGCATAATCATGCATTAGGTCAAATTATACAAATTGTATAGTAATTGTCTCCTTTCATGGCCAGGGATAGGGTGACTTTTAATCAAGGCCTTGGACCGAGGATCCAACCGTACGAATCAGATTAGGGCGATGATTGGACTTCAACGACTCCAGGATCGCCCCGATTTGACATCCGTAGCACCGGATATAGTCTGAGGAAGCTCAGAAATTAAGGGCCAAGATGGTGTCAATCCGCACTTTAGACGACAAATCCGACCACAAGAATGGGTTCGGATCAACGATCGCAGCCTAACGACATGAAAATCGGTCCAATCCGACATCTATGGCACCGTCGACAACACACAGAACATGGATGGCTAAGATGGCGCCACGTGGTGCCATCTCAGCTGCCCAATTGACCCAAGGACCTGCAGCTGCACTTCTGAAGGCAAAGGTGGAAATGATCTGGGCCGTTGGATCTTGATCCAATGGCCACAGGTGTGCGTGCCTAATTCCTAATCAAGACTAAGCAGCTCCTGTAGCGTAATGGCCATGCAGCTACGGGCGAGATAGAGGTCGCGCGTTGATTTCGGTCGTCAAATGCAAATCGTGCGGGCAAGGAGCGGGCGACGTGGCGCAACAGATGCGCGCAGTTCACACACCTGTGATCCTACGCAGATGCAAACACCCGGTAAGATGGGGGGCTTGATGCATTCTGAGCTGTTGGATAAGAGATCCAATGGTTGAGGAGAGGCAAGCACTGACTCTCAACGGCTGAAGAAGAAGAGTTCAAGCGCTTTAAGCTGTCCGACCTCTTGATCGGATGGCTGAGAGTGCAAGAATGTGGCTTTTGCATTGAGGCTCGAGGAAGGAGAGAGGGCGCCGGCAGGTGCGCACGTAAGGCCACGATCGGGTCTTTAGTGATGGAATTACCCTCATTTAATGTTTTAAATATGTAATGACCAAATTGCCCCCAATCCTTGCAACTATAAAAGGAGACCCCTACCCTATGAAATTCTAATCCCTTCTTCACTTCTCTCACCCCCTCCAAAGCTCTAAGAGCTTGTCCTAAACTCGGGAAGCTCCTCTAGAGTAAAAATTAGAATTTTTCCACCTTCTCCCCCCTTCGTAGAGCATCCCGCGGTTGTCCTCTCACTCCATTAGGGAAGTGGATCTCGTGACGATGAAGACGTCTTGCCTTGCTATTGATAGCGGAAAACTATGCAACCGAAGTTGGATTTGAAAAACCTATCGTTGTAGTTTGATTTGGGAATCAATCCGTCAACAAATAAAATTTTACCAAAATTCGTAAAGAAATTCTAGGTCAAACACAAGGAGGCTACGTCGATCTTAAATCCGCGATTATATTTTTTTGTATTTTTGTTTGAAAGTGAGATAATTACAATGGAATTTATATAAACAATAAGAGAGAGAGAACAATCACTTGATAAAATAATACTATTTTTACAACTAGAAAGCGGGAAATGATTACAAATAGAAAGCAAGAAATTCTATTCTAGAAAGTGATAAAAAGAAGGGAGAGAGATGTTATCTTCCTCGACGAATGCTTGGAAGATGAGCGAGACAGAGCGATGCCTGGAAGACGGAGGACAGAGTGGGAAGAAGGAAGACGAAGCAGGAAGAAGTAGGAACGAGGCAGCACGTCGTCGTCGTCGCGGGATCCACTTCCAGAACAGAGGCGAGAAAACTTGGATTTAGCTCTAGAGTAGCATTCCGGGTGTGGGACAAGCTTCTCTTGAGCTTTAGAGAGGGAGAGAGGTGAAGTAAGGGATGAGAATTTCGTAGGGTAGGGGTCTCCTTTTATAGTTGCAAGGATTGGGGGTAATTTGGTCATTACATAGTTAAAAGATTAAATGAGGGGATCCTTAGTGATGGATTTAAGCATCACTAAAGACCCCACGTCGTCGCAACTTCGTGCGCACGCCCGCCTCCTCGCCTGCTGCGCTCTCAATGCTTGCCCATGTCCAAGAAATCTCAGTCAGCCGATCGCGAGATCGGATGGCTAAGATCGCTCCTCGCCCGCTTTAGCTTCGCCTAACCACGTTCCCATGCATGCGATGAAGCGTGCAAAAGCACGTCATCGCACGCGTACGCGATCGAAAGCACCTCCTCGTGCCACATCTCCGCTCCTCGCCCGCATGATCGCCATCTGAAGGCTGAATTAAGCCTGCTCCCACACCCATGCCTGATTTAAGGCGCAGCAGGGCTTGAACCCGCGCCTCGTGTCTCGCCTGCAGCTGCATGGCCATTGCACTATAGGTGCAACTTAGTCTCGTTTAGGAATTAGGCACTCACTCCTATGGCCATAGGATCAAGATCCAATGGCCTAGGTCGTTCGAGCCTTTTGCCTTATGAAGATGAGAGCGAGCGCATCTGAGTAATTCCTGGCCGTTGGATCAAGATCCAACGGCTAGGATTGCATGATGAAGAGCCCTTGGAGATGCAGCAGTAGGTCTTAGGGCTGATTGGGCAGTTGAGATGGCACCACGTGGCACCATCTTGGCCGTCCATCTTCTGTGTGTTGTAGATGGTGCCACAAATGTCGGATTGGACTAATTTTTGTGCTGTTAGGCTGCGATCGTCGATCCGAACCCATCTGTGCGGTCAGATTTTTCATCTAAAGTGTGAATTGATACCATCTTGGCCCTTGATCTCTAGGCTTCCTTGACTATATCTGGTGCTACGGATGTCCGATTAGGACGATCTTGGAGTCGTTGAATTGCAATCGTCGCCCTGATCAGATCCGTATGGTTGGATCTTCGATCTGAGGCCCCGATTAAAAGTTGCCTAGTCCTTGGCCATAAAAGGAGACAATTACTATACAATTTATACAATTTGACCTAAATGCATGATACTAATATAACAGTAAGAACATGCATTAATAGATATTTTTGGCTATTTAGATGCATGCACATTGATAGAGAGAAGTTCGCTTGATTAAATTAGCAATAGAATGATTTATCGTTGTAATTTGTGTGGTGGAAATCTCTTAATCAAAGATTAAAATAGATATCAATTTAAACCACAGAAAAGATGTCGTATCCACAGGGGGGTGTAGGCTTAATAAAATCATGAAAATATTATTTCAAAGATTATTTCCTGAAATTATGTCATGCACACATGGAATTGATCATGAAATCTAAAGAGTGTGAGTGCATAAGAGAATAAAAGTGAACATGAGAGGATATGCACGCAATTTCAACTTAATAAAATAATAAATCCTTAAATCCTTTTTTTTTGAGAAAGAAAGGAATGCTATCGAATCAACGATAGCAAACCAGGAGAGCTATTATTGATAATAAAAAATATTTACAAGTTCGACTCCCAATGCTGTATGAGACACCAGCAAAAATTTACAATATTTTCCACATACATTGGGGTCTTTTGAAAAACACACTCATTTCTAGCCCTCCATACAACCCATAACACAGCCACCATGTGTATATAAGGCTTATTCCCATCCACAAGGTAGCGCCACAAATTCCCCCAAGTGGGTAAGGACTCGTTGCAAACTCTCTTCCATACATAATCAGTGATCGCACATGAAGAAAAGATATGAATGCTAGAATCACTATGCAGCCCACATAAAAAACAAAACTGGGCGGGGGTTCCCATCCTTCTATGCCTCAGATCTCCAGTAATCAATCCATCCCTCCTGCAGAGCCATAAGAAAATTTGTAACTTTACTGGTATTTTTAACTTCCATAGCTTTTTCCCCATTTCTTCATCTTCCGCCATCCTGGAGGACATTATCAACCTGTCATAGGCAGCCGCAGTAGAAAAATTACCTTCCCATTTGTATGTATCATAATCCTGAGGCATGGGTTTGAAAGTCGCAAGCTCTTGCATGAGACGTTCAGTCTCTACACGAGATCTTGTTTCATGATTATTCCACCCACCATTATTTAACAACCACTGCTCCGAATCCACATCCCAATAATTGGCTACCACTGCATTTTTATTTGCAGCCAGAGCATAAGCAAGGGGGAACCTGTCTTTAAACGTTCCTCCATGTACCCAATTTTCCAGCCAAAACTTGAAGCTTTTTCCATCACCTAAAACTAATTTGATAAAATTCCAATTATCTTTCAGGGCCCGCACCACAGAAGACCAAAAGGGGGACGGTTTATGTGGGTTAAGACGATTTATCTCATCATTGGTACTCCCATAACTGTCCTGGATAATTTCTGTCCAAATTTTTTTTCCCCCTGTAGCAATCGAACAACCCACTTCAATAGTAGCGCTTCATTAAATTCTTTGAGGGATCTAACACCCAGACCTCCCATCTGCTTAGGTTTGCAAACTGATTCCCACTTTAAGGGTTGAAAAAAGGCCCCTTTCCAAAAAAATCTTTTCCGCATCACCTCCAGCTTTTTCCAAATAGAATTCGGAGCTCTAAGGAGAGAGAAAAAGAAGATGGGAATCGAAGTGATAACAGAATTCAGTAGTATATACCTCCCCCCTTTTGATAAGTATCTACTGCTCCAGCCCTCCAATTTCGTAGCTACCTTTTTAAAGAGGAAAGACCAATCTGCTTTCTTCATCTTAGAACATTTCAGAGGCAGACCCAGATATTTAGTCGGCAGTGGAACCATAGGTGTACCAAGAATGGTGGAGATCTCATTCTGTAACCCACTATTCATCCCAAAACAGACCAGGGAAGATTTACTACAATTCAATCTGAGACCAGAAACCTCCCCAAAAATTTTTACCATATGTAACAGAGCCTGCGCTTCTCTCTTCCCCCCTTCCACAAGAAAAACAGTATCATCAGCATATTGAAGTACAGGGGCTAGAGCCCTATGATTAGACAGTGAATACCCCATTATAAAACCATCCGCTGCCAGTTTACAGGCAAATCTAGCCAAAGTATCCACCGCAAGGTTAAAAATCAGAGGGGCAGTAGGGCAGCCTTGCCTTACTCCACATTGGGGCTGAATCCAAGAGCGACATGGTTTACCATTTATTAATGGGGAAAAAGAGGCTGTCGTAATGCACCTCTTCACCCATTGAATCAGTAAAGGTGGAAATTTTCTCCTAAGAATCTCCCACAAGTATGACCAGGAGATTGAATCATAGGCTTTGGAAAAATCAACTTTCCACAAGAAAGCCTTAGATTTTCTCCTATGCCAACCCATAATAATCTCCTGCGCAACAATGAATGACTCCTGTAAAGATCTCCCAGGAAGAAAAGCTGACTGAACAGGCATTATCAAGTCCTTTAAAACCTTCCGCAATCTATTAGCAATAATCTTACTAATAATAAGATAGATGGAATTAGATAGCGCAATGGGTTTGTAATCAGAAAAACTTTCCGCACAAGATTTCTTAGGCAGTAGAAACAGATAAGATTTGTTCAGCCTCTCAAATCCTGAGTTGCCCAATTCAAACTCGTGAATAACCTTTAACACATCCTCCTTAACCACATTCCATAGCTCTTTGTAGAAAACACCTGAAATCCATCTGGACCAAGAGCACGTTCATTATTTAATTCTTTAATAGCTTTTAGCACTTCTTGTTCAGAAATAGGGGACACAAGCATGTCTCTTTATTCATTATTTACACAAGGGAAATCCATTGCTGCCAGCCTCCAAGAAACTCTGGGAGCAGCCTTGGACATTTCTTTAAAAAATTTACTTGCTTCAGATCTGATCTCCTTAATAGAGGTAATAATTCTTTCTTCAACTTTAATAGAAGAGATAAGGTTGGATCTCCTTCTACCACTGGCCATAAGATGGAAAAATTTTGTATTCGCATCACCCTCTTTAAGCCATAACTGTCTGGATTTTTCACGCCAATCCATTTCTGTTTTCAGATCTTCATCCCCCACAACTGATTGCATCTGCTGCCTCAGCTGCTGCTCCTGTTGGTTCAAAGCCAGCCTACACTCTTTCAGATCCAAATCCTTGATGACTGTCAAGGCTTCCCTCCTCTTCTGGTCTCTAATCAGATTCACAGCCTGCCCATATTCCTTCAACATTTCACGCAGACCAGCCAGTTTTGAAGCAAACTGCTGTGTGGCAGTGCCTTGAACAAACTTGCTTTGCCACCACTGAGAAACCATTTTCATGAATCCATCTTCCCTAAGCCATGATCTCTTGAGTTTGAAGTAAGATCTTGTGTCTGCATTCACTCCACTATCCCAAACCAAAGGTGTGTGATTAGAGAACGGCCTATCAAGGCTCAACACAGCTGATAGTTGATATCTCTCTAACAAACTAGGACTGCCAAAGAATCTGTCCAATTTGGAAAGCTTCCCACTGCCATTCCTCCAAGTATACTCCACACCACTGATGGGGTATTCAGTCAAGCCCATGTTCTGCACAGCCAATTGGAAGCCAGCTGTAGAACTATCCACTCTCCCATCCGGGTTATCATCACCAGAAAGATAGCAATTGAAATCACCCCCTAACAACCATGGGGTCTCTTGCACTCTTTGATGCATTGCATATAGTTCCTCCCACAAGCCAACTCTATCTGCTGCCACACAAGGACCATATATGCAAGAAATAAACCATTCCATATCTCCTTGAGGAGATTGACATTTACAAGAAATTAAAAACCTATCACGAATAATTTCAGTTACTGACATGGAAGATTTTCTCCACCAAAAAGCCAGTCCTCCAGACTGACCAGTAGCACCCTTAGCTGCAATATCATTACGACCCAGTTGCTTAAAACATTCCCATTCTTGACCATTTTCCCTCTCCAAGTGAGTCTCTTGTATAAGAGCACAGTCTATCTCCCACTCAGAGAGATATCTACACAATGAAGTCCTTCTCTGTTTGTTGCGTAGCCCACGCACATTCCAAGACAAAACTCTCATTTCTCATTAGAGAGATCCCCATTGGCCTTGCAGCCCACATATTCAACCATAATGGAATTAGCAATACATTGCTCCTCAATAGGAGGCAAGGACTCCTTCCTTCTCCTTCTCAACATGTATGGAGATCTACCCACACCTCTTTTTTTATTTGAACCATTGCCATACTGCAAATCAGCAGGAATATCAAGTTGCATCTGGACTGGCTCTTTAATCAACAAATCCTTCCCTGTCCTGCCCACTACCATACTGCAGTTCATCTCAGAATCTGCCATTGAAGTCTCAGCAGCCTCCAAATAGCAGTCCTCTTTAACAATCATGGCTTGACTGCTATCAGCAACAGAAACATCATCTCCCATCTGATGTTCCTCAGCCATGGCACAGTGACAGTCCTTCCTCTTTTTGGTTTCAGGAGCATCAGCAAGAGGAGTGCATCCACATCTGTCACTTTGATTTCTCTCCTCACTATTGGTTCCAGACTTCATTTTATTCTCAGATGACTTATCTTGACCACATTCAGCCTACCCAGACACCTGTCCAAGAGCAGTAAGTCTAACAAGCCAAGAAGTGCCCCCACATCTGACTATGATCGAATCAGGAATTGAGCCAACATTTGTAACTTCTACCTCGACTTTTAGAGACCTAATATCCCCCTCTCCAATCAAAACTTCAAAACAATCACAGATTGAAGCAAAACCAGGTAACATTTTAGAGACAACCCCCTTTAGCCGCAAGTGCAATGGCAGACCATAGATCTCAAGGAGGATCCTCCTAGAGGTCACTCTTTGTGGAGGGCGCTCAGACAGAGCCCCATCAAATGGGGAGACCATTCTCCAAATCACACTGACTTCTTCGAAATTTCTTGAGCGAAACCTCAATCGTTCCACATCTAGCATACCCAAACCATACACCAAGAAGTGAGACTGGGATAACATGGCTATCTTCCAGCCCGCAGAAACAAGATCCAGGGAACATACCAGATTCTGAAACATTGCCATTGACGGCCTACCTGCCATGATCTCTCCAATCAGAGCACCTCTCGATGTGATCTCTGCAGTCGAGATCTCCTCTGAAGATGGGATCTCAACTTCAATTGTGTGGCTACCCAGTGTCGGCGGCAGCGAACGAGCTTCATTCTTGACCCTCCAGATAGGATGCGAGACTGCCCTCTGAGACCGCCAAGAAATCCTCCTAGGGCATGACTCACTCTTGTGTCCTTCACTCCTGCATTCCAAGCAAATAAAGGGGTTTTTACAAATCGCTGCCACATGCCCCCTTCGTTTGCATCTGAAGCAAAGAACCTCTCTATTCTTTCTCCTCCAGGAACGTCTTCGAGCATTTTCAGACGACCTAAAGAACCTCTCCTGCCAAATCCGCTCCCTTCTCCTCCAAGCCCTCGATCTCCACGTCGTCCATTCACCTTCTGCTCCAGCCCTGGACGGCTCCGCCCCATAGTCGCCCTCCGCCCAGCATCGATCGCCCTCCTCCCACCTTCGCCCCATTTCACCCTTCAAATTCACCACTTCTCCAACTATCAATTATATCAAAATCAAAATCCTTAAATCCTTCCACACCAATGGCACCAAATGTAAATTTTAATGCGAGTTTCACTGTAGCAAAATAGGACATTTCAAGCCCTTGTGCGTGCGAGGAAGAGGAGGGATGGATGGTTGTGCCGTGCTCGAAGGAGGTCGAGGTCACCGAGAGGGTTCGAATGGTGGTGGTGGCGTTGTCAAAGGTGGTCGGAGGTCGCCAGGCAACGGGTTGTCCACCAATGGTGGTGGGTTCCTCCGTATGTGCGCGTGGACTGCCGTCGGCATTTCTGATGATGTGGCGGTGCTCGTGGAACCGAGGTGAGTGCAGTGGAGTCAACTGCACGTCGAATGGATGGCTGTGGTGATGGCTGCGTGGAGGTGTTCGCGGTGGTTAATGGGTTCTTCTTTGTTGGTGAAGCTTCAAGAAGGAGGAGAGGAGAGGGTGCGACCGGCTGCTTGCTGTAGACGGATGAAGGCCGCAGGGAGGTCGTGTGGCCGTTCTCTTCGCACGGTCGACTGCTGCTGTGAGCGCGTGAGGGGCTACGCATGGGGGTCAGCTACTGCTGTGGGCACATGAGGGGCTACGCGTGGGGGTCGGCTGCTGCTGCGGGCACATGTGGGGCTATGCTCGAGGGTCGGCTGCTGCTGCAGGTGCGTGAGGGGCTGCGTGTGGGAGAGGTTGGTGTTGCGCACTATTGTTGGCTGTGGTGAGAGGGCAGTGAGAGGGCCACAGTGCAGGTTCTACTTCACGGCACACGTAGAGTCCACGGTGGTGCGGTTGGAGGTGATCCCTGATAAGTCCATAAAAATGGACTAATATTAAGCCTAAGTATATTTAATCGTACAGTTTAGGTATGTTAATAATGGCAATTAAGTTGTAGAATATTTGTACGCCTCATGATTTAAGTTTATAACATTCTATAACTTAATTATTTTGTTGTTTCTATGTGCAGGTAATAAAATGGAGAAAGAACAAGGGTGCGGGGGATAAATTTCCCCAACAACCGCAACTCTTTCCCCCCTCCCCCGCCGCACATGGGGTTAATCTTCCGCCGCCCTTCAATTGACGAGGCTTGAAATAGTTAAGGGATTTGAAAATCCCTTAACTCACGCACGCGGGGAGAGAGAGGAATTAAAAAGAGAAGAGGTGCACTTGGGATTGATCTTCATCTTCCTCCTGGCGGGAAACTACTTAGCAGACACTGTGGTTCCAGGAAGGGAAGCGTGCACTGTGCCCTCTTCCCCCTTGCGGGGAAAAACCTCCGCCATTTGCCGGTGCACCCTCCTTGCGCTCCTCTTCCATCTTGCAGTTCAGCGCGCCCTCACCAGCGTGCACACGCCTGCACCACGCCTGCAGACCGCTTCCTGCCTTAAAGGCCATCTACCTGCCCGCATGCACCAAGTCGCGCCTCTAAACCGCGTGCCCTGCTGCAGGTGCTCTCAACGGCACTCCATCTCCAGCGCCCTGCTGCAGGCGCTCTCAACCGCACGCCATCTCCAGTGCCCCCTGCTGTAGGCGCTCTCAACCTTGTGCCCTGCTGCAGGCGATCACGCCTCTCCGCCCGCGCGCCTCTCCCTCCAGCCACTACAGGCGCTCACGCCCTCTCCGCCCATGCGCCTCTCCCTTCAGCGCCATCTGTAGGCACATCACTCCACCTACTTGTAGACCGCACGCCTGCAAGCGCGCTCCGCCACCCATCTGCAGGCGCACCTGCGAGCGTACGCCTGCACACCAGTGCACGCACGCCCGCACATCAGCGCGCGCAAGCCCTGCAGCAGCACCTCCGCCTACTTGTTCAACAGGCCGGAGCTCCGGCCACCACCGCTGGCCACCTCTGGCCACCTGCGTCGCCATCGCTGCCACCACCGGAGAGCTCTCGACCTCGTCGTCCTCTTGAGCCTTGCATCAACCCCCGTGGTGCTCTCCCTCTCTCTCAAGGAGGAGAGATGAAAGAAGCCTTGTTTTCCCACTATTTAAAATTTACATTCAATTCCATTGCCACCAATTTGATTATTATTATATTGTGGCAGAATTGCGTTCAAACACTCGTAATTCTTTATAATTGCATGGTATTGATATTAACTAGTTTAGAGATTGATTTTGGGCTTAACTTAAGTACTAATTGTCTTTAGTACACATCACATGAAAATTTCATGAATTCATCCTAAATTTACTGAGGATTTCTACGAGGGAAAATTACACTTATACCCTTAACTTTTTAGGTTATTGCAAATCTACTTTCCTTCACATTTTAAGTCCGATTTGAAAAGGGATTTCGCACTATCCGAAATAACATTAAATAATTAAGTATTGATTACACCATTGCCTCCGTGTGGACACGACCTGCTCTACTGCGAGTTGTTATTTTCATTATTTTTGATTAGTCGATTTTTCCAGCACTTAAATACTATAACGCTAAGCGAAAAGTCGTCTATCAAAATTGGCGCCGTTGCCGTGGATCGAACCTGGGTCGCCCGCGTGACGGGCGGAAATACTCACCACTATACTACAACTATTATGGCACTTTTGTTAGGGGAACAGGTACTTTTGATAAGTCAATTAAAATGGACTAATATTAAGCCTAAGTATATTTAATCGTAAAATTTAGGTGTGTTAATAATGGCAATTAAGTTGTAGAATATTTGTACACCTCATGATTGAAGTTTATAACATTCTATAACTTAATTATTTTATTGTTTCTATGTGCAACTAATAAAATGCAGAAAGAATAAGGGTGGGGGGGATAAATTTCCCGAATAGCTGCAACTCTTTCCCCCCTCCCCTGCTGCACATGGGGTTAATCTTCCGCCGCTCTTCAACTGACGAGGCCTGAAATAGTTAAGGGATTTGAAAATCCCTTAACTCATTCATGCAGGGAGAGAGAGGAATTAAAAAGAGAAGAGGTGCACTTGGGATTGATCTTTGTTACGAACGTGGCATCAGACAGGTTTTTAAGACGTCTGGGAAGTGGCCCAGACGTCTGACCAGACGCCTGGAACCCTTCCTAGACGTCTGACCTGACGGGGTTGCGTCTGCGCGCCTGCGTGCGTAGTTTGCACCCGCCGCTCTCGTTCCTCCTTTTCCTCTCTCTCCTCGCATGGCCTTATAAGGCCCCCTTGCCCTCTCCCTCACCCTCATCTCCACCGCCTTCCTCTTCTCCTTCTCCCTACCAGTGCGAGAGCGTAAGCGAGCGAGGGAACGGCGGCAGCAGCAGCCGCGACGAGAGTGCGGGAAGGAGGGTTGCGAGCGGAAGGGAGAAGCTCGACTGCGAGGGTTCGAGCTTGCCGGGGCAGCTAGAGCCAGCCGGTGGGGGAGCAGCGGGCGTGGGGTGTTGCGGAGGGGCTACTGTAGCTCGGGCAGCAGGCGGACGGGGCGCAGCGTGGCCGTGCGTTGCGGCCGGAGAGCGAGTCGGGCTCTGGTTCTGCAAAATTTTCCAAAACCTGATGTCTAGGCTTACGAACAGGAGACGGTGAAGACGTCTGGAGGGCTGTCCAGACGTCTGACAGGTAAGATATTTCTATCTTCTTCCTTCTTTGCGCGTACGTCCATGCAGCCGTCCGCCGCGACTTCGTTTGCGCTTCGTCGTGCTGAGAGCAGGAGTGTGTGTGCGCAGGTTCCGCTCGGGAGGGCGCGAGGGCTCACCATCCCACGTAAATCAGACGTTTGGCCGCAATGCCAGACGACGGAGAGGACTTCCAGATGTCTGGGGTGACAATCGGACGTCTTGGAACTAAGCCAAACACCCCAGCAGGCTTCTGGACGTCTAAAGGACTACACAGAGCTAAGGTACAATCTGACCCACCTTTTAAGATGTTTGGAAGAGGTTCCAGACGTCTGATTTTGGACAGTTTCATCGTTTTTAACTCGTTTAGGGCCCGTTCGGAGTCCGTTTTCCGCGTTTCGAGTTGCGTTCTTTCCAGAATAAAATCCTATACCCGTTTACAGTAATTATATACCATTCTGAGAAACTCCTTATGTTTGATCCCTGTGTTAGGACCCCATTTCATTGCAGTCTTGGGCGTTGCGGAGGCACGCGGATTGCCGACCACGCCCCCAGTACTCCCGTTGTAGCTGGTAGAGTGGCTTTTAAATTATTTAGCATAATTTGTTACAATTGTGGAAAAATTAATAGAGTCTAGGGCATTGCATGTACCCTAGGACTGAGAAACTAGATTGAATGATAAATCCTAGGGTATTGCATGAATCCTAGGACTGGAAAACTAGATTGAATGATAGAACCTAGGGTACGTTATGAATCCTAAGACTGGAAAACTACTGGAATATATAAATATTGCAGTCTTGGAAAAGTGGAAAGGAAATAATAGCTACCTGTAAATTAATAGCTGCCTGTTATGAATGAATAAATATGATTGAGAATATGGGTTGTATGAACGTAAAACTGGAACAGTGAAACCTACAATGGCCAAACAAAAAGAATACGAACCCTACAGGGAATTAGGAGTAGAACTCCTGGAAAGAGAATAGAATGGAACTGAGAAAGTGAAACGTGGAAGTGTGTTGTCTCTTGGGTACGTGGTACCAAAGAGAGCACACATTACCTCTTAGTGTAGAGGGGAGCTTGCCGCCCTCAGGTTGAGACCAGGGTGGGTTTGGCCACTGTACACCGACTTGCTGGCCCTAGCGTACGCAGTACCGAGGAGAGCTACTAGTGTAGGGATGCACTAGCTACCCCACGAGCCCCGGGGTTCTGCTAGCCTCCTACACCGACTTGTTAGGCCCACTGGGCAAACCAGGGTAGTCAGGCGAGGGTGCGCGGACTGTGGAGGGGTTGGACCCCTGTTACTGAGAGGGCTCTTCCCTATACCGGTTTCGTGTTGTGTTTTGAGTGCACTCGTTAACGGAAACGACTGACCACGTGCCAGTGCAGGGTAGCTACCCGTGCACTTATCGCGCGTGCCGTAGTCATCATTACGTCTGTGAGCGACCTTGGGGTGGTTGATTGAGGGTAGGACCACCACGGGGGACTCTCCCGGCCAGGAGAGAACCACGTGTTACTTCTACTCTTCGGAAAAGACTGCAATCAAGATCGTTCCCACGAGGAACATTCGAGATCAAGTGAAGGATCTGAGAAATAAATAAATCGTGAAATAATAGAAAGACGTAAACAAAGAAAGTAAAAATATAACAGCTACTGTACACTCTACTGCTTCTTTAGATTTTAGTTGCCAATCTACTCAGTGTTTCGTTGACGTGTTACACTGGTTACTTTTCAGGACCAGGTGTTGAGCAGCCAGGGTCAGCGGCTGCAGAGGACGCTGGGCCTAGTAGGGTCCAGTAGAGTTACCCGCAGTTCTTTTTGTACTTTTCTTCCACTGTAGTGAGTAGTTTCCTTGTTACTCCTTATACTTCTTTATTGTAAGCTTCATGTTATGTACATATTTGTTGTTCTACTGTTGTGGTGGTGTATACTTTAGTAGTTCCTTTTTTTACTGCTGTATTTTGTTACTGCTAGTTATATTAATGCTGAATGTGGTTTATTTTACTGCTCTTTTGGTTACTTCCTCGTTGGACGACTAGGTCTTGGGATTAGTTGAGTCGGTCTGATTCTCATGTCTTGTAGGGACTCGGGAATCGGGTCGTTACAGTCTTCATCTTCCTCCTGGCGGGGAACTACTCAGCAGACATTGTGGTTCCAGGAAGGGAAGCGTGCACTGTTCCCTCTTCCCCCTTGCGGGGAAAAACCTCCACCATCTGCCAGCGCTCCCTCCTTGCACGCCTCCTCCTTCCTGTAGTTCAGTGCACCCTCACCAGCGCGTGCACACCCGTACCACGCCTGCAGGCCACTTCCTACCTTCAAGCGCCATCTGCCTGCCCGCACGCACCAAGCCGCGCCTCTCAACCGTGCGCCTTGCTGCAGGCTCTCTCAATCGCACGCCATCTCCAGCACCCCACCTGCTGCAAGCGCTCTCAACCGCGCGCCCTGCAGCAGGCGCTCACGCCCTCTCTGCCCACGTGCCTCTCCCTCTAGCCACTGCATGCACTTACACCCTCTCCGCCCGCGGACCTCTCCCTTCAGCGCCATTTGCAAGCGCACCGCTCCACCTTCCTGCAGATCGCATGCCTGCAAGTGCGCTCCGCCACCCATCTGCAGGTGCACTAGTGTGCGCACACTCGCACACCAGCGCGCGCAAGCCCTACAACAGCACTGATTAGCCCATAGTTGTGGGCTATTTAAGTATTTAAGTGCCTACACATTAGGTTAATTCTAACATTTATTTAGTATAAATTAGGATGTAAATAGATTAATTCATAGTTTTAATCTAATTACATAATCCATACATTGCATTCATATCTTAAGTGCATTTAGAATTAGCTTAGAATAGCATTCATCTAATTAGATAACCAATTAGGTATATTGTTTTTATTAACATAGAAGTTGAGGGTCTATACATAAATAACCCTAATATTTTAATAATATTTTCTTTATTCGTCTTCTTTCAGAACGGCTGGCTGCCGCTCCAACGCCCGCGTGATGCAGTGAAAGCCATTCAAGGGGGAGTGTATACGGTGGATCTGGTCGGCAGCTGATTTCAAAATTGTTCATGCCACTACAAAAGGAGCACGGAGGCAGCCGAGCAAAGCAGGCCTCCGCCACCGACCCACCACTGTGCAGAGAGATCCTCTCTCTTCCACTCCACACTACCGGCCTCTACCGTGGCGGCGAGTCTCCACCACCGTGGGCGTGTGGTGTGACAGGCCACACCGCCATCCGGAGCTCGCCCGCATTACCGTGAGCACCTTAGCGTGCAACTCCCTCGCCGTCGTCGCCGACCACCGTCACCAACCTACTGATCACCCACCCTCTCAGTAACTTAAGACGTCTGGGAAATTTCCCAGACGTCTGAAGTTACCCGCTCACTTCACCGCACACGCCTGAAGTCGCTTGCAGACCCCTTCCCGCACCTGCAGAACCTTCAGCGCACCCACGTCCGTCAACCTTCAGCTCAAACACGCACAACCGCCTGCAGTCCACGCCGTTCACCACACCGCCTGCAGAACCGCCAACAACCGACCTGTGCAGCTTCCACCGCACACGCCAGCGCCCGCCTGCAGACCACCGCAGCCACGCCTCCGCGCGCCAGCGCCCTCCGCAGACCCTCCGCGCGACCACGCACAACCGCCTGCAGAACCGCCAGCAACCGACCTCTGCAGCTTCCACCGCACACGCCAGCGCCCGCCTGCAGACCACCGCAGCCACGCCTCCGCACGCCAGCGCCTTCCGCAGACCCTCCGTGCGCCCACGCACAACCTCCTGCAGAATCGCCAGCAACCGACCTCTACAGCTTCCACCGCACACGCCAGCGCCCGCCTGCAGACCACTGCAGACCGGGTCGATCTTTCGCTTTTAAGTCGTTTGTAGTTTAATGTGGTGGAAAAATCGACTAATCAATTTTTAATAAGAAATAACCACTCGCAGAGGAGTGGGTCGTATCCACAGGGAGGCAATAACGTATTAAAATTCGCGCTACTTAAAAATGTTTGTTCGTAGTCAATTTGGACAAGAACCAAGCCAAGATTGCCTTTAGATTAAGGTTTAAGCAAGAAATAATGCTGAAATGGCAATTATGAGAAACTACAGGATATTTCCGCAATGCAGAGTGAATAGAATATGAATAAAATCTGGCAATGGCAGAAAATGTAAATTTTAATCAACGCTTTACTGTAGCAAAACAGGGGAATTTTTTTCCCGTTGTCTTGCGCGACGAGGAGCCGATGGCCGGGCGCGGGAAGCTCGGAGGAGGTCCCTTGGATCAAGGGCTTCGAATCGGTGGTGGCGGGGAGTCGCGCGGCGGCCGGAGGTGGCCGGACGAGCTCCGGCGGAGGTGCTGCAGGCGGTTGTGCGTGGGCGCGCGGAGGGTCTGCGGAGGGCGCTGGCGCGCGGAGGCGTGGCTGCGGTGGTCTGCAGGCGGGCGCTGGCGTGTGCGGTGGAAGCTGCAGAGGTCGGTTGCTGGCGGTTCTGCAGGAGGTTGTGCGTGGGCGCGCGGAGGGTCTGCGGAAGGCGCTGGCGTGCGGAGGCGTGGCTGCGGTGGTCTGCAGGCGGGCGCTGGCGTGTGCGGTGGAAGCTGCAGAGGTCGGTTGCTGGCGGTTCTGCAGGCGGTTGTGCGTGGTCGCGCGGAGGATCTGCGGAGGGCGCTGGCGCGCGGAGGCGTGGCTGCGGTGGTCTGCAGGCGGGCGCTGGCGTGTGCGGTGGAAGCTGCAGAGGTCGGTTGTTGGCGGTTCTGCAGGCGGTGTGGTGACCGGCGTGGACTGCAGGCGGTTGTGCGTGTTTGAGCTGAAGGTTGACGGACGTGGGTGCGCTAAAGGTTCTGCAGGTGCGGGAAGGGGTCTGCAGGCGACTTCAGGCGTGTGCGGTGAAGTGAGCGGGTAACTTCAGACGTCTGGGAAATTTCCCAGACGTCTTAAGTTACTGAGAGGGTGGCTGATCAGTAGGTTGGTGACGGTGGTCGGCGACGACGGAGAGGGAGTTGCACGCTAAGGTGCTCACGGTAATGCGGGCGAGCTCCGGATGGCGGTGTGGCCTGTCACACCACACGCCCACGGTGGTGGAGACTCACCGCCACGGTAGAGGCCGGCAGTGTGGAGTGGAAGAGAGAGGATCTCTCTGCACAGTGGTGGGTCGGTGGCGGAGGCCTGCTTTGCTCGGCTGCCTCCGTGCTCCTTTTGTAGTGGCATGAACAATTTTGAAATCAGCTGCCGACCAGATCCACCGTATACGCTCCCCCTTGAATGGCTTTCACTGCATCACGCAGGCGTTGGAGCGGCAGCTAGCCGTTCTGAAAGAAGACGAATAAAGAAAATATTATTAAAATATTAGGGTTATTTATGTATAGACCCTCAACTTCTATGTTAATAAAAACAATATACCTAATTGGTTATCTAATTAGATGAATGCTATTCTAAGCTAATTCTAAATGCACTTAAGATATGAATGCAATGTATGGATTATGTAATTAGATTAAAACTATGAATTAATCTATTTACATCCTAATTTATACTAAATAAATGTTAGAATTAACCTAATGTGTAGGCACTTAAATACTTAAATAGCCCACAACTATGGGCTAATCAAATACCCCCATGCCTAGTTTTTGCTAGTCCCTAGCAAAATTAAGCGAAACCTAGCACTCTAAGTAGACTAGTCAACTCACTTAGTCTTCCTTCAGAAGCATATTAAGTTCAGGTTCTAAACCCAAGGTCCCTAAGTAGTTGCTAAGTTACAGACTAGGTCGGCTAAAGACGAGTTGTAAGCACAAGTTTCCCTGATTTCTGACTCTACCCTAAAGTTTATTGATCCCTGAGATTAAAGCATCCGTGCTTTTGCATTTGTCCGAGTTATTTGAGTTAAAGGAATTTTTTTTTTTTTTTAATAAATATACTTTTTTTTTTTTTTTCTTCTAAGTCTAACCTCAGATCAGCTATCAACACGGTCTGTGTCGGATTCATTGTCCCCATTACCATACCTCGAAGGGTGCCTGGCTTTCGATGCTTCGAGATAGCACCGCCCATAACGACCCCAAGAACTCCTGGCAATCGACACTTCGAGATAGTATCGCCCATGGATTTCTTAAGCGAATTCAGGCCTATGGCAATCGGCACTTCGAGATAGGGCCGCCCATGGTACCTGAACCGCGCAATGCGCTTACATGCCCCCAGTAGGATGGATATCCTAAGAGACAAGCGCCAAGGAGGTAATATGTTACCATCGCATCCTCAAGGTGAGTATATACTCGACCTCTCCTGCGGCGGGAACTCTTCCAATCAAAATATGTTTTCAAGCCTTTCTTAAGTCAAAACTAAGAGAACCAAATCTCTTTTCAGAAATTAAGTTAATTACCAGACCAAGTGTGAACAATTTGGATGCTTGGGTTACAAGGACCCGTAAACCAAAAAGGTAGAATAAGACTCCAGGTACTACCCCACCTTTTAACTCAAACCCTAGCTTCCCTTCCTCAACCTCTTGAAAAATAGTCCGCAACTTAACTCCTACTTAAGTTTTTAAGTCCACAAAGGACCCTAAAGGTCTAAAGCTAGTAGCTTATTTAGCTTCTAAAGTTTGACCCTAGAATTAATTTAGTCTACGCTAGAGTTCTGATTTGCTTAAGAATGCAGGACTTAGCCAGTTAAGCTCAAAACTTTTTTTTTTTTTTTATATGTACAAATGTATGCAATTATGCTATGTATATCCCCAAGTACACCCCCCCATGCCTAAAATCTGCAATGTCCTCATTGCATAGAAGGATATTACCTGGGTCAAAGCTGGGCTGAATAGCCGAAGAACCTGCAAATCAGGTTCAAGAATTGCAGAAATAGGCCCTAAAAATGAGGAAAGCAAAGTTGGCCTAGAAAATAGGTAACCTAGGATGTTGGCGAGCTGATGATGAATCCCGATAGCAAATGCTCGCCCAACTAAAATGGGAATGAAATCTTCCCAGGTCACCAGAAGAGGTTCTAAAGGATAAACAGTTAAAATAACCTCCAAAGGGGTAGGGGTAGGATGACAAGGATCCTCCAAAAAGAATGGGGAAGGAATGGTATAGAGATAAACCCCCAGGGTAATGGACTGACTAAAGAAATCATCAATCCATACCCGATACTCCATTACAGAAAATATTGGTCTGTTAAGCCCCCTGGTCAGAACAAAACTGAGCAATTCTCTAAGGCAAGGATCGTCTAGGGTGTCCAAGTTACGAGGTTGTGGGATGGCCATAAGATCTAGGTTGGGTTTAATCAGCTTGGTGTCCATCCCAAACACTCTTTCTAAATCCTCAATTTCATCCCTAACATTCCTTGCACCATCACGTGGATCTTCCTGCTCTTCATTAGGAGTCACAATTTCGCTTTCAGATATAAGAGAATCAGAGGGTGACTTCGAAGTGAATGAAGGCAGGTTGGAAGCAACAGATCTAGGGATTATCCTATTAATGTCATCCCCGGGTTTTTGTTCTTTACTCACATCTTCCCCGGAGTCTATATGTGAATCCACATAAATCTTAGAAATTGCTTCCAAATTTTCCATCATTTTATCATGAGGAGAAATATCATCAATGGGTGTGCCAAGGAAACCTAATTTGGTCAAATTTGTGACATCCTCAGGGGCTAACTCTTCAAATAAGACATAATCACCCTTAGTGTCACTCCAAATCTTGAATGTAGGTTCCTCATATAATTCGTCTTCCTCCTCATCACACAATTCATCATGTACCCGAGGTCTAGAATCATTTAATATCTCAGCAGATCCCCTAGGGTGCTCTATCTGAGGTAAATTATTTACATTGGTTACATCAGACTCCTCAGATAGGTCAATTTCTTTAGGGTTAGGTTCCCTAAGGGTGGGTTTGAGTTCCATATCGTGATCAGAAGGGAGGGTAGGATTAACAACTTGACTTTGACCCACTTCATCAAATGTCACGAAAATACTATCATCTGGGTCGAGGTCTTCCAATGGAACCATCATTCCCTTCTTTTGACTCCAATATAATTCAGGTGGATACTCAACCTTATCATCATCTTCCTCGGGTTGCCACCATTCTTCATCCAATGCATAGCTACTTTCATGTGTTTTTTCCTCCCACCTAAAGTGTAGATCTCTCAAGGAAGTGTCATTTAATGGGGAGGTTCCAAAATCGATCCTCGAAAAGTAGCTATTCTCCCCAGAATTTCCCTTCAACTTAAAGTGTTGCTTTCCCACGGGAGATGCATCTATTGTAGAGGGGTGTACGTCCTCGTCAATGGGGCAGATTGGGTGGCTAATTTCATCTCTTTCTTGTTGGCCTGCTCTCAAAGATTCTCCTAACAATTCACTCATTTCATTTTGCATTTTCTGTATTTCCATCTTCAAAGAGGAGAGGTCATTTCTATCATAAGAGAAGTCAGGCTCAGACTTATAGTACCCAGGAGTGTTTGTCCAACCATTATAAGTTTTCAGGGAGGGTGGGTTGGGTATTTCTTTGGTATGTGGGATATTGGGCAAAGCAAATCTCGCTCCTGAGTTTTGCTCACTAATTTGGGGCTTAACTAGGCCAATACTCCTATAATAGGAGTAAAACGGATCCCAATGATTGTCATTATGTCCATCAAGGAATGGACCATCTTGGCGTCTGGGATCGAAGGATGCAAAGTGGGGGTGAGGGTGTGGGCAAGATGTGAAAGGATGAAAATCAATGTGGTCCATTCTAACTCACACTTCAATCAGAATTCCCCAAGCAAGACACAATTCAAAAAGGACCTTTTAGGTCTTTCCCAATTTAGGCTTTTGATTTTAAGTCAGATTGCAGGTGACAATACAATTTGTTCAATCAATTTACGCGCCTATTGTCGACCTACGGCTCGCCTAAAAAGACCTAGTTGGAGCTTAGGTGTTCTTCCCTAAATCTCAAATGGTCAAGTAAATCCAAAGACGGAAGATCGAGGGATGCAAGTAGGCCTAAGCCTTCCTTTGAAGCTGTGCTTTCGCGGTGCTCCTCAACTACCCCCAAAAATCCGTGACAGGGTATCCCCCTCTTTGGATTTACAAAACCTTTGATCTCAAGTTCCGAACACTTCAAAATCCAACGAAAGGAGGGCTCTTGTCCTAGTATTTCCAAACCTAAGGAGTGTCTAGAAACGTGCCGTGGTGCAAGTGAAATAAGTGTGCATACACCATCAAAGATTTTGAACTTTGAATCGCACGCCAAGTTTGAAAATCAAATCCTTGGTTTTTAAAATGTCCTTCCTTTAATTAGTCCTTTTTCTAAAGAAAATATGTGACCACTTGTTAGATTTATTCAGTACAGATTAGGTGGTCTTCGCATTAAATCCCAAATGCAATGCGTGATCAAAAATAGGATGCAAAGTAAGAGAATGCGTACCTTGCCTCCAGTGATCTTCGATGCAAAAATGTACGCAATGCAGAAAAGCAAATCTAGAGGCTGCTCATACAGACCTAAATGGTTCGTCCTAGGGCAGGCAGCTTCTAGCAGGCAGCTCATTTTTTTTTCTTTTTCTATTTTTTTTAGAACTACTTATGCACAAGCAAATAAAAGAAATAATAATAATAAAAAAAATAACCTAAATCTAAAGAAAAGGGAACATGCTCCCAAAAATTACCCAACACGGGTCCAAAACAAAATCGGGGAACAAACCCCTCAAAATTTGCCCCAGAACAAGGGTTTCAAACTAACTGTAATGAAAAATTAAGTCTTCAGTCTTAATTCTATTCTAATTAAATTAGAGATTAAATACAATGGTGTCCGTCGTGTCCTCGTCCTTCTCCTCCTTTCAAAATTGCTTGTCCACTTCTCGTCTGGCGACGTCAAGGGTCGCCTCTCACAGTGGCTGATTCTTGCACAAAATTTCTCACACAGAAAAGAAAATAATAGATGGTCAAATCTCTGTGCAATTGACAAATAATGAAGATAAAATTAGGCGAAATTATTGCGTCTGTTGCCTCCCCGGCAACGGCGCCATTAGACCGGGTCGATCTTTCGCTTTTAAGTCGTTTGTAGTTTAATGTGGTGGAAAAATCGACTAATCAATTTTTAATAAGAAATAACCACTCGCAGAGGAGCGGGTCGTATCCACAGGGAGGCAATAACGTATTAAAATTCGCGCTACTTAAAAATGTTTGTTCGTAGTCAATTTGGACAAGAACCAAGCCAAGATTGCCTTTAGATTAAGGTTTAAGCAAGAAATAATGCTGAAATGGCAATTATGAGAAACTACAGGATATTTTCCGCAATGCAGAGTGAATAGAATATGAATAAAATCTGGCAATGGCAGAAAATGTAAATTTTAATCAACGCTTTACTGTAGCAAAACAGGGGAATTTTTTTCCCGTTGTCTTGCGCGACGAGGAGCCGATGGCCGGGCACGGGAAGCTCGGAGGAGGTCCCTTGGATCAAGGGCTTCGAATCGGTGGTGGCGGCGAGTCGCGTGGCGGCCGGAGGTGGCCGGACGAGCTCCGGCGGAGGTGCTGCAGGCGGTTGTGCGTGGGCGCACGGAGGGTCTGCGGAGGGCGCCTCCGTCCGCCTGCTTGTTCAACAGGCCGGAGCTATGGCCACCGCCGCCGGGCACTTTCGGCCACCTGCGTCGCTGCCGCTGCCACCACCGGAGAGCTCTCGACCTCACCGTCCTCTTGAGCCTCGCATCAACCCCCATGGTGCTCTCCCTCTCTTGCAAGGAGGAGAGAGGAAAATCAATTTTGGTAGATGACTTTTCACTTAGCGTTATGGTATTTAAGTGGTGGAAAAATTGACTAATCAAAAATAATGAAAATAACCACTTGCAGAAGAGCGGGTCGTGTCCACAGGGAGGAAATGATGCAATCAATACTTAATTATTTAATGTTATTTCGGATAGCGCGAAATCCCTTTTCAAATCAGACTTAAAATGTAAAGGAAAGTAGATTTGCAATAACCTAAAAAGTTAAGGGTATAAGTATAGTTTTCCCTCACAGAAATCCTCAATAACTTTAGGATGAATTCATGCAGTTTTCACGTGATGTGTACTAAAGATAATTAGTACTTAAGTTAACCCCAAAGTCATTCTTTAAACTAGTTAATATCAATACAATGCAATTATAAAGAACTATGAGTGTTTGAACTCAATTCTGCCACAATATAATAATAATAAAAAATTAAATTGGTGGCAATGGCATTGAATGTAAATTTTAATTAGTGGGAAAACAGGGCTTTTTTCCTCTCTCCTCCTTGCAAGAGAGGGAGAGCACCGTAGGGTTGATGCGAGGCTCAAGAGGACGGTGAGGTCGAGAGCTCTCCGGTGGTGGCAGTGGCGGCGATGCAGGTGGCCAGCGGCGGTGGCCGGAGCTCCGGTCTATTGAAGAAGTAGGCGAAGGTGCTGCTGCAGGGCTTGTGCACGCTGGTGTGCGGGTGTGCACGCTGGTGCCCTTACAGATGGGCAGCGGAGCGCGCTTGCAAGCGTGCGGTCTTCAGGAAGGTGGAGCGGTGCACCTGCAGATGGAGCTGAAGGGAGAGGCTTGCAGGCAGAGAGGGCGTGAGCACCTGCAATGGCTGGAGGGAGAGGCGCGTGAGCGCCTGCAGCAGGGGGCACTGGAGATGGCGTGCGGTTGAGAGCGCCTGCAGCAGGGCACGCGGTTGAGAGGCGCGGCTTGGTGCGTGCGGGCAGGCAGATGATGCTTGAAGGCAGGAAGCGGCCTGCAGGCGTGGTGCGGGTGTGCGCATGCTGGTGAGGGCGCGTTGAACTGCAGGAAGGAGGAGGCGCGCAAGGAGGGTGCCCGGCAAATGGCGGAGGTTTTTCCTCGCAAGGGGGAAGAGGGCACAGTGCACGCTTCCCTTCCTGGAACCACAGTGTTTGCTGAGTAGTTCCCCTCCAGGAGGAAGATGAAGATCAATCCGAAGTGCACCTCTTCTCTTTTTAATTCCTCTCTCTCCCCGCGTGCGTGAGTTAAGGGATTTTCAAATCCCTTAACTATTTCAGGCCTCGTCAATTGAAGGGCGGCGGAAGATTTACCCCATGTGCGGCGGGGGAGGGGGGAAAGAGTTGCAGCTGTTGGGGAAATTTATCCCCCCCACCCTTGTTCTTTCTGCATTTTATTACCTGCACATAGAAACAACAAAATAATTAAGTTATAGAATGTAATAAACTTAAATCATGAGGCACACAAATATTCTACAACTTAATTGCCATTATTAACACACCTAAACTGTATGATTAAATATACTTAGGCTTAATATTAGTCCATTTTAATGGACGTATCAAATACCCCCATGCCTAAGATTTGCTAGTCCCTAGCAAAAATAATAGAAATAATCAGAAGATTTCCTCTTTTCTTATTTCAAAACTTTAGAAATCCAGACAAATGTGAAGTGCTGATAGCCTAGGTAACAGATCCAAGTGAAAGAGCCAATTCGCATTGGGAGTTCATACATCACCTTGGCAACAATTTTTGTCGAGATAGGCAACTACTTCCCTCGGGGATAAAGCAGTCGATAATCTGTAATTTGACCCCAGTGTTTGGCTTAGGTAGGAGACATCAAGTTGAATGGATTTGTATTTGGTGGCACACACTCAACTGGTGCTACATATAGTTTAGTACTGTAGACTCTAGCTCTCTAGACTATTAGACAAGTCAACTCTGAGAGAGGCTACACAATTGTGCTCTCTTGATGTTCGTGGGCACTCTCTCTTTTCTTTCTTTCTGAGATCACAAATCTTGCCAGATTTAGAAATTGTACTCACTATTTGGTGGCCTCACATGGCATCCACACTTCAATTCAAGTCCTAATAACTCTACAACTAAGTTAGAGTTCTCAACCGGTATTTAGGCGATTAGAAATATTAGAAGGTAGGTATGGGTCATATTTGGTGGAACGCGATAGGTGTTTTGCTGCCTCAGAAACAGTGTTACATCATACACTTGGACTTTTTTTTTTGTAATATAACTTTTTTCTTCTTTTTCTTCTTTCTATTTCTTCTTTTTCTACTTCTTTTCTCTTTTCTTCTCTCTTATTATATATATATATTTTTTTTTCTTCTTGTTTTTGTTTCTTTTTCAATCAACACAACATAATACGGACTTTTATTTACGAGGCATTATTAGGGATGATGATGGTTAAGAGGAAGTTGTGTGGCTTATTTGGTGGAAGTGTCTATTCTTGGCATCGGAAAGGAATGGATAGGACAGGCGTATTTCTGACCTTTGACACTATTACCCTCCTTCAACTAAGGACTCTATGAAGGACAGTCGTAATCATCCACCATAGTTATAGCTTTATTAAGACTCAATCTCTGTGTATCTGCCTTATTTGGTGACTCTTAGGAATTCTCTTAAAGTACGCACACAGGAATAGAGAGTGAACTACGCCTAACTCTGAAGTATCATCATCTAATTATCCAGAACTTAAGAGTCCTTGCACTAAACTTAGCGCACCAGTAATCTCTCTACTTCTTCTCACAAATATGAGGTGGATTTATTAGAAGACAGTATGCCTGACTCTCTATGAACTGTCCAAGGGTTCAGTAGACTACAAATACTTATTGGTTTTCCCAAAGGATCCATTACCAAGTCTACATGCACATGAAATAAATGTAGTGGATTCTAAACTTAAGAAATAATTCTGGAAGAAAACCTCCAATAAAGGTATTTTGCTAGGGACTAACCAAATCAGCTCAAGAGAAAAAAAAGAAATTTTTTTTCTAATAAATATGTATGCAAATATTTATAAATGCTATAAACAGATGCCACAACAGACACAATAGATTTACTTTATTATTTTTTAATCTTTTTAGTTGCGAAATTATCTAATCATTTTGATTATTGTGCAAGGAATCCGCCGAGGTGACGAGGCGCAACAGAGCAGCGACAGCAACCACGAGTTAAGCCACACAGGGAAAAGACGAAGGAGACCAAGATCCTATTTTGCAAAGGATTCTCCGTCGTCACAATTTAATTCTGTCTTTTCGCCCTTGTAGTAATTTGGGGCTAAATTTTTGGGGGTTTGTCCCTGCATTCTTTAGCTACTAGGGCTTACAATATTTTTGGTGCATGCGTGATTATATTTTTTGCTTGCTTGCTTTTAAAAACCAATAAAAAATATCGAGCTACCTATTTAGAAGTTGCATGCCCTTAGGTGCGCGCATTTAGGGGTGATTGAGCAGCATATTAGATCTTATTATTGCATTGCAGGTGCATTAGCACGAAGATTGCTGGAGATAGGTATATCTTTCTAACTTTTGCATCTAGCTTCTGTTCACGCATTTGCATTCCAATTTAAATTCAAGACCACCAAATTGTTTGAATTTACTAATTCAGTGGTCACATAACTAAAAGCGGAACTAATAATCAGATTCAACCCTAAAAGCAATTCACATTTGATCTGATTCTAAGGGACTTGTCTGCGATTTCAAAAGAAATTACAAAGATTTGCGGTGTGTTGCACACTTTTGACACTGAGCACGCACATTAGGCACCGCACTAAGGCTCGATCCCTTAAGGCTATAGGCACCAATCTCTTTATCAGTGCAGACCCTCCTATTGTGCTTTGTGGTAGTGGTGATACTATCTTTTGATCAAGTGGTTTGATACCCCATGGAGGGGGACACCCCTTAAAGGAACAAAAGGGTAGTTAAGGGGCACTGCATACGCATCGCCTTAAAGGAAGGGTTCGCCCTACTTGCATCCCTTTGTTCGTCCTTGGAGTAACTTCTCCCTTGATCACCTAGGAGTATCATCCAAGCAAAGTATAGGTCCTAGGGCACTCGAAGGTTAAATTAAGGCACGTAATTGCAGTGAAGAACTTGTTTGGCCATTTATATTAACTAATTCAACATCCACAATAAAGAAGGTTAAGATTTCAAGTCCACACCCCTCTTATACCACTTACATGGGAACGAAGGGATAAGTCTTGATCTTTTGACTTATCTTTGGAGTGGAGGTTTGACTTACTCAATAATAAAAAAAAAATTCTGAATTGTGTTTTGTATGCTTGGTAGACGCTCTCTTGAGGGTAGTCTAGTGTTTGATCCTGAGCCTGAGAGAATTCTTAGGAGAGCTCACCTAGGAGAAGAAAGAGAAGAAATGGCTGAGCAAGGTGCAAATCAACAAAGGACCCTAAGGGACTATTTTATTCCTACCAACCAACCTGCACAAGCACTAAGACGACCGACAGGGGATAATCCGTATGAGATCAAGAGCAGTACCATATCTTTATTGCCCTCTTTCTATGGTACTACTAGGGAGGACCGCTACCGGCATTTGGATGAATTCACTGAGGTCTATTCCACGGTGAAGCTCCAAGGCTTTACTGATGAAGCCCTGATGAGGACTCTATTTCCTTTCTCCCTAAAGGATAAGGCCAAGCACTGGTATCATACCCTTGATGCAAGGGTAAATGATTGGGCTACCCTTAAGGGAGAATTTTTAAAAAAGTATTTTCCTATAAGTAAAACCAACCATTACAGAAGAGAGATTATGGGTTTTACTCAACAGGAAGGGGAGCAATTTCATGAGACTTGGGAGCACTTTAATGACCTTCTTAGGTTATGCCCCCACCATCAAGTACCAAAGATGGTAGTTGGTCGAAAGGTTCTATAACGGATTATCTGAAAGGCATAGGCAAACCATTGATGCAGCCTGTGTAGGAACCTTCATGACCAGAACTGAGGATGAAGCCTAGGCATTATTTGAAACTTTAAGTGACAACTCCATACATTTGTCCTCTGCATATCAAGAAAGAAAACCATCAATCTTGCAGAGGAAGATAGAGGCCCATGAAGCTGGGGCTTCTCAGGATTTGGCTTATCAGATTCAACTATTGAATAAAAACTTTGATAAGCTTTTAGTAAACCCCGGCGTGAACCCGCAAGCAGCATCTATTTTTCAGGCTTCAAGAGAATGTTCCATTTGCCAAAGCAGAACGCACGCCACTGCGGAGTGCCATCAGGCAACCCAATTCCCTGAGTTGATTCAGGCCGACTTGAATGCGGCCCAAGGTTTCCGCCCCCCTCGCAATAACCCTTACTGCAACACTTATAATCCAGGGTGGTGGAACCATCCAAACTTCTCTTGGAAGCAAGATGATGCTTCTAACTCAAGGAATACAAGACCCTTACCTCCCCAGCCCACATACCAACCTTCTTATGAAAACCCTCTTCTGAATAAGCCCTCTGAGATGAATGAACTGAAGGCCATGATGAAAGCGATGCAAGAGCATTAGAATATGGTTATCCAATCTCAGAATAAGATGATTACTGATATGCAATCCCAAATTGGTCATCTTACTGAGGCAGTTAGGCAACGTGATCCGGGGAAGCTGCCTAGCTCTTCTGAGGAGAACCCAAAGGGCAAGGGGGTTGTATTCAGGGAGCACGCCCAAGTAGTGACCGTATTGAGCAGTGGAAAAAAGATTGACAAGCCTGATAACACTCCTACGGTCACATCTCAAAATTCCCCTTCCACACCTGACCCGACTTCCATCTCACCCGAGGAAGAGCCACACCACTCTCCCTCACAAAAAATCACCCACAATGAGGATGATGTCCTTCCACCACCCCTTTCCCACCATGACGACCCCTCTACTCAGAAGCCGAGGGTGCCCTATTGTTTCGCATACATTTTGTCAGGTTTTTAAAGGATGTCACGTTGTAGTATAGCCGAAAAAACGTTCAAAACAAATAAAAAGTTTATTACTCGAAAATCGGAGTATCCGAGGTCGAACATAGGGAGCAATCTAGGTACTTTTAAAAACTTGAGAAAACAATTGGTTCAATGAGAGAATTATAAAAATGAATTGCTAAAAAGAACAGAATTGGATGTCTGATTTCTGTATCAGACATCTTAAAATGAAAGTCTTCTTCTTCCTTTGCTGTTGCGTGCCTCTGATCTTCTTCTTCTTCACTGTTCTTCTTCTTCTTCTTTTGATTCTATCTTCTATTAGTCCCTCTTCTTCTTCTTCTCTCTTTCTTCTGTTCTTCCTTTTGTTTCTTTCTTTCTCTTGCTCTTCTTTCTCCTTTTCTTCTTCTGAGTCCTTCTGCTAGTCCTTCTTCTTCTTCTCTCTTTCTTCTATTCTTCCTTTTCTGCCTTGCCTTTTCCTCTGCTCAGCCTCTCTTTAGAGGTTCTTCCTTCTCCTTCCTGCGGCTAAGTACTTAGCCTTTCTCCTTCGGCACTCTGTTCCTGCACACAAGGCACAGCAAAACCTAACCCTTCCCTCTACCCGCACGTATCTCTCTCTCTCTGCAACCCGCTCACAAAAAGCTCTCCCAGAGTCGGGTTAACGGGTCGGGTTGCGTACCCGGGACCAGGCGCACCGGCGTGATATGGTGCGTGAGGTGTGTTCGGTGGTGTTGGGTCGGATCCCGCCAGGTCCGCGAGGTGAATCCGCGGACGAGGCGGGTGTGATGGGTGAGGGACCTCACCCCAGGTGTATTCGGAGGCGATAAGGCTTATTCAAAAAAACAATTTAAACCGTGAAGGCACTGCGAGGCTTACTGATGTGGGACTAAACTGGCACCTCTCCTCGCGTGCGCCCGCAGGAAGACCTCTTCGCAATCTCCTCAGCTGTAGCTTCGATTCCGTCGGTTGCTGGCTGGCTGCCTTCGAAGGAGTCTCCCCAATCCGCAGCAGCTGGAAACCTAGAGCTCTGAAGCCTGAAGCTCACTTGGGAGCTTCTTGAATTGTTGACAATGGCGGCCTGGGTAGCAGACTTGTCAAGCACTAAAAGGGCCTCTTTGCCTAATCAAACCACTGGGAAACCTTCGCCGTGGCACAGCGAAGGTGTTGAGCTGTGCGGCAGGCTGCGGGGTGGCCTAGGCGTGCGTGCCTAGGTCGCCCTGTGGCCGGGAAGATGGGTGTGTTCGGTGGCGTGTTGAGTGAGTGTGGAGGGACTGTGGAGGGGCGGAGGGTGTTCAGTGTGATGAGGCGGAGCTTTTAGGACGGTCAGCGAGTTGTGTGGAGCTACGGATAGACGGGGGCAACTCGCTGGAGGGTGGCCGGAGAAGGGGAAGGTGATGGTGGTCAGGGACAGTCGAGGGTTGGTTTGAATGAAATAATGTGGGGAAAAGAAAGAGGGGAGGATGGGGAGTAATTATAACCTACTTGCTGGGATGAAGGGGGCCGGAGAGGCGGGCAATCGTATCGACTGTCGCCGGAGAAGAAACACCCAGAGGGAGAGAGCGGCGACGAGGAAGTGGGTAGGGAAGCGTGTGCTTGGTATGGCGCGACGCGGGAAGACGAGACGAAGCAGACTCTGGTGCTGGTATGGCAGCAGAGTGAAGAGGAGGAGGAGTGGCCACCAGAGCTTGTGGGTTTCCTGTTGGGGAGGGAAGAGAGGAAATTTTGAGGGATTCTTCGCCAAGACAAGTCTACAAGTACAGGCAGGGGTTGCTGGTTCTTATAAAGGGGGTGGAGGAGAGGGAGGCGCAGGCTGGCGACGTGCTAGCCTCGCTGGAGTGTGGTCAGAGACGAGACCCATACCTTCCGCGCGTTCGCACGGAAGGTGTGGAGGTCGTCAGGCTGCATGGTCGGGTCCCTGCGACAGAGGACGTCGCAGGGAACCCCGCGTACGCTTTGCAGGGCGGTTGCCTCGCTCTGCGCGACGCCATGCTCCGCGCAAAGTCGCCGGAGCATGGTGCTGCGCAGAGTTTTGCAGGAGGGATCATTCTGCAAAGAACGAAGAGAAAGCTGGGGGCCAAACTGCAATGGTTTCGAAAGATAAGGGTCAAAAAGTAAATGAAGAGGACCAAATTGCAAAGTCGATCAAGGAGGTCTCTTCTTAGGCTCAAGTTTTTATGCATGACTAATTTGAACCTAAGGATTTTAATGGTGAATTTTGTTTCTAGATTGGACCATGTTTGATTGGCCAATTTATGTAAAAACCCAAATTAAATCATTAATTGGGCATGGTTCTCAATGTAGGTCAAAATGGGTCTCTAAGGACAAATTGAAGGTTCTAAACGCTAGAGATTATTTTTCTCTGAATTTTAGAGGGTTTAGTTGATTTTTACCCTACCTTGAACCTCGTGAATTGAAGTGGGTTTGTTTTAGGGTTGTAGAATGTCATTTAATTTCTTGAAGTTGCTGTAACCCTCGTTAGATCAGATCATCCCACATTCCTTCTTATTAGGTTTGTTTGACCTGTGTTTGGACCATTAATTACCCTGTTTACAAATTATGTTGGTGAAATTATAGTTTTACCCCTTACGACTTATTTTCTTCCTAAACTCAGAATTCTCTAAGTTAAGCCTTTCTTTGAGTTATGTAGGAGCTTTTTCTTGCTTATCTAGGTTACATTGTGCTAGTTAGGGTTCATGATGTGGTTCTCATCATAGTCCCATGCCTAGCTTTTGCTAGTCCCTTAGCAAAAACTTAAGGTTCCAACCCTTGTTATAGACCATGAAGTTCTTAATGATTTCAGATAAGTGCTTTTTCATTTGAACCTAGATTAGGTTAGAATGCTGACCATAGGCCTAAAAGGTACTCTAGTACCAACCAAGATCCAGATCTATCTAGCCTCAGCCTCAGTCCTTAGCAAAGGTTTTTAAGGCCTACAAAAACTAACCTAAGGTTTATTGGACTTTGTGGTTAAAGCACCCGTGCTTGAAATGATTTTAGCCCTGGCTCAGTTCGCAGTGCGTTTTGTAAGAAAGAGAGATAGAAGATTTATCTGTTTGGAAAGTTTTCTCTCTCTTTTTCTTTTTAATTCTAGCTTAGGATTGGCTTTTCAACACGGTTTGTATCAGATTCCTTATCCCCATCATCAATCCTCAAGGGTTCCTGGCAATCGATGCTTCGAGATAGCACCGCCCATGGTAACCCCCGGAACCCTGGCTATTGAGATTTCGAGATAATCCCATCCATGGTGTTCCGTGGCCGAATTCAGACCCTGGCAATTGACACTTCGTGATAATGCCATCCATGGAATCTGAACCAGCAGAGTGCTTACTTGCCCGCAGTAGGATATGTAAATATCCTAAAAGACAAGCACTGAGGAGATGATATTTTGTTACGCATCTTCTAGGGGAATTTCCCACTTCTCCGCGCTGGGAACTTGTCCAAATCAACTTGTGTTGATCGGCCGCTCCTACTCTAGGTGTGATTTTCAGAATCTTGTGACGCTTCTGCGTGATTTTGATTTTTACGCTTACTGAACCAGGCTGTGTGTGGGGTTAGGGTGCTTAGGTTACTGAGTCCCGTAAACCAAAAGTTAGTTAATGAGGACAAATACTCCCTAAGCCTTGGACCTAATACTTAAGCTTTTCATTTTCCTGAACCTCTTGAGGAATGTTTAGATCTTAATGGGTACTAAGAGTCTATCCAAGAATGCCTAAGGTTTGCGTTCTTACTAATCTCACCATGCACTTTTCATTTCTTTTCTTGAATGAGGTCTAGAACTTAGGTTAATTCCTTAGTTTCTTTCTAATGACTATCACTTTTTTTTCATTTTGTGCTCCTTCTTTTCATTTTTTTGTTTCTTTTTCCCCTCCACAAAATTTCTTTCCTTCTCTTATTCTATTATTCTTTTTCGATTTTTTTTTTAATTTTTATGGTGTTTTTGGCATATGTGAATTTTTTTGTTTAAAACCTCTTCTTACAAGTTTTGCACTTTCATACCCCCCCATGCCTAAGATTTGCAATGTCCTCATTGTGACTTAGGGGATTTTTATTCAACTTAGTGCATTCCTTAGGACAGATGTTTTGATGAGTGAATGGGCCGGGGTGGCTGTTGCGAACTATTTCTAATCTCAGATGCAAACACTTGAGGTGGAGTCGGCTGTCATAAAGGGTGAACCCTAAGTGCACAAAGGTGTCAGAAAAGGTTTCAGGTTTTCAAAGAGAATGACGGGCTGCCTCATGATGGGTCGGCTCGGATAGGTTGTTAATATGGGGATTTTATCGTTGAAATGTGTATAGTGATTAACCTAATTCGGACCTAACCATCTCTTTACAAAATTTTTAACCTGGCCTAATTGATTTTATCTTGTCACTTTTAGGCCCAGGGTCGAACTCAGGGAAGTGGGGTTTAAGTCGAGTTTCTACGTTTTCCTTAAAACACGTCTCTTCTGTTCGTTTATTCTATTTTTTTGTCTTTTTCTTATTTAGATTTTTTTCTAGTAATCCTTGTCCTTGAGGCACACCCTCAAAATTGTGTCCTTGGCTTTTAGCCAAAACAGAGTTCCAAAACAAGTCTTGCTACTCGCAAGACGGGATACCTACAAGTCAAAGATTATCTTTTCACTTTTATATACTTTTTTTTTAATCTTTTTACCAAGAGAGAAGCAAACAGACAGAAAGTAAATATAGTATGTATATATATATTATATCTATAAAGGGGTGGGGGTGGAGGCGGCGATGGAGTGTAGCACTATGTCGAGTCAGTCGATGTCTAGAGAGACGCAACCAACACGACTAGGTGCCGTGTGGAGTGTGGATGGAGGATGGATGATGTATGGGTCCACGCTTTTTGTACGCGTGTATCAGGGAATATCAGCAACTGGTGCAGATATTCCCGCAATACAGCGTACAGTAAATAACGTGAAAATATATGTACATATGTATGTATATAAGTAAATATATCTATATATATATAAATGTATAGGTATATATGTATAGATATATATATAGATATATATGTGTTTATATATATATAGGTGTATAGATATATATATATATATATATATGTATATAAGTATATATATATATTACTATATAGATGTATATATATATGTATATATATATGTATATAGATATATATGTCTATATATATGTATATAGATATGTCTATATATATATGTGTATATATATATATATGTTACTATATACTAGTGTTTATGTGTGTGTGGGTGTGTGTAAGTGTCGGTGAAGATGTGTGTGTGCGTTGGTGAAGGTGTGTGTGTGTGTTGCTGTAAGTGAAAAAAGAGAGAGAGAGGAAGAGAGAGGGAGAGAGCGGGAGAGAGAGAGAGCGGGCGGGAGTACTCGCACCAGAGAGAGAGAGAGAGAGGGCAGGAGAGCTGGCGAACGCGTGAGTTAAGACGTCTGCCGGAGGCGGCAGACGTCTGGCGCCGCGTCGTCTGAAGGCGGAGGAGGACGTCTGAAAATGGTGGGTGCGGGCGTGCGCCTTCGCGTAGGGTTCTGTAGGCCCACGCGAAGACGACGAGCGGGCGATGGCGCGGAGGAGAGAGCGTGGAGGAGGGTCTGCGGCGATCGCGGAAGGTCGCAGAGGAGGGAAGGGGACGGCGCGAGGCCGTAGCCGGCCGCTGTAGTTCGCGCGGCGGCGGGCTACGGGTGCAACTGTGGGGCCGACAGGATGGAGGTTGAGCGGGGAATGGCCTTGCAGGCGCGCGCGAAGTCGACGGGCGGCTGCGGGGACGGTCGCGGAGGAGGCGGGGGGGACCTGCTGCTGCTGCGTGGCTGCTGCTGCCGTGGCTTCAAGCTTCGGAGCTTGAAGCGGCAGCAATGGCGTGAGACGAAAAAAATGAAACGAAGGAAGACACCACGCCCACCGGCTCGTTGAAGAGCTGGGCGGTGGTGTTCCCACTGTGGTGGTGTGCACCACAGTGGGTTCTCCTGCTCGCTGGGTGTCTCCTCGAAGGAGGGCCGGCGTATGGGAGGGGAGAACGGGTGAGAGGAAGGTGGTGGAGCTGCGGGGTGGCTTCGTGCAGCCCCTCTCGCGAGGAAGAAGCTGTAGCTTCTTATAGAGGAGGAGAGAGTGGCGTGCCGACTGCAGCAGGGAGAGGGCGCGAGAGTTGCAGCTGTAGGGAGCGGCGTTGGCAGGGAGAAGTGACGTGGAGTAAATGCATGCAGCTGCCGCGGGAAGAAGTGCAGCCGCGGGAAGAAGAAAAGAATAAATCAAGAGAGAAAAAAATAAAAAGAGGTGGAATTTGCAAGGAGGCACTTGAGATAAAATGTAACTATGCAAGCCATTGTTTCACTCCTCTTCTTCTCTTGATTAAATGCATGCATGCAAGCGTTTTTACAAATGCGATTACAGGATCCTATTATGCAATGTTAATGCTAGAAAATAGCATAAGAAGGCGTTATTACAGGCGTGTTTTGAGGTGCAAACACCTCCTGTTGGGCGCTAAATTTGACACCTTCAGCCAAGCGGGAAAATGGAATGGAAGGGATGGTCAAATTAGCAGAGTTTAATATAACAAGCACCTTGATTAAGAGCTTGGTTGGTCCAACCAGGTGCTTGTTAAGATCAACAGGCTAATGATGCAGCCCAAACCCAATCAATCTGGTGGGTTGATAGATGTAGATCAACAGATGTGGGACCCACCATATGCAATGTGGCTTAGATGGATGTGGAAGTGTGAATACAGGCTTTGGCTGAGTCGAATCAGCCTGGTCAGAATAGGGACCCGTAGAATAATGAGTGATTGACATGGGAACCCTACAGGGGTGATCAGAGAATGATGGAGCATGGTATGTAGTCTGATCAGTGTTCCAAACCCGATGTGGAAATGCAATCGGCTCGGTGAGAGGTGAATCTGAATAGAAATTGAGTCCGGTTACGGGTCGGGGTTGGGAAGAGGTTTTGATCAGTTCTATGTGTGCAGACGAGGTGGCAACTATGTATGAGGGCTCTTCTAGAAACGAATGACAGGTGGTTTTCTGTAGAGAGTCCTCTGGGTAATTATCAAATGCCTGAAGAGTGTCTGTAGGATGAAGGAAATCTGATTCGAGAAAAAATTTGAATTCTGGGTTGTAATCACTCTTGGCATTTTCTGTTTTTGGTTCCTGAGGATCAAAAAGGAATGATTCTGTGTTATTAGTGATCTCGGGAACCAGGACCTCAGAATCGGAGTCAGAGAATGAGTAATGTGAACTGAGGTCGTCGATTGGCCTGATGTGTTTAGGAAGGGGAGTCTCTTCGAAGTTGTCAGAGAGTTTGCAAAGATTCAGTTCTAAATGAGATTCACAACCATGAATTCCACCGTAGTATAAATCATCTGATGTGGAATCAGCAGCCTGGCTGGGGTCTAGCCTATATGTCAATTCTGAGTTTAAAAAGGTGTTCTATCTAGGCTCAAGTTCCAAGCTGGTAGGAGAGACCCAATTGAAACCCCACTCATCCAACTCCTCGATTTTTGTATCGTAAATTGGCATATCTTCTGGAAAATCAATCAGATTTCCTGAGGATGTTGGAGAAGGACATTCATCAAATAGAGGCCCGAAATCATATTCTTTGAAAATTTGATCTTTCTCATATGGGGCCTCATAATCTTTCCAATAAGTTTCGGATCTAGATTCTAGGTTTAGAATGTGGGTAGGATTACTAGAATCAAAGTCCGAATAACCTTTGAAGGTCACCTTATCAAAATAAGGGGCGGAATTTATACCCTCAAGAGGTTCAGTTCTAATCTTATTATTGCAGGAGTCTTGGAATTCTAAGCTTGGCGATTCATGGTCTAGGGTTGGCTCAGCATTGTGTTCTCCTGCAACTTCCCAACCTAATTTAATGTTGTCTTCTATCTGGGTTGGGAATCTATAGCCACCCTATGCCTCAGTCCCGAGATCTAGGAAACCGGATTGATCCTTAATGCTGTTCCAAGATGGTTCATCCTCTGTTTCTGGTATATACGGGTATTCTGGTTGATAATTTGTTCTAGTGATCTCATCATTTCTACCCATTTTACAAGGGCATCTTGGTGTTGTTCCCAAAGTACAAGATTTGTCAAGCATTGAAGGTATTCAGATTGGTGTAATTTTTCTATCTCAATGTATCCTGTCATGAGCATATCTCGGGTTGATCCTTTTGAAATTTTTGTCAACAGAATTTGGGCACAGTTTATGATGAAAGCTGTGGTTGTTGGGACAACAACCTGAATGTTTTCTATTGGTGTTGAGGGTTTACATTTGATTTCATAGAATTCAAGGGCATCCTCAATCATTTTATCTTTCATGGTTCTCTGATATTCAGGTTTCTTGAATGGTAGTCTTAAATGGTGTGGCTGCATCTTTGAATCAGGTGGTGGAATCAAGATATAGAATTAGAAGTTCGATGTAGACTCAAGTTGTGCCAAGATGGAAGAAGGGGGACTTGGTTCAGAATCAGAGGAAAAGGGCTGTGTGAATGATTGGTTGCACAAACTAGGGTACCAAGGCTCGGTCTCGGGGAAAGTGAATTTCTAAAGGAGGTTTCAAGGACCTCCTACCAAACATACACTGAAGGAGAAGATGAGTTTAGCAGGTGCTGGACCCAATCAAGACACCCAAAATGTTGGGTGACTATAGAGGTGCGGGGTAGATGGACCCCTTGATCAGAAAGATCGTCCACCTGAGAATTACCTGGGCAGCGAGAGAAGGTGAGTCCTGCGAAGAACCCTACATGGTAGAGCGTCCCCACGAGTTATAGGGTTTCCCCCACCTGACCTCTCTTGTCATTGCGGTTCCAGGTAAACCAGAATGGGGACCTTGACCTCTTAAGTTTACCTTTTTTTATTTTAAGATCAAGGTGCTTAAGGTTCCACTTGAACTTTTAGGTATTTTGAGTGAAAAAGTGACCTAATTTTAAGGTTGGTTGACCCAAGGGATCAACTTCACCTCTTGTTCCTTTGAGAGCTTTTTGGGTCCTTTCTTTTAAGGTTCAAATGGATTTAAAAGCCTGATTTGCTTAGGGTTCCTCTTGTATAGATCTTTTCAAAGAAGGTTTACGCACACCTCTTTTTGGAAAAACTTTTTTTCTTCTTTTTTTAAGAGAAGGTGTGTGTCTCTAAAAACCCTAGCTTTTCAATCCTTGAGTTGGCTCTAGTTGGTCCAATTTAGTTGCCTCAAAATTTAGTATCTAGGGCTCAGTCAAGAAAGTTTTAGCCCTAGTTACCTTAGTTGGATGAGCAGTTAAAAATGTGTTGAGATGAAAAATTAGGCAACTTTGATGAATTACTAAGTATGACATAGGTAGCCCTAAGTTGATTCTTCTTTTGTTCCTTTTCATATTTTGAGGGAGTTAAGAGAGGGCTAATGAAGATTACCTGTTCCTTGGAGTGTTTGTTGTGCAGTTGCTCTTCTTTTCTCTGCTTTCCCTCTGATAAGCACAATAAAAGAGAGATGAATTAGATCAAATATTGGATCAAAAGTTATGATCAAAAGCTTTAAAAGTGCCTGTTGCTCCCTGGCAATGGCGCCAAAAAATGTTTCGCGTACGTTTTGTCGGGTTTTTAAATGATGTCACGTTGTAGTATAGCTGAAAAAATGTTCAAAACAAATAAAGAGTTTATTACTCGAAAATCGGAGTATCCGAGGTCGAACACAGGGAGCAATCTAGGTACTTTTAAAAACTTGAGAAAACAGTTGGTTCAATGAGAGAATTATAAAAATGAATTGTTAAAAAGAACAGAATTGGACATCTGATTTCTGTATCAGACGTCTTAAAATGAAAGTCTTCTTCTTCGTTTGCTGTTGCGTGCCTCTGATCTTCTTCTTCTTCACTATTCTTCTTCTTCTTCTTCTTCTTCTTTTGATTCTGTCTTCTATTAGTCAATCTTCTTCTCTCTTTCTTCTGTTCCTCCTTTTGTTTCTTTCTCTTGCTCTTCTTTCTCCTTTTCTTCTTCTGAGTCCTTCTGCTAGTCCTTCTTCTTCTCTCTTTCTTCTATTCTTCCTTTTCTGCCTTGCCTTTTCCTCTGCTCAGCCTCTCTTCAGAGGTTCTTCCTTCTCCTCCCTGCGGCTAAGTACTTAGCCTTTCTCCTTCGGCGCTCTGTTCCTGCACACAAGGCACAACAAAACCTAACCCTTCCCTCTACCCGCACGTATCTCTCTCTCTTTGCAACCCGCTCACAGGAAGCTCTCCTAGAGCCAGGTTAACGGGTCGGGTTGCGTACCCAGGACCAGGCACACCGACGTGATATGGTGCGCGAGGTGTGCTCGGTGGTGTCAGGTCGGATCCCGCCAGGTTCGCGAGGTGAATCCGCGGACGAGGAGGGTGTGATGGGCGAGGGACCTCACCCCATGTGTATTCAGAGGTGATAAGGCTCATTCACAAAAATAATTTAAACCATGAAGGCGCAGCGAGGCTTACCGATGTGGGACTAAACTGGCGCCTCTCCTCGCACGCACCCGCAGGAAGACCTCTTCGCAATCTCCTCAGCTGCAGCTTCGATTCTTGTCGGTTGCTGGCTGGCTGCCTTCTTAGGAGTCTCCCCAATCTGCAGCACCTGGAAACCCGGAGCTCTGAAGCCTGAAGCTCGCTTGGGAGCTTCTCGAATCGTCGACAATGGTGGCCGGGGCAGCAGACCTGTCAAGCACTAAAAGGGCCTCTCGGCCTAATCAAACCACTAGGAAACCTTCGCCGTGGCACGGCGAAGGTTTCCTGGTGGTTTGATTAGGTCGAGAGCACAGCGAAGGTGTTGAGCTGTGCGGCAGGCCGCGGTGCGGCCTAGGCGTGCGTGCCTAGGTCGCCCTATGGCTGGAAAGATGGGTGTGTTCGGTGGCGTGTTGCGTGAGTGTGGAGGGACTGTGGAGGGGTGGAGGGTGTTCAATGTGATGAGGCGGAGCTTCTGGGACGGTCGGCGAGTTGTGTGGAGCTGCGGATCGACGGGGGCAACTCGCCGGAGGGTGGCCGGAGAAGGGGAAGGTGATGGTGGTCAGGGACAGTCGAGGGTCGATTTGAATGAAATAATGTGGGGAAAAGAAAGAGGGGAGGATGGGGAGTAATTATAACCTACTTGCAGGGATGAAGGGCGCCGAAGAGGCGGGCAGTCATATCGACTGTCGCCGGAGAAGAAACACCCAGAGGGAGAGAGCGGCGACGAGGAAGTGGGCAGGGAAGCGTGTGCTTGGTACAGCGCAACGCGGGAAGACGAGACGAAGCAGACTCTACTGCTGGTATGGCAACAGAGCGATGAGGAGGAGTGGCCACCAGAGCTTGTGGGTTTCCTGCCGGAGAGGGAAGAGAGGAAATTTTGAGGGATTCTCTGCCAAGACAAGTCTACAAGAACAGGCAGGGGGTGGTGGTTCTTATAAAGGGGGTGGCGGAGAGGGAGGTGGAGGCTGGCGACGTGCCAGCCTAGCCGAAGTGTGGTCGGAGATGAGACCCATACCTTCCGCACGTTCGCACGGAAGGTGTGGGGGTCGTCAGGCAGCATGGTTGGGTCCCTGCGATAGAGGACGTCGCAGGGAACCCTGCGTACGTTTTGCAGGGCGGTTGTCTCGCTCTGCGCGGCACCATGCTCCACACAAAGTTACCGGAGCATGGTGCTGTGTAGAGTTTTGCAGGAGGGACCGTTCTGCAAAGAACGACGAGAAAGCTAGTGGCCAAACTGCAAGGGTTTCGAAAGATAAGGGTCAAAAATTAAATGAAGAGGACCAAATTGCAAAGTCGGTCAAGGGGGTCTCTTCCTAGGCTTGAGATTTTATGCATGACTAATTTGAACCGAAGGATTTTAATGGTAAGTTTTGTTTCTAGGTCGGACCATGTTTGATCGACCAATTTACGTAAAAACCCAAATTAAATAATTAATTGGGCATGGTTCTCAATGTAGGTCAAAATGGGTTTCTAAGGCCAAATTGAAGGTTCTAAACCCTAGAGATTATTTTTCTATGAATTTTAGACGGTTTAGTTGATTTTTACCCTACCTCGAACCTCGTGAATTGAAGTGGATTTGTTTTAGGGTTGCAAAATGTCATTTAATTTCTTGAAGTTGATGTAACCCTCGTTAGATCAGATCATCCCACTTTCCTTCTTATTAGGTTTGTTTGACCTGTGCTTGGACCTTTAATTACCCTATTTAGAAATTGTGTTGGTGAAATTGCAGTTTTACCCCTTATGACTTATTTTCTTCCTAAACTCAGAATTCTCTGAGTTAAGCCTTTCTTTGAGTTATGTAGGAGTTTTTTCTTGCATATCTAGGTTAGATTGTGCTAGTTAGGGTTCATGATGAGGTTCTCATCACCTATCCAGAGTGCCTATCTGCTCCTGGGGAATCTTCTGTTGGCTCGTCTGGAGCCAAGGATAGGACGGAAGAGATTATGGATACTTTTAGGCAAGTCTAGATTAACTTGCCCATGTTGGAAGCGATTAAACAGATTCCATCCTATGCCAAGTTTCTGAAGGACCTGTGCACCCAGAAGCGTCGATCTAGGAAACAGGTCCAAACCAAGGTCATCCTGCCTGACCACGTTAGCTCGGTTCTTCAGCATGGAACACCCCCCAAAATGAAAGACCCAGGGGCCCCGTATATTTCAGTGGTTATAGGTAACCAACAAATTGACAAGGCTCTGCTTGATCTAGGTGCGGGGGTAAACATTCTATCGAGCTCTGTCTACGTCCTTTTGGGAGGAGGAAAGCTGAAGCCTAGTCCAGTAATCATCTAGGTTGCAGATAGATCACTTAAGACACCACGGGGATTGTTGAAAGATGTCCTTGTGAGAGTGGAGGATTTCTTCTTCCCTGTTGAATTTCTGGTACTTGATATTGACCCATCTAATAAGCCCACAAAGCCGTCCATTATTCTGGGATGCCCCTTTTTGGCCACAGCCAATGCCTCTATAAATTGTAGATCCGGGGCACTTAAAATGGGCTTTGGGAACAAGAAGATCCGGTTGAATGTTTTTGATACTTACAAGCAACCCGGATTTGGGGATTGTTCTCCGATTGAGGTCATTGATGAAATAATTGAAGAGACTACTCCAGCACTCTTATGTAGAGATCCCCTTCAGAAGGTCATATCTCAGGACCATCCCTCGATTATTAAAGAAACTGAAAGGAAAATGCCCGAACTAGAAGAGTTGCTGGGCATACACACTGAGTCTCTGTCCCCACCCTGGACTATGAAGGTAGATCCGCTGCCTGAGGTGGGGACATCTCAACTAAAACCCTCAATCCAAAAGGCTCCTGAATTGGAGTTGAAACCCCTCCCGAGCACATTGAAATATGCTTTCCTTAGCCTTAATAACACGCTCCCTGTTATTATCTCGTCTGCATTATCTGAATTGCAGGAGGGAGCTTTGCTTGAGTGTTTACAAAGGCACAAGGAAGCAATTGCCTGGACAATTGCTGATATTAAGGGTGTTGATCCCTCTCTTTGCATGCATCATATTTACACGGACGAGTCCATGAAGCCTTTCCGAGACATGCAGAGAAGGCTCAATCCAAATATGTGGGAGGTTGTTAAAAAGGAGATTCTGAAATGGCTGGATGCAGGGATTATCTATCCTATTTCAGATAGTAAATGGGTCGGTCCGATTCATGTAGTTCCGAAAAAGTCAGGAATCACTGTGGAAGAGAATGACCAAGGAGAATTGGTGACCACTAGACCCTCAACTGGTTGGAGGGTCTGCATTGATTACCGCCGTTTAAACACGGCTGCCTAGAAAGACCATTTCCCCTTACCGTTTATCAATCAAATTTTGGAACCATTGGCGGGGAACAGGTACTTTTGTTTTCTTGACGGGTACTCTGGGTATAATCAGATAGCTGTTTTTCCTTATGATCAGGAGCGTACCACCTTCATAAGTCTTTATGGCACTTTTGCATTCCGCCGAATGCCATTCGGGTTATGTAATGCTCCTGCCACTTTCCAACGTTGTATGATGGCTATCTTTTCTGATATGATCGACGAGTTCGTTGAAATTTTCATGGATGACTTCCCATTTATGGCTCGTCGTTTGACCTATGCCTTTCGTACCTTGATAAAGTCTTAACCCGTTGCGAAGAGGCAAAACTGGTGCTTAGCTGGGAGAAAAGCCACCTATGTTCCAGCAGGGCATTGTGTTAGGGCATGTAGTTTCCGAGAGAGGATTAGAGGTGGACACCGCAAAAATTGATTCCATCTCTAAGCTTCCATTGCCCGCCAATGTTCGTCAGGTTAGATCTTTCCTTGGCTATGCTGGATTTTATAGGCACTTCATTAGAGACTTCAGTAAAATCTCTAAGCCACTCTGCGACTTATTAGCGAAGGATGTCTCCTTCAATTTTGATGATAGATGTGGCGAGGCTTTCCAGGCTTTGAAGAAAGCCCTCATTACCGTGCCAATTCTCCAAGCACCAGATTCGACCCTCCCATTTGAGCTTGTGTGCGATGCTTCTGATTTTGCAGTGGGAGCGATCTTAGGTCAAAGGGTTGATGGCAAACCTCATGTGCTGCATTATGCCAGCAAGACCCTGACGGATCCACAGCAAAACTACACGGTCACGGAAAAGGAATTACTTGCTGTAGTATTTGCTTTGGAAAAGTTTCGATCTTATCTTTTGGGATCCAAGGTTATGGTGTTCATTGATCATTCAGCCCTTAAGCATCTTCTGGCTAAAAAGGACACCAAACCTCGCCTAATTCGTTGGATTCTGCTACTCCAAGAATTTGACCTGGAAATTAAAGACAAGAAAGGAGTTGAGAATGTGGTAGCAGAACATTTGTCTAGGATCCCTATTGAGGCATCAAACCCCGCTGGTGGTATTCAAGAGACTTTCCCTGATGATTCTCTAATGGCCGTGGAAACTAAAACTCCTTGGTTCGCTGACATAGTGAACTATCTGGTCACGGGCATCACCCCTAGTACTTGGGACAAGCAGAAGTGAGACAGGTTTATCGCCAATGCTAAATTTTATCACTGGGAGGAACCCGAGCTTTTTAGAATAGGCCCTGACTAGCTGTTTCACCATTGCGTCCCTGATCAGGAACAAAGAAGTGTTCTGAGTTTCTGCCATGACCTCCACTGTGGGGGACATTTTAGTGGGAAGAAGACTGCTCATATGGATCTTCAATCTGGTTTTTGGTTGCCCACATTATTCCAAGATGCACATACGTATGTGGGCGCATGTCTACGTTGCCAGCAGACGGGAACCATTGGAAAAAGGGATGAGATGCCCCAACAACCTATCCCCCCTATTGAAATCTTTGATATTTGGGGCATTGACTTCATGGGTCCCTTTCCTGTGTCCATCGGATATGAATACATCCTTGTGGCTGTTGATTATGTATCAAAATGGATAGAAGCCATCCCTACGCAAACCAATGACCATTCTGTGGTCTTGGCTTTGTTAAGGCTAATATCATTTCTCGGTATGGGTGCCCAAGGACGATCATAAGTGATGGAGGACCTCACTTTAAGAATGTACACTTCACTAGACTACTCCAAAATTTGGGAGTCAATCACATAATAGCCACACCTTATCATCCTAAAACGAGTGGGCAAGTTGAAGTGTCTAATAGGGAGATTAAGCGAATTTTAGAAAAAACTGTCAAGCCTGATTGGAAGGATTGGTCTAAAAAACTAAATGACGCTCTTTGGGCCAACAGAACTGCATATAAGACTCCCTTGGGCATGTCTCCTTTCCGTCTTGTCTACGGAAAAGCGTGTCACCTTCCCGTTGAAATCCAACATAAAGCTTATTGGGCCATTAAAAACGTTAACTTAAATCTGGATAAAGTGGGAAAAGCACGTATGTTAGAATTAAGTGAGATTCAGGAGCTTTGTAATGAAACTTATGAAACTTCTCAAGCTTACAAGCAACGTACAAAAGTCTTCCATGACAAGCACATCATTAGAAGGACTTTTGAGCCAAACCGGTGGGTCTGGCTTTTCAATTCTAGACTTAAATTATTTCCTGGAAAGCTCAAGTCCTGTTGGGATGAGCCTTACGTTGTTATCAATACCTTCCCTCATGGAGCTGTAGAGATCAGGAACCCTATTTCAAGTGCGAACTTTAAAGTAAATGGCCAGCGACTTAAACCGTATATTACTCTTTCAGATGGCCAGGTTTTGGATGCACTACGGCTTGAGGAGCCTTAGCTCCTCCCACTCTCCTCCTCAGGTGATATTCTTCTATGTCTATATTTTTCCAATGAGGACATTGTCAGTCTTAGGCATGGGAGGATATAACCTGAGAATGTTTATAGTGTTCATAGCATTCATAAATATTTGCATACATATTTATTAAAAAAAATTTTTTTTTCTTTTTTTTTCTCTTGAGCTGATTGGGTTAGTCCCTAGCAAAATACCTTTATTGGAGGTTTTTCTTCCGGAATTATTTCTTACGTTTAGAATCCAGTACATTTATTTCACGTGCATGTAGACTTGGTAATGGATCATTTGGGAAAACCAATAAGCATTTGTAGTTTACTGAACCCTTGGACAGTTCATAGAGAGTCAGGCATACTATCTTCTAATAAATCCACCTCATATTTATGAGAAGAAGTAGAGAGATTACTGGTGTGCTAAGTCTAGTGTAAGGACTCTTAAGTTCTGGATAATTAGATGATGATACTTCAGAGTTTGGCGTAGTTCACTCTCTGTTCCTGTGTGCGTACTTTGAGTAAATTCTTGAGAGTCACCAAATAAGGTAGATACACAGAGATTGAGTCTTAATAAAGCTATAACTATGGTGGATGGTTACGGCTGTCCTTCATAGAGTCCTCAGCTGAAGGAGGGTAATAGTGTTAAAGGTCAGAAATACGCCTGTCCTATCCATTCCTTTCCGGTGCCAAGAATAGGCACTTCCAGTAAATAAGCCACACAACTTCCTCTTGACCATCATCATCCCTAATATTGCCTCGTAAATAAAAGTCCGTATTGCGTTGTGTTGATTGAAAAAGAAACAAAAACAAGAAGAAAAAAAATATATATATATAAAAGAGAGAGAAGAAAAGAGAAAAGAAGTAGAAAAAGAAGAAAAAAGTTATATTACAAAAAAAAAAGTCCAACTGTATGATGTAACACTATTTCTGAGGCAGCAAAACACCTATCGCGTTCCACCAAATATGACCCATACCTACCTTCTAGTATTTCTAATCGCCTGAATACTGGTTGAGAACTCTAACTTAGTTGTAGAGTTATTAGGACTTGAATTGAAGTGTGGATGCCATGTGAGCCCACCAAATAGTGAGTACAATTTCTAAATCTGGCGAGATTTGTGATCTCAGAAAGAAAGAAAAGAGAGAGTGCCCAAGAACATCAAGAGAGCACAATTGTGTAGCCTCTCTTAGAGTTGACTTGTCTAATAGTCTAGAGAGCTAAAGTCTGTAGTACTAGACTATATGTAGCACCAGTTGAGTGTGTGCCACCAAATACAAATCCATTCAACTTGATATCTCCTACCTAAGCCAAACGCCGGGGTCAAATTACAGGTTATCGTCAACTTTATCCCCGATGGAAGTAGTTGCCTATCTCGATAGAAATTTTTGCCAAGGGTGATGTATGAACTCCCAATGCGAATCGTCTCTTTCACTTGGATCTGTTACCTAGGCTATCAGCACTTCATGTCTGGATTTCTAAAGTTTTGAAATAGGAAAAGAAGAAATCTTCTGATTATTTCTATTATTTTTGCTAGGGACTAGCAAATCTTAGGCATGGGGGTATTTGATAAGTCCATTAAAATGGACTAATATTAAGCTTAAGTATATTTAATCGTACAATTTAGGTGTGTTAATAATGACAATTAAGTTGTAGAATATTTGTACGCCTCATGTTTTAAGTTTATAACATTCTATAACTTAATTATTTTGTTGTTTCTATGTGCAGGTAATAAAATGTAGAAAGAACAAGGGTGGGGGGGATAAATTTCCCCAATAGCCACAACTCTTTCCCTCCTCCCCCGCAGCACATGGGGTTAATCTTCCGCCGCCCTTCAACTGACGAGGCCTGAAATAGTTAAGGGATTTGAAAATCCCTTAACTCACGCACGCGGGAGAGAGAGGAATTAAAAAGAGAAGAGGTGTACTTGGGATTGATTTTCATCTTCCTCCTGGCGGGGAACTACTCAACGGACACTGTGGTTCCAGGAGGGGAAGTGTGCACTGTGCCCTCTTCCCCCTTACGGGGAAAAACCTCCGCCATCTGCCGGCGCACCCTCCTTGCATGCCTCCTCCTTCCTGTAGTTTAGCGTGCCCTCACCAGCGCACGCACGCCCGCACCACGCCTGCAGGCCGCTTCCTGCCTTCAAGCGCCATTTGCTTGCCCGCACACACCAAGCCTCGCCTCTCAACCGTGCGCCCTGCTGTAGCCACTCAGGCCCTCTCCGCCCGCGCGCCTCTCCCTTCAGTGCCATCTGCAGGTGCACCGCTTCACCTTCCTGTAGACCGCACGCCTGCAAGCGCGCTCCGTCGCCCATCTGCAGGCGCACCAGCGCTCTCAGGCCCACACACCAACGTCTGCAAGCCCTGCAGCAGCACCTCCGCCTACTTGTTCAACAGGCCGGAGCTCCGGCCACCTGCATTGCCGCCGCTGCCACCACCGAAGAGCTCTTAACCTCACCGTCCTCTTGAGCCTTGCATCAACCCCCGCAGTGCTCTCCCTCTCTAGCAAGGCGGAGAGAGGAAAAAAGGCCTGTTTTCCCACTAATTAAAATTTACATTCAATGCCATTGCCACCAATTTGATTTTTTTATTATTATTATATTGTGGCAGAACTGCATTCAAACACTCATAGTTCTTTATAATTGCATGGTATTGATATTAACTAGTTTAAAGATTGATTTTGGGCTTAACTTAAGTACTAATTGTCTTTAGTGCACATCATGTGAAAATTGCATGAATTCATCCTAAATTTATTGAGGATTTCTGTGAGGGAAAACTGCACTTTTACCCTTAAATTTTTAGGTTATTGCAAATCTACTTTCCTTCACATTTTAAGTCCGATTTGAAAAGGGATTTCGCACTATCCAAAATAACATTAAATAATTAAGTATTGATTGCATCATTTCCTCCCTGTGGACACGACCCGCTCTTCTGCGAGTGGTTATTTTCATTATTTTTTATTAGTCAATTTTTCCACCACTTAAATACTATAACGCTAAGCGAAAAGTCGTCTATCAATCCCCGTCCAAGGAAGTCCCATAGCTCTTATCCCTCTCCAGATCCACAACCTCCGCCTCACCCTTCACATGCGCAACTGCTAGATTTGAATGCCGGCGGAGGGAGCGACGGTGGAAGGTGGACAATTATGGGCATATCCTTCTTTAAATACTAATTACGTCCAGCCACCTATTATATTTTTATTTTCTACATGCACATATCAAATAAGAAGTATAAATGTATGTATTAGAATGCAAAGCAGATATAGAAATATTCATAAGCTAAGGTTAATTACTTCTTAGCTTAGGTCATTAAACTATAAGGAAATGTATTCTATATGCACTTAAGATAAATAAATGTCCAATAAATTGGACTTATCAAATGTCCCCATGCCTAAGTTTTGCTAGTCCTGAGCAAAAGTGAAAATAATGGAAGTAATCAAGCGAATCCTTCTTTCTTTATTCCACAAATTTAGAGATCTAGACAAATGTGAAGTGATAATAATAATAACCTAGGTAACGGATCCAAGTGAAAATAACCAAGTTACATTTATAGTTCATACTTATCCCTTGGTAGGTATTTCTATCGGGATAGGCAACTACTTCCCTCGGGGATAAAGTAGAAGATAATCTGTAATTTGACCCTGGCTATTTGGTTTAGGTAGGAGATATCGAGTTGAATGGATTTGTATTTGGTGGTACACACTAATCTGGTGCTACACGTAATCTAGTACTACAGACTCTAAATCTCTAGACTATTAAATAAGTCAACTAAGAGAGAGGCTAAATAACTGTGCTCTCTTGATGTTCCTTTGTCCTCACTCTTTTCCTTCTTTTCTTTTTGAGATTCACCAATCTCACCAGATTTTGTAACTATACTCATTGTTCGGTGGCCTCACATGGCATTCACACTTCAATTAAAGTCCTAGTAACCCTACAACTAAGTTAGAGGACTTCAGCCAGTATTCGGGCTGTCAAAAATACTGAAAAGTAGGTAAGGGTCATATTTGTTGGATCGCAATGGATGTTTTTATTGTTGCCTCAAAAATATCGACATATAATGAAAAAAATGATACGAAGATAAAACTATCAACTTGAACTATTTTCTTTTTCTTTTTCTCCTTTTTTTTTAATATAAATATTTCTCTCATTCATTCATTCTTTTTTTTCTTTTTTTTAATTTTAAATCAACATAGAACGATGCAGACTTTTATTTATGAGGCATTATTAGGAATGATGGTGGTCAAGAGGATATTGTGTAGCTTATTTGAGGGAAGTGCCAACTCTTGGCACCAAGAAGGAATGGATAAGATAAGCGTATTTCTGCCCTTTGACACTATTACCCTCCTTCAACCGAGGACTCTATGAAGGACGGTCGTAACCATCCACCATAGTCATAGTTTTATTAAGACTCAATTTCTGTGTATCTGCCTTATTTGGTGACTCTCAGGAATTCACACAATGTACGTATATAGGAACAATAAGTGAAAACTATGCCTAACTCTGAGGTATCCTTATCTAATTGTCCAACACTTAAGAGTCCTTGCACTAGACTTAGTGCACCAGTAATCTCTCTACTTTCTTCTCACAAATATGAGGTGGATCTAATAGAAGATAGTATGCCTAACTCCCTATTAATTGTCCAAGGGTTCAGTAGACTAAAAGTGCTTATTGGTTTTCTACAAAGATCCATTACCCAGTCTACGTGCAAGTGAATGTAACTGTACTGGACTCTAAACTTAGGAAACAATTAAGAAGAAAAATCTTTAACGACACCTCCTTGATAAATTTTCTGCTAGGGACTAACCAATTCAGCTCAAGAGAATAAAAGATTTTTTTTTTATTAATCACTATCCTAAATGTATGTAAATATTTATAAATGCTATAAACATTCTCAGGTTATACCCCCCATGCCTAGATTGACAATGTCCTCAATGGAAAAATGCAGACATAGAAGAATACCACCTGAGGAGGAGAGTGGGAGGAGCTAAGGCTCCTCAAGCCGAAGTGCGTCCAAAACCTGGCCATCTGAAAGAGTAATATAAGGTTTAAGTCGCTGGCCATTTACCTTAAAGCTCACACTAGAAGTAGGGTTCCAAATTTCTACAGCTCCAAGAGGGAAAGTATTGATAACAACGTATGGCTCATCCTAATGGGACTTAAGCTTTCTCGGAAATAATTTAAGTCTAGAATTGAAAAGGCAGACCCATTGGTTGGGCTCAAAGGTTTTTCTAATGATGTGCTTATCATGGAAGACCTTTGTACGTTGCTTGTAAGATTTAGAAGTTTCATAGGCTTCATTATGAAGCCCCTCAAGCTCACTTAACTTTAACATACGTGCCTTTCCCACTTTATCCAGATTCAAGTTAACATTTTTAATAGTCCAATAGGCTTTATGTTGGATTTCAATGGGAAGATGGCATGCCTTTCCATAGACAAGACGGAAAGGAGACATGCCCAAGGGGGTCTTATACGCGGTTCTATAGGCCCAAAGAGCATCATTTAGTTTTTCAGACCAATCCTTACAGTCGGGCTTGACAGCTTTTTTCTAAAATTTGTTTAATCTCCTTATTAGACACTTCAACCTGTCCACTCGTTTGGGGATGGTAAGGTGTGGCTATCATGTGGTTAACTCCCAAATTTTGGAGTAGTCTTGTGAAGTGTACGTTCTTGAAGTGAGGTCCTCCATCACTTATGATCGTCCTTGGGCACCCATACCGAGAAATGATATTAGCCTTAACAAGACCCAAGACCATAAAATGGTCATTGGTTCGCATGGGTATTGTAATTCCCTACTTGGAGGGGGTGAGATCAGCGTGATGTAAAAATGCAGAACTGAAAATATAACAATCTCACAAAAATAGACAATCGCACAATGTGCACAATGATTTTTAGGTGGAAACCCAAACCGAGTGAAAACCACCACCTAACCCTCTCGAGTTAGGATTTTCCGATCAACCAAGTTGATCAAATCCACTAAACGTACTACTTAAACAAGGGTAGTATAACTCAATTACAACCACGCTACTTTATACGAGGGTAGCGTACCTCAAACCCCTTCTTTTCACGAGAAGGATTTTGCCTCACGAAGGAGACGGGAATTCGCAATGCGAATACCTAACACAAGCAAAGTAAAATACAAGAATAGTCCTATAGAGCCAACAAAGATATTCTTAACCTAAGCTTCTATAGGAGTTAGGATGCTTCCCTTTGCAAGAAGTGCGTCGACGACGCGAATGCGTGAACTACGTGGCGGTGCAACGGTGCTCTCGTGAACTACGGTGGGAGAGCGGGTGCGCGAGTGATCGATGCTTAAGCTTGGAGAGCAAGAGCTTCTTCTATAGATCAATTTGACACAAGGATGTGGAAATGCTTGTACTTGGTGTGACTAGGTGTGTGTTTAAGTGGCAAAGGTTCTCTATTCATAGAGGCCCTAGGAAGGCTTTGGAAGGCCTTGGAAGGCTTCCATAGCCGTTGGGTGCAAACTCCAAGAAAATCAGGTCGAAATCAGGATTAATCATTACATTGATAGGGTAATCAGACATTTGATCTTAGCATTGGACGTCTAGAAAACCAGTTTAAGACATCTAGGAACAAATTCAGACGTCTGATTTTAGGCTGGTTTCTTTCCTGACTTGAATCAGATCTAAACAGGGTTCTAGTGAATTGTCATCAGATGACATACATAACGTCTGGAAACCTACTTTTTTGAGGAAATGGATTTCCAAGAGAGTGCAACGGTTATAAAATCTCTGAGAAGAGATTTTGGGTCAGCCGAGGCAAAATGGTCATGTATCAGACGTTTGGTGTCCTCTACGGACGTCTGATACGAGGCAACGGTCATTTTCTTCAGTGTTTACTAAGGCAGCCAACAGTCCACTAATTGGACATCTGGCAAAATCATTAGATGTCTTCTAAGATGTCTGGACTAAGGTCTGGACGTTTGATCTCATCGGATAGAACTAACTAAGTCCAGCCTAAATATTATCGGACATCTAAGTCAACAGTCAGATGTCTTAAAAGTATTTATCCGACATCTGATTTTCAGATTAGATGTCTGAAAAGGCTGTTTGAACCCTATTTTATTTTTCTAAGTTCTCTACAGAAAACCTAAGTATCCTAGGGTTGTGCAGGTGTTCCTAGGACTACTGTTAGGGTACTTTGAGGTTCTTTAACATGATATACTAAGAAACAAAAAGTGCAAGGAAATAAAGACAAAAGTACATAGAAAGAGATAAACAGAATTCTGTCCTATTCTTCTTCTCCTTCCTTCTTCAAGCTATCGCTCATCGCGAAGGTCCTCTGTTCTCCATCAAGCTCCTCCAATCCGCCATGGATGCAAGCTCGAACTCCGTCTAACCACGTCTCCATTTGCAATTAACCTGAAATCTAAAACTTCAAGTGCAAATGTTAAATGACACGTGTTTTGTTATCATCAAAATAAACGATCGTGGTGCTCTAGCACCAACAGGTATGGCTTCTATCCATTTCGATACATAGTCCATAGCCACAAGGATGTACTCATATCCACAGGACACAGGAAAGGGACCTATGAAATCGATGCGCCAAATATCAAAGATCTCAACAGGGAGGATAGGTTGCTGAGGCATCTCATCCCTTTTTCCGATGGTTCCCGTGTGCTGGCAACGTAGACATGTGCCCACATATGTATGTGCATCTCGAAATAATGTGGGCCACCAAAAGCCAGACTGAAGAACCTTATGGGCAGTCTTTTTCCCACTAAAATGTCCCCCCATAGTGGAGGTCATGGCAGAAACTCAGAACACATCTTTGTTCTTTGTCAGGGATGTAACGACGGAAAAGCTGGTCAGGGCCTATTCTAAAAAGCTCAGGTTCCTCCCAGTGATAAAATTTAGCGTTAGCAAGAAACCTATCTCGCTTTTTCTTGTCCCAAGTACTGGGGTTAATGCCTATACTAGATAGTTCACTATGTTAGTGAACCAAGGAGTTTTGGCCTCCACAGCCATCAGAGACTCATCAGGGAAAGTCTCTTGAATACCGCTAGCAGGGTTTGATGCCTCAATAGGGATCCTAGACAGATGATCTGCTACCACATTCTCAACTCCTTTCTTATCTTTAATTTCCAGGTCAAACTCCTGGAGTAGCAGAATCCAACGAATTAGGCGAGGTTTGGTGTCCTTTTTAGCAAGAAGATGCTTTAAGGCAGAATGATCAATGAACACCACAACCTTGGATCCCAAAAGATGCGACTGAAACATTTCCAAAGCAAATACTACAGCAAGAAGTTCTTTTCTAGTGATCATGTAGTTTTGCTGAGGATCCGTAAGGGTCTTGCTGGCATAATGCGGCACATAAGGTTTGCCATTGATGTAAACATGTTTACACTACTTAAGATGTCTATTTATGCATGTTCTTAAGCATAGGATTGCATTGCATGCTATAAATATTGCATAACATGCATCATCTTGCATTTAGAGTAGTTTGAATAAAATGGAGGTTAATTGTCTACTTTTATGTTCATGGACAGGGCAAACTTTTTATCGGGGCCTCAGATCGAAGATCCAACCATACAGATGTGATCAGGGCGGCGATTGGAGTTCAACGACTCCAAGATCGCCCTAATCAGACATCTGTAGCATTAGATAGTGACCGGGGAACCTTAGAAGATCAAGGGCCAAGATGGTCTGAATCTGCACTTCAAACAATAAATTCGACTGCACGGATGGATTCGGATCGACGATCACAGCCTAACGACGCGAAAATTGACTCAATTGGACAACCGTGGCACCATCTACATCATCCAGAAGATGGACGGCTAAGATGGCGCCACATGGCACCATCTCAACCTTCCAACCAACCCTCAAGACCACCGCCGCCTCTCCAAAAGAAGATCCAATGCATGATCTGGGCTGTTGGATCTTGATCCAACGGCTGTGGATGCACGCACCTTAAAACATCCACGCGACACATTCCACCGCGCAGCGCAGTGGTCGTGAGTCGTTGCACGTTCACAGGACGTGAGTTCGACTGGCGATCTGCGACGCGCGCTATTAAAGGTGATAGTTCGATCGTTTGTGGATGGCCTAGATCGCCCGACAGCTCACGCGCTATTAGACGCTCGGCAAAGACGCGGCATCGCACGCGATGGGGAGTGCAGCACAGGCGGGCGAAGGTGCAACTAGACGTGCGCGTGCGTTGAACGCACGGGCAAGCAAGCGGGCGCATGCGCACCGCCCACTACGCCCACGTTCGGACCTTTAGCAACGGTTTTATTCGTCACTAATGGTCCTGAATTAATGTTTTTAACGTTGTAATGAACAAATTGCCCCCACTCCTTGCAACTATAAAAGGAGACCCCCTCCACACAAAATTCTCATCCCTTCCTTCTCTTCTCTCCCTCTCCAAAGCTCAAGAGAAGCTTGTCCCACACCCGAGATGCTTCTCGCGAGATAAAGTCAATTTTTCGTCCCCCTTTCGGAAGCGGATCCCGCGACGACAACGACGTGTTGCCCCGTTCCTATTCTTCCTGCTTCATTCTCCTTCGTCCTGCTCCATCCTCCTTCGTCCAAGCGTCGTCTCGTCTGGCTCGTCCTCCAAGCAATCGTCGAGGAAGATATTTCTCTCCCCATTCTTTTACTGCTTTCTAGAATAGATTTACTGTTTTCTAGTGTAATCATTTTCTTGCTTTCTAGTCGTAATATTTAGTGTAATGAACAATCCCTTCGATAATGAATTCCATGTGCATTCTATATCTCTTTTGATTTTTGTTTGTATTATTCTCTCTCTCTTATTCTCTCTCTTCTATTTATTGTAAATAGTTAGATAGTTCTAATCAATTAATTTACTTCGCGACAAATAAAACAAACGCGAATGTTTTTAAATCAAACGTCTGCCTCCTTGTGTTCGACCCAGGATTTCCATTCCGGCATAAATTTTATTTGTTGAACACGTTAGCGTAGCAACCCAACGTTCAACATTTTGGTGCCGTTGCCGAGGAGGCGATGCTCTTTGATTTTTTTTTTCGCGTTTTCCTTACAACTTACAAATCATTTACCTCACTTCTCTCCTTTCTTATTGTGATTGCAGGTACTCTTTCGAGACGAGCAAAAGCGGTAGATTGCAGTAAAGTACTGTGGAAGGTTTTGTAGGTTATCCCCCACCTCCCACCCATTAGATTTTCATTTCACCACATAATAACACAAACATCAATCAACCTTGGTGTTCTTATAAACTCTAAGGTTAGATTGTTTGTTGTTTGACACCCACACCCGTCCCAACCTCCACATTTAAAAAAAAAGAAAAATAAAAAAAATCTCACAGAGGTACACAACTTCATCTGATTTTCAAACTCAACCGGTAAACCAATCTTTGGAGTCGGTACACACATTCAAACACATAATTGAGTAGAAATCAGATTAGGAAATCACTTGTGTGCCTAATTAAGTGGTGCAGTAGGCCAATTGTTTGAGTTGATTGGGCCGCACCACTTCAATTAAAATCAACTCATCAAGTAGCTGCCACTTAGGTTCAACTCTTAGGGATTTACCAGGCACTCCACATTCTTTTAAGTTTTAAAGGAAAACATCTCCACCTGTGCTTTCAAAACATGGTGTGCCAACAAAACTTATTTGAAAACACCTAAAGTTGAACCTAAAAGCTACTAAGAAAGATTTGAACTCCAAAATTCACCGCATCAAAAATAATCTTGCTTGAAAACCACTGGTTGTGCACGCACACACAAATCAATCAATCATTAAGGGCACAACCCATATAAAGGGTCCATCACATTCCAAAGCTCATTCAAACCTAGCCCTAAATAAAATAGAGTAGACGTTGGCCTTAAGGATTTGACTCGCTCTTCAGAGCCCTGAACGAGATTATTTTCGATTAGTCTGTTTCTACTGTTCAATCTGATGTCTAGCTAGGGGAGTAGAATCAAACGATCGCGGCTGGGGGGTACACTAGGAACCGGAGGTGCAAGCTGAAGGAAGAACCTTCTCCCCAGTCCCTCCTAACTGGTTGGATTGAACAGACAAAAGTAGATCAAATCGTTTCTCTATCTCAAGATGGGTTTTGGGAGTCTGTAGGTCTTTAGGCTAGCCCACTTAAGGACAGGTTTGATTGTTTGTATTGCAGGGCACCTTTCTTCCTCCCGTTTATCATGAATCCTTCCACATATTACATGCATTCCCGCTCTTTCCCTCCTGTTTTGAATTATCCTCAACATGACGATTATCCTGACTTGTATTGTAATCAACCATCAGTTAGTTGGGATAACTCGGATTGGGGATACAGTTTCGGGCCTCCGTGTTTAGGGTCTAACCCTGAACACTATAATTGTAATTTCTATCCTTCTCAGAGCCACATCAATTATAGATCGTCAACCTTTCAGGGACAACCTAATACGATCTACAATCAAGAAGGATACACTGATCTTTACCCATCCTCTGATTACACTGCCTTTAGGTCATCACCACCTTTTGAACAATCTGAAATGACCTATTATCAAGAAGGGTTTAACGAATCTCAATTCGTTAATTCCCCTGCATTGACCCCAAACCCGCTGTTGAAGCGACTGGCTCGATCTGGTTTTAACAGTTATTACGTCGTAGTATAGGTGATCAAGCGTCGTCAACAAATAAAAGTTTTTATGACTCAAAAATTAGAGTATCCGAGGTCGAACACAGGGAGCAATCGGAATTTACTACTAATCTCAAATGTAATTGAACACTCTAATTTACTCAAAAGTTTAATTCAAATGCATTTAAAAAGTAATCGAGGCAAAAGAGTAAAATTGGACGTCTGATCACAAGATCAGACGTCTTAAAAGTGTTTTCCCTTCTTTGATTATTCTTCTTCATCTGATCTTGCTTTCTTTCTTTTCTGCCTTGGCCTTTCTTCTTCTTTCTCTGCAGTCTCTCTCTTCTTCCTTCTCTTCTCTCTTCTGCGAAGGCTTCTTCTTCTTCCTTGGTCGTCTGTTTCTTCTCTGCCTTTGCTCAGCCTCTTCTTCAGAGTTTCTTCTTCTTCTGCTCCTTCTCTTCTCCTTCCTGCGGCTAAGTCTCTTCTCTTCAACTCTAAGCCTGCCTGCACAAGGAGCAAAACCTACCCTGTCCCTCTACCCGCACGTTTCTCTCTCTCTGAGAATCACAAACAGGACGCTCTCCCAGAGCCGCGAGTAATCGGGTCAGGTAGCGCACCCGGGACCAGGCGCACCGGCATGAGGGTGATGCGCGAGGTGTGCTTAGATAAGGTCGGGTCGGATCCCGCCAGATCCGCGAGGTGAAACTGCGGACGAGGCGAGCATGGGTAAGGTGAGGGACCTCACCCCTGCGCTTTTGGAGGTGACGAGTGAATAACACAAAATCAATTTAAACCGTACCTACGCCTCGTTGGTTGCCGATGTGGGACTATCAGTCCCGCCTTGCTCTCACCCACGCCTGCAGAGCGCTCTTCATCGATTGCCCAAGCTGCGGACTTTGTTGCGTTGTCCACTGGGTCAGATAGCTTCGCAGTGCTTGCTCGAGTCAGTTGCACCTGAAGCCTGGCCGTCCTGAAGCCTGGAGCTGCTTCGCGTCACCGTCAATGGCGGCAGGGGCTTGAAAACTGTCAGACACAAAACAAGCCTCTCGGCTTAATCAGATCACCGGAGGACCTTCGCCGTGGCACGGCGAAGGTGATGAGCCATGCAGCAGGTTGCGGGGCAGCCTAGGCGTGCATGCCTAGGTCGCCCTGTGGCCGGAGGTGTGGGTGTGTTCGGGGGAGCGTTGAGTGGGTGTAGAGCGGCAGTGGGTGGGCGGAGATTGTTCAGTGAGGTGAGCCAGAACTTTTGCGACGGCTGGCGAGGCGTGTGGGGCTGCGGAGCAACAGGGGCGAGTCGCCGGAGGGTGGCCGGAGATGAGGAAGCTGACGGTGGATGGCGGCGGTCAAGGGGCAATCAAGTGAAATAGAATGGGGAAAAGAAAGAGAGGAGGTTGTGGAGTAGTTCTAACCTAATTGTAGGGACGAAGGGGATGGAGAGGCGGATGGCTGTACCTGCTGTCGTTGAAGAAGAAGATGCCCAGTGGGGGAGGACGGCGGCGACGACGGGTCTGAGGCAGCGTGCGCGGGTATTGCGCGACGAGGAGGAGAATCAGGAAGATGTCTCTGCCACTGGTTTTGTGGCAGAGCGAAGAGGAAAGGAAAGAAAGCTCGCCGGAGCTTGCTGGGTACCCTGGCCGGGAAGGAAGAGACGAATCTGAGGTGAAACCCCGGCCAGGTCGAGCTGAAATTGAGCGACCTGGTTTGGGGGTTCTTTTATAGGCATTGGACCGTGTGTTCAGAGCTTGGAGGGCACGCCTTTGTCTCCGACGGCTCGCCCGAGAAGGAAAGTGGGTGGATACCCAAATCCCTTGTGCGTTCGCACGAGAGATTGGGATCAAATCAGGGATCATGACTGGCCTCAGATGGAAGGGAATTCCTCAGAGAATCTCCCTTCCATTTATGGGAGGGGATCTCTGAGGAATCAGAGAGTATTCCCTCTTTAATCCTCGCCGGAGCAGGATTCTGCCCCAAAAATGGTGGAAGGACCTGATTGCAATGGTGGCGAGGAAGTTAGGGGGTCTCTGCGATGATTTTCAGAAGTTAGGGACCAAAATGTGATTTGGGTGTACTAAATTGCAAAGTAGGTCAAGATGACCTCCCCTTAGGTCCAAATTTTGGTACAAACCTAATTTGGGCCTAAGGAATCCAATGGTGAAGTTGGATTTATCTTTGACCACGTTTGACTGGATATTTTGCATACAAACCCAAATTAGGTTAATTGATGAACTAGGACCCTAATCTAGGTCAAACTGGGTTCCAAAGGCCAAATTGAATGTTCTAAACCCTAGAGGATATTTTTACATGAATTTTAGAGGGTTTGCTTGATTTTTATCCTGACCAGAACCTTGTTGATTTAAGCGGGTCTGTTTTAAGGTTACCAAATGTCATTTAATTCCTAGATTGCACATGAATCCATTTCTGATTGACTCAACCCACTTTTTATCTCATTTAGACCATTTGACCTATGTTTTGTCTCTGAGAAATCCCATTTATGTACTGCAATGGTAAAATTACAGTTTTAACCTTTATCTCATGTTTTCTTCCCAGAATACTTATTCCTTCATTTAGGCCTTCTACTAGGTTATGTAGGAGATTTTATTCTCTTTATTATGGCAAAATGAGCTAGTTATGGTTCATAATGAGGCTCTCATCATACCCCCATGCCTAGCTTTTGCTAGTCCCTTAGCAAAATTTCAAGGTTTTAACTTCTGTTCTAGACCCTGAGTGTAAGTGCTTTTCTTTTTCTTTTGTGATTAGGTTAGAATGCCAACAATAGGCCTAGAGGTATTCAAGTACCAACCAAAATCCGAACCTGACCTGCTTTAGCCTCAGTCCTCTGCAAAGGTTTTTAAGGCCCACAGAAACTAACCTAGGGTTTGTTCCACTCCGCGGTTAAAGCACCCGTGCTTGAGACATTCTTAGCGTAAGTTCAGTTTGCAGTGCGTTTTTGTAAGAGAGAGATAGAAGATTTATTTGTTTGGAGAGCTTTTCTCTCTCTTTTCTTTTTATTTCTAGCTTCGGATTAGCTTCTCAACACGGTCTGTATCGGATTCCTCATCCCCATCATCAATCCTCAAGGGTCCCTAGCTTTCGAGATTTCGAGATAATCCCGCCCATGGCAACCCCCAGAACCCTGGCTTTCAAGATTTTGAGATAATCCCACCCATGGCGTTCCGTGGCCGAATTCTGACCCTGGCGATCGACATTTCGTGATAATGCCACCCATGGTATCTGAACCAGTAGAGTGCTTACATGCCCCCAGTAGGATATTTAAATATCCTAAGAGACAAGCACTGAGGAGACGATATGTTGTTACGCATCTTCGAGGGGAATTTCCCGCCTCTCCGCGCTGGGAAATTGTCCAAATCAACTTGTGTTGATTGGTCGCTCCTAATCTAGGTGACTTTTCAGAACATTAAATGCTTTTGCGTGATTTTGATATTTATGCGCACTGAACCAGACTGTGTGTGAATTTGGGGTGCTTAGGTTACCGAATCCCGCAAATCGGAGGTCAATTAACGAGGCCGAATACTTCCTAAGCCTTAGACCTAATACTTAAGCTTCACATTTTCCCCAACCTCTTGAGGATTAACCAGATTTTAGCGGATACGTGAATTTTTAAGCTAAAGAATCCAGCCCAAGAGGCCTAAGACCAGCATTCCCGCTAATCTCTTGTTATATCTCCTTAGCACTTTTCTTCTATTTCTTTTCTTGATCTGGTCTGGAACTTCAGTTAATTCCTTAATCTTTTACTAATGACTATTTCTTTTTCTTTTTCATTTTGTGCTCCTTTTGTCATTTTTGCTCTTTTTCTCCTTATGAATATGTGGCTCACAAAATTTCCTCCCTCCCCTATTTTTTGTTCTTTTTCATAATTTTTCAATTTTTTTGTGTTTTTGACATATGCAAATTTTTTGTGTGTGAGACTCCTGACTTTTTCTTGGTTCTGTATGTATGCACTTTATCACCCCCCCATGCCTAAGTTTTGCAATGTCCTCATTGTAAACGGAGGGTGTGAAATAGTGTTGAGGTCAGGGACTTAGAACAGGATACATCGGGTGGGTGAATGGGTCGGGAATGACTGATGCGAACGATTTCAGGCTCTGGTACGTGTACCAGAGGTGGGATCAACTGTCTAAGGCTGAACTCAAGGTGCAATGGAAGTGGAGTACAGACGGATAATCAGATGGGTCTGTTTTTGGGATGACGGGTTGCCTCCCGTTAAGCGCTAAATTTGATGCCTTCAGCCGAGCGGAAAATGGGGTGGAGAGGGAGTGGTCAAATCAACAGAATTTTGTAAAACAAGCACCTTGATTAAGAGCCTGGTTGATCCAACCAGGTGCTTGTTAAGATCAGTCGGTTGATGATGCAGTTCAAACACAATGATCTAGTGGGTTGATAGATGTAGATCAACAGATGCAGAACCCACCATATGTAGTGAAGTTCAAATGAATGTGGAAGTGAAAACTCGATTTTAGGCTGAGTCGACTTAGCCTGGTCAGAGTAGGGTTCCAAAAAATAGTCAATGTAAGGTGTGGAATCCCTACAGGGGTGATCACAGAATGTTGGCTCCTGTTTTTCGATCTGATCAATGCCTGATACCTGGTATAGATAAGAAGTTGAATCATCTGCAAACAGCTCAGTGAGAGGTGAATCAGAATAGAAATTGAGTCCGGTTGCTGGTCGGGGTAGAGAACGGGTTTTGATTGGTTCTGTATATGTGGAGCAGGTGGCTTCAAAGAAAATTGGCTTGTTATAATCAGGAAGCAGATTTTCTCCGATGTTATGGTCAGATTCGAAATCGTCGGAGAGTTTGCGAAAATCAAAATTTGAATGAGATTCAAGATCATGAGTTCCACCACCATAGAATAAATCATATGTTGTATACTCAGCAGCCTGACTAGGGTCTAGCCTAAATGTTAATTCTGAGCTTAAAAAGGTATCCTTATCTGGTAGAGGCTTAGGTTCTAAGCTACTAGGGTAGACCCAATTGAAACCCCACTTGTCCACTCCTCAGTTTCTGTGTCGTAGATTGGCATGACTTCCAAAAAATCGATTAGTTCCTCTGAGGATGTTGGCAAGGATATTCATCAAATCGAGGCCCAAAGTCATATACTTCATTGAAAGATTGATCTTCTTCATATGGGTCCTTGAAATCTTCAAAATAGGTTTCAGATCTAGATTCTATGCTTCGGATGTGGGTTGCATTTCTAGAATCTAGGTTTGAATAACCTTCGAGCGTCACCTTATCAGAATAAGGGACGGAATTTATACCCTCGAGAGGTTCAGTTCTACTATCACACTTGCAGGAGTTTTGGGATTCTAGAATGGGCTCCTCATGGTATTGTCCTGCATTTGGAGCTTCCCAACCTTCAATATCCGACACATTGTATTCTATCTAGGTTGGGAATCCACAACCATTTTGTGCCTTAAACCTGAGATCAGATTTATCCTCGATGTCGTCCCAAGATGGTTCATCCTTTGTTTGTGGTATATAAGGGTACTTCTGGTCAATAACTTATTTTACTAATCTCATTATCTCTTCCCGTTTTTCAAGACTATCTTGGTGTTGCTTCCAAAGTCGAGGATTTGTCATACATTGAAGGTATTCAATATTGTGCAGTTTTTCTATCTCAATGTATGCAGTAATGATCAAGTCACGGGTTGATCCTTTTGTGGCTTCTGCTAATAGTACTTGGGCACAAGTTATTATAAAGGTTATGGTTGTTGGGACATCAACCTGAATGTTTCCTACTGGTGTTGAGGTTTCTTCATTTTCATAGAATTTCATGGCATCCTCAATCATTTTATCTCTCATGGATCTCTGATATTCAGGTTTCTTGAATGGTAGTCCTAAGTGGTTTGGCTGCATATTTGGATCAAGTGGTGGAATCCAGATGTAGAATCAGAGTTTGAATCAAGATGTAGAATCAAGTTATGAAGCGATCAGATCTGAATAACGAGTCCCACTGAAAATGTGTGTGTGTGTGCTCTAAAGAGAAAAGATGAGGGACTGGAGATGTTTTTGACCCAATCAAGACATCCAAAGATGTTTGGATGACTATGGAGGTTCGGGGTGGATGGACCCCTAGATCAGAAGATCGTCCACCTGAGAATTACTTGGGCAGCCAGAGAGGGAGAGTCCCGCAAAGACCCCTACACGGTAGAGCATCCCCACGGGTTATAGGGTTTCCCCCACCTGACCTCTCTTGTCATTGAGATTCCAGGTAGACCAGAATGGGGACCTTGACCTCTTAAGTCTACCACTTTTATTTCAAAGGTGCTTTAGGGTTCTCACTTGAACTTTAGATAGTTTGATGTTGTGACCTAATTTGGAGGTTGGTTAACCCAAGGGGTCAACTTCACCTAACCTGTCCTATAGATGGTAGAATGATTCTAGGTTTGGACCCTAGTGATCACCCTGATTCGACTCCCAGGTTATTAGGTCCAAAAATTTTAAGATTCAAGTGATTTTAGAACTCAATTTTTTCTTAGGGTTTGTCTTGTTTAGATCTCTTCAATCAAGGTCTTGGGTGACACACTGATGCGGGAAGGTTTATTTCCTTTTATGCAGGCATGTGTGACTAACACTCCAAGATCCTACTGTAGAAACCCTAATTCTGTTCTATTTCCAATCCTTTTTCCTTTTTCACAAAAATTCTCTTTGGACTTGAAAGCAAGAAGCATGTTGTCCGTAGAGATTAAGCGTTATTTCTATTAGTCACCAGAATTTGTGGGATAGAATCTAAAAAAAATTGCCCCAACTTCAAGAACATTTGAAAAAATTTTCGCAAAATTAGGAAACGTTTGCCTTAAAGATGGTGATTACTATATAAAGAAGGCAATTAATTCCTAAACTGATTTCTTCCTTTTGTCCTTTCAGGATTAGGGGATGGTTTAAGGAAGAAAAGAACTTACCTGCCCTGGAGTGGTTGACTTGCGGGAGGGATTTTCTCGTGAAATACCTGCAAGATCAAAACAAAGCAAAGTAGGGCAAGTTAGTGTTCAATATGATAAAAAGAATGTAGAGACTAGTGATAAATTGCGCGTTGCTCCCCGGCAACGGCGCTAAAATGTTGACTGGCTCGATCGAGTTTTAACAGTTATTGCGTCGTAGTATAGGTGATCAAGAGTCGTCAACAAATAAAAGTTTTTATTACTCGAAAATCGGAGTATCCGAGGTCGAACACAGGGAGCAATCGGAATTTACTACTAATCTCAAATGTAATTGAACACTCTAATTTACTCAAAAGTTTAATTCAAATGCATTTAAAAAGTAATCGAGGAAAAAGAGTAAAAGTGTTAAAAGTGTTTTCCCTTCTTTGATTATTCTTCTTCTTCTGATCTTGCTTTCTTTCTTTTCTGTCTTGGCCTTTCTTCTTCTTTCTCTGCAGTCTCTCTCTTCCTCCTCTTCTCTCTTCTGCGAAGGCTTCTTCTTCTTCCTTGGTCTTCTGTTTCTTCTCTGCAGCCTTTCTTCCTCTCTGCCTTTGCTCAGCCTCTTCTTCAGAGTTTCTTCTTCTTATGCTCCTTCTCTTCTCCTTCCTGCGGCTAAGTCTCTTCTCTTCAACTCCCAGACTGCCTGCACAAGGAGAAAAACCTACCCTGTCCCTCTACCCGCACGTCTCTCTCTCTCTAAGAATCACAAACAGGACGCTCTCCTAGAGCCGCGAGTAATCGGGTCGGGTAGCGCACCCGGGACCAAGCGCACCAGCGTGAGGGTGATGCGCGAGGTGTGCTCAGATAAGTTCGGGTCGGATCCCGCCAGATCCGCGAGGTGAAACCACGGATGAGGCGAGCGTGGGTAAGGTGAGGGACCTCACCCCTGTGCTTTCGGAGGCGATGAGTGAATAACAGAAAATCAATTTAAAACGTACCTCCGCCTCGTAGATTGCCGATGTGGGACTATCAGTCCCACCCTGCTCTCACGCGCGCCCGCAGAACGCTCTTCGTCGATTGCCCAAGCTGCGGACTTCGTTGCGTTGTCCACTGGGTCAGATAGCTTCGCAGTGCCTGCCCGAGTCAGCTGCACCTGAAGCCTGGCCGTCCTGAAGCCTGAAGCTGCTTCGCGTCACCGTCAATGGCGGCAGGGGCTTGAAAACTGTCAGACACAAAACAAGCTCTCAGCTTAATCAGATCACTGGAGGACCTTCGCCGTGGCACGGCGAAGGTGTTGAGACATGCAGCAGGTCGAGGGGCGACCTAGGTGTGCGTGCCTAGGTCACCCTGTGGCCGAAGGTGTGGGTGTGTTCGGGGGAGCTTTGAGTGGGTGTAGAGCGGTAGTGGGTGGGCGGAGGTTGTTCAGTGAGGTGAGGCAGAACTTTTGCGACGGCCGGCGAGGCATGTGGGGCTGCGGAGCGACGGGGGCGACTCGCCGGAGGGTGGCCGGAGATGAGGAAGGTGACGGTGGACGACGGCGGTCGAGGGGCAATCAAGTTAAATAGAATGGGGAAAAGAAAGAGAGGAGGTTGTGGAGTAGTTCTAACCTAATTGTAGGGACGAAGGGGACGGAGAGGCGAATGGCTATACCTGCTGTCACTGGAGAAGAAGATGCCCAGTGGGGGAGGACGGCGGCGACGACGGGTCTGAGGCAGCGTGCGCGGGTATTGCGCGACGCGAAGGAGAATCAGGAAGATGTCTCTACCACTGGTTTTGTGGCAGAGTGAAGTGGAAAGAAAAGAAAGCTCTCCGGAGCTCGCTGGGTACCCTGGCCGGGAAGGAAGAGACGAATCTGAGGTGAAACCCCGGCCTGGTTGAGTTGAAATTGAGCGGCCGGGTTTGGGGGTTCTTTTATAGGCATTGGGCCGTGTGTTTAGAGCTTGGAGGGCATGCCTTTGTCTTCGAAGGCTCGCCGGAGAAGGAAAGTGGGTGGATACCCAAATCCCTCGTGCGTTCGCACGAGAGATTGGGATCAAATCAGGGATCGTGACTGGCCTCAGATGGAAGGGAATTCCTCAGAGAATCTCCCTTCCATTTCTGGGAGGGGTTGTGTGAGGAATCAGAGAGTATTCCCTCTCTAATCCTCGCTGAAGTAGGATTTTGCCCCAAAAATGGTGGAAGGACCTGATTGCAATGGTGGCGAGGAAGTTAGGGGGCTCTGCGATGATTTTCAAAAGTTAGGGACCAAAATGTGATTTGGGTGTACTAAATTGCAAAGTAGGTCAAGATGACCTCCCCTTAGGTCCAAATTTTGGTACAAACCTAATTTGGACCTAAGGAATCCAATGGTGTAGTTGGATTTTATCTTTGACCACGTTTGACTGGATATTTTGCATACAAACCCAAATTAGGTTAATTGATGAACTAGGACCCTAATCTAGGTCAAACTGGATTCCAAAGGCCAAATTGAATGTTATAAAACCTAGAGGATATTTTTACATGAATTTCAGAGGGTTTACTTGATTTTTATCCTGACCGCAACCTTGTTGATTTAAGCGGGTCTGTTTTAGGGTTACCAAATGTCATTTAATTCCTAGATTGCACATGAACCCATTTTTGATTGACTCAACCCACTTTTTATCTCATTTAGACCATTTGACCTATGTTTTGTCTCTAATAAATCCCATTTATGTAATGCAATGGTAAAATTACAGTTTTAACCTTTATCTCATGTTTTCTTCCCAGAATACTTATTCCTTCATTTAGGCCTTCTACTAGGTTATGTAGGAGCTTTTATTCTCTTTATTATGTCAAAATGAGCTAGTTATGGCTCATGATGAGGTTCTCATCACCTGCCCAACCCTGAACCAACTCATTTGGTTTAGGGTAACCAGGTTCAAGATAAGGTTTTGGCTAACTTGAGGAATATCATACAAACTTTAGAAGTTCAGCCAACAGCTTCCATTGAAATATTAGAGCCCTTGATTCAGATGATTGATGATTTGAATATGTGTTTGTTGGATAGGCTCTAGGATGCTAAGGATAAGAACCTGGGTGAGCTTCTACTTGGGAAGTTAGTGAAATTAAGGATGAGATTTGTGGTTGCTTTGATTCAATCGTGGGATGATTCCTAGGATGAACCCTCTTCAGGAGAGCTAATTTCAGAACCCGCTCAGGCACCTGTTGGGGAGGACACGTGTTACGAGGCTGACTAGATTGAATTAGAGTAACCAATTAAGGATGATCTGATTTCTTCACCTGAGATCCCTGAGCCAGGGTACGAGGAAACATATGTCTCCTTGGAACAGAAAGTGACAGATGATTTTGGGACATACATTAATATGGATCTTGATTTCCTTGATTTTGATGATGAAGATTCAAGTTACGAAGTCTCACGCGAGTTTACAGAACACGATTTTTATGAGACGATTGGGCCTGAGGAATCTGAAAGATCATTTGATAGCCCAAGAATTGAGGAAACTGATCTTATTAGGACACACATTACGGATCCAGAATCGCATTTTATGGAGGATTCAATTCAATGCTCTGATTGTCAGTTACACCTCATTGAGCTTATCGATGATTCTATTTCTGTGATAATTATACCCAAGTCAATTTTGATTCAGCCACATCATTTAGACTTGGAGATTTCAGATGGGGTGATTAATATACAAGAGGTCCTGGAATTTGACATGTTGAATGAGGAGGATAGGAGCCGGGAAATTTTGATTTGGGAAGTAAGTTCTAGAGGAAGTACAAGACTGAGTCGAAGGGTGCCTATTAAGCTGAAACCATCAAACCAGGACCCTTACGACATTTGTTTTGAGGATGTCAAACCCAAGCACACATTCAATGATTATCCTTTTGAGCTTGAATTCTCTGTAACCCGACTTTTTGGTCTTGGGCTGCATCCTCATAAATCGTAGGCCCGACCCCGCTTGCATACTGATTTTAGGTTTTGGTAATTTTTATCCAAAACCTGAGATATTCTCGATTATGGGGTATGGGTCTGCACCACAATTTGGTCCACATATGTGGATATTTGCTGGCAGGTCTGAGGTTTCATCTGTTTATTCTGATTCTGACCTGCACCTGTGAATTCTTTATTTCTCTTTTTTGTATAGTGTGCCTAGCTGAAGGCACTAAATTCAGCACGTATACAGTTCTTTTTAGTTTTCATCTCGGAGTGGACCTGACATTCACGCAATTCAGGTGCTTTCTACACTATTCTACTCTGTTTTATGTCTTTTCAATATAATGAGGACATTGCATTAGATAGGCATGGGGGGTGGATATTCATCTCAGAATTTATTCGTCAGCTCCGTAGATTTGTTTTATTTTCTTTTATTAAAAAAAAATGGAATTAGGAAAGAGAACTTAGGTTTAAGAAAATTTTCAATATTAGGAAATACTACATTATGATTTGAACACAAAGACCCTTCAGGTCTTCAGACTTAATCAGCCTGTGTATCCATTAAAATGTGGATTTGTTTTTCGATTCCTCGCCAACCTGAATTCTATTTTAATTGATGTAAATAAGTTTGGGTGATAAGTAAACGACTTATCAACCCACCCTCTGATTTGAGGGAACTTTGAGTTTTTCGCATCTATACACTTTCTTTGCACTGACTCATTGTTCGACGATTTTAATGGAAATTGGGTAGCTAATGAACCTTCTAGGGTGATATGACTAGCAAGTTATCGTGGGTAACAACCCATAGGTAGGTTGTCCAGAGCCCAGTCACTAGAGCTTTCTCTTTTTGCTGCCTTTAGGTAAATCTTAGACCAGGGAAGCCACCTACTTAAATAAAAGAGTCAAAAAGAAAAGAAAAAAAGGGAGAAAAGAAAGAAATAAACCACACTTCGCCGCACGAGTATGGCTGGCAAGTAGTTGGTTGTAACAGCTTATCAACCGGTTGTCCAGAACCTAGCTCAATAAATGCACTGAAAATTCACAAAACACTTGGGAAGAAGCAGAGAAGTAGAATAAACTGGCGAGATATACACTAGATTCACCCTTGTGTTGACCCCGTAAAAGAATAAAAGTAGGGAGAAAGCTACCGGTTGCAAAGATACACCTTTAGGCAGAATTCTTTTTTTTAGGTCACCTAGTGATAAACGCTAGTTTATCATCATTCTTATGCATTAAAACAAACCTAGCCCTTAGGATTTTACTCCGCAAATGGGTTTTTGGGCTGCATTTAGGCATAAAATAGGTTAGGCATGCATTGCACTTTTTTATTGTCTTTTTGATATGTTTTTGTGAGTGTTAAGGATGAACAGATATACAGATCCCTAAAACCCTAGCACTCAAGAAGGCAAAAGGTGAAGGAGAAGCTCAGACTAGCTGGAACTCAGCTTGATCTAGCTCACCACAGTTGGAACCTAGCTCACTTGAACTAGGGTTAGCTCATCCCAGCTCCATTCAGCTAATCTCAGCTGAATGGCAGTTCAATAGAGTTCATCTTAGCTTACCCTAGCTCAAGTCAGCTGAGATCCAGCTCAACTTAGCTGGGTCTAGCTCATCTCAGCTCCCACTAGTCCACAGGGAGCTCTAGCTAGCTCACTTGAGTTGACAGGAGTTCACCCCAGCTCAGATCCAACTACATCCAGCTCCACTCTACTCCAGCCAGCTGAAGAAGAACTCATCCCAGCTCAGGAAGCTCAAGTCTAGCTCCCGAGGACTCAGCTTAGCTCAACTCAGTTTAGCTAAGCTACCTTAGCTGCCTCAACCAGCTTGATCCTCCCAGAGAACACCAGACCTAGCTCACCTCAGCTCATTACGGTAGAAGCTAGCTCACTTTAGCTTGGCTTAGCAGCTAGCAAAGAGCTAGCAAGCTAAGCCAGCTAGAGTAGCTCCATGCCAGCCTCTTCAGCAGCAGCCAGCTCCAGTTTCACCTCCAGACTTCTCCTCCTTAGCTCCTCCCTCCAAACCCTAGCTCCAACACCTTCTCCTCTACTCCTCCATTAGCTAAGCCAGCTTAGCTTAGCTTAGCTTAGCTATGCTCCAACTTCCTTGCCTTGTACCACGCCAAAAACCCACCTAATAACTCCACCCAACTAGCTCCACCTAAGCTCCACATAAGCTAACCTACTTGGCACCAACCTAGCCTACCCACCACCTCCAAAAGAAACCTAAAAGTGGCTTCAAAACCACCCTAACCACCCCCTTGATGGCGCCACTTTTCCCTCCATAAACCCCCTTCATCTCCACCATACACCTCTCCTTAAATCCATCTCCACCATCCACCTAACCCCCCTTCTAGAAGACCCTAGGTTGGCGCCAAATTGGTGGTGTCTCTCCACCACCAAAAGCCACCAACACCACCACAACCACCCCCTTTAACACCCCTTGGGTTGGTGCCAAATACCCTTGGCCATAGGATAACCAACCACCTCCATCCTTCCATCCTAGCCCTCCATTTCAAGGGGCACATTAACCCCCCATCCTACCCTATAAAAAGACCACTACCCACCACCATTCAAGGCATCCTTGGCTAGCAAATTCACTCTCATATTCCACCTAGAAGCCTACGTCCAAGAGAGAAGAAGAAGAAGAAGATTAAGGGGATATTCTGTCCCCTTGGTGCCTTCCCCTCTTCCCTTCTCTCTTGGGTCACGCCAGCCAAAGGAGAAGCCAGGCAAGGAAGATCTTTGGAGGAGATTTTGAAGGTGATCCACGCCATCTTGGAGGAGCTCTTGATGGTGGTGCACGCACCCCCCTTGGAGGAGAGCATTGAAGGTGGTAGCTTCCACCTTGGAGGAGCTCTCAAGGAAGGAGAAGAAGGAGGCCCTCTTTTCAAGCCAAGGAGCAGCTAGGCTTGGAGCAAGAAGACTCCCTTCTTCACCATTTTTGCAAGAGGATTTGTGTTTATTTTGTTGCTTTTAGATTTTTTTTATTTTAGTAGAAGCATTCCTCTACTTGTCCTTAAAAAGAACACCAATTCTAGTCAATTAAATTGCCTTCTTTTAGCTTTTATTGCAATTGTTAATTTTGGTTCTAGCACTTGTTTCACCTCTTCTTCCTAATTACTCTAGGCCTCCACTTGCCTAGAGTAAGCTTAGGAAGAAGGTATTTCTATCTTTTAAGTTTTAGTTAAGCAATTGTAGGTGTTAGTACTTTCCGTTACAATTCGCATTTTGCCCTCGTCTTTTCAAAACAAAAAAAATTACATATTTAAAATACCAAAAAGAAAGTTGAGATCTATTTGTAAGCAAGAGGATTAATTTTGCAAACAATTGGCTTCCTTGGACGACCCTAGATACCCCCTTATCTAGGATATAAGTTTAAAAGCGAAAGCGGATTCGCGTGTTACAACGACATTAAAAACCCGCTGTCAAACTGATCAGATCCTTTTTGGGTCATGTGGGTTTCTACCGTCGATTCATACAAAATTTTTCCCAAATCTCCAAGCCCTTAAGTCAGCTTCTCACTAAAGACCAGCCATTTGATTTTAATAATAAGTGCCTGGAGAGTTTTTTGAGGTTGAAGAAAGTGGTTACTGAGGCACCAATATTGCAGGGACCTGATTGGAATAGTCCCTTTGAATTAATGATAGATGCCTCAGATTTTGCTGTGGGTGCTGTTCTCGGGCAAAGAATTGGCAAGAAGCCCGTTGTGATCTATTATGCTAGCAAAACCCTTGATGATTCACAACGAAATTTCACGGTTACTGAAAAGGAACTTCTTGCCATTGTATTTGCCTTAGAGAAATTTAGATCTTATCTGTTGGGGTCACATGTCACTATTTATACCGACCACTCAGCAATTAAATATTTTCTAACAAAGAAAGATGCGAAACCCCGCCTTATCCGTTGTATTCTGTTGCTCCAGGAATTTGACCTGGAAATTAAGGATAAGGCAGGATTGCACAATGTAGTGGCCGACCATCTCTCTCGTCTTATGACGAATGACATAATGACCCCGCCAGATCAGTTCCCTGATGAAAGCATTTTAGCTGCTACAACTCTCCCTTGGTTTGCGCCCATCACAAACTACTTAGCAATGAACAAATCCCCACTGATTGGCCAAAAACAAAATGGGATAAGTTCTTTGCTGATATTAAATATTATTTTTGGGAGGAGCCTGACCTTTTTCACATTTGTGCCGATCAGGTCATTCGACGATGTGTCCTCGATTCTGAAATCCATGATATCTTGACACATTGTCACTCAATGGCCTGTGGCGGACATTTTTCGAGCAAGAAAACTGCAGCTAAAATCCTTAATTCGGGATTTTATTGGCCCAGCTTGCACAAAGATGCTCATGACTTCGTTCGGTCCTGTGTGCGTTGCCAGAGCATCGGCAACATGACTCGGAAGGATATGATGCCCCTTAATCCTATTTTAGAGGTTGAAATTTTTGATGTTTGGGGCATCGACTTCATGGGACCGTTCATCAACTCTGGTGGGTATTTATATATATCAGTCGCAGTCAACTATGTTTCTAAATGGATAGAAGCAATACCCACCCGTACTAGTGATCACCGTGTGGTTGTTGAATTTCTTAAGAAAAATATTTTCTCAAGATTCGGCATACCAAAAGCCATTATCAGTGACGGAGGCTCACATTTCACTCACTCACAATTCCGTCACCTTCTTTCTAAGTATGGGGTTAATCATAAAATTTCCACACCTTATCACTCCTAAACAAATGGCCAGGCTAAAATTTCTAATCGAGAAATTAAAAATATTTTACAAAAGATGGTTAGGCCTGACCGGAAAGATTGGTCCACCAAATTGGACGACGCTTTATGGGCCTACCGTACCGCTTTTAAAACTCCGCTTGGCATGTCTCCCTTCTGTCTGATTTTTGGGAAGGCATGCCATCTCTCGGTAGAATTAGAACATAGGGCTTTTTGGGCAATAAAACAACTCAATATGGATTTATCTGACGTCGGTAACCATAGAAAATTACAATTAACTGAATTGGAAGAATTACGTAATTTTTCCTATGAAAATGTGAGGATTTATAAAGATCGAACAAAGAAATTTCACGATAAATATATTGTTCGGAAACACTTTGACGTTAATCAACGTGTTTGGCTTTTCGATGCGAGATTACATCTTTTTCCTGGCAAATTAAAATCTAAATGGACCGGCCCCTTTATTGTCCATAAAACATATCCATACGGCGCTGTTGACTTTTTGATCCAAAAACTAGTTCGACATTTCAAGTCAATGGCCAACGTTTAAAGCCCTATTTTGATCATACGCCTAAAATTCTGTCTGAATCTTTTAATTTTACTGAGCCAGCCACCCTTGATCACTAATGCACATCACGCCCGGTTGCATGGCGTAAAAGATAGCACTGGATGGGAGGTAACCCATCATTTTTTCCTGCTTTTTTTTTTCTTCTTTTGCCAGGTTTTGATCATCCTAAACCCGACCATTCTTCACTAAGGTGATCCCTTTTCCCTCCTAATGCATGAGGACATGGCATATTTTAAGCATGGGGGGGTGTTTTTAATTTTAACAACGATTTAGGATGTTCAAAACCTAAAAACATGCATTTTTCTTTAATTTATTTCCTACTTGCATACCCCAAAAAAAAATTGTTGAAAAACTTTTTGAGGAAAAAAATTTTTTTCGGGACAAAGGTTGAAAAACTCACTTTTGGTACAATGGGATTTAATCTTTAACAAACTAAGGATGAGGATGCGGATCTGATCATTAGAATTTCAGGGTCTATTTTAGACTAGATCAGATATCCTTCTCTAAAATTTTACCTGAACTCATGATAGTTCAGGTGACTTGATCCTATTTTGTAATGTGGAAAGTATTTGACTTAGCTTCTGATTCAAAAACTTGCATGTCTTGAGAAACTTCTTGTATCACTCTTCACACACAAGCCAACACTTAAAAATAACTAAAAATTTGAAAAACTCCCTTGTTTGGACTTAGTAAAAGTCTGAAGTAGATCATTGGTTTGAGTTCCCATCGCCGAGAAGGAGGAAAATGCCTCCTTTGAGGATGCGATGTCAACATGTTACCGCCTCGGCACTGCTCCATATCTATATTTCATATCTTTAGATGGAGCATTAAAGCGCATTTTAGCAGCCCAAGTGTCTTGGATGGTGCTCTACCTATAGTGTTGGAGCAAGAGCTTGAGTTTGCTTGGAGCGCCCCTTTACAGCACATCGTGTTTTTGGGTTGTGAGCTCCTGGGTGGTGTCATGGATAGTGCTATCCTGAAGTACTGGAGCCAGAGCCCCCTCGAGGAATGGTAACGGGAATGATGATCCTGCCACATCTGTTGTAAGACTAACCTAAAAATAAGCATGGGGGAGGAAAAAAAAAAAGAAGTAATAATAAATTAATTAACATGCCCTTATAAATGTTGGCTTTTCACAAGCACAGACACAAGGTTTTAAAGGATTTTGCAAGTTGCGAATCAGATTCATGAGCCAGAAAAATCCTAAAAACAAACATTACAAGTCATCTGAATTAACAAGGGGCTAATTTGTGAATTTTCTGGAGGATATATTGATCCTGTTCTGTCTAATGGTTAGATCCAAAAATAAATCCTGATGTTTATCTTTAACAAATCCCGTACCTCCTATGTTTTAATCTACCAAGGTCCCTTAATCTCTTTCTCCTTAAAAGGCGAAAAAATTAGATTTCCCAAATATTTCGTTTTCCAAAAAATTAAAGTTTTGCTAAGAGACTAGCAAAGATAAGCACAGGGGTATGATAAATGCTAGTTTATCATCATTCTTATGCATTAAAACAAACCTACCTCTTAGGATTTTACTCCGCAAATGGGTTTTTGGGCTGCATTTAGGCATAAAATAGGTTAGGCATGCATTGCATTCTTTTATTATCTTTTTGATATGTTTTTGTGAGTGTTAAGGATGAACAGATATACAGATCCCTAAAACCCTAACACACAAGAAGGCAAACGGTGAAGGAGAAGCTCAGAATAGCTGGAACTCAGCTTGATCCAACTCACCACAATTGGAACCTATCTCACTTGAACTAGGGTTAGCTCATCCCTACTCCATTCAGCTAATCTCAGCTGAATGGCAGTTCAAGAGAGTTCATCTTAGCTCACCCTAGCTCAAGTCACCTGAGATCTAGCTCAACTTAGCTGAGTCTAGCTCATCTCAGCTCCCACTAGTCCACAGGGAGCTCTAGCTAGCTCACCTGAGTTGACAAGGGTTCACCCCAGCTTAGATCCAGCTACATCCAGCTCCACTCAACTCCAGCCAGTTGAAGAAGAACTCATCCCAGCTCAGGAAGAACAAGTCTAGCTCCTGGGGACTAAGCTTAGCTCAACTCAGTTGAGCTAAGCTACCTTAGCTGCCTTAACCAGCTTGATCCTCCCCGGGAGCACCGGACCTAGCTCACCTCAGCTCATTATGGTAGAAGCTAGCTCACTTTAGCTTGGCTTAGCAGCTAGCAAAGAACTAGCAAGCTAAGACAGCCAGAGTAGCTCCATGCCAGCCTCTTCAGCAGCAGCCAGCTCCAGTTTCAGCTCCAGACTTCTCCTCCTCAGCTCCTCCCTCCAAACCATTGCTCCAACACCTTATCTACTCCTCCATTAGCTAAGCTAGCTTAGCTTAGCTATGCTCCAACTTCCTTGGCTTGTACCACCCCAAAAACCCACCTAAGAACTCCACCCAACTAGCTCCACCTAAGCTCCACATAAGCTAACCTACTTGGCACCAACCTAGCCTACCCACCACCTCCAAAAGGCACCTAAAAGTGGTGCCAAAACCACCCTAACCACCCCCTTGATGGTGCCACTTTTCCCTCCAAAAACCCCCTTCATCTCCACCATACACCTCTCCTTAAATCCATCTCCACCATCCACCTAACCCCCCTTCTAGAAGACCCTAGGTTGGCGTTAAATTGGTGGTGTCTCTCCACCAACAAAAGCCACCAACACCACCATAACCACCCCCTTTAACACCCCTTGGGTTGGCACCAAATACCCTTGGCCATAGGATCACCAACCACCTCCATCCTTCCATCCTAGCCCTCCATTTCAAGGGGCACCTTAACCCCCCATCCTACCCTATAAAAATACCACTACCCACCACCATTCAAGGCATCCTTGGATAGAAAATTCACTCTCATATTCCACCTAGAAGCCCACATCCAAGAGAGAAGAAGAAGAAGAAGATTAAGGGGATATTCTGTCCCCTTGGTGCCTTCCCCTCTTCCCTTCTCTCTTGGGTCACGACAGCCAAAGGAGAAGCCAGGCAAGGAAGATCTTTGGAGGAGATTTTGAAGGTGGTCCATGCCATCTTGGAGGAGCTCTTGAGGGTGGTGCATGTCCCCACCTTGGAGGAGAGCATTGAAGGTGGTAGCTTCCACCTTGGAGGAGCTCTCAAGGAAGGAGAAGAAGGAGGCCCTCTTTTCAAGCCAAGGAGCAGCTAGGCTTGGAGCAAGAAGACTCCCTTCTTCACCATTTTTACAAGAGGATTTGTGTTTCTTTTGTTGCTTTTAGATTTTTTTATTTTAGTAGAAGCATTCCTCTACTTGTCCTTGAAAAGAACACCAATTCTAGTCAATTAAATTGCCTTCTTTTAGCTTTTATTGCAATTGTTACTTTTGGTTCTAGCGCTTGTTTCACCTCTTCTTCCTAATTACTCTAGGCCTCCACTTGCCTAGAGTAAGCTTAGGAAGAAGGTATTTCTATCTTTTAAGTTTTAGTTAAGCAATTGTAGGTGTTAGTACTTTCCGTTACAATTCGCATTTTGCCCTAGTCTTTTGAAAACAAAAAAATTACATATTTAAAATACCAAAAAGAAAGTTGAGATCTATTTGTAAGCAAGAGGATTAATTTTGCAAGCAATTGGCCTCCTTGGACGACCCTAGATACTCCCCTATCTAGGATATAAATTTAAAAGCGAAAGCGGATTCACGTGTTACAACGACATTAAAAACCCACTTTTACAAATCACGTGTATTTCGCAATCACCTAGAGGCGTAGAAATTCGAAGTCCGTTTTAATTGCTGATCAACGAGTCTATCACATTCACAATAAGATGTTTATAACTTAGGGTTCTCATCAAATCTTGGTTGAGTTGAATGGCCGTAGAAAGCCACTCTTAAACAGTAAAACTTGAAAATCCAAAAAAATTAGAAAAGAGGAAAAAAGAGAAAAAGAAAATTTTCTTTGAATATGGCAAGTGCTTGAGGCGGTCTGCATTTTGGCAGATACTCGGGCACTATTGTGTCTTTGAAAGTTCAGATCCTAAGTAGACATTTTCTTAATGACTGAAAATAAACTCAAGCCCAAATAATCCAACCTGATTCTTTTATAAATAGCATATAGTTTTTGTTAGGGACTAGCAAAGATAGGCATGGGGGTATGTTGTAAACATGTTTACACTACTTAAGATGTCTATTTATGCATGTTCTTAAGCATAGAATTGCATTGCATGCTATAAATATTGCATAACATGCATCATCTTGCATTTAGACTAGTTTGAATAAAATGGAGGTTAATTGTCTGCTTTTATGTTCATGGACTGGTCAAACTTTTTATCGGGGCCTCGGATCGAAGATCCAATCGTACAGATGTGATCAGGGGGACGATTAGAGTTCAACGACTCCAAGATCACCCTAATCAGAGATCTATAGCATCAGATAGTGACTGGGGAACCTTAGAAGACAAGGGCCAAGATGGTGTGAATCCACACTTCGAACGACAAATCCGACCGCACGGATGGATTTGGATCGACGATCGTAGCCTAACAGCATGAAAATCGACACAATCGAACAACTGTAGCACCATGTACATCATCCAGGTGATGGACAACCAAGATGGCGCCACGTGGCGCCATCTCAGCCTTCCAACTGGCCCTTATGAATGCCGCCGCCTCTCCAAAAGAAGATCCAACGGCTTTGGATGCGTGCACCTTAAAACATCCGCGTGACACATTCCACCGCGCAGTGCAGCGGTCACGAGTAGTTGCACGTTCATAGGATGCGAGTTCGACTCGTGATCTGCGGTGTGCACACGATTAAAGGCGACCGCTCGATCGGCTGTGGACGGCCCAGATCGCCCGATAGCGCTCACGCGCTATTAGACGCTCGGCGAAGACGCGGCATCGCAAAACGATGGGGCACGCAGCACAGGCGGGCGAAAGCGCAACTTAAGCCGTCCGATCGTGGCCTGGATGTGCGCGTGCATTGAACGCACGGGCAAGTGAGTGGGCGCACATGCACCGCCCACTACGCCCATGCTCGGACCTTTAGCGACAATTTTATCCATCACTAAAGGTCCTGAATTAATGTTTTTAAAGATGTAATGACCAAATTGCCCCCACTCCTTGCAACTATAAAAGGAGACCCCTCCACACGAAATTCTCATCCCTTCCTTCTCTTCTCTCCCTCTCCAAAGCTCAAGAGAAGCTTGTCCCACACCCGGGATGCTTCCCGCAAGATAAAGTCAATTTTTCATCCCCCTTTCAGAAGCAGATCCCGCGACGACGATGAAATGCTGCCCCATTCCCGTTCTTCCTGCTTCATTTGTCCTGCTTCGTCCTCCTTTGTCCGGGTGTCGTCTCGTCTGGCTCGTCCTCCAAGCGACCTCGAGGAAGATATTTCTCTCCCCATTCTTTTACTACTTTCTAGAATAGATTTACTGCTTTCTAGTGTAATCATTTTCCCGCTTTTTAGTCATAATATTTAGTGTAATGAACAATCCCTTCGATAATGAATTCCATGTGCATTCTATATCTCTTTTGATTTTTGTTTGTATTATTCTCTCTCTTTTTCTCTCTCTCTTCTATTTATTGTAAATAGTTAGATATTTCTAATCAATTAATTTACTTCATGACAAATAAAACAAACGCAAATGTTTTTAAATCAAACGTTCACCTCCTTGTGTTTGACCCGAGATTTCCATTCTGGTATAAATTTTATTTGCTGAACACGAGTTCTTCACTTTCATACTATGATGGCAGGTTTTCAAAATCGAACACGTTAGCGTAGCAACTCGACGTTCAACAGCCATCAACCCTTTGACCTAAGATCGCTCCCACTGCAAAATCAGAAGCATCGCACATTAGCTCAAATGGGAGGGTCCAGTCTGGTGCTTGGAGAATCGGTGCGGTAATAAGGGCTTTCTTTAAGACTTGGAAAGCCTCGCCACATCTATCATCTAAATTGAAGGAGACATCCCTCACTAACAGGTCTCAGAGTGGCTTAGAGATTTTACTGAAATCTCTAATGGAGCACATATAAAATCCAGCATAGCCAAGGAAAGATCTAACCTGACGAACATTGGCGGGCGATGGAAGCTTAGAGAGGGAATCAATTTTTGCGGTGTCCACCTCTAATCCTCTCTCGGAAACTACATGCCCTAACACAATGACCTGCTGGACCATAAAGTGGCTTTTCTCCTAGCTAAGCACCAACTTTGCCTCTTCGCAATGGGTTAAGACTTTATTAAGGTGCGAAAGGCATAGGTCAAATGATGAGCCATAAATGGAGAAGTCATCCATAAAAATTTCAACGAGCTCATCGATCATATCAGAAAAGATAGCCATCATACATCGTTGGAAAGTGGCAGGAGAATTACATAACCCGAATGGCATTCGGTGGAACGCAAATCTGCCATATGGACTCGTGAAGGTGGTATGCTCCTGTTCGTTAGGAAAAATGGCTATTTGATTATGCCCAGAGTACCCATCAAGAAAACAGAAGTACTTGTTCTTCGCCAGTCGTTCCAAAATCTGATCAATAAACTGTAAGGGGAAATGGTCTTTCTGGGTAGCCATGTTCAAACGACGGTAATCAATGCAGACCCTCCAACCAGTTGAGGGTCTAGTGGTCACCAACTCTCCTTGTTCGTTCTCTTCCACAATGATTCCTGCCTTCTTGGGCACCACATGTATAGGGATGACCCATTTACTATCTGAAATGGGATAAATAACCCCTGCATCCAGCCATTTCAGAATCTCCTTTTTAACAACCTCCCGCATATTGGGGTTGAGCCTTCTCTGCATGTCTCGGAAAGGTTTCACGGACTCGTCCGTGTATATATGATGCATGCAAAGGGAGTGATCAACACCCTTAATATCAGTAATTGACCAGGCAATTGCTTCCTTGTGCCTTTGTAAACACTCAAGCAGAGCTCCCTCCTGTGATTCAGACAATGCAGACGAGATAATAACAGGGAGCGTGTCATTAGGGCCAAGGAGAGCATATTTCAATGTGCTTGGGAGGGGTTTCAACTCCAACTCAGGAGCCTTTTGGATTGAGGGTTTAAGTTGATGCATCCCCGCCTCAAGTAGCAGGTCTACCTTCATGGTCCAGGGTGGGGACAGAGACTCCGTGTGTATCCCCAGCAACTCTTCTAATTCGGGTATTTCCCCTTTAGTTTCTTCAATAGTCGGAGGATGGACCTTAGATATGACCTTTTGAAGGGGATCTTTACATAAGAGTGCTGGAGTAGTCTCCTCAATTATTTCATTAACAACCTCAATCTGAGAATAATCTTCAAATCCGGATTGCTTGTTGGTATCAAAAACATTCAACCGGATCTTCTTGTTCCTAAAGCCCATTTTAAGTGCTCCTGATCTACAATTGATAGAGGCATTGTCTGTGGCTAAGAAGGGGCATTCCGAAATAATGGATGGCTTGATGGGCTTATTAGAAGGGTCAGTATCTAACACAAGAAAGTCAACAGGGAAGAAGAAGTCCTCCACTCACACCAGGACATCTTCCATTAATCCCTGAGGTGTCTTAAGTGATCTGTTTCTGACCTGGAGGATGACTGGACTAGGTTTTAACTCACCTCCTCCTAAAAGGTCGTAGACAGTTCTCAGTAAAATGTTCACCCCCGCCCCTAGATCGAGCAAAGCCTCGTGAATGTGTTGGTTGCCTATAACCACGGAAATATACGAGGCCTTTGGGTCTATCATTTTGGGGGGTGTTCCATGTTGGAGAACCGAGCTAACATGGTCAGGCAGGATGATTTTGGCTTGGACCTGTCTCCTAGATCGACGCTTCTGGGTGCACAAGCCCTTTAGAAATTTGGCATAGGACGGGATCTGTTTGATAGCTTCCAACAGAGGCAAGTTAATCTGGACTTGCCTAAAAGTGTCCATAATCTCCTCCATCCTATCCTTCACTCCAGGAGAGCCAACAAAAGATTCCCTAGGAGCAGATATGCTCTCTAGATAGGGCACCCTCGGCTTCTGGGTAGAGGGGTCGTCATAGCAGGAGAGGGATGGTGGAAGGACGACATCCTCATTGTGGGTGATTTCAAGCGAGGGAGTGCAGTGTGGCTCTTCCTCGGTGGACATGGAAGTCGGGTCGGGTGTAGGAGGGGAATTTTGAGACGTAACCGTAGGAGTGTTATCAGGCTTGTCAATTTTCTTTCCACCCCTCAGCACGGTCACAGCTTGGGCGTGCTCCCTGAATACGACCCACTTGCCCTTTGGGTTCTCCTCAGAAGAGCTAGGCAACTTCCCCAGATCACGTTGCCTAAATGCCTCAGTAAGATGACCAATTTGGGTATGCATATCAGCAATCATCTTATTCTGAGATTGGATGACCATATTCTGATGCTCTTGCATTGCTTTCATCATGGCTTTAAGTTCATCCATCTCAGAGGGCTTATTCTGAGGAGAGTTTTCATAGGATGGTTGGTATATGGGTTGGGAAGGTAGGGGTCTTGTATTCCCTGAGTTAGAAGCATCACCTTGCTTCCAAGAGAAGTTTGGATGGTTCCGCCGCCCCGGATTATAGGTATTGGAATAAGGGTTATTGTAAGGAGGTGGGCAAAAACCTTGGGCTGCATTCAAGTCATCCTAAGTCAACTAAGGGAATTGATTTGCCTGGTGGCACTCCGCAGTGGCGTGCGTTGTGCTTTGGCAAATGGAGCATTCACTTGAAGCCTGAAAGATAGAGGCTGCTTGCGGGTTCATGCTGGGGTTTGCTAAAAGCCTATCAAAGTTTTTATTCAATAACTAAATCTGATAAGCCAAATCCTGAGAAGCCCTGGCTTCATAGGCCTCTATCTTCCTCTGCAAGATTGATAGTTTTCTTTCTTGATAGGAAGAGGACATATGTATGGAGTTGTCATTTAATGTTTCAAATAATGCCCAGGCTTCATCCTTAGTTTTGGTGATGAAGGTTCCTACACAGGCTGCATCGATGGTTTGCCTATGCCTTTCAGATAATCCGTTATAGAACCTTTCAACCAACTGCCATCTTGGCACCTGATGGTGGGGGCATAACCTAAGAATGTCATTAAAGTGCTCCCAAGTCTCATGAAATTGCTCCCCTTCCTGTTGAGTAAAACCCATAATCTCTCTTCTGTAATGGTTGGTCTTACTCGTAGGAAAATACTTTTTCAAGAATTCTCCATTAAGGGTGGCCCAATCATTTACCCTTGCATCGAGGGTATGATACTGAAAGAGCGATCTTCATTTTCGTTGAAAACTTTAATATAAAATGATGTGTCGTTGTATGTAATCGCGTGGTAGAAAATTGCTTTTCAAAAATATTTAGTAATTCTAAAAACTAACCACGAAGAGTTAGGTCATCTCCACAGGGAAGAATTAGCCTATTTAAACTAGTGAATAGTGTCTCGTTTATTCGGGAAACTCAATGGGTGTGCATGCTAACTCGTGCGATTCTTTTTCTCACATAACTGCTCGTTTTAACCAATTAATCAAGAATGTAGGTATTTAGATGCAAAATCACCGCCATATAATATTTTGTTAACAAGTGATCTTGATACTGGTAAATACTGTAAATACTGATTTCTAGAATATAACTTGTTTACCATAATATCTATGCATTAAATCATTCATGTGAGATATGCATATGCAAATAATTTAGATGAAGTAGAAGGAGGACTATGCAAATTCACCTCAATAATGTAATGCCTAAAATAATTGAGTAGGAACATCCGCAATGGCATTTAACGTAAATATTAATTGAGGTATTACTGTAGCAAAACAAGGGATTTTGTTACCCTCGTGCTCACGCGGAGGAGAAGGCGCGGCTGGAGGCGCTGTGCTCAGAGTAGATTGGCTGGGATGCGGGATTCGCGTTGGTGGTCATGGTGTCGACGGAGGTGGCTGGCGGTGGCCGGTCAGAGATTTAGATGCGGTCGGCAGTGGCTTGTGCGCGAGGGCGTATGGACGGCGGGAAGGTCTGCCGTGGGTGTGGGCGGCCCTGTGAGGGCAAGGCGAAGTCGATGGCGCTGTTGGAGAGAAGCTTCATGGCACATGGAGGTGGCTGCACATGACAGTGGACGGCCGACGATGGGTTCCTTTGGGGAAGAAGATGAACAGTGCAGTGTGAGGTGCGCTGTGCGTGGCGACTTGCGCGCGGCCAGGCATGATTGCGTGCTCGCGCTGTGCTTGCTGTACGGTTGTGCACTGCACGTGGCTGCAAGGGAGCGACGCTTGCACTGTAGGTGTGCACGGCTGATGATGGTGCGATGCCTGCGAGCGCTGGCAAGGTTAAAAGGTTGCGCACGTGCGGGGTGGATAGGCTAATGGGTGCGGCACCTGCAGGCACTTGGTGCGGCGTCTGTGGGCACTGCAAGGGTGCACGCATACGGTGGAAGTTGGTGTTCAGAGACCACGGTGCAAGCTTGAAACACAGGGTGCGCTTGTTCGACAATGGTGAGAGGGAGAAGATCCCCGCTAGGGGAGGAAGATCGGCCCCTCTCCTCGGTGGACACGCTTCTTTTTGAACCAAACTCTCCTCCTTTTCCTTCGGCAGCAAGTATCTCCAACTACTTGCGACGATCGCGAGTGGTTGGAACGGCAGATAAGCACAGGCGATTTCTTCTTTAGATGTCTAACTAGAGCATCAGACATCTTAAAATAATGTAATGCCGCAAATTTGTGACGGCAATTACAGACGTCCAATCCAATTCCCAGATGTCTTATATAAGTAAAAATTAGCGACTGATTCTTGTACCTAATCTGCATTCATCAAATAAATTATATTATCATAACATATGCTATTAAATATAAAATTGAAGCATAAAATTAAATGTAGGCCAAGGTGAATTGGCATATAATTCCTAATTAATTAACAACTAAGAACAAATAATTAAATAGTACTTAACCTAAATAATAGTCCACAAAAGTGGACTTATCAAATGCCCCCATGCCTAAGTTTTGCTAGTCCCGAGCAAAAATGAAAAACAATAGAAGTTATCAGATGATTTCTTCTTTTCTTATTTCAAAACTTTATAGATCCAGACAAATGTGAGGTGATAATAGCCTAGATAACAGATCTAAGTGAAAAAGCCAATTTGCATTAGGAGTTTGTACTTCACCCTTGGTAAATATTGCTGTTGGGATAGGCAACTACTTCCCTCGAGGATAGGCTTTTGGCTTAGTTAGGAGATATCGAGTTGAATGGATTTGTATTTGGTGGCACACACTCATCTGGTGCTACATGTAATCTAGTACTACAGACTCTAGATCTTTAGACTATTAGACAAGTCAACTTAGAGAAAGGCTAAACTATGCTCTCTTGATGTTCCTGGGCCCTCACTCTTTTCTTTCTTCTCTTGCTGAGATCACAAATCTCACCAGATTTAGTAATTGTACTCACTGTTTGGTGGCCTCACATGGCATCCATACTTCAATTAAAGTCCTAATAACTCTACAACTAAGTTAGAGTCCTCAACCAGTATTCGGGTTATCAGAAATACTAAAAGGTAGGTATGGGTCATATTTGGTGGAACGCGATAGGTGTTCTGTTGCCTTAGAAACAATGTGACATTATAAACTTGGATTTTTTTTCTTTTTTTTTCTCTCTCTTTTCTTCTTTTTTTTTCCTTTCTTTTTTTTTGTAATATAACTGTTTCTTCTTTTTCTTCTTTCTATTTCTTCTTTTTCTTCTTCTTTTCTTTTCTCGCTTTTTTTTTTTATAAATCAACATAATATGACACAGACTTTTATTTATGAGGCATTATTAGGGATGATGATGGTTAAGAGGATATTGTGTGGCTTATTTGGTGGAAGTACCTATTCTCGGCACCAGGAAGGAATGGATAGGACAGGCATATTTCTGACCTTCGACACTATTACCCTCCTTCAGCCGAGGACTCTATGAAGGATGGTCATAACCATACACCATAGTCATAGCTTTATTAAAACTCAATTTCTGTGTATCTGCCTTATTTGGTGACTTTCAGGAATTCACACAAAGTACGCACACAGGAACAGAGGGCTAAAACTATGCCTAACTCTGAAGTATCATCATCTAATTGTCCAAAATTTAAGAGTCCTTGCACTATACTTAGCGCACCAATAATCTCTCTACTTTCTTTTGAAAAATATGAGGTGGATCTACTAGAAGATTGTATGCCTGACTCCCTATTAATTGTCCAAGGGTTCAATAGACCACAAATACTTATTGGTTTTCTTCAAAGATCCATTACCCAATCTACGTGCATGTGAAATAAATGTACTGGATTCTAAACTTCAGAAATAATTCAAGAAGAAAAACCTCCAATGACAAAGATATTTTGCTAAGGACTAACCCAATCAGCTCAAGAAAGAGAAAATATATATATATATATATTTTATATGCTAACCTAAATGCATGAATACTTTCCGCAATGCAAAATGCACCCCCCCATGCCTAAATCTTACAATGTCCCCATTGTAAAATTAAAATAGGAGGAGAAAGGAAAGAAATCACCTGATGACGGTGTTACTCAGGCCGCTGAGTTGCCTCTCAACAAGCACTGCATTTTCTATTAGCAGCCAGACTTAGAAGAAACCTATAAGCCTGGTTCCAAACAGAAAAGGTTAGGCCCTAAAAATATGCGTAACAGCGTGGGCCTAGAAAACAGGTAGCCACAGATGTTGGCGAGCTGATGATGCAATATAATTCCAAATGCTCGCCAGAAGAAATGAAAGCAGAAAATCTCGTTGACTACCTGGGGTGGTCTAGGAATAAGAAAGGGAATATAAAAAGAGGCCTCCCAAAATGGAATAAGTGGAGGATAACAAGGATCCTCCAATGCAGGGCGAGTTTTAAAAGATATAATCATTATTAGTTCAAACCCTTGAATGGCGAGAGTAAAAGTACAAGCATCAATCCACACTCGCCATTCTACCCGAGGATGTACTGGCCTAATATGTTCTCCAGAAAGAATGTACATGAGCAGAGATCTGAGCCAAGGATTGGTTAGGGAGCATAAGGGTTGTTTGTAGTGTTGGAAGGTAATGCTTAAGTCCAATGAGGGCTTAGTCAGTGTCAGGTCCAATTCTAATAATGATTTAGATTATGTACACTCCCTAACAGCTGTAGACAACTTCAGGTTACCCTACCTAGCATTAATGATCGGAGTCATATTTGAATCATGGGTAGACTCCAAATTACAACTCTTTGATGGCAGGGTTAAAATATCATAATCATTATCATTAAGCTCATCTCTGGATTCGTTTGGTTCACTCAAATTTTTGTCGGGGTGCATGTGATTCATTAGGAGTGGATCAGTATCCTCAATTATTCCTAAAGGAGGATCAATCTTAACATTTTGGAGTAAGCCTATATCACTAAATTCATTTTTCTTCTTAGGGTATAAATCCTTAATTGACGTGTTTTGTCCCCGAGAGTCTCCCATAAACTTCTCACTATTTTGTTTTTCCTCCTCTAATAGCAAGTCCTGTTTTGATGAAGGATGACTCTCAAAAGAAGGGAGGAATCTGGATTTGACCATATTGTTTATATCCTTTGGAGGTAAATCCTCAAATGATAAATAATTTCCATGTGATTCACTCCAGATTTTCAGTCCAGGTTCCTCTATTGGGGCATCCTCATTTTCTGAAATAGACTCTTCATATCCCTGAGACCAAAATTAATCTAATTCATCCTCCATTCCCTTAGGGTCACCTTCATTGGGTGCATTTAAATCCTCAGAATATTGAATGGTAGGTGTTAATTCCCTAAGTGGAGGGTCAGGAGTAGGCTCATTAAGGGTAGAATGAGATTCCACCAGATAATCAATAATGGAAGTGATAGGAATAATACAACCTTGACCCGAGTTGGTAGGGGTAAGGAAAATACTGTCATTGGGGTCAAGGTCCTCAAGAGGTACCATCTTCCCTTGCTTTTGACTCCAATATAGCTCGGATAGATAATCACTATAATCGTTTTCCTCTAGTGGCCGTGTCTCATTGGGAGAGTCTAAGTGATAGCTACATAAAACTAGATCCCTATTGTTAATGGTTTCCTCAGAATTATTTTCATGATCATGGCCATATGGGAAGGGATCAGAATTATTGGGAAGCGTGTAGCTAAGCTGTCTTATTTCTTCATTTAACTGTTGACTATTCCTCAACATCTCTCCCATTGATTCCATCATTTCCTTTTGCTATTTTAGCATTTCTATCATAAAAGAGGAGAGGCTACTATTATCAGGTTGGGGAGGATAGTCAATTTCAGGCTCTGGTTGCCTAGGGGTATCGGTCCAACCTCGATACGGAAAATAATGAATGGTGGGAGGGTTGGGTGTTTGCATGGAAGTAGGGATTTCAGGGTTGGAAAATCCCGCTCCTAGGCTATGCTCAAAAGTGGGAGTTATCGGGCCAGTACTCCCAAGATAAGAATAAGAATGATCCTATGAATTATCAATGTACCCATCAAAGGATGGATACGCTCGGGGCATGGGATCCTGATTAAAAGATGGGAAGTATTGACTTTGATAATCTAAATGATAGGAGTAAGGGTGATCCATTTCTTTAAGCAAAATAGTTTTAACTCTCTTAGGATTTAGAAGAATTCAGAACACGAGCAAAAACTTCCAAGAGAGTTCTACTGTTAAAGCAAATGCAAATTCAGTGGGATCTTATTTTTAGTAGATTGTAGGTTTTAGAATTAAATTTTCAGATGGTGGCCAAACAAGCTTTGATCAACTTACGCTTCCTAGGCCAACCTTCGCTGGTGCCTATAACCTACTCGCAAGGGATGGAAGTCTCGAATCGAGCCCACACACGACGAATCGAAGTAACTTGGTGGATAGGCTTGTTGATTTTCGACTAACTTCCCTTGTGGTGCAAAAGAGGAGAGGTAGAAGTTTATCTAGTGACCTTATGTGTGAGGTGCACAGTGTCTCAGGTGTGCAAATATACGATCGTGTTTTGAGTTTTGAAATATCGCAAACAAGATCCTTTTGCATAGAATTTTAAGTCACAAATTTTAAGGTCCAACCTCTTAGCAATCCTAAATTTTAAAGTGACCACTAAATTAATTCGATTCAAGCACTCTAGTGGTCTTAGATTTAGGTTCAATGCAAATGCATAACAGGTAATTGTTGCTCAAGAGAAGACGTACCTTACTCCAGCTTTCTTTGTGCAATAATGTATGCAATGCAGAAAAATAAATTAGATGCTGCTCATTTAGTCCTAGATGGTTGTCCTAAAGATATGCAGCTTCTAGCAGGCAGTTCGAATTTTTATTTTTCAATAATAGTAAGCAAACAAACCTAATCGAACTAACTAACAAACATGCAGTTCAAATAATTCGAATAATCCCATAATCTAAATAAATGGGAACACGCTCTTGAAAATACGATCCCGCATACAAGAGCGATAAGAAATAAAGAAACACTGGGAACATGTTCCCAAAAATACTCGACAAGGGTCCAAAAGACAGAAATTAAATTCTAATGTCTATCTAAACTAAATCTAAACTAAGCTCTACTGACTAAATAAAAAATAGGTTCCTCCTTAAGCCTATGTGCGTGGGATCAAGGCCCACGTGTTCTTGTTGCTGGCCTCCAGGTGGTGTCAAGGTCTACCAAAAAGATCATCTCCACCTTGCCCGTCCGTCGCGTTCGTCGTTCGAATCGTGCACATAAAGAGACCAATGTCAATAATTTAGAAAAGCTTTTAAAGTAGCATCAAAATAATATAAAATTCCTGAAAAAATTAATAGGCGTGTTTCCTCCTCGACATCGGTGCCATTTAAAAGAGCGATCTTCATTTTCGTTGAAAACTTTAACATAAAATGATGTGTCATTGTATGTAATCGCGTGGTAGAAAATCACTTTTCAAAAATATTTAATAATTCTCAAAACTAACCACGAAGAGTTAGGTAGTCTCCATAGGAAGGAATTAGCCTATTTAAACTAGTGAATAGTGTCTCGTTTATTCGGGAAACTCAATTGGTGTGTATGCTAATTCATGCGATTCTTTTTCTCACGTAACTGCTCGTTTTAACCAATTAATCAAGAATGTAGGTATTTAGATGAAAAATCACCACCATATAATATTTTGTTAGCAAGTGATCTTGATACTGGTAAATACTGTAAATACTGATTTCTAGAATAAAACTTGTTTACCATAATATCTATGCATTAAATCATTCATGTGAGATATGCATATGCAAATAATTTAGATGAGTAGAAGGAGGACTATGCAAATTCACCTCAATAATGTAATGCCTAAAATAAATGAGTAGGAACATCCGCAATGGCATTTAACGTAAATATTAATTGAGGTATTACTGTAGCAAAACAAGGGATTTTGTTCCCCTCATGCTCACGCGGAGAAGGCGCGGCTGGAGGCACTGTGCTCGGAGTAGATTGGCTGGGATGCGGGCTTCGCGTTGGTGGTCGTGGCATCGACGGAGGTGGCCGGTGGCAGCCGGTCGGAGCTTTGGATGCTGTCGGTAGCGGCTTACGCGCGGGGGCGTATGGACGATGGGAAGGTCTGCCGTGAGCATGGGCAGCCCTGTGAGGGCAAGGCAAAGTTGATGGCACTGTTGGAGCGAAGCTTCGTGGCATGTGGAGGTGGCTGCACGTGGAGGTGGCTGCACGTGAAGGTGGACGGCCGGCGATGGGTTCATTTGGGGAGGAAATGAACAGTACGGTGTGAGGCACACTGTGCGTAGTGGCTTGCGCGCGGCCGAGCGTGATTGCGTGCTCGCACTGTGCGTGTTGCATGGTTGCGCACTGCGCAATTGCACGCTACGTTTGGCTGCAAGGGCGCGGCGCCTGCGCTGTGGCCATGCATAGCTGATGATGGTGCGATGCCTGCGAGCGCTGGCAAGGTTGAAAGGGCATTCATGCACGCGGTGGACAGGTTGATGGGTGTAGCACCTGCAGGCACTTGGTGCAACGTTTGTGGGCACTGCAAGGGCACGCATGCAATGGAAGTTGGTGTGTAGAGACCATGGTGCAAGCTTGAAACACAGGGTGCGCTTGTTCCACAGTGGTGAGAGGGAGAAGACCCCACCAGGGGAGGAAGATCAGCCCCTCTCCTCGGTGGACGCGGCTTCTTTTCGAACCAAACTCTCCTCCTTTTCCTTCGGCCGCAAGTATCTCCAACTACTCATGACGATCGCGAGTTGTTGGAACGGCAGATAAGCACGGGCAGTTTCTTCTTCAGATGTCTAACTGGAGAATCAGGCGTCCTAAAAAAATGTAATGCCACGAATTTGTGACAGCAATTCCAGACGTCCAATCCAAGTCCCAGACGTCTTATATAACTAAAAATTAACGCCTGATTCTTGTACCTAACCTGCATTCATCAAATAAATTATATTATCATAACATATGCTATTAAATGTAAAATTGAAGCATAAAATTAAATGCAGGCCAAGGTGAATTGCCATATAACTCCTAATTAATTAACAACTAGAACAAATAATTATATAGTACTTAAGCTAAATAATAGTCCACAAAAGTGGACTTATCAGATACCAGTGCTTGGCCTTATCCTTTAGGGAGAATGGAAATAGAGTCCTCATCAGGACTTCATCAGTAAAGCCCTAGAGCTTCACCGTGGAACAGACCTCGGTGAATTCCTCCAAATGTCGGTAGGGGTCCTCCCTAGTAGTACTATAAAAGGAGGGCAACAAAGATATGGTACTGCTCTTGATATCATATGGATTATCCCCTACCGGTCATCTCAGTGCTTGAGCAGGTTGGTTGGTTGGAATAAAATAGTCCCTCAGGGTCCTTTGTTGATTTGCTCCTTGATCAGCCATGTCTTCTCTTTTCTCTCCTTGGTGGGCTCTCCTAAGAATTCTCTCAGGCTCAAGATCAAACACTAGACTGCCCTCAAGAGAGCATCTAGCAAGCATACAATCATAATTCAAGTTCTTGTTGATTAAGTGAAACCTCCACTCCAAAGATAGGTCAAAAGGTCAAGGCTTATCCCTCCGTTCCCACGTAAGTGGTATAAGAGGGGTGATGACTTAAAATCTTAACCTTCTTCGTTGCAGAGGTAGAATTGATTAATATAGATGGCCAAACAAGTTATTCACTGCAATTACATGACCTAATTCAACCTTCGAGTGCCCTAGGACCTATACTTTACTTAGATGATACTCCCAGGTGATCAAGTGAGAAGTTACTCCAAGGACAAACAAAGGGATGCAAGTAGGGCGAACCCTTCCTTTGAGGTGATGCATATGCGGTGCCTCTTAACTATTCTTTTGTTCCTTTAAGGGGTGCCCCCTCTGTGAAGTATCAAAACACTTGGTCAAATGATAGTACCACCACCACAAAGCATGATAGGAGGGTCTGCACTGATAAAGAGATCGGTGCCAATAGCCTTAAGGGATCGAGCCTTAGTGCGGTGCCTAATGTGCGTGCTCAGTGCCAGATGTGTGCATCAAACTGCATATCATTTTTATTTTGAAAACGCAGACAAGTCCCTTTGAATCAGATCAAGTGTGATTTGGTTTTAAGGTCAAATCTACTTATCAATCCCAATTACAGTTAGGTGACCACTGGATTAAGTAATTTCACTCAGCTTTGTGGTCTTGAATTTTAACCCTAATGCAAATGCGTGAACAAGAGCTAGATGCAAAAGGTTAGAAAGGTGTACCTGCCTCCAGCAGTCTTCGTGCAACTATACTCGCAATGTGTTGAGTGCACGAATCGCTTCGCTAACGTGTTTGGTTTTGGAAAACCTGTCGTTGTAGTTTGAAAGCGAAGAATTCATGTTTAACAAATAAAATTTATACCGAAATGAAAATTCCTGGTCGAACACAGGGAGGCGAACATTTGATTTAAAAACTATGCGTTTCATTTTATTTGTCAAGAAGTAATTAAACTTAAAACTATCTAATTAGTTACAATAAATAGAAGAGAGAGAGAGGGTAAGAGAGAGAGAGAGAGAATATTACACATAGAAATCAAAATGAGATGTAGAATAAATAAAGAATTTATCATTAAGAAGATTGTTCATTACAACTAGAAAGCATAAAACAATTGCACTAGAAAGAAATAAATTTACTCTAGAAAGCACTAAAAGAATGGAGGGAGAAATGTCCTTCTCGACGATTGCTTGGAGGACGAGCAAAACTACACTAGAAAGCAGTAAAAAGAATAGGGAGAGAGAAATCTTCCTCGACGGTCACTTGGAGGACGAGCCGGATGGGACAACGCCTGGATAAAGGAGGACGAAGCAGGACGAAGGAGGACGAAGCAAAAGAACGGGAATGGAGCAGCACGCCGTCGTCGTCACGGGATCCACTTCCGAAGGGGGACGAAAATTTGGACTTTATCTCGCGAGAAGCATCTTGGGTGTGGGACAAGCTTCTCTTGAGCTTTGGAGGGGTAGAGAAGAGAAGGAAGGGATGAGAATTTCGTATGGAGGGGGTCTACTTTTATAGTTGCAAGGAGTGGGGGCAAAATGGTCATTACAACTTCAAAATAATAAATGAGGGGTCTTTAGTGATGGATAAATCCGTCACTAAAGCCCCCAACGTGGGCGTAGCTCCCCTGCCCATGCACGCCTCCTCAGTTGCCCACACACAACGCTTACGCCCACGTACTTTGATTCTCAGCTGTCCGATCACGAGATCGGACGGCTTAAGACGCGTGATCGCCCGCTGCCGCGTGCCAGCCTGGCATGTGTGATGCCACGTGACGCCGCGCGTTCAATCGCGCATGATCTCGATTGAGAGAAGAAAGCCGTTCGATCAAGATCAGACGCCCGCCATCGCCCGCACGCCTACGCCTTCCTCCCCTTCGCTGCGACTTGAACCCCCGCCTGCAGCTCGCGTAAGCGCGCTCGACCGCTGCGCTATGAGGCGCGGATGGTCAAGCGGGCGCTTTTAGGCGCGGCCGCCCACAGCCATTGGATCGGGATCCAACGGCGGAGAGGGAGCTGGTGCGAGGCCTTCAGAGATTCATGCGGCCGTTTGGGCAGCTGGGATGGCGCCACGTGGTGCCATCTTGGCCGTCCATCTTCTGGAAGTTGTAAATGGTGCCACGGATGTCGGATTGACTTGATTTTTGCGTCGTTGGGCTGCGATCGTCGATCCGAATTCATCCGTGCGATTGGATTTGTCATTTGAAGTGTAGATTTGCACCATCCTGGCCCTTGATCTTCTGGGGTTCCCTGATAACTATTTGATGCTACGGATGCCTGATTAGGGAGATTTTGGAGTCGTTGAACTCCAATCGTCGCCCTGATCACATCCATACAATTGGATCTTTGATCCGAGGCCTCGATAAAATGTTTGCCCTGTCCAAGCACATAAAAGGAGATAATTATCCTCCATTTTATTCAAACTACTCTAAATGCAATATTTATATCATGGAATGCAATCCTATGCTTAAGAACATGAATAAATAGACATCTTAAGTAGTATAAATGTGTTTACATCATACCCCCATGCCTATCTTTTGCTAGTCCCTAGCAAAAACTATATGCTATTTATAAAAGAATTAGGTTAGATTATTTGGACCTGAGTTATTTTCAATCATTACGAAATTGTCTACTTAGGAACTGAACTTTCAAAGACACAACAGTGCCCGAGTATCAGCTAAAATACAGACTGCCTCAAGCCGTCGCCTTATTCAAAGAAAAATTATTTTTCTCTTTTTACTCTTTTCTAATTTTTTTTGGATTTTCAAATTTTAGGGTTTAAGAGTGGCTTTCTACGGCCATTCAACTCACGCAAGATTTGATGAGAACCCTAAGCTTTAAGCATCTTATTGTGATTGTGATAGACTCGTTGACCGGTAATTAAAACGGACTTTGAATTTCTACGCCTCTAGGTGACCTCAAAAAGACTTCTGCCTATAGGTGAATCTTTACAACCGGTAGCCTTCTCCCTACTTTTATTTTTTTACAGGGTCAACATAAGGGTGAATCCAGCGTATATCTCCCCGATTTATTCTACTTCTCCGCTTCTTCCTAAGTGTTTTGGGAATTTTTAGTGCATTTACTGAGCTAGGTTCTGGACAATCGGTCGATGAGCTGTTGCCACCGACAACTTACCAGCCATACTTGTCCGGTGAAGTGTGGCTTATTTCCTTTTATTTTTTTCTCCTTTTCTGTTTGATATTTTCTTTTTCTTAAGTAGTTGGCTTCCCTGATCTAAGATTTACCTAAAGGCAACAAAAAGAGAAAGATCTAGTGACTGGGCTCTGGACACTTACCTATGGGCTGTTACCCACGATAACTTGCCAGCCATATCACCCTAGAAGGTTCATTAGCTACCCAATTTTCATTAAAATCGCCGAACAATGAGTCAGTGCAAAGAAAGTATGTAGATGCTAAAAACTCAAAATTCCCTCAAATCAGAGGGCGGGTTGATAAGTCGTGTACTTATCACCCAAACTTATTTATTCCAATTACGATAGAATTAAGATGGCGAGGACTCAAAGACAAATCCACATTTTAGTAGATACACGGGCTGATTAAGTCCAAAGACCTGAAGGGTCTTTGTGTTCAAATCATAATGTAGTATTTCCTAAGATTGAAAATTTTCTTAAACCCAAATTCTCTTTCCTAATTCTGAAATTTTTTTTTATTTAAAAGAAAATAAAACAAATCTACGGAGCTGACGAATGAATTCAGAGAGGAATATCCACCCCCCCATGCCTATCTAATGCAATGTCCTCATTGTATTAAAAAGATATAAAACAGAGTGGAAAAGCGAAGAAAGTACCTGAATTGCGTGAATGTCAGGTCAGCTCAGAGATGAAAACTAAAAAGAACTGTATATGTGCTGAGTTTATTGCCTTCAGCTAGGCACACTATACAAATAAAAGAAATGAAGAAATCACAATTGCTGGTCAGAATTAGAATAAACAGAAGAATCTTCTGACCTATCAATAGAGGTCCACAGATGTGGATCAGATTGTGGTACAGACCCATCCCCCATAATCGAGAATATCTTAGGTTCTGGATAAAAATTACCCAAAACCTAAAATCAGAATGCAAGTGGGGTCAGGCCTGCGATTTATGAGGATACAACCCAAGACCAAAAAGTCGGGTTACAGAGAATTGAAGCTCAAAAGGATAATTGTTGAATGTGTGTTTGAGTTTGACATCCTCGAAACAAATGTCGTAATGGTTCTGATTTGATGGTTTTAGCTTAAAAGGAACCCTTCTACTCAATCTTCCATTTCCTCCAAAATTAACTTCCCAAATCATAACTTCCCAGCTCCTATCCTCCTCATTCAGCATATCAAATTCCAGGACCTCTTGTATATTAATCACCCCGTCTGAAATCTCCAAGTCTAAATGATGTGGTAGAATCACAATTGACTTGGATCTAATTATCTCAGAAACAGAATTATCGATAAGCTCAACGGGGTGTAACTGATAATCAGGGCATTGAATTGATTCATCCAGAAAATGTAATTCTGGATCTGTAATGTGTGCCCTAAGATCAGTTTCCTCAATTATTGGGCTATCAAATGATCTATCAGATTCCTCAAGCCCAATCGTCTCATAGAAATCGTGTTCAGAAAACTCACGTGAGACTTCGCAACTTGAATCTTCACCATCAAAGAAATCAGGATCCATATCAATGTATGTCCCAAAATCAGTTGTCACTTTCTGTTCCCAAGAGACATACGTTTCCTTATAACCCGGCTCAGGGATCTCAGGTGAAGAAATCAGATCTTCATTAATTGGTTGCTTTAATTCAATCTGGTCAACCTCGTAACACGTGTCCCCCCAACAGGTGCCTGAGTGGGTTTTGTCATTGGCTTTCCTGAAGAGGGTTCATCCTGGGAATCATCCCAAGATTGAATCAAAGCAACCACGAATCTCATCCTCAATTTCTCTAATTTCCCAAGTAGAACCTCACCCGGGTTCTTATCCTTAACGTCCTGGTGCCAATCCAACAAAGACTTGTTTAAATCATCAATCATTTCAATCAGGGGCTTCAATCTCTCAATGCAAGGTATTGGCTGAACTTCTAAAGATTGAATAATATTCCTCAAGTTAGCCAGAACCTTATCTTGAACTTGGTTAACCTGAACCAAATGAGTTGGTTCAGGGTTGGGCGGGTTTGACATCAATGCAGAGGAATTAACGAATTGAGATTCGTTATACCCTTCCTGATAATAGGTCATTTCAGATTGTTGAAAAGATGGTGATGACCTAAAGGCAATGAAATCAGAGGATGGGTAAGGATCGGTGTATCCTTCTTGATTGTAGATCATATTAGGCTATTCATGAAAGGAAGACGATCTATAATTGATGTAGCACTAAGAAGGATAGAAATCAAAATCAAAGTGTTCAGGGTGAGACTCTAAACACTGGGGTCCAGAATCGTATCCCCAATCCGAATTATCCCAACTGACTGATAATTGATTACAATATGAGTCGGGATAATCATCATGTTGTGGATAATTCACAACAGGAGGGAAAGAGTGGGAATGCGTGAAATATATGGAAGGATTCATGAGACGTGGGAGGAAGAAAGGCGCCCTGCAATTCAAACAATCAAACCTGTCCTTAATTGGGTTAGCCTACAGACCTACAGACTCCCAAAACCCATCTTGAGATAAAGGAACGATTTGATCTACTTCCGTCTGTTCAATCCAACCAATTAGAAGGAGGGACTAGGGAGAAGGTTCTTCCTTTGGCTTGCGCCTCCGATTCCTAGTATACCCCCCAGCCGCGATCGTTTGACTCTGCTCCCCTAGCTAGACATCAGATTGAATAGTAGAAACAGACTAATCGAAAATAATCTCGTTCTGAGTTCTGAAGAGCGAGTTCAATCCTTAAGGCCAACGTCTAATCTATTTTATTTAGGGCTAGGTTTGAATGTGCTTTGGAATGTGATGGGTGCTTTAAATGGGTTGTGCCCTTAATGATTGATTGATTTGTGTGTGCGTGCACAACCAGTGGTTTTCAAGCAAGATTATTTTTGATGTGGTGAATTTTAAGGTTCAAATCTTGCTTAGTAGCTTTTAGGATTCAACTTTAGGTATTTTCAAGCAAGTTTCATTGGCACACTAGGTTTTACAAGCACAGGTGAAGATATTTTCCTTTAAAGCTTAAAAAGAATGTGGAGTGCCTGGTAAATCCCTAAGAGTTGAACCTAATTGGCAGCTACTTGATAAATTTATTTTATTTGAAGTGGTGTGGCCCAATCAACTCAAACAACTGGTCACAAATGCACCACTAAGTTAGGCACACAAAGATGGTTAACCTAGAATGATTTCTACTCTTTTATGTGTTGCTTTATGTGTACCAGTTCCACAGATCAAAATCCGGTTGAGTAGAAACAAATCAATTCAGTTAAGTGCCTTTGAATGTGGGTGTACGTTGTGTTTATTGAAAATTGCCCCAAAAAATTATCTTTTTGTTTTTTCTTATATAAATGAAGGTGGAATGAATGTGAGTGAGAATCCAAACAACCAAACTATTCCTAGGATTTATGCAAACACCTAGGTTAATTGGAATTTGGATTTAATGTGGGGAATGAAATCTATGGAGGGGGAAAGAATGGGGGATACCTTACAAAACCTTCCACAGCACTTTACTCCAATCTACCGCTTTTGCACGTCTCAAAAGAGTACCTGCAATTACAATAAGAAAGGAGAAAAGTGAGGTAAATGATTTGTAAGTTTCAAAAAGCGAAGAGAAATCAAAGATCGTCGCCTCCCCGGCAACGGCGCCAAAATGTTGAGCGCACGAATTGTTTCGCTAACGTGTTTGCTTTTGGAAAACCTGTCATTGTAGTTTGAAAGCGAAGAATTCATGTTCAACAAATAAAATTTATACCGAAATTAAAATTTTGGGTCGAACACAGGGAGGCGGACGTTTGATTTAAAAACTACGCGTTTCTTTTTATTTGTCACGAAGTAATTCAATTTAAAACTATCTAATTAGTTATAATAAATAGAAGAGAGAGAGAGGGTAAAAGAGAGAGAGAGAATATTACACATAGAAATCAAAATGAGATGTAGAATAAATAAAGAATTTATCATTAAGAAGATTGTTCATTACAACTAGAAAGCATAAAATAATTACACTAGAAAGCGATAAATTTACTCTAGAAAGCATTAAAAGAATGGAGGGAGAAATGTCCTCCTCGACGATTGCTTGGAGGACGAGCAAAACTACAATAGAAAGCAGTAAATCTATATTAGAAAGCAGTAAAAAGAATAGGGAGAGAGAAATCCTCCTCGACGGTCGCTTGGAGGATGAGCCGGACTGGATGATGCCTGGATGAACGAGGACGAAGCAGGATGAAGGAGGACGAAGCAGAAGAACGGGAACGAAGCAGCATGCAGTCGTCGTCGCAGGATCCACTTCCGAAGGGGGACGAAAATTTGGACTTTATCTCGCGAGAAGCATCTCGGGTGTGGGACAAGCTTCTCTTGAGCTTTGGAGGGGTAGAGAAGAGAAGGAAGGGATGAGAATTTTGTATGGAGGGGGTCTCCTTTTATAGTTGCAAGGAGTGGGGGCAAAATGGTCATTATATCTTCAAAATAATAAATGAGGGGTCTTTAGTGACGGATAAATCCGTCACTAAAGCCCCCAACGTGGGCGTAGCTCCCGCGCCCACGTGCGCCTCCTCAGCTGCCCACGCACAACGCTTACACCCATGTACTTTGATTGCGATCGGACGGCTTAAGACGCGTGATCGCCCGTTGCCGCGCGCCCGCCTGGCGCGGGTGATGCCGCATGACGCCGCGCGTTCAATCGTGCGTGATCTCGATTGAGCGCAGACGGCTATTCGATTAAGATCCGACGCCCGCCATCGCCCGCAAGCTCGCGCCTTCCTCCCCTTCGCTGCGGCTCGAACTCGCGCCCGCAGCTCGCGTAAGCGCACTCGACCACTGCGCTACGAGGAACGGATGGTCGAGCGGGCGCTTTTAGGCGCGGTCGCCCACAACCGTTGGATCGAGATCCAACGTCGGAGAGGGAGTTGGTGTGGGGCCTTCAGAGATTCATGCGGCCGTTTGGGTGGCCGAGATGGCACCACGTGGTGCCATCTTGGCCGTCCATCTTCTGGAAGTTGTAGATGGTGCCACGGATGTCGGATTGACTTGATTTTTGCGTCGTTGGGCTGCGATCGTCGATCCGAATTCATCCGTGCAGTCGGATTTGTCATTTGAAGTGTGGATTTGCACCATCCTGGCCCTTGATCTTCTAGGGTTCCCTGGTCACTATTTGATGCTACGGATGCCTGATTAGGGCGATCTTGGAGTCGTTGAACTCCAATCGTCGCCCTGATCACATCCATATGGTTGGATATTTGATCCGAGGCCCCGATAAAATGTTTTTCCTGTCCAAGCACATAAAAGGAGACAATTAACCTCCATTTTATTCAAACTACTCTAAATGCAAGATGGTGCATGTTATGCAATATTTATATCATGGAATGCAATCCTATGCTTAAGAACATGCATAAATAGACATCTTCAGTAGTGTAAATGTGTTTACATCACAATGCAAAAATGAGATCTAATGTGCCGCTCAATCACTCCTAAATGCACACACCTAGGGGCATGCAACTCCTAATAGGCAACTCGGTATTTTATTGTGTTTGTTTTAGAGGCAAGCAAGCAGAAAAATGAATCACGCACGTAAAAGAATGTAAACCCTAGTAGCTAAAAAATGTGGGGACAGATCCCCAAAAATTTAGCCCCAATTACTAGAAGGGTGAGAAGACAAAAATAAAATTTGGGATGAAGGAGAATCCCCTATGAAAGTGGGATCCAAATCTCCTACATCTTCTCTGCTTAAGGTCGGCGTCGTCTCCCAGCTGTGCCTGTTACCTCCATAGATTCCTCGCACAGAAAAGATAACAACTGGTCGAATCACTGTGCAATGAGAAATAATAAAAAATAAAATCAGGTGAAATTATTGCGTCTGTTGCCTCTCCAGCAACGGCGCCATTTGATAGAGAGAAATTCACTTGATTAAATTAGCAATAGAATGATTTATCATTGTAATTTATGTGGTGGAAATCTCTCAATCAAAGATTAAAATAAATACCAATTTAAACCACAGAAAAGATGTCTCATCCAGAGGGAGGTGTAGGCCTAATAAAATCACGAAAATATTATTTCGAAGATTATTTCCTGAAGTTGTCGTGCACACATGGAATAGATCATGAAATCTAAAGAGTGTGAGTGCATGGGGGAATAAAAGTGAACATGAGAGGATATGCACGTAATTTCAACTTAATAGAATAATAAATCCTTAAATCCTTCCACACTAATGGCACCAAATGTAAATTTTAATGCGAGTTTCACTGTAGCAAAATAGGGCATTTGAAGCCCTTATGCGTGAGACGAGGAGGAGGGATGGATGGTCGTGCCATGCTTGGAGGAGGTCAAGGTCACCGAGAGGGTTCCAATGGTGGTGGTGGCGTCGTTAGAGGTGGTCGGAGGTCGCCGGGTAGCGGGTTGTCCACCGTCGGCGGTGGGTTCCTCCACACATGCGCGTGGACTACCGTCGACATTTCTGATGATGTGGTGGCACTCGTGGAGTCGAGGTGAGTGTGGTGGAGTCAACTGCGTGTCGAATGGATGGCTATGGTGATGGCTGCATGGAGGTGTTCGCGGTGGTGAATGGGTTCTTCTTTGTTGGTGAAGCTTGAGGAAGGAGGAGAGGAGAGGGTGCAACCAGCCGCTTGCTGGAGACGGAGGAAGGCCGCAGGGAGGTCGTGTGGCCGTTCTCTTCTCACGGTAGGCTACTGCTGCGGGCGCGTAAGGGGCTACACGCAGGGGTCGGCTGTTGCTGCAAGCTCGTGAGGGGCTATGCACAGGGGTCAGCTACTGCTGTGGGCGCATGAGGGGCTACGCGCGGGGGTCGGCTGCTGCTGTGGGCACATGAGGGGCTGCGCGTGGGAGGGGTTGGTGTTGCGCTCTTTCGTTGGCTGCGGTGAGAGGGCCACAGTGCACGCTCTGCTTCACGGTGCGTGTAGGGACCACGGTGGTGCGGTTGGAGGTGATCCCCGTCCAAGGAAGTCCCGTAGCTCTTATCCCTCTCCAAATCCACAACCTCCACCTCGCCCTTCGCATGCACAACTGCTGGATTTGAATGTCAGTGGAGGGAGCGGCGGTGGGAGGTGGACAATTATGGGCATATCCTTCTTCAAATACTAATTATGTCCAGCCACCTATTATACTTTTACTTTCTGCATGCACATATCAAATAAGAAGTATAAATGTATGTATTAGAATGCAAAGCAGATACAAAAATATTCATAAGCTAAGATTAATTACTTCTTAGCTTAGGTCATTAAACTGTAAGGAAATGTATTCTATATGTACTTAAGCCAAATAAATGTCCAATAAATGGGATTTATCACACATCACTCGCCCTCAATTCCTCCTGCTTCATCCTCCTTCTTCACACTCCATCCTCCATCTTCCAGGTGTCGCCCCATCCAACTCATCCTCCAAGCAATCGTCGAGGAGGATACTTCTCTCTCCATTCTCTTTACCACTTTCTAGAGTAGATTTACTACTTTCTAGTTGTAATGATTAGTGTAATAAACAACATTTGATGATGAAATCCATGTTTATTTTACTTCTCTTTTGTCTTTATTTGTAATATTCTCTATCTCTCTTGTATTTATTATTTGTTAAATAGATAGATAGTTTTCGACCAGCTAATTTATTTCGTGACAAACAAAACAAACATGTATTTTTAATCAAACGTCCACCTCCCTATGTTCGATCCAGAATTTCTTTACGAATTTTGGTAAAATTTTATCTATTGACGTATTGCTTCGTAAATCGAACTACAACGACAGGTTTTCAAATCCAACTCCAATCACGTAGTTTTCCCCATACAATATTACGCTGATGGATTGCGATCATCGCTCCAGATTCGTCCGTATGGTCGGATTTTTAATCAAAAGCTCGTAAAGATGGTGCATGGTGTTTAATGCGGTGAAATCGAGTTTAAAATGAAGCGTTGTAATATAGTCAAAATCGCTTTGAAAACAAATAGATTTTTATTACTCGAAAAGATTCCGAGGTCGAACACAAGGAGCAATATGGGATTTAGAAATCAAGATCACAATTCAAAGAATTTGTAATAATATCAGTATCAATGTGCAAAAAGATAGGAGTAAAATGGTGATTTAGATCACCAAATACTTCAACAATATCAACTAAGGAACTAAATGTATATGTATGAAATGAAAACTAATTCTATCGTCTGATTTGGAAATTAGATGACTTAAAGTCTGATGTTCTTCTTCTTCTTTTCTTCTTTCTTTCTCCGATTCTTCCTTTCTTCTGCAGCTTCTCTTTCTCAGCTACGACTTTCCTCCTCCTCCTTCTTCTTCTATTCTTCTCAGGCCTTCACCTCTTCTTTTCTTCTTTCTTCTCTGGCTTTCCTCTTCTAAAATCGACTAAGTGTCAACTGAATTTCCCTGTAGTAAAACCCTCCCCTACCCGCACAACTCTCCTCTCTCTTGGGATCTGCTCTCCCAAAGCCACAGGTAATCTGGTTATCGGATCCAGGTGCGTACCTAGGTTTAGGCTCACCAGTGTGCGGTGGTGAGCGAGGAGTGCAGGTCAGGTTATCGGGTCGAACCAGGTCTGCGAGTACGTGTCGCGAACGAGGCTAGGTGAGTGGGTGAGAGGGACCTCACCTCGTGAATTGAGGCAAACGGCTACCAGCACAAATTCAATTTATGTGGGCGCACAGCTTCGACACTTTTCGATGTGGGACTATCTACGCCCCCCTCCTTCGTGTGTCTGCAGCAGGGGGTCTCCCTTCAATTGCCTCAACTCGCAAGGCTCGCGTCTTCAATTGAGGGCTTGGACTTGTGCGCAAGACACTTCCACGCAACCTGGGGTTGGAACCTGGGATCGAAGAGCCTGGAGTGAGCTTCAAGCAAGCTTGAAGTTTGCTCATCAATGGCAGACAGGGTGAGTTCCTGAAATCCACAAAATGGCCTTGCAGCCACATCAGAATGCTCAAGGAGGGTCGCCAGAGCATGAAAAAAGTGATGGGGGTGGTGGCGTGGCGTCTCGTGGTCTGTGAGTGCGTAGCGAGGTCGAACTTTGTGCGTGTGAGTGGGTGTGTTTAAGGGTGCGTGTGAGTGAGTGGAGAGGTGAATAAAGAGAGGGGAAATGAGCAGAGAGGTGAGGCGGTGGTCATGAGCTTGTCGGCGAGGGATTTGGTGGTCTGTGGATTTAGGATGGTCTCGCTGGAGGGGATGGCTAGAGATGGAAGGGATGAAGGTGTTTAGTACCATCGGTGGTCGAAATAAGATGTGGTAGGTCTAGAAATAAAATAGAGGGGATAAGGGACTTAGCTAGGAGGTTGATGGACAAAGTGGGGTAGAGATGGTGTCGGATGTGGTCCAACGCCGAAGACGAAGGCGGTTCCGATGAGAGGGAGAAACGATGAGGATGAATGGGAACGGGCATCTGCTGGTACAGCGAGACACAGAGTGCAATAGGGAGGATGAATCCGCCTTAGGTATGGCGAACAGACGACAAGGAGAAGCAAAAAAGGTCAATGGATGTCAAGGAACCTTTGGCCATAAAAGAGAGAGGAATTTGAGAGGGATCTCGGCTGATTTCGAGCGTGAGGAGATCGTTGAGTTCTGAGGGTCCTTATAAAGGGCTTTAGGGGTCAGTTAGAGCTTAGGAATCAAGCTTCCCAAGCTTGGAAGGTCACCAGATTTGGGAGTTTCATGAGACCCAAATCTCTCATGCATTCAAATCTCTCATGCGTTCTCATGAGAGATTGTGAAAGATTCAAAGCACATGGACGAGTTCAGATTGAAGATAATTTCTCAATGAATCTCCCTTCCAATTTTGGAAGAGACTCGCCAAGCAATCAAGGAGAAATCTCCTGTAAAAGATTGTTGGAGTACGTTTCCTCCGCGATAATGGTGGAGGGACCTAATTGTGAAGATGACAAAGAAGTTAGAGGGCTGACTGTAAAGACTTTTGAAAGTTGGGGGTAAAAATGTAATCAAACATGACCACTTTGCAAACTAGGTCAAGGCAAGCTCATCTTGGGTCCAAATTTTGCTAAAAATCTAATTTGAACCTAAGGAATCCAATGGTGAAGTTGGATTTTTGTTTTGACCATGTTTGATTGGGTAATTTATGTAAAAACCCAAATTAGGGCAAATATCTGTCTGAGACTCCATTTTGGGTCAAGATGGGTTCTGGTGGTCAAATTGAAGGTGCTAAACCATAGAGAATATTTTTCTATGATTTTTAGAGGGTTTAAGTGAATTTTATCCTGACTAGAACCTTGGTTAATTAAGTGGATCTATTTTTAGGATTTCAAAAGTCATTTAATTCTCAAAATATACGCAAATCCTTTTCTGTCTGATCTAACCCACTTGTTATCTTATTAAAACCATTTGACCTTTATTCAGCCCTTGAGAAAACCCATGGTCATACTGCATTCATGGTAAGCTGGTAAAATTACAGTTTTAACCCTAATTTCTTATTTTTCTCTCAAAATGGTTACACAGTGAGTTATAGTTCTCTGGCGGTTATGTAGGCGCATTTACTAACTTAATTGGATCAAAAAGAGCTAGTTAGGGCTAATGATGGTGTTTCCATCATACCCCCATGCCTAGCTTTTGCTAGTCCCTTAGCAAAATTTCAAGGTGTTAACTTTGATTCTAGACCATAAAATCCTTTTTCATGCTTAAAAACTTGTGTGCTTCCTTTTGTAGATTAGGTCAGAATGCCGATAGTTGGTCAGAGGTACTCAAGTACCAACCAAGATCCGGACCTAACCAACTCTAGCCTCAGTCTGCCGCGAAGGTTTCTAAGGCCCACAGGAACTAACCTAAGGTTCGTTGAACTCTGCGGTTAAAGCACCCGTGCTTGTAACATGTTTTAGTCTCGGTTCAGTTTGTAGTGCGTTTCTGTCAGAGAGGGATAGAGGAATTTTTCTTTATTTTTGGAGAGTTTTCTCTCTCTTTTCTTGTTGTTTCTAGCTTCGAATTAGCTTTACAACACTGTTTGTATCAGATTCCTAGTCCCCATCATCAATCCTCGCAGGGTCCCTAGCAATCGATGCTTCGAGATAGCACCACCCATGGCAACCCCCAGAACCCTGGCTTTCGAGATTTCAAGATAATCCTACCCATGGTGTTCTGTAGCTAAGTCCAAACCTTGGCAATCGACATTCAGGATAATGCCACCCATTGTATTTGAACTAGCACAGGGTGCTTACATGCCCTCGGTAGGATATGTAGATATCCTAGGAGACAAGCACCGAGGAGACAATATGTTATTGAGCATCTTCAAGGGGAATTTCCCGCCTCTCTGTGCTGGGAACTCGTCCAAATCAACTTGTGTTGATCAACTACTCCTAATCTTGGTGTCTTTTTTTAGAACAATTTAAATGCATTTGCATGATTTTGATACTTAGGCACACTGAACCAGACTGTGTGTGGATTGGGGTGCTTAGGTTACCAAGTCCCACAAACCAGAGGTCAGTTAACGAGGTCGAATAATCCCTAAGCCTTAGACCTAATACTTAAGCTTCACATTTTCCCCAACCTCTTGAGAACTATCCAGATCTTAGCAGGTACTTGAATTTTTAAGCCTAGGATTATAACCCAAAAGCCTAGGATTAGTAGCGCTTTCCTACTAATCTCTTCTTTGTTTCATTAGAACTTTTTGACTTTCTTTTTCTTTTGATATGGTCTAGAACTAAGTCAATTGCTTAATCTTTTACTAATGACTACATTTTTTTCTTTTCTTTTCAACTTGTGCTCCTCCCCTTTTTCTCCTCAAAGTCTGATATGCCATCAAAATTTTCTCTCCTCTCATGTTTTTGTTCTTTTTCAAGATTTTTTTAAATTTTTTTTGGTATTTTTGGGATATGTGATTTTTTTTTTATAAAACCCTTTCTTATGAAGTGATTTTCATGATGTTTTGCACTTTAATATCCCCCCATGCCTACTATTTGCAATGTCCTCATTGTAAATTAGGTGGATTCGAGTTCAGTTTAGATCATTCATTAGAACAGGTGTTGGGTGGGTGAATGGGTCGGGATGCCTATTGCGGACAATTTCAAGCTCGAGTACGGGTATCAGAGGTGGAGTTGGCTGTTCTAATAGATTAACCCTAAAGTGCGATATGAGTTCAGCATAGGATGTGTCAAGAAAGGTTTTGGGTTTTTCCAAAATGATAGGTTGCCTCCCGTTAAGTGCTAAGTTTTATGCCATTAGTCGGGTGCAATGAGCTCAGGGAGGATGGAGGGTAAAAGATGTCTCAGCCAAATTTGTATTGGTAAGGGGCCTAACATAACTTGCTAGACTCTCCCATAAAAGTTCACAATTAAAATTTGCAGAGAATTGACACCAAAACCTCTTTCAAATGAGGCTTATTTCATTCATATGTGATGATAAGTTATTTAAGTAAAGTAAGGAGGCCTTCACAAAAATCCAGCAATATAAAAATCAAATCCAAAATCTTGCTTTCTTTAGCAATAGCATGGGATGTAATAAGTAATGCACCATTTACTGTATAAAAATAGGGGACTTTCTCCCTTGGCTTGCACGAGGAGAAGAGATCATGGATGGCAGCGTGGCTTGTCGGAGGAGTAGGGATGGTGGAGAGGAACACTCCGGTGGTGGAACGGAAGTGTGCGGTGGTCGGAGATGCCACCAGTGATGATGAATGCCGACATGAGGAATGTCGACTGCGGTTGCGGAATCTTGCCGACGCGCAGGTGATGTCGGGGGTTGTTCTGAGGGCGTGGCTGCCCTTGTGGGGTCGAGGTGAGTTTGTTGGCATTGAAGGGATGAAGCTTCAAGGCCAGAAGTGACGACTGCGAGGAGGAGGACCAGCGGTGGCTTTGGGTTCTTCTCTGTTGGAGAAGAAGAAGATGAAGAAGGCTGACTTGCTAGGTTGCTGTGCGCGGTGGGTGGTGCAGATGGCTCACACAAGGGAGAGGCGAGTGCACGCTCAAGGGCGCACGAGGACTGTGGTGGCGTGCACGCACGGGGGAAGGCATGACCATACGTCTGTGGTGCAAACGCAGCGAGGATGGTTGATGGTTGCGTGACGAGGGCACGACGATGGTCTTCAGTCATCCGAGAAGATTCCCGGATGACTTAATTGAATGAGAGGCCCGCGGTTGAAGGCTCTCATAGTGGCTCGCAGTGACAGTCAGGGTGCGGTCGTGGAGGCTTGCAGTGGTGAAGTTGGGTTCTATTCAAGTCATGGTGCAAGCGATCTCCATAGTGCCCTCCTGTTTCCATGGTGGACTTCTGATGTAGACACATTCATTTAGGTTAAAATACCCATTCATGCATGTTCCTTGGCTTAGATTTGCATTTCATGTTATAAATATTACATAGCATGCATCATCCTGCATTTAGAGTAGTTGTATATATTTTAGGTTAATTAAGTCCTTTTATGGTCAGAGAGAAGAAGATTTATTTTAGGGCCTCGGATGGATGATCTGACCATACGGATCTGATCAAGATGACGATCTGAGTCTAACACCTCCGAAATCGTCTAGATCGGAATCCCGTAACATCATATGAAGTTCGAGGAAGATCAACAGCCAGGGAGCAATGCGACATCCATAAGGGTTTCGGATGGAAAATCTAACCATATGGATGGATCCGAAGCGACGATCGCAATCCGGCAATGCGAGAATCATCTCGATCTGAGCACCGTGGCACCCTCTGCAACAGACAGAAAGTGGACGACCCAGATGGCTCCATGTGGCACCATCCAGGCCACCCAACGTCGATCAACAGCAACTAGAAGGCGCCCCTCATCATCTTCATCATCAATTCTCAGTCGTTGGATCATGATCCAATGGCTGAGAGCTCTCCCCCACTGCACGACTTAAGACATTCGTGCATGTTGACGACTTCGCGCAATGGTGGCATCATGGACTTGCAATGTAGGGGCGCAAGTTCAAATCCCCGTAGCCCCCCAATTGAGTGCTTGAAGCCACTGCAGCACACATGAGGCATGTGCGTAGCAGCTCGCAACGCAACGCATGTGCTCACGCCAGCACCCCCACCACAGCAAAGTGCCAGCGCGCGAGCGTGCACGCACTCCAGCTGAATCAAGGGCAGATCTTCAGCAACAGATGCGCGGGCCTTAGTGACGCTTGTAGCTGTCACTAATGGCCTATGCATTGCGCGCGCCAGTAGAGGAATTGAAGGGTGCAGATCTTCAGCGACGATTACAACCGTTACCAATTGCCCATAGACAAGTTTTATCTCTCCTCAACTATAAAAGTACCTACCCACCTCCATTCCAAACCATCTCTTCCTTTCTTCCTCTCACAACCTCCAAGGCTCTAGAGAGAGCTTGTCCTAAGCCCAGGATGCTCCTCTAGAGTAGAAAAGAAAATAGTTTTCCCACCTCTCATCCCCATTTGTGGAGCATCCTGTGGCCTCCTCTCACCACCCTTCGGGAAGAAGATCCTTGCCACGACGCCATCCTGCCCCATCCTCTATCCTCCAGCTACGTCCTCCTTCGTCCAGCTCCTCACCACCTTCCTCCAAGCAACGTCAGAGCAAGTCATCCTCCGAGCGACCATCGAGGGGTATTCTCTCACTTCTTTCTATCTTTATTTCTTTTGTAGTGTAATCTTTCCCGCTTTCCTAGTTGTAGCAAATGTTTGATTGAGAAATATATGTGATTCTCTCTCTCTCACTCTTATATTTTGCAAGCATATTAGTTAGATAAGCAATTGTCGATTTGATCTCTTGCCTTCTAAGAAAATTCCAAAAAAAATTATAAAAGATAAAAATGACAGAAAAAAGAAATAAAGTCAAATGCAGATTTCATAAAACCAAACATTCGCCTCCCCGTGTTTGACCCGGGACTCACATTTCGAGTTTCGGTTATAAATTTTATTTGATAGACGCATTTTGCGAGCCATGATGATAAGTTCTCCAAACCCTAATTTTAATTCATGAAACATGCCTCATCAACTTCGTACCTCTAGGCGATCCCAGGAAGACGATGTCCTCCTCTTTTTGTGTGTGAGCATCTTCTTTTATAGATGTTCCCCGACTCTCGATCGATTTATTCCGTGCAAGATCTCCTCCAACAACTTTGGCACTGAGTCGTTGCCAATGGCCGGCCGATTTGAGTTGAATGTTAGTTTAGGCCGGCGAGGATTAGCTTCCTGTTGGTGGTTAAGAGGCGGTCAAGTTGTTGCGATCTGTAGGTGATTATGTAGCAATCATAGGTCTTAATTGACCTAAATTAGGGTAGAACTTAGCATAAGCTAGTGTAATTCATACATGCATAAGCATTCCTTGCATCTTTACTGCTTTCTTTTAGCTAGGCATGAAATAATGATATAATGTACTAATTAAGTGCATTATATAAATTGCAGGAAATAAGAAGCTTAGAAGTTGGATCTGGAGCTTGATCTAAAGCTAGACCTGAAGCTAGTGCTGCATCAGAGCTGGAGCGAAAGATTAGAATAAAATGTAGTAGAAAAATAATGTAAAGGGTTGAGGTGTGCTATTCTATTGAGTAGAAGTAAAGCAGTTAAAATATGAAGAACTTAGGTTCAATCCTAGCCCTAAGATAGCCCTAGAAGCATTCCCAAGCCTTAGACACCCTTAGATTAGGTCACCATAGCCTAGGAAGCCTAAAAACCCTAGTTCTAGCCCTTATCTGGACGTCTGATAGGTTATTGGATGTCTAGAACCCTTAGCCTCAACCCGCACACCTTAAACCCATGTCTGTAATGTTATTGGACACCAAGACACTTGGTCAGATGTCCAATTTCTGCAAAATACCCAAGACAGAACCTCGAGTCCCTCCGGACTCTAATTGGACATCCAAACAACAAGTTTGAACTTTTGATTTTTCAATATAAGTCATCTGATACCTTTATTGGACGTCTGGAACTGTTCTCCAGTTCCTATTTTCGAATTCAAGCCTTGATCTTGAGTTCCTAGGTCCCTAAACCCAATTCCAACACCTTAGGAACCTAAATTAAGGTACCCTAACTCTAGTACACCACCTCTAGACCCTTCTAAGAACCTAATTAGGTTCTCACTAAGCTCAATTGACTTGGATCATAGTCAATTACCATTGCCTATTCAATTGGACCCATAGAGTCCAATTGAGTTAAGATCTCAACCCATACAAGTCCAATTGGACTCATTAGGAGTCCAATTGACCTAAGCCAAACCTAATTGAGTTATTTCACTCTCAATTAGATTCACACTCATTCAATAAAACTTGTGTTAGGTTTAATTGCATTTTCTCCTTAGCAAATTAGGGTTTGCAACCCTAATTTGAGACCTACCCTAACCTAAACCTATTAGGACCTAACCTAGCTCACTTAACCACCTAGGTCATGACCACACACACACACACACACACACACACACACACACACACACACCCATTCACGCACTCTCACACTACCTAGAGTATTCTAGGTCCTTCCAAAGGTGGCACCACCTTGGTTGCCAAAAATAGCAACCAAGGATGGGTCTTCCTTAGATCCACTTTTGGTGGATCTAAGAACCACCCTCTCTCCCTCTTAGACGGCCACACCTGGAGCACTCTCTAGAAGGTTCCACACTCCTCTAGAGAGGCTCCCTTGGGTCTACTTAAAGGACCCTTGGGTAGCCATTTGCACCCATCTAACCTTCCATCTAGTTTTAGCATATCTCCATTCTCATTCCACCTTCACTCCACGAGCTCCCACCATGGCTCCACCACCTCCACGCTAAGGATAGAGCACTCTTCCTCCATCTCTCCAAGGGCCGGCCCAACCCCCATTGGCTGCCCCTCTGTCTCCTCTCAACCAACTCAAAGGCCATCAGAGTCCACCTCCGAATGCCCTTATTTCTGTTAGCTAAGTAGATAATTCTTCGTAGATTTTCTGCGTTATTACTACTTAGTAGTGTAGCTCCATATTTATCCCCCATTGATGCATGCATAATCCCCCCATAGATTCATGTATGCAGCCATTTTCTGCTAGCTAGTTTTATGTTTTCAAGCATTCCTCTACAAGCCTTCCACTAGTTCTACTCTGTAACCCTGATGCAATCAATGAAAACATCTTTCTATATATCTATATATCTATGTGTGAAAATCACCATGTGCTTGATTGCAATATCTTTCATGTGATAATGAGTTGCCTACTCTCATTTTATATTTCTATTGCAATAGTATGTCGTGCATGAATACGTAACTTAGTATAAACTGATATGCGATCTTAAGCAAGTAGAGCGAGCGAAATTGAAATTATTTTGCATTTCCTAGATGCCTCCCAGAGACGAACAACTGGGACTCCAAGTCTTGTATTTTAGAAATATTTTTATTTTGATCGAATTTCACACTATACTACGACATAACGATGATTTTCATATTTGAAAACGCAAGATCTAGGATGAAAAAAAGATACTGTTGCCGGGAAGGCAACACAATTGATTTTTGATCTAAAGATTTTAGTGACAAATCTTCTTTTACTTGTTTTCTGGATGTGCAGAAAATCAGGAAAAATGGGATCTGCGCACACATCAAGTGTAGGGAAAACAAATGCACATGCACATCTCTCCCTTAACTTAGGATTTTTGCTTGAACTCTAGGTTAGATTATTTTCTTAGATAGAAATATTTATTGAAAATAAAAAATCTGCATATTTTAAAAAAAAAATAACAAAAAATATTTTTCCTTTAGGTTGTTAGATTAGGTTTCCGTTTGAATCTTAGGTTAGTTTGAAAAAAAAAAGAGAAAATTTGAAAAAAAATTTCCCTCCGAAAATTATTTTTTAAAATTTTTGAAAAAAAATTGATAAAATAAAGAAATTTCTTTTTGTTGAAGGTGGAATTTGAATTTAAAACACCTTTTTAAAATCTTTTCCACTACTTGCTAAAATTCTGTCAGACTTCAATTTCTTATTTAAAAATTCATTTATCGAATAATTTGTGAGTGAAAAATTCTGAAAGTCAGGAAAGTACTTCATTTTCAAGCCATTCTTCAAATGACACCATTTATTAGAAAAAATTTCAAGTACAAAATTTTTGAAAATTCACGAAGTATAAGGGGATCAAACCAAACCAGATTTGAAAATTTTCAAAGTTGAAAATTCAATTTCGATCAATTTGTGAATTTGTTTTGATTAAAAATGGAAAGGTTCGAAAGTTGATCTCATTAGTTTTAATTTCCATATTTTTCCCAAATTTTTGAAAATCATTTGATATTTTTCCAAAGCAGAAAACCAACCAGGGGTCAAAATTCCAAATCTGACCCCCTGACAATTAAAAATCCCTATAAATTCGGTTGAAACAGTAAAAATTATGAAAAATATTCTCTGAAAAGATAATTAAAAAAGGAATCTACTTGCCAAATTTTAATTTATTTGGATTCCAATTTTGCTCAGAGAATTATTTTTATTCTTGCGGTCTGGTAAAAAGAAAAAAAAACCCTAGAATTGCATGAACCCTATGTTACACCTTTAGGGTTACACTATAGAGACCACACTTGAGCTAACCTAGATTTAGTTAAGTCCAATGTTTAGCCGGTGAGCCTAGTCACCTTGTGGGCCACCCACCCCAAACCCTAGTAAAGAAAAAAGGGCTAAAATAAATTCTAAAACATAAAATCAACTCAAATTCGTTGTCATACTACTAGGTATTTTCAACCTCTCTAGTCAAACCTGGTGACTAAGTTTGTGGGGTATTCTCAAACGACCGCGACTCGGGGTCAATGGAACCGGAGGCACGAGCCAAAGGAAGAACCCTCACCTTAGTCTCCTTGTAAGAAGACTGGCTGGGTTAGCTTGAGATGCGGGAACCACTTTCAGTCGATTCTCAATGATTTTTTTTTCAGGAATTCGAACCCAAAACAAAAAATTCAATCATCTGATCATAAGGACCATCTGATTGACAGGCCCTTAGCCTTGTCTAGCTGGCTACACCAACCCAAGGGTTGGTTGGTGTATGCAAGGATGGAGGTCACTGAGACCTCACCTGGTTGAACCTTGGGAGCCACTCCCAAGGAAGCGAGTCACCTCACCTGAACCATCTTCTTACGTACCCTCTTCTTCTATCCTCCTAGTCGAGATGGCTAACCTGGACCCCGACCTGGTCAGGATCCAGCAAATTTGGACCCGATGGCTCATCTGGAAGCCTGGGTCGTTGAATCTGAGGAACGGTAGAAACAGAACATAGACCGTATCTTGAACACTTTGGACATAATGCAGCATCCATCGCGAGAACAGCTTCAGGATTTCTATGATCCGGCAGTGCCAATTGTCACACCTCTAGTCTGGATTCCCATAGGTGGAGAAGCGTTCGAGCTCAAGCCCAATCTGATTGGGCTAATCCAAAATTACTTTTATGGAAACTCGAACGAAGATCCATTATAGCATCTAGAGGACCTAAGTCAGATTGCGGAAATAGCTCGACCCAGGGACGTAGATCTTGGAATTGTTCTGATGAAGCTTTTTCCATTTTCTCTCAAGGATAAAGCTTCATGCTAGTTCAAGACCATTGGGAAGCCGATTGGAACATGGTCGGAATTACGACGTGAATTCCTGTAGAAGTTCTTCCCAATCGATTGGACGAATGCGATGAGGTGAGCGATAACAACTTTCTCCCAAGGACCTTAGGAGAAGTTACATGATGCCTGGGACCAATTTCATGATCTCTTAAGAAAATGCCTGCACCATGTGTGCCCAAATGGCACTTAGCTCATATTTTTTACCATGGGCTGGATGACACACATCAGTATCTAGCCAATGCATCCAGTGACGGGAATTTCCTCGCAAAAGATGAAAATAGATCATTTGAGTTGTTCGAGTCTTTAGCAGAGAATTCAATGAATGCCACAGCAATGGACCAGTTCCAGCGGCTTGGATAGTAGTGAGTTAGTGTCCATGAAGCACAAGCAGAGTCAGTTCGAGCTTATATGGAAATTATCGCCAAGCAGTTGGGAAAGATGGATTTGCTGGGAAGGAAACTCGATGACATAGCTCGAGGTCAACAAGATCTAGTCGGAAATTCTGCTGCCTCGAGACCCTCTTAAGCATCCCGAGCCCCTCCTGCTCAAGTTAACCTACTCACTCATGATGCACCTCTTCCATATTCATCGGATCCCGCGTATCAAGATCCCACGAACAATCTCGATCTGGTACCATATGATCAGGGTTACTCACCACACGATAATTATAATGCATATTCCCTTGATGAATATACCCCTCAGACGTCGTCAGCCTACGAAGACGTTAATGCTATTCAGGGACACGAGCATAATAACTCATACTCAAAGACGTATAACCCTGGTTGGCACCATCATTCGAACTTCTCCTAGTGAGGTAACTCATAAAGACAACATCAAGATCCACACTACCAGACCAGGCAGTATGGGAATGCACAGAACACATACCCTAGGCAGCAGCCATTTCCATCTCAGCAGCAGCAATCACGCTATGTCTATCAGCCGCTACATCAAGCTGCTAGTCGCCCTCCAATGTGAGCCGATTTGGAGGCACTAAAAGAGGAGCTGCAAGAATCAATGCGAAAGTCTACACAAGATATCTTGCAAATCATGAAGGCAATGGCCGACCAGATACAGAACATTCAAAACATGCAAAACCAGTTGCTACAGGAGCATAGAACCCAGGGAGCCTTGCCCTCCCAACCTACCCGAAACCAACGATATGTGCAGAACCAGGGTGCCCCGCCTAGGTTTCAGGCACCATAGGGACAGGCATATGCCATATTACAGGCACCTCCTATACCACCTTGTTACGTTCAAGGCCAGCCGCCTCTGATACAGAACACTGCATACTCTGCCCCTTCTGCTCCTTCACCACCTCATGGAGAGCAAGCTGATGCAAACGCTGTTTCATTGAGAAGCGAGAAGAAGACACACGACCCACCATTTAGGCAGGTTGGTCCTGATTTTTTGCGCCCTTCACTGCAGAATGGTTCAACTCCATCTCAGGAGACACCTATGGTAGATAAGGGCAAGAGGCCACTTGACCCTGAGATTCCTATTCCTTTTCCTGAGGCTCTGACACAAAATGTAGTACGGAAAAAGGACATGCGAAATTTCGAAGACCTGAAGTCGATGTTCAAGGAAGTGCATATTTAGGTCCCTCTCCTCAAGGCCATTGATCACATTCTTGCTGTTGTGAGGTTCTTCAAGGACTACTGTACCCCGCAGTGATAGTCGAGAATAGGACGACAAGCGATACTGTTGAAGGAGGCTAGCACCGTGATTCTAGCTTACTTACCACCGAAAAGGAAAGACCATGGTACCCCACTCATTTCCTGCTTCTTGCAGGATTCTCCATTTGATCGGACCCTTCTAGATCTAGGTTCGTCCATCAACCTGACTCCTACCGCCGTATATGATCGATTTCGATTCGGGGAGTTAAAATCCACCTCGGTCACAATTCAACTAGCTGATGGATTAGTGAAAACACCAAGCGTGGTGGTTGAGAACGTGATCGTGAAAGTTCACAAATTCTGCTTTCCTGCAGACTTTTTCATTCTCGATATGGAGGTTCCTCCCAATCTCTATGATGCACCAATTATTTTGAGTCACCCATTTCTAGCGACAGCCCGAGCAAACATTAATTGTGCTTCCGGGTGTATGGAGATAGCCCTAGGTAATGAGCGACTTAGACTTGACATATTCAGCGCATCAAGGAACTTCGACTGTGATCGTATCGAGGATGATGGTGAAGACGAAGGATCGGAACACGGTGGTAACATTGCGCTCGTTTGTGATGACCCAATGGCTCATTCGTTTACACTATCAGGGTTCTTAGACCTTAATCCACATGGGACTGAGACTACTGCAATGCGCATATCTCCCCGAGGATCCGATTGTCTGGGGTGTATATCTAACCACAGTACCCCTGACTCTTGCTATCCTGATCCACACAATGCTGAATCACCCCTGTTGACGCAGGAAGACGTGACGATAGCAGACGAGTTTTCTGTTAACACAGTCACAATCGACCACTTTACAGGTGGTGAATCAACAGGAATTCACATGTATCCATATATCGGACTTTCAACTTTGATTCTGCTCCTCCCATTCCAACCCCCACCCCCACTTCTGATCTGATCCACCCCTGATTGAATTGAAGCCCTTAGCTGACTCACTCAAATATGTGTTCTTGGGCGAAAGAGAGACATACCTAGTCATTATCAATGCTCACTTGACCCAAGAATAGGAACACTAGCTGATTTCTTTGCTACAAGACCATAGGGTAGCCCTAGGGTGGAGTATTGCTGATCTCCACAGTATTTGCCCCTCGTATTGCACTCATCACATTTACACAGATGAGGGGGTGAAACCTTCAAGACAACCTCAACGATGGCTGAACCCAAACATGCTAGAGGTTGTTAAGGAGATCATCAAATGGCTGGATGTGGGTATTATATACCCAATCTCTGACAGCCAATGGGTGAGTCCGATCCAGATAGTATCCAAGAAAGTAGGACTCACCATTGTAGAAAATGATAAGGGTGAATCCATCCCTACCCACATCGCGACATCATGGCGGGTTTGCATAGATTACAGAAAACTAAACATGACTACCCAGGAGGATCACTTTCCTTTACCATTCATTGATCAGATCTTGGAGCGGTTAGCCGGATGCAGTTCTTTTACTTCTTGGATGGATACTCTGGGTATAATCAAGTAGCGATTGGCCCGAATGATCAAGACAAGACCACTTTCACATGTCCCTTCGAAACATTCTCCTTTAAGCGGATGCCCTTCGGCCTTTGCAATGCACCAGAGACATTTTATCATTGTATGATGGCCATCTTCTCTGACATGAAAGGGGACAATGTGGAAGTATTCATGGATGACTTCTCTGTCTTTGGAGATGACTTCGTGTCTTATCTTGAAAGCCTCACCAAGATCCTGAAACGATGTATTAAGGTAAACCTAGTACTATCCTAGGAGAAGAGCCATTTCATGGTGAGGGATGTCATTGTACTGGGGCACAGGATCTCTGCCAATGGACTCGAGGTCTATTGAGCTAAATCTGAAGTCATATCCCGATTACCCCCACCTAGCTCGGTGTTGAACGGGAATCTACGCTAACGTGTTTGGTTTTGGAAAACCCGTCGTTGTAGTTCGAAAGCGAAGGATTCGTGTTCAACAAATAAAATTTATACCGAAATTAAAATTCCGGGTCGAACACAGGGAGGCGAACGTTTGATTTAAAAAACTTCGCGTTTCTTTTTATTTTGTCACGAAGAAATTTAATTTAAACTATCTAAGTATCTACAACGAATAAAAGAGAGAGAGGGAGTAAGAGAGAGAGAAAGAATACTACACATGGAAATTAAAATGAGATATAGAATAGACAAGGAATTAATCATAAAAGAGTTCATTCGTTACAACTAGAAAATATAAAACAATTACTCTAGAAAGCATTAAAAGAATGGAGGGAGAAATGTCCTCCTCGACGATCGCTCGGAGGACGAATAGACTACTCTAGAAAGTAGTAAATCTATACTAGAAAGCAGTAAAAAGAATAGGGAGAGAGAAATCCTCCTCGACGGTTGCTTGGAGGACGAGCCGGATGGGACGACGCCTGGACGAAGGAGAACGAAGCGGGACGAAGGAGGACGAAGCAGAAGAACGGGAACGAAGCAGCACGCCGTCGTCGTCGCGGGATCCACTTCCGAAGGGGGACGAAAATTTGGACTTTATCTCGCGAGAAGCATCCCGGGTGTGGGACAAGCTTCTCTTGAGCTTTGGAGAGGTAGAGAGGAGGAAGGGATGAAAATTTCGTATGGAGGGGGTCTCCTTTTATAGTTGCAAGGAGTGGGGGCAAAATGGACATTACATCTTCAAAATAATAAATAAGGGGTCTTTAGTGACGGATAAAACCGTCGCTAAAGCCCCGCCGTCGCCGCCGCGCCCACGCGCGCCCGCTCGGCTGGCCTGCGCGCGTAACGCATACGCACGTCCGCGTCGTCTCAGCCGTCCGATCACGAGATCGGACGGCTTAGATCGCGTCCGCGCCCGCTGCGTAGCGCGCCCGCCCGCGTGTGATCGCGCGCCCACCAGAGCGTCCAATTGCGCGTCGGCGCTATCGGGCGCGCGCGGCCGTTGGATCTTCATCCGACGCTCGTGCGCGCCCGCTCGCCCGTGCCTTCGACCCCCTCACCGCGGCTCGAACCCGCGACCTCCGCTTCGCCCGCAGCTGCGTCGCCGCTGCGCTACGCGGGCGAAATGGTCGCGCGGACGTTTTTAAACGCGAGCGACCGCAGCCGTTGGATAGAGATCCAACGGCGGAGAGGAGACGGTGCGCGGTCTTCACAGGACTCCTGCGGCCGATTGGGCGGCTGGGATGGCGCCACGTGGCGCTATCTTGGCCGTCCATCTTCTGGAAGTTGTAGATGGTGCCACGGATGTTGGATTGACTCGATTTTTGTGTCGTTCGGCTGCGATCGTCAATCCGAATTCATCCGTGTGGTCGGATTTTCCATCTGAAGTGCGGATTTACACCATCCTGGCCCTTGATCTTCTAGGGTTCCCCGGTCTCTATCTGATGCTACGGATGCCTGATTAGGGCGATCTTGGAGTCGTTGAACTCCAATCGTCGCCCTGATCATATCCATACAGTTGGATCTTTGATCCGAGGCCCCGATAAAATATTTGCCCTGTCCAAGCACATAAAAGGAGACAATTAACCTCCATTTTATTCAAACTACTCTAAATGCAAGATGATGCATGTAATGCAATATTTATATCATGAAATGCAATCCTATGCTTAAGAACATGCATAAATAGACATTTTAAGTAGTGTAAATGTGTTTACATCATACCCCCATGCCTATCTTTTGCTAGTCCCTAGCAAAAACTATATGCTATTTATAAAAGAATTAGGTTAGATTATTTGGACCTGAGTTATTTTCAATCATTAAGAAATTGTCTACTTAAGAACTGAACTTTCAAAGACACAACAGTGCCCGGGTATCAGCCAAAATGCAGACCGCCTCAAGCCTCGCCTTATTCAAAGAAAAATTTCTTTTTCTGTTTTTACTCTCTTTTTTTTTTTTTTTTTTTTTTTTTGGATTTTCAAATTTTAGGGTTTAAGAGTGGCTTTCTACGGCCATTCAACTCACCCAAGATTTGATGAGAACCCTAAGTTTTGAGCATCTTATTGTGATTGTGATAGACTCGTTGACCGGCAATTAAAACGGACTTCGGATTTCTACGCCTCTAGGTGACCTCAAAAAGAATTCTGCCTAAAGGTGTATCTTTACAACCGGTAGCTTTCTCCCTACTTTTATTTTTTAACGGGGTCAACACAAGGGTGAATCCAGTGTATATCTCCCCGGTTTATTCTACTTCTCCGCTTCTTCCTAAGTGTTTTGGGAATTTTTAGTGCATTTTCTGAGCTGGGTTCTGGACAACCGGTCGATGAGCTGTTACCACCGACAACTTGCCAGCCATACTCGTGCGGCGAAGTGTGGCTTATTTCTTTTTGTTCTTTTCTCCTTTTTGATTTTTTTTTTTTTTTTTAAGTAGGTGGCTTCCCTGGTCTAAGATTTACCTAAAGGCAGCAAAAAGAGAAAGGTCCAGCGACTGGGCTCTGGACAACCTACCTATGGGCTGTTACCCACAATAACTTGCCAGCCATATCACCCTAGAAGGTTCATTAGCTACCCAATTTCCGTTAAAATCGCCAAACAACGAGTCAGTGCAAAGAAAGTGTGTAGATGCTTAAAACTCAAAATTCCCTTAAATCAGAGGGCGGGTTGACAAGTCGTGTACTTATCACCCAAACTTATTTATTCCAATTATAATAGAATTAAGATGGCGAGAACTCAAAGACAAATCCACATTTTAGTAGATACACAGGCTAATTAAGTCCAAAGACCTGAGGGGTCTTTGTGTTCAGAACATAATATAGTATTTCCTAAGATCGAAAATTTTCTTAAACCCAAATTCTCTTTCCTAATTTTGATTTTTTTTTTTTTTAATATAAAATAAAACAAATCTACGGAGCTGACGAATGAATTCAAAGATAAATATCCATCCCCCCATGCCTATCTAATGCAATGTCCTCATTGTATTAAAAAGACATAAAATAGAGTGGAAAAGCGTAGAAAGCACCTGAATTGCGTGGATATCGGGTCCGCTCCGAGATGAAAATGAAAAAGAACTGTATATGTGCTGAGTTTAGTGCCTTCAGCTTGGCACACTATACAAAGAAAAGAAATGAAGAATTCACTTGTGCAGGTCAGAATTAGAATAAACAGAAGAATCCTCTGACCTGTCAGCAGAGGTCCACAGATGTGGACCAGATTGTGGTGCAGACCCACACCCCATAATCGAGAATATCTTAGGTTCTGGATAAAAATTACCCAAAACCTAAAATCAGAATGCAAGCGGGGTCGGGCCTGCGATTTGTGAGGATGCAACCCAAGGCCAAAATGTCAGGTTACAGAGAATTGAAGCTCAAAAGGATAATCGTTAAATGTGTGCTTGAGTTTGACATCCTCGAAACAAATGTCGTAAGGGTTCTGATTTGATGGTTTCAGTTTAAAAGGAAGCCTTCGACTCAATCTTCCATTTCCTCCAAAATTGACTTCCCAAATCAGAATTTCCCAGCTCCTATCCTCCTCATTCGGCATATCAAATTCCATGACCTCTTGTATATTCATCACCCCGTCTGAAATCTCCAAGTCTAGATGATGTGGCAAAATCAAAATTGACTTGGGTCTAATTATCTCAGAATTAGAATTATCAATAAGCTCAACAGGGTGTAACTGATAATCAGGGCATTGAATTAATTCCTCCAGAAAATGCGATTCTGGATCCGTATCGTGTGCCCTAATAAGATCAGTTTCCTCAGTTATTGGGCTATCAAATGATCTATCAGATTCCTCAGGCCCAATCGTCTCACAAAAATCGTGATCTGAAAACTCATGTGAGACTTCGCAAATTGAATCTTCACCATCAGGATCCGTATCAATGTATGTCCCAAAATCATTTGTCACTTTGCGTTCCAAGGAGACATACGTTTCCTCGTAACCCGGCTCAGGGATTTCAGGTGAAGAAATCAAATCATCCTTAATTGGTTGTTTTAATTCAATCTGGTCAGCTTCGTAACACGTGTCCCCCCCAACAGGTGCCTGAGCGGGTTCTATCATTGGCTTTCCTGAAGAGAGTTCATCCTGGGAATTATTCCAAGATTGAATCAAAGCAACCACGAATCTCATCCTCAATTTCGCTAATTTCCCAAGTAGAAACTCACCCGGGTTCTTATGCTTAACATCCTGGAGCCAATCCAACAAAGACTTGTTTAAATCATCAATCATTTCAATCAGGGGCTCCAATCTCTCAATGCAAGGTATTGGCTGAACTTCTAAAGATTGAATGATATTCCTCAAGTTAGCCAGAACCTTATCTTGAACCTGATTAACCTGAACCAAATGAGTTGGTTCAGGGTTGGGCGGGTTTGACATCAATGTAGAGGAATTAACGAATTGAGATTCGTTATACCCATCCTGATAATAGGTCATTTCAGATTGTTCAAAAGATGGAGATGACCTAAAGGCAGTGAAATCATAGGATGGGTAAGGATCAGTGTATCCTTCTTGATTGTAGATCGCATTAGGTTGTTCATGAAAGGAGGACGATCTATAATCGATGCAACTCTGAGAAGGATAGAATTGAGAATCAAAGTGTTCAGGGTTAGACCCTAAACACGGGGGTCCGGAATTGTATCCCCAATCCGAATTATCCCAACTAACTGATGGTCGATTACAATACGAGTTGGGATAATCGTCATGTTGAGGATAATTTACAACAGGAGGGAAAGAGCGGGAATGCGTAAAATATGTGGAAGGATTCATGAGACACGGGAGGAAGAAAGGTGCCCTGCAATACAAACAATCAAACCTGTCCTTAAATGGGTTAGCCTACAGACCTACAGACTCTCAAAACCCGTCTTGAGATAAAGGAACGATTTGATCTACTTCTGTCTGTTCAATCCAACCAGTTAGAAGGAGGGACTGGGGAGAAGGTTCTTCCTTCGGCTTGCGCCTCCGGTTCCTAGTGTACCCCCCAGCCGCGATCGTTTGACTCTGCTCCCCTAGCTAGACATCAGATTGAACAGTAGAAACAGACTGAAACGTCGCGGCAACCGGGTTTGAGGGTTTTGTTATAACGTTGTAGTAAAGCCGATTATTACCAACATTTCAAATATAAATTTTTTACTCGAAAAATGAAAGAGTTCCCGAGGTCGAACTCAGGGAGCAAGTCGTATTCTAGAGATATACATGTTTCTTTTACAAAAAGAAAGAGAGGGGGAAAGAATTTGTTGTTTTCTCTTTTTTCTTCAGAGGGGGATGCTCTTCTTTCTCTCTTTCTTTCTCTCTGTTCTGCAGAGGTGATATTCTTCTTCTGCAATGGTGATGCTCTTCTTCTTCTTCCTGTTGTTCCTGCGTTGGTGATGTTCTTCTTTCTTCAGAGCTCCTTGTTCTTCTTCTTCTTTGGTTTTCTGCCTTGACCTCTCTTCTTCTTCTTCTGCAATCGTGGTGACCCTTTCTCTTTTCCCCTTTTTTTTTATGGCTGCAGAGCTTCTGCCTTCAGCTACTAAGTCTTCCTTTCTTCTTCTTCTGCTTTGGCCGTTGCTCTTCCTTCTTCTTCAGCCTGCCTTCTTTCCTGCTCTGGCTGCTGACTTTCCGTCGTCTGACCCGGTGCTTCGACGACTTAACTGTGCATTTGCTACACTGCAGCTCCTTCTTCTTCGCCTGCACTTCTTCTTCCGCGGGTCTTCTTCTTCTTCTTTGGCCTGCACACTTCAGAGTTTTTCGTCAAGAGGCAAAACCTACTCTACCCTCCCCCCCGCGTCTCTCTTTCTCTCTGAAACCACTCTTGGGAAAGCTCTCCCAGAGCTACCGGGTAATCGGGTTCGGGTCAGGCCCGGGTCCAGGCCCACCGGCGTGCGTGGTGGGCGAGGAGTGCAGTCAGTCTAAGTCGGGTCGGGTCAGGTCCGCGAGGCGTGAGCGCGGACGAGACCGGGTAACCGGGCGGGTGTAAGGGGACCTCACCCCGTGTACTGAGGCAATGAGGCTAGTGCACGAAATCAATTTAAACAGTGGAACGTGTGTGAGGCTTACCGATGTGGGACTAAACGCAGACCGTCCCTCGCGTGCGCCTGCTGGGAGACCCCGGCTTGGCTTCTGCAGCTGCGGCTTCTATCTGCATAAGTTGCTGGCTGGCTGCCTTCGCACGACGCCCCGTACCCCACAGCAGCTGGAGACCTGGCGTCCTCAAGCCTGGAGCGCGGGAGAAGCTGCTTTAATGTGCGTCAATGGCGGTCGGACCTCAAAACCTGTCGGACACGAATATGGCCTCGCGGCCTAATCAAACCACTAGGGAACCTTCGCCGTGGCACGGCGAAGGTGAGGAGCTGCGCGGCAGGCCGCAAGGAGGTGTCTGGTGGCAGCCCTGGGTCGGACTGCAACCGGAGGAATGGGTTTGTTCGGGGGAGTGTTACGGAGGTGTGGAGTGGCAGTGGAGGGGTGGGAGGTGCTCAGTGTGATGAGGCGGAGGTGCAGTGAGGGTCGGCGAGCCGTGTGGGTTGCTGAGGTGATGGGAACGGCTCGTCGGAGGGCGGTCGGAGGCGAAGGGGGTGAAGGTGGTCAGGGTCGGTAGAGGGCTTAATTGAATAAATTGAAAGCGGGGAAAGAAAGAGGAGGAGAAGGGGAGTAGCTCTAGCTTACTTGCAGGGACTAAGGGGGAGGAACAGGGCGACAGTCGTATCGACTGTCGCCGGAGAAGACGATGCTCAGGGAGAGGGGCGGCGGCGAGCAGAGAGCCGGAGAGGCGCCAGCTGGGTGCGGCGTGGCGCGGGAAGAGCAGGGGAGGAAGTCTCTGCTGCTGGTATTGCGGCAGAGCGAAGAGGTGGAGGGGGAGGAAGCCGCCGGAGCTGGTGAGCGTCTGCCGGAGGAAGAAGAGAAGAAAGCTGGGGGTTTTCTCCGTCAGATCCAGGCTGCCCTGGTCGGTGGAGGAGCGGGGGGTATTTATAGGGATGAAACAGGGAGGAAGGCGGAGGGAGAAGACGTGTCTCCCTCGCCGGAGAATGGTCGGAACACGAACCCATACCGTCCGTGCGTTCGCACGGCCGGTATGGTGGGCTACAATGACCAGGGGGGTGCCCCTGCGACGGCTGACGACGCAGGGCACCCCCGGTTTACTTGCCAGGTCCCCCACCTCACCCTGCGCGGCGCCATGCTCCGCGCAAGGTCGCCGGAGCATGGTGCTGGCAGGGTTTTGCAGGAGGGACCTGATTGCAAAGAACGAAGGAGAGTTAGGGGCCAAAATGCGAGGGTTCAAAAGTTGAGGGCCAAAGAGTAAATATATGAGGACCAAAGTGTGAAGTCGGTCAAGGAGGTTTCTTCTTAGGCTCAAGTTTTTATACATGACTAATTAGGACCTAAGGAATCTGATGGTGAATTTCATTTTCATATTAAACCTTGTTTGACCGGTCAATTTGCACAAAAACCCAAATTAAGTTATTAATTGGGCATGGTTCTCAATGTAGGTCAAAATGGGTTCTAAAGGCCAAATTGAAGGTTCTAAACCCTAGAGATTATTTTTCTATGAATTTAAGAGGGTTTATTATATTTTTACTTTGCCTCGAACCTTGTGAATTGAAGTGGGTTGTTTTAGGGTTACAGATTATCATTTGGTTCCTTGGAAGTGCTGTAGCCCTTACTAGATCATCTCATCCCACTTTTATTCTTATTAAGCTGTTTTGACCTGTGTTTGGGCCCTGAATTACCCTGTATGCAGATTATACTGGTAAAATTGCACTTTTACCCCTTGTGACTGGTTTTCTTCTCAAACTCAGAATTCTCTGAGTTAAGCCTTTCCTTGAGATATGTAGGAGCTTTTATCCTTTGTATTGGGTCAAAATGAGCTAGTTATGGCTCATGATGAGGTTCTCATCATACCCCCATGCCTAGCTTTTGCTAGTCCCTTAGCAAAAACTTAAGGTTTCAACCCTTGTTCTAGACCATGAAGTTTTTAATGGTTTTAGATAAGTGCCTTTTTTATTTGAGCATAGATTAGGTTAGAATGCTGACCATAGGCCTAAAAGGTACTCTAGTACCAATCAAGATCCAAATCTGTCTAGCCTTAGCCTCAGTCTTTTAGCAAAGGTTTTTAAGGCCCGCAAGAACTAACCTAAGGTTTATTGGACTTCGTGGTTAAAGTACCCGTGCTTGAAATGATTTTAGCCCTGGCTCAGTTCGCAGTGCGTTTTGTAAGAGAGAGATAGAAAGTTTTTCTGTTTGGAGAGTTTTCTCTCTCTTTTTCTTTTTAGTTCTAGCCTAGGATTGGCTTTTCAACACGGTCTGTATCAGATTCCTTGCTCCCATCATCAATCCTCAAGGGTTCCTGGCGATCGATGCTTCGAGATAGCACCGCCCATGGCAACCCCCGGAACCCTGGCTATTGAGATTTCGAGATAATCCCATCCATGGTATTCCGTGGCCGAATCCAGACCCTGGCAATTGACACTTCGAGATAATGCCATCCATGGAATCTGAACCAGCAGAGTGCTTACATGCCCCCCGTAGGATATGTAAATATCCTAAGAGACAAGCACCGAGGAGATGATATTTTGTTACGCATCTTCGAGGGGATTTCCCGCCTCTCCGCGCTGGGAACTCGTCCAAATCAACTTGTGTTGATCGGCCGCTCCTATTCTAGGTGTTCTTTTCAGATTTTTGCGACGCTTCTGCGTGATTCTGATTTTTACGCTTACTGAACCAGGCTGTGTGTGAGATTAGGGTGCTTAGGTTACTGAGTCCCGTAAACCAAAAATTAGTTAACGAGGCCGAAAACTCCCTAAGCCTTAGACCTAATACTTCAGCTTTTCATTTTCCTCAACCTCTTGAGGATTGTCCAGATCTTAATGGGTACTAAGAGTCTATTCAAGAATGCCTAGGGTTTGCATTCTTACTAATCTCATTGTGCACTTTTCAGTTATTTTCTTGAATGAGGTCTAGAACTTAGGTTAATTCCTTAGTTCCTTACTAATGACTATCACTTTTTCTCATAATTTTGTGCTCCTTTTTCATTTTGTTTCTTTTCACAAAATTTTCCTTCTCCTCTTTTCCTCTTATTCTTTTTCGAAAAATTTTTTAATTTTTATGGTATTTTTGGCATATGTGAATTTTTTGTTTGAAACCTTTTCTTACAAGTTTTTGCACTTTCCTACCCCCCCATGCCTAAGATTTGCAATGTCCTCATTGTAACCTAGGGGGTCTTAGTTCATTCCTTAAGACAGAAATTTGGATGAGTGAATGGGTCGGGTTGAATTTTTGCGGACGATTTCAAATCCCAGATGCAAACATCTGAGTTGGGGTCGGCTGTCTACAAGGGTGAACTTCGAGTGCTGAAAGGTGTCAGAACAAGTTTCAGGTTTTCAAAGAGAATGACGGGCTGCCTCCCGTTAAGCGCTGAGTTTTACGCCATCGGCTGGGCGCAATAAGCTCAAGGGGAAAGGAGGATATAAGATGCCTCAGCCAAATCAGTAGAAGTTACATCAATGAACGGCTTGAGTCTCTGACCGTTCACGATGAAAGGTTCAGAATCGTGGCTGAGTGGACTGATTTCGATTGCTCCATTTCCAAAAACCTGTCGGACCAAATATGGTCCGACCCACTTAGATCTCAGTTTTCCTGGGAAGAGTTTGAGTCGGGCATCAAAGAGTAGGACCTTTTGACCAGGATGAAAGATCTTTCTCGAGATGTGTTTGTCGTGGAAGGCTTTAACCCGCTCCTTGTAGATTTGCGAGTTCTTGTACGCGTCTATGCGCAATTAATCGATCTCGCTGATTTGGAGTTTTCTGTGGGTCCCAGCCTTAGAAAGATCTAGATTACAGTTCCGTACTGCCCAATAGGCTTTATGCTCCAGTTCGACGGGAAGGTGGCATGCCTTTCCGTACACCAGTCTAAAGGGAGACATGCCTAATTAAGTCTTGTGGGCGGTCCTATAGGCCCACAATGCTTCCGGAAGTCGGGACGACCAGTCCTTCCTGTCAGGTCGAACAGTGACTTGCAGGATTTTCTTGATCTCCCGATTAGACAGCTCAGCTAGACCATTAGTTTGGGGGTGGTAAGGAGTAGAGATTCGGTGAGACACCCCGTATTTGGTCATCAGTGACCTAAACTGAGCATTTGTGAAATGGGTCCCCCCATCAGAGATTATTGCACGAGGAATCCCGAACCTTGAGAAAATGTGTTGATGAATAAATTTGAGAACGATTTTGTGATCACAGGTTCGGGTCGGTATGGCTTCGATCCATTTGGACACGTAGTCCACAGCCAACAGAATGTATTCGAAACCATCCGAAACAGGAAAGGGGCCCATAAAATCAATCCCCCAAACATCAAAGATTTCGCATACTAGAATCGGTTGCATAGGCATCATGTCGCGATGGCTCATGTTGCCCAAAGTCTGGCAACGACTGCATGCCTTGCAATGACTGTATGCGTCTTTGAACAGTGTGGGCCAGTAAAAGCCGCACTGGAGGGCTTTTGATGCGGTTTTATGCCCGGCAAAATGGCCACCGCATGCCTGGTCATGGCAGAAAGAGAGGATATTGTTGACTTCCCCTTCCGGGACACATCTCCGGATGATCTGATCGGCACCTATGCGGAAGAGGTACGGGTCTTCCCAAATGTAATACTTGGCATCGGAGCGTAATTTGTCTTTCTTGGCCTTCGGCCAATCGGACGGGGTCTGATGAGATGCCAAGTAATTTACAATATTAGCAAACCATGGAAGGCTAGTACCAATAGTCAGCAGGTGCTCATCGGGAAAATGCTCAGTGATGGGTCCGGAAGGGTCTATCATTTCAGAAGGAAGACGGGACAAGTGATCAGCTACCACATTTTGTTTTCCCGCTTTATCGCGAATCTCGAGGTCAAATTCTTGCAACAGCAAGATCCATCGGATCAATCGAGGTTTCGCGTCCTTCTTTGCAAGGAGATGCCTCACAGCCGTGTGATCCGAGTATATGATGACATGGGAACCCAGAAGGTACGATCTGAACTTCTCTAGGGCAAATACTACAGCTAGCAGCTCTTTCTCGGTAACTGTATAGTTACGCTGAGCCTCATCGAGTGTTTTGCTGGCGTAGTAAATGACCACAGGTTTCTTGTCATTTTTCTGCCCCAAAACCGCTCCTACAGCGAAGTCGGATGCATCACACATGATCTCAAAGGGTTGAGACCAATCAGGGGACTGTAGGATCGGGGCTTGGGTGACTCGGTCACGCAGGATTTCAAATGCTTGAGTGCATTCCTTGGAGATTTCGAAGGGAACATCCTTGGAGAGAAGAGTGGTCAGGGGGCGTGCGATTTTTGAAAAATCAGGGATAAATCGTCGATAAAAACCGACATGCCCTAAAAAGGATCGGATGTCCCTGATCGAGCTAGGAATAGGAAGGTGAGAAATCAGATTAACCTTAGCTCGATCCACTTGGATACCTTTCTCCGAAATTGAGTGTCCCAGGACAATTCCCTCAGGCACCATGAAATGGCTCTTTTCCCAGGAAAGAACTAAATTCACGTCGATGCACCGCCTGAGTATCTGGACCAAGTGTTGGAGGCAATCGTCGAATGATGCTCCGAAAACTGAAAAGTCATCCATGAAGACTTCCAGATAATCACCTACCATATCTGAGAATATGGCAAGCATGCATCGCTGAAAAGTAGCGGGTGCATTGCAAAGACCGAAAGGCATCCTTCGGAAAGCGTATGTTCCGAAGGGGCAGGTGAACGTGGTCTTTTCTTGGTCCTCAGGATGGATTGCCACCTGGTTATAACCGGAGTACCCGTCAAGAAAGCAGAAGAACCTATTTCCCGCTAGTTTTTCGAGAATTTGATCAATGAAGGGTAGTGGGAAATGATCCTTCTTCGTGGAGGAATTGAGTCGACGGTAATCTATACAGACTCTCCACGAGTTGGCTAATCGGGTAGGAATGATTTCTCCGGTCTCAGTCGTTATAGTGGTGAGTCCTGCCTTCTTAGGCACGACCTGAATTGGGCTCACCCAACGACTATCGGAGATCGGGTAGATGATCCCGGCATCTAACCACTTGATGATCTCCTTTTTCACGACCTCCTGCATATTGGGGTTCAAGCGTCTCTGCATTTCACGAGAAGGTCGTGTGCCCTCTTCTGAATAGATATGATGAGTACAATAAGAGGGACTTATTCCAGTCAAATCATCGAGGGTCCATCCGATGGCTCTGCGATGTTGCTGGAGGACAACAATCAGACGGGATTCCTGTTCAGGACTGAGGTTGGAATTGATGATCACAGGAAGGGTCTGATTAGAACCCAAAAAGATGTATTTCAAATGAGCAGGAAGGGGTTTCAGTTCGAGGATGGGGTTTTCAGCAGCAGCGGGTGGTTCAGTATAGATGTGAGGTTCAAGGGTGGGAGTTACTGGGTTGTTCACATCTGGAATTGACTCCTCTATTTGCGGGTCAAGATCCTTCTGTGGTTGATGAGGCATACTCAAGTCATTCTGGAGGTGTGATTCATCAACCAAAGTCTTGATGTCACAAATTTGCTCGATGACGCCGCAATTAATTCCTTGTTGGGCCTTAAATATATCAATTTTCAGTGTTTGATCTCCAAACTTAAGCTCTATTTGGCCCTCCTCACAGCTGATGTTGGCTCTAGCAGTAGCCAAGAAAGGTCTCCCTAGAATGATTGGTGTATCCCTAGGGTTCTCAGGTGCATCCATGTCTAAGACTATAAAGTCCACTGGAAAATAGAAATCCCGCACTCTCACGATAACATCCTCGAGAATCCCTTTTGGTGACTTTATAGATCGATCTGCTAATTGTAATGTCACCTCGGTTGGTTTCAGCTCAGACTCTTCCAGATGGTCAAGTAAGGATGTGGGTATCAGATTTATAGATGCACCTAAGTCTAACAATGCTCTATCAAATTGGGTACCACCTATCTTACAGGAGATCAGGGGAGTTCCAGGATCTTTTGCCTTGGGTGGGAGTCTACTAAGGATTACAGAGCTGGCTTGCTCTGACAGAACAATTGGGCTCCCTCCCTTGGTTCGCGGCTTACGCTGGGGTGTACATATATTCTTTAGAAATCGTGCGTAAGCTGGTACGTGGCGGATTGCATCCATCAAGGGGATGTTTATGTGGACCTGCTCAAAGAGCTTGACCAGGTCCTCCTCAGGGGCCACGGGCTTGGTGGTCTTCTTTCCCTTGGTCAGGGCCTCGGGAAACGGGATCTTGGTTGGTTTCTCTAGGATAGGTCCAGGTTGTGGGTCTGGAACAGCGGTACCTTGGATAACTATCCTAGGGTCATGGTTATCAGGCTGGGAGTGGTTTGGATAATGCGGGTCCTGAGTTGTCTTACCACTACGTGTTGTTACAGAATTTAATCCGGCCTGATTTTGGTTTGGGTTTGGTAGGAGGGGTGGCTGCTGCTGAAATCCCGCACGAGAAGTTGAGGCATTCATCTCGTCTGGAGATCGAGCAGTGGGGGCCTGATAAATCCATTGAGCGTGGCCTAAATTTGGATTCATAACGCGCTTCTGGGTTGGCACGTTATTTGGGTTAGGAAGGGGTTGGGAAGGGAGTGTGCCTGGCTGGCGAGAATTTGCCAACTGGGCCAGTTGAGTTTTAACTTCAGTAAGCTCGTCCTTGTGCTGTTTTTGAATGGCCGCATTCGATTTTTGAATGTCAGCCAGAGTCTGAAGGATTAAGGACATTTGATCTTGATTTGGCCCTGATGGATAAGTAGGGTTGGGCCGAGGCTGAGGCGGCTGGTAGTGATGAGAGGGCTGTGGGCGGGACTGAAAAGGTGGTCTTTGGGTTTGGGGATTTCCCGCCCACTGAAAATTGGGATGGTTTCGCCATCCAGGGTTGTAAGTGTTGGAGAATGGGTCGTTCTGGATGGCGTTGAGGTCCTCGCAGGTCTGAGGAACCTCCTGAGAATCAGGGAAAGGAGGAATGGAGTTCCCCCGGCTGGTGAAGAAAGGATCGGATGATTTTCCAGTCCAAGAATCAGATGGGGATGGATATGGATCCATCCCAAGGGAGGATCGGTGGAGGATGTTTTGCACAGTCTCCTGTGTGGAAGGAGGTTGTGCAAAGGAGTTACGCGCAGAGGTGGCTCGCTGCAAGTGCTGAGTCAGCTCATCCACCTTCTTTTCAATGATTGAGACCTTGTCCAATCGACTGGCCATTAATTCCAGGTCGACTGATGCGGACAGGTCCTGCGTCTCATGTGCTCCCTTAAGATTCGTCGCTGCGCGGGTATTCGTCCTGTCGAATAATCCCATGGAGTCATTGTTGATGGAGTTCTCGCACATGTTTTCGAGAATCTCCCATACGGTGTCTTCATGTTGACCCATGATGTTTCCTCCGCAGGTTGCATTGACGAAAAGGCGGATGTCCTCACGGAGTCCCTGGTAAAAAGATTGGACTTGTTCCCATTTAGGAACTCCGTGATGGGGGCACTTCCTCATGAGATCCTGAAAATGATCCCATGCCTCATGGAGAGGTTCTCCTGATTGTTGAGTGAAGTGTGTAATCTGATGGCGCAAGGCGTTGGTCCGACCAACGGGAAAGAACTTTTTCAAAAACTCGGATTGAAGTTCTTCCCAAGTGTTGATCGGCCGGGTCTGAGTTTGATACCAATGGGCGGCCTTGTCCATAAGAGAAAAGGAGAACATCTTCATGAGAAGAATATCCTGATTTTGCGCATCTGATCCAAAAGTGTGGGCCAGATGCTTTAGCTGTTTGATGTGCTGGAAGGGATCTTCAGAATTAAGCCCATGGAATTTAGGTATAGCATGAATCATGTTGGGCTTTAGTTCGGAATCAGGTCCTCCAATCGGGATTCTGACTCGAGGCTCAATGGCCACCGTAGCAGGATTGTAGTGGTCCCGCATCATAGGACGCTGTGGTGGGTGCACGAAGTTTTGGAAGAGGTCATTGAGTCGCTGGAGCTGGTGTTCCAGATTATTTTCTTCCTCAACTGGCTGAGCCATGATGGGGGAAGAAGAAGAACTTGGTTCTGAATCAGAAGAGAGAATAATGTGAGGGTGTTGCTGCACAAATACGGGCGTCGAGGCTTGGCCTTGACGAGAGCGAATTTCTAATGGAGGTCTTAAGGGTGGTCTTAGAGACCTCCTTCCGTACATGCACAGTTGGGAGAGGTAAGTTTAGAAGGTGCTGGACCCAATCAAGACACCCAAAAATGTGTTGGGTGGCTATAGAGGTGCGGGGCAGATGGACCCCTTGATCAGAAAGATCGTCCACCTGAGAATTACCTGGGCAGCCAGAGAGGGAGAGTCCCGCGAAGACCCCTACACGGTAGAGCGTCCCCACGGGTTACAGGGTTTCCCCCACCCGACCTCTCTTGTCACTGCGGTTCCAGGTAGACCATAATGGGGATCTTGACCTCTTAAGTCTACCAATTTTAAGATCAGGGTGCTTAAGGTTTCACTTGAACTTTAGTCTTTTTAAGTGCAAAGAGTGACCTAATTTAAGGTTGGTTAACCCAAAGGGGTCAACTTTACCTCTTGTTTTCTTTGAGAGCTTTTTGGGTCCTTTCTTTTAGGGTTCAAGTGTTTAGAGAGAGCCAATTGTTTAGGATTTTTCTTGTTAATTATTTTCAATCAATGGCTTGGGCACACCTCTTTTGGATTTCCTCAATTCTTGATTAAGGGGTGTGTCTCTACTGAAATCCTAATGTTTGACCTTATGTTGGCTCTACTTGGTCCATTTAATTCTTTGTTGGGCAATTAGGGCTCAAGCAAGAATGTGTTAGCCCTTAAATACCCTTAATAGTGTGCAGGAGTGATGAGTTGAAAACATGCAACTTTTTATGGTTACTAAGTATGGAAGACAGGTTAGCCCTATATTGCTTGTTCTTTTCTTTTCTTCCTCTTTAGAGTGTAGGGGTTAATAGTGAGAGAAAAGATTTACCTGTCTTCGGAGTGGTTGTGTGGTTGCTTGTCTTCTTGAGTTCCTGTAGCTGCACAAAAGAGAGGAGATTATCAGAACTTAAAAGAAACAGGAATGTTTACCTCTAGAATAGCCGTTGCTCCCCGGCAACGGCGCCAAAATGAAACGTCGCGGCAACCGGGTTTGAGGGTTTTGTTATAACGTTGTAGTAAAGCCGATTATTACCAACATTTCAAATATAAATTTTTTACTCGGAAAATGAAAGAGTTCCCGAGGTCGAACTCAGGGAGCAAGTCGTATTCTAGAGATATACATGTTTCTTTTACAAAAAGAAAGAGAGGGGGAAAGAATTTGTTGTTTTCTCTTTGTTCTGCAGAGGGGGATGCTCTTCTTTCTCTCTTTCTTTCTCTCTGTTCTGCAGAGGTGATATTCTTCTTCTGCAATGGTGATGCTCTTCTTCTTCTTCCTGTTGTTCCTGCGTTGGTGATGTTCTTCTTTCTTCAGAGCTCCTTGTTCTTCTTCTTCTTTGGTTTTCTGCCTTGACCTCTCTTCTTCTTCTTCTGCAATCGTGGTGACCCTTTCTCTTTTCCCCTTTTTTTTTATGGCTGCAGAGCTTCTGCCTTCAGCTACTAAGTCTTCCTTTCTTCTTCTTCTGCTTTGGCCGTTGCTCTTCCTTCTTCTTCAGCCTGCCTTCTTTCCTGCTCTGGCTGCTGACTTTCCGTCGTCTGACCCGGTGCTTCGACGACTTAACTGTGCATTTGCTACACTGCAGCTCCTTCTTCTTCGCCTGCACTTCTTCTTCCGCGGGTCTTCTTCTTCTTCTTTGGCCTGCACACTTCAGAGTTTTTCGTCAAGAGGCAAAACCTACTCTACCCTCCCCCCCGCGTCTCTCTTTCTCTCTGAAACCACTCTTGGGAAAGCTCTCCCAGAGCTACCGGGTAATCGGGTTCGGGTCAGGCCCGGGTCCAGGCCCACCGGCGTGCGTGGTGGGCGAGGAGTGCAATCAGTCTAAGTCGGGTCGGGTCAGGTCCGCGAGGCGTGAGCGCGGACGAGACCGGGTAACCGGGCGGGTGTAAGGGGACCTCACCCCGTGTACTGAGGCAATGAGGCTAGTGCACGAAATCAATTTAAACAGTGGAACGTGTGTGAGGCTTACCGATGTGGGACTAAACGCAGACCGTCCCTCGCGTGCGCCTGCTGGGAGACCCCGGCTTGGCTTCTGCAGCTGCGGCTTCTATCTGCATAAGTTGCTGGCTGGCTGCCTTCGCACGACGCCCCGTACCCCACAGCAGCTGGAGACCTGGCGTCCTCAAGCCTGGAGCGCGGGAGAAGCTGCTTTAATGTGCGTCAATGGCGGTCGGACCTCAAAACCTGTCGGACACGAATATGGCCTCGCGGCCTAATCAAACCACTAGGGAACCTTCGCCGTGGCACGGCGAAGGTGAGGAGCTGCGCGGCAGGCCGCAAGGAGGTGTCTGGTGGCAGCCCTGGGTCGGACTGCAACCGGAGGAATGGGTTTGTTCGGGGGAGTGTTACGGAGGTGTGGAGTGGCAGTGGAGGGGTGGGAGGTGCTCAGTGTGATGAGGCGGAGGTGCAGTGAGGGTCGGCGAGCCGTGTGGGTTGCTGAGGTGATGGGAACGGCTCGCCGGAGGGCGGTCGGAGGCGAAGGGGGTGAAGGTGGTCAGGGTCGGTAGAGGGCTTAATTGAATAAATTGAAAGCGGGGAAAGAAAGAGGAGGAGAAGGGGAGTAGCTCTAGCTTACTTGCAGGGACTAAGGGGGAGGAACAGGGTGACAGTCGTATCGACTGTCGCCGGAGAAGACGATGCTCAGGGAGAGGGGCGGCGGCGAGCAGAGAGCCGGAGAGGCGCCAGCTGGGTGCGGCGTGGTGCGGGAAGAGCAGGGGAGGAAGTCTCTGCTGCTGGTATTGCAGCAGAGCGAAGAGGTGGAGGGGGAGGAAGCCGCCGGAGCTGGTGAGCGTCTGCCGGAGGAAGAAGAGAAGAAAGCTGGGGGTTTTCTCCGTCAGATCCAGGCTGCCCTGGTCGGTGGAGGAGCGGGGGGTATTTATAGGGATGAAACAGGGAGGAAGGCGGAGGGAGACGACGTGTCTCCCTCGCCGGAGAATGGTCGGAACACGAACCCATACCGTCCGTGCGTTCGCACGGCCGGTATGGTGGGCTACAATGACCAGGGGGGTGCCCCTGCGACGGCTGACGACGCAGGGCACCCCCGGTTTACTTGCCAGGTCCCCCACCTCACCCTGCGCGGCGCCATGCTCCGCGCAAGGTCGCCGGAGCATGGTGCTGGCAGGGTTTTGCAGGAGGGACCTGATTGCAAAGAACGAAGGAGAGTTAGGGGCCAAAATGCGAGGGTTCAAAAGTTGAGGGCCAAAGAGTAAATATATGAGGACCAAAGTGTGAAGTCGGTCAAGGAGGTTTCTTCTTAGGCTCAAGTTTTTATACATGACTAATTAGGACCTAAGGAATCTGATGGTGAATTTCATTTTCATATTAAACCTTGTTTGACCGGTCAATTTGCACAAAAACCCAAATTAAGTTATTAATTGGGCATGGTTCTCAATGTAGGTCAAAATGGGTTCTAAAGGCCAAATTGAAGGTTCTAAACCCTAGAGATTATTTTTCTATGAATTTAAGAGGGTTTATTATATTTTTACTTTGCCTCGAACCTTGTGAATTGAAGTGGGTTGTTTTAGGGTTACAGATTATCATTTGGTTCCTTGGAAGTGCTGTAGCCCTTACTAGATCATCTCATCCCACTTTTATTCTTATTAAGCTGTTTTGACCTGTGTTTGGGCCCTGAATTACCCTGTATGCAGATTATACTGGTAAAATTGCACTTTTACCCCTTGTGACTGGTTTTCTTCTCAAACTCAGAATTCTCTGAGTTAAGCCTTTCCTTGAGATATGTAGGAGCTTTTATCCTTTGTATTGGGTCAAAATGAGCTAGTTATGGCTCATGATGAGGTTCTCATCACAGACTAATCGAAAATAATCTCGTTCTGAGTTCTGAAGAGCGAGTCCAATCCTTAAGGCCAACGTCTACTCCATTTTATTTAGGGCTAGGTTTGAATGTGCTTTGGAATGTGATGGGCCCTTTAAATGGGTTGTGCCCTTAATGATTGATTGCTTTGTGTGTGCATGCACAACCAGTGGTTTTCAAGCAAGATTATTTTTGATGTGATGAATTTTAAGGTTCAAATCTTGCTTAGTAGCTTTCAGGATTCAACTTTAGGTGTTTTCAATCAAGTTTCATTGGCACACCAGGTTTTGCAAGCACAGGTGAAGATATTTTCCTTTAAAGTTTAAAAAGAATGTGGAGTGCCTGGTAGATCCCTAAGAGTTGAACCTAATTGGCAGCTACTAGATGAGTTGATTTTATTTGAAGTGGTGCGGCCCAAACAACTCTAACAACTGGCCTGATGCACCACCTAATTAGGCACACAAATGATTACCCAATCTGATTTCTACTCGATTATGTGTTTGGATGTGTGTACCGGCTCCTAGGATTGGTTTACCGGTTGAGTTAGAAAATCAGATGAGGTTGTGTACCTCTGTGAGATTTTTTTTATTTTTTTCTTTTTTAATGTGGGGGTTGGAGTGAGTATGGATGTCAAACAACAAACAATCTAACCTTAGAGTTTATAAGAACACCTAGGTTGATTGATGTTTGAATTATTATGTGATGAAATGAAATCTAATGGGTGGGAGGAGGGGGATAACTTACAAAACCTTCCACAGCACTTTACTCTGATCTACCGCTTTTTCCTGTCTCGAAAGAGTACCTGCAATTACAATAAGAAAGGAAAAAAAAAGTGAGGTAAATGATTTGTAAGTTACAAAATGCGAAGAGAAATCAAAGAGCGTTGCCTCCCCGGCAACGGCGCCAAAATGTTGAACGGGAATCTACGCTAACGTGTTTGGTTTTGGAAAACCCGTCGTTGTAGTTCGAAAGCGAAGGATTCGTGTTCAACAAATAAAATTTATACCGAAATTAAAATTCCGGGTCGAACACAGGGAGGCGAACGTTTGATTTAAAAAACTTCGCGTTTCTTTTTATTTTGTCACGAAGAAATTTAATTTAAACTATCTAAGTATCTACAACGAATAAAAGAGAGAGAGGGAGTAAGAGAGAGAGAAAGAATACTACACATGGAAATTAAAATGAGATATAGAATAGACAAGGAATTAATCATAAAAGAGTTCATTCGTTACAACTAGAAAATATAAAACAATTACTCTAGAAAGCATTAAAAGAATGGAGGGAGAAATGTCCTCCTCGACGATCGCTCGGAGGACGAATAGACTACTCTAGAAAGCAGTAAATCTATACTAGAAAGCAGTAAAAAGAATAGGGAGAGAGAAATCCTCCTCGACGGTTGCTTGGAGGACGAGCCGGACGGGACGACGCCTGGACGAAGGAGAACGAAGCGGGACGAAGGAGGACGAAGCAGAAGAACGGGAACGAAGCAGCACGCCGTCGTCGTCGCGGGATCCACTTCCGAAGGGGGACGAAAATTTGGACTTTATCTCGCGAGAAGCATCCCGGGTGTGGGACAAGCTTCTCTTGAGCTTTGGAGAGGTAGAGAGGAGAAGGAAGGGATGAAAATTTCGTATGGAGGGGGTCTCCTTTTATAGTTGCAAGGAGTGGGGGCAAAATGGACATTACATCTTCAAAATAATAAATAAGGGGTCTTTAGTGACGGATAAAACCGTCGCTAAAGCCCCGCCGTCACCGTCGCCGCCGCGCCCACGCGCGCCCGCTCGGCTGGCCTGCGCGCGTAATGCATACGCACGTCCGCGTCGTCTCAGCTGTCCGATCGCGAGATCGGACGGCTTAGATCGCGTCCGCGCCCGCTGCGTAGCGCGCCCGCCCGCATGTGATCGCGCGCCCACCAGAGCGTCCAATTGCGCATCGGCGCTATCGATCGCGCGCGGCCGTTGGATCTTCATCCGACGCTCGTGCGCGCCTGCTCGCCCGCGCCTTCGACCCCCTCACCGCGGCTCGAACCCGCGACCTCCGCTTCGCCCGCAGCTGCGTCGCCGCTGCGCTACGCGGGCGAAATGGTCGCGCGGACGTTTTTAAACGCGAGCGACCGCAGCCGTTGGATCGAGATCCAACGGCGGAGAGGAGACGGTGCGCGGTCTTCACAGGACTCTTGCGGCCGATTGGGCGGCTGGGATGGCGCCACGTGGCGCTATCTTGGCCGTCCATCTTCTGGAAGTTGTAGATGGTGCCACGGATGTCGGATTGACTCGATTTTTGTGTCGTTCGGCTGCGATCGTCGATCCGAATTCATCCGTGTGGTCGGATTTTCCATCTGAAGTGCGGATTTACACCATCCTGGCCCTTGATCTTCTACGGTTCCCCGGTCTCTATCTGATGCTACGGATGCCTGATTAGGGCGATCTTGGAGTCGTTGAACTCCAATCGTCGCCCTGATCATATCCATACGGTTGGATCTTTGATCCGAGGCCCCGATAAAATATTTGCCCTGTCCAAGCACATAAAAGGAGACAATTAACCTCCATTTTATTCAAACTACTCTAAATGCAAGATGATGCATGTAATGCAATATTTATATCATGAAATGCAATCCTATGCTTAAGAACATGCATAAATAGACATTTTAAGTAGTGTAAATGTGTTTACATCACTCGGTCAAGTAGATAAGATCATTCTTGGGTCACGTCGGATTTTACCGGAGATTATACGCGATTTCTCAAAAATTGCATGACCTTTGACGAATCTCTTGGTTGTTGATACCCCATTTGAATTTAACACCTCATGTCTCAGCGCCTTCGAGACTTTACGAAGCACTGTCTTTGATTCCCTGATTCTTCAACCGCCCGACTGGTCTCTTGATTTTGAGATGATGTGCGACGCCTCTGATTTCACCGTCAGAGCTAGTTTAGGTCAGCATCAGGAGAAACAACCCTTCGTCATGTACTATGCTAGCAAGACGCTGAATGAAGCTCAGCGTAATTATACTATCATTGAAATGGAACTGCTAGCAATAGTATTCAGGTTGGAGAAGTTCCGATCATATCTGTTAGGGTCTAAGGTCATCATCTTCATAGACCACTTTGCCCTCCAACATTTGTTGAAAAGGAAGGATGCCAAACCCCGTCTTATCAGATGGATCCTTCTATTATAGGAGTTTGATATCGAAATACGTGACAAAGCTGGAAAACAAAATGTTGTGGTGGATCACTTATCCAGAGTAGACCCAGCCTACATACCTTACTCCCCTCCTATTTCAGATCAATTTCGGATGAATCTCTTTTGGCAATTCACTTTGTTGAGTTCCCCTGGTATGCGGATATCACGAACTATATTATCGTAGGCAAGATTCCCATGAACTTATCTAACGACCAGAAACTCATTCATAGCAGAGGCCAAATTCTACCTCTGGGACAATCCACTGCTCTTCCGCACTAGAGCCTATCAGATCATCAAAAGATGCATCCCAGATTCTGAGATTCCTAGTGCGTTATCCTTTTGCCACAACGATGCTTGTGGTTGTCATTTCTCGAGACGGAAAATCGCTACAAAAATTCAGCAGACAGGATTTTTCTGGCCAACTATTTTTAGAGATACACATGAGTATGCCCAGTGCTATAAACGATGCCAGTCGGTTGGTTCTTTGACCAGGTGATTAAGGGCGCATTTCGCATGTTGAAATCGTGGTTTGGAGGATCCATTGTCGTAGCTCACAAAATGCGTCTATTAGATAAAATTTATAATCGAAACTCGAAAAGTGAGTCTCGAGTCGAACATTGGGAGACAAACGTTTGGTTTTGATAAATCCACGTTTTTCTTTTATTTATTTTTGTCGATTTTATCTTTTCTAATTCTTTTGGTATTTTTTATCACGCAAGAGATTAGGTCAGTGAAAACTTTATCTACTTGCAAAAAATATAACAAAGAGAGAGAGAATCACATATATTTCTGAATCTAATGTTTTCTACAACTAAGAAAGTGGGGAAAACTACACTAGAAAGTAGTAAAGATAGATGGAGATGAGAAAATCCCCCTCGACGATTGCTCGGAGGATGACTTGCTCTGATGTCGCTTGGAGGAAGGTGGTGAGGAGTAGGATGAAGGAGGACGGAGGATAGGGCAGGACGGCGTCGCGGCGAGGATCTTCTTCCTGAAGGGTGCTGAGAGGACGGCCACAGGATGCTCCACGAATGGGGATGAGGGGAGGGAAAACTATTTAGTTTTCTACTCTAGAGGAGCATCCCAGGCTTAGGACAAGCTCTCTCTAGAGCCTTGGAGGTGGTAAGAGGAAGAAAGGAAGAGATGGTTTGGAATGGTGGTGGGTAGGTCCTTTTATAGTGGAGGAGGAAGAACAAATTTGCATCTAGGTCATTACTGACGTTCGTAAATGTCGCTACAGATCCGCCCTTTCTGTCGCTGAAGATCCGTGCCTTCAATTTGTTTACTGGCACGCACAAGCCATTAATGACAGCTGCAAGCATCACTAAAGGCCCACATCGTTGAAGATCTGCCTTCCCTCACTGGCACACCCCGTTGGCACTATGCTCGCATGCCTATCACGCATCGTGTAGCATGAGTGCAAGCACTAGCTCTTGCAATGCGCTGCTGCTGCCCACGTGTGGTGCGAGTGGCTGTGCGTGCACGTCCGTGCACGTGCTAGCTTCAATTGCCAATTTGGGGGGGTTCGCAGGTCTTGAACCTACCCCCTTCCTTTAGGAGTGCCTCTCTCCACCACTTTTGCTATGGCATGAGATGGTCGTGTGGAGGATCCTCTAAATAGCGGCGTGGATGGCTTCTCAGCCATTGGATCAAGATCCAACCGCTGAGAATTGATGATGCGAATGAAGAGGAGCCGATGCTGGGATTGCTGACCGTTGTTGGGTAGCCTGGATGGTGCCACGTGGTGTCATCTAGGCTGTCCATTCTTCTTTCTGTCGTAGAGGGTGCCACGGTGCTCAGATCGAGTTGATTCCCACATTGCCGGACTGCGATCGTCGCTCCGAATCCATCCGTATAATTGGATTTTCCATCTGAAACCTGTATGGATGCCGCATTTCCCCCTGGCCGTTGATCTTCCTCGGACATCATATGATGCTACAGGACTCCGATCTAGATGATTTCGGAGGCATTAGCCTCCAATCGTCGTCCTGATTAGATCCGTACAGTCCAATCGTCCATGTGAGGCCCTGAAATAAGTCTTCTTCTCTCCTGACCATAAAAAGGACCTAATTAACCTAAAATATATACAACTACTCTAAATGCAGAATGATGCATTCTATGCAATATTTATAACATGAAATGCAAATCTAAGCCTAAGAACATGCATGAATAGGCATTTTATCTTCAATAATTGTGTCTACATCACCAAGAGAGACATGATGCCTCTCCAACCCATCTTGGTTGTAGAAGTGTTCGATGTTTGGGGCATCGATTTTATGGGCCCTTTTCCAAATTCGCATGGCTTTGAGTACATATTGCTTGCTGTTGACCATGTCTCAAAGTGGGTCAAAGCCATCCCAGTGAGAAAGAATGATCATAAAACCGTCATTGCATTCATACGGGAATACATCTTTGTGAGATTTGGAACACCCTGTTCTCTGATTAGCGACGGGGGAAGCCACTTCATCTATGCCCACTTCAGGTCATTACTAAAGAAATACGGGGTACATCACCGTATAACCACCCCGTATCATCCGCAGACTATTGGACAGGCTGAAGTGTCTAACCATCAAATCAAGCTGATTCTCCAGAAGACGATGAGACCGGATAGGAAGGACTAGTCCGACAAATTAGTTGATGCACTTTGGCCATATCGGACCACCTACAAGACCCCACTCAGAATGTCACCATATCGCATGGTATATGGTAAGGCCTGTCACCTTCCTGTCGAACTGGAACACCACGCCTTCTGGGTAGTGCAAAAATGTAACCTTGACCTCAATGCGGGAGATCATGAAAGAAAGCTCCAGCTCAGCGAATTAGAAGAAATCCGACAAGAGGGTTATGAGAATGTAGCGATATACAAGGATAAGATGAGGCCTTTCATGACAGCCACATCTGGAGGAAAGCATTCACGCCCAACCAGCAGGTCTAGTTGTTTGATTCACGACTGAAACTCTTTGCAGGGAAACTCAAGTCCAAGTGGACTGGCCCATTCGTTGTGATTCACCCCTATCCTAATGGGGCGGTCAAAATCATGGACCCAAAATCTAGGCATGTTTATATAGTAAATGGCCAGCGCCTCATGCCATTAATGGCCTAGGAACCTCCTCCAGCTGACGAAGTCATCCATCTTATTGAGGACGTGTGATTGAGTTTTCGCCCAACTAGAGGCGTTAAACTCAACATCTACCCACATTCTTCATCACCCTAGACATACCATTATGATACATAGCATAATTTTCTTTTAGCATATTTCCTTTTCGCATATTACATACTGTTAGTTTGGCTAGTGCTGAACATCAAAATTCAGGAGCAATTCTAGGTGATCTCTACCCACTTACTCCCTGCTGTGTTTATTTTCTTTTATTTTCATGCATGAGGACATGCAAGAACTTAGGCATGGGGGGGTAGATATACAGCAAAACTGAAAAATTTTTATGCCAACACTTAGAAAACCTCGGAGCAGCATGTCAAATGTACTTTAGGATCCTTGATTGCGCAGCAATCATAGGTCTTAATTGACCTAAATTAGGTTAGGACTTAGCATAAGTTAGGGTAATCCATTCATGCATAAGCATTATTAGTACCTTTACTACTTTATTTTAGCTATGCATAAAATAATGCCATAATGTACTGATTAGGTGCATTATGTCAATTGCAGGTAATAAGCTGATCAGAAGCTAGATCTAAAGCTGGATCTAAAGTTCGATCTGAAGAATAAAGAATAACTAGTGTTACAGCAGAGCTGGAGCGAAAGACATAGATTAGATGTAGTAGATAATAATGTAAAGGAGTTAAGGTATGATATTCTATTAGGTAGAAATAAAGCAATAAATTGTGAAGAACTTAGGTCCATCCTAGCCCTAGGACAACCTAGAAGCTTCCCTAAGCCTTAGCCACCCTTAGATTAGTTCACCGCCCCCTAGGAAACCTTAAAACCCTAATTCTAGCCTCTATCTAGATGTCCAGATGAGTTATAGGACATCCAGAACCCTTAGCCAACTCCAGCACACCTTAAACCCACTTCTACAGTGTTATTGGATGTCCAGACACTTGGTCAGACGTCTAATTTCTGCAGAATACCAAAGACAGAACCTAGAATCCTACGTGACTCTGATTAGACATCCAGACTTGAAGTCTGGACTTCTGATTTTTCACTATAAGTCGTCCGACACTTTTATTGGACGTCTGGAACTGCTCACTAGTTCCTGTTTTGAGATTCAAGCCTTGATCTTGGATCTTTAGCTCCCTAAACCCAATTCTAACCTCCTAGGAACCTAAATTGAGGTGCCCTAACCCTAGTACATCACCTCTAGACCTCCTGAAGGATCTAATTAGTTCCTCACTAAACCTAATTGACTTGGATTTTAGTCAATTCCATCAGCCTCCTCAATTGGTCTATTGAGCCCTGATCTCAGCATACACTGTCCAATTGGACTCAGTGAGAGTCCAATTGACCTAGACCTAACTTAATTGAGTTATTTTACTCTCAATTAGGTTTTTGCACATCCAATTAAACTTGTATTAAATTTAATAGCACTTTGCCTTAGTGAATTAGGGTTTGTAACCCTAATTTAAGACCTAACCTAAACCTAAGCCCATTAGAACTTATCCTAACCTGCCTAACCACTTAGGGCACGACCACACACACACACACACACACCCATTCACACACTCCCACACCTCCTAGAGTATTCTAGGACCTTCCAAAGATGGCACCACCTTGGTTGCCCAAAATAGCAACCAAGGATGAGTCTTCTCTTAGATCCACTTTTGGTGGATCTAAGAACCACCCTCTCTCTCTCCTTGGATGGCCACACTTAGAGCTCTCTCTAGAGAGTCTCCCTTAGGTCTATAGAAAGGCCTAAAGGGTGGCACTTTGGGCCCATTAACTCTTGGCTCCATTTTAGCTTAGCTTCATTCCACCTCCACTCCACCTTCACGAGTAGCTTCACCATGGCCACCACCATCTCCAAGCCATGATGTTGGATCACCTCCTCAACCGCTCTCCAAGGGCCTACCTAAGCACCATTGGCCGCCCCTCCTTCTCCTCTCAACCAAGTCAAAGGCCATCGGAGCCCACCTCTGAATGCCCTTAGTTTTGATAGATTAGATTATAGTTCTTCATAGTTTTACTGCTTTATTTACTGCTTAATTGTGTAGCTCTATATTCTTCCCCAATGATGCATGCATAATCCCCCCTTAGATTCATGTATGCAATTGTTTTTTGTTAGCTAGATTTATGTTTCCAAGCATTCCTCTACAAGCTTTCCATGAGCTTTATGTTGCAAACACCATCATGAATCAATCAAAATCTTTATATATATATATATATATTTGTGAAAATCACCATGAGCCTTGTTGCAATATTTTTATTCGATTGAAGTTGCATGTTTTAATTTCTGATACTCTAGCAACTAAGCATGTCGTGCATAAAAACAAACTTAGCATACATCGACATGCAATTTTGAATAAGTAGAGCAAGAGAGATTGATTTCAAATCTGCATTTCCATAAACGCCTCCCAGAGACGAATGACCGGGACACCAAGTCGTGTTATCCTTATAAATTATTTTTTGATGAGTGTTTTCGCGCACTATATTATGAAGAGATCTCTGTTTTCAAAACACGTGCGAGAATCGCTACTTGTTAAATGGCGTCGTTGCCGGGGAGGCAACGTCATTTTTTATTTCAATCTCTAGAATTATCACTCATAAATCTTCCTCTGCTTATCTTTTGATGTGCCGGAAAACAGGGAGAAATGAGATCTGCGCACACAAAGAGCGTGGCAAAAAAAAATACCAGGTGCACATCATATATTTCTTAGTCTAGGTTTGATTTGAACCTTAGGTTAGATTTCCTTTTAGCAATTTCATTTGAAGAAAAAAAAAACCTATTTATTTCGTTAAAAAAATCAAAAAAATTAGGTACTTAGAATAGGTTTCCCTTTTTGAATCTTAGGATTAGTTAGTTAGTTTTGAAAAAAAAAGTAAGAAAAAAAAGAAAATTTGAAAATCTTTTAAAAAAAAACTTTAAAAAAAAATCATTTTGGTGGAAAGTTTGAATTTCAAATTCAAACACCTTTTCAAAAGCTTTCCCACCATTCTCTGATTTTCGGCCAAACTTCAAATTCTGATTTAAAAATTCAATTGCGAAAAAATTAATGAGCAAAAAATTCTGAAATTCATGCTAGACAGTCATTTTTAAACCACCTTTCAAACGACACCATTCATTTGGAAAAATTCCAAGTATAAAATTTTTAAAAATTCGAAGTACAAGGGGGTCAGATTGACCCAGATTTGAAAATTTTCAAAATTCAAAAAGCAATTTCGAGCAATCTGCGAATCTATTTTGACTAAAAATGGTGGGGTTTGAAAGTTGATCTCATTGGCTTTAATTCCCATATTTTTCCTAAATTTTTGAAGATCATTTGATACTATTTCAATTTGAAAAATCGAATAGGAGTCACAATTCCAGTTCTAACCCCCTGACATTCAAAAATCCCTAGAAATTTGTTTGAAATAGTAAAAAGCACAAAAAAAATATTCTCTGAAAAGATGATTGAAAAAGGAATCTACTTACAAAATTTCAGTTTATTTGGATTCATATTTTATCCAGAGAATTATTTGTGTTTCACTGGTTTGCTAAAATCGCAAAGAAGAAAACCCTAGAATTGTATGAACCTTAGGTTATACCTTTAGGGTTACATTCTAGAGACCATATTTGGGTTAACCTAGACTTAGTCAAGTCTATTCTTTAGCTGATGAGCTTGGTCACCATGTGGGCCACTCACCACAAACCCCAACTGAAGAATTGAAATTAATTTTAAAACACGTAAGCAAACCCAAACTCGTTGTCGTACTACTGGGTGGCTTCAACCTCTCTTGCCGAACCTGGTGACTAAGTCTGCGAGGCAGTGTCAAATGACCGCGGCTTGGGGGTAACAGAATTGGAGACATGAGAAAAAGGAAGAACCTTCCCCTTAGTCCACTCGTAACCAGATTGGTTGGGTTAGCTTGAGAGGTGGGAATCACTTTTAGTTGGTTGTACGACAAATTTTTCTTCAGGAATTCGAGCTTAAAATGAAAAATCTCGTCATCCGATCATAAGGACCATCTGATTGACTGGGCCTTAGCCTTGTCTGGCTTGGCTACACCAACCCAGGGGTTGGGTGGTGTATGCAAGGAAGGAGGTCACTCAGACCTCGACTGGTTGGACCTTGGGAGCCTCTCCCAAGGAGGCGAGTCACTTCGCCCGGACCATCTTCTCCTCCACCTTTTTTCTTCCACTCGCTTAGCCTCAATGGCTAACCCTGGATCTGGACCTAATCAGGATCCAGAAGAGTTGGACCCACGAGCTTATCTAAGAGCCCGGGTCACTGAATTAGCTCAACCTTGGTATCGGGACCCAAGGTGGCGAAGACAACTTTTCGCTTCGCCTGATCCTTCTCCTCGGGTTACCGAAATGGTTAACCCATATCCTAACCTTGGATATTATGACCCATACCAGTCAGTCCCTCAAAGGTCCGCATCTTATAACCAAGGGTATGGATTTCACACTCCTACTTCTCACACATGGAATATGCATATACCTGATTCACCCCTTGGAAACCCTGAAGAACTTCCAGTGCATATGCGACCGCATTATAGAATACAGAGAGCTGTAGCCAGTGCTAAGGAGAAGGCCACATTCTATCTACACGAAATACAAACTATCATTGAGCCAAACCGAAGATAAAGCTGGATTCCATATCAATAAGCTGTGATGGAGCTCCTTCAGGGAACGGCAGGGATAATGGTCGAGCGTGTTTCGCATGTTAGAAATCGGGGTTACGAGTAACCCATTGTCGTAGTTGCAAAACACGTCGATCAAATAAAATTTATACCGAAACTCCAAGGGAGTCCCAAGTCGAACACAGGGAGGCGACGCTTACTTTAGCTAAAAATCGTGCTTTGATTTGTTTCTTTTTGGTATTTTAGGGTTTTGTTTTTTTTTTTTATGTTTTTGAAATAAAAGACAAACAGTCACAAGATAGAGATGGAATCAAATGTGATGTATTGCATTAATGTCTATTACAATAATCTACAAAAGCATAAAAAGAGAGGGAGGTGAGAGGAAATCTCCCAAATCGGCTGTTCGATGAGACGACGGTGCCTGGCGGAAGCTCGGACGAAGGAGGTGAGAAGCGGAACGACAGAGGTGAGATGCAGGAGGACGTCGGGTTGAGGAAAGCTTCGACGTGGCTCTGGAATGGAGGTGACAAGACGGAGATGATCTACTATCGGAATGGAGGTGGGAGGATGGCTCCATGGCGACTTATAAATGGGGATGGAAAGTTGGAGGAATATTTGATGGGACAGAGGTTCATTACACTAATAGGCTCCTTGGGAGCTTGAGAACAAGCTCTAATGAAGCGTTGGAAGGCTTGCTAGAGCTTGGGAGTAGGTGGGAGTAGAGTAGGTAGAGATGGCATGGAAGGGAGGGGGTGTAGGTCCTTTTATAGTGGAGAAGAGGCTAAAAATGGGTAAAGGACCATTAGCGACCTCCAGACCGTCGCTGGAAACATTGCTATACACACCACTCACGCCCTTAGTTGGCTTTGCTGGCTTGCAATGAAGTTGCAACAGCTGTAAGTGTCGCTGTAGGTCAGCCCAACTATCACTGAAAGCTGGCACCAACCGCACTTGCACCCGCGTTGCGCTGTCGCCAATCACGCGCGCTGATCGCGCGGCGTCCTATTGGTGTGCGCACTGGCGTGCACTCGTGCACATGCACTGCGCTGCCACTGCTGCTGCATGCACTGCTGCAAGGCTGATTTGAGAATTAGGGGGGCTACGAGGATTCGAACCCATGCCCCTCCCTTGAGAATCGCCACTCCCACCATTATGCCAAGTCCGCTAATGTGTCATGAGGAAGAGCCATAGCTGCATGGGGAGGGCGAGCTCTCAGCTGTTGGATGAGAATCCAACGGCTGAGATCACTTAATGATCGACCTTTGGAGAAGTGGCAAGTGGCGTTGGGTGCTCTAGATGGTGCCACGTGGCACCATCTCGACCGTCCACCCTTCATTGCTTGTAGAGGATGACACGGTGCTCAGATTGAGGTGATTTCTATGTTGTCGGATTGTGATCATCACTTCAGATACATCCGTACGATTGGATTTTTCTTCCGAAGTTTGTAAGGATGTCGCATTGCCTCCTGACCATATAAAATGAAAGAATTAATATACAAAATATACAACTATCCTAAATGCCAAGCAATGGACGTTATGCAATATTTATAACATGATATGTAATGCTAAGCCTAGGAACTGTCATAAATAAGCAATTTATCATGAATTCATGTGTGTTCATCATACCCCCATGCTTACTTTTTGCTATTCCCTAGCAAAATTAACCTAAATGCTATGTACAAAAGTACAATCAGGGTTTGAGTATTTAGGCAAAATTCATTGATTGCTTTAGAAAATCTCAACCCCAAGACCTAATTACAAAAACTCAACAATGCTCGAGTGCCTGCCAGAATGCAGATCGTCCAAGCTCTTGCCATATTTGAGAAGAGAAGATAAAAAAAAGAAAATTTCTTATTTTTCTTCTTTTTTAATTTTCTTTTGTACTTTTGGAGTTTGAGAGTTCCGAGATAACTTTTTACGGCTACCCAACCCGCCCAAGACTCAAAAAGGGCTCTAAGTGCTAAGCATTTTGTGAAAATAGTGAAAGACTCACTGGATGGCAGTAAAAACGAACTTCGAGTTTCTACGACCCTTGGTGACCTTGCCTAGAGGTTTATCTTTTCAATCGGTAGCTTTCTCCCTACTTCTTTTATTTATGAGGTCAACACAAGGGCGAACCTAGTGTATATCTTCCCGATTTATTCTATTTCTCCACTTCTTCCCTAAGTGTTTTGGGAATTATTGTGCATTTTTTTGTGAGTTGGGTTCTGGAAAATCTGCCAATGAGCTATTACCACTGACAACTTGCCAGCAATACTCGTGCGGTAGAGTGTGGTTTTGTTTATTTTTTATTTTTTTCTCCTTTTTCTATTTTTTTCTTTTTATTTTTATTTATTTATTTATTCTTTAAGTAGGTGGCTTCCCTGATCTAGGATTTACCTAAAGGCAGTACAATGAAAATGGTCTTGTGATTGGGCTCTGGACAACCGGCCGATGAGCTGTTACCATCGACAACTTGCCAGGCATACCACCCTAGATAGTTCATTAGCTACCCAATTTATGAAGAAACCGCCAAAAGTGAGTCAATGCAAAAAAATGTGTGTAGATGCTTAGGCTTAAAGTCCCCCCAAATCAAAGGGTGGTTTGATAAGTCGCATACTTATCAACCCAATTTATTATCCAAATTAAAAATGAATTTGAATTGGCGAGGACTCGAGATTAAGTTCACATTCGAGTGGACACCCAGGCTAATTAAGCCCGAAAACCTGAAGAGTCTAAGTGTTTAGGTCCTCTCGTATCATTTCCTAAAGTTAATAACTTCCAAATGCCTAAGTTCTCTTTTCCTAATTCTTCTTTTTTTTATCTTTTTGAATTTTCATTTTTTTTAAAGAAACTAAAAGAAATTCTACATAGTTAACAAAATGATTTCAGGATTAAGTACCCACCCCCCCATGCCTAAATGATGCAATGTCCTCATTGTAAAAATAAAGACATGAAAAGGGCGGAGTAAACAGAATATCACTTGAGTGTCATGAAAATTTGGTCAGCCCCGCAGAGAGAAGAGTGTATACACATGTGCTAAGTTTAATGCTTTCAGCTAGGCATAACATACATACAAAGAAGAAATTGAGAATTCACAAGTGCGAGTCAGAATCAATATAAAAATATTGATCGTAAAACCCGCCAACAGAAGATGTCCACAGACGTGGACCAAATTATGGTGCAGACCCATGCCCCAGGGTCGAGTGGTCTAAGGTTCTAGATGAAAATCACCCAGAACTAAAGGTTGTTAAGCTTGCGGGGTCGGGCCTACAGTTTTGTGGTGTGCAACCTAAGACCAAAATGTCGAACAACGGGTAAAGATGGTTCAATAGGTGCAGTTGTCCACTTAACATCTAGCTCAGAAAAATAATCAGTTATTTCAAGCATGGGTTGCACGTGAAAGATATTGTAAAGGTCCTGGTAAAAAGTTGGTGGTTTTAGGTCAATAGGAACCCTTAGATCCAAACTTGTTTTTCCCTCAAAACTAACCTCCCAAACTTTCATTTCAACATTCCTATCCTCCAACATCAAGTGCTCAGGTTCTGGGACCTCTAGCATACCATTCACCCCATGAGATTTACCCAAGTCCAGAAATCGTGGCTGACTCAGAATTGACTTGGGTATAATGATTTCCAAATCAAAATCAATCCTTGTGGGGTGTGGTTGAGGAATGGGGCTCTTGATTGAATCTTCTAGTAAATGAGGATTCGAATCCTCCAAGTTAACCCCAACTGAATCCAAATCTTCAATAATTGGGCTATCAAACATTTTGTTAGATTCCTCAAGCCCATTTGTCTCACTAAAATCATCTTCCTTACACTCAAGTGCGACTTCAATAAGAGATTCTTCACCCTCAGAATCAAAGAATCCATGATCCCCATTTATATGTCTCAAAATCGATTGTCATTTCCTGGTTCAAAGAGACATATTTTTCCTCGCTCCCTGGCTCGGGGATCTCAGGTGAGAAACTCGATTCATCCTCAAAGGGTTGCTCTAGCTCAACCTGGTCATCTCCAATTTCAGAATATGTATCCCCCCTGACAGGCATCTGGGCGTGTTTAGACATTGGCTCTTCTGAAGGGGGTTCATCTTGAGAATCATCCCAAGATTTGACTAGGGCAATCACAAATTTCATCCTCAACCTCGATAATTTCCCAAGAAGAAACTAACCCAGGTCCCTATCCCTAACACTTTGGAGCAAATACAATAAAGAACTATTAAGTTCATCAATCATTTTGATCATAGGCTCCAGTGCTTCAGTGCATGGTGTTGGCTGAGCTTCTAAAGATTGTATAGTGTTCCTCAAATTAGCCAACACCCTATCTTGGATCTGGTTCACCTGAACCGACTGGTTCGATTTAGGTTTGTGTGGGTTTGGGTTAAATCTAGGGCAATCAAGATGTCGAGGTTCTCGAGTCCCTCCTTGATAATAGATCATTTCATCTTGCTTAAAGGTTGGTGGCGACCTATATTCAGCATAATTCTATGGAGGGTAAGTGTTATAATCAGCATATCCTTCATGATTGTAGATCTGGTTAGGTTGAATATCAAAGGATGGAGATCTACAATCATTGTAGCTCTGGGAATGATAGTAATCACATTCTTGTTGTCTAGGGTTAGGCCCTGGACATTGAGGTCCAGATTCGTATCCCTAATCAAAGTCATCCTGGCTAGTGGATGGGTAATTACAAGTCAAGTCAGAATAGTAATCATCTTTAATATAAGTGGTGGTAGGAGGATAGGATGGGAAATGCGTGTAAGAAGTGGAAGGATACATGGTGAAGTAAGGAGGGAAATCAGAAGAGAGAAAGGTGCCCTACAGTACAACCAATCAACCTTGTCCTTATGTCGGTAACCTAAAGCCCTATAGAATCCCAGGACCCGTCTTGAGATTATAAACAATTTAGTCTACTTTTATCTTGTCAATACAACTAGTTAGAGGAGGGACTGGGGAGAAGGTTCTTCCTTTGGCTTGCACCTCCAGTTCCTAGTGTACCCCCCAACTGCGGTCATTTGACACTACTCCCCTAGCTAGACATCAGATAGACCAGCAGAAGTAGATTAATCAAAAAAAATCCCAATCTGAGCCCTGAAGAGTGAATCAATCCTTAAGGCCAACATCCACTCAGTTTTAATTAGGCTTGGGATGATTGTGCTCTTGGAATGTGATGGTCCCTTTAGATGGGTTGTGCCCTTAATGATCAGTTAAAATGTGTGTGCGTGCACAACCAGGGTTTGCAAACAAGGTTATTTGATAATGTGTCTTTTAGGGTTTAACCTTGTTTAATAGCTTTTAGGGTTTAATCTTTGGTATATTCAATCAAGTTTCAGTAGAACACTCCAAGATTTGAAAGCACGGGTGATGATATGTTCCTTTAAAAATCAAAAATAATGTGGAGTGCCTGGTTCAACCCTAAGAATCAACCCTAGGTGGCAAGCTACTTGATGGATCAGTTTTAGATTAAGTGGTACGGCCTAAATAGCTCAATCAATTGGCCTATTGCACCACTTAGTTAAGGCACACAAGAATGTTTAACCTATTCAGATTTCTATACACTTATGTGTATTGAGTTGAAGTGTACGGGGTCCACAGGTAAGATTCTGGTTAAGTGGTAGAATCAAAGTGATTGTGCACCTTATGATAAGAAGTTGTGGGTGTTAAGTGTGTAACTTTCAGTTAAATCCCACAAGAGAAGAATTTTTTTTTTTTTTTATATGCGGGTGGGTGAGGTGAGGAGTGACAATCAAACAACCAAAATCTACCCTAAGGTTTATGCAAAGCACCAAAGTTGATTTGGGATTGAGTTATTAGGTTATGGAATGAAAACTAAGGTGGGGGTGGTGTGGGGGACACTTACAAAACACTCTACCCTCACTTTACCTCAGTCTACTACACTTGGATCTCCATGCTAGGGTACCTGCAAGACAATAGATCAGAGATAAGCGGGGTTAGTGTTATGTAAATGCAAAGAAGCGTAATAAACAATAAAGTAAATTCCGTTGCCTCCCCAGCAATGGTGCCAAAATGGTTGGGCGTGTTTCGCGTGTTAGAAATCAGGGTTACGAGTAACCCGTTGTCGTAGTTGCAAAACACATCAATCAAATAAAATTTATACCGAAACTCCAAGGGAGTCCCGGGTCGAACACAAGGAGGCGACGTTTACTTTATTTGAAAATTGTGCTTCGATTTGTTTCTTTTTGGTATTTTAGGGTTTGTCTTTTTTCGAGAAAGAAAGGAATGCTATCGAGTCACCGATAGCAAACCAGGAGAGCTATTATTGATAATAAAACAATAATTACATGATCGAACCCCAATGCTGTATGAGACTCCAGCATAAGTTTACAATATTATCCACATACATTGGGGTCTCCTGAAAAACACACTCATTTCTAGCCCTCGAAGTAGCCCATAACACAACCACCATATGTAAGCATGGTTTATTCCCATCCACAAGACAGCGCCACAAATTCTCCCATGTGGGTAAAGACTCGTTGCATACTCTCCTCCATACATAATCAGTGATCACACATGAAGAAAAGATATGGATGCTAGAATCATTATGCATCCCACATAAATGACAAAATTGGGTGGGGGTACCCATCCTTCTGTGCCTCAGATCTCCAATAATCAAGCATCCCTTCTGCAGAGCCATAAAAAAAATTGTAACTTTAGTGGCATCTTTAACTTCCATAGCTTCTTCCCCATCTCATCAGCTTCCGCCATCCTAGAGGACATTATCAAACTGTCATAAGCAGCCGCAGTAGAGAATTTACCCTCCCATTTGTATGTGTCATATTCATGGGGCATGGGTTTGAAAGCAGCAAGTTCTTGCATGAGGCGTTCATTCTCTACTCATGTTCTTGTTTCATGATTATTCCACCCACCATTATTGAACAGCCACTGCTCTGAATCCTCGTCCCAATAATCAGCTACCACCGCATTTTTATTTGAAGCTGCAGCATAAGCAAGGGGGAACCTGTCTTTAAACGTCCCTCCATGTACCCAATTTTCCAGCCAAAACTTGAAGCTTTTCCCATCACCTAATACTGATTTGAAAAAATTCCAATTATCCTTCAGGGCATGCACCATAGAAGACCAAAAGGGGGAAGGTTTACGGGGGTTTAGACAATTAATCTCATCGTTGGCAGTCCCATAACTGTCCTGGATAATTTCTGTCCAGATTTTTTTTCTCCCTACAGCAACTGAACAACCCACTTCAATAGTAAAGCTTCATTTAATTCCTTAAGGGATCTAACACCCATACCTCCCATCTTTTTTGGTTTGCAAATTGATTCCCACTTCAAAGGTTGAAAAAAGGCCCCTTGATGAGAGGCCCCTTTCCAAATGGAATTCGGGGCTTTAAGGACAGAGAAAAAGAATACTAGAATCGAAGTGATGACGGAGTTCAATAATATATACCTCCCCCCTTTTGATAGGTATCTACTGCTCCAGCCCTCCAATTTCGTAGCTACCTTTTCAAAGAGGAAAGACCAATCTGCTTTCTTCATCTTAGAACATTTTAAAGGCAAACCCAGATATTTAATAGGCAATGGAACCACAGGTGTACCAAGAATGGTGGAGATATCATTCTGTAACCCACTGTTCATCCCAAAACAGACCAGGGAGGATTTATTTCCATTCAATCTGAGACCAGAAATCTCTCCAAAAATTTCTACCATTTGTAAAAGTTCTTGCGCTTCTCTCTTCCCCCCTTCCACAAAAAAAAATAGTATCATCAGCATATTGAAGTATAGGGGCTAAAGCCCTATGATTAGACATTGAGTACTTCCTTATAAAACCATTCATAGCCAGTTTGCAGGCGAATCTAGCCAAAGTATCCACAGCAAGGTTAAAAATCAGAGGGGCAATTGGGCAACCTTGTCTTACTCCACACTGGGGCTGAATCCAAGAACGACATGGTTTTCCATTTATCAGTGGGGAAAAAGAGGCTATCGTAATGCACCTCTTCACCCATTGTATCAATAAAGGTGGAAACTTCCTCTTAAGAATCTCCCACAAGTATGACCAGGAGACTGAATCATAGGCCTTGGAAAAAGCTACTTTCCATAAAAAAGCCTTGGATTTTCTCCTATGCCAACCCATTACCATCTCCTACGCAACAATGAAGGACTCTTGTAATGATCTCCCAGGAAGAAAAGCTAACTGAACCGGCATTATCAAGTCCTTTAAAACCTCCTGCAGTCTATTAGCTATAACCTTACTAATAATAAGGTAGATGGAATTAGATAGTGCAATGGGTCTATAATCAGAAAATCTCTCCGCACTTGATTTCTTAGGAAGCAGAAATAGATAGGATTTGTTCAGCCTCTCAAATCCAGAGTTGCCCAGTTCAAATTCATGAATAACCTCTAAAACATCCACCTTAACAACACTCCATAGTTCTCTGTAGAAAAACACCTGAAATCCATCCGGGCCAGGAGCACCTTCATTATTTAACTCTTTAATAGCTTTTAGTACTTCTTGTTCAGATATAAGGGTCACTAGCATGTCTCTTTGATCATTACTAACACAAGGGAAGTCCATTGCTGCCATCCCCCAAGAACCTCTTGGAGATAGAAATTTCTTTAAAAAACTTACTTGCTTCGGTTCTGATTTCTTTAACAGAGGTAATAGTTCTCTCTTCAACTTTAATGGATGAAATAAGATTGAATCTCCTTCTAGCACTGGCCGCAAGATGGAAAATTTTCGTGTTCGCGTCACCCTCTTTGAGCCATAGCTGTCTGGATTTTTCACGCCAATCCATTTCTGTTTTTAGATCTTCATCCCCTACTGTTGCTTGCATCTGCTGCCTCAGCTGCTGCTCCTGTTGGTTCAAAGCTTGCCTGTACTCTTTCAGATCTAGGTCCCTGATAATTGCCAAGGCTTCCCTCCTCTTCTTATCTCTGATCAAATTCACAGCCTGCCCATATTCCTTCAGCACATCACGCAAACCAGCCAATTTTGCAGCCAGCTACTATGTAGTAGTGCCTTGTGCAGCCTTGTTTTGCCACCACTGGGAAACCATTTGCACAAAACCTTCTTCCCTAAACCAAGATCTCTTGAGTTTGAAGTATGATCCCATGTCTGAATTCACCCCACTGTCCCAAACCAGAGGAGTGTGGTTAGAGAAAGGACTATCAAGGCTCATAACTGCTGATAATTGATATCTCTCTAACAAACTAGGACTGCCAAAAAATCTGTCCAATTTGGAAATCTGTCCACTACTATTCCTCCAAGTAAACTCCACACCACTGATGGGAGCCTGCCATAGAACTGTGCACTCTCCCATCTGGGTTATCATCACCAGAAAGATAGCAATTGAAATCCCCCCTAACAACCATGGGGTCTCTTGCACTCTTTGATGCATTGTAGAGAGTTCCTCCCACAAGCCAACTCTGTCTGCAGCCACACAAGGACCATAAATGCACGATATAAACCATTCCATATCTCCTTGGGGAGATTAACATCTGCAAGAAAGTAAGAACCTATCGCGAATAATTTTAGTTACTGAAATGGATGACTTTCTCCACCAAAAGGCCAGTCCACCAGACCTTCCAGAGGCACCCTTAGCCGCAACATCACTACAGCCAAATTGCTTAAAAGAATCCCATTCCTGATTGTTCTCCATCTCCAAGTGTGTCTCTTGTATAAGAGCACAGTCTATCTCCCACTCAGAGAGATATCTACACAATGAAGCCCTTCTCTGTTTATTGCGCAACACATGCACATTCCAAGTCAAAACTCTCATTCCTCATTGGAATGACTCCCATTGGCCATACAGCCCACATATTCCACCATAATAGATTTAGCAATATTCTTCTCCTCAATAGGGGGTAAGATCTCCTTCCTTCTTCTCAACATGTAGGGAGATCTACCCACACCTCTTTTCTGATTGGAACCACTACCATACTTCAAATCAATAGGAATTGAAAGCTACAACTGGTCTGGCCCTTTAAGCACCAGATCTCTTCCGGTCCTGCCCACCTCTTTACTGCAGTTCATCTCTGAGTCTGACATTGAATTCTCAGCAACCTCCAGACAGCCATCATCTTTGATTATCATAGCTTGTTTGCAATCGTCAGCTGTAACAACCTCTTCCATCTGATCTTCCTCAGCATAAACCAGGTGACAGTCCTTCCTCCTTTTAGGCTCAGGAGCATCAGCAGGAGGAGTGCGTCCACATCTATCACTTTGTTTTCTCACCTCAGTGTTGGCTCCAAACATCAGTCCTTTCTCAGATGACTTAACCTGTCCACTTTCAACCTACCCAGGCACCTGTCCAAGTACTGCTAGCCGAACAAGCCAAGAAGTGCCCCCACATCTGATTGTGACCAAATTAGGAATTGAACCAGCACTGGTGACATCCACCCCAATTCGTAGAGATCTAATGTCCCCCTCTCCAATCAAAATTTCAGAACCATCACAGATGGATGCAAAGCCTGCTAGCATTTTAGAGACGACCCCCTTTAATCGCAAATGTAGCGACAGTCCAAAAATCTCAAGAAGAATCCTCCTAGAGCTCACTCTTTGTGGAGGCCGATCAGGAAGAGCCCCATCAAATGGAGAAACCATTCTCCAAATCACAATGAAATCTTCAAAAGATCTTGAACGAAATCTCAGTCGTTCTACATCCACCATGCCCAAACCATATACCAAGAAACAAGAGTGGGATAACATGGCTACCTTCCAGGCCGCAGATAGGAGATCTAAGGAACATACCAGGTTCTGAAGCTTTGCTATCGACGGTTTTCCTGCCATGATCTCGCCAATCAAAGCACCCCTCAACATGATCTCTGCAGACAAGATCCTTCAGAAGATGGGATCTCAACTTCAATTGAGTGCCTACCCAAAGCCGGTGGCGGGGGCGGTCTGGTTTCATTCTTAACCCTCCAGACAGGGTGCAAGACTACCCTCTTTGTCTACAGAGCAAACCTCCTAGGGCATGACTCTCGCTTGTGCCCTTCACCCTTGCACGCTAAGCAGATCAGAGGGTTTTTACAAATCGTTGCCACATGTCCTCTTTGTCTGCATCTGAAGTAGAGAATGTCACCGTTCGTCCTCCTCCAGAGTCGTCTTAGAGCATTTTCAGATGACCTAGGGAACCTCTTCTGCCAAACCTGCTCCCTTCTCCTCCAAGCCCTCGATCTCCATGTCCTCCATTCGCCTCCTGCTCCAGCCCTGGATGGCTCCGCCCCACTGCCGCCCTCCGCCCAATGCCGATCACCCTCTGCTCGCCTCCTCTCTCTCATTTTCTCCTCAATCAAATGTTACTGGTATCGGTATTTTAGGGTTTTGTTATTTTTTTTGTGTTTTTGAAATAAAAGACAAGCAATCACAAGATAGAGATGGAATCAAATGTGATGTATTGCATTAATGTCTATTACAATAATCTATGAAAGCATAAAAAGAGAGGGAGGTGAGAGGAAATCTCCCGAATCGGCTGTTTGACGAGACGATGGCGCCTGAAGGAAGCTCGGATGAAGGAGGTAAGGAGCAGGATGATGGAGGTGAGATGCAGGAGAATGTTGGGTTGAGGAAAGCTTCGGCGTGACTTCGGAATGGAGGTGAGAAGACGGAGATGATCTGCTACCAGAATAGAGGTGGGAGGATGGCTCCAAGGCGACTTATGAATGGGGATGGGAAGTTGGAGGAATATTTGGTGGGGCAGAGGTTCGCTACACTAATAGGCACCTTGGGAGCTTGTGAACAAGCTCTAATGGAGTGTTGGTAGGCTTGCTAGAGCTTGGGAGTAGGTAGGAGTAGAGTAGGTAGAGATGGCTTGGAAGGGAGGGGGTGTATGTCCTTTTATAGTGGAGGAGAAGAGGCTAAAAGTGGGTAAAGGACCATTAGTGACCTCCAAACCATCGTTGGAAACGTTGCTGTAGACAGCTCACGCCCTTAGCTGGCTTTGCTGGCTTGCAATGAAGTAGTGACGGCTGTAAGCATCGCTGTAGGTCAGCCCAGCTGTCACTGAAAGCTACCACCAACTGCACTTACACCCACGCTGTGCTGCTACCCATCACACACGCTGATCGCACGGTGTCCTGCTAGTGTGCACACTGGCATGTGCGCTGGCATGCGCTAGCGTGCACGCACTGCACTGCCACTGCTACCACATGCATTGCTGCCTGGCTGATTTGAGAATTGGGGGGGCTGCAGGGATTCGAACCTGCGCCCCTCCCTTGAGAACCGCCGCTCCCACCATTGCGGCAAGTCAGCCAATGTGTCGTGAGGAAGAGCCGCAGCTGCATAGGGAGGGCGAGCTCTCAGCTGTTGGATTCTCATCCAACGACTGAGATCACTTGATGATCGGCCTTTGAAGAAGTGGTGGGTGCCATTGGACGGTCCAAATGGTGCCACGTGGCACCATCTGGACCGTCCACCTTCATTGCTTGCAAAGGATGCCACGGTACTCGGATCAAGGTGATTTCTGTGTTGTCAGACTGCGATCATCGCTCCAGATCCATTCATATGGTTGGATTTTTCATCCGAAGTTCATAAGGATGTCGCATTGCCTCTTGGCCATATAAATTGAAAGAATTAATATACAAATATACAACTATCCTAAATGCCATGCAATGGATTTTATGCAATATTTATAATATGATATGCAATGCTACGCCTAGGAACTATCATAAATAAGCAATTTATCATGAATTCATGTGTGTTCATCAGATAACAAGGCTAATTGGAAAAAATCGGGAAACTCAAGAACTACTACTTTTGCGATATCAAGTGGAAAATAGCCTTGAGGACCTCGAAGAATCTGAAATGACTACGACAGAAGGACACACAGGAGATTCTCAGGAGCAGATGCCGGAAGATAATTCAGGGGAAGAAGTATCTAGCCTGGATATGAGACAGGAGCAGGAAATGTTCCGAATGGGTTCATTTGAGAACTCCAATCAGGAAACTGAGGAGGAAAGGATTGATATCTCTAGGACTGAGCCACAATCGAATTATCATGAATCCAGGGAGATACCTCTTGGGTTAGATAACCCAACCGTGATAAGGGAAGTAGATCCACTTGAGGATATGGATCTTTAGGCAAACATTACATGTGACACTACTGATCAGTCTAGGCCACTTCCCACTGTAGGTGAACCTATGCTAGGGCCAACATCTTCTGATCTGCACTCCTCTTCTTTCACCTACATACCTAATTCGGATGTTAGAGATTCTGAGATGATACTTTCTATCCCTGATCCTGACATCCGAAGACCAGAAGTAGCTATGGATGACTTGAACGAAGAAATAAATATGCTACTTGAGGCAGGAATTAGTGAGGAACCCAATGCATATGAGGGTAAAGCTTTGAGCAGAATGAGCTGGGGATGCACCTACCATCCTAGTCAATCTAATGGATGGCTCGACTCTGAGCCTGAAGAGTCAACCTCTGATGAATCAGAGATGACTACTGATGAGGACGAAGTAATTTCTGATGAGGATTTCAGTAACCTCCCCACAGATCTTCTACTTTCACGGATACCCCTATATGATCCAGTGCCTAGAGAGGGCATGATCTGTGATGTCAATTATCGTTATGAGGATCCCTATGACTCAGATTCTGGTTTTGAGATACATTTTGATCTACTCCCTCAGTAACTTCCTGTTGAATTGTGGGACATGATAAATCAGCTAAATCAACATCATGATCCCCCCTCTAATTATCCTCTATTCTCCACCACTACTCCACACCTTCTTATAGCTAGAATTTTTGGAGTAGGGGTGCACAATCAGCTGGTTCGCATCTCTAGACCACTGATTCTGGGAGCATACGAGCACATCTTTCTCTTAATCTTGACCATCTCTTATGCAAGAACTGACACATCTGATTGAGTTTTCGCTCAGCTAGAGGCATTAAACTCAGCATCTACCCCACATTCATCCATCACCTTATACATACTCGCTTTATACATAGCATTTTTTTTCTTTTAGCATATTTCCTTTTCGCATATAACATACTGTCAAGTTGGTCGATGCTGAACGTTAAAATTTCAGGAGCAATTCTAGGTGATTTCTACCCATTTACTCCCTGCTGTATTTATTTTCTTTTATATTCATGCATGAGGACATGCAAGAACTTAGGCATGGGGGGCTAGATACAACAAAATTAAAAATTTTTATGCCAACATTTAGGAAAACCTTGGAGCTGCATGTCAAAAGTACTTTAGGACCCTAAATAAAAGAACAATCGACTCCACATCCAATGTTCAGATTGAAGCTAAAAATTGACCGCAAAAGCCACTTCCGACTCACCCGCTCACCTTTTGTTCTAAATCTAGGGTCAAACTGAATGTAACCCGAAAGGGAAAGTTCATGAAGTACGAATATAAGAGGTTACTTGTTTATAGCATATATACATAGTGCATCCATGAATAAGATTATTTTATTAAGAGAATGCATTAGGGATTTTATCCTCTAGTTGATTCCTATAATCTGGAATCGAGTACAATTTTTCACAAACACGTAGAATTTGCAATGGATTCACGGTGAAGGCTAATAAACGTCTTTAGTCTGTCGAGAAGAAGCAGTGTTTCTTCTCCAGAACCCATGGACAGTGTTTTGGGAGTTAGGCAGATTTTCTTCCAAAAATCCACCAAATAGTGTGAGATGAAAATAGAGAGTACTGGTGCTCTAAGATTAGTGCAAGGAATCCGGAATACTAGATAATTAGGTGATTATACTCAGAGATAAGTCATAGTTTTCACTCTCGGTTCCTACATATACATTTTGTGTGAATTTTGAGAGCCACCAAATAAGGCAAATACGCGGAGAGTGAGTTTTCATAAAACTAAGTCTAAGGTGGATGGTTACGACTATTCTTTATGGAATCCTCGGCTGAAGGAAGGTATTAATGTCAAGGTCAGAAATACACTATCCTATCTGTCTTTTCTGGTGCCGTGAGTAGGCATTTCCACTAAATAAGCCACCCAATGTCTCTTGAGTGCCACCAATCCCTAATAATGCCTCCCCAATAAAGTTCATGGATGTGTGCTAGTTGTGTTGTGTTAAAAAAGAAAAGAGAAAAAAATTTTTACATAGAAAAAAAAGAGAAAAAAAAGAAGAATGAAATGATGAAAGGAAAGAAAAATTAAAAAAAAAATAGAAAAAGAAGAAAAAGAAAAGGAAAAAAGAGTGAATATTTAATGTTTATTTCAGTTTCATTAAGGCAATGCCACCAAATAAATTTGAGATCCACCAAATATGACCTTAACCCACCTTTCTTGTGTTTCTGATTGTTTGAATACTGGCTGAGGAATTTTGACTTAGTGTTAGAGTTATGGGAACTCAATTAAAGTGTTAATGCCAAGTGAGACCACCAAATACAGGTCATATGTGTGAATTTGGTGAGATTGTGAGCTATAAGAAAAAGAAAGAAAAGAAAAGAAAAGGAAAAAGAAAAAGAGAGAATGAATACAAAGGAACCAAAAGAGAGCATAGTTTTTCTCATCTTTCTCTGAGTTAAGTTACGTAATAATTTTGGAATCTAGATTCTGAAGTACTAATTTCTATGTAGCACCAAGTGAGAGGGAGCAACCAAACATATAATCTTTTCCCTCTAAGATTCTCTACCTAAGCTTAAAGCTGGGTGGAATTCATAGAATATCTTGAATACCCCGAGGGAAGAAGTTCGCCTATCCCGCTAGAATTTTTACTAGGGGACAAGTACAGGCTTTAGAGGTGAATTAGTTTTTCACTTGAATCCATTGCAAAAGCTACATAGCTACACTTTCATGATTGTCTGGATTTCTAGACCATAGGATGAAAACAAAATGGAGAAAAATCTCTAGGCATACACTTGATAAAAAAATCAATCCCTTAGGGACCCTTCTATGAATAATTTAGTCTCACATTTGCTAGGGACTAGTAAGATTTAGGCATGGGGATATGATTGTGCAGCAATCATAGGTCTTAATTGACTAAATTAGGCTAGGACTTAGCATAAGTTAGGGTAATCCATGCATGCAAAAGCGTTACTAGCACCTTTACTGCTTTCTTTTAACTATGCATAAAATAATGCTATAATGTAGTGATTAGGTGCATTATGTCAATTGCAGGTAATAAGCTGAACAGAAGCTAGATCTAAAGCTGGATTTAAAGCTGGATCTAAAACTGGATTTGAAGAATAAAGAATAACTGGCTTTGCAACAGAGCTGGAGCAGAAGACCTAGATTAGATGCAATAGATAATAATGTAAAGGAGTTAAGGTATGCTATTCTATTAAGTAGAAATAAAGTAATAATTGTGAAGAACTTAGGTCCATCCTAGTCCTAAGATAGCCTAGAAGCTTCCCCAAGCCTTAGCCACACTTAGATTAGGTCACCGCCCCCTAGGAAACCTTAAAACCCTAATTCTAGCCTCTATCTGGACGTCCAGATGAGTAATAGGACGTCCAGAATCCTTAGCCAACTCCCTCACACCTTAAACCCACTTCTGCAGTGTTATTGGATGTCCAGACACTTGGTCAAACATCCAATTTCTACAGAATACCCAAGATAGAACCTAGAATCCTTCCTAACTCTGATTAGACGTCCAGACTTCAAGTCTGGACTTCTGATTTTTCACTATAAGTCGTCTGACACTTTTACTGGACATCTGGAACTGCTCTCTAGTTCCTATTTTGAGATTCATGCCTTGATCTTGGATCTCTATCTCCCTAAATCCAATTTTAACCCCTTAGGAACCTAAACTAAGGTGCTCTAACCGTAGTACATCATCTCTAGACCTCCCTAAGGACCTAATTAGGTCCTCACTAAACCTAATTGACTTGGATCTTAGTCAATTCCATTAGCTTATTCAATTGGACTCATTAAGTCCAATTGAGCCCTGATCTCAGCACACACTGTCCAATTGGACTCAGTGAGAGTCCAATTGACCTTGACCTAACTTAATTAATTTGTTTTACTCTCAATTAGGTTTTCACACATCCAATTAAACTTGTATTAAGTTTAATTGTACTTTGCCTTAGTGAATTAGGGTTTGCAACCCTAATTTGAGACCTAACCTAAACGTAAACCCATTAGAACTTATCCTAACCCACCTAACCACTTAGGGCATGACCACACACACACACACACACCCATTCACGCACTCCCACACCTCCTAGAGTTTTCTAGGACCTTCAAAAGGTGGCACCACCTTGGTTGCCAGAAATAGCAACCAAGGATGAGTCTTCTCTTAAATCCACTTTTGGTGGATCTAAGAACCACCCTCTCTCTCTCCTTGGATGGCCACACTTGGAGCTCTCTCTAAAGAGTTCCACACTTCTCTAGAGAGTCTTCCTTAAATCTATAAAAGGACCTAAGGGGTGGCACTTTGCAGCCATTCACTCTTGGCTCCATTTTAGCTTAGCTTCATTCCACCTCCACTCCACCTTCAAGAGTAGCTTCACCATGGCCACCACCATCTCCATGCCAAGTTGTTGGATCACCTCCTCAACCTCTCTCCAAGGGCCGACCTAGGCACCATTGGCTGCCCCTCCTTCTCCTCTCAACCAAGTCAAAGGCCATCGGAGCCCACCTCTGAATGCCCTTAGTTCTGATAGATTAGATTATACTTCTTCATAGTTTTATTGCTTTATTTACTACTTAATAGTGTAGCTCTATATTCTCCCCCAATGATGCATGCATAATCCCTCCTTAGATTCATGTATAAAATCATTTTTTGCTAGCTAGATTTATGTTTTCAAGCATTCCTCTACAAGCTTTCCATGAGCTTTATGTTGCAAACACCATCATGAATCAATGAAAATCTTTTTCTATATATATATATCTATTTGTGAAAATCACCATGAGCCTTGTTGTAATATTTTTGTGCGATTGAAGTTACATGTTTTAATTTCTGATACTTTGGCAACTAAGCATGTCGTGCTTAAATACGAACTTAGCATACAACGACATGTGATTTTGAATAAGTAGAGCAAGAGAGATAGATTTCAAATCTGCATTTCCATAAATGCCTCCCAGAGACAAATGATCGGGACTCCAAGTCTCGTCATCCTTATAAATTATTTTTTTATGAGCGTTTTCACGCAGTATACTACAGCGAGATCTCTGTTTTCAAAACACACGCAAGAATCGCTGATTGTCAATCCTAAATATAAGAACAATTGACTCCACCTCCAATGCTCGCATTGGAGCTAGAAATCATCCGCAACAGCCATTTCCGACTCACCCACTCATCCTTTTGTTCTAAATTTAGGACTAAGCTAAATGTAACCTGATAAGGGAATTTATGAAGTACAAATGAAAGAGGTTACTTGTTTATAGCATATATACATAGTGCATTCATGAATAAGATTATTTTTATTAAGAGAAGGCATTAGGGATTTTATCCTCTAGTTGATTCTTGTAATTTGGAATCCAGTAAATTTTCACACTCACACGTAGATTTTGCAATGGATTCACAGTGAAGACTGTTATACGTCTTTAGTCTGTCGGGAAGAAGCAGGGCTTATTTTCCTGAACCCCTGGACAGTGTTTTGGGAGTCAGGTTGATTTCTTCTAAAAATCCACCAAATAGTGTGAGATGAGAGTAGAGTGTACTGGTGCTCTAAGATTAGTACAAGGAATCTGGAATCCTAGATAATTAGGTAATGATACTCGGAGAATGGGCAAAGTTTCCGCTCTCGATTCCTGAGTATACATTTTGTGTGAAATATTAAGGGCCACCAATCAAGGCAAATACGCGGAGAGTGAGTTCTGATAAAACTAGGACTAAGGTGGATGGTTACGACCATTCTTTATAGAATCCTCGACTGAAGGAGGGTACTGATGCCAAGGTCAGGAATACACCATCCTATCCGTCTTTCCCGGTGCCATGAGTAGGCACTTCTACCAAATAAGCCACTCAATATCTCTTGAGTACCACTAATCCCTAATAATGCCTCCTCAATAAAATTCATGAATGTGTTGTTAAATTGTGTTGTGTTAGAAAAAATTATATATGAAAAAATGAGAAAATTAAAATAGAAAAAATGAGAGAAAAGAAAAAAAAAGGAAAGAAAGAAAAAGAAATAAAAAAAATAGAAGAAGAAAAAGTAAAGTAAAAAAAAAAAAGAGTTATGAGTATCTAGAGTTTATTTCATTTGCATTGAAGCAATACCACTAAATAAAATTGAGATCCACCAAATATGGCCTTAACCCACCTTTTTCTGTGTTTCTGACCGTCCAAACACTGGCTGAGGAATTCTGACTTAGTGTTAGGGTTATTGGAACTCTATTAAAGTGTTGATGCCATGCGTGACCACCAAATATGGAATATATGTGTAAATCTGGTGAGATTGTGAGCTCAAGAAAAGAAAAAGAAAAGAGAAAGAGAGAATGAATATAAAGGAACCAAAAAGGGCATAGTTTTTTCTCGTCTTTCTTTGAGTTGAGTTACTTAATAATTTGGGAATCTAGATTCTGTAGTACTAATCTTTATGTAGCACCAAATGAGAGTGAGCCACCAAATAAACAACCATTTCCCTCGGACATTCCCTACCCAAGTTTAAAGCTGGGGTGAAATTCATAGAATATCTTGAATAACCCGAGGGAAGAAGTTTGTCTATCCTACTAGAATTTCACTAGGGTTCAAGTACAGGCTTTGGAGGTAAATCAGGTTTTTCACTCGAATCCGTTGCAAAAGCTACATAGCTACACTTTCACGATTGTCTGTATTTCTTGATTTTAGGTTGAACACAAAAGGGAAAAGAATCTCTAGGCATACACTTGATAAAAATAAGCAATCCCTTAGGGACCCTTCTGTAAATAACTTAGTCTTGCATTTGCTAGGGACTAGTAAGATTTAGGCATTGGGTATGATTGCGCGGTAATCATAAGTCTTAATTTACCTAAATTAGGCTAAAACTTAGCATAAGCAAGTGTAATTCATGCATGCATAAGCATTACTTGCATCTTTACTGCTTTCCTTTAGCTATGCATGAAATAATGATATAATGTACTAATTAAGTGCATTATATAATTTGCAGGAAATAAGAAGCTTAGAAGTTGGATCTGAAGCTGGATCTGAAGCTTGACCTGAAGCTAGTGCTACATCAGAGCTGGAGCGGAAGATTAGAATAAAATGTAGTAGAGAAAAAATGTAAAGGGTTGAGGTATGCTATTCTGTTGAGTAGAAGTAAAGCAATTAAAATATGAAGAACTTAGGTTCAATCCTAGCCCTAAGATAGCTCTAGAAGCCTTCCCAAGCCTTAGCCAACCTTAGATTAGGTCACCATAGCCTAGGAAGCCTCAAAACCCTAGTTTCAGCCCTTATCTAGACATCCAGATAGGTTATTGGACATCCAGGACCCTTAGCCACAACCCACACACCTTAAACCCATGTCTGCAGTGTTATTGGATGTCCAGACACTTGATCAGACGTTCAATTTCTACAGAATACCCAAGACAGAACCTCGAATCCCTTTTGACTCTGATTTGACGTCCAGAAAACAAGTCTAGACTTCTGATTTTTTAGTATAAGTCATCTGATACCTTTATTGGATGTCTAAACTGTTCTCTAGTTCCTGTTCTGGAATTCAAGCCTCGATCTTGAGTTCCTAGTTCCTTAAACGCAATTCCAACCCCTTGGGAACCTAAATTAACGTACCCTAACCCTAGTACACCACCTCTAGACCCTCCTAAGAACATAATTAGGTTCTCACTAAGCCTAATCGACTTGGATCATAGTCAATTACCATTGTCTATTCAATTGGACTCATAGAGTCCAATTAAGTTAAGATCTCAACCCATACAAGTCCAATTGGACTCAATAAGAGTCCAATTAACCTAAGCCCAACCTAATTGAGTTATTTCACTCTCAATTAGGTTCACACTCATTCAATTAAGCTTGTGTTAAGTTTAATTGCATTTTCTCCTTAGCAAATTAGGGTTTGCAACCCTAATTTGAGACCTACCCTAACCTAAACCTATTAGGACCTAACATAGCTTACTTAACTACCTATGTCACAACCACACACACACATCCATTCATCCACTCCCACACTACCTAGAGTATTCTAGGTCCTTCCAAAGGTGGCGCAACCTTGGTTGCCAAAAATAGCAACCAAGGATGGGTTTTCTCTTAGATCGACTTTTGGTGGATCTAAGAACCACCCTCTCTCACTTTTGGAAGGCCATTGGAGCTCTCTCTAGAGAGTTCCACACTCCTCTAGAGAGGCTCCCTTGGGTCGACTTAAAGGACCCTTGGGTACCCATTTGCAACCATCTCACCTTCCATCTACTTTTAGTATATCTCCACTCTTATTCCACCTTCACTCCACGAGCTCCCACCATGGTTCCACCACCTCCACTCCAAGGCTAGAGCACTCTTCCTCCACCTCTCCAAAGGTCGGCCTAACCCCCATTGGCCGCCCCTCCTCCTCTCAACCAACTCAAAGGCCATCGGAGCCCACCTCCGAATGCCCTTATTTCTGTTAGCTAAGTAGATAATTCTTCGTAGATTTACTGCTTTATTACTGCTTAGTAGTATGCTCCATATTTCTCCCTCAATGATGCATGCATAATCCCCCCATAGATTCATGTATGCAGTTATTTTCTGCTAGCTAGTTTTATGTTTTCAAGCATTCCTCTAAAAGCCTTCCACTAGTTCTACTCTATAACCCTGATGCAATCAATGAAATAATATTTCTATATATCTATATATCTATGTGTGAAAATCACCATGTGCTTGTTTGCAATATCTTTCTCGTGATAATCAATTGCTTATGCTCATTTTATATTTCTGCAACACATCGTGCATGAATACGTAACTTAGTATAAACTGGCATGCGATCTTAAGCAAGTAGAGCGAGTGAGATCGAAATTATTTTGCATTTCCTAAATGCCTCCCAGAGACAAACGACAGGAACTCCAAGTCTCGTATTTTAGAAATATTTTTATCTTGATTAGATTTCGCACTATACTATGACATAATGATGATATTCATATTCAAAAATGCGAGATCAAGGATGATCAGTTGGAAGGAAAAAAAAAGGAAAAATTGGGTTATTTATAACAATAATATGAATTAATGCATGAAATGTACATCACTATAATGTAATGTATGAAATATGCATGCAAGCTCTTTTTATAAACTAATATGTTTATATATTAAAGTATTCTATGTACATGCAAATATTAATCTAGTAACTAGGCATTTAAGTATTTAATTAACCCACAAATGTGCTCTCATCAAATGCCCTCATACCTAGTTTTTGCTAGTCCCAAGCAAAAGTGAAAAACAATAGACATAACCAAAAGATTTCTTCTTTTCGTATTCCAAAAGTTTAGAGATACAGACAAATGTGAAGTGATAGTAGCCTAAGTAACGGATCCAAGTGAAAAGTCAACTTACATTTGAAGTTTGTACTTCACCCTTGATACAATTCTATCAGGATAGGCAACTACTTCCCTCGGGGATAAAGCAGAAAATGATCTATATTTGACCCCAGCTTTTTGGCTTAAGTAAGAGAAACTAAGTTGAATGGATTTATATTTGGTAGCTCACACTCATCTGGTGCTACGTGTAGTTTAATACTGCAGACTCTAAATCTCTAGACTAACAAATGAGTCAACCTAGAGAGAAGCTAAAAACTGTGCTCTCTTTGCATTCCCTTGCGCTCACTCACTCTCTCTTTTCTTTTGTGGTTTTTTCTTTTTTTTTGAGATCACATATCTTATTAGATTTTGTAACTATACTCCATGTTTGGTGGCCTCACATGGCATTCACATTTCAATTAAAGTCCTAATAACCCTACAACTAAGTCAGAAGTCCTCTGCCAGTATCGAGTGATCAGAAATACTGAAAAGTAGGTATGAGTCATATTTAGTGAATCACAATGGGTGTTTTATTGTTGCCTCAAAAACATCGACATATAATGAAAAATGACACGAAGATAAGACTATAAACTTGAACTCTTTGCTTTTTCTTTTTCTCTCTCTTCTTTTTTTAATATAAATGTTTCTTTTTTTCTCTTTTCTTTATTCTTTTGAACTAATGCACCTATCCTAAATGCATGGAAATATTTATAAATGTTATAAACATCCTTAGGTTATACCCCCCACACCTAAGATTGACAATGTCCTCATTGGAAAAATAAAGACAGAAGAATACCACCTAAGGTAGGAGAGTGGGAGGAGCTAAGGCTCATCAAGCCGTAGTGCATCCAAAACCTGGCCATCTGAAAGAGTAACATAAGGTTTAAGTCATTGGCCATTTACCTTAAAGCTCGCACCAGAAATAGGGTTCCGAATTTCTACTGCTCCATGAGGGAAGGCATTGATAACAACATACGACCCATCCCAACGAGACTTGAGCTTTCTAGGAAATACTTTAAGTCTGGAATTGAAAAGCCAAACCCATTGGTTTGGCTCAAAGGTCTTTCTAACGATGTGCTTATCATGGAAGACCTTTGTACATTGTTTGTAAGCTTGAGAGGTTTCATAAGTTTCATTGAGAAGCTCCTCAAGCTTACTTAACTCCAGCATGCATGTCTTCCCACTTTATTGAGATTTAAGTTAACATTTTTAATAGTCCAATAAGCTTTATATTGTATTTCAATTGAAAGGTGACACGCCTTTCCATACACAAGATGGAAAGGCAACATGCCCAATGGAGTCTTATAAGCTATTCTGTAGACCTAAAGAGCATCATTCAATTTTTTCGACCAATCCTTACGGTCGGGCCTAACAGTTTTTTCCAGAAGCTATTCAATCTCCCTATTAGATACTTCAACTTGTCCACTTGTTTGGGGATGGTAAGGTGTGACTATGATGTGGTTGACTCCTAAATTTTGGAGTAATCTTGTGAAACGTACATTCTTAAAGTCAGGTCCTCCATCACTTATGATTGTCCTTGGGCACCCATATCGAGAAATGATATTAGCCCTAACAAAATCCAAGACCACGGAATGGCTGTTGGTCCATGTGAGTATGGCCTCTATCCATTTCGATACATAGTCCACGGCCACAAGGATGTATTCATATCCAAAGGACACAGGAAAGGGACCCATGAAGTCAATGCCCCAAATGTCAAAGATCTCAACAGGGAGAATAGGTTTCTGGGGCATCTCATCCCTTTTTCTAATGGTTCCCGTCTGCTGGCAATGTAGACATGCACCCACATATGCATGTGCATCTCAGAATAATGTGGGCCACCAAAAGCTATACTGAAGAACCTTATGGGCAATCTTTTTTCCACTAAAATGCCCTCAAAAATGGAGGTCATGGCAGAAACTCAGAACACTCCTTTGTTCTTCGTCAAGGATGCAACGATGGAATAACTAGTTAGGGCCTATTCTGAAAAGCTTAGGTTCCTCCCAGTGATAAATTTAGCGTTGGCAAGAAACCTGTCTCGCTTTTGCTTGTCCCAAGTACTGGGGGTTATTCCTGTGACCAGATAGTTCACTATGTCAGCGAACCAAGGAGTTTTAGCCTCCACAGTCATTAGAGACTCATCAAGAAAAGTCTCTTGGATACCTCCAGCAAGGGTTGATGCCTCAATAGGGATCCTAGACAGATGATCTGCTACCACATTCTCAACTCCTTTCTTATCTTCTATTTCCAGGTCAAACTCTTGGAGTAGCAGAATACAACAAATTAAATGAGGTTTGGTGTCGTTTTTACCAAGAAGATGCTTTAATGCAAAATGATCAGTGAACACCACAACCTTGGATCCCAATAAATAAGACCGAAATATTTCCAAAGCAAACACTACAGCAAGAAGTTCCTTTTCAGTGACCGTGTAGTTTTGCTAAGGATCCGTAAGGTTGTTGCTAGCATAATGCAAAACATGAGGTTTGCTATCAACCCTTTGACCTAAGACTCCTCCCACTATGAAATCAGAAGCATCACACATTAGTTCAAATGAGAGGGTCCAATCTGGTGCTTGGAAAATTGGTGTGGTAACAAGGGCTTTCTTCAAGACTTGGGAAGCCTCGCGACATCTGTCATCAAAATCGAAGGAAACATCCTTTGCTAACAAGTCGTAGAGTGGCTTAGAGATTTTACCGAATCTCTAATGAAGCGCCTATAAAATCCAGTATAGTCAAGAAAAGATCTAACTTGACGAACATTGGTGGGTGATGGAAGCTTAGAGATGGAATCAATTTTGGCAATATCCACCTCTAATCCTCTCTCAAAAACTACATGCCCCAAAACAATGCCTTTCTGGACCATAAAGTGGCTTTTCTCCTAGCTAAGCACTAGCTTTGCCTCTTCGCAATGGGTTAAGACTTCATCAAGGTGCGAAAGGTATAAGTCAAACGATGAGCCGTAAATGGAGAAATCATACATGAAAATTTCTACAAACTCATCTATCATATCAGAAAAGATAGTCATCATACATCATTGGAAAGTGGTAGGAGCATTATGACGTGTCGATTTTTTGCTTTCGAAAATGATAATTAAGAAGATTTGTCGTTGTATTTCTAAGTGGTGGAAAAATCAACTAATCAAAACAATTAAAAATTAACCACTCGAAAGAGCGGGTCATTTCCACAGGGAGACTGTTGAACGTAAACGAACGCTACACTAACGTGTTCGATTTTGGAAAACCTGTCGTTGTAGTTCGAAAGCGAAGAATTCGTGTTCAACAAATAAAATTTATACCGAAATGAATTCCGGGTCGAACACAGGGAGTCTACGTTGATCTATATTCGCAATTATATTTTTTTAGGATTTTTGATAAGCAAGGCGATATAATTACAATGGAGCTATCGGACTAAAAAGAGAGAGAGAGAGAGAACATGCATTTAATATTTCAACTGTTTATATAATCAAACTAAATAAAAGTTACACTAGAAAGCGAAAAATCAATTACACTATAAAGCAGGAAAATTCTACACAAAAAAGCTGTAAATAAGAATGGGAGAGAGAAGTTATCCTCCTCGACGATTGCTTGGAGGACGAGCCGGATGGGACGATGTCTGGACGAAGGAGGACGAAGTAGAAGAGCAGGAACGAAGCAGCACGCCGTCGTCGTCGCGGGATCCACTTCCGAAGGGGAACGAAAATTTAGACTTTATCTCGTGAGGAGCATCCCGGGTGTGGGACAAGCTTCTCTTGAGCTTTGGAGGGGTAGAGAGGAGAAGGAAGGGATGAAAATTTCGTATGGAGGGGGTCTCCTTTTATAGTTGCAAGGAGTGGGGGCGAAATGGACATTACAACTTCAAAACAATAAATGAGGGGTCTTTAGTGACGGATAAATCCGTCACTAAAGCCCCGACGTGGGCGTAGCTTCCGCGCCCACGCGCGCCGCTTCACCTGCTCGCACGCTCGACGCCATCGCACGCACGCTGAGTCTTAGCCATTCGATCGCGAGATCGGACGGCTTAAAACGCATCTTCGCCCGCTACGCTGCGCGCCCGCCCGCGTGTGATCGTGCGTCCACACTGCAAGTCCAATCACGCGTCGGCGCTATTGGGCGCGCGCAGCCGTTGGATCACAATCTGACGCTTCACGTGCCACTCGCTTGCGCCTGATTTGAGGCTCGCGGGACTCGATCCCGCGACCTCTCCTTCGCCCGCCACTTCGTCTCCGCTGCGCTACGCGGACGAAATGGTCGCGCGGATGAATTAGCTAGCCGCATCCACAGCAGTTGGATCTTGATCCAACGGCGGAGAACGAGCGGGTGCGAGACCTTCGTAGAATGTGTGCGGCCGTTTGGGCGATCGAGATGGAGCCACGTGCTGCCATCTTGGCCGTCCATCTTCTGGAAGTTGTAGATGGTGCCGCGGATGTCGGATTGACTCGATTTTTGCGTCGTTGGGCTACAATCATCAATCTAAATTCACCCATGTGGTCGGATTTGTCATCTAAAGTGCGAATTTTCACCATCCTGGCCCTTGATCTTTTAGGGTTCCCCAGTCACTATCTGATGCTACGGATGTCTGATTAGGGCGATCTTAGAGTCGTTGAACTCCAATCGTCGCCTTGATCACATCCATACGGTTGGATCTTTGATCCGAGGCCCCGATAAAATGTTTGCCCTGTCCAAGCACATAAAAGGAGACAATTAACCTCCATTTTATTCAAGCTATTCTAAATGCAAGATGATACATGTTATGCAATATTTATAGCATGCAATGGGTTGGTTCGCGATGGTAGTCGTAGCGAAGTACGGGGTGGCCTGAGGTGTCCGGACGGAATAGAGAGGGGCGGCAGCAATGGGTTGGTTGCTACTACTGTGAAGCAGCTCAACGCACGGCTAGAGGCGAGGAGGAGCGTAGGGGGATGCGCGTGCACGTTGCGGGAGGCCACTGGAGGTGCTACTCACTAGAGGCGCAGCGAACGGACGTCCCAGCATGCTGGAGGCACGCGGGTGGAGCTGCTGGAGGGTGTGCAGGCAGAGGTGCAGCGTGCTCTGCGTGTAGGTGGAGCAGCAGCTGTAGTGTGTGCTCTGCGCACGCGGGTGAGGGCCAATGGGCTAGAGGACGTGCAGCTATTGCTGCTGCAAGCATCAACGGCGCGCTGCAAGGAGTGCAAGCATGGTGGCTACTGTAGTGCACGCTCTGCGCACGCAGGCGTGTGCTAGGGGCTGGAGCGTTGAGGTCGGTCTCATGGGGATGGAGAAGGATGCGCGCTGCTGTGGGTGTAGCGTAGAGGTGCAGCAAGGAGGATGTGGGGATGGTTTTGCTCTGAAAACAGAGGAAGAAGAAGAAGAAAAAGAAGATGGTGTTGGTGGTGCGTGGACAAGGGGGGAGATCTAGTAGTTGCATGGTGATGGCCAAGCTCACCGGATTGGCGCGACAAGCTGTCACCTCACCGGCCCATGGTGTGGTGGAGCTTGGCCTTGGAGACCATGGTGGTGGAGTGGAGTACATGGTGGTGGAGTGGGGCGATGTCTCCCTGAGCACGGTAGCAGTTGCCCCTCTCTTGTAGCCGTGTGCATGGGTTTGAAATGGAGAGGCGGGAGCAGATTCGCTTCTCACAGCCATTAAGGAGGTATGGTTGGAGGAGAAAAGACGGAGCCATTCTTGCGATAAAGAAGATGAGAAATATAATAAACATTGGCTTATTTATAGACAAATCCTTATAAAATATCTAATTGCATGTATTATGTATAATTCCCACTAAATGCAAACTAAATTAAAAACCATGCATGCTAAGACCTAATTTACATAAAAATGTGATGCATGCAACAAATCTATAATTAATGTATTTATATCCTAATGCATGCTAAATGCATGTTAAAATTAACTTAATGTCTAAGCATTTAAATACCTAAATAACCCACAAATATGGGCTAATCACATTACTTAACCCGAATGACATTCGGCGGAATGCAAATGTGCCATACGGACTAGTGAAAGTGGTACGCTCCTGATCGTCAAGAAAGACGGCTATCTGATTATACCTAGAGTACCTGTCAAGGAAACAGAAGTACTTGTTCCCCACCAGTCGTTCCAAAATCTGATCAATAAATGGTAAGGGAAAATGGTCTTTCTGGGTAGCCATGTTCAAATGGCGGTAATCAATGCACACCCTCCAGCCAGTTGAGGGTGTAGTGGTTACCAACTCTCCTTGGTCATTTTCTTCCACAGTGGTTCCTACCTTTTTAGGCACCACGTGTATAGGACTGACCCATTTACTGTCAGAAATGGGAAAGATAATTCCTGCATCCGGCCATTTCAGAATCTCCTTTTTGACAATCTCTCGCATATTGGGGTTGAGCCTTCTCTGCATGTCTCAAAAGGGCTTAACGAACTCGTCCATGTATATATGATGCATATAGAGGGAGGGGTCAACACCCTTAATGTCAACTATCAACCAAGCAATAGCTTCCTTGTGCCTTTGTAAACACTCGAGCAAAGCTCCCTCCTATGATTCAGTTAATGCAGATGAGATAATGACGGGGAGCATGTCGTTAAGGCCAAGGAAAGCATACTTCAATGTGCTTGGGAGGGGTTTAAGCTCCAACTCAGGAGCCTTTTGGATTGAGGGTATACGTTGTGATGTCCACTGATGTAGGCACATCCATTTAGGTTAAAATGCCTATTTATGCATGTTCCTAGGATTAGATTTGCATTCCATATTATAAATACTGCGTAGCATGCATCATTCTGGATTTAGAGTAGTTGTATATATTTTAGGTTAATTGCATCCATTTTGTGGTCAGGAGAGAAGGAGATTTATTTCAAAGCCTCGGATTGACAATCTGAGCGTGTGGATCTTATTAAGACGACAATCGAAATACAATGCAACCAAAATCGCCTTGATCGGAGTCCCATAGCATCATATGCAGTCCACGGAAGATTAACGACCAAGGGATTAGGTGACATAATTCAGAGCTTCAAACGACAAATCTGACCACACGGATGGATTCGGTCGACGATCGCAGCTCAACGGCATGAAAATCGACTCAATCCGACCACTGTAGTAGCCCCAACAACGAAAAAAAGATGGATGGCTCTGATCGTGCCATGCGGTGCAACCCAGGTTGCCCATGCGCATGTACGTGCCACCGCACACGCACAACAGCACGGGCGCACGGAGGCACGCACATGCAGCAACGGTAGCGCAAGCAGGCGCATAGCGTGCGGAGGCGCACGACATGGGTGTGCGGAGTGCATCCCAGCGAACGGCAGCATGGGCACGTGGGCTGTCTTTAGCAACATTTGTGGCGGATCTTCAACGACGTTTATGACCGTCACTAAATGTCCTGTATACGAATTGATTCTTTTCTCCTCTATAAAATGACCCCTACCCCTCCCACTTTTCTTCATCTCTTCTTTTCTTCCTCTCACCACCTCTAAGGCTCTAGAGAGAGGCTATCCTAAGCCCGGGATGCTCCTCTAGAGTAGAAAACAAATATTTATTCTCGCCTCTCATCCACCTTCGTGGAGCATCCCATGGTTGTCTTCTCACCTCCCTTCAGGAAGAAGAACCTCGCCGCGACATCGTCCTGCCCCACCCTTCGTCCTCCAGCTCCGTCCTCGTTCATCCCACTCCTCACCACCTTCCTCCAGGTGACGTCAGAGCGAGTCGACCTCTGAGAGACCATCGAGGGGGATTCTCTCATCTCTTTCTATCTTTATTGCTTTCGTAGTGTAATGTTTCCTCTTTCTTAGTTGTAAAAAATGTTTGATTAGAAATCCATGATTGTTTCTCTCTCTTATATTTTCACAAGTAGATTAGCTAGATAAAATTTCATTGACCTAGTCTCTTGCTTGATAAAAAATATCAAAAAAAATAGAAAATATAAAAATGACAAAAACAAATAAAAGTGAAACGTGCATCTTTCAAAACCAAACGTTCGCCGCCCCGCGTTTGACCCAGGACTCACTTTTCGAGTTTTGGTTATAAATTTTATCCGATTGATAGATTTTCTCGTGAATCAAACTACGACGACAGGTTTTCCAAAATCCAAACCTTTCCACGTGCGAATCCGACATCATCATTTTGGCGCCATTGCCGGGATGCAATGCTTTTCGATTTTTCTCGCATTTTCCCGCATTAATTACATAGTTTTCTAACCTATCTTTCTTCTTCGATCTATTGTCTTGCAGGAACCCGATCGAGGAGCTGAAGGTGGTAAATTGGAGTAAAGTATGGGTAGAGACATTTGTAAGTTTATCCCCCGCCACCCTGTTGAACGCACGAACCGCTACGCGTTTCTTTTTATTTGTCACGGAATAATTCAATTTAAAACTATCTAATTATTTACAATAAATAGAAGAGAGAGAGAGAGTAAGAGAGAAAGAGAATATTACACAGAGAAATCAAAATGTGATGTAGAATAACCAAGGAATTTATCATTAAGGAGATTGTTCATTTCACTCTTACAACTACAAAGCATAAAACAATTACTCTAGAAAGCCATAAATTTACTCTAGAAAGCGTTAAAAGAATTGAGGGAGAAATGTCCTCCTCGACGATTGCTTGGAGGACGAGCAAAACTACATTAGAATGCAGTAAATCTATACTAGAAAGCAGTAAAAAGAATAGAGAGAGAAATCCTCCTCGACAGTTGCTTGGAGGATGAGCCGGACGGGACGACGCCTGGATGAAGGAGAACGAAGCAGGATGAAGGAGGACGAAGCAGAAGAACGGGAATGGAGCAGCACGCCGTCGTCGTCGCGGGATCCACTTCCGAAGGGGGACAAAAATTTGGACTTTATCTCGCGAGAAGTATCCCGGGTGTGGGACAAGCTTCTCTTGAGCTTTGGAGGGGTAGAGAGGAGAAGGAAGGGATAAGAATTTCGTATGGAGGGGGTCTCCATTTATAGTTGCAAGGAGTGGGGGCAAAATGGACATTACAACTTTCAAATAATAAATGAGGGGTCTATAGTGACGGATAAAACCGTCGCTAAAGCCTCCTTCGTGGGCGTCGTGGGCGGCTCGCACACGCCTGATCGCCTACTCTTGCGCGCAACGCCTACGCACGTCCGCTGATTCTCAGCCGTCTGATCGCGAGATTGGACGACTTAAGTTGCACCTTCACTCGCTGCATTACGCGCCCGCCCGCATGCGATCGCGCGTTACGCGCGGGCATGCGTAAGCGCGTCATCTTGATTGAGCGCGCGTGGCCGTTGGATCGCGATTGTGCGGTCGATCGGAGGCGCGCCACCACTCCAATTTCAGCGTGGCGAGGCGAGAACGCACGTCCCCGCTTCGCGTTAGAGCGCTCGACCAACGCGTTGGGGTTGCGTTTATGTCGAGCACCTGACTTTGGCTCGGGCGTGTCGCAGCCGTTGGATCTTGATCCAACGGCGGGGAAAGGCAGATGCGGAGACTGCAAAGATTGCATGTGGCCGTTTAGGCAGCCGAGATGGCACCACGTGGCGCCATCTTGGCCGTCCATCTTCTGGAAGTTGTAGATGGTGCCACAGATGTCGGATTGACTCGATTTTTGCGTCGTTGGGCTGCGATCGTCGATCCGAATTCATCTGTGTGGTCGGATTTGTCATCTGAAGTGCGGGTTTTTACCATCCTGGCCCTTGATCTTCTAGGGTTCCCCGGTCACTAACTGATGCTACGGATACCTGATTAGGGCGATCTTGGAGTCGTTGAACTCCAATCGTCGCCCTGATCACATCCGTGCGGTTGGATCTTTGATCCGAGGCCCCGATAAAATGTTTGCCCTGTCCAAGCACATAAAAGGAGATAATTAACCTCCATTTTATTCAAACTACTCTAAATGCAAGATGATGCATGTTATGCAATATTTATATCATGAAATGCAATCCTATGCTTAAGAAATGCATAAATAGACATTTTAAGTAGTGTAAATGTGTTTACATCACACCCCCACTCTAGTTTCCATTTTCCCACACTGATAACTCAAACTCAAATCAACATAGGTGCTTGCATAAACCCTAGGATAGATTTAATTGTTTGATTGTCACTTCGCCTCACCTCACCCACCTGCATATATTAAAAAAGAAAAATACTCTTCTCTTGTGGGATTTAACTAAAAGCTACACACTAAACACCCACAACTTCTCATCCTAAGGCACACAATCACATCGATTCTACCACTTAACCAGAATTTGACCTATGGATCCGATACACCTTAACTCAACACACAAATAAGTGAGTAGACAATTTGAATAAGTTAAAAATCTTATGTGCCTTAATCAAGTGGTGCAACAGGCCAATTGATTGACTGTTTGAGCTGCACCACTTAATATAAAAGTGATTCATCAGTAGCTTGCCACTTAGGGTTGATTTTTAGGACTGAACCAAGCACTCCACTTTTTTTTTTCTGATTTCTAAAGGAATACATCATCATCAGTGCTTGTAAAACTTGGAGTGTTCTATTGAACCTTGATTGAACCAACCTAACGATTAAACCCTAAAAGCTACTAAAAAAGGTTAAACCCTAAAAGACACATCATCAAATAACCTTGTTTGCAAACCCTGGTTGTGTACGCACACACATTTGAATTAATTATTAAGGGCACAACCCATCTAAAGGACCCATCACATTCCAAGAGCATAATCATCCCAAGCCTAATTAAAATTGTGTAGACATTGGCCTTAAGGATTGATTCTCTCTTCGGGGCTCAGACTAAGATTATTTTTTATTAATCTGCTTCTGCTGGTCCATCTGATGTCTAGCTAGGGGAGTAGCGTCAAACGACTGCGGCTAGGGGGTATACTAGGAACCGGAGGTACAAGCCAAAGGAAGAACCTTCTCCCTAGCCCCTCCTTCTAACTGGTTGGATTGACCGGATAAAAGTAGACCAAATCGGTTATAATCCCAAGACAGGTCCTAGGAGTCTGTAGGACTTTAAGCTAACCCACCTAAGGATAGGGTTGATTGCTTGTATTGCAGGGTTCCTTTCTCTCTTCTGATTTCCCTCCTATTTTACCATGTATCATTCCACATCTTACATGCATTTCCCATCCTACCCTCCTACCAACACTTATCCCCAAGATGATTACTATACCGACTTGACTTATGACTACCCATCTCCTAGCCGGGACAACTTTGATTAGGGATACGATACCGAACCTCAGTGCTAGGGCCTAACCCTAGACAACAAGACTACGATTACTATCCTTCCCAGAGCTACAATGATTATAGATCTCCAACCTTTGATGATTGAACCAACCCAATCTACAATCAAGAAGGATATGTTGATTATAACACTTACCCTCCCCAGTATTCCACTGAATATAGGTCACCACCATTCTTTGAACAACCTAAAACAACCTACTATCAAGGAGGGACCCGAGAACCTCGATATCCTAACTCCCCTAGACTTAACCCAAACCTACCCAAGCCTGAATCGAACAATTCGGTTCAGGTGAACCAGGTCTAAGACAAGGTGTTGGCTAACTTGAGGAACACCATCCAATCTTTAGAAGCTTAGCCAATACCATGCACTGAAGCATTGGAGCTTATGATCAAAATGACTGATGAACTTAATAATTCTCTATTGGATTTGCTCCAAAATGTTAGGGACAATGGCCTGGGTGAGTTTCTACTTGGGAAATTGTCGAGGTTGAGGATGAAATTTGTGGTTGCCCTAGTCCAATCTTAAGATGATTCTCATGATGAAACCCCTTCAGGAGAGCTAATGTTTGAACCTGCTCAGGCACCTATTTGGGGGGATACATATGCTGAGATCGGGGATGACCAGGTTGGGCTGTAGCAATCCATTGAGGATGAACCGAGTTTCTCACCCGAGATCCCAGAGCTAGGGAATGACGAAAAATATGTCTCCATGGACCATGAAATGACATATGATTTTGAGACATATATAAATTAGAATCATGAATTCTTTGATTCTGAGGGTGAGGAATCTGTTAGTGAAGTCTCATTGGAGCTTAAGGAGAATGATTTTAGTGAGACTAATGGGCTCGAGGAGCAAGATGAACCATTTGATAGCTTGATTATTGAAGATTATGATCTTGCTGGGGCTAACTTGGATGATCCGAATCTTAATGATTCAATCAGTAGCCCTATTACTCAACCACACCCTGAAAAGCTGAATTATGATATTTTTGAGATCACCAGACCCAAGTCAATCCTGATTCAGCCACAATTCTTGGACTTGGGTATTTTAGATGGGGTGTACAACAATCTGGAGGTCCCAGAAACCTTGATCTTGGAGGATAGGAAGTTGGAAATAAAGATTTGGGAAGCTACTTCTGAGGGAACTATGATTTTGGATCTAAGGGTACCTATTGACCTAAAACCACCTACTTTCTATCAGGACCCTTATGATATCTTTCACATGCAACCCAAGCTCAGATTCATTGATTATCTTTTTGAGTTGAAATCTAAAAGGACATCCGAACCTATTGAACCATCTCTACACATTGTCCAACACTTTAGTCTGGGGTTGCACACCACAAAACTGTAGGCTTGGCCCCATAAATACAACAATCTTTGGTTATGGGTGATTTTCATCTAGAACCTTAGAACCACTAGACCCTGGGGCATGGGTTTGCACCACAACTTGGTCCAAGTCTGTGAACATCTTTTGCTAGCGGGTCTGAGGATTAATCTTTTGATTTTGATTCTGACCTGCACTTGTGAATTCTTCATTTCTTCCTTGTAGGTATTTTATGCCTAGCTAAAGGCATTAAACTTAGCACGTGTGTATACTCTCTTCTCTCTGTGGAGCTAATTGGCTTGTCACGAAATTCAGGTGATATTCTATTATTCCGCCCTTTTCATGTCTTTATTTTTACAATGAGGACATTGCATCATTTTGGTAGGGGGTGGATACTTAAACCTGAAATTGTTTCATTAGCTCTGTAGAATTTCTTTCATTTTCTTTTAAAAAAATGAAAAGTAAAAAAGATAAAAAAAAGAAAAAAATAGAATTAAGGGAAGAGAACTTAGACTTTTGGAAGTTATTAACTTTAGGAAATGATACAATAGGACCTAAAGACTTAGACTCTTCAGGTATTCAGGTTTAATTAGCTCGTGTGTCCACTAAAATGTGGACTTAGTCTCGAATCCTCGCCAATTCATTTTACTTTAATTTGGTGAATAAATTGGGATGATAAGTACACGACTTATCAACCCACCCTCTGATTTGAGGTGATTTTAAGTATAAGCATTTACACACTATTTGCACTGACTCACTTTCCAGCAGTTTTTATGGAAATTGGATAGCTAATGAACTGTCTAGGGTGGTATGGCTTCCAAGTTGTCAGTGGTAACAGCTCATCAGTCAGTTTTCAAGAGCCCAGTCACAAGACCATTTTCTTTGTACTGCCTTTAGGTAAATCTTAGATCAGGGAAGCCACCTACTTAAAAAAAATAAATAGAAAAGGAGAAAATAAAAAAAATAAACATAAAACAAAAGCACACTTCACCGCATGAGTATGGCTACAAGTGATGTGAAATTTAGCGTGATTTGTAATTAGGGTTTTTAGAGTCATTGTAACACACGAAATCGCATGCACTTTTAAAATTTATAACCTAGATAGAGGAGTATCCAAATTCATCCAAGGAGGCCAAATATTTGCAAAAATAAGTCTCTTGCTTGAAAATTGAACTCAACTTTCTTTTTTCGTGTTTTTCAATATATATTTTTTTTAGGGTTTTGAAATAGCGACAACATGAGTTTTGTTGGCAACGGAAAACGTCTAACACCTAACTCACCACACTACTACTAAAGTGGCAAGTAGAGACTCTCCCTAAGCTCACTTTAGGCACGTGAAGGCCTAGAGTAATTAGGGAGAGGGAGTGAAAAGTGATAGAAACCATATTATAAAAATTGCAACAAAATGGAGTAGAATTGAAGGCAACTTGATTGATGCAAAAGTGTTTTACATAAAAGCCTAGTAAAGGAATGCTTCTACTACTAACAACAAAAATAAAAATAAATAAAACACTAATCCTGATGATGTTGGTGAAGAAGAGATGGAGGCTTCTTGCTCCAAGCTTGGTAGCTCCCAGGCTTGAAAAGAAGATCTCCAACTCCTTCCTTCTATAACTCCACCAAAATGGTGTCCTCCAAGGCAAGCCCAAAGGGGGCATGCCCTAAGACTCTCCTTAAGGGTGGATGTCCACCCTAAGTACTTCTCCCTTGCCTGGCTATCCTCCTGATGAAGAAATGCTCCTCCTTCTTGGCGTGGCACAAGAAGAAGAGGGAAGGGAAAGAAGGCACTAAGGGGGCAGGTAGGATGCCCCCTTAATCTTCTTCTCTTCTCCTTCTTCTTGGCCATGAGTTGTAGGTGGGTCTAAGGTGGAATGTGTAATATGTGGAAAGATTCATGAGAAATAGGAGGAAGAAAGGTGCCCTGTAATACAAGCAATCAAACCTATCCTTAAGTAGGCAAGCCTAAAGACCTACAGACTCCCACAACCCGTCTTGAGATGAAGTAATGATTTGATCTACTTCTGTCTATTCAATCCAACCAGTTAAAAGGAGGTACTGGGGAGAAGGTTCTTCCTTTGACTTGCGCCTTCGGTTCCTAGTGTACCCCCCAGCCACGATCGTTTGATTTTGCTCCCCTAGCTAGACATCAGATTAAACAGTAGAAACAGACTAATCGAAAATAATCTCGTTCTGGGCTCTGAAGAGCGAGTCGAATCCGTAAAGCCAAAATCTACTCTATTTTATTTAGGGCTAGGTTAGAATGTGCTTTGGAATGTGATGGGCCCTTTATCTGGGTTGTGCCCTTAATGACTGATTGATGTGTGTGTGCGTGCACAACCAGTGGTTTTCAAGCAAGATTATTTTTGATGAGGTGAATTTTAAGGGTTCAAATCTTACTTAGTAGCTTTTAGGATTCAACTTTAGGTATTTTCAAACAAGTTTTGTTGGCACACCAGGTTTTCAAAGCACACGTGAAGATGTTTTCCTTTAAAACTTAAAAGAATGTGGAGTGCCTGGTAAATCCCTAAGGGTTGAACCTAAACGGCAGCTACTTGATGAGTTGATTTTAATTGAAGTGGTGCAGCCCAATCAACTCAAACAATTGGCCTGTTGCACCACTTAATTAGGCACACAAGTGATTACCTAATCTGATTTCTACTCAATTATGTGTTTGGATGTGTGTACCGACTCCAAAGATCGGTTTACCGGTTGAGTTTGAAAATCAGATGATGTTGTGTACCTCTGTGAGATTTTTTTTTCTTTTAAATGTGGAGGTTGAGGCGTGTATGGGTGTCAAACAACAAACAATCTAACCTTAGAGTTTATAAGAACACCTAGGGTTGATTGATGTTTGTGTTATTATATGGTGGAATGAAATCTAATGGGTGGGAGGTGGGAGATAACTCACAGAACCTTCAACAATCTATCACTTTTGCACATCTCGAAAGAGTACCTGCAATCATAACAAGAAAGGAGAAAAGTGAGGTAAATGATTCGTAAGTTGGAAAACAAGAAAAAAAATCAAAGAGCATCGCCTCCCGAGCAACGACGCCAAAATGTTGAACGCACAGGTTGCTACACTAACATGTTTGGTTTTGAAAACCTGTCGTTGTAGTTTGAAAGCGAAGAACTCGTGTTCAACAAATAAAATTTATACCGGAATAGAAATCCCAGGTCGAACTCAGGGAGGCAGACGTTTGATTTAAAAATACGAGTTTGTTTTATTTGTCACGAAGTAGAATAATTGATTAGAAACTATCTATCTATTTACAATAAATAGAAGAGAGCAAGAGAGAATATTACAAATAAAAACCAAAAAGAGATGTAGAATGAACATGGAATTCATTATCAGAAGGATTGTTCATTACACTAAACATTACGACTAGAAAGCGGGAAAATGATTACATTAGAAAGTAGTAAATCTATTCTAGAAAGTAGTAAAAAGAATGGGGAGAGAGATATCCTCCTCGACGGTCGCTTGGAGGACGAGCCGGATGGGACGACGCCTGGACAAAGGAGGACGGAGCAGGACGAAGGAGGACGAAGTAGGAAGAATGGGAACCGAGCAGCACATCGTCATCGTCGCGGGATCCGATTCCAAAAGGGGGACGAAAAATTGACTTTATCTCGTGAGAAGCATCTCGGGTGTGGGACAAGCTTCTCTTGACCTTTGGAGATGGAGAGAAGAGAAGGAAGGGATGAGAATTTCCTGTGGAGGCGGTCTCCTTTTATAGTTGCAAGGAGTAAGGGCAATTTGGTCATTTTAATTTGAAAAACATTAAATCAGGGGTCTTTAGTAACGGATAAAACCGTCGCTAATGCCCCATCGTGGGCGTAGTAGGGTGCCACCCGCACGACTGCTCGCCTGCTCGTGTGTAACGCGCGCTCCACGTTTAGCTGATCTCACGATTGGATGGCTTAAGTCGCGCCTCTGCTCACTCCTCAGCGCTCGCCTGCCCGCGTCTGATCTCGCGTGAGGTGCGAGCGTGCAATAGCACATGGGCGCTATCAAGCGCCCACAGCCGCTTGTTCTTCATCGCACGGTCGCACGCACTCGCTCGCCGCACCTGCTCGCCTCCTCATGCGGATTCGAACCCACGCCTTAAGGCGACTAAGCGCCTTATCCACTATGCTGCATGCGTAGATGGGCGGGCGGCCGATCTTCTGAACATGCGATCAGGACCGTTGGATTGAGATCCAACGGTCGAGATAGCTCCTTCCAGCGATTCTTCAGGATCTTCAAGCGCCAGCTGAGCTGCTCTTTCAGCCATTAGATCTTGATCCAACGACGGAGATGCGTGGGCACTAGAATCTTCAGTGATTGAGGGTAGCTGGTTGGGTGGCCAAGATGGCACCACGTGGCACCATCTTGGCCGTCAATCTTCTGGATGATGTAGATGGTGCCACAGGTGTCGAATTGAGTCGATTTTTGCGTTGTTAGGCTGCGATTGTCGATCCAAATCCATCCGTGCGGTAGGATTTGTCATTTGAAATGCAGAATCACACCATCTTGGCCCTTGATCTCCTTGGGTTCCCCAATCTCTATCTGATGCTACAGATGTCTGATTAGGGTGATCTTGGAGTCGTTAAACTCCAATCATCGCTCTGGTCACATCTGTACGGTTGGATCTTCGATCCAAGGCCCCGATAAAAGTTTTGCCTTATCCATGAACATAAAAGGAGAAAATTAACCTCCATTTTATTCAAACTAATCTAAATGCAAGATGATGCATGTTATGCAATATTTATAGTATGCAATGCAATTCTACGCTTAAGAAAATGCATAAATAGACATCTTATGCAATGTAAACATGTTTACATCACTTCATCCCCAAATTCTTCATGGGGTTGATAATGTCTCGAAATCTCATGTACATTGCCTTGATTGTTTCACCTTTCTCCATCCTGAAACAGTCATAGCTTTCTGTTAAAATAGATATGCATGTTTCTTTAACTTTACTAGTACCTTCGTAGGTGACTTGAAGTGTGTTCCATATCTCGTACGTGGACTCGCATGTAGAGATACGGTTGAACTCCTCGATTGATAATGCACAATAGAGTACATTCATTGCCTTTGCATTCCCAGCGATCTTCTTCTTTTGATCCACTGTCCAAACAACTACTTCCTGCGGCTCCAAATTCATGTACTTCTTTTGGATGAGAGTCCATGAGTCTTCAACCATGGCCTTGAGGACGATTTGCATCCTCCTCTTCCAGTATCCATAGCCTATCCCATCAAAGTAGGGAGGACGTGTGGATGACTAACCTTTTGTGTGCTTGGCTAATGATACCATTGCGAGAGAGAATAATTACTTCTTTTCGTATCCTGTTCTGATACCACCTATAGGATCCGTAAGGCACATGCACACTAGAAGGGGGGATGAATAGTGTGGTATATAAGAAATTGCTAGAAAAAAAACCACAAAAAGCACACGAGATATATAGTGGTTCCCCTCACTTAGGTACTCCACTACCTAAGTCTCTCGACTTAGGATTTTTAATCTGATTCCCTTAACCCAGAGGGAATCAATTTACTAATAACCTGAGGTAATTAAAGGGTTACCTCAACCCAATTACAAGTTGACAAAAAGAAATAAAGAATACAGGTGTAAGCAAGATATAAATAAAAGCTTACAACTAATTCCTAAGTCTCCAACAAGTGTATTTCTTAATAGATGATATATAAACTCTAACTAGAATGTGAAAGCAAAAATAGACAATTTACTAAGAACTCAATTGCCTTGGGAACTTGTTGCAACCAGAGAATAGCCTTGTGAAGAGAGCAACAAGACAAGCTTCTTTGCAGCTAGAAAATTGGAAAAAGAAGGTGTAGGCAAAGAGAATATTTTTAGCTTGTTGATTATTTGCAAATGATACTCAAGAAGTGTATATATAGGCTACTAAACAACTTCCCTACGAATACTAGCCGTTAGGGGCAAAAAGGGAAGTGTAGGATTAAGTTTAATTGGAAAATAGCCGTTCAGATTAGATACAACGATTAGTTGGTACTGGTACTAAACTTTTGGAGCCAGTACTGACTACCTAGAGTCAGTTCAATGGTGCTTGGGGTATCGGTATTGATCACTGGTACTGGTACTCAGTGCATTCTGTTGAGTACCGACAAAATCACTTTGTACCGGTACTGATCATAGGTACCGGTACTTGTGACTCACAGGCTATGGGGCTATGACCTACATGTACCAGTACTTGTGATTAGTACCGGTACTTGTTGTTCATAGTTTGGACTTAGGCCCAAACCTATGCCTAGCATGTAGCGGTACTTATGACTAGTACTAGTACTTTCTACAAGTACTTAATATTATAAGTGAAAGTCAATTTAGAGAAAACCCATCTAATCTATACGACTTTGACGAGTCGACTTTCCTCTTTGTGTTGTAGTATTTAAGTGGTGGAAAAATTGACTAATCAAAAAAAATAAAAAGAACCACTCATAGAAGAGCGAGTCGTGTCCACAAGGAGGTAATTATGCAATAAACTCTCAATTATTTTATATTCTTTCGGTAAATTATGAAATCCCTATTCAAATCTGACATAAAATGTGATGGAAAGTAAATTCACAATAGCTTAAAAAGATAAGGGTATATGTACAGTTTTCCCTCACTAAAATCTTCAATAAATATATGATGATTTTGTGTAATTTTCATGTGACATATACTAGAGAAAATTCGTGCACAGGTTAAGCTCAAAACCAATCTTGAAATAGGTGAATATCATTAATGTGCAATTATCAGAGAATATGAGTGTGCATGCGCAATTTTACCATAATATAATAATAATAAATAAAAATCAAATTCTGGAGGCAATGGCAGTGAATGTAATTTTTATTTGAATTAAAATAGAGCATTTGCTCTCTCTCCTCCACGCGAGAGAGAGAGAGAACACGGGCAGGCTGTGGACGCGCAAGGGAGGTTGGCGAGGATGAGGCCTCTCCGATGGAGGTTGCGGCGTCGACAGAGATGGCCGGAGGTGGCTGGCCAGCGGAGGAGAAAGCTACAGCCGCAACCGCTGTCTCCTGCGAAGGTGCTGGAGGTTGAGGTGCATGCCTGCGGGCGCGGGTGGTGGTGCGGAGTAGCGCCTGTTGTTGACGTGGTCTCGATCGTGTTTTAATAGTTAATTACGTTGTAGTATAGGTGATCAAGCGTCGTCAACAAATAAATGTTTTATTACTCGAAAACCTAAGTATCCGAGGTCGAACACATGGAGCAATTGAAATTTATTACTAATCTCAAGAATGTAATTGAACACTTAATTACTCAAAATGTAATTCAAATATAAATGCATGAGTTTGAAAAGCAATTGTGGAAAAAAGAAGAAATTGGACGTCTGATCACGGGATCAGATGTCTTAAAAGATGTTTCCCTTCTTTTATTCTTCTTCTTCTTCTGATTTTTCTTCCTTTCTTCTTTCTTCTCTGCAGTGCCTTGCTTCTTTTCTTCTTATTTTCTTCTGTCTTGCTTCTTTCTTCTCCTGTAGTATCTTTCTCCTTACGGGTCCTCCTACTTGGCTCTGCTTCCTTGGTTCTATATTCCTTTGCCTTCAATTCCCTCTTCCTCTTCTGCTTATCTTTACCTTTCTCTATTTCTTCTTTCTTCTTCAATTCTCTTTTTCCTCCGCCTCTTCCTTTTCTTCTCTTTTTCCTCTGCGAAGGCTTCCTTCCTTCTGCTTCTTCTCCTTAGCGGCTAAGTGTTGGCTTCTTCCTTCTTCCTTCCTTCCCTGCACAAACCACAGCAAAGCAAAACCTATCCTTCTACCTACACCCGCATGTCTCTCTCTCTCTGTGTAAACCACTCTCAGCACGCTCTCCCAGAGCCAGGTAAACGGGTCGGATCTCGCGCCTGGGTCCAGGCGCACCGGCGTGAGGGTGGTGCACAAGGAGTGCTCAGGGCAGTGTCAGGTCAGGTCACCAGATCCGTGTGGTGAAATCACTGACGAGGCAGTGAGATAGGTGAGGGACCTCACCCCAAGTGCATTCGAAGGCAACCGGCTGATATGACAAAATCAATATAAGTCACTCCAGCGCTTTGTAAGTTAACGATGTGGGACTAATGCTCACTGCCTTCTCTCGCGCGCCCGCAGGAGTCCATCCCTCAATTGCCACAGCTGCGGACTTTGCAGCGTCTCTTGCTGGATCAGATGTCTTCGTGATGCTTCCCTGAGTTAGCTGCACCTGGAGCCCTGCAATCCTGTGACCTGGAGCAAGCGTGGAGCTTCTTCAAGTTACCGTTAATGGCGGCAGGGGCGTGGAACCTGTCAGACATGAAAAGAGCCTAGCGGCTTAATCAGATCACCGAGGGACCTTCGCCGTGTCACGTGGAAGGTGAAACGCTAGGTGGCAGGCCGTGGGGCGGCCTGGGCGTGCATGCCTAGATTGCCCTGTGGCCGGATGGATGGGTGTGTTCGGGGGACTGTTGTGGTGGCATAGCGGGACTGTGGATGAGTGGAGATTATTCAGTGAGGTGAGGCAGAGGTTATGTGATGGTCGGCGAGGCGTGTGGGGTTGCGGAGCGATGGGAGCGTCTCGTCGGAGGGTGGCCGGAGATGAGGAAGGTGATGGAGAACAGCGGCGGTCGAGGGATGTTTGATGAAATAAAATAAGGGAGATGAAAGAGGGGATAGAGAAGAATAGTTTTAACCTAACTAAAGGGACTAAGGGGACGAGGAGGCGGTCGGCAGTACCTGCTGTCGCCGGAGAAGAAGACGTCTAGTGGGGGAAGATGGCGGCGACGACGGGGCTAGGGCAGCGCGTGCGGGTGTTGCGCGACGTGGAGGACGATGAGGAAGACGGATCTACCACTGGTTTTGTGGTAGAGCGACGAGGAAGAGGAGGGGGGCTGACCGGAGCTTGCTGGACCCCTTGGCTGGAGAAGAAGGAGAGGAATTTGAGGTGGAATCCCGGCCAAGTCGAGCTGAGGAGGTGCGGCCGGAGTTGGGGTTTAATTTATAGGTGCTGACTGTGCTTCTGGTGAGTGGAGGGCACGCCTTCTGTCATCGACATCTCACCAGAAATGGAAGGTAGTTAGATACCCAAATCTCTCGTGCGTTTGCACGAGAGATTGGGTGCAAATTAGTGGTTGTGATCGGGCTCAGATGGAAGGGGATTCCTCAGAGAATCTCCCTTCCAATTCTGGAAGATCTCTGAGGGATCAGAGAGTATCCCTTCTCTAACCCTCGCCGGAATAGGATCTCTCCCCAATAATGGTGGAGGGACCTGATTATAAGATTGGCGAGAAATCTAGGGGGGTTTATGTGATGGTTTTCAAAAGATAGGGACCAAAATGTGATTGGGTGTACTAAATTGCAAAGTAGGTCAAGATGACCTCCCCGTAGGTCCAAATTTTGGTACAAACCTAATTTGGACATAAGGAATCTAATGGTGAAGTTGTATTTTAGGTTTGACCACGTTTGACTGGACATTTTGCGTAAAAATGTAAATTAGGTCAATTGATGAGCTAAGACCCTAATCTTGCTCAAACTAGGTTCCAAAGGCCAGTTTGAATGTTCTAAACCCTAAGGGATATTTTTCCATGATTTTTAGAGGGTTTACTTGATTTTTATCGTGACCGGGACCTTGTTGAATTAAGCGGGCCTATTTTAGGGTTACAAGATATCATTTAATTCCTGGATTGCTCATGAACCCATTCCTGATTGAATCACCCCACTTTTTATCTCATTTAGACCATTTAACCTTTGTTTTGTCTCTGAGAAATCCCATTTATGCACTGCAATGGTAAAATTACAGTTTTAACCTTTATTTCATGTTTTCTTCTCAGAACACTTATTCCTTCAATTAAGCCCTCTTCTAAGTCATGTAGGAGCCTTTATTATCTTTATTAGGTCAAAATGAGATAGTTATGGCTCATGATGAGGCTCTCATCACCTACGGGTTCCTGCAGGGGTGTGGGCGGTGTGGTGCAATGCCTGTAGAGAGGCTTGCTAGGGCGTGGCTACAGGCGCGCGGTGGTGATGGGTGCGCTTGCAGGAAGGAGGGCGCGGTAGTGGTGAAGGCGCGCAGTGCCTACGAGTGCAGCTGGAGGATGCTTGGCGTGCGTTCCTGCTATGGTGAGGGCGTGCGGGCAAGAGGGTGCACGCTTGTGGAAGTTGCGGACAGGAAAAAGGAGGCACTGGAAGGGGGTAGCGCCTGCGGGTGAAGCGGAGCGGGTACTGCAGAGGGCTGAAGGCGCTGGTGTGCGGGCGCTCTGCAGAGGTGCAGGTGGGTGCACCTGAGGTGGCTGCAGGCTTGGTGGATGGGCGCTTAAGGGCACTTAGCGCCTGCGTGAAGGCATCGCTTGCAGTCGCACAAGGTTGATGGCGTTGTGAACACTGGAAGGGCGCGGAGATGGTGCTGGCAGGTGCAGGCTTGGTGTGGCATGGTGGGTTGCAGCGACCAGGGGGGTGTTCCTGCGACGGCTGACGACGCAGGGCACCCCCGGTTGACTTGCCAGCCCCTCCCCCTCACCTTGCGCGGCGCCATGCTCCGCGCAAGGTCGCCGGAGCATGGTGCTGGCAGGTTTTGGCAAGAGGGACCTGAATGCAAAGAACGAAGGAGAGTTAGGGGCAAAAATGTGAGGGTTCAAAAGTTGAGGGCCAAAAAGTAAATATATGAGGACCAAAGTGCAAAGTTGGTCAAGAAGGTTTCTTCTTAGGCTCAAGTTTTTATACATGACTAATTAGGACCTAAGGAATTTGATGGTGAATTTTATTTCTAGATTAAACCTTGTTTGACCGATCAATTTATGCAAAAACCCAAATTAAGTTATTAATTGGGCATGGTTCTTAATGTAGGTCAAAATGGGATCTGAAGGCCAAATTGAAGGTTCTAAACCCTAGATATTATTTTTCTATGAATTTTAGAGGGTTTATTCTATTTTTACTTTGCCTCGAACCTCGTGAATTGAAGTGGGTTTGTTTTAAGGTTACAGATTATCATTTAGTTCCTTGGAATTGCTGTAGCCCTTGTCAGATCATCCAACTTTCCTTCTTATTCGGTTTGCTTGACCTGTGTTTGGACCCTGAATTACCCTGTATGCAGATTATACTGGTAAAATTGCATTTTTACCCCTTATGACTTGTTTTCTCCTTAAATTCAGAATTCTCTGAGTTAAGCCTTTCCTTGAGTTATGTAGGAGCTTTTATCCTTTGTATTGGGTCAAAATGAGCTAGTTATGGCTTATGATGAGGTTCTCATCATACCCCCATGCCTAGCTTTTGCTAGTCCCTTAGCAAAAACTTAAGGTTTCAACCCTTGTTCTAGACCATGAAGTTCTTAATAGCTTTAGATAAGTGCTTTTTTATTTGAGCTTAGATTAGGTTAGAATGCTGACCATAGGCCTAAAAGGTACTCTAGTACCAATCAAGATCCAAATCTGTCTAGCCTTAGCCTCAGTCTTTAGCAAAGGTTTTTAAGGCCCATAAGAACTAACCTAAGGTTTGTTGGACTTTGTGGTTAAAGCACCCGTGCTTGAAATGATTTTAGCCTTGGCTCAGTTCGCAGTGCGTTTTATAAGAGAGAGATAGAAAGTTTTTCTGTTTGGAGAGTTTTCTCTCTCTTTTTCTTTTTAGTTCTAGTAGAGGATTGGCTTTTCAACACGGTCTGTGTCAGATTCCTTGCTCCCATCATCAATCCTCAAGGGTTCCTGGCGATCAATGCTTCGAGATAGCACCACCCATGGCAACCCCCGGAACCCTGGCTATTGAGATTTCGAGATAATCCCATCCATGGTGTTCCGTGGCCGAATCCAGACCCTGGCAATTGACACTTCGAGATAATGCCATCCATGGAATCTGAACCAGCAGAGTGCTTACATGCCCCCAGTAGGATATGTAAATATCCTAAGAGACAAGCACCGAGGAGATGATATTTTGTTACGCATCTTTGAGGGGATTTCCCGCCTCTCCGCGCTGGGAACTCGTCCAAATCAACTTGTGTTGATCGGCCGCTCCTATTCTAGGTGTTCTTTTCAGAATTTTGTGACGCTTCTGCGTGATTTTGAATTTTACGCTTATTGAACCAGGCTGTGTGTGAGGTTAGGGTGCTTAGGTTACTGAGTCCCGTAAACCAAAAATTAGTTAACGAGGCCAAATACTCCCTAAGCCTTGGACCTAGTACTTAAGCTTTTCATTTTCCTCAACCTCTTGAGGATTGTCTAGATCTTAATGGGTACTAAGAGTCTATTCAAGAATGCCTAAGGTTTGCGTTCTTACTAATCTCATTATGCACTTTTCAGTTATTTTCTTGAATGAGGTCTAGAACTTAGGTTAATTCCTTAGTTCCTTATTAATGATTATCACCTTTTCTCATAATTTTGTGCTCCTTTTTCATTTTGTTTCTTTTCTCCTTCTTCACAAAATTTCCTTCTCCTCTTTTCCTCTTATTCTTTTTCAAAAATTTTTAATTTTTATGGTGTTTTTGGCATATGTGAATTTTTTTGTTTGAAACCTTTTCTTACAAGTTTTGCACTTTCATACCCCCCCATGCCTAAGATTTGCAATGTCCTCATTGTAACCTAGGGGGTTTTTATTTAACTTAGTTCATTCCTTAAGACAGAAATTTGAATGAGTGAATGGGTCGGGTTGAATTTTTGCGGACGATTTCTAATCCCAGATGCAAGCATCTGAGGTGGGGTCGGCTGTCTACAAGGGTGAACCTTAAGTGCAAAAAGGTGTCAGAAAAAGTTTTGGATTTTTAGGAAAATGACGGGTTGCCTCCCGTTAAGCGCTGAGTTTTACGCCATCGGCTGGGCGCAATAAGCTCAAGGGGAATGGAGGATATAAGATGCTTCAGCCAAATCAGTAGAAGTTACATCAATGAACGGCTTGAGTCTCTGACCGTTCACGATGAAAGGATCAGAATCATGGCTGAGTGGACTGATTTCGATTGCTCCATTTCCAAAAACCTGTCGGACCAAATATGGTCCGACCCACTTGGATCTCAGTTTTCCTGGGAAGAGTTTTAGTCGGGCATCAAAGAGTAGGACCTTTTGACCAGGATGAAAGATCTTTCTCGAGATGTGTTTGTCGTGGAAGGCTTTAACCCGCTCCTTGTAGATTTGCGAGTTCTCGTACGCGTCTAGGCGTAATTCATCGATCTCGCTGATTTGGAGTTTTCTGTGGGTCCCAGCCTTGGAAAGATCTAGATTACAGTTCCGTACTGCCCAATAGGCTTTATGCTCTAGTTCGACGGGAAGGTGACATGCCTTTCCGTACGCCAGTCTAAAGGGAGACATGCCCAATTGGGTCTTGTGGGCGGTCCTATAGGCCCACAATGCTTCCGGAAGTCGAGACGACCAGTCCTTCTTGTCAGGTCGAACAGTAACTTGCAGGATTTTCTTGATCTCCCAATTAGACAGCTCAGCTAGACCATTAGTTTGGGGGTGGTAAGGAGTAGAGATTCGGTGAGACACCCCGTATTTGGTCATCAGTGACCTAAACTGAGCATTTGTGAAATGGGTCCCCCCATCAGAGATTATTGCACGAGGAATCCCAAACCTTGAGAAAATGTTTTGATGAATGAATTTGAGAACGATTTTGTGATCACAGGTTCGGGTCGGTATGGCTTCGATCCATTTGGACACGTAGTCCACAGCCAACAGAATGTATTCGAAACCATCCGAAACAGGAAAGGGGCCCATAAAATCAATCCCCCAAACATCAAAGATTTCGCATACTAAAATCGGTTGCATAGGCATCATGCTGCGATGGCTCATGTTGCCCAAAGTCTGGCAACGACTGCATGCCTTGCAGTGACTGTACGCGTCTTTGAACAGTGTGGGCCAGTAAAAGCCGCACTAGAGGACTTTTGATGCGATTTTATGCCCGGCGAAATGGCCACCGCATGCCTGGTCATGGCAGAAAGAGAGGATATTGTTGAATTCCTCTTCCGGGACACATCTCCGGATGATCTGATCGGCACCTATGCGGAAGAGGTACGGGTCTTCCCAAATGTAATACTTGGCATCGGCGCGTAATTTGTCCTTCTTGGCCTTCGGCCAATTGGACGGGATCTGATGAGATGCCAAGTAATTTACTACATTAGCAAACCATGGAAGGCTAGTACCAATAGTCAGCAGGTGCTCATCGGGAAAATGCTCAGTGATGGGTCCGGAAGGGTCAATTATTTCAGAAGGAGGACGGGACAAGTGATCAGCTACCACATTTTGCTTTCCCGCTTTGTCGCGAATCTCAAGGTCAAATTCTTGCAACAGCAAGATCCATCGGATTAATCGAGGTTTCGCGTCCTTCTTTGCAAGGAGATGCCTCACAGCTGTGTGATCCGAGTATATGATGACACGGGAACCCAGAAGGTACGATCTGAATTTTTCTAGGGCAAATACTACAGCTAGCAGCTCTTTCTCAGTAACCGTATAGTTACGCTGAGCCTCATCGAGTGTTTTGCTGGCGTAGTAAATGACCACAGGTTTTCCGTCAATTTTCTGCCCCAAAACCGCTCCTACAGCGAAGTCGGATGCATCGCACATGATCTCAAAGGGTTGAGACCAATCAGGGGACTGTAGGATCGGGGCTTGGGTGACTCGGTCACGCAGGATTTCAAATGCTTGAGTGCATTCCTTGGAAATTTCGAAAGGAACATCCTTGGAGAGAAGAGTGGTCAGGGGGCGCGCGATTTTTGAAAAATCAGGGATAAATCGTCGATAAAAACTGACATGCCCTAAAAAGGAACGGATGTCCCTGATCGAGCTAGGCATAGGAAGGTGAGAAATCAAATTAACCTTAGCTCGATCCATTTGGATACCTTTTTCCGAAATTGAGTGTCCCAGGACAATTCCCTCAGGCACCATGAAATGGCTCTTTTCCCAGGAAAGAACCAAATTCACATCGATGCACCGCCTGAGTATCTGGACCAAGTGCTGGAGGCAATCGTCGAATGATGCTCCAAAAACTGAAAAGTCATCCATGAAGACTTCCAGATAATCACCTACCATATCTGAGAATATGGCAAGCATGCATCGCTGAAAAGTAGCAGGTGCATTGCAAAGACCGAAAGGCATCCTTCGGAAAGCGTATGTTCCGAAGGGGCAGGTGAACGTGGTCTTTTCTTGGTCCTCAGGATGGATTGCCACCTGGTTATAACCGGAGTACCCGTTAAGAAAGCAGAAGAACCTATTTCCCACAAGTTTTTCGAGAATTTGATCAATGAAGGGTAGTGGGAAATGATCCTTCTTCGTGGAGGAATTGAGTCGGCAGTAATCTATACAGACTCTCCATGAGTTGGCTAATCGAGTAGGAATGATTTCTCCGGTCTCAGTCGTTATAGTGGTGAGTCCTGCCTTCTTGGGCACGACCTGAATTGGGCTCACCCAACGACTATCAGAGATCGGGTAGATGATTCCGGCATCTAACCACTTGATGATCTCCTTTTTCACGACCTCCTGCAGATTGGGGTTTAAGCGTCTCTGCATTTCACGAGAAGGTCGTGTGCCCTCTTCTGAATAGATATGATGAGTACAATAAGAGGGACTTATTCCAGTCAAATCATCGAGAGTCCATCCGATGGCTCTGCGATGTTGCTGGAGGACAACAATCAGACGAGATTCCTGTTCAGGACTGAGGTTGGAATTGATAATCACAGGAAGGGTCTGATTAGAACCCAAAAAGATGTATTTCAAGTGAGCAGGAAGGGGTTTCAGTTCGAGGATGGGGTTATCAGCAGCAGCGGGTGGTTCAATATAGATGTGAGGTTCAAGGGTGGGAGTTACTGGGTTGTTCATATCTGGATTCGACTCCTCTGTTTGCGGGTCAAGATCCTTCTGTGGTTGATGAGGCATAATCGAGTCATTCTGGAAGTGTGATTCATCAACCAAAGTCCTGATGTCACAAATTTGTTCGATGACACCGCAATTAATTCCTTGTTGGGCCTTAAATATATCAATTTTCAGTGTTTGATCTCCAAACTTAAGCTCTATTTGGCCCTCCTCACAGCTGATGTTGGCTCTAGCAGTAGCCAAGAAAGGTCTCCCTAGGGTTCTCAGGTGCGTCCATATCTAAGACTATAAAGTCCACTGGAAAATAGAAATCCCGCACTCTTACGATAACATCCTCGAGAATCCCTTTTGGTGACTTTATAGATCGATCTGCTAATTGTAATGTCACCTCGGCTGGTTTTAGCTCAGATTCTTCTAGATGGTCAAGTAAGGATGTGGGTATCAGGTTTATGGATGCACCCAAGTCTAACAATGCTCTATCAAATTGGGTACCACCTATCTTGCTGGAAATCAGGGGAGTACCAGGATCTTTTGCCTTGGGTGGGAGTCTACTGAGGATTACAGAGCTGGCTTGCTCTGACAGAACAATTGGGCTCCCTCCCTTGGTTCGCGGCTTACGCTGGGGTGTACATATATTCTTTAGAAATCGTGCGTAAGCTGGTACGTGGCGGATTGCATCCATCAAGGGGATGTTTATGTGGACCTGCTCAAAGAGCTTGACCAGGTCCTCCTCAGGGGCCACGGGTTTGGTGGTCTTCTTTCCCTTGGTCAAGGCCTCGGGAAACGGGATCTTGGTTGGTTCTTCTAGGATAGGTCCAGGTTGTGGATCCGGAACAGCGGTATCTTGGATAACTATCCTAGGGTCATGGTTATCAGGCTTGGAGTGGTTTGGATAATGCGGGTCTTGAGTTGTTTTACCACTACGTGTTGTTACAGAATTTAACCCGGCCTGATTTTGGTTTGGGTTTGGTAAGAGGGGTGGCTGCTGCTGAAATCCCGCATAAGAAGTTGAGGCTTCCATCTCGTCTGGAGATGGAGCAGTAGGGGCCTGATAAATCCATTGAGCGTGGCCTAAATTTGGATTCATAACGCGCTTCTGGGTTGGCACGTTATTTGGGTTAGGAAGAGGTTGGGAAGGGAGTGTGCCTGGCTGGCGAGAATTTGCCAATTGGGCCAGTTGAGTTTTAACCTCTGTAAGGTCGTCCTTGTGCTGTTTTTGAATAGCCGCATTCGTTCTTTGAATGTCAGCCAGAGTCTGAAGGATTAGGGACATTTGATCCTGATTTGGCCCTGATGGATAAGTAGGGTTGGGCCGAGGCTGAGGCGGCTGGTAATGACGAGAGGGCTGTGGGCGGGACTGAAAAGGTGGTCTTTGGGTTTGGGAATTTCCCGCCCACTGAAAATTGGGATGGTTTCGCCATCCAGGGTTGTAAGTGTTGGAGAATGGGTCGTTCTGGATGGCGTTGAGGATCTCGCAGGTCTGAGGAACCTCCTGAGGATCAGGGAAAGGGGGAATGGAGTTCCCCGGGCTAGTGTAGAAAGGATCGGATGATCCTCCGATCCAAGAATCAGATGGGGATGGATATGGATCCATCCTAGGGGAAGATCGGTGGAGGATGTTTTGCACAGTCTCCTGTGTGGAAGGAGGTTGTGCAAAGGAGTTACGCACGGAGGTGGCTCGCTGCAAGTGCTGAGTCAGGTCATCCACCTTCTTTTCAATGATTGAGACCTTGTCCAATCGACTGGCCATTAATTCCAGGTCGACTGATGCGGACAGGCCCTGCGTCTCATGTGCTCCCTTAAGATTCGTCCCTGCACGGGTATTCGTCCTGTCGAATAATCGCATGGAGTCATTGTTCATGGAGTTCTCGCACATGTTTTCGAGAATCTCCCATACGGTGTCTTCATGTTGACCCATGATGTTTCCTCCGCAAGTTGCATTGACGAAAAGGCGGATGTCCTCACAGAGTCCCTGGTAAAAAGATTGGACTTGTTCCCATTTAGGAACTCCGTGATGGGGGCACTTTCTCATGAGATCCTGAAAATGATCCCATGCCTCATGGAGAGGTTCTCCTGATTGTTGAGTGAAGTGTGTAATCTGATGGCGCAAGGCGTTGGTCCGACCAACGGGAAAAAACTTTTTCAAAAACTCGGATTGAAGTTCTTCCCAAGTGTTGATCGGCCGGGTCTGAGTTTGATACCAATGGGCGGCCTTGTCCATAAGAGAAAAGGAGAACATCTTCATGAGAAGAATATCCCGATTTTGCGCATCTGATCCAAAAGTGTGGGCCAGATGCTTTAGCTGTTTGATGTGCTGGAAGGGATCTTCAGAATTAAGCCCATGGAATTTAGGTATAGCATGAATCATGTTGGGCTTTAATTCGGAATCAGGTCCTCCAGTCGGGATTCTGACTCGAGGCTCAATGGCCACCGCAACAGGATTGTAGTGGTCCCGCATCATAGGACGCTGTGGTGGGTGCACGAAGTTTTGGAAGAGGTCATTGAGTCGCTGGAGCTGGTGTTCCAGATTATTTTCTTCCTCAACTGGCTGAGCCATGATGGGGGAAGAAGAAGAACTTGGTTCTGAATCAGAAGAGAGAATAATGTGAGGGTGTTGCTGCACAAACACGGGCGTCGAGGCTTGGCCTTGACGAGAGCGAATTTCTAAAGGAGGTCTTAAGGGTGGTCTTAAGGACCTCCTTCCGTACATGCACTGTTGGAAGAGGTAAGTTTAGAAGGTGCTGGACCAAATCAAGACACCCAAAAATGTGTTGGGTGACTATAGAGGTGCGGGGCAGATGGACCCCTTGATCAGAAAGATCGTCCACCTGAGAATTACCTGGGCAGCCAGAGAGGGAGAGTCCCGCGAAGACCCCTACACGGTAGAGCGTCCCCACGGGTTACAGGGTTTCCCCCACCCGACCTCTCTTGTCACTGCGGTTCCAGGTAGACCAGAATGGGGATCTTGACCTCTTAAGTCTACCAATTTTAAGATCAGGGTGCTTAAGGTTTCACTTGACCTTTAGTCTTTTAAGTGCAAAGAGTGACCTAATTTAAGGTTGGTTGACCCAAGGGGTCAACTTTACCTCTTGTTTTCTTTGAGAGTTTTTAGGTCTTGTCTTTTAGGGTTCAAGTGTTTAGAGAGCCAATTGTTTTAGGTTTTCTTTGAATAGGTATTTTCAATCAATGGTTTAGGCACACTTCTTTTGGATTTTCTCCATTCTTGATTTAAGTAGTGTGTCTCTAAAACCCTAATGTTGAATCTTATGTTGGCTCTACTTGGTCCAGTTAGTTCTTTGTTGGGTAATTAGGGCTCAAGCAAGAATGTGTTAGCCCTTAAATACCCTTAATAGTGTGCAGGACTAATGAGTTGAAAACATGCAACTCTTTATGGTTACTAAATATGGAAGACAGGTTAGCCCTATATTGCTTGTTCTTTTCTTTTCTTCCTCTTTAGAGTTTAGGGGTTAATAGCGAGAGGAAAAATTTACCTGTCCTCGGAGTGGATGTCGTGCGGTTGCTTGTCTTCCTGATTTCCTGTAGCTGCACAAAAGAGAGGAGATTATCAGAAATTAAAAAGAAACAGGAATGTTTACCTCTAGAATAGCCGTTGCTCCCCGGCAACGGCGCCAAATTTGATACGGCGATGGCGTGAAGAGATAACCGGGTTTTATTGTTATGTCGTTGTAGTATAGCCAGTTATTGCCATCATTTCAACTATATAATTTTTTTACTCGAAAAATAAAAGAGTTCCCGAGGTCGAACTCAGGGAGCAAGTTGTATTCTAGGGGTACAAAGTTTCTTTTACAAAAATATAGATAGATAGAGAGAGATGAAAATTTGTTGGCTTCTTCTTTCTCGTCTGTCTTCTTCTTTCTTTTCTCTTCTCTTTGGCTTTTGGTTCCTTTATCTCCTTGTGGTCTTCTTCTTCTTTCTGTCTTCTTTATCTGCAACAGTGGGTGATGTTCTTCTTTGTCTTTTAGCTCTTGTTTCTGCTTTGTCTCTTTCTTTTTCTGCAGAGCGGTCCTTGTCCTGTTCTTCTTCCTCTTTTCTGCCTTCAGAGCGTCGTCCTTCTTCTCTGCCTCGCTCGTCTTCTTCTTCTTCGCCTTTTCCTCTTTGCTTCGAGCAGTCCTGGCTACTCTTCTTCCGTCAGTCTTCTTCTCCGGTTCTTCTTCTTCACCTGTGCCTGCAAACTTGCACTACTTGATCAGAGGGGCAAAACCTATCTCTACCCTCCCCCGCGTCTCTCTCTCACAGAAGCCGCTCTTAGGAAAGCTCTCCCAGAGCTGCCGGGTTGCCGGGTACGGGTCGCGCCTGGGTCCAGGCCCACCGGCGTGAGTGGTGGGCGAGGAGTGCAGGTCAGTCTAAGTCGGGTCGGGCCAGGTCCGCGAGGCGTGAGCGCGGACGAGACCGGGTCGAGCGAGCGAGTGAGTGAGAGGGACCTCACCCCGTGCTCAGGAGGCAACGAGCATAAGGCGCTTTTTGCCTTTATGCGGGCGCTCTCCTCTGAAAGTTTACGAGGTGGGACTAAATGTCCCACCCCAATTTGGGTGCCTGCGTGGAGGAAGCAGCGGCAGTCGAGGCGAAGCGCGGGGGCTTCGCGCGAGAGCTTCGCCTCAACTGCAGCCTAACGCTTTGCCGAAGTGTCCCCACACAGCCTGGGAGGGTGACCTGGGCGCGGCGCACCTGGGGCAGCAGGTGAAGAAGCTGCTTCGCTTCAACAATGGCGGCGACGAGCGCAGGTGCCTGCCCACAGAAAAACGGCCTCTCGGCCCAATCAAAAATGCGGAGGACCTTCGCGGTGGCACGGCGAAGGTGGTCGAGGGGTGTGCAGGAGGCGGGGCGGAGCCCAAGAGCTGCCCTAGGTCGGACTGTGGGTCGGAAGATGGGTTTGTTCGGTGGAGTTGCAGAGGGTGATGTGGGGGAAGTGGAAGGGCGGAGGTTGATCAGGGTGAGGAGGCGGAGGTTCTGCGGTGGTCGGCGAGCCGTGTGGGTTGCTGGAGTGATGGGAGCGGCTCGCCGGAGGATGGCCGGAGGCGGAGAAGGTGAGGGTGATTGGTCGGAATCGAGGTAACAGTAAAGATGTAAAATGAGGAAAAGGAAGAGGGGAGGAAGAGGAGGAGTTCTACCTACTTAGCAGGAGGAGGAGGGGCCGGAGCGGGTGACAGTCGTATCGACTGTCGCCGGAGAAGAAGATGCCCGGGGGAAGGGGCGGCGGCGAGTAGAGGGTCGGAGAGGCGCCAGCTGGGTGCGGCGTGGCGCGGGAAGAGCGAGGGAGAGCAACCCTGCAGCTGGTAGTGCGGCAGAGCGACGAGGAGGAAGAGGGGAGGCCGCCGGAGCTGGAGGGCTTCCTGTCGGAGTGGGAAGAGAGGAAGTGGGGGTCTTTCTCCGTCAAGACCGAGCTGCTCAGAACGGCGGAGCGACGGGGGTATTTATAGAGGCGGAATCAGAGAGGAGGGCGGAGGGAGACGACGTGTCTCCCTCACCAGAGGATGTCGGAGATGGAAACCCATACCGTCCGTGCGTTCGCACAGCCGGTATGGTGGGTTGCAGCGACCAGGGGGGTGTTCCTGCGACGGCTGACGACGCAGGGCACCCCCGGTTGACTTGCCAGCCCCTCCCCCTCACCCTGCGCGGCGCCATGCTCCGTGCAAGGTCGCCAGAGCATGGTGCTGGCAGGTTTTGGCAGGAGGGACCTGAATGCAAAGAACGAAGGAGAGTTAGGGGTAGAAATGTGAGGGTTCAAAAGTTGAGGGCCAAAAAGTAAATATATGAGGACCAAAGTGCAAAGTTGGTCAAGAACGTTTCTTCTTAGGCTCAAGTTTTTATACATGACTAATTAGGACCTAAGGAATTTGATGGTGAATTTTATTTCTAGATTAAACCTTGTTTGACCGGTCAATTTATGCAAAAATCCAAATTAAGTTATTAATTGGGCATGGTTCTCAATGTAGGTCAAAATGGGATCTGAAGGCCAAATTGAAGGTTCTAAACCCTAGAGATTATTTTTTTATGAATTTTAGAGGGTTTATTCTATTTTTACTTTGCCTCGAACCTCGTGAATTGAAGTGGGTTTGTTTTAAGGTTATAGATTATCATTTAGTTCCTTGGAATTGCTGTAGCCCTTGTCAGATCATCCCACTTTCCTTCTTATTCGGTTTGCTTGACCTGTGTTTGGACCCTGAATTACCCTGTATGCAGATTATACTGGTAAAATTGCATTTTTACCCCTTATGACTTGTTTTCTCCTTAAACTCAGAATTCTCTGAGTTAAGCCTTTCCTTGAGTTATGTAGGAGCTTTTATCCTTTGTATTGGGTCAAAATGAGCTAGTTATGGCTTATGATGAGGTTCTCATCACAATACCACCAAACAAAATTGAGCTCCACCAAATATGGCCTTAACCTATTTTTCTTGTGTTTCTGACCGCCTGAATAATGGCTGAGGAATTCTGACTTAGTGTTAGGGTTATGAGAACTCAATTAAAGTGTTAATGCCTAGTGAGACCACCAAATACAGAACATACGTGTGAATCTGGTGAGGTTGTGAGCTCTAAGAAAAAGAGTAAGAGAGAATGAATACAAAGGAATCAAAAGAGAGCATAGTTTTTCTCGTCTTTCTCTGAGTTGAGTTACTTAGTAATTCGGAAATCTGGATTCTGTAGTACTAGTCTCTATGTAGCACCAAGTGAGAATGAGCCACCAAATATACAATCCTTTCCCTCAAAGATTCTCTACCTAAGCCTAAAGCCAAGGTGAATTCATAAAATATCTTGAATAACCTGAGGGAAGAAATCCACCTATCCCGCTAGAATTTTTATTAGGGGTCAAGTACAGGCTTTAGAGGTGTATTAGTTTTCACTCGAATCCGTTGCAAAAGCTACATAGCTGCACCTTCACGATTGCTGGATTTCTAGAGCATAGGATGAAAACAAAAGGGAGAAAAATCTCTATGCAAACACTTGATAAAATAACTAGTCCCTTAGGGACCCTTGCTGTAAATAATTTAGTCTTGCATTTACTAGGGACTAGCAAGATTTAGGCATGGAGGTATAATTGCGCAGCAATCATAGGTCTTAATTGGCCTAGATTAAGCTAAGACTTAGCATAAGTTAGGGTTATTCATGCATGCATACACATTATCTGCATCTTTACTGCTTTCCTTTAGCTATGCATAAAATAATGTTATAATGTGCTGATTAAGTGCATTATGTCGATTGCAGGGAATAAGCTGATCAGGAGCTGGATCTGAAGCTGGATCAGGAATAACGAGAGTTGTAGCAGAGCTAGAGTAGAAGGCCTAGTTTAGATGTAGGAATAATAATGTAAGGGGGTTAAAGGTTTTCTATTAAGTAGAAATAAAGTAGTAAAATGTGAAGAGCTTAGGTCCATCCTAGCCCTAGGATAGCCTAGAGACTTCCCCAAGCCTTAGCCACCCTTAGATTAGGTCACAACACCCTAGGAAGCCCTAAAACCCTAGTTCCAACCCTTCTCTGGATGTCCAGATAAGTTTTAAGAGGTCCAGGACCCTTAGCCAACTCCTGCACACTTCCAACCCACTTTTGCAGTGTTATTGGACGTCCTCCTTCGACCTGGCGTCGTCCCGTCCGACTCGTCCTCCAAGCAACCGTCGAGGAGGATATCTCTCTCCCCATTCTTTTTACTGCTTTCTAGAATAGATTTGCTACTTTCTAGAGTAGTTTGGCTCATCCTCCAAGTGAATGTCGAGGAGGATATTTCTCTCTCCATTCTTTTAATGCTTTCTAGAGTAGATTTATTGCTTTCTAGTGTAATTGTTTTCTGCTTTCTAGTTGTAACGTTTACTGAAACAAACAATCTCTTTAATGATGAATTCCCTGTTCATTCTACATCTCGTTTTGATTTCTGTTTGTAATATTGTTTCTCTCTTTTACTCTCTCTCTCTCTTCTATTTATTATAAATAGTTAGATAGTTTTAATCAATTGAATTATTTCATTACAAATAAAACAAACACATTGTTTTTAAATCAAACGTCCGCCTCCCTGTGTTCGACCTAGAATTTTCGTTTCGGTATAAATTTTATTTGTTGGACACGAGTTCACTTTCAAACTACAACGATAGGTTTTTCAAAACCAACACATTAGCGTAGCAACTCGTACGTTCAACATTTTGGAGCCGTTGCTGGGGAGGTGACGCTATTTGATTTTTTCTTTGCATTTTTACAACTTACGAATCATTTACCTCACTTCTCTACTTTCTTATTGTGATTGTAGGTACTTTTGAGACAAGCAAAAGTGGTAGATTGGAGTAAAGTGCTATGGAAGGTTTTGTAGGTTATCCCCATTATTTCCCCCTCCATAGATTTCATTCACCACATTAAATCCAAATTCCAATTAACCTAGGTGTTTGCAATAATCCTAGGAATAGTTTTGTTGTTTGGATTTTCACTTACATTCATTCCACCATCATTTATATAAAAAAAAAAATAACAAAAAGTTAATCTTGTGGGGCAAGTTTCAATAAACACACAACGAACACCCACATTCAAGTCACTTAACTGAATTGATTTGTTTCTACTCAACCGGGTCCTGATCTGTGGAACCGGTACACATAAAGCAACACATAAAAGAGTAGAAATAATTTTAGGTTAACCATCTTGTGTGCCTAATTAAGTGGTGTAATAGGCCAATTGTTTGAGTTGATTGGGCTGCACCACTTCAATTAAAATCAACTCATCAAGTAGCTGCCACTTAGGTTCAACTCTTAAGGATTTACCAGGCACTCCACATTCTTTTTAAGCTTCAAAGGAAAACATCTTCACATGTGCTTTCAAAACCTGGTGTGCCAACAAAACTTGTTTGAAAACACCTAAAGTTGAATCCTAAAAGCTACTAAGAAAGATTTGAATCCCAAAATTCACCACATCAAAAATAATCTTACTTGAAAACCACTGGTTGTGCACGCACACACAAATCAATCAATCATTAAGGGCACAACCCATTTAAAGGGCACATCACATTCCAAAGCACATTCAAACCTAGCCCTAAATAAAATAGAGTAGACGTTGGCTTTAAGGATTCGACTCGCTCCTCAGAGCCCTAAACGAGATTATTTTCGATTAGTCTGTTTCTACTATTCAATCTGATGTCAAGCTAGGGGAGCAAAATCAAATGATCGCGGCTGGGGGGTACACTAGGAACCGGAGGTGCAAGCCAAAGGAAGAACCTTCTCCTCAGTCCCTCCTTCTAACTGGTTGGATTGAACAGGCAGAAGTAGATCAAATCGTTCCTTTATCTCAAGATGGGTTTTGGGAGTCCGAAGGTCTTTAGGCTAGCCCACTTAAGGACAGGTTTGTTTGCTTGTATTGCAAGGCACCTTTCTTCCTCCTGTTTATCATGAATCCTTCCACATATTACACGCATTCCCGCTCTTTTCCTCCTATTTTGAATTATCCTCAACTTGACGATTATCTCAACTTGTACTGTAATCAACCATCAGTTAGTTGGGATAACTCGGATTGGGGATACAGTTTCGGACCTCCATGTTTAGGGTCTAACCCTGAACACTATGATTGTGATTTCTATCCTTCTCAAAGCCACATTGATTATAGATCGTCAACCTTTCATGGACAACCTAATACGATCTACAATCAAGAAGGATACTCTAATTCTTACCCATCCTCTGATTACACTGCCTTTAGGTCATCACCACCTTTTGAACAATCTGAAATGACCTATTATTAGGAAGGGTATAACGAACCTTAATTCGTTAATTCCCCTGCATTGATCCCAAACCCGCCCAACCCTGAACCAACTCATTTGTTTCAGGGTAACCAGGTTCAAGATAAGGTTCCGGCTAACTTGAGGAATATCATTCAATCTTTAGAAGTTCAGCCATTACCTTGCATTGAAAGATTGGAGCCCCTGATTCAGATGATCGATGATTTGAAAAAGTCTTTGTTGGATTGGCTCCAGGATGTTAAGGATAAGAACCCAGGTGAGTTTCTACTTGGGAAATTAGCAAAATTGAGGATGAGATTCATGGTCGCTTTTATTCAATCATGGGATGATTCTTAGGATGAACTTCCTTCAAGAAAGGCAATGACAGAACCTGCTCAGGCACCTGTTGGGGGGGACACGTGTTACAAGGCTGACCAGATTGAATTAGAGCAACCAATTAAGGAAGATATGATTTCTTCACCTGAGATCCCTGAGCCGGGGTACGAGCAAACGTATGTCTCCTTGGAACAGAAAGTGACAGATGATTTTGGGACATACATTGATACGGATCTTGATTTCTTTGATGGTGAAGATTCAAGTTGCGAAGTCTCCGTGAGTTTTCCGAACACGATTTCTGTGAGACGATTAGGCCTGAGGAATCTGATAGATCATTTGATAGCCGAATAACTGAGGAAACTGATCTTATTAGTGCTCACATTATGGATCCAAACTTGCATTTTCTAGAGGATTTAATTCAGTGCCCTGATTGTCAATTACACCCTGTTGAGCTTATCAATGATTCTATTTCTGCGATAATTAGACCCAAGTCAATTTTGATTTAGCCACATCATTTAGACTTGGAGATTTCAGATGGGGTGATTAATATACAAGAGGTCCTGGAATTTGACATGCTGAATGAGGAGGATAGGAGCCGGGAAGTTTTGATTTGGGAAGCTAGTTCCGGAGGAAGTACAAGACTGAGTTGAAGGGTGCCTATTAAGCTAAAACCATCAAACCAAGACCCTTACGACATTTGTTTTGAGGATGTCAAACCCAAGCACACATTCAATGATTATCCTTTTGAGCTTAATTTCTCTATAACCCGACTTTTTGGTCTTGGGTTGCATCCTCATAAATCGCAGGCCCAACCCCACTTGCATACTGATCTTAGGTTTTGGGTAATTTTTATCCAGAACCTAAGATATTCTCGATTATGGGGTATGGGTCTGCACCACAATCTGGTCCACATCGGTGGACCTCTGCTGACAAGTCGGAGGTTTCTTCTGTTTATTCTGATTCTGACCTGCACCTGTGAATTCTTCATTTCTCTTCTTTGTATAGTGTGCCGAGCTGAAGGCACTAAATTCAGCACATATACAGTTCTGTGTAGTTTTCATCTCGGAGCGGACCTAACATTCATGCAATTCAGGTGCTTTCTACGCTTTCCCACTCTATTTTATGTCTTTTTAATACAATGAGGACATTGCATTAGATAGGCATGGGGGGGTGGATATTCATCTCTGAATTTATTCGTCAGCTCTGTAGATTTGTTTTATTTATTTTTATTAAAAAAAAATGTGGAATTAGGAAGGAAAACTTGAGTTTAAGAAAATTTTCAATCTTATGAAATACTACATAATGATCTGAACACAAAGACCCTTCAGGTCTTTAGACTTAATTAGCCCTTGTTCCACTAAAATGTGGATTTGTTTTTCGAGCCCTTGCCAACCTAAATTCTATTTTAATTGGAGTAAATAAGTTTGGGTGATAAGTACACGACTTATCAACCCGCCCTCTGATTTGAGGGAACTTTGAGTTTCTAGCATTTACACACTATCTTGTCACTGACTCGTTGTTCGGCGATTCTAATGGAAATTGGGTAGCTAATAAACCTTCTAGGGTGATATGGCTGGCAAGTTATCGTGGGTAACAGCCCATAGGTAGGTTGTCCAGAGCCCAGTCACTGGACCTTTCTCTTTTTGCTGCCTTTAGGTAAATCTTAGACCAGGGAAGCCACCTACTTAAAAAAAAAAAGAAAAAAAATCAAAAAGAAAGGGAGAAAAGAAAAAAAGAAATAAACCACACTTCCCGCACAAGTATGGCTGGCAAGTTGTCGGTGGTAATAGCTCATCGACTGGTTGTCCAGAACCAAGCTCAGTAAATGCACTAAAAATTTCCAAAACACTTAGGAAGAAGCGGAGAAGTAGAATAAATCAGGGAGATATACACTGGATTCACCCTTGTGTTGACCCCGTAAAAAAATTAAAAGTAGGGAGAAAGCTACCGGTTGTAAAGATACACCTTTAGGCAGAATTCTTTTTGAGGTCACCTAGAGGTGTAGAAATCCGAAGTCCATTTTAACTGTCGGTCAATGAGTCCATCACATTCACAATAAGATGCTTAAAACTTAGGGTTCTCATCAAATCTTGGGTGAGTTGAATGGCTGTAGAAAGCCACTCTTAAACCCTAAAACTTGAAAATCCAAAAAAATTAGAAAAGAGGAAAAAGAGAAAAAGAAAATTTTCTTTGAATAAGGCGAGGGCTTGAGGCGGTCTTCATTTTGTCAGATACTTGGGCACCGTTGTGTCTTTGAAAGTTCAGATCTTATGTAGAAATTTTCTTAATAATTGAAAATAACTCATGCCAAAATAATCCAACCTAATTCTTTTATAAATAGCATATATTTTTTGCTAGGGACTAGCAAAAGATAGGCATGGGGGTATGATGTAAACACATTTACACTACTTAAGATGTCTATTTATGCATGTTCTTAAGCATAGGATTGCATTGCATGCTATAAATATTGCATAACATGCATCATCTTGCATTTAGTGTAGTTTGAATAAAATGGAGGTTAACTTCTCTTTTTATGTGTTTAGACAGGGTAAACTTTTTATCGGGGCCTCGGATCGAAGATCCAACCGTACAGATGTGATCAGGGCGACGATTGGAGTTAAACAACTCCAAGATAGTGATCAGGGAATCCTAGAAGATCAAGGGCTAAGACGGTGTCAATTTGTACTTCAAACGACCAATCCGACTGCGCAGATAGATTCGGATCTATGATCACAGCCAAACGGCACGAAAATTGACTCAATCCGACACCCTTGGCACCATCTACAACATCCAAAAGATGGACGGTCAAGATGGCGCCACGTGGCACCATCTAAGCCGTCCAACCAACCCCCAGCACCACCGCACCTTCTCTTCCTCAATCAGAGCGTCACTTCTCCACCGTTGGATCAAGATCCAATGGTTGTGGATGCGGCGCTTTGAAAACGTGCATGCGACCATTTGGATGATGCAGCACAGCGGTCCAGCGCCTTATCGCGAGGCGCTGGCGCAGGATCGAATCGCGCGAGAGGGCGAGCGGTGTGGAAGAGCAGGTGCGGGTGAGCGTCAGATCTTGATCCGGTGGCTACGGGCGCTTAATAGCGCCCATGCACTATCACTCGCCCACGCCTCGGGTAGGATTGTACGTGGGCGGGCGCACGTTGAGGAGTAGGGAAGGCGCATCTTAAGCCATCCGATCTCGCGATCGGACGGCTGAGATTCTGCGGACGTGTGCAAGCGTTAAGCACGCGTGAAAGCCAGCAGCCTCGCGGGAAACACCCACTACGCCCACGATAGGGCTTTAGCGACCGTTTTATCCATCCCTAAAGACCCCTTATTTAATGTTTTGAGATTTAAATGACCAAATTGCCCTCACTCCTTGCAACTATAAATGGAGACCCCCTCCACACGAAATTCTCATCCCTTCCTTCTCTTCTCTCCCTCTCCAAAGAGCAAGAGAAGCTTGCCCCACACCCAGGATGCCTCTCACGAAATGAAGTCAAATTTTCGTCCCCCTTCGAAAGTGGATCCCGCGACGATGACGACGTGCTGCCCCGTTCCCGTTCTTCTGCTTCGTCCTCCTTCGTCCAAACGTCGTCCTGTCCGGCTCATCCTCCAAGAGACCGTCGAGGAGGATATCTCTCTCCCCATTCTTTTTACTGTTTTCTAGAATAGATTTACTGCTTTCTAGAGTAGTTTGGCTTGTCCTCCAATCGACCGTCGAGGAGGATATTTCTCTCTCCATTCTTTTAATGCTTCTAGAGTAGATTTATTGCTTTCTAGTGTAATTTTTTCCTACTTTCTAGTTGTAACGTTTTGTGAAACAAACAATCTCTTTAATGATGAATTCCCTGTTCATTCTACATCTCGTTTTGATTTCTGTTTGTAATATTCGTTCTCTTTTTTATTCTCTCTCTTTCTTCTATTTATTGTAAATAGTTGGATAGTTTTAATCAATTGAATTATTTTGTGACAAATAAAACTATCGCGTTGTTTTTAAATCAAACGTCTGCCTCCCTGTGTTCGACCCGGAATTTTCATTTCGGTATAAATTTTATTTGTTGAACATGAGTTCTTCACTTTCAAACTACGACAGGTTTTTCAAAACCAAACACGTTAGTGTAGCAACTCGTACGTTCAACACTAAAGTAAAACACAAAACTGAGAGAGACAATCTTCATGCATAAATAAACAGTCTAGATAAGCGATGCAAAGAATGTTCTGATAGAAATAAAGTTATACATGCCAAGATAGAAATAGAGACAAATAAAACATCTAATCATCTAATGATGCCATGAAGGCATCCATAGTGCTCTAAAGATCAATGTCCAACTCGAGATCCAGTGAATCTGATCTCTCAGAAGATGCAGGCTGACCAAGGCAAAGGCATCGCTGAGGTGATGAACGTGGTGTCGAATGCCTGGATGTCCTACGAGGAGTAATGTGCTAATCAGCTAGTCCTACTGATGCTGATGGTGCTGCTGGTGATGTTGATGTAGGAGGAGGAGGAGGAGGTGTTGAAGGCATGGTAGTCGAATGACAAGGTCGGGGAGGTCGGTGAAGTTGCTCTTGAATGCTATGAACTAACTCTCTAAGCCTATCCAAAACCTCACTCTGAGCATTCAGGTACTCTAATACCTCATGCCCTTGCCTCATCATAACCATGTCAGTCTCCCACTGCCTATTCATCATCAAAGAAATGCCACTGGTCACATCCTGAATAGTGACAAAGTCCCTACCTGATATCTGTCTGTCCAAGAGGCTCCAGTCCTGGTCGTAGGAGGGTGATGGTCGCACTGAAGTGCTCGTAAGGTGGGAACGGAGGTGGTACTGTAGTTTGCTCTTGTTACTGCTGCTGCTCCGGTTGTGCTTCCTCACCACGGGCTCCTTGTGCTTGCTCCATCTTCACATAAGTGAGTTTTTCGAATATGGAGACACGAGTGATAAACTATTTATGGTTGATGTCCATGGGCACACTGAAGTGAAGAAAGATATGGGAGAGAAGTGTCCCAAACTGGAAGGAGCTGCTGGGTGCTTTACTCATGAGATAAAGAATCAAATGGGTTCAGTTGAACCGTTTGTTCTTCATAAAAGCATAGAGGGTGATCAGCATAATGCAAGGGTAGTTCTTAAATTATGTGGACTTAGACATGAAATTCCATAAAAATATACAGTTAAGAAAATGAGGCAAACATCAAACATAGGGTGACTTGGCAGGATGACCCAAGTCAAAATGAGAGGGAGTGAGCAGGATCTCCCTGATGGTGTTTGACTGTGTCTATTGATGTAAGTCAAGAAAAGTAGGTCCAACAGAAGGACAACCAAGAATCTCAGTCAAAACATCTGCATTGACCAGAACTTCTATCCCGTAGATGTTCGAGGTCAACACGATGTTGGCACTTTCACCTATATCTTTGAGATTGGCATAAAATAGGTGACAGGCCATGGGATCAACACTGGGAATGCGGCTATGTTTGGAACCTGCATAAAAGTTCCGCTCAAACAAATGTAAAATCTAATGGTATGCAAATTTCTCGCAGATCCAAGGGAAAATAGACTCGAAAAAAGAGAAGTCAATGGGCCTACCGACACGTGGAGAGAATTTTGTAAATAGCTAGAACGATCACGAGCAACCTCGGTAATGAAAAACAATAGAAAGTATCATCACAATGATCAGAAGTGGCGCATGGACATTTTGGTGCCATGATAAGGTGCTGAAACATTTTGATTGGTCGACCAAAAAAGAACTAGATGTTTGGTCGATCAACCAAGGGTTTGGTTGACCAAAAGATCTTAGATCAGAAAAGAAGTCTTTGACCTGATGATAAACTCACGTATGCTATAGGATTTTACAAGAAAAATAAACAATCAAGATCGAACAAGTGAGAGTAAGTAAAAGCACATTATAAACACAAGAAAAATCCAAAGGAATGGATGTATTCAACGTTTAGAATGTACCGAGATCAAACCAAAGTTGGTTGATCAAAATGGAGGCCAGATGGAGGGCGTGCAAGGAGGTCGGAGTCGCGCGAGCATGGAGGTGTGAGGAGGCGATGAGCGAGCATGCACTTGTGAGTACCAGTGCATGGTTGATCTACGCATGGAGGTGGCTTGTGCGAGGAGATCGACGGCAGTGGCATTGGTCTATCAGATGGTCGAAGTAGAAAAGTGAGGTTGAGTATGGTTTGAGAGGTGGGGACCAAAGGATTTGTAGAGTAAAAAATAGGTGTTTGGGGTAAAAAATTATGTGTTTTATAGAGAATGTGATTAGTAAAATAGGAAAATGCACTTAAGGCAACTAATCACATAGGTTAGAAATGGTAAGAGAGGATTGCAAACACAAAATGAGGAAACGAGATCGCAATCTTCAAAAAGAGAAATTGCCAGTTTTGGTTGATCAAAAATGGTTTTTGGTCGATCAAAATGAGAAGTAATCGATCAAAAGAAATAATTGGTCGATCAAAGTTTGAATGTTTGGAGGGAAACTCCCACCAGGAAAATTCAAGTTTTGGTCGATCAAACAATTTTTTTGATCGATCAAAGGTTCATCGATCAAAATAGTTATTTATTAGGCCAATTTATTAATCTCTTTTAATCTAGATAAACCTACTGAATGACAAATCTGATTAAACCTTTCTTTTGGTAATGGTTTAGTGAATATATCAACTAGCTGATTTTCTATGTTAACAAATTCTAAGTTCATATCCCCTTTTAAGACATAATCTCTAAGAAAGTGATGTTGAATATCTATATGTTTTGTCCTAGAATGTTGTACTGGATTCTTTGAAAGGTTAATAGCACTTGTGTTGTCACACAAAATCTTCTTATTCTTATAAATAAACCAAAGTCTTGTAATATTTGTTTCATCCATAATAATTGTGAACAAGCTAAAGATGCTGCTACATATTCTGCTTTAGTTGTGGATAGTGATATAGTATTTTGTTTTCTAGAGAACCAAGAGACTAGGGAATTTCCGAGAAATTGACAAGTTCCACTAGTGCTCTTACAGTCTGTGAAGCTACCTGCATAGTCAGCATCACAAAAGGAATATAATTCCAATATGTCTGACTTTGGATAAAAAAGTCCTAAGTCTTGTGTGTTGTTTAGATATCTAAGTATTCTTTTAACAGCATATAGATGTGATTCTTTAGGGTTTACTTGAAAGCGAGCACACAAAAAAGTACAAAATAGAATATCAGGTCTACTTGCAGTTAAATACAATAGAGATCCTATCATGCTTCTATATAATTTCGATGTACTGATTTAATTGTGTCATCAATTTTTAATTGGGTCAAAGCTGCCATCGATGTTTCCTTACCTTTGACTTTCCATTGAAAATTTCTTCAATATCTCTGCTGTGTATTTTGCTTGAGATATGAAGATTCTAAAGGATATCTGATCAATCTAAATACCTAGGAAGAACTTGAGTTCTCCCATCATGCTCATCTCAAATTAATCCTGCATTACCTTTGCAAAGTCTTGGCAAAGTAGATCATTAGTAGCATCGTAAATGATATCATCTACATATATTTGAATTATTAAGAGAGCATTTTCTTTTCTTTTGGTAAATAAGGTTGGATCTATTTCACCAATTTTAAACTCATTATTAATTAAATATGATTTTAATCTATCATACCAATTTCGTGGAGCTTGTTTTAGACCATATAGCGCTTTGTTTAATTTGTATACGTGTTCGGGATGATTGGATTTTCAAAACTTGGAGATTGTTTAACAAAGACTTCCTCTTTGATGAATCCATTTAGAAAGGCACTTTCGACATCCATTTGGAAGAGTTTGAATTCCATATGGATTGTAAAAGCTAGCAACATTCTAATAGATTCTGGTCGATCAACATGTACATATGTTTCATCAAAATCTATTCCTTCTTCTTGATTATATCCTTGAGCCACAAGTCTAGTTTTATTTTTAATTACACTTCCTGATTCATCAAGTTTGTTTCTAAAAACCCACTTGGTACCTATAATGGTTTGTGATTCAGGTTTTGAAACAAGTTCGCATACTTGATTTTTCTTAAATTGGTTTAGCTCATCTTCAGTAGCAATAATCCAACAGTTGTCTGAGAAGGCTACCTTAACATTTTTAGGTTCTAACTATGAAACAAAGGCTATAAAGGATAGTGTGTTAAGGGAAGATCTGGTTTGAACTCCTTTTGACAAATTTCCTATTACTAGTTCTTTAGGATGATCTTTCACAAAAGACATATCTTTAGGTAGATCATTAGAAATATTCTCTTCTGGAATGTTCGATGGATCATGTACTAGTTCATCATCATCAGTTGTAGAAGATTTAGGTTGAACTACTGTTTCATCAAATGATACATGCATGGTTTCCTCAACAACAGAATTCTTCTTATTGAAGACCATATAGGCTTTACATCTGGTTGAATAACCTAAGAAAATCCCTTCCGTGCTTTTAGCATCAAACTTGTCAAGATTATCTTTAGTGTTAAGTATAATTCATCGACATTCAAAAATTTTAAAGTAGGAAATTATAGGTGTTCTCCCATGATAGAGTTCAAAAGGTGTCTTCTTTAGGATTGGTTTGATCAAGGTTCTATTTTGGATATAGCAAGCAGTGTTTACAGCCTCAACCCAAAAATATCAAGGTAGTTTTGACTCGCACAGCATTGTGTGGGCACACTCTTGCAAAGTCCTATTTTTCCTCTCAACTACACCATTCTGAGGTGCAGCTCTAGGGAAGGAAAACTCATGTTTGATTCCATATTGATCGAAAAAATTTGAAAAAGATTCATTTTCAAATTCTCCACCATGATCACTTCTGATCCTAATGACTTTAGATCCTTTCTCATTATGTAATCTTCTAACTAGTTTGCTAAAGGCATCTATGGTTAAGTCTTTACTTTTCAAGAAGGATACCCAAGTAAATCTAGAGAAGTCATCAATTATGACTAAATAGTATTTGCACCCGCTTAGGCTTTCGGATTTGGTTGATCTAAATAAGTCTAAGTGAAGTAGCTCCAGGGGTTGAGAAGTGCTAACCATGCTGTTTGGTTTAAAAGGATTTTTGGTTTGTTTACCAACTTGACAAGAATCACAAACTTTGCTTTTCTTGAAGTTGATCTTTGGCAGTCCCTTGACAAGCTCATGTTTCAGAAGTTTACTAATATTGCCCATGTGAACATGACCTAGTCATTTATGCCAAAGTATTGCTTCTTTGTCAGATACGACTAGACATTCAAGACTATCATATTTGTCGAAGTTTACAATGTAGATATCTTTATGTCTATTTCCTTTAAGAATAATCTATTTTGTTTCTTTGCTACAAATTTTAAAACCTTTTGATGTGAATGTGATTTTATTTCCTTTATCACATATTTGGCTTACACTTAGATTATGTTTTAAGCCTTTAACTAAATGTACATTATCAAAAGAGGTAGAAGACAATTTAGCCAGTACCAATAATACAGCCCTTGTGGTTGTTCCCAAACGTGATCGTACCACCTTCCTGATGATTGAGCTACAGGAATATGTCTTCTTCGCCGGTCATGTGCTTGGAACAGCTGCTGTCCGTTATCCACCTTCTTTCCTCTCTTTCCTATCATTGGTTTGTGATTGTGAGGCTTTGTTTGATAAAGTAGCTTCAATGTTCCATTGATTTGTTGGAAAGTCCACTTCTTATAATCTACAGAACTTACAAAACAAGATTGCAAAGTACTTTTTGGTACCCATTTTTGTTTGAGTCCACGGTGGTTAGTTTGGATTGCCTGCTTTGGCAAGCTACCTATCTCTTTGTTCTAGTTGAAACTAGATGCTTCGTGGTTATTTTTTGGTATATAGCTTAACCCAAATTTTGTGGTGCTTTGGGTTTGTGTTCTTAATAAATTATGCAAATTTCTACTTCCATTTGTCAATTTAGTTAAATCATTTAAGAGAGTAGCAGAGTTCTCCTTCAATTTATCAATACCCACCTTAAGATTATCTGTCATTAATTTTAATGATGTGATTTCGATAGATAATTCTGTGTTGTGTTGAGTAAGTATATCTTCGTGTGTTCTTTCTTCTCTTAATGCTTCAATTAGTTTTTTATTTGCAATTTTTAATGACTTAGCTATGTCATGCATCTCAAAAAATGCTTCTAATATTTCATCTTGTGAAAAAGAAGTTACCCCATCTTCTAGTGCCATTAGTCCTAGAAGAGCTTCTTCTCCAGAAGTTTTTTCTTCTTATGAGCTTGAGTCTGATTCATCCCATGTTGCTGTGAAAGCCTTCTTCTTTCCATCTTTCTTGAAGAACTTTTTCTTCTTTTCCAATTCTTTCTTGAGAAGTGGACAGTCTTTCTTAATGTGTCCCTTTCTTTTGCATTTGTAGTAGATGATTGCATCCGTCTTTGATTCTTCCTTTAGTTCCTCTTATTCTTGAGGAACTTTCTAAATTTTCTGGAGAGAAGAGCTATGTCTTCCTCTTCTTCTCCACTTGATGATTCTTTAGATTCCTGATTTCTTTCAAGGGCTATGATCTTCTTTCTGGTTCCTTCATCTTCTTGCTCCTTCATGTGTTGGAGCTGAATTTCGTACACCATTAGACTTCCAATAAGATCGTCCAATTTCAGGTGGACAGATCTTCTGATTCTTGAATGGTTGTTGTATTGGTCTCCCAATCACTGGTAAGTGATCAAGGGATCTTCCTTACCAGAGCTTCATTCTTTTTGTCTTGATCTAGATTACGTAGGGACTTTATGATGTCCATGAATTGTGTGAACATCACTTTGATAGATTCACCCTTCTTCATCTTGAAAAGCTCGTGATTTTGCATTAATAAATTTACTCTAGTTTCCTTTATCTTAGTTGTTCCTTCATGGGTGACTTCTAGTATGCTCCAGATCTCGTATGTTGTTTTACATGCAGAGATGCGGTTGAATTCTGCTTTTGAAAGTCTACAGAAGATTACGTTCATTTCCTTGGTATTGTGGGTTGTCATCTTCTTCTGGTCTGGTGTCACCACCACTCCTTCCTTGATTTCAAGACGAGTGTATTTGGATGCAATGACATCTCATACCTCAAAGTCCATGGATTCAAGGAAAATCCGCATCCTAGTCTTCCAATATCCATACTTTGTTCCATCAAAAAGTGCAAAATGAACAGCAAATTGCCCCTCAGCGCATGTGTCGACAGAAAACTTTGACATCATTCTGGACAACTAAGCTTTGATACCAAGTGAGGATGCCAGGAATATCCTATGGATCGCAACTAAATACTTGAGGGGAGGGATGAATAGTATTACAAAAAAAAAAATATGCACAGATCAAAAATAAAGCAACAAGAATTCAAGCACAGAGTACACTTGATTTACAGTGGAAACCCGATCTAGATGAAAACCACTACCTAAGCCTCCTAGCTTAGGATTTTTCCGACTAGGCAATGCTAGTCAATCCACTAACATACCACTTGAACGAGGGTGGCACAACCTCTTACAACTACTCGTTTATCTTGAAGAGAAGCAGAAACAACACGGATCTTCCAAACAGACTTGGAATCAGCAAATCAAAAACAACAAAATAGTATAACAAGAATATGAATTCTATGGAACCTCAATAAATAATCAAACTGATTTTTCGTAGAGGTTTGTGGGGTCGTGCTTTCAAAGAGCGTGAAGAATAGGGCATGAAAGCCTTTGGAAATAACCACGAGATGCTCTATTTTTGAATGGTGTTTCTATTTAAAAGTTGTAAAGGAATGGGCTACGTGATACCTCTATTTATACAAAATTTTGTCTAAATAGGAAACTAAATTTGTTGATCAATTAAGGTTAATTAGTCCATAAAAATGCAATTTGGTCGATCAATTAAGAAGGTTGGTCGATCACTGATTAACCGATCAATTATCTTGGTTGGTCGATCAAGAGGATTTTTCTCAACTTCCTAAAATGGGCTGATTTGATCAGTCAATTAATTTGGCTAGTTGATCAAAGTGATTTGGTCGATCAATTAAATAGTTTGGTCAATTAATAACCCTAAAAGTTTGGTTTTGAAAGAGATGCGCAAAAAATTTGTATTTGAGTTTTGTTTGAGATTCCTTACAATAATGTGCTAGACTCAAATAAATGAAAAAAAAAATGCACATTACCAACTATCTTCTCTTGTCTTGAAAGATGCTTTAATACTTTGATCTGAGATAGTCGTGAAATGTTAGTCTAACAATAAACATAATTTTGGTGTATCAAAATAGAGGTACTTACAGTACGTCTCGATTGAACTCAGGGAGGCAGAAAATAACTTGATTTTAAAACTTATTTAGAACTAACTATAACTAAATACTAATCACAATAGATATAAAGTGAATTAGGCAATTGGTTGATCATGAGTTGCAATTAGACAAGAACTAAATAACTAGAACATTCATTACAAGAGCCAGAATTAATAATAACTGATTGCGCAGCAATCATAGGTCGTAATTGACCTAGATTAGGCTAGAACTTAGCATAAGTTAGGGAAATTCATGCACGCATAAGCATTATCTGCATCTTTACTACTTTACTTTAGCTATGCATAAAATAATGTTATAATGTGCTGATTAAGTGCATTATGTTGATTGCAGGGAATAAGTTGATCAGGAGCTGGATCTTGAATAACGGGAGTTGCAACAGAGCTAGAGAAGAAGGATTAGATTAGATGTAGGAATAATAATGAAAGGGAGTTAAAGGTTTGCTATGCTATTAAGTAGGAATAAAGTAGTAAAATGTGAAGAGCTTAGGTCCATCCTAGCCCTAGGATAGCCTAGAGAGCTCCCCAAGTCTCTCTTTTTGTATATTTACTACTTTTATTTACTGCTTAGTATTGTAGTCTTACTTCTCCCCCAATGATGCATGCGAAATCCTCCCATCGATTCTTGTATGCGATCATTTTCTGGTAGCTAGGTTTAATTTTCAAGCATTTATGTACAAGCTTTCCTCTAGATTCCTTGTGCAAACAACTCCCCAATGAATGAATGAAAATGCTTTTATATATATATTTGTCTCTATATGTTTGAAATCACCGTGAGCTTAATAATTGTCATTCTTTTTGTGTGATTCAAGTTGCCTGTTTCCAATTCCTAATATTCTTGCAACTAAGCATGTCATACCTAAATACGTAATAATCATGAACCGACATGCGATTCTAAACAAAGTAGAGTAAGATCGATTTCAAAAGTAAAAGCAACACCTCCCAGAGACGAACGACCGGGACTCAAGTCTCATTTTTTTTACAAAACAATATCTTTGTTGGATCATACTTTGCGACTATACTACGATGCATTCCTTTTCCATCAAAAACGCAAGCTACGATTTTTCTCCCAACAATAACCATCTAAGATACTAGAAGAAGAGCACCAAGGGTGATCCTTGGTGGCCTTTGAAGAGGTTGGGGAGAGCAGCAACGGTGCATCAAGGTGGCCTTGATGTATGCTTCAAAAGAAGAGGGAGTCTGGAGAAGCTTAGAGGTCTACAGGGAGAGATGGACGAGAAGATGACTTCTAATGGGGGCTCTGGGATCCCTTTTATAGTTAAATTAAGGGTCAAAGCCGGTATTTGGCTCCCAAACTCATGTATCAACCTTGGATTAATTAGATCCATCGATCGAGAGATCCACGGCTTTGATTTCGCCTTAAAATAGCCTTCATAACGCCTTGTACGTGCAGAACACTCTGGATGTCGACACATGGCATGCTTTTAGCCACTTGCTCCACCACCTTACGCCTTTCATTGCGTGAGCTTGCACTCGATTTTCCTAGGCCATCCAATCTTTCAATCAGATGGCTTAAAAGCACACTTTGTGAAAGAGAGATCTTCGCTTGATTAAGATCGTTGCAATAAAATGATTCGTCATTGTGTTTTATGTGGAGAAAATCTCTCTATCAAAATATATTTATATCTAACCTAACCACATTAGTTTCAAGTGTCATATCCACAGGGAGGTTTAAGCTAATAGTCTTATAAATATTCCATTGTATCATTCAAGCATGTTGGTTAAAACTTCTCACATTCATGGTATCCATGTTCACAAAGTCTTTAGGAGGGAAAATGATAGAGAATAGCATGAGTGAACCGAATGAGAATGAGAGAAAGAGAGGGGCTAGAGAGCAAAACAGCCAAATAACCTAAACTAATCAAATAAAAATGTTGGCAATGGCAGTGAATGTAAATAGAAATTCGACCCAAAACAGAGCATTCATGGCAGCGACTCGTGCGTGCATGGAGGGGGTCACCGGTGACTAGGAGCTCAGTGACGATGCTAGGGTCGCGACCTTTGTGCCGATGGTGGCGGCATGACGTGGGGCGGCCAACGATGGCCGATCGACATTAAAGAGGCTGGCGGCGGCAGCTGTTGGTGAGAGAGTGCTAGTGACAACAGGTTATTGTAGAGCTTGGGGAAGGTGTGACAGAGGTCAGCTAGAGCGTTCACGAGGTCGACGTCAAAGATGGCAACCTGGCATGCTCCTGCAGGCAGTTGGATTCCTTTTGGAAAGTTGCAGGGGGCGGTTGGAAGAAAAGAAGCGGAGGGTAGTGGGTGATGTTGAGTTGTTGGTGTGTGGTGAGAGTGTGTTTTCTGGGTTCTATTGTTGGCGTGGGTAGAGGACGGTGGAAGAAGAAGAAAGGAAAGGAAGAAGAGAAGGAAGGGGAAGGGGGATTGCTTTTGGCGAGGGAGCTTGATGGTGCTCTAGGTGGTGTTGGTAGAGGTGATGGTGTGTGCGCTGTCACCGCGCACACCACGGTAGGGGAAAGGTGGAGGTGGGTGCGCAGAGGCCACGGTGCCCACTGGGTCGACAGTGCAGGCAAAGATCACAATCAAGCAGATGGAGGAGGTCCCCACCAGGGGGAGGGGATGATGGCCCCCTCCTACAACCATTGTGACGGAGAGATTTTCGCTTATTTATGAAGATGATAGCAATAAATTGATATGTCGTGTTTTATGTGGTGTAAAATCTCTCAATCAAAAATTAAAATAAATATCAAATTGAACCATAATAAAAATGTCACATCCACAGGGAGCAATATAACCAATAAATTCACGAGTAGAGGATTATAATGTTTGCAGACAACTTCGTACTTCAATTTGAGGAATATGCTACTCTAAATGGAGCTTGCAATTTCATTAAAAGTTCAAGGCCACTTATGCAATTTTCACGTCAGGAATTAAGCTCCCAAAAGTATGTATATGATGCATGTGTAGTGACATATCATGTAAGTTTGAATTGCATGCAAATCTGAATTTAATTTCAATGTTGAATGATGCACATAACATGAGTTAAATAAATTCACGAAATTATAAGTGCACCCATGCAGTGTGGCCTGAATAAAATAATAATATTAAAGTGACAATGGCATGCAATGTAATTTTTAATTGAAGCAAAAATAGAGGAAACTTTCTCTCTCTTCTTTGCGCACGCAAGAAGGCTTCGTGGGGGGAGCTACACTGCGGGGAGGCACGTCTCGACGAGGGCTACGACATGGTGGTGGCGCGGCAGCCGAAGGTGGTCGGACGTGGCTGAACGGTGTAGAATGCTGGCCTGACGTCGGTAGGTGGCGCTTGTAGCTGCTGTGGCTTCGCGCATGGGCCACGCGTGGCTAAGCGGTGAGGGCGCTACGCGCTCGTGCCCTATGGCCGCGATGCTATGCGAGATGGGGGCGGTGGCTACTTTGGGTTCATGCAAGGCTGGAGAGGAAGAAAATGACAATGAGGAGGAGGTGCGTGCAGTCTACAGTGCGTGAGGGCGCTGCGTAGTCTGATGATGCGTGAGGGTGCTGCACGCGCCTACAGGGCGGTGGTGCACTTGCAAGTGCTTGGTTGCAGGCCTGCGATGGAGGTTGGGGTGGAGCAGTAGCAGGGTTGCGGTGACTGTTGGAGCGTGCTTGTAGGGTGGTGGCTGCAGGAGAAGATGAAGCGTGCACTTGGAGGGGCTGCGGTGAGGCAGGCTGGAGCGTGCCTGCAAGGGTGTGCGGTGGCAGGCTGGAGGTGATGGGAGAGGATGGAACGCGTCGTTGTTGTGTTGAGGTTGGGGTGGAGGCACACATAGTGCATGCCTTCTTCACAGTGCACACAGGATCTCTTCCCCGATGTGTTCCCCCTGCCAAGCCCCTCAGATCCTCTCTTTTATCTCCTCCCCGGCGCAAGTCAAGGGATTATCAAATCCCTTACTAAACTTGGCCAGCGACTGTTGATGGAGTTGTTGAGGCAGGCCGGAGTTTGAGAGATCCGTGGGGGGGAAATTTCTCTTCACCACCCTTTTCTTTGCACAAATTATTCCAACAATAATGAAACATAAAATAATTACATAATAAGTTATAGAATGCAATATAATAGATGCAATCATTTTATGACTTACTGTAGGTATTAACAAACATAAAATGTATGAATAAAGTTAACTTAGGTGTAATAATAGTCCATTAAAATAGACTCATCAAATACCCCCATGCCTAAGATTTGCTAGTCCCTAGCAAAAAAATGAAAATAATAGAAGTAATCAGAAGATTTCTTCTTTTCTTATTTCAAAACTTTAGAGATCTAGACAAATGTGAAGTGATACTAGCCTAAGTAACGGATCCAAGTGAAAATAACCAACTTACATTTGCAGTTCGTACTTATCCCCTAGTAAATATTTCTATCAGGATAGGCAACTACTTCCCCCAGGGATAAAGTAGAAAATAATCTGTAAATTGACCCTAGATTTAGGCTTAGGTAGGACATATCGAGTTAAATGGATTTGTATTTGATGGCACACACTCATCTGGTGCTACATGTAGTCTAGTACTACAGACTCTAGATCTCTAGATTATTAGACAAGTCAACTCAGAGAGAGGCTAAACAACTGTGCTCTCTTGATGTTCCTTAGCGCTCACTCTTTTCTTTCTTTTCTTTCTGAGATCACAAATCTCGCCAGATTTAGTAAGTGGACTCACTATTGGGTGGCCTCACATGGCATTCACACTTCAATTAAAGTTCTAATAACTCTACAACTAAGTTAGAGTCCTCAGCCAATATTTGGGTGATTAGAAATACTGAAAGGTAGGTATGGGTCATATTTGGTGGATCGCAATAGGTGTTTTTGTTATCTCAGAAACAATGTTACAAAGATAAAATTATAAACTTGGACTCTTTTCTTTTTCTTTTCCCTCTTTCTTTTCTTCTCTTTTTTTCTTTTTTTTTAATATAATTGTTTCTTCTCTCTCTTTTTTTTTCTTTTTCTTCCTTTATAAATCAACATAACATGACATAGACTTTTATTTATGAAGCATTATTAGGGATGATGATGGTCAAGAGGATATTGTGTGGCTTATTTGATGGAAGTGCCTATTTTCGGCATCGGGAAGGAATGGATAGGACATGTGTATTTCTAACCTTTGATACTATTACCCTCCTTCAGCCGAGGACTCTATGAAGGATGGTCGTAACCATCCACCATAGTCATAGCTTTATTAAGACTCAATCTCTGTGTATTTACCTTATTTGGTGACTCTCAGGAATTCACACAAAGTACGCACACAGGAACAGAGAGTGAAAACTATGCCTAACTCTGAAGTATCATCATCTAATTGTCCAAAACTTAAGAATCCTTGCACTAGAATTAGCGCACCACTAATCTCTCTACTTTCTTCTTACAAATATGGGGTGGATCTATTAGAAGATAGTATGCCTGGCTCCCTATTAACTACCCAAGGGTTCAGTAGACTAAAAATGCTTATTGGTTTTCTTCAAAGATCTATTACCCAGTCTACATACACGTGAAATAAATGTACTGGATTCTAAACTTAAGAAACAATTTAAGAAGAAAATTCTTTAATGACACCTCCATGACAAAGATGTTTTGCTAGTGACTAACCAATTCAACTCAAGAAAATAAGAGCTTTTTTTTTGTCCTAAATGTATGCAAATATTTATAAATGCTGTAAACATTCTCAGGTTATACCCCCCCATGCCTAAGACTGACAATGTCCTCATTGGAAAAATGCAGACATAGAAGAATATCACCTGAGGAGGAGAGTGGGAGGAGCTAAGGCTCCTCAAGCCGAAGTGCATTCAAAACCTGGCCATCTGAAAGAGTAATATAAGGTTTAAGTCGTTGGCCATTTACCTTAAAGCTCGCACCTAAAGTAGGGTTCCGAATTTCTACATCTCCATGAGGAAAAGTATTGATAACAACGTATGGCCCAACACAGTGGGACTTGAGCTTTCCAGGAAATAATTTAAGTCTGGAATTGAAAAGCCAGACCCACTGGTTGGGTTCAAAAGTCTTTCTAATGATGTGCTTATCATGGAAGACCTTTGTATGTTGCTTGTAAGCTTGAGAAGTTTCATAGGCTTCATTACGAAGCTCCTCATGCTCACTTAACTCCAACATACGTGCCTTTCCCGCTTTATCCAAATTCAAGTTAACGTTTTTAATAGCCCAATAGGCTTTATGTTGGATTTCAATGGGAAGGTGGCACGCTTCAGTAGACAAGACGGAAAGGCGACATGCCCAAGGGAGTCTTATACATGGTTCTGTAGGCCTAAAGAGCATCATTTAATTTTTTAGACCAATCCTTCCGATTAGGCCTGACAGTTTTTTCTAAAATTCGCTTAATCTCCCTATTAGACACTTCAACTTGTCCACACGTTTGGGGGTGGTAAGGTGTGGCTATCATGTGGTTGACTCCCAAATTTTGGAGTAGTCTTGTGAAGTGTACGTTCTTGAAGTGAGGTCCTCCATCACTTATGATCGTCCTTGGGCACCCGTACCGAGAAATGATATTAGCCTTAACAAAGCCCAAGACCACGGAATGGTCATTAGTTCGCGTGGGTATGGCTTCTATCCATTTCAATACATAGTCGACAGCCACAAAGATGTATTCATATTCGAAGGACACGGAAAAGGGACCCATGAAGTCAATGCCCCAAATATCAAAGATCTCAACAAGGAGGATAGGTTGCTGGGGCATCTCATCCCTTTTTCCAATGATTCCCATCTGCTGGCAACGTAGACATGCGCCCACATACGTATGTGCATCTCAGAATAATGTGGACCACCAAAAGCCAGACTGAAGAACCTTATGGGCAATCTTCTTCCCACTAAAATGTTCCCCACAACGGAGGTCATGGCAAAAACTCAGAACACTTCTTTGTTCTTCATCAGGGACGCAACGGCGAAAAAGTTGGTCAGGGCCTACTATAAAAGGCTCGGGTTCCTCCCAGTGATAAAATTTAGTGTTAGCAAGAAATCTGTCTCGCTTCTGCTTGTCCAAAGTACTAGGGGTAATGCCCGTGACCAGATAGTTCACTATGTCAGCGAACCAAGGAGTTTTAGCCTCCATGGCCATCAAAGACTCATCAGGGAAAGTCTCTTGAATACCACCAGCAGGGTTTGATGCCTGATGTAAACACATTTACACTACTTAAAATGTCTATTTATGCATGTTCTTAAGCATACGATTGCATTTCATGATATAAATATTGCATAACATGCATCATCTTGCATTTAGAGTAGTTTGAATAAAATGGAGGTTAATTATCTCCTTTTATGTGCTTGGACAGGGCAAAAATTTTATCGGGGCCTCGGATCAAAGATCCAACCGTATGGATGTGATCAGAGCGACTATTGGAGTTCAACGACTCCAAGATCGCCCTAATCAGGCATCCGTAGCATCAGATAAGTGACCCGGGAACCCTAGAAGATCAAAGGCCAGGATGGTGTAAATCCGCACTTCAGATGATAAATCTGACTGCACGGATGAATTCGGATCGACGATTGCAGACCAACGACACAAAAATCAAGTCAATCCGACATCCGTGGCACCATCTACAACTTCCAGAAGATGGACGGCCAAGATGGCGCCACGTGGCGCCATCTCAGCCACCCAAACGGCCGCTTGCATTTTGTGAAGGCCCCCTCCTGATCGCTCTCCGCTGTCAGATGGAGATCCATTGGCTACGGTCTCTCGCGCTTAAAAGCATCCGCGTGACCATTTCGTCTGCGTAGCGCAGCGGCGACGCAGCTGCGGGCGAAGCAGAGGTCGCGGGTTCGAGCCGCGGTGACGGGGTGGAAGGCGCGGGCGAGCGGGCGCGGACGAACATCAGATGAAGATCCAACGGTTGCGCACGCTCAATCAGGACGACACGCGATTGGACGCCGGGCGTAACGCGCGATCGCACACGGGCGGGCGCGGTACGCAGCGGGCGCGGACGCGATTTAAGCCGTCCGATCTCGCGATTGGACGGCTGAGACTTCGCGGACGTGCGTAGGCATTACGCGCGCGAGCAGCCGAGCGGGCGCGCGTGGGCGCGGCGGCGACGGCCACGTCGGGCTTTAGTGACGGGTTTATCCGTCACTAAAGACCCCTTATTTATTATTTTGAAGATGTAATGTCTATTTTTCCCCACTCCTTGCAACTATAAAAGGAGACCCCCTCCATATGAAATTCTCATCCCTTCTTTCTCCTCTCTACCCCTCCAAAGCTCAAGAGAAGCTTGTCCCACACCCGGGATGCTTCTCGCGAGATAAAGTCCAATTTTCGTTCCCCTTCGGAAGTGGATCCCGCGACGACGACGGCGTGCTGCTTCGTTCCCGTTCTTCTGCTTCGTCCTCCTTCGTCCCGCTTCATTCTCCTTCGTCCAGGAGTCGTCCCGTCCGGCTCATCCTCCGAGCAACCGTCGAGGAGGATTTCTCTCTCTCTGTTCTTTTTACCGCTTTCTAGTATAGATTTACTGCTTTCTAGATTAATCTACTCGTCCTCCAAGCAATCGTCGAGGAGGACATTTCTCTCTCCATTTTTTTAATGCTTTATAGAGTAAATTTATCTCTTTCTAGAGTAATTATTTTATGCTTTCTAGTTGTAATGAACAATCACTTCAATGCAAAAATTCCTTGTTTATTCTACATCTCATTTTGATTTCTCTGTGTAATATTCTCTTTCTCTCTTACTCTCTCTCTTTCTTCTATTTATTGTAAATAATTAGATGGTTCTAAATTGAATTATTCTGTAAGAAATAAAAAGAAACGCGTAGTTTTTAAATCAAATGTCTGCCTCCCTGTGTTCGACCCGGAATTTTAATTTCGGTATAAATTTTATTTGTTGAACATGAATTCTTCGCTTTCGAACTACAACGACAGGTTTTCCAAAACCGAACACGTTAGCGTAGGTTCGTAATCGTTCAACAATGCCTCAATAGGGATCCTAGACAGATGATCTGCTACCACATTCTCAACTCCTTTCTTATCTTTAATTTCCAGGTCAAATTCCTGGAGTAGTAGAATCCAACGAATTAGGCGAGGTTTGGTGTCCTTTTTAGTAAGAAGATGCTTTAAGGCAAAATGATCAATGAACACCACAACCTTGGATCCCAAAAGATAAGACCGAAACTTTTCCAAAGCAAATACTACAGCAAGAAGTTCCTTTCCAGTGACCATGTAGTTTTGCTGAGGATCCGTAAGGGTCTTGCTGGCATAATACAGCACATGAGGTTTGCCATCAACCCTTTGACCTAAGACTGCTCCCACTGCAAAATCAAAAGCATCACACATTAGCTCAAACGAGAGGGTCCAATCTGGTGCTTGGAGAATCGACGCGGTAATAAGGGCTTTCTTTAAGACTTGGAAAGCCTCGCCACATCTATCATCAAAATTGAAGGAGACATCCTTCGCTAACAGGTCGCAGAGTGGCTTAGAGATTTTACTGAAATCTCTAATGAAGCACCTATAAAATCCAGCATGGCCAAGGAAAGATCTAACTTGACGAACATTGGCGGGCAATGGAAGCTTAGAGATGGAATCAATCTTTTGCGGTGTCCACCTCTAATCCTCTCTCGGAAACTATATGCCCTAACACAATGCCCTACTGGACCATAAAGTGGCTTTTCTCCCAGCTAAGCACCAGCTTTGCCTCCTTGCAATGGGTTAAGCTTTATCAAGGTGCGAAAGGCACAGGTCAAATGATGAGCCATAAATGGAGAAGTCATCCATGAAAATTTCAACGAACTCATCAATCATAACAGAAAAGATAGCCATCATACAACATTGGAAAGTGGCAAGAGCATTACATAACCTGAATGGCATTCGACGGTATGCAAATGTGCCATACGAACTCGTGAAGGTGGTACGCTCCTAATCGTCAGGAAAAATGGCTATCTGATTATACCCAGAGTACCCGTCAAGAAAACAGAAGTACTTGTTCCCCGCTAATCGTTCCAAAATTTGATCGATAAATGGTAAGGGGAAATGGTCTTTCTGGGTAGCCGTGTTCAAACGGCAGTAATCAATGATGACCCTCCAACCAGTTGAGGGTCTAGTGGTCACTAGCTCTCCTTGGTCATTCTCTTCCACAGTGATTCGTGCCATTTTGGGTACTACATGAATAGTACTGACCCATTTACTATTTGAAATGGGATAGATAATCCCTGCATCCAGCCATTTCAGAATCTCCATTTTAACAACCTCCCGCATATTTGAGTTAAGCATTTCAGAATCTCCTTTTTAACAACCTCTTGTATATTTGGGTTGAGCCTTCTCTTCATGTCTCAGAAAGGTTTCATGGACTCATCCATGTATATATGATGCATGCAAAGAGAGGGAACAACACCCTTAATATCAGCAATTGACGAGGCAATTGCTTCCTTGTGCCTATGTAAACACTCAAGCAAAGCTCCCTCCTGCAATTCAGATAATGCAAATGAGATAATTACGGGGAGCATGTTATTAGGGCCAATGAAAGCATATTTCAATGTGCTCGGGAGGGGTTTCAACTCCAACTTAGGAGCCTTTTGGATTGAGGGTTTAAGTTGAGATGCCCCCGCCTCAAGTAGTGGATCTACCTTCACGGTCCAGGGTGGGGATAGAGACTCAGTGTGTATCCCCAGCAACTCTTCTAATTCGGGCATTTCCCTTTCAGTTTCTTTAATAATCAAAGGATGGTCCTTAGATATGACCTTTTGAAGGGGATCTCTACATAGGAGTGCTGGAGTAGTCTCTTCAATTATTTCATCAACGACCTCAATCTTAGAACAATCTTCAAATTCAAATTGCTTGTAAGTATCAGAAACATTCAATCAGATCTTCTTGTTCCCGAAGCCCATTTTAAGTGCCCCAGATCTACAATTGATAGATTCATTGGTTGTGGCCAAGAAGGGGCATCCCAGAATAATGGGTGGCTTTGTGGGCTTATTTGATGGGTCAGTATCAAGCACCAGAAAGTCAACAGGGAAGAAGTCCACTCTCACAAGGACATCTTCCAGAAATCCCCGTGGTGTCTTAAGTGATCTGTCTGCGACCTGAAGGATTACTGGACTAGGCTTTAGCTTCCCTCCTCCCAAAACGTCGTAGATAGAGCTCGGTAAAATGTTCACCCCCACACCCAGATCGAGCAGAGCCTCGTCAATGTGTTGGTTACCTATAACCACTAAAATATACGGGGCCCCTGGGTCTTTCATTTTATGGGGTGTTCCATGTTGGAGAACCGAGCTAACATGGTCAGGTAGGATGACCTTGGTTTGGACCTATTTCCTAGATCGACGCTTTTAGGTGCACAGGTCCTTCAGAAACTTGGCATAGGATGGGATCTATTTAATAGCTTCCAACAGAGGCAAGTTAATATGGACTTGCCTAAAAGTGTCCATAATCTCTTTCGTCCTATCCTTGGCTCCAGACGAGCCAACAGAAGATTCCCCAAGAGCAGGTAGACGCTCTGGATAGGGCACCCTCAGCTTCTGGGTAGAGGGATCGTCATGGCGGGAAAGGGGTGGTGGAAGGACGACATCCTCATTGTGGGTGATTTTGAGGGAGAGCAATATGGCTCTTCCTCGGTGGAGATGGAGGTCGGGTCAGGTGTAGAAGGGGAATTCTGAGACGTAACTGTAGGAGTGTTATCAGGCTTGTCAATCTTCTTTCCACTCCTCAGCATGGTCACCGCTTGGGCATGCTCCCTGAATATGACCCCCTTGCCCTTAGGGTTCTCCTCAGAAGAGCTAGGCAGCTTCCCCGGATCACGTTGCCTAACTACCGTAGTAAGATGACCAATTTGGGATTGCATATCAGTAATCATCCTATTCTGAGATTGGATGACCATATTCTGATGCTCTTACATCGCTTTCATCATGGCTTTAAGTTCATCCATCTCAGAGGGATTATTCTGAGGAGGGTTTTCATAAGATGGTTGGTATATGGGTTGGGGAGGTAAGGGTCTTGTATTCCCTGAGTTAGAAGCATCACCTTGCTTCCAAGAGAAGTTGGATGGTTCTGCCACCCCAAATTATAGGTATTGGAATAAGGGTTATTGTGAGGAGGAGGGCGGAAACCTTGGGCCGCGTTCAAGTCGACCTAAATCAACTCAGGGAATTGATTTGCCTGATGGCACTCCGCAGTGGCATGCATTGTGCTTTAGCAAATGGGGCATTCTCTTGAAGCCTGAAAGATAAAGGTTGCTTGCGGGTTCATGCCGGGGTTTGTTAAAAGCCTATAAAAGTTTTTATTCAACAATTGAATCTAATAAGCCAAATCCTGAGAGGCCCGAGCTTCATGGGCCTCATCTTCCTCTGCAAAAATGATGGCTTTCTTTCTTGATAGGCAGAGGACAAATGTATGGAGTTGTCGCTTAATGTTTCAAACAATGCCCAGTGATTGCGCATCAATCATAAGTCTTAATTGACCTAGATTAAGCTAGGACTTAGTATAAGTTAGGGTTATTCATGCATGCATACGCATTATCTGCATCATTACTACTTTCTTTTAGATATGCATAAAATAATGTTATAATGTGCTGATTAAGTGCATTATGTTGATTGTAGGGAATAAGTTGATCAGGAGCTGGATCTGGAATAACGGGAGTTGCAGTAGAGTTGGAGAAGAAGGATTAGATTAGATGTAGGAATAATAATGAAAGGGAGTTAAAGGTTTGCTATGCTATTAAGTAGGAATAAAGCAGTAAAATGTGAAGAGCTTAGGTCCATCCAAGCCCTAGGATAGCCTAGAGAATTCCCTAAGCCTTAGCCACCCTTTGATTAAGTCACAACACCCTAGGAAGCCCTAAAACCATAGTTTCAACCCTCATCTGGACGTCCAGGACCCTTAGCCATCTCCCGCACACCTCAAACCCACTTCTGCAGTGTTATTAAACGTCCAGACACTTTGTCAGACATCCAATTTCTGCAGAATACCCAAAACAGAACCCAAAATCCCTCCTGACTATGATTGGATGTCCAGACAACAAGTCTGGACTTTTGATTTTTTAGTATAAGACGTCTGACACTATTATTAGACGTCCGATACTGCTCTCCAATTCCTATTTTGAGATTTAAGCCTTGATCTTGGATCTCTAGGTCCCTAAACCCAATTCCAACCCCATAGGTGTTGGTGCTAAAGCACCACGATCATTTGTTTTGATGATAACAAAACACGTGTCATTTAACATTTGCACTTGAAGTCTTAGATTTCAGGCAAATTGCAAATGAAGACGTGATTAGACGAAGTTCGACCTCGCATCCAGGATGGATTGGAGGAGCTTGATGGAGAACAGAGGAGATTCGCGAGGAGCGATAGATTGAAGATGGAAGGACAAGAAGAATAGGATAGAATTCTATTTATTTGTTTCATGTACTTTGGTCTTTATTTCCTTGCTCTTTTTGTTCCTTAGAATATCATGTTAAAGAGCCTCAAAGTACCCTAACAACAGTCCTATGAACACCCGCACAACCCTAGGACACTTAGGCTTTCTATGGAGAACTTAGAAAACCAATATAGGGTTCAAACAGTTGTTCCAGACATCTAATTCCAAAATCAGACTTCTGATAATATGTTTTAAGACGTCTGACTGTTGATTCAGATGTCTGATAACAATTAGGCTGGACTTAGCTATTCTGTCTAATGAAATCAGACATCCAGACCTTAGTCCAGACGTCTAATTAGTGGACCGTTGGCTGGCACAACAAACACTGAAAGATATGACCGTTAGAGCCTTATCAGACGTCCTTAAGCCTTTCCAGACATCTGATAGATGACCGTTTTGCCTCGGCTGACCTAAAATCTCTTCTCAGAGATTTTCTAGCTGTTGCACTCTCTTGGAAATCCATTCCCATAGAAAAGTAGGTTTCCAGAGGTCCAGACATAGTGCCAGACGTCCTATATGTCATCTGATGGACTTGCACTAGAACCCTATTTAGATCTGATTCAAGTCAGGAAGAAAGCCACCTAAAATCAGACGTCTGACTTTTATCCCAAACGTCTTATACTGATCTTCCAGACGTCTGATGACAGGATCAGACGTCTGATAACCCTTCAGTGCAATCATTGTTCCTGATTTTGGCCTGATTCTCTTGGGCTTTGCTCCCAACGGCTATGGAAGCTTTCCAAAGCCTTTCAAAGCTTTCCTAAGGCCTCTATAAATAGAGAGGAACCTCTTGCACACAAAGACACACCTAGATACACAAGACACACCCAAGCAACACATCTTCTACTCTTTTGTGTCCTAAAGAAGCTTTTGCTCTCCAAGCTCAAGTTCTACATCTTGAGAGCATCAAGCCTTTGCGCACCCGCTCTCCCGCCGTAGTTCACGAGAGCGACGTTGCGTCGTCGCGTGGCTCACGCACCCGCATCATCGATTCGACGCACTCCTTGCAAAGGGGAGTTTCCTAATTCCTATAAAAGCTAGGTTTAAATCTTTGTTGGCTCTATAGGATTATATTTGTCAATTTACTTTGTTATTTGGTTGGGTATTCACTTTGCGAATTCCCATCTCCTTCGTGGGACAAAATCCTTTTCGTGAAGAGAAGGGGTTGAGGAACGCTACCCTCGCACTTGTAGCGTGGTTGTAATTGAGGTTGAATCACCCTAGTTTAAGTGATTCGTTTAGTGGATTTGATCAACTTGGTTGATCGAAAAATCCTAACACGAGAGGGTTAGGTGGTGGTTTTCACCCGATTTGGGTTTCCACCTAAAAATAATTGTGTACGTTGTGTGATTGAATTTTTGTGAGATTGTTTATATTTTATTTCCGCAATTTATTACGTCACCCCCTCCTGGTAGGGCCGAAATTCTACAATGGTATCAGAGCAGGTCTCGCGTTATCGGTGTTACAAACCGGCGAGGATCCAAACATGGAGGGAAAAGCATTCGTGAGCACCGAAGGACACGATACCACGCGACCACCATACTTTGCAGGTATAGATTTTGTTTATTGGAAAAATCATATGACTATGTGGTTGCAGGCCTACGACTTCTGGGTGAGGGAAAAATGTGAATCCGCATTTGTGATTCCCAAGAAACCCACAAGAGGTTACTCAAAAGATCAGGTTCGGAATCTCAACCTCAACGCAAAGGCAATGAATGCCTTGTATTGCGCGTTGAGTCCGAAGGAATTCGAACGAATCCAAGAGTGCACCACCGCCCACGAGATATGGAGGAGGTTGGAAGGCACTCATGAGGAGACGAGCTCGGAAGAAGATCTCGAGAAGAAGGAAACCGCGTGCCTTGGATTCATGGCCATAATGGATAACGACAGCGATGACAGCGATAATGAGGTAAACTCGGATTTACAAGATGCTTTTAATGAGTTGTATAAGCTTAGTAAATCACTAAAAATAGAAAACAAAAGCATGAAAAAGAATCTTAGTTTTCTTAAATCTGAAAATGAAAGGCTAGAAAATAAACTTAAGGATCTAGAAATAAGCCCTAGTTCTAACACTTCTGAAAATGAAAATTTGTTTCTAGAAAATAAAAACCTAATTAATGAAAATAGTAAATTGATTAGCGAGAACATTAGCTTAAAAACTGAAATCTCTAGTTTAAAAATGAAAATACATATCATAGAAAAAGAAATCGCATGTCTTAGGGAAAACTCTAACAAATTAAACAACAAAGTAGATAATTTTATAGCCCTAAGGTTGAGAAAGGATCTTCGTCAAGGAGACCCGCTAATAGATCCGGATCCAAGCTCACTTGGATACCGAAGAAAAATTTGGAATCTTATTTTGTAGGTTTCAGGGATAACTACAACACAAAGGACTGGACCTACAAGCTCAAAGCTGGTCAACTCAAGTTGGGAGAACCAAGGCGTAGACCAAGGAGGAGAACAAGAAGACCGACGAGACGGCGAACAAACGATGGACCCGCTACACGTCGACCACCACACTGGAGACTGGCGCCAATGCCCGAGCCTCCAAGCTATGGATGGGAGCCCCATCCGATGTGGCATCCACCACCACCATTTGGGCCATTTTATTGGCCATGGTAGGTGAGGTAAAAATTCTTTGCCCTATCTTTTTATCATAAGCATTTAGATAGGGGGAGTTAAAAAATTATGAGCTAATTGTCAATTTTTAAGGGGGAGATGCAAGTTAGCTAAATTTCCTTTAATAAGGGGGAGAAAAATAATAGCTATCTTGTCGTTACAAAAAGAGGGAGGACATTACCTTTAAAAGAAATTCATAGAAGAGCATGTTTTAAGGGGGAGTTATAGGAAATTTAAAATCAATCAAGCCTTTTTGATAATGTCAAAAAGGGGGCGGATTTTTTTTGCATTATTATTTATGGTTTTGTCATCATCAAAAAGGGGGAGATTGTTGGTGCTAAAGCACCACGATCGTTTGTTTTGATGATAACAAAACACGTGTCATTTAACATTTGCACTTGCAATCTTAGATTTCAGGCAAATTGCAAATGGAGACGTGATTAGACGGAGTTCGAGCTCGCATCCAGGATGGATTGGAGGAGCTTGATGGAGAACAAAGGAGATTCGCGAGGAGCGATAGATTGAAGATGGAAGGACAAGAAGAATAGGATAGAATTCTATTTATTTGTTTCATGTACTTTTGTCTTTATTTCCTTGCTCTTTTTGTTCCTTAGAACATCATGTTAAAGAGTCTCAAAATACCCTAACAGTAGTCCTAGGAACACCCGCACAACCCTAGGACACTTAGGTTTTCTGTGGAGAACTTAGAAAACCAATATAGGGTTCAAACAGTTGTTCCAGACCTCTAATTCCAAAATCAGACGTCTGATAATATGTTTTAAGACGTCTGACTGTTGATTCAGACGTCTGATAACAATTAGGCTGGACTTAGCTATTTTGTCTGATGAAATCAGACGTCCAAACCTTAGTCAAGACGTCTTAGAAGACGCTTGATGGACTTGCCAGACGTCCAATTAGTGGACCGTTGGCTGGCACAACAAACACTGAAGGATATGACCGTTAGAGCCTTATCAGACGTCCTTAAGCCTTTCCAGACATCTGATAGATGACCGTTTTGCCTCAGCTGACCCAAAATCTCTTCTCAGAGATTTTCTAACCGTTGCACTCTCTTGGAAATCCATTCCCACAGAAAAGTAGGTTTCCAGACGTCCAGACATAGTGCCAGACGTCCTATATGTCATCTGATGAACTTGCACTAGAACCTTGTGTAGATCTGATTCAAGTCAGGAAGAAACCCGCCTAAAATCAGACGTCTGACTTTTATCCCAGACGTCTTATACTGATCTTCCAGACGTCTGATGACAGGATCAGACGTCTGATAACCCTGTCAGTGCAATCATTGTTCCTGATTTCGTCCTGATTCTCTTGGGCTTTGCTCCCAACAGCTATGGAAGCTTTCCAAAGCCTTCCAAAGCTTTCCTAAGGCCTCTATAAATAGAGAGGAACCTCTTGCACACAAAGACACACCTAGATGCACAAGACACACCCAAGCAACACACTTTCTACCCTTTTGTGTCATAAAGAAGCTTTTGCTCTCCAAGCTCAAGTTCTATATCTTGAGAGCATCAAGCCTTTGCGCACCCGCTCTCCCGCCGTAGTTCACTAGAGCGACGTTGCGCCGTCGCGTGGCTCACGCATCCGAGTCATCGATTCGACGCACTCCTTGCAAAGGGAGTTTCCTAATTCCTATAGAAGCTAGGTTTAAATCTTTGTTGGCTCTATAGGATTATATTTGTCATTTTACTTTGTTATTTGGTTGGGTATTCGCTTTGCGAATTCCCGTCTCCTTCGTGGGACAAAATCCTTCTCGTGAAGAGAAGGGGTTAAGGAACGCTACCCACACACTTGTAGCGTGGTTGTAATTGAGGTTGAATCACCCTCGTTTAAGTGATTCGTTTAGTGGATTTGATCAACTTGGTTGATCGGAAAATCCTAACTCGAGAAGGTTAGGTGGTGGTTTTCACCCGGTTTGGGTTTTCACCTAAAAATAATTGTGTACCTTATGTGATTGAATTTTTGTGAGATTATTTATATTTTATTTCTGCAATCTATTACGTCACCCCCTCCTGGTAGGGCCGAAATTCTACAATAGAAACCTAAATTAAGGTGCCCTAACCCTAGTACATCACCTCTAGAAGTCCCTAAGGACCTAATTAGGTCCTCACTAAACCTAATTGACTTGGATCTTAGTCAATTCCATCAGCCTATTCAATTGGACTCATTGAGTCCAATTGAGCCCTGATCTCAGCACACACTATCCAATTGGACTCAGTGAGAGTCCAATTGACCTAGACCTAAATTAATTGAGTTGTTTTACTCTCAATTAAGTTTTCACACACCCAATTAAACTTGTTTTAATTTTAATTTCACTTTACCTTAGTGAATTAGGGTTTATAACCCTAATTTGAGACATACCTTGACCTAAACCCAGTAGAACCTAACCTAATCAACCTAGCCACCTAAGTTTCGACCTACACAAACCCACACACACCCACACACATCATCCACATGGAAATACCTAGCCTAGAGTTCTCTAGAGCTCTCTACCATGTGTGGTTGCCTTGGTTGCCAAAATTAGCAACCAAGAGCCATTCAATTTGTAGATCAACATTTGGTGGATCTAAAAACCACCATCCATCCTCTCTCTCTCACTCTCCCACGAGCTCCCACCATATGCCTCTCTAGAGAATTCCATAATTCTCTAGAGAGCTTCCCTTAGGTCTATAAAAAGACCTAAGGGGTGGCCATTTGCACCCATTCACTTCCTTGGCAAATTCACTTCATTGGTGCCATTCACGCCCACTTCCACTTAGCTAGCCACTCCACCTCCACGAGCTCACTACCACCACCATGGAGGACATCATGTCGGGATGCTGGATCAACCCTACCTCTCTCCAAGGGTCGACCTAAGCTACATTGGCCGCCCCTCATTCTTCTCCCGACCACTCCAAGGCCATCGGGAACCACCCCTGAACGCCCTTTATTCTGCTAGACTTAGTTTATGTTCTCCATAACTTTTACTGCTTTTATTACTGCTTAGTAGCGTAGTCTTAGCTTCTCCCCCAATGATGCATGCAAAATCCCCCCGCTGATTCTTGTATGCAGTCATTTTCTGGTAGCTAGGTTTAAATTTCAAGCATTTATGTACAAGCTTTCCTCTAACGTTCTTGTTGCAAACAACTCTCCCATTGAATGAATGAACAATGCTTATATCTATATATATATCTCCATATTGTGAAATCACCATGAGCTTATTGATTGCTATTATATTTGCGTGATTCATGTTGCCTGTTTCTAACTCCTAATATTCTTGCAACTAAGCATGTCATACCTAAATATGTAATAATCATGAACCGACATGCATTTCTAAACAAAGTAGAGTAATAGAAGATCGATTTCAGAAGTAAACAAATGCCTCCCAGAGATGAAAAATCGAGACTCAAAGTCTCGTTATCTTTAGAAATCATTTTTTGATGAACATTTTTATGCGACTATACTACGATTCTGAGACTTTCAAACGCGTGAGAACGGTTTTCGTCACCCAGGCTTCATCCTCAGTTCTGGTCATGAAGGTTCCTGCATAGGCTGCATCGATTGTTTGCCTATGCCTTTCAGATAATTTGTTATAGAACCTTTCGTCCAACTTCCATCTTGGCACCTAATGGTGGGGGCATAACCTAAGAAGGTCATTAAAGTGCTCCCAAGTCTCATGAAATTGCTCCCCTTCCTGTTGAGTAAAACCCATAATCTCTCTTCTATAATGTTTGGTCGTACTCATAGGAAAATACTTTTTCAAAAATTCTCCCTTAAGGGTGGCCCAATCATTTACCCTTGCATCGAGGGTATGACACCAGCGCTTGGCCTTATCCTTTAGGGAGAATGGAAATAGAGTCCTCATCAGGGCTTCATCAGTAAAGCCCTGGAGCTTCACCGTGGAATAGACCTCGGTGAATTCCTCCAAATGTCGGTAGGGGTCCTCCCTAGTAGTACCATAAAAGGAGGGCAACAAAGATATGGTACTGCTCTTGATCTCATATGGATTATCCCCTGCCGGTCATCTCAGTGCTTGTGCGGGTTGGTTAGTTGGAATAAAATAGTCCCTTAGGGTCCTTTGTTGATTTGCTCCTTGATCAGCCATGCCTTCTCTTTTCTCTCCTAGGTGAGCTCTCCTAAGAATTCTCTAGGGCTCAGGATCAAACACTAGAGTACCCTCAAGAGAGCATCTACCAAGCATACAATATCAATCACAATTCAGGTTCTTATTGATTGAGTAAATGAAACCTCCACTCCAAAGATAAGTCAAAAGGTCAAGGCTTATCCATCCATTCCCATAAGTGGTATAAGAGGGGTGATGACTTGAAATCTTAACCTTCTTTGTTGCGGAGGTAGAATTGGTTGATATAGATGGCCAAACAACTTTTTCACTATAATTACATGCCTTAATTCAACCTTCGAGTGCCCTAGTACCTATACTTTGCTTGGATGATACTCCAGGTGATCAAGTGAGAAGTTACTCCAAGGAAAAACAAAGGGATGCAAGTAGGGCGAACCCTTCCTTTGAAGCAATGCATATGCGGTGCCCCTTAACTACCCTTTTGTTCCTTTAAGGGGTGTCCCCCTCCGTGAAGTATCAAAACACTTGGTCAAAAGGTAGTACCACCACCACCATAAAGCATAATAGGAGGGTTTGCACCGATAAAGAGATCGGTGCCTATAGCCTTAAGGGATCGAGCCTTAGTGTGGTGCCTAATGTGCGTGCTCAGTGTCAGAAGTGTGCATCACACCGTAAATCTTTTTATTATTCTTTTTTGAAAACGCAGATAAGTCCCTTGGAATTAGATCAAATGTGAATTGATTTTAAGGTCGAATCTGATTATCAGTCCCGCTTTTAGTTAGGCGACCACTAAATTAGTAAATTCAAACAACTTCGTGGTCTTGAATTTTAATTTGAATGCAAATGTGTGAACAGGAGCTGGATGCAAAAGTTGGAAAGGCGTACCTGTCGCCAGCAATCTTCGTGCTAATATGCTTGCAATGCAATAATAAGATCTAATGTGCTGCTCAATCACCCCTAAATGCGCACACCTAAGGGCATGCAACTCCTAAACATGAAACTCGATATTTTCTTTTGTTGGTTTTAAAGGCAAGTAAGTAGAAAATGGAATCACTCACATAGAAAAATGTAAACCCTAGTAGCTAAAGAATGTGGGGATAGACCCCCAAAAATTCAGCCTCGATTACTACAAGGGCGAGAAGACAGAAACAAATTTTGTGACGATGGAGAATCCCCTGTGAAACTGGGATCCAGGTCTCCTACATCTTTTCCTCGTGTGGCTTAGCTTGAGGTTGATGTCGCCACTCTGTTGCTCCTGTCGCCCTATCTGATTCCTTGCACAATAAGATAAAGAATGATCAGATAATTGCATAACTTAGAATATTCAAAAATAATAAAGTAAATCTATTGCGTCTGCTGCCTCCTCGACAACGGCACCATTTGATGGAGAGATTTTCTCTTATTTATGAAAATGATAGCAATAAATTGATATGTCGTTGTGTTTTATGTGGTGTAAAATCTCTCAATCAAAAATTAAAATATATATCAAATTGAACCACAACAAAAATGTCGCATCCACAGGAAGAATAGAACCAATAAATTCACGAGTAGAAGATTATAATGTTTACAGACAACTTCGTGACTTCAATTTGAGGAATATGCTACTCTAAAAGGAGCTTGCAATTTTATTAAAAGTTCAAGGCCATTTATGCAATTCTCACATCAGGAATCAAGCTCCCAAAAGTATGTATATGATGCATGTGTAGTGGCATATCATGAAAGTTTGAATTGCATGCAAATCTGAATTGAATTTCAATGTTGAATGATGCACATAACACAAGTTAAATAAATTCATGAAATTATAAGTGCATCCATGCAATGTGGCCTGAATAAAATAATAATATTAAAGTGAAAATGGCATGCAATGTAATTTTTAATTGAAGCAAAAACAGAGGAAACTTCCTCTCTCTTCTTTACGCGCGTAAGGAGGCTTCTAGGAGGAGCTGCGCTACGGGGAGGCACGTCTCGACGAGGGCTACGAGATGGTGGTGGCGCGGCGGCTGGCGGTGGTCGGACGGCAGAGGAGAACACCAGCCTGACATCGGCAGGTGGCGTTCATGGCTGCTGTGGTTTCGTGCAAGGGCTGTGCGTGGTTGCGCGGTGAGGGCGCTACGCGCACGTGATGTGGCTGCGGTGCTGCGTGCGATGGGGGCGGTGGTTGCTTTGGGTTCTTGCCGAGTTGGAGAGGAAGAAGATGATGAAGAGGAGGTGTGCGCAGTCTGCAGTGTGTGAGGGTGCTGCGCGCGCTTGCAGGGCGGTGGCGCACTTACAAGGGCTTGGCTGCAGGCACGCGGTGGAGGTTGGGGTTGAGCGATAACAGGGCTGCAGTGACTGCTGGAGCACGCTTGCAAGGTGGTGGCTGCAGGAGAAGATGAAGCACGCGCTTGGAGGGGCTATGGTGCGATAGGCTGGAGCGCACTTACAAGGGCACATGGTGGTAGGCTGGAGGTGATGGGAGAGGATGGAATGCGCCGCTGCTATGTGGAGGTTGGGGTGGAGGCACGCACAGTGCATGCCTTCTTCACAGTGCACGCAGGATCTCTTCCCCGATGTGTTTCCCCCTACCAAGCCCCTCAGATCCTCTCTTTTATCTCCTCCTCGGTGCAAGTCAAGGGATTTTCAAATCCCTTACTAAACTTGGCCGGCGGCTATTGATGGAGTTGTTGAGGCCGGTCGGAGGTTGAGAGATCCGTGGGGGGGAAATTTCTCTTCACCACCCTTTTCTTTGCACAAATTATTCCTACAATAATGAAACATAAAATAATTACATAATAAGTTATAGAATGAAATATAATAGATGCAATCATTTTATGACCTAATGTAGGTATTAACAAACATAAAATGTAAGAATAAAGTTAACTTAGGTGTAATAATAGTCCATTAAAATGGACTCATCACACTGCCTTCTTCTATAAAAACACCTGCTGATTTCTTCCGCCCAGAGTTCTCCAACCACTCCAACCACTTGGCGAAGATCACGAGTGGTTGGAACGGTAAGATCCGCTTGGCAATATCTTCATCATACATTTGATAAACACTCCAGATGTCTTAAAAAGTGTGGCCATCAGTGAGTTCATGTTGGCGGTTCCTAGACGTTCGACCTTATCTCCATACGTCTTATAGACGCAAAAATGGACATCTGAACTCTTCCACCTAGCTTGCATCCTTCAAATCAATTATGCTACCATATCATATTGTTATTAAGTGTAAAATTAATGCATAAAATTATACGCAGACTAAAGTGAATTGCCATATAACTCCTAATTAATTAACAACTAGGAATAACTAATTAGAGAGTACTTAGACTAAATAATGATTCACTAAAGTGGACTTATTTAATGCCCCCATGCCTAAGTTTTGCTAGTCCCTAGCAAAAGAAATGAATGCAAGGTGTTTGATTCTATCAAAAGACTTCTTCGTTTCTTATTCTAAACATTTAGAGATCCAGACAAATGTGAAGTGCTGGTAGCCTAGGTAACGGATCTAAGTAAAAAGCCAACCTATATTTAAAATTTGTACTTAACCCTTGGTAAAACTTTTATTAGGATAGGCAACTTCTTCTCTCGGGAATAAAGCAGAAAATAATATGTTATTTGACCTTGGCATTCTGGCTTAGGTAGGAGATACAGGGTCAAATGGATTTATATTTGGTGGCTCATACTCATCTGATGGTACATGTAGTCTAGTACTGTAGACTCTAAATCTCTAGACTATCAAACAAGTCACCCCAGAGAGAGGCTAAAAATTGTGCTCTCTTAATGTTCCTTTGTGCTCACTCTTTTTCCTTCTTTTCTTTTTCTTTTTCTTCTTTCTTTTCCGAGATCACATATCTTACCAGATTTTGTAAATGTACTCAATGTTTGGTGGCCTCACATGGCATTCATACTTCAATTAAAGTCCTAATAACCGTACAACTAAGTTAAAAGTCCTCAGCTAGTATTCAGGTGGTCAGAAATACTAAAAAGTAGGTATGGGTCATATTTGGTGGATCGCAATAGGTATTTTTGTTGCCTCAAAAATATCAACAGTTGATGAAAAATGACACGAAGATAAAACTATAAACTTGAACTCTTTTTCTCTCTTTTTTCAAATATTTAGATTTTTTTTCTTTTTTTTCTTTCTTTTCTCCTTTTTTTTTCTAACTACTAACACAACATGATGCAAACTTTTATTCATGAGGCATTATTTGGGAAAATGATGTTCAAGAGGATATTGTGTAGCTTATTTGGTGAAAGTACCTACTCTTGGCACCGGGAAGAAATGGATAAGACAAGCGTATTTCTAACTTTTAGCACTAATACCCTCCTTCAGCCGAGAATTCGATGGACGGTCGTAACCATCCACCATAGTCAGTTTTATTAGGACTCAATCTCTGTGTATCTACCTTATTTGGTGATTCTCAGGAATTCACACAGTTTGCACATAGGAACGCAGAGCGAAAACTATGCCTAACTTTATGTATCATCATCTAATTATCCAGAACTTAAGAGTCTTTGCACTAGACTTAGCACACCAATAGTCTCTCTACTTTCTTCTCACAAATATTAGGTAGATCTAATAGAAGATATTATGCCTAACTCCCTACTAATTGTCCAATGATTCAGCAAACTAAAAATACTTATTGGTTTTCTACAAAGATCCATTGCCCAGTCTATGTGCAAGTGAAGTAACTATACTGGATTCTAAACTTAGAAATAGTTTAAGAAGAAAATCTTCAATGACACCTCCTTGATAAAGATGATTTGCTAGGGCTAACCAATTAAGCTAAAAAAAAATTAAAAGATAGATTTTTTTTTTAATGCACCTTACCTAAATGCATGAATACTGCCTAAAAATGCAAAATGCACCCCCCATGCGTAAAAATGTCCTCATTGCAAAATTAAAATAGGAGGAGAAAGGAAGGAAATCACTTGACGAAGGCGTTATTCAGGACGTTGGGTTGCCTCTTAACAAGCACTGCATTTTCTGTCGGCAGCCTGACTTATAGGGAACCTGTAAGTCTAGTTCCAAACAGAAAGAGCTAGGCCCTAAAAATATGTGTAACAGCGTAAGCCTAGAAAACAAGTAGCCACGAATGTTGGCGAGCTGATGATGTGGCGTGATTCCAAATGCTCGCCAGAATACATGAAAACTAACCACCTCATAAGCTACCTGGAGAGGTATAGGAAAAAGAGTAATAAAAGAAGGGACCTCTTTAAATGGAATAAGTGGAGGATAACAACAGTCCTCTAATGTAGGAAGGGTTTTAAAAGATATATGCATAATTATTTCAAACCCTTGAATGGCAAGACTAAAAGTACAAGTATCAATCCACACTCGCCATTCCACTTGGAGATGTACTGGCCTGCTATGCTCCCCAGAAAGAATGTAAGTGAGCAGAAACCTGAGCCAAGGATCAGTTAGAGAGTGTACGGGTTGTTTATCGTGTTGGGAGGTAATGATTAACCCTAAGGAAGGCTTAGTCCGTGTTATGTTTAGCTCCAACAACAATTTAGCTTATGTATTATTCCCCCTAATAGTTGTTGCAGAAAAATTCACGTCACCCGACCTATCATTAATGATTTCCTCAAGAATCGGAGTCATATTTTCACCTTCCAGTATATGTGAATCAATGGTGGACTTCAAATCACATTTATTTGATGGCAAGGTCAAAGCAGTAGAATAATTATCATTAATTTCATCCCCGAATTCTTTTCATTCACTTAAGTTTTTGTTGGGGTGTATATGTGATTCACTAGTAAAGAGAGGAGTTGCTTCAGTATCCTCAATTATTTCCGAAGGAGGATCAGTTTTATTGTTTTGAAGTAAGCCTATCTCACTCAATTCTTTGTTTTCCTCAGGGCATAAATTGTCAATTGATCTATATTGTCCCCGAGAGTCTCTCCTAGGCTTCTCACTATTGTGCTCATCCTCCTCCAACATCAACTCCCTATCTTCACAATTTTGCGGAGGATGACTTTCAAAATCAAAAGAAGGAAGGAATCCAGATTTCACCAAATCATTTATATCCTTGGGGGTTAAGTCCTCTAATAATACATAATCCCCTTGAGATTCACTCCAAACTCTAAGCCCGGGTTCCTCCATGAAGTCATCATCCTCCTCTAAAATAGACTCTTTGTATCATTGAGACCAAAATTGATCCAATTCATTGGGCACATGTAAATCCTCAGAATGATGAATGGTAGGTGTTGGTTCCCTAAGTGGAGGGTTGGGATTAGGAGCACTAAGGGTAGAATGGAATTCTTCCACATGATTAATAGGGGAAGTGGCATGAACAATATGACCTTGATCCGGGGTATTAGGGGTGAGAAAAATACTATCAGTGGGGTCAAGGTCCTCAAATCGTACCATCCTCCCTTTCTTTTGACTCCAATATAGCTCAGGTGGATAATCATTAAGATAGTTCTCCTCTGGTGGCTGTGTCTCATGGGGAGAGTCTAAGTGATAGCTACTCAAAACGGGATCCCTATTATCCCTTGTTTCCTCAAAATCTTTTTGATGATCACTGTTGTACGGGTAGGGATCATAATCAATAGTAAGAGAGTAGCTAAGCTGACGAATTTGCTTATTCAATTGTTGACTATTCCTCAACATCTCTCCCATAGACTTCATTTCTTTTTGTTGTTTTTGCATTTCTATCATAAAAGAGGAGTGGCTACTGCCAGATAGGGGAGGATAGTCAGTCGTAGGCTCTGGTTGCCTAGGGGTATCGAACCAACTTTGATGAGAAAAATCATGAAGGGTGGGAGGGTTGGGTGTTTTCAAATTGGAAAATTCTGCTCCTAAGCTCTACTCAAAAGTGGGAGCTATCAAGCCAGTACTCCCAGGATAGGAATATGATTGATCCCATGAATTGTCACTATACCCATCAAAGGATGGATATGCTCGGGGCATGAGATCCTGATTAAAAGATAAGTATTGACTCTGATAATCTAAATGATAGGAGTAAGGGTGATCCATTTCTTTAAGCCAAACAGATTTAACTCTCTTAGGACTTAGAAGAAATCAGAATAAAAGTAGAAACTTCCTAGAGAGTTCTACCCCTATCAAAACAAACGCAAATACAGTGCGATCTATTTTTAGTAGATTCTAGGTCATAGAATTAAGTGTTCAGTTGGAGGCCAAACAAGCTTTGTAAGAGTTACGCTTCCTAGGCCGATCTTCATTGGTGCCTACAACCTACTTGTAAGGATGGAAGTCTTGAATCGAGCCCACGCACGAGGAACTAAAGTAACTTGGTGGATAGGCTTGTTGATTTCCAATTAACTTCCCTTGTGGTACAAAGAGGAGAGGTAGAAATTTATCTAGGGACCATGTGTGTGATGTGCACAGTGTCTCAGGTGTACAACACACATACGAGTTTTGAATTTTGAAATCTCGCAAACAAGTCTTTTGCACACAATTTCAAGTCACTAATTTTAAGTTCCAACCTCTTAGCAGTCCCAATTTCTTAAAAGTGACCCCTGAATTAATTAGATTCAAACACTTTTGTGGTCTCGGATTTAAGTCCAATGTAGATGCATGATAGGTAATTGATGCTCAAGGAAAGACATACCTTACTCCAACTCTCTTCAATGTAGGGATGTATGCAATGTAATTAAGATAAACTAGATGCTGCTCATTCAATCCTAGATGGTCACCCTATAGATATGCAGCTTCTAGTAGGTAGTTCGGATTTTTCTTTGTTTTTTTTTCTTTTTTTTTTAATAAGCAAACAAACCTAATTTAATTTAACTAGCTAACTAATTAACATGCAGTTCAAATAATTCAAATAAACATACAATCTAAATAAAATGGGAACACACTCTTGAAAAGATGCTCCCGCATACAAGAGGATAAGCAATAAAAAGCACTGGGAACACGTTCCCAAAAATGCCCAACACGAGTCCACAAGACAGAAATTAAATGTTTAATGTCTATCTAACCTGATCTAAATCTAAAGCAAGCAAACAGGTCTTTAGTCCCCAATCCTCCTTCCACGCACGTGGGATCAAGGCCCATCTGCACACGCGATTATCTTCAAGGTGGAGACAAGGTCCAGCTAGACGAGTGTCCGCTGCGTACTCCTCCTCCTCAAGATTGTACCTCGCACGAAAATATGTATCAATGAAAATATACCCTCAAGAAGAATCAATGTGAACTGAATGAATAAAAATTTTGTGAGTCTACTAGGCTCGTTGCCTCCCCAACAACGGTGACATTTGAAAGAGAGATCTTCGCTTGATTAAGATAGTTGCAATAAAATGATTCGTTGTTGTATTTTATGTGGGGAAAATCTCTCTATCAAAATATATTTATATATAATCTAATCACATTAGTTTCGAGTGTCGTATCCACAGGGAGGTTTAAGCCAATAGTCTCACAAATATTCCATTGAATCATTCAAGCATGTCAGTTAAAACTTCTCACATTCATGGCATCCATGTTCACAAAGTCTTTAGGAGGGAAAACGATAGAGAATAGCATGAGAGAACCACATGAGAAAGAGAGAAAGAGAGGGGCTAGAGAGCAAAACAACCAAATAACCTAAATTAATCAAATAAAATCATTGGCAATGGCAGTGAATGTAAATAGAAATTTGATCCAAAATAGAGCATTCATGGCAATGGCTTGTGCATGCATGGATGGGGTCACTGGCGACCAGGAGCTCGGTGGCGGTGCGTAGGGTCACGATCTTCATGTTGGTGGTGGAGGCTTGACGTGGGGCAGTCGGCGATGGTCGGTTGGCGTTGAAGAGGCCGTCGATGGTAGTTGTTGGCAAGAGAGGGCTGGTGACTGTTCGAGGTGTAGATCGCATGAAAGATGAGCGCGTTGTAGTATAGCGTGAAATATGTCTTGAGAAAATAAATTAACGAAATTGGTGATAAGAAAAGAAGACAAGAAGCACTTTTGATTTCTTGTGTTTGTTCCGAATATAACTACTAAATAGCATAGACAAAATATCATAGTATATATATCAATCAGAGAGTTTGAACATGAATTGCATACATCTAACTAAACAAGTTCTAGCATAAACATACACTACCTATGTAACAGAACAAGGGCACCATGGGTGGTTCATGGTGGCCTTCTAGAGAGGTTGGGAAGAGCAGCAACGATCCGTCGAGGTGGCCCAATGAACGCTTCAGACAGAGATGCAGTGACGAATGCAGATAAGATGGGAAGAAGAAGGGAGATGAGTTGTAGAAGGAGGAAGAAGAAGAAAGCTATTGAATGGCTTTCAAAGTGGACCCTTAGGCCAATTTTTATAGCTTTTGTGAAGGGCATTTAGGGCATTGGAGCCCTTAATTCCGTGCAAAGGCTTTAGATTAATCAGATCTGTTGATTGGGAGATCAACAGTCTTGATTAAGCCTTCGAAATCCTTCTTCCATCCACAGTTTGATCTAGTGCCGACACGTGGTGCATTATGCACCCTTGGATCTGCATCTGACAGCCTCCGCTTGCCCGCTACTCTCCGCTTCACCCGCACACCTACCGTTCGGCCTTAATCTCCACCTCATCTTCTTAAACCATCTCAGCCGTCCTATCTCTCAATCGGGCGGCTTAAAAGTCATGCACTGCTCTAGGCCAACTCCTAAGGCACGCATCATCATGCACGTCTTCATCTGACACTCCTGCGCCCGCCATGCGTTTGCGCCTGATCCGCCCGATGAAGATCCTGCGGTCGACTACTCCCGCACTCGCCGCTCTTCTTGATTTCACGCCTGGTGCTCCTCAAACCAGCATCAGCTGCTTAGGCACGAAGGCGCTAACCAACGCGTTGCCGGTGACTTTGCATCGGGTTTCCAAATTTCGCACAGTAGTTCTCAGCCGTTGGATGGATATCCAACGGTCTAGATCACGTCCTCACCTGATGAAGCGGCTGGAGGCAGGCTTCGTTGACACATCGCAGCTGTTGGATAACGATCCAACGTCCCATGGATTTCCTTCCCAGATTGGGGCGTGGTGAGGGGCGGCTACGATCGTGCCACGTGGTGCCATCGTGACCATCCATCTTCTTCTTGTATCTGATGATGTAGGCCTCCGACTGAGTTGATTTCTGTGCCATTGGACTGCGAACATTGATTCGGATCCATCCGTACGGTTGGATTTGTCATCTGAGGTCCAGATATTCTTCAATTTTCCCTTTGGCTCTTGCTTCATCTGCAGACTCCCTAGGGTGCGATGGGAGTCTGATTGATGCGCTCTTGGAAGCGTTGGACTCGCATCGTCATTCCAAACATATCCATAAGTTTGGATCGGTCATCTGCATCCCTGGATTACCTGCAATTATTAATACCCCTCAAATAGCACATTATTATGCATAAAACATATAAATCATCTAGGATGCAAAGTACGATGTATATGCATGTAGAATGCCCTTGTTAAACTAGGTTCTACCTTAATTCAGGCAAATTAGGACCTGTGATTGCTACGCAATCATATCCCCATGCCTAAATCTTGCTAGTCCCTAGCAAGTGCAAGACTAAATGCATTTTATCGAGAGTTTAACTAAATGTTTATTTCTTTTTATTTTATCCAAAATTCAGAATCCAGATAACCATGAATATGTAATGTTGTAGCTTCTGCAACGGATCCCAGCGAAGAGTCGTTATACATTTAAAGCTTGTACTTGCCCTCTAGTAAAATTTTGTTAGGATAGGCAAACCTCTTCTCTCAAAGATATAAACTATTCACTGATTTTAGCCCTAGCTTTTGGCTTAGGTAGAAGACGTCTGAGTTAATTTGATTTGTATTTGGTGGCTCACTCTCTTCTGGTGCTACATAAAGACTAGTATTTCAAAATCTAGATTTCTAGATTATTGAATAAATTAACTTAGAGAAAGGCTGGAAAACTGTGCTCTCTTTAATCTTTTGTACTTTTTCTTTTTTCTCTTTCTTTTTTTTCTTTTCTTTTTTTTCTTTTTCTTCTTGAGCTCACATCTCACTAGATTTGAAACTATATTTGGTGGTCTTGCATGGCATTACACTTTAATTAGGTTCTAATAACCCTACAACTGAGTTAGACCCCTCAGCCCGTATTCAGGTGGTCAGAAATACAAAAAAAATAGGTTTAGGATGTATTTGGTGGTTCGTTGGGATGGTAAGTGTTTTTGCCTTAAAACACTTTGACTTACATAACTCAAACTTCTTAACATACCTCTTTTGTATGCTTTTTTTTTTTCATTTCTATTGGCACAATGCCGTTACCAACATAACGCAACAATGCAACACGGCATACGTACTTTTATTCATGAGGCATCATTTGGGATTTTTGGGGCTGACCAAGAGGATCTCGGGTGGCTTATTTGGTGGAAGTGCCTACTCTCGGCATCGGGTAGGCAACGAATAGGGCGACGTATTTCTAACCATAACATCAATACCCTCCTTCAGCCAAGGATTCTGTAGAGGATGGACGTGATCATCCACCTCAGCCCTAGTTTTATCAGAACCCGCTCTCTACGTTTTTGCCTTATTTGGTGTCTCTCATGCGGAATTTCTCACAGAATTAGTACACAAGAACTGAGAGCAAAAACTATGACCACCTCCGAGTGTCATTATTCAAAAAAAATAAAAATTGAAGATTCCTTACACTAGCCTTAGAGCACCAGTAGATTCTCTACTCTCATCTCACATATGTTTTGGTGGATCTACTAGAAGATGGTTCACTTGATTCCCTGATTGCTGTCCAAGGGTTTCATAGAAGAAGCAATGCTTCTTCTTGACAAACTAGAGATGTCTATCAGTTTTCACAGTGGATCCATTGCAAATTCTACAAGAAGATGTGAGGTTATGCTGGATTCTAAGCTTAGGTATCTACTAAAGAATAAATCTTTAATAAAACCTCTTGATAAAACTATCTAATCCTCTACTTGTTGGCAGAAAATTTTCAGTTTTTATGGACTACCCCCCCATGCTTAAGTGTTTGCATGTCCTCATGCATGAATAAAATAAATTGGAATAAGGCAGGGTGTATGTGGGTAGAAATCACCTGAAACTGCTTCTAAGTTGTCGTTCAGCTCATGCCATCACTGCAATGCCATACACAATATGCAAAACAATATGTGAAAATGAAATATGCTATGTATATATGGTATGTATATATGTATATGTGCTGAGTTTATTGCCTCCAGCTGGGCAACTCATCAGTCACACATCCTCGAGAAGATGTATTGCTTCGTCAGTAGGAGGTGGTTCCTAGGCAAATAATGGTTTGAGGCGTTGGCCATTAACCGTAAAAACATGCCCAGATTTTGGGTCATAAATTTGGACTGCCCCGTTAGGATACGGGTGGACCACCAGAAATGGCCCAGTCCACTTGGACTTGAGCTTTCCTGCAAAGAATTTGAGTCAGGAGTCAAACAACCAAACCTGCTGGTTAGGTGCGAACTCCTTCCTTCGGATGTGTCGATCATGGAAAGCCTTTGTCTTGTCTTTGTATGTTTTTGCATTTTCGTAAGCTTCCCACCTAATCTCCTCTAACTCACTGAGCTGGAGCCTCCATTCATAACCTCCGACCTTGAGGTTAAAATTACACTTCTACACTGCCCAAAAGGCTCGGTGCTCTAGCTCCACAGGAAGGTGACAGGCCTTTCCATACACTATGCGGTATGGCAACATTCCGAGCGAGGCCTTGTATGCAGTCCGATATGCCCATAGTGCATCAATCAACTGATCGGACCAGTACTTCCTATCAGGTCTAACTGTCTTTTGAGGGATAAGCTTGATTTGACGGTTTAATACATCATCTTGCCCATTGGTATATGGGTGGTACGTGGTAGCAATGCAGTGCTGCACCCCATATTTCTTCAATAATGACCTGAAATGGACATTGTTGAAGTGACTACCCCTATTGCTTATTAGGGCATAGGGAACTCCGAATCTCGTAAAAATGAATTCCTAGACAAAGGATATAACAGTCTTATGATCAGCTCGTCATGCCAGGATAGCTTCTACCCACTTTGAGGCATAGTCTATTATGAGGAGTATGTACTCAAAGCCATGTGAGTTCGGGAAGGGGCCCATAAAGTCAAAGCCCCAAACGTCGAACACTTCTATGGCAATAATAGATTGGAGAGGCATCATGTCTTTCTGGATCATAGAACCAACCACTTGGCATTGCTTACAGCACTTGGCAAACTCATGTGTATCTCTGAAAATGGTTGGCTAGAAAAATCCTGACTGCAAAATCTTTGCAACGGTCTTTTGGCCCGAGAAATGATCCCCACAAGCATCGCTGTGGCAAAAGGATAGCACACTATAGATTTCTGAATCAGGGATGCATCTACGGATGATCTGATCAGCCCCAATGCGAAGGAGTAGTGGGTTGTCCCAAAAATAGAATTTAGCCTCTAATATAAATTTGAGTTTTTGATCCTTGGATAATCCCGCAGGTAGCCTTCCTGCGACGAGATAGTTTGCTATATCAACGTACCAAGGAAACTCAACAGAGTTAATAGACAACAGAGACTCATCTGGAAATCAGTCTGATATCAGTGGGGAGTATGGAATATAGTCTGGGTCTAACTGAGATAAGTGATCCGCCACAACATTATGGGCTCCGGCTTTGTTACGGATCTCGACATCAAACTCCTGCAAAAGAAGGATCCATTTGATAAGGTGGGGTTTGAAGTCCTTCTTTGCCAGCAAATGCCAAAGGGTGGAATGGTCAGTGTAGATGATAAGTTTGGACCCGAGTAAGTATGACCTGAATTTCTCCAACCCAAATACCACAGCTAGCAATTCTTTCTCAGTGACTGTATAGTTACGCTTAGCCTCGTTCAGCGTTTTGCTAGCGTAGTATATTACTAATGGATGGCACTCCCAACGCTGGCCAAGAACGGCTCCGCAGTGAAGTCGGAGGCATCACACATCATCTCGATGTCGAGAGACCAGTCGAGAGGTTGGAAAATAGTTGCACTTGAAATAGCACTTTGCAAGGTCTCAAAAGCGCTGAGACATGAGGAGTCGAAATCAAAGGGAATGTCAGTTACCAGAAGATTTGTTAATGGATGAGCAATTTTTGAGAAATCTCGAATGAATCTTCAATAAAATCCAACATGCCCTAAGTATGATCTGATTTACCTGATCGAGCTAGGAGAAGGTAATCGCGAAATGATTTTGAACTTAGCTCGGTCGACCTCGAGTACATTAGAGGAGATCCTGTAACCTAATACGATGCCATCCCTCACCATAAAATGGCTTTCTTCCCATGAAAGCACTAGGTTAACTTCTATACATTTCCTTAGGATCTTTGTGAGGTTATCAAGACAAGACAAAAAATCATCTCCAAAGATGGAGAAGTCGTCCATGAACACTTCTATGCAGTCCCCGATCATGTCTGAAAAGATGGCCATCATGCATCACTGAAAAGTAGCTGGTGCGTTGCAGAGGCCGAAAGGCATCAGCTTAAAAGCGAATGTTTCATAGGGACACATAAAAGTCGTCTTGTCTTGATCTTCCGGGTTGATCACTACTTAATTGTACCCAGAGTATCCATCCAGAGAGCAGAAGAAACTATTCCCAGCCAACCATTCTAAAATCTAATCAATAAGGTGTAAAGGAAAATGATCCTTTTGGTAGTCGAGCTTAGCTTACTGTAATCAATGCAGGCCTACCAAGAAGTCATGGTGCGGGTTGGGATCTATTCGCCCAATTCATTTTTTATCACGGTGAGTCCCACCTTTTTGGGCACAATCTGAATGGGACTCACCCATTGGCTGTTGGAAATTGGATAGATAATGCCTACGTCTAGCCATTTAATGATCGCCTTCCTGACAACCACCAACATATTTGGATTTAGGCATCTCTGAGGTTGTCTTGATGGTCTCACCCCTTCATCAGTGTCGATATCGTGAGTGCAATATAAGGGGTGAATCCCACAGAGATTAGCAATGCCCCACCTAATAACAACCCTATGTGCTTGCAGAATAGAAATCAATTGGTGTTCCTGGTCTAGAGTCAAGTGAGCAATGATAATCACAGGATACGTCTCACTTTCTCCCAAAAACACATACTTGAGCGAATTAGTTAAGGGTTGTACCTATAGTAGTGGAGGGTGGAGCGAGGGTTTATCCAGGGGAGGAGAGGAAACAACAACGGAAATCTGCTGATCCAAACTAATGGAGAATCCGTCTGCAGTGGTCATGTAATCCTGTCTTAAGATATCAGTGCTAGATAGGACAGGATAGTCAGGATCAGGGGTGTTGGAAGCAAATGAACACCCATGACAACCAGATCCATGGGATGAAATGTGTATGTCATTAGTCTCAGTCCTGTGTGGACTGCGATCTAAGACCCTTGATAGTGAAGATGAATGTGCCATTGGGTCACTGCAGAGGAGCCCAATGTTCACACAAAAAGCTGAATCTTCATCTTCACCATCCTCCTCAATTAAATCACAATCGAAGTTCTTTGATGCCCTAAAAATGTCCATTCTAAGCTTTCGTTCCCTAGGGCAATATCCATGCACCCTGATGCACAGTCGATGTTTGCGTGGGCGGTTGCCAAGAACGGGCAACTTAGAATAATCTGTTCATCACAGAGATTAGGAGGAACCTCCATATCAAGAACAAAAAAGTCTGTTGGAAAGCAGAATCCTTGGACTTTCACTATCACATTTTCAACCACCCCCTTGGCATTTTCATCGATCGGTCAGCAATTGTATTGTAACCAAGGTGGGCTTTAACTCCTCGAATTGAAATCAGGCAAATACTTTAGTGGGAGTTAAGTTGATTGACGACCCTAAATCAAGAAGGACCCTATTAAAATGGGAATCCTGTGAAAAGTAGGAAATCAGTGGTGTGCCTGGGTCCTTTTTGGGTGGCAAGTCAGCTAATATAAGAGCACTGGCTTCCTCAAATAATACCACCTATTGTTTGATTCTCTATTGTCATTTCGGAGTACAGTAGTCCTTGAAGAACCTAGCAACAGCAGGGATGTGATCTTTTGCTTCGAGGAGAGGGACCTGAATGTGAACTTCCCTAAACATAGATTTCAAGTCCTCGAAATTCTGCGTATCCTTTTTCCTTGACGAATCTCACGTTAGAGCCGTAGGAAAAGGGACAGAAATCTCAGGGTCTAGGGGCTTCTTTCCTTTATCTAACAAAGATGGCTTGTGAGAGGAAGAGGGTTGCGAGCCATCTTGTGGTAGAGCACAGGAAAAATCATTACCCGCTTGCCTAGGTAGCAGGTCTTGTGTAGTCTTTCCACCCCTTAAGGTGACAGCTTTTGCATCGGCGTGCTATCCATGAAGGGGCAGAGGAGCGAGTTGTCTTGAATACACAGGGTTTGGCAATAGAGGTGGTTGATCAAGTGCATAACCAAATGGTGTGGGAGGTGGTTGCAGAACAACGTGTGCCTACCCCTATGGTGCTTGGAATCTAGGCGAGGCGCCCTAATTCTGCACATATCTCAGGTTTGGGATAGGTTGGGAGGGCAAAGTTCCCTGTGATCTATGCTCCTACATCATTTGGTTTTGCATGTTTTGTATTTTCTGAATTTGGTCAACCATTGCCTTCATTATTTGCAAGTTGTCATGAGTTGATTTCTGAATTGAAGTCTGCAATTCCTCCTTCAGAGACTCCAAAGGGTCGATCCACTTTGGAGGATAGTTGGCAACTTGGTGCAGCGGCTGATAGATAAAGTGTGTTTGTTGCTGCTGTTTGCACGGCGAAATCGAGGTTAAAAATTGCATTATAGTATAGCCAAAATCGCTTTGAAAATAAAAAAATTTATTACTTGAATTTTAAGTCGAAGGTCGAACATAGGGAGCAATATGGAATTCAAAACTCAAGATCATAATTTAAATCAAGAATAGAGATTGAAATAAGAATAATGTCAAGATCAATATGCAAAAAGAATGGAGTAAAATGGTGATTTAAATCACCAATTACTCCTCACAAATAACAATTAAATCAAAGCCTCAAGTATATGCAATCAAAGGTATCAGATGGCTTAAATGCTTGTGCTACAGTGCTAGAGACTCAAGGGTCTCTCTCTTCTTCTTCTTCCTTTCTCTGTGCTTCTCCTCTTCTTCTTCTTTTCCCTGTGCTCTTCCTGTGCGGCTTCCTTATTTTCATTTTCTCTTCTCTTCTTCCCTTCTCTGCCTTTTTATCTTCAAGCCTTCTTCTTTTCTTCTTTCTTTCTTCACTCATAGAAAGCAGCCATCATAGGTTTTGGCTAAGTGTTGCACGAGGCAAAACTCTCCCCTGCCTCGCACTCTCTCTCTTTCTCTCCTCTTAGGTTTCGCCCTCCCAGGACCACTCAGGGTATAGTCAGGTAATCGGGTAGGCACGCACCTGGGTCTAGGCTCACCGGCTGTGGGTGGTGAGTGAGGAGTGAAGGCTTAGGCCTGTTAGGTGCACCAAGTCCACGGGGTATATGTTGCGGACGACGCACGTGAGTGGGTGAGCGGAGACCCCACCCCCAATGTCTGAAGCAAATAGCCTTAGACACTTTTTCAATTTATGCGTCATGGGGCGCTCAGTGATTTCCGAGGTGGGACTATCTGTGTCCCTCTTGTTCGTGCATCTGCAGTAGAGGTCCTTCCTTCATTTGCCATGGCTCGTGAGGTCCAAGCATCCAATTGACCACCTGGGGTAGTACCTGAAGCAAATCCGCACAACCTGGGACTTCTACCAGGGGCAGTCGAGACCTGGAGTGAGCTTGAAGCTTGTTTGAAGCTCTTCATTAATGGCGACTAGAGGGTACACCTGAAATCAAGCAAAATGGCCTCTCAGCCCTATCAGAAGGCTCAAGAAGGATCGTTGTGTAGTTGCGAGTGCGGTGGTGGGTGCAGCATGTGATGAAAGTGAGCGTGATGGCCTGACGGGAACGAAAACGGCCGTGAGTAGGTGGGTTGCTCGGTGGGCGATTTAGGTGAGCGAAGTAGTGAATGGAAAGAGGGCTGATGTGCATATATCTGATTAACCAAAAATGTCTTTTAATGCATGTTCTTAGTGTCACATTAGCATCATACATTATAAATAGTGCATAACATGCATAATCATGCATTTAGATCAAGTTGTATAAATTGTACAGTAATTGTCTCCTTTTTATGGTCAGGGACAAGGCAACTTTTTATCGAGGCCTCGAATTGAAGATTCAACCATACGGATCTGATCAGGGTAACGATTGGAGTTCAACAACTCCAAGATCACCCTAATTGGACATTCGTAGCACCAGATAGAGATCGAGGAACCCTAAAGATCATGGGCCAAGATGGTGTTAATCCGCACCTCAGACAATAAATCTGACCGCACAGATGGATTCAGATCGACGATCGCAGCCTAACGACATGAAAATCGATCCAATCCAATACCCGTGGCACCATCTACATCACTCAGAAGATGGATGGCCAGGATGGCACCACGTGGTGCCATCCCAGCCACCCAATCGACCCCGAGGAACCGCTGCTGCATCTCCAAGGGATTTCCATCGCACGATCCAAGTCGTTGGATCTTGATCCAACGACCAAGATTGAATCTGATCAGCTGCTTCATCTTCATCAAGTGAAAGAGTGCAGCGGATCTGGAATGTTGGATCTCGATCCAACGGCCACGAATCTGCGTGCTAAAATCCTCTTTGCGATAAAGCAACAGCTGCAGCACAGCGAACGCACTTCTGTGGGTGAGGCGAAGGTCGCGCGTTTGAGCTACGCTACACCTCAAATTGAAGAGCACCCATGGAGTGACGTGTAGATTGTTCGATTTTCAAGTTGTTTGTAACATAAAATGTCGCGTCATTTGTAGTTCTATGTGGTGGAAAAATCAACTAATCAATAATTAAAATAACCACTCGCAGAAGAGCGGGTCGTATCCACAGGGAGGCAATGATGCAATAATATCTCAATTATTTCGTATTCGTTCAATCTCATGAGAAATCCATAGTCAAATCTGACATGAAATGCGATGGAAAGAAGATGCACAATATCTTGAAATGTAAGGGTAGATGTGCAATATTTCCTTACTGAAATATTCAATAAATATGTGATGATTTTATGCAATTTTCCATTGACATGAATTAAAGAAAATTTGTGCACATTTAACTCCCAAAACCAATGTCAAACAATGTTAATTACAAAAGCCACGCAATTATAAAAGAGCTTAAGTATGAAGTTGTAATTTTACCATAATAAAATATTCATAAATCAAAATTCTTTTCCTCAGCAATGGCATGAAATGTAATTACTAATAAGACTAAAAACAGAGGATTTTACCTCTCTCCTTCTCGCGATCGGGAGAGGGGTTCAATCAAGGAGAGGTTCGTACATGCTGTTGGTTGAAGAGAGGCCGTCATAGTGGTGGCAGCCGCACGTCGAGCGGTGGCAGGAGCCGACTTGCCAGAGGAGAAAGGTAGCAACAGTTCTGGCATTGCTGCTGCCACAAGGAGAGCACGGAGGTAGCGCGCGTGCTGCAGGCTGGAGCGCGTGTACTGCTACACGTTGGAAGTGCGCTGGAGGTGGCGGCGAGGCTCTGCAAGCGGAAGGCACAGGATCTGCAAGCGGAAGGCGCGAGTTTTGCTGCGCGCTAGAGGTGGGCGCTGCAGCAGGTGCGCTCTGCAGGCTGCAAGACGAGCACGTTGGAGTGGGCGCGCGGGAGGTGTGCGCGCTGAAGGTCAGGCGTGCTGAGGCACTGACAGTCTTGTGCAGCTGGAGGGGCGTGGGTGTGAAGGAGCAGCCGGTCCTGTTATTGTGTGCACGGGTGGTGTGATGCGGGAGTGAAGTAGAGGTGCGGCGCAGAAGGAGCGGGCGTGGCTGCAGGCTGGAGATGATGAAGAGGCGTGCGTGGGCTGGTGGTTGGCACTGGAGTGGATGCTGCAGGAGGTGGGGCGGAAGTGTGCAGGCGATGCACGCACAGAGAAGAGCGTGCAGTGCGGGCGGGCTTGGCACTGGGGCGTAGCAGGATGTGCGCATGGCTGCTATAGGAGGTGATGCAAGTGTGCAACCGGAGGGCCGCAGCCGTGGAGTGAGCGGCCGATTGCTGTTGGAGTGTGGGTCGAAGCTTCAGAAGTCCGGGAAATTTCTCGGACGTCTTAACTGACTGAGAAGATGAAAATGCAGTGGCTGCGGCGGTGGTTGTTGGTGACAACGGCGAGGGTGGTACATGCTGAGGTGCTCACGGTAATCCAGACGAGCGCCAAATGGCGACGTGGCCTGTCACACCACACGTCCACGGCGGTGGAGACTCGTCACCACGATTGAGGCCGGCGGTGTGGAATGGAAGAGAGATGAACTCTCTGCACAGTGGTGGGTCAGGGGTGGAGGACTGCTACGCTCGGCTGTCTCTTCCTCTTTTTGTAGCTGCCTGCATGAATTTGAATGGAGAGGCGGGAGCAGATCCACCTCCGCTAATCCATGAATGTAGGCTTTAGTGCGGCAGCTGGTGGCGTTGCAGCGGCAGCCGAAGGAGATACAGCCGTTGCTGGAAAGAAGAAGAATAAAAGATAATGTTAAAATATTATGGTTATTTATATACAAGCCCTCAACTTTTATGTTAACTTAAATTAATACATGCAATGAACCTAATTGGTTAACTAATTAAATGAATGCAATTCTAAGTTAATTCTAAATGTATTTAAAATATGAATGCAATGCATGAATTATGCAATTAAATTAAAAAATATGAATTAATCTATTTATATCCTAATTTATGCTAAATAAAAGTTAGAATTAATGTTGACGCACGAAACTCGATCGTGTTTTAACAGTTAATTACGTCGTAGTATAGGTGATCAAGCATCGTCAACAAATAAAAGTTTTATTACTCGAAAATCGGAGTATCCGAGGTCGAACACAGGGAGCAATCGGAATTTACTACTAATCTCTAGAATGTAATTGAATACTGTAATTACTCAAAACTTTAGTTCAAATGTAAATGCATGAGTTTATAAGCAATCGGAATTTACTACTAATCTCTTAAAATTGTGTCTTTCCCTTCTTTAATTCTTCTTCTTTCTCTGCAGTGCCTTGCTTTTCTTCTGCCTTCTTTCTTTCTTCTCCTGCAGTATCTCTCTACTTCTTTTCTTCTATCTTCGTCTTCTTCTTCCTTGGCTCTGCTTCCTTCAGTTCCTCTTCTCTGCCTTGGCTCTCTTGCTTCCTTGGCAAAACTTCCTTCCCTCATTTCTTCTTCCTTTCTGCTTTGCCTTTCTTCATTGGCAGAGCCTCTTTCCTTGCAGCGGCCAAGTGTTGGCTTCTTCCTCCCTTCCTTCTTTAGTGCACACACACAGCAAAGCACAAAACCTAACCCCCTACCCACACCCGCGCGTATCTCTCTCTCTGTAAACCACTCTCAGGAAGCTCACCAAGAGCCGGGTTAACAGGTCGGATTTGCATGCCTGTGACCAGGCGCACCGGCGTGAGGGTGATGCACGAGGTGTGCTCAATGTCGGGTCAGATCGCGCCAGATCCGCGTGGTGAAATCGCTGATGAGGCGACGTGAGATAGGTGAGGGACCTCACCCCAAGTGTGACTGGAGGCGATGAGACGATATCACAAAAATAGTATAAAGCATGCCAGTGCTTTGTAAGTTACCGATGTGGGACTATTGGTTGCTGCCTTCTCTCGTGCGCGCCCGCAAAAATCCTTCCTGCAATTGCCACAGCTGCGGACGTCGCAGCGTCTCTTGCTTGGTCAGATAGCTTCGCAGTGCTTCCCCGAGTGAGCTGCACCTGGAGCCTTGCGATCCTGAAGCCTGGAGCGAACTTGGAGCTTCTTCGAGTTGCCGTCAATGGCGGTAGGGGCTATGAATCTGTCAGACACGAAAATGGCCTCGCGGCCTAATCAGATCACCGGGGAACCTTCGTCTTGTCACGGCGAAGGTGAAGGGCAAGGTGGCAGGCCGTGGGGTGGCCTAGGCGTGCATGCCTAGGTCGTCCTGTGGCCAGATGGATGGGTGAGTTCGGGGGTGCGTTGTGGAGGTGTAGCGTGGCAGTGGAGGGGCAGAGTGTGTTCAGTGTGGTGAGGCGGAACTTTTGCGACGGTCGGTGATGAGAACCTCATCATGAGCCATAACTAGCTCATTTTGACCTAATACAAAGGATAAAAGCTCCTACATAACTCAAGGAAAGGCTTAACTCAGAGTATTCTGAGTTTAAGGAGAAAACAAGTCATAAGGGGTAAAAATGCAATTTTACCAGTATAATCTGCATACAGGGTAATTCAGGGTCCAAACATAGGTCAAACAAACCGAATAAGAAGGAAAGTGGGATGATCTGACAAGGGCTACAGCAATTCCAAGGAACTAAATGATAATCTGTAACCTTAAAAAAAACCTACTTCAATTCACGAGGTTCGAGGCAAATTAAAAATAGAATAAACCCTCTAAAATTCATGGAAAAATAATCTCTAGGGTTTAGAACCTTCAATTTGGCCTTCAGAACCCATTTTGACCTACATTGAGAACCATGCCCAATTAATAACTTAATTTGGGTTTTTGCGTAAATTGACCGGTCAAACAAGGTTTAATCTAGAAATAAAATTCACCATCAGATTCCTTAGGTCCTAATTAGTCATGTATAAAAACTTGAGCCTAAGAAGAAACCTTCTTGACCAACTTTACACTTTGGTCCTCATATAATTACTTGTTGGCCCTCAACTTTCGAACCCTCACATTTCTGCCCCTAACTCTCCTTCGTTCTTTGCATTCAGGTCCCTCCTGCCAAAACCTGACCAGCACCATGCTCCGGCGACCTTGCGCGGAGCATGGCGCCGTGTAGGGTAAGGGGGAGGGTCTGGTAAGACAACCGAGGGTGCCCTGCGTCGTCAACCGTCGCAGGAACACCCCCTGGTCGCTGCAACCCACCATACCGGCCGTGCGAACGCACGGACGGTATGGGTATCCATCTACGGCGTCCTCCGGCGAGGGAGACACGTCGTCTCCCTCCGCCCTCCTCTCTGATTCCGCCTCTATAAATACCCCTGTCGCTCCACCATTCTGGGCAGCTCGGTCCTGACGGAGAAAGACCCCCACTTCCTCTCTTCCCACTTCGACAGGAAGCCCTCCAGCTCCGGCGGCCTCTCCCCTTCCTCCTCGTCGCTCTGCCGCACTACCAGCTGCAGGGTTGCCCTCCCTCGCTCTTCCCGCGCCACGCCGTACCCAGCTGGCGCCTCTCCGGCCCTCTCCTCGCCGCCGCCCCTTCCCCCGGGCATCTTCTTCTCCGACGACAGTCGATACGACTGCTGCCTTGCTCCAGCCCCTTTCGTCTCCGTAGCTAGGTCAGAACTTCTCCCCATCTCCCCCTCTTTCTTTTCCTCACTGTCTTTTATTTGATTAAACCCTCGACCGCTCCTGTCCACCGTCACCCCCTTCGTCTCCGGCCAAACTCCGGCGAGACGCCCCCGTCGCTCCACAGCCCCATACGCCTCGCCGACCCTCACAGAACCTCCACCTCCTCACCCTGATCAACCTCCGCCCTTCCACTTCCCACCACTCGCCCTCTGCAGACCCCCCGAACAAACCCACTTCTTCGCCCGCAGTTTGACCTAGGGCGACCCTCACGCTCCGCCCCGCCGCCTGCCAGACCCCCCACCACCTTCGCCGTGCCACGGCGAAGGTTCTCTGCGTATCTGATTAGGCCGAGAGGCCGTTGCTCTGTGGACAGGTATCTCGACCGCCGTCGCCATTGCTACGTGGAAGGAGCACCTTCAACCTGCAGCTCCAGGTGCGATTCGCCCAGGTGCGACTCCCAGGCTGCGCGGGGCATCTCCGCGAAGCGTCCCAGACTTGCAGCTGGGGCAAAGGCCTCTCATGCAACCGCGAACTCCTACAGCGTCTTTAGCTGCGGGCGCCCAATTGGGGTGGGACATTTAGTCCCACCTCGTAACTTTTCAGAGGAGCGCGCCCGCATAAAGGCAAAAAGTGCCTTATGTTCGTTGCCTCCTGAGCACGGGGTGAGGTCCCTCTCACTTACCCGCTCGACCCGGCCTCGTTCGCGACCACGCCCCGCGGACCTGGCCCGACCCGACTAAGCCCGACCTGCACTCCTCGCCCACCACGCACGCCGGTGGGCCTGGACCCGGGCACGACCCGTACCCGAATACCCGGCAGCTCTGGGAGAGCTTTCCTAAGAGCGGCTTCCGTGAGAGAGAAACGCGGGGGAGAGGGTAGAATTAGGTTTTACCCCTCTGATCAAGCTGTGCAAGTGTGCAGGCAGAGAAGAAGAAGAAAGACGCCCGCTGAACAGAGAAGAAGGCCGACGAAAGCTGAAGGAAGGAGGAGCACCGAGCGGCACTGTAGCAGCGGCGGTTTAAGTCGTCTCATTGGAAAATCAGACGATGTCCTGAAGGCAAAGAAGGAGAAGGAAGGCAAGGCAGTGGAGAACACAGAGAGGCCAAGGGAAGACTCTGCAGAAGAAGAAGAGCACGAGGAGATCTGAAGAAAGGAAAAGAAGAAAGAAAGATGAAGAAGAAGAACAGGACCGCAGGCAGAGAAGAAAAAGAAAGAGACAAGCAGAAACAAGAACTGAAAGAAGAAGAAGAACATCACTACTGCTGCAGATAAAGAAGAAGAGCAAAGGAAGAAAGCAGAAGAGGAGAGGATAAGCAAAGAGAAAAGAAGAGAAGAAGAAAGAAGCCAACAAATTCTCTCTCTCTCTTTCTTTATTTTTGTAAAAGAACATGTATAACTTTAGAATACAACTTGCTCCCTGAGTTCGACCTCGGGAACTCTTTATTTTCTGAGTAAAAAAAATTATATATTAGCAAATGATGGCAATAACTATCTGTACTACAATGCTATAACAAAACCTAGTTGCTGCCACCATTTCGCCAGTTGGCGCCGTTGCCGGGGAGCAACGGCTATTCTAGCGATAATCAAATTCCTGTTTTTACATTACTAACAATCTCTCCTTTGTTGTGCAAAAAAAAAAAAAAAATACAAGACAATCGAGAAGACAAGCAACCGCACGATAACCACTCCAAGGACAGGTAAAATTCTATCCTCTCAATCCCTAAACTCTAAAGAGGAAGAAAAGAAAAGAACAAGCAATATAGGTCTAACCTGTCTTCTATACTCAGTAAACCATCAAAAGTTGCATGTTTTCAACCCATTATTACTGCACACTATTAAGGGTATTTAAGGGCTAACACATTCTTGCTTGAGCCCTAATTACCCAACAAAGAGCTAACTGGACCAAGTAGAGCCAACCTAGGATCCAACACTAGGGATTTAGAGACACACTCCTTAAGCAAGAATTGAGAAAACCAAATGAAGTGTGCCCAAGCCCTTGTCTGAAAATACTTATTCAAAGAAAACCTAAAACAATTGGCTCTCTAAAACACTTGAACCCTAAAAGACAAGACCCAAAAACTCTCAAAGGAAACAAGAGGTAAAGTTACCCCCTTGGGTCAACCAACCTTAAATTAGGTCACTCTTTGCACTCAAAGAACTAAAGTTCAAGTGTAACTTTAAGCACCCTAATCTTAACCTAAAATTGGTAGACTTAAGAGGTCAAGATCCCCATTCTGGTCTACCTGGAACCGCAGTGACAAGAGAGGTCGGGTGGGGGAAACCCTGTAACCCGTGGGGACGCTCTACCGTGTAGGGGTCTTTGCGGGACTCTCCCTCTCTGGCTGCCCAGGTAATTCTCAGGTGGATGATCTTTCTGATCAAGGGGTCCATCTGCCCCGCACCTCTATAGTCACCCAACACATTTTTGGGTGTCTTGATTGGGTCCAGCACCTTCTAAACTCATCTCTTCCAACAGTGCATGTATGGTAGGAGGTCCTTAAGACCTCCTTTAGAAATTCACTCTCGTCAAGGCCAAGCCTCGACGCCCGTGTTTTTGCAGCAACCCCCTCACATTATTCTCTCTTCTAATTCAGAACCAAGTTCTTCTTCTTCCCCCATCATGGCTCAGCCAGTTGAGGAAGAAAATAATCTGGAGCACCAGCTCCAGCGACTCAATGACCTCTTCCAAAACTTCGTGCACCCACCACAGCATCCTATGATGCGGGACCACTACAATGCTGCTGCGGTGGCTATTGAGCCTCGAGTCAGAATCCCGACTGGAGGACCTGATTCCGAATTGAAACCCAACATGATTCATGCTATACCTAAATTCCATGGGCTTAATTCCGAAGATCCCTTCCAGCATATCAAACAGCTAAAGCATCTGGCCCAAACTTTTGGGTCAGATGCGCAAAATCGGGATATTCTTCTCATGAAGATGTTCTCCTTTTCTCTTATGGACAAGGCCGCCCATTGGTATCAAACTCAGACCCGGCCGATCAACACTTGGGAAGAACTTCAATCCGAGTTTTTGAAGAGGTTTTTTCCCGTTGGTCGGACCAACGCCTTGTGCCATCAGATTACGCACTTCACTCAACAATCAGGAGAACCTCTCCATGAGGCATGGGATCGTTTCCAGGATCTCATGAGAAAGTGCCCCCATCACGGAGTTCCTAAATGGGAGCAAGTCCAGTCTTTTTACCAGGGACTCGTGAGGACATCCTTCTTTTCGTCAATGCAACCTACGGAGGAAATATCATGGGTCAGCATGAAGACACCGTGTGGGAGATTCTCGAAAACATGTGCGAGAACTCCATCAACAATGACTCCATGGGATTATTCGACAGGACGAATACCCGCGCATCGACGAATCTTAGGGGAGCACATGAGACGCAGGGCCTGTCCGCATCAGTCGACCTGGAAGTAATGGCCAGTCGATTGGACAAGGTCTCAATTATCGAGAAGAAGGTGGACGAGCTGACTCAGCATTTGCAGCGAGCCACCTCTGCACATAACCCTTTCGCACAGCCTCCTTCCACAAGGGAAACTGTGCAAAACATTCTCCATTGACCTTCTCCTATGATGGACCCATCATCCGAATCTTTGTCCGGTGGTCCTTCCGATTCCTTCTATACCTACCAGGGGAATTCCATTCCCTCTTTCTCTGACTCTCTGGAGGTTCCTCAGACCTGCGAGGACCTCCATGCTATCCAGAACGACCCATTCTCCAACACCTATAACCCTGGATGGCGAAACCATCCTAACTTTCAATGGGTGGGAAATTCCCAAACCCAAAGATCATCCTTCCAACCCCGCCCACAACCTCCTCGTCCTTACCAGCCGCCTCAGCCTCGGCCCAACCCTACTTACCCATCCGGGCTGAATCAGGATCAAATGTCCCTTATCCTTTAGACCCTGGCTGACATTCAAAGAACGAATGCGGCTATCCAAAAACAACACAAGGACGAACTTACAGAGGTCCGTAACCAATTGACCCAGTTGGCCAACTCTCGCCAGCCGGGTACTCTTCCCTCCCAACCTCTGCCTAATCCTAACAACGTGCCAACCCAGCGGCGCATTATGAACCCAAACCCGGGCCATGCCCATATGATTTATCAGGCCCCCTCTGTTCCTTCACCTGACGGGATAGAGGCGTCCACTTCTTTTGCAGGTTACCAGCAGCAAGCTATCTTACCCAATCCCAACCAAAACCAGGCAGGACTTAATTCCGTAACAACCCGTAGTGGTAAGGAAACCCAAGACCCACCTCATCCAAACCACTCCAAGCCGGGTATTGATCCCAAGCCTAGGACAGTAATCCAGGACGTCCCCACCCCTGTCCCAGATCCACAACCTGGACCTATCCTAGAAGAACCACCTAAGGTCCCATTTCCCGAGGCCTTGACCAAGGGAAAGAAGACTACCAAACCCGTGGCCCCTGAGGAGGACCTGGTCAAGCTCTTTGAGCAGGTCCACATAAACATCCCCTTGATGGATGCAATCCGCCACGTACCAGCTTACGCCCGATTTCTAAAGAATATATGTACACCCCAGCGTAAGCCACGAACCAAGGGAGGAAGCCCAATTGTTCTATCAGAACAAGCCAGCTCTGTAATCCTCAGTAGACTCCCACCCAAGGCAAAAGATCCTGGTACTCCCCTTATTTCCTGCAAGATAGGTGGTACCCAATTTGATAGAGCATTGCTAGACTTGGGTGCATCCATAAACCTGATACCCACATCCTTACTTGACCATCTAGAAGAATCTGAGCTAAAACCAACTGAGGTGACATTACAATTAGCAGATCGATCTATAAAGTCACCAAAAGGGATTCTCGAGGATGTTATCGTAAGAGTGCGGGATTTCTATTTCCCAGTGGACTTTATAGTCTTAGATATGGACGCACCTGAGAACCCTAGGGATACACCAATCATTCTAGGGAGACCTTTCTTGGCTACTGCTAGAGCCAACATCAGCTGTGAGGAGGGCCAAATAGAGCTTAAGTTTGGATATCAAACCCTAAAAATTGATATATTTAAGGCCCAACAAGGAATTAATTGCGGTGTCATCGAACAAAATTGTGACATCAGGACTTTGGTTGATGAATCACACTTCCAGAATAACTCGATTATGCCTCATCAACCACAGAAGGATCTTGACCCGCAAACAGAGGAGTCGAATCCAGACATACACAACCCAGTAACTCCCACCCTTGAACCTCACATCTACATTGAACCACCCGCTGCTGCTGAAAACCCTGTCCTCGAGTTAAAGCCTCTTCCTGCTCACTTGAAATACATCTTTTTGGGTTCCGATCAGGCCCTTCCTGTGATTACCAATTCCAACCTCAATCCCGAACAGGAATCCCGTCTGATTACTATTCTCCAGCAACATCGCAGAGCCATCGGGTGGACTCTCGATGATTTGACTGGAATAAGTCCCTCCTATTGTACTCATCATATCTATTCAGAAGAGGGCACACGACCTTCTCGTGAAATGCAGAGACGCTTAAACCCCAATCTGCAGGAGGTCGTGAAAAAGGAGATCATCAAGTGGTTAGATGCCGAAATTATCCACCCGATCTCCGATAGTCGTTGGGTGAGCCCAATTCAGGTCGTGCCCAAGAAGGCAGGACTCACCACTATAACGACTGAGACCGGAGAAATCATTCCTACCCGACTAGCCAACTCATGGAGAGTCTGTATAGATTACCGCCGACTCAATTCCTCCACGAAGAAGGATCATTTCCCACTACCCTTCATTGATCAAATTCTCGAAAAACTTGCGGGAAATAGGTTCTTCTGCTTTCTTGACGGGTACTCCGGTTATAACCAGGTGGCAATCCATCCTGAGGACCAAGAAAAGACCACGTTCACCTGCCCCTTCGGAACATACGCTTTCCGAAGGATGCCTTTCGGTCTTTGCAATGCACCCGCTACTTTTCAGCGATGCATGCTTGCCATATTCTCAGATATGGTAGGTGATTATCTGGAAGTCTTCATGGATGACTTTTCAGTTTTCGGAGCATCATTCGACGATTGCCTCCAACACTTGGTCCAGATACTCAGGCGGTGCATCGATGTGAATTTGGTTCTTTCCTGGGAAAAGAGCCATTTCATGGTGCCTGAGGGAATTGTCCTGGGACACTCAATTTCGGAAAAAGGCATCCAGGTGGATCGAGCTAAGGTTGATCTGATTTCTCACCTTCCTATGCCTAGCTCGATCAAGGACATCCGATCTTTTTTGGGGCATGTCGGTTTTTATCGACGATTTATCCCTGATTTTTCAAAAATCGCGCGCCCCCTGACCACTCTTCTCTCCAAGGATGTACCTTTCAAAATTTCCAAGGAATGCACTCAAGCATTTGAAATCCTGCGTGACCGAGTCACCCAAGCCCCGATCCTACAATCCCCTGATTGGTCTCAACCCTTTGAGATCATGTGTGATGCATCCGAATTCGCTGTAGGAGCGGTTTTGGGGCAGAAAATTGACGGGAAACCTGTGGTCATTTACTATGCCAGCAAAACACTCGATGAGGCTCAGCGTAACTATACGGTTACTGAGAAAGAGCTGCTAGCTGTAGTATTTGCCCTAGAAAAATTCAGATCGTACCTTCTGGGTTCCCGTGTCATCATATACTCGGATCACACAGCTGTGAGGCATCTCCTTGCAAAGAAGGACGCGAAACCTCGATTAATCTGATGGATCTTGTTGTTGCAAGAATTTGACCTTGAGATTCGCGACAAAGCGGGAAAGCAAAATGTGGTAGCTGATCACTTGTCCCGGCTTCCTTCTGAATTAATTGACCCTTCCGGACCCATCACCGAGCATCTTCTCGATGAGCACCTGCTGACTATCAGTACTAGCCTTCCATGGTTTGCTAATGTAGTAAATTACTTGGCATCTCATCAGATCCCGTCCGATTGGCCGAAGGCCAAGAGGGACAAATTACGCTCTGATGCCAAGTATTACATTTGGGAAGACCCGTACCTCTTCCGCATAGGTGCTGATCAGATCATTCGGAGATGTGTCCCGGAAGAGGAAATCAGCAATGTCCTCTCTTTCTGCCATGACCAGGCATGCGGTGGCCATTTCGCCGGGAATAAAACCGCATCAAAAGTCCTCCAGTGCGGCTTTTACTGGCCCACACTGTTAAAAGACGCATACAGTCATTGCAAGGCATGCAGTCGTTGCCAGACTTTGGGCAACATGAGCCATCGCGGCATGATGCCTATGCAACCGATTCTAGTATGCGAAATCTTTGATGTTTGGGGGATTGATTTTATGGGCCCCTTTCCTGTTTCGGATGGTTTCGAATACATTCTGTTGGCTGTGGACTACGTGTCCAAATGGATCAAAACCATACCGACCCGAACCTGTGATTGCAAAGTCGTTCTCAAATTCATTCATCAAAACATTTTCTCAAGATTCGGGATTCCTCGTGCAATAATCTCTGATGGGGGGACCCATTTCACAAATGCTTAGTTTAGGTCACTGATGACCAAATACGGGGTGTCTCACCGAATCTCTACTCCTTATCACCCCCAAACTAATGGTCTAGCTGAGCTCTCTAATCGGGAGATCAAGAAAATCCTGCAAGTCACTGTTCGGCCTGTCAGGAAGGACTGGTCGTCCCGACTTCCGGAAGCATTGTGGGCCTATAGGACCGCCCACAAAACCCAATTAGGCATGTCTCCCTTTAGACTGGTGTACAGAAAGGCGTGTCACCTTCCCGTCGAACTAGAGCATAAATCCTATTGGGCAGTACGGAACTGTAATCTGGATCTTTCCAAGGCTGGAACCCACAGAAAACTCCAAATCAGCGAGATCGATGAATTACGCTTAGACGCGTATGAGAACTCGCGAATCTACAAGGAGCGGGTTAAAGCCTTCCATGACAAGCATATCTCAAGAAAGATCTTTCATCCTGGTCAAGAGGTCCTACTCTTTGATGCCCGAGTAAAACTCTTCCCAGGAAAACTGAGATCCAAGTGAATCGTACCATATTTGGTCCGACAGGTTTTTGGAAATGGAGCAATCGAAATCAGTCCACTCAGCCACGATTCTGAACCTTTCATCGTGAACGGTCAGAGACTCAAGCCGTTCATTGATGTGACTTCTACTGATTTGGCTGAAGCATCTTATATCCTCCATTCCCCTTGAGCTTATTGCGCCCAGCCGATGGCGTAAAACTCAGCGCTTAACGGGAGGCAACCCGTCATTTTCCTAAAAATCCAAAACCTTTTTCTGACACCTTTTTGCACTTACGGTTCACCCTTGTAGACAGCCGACCCCACCTCAAATGCTTGCATCTGGGATTAGAAATCGTCCGCAAAATTTAACCCGACCCATTCACTCATCCAAATTTCTGTCTTAAGGAATGAACTAAGTTAAGTAAAAACCCCTGAGGTTACAATGAGGACATTGCAAATCTTAGGCATGGGGGGGTATGAAAGTGCAAAACTTGTAAGAAAAGGTTAAAAATAATAATAATAATAATAATAAATTAAAAAAATAAAAAAAAAATTTTCACATATGCCAAAAACACCATAAAAATTAAAAATTTTCGAAAAAGAATAAGAGAAAAAAAAAAAAGGAGAAGGAAATTTTGTGAAGGAGAAGGAGAAAAGAAACAAAATGAAAAAGGAGTACAAAAAGATTAAAGAAAAAGTGATAGTCATTAGTAAGGAACTAAGGAATTAACCTAAGTTTTAGACCTCATTCAAGAAAATAACTGAAAAGTGCATAATGAGATTAGTAAGAACGCAAACCTTAGGCATTCTTGAATAGACTCTTAGTACCCATTAAGATCTGGACACTCCTCAAGAGGTTGAGGAAAATGAAAAGCTGAAGTATTAGGTCTAAGGCTTAGGGAGTATTTGGCCTCATTAACTAAATTTTGGTTTACGGGACTTAGTAACCTAAGCACCCTAACCTCACACACAGCCTGGTTCAATAAGTGTAAAAATCAAAATCACACAGAAGCGTCGCAAAATTCTGAAAAGTACACCTAGAGTAGGTGCTGCCGACCAACACAAGTTGATTTGGACGAGTTCCCAGCATGGAGAGGCGGGAAATCCCCTCGAAGATGCGTAACAAAATATCATCTCCTCGGTGCTTGTCTCTTAGGATATTCACATATCCTACTGGGGGCATGTAAGCACTCTGCTGATTCAAATTCCATGGATGGCACTATCTCGAAGTGTCAATTGCCAGGGTCTGGATTCGGCCACGGAACACCATGGATGGGATTATCTCGAAATCTCAATAGCCAGGGTTCCGGGGGTTGCCATGGGCGGTGCTATCTAAAAGCATCGACTGCTAGGAACCCTTGAGGATTGATGATGGGAGCAAGGAATCTGATACAGACCGTGTTGAAAAGCCAATCCTAAGCTAGAATTAAAAAGAAAAAGAGAGAAAACTCTCCAAACAGAAAAATTTTCTATCTCTCTCTCTTACAAAACGTACTGCGAACTGAGCCAGGGCTAAAATCATTTCAAGCACGGGTGCTTTAACCACAAAGTCCAATAAACCTTAGGTTAGTTCTTGTGGGCCTTAAAAACCTTTGCTGAAGACTGAGGCTAAGGCTAGACAGATTTGGATCTTGATTGGTACTAGAGTACCTTTTAGGCCTATGGTCAGCATTCTAACCTAATCTAGGTTTAAATGAAAAAGCACTTATCTGAAGCTATTCAGAACTTCATGGTCTAGAACAAGGGTTGAAACCTTAAGTTTTTGCTAAGGGACTAGCAAAAGCTAGGCATGGGGGTATGATGAGAACCTCATCATGAGCCATAACTAGCTCATTTTGACCTAATACAAAGGATAAAAGCTCCTACATAACTCAAGGAAAGGCTTAACTCAGAGTATTCTGAGTTTAAGGAGAAAACAAGTCATAAGGGGTAAAAATGCAATTTTACCAGTATAATCTGCATACAGGGTAATTCAGGGTCCAAACATAGGTCAAACAAACCGAATAAGAAGGAAAGTGGGATGATCTGACAAGGGCTACAGCAATTCCAAGGAACTAAATGATAATCTGTAACCTTAAAACAAACCCACTTCAATTCACGAGGTTCGAGGCAAATTAAAAATAAAATAAACCCTCTAAAATTCATGGAAAAATAATTTCTAGGGTTTAGAACCTTCAATTTGGCCTTCAGAACCCATTTTGACCTACATTGAGAACCATGCCCAATTAATAACTTAATTTGGGTTTTTGCGTAAATTGACCGGTCAAACAAGGTTTAATCTAGAAATAAAATTCACCATCAGATTCCTTAGGTCCTAATTAGTCATGTATAAAAACTTGAGCCTAAGAAGAAACCTTCTTGACCAACTTTACACTTTGGTCCTCATATATTTACTTGTTGGCCCTCAACTTTCGAACCCTCACATTTCTGCCCCTAACTCTCCTTCGTTCTTTGCATTCAGGTCCCTCCTGCCAAAACCTGACCAGCACCATGCTCCGGCGACCTTGCGCGGAGCATGGCGCCGTGTAGGGTAAGGGGGAGGGTCTGGTAAGACAACCGAGGGTGCCCTGCGTCGTCAGCCGTCGCAGGAACACCCCCCTGGTCGCTGCAACCCACCATACCGGCCGTGCGAATGCACGGATGGTATGGGTCTCCATCTACGGCGTCCTCCGGCGAGGGAGACACGTCGTCTCCCTCCGCCCTCCTCTCTGATTCCGCCTCTATAAATACCCCCGTCGCTCTGCCGTTCTGGGCAGCTCGGTCCTGACGGAGAAAGACCCCCACTTCCTCTCTTCCCACTCCGACAGGAAGCCCTCCAGCTCCGGCGGCCTCTCCCCTTCCTCCTCGTCGCTCTGCCGCACTACCAGCTGTAGGGTTGCCCTCCCTCGCTCTTCCCGCGCCACGCCGTACCCAGCTGGCGCCTCTCCGGCCCTCTCCTCGCCGCCGCCCCTTCCCCCGGGCATCTTCTTCTCCGGCGACAGTCGATACGACTGCCGCCTTGCTCCAGCCCCTTTCGTCTCCGTAGCTAGGTCAGAACTTCTCCCCATCTCCCCCTCTTTCTTTTCCTCACTGTCTTTTATTTGATTAAACCCTCGACCGCTCCTGTCCACCGTCACCCCCTTCGTCTCCGGCCAAACTCCGGCGAGACGCCCCCGTCGCTCCACAGCCCCATACGCCTCGCCGACCCTCACAGAACCTCCGCCTCCTCACCCTGATCAACCTCCGCCCTTCCACTTCCCACCACTCGCCCTCTGCAGACCCCCCGAACAAACCCACTTCTTCGCTCGCAGTTTGACCTAGGGCGACCCTCACGCTCCGCCCCGCCGCCTGCCAGACCCCCCACCACCTTCGCCATGCCACGGCGAAGGTTCTCTGCGTATCTGATTAGGCCGAGAGGCCGTTGCTCTGTGGACAGGTATCTCGACCGCCGTCGCCATTGCTACGTGGAAGGAGCACCTTCAACCTGCAGCTCCAGGTGCGATTCGCCCAGGTGCGACTCCCAGGCTGCGCAGGGCATCTCCGCGAAGCGTCCCAGACTTGCAGCTGGGGCAAAGGCCTCTCATGCAACCGCGAACTCCTACAGCGTCTTTAGCTACGGGCGCCCAATTGGGGTGGGACATTTAGTCCCACCTCGTAACTTTTCAGAGGAGCGCGCCCGCATAAAGGCAAAAAGTGCCTTATGTTCGTTCCCTCCTGAGCACAGGGTGAGGTCCCTCTCACTTACCCGCTCGACCCGGCCTCGTTCGCGACCACGCCCCGCGGACCTGGCCCGACCCGACTAAGCCCGACCTGCCCTCCTCGCCCACCACGCACGCCGGTGGGCCTGGACCCGGGCACGACCCGTACCCGAATACCCGGCAGCTCTGGGAGAGCTTTCCTAAGAGCGGCTTCCGTGAGAGAGAAACACGGGGGAGAGGGTAGAATTAGGTTTTTCCCCTCTGATCAAGCTGTGCAAGTGTGCAGGCAGAGAAGAAGAAGAAAGACGCCCGCTGAACAGAGAAGAAGGCCGACGAAAGCTGAAGGAAGGAGGAGCACCGAGCGGCACTGTAGCAGCGGCGGTTTAAGTCGTCTCATTGGAAAATCAGACGATGTCCTGAAGGCAAAGAAGGAGAAGGAAGGCAAGGCAGAGGAGAACACAGAGAGGCCAAGGGAAGACTCTGCAGAAGAAGAAGAGCACGAGAAGATCTGAAGAAAGGAAAAGAAGAAAGAAAGATGAAGAAGAAGAACAGGACCGCAGGCAGAGAAGAAAAAGAAAGAGACAAGCAGAAACAAGAACTGAAAGAAGAAGAAGAACATCACTACTGCTGCAGATAAAGAAGAAGAGCAAAGGAAGAAAGCAGAAGAGGAGAGGATAAGCAAAGAGAAAAGAAGAGAAGAAGAAAGAAGCCAACAAATTCTCTCTCTCTCTTTCTTTATTTTGTAAAAGAACATGTATATCTCTAGAATACAACTTGCTCCCTGAGTTCGACCTCGGGAACTCTTTATTTTTCGAGTAAAAAAAATTATATATTAGCAAATGATGGCAATAACTATCTGTACTACAACGCTACAACAAAACCTAGTTGCTGCCACCGTTTCGCCAGTCGGCGAGGCGTGTGGGGCTACGGAGCGACGGGGGTGCCTCGCCGAAGGGTTGCTGGAGGGATGGAAGATGACGGTGGTCAGGTGTGGTCGTGGGGTAATCAAGCGAAATATAGTGGGGAAAAGAAAGAGGGAAAGATGCGGAGTAGTTCTAACCTACTTGCAGGGACGAAGGGGGCGGAGAGGCGGACGGCTGTACCTGCCATCGCCGGAGAAGAAAATGCCCAGTGGAGGAAGACGGCGGCGACGACGGGGCTGAAGCTGCGCGCGCGAGTATTGCGCGACGCGGAGGAGAATGAGGAAGAAGTATCTGCCACTGGTTTTGTGGCAGAGCGAAGAGGAAAGGAAGGAGAGCTCGCCAGAGCCCACTGGACACCCTGGCCGGGAGGGAAGAGAGAAATCTGAGGTAGAATCCCGGCCAGGTCGAGCTGAAATTGAGCGGCCGGGTTTGGGGATTCTTTTATAGGCACATGCCATGTGTTCTGGAGCGTGGAGGGCAAGCATTCGTCACCGACGGTTCGCCGGAGAAGGAAAGTGGGTGGATACCCAAATCCCTCGTGCTTTCGCATGAGAGATTGGGATTAAATCAGGGATCATGACTGGCCTCGGATGGAAGGGAATTCCTCAGAGAATCTCCCTTCCATTTCTGGGAGGGGATCTCTGAGGGATTAGAGCGTATCCTCCCTGTCAACTTCGCCGGAGAAGGATTCTGCCCCAATAATGGTGGAAGGACCTGATTGCAAGGTTGCCAAGGAAGTCAGGGGCTCTCTGCGATGATTTTCAAAAGTTAGGGACCAAAATGTGATTTGGGTGTACTAAATTGCAAAGTAGGTCAGGATGACCTCCCCTTAGGTCCAAATTTTTGGCACAAACCTAATTTTAACGTAAGGAATCTAATGGTGAAGTTGGATTTTAGGTTTGACCACGTTTGACTGGATATTTTGCGTAAAAATCCAAATTAGGTTAATTGATGAGTTAGGACCCTAATCTAGGTCAAACTGGGTTCCAAAGGCGAAATTAAGTGTTCTAAACCCTAGAGGATATTTTTACAAGAATTTTAGAGGATTTACTTGATTTTTATCCTGACCGGAACCATGTTGATTTAAGTGGGTCTGTTTCAGGGTTACCAAATGTCATTTAATTCCTGGATTGCACATAAACCCATTTCTGATTGACTCAACCCACTTTTTATCTTATTTAGACCATTTGACCTATGTTTTGTCTTTGAGAAATTCCATTTATGTACTGCAATGGTAAAATTGCAGTTTTAACCTTTATTTCATGTTTTCTTCTTAGAACACTTATTCCTTCTATTAAGCCTTCTTCTAGGTTATATAAGAGCTTTTATTCTCTTTATTGGGTCAAAATGAGCTAGTTATGGCTCATGATGAGGCTCTCATCAATTAACCTAATGTCTAGATACTTAAATACTTAAATAGCCCACAAATATGGGCTAATCATGGAGCGGGCGAGCGAGCAGAGACGTGCGATGAAGATTGAGAGGCGCTGAGTGAGCGATAGAGCGCACGTGCAATCAGACGTGCAACGCTGATGCGTGATCGCACGCGGGCGCGCGATGCAAGCGAGGAAGGTTTAAGCCGTCCGATCTCCTGATCGGACGGCGGATATCGCACGTACGTGCGCATGCGTTTTTGTGTGGAGAAGAAGAGCGAGCACGCGCAGTGCGCACACACGTCGCCCACAATGGACCTTTAGTGACGTTTAAGTCAGTCACTAAAGGTCCTGAATTATTATTTTTCAAATTATAATGTCCGAAATGCCCACACTCCTAGCAACTATAAAAGGAGACCCCCTCCATGCGAATTTCTCGTCCCTTCCTTCTCTTCTCTCCCTCTCCAAAGCTCAAGAGAAGCTTGTCCAACACCCGGGATGCTCCTTAAGAGCTAAAATCAATTTTTTGCCCCCATTCCGGAGGCTGATCCCACGACGATGTTGACGTGCTACCCCATTCCCATTCCTCCTACTTCGACCTCCTTCTTCCAACCCCGATCCTCGTCTTCCAGGCGTCGTCTCATCCAGCTCATCCTCCAAGCGATCGTCGAGGAGGATAACTTCTCTCTCTCATTCCTTTTTCCTGCTTCCTAGTTGTAATAATTTCTCGCTTTCTAGTGTAATCTTTTCTTGCTTTCTTAGTTGTAAAAACTTTTTGCAACAGTAAGTGAATGTTTCCCCTCTCTCTCTTATTGTTTATATTGATTCCATTTCATTGTGGTTATTCCACTCTTTAAACAAAAAAATATAATTGCAAATTTTGATCGACGTAGCCTCCCTGAGTTCGACCCGGGATTTCTTTTTCAGTATAAATTTTATTTGTTGAACCCGAGTTCTTCGCTATTCAATCTACAACGACAAGTTTTCAAAATCAACCTCGATAGTGTAGTCCTCCGACGTTCAACATTTTGGTGCCGTTGCTGGGGATCCAACAATTTTTCGATCATCTTTTCGCATTTCACGCACTTTTCTATCTTCTAACTTGCTTTCTCTCGTGTCTATTATTTTGTAGATACCTCTATCAGGGAATCGTCAAGTAGTAGATCAGAGAAAAGTGCAGTTGAAGACGACTGTAAGTGCTCGCCATTCTTCCCCCTCCATAGATTTCATTTCGGCACATTAAATTCAAATTCTAATTAACCTAGGTGTTGCATAAATCCTAGGATTAGTTTGGTTGTTTGAATTTCCACTCACACTCACATTTCACCCTCGCACATAAAAAAAAACAAAAAGATAATTTTGTGGGATAATTCAACATACACACAACATACACCCATATTCAAGGCACTTAACCTAATTAATTTTCTTCTACTCAACTAGGTTCTGATCTGTGGAATCGGTACACATAAATCAACACATAAAAGAGTAGAAATCATTCTAGGTTAATCATTTTTGTGTGCCTAATTAAGTGGTGCAATAGGCCGATTGTTTGAGTTGATTGGGTCGCACAACTTCAACTAAAATCAACTCATTAAGTAGCTGCCACATAGGTTCAACTCTTAGGGATTTACCAGGCACTCCACATTCCTTAAGCATCCAAGGAAAACATCTTCACCTGTCCTTTCAAAACCTAGTGTGCCAACAAAACTTGTTTGAAAATACCTAAAGTTGAATTCTAAAAGCTACTAAACAAGATATGAATCCTAAAATTCACTGCATCAAAAATAATCTTACTTGAAAACCACTGGATGTGCACGCACACACACATCAATCAATTATTAAGGGCACAACCCAGATAAAGGGCCCATCACATTCCAAAGCACATTCAAACCTAACCCTAAATAAAATAGAGTAGACATTTGCCTTAAGGATTGGACTCGCTCTTCGGAGCCTAGAACGAGATTATTTTCGATTAGTCTATTTCCACTATTCAATCTGATGTCTAGCTAGGGGAGTAGAATCAAACGATCGTGGCTGGGGGGTACACTAGGAACCGGAGGCACAAGTCGAAGGAAGAACCTTCTCCCCAATCCCTCCCTCTAACTGATTGGTTTGAACGAACAGAAGTAGATCAAATCGTTTATTTATCTCAAGACAGATTCTGGGAGTCTGTAGATCTTTAGGCCAGCCCACTTAAGGACAAGTTTGATTGTTTGTATTGCAGGGAACCTTTCTTCCTCTCGTCTATCATGAATCCTTCCACATTTTATATGCATTCCTGCTCTTTCCCTCCAATTATGAGTTATCCTCAACATGACAATTATCCCGACTCATACTGTAAACAACCATCGGTTAGTTGGGATAATTTGGATTGGGGATACAGTTCTGGACCTCCATGTTGAGTGTCAACCCTGAACACCATGATCGTGATTCCTATTCTTCTCAGAGCCACATCGATTATAGGTTGTCACCCTTTCATGGACAACCTATTACGATCTACAATCAAGAAGGATACACTGATCCTTACTCATCCTCTGAATACACTGCCTTTAGGTCATCACCATCTTTTGAACAATCCGAAATGACCTATTATCAGGAAGGGTATCTCAATTCTCAATTCGTTAACTCCTCTGCATTGATCCAAAACCCACCCAACCCTGAACCAAGTTATTTGGTCCAGGGTAACCAGGTTCAAGATAAGGATTTAGCTAACTTGAGGAATACCATACAATCTTTAGAAGTTCAGCCAATACCTTGCATTGAAGAATTGGAGCCCCTGATTGAAATGATTGATGATCTGCACAAGTATTTGTTAGATTGGCTCCATTATGTTAAGGATAAGAACCCGAGTGAGTTTCTACTTGGGAAGTTAGCAAAATTGAGAATGAGATTTGTGGTTGCTTTAGTTCAATCGTGGGATGATTCCCAGGATGAACCCCCATCAGGAAAGCCAATGTCAGAGCCCGCTCAGGCACCTATTGGGGGGAACACGTGTTACGTTCCTGAGCAGATTGATTTAGAGCAACCAATTAAGGATGATCCAATTTCTTCACCTGAGATCCCTGAGCTGGGGTATGAGGAAACGTATGTCTCCATGGATCAGAAAGTGATGGATGATTTTGGGACATGCATCAATACGGATTTAGATTTCTTTAAGTCTGAGGGTGAAGAATCAAGTTGCGAAGTCTCACGGGAGTTTACAGAACACGATTTCTGTGAGACAACTGGGCCTGAGGAATCCGATAGATCATATGATGGCCCAATAACTGAGGAAACTGATCTTATTACGGCTCACATGACGGATTCAGAATCGCATTTTCTGAATGATTCAATTCAATGCCCCGATTGTTAGTTACACCCCATTGAGCTTACTGACGATTCTATTTTTGAGATAATTAGACCAAAGTCAATTCTGATTCAGTCACATCTTTTAGACTTCAAAATTTTAGATAGGGTAATTAATATGCAAGAGGTCCTGGAATTTGACATTCTGAATGAGGAGGATAGAAGCTGGGAAATTTTGATTTGGGAAGCAAACTCCGAAGGAAGTAGAAGACTAAGTCTAAGGGTTCCAATTAAGCTGAAACCATCAAACTAGGACCCTTACGACATTTGTTCTGAGGATGTCCAACCCAGGCACACATTCATTGATTAACCTTTTGATATCGAATTCTCTGTAACCTGACCTTTCAGTCTTGGGTTACATCCTCATAAATCGCAGGTCCAACTCGGCTTGCATACTGATTTTAGGTTCTGGATAACTTTTATCCAGAACCTTAGATATTTTCAATCAACGGGTATGGGTCTGCACCACAATCTGGTCCACTTTTGTGGACATTTGCTGGCAGGTCCTAAAGTGAATCTTTTTATTCTGATTCTGACCTACACTTCTAAATTATTTACTTCTCTTCTTTGTATAGTGTACTTAGCTGAAGGCACTAAATTCAGCACTTATACAGCTTTTGTTTATCTCGAAGCAGACCCATCATTCACGCAATTCAGGTGCTTTCTACTCTATTCCACTCTATTTTATATCTTTTTAATACAATGAGGACATTGCATTAGATAAGCATGGGGGGTGGATATTCATCTCTGAATTATTTCGTCAGCTCTGTAGATTCGTTTTATTTTCTTTTATTTATATATATATATAAAAATTTAGGAAGGAATACTAGGACATTAGGACTTTTCAATCTTAGAAAATATTACAATAGGATCTAAACACTAAGACCCTTTAGGTCTTTTGGCTTAATCAGGCCGGGTATCCACTAAAATGTGGATTTGTTTTTCGAGTCCTCGCCATCTTGAATTCTATTGTAATTTGATTAAATAAGTTTGGGTGATAAGTACACGACTTATCAACCCACCCTCTGATTTGAGGGAACTTTAAGTCTAATTCATCTACACACTATCTTTTCACTGACTTGTTGATCGGTAGTTTTGACAAAAATTGGGTAGCTAATGAACCTTCTAGGATGATATAACTAGCAAGTTATCCTGGGAAACAGCCCATAGGTAGGTTTTCCAGAGCCCAGTCACTGGACCATTCTCTTCTTACTACCTTTAGGTAAATCTTAGACCAGGGAAGCCACCTACTTAAAAAAAAACAAAGAAAGAAAGCCAAAAAGAAAAGAAAAAGAAAAGGAGAAAAGAAAGAAAAAAAAAAAGAAAACAAAATAAATAAGCCACACTTCGCCGAACGAGTATGGCTGGCAAGCTATTGATGGTAACAACTCATCGACCGGTTGTCCAGAACCCAGCTCAAGAAATGCACTAAAAATTCCCAAAACACTTAGGAAGAAGCAGAGAAGTAGAATAAGCCGGGGAGATATACATTGGATTTACCCTTGTGTTGACCCAATAAAAATAAAAGCAGGGAGAAAGCTACCTATCTTAAAGATACACCTTTAGGCAAAACTCACTTTTTAAGGTCACCTAGAGGTGTAAAAACCCGAAGTCTGTTCTAATTGCCAATCAACGAGCCTATCACATTCACAATAAGATGCTTAGAACTTAGGGTTCTCATCAAATCTTGGGTGGGTTGAATGGCCGTAGAAAGCCACTCTTTAACCCTAAACTAAAAAATCCAAAAACATTAGAAAAGAAGAAAAAGAGAAAAAGAAATTTTTTTTTTAATAAGGCGAGGGCTTGAGGCGGTTTGCATTTTGGCAGATACCCGGGCACTGTTGTGTCTTTGAAAGTTCAGATCTTAAGTAAAACAATTTATTAACGTTGAAAATAACTTATGCCCAGGTAATCCAACATAATTCTTTTATAAATAGCATGTAGTTTTTACTAGTGACTATTAAAAGATAGGCATGGGGGCATGATGTGCATACATCTGATTAACCTAAAATGTCTATTAATGCATGTTCTTAGTGTCACATTAGCATCATACATTGTAAATAGTGCATAACATGTATAATCATGCATTTAGACTAAGTTGTATAAATTGTACAGTAATTGTCTCCTTTTTATGGATAGGGAGAAGGCGACTTTTTATCGGGGCCTCAGATCGAAGATCCAACCATACGAATCTGATCAGGGCGACAATTGGAGTTCAACGACTCCAAGATCGCCCTAATCGGACACCTGTAGCACTAGATAGAGACCGAGGAACCCTAAAGATCACGGTCCAAGATGGTGTTAATCCACACCTTAGACGACAAATCCGACCGTACGGATGGATTCGAATAGACGATAGCAGCCTAACGACATGAAAATCAATCCAATTTGATACCCGTGGCACCATCTACATCACTCAGAAGATGGACAGCTACGATGGCACCACGTGCCACCATCCCAGCCGCCCAATCGGCCCCGAGGAACCGCTGCTGCTTCTCCAAGGGATTTCCATCACACGATCCCAACCGTTGGATCTTGATCCAACATCCAGGATTGAATCTGATCGGCTGCTTCATCTTCATCAAGTGAAAGAGCACAGCAGATCTAGATCGTTGGATCTCAATCCAACGACCATGAATCCACATGCTAAAATCCTCTTTGCGACAAAGCAACAGCTGCAGCACAGCGGTCGCACTGCTACGGGGGAGACAAAGGTCGCACGTTCGAGCCGTGCTACGCCTCAAATTGAAGAGCACGCGTGGAGCAGGAGAGCGAGCGGAGCCATGCGATGAAGATCGAACGGTGCTGAGCGAGCGATAGCACCCACGCGTGATCAAACTCGCGGCGCTAACGCATGATCGCATGCGGGCACGCGGTGCGAGCGAGGATGGTTTAAGCTGTCCGATCTCTTGATTGGACGGCTAAAATCGCGCGTACGTGCGCATGCATTTTGCGCGGAGAAGAAGAGTGGGTGCGTACGGCGCACACACATGTCACCCACGACGGACCTTTAGTGACGTTTAAGTCCGTCACTAAAGGTCCTGAATTATTGTTTTCCAAATTGTAATGTCCTAAGTCCATCACTAAAGGTCCTGAATTATTGTTTTTCAAATTGTAATGCCCAAAATGCCCCCACTCTTTGCAACTATAAAAGGAGACTCCCTCCATATGAATTTCTCATCCCTTCCTTCTCTTCTCTCCCTCTCCAAAGCTCAAGAGAAGCTTGTCCCACACCCGAGATGCTCCTCAAGAGCTAAAATCAATTTTTCACCCCCATTCCAAAAGCGGATCCCATGACGACGACGTGCTGCCTCGTTCCCGTTTCTCCTGCTTTGATCGCCTTCTTCCAGCCCCATTCCTCGTCTCATCCGGCTCATCCTCTAAGCGATCGTCGAGGAGGATAACTTCTCTCTCCCATTCCCTTTTCCTGCTTTTTAGAGTAGAATTTTCTTACTTCCTAGTTGTAATAATTTCTTGCTTTCTAGTGTAATATTTTCTCAATTTCTTAGTTGTAAAAACCTTTTGCAACATTAAGTGAATGTTTTCTCTCTCTCTCTCTCTTATTGTTTATATTGATTCTATTTCATTGTGATTATTCCGCTCTTTAAACATAAACACCAAACAATATAATTGCGAATTTTGATCGACGTAGCCTCCCTAAGTTCGACCCGGGATTTCTTTTCCGGTATAAATTTTATTTGTTGAACCCGAGTTCTTCGCTATTCAAACTACAACGACAGGTTTTCAAAATCAACTCCGATAGCGTAGTCCTCTGACGTTCAACACGGGGTTTTGAAGAGGGTGGAGAGGTGAAGGTTGTGGTCTTGTCGACAAGTTGATTGGTGGTCTATGGCGGTGGGATGGTCTCACCAGAGGAGTGGCCAAAGGTGAGGACGATGGAGGTGAACGGCATGTCGAGGGATCAAAATCGAAGGACAAATAGGGGGAAAAAGAGTAGGGGAGATGTGGGAACATTGGAACCTAATATCAAGACGAAAGGGGTAGGGCGGCATTGACTATGGCTGGTCGGCGTTGTGGACAAAAGGTTCTCCGTTGAGGGTGATGGCGAGGATGAAGGGGCTAGGGTGCCTATTAGTTGGCTGTCGAGAGGTGGAGGAAGTTATGGAGAAATAAGACGCTCTTAATTTGGCCGTTGGGAGGCCATAAGAGGACAGTGAAGGAGCTCATCGGAGCTAGGTTGGAGGAGGTCGGAGATTGGGTTAGGAAGAGGGTTTTTGGCCTTAAACTAGCTGAAGAGCACGGTCATGCCTTGGGGTCTCTTTTATAGGCCATAGGATGCCCTTCCAAGCTTGGAAGGTGGTTGCAACAATGGATACCTGAACATTTGAAAGGTTCGCATGACCTTTTGGGAAGGACTTAGAGCATAAGGAATGGCTCAAATGGAAGGTGACTTCCCAAGGAATCCCCATATCAATTTTAGGAAGCATTGATTGAGAATCGAGCGAGAAATCCTCGCTCGAAACTCAACTGTGAAGGTTTCACCTTCCAAAAATGGTGTGGGGACTTGCTTGTGAAGAAGGTAAAGAAGTTGGGGGGCTATTTGTAAGAGAATTCAAAAGTTAAGGGTTTGAATGAGATAGAAAGAGTCTGACTGGACCAGAATGCAAACTTGGTCAAGATGATCTCAGATTGGGCCCAAATTTTGGTAAGAACCTAATTTGGACCCAAGGAATCCAATGGTGAAGTTAGATTTAGGTTTTTACCAAGTTTGATGGGGTAATTTATGCAAAACGTAAATTAGGGCAAATGTCAGTCTAGGACTCTATTTTGGGTCAAGACTGGTTTTGATGGTCAAATTGAAGGTTCCAAACCCTAGAGAATATTTTTCTATGAATTTTAAAGGGTTTAGGTGTGACCAGAACCTTAGTTAATTAAGCGGTTCTATTTTTAAGGCTTCAAAAGTCATTTAATTCTCAAGACACGTGCAAACCCTTTTCTGTTTGTTCTAACCCACTTATTAGAATTTAAGGACCATTTTATCCTTAATTAACCCCTGGGAAAGCCCATAATTATACTGCATTCATGATAAGATGGTAAAACTATAGTTTTAACCCTATTTTCTTGTATTTCCCTCAAAATGGTTATGCAGTGACTTATGGCTCTCTAGCAGTTATGTAGGAGATTTTACTAACTTAATTGAATCAAAATGAGCTAGTTATGACTCATGATGGTGTTCGCATCAGCTGCTGAGACTAGAATGGCTATTGCCTAGGATACGTGCTCTGCGAATTCCCGTATTGTCTGGTCTGGTAGTGTGGAGCTTGACTCGATCTCTGTGGGTTACCAGATTAGGAGAAATTGGGATGCTGACGCCAACCAGGGTTATACATCTCAGAATACCAGTTGTTACACCCTTAACCCTAAATAGCATTGACATCTTCTTAGGCCGAAGATGTCTCACATGTAAATTCATCAAAAGAATACACACTCGCATCGTCATGTGGTGCGTAACCCTGACTGTATGGCATCAGATCCACATTGTTCACGGGTTCCTAGTACGTAGGATCCCACATAGATGGAGAGAAAACATCCCGAGTGAACGAATATGTGAAAGCAGAGGGGGCTCGGGAGGCTTGAGAGGAGTTAGATGGAGCAATGCTGCTAGAAGATCCATATCTCACTCGCATTAATTCATCGAGCTTCTTATCAAGTAGATCCACCTTATCAGCTTTTTGGTGATAATGTCCATGTCGGCTAGGGAAGACTCGGCTTGAGCTTCGTGGACATTGACTCGTTGCCATCCAGGTTGCTAGAACTGGTTCATTGAGGCGACATTCATCAAGTTCTCTGCTATGGACTCGAGTAGTTCAAATGCATTGTTCTCATCCTTTGCGAGGAAATTCCCACCACTAGATGCATCAGCCAGGTACTGATTGATTGCATAGCAATCATAGGCCCTAACTTGCCTGAATTAAGCTAGAACCTAGCTTAACTTGAACATTCTGCATGCATATGCATCGTATTTTGCATCGTAGTTGATAGATGTCTTTTATGTATTAAACTATGTTATTTGAGAGGTATTAATGATGGCAGATAATCCAGGGTTGTAGATGACCAATCCAACCTTATGGATTTGTTCAGAATAACGACAGGAGTCCAACACATCCAAGATCGCAACAAACAGACTTCCATAGCACCCCAGGGAGTCCATAGAAGAGCAAGAGCCAAGGGGAGAATTGAAGAAGATCCGGACCTTAGTTGACAAATCCAACCGTATGGATGGATCCAGATCGACATTTGCAGTCCAATAGTGCAGAAATCAACTTAATCGGAGGCCTATGACATCAGATATAAAGAGAAGAAGAATGAACGGCCATGATGGTGCCACGTGGAACCATCACAGCCACCCCACGCTGCGCCCCCAACCCCTGAAGGCATGTTTCCTTGCAGTGTGGGCCGTTGGATCTTCATCCAATGGCCATGAAGGTGCCACATCGCCACCTAGAATAGATTAATATAAATATAATTGAGTAAGCATATATCCTAAAGGCTTTGCGCAGTGCATTGGCTCACGTGCGGGCGTGTATGCGTAGGACGTGGGTTCGAGCCCAGTGTTACGTAAAATTGTTGCACGTGTATGCCGGCGGGCGCGGGCAGGTGGGCATGTGCGATTGAAGGGCCCAAAGGCGTCCACGTGGAGCGATCACGCGGGTTGTTGCGAGAACCATGCGTAGGATTTAAATGGTGCGATGAGCATGCATTTAAGCCATCTAATTGCAAGATCGGACCGGCTGAGATGACGAGGCGGGATTTGAAGACGAAAATGCGAAGAAGTGGTGCGGGATAGCGGGAGCCGTGCGATCAGCATTTAAGGGCACGCAGAATGCACCACGTGGCAACATAAGAAAGAACTGGGGAAGAAGAAGGATTTGCAAAGCTTATAAAATGGACCTAAGGGCCCCCCTTGGAAAACAACTCTCTCTCAACTCTCTCATTCTCCTCTTCTTCTTCCTTCTTCTACCTCTCTCTCTTCTTCCTCTTCCTGTTGTTTCTGCATTTCCATCCGCAAAATCCGTTGGGCCACCCTATCGGATTGCTGCTGCTCCTCTCAACCTCTTCAAAAGGCCACCATGAACCACCCATGGTGCCCTCGTTCTGTTACAATAGTAGTTTATTTACATTATGTTTTATTCAAATACATATATGATATGCAATTAATGTTCAAACTTTCTACATGATATATATTGCAATTCATTGTCTCTACTACATAGTAATTAAATTTACAATAAGTGCATGAAACCAAAAGCATTTTTCTGCCTCCCTGTGATCAACTGGGACTCCCAGTTTCGTTAATTTTATTTGTCAAAACGTATTTCGCGCTATACTACAACGTATTCATCTTTTACGCGATCTACACCCCAAACAAATTGCCACCGTTGCCAGGGAGGTAAGTCGACTTTTGATTTTATCTGTAACATACTATTTTTGTGTGTAGGATTAAACTAGAGAAGCGACGATCAAATCAAAGCGGGCACTGTTGAAATCAGGTGCACACATTGCTATTAGAAATTCTGCCAGAAAGTAACTGTTACCTTCAAAATTTAATAATCGTGTTTCTACTGCTCCAAAAATCTTGAAATTTGGATAGGAATTAGATCTTCAAATTATCTTTCCAACACCACCATTCCCAAAAAGGAAATTTCATCTGTGGAATTTTTAAAAATTCGTAGAGTACATATGTGTCAGATTGCATAAAAATAGAACTTTTATGAACTTTGAAAATCAATTTTGACCAACATATAAATCTGATTTACTCACAACCAGTGGGGTTTAAAAGATAATCAAATTAACTTTCATTATCACATTTTTACAAAATTTTTGGAGCATATTGGTTACTGTTTCCAACAGAAAGACCAACACAGGGTCTAAATCCTAGAGTTGACTCCTTGCTCATTAAAAATTCATAACTAATTGTTGGGAATAGTAAAAATTCTAAAAAAATACTCTTTGAAAAGGTTATTGAAAAAGGAATCTTCTTGGAAAATTTCAAATCATTTGGATTCCATCTTTACCTAAGACTTTATATTTGATTTGTGGTCTTTAATTTGAAATAACTTAGAAGCACATGAGAGGACCACATTGGACTACCTTGGACCCTAACGAGCCCAAAAGTTAGTCAGTGAGGCGAGTCACCTTGTAGACCACCCACCATAAATACCACATTGAAAGGATAGGTTAAGAATTCACGAAAATAAATCAAATAACCTGCTATTTGGCTTGAAACTACTGAGTATTTTCAACCTCCCTTGCAAAACCTGGTGTCTAATGCTGCGGGGTAATGGAATCAGAGGTGAAAGCTGAAGGAAGAACCTTCCTCGTAGTCCCCTCGTAACCAACCTAATCGGGTTAGCCTGAGAGATGGGAACTCCTTATAGTTGGTCTCTAGCCAAATTTTTAATAACACAAACTTAAACGAAAAATCAGGTCATCTAATCTAAAGACCACTCTGTTTAACAAGGCCTTAACCTTGTTCTGCTTGACTACATCAACCCTTTGAGTTGGTGTATGCAAGTAAGAAGGTCATTAAGACTAACCTCACAGGACCTTGGAAGCCAAACCCAAGTCGGCAGAGCTGATTTTCGCCCAACCTCTCGTCTCAACCTTCTTCCACCCGATTAGCTGAGATGGCTAATCCCAGTCCTCGAATTCGTCAGGACCCTGAAAATCAGGACCCAATGGCTCGTCTGGAAGCCAGGGTTGAGGAAACGGAACATAAATACAAGCAGAGCATTGACTGGATTCTCACGACACTCGATAGGATGCAGCACCCACCACGCAGAGAACTACGGGACTTCTACGATCCAGCGGCAACAGTCATAGCACCTCAGGTCTTAATTCCCTCATGCAGAGATGCATTCGAGTCAAAATCGAATATCATAAGTCTAATTCAGACTCATTTCCATGGAAACTTGAATGAGGATCCCTTCCAGCACCTCGAAGACCTGAGTCAGATTGCAAAGTTAGTTCGACCCAAGAATACTGATATTGGAATTATTCTCATGGAGCTTTTTCATTTTTCTCTCAAGGATAAAGCTGCTTGTTGGTTCATGACCATCGGGAGGCCACTTGGAATCTGGGAGGAATTACGTCGCGAATTCCTCCAAAAGTTCTTCCCGATCGGTCGAACAAATGCCATGAGGCATGCAATCACGACTTTTGCTCAAGGCCCTGGAGAGAAGCTACATGATGCCTGGGCCAGATTTCACAATCTTCTCAGGAAGTGCCCACATCATGGTGTACCTAAATGGCACCTTACGCAAGTATTTTACCATGGACTGGATGACACACATCGGTACCTGGCCGATGCATCTAGCGGTGGGAATTTTCTCGTGAAGGACGAGAACAGCACATTTGAACTGTTCGAGTCCTTAGTAGAGAACTCGATGAACGTCACCTCAATGAACTAGTTCCAGCGACCTAGACAGTAACGAGTTAATGTCCACGTAGCTCAAGCCGAATCTGCCTGAGCCGACATGGACATTATCACCAAAAAGCTGGATAAGGTGGATCTGCTCGATAAGAAGCTCGATGAATTGATGCGAACGAGATCCAGATCTTCTGGCAGCACTGCTCCATCTCACTCCTCTCAAGCATCCTAAGCCCTCTCTGCTCGTATATATCCGGTTACTCAGGATGTTTTCTGATGAGAACCTCATCATGAGCCATAACTAGCTCATTTTGACCTAATACAAAGGATAAAAGCTCCTACATATCTCAAGGAAAGGCTTAACTCAGAGAATTCTGAGTTTAAGAAGAAAACAAGTCATAAGGGGTAAAAATGCAATTTTACCAGTATAATCTGCATACAGGGTAATTCAGGGCCGAAACATAGGTCAAAGCAACTTAACAAGAATAAAAGTGGGAGGAGATGATCTAGCAAGGGCTACAGCAATTCCAAGAAACTAAATAATAATCTATAACCCTAAAACAACCCACTTCAATTCACGAGGTTCGAGGCAAAGTAAAAATAGAATAAACCCTCTAAAATTCATAGAAAAATAATCTCTAGGGTTTAGAACCTTCAATTTGGCCTTCAGAACCCATTTTGACCTACATTGAGAACCATGCCCAATTAATAACTTAATTTGGGTTTTTGCAAAAATTGACCGGTCAAACAAGGTTTAATATAGAAATGAAATTCACCATCAGATTCCTTAGGTCCTAATTAATCATGTATAAAAACTTGAGCCTAAGAAGAAACCTCCTTGACCGACTTTACACTTTGGTCCTCATATATTTACTTTTTGGCCCTCAACTTTTGAACCGTCGCATTTTGGCCCCTAACTCTCCTTCGTTCTTTGCATTCAGGTCCCCCCTGCAAAACCTGCCAGCACCATGCTCCGGCGACCTTGCGCAGAGCATGGCGCCGCGCAGGGTGAGGGGGAAAGCCTGGCAAGTAAACCGGGGGTGCCCTGCGTCGTCAGCCGTCGCAGGGACACCCCCCTGGTCGCTGTAGCCCACCATACCGGCCGTGCGAACGCACGGACGGTATGGGTTTTCGTCTCCGGCCATCCTCCGGCGAGGGAGACACGTCGTCTCCCTCCGCCTTCCTCCCTGTTTTGATCCCTATAAATACCCCCCGTTGCTCCGCCGACCGGGGCAGCTCGGATCTGACGGAGAAAACCCCCAACTTTCCTCTTTTCTCTCTCCGGTAGACGCTCACCAGCTCCGGCAGTTCCTCCCCCTCCTCCTCTTCGCTCTGCCGCAATACCAGCAGCAGAGACTTCCTCCCCTGCTCTTCCCGCACCACGCCGCACCCAGCTGGCGCCTCTCCGGCTCTCTGCTCGCCGCCGCCCCTTTCCCTGAGCATCTTCTTCTCCGGCGATAGTCGATACGACTGTCGCCCTGCTGCTCCCCCTTCGTCCCTGCAAGTAAGCTAGAACTACTTCCCTTCCTCTCCTCTTTCTTTCCCCGGTTTCAATTTGTTCAATTAAGCCCTCGACCGACCCTGACCATCGTCACCCCCTTCGTCTCCGGCCACCCTCCGGCGAGATGCTCCCATCGCTCCACAGCCTCACACACCTCGCCGAAACTCACCGAACCTCCGCCTCATCACACTGAGCACCCCCCACCCCTCCACTGCCACTCCACACCTCCGTAACGCTCCCCCAAACAAACCCACTTCTCCGGTTGCAGTCCAACCTAGGGCTGCCGCCAGACACCACCTTGCGGCTTGCCGCGCAGCTCCACACCTTCGCCGTGCCACGGCGAAGGTTCCCCAGTGGTTTGATCAGGCTGAGAGGCCATATTCGTGTCCGACAGGTTTTGAGGTTCGACCGCCATTAACGCACATTGAAGCAGCTTCTTCCGCGCTCCAGGCTTGAGGACTCCAGGTCTCCAGCTGCTGCGGATTACGGGGAGTCTTGCGAAGGCAGCCAGCCAGCAACCGACGCAAATCGAAGCCGCAACTGCAGAAGCTAGGCCGCGGTCTCCAGCAGGCGCACGCGAGGAAAGGCCTCCGTTTAGTCCCACATCGGTAAGCCTCACAACCTTTTCACCGTTTAAATTGATTTTGTGCATTAGCCTTACTGCCTCAGCACAAGGGGTGAGGTCCCCTTCACCCGCCCGGTTACCCGGTCTCGTCCGCGCTCACGCCCCGCGAACCTGACCCGACCCGACTTAGACTGACCTGCACTCCTCGCCCACCACGCACGCCGGTGGGCCTGGACCCAGACCTGACCCGTACCCGACTACCCGGCAGCTCTGGGAGAGCTTTCCCAAGAGTGGTTTCAGAGAGAGAGAGATGTGGGGGGGAGAGGGTAGAGTAGGTTTTGTCCTCTGACGTAAGCTCTGAAGTGTGCAGGCACAGGTGAAGAAGAAGGACCGCGGAAGAAGAAGGAAGCTGAGGGAGACACTGTAGCAACAGGCAGTTTAAGTCGTCTGATTTGGAAATCAGACGACGTCCTGAAGAGGAAAGAAGAAAGAAGAAGGGGCGACGTCCTGACTGGAAAAAGAAAAAAAGGAGATCTGAAGAAAAACAGAAGAAGGCGAGGCAGAGAACACAAAAGAACAAGGGAAGAACTGAAAGAAGAAGAACAAAGAAGAAAGAAGAAGATCTGAAGAAAGACAGAAAAAAAAGGAAGAGCAGGAACAACTGGAAGAAGAAGAAGAACATCACCTCTGCAGACAAAGAAGAAGAAGATCTGAGACGAGGAGAAACAAAGAGAAAACAACAAATCCTTTCTCTCTCTTTCTTTATTTTTTGTAAAAGAAACATGTATATCTCTAGAATACAACTTGCTCCCTGAGTTCGACCTCGGGAACTCTTTTCCGAGTAAAAAAATTTATATATTTGAAATGATGGCAACAACTGGCTATACTACGACGCTATAACAATAAAACCCGGTTGTCAACACAAACGAGCAATCCACCATCATCATTTTCTCTCCATCTTCTCAGGATCCTACATACCAGGAACCCGTGTATCTGGCACCATATAATCAGGGTTTCGCACCACATGATGATGCCAGTGCAAATTCTTTTGATGAATTCATATCTGAGACATCTTCGACTTGCGAAGATGTCAATGCCATTCAGGGATACAAACGTAACAACCGGTATTCTGAAACATATAACCCTGGTTGGAGCCAACATCCCAATTTCGCCTGGTCTAGTAATCCACAGAGACCGAGTCAAGTTCCATACTAGTAGACCAGACAATACAGAAATGTGCAGAACACGAATCCTAGGCAGCAACCATTCCCGTCTCAGCAGCAACAGATGCGCTCTATCTATCAGACACTACACCAAGCTGCCAACTACCCTCCAAAGCAGGCCGACCCTTTGGAGTCGCTAAAGGAAGAACTGTAGGCATCTATTCGAAAATCTACTCAAGACAACCTCCAAATAATGAAGGCAATGGCTAACCAAATAGAGAGCATACAGAACATGCAGAACCACATGATGCAGGAGCATAGATCACAGGGAGCTTTACCCTCCCAACTTGTCCCGAACCTGAGATATGTGCAGAATCAGGGTGCCCACCTAGATTCCAAGCACCACAGGGGCAGGCACACGTGGTTATGCAAGCACCTCCCGCACCTCCTGGTTATGGGCTCGGTCGGCCACCTCTTTTGCCAAACCCTATGTATCCAGACCAACCCGCTCCTCTACCTCTGCATGGACAGCACGCCGATGCAAAAGCTGTTACCTTAAGGAGCGAAAAGACTACACATGACTCGCTACCTAGGCAAGCGGGTAACGATTTCTCATGTGCCATACCACAAGATGGCTCACAACCCTCTTCCTCACACAAGCCATCTTAATTAGATGAAGGAAAGAAGCCTTTAGACCCTGAAATTCCCGTCCCTTTTCCCACAGCCCTAACACGAGATTCAGCATGGAAAAAGGACATGTGGAATTTCGAGGACCTGAAACTATGTTCAAGGAAGTTCACATTCAGGTCCCTCTCCTCGAAGTGATAGATCACATCCCAGCTATCTCTAAGTTCTTTAAGGACTACTGTACTCCAAAGCAGCAGTAGAGGATCGGACGACAAGCGGAATTATCTGAGGAAGCCAGTATAGTTATTTTAGCTGACTTACTGCCCTAGAAGGACCCAGGCACACCATTGATTTCCTGCTTGTTGCAGGATTCCCCTTTTGATAAGGCCCTTCTTGACTTGGGGTCGTCCATCAACCTAACTCCCACCAGAGTATTTGATCGATTTAGATTTGGGGAGTTAAAGCCCACCTCGGTTACCATACAGTTGGCTGATCGATCTATAAAAACACCGAGGGGGGTGGTTAAAAATGTGATCGTAAAAGTCCAAGGATTCTGCTTTTCAGCGAACTTTTTTGTTCTTGATATGGAGGTTTCTCCTAATCTCCATGATGCACCGATTATCCTAAGTTGCCCATTTTTGGCAACCGCCATGCAAACATTGACTGTGCATCAGGGTGCATGGAGATTGCCCTAGGAAACGAAAAGATTAGACTGGACATTTTCAGGGCATCGAAGAACTTTGATTGTGACTTGATCGAGGAGGATAGTGACAACGAAGATTCAACTTTCTGTGGGAACATTGGGCTCCTTAGTTGCAACCCAATGGCACATTCATCCTCACTATCAAGGGTCTTTAATAACGATCCACACAGGACTGAGACTACTGATATACACATTTCATCCCATGGATCTAGTTGTCATGGGTGTTCATCTACTCCTAGCACCCTTGATCCAGACTATCCTATCCTATCCAACACTGATATCTTAAGACAAGATTACATGACCACTGTAGGTGGATTCTTCATAAATTAGGACCAGCAAATTTCAGCTATTGTTTCCTCTCCTCCCCTGCATAACCCTCCTCCCCACCCTCCGCTACTAGAGCTACAACCCTTACTTGATTCGCTCAAATACATGTTTCTGGGAGAAAGTGACACATATCCAGTCATTATCAATGCTCAGTTGACTCCATATCAGGAACACCGGTTGATCTCCATTTTGCGAGCACATAGGGCTGCTATTGGGTGGGGCATTGTTGATCTCCACGAAATTCACCCCTCATATTGCACTCACCATATCCACACTGATGAAGGGGTGAGACCGTAGAGACAACCTCAGAGATACCTAAATCCAAATATGTTGGAGGTTGTCAAGAAGATCATTAAATGGTTGGACGCAGACGTTATCTATTCAATTTCCGATAGCCAGTGGGTGAGTCCCATTCAAATAGTGCCCAAAAAGGTGGGACTCACCGTAATCAGAAATGAATTGGGAAAATCCATCCCGACCTGCACCACGACTACTTGGCGGGTCTGCATTGACTACAGGAAGCTAAACTCGGCTACCAAAAAGGATCATTTTCCTTTTCCCTTTATTGATCAGATTCTAGAACAACTAGCCGAATGTAGTTTCTTCTGCTTTCTGGATGGATACTCCAGGTACAATCAAGTCGCAATCAACCCGGAAGACCAAGACAGGACGACATTTACGTGTCCCTTTGGAACATTCACTTTTAAGCGGATGCCTTTTGGCCTCTGCAATGCACCAACTACTTTTCAGCGATGCATGATGGCCATCTTTTCAGACATGATCGGGGATTGCGTAGAAGTGTTCACGGACGACTTCTCCGTGTTTGGAGATGATTTCTTGTCTTTTCTCGATAACCTCACAAAGATTCTAAGGAGATGTATAGAATTTAACCTAGTACTTTCAAGGGAAAAAAGCCATTTTATGGTGAGGGATGGCATCGTACTAGGTTACAAGATCTCCTCTAATGGACTCTAGGTCGACCGAGCTAAGTCTGAAATCATTTCACGGTTACCTCCGCCTAGCTTTGTCAGGAAAATCAGATCATTCTTAAGTCATGTTGGATTTTATCGAAGATTCATTGGAGATATCTCAAAAATTGCTCATCCATTAACAAATCTTCTGGTAACCGACACGCCTTTTGAATTTGACTCATCGTGTCTCAGCGCTTTCCAGACCTTGCAAAATGCTGTCTCCAGTGCACCTATTCTCCAACCCCCCGACTGGTCGCTCAACTTCGAGATGATGTGTGACACCTCCGACTTCGCTATCGGAGCGGTTCTTGGCCAATGTCGAGAGCGCCATCCATTTGTAATATACTACGCCAGCAAAACGCTGAACGAGGCTCAACGTAACTATACAATCACTGAGAAATAATTGCTAGCCATAGTATTCGGGTTGGAGAAATTTAGGTCATACTTAATTGGGTCTAAAGTTATCATCTACATTGACCATTCCACCCTCCGACATTTGTTGGCAAAGAAGGATGCCAAACCTCGCCTTATCCGATGGATCCTTCTTTTGCAAGAGTTTAATGTCGAGATCCGTGACAAAGCCAGAGCTCATAATGTTGTGGCGGACCACTTGTCTCGACTAGACCCAGACTACATTCCGTACTCCCCGCTGATATTAGATCGATTTCCAGATGAGTCTCTACTATCTATCAACTTTGTGGAGTTTCCTTGGTATGCTGATATAGCAAACTATCTTGACGCAGGCAGGCTACCTGCGAGATTATCTAAGAATCAAAAGCTCAAATTTATATAAGAGGCTAAGTTCTATTTTTCGGACGACCCATTGCTCTTTCACATTGGGGCTGATTAGATCATCCGTAGATGCGTCCTTGATTCAGAAATCTCTAGTGTGCTATCCTTCTACCACAACGATGCTTGTGTGCTATCCTTCTACCACAGTGTGCTATCCGTAGATTTTGCAGTCGGGATTTTTTTGGCCGACCATTTTGAGAGATACACACGAGTTTGCCAAGTGTTGTAAGCGATGCCAGGTAATCGGTTCTATGACCCGAAGAGACATGATGCCTCTCCAATCCATTATGGTCGTAGAAGTGTTTGATGTCTGGGGCATCGACTTTATGGGCCCCTTCCCAAACTCACATGGCTTTGAGTACATACTCCTTGCAATAGACTATGTCTCAAACTGGGTAGAAGCCATCCCGGCAAGATGAGCTGATCATAAGACTGTTATATCCTTTAACAGGGAATTTATTTTTGCGAGATTCAAAGTTCCCCGCACCCTGATAAGTGATGGGGGAAGCCACTTCATCCATGCCCATTTCAGATCATTATTGAAGAAAGACGTGGTGCAACACCACATTGCTACCTCATATCACCCACAGACCAATGGGCAGGCTGAAGTATCAAACCATCAAATCAAGCTTATCCTTCAAAAGATGGTTAGACCTGATAGGAAGGATTGGTCCGATCGGTTGATCGATGCACTATGGGCATATCGGACAGCGTACAAGGCCCCGCTCAGAATGTCACCATACCACATGGTGTATGGAAAGGCTTGTCACCTTCCTATGGAGCAGGATCACCGTGCCTTTTGGGTAGTGCAAAAGTGTAATTTTAACCTCGAGGCCAGAGGTTATGAAAGGAAGCTCCAGCTCAGAGAGTTAGAGGAGATTAGGCAGGAAGCATATGACAATGCAAAAATATACAAGGACAAGACAAGCTTTCCATGATCAACACATCTGAAGGAAGGAGTTCGCACCTAACCAGTAGGTTTGGTTGTTTGACTCCCGACTCAAATTCTTTGTAGGAAAGCTCAAGTCCAAGTGGACTGAGCCGTTTCTGGTGGTCCATTCGCATCCTAACGAGGCGATCTAAATTAGAGACCCAAAATTTGGGCACGTTTTTACGGTTGATGGCAAACGCCCCAAACCATTCTTTACCCAGGAACCTCCTCCTGCTGACGAAACGATACATCTTCTTGAGGACGTATGACAGATGAGTTGCCCAGCTAGAGGCATTAAACTCAGCATGTATACATATATACATACCATATATAGATAGCATATTTCATTTTCGCATAATGTTTTGCATATTGTTCTGCATATTGTGTATAGCATTGCAGCAATGGCGAGAGTTGAATGATAACTCAGAAGCAGTTCCAGGTGATTTCTATCCACATGCACCCAGCCTTATTCCAATTTCTTTTATTCATGCATGAGGACATGCAAATGGTTAGGCATGGGGGGGTAGTTCATAAAAACAGAAAATTTTCTGCCAACAATTAGGGGGATTATATCATTTTATTAAGAGGTTTTATTAATGATTTATTCTTTAGTAGATTCCTAAACTTAGAATCCAGTATAATTTCATACTTGCATGTAGATTTTGCGATGGATCCTCTGCGAAAACAGATAGACATCTCTAGTTTGTCGAGAAGAAGCATCACTTCTCCTGAACCCTTGGATAGCAATCAGGGAGTCAAGTGAACTATCATCTAGTAACTCCACCAATATATATGTGAGGTGAGAGTAGTGAGTTTACTAGTGCTCTAAGGCTAGTATAACGAATCTTTAATAATTGAATAACGACACTTGGAGTTGGGCATAGTTTTTGCTCCCAGTTCTTGCGTACTAAATCTGTGAGAAATTCCATACGAGAGCCACCAAATAAGGCAAAAACACAGAGAGTGGTTCTGATAAAACTAGGACTGAGGTGGATGGTCACGACCATCCTCTACGAAAACCTCGGCTGAAGGAGGGTACTGATGTCAAGGTCAGAAATATGTCGTCCTATCCATTCCCTACCTGGTGCTGAGAATAGGCACTTCCACCAAATAAGCCACCCGAGATCCTCTTGGTCGTCCCAAAAATCCCCAAGAATGCCTCACATATAAAAGTATGTATGTCGTGTTACGTTGTGCTGATAAATACAACAGTATGTCGTGTTGTGGCATTGTGCCTATAGAACTGCATACAAAAGAGTTGTTTGCTCGAAAAAAAAAAAGGGAAAAGAAGAAGCAGAAAAAAAAAGAAAAAATAAATAATATAAGAAAAAAATATTATGTGAAACAGTTGCGTAATGTGAGTCAAGTTAAATGTTTTGAGACAAAAACACCTACCACCCTCACGAACCACCAAATACAGCCTTAACCTACTTCTTCTGTATTTTTGATCGCCTGAATATGAGTTGAGGGCTTCTGACTTAGTCATAGGGTTATCAGAACCTAATTAAAGTGTCATGCCATGTGAGACCACCAAATACATTTGCAAATCTGGTGAGATGTGAGCTCAGGAAGAGAAAGAAAAAAAAAGGAGAGAGAATAGTACAAAAGATTAAAGAGAGCGCAGTTTTTCCAGCCCCTCTCTAAGTTGATTTATTCAATAATCTAGAAATCTAAATTCTAAAATACTAGTCTCTAAGAAGCACTAGAAGAGAGTGAGCCACCAAATACAATCCAATTAACTCAGACATCTACCCAAACTAAACACCGGGGCCAAAATCAGAAAATATTTTGTAACCCCGAGAGAAGAGGTTCGCCTATCTCGACAGAATTTTACTAGGGGTCAAGTACATGCTTTAAATGTATATCGACTCTTCGCTTGGATCCGTTGCAGAAGCTAAAACATTATATAGTCATAGTTATCTGGATTTTGAATTTTTAGATGAAACAAAAGGAAACAAATCTTTAGTTTAACTCTCGATAAAATGCATTTAGTCTTGAACTTGCTAGGGACTAGCAAGATTTAGGCATGGGGGTATGATTGCATAGTAATCATAGGCCCTAACTCGCCTAAATTAAGCTAAAACTTAGCTTAACATGAACATTCTGCATGCATATGCATCGTATTCTGCATCATAGTTGATAGATGTCTTTTATGTATTAAACTATGTTATTTGAGAGGTATTAATGATGGCAGGTAATCCAGGGCTGTAGATGACCGATCCAACCATATGGATTTGTTCGGAATAACGACGGGAGTCCAACGCATCCAAGATCGCATCATTCAGACTTCAGTAGCACCCTAGGGAGTTCGTAGAAAATCAAGAGACAAGGGGCAAATTGAAGAAGATATGGACCTCAGATGACAAATCCAACCATACGGATGGATCCGGATCGACATTTGTAGTGCAACGGTGTAGAAATCAACTTAATCGGAGGCCTATGTCATCAGATATAAAGAGAAGAAGAATGGACGACCACGATGGTGCCACGTGGCACCATCGTAGCAACCCCTCGCCACGCCCCCAACCCCTGAAGGTGCCTTGCCTTGCAGCGTGGGCCATTTCATCTTCATCCAACAGCCATGAATGTGCCACATCGCCACCCAAAACAGAATAACATAAATATAATTAAGTAAGCATATATGATAAAGGCTTTGCACAGCACGTTGGCTCGCACGCACGCGTGCGTAAGCGCGGGGCACGGATTGAAGCCCGATGCTGCGCAAAATTGATATGCGTGTATGTGGGCGGGCAGGCGAGCATGCACAATTGGAGGGCCCAAATGCGTCCACGTGGCGCGATCGCGCGGGTTGTTGCGAGAGCAGCACGTAGGATTTGAATGGTGCGATGAGCACGCATTTAAGCCATCCGATTGCAAGATCGGACCAACTGAGATGATGAGGTAGGATTTGAAGATGAAAATGCGAAGAAGCAGTGCGGGATAGTGGGAGCCAGGCGACCTGCATTCGAGGGCACGCAGAATGCGCCATGTGGCAGCATAAGAGAGAACCGGGGAAGAAGAAGGATTTGCAAAGCTTATAAAATGGACTTAAGGGCCTCCCCTTGGAAAAACAACTCTCTCTCAACTCTCTCATTCTCTTCTTCTTCCTTCTTCTACCTCTCTCTCTTCTCCCTCTTCCTATCGTTTCTGCATTTCCGTCCGCAAAATCCGTTTGGCCACCCTGTCGGATTGCCGCTACTCCTCTCAACCTTTTCAAAAGGCCACCATGAACCACCCGTGGTGCCCTCGTTCTATTACAGTAGTAGTTTATTTACTTTATGTTTTATTCAAATACATATATGATATGCAATTAATGTTCAAACTTTCTGCATGATATATATTGCAATTCATTGTCTCTATTAAGTAATTAAATTTATAATAAGTGCATGAAATCAAAAGCGTTTTTCTGCCTCCCTATGATCAGCTAGGACTCCTAGTTCTGTTAATTTTATTTTTCGAGACGTATTTCACGCTATACTACAACGTATTCATCTTTTACGCGATCTACGCCTCGAACACTGATGTGTGTCGTCCTTCCCATGGTAAAAGACTTGCACGAGGTGCCATTTGGGTACACCATGGTGTGGGCACTTCCTAAGAAGATAGTGGAATCTATCCCAGGCATCATGCAGCTTCTCTCCACGGCCTTGGGTAAAGGTCGTGATCACGCGCCTCAGCATTTGTTCGACCAATTGAGAAGAACTTTTGGAGGAATTCACGATGTAATTCCTCCCAGTCTCCAATTGGCCTCCCGATAGTCTTGAACGATGCAGCTTTATCCTTGATAGAAAAAGGAAAAAGCTTCATGAGAATAATTCTTCTATCTACATTCCTGGGTCGAACTGACTCTGTAATTTGACTCAGATCTTCGATGTGCTGGAAGGGGTCCTCATTCGAGTTTCCATGGAAATGAGTTTGAATAAGACTTATGATATTCAGCTTCAACTTGAATGGGTCTCCGCCTGCGGGAATCCGAACTTGAGGTGCTATAATTGTTCCTGCTGGATCATAGAAGTCCCGCAATTCTTCTCCACGTGGTGGATGCTACATCCTTTCAACTGTTGTAAGAATCCTGTCAATGATCTACTGTATTTCTATTCAGTTTCCTCGACCCTGGCTTCCAGACGAGCCATTGGGTCCTGATTCTCATGGTCCTGACCAACTTGACGACCAGGATTAGCCATCTCAGCTAATCAAGTGGAAGAAGGTTAAGAAGAGAGGTCGGGCAAGAATCACCTTTGCCACCTTGGGTTCGGCCCCCAAGGTCCCACAAGTTTAGCTCTTAACGACCTTCTTCCTTGCATACACCAACACAAAGGGTTGGTGTAGTCAAGCAGAACAAGGCTAAGGTCTTGTTAATCAGAGTGGTCCTTTAGATCAGAAGACCAGATTTTTCATTTAAGTTTGTGTTCAACAACAACAACAACAACCAAGCCTTTTCCCACACTAAGTGGGGTCGGCTATATGGATTCTTTGCCTCCACACAGTTCGATTTTCAGCCATTTTAGGACTTAAATTAAAGTAATTGAGGTAATACTTAATAGTTTCCTTCCAACACTTGTTTGGTCTTCCTCGCCCCCTCATAGCGGGTTCAGCCTCCAACTTCTCACATCTCCTAATTGCAGCATCTAGTGTCCTTCTTTGTAAATGTCCAAATCATCTTAGATAGGCCTCTCTCATTTTACCCTCTATCGGTGCCACCCTAACCCTGTTTCTAATAAATTCATTTGAAATACGGTCCTTTCTTGTATGACCACACATCCATCTTAACATCTTCATTTCTGCCACAGACATCTTCTGTACATGCCTATAGTTTATAGCCCAGCATTCAGAACTGTACAACATGGCTAGTCTTACCACAGCTCGATAGTATTTTCCTTTGACTTTTAAAGGAACCCTCTTATCACAGAGAACACCAGAAGCACCCCACCATTTCAACCACCCTGCATTAATTCTATGTGTAACATCTCCATCAATTCCACCATCATGTTGGAAAATGGACCCCAAGTACTTAAAAATATCTTTCATTGGAATGCACTCTTCTCCAATTTTTACATCAATCCCTTCGTTGTTCCCTCTACTACTAAACTTACATTCCATATACTCAGTCTTCGTCCTACTTATGCGTAATCCTTTACCTTCCAAAGCTTCTCTCCAAAGCTCAAGTTTTCTGTTCACTCCATCTTTTGTCTCATCAACCAACACAATGTCATCAGCAAAAAGCATACACCAAGGCACCTCAACTTGGATATGCTTCGTCAACTCATCCATAACCAAGGCAAAAAGATAAGGCCTTAAAGTCGAACCTTGATGCAGACCAATGGTGACATCAAAGTAGTCTGTCAAATCATCCTTAGTCTTTACACAAGCTGCAGCTCCATAGTACATATCCTTTATGAGGTTGATATATATAATTGCCACTTGTCTCTTCTCCAAAATTCTCCACAAGATATCTCTTGGGACAGAATCATAGGCCTTCTCCAAATCAATAAAAATCATATGTAAATCCTTTTTCTTCACTTTGTATGTCTCCATCATACGTCTCAAGAGGTGTATTGCCTCAATAGTAGACCTGCCTGGCATAAAACCAAATTGATTTTAAGTTACCATAGAGACTTTCCTCACCCTTCTTTCAATTATTCTTTCCAAAAGTTTCATCGTATGACTCATCAACTTAATACCTCTATAGTTGGAACAATCTTGTATATCACCCTTGTTCTTGTATAAAGGTACCACAAAACTTTTCCTCCATTCCTCTGGCATCTTCTTGCCTCTCCACATAGTATTAAATAAATTTGTGAGCCAAGTTATACCCCGTTCTCCCGTCATTCTCCAGACGTCTGTAGGAATATCATCAGGCCCAACAACCCTCCCACTTTTTATCATCTTCAGAGCCTCCTCTACTTCTTTCTTTTGTATCCTTCGATACCATGATCGATTCACATACTCTTCTGAGTTAACTAACTCCCCTAAGATGATATCATTCTTTTGTTTTTCATTAAATAGCTTATGAAAATATCTTTTCCATCTTGTCTTTATATCCTCACTAGCTATAAGCACCCTTCCTTCTTCATCCTTGATGCATCTTACATGCGTAAGGTCCTTTGCTTTCCGCTCGCTTGCTTTAGCTAACTTGAAAATATCTTTTTCACCTTCTTTAGAATCAAATTTCTTATAAAAATACTCCTAAGCTTTTGCTTTTGCTTCACTAACAATTTTCTTTGCTTCTTTCTTTGCTCTTTTGTAGTTTTCCATATTTTCATCGGTCATATCTCGATATAAGGCTTTAAAACAGGCTCTTTTAATTTTAAGCTTCTCCTGCACTTCCTCACTCCACCACCAAGCCTCCTTTTGTCCTGGAACACCTCCTTTAGACACGCCTAACACCTCCTCTGCCACCTTCCTAATACAGTTTACCATATTTAACCACATTTCATCAGCACTACCATCAAGATCCCAAGCCTTTTGTTGCATCATCATCTCTTTAAATCTCACTTGCTCTTTCTTAAGATTCCACCATTTAAATCTCAAATTCTTAGACACTAATTTTTTCTTCTTTGCCTTCTTCAAATGAACAGCCAACACCAAAAGACGATGTTGAGCAGTTAAACTCTCCCCTGGAATAATCTTACAATCCTTACAAGATAAACGATCCCTTCTTCTCAAAACAAAGTAATCGATTTGCGTTCTTGTTAAGCCACTTTTATAGGTAATCAAATGCTCTTCCCATTTTTTGAAGAAAGTATTTGCTATGAAAAGATCATAAGCCATAGCAAAATCAAGGAACGTCTTCCCTTCTTCATTCCTAACACCAAAACCATGATTTCCCTGCACTCCTGCATACTCTAAAGCATCTTTTCCCACATGCCCATTTAAATCTCCACCCAAGCAAATCATTTCTGTCTATGGGATTCCTTGGATTACCATATCAAGCTCTCCCCAAAATTTGTTCTTTATTCTTTCCTCTAGACCAACTTGAGATGCATAAACTGAAATGACATTCAAGATCTCTTCTTCTAAGATTAATTTTATCAAAATAATTCGATCACCCAATCTCTTAACCTCAACCACACTCTCCTTCAAATCCTTATGAATTATAATACCCACGCCGTTTCTACCTTTGTCCCTTCCTGAATACCAAAGTTTGAAACATGTTCTCTCGATTTCCTTTGCTTTTTCACCAACCCACTTAGTCTCTTGAAGGTAAAGAATTTGAATCCTTTTCCTTATCATTGTATCCACAATCTCCATGAGCTTGCTGGCCAAGGTACCAATATTCCAACTACCGAATCTCAGCATTCTTTGTGACACACTTCAATGAAAAAGTGGTGGAACTAGATATTCGACGACACACTTCGATGACACACTTCGTTTAAGTTTGTGTTATTAGAAAAAAATTCGACAAGAGATCGACTACAAGGAATTCCCTCCTCTCAGGCTAACCCGACCAGGCTGGTTACGAGCGGACTACGAGGAAGGTTTTTCCTTCGGCTTTCATCTCCGATTCCATTACCCTGCAGCCGCGGTAGTTTGACGCTACCCCGCAGGCTTAGACACCAGGTTTTGCTGGAGAGGTTGGAACTACCTAGTAGTTTCAAGCCAAACGCAGGTTATTTGATATATTTTTGTGAAGTTTAACCTATTTCTTCAATTTAGTAAATGATGGGCAGTCCACAATGTGACTCGCCTCACCAATTAACTCTTGGACTCGTTGGAGTCCAAGTTAGTCTATGTGGTCCTATTGGCTCATGCACTTCTAAGTTTTTTTCAAAGTGGAGACCACAATTCAACTGTATACTCTCAAGTAAGATGGAACCCAAATAATTTGAAACTTACCAAGAAAATTCTTTCTTCAATAATCTTTTCAAAGAGTATTTTTCCAAATTTTTTACTATTTCCAACAATTATTTATGAATTTTTAACAAACTAGGGGTCAAATCTGGGATTTAGACCCCGTGTTGGTTTTCTGTTGGAAACAATACCAAATTTGATTCAAAAATTTTGTAAAAATATGATAATGAAAGCTAATTTGATTATCTTTCAAACCCCACAAATCATGAGTAAATCCAATTTGTATGTTGGTTAGAATTGATTTCTAAAGTTCACAAAAGTTCTATTTTCAAGCAATCTGACCCATATCTACTCCACGAATTTTTAAAAATTCAATAGAAAGAATTTCTTTTTTTGAAGGTGGCATTGGGAAAATAATTTAAAAATCTAGTTTCAATCCAAATTTCAGTATTTTTGGAGCATCAGAAGCACGGCTATTGAATTTTAAAGATGACACTTAATTTCTACTTGAGTTTCTAACAAGAATGTGTGCACCTGATTTTCGCAGCACCCGCTTTGCCCCATTCGCTGCTTTGTGTTGTTGTACCTGCACACAAAAATACTACGTTAGAGATGAAATCAAAAGCCGTCGTTCCTTCTCGGCAACTACACCAATTTCTTCGGCTCGTAGATTGCGTAAAAGATAACTGCGTTTTAGTATAGTGCGAAATACGTTTCGACAAATAAATTAACGGAACTGGTGAGTCCCGGTCGATCACAAGGAGGTAGAAAATGCTTTTGATTTCATGCTTATGTTCTAAATCTAATTACTAAATAGCAGAGACAATGAATCACAATATATATATATTAAGCAAAGAGTTTGAACATGAATTGCACTATAACTAGACAATTTCTAAGCATAAACATAAACTATCTATGTAGCAAAACAAGGGCACCACAAGTGGTCTGTGGTGGCCTTCTGGAGAGGTTGAGGAGAGCAGCAACGATCCACCGAGGTGGCTCAATAGACGCATCAGATGAAGATGCAAAGACGGAGGCAGAGAAGACGGGAAGAAGAAGGTAGAGGAGTTGTAGGAGGAAGAAGAAGAAAACCATGGAATGCCTTCAAAGGGAACCCTTAGGCCTCTCTTTATAGCTTTTGTGAAAGGTATTTAGGGCATTGGATTCCTTAATTTCATGCAAAAGCTTTAGATTAATCAAATTCGTTGATCGAGAGATCAATGGTCCTAATTAAGCTTTCCAAACCCTTCTCCATTTATGGTTTAATCTGGTGCTAACACGTGGCGCAATGTGAACCCTTGGATCTTCATATAATGGTCTATGCTCGCCCGCGCTCGCCACAGCCTTTGCACGCCCGCTGCACGACCTTAATTCACGCCTTAACTCCTAAGCCATCTCAGTCGTCCCATCTTTCGATCGGACAGTTCAAAGAGAGTGCGTCGTGCCCTCTCAATTCCTAAGGCACGCGCCATCACACACGTCTTCATCTGATGCCCCCACGCCTGCCATGCGTCCGCGCCTCCACCACCCGATGAAAATCTTGCGGTTGAATTTCATCTACGCATGGCCGACTCCCACATCGTGACTCGAACCCGCGTCGCACGTTGGTTGTTAAGCGTGCTCTCCACTGTGCTACGCACGTGGTTTGTTGTGGTTTCCATCTCATGTGCAGCCGCCCTCAGCCGTTGGATGGAAATCCAACAGTCGATTTCTCATCCTCACTCGACGAGGTGGCTGGAGGCAGGCAGCTTGGACGCATCGTGGCCGTTGGATGACAATCCAATGGCCCACATCTTTCCTTCCGAGATTGGGGCGTGGTGAGGGGCAGCTACGATGGAGCCACATGGTACCATCGTAGCCATCCATCTTCTTCTCCTTGTATCTGATGATGTAAGCCTCCGATTAAGTTGATTTTTGCATCGTTGGATTGCGAACATCAATCCGGATCCTTCCATGCGATTGGATATGTCATCTGAGGTTTTGATATTCTTTAATTTTCCCCTCGGCTCTTGCTTCTTCTGCGGACTCGATAGGGTACTACGGAAGTCTGATTGATGCGATCTTGGAAGCGTTAGACTCTCATCGTCATTCTAAATAGATCATAAGGTTGGATCAGTCATCTACAGCCTTGAATTACCTACAATTATTAACACCTCTCAAATAGCACATTAATATGTATAAAACATATAAGTCATCTAGGATGCAAAGTACAATGTCTATGCATGCAGAATGCCCATGTTAAGCTAGGTTCTACCTTAATTCAGGCGAATTAGGGCCAATGATTGATGCGCAATCACTCTTTGTGAGGCGTTGGATCGTGATCAAGGGGCCCATGTTTCACGTGTTCTTCAGTGATGTGGGCTTTGGTAATGCTTACAAGCATCGCTAAAATCCCTGCATTTATTTTAAAGGCCTTAAGACGACCCTTTTGCCCCCATGACTATACCTATAAATAGCCTACCCCTTGTACACATTTTCACATCCCTTCCTTCATCTCTCTCCCACTCTAAGAGCTAAGAATTCAAGTTCTAAGCACGCCATAGTGCTCCCAAGCTACAGGAAGCTCTGCTAAACTTAAAAATCAAAATTTTCCACTTCTCACCACCTTCGTGGAGCTCTTGCTAGCTGTCTTCTTGCCCCTGTTCCAAAAGTGAATCCCACAACGTTGATGTCCTGCTGGTGAGCGTGATTTCGTACATGAAAAGATTTGAGTTGGAAACCCATTGTCGTAGTGCGTAGAAATCCGCTAACTAAATAAAATTTATACCAAAACTCAAAGTGAGTCCCGAGTCGAACACAGGGAGGCGAATGTTTGGTTTTGAGAAATCCGCACTTTGATTTTATTTGTTTTTGTTGTTTTTATCTTTTATAATTTTTTTTTGTATTTTTATAAGGCAAGGGATCAGGTCAAAATAATTTCTATCTAACCTACTTATAGAGAGAAAGGGAGAGAGAGAGAAACAATCACATATATATCAAAACATGTGTTTGCTATAGATAAGAAAGTGGAAAACTACACTACAAAAGCGATCCAGATAGAAAGACGTGAGAAGAGTCCCCCTCGACGGTCGCTTGGAGGATAAGTCGCTCTGACATCTCCTGGATGAAGGTGGTAGGAAGCTGGAGGAAGGAGAATGGCGGTGGAAGAAGGAGGATGGGGCAAGACAAATTCGCAGCGAGGATCCTCTTCCAAAAGGTGGTGAGAGGACGACCACGGGATGCTCTATGAATTGGGGTAAGAGGTGGGAACAAATGTTGGTTTTCTACTCTAGAGGAGCATCCCAGGCTTGGGACAAGCTCTCTCTAGAGCCTTGGAGGTGGTAAGGGAGAGAAAGGAAGAGATGAAGAAGAATGGGAGGGATATGGGTCCTTTTATAGTGGAGGATAGAAGACAATTCGCACATGGGTAATTAGTGACATCTAAAGATGACGTTGTAGGCCCGCCTTAGACGTCACCGAAGGTCCCAACTCATGCTCTCACACATGCACGTAGCGCGATCGCAGCCGTGATCGTGCAAGGCTGCTCTCCACCGTTGGATCCAAGATGAGAGGCCATGATCGCGTGATGATCGCATCCATCAGATCGCGTCGGATGGCACATCTATTCACTTGTCGGTCAGCATGTTATCGCTGCGTTCAGATCACATGGCGTTGATTACACCACGTCGACTCCTTTTCTACCACCCAATCAGATCCAACGGGTGAATTTCACCCGAGCGCACTCTGTAGTGAATTAATCTGTGCGTGAGGATTTGATCGTGGGTCCTTGCATTGCGGGTGAGGGCACTACCCAAGATGCTACCGGTGTAGATTGTCAAGAAGTTGAAACCGTGTGCATCCGCTCTTGACCGTTGGATCTCAATGTAACGGTTGAGATTTCATCCCTGCATTCTTCTTTGGAGTAGAACGGTGCGTTGAGGTGATTCTCAACCATTGGATCATGATCCAACGGTTGGGATCGCGTGATGACACTGCCTGCGAGATGGAGCGGAGGGGCTTGGACGGATTTGGGCAGCTATGATGGCACCACGTGGCACCATCATGGCCGTCCATTTTCTTACTTTATAGGTGGCACCACGGATGTCGGATGGGTTAGATTCTCGCATCGTTGGGTTGCGATCATCAATCTGGATCCATGTGTGCAATCGGATTTGTCGTTTGAGGTTTGGATTGGTGCCACATGTCCCTCATCCTTTGATCTTCCTCGAACTGCATAAGATGCTACAGAACTCCGATCAAGACGATTTCGGAGGTGTTGGACTCCGATTGTCGTCCTGATCAGATCCATACGGTCGAGTCATCAATCCAAGGCCTCGAAATAGATCTCCTTCTCTCCTGGCCATAAAAGGACGCAATTAACCTAAAATTTATACACACTATTTTAAATGAAAAATGACGCATGCTATGTAATATTTGTAATATGGAATGCATATCTAAGCTTAGGAGCATGCATAAATAGGCATTTTATCCTAAATAAATGTGTCTACATCACCTGCCTCATCCTCAGTTCTTCCCGATTCACCCTTCATCTTCTGTCTTTGCTCTCCTTCCTCTAGGCGTCATTCATCCGACTCATCCTCGAAGGAATCGTCGAGGAGGATAACTTACCCTCTTATCTTTCTATCACTTTCTAGAGTATATTTCCAGCTTTCTAATTGTAGAAATTAGTTGTAAAGACATTATCTTAGTTATAAAAAATTATTTTCTCTCTCTCTCTTGTTTATATTACAAGTAGGTTAGCTATTTATAATCATTATGAATGTCTCCTTTATAAACAAAATTACAAAAAAATATATTTACAAATTTAGAATCGACATTGTCTCCCTGTGTGCGACTCGGAACTCACTTTGAGTTTTGGTAAAATTATCTGATTGATGACTTTTTACGTAGCTACAACGACGGGTTTTTAACTCAATCTTAAAGCGCATAAAATCTCATGCATCAAAAATAGACATGACCTAGAAAGGGGCAGATTTTCCGGACAGATCTAGGTACAAGTAAATTAGCTATCACATCAAGTTTAGCTCTATCCTCCTCGATATCCCTTTCAAAGATGATATGTCCTAGAACAATACCTTCATGCACCATAAAATAACTTTTCTCTAGGAAAGCACGAGGTTAACATCAATACATCTCCGAAGGATGCAGGTCAGGTTGGCTAGATAGTCATCAAAGGTGGGTCCAAAGATCGAAAAGTCATCCATAAAGACCTCAAGAAAATCAACCACCATATCATGGAATATCGCCAGCATGCATCTTCGAAAGGTAGTTGGCTCATTGCAAAATCCGAATGGCATCCTTCTGAAAGTGAAGGTGCCAAAGCGGAAGGTGAAGGTGGTTTTTTGACCCAGACTCCCAAATCAATTCTTTTTAATTGGTAGCGATTTAAAGCACCACAATGAATGATTTTTAACTATCATGTAGAATCGCTTATCACTCATGCAACCCCTCCCTTCTTCCCTTTCAAGTAACCACCGGCACAAGAAGAGGTTCCTTCCTTGTAGCCCTACCTCTTCGGGGGCTTTGGCTTCAACAATGAACAGAGGGTTGTGATAAATTAACAAAACGAAGTCAAAACTAGAAAACATAAAGGAACAATACCATCTACCCCTTGTTTGCATGGAGTTGTTAATGTTTAAAGAAATGAACGTGTAGTATAGTGTTGGGCGCGAATCTACGCTAACGTGTTTGGTTTTTTGAAAAACCCGTCGTTGTAGTTCGAAAGCGAAGGATTCGTGTTCAACAAATAAAATTTATACCGAAATAAGAATTCCGGGTCGAACACAGGGAGGCGAACGTTTGATTTAAAAACTCCGCGTTTCTTTTTATTTTGTCACAAAGAAATTCAATTTAAACTATCTAAGTATCTACAACAAATAAAAGAGAGAGAGGGAGTAAGAGAGAGCGAAGGAATACTATACATGGAAATCAAAATGAGATGTAGAATAGACAAGGAATTTATCATAAAAGAGTTCTTTCATTACAACTAGAAAACATAAAACAATTACTCTAGAAAGCATTAAAAGAATGGAGGGAGAAATGTCCTCCTCGACGATCGCTCGGAGGACGAATAGACTACTCTAGAAAGCAGTAAATCTATACTAGAAAGCAGTAAAAAGAATAGGGAGAGAGAAATCCTCCTCGACGGTCGCTTGGAGGACGAGCCGGACGGGACGACGCCTGGACGAAGGAGAACGAAGCGGGACGAAGGAGGACGAAGCAGAAGAACGGGAACGAAGCAGCACGCCGTCGTCGTCGCGGGATCCACTTCCGAAGGGGGACGAAAATTTGGACTTTATCTCGCGAGAAGCATCCCGGGTGTGGGACAAGCTTCTCTTGAGCTTTGGAGAGGTAGAGAGGAGAAGGAAGGGATGAAAATTTCGTATGGAGGGGGTCTCCTTTTATAGTTGCAAGGAGTGGGGGCAAAATGGACATTACATCTTCAAAATAATAAATAAGGGGTCTTTAGTGACGGATAAAACCGTCGCTAAAGCCCCGCCGTCGCCGTCGCCGCCGCGCCACGCGCGCCCGCTCGGCTACCTGCGCGCGTAACGCAGACGCACGTCCGCGTCGTCTCAGCCGTCCGATCGCGAGATCGGACGGCTTAGATCGCGCCCGCTGCGTAGCGCGCCGCCCGCGTGCGATCGCGCGCCCACCAGGGCGTCCAATTGCGCGTCGGCGCTATCGGGCGCGCGCGGCCGTTGGATCTTCATCCGACGCTCGTGCGCGCCCGCTCGCCCGCGCCTTCGACCCCCTCTCCGCGGCTCGTACCCGCGACCTCCGCTTCGCCCGCAGCTGCGTCGCCGCTGCGCTACGCGGGCGAAATGGTCGCGCGGACGTTTTTAAACGCGCGCGACCGCAGCCGTTGGATCGAGATCCAACGGCGGAGAGGAGACGTTGCGCGGTCTTCACAGGACTCCTGCGGCCGATTGGGCGGCTGGGATGGCGCCACGTGGCGCCATCTTGGCCGTCCATCTTCTGGAAGTTGTAGATGGTGCCACGGATGTCGGATTGACTCTATTTTTGTGTCGTTCGGCTGCGATCGTCGATCCGAATTCATCCGTGTGGTCGGATTTTCCATCTGAAGTGCGGATTTACACCATCCTGGCCCTTGATCTTCTAGGGTTCCCCGGTCTCTATCTGATGCTACGGATGCCTGATTAGGGCGATCTTGGAGTCGTTGAACTCCAATCGTCGCCCTGATCATATCCATACGGTTGGATCTTTGATCCGAGGTCCCGATAAAATATTTGCCCTGTCCAAGCACATAAAAGGAGACAATTAACCTCCATTTTATTCAAACTACTCTAAATGCAAGATGATGCATGTAATGCAATATTTATATCATGAAATGCAATCCTATGCTTAAGAACATGCATAAATAGACATTTTAAGTAGTGTAAATGTGTTTACATCATACCCCCATGCCTATCTTTTGCTAGTCCCTAGCAAAAACTATATGCTATTTATAAAAGAATTAGGTTAGATTATTTGGACCTGAGTTATTTTCAATCATTAAGAAATTGTCTACTTAAGAACTGAACTTTCAAAGACACAACAGTGCCCGGGTATCAGCCAAAATGCAAACCGCCTCAAGCCTCGCCTTATTCAAAGAAAAATTTCTTTTTCTGTTTTTACCTTTTTTTTTTTTTTTTTTTTTTAGATTTTCAAATTTTAGGGTTTAAGAGTGGCTTTCTACGGCCATTCAACTCACCCAAGATTTGATGAGAACCCTAAGTTTTAAGCATCTTATTGTGATGTGATAGACTCGTTGACCGGCAATTAAAACGGACTTCGGATTTCTACGCCTCTAGGTGACCTCAAAAAGAATTCTGCCTAAAGGTGTATCTTTACAACCGGTAGCTTTCTCCCTACTTTTATTTTTTAACGGGGTCAACACAAGGGTGAATCCAGTGTATATCTCCCCGGTTTATTCTACTTCTCCGCTTCTTCCTAAGTGTTTTGGGAATTTTTAGTGCATTTTCTGAGCTGGGTTCTGGACAACCGGTCGATGAGCTGTTACCACCGACAACTTGCCAGCCATACTCGTGCGGCGAAGTGTGGCTTATTTCTTTTTGTTCTTTTCTCCTTTTTGATTTTTTTTTTTTTTTTTTTTTTTTTTAAGTAGGTGGCTTCCCTGGTCTAAGATTTACCTAAAGGCAGCAAAAAGAGAAAGGTCCAGTGACTGGGCTCTGGACAACCTACCTATGGGCTGTTACCCACGATAACTTGCCAGCCATATCACCCTAGAAGGTTCATTAGCTACCCAATTTCCGTTAAAATCGCCAAACAACGAGTCAGTGCAAAGAAAGTGTGTAGATGCTTAAGACTCAAAATTCCCTCACATCAGAGGGCGGGTTGATAAGTCGTGTACTTATCACCCAAACTTATTTACTCCAATTATAATAAAATTCAGGTTGGCGAGAACTCGAAAAACAAATCCACATTTTAGTGGATACATAGGCTGATTAAGTCCAAAGACCTGAAGGGTCTTTGTGTTCAAACCATAATATAGTATTTCTTAAGATCGAAAATTTTCTTAAACCCAAATTCTCTTTCCTAATTTCGATTTTTTTTTTTTTTTTTTTTAATAATAAAACAAATCTACGGAGCTGACGAATGAATTCAAAGATAAATATCCACTCCCCCATGCCTATCTAATGCAATGTCCTCATTGTATTAAAAAGACATAAAATAGAGTGGAAAAGCGTAGAAAGCACCTGAATTGCGTGGATATCGGGTCCGCTCCGAGATGAAAATGAAAAAGAACTGTATATGTGCTGAGTTTAGTGCCTTCAGCTAGGCACACTATACAAAGAAAAGAAATGAAGAATTCACATGTGCAGGTCAGAATTAGAATAAACAGAAGAATCCTCTGACCTGTCAGCAGAGGTCCACAGATGTGGACCAGATTGTGGTGCAGACCCACACCCCATAATCGAGAATATCTTAGGTTCTGGATAAAAATTACCCAAAACCTAAAATCAGAATGCAAGCGGGGTCGGGCCTGCGATTTGTGAGGATGCAACCCAAGGCCAAAATGTCGGGTTACAGAGAATTGAAGCTCAAAAGGATAATCGTTAAATGTGTGCTTGAGTTTGACATCCTCGAAACAAATGTCGTAAGGGTTCTGATTTGATGGTTTCAGTTTAAAAGGAACCCTTCGACTCAATCTTCCATTTCCTCCAAAATTGACTTCCCAAATCAGAATTTCCCAGCTCCTATCCTCCTCATTCGGCATATCAAATTCCATGACCTCTTGTATATTCATCACCCCGTCTGAAATCTCCAAGTCTAGATGATGTGGTAAAATCAAAATTGACTTGGGTCTAATTATCTCAGAATTAGAATCATCAATAAGCTCAACAGGGTGTAACTGATAATCAGGGCATTGAATTAATTCCTCCAGAAAATGCGATTCTGGATCTGTATCGTGTGCCCTAATAAGATCAGTTTCCTCAGTTATTGGGCTATCAAATGATCTATCAGATTCCTCAGGCCCAATCGTCTCACAAAAATCGTGATCTGAAAACTCGTGTGAGACTTCGCAACTTGAATCTTCACCATCAGGATCCGTATCAATGTATGTCCCAAAATCATTTGTCACTTTGCGTTCCAAGGAGACATACGTTTCCTCGTAACCTGGCTCAGGGATTTCAGGTGAAGAAATCAAATCATCCTTAATTGGTTGTTTTAATTCAATCTGGTCAGCTTCGTAACACGTGTCCCCCCCAACAGGTGCCTGAGCGGGTTCTGTCATTGGCTTTCCTGAAGAGAGTTCATCCTGGGAATTATTCCAAGATTGAATCAAAGCAACCACGAATCTCATCCTCAATTTCGCTAATTTCCCAAGTAGAAACTCACCCGGGTTCTTATCCTTAACATCCTGGAGCCAATCCAACAAAGACTTGTTTAAATCATCAATCATTTCAATCAGGGGCTCCAATCTCTCAATGCAAGGTATTGGCTGAACTTCTAAAGATTGAATGATATTCCTCAAGTTAGCCAGAACCCTATCTTGAACCTGATTAACCTGAACCAAATGAGTTGGTTCAGGGTTGGGCGGGTTTGACATCAATGTAGAGGAATTAACGAATTGAGATTCGTTATACCCATCCTGATAATAGATCATTTCAGATTGTTCATAAGATGGAGATGACCTAAAGGCAGTGAAATCAGAGGATGGGTAAGGATCAGTGTATCCTTCTTGATTGTAGATCGCATTAGGTTGTTCATGAAAGGAGGACGATCTATAATCGATGCAACTCTGAGAAGGATAGAATTGAGAATCAAAGTGTTCAGGGTTAGACCCTAAACACGGGGGTCCGAAATTGTATCCCCAATCCGAATTATCCCAACTAACTGATGGTCGATTACAATACGAGTTGGGATAATCGTCATGTTGAGGATAATTTACAACAGGAGGGAAAGAGTGGGAATGCGTGAAATATGTGGAAGGATTCATGAGACACGGGAGGAAGAAAGGTGCCCTGCAATACAAACAATCAAACCTTTCCTTAAATGGGTTAGCCTACAGACCTACAGACTCTCAAAACCCGTCTTGAGATAAAGGAACGATTTGATCTACTTCTGTCTGTTCAATCCAACCAGTTAGAAGGAGGGACTGGGGAGAAGGTTCTTCCTTCGGCTTGCGCCTCCGGTTCCTAGTGTACCCCCCAGCCGCGATCGTTTGACTCTGCTCCCCTAGCTAGACATCAGATTGAACAGTAGAAACAGACTAATCGAAAATAATCTCGTTCTGAGTTCTGAAGAGCGAGTCCAATCCTTAAGGCCAACGTCTACTCTATTTTATTTAGGGCTAGGTTTGAATGTGCTTTGGAATGTGATGGGCCCTTTAAATGGGTTGTGCCCTTAATGATTGATTGCTTTGTGTGTGCGTGCACAACCAGTGGTTTTCAAGCAAGATTATTTTTGATGTGGTGAATTTTAAGGTTCAAATCTTGCTTAGTAGCTTTTAGGATTCAACCTTAGGTGTTTTCAATCAAGTTTCATTGGCACACCAGATTTTGCAAGCACAGGTGAAGATATTTTCCTTTAAAGTTTAAAAAGAATGTGGAGTGCCTGGTAGATCCCTAAGAGTTGAACCTAATTGGCAGCTACTTGATGAGTTGATTTTATTTGAAGTGGTGCGGCCCAAACAACTCAAACAACTGGCCTGAAGAACCACCTAATTAGGCACACAAATGATTACCCAATCTGATTTCTACTCGATTATGTGTTTGGATGTGTGTACCGGCTCCTAAGATTGGTTTACCGGTTGAGTTAGAAAATCAGATGAGGTTGTGTACCTCTGTGAGATTTTTTTATTTATTTTTTTCTTTTTTTAATGTGGGAGTTGGAGTGAGTATGGATGTCAAACAACAAACAATCTAACCTTAGAGTTTATAAGAACACCTAGGTTGATTGATGTTTGAATTATTATGTGATGAAATGAAATCTAATGGGTGGGAGGTGGGGGATAACTTACAAAACCTTTCACAGCACTTTACTCCGATCTACCGCTTTTGCCTGTCTCGAAAGAGTACCTGCAATTACAATAAGAAAGGAGAAAAGTGAGGTAAATGATTTGTAAGTTACAAAACGCGAAGAGAAATCAAAGAGCGTTGCCTCCCCGGCAACGGCGCCAAAATGTTGGGCGCGAATCTACGCTAACGTGTTTGGTTTTTTGAAAAACCCGTCGTTGTAGTTCGAAAGCGAAGGATTCGTGTTCAACAAATAAAATTTATACCGAAATAAGAATTCCGGGTCGAACACAGGGAGGCGAACGTTTGATTTAAAAACTCCGCGTTTCTTTTTATTTTGTCACAAAGAAATTCAATTTAAACTATCTAAGTATCTACAACAAATAAAAGAGAGAGAGGGAGTAAGAGAGAGCGAAGGAATACTATACATGGAAATCAAAATGAGATGTAGAATAGACAAGGAATTTATCACAAAAGAGTTCTTTCATTACAACTAGAAAACATAAAACAATTACTCTAGAAAGCATTAAAAGAATGGAGGGAGAAATGTCCTCCTCGACGATCGCTCGGAGGACGAATAGACTACTCTAGAAAGCAGTAAATCTATACTAGAAAGCAGTAAAAAGAATAGGGAGAGAGAAATCCTCCTCGACGGTCGCTTGGAGGACGAGCCGGACGGGACGACGCCTGGATGAAGGAGAACGAAGCGGGACGAAGGAGGACGAAGCAGAAGAACGGGAACGAAGCAGCACGCCGTCGTCGTCGCGGGATCCACTTCCGAAGGGGGACGAAAATTTGGACTTTATCTCGCGAGAAGCATCCCGGGTGTGGGACAAGCTTCTCTTGAGCTTTGGAGAGGTAGAGAGGAGAAGGAAGGGATGAAAATTTCGTATGGAGGGGGTCTCCTTTTATAGTTGCAAGGAGTGGGGGCAAAATGGACATTACATCTTCAAAATAATAAATAAGGGGTCTTTAGTGACGGATAAAACCGTCGCTAAAGCCCCGCCGTCGCCGTCGCCGCCGCGCCACGCGCGCCCGCTCGGCTACCTGCGCGCGTAACGCAGACGCACGTCCGCGTCGTCTCAGCCGTCCGATCGCGAGATCGGACGGCTTAGATCGCGCCCGCTGCGTAGCGCGCCGCCCGCGTGCGATCGCGCGCCCACCAGGGCGTCCAATTGCGCGTCGGCGCTATCGGGCGCGCGCGGCCGTTGGATCTTCATCCGACGCTCGTGCGCGCCCGCTCGCCCGCGCCTTCGACCCCCTCTCCGCGGCTCGTACCCGCGACCTCCGCTTCGCCCGCAGCTGCGTCGCCGCTGCGCTACGCGGGCGAAATGGTCGCGCGGACGTTTTTAAACGCGCGCGACCGCAGCCGTTGGATCGAGATCCAACGGCGGAGAGGAGACGTTGCGCGGTCTTCACAGGACTCCTGCGGCCGATTGGGCGGCTGGGATGGCGCCACGTGGCGCCATCTTGGCCGTCCATCTTCTGGAAGTTGTAGATGGTGCCACGGATGTCGGATTGACTCTATTTTTGTGTCGTTCGGCTGCGATCGTCGATCCGAATTCATCCGTGTGGTCGGATTTTCCATCTGAAGTGCGGATTTACACCATCCTGGCCCTTGATCTTCTAGGGTTCCCCGGTCTCTATCTGATGCTACGGATGCCTGATTAGGGCGATCTTGGAGTCGTTGAACTCCAATCGTCGCCCTGATCATATCCATACGGTTGGATCTTTGATCCGAGGTCCCGATAAAATATTTGCCCTGTCCAAGCACATAAAAGGAGACAATTAACCTCCATTTTATTCAAACTACTCTAAATGCAAGATGATGCATGTAATGCAATATTTATATCATGAAATGCAATCCTATGCTTAAGAACATGCATAAATAGACATTTTAAGTAGTGTAAATGTGTTTACATCATATAGCCAAGGAAAATGTAAAACACTTAAATTTATAAAGTTAGAATCTATTTGGAGTTCGAGGTCGTTCGTAGGGAGCAATTGTGCAATTTAAGTCACCAATCACAATTTATCAAAAGAATATGCAATTGAAATCAATAAGATGCTCAAAATGATATTTCAATAAGAACTAGAAGAACAATGCGAAAAGATTAGGTCAAAATGGTGATTTGAATTACCAATTTAACCCTTAAGTTTTAAGCTCACAAATATGCAATAAATGAACAGTAAACCACAACCATTAAACCACATCAGTCAAGTACTCAAATATTCCCATAGTAACCAGAAAAATGAATCTCAGACGATTGGGCAAGCTTCCAGATGCCTTGTTAGAAGAAACACAACACCAACAGAGCACAAGGCTCTTGCAAGAGCCTCAAATCGTAAGGCGCAGCATAGCAGAAGAAGCACAAGGGCTTCTCTTCTTCAACACTCAGAAGAGGCATAGCAATAACCACAAAGGCTCAAGGGCCTCTCAGAATTTTCTTTAAGTGTTGAGAGAAGAGAGAGCTCAAATCCCAAGGCAACAAAAACCCCTCCTCCCTCTTAAATTCTCTTTCCTCTCTTCCCAGCTCATAACGGACCAGACTCAGGTAGTTGGGTAATCGAATCAGCCCAGACCTGTGTAGCATGACCACGGGCGCGGCGTGTGTACGCACAAGGAGGGACCTTGATAAATGCTAGTTTATCATCATTCTTATGTATTAAAACAAACCTAGCTCCTAGGAATTTAACTCCGCAAACAGGTTTTTGGGCTGCATTAGCAATAAATTAGGTTAGGCATGCATCACACATTTTTTTGTCTTTTTAATGTGTTTTGTGAGTGTTAAGGATAAAAAATTGTCAGAACCCCACAACCCTGGCACTCAGGAAGGCAACTGGTGAAGGAGAAGCCCAAACTAGCTGGAACTCAGCTTGATCTAGCTCACCATAGCTGGACTCCAACTCACTTGGACTAGATTAGCTCATCCTAGCACCATTCAACTCATCTCAACTGAATGACAACTTAAGAGAGCTCATCTCAGCTCACCTTAGCTCAAGGCAACTCAGATCTAGCTCAACTTAGTTGAGTCTAGCTATTCTCAACTCCCATCAGCACACTAGGAGCTCTAGCTAGCTCAACTAAGTTGACTGGAGTTCACCCCAGCTCAGGTCTAGCGACATCTAGCTCCACTCAACTCCAGTCAGCTAAAGATGACTTCATCTTAGCTCAGGAAGCTCAAGTCCAGCTCCCAGGGATTCAGCTTAGCTCAACTTAGTTTAGCTAAGCTACCTTAGTGATGTAAACACATCTTTTTAAGTTAAAATGCCTATTCATGTGAACACATCTTTCTAGCTACCTTAGTGATGTTCCTAGGCTTAGATTTGCATTTCATGTTATAAATATTGCATAGCATGCATCATTCTGCAATTAAAGTAGTTGTATATAATTTAGGTTAATTGAATCTTTTTTATGGTCAGGAGAGAAGGATATTTATTTCAGAGCCTTGGATTGACTATCCAACCATACGGATCGGATCAAGACAACGATCAGAGTCCAACGCCTCCTAAATCGCCTTGATCGGAGTCCCACAGCACCATATGCAGTTTGAGGAAGATCAACAGCCAAGGGACTAGGTGACATAATTTGAAGATTCAAATGACAAATCCGACCACGTGGACGGATTCGAGTCGACGATCACAGCCCAACAGCACGAAAATCGACTCAATCTGACCTCTCTAGCAGCCCTTACAACAAAAAGAAGATGGGTAGCCCAAATTGCACCACGTGGCGCAACCCAAGTGATAAACACACATGGATTCATGATAAATTGCTTATTTATGATAGTTCCTAGGATTAGAATTGCATATCATGAAATAAATACTGCATAAACATCCATTGCATTGCATCTAGGATAGTTGTATATTATGTACATTAATTCTATCATTTTACATGGCCATGAGGCATGCGACATCTTTATGGGCCTAGGATGAAGAATCCGACCGTATAGATAGATTTAGAGCAACAATCATAGTCCGTCAATGCAGGAATCACTCAGATCTGAGCTCTATAGCACCCTCAGCAAGAAAAAGATGGACGGCCCCGATGGCGCCACAAGGTGCCATCCCGGCCGCCCCACCTGAGCCAAGGAACATCCAAGCCCACCGCAAGATCAGATCCCAGTCGTTGGATCTCAATCCAACAGCTAAGATGTGCGCTCCACGGTTGAAGAAGCGCCTCATTAAGCGAGGAGTCATCTCGACAGTTGGATCTCCATCCAACGGTCGTGGGCGCAAAAGCTTAATTCAAAAACAAGACACATGACGACCCTCAACACAGTGGTCTGCGTCTCCACTCTTAATGCGCGGCCATGCGTTTGAGACCCCACGCACGGATTTTATCCACTGAAGCAGATGCGGGAGGAAATGGAGCCGTTGATGGAAGATTTTGCGGCGAAGGAAGCGGCTACGTGGACACACCATTGAGCGCAGATGCGACACGCGAGCGTCGACGCACATCAAGAATGCACCATCTGACATGCGCGGCATTCGACGGCTGATAGCGAGGGGTGCAATTCAAATTTGGCAAAGGGGCATGATGTTCTCTCAGTCGTGCGATCCTTCATCCAACAGTCAGGATGCATACACGCCTGCATGCGTGATGACCCATGATGAGAGCCTCATCATGAGCCATAACTAGCTCATTTTGACCCAATAAAGAAGATAAAAGCTCCTACATAACCTAGAAGAAGGCCTAACTGAAGGAACAAGTGCTCTGAGAAGAAAACATGAAATAAAGGTTAAAACTGCAATTTTACCATTGCAGTAGATAAACAGGATTTCTTAGAGGCAAAACATAGGTCAAATGGTCTAAATGAGATAAAAAGTGGGTTGAGTCAATCAGAAATGGGTTCATGTGCAATCTAAGAACTAAAAGACACTTGGTAACCCTAAAACAGACCTGCTTAAATTAACAAGGTTCCGGTCAGAACAAAAAGCAAGTAAACCCTCTACAAATCATGGAAAAACATACTCGAGGGTTTAGAACACTTAATTTGGCCTTTGGAACCTAGTTTGACCTAGATTAGGGTCCTAGCTCTTCAATTAACCTAATTTGGGTTTTTACGCAAAATATCCAGTCAAACGAGGTCAAACCTGAAATCTAACTTCTCCATTGGATTCCTTAGGTCCAAATTAGGTTTATACCAAAATTTGGACCTAAGGAGAGGTCATCTTGACCTACTTTGCAATTTAGTACACCCAAATCACAAATTGGTCCCTATCTTTTGAATACCGTTGCAGAGAACCCCCTAGGTTCTTCGCCTCCTTTGCAAACCGGTCCTGCCGCCATTGCTAGGGCAGAATCGAGCTCCGGCGAGGTTCGGAGAGGGATTGCTCTCTAATCCCTCAGAGATTCCCTCCCAGAAATGGAAGGAGAATTCTCTGAAGAATTGCCTTCCATTTAAGACCGATATCGATCCCTGGTGTGAACCCAATCTCTCGTGCGAACGCACGAGAGATTTGGGTATCCTAACTCCTTTCCATCTCCGGCGACCAACCTCAGGCAATCACGTGCCCTTCACGCCCTGCACACCAAGTCCAGCGCCTATATAAGAACCCACAACTCCGGCCGAAGAGGCTAAGCTTGATTTTGACGGAGATCCCCTCCAAATTTCTTCTCTCCTATCTCCGGCCAAACGACCCACAAGCTCCGGCGACCGCTTTCCCTCCTTCTCGTCACTCTGCTGCCATACCAGCAGCAGAGTCCTCTCCGCCTCTTCCTCCCGCGGCGCGATGTACCCTGCGCGCAAGCTCCTGACCTCATCTTCGTCGCCGCTTCCTCCCCCAGGGTCTTTCTTCCCCGACGACGGCAGTCACGAGCCGTCCTCTCCACTGCCTCCCTTCACTCCAGACAACCCCAGATACGTTCTCCATCCTCTCCTCTCTCTTTTCCCCCTGTTATCTCCCTTGATCGACCCTCGACAGACGCTAACCACCTCCATCGTCTTCGCCTCCGACCGCACTCCGGCGAGCCGCCCACACCACTCCAGCCCTCCACACGGCTCGCCAACCACCTCGAAAGCTCCGCCTCACCTCCAGGAACACACTCCACCCTCCCACTGCCACTCCAGCCCTCCACAACCACCCCCCGACCAACCCACCATCTCCGGCCACAGGTTGACCTAGGCACGCACGCCTAGGCCGACCTGCGGCCTGCTGCACTGCCCACCGCCTTCGCCGTGCCACGGCGAAGGTCTCTATCTATTCTGATTTGGCCGAGAGGCGCATTTTGTGTACGACAGGATTCGAGCTGCTGCCGCCATGGACGACCTCTGATGAAGCTCCCGCGAAGCTCCAGGCACCCGGTCTTCCAGACTACAGGTGCTGCATACTAACGCAAGTGTCGCGAGGTGAACGAATCCAGCCGAGGAGCGCCAGCAGAGCCAGCAGCTGCGGGGCAATCGCACGACGAGGTTTCTGCAGGCGCGCGTGAAGGCGAGACCAGATAGTCCCACATCGTGGGATTGCAACCGGCAGGTACCGTATAAGTTGTTTTTACGCTTTATTATTATCGCCTCAGTAAGCACAGGGGTGAGGTCCCTCACTGACCCCACCCGCCTCGTCCGCGGCCTGACCACGCGGACCTGGCGGATCTGACCCGACCTAGACCTACGCACTCCTCGCGCACCACACACCTGCAGGTGCGCCTGGTCCCGGGTACGATCCGACCCGATTGAGACTGTGGCTCTGGTAGAGCGGTTAGAGTGAATTGCTTGAGAGAGAGACACGCGCGGGTAGAGGGAGAAGGGTTAGGTTTTGTTCCCTGTGCAGGCAGGCTGATTGCAGGAGAAGGACTTGGCCGCTGCAGAAGAAGGAGAAGCAAGACAGAAGAAGAAAGAAAGAAGTCTTCGCAGGAGAAGAAGGAAAACAGAAAGGTTAGAAGTCTTCGCAGGAGAAGAAGAAGAAGGACAAGGGAAGATTGCAAAGAGATCCGAAAGGCAAAGCAGAAGAAAAAGAGAAAGAAAGATCACATTTAAGACGTCTGATACATAAATCAGACGTCTAATTCTATTTTTTTTACATCTTTCTTAAAAACTCTTTGAATCAATTATATTTGCATTTAACAGTTGTATTCTTGGGTTTTACAAAGTACTAAGTTTGCTCCCTGTGTTCGACCTCGGATACTCTAGTTGTTCGAGTAATAAAATTATTTGTTTAAACGTTTTGTCGGTTCTACTGCAACGTAATACGCCTTTAAATCCGCACAGAAACGTTGACAACATTTTGGCGCCGTTGCCGGGGAGCAACGGGCACTTGTAAAGCTTTTGAGTACAACTTTTCTATTTAATATCTGACTTAACTTCTCTTTTGTTGTGTTCAATCAGGGAAAGCAAAACAAAAAGGAAAGAATAGCAACTGCACAACAGACTGGAGCAGGTAATCTCCATAAGCCCTCCCCCTTAACCCTCTCACAATCTAAAAAAAAAAAAAAAGGGGAGAAGTCAACTTAGGGCTACCTGTCTCATATTTAGTAACTCATCAAGTTGCCTGATTTTCATTTCAACATATTTTTGTCTGTCATCCAACTAAGGCAACTAGGGCTAAAACTTTCTTGATTGAGCCCTAGGTGCTAAATTCTAAGGCAACTAAATTGGACCCATTAGAGCCAAGTTAGGATTGCAAAGCTAGGGTTTTTAGAGACACATCTTCTCTAAAACAAAGAAACAAACTTTCCAAAAAGAAGTGTGCCTAAACCGTGTTTGAAAATATTTATACAAGAGGAACCCTAAGCAAATCAGGCTGATAATCCATTTGAATCATAAAAGGAAGGACCTAAAAGCTCTCAAAGGAACAAGAGGTGAAGTTGATCCCTCGAGTCAACCAACCTTAATATTAGGTCACTTTTTGCACTCAAAATACTTAAAAGTTCAAGTGGAACATTAAGCACCTTGATCTTAAAATAAAAAAAAGGTAGACTTAAGAGGTCAAGATCCCCATTCTGGTCTACCTGGAACCGCAGTGACAAGAGAGGTCGGGTGGGGGAAACCCTGTAACCCGTGGGGACGCTCTACCGTGTAGGGGTCTTTGCGGGACTCTCCCTCTCTGGCTGCCCAGGTATTTCTCAGGTGGACGATCTTCTGATCCAGGGGTCCATCTGCCCCGAACCTCTATAGTCACCCAACAATTCTTGGGTGTCTTGATTGGGTCCAGCACCTTCTAATCTCATCACATCTTCCGGTGCATGTTTGGTAGGAGGTCCTTAAGACCACCTTTAAGACCTCCTCTAGAAATTCATTCTCGCCGAGGCCAAGCCTCGACGCCCTTGTTTGTGCAGCAACCCCACCACATAAATCTTTCATCTGATTCAGACCCTGATTCTCCTTCTTCTCCCATCATGGCACAACCCATTGAAGAGGAGAATAACCTTGAACACCAACTTCAACGCTTGAACGATCTCTTTCAGAACTTTGTAAACCCACCACAGCGACCTATGATGCGAGATCACTATAATCCCGCTGCGGTGGCAATTGAACCCCGAGTACGAATCCCAATTGGAGGACCCGATTCTGATCTAAAGCCCAATATGATTCATGCCATACCAAAGTTCCATGGGCTTAACTCTGAGGATCCATTCCAACACATTAAACAACTCAAGCATCTGGCCCAGACTTTCGGGTCAGATGTACAAAACTGGGATATCCTACTCATGAAAATGTTTTCGTTCTCCCTCTTGGACAAGGCCACGCACTGGTATCAGACTCAGACCCGCCCGATCAACACTTGGGAGGAATTACAGTCCGAATTTTTGAAAAAATTCTTCCCTGTTGGCCGGACGAATGCCTTGCGCCACCAGATCACTCATTTCACTCAACAACAGGGAGAACCTCTTCACGAAGCTTGGGATCGATTCCTAGATCTCATGCGAAAGTGTCCCCATCACGGAGTTCCTAAGTGGGAACAAGTCCAGTCTTTTTACCAGGGACTCCGTGAGGATATTCGTCTAATCGTCAATGCAACATGTGGAGGAAACATCATGGGCCAACACGAGGACACGGTGTGGGAGATTCTCGAAAACATGTGCGAGAACTCCATAAACAATGACTCCTTGGGCTTATTCGACAGGACGAATGCCCGCGCATCGACGAATCTAAGAGGGACACATGAGATGCAGGACCTGTCCACTTCTGTTGACCTGGAATTGATGGCCAGTCGGTTGGACAAGGTCTCTATCATAGAAAAGAAGGTGGACGAGCTAACTCGACATTTGCAGCAAGCCACCTCTGCACAAAACTCTTTTGCACGACCTCCTCTGGCATGGGAAACAGTGCAAAACATCTATCACCAACCTGCCAAGGGGATGGGCCCCTATCCACCCCCGTCTACCTCCCAGACCGGAGTGACCTCCGATCCCGTCTACTCGAGTTGGGGGAACTCTGAACCCTCGTATTCTGACTTTCCTGAGGTATCTCAGAACTGCGAGGACCTCAACGCCATCCAGAACGACCCATACTCCAATACCTACAACCCTGGATGGCGAAATCATCCTAACTTTCAGTGGGCGGGAAACTCTCAAAAACCACCATATCAACCCCGCCCACAAGCTCCTCGTCCATATCAGCCGCCTCAGCCTCGGCCCAATCCCACCTACCAATCTGGGCAAAATCAGGATCAACTGACTCTTATCCTTCAAACGCTGGCTGACATTCAAAAAATGAATGCGGCAATGCAAAAACAACACAAGGACGAGATCACAGAGGTTCGCAACCAACTGGCCCAGATGGCAAATTCTCGCCAACCTGGCACCCTTCCTTCGCAACCTCTGCCCAACCCAAATAATGTGCCGACCCAGAGGCGCATTATGAATCCAAATCCAGGCCACGCACATTTGATTTATCAGGCCCCTGCTACTCCATCACCAGACAGGATGGAGGCTTCTACATCTTATGCAGAATTTCAGCAGCAGCCACCTCTCCTACCTAACCCAAACCAAAGTCAGGCTGGATTAAACTCTGTAACAACACGTAGTGGTAAAACAACACAAGACCCACATTATCTGAACCACTCCAAGCCTGATAATCGCCAAGACCCTAGGGTAGTCATCCAAGATACTACTATCCCAGATCAAGAACCTGGACCTATCCTAGAGGAACCAGCTAGGATCCCATTTCCTGAGGCCTTGACCAAAGGAAAAAGGACAACCAAACCTGTGGCTCCTGAGGAGGATCTGGTCAAGCTCTTTGAACAGGTCCAGATAAACATCCCGTTGATGGATGCAATCCGCCACATACCGGCTTACGCAAGATTCTTGAAGGACATATGTACACCTAAACGTAAGCCGCGAACCAAGGATGGGAATCCGATTGTACTGTCAGAGCAAGCCAGCTATGTCATCCTGAGCAAACTCCCACCCAAGGCTAAAGACCCAGGAACCCCCTTGATTTCTTGTAAAATTGGTGAAACCCAACTTGATAGAGCCCTACTAGACCTAGGTGCCTCCATAAATTTAATACCTACATCCCTCCTTGACCACCTTGAAGAATCTGAACTTAAACCCACTGAGGTGACATTGCAGTTAGCCGATCGATCCATCAAGTCACCCAAAGGAATACTCGAGGATGTCATTGTTAGGGTACGAGATTTTTATTTCCCAGTGGACTTCATAGTACTGGACATGGATGCACCTAAGAACCCAAGGGACACACCAATCATATTAGGGAGACCCTTTCTGGCCACTGCTAGGGCCAATATAAACTGCGAAGAGGGCCAGATAGAATTAAAATTTGGGAATCAAAATCTGAAGATCGACATTTTCAAAGCCCAACAAGGGATTAATTGCGGGGTTATAGAGGAAATTTGTGATGTCAAAGCCGTGGTTGATGAACTGCACATAGAGGACAACCTGATTATTTCTGATCAACCACTAGAAAATCAAAAACCGCTAACAGAGGAGTGCGGACACAATCTAGACACACCTATGACTCCTACCATTGCTCCCGATACAAACCCTGAACCACCCGCTGCTGCTGACAATCCTGTCATGAAACTCAAGCCCCTTCCTGAACATCTAAAATATGTCTTTTTGGATTCAAATCAAACGTTTCCTGTGATTATCAATTCTCGACTCACACCTGACCAAGAACTCCGTTTGATTTCTATTCTCCAGCAACATCGTAGAGCCATTGGATGGACTCTAGATGATTTGACTGGTATAAGCCCTTCATACTGCACGCATCGAATCTATACAGAAGAAGGCTCACGACCTTCAAGAGAAATGCAAAGGCGACTAAACCCTAACCTACAGGAGGTCGTGAAAAAGGAGATCATTAAGTGGTTAGATGCAGGGATCATCTACCCGATCTCCAACAGTCGTTGGGTGAGTCCAACACAAGTGGTACCTAAGAAGGCAGGACTTACCATCATCACGACAGAAACTGGGGAAGTCATTCCTACCCGAATAGCCAATTCGTGGAGAGTCTGCATTGATTACAGAAGACTAAATTCCTCCACGAAGAAGGATCATTTCCCACTACCGTTTATTGATCAGATCCTCGAGAAACTAGCGGGAAATAGATTCTTCTGCTTTCTTGACGGGTACTCCGGTTACAATCAGGTGGCAATCCATCCAGAGGACCAAGAAAAGACCACATTCACCTGCCCCTTCGGGACGTACGCGTTCCGAAGCATGCCGTTCGGTCTCTGCAATGCACCTGCAACTTTTCAGCGGTGCATGCTTGCCATATTCTCAGACATGGTAGGTGACTATCTGGAAGTCTTCATGGATGACTTTTCAGTTTTTGGACAATCATTTGACGATTGCCTCCAACACTTGGTCCATATACTCAGGCGGTGCATCGAGGTGAATTTGGTTCTTTCCTGGGAAAAGAGCCATTTCATGGTGCCTGAGGGAATTGTCCTGGGACATTTAATCTCAGAGAAAGGCATCCAAGTGGATCGAGCTAAGGTTAACCTGATTTCCAAGCTCCCTATGCCTAGCTCAATTAAGGACATCCGATCTTTTTTGGGGCACGTCGGTTTCTACCGTCGATTCATCCCTGATTTCTCCAAAATCGCGCGCCCCCTGACCAATCTGCTTTCCAAGGATGTGCCTTTCAGAATTTCCAAGGAATGCACTCAAGCATTTGAGATCTTACGTGACCGAGTCACCCAAGCCCCAATCCTACAGTCCCCTGATTGGTCTCAACCCTTTGAGATCATGTGCGATGCATCTGACTTCGCTGTAGGAGCGGTTTTGGGGCAGAAAATTGACGGGAAACCTGTGGTCATTTACTACGCCAGCAAAACACTGGATGAGGCTCAGCGTAACTATACGGTTACTGAGAAAGAGCTGCTGGCCGTAGTATTTGCCCTGGAAAAATTCAGATCATACCTTCTGGGTTCCCGTGTTATCATATACTCGGATCACACAGCTGTGAGGCATCTCCTAGCCAAGAAGGACGCGAAACCTCGATTAATCTGCTGGATCTTGCTGTTGCAAGAATTTGACATCGAGATTCGCGACAAGGCGGGAAAGCACAATGTGGTAGCTGATCATTTATCCCGCCTTCCTCCTGAAATTATTGATCCGTCCGGACCTATTACAGAACATTTTCCTGATGAGCACCTCCTGACTATCAGTACAAGTCTTCCATGGTTCGCCGATATTGTTAATTACCTGGCATCACATCAGATTCCGCCCGATTGGTCGAAGGCCAAAAAGGACAAATTGCGTTCCGATGCCAAGTATTACCTATGGGAAGACCCGTATCTCTTCCGCGTTGGTGCTGATCAGATAATCCGACGATGCGTCACGGAAGTGGAAATCAAAGACATACTCTCATTTTGCCATGACCAGGCATGCGGTGGACATTTTTCAGGACATAAAACCGCATCGAAAGTCCTCCAGTGTGGTTTCTACTGGCCCACAATTTTCAAAGATGCATACAATCACTGTAAGGCATGTTCCCGTTGCCAGACTCTAGGCAACATGAGCCATAGAGACATGATGCCTCTACAGCCGATCTTGGTATGCGAAATTTTTGATATTTGGGGGATTGATTTCATGGGACCCTTTCCTACCTCGGATGGCTTCGAATACATTTTACTCGCAGTTGATTATGTTTCCAAGTGGATAGAAGCCATTCCGACCCGAACCAACAATCATAAAGTCGTTATAAAATTCCTTCATCAAAACATTTTCTCAAGGTTCGGGATTCCGCGTGCTATAATTTCCGACGGAGGGACCCATTTTACAAACGCTCAGTTCAGGTCACTGATGATCAAATACGGGGTGTCACACCGAATCTCTACTCCTTACCACCCCCAAACTAATGGTCTAGCTGAGCTATCTAACCGAGAGATCAAGAAGATCCTTCAGGTTACTGTTCGACCTGATAGAAAAGATTGGTCTTCTCGGCTTCCGGAAGCATTGTGGGCCTATAGGACCGCCCACAAGACCCAATTAGGAATGTCTCCCTTCAGACTAGTGTGCGGGAAGGCATGTCACCTCCCCGTCGAATTGGAGCATAAAGCCTATTGGGCAGTACGGACCTGTAATCTCGACCTTTCTAAGGCTGGAACCCACAGAAGATTTCAAATGAGCGAGATCGATGAATTACGCCACGACGCATATGAGAACTCGCGAATTTACAAAGAACGGGTTAAAGCTTTTCACGACAAACACATTTCTAGAAAGGTCTTTCATCCTGGTCAAAAAGTTTTACTCTTTGATGCTCGACTCAAACTATTCCCAGGAAAGCTAAGATCCAAGTGGGTCGGACCCTACCTAGTCCGCCAAATCTTCGGAAATGGAGCTATTGAAATCAGCCCACTCAGCCACGATTCTGAACCATTTGTCGTGAATGGGCAGAGACTCAAGCCGTTCATTGACATGACCGATATAGATTTGACTGAGTCATCCTTTACCCTCCTTTCCTCTTGACCTCATTACGCCCAGCCGATGGCGTAAAACTCAGCGCTTAACGGGAGGCAACCCGTCATTCTTTGAAAAACCTGAAACTGTTTCTGACATCGCTATGCGGAACTCATATTGCACTTTAGGGTTCAGCCATTAGAACAGCCGACTTCACCTCAGGTATACCTACCCGAGATTAGAAATCGTTTGCAACAAGTCGCTTCGACCCATTCACTCACCACACACCTGTCCTAACACATGAACTAAGCTGAATTCGAACCCACCTAATTTACAATGGGGACATTGCAAATCTTAGGCATGGGGGGGTATGAAAGTGCAAAATGTCAGAAAATTCATATCAAGAAAGGGTTTCATTCAAAAAAAAAAAAAAAAAAAGGACTTGATAGAGGGGAGGAACAATTCAGGGTCATACAAATGAGAGGAGGAAAAGAAAGAAAAATGACAAAAAGAGCAAAAATAAAGAAAGGAGCACAAAAGGAAAAGAAAAAGAAAAAGTCATTAGTAAAAGATTAAGGGGTTAACTGAAGTTCTAGACCGAGTCAAGAAAAAGAAAAGAAAAATGCTACAGAGATATAACAAGAGATTAGCAGGAACGCTGGTCTTAGGCCTCTTGGGCTAGATTTTTTGCTTAAAAATTCACGTATCCGTTAAAATCTGGACAATCCTCAAGAGGTTGAGGAAAATGCAAAGCTTAAGTATTAGGTCTAAGGCTTAGGAAGTATTCGGCCTCGTTAACTGACCTCCGATTTGCGGGATTCGGTAACCTAAGCACCCAAATTCACACACAGTCTGGTTCAGTGCGCATAAATATTCAAAACACGCAAGAGCGTTTAATATTCTGAAAAAGTCACCTAGATCAGGAGCGGCCAATCAACACAAGTTGATTTGGACAAGTTCCCAGCGCGGAGAGGCGGGAAATTCCCCTCGAAGATGTGTAACAACATATCATCTCCTCGGTGCTTGTCTCTTAGGATATTTAAATATCCTACTGGGGGCATGTAAGCACTCTGCTGGTTCAGATACCATGGGTGGCATTATCACGAAATGTCGATCGCCAGGGTCTGAATTCGGCCACGGAACGCCATGGGTGGGATTATCTCGAAATCTCGAAAGCCAGGGTTCCGGGGGTTGCCATGGGCGGGATTATCTCGAAATCTCGAAAGCCAGGGACCTTTGAGGATTGATGATGGGGACGAGGAATCCGATACAGACCGTGTTGAGAAGCTAATCCGAAGCTAGAAATAAAAAAGCAAAGAGAGAGAAAAGCTCTCCAAACAAATAAATCTTCTATCTCTCTCTTACAAAAAAACGCACTGCAAACTGAACTTAGGCTAAAAATATCTCAAGCACGGGTGCTTTAACCGCGGAGTCCAACAAACCCTAGGTTAGGTTCTGTGGGCCGTAGAAACCTTTGCAGAAGACTGAGGCTAAAGCGGAACAGGTCCGGATTTTGGTTGGTACTTGAGTACCTCTAGGCCTATTGTCGGCATTCCCACCTAATCACAAAAGAAAAAGGAGAAGCACTTATCATTATTGACAACATTCAGTGTCTAGAACGGAAGTTAAAACTTTGAAATTTTGCTAAGGGACTAGCAAAAGCTAGGCTTGGGGGTATGATGAGAGCCTCATCATGAGCCATAACTAGCTCATTTTGACCCAATAAAGAAGATAAAAGCTCCTACATAACCTAGAAGAAGGCCTAACTGAAGGAACAAGTGCTCTGAGAAAAAACATGAAATAAAGGTTAAAACTGCAATTTTACAATTGCAGTAGATAAACAGGATTTCTTAGAGGCAAAACATAGGTCAAATGGTCTAAATGAGATAAAAAGTGGGTTGAGTCAATCAGAAATGGGTTCATGTGCAATCTAAGAACTAAAAGACACTTGGTAACCCTAAAACAGACCCGCTTAAATTAACAAGGTTCCGGTCAGAACAAAAAGCAAGTAAACCCTCTACAAATCATGGAAAAACATACTCGAGGGTTTATAACACTTAATTTGGCCTTTGGAACCTAGTTTGACCTAGATTAGGGTCCTAGCTCTTCAATTAACCTAATTTGGGTTTTTACGCAAAATATCCAGTCAAACGAGGTCAAACCTGAAATCTAACTTCTCCATTGGATTCCTTAGGTCCAAATTAGGTTTATACCAAAATTTGGACCTAAGGAGAGGTCATCTTGACCTACTTTGCAATTTAGTACACCCAAATCACAAATTGGTCCCTATCTTTTGAATACCGTTGCGGAGAACCCCCTAGGTTCTTCGCCTCCTTTGCAAACCGGTCCTGCCGCCATTGCTAGGGCAGAACCGAGCTCTGGCGAGGTTCGGAGAGGGATTGCTCTCTAATCCCTCAGAGATTCCCTCCCAGAAATGGAAGGAGAATTCTCTGAAGAATTGCCTTCCATTTAAGACCGATATCGATCCCTGGTGTGAACCCAATCTCTCGTGCGAACGCACGAGAGATTTGGGTATCCTAACTCCTTTCCATCTCCGGCGACCAACCTCAGGCAATCACGTGCCCTTCACGCCCTGCACACCAAGTCCAGCGCCTATATAAGAACCTACAACTCCGGCCGAAGAGGCTAAGCTTGATTTTGACGGAGATCCCCTCCAAATTTCTTCTCTCCTATCTCCGGCCAAACGACCCACAAGCTCCGGCGACCGCTTTCCCTCCTTCTCGTCACTCTGCTGCCATACCAGCAGCAGAGTCCTCTCCGCCTCTTCCTCCCGCGGCGCGCTGTACCCTGCGCGCAAGCTCCTGACCTCATCTTCGTCGCCGCTTCCTCCCCCAGGGTCTTTCTTCCCCGACGACGGCAGTCACGAGCCGTCCTCTCCACTGCCTCCCTTCACTCCAGACAACCCCAGATACGTTCTCCATCCTCTCCTCTCTCTTTTCCCCCTGTTATCTCCCTTGATCGACCCTCGACAGACGCTAACCACCTCCATCGTCTTCGCCTCCGACCGCACTCCGGCGAGCCACCCACACCACTCCAGCCCTCCACACGGCTCGCCAACCACCTCGAAAGCTCCGCCTCACCTCCAGGAACACACTCCACCCTCCCACTGCCACTCCAGCCCTCCACAACCACCCCCCGACCAACCCACCATCTCCGGCCACAGGTTGACCTAGGCACGCACGCCTAGGCCGACCTGCGGCCTGCTGCACTGCCCACCGCCTTCGCCGTGCCACGGCGAAGGTCTCTATCTATTCTGATTTGGCCGAGAGGCGCATTTTGTGTACGACAGGATTCGAGCTGCTGCCGCCATGGACGACCTCTGATGAAGCTCCCGCGAAGCTCCAGGCACCCGGTCTTCCAGACTACAGGTGCTGCATACTAACGCAAGTGTCGCGAGGTGAACGAATCCAGCCGAGGAGCGCTAGCAGAGCCAGCAGCTGCGGGGCAATCGCACGACGAGGTTTCTGCAGGCGCGCGTGAAGGCGAGACCAGATAGTCCCACATCGTGGGATTGCAACCGGCAGGTACCGTATAAGTTGTTTTTACGCTTTATTCTTATCGCCTCAGTAAGCACAGGGGTGAGGTCCCTCACTGACCCCACCCGCCTCGTCCGCGGCCTGACCACGCGGACCTGGCGGATCCGACCCGACCTAGACCTACGCACTCCTCGCGCACCACACACCTGCAGGTGCGCCTGGTCCCGGGTACGATCCGACCCGATTGAGACTGTGGCTCTGGTAGAGCGATTAGAGTGAATTGCTTGAGAGAGAGACACGCGTGGGTAGAGGGAGAAGGGTTAGGTTTTGTTCCCTGTGCAGGCAGGCTGATTGCAGGAGAAGGACTTGGCCGCTGCAGAAGAAGGAGAAGCAAGACAGAAGAAGAAAGAAAGAAGTCTTCGCAGGAGAAGAAGGAAAACAAAAAGGTTAGAAGTCTTCGCAGGAGAAGAAGAAGAAGGACAAGGGAAGATTGCAAAGAGATCCGAAAGGCAAAGCAGAAGAAAAAGAGAAAGAAAGATCACATTTAAGACGTCTGATACATAAATCAGACGTCTAATTCTATTTTTTTTACATCTTTCTTAAAAACTCTTTGAATCAATTATATTTGCATTTAACAGTTGTATTCTTGGGTTTTACAAAGTACTGAGTTTGCTCCCTGTGTTCGACCTCGGATACTCTAGTTGTTTGAGTAATAAAATTATTTGTTTAAACGTTTTGTCGGTTCTACTGCAACGTAATACACCTTTAAATCCGCACAGAAACGTTGACAACAACCCACAGAACGGGATGGTTCCCCTACTGGTGTCTGGTGCCTCCTCTCCCGGTAGCCCTGTGAGTGCTCCTGCAGGTAGGGCCTCTTTCGTCCTCCTCCATCAATATCTCATTCGAACGGGTTTGTCTCCTCATAGGTCATGGCAGCCTCGACTACGCGGGAGAAGATAGGCAGCTTCAGAGGCTTTACGTACCCCCGGATGGCGGGTCGGAGACCCTCAGTGAATCTCCATAGGCGCTCCTCCTTGGTGGATGCGACTATCAAGGCGAAGCATGACAGCTCCAGAAAATGCGTATGGTACGCGCTAACTATCATTGCCTCTTGGCGGAGAGTGTGGAACTCCCGCCTCCTCTAATCCTGCCAAGCCTGTAGGAAGTACTGCTCACAGAAGAGCACCACAAACCAGTCCCACGTCAACTCTCCCTCCACCTATCCTCTGACCACCCTCCACCACCTGTGAGTTGCACTCTCCAGCTGATACGTGGCAAAGGCCACGCGGCATTCTGCAGGAGGACAGAGGGTGTCAAAGATCTTCTCCATCTGCTCCAACCAATCTTCTGCCTTAGACAAGCTTTCCTCCCCTTGAAAGATGGGGGCTTCAGCTTCCTAAATTGGCTGGAAACCTCATGGTGTAGCCGCAGTGGAGGAAGGGGTGCACCTCCAGGCAAGGAGGACTCGTGCCCCGAAGTGTCTAAAGGGGGCGGTAGAGGATCACCCCCTCTTCCTCCAACTCATCCAGCGCCGTGGCGGCTTGCCTGCTCCACAGAGGATTCCCCCTCCGCATCCCCAGGAAGGGAAGGCTGAGGAGGAGGCTGATGGAGCTCCTCCCATATAAGACTCTGGATCAGTTGAGCGAGGTTCGGGGCCTGGATGCCCGGGAGGAGAGGTGGAGCGGCTCTATCTTCGGCCATCGCTAATCCTCCCTAGCAACCACATCCTCGGCCAAGACCACGTCCGTGGCCTGCCTCAATAGCTCCCTGGTGAGGCATTTCCTACTCAGAGATCGAGGAGGAACGAGATTATTGGTGCCTGTTTGACCAAAGAGGAGACGTGAGACTCGGATACAATAACCGAGAAAATGTTGTGATGGCTATCTTAGTTACATGTACAAGTGTGGTTCTTCCGAACTACTTGGTTCATTTCTCGAGATGACCTTGCTCTGATACCATCTGTCATGACCTGATCCTAGATCCCTACAGGATCTGAGACTGGATCGCTTCAATTAATCCTAAGACCCAATCGTCCAACAAGAAGTAACCAAGTAACATTCAACAAACCACAATCACACAAGTACAGTAGCTAAGCAGAAAGAAATTTACAATAGGGGAAAAGGGTTAGTAATATTATATCATATTACAGCCATCACAACAAAATGAGTACATATAGCAGAAGACAAAGCTATAGAAACTCACTATCAAATAGTAGAACAAAAGCTAGGCTCGACTAGGCCCAGCGTCCTCACCAGCCGGTGGCTTGGGCTGCTCAAATCCCTGACCTGTACAGAATTTATTTAACTGGAGTCAGCTAACGCTTAGTAGAGTGGTGGCTAAGAAGTAACATGCATTTAACAAGTAGTTAACATAAAATTTTCCATTTTCCAATTATATTATACATGTGGGTACATAGAGATCTTTAATTAGGATTTGTTAATTAATCTTCTTGTTCCCTATAGGAACGATTTTGCTTGTAGATTCCCATGATATTGGATGCCCACATGGCACTCTCTTGGTCGGGGGAGTCGCACCGTTGTAGTCCTATACTCGGTCTACCACCCCGAGGTCATGGTCATGACATAGCGGTGACTGCGGCACATGTGATAAGCACGCTGGTAGCTACCCCGCACTGGCACGCGATCAGTCATTTCCGTTAGTGGGTACGCCTCAACGTACAGTGTGAAACAGTATAGGGCCTTGCCCTATCAGAACAGAACAGGGGCCTTGCCCCTCAGGGGTCTCTCCCCTCCTCAGTCCGCGTACCCTCGTCCGACTGCCCCTGTTTGCCCAATGGGCTAACGAGAGTTGGTGTAGGGTAGCCATACCTAGCCCCAGGCCCCCTGGGGCGGATAGCTCCCCCCTACACTAAGTAGCTCACCTCGGTACCTCGTACACGAGGGCCAGTAAGAGTCGTCGTAGAGTGGCCAAACCCACCCCGGGTCCCAACCCAAGGGCGGCAAGCTCCCTTCTACACTACAAGGGATGGTTGCTCTCTTCGGTACCATGTACACGACGGTCAGCTTACCTCCCTTAACAACTGCCCATGGGTAGCAAATTTTCAGAACTATCCAGTTCTCTATATTACGGCGTTCTTGTTTACATTCCCCGTGGGGTTCGTACAGGAGTTTCTTTTTCACATCCGAGTTGGAATGTGCGGAACAAACAATTCAATTTCCATTTTATCACAGTAGGGGTCCATTTTAGATAAAAACAGGCAGCTTTCGATTACTCAATCATTCACATGTAGTTTCCTCTAACCCTAGTGTTCATGCCAAGACCTAGGGTTCAAGAATTTATTCTCGAGTATACGCTTATTCCTTCCTAGGGTTCATCTCAAGTCCTAGGATTACTTACTTGCATGTATTAAATTAGAGATTTAAGGTTGTAACCACTCTACCTGGGTAACCGGGTGGAATGGGGGCTCGCACAGTGGCTCCCGACGTCTCCGCAGGTCCCGTACACCCGACGGACTAAAGACCTAAAACATGGATTGATGGGCCAAAAGGTTCAGAATGATATAAGCAAGGTATCATTATACAGAGAAACTCATATGGAAATAGAGATGGTTTGTTTGCAGAAAAGAGATTATAATAAGGCCTTGCACTGCCCAAAAACACGCTGTCAAATGGAAATCAAATGTCTGGGAAAGGTCCCAGACATCTTAAAACAGTTCTCAGGGATACCTCTCTCGGTGTTCTGCTATCAGACGTCTGGAACTCAATGTCGATGTCCAAGGACTTCGTCAAATGTCTGGGGGTGCTCCCGGACATCTGAAACTGCCTCGGCTACGCTCTCGCCTTCTGACACATACACGTACGTTGTCAGGACTTGTCAGAGAGAAAAAGTACGGAAAGTAGATCTCTACCAGATGTCTTGCTCTACCTTCAGACTTTCGATAAGACGTCTAGGTGTCCCTCTGGTCATTTGATTCCGCGGAAAATGACTTCCGCGAAATCGGTCTGCCTCCCCTTGCCTGCAGGCACTGCAGCAAAACGGCGCTGCACCCTCTGCTCTCGTGCTTCCTCTCGCTCGGGCTCTCCGCTCTTCACTCGATCTCGCCCTTGCTCTGCTCTCGGCTAAGGGGTGGACAACGAAGAGGAGGGGGAGAGGCTTATAAAGGGAGAAGAGGTGAGGAGGGCGAGATGGCGAAGCATGGCGTGGAGTGGCGTCGCAGGAGGAGGTGTGGTGAGGCATGGTGAGGGAGGGAGTATGGCGTACGTACGGTCCATGTCGAGAAGCATTTTCAGACGTCTGGTGAACATCCCAGACATCTTAAATGATCAAAAGGTGGTGGGTCGTTTCTACTGGGCTTCCGACCTATGGACCCGGTACACGGATTCAACACATAAAAGAGTAGAAATCATATTAGGTTAATCACCTTTTTGTGTGCCTTAATCGGTGGTGCATTTGAGCCAATTGATTGAATTGTTTCGGTCGCACCACCTAATCTAAAAGAGGTTCATTTTCTAGCTACACCATAGGATTCAATAATTAGGTTAAGATAGGCACTCCATATTTTTCTTGATTTCTAAAGGAAAATACTTGAACACATGCTTTCAAAAACAAACTTGGTTTGCCTTACAAAACTTGGTTTAAAGCACCTAATATTTGAATCCTAAAAGCTATTAAGCAAGATTCGAACCCTAAAACTCACCTCATCATTAATAATCTTGTTTAAAAACCTCTTGGTTGTGCACATTCACACATTCGCAAACAAATCATTAAGGGCACAACCCATTAAGGGCCCATCACATTCCAGAGCACCAATTTCCCAAGCCTAAATAAAATCAATTAAACGTTGGCCTTAAGGATTCATTCGCTCGTCGGGATCTAGGTTGAGATTATTCATGATTAACCAACTTACACTAGCCAATATGATGTATAGCGAGGGGAGTAGCGTCAAACGATCACGGTTGGGGGCTACACTAGAAACTGAAGGCGCAAGCCAAAGGAAGAACCTTCTCCCCAGTCCCTCTTTCTAACTGGTCGGATTTCCTGGACATAAGTAGAGTAAATCGTCCATAATCTTAGGATGGATTTTGAGAGTCAGTAGACCTTAGGCTACCCCATCTAAGGATAGGCTTGTATTCTTGTGCTACAGGGTTCCATCTCTTCCCCGTCCTTTCGACTTCCTTCCAATGTATGCTTGGGAGGAGGTCATTGAACCATAGATTGGACCTTTAGACCATTCTAGGAGGCGGAGGTTGAGCTATAGCCAAGCAGATCCCATGGCTGATCAACAACTGCCTCCCCCACCCCCGAACCAACAGGAGTTGATTCAAAGGCAATTGGAAGAATTGCAGCAAATGCAACAATGGTTCCAACGTATGCATGGTCAAGGCGCTCGGCCCTTGAAGGACTTCTACGATCCTTCAAAATATGGGGACATCCCGGCATCATGATTCCCGCCGGAGACATAGAAATCAAGCCCCAAGTGTTTGATTAAGCATTTCCATGGGCTTGGCTAGGAGGACCCATTCCAGCACCTGGAGGATCTGACCACTTTGGTTCAGACCACCAGAGCAAGGAATGTGAACGAAGAGCAAATGATCATGAGGCATTTCCCCCACTCTCCCAGGGATAAGGCCGCACATTGGTACCGGACTATAGGAAGGCCGATTGAAACTTTGGCAGCCCTTAAGTCAGCTTTCTTGAAGAAATTCCTCCCTATCGGAAGGACCAATGCCTTGCGACGGGCGATTACCACTTTCGCCCAGCGGCAAGGGGAACCATTTCATGGTGCCTGGGAGCGATTCCAGTAACTTTTGACGAAGTGTCCACACCACGAGGTGCTGAAATGGAAACTTGTGCAGATTTTCTATCACGGGTTGGTTGAGCAACTCCATAATCATGTGGATGCCTCCTACGGAGGCAATTTCCTCAATAGAGATGCAGATAGCGCATACAACCTATTTGAGGAAATGAGCAAGAACTCAATTAATCACGCCTTCATGGATGCATTCAACCAGTCCCAACAACCTAGGTAAGTGCTATTGAGATCCAGGATTCTCATTCATTTGACATGGAATTAATTTGTAATAAACTGGATAAAATGGACATCGTTTCTAAGAAAATGGAAGAATGGATGTCTGGGAGTTCAGGAAGCACTTCTTTACCCACTCAATCCCAGAATTCAGGATTCCATTCCTCATGAGCTCCCACGGGGCGAGAATTCATGAACCAACTCGACTCGGCTCAACCTGTGAGCCAGGATTTCCTGGAACCTTATTACTTGTGACTCGTAAAGCGCATTTTGATAGGAAAATGCATCGTAGTGTGGTGTGCAATACGATCAAACAAAAAATATTTATATAAAGATAACGAGACTTTGAGTCCCGGTCGTTCATCTCTGGGTGGCGTTTATGCAAATCTGAAATCGATCTTTTCCTCTCTACTTGTTTAAAATCGCATGCCGATTTATGGTTATTACGTATTTAAGCACGACATGCTTAGTTGCAAGAATATCAGGAATTAAATGCAGGCAACTTTAATCACACAAAATATATTGCAATAAGCGCATGGTGATTCTCAACACAGAGATATATATATATATAATTTTTCTTTCATTCATTCATTCAGGAGGGTGTTTGCAACATGGAATTAAAGGAAAGCTTATAGAGGAAAGCTTAAAAACATCAATCTAGCTAACAGAAAATGATCGCATACAGGAATCTATGGGGGGATTTTGCATGCAACATTGGGGGAGAATGAAGAGCTACACTACTGATGAGAGCCTAATCATGAGCCATAACTAGCTCATTTTGACCCAATAAAGAAGATAAAAGCTCCTACATAACCTAGAAGAAGGCCTAACTGAAGGAACAAGTGCTCTGAGAAGAAAACATGAAATAAAGGTTAAAACTGCAATTTTACCATTGCAGTACGTAAACGGGATTTCTCAGAGGCAAAACATAGGTCAAATGGTATAAATGAGATAAAAAGAGGGTTGAGTCAATCAGAAATGGGTTCATTTGCAATCTAAGAACTAAATGACACTTGGTAACCCTAAAATAGACCCGAATAAATTAACAAGGTTCCGATCAGAACAAAAAGCAAGTAAACCCTCTACAAATCATGGAAAAACATACACTAGGGTTTAGAACACTTAATTTGGCCTTTGGAACCTAGTTTGACCTAGATTATTGTCCTAGCTCTTCAATTAACCTAATTTGGGTTTTTACGCAAAATGTCCAATCAAACGAGGTTAAACCTGAAATCCAACTTCGCCATTGGATTCCTTAGGTCCAAATTAGGTTTATACCAAAATTTGGACCTAAGGAGAGGTCATCTTGACCTACTTTGCAATTTAGTACACCCAAATCACAAATTGGTCCCTATCTTTTGAATACCGTTGCAGAGAACCCCCTAGGTTCTTCGCCTCCTTTGCAAACCGGTCCTGCCGCCATTACTAGGGCAGAACTGAGCTCCGGCGAGGTTCGGAGAGGGATTGCTCTCTAATCCCTCAGAGATTCCCTCCCAGAAATGGAAGGAGGATTCTCTAAGGAATTCCCTTTCATTTAAGACCGATCTCGATCCCTGGTGTGAACCCAATCTCTCGTGCGAACGCATGAGAGATTTGGGTATCCTAACTCCTTTCCATCTCCGGCGACCAACCTCAGGCAATTACGTGCCCTTCACGCCCTGCACACCCAGTCCAGCGCATATATAAGAACCCACAACTCTGGCCGAAGAGGCTGAGCTTGATTTGGCCGAGTTTCCCCCTTCAATTCCTCTCCTCCTGCCCGGCCAAAAAACCCCCAGCAAGCTCCGGCGAAACCCCCTCCCCTCCCTCTTCGCTCTTCCACAAAACCAGTGGCAGAGTTAGCTTCCTGACTTCCCTCCGCGTCGTGCAGTACCAGCGCACGCCACCTCAGCCCCGTCGTCGCCGCCGTTCTCCCCCCACTGGGCGTCATCTTCTCCGGCGACAGCAGGTACTGCTGTCCGCCTTCCGTCCCCTTTCGTCCTTACAATTAGGTTGGAACTCTTCTCCACCCTCTCCTCTCTCTTTTCCCCCAACTATTTTACTTGATTACCCCTCGACAGTACCTAACCGCCTCCATCTTCCTCGCCTCCGACCGCACTCCGGCGAGCCGCCCACACCACTCCGCCACTCCACACGGCTCGCCAACCACCTCGTGAGCTTCGCCTCACCACCAGGAACCCATTCCACCCCATCACTGCCACTCCAGACCTCTACAAGCACCCCCCGACCAACCCACCATCTCCGGCCACAGGTTGACCTAGGCGCGCACGCCTAGGCCGACCGACAACCTGCAGCATCACCCACCGCCTTCGCCGTGCTACGGCGAAGGTTTCCAGCTATTCTGATTGGGCCAATAGGCCGTTCTGTGGAATCTCAGGTGAACGCCCCGGCCGCCATTAACAGCCGAAGCAGCAGGAAGCTTGGAGCAGCAGCAGGCGTCAGGCTTCCCAGGCGGCAGGTGCAGCAGACTCTCGCAAGTGTCGCGAGGTGGCTGAGTTCAGCGAGGAGCACCAGCAGGGCCTTCAGCGTGGGCAATTGCACACGAGAGTCTGCGAGCGCGCGTGAGGGAAGGACGAAACCTTTAGTCCCACATCGTGGGATTACAAACCTCAGGTACACTATAAATTGTATTTGTGATATACTCTTATCGCCACAGTAAGCACAGGGGTGAGGTCCCTCACTGACCCCACACCCGCCTCGTCCGTGGCTTGACCACGCGGATCTGGCGGATCCGACCCGACCTAAGCCTACGCACTCCTCGCGCATCACACCACCTGCAGGTGCGCCTGGTCCCGGGTACGGATCCGATCCGATTATGGCTATGGCTCTGGGAGAAAGTCCGTGAGTGAATTGCTTGATAGAGAGAGAGACGCGCGGGTAGAGGGAGAAAGGTAGGTTTTGTTCTGTGTAGGCACAGGCTGAACGCAGGAGAAGAAAGACTTGGCCGCGAGAAGGAGAAAGAAAGAAAGCAGAAGGAAAGGCAGGAAGAAAAGAGAAGAGAGAAGCAAGGCAAGACCACAGAAGAGAAGAGTAAGAAGCAAAGAAGAAGGAAGGAAAGAAAGGCTTCGCAAGGCAGAAAGAAGAAGATAATCAAGAAGAAAAGGGAAAATACTTTTAAGACGTCTGATCACAAGATCAGACGTCCAATTTCATACTTTTGTCCTAATAACTTTTAATTGCATACATTCACATTTGAATTGATATTTTGAGTAAATTAGAGTGTTCAATTACATTTTGACTAGTATTAGATTCCATTTGCTCCCTGTTTTCGACCTCGGATACTCCGGTTTTCGAGTAATAAAAATCTTTATTTGTTTTGAACGCTTTAGCGGCTATACTACAACACGATATTATCTTTTAACAAACCGCACAAAAGCGCGACGAACATTTTGGGGCCGTTGCCGGGGAGCAATGCACAATTTACCACTAGTCTCTACATTCTTTTTGTCATATTGAACACTAACTTGCCCTACTTTGCTTTGATATGATCTTGCAGGTACTTCATGAGAAAATCTATCCCGCAAGTCAACCACTCCAGGGCAAGTAATTTCTTTTCTTCCTTAATCATCCCCTAATCTTTGAAAGACAAAAGGAAGAAAATCAATTTAGGAATCAATTGCCTTCTTTATATAGTAATCACCATCTCTAAGGAAAAACATTTCCTGATTTTGCGAAAATTTCTGCAAATATTCTTGAAGTTGGAGTGATTTTTTTTTTCGGATCCCACAAATTCTTGTGCCTAATTGAAATAACGCTTAATCTCGGCGGACCACACACTTCTTGTTTATAAGTCCAAAGAGAACTTTTGAAAAAGAAGAAGAGGATTGGAAATAGAACCAAATTAGGGTTTCCACATTAGGGTCTTGAAGCGCTAGTCACACATGCCTGTATAAAAGGAAATAAATCCCCCCGCATCAGTGTGCTACCCAAGCCCTTGATTGAAGAAAGCTAAATAAGACAAACCCTAAAATTGAGCTCTAAAATCACTTGAATCTTAAAAATTTTTTTTTGACCTAATAACCTGGGAGTCAAATGAGGGTGATCTCTAGGCTCCGAGCTTAGAATCATTCTGCCATCTATAGGACAGGTCAGGTGAAGTTGACCCCTTGGGTCAACCAACCTCTAAATTAGGTCACAATACCCAAAACATCTAAAGTTCAAGTGAGAACCCTAAAAGCACCTTTGAAATAAAAAGTGATAGACTTAAGAGGTCAAGGTCTCCATTCTGGTCTACCTGGAATCTCAGTGACAAGAGAGGTCGGGTGGGGGAAACCCTGTAACCCGTAGGGACGCTCTACCGTGTAGGGGTCTTTGCGGGACTCTCCCTCTCTGGCTGCCCAGGTAATTCTCAGGTGGATGATTTTCTAATCCAGGGGTCCATCTGCCCCGAACCTCCATAGTCATCCAAACATCTTTGGGTGTCCTGATTGGGTCAAAAACATCTCCAGTCCCTCATCTTTTCTCTTTAGCACACACACATTTTCAGTGGGACTCGTTATTCAGATCTGATCGCTTCATAACACATCTTGATTCCAACTTGATTCTACATCTTGACTCCACCACCTGATCCAAACATGCAGCCGAACCACCTAGGACTACCATTCAAGAAACCTGAATACCACAGATCCATGAGAGATAAAATGATTGAGGATGCCATGAGATTTTATGAAAATGAAGAAACCTCAACAACACTAGGAAACATTCAGGTTGATGTCCCAACAACCACAACCTTTGTCATAACTTGTGTCCAAGTACTATTAGCAGAAGCCAACAAAGGATCAACCCGTGACTTGCTCATTACTGCATACATTGAGATAGAAAAACTGCACAATAGTGAATACCTTCAATGTATGACAAATCCTCGACTTTGGAAGCAACACCAAGATAGTCTTGAAAAATGGGAAGAGATAATGAGATTAGTAAAACAAGTCATTGACCAGAAATACCCGTACATACCACCAACAGAGGATGAGCTATCTTGGAACAACATCGAGGATAAATCTGACCTCGGGTTTGAGGCACAAAATGGTTGTGGATTCCCAACCCAGATGGAGTATAATGCACCTGATATTGAAGAAGGTTGGGAAGCTCCAAATGCAGGAAAAGACCATGATGAGCCCATTTTAGAATCCCAAGACTCCTGCAAGTATGAGAGTAGAACTGAACCTCTCGAGGGTGTAAATTCCGTCCCTTATTCTGATAAGGTGGCCCTCGAAGGTTATTCAGACCTAAATTCTAGTAATTCAACCCACATTCTAAGCCTAGAACCTAGATCTGAAACATATTTTGAAGATTTCAAGGCCCCAGAGGAAGAAAATCAATCTCTTAATGAAGAATATGATTTTGGGCCTCGATTTGATGAATATCCCTCGTCAACCTCCTCAGAGGAACTAATCGAGTTTGCGGAAGTCATGCCAATCTACGACACAGAAACCGAGGAGTTGGACGAGTAGGGTTTCAATTGGGTCTGCCCTACTAGCTTAGAATCTGAGCCTCTACCAGATAAGGATACTTTTTTAAGCTCAGAATTAACATTTAGGCTAGATCCCAGTCAGGCTGCTGAATATACAACATATGATTTATTCTATGGTGGAACTCATTATCTGGAATCTCATTCAAACTTTGATTTTCGCAAACTCTCCGACGATCTCGAATCTGACCATAACATCGGAGAAAATCTGCCTCCTGATTATAACATGTCAATCTTCTTTGAAGCCACCTGCTCCACATATACAGAACCAATCAAAACCCGTTCCCCACCCCGACCCGCAACCGGACTCAATTTCTATTCTGATTCACCTCTCACTGAGCCGATTGCAGATGATTCAACTCCATATCTATACCGGGTATCGGACACTGATCAGACCACAAATCAGGAGCCTCCATCCTTTGACCGTCCCTGTAGGGATTCCACACCTTACATTGATTATTTTTCGGAACCCTACCCCCACCAGGCTGATTCGACTCAGCCCAAACTCGAGTTTTCACTTCCATATCTATCAGAACATCACTGCATTTGGTGGGTCCCACATCTGCTAATCTACATCTATCAACCCACCAGACTTATTGGGTTTGGGCTGCATCATCAGCCCACTGATCTGAACAAGTACCTGGTTGGACCAACCAGGCTCTTAATCAAGGTGCTTGTTTTCCAAAACTCCATTGATTTGACCACTCCCTCTCCACCCCATTTTCCGCTCGGCTGAAGGCATTAAATTTAGCGCTTAACGAGAGGCAACCCGTCATCTCAAAAATAGAGACCCGTCTGATTATCCGTCTGTACTCTACGTCTATTGCACCTTGAGTTCAGCCTTAGACAGTTGATCCCACCTCTGGTACACGTATCAGAGCTTAAAATCGTTCGCATCAGTCATTCCCGACCCATTCACCCACCCGATATATCCTGTTCTAAGCCCCTGACCTCAACACTAATTCCTACCCTCCGTTTACAATGAGGACATTGCAAAACTTAGGCATGGGGGGGTGGTAAAGTGCATACATACAAAACCAAGAAAAAATCAGAAGGTCTCACACACAAAAAAATTTGCATATGTCAAAAATGCAAAAAAAATTGAAAAAAATTAAGAAAAAGAACAAAAAAATGGGGGGAGGGAGGAAATTTTGTGAGCCACTTAAGCATAAGGAGTAGAAAAAGAAGAAAAATGACAAAAAGGAGCACAAAATGAAAATGAAAAGAAATAGTCATTAGTAAAAGATTAAGGAATTAACTGAAGTTCTAGACCAGATCAAGAAAAGAAACAAAAGAAAAAGTGCTAAGGAAACATAACAAGAGATTAGCGGGAACGCTGGTCTTAGGCCATTTGGACTAGTACCTTTAGCTTAAAAATTCACGTATCCGTTAAAATCTGGATAATCCTCAAGAGGTTGAGGAAAATGCGAAGCTTGAGTATTAGGTCTAAGGCTTAGGAAGTATTCGGCCTCGTTAACTGACCTCCGGTTTGCGGGGTTCGGTAACCTAAGCACCCAGATTCACACACAGTCTGGTTCAGTACGCATAAAACATCCAAAACACGCAAGAGCGTTTAATATTATGAAAAAGTCACCTAGATTAGGAGCGGCCAATCAACACAAGTTGATTTGGACGAGTTCCCAGCGCGGAGAGGCGGGAAATTCCCCTCGAAGATGCGTAACAACATATCATCTCCTCGGTGCTTGTCTCTTAGGATATTTAAATATCCTACCGGGGGCATGTAAGAACTCTGCTGGTTCAGATACCATGGGCGGCATTATCACAAAATGTCGATCGCCAGGGTCTGGATTCGGCCACGAAACGTCATGGGCGGGATTATCTCGAAATCTCGAAAGCCAGGGTTCTGGGGGTTGCCATGGGCGGGATTATCTCGAAATCTCGAAAGCCAGGGACCTTTGAGGATTGATGATGGGGACGAGGAATCCGATACAGACTGTGTTGAGAAGCTAATCCGAAGCTAGAAATAAAAAGAAAAGAGAGAGAAAAGCTCTCCAAACAAATAAATCTTCTCTCTCTCTCTTACAAAAAATGCACTGCAAACTGAACTTAGGCTAAAAATGTCTCAAGCACGGGTGCTTTAACCGCGGAGTCCAACAAACCCTAGGTTAGTTTCTGTGGGCTGTAGAAACCTTTGCGGAGGACTGAGGCTAAAGCGGAACAGGTCTGGATTTTGGTTGGTACTTGAGTACCTCTAGGCCTATTGTCGGCATTCCCACCTAATCACAAAAGAAAAAGAGAAGCACTTTTCAGAGTTGTTGACAGACACTCAGGGTCTAGAATGGAAGTTAAAACGTTGAAATTTTGCTAAGGGACTAGCAAAAGCTAGGCATGGGGGTATGATGAGATCCTCATCATGAGCCATAACTAGCTCACTTTGACCCAATAAAGAAGATAAAAGCTCCTACATAACCTAGAAGAAGGCCTAACTGAAGGAACAAGTGCTCTGAGAAGAAAACATTAAATAAAGGTTAAAACTGCAATTTTACCATTGCAGTACGTAAACGGGATTTCTCAGAGGCAAAACATAGGTCAAATGGTATAAATGAGATAAAAAGAGGGTTGAGTCAATCAGAAATGGGTTCATGTGCAATCTAAGAACTAAATGACACTTGGTAACCCTAAAACAGACCCGCTTAAATTAACAAGGTTCCGGTCAAAACAAAAAGCAAGTAAACCCTCTAAAAATCATGGAAAAACATACTCTAGGGTTTAGAAGACTTAATTTGGCCTTTGGAACCTAGTTTGACCTAGATTAGGGTCCTAGCTCTTCAATTAACCTAATTTGGATTTTTACGCAAAATGCCCAGTCAAACGAGGTCAAACCTGAATTCCAACTTCGCCATTGGATTCCTTAGGTCCAAATTAGGTTTATACCAAAATTCGGACCTAAGGAGAGGTCATCTTGACCTACTTTGCAATTTAGTGCACCCAAATCACAAATTGGTCCCTATCTTTTGAATACCGTTGCAGAGAACCCCCAAGGTTCTTCGCCTCCTTTGCAAACCGGTCTTGCCGCCATTGCTAGGGCAGAACTGAGCTCCGACGAGGTTCGGAGAGGGATTGCTCTCTAATCCCTCAGAGATTCCCTCCCAGAAATGGAAGGAGGATTCTCTGAGGAATTCCCTTCCATTTAAGACCGATCTCGATCCCTGGTGTGAACCCAATCTCTCGTGCGAACGCACGAGAGATTTGGGTATCCTAACTCCTTTCCATCTCCGGCGACCAACCTCAGGCAATTACGTGCCCTTCACGCCCTGCACACCCAGTCCAGCACCTATATAAGAACCCACAACTCCGGCCGAAGAGGCTGAGCTTGATTTGGCCGAGTTTCCCCCTTCAATTCCTCTCCTCCTGCCCGGCCAAAAAACCCCCAGCAAGCTCCGGCGAGCCCCCCTCCCCTCCCTCTTCGCTCTTCCACAAAACCAGTGGCAGAGTTAGCTTCCTGACTTCCCTCCGCACGCCGCCTCAGCCCCGTCGTCGCCGCCGTTCTCCCCCCACTGGGCGTCATCTTCTCCGGCGACAGCAGGTACTGCTGTCCGCCTTCCGTCCCCTTTCGTCCTTACAATTAGGTTAGAACTCTTCTCCACCCTCTCCTCTCTCTCTTCCCCCAACTATTTTACTTGATTACCCCTCGACAGTACCTAACCGCCTCCATCTTCCTCCCCTCCGACCGCACTCCGGCGAGCCGCCCACACCACTCCGCCACTCCACACGGCTCGCCAACCACCTCGTGAGCTTCGCCTCACCACCAGGAACCCATTCCACCCCATCACTGCCACTCCAGACCTCTACAAGCACCCCCCGACCAACCCACCATCTCCGGCCACAGGTTGACCTAGGCGCACACGCCTAGGCCGACCGACAACCTGCAGCATCACCCACCGCCTTCGCCGTGCTACGGCGAAGGTTTCCAGCTATTCTGATTGGGCCAATAGGCCGTTCTGCGGAATCTCAGGTGAACGCCCCGGCCGCCATTAACAGCCGAAGCAGCAGGAAGCTTGGATAAGCAGCAGGCGTCAGGCTTCCCAGGCGGCAGGTGCAGCAGACTCTCGCAAGTGTCGCGAGGTGACTGAGTTCAGCGAGGAGCACCAGCAGGGCCTTCAGCGTGGGCAATTGCACACGAGAGTCTGCGGGCGCGCGTGAGGGAAGGACGAAACCTTTAGTCCCACATCGTGGGATTACAAACCTCAGGTACACTATAAATTGTATTTGTGATATACTCTTATCGCCTCAGTAAGCACAGGGGTGAGGTCCCTCACTGACCCCAGACCCGCCTCGTCCGCGGCTTGACCACGCGGATCTGGTGGATCCGACCCGACCTAAGCCTACGCACTCCTCGCGCATCACACCACCTGCAGGTGCGCCTGGTCCCGGGTACGGATCCGATCCGATTATGGCTGTGGCTCTGGGAGAGCGTCCGTGAGTGAATTGCTTGATAGAGAGAGAGACGCGCGGGTAGAGGGAGAAAGGTAGGTTTTGTTCTGTGTAGGCACAGGCTGAACGTAGGAGAAGAAAGACTTGGCCGCGAGAAGGAGAAAGAAAGAAAGCAGAAGGAAAGGCAGGAAGAAAAGAGAAGAGAGAAGCAAGGCAAGACCACAGAAGAGAAGAGTAAGAAGCAAAGAAGAAGGAAGGAAAGAAAGGCTTCGCAAGGCAGAAAGAAGAAGATAATCAAGAAGAAAAGGGAAAATACTTTTAAGACGTCTGATCACAAGATCAGACGTCCAATTTCATACTTTTGTCCTAATAACTTTTAATTGCATACATTCACATTTGAATTGATATTTTGAGTAAATTAGAGTGTTCAATTACATTTTGACTAGTATTAAATTCCATTTGCTCCCTGTGTTCGACCTCGGATACTCCGGTTTTCGAGTAATAAAAATCTTTATTTGTTTTGAACGCTCTAGCGGCTATACTACAACACGATATTATCTTTTAACAAACCGCACAAAAGCGCGACGAACATTTTGGGGCCGTTGCCGGGGAGCAATGCACAATTTACCACTAGTCTCTACATTCTTTTTATCATATTGAACACTAACTTGCCCTACTTTGCTTTGATATGATCTTGCAGGTACTTCATGAGAAAATCTATCCCGCAAGTCAACCACTCCAGGGCAAGTAATTTCTTTTCTTCCTTAATCATCCCCTAATCTTTGAAAGACAAAAGGAAGAAAATCAATTTAGGAATCAATTGCCTTCTTTATATAGTAATCACCATCTCTAAGGAAAAACATTTCCTGATTTTGCGAAAATTTCTGCAAATATTCTTGAAGTTGGAGTGATTTTTTTTTTCGGATCCCACAAATTCTTGTGCCTAATTGAAATAACGCTTAATCTCGGCGGACTACACACTTCTTGTTTATAAGTCCAAAGAGAACTTTTGAAAAAGAAGAAGAGGATTGGAAATAGAACCAAATTAGGGTTTCCACATTAGGGTCTTGAAGCGCTAGTCACACATGCCTGTATAAAAGGAAATAAATCCCCCCGCATCAGTGTGCTACCCAAGCCCTTGATTGAAGAAAGCTAAATAAGACAAACCCTAAAATTGAGCTCTAAAATCACTTGAATCTTAAAAATTTTTTTTTGACCTAATAACCTGGGAGTCAAATGAGGGTGATCTCTAGGCTCCGAGCTTAGAATCATTCTGCCATCTATAGGACAGGTCAGGTGAAGTTGACCCCTTGGGTCAACCAACCTCTAAATTAGGTCACAATACCCAAAACATCTAAAGTTCAAGTGAGAACCCTAAAAGCACCTTTGAAATAAAAAGTGATAGACTTAAGAGGTCAAGGTCTCCATTCTGGTCTACCTGGAATCTCAGTGACAAGAGAGGTCGGGTGGGGGAAACCCTGTAACCCGTAGGGACGCTCTACCGTGTAGGGGTCTTTGCGGGACTCTCCCTCTCTGGCTGCCCAGGTAATTCTCAGGTGGATGATTTTCTAATCCAGGGGTCCATCTGCCCCGAACCTCCATAGTCATCCAAACATCTTTGGGTGTCTTGATTGGGTCAAAAACATCTCCAGTCCCTCATCTTTTCTCTTTAGCACACACACATTTTCAGTGGGACTCGTTATTCAGATCTGATCGCTTCATAACACATCTTGATTCCAACTTGATTCTACATCTTGACTCCACCACCTGATCCAAACATGCAGCCGAACCACCTAGGACTACCATTCAAGAAACCTGAATACCACAGATCCATGAGAGATAAAATGATTGAGGATGCCATGAGATTTTATGAAAATGAAGAAACCTCAACAACACTAGGAAACATTCAGGTTGATGTCCCAACAACCACAACCTTTGTCATAACTTGTGTCCAAGTACTATTAGCAGAAGCCAACAAAGGATCAACCCGTGACTTGCTCATTACTGCATACATTGAGATAGAAAAACTGCACAATAGTGAATACCTTCAATGTATGACAAATCCTCGACTTTGGAAGCAACACCAAGATAGTCTTGAAAAATGGGAAGAGATAATGAGATTAGTAAAACAAGTCATTGACCAGAAATACCCGTACATACCACCAACAGAGGATGAGCAATCTTGGAACAACATCGAGGATAAATCTGACCTCGGGTTTGAGGCACAAAATGGTTGTGGATTCCCAACCCAGATGGAGTATAATGCACCTGATATTGAAGAAGGTTGGGAAGCTCCAAATGCAGGAAAAGACCATGATGAGCCCATTTTAGAATCCCAAGACTCCTGCAAGTATGAGAGTAGAACTGAACCTCTCGAGGGTGTAAATTCCGTCCCTTATTCTGATAAGGTGGCCCTCGAAGGTTATTCAGACCTAAATTCTTGTAATTCAACCCACATTCTAAGCCTAGAACCTAGATCTGAAACATATTTTGAAGATTTCAAGGCCCCAGAGGAAGAAAATCAATCTCTTAATGAAGAATATGGTTTTGGGCCTCGATTTGATGAATATCCCTCGTCAACCTCCTCAGAGGAACTAATCGAGTTTGCGGAAGTCATGCCAATCTACGACACAGAAACCGAGGAGTTGGACGAGTAGGGTTTCAATTGGGTCTGCCCTACTAGCTTAGAATCTGAGCCTCTACCAGATAAGGATACTTTTTTAAGCTCAGAATTAACATTTAGGCTAGATCCCAGTCAGGCTGCTGAATATACAACATATGATTTATTCTATGGTGGAACTCATTATCTGGAATCTCATTCAAACTTTGATTTTCGCAAACTCTCCGACGATCTCGAATCTGACCATAACATCGGAGAAAATCTGCCTCCTGATTATAACATGTCAATCTTCTTTGAAGCCACCTGCTCCACATATACAGAACCAATCAAAACCCGTTCCCCACCCCAACCCGCAACCGGACTCAATTTCTATTCTGATTCACCTCTCACTGAGCCGATTGCAGATGATTCAACTCCATATCTATACCGGGTATCGGACACTGATCAGACCACAAATCAGGAGCCTCCATCCTTTGACCGTCCCTGTAGGGATTCCACACCTTACATTGATTATTTTTCGGAACCCTACCCCCACCAGGCTGATTCGACTCAGCCCAAACTCGAGTTTTCACTTCCATATCTATCAGAACATCACTGCATTTGGTGGGTCCCTGATAAACACCAGTTTATCATCATTTTTATGCTTTAAAACTAACCTAGCTCTTAGGATTTTACTCTGCAAACGGGTTTTTGGGCTGCATTTAGGCATAAATTAGGATAGGCATGCATTGCATTTTTTATTATTGTTTTAATGTGTTTTTGTGAGTGTTAGGGATGTACAGATTCACAGATCCTTAAAACCCTAGCACTCAAGAAGGCAATTGGTGAAGGAGAGGCCCAGACTAGTTGGAACCCAGCTTGATCCAGCTCACCGCAGCTGGAACCTAGCTTACTTGAACTAGGGTTAGCTCATCCCAGCTCCATTCAGCTAATCTCAGCTGGATGGCAGCTCAAGAGAGTTCACCTTAGCTCACCCTAGCTCAAGTCAGCTCAGATCCAGCTCAACTTAGCTGAGTCTAGCTCACCTCAGCTCCCACTAGTTCACAGGGAGCTCTAGCTAGCTCAGCTGAGTTGACAGGAGTTCACCCCAGCTCAGATCCAGCTACATTCAGCTCCACTCAACTCCAGCCAGCTGAAGAAGAATTCATCTCAGCTTAGGAAGCTCAAGTCCAGCTCCCGGGGATTCAGCTTAGCTCATCTCAGTTGAGCTAAGCTACCTTAGCTGCCTCAACCAGCTTGATTCTCCCCGATAGCACCAGACCTAGCTCACCTTAGCTCATTTTGGTAGAAGCTAGCTCACTTTAGCTTGGCTTAGCAACTAGCAAAGAACTAGCAAGCTAAGCCAGCTAGAGTAGCCCCATGCCAGCCTCTTCAGCAGCAGCCAGCTCCAGCTCCAGCTCCAGACTTCTTCTCCTCAGCTCCCTCCTCCAAACCCTAGCTCCAACACCTTCTCCTCTACTCCTCCATTAGCTAAGCTAGCTTAGCTTAGCTTAGCTTAGCTTAACTTAGCTATGCTCCAACTTCCTTGGCTTGTACTATCCCAAAAACCCACCTACCAACTCTACCCAACTAGCTCCACCTAAGCTCCACATAAGCTAACCTACTTGGCACCAACCTAACCTACCCACCACCTCCAAAAGACACCTAAAAGTGGCGCCAAAAACTACCCATAACCACCCCTTAATGGTGCCACTTTTCCCTCCAAAATCTCCCCTCATCTCCACCACACAATCTCCCTTGAACCCATCTCCACCATCCACCTAACCCCCCTTCTAGAAGACCCCATGTTGGCGCCAACATGGTGGTGTCTCTCCACCACCAAAAGACACCAACACCACCATAACTACCCCCTTTAACACCTCTTGGGTTGGCGCCAACTCTCCTTAGCCATAGGATCACTAACCACCTCCATTCTTCCATCCTAGCCCTCCATTTCAAGGGGCACCTTAACCCCCCATCCTACCCTATAAAAAGACCACTACCCACCACCATTCAAGCCATCCTTGGCTAGCCATTTCACTCTCATATTCCACCAAGAATCCCACGTCCAAGAGAGAAGAAGAAGAAGAAGATTAAGGGGATATTCTGTCCCCTTGGTGCCTTCCCCTCTTCCCTTCTCTCTTGGGTCACGCCAGCCAAAGGAGAAGCCAGGCAAGGAAGATCTTGGAGGAGATCTTGAAGGTGGTCACGCCACCTTGGAGGAGTTTTTAAGGGTGGTGCACGCCCACCCCTTTGGAGAGAGCATTAAAGGTGGTAGCTTCCACCTTGGAGGAGCTCTCAAGGAAGGAGAAGAAGGAGGCCCTCTTTTCAAGCCAAGGAGCAGCTAGGCTTGGAGCAAGAAGACAACCTTCTTCACCATTGTTACAAGAGGATTTGTGTTTCTTTTCTTGCTTTTAAATTGTTCAATTCTAGTAGAAGCTTTCCTCTACTTGTCCTTGAAAAGAACACTCATTCTACTCAATCAAAAATTGCCTTCTTTTAAGCTTTTTATTGCAGTTGTTTGTTTTGGTTCTAGCACTTATTTCACCTCTTCTTCCTAATTACCCTAGGCCTACACTTGCCTAGAGTGAGCTTAGGAAGAAGATATTTCTATCTTTTAGAATTTTAATCATTTGTAGGTGTTAGTTCTTTTCGCTACAATCTGCCGTTTGCCCTCATCTTTTCAAAATACAAAAAAATTACATATTGAAAAATATTAAAAAGAAAGTTGAGATTGTATTCCAAGCAAGAGAATCATTATTGCAATTTTTGCCTCCTTGGACGACCCTAGATACTCCCCTATCTAGGATATAAATTTTAAAAGCGAAAGCGGATTCGCGTGTTGCAACGACGTTAAAAAACTGCTTTTACAAATCACGCGTATTTCGCTGTCACTTTTTGGCGTCGTTGCCGGGGAGGCACGGCTTTGCATTAACTTATTTTCTCTTGCATGAAGTGGATCTCATCCCCTTCTCTTTCTTTCTTTTGTGTGTGCAGGAATTACAGCGGGAAAGCGGGAATCTGGAAGCGAGAGCTTAAAGATCCTTTTCTTCCCGCGAAAATTCAGGTTGGTTCATCTTTCTAGTCACATAATTAATTAAAACTACCAAAAATATATTAAACTTGGCTTTCAGGACCCTAAACACTTAAATTAAGTGGAGTGGTGCATTTTAAAATCATCGTTTGCTTGTATGCTTCTTTAGCACCATTCCATTGCAAGTATTGGTGTTCTGTTTTTCGGGTCTAGATTTCTGTCCAGAATTGAAAAATCGATTCCTAACACCACAGGCCTCCTAAAATCATAAAATTTCATAGAGTGATTCCCAATTAAGTTTGAAACATCTGTTCCAAATTTCAGATCAATTGGATTTGTATTTAATTTTTAAAAATTCGTGGATTACAGAGGGGTCACACCCTCTAATCTTCCTGTTTTGCTACTGTCCGCGAATTTTCAGAATTTTTATACTCATCCAATTTTTGTGAAATTTGTCTTGTTGGAATCCCTGTGAAATTTTACATATTATATAAAATCATAAAAATTTTCTGAGGTCGGTGGTAATACTAAAAAGTCTATAATACCCACGGGTATTATTTTTGGACTTTGACACCAGTACAATTAAAAATTCAAAATTATTATCAAACAAATTCCTAAAATCTTACAAAAATCTTTTTTAGAATCCTTGTTTGATTTTATTCAAAGTAGTGGTGTTGTTTGACTTGTTTGGACCACTACTTAATTCTGAAAGCTAAAAATAATTCATTGGTAGTTAAATTTCTGTCTCAGGGATAATTGGTTTAGGGTTTCTTCTTTCTCTTTAGAGACTCAATTAAAAGGAAATATACAATCACACATACAACTTGTCTTTCCTTTGATTGTAAATTTTCAAACTTGTTTGAAAACTTAAAGAGAAAAACCCTAAAATTCATTTAATTAAATCACATCCTAAAAGACAAAAATATAAAAAAAAAAAAAAAAATTGTGTGACAACTTGATTTTCATTGGAGCCACTCTCCAATTCCTGCACACACACAAAAAAATCAAATAACAGGGCAACAACCCAATAATTGCCCTCTACATTCCATGTGCACTATAGCATCCTAGACCTAATTAAAATTTGTAGCAACTTGACCCCTAAGGCTTTATCAACTTAGGCTTGCTATTTAGGTCTTAAGTTTTCTTTAGTTAGTACCAATTTTGTCATCTATATCTGGTGTTCAGGCTGAGGGGCTGTGTCAAACGACCAGGCGCGGGTTTGTACAAGCACCTGGGGTTTTCCCTGGGAAACGTTTGGGCCCAAACCTCCCCTTAAGCAACCTGGCCAGATTTGTTGATAGAACGGGTATTCACTATTGACTACTTAATTCCTACATAGACCAAGTCTTAGGTTTATTTTTTAGGGAGTCACAACTAAGTTAGGTCTAGAATTTGATTGCTTGTGTGCACATTTCTCTCATCTCTATCTCTTCTCCTCCCCTCCATTTCTTCCAAGTAGTGCATGCACGGGCGACGGTCCCAAAAGCCACACCTTGAGGGACCATCTGATTTCGCCCCCCGTAGCAAGAAATCATTGTTTTCTTCCCCCTCGTCTTCTAGAAAAATGGAAAACCCAGGAAGCCGTCAAAAAAATTCTGCTTCCACTTCTAACCCGTCAGCCGACCCACAAGCTGACTCCACCCTCCCTCACCTTCCTAACTTGGAGCAACCAGAAATATCAGCAGGGCCAGGTGGCCCTCCAATTATAACCCATAATACAAATCCCTTTGCATTAATGGTCGACCATTTGGCTCGGCTACAACAAAATCAAGAAGATCTAGCTAGGACTGTCACGAACCTAGCTAATCAAGGACAAAATCCACCACCTCGCCAACAGCCTGTCATTCCTCTTAAGGATTTCTATGATCCTTCCAATTATGAGGAAAGACCAGGGGTGGTCATACCACAAGGGGATTTTGAAATCAAACCCGCTATTCTAAACCTTATCAAGCATTTTCATGGTCTTCCAAGAGAGGACCCTTTTTGTCATCTCGAGGAATTAACTGTCCTCGCTCAAACCACTCGTTCCCGCCATGTGCAGGAAGACATGTGGTTAATGAGACTCTTTCCTCTCTCTCTCAAAGACAAAGCATCACATTGGTTTAGAACAGTTGGGCGTCCTATTACCACCTGGCCCCAATTAAAAAGTGCTTTTCTTAAAAAAATTTTTCCGATCGGTCGAACAAATGCATTAAGAAGATCTATAACGACCTTTCAACAAAAAATTGGTGAACCCCTCCATGAAGCCTGGGAAAGATTTCAGGAACTTCTAAGAAGTTGTCCCCACCATGAAATTCCACAATGGCAGCTAGTGCAGATCTTCTATCATGGATTAGAAGATCAATTAAAACGATTTGTGGATGCCTCATGTGGGGGCAATTTTCTTAACAAAGACGCCGAAAGTGCCTATCTTCTCTTTGAAGAAATGAGTGAAAACTCATTTAACATGACTTCAATGGACACTTTTGGCAGATCACAAAACCCCAGACATGGAGTCCATGAAATTGACTCCAAAACCACCTCTGTTCCAGTCACACAAGATGATTTATATATGTTAGCTCAACGACTGGACCAGATGCAAATTCACCAAAAGAAAATAGAAGAAAAGCTCACAAACAAACAAGCTCCACACGTCCACTCTCCACACACTAACCCCCCACACATTCTCCGAAGAGAGAATCTGCACAATATCGATGCCACATCTGTTGACCAGCAATTCCCGGCTGATTTCCCGCAAGATTTAACCGGGAATTTTGACCAAAATATTGTTGATTCCACCTCGGAAAATATTTATGCTCTCCAGGAGCAATTTAGAAACCCCTCCAACATTTCCAATCAAAATTGGAGGACTAACCCGAATCACTCCTGGAAAAACCCGAATCCGATTTCTCTTCCCAAACAAAACTATTTTGGGAATTATGGGCAACCTTTGTATCAACCTGGACCATCCCAGGATGATATTAATAATCAGGTCATGAAAACTCTGCAAGGAATGCAGACTCAAATGACAGAAGTAACCCGCATGGTTACCAATTTACAACAACAAGTTAAGGTTACTCCTGATCATCGACCTATTGGGAATTTACCATCCCAACCCATGCCCAACCCAAACAATCAAAGGAGTCAATTCCAAGGTGGATATCACAGTCAACCTATTCATCCAGCACCTCAGCATCCGCCGGGTTTCAATAACAGCCAGGCTCCCCGTCCTCACCCTAGAAACAACCAGACTGCAAATGCAGTTACCTTGAGGAATGGGAAAACCACTCAAAATATTCTGCCTGTTAAAGAAACCCGCTCTAATGACACACAGATTAACTCTTCCCCTCCTATTGTTCAGGAACCAATTCACGCAAAACAGGGCAACCCTGCCCCATTTCCACAAGCCCTCCACTCTTCAAAAAAGAAAAAAACAAAATCTGAGCCCACTGAGAAGGAATTAATGGATTTATTTGGGCAAGTAGAAATTAATATCCCTATCCTAGATGCCATTAAGTATATCCCTGCCTATGCAAAATTCTTAAAAGATTTATGTACTCCAAAAAGGCAGCCCAAGAATTTAGGAAAGGTGATTCTTCCAGAGACAGTCAGCTCAGTTGTGCAGAGCCGACTGCCTCTTAAGAGAAAAGATCCCGGCGCCCCCCTAATCCAAGTTATCATTAATGATACCTCATTTGATCGCGCTCTGTTGGATCTTGGTGCCTCAATTAATCTTATCCCCACAATTATTTTTGAGGAATTTAAGATCGGTGAATTGAAACCTGTTGAGGTTACTCTCCAATTAGCCGACCGATCTACGATTAAACCAAGGGGAATTGTTGAAGATGTTCTTGTCCGGGTCAAAGATTGTCTATTCGCAGTAGACTTTTTAGTCCTGGACATAGAGGTACCTGAAGCACTTAAGTTTGCCCCCATTATTCTTGGAAGACCATTCTTAGCCACCGCCCGCGCCAATATTGATTGTGATTCTGGAAAGATGAAGATCATGTGTGGCGGTGAATCTGTAACCCTAGACATTTTTCAAGCCTCTAGGCGATTCCAGGAACCAGATTTCTTTGATGATTCGGATTCAGAAATAGAAAACATTGTGGAGGAAACATTGCAGATTTCCCAATTAGGTTCCTGTTTTGCTGTAAATACGGTTCCTGAACAATCTACTTTTTCTCACCCTTCCACCTCAACTACACAACCAGCTAACATTCCAGCTGACCCTTTCACTCTCACCTCACCTCTAACCCACAAAGCAGAAACTCTTTCGGAACCGGGCCTACAATTGGAATTAAAACCTTTGCCCGATTCACTTAAATATGTTTTCCTGGGTCCAAATCAGACCCTGCCCCTGATTATAAATTCTGGACTCACCGGGGCACAAGAGCACAAACTTCTCCAGGTTTTGAGTAAATATCGAAAAGCTATTGGCTGGACCCTTTCTGATCTTAAAGGCATTCATCCGTCCTATTGTACGCACCGTATATTTTTAGAGGACGATTCTCGCCCCTCCCGCCAACCACAAAGGCGCTTGAATCCTAGTATGCAGGAGGTGGTAAAAAAGGAGATTATTAAGTGGCTGGATGCTGATATCATCTACCCCATTTCTGACAGCTCCTGGGTTAGTCCAACTCAAGTAGTCCCCAAAAAGACTGGACTAACAGTTGTCACCAATGAAAAGGGGGAAAATATAGCCACTCGAACCGCTTCTTCTTGGCGCGTGTGTATAGATTATCGAAAATTAAACACCGCCACTAAGAAGGATCATTTCCCGCTCCCTTTTATTGATCAAATCTTGGAGCGATTAGCCGGACGGGAATTTTACTGTTTTTTGGACGGTTATTCTGGCTATAATCAAGTAGCGGTTCATCCTGAGGACCAGGATAAAACAACTTTCACCTGCCCCTTCGGAACCTTTGCTTTCCGAAGAATGCCCTTCGGTCTTTGCAACGCACCTGCGACTTTTCAAAGGTGCATGCTTGCAATTTTTTCAGACCTGGTAGGTGAATGTTTAGAAGTTTTTATGGATGACTTCTCTATTTTTGGAGATTCTTTTGATCATTGCCTCAAAAATCTTGAAAGAACCCTCCAAAAGTGCATAGAAGTTAACCTGGTCCTCAGCTGGGAAAAAAGCCATTTCATGGTCCAAGAAGGTATTGTCTTGGGCCATGTTATTTCTAAACAAGGAATTGCGGTAGATAAAGCAAAAATAGATGCTATATCTAAGCTCCCACCGCCCACTACTGTCAAACAAATCAGATCCTTTTTGGGTCATGTGGGTTTCTATCGTCGATTCATACAAAACTTTTCCCAAATCTCCAAGCCTTTAAGTCAGCTTCTTACTAAAGACCAGCCATTTGATTTTAATAATAAGTGCCTGGAGAGTTTTTTGAGGTTGAAGAAAGAGGTTACTGAGGCACCAATATTGCAGGGACCTGACTGGAATAGTCCCTTTGAATTAATGACAGATGCCTCAGATTTTGCTGTAGGGGCCGTTCTAGGGCAAAGAATTGGCAAGAAACCCGTTGTGATCTATTATGCCAGCAAAACCCTTGATGACGCACAACGGAATTACACGGTTACTGAAAAGGAACTTCTTGCCATTGTATTTGCCTTGGAAAAATTTAGATCTTATCTGTTGGGGTCACGTGTCACTGTTTATACCGACCACTCAGCAATTAAATATTTGCTGACTAAGAAAGATGCGAAACCCCGCCTTATCCGTTGGATTCTGCTGCTCCAGGAATTTGACCTGGAAATCAAGGATAAGGCGGGATTGCACAATGTAGTGGCCGATCATCTCTCTCGTCTTATGACAAATGACATAATGACCCCACCAGATCAGTTCCCTGATGAAAGTATTTTAGCTGCTACAACCCTCCCTTGGTTTGCACCCATTGCAAACTACTTAGCAACAGAACAAATCCCTGCTGATTGGCCAAAAACAAAACGGGATAAGTTCTTTGCTGATATTAAATATTATTTTTGGGAGGAGCCCGACCTTTTCCGCATTTGTGCCGATCAGGTTATTCGACGATGTGTCCCTGATTCTGAAATCCATGATATCTTAACACATTGTCACTCAATGGCCTGTGGCGGACATTTTTCGGGCAAGAAAACTGCAGCTAAAATCCTTAATGCAGGATTTTATTGGCCCAGCTTGCACAAAGATGCTCATGACTTTGTTCGGTCCTGTGTGCGTTGCCAGAGCATCGGCAACATGACTCGAAAGGATATGATGCCCCTTAATCCTATTTTAGAGGTTGAAATTTTTGATGTTTGGGGCATCGACTTCATGGGACCGTTCATCAACTCTGGTGGGTATTTGTATATATTAGTCGCAGTAGACTATGTTTCTAAATGGATAGAAGCAATACCCACCCGCACTAGTGATCACCGTGTGGTTGTCGAATTTCTTAAGAAAAATATTTTCTCAAGATTCGGCATACCAAAAGCCATTATCAGTGACGGAGGCTCACATTTCACCCACTCACAATTCCGTCACCTCCTTTCTAAATATGGGGTTAATCATAAAATTTCCACACCATATCACCCCCAAACTAATGGCCAGGCTGAAATTTCTAACCGGGAAATTAAAAATATTCTACAAAAAACGGTTAGGTCCGACCGTAAAGACTGGTCCACCAAATTGGACGACGCTTTATGGGCCTACCGTACCGCTTTTAAAACTCCGCTTGGCATGTCTCCCTTCCGTCTGATTTTCGGGAAGGCATGCCATCTCCCGGTAGAATTAGAACATAGGGCTTTTTGGGCAATAAAACAACTTAATATGGATTTATCTGATGCCGGTAACCATAGAAAATTACAATTAACTGAATTGGAAGAATTACGTAATTTTTCCTATGAAAATGCGAGGATTTATAAAGACCGAACAAAGAAATTTCATGATAAATATATTGTTCGGAAACACTTTGACGTTAATCAACGTGTTTGGCTTTTCGATGCGAGATTACGTCTTTTTCCTGGCAAATTAAAATCTAAATGGACCGGCCCCTTTATTGTTCATAAAACATATCCATACGGCGCTGTTGACCTTCTTGATCCACAAACTAATTCGATATTTCAAGTCAATGGCCAGCGTTTAAAGCCCTATTTTGACCATACGCCTAAAATTCCATCTGAATCTTTTAATTTTACTGAGCCAACCACCCTTGATCACTAGTACACATCACGCCCGGCTGAATGGCGTAAAAGATAGCACTGGATGGGAGGTAACCCATCATTTTCTTGCTTTCCTTTTTTTCTTCTTTTTCCAGGTTTTATTCATCCTAAACCTGACCGTTCTTCACTAAGGTGATTCCTTTTCCCTCCTAATGCATGAGGACATGGCATATCTTGAGCATGGGGGGGTGTTTTTAAATTTTTACGATCGATTTAGGATGTTTAAAACCTAAAAACATGCAATTTTCTTTAATTTATTTCCTGCTTGCATACCCAAAAAAAAAAAAAAAAAATTGTTGAAAACTTTTTGAGGAAAAATTTTGAAATCAGGACTAAGGTCGAAAAATTCACTTCTGGTACAATGGGATTTAATCCTTAACAAACTAAGGATAAGGATATGGATCTGATCATTAGAATTCCAGGGTCTATTTTAGACTAGATCAGATATCCTTCTCTAAAATTCCACCTGAACTCATGATAGTTCAGGTGACTTGATCCTATTTTGTAATATGGAAAGTATTTGACTTAGTTTTTGATTCAAAAACCTGCGATTCTTGAGAAACTTCTTGTGTCAATTTTTACACACAAGCCAACAACTAAAAAGTTGAAAAAACTCCCTTGTTTGGATTTAGTAAAAGTCTGAAGCAGATCATTGGTTTGAGTTCCCACCGTCGAGAAGAAGGAAAAAACCATCTTTGAGGACGCGATGTCAACATGTTACCGCCTCGGCGCTGCTCTATATCTATATTTCATATCTTTAGACGGAGCATTAAAGCGCATTTCAGCAGCTCAAGTGTCTTGGACGGTGCTCTACCTATAGCGTCGGAGCAAGAGCTTGAGTTTGCTTGGAGCGCCCCTTTTCACCGCATCGTGTTTTGGGGTTGTGAGCTCCTGGGTGGTGTCATGGACAGTGCTATCCCGAAGTACTGGCGCCAGAGCCCCCTCGAGGAATGGTAACGGGAATGATGATACCGACACATCTGTTGTAAGACTAAGCTAAAAATAAGCATGGGGGAAAAAAAAAAAAAAAAAAAATATACATATATATATATAATAATAATAATAACACGTCCTTATAAAAGTTGGCTTTTCACAAGCACAGACACAAGGTTTTAAAGGAATTTGCAAGTTGCGAATCAGATTCACGAGCCAGAAAAATCCTAAAAACAAACATTTCAAGTCATCTGAATTAACAAGGGGTTAATTTGCGAATTTTCTGAGGATATATTGATCCCGTTCTATCTAATGGTTGGATCCAAAAACAAATCCTGATGTTTATCTTCAACAAATCCCGTATCTCCTGTGTTTTAATCTACCAAGGTCCCTTAATCTCTTTTTCTCCTCAAAAATCAAAAAAAAAAAATTTTATTTCCCAAAAATTCCGTTTTCCAAAAAAATTAATGTTTTGCTAAGAGACTAGCAAAAGATAAGCATGGGGGTGTGATAAACACCAGTTTATCATCATTTTTATGCTTTAAAACTAACCTAGCTCTTAGGATTTTACTCTGCAAACGGGTTTTTGGGCTGCATTTAGGCATAAATTAGGATAGGCATGCATTGCATTTTTTATTATTGTTTTAATGTGTTTTTGTGAGTGTTAGGGATGTACAGATTCACAGATCCTTAAAACCCTAGCACTCAAGAAGGCAATTGGTGAAGGAGAGGCCCAGACTAGTTGGAACCCAGCTTGATCCAGCTCACCGCAGCTGGAACCTAGCTTACTTGAACTAGGGTTAGCTCATCCCAGCTCCATTCAGCTAATCTCAGCTGGATGGCAGCTCAAGAGAGTTCACCTTAGCTCACCCTAGCTCAAGTCAGCTCAGATCCAGCTCAACTTAGCTGAGTCTAGCTCACCTCAGCTCCCACTAGTTCACAGGGAGCTCTAGCTAGCTCAGCTGAGTTGACAGGAGTTCACCCCAGCTCAGATCCAGCTACATTCAGCTCCACTCAACTCCAGCCAGCTGAAGAAGAATTCATCTCAGCTTAGGAAGCTCAAGTCCAGCTCCCGGGGATTCAGCTTAGCTCATCTCAGTTGAGCTAAGCTACCTTAGCTGCCTCAACCAGCTTGATTCTCCCCGATAGCACCAGACCTAGCTCACCTTAGCTCATTTTGGTAGAAGCTAGCTCACTTTAGCTTGGCTTAGCAACTAGCAAAGAACTAGCAAGCTAAGCCAGCTAGAGTAGCCCCATGCCAGCCTCTTCAGCAGCAGCCAGCTCCAGCTCCAGCTCCAGACTTCTTCTCCTCAGCTCCCTCCTCCAAACCCTAGCTCCAACACCTTCTCCTCTACTCCTCCATTAGCTAAGCTAGCTTAGCTTATCTTAGCTTAGCTTAACTTAGCTATGCTCCAACTTCCTTGGCTTGTACTATCCCAAAAACCCACCTACCAACTCTACCCAACTAGCTCCACCTAAGCTCCACATAAGCTAACCTACTTGGCACCAACCTAACCTACCCACCACCTCCAAAAGACACCTAAAAGTGGCGCCAAAAACTACCCATAACCACCCCTTAATGGCGCCACTTTTCCCTCCAAAATCTCCCCTCATCTCCACCACACAATCTCCCTTGAACCCATCTCCACCATCCACCTAACCCCCCTTCTAGAAGACCCCATGTTGGCGCCAACATGGTGGTGTCTCTCCACCACCAAAAGACACCAACACCACCATAACTACCCCCTTTAACACCTCTTGGGTTGGCGCCAACTCTCCTTAGCCATAGGATCACTAACCACCTCCATTCTTCCATCCTAGCCCTCCATTTCAAGGGGCACCTTAACCCCCCATCCTACCCTATAAAAAGACCACTACCCACCACCATTCAAGCCATCCTTGGCTAGCCATTTCACTCTCATATTCCACCAAGAATCCCACGTCCAAGAGAGAAGAAGAAGAAGAAGATTAAGGGGATATTCTGTCCCCTTGGTGCCTTCCCCTCTTCCCTTCTCTCTTGGGTCACGCCAGCCAAAGGAGAAGCCAGGCAAGGAAGATCTTGGAGGAGATCTTGAAGGTGGTCACGCCACCTTGGAGGAGTTTTTAAGGGTGGTGCACGCCCACCCCTTTGGAGAGAGCATTAAAGGTGGTAGCTTCCACCTTGGAGGAGCTCTCAAGGAAGGAGAAGAAGGAGGCCCTCTTTTCAAGCCAAGGAGCAGCTAGGCTTGGAGCAAGAAGACAACCTTCTTCACCATTGTTACAAGAGGATTTGTGTTTCTTTTCTTGCTTTTAAATTGTTCAATTCTAGTAGAAGCTTTCCTCTACTTGTCCTTGAAAAGAACACTCATTCTACTCAATCAAAAATTGCCTTCTTTTAAGCTTTTTATTGCAGTTGTTTGTTTTGGTTCTAGCACTTATTTCACCTCTTCTTCCTAATTACCCTAGGCCTACACTTGCCTAGAGTGAGCTTAGGAAGAAGATATTTCTATCTTTTAGAATTTTAATCATTTGTAGGTGTTAGTTCTTTTCGCTACAATCTGCCGTTTGCCCTCGTCTTTTCAAAATACAAAAAAATTACATATTGAAAAATATTAAAAAGAAAGTTGAGATTGTATTCCAAGCAAGAGAATCATTATTGCAATTTTTGCCTCCTTGAACGACCCTAGATACTCCCCTATCTAGGATATAAATTTTAAAAGCGAAAGCGGATTCGCGTGTTGCAACGACGTTAAAAAACTGCTTTTACAAATCACGCGTATTTCGCTGTCAGTCCCACATCTGCTAATCTACATCTATCAACCCACCAGACTTATTGGGGTTGGGCTGCATCATCAGCCCACTGATCTGAACAAGTACCTGGTTGGACCAACCAGGCTCTTAATCAAGGTGCTTGTTTTCCAAAACTCCATTGATTTGACCACTCCCTCTCCACCCCATTTTCCGCTCGGCTGAAGGCATTAAATTTAGCGCTTAACGAGAGGCAACCCGTCATCTCAAAAATAGAGACCCGTCTGATTATCCGTCTGTACTCTACGTCTATTGCACCTTGAGTTCAGCCTTAGACAGTTGATCCCACCTCTGGTACACGTATCAGAGCTTAAAATCGTTCGCATCAGTCATTCCCGACCCATTCACCCACCCGATATATCCTGTTCTAAGCCCCTGACCTCAACACTAATTCCTACCCTCCGTTTACAATGAGGACATTGCAAAACTTAGGCATGGGGGGGTGGTAAAGTGCATACATACAAAACCAAGAAAAAATCAGAAGGTCTCACACACAAAAAAATTTGCATATGTCAAAAATGCAAAAAAAATTGAAAAAAATTAAGAAAAAGAACAAAAAAATGGGGGGAGGGAGGAAATTTTGTGAGCCACTTAAGCATAAGGAGTAGAAAAAGAAGAAAAATGACAAAAAGGAGCACAAAATGAAAATGAAAAGAAATAGTCATTAGTAAAAGATTAAGGAATTAACTGAAGTTCTAGACCAGATCAAGAAAAGAAACAAAAGAAAAAGTGCTAAGGAAACATAACAAGAGATTAGCGGGAACGCTGGTCTTAGGCCATTTGGACTAGTACCTTTAGCTTAAAAATTCACGTATCCGTTAAAATCTGGATAATCCTCAAGAGGTTGAGGAAAATGCGAAGCTTGAGTATTAGGTCTAAGGCTTAGGAAGTATTCGGCCTCGTTAACTGACCTCCGGTTTGCGGGGTTCGGTAACCTAAGCACCCAGATTCACACACAGTCTGGTTCAGTACGCATAAAACATCCAAAACACGCAAGAGCGTTTAATATTATGAAAAAGTCACCTAGATTAGGAGCGGCCAATCAACACAAGTTGATTTGGACGAGTTCCCAGCGCGGAGAGGCGGGAAATTCCCCTCGAAGATGCGTAACAACATATCATCTCCTCGGTGCTTGTCTCTTAGGATATTTAAATATCCTACCGGGGGCATGTAAGAACTCTGCTGGTTCAGATACCATGGGCGGCATTATCACAAAATGTCGATCGCCAGGGTCTGGATTCGGCCACGAAACGTCATGGGCGGGATTATCTCGAAATCTCGAAAGCCAGGGTTCTGGGGGTTGCCATGGGCGGGATTATCTCGAAATCTCGAAAGCCAGGGACCTTTGAGGATTGATGATGGGGACGAGGAATCCGATACAGACTGTGTTGAGAAGCTAATCCGAAGCTAGAAATAAAAAGAAAAGAGAGAGAAAAGCTCTCCAAACAAATAAATCTTCTCTCTCTCTCTTACAAAAAATGCACTGCAAACTGAACTTAGGCTAAAAATGTCTCAAGCACGGGTGCTTTAACCGCGGAGTCCAACAAACCCTAGGTTAGTTTCTGTGGGCTGTAGAAACCTTTGCGGAGGACTGAGGCTAAAGCGGAACAGGTCTGGATTTTGGTTGGTACTTGAGTACCTCTAGGCCTATTGTCGGCATTCCCACCTAATCACAAAAGAAAAAGAGAAGCACTTTTCAGAGTTGTTGACAGACACTCAGGGTCTAGAATGGAAGTTAAAACGTTGAAATTTTGCTAAGGGACTAGCAAAAGCTAGGCATGGGGGTATGATGAGATCCTCATCATGAGCCATAACTAGCTCACTTTGACCCAATAAAGAAGATAAAAGCTCCTACATAACCTAGAAGAAGGCCTAACTGAAGGAACAAGTGCTCTGAGAAGAAAACATTAAATAAAGGTTAAAACTGCAATTTTACCATTGCAGTACGTAAACGGGATTTCTCAGAGGCAAAACATAGGTCAAATGGTATAAATGAGATAAAAAGAGGGTTGAGTCAATCAGAAATGGGTTCATGTGCAATCTAAGAACTAAATGACACTTGGTAACCCTAAAACAGACCCGCTTAAATTAACAAGGTTCCGGTCAAAACAAAAAGCAAGTAAACCCTCTAAAAATCATGTAAAAACATACTCTAGGGTTTAGAAGACTTAATTTGGCCTTTGGAACCTAGTTTGACCTAGATTAGGGTCCTAGCTCTTCAATTAACCTAATTTGGATTTTTACGCAAAATGCCCAGTCAAACGAGGTCAAACCTGAATTCCAACTTCGCCATTGGATTCCTTAGGTCCAAATTAGGTTTATACCAAAATTCGGACCTAAGGAGAGGTCATCTTGACCTACTTTACAATTTAGTGCACCCAAATCACAAATTGGTCCCTATCTTTTGAATACCGTTGCAGAGAACCCCCAAGGTTCTTCGCCTCCTTTGCAAACCGGTCTTGCCGCCATTGCTAGGGCAGAACTGAGCTCCGACGAGGTTCGGAGAGGGATTGCTCTCTAATCCCTCATAGATTCCCTCCCAGAAATGGAAGGAGGATTCTCTGAGGAATTCCCTTCCATTTAAGACCGATCTCGATCCCTGGTGTGAACCTAATCTCTCGTGCGAACGCACGAGAGATTTGGGTATCCTAACTCCTTTCCATCTCCGGCGACCAACCTCAGGCAATTACGTGCCCTTCACGCCCTGCACACCCAGTCCAGCACCTATATAAGAACCCACAACTCCGGCCGAAGAGGCTGAGCTTGATTTGGCCGAGTTTCCCCCTTCAATTCCTCTCCTCCTGCCCGGCCAAAAAACCCCCAGCAAGCTCCGGCGAGCCCCCCTCCCCTCCCTCTTCGCTCTTCCACAAAACCAGTGGCAGAGTTAGCTTCCTGACTTCCCTCCGCGTCGCGCAGTACCAGCGCACGCCGCCTCAGCCCCGTCGTCGCCGCCGTTCTCCCCCCACTGGGCGTCATCTTCTCCGGCGACAGCAGGTACTGCTGTCCGCCTTCCGTCCCCTTTCGTCCTTACAATTAGGTTAGAACTCTTCTCCACCCTCTCCTCTCTCTCTTCCCCCAACTATTTTACTTGATTACCCCTCGACAGTACCTAACCGCCTCCATCTTCCTCCCCTCCAACCGCACTCCGGCGAGCCGCCCACACCACTCCGCCACTCCACACGGCTCGCCAACCACCTCGTGAGCTTCGCCTCACCACCAGGAACCCATTCCACCCCATCACTGCCACTCCAGACCTCTACAAGCACCCCCCGACCAACCCACCATCTCCGGCCACAAGTTGACCTAGGCGCACACGCCTAGGCCGACCGACAACCTGCAGCATCACCCACCGCCTTCGCCGTGCTACGGCGAAGGTTTCCAGCTATTCTGATTGGGCCAATAGGCCGTTCTGTGGAATCTCAGGTGAACGCCCCGGCCGCCATTAACAGCCGAAGCAGCAGGAAGCTTGGATAAGCAGCAGGCGTCAGGCTTCCCAGGCGGCAGGTGCAGCAGACTCTCGCAAGTGTCGCGAGGTGACTGAGTTCAGCGAGGAGCACCAGCAGGGCCTTCAGCGTGGGCAATTGCACACGAGAGTCTGCGGGCGCGCGTGAGGGAAGGACGAAACCTTTAGTCCCACATCGTGGGATTACAAACCTCAGGTACACTATAAATTGTATTTGTGATATACTCTTATCGCCTCAGTAAGCACAGGGGTGAGGTCCCTCACTGACCCCAGACCCGCCTCGTCCGCGGCTTGACCACGCGGATCTGGTGGATCCGACCCGACCTAAGCCTACGCACTCCTCGCGCATCACACCACCTGCAGGTGCGCCTGGTCCCGGGTACGGATCCGATCCGATTATGGCTGTGGCTCTGGGAGAGCGTCCGTGAGTGAATTGCTTGATAGAGAGAGAGACGCGCGGGTAGAGGGAGAAAGGTAGGTTTTGTTCTGTGTAGGCACAGGCTGAACGTAGGAGAAGAAAGACTTGGCCGCGAGAAGGAGAAAGAAAGAAAGCAGAAGGAAAGGCAGGAAGAAAAGAGAAGAGAGAAGCAAGGCAAGACCACAGAAGAGAAGAGTAAGAAGCAAAGAAGAAGGAAGGAAAGAAAGGCTTCGCAAGGCAGAAAGAAGAAGATAATCAAGAAGAAAAGGGAAAATACTTTTAAGACGTCTGATCACAAGATCAGACGTCCAATTTCATACTTTTGTCCTAATAACTTTTAATTGCATACATTCACATTTGAATTGATATTTTGAGTAAATTAGAGTGTTCAATTACATTTTGACTAGTATTAAATTCCATTTGCTCCCTGTGTTCGACCTCGGATACTCCGGTTTTCGAGTAATAAAAATCTTTATTTGTTTTGAACGCTCTAGCGGCTATACTACAACACGATATTATCTTTTAACAAACCGCACAAAAGCGCGACGAACATTTTGGGGCCGTTGCCGGGGAGCAATGCACAATTTACCACTAGTCTCTACATTCTTTTTATCATATTGAACACTAACTTGCCCTACTTTGCTTTGATATGATCTTGCAGGTACTTCATGAGAAAATCTATCCCGCAAGTCAACCACTCCAGGGCAAGTAATTTCTTTTCTTCCTTAATCATCCCCTAATCTTTGAAAGACAAAAGGAAGAAAATCAATTTAGGAATCAATTGCCTTCTTTATATAGTAATCACCATCTCTAAGGAAAAACATTTCCTGATTTTGCGAAAATTTCTGCAAATATTCTTGAAGTTGGAGTGATTTTTTTTTTCGGATCCCACAAATTCTTGTGCCTAATTGAAATAACGCTTAATCTCGGCGGACTACACACTTCTTGTTTATAAGTCCAAAGAGAACTTTTGAAAAAGAAGAAGAGGATTGGAAATAGAACCAAATTAGGGTTTCCACATTAGGGTCTTGAAGCGCTAGTCACACATGCCTGTATAAAAGGAAATAAATCCCCCCGCATCAGTGTGCTACCCAAGCCCTTGATTGAAGAAAGCTAAATAAGACAAACCCTAAAATTGAGCTCTAAAATCACTTGAATCTTAAAAATTTTTTTTTGACCTAATAACCTGGGAGTCAAATGAGGGTGATCTCTAGGCTCCGAGCTTAGAATCATTCTGCCATCTATAGGACAGGTCAGGTGAAGTTGACCCCTTGGGTCAACCAACCTCTAAATTAGGTCACAATACCCAAAACATCTAAAGTTCAAGTGAGAACCCTAAAAGCACCTTTGAAATAAAAAGTGATAGACTTAAGAGGTCAAGGTCTCCATTCTGGTCTACCTGGAATCTCAGTGACAAGAGAGGTCGGGTGGGGGAAACCCTGTAACCCGTAGGGACGCTCTACCGTGTAGGGGTCTTTGCGGGACTCTCCCTCTCTGGCTGCCCAGGTAATTCTCAGGTGGATGATTTTCTAATCCAGGGGTCCATCTGCCCCGAACCTCCATAGTCATCCAAACATCTTTGGGTGTCTTGATTGGGTCAAAAACATCTCCAGTCCCTCATCTTTTCTCTTTAGCACACACACATTTTCAGTGGGACTCGTTATTCAGATCTGATCGCTTCATAACACATCTTGATTCCAACTTGATTCTACATCTTGACTCCACCACCTGATCCAAACATGCAGCCGAACCACCTAGGACTACCATTCAAGAAACCTGAATACCACAGATCCATGAGAGATAAAATGATTGAGGATGCCATGAGATTTTATGAAAATGAAGAAACCTCAACAACACTAGGAAACATTCAGGTTGATGTCCCAACAACCACAACCTTTGTCATAACTTGTGTCCAAGTACTATTAGCAGAAGCCAACAAAGGATCAACCCGTGACTTGCTCATTACTGCATACATTGAGATAGAAAAACTGCACAATAGTGAATACCTTCAATGTATGACAAATCCTCGACTTTGGAAGCAACACCAAGATAGTCTTGAAAAATGGGAAGAGATAATGAGATTAGTAAAACAAGTCATTGACCAGAAATACCCGTACATACCACCAACAGAGGATGAGCTATCTTGGAACAACATCGAGGATAAATCTGACCTCGGGTTTGAGGCACAAAATGGTTGTGGATTCCCAACCCAGATGGAGTATAATGCACCTGATATTGAAGAAGGTTGGGAAGCTCCAAATGTAGGAAAAGACCATGATGAGCCCATTTTAGAATCCCAAGACTCCTGCAAGTATGAGAGTAGAACTGAACCTCTCGAGGGTGTAAATTCCGTCCCTTATTCTGATAAGGTGGCCCTCGAAGGTTATTCATACCTAAATTCTAGTAATTCAACCCACATTCTAAGCCTAGAACCTAGATCTGAAACATATTTTGAAGATTTCAAGGCCCCAGAGGAAGAAAATCAATCTCTTAATGAAGAATATGATTTTGGGCCTCGATTTGATGAATATCCCTCGTCAACCTCCTCAGAGGAACTAATCGAGTTTGCGGAAGTCATGCCAATCTACGACACAGAAATCGAGGAGTTGGACGAGCAGGGTTTCAATTGGGTCTGCCCTATTAGCTTAGAATCTGAGCCTCTACCAGATAATGATACTCTTTTAAGCTCAGAATTAACATTTAGGCTAGATCCCAGTCAGGCTGCTGAATATACAACATATGATTTATTCTATGGTGGAACTCATTATCTGGAATCTCATTCAAACTTTGATTTTCGCAAACTCTCCGACGATCTCGAATCTGACCATAACATCGGAGAAAATCTGCCTCCTGATTATAACATATCAATCTTCTTTGAAGCCCACCTGCTCCACATATACAGAACCAATCAAAACCCGTTCCCCACCTCGACCCGCAACCGGACTCAATTTCTATTCTGATTCACCTCTCACTGAGCCGATTGCAGATGATTCAACTCCATATCTATACCGGGTATCGGACACTGATCAGACCACAAATCAGGAGCCTCCATCCTTTGACCGTCCCTGTAGGGATTCCACACCTTACATTGATTATTTTTCGGAACCCTACCCCCACCAGGCTGATTCGACTCAGCCCAAACTCGAGTTTTCACTTCCATATCTATCAGAACATCACTGCATTTGGTGGGTCCCACATCTGCTAATCTACATCTATCAACCCACCAGACTTATTGGGTTTGGGCTGCATCATCAGCCCACTGATCTGAACAAGTACCTGGTTGGACCAACCAGGCTCTTAATCAAGGTGCTTGTTTTCCAAAACTCCATTGATTTGACCACTCCCTCTCCCCCCCATTTTCCACTCGGCTAAAGGCATTAAATTTAGCGCTTAACGAGAGGCAACCCGTCATCTCAAAAATAGAGACCCGTCTGATTATCCGTCTGTACTCTACGTCTATTGCACCTTGAGTTCAGCCTTAGACAGTTGATCCCACCTCTGGTACACGTATCAGAGCTTAAAATCGTTCGCATCAGTCAATCCCGACCCATTCACCCACCCGATATATCCTATTCTAAGCCCCTGACCTCAACACTAATTCCTACCCTCCGTTTACAATGAGGACATTGCAAAACTTAGGCATGGGGGGGTGGTAAAGTGCATACATACAAAACCAAGAAAAAATCAGAATGTCTCACACACAAAAAAAATTGCATATGTCAAAAATGCAAAAAAAATTGAAAAAAATTAAGAAAAAGAACAAAAAAATGGGGGGAGGGAGGAAATTTTGTGAGCCACTTAAGCATAAGGAGGAGAAAAAGAAGAAAAATGACAAAAAAGAGCACAAAATGAAAATGAAAAGAAATAGTCATTAGTAAAAGATTAAGGAATTAACTGAAGTTCTAGACCAGATCAAGAAAAGAAACAAAAGAAAAAGTGCTAAGGAAACATAACAAGAGATTAGCGGGAACGCTGGTCTTAGGCCATTTGGGCTAGTACCTTTAGCTTAAAAATTCACGTATCCGTTAAAATCTGGATAATCCTCAAGAGGTTGAGGAAAATGCGAAGCTTGAGTATTAGGTCTAAGGCTTAGGAAGTATTCGGCCTCGTTAACTGACCTCCGGTTTGCGGGGTTCGGTAACCTAAGCACCCAGATTCACACACAGTCTGGTTCAGTACGCATAAAACATCCAAAACACGCAAGAGCGTTTAATATTATGAAAAAGTCACCTAGATTAGGAGCGGCCAATCAACACAAGTTGATTTGGACGAGTTCCCAGCGCGGAGAGGCGGGAAATTCCCCTCGAAGATGCGTAACAACATATCATCTCCTCGGTGCTTGTCTCTTAGGATATTTAAATATCCTACCGGGGGCATGTAAGAACTCTGCTGGTTCAGATACCATGGGCGGCATTATCACAAAATGTCGATCGCCAGGGTCTGGATTCGGCCACGAAACGTCATGGGCGGGATTATCTCGAAATCTCGAAAGCCAGGGTTCTGGGGGTTGCCATGGGCGGGATTATCTCGAAATCTCGAAAGCCAGGGACCTTTGAGGATTGATGATGGGGACGAGGAATCCGATACAGACCGTGTTGAGAAGCTAATCCGAAGCTAGAAATAAAAAGAAAAGAGAGAGAAAAGCTCTCCAAACAAATAAATCTTCTCTCTCTCTCTTACAAAAAACGCACTGCAAACTGAACTTAGGCTAAAAATGTCTCAAGCACGGGTGCTTTAACCGCGGAGTCCAACAAACCCTAGGTTAGTTTCTGTGGGCCGTAGAAACCTTTGCGGAGGACTGAGGCTAAAGCGGAACAGGTCTGGATTTTGGTTGGTACTTGAGTACCTCTAGGCCTATTGTCGGCATTCCCACCTAATCACAAAAGAAAAAGAGAAGCACTTTTCAGAGTTGTTAACAGACACTCAGTGTCTAGAATGGAAGTTAAAACTTTGAAATTTTGCTATGGGACTAGCAAAAGCTAGGCATGGGGGTATGATGAGATCCTCATCATGAGCCATAACTAGCTCATTTTGACCCAATAAAGAAGATAAAAGCTCCTACATAACCTAGAAAAAGGCCTAACTGAAGGAACAAGTGCTCTAAGAAGAAAACATGAAATAAAGGTTAAAACTGTAATTTTACCATTGCAGTACGTAAACGGGATTTCTCAGAGGCAAAACATAGGTCAAATGGTATAAATGAGATAAAAAGAGGGTTGAGTCAATCAGAAATGGTTTCATGTGCAATCTAAGAACTAAATGACACTTGGTAACCCTAAAACAGACCCGCTTAAATTAACAAGGTTCCGGTCAAAACAAAAAGCAAGTAAACCCTCTAAAAATCATGGAAAAACATACTCTAGGGTTTAGAACACTTAATTTGGCCTTTGGAACCTAGTTTGACCTAGATTAAGGTCCTAGCTCTTCAATTAACCTAATTTGGGTTTTCACGCAAAATGTCTAGTCAAACGAGGTCAAACCTGAAATCCAACTTCTCCATTGGATTCCTTAGGTCCAAATTAGGTTTATACCAAAATTTGGACCTAAGGAGACGTCATCTTGACCTACTTTGCAATTTAGTGCACCCAAATCACAAATTGGTCCCTATCTTTTGAATACCGTTGCAGAGAACCCCCAAGGTTCTTCGCCTCCTTTGCAAACCGGTCTTGCCGCCATTGCTAGGGCAGAACTGAGCTCCGACGAGGTTCGGAGAGGGATTGCTCTCTAATCCCTCAGAGATTCCCTCCCAGAAATGGAAGGAGGATTCTCTGAGGAATTCCCTTCCATTTAAGACCGATCTCAATCCCTGGTGTGAACCCAATCTCTCGTGCGAACGCACGAGAGATTTGGGTATCCTAACTCCTTTCCATCTCCGGCGACCAACCTCAGGCAATTACGTGCCCTTCACGCCCTGCACACCCAGTCCAGCGCCTATATAAGAACCCACAACTCCGGCCGAAGAGGCTGAGCTTGATTTGGCTGAGTTTCCCCCTTCAATTCCTCTCCTCCTGCCTGGCCAAAATACCCCCAGCAAGCTCCGGCGAGCCCCCCTCCCCTCCCTCTTCGCTCTTCCACAAAACCAGTGGCAGAGTTAGCTTCCTGACTTCCCTCCGCGTCGCGCAGTACCAGCGCACGCCGCCTCTGCCCCGTCGTCGCCGCCGTTCTCCCCCCACTGGGCGTCATCTTCTCCGGCGACAGCAGGTACTGCTGTCCGCCTTCCGTCCCCTTTCATCCTTACAATTAGGTTAGAACTCTTCTCCACCCTCTCCTCTCTCTTTTCCCCCAACTATTTTACTTGATTACCCCTCGACAGTACCTAACCGCCTCCATCTTCCTCGCCTCCGACCGCACTCCGACGAGCCGCCCACACCACTCCGCCACTCCACATGGCTCGCCAACCACCTCGTGGGCTTCGCCTCACCACCCGGAACCCATTCCACCCCATCACTGCCACTCCAGACCTCTACAAGCACCCCCCGACCAACCCACCATCTCCGGCCACAGGTTGACCCAGGCGCGCATGCCTAGGCCGACCGACAACCTGCAACATCACCCACCGCCTTCGCCGTGCTACGGCGAAGGTTTCCAGCTATTCTGATTGGGCCAATAGGCCGTTCTGTGGAATCTCAGGTGAACGCCCCGGCCGCCATTAACAGCCGAAGCAGCAGGAAGCTTGGAGCAGCAGCAGGCATCAGGCTTCCCAGGCGGCAGGTGCAGCAGACTCTCGCAAGTGTCGCGAGGTGGCTGAGTTCAGCGAGGAGCACCAGCAGGGCCTTCAGCGTGGGCAATTGCACACGAGAGTCTGCGGGCGCGCGTGAGGGAAGGACGAAACCTTTAGTCCCACATCGTGGGATTACAAACCTCAGGTACACTATAAATTGTATTTGTGATATACTCTTATCGCCTCAGTAAGCACAGGGGTGAGGTCCCTCACTGACCCTACACCCGCCTCGTCTGCGGCTTAACCACGCGGATCTGGCGGATCCGACCCGACCTAAGCCTACGCACTCCTCGTGCATCACACCACCTGCAGGTGCGCCTGGTCCCGGGTACGGATCCGATCCGATTATGGCTGTGGCTCTGGGAGAGCGTCCGTGAGTGAATTGCTTGAGAGAGAGAGAGACGCGCGGGTAGAGGGAGAAAGGTAGGTTTTGTTCTGTGTAGGCACAGGCTAAACGCAGGAGAAGAAAGACTTGGCCGCGAGAAGGAGAAAGAAAGAAAGCAGAAGGAAAGGCAGGAAGAACAGAGAAGAGAGAAGCAAGGCAAGACCACAGAAGAGAAGAGTAAGAAGCAAAGAAGAAGGAAGGAAAGAAAGGCTTCGCAAGGCAGAAAGAAGAAGATAATCAAGAAGAAAAGGGAAAATACTTTTAAGACGTCTGATCACAAGATCAGACGTCCAATTTCATACTTTTGTCCTAATAACTTTTAATTGCATACATTCACATTTGAATTGATATTTTGAGTAAATTAGAGTGTTCAATTACATTTTGACTAGTATTAAATTCCATTTGCTCCCTGTGTTCGATCTCGGATACTCCGGTTTTCGAGTAATAAAAATCTTTATTTGTTTTGAACGCTTTAGCGGCTATACTACAACGCGATATTATCTTTTAACAAACCGCACAAAAGCGCGACGAACAACAACTAAGAAGTAAATAAAAGCATGTAAATATGAAGAACTAGCTACTAATATAGCAGAAAATAAGGGCATTCGGAGGTGGGCTCTGATGGCCTTTGAATGGTTGAGAGGAGGAGGGGTGGCCAATGGTGGTTAGGCTGGCCCTTGGAGAGAGTTTGGAGAGGTGATCAGCATCCTGACATAGATATGGTGGCAGCCATGGTGCACAACTCGTGGAGGTGGAATGGAGATGAATGTAGCAAACCTAAGTGTGAATGAGTGCCAAGAATGGGATGGGTGAAAATGGCCATCCCTTAGGTCTTTTTATAGACCTAAGGGAGACTCTCTAGAGAAGTGCGTAACTCTCTAGAGAGAGCCCCATTGGTGGCCGACCAAGTGAGAGAGAGAGAGGTGGTTCTTAGATCCATTAAAAGTGGATCTCAATTTGAATGGCTCTTGGTTGCTAATTTTGGCAACCAAGAGTGGCGCCACCTTTGGAAGAGAGTTCTAGAGAACTCTAGATGAGTGTGTGTTCATGAATGGGTGTGTGTGTGTGTGAGTGTGTGGCCGTGCCCTATGTGGCTAAGTGGTTTAGGTTAGGTCCTAAGGGGTTTAGGTTGGTGTAGGCCTTAAATTAGGGTTGCAAACCCTAATTGCTAAGAAGGAATTGCAATTAAACTTAACACAAGTTTAATTGAATGAGTGTGAACCTAATTGAGAGTGAAATAACTCAATTAGGTTGGGCTTAGGTCAATTGGACTCCCACTGAGTCCAATTGGACTTGTGTGGGTTGAGATCTGAGCTCAATTGGACCCTATGAGTCCAATTGACTAGGCAATGGTAATTGACTATGATCTAAGTCAATTAGGTTTAGTGAGGACCTAATTAGGTCCTTAGGGAGGTCTAGAGGTGATGTACTAGGGTTGGGGTACCTTAATTTAGGTTCCTATGGGGTTGGAATTGGAGTCTTAAGGTTTCCTTGGGTGCGGTGACCTGATCTAAGGGTGGCTAAGGCTTGGGGAAGTTTCTAGGCTATCCTAAGGCTAGGATGGACCTAAGTTCTTCACATTTTACTACTTTATTCCTACTTAACAGAGTAGCATACCTTAACTCCCTTACATTATTATCTACTACATCTAATCTAGGTCTTCTGCTCCAGCTCTACTGCAACACCCGTTATTCTTCTATTCTCCTGATCCAGCTTCAGATCTAGCTTATTACCTGTAATTGGCATAATGCACCTAATCAGCAAATTATAGCATTATTTTATGCATAGCTAAAAGAAAGCAGCAAAGATGTAAATAATGCTTATGCATACATGAATTACCTTGACTTATGCTAAGTCCTAGCCTAATTTAGGTCAATTAAGACCTATGATTGATACGCAATCACTTATGGGTTCCAAACTGGGGCCTTTGATCCCAGTTTTTCTGATCCTTCCTTCTCTCCATCCTCGTCTTATGAGGATGCATATGCAATGCAAGAGAATGTTAGGTCCAACCCATATTCCAACACTTATAACTCGAGATGGAGCAACCACCCTAACTTCTCCTGGAAAAATCAGGGGCAACAGGCCCAATCTCGACCCAGCAACTATGCATCTCAAAAACCTATGGGTCAGGGTCAAGTATACACCCAGTTGCCCCTGAGACCGGTTACTCGGCCATCTTGGAATGCCCAACAATCCGCAGGGCAGGCTAATTTAAACTAGTAGATGGTGGAAATGCAAGGATCCATGCTTTAGCATATGCAACAAATGAAGACATCATTGGATAACTTGCAATCCAGGTTAATTGCTAACACCCGACATCCCAGATCTCTACCATCCCAACCTGTACCCAACCCACGCAATGTGCAAAATCATGGCAATAGTGCCCAAGGGTGAGAGAATCAAAAGGACTCACATGCACATGCTCAGGTGGTTGAGCAGGGTCCCTCATCTTCTTCTTCTTCTGGTTACATGACTAACCAAGGACCTCCAATCTTCACTAGCCCACCTCAAGAGCCAAACCCGTATGCCTCTGCAAACTCTATCACCTTGAGAAGTGGAAAGCAAACCCGGGACACTAAATTGCCTTCTAGATGCCAAAACCTTAAAGAACTTGAGAGAGAAGAGGAGATTAAAGAAGACAATAAGGCCTAGGGACCGAAAATTGAAAATCCCACCAATATCTCGTTCCCTGAAGCCCTATTGAAAACCAAGAAGAAGAAAACCCTAGATAGCAACGAGGAGCTTCTGGATTTATCCAAGAGTGTAGAGATCAATATTCTGCTCCTCGATACTATTAAGCACATCCCGACTTATGCTAAATTTTTGAAAGAACTATGTACCCAAAAGCATAAATCGAGAGAACCCACTCCGAGGAAGGTGATTCTCTCTGAGCAGGCAAGTTCTGTGATACTGCATCACCTTTCTCAAAAGAAGAAAGATCTAGGTGCCCCCTTGATCTCATGCATTATTGGGGAATACACTTTTGATAGGGCACTATTGGATCTAGGTGCATCCATCAACCTAATCCCAACTTCTCTTTATGAGAAGTTTGGGTTAGGTGAACTAAAGCCAACCTCAGTAATGCTACAATTAATGGATCGATCAGTCACCACACCGAGAGGGGTTATTGAGGACGTAATTGTCAAGGTCCAGGATTTCTATTTTCCTGTAGATTTCCTCATCCTTGACATGGATGTACCTAATGATTTGAGGAACATGCCCATCATTCTGGGGCGTCCGTTCCTAGCTACCGCCAAGGCCAACATAAACTGTGAAAGCAATAGTTTGGAGATTGCCTTTGGGGATAAGAAATTAACTCTGGATATTTTTAAGGCGATAAGAGGATTTGAGGACTGTGGATTCATTGAGGAGCTCAAGGATCAGGATCTTGAGAATTGTATGACAATCAGTGCACTCGAGGACTCCACTAGCTTTAACGTATCCAACCCACAACCCTCCTCCGTGGTAGACCTGCCACATCTTGAAGAGGCTGTTGATTTTGTTCATTCCCAGCCTCTTCCACTGGATCGTCCTGATGAATCTTCATCAGCATCCTCCCTACCTTCTATTATAAACCCACCCCAGCTGGAATTAAAACCATTGCCTAAAAATTTGAAATATGAGTTCTTAGGACTTGGAAACACGCTCCCTGTGATTATTAGTGTTGATTTGGCTAAGGAGCAAGAATCTAGGTTAATTAAGGTCCTTAAGAACAATAAGAAGGCAATTGGTTGGACCATCCACGACCTTAGGGGGATCGAGCCATCTTATTATAATCATCGTATTTTCATGGAAGATGGATCCCGCCCTTCTCATGAAATGCAAATGAGACTAAACCCGAATATGCGAGAAGTGGTCAAGAAGGAGATAATCAAGTGGCTTGATGCTAGGATTATTTACTCAATCTCGGATAGTCCGTGGGTTAGCCCCATTCAGATTGTACCCAAGAAGGCGGGGATAACCGTTGCGACTAATGAGAAAGGGGAAATCTTCACCACTCGTTCATCTTCTACTTGGAGAGTCTGTATTGACTATAGGAAGCTAAACAAACCACTAACAAGGATCACTTTCCCTCGCCATTCATCGATCAAATCCTCGAAAGGTTAGCTGGGAAAAAATATTTTTGCTTCCTGGACGGTTATGCGGGATATAACCAAGTCCCTACCCATCCTAAAGACCAGGAAAACACAACTTTCACATGTCCCTATGGAACCTTTGCATTTCGTAGAATGCCGTTCGAGCTTTGCAATGCACCTGCGACTTTTCAAAGGTGCATGCTGGCCATCTTTTCTGACATGGTGGGAGATTGTCTTGAGGTGTTCATGGATGATTTCTCTATTTTCGGAGATTCTTTTGAGTCTTTCCTAGCTAACCTGGAATTGATCCTCCAGAGATGCATCAAAACACGGCTGGTCCTTAGCTGGGAAAAGAGCCACTTTATGACTCAGATAGGCATCATCCTGGGTCACATGGTCTCTGGTCGGGGTATTGAAGTTGATAAAGCTAAGGTGGATGCTATCTCTAGACTTCCTCCACCCACATCCGTAAAACCGATCCGCTATTTCCTTGGGCATGTGGGTTTTTACAGAAGATTCATCAAGGATTTCTCAAAGGTTGCTCAACCCCTGAGTAACCTTCTGGCCAAAGACACGCCGTTCGAGTTTGATGAATCATGTCGTAAGGCATTTGATTTATTGAAAACGGCAGTCACTTGTGCCCCGTGTTGCAACCACCAGTCTGGACAACCCCATTTAAGATTATGATTAACACATTTGATTATGCCTCGGGGTTGTCTTAAGTCAAAAGATTAAGAAAAAGCCCTCTTTAATTTACTATGCTAGCAAGACTCTGGACGAGGCCCAAAGGAACTACACCGTTACTAAAAAAGAATTGCTAGCCGTAGTTTTTGCTTTAGAAAAATTCAGGGCTTATCTATTAGGTTCTTGTGTAAACATCTATACCAACCACTCGACCTTGAAACATCTCTTAGCCAAAAAGGATGCCAAACCCCGACTTATTCGCTGGATTCAGCTACTTCAAGAGTTCAAGCTTGAAATCAAGGATAAATCTGGGGAACAAAATGTAGTGGTCGATCACCTCTTGAGAATCCTAATTGATTATTGACAAGTCGATTCTTCGCTTTTAAAGTCATTTGTTGTTTTATGTGGTGGAAAAATCGACTAATCAATAATTAAAATAACCACTCAATTAGGAACGAGTCGTGTCCATAGGGAGGCAATGATGCAATAAAATCTCGATTATTTCGTATTCGTTCAATCTCGTGAGAAACCCATAGTCAAATCTAACATGAAAAGCAACGGAAAGAAGATGCACAATAACTTGAAAATGTAAGGGTAGATGTGTAATTTTTCCTCACTGAAATATTCAATAAATATGTGAGGATTTTATGTAATTTTCAATTGTCATGTATTAGAGAAATTTTGTGCACATTTTAATCCCAAAACCAATGTCAAACAATGTTAATCACAAATTGGCATGAAATGTAAGAAAGCTTGAGTATAAAGTTGCAATCTCACCACAATAAAATATTCATAAATCAAAATTCCTTTTCCTGACAATGGCATGAAATGTAATTACTAATTAGACTAAAAATAGAGGATTTTACCTCTCTCCTCCTCGCGATCAGGAGAGAGGTTCAATCGAGGAGAGGTTTGCACAGGTGATTGGATAAAGTGAGGCCGTCGCAGTGGTGGCAGCCATACGTCGAGCGGTGGCCGGAGCTGGCCTGCCGGAGGAGAATGGTAGCGGCGGTGAAGAAGTTGTTGCTGCCGCAGGGTGCACATGGAGGTGGAGCACGTGCTGCAGGCTAGAGCCCACGAACTGCTGTGCGCTAGAGGTGCGCTGGAGGTGGCGGCGAGGCGCGGAAGGAGTAGGCGCAGGCTCTGCAGGAGGGAGGCATGGGTTCTGCAGGTGGGAGGCGCTGGTTCTGCTGCGCACTAGAGGTGGTCGGCGAGGGCAGTGAAGGAGCGGGCGCACATTCTAGGTGCGCGTTCTGGGCACTGCAGGTTCGAGCATGCGTTGTGGACACGCGTGCTGCAAGAAGGCGCTGGAAGCGAGCGCTACAGCAGGTGCGCTCTGCAGGCTGCAAGGCAGGCACGCTGGAGTGGGCGCGCTGGAGGCTGGAGTGGCGCTGTTGCAGGAGGTGAGGTGCGCCGAGGTTGCAAGGAAGGCGCGGGCGTGAAGGCGGTTGTTGCTACAGGCGTGCGGCAGGGGTGCATGTGGGCTGGGGATGGCGGTGGAGGCTGGAAGGCTTGTGCAGCTGGAGGGATGCGGGCATGAAGTGGAGGCCGGTTGCTGCTGTGTGTGGGGATGAAGCTTCAAACATCCAGGAAACTTCCCAGATGTCTTAACTAACGTGGACGTGAAGTTGCAGTGGCGGTTGTTGGTGATGACGGCAAGGGTGGTGCATGCTGAGGTGTTCACGGTAATGCAGATGAGCTCCAGATGGTGGTGTGGCCTGTCACACCACACGCCCACGGTGATGGAGGCTCGTCGCCACGGTTGAGGCCGGTGGTGGTGGAATGGACGAGAGATGAACTCTCTGCATAGTGGTGGATCGGGGGTGGTGGCCTCCCCAGCTCAACAGCCTCCCTCCTTTTGTAGCCACCTTCATGGATTTGAATGGAGAGGCGGGAGCAGATCCACATTCTCCACTCGTCCTTGAATGCAGGTTTCAGTGCGGCAACTGGTGGTGTTGGAGCAGCAACTGAAGGAAATGCAGTCGTTGCTGAAAAAGAAGAATAAAAATAATGTTAAAATATTATGATTATTTATATACAAACCCTCAACTTTTATATTAACTTAAATTAATGCATGCAATGCACCTAATTGGTTAACTAATTAAATGAATGCAATTCTAAGTTAATTCTAAATGCATTTAAATATGAATGCAATGCATGAATTATGTAATTAAATTGGAAATATGAATTAACCTATTTACATCCTAATTTATGCTAAATAAATGTTAGAATTAACTTAATGTCTAGGCACTTAAATACTTAAATAGCCCACAAATATGGGCTAATCGAATACCCCCATGCCTAATTTTTGCTAGTCTCTAGCAAATCCAAGCAAAAACCTAGCACTCCAAGTAGACTAGTCAACCCAATCGGTCTTCCTTTAGAGACATATTAAGTTCAGACTCTAGACCTAAGGTTCCCAAGTAGTTGCTAAGTTACAGACTAGGTCGGCTAAAGACTAGTTGCAGGCATAAGTTTCCCTGATTTCTGACTCTACCCTAAGGTTTATTGATCCCTGAGATTAAAGCATCCGTGCATGTGAATTGGTCTAGGTTATTTGAGTTAAAGGAATTTTTTTTTATTCCTCTAAGTCTAACCTCGGATCAACTATCAACACGGTCTGTGTCGGATTCATTGTCCCCATTACCATACCTCGAAGGGTGCCTGGCTTTCGATGCTTCAAGATAACACCACCCATAACGACCCAAGAACTCCTGGCAATCGACACTTTGAGATAGTATCGCCCATGGATTTCTTAGGCGAATTTAGGCCTATGGCAATCGGTACTTCGAGATAGGGCCGCCCATGGTACCTGAACCGCACAATGCGCTTACATGCCCCCAGTAGGATGTATATCCTAAGAGACAAGCACCGAGGGGGTAATATGTTATCATCGCATCCTCAAGGTGAGTATATACTCCACCTCTCCTGCGGCAGGAACTCTTCTAATCAAATTGTGTTTTCAAGCCTGTCCTAAGTCAAAACTAAGAGAACCAAATCTCTTTTACGAAAGAAAGAAATTAAGTTGATTTCCAGACCAAGTGTGTGAAATTTGGATGCTTGGGTTATAAGGACCCGTAAACCAAAAGGTAAAACAAGACTCCAGGTACTACCCCACCTTTTAACTCAAACCCTAGCTTTCCTTCCTCAGCCTCTTGAGGAATGGTCCGCAACTTAACTCCTACTTAAGTTTTTAAGTCCACAAAGGACCCTAAAGGTCTAAAGCTAGTAGCTCATTTAGCTTCTAAAGTTTGACCCTAGAATTAACTTATTCTACCCTAGAGTTCTGATTTGCTCAAGATTGCAAGATCTAGCCAGTTAAACTCAAAACTTTTTTTTTATGCAAATGTATGCAATGAATGCACTATGCTATGTATATCCCCAAGTACACCCCCCTATGCCTAAAATCTGCAATGTCCTCATTGCATAGAAGGATATTACCTAGGTCAAAGTTGGGCTGAATAGCAAAGAACCTACAAATCAGGTTCAAGGATTGCAGAAATATGCCCTAAAAATGAGCAAAGTAATGCTGGCATAGAAAATAGGTAACCTAGGATGTTAGCGAGCTGATAATGAATCCCGATAGCAAATGCTTACCCAACCAAGATGGGAATGAAATCTTCCCAGGTCACCAGAGGAGGTTCTAAAGGATAAACAGGTACAACAACCTCCAAAGGGGTAGGGGGAGCATGACAAGGATCCTCCAAAAAGAATGGGGAAGGAATGGTGAAGAGATCAAACCCCAGGGTAATGGACTGACTAAAGAAATCATCAATCCATACCCGATACTCCATTACGGGAAATATTGGTTTGTTAAGCCCCCCGATCATAACAAAAGTGAGCAATTCCCTAAGGCAAGGATCGTCTAGGGTGTCCAAGTTTCGAGGTTGCAGGATGGCCATAAGATCTAGGTTGGGTTTAATCAGCTCGGTGTCCATCCCTAACACTCTTTCCAAACCCTCAATTACATCCCTAGCATTCCTTGCACCATCACATTTATCTTCCTGCCCTTCATCAGGAGTCACAATTTCGCCTTCAGATATAAGCGAATCAGAGGGTGACTTCAAAATAAATGAAGGCAGGTTGGAAGCAATAGATCTAGGGATTATCCTGTCAATGTCATCCCCGGGTTTTTGTTCTTTACTCAAATCTTCCCTGGAGTCTATATGTGAATCCACATAAATCTTAGAAGTTGCTTCCAAATTTTCCATCATTTCATCATGAGGAGAAATATCATCAATGGGTGTGCTAAGGAAACCTAATTTGGTCAAATTTGTGACATCCTCAAGGGCTAACTCTTCAAATACGACATAATCACCCTTAGTGTCACTCCAAATCTTGAATACAGGTTCCTCATATAATTCGCCTTTCTCCTCATCATATTATTCATCATATACCCAAGGTCTAGAATCATTTAATATCTCAGCAGATCCCTTAGGGTGCTCTATCTAAGGTAAATGGTTTACAATGGTAACATCGGACTCCTCAGATAGGTTAATTTCTTGAGGGTTAGGTTCCCTAAGGGTGGGCTTGAGTTCCATCTCATGATTAGAAGGGAGGGTAGGATTAATAACTTGACTTCGACCCACTTCATCAAATGTCATGAAAATACTATCATCTAGGTCGAGGTCTTCCAATGGTACCATCATTCCCTTCTTTCGACTCCAATATAATTCAAGTGTATACTCAACCTTATCATCATCTTCCTCGGGTTGCCACCTTTCTTCATCCAGTGCATAGCTACTTTCATATGTATCTTCCTCCCACTTAAGGCGTGGATCTCTCAAGGAAGTGTCATCTAATGGGGAGGTTTCAAAATCGATCCTCGAAAAGTAGCTATTCTCCCCAAAATTTCCCTCCAACTTAAAGTGTAGCTCTCCCACGGGAGATGCATCTATTGTAGAGGGGTGTACGTCATCCTCAATGGGGTAGATTGGGTGATTAATTTCATCTCTTTCTTGTTGGCCTACCGTTTGTCGCGCTTTTGTGCGGTTTGTTAAAAGATAATATCGCGTTGTAGTATAGCCGCTAAAGCGTTCAAAACAAATAAAGATTTTTATTACTCGAACAGCTAGAGTATCCGAGGTCGAACACAGGGAGCAATCTCAGTACTTTGTAAAACCCAAGAATACAACTGTTAAATGCAAATAATAATTGATTCAAAGAGTTTTTAAAAAAAAATAGAATTAGACGTCTGATTTATGTATCAGACGTCTTAAATGTGATCTTTCTCTCTTCCTTCTTCTCCTTTCTGCTTTTGTATATTTCCTTCTTCTGCTTTGTCTTTCTGATCTCTTTGCAATCTTCCTTGTCCTTCTTCTTCTTCTCTGCGAAGACTTCTAATCTTTCTGCTTTCCTTCTTCTCCTGCGAAGGCTTCTTTCTTTTTCTTCTGTCTTCTTCGTTGGCTTGCTTTTCCTTCTTCTGCAGCGACCAAGTCCTTCTGCGATCAGCCTGCCTGCACAGGAGCAAAACCTAACCCTTCTCCCTCTACCCGCGCGTCTCTCTCTCTCAAGCAAGTCACTCCGAGCTGCTCTCCCAGAGCCACAGGCATAATCGGGTCGGATCGTACCCGGGACCAGGCGCACCTGAAGGTGGTGTGATGCGCGAGGAGTGCGTAGGTCTAGGTCGGGTCGGATCCGCCAAGTCCGCGTGGTCAGGCCGCGGACGAGGCGGGTGGGGCCAGTGAGGGACCTCACCCCTGTGCTTAATGAGGCGATAAGAGTATATCACAAAAACAATTTATAGTGTACCTGAGGTTTGTAATCCCACGATGTGGGACTAAAGGTTTCGTCCTTCCCTCACGCGCGCCGGCAGACTCTCGTGTGCAATTGCCCACGCTGAAGGCCCTGCTGGTGCTCCTTGCTGAACTCAGTCACCTCGCAACACTTGCGAGAGTCTGCTGCACCTGCCGCCTGGGAAGCCTGATGCCTGCTGCTGCTCCAAGCTTCCTGCTGCTAATGGCTATTAATGGCGGCCGGGGCATTCACCTGAGATTCCACAGAACGACCTATTGGCCCAATCAGAACAGCTGGAAACCTTCGCCGTAGCACGGCGAAGGCGGTGGGTGATGCTGCAGGTTGTCGGTCGGCCTAGGCGTGTGCGCCTAGGTCAACCTGTGGCCGGAGATGGTGGGTTGGTCGGGGGGTTCTTGTAGAGGTCTGGAGTAGCAGTGATGGGGTGGAATGGGTTCCTGGTGGTGAGGCGAAACTCACGAGGTGGTTGGCGAGCCGTGTGGAGTGGCGGAGTGCTGTGGGCGGCTCGCCGGAGTGCGGTCGGAGGCGAGGAAGATGGAGGCAGTTAGGTACTGTCGAGGGGTAATCAAGTAAAATAGTTGGGGGAAAAGAGAGAGGAGAGGGTGGAGAACGTATCTGGGGTTGTCTGGAGGGAAGGGAGGCGGCGGAGAGGACGGCTCGTAACTGCCGTCGTCTGGGAAGAAAGACCCTGAGGGAGGAAGCGGCGACGAAGACGAGGTCAGAAGCGCGCGCGTAGGGTACGGTGCGACGCGGGAGGAAGCGGCGGAGAGGACTCTGCTGCTGGTATGGCAGTAGAGCGACGAGAAGGAGGGGAGGAGGTCGCCGGAGCTTGTGGGTCGTTTGGTCGGAGATGGGAGAGGGAGGAATTTGGAAGGGATCTCCGTCAAAATCAAGCTTATCCCCTTCGGCCGGAGTTGTGGGTTCTTATATAGGCGCTGGACTGGGTGTGCCGGGCGTGAAGGGCACGTAATTGCCTGAGGTTGGTCGCCGGAGATGGAAAGGAGTTAGGATACCCAAATCTCTCGTGCATTCGCACGAGAGATTGGGTTCACACCAGCGATTGTAATTGACTTTATAAGGAAGGGAATTCCTCAGAGAATCCTCCTTCCATTTCTGGGGGGGAATCTCTGAGGGATTAGAGAGCAATCCCTCTCCGAACCTCGCCGGAGCTCGGTTCTACCCTAGCAATGGCGGCAGGACCGGTTTGCAAAGGAGGCGAAGAACCTAGGGGGTTCTCTGCAACGGTATTCAAAAGATAGGGACCAATTTGTGATTTGGGTGTACTAAATTACAAAGTAGGGCAAGATGACCTCTCCTTAGGTCCAAATTTTGGTATAAACCTAATTTGGACCTAAGGAATCCAATGGCGAAGTTGGATTTCAGGTTTGAGCTCGTTTGATTGGACATTTTGCGTAAAAACCCAAATTAGGTTAATTGAAGAGCTAGGACCCTAATCTAGGTCAAACTAGGTTCCAAAGGCCAAATTAAGTGTTCTAAACCCTAGAGTATGTTTTTCCACGATTTGTAGAGGGTTTACTTTCTTTTTGATCTGACCGGAACCTTGTTAATTTAAGCGGGTCTATTTTAGGGTTACCAAGTGTCATTTAGTTCTTAGATTGCACATGAACCCATTTCAGATTGACTCAACCCACTTTTTATCTTACTTAGACCATTTGACCTATGTTTTGCCTCTGAGAAATCCCGTTTATGTACTGCAATGGTAAAATTGCAGTTTTAACCTTTATTTCATGTTTTCTTCTCAGAGCACTTGTTCCTTCAGTTAGGCCTTCTTCTAGGTTATGTAGGAGCTTTTATCTTCTTTATTGGGTCAAAATGAGCTAGTTATGGCTCATGATGAGGCTCTCATCATACCCCCATGCCAAGCTTTTGCTAGTCCCTTAGCAAAATTTCAAAGTTTCAACTTCCATTCTAGACCCTGAGTGTTTGTCAACAATGATAAGAGCTTCTCCTTTTCTTTTGTGATTAGGTGGGAATGCCGACAATAGGCCTTGAGGTTCTCAAGTACCAACCAAAATCCGGACCTGTTCCGCTTTAGCCTCAGTCTTCTGCAAAGGTTTCTACGGCCCACAAAAACTAACCTAGGGTTTGTTGGACTCCGCGGTTAAAGCACCCGTGCTTGAGATATTTTTAGCCTAAGTTCAGTTTGCAGTGCATTTTTTTGTAAGAGAGAGATAGAAGATTTATTTGTTTGGAGAGCTTTTCTCTCTATTTTCTTTTTATTTCTAGCTTCGGATTAGCTTCTCAACACGGTCTGTATCGGATTCCTCGTCCCCATCATCAATCCTCAAGGGTCCCTGGCTTTCGAGATTTCGAGATAACCCCACCCATGGCAACCCCCGGAACCCTGGCTTTCGAGATTTCGAGATAATCCCGCCCATGGCGTTCCGTGGCCAAATTCAGACCCTGGCGATCGACATTTCGTGATAATGCCGCCCATGGTATCTGAACCAGCAGAGTGCTTACATGCCCCCGGTAGGATATTTAAATATCCCAAGAGACAAGCACCGAGGAGACGATATGTTGTTACGCATCTTCGAGGGGGATTTCCCGCCTCTCCGCGCTGGGAACTCGTCCAAATCAATTTGTGTTGATTGACCGCTCCTAATCTAGGTGACTTTTTCAGAACATTAAACGCTTTTCACGTGATTTGGATGTTTATGCGCACTGAACCAGACTGTGTGTGAATTTGGGTGCTTAGGTTACCGAATCCCGCAAATCGGAGGTCAATTAACGAGGCCAAATACTTCCTAAGCCTTAGACCTAATACTCAAGCTTCACATTTTCCTCAACCTCTTGAGGATTATCCAGATTTTAACGGATACGTGAATTTTTAAGCTAAAGGTACTAGCCCAAAAAGCCTAAGACCAGCGTTCCCGCTAATCTCTTGTTATATCTCCGTAGCACTTTTCTTTTCTTTTTCTTGATTCTGTCTAGAACTTCAGTTAACCCCTTAATCTTTTACTAATGACTATTTCTTTTCATTTTCATTTTGTGCTCCTTTTTGTCATTTTTTCTTCTTTTCCTCCTCTCATTTGTATGACCCTGAATTGTTCCTCCCCTCTATCAAGTCTCTCTTTTTTTTTTTTTTTATGTGAAACCCTTTCTTGATATGAATTTTCTGACATTTTGCACTTTCATACCCCCCCATGCCTAAGATTTGCAATGTCCCCATTGTAAATTAGGTGGGTTCGAATTCAGCTTAGTTCATGTATTAGGACAGGTGTGTGGTGAGTGAATGGGTCGAAGCGACTTGTTGCGAACGATTTCTAATCTCGGGTAGGTATACCTGAGGTGAAGTCGGTTGTTCTAATGAATGAACCCTAAAGTGCAATATGAGTTTCGCATAGAGATGTCAGAAACGGTTTTGGGTTTTTCAAAGAATGACGGGTTGCCTCCCGTTAAGCGCTGAGTTTTATGCCATCGGCTGGGCGCAATGAGCTCAAGAGGAATGGAGGGTAAAGGATGACTCAGTCAAATCTATATCGGTCATGTCAATGAACGGCTTGAGTTTCTGCCCGTTCACGACAAAGGGTTCAGAATCGTGGCTGAGTGGGCTGATTTCAATAGCTCCATTTCCAAAGATTTGGCAGACTAGGTAGGGTCCGACCCACTTGGATCTTAGCTTTCCTGGGAATAATTTGAGTCGAGCATCAAAGAGTAAAACTTTTTGACCAGGATGAAAGACCTTTCTAGAAATGTGTTTGTCGTGAAAAGCTTTAACCCATTCTTTGTAAATTCGCGAGTTCTCATACGCGTCGTGGCGTAATTCATCGATCTCGCTCATTTGAAATCTTCTGTGGGTTCCAGCCTTAGAAAGGTCGAGATTACAGGTCCGTACTGCCCAATAGGCTTTATGCTCCAATTCGACGGGGAGGTGACATGCCTTCCCGTACACTAGTCTGAAGGGAGACATTCCTAATTGGGTCTTGTGGGCGGTCCTATAGGCCCACAATGCTTCCGGAAGCCGAGAAGACCAATCTTTTCTATCAGGTCGAACAGTAACCTGAAGGATCTTCTTGATCTCTCGGTTAGATAGCTCAGCTAGACCATTACTTTGGGGGTGGTAAGGAGTAGAGATTCGGTGTGACACCCCGTATTTGGTCATCAGTGACCTGAACTGAGCGTTCGTAAAATGGGTCCCTCCGTCGTAAATTATAGCACGCGGAATCCCGAACCTTGAGAAAATGTTTTGATGGAGGAATTTTATAACGACTTTATGATTGTTGGTTCGAGTCGGAATGGCTTCTATCCACTTGGACACATAGTCAACTGCGAGTAAGATGTATTCGAAGCCATCCGAGTTCGGAAAGGGTCCCATGAAATCAATCCCCTAAATATCGAAAATTTCGCATACCAAGATCGGCTGTAGAGGCATCATGTCTCTATGGCTCATGTTGCCCAGAGTCTGGCAACGTGAACATACCTTACAGTGATCGTCTGCATCCTTGAAAATTGTGGGCCAGTAGAAGCCACACTGGAGGACTTTCGATGCGGTTTTATGTCCAGAAAAATGTCCACCGCATGCCTGGTCATGGCAGAATGAGAGTATGTCTTCGATTTCGACTTCCGTGACGCACCGTCGGATTATCTGATCAGCACCAATGTGGAAAGGATACGGGTCTTCCCATAGGTAATACTTGGCATCGGAACGCAATTTGTCCTTTTTGGCCTTCGACCAATCAGGCGAAATCTGATGTGATGCCAGGTAATTAACTATATCAGCGAACCATGGAAGACTTGTACTGATAGTCAGGAGGTGCTCATCAGGGAAATGTTCTGTAATAGGTCCGGAAGGATCAATAATTTCAGAAGGAAGGCGGGACAAGTGATCAGCTACCACATTGTGCTTTCCCGCCTTGTCGCGAATCTCGAGGTTAAATTCTTGCAACAGCAAGATCCAGCGGATTAGTCGAGGTTTCGCGTCCTTCTTGGCAAGGAGATGCCTTACAGCTGTGTGATCCGAGTATATGATAATACGGGAACCCAGAAGGTATGATCTGAATTTTTCCAGGGCAAATACTACGGCCAGCAGCTCTTTCTCAGTAACCATATAGTTACACTGAGCCTCATCCAGTGTTTTGCTGGCGTAGTAAATGACCACAGGTATCCCGTCAATTTTCTGCCCCAAAATCGCTCCTACCGCAAAGTCAGATGCATCGCACATGATCTCAAAGGGTTGAGACCAATCAGGGGACTGTAGGATTGGGGCTTGGGTGACTCGGTCACGTAGGATTTCAAATGCTTGAGTGCATTCTTTGGAAATTTTCAAAGGCACATCCTTCGAGAGAAGATTGGTCAGGGGGCGCGTGATCTTGGAGAAATCAGGGATGAATCGACGGTAGAAACCGACGTGCCCCAAAAAAGATCGGATGTCCTTAATCGAGCTAGGCATAGGGAGCCTGGAAATCAGGTTAACCTTAGCTCGATCCACTTGGATGCCTTTCTCTGAGATTAAATGTCCCAGGATAATTCCCTCAGGCACCATGAAATGGCTCTTTTCCCAGGAAAGAACCAAATTCACCTCGATGCACCGCCTGAGTATATGGACCAAGTGTTGGAGGCAATCGTCAAATGATTGTCCAAAAACTGAAAAGTCATCCATGAAGACTTCCAGATAATCACCTACCATATCTGAGAATATGGCAAGCATGCACCGCTGAAAAGTTGCAGGTGCATTGCAGAGACCGAACGGCATCCTTCGGAACGCGTACGTCCCGAAGGGGCAGGTGAATGTGGTTTTTTCTTGGTCCTCTGGATGGATTGCCACCTGATTGTAACCGGAGTACCCGTCAAGAAAGCAAAAGAATTTATTTCCCGCTAGTTTCTCGAGGATCTGATCAATAAATGGTAGTGGGAAATGATCCTTCTTCGTGGAGGAATTTAGTCTTCTGTAATCAATGTAGACTCTCCACGAATTAGCTATTCGGGTAGGAATGACTTCCCCGGTTTCAGTCGTGATGATGGTAAGTCCTGCCTTCTTAGGTACCACTTGTGTTGGACTCACCCAACGACTGTCGGAGATCGGGTAGATGATCCCTGCATCTAACCACTTAATGATCTCCTTTTTCACGACCTCCTGTAGGTTAGGGTTTAGGCGTCTTTGCATTTCTCTTGAAGGTCGTGAGCCTTCTTCCGTGTAGATTCGATGTGTGCAGTATGAAGGGCTTATACCAGTCAAATCATCTAGAGTCCATCCAATGGCTCTACGATGTTGTTGGAGAACAGAAATAAAATGGAGTTCCTGGTCTGGTGTGAGTCGAGAATTGATAATCACAGGAAACCTCTGATTTGAATCCAAAAAGACGTATTTTAGATGTTCAGGAAGGGGCTTGAGTTCCGTGACAGGATTGTCAGCAGCAGCGGGTGGTTCGGGGTTTGTATCGGGAGCAATGGTAGGAGTCATAGGTGTGTCTAGATCATGTCTGCACTCCTCTGTTAGCGGTTTTTGATTCTCTAGTGGTTGATCAGGAATAATCAGGTTGTCCTCTATATGCAGTTCATCAACCACGGCTTCGACATCACAAATTTCCTCTATCACCCCGCAATTAATCCCTTGATGGGCCCTGAAAATGTCAATCTTCAGATTTTGATTCCCAAATTTTAATTCTATCTGGCCCTCTTCGCAGTTTATATTGGCCCTAGCAGTGGCCAAAAAGGGTCTCCCTAATATGATTGGTGTGTCCCTTGGGTTCTTAGGTGCATCCATGTCCAGTACTATGAAGTCCACTGGGAAATAAAAATCTCGTACCCTAACAATGACATCCTCGAGTATTCCTTTGGGTGACTTGATGGATCGATCGGCTAACTGCAATGTCACCTCAGTGGTTTTAAGTTCAGATTCTTCAAGGTGGTCAAGGAGGGATGTAGGTACTAAATTTATGGAGGCACCTAGGTCTAGTAGGGCTCTATCAAGTTGGGTTTCACCAATTTTACAAGAAATCAAAGGAGTTCCTGGGTCTTTAGCCTTAGGTGGGAGTTTTCTCAAGATGACAGAGCTGGCTTGCTCTGATAGTACGATTGGGTTCCCATCCTTGGTTCGCGGCTTACATTTAGGTGTACATATGTCTTTCAAGAACCTTGCGTAAGCCGGTATGTGGCGGATTGCATCCATCAACGGGATGTTTATCTGGACCTGTTCAAAGAGCTTGACAAGATCCTCCTCAGGAGCCACAGGTTTGGTTATCCTTTTTCCTTTGGTCACGGCCTCAGGAAATGGGATCCTAGTTGGTTCCTCTAAGATAGGTCCAGGTTCTTGATCTGGGACAGTAGTATCTTGGATGACTACCCTAGGGTCCTGGCGATTATCAGGCTTGGAGTGGTTCGGATAATGTGAGTCTTGTGTTGTTTTACCACTACGTGTTGTTACAGAGTTTAATCCGGCCTGATTTTGGTTTGGGTTAGGTAGGAGGGGTGGCTGCTGCTGCAATCCTGCATAAGATGTTGAAGCCTCCATCCCGTCTGGCGATGGAGTAGCAGGGGCCTGATAAATCAAATGTGCGTGGCCTGGATTCGGATTCATAACGTGCCTCTGGGTCGGTACGTTATTTGGGTTGGGTAGAGATTGCGAAGGAAGGGTGCCAGGTTGGTGGGAATTTGCCATCTGGGCCAGTTGGTTGCGAACCTCTGTGATCTCGTCCTTATGCTGTTTTTGCATTGCCGCATTCGTCTTTTGAATGTCAGCCAGTGTTTGAAGGATAAGAGTCAGTTGATCCTGATTTTGCACGGATTGGTAGGTGGGATTGGGCCGAGGCTGAGGCGGCTGATATGGACGAGGAGCTTGTGGGCGGGGTTGATATGGTGGTTTTTGAGAATTTCCTGCCCACTGAAAGTTAGGATGATTTCGCCATCCAAGGTTGTAGGTATTGGAGTATGGGTCATTCTGGATGGCGTTGAGGTCCTCGCAGTTCTGAGGAACCTCAGGAAAGTCAGAATACGAGGGTTCAGAGTTCCCCCAACTCGAATAGAAGGGATCGGAGGTCACTCCGGTCCGAGAGGTAGACGGGGGTGGATATGGGTCCATCCCCTTGGCAGGTTGGTGATAGATGTTTTGCACTGTTTCCCTTGCTAGAGGAGGTCGTGCAAAAGAGTTTTGTGCAGAGGTGGCTTGCTGCAAATGTCGAGTTAGCTCGTCCACCTTCTTTTCTATGATAGAGACCTTGTCCAACTGACTGGCCATCAGTTCCAGGTCGACAGAAGTGGGCAGGTCCTGCGTCTCATGTGTCCCTCTTAGATTAGTCGATGCGCGGGCATTCGTCCTGTCGAATAAGCCCAAGGAGTCATTGTTTATGGAGTTCTCACACATGTTTTCGAGAATCTCCCACACCGTGTCCTCGTGTTGGCCCATGATGTTTCCTCCACATGTTGCATTGACGAATAGACGAATATCCTCACGGAGTCCCTGGTAAAAAGACTGGACTTGTTCCCACTTAGGAACTCCGTGATGGGGGCACTTTCGCATGAGATCTAGGAATCGATCCCAAGCTTCGTGAAGAGGTTCTCCCGGTTTTGAGTGAAATGAGTGATCTGGTGGCGCAAGGCATTTGTCCGGCCAACAGGGAAGAATTTTTTCAAAAATTCGGACTGTAATTCTTCCCATGTGTTGATCGGGCGGGTCTGAGTCTGGTACCAGTGTGCAGCCTTGTCTAAGAGGGAGAACGAAAACATTTTCATGAGTAGGATATCCCGGTTTTGTATATCTGACCCGAAGGTTTGGGCCAAATGCTTGAGTTGTTTAATGTGTTGGAATGGATCCTCAGAGTTAAGCCCATGGAACTTCGGTATGGCATGAATCATATTGGGCTTCAGATCAGAATCGGGTCCTCCAATTGGGATTCGTACTCGGGGTTCGATTGCCACCGCAGCAGGATTATGATGATCTCGCATCATAGGTCGCTGCGGTGGGTTTACAAAGTTCTGAAAGAGATCGTTCAAGCGTTGAAGTTGGTGTTCAAGGTTATTCTCCTCTTCAATGGGTTGTGCCATGATGGGAGAAGAAGGAGAATCAGGGTCTGAGTCAGATGAAAGATTTATGTGGTGGGGTTGCTGCACAAACAAGGGCGTCGAGGCTTGGCCTCGACGAGAATGAATTTCTAAGGGAGGTCTTAAAGGTGGTCTTAAGGACCTCCTACCGAACATGCACTGAAAGATGTGATGAGATTAGAAGGTGCTGGACCCAATCAAGACACCCAAGAATTGTTGGGTGACTATAGAGGTTCGGGGCAGATGGACCCCTGGATCAGAAGATCGTCCACCTGAGAAATACCTGGGCAGCCAGAGAGGGAGAGTCCCGCAAAGACCCCTACACGGTAGAGCATCCCCACGGGTTACAGGGTTTCCCCCACCCGACCTCTCTTGTCACTGCGGTTCCAGGTAAACCAGAATGGGGATCTTTACCTCTTAAGTCTACTTTTTTTTTATTTTAAGATCAAGGTGCTTAATGTTCCACTTGAACATTTAAGTATTTTGAGTGCAAAAGTGACCTAATATTAAGGTTGGTTGACCCGAGGGATCAACTTCACCTCTTGTTCCTTTGAGAGCTTTTAGGTCCTTCCTTTTATGGTTCAAATGGATTATCAGCCTGATTTGCTTAGGGTTCCTCTTGTATAAATCTTTTCAAACACAGTTTAGGCACACCTCTTTTTGGAAAGTTTGTTTCTTTGTTTTAAAGAAGATGTGTCTCTAAAAACCCTAGCTTTGCAATCCCTAACTTGGCTCTAGTGGGTCCAATTTAGTTGCCGTAGAAATTAGCACCTAGGGCTCAATCAAGAAAGTTTTAGCCCTAGTTGCTTTAGTTGGATGAACAGATAAAAATATGTTGAAATGAAAATCAGGCAACTTGATGAGTGACTAAATATGAGACAGGTAGCCCTAAGTTGATTTCCCTCTTTTTTTTAGATTGTGAGAGGGTTAAGAGAGAGGGCTTATGGAGATTACCTGTTCCTTGGAGAGTCTGTTGTGCAGTTGCTATTCTTTCCTTTTTGTTTTGCTTTCCCTGAATGAACACAGCAAAAGAGAGAAGTCAAGTCGGATATTAGATAGAAAAGTTGTACTCAAAAGTTTTAAAAGTGCCCGTTGCTCTCCGGCAACGGCGCCAAAATGTTTGTCGCGCTTTTGTGCGGTTTGTTAAAAGATAATATCGCGTTGTAGTATAGCCGCTAAAGCGTTCAAAACAAATAAAGATTTTTATTACTCGAACAGCTAGAGTATCCGATGTCGAACACAGGGAGCAATCTTAGTACTTTGTAAAACCCAAGAATACAACTGTTAAATGCAAATAATAATTGATTCAAAGAGTTTTTAAAAAAAATAGAATTAAACGTCTGATTTATGTATCAGACGTCTTAAATGTGATCTTTCTCTCTTCCTTCTTCTCCTTTCTGCTTCTGTATCTTTCCTTCTTTTGCTTTGTCTTTCTGATCTCTTTGCAATCTTCCTTGTCCTTCTTCTTCTTCTCTGCGAAGACTTCTAATCTTTCTGCTTTCCTTCTTCTCCTGCGAAGGCTTCTTTCTTCTTCTTCTGTCTTCTTCTTTGGCTTGCTTTTCCTTCTTCTGCAACGACCAAGTCCTTCTGCGATCAGCCTGCCTGCACAGGAGCAAAACCTAACCCTTCTCCCTCTACCCGCGCGTCTCTCTCTCTCAAGCAAGTCACTCCGAGCTGCTCTCCCAGAGCCACAGGCATAATCGGGTCGGATCGTACCCGGGACCAGGCGCACCTGAAGGTGGTGTGATGCGCGAGGAGTGCGTAGGTCTAGGTCGGGTCGGATCCGCCAAGTCCGCGTGGTCAGGCCGCGGACGAGGCGGGTGGGGCCAGTGAGGGACCTCACCCCTGTGCTTACTGAGGCGATAAGAGTATATCACAAAAACAATTTATAGTGTACCTGAGGTTTGTAATCCCACGATGTGGGACTAAAGGTTTCGTCCTTCCCTCACGCGCGCTCGCAGACTCTCGTGTGCAATTGCCCACGCTGAAGGCCCTACTGGTGCTCCTTGCTGAACTCAGTCACCTCGCAACACTTGCGAGAGTCTGCTGCACCTACCGCCTGGGAAGCCTGATGCCTGCTGCTGCTCCAAGCTTCCTGCTGCTAATGGCTGTTAATGGCGGCCGGGGCGTTCACCTGAGATTCCACAGAACGGCCTATTGGCCCAATCAGAACAGCTGGAAACCTTCGCCGTAGCACGGCGAAGGCGGTGGGTGATGCTGCAGGTTGTCGGTCGGCTTAGGCGTGCGCGCCTAGGTCAACCTGTGGCCGGAGATGGTGGGTTGGTCAGGGGGTGCTTGTAGAGGTCTGGGGTGGCAGTGATGGGGTGGAATGGGTTCCTGGTGGTGAGGCGAAACTCACGAGGTGGTTGGCGAGCCGTGTGGAGTGGCGGAGTGGTGTGGGCGGCTCGCCGGAGTGCGGTCGGAGGCGAGGAAGATGGAGGCGGTTAGGTACTGTCGTGGGGTAATAAAGTAAAATAGTTGGGGGAAAAGAGAGAGGAGAGGGTGGAGAACGTATCTAGGGTTGTCTGGAGGGAAGGGAGGCGGCGGAGAGGACGGCTCGTAACTGCCGTCGTCGGGGAAGAAAGACCCTGAGGGAGGAAGCGGCGACGAAGACGAGGTCAGAAGCGCGTGCGCGGGGTACGGCGCGACGCGGGAGGAAGCGGCGGAGAGGACTCTGCTGCTGGTATGGCAGCAGAGCGACAAGAAGGAGGGGAGGAGGTCGCCGGAGCTTGTGGGTCGGTTGGCCGGAGATCGGAGAGGGAGGAATTTGGAAGGGATCTCCGTCAAAATCAAGCTTAGCCCCTTCGGCCGGAGTTGTGGGTTCTTATATAAGCGCTGGACTGGGTGTGCAGGGCGTGAAGGGCACGTAATTGCCTGAGGTTGGTCGCCGGAGATGGAAAGGAGTTAGGATACCCAAATCTCTCGTGCGTTCGCACGAGTGATTGGGTTCACACCAGCGATTGTAATTGACTTTATAAGGGAATTCCTCAGAGAATCCTCCTTCCATTTCTGGGAGGGAATCTCTGAGGGATTAGAGAGCAATCCCTCTCCGAACCTCGCCGGAGCTCGGTTCTGCCCTAGCAATGGCGGCAGGACCGGTTTGCAAAGGAGGCGAAGAACCTAGGGGGTTCTCTGCAACGGTATTCAAAAGATAGGGACCAATTTATGATTTGGGTGTACTAAATTGCAAAGTAGGTCAAGATGACCTCTCCTTAGGTCCAAATTTTGGTATAAACCTAATTTGGACCTAAGGAATCCAATGGCAAAGTTGGATTTCAGGTTTGACCTCGTTTGAATGGACATTTTTCTTAAAAACCCAAATTAGGTTAATTGAAGAGCTAGGACCCTAATCTTGGTCAAACTAGGTTCCAAAGGCCAAATTAAGTGTTCTAAACCCTAGAGTATGTTTTTCCATGATTTGTAGAGGGTTTACTTGCTTTTTTTTCTGACCGGAACCTTGTTAATTTAAGCGGGACTGTTTTAGGGTTACCAAGTGTCATTTAGTTCTTAGATTGCACATGAACCCATTTCAGATTGACTCAACCCACTTTTTATCTTATTTAGACCATTTGACCTATGTTTTGCCTCTGAGAAATCCCGTTTATGTACTGCAATGGTAAAATTGCAGTTTTAACCTTTATTTCATGTTTTCTTCTCAGAGCACTTGTTCCTTCAGTTAGGCCTTCTTCTAGGTTATGTAGGAGCTTTTATCTTCTTTGTTGGGTCAAAATGAGCTAGTTATGGCTCATGATGAGGCTCTCATCACCTACTCTCGAAGATTCTCCTAACAATTCAATCATTTCGTTTTGCATTTTCTGTATTTCCATCTTCAAGATGGAGAGGTCATTTCTATCATGAGAGAAGTCAGGCTCAAGCTTATAGTACCCAGGAGTGTCTGTCCAACCATTATAATTTTTTAGGGAGGGTGGGTTGGGTATTTCTATGGTGTGTGGGATATTGGGCAAAGAAAATCCTGCTCCTAGGTTCTGCTCACTGATTTGGGGCTTAACAAGGCCAATACTCCTATAATAGGAGTAAAACAGATCCCAATGATTTTCATTATGTTCATCAAGGGATGGACCATCTCGGCATATGGGATCGAAGAATGCAGAGTGGGGGTGAGGGTGTGGGCAAGATGTGAAAGGATAAAAATCAATGTGGTCCATTCTAACTCACACCTCAATCATAATTCCCCAAGCAAAACACAATTCAAAAAGGACTTTTTAGGTCTTTCCCAATTTGGGCTTTTGATTTAAGTCAGATTGTAGGTGACAATACAATCTGTTCAGTCAATTTACGCGTTTATTGTCAACCTACGGCTCGCCTAAGAAGACCAAGATGGAGCTTAGGTGTTCTTCCCTAAATCTCAAATGGTAAAGCAACTCCAAAGATGGAAGATCGAGGGATGCAAGTAGGCCTAAGCCTTTCTTTGAAGCTGTGCCTTCGCGGTGCTTCTCAACTACCCCCAAAAATCCGTGACAGGGTATTCCCCCTCTTTGGAGTTACAAAACCTTTGATCTCAAGTTCTAAACACTTCAGAATCCAACGATAGGAGGGCTCTTGTCCTAGTATTTCCAAACCTAAGGAGTGTCTAAAAGTGTGCCGTGGTGCAAGCAAAATAAGTGTGCATACACCGCAAAAGATTTTGAATTTTGAATCGCACGCCAAGTTTGAAAATCAAATCCTTGGTTTTTAGATGTCCCTCCTTTAATTAGTCCTTTTTCAAGAATATATGTGACCACTTGTTAGATCACTTCAAGACAAATTATGTGGTCTTCGAATTAAATCCAAATGCAATGCGTGATCAAGAATAGGATGCAAAGTAAGAGAATGCGTACCTTGCTTCCTACAATCAACGATGCGAGAATGCACGCAATGTAAAGAAGTAAATCTAGAGGCTGCTCATACGGACCTAAATGGTTCATCCTAGGGGTAGGCAGCTTCTAGCAAGCAGCTCATTTTTTTATTATTATTATTTTTTTAACTACTTATGCACAAACAAATAAAGGTAAATAATCCACAAAATAAACTAAAACCTAAATTTAAGGAAAAGGGAACAGGCTCCCAAAAATTACCCAACATGGGCCTAAAATAAAATCGGGGAACAAACCCCTCAAAATATACCCCAGAACAAAGGTTTCAAACCAAATGTGCAATGAAAAATTAAGTCTAAAGTCTTAATCCTACTCTAATCAAATCAATGACTAAATGTACAAAGATGATCGTCACGTCCTCGTCCTTCCCCTCCTTTGCAAGGTAGTTCGATCAATTTCTCCTCTAGCGACATCAAGGGTCACCTCTCACGATTACTGATTCCTCGCACAAATTTCTCGCACAGAAAAAATAAATAAATAGTCAAATCACTGTGCAATGAGAAATAATCAAAAATAAAATCAGGTGAAATTATTACATCTGTTGCCTCCCTGGCAACGGCGTCATTTGACGAGTCGATTCTTCGCTTTTAAAGTCGTTTGTAGTTTTATGTGGTGGAAAAATCGACTAATCAATAATTAAAATAACCACTCAATTAGGAGTGGGTCGTGTCCACAAGGAGGCAATGATGCAATAAAATCTCGATTATTTCGTATTCGTTCAATCTCGTGAGAAATCCATAGTCAAATCTGACATTAAATGCGACGGAAAGAAGATGCACAATAACTTGAAAATGTAAGGGTAGATGTGTAATTTTTCTTCACTGAAATATTCAATAAATATGTGAGGATTTTATGTAATTTTCAATTGTCATGTATTAGGGAAATTGTGTGCACATTTTAATCCCAAAACCAATGTCAAACAATGTTAATCACAAATTGGCATGAAATGTAAGAAAGCTTGGGTATAAAGTTGCAATCTCACCACAATAAAATATTCATAAATCAAAATTCCTTTTCCTGACAGTGGCATGAAATGTAATCACTAATTAGACTAAAAATAGAGGATTTTACCTCTCTCCTCCTCGCGATCGGGAGAGAGGTTCAATCGAGGAGAGGTTCGCACAGGTGATTGGCTAAAGTGAGGCCGTTGCGGTGGTGGCAGCCATATGTCGAGCGATGGCCGGAGCCAGCCTGCCGGAGGAGAAAGGTAGCGGTGGTGAAGAAGCTGCTGCTGCCGCAGGGTGCACACGGAGGTTGCGCACATGCTGCAGGCTGGAGCGCACGTACTGCTGCACGCTGGAGGTGCGCTGGAGGTGGCGGCGAGGCGCGGAACAAGAGGGCGTGGGCTCTGCAGGCGAGAAGCGCGGGTTCTGCTGAACGCTGGAGGTGGTCGGCGAGGGCAGTGAAGGAGCGAGCACACGTTCTAAGTGTGCGTTCTGGGCATTGCAGGTTGGAGCGTGCGTTGTGGGCACGCATGCTGCAAGAAGGCACTAGAAGTGGGCGCTGCAGCAGGTGTGCTCTGCAAGCTACAAGGCGGGCGCGCTGGAGTGGGTGCGCTGGAGCCTGGAGTGGTGCTGCTGTAGGAGGTGAGGTGCGCCGAGGTTGCAAGGAAGGCGCGAGCATGAAGGCAGTTGCTGCTGCAGGCGTGCGGTAGGGGCGCGTGTGGGCTGCGGAAGGCGCTGGAGGCTGGAAGGCTTATGCAGCCGGAGGGATGCGGGCATGAAGTGGAGGCCGGTTGCTGTTGTGTGTGGGGATGAAGCTTCAGACGTCTGGGAAACTTCCTAGATGTCTTAACTGATGGGGACATGAAGTTGCAGTGGCAGTTGTTGGTGATGACGGCGAGGGTGGTGCACGCTGAGGTGCTCACGGTAATGCAGATGAGCTCCAGATGGCAGTGTGGCCTGTCACGCCACACGCCCACGGTGGTGGAGGATCGTTGCCATGGTTGAGGCCAACGGTGGTGGAATGGATGAGAGATGAACTCTCTGCACAGTGGTGGGTCGGGGTGGTGGCCTCCCCAGCTTGGCAGCCTCCCTCCTCCTTTTGTAACCACCGGCATGGATTTGAATGGAGAGGCAGGAGCAGGTCCACATTCTCTGCTAGTCCTTGAATGCAAGTTTCAGTGCGGCAGCTGGTGGCGTTGGAGCGGCAGCTGAAGGAAATGCAGCCGTTGATGAAAGAAGAATAAAAATAATGTTAAAATATTGTGGTTATTTATATACAAACCCTCAACTTTTATGTTAACTTAGATTAATGCATGCAATGCACCTAATTGGTTAACTAATTAAATGAATGCAATTCTAAATTAATTCTAAATTCATTTAAATACGAATGCAATGCATGAATTATGTAATTAAATTAGAAATATGAATTAACCTATTTACATCCTAATTTATTCTAAATAAATGTTAGAATTAACTTAATGTCTAGGCACTTAAATACTTAAATAGCCCACAAATATGGGCTAATCAATTCTCCTCATCTGGATTTCCCGATCTTTGATACTTTTCCGGATGAGACTATCCTCACATTCTCAGGCATTCGAACCCCCTGGTTTGCGGATATTGTCAATTATTTGGTCGTTGGTCAAATCCCCCAGGATTGGACCAAACAACAATGGGATAGACTTGTGTCTGAGGCCAAATATTATTTTTGGGACGATCCCGAGCTGTACCACATCGGTGCAGACCAGATTATTCATCGATGCATCCCGAAAATCGAGTCCATAGCATACTTGAGTTCTGCTGCACATCTGCATGGTGGACACTTTTCATAGAAAAAGACAGCTGCAAAAATTTTGCATTCCAGATTCTATTGGCCATCATTATTTAAGGATGCCCAGGAATTCTCAAGGTCTTACACCCGATGCCAGGCACTCGGGAACATGGCTAAGAGAGACATGATGCCCCTAAATCCAATTCTTTCCATCGAAATTTTCAACATTTGAGGCATCGATTTTATGGGACCCTTCCCTCCTTCATTTGGACACTAGTATATTCTAGTCGTTGTAGATTACGTGTCCAAGTGGATTGAGGCAATTCCCACCCGGTCCAATGACCTCATGGTGGTCATCGCTTTTGTGAAGAGAAATATCTTCAGTTGGTTCGAGGTTCCTAGGGCAATTATCAGTGATGGTGGCACACATTTCACTCATGCCCAGCTTCAGAATTTACTAGAGAAATACGGGGTGAACCATCGGATTCTCACACCTTACCACCCTCAGACGAACGGACAGGTTGAGGTCTCCAATCGGGAGATCAAGAATATTTCGCAGAAAATTGTTAGGCTTGATAAGAAGGATTGGACCCAAAAGCTAGATGATGCTCTTTGGGCCTATTGTACGGTGTACAAAACGCTTATCGGTATGTCTCTGTTCCGTATGGTGTTTGGTAAGGCGTGTCACTTACCCGTGGAGCTTGAACACTGGATATTTTGGGCCATCAAGAAATGTAATGTGGACCTTGAGTTGGCCGAGAAAACCAGGAAACTCCAACTATCTGAGTTAGAGGAGCTTCAAAATGATGCTTATGAAAATGCCAGAATCTATAAGGCAAGGACCAAAGCTCTCCATGTCCAGATGATTTCACGTAAGAGCTTTGAGCCAAACCAGAAGGTCTGGCTTTTCGATTCTCGATTGAAGCTTTTCCTCGAAAAACTTAGGTCTAAGTGGGACAGCCCGTTCATTATTGAGTAGATTTTCCTTAACAGGGCCGTCGAAATCTCTGACCCAAAGACGGTTAACATTTTCAAGGTCAACGGATAGCGTCTCAAACCCTTTGTTGACCATGTGCTCCCTAAACCTATCTCGAACAAGGTTGCTCTTACCTTGCCTTAACCACCACAGGCTGATCATCACCCAGCTGAAGGCACTAAACTCAGCACATTTAAAGACTATTCCAAGCTAACCAAAGTCTCTTGGAAACCAGGTGATATTCTTCCACTTCTACTCTCCTGCATGCTTTCATTTTGAACAATGAGGACATTGAAATAGATAACCATGGGGGGTTGGAAATATCTTATAATCGTTTTGTCAACTGTAATAGTAATTTCCTACTTTCTTTTATTCCATAAAAAAAAATTTTTAGGAGACGAGAACTTAGGCATTAGGAGTTGCAAACTTTAGGAATTGATACTTTGAGACCTGAACACTTAGACTCTTTAGGTTTTCGGGCCTAATTAGCCAAGGCGTCCACTCGAATGTGGACTTAGTCGTGAGTCCTCGCCAATTCAAATTCAATTTTAATTTGGCAAATAAATTAGGATGATAAGTATGCGACTTATCAACCCACCCTCTGATTTGGGGGGACTTTAAGCCTAAGCATCTACACACATTTTTTTGCATTGACTCACCTTTCAGCGGTTTCTTAGGAAATTGGGTAGCTAATGAACTATCTAGGGTGGTATGGCTGGCAAGTTGTCGAAGGGAGCATCTCATCAGCCGGTTGTCTAGAGCCCTGTCACAAGATCATTTTCATTGTACTGCCTTTAGGTAAATCTTAGATCAAGAAAGCCACCTACTTAAAAAAAAAGAGAGAAAAGAAAATTAAAAAAAATAGAAAAAGGAGAAAAAATTAAAAAATAAACAAAACCACACTTCACCGCATGAGTATGTCTGGCAAGTTGTCAGTAGTAACAGCTCATTGGTCGGTTGTCCCGAACCTAGCTCACAAAAAATGCTCAATAATTCCCAAAACACTTAGGGAAGAAGCGGGGAAGTAGAATAAATCGGGGAGATATACACTAGGTTTTCCCTTGTGTTGACCCCATAAATAAAAGTAGGGAGAAAGCTACCGATGGAAAAGGTAAACCTCTAGGCAAGGTCACCTAGGGTCGTAGAAACCCGAAGTCCATTTTAACAGTCGTCTAGCGAGTCTTTCACTATTTTCACAAGATGCTTAGCACTTAGAGTCCTTTTCGAGTCTTGGGCAGGTCGGGTAGTTGTACAAAGTTATCCCAGAACTCTCAAACTCTAAAAGTAGAAAAAAAATTAGAAAAGAAGAAAAATAAAAAAAAAATGTGTATCTTCCCTTTTCAAATAAGGCGAAGGCTTGGACGGTCTGCATTCTGGCAGGCACCTGGGTATTGTTGAGTTTTTAAAATTAGGTCTTAGGGTTGAGATTTTCTAAAGCAATCAACTAATTTTGCCTAAATACTCGAATCCTGATTTTACTTTTATACATAGCATTAAGGTTGATTTTGCTAGGGCCTAGCAAAAAGTAAGCATGGGGGTATGATAAATGATGAGTCCATTTTAATTGACTATTGTTATGCCTAAGTTAACTCTATTCTTACATTTTATGTTTGTTAATAACTACATTAGGTTATAGAATGATTGCATGCATCATTATTTAAGTTTACATCTATTCTATCACATTCTATAACTTAGTATGTAATTATTTTATGTTTTATTATTGTAGGAATAATGTTGCAAAGAAAAGGGTGGTAAAAGCAATTTCTCCTCCCCCAATAGTCGGTCGACCTCAACAACACCTCCCCCAACAGCCGGCCGACCTCAATAACACCTCCCCCAACAGCCACCGACTAAGTTTAGTAAGGGATTTGAAAATCCCTTAACTTGTAGATGGGAGGGGGGAGGAGATAAAAAAAGGATGCTCTTGGCGAGAGGAAGGGGGGCATCTTTTTCCCGCCTGCAGGGATCATCTCCACCTTCCCCACCGTGGAGAGGGCGTGCACTGTGGAACCAAGCAAACACCACCCACTGCCACAGCCTTCGCACGCCCTGCAAACAAGCGCACTACCATGGCCTGCCCCACTGCGCACGCGCTCCAGCCTCTCCCACCGCCAGCCCTGCAGGCGCTGCACCATCCTCCCACCGCATGCCCTACAAGCAGCGCAACATCCTCCCGCAACATCGCCTCCACAACTAGCACCCTGCAAGCAACGCAGCATCATCCGCGCAAAGGACCCCCTCACCATGCTGCCCTCACCCCCCGCAGGTGGCCAAGACCGGCCGCAGGCAGCCAAGCGCATGCAAGCAGACCAACAGCAAGTAGCCACGCCCACAGGCAGTGCCCTCATGTGCCCATCACATGCAAGCACGCCCGCAGGCAGCAGCTCTTCATCTTCTCCATCAACAAGCCAGTGCTCTCCTCCACCGTCCGGCCGCCGCGTCACCTCCGTTACGACACCCGGCCTACGACGCACCTCCACTGAACTCCAGCCAGCTGATGATCGCCTCTCCACGCGCACGCACAAGAGAGAAGAAGAATCCCCTATTTTCTCTTCTATTAAAACTTACGGGGTATGAAATTGTCAAATACACTATTCACTTATTTATCTTATTATTATATTACGATATAATTGCATGAATGTCCCTCAATTCTAACTGAATTGCATGCAGTCACATTACATTCATCTCATGACTAAGCAAACATGTATCCTTGTTATGGGGAACAAATTCTTATCTAATTAAATTTGATGATGCTTGTCTGCATTAAGATAGCAATTCTGGTATTTCCATGGTGGTGATTTTGCATGTGCACCCTCAGATTCTTGATAAATTATCTAAATTGAGAATTTATGCTAGAAATGAGAACACTAGTTAGCATGCACATCAGTTGATATTCCCGATTACTTGATGCATCATTACTCATTTTTGATAAGCTAATTCCTCCCTGTAGAGACGACCTAATGTTGGGAGAAATCGTAGCTCGTGTTTTTGATGAAAGCGTCGTAGTATAGTTGCGAAATATGAACCAACAAAGATATTGTTTTGTAAAATAACGAGACTTTGAGTCCCATTCGTTCGTCTCTGGGAGGCGTTGCTTTTACTTTTGAAATCTATCTTATCCAGCTCTACTTTATTTAGAATCGCATATCGGTTCATGATTATTACGTATTTAAGTACGACATGCTTAGTTGCAGAACGGATAGACAATTAAGACAGGCAACTTGAATCATGCAAATATAATAGCAATCAATAAGCTCATTGTGATTTCATAACATGGAGACAAATATATATATAAAACATATTTTTATTCATTCAGTGAGAGAGTTGTTTGCAACAGAACTATAGATGAAAGCTTATACATAAATGCTTGAAACGGAAATCTAGCTACCAGAAAATGGCTGCATACAAGAATCAATGGGGGGATTGCGCATGCATCATTGGGGAGAAGTTAAGACTATGCTAGTAAGCAGTAATAAAAGTAGTAAATATACGAAAAGCTAAGCTACTAATCTAGTAGAAGGAAGGGCATTCGGAGGTGGTCTCCGATGGCCTTTGAGTGGCTGAGAGGAGGGGCGGCCAATGGAGCTTAGGCTGGCCCTTGGAGAGAGGTTGGGGAGATGATCCAGCTTCCTGGCATGGAGATGGTGGCCTCCATGGTGGTGCTCTACTCGTGGAGGTGGAGTGGAGATGGAAGTGGCTAGCCTAAGTGGAATGGATGCCAAGGAAGTGAATGGGTGCAAATGGCCACCCATTGGGTCTTTTTATAGACCTAAGGGAAGCTCTCTAGAGAATTATGGAATTCTCTAGAGAGGCCTATGGTGGGAGCTCGTGGGAGAGTGAGAGAGTGAGGGTGGATGGTGGTTTTTAGATCCACCAAATGTGGATCTAAAAATTGAATGGCTCTTGGTTGCTATTTTTGGCAACCAAGGCAGCAACACATGGTAGAGAGTTATAGAGAACTCTAGGTTAGGTATTTTCGTGTGGATGGTGTGTGTGGGCATGTGTGGGTCGAAACCTAGGTGGCTAGGTTGATTAAGTTAGGTTCTAGTAGGTTTAGGTCAAGGTATGTCTCAAATTAGGGTTATAAACCCTAATTCACTAAGGTAAAGTGCAATTAAACTTAATACAAGTTTAATTGGGTGTGTGGAAACTTAATTGAGAGTAAAACAACTCAATTAATTTAGGTATAGGTCAATTAGACTCTCACTGAGTCCAATTGGACAGTGTGTGTTGAGATCAGGGCTCAATTGGACTCAATGAGTCCAATTGAATAGGCTGATGGAATTGACTAAGATCTAAGTCAATTAGGTTTATTGAGGACCTAATTAGGTCCTTAGGGAGGTCTAGAGGTGATGTACTATGGTTAGGGCACCTTAATTTAGGTTCCTATGGTGTTGGAATTGGGTTTAGGGACCTAGAGATCCAAGATCAAGGCTTAAATCTCAAAACAGGAATTGGAGAGCAGTATCAGACGTCTAATAATATAATCAGACGTCTTATACTCAAAAATCAGAAGTCCAGACTTGTTGTCTAGACGTCCAATTAGAGTCAGGAAGGATTTCGGGTTCTGTTTTGGGTATTCTACAGAAATTGGACGTCTAACAAAGTTTCTAGACGTCCAATAACACTGCAGAAGTGGGTTTGAAGTGTGCGAGAGTTGGCTAAGGGTCCTGGACGTCCTAAATCTTATCTGGACGTCCAGAGAAGGTTTGGAACTAGGGTTTTAGGGCTTCCTAGGGTGCAGTGACCTAATCTAAGGGTATCTAAGGCTTGGGGAAGTTTCTAGGCTATCCTAGGGCTAGGATGGACCTAAGCTCTTCACATTTTACTGCTTTATTTCTACTTAATAGAATAGAAAATCTTTAACCCCCTTACATTATTTTTCCTACATCTAAACTAGGTCTTCTGCTCCAGCTCTCCTGTAACTCCCGTTATTCCTGATCCAGCTTCAGATCCAGCTCCTGATCATCTTATTCGCTGCAATCGACATAATATACTTAATCAGCACATTATAACATTATTTTATGCATAGCTAAAGTAAAGTACTAAAGATGCAGATAATGCGTATGCGTGCATGAATTTCCCTAACTTATGCTAAGTCCTAGGTTAATCTAGGTCAATTAAGACCTATGATTGCTGCGCAATCACCTAACTATTCGTGGTTAGATTCTGAAAATTAAAATGTTTTGAAAAGCGATTTTCTACCACACGATTAAATACAATGATACATCATTTTATGTTAAAGTTCTCAACGAAAATGAAGATCGCCCTTTCAAATGGTGCTGTTGCCGAGAAGGAAACAGTTCTATTAATTTTTTTGGAAATTTTATATTATTTTTATGCTATTTTAAAAGCTTTTCTGAATTGTTGACATTAGTTCTCTTTGTGTGCACGAATCGAACGATGAACACGATGGGTGTGCATGGTGAAGACGATCTTTTTGGTAGACCTTGACGCCACCTAGAGGCCAGCAATAGGAGCACGTAGGCCTTGATCCCACACACGTAGGCTTACGAAGGAGCCTATTTCAGATTTAGTCATTAGATCTTAGTTTAGATAGACATTAGAACTTAATTTCTGTCTTTTGGACCATTGTCGGGTATTTTTGGGAACGTGTTCCTAGTGCTTCTTTATTTCTTATCGCTCTTGTACGCGGGAGCGTATTTTTGGGAGCATGTTCCCATTTATTTAGATTATAGGATTATTCAAATTGTTTGAACTGCATGTTGGTTAGTTAGTTAGATTAGGTTTGTTTGCTTATTATTATTATTACAAAAATAATAATAATAAAAATAAAAATATTCGAACTACCTGCTAGACGCTGCATATCTATAGGAAGACCATTTAGGACTGAATGAGCAGCATCTAGTTTACCTTTATTGTATTGCATACATTCTTGCACGAAGAAAGCTGGAGTAAGGTACGTCTTCTCTTAAGCATCAATTACCTGTCATGCATCTACATTGAACCTAAATCTAAGACAACTAAAGTGCTTGAATCAAATTAATTCAGTGGTCACTTTAAAGATTGGGATTGCTGAGAGGTTGGACTTTAAAATCTGACTTAAAATTACGTGCAAAAGGATCTTGTTTGCGAGATTTCAAAACTCAAAACCCGAACGGTTGATTGCACACCTGAGACACTATGCACCTCACACATAAGGTCACTAGATAAATTTCTACCTCTCCTCTTTTGCACCACAAGGGAAGTTAGTCGGAAATCAACAAGCCTATCCACCAAGTTACTTTGGTTCCTCGTGTGTGGGCTCGATTCGATGGGCACATTGACAATTCATGGCATCATTCTTATTCTTATCCTGGGAGTATTGGCCCTATAACTCTCACTTTTGTGCAAAGCCTAGGAGCAAGATTTTCCAACCCTAGAATCCCTACTTCCATGCAAACACCCAACCCTCCCACCTTTCATGATTTTCCATATCGAGGTTGGACCGATACACCTAGGCAACCAGAGCCTCAGATTGACTATCCTCCCTAACCTGATAGTAGTAGCCTCTCCTCTTTTATGATAGAAATGTAATAACAACAAAAGGAAATGATGGAATCTATGGGATAGATGTTGAGGAATAGTCAACAATTAAACAAAGAAATAAGACAGCTTAACTATGCTCTTCCCAGTAATTCTAATCCCTACCCATACGACTATGATCGTGAAAATAATTTTGAGGAAACCAATGATAATAGGGATCCAGTTTTATGTAGCTGTCACTTAGACTCTCCCAATGAGACATGGACACTAGAGGAGAAGATCCTAGTGATTATCCACCTGAGCTATATTGGAGTCAAAAGCAAGGGAAGATGGTACCTCTTAAGGACCTTGACCCCAATGACAGTATTCTCCTTACCCCTACAAACCCTTGTTAAGGTTGTATTGTTCCTATCACTTCCCCTATTGATTAGCTGGTGGAATCCCATTCTACCCTTAGTAAGCCTAATCCTAACCCTCCACTTAGGGAATCAACACCTACCATTCAGCATCCTGAGGATTTAAATGCACCCAATGAAGGTAACCCTAGGGGAATGGAGGATGAATTAGATCAATTTTGGTCTCAGGGATATAAAGAGTCTATTTCAGAGGACGAGGATGCCCCAATGGAGGAACCTGGACTAAAAATCTGGAGTGAATCACAGGGAAATTATTTATTATTTGAGGATTTACCTCCAAAGTATATAAATAATCTGGTGAAATCCGGATTCCTCCCTTCTTTTGAGAGTCATCCTCCATCAAACTAGGAGTTGATATTAGAGGAGGACAAACAAAATAGTGAGAATCCTAGGGGAGACTCTCGGGGACAAAACACGTCAATTGATGATTTATGCCCCGAGAAGAATAAAGAATTGCGTGATATAGGCTTACTCCAAACCATTAAGATGGATCCTCCTTTAGGAATAATTGAGGAAACTGATCCAACTTCTCCCGTTACTGATGAATCACATATACACCCTGATAAAAACACAGGTGAACCAAATGAATCCAAGGATGACATTAATGATAATGATTCTATTATTTCGAACCTGCCATCAAAGAGTTATAATTTGAAGTCTGCCATTAATTCACATATACTAAAAGGTGAAAATATGACTCCGATCATTAATGCTAGGCAGGGTGAAGTGAAATTTTCTCCAATTGTTAGGGAGAATACACAATCTGGATCGTTGTTGGAATTGGACCTGACTCCGACTAAGCCCTCATTGGACTTAATCATTACCTTCCAACACTACAAACAACCCTTACACTCCCTAACCAATCCTTGGTTCAGATCATTGCTCATTTACATTCTTTCTGGAGAACATATCAGGCCACTACATCCTCGGGTAGAATGGAAAGTGTGGATTCATACTTGTACTTTTAGTCTCGCCATTCAAGGGTTTGAAATAATAATGTTTATATCTTTTAAAATTCATCTTGCTTTGGAGGATCCTTGTTGTCCTCCACTTATTCCATTTCAGGAGGTCCCTTTTCATATTCCTTTTGTTATTCCTAGACCTCCCCAGGTAGCCAACAAGGTTTTCTGCTTTCCTACCTTCTAGCAAGAATTTGGGATTACGTTGCATCATCAACTCACTAATATCCATGGCTACCTTTTTTCTAGGCCCGCGCTATTACGCATATTTTTAGGCCCTCACTTTCTCTGTTTGGAACCAGACTTACAAGTTCCTTATAAGCCAGGCTGCTAACAAAAAATGCAGTGCTTGTTGGGAGGCAACCTAGCATTCTGAATAACACCGTCATCAGGTGATTTCCTTCCTTTCTCCCCCTATTTTAATTTTTACAATGAGGACATTGTAGGATTTAGGCATGGGGGGGTACATTGATGTAAACATGTTTACACTACTTAAGATGTCTGTTTATGCAAGTTCTTAAGCATAGAATTGCATTGCATACTATAAATATTGCATAACATGCATCATCTTGCATTTAGATTAGTTTGAATAAAACGGAGGTTAATTATCTCCTTTTATGTTCATGGATAGGGCAAACTTTTTATCGGGGCCTCGGATTGAAGATCCAACCATATAGATGAGATCAGGGCGACGATTGTAGTTCAACGACTCCAAGATCACCCTAATCAGACACCTGTAGCATCAGATACAGACCGAGGAACCCTAGAAGATCAAGGGCCAAGATAGTGTGAATACGCACTTCAAACGACAAATCTAACCACACGGATGGATTCGAATCGACGATCGCAGCCTAACGACGCGAAAATTGACTCAATCCGACAACCATGGCACCATCTACATCATCCAGAAGATGGACGATAAGATGGTGCCACGTGGTGCCATCTCGGCCGCCCAACCGACCGCCCACAACTTCTGAAGATGCTAGCACCCACGAATCTCTGCCGTTGGATCAAGATCCAACGGCTGAGATTACACACAACCGACGCGCCCATCCTCTAAGCCGCACATGAAGAAGCCGCCTTGACCGTTGGATCTTGATCCAGCGATCCTAATCGCACGCACACAAATTCTTCTCGACAACACAAGCACCGCTGTAGCGCAGCGAGTGAACGCGTTTGCGCAAAACGTGTCCGAGCGTTCGAGTAGCGAGGAATGGGAGAGTGGGCGCGAGCGAGCAGGCGCGTGGAGCATTGGATGAGGATCGAGCAGTTACGGGTGCTCAATAGCGCCCACGCACTATCGCACGCCTGTGCCTCACGCGAGATCAGACGTGGGTGAGCACGTAGAGGTGGCGCTGCGAGGCGCGAGATAAGCTGTCCGATCTCACGAACGGACGACTAAGATTGGTTGAACGTGGAGTTGAAAGGGAATGTTGGTCAAATCCGGTTAGGTTGTGTTAACATGGTGATTTTATCGTTGAAATGTGTATAGTGGTTAACCTAAATTGAGCCTAACCATCTCTTTACAAAAATTTTTTACCTGGCCTACTTGATTTTATCTTGGTCACTTTTAGGCCCAAGGTCGAACTCAGGGAAGTGGGGTTAGAAGTCAACTTTCAACGCCTTTCCTACAACGAATCTCTTCCATTCGTTTATTGTGTTTTTGGTGTTTTTCTATTTAGATCTTGTTTTGATAATTCTTGTCCTTGAGGCACACCCTCAAAATTAGGTTCTTGGCTTTGAGCCAAATCAGGGTTCCAAAACGGGTCTTGCTATTCGCAAGATGGAGTACCTGCAAGTCAAGGATTATCTTTTCTCTTTTATATATATATATTTTTTGTTTATCTTTTAATGGCAAGAAAGAGAAATAGAAATAAAGTAAATATAATATATATATGTATATATTATATATGTATAAAGGGGTGGGGGTGGAGGCGAAGATGGAGTGTAGCATGGTGTCGAGTCGGTCATCATCTAGAAAGACGCAACCAACAAGACAAAGTGCCGCGTGTAAGGTGGATTGGTGGAAGATGGGTGTGAACACACTTTCTGTACACGTATATCGGGGAATATCAGCAACTGGTGCAGATATTCCCGTGATACCACGTATGGTGTGTGATATGAAAATATATATGTATATATGTAAATATATATATCTATATGTATATATATATATGGTTATAACTATGTAGGTATATGTGTACTTATATATGTATATATGTATATATATATATATATATAGGTATGTAAATATATGTACAGATAGATATATGTATAGATGTATATATATATATATGTATATGTATGTATATATAACTATATAGATGTATATATATGTATGTATATATATATATAGTAATAAATGTAAATAGATATAGATATGCATATATGTGTGTGTGTGTGTGTGTGTGTGTGTATATATATAAAGTTATAGATATATATGTATATATGTATGTATATATGTATATATATGTGTGTATAGATATATGTATATATATGTATATATATATGTCTATCCTTATACTTAGTTATATAGGTAATAATATATATATAGATATATATGTATATATGTATATATGTAAGAATATATGTGTGTGTGTATATATATATAAGTATATAGATATATATATGTATGTATGTATGTATATAGACAAATACATAGTTATATAAGTACTAATATATGTATAGATATATGTATATATATATGTATATAAATATATATACATATATATAAATATATATATGTAAGTATATATATATGTATAAAGTAGAGTATAGGTGTGTGTGTGTGTGTAAGTGTCGGCAGAGAGAGTGAGAGAATGTTGTGTGAGAGAGAGAGAGAAAGAGAGAAGGATCGTCTGCTGGAGTGAAGGAGCGGGCGTTAAGTCGTCTACAGCCTCCAAGCGTCGTCTGGTGATTCATGCACGCGCGCAGGCACGTATGCGTAGAGAGGCGCGCGCTGGGAGGGAGTGAGCGCGGGGAGAGGAGGCCACAACGCACAACGCTGTGTGGAGATCGGGCGCTGAAGCGGGCGGGTGCGGGCGCTGGCAGACGCGCGGGAGGGAGCTGGAGCGGGACGTAGGGCGGGATGCGGGCACGGGCTGCGGTCGATTGCGGCGCGTCAGGTGACCAATTAAGTGAGAAACTTACCGGTCACCGCACTGTAGCCACAGTGTTCCGCTGAAACGCGTGAATAGTGGCTACAGTGCCAGGGCGAGCCGCGTGACCGGGTGCGGACGGTGCTGTGAGTGCGGGGAGCCGACGCGCGAGCTGGTGCGCGCGTGGAAGGGGTGCGCCGGCTGGCTTGCATGGAGAGGTTTGTGACAGGGCACGCAGAGAGGGGCGAGGTTGCCTGCAGGCGTGCGCGGAAAGGGCTGGGGCGGCTACTGCAGGGGCACGTGGTGGCCTGTGCGCGGGCGAGAGGCCGCTGCGCCATGCTGCTGCTGCTACGGAGCTTTGAGCTTCAAAGCTTGAAGCTCTGTGGCAATGGCAGAACTGCTTCAAACGAAGAAATAGGGAAAGAACCACCACACCCACTGGCTCTTTGATGAGCTGGGCGGTGGTCGACTCACGGTGGTGGTTGTGCACCACCGTGAGGTATTCCTGCCCGCAGAGTGTCTCCTCAGAGGAGGGCCTGCGTATGGAGGGAGAGGGGAAGGAGATGGCTGGAGAAGAAGAGCTGCAGTGTGTTTTTTTTTGTGAACCAGGCTCTCTTTGAAAAGGAGCTGTGCTCTTTTTAAAGAAGAAGAAAGCGTCCACAGCCATGCCCTGGCTGTGCATGGCTCATGGCTGACAGGGAGAGGCTTGCATGCGGTTGGCGGGGCGAGGTGTTGTAGAGCATGGCACGAGGAGGAAGGTCCAGCCATGCCAGGCAACCGTGGGAAGAATTCAAAGTCAAGTAAAATAAAAAATAAAAAGATGGCGAATTTTGCAAAGCAGCACTTAAGGAAAAATGTTAATTGCAAGGCCTTTTTATTCACTCTCCTCCCCTCTCAATTAAATGCATGCATGCGTGTATTTTTACAAATGCGACTATGGATACCTAATATGCACAAGTAATGCTAGGAAATAGCACAAGACAGCACAATTGCAGGTGTATTTTTGTGATGCAATCATACCCCCATGCCTGTCATTTGCTAGTAGTCCCTAGCAAAACATTTTTTTGTATTGTATTTAGAAATGATCTTAAGCTGAAGATTTTCTTCTGAGGTGACATCGGTGTGTTTATTGTTGGATATTGTGAGAACTAATTGTAGAGAAGACTACTACTACTTTAAGTCTTGCATAACATTGACCAAATCTCGACTAACCAGGACTCTTGATATTTAAACCTTAAGTACGATTTCCAGGACCCAGGAGATTTTTGCCGTACTCGAGAGCTCAAGAGGTTATGGCTTGTGCTTAGTGAATGATCAAGACTGACCAGATGAACATTAAGACTCAAGCCCAGGGTTTCACGAATTTTTAAGTAAAGGTTGATCCCAGTTTCAGGTCGTGTCTTCGGATTGACTCTTAAAAAGATGACAAAAAACTCAACTCCCATTTTCTGACATTTGTGGCTCAAAGAAAATAGGGTATTTGTGACTTGCCCTGAAGAACTTTTTTAGGGTAGAGATTTTACAAACATTTGCGAGATATACTGACTTATTTGCATCTTTTTTTTTTTGAAACACGTGTCAGTATATCTCTTACAACATTATTTGGAGGAGCACACTTTTCTTTTTGGTGGGAGAGTTCCTTTTTGGTGGAAAGAGTCTCCCCTAAACACAAGACTAAAGCCTGGGATAAAAAGTCTACCTGCGCGCACAGGTAAGGACTCCACCTTCCCTAATGAACACTAGGGTTGGATCTTATGTTCACCTGGTCTTTCTTGATATGTGTAGTGCAAACCAAGATTACTTAGTCTCTCGAGTAAAAGCAAACCAACGGATCCCGTATTGATGTCTCAGGTACAAGAATACGTCCTAAGCTAGGAGTGATTTCGATCTATCTTGTCAATGCTCAAGTGAATTAAGCCGTGCCTGATCGAATCAAGCTTCTGTGGCCTGGAAAGTCTTTAAAACAGAGGTTGAATATCCATAAGCACTTATTGTATTTTTGTTTCAGCCTTCAGATCATTACTAAACACAATTTTTTTTTCTTTATATATATATATATAGGTGGAAACTGCATGATACCATAAAATACCCAGATCCTATGGATGCCTATCCACCCCCTCATGCCAAACAATGCTATGTCCTCATATGCATGCAGGGTAGGGTAGAGGAAGGACGAAAGATCGGGTAACGAGAGCTGAGGTGCAGGGTAAGCAGCAAGGTGGTAGGGTGGGTGGGTGGTGGGTGGTGAAGTGAAAAGTGAAGTGATCGTGGCAGTGGCGTGAAAAGATGGTGGATGGTGAAAGATCTGGCATTTCCTGGGATGAGGGTCCCAGGCGGATCGGAGAACAAATCAGGAGGAAGAAGTTGGCCCTCAGATTGGCCAAGAAGAGGGGCTTCTTGGATATATGGATCCAAAAGGGAATAGCCCCAGTGCGAAGTTTGTGGGCTCAAGGTCCCAGTGTGGAGTTGCAAATCCGCCTGATTTGGCAGGAAAGAAAGGGCAATCCGGTCTTCAAGAGTGTGGACCGGCGGTGAGTAGCCTGGATATGACTCAGACCACAAGGTATGGGAAGCAGAGAAAACCTTGTCAGAAGTCCAGTCAGGAGAAGGTATGGGAATAGGGAGGGATGGGGGAACATCATAGTATGTGTTGATTAGGCAGTCGTCAGTGTTTACAGGTAATCCTCAACAGTCTGAATAGGTCCCAATTAGTCCGATACACGCGCTGATTGTCATGTCCTCGTCAGACGTGTCATCCTCGATACAATCACAATCAAAGTTCTTGGCTGCCTTAAAGATGTTAATCTTGAGCTTTTCAGATCCAACAGCAATCTCAATACAACCCGACTCGCAGTCGATATGGGCACGGGCTGTGGCCAAGAAAGGTCGACCAAGGATGATCGGACAATCAGAAAGTGAGCTAGGAACTTCCATATCTAAAACAGGAAAGTCAACAGGAAAACAGAGACTGTTGACCCTAACCACCACGTCTTCCACCACACCCATCAGAATTTTGACAGAATGATCTACCAACTGTAACGTGACAGGGGTGGGTTTCAGATTTCCGAAGGAAAATTTTTCGAGCATGATGGTTGGTATAAGATTGATGGAAGATCCTAGATCAAGCAGGGCACGGTTAAAATTGCAGCCTTGGATGCTACAGGAAATAAGTGGTGTGCCCGGATCTTTCTGCTTCGGTAGCCTCGAGCAGGGGTACCTTGATTTCAACATCCCTGAACAAATTACGCAGGTTATCAAAGGCCTACATGTCTTTCTTCTTGCCTTTTGGCACCCTCAGTAGAGCCTCAAGGAATGGAACTGATTCTGGCACCAATTTGAGTGTATCGTCCTCTCGCGACTGCGGTGCGCATCCCGAATGAGAGGGCGATGAAGAAGACGGGCCAGGATCAAGTCGAGGCGGATTCACGGTCTGCTTACCGCTCCTCGTAGTGATAGCATTGGACGATGCGGGTCCAGTGGGATCATATGGCAGAGGAGGGTTCGCAATAGAGACATAAGAGTGAGGTGCTGCAGCGGGATTAGCTTGAAATCCTAATGGAATGCTCAGAGCCTGCAGAATTTCATGTACCTGCCCCTGAGAAGGTTGTACCAGTGGTTGAGGACCATGGGGTACGAAATTTCACGGGTTTGGAACAGGTTGGGCAAGAAGAGTGCCCTGAGATCGAGTCGCCATGCGTAGTTGACTGATCTCAGCATTCTGCTGCGCCAATTGGTGCTGAAGAGAGGTCATGTTCTCTTCATGGCACTTTGACATTTCCGTCATCATTCGCATCAATTTGTCAAAAGGACTTGATGCGTGTTCTACTTAAGGTATGCAAGGGCCTAATGGCGAATTCGCCATAGGATTAGTCTGGGCCCTTGGGATGTCGGGTGCGAACGGTCGCATTGGTCCACCCGCGGGTTTTGGCACTGCGGGTTGTTGGACCATGCGAAATTTGGATGATTTTGCCACCCTGGGTTATAAGTGTCAGAGAACAGGTTGTTCCCCAGGGTGCAAGCGTCTTCTATGCCAAAAGATGTGTCCGCATGTAAATATGCATCCAAGCACACGGAGGCTTGGTCCTCCGTGTCAAAATACTGGCTCGCAGAAGGCAGATCCACATCACTTACCGAGTCGCTCAGCATGACACTCGGTTAGGAAGGTCTTACGGGGTTTCTTGGGATAAGCCTGGTGTTGGAAGAATTGGGATTGTGACGAAGTGGTGAGGTGGGGGTGTTTGCCATAGAATGGGTGGGGTTGGCCAGAAGCTCGTCCAGCTTCTTGTGCACGACAGAGACTTCATCCAATTTCTGTGCAATAAGGCTGAGATCTGTGGATGAATGGGAGGGTCCCGTGTTAACTTCGTGGACATTACGGGGCAGGCTAGTACAATTAAAGGTGACAATGGAAGCATTATTCATTGAGTTTTCGCTCATATTTTCAAATAATTCAAATGCTCCATTCTCGTCTTTATCCATGAAATTCCCTTCGCAGAAAGCGTTTGCAATCTGCTTCAAAGTCTCATTTAGCCCATAGTAGAAAATCTGGGCTATATGCCACTTAGGCAGACCATAGTGCGGACACTTCCTGAGGAGGTCATTATACCTCTCCCATGCCTCATGAAATTGTTCGCCGTTTTGTTGCGTAAAGGAGGTGATAGCACGACAAAGTGCATTGGTTCACCCGATTGGGAAGAACTTCTTGAGAAACGTTGTTCACATCTCTTCCCAAGAGTGGATGGTTCTAGCAAGGGTGCGTAACCACTGCGGCGCTTTATCCCGCAATGAAAACAGTAACATTTTCATGAGGACTATAGGTAACCCGATATTTCTAGGTTTAACAGTTTTAGCCAATCGGGTTAGGTCTTCCAAGTGGAGAAAAGGATCTTCACTTGCAAGACCATGGAAGTGAAAATTTATTAGGCCAATAATGTTAGGTTTCAGTTCAAAGTCGTCCCCGCCCATGGGGACCCGAATTTGTCCTATGGTCTCTGTAGCAGCGGGATTCTGATAAGAGCTAAGAGACCTCGGCTCCTCCCGTTCGGGAGGGTTCTGCATTTCCTCCAATGTTTCCCTTATGGCTTCAATTTGTTCATTATACATTTCCATTTGGGCTAAGAGGCGGTGAAACGTCGGTCTGTTCTCAACCGGGTTTGAGGGTTTTGGTTTTGTTATAACGTTGTAGTAAAGCCGGTTATTACCAACATTTCAAATAAAATTTTTTACTCGGAAAAAGAGTTCCCGAGGTCGAACTCAGGGAGCAAGTCGTATTCTAGAGATATACATGTTTCTTTTACAAAATAAAGAGAGAGGGGAAGAATTTGTTGTGATGTTCTTCTTTCTTTCTTTTCTTCAGATCTCCTTCTTCTTCTTTGTTCTGCAGAGGTGATGTTCCTCTTCAGATCTCCTTCTTCTTCTTCCTTGGTTTCTGTCTTGGCCTCTCTTCTTCTTTTTCTGCAGTCTCTTCTGTGAATGTTTCTTCTTCCTTTCTTTCTTCAGATCTCCTTCTTCTTCTTTGTTCTGCAGAGGTGATGTTCCTCTTCAGATCTCCTTCTTCTTCTTCCTTATGGCTGCAGAGCTTCTACCTTCAGCTACTAAGTCTTCCTTTCTTCTTCTTCTGCTTTGGCCGTTGCTCTTCCTTCTTCTTCAGCCTGCCTTCTTTCCTGCTCTAGCTGCTGACCTTCCGTCGTCTGACCCGGTGCTTCGACGACTTAACTATGCATTTGCTACAGTGCAGCTCCTTCTTCTTCGCCTGCACTTCTTCTTCCGCGGGTCTTCTTCTTCGCCTGCACACTTCAGAGTTTCTCGTCAGAAGCAAAACCTACTCTACCCTCCCCCCCCCGCGTCTCTCTTTCTCTCTGAAACCACTCTTGGGAAAGCTCTCCCAGAGCTACCGGGTAACCGGGTTCGGATCAGGCCCGGGTCCAGGCCCACCGGCGTGCGTGGTGGGCGAGGAGTGCAGGTCAGTCGAGTCGGGTCGGGTCGGTTCGGGTCAGGTCCGCGGGGCGTGAGCGCGGACGAGACCGGGTAACCGGGCGGGTGAAGGGGACCTCACCCCGTGTACTGAGGCAGTAAGGCTACTGCACTTTTGCGTCTTATGTCGCTGCGGCTCTTCAGGCGTTTCCGAGGTGGGACTAAACGGCCCACCTTAATTGCGCGCCCGCAGCGGGGAATTCAGCAGGAGATGGCAGCGTCACGCGGAGTTTTCTTCCTCGGCTGCGAACCTGGTGTTTTGCCAAAACTCCTCGCAAGGCCTGGGAGTGAATCTGGGCTTGGCGCTGAGCGTGGCGCGCCTGTAGCTGCAGGCGGAAGCAGGTCCTCCTGCGCGTCAATGGCGGCGGAGGTCGGGTGGCCTGTCCACAAGAAAACGGCCTCTCGGCCTAATCAGAGAGTGCCAGGAGCTTCGCCAGGGTGCGGCGAAGCTCGTGTGGGTGGTGGCGAGGCGCGGGGCAGCGTGCGAGGGCTGCCCTAGGTCGGACTGTGGGTCGGAGGATGGGTCTGTTCGGTGGAGTTGCAGAGGGTGATGTGGGGGAAGTGGTAGGGCGGAGATTGATCAGGGTGAGGAGGCGGAGGTCCTGCGGTGGTTGGCGAGCCGTGTGGGTCGCTGAGGTGATGGGAGCGGCTCGCCGGAGGGTGGTCGGAGACGAAGGGGGTGAAGGTGGTCAGGGTCGGTCGAGGGCTTAATTGACTAAATTGAAAGCGGGGAAAGAAAGAGGAGGAGAAGGGAAGTAGTTCTAACTTACTTGCAGGGACGAAGGGGGAGGAACAGGGCGACATTCGTATCGACTGTCGCCGGAGAAGACGATGCCCAGTGGGGGGGAGGACGGCGGTGACGACGGGGCAGAGGCAGCGCGCGCCGGTATTGCGCGACGCGGGAAGAGCAGGGGAAGAAGTCTCTGCTGCTGGTATTGCGGCAGAGCGAAGAGGAGGAGGAGGAAGAACCGCCGGAGCTGGTGGGCGTCTGCCGGAGTGAGAAGAGAGGAAAGTTGGGGGTTTTCTCCGTCAGATCCAGGCTGCCCTGGTTGGTGGAGCAGCGGGGGGTATTTATAGGGATGAAACAGGGAGGAAGGCGGAGGGAGATGACGTGTCTCCCTCGCCGGAGAATGGTCGGAACACGAACCCATACCGTCCGTGCGTTCGCACGGCCGGTATGGTGGCTACAATGACCAGGGGGGTGCCCCTGCGACGGCTGACGACGCAGGGCACCCCCGGTTTACTTGCCAGGTCCCCCACCTCACCCTGTGCGGCGCCATGCTCCGCGCAAGGTCGCCGGAGCATGGTGCTGGCAGGTTTTGCAGGAGGGACCTGGTTGCAAAGAACGAAGGAGAGTTAGGGCCAAAATGCGAGGGTTCAAAAGTTGAGGGCCAAAGAGTAAATATATGAGGACCAAAGTGTAAAGTCGGTCAAGGAGGTTTCTTCTTAGGCTCAAGTTTTTATACATGACTAATTAGGACCTAAGGAATCTGATGGTGAATTTCATTTTCATCTTAAACCTTGTTCGACCGGTCAATTTGCGCAAAAACCCATATTAAGTTATTAATTGGGCATGGTTCTCAATGTAGGTCAAAATGGGTTCTAAAGGCCAAATTGAAGGTTCTAAACCCTAGAGATTATTTTTCTATGAATTTTAGAGGGTTTATTCTATTTTTACTTTGCCTCGAACCTTGTGAATTGAAGTGGGTTGCTTTAGGGTTACAGATTTATCATTTAGTTTCTTGGAAGTGCTGTAGCCCTTGCTAGATCATCTCATCCCACTTTTATTCTTATTAAGTTGCTTTGACCTATGTTTGGGCCCTGAATTACCCTGTATGCAGATTATACTGGTAAAATTGCACTTTTACCCCTTTTGACTTGTTTTCTTCTCAAACTCAGAATTCTCTGAGTTAATCCTTTCCTTGAGATATGTAGGAGCTTTTATCCTTTGTATTAGGTCAAAATGAGCTAGTTATGGCTCATGATGAGGTTCTCATCATACCCCCATGCCTAGCTTTTTCTAGTCCCTTAGCAAAAACTTAAGGTTTCAACCCTTGTTCTAGACCATGAAGTTTTTAATAGTTTTAGATAAGTGCCTTTTTTATTTGAGCATGGATTAAGTTAGAATGCTGACCATAGGCCTAAAAGGTACTCTAGTACCAATCAAGATCCAAATCTGTCTAGCCTTAGCCTCAGTCTTTTAGCAAAGGTTTTTAAGGCCCACAAGAACTAACCTAAGGTTTATTGGACTTCGTGGTTAAAGCACCCGTGCTTGAAATGATTTTAGCCCTGGCTCAGTTCGCAGTGCGTTTTGTAAGAGAGAGATAGAAAGTTTTTCTGTTTGGAGAGTTTTCTCTCTCTTTTTCTTTTTAGTTCTAGCCTTGGATTGGCTTTTCAACACGGTCTGTATCAGATTCCTTGCTCCCATCATCAATCCTCAAGGGTTCCTGGCGATCGATGCTTCGAGATAGCACCGCCCATGGCAACCCCCGGAACCCTGGCTATTGAGATTTCGAGATAATCCCATCCATGGTATTCCGTGGCCGAATCCAGACCCTGGCAATTGACACTTCGAGATAATGCCATCCATGGAATCTGAACCAGCAGAGTGCTTACATGCCCTCCGTAGGATATGTAAATATCCTAAGAGACAAGCACCGAGGAGATGATATTTTGTTACGCATCTTCGAGGGGATTTCCCGCCTCTCTGCGCTGGGAACTCGTCCAAATCAACTTGTGTTGATCGGCCGCTCCTATTCTAGGTGTTCTTTTCAGATTTTTGCGACGCTTCTGCGTGATTCTGATTTTTACGCTTACTGAACCAGGCTGTGTGTGAGATTAGGGTGCTTAGGTTACTGAGTCCCGTAAACCAAAAATTAGTTAACGAGGCCGAATACTCCCTAAGCCTTAGACCTAATACTTCAGCTTTTCATTTTCCTCAACCTCTTGAGGAGTGTCCAGATCTTAATGGGTACTAAGAGTCTATTCAAGAATGCCTAAGGTTTGCATTCTTACTAATCTCATTGTGCACTTTTCAGTTATTTTCTTGAATGAGGTCTAGAACTTAGGTTAATTCCTTAGTTCCTTACTAATGACTATCACTTTTTCTCATAATTTTGTGCTCCTTTTTCATTTTGTTTCTTTTCTCCTTCACAAAATTTTCCTTCTCCTCTTTTCCTCTTATTCTTTTTCGAAAAATTTTTTAATTTTTATGGTATTTTTGGCATATGTGAAATTTTTTTTTTTTTTTTTGAAACCTTTTCTTACAAGTTTTTGCACTTTCATACCCCCCCATGCCTAATATTTGCAATGTCCTCATTGTAACCTAGGGGTTTTTATTCAACTAAGTTCATACATTAGGATAGCTGTTTTGATGAGTGAATGGGTCGGGGTGACTGTTGCGGACGATTTCTAATCTCAGATGCAAGCACCTGAGGTGGAGTCGGCTGTCCTAAAGTGTGAACTTCAAGTGCAAAAGCTGTCAGAACAAGTTTCAGGTTTTCAAAGAGAATGACGGGCTGCCTCCCGTTGAGCGCTAAATTTGATGCCTTCAGCCAAGCGGGAAATGCGATGGAGAGGGGATGGTCAAATCAGCGGAGTTTTGTAAGACAAGCACCTTGATTAAGAGCCTGGTTGGTCCAACCAGGTGCTTGTTCAGATCAACAGGCTGATGATGCACCCCAAACCCAATCAATCTGGTGGGTTGATAGATGTGGATAAAAAGGTGTGGAGCCCACCATAAACTATGAAGCTCAGATGGATGTGGAAGTGTAAACGCAGGGTTTGGCTGAGCCGAATCAGCCTGGTCAGAGTAGGGACCCGTAGGATAATCAGTGGTTGATGCAGGAACCCTACAGGGGTGATCAGAGAATGATAGAGCATGGTATGTAGTCTGATCAATGTTCGGAACCCGATGTGGAAATGCAATCGGCTCGGTGAGAGGTGAATCTGAATAGAAATTGACTCCGGTTGCGGGTCGGGGTTTGGAAGAGGTTTTGATCCGTTCTGTGTGTGCGGATGAGGTGGCCATTGTGTACGAGGGCTCTTCTAGAAACAGATGATAGGTGATTTTCTGTAGAGAGTCCTCTGGGTAACTATCAAATGCCGGAAGAGTGTTTGTAGGATGAAAGGAATCGGATTCGAGAAAAAATTTGGATTCTTGGTTGCAATTACTCTTGGCATTTTCTGTTTTTGGTTCCTGAGGATCGAAAAGGAATGATTCTGTGTTATTGGTGATCTCGGGAATCAGGACCTCAGAGTCGGAGTTAGAGTCATGAGAACTGAGGTTGTAGATAGGCCTGGCGTGTTCAGGAAGGGGAATCTCTCCGCAATTATAGTCAGATTTGAAATTGTCGGAGAGTTGGCGAAAATGAGATTCATGATCATGAATTCCACCACAGCAAAAATCATCAAATGTGGAATCAGCAGCCTGACTGGGTTCTAGCCTATATGTCAATTCTGGGCTCAAAAAGGTGTTCTGTTCAAGCTCGAAGCTGGTAGGATAGACCCCATTAAAACCTTGCTCATTCAACTCCTCAGTTTCTGTATCATAAATTGGCATGTTTTCTGAAAAATCGATCAGATTTCCTGAGGATGTTGGAGAGGGATATTCATCAAATAGAGGCCCGGAATCATATTCTGTAAAAATTTGATTTTTCTCATAAGGGGCCTCATAATCTTCCCAATAAGTTTCAGATCTAGGTTCTAGGCTTAGGATGTGGGTAGAATTATTAGAACCTAAGTCCGAATAACCTTCGAGGGCCACCTTATCAAAATAAGGGGCGGAATTTATACCCTCAGAAGGTTCAGTTCTGATCTCATTATTGCAGGAGTTTTGAAATTCTAGGCTTGGCAATTCATGGTCTAAGTTTGGCTCATCATTGTGTTCTCCTGCAATATCCCAACCTAATTCAACATTGTCTTCTATCTGGGTTGGGATTTTACAACCACTTTGTGCCTCAATCCCGAGATCTGGGAAACTGGATTGTTCCTTAATATTGTTCCAAGATGGTTCATCCTCTGTTTCTGGTATATACGGGTATTTCTGGTTGATAATTTGTTCTACTGATTTCATCATTTCTACCCGTTTCATAAGGGCATCTTGGTGTTGTTCCCAAAGTACAGGATTTGTCAAGCATTGAAGGTATTCAGATTGGTGTAATTTTTCCATCTCAATGTATCCTGTCATGAGCATATCTCGGGTTGATCCTTTTGAAATTTCAGTCAATAGAATTTGGGCACAGTTTATGATGAAAGCTGTGGTTGTTGGAACATCAACCTGAATGTTTCCTATTGGTGTTGAGGGTTTATATTTGATTTCATAGATTTTAAGGGCATCCTCAATCATCTTATCCTTCATGGATCTCAGATATTCAGGTTTTTTGAATGGTAGTCTTGCTAGGTAATTAGGCTGCATAATTGGATCAGGTGGTGGAATCAAGATATAGAATCAAAGTTTGAATCAAGATGGAAGAAGGGGATTTTGTTCAGAATCAGAGGAAAGAGGGGCTATGTGAATGATTTCTGCAAAAACAAAGGAGCCGAGGCTTAGCCTCGGGGAGAGTGAATTTCTATAGGAGGTTTCAAGGACCTCCTGAAAAATACTGAAGGGCTGGATGAGATAAGCAGGTGCTGGACCCAATCAAGACACCCAAAAATTGTTGGGTGACTATAGAGGTTCGGGGCAGATGGACCCCTTGATCAGAAAGATCGTCCACCTGAGAATTACCTGGGCAGCCAGAGAGGGAGAGTCCCGCGAAGACCCCTACACGGTAGAGCGTCCCCACGGGTTACAGGGTTTCCCCCACCCGACCTCTCTTGTCACTGCGGTTCCAGGTAGACCAGAATGGGGATCTTGACCTCTTAAGTCTACCAATTTTAAGATCAGGGTGCTTAAGGTTTCACTTGAACTTTAGTCTTTTTAAGTGCAAAGAGTGACCTAATTTAAGGTTGGTTAACCCAAAGGGGTCAACTTTACCTCTTGTTTTTGAGAGCTTTTTGGGTCCTTTCTTTTAGGGTTCAAGTGTTTAGAGAGAGCCAATTGTTTAGGATTTTTCTTGTTAATTATTTTCAATCAATGGCTTGGGCACACCTCTTTTGGATTTCCTCAATTCTTGATTAAGGGGTGTGTCTCTACTGAAATCCTAATGTTTGACCTTATGTTGGCTCTACTTGGTCCATTTAACTCTTTGTTGGGCAATTAGGGCTCAAGCAAGAATGTGTTAGCCCTTAAATACCCCTAATAGTGTGCAGGAGTGATGAGTTGAAAACATGCAACTCTTTATGGTTACTAAGTATGGAAGACAGGTTAGCCCTATATTGCTTGTTCTTTTCTTTTCTTCCTCTTTAGAGTTTAGGGGTTAATAGTGAGAGGAAAAATTTACCTGTCTTCGGAGTGGTTGTCGTGTGGTTGCTTGTCTTCTCGAGTTCCTGTAGCTGCACAAAAGAGGAGATTATCAGAAATTAAAAGAAACAGGAATGTTTACCCCTAGAATAGCCGTTGCTCCCCGACAGCGACGCCAAAATGAAACGTCGGTCTGTTCTCAACCGGGTTTGAGGGTTTTGGTTTTGTTATAACGTTGTAGTAAAGCCGGTTATTACCAACATTTCAAATAAAATTTTTTACTCGGAAAAAGAGTTCCCGAGGTCGAACTCAGGGAGCAAGTCGTATTCTAGAGATATACATGTTTCTTTTACAAAATAAAGAGAGAGGGGAAGAATTTGTTGTGATGTTCTTCTTTCTTTCTTTTCTTCAGATCTCCTTCTTCTTCTTTGTTCTGCAGAGGTGATGTTCCTCTTCAGATCTCCTTCTTCTTCTTCCTTGGTTTCTGTCTTGGCCTCTCTTCTTCTTTTTCTGCAGTCTCTTCTGTGAATGTTTCTTCTTCCTTTCTTTCTTCAGATCTCCTTCTTCTTCTTTGTTCTGCAGAGGTGATGTTCCTCTTCAGATCTCCTTCTTCTTCTTCCTTATGGCTGCAGAGCTTCTACCTTCAGCTACTAAGTCTTCCTTTCTTCTTCTTCTGCTTTGGCCGTTGCTCTTCCTTCTTCTTCAGCCTGCCTTCTTTCCTGCTCTAGCTGCTGACCTTCCGTCGTCTGACCCGGTGCTTCGACGACTTAACTATGCATTTGCTACAGTGCAGCTCCTTCTTCTTCGCCTGCACTTCTTCTTCCGCGGGTCTTCTTCTTCGCCTGCACACTTCAGAGTTTCTCGTCAGAAGCAAAACCTACTCTACCCTCCCCTCCCCGCGTATCTCTTTCTCTCTGAAACCACTCTTGGGAAAGCTCTCCCAGAGCTACCGGGTAACCGGGTTCGGATCAGGCCCGGGTCCAGGCCCACCGGCGTGCGTGGTGGGCGAGGAGTGCAGGTCAGTCGAGTCGGGTCGGGTCGGTTCGGGTCAGGTCCGCGGGGCGTGAGCGCGGACGAGACCGGGTAACCGGGCGGGTGAAGGGGACCTCACCCCGTGTACTGAGGCAGTAAGGCTACTGCACTTTTGCGTCTTATGTCGCTGCGGCTCTTCAGGCGTTTCCGAGGTGGGACTAAACGGCCCACCTCAATTGCGCGCCCGCAGCGGGGAATTCAGCAGGAGATGGCAGCGTCACGCGGAGTTTTCTTCCTCGGCTGCGAACCTGGTGTTTTGCCAAAACTCCTCGCAAGGCCTGGGAGTGAATCTGGGCTTGGCGCTGAGCGTGGCGCGCCTGTAGCTGCAGGCGGAAGCAGGTCCTCCTGCGCGTCAATGGCGGCGGAGGTCGGGTGGCCTGTCCACAAGAAAACGGCCTCTCGGCCTAATCAGAGAGTGCCAGGAGCTTCGCCAGGGTGCGGCGAAGCTCGTGTGGGTGGTGGCGAGGCGCGGGGCAGCGTGCGAGGGCTGCCCTAGGTCGGACTGTGGGTCGGAGGATGGGTCTGTTCGGTGGAGTTGCAGAGGGTGATGTGGGGGAAGTTGTAGGGCGGAGATTGATCAGGGTGAGGAGGCGGAGGTCCTGCGGTGGTTGGCGAGCCGTGTGGGTCGCTGAGGTGATGGGAGCGGCTCGCCGGAGGGTGGTCGGAGACGAAGGGGGTGAAGGTGGTCAGGGTCGGTCGAGGGCTTAATTGACTAAATTGAAAGCGGGGAAAGAAAGAGGAGGAGAAGGGAAGTAGTTCTAACTTACTTGCAGGGACGAAGGGGGAGGAACAGGGCGACAGTCGTATCGACTGTCGCCGGAGAAGACGATGCCCAGTGGGGGGGAGGACGGCGGTGACGACGGGGCAGAGGCAGCGCGCGCCGGTATTGCGCGACGCGGGAAGAGCAGGGGAAGAAGTCTCTGCTGCTGGTATTGCGGCAGAGCGAAGAGGAGGAGGAGGAAGAACCGCCGGAGCTGGTGGGCGTCTGCCGGAGTGAGAAGAGAGGAAAGTTGGGGGTTTTCTCCGTCAGATCCAGGCTGCCCTGGTTGGTGGAGCAGCGGGGGGTATTTATAGGGATGAAACAGGGAGGAAGGCGGAGGGAGACGACGTGTCTCCCTCGCCGGAGAATGGTCGGAACACGAACCCATACCGTCCGTGCGTTCGCACGGCCGGTATGGTGGGCTACAATGACCAGGGGGGTGCCCCTGCGACGGCTGACGACGCAGGGCACCCCCGGTTTACTTGCCAGGTCCCCCACCTCACCCTGCGCGGCGCCATGCTCCGCGCAAGGTCGCCGGAGCATGGTGCTGGCAGGTTTTGCAGGAGGGACCTGGTTGCAAAGAACGAAGGAGAGTTAGGGGCCAAAATGCGAGGGTTCAAAAGTTGAGGGCCAAAGAGTAAATATATGAGGACCAAAGTGTAAAGTCGGTCAAGGAGGTTTCTTCTTAGGCTCAAGTTTTTATACATGACTAATTAGGACCTAAGGAATCTGATGGTGAATTTCATTTTCATCTTAAACCTTGTTCGACCGGTCAATTTGCGCAAAAACCCATATTAAGTTATTAATTGGGCATGGTTCTCAATGTAGGTCAAAATGGGTTCTAAAGGCCAAATTGAAGGTTCTAAACCCTAGAGATTATTTTTCTATGAATTTTAGAGGGTTTATTCTATTTTTACTTTGCCTCGAACCTTGTGAATTGAAGTGGGTTGCTTTAGGGTTACAGATTTATCATTTAGTTTCTTGGAAGTGCTGTAGCCCTTGCTAGATCATCTCATCCCACTTTTATTCTTATTAAGTTGCTTTGACCTATGTTTGGGCCCTGAATTACCCTGTATGCAGATTATACTGGTAAAATTGCACTTTTACCCCTTATGACTTATTTTCTTCTCAAACTCAGAATTCTCTGAGTTAATCCTTTCCTTGAGATATGTAGGAGCTTTTATCCTTTGTATTAGGTCAAAATGAGCTCGTTATGGCTCATGATGAGGTTCTCATCAGGCGGGTTATGGGATCTAAGGCTCCACCACTTGGTGGGTTCTGAGGGCGGTTTCCTCCCTCGAGATTTGGGGGTGGGCGTGCAGCCATGTTTGTGGACGAGGAGGACGATTCGGCTTCTTTTCTAAATTTATCAGGCAATTCAAACAGTACAGGTTTTGTGACCTCTTCCCAAACATGCACTGCCGCAGGAAGAATTGGGGAGATGAGAAGGGAAAAGAGATGAGAGAAATGACGCCGTAAAGGTACACCTGATGACAAATCAATACAATAAAATTCCTAACCTCTACAGTGTGCCCTTAGACCTATAGATCTAAATTACCAACTATCACGAACTACGGAACCGAATGCGAGCACCGCGGAACCACCAGGCCAGATTGAAAGGCTGTTTGCCCCAGTCTTAGACACCCGATAGCACGTGGGAACCCTCACCAGCACGTAGGCACTACACGTAGGTAGTTAGACCTCATCCTTAATAAGGGTCAAGTTGCTACCAATTTTAGTTAGAGGCTTAGGATCAAGTGCTTTTGGAATGTGAAGGGAGTTGTTTACAGGTAATGCCCAAGTGATTGAATTTTACAAAGTGTGTAAACCAAGCATGCAATGGGGAAATCTCTCCGAATTGAAGTTTTTAATTGGTGAATGGTTTTTAGAATTTAGCCTTAAGTAGTATGGATTTTAGGATTTCGCTAAAATACTAATTCAACCAATCTCCGGGTTTTGAGAGAATACAAGTTTTCTTCTAAGCCCAACAAACCATTCTTCAATGTCAATTGGTTAATGCATGCTAAAATGCAATGGGCTTCCCTAAATGGATATTTCTATGTGTGGATGCATGAATTAGTTTTAGATTAGGGTGAAAGGGAGCCAAAGCACTTCAATTCAAGTGCTCCCAATCACCAAAATGATTTCCACACAAGGCTCAACCAAAAGATAAAAAAAAGTCAAATTGTTGGGGTTGAAGTATTCAGGATCAAATCTTAGGCACGTGAAAGGTCGTGGTGGGGTTGGAATCAACTCAATTCCATGTCTCCCCACCAAAAATGTGATCCCGAATTTGCAAATAAGTGAGGCAAAGACGGGTGCAATCAATCTTTTTATGTTTGCCTCAAAGAATACTTCACACGGTGAAAAATTCAAGAATCAAGATTCTTGGATTTTCGCTAAGAAAAGTAAGGCGGGAAATCTCGGGGCGGTGGGAGTAAAGGCAATCAATTAAACAAGTGAATTTTAATCCACTTGCCCCAAGAGATCCCAAGAAGTTTTTCTAGTTTTTGTTTTAATGATTTTTTATATATATATATTTTTATTAAGGTGACAAGCTAACCTAAGTTGCTAAGAAAGGAAGACTTACTTGTTCAGCAATGCGTGCGAAGCTCCAGTGCTGTGTCGGTGTCTTCACGCTCTCGTTCCCACTTTGGATCTGCCCACGTTTCCGACTTCGTCTGCCTGCCTTCTCCTTGCAACATGTTCACCTGCACAGCAATAAACAAAAACACCCGTGAAGAAAAGGGTGTGAGAAGAGAAAAATTATAGGAATGGAGTAAAAACTTACCTGAAGGCGCACTTCCCCAGCAACAGCACCATGAAAGGGAATGTTGGTCGGACCCAGTTAAGTTGTGTTAATATGGTTATTTTATCATTGAAATGTGTATAGTGGTTAACCTAAATCGAGCCTAACCATCTCTTCACAAAATTTTTTACCTGGCCTACTTGATTTTATCTTGGTTACTTTTAAGCCCAGGGTCGAACTCAGGGAAGTGGGGTTAGAAGTCAAGTTTCTACGTCTTTCCTACAACAAATCTCTTCCGTTCATTTATTGTGTTTTTGGTGTTTTTCTATTTAAATTTTTTTCTGATAATTCTTGTCCTTGAGGCACACCCTCAAAATTAGGTTCTTGGCTTTGAGCCAAATCAGGGTTCCAAATGGGTCATGCTATTCGCAAGACGGAGTACCTGTAAGTCAAGGATTATCCTTCCTCTTTTATATATATATTTTTTTTGTTTATCTTTTAATGGCAAGAAAAAGAAATAGAAATAAAGTAAATATAGTATATATATATATGTATATATTATATATGTATAAAGGGGTGGGGGTGGAGGCGGAGATGGAGTGTAGCACGGTGTCGAGTCAGTCGTCTTCTAGAAAGACGCAACCAACAGGACGAAGTGCCACGTGTAAGGTGGATTGGTGGAAGATGAGTGTGAACACGCTTTCTGCATGCGTGTATCGGGGAATATCAGCAACTGGTGCAGATATTCCCGCGATACCACGTTTGGTGTGTGATATGAAAATATATATGTATATATGTAAATATATATATCTATATGTATATATATATGGGGTTATAACTATGTAGGTATATGTGTACTTATATATGTATATATGTATATATATATAGGTATGTAAATATATGTATAGATAGATATATGTATAGATGTATATATATATATATATATGTAGTTATAGATATATATGTATATATATGTGTGTATAGATATATGTATATATATGTATATATATATATATATATATATGTATCTATACTTATACTTAGTTATATAGGTAATAATATATATATATAGATATATATGTATATATGTACATATATTTATATGTATATATGTAAGTATATATGTGTGTATATATATATATAAGTATATAGATATATATACGTATGTATGTATTTAGACTAATACATAGGTATATAAGTACTAATATATGTATAGATATATGTATATATACATATATATATGTATATAAATATATATATGTACGTATATATTTATGTATGTATAAAGTAGAGTATAAGTGTGTCTGTGTGTATGAGAGTGTGAGTGTCTGTGTGTGTAAGTGTCGACAGAGAGAGTGAGAGAGTGCTGTGAGAGAGTGATAAATGCCTGTTTATCATCATTCTTATGCATTAAAACTAACCTAGCTCTTAGGATTTTACTCCGCAAACGATTTTTTTGGGCTGCATTTAGGTATAAATTAGGATAGGCATGCATTGCATTTTTTATTGTCATTTAATGTGTTTTTGTGAGTGTTAGGAATGTACAGATGCACAAATCCCTAAAACCCTAGCACTCAAGAAGGCAAATGGTGAAGGAGAAGCCCAGACTAGCTGGAACCCAGCTTGATCCAGCTCACCACAGCTGAAACCTAGCTTACTTGAACTAGGGTTAGCTCATCCCAGCTCCATTTAGCTAATCTCAGCTGGATGGCAGCTCAAGAGAGTTCACCTTAGCTCACCCTAGCTCAAGTCAGCTCAGTTGAGATTTATATTCCTAGCAAGAGAATCAATTTTGCAACCATATTGCCTCCTTGGACGACCCTAGATACTTCCCTATCTAGGATTATAAATTTAAGAGCAAAAGCGAATTTACGTGTTACAACGACCTAATTAACAAACCGCGTATTTTCGTTATCAGAGAGAGAGAGAGAAGGATCGCCTGCTGGAGTGAAGGAGCGGGCGTTATGTCGTCTACAGCCTCCAAGTGCCGTCTGGTGATTCACACGCGCGTGCAGGAGCGTAGGCGCATAGAGAGGCTCGTGCTGGGAGGGAGTGAGCGTAGGGAGAGGAGGCCGCAGCGCACCGCGTTGCTTGGAGATCGGGCACTGAAGTGGGCAAGTGCCTGAGAAGGGAGACGCGGACACAGACGCTGAAGCAGGCAGATACGGTGGCGGGTGCGGGCGCTGGCAGACGCACGGGCGGGTGGTGGAGCAGGACGCAGGCTCGGGCTACAGCCGGTTGCGGCACGCCGGGTGACCGGTTAAGTGAGAAACTTACCGATCACCGCACTGTAGCCACAGTGTTCCACTGAAATGCGTGAACAGTGGCTACAGTGCCCAGGCAAGCCGCGTGACCAGGTGCGGACGGTGCTGGAGTGCGGGGAGCCAAAGCGCGAGCTGGCACGTTCGTGGAAGGGGTGCGCCGGCTGTATTGCGCGGAGAGGTTCGCGACAGGGTGCATGGAGAGGGGCGAGGTCGCCTACAGGCATGCGCGGAAAGGCTGGGGCGGCTCCTGCAGGGGCGCGCGGTGGCCTGCGCGTGGGCGAGAGGCCGCTGCGCCGTGTTGCTGCTGCTGCGGAGCTTTGAGCTTCAAAGCTTGAAGCTCTGTGGCAATGGCGGAAGTGCTTCAAACGAAGAAACAGGGAATGAACCACCACGCCCACCGACTCTTTGATGAGCTGGGCGGTGGTGGACTCACGGTGGTGGTTGTTCACCCCCATGAGGGACTCCTGCCTGCAGAGTGTCTCCTCAGAGGAGGAGGGCCTGCGTATGGAGGGTGAGGGGAAGGAGATGTCCTAGAGAAGAAGAGCTCCAGTGTGTTTTTTTTTTGTGGACCAGGCTCTCTTTGCAAAGAAGGAGCCGTGATCTTTTTAAAAAAGAAGAAAGCATGCACAGCCTTGCCCTGGATGTGCATGGCTCATGGCTGACAGGGAGAGGCTTGCATGCAGCTGGCAGGGAGAGGTGTTGCAGAGCATGGCGCGAGGAAGAAGGTCCAGCCTTGCCATGCAGACGCGGGAAGAATTGAAAGTCAAGTAAAGTAATAAATAAAAAGATGGTGAATTTTGCAAAATAGCACTTGAGGAAAAATGTTAATTGCAAGGCCATTTTATTCACTCTCCTCCCCTCTCAATTAAATGCATGCATGCGTGTATTTTTACAAATGCGACTATGGATACCTAATATGCACAGGTAATGCTAGGAAATAGCACAAGACGGCACAATTGCAGGTGTATTTATGCGGTGCAATCAGGAGCGTGCATTACGCTTGAGCAGGCGAGTAGGCACGCGCACTCCGCCCCACTTCGCCACGATGGGGCTTTAGCGATTGTTTTATCCGTCACTAAATACCCCTTATTTAATGTTTTGAGATTTAAATGAACAAATTGCCCTCACTCCTTGCAACTATAAAAGGAGACCCCTACCACACGAAATTCTCATCCCTTCCTTCTCTCCTCTACCTCTCCAAAGCTCAAGAGAAGCTTGTCCAACACCTGGGATGCTCCTTGTGAGATAAAGTCAAATTTTTGCTCTCATTTCTGAAGTGGATCCCGTGTCGACGACGACGTGCTGCCCCGTTCTCGTTTCTCCAACCCCGACCTCCTTCTTCCCGCTCCGTCCTCCTTCGTCCAGGCGGCGTCTCATCTGGCTCGTCCTCCAAGCAATCGTCGAGGGGGATAACTTCTCTCTCCCATTCTTCTTTACAGCTTTCTAGAGTACAATTTCCCTGCTTTCTAGTATAGCTGATTTCCCGCTTTCTAGTGCAATTCTTCTTTGGTTTTATTATATAAACATTTCAAATTATTGAATGCATATTTTCTCTCTCTCTCTCTCTCATTTATTCTGATTGATATTATGGCCTCATTGTAATTACATCGCTTCACTTTTCAACAAAAATTCTAAAAAAAATATAATTGTAAATATAGATCGACGTAGCCTTCCTGAGTTCGACTTGGGATTTCTATTCCGGTACAAATTTTATTTCTTGAACATGAGTTCTTCGCTTTCATACTACGACGACAGGTTTTCAAAACCAAATACGTTAGCGTAGCAACCCGTAGCGTTCAACATGCATTTTGCATTTTAGAAAGTATCCATGCATTTAGGGTAGCATATAAAAAAAAAATCTCTTTTCTTGAGCTGAATGGGTTAGTCCCTAGCAAAATATCTTTGTCATTGGAGGTTTTTCTTCTTGAATTATTATTTAAGTTTAGAATCCAGTACATTTACTTCATGTACACATAGACTGGGCTATGGATCTTTGAAGAAAACCAATAAGCATTTTTAGTCTACTGAACCATTGGGCAGTTAATAGGGAGTCAAGCATACTATCTTCTAGTAGATCCACACCATATTTATGAGATTAAAGTAGAGAGATTACTAATGCACTAAGTCTAGTGCAAGGACTCTTAAGTTTTGGACAATTAGATGATGATACTTCTGAGTTAGGCTTAGTTTTCGCTCTCTGTTCCTATGTGCGTACTTTATGTGAATTCCTGAGAGTCACCAATTAAGGCAGATACACAGAGATTGAGTCTTAATAAAGCTACGACTATGGTGGATGGTTACGACCGTCCTTCATAGAGTCATCCGCTGAAGGAGGGTAATAGTGTCAAAGGTCAAAAATACTCATGTCCTATCCATTCCTTCCCGGTGCCAAGAATAGGCACTTCCACCAAATAAGCCACACAATATCCTCTTGACCATCATCATCCCTAATAATGCCTCATAAATAAAGTTTGTGTCGTGTCTGTTAATTTATAAAGAGAGAAAGAAAAAAACAAAAGAAGAAGAACAAGAAACAATTATATTAAAAAAAAAGAGAGAGAGAAAAGAAAAAGAAAAGTGTCTAAGTTTATAACATTGTTTCTGAGGCAACAAAAACACCTATCGCGATCCACCAAATATGACCCATACCTATCTTTCAGAATTTCTGATCGCCCGAATACTAGCTGAGGACTCTAACTTAGTTGTAGAGTTATTTGGACTTTAATAGAAGTGTGAATGCCATGTGAAGCCACCAAACAGTGAGTATAGTTACTAAATCTGGCGAGATTTGGGATCTCAGAAAGAAAAGAGTGAGTGCCAAGAAACATCAAGAGAGCACAGTTGTTTAGCCTCTCTCCGAGTTGACTTGTCTAATAGTCTAGAGATCTAGAGTCTGTAGTACTAGATTACATGTAGCACCAGATGAGTGTGTGCCATCAAATACAAATCCATTCAACTCGATATCTCCTACCTAAGCCAAAAGCCGGGGTCAAATTACAGATTATCTTCTGCTTTATCCCCGAGGGAAGTAATTGCCTATCCCGACAGAAATATTTACTAAGGGTGAAGTACGAACTCCCAATGCGAATTGGCTTTTCACTTGGATTTGTTACCTAGGCTATCATCACTTCACATTTGTCTGGATCTCTAAAGTTTTGAAATAAGAAAAGAAGAAATCCTCTGTTTAGTTCTATTATTTTTCATTTTTGCTAGGGACTAGCAAATCTTAGGCATGGGGGTTTTTGATGAGTCCATTTTAATGGACTATTGTTACGCCTAACTTAACTCTATTCATACATTTTATGTTTATTAATAACTACATTAAGTTATAGAATGATTGCATGCATCATTATTTAAGTTTGCATCTATTCTATCGCATTTTATAACTTAGTATGTAATTATTTTAGGTTTTATTATTGTAGGAATAATGTTGCAAAGAAAAGGGTGGTAAAAGTAATTTCTCTTCCCCCAACAGTCGACCGACCTCAACAACACCTCCCCCAACAGTCGGCCGGCCACAATAACACCTCCCCTAACAGTCGCTGGCTAAGTTTAGTAAGGGATTTGAAAATCCCTTAACTTGCGGATGGGAGGGGGGAGGAGATAAAAAAAAGGATGCTCTTGGCGAGAGGAAGGGGGGCTTCTTTTTCCCACCTGCGAGGATCATCTCCACCTTCCCCACCGTGGAAAGGGCGTGCACTGTGAAACCAAGCAAACACCACCCACTGCCACAGCCTTCGTGCGCCCTGCAAGCAAGCGCACTACCACGGCCTGCCCCACCGTGAGCACGCTACAGCCTCTCCCACCGTCAACCCAGCCTGCCTTCACCGTCCTCCTGCAGTACCGCAAAGCTCCAACCGCACGCGCGCACCCTATAGGCGCACCCTTGCAAGACTGCCCCCCCTCGCAACGCCATTGCCATAACCTGAAAACCCGCCCCCACTACGCGCGCGTGCTCCAGCCTCTCCCACCGCCAGCCCTGCAGGCACTGCACCATCCGCCCACCGCATGGCCTGTAAGCAGCGCAGCATCCCCCTGCAACACCGCGTCCACAACCAGCGCCCTGCAAGCAGCATCGCATCCTCCACGCAAAGGACCCCCTCACCGCGCTGCCCTCACCGCCCACAGGTGGCCAAGACCACCCATAGGCAGCCAAGCGCATGTGACCAAGACCGCCTGCAAGCAGCCAAGCACAAGAAAGTAGACCGCCCGCAAGCAACCATGCCCACAGGTAGCGCCCTCGCACGGCCATCGCATGCAAGCACGCCCGCAGGCATCTGCTCTTCATCTTTTCCGTCAATAGGCCGACGCTCTCCTCCACCATCCGGCTGCCGCGCCACCTCTGTTACTACGCCCGGCCTACAATACACCTCCACCGAACTCCAGCCAGCCGATGATCACCTCTCCACGCGCACGCATAAGAGAGGAGAAGAATCCCCTTTTTTCTCTTCTATTAAAATTTATGGGGTATGCCATTGTCAAATACACTATTCACTTATTTATCTTATTATTATATTACGGTAGAATTGCATGAATGTCCCTCAATTCTAATTGAATTGCATGCAGTCACATTACATTCATCTCATGACTAAGCAAACATGTATCCTTGTTATGGGGAAGAAATTCTGATCTAATTAAATTTGATGATGCTTGTTAGTATTAAGATAGCAATTCTGGTATTTCCATGGTGGTGATTTTGCATGTGCACCCTCAGATTCTTGATTAATTATCTAAATTGAGAATTTATGCTAGAAATGAGAACACTAGTTAGCATGCACATCAGTTGATATTCCCGATTAGTTGATGCATCATTACTCAATTTTGATAGGCTAATTCCTCCCTGTGGAGACGACCTTCGCGGGTGGTTGGAGAAGCATTCGGTGGAAGCAACAAATTGTAGATAAGAAGAGCGGCTAGACGACTTACGCAATCATCTTCTCTCCCTTTGGTGGGGACCACCTTCATCGTCTCCACCGTGGCTCAAGCGTACACCGTGAAATGAGTGAACACTGTGAATCACTGCGAGCTTCCACTGCAGCCACCTCTTCATCCTCCTAGGCGGCAGCGAGCGTGGTGACAGCTGCTCGCCGCTGCCTTCACCATGCCATCCCGCCACAGCCACCCACGCGCTGCGCACGCCACCATTGTAGACCACTCCCCAAGCAGCGTCACCATGTGCGCTACCCCCTCACCTTACGCAGCCAGACCGCACGCGCTACCCCCTCACTGCGTGCAGCCACACCACACACCGCCACACAATCCCTCTCCTCCACCTTCTTCCTTTTCTTCTTCCGCTTCTACCTTCCACCGCCACCTGCAACTCCAACAAAAGAACCCAAAGTGCAGCCCGACCCCCTCGTCGGCCATGCCACCTCGGGCCATCTCCTTCTCCGCCAAAACAACTGGAGTGCTCACCTCAACTTCACGAGGGTAGCCACACCCTCAGAAAACAGCCACGACAGCCCTCGACATCGGTGAGCTGCATCCCTCACGCCGGCCTTCCTTGATGCTGGCCAGACCTCCAGCTGCCACTCGCCCAAGCATCACCACCGTCGCGAAGGCCGCACCTCAAAGACCCACCACCAGCGTCCACACCGTCCGCTGTCTCCTCTACGCGTGCAAGTAGGCGATTCGTTTCCCCTATTTTGCTGCAGTAACAGGCATATTAATATTTACGTTACCTACCATTGTGGAAAACACTATTTACTTATTTATATTATTATTATATTATGGTAGATTTGCATGCACGCCCTCAATTCTAATTGAATTGCATACAGTCAAATTCATCTCATGAATAAGTAAGCATGTATATTTGTTATAGGGAACAAACTCTGATTTAATTAAATTTGATGATGCCTATTAGTATTAAGATCGTAATTCAAGTATGTCAGTGGTGGTGATTTTGCATGTACACCCTTACATTATTGATTAATTCTTTAAATCAAGAAATTATGTTGAAAACACGTGCACCAGTTAGTATGCATACACATTGAGATTCACGAATAAACAAGACATGATTCACTATTTTAAATAGGCTAATTCCTCCCTATGGAGACGACCTAACTATTTTCGTGGTTAGATTTTGAGAATTAAATGTCTTGAAAAGTAAATTTCTACCACGCAACATATTATAACGACATGACATTTTATGTTACAAATTTTATCGAAAACGAAGATCGCTCTTTCAAATGGCGCCGTTGCCAGGGAGGAAACACGCCTATTAATTTTTTCAAAAATTTTATGTTATTTTGAAAGCTTTTCTGAATTACTAACTGTGGATCTTCTTCTGTGCAAAAACACGCAACGAACACGGCAGGCGTGCACGACGGATGGGATATTTTTGGTGGACCTTGACGCCACCTGGAGGTCAACAACGGATGATTGTGGGCCTTGATCCCACGCATGTAGGTGTACAGAGGAACCTTTTTCTGATTTAGTCATTAGATCATAGTTTAGATTTAGTTTAGATAGACATTAGAACTTAATTTCTGTCTTGTGGACCCTTGTTGGGCATTTTTGTGATCATGTTCCAAGTGTTTCTTTGTTTCTTATCGCTCTTGTATGTGGGAGCATATTTTCAAGAGCATGTTCCCATTTTATTTATAGTATAGGATTATTTGAATTATTTGAACTGCATATAGGTCAGTTAGTTTGTTAGTTATATTAGGTTTGATTGCTTAATATTTTTTTAAAAAAATATATATATCAAACTGCCTACTAGAAGCTGCATATCAATAGGGCGATCATCTAGGACTGAATGAGCAGCATCCAGTTTATCTTAATTGCATTGCAAACATCCCTGCATTGAAAAAAGCTAGAGTAAGGTACGTCTTTTTCTTGAGCATCAATTACTTGTCATGCATCTACATTGAACCTAAAGCTAAGACCACTAAAGTGCTTGAATCAAATTAATTCAGTGGTCACTTTAAAAATTAGGATTGCTAAGAGGTTGGACCTTAAAATCTGTAACTTAAAATTGTGTGCAAAAGGATCTTGGTTGTGAGATTTCAAAACTCAAAACACGAACGTATGATTGCACACCTGAGACAATGTGCACCTCACACATAAGGTCACTAGATAAATTTCTACCTCTCCTCTTTTCACCACAAGAGAAGTTAGTTGGAAATCAACAAGCCTATCCACCAAGTTACCTCCGTTCCTCGTGCGTGGGCTTGATTCGAGACTTCCATCCCTTGCGAGTAGGTTGTAGGCACCAACGAAGGTCGGCCTAGGAAGCGTAATTCTTGCAAAACTTGTTTGGCCACCAACTAAATAGCTAAGACCAAGAATCTACTAAAAATAGATCCACTGTATTTGCGTTTGTTTTGATAGTAGTAGAGCTCTCTAGGAAGTTTCTGATTTCTTGTAAATCCTAAGAGAGTTTAACTTGTTTAATTGAAAGAAATGGACTATCCTTACTCCTATCATTTTAACCAGGATCCCATGTCCCGAGCGTATCCATCCTTTGATGGATATATTGATAATCCATGGGATCATTCATATTCTTATCCTGGGAGTACTGGCCCGATAGCTCCCACTTTTGAGTAGAGCCTAAGAGAGAGATTTTCCAACCTTAGAATCCCTACTACTATGCAAACACCCAACCCTCCCACCCTTCATGATTTTCCGTATCGAGGTTGGACTGATACCCCTAGGCAACCAAAGCCTGAGATTGATTATCCTCCCCAATCTGATAGTAGTAGCCTCTCCTCTTTTATGATAGAAATGCAAAAACAACAAAAGGAAATGTTGGACTCTATGGGAGAGATGTTGAGGAATAGTCAGCAATTGAACAGAGAAATTAGACAGCTTAGCTACGCTCTTCCTAGTAATTTTGATCCATACCCATACGACCGTGATCATGAAAATAATTCTAAGAAAACCAATGACAATAGGGATCCCGTTTTACGTAGCTATCACTTAAACTCTCCCAATGAGACACGGCCACTAGAGGAAAATGACCCTAGTGATTATCCACCCGAGCTTTATTGGAGTCAAAAGAAAGGGAAGATGGTACCTCTTGAGGACCTTGACCCCAATGACAGTATCTTCCTTATCCCTGCTAACCCGGGTCAAGGTCGTATTGTCCATGTCACTTTCCCTACTAATTATCTGGTGGAATCCCATTCTACCCTTAGTGAGCCCACTACTGACCCTCCACTTAGGGAATCAACACCTACCATTCAGCATCCTAAGGATTTAAATGCACCCAATGAAGGTGATCCTAAGGGAATGGAGGATGAATTAGAACAATTTTGGTCTCAGGGACATAAAGAGTCTATTTTAGAGGATGAGGATGACCCAATGGAGGAACCCGGACAAAAAATTTGGAGTGAATCACAGGGGGATTATGTGTTATCTGAGGCATGCCCCCTGAGGATATAAATAATCTGGTGAAATCCGAATTCCTCCCTTCTTTCGATTTCGAGAGTCATCCTCCGCAAAACCATGAGTTGATATTGGAGGACAAACACAATAGTGAGAAGCCTAGGGGAGATTCTCAGGGACAATAGACATCAATTGAGGATTTATACCCTGAGAAGAACAACGAATTTAGTGATATAGGCTTTCTCCATAACATTAAAGATGATAATCCTCCTAAAGATATTAAGGATAATGAAGTAGCACACAAAGTCCCCAGAAAGGATGTAATTGACAAGAAAGAACTCAGGGATGGATTTGCTGAAAATTCTGATCTAGCTACTTCTCAAGAAACCCAATTGTCGTCAAAGCATGTTGATTATGAGTCTACTAATGAGATATTGAATTCTATTCATGACTCATCTATTATAGAGGAGCAGTTGGAGGTTCATAAAATAATGAAGCTAGGTAAGGATGTGGAATACGAATTCTCATTGGGAATGGAACCTAAACAGCCTAAGCCCTCTTTGGACTTAATAATTAACACCCAATCACTCAAGCAACCGGTAGATTCCTTACCTAATCCTCAGCTCAGATCTCTGCTCACATACATTCTTTCTAAGGAGAATATCAGGTCAGTACATCCTCTGGTAGAATGGCGAGTGTGGATTGATGCTTGTACTTTTAGTCACACCATTCAAGGGTTTGAAATAATAAAGTTTATATCTTTTAAAACCCTTCCAGCTTTGGAGGACCCTGGTTATCCTCCGCTTATTCCATTTCAGGAGGTCCCTTTTCATACTCCTTTTGTTATCCTTAGACCTCCCCAGGTAGCCTATGAGGTTTTCTATTTTCATATCTTCTGGCGAGCATTTGGAATCACGCTCCATCATCAGCTTGCCAACATCTATGGCTACCTATTTTCTAGACCCACGCTGTTACGCATATTTTTAGGGCCTAGCTTTTTCTGTCTGGAACCAGACTTACAGGTTCCCTATAAGTCTGGCTGCTGACAGAAAATGCAGCACTTGTTGGGAGGCAACCCAACATCCAAAATAACACCATCATTAGGTGATTTCCTTCCTTTCTCCCCCTGTTTTAATTTTACAATGAGGACATTGTAGGATTTAGGCATGGGGGGGTGCACTTTTCATTTTAGGCAGTATTCATGCATTTAGGTTAGGTGCATTAACATTAAAAAAAAAATTGAGCTGAATTGGTTACGCCCTAGCAAACATCTTTGTCATGAAAGTGACATTGAAGATTTTCTTCTTGAATTATTTCTTAAGTTTAGAATCCAATACAGTTACATTCACTTGCACATAAACTAGGTAATGGATCTTTGAAGAAAATCAATAAGCATTTGTAGCCTACTGAACCCTTGGACAATTAATAGGGAGTCAGGCATACTATCTGCTATTAGATCCACCTCATATTTGTGAGAAGTGGAGAGACTACTGGTGCGCTAAGTCTAGTGCAAGGACTCTTAAGTTTTGGATAATTAGATGAGGATGCCTCAGAGTTAGGTATAGCTTTCGCTCTCTGTTCCTATGTGCCTACATTGTGTGAATTCCTGAGAGTCACCAAATATGGCAGATGCACAGAGATTCAGTCTTAATAAAGCTATGACTATGGTGGATGGTTACGACCATCCTTCATAGAGTCCTCGGTTGAAGGAGGGTAATAGTGTCAAAGGTCAAAAATATGCATGTCCTATCCATTCCTTCCTGGTGCCGAGAGTAGGCACTTCCACTAAATAAGCCACACAATATCCTCTTGACCATCATCATCCCAAATAATGTCTCATAAATAAAAGTCTGCATCGTGATATGTTGATTTATAAAGAAAAAAAAGAAAAAAAAAGAGAGAAGAAAGAAAAGAGAGAGAAAAGAAAAAGAAAAGAGTCCAAGCTTATAATTTTATCTTCGTGACATTGTTTCTGAGGCAACAAAAACACCTATCGCGATCCACCAAATATGACCCATACCTACCTTTCAGTATTTTTGATCGCCCGAATACTAGCTGAGGACTCTAAATTAGTTGTAGGGTTATTAGGACTTTAATTGAAGTGTGAATGCCATGTGGGGCCACCAAACAGCGAGTACACTTACTAAATCTAGCGACATTTGTGATCTCAGAAAGAAAAGAAGGAAAAGAGTGAGTGCCAAGGAACATCAAGAGAGCATAGTTGTTTAGCCTCTCTCTGGGGTGACTCATTTGATAGTCTGGATATCTAGAGTCTGTAGTACTAGACTACATGTAGCACCAGTTAGGTGTGTGCCACCAAATATAAATCCATTCAACTCAGCGTCTCCTACCTAAGCTAGAAAGCTAGGGTCAATTTACAGATTTTTTTCTGCTTTATCCCCGAGGGAAGTAGTTTCCTATCCTGATAGAAATATTTACCAAGGGATAAGTACGAACTGCAAATGTAAATTGGTTATTTTCACTTGGATCCATTACCTAGGCTATTATCACTTCACATTTGTTTGGATCTCTAAATTTTTGGAATAAGGGAAGAACAAACCTTCTCGTTACTTCCATTGTTTTTCACTTTTTGCTAGGGACTAGCAAAACATAGGCATGGGGGCATTTGATAAGCCCACTTTTGTGGACTATTATTTAGCCTAAGTACTATTTAATTATTTGCTCTTGGTTATTAATTGACTAGGAGATATATGGTAAGTTACCTTAGTCTGCATATAATTTTATGCGTTAATTTTACATTTAACCACATATGATATGATAATATAATTCATTCGATGAATGCAGGCTAAGTACATGAGTCTAGACATCCATTTCTACATCTATAAGATGTCTGGAGAAAATGACTGATGTCTGGGACCGCCAACAGGAACTTACTGATATCTACATTTTTAAGACGTCTGAAGGTTTGATCAGATGTCTGATGAAGAAGTTGCCTGACAGATTCTACCACTCCAACCACTCGCATCCTTCGCAGGTGGTTGGAGAAGCATTCGGTGGAAGCAACAAATTGTAGATAAGAAGAGCAGCTAAAGGACTCTCATGATCATCTTCTCTCCCCTTGGTGGGGACCACCTTCATCGTCTCCACTGTGGCTCAAGCATACACCATGCAACGAGTGAACACTGTGAATCATGTGAGCTTCCACTGCGGCCACCTCTTCATCCTCCTAGGTGGCAGTGAGTGTGGTGACAGCCGCTCGTCGCTGCCTTCACCGTGCCATCTCGCCACAGCCACACACGCGCTGCACACGCCACCACAGCGACCACTCCCCAAGTAGCCTCACAGCGCACGCTACCCCCTCACCGTGCACAGTCAGACCATGCGTGCTACCCCCTCACTGCGCACAGCCACACCATGCACCGCCACACAATCCCTCACCTCCATTTTCCTTTTCTTCTTCTGCTTCTTCCTTCCATCGCCACCTGCAACTCCAATGGAAGAACCCAAAGTGCAGCCCACCCCCCTCACCAGCCACGCCACTTCGAGCCATCTCCTTCTTCGCCAAAACAACCGGAGTGCTCGCCTCGACCTCACGAGGGTAGTCACACCCTCAGAAAATGGCCACGACAGCCCTCGACGCCGGTGTGCCGCATCCCTTGTGTCAACCTTCCTCGAAGTCGACCAGACCTCCAGCTGCCACTCGCCCACGCATCACCACTGTCGCGAAGGCCTCACCTCAGAGACCCACCACCGACACCACACCGTCCGCCGTCTCCTCCTCCACGCGTGCGAGCAGGGGATTCATTTCCCCTGTTTTGCTACAATAATGGGCATATTAATATTTACGTTACTTGCCATTGTGGAAAACACTATTTACTTATTTATCTTATTATTATATTACCGTAGATTTGCATGCATGTCCCTTAATTTTAATTGAATTGCATACAGTCAAATTCATCTCATGAATAAGTAAGCATGTATATTTGTTATAGGGAACAAATTCTGATTTAATTAAATTTGATGATGCTTGACAGTATTAAGATCGTAATTCAGGTATGTCATTGGTGGTGATTTTGCATGCACACCCTTACATTATTGATTAATTCTTTAAATCAAGAAATTATGTTGAAAGCACGTGCACCAGTTAGTATGCATACACATTGAGATTCCTGAATAAACAAGACATGATTCACTAGTTCAAATAGACTAATTCCTCCCTATGGAGATGACCTAACTATTTTCGTGGTTAGATTTTGAGAATTAAATGTTTTGAAAAGCGATTTTCTACCACGCGACATATTATAACGACACAACACTTTATGTTACAAATTTTATCAAAAACGAAGATCGCTCTTTCAATAGTGCGACATCTTTATAGGCCTCGGATGAAGAATCTGACCATACGGATGGATTCAAAGCGACGATTGCAGTCCGTCAACATGGGAATCGCCTAGATCTGAGCTCTATAGCACCGTCCGCAAGAAGAAGATGATAGGCAACCTAGATGGTGCCATGTGGCACCATCTAGGCCACCCCACCTGAGCCAAGGAGCCTCCAAGCCCACCACAGGATTAGATCCCAGCCGTTGGATCTCAATCCAACAGCTGAGATGTGCGCTCCACGGCTAAAGAAGCGCCTCATCAAGCGAGGAGTCATCTGGATAGTTGGATCTCCATCCAACGGTCGTTGGCGCGGAAGCTTAATTCAAAAACAAGAGACATGACGACCCTCAGCACAGTGGTCAGCGCCTCCACTCTCAATGCGCAACTGTGCGTTCGAGACCCCACACGTGGATTTTATCCGCTAAAGCAGATGCGGAAGGAAATGGAGTTATCAATGGATGATCGGGCGGCAAAGGAAGCAGCTACTTGGACACACCTTGAGCACAAACGCAACACGCGGGTGTCGACGCACATCGAGAATGCACCATCTGACGCGTGCGGCATCCGACGGCTGATGGCGAGGCATGCGATTAAAATTTGGCGAATGGGCATGATCTTCTCTCGGCCGTGCAATCCTTCAAACGATGGTCAGGATGCATCCACGCCTGCGTGCACGATGACAGCTACGGGCGTGGGCGGTGGGCACAGGTTTTACAACAACGGAAGAATGTTCCTTTAGTGACACTTGCAACTATCACTGAATGGCCTGAGCAGTGCGTGTGCCAGCCCAAGCAATGAAGAGGCGCAGATCTTCAGTGACAGCTCGAACGGCCTTTAGTAACTATTATAGCTGTCACTGGATGCCTGTGCGTGGGACTCTCTCCTTCCCTCCTCTATATAAACACCCCTACACCTCCCATTCCTCTTCATCTCTACCTACTCTACTCCCACCTACTCCCAATCTCTAGCAAGCCTACCAACACTCCATTAGAGCTTGTTCTCAAGCTCCCAAGGCTCCTATTAGTGTAGCAAACCTCTGCCTTACGAAATATTCATCCATCTTCCCATCCCCACTCATAGGTCACCTTGGAGCCGTCCTCCCACCTCCCTTCCGATAGCAAATCATCTCTATCTTCTCACCTCCATTTCGGAAGCCACTCCAAAGCTTTTTTCTACCCAACGTCCTCCTACATCTCACCTCCGTCGTCCCACTCCTCACCTCCTTCATTCGAGCTTCCGCCAGGCGCCGTCGTCTTACCGAACAGCTAATTTGGGAGATTTCCTTTCACCTCCCTCTCTTTTTATGCTTTTGTAGATTACTGTAATAGACATTAATGCAATACATCACATTTGATTCCATCTCTATCTTATGATTGCTTGTCTTTTATTTCAAAAACACAAAAAAATAACAAAACCCCCAAAATACCAAAAATAAACAAATCGAAGCACAGTTTTCGTTAAAGTAAATGTTGCCTCCCTGTGTTCAACCCAGGACTCCCTTGGAGTTTCAGTATAAATTTTATCTGATCGACGTGTTTTGCAACTACGCCAACAGGTTACTTGTAACCCCGATTTTAACATGCGAAACACGTGCGACCACCAAGCTGCCCAGTGCACGCACGTGCATAGCTGCATGGTTGCACTCGCGTGCTCAGAGATACGAATGCGCACAGCATAGTGCCAACTCGTGAGAATACGTGCGTGCGACAAAGAGAATGCACAACGCAGTGCCTGCAAAGCATAAGCAGTAGATGGATCTTCAGCGACAGCCTGGCGGACATTTAGTGATGCTTACAGCTGTCGCTAATTGTTCGCAGGTGCAAGGCCAGCTGCGCGTGCTAGCCGACATAAGCTGCCTACAGCGACACTTTCGGCGATGGCCTGGAGGTCGCTAATGGTTTCATACCGATTTTAGCCTCTTCTCCTCCACTATAAAAGGACCTACACCCCCTCCCTTCCAAGCCATCTCTACCTACTCTACTCCCACCTACTCCCAAGCTCTAGCAAGCCTACCAACGCTCCATTAGAGCTTGTTCTCAAGCTCCCAAGGTACCTATTAGTGTAGCGAACCTCTACCCCACCAAATACTCCTCCAACTTCCCATCTCCCTTCATAGGTCACCTTGGAGTTGTCCTCCCACCTCCATTCGGGTAGCAGATCAACTCCGTCTTCTCACTTCCATTCCGAAGCTACGCCGAAGCTTTCCTGTTGGCGCCGTTGCCGGGGAGGCAATGGAATTTACTTTATTGTTTTCTACGCTTCTTTTCATTTACATAGCACTAACTCTGCTTGTCTTCGATCTACTGTCTTGCAGGTACCCTAGCATGGAGATCCAAGTGTGGTAGACTGGAGTAAAGTGCGAGTAGAGTACTCTATAAGTGTCCCCCACACTTCCCCACCCACTAGTTCATTTCACCACACTAATAACTCAAACCCAAATCAACTTAGGTGCTTTTTATAAACCTTAGGATAGATTTGGTTGTTTGTTTGCCACCTCCACTCATCTCACCCCCGTATATATATAAAAAATGAAAAAAAATATACTCTTCTCTTGTGGGATTTTCTGAAAGCTACACACTTAACACCCACAACTTCTCACCCTAAGGCGCACAATCATATCGACTCTACCACTTAACCGGGATCTAACTTGTGAACCTAGTACACTTAACTCAACACACAAATAAGTGAGTAGAAATCTGATTAGGTTAAGACTTTTTGTGTGCCTTAATCAAGTGGTGCAATAGGCCAATTGCTTGAACTGTTTGAGCCGCACCACTCAATCTAAAACTGATCCATCAAGTAGATTGCCACTTAGGATTGATTCTTAGGGCTGAACCAGGCACTCCGCAGTATTTTTGATTTTTTTAAAGGAACATATCATCACCCGTGCTTTCAAAACCTCGAGTGTTCTACTAAACCTTGATTGAACCAACCTAAGAATTAAACCCTAAAAGCTACTAAACAAGGTTAAATCCTAAAAGACACATCATCAAATAACCTTGTTTGCAAACCCTGGTGGTGCACGCACACACATTTCAACTGATTATTAAGGGCACAACCCATCTAAAGGGCCCATCACATTCTACGAGCACAATCATCCCAAGCCTAATTAAAACTGAGTAGACGTTATCCTTAAGGATTGATTCATTATTCGGGGCTCAGACTGAGATTTTCTCCGATTAATCAGCTTGTGCTGGTCCATCAATGTCTAGCTAGGGGAGTAGCATCAAACGACTACGATTGAGGGGTACACTAGGAACCAGAGGCATAAGCCGTAGGAAGAACCTTATTCCCAATCCCTCCTAACTGGTTGGATTGATCGGATAAAAGTAGACCAAATCATTTATAATCACAAGATGGGTTCTGGGAGTCTGTAGGTCTTTAGGCTACCCACATAAGGAGAGGATTGGTTGACTGTATTGCAGGGCTCCTTTCTTTCCTCTGATTTCCCTCCTATTCTACCATGTATCCTTCCACACCTTTCACACATTCCCAATGCTACCCTCCTACCACCACTTATCCCTAGGATGATTACTATCCCAACTTGACTTGTAATTACCCATCCACTAGTCGAGATAACTTTGATTAGGGATATGAATCCAAACCTCAGTGTCCAAGGCCTAACCCTGGACAACAAGACTATGATTACTATCCTTCGCAGAGCTACAATGATTATAGATCTCGATCCTTTGATGATCAAACAACCCGATCTATAATCAAGAAGGATATGATGATTATAACACCTACCCTCCCCATTATTCCAATGAATATAGGTCATTACCATCCTTTGAACAATCCGAGATGACCTACTATCAGGGAGAAACCCAAGAACCTCGACATCTTGACTCCCCTAGATTTAACCCAAACCTGCCCAAACCTGAATCGAACAAGTCGGTTCAGGTGGACTAGATCCAGGATAGGGTGTTGACTAATTTGAGGAACACTATACAATCATTAGAAGCTCAGGAAACACCATGCACTGAAGCATTGGAGCCTTTGATCAAAATGATTGATAAACTTAATAGTTCTTTATTGGATTTGCTCCAAAATGTTAAGGATAGGGACCTGGGTGAGTTTCTACTTGGGAAGTTATCGAGGTTAAGGATGAAATTTATGGTTGCACTAGTCAAATCTTGGGATGATTCTCAAGATGAACCCTCTTCAGGAGAGCCAATGTCTAAACCCGCTTAAGGACCTGTCGGGGGGGATACATATTCTGAGACTGGAGATGACCAGGTTGATCTAGAGCAACCATTTGAGGATGAAAGATTGATTCACCCAGGATCCCCAAGTCAGGAAACGAAAAAAATTATGTCTCCTTGGATCATGAAATGATTTATGATTCTGAGACATAAATAAATGAGGATCATCAATTCTTTGACTCTAAGGGTGAAGAATCTTTAGGTGAAGTCTCACTTGAGCATGAGGAAAATGATTTTAGTAAGACAAACGGGCCTGAGGAATCTGATGAACCATTTGACAGCCCAATAATAGAGGAATTTGATTAAGTTGGGGTTAACTTCGAGGATCCAAATCTTGATGATTCAATCAGTGACCCCATTCCCCATCCACACCCCAAAGAGCTGACTTCTGAGATTATTGTACCCAAGTCAATTTTGAGTCTGCCATGATTTCTGGACTTGGGTAAATCTTATGGGGTGAATGGTATGCTAGAGGTCCCGGAACCTGAGCACTTTATGTTGGAGGATAGAAATGATGAAATGAAAATTTGGGAGGTTAATTTTGAGGATAAACAAGTTTGGATCTAAGGGTTCCTATTAACCTGAAACCACCTACCTTCTACCGAGACCCTTTTGATATATTTCACGTGCAACCCAAGCTTGAAATAACTAATTATTTTTCTGAGCTGAATGTTAAGTGGACATTTGAACCTAGTGAAACAAATCTACCTTTTGTCCAACACTTTAGTCTTGGGTTGCACACCACCAAACCATAGGCTCAGCTCCGTAAATACAACAATCTTCGGTTCTGGCTGATTTTCATCCAGAACCTTAGAACCAGGGGCATGGCTCTGCATCATAACTTGGTCCACATCTGTGGACATCTTCTGCTAACGGGTTTCAGGATCAACCTTTTGATTTTGATTTTGACCCGCAGTTGTTAATTCTTAATTTCTTCCTTGTATGTATGTTATGCCTAGCTGAAGGCATTAAATTTAGAACGTGTTTATATTTCACGTTATCTACAGAGCTTACCGGATTTCTCACGATGTTCAGGTGATATTCTATTTACTCTACCCTTTTCATGTCTTTGTTTCTACAATGAGGACATTGCACCATTTAGGCATGGAGGGGTGGATAATCAATTCCTGAAATCATTTTGTTAACTCCATAGAATTTCTTTTAGTTTCTTATAAAATAATAATAATAATAAAAATTTTGAAATTTTGTAAAAAGATAAAAAAAGAAAGAAATTAGGAAAAAATAACTTAGGCATTTGGAAGTTATTAACTTTAGGAACTGATACGATAGGACCTGAATAGTTAGACTCTTCAGGACTTCGAGCTTAATTAGCCCGGGTGTCCACTCTAATGTGGACTTAGTCTCGAGTCCTCGCCAATTAAAATTCATTTTAATTTGGTAAATAAATTGGGATGATAAGTATGCGACTTATCAACCCGCTCTCTGATTTGAGGGGACTTTAAGCCTAAGCATCTACACACTTTTTTTTTTGCACTAACTCACTTTTCGGTGGTTTCTTCGGAAATTGGGTAGCTAATGAACTATCTAGGGTGGTATGACTGGCAAGTTGTCGGTGGTAACAGCTCATCGGCAGGTTGTCCAGAGCCCAGTCATAAGACCATGTTCGTTGCACTACCTTTAGGTAAATCTTAGATCAGGGAAGCCACCTACTTAAAAAATAAAAATAAAAGAAAAACAAAAATAATATATATATATATAGAAAAAGGAGAATAAAATAATAAAATAATAAACAAAACCACACTTCACCGCAAGAGTATGGCTGGCAAGTTACCGTGGGTAACAGCCCATTAGCCGGTTGTCCAGAACCCAACTCACAAAAAATGCACAATAATTTCCAAAACACTTAGGGAAGAAGCGGGGAAGCAGAATAAATCGGGGAGATATACACTGGGTTTGCCCTTATGTTGACCCCATAAATAAAAGAAGTAGGGAGAAAGCTACCAATCGAAAAGATAAACCTTTAAGCAAGGTCACCTAGGGTCGTAGAAACCCAAAATCCATTTCAACGGCCACCTAGTAAGTCTTTCACTATTTTCACAAGATGCTTGGCATTTAGAGTCCTTTTTGAGTCTTGGGTGGCTCGGGTAGCCGTAAAAAGTTATCCCGGAACTCTCAAACTCCAAAAGTACAAAAAAAATTAGAAAAGAAGAAAAATAAAAAAAAATGTATCTTCCCTTTTCAAATAAGGTGACGACTTGGGCGGCTTGCACTCTGGCAGACACCCAGGTACTATTGAGTCTTTGTAGTTTAGGACCTTAGTTGCAATTTTCTATTATTAATAAATGACTTAGGCTTAAGCGATCTAATCCCAATTCTGCTTTTATACATAGAATGTAGTTTAATTTTGCTAGGGACTAGCAAAATTAAACTACATTCTATGTATAAAAGCAAAATTAGGACTAGATCTAGCAAAAGATAGGCATGGGGGTAAGATGTAAACACATCTTTTTAGGTTAAAATGCCTATTCATGCATGATCCTAGGCTTAGATTTGCATTTCATATAATAAATATTGCATAACATGCATCATTCTGCATTTAGAGTAATTGTATATAATTTAGATTAATTGTGTCCTTTTTGTGGTCAGGAGAGAAGGATATATATTTTGAAACCTCAGATTGATGATTCAACCATACGGATCTGATCGAGACGACGATCGAAGTTCAACGCCTCCGAAATCGCCTCGATTGGAGTCCCGTAGCACCAAATGCAGTTCGAGGAAGATCAACGACCAGGGGACTAGGTGACATAATTGGAAGATTCAAATGACAAATCCAACCACGTAGATGGACTCAGGTCGATGATCGTAGACCAACGGTGAGAAAATCGACCTAATCCGACCTCTGTAGCAGCCCCTACAACGAAAAGAAGATGGACGGCCCAAATTGCACCACGTGGTGCAACCCAGGCTACCCATGCGCACGCATGCACCACCGCACGTGTGCAGTAGTGAGGGTGCGCACGCGTGTGCGGAGGCACGCATGAGCACAGCATAGCACAAGCGCGTGAGCATGCACGCACGCGACAAAGAGAGCACACAGTATAGTGCTAGCAGAGCATGAGCAGCGGGTGGATCTTCAGCGATAGCCTAGCGGACATTTAGTGATGCTTACAACCGTCACTAATTATTCACAGGCTCAAGGCCAGCTGCGCTTGCCAGCCAGCATGAGCTGCCTACAGCAACACTTCCAACGACGGCCTGGAGGTCGCTAATGGTTTCATACCTATTTTAGCCTCTTCTCCTCTACTATAAAAGGACCTACACCCCCTCTCTTCCAAGCCATCTCTACCTACTCTACTCCCACCTACTCCCAAGCTCTAGCAAGCCTACCAACGCTCTGTTAGAGTTTGCTGTCAAGCTCCCAAGGTGCCTATTAGCTTAACGAGACTCCATCCGAGCTTTTGCCAGGCATCGTCGTCTCACCTAACAGCCGCTTCGAGAGATTTCTTCTCACCTCCCTCTCTTTTTATGTTTTCTATATTATTGTAATTGACATTCATGCAATATATTGATTCAATTCTATCTCTCTCTTGTGATTGATTGTCGTTTTATTTCAAAAATAAAAAAAAAAATAACAAAACCCTAAAACACCAAAAAGAAACAAATCGAAGTGCGATTTTCATACAAAGTAAACGTCGCCTCCCTATGTTCAACCTGAGACTCCCTTGGAGTTTTGGTATAAATTTTATCTGATAGATGCGTTTTGCGAGCTATTACGATGAGTTACTCGTAACCCTAATTTCAAACACACGAAATCCGCGCAATCACTTAGCTACTCCAACTAGCTAGTTCCTCCATGGGAAGATCAGACCCAGCTCACCTCAGCATACCTTAACAGAGGCCAGCTTAATTTAGCTTGGCTTAGTAGCTAGCAAAGAACTAGCAAGCTAAGCTAGCTAAAGTAGCTCTTTGCCATCTTCTTCAGGAACTACCAGCTCCAGTTCAGCTCCAGACTTCTCTTTCTCTGCTCCTCTCATCAAACCTTAGCTCCATATTCCTACTCCTCTACCCTACTACTAGCTAAGGTAGCTTAGCTAAGCTCCAGCTCCCTTGGCCATCCACCGCCCTAAAACCCTACCCAAACAACTCCACCAACTAAACCCTACTTAGGTCCACCTAAGCTACCTCAACCTCTACTCCATGTTGGCACCAACCTTAGCCATCTCTTTACCCCTCAACCACCACTAAAAGGCACCATAAGTTGGCACCAAAACACCCATAACCACCCCCTTTCTTGGCGCCAACTTTTCCCTCCAAAAATGCCCTCATCTCAACCCTACACCTACTCCCTCAACCCACCTCCACCATCCACCTCACCATCCTTTTAGAAACCCCCTTGTTAGTGCCAATTTGGTGGTGTTTCTCCACCACCAAGAGCCACCAACACCACCATAACTACCACCCTACAAACCCCTTAGGTTGATGATGAGTCGTGTTTTACGAATTAAAATTAGGGTTTTGAGAACCCATCGTCGTAGCTTGCAAAATGAGTCTATCAAATGCAATTTATAACCGAAACTCCAAGGGAGTCCCGGGTCGAACACAGGGAGGCGACGTTTACTTTGGTTGAAATCCACGTTTTGTTTTGTTTCTTTTTGGTGTTTTGGGGTTTTGTTATTTTTTTTCTTTTATTTTTATAAAAAAAGCAAGCAAGACAGATCACAAGAGAGATGAAACAACTATGATATATTATGCAAATGTTTGTTACAATAATCTATGAAAGCATAAAAGAGATAGGGGTGAGAGAAAATCTCCCGAATTGGCGGTTTGGCAAGACAACGGCGCCTGGCGGAAGCTTGGATGAAGGAAGTGAGATGCAGGATGATGAAGGTGAGATGTAGGAGGACGTCGGGTAGAGGAATGCTTCACTGAGGCTCTAGAATGGAGGTGAGGAGATGGAGGTGATCTTCTACCGGAATGGAGGTGGGAGGATAGCTCAAAGGCAACCTATGAAGGTGGTGGGATGATGGATGAATATTTGGTGGGAAATAGGATCATTACACTAATAGGAGGCCTTTGGAGCTTGACAGAAAGCTGTAATTTTGCTTTGGTAGGCTACTAGAGCTTAAGAGTAGGTAGGAGTAGAGTAGATAGAGATGAAGAGGAATGGGGGGTGTAGGGGTCATTTTATAGTGGAGGGAAGAGGAAGAAATTCGTGTAGAGGGTTGTAGTGACAGCTGCAAACGACACCAAAGACCTTTGCAGCTGTCGCTGAAGATCGCACCCCCACCACTCACGCCCGTAGCTGTCCTCGTATCTACAGGAAATTAGTGACGGCTGTAAGCATCACTAAAGGACCACCCAGACTATCGCTGAAGGTCTGCACCAACTCACGCCCGTTGCTGCTGTGCTTGCACACCCATCACACGTCGTGTCGCGTGCATGTGTGCTGGTGTTACGCTGCTGCGCTAGCGTTGCGAGGCTAGTGCACGTGCGCTGGCCAGTGCATTGGCACTGCCTCAATTGGGTGATTGGGGGGCTTGGTAGGTTTCAAACACGCACCCCTCTTTTAGGAGTTGAGTCCACGATCGTTGCGCCATGCTCCTGATTGAGTCAAGAAGAGCAATGCAGGTGTGCGGTGTTAAAGAATTCTCAGCCGTTGGATTCTAATCCAACGACTGAGTTAGCGTGTTGGGAAGCTCCTTTGGAAGGACGTCGATGACCTTGGGCACTCCAGATGGTGCCACGTGGCATCATCTGAACCATCCACCTCTTCTTGCTTGTAGAGGATGTCACGGTGCTCGGATAGAGGTGATTTTTCAATTGACGAACTGCAATCGTCGATCCGGATCCATCAGTACGGTCTGATTTCTCATTCGACACCTGTAAAAATGTCACATTGCCCCCCTAGCCATTGATCTTCCTCAGATCGCATAAGGTGATATAGGATTCCAATTAAGACGATCTCAGAGGCATTGGACTCTGATTATCATCCTGATCAGATCCATACATTCGGATCGTCAATCCAAGGCCCTAAAATGAATCTCCTTCCCTCCTGGCCTTGAAAAGGACGTAATTAACCTAAAATATACACAACTACTCTAAAATGCAGGATGATTATTATGAGCAATCTATCAGGGATTTAAATCAAAGTATTGTCGTCGTAGTTTGAGATCCGCAATAAATCGAACAACAAATAAAATTTATAAGCTCAAAATGTCATAAATGAAGTTCGAGGTCATTCGCTAGGAGAAAATATGGAATTCACACACTAATCTCGATTAATAATGTAAATGAGCATAATTAATTACTCAAATACTAATATACAATGTACAACATGAGTATATAAGGAGATAAAAGGAACTTTAGACAAAATAATGATTATTTGGATCACCAATTATTAGCCTAACACAAATATAGAAATTACTCAAATAGAATCAAATGAACAAACAATGAATCAGACGTTTGATTGTAAAATTAGATGACTTAAAGGGCATTGCTACAGTGCTTCTTCTCTGATTTTCTTCGGTTGTTCTTCTTCTTTGGCTTTCTTCTGTATGGCTTCTTCTTTAACCTTCTTCAGATCTTCTCCTTATTTATTTTCTTCTCCCTTTTCTCTTCACACACAGGGCACAATTTCTTAAATGGCTAACTGTTAGCCGTTGTTCTCCATGGCAAAAACCCCCCTTGACCGTGCGCTCTCTCTTTCCTTCCCCACTTCTCTTTCTCAATGTCTAGTCAAATACTTGGGTAATCAAGTATCCAGGGATCCGTGTACCCAGGACCAAAGCTGCCGGCGTGGATCGTAGCCGAGGTGTGAGAGAGCATAGGTAGGTCAGTGAGTGAGGGTGTGGGACCTCACCCCAATGTTTGGAGGCGATAAGCCCCAAACACTTTTGTGCATTATACCGCTGAGGAGCTTGGCACATATACGATGTGGGACTAAGCTCCCACACCATTCTTTAACTGCAGCAGCAAGGAACTCCTTCGCCAAATTTGAACACAAGGCCGGTCAATGCCCAAATCCGTTGGTACACGTATGTTGCTAAAGCAATTTTGAGTCACCTAACGCTAAGACTTGGAGCTAGAGGTGATGAACGAGCCTTGAAGCTCTCTTTGAAGTAGGTCCGCCAATGGCATGGAGGACCTAGACCTGCAAATCAATAATAAGGCCTCTCTGCCCTGTTAAAGAGCTTCAAAAGAGTCATCAGATGGTGATGAGTGCAATACGAGTGGTGTAGAGGTGTTTCATGGTCGGAAGACCTTTGGCAAGGTTGGTGAGTGTGTGCTGCGAGGGTTGAGTTTGACAGAGGATGTGAGAGACCAATCCCCTCAATTTCTTGAAGGGTTTCGATCGGCGGGTCGAAGCGGAGGTGTAGGTAGTTTCGGCGAGGCAGATGGAGAGGTGTAGTGGCGGAAACGCTTCACCAGAGTGGTTGCCAGAGGTGGAGACAAGGGTGGTGGGTGGTATAGTCGAGGGGTCGAAATAAGAGTTAAGAGGGAGAATTAACCTAAGAGTCTAAGGGAACTAAACTAGTCCTAAATTAACAGACGAAAGAGGGGAAATCTCCTTGCCAAGGGTACGTCGGCGTCGGAGAAGAAGAACTCTCCGGTGGGGTAGAAGACGGCGAAGAAGACGAGGGTGAAGCTCTTGCTAGTACGACCAAGAGTAGAAGGAGAGGAAGGCAAATCCGCCGCTGGCATTGCATACGGACAATGAGGGAAGTTGGAGAAGATCACCGGACATCGTGGAGTCTTTTGACCAGAGAGGAGGGAGGAAGGAGGGGGATTTTCGACCAAAAGTGAGCGTGGAAGCATCAGTGTGCATTATGGATCCTTTTATAGGCTTTTAGAGGGCGGTTGAAGCTTGGAAACCAAGCTCTTAAACTTGGAAGGTTCGCCGGAGTTGGAAACCCAAGAGATACCCGAATCTCTCATGCGTTCGCATCAGAGATTAGGAAGGTTATAGGATTCAAGGTCAAGTGCGTTGGAAAGAGAACTTCTCAAGGAATCTCCCTTCCAATTTTGGAAGGGATTTGTTGATCAAAGGAGTTCTCTTCAATCAAAGGTCGCCGGAGAAGGATTCCTCCGCGATAATGGCCGAGGGACCTATTTGCAAAGAGTGACAACAAAGATAGGGGCCTATTTGTGAGGATTTTGAAAGTTACGGGCATGTGTGTGAGGGAAAAGTGTCAGATAGGACCAAATTGCAAACTAGGTCAAAATGATCCCTGATTGGGCCCAAATTTTGGTACAAACCTAATTTGGACCCGAGGAATTTGATGGCAAGGTTGGATTTAGGTTTTGACCAAGTTTGACAAGATAAATTTGTAGAAATCTAGATTAGGGTAGTTGTGTGTCTGAGACTCTGTTTTAGGCCACAACAGGTTCTGATGGTCAAATCAAGCATACCAAACCCTAGAGAATATTTTTATATGATTTTTAGAGGGCTTATGTGAATTTTATCCTGACCATAACATTAGTTAATTAAGCGGGTCCATTTTTAGGGTTTCAGATGTCATTTAATTCTCGAAACATGTGAAAACCCATTTCTGTCTGCACGGACCCACTTATTTCATATTTAAGACCATTTGACCTTTAATTAACCTCTGAGAAATTTCGTAATTGTTCTGCAATTGAGATATGCTGTTAAAACTGTAGTTTTACCCCTACTTTCTTATTATTCTCTCATAATGGATTTGCAATAAATTAGGGCTCTTCTGACGATTATGTAGGAGAATTTATTCCTTGATTGTGACTAATTAAAGCTAGATATGGCTGGTGATGAGAACCTCATCATGAGCCATAACTAGCTCATTTTGACCTAATACAAAGGATAAAAGCTCCTACATATCTCAAGGAAAGGCTTAACTCAGAGAATTCTGAGTTTAAGAAGAAAACAAGTCATAAGGGGTAAAAATGCAATTTTACCAGTATAATCTGCATACAGGGTAATTCAGGGCCCAAACATAGGTCAAAGCAACTTAACAAGAATAAAAGTGGGAGGAGATGATCTAGCAAGGGCTACAGCAATTCCAAGAAACTAAATGATAATCTGTAACCCTAAAACAACCCACTTCAATTCACGAGGTTCGAGGCAAAGTAAAAATAGAATAAACCCTCTAAAATTCATAGAAAAATAATCTCTAGGGTTTAGAACCTTCAATTTGGCCTTCAGAACCCATTTTGACCTACATTGAGAACCATGCCCAATTAATAACTTAATTTGGGTTTTTGCATAAATTGACCGGTCAAACAAGGTTTAATATAGAAATGAAATTCACCATCAGATTCCTTAGGTCCTAATTAATCATGTATAAAAACTTGAGCCTAAGAAGAAACCTCCTTGACCGACTTTACACTTTGGTCCTCATATATTTACTTTTTGGCCCTCAACTTTTGAACCGTCGCATTTTGGCCCCTAACTCTCCTTCGTTCTTTGCATTCAGGTCCCCCCTGCAAAACCTGCCAGCACCATGCTCCGGCGACCTTGCGCGGAGCATGGCGCCGCGCAGGGTGAGGGGGAAAGCCTGGCAAGTAAACCGGGGGTGCCCTGCGTCGTCAGCCGTCGCAGGGACACCCCCCTGGTCGCTGTAGCCCACCATACCGGCCGTGCGAACGCACGGACGGTATGGGTTTTCTTCTTCGGCCATCCTCCGGCGAGGGAGACACGTCGTCTCCCTCCGCCTTCCTCCCTGTTTTGATCCCTATAAATACCCCCCGTTGCTCCACCGACCGGGGCAGCTCGGAACTAACGGAGAAAACCCCCAACTTTCCTCTCTTCTCTCTCCGGCAGACGCTCACCAGCTCCGGCGGTTCCTCCCCCTCCTCCTCTTCGCTCTGCCGCAATACCAGCAGCAGAGACTTCCTCCCCTGCTCTTCCCGCGCCACGCCGCACCCAGCTGGCGCCTCTCCGGCTCTCTGCTCGTCGCCGCCCCTTTCTCTGAGCATCTTCTTCTCCGGCGACAGTCGATACGACAGTCGCCCTGCTGCCCCCCCCCCCCTTCGTCCCTGCAAGTAAGCTAGAACTACTTCCCTTCCTCTCCTCTTTCTTTCCCCGGTTTCAATTTGTTCAATTAAGCCCTCGAACGACCCTGACCATCGTCACCCCCTTCGTCTCCGGCCACCCTCCGGCGAGATGCTCCCATCGTTCCACAGCCTCACACACCTCGCCGACCCTCACCGAACCTCCGCCTCATCACACTGAGCAACCCCCACCCCTCCACTGCCACTCCACACCTCCGTAACGCTCCCCCGAACAAACCCATTCCTCCGGTTGCAGTCCAACCTAGGGCTGCCGCCAGACACCACCTTGCGGCTTGCCGCGCAGCTCCACACCTTCGCCGTGCCACGGCGAAGGTTCCCCAGTGGTTTGATCAGGCCGAGAGGCCATATTCGTGTCCGACAGGTTTTGAGGTTCGACCGCCATTAACGCACATTGAAGCAGCTTCTTCCGCGCTCCAGGCTTGAGGACTCCAGGTCTCCAGCTGCTGCGGATTACGGGGAGTCTTGCGAAGGCAGCCAGCCAGCAACCGACGCAAATCGAAGCCGCAGCTGCAGAAGCTAGGCCGCGGTCTCCAGCAGGCGCACGCGAGGAAAGGCCTCCGTTTAGTCCCACATCGGTAAGCCTCACAACCTTTTCACCGTTTAAATTGATTTTGTGCATTAGCCTTACTGCCTCAGCACACGGGGTGAGGTCCCCTTCACCTGCCCGGTTACCCGGTCTCGTCCGCGCTCACGCCCCGCGGACCTGACCCGACCCGACTTAGACTGACCTGCACTCCTCGCCCACCACGCACGCCGGTGGGCCTGGACCCGGACCTGACCCGTACCCGACTACCCGGCAGCTCTGGGAGAGCTTTCCCAAGAGTGGTTTCAGAGAGAGAGAGACGCGGGGGGGAGAGGGTAGAGTAGGTTTTGTCCTCTGACGTAAGCTCTGAAGTGTGCAGGCACAGGTGAACAAGAAGGACCGCGGAAGAAGAAGGAAGCTGAGGGAGACACTGTAGCAACAGGCAGTTTAAGTCGTCTGATTTGGAAATCAGACGACGTCCTGAAGGGAAAAGAAGAAAGAAGGAGGGGCGACGTCCTGACTGGAAAAAGAAAAGAAGAAAGGAGATCTAAAGAACAACAGAAGAAGGCGAGGCAGAGGAGAACACAAAAGAACAAGGGAAGAACTGAAAGAAGAAAAACAAAGAAGAAAGAAGAAGATCTGAAGAAAGACAGAAGAAAAAGGAAAAGCAGGAACAGCTGGAAGAAGAAGAAGAGCATCACCACTGCAGAAGAAGAACATCACCTCTGCAGACAAAGAAGAAGAAGATCTGAGACGAGGAGAAACAAAGAGAAAAGAAGACAACAACTTCTTTCTCTCTCTTTCTTTATTTTTGTAAAAGAAACATGTATATCTCTAGAATACAACTTGCTCCCTGAGTTCGACCTCGGGAACTCTTTTCCGAGTAAAAAAATTTTATATATTTGAAATGATGGCAACAACTGGCTATACTACGACGCTATAACAATAAAACCTGGTTGTCAACACAAACGAAGAGCCACCACCATCATTTTTTGGCGCCGCTGCCGGGGAGCAACGGCTATTCTAGAGGTAAACATTCCTGTTTCTTTCTAATTTCTGATAATCTCCTCTCTTTTGTGCAGAAAACTACAGGAAATCAAGAAGACAAGCAACCGCACAACAACCACTCCGAGGACAGGTAAATTTTTTCTCTCGCTATTAAACCCTAAACTCTAAAGAGGAAGAAAACAAAAGAACAAGCAATATAGGGCTAACCTGTCTTCCATACTTAGTAACCATAAAAGTTGCATGTTTTCAACTCATTAGTCCTGCACACTATTAAGGGTATTTAAGGGCTAACACATTCTTGCTTGAGCCCTAATTACCCAACAGAGAACTAACTGGACCAAGTAGAGCCAACCTAAGATTCAACATTAGGGTTTTAGAGACACACTACTTAAATCAAGAATGGAGAAAATCCAAAAGAAGTGTGCCTAAACCATTGATTGAACATACTCATTAAGAGAAACCCTAAACAATTGGCTCTCTAAACACTTGAACCCAAAAAGAAAGGACCCAAAAGCTCTCAAGGGAACAAGAGGTAAAGTTGACTCCTTGGGTCAACCAACCTTAAAATTAGGTCACTTTCTCACTCAAAATACCTAAGAATTCAAGTGAAACCTTAAAGCACCCTGATCTTAAAGTAAAAATTGGTAGACTTAAGAGGTCAAGATCCCCATTCTGGTCTACCTGGAATCTCAGTGACAAGAGAGGTCGGGTGGGGGAAACCCTGTAACCCGTGGGGACGCTCTACCGTGTAGGGGTCTTCGCGGGACTCTCCCTCTCTGGCTGCCCAGGTAATTCTCAGGTGGATGATCTTTCTGATCAAGGGGTCCATCTGCCCCGAACCTCTATAGTCACCCAACAATTTTTGGGTGTCTTGATTGGGTCCAGCACCTGCTTATCTCATCTAGCCCTTCAGTATTTTTCAGGAGGTCCTTGAAACCTCCTATAGAAATTCACTCTCCCCGAGGCTAAGCCTCGGCTCCTTTGTTTTTGCAGAAATCATTCACATAGCCCCTCTTTCCTCTGATTCTGAACAAAATCCCCTTCTTCCATCTTGATTCAAACTTTGGTTCTATATCTTGATTCCACCACCTGATCCAATTATGCAGCCTAATTACCTAGCAAGACTACCATTCAAAAAACCTGAATATCTGAGATCCATGAAAGATAAGATGATTGAGGATGCCCTTGAAATCTATGAAATCAAACCCTCAACGCCAGTAGAAAACATTCAGGTTGATGTCCCAACAACCACAGCTTTCATCATAAATTGTGCCCAAATTCTATTGACTGAAATTTCAAAAGGATCAACCCGAGATATGCTCATGACAGGATACATTGAGATGGAAAAATTACACCAATCTGAATACCTTCAATGCTTGACAAATCCTGTACTTTGGGAACAACACCAAGATGCCCTTATGAAACGGGTAGAAATGATGAAATCAGTAGAACAAATTATCAACCAGAAATACCCGTATATACCAGAAACAGAGGATGAACCATCTTGGAACAGTATTAAGGAACAATCCAGTTTCCCAGATCTTGGGATTGAGGCACAAAGTGGTTGTAAAATCCCAACCCAGATAGAAGACAATATTGAATTAGGGTGGGATATTGCAGGAGAACACAATGATGAGCCAAACTTACACCATGAATTGCCAAGCCTAGAATTTCAAAACTCCTGCAATAATGAGATCAGAACTGAACCTTCTGAGGGTATAAATTCCGCCCCTTATTTTGATAAGGTGGCCCTCGAAGATTATTCGGACTTAGGTTCTAATAATTCTACCCACATCCTAAGCCTAGAACCTAGATCTGAAACTTATTGGGAAGATTATGAGGCCCCTTATGAGAAAGATCAAATTTTTACAGAATATGATTCCGGGCCTTTATTTGATGAATATCCCTCTCCAACATCTTCAGAAAATCTGATCGATTTTCCAGAGAACATGCCAATTTATGATACAGAGACTGAGGAGTTGGACGAGTTGGATTTTAATTGGGTCTATCCTACCAGCTTGGAGCTTGAGCCTAGACAGAATACCTTTTCGAGCCCAGAATTGACATATAGGCTAGACCCCAATCAGGCTGCTGATTCCACATTTGATGATTTTTGCTGTGGTGGAATTCATGATCATGAATCTCATTTTCGCCAACTCTTCGACAATTTCAGATCTGACTATAATTGCGGAGAGATTCCCCTTCCTGAACACGCCAGGCCTATCTACGACCTCAGTTCACATGACTCTGACTCCGACGCTGAGGTCCTGATTCCCGAGATCACTGATAACACAGAATCATTCCTTTTCGATCCTCAGGAACCAAAAATAGAAAATGCCAAGAGTGATTACAACCAAGAATCCAAATTTTTTCTCGAATCCGATTCCTTTCATCCTACAGACACTCTTCCGGCATTTGATAGTTACCCAGAGGACTCTCTACAGAAAACCACCTATCATCTGTTTCTAGAAGAGCCCTCGTACACAATGGCCACCTCGTCCGCACACACAGAACGGATCAAAGCCTCTCCCAAACCCCGACCCGCAACCGGACTCAATTTCTATTCAGATTCACCTCTCACTGAGCCGATTGCATTTCCACATCGGGTTTCGAACATTGACCAGACTACATACCATACTCTATCATTCTCTGATCACCCCTGTAGGGTTCCTGCATCAACCACTGATTATTCTACGAGTCCCTACTTTGACCAGGCTGATTCGACTCAGCCAAACCCTGCGTTTACACTTCCACATCTATCTAAGCTTCATAGTATACGGTGGGTTCCACACCTTTTTATCCACATCTATCAACCCACCAGATTGATTGGGTTTGGGTTGCATCATCAGCCTGTTGATCTGAACAAGCACCTGGTTGGACCAACCAGGCTCTTAATCAAGGTGCTTGTCGTACAAAACTCCGCTGATTTGACCATCCCCTCTCCATCGCATTTCCCGCTTGGCTGAAGGCATCAAATTTAGCGCTCAACGGGAGGCAGCCCATCATTCTCTTTGAAAACTTGAAACTTGTTCTGACAGCTTTTTGCACTTGAAGTTCACACTTTAGGACAGCCGACTCCACCTCAGGTGCTTGCATCTGAGATTAGAAATCGTCCGCAACAGTCACCCCGACCCAATCACTCATCAAAACAGCTATCCTAATGTATGAACTTAGTTGAATAAAAACCCCTAGGTTACAATGAGGACATTGCAAATCTTAGGCATGGGGGGGTATGAAAGTGCAAAAACTTGTAAGAAAAGGTTTCAAACAAAAAATTCACATATGCCAAAAATACCATAAAAATTAAAAAATTTTCGAAAAAGAATAAGAGGAAAAGAGGAGAAGGAAATTTTGTGAAGGAGAAAAGAAACAAAATGAAAAAGGAGCACAAAATTATGAGAAAAGGTGATAGTCATTAGTAAGGAACTAAGGAATTAACCTAAGTTCTAGACCTCATTCAAGAAAATAACTGAGAAGTGCACAATGAGATTAGTAAGAATGCAAACCTTAGGCATTCTTGAATAGACTCTTAGTACCCATTAAGATCTGGACACTCCTCAAGAGGTTGAGGAAAATGAAAAGCTGAAGTATTAAGTCTAAGGTTTAGGAAGTATTTGGCCTCGTTAACTAATTTTTGGTTTACAGGACTCAGTAACCTAAGCACCCTAACCTCACACACAGCCTGGTTCAGTAAGCGTAAAAATCAGAATCACGCAGAAGCGTCGCAAAATTCTGAAAAGAACACCTAGAATAGGAGCGGCCGATCAACACAAGTTGATTTGGACGAGTTCCCAGCGCGGAGAGGCGGGAAATCCCCTCAAAGATGCGTAACAAAATATCATCTCCTCGGTGCTTATCTCTTAGGATATTTACATATCCTACTGGGGGCATGTAAGCACTCTGCTGGTTCAGATTCCATGGATGGCATTATCTCGAAGTGTCAATTGCCAGGGTCTGGATTCGGCCACGGAACACCATGGATGGGATTATCTCGAAATCTCAATAGCCAGGGTTCCGGGGGTTGCCATGGGCGGTGCTATCTCGAAGCATCGATCGCCAGGAACCCTTGAGGATTGATGATGGGAGCAAGGAATCTGATACAGACCGTGTTGAAAAGCCAATCCTAGGCTAGAACTAAAAATAAAAAGAGAGAGAAAACTCTCCAAACAAAAAAACTTTCTATCTCTCTCTTACAAAACGCACTGCGAACTGAGCCAGGGCTAAAATCATTTCAAGCACGGGTGCTTTAACCACGAAGTCCAATAAACCTTAGGTTAGTTCTTGTGGACCTTAAAAACCTTTGCTAAAGACTGAGGCTAAGGCTAGACAGATTTGGATCTTGATTGGTACTAGAGTACCTTTTAGGCCTATGGTCAGCATTCTAACCTAATCTATGCTCAAATAAAAAAGGCACTTATCTAAAACTATTAAAAACTTCATGGTCTAGAACAAGGGTTGAAACCTTAAGTTTTTGCTAAGGGACTAGCAAAAGCTAGGCATGGGGGTATGATGAGAACCTCATCATGAGCCATAACTAGCTCATTTTGACCTAATACAAAGGATAAAAGCTCCTACATATCTCAAGGAAAGGCTTAACTCAGAGAATTCTGAGTTTAAGAAGAAAACAAGTCATAAGGGGTAAAAATGCAATTTTACCAGTATAATCTGCATACAGGGTAATTCAGGGCCCAAACATAGGTCAAAGCAACTTAACAAGAATAAAAGTGGGAGGAGATGATCTAGCAAGGGCTACAGCAATTCCAAGAAACTAAATGATAATCTGTAACCCTAAAATAACCCACTTCAATTCACGAGGTTCGAGGCAAAGTAAAAATAGAATAAACCCTCTAAAATTCATATAAAAATAATCTCTAGGGTTTAGAACCTTCAATTTGGCCTTCAGAACCCATTTTGACCTACATTGAGAACCATGCCCAATTAATAACTTAATTTGGGTTTTTGCATAAATTGACCGGTCAAACAAGGTTTAATATAGAAATGAAATTCACCATCAGATTCCTTAGGTCCTAATTAATCATGTATAAAAACTTGAGCCTAAGAAGAAACCTCCTTGACCGACTTTACACTTTGGTCCTCATATATTTACTTTTTGGCCCTCAACTTTTGAACCGTTGCATTTTGGCCCCTAACTCTCCTTCGTTCTTTGCATTCAGGTCCCCCCTGCAAAACCTGCCAGCACCATGCTCCGGCGACCTTGCGCGGAGCATGGCGCCGCGCAGGGTGGGGGAAAGCCTGGCAAGTAAACCGGGGGTGCCCTGCGTCGTCAGCCGTCGCAGGGACACCCCCTGCTCGCTGTAGCCCACCAAATCGGCCGTGCGAACGCACGGACGGTATGGGTTTTCGTCTCCGGCCATCCTCCGGCGAGGGAGACACGTCGTCTCCCTCTGCCTTCCTCCCTGTTTTGATCCCTATAAATACCCCCCGTTGCTCCACCGACCGGGGCAGCTCGGAACTGACGGAGAAAACCCCCAACTTTCCTCTCTTCTCTCTCCGGCAGACGCTCACCAGCTCCGGCGGTTCCTCCCCCTCCTCCTCTTCGCTCTGCCGCAATACCAGCAGCAGAGACTTCCTCCCCTGCTCTTCCCGCGCCACGCCGCACCCAGCTGGCGCCTCTTCGGCTCTCTGCTCGCCGCCGCCCCTTTCTCTGAGCATCTTCTTCTCCAGCGACAGTCGATACGACTGTCGCCCTGCTGCCCCCCCCCCCTTCGTCCCTGCAAGTAAGCTAGAACTACTTCCCTTCCTCTCCTCTTTCTTTCCCCGGTTTCAATTTGTTCAATTAAGCCCTCCACCGACCCTGACCATCGTCACTCCCTTCGTCTCCGGCCACCCTCCGGCGAGATGCTCCCATCGCTCCATAGCCTCACACACCTCGTCGACCCTCACCGAACCTCCGCCTCATCACACTAAGCACCCCCCACCCCTCCACTGCCACTCCACACCTCCGTAACGCTCCCCCGAACAAACCCATTCCTCCGGTTGCAGTCCAACCTAGGGCTGCCGCCAGACACCACCTTGCGGCTTGCCGCGCAGCTCCACACCTTCGCCGTGCCACGGCGAAGGTTCCCCAGTGGTTTGATCAGGCCGAGAGGCCATATTCGTGTCCGACAGGTTTTGAGGTTCGACCGCCATTAACGCACATTGAAGCAGCTTCTTCCGCGCTCCAGGCTTGAGCACTCCAGGTCTCCAGCTGCTGCGGATTACGGGGAGTCTTGCGAAGGCAGCCAGCGAGCAACCGACGCAAATCGAAGCTGCAGCTGCAGAAGCTAGGCCGCGGTCTCCAGCAGGCGCACGCGAGGAAAGGCCTCCGTTTAGTCCCACATCGGTAAGCCTCACAACCTTTTCACCGTTAAATTGATTTTGTGCATTAGCCTTACTGCCTCAGCACACGGGGTGAGGTCCCCTTCACCCGCCCGGTTACCCGGTCTCGTCCGCGCTCACGCCCCGCGGACCTGACCCGACCCGACTTAGACTGACCTGCACTCCTCGCCCACCACGCACGCCGGTGGGCCTGGACCCGGACCTGACCCGTACCCGACTACCCAGCAGCTCTGGGAGAGCTTTCCCAAGAGTGGTTTCAGAGAGAGAGAGACGCGGGGGGGAGAGGGTAGAGTAGGTTTTGTCCTCTGACGTAAGCTCTGAAGTGTGCAGGCACAGGTGAACAAGAAGGACCGCGGAAGAAGAAGGAAGCTGAGGGAGACACTGTAGCAACAGGCAGTTTAAGTCGTCTGATTTGGAAATCAGACGACGTCCTGAAGGGAAAAGAAGAAAGAAGGAGGGGCGACGTCCTGACTGGAAAAAGAAAAGAAGAAAGGAGATCTAAAGAACAACAGAAGAAGGCGAGGCAGAGGAGAACACAAAAGAACAAGGGAAGAACTGAAAGAAGAAAAACAAAGAAGAAAGAAGAAGATCTGAAGAAAGACAGAGGAAAAAGGAAAAGCAGGAACAGCTGGAAGAAGAAGAAGAGCATCACCACTGCAGAAGAAGAACATCACCTCTGCAGACAAAGAAGAAGAAGATCTGAGACGAGGAGAAACAAAGAGAAAAGAAGACAACAACTTCTTTCTCTCTCTTTCTTTATTTTTGTAAAAGAAACATGTATATCTCTAGAATACAACTTGCTCCCTGAGTTCGACCTCGGGAACTCTTTTCCGAGTAAAAAAATTTTATATATTTGAAATGATGGCAACAACTGGCTATACTACGACGCTATAACAATAAAACCCGGTTGTCAACACAAACGAAGAGCCACCACCATCAGCTGGTGATGATGTTATCATCATACCCCCATGCCTAACTTTTGCGAGTCCCTTAGGAAAATCTCACGGAATTAACTCAAATTCTAGACCGTGCCTTTAATGCTCAGATCTCTGATGTGTGCTTTCTTCTATAGATTAGGTTAGAATGCTAACAATAGACCTAGAGGTACTCAAGTACCAACCAAGATCCTAACCTAACCAGCTTTAGCCTTAGTCTGCTGCAAAGGTTTCTAAGGCCCACAGGAACTATCCTAAGGTTCGTTGAACTTCGCGGTTAAAGCACCCGTGCTTAAAATATGTTTAGTCGAGGTTCAGTTTGCAATGCATTTTTGTAAGAGAGAGATAGAAGAATTTTTGCATTTTTGGAGAATTTTCTCTCTCTTTTTCTTTTCTTTAGTTCTAGCTTTGGATTGGCCTACAAACACGTTCTGTATCGGATTCTTAGCTCCCACCATCAATCCTCACAAGGTTCCTGGCTTTCGATTCTTCGAGATAGCATCGCCCATGGCAACTCCCAGAACCCTGGCTTTCGACACTTCAAGATAGTGCCGCCCATGGCATTCTATAGTTAAATTCAGGCCTAGCCAATCGACATTTTGGGATAATCCTGCCCATGGCACCTGAATCAACACAAGGTGCTTACATGCCCCAATAGGATATTTAGATATCCTAAGAGACAAGCACCGATAAGATGGTTTGTTATTGCGCATCTTCGAGGGGAATTTACCGCCTCTCTATGCCAGGAACTCATCCAAATCAACTTGTGTTGATAAGCAGCTCCTAATCTAGGAGGCTTTTCATAACAGAATTAATGCTTTGCATGATTTTGATAATTAAGCACACTGAACCAGACTGTGTGTGGATTAGGGTGCTTAGGTTATCGAGTCCCGTAAACCAGAGGTCAGTTAACAAGGTCGAATAATCCTTAAGCCTTAGACCTAATACTTAAGCTTCGCATTTTCCTCAACCTCTTGAGGACTATCAAGATCTTAACGAATACGTGAATTTTTAAGCCTAAAACAAGCCCAAGAGGCCTAAGATCAGCACTCATACTAATCTCTGTCTCTTAGCACTTTTTGATCTTTATTTCTTTCTTTTGATTTGGTCTAGAACTAAGTAGATTCCATAATCTTTTACTAATGACTAACTCTTTTTATTTCAAATTGTTGCTCCTTTTTGACATTTAAATCACCTCCTCTTTTCCTCTCAAGAATGATTTGCATTTAATTCTCAAAATTTCCTCCCCTTTCTCCATTTTTTTATTCTTTTCAAATTTTTCTTTTTTTTTGTTTTTTGGAATATGTCTTTTTTGTGTGAACCCTTCAAAAGTTTGAATTTTTGTATGTTTGTACTTTGACACCCCCTATTCCTAAGTTTTGCAATGTCTTTATTGTAAACAGGAGGGTATGAAATCAGTTTGGGTTCAGGGATTAGAACAGGATAATTGGGCGGGCGAACAAGTCGGGATGACAATTGTAGACGATTTTAAGCTCAGGTATGAGTAGCAAAGGTGGAGTCGACTATTCTAAAACTAAACTCCAAGTGCAATAGATGTGAAGTACAAAAGGATAATCAGAAGGATCTCAGATTTTTGGAATGACGAGTTGCCTCTCGTTAAGCGCTAAATTCAATGGCTTCAGTCGAGCAAGAAACGGTATGGAGGAGTGGTTAAATCAAATGAATTTTGTAGAACAAGCACCTTGATCAATAGCGTAATTGGTCCAACCAGGTGCTTGTTAAAGTCAATAGGCTAATGATGCAGCCCAAACCCAATCAAAATCTAGTGGGTTGATAGATGTGAATCAATAGATACGGAACCCACCATAAGCTGTGGAGCTCAAGTAGATGTGGAAGTGTGAAACTAGGGTTTGGCTGAGTCCAATCAGCCTGGTCAGAGTAGGGATCCTTGAAAGAGAATGGATCTATGGTGGATGCGAGGTCCCTACGAGGGTGATCAGAGAAAGATGGCATATAATTTGCAATCTGACAGATATCTGATACCCGATTAAAAGATGGAGGAGAACCATATGCAACCGGCTCATCGAGAGGAGAATTAGAGTAAAAATTGAGTCCAGTTGCGGGTCAGGGTTGAGAATGGGTTTTGGAAGGCTCTGTATGTGTAGAAGAGGTGGCATCAATAAAAATTGTGTGAGGGCTCCTCTAGGAGGGATTCCAAGGTAGGTTCATCTAGAGAGTCCTCATAATGGCCATCAAAATCAAATGTAAATGCCTGAAGAGTGTTTAGAGGGTTTTGGAAATCTGGTCAAGGAAAGATTCAAACTCTGGATTGCAGACACTCTCCGCAATAACTGTTCCTGATTCCTGAGGATCAAAACGGAATGATTCCATCTCAATGGAACCAGATTTTGAATTAATGATCTCGGGATCAAGGACCTTAGAGTCAGAGTTGAAGAATGGATCATGTATGCTGAGGTCGTAGATTGGCTTAGAGTTGTCAGGAAATAATAGTTCTCCGAAATCAGGGTAAGATTTGAAATCGTCAGAGAACTTGTGAGAATCATGTTCTGAATCTAATTCGGGATCAAGGGTTCCACCACAAAATAAATCAAGAGATGTACAATTAGCAACCTGACTTGGATCTAGCCTATTCTCAGAATTCGAACTAAAAAAGATGTTCTTATTAGGCATGGGTTCAGGTTCCTGGCTCCTAGAATTAACCCAATCGAGTCCCAACTCTTCCAACTCCTCGGTTTCTATATCGTAAATTGGCATGTTTTTCGAAAAATTGATCTATGTCTCTGAGGAGCATGAAGAGGTGCAATCATCGAATATAGACCCAGAATCGTAATCCAGTTTCAAAATCTGACTTCAATCACACGATTCCTTGTAATCATCCTGATAAGGCTTAGATCCAAATTCTAGGTTAAGGGTGAGGGTTGGATCACTAGAATCTAGGTTGGACTCTACAAGGATGTCAGAATTTCTCTCAAGAGTCACCTTATCAGAATAATGGATGAAATTTACACCCTCGAGAGGTTTTGATTCAATCTTAGTATCACAGGTGTCTGGGAAATCTAAGCTTGGTGAACCAGGCTTTTGAATTTCAAGGGTTGGTTCGAGATCAGGAACACCTGCAATTGGATCCTCCCAACCCTTATCAAGATCAGGAATGTCAATTGCTACGAATTTTGAATTTGAATTCATCTGGGTTGGGGGTCCATAACAACTATGATCATCAAACCCAGGATTTGGAAAATTGTGTTGATCATTAGACTCACTCCAAGATGTTTTATTAACTTATGATGGGTATTTTTTATCAATGGTTCTATATAACCTATTCAGCAACTCTCCCCATATTTCTAAAAAATCCTGGAATTTTTTCGAAAATGAAGGGCTTGACCAACATTGCAAACACTCATTGTTGTGTAATTTCGCCAATTCACTGTGTTCTGCTATTAGATTATCCCGGGTTGAACCGTGGTTCAGTTGTATCCATATCATCTCCATACGGTTCAAAATGCGGTCCCTTGTTTTCTTGAATTTATCCTGAATGTCCCTTTTACGATATTCATTATCGTGTCTCTAAGCATTCTCAAGTATCTTTTCTTTCATGCTCATTTGGGACTCAGGTTTCTTAAACAGTCTTCCTATATAGCCAAGCTGCATTTTTTAATCAAGTGGTGGAATTAAGATGTAGAATCAAACTCAAGATTAGATTTAAAGTTGATCAGATCAAATTAGAAATTCCCAAGAAGATCTAAAGAGGTCTCTTAGGTTAAAAACTAAGGACCTTCCTATGTGTGTGCTCTAATAGAAAAGAGGAGGGACTGGATGTGAAATTTGACTTAATCAAGGCACCCACAAAGACCCCTACACGGTAGAGCGTCCCCATAGGTTACAGGGTTTCCCCCACCCGACCTTCCTTGTCACTGCGGTTCCAAGTAGATCGGAATGTATGAACTTAAGACCTTAAGTCTACTAATTTTAAGTCTTAATTTGTGCCTTAAGTTTCACTTGATTGGAAGTTGGTTTGACTTGTGACCTAATTTGGAGGTTGGTTAGCCTACAATGTTGGTCAACTTCACCTGACTTGCCCTAAATATAGCAGAATGAAATCTAGGTCAAGACCTAGAAATCACCCCGAATTGACTCTCAAGTTATTAAGTCCAAGGGTTTTTAGGGTTCAAGTGAATTTAGAGCCTGAATATAGGGTTTTTCTTGATTAGATCTTTTCAACCAAGGGGTTAGGTAGCACACAAATGCGGGAGGGTTATTTCCTTTTGTGCAGGAAAATGGGAACTATCACTCTAGAACCCTAATGTAGAAACCCTAATTGGCTCTATTTTGCATCCAATTTGATCTTAAAATGTTCTCCTTGGACTTCAAACAAGAAGTGTGAAGTCCAAGAAAATTAGAAATTATGCGTAGTCCCTAATAGGTACAAGAAATTTGGGTAGGGAATTCTAAATAGAATCGTCTCAAGTTTCAATCAAATATGAAATTCGTTCGCAAATCAGGAAACTTGCCTTTTTAAATGATGATTACTATATGAATAAGGTAGGTGATTCATAACTGATTATTTTCTTTTTTTGTCTTCCCAAGATTAAGAGGTTGATTAGGGAAGAATAGAAAAGTTACCCACCCTGAAGTGGCTATTTTGCATGGAAGATCGCCTCGTGATATACCTCGCAAAATCACAAGAAATCAAACAGGGCAAGTTAGTGATCAAATATAATCAAAATTTAGCAAGAGAATAGTGGTGAATTGCACGTTGCATCCACCAAAATGTTGTAAAGCAATCAATCGACGATTTAAATCAAAGTATTGTCGTCATAGTTTTAAATTCGCAATAAATCGAACAACAAATAAAATTTATAAGCTCATAATGTCAGAAATGAAGTCCGAGGTCATTCGCTGGGAGCAAATATAAAATTCATGCACTAATCTCGATTAATAATATATATGAGCATAATTAATTACTCAAAAACTAATATGAAATATATAACATGAGTATATGCGGAAATAAAAAAAACTCTAGACAAAATAATGGTGATTTTGATCACCAATTATTAGCATAACACATATATAGCAATTACTCAAATAGAATCAAATGAACAAATAGTGAATCAGACGTCTGATTGCGAAATCAGATGACTTAAAGTGCGTTGCTACAGTGCTTCTTCTCTGATTTTCTTCTACTATTCTTCTTGTTTAGCCTTCTTCAGATCTTCTCCTTCTTTATTTTCTTCTCTCTTTTCTCTTCTTCTCTTCACACACAGGGCACAATTTCTCAGATGGCTAAGTGTTAGCCATTGTTCTCCATGGAAAAAACCCCCTTGACCCCGCGCTCTCTCTCTTTCCTTCCCCTTTTCTCTTTCTGAATGTCCGGTCAAATGCTCAGGTAATCAGGTATTCAAGGATCCGCGTACCCGTGACTAGGGCTGTGGGCGTGATCATAGCCAAGGTGTGAGAGAGCGTAGGTCGGTCAATGAGTGAGGGTGTGGGACCTCACCTCAGTATTTGGAGGTGATAAGCCCCAAACACTTTTGCGTATTATTCCACTACAGAGCTTTGCACATTTACGATGTGGGACAAAGCTCCCACACCATTCTTCAACTGCAGCAGCAAGGAACTCCTTCGCCAAATTCGAACACAAGGGCAGTCAACGCCCTAATTCGTTGGTACATGTATGTTGCTGGAGCAATTCTGCATCACCTGATGCTACGACCTGGAGCTAGAGGTGACGAACGAGCTTTGAAGCTCTATTCGAAGTAGGTCCGCCAATGGCGTGGATGACCTGGACCTGCAAATCAAGAATAAGGCCTCTCATGTGAACCCGTCGTCGTAGCTGGCAAAATGCATCTATCAAATACAATTTATAATCGAAACTCCAAGGGAGTCCCAGGTCGAACATAGGGAGGTGACGTTTACTTTGGTTGAAATCCACGTTTCGTTTTGTTTCTTTTTGGTGTTTTGGGGTTTTGTTATTTTTTTTATTTTGTTTTTATAGAAAAAACAAGCAAGACAGATCACAAGAGAGATGAAACAACTATGATATATTACGCAAATGTTTGTTACAATAATCTATGAAAGCATAAAAGAGATAGGGGTGAGAGGAAATCTCGCGGATCGGCTGTTCCGCTAGACAACAGCACCTGGCGGAAGCTTGGATGAAGGTGAAAAGCAGAATGACGGAGGTGAGATGCAGGAGGACGTCGGGTAGAGGAATGCTTCACCGAGGCTCTGGAATGGAGATGAGGCGACGAAGGAGATCTTCTATCGAAATGGAGATGAGAGGACGGCTCTAAGGCAACCTATGAAGGTGGTGGGATGAAGGATGAATATTTGGTGGGAAATAAGATCATTACACTAATAAGGGGCCTTTGGAGCTTGAGAGTAAGCTCTAATGGAGCTTTGGTAGGCTACTAGAGCTTAGGAGTAGGTGGGAGTAGAGTATGTAGAGATGAAGAGGAATGGGGGGTGTAGGGGTCCTTTTATAGTGGAGGGAAGATGAAGAAATTCGTGTAGATGGCTATAGTGACAGCTGCAAGAGTCACTAAAGACCCCTACAACTATCGCTAAAGATCGCACCTCCACCGCTCATGCCCGCAGCTGTCCTCGCACCTACAGGCAATTAGTGATGGCTGTAAGCATTACTAAAGGCCCACCCAGACTATAGCTGAAGGTCCACGCCAACTCATGCCTGTTGTTGCTATGCTTGCGCGCCCATCACTTTTCGTGTTGTAAACATGTGCGCCAGCACTATGGTGCAGGTGCGTAGGCTAGTGCGCTCAAGTCTACACACGTGCACTGGCCAATGCGCTAGCACTGCCTCAATTAAGCGATTGGGGGGGCTTGGCAGGTTTCGAACCAGCACCCCTCCTTTAGGAGTTGAGTCCACAACTGTTGTGCCAAGCTCCTGATTGAGTCAAGAAGAGCGGTGCAGGCACACGGTGGGAAAGGATTCTCAGCCGTTGGATTCTCATCCAACGGCTTAGATGGCGTGTTGGGAAGCTCCTTTGGAAGGACGCCGGTGACCTTGGGCGCTCCAGATGGTGCCACGTGGCATCATCTAGACCGTCCACCTCTTCTTGCTTGTAGAGGATGCCACGGTGCTTGGATCGAGGTGATTTTTGCATTGACGGACTGCGATTGTTGCTTTAGATCCATTCGTATAGTCTGATTTCTCATTCGATGCCCGTAAAAATGTCGCATTGCCCCCTGGCCATTGATCTTCCTCTGATCGCATAAGGTGATACAGGATTTCGATAAGGACGATCTCGAAGGCGTTGGACTCCGATTATCATCCTGATCAAATCCGTACATTTGGATCATCAATCCGAGGCCATGAAACGAATCTCCTTCCCTTCTGGCCATAAAAAGGACATAATTAACCTAAAATATACACAACTACTCTAAAATGCAGGATGATGCATGCTATGCAATATTTATAACATGAAATGCAAATCTAAGCTTAGGAACATGCATGAATAGGCATTTCATCTTCACTAATTGTGTCTACATCAGTTGGCGCCAACAACCTCCACCCTTAGATCACCTAACCACCTCCCAAATTCCATTCTAACCCTCCATCTATAAACCACTCCAACAACCACCTTCCTACCCTATATAAACCCCTCCTAACCTCCACTAAAAACCCATCCTCCATTTAGTTTAAGCCTACCCTACACCCATTGATGAGTCCATTTTAATGGACTAATATTAAGCCTAAGTATCGTTAATAGTACCGTTTAGGTGTGTTAATAATTGCAATTAAGTTATAGAATATTTGTACGCATCATGATTTAAGTTTATAACATTCTATAACTTAATATGTAATGATTTTTGTGCAGGTAATAATATTCAGAAAGAACAAGGGTGGGGGAATAAATTCCCCAACACATAACAGCCACGACTCTTTTCCCCCTCCCCCGCCGCACATGGGGTTAATCTTCCGCCGCCCTCCTTCAATTGACGAGGCCAGAAATAGAAAAGGTATTGGGGAAATCCCTGGATTGGCACACGCAGGGAGAGAGAGAAGTTAAAAGAAGAGGCGAGGAAAGAGAAAGGGCCATCCAGGAGGAGAAGAAGCGTGCACTGTGGTCCTTCTTCCCCCATGCGAGGAAAAACCTCACCAACCACCCTCACCCTCCAGCATCTCCAGCGCATCGCAGGCACCTGCGCCACAGCAGGTGCATCCACCCCACCGCATGCCCTACTACTCGCCAACGCGCCCCACTTCTCGCTAGTGTGCCCCACCGCCCTACTGCAGACACCGCACCGCATCACCACCCTTCAACGCCATCTGCAAGCACACCCTCCTTGCGTGCCTCCTCCTTCCTGCAATTCAGAGCGCTCTCATCACCACATCGCAGGCACCCGCACCAAGCCTGCAGGCCGCCTCCTGCTCACAGCGCCATCTCCAGCCGGCCTTGCAGTCACCAGCCGCAGGCGCTCGCTAGCGCGCCCCACCGCCCTGCTGCAGACGCCGCACCACATCATCATCTGCCCGCGTGCCTACCACTCCAGTGTTCCCTGCATTTGCACCACCAGCACACCCGCGCCACCCTGCAGGTACGCTCGCACGCTACTAGCCACAGGCATTGCGCACAGAGCACCCGCCACACCTGCACGGGCTCGCACAAGCAAGCACCACAGGCTCCCTGCAGTAGCAGCAGCTCGACCTTCGGGTTCAACAGGCGGCGCTCCGACCACCTCCACCGGCCACCTCCGTCACCGCCGCTGCCACCACCAGAGAGCCGTCGTCCTCGCCGTTCTCCTCAGCCTCGCAACAACCCTGCAGTGCTCTCTCGCGCGCGAGGAGCAGAGAGGGAAAAAGCTCTATTTTCCCACCAATTAAAATTTACATTCAATGCCATTGCCACCTAATTTGATTTTATTTATTATTTTTATATTGTGGCAGAATTGCATTTGAACATCCATAGTTCCTTATAATTTCATGATATTGATATTAACTAGTTTAAAGATTGATTTTTGAGCTTAACTTAAGTACTAATTGTCTCTAATACACATCACATGAAAATTGCATGAATTCATCCTAAATTTATTGAGGATTTCTGTGAGGAAAAACTACACATATACCCTTATCTTTTTAAGTCATTGCAAATCTACTTTCCTTCACATTTTAAGTCAGATTTGAATAGGGATTTCGCACTATCCGGAATAACATTAAATAATTAAGTATTGATTGCATAATTGCCTCCCTGTGGACACGACCCGCTCTTCTGTGAGTGGTTATTTTCATTATTTTTGATTAATTGATTTTTCCACCACTTAAATACTATAACGCTAAGCGAAAAATCATCTTTCACCCATCATAACCCACGACCAAGGAAGGAGAAGAGAAGAAGATTAAGGGGGCATCCTACCCACCTCCTTAGTGCCTTCCTCCCCTTCTCTCTTCTTCCTTGTGCCACGCCAAGGAGGAGCAAGCTTCCAACTTGGAGGATGGCCAGGCATTGCAGGAGAAGGGTGGTGTATGCCTACCCTTAGAGAAGATTTGAAGGTGGTTCCATCCACCTTGGAGGAACATAGTGCACGCCCCCTTTATGGGCTTGCCTTAGAGGACACCATCTTGAAGGAGCATAGCAAGGAAGGAGTTGGTGAGCTTCTTTTCAAGCCTAGGAGCCATTGACCTTGGAGCAAGGACTCTCCTCTTCACCACCACCATCAGGAGGATCATAGTTTTACTTATTTTTATTTCTAGTTTGTTGTAGAAGCATTCCTCTACAAGGATATTTTGTAAAATGAATTTCTCCTAGTATAAAATTACCTTCTTTCTTTAGTTTGCATCCGTATTCTTTTCTAGCACTTTTTCACCCCATCTCCCTAATTACCCTAGGCCTCCAAGTGCCTAGGGTGAGCTTAGAGAGAGGATTTAATTGTCACCATAGTGTTCGTGTAGTAAATTTAGTGCAGTCTTTCCCGCCAACAATTTTGTGATTGCCCCTTGATAGCGAATTACGCGTGATTTGTAAAAGCGGGTTTTTAACGTCGTTATAACACGCGAATCCGCTTTCGCTTTTAAATTTATATCCTAGATAGGGGAGTATCTAGGGTCGTCCAAGGAGGCAAAAATTGCAAAACTAATCCTCTTGCTTATAGATAGATCTCAACTTTCTTTTTGATATTTTTCAATATGTAATTTTTTTTTTGTATTTTGAAAAGATGAGGGCACACTGGAGATTGTAACGAAAAGAACTAACACCTACAAATGATTAACTAAAATTTAAAAGATAGAAATATCTTCTTCCTAAGCTCACTCTAGGCAAGTGGAGGCCTAGGGTAATTAGGAAGAAGAGGTGAAACAAGTGCTAGAACCAAAAACAACTGCAATAAAATGCTAAAAGAAGGCAAATTGATTGAGTAGAATGAGTGTTCTTTTCAAGGACAAGTAGAGGAATGCTTCTACTAGAATTAAACAATCTAAAAGCAAGAAAAGAAACACAAATCCTCTTGCAAAATTGGTGAAGAAGGGCGTCTTCTTGCTCCAAGCCTAGCTGCTCCTCGGCTTGAAAAGAGGGCCTCCTTCTCCGTCCTTGAGAGCTCCTCCAAGGTGGAAGCTACCACCTTTAATGCTCTCTCCAAGGGGTAGGCGTGCACCACCCTCAAAAACTACTCCAAGGTGGTATGACCACCTTCAAGATCTCCTCCAAGATCTTCCTTGCCTGGCTTCTCCTTTGGCTAGCATGACCCAAGAGAGAAGGGAAGAGGGAAAGGCACTAAGGGGACAGAATATCCCCTTAATCTTCTTCTTCTTCTTCTCTCTTGGACGTGGGCTTCTTGGTGGAATATGAGAGTGAAATTACTAGCCAAGGATGACTTGAATGGTGGTGAGTAGTGGTCTTTTTATAGGGTAGGATGGGGGGTTAAGGTGCCCCTTGAAATGGAGGGCTAGGATGGAAGGATGAGGGTGCTTGGTGATCCTATGGCTAGGGTGAGTTGGCGCCAACCCAAGGGGTGTTAAAGGGGGTGGTTATGGTGGTGTTGGTGTCTTTTGGTGGTGGAGAGACACCCCCATGTTGGCGCCAACATGGGGTCTTCTAGAAGGGGGGTTAGGTGGATGGTGGAGATGGGTTCAAGGGGGATTGTGTGGTGGAGATGAGGGGAGATTTTGGAGGGAAAAGTGGCACCATTAAGGGGTGGTTATGGGTAGTTTTTGGCGCCACTTTTAGGTGTCTTTTGGAGGTGGTGGGTAGGTTAGGTTGGTGCCAAGTAGGTTAGCTTATGTGGAGCTTAGGTGGAGCTAGTTGGGTGGAGTTGGTAGGTGGGTTTTTAGGGTGGTACAAGCCAAGGAAGTTGGAGCATAGCTAAGCTAAGCTAAGCTAAGCTAGCTTAGCTAATGGAGGAGTAGAGGAGAAGGTGTTGGAGCTAGGGTTTGCAGGGAAGAGTTGAGGAGGAGAAGTCTGGAGCTGAAATTGGAGCTGGCTGCTGCTGAAGAGGCTGGCATGGAGCTACTCTAGCTGGCTTAGCTTGCTAGTTCTTTGCTAGCTACTAAGCCAAGCTAAAGTAAGCTAGCTTCTACCAAAATGAGCTGAGGTGAGCTAGGTCTGGTGCTCCCAAGGAGAATCAAGCTGGTTGAGGCAGCTAAGGTAGCTTAGCTCAACTGAGTTGAGCTAAGCTGAGTCCCCGGGAGCTGGACTTGAGCTTCCTGAGCTGGGATGAGTTCTTCTTCAGCTGGCTGGAGCTGGATGTAGCTGGATTTGAGCTGGGGTGAACTCCTGCCAACTTAGCTAAGCTAGCTAGAGCTCCCTGTGGACTAGTGGAAGCTGAGATAAGCTAGACTCATCTAAGTTGAGCTGGATCTGAGCTGACTTGAGCTAGGGTGAGTTAAGGTGAACTCTCTTGAGCTGCCATCTAGCTGAGATTAGCTGAATGGAGCTGGGATGAGCTAACCCTAGTTCAAGTAAGCTAGGTTCCAGTTGCGGTAAGCTGGATCAAGTTGAGTTCCAGCTAGTCTGGGCTTTTCCTTCACCATTTGCCTTCTTGAGTGCTAGGGTTTTAGGGATCCATATATCTGTACATCCCTAACACTCACAAAAACATATTAAAAAGACAATAAAAAATGCAATGCATGCCTAACCTATTTTATGCCTAAATGTTGCCCAAAAACCCGTTTGCGGAGTAAAATCCTAAGAGCTAGGTTTGTTTTAATGCATAAGAATGATGATAAACTGGCGTTTATCACCCCTTTATTTCAAAACATAAAAATTATATATTTGAAAATACCAAAAGAAAGTTGATTTCTATTTTCAAGCAAGAGACTTGATTTTTGCAAACATTTGTCCTCCTTGGAAGACCCTAGGTACTTCCCCTATCTAGGATTACAAATTTTAAAAGTGAAACGATTTTTGTGCGTTGCAACGATAAAACCTAATTTTACAAACCGCGCAATAAACGCGATCAGGCCTCACCCCGTCCTTACTGAGGCAATGGGGATGAGGCACTTTTTCCATTTGTTTACCTTCGCTGCCTCGTTCCCTCAAGATGTGGGACTAATCCCACACTTCTCTTCTTCACATGAAATCGCGCAACTGCAGCAGGGGAGGTCTTCGAAGGATGAGGCTTCTACTGCAAGTCTCGCTCAATTGAAACCCCAGGTGGGCTTCTGGGTGCAGTCTACGTTGAGTGTGAAAGTTCCCTTCTAGGAGGGGTGACGTAAAAATATGCGGAAATAAATATAAACAATATCACAAAATAGGCAATCACACAATGTACACAGGTATTTTTAGGTGGAAACCCAAACCGGGTGAAAACCACCACCTAACCCTCTCGAGTTAGGATTTTCCGATCAACCAAGTTGATCAAAATCCACTAAACGAATCACTTTGAACGAGGGTGATTCAACCTCAGTACAACCACGCTACAATTACGAGGGTAGCGTTCCTCAACCCCTTCTCTCCACGAGAAGGATTTTGTCCCACGAAGGAGACGGGAATTCGCAAAGCGAATACCCAACCAAAAGACAAAGATAAAAGAAACAATAGTCCTATAGAGCCAACAAAGTAATTAAACCTAGCTTCTATAGGAAATAGGAAACTCCCCTTTGCAAGGAGTGCGTCGACGATGACGCGGTGCGTGTGCCACGCGATGGCGCTACGTCGCTCTCGTTATCTACGGCGGGAGAGCGGGCGCGCGAAGGCTTGATGCTCTCAAGATGATGGAGCTTGAGCTTGGAGAGCAAGGGCCTCAATTGGACACAAAAGAGTGGAACTAAGTTGCTTAGGTGTGTCTCTTGTTTCTCTTAGTGTGTATGTTGTGTTTCTAGGTGTGTTTTTGAGTTACAAAGGTTCCCCTCTATTTATAGAGGCCTTAGGAAGGCTTTGGAAGGCTTGGAAAAGCTTCCATAGCCGTTGGGTGCAAAGCCCAAGAGAATCAGGCCGAAATCAGGACAATGATTACACTTTACAGGGTTATCAGACGTCTAATTCTGGCATCAGACGTCTGGAAGGCCACTTTAAGACGTCTGATTCCAAGGTCAGACGTCTGATTCTATGCGGGTTTCTCCCTGACTTGAATTAGATCTAAACAGGGTTCTTGTGCAAGTCGATCAGACGACAAACAGGACGTCTGGCACTATGCCTGGACGTCTGGAAACCAACTTTTACTACGCAATGGATTTGCAACGGCTAGAAAATCTCTGAGAAGAGATTTTCGGGTCAGTCGAGGCAAAACGGTCAATTATCAGACGTCTGTAAAGTCCTATGGACGTCTGATAAGGCTCTAACGGTCATAATCTTGAGTGTCTTCTAAGCCAGCCAACGGTCCACTAATTGGACGTCTGGCAAAGTCATCAGACGTCTCCTAAGACGTCTGGTCTAAGGTCTGGACGTCTGAATTCATCAGACAGAACTAACTATGTCCAGCCTAACAGTTATCAGACGTCTGAAACAACAGTCAGACGTCTTAAAATGCTTTATCAGACGTCTGATTTTGGAATTAGACGTCTGGAAGTGCTGTTTGAACCCTATATTGGTTTTCTAAGTATTCTACAGAAAACCTAAGTATCCTAGGGTTGTGCCTGTGTTCCTAGGACTACTGTTAGGGTACTTTGAGGCTCTTTAACATGAAATATCTAAGGAAATAAAGAGCAACAAAAGAAATGAAAAATACAACAAGTACAGAAGAAAGAATCTATCCTATTCTTCTTTTCCTTCCACCTTCAATCTGTCGCTCCACGTGAACCTCCTCTGTTTTCCGTCAAGCTCCTCCAATCCGTCCTGGATGCGAGCTCGAGTTCCGTCTAAACACGTCTTCATTTGCAATTGACCTGAAATCTAGGACTCAAATTGCAAATGTTAAATAACACGTGTTTTGTTATCATCAAAACAAATGATCGTGGTGCTCTAGCACCAACAATCTCCCCCTTTTTGATGATGACAAAACCGTAAATAATAATGCATAAAAATCCTCCCCCTTTTTGACATTATCGAAAAGGTTTAATTGATTTTATATTTCCTATAACTCCCCCTTAAAACATGCTCTTCTATGAGTTTATTTTAACAAAGGTAATATTCTCCCATTTTTGTAACAACAAGATAGCTATTATTTTTCTCCCCCTTACTAAAGGAAATTTAGCTACCTTATTTCTCCCCCTTAAAAATTGACAATTTGCTCATCATCATTTTTTTTTTAACTCCCCCTATCTAAATGCTTATGATAATAAGATAGGGTAAAGGGTTTTACCTCACCTACCATGGCCAATAAAATGGCCCGAATGGTGGTGGTGGATGCCACATCGGATGGGGCTCCCATCCGTAGCTTGGAGGCCCGGGCATCGGCGCCGGTCTCCAATCTAGTGGTCGACGTGCGGCGGGTCCGTCATTTGTTCGCCGTCTCGTCGGTCTTCTTGTTCTCCTCCTTGGTCTACTCATTGGTTCTCCCAACTTAAGTTGACCAGCCTTGAGCTTGTAGGTCCAGTCCTTTATGTTGTAGTCATCCTTGAAACCTACAAAACAGGATTCCAAATTTTTCTTCGGTATCCAAGTGAGCTTGGATCCGGATTTGTTAGAAGGTCTCCTTGATGGAGATCCTTTCTCAACCTTAGGACTATAAAACTTGTCTACTTTGTTGATTAATTTGTTAGAATTTTCCCTAAGACATGCAATTTCTTTTTCTATAATGTTCATTTTAGTCTTTAAATCTGAAATTTCTAATTTTAGACTGTTATTTTCCTCAATCAATTTAGTATTTTCATTGTTGAGGTTATGATTATCTAATAATAGGTTATCATCCTTAGGACTAGCTTCTATGTCCTTAAGTTGTTTTTCTAACCTATCATTTTCATTTTTAAGAAAACTAAGGTTCTTTTTAATGCTTTTATTTTCTATCCTAAGTGATTTACTAATCTCAAAAAGTTCATTAAAAGCTTCTTGAAGATCGAGATTTACCTCGTCGTCGGAGTCGCTTCCGCTTTCACTGTCGCAGTTGCTTCCTCTGGCCATGAAACCAAAGCAAGCGGTTTCTTCTTCTTCTTCTTCTTCCTCCGAGCTGGAATCGTCCCAAGTGGCTTGGAACGCCTTCTTCTTAGATTTTTCCTTTTCCTTTTTCTTCTCCTTTTTGAGAAGAGGGCACTCTGGTCGTAGGTGCCCTTTCTCGTTGCAATGGTAGCAACGTCTCGGGCTTTCCTTCTCCTTTTTCTCTTTATTTAATTCCCTACAAAACTTGGAAAAATTTTTAAGTAAAATTCTAAAGTCTTCGTCGTCGGAACTTACTTCGCTATCTGACGCGGCTTTGAAGGCGAGAGTCTTCTTTAGTTTAGGCTCCGGTGTATCCTTCTTCTTCTGCTTCAACTTAGTCTCGTAGGCCATCAGATTGCCTAGGAGATCTTCCATGTTGAGCTCCTCCATTTCGTTCGCCTCTTCGATGGCGGTGACTTTCTGTTCCCATTCCGGTCCAAGGGAACGAAGAAGCTTTCCTTGAAGCTCCCCCTTGATGAAAGTCTTCCCTAAAGCTTTCAAGTTATTTACTATGAGAGTGAACCTAGTGTTCATCTCACTTAAAGTTTCGTTAGTTTTCATAGAAAAAGCCTCAAATTCTTGTGAAAGTAAATTGAGCTTAGAAGTTTTTACCTTAGAGGTACCTTCATGAGTTACCTCGAGTGTGTGCCAGATCTCGTATGCGGTGGCGCATTGCGAGATTCTGTTGAACTCCTCCGGGCTGAGCGCGCAATACAACGCGTTCATTGTTTTCGCGTTGAGAGAGAGCTCCCGGATCTGCTGCTGCGAGTATCCTCTGGCGGGTTTCTCTGGGATGTCGAAGGGGGTCTCGCACCTGGCCCAGACTGTGAAGTCGGTGGCTTGAAGCCACGTCTTCATCCGCAACTTCCAGTAGGTGTAGTTGTTCCCATCAAAGTAGGGCGGACGGGTTGTGGACTGCCCCTCGGAAATCCTACTTGTGGAACAGCTTCCCTCCATGTGATCTTTCCGCAGATGTTACTCCTGTCGGCGGAAAACCTGCTCTGATACCAATTGAAAGTTCCCTTCTAGGAGGGGTGACGTAAAAATATGCGGAAATAAATATAAACAATATCACAAAATAGGCAATCACACAATGTACACAGGTATTTTTAGGTGGAAACCCAAACCGGGTGAAAACCACCACCTAACCCTCTCGAGTTAGGATTTTCCGATCAACCAAGTTGATCAAAATCCACTAAACGAATCACTTTGAACGAGGGTGATTCAACCTCAGTACAACCACGCTACAATTACGAGGGTAGCGTTCCTCAACCCCTTCTCTCCACGAGAAGGATTTTGTCCCACGAAGGAGACGGGAATTCGCAAAGCGAATACCCAACCAAAAGACAAAGATAAAAGAAACAATAGTCCTATAGAGCCAACAAAGTAATTAAACCTAGCTTCTATAGGAAATAGGAAACTCCCCTTTGCAAGGAGTGCGTCGACGATGACGCGGTGCGTGTGCCACGCGATGGCGCTACGTCGCTCTCGTTATCTACGGCGGGAGAGCGGGCGCGCGAAGGCTTGATGCTCTCAAGATGATGGAGCTTGAGCTTGGAGAGCAAGGGCCTCAATTGGACACAAAAGAGTGGAACTAAGTTGCTTAGGTGTGTCTCTTGTTTCTCTTAGTGTGTATGTTGTGTTTCTAGGTGTGTTTTTGAGTTACAAAGGTTCCCCTCTATTTATAGAGGCCTTAGGAAGGCTTTGGAAGGCTTGGAAAAGCTTCCATAGCCGTTGGGTGCAAAGCCCAAGAGAATCAGGCCGAAATCAGGACAATGATTACACTTTACAGGGTTATCAGACGTCTAATTCTGGCATCAGACGTCTGGAAGGCCACTTTAAGACGTCTGATTCCAAGGTCAGACGTCTGATTCTATGCGGGTTTCTCCCTGACTTGAATTAGATCTAAACAGGGTTCTTGTGCAAGTCGATCAGACGACAAACAGGACGTCTGGCACTATGCCTGGACGTCTGGAAACCAACTTTTACTACGCAATGGATTTGCAACGGCTAGAAAATCTCTGAGAAGAGATTTTCGGGTCAGTCGAGGCAAAACGGTCAATTATCAGACGTCTGTAAAGTCCTATGGACGTCTGATAAGGCTCTAACGGTCATAATCTTGAGTGTCTTCTAAGCCAGCCAACGGTCCACTAATTGGACGTCTGGCAAAGTCATCAGACGTCTCCTAAGACGTCTGGTCTAAGGTCTGGACGTCTGAATTCATCAGACAGAACTAACTATGTCCAGCCTAACAGTTATCAGACGTCTGAAACAACAGTCAGACGTCTTAAAATGCTTTATCAGACGTCTGATTTTGGAATTAGACGTCTGGAAGTGCTGTTTGAACCCTATATTGGTTTTCTAAGTATTCTACAGAAAACCTAAGTATCCTAGGGTTGTGCCTGTGTTCCTAGGACTACTGTTAGGGTACTTTGAGGCTCTTTAACATGAAATATCTAAGGAAATAAAGAGCAACAAAAGAAATGAAAAATACAACAAGTACAGAAGAAAGAATCTATCCTATTCTTCTTTTCCTTCCACCTTCAATCTGTCGCTCCACGTGAACCTCCTCTGTTTTCCGTCAAGCTCCTCCAATCCGTCCTGGATGCGAGCTCGAGTTCCGTCTAAACACGTCTTCATTTGCAATTGACCTGAAATCTAGGACTCAAATTGCAAATGTTAAATAACACGTGTTTTGTTATCATCAAAACAAATGATCGTGGTGCTCTAGCACCAACAGAGTGTAGGTCGTAGTGGGTCAATTGAATGCCAGAGAGAGGAGAACTGAGCCGGAGAAGATGAAGGCGGTGACGGCACTCTGGCGGAGTACCTGAAACCAAGAACACGACCCTACGACCACGTCAAAGCAACTCAAAAGGGTCATCATGTGAAGGCGAGTGCGTTGGTGGTGGTTACGTGCAGTGAGGGGGCATGTGGAGGGTTGATAGTGTCGAGGATGGTGTGCGAAGGAGTCAAGTTCAGTGGAGGTGTCGAGGGCACGAATCCCTTAATTTCTTGAGGGGTTTTGGTGAGAGTGGAGTGGCAAAGGTTTTGGGGGTGTTGCAAGGGTGTTTGGTGGACTGTGGAGTGCGTGCATGCTCGTCGAAGTGTGGCTGGAGCTGGAGAAGGTGACGATGGGGTGGTCGTGTGGGTGTGCGAACCTAGAGTCTAAGTTTGCAAGTAGAGTCAAGGGAAGGAGATGAGTCGAAGGGGGGTAGTTGCGGACAACGAGATGGCAGAGGCAACGTCATCTATGATTGGCCGGTGTCGGAGATGGAGACTCCAGAGGGAGGAACGACGATGTTTGAAGGAGAAGGAAGCCCCTTGAAGGTATGGAGAGGTGCGGATGATAGAGAGGAAGAAGAACCTGCTGCCTATAGTACGTGGCAGCAAGCAAAGGCACTGGAGGAGGAGGGTCACTGGAGCGAGCTTGGAGCAGGCCGAAGGTAGAGGAAGAAGAAGAATTCTTGGCCAGAAACTCACTAAGGAGCAAGGCCTCGCTATGGGGGACCTTTTAAAGGCCAAAGGGCAACTTCCAAGCTTGGAAACAAGCTCGAGGAGCTCAGAGTTTTAGGGAAGATGATCCATGATCTTGAGGATTTTGCATGAGCTCTTCGACGCGAATTGAGGTCCAAGACTTGGCACAGATGAATGGGAATTCTCTTAAGATCATTCTTTCCAATTTTGGAAGGAACTGGTCAAGAAATCAGAGAGAAATCCCAAATTGAAGGTCGATGTATTTGGGTTCACATTGTTAATGGTGGAAGGGACCATTTTAAAGAAAATGATGAGAAGTTAGGGAGATAAATGTAAATATTTTGAAAGCTAGGGGCTTAGGTCTGAAAAATAAAGTTTAAATGGACTAAAATGCAAACTAGGTCAAGATGGATTCTAATTGGGCCCAAATTTTACCTTAACCAAATTTGAACCCAAGGAATCTAATGGTGAAGTCAGATTTCAGTTTTAACTAAGTTTGCCTAGGAAATTTGCATAAAAACCTAAATTAGGGAAAACTTCTGTCTAAGACTCTGTTCAAGGTCAAAATATGTTTAGATGGTCAAACAAAGGGTATCAAACCTCATAGAATATTTTTATATAAATTTTAGAAGGTTTATATGAATTTTATCCTGACCAGAACCTTACTAATTTAAGCAGGTCAGAAATTAGGGTTTTGGGTGTTATTTTGGTTCTCGAAATACGTGAAACCTAGTTTCTATCTACATGGACCCACTTATTAGTCTTTAATGCACATTTGACCTTCAATTTACCTCTAACAAATCCCATGGTTATTCAGTATCCATGATATGTTGTTAAAATTACAGAATTAACCTTAGTTTCCTGTTATCTTCTCAAAACAGAATGAAGTGGAGTTATAACCCTCAGATGGTTATGTAAGAGCATTTATCTTTCAAACCTGACTAAAAGTGGCTACTTAGGGGCTATGATGGTGTTCCCATCATACCTTCATGACTAGCTTTTACTAGTCCCTTAGCAAAAATCCTATGGATCAAACCAGGTCATTAAGTCGAATGTAACCGTCAAGATGCCTTACTAAGCTGTATCTCTAAAAAGCAGATCAAAATACCAACAGTAGACCTAGAGGTACTCAAGTACCAGCCAAGATCCAGACTTGACTAGCTTCATCTTAAGTCTACCGCGAAGGCTTCTAGGGCACATAAAAACTACCCAAAGGATCGTTGACCCCAGCGGTTAATGCACCCATGCATAGACGTAACATGTCTAGGTTCAGTTTGCAAGTGCATTTTTATAAGAGAGAGATAGAGAAGGATTTTTTCATTTAGAGAGTTTTCTTCCTTTTCTTTTTATTTTTCCCTAAATCTAGCCTCAAATTGGCCCTAAACACGGTTTGTATCAGATTCCTTGTCCCTACCATCAATCGTCAAAGGGTCCCTAGCTTTCGATGCTTCAGGATAGCACTGCCCATGGCAACCCCCAGAATCCTAGATTTCGACACTTCGAGATAGCGTTACCCATGGCATTCTGTAGCCAAATTCATGTCCTAACAATCAACATCAATGATCCCATCAATGGCACCTGAACCAGCATAAGGTGCTTACATGCCCCCAGTAGGATATTTAGCTATCCTAGGAGACAAGCACCAAGGAGCGGATATGTTATCATGCATCCTTGATGAATTTCCTACCTCCCCATGTCAAGAACTCGTCCAATCAATGTTGTCAAGCCACTCCTAAGCTAGATCTTCAAGATGATTTTTTAGAATAGAACACTTTTGGCATGATTTCATTATTAAGGGCACTAAACCAGACTTAGTGCATGATTTTGGGTGCTTAGGTTACCAAGTCCCACAAACCAAAGGGCAGGCAATGGGGCTAAATAATCCCTAAGCCTTAGACTTACTACATCAGCCTCGTACTTTCCTCAACCTCTTGAGAACTAATATGGATCTTAACAAATACATGAGTGTTTAAACCCTAAAATAGGTCCAAGAGGCCTAAGGTCGGTACTTGTCACTAATCTCCTAAGTTTTAGCCTTATAGGTCTTAATTCATCATCCGATTCAACCTAGAAGTTAGGTAAGTTCCATACTCAATTTTAATGGACTATCTAATTTTCTTTTCTATTTGATTGTTCCTTTGTTTCTTTCTTTCCTTTTCTTTCTTTCTCCTCAATTATTTTTCAGTTCAAATTGGCCTCTCCTTTCCTCTTTTCTCCCCTCTTCTCTTCTTTTTTTTTGAATGAAACCCTTCCATGCATTGATTTTCATAGTGTTTTGCACTTTAATAGCCCCCATGCCTAAGATTTGCATTGTTCGCATTGTAAATTAGGTGATTTTAAGTTCAATTCAGATCATTCATTAGAACAGGTGGGTGGTGAATGGGTCAGAATGACTGTTGTGGACGATTTCTGGCTCTAATGCAAGTATCATAGATGGAGTCGGCTGTTCTAACGGATAAACCCTAAAGTGCAATATGATTTCAGCAAAGAGATATGTCAGAAGAGTTTCGGGTTTTTCAAGGATGATGGGTTGCCTCCCATTAAGTGCTAAGTTTAACACCATCAACTGGGCATAAGGAAGCTTAGGGAGAATGGAGATCAAAAGATACTACAGTGAAATTTGAGTCGGTGAGTTCGAAGAATTGCTTGAGTCTCTAACCGTTCATGACAAAAGGTCCTGATTCATTGCTAAGTTCATTGATTTCAACCGCTCCATTTCCAAGCATTTGTCTCACAAGGAATGGTCTAATCCATTCTGATCTTAGTTTTCCTGGGAAGAGCTTGAGTTTGGCATCAAAGAGTAATACTTCTTGACCAGGATGGAAAGATTTTCGCAAAATGTGCCTGTCATGGAAGGCTTTGACCAGCTCTTTGTAAATTCGTGAGTTCTTATACGCGTCATTGCGTAGTTCCTCGATCTCACTCATTTGCAACCGACAATGGATTCCAGCCATCATAAGATCTAGATTGCACTTCCATACTGCCTAGAAGGCTTTATGCTCCACTTCTACAGGAAGGTGACATGCCTTCCCGTACACGAGTCTGAAGGGAGGCATACCTAACTGGGTCTTATGGGTAGTCCTATAGGCCCACAATGCTTCTGGAAGGCAAATAGACCAATCCTTCATGTCAGGCCAAACAGTGACTTGAAGGATCTTCTTGATCTCCCGATTTGACAGTTCAGCCAATCCATTAATCTGGGGGTGATAAGGAGTCAAGATACGATGCGACACCCCATACTTTTTCATCAGGGACTGGAAGTGCACATTCGCAAAGTGGGTCCCTCCATCAGAGATGGAATCTCATGGAATGCCGAACCGAGAAAAGATGTGTTGATGAATGAATTTTATCACAACATTATGATCATTGGTCCAGATTAGGATGGCTTTGATCAATTTGGGCACGTAGTCCATGGCTAGGAGAATGTACTAGAAACCATCGGATTTTGGAAACAGACCCATGATGTCAATACCCCAGATGTCAAAGATTTCACACACGAGAATCGGCTGTAAAGGCATCATGTCACGACAGCTCATGTTGCCTAAGGTCTGACAACGAGTGCATGCCTTACAATAGTCGTGTGCATCTTTGAAAATCGTGGTACAATAGAATCCGCACTGGAGGACTTTTGCTACAATTTTGTATCCAGAGAAGTGACCACCGCAGGCCTGGTCGTGGCAGAAGGACAAAATGACATTGATCTCAGCTTCCGGAACACATCTTCTATCGATTTGATTAGCACCAATGCAGAATAGATACGGATCTTCCCAAATAAAGTATTTGGCATCTAAAAGTAATTTGTCTTTCTTGGCCTTTGGCCAATCAGACGGAATTTGATGTGATGCCAAATAATTCACTATATCAGCATACCAAGGAAGTTCCATATCCATTGTCAAAAGGTGCTCATCTGGAAAATGCTCCGTAATAAGTCTAGAAGGGTCAATATTGAAGAAGGAAAGTGGGATAAGTGGTTAGCTACCACAATTTGTTTTCCCACCTTGTCATGAATTTCAAGATCAAATTCTTGCAACAGCAAGATCCAGTAGATTAATCTAGGCTTCACATCCTTCATCGTGAATATGTGCCTCACTGCAGTGTGATCCGAGTAAATGATGACGTGGGAACCCAGGAGGTATAACCTAAATTTCTCCATGCCAAATACTACAGCCAGTAGCTCTTTCTTCGTAATAGTGTAATTATGCTAAGCCTCGTCTAATGTCTTGCTGGCGTAATATACGACTACCGATTTCCTGTCAATTTTCTAACCTAGCACCGCCCTACTGCGTAGTCAAAAGCATTGCACATGATGTCGAAGGGTTGAGACTAGTCAGGAGATTGCAGGATTGGTGCTAGGGTGACTTGGTGTTGAACGCACGAATTGCTACACTAATGTGTTTGGTTTTGGAAAACCTGTCGTTGTAGCTTGAAAGCGAAGAATTCATGTTCAACAAATAAAATTTATACCGAAATAAAAATTCTGGGTCAAACACATGGAGGGGGACGTTTGATTTAAAAACTATGCATTTCTTTTTATTTGTCACGAAGTAATTCAATTTAAAACTATCTAATTATTTACAATAAATAGAAGAGAGAGAGAGAGAATATTACACATAGAAATCAAAAATAAGATGTAGAATAAACAGAGAATTTATCATTAAGGAGATTGTTCATTACAACTACAAAGCATAACACAATTGCACTAGAAAGCGATAAATTTACTCTAGAAAGCATTAAAAGAATGGAGGGAGAGATGTCCTCCTCGACGAATGCTTGGAGGACGAGTAGAACTACACTAGAAAGCACTAAATCTATATTAGAAAGCAGTAAAAAGAATAGGGAGAGAGATATCCTCCTCGCCGGTCGCTTGGAGGATGAGCCGGACGGGACGACGCCTAGACGAAGGAGGACGAAGCAGAAGAACGGGAACGGAGCAGCACGCCGTCGTCGTCGCAGGATCCACTTCTGAAGGGGGATGAAAATTTGGACTTTATCTCGCGAGAAGCATCCCAGGTGTGGGACAAGCTTCTCTTGAGCTTTGGAGAGGCAGAGAAGAGAAGGAAGGGATGAGAATTTCGTGTGGAGGGGGTCTCCTTTTATAGTTGCAAGGAGTGGGGGCAAATTGGTCATTACGTCTTTAAAACAATAAATGAAGGGTCTTTAGTGACGGATAAAACCATCACGAAAGCTCCAACGTGGGCGTAGTACCCGTGCCCATGCGTGCCTCCTCAGCTGCCTGCGTTCAACGCATCCACCCACGTTCATCAAATCTCAGCCGTCCGATCGCGAGATCGAACGGCGTAGGATGCTCCTTCGCCCACTGCTGTGCGCTCGCCTCAACGCGTACGATGGTGCATCCTCGCCGCACGTGCAATAGCGCATGAATGCTATCGATGGATCTGAGCCGCTCGATGACGATCCAACGCCCACCCGCGCTCGCTCGCCCGCGCCTTCGTCCCCATCGCTGCGGCTCGAACCCACGGCTACAGCTCGCGATAACGTCCTCGACCGCTGCGCTATGAGGCGCGGATGGCCGAGCGGAAGCTTTTAGGCGCGGCTATCCACAGCCGTTGGATCGAGATCCAACAGCGGAGAGGGAGCGGATGCAGGGACTTCTGAGGTTGTATGCAGCCATTTGGGCGGCCGAGATGGCGCCACGTGGTGCCATCTTGGCCATCCATCTTCTGGATGTTGTATATGGTGCCACAGATGTCGACTTGACTTTATTTTTGTGTCGTTGGGCTGCAATCGTCGATCCGGATTCATCTGTGTGGTCGGATTTGTCATTTGAAGTGCGGATTTACACCATCCTGGCCCTTGATCTTCTAGGGTTCCCCGGTCACTATCTGATGCTACGAATGCCTGATTAGGGTGATCTTGGAGTCGTTGAACTCCAATCGTTGCCCTGATCACATCCATACGGTTGGATCTTTGATCCGAGGTTCCGATAAAATGTTTGCCCTGTCCAAGCACATAAATGGAGACAATTAACCTCCATTTTATTCAAACAACTCTAAATGAAAGATGATGCATGTTATGCAATATTTATATCATGAAATGCAATCCTATGCTTAAGAACATGCACAAATAGACATCTTAAGTAGTGTAAATGTGTTTATATCATACTCTTATGCCTATCTTTTGCTAGTCCCTAGCAAAAACTTATGCTATTTATAAAAGAATTAGGTTGGATTATTTGGACCTGAGTTATTTTCAATCATTAAGAAATTGTCTACTTCAGAACTAAAGTTTCAAAGGCACAACAGCGCCTGAGTATCAACCAAAATGCAGACCGCCTCAAGCCCTCGCCTTATTCAAAGAAAATTTTCTTTTTCTCTTTTTCTTTTTTTTTCTAATTTTTTTTTTGGATTTTCAAATTTTAGGGTTTAAGAGTGGCATTCATGGCCATTCAACTCACCCAAGATTTGATGAGAACCCTAAGTTTTAAGCATCTTATTGTGATTGTGATAAACTCGTTGACCGGCAATTAAAACGAACTTCAGGTTTCTACGCCTCTAGGTGACCTCAAAAAGAATTCTACCTAGAGGTATATCTTTACAACTGGTAACTTTCTCCCTAATTTTATTTTTTTACGGGGTCAACACAAGGGTGAATCCAGTGTATATCTCCCCGGTTTATTCTACTTCTCCGCTTCTTCCTAAGTGTTTTGGGAATTTTTAGTGCATTTACTGAGCTGGGTTCTGGACAACCGGTCGATGAGCTGTTACCACCGGCAACTTGCCAGCCATACTCGTGCAGCGAAGTGTGGCTTATTTCTTTTTTTTCTTTTCTCCTTTTCTTTTTGATTTTTTTTCTCTTTTATTTTTTAAGTAGGTGGCTTCCCTAGTCTAAGATTTACTTAAAGGCAGGAAAAAAGAGAAAGGTCCAGTGACTGGGCTCTAGACAACCTACCTATGGGTTGTTACCCACGATAACTTGCCAGCCATATCACCCTAAAAGGTTCATTAGCTACCCAATTTTCGTTAAAATCATCGAACAACGAGTCAGTGACAAGACAGTGTGTAGATGCTAGAAACTCAAAATTCCCTCAAATCAGAGGGCGGGTTGATAAGTCGTGTACTTATCACCCAAACTTACTTACTCCAATTAAAATAAAATTCAGGTTGGCGAGAACTCGAAAAACAAATCTACATTTTAGTGGATACACGGCCTGATTAAGTCCAAAGACCTGAAGGGTCATTGTGTTCAAATCATAATGTAGTATTTCCTAAGATTGAAAATTTTCTTAAACCCAACTTCTCTTTCCTAATTCTGAAATTTTTTTTTTTTAATAAAAGAAATTAAAAAAATCTACGGAGCTGACGAATGAATTCAGATGAATATCCACCCCCCCATGCCTATCTAATGCAATGTCCTCATTGCATTAAAAAGACATAAAACAGAGTGGAATAGCGTAGAAAGCACCTGAATTGCGTGAATGACAGGTCCGCTCCGAGATGAAAACTAAAAAGAACTGTATATGTGCTGAGTTTAGTGCCTTCAGCTAGGCACACTATACAAAGAAGAGAAATGAAGAATTCACAAGTGTAGGTTAGAATCAGAATAAACAAAAGAATCCTCTGACCTATCAACACAGGTCCACAGATGTGGACTAGATTGTAGTGCAGACCCATCCCCCATAATCGAGAATATCTTATGTTCTGGATAAAAATTACCCAAAACCTAAAATCAGAATGCAAGCGAGGTCAGGCCTGCGATTTATGAGGATGCAACCCAAGACCAAAAAGTCGGGTTACAGAGAATTGAACCTCAAAAGGATAATCGTTGAATGTGTGCTTGAGTTTGACATCCTCGAAACAAATGTCGTAAGGGTTCTGATTTGATGGTTTCAGCTTAAAAGGAACCCTTCGACTCAATCTTCCATTTCCTCCAAAATTAACTTTCCAAATCAGAACTTCTCAGCTCCTATCCTCCTCATTCAGCATGTCAAATTCCAAGACCTCTTGTATATTAATCACCCCATCTGAAATCTCCAAGTATAAATGATGTGGCAGAATCAAAATTGACTTGGGTCTAATTATCTCAGGAATAGAATCTTCAATAAGCTCAATGGGGTGTAACTGATAATCAGGGCATTGAATTGAATCCTCCAGAAAATGTGATTCTAGATCCGTAATGTGTGTCCTAAGATCAGTTTCCTCAATTATTGCGCTATCAAATGATCTATTAGATTCCTCAGGCCCAATCGTCTCACAAAAATCGTGTTTTGAAAACTCGTGTGAGACTTTGTAATTTGAATCTTCACCATCAAAGAAATCAGGAACCGTATCAATGTATGTCCCAAAATCATCTGTCACTTTCTGTTTCAAGGAGACATATGTTTCCTTGTAACCCGACTCAGGGATCTTCGGTGAAGGAATCAGATTTTCCTTAATTGGTTGCTTTAATTCTATCTGGTTAGCCTCGTGACATGTGTCCCCCCCAACAGGTGCTTGAGCGGGTTCTATCATTGGCTTTCCTGAAGAGGGTTCATCCTGGGAATCATCCCATGATTGAATCAAAGCAACCACGAATCTCATCCTCAATTTCGCTAATTTCCCAAGTAGAAACTCACCTGGGTTCTTATCCTCAACATCCTGGAGCCAATCCAACAAAGACTTGTTTAAATCATCAATCATTTGAATCAGGGACTCTAATCTTTCAATGGAATGTATTGGCTGAACTTCTAAAGATTGTATAATATTCCTCAAGTTAGCCAAAACCTTATCTTGAACCTGGTTAACCTGAAGCAAATGAGTTGGTTCAGGGTTGGGCAGGTTTGACATCAATGTAGAGGAATTAACGAATTGAGATTCGTTATACCCTTCCTGACAATAGGTCATTTCAGATTGTTCAAAAGATGGTGATGACCTAAAGGTAGTGAAATCAGAGGATGGGTAAGGATCGATGTATCCTTCTTGATTGTAGATCGTATTAGGTTGTTCATGAAACGAAGATGATCTATAATCGACATCCTCGCCGCACGTGCAATAGCGCGTGAATCCTATCGGTGGATTTGAGCCGCTCGATGATGATCCAACGCCCACCTGCGCTTGCTCGCCCGCGCCTTCCTCCCCTTCGCTGCGGCTCAAACCCGCGGCTGCAGCTCGTGATAGCGTCCTCGACCGCTGCGCTACGAGGCGCGGATGGTCGAGCGAACGCTTTTAGGCGCGGCTGTCCACAGCCGTTGGATCGAGATCCAACGGTGGAGAGGGAGCTGATGCGGGGACTTCAGAGATTGTATGCGGCCGTTTGGGCGGCCGAGATGGCACCACGTGGCGCCATCTTGGCCATCCATCTTTTGGATGTTGTAGATGGTGCCACGGATGTCGGATTGACTCGATTTTTGCGTCGTTGGGCTGCGATCGTCTATCTGAATTCATTCGTACGGTCGGATTTGTCATTTGAAGTGTGGATTTACACCATCCTGGCCCTTGATCTTCTAGGGTTCCCCGATCACTATCTGATGCTACGGATGCCTGATTAAGGCGATCTTGGAGTTGTTGAACTCCAATCGTCGCCCTGATCACATCCATACGGTTGGATCTTTGATCTGAGGCCCTGATAAAATGTTTGCCCTGTCCAAGCATATAAAAGGAGACAATTAACCTCCATTTTATTCAAACTACTCTAAATGAAAGATGATGCATGTTATGCAATATTTATGTCATGAATGCAATCCTATGCTTAAGAACATGCATAAATAGACATCTTAAGTAGTGTAAATGCGTTTACATCACTTGGTCATTAAAGATCTCAAATGTGTGAACGCACTCACTAGATATCTCAAATGGCGTGTCCTTTGAAAGGAGATTCGTCAAGGGGCGTGCGATCTTAGAGAAATCAGGTATGAATCGATAATAAATTCCAACATGCCTCAGGAATGATCTGATGTCTTTAACCGAGTTAGGCACAGGTAGCTTGAAAATCAGATTTACCTTAGCTCAATCGACCTGAATGCCTCTCTCAGAGATAAGGTGTCCAAGTACGATGCCCTCAAGAACCATGAAGTGGCTCTTTTCCTAGGAGTGAACCAGGTTCACTTCGATGCATCTTTTAAGGATCTGGACTGAATGCAAAAGGCATTCATCAAAAGATTCGCCAAATATCGAGAAGTCATCCATAAAGACCTCAATGTAATTACCTACCATATTGGAGAATATGGCTAGCATGCATCGTTGAAAGGTGGTGGGTGCGTTGCATAGTGTTGGATCGGAAAATTGTAGCAAAAATATTGAGTTTGGAAAATCCGTCGTTGTAGTGCAATTTGCGAGAAAATCCGTCAATAAATAAATTTACCAAAACTCAAAAGGAATTCAGAATTAAACATAGGGAGGTGGTCGTTTGATTAAAAATCGCATTTGTTTTGTTGTCACGAAGCAGATTAGCTGATCGAATTAAATCTAAACTAGCTATCCACTTAATCAAATAATTAATAGAAGAGAGGGAGAGAATCATACAAATAAAGATAAAATAGAGATAGAATAAACATGGATTTCATAACCATAAAGTAATGTTCATTAAAACTAATCACTGCACTAGAAAGTTGGAAATATTGTAACTAGAAAGCGATAAGTGTACACTAAAAAGCAATAAAGAGAAGGGAGGTGAGAAATTATCCTCCTCGACGGCTGCTTGGAGGACGAGCCGCGTTGACGGAGTGCTGGGAAGAATGTGGTGTGATGCGGGATGAAGGAGAATGACAATGGATGACGTAGGATGGGATAGGGCAACATCGCGGCAAGGTCCGCTTCCCGAACGATGGTGAGAAGACAACCACGGGATGCTCCACGAAGGAGGTGAGAAGGTGGAAAACTTCTAATTTTAACTCTAATGGAGCATCCCCGGTTTGGGACAAGCTCGTAGAGCCTTGGAGGGGGTAAGAGAAGAGAGGAAGGGATCAATGATATGTGGGAGGCGTAGGCATTTTTATAGGTGTAGAGGTTGGGGGCAAATAGGTCATTTTAACCTTAAAACATTAATGTAGGGGTCTTTAGTGACGGATTTAAGCATCACTAAAGACCCCAAACAAGGGCTTAGTGCGCTCGCACCTGCCACCTTCTCCTCTCCCTGCTCGCTCAACACATAAGCCACAATCTCGCAATCTCAGCCATCCGATCGCGAGATCGGACGGCTTAAACACACTGTGCTTCATCACGCACTTGCACGTGCTATCGCGTGTTAGCGGCACGTTGGATCACATGTACGCGCCCAAGCCCATCCGTGCGGCCATGTGGTTGCTCCATCCGTCGTCTGCTCCACATCTAACGGGCGAATTTCGCCTGCACTTCTTATTTGAGGTGCGTGTGGCTCAAATGCACGATCTCCACATCACCCATAGGTGTGTGACCATTGCGCTATCGCAATGGATTGACAAGAAGACAACCTCGGCTCCATTGCTCACGGCCATTGGATCTTGATCCAACGGCTATGATTACTCAACAACGTCTCAATGCTGAGGAGTTGTGAAGGCAGTAGAGGATCAATCTCGGTTGTTGGATGATGATCCAACTACTAAGATGCGTTGGCGCAATTGAGAAGAGAGCGGCAACAGTGGATCCTTGGGCTAGTTGGGTGGCTGGGATGGCACCACATGGCACCATCTTAGCTATCCATCTTCTATGTCTCTTAGATGATGCCATGAATGTCGGATTGGACTGATTTTTGGGTTGTTGGGCTGCTATCATCAATCAGCATCCGTCCGTGTGGTCAGATTTGTCATCTAAAGTACGGATGTACACCATCATGGCCCCTTGTCCTCTGATCTTTCTCTAACTGCATCTGATGTTACAAAAGTTCGATCGAGGCAATCTTGGTGTCGTTGAACTCCTCTCGTCACCCTGATCAGATCCGTACAGTTAGATCTTCAATCTGAGGCCCGATTAAATGTCACCCTGTCCCTGGCCACCAAAAAGAATAAATTATTATACAATTTGTACAATTTAACATAAATGCATGATGATGCATGTTATGCAATATTTACAATGTATGATGCTTCTATGATGCTAAGAACTGTTGATATTGCTTTTCGGGAGATTAAGGTGTCTCGTTGTAGTAAAGTCTCCTAAATCGCTCTTTAATAAATATAATTTATAACTCGAATATCTAAAAGTGAAGTCTGAGGTCGAACACAGGGAGCAAGTAGGAATTCAAATGCTAATCTTGATTAAAATCTAAATGAGCACATGAAATAAGCCAAGAATATTATTTCAATGAATAACACTACTCAAAATTGACATTCAATGATAAAACATGAGTATATCAAGAGTTTAATGGGGCAAAAAGATAACTACGACAAAATAATGGTGATTTAGATCACCAATTATTAGTCTTAAGCATATACATATCAATTACTCAATAAATCAAATAAATGCACAGTGCCTCAAATAAGGACATAGTGTTTTCACCAAGTCAGACGTCAAGTCCGATGACCAGACGACTTAACAACATGAGCATAGGGCTTCTTCCTTCTTTTTCAAAGTCTCCCTCTTCTTCTTTCCTTCTTCACAAACCTCCCCTTTCTTCTCCTTCACAGCACAAGAGAGTCAACTTCTCTTCTGTGGCTAACTGTCGCACAGGGACACACTTCTGAGAGCAAAACCCTCCCCTACTCTCTCACAAATCTTCCTCTTCTCTCTCAGGACCCGGGGCATATTCAAATCCATACACGGGTAACTGGATTATGTACAGTGTCCAGGGTCACCTGGTGTGTGTGGTGACCGAGGAGTGAGCATAGGCAGGTTAGCGGATGTGAGGGGATGAGGGACCCAACCCCTCGTGTGCTAGGCGATAAAACCACAGCACAAAACCTTATATGTGCAGTCGTCCACTTCTTAATCCACAAGGTGGAACTATGTTTGTCCCCCTCCTTCATGCAGTAGTAGCAGGGAGAACTTCATCTAATTGGTGTGTTGCTGGAGCTAAAGTCCTCAATTGAGAAACAGGAAGGCTTCATGATCCTTGTCCATAACGATTAGAAGGGATAACAGAGTGGATGCCAGTGGGAGGCAGGCAATCATGGTTGGACGAAGTGGCAGCGACGGCGAAGCACGGCGAGGACCTGCGAACACGAATATAGGCTTGAAAGCCCCAATCAGATGGCTCAAAAGCTTCACCCAAGCATGACAAAGGTGGTGGTGGTGGTTTCGTGATGAGAGTGTGTGCGTGGTGGTTGGGCGAGCTCGGAGGATGTGAGCGAATGTGGGTGACCTTGGTGGGCCTTCTTGGTGGTGGAAGCACAAAATTAGGTGGGGGGTTTTGAAGTATGGAGGTCAGCGATGCTTTTGGGAGTTGTGGCGAGGCGAATGGTGGTGTGTAGAGAGCTCTCGACCTTGCCGGAGCTTGGCCAGAGCGAAGGAAGACGGAGGGCGAGATCGGTGATTGTGGGTCGAAACAAGAGGATAACGAGGGGGAAAGAGAGTAGAGAGAGGGAGAAAGCTAAGGGTCCTAAACTAATGGACAAATAGGCAAGGACGGTGTCGGCTTTGATTGGTCAATGCCAGGAAAGGTGAAAACTCTGATGGGAGTGCGGTGAGGAAGAGGGAGATCTAGGAGCCCCTAAGTTGGTCGTCGAGGAGCAAATGGAGGGGAGGAACGTAGCACTCCCAATTTGATCGTTGGGAGGCCGTAGGATGATCGAGGGAGGAGCTCACAGAAGCTAAGTCAGAGATGGTCAGGGAAGGAGTTTGAAGAGGGTTTTTAGGCCAAAACCTAGCTAAGGAGGACGGTTTGTCCTCATGGGTCCTTATATAGTCTCAAGAGAGCTTCCCAAGCTTGGAAACCAAGCTTGGAAGCTTCAAAGCTTCATGAAAATAGGAGACCCAATCCTTCAAACCATTCACATAAGGATTTGGGCAAGAATTAGAGCCCAAGATGCGGCTCAAATTGTAGGGAAACCTCTCAAGAGTCTCCCTTCCAATTTTGGAAGGGATCCTCCCATCAATCAAGGAGAAATCCCTAGTCGAAGGTCACTGGAGTAGGAATTCCTCAACGACAATGGTGGAGGGACATGATTGCAAATAATATGACAAAATTAGGGACCCTTTTGTAAGGAATTCAAAAAGCTAGGGGTGCGTATATGATAAAAAGAGTCAGACTGAACTAAAATGCAAACTAGGTCAATATGATCTCTGATTGGGCCCTAATTTAGACCCAAGGAAGCTAATGGTGAAGTCAAATTTAGGCTTCTACCAAGTTTGACTGGGTAATTTATGCAAAAATCCAAATTAGGGTAATTATCTGTCTAAGACTATTTTAGAACAAAATGGGCTCTAATGGTCAAATCAAGGATGCCAAACCCTAGAAAATATTTTTCAATGATTTTTAGAGGATTTAAGTGAATTTTATCCTTACCAAAACCTCAATTAATTAAGCGAGTCTATTTTTAGGGTTTTCGATGTCATTTAATTCTCGTAAAGCGTGAACACTCATTTTTGTCTGTACGAACCCACTTATTAGACATTTATGACCATTTGACCTTTATTTAACCCCTAGGAAACCCCGTGATTGTTCTGCAATTAGGATATTCTGTTAAAACTACAATTTTACCCCTATTTTACTATTTATCCCCCAGAATGGATTTACAGTGAATTACAGTCTTTTTGCGGTTATGTAGAAGCATTTATTAATTGATTATGACTAATTTAAGATAGATATGGCTAATGATGACGTTATCATCATACCCCCATGCCTAACTTTTGCTAGTCCCTTAGCAAAATCTTATGAAATTAACGTGAATTCTAGATCATGCTTTTGACGTTCAGAGTCCTGATTTTTTCTTCTTTTTAGAAATTAGGTCAGAATGCTAATAGTAGGCCTAGAGATACTCAAGTACCAACCAAGATCCAGACCTGACCAACTTTAGCCTCAGTCTGCTGCGAAGGTTTCTAAGGCCCACAAAAACTATCCTAAGGTTCGTTGAACCCTGCGGTTAAAGCACCCGTGCTTATAACATGATTAGTCCAGGTTCAGTTTGCAGTACATTTTTATAAGAGAGAGAGAGAGAGATAGAAGAATTTTTGCATTTTTGGAGAGCTTTCTCTCTCTTTTTCTTTTCTTTATTTTTAACTTCGGATTAGCTCAAAAAACATGGTCTATATCGAATTCCTTGCTCCCACCATCAATCCTCATAGGGTCCCTGGCTATCAATGCTTTGAGATAGCACCGCCCTTGGCAACCCCCAAAACCCTGGATTTCGACACTTCGAGATAGTGTCACCCATGGCATTTTGTATCTATATTCAGGCCCTAGCGATCGACATTTTGGGATAATCTCGCCCATGGCACCTGAACCAGTACAAGGTGCTTACATGCCCCTGGTAGGATGTTTAGATACCCTAGGAGACAAGCACTGAGGAGACGGTATGTTATTGTGCATCTTCGAGGGGAATTTTCCACCTCTTCACGTCGGGAACTCATCCAAATCAACTTGTGTTGATAAGCTGCTCCTAATCTGGGTAGCTTTTTCAAAATAGAACAAACACTTTTGCGTGATTTTGATTATTAAGTGCATTGAACCAGACTGTGTGTGGATTAGGGTGCTTAGGTTACCTAGTCCCGCAACCTAGAGGTCAGTTAATGAGGTCGAATAATCCCTAAGCCTAAACCTAATACATAAGTTTCACATTCTCCTCAACCTCTTGAGGACTATCCAGATCTTAACAGATACTTAAACGTTTAAGCCCTAAAGCAAGCCCAAGAGGCCTAAGATCAACAATCATATTAATCTCTTTATCTCTTTGTCATTCTAGGCCTTAATTTTTTTCTTTTGATTTGGTCTAGAACTTAAGTAGATTCCATAATCATTTACTAATGACTCACTATTTTGTTTCAAATTATGCTCCTTTTTGGCATTTAAATCACCTCCTCTCTTCCTCCTCAAAAAAAGATATGCAATTAATCTCACAAATTTTCCTCCCCTTTCCTTTTTTTGTTCTTTTTATATTTTTATTTTTTTGGTTTTTTGAATGTGAGTAATTTTTTGTGAGAACTCTTCAGAAACCTGAATTTTTATGTGTTTGCACTTTAACACCCCCTATGCCTAAGTTTTGCAATGTCTTCATTGTAAACCGAAGGGTATGGAATCAGCTTGGTTCATGGGTTAGAACAGGGTCAATGGGTAGGTGAATGGGTCAGGATGACTGTTGCAGATGATTTCAAGCTTTGGTACAAATACCAAAGGTGAAGTCGGCTGTTCTAAAACTGAACTCAGAGTGCAGAAGATGTAAAGCTCAAAAGGATAATCAGAAGGGTCTCAATTTTTTGGAATGACAGGTTGCCTCTGGTTAAGCGCTAAATTCAATGCCTTCAGCCAAGCAGAAAATGGTCATGGAGGAGTGGTCAAATCAGTGGAGTTTTGTAGAACAAGCACCTTGATCAAAAGCCTGGTTGGTCCAACCAGGTGCCTGTTCATATCAACAGGATGATGATGCAGCCCAAACCCAATCGGTCTGGTGGGTTGATGGATATGGATCAAGAGACATGGTGCCCACCAGATACTGTGTGACCTAGAAGGATGTGGAAATAAAAATCCAAGGTTTAGCTGATTCGATTCAGCCCGGTCAGAGTAGGGATCCTCGACTGCAAAAGAGTCTGTGAAGGATGTAGAAACCCTATAAGAGTGATCAGAGAAGGATGGGATGTGATTAGTAGTCTGAGAGATGTCTGAATCCTGATCAAAAGATGGATAACAATCATCGAGAGGAGAATCAGAGTAGAAGTTGATTCCAGTTGCGGGTCAGGGTTGGGTTCGGATTTGAGAAGGTTCTGTATGTGCTATGGAAAAGGTGATTTCTTTCAAATCATTGACCTCAGTGTTAGAATTAAAGGACGGGTTGTAGTCGCTAAGGTCAAAAACAGGTTTGGAGTCGTTAGGAAACAACAGTTCTCCGAAATCAGAGTAAAATTCAAAATTGTCGAAGAACTTGCGAAGATCATGTTCTGAACTTGATTCTAAATCAGTGGCTCCACCACAGAAAGAGTGAAGATAAGTAGAATCAACAACCTGACCTAGGTCTAACCTATTTTTAGATTCTGAGCTTAAAAAGGTGTCCTTATTATTCATGGGCTCAGGTTCTTGGCTCCTAGGATAGACCTAATTGAGTCCTAACTCTTCCAACTCGATTTTCGTATCATAGATTGGTGTGACTTCCGAGAAATTAATTTGTGTCTCAGAGGAAGTTGGAAGGGTGTATTCATCAAATACAAGTCCAGAATCATATTCTAGATTTAAAATTTGATTCTCATCATAGTTGGCCTCATAATCATCCCAAGTAGGCTCAGATCTAGATTCTAGGTCAAAGGTAGGCATTGGGTTGCTAGGATCTAGGCTAGGTTCTTCAAGGATGTAAGAATTACTCTTGAGAGTCACCTTAACAGGATAAGGCTCGGGATTTGCACTCTCCAGAGGTTCTGTTTTAAGTTCATCATTACGGGTGTTTGGGAATTCAAGGCTTGGCAAACCAAGCTCTCAATTTTCTAGGGCTGGCTCGAAATCAGGAACACCTATAATTGGATCCTCCCAACCCATCTCAAGATCAGGAATGTCAATTTGCACATAATTTGAATCAGATTCTATTTGGGTTGGGGGTCCACAACAATCTTGATTCTCTTCCCCAAGCTCTGGGAAATTGTATTGATCCTCAATGTTGTTCCAAGGTGTCTCATCAATTTCTAAAGGGCTATACGAGTAGCTTTGATCAATGGTTTGCTATAATGTGTTCAACATTTTTGCGAAATTTGGCATGATTTGTAAAAGCGATTTTTAAGTCGTTGTAACAAGCCAAATCGCATACGCTTTTAAATTTATATTCCTAGATAGGGGAGTATCTAGGGTCATCCAAGGAGGTAAATTTGCAATTCAATTCTCTTGATTAGAAAATAAATCTTAACTTTCTTTTTGGTATTTTAAATATATATATATTTTAGTTTTGAAATAATGAGGGCAAAATGCGAATTGTGACAGAAAAGTACTAACACCTAAATTTACCAAGCTAAAATTTAAGAAATAAATATGTCCACTACCTAAGCTCACTCTAGGCAAGTGGAGGCCTAGAGTAATTAGGAAGTGGAAGTGAAATAACTGCTAGAACAAAGACAACAACTACAATAGAAATTAAAAAGAAGTCGATTTGATTAAGCAAAATTTGTGTTCTTTACAAAGACAAGTAAAGGAATGCTTCTACTAGAAATGAAAAAATATAAAAGAAATAGAAGAAACACAAATCCTCTTGCAGAATATGGTGAAGAAGGGAGTCTTCTTGCTCCAAGCCTAGCTGCTCCTTAGCTTGAAAAGAGGGTCTCCTTCTTCTCCTTCATTGGAAGCTCCTCCAAGGTGGATGCTGCCACCTTCAATGCTCTCCTTCAAGGGTGGCCATGCACCACCCTCAAGCTCACCTCCAAGGTGGCGTGGACCACCTTCAAGACCTCCTCCAAAGGTCTTCCTTGCCTGGCTCCTCCTTTGGCTAGCGTGGGCACAAGAGAGAAGGGAAGAGGGGAAGGCACAAAAGGGACAGAATATCCCCTTAATCTTCTTCTTCTTCTTCTCTCTTGGGCATGGGCTCTAGGTAGAGTATGAGAGGAAATTTGCTAGCCAAGGATGGTTTGAATGGTGGTGGGTGGTGGTCTTTTTATAGGGTAGGATGAGGGGTTAAGGTGACTCTTGAAATGGAGGGCTAAGATGGGAAGATGGAGGTGGTTAAGTGATCCTAGGGCTAAGGAGAGTTGGCACCCAGTAGAGGGGTGTGAAGGTGGTGGTTATGGTGGTGAAGGGCCACCTAAAGGTGGCACCAACCATGGAAAGATGCCTTGGTTTTGGCGCCACCAAGAAGGCTTCTAGAAGGGCGATTATATGGATGGTGGAGATGGGTTTAAGGGAAGATGTGCGGTGGAGATGAAGGGGGTTTTGGAGGGAAAAAGTGGCACCAATAGGGAGGGCAGTTAGGGTGGTTTTGGTGCCACTTTGTGGTGTCTTTTGGAGGTAGTGGGTAGGCTAGGTTGGCGCCAAGGTGAGGTGGAAGTAGGGTTAGCTTATGTGGAGCTTAGGTGGAGCTAGTTGGTGGAGTTGTTAGGTAGGGTTTCTAGGTGGTAAAAGCCAAGGGAGCTGGAGCATAGCTAAGCTAAGCTACTGATGAGAGCCTCATCATGAGCCATAACTAGCTCATTTTGACCTAATAAAGAAGACAAAAGCTCCTACATAACCTAGAAGAAGGCTTAACTAAAGGAACAAGTGCTCTGAGAAGAAAACATGAAATAAAGGTTAAAACTGCAATTTTGCCATTGCAGTAGATAAACAGGATTTCTTAGAGGCAAAACATGGGTCAAATGGTCTAAATGAGATAAAAAGTGGGTTGAGTCAAGCAGAAATGGGTTCATGTGCAATCTAAGAACTAAAAGACACTTGGTAACCCTAAAACAGACCCGCTTAAATTAACAAGGTTTCGGTCGGAACAAAAAGCAAGTAAACCCTCTACAAATCATGAAGAAACATACTCTAGGGTTTAGAACACTTAATTTGACCTTTGGAACCTAGTTTGACCTAGATTAGGGTCATAGCTCTTCAATTAACCTAATTTGGGTTTTTACGCAAAATATCCAGTCAAACAAGGTCAAACCTGAAATCTAACTTCTCCATTGGATTCCTTAGGTCCAAATTAGGTTTGTACCAAAATTTGGACCTAAGGAGGGGTCATCTTGACCTACTTTACAATTTAGTACACCCAAATCACAAAGAGGTCCCTATCTTTTGAATATCCTTGCAGAGAGCCCCCTAGGTTCCTCGCCTTCTTTGCAAACCGGTCCTGCCGCCATTGCTAGGGCAGAACCGAGCTCCGACGAAGTTTCGAGAGAGATGGCTCTCTAATTCCTCAGAGATTCTCTCCCAGAAATGGAAGGGAGATTCTCTGAGGAATTCCCTTCCTTCTAAAGCCAATCAAATTCGCTGGTGTGAACCCAATCTCTCGTGCGAACGCACGAGAGATGTGGGTATCTTTCTTCCTTCCAACTCCGGCGAACCGGCTGACCTAATTGCGCGTCTTTCACGCTCTGATAGGAGCGGCCAGCACCTATAAAACACCCCTCGGACCCGGCCACTCATCTTAAGCTTGATTTTGACGGAGATCCCCTCCAAATTTCTTCTCTCCCATCTCCGGCCAAACGACCCACAAGCTCCGGCGACCGCTTTCCCTCCTTCTCGTCACTCTGCTGCCATACCAGCAGCAGAGTCCTCTCCGCCTCTTCCTCCCGCGGCGCGTTGTACCCTGCGCGCAAGCTCCTGACCTCATCTTCGTCGCCGCTTCCTCCCCCAGGGTCTTTCTTCCCCGACGACGGCAGTCACGAGCCGTCCTCTCCACTGCCTCCCTTCACTCCAGACAACCCCAGATACGTTCTCCATCCTCTCCTCTCTTTTCCCCCTGTTATCTCCCTTGATCGACCCTCGACAGACGCTAACCACCTCCATCGTCTTCGCCTCCGACCGCACTCCGGCGAGCCGCCCACACCACTCCAGCCCTTCACACGGCTCGCCAACCACCTCGGAAGCTCCGCCTCACCTCCAGGAACACACTCCACCCTCCCACTGCCACTCCAGCCCTCCACAACCACCCCCCGACCAACCCACCATCTCCGGCCACAGGTTGACCTAGGCACGCACGCCTAGGCCGACCTGCGGCCTGCTGCACTGCCCACCGCCTTCGCCGTGCCACGGTGAAGGTCTCTATCTATTCTGATTTGGCCGAGAGGCGCGTTTTGTGTACGACAGGATTCGAGCTGCTGCCGCCATGGACGACCTCTGATGAAGCTCCCGCGAAGCTCCAGGCACCCGGTCTTCCAGACTACAGGTGCTGCATACTAACGCAAGTGTCGCGAGGTGAACGAATCCAGCCGAGGAGCGCTAGCAGAGCCAGCAGCTGCGGGGCAATCGCACGACGAGGTTTCTGCAGGCGCGCGTGAAGGCGAGACCAGATAGTCCCACATCATGGGATTGCAACCGGCAGGTACCGTATAAGTTGATTTTACGCTTTATTCTTTTCGCCTCGAAAGAACAGGGGTGAGGTCCCTCACTGACCCCACCCGCCTCGTCCGCGGCCTGACCACGCGGACCTGGCGGATCCGACCCGACCTAGACCTACGCACTCCTCGCGCATCACACACCTGCAGGTGCGCCTGGTCCCGGGTACGATCCGACCCGATTGAGACTGGCTCTGGTAGAGCGGTTAGAGTGAATTGCTTGAGAGAGAGACACGCGCGGGTAGAGGGAGAAGGGTTAGGTTTTGTTCCCCTGTGCAGGCAGGCTGATTGCAGGAGAAGGACGTGGCCGCTGCAGAAGAAAGGAGAAGCAAGACAAAGAAGAAGAAGACAAAGAAGAAAGGAGAAGCAAGACAGAAGAAGAAGAAAGAAAGAAGTCTTCGCAGGAGAAGAAGAAGAAGGACAAGGGAAGATTGCAAAGAGATCCGCAAGGCAAAGCAGAAGAAGAAAAAGAGAAAGAAAGATCACATTTAAGACGTCTGATACATAAATCAGACGTCTAATTCTATTTTTTTTTACATCTTTCTTAAAAACTCTTTGAATCAATTATATTTGCATTAAACAGTTGTATTCTTGGGTTTTACAAAGTACTGAGTTTGCTCCCTGTGTTCGACCTCGGATACTCTAGTTGTTCGAGTAATAAAATTATTTGTTTAAACGTTTTGTCGGTTCTACTGCAACGTAATACGCCTTTAAATCCGCACAGAAACGTTCACAACATTTTGGCGCCGTTGCCGGGGAGCAACGGGCACTTGTGAAGCTTTTGAGTACAACTTTTCTATTTAATATCTGACTTAACTTCTCTTTTGTTGTGTTCAAACAGACGGAAAGCAAAACAAAAAGGAAAGAATAGCAACTGCACAACAGACTGGAGCAGGTAATCTCCATAAGCCCTCCCCCTTAACCCTCTCACAATCTAAAAGACAAAAAAAAAAAAAAAAAAAAAAGGGGAGAAGTCAACTTAGGGCTACCTGTCTTATATTTAGTAACTCATCAAGTTGCCTGATTTTCATTTCAACATATTTTTGTCTGTCATCCAACTAAGGCAACTAGGGCTAAAACTTTCTTGATTGAGCCCTAGGTGCTAAATTCTAAGGCAACTAAATTGGACCCATTAGAGCCAAGTTAGGATTGCAAAGCTAGGGTTTTTAGAGACACATCTTCTCTAAAACAAAGAAACAAACTTTCCAAAAAGAAGTGTGCCTAAACCGTGTTTGAAAAAAAATTTATACAAGAGGAACCCTAAGCAAATCAGGCTGATAATTCATTTGAATCATAAAAGGAAGGACCTAAAAGCTCTCAAAGGTGAAGTTGATCCCTCGGGTCAACCAACCTTAATATTAGGTCACTTTTTGCACTCAAAATACTTAAAAGTTCAAGTGGAACATTAAGCACCTTGATCTTAAAATAAAAAAAAGGTAGACTTAAGAGGTCAAGATCCCCATTCTGGTCTACCTGGAACCGCAGTGACAAGAGAGGTCGGGTGGGGGAAACCCTGTAACCCGTAGGGACGCTCTACCGTGTAGGGGTCTTTGCGGGACTCTCCCTCTCTGGCTGCCCAGGTATTTCTCAGGTGGACGATCTTCTGATCCAGGGGTCCATCTGCCCCGAACCTCTATAGTCACCCAACAATTCTTGGGTGTCTTGATTGGGTCCAGCACCTTCTAATCTCATCACATCTTCCGGTGCATGTTTGGTAGGAGGTCCTTAAGACCACCTTTAAGACCTCCTCTAGAAATTCATTCTCGCCGAGGCCAAGCCTCGACGCCCTTGTTTGTGCAGCAACCCCACCACATAAATCTTTCATCTGATTCAGACCCTGATTCTCCTTCTTCTCCCATCATGGCACAACCCATTGAAGAGGAGAATAACCTTGAACACCAACTTCAACGCTTGAACGATCTCTTTCAGAACTTTGTAAACCCACCACAGCGACCTATGATGCGAGATCACTATAATCCCGCTGCGGTGGCAATTGAACCCCGAGTACGAATCCCAATTGGAGGACCCGATTCTGATCTAAAGCCCAATATGATTCATGCCATACCAAAGTTCCATGGGCTTAACTCTGAGGATCCATTCCAACACATTAAACAACTCAAGCATCTGGCCCAAACTTTCGGGTCAGATGTACAAAACCGGGATATCCTACTCATGAAAATGTTTTCGTTCTCCCTCTTGGACAAGGCCGCACACTGGTATCAGACTCAGACCCGCCCGATCAACACTTGGGAGGAATTACAGTCCGAATTTTTGAAAAAATTCTTCCCTGTTGGCCGGACGAATGCCTTGCGTCACCAGATCACTCATTTCACTCAACAACAGGGAGAACCTCTTCACGAAGCTTGGGATCGATTCCTAGATCTCATGCGAAAGTGTCCCCATCACGGAGTTCCTAAGTGGGAACAAGTCCAGTCTTTTTACCAGGGACTCCGTGAGGATATTCGTCTCATCGTCAATGCAACATGTGGAGGAAACATCATGGGCCAACACGAGGACACGGTGTGGGAGATTCTCGAAAACATGTGCGAGAACTCCATAAACAATGACTCCTTGGGCTTATTCGACAGGACGAATGCCTGCGCATCGACGAATCTAAGAGGGACACATGAGACGCAGGACCTGTCCACTTCTGTTGACCTGGAATTGATGGCCAGTCGGTTGGACAAGGTCTCTATCATAGAAAAGAAGGTGGACGAGCTAACTCGACATTTGCAGCAAGCCACCTCTGCACAAAACTCTTTTGCACGACCTCCTCTGGCAAGGGAAACAGTGCAAAACATCTATCACCAACCTGCCAAGGGGATGAGCCCCTATCCACAATCTGAACCCTCGTATTCGGACTTTCCTGAGGTTTCTCAGAACTGCGAGGACCTCAACGCCATCCAGAACGACCCATACTCCAATACCTACAACCCTGGATGGCGAAATCATCCTAACTTTCAGTGGGCGGGAAACTCTCAAAAACCACCATATCAACCCCGCCCACAAGCTCCTCGTCCATATCAGCCGCCTCAGCCTCGGCCCAATCCCACCTACCAATCTGGGCAAAATCAGGATCAATTGACTCTTATCCTTCAAACGCTGGCTGACATTCAAAAAACGAATGCGGCAATGCAACAACAGCACAAGGACGAGATCACAGAGGTTCGCAACCAACTGGCCCAGATGGCAAATTCTCGCCAACCTGGCACCCTTCCTTCGCAACCTCTGCCCAACCCAAATAATGTGCCGACCCAGAGGCGCATTATGAATCCAAATTCAGGCCACGCACATTTGATTTATCAGGCCCCTGCTACTCCATCACCAGACAGGATGGAGGCTTCTACATCTTATGCAGAATTTCAGCAGCAGCCACCTCTCCTACCTAACCCAAACCAAAGTCAGGCTGGATTAAACTCTGTAACAACACGTAGTGGTAAAACAACACAAGACCCACATTATCTGAACCACTCCAAGCCTGATAATCGCCAAGACCCTAGGGTAGTCATCCAAGATACTACTGTCCCAGATCAAGAACCTGGACCTATCCTAGAGGAACCAGCTAGGATCCCATTTCCTGAGGCCTTGACCAAAGGAAAAAGGACAACCAAACCTGTGGCTCCTGAGGAGGATCTGGTCAAGCTCTTTGAACAGGTCCAGATAAACATCCCGTTGATGGATGCAATCCGCCACATACCGGCTTACGCAAGATTCTTGAAAGACATATGTACACCTAAACGTAAGCCGCGAACCAAGGATGGGAATCCGATTATACTGTCAGAGCAAGCCAGCTCTGTCATCCTGAGCAAACTCCCACCCAAGGCTAAAGACCCAGGAACCCCCTTGATTTCTTGTAAAATTGGTGAAACCCAACTTGATAGAGCCCTACTAGACCTAGGTGCCTCCATAAATTTAATACCTACATCCCTCCTTGACCACCTTGAAGAATCTGAACTTAAACCCACTGAGGTGACATTGCAGTTAGCTGATCGATCCATCAAGTCACCCAAAGGAATACTCGAGGATGTCATTGTTAGGGTACGAGATTTTTATTTCCCAGTGGACTTCATAGTACTGGACATGGATGCACCTAAGAACCCAAGGGACACACCAAGCATATTAGGGAGACCCTTTCTGGCCACTGCTAGGGCCAATATAAACTGCGAAGAGGGCCAGATAGAATTAAAATTTGGGAATCAAAATCTGAAGATCGACATTTTCAAAGCCCAACAAGGGATTAATTGCGGGGTTATAGAGGAAATTTGTGATGTCAAAACCGTGGTTGATGAACTGCACATAGAGGACAACCTGATTATTTCTGATCAACCACTAGAAAATCAAAAACCGCTAACAGAGGAGTGCGAACACAATCTAGACACACCTATGACTCCTACCATTGCTCCCGATACAAACCCTGAACCACCCGCTGCTGCTGACAATCCTGTCATGGAACTCAAGCCCCTTCCTGAACATCTAAAATATGTCTTTTTGGATTCAAATCAAATGTTTCCTGTGATTATCAATTCTCGACTCACACCTGACCAGGAACTCCGTTTGATTTCTGTTCTCCAGCAACATCGTAGAGCCATTGGATGGACTTTAGATGATTTGACTGGTATAAGCCCTTCATACTGCACGCATCGAATCTATACAGAAGAAGGCTCACGACCTTCAAGAGAAATGCAAAGGCGACTAAACCCGAACCTACAGGAGGTCGTGAAAAAGGAGATCATTAAGTGGTTAGATGCAGGGATCATCTACCCGATCTCCGACAGTCGTTGGGTGAGTCCAACACAAGTGGTACCTAAGAAGGCAGGACTTACCATCATCACGACAGAAACCGGGGAAGTCATTCCTACCCGAATAGCTAATTCGTGGAGAGTCTGCATTGATTACAGAAGGCTAAATTCCTCCACGAAGAAGGATCATTTCCCACTACCGTTTATTGATCAGATCCTCGAGAAACTAGCGGGAAATAGATTCTTCTGCTTTCTTGACGGGTACTCCGGTTACAATCAGGTGGCAATCCATCCAGAGGACCAAGAAAAGACCACATTCACCTGCCCCTTCGGGACATACGCGTTTCGAAGGATGCCGTTCGGTCTCTGCAATGCACCTGCAACTTTTCAGCGGTGCATGCTTGCCATATTCTCAGATATGGTAGGTGACTATCTGGAAGTCTTCATGGATGACTTTTCAGTTTTTGGACAATCATTTGACGATTGCCTCCAACACTTGGTCCATATACTCAGGCGGTGCATCGAGGTGAATTTGGTTCTTTCCTGGGAAAAGAGCCATTTCATGATGCCTGAGGGAATTGTCCTGGGACATTTAATCTCAGAGAAAGGCATCCAAGTGGATCGAGCTAAGGTTAACCTGATTTCCAAGCTCCCTATGCCTAGCTCGATTAAGGACATCCGATCTTTTTTGGGGCACGTTGGTTTCTACCGTCGATTCATCCCTGATTTCTCCAAAATCGCGCGCCCCCTGACCAATCTGCTGTCCAAGGATGTGCCTTTCGGAATTTCCAAGGAATGCACTCAAGCATTTGAGATCTTACGTGACCGAGTCACCCAAGCCCCAATCCTACAGTCCCCTGATTGGTCTCAACCCTTTGAGATCATGTGCGATGCATCTGACTTCGCTGTAGGAGCGGTTTTGGCGCAGAAAATTGACGGGAAACCTGTGGTCATTTACTACGCCAGCAAAACACTGGATGAGGCTCAGCGTAACTATACGGTTACTGAGAAAGAGCTGCTGGCCGTAGTATTTGCCCTGGAAAAATTCAGATCATACCTTCTGGGTTCCCGTGTTATCATATACTCGGATCACACAGCTGTGAGGCATCTCCTAGCCAAGAAGGACGCGAAACCTCGATTAATCCGCCGGATCTTGCTGTTGCAAGAATTTGACATCGAGATTCGCGACAAGGCGGGAAAGCACAATGTGGTAGCTGATCATTTATCCCGCCTTCCTCCTAAAATTATTGATCCGTCCGGACCTATTACAGAACATTTTCCTGATGAGCACCTCCTGACTATCAGTACAAGTCTTCCATGGTTCGCCGATATTGTTAATTACCTGGCATCACATCAGATTCCGCCCGATTGGCCGAAGGCCAAAAAGGACAAATTGCGTTCCGATGCCAAGTATTACCTATGGGAAGACCCGTATCTCTTCCGCATTGGTGCTGATCAGATAATCCGACGATGCGTCACGGAAGTGGAAATCAAAGACATACTCTCATTTTGCCATGACCAGGCATGCGGTGGACATTTCTCAGGACATAAAACCGCATCGAAAGTCCTCCAGTGTGGTTTCTACTGGCCCACAATTTTCAAAGATGCATACAATCACTGTAAGGCATGTTCCCGTTGCCAAACTCTAGGCAACATGAGCCATAGAGACATGATGCCTCTACAGCCGATCTTGGTATGCGAAATTTTTGATATTTGGGGGATTGATTTCATGGGACCCTTTCCTACCTCGGATGGCTTCGAATACATTTTACTCGCAGTTGATTATGTTTCCAAGTGGATAGAAGCCATTCCGACCCGAACCAACAATCATAAAGTCGTTATAAAATTCCTTCATCAAAACATTTTCTCAAGGTTCGGGATTCCGCGTGCTATAATTTCCGACGGAGGGACCCATTTTACAAACGCTCAGTTCAAGTCACTGATGATCAAATACGGGGTGTCACACCGAATCTCTACTCCTTACCACCCCCAAACTAATGGTCTAGCTGAGCTATCTAACCGAGAGATCAAGAAGATCCTTCAGGTTACTGTTCGACCTGATAGAAAAGATTGGTCTTCTCGGCTTCCGGAAGCATTGTGGGCCTATAGGACCGCCCACAAGACCCAATTAGGAATGTCTCCCTTCAGACTAGTGTACGGGAAGGCATGTCACCTCCCCGTCGAATTGGAGCATAAAGCCTATTGGGCAGTACGGACCTGTAATCTCGACCTTTCTAAGGCTGGAACCCACAGAAGATTTCAAATGAGCGAGATCGATGAATTACGCCACGACGCATATGAGAACTCGCGAATTTACAAAGAACGGGTTAAAGCTTTTCACGACAAACACATTTCTAGAAAGGTCTTTCATCCTGGTCAAAAAGTTTTACTCTTTGATGCTCGACTCAAACTATTCCCAGGAAAGCTAAGATCCAAGTGGGTCGGACCCTACCTAGTCCGCCAAATCTTCGGAAATGGAGCTATTGAAATCAGCCCACTCAGCCACGATTCTGAACCATTTGTCGTGAATGGGCAGAGACTCAAGCCGTTCATTGACATGACCGATATAGATTTGACTGAGTCATCCTTTACCCTCCTTTCCTCTTGAGCTCATTACGCCCATCCGATGGCGTAAAACTCAGCGCTTAACGGGAGGCAACCCGTCATTCTTTGAAAACCCAGAAACCGTTTCTGACATCGCTATGCGGAACTCATATTGCACTTTAGGGTTCATCCATTAGAACAGCCGACTTCACCTCAGGTATATCTACCCGAGATTAGAAATCGTTCGCAACAAGTCGCTTCGACCCATTCACTCACCACACACCTGTCCTAACACATGAACTAAGCTGAATTTGAACCCACCTAATTTACAATGGGGACATTGCAAATCTTAGGCATGGGGGGGTATGAAAGTGCAAAATGTCAGAAAATTCATATCAAGAAAGGGTTTCATTCATAAAAAAAAAAATAAAAAAAAAAAAAAAAGGACTTGATAGAGGGGAGGAACAATTCTGGGTCATACAAATGAGAGGAGGAAAAGAAAGAAAAATGACAAAAAGAGCAAAAATAAAGAAAGGAGCACAAAAGGAAAAGGCAAAGAAAAAGTCATTAGTAAAAGATTAAGGGGTTAACTGAAGTTCTAGACCAAGTCAAGAAAAAGAAAAGAAAAATGCTACAGAGATATAACAAGAGATTAGCGGGAACGCTGGTCTTAGGCCTCTTGGGCTAGATTTTTAGCTTAAAAATTCACGTATCCGTTAAAATCTGGACAATCCTCAAGAGGTTGAGGAAAATGCGAAGCTTAAGTATTAGGTCTAAGGCTTAGGAAGTATTCGGCCTCGTTAACTGACCTCCGGTTTGCGGGATTCGGTAACCTAAGCACCCAAATTCACACACAGTCTGGTTCAGTGCGCATAAATATTCAAAACACGCAAGAGCGTTTAATATTCTGAAAAAGTCACCTAGATTAGGAGCGGCCAATCAACACAAGTTGATTTGGACAAGTTCCCAGTGCGGAGAGGCAAGAAATTCCCCTCGAAGATGCGTAACAACATATCGTCTCCTCGGTGCTTGTCTCTTAGGATATTTAAATATCCTACTGGGGGCATGTAAGCACTCTGCTGGTTCAGATACCATGGGTGGCATTATCACGAAATGTCGATCGCCAGGGTCTGAATTCGGCCACGGAACGCCATGGGCGGGATTATCTCGAAATCTCGAAAGCCAGGGTTCCGGGGGTTGCCATGGGCGGGATTATCTCGAAATCTCGAAAGCCAGGGACCCTTGAGGATTGATGATGGGGACGAGGAATCCGATACAGACCGTGTTGAGAAGCTAATCCGAAGCTAGAAATAAAAAGAAAAGAGAGAGAAAAGCTCTCCAAACAAATAAATCCTCTATCTCTCTCTTAAAAAAAAAAAAACGCACTGCAAACTGAGCGTAGGCTAAAAATGTCTCAAGCACGGGTGCTTTAACCGCAGAATCCAACAAACCCTAGGATAGTTTTTGTGGGCTGTAGAAACCTTTGCGAAGGACTGAGGCTAAAGCAGAACAGGTCCAGATTTTGGTTGGTACTTGAGTACCTCTATGCCTATTGTCGGCATTCCTACCTAATCACAAAAGAAGCACTTATCATAACTAAGGACACTTTGGGTCTAGAATGGAAGTTAAAACTTTGAAATTTTGCTAAGGGACTAGCAAAAGCTAGGCATGGGGGTATGATGAGAGCCTCATCATGAGCCATAACTAGCTCATTTTGACCTAATAAAGAAGACAAAAGCTCCTACATAACCTAGAAGAAGGCTTAACTAAAGGAACAAGTGCTCTGAGAAGAAAACATGAAATAAAGGTTAAAACTGCAATTTTGCCATTGCAGTAGATAAACAGGATTTCTTAGAGGCAAAACATGGGTCAAATGGTCTAAATGAGATAAAAAGTGGGTTGAGTCAAGCAGAAATGGGTTCATGTGCAATCTAAGAACTAAAAGACACTTGGTAACCCTAAAACAGACCCGCTTAAATTAACAAGGTTTCGGTCGGAACAAAAAGCAAGTAAACCCTCTACAAATCATGAAGAAACATACTCTAGGGTTTAGAACACTTAATTTGACCTTTGGAACCTAGTTTGACCTAGATTAGGGTCATAGCTCTTCAATTAACCTAATTTGGGTTTTTACGCAAAATATCCAGTCAAACAAGGTCAAACCTGAAATCTAACTTCTCCATTGGATTCCTTAGGTCCAAATTAGGTTTGTACCAAAATTTGGACCTAAGGAGGGGTCATCTTGACCTACTTTACAATTTAGTACACCCAAATCACAAAGAGGTCCCTATCTTTTGAATATCCTTGCAGAGAGCCCCCTAGGTTCCTCGCCTTCTTTGCAAACCGGTCCTGCCGCCATTGCTAGGGCAGAACCGAGCTCCGACGAAGTTTCGAGAGAGATGGCTCTCTAATTCCTCAGAGATTCTCTCCCAGAAATGGAAGGGAGATTCTCTGAGGAATTCCCTTCCTTCTAAAGCCAATCAAATTCGCTGGTGTGAACCCAATCTCTCGTGCGAACGCACGAGAGATGTTGGTATCTTTCTTCCTTCCAACTCCGGCGAACCGGCTGACCTAATTGCGCGTCTTTCACGCTCTGATAGGAGCGGCCAGCACCTATAAAACACCCCTCGGACCCGGCCACTCATCTTAAGCTTGATTTTGACGGAGATCCCCTCCAAATTTCTTCTCTCCCATCTCCGGCCAAACGACCCACAAGCTCCGGCGACCGCTTTCCCTCCTTCTCGTCACTCTACTGCCATACCAGCAGCAGAGTCCTCTCCGCCTCTTCCTCCCGCGGCGCGTTGTACCCTGCGCGCAAGCTCCTGACCTCATCTTCGTCGCCGCTTCCTCCCCCAGGGTCTTTCTTCCCCGACGACGGCAGTCACGAGCCGTCCTCTCCACTGCCTCCCTTCACTCCAGACAACCCCAGATACGTTCTCCATCCTCTCCTCTCTTTTCCCCCTGTTATCTCCCTTGATCGACCCTCGACAGACGCTAACCACCTCCATCGTCTTCGCCTCCGACCGCACTCCGGCGAGCCGCCCACACCACTCCAGCCCTTCACACGGCTCGCCAACCACCTCGGAAGCTCCGCCTCACCTCCAGGAACACACTCCACCCTCCCACTGCCACTCCAGCCCTCCACAACCACCCCCCGACCAACCCACCATCTCCGGCCACAGGTTGACCTAGGCACGCACGCCTAGGCCGACCTGCGGCCTGCTGCACTGCCCACCGCCTTCGCCGTGCCACGGTGAAGGTCTCTATCTATTCTGATTTGGCCGAGAGGCGCGTTTTGTGTACGACAGGATTCGAGCTGCTGCCGCCATGGACGACCTCTGATGAAGCTCCCGCGAAGCTCCAGGCACCCGGTCTTCCAGACTACAGGTGCTGCATACTAACGCAAGTGTCGCGAGGTGAACGAATCCAGCCGAGGAGCGCTAGCAGAGCCAGCAGCTGCGGGGCAATCGCACGACGAGGTTTCTGCAGGCGCGCGTGAAGGCGAGACCAGATAGTCCCACATCATGGGATTGCAACCGGCAGGTACCGTATAAGTTGATTTTACGCTTTATTCTTTTCGCCTCGAAAGAACAGGGGTGAGGTCCCTCACTGACCCCACCCGCCTCGTCCGCGGCCTGACCACGCGGACCTGGCGGATCCGACCCGACCTAGACCTACGCACTCCTCGCGCATCACACACCTGCAGGTGCGCCTGGTCCCGGGTACGATCCGACCCGATTGAGACTGGCTCTGGTAGAGCGGTTAGAGTGAATTGCTTGAGAGAGAGACACGCGCGGGTAGAGGGAGAAGGGTTAGGTTTTGTTCCCCTGTGCAGGCAGGCTGATTGCAGGAGAAGGACGTGGCCGCTGCAGAAGAAAGGAGAAGCAAGACAAAGAAGAAGAAGACAAAGAAGAAAGGAGAAGCAAGACAGAAGAAGAAGAAAGAAAGAAGTCTTCGCAGGAGAAGAAGAAGAAGGACAAGGGAAGATTGCAAAGAGATCCGCAAGGCAAAGCAGAAGAAGAAAAAGAGAAAGAAAGATCACATTTAAGACGTCTGATACATAAATCAGACGTCTAATTCTATTTTTTTTTACATCTTTCTTAAAAACTCTTTGAATCAATTATATTTGCATTAAACAGTTGTATTCTTGGGTTTTACAAAGTACTGAGTTTGCTCCCTGTGTTCGACCTCGGATACTCTAGTTGTTCGAGTAATAAAATTATTTGTTTAAACGTTTTGTCGGTTCTACTGCAACGTAATACGCCTTTAAATCCGCACAGAAACGTTCACAACATTTTGGCGCCGTTGCCGGGGAGCAACGGGCACTTGTGAAGCTTTTGAGTACAACTTTTCTATTTAATATCTGACTTAACTTCTCTTTTGTTGTGTTCAAACAGACGGAAAGCAAAACAAAAAGGAAAGAATAGCAACTGCACAACAGACTGGAGCAGGTAATCTCCATAAGCCCTCCCCCTTAACCCTCTCACAATCTAAAAGACAAAAAAAAAAAAAAAAAAAAAGGGGAGAAGTCAACTTAGGGCTACCTGTCTTATATTTAGTAACTCATCAAGTTGCCTGATTTTCATTTCAACATATTTTTGTCTGTCATCCAACTAAGGCAACTAGGGCTAAAACTTTCTTGATTGAGCCCTAGGTGCTAAATTCTAAGGCAACTAAATTGGACCCATTAGAGCCAAGTTAGGATTGCAAAGCTAGGGTTTTTAGAGACACATCTTCTCTAAAACAAAGAAACAAACTTTCCAAAAAGAAGTGTGCCTAAACCGTGTTTGAAAAAAAATTTATACAAGAGGAACCCTAAGCAAATCAGGCTGATAATTCATTTGAATCATAAAAGGAAGGACCTAAAAGCTCTCAAAGGTGAAGTTGATCCCTCGGGTCAACCAACCTTAATATTAGGTCACTTTTTGCACTCAAAATACTTAAAAGTTCAAGTGGAACATTAAGCACCTTGATCTTAAAATAAAAAAAAGGTAGACTTAAGAGGTCAAGATCCCCATTCTGGTCTACCTGGAACCGCAGTGACAAGAGAGGTCGGGTGGGGGAAACCCTGTAACCCGTAGGGACGCTCTACCGTGTAGGGGTCTTTGCGGGACTCTCCCTCTCTGGCTGCCCAGGTATTTCTCAGGTGGACGATCTTCTGATCCAGGGGTCCATCTGCCCCGAACCTCTATAGTCACCCAACAATTCTTGGGTGTCTTGATTGGGTCCAGCACCTTCTAATCTCATCACATCTTCCGGTGCATGTTTGGTAGGAGGTCCTTAAGACCACCTTTAAGACCTCCTCTAGAAATTCATTCTCGCCGAGGCCAAGCCTCGACGCCCTTGTTTGTGCAGCAACCCCACCACATAAATCTTTCATCTGATTCAGACCCTGATTCTCCTTCTTCTCCCATCATGGCACAACCCATTGAAGAGGAGAATAACCTTGAACACCAACTTCAACGCTTGAACGATCTCTTTCAGAACTTTGTAAACCCACCACAGCGACCTATGATGCGAGATCACTATAATCCCGCTGCGGTGGCAATTGAACCCCGAGTACGAATCCCAATTGGAGGACCCGATTCTGATCTAAAGCCCAATATGATTCATGCCATACCAAAGTTCCATGGGCTTAACTCTGAGGATCCATTCCAACACATTAAACAACTCAAGCATCTGGCCCAAACTTTCGGGTCAGATGTACAAAACCGGGATATCCTACTCATGAAAATGTTTTCGTTCTCCCTCTTGGACAAGGCCGCACACTGGTATCAGACTCAGACCCGCCCGATCAACACTTGGGAGGAATTACAGTCCGAATTTTTGAAAAAATTCTTCCCTGTTGGCCGGACGAATGCCTTGCGTCACCAGATCACTCATTTCACTCAACAACAGGGAGAACCTCTTCACGAAGCTTGGGATCGATTCCTAGATCTCATGCGAAAGTGTCCCCATCACGGAGTTCCTAAGTGGGAACAAGTCCAGTCTTTTTACCAGGGACTCCGTGAGGATATTCGTCTCATCGTCAATGCAACATGTGGAGGAAACATCATGGGCCAACACGAGGACACGGTGTGGGAGATTCTCGAAAACATGTGCGAGAACTCCATAAACAATGACTCCTTGGGCTTATTCGACAGGACGAATGCCTGCGCATCGACGAATCTAAGAGGGACACATGAGACGCAGGACCTGTCCACTTCTGTTGACCTGGAATTGATGGCCAGTCGGTTGGACAAGGTCTCTATCATAGAAAAGAAGGTGGACGAGCTAACTCGACATTTGCAGCAAGCCACCTCTGCACAAAACTCTTTTGCACGACCTCCTCTGGCAAGGGAAACAGTGCAAAACATCTATCACCAACCTGCCAAGGGGATGAGCCCCTATCCACAATCTGAACCCTCGTATTCGGACTTTCCTGAGGTTTCTCAGAACTGCGAGGACCTCAACGCCATCCAGAACGACCCATACTCCAATACCTACAACCCTGGATGGCGAAATCATCCTAACTTTCAGTGGGCGGGAAACTCTCAAAAACCACCATATCAACCCCGCCCACAAGCTCCTCGTCCATATCAGCCGCCTCAGCCTCGGCCCAATCCCACCTACCAATCTGGGCAAAATCAGGATCAATTGACTCTTATCCTTCAAACGCTGGCTGACATTCAAAAAACGAATGCGGCAATGCAACAACAGCACAAGGACGAGATCACAGAGGTTCGCAACCAACTGGCCCAGATGGCAAATTCTCGCCAACCTGGCACCCTTCCTTCGCAACCTCTGCCCAACCCAAATAATGTGCCGACCCAGAGGCGCATTATGAATCCAAATTCAGGCCACGCACATTTGATTTATCAGGCCCCTGCTACTCCATCACCAGACAGGATGGAGGCTTCTACATCTTATGCAGAATTTCAGCAGCAGCCACCTCTCCTACCTAACCCAAACCAAAGTCAGGCTGGATTAAACTCTGTAACAACACGTAGTGGTAAAACAACACAAGACCCACATTATCTGAACCACTCCAAGCCTGATAATCGCCAAGACCCTAGGGTAGTCATCCAAGATACTACTGTCCCAGATCAAGAACCTGGACCTATCCTAGAGGAACCAGCTAGGATCCCATTTCCTGAGGCCTTGACCAAAGGAAAAAGGACAACCAAACCTGTGGCTCCTGAGGAGGATCTGGTCAAGCTCTTTGAACAGGTCCAGATAAACATCCCGTTGATGGATGCAATCCGCCACATACCGGCTTACGCAAGATTCTTGAAAGACATATGTACACCTAAACGTAAGCCGCGAACCAAGGATGGGAATCCGATTATACTGTCAGAGCAAGCCAGCTCTGTCATCCTGAGCAAACTCCCACCCAAGGCTAAAGACCCAGGAACCCCCTTGATTTCTTGTAAAATTGGTGAAACCCAACTTGATAGAGCCCTACTAGACCTAGGTGCCTCCATAAATTTAATACCTACATCCCTCCTTGACCACCTTGAAGAATCTGAACTTAAACCCACTGAGGTGACATTGCAGTTAGCTGATCGATCCATCAAGTCACCCAAAGGAATACTCGAGGATGTCATTGTTAGGGTACGAGATTTTTATTTCCCAGTGGACTTCATAGTACTGGACATGGATGCACCTAAGAACCCAAGGGACACACCAAGCATATTAGGGAGACCCTTTCTGGCCACTGCTAGGGCCAATATAAACTGCGAAGAGGGCCAGATAGAATTAAAATTTGGGAATCAAAATCTGAAGATCGACATTTTCAAAGCCCAACAAGGGATTAATTGCGGGGTTATAGAGGAAATTTGTGATGTCAAAACCGTGGTTGATGAACTGCACATAGAGGACAACCTGATTATTTCTGATCAACCACTAGAAAATCAAAAACCGCTAACAGAGGAGTGCGAACACAATCTAGACACACCTATGACTCCTACCATTGCTCCCGATACAAACCCTGAACCACCCGCTGCTGCTGACAATCCTGTCATGGAACTCAAGCCCCTTCCTGAACATCTAAAATATGTCTTTTTGGATTCAAATCAAATGTTTCCTGTGATTATCAATTCTCGACTCACACCTGACCAGGAACTCCGTTTGATTTCTGTTCTCCAGCAACATCGTAGAGCCATTGGATGGACTTTAGATGATTTGACTGGTATAAGCCCTTCATACTGCACGCATCGAATCTATACAGAAGAAGGCTCACGACCTTCAAGAGAAATGCAAAGGCGACTAAACCCGAACCTACAGGAGGTCGTGAAAAAGGAGATCATTAAGTGGTTAGATGCAGGGATCATCTACCCGATCTCCGACAGTCGTTGGGTGAGTCCAACACAAGTGGTACCTAAGAAGGCAGGACTTACCATCATCACGACAGAAACCGGGGAAGTCATTCCTACCCGAATAGCTAATTCGTGGAGAGTTTGCATTGATTACAGAAGACTAAATTCCTCCACGAAGAAGGATCATTTCCCACTACCGTTTATTGATCAGATCCTCGAGAAACTAGCGGGAAATAGATTCTTCTGCTTTCTTGACGGGTACTCCGGTTACAATCAGGTGGCAATCCATCCAGAGGACCAAGAAAAGACCACATTCACCTGCCCCTTCGGGACATACGCGTTTCGAAGGATGCCGTTCGGTCTCTGCAATGCACCTGCAACTTTTCAGCGGTGCATGCTTGCCATATTCTCAGATATGGTAGGTGACTATCTGGAAGTCTTCATGGATGACTTTTCAGTTTTTGGACAATCATTTGACGATTGCCTCCAACACTTGGTCCATATACTCAGGCGGTGCATCGAGGTGAATTTGGTTCTTTCCTGGGAAAAGAGCCATTTCATGATGCCTGAGGGAATTGTCCTGGGACATTTAATCTCAGAGAAAGGCATCCAAGTGGATCGAGCTAAGGTTAACCTGATTTCCAAGCTCCCTATGCCTAGCTCGATTAAGGACATCCGATCTTTTTTGGGGCACGTTGGTTTCTACCGTCGATTCATCCCTGATTTCTCCAAAATCGCGCGCCCCCTGACCAATCTGCTGTCCAAGGATGTGCCTTTCGGAATTTCCAAGGAATGCACTCAAGCATTTGAGATCTTACGTGACCGAGTCACCCAAGCCCCAATCCTACAGTCCCCTGATTGGTCTCAACCCTTTGAGATCATGTGCGATGCATCTGACTTCGCTGTAGGAGCGGTTTTGGCGCAGAAAATTGACGGGAAACCTGTGGTCATTTACTACGCCAGCAAAACACTGGATGAGGCTCAGCGTAACTATACGGTTACTGAGAAAGAGCTGCTGGCCGTAGTATTTGCCCTGGAAAAATTCAGATCATACCTTCTGGGTTCCCGTGTTATCATATACTCGGATCACACAGCTGTGAGGCATCTCCTAGCCAAGAAGGACGCGAAACCTCGATTAATCCGCCGGATCTTGCTGTTGCAAGAATTTGACATCGAGATTCGCGACAAGGCGGGAAAGCACAATGTGGTAGCTGATCATTTATCCCGCCTTCCTCCTAAAATTATTGATCCGTCCGGACCTATTACAGAACATTTTCCTGATGAGCACCTCCTGACTATCAGTACAAGTCTTCCATGGTTCGCCGATATTGTTAATTACCTGGCATCACATCAGATTCCGCCCGATTGGCCGAAGGCCAAAAAGGACAAATTGCGTTCCGATGCCAAGTATTACCTATGGGAAGACCCGTATCTCTTCCGCATTGGTGCTGATCAGATAATCCGACGATGCGTCACGGAAGTGGAAATCAAAGACATACTCTCATTTTGCCATGACCAGGCATGCGGTGGACATTTCTCAGGACATAAAACCGCATCGAAAGTCCTCCAGTGTGGTTTCTACTGGCCCACAATTTTCAAAGATGCATACAATCACTGTAAGGCATGTTCCCGTTGCCAAACTCTAGGCAACATGAGCCATAGAGACATGATGCCTCTACAGCCGATCTTGGTATGCGAAATTTTTGATATTTGGGGGATTGATTTCATGGGACCCTTTCCTACCTCGGATGGCTTCGAATACATTTTACTCGCAGTTGATTATGTTTCCAAGTGGATAGAAGCCATTCCGACCCGAACCAACAATCATAAAGTCGTTATAAAATTCCTTCATCAAAACATTTTCTCAAGGTTCGGGATTCCGCGTGCTATAATTTCCGACGGAGGGACCCATTTTACAAACGCTCAGTTCAAGTCACTGATGATCAAATACGGGGTGTCACACCGAATCTCTACTCCTTACCACCCCCAAACTAATGGTCTAGCTGAGCTATCTAACCGAGAGATCAAGAAGATCCTTCAGGTTACTGTTCGACCTGATAGAAAAGATTGGTCTTCTCGGCTTCCGGAAGCATTGTGGGCCTATAGGACCGCCCACAAGACCCAATTAGGAATGTCTCCCTTCAGACTAGTGTACGGGAAGGCATGTCACCTCCCCGTCGAATTGGAGCATAAAGCCTATTGGGCAGTACGGACCTGTAATCTCGACCTTTCTAAGGCTGGAACCCACAGAAGATTTCAAATGAGCGAGATCGATGAATTACGCCACGACGCATATGAGAACTCGCGAATTTACAAAGAACGGGTTAAAGCTTTTCACGACAAACACATTTCTAGAAAGGTCTTTCATCCTGGTCAAAAAGTTTTACTCTTTGATGCTCGACTCAAACTATTCCCAGGAAAGCTAAGATCCAAGTGGGTCGGACCCTACCTAGTCCGCCAAATCTTCGGAAATGGAGCTATTGAAATCAGCCCACTCAGCCACGATTCTGAACCATTTGTCGTGAATGGGCAGAGACTCAAGCCGTTCATTGACATGACCGATATAGATTTGACTGAGTCATCCTTTACCCTCCTTTCCTCTTGAGCTCATTACGCCCAGCCGATGGCGTAAAACTCAGCGCTTAACGGGAGGCAACCCGTCATTCTTTGAAAACCCAGAAACCGTTTCTGACATCGCTATGCGGAACTCATATTGCACTTTAGGGTTCATCCATTAGAACAGCCGACTTCACCTCAGGTGTATCTACCCGAGATTAGAAATCGTTCGCAACAAGTCGCTTCGACCCATTCACTCACCACACACCTGTCCTAACACATGAACTAAGCTGAATTTGAACCCACCTAATTTACAATGGGGACATTGCAAATCTTAGGCATGGGGGGGTATGAAAGTGCAAAATGTCAGAAAATTCATATCAAGAAAGGGTTTCATTCATAAAAAAAAAAATAAAAAAAAAAAAAAAAGGACTTGATAGAGGGGAGGAACAATTCTGGGTCATACAAATGAGAGGAGGAAAAGAAAGAAAAATGACAAAAAGAGCAAAAATAAAGAAAGGAGCACAAAAGGAAAAGGCAAAGAAAAAGTCATTAGTAAAAGATTAAGGGGTTAACTGAAGTTCTAGACCAAGTCAAGAAAAAGAAAAGAAAAATGCTACAGAGATATAACAAGAGATTAGCGGGAACGCTGGTCTTAGGCCTCTTGGGCTAGATTTTTAGCTTAAAAATTCACGTATCCGTTAAAATCTGGACAATCCTCAAGAGGTTGAGGAAAATGCGAAGCTTAAGTATTAGGTCTAAGGCTTAGGAAGTATTCGGCCTCGTTAACTGACCTCCGGTTTGCGGGATTCGGTAACCTAAGCACCCAAATTCACACACAGTCTGGTTCAGTGCGCATAAATATTCAAAACACGCAAGAGCGTTTAATATTCTGAAAAAGTCACCTAGATTAGGAGCGGCCAATCAACACAAGTTGATTTGGACAAGTTCCCAGTGCGGAGAGGCAAGAAATTCCCCTCGAAGATGCGTAACAACATATCGTCTCCTCGGTGCTTGTCTCTTAGGATATTTAAATATCCTACTGGGGGCATGTAAGCACTCTGCTGGTTCAGATACCATGGGTGGCATTATCACGAAATGTCGATCGCCAGGGTCTGAATTCGGCCACGGAACGCCATGGGCGGGATTATCTCGAAATCTCGAAAGCCAGGGTTCCGGGGGTTGCCATGGGCGGGATTATCTCGAAATCTCGAAAGCCAGGGACCCTTGAGGATTGATGATGGGGACGAGGAATCCGATACAGACCGTGTTGAGAAGCTAATCCGAAGCTAGAAATAAAAAGAAAAGAGAGAGAAAAGCTCTCCAAACAAATAAATCCTCTATCTCTCTCTTAAAAAAAAAAAAACGCACTGCAAACTGAGCGTAGGCTAAAAATGTCTCAAGCACGGGTGCTTTAACCGCAGAATCCAACAAACCCTAGGATAGTTTTTGTGGGCTGTAGAAACCTTTGCGAAGGACTGAGGCTAAAGCAGAACAGGTCCAGATTTTGGTTGGTACTTGAGTACCTCTATGCCTATTGTCGGCATTCCTACCTAATCACAAAAGAAGCACTTATCATAACTAAGGACACTTTGGGTCTAGAATGGAAGTTAAAACTTTGAAATTTTGCTAAGGGACTAGCAAAAGCTAGGCATGGGGGTATGATGAGAGCCTCATCATGAGCCATAACTAGCTCATTTTGACCTAATAAAGAAGACAAAAGCTCCTACATAACCTAGAAGAAGGCTTAACTAAAGGAACAAGTGCTCTGAGAAGAAAACATGAAATAAAGGTTAAAACTGCAATTTTGCCATTGCAGTAGATAAACAGGATTTCTTAGAGGCAAAACATGGGTCAAATGGTCTAAATGAGATAAAAAGTGGGTTGAGTCAAGCAGAAATGGGTTCATGTGCAATCTAAGAACTAAAAGACACTTGGTAACCCTAAAACAGACCCGCTTAAATTAACAAGGTTTCGGTCGGAACAAAAAGCAAGTAAACCCTCTACAAATCATGAAGAAACATACTCTAGGGTTTAGAACACTTAATTTGACCTTTGGAACCTAGTTTGACCTAGATTAGGGTCATAGCTCTTCAATTAACCTAATTTGGGTTTTTACGCAAAATATCCAGTCAAACAAGGTCAAACCTGAAATCTAACTTCTCCATTGGATTCCTTAGGTCCAAATTAGGTTTGTACCAAAATTTGGACCTAAGGAGGGGTCATCTTGACCTACTTTACAATTTAGTACACCCAAATCACAAAGAGGTCCCTATCTTTTGAATATCCTTGCAGAGAGCCCCCTAGGTTCCTCGCCTTCTTTGCAAACCGGTCCTGCCGCCATTGCTAGGGCAGAACCGAGCTCCGACGAAGTTTCGAGAGAGATGGCTCTCTAATTCCTCAGAGATTCTCTCCCAGAAATGGAAGGGAGATTCTCTGAGGAATTCCCTTCCTTCTAAAGCCAATCAAATTCGCTGGTGTGAACCCAATCTCTCGTGCGAACGCACGAGAGATGTTGGTATCTTTCTTCCTTCCAACTCCGGCGAACCGGCTGACCTAATTGCGTGTCTTTCACGCTCTGATAGGAGCGGCCAGCACCTATAAAACACCCCTCGGACCCGGCCACTCATCTTAAGCTTGATTTTGACGGAGATCCCCTCCAAATTTCTTCTCTCCCATCTCCGGCCAAACGACCCACAAGCTCCGGCGACCGCTTTCCCTCCTTCTCGTCACTTTGCTGCCATACCAGCAGCAGAGTCCTCTCCGCCTCTTCCTCCCGCGGCGCGTTGTACCCTGCGCGCAAGCTCCTGACCTCATCTTCGTCGCCGCTTCCTCCCCCAGGGTCTTTCTTCCCCGACGACGGCAGTCACGAGCCGTCCTCTCCACTGCCTCCCTTCACTCCAGACAACCCCAGATACGTTCTCCATCCTCTCCTCTCTCTTTTCCCCCTATTATCTCCCTTGATCGACCCTCGACAGACGCTAACCACCTCCATCGTCTTCGCCTCCGACCGCACTCCGGCGAGCCGCCCACACCACTCCAGCCCTTCACACGGCTCGCCAACCACCTCGGAAGCTCCGCCTCACCTCCAGGAACACACTCCACCCTCCCACTGCCACTCCAGCCCTCCACAACCACCCCCCGACCAACCCACCATCTCCGGCCACAGGTTGACCTAGGCACGCACGCCTAGGCCGACCTGCGGCCTGCTGCACTGCCCACCGCCTTCGCCGTGCCACGGCGAAGGTCTCTATCTATTCTGATTTGGCCGAGAGGCGCGTTTTGTGTACGACAGGATTCGAGCTGCTGCCGCCATGGACGACCTCTGATGAAGCTCCCGCGAAGCTCCAGGCACCCGATCTTCCAGACTACAGGTGCTGCATACTAACGCAAGTGTCGCGAGGTGAACGAATCCAGCCGAGGAGCGCTAGCAGAGCCAGCAGCTGCGGGGCAATCGCACGACGAGGTTTCTGCAGGCGCACGTGAAGGCGAGACCAGATAGTCCCACATCGTGGGATTGCAACCGGCAGGTACCGTATAAGTTGATTTTACGCTTTATTCTTTTCGCCTCGAAAGAACAGGGGTGAGGTCCCTCACTGACCCCACCCGCCTCGTCCGCGGCCTGACCACGCGGACCTGGCGGATCCGACCCGACCTAGACCTACGCACTCCTCGCGCATCACACACCTGCAGGTGCGCCTGGTCCCGGGTACGATCCGACCCGATTGAGACTGGCTCTGGTAGAGCAGTTAGAGTGAATTGCTTGAGAGAGAGACACGCGCGGGTAGAGGGAGAAGGGTTAGGTTTTGTTCCCCTGTGCAGGCAGGCTGATTGCAGGAGAAGGACGTGGCCGCTGCAGAAGAAAGGAGAAGCAAGACAAAGAAGAAGAAGACAAAGAAGAAAGGAGAAGCAAGACAGAAGAAGAAGAAAGAAAGAAGTCTTCGCAGGAGAAGAAGAAGAAGGACAAGGGAAGATTGCAAAGAGATCCGCAAGGCAAAGCAGAAGAAGAAAAAGAGAAAGAAAGATCACATTTAAGACGTCTGATACATAAATCAGACGTCTAATTCTATTTTTTTTTACATCTTTCTTAAAAACTCTTTGAATCAATTATATTTGCATTAAACAGTTGTATTCTTGGGTTTTACAAAGTACTGAGTTTGCTCCCTGTGTTCGACCTCGGATACTCTAGTTGTTCGAGTAATAAAATTATTTGTTTAAACGTTTTGTCGGTTCTACTGCAACGTAATACGCCTTTAAATCCGCACAGAAACGTTCACAACAGCTACCTTAGCTAATAGTGGAGTAGAGGAGGAGGTGTTGGAGCTTTGGAGGGAGGAGCTGGATCTGAAGAATCTAGAGCTGAAGTGGAGCTGGCAGCTACTGAAGAGGTCAACATGGGGCTACTCTAGCTAGCTTAGCTTGCTAGTTCTTTGCTAGCTACTAAGCCAAGCTAAAGTGAGCTGGCTTCTATTGAATGGAGATGAGGTGAGCTGGGTCTGGTGCTCCCGGGGAGGATTGAGCTGGTTGAGGCAGCTATGTCCCCGGGAGCTAGACTTGAGCTTCCTAAGCTAAGATGAATTCTTTTTCAGCTGGCTGGAGTTGAGTGGAGCTGGATGTAGCTGGATCTGAGCTGGGGTGAACTCCAGTCAACTCAACTAAGCTAGCTAGAGCTCCCTGTGGACTAGTGGGAGCTGAGATGAGCTAGACTCAACTAAGTTGAGCTGGATCTGAGCTAACCTGAGCTAGGGTGAGCTAAGATGAGCTCTCTTGAGCTGCCATTCAGCTGAGATTAGCTGAATGAAGTTAGAATGAGCTAACCCTAGTCCAAGTGAGCTAGGTTCCAGCTGTGGTGAGCTGGATCAAGCTGAGTTCCAGCTAGTTTGACCTCCTCCTTCACCAGTTGACCTCTTAAGTGCTAGGGTTTTAGGGATCTGTAAACCTGTATATCCCTAACACACAAAAACACATGAGAAAGACAATAAAAAATGCAATGCATGCCTAACCTAATTAATGCCTAAATGTAACCCAAAAACCTGTTTGCGGAGTAAAATCCTAAGAGCTAGGTTTGTTTTAATGCATAAGAATGATGATAAACTGGCATTTATCACACCCCCATGCTTATCTTTTGCTAGTCTCTTAGCAAAACTTTAATTTTTTGGAAAACAGAATTTTTGGGAAATCTAATTTTTTTCGACTTTTGAGGAGAAAAAGATTAAGGGACCATGGTTGATCTAAACACAGCAGGCATGGGATTTGTTAAGGATAAACATCGGGATTTGTTTTTAGAACCAAAAATTAGACAAAACGGGATCAATATATCCTCCAGAAAATTCACAAATTAACCCCTTGTTAATTCAGATGACTTGAAATTTTTGTTTTTAGGATTTTTCTGGCTCTTGAATCAGATTCACAACTTGCAAAATCATTTAAAACCTTGTGTCCGTGCTTGTGAAAAGCTAACATTTATAGGGGCATGTTTTTGGTTAATTTTTTTTTTCTCCCCCATGCTTATTTTCAGCTTATGACCGATGACAAGACTTATGCTAATCTAGTCTTCACACTTTTAATCCTTCATCTTGGAAAACACCTTGAAACCTGCAATTGTGTTATTAGAAAGAAAAATATGCTATGCTTATGTTTTATCACTTTTGCTTTATTTTGTAAAATCATCAAAATATTATTTATCAAGGGTTGAACTAACAGGGTCAGATGACCAGACGACTTAACAGCATGAGCACAGGGCTTCTTCCTTCTTTTTCAAAGTCTCCTTCTTCTTTCCTTCTTCACAAACCTCCCCTTTCTTCTCCTTCACAGCACAAGGGAGTCAACTTCTCTTCTACAGCTAAGTGTTGCACAGGGCACACTTTAGAGAGCAAAACCCCCCCTCACTCTCTCACAAAACTTCCTCCTCTCTCTCAAGACCTACTGCAAATTCAGATCCATACATGGGTAACCAGATCATGTACAGTGTACAGGGTCACAGGGCGTGTGAGGTGACTGAGGGGTGAGCATAGGCGAGTTTGCAGATGTGAGGGGATGAGGGACTGATATAAACAAGTTTATATCATATAAACCATCTATTTTTGTACGTTCTTAGGCATATAGATGCATTATACACTACAAATATAGCATAACATGCATCATCATGCATTTAGGACAGATTGTATAAATTTTAGGTTAATTTTCTTTTTTTTATGGTCAGGGAACAGGGCAATATTTTATTGGGACCTCGGATTGAAGATCCAACCATACGGATCTGATCAACGCGACAATCGGAGTTCAACGACCCCAAGATCGCCCCAATCAGAATTCTGTAGCATCAGATGTAGTCAAAGAAAGATCAGAGGTCAAGGGGCCGAGATGGTGTAAATCTGTACATTAGATGACAAATCTGACTGCACGAATGGGTTTGGTTCGACGATCACAGCCCAACGGCAAGAAAATCGATCCAATCCGACATCCGTGGCACCATCTACATGACACAGAAGATGAAAGGCAATGATGGAGCCATGTGGCACCATCACAGCCGCCCAAACCGACCAAGAGCACACTGTTATTCTCTCCCTCATCAACTGCTCGAGCAATCTCGACCGTCGAATCGCCATCCAATGGCCAAGAGCGCTCAAGCGTTTAAGCATAAACGCATCACAAAGGCAAGGGTGGCACATCGGTTGAGCACTCAACGTGTGAGAGGAGGGCGCAGGTTCGAAGCCCCACATGCCTCAAATCGAGCACAAGCGCAGAGCGCGGCTCGATTCGACCATCAGATGGCGATCGTACAGGCAAGGAGTGGCAATGTGGCATCACCAGAGCACGTGGATCACGCACGCACGATCGAACGTGGGTTTGAATGCCCGATCGCACGCAGGCGCCCGATGAGGCACAATGAAGGTGCGGGCGTGATGGCTTTTAAGCCGTCTAATCTTGCGATCGGATAGCTGAGAGGGCGCGAATGTGTGTGAGCGTTGTGCGCAGAGTAAGGAGAGGAAGCAGGGGCGTGCGCACATTCTTCAGCAACGTGGGGTCTTTAGTGACGTTTATATCCGTCACTAAATACCCCCCTCATTTAATGTTTTAGGATGAAATGACCCTTATGCCCCCTCCAATCTTCACCTATAAAAGGCCCTACGACCCCCACACTTTCATCATCCCTTCCTCTCTTCTCTTACCCCCTCCAAAGCTCTAAGAGCTTGTCTCAAACTGGGATGCTCCTCTAGAGTTAAAAATATAATTTTTCCACCTTCTCATCCCGTTCGTGGAGTATTCTTCAGTTGTCCACTCACCGCCATTCGAGAAGCATATCTTGCTGCGACGTCACCCTGCCCCATTCTCCGTCGTCCATTGTCGTTCTCCTTCGTCCCACATCTCACCACCTTCGTCCGAGTGCTTCATCAACGCCACTCATCCTCCAAGCAGCCGTCGAGGAGGATAACTTCTCTCCACCTTCTCTTTACTACTTTCTAGAGTAGATTTACCGCTTTCTAGTTGTAATCTTTCCAACTTTCTAGTGTAATGATTAGCTGTAATGAACATCACTTAATGATTATGAAATCCATGTTATTCTATCTCTAGTTTGTCTTTATTTGTAATATTCTCTCTCTCTCTTCTATTCATTATTCTTTAAGTAGATAACTAGTTTAAATTCAATTCGACCAGTTAATCTGCTTCGTGACAATAAAACAAACATGATTTTTAATCAAACGTCTGCCTCCCTATGTTCGACATGGAATTTGATGGAGAGATTCTCGCTTATTTATGATAGCAATAGAATGATATGTCGTGTTTTATGCGATGGAAAATCTCTCAATCAAAACTAAATATCAAATTTAACCACAATAAAGATGTCGCATCCACAGGGAGGAATAGACCAATAAATTCACGAATAGAGGAATATACTATTTGCAGGCACTTTCGCGACTTTAATGCGAGGAATATGCTATTTTAAATGGAGCTTGCAATTTCCTTAAATGTTCAAGATTATTTATGCAATTTTCATGTTAGGAATTAAGCTCCCAAAAATATGTATATGATGCATGTGTAATGGCATATCATGCAAATTTAACTTGCATGCAAATCTAATTAGAAATTCAAAGTTAAATGATGCACATAACATAAGTAAAGTAATTTCAGGAAACTATAAGTGCATCAATGAAATGTGGCCTGAATAAAATATTAATATCTAAATGGCAATGGCATTAAATGTAAATATTAATTGAGGAGAAAATAGAGGATTTCTCCTCACTCTTCCTTACGCGCACGAGGAGGCTTCGTGGGAGAGCTACGCGACGAGGAGGCACGTCTTGACGAGGGCTATGCAATGGTGGTGACGCGGCGGCCGAAGGTGGCCAGAGGCGGCCGGCTGGAGGAGAGGAGCACTGACCTGTCACCGACAGGTGGCTGCACGGCTGCTGTGGGCATGGGCATGCGGGCGCGCGTGGCTGCGCTACACTGCCTGCAGTCGCTTGCCCGCTGTGGGCGCTTGCTGCAGGCGACTTCTTTGGGTACCTGCAGGGCACTGGAGAGGAAGAAGACGACGCAAAGGATGGCCGTGCAATCTGCAGTGCATGCTTTTGCGCGCTGTGGCAGTGCGGTGAGTGGTGAGGGCAGGCGCTTGAGAGGCGCGCGCGGGCAATGCAAGGGCGCGGCTGTGGCTTGGGCGCCTGCGAGCGGCTGCTGCTAGGAGCACTGCTTGGCGCGATAAGAGCGCGGGTACAAGGCACAAGTGCAAGGCGGGCAAGGGCGCTGGAGGCTGGGTGCGCAAGGGCGCTAGAGCAGTGTGCGCGGTTGTGGCGTGGGTGCAGCACCTACGGATCGCACAAGGCAGGCAGTGGAGGGCGTTGGTGCACAGTGCTTGCTGGTTGCACAGTGCACGCAGTACTTCTCGATGGATCTCCCCCAAGCCCCTCCGCCTCTCGCTCTATATCTCCTCTCTTCCGCCCGTCAAGGGATTTTCAAAATCCCTTACTAAATATGGCCAGCACTGTTTTATTCTGTTGAGGGAGGATGGCTGTTGGTTAGATATTTGTGGGGAGGTGTAGAGGTCGACCAGAGGTTGAGGGAGGCGTTGAGGCAGCCGTTTGTTGGGGGAAATTTATTTCCCCCCTGTTCTTTTCCAACATTATTCCTACAACAACAAAGCATAAAATAATTACATACTAAGTTATAGAATGTGATAGAATAGATGTAAACTTAAATAATGATGCATGCAAACATTCTATAACTTAATGTAGTTATTAACAAACCTAAAAAGTAAGAATAGAGTTAACTTAGGCATAACAACAATCCATTAAAATGGACTCATCAGAATTCCTTTCGATTTTTGGTTAAATTTATCTGTTGACGATTTTTCTCGCAAATCGCGCTACAACAATGGTTCTTCAAACTCAAACCTCTTTACAACGATTTACTACTTCAACATTTTGGCGCCGTTGCTAGGGAGGCGACGCTCTTTGATTTTTTGTGTTTTCCCACCTTACTTATCTTTTACCTCACTTCTCTCCTTTCTTATTGTGATTGCAGGTACTCTCACAAGGCGAGCAAAAGTGGTAGATTGGAGTAAAATGCTGTTGAAGGGTTTGTAAGTTTACCCCCACCTCACCACCCAGTAGATTTCATTCCATCACCTAACAACACAAACCCTAATTAACCTAGGAGCTTGCATAAACTCTAAGGGTAGTTTTGATTGTTTGTTTGTCACCTCCACCTGCCTCACCCTCTGCATATAAATAAAAGTTAAAAAAAAATCTCATAAAGGTACGCAACCTCTTCTGATTCTTCATACTCAACCGATAACCCGATCTTTGGGGCTGGTACACTCATCAACACATAATTGAGTAGAAATTAGATTAGGTAATCACTTGTGTGCCTAATTAAGTGGTGCATCAGGCCAATTGTTTGAGTTGTTTAGGCTGCACCACTTCAACTAAAAATAACTCGTCAAGTAACTACCACATAGATTCAACTTTTAGGGATTTACCAAGCACTCCACATTTTTTTAAGCTTTAAAGAAAAACAACTTCACCTACGCTTTCAAAACTTGGTGTGCCAACTGAACTTGATTGAACATACCTAAAGCTGAATCCTAAAAGCTACTAAGCAAGATTTAAACCCTAAAATTCACCACATCCAAAAATAATCTTGCTTGAAAATCACCGATTGTACACGCACACATATATCAATCAATCATTAAGGAAACAACTCAGATAAAGGGCCCATCACATTCCAAAGCACATTCAAACCGAACCCTAATTAAAATAGAGTAGATGTTGGCCTTAAGGATTGGACTCGCTCTTCGGAGTCTAGATCGAGATTATTTTCGATTAGTCTATTTCTACCGTTCAATCTAATGTCTAGCTAGGGGAGCAAAATCAAACGATCGCGGTTGGGGCGTACACTAGGAACCGGAGGCGCAAGCCTAAGGAAGAACCTTCTCCCCAGCCCCTCCCTCTAACTGGTTGGATTGACCGGAAAGAAGTAGATCAAATCGTTTCTTCATCTCAAGATGGGTTCTGGGAGTCTGTAGGTCTTTAGGCTAGCCCACTTAAGGATAGGTTTGATTGTTTGTATTGTAGGGTGCCTCTCTTCCTCCCATCTGTCATGGATCCTTCCACATCTTTTTCGCACTTTCACTCCTACCCTCCTACCACTACTTATTCCCAAAATGATTATTATTCCAACCAGACTTATTCTCATCCATCTTCTTCTTGGGATAATCTTGATTGGGAATACAATTCCAGACCTCCATGTTCAGGGTCTAACCCTGGATACCATGATCTTGATTCTTATCCTTCTCCGAGCTATATCGATTATAGTTCACCACCCTCATTTGGATAACCTAATATGATCTATAATCAAGAAGGATATGCTGATCCTTACCCTTCCCCAGATTACACTGCATATAGGTCATAACCTCCTTATGGACAACGCGATATGACCTATTATCAAGGAAGGTATCAAGAACCTCAATTTGTTGACTCCCCTGCACTGAACCCAAACTTGCCCAACCCTGAACTAAACCATTTGGTTCAGGTTAACCAGGTTCAAGATAAGGTGTTGGCCAACTTAAGGAATACCATTCAAGCTCTAGAAGCTCATCCAACACCTTGCCCTAAAGAATTCGAGCCTCTTATTGGAATGATTGACGATCTTAATAAGTATTTGCTAGATTGGCTCTAGGATGTTAAGGATAAAGGCCCAGGTGAGCTTTTACTTAGGAAGTTATCAAAATTGAATATGAGATTTGTGATTGCTCTAGTCCAATCTTGGGAGGATTCCCAGGATGAACCCTTGATAGGAGAGCCAATGTCAGAATCCGCTCAGGCACTTGTAGGAGGACATGTTTTACAAGACCAGGGTTGATCAAGTTGTTCTAGAGCAATTAAATAAGGATGAATTGATTTCTTCACCTGAGATCCTTAAGCTGGGGTATGAGGAAACGTATGTCTCCATGGAACAGAAAGTGATTATGATTTTGAGACATACCTTAATGCGGATTTAGAATTCTCTCATTCTAAAGGTGAGGAATCATTATGCAAAGTCTCATTTGAGTTTATAGCACACGATTTCAGTGAGACGACTAGGCCTGAGGAATCCGATGAATCATTTGATGGCCCAAAAATTGAGGAAATTGATCTTGTTGGGGCTAGCATGGTGGATTCAGATCCTGATTTCATGAAGGATTCAATTCATAGCCCTATTCCTCAATTACATCCCTTTGACCATAATAACGATTTTGATTTCAAGATCTCTAGACCTAAGTCAATTTTGATTCAGCCATCAATCGTGGACTTGGAAATTTTAAATGGGGTGATTATCATGCAAGAGGTCCTAGAATCTGAAGTTTGAATGAGGAGGATAGGAATTGGGAAGTGAAACTTTGAGAAGTCAATTTTGAAGGAAGTCGAAGATTGAGTCTAAGGGTTCCAATTTGTTTAAAACCACTAATGTAAACACGTTTACACTACTTAAGATGTCTATTTACACATGTCCTTAAGCATAGGATTGCATTGCATGCTATAAATATTGCATAACATGCATCATCTTGCATTTAGAGTAGTTTGGATAAAATAGAGGTTAATTGTCTCCTTTTATGTGCTAGGACAAGGCAAACTTTTTATCGGGACCTCGGATCGAAGAACCAACCGTACGGATATGATCAGGGCAACGATTGGAGTTCAACGACTCCAAGATAACCCTAATCAGGCATCTGTAGCATCAGATAGTGATCGGGGAACCCTAGAAGATCAAGGACCAAGATGGTGTAAATTCACACTTTAAATGACAAATCCGACTGCACGGATGGATTCAGATCGACGATTGCAGCCTAACAACGTAAAAATCGAGTCAATCCGACATCCGTGGCACCATCTACATCATCCAGAAGATGGACAACCAAGATGGCACCACGTGACGCCATCTCGGCCGCCCAGTCGCCCGCACGCACCCGCTGAGGCCCACGCATCTGCCCTTCCCTGCCGTTGGATCAAGATCCAACGGCTACGACACACCCGTGCTGAAGTCAGGCGCTCGACACAAACACACCCCCAGCACATTGGTCGAGCGCTCTAACACGAAGCGAGAGCACGTGTTCGAGCCTCACCATGCGAATCTGGAGCGGGGGGCACACCTTCAATCGACCGTCAGATCACGATCCAATGGCCACGCACGCCCGATAGCGCCGACGCACTATTGCACGCGCGGCGAGGATGCGGAATCGCACGCAGGCGGGCATGCAGTGAGGAAGGCGAAGGCACAATTTAAGCCGTCCGATCTCACGATCGGACGGCTGAGATCGTCTGGACGTGCGCAAGCATTGTGCGCGCGAGCAGGCGAGCGGGCGCGCGCGGGCAGTACCCACTACGCCCATGATGGGGCTTTAGCAACGGTTTTATTCGTTACTAAAGACCCCTTGTTTAATGTTTTGAGATTTAAATGACCAAATTGCCCTCACCCCTTACACTTATAAAAGGAGACCCCCTCCACACGAAATTCTCATCCCTTCTCTTCTCTACCTCTCCAAAGCTCAAGAGAAGCTTGTCCCACACCCGGGATGCTCCTCGCGAGATAAAGTCCAAATTTTCGTCCCCGTTCGGAAGTGGATCCCACGACGACGTGCTGCCCCGTTCCCGTTCTTCTACTTTTTCCTCCTTCATCCTACTCCGTCCTCCTTCGTCCAGCCGTTGTCCCGTCCGACTTGTCCTCCAAGCGATCGTCGAGGAGAATAACTTCTCTCTCCCATTCTTCTTTACAGCTTTCTAGTGTAGAATTTTCCTGCTTTCTAGTGTAGCTAATTTACCGCTTTCTAGTGTAATTCTTATTTGATTTTATTGTATAAACATTTTGAAATATTGAATGCATATTTTCTCTCTCTCTCTTTTCCTTTTAGTCTAATTATTGCAATAGCTTCATTGTAATTACATCGCCTCACTTTTCAAGAAAAATTCCAAAAAAAAATATAATTACGAATATAGATCGACGTAGCCTTCCTGTGTTCGACCCAGAATTTAAATTTCAGTATAAATTTTATTTGTTGAACACGAGTTCTTCGCTTTCAAGCTACAACGACAAGGTTTTAAAACCAAACACGTTAGCGTAGCAACCCGACGTTCAACATTTTGGCACCATTACTGGGGAGGCAACGATCTTCGATCTTCTTTTCGCATTTCTTGCACTTTATTATTTTCTAACTTGCTTTCTCTTGTGTCTATTGATTTGCATAGACCTCCACCAGGGAATCATCAAGCGGTAGACTGGAGTAAAATGCAGTTGAAGACAACTGTAAGTGCTCCCCATTCTTCCCCCCTCCATAGATTTCATTCGCCACATTAAATCCAAATTCCAATTAACCTAGGTGTTTGCATAAATCCTAAGAATAGTTTGGTTGTTTGGATTCTCACTCACATTCATTCCACCCTCATTTATATAAAAAAAAACAACAAAAAGATAATCTTGTGGGGCAAATTTTCAACAAACACACAACGTACACCCACATTCAAGGCACTTAACTAGATTGATTTGTCTCTACTCAACCGGGTTTTGATCTGTGGAACCGGTACACACAAAGCAACACATAAAAGAGTAGAAATCATTCTAGGTTAACCATCTTTGAGTGCCTAACTTAGTGGTGCATTTGTGGCCAATTGTTTGAGTTGTTTGGGCCGCACCACTCTACATAAAATCAACTCATCAAGTAGCTCCTCCTTAGGGTTTTCAATCTAGGTCTATTCTAAGCACTCCACTTTCTTTCTGGTTTTAAAGGGAAACAATCTTCACCTATGTTTGACAACTTGGTTTGCCTAGAAACTTGATTGCAATCCACCTAATTTGAAACCCTAAAAGCTACTTAAGCAAGATTTGAACATTAAAATTCATGCATCACAAATAATCTTGCTTGAAAACCCTGGTTGTGCATGCACTTACACAAATCTCAATCAATCATTAAGGGCACAACCCATTTTAAGGGCCCATCACATTCCATAAGCACCACAATCCCAGGCCTTAATAAAATTGAGTAGACGTTGGCCTTAAGGTCTGATTCGCTCTTCAGGGTCTAGTCTGAGATTGCTTTTGATTAACCTACTTGTACTGATTAATCTGATGTTTAGCCAGGGGAGTAGCGTCAAACGACTGCGACTGGGGGGTACACTAGGAACCGGAGGCGAAAGCCGAAGGAAGAACCTTCCCCCCAGTCCCTCCTTCTAACTGGTTGGATTAAACAGACGCAAGTAGAGTAAATCATTTACAGTCTTAAGGTAGGTTTTGGGACTCAGTAGATCCTTAGGCTACCCTACTTAAGACAGCCTTGTTTTGTTGTACTGCAGGGTCTCTATCCCCAGTCCTTCCGACCTTCTCCTAGTTTATGCTAGGAAGACAGTCATTGAATCCTCAATTGGAAGGACCATTAGAACATTCTAGGAGGCGCAAGTTGGATTTTGGTCAAATTGATCCCATGGCCGACCAACAGCCTCCTCTGCTTGGAAATCCACAAGAAGAATTTCGAAGGCAGCTGGAACAAATGCAGAGAATGCAGGAATGGTTCCGGAGAATGCAGGGTGCTCAACCCTTGAAGGATTTTTATGATCCTTCAAATTACGGGGAACATCCCGGTGTCCAGATTCCAGCCGATGACGTAGAAATCAAAACCCAAGTGTTAAGCCTGATTAAACATTATCATGGGCTTGGCTCCGAAGATCCGTTTCAACACTTGGAGGACTTGACCACTTTGGTCCAGACCACCAAGGCTCGAAACGTAAATGGGGAGCAAATGATCATGAGGCTCTTCCCCCACTCTCTTAGGGATAAGGCCACGCATTGGTATAGGATAATAGGAAGACCAATTACAACTTAGAATGAGTTGAAATTGGCCTTTCTGAAGAAATTCTTCCCAGTCGGACGTACCAATGCTTTAAGACGGGCAATCACTACCTTTACCCTGTAGCTGGGGGAGCAGTTTCATGTGGCCTGGGAGCGATTCTAAGACTTATTGCGGAGGTGTCCACACCACGAGGTGCCAAAATGGCAACTTGTGCAGATCTTCTACCATGGGTTGACTGAGTAACTCAGAAATCATGTGGATGCTTCTTGAGGAGGCAATTTCCTCAATAAAGATGCAGATAGTGCACATGATTTATTGGAGGAAATGAGTGAGAATTCAATCAATTATGCCTCCATAGATACATTTAATCGGTCCCAGCAGCCCAGATCAAATGTCAATGAAGTCCATGACTCTCATTCATTTGATATGGAATTGATTTGTAATAAACTTGATAAGGTGGACTTGGTTGCTAAGAGAATGGAAGAGTGGACGGCTGGCAATTCTATGAACAACTCTCGATCCACTCAATCCCAAAATTCGGGATTCCATTCCTCACGAGCTCCTTCTGGATGGGAGTTCGTGAATCAACTCGATGCAGCTCAACCTGTGAGTCAGCATTTTTCGAAACCCCACGGGTTCCAAACTGGGTCCTTTGATCCCAGTTTTTTTGATCCTTCCCTTTCTTTCTCTCCATCCTCACCCTATGAGGATGTCTGTGCTGTACAAGAGAATGTTAGATCTAACCCCTATTCTAATGCCTATAATCTAGGTTGGAGAAATCACCTTAACTTCTCTTGGAAAAACCTAGGGCAACAGACCCAATTCTGACCCGGCAACTATGCTCCGCAATGACCAATGGGTCAGGGTCAAGTATATACTCAATTGTCTCCAAATCAGGTCAATCAGCCAGCTTGGAATGCCCGTCAACCCGCAGGGCAGGCTAATTTGAACAGTCAAATGGTAGAGATGCAAGGATCCATGCTTGAGCTCATGCAGCAAATGAAAACCTCGCTGGACAACTTGCAGTATGGGCTCATTGCTAACTCTACCATCCCAACCCGTACCCAACCCACGAAATATTATGAATTCGGGCAACCAAGCCCATGGGTACGGAAATCAGAGGGACCCACACGCACATGCTCAGGTGGTTGAGCAAGGTTCCTCGTCCTCTTCTTCTTCTACAAATCAACAATTCATGGCTAATCAAGCCCCTCCAATCTTTCCTAACCCTCCCCAAGATCCAAATTCTTATGTATATGCAAATTCTGTCACTTTGAGGAGCGGTAAGCAGACTCAGGATCCACAACCACACTATTCTAATCTTTTGAATCCTAAAGAACCTAAGGAGAGAGAGGAGAATCCTGAAGGAGAAATCAAGGCTCAGGAACCTGATTCCAAAGATCTGAGTCATGTTCCTTTTCCTGAAGCCTTAACCAAATCAAAGAAGAAGTCTATTGATAGCAATGAGGAGCTTCTGAATCTATTTAAGAATGTCGAGATCAATATCCCGCTCCTTGATGCTATCAAGCACATACCGGCTTACGTAAGATTTTTAAAGGAATTATGTACACAAAAGCGTAAGTCGAGAGAATCTGTTTCGAGGAAGGTGCTACTCTCTGAGCAAGCTAGTTCTGCTATCCTGCACTACCTCCCTCAGAAAAACAAAGATCCTAGTGCTCCATTGATTTCTTACGTCATCGGAGATTACACATTTGATAGAGAACTTTTGGATCTGGGTGCATCCATCAACCTAATTCCGACTTCTCTTTACGAGAAGTTTGGGTTAGGTGAACTTCAGCCAACTTCAGTAACGTTACAGTTAGCGGACTGCTCAGTCACAAACCTGCGAGGTGTTATTGAAGATGTTATAGTTAATGTCAAGGATTTCTATTTTCCTGTAGATTTCCTTGACCTTGACATGGATGTACCTGATAATCCTAGGAACACGCCCATCATTCTGGGGTGTCCGTTCCTGGCTACCGCTAAGGCCAACATTAATTGTGAAAGCGGTAGCATGGAAATCGCCTTTGGGGACCAACGAATGAAATTGGATATTTTTAAGGCGATCAACAAATTTGAGGATTGTGGATTTATTGAGGAACTTGATGAGGATAATGATAACATTGAAACTTGTTTGATGGTTTCTTCAATCGAAAGTTCCTCCTTGGATGACGAATTTGACCCGCAACCCTCTATGGCTGACCTGCTATCTTCTGAAGAGGTTATTGATTTTGTTCACTCACAACCTCTTCCTTTTGTTGAATCTTCAGCACCTACCCTACCATCAATCATCAACTCGCCCCAGCTTGAACTGAAACCACTGCCTGAGAATTTGAAATATCAATTTTTAGGACCTCAGAAGACAGTTCCTGTGATTATCAGTGCTAAATTGACAAAGGAGCAAGAGATTAAATTGATCAAGGTCCTTAAGGAACAAAAAGAGGCAATTGGTTGGACCATTCATGACCTCAGGGGGATCGAGCCATCTTACTGTAATCATAGAATATTCTTGGAAGATGGATCCCGCCCTTCTCGCCAGATGCAGAGGAGATTGAATCCAAATATACGAGAAGTAGTCAAAAAGGAAATCAAGTGGCTCGATGCAGGAATTATTTATCCAATCTCTGATAGTCCCTGGGTAAGTCCCGTACAGATTGTTCCAAAGAAAGCCGGGATTACCGTTGTGACTAACGAGAGAGGAGAATCTGTCACAACTCGTTCAGCTTCCTCTTGGAGGGTTTGTATTGATTATAGGAAGCTAAACACAGCTACTAAAAAGGATCATTTTCCCCTGCCCTTCATCGATCAAATCTTGGAAAAATTAGCCGAGCAAAAGTACTTCTGTTTTCTTGATGGCTACTCGGGATACAACCAAGTTCCTATCCATCCCGAGGATCAGGAAAAAATTACTTTCACCTGTCCCTACAGAACCTTTGCTTTTCGTAGGATGCCTTTCGGGTTATGCAATGCACCTGTGACTTTTCAAAGGTATATACTAGCCATATTTTCTAACATAGTGGGAGAGTTTATGGAAATCTTCATGGATGATTTCTCTATTTTCGAAAAATCATTTGACTCTTGTTTTGCTAATCTGGAAATGATTCTTAAGCGATGTATCAAAACAAGATTGGTCCTTAGTAGGAAAAAGAGTCATTTCATGACCCAAGAAGGCATCGTTTTGGGTCATGTAACCTCTGAACGGGGAATTGAAGTGGATAAAGCTAAGGTTGATGCTATCGCTAAACTTCCTCCTCCCACATCTGTTAAACAAATCCGATCATTTCTTGGCAATGTGGGATTTTATCGAAGATTCATCAAGGATTTCTCGAAGGTTGCTCATCCTTTAAGCAATCTTCTTGCCAAAGAAACGTCGTTTGTTTTTGACAAATTATTTTTGACGAATCATGCCGAAAGGCATTTGATTTCCTAAAAACGACAGTCACCTGTGCTCCAGTTTTGCAACCACCAATTTGGACAGCCCCTTTTGAGATCATGACTACCACTTCTGATTACGCAGTCAAGGCTGTCCGGGGTCAGAAAATTGATAGAAAGACCTCTGTCATCTACTACGCTAGTAAAACTCTGGATGAAGCCTAGAGAAATTACACTGTTACTGAAAAGGAATTACTAACGGTAGTGTTCGCTTTGGAAAAATTCAGGGCTTATCTCTTAGGGTCTCATGTTATCATCTATACTGACCACTCAGCTTTGAGACATCTCTTGGCCAAAAAGGATGCTAAACCCCGGATTATTTGTTGGATTCTTCTTCTTCAAGAATTTGATCTTGAAACCAAGGATAAAATCGGGGTACAAAATGTGGTAGTGGATCATTTGTCGAGACTCCTAGGTGATTCCTCTCGTCCAGACATTCTGATTGCTGACACTTTTCTGGACGAAACTATTCTTACAGTTTTAGGTGTCCACACCCCATGGTTTGCTGACATTGTTAATTATTTGGCCGTTGGTCAAATCCCCCAAAATTGGACCAAGCAACAATGGGATGGACTCAAATCTGAGGCCAAATACTACTTCTAGGAGGACCCTGAGCTGTACCGCATCGGCTCTGATCAGATCATTTGTCTTTGTATACCAGAGAATGAATTCAACAGTATACTCGAGTTCTACCATGCATCTGGGTGTGGTGGACATTTCTCTAGGAAAAAGATGGCTACAAAAATCTTGCAATCTAGCTTCTATTGGTCGTCTCTATTCAAGGATGCCCAAGATTTCTCAAGGTCATGTTCTCGATGTCAGGCACTCGGGAGCATAACTAAGAGAGATATGATGCCCCTAAACCCAATTCTTCCCGTCGAAATTTTCGATGTTTGGGGCATCAATTTCATGGGACCCTTTATCCCTTGATTTGGACATCAGTACATTCTTGTTGCTGTTGATTATGTGTCCAAATGGATTGAGGCAATTCCCACCTAAACCAATGACCACAAGGTGGTCATCGATTTTGTCAAGAAAAATATCTTCAGTAGGTTCGGGATTCCGAGGGCTATCATCAGTGATGGTGGCACTCATTTTACAAATGCCCAATTCTAGAATTTATTGGCTAAATACGGGGTTAATCACCGAATTTCCACACCTTACCATCCCCAGACGAATGGACAAGCTGAGATCTCCAATCGAGAGATCAAGAACATTCTGCAGAAAACGGTTAGGCTTGATGGCAAGGATTGGACTCAAAAGCTTGAGGACGCTCTTTGGGCCTACCGTACGACGTATAAAACGCCCATCAGCATGTCTCCATTCCATTTGGTGTATGGAAAGGCATGCCATCTACCCGTAGAGATTGAACACAGGGCATTCTGGGTGATCAAACAATGCAATTTAGATCTGAAATTAGCTGGGAAGACAAGGAAACTCCAACTATCTGAGTTGGAGGAGCTTAGAAATGATGCTTATGAGAATGCCAAGATCTACAAGGCTCGGACCAAAGCTCTACATGATCAACTGATTTCCCGCAAGAGCTTTGAGCCAAACCAGAAGGTTTGGTTATTCGATTCTAAACTTAAGCTCTTTCCTCGCAAACTTAGATCTAAATGGAATGGCCCATTCATAATTGACCAGATTTTTCCAAATGGAGCCATTCAAATTTCTGACTCAAAGACGGGTAACACATTTAAAGTCAACGGTCAACATCTGAAGCCTGTTATTGACCGTATTCTTCCAGAACCCATCTCAGACACAGTTGCTCTAGCCATTCTGTGACTTCTTTGGCTGGACTTTGCCTAGCTGACAGCATTAAACTCAGCAGTTGTACATATGACACAAGGCTGATACGAGCTTCATATTCAGGTGACATCTTTCATATTCTACCCTTTCTTTCATGTCTCTTTTTCAATGAGGACATTGCATCAGGTAGGCATGGGGGGTGGATTCATTTTTTAATCATTTGATCAACTTTGTGAAATTCATGTAAATTATTTTTCTCTTCTTATTTATACATTAAAAAAAAATCAAAATTAAGAAGGATTAGTTGGACATTAGGACTTTTCAATCTTAAGAAACTTTACATTAGGATCTGAACACAAAGACCCTTCAAGTCTTTGGACTTAATTAGCCCGTGTATCCACTAAAATGTGGATTTGTCTTTTGAGTCCTCGTATCTTAATTCTATCGTAATTGGAATAAATAGGTTTGGGTGATAAGTACATGACTTATCAACCCACCCTCTGATTTGAGGAAATTTTTGAGTTTTAAGCATCTACACACTTTCTTTGCACTGACTCATTGTTCGGCGATTCTAACAGAAATTGGGTAGCTAATGAACCTTCTAGGGTGATATGACTGGCAAGTTATCATGGATAATAGCCCATAGGTAGGTTGTCCAAAACCCAGTCACTGGACCTTTCTCTTTTTGCTGCCTTTAGGTAAATCTTAGACCAGGGAAGCCACCTACTTAAAAAAAAAAGGAAAAAAAGAATCAAAAAGAAAAGGAGAAAAGAAAAAAAGAAATAAACCACACTTCCTGCACGAGTATGGCTGGCAAGTTGTCGGTGGTAACAGCTCATCGACTGGTTGTCCAGAACCTAGCTCAATAAATGCACTGAAAATTCCGAAAACACTTAGGAAGAAGCGGAGAAGTAGAATAAACCGGGGAGATATATACTGGATTCACCCTTGTGTTGACCCCGTAAAAAAAAAAATAAAAATAGGGAGAAAGCTACCGGTTGTAACGATACACCTTTAGGCAGAATTCTTTTTAGATCACCTAGAGGCGTAGAAATCCGAAGTTTGTTTTAATTACCGGTCAACGAGTCTATCACATTCACAATAAGATGCTTAGAACTTAGGGTTCTCATCAAATCTTAGGTGAGTTGAATGGCCGTAGAAAGCCACTCTTTAACCCTAAAACTTGATAATCCAAAAAAATTAGAAATGAGGAAAAAGAGAAAAAGAAATTTTTCTTTGAATAAGGCGAGAGCTTAAGGCGGTCTGGATTTTGGCAGATACTCGGGCACTGTTGTGTCTTTCAAAGTTCATATCCTAAGTAGACAGTTTCTTAATGATTGAAAATAACTCAAGCCCAAATAATCCAACCTGATTCTTTTATAAATAGCATATAGTTTTTGCTAGGGACTAGCAAAAGATAGGCATGGGGGTATGATGTAAATACGTTTACACTACTTAAGATGTCTATTTATGCATGTTCTTAAGCATAGGATTGCATTGCATGCTATAAATATTACATAACATGCATCATCTTGCATTTAGAGTAGTTTGAATAAAATGGAGGTTAATTGTCTCCTTTTATGTGCTTGGACAAGGCAAACCTTTTATTGGGACCTCGGATCGAAGATCCAACCATACGGATATGATCAGGGCGACGATTGGAGTTAAATGACTCCAAGATCGCCCTAATCAGGCATCTGTAGCATCAGGTAGTGACCAGGGAACCCTAGAAGATCAAGGACCAAGATGGTGTAAATCTGCACTTCAAATGACAAATCCGATCGCACGGATGGATTTAGATCGACGATTGAAGGCTAAGAACGCAAAAATAGTCAATTCGACATCTGTGGCACCATCTACATCATCCAGAAGATGGACGGCCAAGATAGCACCACGTGGCTCCATCTCGGCCGCCCAATCGCCCGCACCCGTTGAAGCCCACGCATCCACCCTTCTTCACTGTTGGATCAAGATCCAATGGCTACGACACGCCCACGCTGATGTCAGGCACTCGACACAAATGCGCCCCTAGCGCGTTGGTCGAGCGCTCTAACGCGAAGCGAGAGCACGCGTTCGAGCCTCGCCATGCGAAATCTGGAGCGGGGGGCGCGCCTTCAATCGATCGTCAGATCGCAATCCAACGGCCATGCACGCCCGCTAGCGCCGACATGCTTTTGCACGCGCGACGAGGACGCGACATCGCACGCGGGCGGGCGCGCAGCGAGGCAAGCGAAGGCGCGATTTAAGCTGTCCGATCTCGCGATTGGATGGCTGAGATCGTCTAGACATGCGCAAGCGTTGGGCGCGCAAGCAGGCGAGCGGGTGCGCGCGGGCAGTGCCCACTACGCCCACGATAGGGCTTTAGCAACGGTTTTATCCATCACTAAAGACCCCTTGTTTAATGTTTTGAGATTTAAATGACCAAATTGCCCTCACTCCTTGCAATTATAAAAGGAGACCCCCTCCACACGAAATTCTCATCCCTTCCTTCTCTTCTCTACCCCTCCAAAGCTCAAGAGAAGCTTGTCCCATACCCGGGATGCTCCTCGAGAGATAAAGTCCAAATTTTCGTCCCCGTTCGGAAGTGGATCCCGCCACGACGACGACGTGCTGCCCCGTTCCCGTTCTTCTGCTTCATCCTCCTTCGTCCAGGCATCATCCCGTCCAACTCGTCCTCCAAGCGATCGTCGAGGAGGATAACTTCTCTCTCCCATTCTTCTTTACAGCTTTCTAGTGTAGAATTTTCCTACTTTCTAGTGTAGCTGATTTCCCGCTTTCTAGCGTAATTCTTATTTGGTTTTATTGTTTAAACATTTTGAAATATTGAATGCAAGTTTTCTCTCTCTCTCTTTTCCTTTTAGTCTGATTATTGTAATAGCTTTATTGTAATTACATCGCCTCTCTTTTCAAGAAAAATTCTAAAAAAAATATAATTACGAATATAGATCGACGTAGCCTCCCTGTGTTCGACCCAAAATTTAAATTTCGGTATAAATTTTATTTGTTGATCACGAGCACTTTCAAGCTATAACGACAAGGTTTTAAAACCAAACACGTTAGCATAGCAACCCGACGTTCAACAACCACCAACTCTCTACCAGGACCCTTATGACATTTTTGACTCAGAGGATGTCCAACCCAAGCACAGATTCATTGATTATCCTTTTGAACTTGATTTCTCTATAACCCGACTTTTTGGTCTTGGGTTGCATCCTCACAAATCACAAGCCCGAACCTGCTTGCATACTGATCTCAGGTTTTAGATAATTTTTATCCAGAACCTTAGATATACTCGACCATATAGCATAGGTCTACACCATAATCTGGTCAACATCTATGGTCATCTTCTCCTGGTAGGTCCAAAGACAGATTTTCTTATTTTGATTCTAACCTGGACCTGTGAATTCTTTATTTCTTTTTCTTTGCATAGTGTGCCTAGCTGAAGGCACTAGATTCAGCTCGTATATAGTTTCTTTTCATCACGGAGCTGACCTATTATTCACGAATTCAGGTCCTTTCTACTCTACTCCACTTTGTTTCATGTATTTTTAATACAATGAAGACATTGTATTAGATAGGCATAAGGGGTGGATATCATTATTTGAATCATCTTGTTAGCTCCGTTGATTCTTTTTATTCTGTTTATTTTTTTTTAAAAAAAGTTGAATTAGGAAAGAGAACTTGGGCTTTAGAAAATTTTCAAACTTAGAGAATAAAACTATATGACTTGAACACTTAGACCCTTCAGGTCTTCAGGCTTAATTAGCTCGGGTGTCCACTAAAATGTGGATTTGTTTCTCGAGTCCTCGCTAGTCTAAATATATTTCTAATTTGATTAAATAAGATGGGGTGATAAGTACACGACTTATCAACCCACCCTCTGATTTGAGGGAACTTTAAGTCTAACCATCTACACACCTTTCGCACTGACTCATTTTTCGACGATTTTTACAGAAATTGGGTAGCTAATGAAACTTCTAGGGTGGTATGACTGGCAAGTTATCATGGGTAACAGCCCATTGGTAGGTTGCCCAGAGCCCAGTCACACGACCATTATTTTCCTTCTGCCTTTAGGTAAATCTTAGATCAGGTGTTGACGCACGCAACTCGATCGTGTTTTAACAGTTAATTACGTCGTAGTATAGGTGATTAAGTGTCGTCAACAAATAAAAGTTTTATTACTCGAAAATCGGAGTATCCGAGGTCGAACACAGGGAGCAATTGGAATTTACTACTAATCTCAAGAATGTAATTGAACACTTTAATTACTCAAAACTTTAATTCAAATGTAAATGCATGAGTTTGAAAAGCAATTATGGTAAAAAGAAAGAATTGGACGTCTGATCATGGGATCAGACGTCTTAAAAGTGTGTTTTCCCTTCTTTGATTCTTCTTCTTCTGATTTTTCTTCTTTGTGCTTGTTCTTTCTCTTCTGCAGTGCTTCTTGCTTTTCTTCTTATTTTCTTTTGTCTTCTACGGGTCTTCGAACTTGTCTCTGCTTCAGTTCTTCTTCTTCTTCTGCTTGTCTTCTATTTCTTTTATTCTTCAGTTCTTCTTCTCTTCTTCCTTCGCCTCTTCCTTCTCTTTTCAATGGCTTCCTTCCTTCTTCGTTTTTGCCTCTGTTTGCCTTCTGCTTCCTTCTCTTCTTCCCTTGCTAGCAGCGGCCAAGTGATTGCTTCACTCCTTCCTTCTTTCTTCCTTCCCTGCACAACCACAGCAACGCAAAACCTAGCCCTTTACCCACACCCGCGCGTCTCTCTCTCTCTCTGAAAATTGCTCTCAGGACGCTCTCCTAGAGCCAGGTGAACGGGTCGAATCACGTGCCCGTGACCAAGCGCACCGGCGTGAGGGTGATGCACGAGGTGTGCTTAGGATAGGGTCGGGTCGGGTCACGCCAGATCCGTGAGGTGAAACCACGGACGAGGAACAGTGAGAAAGGTGTGAGACCTCACCCCAGGTGCGTTCGGAGGCAACGAGCAGATATGACAAAAACAATTTAAACCACTCCACCTCTTTCTGAGTTCACGATGTGGGACTAATTGCTCCCCCTCTACATCGTGCGCGCCCGCAGAAATCTATTCTTCAATTGCCACAGCTGCAGACTTCGCAGCGTCTCTTGCTTGGTCAGATAGCTTCGCAACGCCTGCCCGAGTCAGCTGCACCTGGAGTCTTGCAATCCTGAAGCCTGGAGCAAGTGTGGAGCTCCTCCAAGTTGCCGTTAATGGCGGCAGGGGCGTGGAACCTGTCAGACACGAAAAGAGCCTCTCGGCCTAATAAAATCACCGGGGGACCTTCGCCTTGTCACGGCGAAGGTGAAGAGCAAGGTGGCAGACCGCGGGGTGGCCTAGGCATGCGTGCCTAGGTCACCCTGTGGCCGAATGGATGGGTGAGTTCGGGGGACTGTTGTGGAGGCGTGGAGGGAGGTGGATGGGTGGATGTTACTCAGTGAGGTGAGGCGGAGGTTATGTGATGGTCAGCGAGGCGTGTGGGGCTGCGGAGCGATGGGAGCGTCTCGCTGGAGGGTGGCCGGAGATGAGGAAGGTGATGGTGAACAGCGGCGGTCGAGGGGTTTTTGATGAAATAGAATGAGGGAGATGAAAGAGGGGATAGAGGAGAATAGTTTGACCTAACTAAAGGGATGAAAGGGGACGAAGAGGCGGACGGCAGTACCTGCTGTCCCCGGAGAAGAAAGCGCCCAGTGGAGGAAGACGGCGGCAATGACGGGGCTAGGGCAGCCTGGCCGGGTGTTGCGCGACGCGGAGGAGGATGAGGAAGATGACTCTGCCACTGGTTTTGTGGCAGAGCGAAGAGGAAGGGGAGGGGGGGCTCTCCGGAGCTCGCTGGACACCTTGGCCGAGGAAGAAGGAGAGGAATTTGAGGTGGAAATCCAACCAAGTCAAGCTGAGGAGGTTCGGCCAGAGTTAGGGTTTAATTTATAGGTGCTTGGCCGTGCTTCTTGTGCGTGGAGGGAAAGCTTCTAGCCACCAACGTCTCGTCGAAGATGGAAGGTGGTTAGATACCCAAATCTCTCATGCATTCGCTCGAGAGATTGGGTGCAAATTAGTGGTTGTGATTCGGCTCAGATGGAAGGGGATTCCTCAGAGAATTTCCCTTCCAATTCTGGGAGGGGATCTCTGAGGGATCTGAGAGTATTCCCTCTCTAATCCTCTCCAGAGAAGGATTCTCTCCCCAATAATGGCAGAGGGACCTGATTGTAAGATTGGCGAGGAAGCTAGGGGTGTTGTTGTGCTGGTTTTCAAAAGATAGGGACCAAAATGTGATTGGTGTACTAAATTGCAAAGTAGGTCAAGATGACCTCCCCTCAGGTCCAAATTTTGGTACAAACCTAATTTGGACCTAAGGAATCCAATGGTGAAGTTTGATTTTAGTTTTGACCACGTTTGACTAGACATTTTGCGTAAAAACCCAAATTAGGTCAATTGATGAGCTAGGACCCTAATCTAGGTCAAACTAGGTTCCAAAGGCCAATTTAAATGTTATAAACCCTAGGGGATATTTTTTCATGATTTTTAGAGGGTTTACTTGATTTTTATCCTGACCGAAACCTTGTTGAATTAAGCAGGTCTATTTTAGGGTTACCAAATGTCATTTAATTCCTGGACTGCACATGAACCCATTTCTGATTGATTCAACCCACTTTTTATCTCATTTAGACCATTTGACCTCTGCTCTATCTCTGAAAAATATTGTTTATGTACTGCAATGGTAAAATTGCAGTTTTAACCTTTATTTCATGTTTTCTTCTCAGAACACTTGTGCCTTTAATTAAGCCCTCTTCTAGGTTATGTAGGAGCTTTTATTCTCTTTATTAGGTCAAAATGAGCTAGTTATGGCTCATGATGAGGCTCTCATCATACCCCCATGCCTAGCTTTTGCTAGTCCCTTAGCAAAATTTCAAGGTTTTAACTTCCATTCTAGACCCTGAGTGTCTGTCATCAATTATGATAAGTGCTTATCTTTTTCTTTTGTGATTAGGTCAGAATGCCGACAGTAGGCCTAGAGGTACTCAAGTACCAACCAAAATTCGGACCTGACCCGCTTTAGCCTCAGTCCTCCGCAAAGGTTTTTAAGGCCCACAGAAACTAACCTAGGGTTTATTGGACTTCGCGGTTAAAGCACCCGTGCTTGAGACATTTTTAGCCTAGGTTCAGTTTGCAGTGCATTTTTGTAAGAGAGAGACAGAAGATTTATTTGTTTGGAGAGCTTTCTCTCTCTTTTCCTTTTATTTCTAGCTTTGGATTAGCTTTTCAACATGGTCTATATCGGATTCCTCATCCCCATCATCAATCCTCAAGGGTCCCTGGCTATCGAGATTTCGAGATAATCCCGCCCATGGCAACTCCTAGAACCCTGGCTTTCGAGATTTTGAGAAAATCCCGCCCATGGCATTCCATGGCCAAATTCAGACCCTGGCGATCGACATTTCGTGATAATGCCGTCCATGGTATCTAAACCAGCGGAGTGCTTACATGACCCTGTGTTTCAGTCTCGTGTGTCCCCAGCATGTTTGTCAATGCACGGGTGGTCGTCCAGTCAAACACACCCAACGATTCATTGTTTATGGAGTTCTCGCACATGTTCTCAAGAATCTCCCAAACTTTATCTTCGTATTGACCCATGATTTTTCCACCACAGGTTACATTGACAAAGAGCTTGATATCCTCACGGAGCCCATGGTAAAAAGACTGGACTTGTTCCCACTTAGGAACTCCGTGATGGGGGCATCTCCGCATGAGATCCAAAAAGTGATCCCATGCCTCATGAAGTGGTTCTTGTGCATTTTTTGAGAAGTGCATGCTTTGGTGCCTTAAAGTATTTGTCGACCAATGGGGAAGAATTTCTGTAAGAATTCAGTTTGGAGTTCCCCCCATGTGTTGATTGGACGGGTCAGAGTCTGAAACCAATCGACAGCTTTATCCAAGAGAGAGAAAGAGAACATCTTCATGAGCAGGATGTCTTAATTTTGTATGGCAGGCCCGAAGGTCTGGGCCAGATGTTTTAGCTGCTTGATGTGCTGGAAGAGATCTTCGGAGTTCAAGCCATGGAATTTAGGAATAGTATGGACTATATTTGGCTTGAGTTCAACATTAGGTCCTCTAGCTGAGATTTGTACCTTGGGCTCAATCTCCACCGTAGCGGGATTGTAGTGATCTCGCATTTAAGGATGCAGTGATGGATTGATGTATGCATGGACTAGATCATTGAGGCATTGTAGCTGATTCTGGAAATCAAGGTCTTCTTCATGATTCTCCATAGATGTAAATGAAGGAGATCTGGGCTCAGAAGCAGAAGAGTTGAAAGAGATATCAAATTGGTCGAAAGGTAGCACAAACAAGTGAGTCGATGCTTGGCCTAGATGAGAATGAACTCCTAATGGAGGTCTTAAGGGTGGTCTTAAGGACCTCCTCCCGAACATGCACTAATGAGCCAGACGAGGAACAAAATGTGTAATGGACCTAATCGAGGCACCCAAAAAAACTTTGAATGACTAAGGGGGTTCGAGGCGGATGATACCACTTGATCAGAAATCACTCACCCAAGAAATACTTGGCCAGCCAAGAAGGGAAAGCCCCGCAAAGACCCCTACACAGTAAAGCGTCCCCACGGGTTACAAGGTTTCCCCCACCTGACCTTCCTTGTCACTGAGAATCCAAGTAGACCAGAATGAGCAACTTGACCCCTTAAGTCTACCAATTTTAGTCCTGAATTATGGTGCTTTGAATTTCACTTGAACTTTAGAATTGATTGTGATTTGTGACCTAATTTAAAGGTTGCTTAACCCACAAGGTGGGTCAACTTCACCTAACATGCCCTAAAGTTTAGGATGAGTTGGGTAATGAACCCAAAATCACCTTGAGTGGTTTGCAAGCAAGTTATTAAGTTCCAAGTTTTAAGGATTCAAGTGAATGTTAGAGCATTCTTTTAGGGTTTTCTTGCTTAGATCAATTCAATCAAGGCTTAGGTGGCACACAATGTGAGAAATCAATTTTCTTTTAATTCAGGAAAGTGTATTTTCCTCAAACCCTAAAGTAGAAACCCTAATTTGACACTTTTCTAGGTCTAATTCTTTCCAAATTGGGCATCTAGGGCTCAATCGAGAAGGTGAATAGCCCTAAGCACCTTAAGTCCCTAGTAGGTGCAGAAATCTGGATGGAGATGTCTAAATAAATCAAATCAAGCAACTCAAGTGATTAAGTCTAAGAAAGAATGAGAGTTGATCCTAATTGATTCTTCTTTTTTAATTCCTTCCAGAAATAGGGGCTTAAGAAGAAGAAACAAGATTACTTGCCCCTGAAGTTGTTGTCGTGCGGCTGATCTTTTTCGATGAGTACCTTACACAACCACAATAAATCAGATGAAACAAGTTAGAATCATATTAAAATTGTAATCAGTGAAATGAAACTGCATGTTGGTCCCCAGCAACGGCACTAAAATGTTTGCGTGGAATCGTCGATGTTTAAGGACCTGCACGTGTAGTATAGTTAATGAAAATGAAAAACACTTAAATTTATAAACTTAGAATCTATTTGGAGTCCGAGGGCATTCATAGGGAACAATTATGCAATTTAATTCACCAATCATAATTTATCAAAAGAATATGCAATTGAAATCAATAAGATGCTCAAAATGATATTTCAATAAAAACTAGAAGAACAATGCAAAAAGATCAGGTTAAAATGGTGATTTGAATCACCAAATTAACCCTTAAGTTTTAAGCTCACAAATACTCAAATAAATGAACAGTAAACCACAACCATTAAGCAACGTCAGTCAAGTACTCAAATATTCCCACAGTAACCAGCAAAATCAATCTCAGACGATAGGGCAATCTTCCAGATGCCTTATCAGAAGAAGCACAGCACCAACAGAGCACAAGGCTCTCACAAGAGCCTTAAATCGTAAGGCACAGCACAGTAGAAGAAGCACAAGGGCTTCTCTTCTTCAAGCCGCAGAAGAGGCACAGCAGCAACCACAAAAGCTCAAGGCCCTATTAGAATTTGAGCTAAGTCTCGAGAGAGGAGAGGGCTTAAATCTCTAGGCAGCAAAAACCCCCCTCCTCCCTCTCATATTCTCTTTCCTTTCTTCCCAGCTCAGAACGGACCAGACCCGAGTAGCTGGGTAATCGGATCAACCCAGACCTACATGGCATGACCACGGGCAAGGGCATGTGTACGCACGTGCAAGGAGGGACCTCACCCCATGCTTACTAAGGCAACGAGGATCAGGCATTTTTTCCTTTTGTCTGCCTTCGCTGCCTCGTTCCCTTATGATGTGGGACTAATCCCACATCTCTCTTCTTCACGTGAAATCGCACGACTGCAGTAGGGGAGGTCTTCGAAGGATGAGGCTTCTACTGCAAGTCTCGCTCAATTGAAACCCCAGGTGGGCTTCTAGGTGCAGTCCACGACAAGTTCAAGTCGTAGTAGGTCAATTGAATGCCTGAGAGAGGTGAACTGAGTCAGAGAAGATAAAGGCAGCAACGACACTCCAGTGGAGTACCTGAAACCAAGAACACGCCCTTACGACCATGTCAAAGAAGCTCAGAAGGCTTTCCGTGTGAAGGCGAGTGCGTTGGTGGTGGTTACATGTGGTGAGGGGGCATATGGAGGGCTGACAGCGTTGGGGATGGTGTGCGAAGGAGGTCAAGTTCGGTGGAGGTGTCGATGGTGCAAATCCCTCAATTTCTTGAGGGGTTTTGGTGAGCGTCGAGTGGTGAAGGTTTTGGGGGTGTTACGAGGGTGTATGGACTGTGGAGTACATGCATTCTTGTCGGAGTGTGGCCAGAGCTGGGGAAGGTGACGGTGGGGCGGTCGTGTGGGCGTGCGAACCTAGAGCCTAAGTGTGTAAGTAGAGTCAGGGGAAGGAGACGAGTCGAATGGGGGGAGTTGTGGACGATGAGAGGATGGAGGCGACACCATCTATGACTGGCCAACACTGGAGACGAAGGAGGCTCCAAAGAGAGGAACGATGACGTCTGAAGGAGGAGGAAGAACGTCGCAGGTATGGCGAGGTGCGAACGACGGAAAGGAAGAAGAACCTGCTGCCTATAGTACATGGCAACAAGAGAAGAGGCTGAAGGAGGAGGGTCACCAGAGCAAGCTTGGAGCAAGCTGGAGGTAGAGGAAAAAGAAGAATTCTGGGCTAAAAACTTGCTAAGGAGCAAGGCCTCGCTATGGGGGACCTTTTAAAGGCCAAACAGCAGCTTCCAAGCTTGGAAACAAGCTTGAGGAGCTTGAAATTTTAGGGAAGAAGACACCTAATCTTGAGGAGTTCGCACGGGCTCTTAGACGCGAATCGAGGTCCAAGACTTGGTTCAGATGATTGGGGATTCTCTCGAGATCATTCCTTCCAATTTTGGAAGGAATTGGTACAGAAATCAGAGAGAAATCCCAGATTGAAGGTCGGTGTGTTTGGGTTCATATTGTTAATGGCGGAAAGGACCATTTTGAATAAAATGATGAGAAGTTAGGGGCTAAATGTAAATATTTCGAAAGCTAGGGGCTTAGGTGTGAAAAAATAGAGTTTAAATGTACTAAAATGCAAACTAGGTCAAGATGGATTTTGATTGGGCCCAAAGGTTGGCCTTAACCTAATTTGGGCCCAAGAAATCTAATGGTGAAGTCGGATTTCAGTTTTGACCAAGTTTGACTAGGCAATTTGCATAAAAACCTAAATTAGGGCAAACTTCTGTCTGAGATTATTCAAGGTCAAATAGGTTCAGATGGTCAAACAAAGGGTACTAAACCTCATAGAATATTTTTTTATGAATTTTAGGAGGTTTATATGAATTTTATCCTGACCAGAACCTTATTAATTTAAGCAGGTCTAAAATTAGGATTTTGGGTGTTGTTTTGGTTCTCGAAATGCATGAAACCTCGTTTCTATCTACATGGACCCACTTATTAGTCTTTAATGCTCATTTGACCTTCAGCTTACCCCTGACAAACCCCGTGGTTATTCTGTGTTCATGATATGCTGTTAAAATTACATAATTAACCTCACTTTCCTATTCTCTTTTCAAAACAGAATGAAGTGGAGTTATAACCCTCAGATGGTTATGTAGGAGCATTTATCTTTCAAACCTGACTAAAAGTGGCCAGTTAGGATCTGTGATGGTGTTCCCATCACCCCTACTTACTTGGTGATGGGTAGGAGTCCGCTATCCACAACTACAACTTCCAAACCTTCTTCAACCTGAGGTTTGCCTGGGAGATTTTCCTCAAGTCAAACAATCCCTGTATCAGCAAGGGTAGACAGGTCTAACTCATTCAGAGTAGGTGGCAGATCCTTAGGAGGTGACCCTTGTCAAGAGTTCAACCTCTAAGGGGAATGGGTGCCTCAAAAAGTGAAATGCACTCAAGAGTTTGGTTTTCAATATAGAATTTAATGATCAAACCTTATAAATAAATTGTTAGATACTTAGATTAGATGTCTCCAAAACAATGCTGATTCGATACCTACGACATTTTATATAATCATAAATAATCAAAATTGATTTTTTTAAGAGTATTCTTATGTAATCATAAAAGTTCTTTCCTCGGAGGGGCCCATTGATGTGGAAAACTTCCTTAATGTAATTCCTCCTATTATCTTCTTCGAAGGTTCCTCGTATCTCACTCAACCACCACCTAAGTATGAGATTGTTAACATCCTTTCGCAAATGCCTCTCAACAAAACTCTTGATCCTGATGGTTTTAATGCTCAATTCTTTATCAATTGCTAGGACATTGTTAAAAAAATAGTGGATGATATTTGTCACTTCTTCACCAATCATAGCACTCCTCTAGCCTTCAAGACACATTTATCTCCCCCATTCTAAAGAAACCTAATTCTAATAACCTTTCTGACTTCAGGCCTATTAGTTTATGTAATATTGTTTATAAGCTGGCATCTGCAATTCTTGCAAATCGCATGACTTATGTGCTTCCCAAGATAATTTCCCCTCAGCAAGTGGGTTTTATTCAAGAGAGATCCATTTTTGACCACATTGCGGCTACTTTTGAACTCTCCTAGAGGCTGGATTGGAAAGTTTTTGGATCTAATGTCATTCTACAACTAGATCTTTGAAAGGCCTATGATAGGGTTGAATGGGATATCCTATATCTAATTCTTCATTGTTTTGGATTTTCCTCCCAATTTGTTGAGCTCATTAAAGGTTTTGTCTAGCATAACAGTTTTACGATCTTAATTGATGGGAGTTCTTCATCCTTCTTTAATGTCAGCTGTAGGCTTAGACAAGGTGATCCTCTTTCTCCCCTTCTTTTTGATATTTTTATGGAACTGCTCATTCTTGGTCTGAAGGAGATTGCCTTTCAAGGGAAGATCTCATCCATCTCGATTAGGTGGGTGATGCGAAAAATTTACGTGATTTGAAATTAGGGTTTTAAATCGTTGTAACTCGTCAAATCGCAATTGCTTTTAAATTTATAACCTAGATAGTGGTGGTATCTAAGGTCATCCAAGGTGGCAACATTTTACAATCTTGCTTGAATATAGAAATCACCTTTCTTTTTGTAATTTTTGCATATATAATTTTTATGATTTTGAATAACAAGGCAATTGCACTTTTAAAGAGGGAAAGAGACTAACACCTATATGCTAACCTAAGGTGACAAGAATAGCTTCTCCCTAAGCTCACTCTAGGCACGTGGAGGCCTAGAGTAATTAGGGAGAGGGAGTAAAAAAGTGCTGGAAACAAGATAAAAGCAAATGCGAAAAAATTAAAAAGAAGGCAATTTGATTTGATGGAATTGTGTTTTACAAAAATATGTAGAGTAATGCTTCTATTTGAAATTGAAAATACAAAAATACTAAAAACACCAGTCCTCTTGCAAAATCTGGTGATGAAGAGTCTTCTTGCTCCAAGTCTAGCTGTTCCTTGGCTTGAAAAGAAGGTCTCCTTCTTCTCCTTCCTTGAATGACTCCTCCAAGGTGGATGCTCTCTACCTCAATTGTCTCCTCCAAGGGTGGGAGTGCACCACCCTAGTTTCTCCTCCCATACCTGGCCGTCCTCCTTGATATGAGCTTGCTCCTCCTCTTGGCGTGGCATAAGGAGAAGAATGGAGAGGAAGATGGCACCAAAGAGGCAAGGGATAGCCTCCTTAATCTTCTTCCTTCCTTCTTCTTCTTGGCTGTGGGTTATAGGTGGGCTTAGGGTGGAATTAACACTAAGGGAGGATGAGTTTTTGGTGGTGGTTAGGAGGGTTTTTATAGAGGTAGAGAAGGGTGGTTGGCGTGGGGATTATGTGTAGGGCTAGGATGGGTTTTAGGAGGTGGTTAGTGGTGGTTATGGGGATCCTAAGGTGTAGGATGGGTGATGCCACCTTAAGGGATGTGATGGTGGTGGTTATGGTGGTGGAGAGGCACCATAGGTTGGCGCCAACCATGGGGAGGTGCCATGGTTTTGGCGCCAACTACGAGAGCTTCTAGAAGGGAGTAGGTGGATGGTGGAGATGGCTTGGGAGGTTGGTTGTATGGTGGAGATGAAAGGGGAGGTTGGCACCAACTTTAAGGGTAGTTAAGGGTTGTTTTGGCACCAACATGGTAGTGTCTCTTGGAGGTGATGGTGGTGTGAAGGGTTGTGGTTGAGTTGGCGCCAAGTAGGGTAGCTTAGGTGGAGCTTAGGTGGGTTTACTTGGTGGAGCTAGTTAGTTGGAAATTAGGGTTAGGTAGGGTGGATGGTGGATGGCCAAGGAGTTGCATAGCTAAGCTAAGCTAGCTTAGCTAGTAGATGAGTAGGGTAAGGAGCAGAAGTAGCTAGGGTTTTGAGCAAAGGAGCTGAAGGAGAGTTGTCTGGAGCTGCATAGGAGCTGGTGGCTGCTGAAGAGAATAGCAAGGAGCTACTTTAGTTGGCTTAGCTTGCTAGTTCTTTGCTAGCTGCTAAGTGATTAGCCCATATTTATGGGTAATAGCATGTGTTTCGTGAGTTTGAAATCAGGGTTACAAGTGACTCGTCGTCGTAGTTGCAAAACTCATTGTCAAATAAAATTTATACCGAAACTCCAAGGGAGTCCCAGGTCGAACACAGAGAGGCGACATTTAATTGAAAATCGTGCTTCGTTTTGTTTGTTTTTGATATTTTAGGGTTTTGTTACTTTTTTGTGTTTTGTAAGAAGAAGACAAACAGAATAAATCACAAGTGATATGGAACAAATATTTTATATATCATGAATGTCTATTACAATATTCTACGAAAGCATAAAAAGAGAGGAAGGTGAGAGAAAATCTCCCAAATCGGCTGTTCGGCGAGAAGACGGTGCCTGGTGGAAGCTCAGACAAAGGAGGTGAGGAGTGGGACGACGGAGGTGAGATGCAGGAGGATGTCGGGTTGAGGAAAGCTTCTGCGTGGCACCGGAATGGAGGTGAGAAGGCAGAGATGATCTGCTACCGGAATGGAGGTGAGAGGACGATGATGTAAACACATTTATTGAGGATAAAATGACTATTCATGCATGTTCTTAGGCTTATATTTTCATTTCATGTTATAAATATTGCATAGCATGCATCATTCTGCATTTAAAGTAGTTGTATATAATTTAGGTTAATTGCATCCTTTTTGTGGTTAGGAGAGTAGGATATTTATTTCGGAGCCTCAGATTGACGATCCGACCATACGGATCTGATCAAGACGATGTTCGGAGTCCATTGCCTCTGAAATTGCCTCGATCAGAGTCCCGTAGCACCATATGCAGTCCGAGGAAGATCAACAACCAAGGGACAAGGAGACATAATTGACTCAATCCAACCTCTGTAGCAGCCCCTACAACAAGAAGATGGATGGCCTAGACTATGCCACGTGGTGTAGCCCAAGCCGCCTAGCGCACACACGCGCCACCGCACGTGCACATGCACACAGTGCAGCGCCAGCGCACCGCTAGCACTTGGGTGCGCTCCTGCGGCAAAGGCGGGGGAGCGTAGCGCCAGCTATGCATGGCCAGGACCTACAGCGACGCATGAGCTGGACTTACAGCGATGTTTACAGCTGTTGCTAATTCTTCGCGCGCCAACAAAGCCATCTATGGGCATGAGCGGGCATGAGCTGCCTACAACGACACCTCCAGCGACAGCTTGGATGTCACTAATGGTCCCATACCTATTTTTGCCTCTTCTCCTCCACTATAAAAGGACCTACACCCCCTCCCTTCCTAGCCATCTCTACCTACTCTAATCCCACCTACTCCCAAGCTCTAGCAAGCCTACCAACGCTCCATTAGAGCTTGTCCTCAAGCTCCCAAGGCACCTATTAGTGTAGCAAACCTCTACCCCACCAAATACTCCAACTTCCCATCCCCTTCATAGGTCGTCTTGGAGCTGTCCTCTCACCTCTATTCCAGTAGCAAATCATCTTCACCTTCTCACCTCCATTCCGGAGCTACGCTGAAGCTTTCCTCAACCCGACGTCCTCCTGCATCTCACCTCCGTCGTCCTGCTCCTCACCTCCTTTGTCTGAGCTTCCGCCAGGCGCCGTCGTCTCGCCGAACAGCCGATTCGAGAGATTTCCTCTCAACCCCCTCTCTTTTTATGCTTTCATAGTAGATTGTAATAGACATTGAAGTGATATCTATACCATTTTTGTTCCATCTCTATCTTGTGATTTGTTTGCTTGTTTTCTTCTTACAAAAATACAAAAAAATAACAAAACCCTAAAATATCAAAAAGAAACAAAACAAAGTGTGGTTTTCAGTTAAAGTAAACATCACCTCCCTGTGTTCGACCCGGGACTCCCTTGGAGTTTCGGTATAAATTTTATCTGATCGACGTGTTTTGCAACTACGACGATGGGTTACTTGTAACCCCGATTTCTAACACACGAAACACGTGCGACCAGACGACTCCAAGTTGACCTATGAATGGGGATGGGAAGTTGGAGGAGTATTTGGTGGGGTAGAGGTTCACTATACTAATAGGAGCCTTGGGAGCTTGAGAGCAAGCTCTAACAGAGCGTTGGTAGGCTTGCTAGAGCTTGAGAGTAGGTAGGAGTAGAGTAGGTAGAGATGGCTTGGAAGGGAGGGGGTGTAGGTCCTTTTATAGTGGAGGAGAAGAGGCAAAAATAGGCATGGGACCATTAGTGACTTCCAAGCCATCGCTGGAAGCAACACTGTAGACAGCTTATGCCCGCTTACGCCCATAGCTAGCTTTGCTGGCGCGCGAAGAATTAGCGATGGTTGTAAGCATCGCTGTAAGTCCAGCTCATGCGTCGCTGTAGGCTAGCACCAACCGAGCACGCACCTGCCCCATGCTCCGCTTGCGCTACCTGTACTGTGCCTGCTCATGCACGCGGATTGCACGGCAGCCCACTGGCGTGCGCTGGCATGTGTGCGCACGCTCTACTGGTGCGCGCTGGAGTGCTATGGCGTGCGCTAGCATGCACAGTTGATTGAGAATGGGGGGGGCTGCAGGGATTCGAACCCACGCCCCTCCCTTGCGAACCACTACCCAACCTGCTATTTCAAGCCTTCATGTGCGTCGCGAGGAGGAATTTGCAGCTGCACGGTGCGGCAAGCTCTCATCCATTGGATTTGCCTCCAACGGTTGAGATCATTTGGTGGGAAACCTTTGAAGATGTGGCAGGTGGCTGTGGGCGCTCCAAATGGTGACACGTGGCACCATCTGGACCGTCCACACTTCATTGCTTGCAGAGGATGCCACGGTGCTCGGATTGAGGTGATTTCTACGTTGTTGAACTACGATCAACGCTCTGGATCCATCCATACGGTCGAATTTTTCATCCGAAGTCCGTAAGGATGTCGCATTGCCTCATGGCCATTGATCTTTCTCGGACTTCATACGATGCTATGGTTCTCCGATCTAGACGATTTTAGAGGCGTTAGACTCTGATCGTCGTCTTAATCAGATCTGTATGGTCCGATCATCCATCCGAGGCCCTGAAATAAGTCTTCTTCTCTCCTGACCATAAAAAGGACCTAGTTATCCTAAAATATATACAACTACTCTAAGTGCAAAATGATTTATGTTATGCAATATTTATAACATGAATTGCAAATCTAAGCCTAGGAACATGCATGAATAGACATTTTAACCTAAATAGATGTGTCTATATCAATGGGCTATTTAAGTATTTAAGTGCCTAGAAATTAAGTTAATTTTAACATGTAGATAGCATGCATTAGGATGTAAATAAATTAATTCATATTTTTAGCTTAATTGCATAATTCATGTGTGGCATTCATATCTAAATGCATTTAGAATTAACTTAGAATTGCATGCATTTGATTAGTTAACCAATTAGGTGCATTACATACATTGTTTTAATTAACATAGAAGTCAAGGAGTTATGTATAAATAATCCTAATTATTTTATTATTATTATTATTATTCTTCTTCTACCGCAGGTAACCGGTCCGCCTCCTCCTGTGCCTATTCATTCCTCATAGCTGCCAGCAATCAAGAGGATCTGCTCCCACCTCTTGTGATTTCAAATGTATTGGTTGCAGCTATAAGAGGGGGGAGGAGACGACTATGTTCGATAGGCCTCCACCCCAATTTATCACTGTGCTGAGAGTTGACCTCTCGTCCGCTCCACCACCACCAGCCCCAACTGTGGCGACGAGCCTCCACCACTGTGGGCGTGTGGCGTGACAGGCCATACCGCCATCTGGAGCTCATTTGCATTACCGTGAGCACCTCAGCGTGCACCACCCACACCGCCATCACCAGCAACCACCACTGCACTCACGCGCCAGCAACCATTCACTCAAGTTAAGACATCTGGGAAGTTTTCCAGACATCTGAAGTCCCAACTCAACACCACTATTCATCTTCTTCCCCCCGTCTTCTCTTCTTCCTCTATTTTTCATCACCAAAAACAAACCCAACACCAACGACCGATGTTTGGAGCGGAAATCGTCTCAAAAAGGATTGGATTTTAAAAACCCATCGTCGTAGTATTATTTGCGAAGAAATCCGTCAATAAATAAATTTATACCAAAACTCTAAGAATTCTGGGTCGAACACAAGGAGGTGGACGTTTAATTCAAAATTGTGTTTGTTTAATTGTCACGAAGTAGATTAGCTAGTCAAATTGAATCTAAACTTACTATCTACTTAAAGAAGAAAGAATAGAAGACAGAGAGAGAATATTACAAATAAAGAGAAAATAGAGATAGAATAAACATGGATTTCATTACCACAAGCTAATGTTCATAACAATTACAACTACTCACTACACTAGAAAGCAGGAAATCTATACTAGAAAGCGAGAAAGCTACACTAGAAAGCGGTAAAAGAGAAGCTAGAGAGAAGTTATCCTCCTCGACGGCTACTTGGAGGACGAGTCGGACAGGGTGATGCTTGGAAGACGGAGGACGAAGCGGGAAGAATGAGAATGAGGCAGGAATAACCAGGGGCGAGGCAAGATGTCGTCGTCGTCGCGAGATCCACTTCCCGAATGGAGTGAGTGGACAACCGCAGGATGCTCCATGAAGTGTGGAGAAGGTGGAAAATTTCTAATTTTAACTCTAATGGAGCTTCCCAGGTTTGGGACAAGCTCTTAGAGCTTTGGAGGGGGTGAGAGAAGAGAGGAAGGGATGAAGAAGAAGTGGAGGTCGTAGGGCTATATATAGGCGTAGAGGTTGGGGGCAATTAGGTCTTTTTATATATAAAACATTAATTTGGGCCTTTAGTGACGGGTTTATCCGTCACTAAAGGCTTGAACGTGGGTGGCCTGCAAGCACGCTTGCTGTCTCCTCCTCTCCCGCGCATCTAACACATGTGTACGATCTTTTCATCTTGGCCGTTCGATCATAAGATCAGACAGCTTAGACGCCCTGCACCTGCGCTTCATCGCGTGTCTGTGCGTGCGATGGCACGTGCAAAAGCTCCTTATCGTGTGCATACGTGATCCAAAGCACCTCCGCGCACCACGTCTCAACTCCTGGCCCGCACGATCGCCATCTAACGGTGCAATTTCACCGGCACCCACATCCTCAGCTAATTTGGGGCACTTGCAGTCTCGAATTCGCGACCTCTACATCGCCCACAGGCGTGCGACCGCTGTGCCATGCCTGCGTTTGAGGTGCGTAGATGGTTTTGTGCACGAGCGACCATGGTCGTTGGATGGTGATCCAACGGCCCAGATCCATCGTGCGGTTGAGAAGGGAAGAGCAGCAGCGAGTCTTAGGCTGGTGTGGGTGGCTGAGATGGCACCACATGGCACCATCTTGGCCGTCCATCTTCTGTTCCTTGTAGATGGTGCCACAGATGTCGGATTGGATCGATTTTCGCATTGTTGGGCTGCGATCGTCAATCCGAATCCATCCGTGTGGTTGGATTTATCATCTGATGTACGAATTTACACCATCTTGGCCCTTGATCTCTGACCTTCCTCGGATTATATCTGATGCTACGGAAGTCCGATCAGGGCGATCTTGGAGTCGTTAAACTCCGATCGTTGCCCTGGTTAGATCTGTATGGTTGGATCTTCAATCCGAGGCCCCAATTGAATATCACCCTGTTACCTGACCACAAAAAGAGAAAATTAACCTAAACTTAATACAATCTTACCTAAATGCAAGATGATGCATGCTATACAATATTTATAATGTATGATGCAACTCTATGCCTAAGAACACGCATAAATAAATAGTTTATGTGATATAAACGTGTTTACATCACAACCCCATGCCTATCTTTTGCTAGTCCCTAGCAAAACTACATACTATTTATAAGAGAATTAGGTCGGATTTCTTGGGCAATAGTTATTTTTCAATACTTAGAGATTTCAACTATGACCTGAACTACAAAGACACAACAGTGCCCTGGTGTCTGCCAAAATGCAGACTGCCTCAAGCGCTCGCCTTATTCAAAGGAGAATCTTTTTCTTCTTTTCTATTTTTTTTTTGGATTTCTAAGTTTAGGGTTTCAGAGCAGCTTTCTATGGCCACTCAACCCACCCAAGACTCGAAGAGAACCCTAAGTTCTAAGCATCTTTGTGTGAAATGTGATAGACTCACTGATCGACGATTAGAACAAACTTCGAGTTTCTACACCCCTAGGTAACCTTGAAAAGAAATTCTACCTAAAGGGATATCTATTCAACCGGTAGCTTTCTTCCTACTTTTATTTTTATGGGGTCAACACAAGGGCGAACCAAGTGTATATCTCCCCTGCCTATTTCACTTCTCGGCTTCTTCCTAAATGTTTTGGAATTTTACATGCATTTCTTGAGCTGAGCTCGAGACAACCTACCTATGGACTGTTACCCACGATAACTTGCCAGCCATACTTGAGCAGTGAAGTGTGGCTTATTTCTTTTTCTCTTTTCTTTTCTCTTCTTTTTTTTCTTTTTTTTTTAAATAGGTGGCTTCCCTGATCTAAAATTTACCTAAAGGGAGTAGGAAAAGAATGGTCATGTGATTGGGCTCTAGACAACCTACCAATGGGTTGTTACCCATGATAACTTGCCAACCATACCACCCTAGAAGGTTCATTAGCTACCCAATTTTTGTGAAAATCATCGAAAAGCAAGTCAGTGCAAATAGTGTGTAGATGCTTAGACTTAAAATCCCCTCAAATTAGAGGGCGGGTTGATAAGTCATGTACTTATCACCCCAACTTATTTAATCAATTAAAATATGAATTTAGAATAGTGAGAACTCAAGAAACAAGTCCACACTTTAGTGGACACCAGGGCTGATTAAGCCTGAAGACCTGAAGGGTCTAAGTGTTCAGATCCTACTGTATTATTCCCTAAGGTTGAAAAATCCTAATGACCAATTATTCTTTCCTAGTTCAATTTTTTTTCATTTTTTTTAAATAAATAAATAAAAAGAATCTATAGAGCTGACAAAATAATTCAGTGATGAATATCCACCCCCCCATGCCTATCTAATGCAATGTCCTCATTGTATTAAAAAGACATGAAACTGAGTGGAGTAAAGTAGGAAGCACCTGAATTGTGTGAATAACGGGTCCGCTATCAGATGAAAAGAACTATATACATGCTGAATTTAGTGCCTTCAGCTAGGCACACTATACAAAGAAGAAGAAATAAAGAATTCACAGGTACAGGTCAGAATCAAAATAAAAAGATTCACCTCTGGACCTACCAGTAGATGTCCACAGATGTGGACCAGATTGTGATGCTGACCCATACCCCATTGTTGAGTATATCTAAGGTTCTGGATAAAAATTATCCAAAACCTGAAATCAGTATGCAAGCAAGGTCAGGCCTACGATTTGTGAGGATGCAACCTAAGACCAAAAAGTCGAGTTACAGAAAGATTAAGCTCAAAAGGATAAGCAATGAATTTGTGCTATGGTTGGACATCCTCTGAATCAAAGATGTCAAAAGGGTCCTGGTAGAAGGTTAGGAGTTTTAGACGAATTAGAACCCTTAGACTCAATCTTCTACTTCCTCAAGAATTGGCTTCCCAAATCAATATTTCCCAACTCCTATCTTCCTCATTCAAGATTTCAAATTCTGGGACCTCATGCATGTTAATCACCCCATCTGAAATTTCCAAGTCTAAAAGATGTGACTGAATCAGAATTGACTTGGGTCTAGTGATCTCAAAAATAGAATCGCCAGTAAGCTCAAACGGGTGTAATTGAGGAATGGGGCTTTGAATTAAATCCTTCATGAAATCAAGATCTGAATTCACCATGCGAGACCCAATAGGATCAAGTTCCTCAATTTCATGGCCATCAAATGATTTATCAAATTCCTTAGGCCCAATTGTCTAACTAAAATTATGTTCTGTAAACTCATGTAAGACTTCGCATAATGATTCTTCACCTTCAGAATCAAAGAAATCTGAATCCGCATTAATGTATGTCTTAAAATTATCGATCACTTTCTGATCCATGGACACATACGTTTCCTCGTACCCCGGCTCAGGTATCTCAGGTGAAGAAATCAGTTCATCCTTAATTGGTTGCTTTAGACAAATCTGGTCAATCCCGATCTCGTAACACGTGTCCCCCCCAACAGGTGCCTAAGCGGGTTCTGACATTGGCTCACCTGAAGGAGGTTCATCCTAGGAATCATCCCAAGATTGAACTAAAGCAACCACAAATTTCATCCTCAATTTCGATAATTTCCCAAGTAAAAACTCACCTGGGCCTTTATCCTTAACATCTTGGAGCCAATCCAACAAATACTTATTCAAATCATCAATCATTCAATCAGGGGCTCCAATTCTTTAGTGCAAGGTGTTGGCCAAGCTTCTAAAGATTGTATAGTATTCCTCAAGTTAGCCAATACCTTCTCTTGGACCTGGTTAACCTAAACCAAATGGTTTGGTCCAGGGTTGGGTGGGTTTGGGTTCAGTGCAGGGGAGTTAATGAATTGAGGATCTTGATACCCTCCCTGATAATAGGTCATTTTAGGTTGTTCATAAGATGGTGATGACCTAAAGGCAGTGTATTATGGGGAGTGATTGCACAGCAATCATGGGTCCTAATCAACCTAAATAATGTCTGAACCTACCTTAATTTATGGATATTGCATTCATATCTTGCATATCATGCATTACATTAGTCTATTTAGAATAAGATGAGATATCCTGCTAGTTAATGGCTTTTATTGCTATTTGCAGATAATAAAGTGACCCAAGATGCAGGAGATAGTGGAATAAAGCAACAAAGGAAGAAGATTGATCCAGACAAGAGCAGTGAGGAGGATAGCCTTATCCCTACCCTTAGAAACCCTAGGACAACCTTCCTAAACCCAAAACCACCTCCATTAGGACACCTTAGCCTCAAAACCCAAACGTGGATAGCACTATCCATGTTCTTATCCACCCTATCCCTCTCCCAAACACTTAGGAACCAAAACCCACCTTAGAAAACCTAAAACCCACTCTCCAACACCTTTTAAGGCATCTAGACATCTGGCTGGACGTCTGATTTCTGCAGAATAACAATCCAGGAAAGTAGAACTCATACTGACACAGAATTGGACATCTAATTTAATGTCCAGACATCCAATTTTGTAATATAAGATGTCTGACCACTATTCTAGACATCTGATACTGCTCTCTGGTTCCTGATTTTGGTGTTGGAAGCCCTAACTTGCCTATTTTGACCTAGGAACCCCACCAGACACCCTAGGAAACCTAATTAGAGACCTCTTAAGCCTAGTCCACTATCCATAGCCCTACTTATCCTATCTCTAACCCAATTGAACCATCCCACACCTAATTGGGTGCATCTACAGTTGATTGGGTGCACCCAAGCCTAATTAGATCCACCCAGGATCTAATTGACTCATAGTTATTAGGGTTACCCTAGCCTAATCACATGCACACATCCAATTAGACTTGACCTAGACCTAATTAGGTTCAATCCTATCCAATTAGACTTTCCTAAGCCTAGTTAGGTCCATACCCACCAAATCTAGATTGACCTAACCTATTTAGCACCTAATCCTACCAAAACCCACAACCTAGCCCTACAAAAAACACACCCACACACACACACCTTCCTATTTTACCCCTACCAAACCCACGCACACTCTCTTGGAAACCCTAAAACTTGTGTCAAACCTAGATCCTAAAAATGTGGCATTGGCTATTTTTGGTGCCACCAAAAGTGGCAACCAAATGGAGCCTTCCCATAAGAACAAAAGGTGGAGCCACGAAATTAGGGACTCTCCCATTCCCCTCCATCAAAACTTGCGACCACTCCCTTCCACCCTCCAACCCTAAGGCCGTCCTTCTCCACCTTCTTCAAGGTGCTCCTCCTCCTCCAAGCACCACCATGGGTGGCTAAGCAAGAAGAGGAAGAAGGCCACCTTCCTCCTCTACTCTCCTTCATGAGGGCATGGCCATAGAGGGGACATTCTCCTCTTCTCCATGGTCGACTAGAAAAGCTAGAGAAGCTTCTCTCCAAAGCTTCAAGGACGGCTAGGAAGAAGAAGGGTTCTCCACCCTCTCTTCTTCTTGTGGGCGTGCTACCCTCTCTCCACTTGGGTGCACTCGCCCCCTCTCTTTCTTCTTCTTCTTGGATGGCCATGAAGGTTCACCCATAGCCTCTTGTGGCTGACCATCTCTTTTGGTAGGCGTGTAGATGGGTTTGCATACCCAAGGTCTAGCCTACACCCTCACACATAGCCGATGGCCTTAGTGGCATTTTCCGGCATGAGGGATTTCTAATGAGTCCATTTTAATGGATTAATATTACGCCTAAGTAACTTTAATCATACCATTTAGGTTTGTTAATAACTACATTAAGTTATAGAATGTTTTCATTCATCATGATTTAAGTTTACATCTATTTTATAGTATTCTATAACTTAATATGTAATGATATACGTTTTTATGATTACAGGAATAATATTTGGAAAGAGAAGGGGGGGAATAATTTCCCCAACACATATTCGGCCAGCCACAACTCCTCCAGCACATTTATTTGATCTCCCACCGCCCTCCCTCAACAAACAAGGCCAAAAATAGCTAAGGGATTTGAAAATCCCTTAACTCACGCACGCGCAAAGGAGAGGAGTTAAAGAGGAGGAGGAGAAAGGAGAGGGGCATCTGCATCTTCCCCCCTATGGGGAACTGCTGACCCGTGTGCACTGTGCACCAAGCCTGCACCTGCCATCACCGCACCGCCCCACCCGCTCCCACAAGGCGCTTCCTCCTTCTAGTGCCTAGCGCTCCCCGCAGGCACCGCACGCCAAGCACCATCAGCGCTCCAAGCACCATCAGCGCTCCCCTCCCACGCTGTAGGCGCTCGCGCCATCACCTCTGCCTACTCCAGCCCTCCTGCAAGCGCTAGCACCGTGCCACCTGCTCCCGCAGGGCGCGCCTCTCCAGTCACTGCACCAGCATAGCGCCTGCACCTGCACCCAACCTCTGCAGGTGCCCGCTGCACCTAGCGTGCTCACCGGCCACCGCAGCCATGCCGCACCTGCACAGCACCTCCTTGCAGCGCGCGCCTGCACCCGCAGGCACTGCGTCCGCCCCTGTCAGGCCGCGCCCGCAGGGGCATCCTCCCTTCCAGCGCCACCCCGCAGGCGCGCGCCCTACTCCAGCACTAACGCCACTCCAGCACCCGCGCCCCTGCAAGCGCTTGCAGGCGTCCGCCCGCCTTCACCCTGCCAAGCCGCGCACACCTCCGCACTCCCCTCTCAAGCAGCGCCTTCATAGCAGACAGCATCCTCCGACGTTCTTCTCCTCCGCCGAACGGCCACCTCTGGCCATCTCCGTCGACGCCACAACCTCCATCGGATCGGCCTCGTCTTCGCCAACCTCCCTTGCGAGTGAAAGCCCCACCGGTGCTCTCTCTCTCGCGAGGAGGAGAGAGAGCAAATGCTCTGTTTTACATTACATTAAAAATTACATCTAATGCCATTGCCACCAGAAATTAATTTTTGATTTATTATTATTTTATTATGGCAAAATTGCGAATGCACACTCATGCTTTCTGATAATTGCAAGTTATTGATATTCACCTATTTCAAGATTGGTTTTAGGCTTAACCTGTGCACCAATTTTCTCTAGTATATGTCAATTGAAAATTACATAAAATCATCATATATTTATTGAAGATTTTAGTGAGGGAAAATTGCACATATACCCTTATCTTTTTGAGTTATTGTGAATCTTTTTCCATCACATTTTATGTCGGATTTGAATAGGAATTTCGCACTTAACCGAAAGAATATAAAATAATAGAGAGTTTATTGCATAATTGCCTCCCTATGGACACGACCCACTCTTCTGTGAGTGGTTATTTTTATCGTTGATTAGTCGATTTTTCCACCACTTAAATACTACAACGCAAAGCGGAAAGTTGACTCGTCAATTTCTTCTATTTATGTGCTTTCTAGTGTAGATGATATGTGATAATCTTTTATGCATAAATAATATCATGATGTTTCTACGATTGATTGTCCTCGTGTTTGCTAGTCTCCATGTTACTTAGGTTCGTTCACACCATGCACGGCCACCATGGCCTATTTAGATGCACATAGTCACTTAAGTTGTCACTAGCATGTTTAGATCTAGGTTTCATTTCGTGTTTCAAAATAAAGATCAAAAACACAAAAAGACAAAAATATTAGGTTAGGTTAGATTTAGGTTAGAAAAGCCAATCCAAATCTCGATTCGTTTTCACGCCTCCCAGAGATGAACGACCGAGACTCAAGTTCTAAAAAGAATAAAATCTACATGAGTTTCGTTAGTACAAATGTTTTTGTCAAGGGGATTTCGCGACTATACTACAACGTTGTTTTCCTAAAACTTGCGATTTCCATGCTTGTCAGGGAGGGGTAAGGATCAGTGTATCCTTCTTGATTGTAGATCATATTAGGTTGTCTAAATAAGGGTGGTGATCTATAATCAATGTATCTTGGAGAAGGATAAGAATCAAGATTATGGTGTCCAGGGTTAGACCTTGAACACGGAGGTCCGGAACTATATCCCCAATCAGAATTATCCCAACTAGAAGATAGATGAGAATAAGTCTAGTTGGAATAATAATCATTTTGGGAACAAGATGTATTAGGAGGATAAGAACGGGAATGCGTGTAGAATGTGGAAGGATCCATGATAGAACGGGAGGAAGAAAGGTGCTCTACAATACAAAAAAACAAACCTATCCTTAAGTGGGCTAGCCTAAAGACCTACAGACCCCCAAAACTCATCTTGAGATAAAGAAACGATTTGATCTACTTCTTTCCAGTCAATCCAACCAGTTAGAGGGAGGGACTGGGGAGAAGGTTCTTCCTTTAGCTTGCACCTCCAGTTCCTAGTGTACCCCCCAGCTGCGATCGTTTGATTCTGCTCCCCTAGCTAGACATCAAATTGAACAGTAGAAATAGATTAATCAAAAATAATCTCGATCTAGGCTACGAAGAGCAAGTCCAATCCTTAAGGCCAACGCCTACTCTGTTTTAATTAGGGTTAGGTTTGAATGTGCTTTGAAATGTGATGGGCCCTTTATCTAGGTTGTGCCCTTAATGATTGATTGATATGTGTGTGCGTGCATAACCAATGATTTTCAAGAAAGATTATTTTTGGATGCGATGAATTTTAGGGTTCAAATCTTGCTTAGTAAATTTTAGAACTCAACCTTAGGTATATTCAATCAAGTTCAATTGGCACACCAAGTTTTGAAAGCATAAGTGAAGATGTTTTCCTTTAAAGCTTAAAAGAATGTGGAGTGCTTGGTAAATCCCTAAAAGTTGAACCTATTTGACAGCTACTTGATAAGTTGATTTTAATTGAAGTGGTGCGGCCCAAATAACTCAAACAATTGGCCAGATGCACCACTTAGTTAATCACACAAGTGGTTACCTAATCTGATTTCTACTCAATTATGTGTTGATGTGTGTACTGGTTCCAAAGATCGGGTTACCGGTTGAGTTTAAAAATTAGAAGAGGTTGTATATCTCTGTGAGATTTTTTTTTAATTTTTCTTTTATATATGGAGGGTGAGGTGGGTGGAGGTGATAAACAAACAATCAAAAACTAATCTTAGAGTTTATGCAAGCTCCTAGGTTAATTAGGGTTTACATTATTAGGTGATGGAATGAAAACTAGTGGGTAGGAGGTGGGGGCAAACTTACAGACCCTTCAACAGCACTTTACTCCAATTTACCGCTTTTGCTCGTCTCATACGAGTACCTGCAATCATAATAAGAATGGAGAGAAATGAGGTAAAAGATAAGTAAGGTGAAAAAAATGCGAAAAATCAAAAGAGCATCACCTCCCTGGTAACGACATAAAAATGTTTGGAGCGAAAATCGTCGCAAAAAGGATTGGATTTTGAAAAACCCGTCGTCGTAGTATTATTTGCGAAGAAATTCGTCAACAGATAAATTTATACCGAAACTCTAAGAATTCTGAATCGAACACAGGGAGGTGGACGTTTGATTCAAAATTGAGTTTATTTAATTGTCACGAAGCATATTAGCTAGTCGAATTGAATCTAAACTAACTATCTAATTAAAGAATAAAGAATGGAAGACAAAGAGAGAATATTACAAATAAAGAGAAAATAGAGATAGAATAAACATGGATTTCATTACCACAAGCTGATGTTCATTACAATTACAACTACTCACTACACTAGAAAGCAGGAAATCTACACTAGAAAGCTGAAAATCTACACTAGAAAGCGGTAAAAGAGAAGATAGAGAGAAGTTATCCTCCTTGACGGCTACTTGGAGGACAAGCCGGACGGGGCAACGCCTAGAAGATGGAGGAAGAAGCGGGAAGAATGAGAACGAGGCAGGAAGAACCGGGGGTGAGGCAGGACGTTGTAGTTGTCGCGGGATCCACTCCTCGAATGGAGTGAGAGGACAACTGCAGGATGCTCCACAAAGGGGAAGAAGGTGGAAATTTTCTAATTTTAACTCTAATGGAGCATCCCAGGTTTGGGACAAGCTCTTAGAGCTTTGGAGGGGGTGAGCGAAGAGAGGAAGGGATGAAGAAGAAGTGGAGGTCGTAGGGCTATATATAAGTGTAGAGGTTGGGGGCAATCAGGTCTTTTTATATATAAAACATTTATTCAGGGCCATTAGTGATGGATTTATCCGTCACTAAAGGCTTGAACATGGGCGACGTGCAAGCGCACCCACCGTCTCCTCCTCTCCTGCGCATCTAACGCAAGCGCACGAGCTTTTCATCTTACGATCAGATGGCTTAGACACACCGCGTCCGCACTTCATCACGTGCCTGTGCATGCGATGGTGCATGCAAAAGCGTATCATTGTGCGCGTACGCGATCCAAAGCACCTCTGCGCGCCACGTCTCCGCTCCTCACCCGCACGATCACCATCTGATAGTGCAATTTCTCCTGCACCCGCATCCTCGGTTGATTTGGGGCACCTACGATCTCGAACCTGTGACCACTGCATCGCCCATGGGCACGCGACCGCTGTGCCATGCCTGTGTTTGAGGCGCGCAGATGGTTTTATGCACAAGCGACCATGGCCGTTGGATGATGATCAAACAGCCCAGATCCATTGCACGGTTGAGAAGGGAAGAGCAGTGGCGAGTCTTGGGCTGATGTGGGTGGTTGAGATGGCACCATGTAGTGCCATCTTGGCCGTCCATCTTCTATTACTTGTAGATGGTGCCACAGATGTCAGATTGGATCGATTTTTGTACCGTTGGGCTGCAATCGTCGATCCGAATCCATTTGTGTGGTTGGTTTTATCATCTGATGTACGGATTTAACCATCTCGGGCCTTGATCTCTGACCTTCCTCGGATTATATCTGATGCTACGAAAGTTCGATCAGGGCGATCTTGGAGTCGTTGAACTCCGATAATCGCCCTGATTAGATCCATACGATTGGATCTTCAACCTGAGGCCCCGATTGAATATCACCATGTTACCTGATCACAAAAAGAGAAAATTAACCTAAACTTTATACAATCTAACCTAAATGCAAGATGATGCATGTTATGCAATATTTATAATGTATGATGCAACTCTATGCATAAGAACACCCATAAATAGACAGTTTATGTGATATAAACGTGTTTACATCAACCATCAGTAGCCACCTCTAACGCCACGCCATCTCCACGGGCGCTACGCGCGGCCATCCCCATGCACAAGCACCAGCAGCATCCGCAACTGCTGCACACGACCATCTTCACGATTACAGCGCGACTAGCCCTTCCTGCTCATGCCCGCACAACCTGCACACCCCCACCTCCACGCGCGGCACCCACCTACGTGTAGCTCTTCAGCAGTGCCACTCCCGCACGCTACAGAGCATGCGTCCTCCTCAGCTTCCTTTGCTCACACCCTCGCTGACCCTCCAGCACACGTGTGTGCTGCTGCACCTCCTTACGTGCGCGCAAGCTTCAACAGCAGCAGCAACAACCACCACCGCCGCTCCTCTCCTTCAACCAGCCACCTCCGATCACGCCTTGCCTCACCGCCATGACCAAAAGAAGCGGCCCGACAGCAGCTACCTCCGACGAGCTCCTCCCCTCCAGCCATCCTCTCCTCCATGCGTGGAAGGCATCCAAACCAAATCCCCTGTTTTGCTACAGTAGAGGTGTTATTAGTATTTACATCTTTTGCCATTGTGAGATTTTATTAATAGTTTATTGTGTCACATTGCAAAATAAATCCTTCAGATGAGCATAATTGCTATTTCAGCATTAGTTCTTGTTGTTTACTTAATCTGAAAGCGATTTTGGCTCGATTTCTTGACGAAATTAATAATGAACATCGATTTTTGACCCTTGTGAGTTTTAATAGGCCATTGCCTCCCTGTGGACACGGCTCGCTCTTCTACGAGTGGTTTAATTTTAATTCAATATTTTGATTAGTCGATTTTCCACCACTTAGAAATACAATGACAAATCATCTTAATTATCATCTTCAAAAGTGAAAATTGACCCGTCACTAAGCCAAGCTAAAGTATGCTAACTTCTACTAAGATATACTGAGGTGAGCTAGGTCTGACCTTCCCAAGGAGGACCTAGCTAGCTAGAGTTGCTAAGGTAGATTAGCTCAACTAAGTTGAGCTAAGTGGAGTCCCCGGGAACTGGACTTAAGCTGGCCTGAGCTAGGGTGAAGTCATCTTCAGATGGCTTGAGTTGAGTAGAGCTAGAAGTAGCTAAACCTGAGTTGAGGTGGACTCCAATCAACTAAGCTGAGCTAGCTAGAGCTCCCAGTGAATTGATGGGAGATGAGATGAGCTAGACTCAACTAAGTTGAGCTGGATCTGAGCTGACTTGGGCTAGGGTGAGCTAAGATGAGCTATCTTGAGCTATCATTCAGTTGAGATGAGCTTAATGGAGCTAGGATGAGCTAACCCTAGTTCAAGTGAGCTAGTATCCAGCTATGATGAGCTGGATTAGGCTGAGACATCCCAGCTAGTTTGAGATTCTCCTTCACTAGTTGCCTTCTTGAATGCTAGGGTTCTGGGGTTCTGATTATCTGTTTATCCCTAACATTCAAATAAACTCATCAAAAAGACAACAAAAAATGTGCAATGCATGTCTAACCTAATTTATGCCTAATGCAATGCAAAAACCCATTCGCAGAGTTAAAATCCTAAGAGTTAGGTCTGTTTTAAGGCATAAGAATGATGATAAACTGGCGTTTATCAATGGGGTGTCTCCTCTCCTCTTGCTTTACTTTATGCAGATGACATTGTTGTTTTTCTCAATGGGAATCTCAAATCTACTTTAAATATTTTGGATTATATTCATTCCTTTAAGTCAGCCTTTGGTCAGAAAGTTAATCTCTTGAAAAGCTTTTGCTGTGTTGGTCAGAATTTTCCAGCATGAATAGTGCAAGGAACATTGCCTAAGTTCATGTCGAATCATAGATATTAAGGATGATTCTACGTGAACAACGTAAGGAACAGTACCCAAAACACTTTACGCATTACAAAATATATTATCCAGTGTATTTTTATTTCTAATCGATGTCTTAATTAGGTTGGCCTAATTTTCTATTAACTAAATACCAATGTAATTACGCATTATTTTATTTTCAATGGGTGTCTTAGATTGACAATGATCAATGGAAAACCAAAAACACTGATTGAAAATCATAACATACTACGCGTCGTAAAATATATTGTTCGATATATTTTTATTTTACAATTGGTGTCTCAGGTTGACCTAATTTTGTATTAACTAAATACCAATTTAATTATGTAATTTCACAGAAACATAGTTAATATTGATCTCTAATGGAAGACTATAAGACGAAGAGGTCGATGATGAAAATGAAATCCGAAATGGACTTATGTGCTCAACAATACGCAAGAAAAATGAAATAAGTAAAATATAAAAAGAAAAGAGGAGAGGAAGGAGGAGAGAGAGTAAAAAAAAATTTTAAAAATGATCAACGATTTGACATAAACGGTGCATTGAACAGTGCTTGTGTCCATGTCGATCTCTAATGTAAGAACACAAGACAATGAGGTCAATAACGAAAATAGAATCCAAAATGGATGTACGTGTTTAATAATGTACAAAAAAAATAAAATAAGCAAAATATAAAAAGAAAAGAACAGAGAAAAAAGAATAATAAATAACAAAAGTTTGACGATCCTATATGAACACTACAAGAAATAATATTTGTATCAACATTGAAAATATACTCAATATTAATCTTTAATGGAAAAACATAGGAGAGGAAGTTGATGGAGAAGATAGAATTCAAATCGGATATACGTGTTCAACAATGTATAAAAACAAATAAAATAAATAAAATATTAAAAAAAAAAAGAAAAACAGGGAAAAGAAGAGTGGTAACAGAAGAAAAAAAAAGACCAACGATTCCACGTGGGAATTGTAAATAACAATGCCTGTGTACATGAAAAATATAAGACAGAAAAGTTGATGATGAAGATAAAATTTAAAATACATATACATGTTCAATAATACAGAAGAAAATTAAAATAAAATAAATATAAAAAACAAAAGATGGAGAGGAACGGGAGAATAAAAAAGTTTAGAAAAAGACTGACGAGTCGACTTGAACGATGGAAGAAACCGTGTCGTACCCACGTCGTTTCATAGATATAAAGGATACAACCACTACTTCGTACGATTGCATCTCCACGGTTCGTGTCGGTGTCCGACTTAATTATTCTCGTCTTTTCCGATAGAAAATCAGGGTCCTCTTTGCAAAAAGTATTGACCATGCCCCTCGTTTGTTTGTTTTGTACATTTGACGACCGACAATGAGACAATCTCTGCATTGATTTGGCCATGTGATTGGCTATGCATGGTCGGATGTTCAATCAGTTAAACAACTTGGTGTTTGTCACTTGCTTTTCACAGAACCGTATTGAGAAACGAAATGTCTACGCAAAAATACACGCCCCCGCATCCCACCTGGGATCTTACCACGGAACGTGAGCTGTATCTGTCTTTTATGATCTTTTCCAAATCCAACGGATCGCAGGTTATGCGTTGTCTCGATTATGGTGTAAGATTTGGCTTGCACATATATACCATTACCCAAATAAATTTTGAGAAAATAGTATATAAAAGTTTGCATTGGTGTTCTTTTTTTATACGAATGAGTAACCCTAATAAATATTGGAATGAATGAATTAGAGTTCATTTTTTTTTGCACACTTTGCCCACGTTCACGGCAACTCTTCTAACGATGTTTCCTTCGCCATCGCCATCGCCATCGTCATCGTATGCTAACCAAGTTTGTGTTACTTAGGTACGTGTTCCGACGACAAGGATAGGTATGTGCGTATTGAGTGATTTAAGAGTATTTGGAGATATAACATAAGCATATGCAGTTATGTGCCTCATTAGTACTGTGTGCTCCGAGGGTAGTGCCATATGTGTGCCTAAGTTGAGTGTGACTATTGACGCTGTGTTCTTTGGGTGCGGCCGTTGGCATTTTCCAGAACAATAAATCAACACATTTATTCCTAGAGGATATTAAATGAAACCTAGAATCACATTTATTCCCGATGGGATTCACCACCAACATTTATAGTAAGCAAGAACTCTAGCATGAAACATGGAAAAATCATACTTTTGACAGAGAGAGGGAAAAGTTAGAGATTAAAGAAGGGATCCATAGATTGAAAGGGGAGAAAAAAAAACGTTAGAGAAAAAAATCAAAAGAAGGAAGAAAAAAAATGCAGTAAATGTGAGATCCAGAAAAATTTTCATGTACTACGGGGAAGTGCTGCGATGCATGTAGGTGTTGGGGAAATGTATGTGTGCTGTGGGACAGGGGGCACCCTCAATGGAGGTGGCGGTGGTTGTGAGGAGAGGAGATGAAGGGAATCACTGAAGGGGTGTGAGGGAGGATCTCTTGTTCAACTTGACTTTTTTTGTTGGGCACCATGTCTACTGCCTTTTACTACCACAGCACACAGCACACATCAAAAAATCATGTGTTGTGAGAAAGGTCATGACTCACTTGATAGTACGCGAAAAGAATTATATATAAGGAGATAGGAGATATACATTGAAAAATAACAAGCATAAGAAACAACGTCGAAAAGACCCTCTGTAACGAGCGCGTGCCCCAGACGCCTTTTAAGACGTCTGTAAAGACGTCTGGGATCACATCCAGACGTCTGACCAGACGTCCGGGATAGTTTACAGACGTCTGGCGAACAGTTATGCTCGCACGGGATATTCGTCTGCGCGCCTGTGCGCGCAGACCTGCGATTCTGCCCTTTTTCTCTGCGGCTGCAGGCGGCTGCGACCGCCTTCTCTCTCCTCTCCGCGCGGCGTTAAAAGGGGGGGGGGCGCGCCTCCCCTCCCGTCTCCACCATCTTCCTCCTTCTTCTCCTGCCTGTGCGCGAGAGCGAGCGGACGCGAGGGCGCAGCGGCAGCGGCAGCCGCAGTGAGCACGGAGGAGCTGCGGCGTGCGAGGGCGGGGCTCTGCCGTGAGGGCGAGCTCGCCAGGAGCGGCTTGGCCGGCCGGGGGAGGGCGCAGGGGACGCAGAGCGTCGCGGAGAGGGACCTGCTGCGGGCGGAGCAGCGTACGCGCGAGGTGCGACGCGGGCGGCGTCGCGAGCGGAGGCCGAGCAGGGCTCTGATTCTGGAAAAATTTCCAGAATCAGGCGTCTGGATTGATATCCAGACGGCAAGGTCGACGTCTGTGAGATCATACAGACGTCTGAAAGGTGAGTTTCCGCTTTCTTCTTCGTTTTTGTCGACTGACCGTACTGAGGGAGGGGGGTTGGCTGTGCGCAGGTTCTCTGATTCGTCATCTTTGCGAATCAGACGTCTGGAAATTGTACCAGACGGCGGGAGTGACCTCCAGACGTCCGGAGTGACCATCGGACGTCTGGGATCTAGGAATGTAACGACCCGATTCCCGAGTCCCTACGAGACACGAGAACCGGACCGACTCGACTAATCCCAAGACCCAGTCGTCCAACGAGGAAGTAACCAAAAGACAGTAAAATAAACCACATTCAGCATGAATATAACTAACAGTAAGAAAGTACAGCAGTAAGGAAAGAAACTACTACAGTAGGCACCACCACAACAGTAAAACAACATTTATCATATAACAAAAACTGCAGGTAAAGAAGGTACAGCGGAAACAGAAACTACTCACTAGAACAGAAACAAAAAGGGGTACAAAGCTGGGGTAACTCTACTGGACCCTACTCGGCCCAGCGTCCTCTGCAGCCGCCGACCCTGGCTGCTCAACACCTGGTCCTGAAAAAGGTAACGAGTGTAACACGTCAGCAAAACGCTGAGTAGAGTGGCAAACTAACTAAAGGCAACAGTAGAGTGTACAGTAGTTGTTATGTTCTATTACTTCCTTTATTTACATCTTTCAATTTTTCTTACTATTTCATTTATTTCTCAGATCCTTAACTTGATCTCGAATGTCCTCATGGGACGATCTTGATTGCAGTCTTTTCCAAAAGTAGAAGTAGCACGTGGTGCTCTCCTGGCCGGGAGAGTCCCCCGTGGTGATCCTACCCTCAGTCAACCACCCCAAGGTCACTGACAGACGTAACGGTGACTACGGCACGCGCGATAAACGCACAGGTAGCTAGCCCGTACTGGCACGCGGTCAGTCGTTTCCGTTAACGGGTGCGCCCAAAGCACAGCACGGAACCAGGGCAGAGCCCTCTCAGTAACAAGGGTCCAACCCCTCCACAGTAACCAAACCGGGGCCTTGCCCCTCCACAGTCCGCGCACCCTCGCCTGACTACCCTGGTTTGCCCTAGTGGGCCTAACAAGTCGGTGAAGGAGGCTAGCAGAACCCCGGGGCCCGTGGGGTAGCTAGTACTCTCCTAACACTACTAGCTCTCCTCGGTACTACGTACACGAGGGCCAACAAGTCGGTACAGAGCGGCCAATCCTAACCCCGGGTCCCTAGGGCGGCTGGCCCCACTCTGCACTAAACAGGTACAGGTACTTCCCTTGGTACTACGTACCCAAGAGACAGTACAAACTACATCTCAGTTCCATTCCTTTTTCTTTCCAGGAGTTCCACTCCTAATTTCCCGTAGGGTTCCAGCTCTTTATTTCAGAACATCATATGTTTCACTTTCCAGATTCACGTTCTCAAATTCCATGATCTCAAACATGTTTCTTTGTTCATAACAGGCAGCTGTTAATTAAATTTACAGGCAGCTTTATATATTCCTTTCCATTTTTCCAAGACTGCAGTGATATACATTCCACTAGTTTTTCCATCCTAGGATTCATGCCATATCCTAGGATCTATCATACAATCTAGTTTTCCGGCCCTAGGATTCATGCAACACCTAGGAGCTATCATTCCATATATTTCTTATTCCTAGGATTCATGCAAGCCCTAGGTTCTAGTTATGGTTCCATACTTTAACAGATTTTATTAATACTTAAAACCACTCTACCAGGTACAACGGGAGTAATGGGGGCGTGATCGGGAATCCCGCGCGCCTCCGCGACTCTCAAGACTGCAACCGAACGAGGTCCTATCACAAGGATCAAACACAAGGAGTGTCTCAAAACAGTGTATAGCTACTGTAGGCGGGTAGAGGAATAAATTCTGAAACGAACGCAGCTCGAATCGCGGAAAACGGAGCCCAAACGGGCCCTAAACGGGTCGAGAAAGACAATACTGTGCAAAATCAGACGTCTGGAACTCCTTCCAGACGTCTTAAACGGTGGATCAGAGAATTACCTGTTCGGCTTGGTTCCCCGGACGTCCAGAAGTCTGTGGGGACGTCTGCCTAGATCCAAGACGTCCGATGGTCACTCCGGACGTCTGGAGGTCACTTCCGCCGTCTGGTACAAATTCCAGACGTCTGATTCGCAAAGATGACGAATCAGAGGACCTGCGCACAGCCAACCCTCCTCCCTCAGTACGGTCAGTCGACAAAAAGAAGAAGAAAGCGGAAACTCACCTTTCAGACGTCTGTATGATCTCACAGACGTCGACCTTGCCGTCTGGATATCAATCCAGACGTCTGATTCTGGAAATTTTTCCAGAATCAGAACCTTGCTTGGCCTCCGCTCGCGACGCCGCCCGCGTCGCACCTCGCGCGTCCGCTGCTCCGCCCACAGCAGGTCCCTCTCCGCGACGCTCTGCGCCCCCCTGCGCCCTCCGCCGGCCGGCCAAGCCGCTCCCGGCGAGCTCGCCCTCACGGCAGAGCCCCGCCCTCGCACGCCGCAGCTCCTCCGCGCCTACTGCGGCTGCCGCTGCCGCTGCGCCCTCGCGTCCGCTCGCTCTCGCGCACAGGCAGGAGAAGAAGGAGGAAGATGGTGGAGACGGGAGGGGAGGCGCGCCCCCCTTTTAACGCCGCGCGGAGAGGAGAGAGAAGGCGGTCGCAGTCGCCTGCAGCCGCAGAGAAAGAGGCAGGATCGCAGGTCTGCGTGCACAGGGGGGCAGACGAATATCCCGTGCGAGCATAACTGTTCGCCAGACGTCTGTAAACTATCCCGGACGTCTGGTCAGACGTCTGGATGTGATCCCAGACGTCTTTACAGACGTCTGGGCCACCTCCCAGACGTCTTAAAAGACGTCTGGGGCACGCGCTCGTTACAATATAACAAACTCAAAGGAAGTTTCGTCCCCGAAACTTGCGCCAACTAGGGTGCGGGAAGAAGGTGTCCAAATAACCATAACAAACTCAAAGAGGACCGAAGCCGGTCCGAAAAGACGTACCCGCGAAAAGCTCCGGGTACCGCTCCCGCATTGCCGCCTCAGGCTCCCAGGTAGCCTCCTCGTACCGCTGGCTCCTCCACAAAACCTTTACCAGGGGTACTTGCTTTCGTCTCAACCTGCGGACGGCTTGGTCTAGGATCTGCACTGGCCGCTCGGGGTAGGTCAGGTCGTCGCTCACCTCGACGCTCTCGTGACTCAGTACGTGGCTGGGATCGGCTACGTACTTCCTGAGGTTGGACACGTGGAACACGTCGTGCACACCAGAAAGCTGCGGGGGAAGGGCAAGTCTGTAAGCAACGGGTCCAACCCGCTCCAGGACCTCGAAGGGCCCCACAAACCTCGGCGCGAGCTTCCCTCTCACCCCAAACCGCTGTAAGCCCTTCATGGGCGAAACACGAAGAAAGACGTGGTCCCCGACCTCGAACTGCACCTCTCTGCGTCTGCGATCTGCGTAGCTCTTTTGTCTGCTCCTGACAGTGCGGAGTCGTCTATGGATCTGCTCAACTACCTCCTGACTCTGCCGGATCAACCTGGGGCCAACCTCCCACTTGGTCCCCACCTCAACCCAACTCAAGCGTGCCGTGCACTTCCGTCCGTACAGAGCCTCGTAGGGAGCCATGCCGATGCTCGAGTGATAGCTGTTGTTGTATGCAAACTCCGCCAGGGGCAGGTGTTCCTCCCAAGAGCCCCTCCAGTCTAGTACACAGGCACGCAAAAGGTCCTCAAGTGTCTGTATCGTGCGTTCCGACTGTCCGTCCGTCTGGGGGTGGTAAGCCGTGCTAAACCTCAACCTCGTCCCCAAAGCCTGCTGAAACTCAGCCCAAAACTGGGACGTAAAGCGGGTATCCCGGTTGGATACGATCTCCCGCGGAACTCCGTGTAGTCGCACCACATCACGGATATACCTCTCTGCCAACTGTGCTGGTCCCAACGTGACTCGGATCGGCAAGAATCGTGCCGTCTTCGTCAATCTATCCACTATTACCCAGACTGCGTCGTGTCCTCGCTGGGTAACAGGTAAGCCCACCACCAAGTCCATGGTGATGCTCTCCCACTTCCACTCTGGCACTGGAAGCGGCTGAAGCGGCCCTGCAGGCCTCTGATGCTCGGCTTTCACCTGCTGGCACGCTAAGCACTGCTGCACGAACTCACCCACATCCCGCTTCATCCCTCTCCACCAGAACTCGCGTCTCAAGTCATGGTACATTTTCGTGTTTCCGGGATGTATGGTGAATCTGGAACCGTGTGCCTCAGTCAGGAGCTCTCTCAATAGCTCCTCGTCTCTGGGGACGCATAGCCGTCCCCTCAAGCGTAACACCTGGTCTGTGAAAGAGAAGTCCCCTGGGTCCCCTGACAGTACTCTGTCGCGCAAAGACTGCAAGTACGGATCGGCCATCTGTCCCGTGATGATGCGGTCTATCAACTCTGGCCTGGTCTGCCGTGTCACCGTCACTGCCCCACAGTACCCTCGTAACTCTAGAGGTCGCCAACTGCCCACCTCCTCCGAAAGGCTCCAACTCTGTAACTGTAGACTGGCCAAGCGTGCGGGCGCCTTACGGCTCAAGGCGTCAGCCACCACATTGGCCCTTCCCGGGTGGTAGGAGATGCTGCAGTCGTAGTCCTTCAGGAGCTCCAACCAACGTCTCTGTCTCATGTTGAGCTCCTTCTGGTCAAAAAGATATCTGAGGCTCTTGTGATCTGTAAAAATCTCAAAGGTCTCGCCATACAAGTAGTGCCTCCATGTCTTCAGCGCGAAGACAACAGCTGCCAACTCTAGATCGTGGGTAGGGTAGGTATGCTCATGGGGCTTCAGTTGCCGCGAAGCGTAAGCGACCACGTGACCCCTCTGCATGAGCACACCTCCTAACCCCTGCAAGGAAGCGTCCGTGTACACAACGAACCCGCCACTACTGTCAGGGATGGTGAGCACGGGAGCCGAGGTCAACCTCTCCTTCAGCTCCAGAAAACACGCCTCACAGGCGTCTGTCCAAGCGAAAGGCACATCCTTCCGAGTCAACTGTGTCATAGGATGTGCAATCTGCGAAAACCCTCTGATGAACCGTCTGTAGTAACCTGCCAGTCCCAGGAAACTGCGAATCTCAGTGACTGAACGCGGTCTCTCCCACCTGAGCACTGCCTCGACCTTGGCGGGATCCACCGCCAGGCCGTCTCCAGAGATCACATGACCCAAAAAGGTCACCTCCCTCAACCAGAACTCGCACTTGCTGTATTTGGCGTACAGCCTGCGTCGTCTCAGAGTGTCCAGAACCATCCGCAAGTGCTGTCCGTGTTGCGTCCGATCTCTAGAATAGATGAGTACATCATCTATGAAAACCACCACAAACTAGTCCAAGTACGGTCTGAACACCCGGTTCATCAGGTCCATGAAAGCAGCAGGGGCATTGGTCAGCCCAAACGGCATGACCAAAAACTCGTAGTGTCCGTAGCGGGTGCGGAAAGCTGTCTTGGAGACGTCGGTCTCCCTGATCCTCAACTGGTGGTATCCAGACCTCAAGTCGATCTTGGAAAACACCGTGGCACCCCGCAACTGGTCAAACAAATCGTCAATCCTCGGCAGCGGATATCTGTTCTTGATGGTGACCCTATTCAGCTGTCGGTAGTCCACACAAAGGCGTAGGGTCCCATCCTTCTTCTTCACAAACAGTACCGGGGCTCCCCAGGGAGACGCACTGGGCCTCACGAAACCCTTCTCCAAAAGGTCCTGCAACTGAGACTTGAGCTCTCGCAGCTCAAGCGGTGCCATTCTGTATGGCGCGGTGGAGATGGGGCTGGTCCCTGGTACTAGTGAGATCTCAAACTCGATCTCACGCTCGGGCAGTAGTCCTGGTAACTCGTCTGGAAACATGTCGGGGTACTCTCTGACCACCGGGATGCTCTGGAAGTCTGCCACGGGGCTGTGCTCTGCCACCACACAAGCTAAGAAGCCCTCACACCCCTGGCTCAAAAGTCTCGCCGCCCGAAGTGCCGAAATGCACCTGAAACCTCCATCCACTGGCTGCCCGTGAAACTCGAAGGAAGGCAACTCCGGAATGGAGAAGACAATCTTCCTCTCAAAGCAGTCTACCAAGGCGTGGTAAGCGGACAGCCAATCCATCCCCAGAATCACTCCAAAGTCCTCCATCTGTATCATAATCAGGTCAGCTGGCAGGCTGTGTCCCCCGATGCTGACCCCGCAACCCGTGTACACCTCCTCAGCTACAAACAGCTGACCACTCGGACCTCTGATTACGAACGGATTCTCTAACAATGTATAATCCTGGTCCAAACTAACTGCGAAACTGGCTGCGACAAACGAGTGCGTAGCGCCGGAATCGAAAAGCGTGTAAACGAGTCTGCCAGAAACTGAAACCATACCTGCTACCACGGATCCTGAAGCTCTGGCGTCCCTGTGTGTTAGGGCGTTGATACGCCCCTCAGCTCTAGGTGCGGACGAAGCAGCCACACTCTGCGTCGGACGGGTAGGTGCTGGCCGGTACCCTCCTCGCGACTGCGGTCCTCCTCCTCGCGCCTGGAAACCGCGGCCTCCTGCACGCCCTCCAGTGCTCTGCACGGGAAGTATCTGCTGACCTCCTGCCCTAGATGGGCAGTCCCTCCTGACGTGGCCCGGCTGGCCACACTGGTAGCAGAGGGGAACCCGACTCCCGCCCTCAGTGAGTCCCCGCTGTCGGCTAGGCGGGGGTCCGGTGCTGGCGACTGGCCCCTGTCGAGGGCCCCCAAAGGCCACTGATGGCCCTGCACAACGTGACGGCTCTCCTGCGGACGTCACGTGTCTCCGTTCTCGCTGGCCCTGTGAGAAGTCTGGCTGAAAGGGCCTCTTCCGCCCGCCGTCGGTCTCTCGCGCGGACGGGTTGGTCTCCTCGTAAGTCATAGCTGCCTCTACCACCCTCGAAAACGTCGGCAGCTTCAGGGATTTGACATACCCCCGGATCGCAGGCCGGAGCCCCTCGGTGAACCTCCAAAGGCGCTCCTCAGTGGCTACCGCTGTCGCTGCAAAGCGGGACAGCTCCAAGAAACGCGTGCGGTACACGCTCACGGTCATCGTCCCTTGGCGGAGAGTGTGGAACTCCCGCCTCCTCTGGTCCTGCCACGTCTGGGGAAAGTACTGCTCGCAGAAGAGGGTGACGAACTGGTCCCACGTCGGCTCGTCCCTCTCCTGTCCCCGGACCGCCCTCCACCACCGGTGTGCCGCACTCTCCAGCTGGTACGTGGCAAAGGCCACGCGGCACTCCACCGGGGGGCGAAGGGTGTCGAAGATCTTCTCCAGCTGCTCAAGCCAGTCCTCTGCCTCGGTCGGGTCCTCATCCCCCTTGAAGGAGGGGGGCTTCAGCTTCCGGAACTGTCCGAAAAGCTCGAAGTGGCGCTGTAGGGGAGGTGCTGGTGCACCTCCAGGCGAAGGTGCCTCGTGTACAGAAGTGTCGGAGGAAGGTGGGGGCGGCAGGGGCCCATCCCCTCCCTCGTGTCCAGCGCCGCGTCTGTCGCGTGGTCCCACAGAGGACTCCCCCTCTGCAACCCCAGGAGGAGGTGCTCGGGGCGGTGGGTGGAGCTCCTCTCGTACAATATCCCGTATCAGTCTGGCGAGGTCCTGGGCTTGGACGCCAGGGAGTGGTGGCTGGTCCACCGAGACGTCAACGACAGCACGTCCACCTCGCCGACCTCGCCCTCGGCCGCGACCGCGGCCAGTCTCGCCAGTCCCGCGACGAGGCATCTCCTGCAAGGAGACGCGAAACGAAACGGAAACGTCAAAACAGACGGTACCTAACAAAACTTCTAAGAGCTCATGTCAAGAGATATGTTGTGGTGGCTACTCTAGCTATAAACATGTGAATTGGTTATTTTCCAGTCAGTTGATTCACTTCTCGGGACGACCTTGCTCTGATGCCATCTTGTAACGACCCGGTTCCCGAGTCCCTACGAGACACGAGAACCGGACCGACTCGACTAATCCCAAGACCTAGTCGTCCAACGAGGAAGTAACCAAAAGACAGTAAAATAAACCACATTCAGCATGAATATAACTAACAGTAAGTGTAACGACCCGGTTCCCGAGTCCCTACGAGACACGAGAACCGGACCGACTCGACTAATCCCAAGACCTAGTCGTCCAACGAGGAAGTAACCAAAAGACAGTAAAATAAACCACATTCAGCATGAATATAACTAACAGTAAGAAAGTACAGCAGTAAGGAAAGAAACTACTACAGTAGGTACCACCACAACAGTAAAACAGCATTTATCATATAACAAGAACTGCAGGTAAAGAAGGTACAGCGGAAACAAAAACTACTCACTAGAACAGAAACAAAAGGAGTACAAAAGGCTGTGGTAACTCTACTGGACCCTACTCGGCCCAGCGTCCTCTGCAGCCGCCGACCCTGGCTGCTCAACACCTGGTCCTGAAAAAGGTAACGAGTGTAACACGTCAGCAAAACGCTGAGTAGAGTGGCAAACTAACTAAAGGCAACAGTAGAGTGTACAGTAACTGTTATGTTCTATTACTTCCTTTATTCACATCTTTCAATTTTTTTCTCACTATTTCATTTATTTCTCGGATCCTTTACTTGATCTCGAATGTCCTCGTGGGAACGATCTTGATTGCAGTCTTTTCCAAAAGTAGAAGTAGCACGTGGTGCTCTCCTGGCCGGGAGAGTCCCCCGTGGTGATCCTACCCTCAGTCAACCACCCCAAGGTCACTGACAGACGTAACGGTGACTACGGCACGCGCGATAAACGCACAGGTAGCTAGCCCGCACTGGCACGCGGTCAGTCGTTTCCGTTAACGGGTGCGCCCAAAGCACAGCACGGAACCAGGGCAGAGCCCTCTCAGTAACAGGGGTCCAACCCCTCCACAGTAACCAAACCGGGGCCTTGCCCCTCCACAGTCCACGCACCCTCGCCTGACTACCCTGGTTTGCCCTAGTGGGCCTAACAAGTCGGTGAAGGAGGCTAGCAGAACCCCAGGGCCCGTGGGGTAGCTAGTACTCTCCTAACACTACTAGCTCTCCTCGGTACTACGTACACGAGGGCCAACAAGTCGGTACAGAGCGGCCAATCCTAACCTCGGGTCCCTGGGGCGGCTGGCCCCACTCTGCACTAAACAGGTACAGGTACTTCCCTTGGTACTGCGTACCCAAGAGACAGTACAAACTACATCTCAGTTCCATTCCTTTTTCTTTCCAGGAGTTCCACTCCTAATTCCCCGTAGGGTTCCAGCTCTTTATCTCAGAACATCGTATGTTTCACTTTCCAGATTCACGTTCTCAAAATCCATGATCTCAAACGTGTTTCTTTTTTCATAACAGGCAGCTGTTAATTCAAATTTCAGGCAGCTTTATATTCCTTTCCATTTTTCCAAGACTGCAGTATTATACATTCCACTAGTTTTTCCATCCTAAGATTCATGCCACATCCTAGGATCTAGCATACAACTAGTTTTCCAGCCCTAGGATTCATGCATCACCTAGGAGCTATCATTCCATACATTTCTCATTTCCTAGGATTCATGCAATGTCCTAGATTCTAGTTATGGTTTCATACTTTAACAGATTTTATTAATAACTTAAGCCACTCTACCAGGTACAACGGGAGTAATGGGGGCGTGATCGGGAATCCCGCGTGCCTCCGCGACTCTCAAGACTGCAACCGAACGAGGTCCTATCACAAGGATCAAACACAAGGAGTGTCTCAAAACAGTGTATAGCTACTGTAGACGGGTAGAGGAATTAATTCTGCAACGAACGCAACTCGAATCGCGGAAAACGGAGCCCGAACGAACCCTAAACGGGTCGAAAAAGACGATACTGTGCAAAATCAGACGTCTGGAACTCCTTCCAGACGTCTTAAAGAGTGGATCAGAGAATTACCTGTTCAGCGTGGTTTCCCAGACGTCCAGAAGTCTGCGGGGACGTCTGCCTAGATCCCAGACGTCCGATGGTCCCTCCGGACGTCTGGAGGTCACTCCCGCCGTCTGGTACAACTTCCAGACGTCTGATTCGAAAAGGATGGCGAATCAGCGAACCTGCGCACAGCCAACCCCCCTCCCTCAGTACGGTCAGTCGACAAGAAGGAAGAAGAAAGCGGACACTCACCTTTCAGACGTCTGTATGATCTTACAGACGTCGACCTTGCCGTCTGGCTATCAACCCAGACGTCTGATTCTGGAAATTTTTCCAGAATCAGAACCCTGCTCGGCCTCCGCTCGCGACGCCGCCCGCGTCGCACCTCGCACGTCTGCTGCTCAGCCCGCAGCAGGTCCCTCTCCGCGTCGCTCCGCGCCCCCTGCGCCCTCCGTCGGCCGGCCAAGCCGCTCCGGCGAGCTCGCCCTCACGGCAGAGCTCCGCCCTCGCACGCCGCACCTCCGCGCTCACTGCGGCCGCCGCTACCGCCCTCGCGTCCGCTCGCTCTCGCGCACAGGAAGGAGGAGAAGGAGGAGACGGTGGAGACGGGAGGGGAGGCGCGCCCCTTTTAACGCCGCGCGGAGAGGAGAGAGAGAAGGCGGCAGGCCGCCTGCAGCCGCAGAGAAAAGAGGGAATATGCGGCCTGCGCGCTCAGGCGCGCAGGCGACTCGCGTGTGTCGAAAATAACGGATTTCCAGACGTCTTGAAACTATCCCAGACGTCTTATCAGACGTCTGGTTGTGATCCCAGACGTCTTGTCCGACGTCTGAGCCACCTCCCAGACGTCTTAAAATACGTCTGGGGCACACATTCGTTACAAAAGCTTAGTACTGGTACTAGTTGGCCGAGTTGAGTTTGAGGACAGAATGTGCAAAAAACATGTGGTTGTATGCAGTTATAAACTGAATTTAGGTTGTAAACAATAATTCTTCGGGTAAAGGTCATTATACGTGGCTTTTGGATGTTACGAACTCATCCTGAACTCAGATGCGATTCTGAGTGGGTTATCTAACATCTAATGATCCATTAGGCATCTGATACCTTTGATTCTGGCGTCTGATCCCTTGGTCAGACGTCCCTGCAACTAGATTGCCATTCCAAGGACTAAGTCCTAACGATTGGACTCTTGATATTATATCAAGCGCCCAATATGCTCAATTCGAGCATCTAGTCAAGGAATCAACAGTGTCACCAGTAGCTTCCGGAAGTGGGATGTTATTCTTGGACGTCTGACACATGATGCTGGACGTCCAATTTGAGGCTTGTGGTTCCATTTCACGCAGAATCTTCCCACGGAAATCAAGAGCTTAATCTAATTAGTTGAACCCCAGCCTGGGAACCATGAATGTAAGCTAAGAATCTTGGTTAGCATTTAATGTCAGGGAGCTCAAATTTTTGGCATAATTAGGACTCGGGGTGGTTGGTCCTAAATGGAAATAAAACAGACCCTCTAGTGGTACAAATCCTAATCTGAAAACAATAAAGAGAAGATTCTAAAGTGAATGTATGAAGCCATGTCGCCAGAATACTGGCGAGGCCAAAATGCATGGTATAAACTAAACCTAATGGGTCTTGGTAAAGGTATAGAAATCCTAACGGGCTAGATAAGTGCAATCCTGTAATTGTGGAAGGGAAGTTTCATTAGGAACTTTTGTAACAATAAAGATTTGGGGTCCTAATCGTATGTCACGAGAGGTACTCCTATAGCCAATGTAGGTCCTGGGAGAGGAGAGAATCGACTCTAGCAATGGGCTGCTAATACAAGTTTCATGTGAATCTTTGCCCCTACATAGGGATAGCCATCTTGAGAGGTTGCGGGACTTACCCACCCCTTTGTTAATTGTATAATTTGAGTAATCAAATGGAGGGTTTAAGTCGAGGTTTGGGAGCGGCAAACGCCCGGTACTAGTAGCGATAGCAGTTATCGATACTTGTTGAACCGAAATAAGTTAAAAAGGGACTTAAATCTGGTACTAAAGGCACCTTGTATTGGTACTGGTGGCCCGTACCGATACCACATCAGTTCAGTAGCCATGGCAGTGAGGGTGTCCAATAGCAGTACCTAAGACAAGGACCGGTACTGGTGTGCTCATTCTAAATCCTTGAACTCTGTGAAGAAATTAATTGAATAGATCAGGTTAAGGGTGAAAGCATAATATTGAGATCAAGGATCTCTTAGGTTTAGGGGACAAACGTGTGCATGTATTGGTGGTCTGGATTACAGAGGGTCTTGGTGGTGCAAAACCTGAGTTTCGGGCACAAAAGGCGGGTTTTGCAGTCTTGCTTTGAACAAGCATCTTGACCTAGCAATAGGTCAGGATTATCTGATAACAGATGTATGTTGTTTGAGTGTACTAATGATAGGGAGCGGGTCCCTGATGTCTAATCGTTTTTAAATGTAATGATTGTATTGAACTGTGTGATTTTGATAATTAGAAATCCCGTGAAATGTTAGAACCTAATTAGGGGTCTAGCAGGAACCCCAATGGACAGAAATGAGTGGGGAAAAATTGCAATTAAACCCTAGAGGGTGAAGCACATGTATGGGTGTGTGTGTGTGTGTACACCTATAATTTAAGCATGAAGCTCCCTAAACACATTAAAAGTAATCTAAATTGACTAGGTAATGGCTTGAATCCCATGAGATGACACCTATGACTAGATTCGAGTCTAATAAGAGGAAATGCTTGGATCTTAAGGTCTTGAGTAAGACCCCAGGAGATCCACTAGGTCCTTATGACTACGTTCCGGGCACGGAACCCAAATGAAATCAATGAGATGGTACGTCCACTATGTGGGCTCGTAAGGTTGCCCCTTAGACTTGGTGAACCATGGGTTCACTGCTCTAGTAGAAGATCCGAGCCGTTGTGATAGCAAGAGGCTACCAAGGAGATTTGCCTCAAAATAGGAAGGTTCCTAGGTTGGTGACAAGCCTTGGGGCTGTCACTGGTGTTTAGTACTTGGATGTACCTAAATCCGACTCGATGTGAAGGTACTCGAGCAAGAGGCTCACTAGGCTCCCACATATGCAGAGATGGCCAGGGTACTGAGATGGATCGGTTGAGATCTCGTTCAATGGCAGATTGAGAGGGCACACCCAAGGACTACGCTCCTACATGGAGTTGTTCCTAGCGGGAGCATTGGTGTGGCTCAGCAATTCTAGCCAATCCTACAATAATGATCTGGTTGTTCTGTGACTAATCCTTGTTGGACACCATTTGGGCTCGTGTTTCGTGATCACAAGCCATAGGTTTGGATAGCTCCCAAGAGGTCCGACTCTTCTGACTGAAGTTAGCAACATTCTCGATACATCGAGAATGGGCACACCTTTCTAGAGGATTAACAGAATGCTAATCTCTCCCTTGGCCAGGGTGAGACTATCAGGCTAGAATTCAAAGGAAATGATGTGTCTCAATCTCCTCTAGCAGAGAGGGATGAATTTCCAAAATCTTACCATTGAGGCGAGTGAGGGAATAAATTATTACACCAAATGTAAGGAAAGGAACTTCGATAACTTGTTAATGGGTTACTGGACTAGGATGATTAGTCATACCAGGTAGGGTTCGAGAAACTAGAACCTAGAGTGTGGGTTTATGCTAGGAACTAGCCAGTAAATGAAACTGTACACTATCCTATTTAGTTGAGATATAATAGATGATTGTTCCCTACTGAGCTGATTAGCTCATCCCTACTTTGTGACCTACTTTCAAGTTGTCATCGTGGGTTGTCGACGTACGAGATTTGTCGCTGCGCAAGGTTGTGCGTGCTCTGTTGATAGATACATTTTATGCTTTGGTTTACAGCAAGTTTATATTTTGTTAATGTTTTCCTATATCAATTATGTGCCATTCTTTTCAGATTTTCTTCCATTTTATGCTGTGAATGGAACTCTTCTATAGGTTGACTTAGTTAAGTACAACCCGAATTAAATAAACCAGCACCTCTTTCTTTTCCGTTCCTCGGGACTCTAACCCTCATTTGGGGGTCTAGGTTTTAGGGTGTGACAATATATGCTTGCCACCTGCATGCAGATTTACGGGTGTCCCTGGTCTTTTAATTTCTCTGAGAATTTTATATTTATATATAAATATCAAAACCTTTAACTTTAATGGATTTTCTCATGTTTCGCTCCTTAATCCTAGCTTGGCTTCTCATGCAGATAAGGGAGGCGAGGCCAAAGGTGACACTGGTGACGAGGATGGCGACGTCAGTGGCGAACTACGACTACATAGTGGACTAGCAAGGAAAGGCGGGGGGATGTGTGTTGCTCCACCACCAACCAAGCATAAGCCACCACACATGGCAGGGGGATGTGTGCGCCCTCCCTTTTGAAATTGAGTAGGGGGAATGTGTGCTGCTCGGCCATGTTGTGTGCTGCAGCACCTCATGTCGATGGATATGGGGTTTAGGGAGGAGCTAAGGGGGCTCATGGAGGGGAGTGCCGATGGGTGCTCAGTGTCGAAGGTGTTCGTGAGGGGGAGGTACATGGGAGGGGCGGAGGAGGTGATGTTGGTGACGAGGATGGCAGCATCAGTGGCGAACTACAACTACATAGTGGACTAGCGAGGAAAGGTGGGAGGATGTGTGCTGCTCCACCAACAACTAGGCACAAGCCACCACACATGGTGGGGGGATGTATGCACCCTCCCTTTCGAAATTGAGTAGGGGGATGTGTGCTGCTCAACCATGTGCTTTGGTGTGCTGCGACACCTCATGTCGATGGACATGCGGTTCAGGAAGGAGTTAAGGGGGCCCATGAAGGGGAGTGTTGATGGGTGCTCGGTGTCAAAGGTGTTCATAAGGGAGAGGTACGTGGGAGTGGCAAAGGAGGTGCTAAGGCTATAGGAGGGGCGGCTGGCAAGGATGGTGCTGTGGGTCGAGGTTCTTCCCATGCTTTCGATGCTACTGGTCAAGAGGTGAAGGGAAAGGGGGAGGAGAGAAGGGGAAGGGTGGGGTGGTGGTGCTTTACTATGCTACGACTCTGCATACGACTCTGCATGTACTTGGACACATGCTCCAAGTTGCATACATCCATTAATGAACATTCTTTATGCTGTGGATTTTATCAAGAAAAAAAATCTCCTATATATTATTACTCTAAATTTTATTCAAAGGCCTCAATCAACTGACCTTTCCATCCGTACCTGCAAAATTGATGATTGGGATCCTGCCACCGAACGTGAGCTGTGTCTATCTTTTGTGGTCTTTTCCAGATCCAACGGATCGCAGGTCGTGCATCGTCTCGATTATAGCGTAAGATTTGGCTTGCACATATATACCATTACCCAAATAAATTTTATTCAAAATAAAGAGTACGATAGTCTCAATCAACTGACCGTTCCATCTGTACCTGCGAAATTGCTTACATATCAATATTTTATTTTTATATATAATTAATTTTCAACAGATACATTACTGTATGAATGTAAAAGTATAAAAACCAATCCCCATAAGAGTAAACAAATTAAATATAAGAAAGATTAATATAATTTTTAATTGATGTATTTTTATTTTTATAAGTAGAAAATGAATAAATTTAAAATATATTATCTAATTTATCTTGATTTTCGATTAATAAAAAGTAAAATATATCAATCAAAAAATAAAAAAATAGAACACATTACAAAATATATTATTTAATATATTTTGATTTTTAATCGATATTTAATTTTATATATGTACTCTCATAATAATATATTTAATATTAATTTCTAATGAAAAAATATAAGATAAAAGGATCTATGGTGAAGATAAAATTTAAAATGATGTTAAATAATATATTAAAAAAATGAAATAGAAAAAGAAAAATATAAGAGAGAGAGACACAATGCAGCAACAAAAAAAAAATGAAAAGAGGAAACAAATGGTAGTCTCCTGAAATAACACTACCGTCTCCTTCGGACAGTTAATTAAGTATAATATATGATCCATATTCGTATTCACCTTTTCTCTTGTTTTAGTATTTGGGCGTGGCTTCACTTGCTTGTCTTGCTTCTCATCCTTGCCCTTTTGACTCTATATCTGAAAGATAGCCTGTATAGAACACTTTTCAGGATATCCAGATATGGTACAACCTGAAAAAGATAACTTCCACCAGATTTCATACCCCAGTCAGCTTCATCATGCAACTCAATTTGTAACATGTGTATCATGATCTTTTCTAGAATAAGGTAACCTTAGTTCAGCACGTCACCTCCTCCTACAGCACGTAACCTTAGTTGGCGGTGCTATGTAAAGAAAGCCGTGGAATTATAAAGAAGTCCGTCATAATATCGTTCCAGATTAAACCTACAGAGCTACCTATCTAACAATTTCATTTCACCCCCTTACGAGGAAAGAAAAATCCTCATTAAAACTTCATGAATAAATCTAAGAGGTCCAGTGACTTGATGACCTGACAGACCCAACTACTCGGTGTCCTATTGAATCCAACTTAGTCCAAGGACCTGATAAAAGATACTATTGACTAAAGTTGAAACGGACGATTGTTGTGTCGATGTTTGCAATGGTAGTCTACGTCGGTTACTAAACTTGAATTCTATTAATAGCCAAATCACGTGATCTTGGGGGAGGCTACAAGACCCATAATCAAGAGGGTTCATCTTATAAATACTTAGGATGGATTAGCTTTAATTCTTTACGTAATCAGAGAGAAGAAAATACAAGTGAGTGCTATTGTATTACCTAAAATCATACTTGTGAAATTTGGGAGAATCACTCTCTCCCCAGGTGTAAATCTTTTCTTGATAGAACTGGATTATCAACCCTTGATGTAATCTCTATTATATCTATTTATTTAAATCAAGACTCCTAATCTCATGGTCTAAATCAACCTTAAAAGAAAAATGAATTCAAATGTTGAACCTACGCACTAGATTGACAGCCACGCATGGTACTAGGAGTGTTCATTTGACTCGATGATATCGGGTACCCAATTTGACCCATGAATTTTGACCTTACTGGGTCGAGTACCCATGTACTAAGTATGGATCGGGTACCCGTTAGTGTTGACCTGTCACTTACCAGGGCCCCATTTGGGCACCCATTGGGACATCCACGGGTATCCGTTAGGTGACCCATCCAATTTGGGTACCCATTTGACCATCCCAATCTAGTGATCACCAAGGGTCACGACGGCTACGTTGGCCTTGTATGTAGCAATTGTGCCCTCCCCAAACATCTCTGCAGCTCACGCACCCCACACGCGAGGTATTGCCCCCTCCCTCTACTGCCATCATCTCCTAAAGGACCCAAACCGCCTTGCTCTCCTCCCTCGACCTCCCTACCACTGAGCCCCTCTTCCGCCGCATGCCCGAGAAGAACAAGATCTCCTATATAGTAATACTTTATGCCCTCCTCTACAACCCCTCCTACCTCAACAACTCCAGCAGACTGTTTATAAGATGCCCAAGGACATCGTCACCTAAACCACCATAATAAATGGCTATTGCTTCGTTAACTACATCAACGACACCCATAATCTCTTCAACTCCATGTCCAAGCAGAACGTCATCTTCTAGACCGTCATGATCTTTGGGTACACCCACAACTCCCGCATCGATCTCACTCACAAGTTATTTGAGGTTATGCCGAAGAGAAATGGAATCTCCTGGATCGCCATGGTCATTGGGTATGTCCACTCCCGTCGTGACCAAGAGGTGCTCAAAATGTTCCATGGCAGGCTCAAGAATCCTATCGTCACGTGCAATGTTGTGATCCTTTAGCTCAAGTAGAATAGGCACGTGCAAAATGTAAAAGTCACACACATTGAGTCTAAGTTAGTTACTACGTTATATTCATGTGCATCTTATTTCTCTTTTTAGCCGAATTTTATATATTTTATTTTATTTTAAATAATTTTTATAATTTTTTATAATTTTATTTTAAACTATTTTTAATTATTTATTTTTCATTTTTAATTTAAATGATTATTTTATATTTTTATTATTTTATTTTAATTATATTTTATATTTTTAAAATTTATATTTTAGCTAAATTGATTAATTGGGTACTCGATGGGTACCCATGACCCAATTTGACAAAGTTAGGTACTCTATCCATTGGGTATGTTTGAGTGAGTCGGGTCAACCCATGACCCAATCAATATTGGGTCAGGTTGGGTTGGGTGAAAATGGGATAGGTACCCAACCGATGAACAACCCTACATGCTACAATTAGAGCCACAAAAATTGAGATAAAGTGGATTTGTACATTGTACATGTTCTTTAAGTAACGTGTAATACTAGGCATATGGTATCTCTCATTTTTTGACGTAAATTTGCTCTCACCTAAATATGGCTAAGTTTTAGGAAATAATGGATGGATCAGAATCAACTAGCATATAATATATTACACCTTAATAAAAATGATATTTCCTTTTTTTTTTTGAAACATGAGATATTTTATTAAAGGAAACCAAAGATTACAAGAAGTTGCAACCTCAAAGGGAAAGGAACAAGAACTTTTTCCTAATTTTGACCTTCCCATCATCCACCGCAGGATTATCTAAAAGAAATGTGGAAAGATTTGAACCTGTTATTCGTATGCTTTCATCCTAATTAAGCTACTTTTGGGATGGTTTCTGTCCAGAGGATACCGACACATTATTTAAATGGGGCACGTGCCTCGAGTTATGGAAAAAATTTTGACACATAGTTGCCACTTCTATATATGGGGGCTGATAAATGTCAGTTTATCATCATTTTTATGTCCCAAAACTAACCTAACTCTTAGGATTTTAACTCTACAAATGGATTTTTGGGCTGCATTTAGGCATTTACCTAAGATAGGCATGCAATGCATTTTAACGTATTTTTGATGCATTTATCTAAGTGTTAGGATTAAGCAAAATGTCAGATCCCACACATCTTAGCACTCAGGAAGGCAGAAGATGAAGAAGAAGCCCCTATTAGCTGGATCCCAGCTTGATCCAACTCATTTCAGCTGAATCCCAACTAGATCCAGCTCATCCCAGTTGGATCCTGATTGCATAGCAAAAATACACCAACAATTGTGCCGTCTTATGCTATTTCCTAGCATTGCCAGTGCATATTAGGTATCCATAGTCGCATTTGTAAAAATACACGCATGCATGCATTTATTTGAGAGGGGAGGAGAGTGAAATAAATGACCTTGAAATTTACATTTTTCCTCAAGTGCTGCTTTGCAAAATTCACCACTTTATTTTTATTTTTATTTTTTATTTGACTTTCTTCTCCGCGGCTACATGGCATGGCTGGCCTTCCTCGCTCCATTCTCTGCAACAAGCTCTCCCTGCCAGCCATGCAGAGCCATGCATAGCCAGGGCATGGCTGTGCATGCCTTCTTCCTCTTTACAAAGGCACGGCCGTCTTCTTGCAAAGAGAGCCTGGTCCACCCAAAAAAAACACACCACAGCAGCTTCTTCTCTAAGCCGTCTCCTCCCCTCTCCCCTCCATACGCAGCCACTCCTCTTTGGGAGCCACACTGCGAGTAGGAGCAACTCACAGTGGTGCACAACCACCACTGTGAGTCCCACCACCGCCCAGCTCATCAAAGAGCCGGTGGGCGTGGTGGTCCTCCCCGCTCTGATTTCACCTTTCCAAGCAATTTCCGCCATTGCCACAGAGCCGAGCTTTGAAGCTCAAGCTCCGCAATAGCAGCAGCAAGGCGTCGGCCATCGCGCACCCTATCACAGCTTCTCCGCGTGCGCGCCTACAGGCTGCCCTCACCTCCAGCACGCACCTGTAGGCCGCCCTCGCCCCTCTCCCCACACCCTGTCGCGAAGTGCCACCCGCAAGCCAGCAGCCGACGCAGCTTCTCCGCACGCGCTCTAGCCGCTCACACCTCCCGCACTCACAGAACCAGACACACCCGGTCGTGCGAAGCCGAGCGGCACTATAGCCACTGTTCACGCTAGTCAGCGGAACACTTTGGCTACAATGCGGTGACCAGTAAGTTTCTCACTTATCCAGTCACCCGGCACGTCGCAACTTGTGCTAGCCCGTGCCCGAGTCTCGCCCCGCGCCCGCTCCAATGCCCGCCCGCGCGTCTGCGTTCGCCCACGTCTTCGCCCGCTTCAGTGCATAGCGCCTTCGCCCGCACCCGCCTCTTCGCGCAGCGCGGTGCATTGCGGCCTCTCTTCCCCGTGCCCACTCCCTCCAGCGCGTGCCTCTCCGTGCGCCTACGCGCCTGCGCGTGCGCATGGCCATCAGACGACGCCCTGCTGCGCGCGGACGACTTAACTCCAGCCTTCTTCACTCCAATAGAACCGAGCTCCCTCTCTCTTTCTCTCTCTCTCACAGCACTCTCTCACACCTGTAGACACATATGCACACACACTCTCATACACACACCCACTCACTTATACACTAATATATATATATATATATATATATATATATACATATACTTATATCTATACATATAGTAGTACCTATATAACTAAGTATTAGTATACATACATACATACATACATACATACATACATATATATATATATATATATATATATATATATATATATATATATATATGTATGTATGTATGTATGTATGTATACTAATACTCATCTATATACTTATATATATATATATATATATATATATACATATATACATATATTTATATACGTATAAATATATATATATATACATATCTATCTACATATATCTATATACATATATTACTATATATATATATATACATATATATATATACGTCTATATAGTTATATATATATATATATATATATATATATAAGTACACATATACCTATATAATTAAAACCATATATATATATATATATATATATATATATATATATATATATATATATATATACACATATAGATATATATTTATATATATACATATATATATTTTTTCATATCACCTACCATACGTTGTATCGCGGGAATATCTGCACCAGTTGCTGATATTCCCCGATACATGCATACAGAAAGCGTTTTCATACACATCTTCCACCATCCATCCTACACTCCACGCGGCACTTCGTCCTGTTGGTTACGTCTTCCTAGACAACGACCGACTCGACACCGTGCTACACACCATCTCCACCTCCACCCCCACTGATGAGTCCATTTTAATGGACTAATAGAAAGCCTAAGTAATTATCTTTTAACAATTTAGGCTTGTCAATAACTACACTAAGTTATAGAATAATTGTATGCATCATGATTTAATTCTATAACATTCTATGACTTAATGTGTAATGATTATGTCTTTTTATTTGCAGGTAATAAAACCTAGAAAGAACAAGGGTAGGGGGATAATTTCCCCAACACATCCAGCCGCAGCCGTGATTCTTCCCCCCTCCCCCGCCGAACTTTGGGGCAATCTTCTCCAACGGTGGCCGGCCAAAAACAGAAAGGGATTTGCAAATCTCTGGATTGGCGCACTGAGGGCGAGAGAGGACTTAAAAGTGAAGAGGCGGCGTGCACAAGAGGAATCTTTCCCCTTCGCGGGGAAGGGCTTCACCGTGGAAAAGGCTTACCCTGTGACCCACCGCGTGCACTGTTCGCCAAGCACCCATCTCCAGCCGCATCCTCCCTTCCAGCGCCATCGCCCCACAGCCGCTCCAGCACCCGCAGGCACTTGCTACCGCCTTCAAGCAGGTGCCTACTCTGCCTTCACCATCACCCTCACGTCCCGCAGCGCATCCTCCTTGCGCACTGCAGAACAACCGCACGCCATCACTCCTTCGCAGCCGCGCCCGTAGGTGCTCTCAACCGCGCGCCACTCCTCCCTGCAGAAGGCGCTCACGCGCTCTCTTCCTGCAGCGCACCATCCAACGCGCCCGCCAGCCCCTTCCATCTCCCTGCAGGCGCACGCCCTCTCCGCCCGCGTGCTCCACCTCCAGCCACTGCAGCGCCTCTGCTTCCTGTCTTCAAGCACTCACCAACTACAGCCACCTCCAGCCGTCAAAGCAGCGTGCTCCACCGCCCATCTGTGACCGCAACTGGCAGGCAACCACGAACCAGCACACGCGCAAGCTCGCGCGCTCCACCTCCAGCAGTAGCCGCCTTCTTGCTCCATAGGCCGGAGCTCCGGCCACCGCCGCCGGCCAGCTCCGACCACCTCCGCCGCCGCCGCTGCCACCATCGGAAAGCTCTTGACTTCGCCATCCTCTTGAGCCCTACATCGACCCCCGCGGATCTCTCTCTCTCTCGCGAGGAAGAGAGAGAAGAAAAGCTATGTTTTTGTTGCAATTAGAAATTACATTTAATGCCATTGCCAGCAATTTCATTTTTTTATTAATATTATATTGTGGCAGAATTGCATTCACGCACTCACAGTTATTTCTAATTGCATAGTATTAATATTGGTTAGTTTAAAGATTGATTTTGGACTTGATTTAAGTGCTAATCATCTTTAGTACACATCACATGAAAATTGCACTAATTCATCCTAAATTTATTGAGGATTTCTGTGAGGGAAAACTGCACTTACACCCTTAACTTTTTAGGTTATTGCAAATCTACTTTCCTTCACATTTTAAGTCCAATTTGAAAAGGAATTTCGCACTATCTGAAATAACATTAAATAATTAAAGTATTGAGTGCATCATTGCCTCCCTGTGGACACGACCCGCTCTTCTGCGAGTGGTTAATTTTCATTGTTTTTGATTCGTCGATTTTTCCACCACTTAAATACTATAACGCTAAGCGAAAAGTCGATACGTCACCCACCCCTTTATACATATATAATATATACCTATATATATACTATTTTTACTTTATTTCTGCTTCTCTTTCTTACCAGTAAAAAGATAAAAAATATATAAAAGAGAAAAGATAATCCTTGACTTGCAGGTACTCAGTCTTGCGAAGACTAGTTTTGAAACCCTGATTTGGCTCAAAGCCAAGAACCTGATTTTGAGGGTGTACCTCAAGGACAAAAATTATCAGAAAAAAATCTTAAATAGAAAAACACAAAAAATACAATAAACGAACGGAAGAGATTCATTATAGGAAAGGGTAGAAACTTCTTCTAATCCCACTTCCCTGAGTTCGACCATGGGCCTAAAAGTGACCAAGATAAAATCAAGTAGGCCAGGTTAAAAATTTTTGTAAAGAGATGGTTAGGCTCGAATTAGGTTAACCACTATACACATTTCAACGATAAAATCACCATATTAACACAACCTATCTGGGCCCGACCACACTCTTTTCTGGCGTCGTTGCCGGGGAAGTGCTCATTCAAGTAAGTTTTTACTCCATTCCTTTAATTTTTCTCTTCTCACACCCTTCTCTTCATGGGTGTTTTTGTTTGTTACTGTGCAGGTGAACCTGTTGCAAGGAGAAGACAGGCAGACGAAGTCGGAAACGTGGGCAGATCTAAAGCGGGAACGAGAGCGTGAAGACGCCGGCACCGCACTGGAGCTCCGCACACATTGCTGAACAAGTAGGTCTTCCTTTCTTAGCAACTTAGGTCAACTTGTCACCTTAAGAAAAAAAAACAACTAATAAAAAAAACTAAAAACTTCTTGGGATCTCTTGGGGCAAGTGGATTAAAAATCACTTGTTTGCTTGTTTGTCATCACTCCCACCGCCCCGGGATTTCCTGCCAAACTTCGCATAGCGAAGATCCTAGAATCTTAATTCTTGAATCTTTCGCCGTGTGAAGTATTCTTTGAGGCAAAAATAAAAAGATTGACTGCACCCCTCTTTGCCTCATTTATCTGCAATTCGGGATCACCTTTTTGGTGGGGAGACTTGGAATTGAGTTGATTCTAACCCCACCACGACCTTTCATGTGCCTAAGATTCGATCCCAAATACTTCAACCCTAACAATTTGATTCTCTTTATCTTTTGGTTGAGCCTTGTGTGTGGACATCTTTTTGGTGATTGAGAGTACTTGAATTGAAGTGCTTTGGCTCCCTTTCACATTAATCTAAAATTGATTCGTGCATCTACACATAAAAATCTCCATCTAAGGAAGCCCATTGCATGTTAGCATGCATTAACCAACTGACATTGAAGAAGGGTTTGTTGGGCTTAGAAGAAAACTTGTATTCTCTCAAAACCAAGAGATTGGTTGAATTGGTATTTCAGCGAAATCCTAAAATCCATACTACTTAAGGCTGAACTCTAAAAACCATTCACCAATTAAAACTTCAATTCGGGGAGATTTCCCCATTGCATGCTTGTTTTACACACTCTAAAAATCAATCACTTGGGCATTACCCGTAAATAATGCCCTTCACATTCCAGAAACACTTGATCCTAAGCCTCTAACTAAAATTGGTAGCAACCTGACCCTTATTAAGGATTGGAGGTCTAACTACCTGCGTGTAGCGCCTACGTGCTGATGAGGGTTCCCGCGTGCTATCGGATGTCTAAGACTGGGGCAAACGGCCTTTCAATCTGGCCCAGTGGTTCCGCGATGCTCGCATTCAGTTCCGTAAGTCGTGATAGTAGGTAACTTAGATCTTTAGGTCTAAGGGTACACTGTAGAGGTTAAGAATTTGATTGTATTGATTTGTCATCAAGTGTACCTTTACGGCATCATTTCGCTCATCTCCTGTTCCCTTCTTATCTCCCCAATTCTTCCTACGGTAGTGCATGTTTGAGAGGAGGTCACAAAACCCTGAACTGTGTGAATTGCCTAATAATTTTAGAAAAGAAGCCGCATCATCCTCCTCCTCCACAAATAGGACTGCACGCCCACCCCCAAATCACGAGGGAGGAAACCTTCCTCAAAACCCACTAGGTGGTGGAGCCTTAGATCCCATAACCGCCTCCAAGCCCAAATGGAAATGTATAATGAACAAATTGAAGCCATTAGGGAAACATTGGAGGAAATGCAGAACCCTCCCGAATGGGAGGAGCCTAGGTCTCTTAGCTCTTATCAGAATCCCGTTGCTACAGAGACCATAGGACAAATTCAGGTCCCCATGGGCGGGGACGACTTTGAACTGAAACCTAACATAATTGGCTTGATAATTTTTCACTTCCATGGTCTTGCAAGTGAAGATCCTTTTCTCCACTTGGAAGACCTAACCCGATTGGCTGAAACAGTTAAACCAAGAAATATCGAGTTACCTATAGTCCTCATGAAAATGTTCCCGTTTTCATTGCGGGATAAAGCATCACAGTGGTTACGCACCCTTGGGAGAACCATCCACTCTTGGGAAGAGATGAGAACAGCGTTTCTCAAGAAGTTCTTCCCAATCGGGCGAACCAATGCGCTTCGCCGTGCTATCACCTCCTTTAAGCAACAAAACAGCAAACAATTTCATGAGGCATTGGAGAGATATAATGACCTCCTCAGAAAGTGTCCGAACCACGGTCTGCCTAAGTGGCATATAGCCCAGATTTTCTACTATGGGCTAAATGAGACTTTGAAGCAGATTACAGACGCTTCCTGCAGAGGGAATTTCATTAATAAAGACGAGAATGGAGCATTCGAATTATTTGAAAATATGAGTGAAAACTCAATGAACAATGCCTCCATTGTCGCCTTTAATCGTACCAGCCTGCCTCGAAATGTCCACAAAGTTGACACAAGACCCTCCCATTCATCCACTGATCTCAGCCTTATCGCACAGAAATTGGATGAAGTCTCCGTCGTGCACAAGAAGCTAGACGAGCTTCTGGCCAACCCCACCCGTTCTATGGCAAACACCCCCACCTCACCACTTCATCACAATCCCAATTCTTCCAACACCAGGCTTATTCTGAGAAACCCCGTAAGACCTTCCTTACCGAGTGTCGCGCCGAGCGATTCGGTAAGTCATGTGGATCTGGCTTCTGCGAGACAGTATTTTGACATGGAGGACCAAGCCTCCGTGTGCTCGGACGCGTATTTACATGCGGACACGTCTTCTAGCATAGAAGACGCTTCGCCCTGGGAAACAACCCGTTCTCTACCACTTATAACCCAAGGTGGCGAAATCATCCAAATTTCGCATGGTCCAACAACCCGCAGCGCCAAAACCCCGTGGGTGGACCAATGCGACCGTCTGCACCCGTCATCCCAAGGGCCTAGTCTAATCCTATGGCGAATCCGCCATCAGGCCCTTGCGTACCGCAAGCAGAACACGCATCAAGTTCTTTTGACAAATTGATGCAAATGATGACGGAAATGTCAAAGCGCCATGAAGAGAACATGACCTCTCTTCAGCACCAATTGGCGCAACAGAATGCTGAGATCAGTCAACTACGCATGGCGACTCGATCTCAGGGCACTCTTCCTGCCCAACCTGTTCCCAACCCGTGAAATTTCGTACCCCGTGGTCCTCAACCACAGGTACTACCTTCTCAGGGGTAGGTTCATCAAATTCTGCAGGCTCCGAGCATTCCACCGAGATTTCAAGCTAATCCCGCTACAGCACCTCACTCTTATGTCCCTATTGCGAACCCTCCTTCGCCGTATGATCCCACTGGACCAGCATCGTCCAATGCTATCACTAAGAGGAGCGGTAATCAGACCATCGATCCGCCTCGACCTGAACCTGGCCCATCTTCTTCATCGCCTTCTCATTCGGGATGCGCACCGCATTTGCGAGAGGACGATACACCCAAATTGGTGCCAGAATCAGTCCCATTCCCTGAGGCTCTACTGAGGGAGCCAAAAGGCAAGAAGAAAGATACGCAGGCCTTTGATAACCTGCGTAATTTGTTCAGGGATGTTGAAATCAAGGTACCCCTGCTCGAGGCTATCGACCACATACCTACTGTCACTCGATTTTTCAAAGACTACACAACACCCAGGCGACAGTCAAAGAAAACTAAGAATCCGGTGGTTCTCTCGCCTCATGTGAGTTGTGCTATACTGTCAAATCTACCACCGAAGCAAAAAGACCCGGGCACACTGCTTATTTCCTGCAGCATCCAAGGCTGCAATTTTAACCGTACCTTGCTTGATCTAGGATCTTCCATAAATCTTATACCAACCATCATGCTCGAAAAATTTTCCTTGGGAAATCTGAAACCCACCGCTGTCACATTACAGTTGGCAGATGTTCTGTCAAAATCTCGAAGAGTGTGGTGGAAGACGTGGTGGTTAAGGTCAACAATCTCTATTTTCCTGTTGACTTTCTTGTTTTAGATATGGAAGTTCCTAGCTCACTTTCTGATTGTCCGATCATCCTTGGTCGACCTTTCTTGGCCACAGCCCGAGCCCATATCGACTGCGAGTCAGGCTATATTGAGATTGCCGTTGGATCTGAAAAGCTCAAGCTTAACATCTTCAAGGCAGCCAAGAGCTTTGATTGTGATTGCTTCGAGGATGACACGTCTGACGAGGACATGGCCGTCAACACGTGTATCGAACTAATTGGGACCTATTCTGACTGCTGCGGATTACCTATAAACATTGACGATTGCCTGACCGACACATATTCTGGCGTTCCCCCATCCCTCCCTATTCCCATACCTTCTGACCAAACTTCTGACGAGGTTTTCTTCTCTTCCCATACCTTGTGGTCTAAGTCATATCTGGTCTACTCACCGCTGGTCCACACTCTTAAAGATCGGATTGCCCTTTCTTTCCCGCCAAATCAGGCGGATTTGTAACTCCACACTGGGACCTTGAGCCCATATACTTCTCACTAGGGCTATTCCTTTTTGGATCCATCTATCCAAGAAGCCCCTCTTCTTGGCCAATCTAAGGGCCAACTTCTTCCTCCTAACTTGTTTTCTGATCCGCCTGGGACACTCTCATCCCAAGAAATGCCAGACCTTTCACCATCCACTCCCAAGCTGAAAGAGTTGCCTAGTACACTTAAGTATGTTTTCTTGAGACCAAATGAAACGCTCCCTGTAATCATCAGTTCAAAATTGACCAGGGAGCAAGAGTGCAAACTAATGAAAGTCCTCATGGAACACAAGGCAGCCATTGGATGGTCTTTATCAGACTTAACTGGCATTAGCCCCTCCTACTGCACTCACCGTATATATATGGAGGAGGAGGCTGAACCCTCCTGTTGGGAGATCGTAGCTCGCATTTTTGATAAAAACGTCGTAGTATAGTTGCGAAATACGATCCAACAAAGATATTATTTTGTAAAAATAACAAGACCTTGAGTCCCGGTCGTTCGTCTCTGGGAGGCGTTGTTTTTGCTTTTGAAATCGATCTTAAAGCCGCTCTACTTTATTTAAACGACACGCTGGTGCATAATACATAGGCGGTTAAAGAACAGGCACTTAAATCACGCAAATATGATAATCATTTAGCTCAAGATGATTTCAAACACATAAGAGATATATATATATATAAAATGAAATTTCATTCATCGTGGGAGAGTTGTTGCACAAGGAAATCTAGAGGAAAGCTTATACATGAATGCTTAAAATTAAATCTAAAATTAAATCTAACTACCAGAAAATAATTGCATACAAGAATCAGCGGGGGGATTTCGCATGCATCATTGGGGGAGAAGTAAGACTACTCTACTAAGCAGTAAATGAAAGCAATAAAAATTATGAAGAGCATGATCTAGAGCTAGAAGAATAGAGGGCATTCAGGGGTGGTCCCCGATGGCCTTGGAGTGGTCGAGAGGAGAATGAGGGGCAGCCAATGGAACTTAGGCCGGCCCTTGGAGAGAAGTAGGGTTGATCCAGCGTCCCGGCATGGTGTCCTCCATGGTGGTGGTAGTGAGCTCGTGGAGGTGGCATGAATGGCACCAATGGAGAGCAATTGCCAAGGGAGTGAATGAATGCAAATGGCCACCCAAGGGGTCTTTTTATAGACCTAAGGGAAGCTCTCTAGAGAATTATGGAATTCTCTAGAGAGGCCTATGGTGGGAGCTCGTGGGATAGTGAGAGAGAGAGGGTGGATGGTGGTTTTTAGATCCACTAAATGTGGATCTAAAAATTGAATGGCTCTTGGTTGCTATTTTTGGCAACCAAGGCAACCACACATGGTAGAGAGTTCTAGAGAACTCTAGGCTAGATATTTTCGTGTGGATGGTGTGTGTGGGTCGAAACTTAGGTGGCTAGGTTGATTAGGTTGGGTTCTAGTGGGTTTAGGTCAAGGTAGGTCTCAAATTAGGGTTATAAACCCTAATTCACTAAGGTAAAGTGCAATTAAACTTAATACAAGTTTAATTGGGTGTGTGGAAACTTAATTGAGAGTAAAACAACTCAATTAAGTCAGGTCTAGGTCAATTGGACTCTCACTGAGTCCAATTGGATAGTGTGTGCTGAGATCAGGGCTCAATTGGACTCAATGAGTCCAATTGAATAGGTTGATGGAATTGACTAAGATCCAAGTCAATTAGGTTTAGTGAGGACCTAATTAGGTCCTTAGGGAGGTCTAGAGGTGATGTATTAGGGTTAGGGCACCTTAATTTAGGTTCCTATGGGGTTGGAATTGGGTTTAGGGACCTAGAGATCTAAGATCAAGGCTTAAATCTCAAAACAGGAATTGGATAGCAGTATCGGACATCTAATAATAGAATCAGATGTCTTATACTCAAAAATCAGAAGTCCAGACTTTTTGTCTGGACGTCCAATCAGAGTCAGGAAGGATTTCGGGTTCTGTTTTGGGTATTCTGCAGAAATTGGACGTCTGACAAAGTGTCTGGACGTCCAATAACACTGCAGAAGTGGGTTTGAAGTGTGCGGGAGTTGGGTAAGGGTCCTGGACATCTTAAAACTTATCTGGACATCTAGAGAAGGGTTGGAACTAGGGTTTTAGGGCTTCCTAGGGTGTTGTGACCTAATCTAAGGGTGGCTAAGGCTTGGGGAAGTCTCTAGGCTATCCTAGGGCTAGGATGGACCTAAGCTCTTCACATTTTACTGTTTTATTTCTACTTAATAGAATAGAAAACTTTTAACCCCCTTACATTATTATTCCTACATCTAAACTAGGCCTTCTGCTCCAGCTCTGCTACAACTCCTGTTATTCCTGATCCAGCTTCAGATCCAGCTCCTGATCAGCTTATTGCCTGCAATCGACATAATACACTTAATCAGCACATTATAACATTATTTTATGCATAGCTAAAGGAAAGCAGTAAAGATGCAGATAATGCGTATGTATGCATGAATAACCCTAACTTATGCTAAGTCCTAGCCTAATTTAGGTCAATTAAGACCTATGATTGCTGCGCAATCACCTCCCGCGAGATGCAGCGACGTCTCAACCTTAACATTCGGGAGGTCGTTAAGAAGGAAATCATTAAGTGGCTGGATGCGGGTATAATCTACCCGATCAGCGATAGCCCCTGGGTGAGTCCGATTCACGTCGTGCCCAAAAAGGCGGGACTCACCATCCATGTCAATGACAGGGGCGAATCCATCCCTACACGCACTCCTACATCTTGGAGAGTGTGTGTAGATTATAGGAAACTCAATGCTGCAACTAAGAAAGATCACTTTCCGCTACCTTTCATTGACCAAATCGTAGAGCAATTAGCGGGAAATAAATTTTTTTGTTTCTTGGATGGATTCTCAGGATATAACCAGGTGGCAATTGACCCCCAAGACCAAGAGAAAACCACTTTTACTTGCCCCTTCGGCACCTTTGCATTTAGAAGGATGCCGTTCGGACTTTGTAACGCGCCAGCAACTTTCCAGAGATGTATGCTGGCGATATTCCATGACATGGTGGGTGACTTTCTCGAGGTCTTCATGGATGACTTTTCTATCTTTGGACCATCTTTCGATGAATGTCTTGCCAACCTAACCCGTATCCTTAGGAAAAGTATTGATGTAAACCTCATGCTTTCCTGTGAAAAAAGTAATTTTATGGTACACGAGGAAATTGTTCTCGGACATATCATCTCCGATAGGGGTATTGAGGTTGACAGAGCTAAGCTTGATGTAATTACTGATTTACCTGTGCTTGGCTCTGTCAAACAAATCCACTCCTTCCTGGGACATGTCGATTTCTATAGGAGATTTATCAAAGATTTCTCCAAGATTTTTTAACCTTTGACTCATCTCCTATCAACCGACGTACCCTTCGATATGGGCCCCGACTGCATACGAGCATTCACACAGCTGCGTAACGCTGTCACCAAGGCCCCTGTTCTCCAGCCACCTGATTGGTCCCTCGACTTTGAACTCATGTGTGACACTTCCGACCTTGCAGTCGGAGCCATCCTGGGACAAAGACGTGATAGACACCCCTTCGTGGTGTACTACCCCAGCAAGACGTTGGACGAGGCCCAGCGTAGTTATACTACCACTGAGAAAGAACTACTGGCGGTCGTCTTTGGGCTGGAGAAATTCTGCTCTTACCTTCTGGGCTCACATGTTATTGTTTTCACTAATCACGTGGCCATTCGCCATCTCATGCACAAGAAGGATGCCAAGCCTAGACTGATTCATTGGATCCTTCTGCTCCAAGAATTTGACATTGAGATTCGCGATAAGACCGGAGCCCAGAATGTTGTGGCTGATCATCTTTCCAGACTGGATCCTGACCATATTGGACTTACTCTGCCGATCAATGAGATTTTTCCTGATGAGCACCTATTGGCAATTAATGTGGCAAGTGGACCTTGGTATGCCGACATTGCCAATTACCTTACTTCTGGATCCCTTCCACGTGGCTGACCTAAAAACCAGCGCGAGTGTCTCATGGCAGAAGTAAAGTATTATTTCTGGGATAATCCACTTCTTTTTCGGATAGGTGCTGATCAAATCATCCGTCGCTGTATTCCTGACAGCGAATTCCCCAGTGTGCTATCCTTCTGCCACGATCAGGCCTGCGGAGGCCATTTCTCTGGGAGGAAAACTGCAGCCAAGGTGTTGCGGTGCGATTTCTTTTGGCCCTCCCTTCACCAGGATGCACACAATTATGCCAAACATTGCACTAGGTGCCAGTTGTTAGGGTCAATATCACGTCGAGACATGATGCCCTTACAACCCATCATAGCTGCGGAAATCTTCGACATTTGGGAAATTGACTTCATGGGTCCCTTTCCTCCTTCCAACAGCTTCGAATTTATCCTCGTGGCCGTTGACTATGTTTCGAAATGGATCGAGGCTATTCCCACACGCCGTGCTAACCATGTTATATCCACTCGATTTGTCAAAGACCACATTTTTGCGTGCTTTGGGATCCCTCGAGCCATTATCTCGGATGGAGGAAGCCACTTTACCCATGCTTCTTTTCGGGCACTTCTGAGGAAATACGGAGTCCACCATCGTATAGCATCTCCGTATCATCCTCAGACGAACGGCCAGGCAGAGGTGTCGAACCGGCAAATCAAGCAAATTCTCCAAAAAACGGTTCGGCCTGACCGTAAGGACTGGTCCGACAAGCTGATTGACGCACTTTGGGCGTATCGGACTGCCTTCAAGGCTCCCCTTGGTATGTCTCCTTATAGAATCGTTTACGGGAAGCCTTGTCATTTGCCCGTGGAGTTGGAGCACCGAGCTTATTGGGTGGTTCGCCAATGTAACCTCAACCCAGACCTGTGTAGTCGAGAAAGGAAACTCCAACTTCAGGAGCTGGAAGAGCTCCGTCGTGAAGCCTATGATTCTGCCTTAACTTTCAAGCAACGCACTAAGGCTTTTCACGACAGCCATATTCGACGGAAACAATTTGAGCCATCTCAGCAAGTTTGGCTCTACAATGCCCGGCTCAAATTCTTTCCTGGGAAACTAAAGTCCAAATGGACTGGTCTTTTCCAGGTCTCAAGACCATTTCCCAACGGCACCATTGAGATTGAAGATCCTAAATCTGGGCATAAATTTACGATCAATGGGCAGCGTTTGAAACCCAATCTTACTCATGAACCTGTCCCCGTTGGAGAAACTGTTGCCCTGTTGGAGGGTAACTAATTTTTTTGCCTCATTCTGAGTCCAGCTGGGGACGTTAAATTCAGCGCTCGTTGAGAGGCACCCCAACAACACTCACTATCCACCATTACTTTTCACTTCACACCCACCATCCACCCACCCTACCACCCTGCTATATACCCTATACCTCAGCTCTCGTTACCCGATCTTTCATCTTTTCTCTACCCTACCCTGCATGCATATGAGGACATATCATCGTTTGGCATGGGGGGGTGGATAGGCATCCATAGGATCTGGATATTTTAGGGTATCATGCAGATTCTATATATATATATATATATATATATATATATATAAAATGGTGTTTCGTAATGATCTGAAAGCTGAAACAAAAATACAATAAGTGTTTATGGATATTCAACCGTTGTTTTGAAGACTTTCCAGGCCACAGAAGCATGATTCGCTCAGGCTCGGCTTAATTCACTTGAGCATTGACAAGATAGATCGGAATCTCTCCTAACTAAGGACGTATTCTTGTACCTGAGACACCAGCACAGGATCCGTTGGTTTGCTTCTACTCGAGAGCCTAAGTAATCTTGGTTCACACTACACATATCAAGAAAGACCAGGTGAACATAAGATCCAACCCTAGTGTTCATTAGGGAAGGTGGAGTCTTTACCTGTGCGCGCAGGTATACTTTTTATCCCAAACTTTAGTCTTATGTTTTAGGAAAGACTCTTTCCACCAAAAAGAAAAGTGTGATCCTCCAAATAATGTTGTAAGAGATATACTGACACGTGTTTCAAAAAAAAAAAAAGATATAAATAAGTCAGTATATCTCACAAATGTTTGTAAAATCTTCCTACAAAAAAAGTTCTTCTGGGCAAATACCCTATTTTCTTTGAGCCACAAATGTCAGAAAATGGGAGTTGAGTTTTCCGTCATCTTTTTAAGAGTCAATCCGAAGACACGAGCTGAAACTGGGACCAACCTGTACTTAAAAATTCGTGAAACCCTAGGCTTAAGTCTTAATGTTCATCTGGTCAGTCTTGATCATTCACTAAGCACAAGCCATAATCTCTTGAGCTCTCAAATACGGCAAAAACCTCCTGGGTCCTAGAAATCGTACTTAAGGTTTAAATATCAAGAGTCCCGGTTAGTCGAGAGATGATCTATGTCATGTGAGACTTAAAGTACTGGTAGTCTTCTCTGCAATTGGTTCTCACAATATCCAACATTAAACACACTTATGTCGCCTTAGAGAAAATCTTCAGCTTAAGATCATTTCTAAATACAATACAAAAAAATATTTTGCTAGGGACTATTAAAAGATAGGCATGGGGGTATGATTGCACAGCAAAAATACACCAACAATTGTGCCGTCTTGTGCTATTTCCTAGCATTGCCAGTGCATATTAGGTATCCATAGTCGCATTTGTAAAAATACACTCATGCATGCATTTATTTGAGAGGGGAGGAGAGTGAAATAAATGGCCTTGAAATTTACATTTTTCCTTAAGTGCTGCTTTGCAAAATTCACCACCTTTATTTTTATTTTTATTTTTTATTTGACTTTCTTCTCCACGGCTGCATGGCATGGTTTGCCTTCCTCGCGCCATTCTCTGCAACAAGCTCTCCCTACCAGCCATGCAGAGCCATGCATAGCCAGGGCATGGCTGTGCATGCCTTCTTCCTCTTTAAAAGGTCACGGCCGTCTTCTTGCAAAGAGAGCTTGGTCCACCCAAAAAACACACACCACAGCAGCTTCTTCTCCAGGCTGTCTCCTCCCCTCTCCCCTCCATACGCAGCCTCTCCTCTTTGAGGAGCCACGTTGCGGGCAGGAGCAACTCACAGTGGTGCACAACCACCAATGTGAGTCCCACCACCGCCCAGCTCATCAAAGAGCCAGTGGGCGTGGTGGTCTTCCCCGCTCTGATTTCACCTTTCCAAGCAATTTTCGCCATTACCACAGAGCCAAGCTTTGAAGCTCAAGCTCCGCAGCAGCAAGGTGCCAGACACCACGCGCCCTGTCGCAGCTTCTCCGCACGCGCACCTGCAGGCTACCCACGCCCCTCTCCGCACGCCCTATCGCGAAGTGCCACCTGCAAGCCAGCAGCCGACGCAGCTTCTCCGCACGCGCGCCAGCCGCTCACACCTCCCACACTAACAGAACTGGACACACCCGGTCGCGCGAAGTCGAGCGGCACTGTAGCCATTGTTCACGCTAGTCAGCAGAACACTATGGCTACAGTGCGGTGACCAATAAGTTTCTCACTTATCCTGTCACCCGACGCGCCGCAACCTGCGCTAACCCGCGCCCGCGTCCCGCCCCGCGCCCACTCCAGCGCCTGCCAGCGCGTCTGCGTTCGCCCGTGTCTTCGCCCACTTCAGCGCATAGCGCCTTCGCCCGCACCCGCCTCTTCACGCAACGCGGTGCGCTGCAGCCTCTCTTCCCTGCACCCACTCCCTCCAGCGCGCGCCTCTCCGTGTGCCTACGTGCCTGCGCGTGCGCCATCAGACGACACCCTGCTGCGCGCAAACGACTTAACTCCAGCCTTCTTCACGCCAGCAGAACCGAGGTCCCTCTCTCTTTTTCTCTCTTTCTCTCTCACAGCACTCTCTCACTCCTGCAGACACATACACACACACACTCTCGTACACACATCCACTCACTTATACACTAATATATACTTATATATATATACATATATAGATATTTATATATCTATATATATATATATATATATATATTTATTTATTTATTTATTTATTTATATTTATATACATATATATATATATACATATTCTTATATCTATACATATAGTAGTACCTATATAACTAAGTATTAGTATACATACATACACATATATATATATACATCTATATACTTAAATATATATATATATATATACACACATATATATTTACATATATACATATATTTATATACGTATAAATATATATATATGTTATTACCTATATAACTAATTATAAATAGAGATACATATATATATATATATACATACATACATATATTACTATATATATATATATACATATATATATATATATATACATCTATATAGTTATATATACATACATATACATATATATATATATATACACATATATCTATCTATACATATATTTACATACCTATATATATATATACATATATAAGTACACATATACCTATATAATTATAACCATATATATATACATATAGATATATATTTACATATATACATATATATATATATATATATTTTTTTTTTTTTTTTTCATATCACCTACCATACGTTATATCGCGGGAATATCTGCACCAGTTGCTGATATTCCGGGATACACGCATACAGAAAGCGTTTTCATACACATCTTCCACCATCCATCCTAAACTCCACGCAGCACTTCGTCCTGTTGGTTGCATCTTCCTAGACGACGATCGACTCGACACCGTGGTACACACCATCTCCACCTCCACCCCCATCCCTTTATACATATATAATATATACCTATATATATATACTATATTTACTTTATTTCTGCTTCTATTTCCTGCTAGTAAAAAGATAAAAAATATATAAAAGAGAAAAGATAATCCCTGACTTGCAGGTACTCAGTCTTGCGAAGACTAGTTTTGAAACCCTAATTTGGCTCAAAGCCAAGAACCTGATTTTGAGGGTGTACCTCAAGGACAAAAATTATCAAAAAAAAATCTTAAATAGAAAAACACCAAAAACACAATAAACGAACGGAAGAGATTCGTTATAGGAAAGGCGTAGAAACTTCTTCTAATCCCACTTCCCTGAGTTCGACCCTAGGCCTAAAAGTGACCAAGATAAAATCAAGTAGGTGACTGGTCGATCTTTCGCTTTAAAGTCGTTTGTAGTTTAATGTGGTGAAAAAAATCGACTAATCAATATTTAACAAGAAATAACCACTCGTAGAGGAGCAGGTCGTATCCACAGGGAGGCAATAACGTATTAAAATTCGCGCCACTTAAAAATGTTTGTTCGTAGTCAATTTGGACAAGAACCAAGCCAAGATTGCCTTTAGATTAAGGTTTAAGCAAGAAACAATGCTGAAATGGTAATTATGAGAAACAATAGGATATTTTCCGCAATGCAGAATCAATAAAATATGATTAAAATGTGGCAATGGCAGAAAATGTAAATTTTAATTGACGGTTTACTGTAGCAAAACAGGAGAATTTTTCCCCGTTGTCTTGCACGACGAGGAGCTGATGGCTGGGCGCGGGAAAGTCGGAGGAGGTCCCTTGGACCAAGAGCTTCGAATCGGTGGTGGCGGCGAGTCGCGCGGCGGCCGGAGGTGGCCGGACGAGCTCCGGCAGAGGTGCTGCAGCCGGTGAGCTTGCGCGGCCTGCTGGCGTAAGATATGCCGCACGCTGCTGGTGGCGGCTCTGCAGGCGCGGGGGTGGGAGCTGCAGGCGCAGGCGTGGCTGCTGCTGGTGGCGGACGTGCGGGCGAAGGGATCTGCAGGCGTGGTGAGCGCTGATCTGCAGGCGCGGGGAAGAGAGGTTGGCGTTCTACAGCTGTGTGCTGATCTACAGGCGCGGGGGTTGGAGCGGGTGAAGTTCTGCAGGCACGGTTGGACGAGTCTGCAAGCGCGGGAGGATGGTTGCGCGGGTCTACAGGCGAGTGGAGAGCGCTGCAGCCGGTGAGCGCGTGGAGATGGGGAAGGCTGATGGTGGGCGCGGTTGCGCTGGAGGCTGGTGGGTGGCGCTGCAGGCGTGGGCGCGCACAGATGAAGGCGCAGGCGCGGTTGTGGTGGTGCGGGCGTGAACGGTGAGATGGGCGGATGTGGTTGTGCAGGTGCGGGTGGAGTTCAGATGGGTACGCAGGCGGGTGATCGCAGGTGAGCGGGTAGGTTCAGACGTCCGGGAAATTTCCCGGACGTCTTAAGTGAATGAGAAGGTGATTGCAATGATGGTGGTTGTGGTGGTGGTGGTTGGTGACGACGGCAAGGGAGATGCATGCTAAGGTGCTCACGGTAATGCGGGCGAGCTCCGGATGGCGGTGTGGCCTGTCACACCACACGCCCACGGTGGTGGAGACTCGCCGCCACGGTAGAGGCCGGCAGTATGGAGTGAAGAGAGAAGTTCTCTTTGCACAGTGGTGGGTCGTGGTGGAGGCCTGCCTCGCTCAGCATCCTCTCTCCTCCTTTTGTAGCGGCCTGCACAAATTTGAATGGAGAGGCGGGAGCAGATCCACCTTCTCTGCCGATCCATGAATGCGCTTTTAGTGAGGCTGGAGGCGTTGTAGCGGCAACCGAGCCGTTTCTAAGAAGAAGAAGAATAAAGGATATTATTAAAATATTATGGTTATTTATATACAAACCCTCAAGTTTTATGTTAACTAAAATAATGTACTTAATTAGTTAATTAATTAGATGAATGGCATTCTAAGCTAATTCTAAATGCACTTAAAATATGAATGCAATGCATGGATTATGTAATTAAATTAAAAATATGAATTAATCTATTTACATCCTAATTTATGCTAAATAAATGTTAGAATTATCCTAATGTTTAGGCATTTAAATACTTAAATAGCCCACAACTATGGGCTAATCAAATACCCCCATGCCTAGTTTTTGCTAGTCCCTAGCAAAATTAAGCGAAACCTAGCACTCTAAGTAGACTAGTCAACTCACTTAGTCTTCCTTCAGAAGCATATTAAGTTCAGGTTCTAGACCCAAGATTCCTAAGTAGTTGCTAAGTTACAGACTAGGTCAGCTAAAGACGAGTTGTAGGCACAAGTTTCCCTGATTTCTGACTCTACCCTAAAGTTTAATGATCCCTGAGATTAAAGCATCCGTGCCTGTGTATTGGTCTGAGTTATTTGAGTTAAAGGATTTTTTTTTTTATTTACTTTTTTTTTTTTATTCTTCTAAGTCTAACCTCAGATCAGCTATCAACACGGTCTGTGTCGGATTCATTATCCCCATTACCATACCTCGAAGGGTGCCTGGCTTTCGATGCTTCGAGATAGCACCGCCCATAACGACCCCAAGAACTCCTGGCAATCGACACTTCGAGATAGTATCGCCAATGGATTTCTTAAGCAAATTCAGGCCTATGGCAATCGGCACTTCGTGATAGGGTCGCCCATGGTACCTGAACCACACAATGCGCTTACATGCCCCCAGTAGGATGGATATCCTAAGAGACAAGCGCCGAGGAGGTAATATGTTATCATCGCATCCTCAAGGTGAGTATATACTCGACCTCTCCTGCGGCGGGAACTCTTCCAATCAAAATGTGTTTTCAAGCCTCTCTTAAGTCAAAACTAAGAGAACCAAATCTCTTTTCAGAAAGACAGAAATTAAGTTGATTACCAGACCAAGTGTGTGAAATTTGGATGCTTGGGTTACAAGGACCCGTAAACCAAAAGGTAGAATAAGACTCCAGGTACTACCCCACCTTTTAACTCAAACCCTAGCTTCCCTTCCTCAACCTCTTGAGGAATGGTCCGCAACTTAACTCCTACTTAAGTTTTTAAGTCCACAAAGGACCCTAAAGGGCTAAAGCTAGTAGCTCATTTAGCTTCTAAAGTTTGACCCTAGAATTAACTTAGTCTACCCTAGAGTTCTGATTTGCTTAAGACTGCAAGATCTAGCCAGTTAAGCTCAAAATCTTTTTTTTTTTTTATATATGATATAAACAAAATGCCTCAGGTCCTCTCCCCCATGCCTGGTTCAAACAATGTCCTCATTGAAAATAAAAAAAAAATAGCTAAAGGAAGATATTACCTGAGGCGGAGAAAGGTAGGAGCTAAGGCTCCTCAAGAGTGACTTCGTCAACCAGATGGCCATCTAAAGTTATGTACGGTTTTAACCGTTGACCGTTGACGATAAAGGGAGTTGCTGAAGAGGAAGGATTTTTTATCTCCACAGCTCCATGGGGGAATACTTTGGTGATTATGTAAGGCCCATCCCAACGAGATTTTAATTTCCCAGGAAAAAGCTTAAGTCTGGAATTGAAAAGCCAGACTTGTTGGTTGGGTTCAAAGGTCTTTTGAAGAATAAACTTGTCATGCAAGACCTTAGTTCTTTCTTTATAAGCTTGAGAGGTGTCATAAGCATCATTCCTCAGCTCCTCAAGCTCACTTAATTCTAGAAATCGTGCCTTACCTGCCTTCTCTAAGTCCATGTTAACACTTCGAATAGCCCAAAGTGCTTTATGTTCCAACTCAACAGGTAAATGGCACGCTTTTCCATACACAATCCGAAAGGGAGAAGTACCCAAAGGGGTCTTATAGGCCGTTCGATAAGCCCACAAAGCATCATCGAGCTTTTGGGACCAATCTTTCCTATCAGGTCTAATGGTCTTTTCCAAAATATTTTTTATCTCCCTATTTGATACTTCAACCTGGCCACTTGTCTGAGGGTGGTAAGGGGTAGCAACCTTGTGAGTCACTCCCAAACTCTTAATTAACCGATTGAAGTGGTGGTTTCGGAAATGAGGTCCCCCATCACTTATAATAGTCTGGGGGCAGCCGAAACGGGATATGATATTGGCCTTCACAAATTTCAAAACCACAGAGTGGTCATTTGTGCGCGTAGGAATGACCTCTATCCATTTAGAGACATAATCAACTGCCACCAAGATATATTCAAAACCATGGGACGACGGGAAGGGGCCCATAAAGTCAATTCCCCACACATCAAAAATTTCAACAGGTTGAATAGGATGTTGAGGCATTTCATTCCTCTTCCCAATCGTTCCAGTCCGTTGACATCTAATACAGGCCTTAACAAAATTATGAGAATCCTTAAATAAGGAAGGCCACCAAAAACCGGACTGGAGAACCTTAAAAGCAGTTTTCTTAGCACCAAAGTGTCCTCCACAATGAAGTTCATGGCAAAAAGTCAGCACACTTTGTTGTTCCTCTTCAGGCACACAACGTCTCAATACTTGGTCTTGTCCAATTCTGAATAATTCTGGCTCTTCCCAATGAAAATATCTTGCTTGAGAAATGAATCTCTTTCTTTTCTGCTCATCCCAAGAGTAAGGAGTTTGTCCAGTGACCAAGTAATTTACAATGTCTGCATACCAAGGTAAAGTTGATGTTACCGCCATTAGAGTTTCATCGGGAAATGTCTTGCGAATGTCTTCAGAAATAGAGTCATTAAGAGGAAGGCGAGACAGGTGGTTGTTTGTCGCGCTTTTGTGCGGTTTGTTAAAAGATAATATCGCGTTGTAATATAGCCGCTAAAGCGTTCAAAACAAATAAAGATTTTTATTACTCGAAAACCGGAGTATCCGAGGTCGAACACAGGGAGCAATCTCAGTACTTTGTAAAACCCAAGAATACAACTGTTACATGCAAATATAATTGATTCAAAGAGTTTTTAGAAAAAGTAGAATTAGACGTCTGATTTATGTATCAGACGTCTTAAATGTGATCTTTCTTTCTTTCTTCCTTCTTCTCCTTTCTGCTTCTGTATCTTTCCTTCTGCTTTGCCTTTCTGATCTCTTTGCAATCTTCCCTTGTCCTTCTTCTTCTTCTCTGCGAAGACTTCTAATCTTTCTGCTTTCCTTCTCCTGCGAAGGCTTCTTTCTTCTTCTTCTGTCTTCTTCTTTGGCTTGCTTTTCCTTCTTCTACAGCGGCCAAGTCCTTCTCCTGCGATCAGCCTGCCTGCACAGGAGCAAAACCTAACCCTTCTCCCTCTACCCGCGCGTCTCTCTCTCTCAAGCAATTCACTCAGAGCTGCTCTCCCAGAGCCACAGGCATTAATCGGGTCGGATCGTACCCGGGACCAGGCACACCTGAAGGTGGTGTGATGCGCGAGGAGTGCGTAGGTCTAGGTCAGGTCGGATCCGCCAAGTCCGCGTGGTCAGGTCGCGGACGAGGCGGGTGTGGGGTCAGTGAGGGACCTCACCCCTGTGCTTACTGAGGCGATAAAGGTATATCACAAAACCAATTTATAGTGTACCTGAGGTTTGTAATCCCACGATGTGGGACTAAAGGTTTCGTCCTTCCCTCACGCGCGCCCGCAGACTCTCGTGTGCAATTGCCCACGCTGAAGGCCCTGCTGGTGCTCCTTGCTGAACTCAGTCACCTCGCGACACTTGCGAGAGGCTGCTGCACCTGCCGCCTGGGAAGCCTGACGCCTGCTGCTGCTCCAAGCTTCCTACTACTTCGGCTGTTAATGGCGGCCGGGGCGTTCACCTGAGATTCCACAGAACGGCCTATTGGCCCAATCAGAATAGCTGGAAACCTTCGCCGTGGCACGGCGAAGGCGGTGGGTGATGCTGCAGGTTGTCGATCGGCCTAGACGTGCGTGCCTAGGTCAACCTGTGGCCGGAGATGGTGGGTTGTTCGGGGGGTGGTTATGGAGGTCTGGAGTGGTAGTTGTGGGGTGGAGCGAGTTCCTGGTGGTGAGGCGGAGCTCCCGAGGTGGTTGGCGAGTCGTGTGGAGTGGCGGAGTGGTGTGGGCGGCTCGCCGGAGTGCGGTCGGAGGCGAGGAAGATGAAGGCGGATAGGTACTGTCGAGGGGTAATCAAGTAAAATAGTTGGGGGAAAAGAGAGAGGAGAGGGTAGAGAACGTATCTGGGGTTGTCTGGAGGGAAGGGAGGCGGCGGAGAGGACGGCTCGTAACTGCCGTCGTCGGGGAAGAAAGACCCTGAGGGAGGAAGCGGCGACGAAGACGATGTCAGAAGCGCACGCGCGGGGTACAGCGTGACGCGGGAGGAAGCGGCGGAGAGGACTCTGCTGCTGGTATGGCAGCAGAGCGACAAGAAGGAGGGAAGGAGGTCGCCGGAGCTTGTGGGTCGTTTGGCCGGAGATGGGAGAGGGAGGAATTTGGAAGGGATCTCCGTCAAAATCAAGCTTAGCCTCTTCGGCCGGAGTTGTGGGTTCTTATATAGGCGCTGGACTGAGTGTGCAGGGCGTGAAGGACACGTAATTGCCTGAGGTTGGTCACCGGAGATGGAAAGGAGTTAGGATACCCAAATCTCTCGTGCGTTCGCACGAGAGATTGAGTTCACACCAGTGATTGTAATTGACTTTATAAGGAAGGGAATTCCTCAGAGAATCCTCCTTCCATTTCTGGGAGGGAATCTCTGAGGGATTAGAGAGCAATCCCTCTCCGAACCTCGCCGGAGCTCGGTTCTGCCCTAGTAATGGCGGCAGGACCGGTTTGCAAAGGAGGCGAAGAACCTAGGGGGTTCTCTGCAACGGTATTCAAAAGATAGGGACCAATTTGTGATTTGGGTGTACTAAATTGCAAAGTAGGTCAAGATGACCCCTCCTTAGGTCCAAATTTTGGTACAAACCTAATTTTGACCTAAGGAATCCAATGGCGAAGTTAGATTTCAGGTTTGACCTCGTTTGACTGGACATTTTGCGTAAAAACCCAAATTAGGTTAATTGAAGAGCTAGGACCCTAATCTAGGTCAAACTAGGTTCCAAAGGCCAAATTAAGTGTTCTAAACCCTAGAGTATGTTTTTCCATGATTTATAGAGGGTTTACTTGCTTTTTGTTCTGACCGAAACCTTGTTAATTTAAGCGGGTCTGTTTTAGGGTTACCAAGTGTCATTTAGTTCTTAGATTGCACATGAACCCATTTCTGATTGACTCAACCCACTTTTTATCTCATTTATACCATTTGACCTCTGTTCTGCCTCTGAGAAATCCCGTTTACGTACTGCAATGGTAAAATTGCAGTTTTAACCTTTATTTCATGTTTTCTTCTCAGAGCACTTGTTCCCTCAGTTAGGCCTTCTTCCAGGTTATGTAGGAGCTTTTATCTTCTTTATTGGGTCAAAATGAGCTAGTTATGACTCATGATGAGGCTCTCATCAGTGGTCAGCCACAACATTTTCTACTCCTTTCTTTTCACGTATTTCCAAGTCAAATTCTTGAAGGAGTAGGACCCACCTAATCAAACGTGGCTTAGAATCTTTCTTAGCAATGAGATGTTTCACTGCTGCATGATCAGTAAAAATAACCACCTTAGACCCAAGTAAATAAGACCTAAACTTCTCCAGAGCAAAAACTACAGCAAGTAATTCTTTTTCAGTGACGGTGTAGTTTTGCTGAGGTTCAGTTAAAGTCTTGCTTGCATAATGTAGCACATGAGGTCTTCCCTCAACCCTTTGTCCAAGAACTACTCCCACTGCATAATCCGAAGCATCACACATAAGCTCAAATGGGAGTGTCCAATCAGGAGCTTGGAGAACAGGCGCAGAGATCAAGGCCTCCTTTAGAGTTTGAAAGGCCTCGGCACACTTTGAATCAAAACTGAAGGAAGATTCCTTCGCCAATAAGTCACAAAGTGGCCTAGAAATCTTACTAAAATTTTTAATAAAGCGCTTGTAAAAGCCAGCATGGCCCAGAAAGGATCTAATCTGTTTGACATTCGTAGGCAATGGAAGTTTGGAAATAGAATCAATCTTGGCTTTATCTACTTCCAAACCTTGCTCGGATACAACATGCCCAAGTACAATTCCTTTCTGTACCATGAAGTGACTTTTCTCCCAGCTGAGGACTAAACCAGTCTCCTTACATCGTTTCAACACATTCTCCAGGTGCAGGAGACACTGGTCGAAAGACGAGCCATAAATAGAGAAGTCATCCATAAATACTTCAACACACTCGTCAATCATGTCCGAAAAGATAGACATCATACACCGCTGGAAAGTTGCAGGGGCATTACATAATCCAAACGGCATACGCCTGAATGCAAAAGTACCGTAAGGACTCGTGAATGTCGTCTTTTCCTGGTCATCAGGAAAGACTGCCACCTGATTGTACCCAGAATATCCATCGAGAAAGCAATAATACTTATTCCCTGCCAATTTTTCGAGAATTTGATCAATAAAAGGCAAAGGAAAGTGATCCTTTTAGGTAGCGGTGTTCAGCTTGCGGTAATCAATACAGACCCTCCATCCAGTTGAGGGTCTAGTGACAACTTGTTCACCTTGGTCGTTGAGTTCCACAATAAAGCCTGCCTTCTTTGGCACCACATGAATGGGACTAACCCATTTACTATCAGCAATGGGATATATGATCCAAGCGTCCAACCACTTCAGGATTTCCTTTTTTACAACCTCCCTCATATTAGGGTTCAGACGTCTCTGCATGTCCCTAAAAGGCTTGATGGAATCATCAGTATAAATGTGGTGCATGCAGAGTGTAGAGTCTATACCCTTAATGTCAGCAATGCTCCAAGCAATAGCTTCCTTGTGCCTAGACAGGCATTCAATCAAGGCTCCCTCCTGTGCCTCAGACAGCACAGCCGAAATGATAACGGGGAGCGTATCATTGGCACCTAGGAAAACATACTTGAGAGTGTCAGGGAGGAGTTTCAACTCAAGGTTGGGGGCTTGTATGGTTGAGGGTTTCATAATAGATGTCCCCATCTCAAGTAGCAAATCTGCCTTCGGCGGAAATGATGGGGGAAGAGACTCAGCAAAAACTCCTAGCAATTCCTCTAGTTCTAGTATATCCCCTTCACATTCCTCCAAGAGATGGGAATGCTCATTTAGCATGACATGCTGAAGGGGGTCATCACATAACATTGCAGGAGTTGCCTCTTCAATTAGGTCATCTATCACCTCAACTTGAGAACAATCCTCAAGTCCAGCTTGTTTGTAAGCATCAAACACATTAAGCCGGATTTTCCTGTTCCCAAAGCCCATTTTCAATGCCCCAGTATTGCAATTAATTGAAGCATGGGAAGTTGCAAGGAAGGGGCAGCCCAAAATGATGGAGGGTTTGGTTGGCTTGTTGGTAGGGTCAGTGTCCAAAACTAAGAAGTCAACGGGAAAGAAGAAATCCTCCACTCTTACGAGGACATCTTCCAAAATTCCCTGTGGTGTCTTAAGTGATCGATCAGCAACTTGAAGGATTACAAGGCTAGGCTTCAGATTGCCTCCCCCAAGTTGTTCATACACGTAGCTCGGAAGGATGTTCACCCCCGCACCCAAATCAAGTAGAGCCTCATCAATTTGTAAGTCACCAATAACTACAGAGATGTATGGGGCTCCTGGGTCCTTAAGTTTCGGGGGTGTGCCATGTTGAACAATTGAGCTAACAGAATCAGGCAGGAAACTTTAGATTGGACCTGTTTTCTAGATTGCCGCTTTTTTGTGCACAAGTCCTTTAAGAAGCGGGCATAAGACGGAATCTGCCTGATAGCTTCAAGCAAAGGTAGGTTAATCTGCACTTGCTTGAAAGTTTACATAATCTCATCCGTCTTATCTTTGGCTCCAGATGAGCCAGCAGAAGTCTGCCCAGAGGAGGATAAGCGCTCTGGAAAAGGCACTCTCGATCTCTGGGTGGAAGGGTTGTCATGTCGAGTAAGGGGTGGAACGGGGGCAACTTCTTCCGGTGAGGTGATTTCAAGTGGAGAAGATTTGGGCAAATCTTCTCCAGTGGGGGTGAAAGTCGGGGTGGATGGTTTTTTAGGGGGTGAGACTATAAGAGCATCGGGTTTGGAAATTTCTTTCCCACTCCTCAGAATAGTCACCGCCTGAGCATGCTCCCTAAAGATAATCCCTTTTCCTTTAGGATTTTCCTCAGCAGCACTAGGAAACTTCCCAGTCTCCCTCTGTCTAACGGCCTCAACAAGGTGTCCAATTTGTGAATTCATCTCATGTATAGCCTTGTCATGAGATTGGATGATGGCACTTTGACTTTCTTGCATAGTTTTCAACATCGCCTTCAATTCATCCATCTCAGAGGTTTTAGGTTGGGCAAAGGTCTGAGGTTGGTTCATTTGATGGTTTTGAAAGGATTGTGGTTTGTAATTCCCTGAATTTGAGACATTTCCTTGTCTCCATGAAAATTTTGGGTGGTTCCTCCATCCCTCATTATAAGTGTTGGAGAAAGGATCATTACGAGGTCTTGGACGGAACCCTTGAGCGGCATTCAAATCCGCTTGTACAAGCTCAGGGAATTGGGAGGCCAAGTGGCAATCCACAGTGGCGTGTGTATTGCCTTGACAAATTATGCATTCGGAAGCTTGGGATGTGGAGGTGTTAGGTACGAATGAACTCGGGTCCGACATAAGCCTTTCCATGTTTTGATTCAGTAATTGAATTTGATAGGCTAAATTATGGGTGTCCCTTGCTTCATTCGCCTCCAACTTTCTTTGCATGAGAGTGGGCTTTCTATCCATGTAGGCAGAATTCAAGTGAATAGAATTCTCACTCAAAGTATCAAATAAGTTCCAAGCTTCATCCTCAGTCTTAGATAGAAAGGTTCCTGCACAGGCACCATCCACAGTTTGCCTATGCGAATCATTAAGTCCGGTGTAGAACCTTTCAACCAGTTGCCATTTAGGCACCTGGTGATGTGGGCAAAGTCTCAGCAAATCGTTAAAGCGCTCCCACGCATCATGGAATGCTTCCCCATCCTTTTGAGCAAAACTCATAATTTCCCTCCTAAAGTGATTTGTTTTGCTCATGGGGAAGTACTTCAAAAACTCCTTCTTCAGGGCGTCCCAAGTATTTATATTATCAAGGGTGTGATACCAATACTTGGCTTTGTCCTTTAGGGAGAAGGGAAAGAGGGTCCGCATTTGAGCGTCATCAGTAACGCCCTGCAGCTTCACCGTGGAACAGACCTCGGTGAATTCCTCGATATGCCTGTAAGGGTCTTCCCTAGTAGTACCATAGAAGGAGGGTAGCAAGGATATGGTACTACTTTTGATCTCATATGGATTGTCCCCTCCAGGTCTACGTAGTGCTGGGCCAGCTTGGTTGGTTGGGATGAAATATTCCTTAAGGCTCCTTTGACCGGCCATTTGTACCCTTGGGAGGTCTTTTCTTAGGATTCTTTCAGGTTCAGGATCAAATACAAGTTGTCTCCTAAGAGAACGCCTACCAAGCATGCACTACAAACACAATTCAAACGGACTTGTTTGGTCTTTACAGATTTTAGGCTTTTGAATTTAGTTCAAATTGTAGGTGACAAAACAAGTTGCCCAATCAATTACGCGCCTATTGTCAACCTTCGAAATGCCTAAAAAGACCTAGTTGGAACTTAGGTATTCTTCCCTAAATCTCAAATGGTCAAGTAAATCCAAAGACGGAAGATCGAGGGATGCAAGTAGGCCTAAGCCTTCCTTTGAAGCTGTGCTTTCGCGGTGCTCCTCAACTACCCCCAAAAATCCGTGACAGGGTATCCCCCTCTTTGGATTTACAAAACCTTTGATTTCCAGTTCTGAACACTTCAAAATCCAACGATAGGAGGGCTCTTGTCCTAGTCGTTTCAAAACTTAGGAGTGTCTAAATGAGTGCTATGGTGCAACAAATATAAGTGTGCATTCACAGCAAAATGATTTTGAATTTTGAATCGCACACCACGTTTTACAATCAAGTCCTTGATTTTTAGATGTCCCTCCTTTAATTAGTCTTTTTTTTCGAATATATGTGACCACTTGTTAGATCGCTTCAAGACAAACTTTGTGGTCTTTGCATTAAATCCTAAATGCAATGCGTGATCAAAAATAGGATGCAAGGTAAGAGAATACGTACCTTGCCTCCAGCGATCTTCGATGCAAAAATGCACGCAATGCAGAAAAGTAAATCTAGAGGCTACTCATACAGACCTAAATGGTTTGTCCTAGGGCAAGCAGCTTCTAGCAGGCAGCTCATTTTTTTTAGAACTACTTATGCACAAGCAAATAAAAGTAATAATAAATATAAAAAAATAAACCTAAATCTAAAGAAAAGGGAACAGGCTCCCAAAAGTTACCCAACACGGGCCCAAAACAAAATCGGGGAACAAACCCCTCAAAATACACCCCAGAACAAGGGTTTCAAACTAACTGCAATGAAAAATTAAGTCTACAGTCTTAATTCTAGTCTAATTAAACTAGCGACTAAATACAAAGGTGTCAGTCGCGTCCTCGTCCTTCTCCTCCTTTCAAAATTGCTCGTCCACTTCTCGTCTGGCGATGTCAAGGGTCGCCTCTCACACAGGCTGATTCTTACACAAAATTTCTCGCACAGAAAAGAAAATAATAAATGGTCAAATCTCTGTGCAATTGACAAATAATCAAAATAAAATTAGGTGAAATTATTGCGTCTGTTGCCTCCCCGGCAACGGCACCATTTGACTGGTCGATCTTTCGCTTTAAAGTCGTTTGTAGTTTAATGTGGTGGAAAAATCGACTAATCAATATTTAACAAGAAATAACCACTCGCAGATGATATAAAATGATTTACACTACTTAAAATGTCTATTTATGCATGTTCTTAAGCATAGGATTGCATTTCATAATATAAATATTGCATAACATGCATCATCTTGCATTTAGAGTAGTTTGAATAAAATGGAGGTTAATTGTCTCCTTTTATGTGCTTGGACAGGGCAAACATTTTATCGAGGCCTCGGATCAAAGATCCAACCGTATGGATGTGATCAGGGCGACGATTGGAGTTCAACGACTCCAAGATCGCCTTAATCAGGCATCCGTAGCATCAGATAGAGATCGGGGAACCCTAGAAGATCAAGGTCCAGGATGGTGTAAATCCACACTTCAGATGACAAATCCGACCACACGGATGAATTCGGATCGACGATCGCAACCCAACGACACAAAAATCGAGTCAATCCGACATCCGTGGCACCATCTACAACTTCCAGAAGATGGACGGCCAAGATGGCGCCACGTGGCGCCATCTCAGTCGCCCAAACGGCCGCATGCATCTTGTGAAGACCGCGCACCCGTCTCCTCTCCGCCGTTGGATCTCGATCCAACGGCTGTGGCCGCCCGACGCTGAAAACATGCGCTCGACCATCCGCGCCCCGCAGCGCAGCGGTCGAGCGCGCTTACGCGAGCGCGGGGCGCGAGTTCGAGCCGCGGCGAGGGAGCGGAAGGCGCGATCGAGCGGGCGCGGACAAGCGTCAGATGAAGATCCAACGGCTGCGCGCGCTCAATCAGGACGACGCGCGATTGGACTCCCCGCGTAACGCGCGATCGCACGCGGGCGGGCGCGCTACACAGCGGACGCGGACGCGATTTAAGCCGTCCGATCTCGCGATCGGACGGCTGAGACTTCGCGGACGTGCGTGGGCGTTACGCGCGCGAGCAGCCGAGCGGGCACGCGTGGGCGCGGCGGCGACGGCCACGTCGGGGCTTTAGTGACGGATTTATCCGTCACTAAAGACCCCTTATTTATTATTTTGAAGATGTAATGTCCAGTTTGCCCCCACTCCTTGCAACTATAAAAGGAGACCCCCTCCATACGAAATTTTCATCCCTTCCTTCCCCTCTCTACCTCTCCAAAGCTCAAGAGAAGCATGTCCCACACCCGGGATGCTCCTCGCGAGATAAAGTCTAAATTTTCGTCCTCCTTCGGAAGTGGATCCCGCGACGACGACGGTGTGCTGCTTCGTTCCCGTTCTTCTGCTTCGTCCTCCTTCGTCCCGCTTCGTTCACCTTCGTCCAGGCGTCGTCCCGTCCGGCTCGTCCTCCAAGCAACCGTCGAGGAGGATTTCTCTCTCCCTATTCTTTTTACCGCTTTCTAGTATAGATTTACTGCTTTCTAGATTAATCTACTGGTCCTCCAAGCAATCGTCGAGGAGGACATTTCTCCCTCCATTCTTTTAATGCTTTCTAGAGTAAATTTATCACTTTCTAGAGTAATTATTTTATGCTTTCTAGTTGTAATGAACAATCACTTCAATGCAAAAATTCCTTGTTTATTCTACATCTCATTTTGATTTCTCTGTGTAATATTTTTTTTTCTCTCTTACTCTCTCTCTCTTCTATTTATTGTAAATAATTAGATAGTACTAAATTGAATTATTCTGTAACAAATAAAAAGAAACGCGTAGTTTTTAAATCAAACGTTCGCCTCCCTGTGTTCGACCCGGAATTTTAATTTCGGTATAAATTTTATTCGTTGAACACGAATTCTTCACTCTCGAAGTACAATGACAGGTTTTCCAAAACCAAACACGTTAGCCTAGGTTCATAATCGTTCAACATTTTGGCGCCGTTGCCGGGGAGGCAACGATCTTTGATTTCTCTTCGCGTTTTGTAACTTACAAATCATTTACCTCACTTTTCTCCTTTCTTATTGTAATTGCAGGTACTCTTTCGAGGCAGGCAAAAGCAGTAGATTGGAGTGAAGTGTTGTAGAAGGTTTTGTGAGTTACCCCCCCACCTCCCACCCATTAGATTTCATTTCATCACATAATAACTCAAACATCAATCAACCTAGGTGTTTTTATAAACTCTAAGGTTAGATTGTTTGTTGTTTGACACCCATACTCACCCCAACCCCCACATTAAAAAAAAAAAAAATCTCACAGAGGTACACAACCTCATCTGATTTTCAAACTCAACCGGTAATCCAATCTTAGGAGCCGGTACACACATCCAAACACATAATTGAGTAGAAATCAGATTAGGTAATCATTTGTGTGCCTAATTAAGTGATGCAACAGGCCAATTGTTTGAGTTGATTAGGCTGCACCACTTCAAATAAAATCAACTCATCAAGTAGCTGCCAATTAGGTTCAACTCTTAGGGATTTACCAGGCACTCCACATTCTTTTTAAACTTTAAAGGAAAACATCTTCACCTGTGCTTGCAAAAACTTGGTGTGCTAATGAAACTTGATTGAAAACACCTAAAGTTGAATCCTAAAAGCTACTAAGCAAGATTTGAATCTTAAAATTCACCACATCAAAAACAATCTTGCCTGAAAACCACTGGTTGTGCACTCACACACGAATCAATCAATCATTAAGGGCACAACCCATTTAAAGGGCCCATCACATTCCAAAGCACATTCAAACCTAGCCCTAAATAAAACAAAGTAGACGTTGGCCTTAAGGATTGGACTCGCTTTTCAGAACCCAGAATGAGATTATTTTCGATTAATCTGTTTCTACTGTTCAATCTGATGTCTAGCTAGGGGAGTAGAGTCAAACGATCGCGGCTGGGGGGTACACTAGGAACCGGAGACGCAAGCCGAAGGAAGAACCTTCTCCCCAGTCCCTCCTTCTAACTGGTTGGATTGAACAGACGGAAGTAGATCAAATCGTTCCTTTATCTCAAGACGGGTTTTGAGAGTCTGTAGGTCTTTAGGCTAACCTATTTAAGGACAGGTTTGATTGTTTGTATTGCAGGGCACCTTTCTTCCTCCCGTGTATCATGAATCCTTCCATATATTTCACGCATTCCCGCTCTTTCCCTCCTGTTGTAAATTATCCTCAACATGACAATTATCCCAACTCGTATTGTAATCGACCATCAATTAGTTGGGATAATTCGGATTGGGGATATAATTCTGGACCCCCGTGTTTAGGGTCTAACCCTGAACACTTTGATTATGATTTCTATCCTTCTCAGAGCTACATCGATTATAGATCGTCTTCCTTTCATGAACAACCTAATACGATCTACAATCAAGAAGGATACACTGATCCTTACCCATCCTCTGATTTCACTGCCTTTAGGTCATCACCATCTTTTCAACAATCTGAACTGACCTATCATCAGGAAGGGTATAACGAATCTCAATTCGTTAATTCCTCTACATTGATGTCAAACCCGCCCAACCCTGAACCAACTCATTTGGTTCAGGTTAATCAGGTTCAAGATAAGGTTCTGGCTAACTTGAGGAATATCATTCAATCTTTAGAAGTTCAGCCAATACCTTGCATTGAGAGATTGGAGCCCCTGATTGAAATGATTGATGATTTAAACAAGTCTTTGTTGGATTGGCTCCAGGATGTTAAGGATAAGAACCTGGGTGAGTTTCTACTTGGGAAATTAGTGAAATTGAGGATGAGATTCGTGGTTGCTTTGATTCAATCTTGAAATAATTCCCAGGATGAACTCTCTTCAGGAAAGCCAACGACAAAACCTGCTCAGGCACCTGTTGGGGGGACACGTGTTACGAAGCTGACCAGATTGAATTAAAACAACCAATTAAGGATGATCTGATTACTTCACCTGAAATCCCTGAGCCGGGTTACGAGGAAACGTATGTCTCCTTGGAACGCAAAGTGACAAATGATTTTGGGACATACATTGATACGGATCTTGATGGTGAAGATTCAAATTGCGAAGTCTCACGCGAGTTTTCTGAACACGATTTCTGTGAGACAATTGGGCCTGAGGAATCTGATAGATCATTTAATAGCCCAATAACTGAGGAAACTGATCTTATTAGGGCACACATTACGGATCCAAAATCACATTTTCTGGAGGAATCAATTCAATGCCCTGATTATCAGTTACACCCTGTTGAGCTTATTGATGATTCTAATTCTGAGATAATTAGACCCAAGTCAATTTTGATTCTGCCACATCATTTAGACTTGGAGATTTCAGACGGGGTGATGAATATACAAGAGGTCCTGGAATTTGATATGCTGAAGGAGGAGGATAGGAGCTAGGAAGTGTTGATTTAGGAAATTAATTTTGGAGGAAATGGAAGATTGAGTCGAAGGGTTCCTTTTAAGCTGAAACCATCAAATCAGAACCCTTACGACATTTGTTTCAAGGATGTTCAACTCAAGCACACATTCAACGATTATCCTTTTGAGCTTCAATTCTCTGTAACCCGACTTTTTGGTCTTGGGTTGCATCCTCATAAATCGCAGGCCCGACCCCGCTTGCATTCTGATTTTAGGTTTTGGGTAATTTTTATCCAGAACCTAAGATATTCTCGATTATGGGGGATGGGTCTGCACCACAATCTGGTCCACAAATGTGGACCGCTGTTAATAGGTCGGAGGATTCTTCTGTTTATATTAATTCTGACCTGCACTTGTGAATTCTTCATTTCTTTTCTTTGTATAGTGTGCCTAGCTGAAGGCACTAAACTCAGCACTTATACAATTCTTTTTCATCTTGGAGCAGACCTGATATTCACGCAATTCAGGTGCTTTCTTCGCTTTTCCACTCTGTTTTATCTCTTTTTAATACAATGAGGACATTGCATTAGATAGGCATGGGGGGGTGGATATTTATCTTTGAATTCATTCGTCAGCTCCGTAGATTTGTTTATTTTCTTTTATAAAAAAAAATTCGGAATTAGGAAAGAGAATTTGGGTTTAAGAAAATTTGCAATCTTAGGAAATACTACATTAGGATCTGAACACAAAGACCCCTCAGGTCTTTGGACTTAATTAGCCTGTGTATCCACTAAAATGTGGATTTATCTTCGAGTCCTCGTCATCTTAATTCTATTATAATTGGAATAAATAAGTTTGGGTGATAAGTACACGACTTATTAACCCGCCCTCTGATTTTAGGAAATTTTGAGTTTTAAGCATCTACACACTTTCTTTGCACTGACTCGTTATTCGGCGATTCTAACAGAAATTGGGTAGCTAATGAACCTTCTAGGGTGATATGGCTGGCAAGTTATCGTGGGTAACAGCCCATAGGTAGGTTGTCCAGAGCCCAGTCACTGGACATTTCTCTTTTTGCTGCCTTTAGGTAAATCTTAGATCAGGGAAGCCACCTACTTAAAAAAAAAAAAGAAAAAGAAAAAAATCAAAAAGGAGAAAAGAACAAAAAGAAATAAGCCACACTTCGCCGCACGAGTATGGCTGGCAAGTTGTCAGTGGTAACAGCTCATCGACCGATTGTCTAGAACCCAGCTCAGAAAATGCACTAAAAATTTCCAAAACACTTAGGAAGAAGCGGAGAAGTAGAATAAACCGAGGAGATATACACTGGATTCACCCTTGTGTTGACCCCGTTAAAAAATAAAAGTAGGGAGAAAGCTACCAGTTGTAAAGATACACTTTTAGGTAGAATTCTTTTTGAGGTCACCTAGAGGCGTAGAAATCCGAAGTCCGTTCTAATTGCATGTCAACGAGTCTATCACAATCACAATAAGATGCTTAAAAATTAGGGTTCTCATCAAATCCCGGGTGAGTTGAATGGTCGTAGAAAGCCACTCTTGAACCCTAAAATTTGAAAATCCAAAAAAATTAGAAAAGAGTCAAAAGAGAAAAAGAAATTTTTCTTTGAATAAGGCGAGGGCTTGAGGCGGTCTACATTTTGGCTGATACCCGGGCACTGTTGTGTCTTTGAAAGTTCAGTTCCTAAGTAGATAATTTCTTAATGATTGAAAATAACTCAGGTCCAAATAATCTAACCTAATTCTTTTATAAATAGCATATAGTTTTTGCTAGGAACTAGCAAAAGATAGGCATGAGGTTATGATGTAAACAGATTTACACTACTTAAAATGTCTATTTATGCATGTTCTTAAGCATAGGATTGCATTTCATAATATAAATATTGCATAACATGCATCATCTTGCATTTAGAGTAGTTTGAATAAAATGGAGGTTAATTGTCTCCTTTTATGTGCTTGGACAGGGCAAACATTTTATCGGGGCCTCGGATCAAAGATCCAACCGTATGGATGTGATCAGGGCGACGATTGGAGTTCAACGACTCCAAGATCGCCCTAATCAGGCATCTGTAGCATCAGATAGAGACCGGGGAACCCTAGAAGATCAAGGGCCAGGATGGTGTAAATCCACACTTCAGATTACAAATCCGACCGCACGGATGAATTCGGATCGACGATCGCAGCCCAACGACACAAAAATCTAGTCAATCTGACATCCGTGGCACCATCTACAACTTCCAGAAGATGGACGGCCAAGATGGCGCCACGTGGCACCATCTCAGCCGCCCAAACGGCCGCATGCATCTTGTGAAGACCGCGCACCCGTCTCCTCTCCGCCGTTGGATCTCGATCCAACGGCTGTGGCCGCCCGGCGTTGAAAACATGCGCTCGACCATCCGCGCCCCGCAGCGCAGCGGTCGAGCGCGCTTACGCGAGCGCGGGGCGCGAGTTCGATCCACGGCGAGGGAGCGGAAGGTGCGATCGAGCGGGCGCGGACGAGCGTCAGATGAAGATCCAACGGCTACGCGCGCTCAATCAGGATGACGCGCGATTGGACTCCCCGCGTAACGCGCGATCGCATGCGGGCGAGCGCGGACGCGATTTAAGCCGTCCGATCTAGCGATCGGACGGCTGAGACTTCGCGAACGTGCATGGGAGTTACACGCGCGGGCAGCCGAGCGGGCGCGCGTGGGCGCGGCGGCGACGGCCACGTCGGGGCTTTAGTGAAGATGTAATGTCCATTTTGCCCCCACTCCTTGCAACTATAAAAGGAGACCCCCTCCATACGAAATTTTCATCCCTTCCTTCTCTCTACCTCTCCAAAGCTCAAGAGAAGCTTGTCCCAAACCCGGGATGCTCCTCGCGAGATAAAGTCGAAATTTTCGTCCTCCTTCGGAAGTTGATCCCACGACGACGACGGCGTGCTGCTTCGTTCCCGTTCTTCTGCTTCATCCTCCTTCGTCCTGCTTCGTTCTCCTTCGTCCAGGCGTCGTCCCGTCCGGCTCGTCCTCCAAGCAACCGTCGAGGAGGATTTCTCTCTCCCTATTCTTTTTACCGCTTTCTAGTATAGATTTACTGCTTTCTAGATTAATCTACTGGTCCTCCAAGCAATCGTCGATGAGGACATTTCTCCCTCCATTCTTTTAATGCTTTCTAGAGTAAATTTATCGCTTTCTAGAGTAATTATTTTATGCTTTCTAGTTGTAATGAAAAATCACTTCAATGCAAAAATTCCTTGTTTATTCTACATCTCATTTTGATTTCTCTGTGTAATATTTTTTTTTCTCTCTTACTCTCTCTCTCTTCTATTTATTGTAAATAATTAGATAGTACTAAATTGAATTATTCTGTAACAAATAAAAAGAAACGCGTAGTTTTTAAATCAAACGATCGCCTCCCTGTGTTCGACCCGGAATTTTAATTTCGGTATAAATTTTATTTGTTGAACACGAATTCTTCACTTTCGAACTACAACGACAAGTTTTCCAAAACCAAACACGTTAGCGTAGGTTTGTAATCGTTCAACAGCAGAGGAGCGGGTCGTATCCACAGGGAGGCAATAACGTATTAAAATTCGCGCCACTTAAAAATGTTTGTTCGTAGTCAATTTGGACAAGAACCAAGCCAAGATTGCCTTTAGATTAAGGTTTAAGCAAGAAACAATGCTGAAATGGTAATTATGAGAAACTATAGGATATTTTCCGCAATGCAGAATCAATAAAATATGATTAAAATGTGGCAATGGCAGAAAATGTAAATTTTAATTGACGGTTTACTGTAGCAAAATAGGGGAATTTTTCCCCGTTGTCTTGCGCGACGAGGAGCCGATGGCCGGGCGCGGGAAACTCAGAGGAGGTCCCTTGGACCAAGAGCTTCGAATCGGTGGTGGCGGCGAGTCGCGCGGCGGCCGGAGGTGGTCGGACTAGCTCCGGTGGAGGTGCTGCAGCCGGTGAGCTTGCGCGGCCTGCTGGCGTAAGATATGTCGCGCGCTGCTGGTGGCGGCTCTGCAGGCACGGGGGTGGGAGCTGCAGGCGCGGGCGTGGCTGCTGCTGGTGGCGGACGCGCGGGCGAAGGGATCTGCAGGCGTGGTGAGCGCTGATCTGCAGGCGCGGGGAAGAGCGGGTGAAGTTCTGCAGGCGCGGTTGGACGAGTCTGCAGGCGCGGGAGGATGGTTGCGCAGGTCTGCAAGCGAGTGGAGAGCGCTGCAGCCGGTGAGCGCGTGGAGATGGGGAAGGCTGATGGTGGGCGCGGTTGCGCTGGAGGCTGGTGGGTGGCACTGCAGGCGTGGGCGTGCACAGATGAAGGCGCAGGCACGGTTGTGGTGGTGCGGGTGTGAATGGTGAGATGGGCGGATGTGGTTGTGCGGGTGCGGGTGGAGTTCAGAAGGGTACGCAGGCGGGTGATCACAGGTGAGCGGGTAGCTTCAGACGTCCGGGAAATTTCCCGGACGTCTTAAGTGAATGAGAAGGTGATTGCAGTGACGGTGGTTGCGGCGGTGGTGGTTGGTGACGACGGCGAGGGAGATGCACGCTAAGGTGCTCACGGTAATGCGGGCGAGCTCCGGATGGCGGTGTGGCCTGTCATACCACACGCCCACGGTGGTGGAGACACGCCGCCACGGTAGAGGCCGGCAGTATGGAGTGGAAGAGAGAAGTTCTCTCTGCACAGTGGTGGGTCGGTGGTGGAGGCCTGCCTCGCTCAGCATCCTCTCTCCTCCTTTTGTAGTGGCCTGCACAAATTTGAATGGAGAGGCGGGAGCAGATCCACCTTCTCTGCCGATCCATGAATGCACTTTTAGTGAGGCCGGAGGCGTTGCAGCAGCAGCCGAGCCGTTGCTGAGAAGAAGAAGAATAAAGGATATTATTAAAATATTATGGGTATTTATATACAAACCCTCAAGTTTTATGTTAACTAAAATAATGTACTTAATTAGTTAATTAATTAGATGAATGGCATTCTAAGCTAATTCTAAATGCACTTAAAATATGAATGCAATGCATGGATTATGTAATTAAATTAAAAATATGAATTAATCTATTTACATCCTAATTTATGCTAAATAAATGTTAGAATTATCCTAATGTTTAGGCATTTAAATACTTAAATAGCCCACAACTATGGGCTAACAAGTAGGCTAGGTTAAAAATTTTTGTAAAGAGATGGTTAGGCTCGAATTAGGTTAACCACTATACACATTTCAACGATAAAATCACCATACTAACACAACCTATCCGGGCCCGACCAGATCCCAGCTCCTTCTAGCTGGATCAACTCACTCTTACCTCCATCCAGCTCATCTCAACTAAATGGTAGCTCTAGCTAGTTTACCCTAGCTCCATACAACTCACCTCAGCTGGATGGCAGCTCAAACTAGCTAAAGACAGTTGATCCCAGCTCCATTCCTGCTCTTTCACCTCAGAAGAGTTCACTAGAAGTTCAACCTGACTAGGACTAGCTACTACTATCAACTAGCTAGACCTGGTCAGCTAAAGATGACCTTAACCAGCTCAGACCAGCTAAAGTCCAGCTCCTGGGGACTCCACTTAGCTCAACTTAGTTGAGCTAAGCTACCTAACGTGCGTGGGTCGTGTTGGTTTAATTATGTCATTATAGCACGTGTTCGTGACGTCGGTTTTAATTAAAGATTGGATTTTGTGAGTCCAAGTGTCAAACTCGAGGAGGCGTGAAATCAGATTACTTTGTTGCTTTTAGTTGTCACAAGAAGTTTGGTTTGCTTGCGAGAAAATGAGAAAGAGAGAGAGAGAGAGTAGGGCTAAAATTTGTCTTTGAATCACGACATTCATTTGAACAAGATGAGAGCTATATAAGAAACAACATTAACATTTAGCATGCAACTTGAGTTTGTTTGCAAATACAACAATAGCTAAAAGCTTAAGCAAAAGCAATATGAAACTAGGGTAAAGAGAGAGAGAGGAGGAGGCAAGGCAACCACGACGATGGAGGAGGGCTCCGTCGATGGCTTGACAACCCCGATGAGTGTGAAGTATGCTTGGTGAAGCTAGGAAGGAGCTAGGAGTAGGGTGGAAGGTGTGTGTGTATTCAATGCCTTTGAATAGGGTGGTTGAAGGGGTTTAAAAAGGAGAAAAGGGCTTCTAAATGAGGTAAAGGGGGTTTAGCAACGCTTAGGATGTCGCTAAGCCCCTTCCAAAAACGTCACTAAAGCCCTCCTCCCGCCGGTCCATCATAGGCGCGCGTTCTTCTTCTTCTCAAGCCACGCCCGCGATCCGTGTGCTCGCGCTGTGGGCTGTCCGATCGAAGATCGGACGATTGAGATTTCGCATGAGCACGCATTATGGATCGCGCTTACGGAACTCACACCTCCCCCGTTATCGCGTGCGTGATCATCTGCGCACATCCGCTGCGCCGCGTAGCCTCCATCTGCACCGCTTGGCAATGTCGGACGGTCTGATTTCCCCGTGGTGCGTGCTGGGTGTGATTTGAGGTGCAGCAGGAGTCGAACGCTCATCGTTGCTTGCGAGTGCGAGCATTCGACCGCTACGCTGCCTCCTAGAGATGGTGTGGCGGGTGAGTTGAGCGCGTGCCATGCTGATCGTTGGATGGAGATCCAACGGTCAGATCTTGAAGTCCTTTGGGCATGCCGAAGACGCGGTGCGGTCAAGGCTCGCTGATCCTCAAGGATCGAACAGCTTAAAAAGCTTCTTTGTGATGAGCGGGTGCTGTGTGAGTGAGGGTGCGGTGGAGAGCACCACGTGGCTACTTGTGGGCCTTTGATCATCAGATCAACAACTAGAACTTCTTGGCCTGGTTGAGGGAGCTCCAGATGTCGAATTTAAGTGATTTTGAGTCCATTGGACTCAATTCATCAATCCGAATCCATCCATGCAGTTCGATTGCTCATCTAAGGCCTGTTTCAACATGCACTTGTACATATGGCCATTAAACATTGATTTATAAGAAACCTTAAATTGCAATACATACAGTGCCCCTATGCCCATCATGACATGCTATTAGTGCGCATTTATCCTCAAAACTAACCCTAGTTGATGGAATTATCATCATTGAATGTAGAGTTATCATAACCCCATGCTCATCCCTTGCTAGTCCCTAGCAAGGTTTATCTTAGCCGTTATTTTCAGCTGGAATCAGGAGTTGATTACTTAGACATATGTTGCTTGTCAATGGGAGGAAATATACTAAGATCCTAATTCACAAAGACTAAACAGTGCCTGGGTGTCTGCCAAAATGCAAACCGCCCAAGTCCTTGCTTTAAAGCATATATACATTTTTTTTTATTTTTCATCTTTTCTCATTTTTCTTGGATTTTTGGAGTTGAGTGTGTCAGTAACCTTTCACGGCTACCTGACGAGTCGATTTTTCGCTTTAAAGTCGTTTGCAGTTTTATGTGGTGGAAAAATCGACTAATCAATATTTAAAAAGAAATAACCACTCGCAGAAGAGCGGGTCGTATCCACAGGGAGACAATGACGTATTTAAATTCGCACCAGTTAAAAACATTTGATCGTAGTTAGTTTAGACAAGAATCAAGCCAAAATTACCTTCAGATTAAGGTTGAATCAAGAAATCATGCTGAAATAGTAATTCTTAATAACTAGAGGATATTTGTTGCAATGCAGAATCAATAAAATATCATCAAAACATGACAATGGCAGAAAATGTAATTATTAATGCCAATGTTACTGTAGCAAAACAGGGGATTTATTCCCCTTGGCCTTGCGCGACGAGGAGTGGATGGCCAGAGGCGGGAAGCTCAGAGGAAGTTCCTTGGACCGAGGGCTTCGCAGCGGTGGTGGCAGCGTGTCACGAGGTGGCCGGAGCCGGTCGGACGGAGCTCCAGCGGAGGTGGCTGCAAACAGTGCTGCAGCTGCTGTTGGCGGGCGGTGCGCGCGGGACTGCGCGCATGCAGAGGTGGTGCTGCTGGCGAATGCGGCTGCTGCTGCTGCAGGGTGAGCGCTGCAGCCGGTTCTACACAGGCGGGAGGCGCTGCAGGCACGGGAGGCACGGGTGCGTTGGAGGAGGGCGGCTCTGCTGCAAGCGTGCGGGTGGCGTGGATGCGCGCGGCCTATTGTTGCGTGCACAGGCGGGAGGCGCTGCAGGCGATTGCGCGCGCTAGTGCACGGACTGTTGGCGGTGGGCACGGGTGCTGCAGGCGTGGGTGCGCGCACTGTTGGCGGTGAGCGCGGGTGTGAACAAAGGTTGAAGGGCGCGCGGAAGAAGGCTGCAGGCGCAGGGGTGGTGCTGGAGCAACCGGTCCTGCTGCAGGCGTGGGTGCGCGCATCGTTAGCGGGTGCGGCTGCAGGCTGTGCCCGCCTTGCATGCTGCTGGAGGGCGTGCAGGCAGACGTGGAGTGAGCGGGCAAGGGCTGTGGTTCAGGTGCTGGAGGTGAAGTGGGCAAGGGTGGTTGCTGCTGGAGTGGGGGGTGGGCTTCAGACGTCCGGGAAACTTCCCGGACATCTTAACCGGCTAAGGGGTGATTGCAGCGACGGTGGTTGTTGATGACGATGGCGAGGGAGGTGCACGGTGAGGTGCTCACGGTAATGCGGACGACCTCCGGATGGCGGTGTGGCCTATCACACCACACGCCCACGGTGGTGGAGGGTCGTCGCCGCGGTTGAGGCCGGCGGTGTGGAATGGAAGAGAGAAGAACTCTCTGCACAGTGGTGGGTCGGTGGTGGAGGCCTCCCCCGCTTGACAGCCTCTCTCCCCTTTTTGTAGCTGACTTCAAGAATTTGAATGGAGAGGTGGGAGCAGATCCACCTTCTCCGCTGATCCATGAATGTGCTTTTAGTGCGGTCGAAGGCGTTGCAGCGGCAACCGAGCTGTTGCTGAGAAGAAGAAGAATAAAGGATATTATTAAAATATTATGGTTATTTATATACAAATCCTCAACTTTTATGTTAACTAAAATAATGTACCTAATTGGTTAACTAATTAGATGAATGCCATTCTAAGCTAATTCTAAATGCACTTAAAATATGAATGCAAAGCATGGATTATGTAATTAAATTAAAAATATGAATTAATCTATTTACATCCTAATTTATGCTAAATAAATGTTAGAATTAACCTAATGTCAAGGCACTTAAATACTTAAATAGCCCACAACTATGGACTAATCAAATACCCCCATGCCTAATTTTTGCTAGTACCTAGCAAAATTAAGCGAAACCTAACACTCCAAGTAGACTAGTCAACTCACTTAGTCTTCCTTCAGAAGCATATTAAGTTTAGACTCTAGACCCAAGGTTCCTAAGTAGTTGCTAAGTTACAGACTAGGTCGACAAAAGACAAGTTGCAGGCACAAGTTTTCCTGATTTCTAACTCTATCCTAAAGTTTATTAATACCTGAGATTAAAGCATCCGTGCCTATGCATTGGTCTGAGTAATTTGAGTTAAAGGAAAAATTTTATATATATATATATATATATATATATATATATATATATTTTTTTTTTTTTTTTTTTTTTTTTTTTTTTTTTTTTAATTCTTCTAAGTCTAACCTCAGATCAGCTATCAACACGGTCTATGTCGGATTCATTGTCCCCATTACCATACCTCGAAGGGTGCCTGGATTTCGATGCTTCGAGATAGCACCACCCATACCGACCCCAAGAACTCCTGGTAATCGACACTTCGAGATAGTATCACCCATGGATTTCTTAAGCGAATTCAGGCCTATGGCAATCGGCACTTCGAGATAGGGCCACCCATGGTACTTGAACCACACAATGCGCTTACATGCCCCCAGTAGGATGGATATCCTAAGAGACAAACGCCGAGGAGGTAATATGTTATCATCGCATCCTCAAGGTAAGTATATACTCCCCTCTCCTGCGGTGGGAACTCTTCCAATCAAAATGTGTTTTCAAGCCTCTCCTAAGTCAAAACTAAGAGAATCAAATCTCTTTTCAGAAAGAAAGAAATTGAGTTAATTACCAGACCAAGTGTGTGAAATTTGGATGCTTGGGTTACAAGGACCCGTAAACCAAAAGGTAGAACAAGACTCCAGGTACTACCCCACCTTTTAACTCAAACCCTAGCTTCCCTTCCTCAACCTCTTGAGGAATGGTCCGCAACTTAACTCCTACTTAAGTTTTAAGTCCACAAAGGACACTAAAGGTCTAAAGCTAGCAACTCATTTAGCTTCTAAAGTTTGACCCTAGAATTAATTTAGTCTACCCTAGAGTTCTGATTTACTTAAGAATGCAGGACTTAGCCAGTTAAGCTCAAAACTTTTTTTTTTTGTCATTTTCTCTTCTTTTTTTTTTTATATCATGCTATAAACAAAATGCCTCAGGTCCTCTCCCCCATGCCTGGTTCAAACAATGTCCTCATTGAAAACAAAAATAGCTAAAGGAAGATATTACCTGAGGCGGAGAATGGTAGGAGTTAAGGCTCCTCAAAAGTGACTTCGTCAACCAGATGGCCATCTAAAGTTATGTACAGTTTTAACCGTTAACCGTTGACGATAAAGGGAGTTGCTGAAGAGGAAGGATTTTTGATCTCCACAGCTCCATGCAGAAATACTTTGGTGATTATGTAAGGCTCATCCCAACGAGATTTTAACTTCCCAGGAAAAAGCATAAGTCTGGAATTGAAAAGCCAAACTTGTTAGTTGGGCTCAAAGGTCTTTCGAAGAATAAACTTATCATGCAAGACCTTGGTTCTTTCTTTATAAGCTTGAGAGGTGTCATAAACATCATTCCTCAGCTCCTCAAGCTCACTTAATTCTAGAAGTCACGCCTTACCTGCCTTCTCTAAATCCATGTTAACACTTTGAATAGCCCAAAGTGCTTTATGTTCCAACTCAACAGGTAAATGGCACGCTTTTCCATACATAATCCGAAAGGGAGAAGTACCCAAAGGGGTCTTATAGGCCGTTCAATAAGCCCACAAAGCATCATCGAGCTTTTGGGACCAGTCTTTCCTATCAAGTCTAACGGTCTTTTCCAAAATATTTTTTATCTCCCTATTTGATACTTTAACCTGGCCACTTGTCTGAGGATGGTAAGGGGTAGCAACCTTGTGAGTCACTCCCAAACTCTTGATTAACCGATTAAAGTGGTGGTTTCGGAAATGAGGTCCCCCATCACTTATAATAGTCTTGGGGTAGCCGAAACGGGATATGATAGTGGCCTTCACAAATTTCAAAGCCACAAAGTGGTCATTTGTATGCGTAGGAATGGCCTCTATCCATTTAGAGACATAATCAACTGCCACCAAGATATATTCAAAACCATGGGACGACAGGAAGGGGCCCATAAAGTCAATTCCCCACACATCAAAAATTTCAACAGATTGAATAGGATGTTGAGGCATTTCATTCTTCTTCCCAATCGTTCCATTCCATTGACATCTAATACAGGCCTTAACAAAATTATGAGAATCCTTAAATAAGGAAGGCCACCAAAAATCGGACTGGAGAACCTTAAAAGCAGTTTTCTTAGCACCAAAGTGTCCTCCACAATGAAGTTCATGGCAGAAAGTCAGCACACTTTGTTGTTCCTCTTCAGGCACACAATGTCTCAATACTTGGTCTTGTCCAATTCTAAATAATTCTGGCTCTTCCCAATGAAAATATCTTGCTTGAGAAATGAATCTCTTTCTTTTCTGCTCATCCCAAGAGTTAGGAGTTTGTCCAGTGACCAAGTAATTTACAGTGTCTGCATACCAAGGTAAAGTTGGTCTTACCGCCATCAGAGTTTCATTGGGAAATGTCTCGCGAATGTCTCCAGAAAGAGAGTCATTAAAAGGAAGGCGAGACAAGTGGTCAGCCACAACATTTTCTACTCCTTTCTTTTCACTTATTTCCAAGTCAAATTCTTGAAAGAGTAGGACCCACCTAATCAAACGTGGCTTAGAATCTTTCTTAGCAATGAGATGTTTCACTGTTACATGATCAGTAAAAATAACCACCTTAGACCCAAGTAGATAAGACCTAAACTTCTCCAGAGCAAAAACTACAGCAAGTAATTCTTTTTCAGTGACGGTGTAGTTTTGCTGAGGTTCGGTTAAAATCTTGCTTGCATAATGCAGCACATGAGGTCTTCCCTCAACCCTTTGTCCAAGGACTGCTCCCACTGCATAATCCGAAGCATCACACATAAGCTCAAATGGGAGTGTCCAATCAGGAACTTGGAGAATAGGCGTAGAGATCAAGGCCTCCTTTAGAGTTTGAAAGGCCTCGGCACACTTTGAATCAAAACTGAAGGAAGATTCCTTCGCCAACAAGTCACAAAGTGGCCTAGAAATCTTACTAAAATTTTTAATAAAGCGCCTGTAAAAGCCAGCATGGCCCAGAAAGGATCTAATCTGTTTGACATTCGTAGGCAATGGAAGTTTGGAAATATAATCAATCTTGGCTTTATCTACTTCCAAACCTTGCTCGGATACAACATGCCTAAGTACAATTCCTTTCTGTACCATGAAGTGACTTTTCTCCCAACTGAGGGCTAAACCAGTCTCCTTACATCATTTCAACACATTCTCCAGGTGCAGGAGACATTGGTCGAAAGACGAGCCAAAAATGGAGAAGTCATCCATAAACACTTCAACACACTCGTCAATCATGTCCGAAAAGGTAGACATCATAAATCGCTGGAAAGTTGCAGAGGCATTACATAATCCAAACGGCATACGCCTGAATGCAAAAGTACTGTAAGGACTTGTGAATGTCGTCTTTTCCTAGTCATTAGGAAAAACTGCCACCTGATTGTACCCAGAATATCCATCGAGAAAGCAGTAATACTTATTCCCTACCAATTTTTTGAGAATTTGATCAATAAAAGACAAAGGAAAGTGATCCTTCTGGGTAGCGGTATTCAGCTTGCGGTAATCAATACAGACCCTCCATCCAGTTGAGGGTCTAGTGACAACTTGTTTACCTTGGTCGTTGAGTTCCACAGTAAAGCCTGCCTTCTTTGGCACCACATGAATGGAACTGACCCATTTACTATCAGTAATGGGATATATGATCCCGGTGTCCAACCACTTCAGGATTTCCTTTTTTACAACCTCCCTCATATCAGGGTTCAGACATCTCTGCATGTCCCTAAAAGGCTTGATGGAATCATCAGTATAAATGTGGTGCATGCAGAGTGTAGAGTCGATACCCTTAATGTCAGCAATGCTCCAAGCAATAGGTTCCTTGTGCCTAGACAGGCATTCAATCAAGGCTCCCTCCTGTGCCTCAGATAGCACAGTCGAAATGATAACGGGGAGTGTATCATTGGCACCTAGGAAAACATACTTGAGAGTGTCAGGGAGGGGTTTCAACTCAAGGTCGGGGACTTGTATGGTTGAGGGTTTCATAATAGATGTCCCCATCTCAGGTAGCAAATCTACCTTCGGCGGAAATGATGGGGGAAGAGACTCAGCAAAAACTCCTAGCAATTCCTCTAGTTCTAGTATATCCCCTTCACATTCCTCTAAGAGATGGGAATGCTCATTTAGCATGACATGCTGAAGGGGGTCATCACATAACATTGCAGGAGTTGCCTCTTCAATCAGGTCATCTATCACCTCAACTTGAGAACAATCCTCAAGTCCGGCTTGTTTGTAAGCATCAAACACATTAAGCCGTATTTTCCTGTTCCCAAAGTCCATTTTCAATGCCCTAGTATTGCAATTGATTGAAGCATGCGAAGTTGCAAGGAAGGGGTGGCCCAAAATGATGGAGGGTTTGGTTGGCTTGTTGGTAGGGTCAGTGTCCAAAACTAAGAAGTCAACAGGAAAGAAGAAATCCTCCACTCTTATGAGGACATCTTCCAAAATTCCCCGTGGTGTCTTAAGTGATCGATCAGCAACTTGAAGGATTACAGGGCTAAGCTTCAAATTGCCTCCCCCAAGCTGTTCGTACATGTAGCTCGGAAGGATGTTCACCCCCGCACCCAAATCAAGTAGAGCCTCATCAATTTGTAAGTCACCAATAACTACAGAGATGTATGGGGCTCCTGGGTCCTTAAGTTTCGGGGGTGTGCCATGTTGAACAATTGAGCTAACAGAATCAGGCAGGACAACTTTAGATTGGACCTATTTTCTAGATTGCCACTTTTTTGTGCACAAGTCCTTTAAGAAGCGGGCATAAGACGGAATCTGCCTGATAGCTTCAAGCAAAGGTAGGTTAATCTGCACTTGCTTGAAAGTTTCCATAATCTCATCCATCTTATCTTTGGCTCCAGATGAGCCAGCAGAAGTCTGCCCAGAGGAGGATAAGCGCTCTGGAAAAGGCACTCTCGATCTCTGGGTGAAAGAGTTGTCATGTCGAGTAACGGGTGGAACGGGGGAAACTTCTTCCGGTGAGGTGATTTCAAGCGGAGAAGATTTGGGCAAGTCTTCTCCGGTGGGGGTGAAAGTCGGGGTGGATGGTTTTTTAGGGGGTGAGACTATAGGAGCATCAAGTTTGTAAATTTCTTTCCCACTCCTCAGAATAGTCACCGCTTGAGCATGCTCCCTAAAGACAATCCCTTTTCCTTTAGGATTTTCCTCAGCAGCACTGGGGAACTTCCCAGTCTCCCTCTGTCTAACGGCCTCAACAAGGTGTCCAATTTGTGATTTCATCTCATGTATAGCCTTGTCATGATATTGGATGATTGCGCTTTGACTTTCTTGCATAGTTTTCAACATCGCCTTCAATTCATCCATCTCAGAGGTTTTAGGTTGGGCAAAGGTCTGAGGTTGGTTCATTTGATGGTTTTGAAAGGATTGTGGTTTGTAATTCCCTGAATTTTGAGACATTTCCTTGTCTCCAAGAAAAGTTTGGGTGGTTCCTCATCCCTCATTATAAGTGTTGGAGAAAGGGTCATTACGAGGTCTTGGACGGAACCCTTGAGCGGCATTCAAATCCGCTTGTACAAGCTCAGGGAATTGGGAGGCCAAGTGGCAATCCACAGTGGCGTGTGTATTGCCTTGACAAATTAAGCATTCGGAAGCTTGGGATGTGGAGGTGTTAGGTACGAATGAACTCGGGTTCGACATAAGCCTTTCCATGCTTTGATTCAATAATTGAATCTGATAGGCTAAATTCTGGGTGTCCCTTGCCTCATTTGCCTCCAACTTTCTTTGCATGAGAGTGGGCTTTCTATCCATGTAGGCAGAATTCAAGTGAATAGAATTCTCACTCAAAGTATCAAATAAGTTCCAAGCTTCATCCTCAGTCTTAGATAGAAAGGTTCCTGCACAGGCACCATCCACAATTTGCCTATGCGAATCATTAAGTCCGGTGTAGAACCTTTCAACCAGTTGCCATTTAGGCACCTGGTGATGTGGGCAAAGTCTCAGCAAGCCGTTAAGGCGCTCCAACGCATCATGGAATGCTTCCCCATCCTTTTAAACAAAACTCACAATTTCCCTCCTAAAGTGATTTGTTTTGCTCATGGGGAAGTACTTCTTCAAAAACTCCTTCAGGGCATCCCAAGTATTTATATTATCAAGGGTGTGATACCAATACTTGGCTTTGTCCTTTAGGGATAAGGAAAGAGGGTCCGCATTTGAGCGTCATCAGTAACGACCTGCAGCTTCATCGTGGAGCAAACCTCGGTGAATTCCTCAATGTGCCTGTAAGGGTCTTCCCTAGTAGTACCATAAAAGGAGGGTAGCAAGGATATGGTACTACTTTTGATCTTATACGGATTGTCCTTTCCAGGTCTACGTAGTGCAGGGCCAACTTGATTGGTTGGGATGAAATATTCCTTAAGGCTCCTTTGACCGGCCATTTCTACCCTTGGAAGGTCTCTTCTTAGGATTCTTTCAGGTTCAGGATCAAATACAAGTTGTCTCCTAAGAGAACGCCTACCAAGCATGCACTACAAACACAATTCAAAAGGACTTGTTCGGTCTTTACAAATTTAGGCTTTTGACTTTAGTTCAAATTGTAGGTGACAAAATAAGTTGCCCAATCAATTACGCACCTATTGTCAACCTTCGAAATGCCTAAAAAGACCTAGTTGGAGCTTAGGTATTCTTCCCTAAATCTCAAATGGTCAAGTAAATCCAAAGACGGAAGATCGAGGGATGCAAGTAGGCCTAAACCTTCCTTTGAAGCTGTGCTTTCGCGGTGCTCCTCAACTACCCCCAAAAATCCGTGACAGGGTATCCCCCTCTTTGGATTTACAAAACCTTTGATTTCTAGTTCTGAACACTTCAGAATCCAACACTAGGAGGGCTCTTGTCCTAGTCGTTTCAAGACTTAGGAGTGTCTAAATGAGTGCTGTGGTGCAAAAGATATAAGTGTGCATTCACCGCAAAAGGATTTTGAATTTTGAATCACACACCACGTTTTACAATCAAGTCCTTGATTTTCAGATGTCCCTCCTTTAATTAGTCTTTTTTTCTCGAATATATGTGACCACTTGTTAGATCGCTTGAAGATAAATTTTGTGGTCTTTGAATTAAATCCAAATGCAATGCATGATCAAGAATAGGAAGCAAAGTAAGAGAATGCGTACCTTGCTTCCAGCAATTAATGATGCAAGAATGCACGCAATGCATAGAAATAAATCTAGAGGCTACTCATACAGACCTAAATGGTTCGTCCTAGGGCAGGCAGCTTCTAGCAGGCAGCTCGATTTTTTTATTTTTTTATTTTTTTTAAACTACTTATGCATAAGCAAATAAAAGTAATCAATAAACTAAAAACCTAAATCTAAACAAAAGGGAATAGGCTCCCAAAAATTACCCAACACGATCCCAAAACAAAATCGGGAAACAAACCCCTCAAAATATACCCCAGAACAAGGGTTTCAAACAAAATGCAATGAAAAATTAAATCTAAAGTCATAATTCTATTCTAATCAAATTAGCGACTAAATATACAATGATGACCATCGCATCCTCGTCCTTCTCCTCCTTTCCAAAATAGCTCGTCCAATTCTCCTCTGGCGACATCAAGGGTTGCCTCTCACAATGGCTGATTCTTGCACAAATTTTCTCTCATAGAAAAGAAAATAATAAATGGTCAAATCACTGTGTAATTGAAAAATAATCAAAATAAAATCAGGTGAAATTATTGCATCTGTTGCCTCCCCAGCAACGGTGCCATTTGACGAGTTGATTTTTTGCTTTAAAGTCGTTTGCAGTTTTATGTGGTGGAAAAATCGACTAATCAATATTTAAAAAGAAATAACCACTCGCAGAAGAGCGGGTCATATCCATGGGGATACAATGACGTATTTAAATTCGCACCGGTTAAAAACGTTTGTTCGTAATTAGTTTAAACAAGAATCAAGCCAAAATTGCCTTCAGATTAAGGTTGAATCAAGAAATCATGCTGAAATAGCAATTCTTAATAACTAGAGGATATTGTTGCAATGCAGAATCAATAAAATATCATTAAAACTTGACAATAGCAGAAAATGTAATTATTAATGGCAATGTTACTGTAGCAAAACAGGGGATTTATTCCCCTTGGCCGTGTGCGATGAGGAGTGGATGGCCAAAGGCGGGAAGCTCGAAGGAATTTCCTTGGACCGAGGGCTTCGCAGCGGTGGTGGTGATTGCAGCGACGGTGGTTGTTGATGACGACGGCGAGGGAGGTGCACGGCGAGGTGCTCATGGTAATGCGAACGACCTCCGGATGGCGGTGTGGCCTGTCACACCACACGCCCACGGTGGTGGAGGGTCGTCACCGTGGTTGAGGCCGGCGATGTGGAATGGAAGAGAGAAGAACTCTCTGCACAGTGGTGGGTCGGTGGTGGAGGCCTCCCCCGCTCAGCAGCCTCTCTCCTCTTTTTGTAGTTGACTTCACGAATTTGAATGGAGAGGCGGGAGCAAATCCACCTTCTCCACTGATCCATGAATGTGCTTTTAGTGCGGCCGAAGGCATTGCAGCGGCAGCCAAGCCGTTCCTGAGAAGAAGAAGAATAAAGGATATTATTAAAATATTATGGTTATTTATATACAAACCCTCAACTTTTATGTTAACTAAAATAATGTACCTAATTGGTTAACTAATTAGATGAATGCCATTCTAATCTAATTCTAAATGCACTTAAAATATGAATGCAATGCATGGATTATGTAATTAAATTAAAAATATGAATTACTCTATTTACATCCTAATTTATGCTAAATAAATATTAGAATTAACCTAATGTCTAGGAACTTAAACACTTAAATAGCCCACAACTATGGGCTAATCACTACCCAACCCACCCATAACTCGAAAAAGACTCTAAGTGCTAAGCATCTTGATGTGAATGTTATGATAGACTCATTCAACATTAATTAGAACGGACTTCGGGTTTCTATGCCCCTAAGTGACCGGAAAAGAAAGTGCTTGCCTGAAGGTGTATCTGTCCGATCGGTAGCTTTCCCCTACTCTTATTTTATTTGAGGTCAACACAAGGGTATTTCCAATATATATCTCTCTGAATTGCTCTACTTCCCCACTTCTTCCATAAGTGTTTTGGACTTTTTGTGCATTTAGTGAGCTGGGTTCTGGACAACCGACCAATGGGCTGTTACCCACGACCACTTGCTAGCCATACTCGTGCGGTGAAGTGTGGATTATTTATTTTTTTCTTTTTCTTCTTTTTCTATTTTTCTATTTCTCCTTTTTTTCTCTTTTTTTTCTTTTCGTTTTCTTTTGTTGTTTAGTAGGTGGCTTCCCTAATCTAAGATTTACCTAGAGGCAATAAAAGGAAAAAGGTCCTGTGGCTGGGTTTTGGACAACCGGCCAATGGGCTGTTACCCACAATAACTTGCCAGCCATACCACCCTAGAAGGTTCATTAGCTATCCAATTTCTGTTAGAATCTCCGAGGAAGTGAGTTAGTGCAAAAAAAACTGTGTAAATGCTTCGACTAAAAGTCCCTCCAAGTCAGAGAGTTGGTTGATAAGTTGTATATTTATCACCCTACTTTATGGATTAGATTAATGTAAATTAAGGTTGCGAGGATTCAAGGCTAAATCCACATTTTAATGGACACCAAGGCCGATTAAGCCTGAAGGCCTAAAAACTCTAAGTGTTTAGGTTCTCGTATTATTTCCCACAATTAACAAGCTCCTAATGCCTAAGTTTTCCTAATTTTTTTTTATATTATTCAAGCTGATAATATAAACTCAGAGAATGCGAATTACCACCCCCCATGCTTAAGTTAGACAATATCCTCATTGGCAAATAAATGTATGCAAAGGGGGTACAAAAAGAAATCACCTAAGTGTTGCTGTGCTCCTGATCAATTTGAATCTTTTGGATTGCCTCCTAGGAAACGCTGAGCTTATTGCCTCCAGCTGGGCGAGTCTCTGTGTCAACCCTCAATGAGGGTGACAACTTCCTTTGGGGGAACCTGGGAAAGAAAATGTTTAATCTCTGATTGTTTACTGTGAAGGTTTGCCCAGTGTGAGGATCTGCAATTTCAACCGCCCCATTGGGATAAGGTTTGACCACCTGATATGGTCCTGTCCACTTTGATCTCAGCTTCCCGAGGAAAAGTTTGAGTTGGGCATTAAAAAGCCGGACTTGCTGGTTGGGCTCGAAGGTTTTCCTATGGATGTGTCAGTCATGGACGACTTTCATCTTTTCTTTGTAAAGTCAACTATTCTCATACACGTCCCAATGGATTTCCTCGAGCTTGGAGAGTTGGAGTGTCCTCTGTGCTCCGACTAACTAAAAATCCATGTTGCACTGCTTAACAGCCCAATATGCCTGGTGTTCCAACTCGACCGGAAGGTGACAAGCTTTGCCAAAGACCAGGCGATAAGGCGACATGACTATCAGAGTCTTAAAAGCGGTCCTGTATGCCCAAAGGGCATCATCCAGTCACGTGGACCAATCCTTCCGGTCAGGTCTCACAGTCTTTTGTAGAATATTCTTGATCTGCCTATTAGAGACCTCAGTTTGCCCATTTGTTTGTGGGTGATACGGGGTGGCAATGCGATGAGTAACCCCATATTTTCTAAGCAAGACACGGAATTGGGCATGAATAAAGTGACTCCCACCATCACTGATCATGGCCTTCGGTATCCCAAACTGAGAGAAGATGTTTTTCTTAACAAAGTCCATGACAGCCTTATGATCACATCTTCGGGTGGCAATGGCTTCGATCCATTTCGAGACAATCTACTGAGACTAGTATGTACTCAAAGTCATTGGAAGGTGGGAAGGGACCCATAAAATCGATGCCCCAAATATCGAAGATTTCGACAATCAGAATGGGATGGAGGGGCATCATGTCCTTTCTGATCATAGTCCCTAATGTCTAGCAATGAGAGCAAGTCTTAGCAAAGCTGTGTGCATCCTTGAATAGGGAGGGCCAATAAAATCCGAACTGCAAAACCTTTGTAGCGATTTTCTTCCCCAAAAAGTGGACACCATAGACTTGGTCGTGACAAAAGGATAGCACACTTTGGACTTCTTTCTCAGGAATACACCTCCTAATGATCTGGTCAACACAGAGTCTAAATAGCATGGGATCATCCCAGAAATAGTACTTGGCTTCAGCCAAGAACTTATCCTGTTGCTGTCTGGACCAACCGTGCAGGGTTTCTCCTACCACCAAATAGTTGACGAAGTCTGCATACCAGGGTAGCTTTCTTCCTTGCACAGCTAGAAGTTGTTCATCAGGAAAGGTGTCAGTCAAGGGTAATGATGGTCCGATGTGGTCTGGGTGGAGTCTGGACAGGTGATCGGCTATGACGTTCTTGGACCCAGCTTTGTCGCGTATTTCCAAGTCAAACTCCTGCAAGAGTAGGATCCATCTGATGAGCCTGGGTTTAGTGTCCTTTTTAATCAACAGATGCCGGATAGCCGAGTGGTCAGTGTAAATTGTCACGTGGGATCCCAGAAGATATGAACGGAACTTTTCTAATCCAAAGACTACAGCGAGCAGCTCTTTTTCTGTGACAATATAATTCCGTTGAGCCTCATCCAACATCTTGCTCGCGTAGTAGATCACCACGGGTTTCTTTTCTCTTCTTTGTCCTAGGACAACACCAATGGCAAAATCTGATGCATCGCACATAATCTCAAAGTCCTGGGACCAGTCCAGGGGTTGTAATACAGGTGAAGTGGAGACTATTTCCCTGAGAGTTTTATAAGCTTTGATGCAATCAGGTGTCATGTGAAAAAGGGCATCGTTGGCTAGAAGGTCAGTCAAGGGTTTAGAGAGTTTGGAGAAATCTTTAATGAACCTTCTATAGAAGCCAACATGTCTTAGAAAAGATCGGATTTGCTGGACCGAGCTAGGAGGTGGAAGTTAGGAAATTAGATCAACCTTAGCTCTATATACTTCAATGCCCCTATGCGAGACGATGTGATTGACGACAATCCCTTCCTGAACCATGAAATGGCTCTTTTCCTAGCTTAAAACCAGGTTGACCTCGATACATCTCTTCAGGATCTTCTCCAAATTGCTAAGACAATGGTCGAATGAATTCCCGAACACAAAGATATCATCCATAAAGACCACCAGGTATTCACCCACCATCTCTGAAAAGATGGCTAGCAAGCAACATTGAAAGGTAGCGGGTGCGTTGCATAATCCAAATGGCATACGACGGAATGCGAATGTGCCATACGAACAAGTGATTGTGGTCATTTCTTGATCTTCCGATGCAATAGCAACTTGGTTGTATCCTGAATATCCATCAAGGAAGTAAAAATATTTCTACCCTACCAATCGCTCGAGAATCTGGTCAATGAATGGCAGAGGGAAATGATCTTTCCTGGTGGCCTCATTAAGTTTCCTATAGTCGATACACACCTTCCATGCAGTAGCGGTGCAGGTGGGGATGGATTCGCCCTGGTCATTGGTGACAATGGTGAGCTCGGCTTTCTTGGGTACCGCTTGAGTGGGGCTCACCCAGGGGCTATCGGAAATTGAGTAAATGATATCTGCATCAAGCCACTTGATTATCTCTTTTTTAATGACCTCTCGCATATTCGGGTTCAATCATCTCAGCATCTAGCGAGAAGGTCGAGCCCCATCTTCCAAATAGATCTTGTGAGTGCAATAGGTGGGGCTGATTCCCCTCAATTCAGAAATTGTCCACCCAATGGCTACTCGATGTTCAGAGAGGGTTGCAGTCAACCTAATCTCTCGTTCCCTAGTTAAATGGGCATTGACAATCATAGGGAAGGTCTGGTCAAGTCCAAGGAAGACATACTTGAGATTATCGGGCAAAGGCTTCAGTTCAGGTGTAGGTGGGACAACATTCGACGTGTAAGGGAAAGGTGGGAGTTGCTTGACGAGTCGATTTTTCGCTTCCGAAAATTATGATTAGGAAGCTTTATCATTGTATCTCTAAGTGGTGGAAAAACAACTAATCAAAATAATTAGAATTAAAATTAAACCACTCACAGGAGAGCGGGTCGTATCCACAGGGAGGCAATGACCTATTTAAACTCGCACCAGTTAAAAGCATATGTTCACGATTAGTTTTGTCAAGAAATCGGATCGAAATCACTTTTCAATTGAGATGATAAGATAATATCATGCTGATATTGTAGTTATGCAAAACAAGAGGGAGATACTCATAAAATCAATCGAATAGAATATTCTTAACTAAAAATACCTTCCCCCTCGATGGCAAAAAATGTAAATTTCAATTATCTTTAAAACAGGGGATTTGTTGTAGCGGCTAGGGTGCACAGGAGGAGGAGAGACGGGCATTGAGGCTGCAGCTGAAGGTCACCCCACTTGGGCCGCACCCAACGGTGGTGACGGCGCAGCAGATGGTAGCCTGTGGTGGCCGCAAGAAGGAGAGGAAGGTGGCGGGTGGTGGTTCTACTCGCTACTGTTGAGCACATGAAGGTGCGGTGTTCACGGGCGTTTAGTGCGGATTTAAAGCGTATTATGTTGTAGTATAACCGACAAAACGTTCGAACAAATACAAAGTTTTTATTACTCGAAGACCGGAGTATCCGAGGTCGAACACAGGGAGCAAATGGAACTTACCACTAAATCAAAATGTAATTGAACACTCTAATTTACTCAAAATATCAATTCAGGTATGAATGTATGCGATTAAAAGGAGTTAGGGCAAAAAAATATGAAATTGGACGTCTGATCTTGTGATCAGACGTCTTAAAAGCATTTCTCCTTTTCTTCTTGATTATTCTTCTTCTTCTTCTTCTGCTGCAGAGTCTTTGCTCTTTCTTTTCTTCTTCTGATCTCTGCAAAGTCTTCACTTGGCTTCTCTGTGCCTTTGCTTCTGGCTTGCTCTTTTCTTTCTTCTCCTGCGAAGGCTTCTTTCTTGCTTCTTCTTCTCTGCCTTGTTTCTTCCTCTTCTATTCTTCTCTGCCGTTCCTTCTTCTTTCTTTCTTTTCCTTCTCGCGGCCAAGTCCTTCTCCTCCTGCGTTCAGCCTGCCTGCACAGGAGCAAAACCTAACCCTTCTCCCTCTACCCGCGCATCTCTCTCTCTCAAGCAATTCACTCAAACCGCTCTCCCAGAGCCACAGCCATAATCGGGTCGGATCGTACCCGGGACCAGGCGCACCTGCAGGTGTGTGATGCGCGAGGAGTGCGTAGGTCTAGGTCGGGTCGGATTCGCCAGGTCCGCGTGGTCAGGCCGCGGACGAGGCGGGTGTGGGGTCAGTGAGGGACCTCACCCCTGTGCTTACTGAGGCGATAAGAGTAAAACACAAAAACAACTTATATGGTACCTGAGGGTTGCAATCCCACGATGTGGGACTATCTGGTCTCGCCTTCACGCGCGCCTGCAGAAGCCTCGTCGTGCGATTGCCCCGCAGCTGCTGGCTCTGCTAGCGCTCCTTGGCTGGACTCGTGCACCTTGCGACACTCGCGCTAGTATGCAGCACCTGTAGCCCGGAAGACCGGGTGCCTGGAGCTTCGTGGGAGCTTCATCAGAGGTCGTCCATGGCGGCAGCGGCTCGAACCCTGTCATACACAAAACGCGCCTCTCGGCCAAATCAGAATAGCTAGAGACCTTCGCCGTGGCACGGCGAAGGCGGTGGGCAGTGCTGCAGGCCGCAGGTCGGCCTAGGCATGCGTGCCTAGGTCAACCTGTGGCCGGAGATGGTGGGTTGGTCGGGGGGTGATTGTGGAGGGCTGGAGCGGTAGTGGTAGGGTGGAGTGTGTTCCTGGAGGTGAGGCGGAGCTTTCGAGGTGGTTGGCGAGCCGTGTGGAGGGCTGGAGTGGTGTGGGTGGCTCGCCGGAGTGCGGTCGGAGGCGAAGACGATGGAGGTGGTTAGCGTCTGTCGAGGGTCGATCAAGGGAGATAACAGGGGGAAAAGAGAGAGGAGAGGATGGAGAGGAGTTCTAACCTAACTGTAAGGACGAAAGGGGACGGAGGGCGAACAGCAGTACCTGCTGTCGCCGGAGAAGATGACGCCCAGTGGGGGAGGACGACGGCGACGACGGGGCTGAGGCGGCGTGCGCTGGTACTGCGTGACGCGGAGGAAGGTCAGGAAGTTAACTCTGCCACTGGTTTTGTGGCAGAGCGAAGAGGGAGGGGAGGGGGCCTCGCCGGAGCCTGCTGGGAGTTTGGCCGGGCAGGAGGAGAGGAATTGGGGGTGGAACCTCGGCCAAACCAAGCTCAGCCTCTTCGGCCGGAGTTGTGGGTTCTTATATAGGCGCTGGACTTGGTGTGCAGGGTGTGAAGGGCACGTAATTGCCTGAGGTTGGTCACCGGAGATGGAAAGGAGTTAGGATACCCAAATCTCTCGTGCGTTCGCACGAGAGATTGGGTTCACACCAGGGATCGATATCGGTCTTAAATGGAAGGGAATTCTTCAGAGAATTCTCCTTCCATTTCTGGGAGGGAATCTCTGAGGGATTAGAGAGCAATCCCTCTCCGAACCTCGCCGGAGCTCGGTTCTGCCCTAGCAATGGCGGCAGGACCGGTTTGCAAAGGAGGCGAAGAACCTAGGGGGTTCTCTGCAACGGTATTCAAAAGATAGGGACCAATTTGTGATTTGGGTGTACTAAATTGCAAAGTAGGTCAAGATGACCTCTCCTTAGGTCCAAATTTTGGTATAAACCTAATTTGGACCTAAGGAATCCAATGGAGAAGTTAGATTTCAGGTTTGACCTCGTTTGACTGGATATTTTGCGTAAAAACCCAAATTAGGTTAATTGAAGAGCTAGGACCCTAATCTAGGTCAAACTAGGTTCCAAAGGCCAAATTAAGTGTTCTAAACCCTAGAGTATGTTTTTCCATGATTTTTAGAGGGTTTACTTGCTTTTTGTTCTGACCGGAACCTTGTTAATTTAAGCGGGTCTGTTTTAGGGTTACCAAGTGTCTTTTAGTTCTTAGATTGCACATGAACCCATTTCTGATTGACTCAACCCACTTTTTATCTCATTTAGACCATTTGACCTATGTTTTGCCTCTGAGAAATCCCGTTTATCCACTGCAATGGTAAAATTGCAGTTTTAACCTTTATTTCATGTTTTCTTCTCAGAGCACTTGTTCCTTCAGTTAGGCCTTCTTCTAGGTTATGTAGGAGCTTTTATCTTCTTTATTGGGTCAAAATGAGCTAGTTATGGCTCATGATGAGGCTCTCATCATGCGGGCTGAGCGGCTAGAGGGCGCGCGCCTGCACGCTAGCAGGTACTGGAGAGCAGTCACGTAGGCTGCAGGCGAAGAGGGCACGTGACGGGTGCTGTAGGCAAAGGTGCAGCAAGGGAGGCGCAGGCAGAGGTGCGCACACAGAGGGGCGGGCGCGAGAATGGCGCTAGAGAAAGAAGAAAGTTCTTTGCGTGGCCGATGAGGCACACGCTCACGGTAAGTGACCGAGCTCGTCGGCTTGGTGCGACGGCCTGTCACTCCACTGACCCACGAAGTGGCGAGGCTCGACTGTGGGGACCACAGTGATGGGCGGATGCACGGTGATGGGCAGGCGGCATCTCCAGGAGCATGGTAGCCTCCATCTTTTCTTTATTCCAATCGAGGAGACTAGATCCACTTCTGGCGCTCCTCCTTGACTAGGATCTTCAATGTGGCATCTAGAGGAAGAAATGTAGCCATTACTCATAGAAGAAGAAGAATAAAATAATAATAAAATATTATGGTTATTTATACACAAACCCTTAACTTTTATGTTAACTTAAAATAATGCATGCAATGCACCTAATTGGTTAACTAATTAAATGAATGCAATTCTAAGTTAATTCTAAATGCATATAGATATGGATGCCACACATGAATTATGCACTTAAGCTAAAAATATGAATTAATTTAATTACATCCTAATGTATGCTATCTAAATGTTAAAATTAACTTAATGTCGAGACACTTAAATACTTAAATAGCCCACAAATATGGGCTAATCAAATGCCCCCATGCCTAGTTTTTGCTAGTCCCTAGCAAATTTAAGTAATAACCTAACACTCCAAGTAGACTGGCCAACCCAATCGCTCTTCCTTTAGAAACATGTTAAGTTCATACTTTAGACCTAAGGCTTCCAAGTAGTTGCTAAGTTACAAACTAGGTCGACTAAAGACGAGGGTTGCAGGCACAGGTTTCCCTGATTTCTAACTCTACCCTAGGGTTTATTGATCCCTGAGATTAAAGCATCCGTGCATATGCATTGGTCTAAGTTATTTGAGGTTGGTATGATTGCTAACCTAGAGAGGAAAAAGGATTTTTTTTTAATATATATATTTTTGTTTGATTCCTCTAAGTCTAACCTTTGATCAGCTATCAGCACGGTCTGTGTCGGATTCATTGTCCCCATCACCGTACCTCAAAGGGTGCCTGGCTTTCGATGCTTCGAGATGGCACCACCCATAGCGACCCAAAGAACTCTTGGCAATCGACACTTCGAGATAGTATCACCCATGAATTTCTTAAGTGAATTCAAGCCTGTGGCAATCGACACTTCGAGATAAGGCCGCCCATGGTACCTGAACCACACAATGTGCTTACATGCCCCCAGTAGGATGGATATCCTAAGAGACAAGCGTCGAGGAGGTAACATGTTATCATCGCATCCTCAAGGTGAGTATATACTCCACCTCTCTTGCGGCAGGAACTCTTCCAATCAAATTGTGTTTTCAAGCTTCTCCTAAGCCAAAACTAAGAGAACCAACTTTTCTTAAAGAAATGAATTAGAGTGATCACTTAATTACACAAGACCAAGTGTGTGTGAAATTTGGATGCTTAGGTTACAAGGACCCGTAAACCAAAAGGTAGAATAAGACTCCAGGTACTACTCAGCCTTTAACTCACTTCCTCGACCTCTTGAGGAATGGTCTGCAACTTAACTCCTACTTAAGTTTTTAAGTCCACAAAGGACCCTAAAGGTCTAAAGCTAGTATCTCAACTTAGCTTCTAAATTCAGACACCTAGATCAACTTAGTCTAACCTAAAGCACTGGTCTACCTAAGAATGCAGGGCCCAGCCAGTTAAGCTCAATGCAAAATGTTTTTTTTTTTTTCAATCCAAATGTATGCAATGCAGAATGCTTTAACTAAATGCATGAATGAACTATGTACAAATGTTATGCATATCCCCAAGTACACCCCCCCATACCTAAAACCTACAATGTCCCCAATGCATAGAAGGATATTACCTGGGTCAGAGTCAGGCTACTGATGAGAGCCTCATCATGAGCCCTAACTATCTCATTTTGACTTAAGAAACAGAATAAGAGCTCCTACATAACCTAGAGAAGGACCTAATTCAAGGAATAAGTGTTCTAAGAAGAAAACATGAAATAAAGGTTAAAATTGCAATTTCACCATTACAGAACATAAATGAAATTTCTCAGAGGAAAAACATAGGTTAAATGGTCTGAATAAGATAAAAAGTGGGTTGGTTCAATTAGAAATGAGTTATTGTGCAGTCTAGGAATTAAATGACATTCTGTAACCCTAAAATAGACCCGCTTAATTCAACAAGGTTATGGTCAATATAAAAATCAAATAAACCCTATAAAATTCATATAAAAATATCTCTTAAGGTTTAGAACATTCAATTTGGCCTTTGGAACCTATTTTGACCTAGATTAGGGTCCTAACTCATTAATTGACCTAATTTGGGTTTTTGTGCAAAAAGTCCAGTCAAACGTGGTCAAGCCTAAAATCCAACTTCATCATTGGATTCCTTAGGTCAAAATTAGGTTTTTACCAAAATTTGGACCTAAGGGGAGGTCATCTTGACCAACTTTGCAAAATAGTACACCCAATTACATTTTGGCCCCTATCTTTTGAAAACCACTACACTGACCCCCCTAACTTCCTCTCCACTCTTACAAACAGGTCCCTCTACCATTAATGGGGAGAAATCCTCCTCTGGCAAGGAATGGAGGGGGAGTACTCCCTGATTCCTCAGAGATCTCCCAGATTTGGAAGGGAGATTCTCTGAGGAATTCCCTTCCATATGAGCTCAATTGCAATCTCTGATTTGCATCCAATCTCTCATGCGAACGCACGAGAGATTTGGATCTCCAACTACCTTCCTTCTCCAGCGAGGAGTCGGTGATAGAAGGTTTGCCCTCCACGCACAAGAAGCTCGGCCAGCAACTATAAAAGAATCCCCGATCCTCTGCGAATCCCTCAAGCTTGATTTGACTGCAGACTCCCTCAGAATTCATCTCCACTCTCTCCGGTCAAGTAGCCCGGAAGCTCCGGAGATTTTTCCTCCTCCCTCTCGTCGCTCTACTACCATACCAGCGGCAGGGTTCACTTCGCCTCGTTCTTCCGCGTTGCGTTGCACCAGCGCACGCCTTCCTGTCCTCCTCGTCGCCATTATCTCCCTCTCAGGGTCATCTTCACCCACGATGGCATACACACGCCGTTCATCCCCTCAGCCTCCCCTTAGCTCCAAGTACCCCAGATAAGCTCCCCTTCTCCTACTCTCTATTTTCCTTCACTCTATTTCACAAATCAACCCTCGACTGCCACTGTCCACCCTCATCTTCCCCATCTCCGGCTGATCTCCGGCGAGACGCACTCGTCACTCCACACCTCCACACGTCTCGCCACCAACCTCAACACCTCCGCCATTGACCGTTGAACACTTTCTACCCACTCACAGACCTCCACACGTACTCCACGCTTCCACCGTCACAGTCCGACCTAGGCACGCACACCTAGGCCGGTCTGAGCCACGCCAACACCTGCTTCACCTTCGCCATGACACGGCGAAGGTTCTCCTGTGCTCCGATAGAGCCGCAAGGCTCCTTTTGTGTCATGCAGGGTAGAGCTCCCATCCGCCATTAACAAGCACACGAGCTTGCTTGCTCTCCAGCTTCAGGCTGCAATCTTTAGAATTCAGGACCCAAGCTGCACAGATTGAGGGCGAGAGTGAGTCCAGTCTGATAGCGGGTGTTGAACGTTACGAATGGCTACGCTAACGTGTTTGGTTTTGGAAAACCTGTCGCTGTAGTTTGAAAGCGAAGAATTCGTGTTCAACAAATAAAATTTATACCTAAATTGAAATTCCGGGTCGAACACAGGGAGGCAGACGTTTGATTTAAAAACTACGCATTTCTTTTTATTTGTCATGAAGTAATTCAATTTAAAACTGTCTAATTATTTACAATAAATAGAAGAGAGAGAGAGGGTAAGAGAGAGAGAGAATATTACACATAGAAATCAAAATGAGATGTACATTAAACAAAGAATTTATCATTGAGAAGATTGTTCATTACAACTAGAAAGCATAAAACAATTACACTAGAAAGCGATAAATTTACTCTAGAAAGCATTAAAAGAATGGAGGGAGAAATGTCCTCCTCAACGATTGCTTGGAGGACGAGCAGAACTACACTAGAAAGCAGTAAATCTATACTAGAAAGCAGTAAAAAGAATAGGGAAAGAGAAATCCTCCGCGACGATTGCTTGGAGGACGAGCCGGACGGGACGACGCTTGGATGAAGGAGAACGAAGCAGGACGAAGGAGGACGAAGCAGAAGAACGGGAACGGAGCAGCACGCCGTCGTCGTCGCGGGATCCACTTCCGAAGGGGGACGAAAATTTGGACTTTATCTCGCAAGAAGCATCCCGGGTGTGGGACAAGCTTCTCTTGAGCTTTGGAGGGGTAGAGAAGAGAAGGAAGGGGATGAGAATTTAGTATGGAGGGGGTATCCTTTTATAGTTGCAAGGAGTGGGGGCAAAATGGACATTACAATTTCAAAATAATAAATAAGGGGTCTTTAGTGACAGATAAAACAGTCGCTAAAGCCCCCAACGTGGGCGTAGCTTCCGCGCCCACGCACGCCCGCTCAGCTGCTCGCGTGAGCAACGCCTACGCATGTTCAACAATCCTCAGCCGTCCGATCGCGAGATCGGACGGCTTAAGTCGCGCCTTCACCCGCTGCATTGCGCGCCCGCTCGCGTGCAATCGCGCGTTACGTGCGAGCGTGCGTGAGCGCGTCATCTTGATTGAGCGTGCACGGCCGTTGGATCGCGATCATGCGGTCAATAGGAGGCGCGCCACCGCTTCAATTTCAGCGTGGCGAGGCTCGAACGCGCGTCCCCACTTTGCGTTAGAGCGCTCGACCAACGTGTTAGGGTCGCATTTATGTCGAGCGCCTGACTTCAGCGCGGGCGCGTCGTAGCCGTTGGATCTTGATCCAACGGCGGGGAAAGGTGGATGCGGAGACTGCCGAGATTGCATGCGGCCGTTTGGGCAGTCGAGATGGCGCCACGTGGCGCCATCTTAGCCTCCATCTTCTGGAAGATGTAGATGATGCCACGGATGTCGGATTGACTCGATTTTTGCGTTGTTGGGCTGCGATCGTCGATCCGAATTCATCCATGTGGTAGGATTTGTCATCTGAAGTGTGGATTTTTACCATCCTGGCCCTTGATCTTCTAGGGTTCCCAGGTCACTAACTGATGCTACGGATGCCTGATTAGGGCAATCTTGGAGTCATTGAACTCCAATCATCACCCTGATCACATCCATACAGTTGGATCTTTGATCCAAGGCCCTGATAAAATGTTTGCCCTGTCCAAGCACATAAAAGAAGACAATTAACCTCCATTTTATTCACACTACTCTAAATGCAAGATGATGCATCTTATGCAATATTTGTATCATGAAATGCAATCCTATGCTTAAGAACATGCAAAAATAGACATTTTAAGTAGTGTAAATGTGTTTACATCATACCCCCATGCCTACCTTTTGCTAGTCCCTAGCAAAAATTATATGCTATTTATAAAAGAATTAGGTTGGATTATTTGGACCTGAGTTATTTTCAATCATTAAGAAATTATCTACTTAGGAATTGAACTTTCAAAGACACAACAGTGCCCGGGTATCAGCCAAAATGCAGACCGCCTCAAGCCCTCGTCTTATTCAAAGAAAAATTTCTTTTTCTTTTTACTCTTTTTTTTTTTTTTTTTCAAATTTTACGGTTTAAGGGTGGCTTTCTACGGTCATTCAACTCACCCAGGATTTGATGAGAACCCTAAGTTTTAAGCATCTTATTGTGATTGTGATAGACTCGTTGACCGGTAATTAAAATGGACTTCGGATTTCTACGCCTCTAGGTGACCTCAAAAAAAAACTTCTGCCTAAAGGTGTATCTTTACAACCGGTAGCTTTCTCCCTACTTTTATTTTTTTACGGGGTCAACACAAGGGTGAATCCAGTGTATATCTCCCCGGTTTATTCTACTTCTCCGCTTCTTCCTAAGTGTTTTGGAAATTTTTGGTGCATTTACTGAGCTGGGTTCTGGATAACCGGTCGATGAGCTGTTACCACCGACAACTTGCCAGCCATACTCGTGCGACGAAGTGTGGCTTATTTCTTTTTTTTTCTTTTCTCCTTTTCTTTTTGATTTTTTTTTTTCTTTCTTTTTTTTTTTTTTTAAGTAGGTGGCTTCCCTGGTCTAAGATTTACCTAAAGGCAGTAAAAAGAGAAAGGTACAGTGACTAGGCTCTGGACAACCTACGTATGGTTTGTCACCCATGATAACTTGCCAGCCAAATCACCCTAGAAGGTTCATTAGCTACCCAAATTCTGTTAGAATCGCCGAATAACGAGTCAGTGCAAAGAAAGTGTGTAGATGCTTAAAACTCAGAAATTCCCTCAAATCAGAGGGTAGGTTGATAAGTCGTGTACTTATCACCCAAACTTATTTATTCCAATTATAATAGAATTAAGATGGCGAGGACTCAAAGATAAATCCACATTTTAGTGGATACACGGGCTAATTATGTCCAAAGACCTGAAGGGTCTTTGTGTTCAGATCTTAATGTAGAATTTCCTAAAATTGAAAATTTTCTTAAACCCAAATTCTCTTTCCTAATTCTGAATTTTTTTTTTTAATAAAAGAAAATAAAACAAATCTACGGAGCTGATGAATGAATTCAGAGATAAATATCCACCCCTGATGAGAACCTCATCATGAGCCATAACTAGCTCATTTTGACCCAATACAAAGGATAAAAGCTCCTACATATCTCAAGGAAAGGCTTAACTCAGAGAATTCTGAGTTTGAGAAGAAAACCAGTCATAAGGGGTAAAAGTGCAATTTTACCAGTATAAACTGCATACAGGGTAATTCAGGGACCAAACACAGGTCAAAACAGCTTAATAAGAATAAAAGTGGGATGAGATGATCTAGCAAGGGCTACAGCACTTCCAAGAAACCAAATGATAATCTGTAACCCTAAAACAACCCACTTCAATTCACAAGGTTCGAGGCAAAGTAAAAATAAAATAAACCCTCTAAAATTCATAGAAAAATAATCTCTAGGGTTTAGAACCTTCAATTTGGCCTTTAGAACCCATTTTGACCTACATTGAGAACCATGCCCAATTAATAACTTAATTTGGGTTTTTGCGCAAATTGACCGGTCAAACAAGGTTTAATATGAAAATGAAATTCACCATCAGATTCCTTAGGTCATAATTAGTCATGTATAAAAACTTGAGCCTAAGAAGAAACCTCCTTGACCGACTTCACACTTTGGTCCTCATACATTTACTCTTTGGCCCTCAACTTTTGAACCCTCGCATTTTGGCCCCTAACTCTCCTTCGTTCTTTGCAATCAGGTCCCTCCTGCGAAACCCTGCCAGCACCATGCTCCGGCGACCTTGCGCGGAGCATGGCGCCGCGCAGGGTGAGGTGGGGGACCTGGCAAGTAAACCGGGGGTGCCCTGCGTCGTCAGCCGTCGCAGGAGCACCCCCCTGGTCATTGTAGCCCACCATACCGGTCGTGCGAACGCACGGACGGTATGGGTTCATGTTCCGACCATTCTCCGGCGAGGGAGACACGTCGTCTCCCTCCGCCTTCCTCCCTGTTTCATCCCTATAAATACCCCCCCGCTGCTCCACCGACCAGGGTAGCCTGGATCTGACGGAGAAATCCCCAACTTCCTTCTCTTCTTTCTCCGGCAGACGCTCACCAGCTCCGGCGGTTTCCTCCCCCTCCTCCTCTTCGCTCTGCCGTAATACCAGCAGCAGAGACCTCCTCCCCTGCTCTTCCTGCGCCACGCCGTACCCAGCTGGCGCCTCTCCAGCCCTCTGCTCGCCGCCGCCCCTCCCCCTGGGCATCTTCTTCTCCGGCGACAGTCGATACGACTGTCGCCCTGTCTCGGCCCCTTTCGTCTCCATAGCTAGGTCAGAACTCCTCCCCACCTCCCCCTCTTTCTTTTCCTCACTGTCTCTTAGTTGATTAAACCCTCGACCGCTCCTGTTCACCCTCACCCTCTCCGCCTCCGACCACCCTCCGGCGAGCCGCTCCCATCACCTCAGCGACCCACACGGCTCGCCGACCACCGCAGAACCTCCGCCTCCTCACCCTGATCCTCTTCCGCCCCTCCACTTCCCGCCAAACGCCCTCTGCAGATCCACCGAACACACCCACTTCTTCGCTCACAGTTTGACCTAGGACGACCTGTTGGCTCCATCACGCCCCCTGCAGACCCCCTGACCACCTTCGCCGTGCCACGGCGAAGGTCCCCCGCCTGTCTGATTTGGCCGAGAGGCCGTTCTTCTGTGACCAGGTGACTCGCCCGCCGTCGCCATTACTGAGCAGGCAGAGCTCCTTCACCTGCAGGTGCAGGCACGCCTTCGCCCAGGTTCGACTCCCAGGTTGCGCGGGGAGTCTCCGCGAAACGTCCCAGGCTCGCAGATGGGGCGAAGGTCGCGCGTGAAGCCACGATCGCCCACTGCTCCCTCCGCGACGGGCGCTCAATTGGGGTGGGACATTTAGTCCCACCTCGGAACTTCTCGGAGGCGCGCGGACGCATAAAGGTAAAAAGTGCCTTATGCTGTCTGCCTCCTGACCACGGGGTGAGGTCCCTCTCACCCGACCCGGCCTCGTCCGTGACCACGCTCCGCGGACCTGGCCCGACCCGATTAAACCGACCTGCACTCCTCGCCCACCACCGCACGCCGGTGGGCCTGGACCCGGGCGTGACCCGAACCCGATTACCCGGTAGCTCTGGGAGAGCTTTCCCAAGAGTGGTTTCAGAGAGAAAGAGAGACGCGGGGGAGGGAGGGTAGAGTAGGTTTTGCCTCTTGACGAAAAACTCTGAAGTGTGCAGGCCAAAGAAGAAGAAGCAGACCCGCTGAAGAAGAAGGAGCTGCACTGTAGCAAAGGCATCGTTAAGTCGTCTAAGCACCGGGGCAGACGACGGAAGGTCAGCAGCCAGAGCAGGAAAGAAGACAGGCTGAAGAAGAAGGAAGAGCAACGGCTAAAGCAGAAGAAGAAGAAGAGAGGTCAAGGCAGAAAACCAAAGAAGAAGAAGAACAAGGAGCTCTGAAGAAAGAAGAACATCACCAACGGAAGAACAGCAGGAAGAAGAAGAAGAGCACCACCATTGCAAGAGAAGAATATCACCTCTGCAGAACAGAGAGAAAGAAGGAGATCTAAAGAAAGAGAGAAAGAAGAGCACCCCCCTCTGCAGAACAAAGAGAACAACAAATTCTCTCTCTCTCTTTATTTTTGTAAAAGAAACATGTATATCTCTAGAATACAACTTGCTCCCTGAGTTCGACCTCGGGAACTCTTTTATTTTCCGAGTAAAAAATTTTTATATTTGAAATGTTGGTAATAACCGGCTTTACTACAACGTTATAACAAACCCGGTAAAAACCCGCGTTCCAAGTACCAATCAAGATCCAAACCTGTCTAGCCTTAGCCTCAGTCTTTTAGCAAAGGTTTTTAAGGCCCGCAAGAACTAACCTAAGGTTTATTGGACTTCGTGGTTAAAGCACCCGTGCTTGAAATGATTTGAGCCCTGGCTCGGTTCGCAGTGCGTTTTGTAAGAGAGAGATAGAAAGTTTTTCTGTTTGGAGAGTTTTCTCTCTTTTTCTTTTTAGTTCTAGCCTAGGATTGACTTTTCAACACGGTCTGTATCAGATTCCTTGCTCCCATCATCAATCCTCAAGGGTTCCTGGCGATCGATGCTTCGAGATAGCACCGCCCATGGCAACCCCCGGAACCCTGGCTATTAAGATTTCGAGATAATCCCATCCATGGTATTCCGTGGCCGAATCCAGACCCTGGCAATTGACACTTCGAGATAATGCCATCCATGGAATCTGAACCAGCAGAGTGCTTACATGCCCCCCGTAGGATATGTAAATATCCTAAGAGACAAGCACCGAGGAGATGATATTTTGTTACGCATCTTCGAGGGGATTTCCCGCCTCTCCGCGCTGGGAACTCGTCCAAATCAACTTGTGTTGATCGGCCGCTCCTATTCTAGGTGTTCTTTTCATATTTTTGCGACGCTTCTGCGTGATTCTGATTTTTACGCTTACTGAACCAGGCTGTGTGTGAGATTAGGGTGCTTAGGTTACTGAGTCCCGTAAACCAAAAATTAGTTAACGAGGCCGAATACTCCCTAAGCCTTAGACCTAATACTTCAGCTTTTCATTTTCCTCAACCTCTTGAGGAGTGTCCAGATCTTAATGGGTACTAAGAGTCTATTCAAAAATGCCTAAGGTTTGCATTCTTACTAATCCCATTGTGCACTTTTCAGTTATTTTCCTGAATGAGGTCTAGAACCTAGGTTAATTCCTTAGTTCCTTACTAATGACTATCACTTTTTCTCATAATTTTGTGCTCCTTTTTCATTTTGTTTCTTTTCTCCTTCACAAAATTTTCCTTCTCCTCTTTTCCTCTTATTCTTTTTCGAAATTTTTTTTTTTTTTTTTTATGGTATTTTTGGCATATGTGAATTTTTTGTTTGAAACCTTTTCTTACAAGTTTTTGCACTTTCCTACCCCCCCATGCCTAAGATTTGCAATGTCCTCATTGTAACCTAGGGGGTCTTAGTTTATTCCTTAAGACAGAAATTTGGGTGAGTGGATGGGTCGGGTTGAATTTTTTGCGGACGATTTCAAATCTCAGATGCGAACATCTGAGTTGGGGTCGGCTGTCTATAAGGGTGAACTTCGAGTGCTGAAAGGTGTCAGAACAAGTTTCAAGTTTTCAAAGAGAATGACGGGCTGCCTCCCGTTAAGCGCTGAGTTTTACGCCATCGGCTGGGCGCAATATGCTCAAGGGGAAAGGAGGATATCAGATGCCTCAGCCAAATCAGTAGAAGCTACATCAATGAACGGCTTGAGTCTCTGACCGTTCACGATGAAAGGTTCAGAATCGTGGCTGAGTGGACTGATTTCGATTGCTCCATTTCCAAAAACCTGTCGGACCAAATATGGTCCGACCCACTTAGATCTCAGTTTTCCTGGGAAGAGTTTGAGTCGGGCATCAAAGAGTAGGACCTTTTGACCAGGATGAAAGATCTTTCTCGAGATGTGTTTGTCGTGGAAGGCTTTAACCCGCTCCTTGTAGATTTGCGAGTTCTCGTACGCGTCTATGCGTAATTCATCGATCTCGCTGATTTGGAGTTTTCTGTGGGTCCCAGCCTTGGAAAGATCTAGATTACAGTTCCGTACTGCCCAATAGGCTTTATGCTCCAGTTCGACGGGAAGGTGGCATGCCTTTCCGTACACCAATCTAAAGGGAGACATGCCCAATTGGGTCTTGTGGGCGGTCCTATAGGCCCACAATGCTTCCGGAAGTCGGGACGACCAGTCCTTCCTGTCAGGTCGAACAGTGACTTGCAGGATTTTCTTGATCTCCCGATTAGACAGCTCAGCTAGACCATTAGTTTGGGGGTGGTGGTGATAGCGTGGGTTTGACCGGGTTGTGTTATATCGTTGTAGTAAAGCCGGTTGTTACCAACGTTTCATATAAAATTTTTTACTCGGAAAAATAAAAGAGTTCCCGAGGTCGAACTCAGGGAGCAAGTTGTATTCTAGAGATATACAAGTTCTATTACAAAAATAAAGAGAGAGAGAGAGAGATGAAAATTTGGCTTCTTCTTCTTTTCTTCTTTCTTCCTCTTTGTCTTTGGTTCTTCCTGTTCTTCTTCTTCTTCTTTTCTTTCTTCCTCTTTGTCTTTGGTTCTTCCTGTTCTTCTTCTTCTTCTTCTTCTTCTTCTGCTTTCTTCAGATTTTCCCCTCGTGCTCTTCTTCTTCTGTTCTTCCTTGTTTCCTTTCTTTCTTTTTCGTCAGATCGTCTTCTTCTTTTCTTGCTTCTTGCTTCTCTTCATTCCTTCTTCTTCTTTGTCTTCACCTGCCTTGACCTCTCTTTTTCTTCTTTCGCGATGGCCGTTGCTCTTCTTTCTTCTTCAGCGGGTCTTCTTCTTCTTTGGCTGCTGACCTTCCGTCGTCTGCCCCGGTGCTGAGACGACTTAACAATGCCTTCGCTACAGTGCAGCAGCTCCTTCTTCTTCAGCGGGTCTGCTTCGTCTTCTTCTTTGGCCTGCACACTTCAGAGTTTTTTCGTCAAGAGGCAAAAACCTACTCTACCCCCCTCCCCCGCGTATCTCTCTCTCTGAAATCACTCATCGGAAGCTCTCCCAGAGCGCTACCGGGTAATCGGGTTCGGATCAGGCCCGGGTCCAGGCCCACCGGCGTGCGTGGTGGGCGAGGAGTGCAGGTCAGTCTAATCGGGTCGGGCCAGGTCCGCGGAGCGTGGTCACGGACGAGGCCGAGTCGGGTCGGGTCGGGTGAGAGGGACCTCACCCCGTGGTAACTGAGGCAAACAGCATAAGGCAGTTTTTGCCTTTATGCGTCCGCGCGCCTTCGAGAGGTTCCGAGGTGGGACTATCCGCGCACCCGTTTCTCTCACGCCTGCAGCAGGGATGGCGCTTCCAATTGCAACAGCTGTTGAGGCGCGCAACTCCAATTGAGGGCCGGGGTGTGTGCGCAAGAATCTTCCGCGCTGGCCGTGGCTTTTCAACCTGGGATATCTCGGCTTGGAGCAACCTCGAGCAGGCTTCGAGCTTCCTCGCCAATGGCGGTCAAGGCCTGGAACCTGAAATCAATAGAACGGCCTCTCGGCCAAATCAGACAGGCGGGGGACCTTCGCCGTGGCACGGCGAAGGTGGTCAGGGGGTCTGCAGGGGGCGAGATGGAGCTGTCAGGTCGTCCTAGGTCAAACTGTGAGCGAGGGAGTGGGTGTGTTCGGTGGGTCTGCAGAGGGTGTTTGGTGGGAAGTGGAGGGGCGGAAGAGGATCAGGGTGAGGAGGCGGAGGTTCTGCGGTGGTCGGCGAGCCGTGTGGGTCGCTGAGGTGATGGGAGCGGCTCGCCGGAGGGTGGTCGGAGGCGGAGAGGATGAGGGTGAACAGGGTCGGTAGAGGGCTTAATTGACTAAATCGAAAGCGGGGAAAGAAAGAGGAGGAGAAGGGGAGTAAGTCTAACTTAACTGCAGGGACGAAGGGGGAGGAACAGGGCGACAGTCGTATCGACTGTCGCCGGAGAAGATGATGCTCAGAGAGAGGGGCGGCGGCGAGCAGAGGGCTGGAGAGGCGCCAGCTGGGTGCGGCGTGGCGCGGGAAGAGCAGGGGAGGAAGTCTCTGCTGCTGGTAGTGCGGCAGAGCGAAGAGGTGGAGGGGGAGGAAGTCGCCGGAGCTGGTGAGCGTCTGCCGGAGAAAGAAGAGAAGAAAGCTGGGGGTTTTCTCCGTCAGATCCAGGCTGCCTTCGTCGGTGGAGCGGCGGGGGGTATTTATAGGGTTGAAGCAGGGAGGAAGGCGGAGGGAGACGACGTGTCTCCCTCGCCGGAGAATGGTCGGAATACGAACCCATACCGTCCATGCGTTCGCACGGCCGGTATGGGGGGCTACAATGACCATGGGGGTGCTCCTGCGACGGCTGACGACGCAGGGCACCCCCGGTACACTTGCCAGGTCCTCCACCTCACCCTGCGCGGCGCCATGCTCCGCGCAAGGTCGCCGGAGCATGGTGCTGGCAGGGTTTTGCAGGAGGGACCTGTTTGCAAAGAACGAAGGAGAGTTAGGGGCCAAAATGCGAGGGTTCAAAAGTTGAGGGCCAAAGAGTAAATATATGAGGACCAAAGTGTGAAGTCGGTCAAGGAGGTTTCTTCTTAGGCTCAAGTTTTTATACATGACTAATTAGGACCTAAGGAATCTGATGGTGAATTTTATTTTCATATTAAACCTTGTTTGACCGGTCAATTTGCGCAAAAACCCAAATTAAGTTATTAATTGGGCATGGTTCTCAATGTAGGTCAAAATGGGTTCTAAAGGCCAAATTGATGGTTCTAAACCCCAGAGATTATTTTTCTATGAATTTTAGAGGGTTTATTCTATTTTTACTTTGCCTCGAACCTTGTGAATTGAAGTGGGTTATTTTAGGGTTACAGATTATCATTTGGTTCCTTGGAAGTGCTGTAGCCCTTGCTAGATCATCTCATCCCACTTTTATTCTTATTAAGCTGTTTTGACCTATGTTTGGGCCCTGAATTACCCTGTATGCAGATTATACTGGTAAAATTGCACTTTTACCCCTTATGACTTGTTTTCTTCTCAAACTCAGAATTCTCTGAGTTAAGCTTTTCCTTGAGATATGTAGGAGCTTTTATCCTTTGTATTGGGTCAAAATGAGCTAGTTATGGCTCATGATGAGGTTCTCATCATACCCCCATGCCTAGCTTTTGCTAGTCCCTTAGCAAAAAAAACTTAAGGTTTCAACCCTTGTTCTAGACCATGAAGTTTTCAATGGTTTTAGATAAGTGCCTTTTTATTTGAGCATAGATTAGGTTAGAATGCTGACCATAGGCCTAAAAGATACTCTAGTACCAATCAAGATCCAAATCTGTCTAGCCTTAGCCTCAGTCTTTTAGCAAAGGTTTTTAAGGCCCACAAGAACTAACCTAAGGTTTATTGGACTTCGTGGTTAAAGCACCCGTGCTTGAAATGATTTTAGCCCTGGCTCAGTTCGCAGTGCGTTTTGTAAGAGAGAGATAGAAAGTTTTTTCTGTTTGGAGAGTTTTCTCTCTCTTTTTCTTTTTAGTTCTAGTCTAGGATTGGCTTTTCAACACGGTCTGTATCAGATTCCTTGCTCCCATCATCAATCCTCAAGGGTTCCTGGCGATCGATGCTTCGAGATAGCACCGCCCATGGCAACCCCCGGAACCCTGGCTATTGAGATTTCGAGATAATCCCATCCATGGTATTCCGTGGCCGAATCCAGACCCTGGCAATTGACACTTCGAGATAATGCCATCCATGGAATCTGAACCAGCAGAGTGCTTACATGCCCCCCGTAGGATATGTAAATATCCTAAGAGACAAGCACCGAGGAGATGATATTTTGTTACGCATCTTCGAGGGGATTTCCCGCCTCTCCGCGCTGGGAACTCGTCCAAATCAACTTGTGTTGATCGGCCATTCCTATTCTAGGTGTTCTTTTCAGATTTTTGCGACGCTTCTGCGTGATTCTGATTTTTATGCTTACTGAACCAGGCTGTGTGTGAGATTAGGGTGCTTAGGTTACTGAGTCCCGTAAACCAAAAATTAGTTAACGAGGCCGAATACTCCCTAAGCCTTAGACCTAATACTTCAGCTTTTCATTTTCCTCAACCTCTTGAGGAGTGTCCAGATCTTAATGAGTACTAAGAGTCTATTCAAGAATGCCTAAGGTTTGCATTCTTACTAATCTCATTGTGCACTTTTCAGTTATTTTCTTGAATGAGGTCTAGAACTTAGGTTAATTCCTTAGTTCCTTACTAATGACTATCAACTTTTCTTATAATTTTGTGCTCCTTTTTCATTTTGTTTCTTTTCTCCTTCACAAAATTTTCCTTCTCCTCTTTTCCTCTTATTCTTTTTCGAAAAATTTTTTAATTTTTATGGTATTTTTGGCATATGTGAATTTTTTTGTTTGAAACCTTTTCTTACAAGTTTTTGCACTTTCCTACCCCCCCATGCCTAAGATTTGCAATGTCCTCATTGTAACCTAGGGGGTCTTAGTTCAGGGTGAACTTCGAGTGCTGAAAGGTGTCAGAACAAGTTTCAGGTTTTCAAAGAGAATGACGGGCTGCCTCCCGTTAAGCGCTGAGTTTTACGCCATCGGCTGGGCGCAATAAGCTCAAGGGGAAAGGAGGATATGAGATGCCTCAGCCAAATCAGTAGAAGTTACATCAATGAACGGCTTGAGTCTTTGACCATTCACGATGAAAGGTTCAGAATCGTGGCTGAGTGGACTGATTTCGATTGCTCCATTTCCAAAAACCTGTCGGACCAAATATGGTCCGACCCACTTAGATCTCAGTTTTCCTGGGAAGAGTTTGAGTCGGGCATCAAAGAGTAGGACCTTTTGACCAGGATGGAAGATCTTTCTCGAGATGTGTTTGTCGTGGAAGGCTTTAACCCGCTCCTTGTAGATTTGCGAGTTCTCGTACGCGTCTGTGCGTAATTCATCGATCTCGCTGATTTGGAGTTTTCTGTGGGTCCCAGCCTTGGAAAGATCTAGATTACAGTTCCGTACTGCCCAATAGGCTTTATGCTCCAGTTCGACGGGAAGGTGGCATGCCTTTCCGTACACCAATCTAAAGGGAGACATGCCCAATTGGGTCTTGTGGGCGGTCCTATAGGCCCACAATGCTTCCGGAAGTCGGGACGACCAGTCCTTCCTGTCAGGTCGAACAGTGACCTGTAGGATTTTCTTAATCTCCCGATTCGACAGCTCAGCTAGACCATTAGTTTGGGGGTGGTAAGGAGTAGAGATTCGGTGAGACACCCCGTATTTGGTCATCAGTGACCTAAACTGAGCATTTGTGAAATGGGTCCCCCCATCAGAGATTATTGCACGAGGAATCCCGAACCTTGAGAAAATGTGTTGATGAATGAATTTGAGAACGATTTTGTGATCACAGGTTCGGGTCGGTATGGCTTCGATCCATTTGGACACGTAGTCCACAGCCAACAGAATGTATTCGAAACCATCCGAAACAGGAAAGGGGCCCATAAAATCAATCCCCCAAACATCAAAGATTTCGCATACTAGAATCGGTTGCATAGGCATCATGTCGCGATGGCTCATGTTGCCCAAAGTCTGGCAACGACTGCATGCCTTGCAATGACTGTATGCGTCTTTGAACAGTGTGGGCCAGTAAAAGCCGCACTGGAGGACTTTTGATGCGGTTTTATGCCCGGCAAAATGGCCACCGCATGCCTGGTCATGGCAGAAAGAGAGGATATTGTTGACTTCCCCTTCCGGGATACATCTCCGGATGATCTGATCGGCACCTATGCGGAAGAGGTACGGGTCTTCCCAAATGTAATACTTGGCATCGGAGCGTAATTTGTCTTTCTTGGCCTTCGGCCAATCGGACGGGGTCTGATGAGATGCCAAGTAATTTACAATATTAGCAAACCATGGAAGGCTAGTACCAATAGTCAGCAGGTGCTCATCGGGAAAATGCTCAGTGATGGGTCCGGAAGGGTCTATCATTTCAGAAGGAAGACGGGACAAGTGATCAGCTACCACGTTTTGTTTTCCCGCTTTATCGCGAATCTCGAGGTCAAATTCTTGCAACAGCAAGATCCATCGGATCAATCGAGGTTTCGCGTCCTTCTTTGCAAGGAGATGCCTCACAGCCGTGTGATCCGAGTATATGATGACATGGGAACCCAGAAGGTATGATCTGAATTTCTCTAGGGCAAATACTACAGCTAGCAGCTCTTTCTCAGTAACTGTATAGTTACGCTGAGCCTCATCGAGTGTTTTGCTGGCGTAGTAAATGACCACAGGTTTCTTGTCATTTTTCTGCCCCAAAACCGCTCCTACAGCGAAGTCGGATGCATCACACATGATCTCAAAGGGTTGAGACCAATCAGGGGACTGTAGGATCGGGGCTTGGGTGACTCGGTCACGCAGGATTTCAAATGCTTGAGTGCATTCCTTGGAGATTTCGAAGGGAACATCCTTGGAGAGAAGAGTGGTCAGGGGGCGTGCGATTTTTGAAAAATCAGGGATAAATCGTCGATAAAAACCGACATGCCCTAAAAAGGATCGGATGTCCCTGATCGAGCTAGGCATAGGAAGGCGAGAAATCAGATTAACCTTAGCTCGATCCACTTGGATACCTTTATCCGAAATTGAGTGTCCCAGGACAATTCCCTCAGGCACCATGAAATGGCTCTTTTCCCAGGAAAGAACCAAATTCACGTCGATGCACCGCCTGAGTATCTGGACCAAGTGCTGGAGGCAATCGTCGAATGATGCTCCGAAAACTGAAAAGTCATCCATGAAGACTTCCAGATAATCACCTACCATATCTGAGAATATGGCAAGCATGCATCGCTGAAAAGTAGCGGGTGCATTGCAAAGACCAAAAGGCATCCTTCGGAAAGCGTATGTTCCGAAGGGGCAGGTGAATGTGGTCTTTTCTTGGTCCTCAGGATGGATTGCCACCTGGTTATAACCGGAGTACCCGTCAAGAAAGCAGAAGAACCTATTTCCCGCTAGTTTTTCGAGAATTTGATCAATGAAGGGTAGTGGGAAATGATCCTTCTTCGTGGAGGAATTGAGTCGACGGTAATCTATACAGACTCTCCACGAGTTGGCTAATCGGGTAGGAATGATTTCTCCGGTCTCAGTCGTTATAGTGGTGAGTCCTGCCTTTTTAGGCACGACCTGAATCGGGCTCACCCAACGACTATCGGAGATCGGGTAGATGATCCCGGCATCTAACCACTTGATGATCTCCTTTTTCACGACCTCCTGCAGATTGGGGTTTAAGCGTCTCTGCATTTCACGAGAAGGTCGTGTGCCCTCTTCTGAATAGATATGATGAGTACAATAAGAGGGACTTATTCCAGTCAAATCATCGAGGGTCCATCCGATGGCTCTGCGATGTTGCTGGAGGACAACAATCAGACGGGATTCCTGTTCAGGACTAAGGTTGGAATTGATGATCACAGGAAGGGTCTGATTAGAACCCAAAAAGATGTATTTCAAATGAGCAGGAAGGGGTTTCAGTTCGAGGATGGGGTTTTCAGCAGCAGCGGGTGGTTCAGTATAGATGTGAGGTTCAAGGGTGGGAGTTACTGGGTTGTTCACATCTGGATTTGACTCCTCTATTTGCGGGTCAAGATCCTTCTGTGGTTGATGAGGAATACTCAAGTCATTCTGGAGGTATGATTCATCAACCAAAGTCTTGATGTCACAAATTTGCTCGATGACGCCGCAATTAATTCCTTGTTGGGCCTTAAATATATCAATTTTCAGTGTTTGATCTCCAAACTTAAGCTCTATTTGGCCCTCCTCACAGCTGATGTTGGCTCTAGCAGTAGCCAAGAAAGGTCTCCCTAGAATGATTGGTGTATCCCTAGGGTTCTCAGGTGCATCCATGTCTAAGACTATAAAGTCTACTGGAAAATAGAAATCCCGCACTCTCACGATAACATCCTCGAGAATCCCTTTTGGTGACTTTATAGATCGATCTGCTAATTGTAATGTCACCTCAGTTGGTTTCAGCTCAGATTCTTCCAGATGGTCAAGTAAGGATGTGGGTATCAGATTTATAGATGCACCTAAGTCTAACAATGCTCTGTCAAATTGGGTACCACCTATCTTACAGGAGATCAGGGGAGTTCCAGGATCTTTTGCCTTGGGTGGGAGTCTACTAAGGATTACAGAGCTGGCTTGCTCTGACAGAACAATTGGGCTCCCTCCCTTGGTTCGCGGCTTACGCTGGGGTGTACATATATTCTTTAGAAATCGTGCGTAAGCTGGTACGTGGCGGATTGCATCCATCAAGGGGATGTTTATGTGGACCTGCTCAAAGAGCTTGACCAGGTCCTCCTCAGGGGCCACGGGTTTGGTGGTCTTCTTTCCCTTGGTCAGGGCTTCGGGAAACGGGATCTTGGTTGGTTCCTCTAGGATAGGTCCTGGTTGTGGGTTTGGAACAGCGGTACCTTGGATAACTATCCTAGGGTCATGATTATCAGGCTGGGAGTGGTTTGGATAACGCGGGTCCTGAGTTGTCTTACCACTACGTGTTGTTACAGAATTTAATCCGGCCTGATTTTGGTTTGGATTTGGTAGGAGGGGTGGCTGCTGCTGAAATCCCGTACGAGAAGTAGAGGCTTCCATCTCGTCTGGAGATGGAGCAGTGGGGGCCTGATAAATCCATTGAGCTTGGCCTAAATTTGGATTCATAACGCGCTTCTGGGTTGGCACGTTATTTGGGTTAGGAAGGGGTTGGGAAGGGAGTGTGCCTGGCTGGCGAGAATTTGCCAACTGGGCCAGCTGAGTTTTAACTTCAGTAAGCTCGTCCTTGTGCTGTTTTTGAATGGCCGCATTCGATTTTTGAATGTCAGCCAGAGTCTGAAGGATTAAGGACATTTGATCTTGATTTGGCCCTGATGGATAAGTAGGGTTGGGCCGAGGCTGAGGCGGCTGGTAGTGATGAGAGGGCTGTGGGCGGGACTGAAAAGGTGGTCTTTGGGTTTGAGAATTTCCCGCCCACTGAAAATTTGGATGGTTTCGCCATCCAGGGTTGTAAGTGTTGGAGAATGGGTCGTTCTGGATGGCGTTGAGGTCCTCGCAGGTCTGAGGAACCTCCTGAGAATCAGGGAAAGGAGGAATGGAGTTCCCCCGGCTGGTGAAGAAAGGATCGGATGATCTTCCAGTCCAAGAATCAGATGGGGATGGATATGGATCCATCCCAGGGGAGGATCGGTGTAGGATGTTTTGCACAGTCTCCTGTGTGGAAGGAGGTTGTGCAAAGGAGTTACGCGCAGAGGTGGCTCGCTGCAAGTGCTGAGTCAGCTCATCCACCTTCTTTTCAATAATTGAGACCTTGTCCAATCGACTGGCCATTAATTCCAAGTCGACTGATGCGGACAGGCCCTGCGTCTCATGTGCTCCCTTAAGATTCGTCGCTGCGCGGGTATTCGTCCTGTCGAATAATCCCATGGAGTCATTGTTGATGGAGTTCTCGCACATGTTTTCGAGAATCTCCCATACGGTGTCTTCATGTTGACCCATGATGTTTCCTCCGCAGGTTGCATTGACGAAAAGGCGGATGTCCTCACGGAGTCCCTGGTAAAAAGATTGGACTTGTTCCCATTTAGGAACTCCGTGATGGGGGCACTTCCTCATGAGATCCTGAAAACGATCCCATGCCTCATGGAGAGGTTCTCCTGATTGTTGAGTGAAGTGTGTAATCTGATGGCGCAAGGCGTTGGTCCGACCAACGGGAAAGAACTTTTTCAAAAACTCGGATTGAAGTTCTTCCCAAGTGTTGATCGGCCGGGTCTGAGTTTGATACCAATGGGCGGCCTTGTCCATAAGAGAAAAGGAGAACATCTTCATGAGAAGAATATCCCGATTTTGCGCATCTGATCCAAAAGTGTGGGCCAGATGCTTAAGCTGTTTGATGTGCTGGAAGGGATCTTCAGAATTAAGCCCATGGAATTTAGGTATAGCGTGAATCATGTTGGGCTTTAGTTCGGAATCAGGTCCTCCAATCGGGATTCTAACTCGAGGCTCAATTGCCACCGCAGCAGGATTGTAGTGGTCCCGCATCATAGGACGCTGTGGTGGGTGCACGAAGTTTTGGAAGAGGTCATTGAGTCGCTGGAGCTGGTGTTCCAGATTATTTTCTTCCTCAACTGGCTGAGCCATGATGGGGGAAGAAGAAGAACTTGGTTCTGAATCAGAAGAGAGAATAATGTGAGGGTGTTGCTGCACAAACACGGGCGTCGAGGCTTGGCCTTGACGAGAGTGAATTTCTAAAGGAGGTCTTAAGGGTGGTCTTAGAGACCTCCTTCCGTACATGCACAGTTGGGAGAGGTAAGTTTAGAAGGTGATGGACCCAATCAAGACACCCAAAAATGTGTTGGGTGACTATAGAGGTGCGGGGCAGATGGACCCCTTGATCAGAAAGATCGTCCACCTGAGAATTACCTGGGCAGCCAGAGAGGGAGAGTCCCGCGAAGACCCCTACACGGTAGAGCGTCCCCACGGGTTACAGGGTTTCCCCCACCCGACCTCTCTTGTCACTGCGGTTCCAGGTAGACCAGAATGGGGATCTTGACCTCTTAAGTCTACCAATTTTAAGATCAGGGTGCTTAAGGTTTCACTTGAACTTTAGTCTTTTTAAGTGCAAAGAGTGACCTAATTTAAGGTTGGTTCACCCAAGGGGTCAACTTTACCTATTGTTTTCTTTAAGAGCTTTTAGGTCCTGTCTTTTAGGGTTCAAATGTTTAGAGAGAGCCAATTGTTTAGGATTTTTCTTGTTAATTATTTTCAATCAATGGCTTGGGCACACCTCTTTAGGATTTCCTCAATTCTTGATTAAGGGGTGTGTCTCTACTGAAATCCTAATGTTTGACCTTATGTTGGCTCTACTTGGTCCATTTAACTCTTTGTTGGGCAATTAGGGCTCAAGCAAGAATGTGTTAGCCCTTAAATACCCTTAATAGTGTGCAGGAGTGATGAGTTGAAAACATGCAACTTTTTATGGTTACTAAGTATGGAAGACAGGTTAGCCCTATATTGCTTTGTTCTTTTCTTTTCTTTCTCTTTAGAGTGTAGGGGTTAATAGTGAGAGAAAAGATTTACCTGTCTTCGGAGTGGTTGTCGTGTGGTTGCTTGTCTTCTTGAGTTCCTGTAGCTGCACAAAAGAGAGGAGATTATCAGAAATTAAAAGATACAGGAATGTTTACCTCTAGAATAGCCGTTGCTCCCCGGCAGCGGCGCCAAAATGGTGATAGCGTGGGTTTGACCGGGTTGTGTTATATCGTTGTAGTAAAGCCGGTTGTTACCAACGTTTCATATAAAATTTTTTACTCGGAAAAATAAAAGAGTTCCCGAGGTCGAACTCAGGGAGCAAGTTGTATTCTAGAGATATACAAGTTCTATTACAAAAATAAAGAGAGAGAGAGAGAGATGAAAATTTGGCTTCTTCTTCTTTTCTTCTTTCTTCCTCTTTGTCTTTGGTTCTTCCTGTTCTTCTTCTTCTTCTTTTCTTTCTTCCTCTTTGTCTTTGGTTCTTCCTGTTCTTCTTCTTCTTCTTCTTCTTCTTCTGCTTTCTTCAGATTTTCCCCTCGTGCTCTTCTTCTTCTGTTCTTCCTTGTTTCCTTTCTTTCTTTTTCGTCAGATCGTCTTCTTCTTTTCTTGCTTCTTGCTTCTCTTCATTCCTTCTTCTTCTTTGTCTTCACCTGCCTTGACCTCTCTTTTTCTTCTTTCGCGATGGCCGTTGCTCTTCTTTCTTCTTCAGCGGGTCTTCTTCTTCTTTGGCTGCTGACCTTCCGTCGTCTGCCCCGGTGCTGAGACGACTTAACAATGCCTTCGCTACAGTGCAGCAGCTCCTTCTTCTTCAGCGGGTCTGCTTCGTCTTCTTCTTTGGCCTGCACACTTCAGAGTTTTTTCGTCAAGAGGCAAAAACCTACTCTACCCCCCTCCCCCGCGTATCTCTCTCTCTGAAATCACTCATCGGAAGCTCTCCCAGAGCGCTACCGGGTAATCGGGTTCGGATCAGGCCCGGGTCCAGGCCCACCGGCGTGCGTGGTGGGCGAGGAGTGCAGGTCAGTCTAATCGGGTCGGGCCAGGTCCGCGGAGCGTGGTCACGGACGAGGCCGAGTCGGGTCGGGTCGGGTGAGAGGGACCTCACCCCGTGGTAACTGAGGCAAACAGCATAAGGCAGTTTTTGCCTTTATGCGTCCGCGCGCCTTCGAGAGGTTCCGAGGTGGGACTATCCGCGCACCCGTTTCTCTCACGCCTGCAGCAGGGATGGCGCTTCCAATTGCAACAGCTGTTGAGGCGCGCAACTCCAATTGAGGGCCGGGGTGTGTGCGCAAGAATCTTCCGCGCTGGCCGTGGCTTTTCAACCTGGGATATCTCGGCTTGGAGCAACCTCGAGCAGGCTTCGAGCTTCCTCGCCAATGGCGGTCAAGGCCTGGAACCTGAAATCAATAGAACGGCCTCTCGGCCAAATCAGACAGGCGGGGGACCTTCGCCGTGGCACGGCGAAGGTGGTCAGGGGGTCTGCAGGGGGCGAGATGGAGCTGTCAGGTCGTCCTAGGTCAAACTGTGAGCGAGGGAGTGGGTGTGTTCGGTGGGTCTGCAGAGGGTGTTTGGTGGGAAGTGGAGGGGCGGAAGAGGATCAGGGTGAGGAGGCGGAGGTTCTGCGGTGGTCGGCGAGCCGTGTGGGTCGCTGAGGTGATGGGAGCGGCTCGCCGGAGGGTGGTCGGAGGCGGAGAGGATGAGGGTGAACAGGGTCGGTAGAGGGCTTAATTGACTAAATCGAAAGCGGGGAAAGAAAGAGGAGGAGAAGGGGAGTAAGTCTAACTTAACTGCAGGGACGAAGGGGGAGGAACAGGGCGACAGTCGTATCGACTGTCGCCGGAGAAGATGATGCTCAGAGAGAGGGGCGGCGGCGAGCAGAGGGCTGGAGAGGCGCCAGCTGGGTGCGGCGTGGCGCGGGAAGAGCAGGGGAGGAAGTCTCTGCTGCTGGTAGTGCGGCAGAGCGAAGAGGTGGAGGGGGAGGAAGTCGCCGGAGCTGGTGAGCGTCTGCCGGAGAAAGAAGAGAAGAAAGCTGGGGGTTTTCTCCGTCAGATCCAGGCTGCCTTCGTCGGTGGAGCGGCGGGGGGTATTTATAGGGTTGAAGCAGGGAGGAAGGCGGAGGGAGACGACGTGTCTCCCTCGCCGGAGAATGGTCGGAATACGAACCCATACCGTCCGTGCGTTCGCACGGCCGGTATGGGGGGCTACAATGACCATGGGGGTGCTCCTGCGACGGCTGACGACGCAGGGCACCCCCGGTACACTTGCCAGGTCCTCCACCTCACCCTGCGCGGCGCCATGCTCCGCGCAAGGTCGCCGGAGCATGGTGCTGGCAGGGTTTTGCAGGAGGGACCTGTTTGCAAAGAACGAAGGAGAGTTAGGGGCCAAAATGCGAGGGTTCAAAAGTTGAGGGCCAAAGAGTAAATATATGAGGACCAAAGTGTGAAGTCGGTCAAGGAGGTTTCTTCTTAGGCTCAAGTTTTTATACATGACTAATTAGGACCTAAGGAATCTGATGGTGAATTTTATTTTCATATTAAACCTTGTTTGACCGGTCAATTTGCGCAAAAACCCAAATTAAGTTATTAATTGGGCATGGTTCTCAATGTAGGTCAAAATGGGTTCTAAAGGCCAAATTGATGGTTCTAAACCCCAGAGATTATTTTTCTATGAATTTTAGAGGGTTTATTCTATTTTTACTTTGCCTCGAACCTTGTGAATTGAAGTGGGTTGTTTTAGGGTTACAGATTATCATTTGGTTCCTTGGAAGTGCTGTAGCCCTTGCTAGATCATCTCATCCCACTTTTATTCTTATTAAGCTGTTTTGACCTATGTTTGGGCCCTGAATTACCCTGTATGCAGATTATACTGGTAAAATTGCACTTTTACCCCTTATGACTTGTTTTCTTCTCAAACTCAGAATTCTCTGAGTTAAGCTTTTCCTTGAGATATGTAGGAGCTTTTATCCTTTGTATTGGGTCAAAATGAGCTAGTTATGGCTCATGATGAGGTTCTCATCAGGTGGTAAGAAGTAGAGATTCGGTGAGACACCCCGTATTTGGTCATCAGTGACCTAAACTGAGCATTTGTGAAATGGGTCCCCCCATCAGAAATTATTGCACGAGGAATCCCGAACCTTGAGAAAATGTGTTGATGAATGAATTTGAGAACGATTTTGTGATCACAGGTTCGGGTCGGTATGGCTTCGATCCATTTGGACACGTAGTCCACAGCCAACAGAATGTATTCGAAACCATCCGAAACAGGAAAGGGGCCCATAAAATCAATCCCCCAAACATCAAAGATTTCGCATACTAGAATCGGTTGCATAGGCATCATGTCACGACGGCTCATGTTGCCCAAAGTCTGGCAACGACTGCATGCCTTGCAATGACTGTGTGCGTCTTTGAACAGTGTGGGCCAGTAAAAGCCGCACTGGAGGACTTTTGATGCGGTTTTATGCCCGGCAAAATGGCCACCGCATGCCTGGTCATGGCAGAAAGAGAGGATATTGTTGATTTCCCCTTCCGGGACACATCTCCGGATGATCTGATCGGCACCTATGCGGAAGAGGTACGGGTCTTCCCAAATGTAATACTTGGCATCGGAGCGTAATTTGTCTTTCTTGGCCTTCGGCCAATCGGACGGGGTCTGATGAGATGCCAAGTAATTTACAATATTAGCGAACCATGGAAGGCTAGTACCAATAGTCAGCAGGTGCTCATCGGGAAAATGCTCCGTGATGGGTCCGGAGGGGTCAATTATTTCAGAAGGAAGACGGGACAAGTGATCAGCTACCACGTTTTGTTTTCCCGCTTTATCGCGAATCTCGAGGTCAAATTCTTGCAACAGCAAGATCCATCGGATCAATCGAGGTTTCGCGTCCTTCTTTGCAAGGAGATGCCTCACAGCCGTGTGATCCGAGTATATGATGACATGGGAACCCAGAAGGTACGATCTGAACTTCTCTAGGGCAAATACTACAGCTAGCAGCTCTTTCTCAGTAACTGTATAGTTACGCTGAGCCTCATCGAGTGTTTTGCTGGCGTAGTAAATGACCACAGGTTTCTTGTCATTTTTCTGCCCCAAAACCGCTCCTACAGCGAAGTCGGATGCATCACACATGATCTCAAAGGGTTGAGACCAATCAGGGGACTGTAGGATCGGGGCTTGGGTGACTCGGTCACGCAGGATTTCAAATGCTTGAGTGCATTCCTTGGAGATTTCGAAGGGAACATCCTTGGAGAGAAGAGTGGTCAGGGGGCGTGCGATTTTTGAAAAATCAGGGATAAATCGTCGATAAAAATCGACATGCCCTAAAAAGGATCGGATGTCCCTGATCGAGCTAGGCATAGGAAGGTGAGAAATCAGATTAACCTTAGCTCGATCCACTTGGATACCTTTCTCCGAAATTGAGTGTCCCAGGACAATTCCCTCAGGCACCATGAAATGGCTCTTTTCCTAGGAAAGAACCAAATTCACGTCGATGCACCGCCTGAGTATCTGGACCAAGTGTTGGAGGCAATCGTCGAATGATGCTCCGAAAACTGAAAAGTCATCCATGAAGACTTCCAGATAATCACCTACCATATCTGAGAATATGGCAAGCATGCATCGCTGAAAAGTAGCGGGTGCATTGCAAAGACCAAAAGGCATCCTTCGGAAAGCGTATGTTCCGAAGGGGCAGGTGAACGTGGTCTTTTCTTGGTCCTCAGGATGGATTGCCACCTGGTTATAACCGGAGTACCCGTCAAGGAAGCAGAAGAACCTATTTCCCGCTAATTTTTCGAGAATTTGATCAATGAAGGGTAGTGGGAAATGATCCTTCTTCGTGGAGGAATTGAGTCGACGGTAATCTATACAGACTCTCCACGAGTTGGCTAATCGGGTAGGAATGATTTCTCCGGTCTCAGTCGTTATAGTGGTGAGTCCTGCCTTCTTAGGCACGACCTGAATTGGGCTCACCCAACGACTATCGGAGATCGGGTAGATGATCCCGGCATCTAACCACTTGATGATCTCCTTTTTCACGACCTCCTGCAGATTAGGGTTTAAGCGTCTCTGCATTTCACGAGAAGGTCGTGTGCCCTCTTCTGAATAGATATGATGAGTACAATAAGAGGGACTTATTCCAGTCAAATCATCGAGAGTCCATCCGATGGCTCTGCGATGTTGCTGGAGGACAACAATCAGACGGGATTCCTGTTCAGGACTGAGGTTGGAATTGATGATCACAGGAAGGGTCTGACTAGAACCCAAAAAGGCATATTTTAAGTGAGCAGGAAGGGATTTCAGTTCGAGGATGGGGTTTTCAGCAGCAGCGGGTGGTTCAGTATAGATGTGAGGTTCAAGGGTGGGAGTTACTGGGTTGTTCACATCTGGATTTGACTCCTCTGTTTGCGGGTCAAGATCCTTCTGTGGTTGATGAGGCATACTCAAGTCATTTTGGAGGTGTGATTCATCAACCAAAGTCTTGATGTCACAAATTTGCTCGATGACGCCGCAATTAATTCCTTGTTGGGCCTTAAATATATCAATTTTCAGTGTTTGATCTCCAAACTTAAGCTCTATTTGGCCCTCCTCACAGCTGATGTTGGCTCTAGCAGTAGCCAAGAAAGGTCTCCCTAGAATGATTGGTGTATCCCTAGGGTTCTCAGGTGCATCCATGTCTAAGACTATAAAGTCCACTGGAAAATAGAAATCCCGCACTCTCACGATAACATCCTCGAGAATCCCTTTTGGTGACTTTATAGATCGATCTGCTAATTGTAATGTCACCTCGGTTGGTTTCAGCTCAGATTCTTCCAGATGGTCAAGTAAGGATGTGGGTATCAGATTTATAGATGCACCTAAGTCTAACAATGCTCTATCAAATTGGGTACCACCTATCTTACAGGAGATCAGGGGAGTTCCAGGATCTTTTGCCTTGGGTGGGAGTCTACTAAGGATTACAGAGCTGGCTTGCTCTGACAGAACAATTGGGCTCCCTCCCTTGGTTCGCGGCTTACGCTGGGGTGTACATATATTCTTTAGAAATCGTGCGTAAGCTGGTACGTGGCGGATTGCATCCATCAAGGGGATGTTTATGTGGACCTGCTCAAAGAGCTTGACCAGGTCCTCCTCGGGGGCCACGGGTTTGGTGGTCTTCTTTCCCTTGGTCAGGGCCTCGGGAAACGGGATCTTGGTTGGTTCTTCTAGGATAGGTCCAGGTTGTGGGTCTGGAACAGCGGTACCTTGGATAACTATCCTAGGGTCATGGTTATCAGGCTGGGAGTGGTTTGGATAATGCGGGTCCTGAGTTGTCTTACCACTACGTGTTGTTACAGAATTTAATCCGGCCTGATTTTGGTTTGGATTTGGTAGGAGGGGTGGCTGCTGCTGAAATCCCGCACGAGAAGTAGAGGCTTCCATCTCGTCTGGAGATGGAGCAGTGGGGGCCTGATAAATCCATTGAGCGTGGCCTAAATTTGGATTCATAACGCACTTCTGGGTTGGCACGTTATTTGGGTTAGGAAGAGGTTGGGAAGGGAGTGTGCCTGGCTGGCGAGAATTTGCCAACTGGGCCAGCTGAGTTTTAACTTCAGTAAGCTCGTCCTTGTGCTGTTTTTGAATGGCCGCATTCGATTTTTGAATGTCAGCCAGAGTCTGAAGGATTAAGGACATTTGATCTTGATTTGGCCCTGATGGAGAAGTACGGTTGGGCCGAGGCTGAGGCGGCTGGTAGTGATGAGAGAGCTGTGGGCGGGACTGAAAAGGTGGTCTTTGGGTTTGGGAATTTCCCGCCCACTGAAAATTGGGATGGTTTCGCCATCCAGGGTTGTAAGTGTTGGAGAATGGGTCGTTCTGGATGGCGTTGAGGTCCTCGCAGGTCTGAGGAACCTCCTGAGAATCAGGGAAAGGAGGAATGGAGTTCCCCCGGCTGGTGTAGAAAGGATCGGATGATCTTCCAGTCCAAGAATCAGATGGGGATGGATATGGATCCATCCCAGGGGAGGATCGGTGGAGGATATTTTGCACAGTCTCCTGTGTGGAAGGAGGTTGTGCAAAGGAGTTACGCGCAGAGGTGGCTCGCTGCAAGTGCTGAGTCAGCTCATCCACCTTCTTTTCAATGATTGAGACCTTGTCCAATCGACTGGCCATTAATTCCAGGTCGACTGATGCGGACAGGCCCTGCGTCTCATGTGCTCCCTTAAGATTCGTCGCTGCGCGGGTATTCGTCCTGTCGAATAATCCCATGGAGTCATTGTTGATGGAGTTCTCGCACATGTTTTCGAGAATCTCCCATACGGTGTCTTCATGTTGACCCATGATGTTTCCTCCGCAAGTTGCATTGACGAAAAGGCGGATGTCCTCACGGAGTCCCTGGTAAAAAGATTGGACTTGTTCCCATTTAGGAACTCCGTGATGGGGGCACTTCCTCATGAGATCCTGAAAACGATCCCATGCCTCATGGAGAGGTTCTCCTGATTGTTGGGTGAAGTGTGTAATCTGATGGCGCAAGGCGTTGGTCCGACCAACGGGAAAGAACTTTTTCAAAAACTCGGATTGAAGTTCTTCCCAAGTGTTGATCGGCCGGGTCTGAGTTTGATACCAATGGGCGGCCTTGTCCATAAGAGAAAAGGAGAACATCTTCATGAGAAGAATATCCCGATTTTGCGCATCTGATCCAAAAGTGTGGTCCAGATGCTTTAGCTGTTTGATGTGCTGGAAGGGATCTTCAGAATTAAGCCCATGGAATTTAGGTATAGCATGAATCATGTTGGGCTTTAGTTCGGAATCAGGTCCTCCAATCGGGATTCTGACTCGAGGCTCAATGGCCACCGCAGCAGGATTGTAGTGGTCCCGCATCATAGGACGCTGCGGTGGGTGCACGAAGTTTTGGAAGAGGTCATTGAGTCGCTGGAGCTGGTGTTCCAGATTATTTTCTTCCTCAACTGGCTGAGCCATGATGGGGGAGGAAGAAGAACTTGGTTCTGAATCAGAAGAGAGAATAATGTGAGGGTGTTGCTGCACAAATACGGGCGTCGAGGCTTGGCCTTGACGAGAGCGAATTTCTAATGGAGGTCTTAAGGGTGGTCTTAGAGACCTCCTTCCGTACATGCACAGTTGGGAGAGGTAAGTTTAGAAGGTGCTGGACCCAATCAAGACACCCAAAAATGTGTTGGGTGACTATAGAGGTGCGGGGCAGATGGACCCCTTGATCAGAAAGATCGTCCACCTGAGAATTACCTGGGCAGCCAGAGAGGGAGAGTCCCGCGAAGACCCCTACACGGTAGAGCGTCCCCACGGGTTACAGGGTTTCCCCCACCCGACCTCTCTTGTCACTGCGGTTCCAGGTAGACCAGAATGGGGATCTTGACCTCTTAAGTCTACCAATTTTAAGATCAGGGTGCTTAAGGTTTCACTTGAACTTTAGTCTTTTTAAGTGCAAAGAGTGACCTAATTTAAGGTTGGTTGACCCAAGGGGTCAACTTTACCTATTGTTTTCTTTAAGAGCTTTTAGGTCCTGTCTTTTAGGGTTCAAGTGTTTAGAGAGAGCCAATTGTTTTAGGATTTTTCTTGTTAATTATTTTCAATCAATGGCTTGGGCACACCTCTTTTGGATTTCCTTAATTCTTGATTAAGGGGTGTGTCTCTACTGAAATCCTAATGTTTGACCTTATGTTGGCTCTACTTGGTCCATTTAACTCTTTGTTGGGCAATTAGGGCTCAAGCAAGAATGTGTTAGCCCTTAAATACCCTTAATAGTGTGCAGGAGTGATGAGTTGAAAACATGCAACTTTTTATGGTTACTAAGTATGGAAGACAGGTTAGCCCTATATTGCTTGTTCTTTTCTTTTCTTCCTCTTTAGAGTTTAGGGGTTAATAGTGAGAGGAAAAATTTACCTGTCTTCGGAGTGGTTGTCGTGTGGTTGCTTGTCTTCTTGAGTTCCTGTAGCTGCACAAAAGAGAGGAGATTATCAGAAATTAAAAGATACAGGAAAGTTTACCTCTAGAATAGCCGTTACTCCCCGGCAACGGCGCCAAAGTGAAACGTCGGTTTTTACCGGGTTTGTTATAACGTTGTAGTAAAGCCGGTTATTACCAACATTTCAAATATAAATTTTTTTTTTTTTTTTTTTTTTTACTCGGAAAAATAAAAGAGTTCCCGAGGTCGAACTCAGGGAGCAAGTTGTATTCTAGAGATATACATGTTTCTTTTACAAAAATAAAGAGAGAGAGAAAGAATTTGTTGTTCTCTTTGTTCTGCAGAGGGGGGTGCTCTTCTTTCTCTCTTTCTTTAGATCTCCTTCTTTCTCTCTGTTCTGCAGAGGTGATATTCTTCTCTTGCAATGGTGATGCTCTTCTTCTTCTTCCTGCTGTTCTTCCGTTGGTGATGTTCTTCTTTCTTCAGAGCTCCTTGTTCTTCTTCTTCTTTGGTTTTCTGCCTTGACCTCTCTTCTTCTTCTTCTGCTTTGGCCGTTGCTCTTCCTTCTTCTTCAGCCTGTCTTCTTTCCTGCTCTGGCTGCTGACCTTCCGTCGTCTGCCCCGGTGCTTAGACGACTTAACGATGCCTTTGCTACAGTGCAGCTCCTTCTTCTTCAGCGGGTCTTCTTCGCCTGTGCCTGCACACTCCAGGGTTTTTCGTCAAGAGGCAAAACCTATGCCTATCTAATGCAATGTCCTCATTGTATTAAAAAGACAAAATAGAGTGAAAAAGCGAAGAAAGCACCTGAATTGCATGAATGTCAGGTCCGCTCTGAGATGAAAATTAAAAAGAACTGTATATGTGCTAAGTTTAGTGCCTTCAGCTAGGCACACTATACAAAGAAAAGAAATGAAGAATTCACAAGTGCAGGTCAGAATTAAAATAAACAGAAGAATCTTCCGACCTGTCAACAAAGGTCCACAGATGTGGACCAGATTATGGTGCAGGCCCAACCCCCATAATCGAGAATATCTTTGGTTCTGGATAAAAATTACCCAAAACCTAAAATCAGAATGCAAGCGGGGTCAGGCCTGCGATTTATGAGGATGCAACCCAAGACCAAAAAATCGGGTCACAGAGAATTGAAGCTCAAAAGAATAATCGTTGAATGTGTGCTTGAGTTGAACATCCTCGAAACAAATGTTGTAAGGGTTCTGATTTAATGGTTTCAGCTTAAAAGGAACCCTTCGACCCAATCTTCCATTTCCTCCAAAATTAACTTCCCAAATCAGAACTTCCCAGCTCCTATCCTCCTCATTCAGCATGTTAAATTCTGAGACCTCTTGCATGTTAATCACCCCATCTGAAATCTCCAAGTCTAAATGATGTGGCAGAATCAGAATTGACTTGGGTCTAATTATCTCAGAAACAGAATTATCGATAAGCTCAACGGGGTGTAACTGATAATTAGGGCATTGAATTGATTCCCCCAGAAAATGAGATTCTGGATCCGTAATGCGTGCCCTAATAAGATCAGTTTCCTCAGTTATTGGGCTATTAAATGATCTATCAGATTCCTCAGACCCAATCGTCTCACTGAAATCATGTTCAGAAAACTCGCGTGAGACTTCGCAACTTGAATCTTCACCATCAAAGAAATCAGGATCCGTATCAATGTATGTCCCAAAATCATTTGTCACTTTCTGTTCCAAGGAGACATACGCTTCCTCGTAACCCGGCTCAGGGACTCAGGTGAAAAAATCAGATCATCCTTAATTGGTTGTTTTAATTCAATCTGGTCAGCCTCGTAACATGTGTCCCCCCCAACAGGTGCCTGACCTAGTTCTGTCATTGGCTTTCCTAAAGAGGGTTCATCCTGGGAACTATTCCAAGATTGAATCAAAGCAACCACGAATCTCATCCTCAATTTCGCTAATTTCCCAAGTAGAAACTCACCCGGGTTCTTATCCTTAACATCCTGGAGCCAATCCAACAAAGACTTATTCAAATCATCAATCATTTCAATCGGGGGCTCCAATCTCTCAATGCAAGGTATTGGCTGAACTTCTAAAGATTAAATGATATTCCTCAAGTTAGCCAGAACCTTATCTTGAACCTGGTTAACCTGAACCAAATGAGTTGGTTCAGGGTTGGGCGAGTTTGGGCTCAATGCAGGGGAATTAACGAATTGAGATTCGTTATACCCTTCCTGATAATAGGTCATTTCAGATTGTTGAAAAGATGGTGATGACCTAAAGGCAGTGAATTCGGAGGATGGGTAAGGATTGGTGTATCCTTCTTGATTGTAGATCGTATTAGGTTGTTCATGAAAGGAAAACGATCTATAATCGATGTAGCTCTGAGAAGGATAGAAATCAGAATCAAAGTGTTCAGGGTTAAACCCTAAACACGGAGGTACGGAACTGTATCCCCAATCTGAATTATCCCAACTAACTGATGGTTGATTACAATACGAGTCGGGATAATCATCATGTTGAGGATAATTCACAACAAGAGGGAAAGAGCAGGAATGCGTGAAATATGTGGAAGGATTCATGAGACACGGGAGGAAGAAAGGTGCCATGCAATATAAACAATCAAACCTGTCCTTAAATGGGTTAGCCTACAGACCTACAGACTCCCAAAACCCATCTTGAGATAAAGGAACGATTTGATCTACTTCCGTCTGTTCAATCCAACCAGTTAGAAGGAGGGACTGGGGAGAAGGTTCTTCCTTCGGCTTGCGCCTCCGGTTCCTAGTGTACCCCCCAGCCGTGATCGTTTGACTCTGCTCCCCTAGCTAGACATCAGATTGAATAGTAGAAACAGACTAATCGAAAATAATCTCGTTCTGGGTTCTGAAGAGCGAGTCCAATCCTTAAGGCCAACGTCTACTCTATTTTATTTAGGGCTAGGTTTGAATGTGCTTTGGAATGTGATGGGCCCTTTAAATGGGTTGTGCCCTTAATGATTGATTGATTTGTGTGTGCGTGCACAACCAGTGATTTTCAAGCAAGATTATTTTTGATGTGGTGAATTTTAAGGTTCAAATCTTACTTAGTAACTTTTAGGATTCAACTTTAGATATTTTCAAACAGGTTTAGTTGGCACACCTGGTTTTGCAAGCACAGGTGAAGATGTTTTCCTTTAAAGCTTAAAAATAATGTGGAGTGCCTGGTAAATCCCTAAGAGTTGAACCTAAATGGCAGCTACTTGATGAGTTGATTTTAATTGAAGTGGTGCGGCCCAAATAACTCAAACAACTGGCCACAAATGCACCACTAAGTTAGGCACACAAAGATAGTTAACCTAGAATGATTTCTACTCTTTTATGTGTTGCTTTATGTGTACCGATTCCACAAATTAGAACCCGGTTGAGTAGAAACAAATCAATGCGGTTAAGTGCCTTTGAATGTGGGTGTACGTTGTGTGTTTGTTGAAAATTGCCCCACAAAATTATCTTTTTGTTTTTTTTATATAAATGAAGGTGGAATGAATGTGAGTGAGAATTCAAACAACCAAACTATTCCTAGGATTTATGCAAACACCTAGGTTAATTGGAATTTGGATTCAATGTGGCGAATGAAATTACGGAGGGGGAAAGAATGGGGGATAACTTACAAAACCTTCCACAGTACTTTACTCCAATCTACAGCTATTGCTCATCTCAAAAGAGTCCCTGCAATCACAATAAGAAAGGAGAGAAGTGAGGTAAATGATTTGTAAGTTACAAAACACGAAGAGAAATCAAAGATCGTCGCCTCCCCGGCAACGGCGCCAAAATGTTGAACGTTACGAATGGCTACGCTAACGTGTTTGGTTTTGGAAAACCTGTCGCTGTAGTTTGAAAGCGAAGAATTCGTGTTCAATAAATAAAATTTATACCGAAATTGAAATTCCGGGCCGAACACAGGGAGGCGGACATTTGATTTAAAAACTACGTGTTACTTTTTATTTGTCATGAAGTAATTCAATTTAAAACTGTCTAATTATTTACAATAAATAGAAGAGAGAGAGAGGGTAAAAGAGAGAGAGAATATTACACATAGAAATCAAAATGAGATGTAGAATAAACAAAGAATTTATCATTGAGGAGATTGTTCACTACAACTAGAAAGCATAAAACAATTACACTAGAAAGCGATAAATTTACTCTAGAAAGCATTAAAAGAATGGAGGGAGAAATGTCCTCCTCAACGATTGCTTGGAGGACGAGCAGAACTATACTAGAAAGCAGTAAATCTATACTAGAAAGCAGTAAAAAGAATAGGGAGAGAGAAATCCTCCTCGACGATTGCTTGGAGGACGAGCCGGACGGGACGACGCCTGGACGAAGGAGAACGAAGCAGGACGAAGGAGGATGAAGCAAAAGAACGGGAATGGAGCAGCACGCCGTCGTCGTCGCGGGATCCACTTCCGAAGGGGGACGAAAATTTGGACTTTATCTCACGAGAAGCATCCCGGGTGTGGGACAAGCTTCTCTTGAGCTTTGGAGGGGTAGAGAAGAGAAGGAAGGGGATGAGAATTTCTTATGGAGGGGGTCTCCTTTTATAGTTTCAAGGAGTGGGGGCAAAATAGACATTACAACTTCAAAATAATAAATGAAGGGTCTTTAGTGACGGATAAAACCGCCGCTAAAGCCCCCAACGTGGGCGTAGCTTCCGCGCCCACGCACGCCCGCTCAGCTGCTCGCGCCTGCAATGCCTACGCACGTTCAACGATCCTCAGCCGTCCGATCACGAGATCGGATGGCTTAAGTCGCACATTCACCCGCTGCATTGAGCGCCCCCCCGCGTGCGATCGCGCATTACGTGCCAGCGTGCGTGAGCGCGTCATCTTGATTGAGCACACGCGGTTGTTGGATCGCGATCGTGCGGTCAATAGGAGGCGCGCCACCGCTCCAATTTCAACGTGGCGAGGCTCGAACGCGCGTCCCCGCTTTGCGTTAGAGCGCTTGACCAACGCGCTGGGGTCACGTTTATGTCGAGCGCCAGACTTCAGCGAGGGCGCGTCGCAGCGGGTACGGAGACTGCCGAGATTGCATGCGGCCGTTTGGGCGACCGAGATGGTGCCACGTGGCACCATCTTGGCCGTCCATCTTTTGGAAGTTGTAGATGGTGCCACGGATGTCAGATTGACTCGATTTTTGCGTCGTTGGGCTGCGATCGTCGATCCGAATTCATCCATGCGGTCGAATTTGTCATCTGAAGTGCGGATTTTCACCATCCTGGCCCTTGATCTTCTAGGATTCCCGGGTCACTAACTGATGCTACGGATGCCTGATTAGGGAAATCTTAGAGTCGTTGAACTCCAATCGTCGCCCTGATCACATCCATACAGTTGGATCTTTGATCCGAGGCCTCGATAAAATGTTTTCCCTGTCCAAGCACATAAAAGGAGACAATTAACCTCCATTTTATTCACACTACTCTAATGCAAGATGATGCATGTTATGTAATATTTATATCATGAAATGCAATCCTATGCTTAAGTACATGAAAAAATAGATATTTAAGTAGTGTAAATGTGTTTACATCAGCGGGTGCCGCAAGACCTTCAGCTGCGACAATTGTGCAAAGTCCTCCGCTTGCAGGTGCCAACAGAAGAGGATGGGACTTTTAGTCCCACCTCGGTAAGTCTTGAGCTCCCTGTGTAATTTAAGTTGATTTTGTGTTTTATGCTGTCTGCCTCGAAATCACTGGGGTGAGGTCCCTCGCCCTCACTCTCCACGCCTCGTCCGTTAATTGACCCCGCGGACCTGGCACCCAGATCCAACTAACCTATCTATGCACTCCTCGCGCACCACACCCACACCGGTGCGCCTAGACCTGGGCGTGCGACCGACCCAATAACCCAACTCTAGGAGAGCATACCAAAGAGAGATACTCAAAGAGAGAGAGACGCGGGGGGAGGGTAGGGAAATAGTGTTTGTTGTGTGGTGATTGTGCAGGAAGAGGAAGCTAAGGGAGGAAGAGGCACAGCAAGAGAGGGAAAGGAAGAAGGACTTAGCCGCAGCAAGAGAAGAAGAAGAGAGACGCGTTGTAGTAGAGAAGCGACAGACCAAGAGAAAGAAGAAGAAGAGAGAGATCAAGGGCAGACAAAGAGGAGAAGCAAGAGCAGCCAAGCAAAGGAAGAGGAGGAAGGAAACTGAAGAAGAGAAGAAAGGTCAGGACTTAGCTGCAGGAAGAGAATCAAGAAGAGAGAAAGCAAAGGAAGGCAAAAGAAGAGGAGCAGGAGCGGCTAAGGAAGAAAAAGAAAAGGAGAACAAGAAGCCATAGCCGCAAAGCAAAGCTAAGAAAAGAAGAGGAGAGACTGAAGGCCAACTGTAGTCTGAATTTTTAAGACATCTGATACAATATCAGACGTTCAATTCTTTTTGAGCATTTTCTCCATAACATTATTTTGCTGTTTTTGTTGAACTCGTTATTGCTTCTTATTAAAAGTTGTGTTCTCAAGTTTTGGAATGCCCAAATTGCTCCCTGTGTTCAACCTCGGATACTTTGAGTTTCGAGTTATAAATTCTTATTTGTTTTCGCGGAGAGTTCATCTATATTACAACGAGATATCTATTAAAACTCGATCTAGCCGTGTAAACAGCTGCCGTTGTTTTGTTAGCAGCCGAATAGCCAAAGAACCTGCAAATCAAGTTCAAGGATCACAAAAATAGGCCCTAAAAATAAGCAAAGCAATGCTGGCCTAGAAACAGGTAACCTAGAATGTTGGCGAGCTGATGATATATCCCGATAGCAAATGCTCGCCCAACCAGGATGGGAATAAAATCTTCCTAGGTCACCAGAGGAGGTTCTAAAGGATAAATAGGCATAACAACCTCCAAAGGGGTAGGGGAAGGATGACAAGGATCCTCCAAAAGAAATGGGAAAGGAATGGTGCAGAGATAAACCCCCAGGGTAATGGACTGACCAAAGAAATCATCAATCCATACCCGATACTCCATTACAAGAGATATTGGTCTGTTAAGCCCTCTGGTCAAAATAGTAGTGAGCATGTCATTAAGCCAAGGATCGTCTAGGGTATCCAAGTTTCGAGGTTACGGGATGGTCATAAGATCTAAGTTGGGTTTATTTGGCTCGGTGTCCATCCTTAACAATCTTTCCAATTCCTCAATTGCATCCCTAGCATTCCTTGCACTATCAGAGGTATCTGCCTGCACTTCATATGATCGTTTCAACGTATGGGGTCAACATTTCCCCTTCAGACATAGGAAAATCAGAGGATGACTCCGAATCAAATGAAGGCAGGTTGGAAGCAACAAATCTAGGGATTATCCTATTAATGTCATCCCCAGGTTCTTGTTCTTTACTTAAATCCTCCCTGGAGTTTATAAGTGAATCCACATTAATCTCAAAATTTGCTTCCAAATTTTCAATTATTTCACCATGAGAAGAGATATCATCAATGGATGTGCTAAGGAAACCTAATTTGGTCAACTTTCTGACATCCTCAAGGGCTAATTCTTCAAATAAGACATAATCACCCTTAGTGTCACTCCAAATCTTGAATGTAGGTTCCTCATATAATTCATCCTTCTCCTCATCATACGATTCATCATATACCTGAGGTCTAGAATCATCTAAAATCACAACAGATCCCCTAGAGCACTCAATCTGGGGTAAATGGTTTACACCGGTAACATCTAACTCCTTAGATAGGTGAATTTCTTCAGGATTAGGTTCCCTAAGGGTGGGTTTGAGTTCTGATGTAAACACATTTATTGAGGGCAAAATGCCTATTCATGCAAATTCCTAGGCTTAGATTTGCATTTCATGTTATAAATATTGCATAGCATGCATCATTCTACATTTAGAGTAGTTGTATATAATTTAGGTTAATTGCATCCTTTTTGTGGTTAGGAGAGAAGGATATTTATTTCAAATCCTCTAATTGAGTATCCGATTGTATGGATCTGATCAAGACGAAGATCGGAGTCCAACGCATCTTAAATCGCCTCAATCGGAGTCCCGTAGCACCATATGCAGTCCGAGGAAGATCAATAGCCAAGGAACTATGAGACATAATTTGGAGCTTCAAATGACAAATCCGACTGCACGGATGGATTCGAGTCGACGATCGTAGCCTAAAAGCGTGAAAATCGACTCAATCCAACCTCTGTAGCAGCCCTAACAACAAGAAGAAGATGGATGGCCCAGACTACGCCACGTGCACAGCCTAGGCTACCCAACGCACGCACACGCCACCGCACGTGCACATTGTAGACCTGTAGACCCGGTACACTTAATTCAATACACAAATAAGTGAGTAGAAATCTGAATAGGTCAAATATTTCTGTGTGCCTTAACTAAGTGGTGCCATAGGTCAATTGATTGAACTGTTTGGGCCACACCACTCAAGATAAAAGCGATTCATCAAATAGCTTGCCACTTAGGGTTGATTTTTAGGATTGAACCAGGCACTCCACATTGTATTTCTGATTTTTAAAGGAATATATCTACACCAATGCTTTCAAAACTTGGAGTGTTCTACTGAACCTTGATTAAATATACCTAAAGATTAAACCCTAAAAGCTCCTAAACAAGGTTGAACCCTAAAAGACACATCATCAAATAACCTTGTTTGAAAACCCTGGTTGTGCACACACACACATTTTAACTGATCATTAAGGGCACAACCCATCTAAAGGGCCCATCACATTCCTGAAGCACCATTATCCCAAGCCTAACTAAAATTGATTAGACGTTGGCCCCAAGGACTGGTTCGCTCGTCGGGATCCAGATTGAGATTGTTCACGATTAACCTGCTTATATTAGTCTGTAGATTCCCTACTAGCAGAGGGTGACGTAATAATTGCGGAAATAAATATAAACAATCTCAAAAATAGACAATCATACAAGTACACAAGTATTTTTAGGTGGAAACCCAAACCGGGTGAAAACCACCACCTAACCCTCTCGAGTTAGGATTTTCCGATCAACTAAGTTGATCAAAATCCACTAAACCGAATCACTTTAAAACGAGGGTGATTCAACCTCAATTACAACTACGCTACTTAAACGAGGGTAGCGTACCTCAACCCCTTCTCTTCACGAGAAGGATTTTGTCTCGCGAAGGAGATGGGAATTCGCAAAGCGAATACCCAACCAAATAACAAAGATAAAATAAGTAATCCTATAGAGCCAACAAAGTAATATTTAACCTAAGCTTCTATAGGAAATAGGATGCTTCCCTTTGAAAGGAGTACGTCGACGACGCGGATGCGTGTGCCACACGACGGCGCAATGTCGCTCTCGTGAACAACGGCGGGAGAGCGGGTGCGCAACAGCTTGATGCTCTCAAGAGAATGGAGCTTGAGCTTGGAGAGCAAGAGCTAGCTAGGACACAAGAGAGTGGAAAGTGTATTACAAAGTGTTTCTTGTGTATCTTGGTGTCTCTAGGTATGTGTTTGTGTTGCAAAGGTTCCCCTCTATTTATAGAGGCCTTAGGAAGGCTTTGGAAGGCTTAGGAAAGGTTCCATAGCCGTTGGGTGCAAAGCCCAAGAGAATCAGCCCGAAATCAGGAACAATCATTGCACTGACATGCTTATCAGACGTCTGGAAGTTCTCTTTAAGACGTCTGATTTCAAGGTCAGACATCTGATTTTGGGCAGGTTCCTTCCTGACTTGAATCAGATCTAAACAGGGTTCTTGTGCACGTCCATCAGACGACATATAGGACGTCTGGCACTATGTCTAGACGTCTGGAAACCTACTTTTTCTGTGGGAATGGATTTCCAAACGTTGCAACGGCTAGAAAATCTCTGAGAAGAGATTTTGGGTCAGCCGAGGTAAAACGGTCAATTATCAGACGTCTGGAAAGTCCTATGGACGTCTCATAAGGCTCTAACAGTCACATTCTTGACTGTTCGCTAAGCCAGCCAACGGTCCACTAATTGGACGTCTGGCAAAGTCATCAGACGTCTCCTAAGACGTCTGGTCTAAGGTCTGGACGTCTGATTTCATCAGACAGAACTAACTATGTCCAGCCTAATAGTTATCAGACGTCTGAATCAACAGTCAGACGTCTTAAAACACTTTATCAGACGTCTGATTTGAGAATTAGACGTCTGGAAACTCTGTTTGAACCCTATATTGGTTTTCTATGTATTCTACAGAAAACCTAAGTATCCTAGGGTTGTGCAGGTGTTCCTAGGACTACTGTTAGGGTACTTTGAGGCTCTTTAACATAATGTTCTAAGGAAATAAAAAGAGCAAGCAAAATAAAGATAAAAGTACATGAAAGGATTACACAAAATTCTATCCTATTCTTCTTGTCCTTCCATCTTCAATCTAGTGCACCTCACGAATCTCCTTTGTTCTCCATCAAGCTCCTCCAATCCGTCCTGGATGCGAGCTCGAATTCCGTCTAAACACGTCTATATTTGCAATTGACCTGAAATCTAAGACTCCAAGTGCAAATGTTAAATGACACGTGTTTTGTTATCATCAAAAGAAATGATCGTGGTGCTCTAGCACTAACAATCTCCCCCTTTTTGACATTATCAAAAAGTTTTAATTGATTTTACATTTCCTATAACTCCCCCTTAAAACATGCTCTTCCATAAATTTCTTTTGACAAAGGTAATGTCCTCCCCCTTTTTTATAACAACAAGATAGCTATTATTTTTCTCCCCCTTTCTAAAGGAAATTTAGCTAACTTGCATCTCCCCCTTAAAAATTAGCTCATAAATTTTAACTCCCCATATTTAAATGCTACTGATAAACAAAGATAGGGTCAAGAATTTTTACCTCACCTACCATGGCCAATAAAATGGCCCGAATGGTGGTGGTGGATGCCACATCAGATGGGGCTCCTATCCGTAGCTTGGAGGTCCGGGCATTGGCGCCGATCTCCAATCTGGTGGTCGACGTGCAGCGGGTCCGTCTCTTGTTCGCCGTCTCATCGGTCTTCTTGTTCTCCCAACTTGAGTTAACCAGCTTTGAGTTTGTAGGTCCAGTCCTTTGTGTTGTAATTATCCCTGAAAGCTAGAAAACAAGATTCTAATTCTTTTTTCGGTATCCAAGTGGGCTTGGATCCGGATCTGTTAGCGGGTCTCCTTGATGGAGATCCTTTCTCAATCTTAGGGCTATATAAATCATCTACTTTGTTGATTAGTTTGTTAGAGTTTTCCCTAAGACATGCGATTTCTTTTTCTATAGTATGCATCTTAGTTCTTAAATCATAGATTTCTAACTTTAAACTATCATTTTCCTCAATCAATTTATTATTTTCATTGATGAGGTTTTGATTTTCTAATAATAGGTTATCAATTCTAGGACTAGCTTCTATGTCCTTAAGTTATTTTTCTAACCTATCATTTTCATTTTTAAGAAAACTGAGGTTCTTTTTAATGCTTTTGTTTTCTATTCTTAATGATTTACTAACATCAAATAATTCATTAAAAGCGTCTTGTAAGTCGTAACTTACCTCATTGTCTGAGTCGCTTCCGCTTTCGCTGTCGCTTCCTCTGGCCATGAAACCAAAGCAAGCGGTTTCTTCTTCTATGGACTTTTCTTCTTCTTCTTCCTCCGAGCTAGAATCGTCCCAAGTGGCTTGGAACGCCTTCTTCTTAGATCTCTTTTCCTTTTCCTTCTTCTTCTCCTTTTTGAGAAGAGGGCACTCTGGTTGTAGGTTCCCTTTCTCGTTGCAGTGGTAGCAACGTCTCGGGCTTTCCTTCTCCTTTTTCTCTTTCTTTAATTCCCTACAAAACTTGGAAAATTTTTTAAGTAAAATTCTAAAGTCTTCGTCGTCGGAACTTACCTCGCTATCCGACGCAGCTCTGAAGGCGAGAGTCTTCTTCGGTTTAGGCTCCGGTGTATCCTTCTTCTTCTGCTTCAGCTTTGTCTCATAGGCCATTAGATTGCCTAGGAGATCTTCCATGTTGAGCTCCTCCACTTCGTTCGCCTCCTCGATGGCGGTGACTTTCTGTTCCCACTCCGGTCCGAGGGAACGAAGAAGCTTCCCTTGAAGCTCCCCCTTGATGAAAGTCCTCCCTAATGGTTTCAAATTATTTACAATGAGAGTGAACCTAGTGTTCATCTCACTTAAAGATTCATTAGGCTTCATAGAAAAAGATTCAAATTCTTGAGAAAGTAAATTAATTTTAGAGGTTTTCACCTTAGAGGTACCTTCGTGAGTTACCTCAAGTGTGTGCCAAATCTCGTATACGGTGGCACATTTGCGAGATTCTGTTGAACTCCTCCGAGCTGAGCTCGCAATACAACGCGTTCATTATTTTCGCGTTGAGCGAGAGTTCACGAAACTGCTGCTGCGAGTATCCTCCGGCAGGTTTTTCTGGAATGTTGAAGGGGGTCTCGCACCTGGCCCAGACCGTGAAATCGGTGGCTTGAAGCCACGTCTTCATCCGCAGCTTCCAGTAAGGGTAGTTGTTCCCGTCGAAGAACGGCGGACGAGTCGTAGACTGGCCCTCAGAAATCCTACCCGCGGAACTGCTCCCCTCCATAGATCTTCTTGCTTGGTTGTTACGCCGAAACAGCAAGACCTGCTCTGATACCAACTGTAGATTCCCTACTAGGAGGGGGTGACGTAATAATTGCGGAAATAAATATAAACAATCTCAAAAATAGACAATCACACAAGTACACAAGTATTTTTAGGTGGAAACCCAAACCGGGCGAAAACCACCACCTAACCCTCTCGAGTTAGGATTTTCCAATCAACTAAGTTGATCAAAATCCACTAAACCGAATCACTTTAAAACGAGGGTGATTCAACCTCAATTACAACCACGCTACTTAAACGAGGGTAGCGTACCTCAACCCCTTCTCTTCACGAGAAGGATTTTGTCTCGCGAAGGAGACGGGAATTCGCAAAGCGAATACCCAACCAAATAATAAAGATAAAATAAGTAATCCTATAGAGACAACAAAGTAATATTTAACCTAAGCTTCTATAGGAAATAGGATGCTTCCCTTTGAAAGGAGTACGTCGACGACGCGGATGCGTGTGCCACGCGACGGCGCAACGTCGCTCTCGTGAACAACGGCGGGAGAGCGGGTGCGCAACAGCTTAATGCTCTCAAGAGAATGGAGCTTGAGCTTGGAGAGCAAGAGCTAGCTAGGACACAAGAGAGTGGAAAGTGTATTATAAAGTGTTTCTTGTGTATCTTGGTGTCTCTAGGTATGTGTTTGTGTTGCAAAGGTTCCCCTCTATTTATAGAGGCCTTAGGAAGGCTTTGGAAGGCTTAGGAAAGGTTCCATAGCCGTTGGGTGCAAAGTCCAAGAGAATCAGCCCGAAATCAGGAACAATCATTACACTGACAGGCTTATCAGACGTCTAATTCTGGCATCAGACGTCTAGAAGTTCTCTTTAAGACGTCAGATTTCAAGGTCAGATGTCTGATTTTGGGCAGGTTCCTTCCTGACTTGAATCAGATCTAAACAGGGTTCTTGTGCAAGTCCATCAGACGACATATAGGACGTCTGGCACTATGTCTAGACATCTGGAAACCTACTTTTTCTGTGGGAATGGATTTCCAAACGTTGCAACGGCTAGAAAATCTCTGAGAAGAGATTTTGGGTCAGCCGAGGCAAAACGGTCAATTATCAGGCGTCTGGAAAGTCCTATGGACGTCTGATAAGGCTCTAACGGTCACATTCTTGACTATTCGCTAAGCCAACCAACGATCCACTAATTGGACGTCTGGCAAAGTCATCAGACATCTCCTAAGACGTCTGGTCTAAGGTCTGGACGTCTAATTTCATCAGACAGAACTAACTATGTCCAGCCTAATAGTTATCAGACGTCTGAATCAACAGTCAGACGTCTTAAAACACTTTATCAGACGTCTGATTTGGGAATTAGACATCTGGAAACTCTGTTCGAACCCTATATTGGTTTTCTAAGTATTCTACAGAAAACCTAAGTATCTTAGGGTAGTGCAGGTGTTCCTAGGACTACTGTTAGGGTACTTTGAGGCTCTTTAACATAATGTTCTAAGGAAATAAAAAGAGCAAGCAAAATAAAGATAAAAGTACATGAAAGGATTACACAAAATTCTATCCTATTCTTCTTGTCCTTCCATCTTCAATCTAGCGCTCCTCGCGAATCTCATTTGTTCTCCATCAAGCTCCTCCAATCCTTCCTGGATGCGAGCTCGAATTCCGTCTAAACACGTCTACATTTGCAATTGACCTGAAATCTAAGACTCCAAGTGCAAATGTTGAATGACACGTGTTTTGTTATCATCAAAACAAATGATCGTGGTGCTCTAGCACCAACATAGTCAATCTGATGTCTAGTTAGGGGAGTAGCGTCAAACGACCGTGGCTGGGGGGTACACTAGGAACCGGAGGCGCAAGTCAAAGGAAGAACCTTCTCCCCAGTCCCTCCTTCTAACTAGTTGGATTGCCTAAACATAAGTAGAGTAAATCGTCCATAATCTTAGGATGGATTCTGAGAGTTTGCAGACCTTTAGGCTACCCAACCTAAGGACAGGCTTGTATTTTTGTACTGCAAGGCTCGTTTCTCTTCTGATTTCCCTCCTTACTTCACCATGTACCCTTCCACATCTTACACACATTTCCAATCCTATCCTCCTACCACCACTTATCCCCAAGATGATTATTATTCTAACTTGACTTGTAATTACCCATCCACTAGCCGGGATGACTTTGATTGGGGATACGAATTCGGACCTCAGTGTCTAGGGCCTAACCCTAGACAACAAGACTATGTTTACCACCCTTCCCAAACCTACAATGATTATGGATCTCGATTGAAAGAGCAATCTTCTTTTTTGATAAAAACTTTAGCATAAATGATGTGTCGTATTTCGTGTGTGGTAGAAAATCGCTTTTCAAAATATTTAATTATTTAAAATCTAACCACAAGAATAGTTAGGTCGTCTCCACAAGGAGGAATTAGCCTATCGAATTAGTGAGTGGTGACTCGTTTAATAGGGAATCTCAATGGGTGTGCCTATTCCTTCGTGCAACTTGTTACCCTCATGAATTCTCATTCTAAGCAATTAATTAAAACTGTAGGGGTTTATATGTAAAATTACCATAATATAATATTCTAATGATCTTGGTAATGATAATCAAGGTAACTACTAATTTCCCGTAAAACATTCCTTATTTGCGATAATCAATGTGGCATGCTCTTATCTAATTCATTAGATACTCAATCAGAAGCAATTTATCAAGAATAGAGAGATATGCATGCAAATTCACCTTAATATATTAATTTGGCAAATAAATGGATAGGAAGTTTCACAATGGTATTTTTCATAATTACTAACTGGAGCGTTACTGGAGCAAAATAGAACATTCCTTTGTCGTGCTCGCGTGAGGAGGGTCCACGGCCGACGACGAGGATCGAGGCGAAGGTTCACCTCGATAAGGGCTTTGCGTTGACGATCACAGCGCAAGTTGAGATGGTCGATGTCAGCGGTAAGAGGCGCGTGGTCGCCGGCAGCGATGACGCTAAGAGATGCGTGAAGAGGGCGTGGAAGCCCGCTGGTGGTTGTGTGAAGGCGATGGACATGAGACGCGAAGAACGGTGATGTTGGAGGGGAGATCGACGGTTTCAAGTGGCTGCATGAGTCAAGGGGCTGACTTGCGTCTTTGGGTTCTTCGTGAGGGGGATTGCAACTCTCAAAGGTTCACAGTGTACGCTTATGGGTTCACGGTGTAAGCTTCTGTCATGGTGGTGGAGATGGAGGACATCCCCGCAGGGGGGAATGAAGATGATCCCCTCTCTGGTGCGCGGGTTTTCTCTCTTTATAAAAATCCCCCCCGTCTGTTCCTCCAACCGCCGGCTTCACCAACCACTTGCGAACATCGCGAGTGGTTGAAACTGATGGATAAGCATTGGCCGTTCTATATTAGACGTCTGACTTCATCATCTGACATCTTAAAATATGACAATTTCCCAGACATCCATATTGATCTCCAGACATCTTATAGGTGCAGAATTGCACATCTGGACTCTTCACCTAGCCTGCATTCGTCAGATAAATTATATTATCATATCATATGTTATTAAATGTAAAATTGAAGCATAAAATTAAATGCAAGCCAAGGTGAATTGCCATATAACTCATAATTAATTAACAACTAAGAACAAATAATTAAATAGTACTTAGGCTAAATAATAATCCACAAAAGTGGACTTATCATCGATCCTTTGATGATCAAACCAACCTGATCAACAACCATGAAGGATATGCTGATTATAACACTTACCCTCCCCAGAATTATGCTGAATTTAGGTCGCCACCAACCTTTAAACAACCTGAAATGACCTACTATCAAGGAGGGACCCGAGAACCTCTACATCTTGACTCCCCTATATTTAACCCAAACCCACCCAAACCTGAATCGAACCAATCGGTTCAGTGAACCAGATCTAGGATAGGGTGTTGGCTAATTTGAGGAACACTATACAATCTTTAGAAGCTCAGCCAACACCATGCACTGAAGCACTAGAGCCTATGATCAAAATGATTGACGAGCTGAATAGCTCTTTATTGGATTTTCTCCAAAGTGTTAGGGATAGGGACCTGGGTGAGTTTCTTCTTGGGAAATTGTCGAGGTTGAGGATGAAATTTATGGTTGCCTTAGTCAAATCTTAGGATGATTCTCAAGATGAACCCCCTTCAGGAGAGCCAATGTCAGAACCCGCTCAGGCGCCTATCCGGAGGGATACATTTTCTGAAATCGGGGATGACCAGGTTGGGCTAGAGCAACCCATTGAGGATGAACTGATCAATTCACCTGAGATCCCCAAGCCAGGGAACAAGGAAAAATATGTCTCCTTGAACCAGGAAATGACAATCGATTTTGAGACATATGTAAATGAGGATCATGAATTCTTTAATTCTGAGGGTGAAGAATCTTTTGGTGAAGTCTCATTTGAACTCAAGGAAGAGGATTCTAGTCAGACAATCGGGCTCAAGGAGTATGACGAACTATTTGATAGCCCGATCATTGAAGATTATGATCATGTTGGGGCTAACTTGGACAATTCGAATCCTGATGATTCAATCAGTAGCCCCATTCCTCAAACACACCCTAAAGAATTGAATGATGATATTTTTGAGATCACCAAACCCAAGTCAATCCTAATTCAGCCACAATTGTTGGACTTGGGTACTTTAGATGGGGTGTACAACGATTTGGAGGTCTCGCAAACATTGATTTCAGAGGATAGGAAGTTGGAATTAAAAATCTAGGAAGCTAATTCTAAGGGAACTTTGATTTTGGATCTAAGGGCTCCAGTTGATTTTGAATCTAAGGGTTCCTGTTGACCTGAAACCACCTACTGTCCACCAGGACCCTTACGATATCTTTCACATGCAACCCAAGCTTGAAATAACTGATTATTTTTCTGAGCTAGATGTCAAGTGGTCAACCGCACCTATTGAACCATCTTTACCTGTTGTTCGACACTTTAGTCTTGGGTTGCACACCACTAAACCGCAAGTCCGGCCCCACAAACACAACAACCTTCGGTTCTGGGTGATTTTCATCCAGAACTTAAGAACCACTCGACCCTGGGGCATGGGTCTGCACCATAATCTAGTCCACATCTGTGGACATCTTCTGCAGACAGGTTTCAGGATCAACCTTTTGATTTTGATTCTGACCCGCACTTGTGAATTCTCAATTTCTTTTTTGTATATATGTTATGCCTAGCTGAAGGCATTAAACTTAGCGCGTGTGTATACACTCTTCTCTCTGCGAAGCTGATCGAATTTTCACAACACTCAAGTAATGTTCTGTTTACACCACCCTTTTCATGTCTTTATTTTTACAATGAGGACATTGCATCATTTAGGCGTGGGGGGGTGAATAATCAATTCCTGAAATCATTATGTTAACTCCATAGAATTTCTTTTAGTTTCTTATAAAATTAAAAAAAAATTGAAATTTTGAAAAAAGATAAAAAAAGAAATTAGAAAAAGAGAACTTATCCATTTGGAAGTTATTAACTTTAGGAAATGATACGAGAGGACCTAAACACTTAGACTCTTCAGCTCTTCGGGCTTAATTAGCCCAGGTGTCCACTCGAATGTGGACTTAGTCTCGAGTCCTCGCCAATTCAAATTCATTTTTAATTTGGTAATAAATTGGGATGATAAGTATGCGACTTATCAACCCACCCTCTGATTTAAAGGGATTTTAAGGTTAAGCATCTAGACACATTTTTTTGCACTAACTCACTTTTCAGCAGTTTTTACGGAAATTAGGTAGCTAATGGACCGACTTGAGTGGTATGACTGGCAAGTTGTCAGTGGTAACAGCTCATCGGTCGGATGTCCAGAGCCCAGCCACAAGACCATTTTCGTTGTACTACCTTTAGGTAAATCTTAGATCAAGAAAGCCACCTACTTTAAAAAAAAATAGAGAAAATAAAAATAGAAAAAGGAGAAAATAAGAAAAAATAAATAAAACCACACTTCACCACATGAGTATGGCTGGCAAGTTGTCGGTGGTAACAGCTCATCGGTCGATTGTCCAGAACCCAGCTCAAAAAAAAAATGCACAATAATTCCCAAAACACTTAAGGAAGAAGCGGTGAAGTAGAATAAACTGGGAAGATATACACTGGGTTCGCCTTTGTGTTGAGCCCATAAATAAAAGAAGTAGGGAGAAAACTACCAACCGAAAAGATAAACCTCTAGGCAAGGTCACCTAGGGTCGTAGAAACCCAAAGTCTGTTTTAACGGCCGTCTAGTGAGTCTTTCACTATTTTCACAAGATACTTAGCACTTAGAGTCCTTTTCGAGTCTTGGGCGGGTCAAGTAACTGTAAAAAGTTATCTCGGAACTCTCAAACTCCAAAAGTACAAAAAAATTAGAAAAGAAGAAAAATAATAAAAAAAATGTATTTTCCCTTTTCAAATAAAGCGAAGACTTAGGCGGTCTACATTCTGGCAAGCACCCAAGTACTGTTGAGTTTTCGTAGTTTAGGACCTTAGTTGAAATTTTCTATTGTTAAAAAACGACTTAGGCTTAAGTGATCTAATCCTAATTCTACTTTTATACATAGCATATAGTTTAATTTTGCTAGGGACTAGCAAAAGATAGGCATGGGGGTATGATGTAAACATAATTATTGAGGGTAAAATGTCTATTCATGCATGTTCTTAGGCTTAGATTTGCATTTCATGTTATAAATATTGCATAGCATGCATCATTCTGCATTTAAAGTAGTTGTACATAATTTAGGTTAATTGTGTCCTTTTTGTGGTTAGGAGAGAAGGATATTTATTTCGAAGCCTCGGATTGACAATCCGACCATACGGATCTGATCAAGACGACGATTGGAGTCCAACGCCTCTGAAATCACCTCGATCGGAGTCTAGTAGCACCATATGCAGTCCGAGGAAGATCAACGGCCAAGGGACTAGGAGACATAATTCGAAGCTTCAAATGACAAATCCGACTGCGCTGATGGATTCAGGTTGACGATGGCAACCTAACAGTGTGAAAATCGACTCAATCCGACCTCTATAGCAGCCCCTACAACAAGAAGAAGATGGACGACCCAGACTACACCACATGGCGCAACCCAGGCTACCCAGTGCATGCACGTGCCACCGCACGTGCACATGCACACAACGCTACACCAGCGCATGGGTGCGTGTGCGCGAGGCAGAGGCGGGAGAGCGCAGCGCCAACTATGCATGGGCCGGACCTACAGCGACGCTTACAACCATCGCTAATTCAACGAGCACCAGTAAAGCCAGCTATGGGTGTGAGCAGGCATGAGCTACCTACAGCAACACATCTAGCGACAGCCTGGATGTCACTAATGGTCCCATACCTATTTTTTGCCTCTTCTCCTCCACTATAAAAGGACCTACACCCCCTCCCTTCTAAGCCATCTCTACCAACTCTCCTCCCACCTACTCCCAAGCTCTAGCAAGCCTACCAACGCCCTGTTAGAGCTTTGCTCTCAAGATCCCAAGGCTCCTATTAGTCTAGAGAACCTATGCCCCACCAAATACTCATCCAACTTCCCATCCCCATTCATAGGTCGCCTCGGAGCCGTCCTCCCACCTCCATTCCGGTAGCAGATCATCTCTGCCTTCTCACCTCCATTCCAGAGCTACACCGAAGCTTTCCTCTACCCGACGTCCTCCTGCATCTCACCTCTGTCGTCCCACTCCTCACCTCCTTCGTCCAAGCTTCCACTAGACGTCGTCGTCTCATCAAACAACCGATTCGGGAGATTTTCTCTCACCCCCCTCTCTTTTTATGCTTTCCTATTTTATTGTAATAAACATTAATGCAATACATCACATTTGATTCCATCTCTATCTTGTGATTGCTTGTCTTTTATTTCAGAAACACAGAAAAATAACAAAACCCTAAAACTTCAAAAAGAAACAAATTGAAGAGTAGTTTTCACTTAAAGTAAACGTCGCCTCCCTGTATTCGACCCGGGACTCCCTTAGAGTTTCGGTATAAATTTTATCTGCTCGACATGTTTTGCAACTACGACGATTGGCTACTTATAACCCTGATTTCTAACATGCGAAATGCACACAACCAAGTTCCATCTCGTGATCAGAAGGGAAGGCGGGATTAACAACTTCACTTTGACCCACTTCATCAAATGCGACGAAAATACTATCATCTGGGTCGAGGTCTTCCAATGGTACCATCATTCCCTTCTTTTGACTCTAATATAATTCAGGTGGATACTCAACCTGATCATCATTTTCCTCGGGTTGCCACCTTTCTAAATCCAATGCATAGCTACTTTCATTCATATCCTCCTCCCACTTAAGGTGTGGATCTCTCAAGGAAGTATCATCTAATGGGGAGGTTTTAAAATCGATCCTTGAAAAGTAGCTATTCTCTCTTACATAATCCCCAAAAATTCCCCAACTTTGGGTGTAGCTCTCCCACGGGAGATGCATCTAGTGCAGAGGGGTGCACGTCATCCTTAATGGGGTAGATTGAGTGGCTAATTTCTTCTTTTTCTTGGTGGCCTGCTCTCAACGATTCTCCTAATAATTCAATCATTTCATCTTGCATTTTCAGGCGGGCGGTACCTGCTTTCTAAAGATGGCCATCTTCAGTACCGGTACCTGCTTTCTAAAGCAGGCACTGCTGCACCCAGCAAGTACCGGTACTGATGATGGGTACCGATACCATTTGATACCTGATGAAAACATATTGCAGCAGCAGAAATGACATCGAGAAAAAAAAGAAACATGATGTAGAATGACTCAGGGAAACATGATTTGATGAGAAGAGAAGAATGTACCTAGGGTATGAAGATTAGAGAAGATTCTTCTTCTTCTTGGCAAGGGCTTGGAGAGACTTGTGGTGGAACTAGGGTTTGGTTATGATGAAATGAGGCAAGTGTTTGCACTTGACCTCTTTTATATGGGATGGGTCATGTGCTTGTCACATAACCACTTAAGTGGTTGAGAGAAGAAAAATTGACAACTTAGGTGTTGAAAAAATAATGTAATCAACAACCTAAGTTAAGCAACCAAATTGCAAAGAACACCCTGGAATTTCCAAACATATGGAAATATTACAATTTACCCCTCTTTTAGTAAGCATGGGTAATTTGCAAGAAAGCCCTCAAGAATTTTCATAAACACAAACAAAGTTCATATCAAACAAATTGTTAGATTAGAATCTCTTTTATTGTACAAAGTCCTAATTTTCTCCTTATAAAGCAGAATCTCTCTGTTGCAAGAAGTTTTGTAAAGATGTCTGCCAATTGGTTTTGAGTGTCAATGAATTCTAATTGAATAGAGCCTTGAAGAACATTATCTCTGAGCAAATGATGTCTAATGTCTATATGTTTGGTACGTGAATGATGTACCAGATTTTTGGATGGATTTATTGCACTTGTATTATCACATAATATCTTAGATTGTGCAAAAATTAATCCAAAGTCGAACAAAGTCTGTCTCATCCAAATGACCTGAGAGCAAGCAAGTGAAGCTGCAATATACTCTACTTCAGTCGTAGAAAGTAAAACGCAAGTCTACTTCTTAGAGAACCATGAGACTAGAGATTCTCCAATAAAATGACATGTGCCGCTTGTGCTCTTTCGGTCTGTTCGACTCCCTGCATAGTCTGCATCACTATAGGATAATAGATCTAAGGATTGCGCTTTAGGATAGAAAAGACAAAGGTATTTTGTGCTATTTAAGTATCTAAATATTCTTTTTACTACATTAAAATGAGATTCGTTGGGTTCGGACTAGAATCTTGCACATAAACATGTAGCAAAAAGAATATCGGGTCTAGAAGCTGGGAGATATAGTTGTGAACCTATCATTCCCCGGTATTTCTTTTCATCCACCCTCTTACCGGATAAATCTTCACCAAGAGAAGTAGATAGAGCAATCGGAGTCTCTTTGCCATTTACATTTTCAAAGTCAAATTTCTTGAGAATTTCAAGAACATATTTTATTTGACTAATGTAAATTCCTGTGTCTAATTGTTGAATTTGGAGTCCTAAAAAGAATCTGAGTTCACCCATCATACTCATTTCAAACTCAGTCTTCATAGTCTCATAGAAATGTTGACACAGGGACTCCTTATTTGATCCAAATATAATATCGTCGACATATATTTGAACCAATAAGATGCCATTACCTTCTTCTTTTACAAAAAGAGTTGAATCAATAACTCCAATTCTAAAATCGTGCTGAAGAAGAAAGGTCTTGAGCCTATTATACCAGGCCCTGGGAGCTTGTTTAAGTCCATATAATGCCTTATTGAGCTTGTATACATGCTCTGGGTGTGCTGGGTCCTCGAACTAGGGAGGCTGATGAACATAAACTTCTTTCTTAATATAACCATTAAGAAAAGCACTCTTGACATCCATTTGATATAACTTGAAGTCCTTTGCACTTGCAAAGGCAAGTAGCATTCGTATGGACTCCAAGCGAGCAACAGGAGCATATGTCTCATCAAAGTCAATACCCTCCTGTTGGTTATAGCCTTGATCTACAAGTCTGTCTTTATTCCTGCTCACTGAACCAGATTCATCCAATTTATTTCGGAACACCCACTTGGTTCCAGTGATGGAATTACCCTCAGGAGCGGGTACCAAGTTCCATACATTGTTCCTAGCAAATTGGAGTAGCTCCTTCTGCATGCTACAACCCATAATTCATCCTTTAATGCCTCATCAATTTTCTTGAGTTCAAGTTGTGAAACAAAAGCATTAAGGACAAAATTAGCTCTAAAGTGAGATCGGGTTTTTACACCTTGTTCAATATCACCAATAATCTGTTCTTGAGGGTGATCCTTATGGTGTACCCATTCTTTTGGAAGATCATATACATTTCGTGAATCTTCTATTTTTGATACATCAATGAAAGGGGTATCTTCATCATCAGAATCTAAATGATTTGGTTCCCGTTCACCTAAGTTTGTTTTATTAAATGAAACATGCAGGGATTCTTCAATGACAAAAGTCCTTTTATTAAAGACTTGATAAGCTTTGCTTCTTGTTGAATAGCCAATAAAAATGCCTCCATCACCTTTAGCATCAAACTTATCAAGCTGGTCATAGGTGTTTAATAAAAAACATCTACTTCCAAACACCCTAAAATATGATATCCTAGGAAACTTCTCATAATAAAGCTCATATGGAGTTTTCTTAATAATAATCCTTAAAAGTGTTCTATTTAGAACATAACATGCTGTATTAATGACTTCTGCCCAGAAATATTTTTGAAGCCCAGACTCCAAGAGCAATGTTCAGGCGCATTCTTGTAGAGTGTGATTCTTGCGCTCTACAACACCATTTTGATATGGAGCCCGAGGAAATGAAAATTCATGGGTTATGCCATAATTGACACAAAAACTTAAAAATTTTCATTTTCAAATTCACCCCCATGATCAGTCCTAATTCTAAGAATAGAGGATGATTTTTTCTTTTGAAGTCTTCGAGTAAGACTTAGGAAGGAATCAAATGAGTCATCCTTATATTTCAAGAAGATGACCCAAGTGAACCTAGAGAAGTCATCAACAATAACTACACAAAATTTTGATCCATTTAGACTCTCAAATTGTGTTGGTCCAAATAGATCAAGGTATAACAACTCTAAAGGTCATGTTGTTAAAACTAAGTCTTTAGGTTTAAAAGAGGCTTTGTGCATTTTTCCGAGTTCACATGACTTGCACAAAACATCCTTCTTATAAGTTAATTTAGGCAGGTCCTTTACTAACTCATTTTTGGTTAACCTATTAAGATGTTTGTGATTAATGTGACCTAGCCTATGATGCCAAAGATCTACTTCAATATGGGAGGCCAGCAGACATTTTACATATTTCTCTTTTGAAAAATGAAGAGCATAGATATTTTCATATCTAAATCCTTCAATTAAAACCATATTGGTTCCTTCTTTTAATAGTTTAAATCCAACTTTAGTGAACAAAACATCACATCCATTATCACATATTTGACAAACACTATGCAGGTTATGTTTTAAGTTTTCTACTAAAAGAACATTACGTACCTGCTTAGAAGAATTTCCTATTGTACCTTCACCAATAATGCGACAATGTTTGTTGTCGCCCAACTTGTCGTGTCCTCCATCTTGGATTTTGGTCCATTTGATAAAGAGGTCAGAGTGTCCCGTCATGTGCTTGAAACACCTACTGTCTAGGATCCATTTGTCCTTTTTGACCTGCAAGATAATTTATTAAATCTATTTTAGGTACCCATTTTCTTTTGGGTCCTTGATGGTTAGTACATTTCAAATCCTTAGGTTTATAGATCACTTTAGTGTTAGATCTATAATTCTTAGGATTCTTGACCTTTTAATAAATTCATGCATGTCTAGGTGCATGTGATTTATTTTGTGTGTTCTTATTATTAAACTTGGCTTTTAAATTATTACAAAATTTTGTATTTAGCCTAGTTGTTATTTTTAAATTATTTAAAGTGTCCTTAAAGTGTTCATAAATATCTTCTAATTCTACTATTTTTACATGTAATTGAATGTTAGTTTCTTTGGACATATCTAATTCTATTTCTAAATAAGATTTCTCTATTTCTAGAGTTCTATAACTATCATGCAAAACCTTATTTTCCTTTTTAATCATCCTAACCTTATTATATAAACCTTCATATGCTTGTACTAATTCATTAAAGGTGACTTCAGAATCTACCTTATTTTTCGAGTTGTCGTTGTTTGCCATTAAGCAAAGATGTGCAACTTCTGTTTCTTCAGATTCTTCAGAAGACGATTCCGTGTCGGAATCACTATCATCCCAAGTTACCTTGTATGCCTTTCTTGAAATCTTCTTTTTCTTTCGATCGAGTTCTTTGTCCTTTTCTTCCTTCTTCTTCTTGATCATTGGACAATCTTTTCGTATGTGCCCCTTCTTCTTGCACTCAAAACAAATAATGTCATTTGAAAATTTATTGACTTTCTTACCTTGTTTTCGGATGAATCTTCTGAATCTTCTCATTAGAAGAGCAAGCTCTTCTTCGTCGGAATTTAAGTCATCAAAGTCTGATACCTCCTTTAAAGCTTTGACAGCAAGCTCCTTTTTCTTGCTTATGGATTTTTCTTCATTCTTCTTCATATTTTCCAACTGGACTTCATGTGCCATGAGGCTTCCAATTAACTCATCTAAGGAGAGAGTAGAAAGATCTTTTGCCTCTTGAATGGCTGTGGTCTTTGGAGACCAATCGATTGTAAGGGATCTTAAGATTTTCCTTACAAGTTGTTCCTCCTTCAGCTTGACTCCAAGATTCTTCATTGGATTCACGATCTCTCCAAATCTTGTGTACATCCCTTTGATTGTTTCACCTTTCTGCATCCAGAAACACTCATAACTTTCTGTTAGAATAGAAATATTTGTTTCTTTAACTTTACTCGTACCTTCATAGGTGAGTTGCAATGTGTTCCATATCTCGTATGCGGACTCGCATGCGGAGATACGGTTAAATTCTTCCCTTGATAACGCACAATAGAGTGCGTTCATCGCTTTCGCATTTCCAGCGATCCTTTTCTTTTGTTCAACCGTCCATGCTGTAGATTCTTCCCTACCAGGAGGGGTGACGTAATAATTGCGGAAATAAAATATAAACAATCTCACAAAATACAATAACACAAAGTACACAAAGATTTTTAGGTGGAAACCCAAACCGGGTGAAAACCACCACCTAAGCCTCTCGAGTTAGGATTTTCCGATCAACCAAGTTGATCAAAATCCACTAAACGAATCACTTTAAACGAGGGTAATTCAACCTCAATTACAACCACATTACAAGTGCGAGGGTAGCGTTCCTCAACCCCTTCTCTCCACGAGAAGGATTTTGTCCCACGAAGGAGACGGGAATTCGCAAAGCGAATACCCAACCAAATAACAAATAATCCTATAAAGCCAACAAAGTAATTTTAAACCTAAGCTTCTATAGGAATTAAGAAACTCCCATTTGCAAGGAGTGCATCAGATCGATGACGTGGGTGCGTGAGCCACGCGACGGCGCAACGTCGCTCTTCGTGAACTACGGCGGGAGAGTGGGTGCGCAAAGGGAATTTAGTTCTCTGGATGATGGAACTTAAGCTTGGAGAGCAAGAGCTTTTCTTGGACACAAAAGAGTAGAAAGTATGTTGCTTGGGTGTGTCTTGTGTTTCTAGGTGTGTGTTGGTGTGCAAGAGGTTCCCCTCTATTTATAGAGGCCTTAGGAAGGCTTTGGATGGCTTAAGAAAGGCTCCATAGCCGTTGGGTGCAAAGCCCAAGTGAATCAACCCGAAATCAGGAACAATCATTGCACTGACAGGGTTATCAGACGTCTGATTCTGGCATCAGACGTCTGGAAGACCACATTAAGACATCTGAAAATAAGGTCAGACGTCTGATTTTGGGCGGGTCTCTTCCTGACTTGAATCAGATCTAAACAGGGTTCTAGCGCAAGTCCATCAGAAGACATACAGGACGTCTGGCACTATGTCTGGATGTCTGGAAACCTACTTTTTCGTGGGAATGGATTTGCAACAGCTAGAAAATCTCTGAGAAGAGATTTTCGGGTCAGTCGAGGCAAAACGGTCAATTATCAGACGTCTGGAAAGGCTTAAGGACGTCTGATAAGGCTCTAACGGTCATATCCTCGAGTGTTTGCAAAGCGAGCCAACGGTCCACTAATTGGACGTCTGGCAAAGTCATCAGATATCTCCTAAGACGTCTAGTCTAAGGTCTGGACATCTGATTTCATCAGACAGAACTAACTATGTCCAGCCTAAATGTTATCAGACATCTGAATCAACAGTCAGACGTCTTAAAACACATTATCAGACGTCTTATTTCGTAATTAGACGTCTGGAAATGCTGTTTGAACCCTATATTGGTTTTCTAAGTTCTCTACAGAATACCTAAGTATCCTAGGGTTGTGCCAGTGTTCCTAGGACTACTGTTAGGGTACTTTGAGGCTCTTTAACATGAATTAAAGTAAAAAAATAAAGAGTAACAAAATAACGACAAAAGTATATGAAAGGAATAAAATGGAATTCTATCCTATTCTTCTTATCCTTCCATCTTCAATCTATCGCTCCTCGCGAATCCCCTCTGTTCTCCATCAAGCTCCTCCAATCCGTCCTGGATGCAAGCTCGAATTCTGTCTAATCACGTCTCCATTTGCAATTGACCTGAAATCTAAGACTCCAAGTGCAAATGTTAAACGACACGTGTTTTGTTATCATCAAAACAAACGATCGCTGTGCTCTAGAACCAACACATGCCACTCCTTGTGGCTTCAAATCCATGTACTTCTCTTGGATAAACATCCATGAGTCCTCATCCATGGCCTTGAGGAAGATTTGCATCCTCCTCTTCCAGTATCCATAGTCCATCCCATCAAAGTAGGGAGGACGTGTGGATGACTGTCCTTCGGTGCACTTTACTGGAGATGCCATTGCGAAAGAGACTTGTCACTTCTTTTCACAACCCACTGTGATACCACCTGTAAGATCTGTAAATCACAAGCACACTAGAAGGGGGGATGAATAGTGTGGGAAATAAAATTGCAAGACAAAACAAACCACAAAAATAAAGGCACAAGATATATAGTGGTTCCCCTCACTTGGGTACTCCACTACCTAAGTCTCCTGACTTAGGATTTTTAACCCGATTCCCTCAACTCAGAGGGAATCAATTTACTAATATCAGAGGTAATTAATGGGTTACCTCAACCTAATTACAAGATATGAAAAGTGATAAAGGTACAGGTGTAAGCAAAATGTAAGTAGAAGCTTACAACTATTTCCTAAGTCTCCAACAAGAATATATCTTATAACAAGTATAACCAAATCTAACAAGAAAAACTAAGGCGTAAAACAAACGATTGAATATAGAAAAATACAATCGCCTTTGATGATTTGTTGCAAATGGTGAGAGGCCTTAAAAAGTATGCAACAAAACAAACTCTTTTTCAGCTTGAAAATTGAGAATTGAAGGTGTAGGCAAGAGTATGAATTTTTTTTAGAGATGTGTCAAAAACAACACTCTAAGAGTGCTTATATAGGCTACTAATCACCTCTCCCACGAATTCTAGCTGTTAGGGGTATTTTAGGAACATTAGAAATATGATTAATTGCAAACTAGCCGTTCAGACTAGTCACAACGATTAGTTGGTACCGATAGTGAACTCTTGGTACCGGTACTGACTGCATACAGTCAGTACAACCAAATCACTGAGTATCGGTACTTGTGACGCACAGTCTTGAGTCCTGTGACCTACATGTACCGATACTCATGATGAGTACCGGTACTTGTAAGGTCCAGGCAAAAACCCAGTTCACAAACTGTGACCACTTGATACCGATACTCATGATGAGTACCAGTATTTGATGTTCATAGTTTGGAACTTAGGTCCAAACCTATGTCTAGCAAGTACCAAAGATCATTAGTGTAAATCAATTAGAGAAATCCAATCTACTCTAGGCGACTTTGTTTTGAAAGAGTCGACTTTGTATTAAGAACCGAGTCAATGAACGATATTCTAAAACCTAGTTATCTCTACTTTGATTTTAACACCCAGATTATGTTCTACTTGTTTGGAGAAATACAAAAATTCTAAGATACAACAAAAACTAAAGTCTTCAAAACTTCTTCCTTCATGTGCAATCTTTTTTGCTTACATTCACAAATTCTTTTGACCTGAAATTACTTCATAAACATATTAGATTTTAAAATGATTTTGTTAACACCAAAAAACAAAAGAGAGATGGACCTAGGGTCCAACAATTGGGTGCGAATCAGATCTTGGAATTGCGTTTAGATGATAAGGAATTCCTCAGAGAATCTCCCTTTCAAATCTGAGAGGGGATCTCTGAGGAATCAAGGAGAAATCCTCCTCAAATCCTCACCGGAGTAGGACTCCTCCACTGTAATGGCAAAGGGACCTAATTGCAAAGAGTGGCGAGGAAGATAGGGGGTCTACGCAATGATTTTCAAAAGCCAGGGGTCAAAATGTAATTAAGTGGACTATTTTGCAAAGTAGGTCAAGGTGACCTCCCCTTAGGTCTAAATTTTGGTAAAAACCTAATTTGTATCAAAGGAATCCAATGGTAAATTTTGATTTTAGGTTTGACCACATTTGACTAAATATTTTACACAAAAACCCAAATTATGGCAAATAATTAGCTAGGACCCCTATTTAGGTCAAAATAGGTTCCAAAGGCCAAATTGAAGGTTCTAAACCCTAGAAGATATTTTCCATGAATTTTAGAGGATTTAGTTGATTTTTATCCTGACCAGAACCTTGTTGAATTAAGCGGGTCTGTTTTAGGGTTATAAGAAGTCATTTAATTCTTAGATTGCACATGAACCCTTTTCTGATTAAACCAACCCACTTTTTATCTTGTTAAGACCATTTGACCTATGTTTAACCCCTGAGAAATCCCGTTGATGTACTGCAATGGTAAAATTGCAGTTTTACCCTTTGTTTCTTATTTTCTTCTTAGAGCAATTGTTCCTTGAATTAGGCCCTTCGTTTGGCTATGTAGGAGCTTTTAATCTCTTTCCTAAGTCAAAATGAGCTAGGTAGGACTCATGATGGTGTTCCCATCAATCCTCTTCACTGTTAGGTCCTTTCTGCCATTGTTGGGTCAAACCCTCAACAGTTGAGCTTTGACTTGGTGGAAACAGCATCAAATCTACATCAAATCCCACCAAATTTCGTGAGATTAATGTTCACACTCTAGGGAATCGTGTGAACACAATTTGAGTCACGGATCTTGAGCAAAAAACCCGCAGCGAATCTGAAAAATTGTGGGAATCCCTTGTTCCCAATTCTGACTCCAGGTGCAACTAACTTCCAATTAGAGCTCATTCTTGAGCTCTATAAGAACTCCCCTAGCTTCCACCGTGCTCCTTGGCAAGGTTTAAAGCCAAAACACCTTGTCCTCCCCTTCCTTGGGCCTACTCCAACCAAGCTCCAACGAGCTTCCCAATCCCTCTTCGTCGCCCTCTGCCACATACGGTAGACAAAGGGAACCTCTTCCCCAGCCTCCTCCGCTTCTCACCGTACTAAGCAGGAGCTCCCAGACCTCTTCTTCCTTGTTGTTCTCATCATCAAAGCCTTTGCCCCCACCGGTGCCAGCCAATCAAAGCCAGCACGGATCTCCTTTCCCCTCATCTTCTCTGCCTCCTGCGTAGCTCTAGTAAGCTCGCACCAGCGATTCACGCCACCAAACGCCCCGTCGTCACTCTATAAGCATCACCACATCACCCTCATAAAAACCCCTCACGAAATTTCGCCGTCCACCAACTCCACACTCCACCGAACAAACCCATATTCGCAAGCCATCTCCGACTTCGACAGACCAACACACGCACGCAAGCACCAAATCAACTCCATCGCCGCACTCCTCGCCCTATGGCGAGTCTTCTGAACATTCTAATTGGGGCAATTAGCCTATACTTCTCCTTGCAGGTCTTCGCTGAATCGACTCCACCACCGTCGTCTTCTCTAATAGTGTTCACTCCTTGTCGACCACCATTCCACTTCAGACCACTTGCAATCAACGCGGAATCGTCTGGAGAGCTCACTTGCAGCAGCAATTAAAAGAACGCAGCTGCATCTTGGAATCAAAGGAGACACTGACGCAGCTGCTTGCAGAGCAAGGATGTGAGAATAGTCCCACATCGAGGATTTTGAAGCATGCAGCAGCATATAAGTTGATTTGGTGAAGAGGGTTATTTGCCTCAGCACAAGAGGTGAGGTCCCACTCACCACACGTGCACACTCCTCACCCACTACACACGCCGGCGGGTCTGGCCTTATGCCCGGATCCAATTACCCATATACCCAATTACTCGATTAAATACCCAGTTCTGAGAAGGGAAGAGGAGAAATTCTAAAGGGGGGTAGGGATAGGTTTTGCACTATTCATCCTTGAGATTTGTGCCTTTATGTCTAACACTTAGTCATTTTTGAGGTTGTGTTGTGCCTTACTGGAGGCCTTGTGCCTTGTGTTGCTAAGGGTTGGTGATGTTTAAGGCGTCTGTCGTGGATACCCAACGTCTAATATGATATTATGGGATTATCTGAGGTATCTGCTCTATGGCTATTGGCTGAGATTTGGTTCTAAACATTGTTGGCTTATTTAAGAAATTTGATTATATTGAACATATGCTTAAATGTGGGATATAATTGGTGATCTAAATCACCATTTTTGGGATTTGATATTCTTTTTATCTCATTGATTTCTCGAGATATATTGGTTTATCATTGAATATCATTTTGAGTTAATTATTCATTGCATATCTTTATTAATGTGCTCACTGATTATAAATTGTGATTAGTGTTGTGAATTCCATATTTGCTCCCTGCGAACAACCTTGAACTCATTTCCTATTTTTGAGCACTCTTATAAATTTAAATGTTGTCAAGCGATTTTGTAGACTATACCACGACACAAGCATCTATTTCCTCAAAACACGACGAAAATGTTATCAACAACTATCTAAAGTCCCTAGGCCTCTATAAAGTGTTCTAACACTTCTATAAATAACAAGGACATTCTAAAGTCTAAATACAACACACATAAACATATTGACGAGAAAAACACCTGTGCACATCACTATTGAGGGTGCTACTACTTCCCATCATACCTACAAAGTGAGATTGAGTTAAGATATTATCGGTGATGTTCGACTATGAACCAAAACACAACGATGATTTTTGGTTTATGAACCGAAAATGCAATTTAGTTTTATGAGTGTGCATTGTATTTCATGTTGCATTATCTATTTCTATACTTACGTCCAAAAAAAATGGTAGTTTCATGAACATACATTGCTTTTCAAGTTCATTGTGCATTTCTATACTTACATCCAAAAAGTCGTCCTATATCGAAAACTTGTAAAATTGAGTAGTGAAGTATAAAGGATTTAGAATTATTACTTAGCAACTCCGGTTGAAACGTATTGGGTGATTGTTTTGAGTCTATTAAACTTATACTCAACAACTTATCATGACTAGTTTTTCTCAACTAGACTCAAAATTTTGGCTAGGGTTGTTACAAATAGTATTAGAGCCTTGAGCTAGTCAAAAATGTAGAAATTAAATGCTTACAAGGTTAACTAAGTGATACACCATAAAAGTGATGGTATAAGCTACATTTAGAATCCCACAACACTAGGTAATCGATTACTTTTTTGATTGTATGATTCTTGACAAGGACGTCAAGATTTCAAATGAGTGGGCTTATAATACCTTGAAAAATAGTTCTACATGAAAAACTAATGAAATTGAGTAGAGAGACGTAAAGGATTGAGAATTAGCACTTAATAATTCCATCTTAAGGATTTTGGATGATTATCTTAGATCCATTTGATTCATACCTAATAAGTTGATATCAATTTTTCTTAATTATACTCAAATTTAGGCCCGAGTTAATATACAAAAATGAAGTTTAAATTTCATGAGGACCATCTAATATACAAAACAGCGAAGGACAAGAGAAGAGATAGAATTAGAGGTAGTGGAGGAATCACTTGTGGCAAGAAGGATAGGAACCTTAATTGTGATAGAATTGCAATCTTGTTTTTGCATAAATGAGTTTCATTAAGCCTTTTGTATAAACGAGAAGTTACCTCTAGAAGAGGTCAAAAAGATGTTAGGGTTGTTGATTAGACAATGATTGCAACAAGTTGTATTATACTAGAATTTTTCATGTGATGTAACTTTCAAAGGAGTTCAATGTAGGAGCATCCAAATAAAAAATGAATCGACATCAAATTTAGATACTAAATCACTTATCCTGATTTTTAGCACGATGACATCTCTTCCCTGTTAGAGGATTTTTCTTTTACCATGCCCCCTTCTATGTCGATCTTTGGAGCAAATTTACATAGACAAACCAAGGGCATTAGCTAGACGTGCATGGAAATTATATATCTCAAAATTGCCAACTAGACATTCATGGCTTTTATTCATCATACGTATAGCACCTATGCTGCCTTCTAATTTTTCACATTTTTAATGCGTAACCCTTTTAACAACCTTCTTTCTCCTTCCAATTATATTTATTCGGTTGTTCGTCTTCACCGAGGAGTTGGAACGCATAACGGGAATCTGCCCATGTGAGAAGATATGTTGAAACTTTTTTTTTTAAGAAAAAAAAACTACCTATATCGCATTCTACCAAATCAGAAATCATCTAAAGCACGATTAGATTTTGCAAATACATTTAGTAGTATAGATCTCCACTCATCACGATTGCTTCTCACGAGAGCAGTCCCACACACGTCCATGAAAATTTCTTCATGCATTATCATGTCATGATCTGTAGACGTCATTTATACTGGTTGACTCCCTACTTCCAGTCAGGTGGGCCCTGATTGCAGGTCGGATCTCAGGGTCGCAGAAAGAAACCGAGGCCTGATTTTTTGATGGGGATGGGGGTGATACGTTTTTGTGGAAAATCCAATGTACATCAAATATTTTACTAAATAAAATAAGAAGGGAAGAAACAGTGGCAAGCAAGGAAGTAGCACCACGACTCTAGCCAGTAATAACGCCATTCTAAAGCCACGATCCCTTGATTTCGAAGGATTAATTTATCTGAAATATCAGAAAAGTGACGTTAAAAAGAAAAAAATAATAATAAAATTGATATTAATATGTAATTATATTTATTTGTAGAGTAATATTGAAATCAATTAATATTTATTTAAATTAATATCAAGATGTGATATGTTAATTTTTGTGATAGTTATTTGATAATAGTGTTATAAATATAAAATTTGATGATATTAAAGTTGTAAATAATGTATAATTTTAACGTAAATTTAACTAACATTAAAAAATATTAATATTAAACAAACTCATATTATCAAATAAAATATTAAATAATCAAATAAATAGAAATTAACCGACTCTTAAAAGATTAACCTCCAAAATTAAACAAAGCCGAACTCGACATCGTAAAGCCACAACACCTGACATTGACGCTGGTCCCACTGAAGATTACCTTATATTAATTAAAAAAAACGAAATTCTTATGGCTTATCATCCAACGTGAAATTATCTAATAATGGCACGGATCACCACTTAGACCTTTTCTTTTTTTTGAGCAATCGTAGGTCCATTCCTGAAAAAGGTAAAATTGAAACTTTTTCATAGGTAGGGTAACAATCTTTTGGAGGTATTTTGTAAAATGGTATAAATATAAAAATATAAAAGTTAACACGTTTGCAATATAAAGAAATATAAATTATTTTACATCTATACTGAATCACATTATAATTATTTTTCATAAATTTAAATCATTTTACATAAGCTGATTACATCTATGCATTATAAAATGATCACATGATACTTTTTTTTTTTTTGTACATTTACTCTTTGTGAAGAATGATGTTGATTTTGGAAACTTTAAATGCCCAGGAACATAGGCACACCTCCCCCACCTCCTCCCCTGCTTTGAAAGAGGACAATTCTTAATTAATACAATTTTGTACATAGCTTATGTATTATGGACAATTCTTAATTAATTCAATTTTATATGTAACTTATGTATTATATGATGTTGGCATGATGTGGTATGTCATATTTACATGATGTATCTGTCAAATCACGTGACACATCATATTTCATATCCTTCTAACAGATCATATCAGTCACGACATATCAACATTGCATATACATCACGTCAACATGATATGACATGTTCTATGACATTATGTTCCATGTAGAAGCTTAAATGAATGCACCCTAACCTATACATAGATCCTTTTATTCTTGTTTTTTCACACAAACAAATCTCCAATTCTCTTTCTCCCCCTCCTCATCCACCTCTCCTCTTACTCCCCATCCTCCAGCTCTTCCCCTTTCAAACAATCGCGACGTCATCAAGTACTAAATCATCTATTTAGCAAGCACATCAAGGAGCACCAAGAAAAGATGGTTGATGCCAGCTACCTCGAGGGAGGTGTTGACCTTGTTGCCCCCTGTAAGGCCTTGCTATTGGAGTAGAGCTACTCCTCTCACCTCCTGCCTCCTTTGCCTCCTCCTTAGCCTACTCCACCTACTCCTATCCCTCCTTCACACACTCCCACTTCCTCTGCCTCCTACCTCCGCTGCCTACTCCTATACCCCAACCTCCTCTTGCTCATCAACCCCTCAACCTTCTGTTGTGCCTCGCACCTCCTACCTCCTCTCACCCTTCCACCTCCTCGTGCTCCTCCCCCTCAACCTCCCCCCACTACAAGAAAAACTAATTTTAATTACGATTAAAATTGTAACAAAAAATAACTTGTAGTCATGACTTTTGGTGACATTATGACCAGAGTAAGAGGTTGATATATGCATTATTAAACCTTTGGCCACGATTTCAAAACGATGATAAAAAATAACTTATGGTCACAATTTTACATAAAATCGTGATCAAAAGGATTAGAGAGTAATGAACCTTTGATCACGGCTCCAAAACTATGACCAAAAGGCCTTTTTAATAAAAAAAAAATATATACATACCTCTTCCCTCCCCTTCCCCACCGCATCCACTCCCCTCCATTGTCCGCAACCACCACAAAACCCTCCTCACCCTCACATCACCATGTTGCCTTCTCCCCATCCTCCTCCTCACCCACCTTCGCCTACCTCTACCCACAACCTTTGTCCCTACCACATTGAGTTCCCTCCTCAACCTTGTCTCTTGCTACAATCAACCAATCGTGTCGATCTCTCACCTACTCATTCTGCTACTCATGTCATCGCCATCATGACCATGGCTGCACAAAGGGGAATAGTTGAGGGATGGGAGGTGAAGTAAACACACACACCCACATGAGCTGACGCGCACACACACACACATAGAGAAGGGTATATCATCTTTCTCAAAGTTTACAAAAACATATGTACATAAATAAAACCCTAATTAATGTCATTGTAAGCAATATTTTAAAAATCAAACTAAACCAACTTGTTAAATCAAAAATCGATACCTCACCAATTGAACCTAATGATTCGAGTAATAAAAGTCAAAATTAATGTAACGGATCAAAATCGAGTTGGACCCACCGATTTGGTTAATCCAATCATCCAATTTAACCACTCTCTTCAAAACTAAAAAATTAAAAGAGAGAGAGAGAGAGAGAGAGAGAGAGAGAGATACATATGACCTTAAAACTTGAAACAAAAATTCAAAGTTCTATATATTTTTCAAGATTTGATTTTCAATTTCAATTATATCTTTAATTTTATTTAGCATCAATAAAAATATGTCAATTTTAATATAATTAGAATTGAAAAATAATTTTTTCTATTACATATATGTAATGATCTTTTATTGAATACCATTTCAAGCCAACTATACTTGGTTAGACCAATACAAACTAATCTAAAAATTTTACAGTTCAATTTTTTCAATTTTTTGACATCCTAACATTATACTGACGTCTTCACTAAGTCAACCGATACAAACTACCAATTGAACCACTAAATAATCAAACTAACACCCGATCAATTCAATTTTTAAAACATTGATTATAAGAGATCCAAAAAAAGTTAAAACACATTGCTACAATCACATCGTTATCTTTTATCATAGCCAAATTAACTTACACTTGCCATTTTAGGTGAGGTGACTTATTGATTTGTATAATCAAAATTGTAAGGACATAAGTACAAATATGTGTGTTACAATATATTTTATAACGTGTAGTTAAAATCAACCTATTAAAAATTAGAATCGACCAAATAAAAATCAAGTAAATCAAAATACATTCATTAAAAATTATTATCAACAAAAACACATCAGTCGAAAATAATTTTCAATTGAATTAAAATCAAAAAATGCTTATTAAAATAATTTTCAACTAATTAAAAATAAAAAAATCGGTTAAAAATAAAAATACACCAATATATTTTACCATGATTAATGATTTTTCATATGTTGAAAGTAATTTTTCACTTACAAATTAATTTTTCATCTATAAAAAAATAATTTTCACCGATGAAAAACTAAAATAAATGGACTAATTCAAGCACCACTCTCACTTTATAAGTTGTAAGATACATTGCAAACGTAAGTTTATTTTTTTGCAAATTGTAATTGGACAAGCTTAGAATAAATGGGATGCATTTCTGTATATGAGTTTAATTAATATCTAGCTACTCGGTACAAGGAGATTGGACGGCTGGGATTGAGAATTTGAGATGATCGATTTGACCTCTTGCATCAAAGTTTAAAAAGTATTGCAATTAAAATGCTCGACCAAGGGACTAGACCAACAAAGCAGCAGGCAGCTTGAATGAATCAATACAAATGCAGTAAACCGCTGTGATGTTGCTCGTGCAATGCCCTCAGCTCTGCATAACCACACAGAAGTGGCAATGACAACTTGGACCAGCATGATCAAAGGGTAAGCTTAGGATTTCTCAAATTCGAACATGAGACTAATTAGAAGCTCGCTTTGATCCAATAATCTTGTGAAATAGTTATTCGAAAAGATGGAGTTCGGAAATATGTCATATGACTGAGGTAACATGCAGATATCGGTACAGGGTTTCAGATAAAATATTAATGATAAATGTCATATTCCTAGCCTAGCAGATCTACATCAACGTATGACTAAATACATAAGTTGCATATGGCAGTATTTCAGTGGCATATATCTTAAAAGCAAGGTTTACCGGGTACATCTACAGGGCCCCTAAATTGTATTGGTAGTAAAATGCAGCATTGTAACAGACCGACATAATATTGATATGCGCATTTTAATGTAAAAAAACATGTGAAACGTCCATGTGTGACTGTTGTAATTGTGGCATGCCAGTACTTACTTGCAAATGTATTTTTACTTTTTTGACCCTGAAAATGTATTTTTCTCTAGGGGCATCTGCGCATCAAATAGAGCATCAACCTCACTTGCCAGCTCGAGTACGCAGCGATCCCCACCCTTAATGCCGTTGGCAGAGGCGAAAGCCGACCAGCCAGATGAAAACCCCGTGAACTTCGCATTGTGGTTCTCATGGTACACAATTGGCCACACCCTTTGCGACGAATCTCGAAGTAACACTACTTTCCTGTCAATTCTCATCCTTTTCGTTGGCAGTGATGAAGGTAGTTCCTAAATGTATTTGATGACACAATGACCAAGGTGAAAAAGAATATAAGATGCACTTAGATAAGAGCACCAAGAACATCTTATTACAAAGTATGAAACCGTTAAAATGAAAAACAACAGATACAATTAAATGCGTAACAAAGAATCATTTGAAACAATGGCATGTTTTCTACAACTAGGTAACATAGGGAATCATATGTAAAGAATGGCAGAAGCAGGGAATACCTGATATGGTTGAATCTCGGCAGCAACAGTGAAGCTTAATCTAACTGGCTCTGGCAATGCAAGCACTTGATCTACACTTTCAATTTTGATATTTATGGGTTATAAAATAAGAATCATGGCGAAGGAATTATTTTACATGCTCCAAATGCCCAATCAGACACCTCCAGAGAAAAGCAAAAACAAAAAGAACGTAGGATTCTTCAGGTGTGTCGTCTCTTGTACGGGGTGTGTCTGGGAATTCTTTAGTTTATGTTGCACAAGTTCATTTTTGCAGGATTTTTGCTAATATACTGACAAAATATTCCTCATGTACATCATACCAACTGAGTCTCACAATTTCTTATTCAATTTTCTCAAAAATCATTGCATGCCAATCCATTTCGATCATGTTGGTTGATTTCATCAAGACTTTCAATAGCATGCTTAGTTTATCCATATATTTTTAAGCATGTACAATATATTACTTGGATGTAACTATATACAAGATTCAAATTGTTCCTATACATTCATAAACAGTTAAGAGATATTTATAAGGGCAAAACATGTTTTCTTCGAGCATTTGTTAAAGCACAACCTAAATTTATACAAATAGGTCCTCGCTTGGTAACCAAGCATTAGTAACATGAATTTACTAAAGTTTACTGTTTGATGACCAACACGCTTCGCCCACTACCTAAGAGGAATGTACATTGATATCTGCTAATATGTTTAGCAATTTTCAAACTGTAATTAAACAAATTTTATACATTTTGAACCATTTTGTCACTTCTTTATGATTCCTTAGAAGGCCAAAGTCATACCCATATTCCCAAGTGGCAGATTAGTGTCAATATTGGTACATTAAAATCATCTATTATATTCTTATTCATGACAACTAATCAACTTAAAAGTACCTCCTACGGGTTTGGGACTTCCAGGGCATTCAGGCAGATGATCCACACATTGAAGAGGATTTTCATCTGAAGGAACTTCTTTGGTTACTACAATCTCTAAAGATTTTCCTGCAAAATCAACAATGATTGAAACACAATGAGGGAAAAGATCCACCAGATTAAGCATGAGTAGAATGTCAGTGACCCCTCAGAAGTGAGATTTTTTATGTAAAAGTCAAGTTAAAATGATGAAAAGCAAAGCAACCTGTGAATTTAGGACATTGAGCATTTCCATCTGAAGGAACTTCTTTCAATGGCATGTCTGGGGCATGTCCTACAAATGGACATTGAGCAGCTTCATCTGAAGGAACTTCTTTCAATGATGTGTCTGGAGCATGTCCTGCAAGTGTGATCATTAAACATGATGTTCAACATTCTACTAGACAAAGCATGTGAACTTCAGAAAGAGAAAATTACTAACCCATGTCATCCTCCTGTAAATTTCTCGTTGCTGGATCCTCAACAGCGGCATCATGGTTGTCACAGGAGTTTAATGCAGGGAAGATGCTTGGAACCATGGACATCTCGTGATCACAAGATAGCACCTCATTTGACACAAAGGGCAGGGTATCATATGTCATTGCTGAGACATCCACACTAATGGGTGATGTAAGAGTTTGATTTGGCTCGTTAATTGCATGTTCACCAATGACCAGGAAGCATACTCCATCTTCAGTGACCAGAAACTTAACACCCTCAGTATTTGTTACATTTTGGATATCCAAGGCATCATCCAAGCTATGACATCCACCAGAATCAATGGCAAACTGGAATGTTTCCTTTGGAGCATTATCAACTTTCCTCCTTTTTTTAGCATTTGTCTCATGGCACATTTCGGCTACTTCCATACTGACCATGTTTTTCGTTATTGGTGGTGTTTTAGATATGTGCCTTTCAGCAGTCTCACGTCCCAAGGCATTCTTTATGTGAAGGGACTGTTCTTCATACAGCACTGAATTTGACTCGGTTTGTATGGAAGGTTTTGCTCCCTTGATTGGTGGAGGATCATTTGACAAGGCTGAATTATTCAGTTTCAAGATATCCTCCTCTCTTTTAACAGGGAAATAGAGCCTCTCACAACCACTCAAACCAAATATTTGTAATGAAAACTTTTGTCTTCCATTGTACTTAAAGACAACAAATTCTCCAGCAATTATGTTATGATCTAATACAAACTGTCCCCATCCTTGATTGAAGGCTAGAGACTTCTCCACTAAAGACACTTCTACCTTCCAACATTTTCCATTTGAATCTTCCAGATATGCTAAATGATCAACCAAATTTTCCAATTTCCGAGCTGCTTTGGGAGGTATGTACTGCAAAATTTTCAAAGAAAAGAATCAGAAACATCAAAATTATTATTTCAGCTTTAATTTCATGCATCACCAGCACAGAAATAGCTGCTTTGCCCTGGCATTAATATAATTGCTACTGTGTCACATTCACAAACATTTGCATTTGGACACACATTCTTTGACAAGGTAGACAACAGTAATCATAGGAGGCAAATAGCTCTCATAATGGAACCTACAAGGTTCTGATATAATTTCATGTATTGTTATGTTCGTCAACTATGCCAAGTTCTAGCAGAAACCATTTTGGTGGAAGTGTTTCCAAATGTATTTTGAAATTCACATGGTATCTGTTTTATTTGCAAGGTTAACTCACATTTCCTAATACAGTATGGTGGCAATCAGGATAAATCATTTTTGTCTATTACCGAAACCCTACACTTGAGGGAAAAATTACAAGCAGACCTTCAGAGAAATAGAAAGCATAAGGGCACCAAAAATCACAACTAAAGAGAAATGAAACCAAGATATCTCAAAACTTCCCCTCAAGCTAGAGCACTTGATGTTGATTATGCTCAACTTGGAACATCTGTCCAAAGAGATCCTCTGGAGATCCTCAGAAGTGCCTTGGTAAAACTATTTATTGTCTGGTCCTCAAAAGAACCATGCATTATACAAATGGGTCCTTGCTAAATAAGATTTCTGGTATAATGATGCTCAACCTCCATATGCTTTGTTTGCTTATGAAACATGAAATTGCTGGCATAGTTGCTTGATTATCACCATGCATCACCATAGCAGACACAACTAGGACCTAAAAATTTAATAGAATAGAGCATATCCACATCAACTCTGCTATTGTTTGTCCATAACCCAATATTCACTTTTGTCATGAGACCTAATACTATTGCGTGCTTCTTGCTTCACCAAGTTGCCTTCCAACTACATAAGCAGAAAACACGATTGTGGATTTTCTGTCCACATAACATCTTGTGCAATCTACATTTGTATATGCCACCAAACTAGGTACCGTTCATAAATAGCAAGCCCTTTCCAAAGGAAGACTTCAAATGCCTCAGCACCAAAAATCAATGCTACATCCTAATGGTTATATGTTAGAGCTTCCCTACCAAGCACTTGTAGTAAGTGTTTATACTCTCTATTTTATCATTATAAAGATGGAGTTTAGGTCCAAAGGGATATGAGCTAGCTTGGCACTAGCATTCTCTATGAGAAGACTACTCCCCCTCATACGGTGATGACCTACATGCAAGAGAAGATGGTCCAAGAATCCAGAAATCAATGCATTCTTGGAAGGTGTCTTTATGACAAAGAATGTGGGTAACTGAGGTATCACCTTGTCATGAAACAAAACTTCGAAGGGTTGAGACCCAATAGTTCAGGTTAAAATGAAAAATTAAGGTTCCACTTGGGTAGAAATAACTAGAGGGAAGCAAGGACTCGTCGTGTCTCAATAAAAGTACGCTTTTTAAAATAGTTGAGAAAATTGAATATCTTGGTGCCAAAACATCCTCTTCTCTCAACATACCCAAGACATATCAATCTCTTCAACTCATTTTTCCTAATATCCGTCTAAGGACTATAGTAATGTATGTGCTGAAAAATAGAGGCAGAATGAAACAACCAAAATATCAAAACATCTCACAAGAATACTTAGGACTTACATGGAAACCCCTCTCACAAAGAGAGGAGAGAAAACCATAGGAGAGCCCCTAAGGGTAGATCTTTTTTTTTTCTTATTGAAGAACAACCGACGGTGCAAGGGCCTATATATAGGCTACCACACACCTCATAAATTCCCACTACACTATGTGGGACTAAATAACACAACAAACCCAACAACATACATATCTTCCAACAATACAAATGTGATGAGCCATTATCTCTTAACATAGGTATGGCTATTTAAATGGACACTCATTTGACCTCTTTTTTTTTTTTTTTGAAAGGTTCATATGACGTCTAATGTCTTTTTGTTTTTGAAAATCGCCTCAAATATCTTGGTACATGGAAATTTGTGTAATTCTCTTCCTAAAAAAATGGTCTTGCTCTATGGTTCTTAGAAATAACCACGTGAAAACTAAATGTAAGTTCACAAACGAAAATTGCAAAAAATGTTCCATGTAAATAAACCTGGTATATACACTTAAAGTAGGGTGAACTAGTGAACACATTCAAAAGAATGCTTGGCACTAGTATGCTCAGAATCACCTTCCAAGTTGGAAAATGAAAATTAAGATTTGATTCTAAAAATTCACCATAGAATTTGCCAAAGGCAAAAAGGTGAGTGGGGACTGCTTTTCAAATACCAGAAACTTTGAGACTTTATGTAAAAATGCCAAGAACAGATATTCTTTAATGACCAATACATCATACCATCTATGTTCAATAGGTGAAGATTCTGTGCAGCAGCTTTTTTTCGAATGTACATTTTCACGGCAAGTATGGATCTCATGCAACATTCTACGGTGGATTTCTCATATTTTGAAGATTTCTAGTAATCTTTTCAACAGGGGAAGCAACTCCAAGTATGGATTTTATTTAGATCAAAGGTTCTTTGGTCTATTTATTTCAAAAGGACTGGTGTTTTGTTGAGGGGATTGACACCTTGTGTCACATTATGCCTTGTATTTGGTGTCTTCTTGGCGGAGAGCCTCATTGATGTAATTGGTGAACTTTGATGAATCAATGAATGAAGGCTGACTAGACCAGATTAATAATGCTATTAATAACATCCCCCAATCTATTAGCAAAAGCCTTGGAAATAATAAGATAAATAGAATTGGAAAGGGAAATTGGGTGATAATCACCAACCCTCTCAACAGCTTCCTTCTTGGGCAGCAGAAAAACCAGTGACTTATCGCTCAGAGCCACATTACCACAGCAAAACTCCTCTAAAACATCCAGAAGATATCGTCCCACCACATGGCAAAACTCTGAAAAAAATGGAAAACCATATAGTCCTGACGCACCTTCCACATTCAATGAAGGAATCGTGCTTTTCAGCTCAATCTTTGTGAATGGATGAATTAGATTCTAAGCTTTTTCTCAATAATAGTGGGTGCTCCCCGACCCATCCAGCTCTAGTTGCTGGACGCGTTCTAGAGTCCAAGGACTACATTGACATACTAGTGTAAGTTTAGGAACTTTAATGTAAATCACTCTTTCGTAATGCATCAACTAGCCTTCTCCTCCCTTCTTCTCTGATGCTCTTCTTCTAAACAAGCAAAAGAGATCACAGAGCTTGCAGCCTTCTGGGCTTTTGGCCAAGGTAACAATAGTCAAAACATAAACAGGTGCATGTCTCCACCATCCTTAGACTAACCTCTTGAAATCTACTTCCATGATTCCATCAACCACAAGCACTCGAACTTGAAGTAGATGGCCTAAGTGATTCCTTTGACCTCCAAATAAGAGAGGAATGGTCCAAGAAAGGCCTACAAGTTGCCTCCATGTGGCCAAAGGGAAAGCTTCAACAAACTCCAATAATACAAGAAACCTATCAATCTTGGATTCGTTAGAGATCTCGTGAATCTCCTCCAAGAGATCACCAGATCACATTGGGAATAAGAAGCAAGAGTCCCTTGCCAAAGTTGAGTTGTGTTAGTTTAGGTTTCTTAAGAGTCAAGTAATTATTTTCCCTATTCAGTTTAGGATTAGTTCTTTTAGAAATGTTGTTAGTGATTGTTATTTTGTTGAGGATTTGTTTCCTAGGTTAATTGGGATTAGCTCTCTATATAAAGAGACCAATACCCTTCATTGTTATTTGAGTTCTCTACATTAATAAAGTGTTAGTTCTCCATCGCGACTCTTCTCTCTCTCTCTCCATGCGTGCTCTGTCTCCCTCTTGATATTTGTGCACTCTCACATGGTATTAGAGTGGGTTCTCTTGTGAACCACACTCATCACCGTGTGTTTAGAGATCGGTGAGATCTCTCTTTGCATGGAGAAGATATTCCATGCGTGGAGGAGAGAAACATGGCCAAGGATCTCCCTTGGTCTGTAGCGTCAATGCGTAAAGAAGAAGAGGGCCACACAACCCCCTTCCTCTTCCTGTGCATGGATCAATCCTTGCTAAAGCAAGTGTGTAGGATTCTCCCACGTGTGATTGGTTGTTTTTGATCTAGTAAAACTCCAGATTGTGATCAATCTATGCGCAAAATATTCTATGTGTGTGCTATGGTTGACGCAAAGCAATTGACCATTACCTCTAAGGAGAAGATCACAACCTCCGTTCTAGTTCAAGGCACGACCATTAAACTAACAAGTGCCTCAAACTACATCCTGTGGTCATGTGTCATTCAAATTTTCATCAGAGGGCAGGACAAGTTACATGTCCTAGCAGACAAAGCTCCTCACTCCCAAGAAGGATCCAAGTACAAGAAGTGGGAAAAGGATAACTTTCTAGTGATGAATTGGTTAATGAACAACATCGACCAATCCATCACTGCGAATATGATATACAAGAACATAGCAAAGGAGATCTGGGATATGCTTAAGAAGCATTTCTCCCAGAAGACAAGTAGTGCAAGACTCATTGATATCTACTAGAGAATCTGGAATGCTAATCAAGGCAATATGCCCCTGGTTAAGTATTTTACAATCCTCGAGGGCTTATTCGAGCGGTTGGGCATCTATCAACCCACTTATTGCGACAACCAAACATCTGAATGCACGCAATGGTAGGTGTACAAGTTCCTAGGTGGTCTCAGCCCTAAGTACCAACCTACGTGTAATCAGATCCTAGCATCTAATGAAGTACTGGATTTGAAAACAATCTATAGTCATCTCCATGAGATAGAAATCAAGGAGCCTCTGGTGTATACACTTACTCCCGTTAAGACCTCTACATCGACTGCAACAAGAGGCAATTCTAGATGTGGTCATGGTCGAGGCCGCAATCATGGCAAGATCTTTTCGCCATGTGTCTACTACAACCAAACGAATCACTCATCCAACAACAACTATGATAAGTTCAAATGCCCAACGTAGGCAAATAAGCCTGTAGTGACTCAGGTGGAGTCCCCTTTCATGCTTGCCCAATTAGAATGCTTGTGGTCGCTATTGAAGCCTGACAAGTCTACTACTCTACTGTTGTGGCAACCACGGTAGAGGTTGCACATGTTATGTGCGCTGCTTCAATGATCGTTCCAAGCCCAAAGGAAGAAGGCCCATGTCGTGTCCTCCACGAGGAGGAGCATGACTAGTGATAGGGAAACTAAGCCCAAGCGATGGGATCCTTTATCCAATTTTTTCATTCTCCTCCAAAAGGGGGCGATTTTCCCAAAAACAAGGCAACCATCAAGTGTTTGGGACCATTCCCCAAACTTCTATTCATTATTCACGTAAAGATTGAAGAATTGTTCGAGCTTGAGTACTACCGTTCCTGTTGTGCTCTCTCACAAGTTGGAGACATCCAACTTGAGGGGTAGTGTTAAAGATCTCGTGAATCTTCTCCAAGAGATCACAAGATCAGGTTCGGAATAAAAGGCAAGAGTCCCTTGCCAAACTTGACTTGTGTTAGTTTGGGTTTCTTAAGAGTGAAGTAACTATTTTCCTTATTTAGTTTAGGATTAGTTCTTTAGGAGAAGTTGTCACTTGTCGATGATTGTTATTTTGTTAAAGATTTGTTTCCTAGTTTAATTGGGAATGGCTCTTTATATAAAGAGAGCAATATCCCCCACTGTTATTTGAGTCCTTTACATTAATAAAGTGTTGGTTATCCATCATGACTCCTTTCTCTCTCCTTACGTGCTCTCTCTCTCTCTCCCTCTTGATATTCGTGTGCTCTCATAGGATTTAGACACCATTCTTGTGTTGCACTAAGTGAAAAGGCAACTAGCTGGGATCAACTCCTACAACTAAAGATCTACCAAGTGCTCCAAAAACTCCTTGGACCTAATATGTTATCCACCATGGTCTAATGATCTGTCCTCTCTGGAAGCAAAGTTACATTGAAATTCTCTTCTAATAATGAGCAGCATCCCTTCACAAATGCCAAGAACAAACCTAATATCCTCCTAAAGCTCATGAGGAATCTCCCCATTGTAGGGCTATATACACATACAACCCCAAACACAAAAGCCATTTGCGCTCTTGGCCTCTTTAGAATAGTAGCTCCAACACATCTGCGACTCAATTCTTCGCAGTACAAACAATGCAAAGCATCCACCCAAATTTGCCAAAGGGCCAACTAAGACAAAATGATTAAATGTATGCTGCCCATTGCTTCCCTTTCCCTTCTTGGCCTCTTTAGAATAGCAGCTCCAACACATCTGCCACTCAATTCTTTGCAATACAAATGATGCAGAACATCCATCTAGATTTGCCAAATGGCCAACTGGGACAAAATGATGAAACGTATGCTGCCAATTGCTTCCCATTCTCATTTGTTCCATCTCCCTATCCCTATCTCCTAAATAGGGGCTATATTCACTTAATATTCCAACAAATACCTCCCTAGTACCACTCTACATTAGAGATTAGGGAGCCCTCGAACATTTCACGTTAGGATCATCATAAGGCTAGCACGTCCATCTCCTCCATCAACTCAAGGTCAGACCACCATGCTTTAATAGTTGTTGCAAGATCCACCCCTCATTGTAAAATCACCATCTAATAGAAGTAACCAGGCTCCATCAGCCCAATGCATTACCACCCAAGGCTTGCAATCATCAATCACAGCCACCGTCACTTTTTGCAACCATGGAAGATAGTCCCTCCACCACCCTTCCATCACTCAAAGGAGTCCCCCAATTTGCTCCTTCGTTGAAGTCTTGGCTAAAGCGCAATCCTGCTGCAAAATGGGCATCCATATTCTTAAATGAGAATGGAACCGGCCTAATACGAAACGAAACCGCTGAGTTGGATCCTAAGAGCAAAGGCGAGGACCTAAGTCTTGCTGGAGTGGCTTCCTAATGTGACCTATGCATAGGGAAGCCAAATAAGGGTCACATGCCACATTTGGGAGGGACCTCAAGACTCATTCATCCAATTCCCCAAAAGAAGCGCAATGGCCAAAAACAATGCTACCTGACCACAACAGGGATTTCGAGGTACCATCCCCATTCTTTAGGCAATGATCCACATTCTTTAGGTTTTCAAATCCTTGCCAATAATGCCCCCCTTGACTTCCACAGCGATGCTTGCTACCAATAAGGCCCACTGCCAACAACTTTCAATAGAGCATCCTAGAACCCCTTAGAAGAAGTCATCATTTAGATTTTGATTGCTGCTACCACAAACGAAGCCTCATTCCCATGCAACACCAAAAAAGGCAAGGCATCCTCTTCCTTCTACACCTTAACCAAAGCGAACATCATCGTAGATCTATTAAGAAGAAATCCAAGATGCCATGACTGAGATGAGAATGCTAAAGATCGAAGCCGAAGGGGGATGACACAAAGCTCCATTTTCACCTCTATGAATCATAGTGGCCCCACCAATCAACTCCTAAACAGATTATTACAAAGAACTGCAACCTCCTTGTAGCCTCTAAACAAGAAAGTAGAATGAATTTCCTGTCCTTCAAATTGAAAAGGGTATCTAAACCTCATCACCTTTATAAGGGAACCAATCCCTCCAAAACATTCCAAGAATGGGTCCCCTACTAATGAGCCATCATCAATGACCTACACTGTTGAGACTCTTATTTATCTTGTCATTGCTTTCTGTTAGTAGCTATTTGTAATTTCTTATTTCTTTATGAGCATGCACTGTATTTTACCCACATCTCTCTCTATATAAAGAGATGTAGGGTTTCCAAGGAATGTAGATTGAACATTTCTTCCCACTTGGTGTCAAAGCACGATCCTAGATCGGGTTTTGATATCCCATCCTGACAAACCACCAAGACCCATCCACAAAAAACCCTAGCCTCCTCGCCAGAAGAGCAGCCACCGGATCGCCCTAGCCCCAACGTCCAACACTGCAGTAGAGGCTGCTAGCCCCCCCGCTGGACAGACGGCACGTGCGGCAGTGCTAGCAAGTGCGCAATGGCGCGTGCAACAGCGCTCTGAGCGAGCTTGCGATGGTGTGCTGCAGGGGCAACAGCGCACGGCGACGCGCGCAGTGGCACTCGAAGAGGATGCGTGCCAACGTGCTGCAAGGACAGTAGCGCACGCTGGTGCGTGCGTGAAGCAACGACGCTCGGTGAAGGTGTATGTAGCATCGACTCTAGGTCGAACCTGACAGAGCAGCAGCGGCAGCAGCAGCATTGCTGCCTGTTACTACTGTGTAGGACGGCAATGGCAAGCACAGCCTCCTCCCTCGTGGTTTGAGGGCCGCTAGGGGTCCCTCCTGACCCTAGCGTATCCCTCCTATCATCCGAAGGGATCTTATGATCTAAAAAAAAAGCATGATCTCGGAGTCTCTATTCACTTGGATTTCATGTTCGATCACATAATTCGTGATATGATCGTGATTCTCTAGATCTAAAGGAGATATTTCAAATCTGATTTCTGTGGATTTCTAGTAGATTTGAGAGCAACGACTGCTTCCTCATCATCCAGTTTGTGAAGTGATCAAGATGATGGCATATGCAGGCATGGTGCAATAAGAGCATGACAGGAGTCATCATAGTACAGGATGGTTGGTTAACTCCGGTGCCTCACAGAATCTTAGTGGTGATCGTAGTTATTTTCAGTAACTCAGTTATGTTGCACCAGGGAGAACAGTTCAAGTAGCTGATGGCAGACACGGTTCAATTGTTGGCAAGGGGGAGGTGTCTGTTACTCCTATGTTGCGGCTGTCAAAAGCACTACATGTACCAAAGTTCCCCATGAATTTATTGTCCATGAGCAGAATTACAAAGGATCTTCATTGTAGGGTTATCTTTGATGACATTAGATGTATTGTTCAGGATAAGTTCACTGGGAAGACCGTTGCTAAAGGTACAGAGGAAAATGGGCTTTATCACCTTGGTCAGGAGCCATTTGCAGGAGCCAGTAGGTACGATGGCGGGAGTGCCCTACAGTGGCATGTTCGTCTTAGTCACATGCCCCTGGATCGCCTCAGGAGGGTAATTCCACATATTTCACCTGCTACTACTATTAGATGTAATGCTTGCCAATTAGGTAAGCATCATAGGTATGCATCATCGGTCTTCCTTTCCTGTTAGTATTTCTCCTGGATCAGCAGTTGCTTTTGAGTTACTCCATATGGATGTCTGAGGACTGAGTAGAGTTCCATACAGGATGGGACATCGGTATTATCTTATTGTTGTTGATGACTTCACCAAACTATCTGGGGTATTCCTTTTGAAGACCAAGGGAGATGTTGGATGTGCCATAAAGACTCTTCTCTTGGAGATCAGGACTCTATATTCTGCTACAGTGAAGATTGTACGGACAGATAATGCCCTCGAGTTCTGCACTAGTAGACTTACTAAGTTCTACAGGATTCAAGAGATTATCCACCAGACCACTTGTCCCCATACTTCACAACAGAATGGGATTGCAGAGAGGAAGCACAGACACCTTGTAGAGATTGCCCGCACTCTACTTATTCACCACAGTGTTCCACTGAGATACTGGGGGGATGCTATTTTGACGGCATGTTATCTTATTAACAGGATGCCGAGTTCAGTCCGTCACGAGCAGATACCGATTCTTCTATTACATCTAGATGGCGAGCTTTTACATACGTCTGCCAGGATCTTTAGGTGTGTTACTTTTGTCCATATGCCATCATCAGGTCGTGACAAGCTTGCTCCTCGTGCTGTTAAGTGCGTCTTCTTAGGGTACTCCAGGAGTCAGAAAGGGTACCGATGTTATGATCTCATCCGCCACAGGCATTATGTCAAGGCTGATGTGACTTTTCATGAGACGACACCATACTTTTCTGTTGTTAGACAGACGAGTGTTCATGATGATGTTGCTCCCATGCCTATTCCTCCAGTTCCACTTAAGGCGATTCCGATCTCCACACCTCTGTCGACTTTTTTAGAGTCTACTACCCCTGTGGATGACTACCATAAATTGCATGATCCGCTGCAGACATATAGTAGACCTCATACGACACTACAGAGGCCTCTCCCTGCCCTAGTGACCGATCTTCCACAGGTAGTCGAGATGAGTTCTAATGATAGTGATCGTCTAGTTAGACTCGATCCCCCTAACAGTACAGATCACCAAAATAGTGATGTTCCCTCTGTAGAGACTCAGCCAGAGATACCAGATGAGTCTAATCTTCCTATTGCCATTAGGAAGGCGCCCGCATGTGTGAGTTCAGATATCGAGTTATAAGCAGTTTGGCTACAGATGGTCTTAGCTCTCAATTTAGCAGCTTATGTTATGCTCTTACAGCTTCACCCATTCCGTCCACTTACCAGCAGGACATGCTTGATCCACAGTGACGTCAAGTTATGGAGGACGAGATGGCAGCACTTCGAAGTAGACAAACTTAGGATCTCACCTCACTTCCTACAGGCGTGCAACTAGTTGGCTCTAGATGGGTCTTTACCTTGAAGTACAACCCTGATGGGTCTATTTCAAGGTATAAGGCCAAGTTAGCAGCAAAGGGGTTCACTTAAACATATGGGGTGGACTTCTTTGATACTTTCTCTTCCATTGCGCAGCTTACTACTATTCGGATACTCATCTCTATTGCTACCCACAGAGATTGGTGGTTACATCAGCTTGATGTGAAGAATGCCTCTCTTTACGGCAATCTTCAGGAGGAAGTTTACATATAGTAGCCCCCAGGTTTTGAGGTCCAAGGGGAGTGTCTGCAGACTCAGGAAGGTCATCTATGGCCTAAAGCAGAGCCCAAGAGCCTAGTTTCAGAAGCTCTCAGGTGTGTTGCAGAGGATGGGGATGCAAAGGTCTTCTTCAGATCATTCTCTGTTTGTCAAAAAAATAGAAAATGGTGTGGTAGCTCTACCAGTTTATGTGGATGACTTGATTATCACTGGCGATGATGAGGTTGGGATAAGACAGGTCAAGGAATCCCTTGCATAGGAATTTGTTATAAAAGATTTGGGCCAACTTAGATATTTCTTGGGGATTGAGGTCGCTAGGAGCAGAGATGGGATTATTCTTTATCAACGTAAGTATGCATTGGATGTTCTTTAGGAGATAAGTATGCTAGGGTCCAAGCCAGCCAATATTCCTATGGACCCCAAGGCACATTTTCATGATAAGGAGACTGAGGCAGCTGATAGCAGAGCATACAGACAGCTTATGGGCAAGCTGTTGTACCTGACTATCACCAGACCAAATATTGCCTTACCAGTGAGTAAACTTAGTCAGTTTATAGAGAAGCCAATGAAACTACACTGGCAGGCAGCTATGCAAGTGCTGAGATACTTGAAGAAAGCACCAGGTCGAGGCACTCTCTTTCAGAGAAGCTTTCCTATGACAGTGGTAGGGTATTCCGACACTGATTATGCGGGATGTGTGCTTGACAGGAAATCCACCACTGGCTTTTGTACCTTTATGGCAAGTAATCTAGTTACCTGGAGGAGCAAGAAACAAGGAACAATTTCTCGCTCCAGTGCAGAGTCAGAGTATAGGGCAATGGCCTATACTGCTACAGAGATGGTCTAGATACGGTCTCTCTTGCATGATTTGCATGTCCAGATTGAGGAGCCCATGGAGACGCGATATGAAAATCGGGCAACTACCTACATAGCCAACAACCCGATGTTCCACGAGCGAACCAAACACATTGAGGTGAACTGTCACTACACCAAAGATCTTATACAGAGTGGTTTGTTGCGCACTACTTATGTAGCATCTGAGGATCAGACAACCAATGTGTTCACAAAGCCTCTATCTCGTTCGGCATTTGATTTCTGCTGTTACAAGCTAAGCATGACTGACATCTATGCTCCAACTTGAGGGGGAGTGTTGAGACTCCTATTTATCTTGTCATTACTTTCTGTTAGTAGCTATTTGTAATTTGTTCTTTCTTTATGGACATGCACTGTATTTTACCCACATCTCTCTCTATATATAAAGAGATATAGGGTTTCCAAAGAATGTAGATTGAACATTTCTGCCCACTTGCACCAAAGAGGACCATGAAGCTCCACCACCTTAACACCCTAGACTCCATTGCGCCTAGGTTCTTACAAGCAATGCCATGCTCGACAGGTCACTTGATGGTGAGGCTACCACACACCATGCATTTGACAATATCACGGTAGACATTGACAATGCAACCCCTACCAAAGTAGTAGAACCTAAGGCCATTACAAGATCCCCTATCTCCTAAGGAACCTGTTGTAAAATATAAAATAAACATAAACAAAGTATCAAAACCATAAGAATGTGGAATGCTTCAATCTACGTAGAAACTCTACTCACGATAAGTAGAGAGAAAAACACAGAAGTACCCTTATGGGCGTGTTTCTCTGTATTCTTCTCAAGAAACAAATTAGTACAATGCCTATTTATCAAGGCTGGCAAAGGCAAGGGCGCTAAAAGGAGAGGGGGGTCCAAAATGCCCGAGGCACTAAGCGCTCGCTCAAGAAAAATGAGGTGCTAATACACACACACACACACACACATGCAGCCATACATATATACACAGTAGCAAAAATATGATATGTTATGATTGCATATATATCATATACAAGATATAAGAGTGATTAGACAAGCAAGCGCAATACACATACATATGCGCATTAATACATATCATAAGTGTGCATATAATTTCGTACATTTACATATACACATGTAAATGTACACATTATATTTATACATTATGCACATTCACGCATACGTATGTACATATATATTTGTATGTATAAGTTGACATGTACGTACATACACACACAAACATACAAAATGTGTGTGTGTATAAGCACATGTATGTGTATATATATACACATACGCATAGGTGTGTGTTTAACTAAAAGATATTACCCAATAGTTAGGTGAAAAGAAATTAAAACCCTTAAAAGTATTTAAAAAAATGAAAAACCAGCAAACTTGGTTAAGGCGCTCGCCCGGGGTGCCTAACGCCTTGGGCCAAGCGCTCGCTGAAACAACTCGTCACCTTTCGGTCCTTTAAGACATCTGAGATGCTCACCAGACGTCTGTCCAGACGTCTGGAAAGATCGTCGGACGTCTGAAAATATCTTTTCCTTTCGGTGCGTACCGTACATATGCCAGCCTTTTCCCTCACCGCCTCTCCCCTCCCTGCGACGCCAATCCGCGCTACTCCCTCGCACATGCCCTTCCCCTCACCTTATCTCCCTTTATAAGTCCGCCTCCTCCTCTTCATCTCACACATCACGCTGAGCCAGAAAGGTAGAGAGCGAGCGGAAAGCGGAGAGCGGAGAGCTGATCGTGAGTTTGAGCCGAGAGCGGAGGGCACCGTGCTGCTCTGCTGCAGCTTCTACAGCGAACGAAGGCCAGAATGGTTCTGCGGGAGTCATTTTTCCACGGAAATCAGACGTCCAGAGTGACCTCCAGATGTCGGGGAAGACATCCGAAGGTAGTATTAGACGTCTGGTAGAGATTTATTTTTCTGTACTTTCTCTGCCAAATCCTAACAATGCACTCGCATGTGTCAGAAGGCGCGGCAGAGTGAAGACTGAGGCAGTTTCAGATGTCTGGGAGCATTAGACGTCTGACAGAACCCCCGTACATCGGCACTACGTTCCAGACGTCCGATAGAGGCGGCCAGAGAGGTATGCCTGCGAGTTGGTTTAAGACGTCTGGGAATTCTCCCAGACGTCTGATTTCTCTCAGACCGCATGTTTTCAGGCCCGTTCAAGGCCCAAACGATGTTGGTTTTCTGTAAACAAAACGTCTTTGTTTCCCATACATTTTTCTCCATGTAATGGTACCTTATCTGTAACACTTAAACCCTTTTTGACCTATCAATCCATGTCTTAGGTCTCAAATCTATCGATTGTATGGGACCTGCGGAGACGTCGGGAGCTACTATACAAACCCCCATTCCACCCGATTATCCTAGTAGAGTGGTTCTAAATCTCCAAGATTAATACAATGCATGCAATTAGTTAAAACCTAGGATGTGAGATGAACCCTAAAAAGAAATAAACGTATGCTCTAGAACACATCTATTCAATTAAAACCTAGGTTATGACATGAACACTAAGGCTGGAAAAAAAATTGCATAATTGGGTAAATTATTGAGCTGCATGTTCTGTATAGATATCAAACCAGATGTAGAGAAATTCATATACAAACCCTACGGGGAATGTAGAATGAGGCAAGAATACTGTAGCACGGAGAACCGGATGGTTCTAGAATTGCCACCCACGGGCGGCCGTTAAGGGAAGTGAGCTGACATTCGTGTACATAGTACAAAAGATAGCAACAATCCCTTGTAGTGTAGAAGGGAGCTTGCCACCCTTAGGTTGAGACTCGGGGTGAGTTTAGCCACTCTACGTCAACTCCTGTTGGCCCTCGCGTACGTGGTATCGAGGTGAGCTACTTAGTGTAGGGGGAGCTAGTCGCCCTAGGGGGTTCGTGGTTAAGCATAGACACCCTACACTAACTCTTATTAGCCCGTTGGGTAAATCAGGATAGTCGAACGAGGGTACGTGGACTGTAGATGGGCGAGACCCCTATTCTGTTCTGAGAGGGCAAGGCCCTATGCTGTTCCGTACTGTACGTTTGGGCGCACCCACTAGCGGAAACGACTGACCACATGCCAGTGCGAGTTAACTACCCGCGCGCTTATCATGTGTGTCGTAGTCACCGCTACGTCACGACCATGACCTCGAGGTGGTAGACCGGGTGTAGGACTACCACGGAGGGACTCTCCCGGCCAGGAGAGTACCATGTGTGCATCCTACATTACGGGAATACTGCAAGCAAGATCGTTCCTCTAAGGGACAAGAAGATTAAGTAATGTAATGGATCCTGATTAAAGATCTCTACACAGCAAACCGTTATAAGATAATTGGGATCGGAAAGTAATATGTTAAGCTACTTGTTAAATACATCTTTTTATATTTTAATCGCCACTCTACTCAGCGTTAGCTGACTCCAGATATATAAACTTGTACAGGTCAGGGATTTGAGCAGCCCAAGTCACCGGCTACTGAAGACGTTGGGCCTAATCGAGCCTAGCCATAGTGTCTGCTGCTAGTGAGTTTCTGCAGTTATACCTTGCAGTACTTTTCCGTTGTACTGTCTATCATCTATGTACTAGTTTTTTGTTGTAATGGCTGTATTTTCTGTTCTTGAAGGTATGTAACATTTTAGTAGTACTTTTCTATTCTCCCTTTTGTTGCCAATTTCTTTCTACTTAGCTACAGTACCTGTATAATTGTGAATTGATGCATGTTATTTGGTTATTTCTCGTTGGACGAATGGGTCTTCGGATTAGTCGAAGCGAGCCAGTCTTGGGTCCTGTAGGGATCTGGGACCGAGTCGTGACACTCACCTAGGCAGCGCCTGAGGCAAATAAGGCGAGGTGAGCCTTGTCGAGGCGTTAAGGCCTTGCCTCGCCTCAACCTGGCACCTAGGCGAGCGCCTTGACAGCACTGCTATTTATAGGCCACCACGTACTCCAACTCTCCACATTACACGATGTGGTACTATTCTCTTGTAATTGGATCTCTCATATCCAATTACTCAACTACACAATCTCTCAATAGAATCAATGCTCCAATTAGACAAGAGCTTCTCTGCCTTCTTCCCAAACCAACAAGCCTCCACTCTCCTTGCTACAACAAATGCTCACTATCTCCTTGTCGTTGTGCTTCATTTCCTCATTCCCCATCCCTTTGCTCCCCCCCTAAAAAATTCCTAATTAAGTCTACTTTCCACTAAAGTTTGTGTTGAGAAGTCGATGCCACATGGCATGCCACGTGGTAGTGCTGACCAAGTGAGCAGCCATGTGGAGAGGAACCAGCAACTCAAAGAGGAAGGAGGCATCAACTGCTACAGTTAGGAAAGAGGTTTTTGACCTATTTTTAGTTAATAGATTTGTTGGATTTTCTATTTTAGGTAATTGGTCGGGATTAGTTTAATTTACTATTTTTAGCTCTTTTCTATTTTTAGGATTCCATGCTCTTTATAAAAGAGATTGATCATCTCTATTATTTGCTAAGTTGTTCTCATTAATAAAAGAACACTTCCTCCAACACTCTCAATTTCTCTCCACATGGCAGCAGCTTATCAGCAAGGAGATCCTCTTTCACCTGCACGCAACCTGCAAGACCGATCCACATCAGGACCAGTCTCCAACACATGCAGCAGGTCTAGCCACACCCAAACTGAACCCTTAAACACTGCAGACCGATCTACAGACCGGCCTGCTACTTGGCCTGCAGACCAGGCCAATTGCCTTCTAGGTCCTATAGGACTAGTTTCCAGGCCCTGCAAGACTTCTCCACGCTCTGAATCATGCAATTTCCAACATGGTATCAGAGCCTACGATTCGTGGGATTTAGTCTTTCAATGAGATCTTCTCTTACACATCCTGGTGCAGTAGGGCCTTCTCTTCGCCTCCCCCAATCTTGTCCTTGTGTGATCGGATTAGGAAGAAATGGTAGATCCGATCAGAATGTGGTTTCGGCGGACACAAGATTGATGGCCCAAGGGACCACAATCAAATTGGCCAGAGAATCCAATTATGTGCTTTGGGCTCAAGCATTTCGGATTTTCGTGGGAGGTCATGACAAGTTGAGTCTACTCCTCAAGGAACTCCTGGAAATCAAGGAGTCCACGAAGAAGTTAGAAAAGGACATTTACATGGTGATGAATTGGATCATCAACTTTGTTGATCCATCCATCGCATCAAACCTTCTCTATAAGAAAACCGCGCACGAGATCTGGAAGGCGTTGGAGGAGAGATACTCTTTCCAATCGAACAACGCCTATGCTGCCAACCTCTACACATAATCTGGACGACGACACAAGGCAATCTCTCTTTGGCGCAGTATTACACGAAGATGGAGTCACTTTTCGAGGAGTTGGAGATTTTGGACCCTATTTGTTGTGAGAAGCAATCGAAGAGTCAAAACCAATGGCAAGCGGCCAAGCTTCTTGCAGGGCTACATCCGAGGTAGTCATCTGCACGAGATCAAATTCTCGCTTCTGAGGGCGAGATGAATATGGCAGGTATTTACTGACGCTTGGTCAAGATGGAGGTCCCCGTTACTAAGGTGCCTACACCGATGGAAAGCTTTGCTTTAGCTTCCACAAATTCAGGAGGGAGTCGAGGTCGTGGATCAGGCCATATTCCTTGCATTCATTGTGGCAAGGACAATCATGTCCCAGAAAACTGCTAGAAGAAGTTCGGGAAGCCTCCTCGAGAACAATCTCCTATAGGTTCTTCTAGCCTACTCAATCTCTCTCCAGAGGAGCCTGAGAAACTCAAGACCATGATTCTGGGAGAAAGGAAGCCGGAGGCAGTAATTGTAACAACTAACGGGTGCCTATGAGAGTGTCATCCTCTAATGTCACAAAAGGACTCTACGCTGCTTCAACGTCCACTAATCATGGAAAAGAAGAGTGGTGGGATAATTAGCCTCATCCAAGTCATCAACCTCCTCGGTTTCGACTTGCGAGGCAATGTTGAGTGCCACGTGGTAGTGCTAACCACATGGGCAGCCATGTGGAGAGGAACCGGCGACTCAAGTAGGAAGGAGGCGTCCGCTGCTGCAGCTAGGAAAGAAGTTTTTGGCCTATTTTTAGTTAATAGATTTGTTTTATTTTCTATTTTAGGTAATTGGTCAGGATTAGTTGAATTTACTATTTTTAGCTCTTTTTTTGCTTTTAGGATTCCATGCTCTTTATAAAAGAGATTGATCCTCTCTATTATTTGCTAAGTTGTTCTCATTAATAAAAAAACACTTCCTCCAACTCTCTCAATTTCTCTCCACATAGCAGCAGCCTATCAGCAGGGTGATCGTGCATGCAACCTGCAAGATCGGTCCACATCAGGACCAGTCTTCTCCAACACCTACAGCAGGTTCAGCCACACCTAGATCGGACCCTAAAACAATGTAGACCGGTCTACACATAGCAGACCAGCCTGCTACTTGGCCTGCAGACCAGGCTGATTGCCTACTAGGTCCTACAGGACTGGTTTCCAGCCCCTGCAAGACTTCTCCACGCTCCGGATCGTGCAATTTCCAACAGTTTGTAATGAATTGCATTGCCACATCAATGGCAAAATTAAGGCATGGGTGGTAGAAATGGAAACTTTAAATCATCAAATACAGCAATAAACCCTACGTAGCAAGTGGTAAAGAGTGGTTATAAGGAGTAGTGGGCATTTGATGTAGGCCAGATGGCCTTGCCACAGCAATTGTTTCAAATATTTTTCTTTTATTAATTTAAATAGTTATTTTTGGGTATTAAATATGAGAGAGAGGAGGGGGGAGGGGGATCAGTTGAGATCTCCAAAAATGGTGCTTTCTTAATTTAAGGAATTTTATCTTCTTTTTGTATTACAAGTAGGATTAAGAATCAAATTAGTGTGTTTTTTTATTTTATGTAGTAAATCCTCTATATAAAAAGGGAGAAGATCATTGTCTTGTTAGAGTTGAATAAATTGACATTCAAAGTCATAGTCGCATCATCTCTCTTCCTTTGTTCCTATTTCTCATCTCCAAGCACAACTAAGCACCTTCCCATCTCCAAAATCCCACGCAACCAGGCATGTTTCCCTTCTCCTGCTCACCTTCCGTCTCCTTGTCAACCCCCATTCTACTACTCCGACTGAATCAGGGTTGCACGACCCCATTAACCCACATCCCCTCGCCATCACATTCATAACCTCGGCACTTCACCATGCACGAAGCGTCCATCCTTTCCCAAATGAGAAGGCTAAACAATGCGGCTCCTATTCACGAAAGATTTCTATAGAAACCGCTCCACTATCTCCACTCCCACCCAAAATCGCAGGAATCCAGGTTCCATACCAGATCACTGCAATGCATCAAGAGGCACAGCGATAGAACGACAAAGTATAACCCTAATTCCTAGAAACAGGGTCGAAATAACACAGAGACAACGACGAAGAAGAGAGGGGTGACCATACCAATGTGCTCCTGAAAGGGCCGATCATGATCTTGAAGAAGGAGAAGACGTCGGGGTAAGGGGAATGCGTCCGTCCTCCTCCTCCTCCGTGGGAATTGGAACACCTCTTCGCCATTCTCTCTCGAGGGTTTTACGGGTGTGGATTGCGGACTCGTTCCGGGTCGTTCCTGATTGCCTGTGACCAATTCAGGGGCGATGATTTGTTTCCGCTGGAGAATGGGCAGTGGGATTTGGAGATCGGACTGGGACGAATACGAGAAGGCGGTGGGGAAGAGGAAACGTTGGTGGGTGCTGTCTGATCGACTGAGCAAAAACCCCAACAACCCCGTGGGGTTTTGCGGGGCAATGGTGCCAAAAGTAGCAGGAAGAGCAGTTGTTAACTATGGTTTCGATGGTGGAACTGGGTATGCCGAAAATGGCCTCCTTCCTTTTTTTTTTTTCTTTTTTTTTGGTAATTTTATTTGAAAAACTTATCATTATTTCTGCATACAGTGGTGGAGATTTTTTTGACTTTGACGTGATTTTATCTTATGTGTTATTGAAGGATTGACTCGTAGGAGATTATGAAATTTTTTTATTTATTAAAAAAATTTTCAATTCTACTGTAAAATTATATTGCTCATTTTTATAAAAAATTTTCACCTTTAGTACATCATTTAAATCAAGGAAATAATCTCTCTTAATATCTCACTAACCACACAAGATTATCCTATCAATTTGAACACCTACTTTCTTTTTTTTATTAAAGATGGTAAATATGGTAGACATAAGATTTGATCCCATAATATCTTGAATGTTAATTAAGTGTTCTAATATTGAATCAATCATTTGGTTGCATCAAACACCTACTTTTACTTTATTGTGGTGGTGGAATTGGTTTGAATTTCATATGCTCATATAACAAAAAAAGATTATTGTCTACCTCCCATTATTATACTTTCATTTCTAATTACTTATCCAAAATCATTCAATCTATGGATTTGACGTACTTTCTTAATTTCGGTGCTCTCATGAAAACATTATATTTTAATGATATTTTTTTTGTGAATTTTAACACAATTGTTTGTGTCAAAATCTTATTGTAGAAAATTGGCATCTAGATGACATTCTAAGATAAAAGTTTTAAATATTTGAGATAAATAGATCATGAAGAAATTAATTTGAAAGTTTATATTTCTATTATAAATCATTTTTCTTTTATTCCTCACCATTGTTTTTGACAAATTTTAATAAATGCTACCAATCAAACTTGAGAAAGAAGTAACTCCTCCGCAATGTGCACATGGAAAGTAGAATACTAGTATGACCCTCCCAACTAGTGCATCATCTCCCCCATCCAACTCAAAGAGCACTCTCGCGCACCTCCCTATGGGTTGTGGTGGGGACCTTCACCGCCTTGCTATCGCAGGTAGCTTCAGCATAGCCACTTCTCAGGGCCCCTAGCTACCATCTTGCGGTGGTGAAGGTCCCCTCCCTAAGCCCCCTCAATTCCACCCCATCCCACCTCTCATGCATGAGATGAAAGCTCCATCCCATGTCACTACTGAGCAACCTCTGCCCCCTTTGACCAAACTCTACTTTGGTTACTGACGATGAAGGTTTTCCTTTGTATTGTGAAGAACTTGAAGCGATGAGTCATTGCAATTTTGATCTTGGGTTGAAGATCATCCACCACCACCACGACATTCTTTTCAGCTAGAAATGCATGTGAATCTACACTTCATGATGTATCTACCTATGGTGATCAACATAGTCAAACCCCAATTTCTTGATGCTAGCATGGCTTCCATTGAAGAATTCCACACATGGCCTTATGGCCAGGGACATCAAGTGGTACCTCAATAGCTTTTTACTTCCTGCTTGTAATAATTGACTTGTTTTTCTCTCACTCAAGTTGTCAGATGCTTTTGTCAATCATAGTTGGTGATTGCAAACTCTCTTCCTTATTTTTTCACTTCATAGTTTCTCATGTCCAATGATGATGTATTCCCCTTTGGAGTTATGTTATCAATGTTTCTCTCTTTATGAAAGAAATTATCTTGATGTCTCAAGAAAAAAAAAAGTATGGCATTTTTTAACACATAATTCGTAACTAAATAAAATGGGCATATGTGAGTTGAGATAAATATTTGGAAAAGATCAAACATTTAGTCTAACGATCAACAAGTGAGGGATTGAATAACGTAAAATTATCATCTTCCTTTACAATAGTCTCATTAGTAAAACTAGAATTTTCCAAAAACATACACATGTTACTCCGGATTGGCAAATGATTGATATGTTGTAAATTGTGCGAAGCAACATTTACAGACAATCAATCCACAAGACATAGATTTTTGTGGAAACCCTTCCAGTGTAAATGGAAAAAACCACTTGTAGAGAGAGAGATAATCCAGATGGAGTACAAATCCTCAATCTCACAAAACCTTAAGAGAGACCTCTTGACGATGGCGCTCTCTCGGAAAAGCAAGAAGAAAAGTAGAGTTACACATCCGCAAAACCCTAACACACATATATATAGGTACATTAAATAGATTCTTAATCGAATCTAAAAATCCATATCGAGTTGCCAAGATCAATTTATTTTATGTGTCAGATCGTAAACGGATTATGGTTGTTCAAGACATGCTCAACATATTACTACTCGTAAAAGATAAAACTCAAAACATCGAAAGAATTCTTGATCCTTTTTTTCTGTCCTCCTCCTCGGTACTCCTCTTTCAATCCTCTACGCTATGCCATGCATGTTTAGGAGCAATTAGGAATGAGCATCGAGTCAAATCATTTCAATCTAGCTTGGTGCCTAGCCCACTTATCATGACCTATACTCAAACCCAAGATTATCTAAGACTATGCTTGAATGAAGAGTTGGATCCATTTATTAAGTGCATTCATACCTTAAGATCAGGACCAGCAAAAATCCAACGTGGCAAAGTCCAACCCACTTACTCCAAAAATGTGTTATGTGTGTGTGTGTGTGTGATGAATATACATCAGTAATATTACATAACATGTAAACATACATGTATGCATATACAAGTAACATTTGTACCTACTTACAAACAATATAATCTTATGATGGATGGTTGCCATGTCATTAGTTGGATGTTGAATTTATGTGTCCACATACGCACGCCAAACTTCCTTACTTGTTCTTAACGTTATAGCATGCATGCTTTATGCACAAGCGGTACCATAGCACTAAGTGCACAAGCACGACGTGCTATGCGACAGTTACGCCATTGCAACCACGCATATGGCTACTGTAGTTTGTAGGACCCTTATTCCCTCTTTCTTCGTTGCATAAGATGCGAATAAATTTAATCAAACCAACATCTTCGCATACCTCTCTCTGTCCCAAAACGGTACGTACCCACTTAAATCTCATAACTTCCAAGAAAGCACCCTCAGACAAAGTTAGATTTGCTCAGTTGGTGTCGACACTTAGACTATGGCAGTGGAAAATCGAGTTTGAACCCTGACTTACCAAGGGATAGTGTTGTGGGCACACCAGCCCCCTCAGCTGCCTGCAAGGGAATTGGGTCATCCAAACAAATAAAAGGTACACACACTCATTCTTTTGCATTGCTCAACACCTCATTTGTGCTAATGATAACTTGATTGGCGAATTTTTTATCTCATCCGATAATTCCCATCAAATGTTACATCCCTCATCCTATGAAGCAAAAGGAGCTACAGAGATCTTACCTTATGACCCTTTCTTCATCATCTTATCATGCACATCTAGAATCACATCATCAAATTAATTCTAAATGACTAAATGCATCTAGTTTCAAATCATCAAATTCTGCATGATTAATTTAAGCAAGCAAATCAATAAACTCATAAAATGTTACCAAGCCTAAATTGTTATTATATATCTGAAAATTAGAAAATCATTCCCCAGTAATCAACTAGTTTCATTGCTTTTGACAATTTTTGAGAAGGTAAATATGATCGATAGGAAATTTAATCCCGTAACCTCCACGATGTCATTGAAGTGCTCTATTGTTTAGCTAACCCCTTGGTGGCCCATTGCCTCTGTTCTACCCTAAGATGGGTAGTGGTGGCCGGCAATACTTACGACGAAAAAACAAATCCGCTACAACCTTGTATGCAGCCTCAGTTAGGTGAACTCCATCCCAATTCACGTACTTCCTTGGCTTGGCGCATGCAATTTGCACTGCCGGCGAGCCACATGTTGCGAAAACGTCGAAGTTGTATTCTCCTCCACCAGACCCACAACAAGCCTTGAAAGGCTCAGTGAAGCCACTGGTAGCAGGGTTTCTCATGATGGTGTGGTGGGCCGCATAGTAGTCAGCGTAGGAGATGATCGCGCGTGGGTACTTGCGTCGGAGCTTCTGGAGTTCTTCGAGGAGGAGCATGTTGTAGCTGCGAGTGTAGCTATTGGCGGAGCCGACGCAGCCTACGTCATCGCGGTCATTTGGTAACGCTAAGATCATGGAAAGCGGGAGGCAACCGATCATGGGTTGGCCTTGCACCACCATGTGCCTGACGCCTTTATCAAGTAGAGCCTGTATGAATACAAGTTCAATGTCACACATAGAAAGATATCATGACAGCAGAGAATGATTCTATTAATTGAATGATGGGAAAACATAAGTACTAGAGTTTGGAACGAGAGATTTTTGGATCTTCAACCTTGATGGTAGGGTTGCAACCTACGTATTTGGTAGGTGAGTGAATTAATTTATATTTATTTAACATTTAATTCACTTACCACTTACGCCAAGTTAGAAAAAATAACCCAACACAAAATTACTCCAATTCATCTATAAAATAATTTTTAATCCACCTGACGTTCAAATATCAAAATCTACTAATTTTAACACTCTTTTTCTATGCCCTTCTCATTTCACTAACTTCTTCCACTTAGAAATAAGCCCTGTGTGATTTCAAAAGGGAAATTTTTGTAGGTGTGTTTTTATGGATTATATATAATACATATACTTTTTTTTTTTGTTTAAGCAAGAACTTCTTTAAATGGGGAAAAAGAAGGAAATAGAGTACACGTAGATCATGATCACCTTCTCTTTTGTTTCTTGTCCTTGGGAACAATCTAGATTTATCTTGATCGTAGCCGAAAGGCCGAGAAGGTATAACAGTCCAGCTGATTGGATGTTTGATGAGCAAGTCAGATAATTTTAAGTTGGTTTAATTGAATGGCAGAGACTTCAACACAGTGCGGTGACGGGTCCAGCTTCGTTGACAGAGTTGTTTTTTCAGAGAAGGTGAACATAGTTGGATTTGATTCTATCATTAAGCCGACCCATTGATGGCCTTTGTTCTTCCTTTTTCCAGAGAAAAAAAACGGAGGACCTCACAAGATAAATATTTAAAATTCTACCAACACTTTAAGCCAAAATTTTCGTTAACAACCTTTGGCCACGTCCCTAAATTCAACGAACAAAAAGACATGGTACATCCTTCTCTAAACCTCAAAATGAACGCCTCTCCTGTGAGAAAAAGGAGGAACTTTTCAGAATTCCGCACAATTTGCAAAATCCCAGAATTAAGCCTTCCTTTTGCTGGGCGAAAATTGAAGGGTTATAATTACCAAAATAAATGTTAAAGAAATTAGCTGTAAAGTGAAATAATATAACGTATTTAATTTCATCGATCCATATTAACATCAAATTATCTTACTTGATATATTACATCAACATCAATAAATAAATAAACAAATATATATATATAATAAAATATATTCCCTTCAACATTATATATTTATTAATCTATATTCACTATATCACATTAATCACTCACACATATATCATGATATTAAAAAATCAATTACAAATATCATGTTATAATACAAATCATTTTATCCTATCTCTTATTCTTATATACTAATCAAATACCTATCTCTATTTATCCCTATAATAATTTATCCCAATATAATCCTTATCATCTACCGGTATAACCGGCAAAGGGCATTCGTAATGGTGTCCTCTCTTCCTCAAAGGATAGGCCGCTCAACTTTTTGAACAAATTTCAATAAACATATTCAATAGAATCCACAGAACATTCATTCCGTCAAAAGAAAAAAAAAAAACATTACATATATGATGATAACAGGCTCCTTAGATCCAATAGAATATTTCATCAACCATCAATAACATTGGTGATAAAGATTTAAATGCTCTTCCCCCGTCATATATTAGTGGTATGCGTGTATATCACCCAAATATTAGTTAGGTGATGATAGAAGTGTACATTCAGATATAGAAAATATGATATCTCTTAATCACATGACATATTATGGACTTGTAGACACAAAATATTTTCCATATTTGTTTCACAATCAAATAGCCGTCACACGTAAAATGACCAAACAAAAGCAATTTAAGCAAAAGCACGAGAGAGTCCCCACGGAAAGAAAATTCGTAAATAAGGAAAAGAGAAGGGGAGGAATGAAATTAAGCCACAGATCTATGTCATATCATGCTTGCAAACCTCCAAGAAGTTGGTGACGTTCTTAATGGCCAAAGCCCTGACGACCTCAGGCTTCACCGTGGATCCAACCGTGTAAGCAAAATCGTTCACCCCAATCTCCCCTACCCAGAACAGAGCCTCCTCCATCCGAAGGCCCCTCCCCTCCTTCTTCATGTAGTGCTCGAACCACCTCAATTGGGTGCCGAGCGACTGCGGGGTCAGGTCGATCGTGATGTTGTTTTCCACGAAGAACTCGTGGTCCAAAATGGTCGAACCGGCGACGGCGAAGTTGGCCCCATGGGAGAAGTCGGCCGACCTGTTCCGGTAGGGGGGGAGGAAGGGGAGGTGGAGGGCCTCCGCGAGGAAGTCAATGATAAGGCGGCCATCGGAGTATCGGTTGGTGGAGTGGCGGAAGAAGGTGGCGCCGTAAGGCGGGTTGGATACGAAGCCGAAGCCGGCGGGTCCTTGTTGGGTGTGGGTGTTGCCAGTGTCGGTGAAGGAGTCCCCAAACGCGAGGAGCTTTAAGAAGGGAGAGGCGGCGGATGCCGAGAGGGGGAGGAGGAGGTGGAAGAAGAAGAAGACGAGGGAGGGCAGAGGGGACATCTTGGAGTGAGGTTTGGTGGCGACAGTTGCTTGGATGGGCTCCTACCAGCTAGGAGCGTGCGACCTTTTATAAAGGATGGTGGTTATTATGCTTCAAAGTGGTGTTTGGGTTGTTCGGTAAGGTGATTAGATTTTTCGAATAAATATGCAAATAAGAAATTATTGAAATAAGATTAGGAAATGAGCAGATTTTGGTTTTTGGATTCTAGGCAGGTTGAATTTATTTTACAGAGGGTCTTTATATGAGTTAAATTCTTTCAACCTAATCCAAAAAAATAGCAGGTGAATTTTAGATGACTTAAATTTTCTTAACCTAACAGGTAATCAAATGAGAAATATAACTTAAAGGCTCTCTTTGTGAATAACTCAAGAATTATCTAAAATTTAAAGGGATATCTAAGCAAAATCTCAAGGTTAATGGGATGTAATTTATCCCACCTCATACAAAATGAATGTTAACATCTTTTAAAATATTTTACTATATCACATTAACGTTAATATATATATATATATATATATATATACCTGCTTTAACGTAATAAAATGCCATTCCGATTCACGAGTAGCCCAGTGGACAAGAAATGGTCCACCACCATGCCAGGCAGAGGGTCCACTGCTCTTGTGGTCGTTGAATCCCGTATGGAAGGTTCCCATATGGTGGTGCTTGGAAGAGCTTAGAGTGGTGAACCTTGACTTGGGGTATGTGTTAAGGGTGTCAACGGGTCGAGATTAGATTGATTTTTATTATTATCAAATCAGCCCTCATTTATAAATTCATTCTTCATACTTATTTATAATGTAATTAAAGAAAATTTGTTTCATATCCACGGATAATTATTTAATTAAAAAATACCTATTAACACACACACACACACACATATATATATATATATATATATATCATTTTAAAATATCGCAAGAAATTAAGTGAGAGACGCAAATCCCACGTGAAAGGTTTCTATGGTGGTGCATGGAACAGACTAGAGTGGTGAAGGTATGGGTTAGGTTTTATTATTATCCAATATATCTCAATTTACAAATCAATTCACATCCTGTCCCAAATATAATTTCGAAAAACCTACATAATACTTGTTAAATTAATTGATGTCTATTTAATTAACAAATATTCATTAATATGTTGATCTATATGTTACATTATTATTTTAAAATATCATAAGAAATTAATTCAGAGATGTGCAACATCTCTTAATGGAATAGAGTTTAAATACTTATTAATGTCAATTAATTAATTAAGCGACGTTGCTCACAAATATATTCACTTAATTAATTAAGCACACCTATTTTAAATTGTAATACTTAAATTATCATAATGTTACACTCTAGTGGTGGAAATAATCACATAACAAGGGGAGTCTTGACGTTGAGATGAAATTTGGATGATGTAGAGGAGAGAGGAGAGGATGAGAAACATCACACTACACCATTGTTTGAATCTTAATGTTGAGATAGAATTTTGAAAATTGAAAGTTTGAAAGACATGAGTTCATGATCACTTTTAAGCTGCATGGTCACATGAATAGCCCGCTGTAAGAAGTTGGGAGTCTTGAGACGTTTTGAATTTCTAAAGTAGGGAGACTTGAAAGTCTTAAGACATTGGAAATTTTTATATTATTATATATAGAATATATCTATATCAAGTATACAAGTTCGGGAGTACGTTTTCCCATATCCAAATCCAAATTGGATTAGATTTGCATCCAAATAGCCAAACCCGCTTAAATATTAGTGAAAAAGTAAACAAACACATTTTGAAACACGTTTTATAACACATGGATGAGAGTATTAGTTTCAATCGATGTATTTTGATTTTCTACCTACGGAAACCACTTTTCATCAATAAAAAAATCACCTTCTAAGTAAAGAAATACTTTTCATAGATGAGAAACACATACCACTTGAAAGATAATTTTTCACCGATGAAAAGATAAAACACATCAACGTAGTTTTATTTTCAATTGATATATTTTAATTTTCAACTAATTAAAAATTATTTTTAATCAATATATTTTGATAATACATTACAATATATATATTTTTTCATACTCGACCCTAATTATTCCAAGTCGAATTGAGTACGGTGGATTCTCGATTGAGAAATACTATATTCACGCCCCTACTCTGGGTCCCTTGGTCCCTTGGGCAACCCACCCCACTTTGCAGGAAGTTTGCTATTCCTTGGACTACGCTTAATAAATAAATGTTGAGGTACACTGAAGTCTATAAAGGTTTTGGAGACATTAATTTTTTAACGCAGAAATAGTTAACGACGTTACCAAAAATTAAATGTGGTCCGGTTGTAATTTTTTTTCCCTTTTTCTCCCCTTTCCAAATCCAAAGTAACTTTTGGGAATGTTGCGATGATTTGAAAGGATTAATCGGGACTTGTCTGCATGGGTGTATTCCACCAAGAACTCATGGATCCGATCTTGATCGATTACTTCCATGCAAATGACGCAATGGAATTATATTACATCGGGGTATTGGTCTGCACGTATTAGGAGCACCCGTAACATTCCAGTAATGGCAGCACTTGTAGTCTCACTCACTCATCTCCCTATGCCTCTCGTAGCTACAGGCCGTTACAACAAACCTATATGTATAGCTACATGAGGTCATTGAGGTGTGTTGGCGATGTGGGTCACCTCACCCATTTCCTCTTCTCCTCTTCTTATCTCCTCCTCTCTGCTCTCTCCTCTACTCCATTATTAGGGTGATACCTTACAAGTTACAGCACGTTAGATTAGAGGATCGTCCATGTGCATGTTGTAGACGAGATGCCATGCACGTGCTTCCTCACCTACTTCCTCAAGCACGGGTGAAGGCCTTTAAGGTGAAAGGATTTGTAGTATATAAATAATTATGATGCGTGCTGGGTGAGGTGCATTGAATGGCATTGAAGTCTTATTTGTCGGTGATGTATGGTTGATTTAGGGGGGTGAGTAATTGCCTGGACAATGCAGCCACTAGTGGATCTGTTTCTTCTGCCTGGAAGGTGAGAAATGGAAATGCACTCCCTCTTTTATTTAGAGCTGTGCATGTTGTCCTTTGTGTTAACGAGGCTCGTGCACTTAAGTGGCCCAACCAAACAGATCGGAGCGGTGCACCTTGATGGTAACGGAGAGGGTCCACCGCACAAATCCGAATCTCCACCAGATGATCCGGTTATTCCAGAATACTGTTGCCCGTCGGCTGAACTGCTGAAGCCTACCGTGGCAGACGTGACACTGGTTTAAGCCCCCACTCCGATGGTATCATCTAAGGCATTGCGCATTTTCCCTGGATAAGTTTACATCACAAGACATCTTTTTAATCGGATGATTATAAGTACACATAATTTTGTACAAAGAATTATATACTCGCTCATGGAAAATATGGCAGCATCCGATTATATGACTTTCCTTTTTAATAGGAAACAAGTATCATGTGTACCTTGATGGTAACGGAGAGGGTCCACCGCACAAATCCGAATCTCCACCAGATGATCCGGTTATTCCAGAATACTGTTGCCCGTCGGCTGAACTGCTGAAGCCTACCGTGGCAGACGTGACACTGGTTTAAGCCCCCACTCCGATGGTATCATCTAAGGCATTGCGCATTTTCCCTGGATAAGTTTACATCACAAGACATCTTTTTAATCGGATGATTATAAGTACACATAATTTTGTACAAAGAATTATATACTCGCTCATGGAAAATATGGCAGCATCCGATTATATGACTTTCCTTTTTAATAGGAAACAAGTATCATGTGTATATATTTTTGTGTATACTTCTATGTGCATGAAGTATTTCTCTTTCTAATTTAGGCAATGATTGATGTACACACTGTTGTACATTGATTTGTATATCATTAAGGACGGGTGCATGATGATGTCATGGCCATGGGATATGACACCCCTCTCTAATAAGGGATGGGTGTATAAGTTGATGTACATCAAATCTTTTTATTTTAAGTTCTTTAAAAAATATATGTTGTAACATTTAATTTTAGTTAATTATCACATGTCTCACCCTCTCCAACAAATACGTTTGCATTGACAAACATAAGCCCATTTGATTTCATCATCCTTAACGTTAATTCCTCACTTCACTCGTGGCCCACGTGTCACGGTGTGGCAGGTGGTCCTAAGTATTCTAGGTCACAAGAAAAAAAAAACTACAATATTATCAAGGGATTTAAACAAAAGGTAGAAATGCATAGGGGTATGCGGAGTGGTTTAGAGGCGGTACTAGCCTAATTTTTTGAAAACAATATTAAGTCAATGTGCAAATAGCTAGATAATTATATGCTCTAGCTGCATCAGTAATTGCCAATGAAGAACCTAACGCCAAGAACTAAGGTTTTTTGCTGGAAAGCAATAGTGGGGGCCCTACCTTTAAGGGATACTTTGAATAAAAGATTAAAAACTGTAGAAGCTAGCTGCCCTTTATGTGGAACTACTGCTGAAAGCTGGGACCACCACTTATGGGAATGTCAGTTTGCTAGAGCCTTGTGGTTCTTTTGGGGTTTGAGTGTCGAAAGAGATGATATGTACTGGTGGGAGTTAATTTTAAAGCTGGACCAGACGCTTATTGAGGCAGGACATCCAAAGTATATTGGTTTTTATACCATTCATGCATTATGACTGCATAGATGAAAAATTGTGATGCAAGATTTGAATCCTTCACCTCTCATGGTAATTGAGCGTGCTAGGAATTTGGCATGTTTCTATCGTGAGTGAAAAAGAGTGCAAATGTGTTGCAGTGCTGCGGTTCAGGAAGATCATTCCCAGCGGTTTCAGCAGTCCAGTTGTCCCCTGAATGCTCATCTGAAGAAGCTGAGACTGATAGGTTGATGCAGTTGTGGGTGATAGGTTTGCTTTGGTAGCTACGGTACTTACTGATAGTGTGGGTAACTGTCTAAAATGTTCAGCTTCTCGGGTTAATACAACCATTGCTGAAGAGGCTGAGACATGGGCCATTCATAAAGGCTTTCTTTTGGCCTTCGATGGTAGCTTACGAGAGGTGGCGATCTTGTCTGATGCCATTAATCCCGTAAGGTTGATTCTCGCCCTCCAGCAACTGAACTGGAGAACTCAGAGTGTTGTTCAGAACTACTCTGCAATGTTGAATTCAACTCCGGGGTTCTCTCTTGTCAAGGTTAGTAGATTTGATATCAGTCCTGCTCATAAGTTAGCACGCGTCCGTTTAGGTTGTAATCTTCATGGGCATTGGGGCCCTTCAAATTTACCTTGTTTGCTGTAAGGCTACTGAACTTGGGTGGTTTTCACCTGTAAAAAAAAAAAATTGCCAAGGATTAGACCACAAAGAATTTCGTGGTTGGAAACACATGGCCACTTAACTCGTGAATAATTTGAGAGGTCATTTGGATGGGAGATAAAATAATATATACATAAGATAAGTGGGGGGAGGAGTGTATATTTGAGCAATGGAATAAGTGAAAGATTAATCGGTACAATAAAATGATTAGTGTTTTGATGTAGTATTAATAAAAGTTTATTTAATATTAAAAATAGGAGTGAAAGAGATAGTTATTTAATATTATAAATAAAATTGAAAGTATATTAATTTGTTCAAATAAATTTTTCCATAAATTTCAACAAATATCCAAAGGAAGCTATTCCTTTACAGCACTCCTCCAAACAAACCCTAACGCTCAAGCAGATTAGCCCTCTCCTCCTTGCAGCAGAAATCACAACGGGCATAGCTGTGGGATTTGGATTCATTGGATGTACGTCCAATGATCCAAACATTTTTCTTACAGAGTAGGAATCTTTGAAGGTAGGGTAGGACTTAATTGGACGTGTCCCTCGGTACTAGCGTAGTCCAGCTGCATCTTGACAAGATCCTAACATCAAAACAACGAAATAAGGTGTAGGTCCTTTTTGGACACAATTAGATTTTTATTTGCTCCAAAATTGTACTCACATTTTGTCATATTCCCAACTCATGATGTCATTTTTTCACCTCTAACAAGGAAAAAGTTAGTATGTATAAGGAAAGTTATATTTTCTCTCCTTAGCTCTCTCTGATTAAAAGGTCGATTAAATTTCGTACCTCTTCACACAAACTTTTCCATAACCGAGTAATTTTAACATTGAAATAAACAATATTTAACACCATTATCTTATCACTCTCAATTTATTTTTATATCTTTTTCTTTCAAGAATAAAAATAATTGCAAGCTACGTCATCTCGACATGGGCCAAGCAATTAATCATTACACCATTTTAGTAGATTAATTTCTATGATTTTTTTCAAGTTTGGTAATTAATCTCACCATAATCCCATCCCAAAGCACCTGCACTCACGAGCTCCTCAAGGACCAAAAGTGGAGGTTACGTCTTCTAGGTAACCCATCTCAAATCATCCTATAACCGGAGGGCCTCGGGTGAAAAGCACCGGAAACGAATTCCCTCCTTTCGCGCCCCCATCCCCTCACCTTTCCCTCCACCCAAAGCCCAAATTCTAAAAACCCTCAAATCCACAATCCACAGAGGACGAAGGAGCTCCCTTCAATCAATCCCCACTGCCAATCGATCTCATCTGCCCTCCTCCCTTCTTCCCGCCGTCAAGGGTGACGCTTCTCTCTCCCCAGGCCGGTGTTGCCCCCTCGAGATCGACTGCGGAATGGTGCGTTACTACGACATAGACGACATTGTCATGGAGGATGAGGTATCCCGCCACGTCAATTAGTCTTCTAGTTTGTAAAGACTCAAAATTTTCCATTGGAATGATGCAAATTGGTATTATATGATCCAATTGCAGCGCCTTTCGGTTGTTTTTCGAGTGGGAGCTCATGGAGTAGGGCTGCTCGATCCTGGTTCCGACACAAACGATGTATGTTCTGATGTGATTACTTACTGTGATGCGACTTTATACGCATACATGGATAATTTGTAAAAGCGAAATTGGCTGTGGATATACATAGATGTGTTCTCTGGAAGGATATTTCTGCTGCATTTGTACATGGTACCTGTTTGCTTAATGGCTTTGTATTTACCATAAATAGCCTGCAGATTCATATCAGATAAATTTGATCCAAGCATGTGATGCAATGATAGATGATAAATTTGGTGGCAGACATGTGATTTTTTTTACTGGAAAGTTACTATCTGCATCAAGTAATTTGCCGTCGTCTACAACCCTAACTCTAGAAAAAGATTGGTCAGGGGTTGAGATTGGGTTGCGAACTTTGGCTCTGGAGTTGGCTTCAGAAAGTTATCCTCTGGAAAATGCAATATAATACATGTTACAAATTGACTGTGTTAGCGAGGATCGGCTATTTAACACAAGAATTCAAGAACGTGATTGAAAGTTGGGAATTGCACTGATAAAAAATGGTTAGTCTTCAAATTTGCAGAGTGAGTTCCCTTTGTTGTTCCAGGAGTACTGGCTTGAATGATTGTAACAAAAGGAATTGAGCATAACTGATATGAAACTGATCATAAACTGAAAGCAACAGGTTCTATTTCATGCCATTCATGTTTTGGGACATAGCCAAAGTAACCTCTAGATCTGGGGAGAATAGACTGAAGCCAAACTGTTGCCTCTTTACTGATCACAATGAGTTCTTACTTGTTATACTGTTATCTTCAATGAGTAATTTCATTGACCAGGTTTCCTTGAAATGATATATAGACATCACAACACCCAGATTGATTCACACGTGGTTTATTCAAATACTAATTTGCCACCCTCCTCCCAAGCTCTTTTCACTGCTATTACATATTGTCATTGTTGCTATTCATGTATTTATCTATCCCTCATCCATGCAGGTTGAAAAGGGTGCCAAAGTGGATTTGCCCTTCTGGCTTGCACGTGAGTTGTTTCTGCGACAAGCTGTATCAATCAATTTTCCTGCATGCTTCAGCCAAAAGTATTCTCTTTTTTTTTTTTTTAATTTTGTTGTGCTATGAAAAGTTCATTCAATTGATTTACTTTGGTAATAGACATGCTCTTGTCCATACATCCTCGAAGAGGAATAGTCGTTGCTTCTAGATGAAGTTGCTCAGAAGGACCATACTCGAAGATTTCAAATCACCAGAAGTTAGAACACCATTTATTGTCTTTATCATGGATGTCATGTCTCAGGCATTTTTTTTATTTTTAAAGGTTTTTATCACTTGCTGTTCATGGATGTAACAGTTTAAGTTTTGTATTTATAGCTTTTGACTGTTTTGAGAGAAAAGTCCTAATTATGTTTATTTTTTTCCTATGCAAGGACAAGAAAGGAAATCCAGGCTGATGCTGCTTGTGTAGATCTTAGAAGTCGATGCCCGTACTTTTATGAGTTGGGTTGCAAGATTGCCCCTCTGTAAGTTTTTAACTGAGATGAGTTCATGTTTGTCCTTTGATAGGGTTTTCCCTAGTCAGGCCTTACAAAAGCAAGCATGAAAAACAAGAACGTGGATATTGGTATCACCATTCAGATCTTAACATCGGTTGAATTTTTCAATAAGAGAACCTTTTAGCATAGTTTGTTTTCCGATATTTTTATTTTCCACTTAAACATAAATTGGTTAGATATTTCATTGTCACAATTTTTTAGCCAAGCAGAGAACTGCTTCAAGCTTACCTCTCACATTGATGATCTGTTAACTTTAGACTCTGAGATAGAAGCTCAAATCAGAAATTACAGTACCCTGAAACTTGAGTCTTCACCTTGGCCTGATCTAATTCAAGATATAAGGAAATTTTGGCATAGTAGGCTGAATCTTGGCAGCTATACCTTCCTCATTCTGGTGATGAATTAATGGCATCCTCTGGAGCTTAAAATTTTTTGTAGATATCATGTTTCTGGTACTAATTTTTGGAATATTGCATGCTGTGCTTTCGTTGTGTTATTTAGCATGGCATACCTGAAACATCATCCTCCCTTGATGCAAAAATCTATTTCCAAATATTTCTTAGTTCTTTTTTGTTTTGAACTAGAAATTGACATTTGAATTTTGGGGATCGTGTACCATCCAGCAACCCAATTTTGATCCATAATAGTATCTTATTAGTTTGGCCTATTTGTGAGAATAAGTTGAATTTATTTGCGACTTTGACCTGATGTCCAGTCTACTTTATGCACGTTCCAATTCCCATTCAAGGTCATTTTGCCAGTTCATTTTCTCATACTATTTGTAAATACAAAAAGGATTGGCGATAAAAGTCTTGGGCCCTTTCTGCGATACACTTTTGCCGGGAGGTACAAGGAAATACTTAGCAAGTCGCATAGCTCTCCTGCAGGATCTGTGCCAAAGTTCTTGCCACGTCTCTCAAAGGAAGAGACACAACGTAGGGTCATCTACTCCAAATGCTCTGTATTTGCTTTTATCTCATGTTTCTTTGTCTTATTTTTGACAATATTGACCGTGCGAAACTCTCTTTAAGTGTTTAAGGCAGCAAGGACGTCGATGGCAGATTTCAAGAAATGGCGCATGTGCAAGGCCAGGCTTGAGAAAGCCCCCATTTTGGGTAGGAAGAGGAAGGGTAATGTAACTGAGCACCTATCATCTCCTTGATCACCAACCTATGTTCCTTGGTAAGGTTTCAATTAAATAGCAAAAATATGTCCTGGTTTATTATTAGGCTACAGCATTTCATTGAAACTGGAGTCTTGAAGTCACTAAAGTGTGAGTATTAGATGGACATACAGGTGCATGAAACTTTTCAATGTGACCAAAGAAGTTAAGCCTGTTTTCTTGTATGCATTTAAGCCTGTACCTTGATTCACATGTTATGGTAACTTCCCAACTCCCTATTCGAGAATTCCTCAGTGTGTAGCTCCACCTATATGTGCAATTAACATGTTATTTCTTTTCAATAAAAGTTCTATTTATAATTTACTTAGGGCAAGGTGAGGATTACGAATCATGCTCTGCGTTAATCTCAAGGTGCCTCACATGGAGCCTCTTCTTTCATGGTTCTGGAATTTTAGGATGGTTACTGTGATCTCACCTTGTCAAATCCATAAGAATTTGCTGGGAATGTTACCTTCTATCACATACATGGTTACGTTGTGCATTCAGTGATTTCTGAAGTGAATGGGGCAAGTCCTCCTGTTTCAACTTTTTCTTGTTAGATAGAAGGGCAGCTTAGGCAGTAAGCAACCAATTCCAACGTATCCTTGATTATCACAAGGTAGAGGGGATAAATTTTGCACCCTTTGACTTGTAAGTTATCCTGGAATGACTTGTCTCCCTTCCTTGAGTATTGGTTCATTAGCTCTCAAATCTTGAGTTGTTCATGGTCTATATCTTGGAAATGAACATAGACCTAATTGTGCCACATGATATCCAAATGATGGGATAGCCTCGTTTCTTTAGGAGATGTTGGCTTGGAATTTTATCCCCAGAATGGCTATCTTAGTCTAATGATAGTTATTCTAAATGCCTCTAAAAAAAAAAGGAATAGTTATCCTTAGAATTAGGGGAAACAAGGGCTATTTCACATTTGCATATGTCATATTTCTTTCCTTTCACTGCTTGTTCGCCATTTAATCCCTTTCTCATTCAAACAATTGTCTGTAGGGATATGCCACTTATACAAATTTCCTATCCCTTCAAATTTATCCTACTTATTAAGCTAGGAATCGGGGATCGGCCTGAAGCTATAAAAATTGGGGTGAAATCACCTTTCAGCTTCTTTTGAAGAATCGAATTGGGTGGATACTACTTCGAACAATGACAGGTGTTTAGCTCCTTTTCAGCAAAAAAGAAAGAAAAAGGAATCCGTATTTTTAGCTTTTAAATTCATCACATCAAAAGTGCACATTCTGCATATTAGGTAGGCTAAGGTGGGCAGTTATTTTAACCAACTTGCTTTGATATGCATACCTATACCTAGGTAACTTGAAGGCATCTAGACATGCCTTTGGTCCAAGTGCAACCACAGAAGCCAAGACAGCCTGAGGCTTCTCTCTTGTATTCGTGATTTAGGAGACCACTGCTATACAGACATCAAAGGTTTGCCAAGCATGCTTTCAAACACATCCTTAGACCCTAAGGAGAAATACGCTCAGCTCTGATCCACCACCACCTCTACCTCCTGGGCTTGTCATGTAAAACGCCTCCGAGTCCCTGCTTCCTACCACTCTCTCGAACTTTGCCCTCATAAACATTACATCTATTGCACAATCATGACCGCCACCACCGCATCCAATCTGTGGCACATCTGGGTTTGAAACTTTGCTCACCAAAGAGCCCGCCGGCAACACTCCCGCACCTGCGGAGATAGCTCCAACGGTGTGAAAAATTCGACGGTCTTCATCGTTGAATGGCCTCGTAACTGCAAATCCACACTGTAGGCCATTGCTATACATAGTCCACACCGGTTCTTCCCACAAAGCGACCATCTTTGTGGTGCCCTTTGCGCCAACATGTGCCTTCTCGCATTCGAGAAGAATCCTCACAACGCCGGCGGCCATCACATCTATGAGGAAGCTTGTCGAGAAGGCGAGCTCGAGCAACAAGCTCGGCTCGTTCTCTGGTTCAACTTGCACTGCGAAGGTGGCCCGACCCTTCCTCAGACCGAACAGAGTTCCGGTCACTCGTCGACGCCTGCAGCCTCTGGAGAGAAGCGAGGGACGAGGAAGCTTGGGGGACTTGCAACTCGGGACGAAGGAGTGGAGGACGGATCTAAAGGAGGGGGAGTTGGCACTGGGTGACTGGCGAAAAGGGGACCATCTTCGCCACAGGGTCGAGGGGGGTTGGTTGGGGGAGTGATCGATGAGTGGGCTGAGGTTCTGGGCTAATTCATCTGGCTCGAAGAGGTGAGGAGTGGTGCCACCTTGCTGAGGGGTCATCGCCACTTTGCTCTCGTGCTTCTTTTTGTTTTTCTGCAGGTTTGGGCAGGGGGACGAGGCCATTTTCTATGTGTTTGGGTTGGAAGGGAAGAGAGGTGGCGGTGCATTTAAATATGGGGTGCTATGGCCTTGCTTGCTTAAACAGTGTGGCCTGCGAGGGAGAAATCTATGGGAGGAGAAGGGCTTTTCTTTGGCAGCGGCTTCTTCTTTGATTTTTTTTATTATTTTGCAAGGACTTCTCTGATTGAGAGATTATTAATTTTTAATATTCCGTGTCTTCTCGCAATAACTTTGGGTCAATTGCTCAAGTGTTGACTAACTAGTATTTTAATATTCCGTCACTTTGGCAGGTAACTTTGGATTGTTAATATTTTATTAACAAGTTTGTGTGTGGGATGCCAAAGCTGCATTCGATTGCACATCAATTTATTTAAGAGCTTTTTACGTACATGCAAAACATACTATATCCTTTAAAAGGTATAACATTATCAGTTTATTATTATCATTTTTCTATCATTGGGTTAGCAATATTGCTATTAATGTTACTTAAATTTATATATATTTTTTTAAGAAATATCTTTTAAAAAGCATCTAAATGGGATAAAGTGAGGTTACGAGATTTCCTCTTTGATTAAGAGATGTATAAGTATATTCAATCCTTAAAGTCTTAATCTTAAATGTCACACCATCTTGTAATGCTGAAGCATAGACCCTTCAATAGCAGTTTGGATCATTATATTTTACAATCACTTTATGCTTGTCACTCTTGTTAATCTTCACTAAAAATTGTTTCTTGATATGATACTTGGATGAAGCCAATTTAAATAGTCTAATATATTTGAAATCCTTCCCTATAATCATTTCACGATCTTCGGGAGTCTATTATGAAATCCCTACCCTCATAACCTCTAATATCATTATCAAGGTACTCACCTTTTGCTTCCAATCCCTCAAAATCATCACTGCCCTTAGATGAATCTTCAGGAATCACAATAAAGTCACTATCCTCGTATGAACTCCCAACTTCTTCATATAGAATCACTTGCATTGGCCTTCTACTCGCTCTAGCATGTTTTCTCGAGTGATGGCCTTTATTTGTGCTATCATCACTAACTACATGAACATCTGAGGGCTCATTTGGATCGTTGATTACGAGCCCATACCCCTTGTTTGGAGGCTTGTAACCTGTGTGATATATAACCTAGAGGTCAGAGCCAAAACACAGGTGAAATCTAATTTTGCCTTCCTCGCGGAATTGGGTTAATCCCATGTTTTATTTCGCAATGGCAATTCCAAAATTGGAATCTAGTGGTTCCTCTTATCCTGAAAATCTACTTTAGCCCATGATTTCTTCTATCATTGAGTTTGTGTTGTAAACTTCAGTAAATCTATTTATACACATTGCATTTTTTGTTTACTCGTAACTGATTCCTGCTTTCCATCTTCATCTCTACTAACTTTACTCATGTAATCTGATCTGATAATCTATATATTAATATGTGTGGCTAGGTGCTCTTTATTACCCAATTTTTCTTAGTGATCAATTTAATCTTTATTATTTTCCAATTAGCCCAATTATATCATATCAACTCATATGACTATGTTTGAGGCCATGCATAAGAACAAACCTAGAAGATTTTCTTTTACTTATAAACATATATAATTTAATCATACATGTTACATCCATATACGTATCTCATTTGCCAAAGTAAATAATTTATTATTACACTATAATATTTACCACAAATAACCAACTCAAAATAAGGGTATAAGGGCTTATTCACACATTTCTAATTAACTTTCCCTCCAATTCTACCTAATAATTATCAATTTATCCCTCAACAACATTCCCTTTACCAAATACACATAACACCCCAAACGTAGGATATCACAAATTTATCCCTCGACATAACCATAACCCATCACTCTCCTAAACACCAAAACCTATTTATCCCAAGATAAATCCTTTATCTCTTACATAACATTATTTATCCCTCAAAATTTATCCTATAATCCAAGCGTAGCCTTAGACTCTATTAGAAGCACTAATTCCCTTCTTAGGTTTTTTCTCTTGACCCTTCTTCCCTACCTTATTAGTTGAAGTAGTCTAACTTACGTTAACCACCACATCCTCCCTTAAGACAATTACGCAAGGTTGTAACTAGTCTAAATAATAATGTCCACAATACTGACATCAACTTACTTGGTAGGTACACCATTTACTCGAATCACAAAAGCAACATTTACTTCTCTCATAGCTAAAGCATCAACTTGATTGTTCATTTAAGCAACATAACAAGCAACAATTGTTGCTAATCTAGGACTACTCCTACACGGAACTTGTGGAGTTTTTTTCAATGGACTATTGAGTCTTCTACTAGGAATTGAGACAATCAGACTACCATCACTGCCATGCTTCCTAGGAGAATTTCTTGGCTCAAATTTTTTATTCTTAGGGTCGACCACTTACAATCTTCTTCGGCTTATTACTAGATCCACTAAGAGTGTTGTTATATGCTTTATTTTCATTTTCAGTTGGTGGTTGTGTTAAGTTAATTCCTCTTTTTGTTGCTTCAAGTGCTTCTGCCATATTTAGGTTTGAATTGTCCACTTTAGGTACATCATTAGGGTTTGCATTATTCAAGTTTAAACCAACCACACTAGGTTGAGTTAAGTTAACATAACATTTAGTTGTGCATAACATATCTCTAGGTAATTCTTTTCCTACTATTTTCATGTCCGACTTCAATTTTTCATGCTCATTCATCCTATCCAAATAGCACATTGACTCAATGTCCATGAATGTAACAATCAGCTCTACTAGGATTCCACACTTATCCATATGAGCATTGAACATTTGCATCAAGTCAAATTTAGTTTTTACATTAACATATTGGCGAGGCCTTACTTCAGTGTTCAGAAAGTCAATCGAGTAGGTTGACCATGCATCCACATACTCGTCAACACTACCCTTTCTGCACCGAGTATCCTTAGGTAGTCAACTAACACTACAAGAATATTAAGTATTGTCGACCGTTAAAAATGGTTGGCAATGTTCAAATAACCGTTGAGAAAAAGAGTTGAGGAATGTACTGTTGCTATTAGATTTTCTTGACCATTTTTGGACATTACTGTCAGGAAAAAGGCAGATCACCACTCGACGTTTGGTTATTTCTCTCATCTATCTTTGACAGTCGAGATAGTTTTTTCTCGACCGTTACAAATAAATGATCGATGAAAATATTTACGTCGATCGGTATTTAGGCGATCGACTAAGATCATATTCTCGACCGTTTATCAATAACGGTCGAGAATGTTTGTATTGTCGTTCGTTTGTCGAGAATATTAATATTTTCGACCGTTAGTATATAACGGTTGAAAATTTTAATATTCTCGTCCTATTTCAAACGGTTGAGAATATTAATATTGTCGACGTTTCTTAAATAATGGTTGATAAAGTTAATATTGTCGTCCATTAAAAATGGTCGAGACATCATTTTTTTTAATTTATGTAGAAGACCTGTAGAGAACTACAAATCTTGTAAAAATATAATCAATCACACAATTTAAAATATTTTTGCATCTAATTAAAATGCACAGAATCAAAATAAAATTTTCATATATAAAATAACGTATACAAAGCTTATTACAAACGATAATGTATATAAAAAATACAATCATGCTGTGGCACCAATGCCTCCAGCACCGCTACCACCTAAATCGTCGTCATCACGACGATCTCTATACTAATGAAGAGACAGGTGATCAATACCTCTCTTCTGAAGTAATGTAGCCTCGGCTCGACTGCTAGTTGTAATATCTCGTTGTAATATAGTGCAGAGGAGCGGTTACCAGTTTGATATAATTTATTACTCGGCAAAATAAAAGTTCTTCTCGAGGTCGAACTCAGGGAGCAAGCCGTATTCTAGAGATATACAGATTCTATTACAAAAATAAAGAGAGAGAGAGAGAGATGAAAGTTTGGCTTCTTCTTCTTCTCTTCTTTCTTCCTCTTTGTCTTCTCTTCTCTTTGGCTCTTGAGTCTTCTTCCTTTTGTTCTTCCTGTTTTTCTTCTTCTTCTTCTTTTCTTGCTTCCCTTCTTCTGATTTTTCTTGGTTGGACGATCCTGTCCTTCTCTTCTTTTTATCTTCTTTGTTTCTTCTTTTCTTGCTTCAGATCTTCCTCTCGTGTTCTTCTTCTTCTTTTCTTGCTTCTTCACTTGGCTTCTCCTTCTCTCTTTTCTTCTTCTTCTTTGTTTTTCTGCCTTCAGGACATCGTCTGATTTTCCAATCAGACGACTTAAATCGCTGCTGCTACAGTGTCTCTTCAGTTCTTCTTCTTCTTCCGCAGTCCTTCTTCTTCTTTTTCACCTGTGCCTGCACGCTCAAGAGTTCAACATCAGAGGGCAAAACCTACTCTACACCCCCCCCCCGCGTCTCTCTCTCTGAATTCGCTCTTAGGGCAGCTCTCCCAGAGCAACCGGGTAGTCGGGTACGCGGGTCGCGCCCGGGTCCAGGCCCACCGGCGTGCGGTGGTGAGCGAGGAGTGCAGTCGGGCTTAGTCGGGTTGGGCCAGGTCCGCGAGGCGTGAGCGCGGACGAGGCCGGGTAGTCGAGCGGGTAAAGGGGACCTCACCCCGTGAACTGAGGCGAACAGCTTAAGGCACTTTTTGCCTTTAAGCGCCCGTTCGCCTCAGTGGCTTTCCGAGGTGGGACTAAATGTCCCACCCCAATTTGGATGCCTGCGCGGAGGAAGCAGCGGCAGTCGAGGCGAAGCGCGAAGGCTTCGTGCGAGGGCTTCGCCTCAACTGCAGCCTGGCACTTCGCGAAGACACCTCGCACTGCCTGGGAGCGTGACTTGGGCGTGGCGCACCTGGGGCAGCAGGTGAAGAAGCTGCTTCGCTTCAACAATGGCGGCGGCGAGCGCAGGTACCTGCCCACAGAGAAACGGCCTCTCGGCCTAATCAGAAACGCGGAGGACCTTCGCCTTGGCACGGCGAAGGTGGTCGGGGGGTCTGCAGGCGGCGGGGCGGAGCCTAAGGGCCGCCCTAGGTCAAACTGCAGGTTGGGAGATGGGTTTGTTCGGTGGAGTTGCAGAGGGTGATTTGGGGGAAGTGGAAGGGCGGAGGTTGATCAGGGTGAGGGGGCGGAGGTTGATCAGGGTGAGGAGGCGGAGGTTCTGCGGTGGTCGGCGAGCCGTGTGGGTTGCTGGAGTGATGGGAGCGGGTCGCCGGAGCAGGGGCCGGAGGTGGAGAAGGTGAGGGCGATTGGTCGGATCGGGGGCGACAGTAAAGATGTAAAGTGAGGAAAAGGAAGAGGGGAGGAAGAGGAGGAGTTCTACCTACTTAGCAGGACGAGGAGGGGCCGGAGCAGGCGACAGTCGTATCGACTATCGCCGGAGAAGAAACTGCCTAGAGGAAGGAGCGACGGCGAGGAAAGGGCTGGAGAGGCGCACGCTGGGTGCGGCGTAACGCGGGAAGAGCGAGGGAGGGCAACCCTGCAGCTGGTAGTGCGGCAGAGCGACGAGGAGGAGGAGGGGCCGCCGGAGCAAAGGGGGCGTCTGTCGGAGTGGGAAGAGAGGAATTGAGGGGGTATCTCCGTCAGATCCAAGCTGAGAAGAAAGGCGGAGCGATGGGGGTATTTATAGGGGTAGTAACAGAGAGGAGGGCGGAGGGAGACGACGTATCTCTCTCGCCGGAGGACGGATACCCATACCGTCTGTGCGTTCGCACGGGCGGTATGGGTGGTGGCAGAGCTCAAGGGGGTGCTCCTGCGGTGGCTGACGACGCAGGGCACCCTCATTTGACCTGGCAGGCCCTCCCCCTTACCCTGCGCGGCGCCATGCTCCGCGCAAGGTTGCCGGAGCATGGTGCTGCTCAGGTTTTGCAGGAGGGACCTAAACGTAAAGAACGAAGGAGAGTTAGGGGCCAAAATGTGAGGGTTCAAAAGTTGAGGGCTAAAAAGTAAATATATGAGGACCAAAGTGTAAAGTTGGTCAAGAAGGTTTCCTCTTAGGCTCAAGTTTTTATACATGACTAATTGGGACCTAAGGATTATGATGGTGAATTTTATTTCCAGATTAAACCTTGTTTGACCGGTCAATTTACGTAAAAACCCAAATTAAGTTGTTTATTGGGCATGGTTCTCAATGTAGGTCAAAATGGGTTCTTAAGGCCAAATTGAAGGTTCTAAACCCTAGGGGTTATTTTTATATGAATTTTAGAGGGTTTATTTGATTTTTTCTCTGCCTCGAACCTCGTGCATTTAAGTGAGTTTGTTTTTAGGGTTACAGGATGTCATTTAATTCCTTGGAGTTGCTGTAGCCCTTGTTGAGTCATTTCATCCCACTTTTCTTCTTATTAGGTTGCTTTGACCTATGTTTGGATCCTAAGTTACCCTGTTTTCAGATTGGATTGGTGAAATTGCATTTTTACCCCTCAGTTTTTGTTTTCTTTGCAAACTCAGAATCTCTCTGAGCCAAGCCTTTCTAAGGTTATGTAGGAGCTTTTTCTTGCAAATCAGGGTTAAATGGTGCTAGTTTAGGGTTTGTGACGAGGTTCTCATCATAATGCCAGCAGGTCCTTGATGGTCTTGTTGGATTCCTTGGTTTGCATCGCGTTATCCCTTACTAGCATCGTTAGCTATTGATTCGCTAGGCATTCTCCTTGTCTTTGCGACGTAATGCCGCAATCTCCTTCATCTCGTGCACCTCAGCTGAAGAGGATGATGTTCCCCTTCTCCCATACCACCTCGAGACGGTCTCGCTCCTCACTGCGCTACGAACGTACCTGCCATGCTCAGGTGGCATGACGGTCCGGTAGGCCTCCTCTGTTATCAGTGGCTACTGAACTGTAGCAGAGTTGGCATCTTCAAGAAGATGCATTAAGTTGATCATATTATCCTGAAAGATATTGAATTACGTTAAGTAATTTCATTTAATTATATAATTACGAAATCAAATAAAAGTATTGTCTTTTTTAATTTACGTGTCTCTGTTGGTATGTGTCGTGAAGCCACTCTATTTCCGTCATCACTCATCTTGCTATGAGTGACTTTATATACTCCCACCCGATCAAGTTGCGCACCTTGATGGGGGCGGATTACAATAATTTGAAACAGTTAATTTTAACAAAATTAAAAGTTTTCGTAAGGTTTAAAAGAAAATAATAATTAAAGGTACTTACGTATATGAATTTCATTGAGCCTATACTCCTCCTACCCAAGATATGGGTCTTCAGTGGATCCTTAGCCCTATTTTCCTTACTCTTCTTGGCCTGCTCCTAAAATAAAGGTATAATTTATTAACTTAGAAATTAGTTAAATAAATGATAACATATGAAATACTTTTATTTACATCACTAGATCATGCCAATGCTCGTACGTTTCCTTCCAAGTGTGTGGTGTATCAAATGAGGTGCATTATGTAATGTCTCATCATGATTCATATTCTTATAATACTAAAAAATGTAATTGTAATGTTAGAAATAATATTTGAATTATGATAAAGGAAATAAATAAATACAGTTAAAATTTATCTTTTACCTTATTCTTCATCTCCAATCTCCAATCTTTATGAATTTTCGTTGCGTGCTTAAGGATATATTTGGCGATATTTGGATCATCGCCCCAATTGAAGGTGGCTAGAATTAATAAGAGAATAGAAATTGCTACATAACTTATACTTATATAAAGTAATGTATATAAGTTATTAATTTTTACCAATTACCTCTAACTCTCGAATGAGCTGCCTCTTTAGGTCGTTTGGCACCTTCCTCCAATCGAAGTAGGACAGTGGGATGATCGCTTTCGTCAGCATACCCAGTCTGCTGACGAATGGAGGATAGTCCATTGCTTCCTCTGCTGGTGTGATCCGCACTAAAATGCGGACCTCATGCGGAATTCTCTCTAAGTCCCTATTCTGCGTGGAACCTCTTCCTCTACGTGCACCTATAAGATAGAATTATAACATAAAATTAAATTACGAATAAATAAATAAATCGTAACATTTACCAAACCTTAAATTCATATCTAAACTGCAGAAGGATGGTGGTGGTGTAGAATATCTCAGTTGAGAAGGATCTAGGTCAGCCATCTGCTCTGGCTGATTATCCAAGCCAATGTCCTCCTCATCAACTGAAGTATTATCCTCCTCCTCCTCATTAGTGGTCGCATCCTCCTCGTAGTCAGAATCCTCTGCTGGTAGATCTATCGGAGGAGGCATTGGACTCTTCTCCTTCCCCCTACCTCCTCGCTCCTAACTCTGAAAATATCGAGCCACATCTCCAGGCTTCAAAAACTACTGGCGAGATGCCTAAGGCTGAGTGGGCTACTACCGGCGGTGAGCCTGAGGCTAAAGCTGTTGGTGGGGGGCCTCAGGCTACTGAGAGGCCTGAGCTTCCTTCCTGCGACTCCTATTAGCCTTCTTGAAAATAACCTACGTAAAAACATTACAAATAATTAAATATTTTTTTAAAAAATTCGGCAGCATTTCCCTATATATTGTGATATTTCAAAAATCATGTATAAAATAAGAATACAAATAAATGAAAATAAAATAAGCGTATATAAATGAAACCGATAATGAAATGATATCTCCCTTCCCCTCCATTTCCCTCCCCTTCTCCCTTCTTTCTTCTCCTCTTTTTCTCTTCCCCTTTCCCCTTCCCATTCCTCCATTTCCCTTCCCCTCCCCTCCATTTCCCTCCACTTCTCCCTTCCTCCTTCTCTTTCTCCCTTCTCCTTCCCATCCCTCCATTTCTGTTATCCTCCCCTTCATTTCCCTCCCCTTCTCCCTTCTTTCTTATCCTTCTCTTTTTCTCTTCCCCTTTCCCCTTCCCTTTCCTCCATTTCCCTTCCCCTCCCCTCCATTTCTCTTATCTTACCCTTCATTTCCCTCCACTTCTCCCTTCCTCTTTCTTCTCATTCTCTTTCTCCCTTCCCCTTTCCCCTTCTCATCCCTTCATTTCCCTTACCCTCCTCTTTATTTTCCTCCCACTCTCCCTTCCTCTTTCCTCTCCTTCTCTTTCTTCCTTCTCCTTTATCCTTCTCCATTCTCCCCTTCATTTCCCTTTCTCCTTATTCTTCACATTCAACAGAAAACATTCAATATACAAAAAAATAAATAAATGATCATTCCACACAAAAAATAAATCTAAGTGGGCGCACCCCACACAAAAAATAAACCTAAGTGGACGTACCCCACATTTAACATGATAACAACATTTTAAAGAAAAAAATAGTAAGAAACTCACTATAATGACGAAATGGTCCACAAACTGTGCACAAACAGTAGGAGAATGCAAAGAACCTATATGAGAAGGTAATAAAATAAATTTCTATTTTGAAATATAAATGAATATAAACTTTGATAAAAGCTAAAACAATTTAAAGAAAATTTAAACAAAACAGACAACTACGAATCTTTTAAATTATTTATATTTATGGTTATGTATTAATATTTTGATAAATTACTTTATGTCAATGCAAGTTGCATCAGGGGTAAGCTCTTCACTTTGTAGGTTTGTTGATATGCTTCAGATTCAACATCTAGGTGTAGGTCATTTTCTGCATCGTATTGTTCACGCGGTTGAGCTCTAATTGGTATAATCCACTCATTTCTACTATTATCAAGCACGTAGAATACTTGTGCTAATTGACAAGCTAGTGTAAATGATTCTGATGATTGGAGAATGTGACGGTTATTACTTAAGCTCAAGAAACCACGTTTCTTATCGACTTTGAATCCAATGCCTTCTTTAAAAACATCAAACCAATCACATTTGAATAAAATCACCTTACGGTCAAACTTGAAACTTATTTCCACAATCTCTTTAATTTAACCGTAATACCCATCACAATCAGTGCTTAGATCACAACTAACGACAACTCATGCCTGTTGCATGTTCTTCGCATCATCAATGAATCGTACTCTGAATCTGAAACCGTTAATTATGTATCCTGAATGGTAACGTCCGTATGTTAAAGGTATATCAGTAATTACATCAAAATCTTGTACCCACCGTTGATCCCCATCTTCTTTCAGTTTATTTACACGATCCTTGAATCAATCAAGGAACTGCAAGTCGTGTGTAGATGACATAGAGGATGCTTTAAATTCATTGTAAAATTCATTCACTTCTAGAATTTGTTTCAGAATGTACAAGTGTGCCAATCATCGGTTCATTTTCGAGATGGGTTTAACCTCCGTCCGGAGGATTGACCTTCCTCCAATGTTAAATATGGACAGACAATCTTTATCATTGCCATTAAATTCTCCTTCATGGTTCTGTTCAAGACGATTAAATTGATTGTCTATTTCATTTATGTACATGGCACAGAAGTTAATACATTCTTCTACAAGATAGCCTTCAACGATTGACTCTTCTGGCTTAGCCTTATTCAAGACAATCTTTTAGTTTCTTCAAATATCGTTCAATTGGATGCATCCATTAGTACTGCACAGGTCCAGCAATTCTTGCTTCATTCGAAAGATAAAGTGTGACATGAACCATCATATCGAAAAATGCAGGCGGGAAACTATGTTTCATTTTACAAAGTGTGATCTGATGAGAGACTCATCATGGCTCTTAAATATTCTTAATTAACTAGAATCCCTAGTTAATTAGCTAAGAATATGTCTATTGTTATGACTCGAACCCGGCCCCTCATGGAACCCAAGGACGGCTCACCTCGACTAACCCCAAGATCCAATTGTCCAGCGAGAAACAAATCAAATGCAAAGATAAACATTTTCACAAACAACGCATGCAACGTAGCTAAGCAAATAAGAAAAAAGTAGCAACGAAAAGTAGAACATAGTTAAAAAGAACAATGCCACAGGTGGAAAATAAAGTTCACTAGCTATCCATCACGACAACTACAAGACATAAAGTAACGATATAAGTTCCAAAATACTAAAAGTACTCACTACAGTGAAAGTGTCTCAAAAACGGAACGGGAAGGAAACAAGCTATTGCTAGGCTCGACTAGGTCCAACATCTTCTGCAGCCAGAAGTATTGGCTGCTCAACTCCCTGACCTGAACATGTACAACTATTGTCAGCTAAACGTTGAGTAGAGTGGTCACATAAGAACATCTAATGCAGTAAATAAAAGGAAAGTAGTAAATCATTCATACATTTTTCAGTATTTAGCCAGTTATCATCCGGTTCTATTTATAATCACCATATGTTAAGATTCGGTTATTTTGGTAAGGGTCCATATCATCTCTTAATCCACATGTTCCCTAAGGGAACGATCTTGATGCAGTTTTCCCATGATGCAGGATGCGTACATGACACTCTCCTAGCCGGGAGAGCACCCTGTGGTAGTCCAACACCTGATTTACCACCCCAGGGTCATGGTCGCGACGTAGCAGTGACTACGGCACGGGCGATAAGCGCACAGGTAGTTACCTCGCATTGGCATGCAGTTAGTCCTCTTCACTAGCGGGTACGCTCTCACGTACAGCACAGAACAGAACATGGGCCACACTCCTTAACAGTCTACGTACCCTCGCCCAACTATCCTGGTTAGCCCAGTGGGCCCAACAGGAGTCGGTGTATGGAAGCCATTCCTAACCTCGGGTCTCAACCCAAGGGGTGGCTAACTCTCTCCCTACACAAAGTGACAGTAGCTCTTCTCGGTACCACGTATGCGAGGGCTAGCCTATTCTCTCTACACAAGGGGTGATTAGCTTTCCTCAGTACGTGCGTACATGAGGGCCAGCTTATCCTCTGTAAAAGGGGTAATTAGCTCTCCTCGGTACGTGCGTACATGAGGGCTAGCTCACGTCCAAGTTAGAGCTCAACTAACAGTCATGTCTCATGGTAAGCAAATTATTTCGTAACCATCAGAGTTTCCATGTTACAGTACTTAAGCTATCTTTCTAGTTCCCCATAGGATTCATCATAGTACTCGTTTCATTTCATTACATGGCATGTATCTCTGTTCACATTCTAGTTTCTTATTCATATAACATGCAGCTCGTGATTTAACAGGACAAGTAATCATCACATCAATTTAAGTATTCAATTACTCACAGTAGGGAATTTAACCACATGCATTATCAATTTATAGTAAGCAAGGTTCATGCATCGAATATAAATATTCATATTCTCAGTCCTAAGGTTCATCTCATGTCCTAGGTTTCGAGCAGATATTTCTAATTTAGCATGCACTTTAATAATTTAAACCACATGAGTAGAGAGGATCACTCTACCAAAGTGTACGGGAGATATGGGGACACAAACGGTGGATCCCGATGTATCCGCGGGTCCCGTGTGCACTATGGACTGGAAACCTATTCCAAACAGTTGATCACACCAATTATTAACATTGTTGACTATTATGTCAAACAAGTTCAAAACAGTATGGATACGACCCTAATACGTAGGAAATTCCGAAAGAAAATCAACGGTACTTTGTTTGCGCAAAATCGACTTCGTTTGGGCCCTGAACCACCTCAAACACACACACCCTGACCAAAATTAGACGTCTGGGGAGAGTCCCAAATGTCTTAAACGAGCGTAGGATCTTACCTTGTGTTCCTGCGTCTGTCCCCATCGTCTGCTTTCCCTCACAGCCGTCTGAGGGTGTCTCCAGATGTCTGGCACTGCTCCCAGTCATCTGGGAGAGCAGTCGGACGTCTAACGCTGCTTCCAAACATCCTAAAGTATCTCAAATGCCGCGCCAACGCACCTTCCCAATGTCTCCAGCACCTTGGCACTCTATGTGCTTACCAGACATCCTGAGTCTATTCCAGATGTCCGACGACCCCTCCAAACGTCTGGCGAATGTTGCAGAAGTCTGAAACTGCGAAAATGATGCCCATAGGACTTCCTCGCGAGCCCTCCTCTTGCGCCTGAAGTTGCAGCAGCTTCCCGCAAATGGCAGCTCAGGAACTCCTGCCGCCCTCCCTCTTCCTCCCGCACACACTCCTCTCCTCTGAGCTCCTCTTGCTCCCCGCTCTCCCTCTCCTCTCTCACTCACGCCGGCTACAAAGGAGAAGGTGGAGGGGGGTAAAAGAGTGCGTTGGGGGTTAGAGAGTGGAGGAGGGGGGTGTTTTATGGGGGAGTGAGGTATGGTGTGTGATAGTCGTCTTTTGTCGGTGTTTTAAAATATATTCGTTGCAGTATTACCATGAAAAGCGATTATCAATTTAAGTTAATTTATTACTCGAAATTTAGAATGTTCCGAGGTCGAACTCAGGGAGCAAACTTAATTCCAGAAGCATACAAAATTCACAATTCACTACAATATACTACTTTACAAAAATTAAAGAGAGAGGGAACAAAAATCTCTTCTTTTTTTCTTACTTTCTTCTCCTCTTCTCTCTTCCTTCTCTTATTTCTCTGCCTTTTCTTTCTCGGACGTCTGATTCTTTGAATTAGATGCCTTATCTGCCTCTTGCTACAGTGCCTTTGCAGGTTCTTCTCCTCTTAGCTTCTTCTTCTCTTCTCTGCTCGGCCTTCTTCTTCTTCATTTCCTCTGTGCGGCAGGCTTCCCTCCTCTTTTCCTTTGGCTTTCTTCTTCAGCTCCTTCTTCTGTTGCAGCTCTTGGCTGCTTCTCCTTCTCTTCTCTTCAGTCGTGTCTCTTCTTCTCTCTGCTGCGCTCCCTCCTTCTTCAACTTCTGCTGCTCTGTGTGGCTAAGTCCTCAGCCGCCCCTCCTCCTTTCCTCTTTTCCTGCTTCCCTGCACAGTAGAAGATTAGGCAAAACCTAACCCCTACCCACCCTACGTCTCTCTCTCTCTTTCAATATTCACTCCAGGGTTCGCTCCTAGAGCCTTAATCGTGTAAGCGGGTCGGGTATCACGCCTGGGACCAGGCGCACCGATGTGGGTGGTGCGCGAGGAGTGCTTGGTCGGGTAATCGGGTTTGGACCTAGGCCCGCGGGGCGTGAGCGCGGGCGAGGGCAGGTGCGAGCGTGTGGCACGTTGCACGTGCGTAGGCGAAGGACCTGACCCCTGTGTATCGAAGGCAGACAACTAAAAGCACAAAATCCACTTAAATCACTCAGACAGCTCACGACTTACCGAGGTGGGACTAAAAGTCCCACCCGCTGCTGCTGGCAACTGCAGGAGAGCGGCTTCACGATTGGTGCAGCTGCAAGTCCCGCGGCACCCTTTGTTAGGTTGGACTTACGTACACTTGCAACTCGCACAGTCTGGAAACCTGGGAGCGGACGATTATGGCCTGGAGCTGGAGAACAGTCGAGCTCGAGTCATCGCTAATGGCGGTTGGGAGCTCGACCCTGCATGATATAAAAGGCGCCTTGCGGCTCTATCAGACCACAGGAGGACCTTCGCCGTGTCACGGCGAAGGTAAGGCAGTAGGTGGTAGGTCGCAGGGCAGCCTAGGCGTGCGTGCCCAGGTCGCTCTGTGGCCGGGTTTATGGGTTAGGTCGGGGGGCGTTTGTGGTGGTGTAGGCGGTTGGTGAAGGTACGAAGGATGATCAGTGGGAGGTGGCGGAGCTTTTGGGATGTTTGGCGAGGTGGATGGGTGAGTGGAATGACGGGAGCACCTCACCGGAGGTCTGGCCGGAGGTGGAGAAGGTGGTGATGGACAGTGGCAGTCGAGGGATGATTCGTGAAATAAATTGAGGGGAATTGCAGAGGGGATGGAGAGGAGTGTTTCTAACCTGTTTAATTGGACGAAGGGGGAGAGATGGCGAGCGGCACGTATTTGCCGTCGCCGGAGACAAAGGAACCAGTGGAGGGAGAACGGCGACGACGACGGGGCTAGAGGTGCGCGTGTGGGTGTTGCACGACTCAGAGGAAGGAGGTGAAGACAGCTCTGCCACTGGTATTATGGCAAAGCGACGGGAAGGAGAAGGAAAAATCGCCGGAGCCTGCTGGTCACCTGGTCAGAGGGGAAGGGAAGAAATTTGGGGAAGAACTCTGGCCAAATCAAGCTCAACCGAAGCGGCAACCCCTGCCACTCCTTAAATAGGTGCTGGCAAGGAAGGAAATACGAGGAGGAGGCGTGGGCTGGTCGCTAGAGACGTGGCCGGAAAAGAGACCCATACCTCTCACGCATTCGCACGAGAGGTATGGGTGCCGACAGGGCATGGGAGGTGGTTCATGCGGAAGATGACAACACAAGGGACCCTCCTCTCGTTTCTGGGGTCGGCTCCCATACCCTGCGTGGCGCCATCCTCCGCGCGAAGTCGTCGGAGGTATGGCCTACTGCTGTGGGTGGCAGAGGGACCGGTCTGAAGAAAACAAAGGGAAAGTTGAGGGGGTAAATGCAAAAATTTAAAAAGTTAAGGGTCAGAAAGTAATTACTAAGGACCAATTTGTAAAGTGGGTCAAGGGAAACTTTCCTTAGGTCCAAATTTTGATATAATCCTAATTTGGACCTAAGGAATCCAATGGTGAAGTTGGATTTTAGGTTTGACCACGTTTGATCAGTCAATTTGCACAAAAATCCAGATCAAGTCAAAAATTGGGTATGGTTCTCAATCTAGGTCAAGATAGGTTCCAATGGCCAAATTGAAGGTTCTAAACCCTAGGGAATGTTTTTTTTATGAATTTTAGAGGGTTTAATTGATTTTTACCTTGCCTAGAACTTCGTGAAGTAAAGTGAGTCTGTTTTAGGGTTGTAGAATGTCATTTAATTCCTAGATGTCGCTATAAGTCTTTTTAGACCAAATCGTCCCACTTTCTTTCTTATTAAGCCCATTTGACCTGTGTTTAGACCCTTAGAAATCCCATTTTGGTAAAATTGTAGTTTTATCTCTTGTGAATTGCTTTATACTCAAATTTATAATTCTCTGATTTAGGCTTTCCCTTAGGTTTTGTAGGAGCTTTTGTATACTTATTTAGGTTAAAATGTGCTAGTTACGGTTCATGATGAGGTTCTCATCAGTGTGGTATGGGGGTGGGATAAGGTGGGGATGGTGAGGTATGGTGGTAGGGGTATGGTGGGTGAGTAAGGTGGCGTGGGTGAGGTGTATGGGATGTATGGTTGGGGGTTACGGGGTTAATTGTGTTAAAACCCCTCAAAAACTAAAATACTTCGCATCGGATCCTTTTGCTGCGTAGAAATTACGATAAGGTTCTTAAATTTCGGAAAAAAATCGAAACGACTATTAGGAATGATCATTTCATCTATTTAAGGGTTAATTATAATATAAGGGACAAATTGTTAAGGGCTACAAAAATAAGTTAAAAATATCAAATTAAATGTCAATTAATATTATTAATAATTTAGTTAATAATTTGGACTCGAATTATAACCATTTAGTTACTTATTTAATATTTAATTTAACATTTGTAATATTTAAATATAAGTATGTAATTAACTTTAGTAATTTAATTAATTAAATAAATATAGCTAAAAAAAGAGCAAAAACATTAATACAAGGCATATATATAATATTTATCTAATTTATAATCATATCTGAAAAGTTGAAAAGGAATTAAATTAAATTAAGCTTAAAATACCTCTGTTTGCGTTTAGGTCCTTAGAATTCATTCCAATTGAGTCATTTTATTCACTTTTAGGTCCTTATGTTTATGTGCAAACGGGTCCCTGTGAACACTGTCTTCTTCTTCCTCTTCTTCTTCTTCGTCAACGTCTGGACGGCTCTCGTAAGTCAGTCACCGCACCTTCCGATCACCGCCCATCCTTCGTCAGAACACCTTCGCTCAAGTTGCTGAGCTTCGGCTCACTCTCCCCTTTCCATCCAACGGTGTAGATGGTTCACTAATCCTATTTAGGGTTAGAACTTAAGCTTACCGATGTTGGAGACGACACCGGTGGTTTCTCTGAACCTAGACCCTCTTTTGTCCAGATACATCCCTCTCTACCACCACCGCAACCTATAAATAGCTATCCACCCCTCCGATTTCAAGGGTCGACTCCCTTCCCTCTTCCCCCATCGTAGTCGACGATAGTCTATTCTTCTTCAACCTCTGACGACCTCTCATCACTCCTTTGGAGCGTCTTCGCTAGAGGCGTTCGCCTCCCTCACCTCCTCTTCCTCTCCCACGGTTGTGACAGGGCTTGGGAGTACGTCGCCCTCCTTCCTCTTCGTTCCCTTTCTCGCTGAAGCTCTATCTCCAACCTTCTAATTTCATCCTCCATTACATGGCTTTTACGAAGATTTCTTTCCCCTACTTTGTCCAGGTAACAGTAGCTAGCTAGGCATTAGTTTAGATTAATTAGGTAGTTAGTGTAATGTTAGTTAAATTTTAGATCGTCTTCCTTGACTCCAGCGAGGCCAAGTTTGGCCTCGTTGGACTTCTATTTCACTTTTCATGCACCTGCTCACCTTCCTCTTCCCCTTACGATCCTCCTACGCTTCTTTCCGTTCCTTTTTAGCAGCTGTAATGCCCAGTCCATCATCACCTTCACCGGCGACCTCTGCTGTCTATGGCGGAAGTCTCAGAGCTAGAGCACACTCATTCGGGGCCCTCCACCGCCTCTGCATCACACAAGGGCCCGTTCTACTTCTTAAATCACTTAATTAAGCATCTAAACGACTAAATCACCTACACCTTCACCTGACACCTCACTGTCTATGGTGAGGTGTTTAGAGTTTTTCTCACACCCAATTAGGTCCTCCATCACCCTCACGATACCTTAAGGACCTTTTCTACCTAATCAATTGCACCTATAAACAACTACACACAAAATGCCCAAATTTTCCAACCTCCTGAGCTAGCTGTCAATGGCGGCTCAAGAGGAGTAGTTCCACCTAATTAATCACTCCTACACCTTCGCTTGATCCTACTGAAGTGTTCCCCTCATCTAATTTTGAGGGAGATCAGTTCTTGAGTTCTGTCGAACTCAAGATGTGAGCTCACTGAATTCTTAATGAATTCAGCCTCAAGTCCTTCAATTGAAGCATCCATTGTCTTCTTGAGGTTCCTTGCAACCTCAGGAGCTTGTTGAGACCAATTATGGTCTATTATATGAAGTTTTCAACTCCAACACCTATTTCTGAGTTCATTGAAGCTTCGGCAAGCTCCGGCGAACGGAATTTGAGCTTTAGCCTTTAGAACTTCTTGAGAAGCTCCAAATTGCTTCTTCTCAACCAAAGGATTAAATTCCAGGAGTCAAAATTGTGTTTTAATGAACTGAGCTCCTTATTGGGCTTTGTCTTCTCCAACTATGGCGGAGTTGGAGAGACGATTCTGTTAGGGTTTAGAATTCTCATTTAGGTCTAGAAGCATGTGCAGAATCTAGAGAATCCATTTGTGATCTAAACATGGTCTGAGAACTCCTGGACTCTTCTGCTGAACACAAGCACCTTTCACCTCAAGCGACGATGCCTGAGAACACCTCCAGACTTAATAAAACTTCATTTTGAGGTGTTGAATGAATTCTTGAGGATGAATTAGGTTTATTTAGGCTTTTAATTTGATCTAAGAAGCTAAAAATTTGAAAGTCAACTCTAAAGGTTTCTAAGTCAAACATGAGCCATTATAGAAGATTAAATGGTCGAAACTCTGAATTAATGGGTTGATTAAGTTTCTGGAGCAAATTTGAGTTCATTTAAAGTGATTTAGTTGTGTTTTATTGAGGATTAAATGAGAATTGGATTTCTGAGCAGTTTAGGTTCAAACTGGAACCCAACACTGTTCGCAGTGTTTTTGTTGAGATTCAAACCTAAATCCTGCCCAAATCGATTACTTTTCACCTCCTGAAACCATTCAAACCTCTTCTTGAGATTGATTCCTCTCTGTAAGGCGAATTCGAGCTCAATTCCAAGCTTTGTGCTTCTAGAACGAAGCTCTTGAGCTTTTGCTACTTCCTGAAGCTTTTTCCTGACATCTAAACCATTCCATTAGGTGCGGAATGATTCACTGAAGGCATTCAAGCCTTCAGTTGAGAGCAAAATGCCCTTCTGCAAGTTAAGAGACATGTTCTCTTCTCTGCGGTTGTTCTGCCTTGTTGGAACAGACCGCTTCATCCCAGGAATCGAGGGATCAATGATGATCTTAACACCAAATTGGTGTTACAATTGGGTAGAGCTCATCTACAGCTCTCGTTCAAGCCTTTGCTCGACTGATTTGGCCCAATGAGTCACTAGGAATCTTCAAGTGAAGATCGATCTGGAGCTGCTGCAGATAGTCCCACACTGAGAACTTTGGAGCGCACGACATGGTATAAGTTGATTTTGTGCAATGACCCTCTCGGTTGTCAACGTAGGGCGCAAAGAAACTCTTGAGCTTAGCATGGGTGCGTGCAGGTGCACATGCCCGGGGGTGTGTGTGTGCAGGTGCATGCATGTGGGCCCGTGTAGGCATGGATGTGAGCGAGCTTGATTGGTACCAGTACTGTGCATGATCTGAAATGAACTATAAAATCCATGAATTAAGTAACTAGGCACGGGCTTAATAGGGTTTAGTCCCACCCGTAAGGGTGTTGTGTATCCTCGAAAAGCCTGTACCACCCATTAAACAAATTTTTGATTAAGTAAAGGATTAATAGGTTAAGTGAGATCTAAAATTGACTAAGTGTGGAATTAAAGAAGGCACAGTAAAGAGCTTAAAGAGAAGCGAGCTTAAGAAGAAGAAAAGAAGAGAAAAAGATAGAGGAAATAAAAGAGGAAACTAAGTAGCAGAAGAGAAGTTCAGATTAAATCTGAGAGAGCTCGTAAGTGAAGAAGAAGATGAAGTAAAAGAGAAGGGATAAGAAGAGATAAGAGAAATGAAAGAATGAAATGAAGAGAAATCAGACGTTCATGCTTTATATCAGAAGTCTAATGATGAGAGCCTCATCATGAGCCCTAACTAACTCATTTTGACCTAAGAAAGAGAATAAGAGCTCCTACATAACCTAGAGAAGGACCTAATTCAAGGAATAAGTGTTCTGAGAAGAAAATATGAAATAAAGGTTAAAACTGTAATTTTACCATTGCAGTACATAAACGGGATTTCTCAGAGGCAAAACATAGGTCAAATGGTCTGAATAAGATAAAAAGTGGGTTGGTTCAATTAGAAATGGGTTAATGTGCAGTCTAGGAATTAAATAACATTCTATAACCCTAAAATAGATCTGCTTAATTCAACAAGGTTCTGATCAGGTTAAAAATCAAGTAAACCCTCTAAAATTCATGGAAAAATATCCCCTAGGGTTTAGAACCTTCAAATTGGCCTTTGTAACCTATTTTGACCTAGATTAGGGTCCTAGCTCATAAATTGACCTAATTTGGGTTTGTGTGCAAAATGTCCAGTCAAATGTGGTCAAACCTAAAATACAACTTCACCATTGGATTCCTTAGGTCCAAATTAGGTTTGTACCAAAATTTGGACATAAGGGGAGGTCATCTTGACCTACTTTGCAAAATAGTACACCCAATTACATTTTGACCCCTATCTTTTGAAAACCATTGCACAAACCCCCCTAACTTCCTCGCCACTCTTACAAACAAGTCCCTCAGCCATTAATGGGGAGAAATCCTACTCCGGCGAGGAATGGAGGGGGAGTACTCCCTGATTCCTCAGAGATCTCCTCCCAGATTTGGAAGGGAGATTCTCTGAGGAATTCCCTTCCATCTGAGCGTGGTCCTGATCTCTGATTCACACCTAATCTCTCGTGCGAATGCATGAGAGATTTGGGTATCCCACATGATTCCTACTCCGGCGAGGACTCTTGCGTTTGGAAGCTTGTCTTCCAAGCACATGAGCCCCTGCCAGTGCCTATAAAATGATCCTTGACCCTGGCCGCACCTCCTCAGCTCGACTTGGCTAGAGTTCCACCCCAATTTCATCTTTTCTCCTCCGGCCAAGTAGTCCAGCGAGCTCCGGCAAGTCACCCTCCTCTTTCTCGTCGCTCTACCACCATACCAGTGGCAGAGTTGTCCTCACCATCCTCCTCCGCATCACGCAACACCCGTGCGAGCATCTCTAGCCCCGTCGTCGCCACCGTCTCCCTCCACCGGACGCCGTCTTCTCCGGCGACAACAGGTACTGCCAGTTGCCATCTCTCCCCCTTCGTCCACTTAATTAGGTTAGAATCACTCGTCTCTATCCCCTCTTCAATTCCCCTCAATCTATTTCACAAATTACCCCTTGACAGCCACTGTCCACCGCCATCTTCCCCATCTCCGGCCAACCTCTAGCAAGACGCATCCGTCACTCCACACCTCCACACGTCTTGCCACCAACCTCTTCACCTCCTCCACAGTCCACTGAACATCATCCACTCATCTATTGACCGCCTACACCACCCTAAACGCCCCCCAACCTAACCCATAAACCCGGCCACAGGGTGACTTAGGCACGCATGCCTAGGCCGCCCCGCAGCCTGCCACCTACCGTCCCACCTTCGCCTTCGCACGGCGAAGCTTCCCATGTATTTTAATGGGGTCGCAAGGCCGTGACTGTGTGTGATAGATTTTCACCACCTGCCGCCATTAGCGACGGCTCAAGGAGGTCGCGAGCTTCATCCCAGGCTGCACGCTCCAGGTGTCAGGGTCCCAGAGGAAGCAGATGCGTGCGTGAACTCAGACAACAAGGCAATTGGTTTGGCGAGGCCTTCAGCTGTAGCAATTGGAAGAAGTCATCCGCCTGCAGGTGCGCGCAAAAGTTGGTGAGACATTAGTCCCACCTCGTGAATGTTTGAGCGCGGTGCATGCGATATATTGAATTTGTGTTTTACTGTATTCGCCTCGAGATACACATGGGGTAAGGTCCCTCACCTATCATGCCTCGTCCGTGAATTGATCCCGCGGATCCGGCACCCGACCGACTAACCTACCGAGCACTCCTCGCGCACCACACCCACGTCGGTGCACCTGGACCCGGGCACGCGATCGACCCAATAACCCGGCTCTGGGAGAGCGTATTGAGGAGAGATACAGAGAGAGACGCGGGTGTGGGTAGAGGGGTAGGTTTTGCTCTTCGGTTTGTGCAGGGAAGAAGGAGGAGAAGGAAGGCACAACTGAAGTGAAGCTGACACTTAGCTGCAAAAGGAAGAAGGAAGGAAGGCTAAAGAAAGAAGAAGACTCGCAGAGGAAAAAGAGAAGGAAAGACAAGGCAGAAGGAAGTGGCGAAGCCAAAGAGAAGAGAACATCAGAGGAGAGCTAAAGAAGAAAGGCTCAAGCCAAGGGAAGGAGCAGCACTGTAGACATTGTGCAAGAGAAGAAGGAAGAAGAGCAAAGAGAGGAAGCTGCAAAGAAAGAAGAAGAAGACACTGTGCAAGAGAATAAGAAGCAAGGAAAAGCTAGAAAGGAGCTACAGAGAAGAAACAAGCAAGAAGAAGCAGACGACCAAAGAATAGAAGAAAAAGAGCTAAGGAAAGAGGAAAATTAGAGAAAGAAAGGAAGAAGAAGAAAAGAGCTGCAAGGAGAAGAATAAAGAGGCCATCATTTAAGATGTCTGATCCTATGATCAGACGTCCAACTCTTTTATTTTGGTATAGATTTAATTCATACTCTTGCATTTATATTTTGACTTAAGTTTTGAGTAATTCTAAGTGTTCAATTATATTATTGAGATAAGTAAATAAATTCCATTTGCTCCATGTGTTCGACCTCGGATACTTAGGTTTTCGAGTAATAAATTTTTATTTGTTGTCAACGCTTGGTCGCCTATACTGCAACACAATTGACTGTTAAAATACGATCAAGCGTTGCCAACATCTAACTTGCATTTTTAAGTCGTCTAAACTTCTTTTCAAACGTCTGATGAAGGTTGAATATGTTATATTTCATGCTTTTCAAGTTCTAATGTTGTAATAATGCTTTTAAATGTTGTAATAATGCTTAATATCTTTTGTAAACATTTTGTGCTTTATGCTTGTAATAAATAAATGTTTCCATTTGGTTTTAAATGACAAATCTTTCTTGTAAACTTATTTCTTCTCAATGGAATATTGCATGTTTTTATTGTCAAATATATTATGCTATATTCATGTGCTTAAAGTATTGTTAATTATTAATCTGATTGATTAATTAGATAGTAATTATTCTTTAGGGATTAATGGTGAATTAAGCTTACGATTATGTCTCCTAGTGAATGACCTGGACTCAATCAGTTAAAAAAGAACTTAAATTTTAAAATGTTAGATTAACTTGACCCTATACTACAATTCAGACACTAATTCGAGTTAACTTAAGTTACTTTCTGGTACAATTAATTAAGTCTAATTAACTTAATTAATTATGTTGAAAAATGATGCATCATGATCACAATTTGTTTATCCTAATAGTTTAGCAATTCAGGATCTAATGTCTTTACACAGATGACTTTAAAATATCTGCTCATCTCCGTGAAAAAATCGATCATCGGATCAGGTATCACTCAACGTATCGCTAGTGGGAATAAGATTTGCATGTACACATGAAAATCATGACTTTTTAACCTAGTAATCTTCTTTTACGCTTCATTTACGCAACGTGAAAGCTGCGATGAATATCCATCTTGAATCCGAATGTCTTTAAGGAATAAGAAAATCCTTCACCTCTGCTCTCTGGCAAGACTGTATATAATTTCTGGAAAGTGAGATCCTCCTTCAATGTGTAACTCAGGATGAATATCCAAAATTTTCATATCATTCCTTATTTTAATTATTTCCTTCAAGCTATCTGTTAGGTTTAATCCATCAAGAATGTTATCCATTACATTCTTCTCGATATGCATAACATCTAAATTGTGTCACACTGTCAAATCCTTCCAGTATGGAAGCTCCATAAAAAATATGTTTTTCTTCCTAAATCCTGAATGTCGCAAGGAAGTTAAGTCATTCTTGAAAAGATGACCTAAACGTATTTTTCCTAGCCGTTGCAATGTCTCCATGATTTTCATCCCCGACAGCCTAATAGAACATGTACTGAGTTTACTCTTCAAATTCCTCGATGAATACCGACATACTTTACAATCAAATATGTCCTTGAATTGTGATGTTCGCCATCTGTGTTTAATGGGCAAAAACTTGTAGTGCCTTAAGTAACAAAACTTCTTGCTTTCAGGCAATCTCAGGTGATTAATATCATTCATACAAATTGGACAGGCGAACTTCCCCTTCATACTCCATTTTGACAAATTTGTATATGCTGAAAAGTCATTGATTGTCCACAGTAATCCTGCGTGCAACTAGAAGAATTGTTTCTTCTATGCGTCATATGTTTGAATACCATTGTACCACAAGACTTTCAGTTCATCAATCAATGGTTGGAGATAAATATCTATTGCATTTCCTGGTTGCTTGGGTCTCGGGATAAGGAGTGTCAACATCATGAATGCAAATCGCATGCATAACCATAGGAGTGAGTTGTAAGTTACCATGACCACCGACCATATGGAATATGATGGATACATGCTCTTGAATGAGTTAAATCCATCACTTGCAAGACCTAGTCTTACATTTCGTGCATCCTTTGCGAATAATGCGTGATTCTCGTTAAATTTGTTCCACTCATCAGAATCTGTTGGATGACGGATGCATCCATCTTTTGATTTATTATCCTGAAGCCCCGACATCAGTTTTGTTATTTTACTGGAAATGAATGGGCGTTGTTGCCTAGGGATCAGTGGAAAATAACGGAGAACCTTCTTTGGTTGTTTCTTCCCACCGGTGTTTGTTGACTTACCCACCTTATATCTCTCCTTACCACATTCAAGACAGTTAATCAACCTTGAGTGCTCATTTATGTACAGGACATAGTCATTACAACAAGCATCAATCTTCTCGCATTTCAATCTAAGCTCACGTATCTATTTCTTCGCATCATATCATGACTTAGGATACCCAACAAGATTATTCAACAGACCTCCAATGAATTCCAGAACCTCAGACGTTAATTTCGTTGTGGCTCTTTTCATCACTTTCATCTGAAACAATTTCAGAAGGAATGACAACTTCGACATTGACGTTATTCCAGGAGCAATAGGATCTTTTGTTGCCTTGACTGCATCGTACAACTCATTACAATCTCGTAATGTCTCATCGTCATCTGCATCATCATGGTCTGCTGCTCATATCATGTAACATTTCATCCAATTCATCTCCTTGATTATCATCACTTCCTTCAAAGGTTTCAATTCTCTCATTTCTAACTTCCCTCATTTGCTCACCATAAGCTGTCCAATTTATGTAATGTTGTTACCAACTGTTACATATTACATGCTCCAAAACTGTACCCAGGTCATAGAAAAACCCATTCAAACAGTACCTACATGGGTATAAAATCAACTGAAGGAATTCACCTCATTTAAATATCTTCCTATTATCATGAAATGTCCACTCCAGAAATAAAATCACTCAACTCTTATATTCGTGGTAATTCAAATTTCTTATATCGATCCATGACTTATCTATGATAATTAACTTAAATGGAAAAGACAACCACTCATAAGGATTTTTTTTTTTTGAAAGGATGAGAAATGCTATCGAAAATGATAGCAGATCGGAAATCTTTTATTCATAAGCAAAAAGAGCCATTACAAAGATTCATTCCACTCATTCACATGCACCCAACAATCCCTCACAATAGCTCCCACATTACAAGAACCCCCCTAAACAGACACTCATTACGAGCACGCCAAGTACACCACATAACAGCCACCATCTTCGTCTGTATGTTCCCCGTCGTCAACACTTTCCTCCAAAGGTCATCCCACGTGGGTAAAGGTTCCCTACAAACTCCCCTCCATATTTGATCCGTCACCAAACAAGAGGTGAAAAGATGCATCGTGTTATCTGTATCAAACACACACAATGGACAATTCTACTGCGGAGCGCCCAGCCTCCTACTTAACTCACCGGTTACAAGCCCATCCTACCTACACAACCAAAGGAAGATTTTAAGCTTGAGAGGAATTCTCAGTTTCCACACCTTGGTGCAATCAGAATCTGCAGATGTGGGAGCACCAGCCATGTTAACCATCAGCCTCTTGTATGCCTTGGCAGATGTGAACTGACCATGTATCCATCGGTAGCCATCCTCGCCTTCTGCCGACTGGAATGCAGCCAGATCAGCAAGCAGTCGCTCCTGTTCTGTTCTAGTCGTACCCCCCTAACGCCCAGCAACTGCATTCAGAACCCACCTGCCAAACGCCTCATCCCAGCACTCCCTGACCGACACCCTGTTATCTGCTGCAGCAGCAAATATCCTTGGGTATTTCTCACTAATCCTGCCCAGATCTAACCACACATCTTCCCAGAATGCAAAGTTTCTGCCATCCCCTAGTGCAAGTGCGAACTCTGACTAGTGATCACAGACTGCCCTCTTCACTGATTGCTAGAATGGTGAAGGTCTGCAAGGGGTCTTACTCCATAGCTCCACCTGTGTAGGGCCATACGACTCTTTAATTAGATGGGACCACAACTTGCCGTCTTCCACAGTTAATTTGATTGCCCATTTGAGAAGCAAAGCTTCATTGAACTCTTGCAATGAGCGAATGTCCAATCCTCCCTTTGATCGAGGCCTACAGAGGTGCTGCCATTTCACTGGATGTAGGAACCTGCCTACCATCTTCACACCCTTCCAAAAGAAGCATTTTCACAACACATCCAACCTCTTCCAAACAAACTTCGAAGACCTGAACACCGAGAAGAAAAAAACTGGAATTGAAGTGATAACTGAATTAAGCAAGATTAACCGTCCACCCTTCGACAAAAACCTATTGCTCCACAACTCCAATCTTGCATTTGCCTTCTCAAAGAGAGGGGCCCGATCATTCATCTTCAACTTCTTGTCTGTCAAGGGTAAACCCAGGTATCTCATTAGCAGTGTGGATGAAGAAGTATTCAAGATGGTTGACATTGCATTAGTCTCCCTAGCTGTCATACCGAAAGGGATCAAAGAAGACTTTGCACCATTTAATCGCAAGCCCAAAATCTCACCGAAAATACTAATCATAATAAAAAGAGACTCCGCCTCATTGAGCCCACCTTCTACAAAAAACACGGTGTCATCAGCGTACTGTAGTACGGGTGCCAAAGCTCGAGAATTTGTCAACGAGTAACCCCTAACTGCATCCACATCTGCCAACTTGAAGCTGAACTGTGCAATGGTGTCCACTGCCAAGTTAAAAATAAGTGGGGCCAAAGGGCATCCCTACCGCACCCCACATTGTGGTTGAATCCATACTCCACATGGCTTCCCATTCACAAGATGAGAGAAGGAAGACGTGACAATACATCTCTTCATCCACTGAATCCACAGGGGAGGGAAACCCCTCCTCTTAAAAATCTCCCACAGATATGGCCATTCTACCGAATCGTAAGCTCTGCTAAAGTCAACTTTCCACATGAAAGCTCTGGTCTTTCTCCTCTTCCATCTAGAGATCACCTCTTGTGTCACAATGAAAGACTCTTGTAAGGATCTATTTGGGAGAAAAACCACTTGCACTGGACTGATCAAGTCAGATATCACATATTTCAGTCAGTTTGCCAAAATCTTACTAATGATCAGGTAAATTGAGTTCGACAACACAATGAGTCTAAAATCAGGCAGAGTCTCTGCCCCACTGCACTTAGGTAATAGAAATAGGTAATATTTGTTAATTCTCTCCATGCCCGAATTGCCCCTTTGAAATTCTCTAATAACCTCCATCACATCCCCTTTGACCACTGGCCATAGTTCCCTGTAGAACAGGAACTGAAATCCATCTGGGCCCGAAGAACCTTCTGCGTTCAACCCAGCCATAGCCTCCACGACCTCCTATTCTGAAATATCTTCAGTCAACTTATCAACAGTTGAACTTCCTACCCGGGGAAAGTTCGATGCTATCATTCGCCACCCCCCTCTCCCTCTCGTTCTCGAAACTTCCTTGAAGTACCTAGCTGTCTCTCTTCTAATTTCATCCGAGGAAGTGAGCACCGAATCCCCTCTCTTCAAAGAATAGATGAAGTTCACTCTCCTTCTAGCACTCGCTGCCATATGAAAGAACTTCGTGTTTGCATCCCCCTCTTTCAACCATAATTGCCTAGACTTTTCACGCCAGTCCATCACCCTAGTCTTGTCCTCAGCTTGAATCACTCCCTGCCAATGCTTCCTCTGTGCCTCCTCATCCACTGTCAGCCGCTCCCTGTTCTCCTCATCCAGCAAACGCACCCTAGACATAGCTTCAGACCTCCTCTGATTTCTCATGATCTCTACTGTTCGCCTATACTCCCTCAACATCACTTTCAGGTCCTTCAATTTCATAGCCAGATGATAGGTGGATGAACCTTCCACCTTCTTTTGCGCCCACCAGCAGCCAACCATCTCCTTGAAGCCTTCCTCCCTTAACCAAGACTTCTTGAATTTGAAGTGCCCACATGAGATTCCTCCCCACTGTCCCAGAGTAATGGGGTGTGGTCCAAAAAAGGGCGAGCCAACCCCATGACCGAAGAGAGTTGAAATCACTCTAATAGCTCCACACTCCCAAAGAACCTGTCCAACTTAGAAATCAGTCCATTACCCCCTTGCCAAGTGAACTCAGCCCCCGTTGAAGGATATTCATTCAAACCCACCTCCGACACCACTAACTGAAAGCCAAGCGAAGTCCTGTCCACCCTTCCATTCCTACGATCATTTACGGATAGAACACTGTTGAAATCCCCGCCTACAAGCCACGACAGCCCATTTGTATTGCTCGCCATCACGCAGTTCTTGCCAGAGCTCGTTCCTCAAGCCATCCTCACAAGGACCATACACACATGAAAGAACCAACTCCTGCGCATCCCCAACTGCCTGAAATCTGCACGAGAGCACAAAGTTACCCGTCCAGACCTCTTTCAAATTCAGACTGGATTTCTTCCACCACACAGCCAGCCCTCCCGCCCTTCCAACCGCATTCACAGCTCTAAAATCAGCTTGCCCTCCTTATAGCAGCGATTGCCAGAGAGAATCCCCTCCTTCTATGTGTGTCTCCTGTACCAAAGCACAGTCCACCTCCCACTCGCAAAGATATCAAGCCAATGACGCCCTTTGCATAGTATCGCACAACCCACGCACATTCCAAGTGAGCACCTTCACCCTGAGAATTCGAGGCCCCCTGTTGCCCCTCGGCTATCTTCTCGACCTTCAGAATGTTTGCCATCTTCCTTTCACTATAAGATTGGTCTCCAACAACACTCCTTTCCCTCAAATTATATGGCGACCTCTCAGATTTCCCCCTTGATGAAGAACCCACCTCATAGCTTAACTCCCCTGGTGCCAAAAAATACAAGCTATCTGACTTCTGTGGGGTGGCCTCACAGACCTCTTGCTGCCTTTGAACATCAGGATGCACAACAATCTCCCTTCCCCTACCTTCTTCCTACTCCACCAACGCCATCGAAAATGGTTGGTCCAGCTCCATCTCCTTCATTTCAGCATCCTGTACCTCTGACTAGTGAAGCCCTTTCCTCTTTTTTGCCTCTTGTCTGCCAGAGCTCCTGGCTCTATCCTCCTGTGTGTCAGTCTGGGTATCCATCTCCTCAACATGCACAGTTGGGACCTCCTCTTGCACCTTAGCCTCACTACGTAAAGCCACTTTCAACCGGAGAAGCCAGGAACTGCCCCCACACCTAAGGATGACCTTGTCTGGGATTGGACCCCCCCTTGTCACCTTCACCTCAACCTTAATCGATCTCCCGTCTCCCTCACAAAGGCCAACCATGGCATCCTCCACCATACTCGCAAAATTGGCAATCACTCCAGCCACCACCCCCTTTGTTCTCATATGCAATGGCAAACCCCAGATCTCCAGAACCCCCCTTCTAGTCTCAGCCCTCTACGGTGGACGATCGCGAAGAGCACTGCCAAACAGAGATACCAATCTCCATACCACCATCACACATCGAAGCTAGTTGTGCGAAAATGGAGTTCTTCCACATCCATCGTGCCCAAATCAAAGAGTACAAATCTCGCCTCCCCTCCCCAGTAAGCCAATTTCCACCCCTGAGAGGAAGCGAGAGAGACCTTACCAGGCATTGGATCTTCTCGAAGGCATAGGTGCCAATCACACTCTCGCTGATAAGCACCCCCCTGATCGCCAACTCCGCTATCCTGGTCTCGTCAGATTGAGGCACTTCCACCTCATACACCTGCCCCAACCCCTCCGGTCGTGGCCGTGATGGCGACGACGATGGCTCATTTGCTTCATGAGCCCTAACCTACCCACCATCACGCTGTGCCATCCTCCCCTTCACTCTACACTCGACCTTCCTGTGCCCCCACCCCCCACAGGCCAAGCATAGGATCGGCGACCTGCACATAGCCGCCATGTGCCTCTCATTCTACAGCGAAAACACACAACCTTCGCATTCCCTCCTCGCCTTCGCCTCCACATCTCACCAACCCTTTGGGTCGCCCGTGGAGCTGCCCATGCCTCTTCCATCCTCTCCCTCTGACGTTGTCTCCTAGATCTCCAGACCCTCCAGCCATTGTCGACCTCCCAAACCCTAGCTTCTTTGCTCCTTTCCATTTTGAAGTAGAAGTTCAAAAATAATTTAGTGATACAACCACTCATAAGTTGGACTCGAATAAGGTAAAAATGTGTATTTTAAGATCACTCATAACTTAGACTCGAATAAGGAAGACATGTGTTCTAAGAAGATTTTCATTTGATAGCCCATCCTTAAAGATTTGATCACAACATTACTTCTTACATGCAACCAATGTTTGGAGAAATTTTGGCAGCATTTCTCCGCACTTCTCCAGTATACCCCCTAAGACTAACTTTAACTGCATCCCCAATAGCCCCCACTAAACTGCGCTTCAGGAATGGTGTTAAGATTAGTTAGTATACCGGAGAAGAGCGAGAAAATGCGACCGAAATTTCTCCAAACACTAGCTACATGCAAGAAGTAACTTTAAGTTGTGATCAAATCTTCGATGACCCCCTTTGTTCAGAACTTCTCTAAACAAAGGACAACGACACTTATGGCATGTTATAAAAACAACACATTATGTATGTAAGTGTAGTATACACACTCTGCATTGTTTGTATAACATGATCATAAGTTGCAATGGGTTAGTATTTTGACAATTATATCCATCCCACACCCTGTTACCTAGGAGTTAGAATTCCTATTGTTTGTTATCAAGTGCATCTAAATTTATGCAAGTGTGTATCTACAAAGTTGTAATAAAAATTTCATAATCAAACATAAATATCAAATAATTCAAACAATTTAGGAACACAATTCAATGGTGATCGGAAGTGGTGATCAAATCCCCACTTCAAAACCTAAAACCTAAGGATAAGAGTATTCTTCCATCCATCCCCGATGCCCTCCAAAGATCTCCTCCCTTCCCCATCTTAACTCACCCAACACCCTCCACCCCAACCCTCTCCTCTTCCTCACTTTCTAAAACCCTAATCTTCATATTCCTCTTACTCCCTCTCCACTCTAATCCTTCCCTCCTCTATAAAACCCTAAGCATTAAGTTTGTTAATCTAATCCCTAAACGCATAACCCTAACACTCAAATCTTAAACCCCAAACGTGAAAAGTAAACCTTAAATCGAAGCTTGAGACCTTAAACATTCACTTCTCATGGTGGTGATGCCATCATCCATGGGTGGAGTTTCAACAGTGCATTGGCATCAATGCAGTCAATGCACGTGGCAATCCAAAGATTGCAGTACAATCATCCTTTGCCACACCTTATTCCCTCTAATTGCTCAAGCTCTTGCCCCTTCACAAATCCATGCACTAAACACATGGAAACACTAGGCCTTGACATGCCTAATCTTTGTAGCATCTTTGGCCCCATTGCAGGGTTAGGGTAGGTCCAACCTATGCAATTACCCCATCCTCATCATGGGTCCATTCCTTGCTGCACCATATTCTTTGTGCTAGCAACAATCCCTCCTCTCGTTGTAGCAGGTGCTTGATTGTTATGACAAGTATGCTATAGGAGCCTGACTTAGAAAATGCATGATCTATGTCCATTATCTTTATTTGCATGCTGTGTGAGCGTGATTCTTGCGTAATCGCTTTTGAGATATGTGTGCGAGATCGTTTTTTTTTTACCAAGAGACGTGGTTGCATGATTTATGTAGGATTCTTCGGTCATTCTTATAATAGAGGACTAATATCTATCTACCAAGCTAAATTGACTTTTTACCTTTAGGATTCATGTGTTGATTGTTGGTCCTCTTATTTGATGTGATGACGAACATGATATATTTTGCATAGAAGTAGGGATGTTTTGCTACCTCTTGATTGTGGCATAGGTTCATTCCAATTGTCACATATCCATCATCTCTACTATTGCCATGCTTCTTCTAGCCTTGGTGTAGTGACTTTGGGATTCTCCTCTCCCTTATCGAGGTTAGCCCTTGTCCTTCACTACTGTTATCATAATTCAAGGCACATCCATTAAGCTTAGTGGTGTCCAAAATTATATTCTTTGGTCCTTGGTTTTTCACATCTTTGTTGGGGCAAAAGAAGCTATACATTCTAACTAAGGAACCTATGAATGCAGTGGTTCCTCATGAAGGAAAGCAAGACAAGAACATTGAACTAACAGAATGAAATATGCTATTAATTGAATCATGGTCTAGGTGTTATTAAAAAAAAATAGAAATCATGTTCTAGGTGTTATTAAACACATTAATTAACTAATAGCATATGGTGTTAGGGGGAGGGAAGGGAGGAGATTGAGGTGGTGGTGGTGCTGGCGGCAGGAAGGAGGTGGGAGGAGGAGATGGGTGTGGCGACAAGGAGGGAGGAGGATGGTGGTCGGGCGGCAGGGAGGGAGGAGGAGAAGGGTGGTGGGAGGAGATGGGTGGTGGTGGCAGCGAGTGGTTGTGGTGCGGCTGGTGGTGGTGGTGGGTGAGGGGGAGGGGAAGGAGGCGAGCGGCAGGGAGGGAGGAGGATTATGGATTCCGTCCCTACCAGGAGGGGTGACGTAATAAAATGTGGAAATAATATAAAGCAATCTCACAAAAAATCAATCACACAATGTACACAATTATTTTTAGGTGGAAATCCAAACCGGGTGAAAACCACTACCTAACTCTCTCGAGTTAGGATTTTCCGATCAACCAAGTTGATCAAATCCACTAACCGAATCACTTTAAACGAGGGTGATTCAACCTCAATACAACCACGCTACAAGTGTGAGGGTAGCGTTCCTCAACCCCTTCTCTTCACGAGAAGGATTTTGTCCCACGAAGGAGACGGGAATTCGCAAAGCGAATACCCAACCAGATAACAAAGTAAAATAACAAATAAACCTATAGAGCCAACAAAGTAATTTTAAACCTAAGCTTCTATAGGAATTAAGAAACTCCCCTTTGCAAGGAGTGCGTCGACGATGACGCGGGTGCGTGAGCCACGCGATGGCGTTACGTCGCTCTCGTGAACTACGGCGGGAGAGCGGGTGCGCAAAGCTTGATGCTCTCTAGAGAATGGAGCTGAAGTTTGGAGAGCAAGAGCTAGCTAGGACACAAGAGAGTGGAAAGTGTATTACAAAGTGTTTCTTGTGTATCTAAGTGTGTCTAGGTGTGTGTTTGTGTTGCAAAGGCTCCCATCTATTTATAGAGGCCTTAGGAAGGCTTTGGAAGGCTTAGAAAAGGTTCCATAGCCGTTGGGTGCAAAGCCCAAGAGAATCAGGCCGAAATCAGGAACAATGATTACACTGACAGGGTCATCAGACGTCTAATTCTGGCATCAGACGTCTGGAAAATCACTTTAAGACGTCTGATTTCAAGGTCAGACGTCTGATTTCATGCGGGTTTCCTCCTGACTTGAATCAGATCTAAACAGGGTTCTTGTGCAAGTCCATTAGACGACATGCAAGACGTCTGGCAATATGTCTGGACGTCTGGAAACCTACTTTTTCTACGGAATAGATTTGCAACGGCTAGAAAATCTCTGAGAAGAGATTTTCGGGTCAGTCGAGGCAAAACGGTCAATTATCAGACGTCTGGAAAGGCCTATGGACGTCTGATAAGGTTCTAACGGTCATATTTTGCAGTGTTTGCCAAGCTAGCCAACGGTCCACTAATTGGACGTCTGGCAAGTCTATCAGACGTCTGGACTATGGTCTGGACGTCTGATTTCATCAGACAAAATACTAAGTCTAGCCTAATAGTTATCAGACGTCTGAATCAACAGTCAAACGTCTTAAAATACTTTATCAAACGTCTGATTTGGGAATTAGACATCTGGAAACTCTGTTTGAACCCTATATTGGTTTTCTAAGTATTCTACAGAAAACCTAAGTATCCTAGGGTTGTGCAGGTGTTCTTACGACTACTGTTAGGGTACTTTGAGGCTCTTTAACATGATGTTCTAAGGAAATAAAAAGAGCAAGCGAATAAAGATAAAAGATACATGAAAGGATTAAACAACATTCTATCCTATTCTTCTTGTCTTCTATCTTCAATCTATCGCTCATCGCGAATCTCCTCTGTTCTCTGTCAAGCTCCTCCAATCCGTCCTGGATGCGAGCTCGAACTCCGTTTAAGCACGTCTACATTTGCAATTGACCTGAAATCTAAGACTCCAAGTGCAAATGTTAAATAACACGTGTTTTGTTATCATCAAAACAAATGATCGTGGTGCTCTAGCACCAACAAGGATAAGGGTGGTGGTGGCGATGGGTGGTGGCGGTGTTGGTGGTGGTTGCAGGGGCAGGAGGTGGTGGTTGCGGGTGGCAGGTGGTCGTGGTGCAGGTGGTGGGCGAGGGGGAGGGGAAGGAGGCAGGCGGTAGGGAGGGAGGAGGAAGAAGAGGAGGAGGACGGGTACCCCTTGAGGTCACGAAGGAGGAGCCGAGGCGAAGGAAGAGCCGTAGCGACGGTCACAAAGGAGTCGAGGGGTGGAGGTCATGCGGCTGCTGTGAGGAGGGTTTGGGATGAAGGGGAGGGAATCAGGTCTGCGGTAGGGATTTTACTCGACATTCTCGACCGTTCCTAATAAACGGTGGATGATAAAATTATTACCGACCATTAATAAAGGTCGATAATAATGCTTTTCTCGATTGTTACAAAGAAACGATCGAAGATAAACTTTGAAAATTTGGCCACCCGTGTTGGCGGGTTATAAAACATTATCGTTGACTGTTAATATGGAAACCGTTGACTATATTAATTTTCGCGACCGTTATAAACGGTCGAGAATGGTGTCAACCATATGTCTTAACATTACTTCACTTGCTCGACCCTTATATATTTCAAGGTCGAGGAAGTCATTTATCCACGATCGTTTAATAACAACGATCGAGTAAAGTTTTATCCTCGACCATTTATAACGGTTGAGAATGGTCTCAACCTCCACTGTTTTGTAGGTGGGAAAGTTAATGACCGGACTTTTGGCAACCATTTCTCTTAAAACGGTTGAGAATACTTTTATTACCTATCGTTACATGAACGATCAAGAATTTCCATCACAAACAATACTTTTTCTACTAGTGTAAGTGGGCAAGGTTGACTATTTGAGCTGAATACCCTTTTAGTCGGTGATAACGTCATCATTAGTCATATCTAGCTTTAATTAGTCATATTCCATTGATAAATGCTCCTATATAATCGCTAGAAGATCGTAATTCATTGCACATCCTTTCTAAGAAATAAACATGAAAACAAGGGTAAATATGCAGTTTTAATAGAATATCTTAATTGTAAAACAATCACGGGATTTCCCAGGGGTTAATTAAAAGTCAAATGGTCAAAATGTCTAATAAAGTGGGTTCATGCAGAACGAAATGAATTTTCACGCGTTTTGAGAATTAATGGACATTTGAAATCCTAAAAACAAACCCACTTAAGTAACTAAGGTTCTGGTCAGAATAAAATTCACTTAAAACTTCTAAAAATTATAGAAAAATATCCTCTAAGGTTTGATACCTTTGATTTGACCATTAGAACCCATTTTGACCTAAAACAGAGTCTCAGACGGATAATTGCCTTAATTTGAGTTTCTGGGCAAATTACCCAATCAAATTTGGTCAAAACCTAAATTGGATTTCATCATCAGATTCCTTGGGTTTAAATTAGGTTTGTACCAAAATTTAGGTTCAATCAGAGATCATATTGACCAAGTTTGCATTTTGATCAAGTCTGGCTCTTTTCTCTCACATGCATGCCCTTAACTTTCGAAATAATTGCATAAAGCCCCCTATCTTTGTCTCCTTCACCAAACGGTCCCTGCCACCTTCCTTCAAGCCAAGTCCTAAACCCCCCAAGCAGACGACCTTCAATTAAGGAAAGCTCTCTGATCCTTCAATCAATCTCCCTCGAAATTGGAAGGAATCTTCCTCAGATGATTCCCAATCATCTGAGCAACTTCTTTGACCTAGAATCAAAGCCAAAAGTTGTTGCAAACCTTCGAAATTTTACGGATTTCTTCCCTTGAAATTTTGAAGCTCGTAGAGCTTCCTCCCTTATCTGCAACAGGTCCTGAGCTCTATATAAGCTTCGCGCCAACTTCCTTACCTTCTTAGCAAGGTTTGGGGCCAAAAACTTCTTCCAAACCTTACCTCCGACCCCTCTCCGACCAATCTCCGGCGGCCTCCTTCCTCGTCTTCCTAGGGGCAGCCAACGACCAAATTGGCCTACGCATCCTCTTTCTCATCTTCCTCCGCGCCTCGCCAATCAAAGCGAGGGCCATCCTCTCCCTGTCTTCATCGCCATCGCTCTCAGGAGAGTTCATCTTCTCCATCGTCAACCTACCAAAATCGATGCAGATCCTACCCCCTTTGACCGTTAGAGTAGGTTAGTTAGGTTTATTTAAATCCTTAGGTTAACTCCCTATACTTAAAACTCAAAAATAACCCCCGATGTCGCTGTTTGCCCTTCATCTTCCCCATCTCCGGCCACCCTCCAGCGAGGTCTTCCGCATGCTCCACCGCTCCAAAACCTCGCCACCTACTCCAAAACCTCTGCCATCACCTCGCGATCAAAACCCCTCTTCTTATTCGCCATTCCACCCTCTCATGATTGCCCCCAAACACAACCACCTTCTCCAACCTATTCTGCCTTCGCCAGCCATCTCCGACCACCCTCGCAGCATGCCATTGCCACCAACGCCCTCGTCGCTGCCTTGCGATGCTTATGAGCTTGTTTAATGTGGTCGAAAGGTCGTGCTCTTGTTTTTAGGTGTTCGCCCATTGTTGCCATTACTGAAGCTGCTTCGAGCAAGCTCGAAGCGTGTTCTTGAGGCACTTGCTCCAGGTGCCACCTCCATGTTGTGCGGAATCGTTCAAGGCATCTACCCAGGTGCTCAATTGGGAGCGTTGACCACTCGTTCGCTACCAATTAGACGAAGACAAGCAGCTGCAAGAGCATGTGAAGGATGTGGGAAAGATAGTCCCACATTGTGGGATTAGGAGTGAGTGAAGCTACATAAATTGATTTCCTTCATACGGCTTATCGCCTCGAACACATGGGGTGAGGTCCCTCACACTTGCACATACTCGAGCCGACCTGCTTTCTCACTCCTCGGTTGCGACCCCACGCTTGCAGCCTTGGACCCGGTTACACAACCTGAATACCCGATAAGCTTGGTTTGAGAGAAAGAGGAAATGTCACGACCCACTCCCAGCTCCCTATAGGAGTCAAGAACGGCTCGCCTCGACGAACCCCAAGACTCAGTCGGCCAACGAGACAACCAAATACCATATTCATTCCACAACTATACGAGTAATGTAATTAAGCAGAAAATATATGACTGATAATAAAGGGAAGAAAACAACAAACCACTAGTATCTCACATTATACAGCAGAAAGTATGATTACAAACATAGCTATCACAACAGAACTGGCGCAAATATAACTGAACATAACTATGAGCTACAGATACTCACTACCACAAAACTCTCTATAAGAGAAACAGAAGAAAACTACAGCTGGGCTCTACTGGACCCAATGCCCTGAATAGCCGGTGGCTCTGGTTGCTCGAATCCTTGACCTAAACAAGGTTATAAAATCTGTGGTTATTTAATGCTAAGTAGAGTGGTGGTTAAATCATATAATTTAAACAGGCAGCTAGCTAAATACGCATTTAACGATTTCTTGATTATCATCCGTTTCCAATTATCGTTTTTCTGATTCGAGTACTCTAGTCGGTTCCATGACATTTCTATCTTCTTGTTTCCTAAGGGAAGGATCTTGCTTGCAGTTTTTCCATGATGTAGGATGTACATGTGGCACTCTCCTGGCCGGGAGAGTCCCCCGTGGTAGTCCTACACCTGGTCTACTATCCTAAAGTCACGGTCGCGATGTAGCAATGACTACGGCATGCGTGATAAGCGCACAGGTAGCTACCTCGCACTGGCACACAGTCAGTCATTTCTGCTAACAGGTACGTCCAAACGTACAGCACGGAACAACACAGGGCTTTGTCCTCTCAGAACAGGGGTCTCACCCCTCAAAGTTCGTGTACCTTCGTCCGACTATCCCAGTTTTCCCAACCAGTTAACAAGAGTCGGTGTAGGGTGGCTATACCTAACCCTGGGCCCCATGAGGCGGCTAGCTCCCCCCTACACTAAGTAGCTTACCTTGGTACCACATACGTAGGGCTAAAAAGGAGTTGACGTAGAGTAGCCAAACCCACCTCAGGTCTCAACCTAAGGGCCGGCAAGCTCTCCTCTACTCTAAAGGGATAGTTGCTCTCCTCGGTACCACGTACACGAGGGCCAGCTCATTTCCCTTAGCCAAGTCCGAACAGTCGCCCGTAGGTGACATGTTCCCAAAACCAACAGGTTTTCCGTACTAAAGTATTCCTAATTTCTTTTTAAATACCCCATAGGATTCGTATATGGATTTTCTCATTTCCATATCTAGTTCGTTATATGTAGAACAGGCAACTCAAATTCCACCGTCTATTATTCAGTACAAGCATGCATTTCCATTTATGACGTTGTTCATTTTGGGTAATACAAGCTGCTCTTCCAGCCCCAGTGTTCATTTCACAATCCTAAGGTTCGATCGAATATATTCTAGAGTAGTATGCATTTATTTATTTTCAGCCCTAGGGTTCATTGTACAACCTAGGTTCAACTAATTCTATGCATGTAATTTAATTATTAATTCCGAGATTAGTGTGAGAACCACTCTACCAAGGTAACCGGGTGGAATGGGGGCTCGTACGGTAGCTCTCGACGTCTCGACAAATCCTGTATACTCGATGGATTGGAGACCTATGACAGATTACAGGTCAAATGAGCTCAAAATGGTATAGACAATGTATTACTACATAGAGAAACTTGAACGGAAACTAACGATGTTTCATTTGCGAAAAACAGACTCTGTTTGGACCCTGAACGGGTCTAAAAACATGAACCCTGATCAAAATCAAACGTCTGGGAAGAGTCCCAGACATCTTAAACGATCTCAGGGACTCACCTTGCTTGGGACGCTTTTTCCGGACGTCTGTAACTCCGTGCAGACGTCTGAGGGTGGCTCCAGACGATTGGAGACAGTTCCAGACGTCCGAAACTGCCTCGGTCCTCACACCAGTGCGCTTCCTAATCCTCTGACATATGCGCATGCATGGTCAGAATTTTGGCAGGAAAAATAATCAAGAAAATGCACCACCAAACATTCTGGAGGTCATTCCGAACGTCTGATTCTACAAAAAAATGATTCCGCAGAACCATTTTCAACCCTTTTCTCGTCGCATAAGCTGCAGTACCGCCCCGTCTCTCCTCACAGCGTTCTACCCTCTGACTCCCTCCCAGGCCCTCCTATTTCCTCTGCTCTCCGCTCTCTCCCTCGCTCCCGCTCAGCTGCGATGGTGTGGGAACGAAATGGAGGATGAGGGGGGTTTATATGGATGGAGGAGGCGTGGGGGAAGGAAAGGGGGAGGTGAGGGTGTCGTAGGGGGGATGGTGTTGGCGTGCATAAAGGGTGAGGGGGGAGGAGAGGGTGTGCGTGGGTAGGGGAGTAGTGGTGGGGAAATTGCGGGGATGCCCCTGCAATTTTCCTCTCCCCTCACAAACCCCACAACAAAAAAAAACTGCACAAAATCCTCTACGAATTCTGGAAACGCCAAACAACCCTAAGAAAGGGTCATTTCAGGAAAGGAGGAAGAAAAGAAAGAGAGAACCAGGGAGGGGTGGGTTTTCCTCTTTGGTGCAGCTATGCGACACTTAGTCGTTGGGAAGGAAAGAAGAGAAGAGCCAAGGAAGAAGAAAAGAGAAGGCTTGCAGAGGAAAGGAAAGAAAAGCCTCAGAAGAAGAGAAGGCAAGGAGCTAAAAGCAGAAGAAGAAGAAGAAGAAGAAGAAGAAGAAGAAGAGAAGGAGAAAGCATAAAGATCAGAGAAAAGCATTGTAGCAGGCGGCATTTAAGTCGTTTGATTACCAAATCAAATGTCTGATTACTGTTCACTTATTTCATATTCATTGAATAGTTGATATATATGTACTTAGACTAATAATTGGTGATTCAAATCACCATTATTTTACCTTAGCTATCTTTTTATTCTTTTAACCTCTTGATATATTCATGTTATTCATTGAATATCCAAGTGATAGATTAGTATTCATTGAATATCATTAGTATGTTTCATTCATTGTGTTCATTTATATTTTAATTGAAGATTAGCACGTGAATTTATATTTGCTTCCTGTGTTCAATCTCAGACTTCATTTAGATATTCAAGTTATAAATTTTATTTGTTGGCAAGTGATTTTGACTATGCTACAACGAAGTGATTTTAAAACATCGATTTCGCCTTGATCAACAGTCGGGCGAGTAGGTAGGTAATTTTGTGATAGAATATATTTTAGGTCTAATTTTAGAAAAAAATGTATTTTAGGTTTGATTTTGTTGTATGACTGATTGTTATGATTTTAGGTGTGAGATTAAATCTTATTTTAGTTGTGGTTGATGTTTATTGTTTATGTATTATTCGTTGGAACACAAATTTCAATAAGTTGACTAATTATTTAATATTTTTTAAATAAAAAATACAAAATCATATACTCATTTATATACCGCATATTCTCTATGCAGTGACTCAACCAATCACATACCGATTTCCTAAACCTTACCTTGCTTTGGGATCTCTATACTTCAATATCAGTATGTTTCCAACCTTACATGGGTACTCCTTCGACATGTACTCTGTCATATCAAACTCTCCTGTGATGTTTGGATTGAGCCTAATAACCTTCTCCTGACATCGTACATACTTCTCTCCATTCGAGCCTCTCAACAACTTACATTGAGCTCCATACTTTATGTGAACCTCAAGAATTCCTTCTTTACCTTGAAACACCCCATTCTATTCAAAAGCAAAAAAGATAAAACCCATTAGGATCAAGTCCCAAAGCAAACTCAAAAGCATAATACTGTCAACCCTATAGCAGTGAAAACCTGTAGCACAAACCTTAGAGCAATGAAAACCCTAAACCCAAACCAATCATATGAAGCCCTTAAACCCATTACCTCCACTCGAAACCCCAACCAATCAAACCCAAAGCTACATATCAAAACCCTAAAACCCAAACCACAAATGCAATAGCAAAATCCTAACCATGACCAATTAATCGGAACCCTAAAAATTAAAACCCTAAATCCAACTAAGAAAACCCTCAAGCCTCACAAACCTTAAACCCTAAATCCATAGGCCCAAGACATGAGGTTTACCTACTGTACCTTTGTTGGAAGACCTTTGATTGCGATTCCTACACGACATTGAAAACATTAGCATTTAAACCCTAAAGGGGTAGGGGAAGCAAAATGATGGAAGAGGGACTCGATAAGCCCCATATGAGGAGTGAATGAGGACTAGATTAGGAGCATTAAGAAGGGAAGAGGGTTAGATTGGGACTTGACCTTGTGTCTTAGATGTTGAAGAAGGTGACGATGGATCTTCCACCATACATTTGATGGAGAGTGCCTTGATGGAGGCAGGTATATTAATGACGACGTCGATAAGAGGAAGAGGAATAGGTGAGTGGTTAAAGGGGATGAAGAGAAGAGGATCAAGCTCCTGAGCTATCCTTTCTGGTCCTCTCAATCTCCTCTAGGTGTAACTATGAAATAGAAGGAAAGGGGGTTAATTCCATCCTCTTGGTCGAACTCCTTGGTATTCCATCCTTTCTAGAGGTATAAAAATACATTCTCTTGATTTCAATTTTTTAATGCATTTCATATCTTTTTGAAGAATGCACTCAATTTTATACAATATGAGCTACATTTCCTAACCATTGTAACACACATTTTTACAAAAACATCTTGTAATGTATTTCTACTTGAATTAGAGCAACATAATAATTTCCAATATTTCACCAACTTATCTCAATATCTCCAATTTTCCCTTTTCCAAAAAAACAACTCGAATCCGTAGAGTTGCTAGTGAAAAACACCTCCAATTTGTAGAGCTGCTAGTGTGGGTATCTTTGCACACTTTACATAGGAAACATTATGTATTAGAATAAGTTGCATTTGTGATATAATTTTTGGAAAGTTTTTCTAAATTGCAGTTAGGTCGAGGGTGGCCATCTGTAGGTCAGAATTCAAATTGTTAAGATCGACATATTTTACTCCTTTCACGTTCAGTGCGATTGAGTTGATGGCATCTTAACAAATTTGTGCGGGGACGTAAAGAAATGCATTTTAATCATTTCCTTTGAGGAATGGGACCCACACCTAAACCCATGCACACCCATCTTCACCGCTCATTTTTCCCATCTCATCTAAGGAACGGCTTGGATGTGTACCTCCATTTTTGATAAAGGCCGGGTTGGACGTTTGGGTGTGCGCGTGGTTAATGGGTTTATCATTTTTCATTTCATATATATATATATGCAAACATAGGTCTAGATCCGATAGATTTTGCTTTACATTTGTATTACGTATTGATCCTTATCCTAATATTGATTTTAGGCAAAACTCGTGATCAAGCATGACCTCTTGCCTGGTTGTACCTCATTCTATGGATGCCATCTCCATCTGAAATCTCTATGCCTGCAAGTATCAGCCATGCGCATGTAACAGCTACCGGTCATCCTGGCATGCAGCTCTTAGTTTTGAGATAAAGCTCACGTCAATCCAATCCTTAATTTGTTATAGTTACCACTGATGTTGATGGGAAAGAGGCGAGCATCCTCATGGAAGGCGTTTCCATCGACTAAATAAGATATTGTTCATGTGACGACGTCAAGGACCCGCCCGTACCACGTTATACTCCAGTAGGAATCGTTGACGGTAGATTGGAAGCTCACCTGCCAATACCAAACCATGCACACCATTTCAGAGATGACATGTGCATGTGGAATGAAGATGGTCGAATCCTCCATACAGCGAAGGAGCCTGCATTGTAGGAGGCATGACAGCAATTGGCATTGAAGTATCTAATTAATTAATTTGCTGGACACTGTACGTATCTCATCAGCTCTTATATAGGTAATGTCCCAATAGATAATTAGTCAGGCGTTCAGAACAGCCCAAACTCTTCGACGTAGAGATACCTTCTTTGGAATCTTTAATTGCATTAGCCTAGTACATATGAGGTTTGAAGATCGATTTTGCAAGGAGTTTTCGCAATCTTCATTTCATCATTTTATTTTCAGTGTAGAGGAGGATGGTGCTTGTGTGGAATTGTATGAACAAATTTTTAACCTATACGTTGTTGTTAGAGTGTAAAAGTTAATTATATAAAAGTATAATATGATTTTCAATTGATATATTTTACCTTTCGATTAGTGAAAAATCAACACATTACACGTTATACAATGCATTGTTCGATATACTTTAATTTTCAATTCATGTAAAAAAAGAAATATTGATCAGAATTAACATGTTATGTATTATAAAATATATTATTGGATGTATTTTGATTTTCAATCAATATCTTAAATTAAATTTATATTGTTTGATTTTATATATATATATATTATTTTATATTTTTATAGAAAAGTTATAGCTATCTCCATTAAAACAATATAAGATGAAAGGTCAATGTTAAATATAGAATTTAAAATAGATATACATGCTAAATAATATAAAAAAATAAAATAAAAGAAAAAAGAAAAAAGATGACAAAAAAAAAAAAAACACGTCTAGAGAAAGAAAAATAAATAAATACACGAATAGGGACAACTATAATAGTCCCCTCACAGCGATTCTACGTAATTATATATTGTCTGTATGACCAGCAAGTCTATTTGCTAGCTAGTTTGACAAATGCTCAAGGTGATCACCTCATGTTAGTCCGTAGATTCTTTTCAGCGAGGCCATTTCTCCAGACCACATTGGTTGTTTTCCTTAAACGGGTGAAATAGGGATGTGCAAAAGTTAAAATTTGTGATTTACATTGTCCAATGGCGTCATCTTCTGCAATGCATCACCCAAATGTTTTGAGTGTTGTGAAAATAATAATTCCTTGCAGTTTACCATCAGTGGTAGGTAAATCTAGCGCACTACCTCTAAAATTGGATGTGATGGGCTTCGTCGTGGGATCGACGAATATCACTAAAAATAAAAAAGGGTCCCCATCAATTTTGAAAAAACAGAGACAAATTAAATTATCAATGCAACCTATACCAAGCTAAGATATCGAAAATGATTATGGTCAACAAATCACATCAAAAGGTTGCATCTGTTTTTCCGTTTAAGTTGGGGTGACAAATTTGTTATAGTTTTCCCTTACCCGTTACGATGGGAGATTGGAGTACAATTTTTAAATAAGCCTATGAGATGTTATGTACCTATTCAAATATCATTATTGATTATCAAGCTTTCTGTATATAATGAATAACATCATATTCTACCAATTTATATTGATCATGAAATTCAAGTGTGAGCCTAGTAATGAACCTGATTTCAAAATAAGCAACTTGTCAAAGGAAACTCATTATAACATCATAGGGTGGTGGTACGTGCCACTCTGTATGATGCGAAGGTTTTTTTTTAAAGTTAAAGAAAAATTATTATAAGAATATTTGCTATTGTCGATCATTAAAAATAGTCAGTAATGTGAAAAAAATAATTGAAAAAAAAGGTCGAGTAATATATCATCATTATTGTATTTTTTTTATCATTCTAAAATGTTACTGATTGGAAAAAGGTGAACTCTTATTCAGACAGTCAAGAAACATCATCAATTTTAGACAGTCAAGAAAAAGGTCGATGCAGTTGTTTCTATCGTCTATTTTCAATAGTCAAGAAAGGTTGTATAAATACACCGTCAACATAAACATCTACATTAACCACTATTTAGACAGTTGAGTAAGGTCGCATTCTCGACCGTTATAAACAAACGGTTGAGAATGCGACTTTATCATCCATTTTTAAACAATCGCTAATGTGTTGTAATTTCGATCGTAAATTATTCTCGTTTGTTGTAAAACAACCGAAAATAATTATATTTTTTTTATGAAAGGTTTTAATTATGTGGAAAACTTGTAGAAAATTAGAAATCCAATAAAAATATAATCACACAACCTAAAACATCTACATTCATTCAAAATACTAGAAATGAGAATAAAAATTTATATATGTAATAATGTATACAAACTATATGTATAAACGATAGTGTATATGAAAATATAATTAAAAATTAGGTCGCGGTACCAACGCCACCAGCACCACTACCTAAATCGTCGTCGTCACGACGATCTCTATACTGATAAAAGGATGGGTGATCGATACCTCCCTGTTAAACTACCTTCAGGAGTTCCTTGATGGTATGAGTCAACTACTATAACTGCTCTATCGACTCCTTGAACTACGTCATGGTGTCCCTGACATGCATGGTCAGCTCATCGATCCGCTACACCTTCTCCTCATCTCAACGACGTAATGCCGCAATCTCCTTCCTCATCTCCTATACCTCAATTGAAGAAGACGATGCCCCCTTTCTCCCATACCAGGTGGAGACAGTCTCGCTTCTCTTTATGCTACGGATGTACCGCCATGCTTAAGTGGCATGACGGTCCAAAATGCCTCCTCTGCTATCAGTGGCTGTTGGATTGTAACAGAGTTGGTATCTTAAGAAGGATGCATTAAGTGGACCATATTATCCTGAAAGAAATTAAATTATGTTAAGTAATTTCATTTGATTATAATTATGAAATGAAATAAAAAAGTTGTGTATTTTAACTTACGCGTCTCTGCTGATATGTGTCATGAAGCTACTATCTGTTTCCGTCATTACTCAGCTTGCTATGAGTAGCCTCATATACTTCCACCCGATCAAGCTGAGTACCTTCATACATGGCGAACTGTAATATTTTGAAAGAGTTAATTGAAACAAATTAGAAATATTGTAAAGTTTAAAAGAAAATAATAATTAAAAATACTTATGTATAGGGATTTCATCCTGCCTTTACTTCTCCTACCCAAGACATCGGTCTTCGGTGAAGCTTTAATCTTATTTGACTTATTCTTCTTTGCTTGCTCTTCAAATAAAGGTACAATTTATTAACTTGAAAATTAGTTAAATGATAATATCTGCAATACATTTACCTACATTACTACATCATGCCAATGCTCGCACACTTCCTTCCAAGTGTGCGGCTGTATCAGAAGAAGCTCATTGTGCAATGCCTCATCATGATTCCTGTTCTTATAATACTAAAAAATATATTTGTAATATTAGAAATAATATTAAAATTATGGTAAAAGAAATAAACAAATACAATTAAAATTTATCTTTTACCTTGTTCTTCATCTCAATCTTTGTGAATCTTGGCTGCATGCTTAAGGATGTATTTGGAGACGTTCGGATCATCGCCCCAATCGAAGATCGCCTGCATTAGTAAGAGAACAGAAATTGTTACGTAATTTAAAGTTATATAAAGTAATGTAAATAAGTTATTAATTTTTACCGATTAACTCTAACTCTCGAATGAGCTGCCTCTTTAGCACCTTTAACACCTTCCTCCAATCGAAATAGGAGAGTGAGATGATCGCCTTCGTCAGCGTACCCAATCTACTGACGAATTGAGAGTACTCCATTGCTTCTCCCACTGATGTGATCCTGACTGAAATGCAGACTACATGCAGAATTCTCTCTAGATCGCTATTTCGTGTGGGACCTTTTTCCCTACATTCACCTGGATGATAGAACTATAACATAAAATAAAATGATAAAGAAATAAATAAATCGTAACATTTATTAAACTTTCATACCAGTACGACGAGAGCGTGGTGCAGAACTTCTCGACTGGGAAGTATCTGGGTTAGCTGACTGTTATGGCTAATCATCCAACCCAACATCCTCCTCATCAAATGAAACACTATCCTCCTCCTCCTCATCGGCGAGTGCGTTCTCCTCCTCATAGTCAAGATCCTCTGCCTCAAAATCCGTTGTAAGAGGCATCGAACTCTTTCCCTTCCCCCTACCCTGCCTCCCCTAATTCTGGAGATATCGAGCCACATCTCTATGCCTCAGAAACTGCTGGCGCAGTGCCTGAGGCTCCTCACGGGGGGGCTGAGCCAGGTGCTGCCAGCGAGGAGCCTGAGGTTGAGACTCCTGACAAGAGGCCTTAGGCTGCTGGGAGGTGATATCATCCATGCCGCTCTTATCAGCCTTTTTCTTGAACAGGACCTGCGTAAAATCAAAATAAATAATAAGATATTTTAAAAAAATTTCGACAGCATTTCCCTTATATATTGTGATTTTTCAAAAATCCTATATGAAACAAATATAGAAATAAATAAAAATAAAAGAAGCACAAAGAAAAAATACCTTCCCCCTACATTTCCTCTTCTTTTTTTCTTCCCATTTCCTTCCCTCATTTCCCTTCCCCTTTCCCTTTCTCTTTTTTTCCTTCTCTTTTCCCCCATCCATTTCCCTTTCCCCTTCCCTCCCTCTTCTTCACATTCCCCCTCACCCATCCATTCTCCTTTCTCTCCCTCTTCTTCAATTTTCATTTCCCTTCATTCTTCCTTCCCATGCATTCCCCCTCCATTTTCCTTCCCGTTTCGCTTCATCTTATTCACATTACTATTCTACTCTCCATTCCCTTCCTCCCCCGTGACTAATCCCCTTTCTCTTATGCTTTTTCCTTCTCATTCCCCCCTTCATTTCCCTCCCCCTTTTCCTTTCTCTTCACATTCTCTTACTTCCTCTATTTCCCTTCCTCCTTCATTTTCTCCACATTCAACACAAAACATTCAATATACATATCAAATGTAAGTGGGTATATCTCACATAATTACAAAGGAAAAAAAGTAAAAGCATCATCTATAAATAAAATAAACCTAACTGGGCACACTTCACATTTAACATTAAAAGAGCATTTTAAAATGGAAAGTGGTAGAAGAACCTCACCATAATGACGAAATTATTTAGAAATGGTATAAAAGCAGTGTAAGAATGCAAAGAACCTATATGAAAAGGTAATAAAATAAATTTTAATTTTGAAAAATAAATGAACATAATTTTGAAAAAAGATGAAGTAATTTAAAGAAAATTTAAATAAAATCGACAACTAAAAATCTGTTAAATTAGTTTGGGTAGGCGATGACAACAATCTTGTTCAACAAAGCTTGTAAGATGGTGGAACCAAAGCCGACGAAGTTGAAAGTGGAGGAATGACACCAATAAATAACAAATCCCATCAAAGGGCAAATCAATCCACACTAGAGGAGAAATCCACTCCAACAATATTGATCAAATTAGAGATCCCCATGCTACACAACAAAACATGGCCATGCCATAAAATTATCGATTGGGGATACAAGATAGTTGAAGCTGCACGTGGAGTCCATCAATTCATGTACAACCAACGGTGAGCAAAGAGGAGGGAAGGAGGATGATAAAAGCATATGAGAGGGCCTGGCAGGTAGCAAAAAGCAGCTAAGGCATTGACTAACAATTTAGGAGAGAGCGGCAACAAGAACCCTCCAAAAAAACCTTTAGCAATTTGGCCTCCCTCATGCACACCTATGTACAAACATTTTGTACCCAAAGATATTGATAATTCAAATGACTTATTATAAACAAGCTCAAATAAATTATTTTTAAATTGTAGTTACCCAATTTTTTTAGACTTACACATATGCTTTTAGGAAGTTAATAACTTAAATGCCCCTATAATTAACTTCCAAGTAATACTATTTTCGAAACGTCATGTCAAAAAACAGACAAAAAGCCTTCCTTTTTCTTCATCTCATATTATTTAAAATTAATAATATCTCTATTTTGAATCACTTCAACCACAATTGTACGCAACTTCTATGGTGTGTAGATCTACATGACTAGGCCACCAAGGGGTTGGTTCAGTGGTAGATCACCCCATTGGCATTCAAGAGATCATAGGATCAAATCCACTGCCATCCATATTTACCTTCTCAAAACAATAAAAAATGATATCGATGACTAGATTATATGATCAATTTCATGACTTTACCAGAACCCATGAAGTTCCAACATTTTTGACTTAATTGATTCTAGAGTTCTTCCCAACCCTTTGTGGTAGACTTAATCCTATCCCTTAGAAAGAAAAAGGTGGTATAGAAGAAAGGAAAGAGTAAGATAGTTGTTTTTATTTTTCCAGCGCTTTTTTTTACTTTTGTTGGCTTGTTTCAAACAAAAAAGTGATGTGAGACGAATTTAATGCTTGAACCCCCACAAGTCATAATTTGATTATAGTATGCCTCTTTTACTAGGTTCTATCCTTGAACCTCATTAAAGACTTAAATCCACCAAAATGAAGTGGGGTTAATTAAAGGGGAGGTACTAAGTGAAGCTAAGTGAAATACAGTAGAATGTATTAGCTTATTTTCACTTTGTTATAACTTTCTTTTTGCTACAACTTCTTGTGGAATAAGTTAAATCACCTCTTATGAAGTGCAGCAAAGGAGAACACACAAAGTGAAGCTTCAACAATTAACTTACTTTATTTTTTCAAAAAAAGAAAAAAATTAGCTTAATTCTCTTTGTTACAACTTACCTTGTAGACTCACAGGCTCACAAGAGACTTTCGTGGAACCCTAAATTCATAGTAAGGGCTAGGATCTACCCTGCTTCAGGCTTGTCTTTTTAATACCAGGCCAAAAGAAAATTGCATAATTTTATTGCTTTAATAGAATACACTCTACTTTTATTAATGTTTTAAAATTTTTAGTGGATCTCAACCCTTACATGGATTAAAATCTTAAAACCTTAACCTTCTCATAGGCTACCACAAATATGTCTAGTTTGAATAAGGAAATCAACCCATTTTAGGGGTACATATGGCAAACCCAGGCACATTTTTACTATCAAATGTCCATAAAAATCTCTGCTTACTAGCTTGTGTTTTTATCATCTTGCATATAAACATGTGACAATTCCTAAGATCAAGACTGCCTATTTAGCAACTCTACAAAGGCACAGCAAAGAAAATATAGCATTTATAGACTTACAAATTTCACACGGCAAGAATTTGCATGTATTAAATGCTTCCCACAAACCATGTCCAACTTTTTTTTTTTTTTTGCAACAACAAAACTAAGAAGAAAAATGAGCAGTACAATACAATGCATCGCAGGAAGTTGCGGTAGATCATGGTTATGCACAAAACAAGCCAAACAAAATGCCCACAAAGATCAGCTTGTTTCGACCGAAAGGAATTATGATGGAGGAGGTGGTATTGGTGGTGAGGTTGGGTGGGCGACCGTGGAGGTGGCAGCGGTGGCGAATGTGGTGTGGGTTGTGGTCAACATGGTGGTGCTGCTAATGGTGAGGTGCTTGTGGTGGTGGTAGCACGAGGAAGGGAAGGTGGTCGTGGTGTTGACAGGGGTGAAGTCGTGGTGGTGGCAATGGTAATCGTCGAGGGAGGGGCCAACCATGTGAAATCGAAGAGGAGGGGGTAAGGAGCACTTACTGGGTGGGTCGTCAGACGACGTGCGTGCAGTCGCTAGCGAGAGGAGGGTCATTGGAGTCAATGGAGGAGGAGCTCTTGACGAAGGTCGGCGACGTTATGGTTCTCACGGAGGAAGGAAAAAGAAAGGAAGGGGAAAGAGTTGAGGTCATGCTAAGGTTTTTCCCTCTTTTTTTCTCAATCGTTTAATATTAAACGGTCAAAGAATGCATTTGAAAATATCTTTTTGCCTTCAATAAATTTCGAAGAGGTTATCGTCGATCGTTTATTTCAAAATAGCCGACAATATTCTTATTCTCGAACGTTTAGTCTCAACCACCCCATCCCGAGTAGTTGAGAAAGTTAATGACCAACTTATTGTCAACCATTACATCTTATAACGGTCAAAAAATTATCGTCGAGAACATCTTTTTTACTAGTGAATACTATCGAACAATTGTCAGACCTAATTGTTATATGGTTCTGAATGTTGGCTCATCATAAAAAAAAAGAAGAATGTTATGTTATCAACTATAAGCATATGCAAAAGATGTCTGTAGTAAAAATAAAGATATTTAAAAGATATATGATCATATAAAAAAGGATGAGATTATTTGGAAAAATAGTTGGAATGACGTAAATAGAGTATAAAATGAGAAAAACATATCTAAGATGATTTTAACATTTGCAAAAAAAGACACTAAATGCCCAACTTAAGAGATGTAGAGAGTTAAGAGTTGAATATGTTAAAAAAGGTAAGGAAGATGTCGGAAGAAATTATTAAATATAAATTCAATTACTTTAATTTATATCTTAAAATTAATCAAAATAGATGTAAGTAAAGGCAAAAAAATTTATATAATTAACCTCACTTGACGTAAGAGAAGACTTGTTGTTATCGTTGTTGGTACATTTTAAGTTAAAACAAATACATGTTTCATTCCTTCTCTAACAAAAATACATTTGTTACGTTATAATGGCATACACTTAAGGTAGAATATGATGTACTCGAAGTGCAAACAATGATTATTTTTTCAATTTACAAATATGCAACACAGATTATCAAATCTGTATTCATAAATTAGATGTTGTGGAGTAGTTGACGCCTCAAGTCGAACACACAATTGGAGAACAAGAAATAAGAAACTTTGCCGTAAATATATTCGACTGAGGTTGAAATTAGGGGCATCTTCAAAATAATACATACTATATTAAAAACATCTGATCGACATCTTTTTAGGAGGATTTTGTTGGGTTCGAATAAGAGAAAACAGTCGATTACAGTAACAAGGACACTGTTAAAAAAAAAAATAGAAAATTGATTATTTAGTTTCACTTAAGAGGTGTAGTATTCGGACTCTTAGAATTTTTATTACAATGAAGATATTTTACAAGAAAATCCGTAAAAAGGACATGTTCTCGTGTGATGAGATCATTGCTTATTTAAAATGTTAAACTTGTAATGTTGGAAACTTCTTGCTAGATCTTGGGTGTTATCGGCTAATTTGGTTGCCACAGGATAATTTGGTTGCCAAACATCATGTGTCACGTGAGTCATGTCTTAATGAATGTCATTTGGCTAGATACTTGTGTTCTCAATCGACTATTGTAACCAATGTGACCACACTGGTTGTCGTTACCAATCTTATCACCCAAGCGTACCGATTGCCATTGCTGACCTTATCGCCTAGGCGAATAGCCTACTGTTGGCGATCTCATCTCCTATTCCGACTCGAGGTCTTTGACAGATCAAGCCCACCATGGTTCGGCGGATAGCTATAGATAGCTTGACCTTTGTCCACCTTTTTGTATGGGTTAAGACCCTTTAAGCAAAATTTATCCGTTTACTTTTGTACTCGGATTCATATTCGATTGTAGATAATCTTGAGTTGATTGTCAGATCTTTTTTAAGCTATTTGGACCTGATCGACTTAACGGAGTTAACAAGAGATTTTTCCTCTTTAATCAACATCAATGAAGTAAGAAAGTGTTGCGGTAAAAAAACGGGAGGTACCAGGAAGGAGACTCGAGTTCCCACTCCAGCATAGCATGCGTTACGTTGTAAGGAAAGGTGAGCTTTCGTGTGGGAGGAGGGGCGACGGGACAATTAAAAAAAAAACTCAAAAAATATCAAACTTGTCTTCCATGTAAGCAAAGATCTCACTAGATCCACAGCAACCGTAAGACTGTTGAATGATATCATATAATATAAACTTGAATCGCAACCTTTTCAGTGTAAATATTTCATTGTGACTTAACGTATACTCTCTAATGCAAATATATCACCGTATCTACAGTTACACGCAGAGACCCGTTACGAGTACAATGCCATGTATACGGCATTCTCCACTACTTCCTAATGCAAATATATCATTGCATCTATTTAGTCAAAAAAAAAATCACTGTAGTTACATGCACAGTTTCGTGTTCACGGCACTTAACATATATACTAAGATTAAGATAAAGATAAAGATAGGTGATTTTAGAATACAGAGGTGTGGTTTAATTTGGTCAACCACTAAAACAAAAGGTTTTCTTTCAGGGCACAGGGGTGTGGCTTCATTTAATCAACCATCTAGAACGGAAGGTATATTTGCTTGGAGTGAAATTTGATTTCCTCTACGTGGATGGTGGAAAATCCCCCTTGATTTCCATGTTCACATTAGAGGCACGATACATTCCATCGTACATACGATGTGTTTGAGCTTACCTCATTCCACTCGGTCAATGATAACAAACAAAAAAATAAATAAATAAATCACCGTATCTATCTATCGTGACATGCGCAGTGCCGTCTCCACGGCAGTTAATTAATATATATCAACATCGAGATTAACAAGATAGGAGGTTTTTCTATTGAACACGGTGGTATGGGTTCATTAGGCCACCATCTAAAACAAATTAAGGTCATGCTTTGATTGGTCTAAGATTTAGTTTCTTCTTCGTGGACCATGGAAAATCTCCCTTGATTTTCATGCCCACATTAGATGCATGATATATCCCAACATCTAATGTTATTCATTTCATGTATATATTAAGAGTATCAAATTTGATTCAAATTTTATGTTCACATATAATAATCTTAATTCTTAAATTTTCAATCTAAAATATTAATGATAATAAAAAATATTATCATAATTATATATAATTTACATGCAAATCAATTATACTCTCCCAACACCACCCACCCGCCCCCTATATATATATATATATAATCTATTTGAGCTCATGGCATCTTCACGGTCAAAAGAGAAGGGGAACAAAAATCACCATATCTATCTGCCCACGTTACTTAATATCTACTAAGATTAAGATATGGAATAAATTTTGTGAAAGTTGACCTAATGTCCACGATTAATGAATATTTTGATGATTTACAAAAATGATAACCAATAAATAAGAAAGATATATATTTGTGTTTATACGTGGCAATCATCAATTTGCAACAATCAAACTCATTTCGTTAAGAGTTGGATTGAGGCATGTTGGAAGAAGGAGCACGAAGGGTTATCTTTAGTTTGTTGAACTCCTTGTAAATCTTATGTTGTAATATTTTTCTTTCTTGTAATTTATCTCTTATTTCCCTAGATTACTTATAAAGGAGTCCAAGGATCACTTAAATGTCCTTTGGTTGTAAGATTCCAAGTTATATCAACTTAGCAACCAACACCCAATGGCTAAGAACCTCTGTCGCTCTTAAATCAAACGTCTAGTGATAATGTTAAACATCCAAACACACCATCAAACATCTAACGCACTTATCAAACATCCTATAAATGTTCATTGGCCCCATGATTAGTCCTTGAAAATCTAAACATCAAAGATATTGTGTTAAAAACCCAAGTTCAACTTTAATTAACCCCTTAGATGTCTAACAAGCTCATCATATGTGTTATAAGATGTCTAACATTCATATCAGACATCTCTGTAGAGAAAATTCACAAATGCTACCAGGTCTAATAAAAAAATGTGGCATTTGGCCTTGCAAATTGGACATCTGATCTTTTGATCAAACGACCTATAATGCCAAGTGAGCTGCTTAATTAATGAATCAGATAGCCTATATTCCATGATTTTTTGGCTTCTTTTCTTGGTTCAAATCAGATGATGCACATGCCCTCTTTAGTTGTTTGATTTATATTGCATTGGACATCGGAGAACCCCTTCAAACATTTGATAATGCTCTAACTACTGCAAATCGTTTTGCAATTTATTCTAAACTCGAGAGATCTTTGGTCAAATCTTCTCCAATAGCCAAATAACCTCTCTAAGGGTATCTTAAGTCATCCTATGAGTTCCGTAAATACCCCACATAGATCCCTTAGCACATAACAACTATTAAAACTCGCAAATCACCCATATGCTCACTCAAGCTCATCTGTACTTCTCAAGCTCTCTAGTGCACTTCTCTATCCAACTTAGAGCTCATCTTCCCTGTGTCATCATCTTCAATCTACACTTCTTAAAGAAAAATAAATTGAACCTATAAAAGCTAAACTTCTTCTCTAACTTTGGGATCTATAGGTGATCTTGTAATTTTTGTTTTCTTTATTATAAGTTGGTATATTGTAGACGACGTTTGCCAACGCATCCACTTGCCACCACTGCATCTAGACCTTTCCTTCCTCCTTTATTTTTCTCTCTCTACTTCTAATTTTGACGTTATTTTTTAATTAATAAAATTTTATTTTGATGATTTGTTTTTATTTTCATTAGTTTATAATTCCTAATTAGTTTCTTTCTTATTTTTTGTGAACTTTTATTTTATTAATTTAGGATTAATTTTTAGAACCAGGAGAAGCTCTTATCCCTTATTAAAATATTTCACAGAAAAAATATTCTCAAAAATTTTGCCTTCCAAGTGACTACTAAGACTCTCGTTATATTTATTCTTAATTCTTTCCAAGAGGTTAGATTTTTTACAAACAATCACGCTTTCACGGACAACACTTCTTCATCTTTTTTTGCTAATTTCGCAAACAAATTTTGGCAAGCGGAAGATTTTTGCCTCGGGGTTCCCACGCCCATGACCGAGGTAAAAAGAGAGGGGAGGGAGAGAGAAAAACATTATGAGATGTATGTACGAATGAAAGGAATTTTAGGAGATATTTGTAGCCTCAGTAAATCCCACAATTTTTAGAGTTAGTGTAATTTCCATCTTCCCAAAATATGATAACTTTGCAAGACTTTGTAAACTCCAAATTTCATTAAAATTAGAATTAATCCCTTACTTCTTACTTAAAAATGAGATTTGGATGTTTTATTTCCTTTCTTTTCTTTCCCTTTCCCCAGCCCAATCAAACACAAGCCCATTTCATGTTGGGCCGTAGTATGGATTTGAGGAGAGAGGGCCCTTGGTTGCGAGAGATTGGTGGGACGCGGTGTGCATTGAGGAGAAAGAGAAATGGGAGAACGTGAATCCCGCTTACGTAAGTTGCTAATGCGCCCTCTCTTTTTTATTACTCTCTCTTACCCTTTTCTTCCCTACTTTGTTTTCTTCGTCTCTCTTTACTGCTCCGTATGAGAATCCTTTTCGAATTTTATCTTTGTGACTAACTTTTTCGTCTAGTGTCCTTTTATTTGATTTCAATACTGAATATGTTTTTTTGCATTTTCTCTTATTTATATTAAAAATTAAAGAAATCAAATTATTTTAAAATAAAACCCAAAAAAATAGTGAAAAATAGTGAGATAAATTATATAAAATTGTGACATAATTACATCCTCATGCCTACCATTTACTGGTTCTTAAGCAAAATGAAACAAAACAAAAATAAAATTGTAAAATCTAACTCGCTTTTGTAGGAATCATTGTTGCATTTACCATGTGCAACAAGGGTTTGAATTTCTACTTTGCCCTAGTGAAGAAGTTATAGTTTCCGAAGGATTTGTGGATGGCACAACCATAAAGCTAAAAATAAAATTTATAACAAAAGTACCAATAAATCTGAGTAGGATTTTATGAGCCAGTAGATTTCATTCATCACTAACCACAAAGAACATATGTGAAATCTAAACATAAAGACTCAACAACACTTGATTATCAACCAAAATACAAACCATCTCGTCCTGCTAAACTCTAATTAACCTCAAATTTGGGCCACAAGTACAAGTTTCTACGATGCAAAAATCCATCTAAAAGTTTGAATAAAATCAAAAAAACTGAGCATCCATATATGTGATAGTCGAAATGACAAGTGGATAACTCTCTATAATGATCTAAGTTTTTATCAAGGCACGAGTCCACCTATCACTCCATGTATCCCACTTTTAGATCTACCTTACTACGTGCAAGAATCATCGTTCCTCTCTACATCTCGTGGAGGGCCCTACACTCTGATGCCTTTGGATGGCTTCATAAGAGACACCCTTGGAAGACCCTACACTCTGACTTCGCAGGATAATGCTGTAAGAAGCATCTTTTAGGCCAAACCCTACACTTCGACATCTCAGGATAATGCAGTAAAAGGCACCTAGCCCTTCTTAAGTGCATATTTAGATATGCACACACACACACATACTTTTCTTTTTTTCTTCACATAGATAAGAAACTCCTCCAAATGTGATTTAAGAACATCTCATCAATAGGAATCTAAAGAGATTCAAGGCCCTAGATTTTGTGTCCTTCTGGAAACCTAGTTTATAATTATATTATGCCCACAAGTTGGCCACTGTGTGTAACGACCCGGTTCCCGAACCCCTACGAGACACGAAAATCGGACCGACTCAACTAATCCTAAGACCTAGTCGTCCAACGAGGAAGTAACCAAAAGAGCAGTAAAATAAATCCCATTCAACATGAATATAACTAATAGTAAGAAAATACAGTAGCAAGGAAAGAAACTACTACAGTATATACCACCACAACAGTAGAACAACATTCATAATTAAATATGAACTGCAGGTAAAGAAAAGTACAGCGGAAACAAGAACTACTCACTATAACGGAACAAAAAGAGGTACAAGAAACAGTGGTAACTCTACTGGACCCTACTCAGCCCAGCATCCTCTGCAGCCGCTGACCCTGGCTGCTCAACACCTGGTCCTGAAAGGTAACGAGTGTAACACGTCAGCAAAACGCTGAGTAGAGTGGCAACTAACACTAAAGAAACAGTAAAGTGTACAGTTGCTGTTTAATTTTCTTTCTTCCTTTATTTACGTCTTTCTATTGTTTCACAATTTATCTATTTCTCAGATCCTTCACTTGATCTCGAATGTTCCTCGTGGGAACGATCTTGATTGCAGTCTTTTCCGAACAGTAGAAGTAGCACGTGGTGCTCTCCTGACCGGGAGAGTCCCCCGTGGTGATCCTACTCTCAGTCAACCACCCCAAGGTCACTGACAGACGTAACGGTGACTACGCCACACGCGGTAAACGCACGGGTAGCTAACCCGCACTAGCACGCGGTCAGTCGTTTCCGTTAACGGGTGCGCCCAAAGCACAGCACGAAACCAGTACAGGGCAGAGCCCTCTCAGTAACATGGGTCCAACCCCTCCACAGTAACCAAACAGGGGCCTTGCCCCTCCACAGTCCGCGCACCCTCGCCTGATTACCCTGGTTTGCCCCAGTGGGCCTAACAACTCGGTGTGGGAGGCTAGCAGAACCCCGGGGCCCGTGGGGTAGCTAGTACCTCCCTACACTAGTAGCTCTCCTCGGTACTACGTACACTAGGGCCAGCAAGTCGGTACAGAGTGGCCAGTCTTAACCCCGGGTCCCTGGGGCGGCTGGCTCCGCTCTGCACTAAACAGGGGGACAGTCGCTCTTCCTTGGTACTCCGTACTCAAGGGCCAACTCACTTCCCCAATTCTATTCCATTCACTTTCCAGGAGTTCTACTCATAATTCCCCGTAGGGTTCCAGCTTTTTAACTCAGGACATTCCAGTTTCACCATTCCAGTTTCACGTTCATACATCCCATATTCTTAATCATGTTCATTTATTCATAGCAGACAGCTGTTAAACGAATTTACAGGCAATTATTATTTCCTTTCCACATTTTCCAAGACTGCAGTATTCATACATTCCACTAGTTTTCCCATCCTAGGATTCATACAATATCCTAGGATCTATCATACAATCTAGTTTTCCAGCCCTAGGATTCATGCAACACCCTAGGATCTACCATTCAATCTATTTCTCATTCTTAGGATTCATGCAATGTCCTAGGTTCTATTTATGGTTTCATAATTTAATAGATTATGCTTAAAGCCACTCTACCAGGTACGACGGGAGAAATGGGGGTGTGATCGGGAATCCCGCGTGCCTCCGCGACCCCTAAGACTGCAACGGAACCAGGTCCTATCACAAGGATCAAACACAAGGAGTGTCTCAAAACAGTATATAGCTACTGTAGACGGGTAGAGGATTTAATTCCGGAAAGAATGCAACTCGAAACGCGGAAAATGGAACCCGAACGGGCCCTCAACGGGTCGAAAACGACAACACTGTGCAAAATCAGACGTCTGGAACTTCTTCCAGACGTCTTAAAAAGTGGATAAGAGAATTACCTTGTTCTGCGTGGTTTTTCAGACGTCCAGAAGCCTGCGGGGACGTCTGGCCTAGTTCCCAGACATCCGATGGTCACCCCGGACGTCTGGAGGTCGCTCCCGCCGTCTGGTACTACAGCCAGACGTCTGATTCGCGTTGGATGGCGAATCATCGAGCCTGCGCGCACCCAACTCTCTCTCTCAGTACGGTCAGTCGACAGGAAGGAAGAAGATGAAAGAACTCACCTTTCAGACGTCTGGATGGTCTTCCAGACGTCGCCCCCGCCGTCTGGCTATCAGCCCAGACGTCTGATTCTGGAAATATTTCCAGAATCAGGCCGCGACTCGCCCTCCGCTCGCGACGCCGCGCCTCGTCGCACCTCGTGCGCCTGCTGCTCGGACCGCAACAGTCCCCCCCGCGTTGCCCTGCGCCCGCTGCGCCCCCCGCCGGCCGGCCCTGGTAGCCCCAGCGAGCTCGCCCTCACGGCTGAGCGCCGCTCTCACACGCAGCACCTCCTCCGCACTCACTGCGGCCGCCGCTGCCGCTGCAACCTCGCGCTCGCTCTCGCGCTCACTGGCTGAAGGAGAAGAGGAAGGAGGCGGTGGTGACAGAAGAGCGCATGGCCTTTTAAGGCCGCGCGAGGAGGGGAGAGAAGGAGCGCGGCAGGGGAATCTGCAGCCGCAGAAGGAATAAGCGAATATGCGGGTCTGCGCGCTCAGGCGCGCAGACGACCCGCGCGTGTCAAAGATAACAGATTTCCAGACGTCTGGCAACGATCCAAGACGTCTGATACGACGTCTGGAAGTGATTCCAGACGTCTGGTCCGACGTCTGGCCCACTTACCAGACGTCTTAAAATACGTCTGGGGCACGCATTCATAACACCGTGTAAGTGTAGAGGTGAGATACTCTAACTTCAGAAACATTCAATCTAGAGGGTCGAAGAAAAACAAGTCATGTACTTCCTATATCATTGACCTAATACCTTGCCAAATCAGACTTTTTAAGAACTCAGAAAGAAATTCATATCTTAGTAAATGCTCTAGTTGATTAAGTCGAAAACGACCTAAAGAGTTTAGGTGAAAGATCTCTAATATACTCCTACAATCAGAAAATTGTAAAAGCCTAAGTATCATAATCCTTTCCTAACTCAAAACTCAGCGAAACTTGAGGGAAACTCAAGAAAAATCATTTCAAATCTTTTTTTATCAAAAAATTCTAGACACTAAATATATATAAGGAAAACTCAACGAAAATTACTCACTCCATGCCTATTTTATACAATGTCCTCATTGTATGCTCATAAATGTGTATGAGAAAGGGAAGATATCACCTAAATAATTCTAAGTTGGTGCATTAAGGATCAATTAGCTCCTGACCTGCAAAATTAACCTACTATATATAAGTACAATTATGTTGGGTTGCCTCCCAACAAGCGCTAAGTTTAATGTTTTTTGCCAGATATAGTTCTCAACAAAGATGTATCATTCAATTCAGCTAAAATAGACAAAATCAAAATAGATATATGTATTCGTGCAGCTCAAAGATGAGGTGTCCATCATTGCAGACATGTCGATGGTGCAGACCTATTCCAAAAGATCTGATCCTTGTTGCTTGCACATGCTTAGTGTGCTCTTTACTTTCTGCGTTATTACTCTACTCAGTATTTGTTGATGTTTTCTATGGACTTTGTACTCAGGTCTTAGTGAGATATTGTCAGATTATGTGGCTGTAGGGGCCAACAGTGCTAATCTAAGTGCAACACCGTAGTTTAGTTAGTTGTCATTTCATTTCCCTAGTTTCAATGCTTTCTATTTTAGGCTTCTTCGGTACTCTATTTCAATTTTTTTCAATACTTTTATTTCCACTTGCTTCAATTATGTCATGGTTAAATTGATGGCTATGATTGTTCTCATGTTATTTTTTAACTAAATTCTTCCTTTTGTTCCATACATATCTGTGTGTGCGTGTGATGTGATGTGAATGAATTTTATTGTTCTATGTTTATATGTTGGATGACCAAATCAAGATAATTGGTAAATTGACTCAAATTCCTACTAAGGTGGAGACTTGGGTCACAACAATCTCCATTGAGGATTTAAAACGAGGTTGCCACCATTTTGCAAGGGCGAGAAGCACTGACTTTCCGCCTCTTTTTGGGGTGATTGATGGCCTTAGACAAATCCTCTGTATCCTTGCCCCTTCTCTTCTCAGAATTAGTTTTTCAGCAAGTCTCGCCGTTCTTTTGAGTTTTAGTCGACTACTCGACAAACTGTAGATGGAATGGATGAGGCGACTACACAGCTAATTGATGCAAATTCGATTGAGGTTCATCTGATGACTAGAGAGCTCACCTGATCCAAACTACAAAGTGTGAGTTAACCTTCATAAAAAGAGTATTAATTGCTCACCAACCCCTTATTTATAGCCAGAGTGGGTGGAGGCAAGTGAAAGGGCGCACTTTTCCTGACCACAACAATCGCATTAGCAATTAATGCTAGCATCAAACTTATCTACTCCCCACTAGAGAGGATGTGACATGTCATTCATCATGATAATAAATTGACAAGATGATGGCGAAAAACATGCCATCCGCATACCATCGTAATGAGCTGGTCATGTAAGGCAATGGCTGGCCACTATTTGCTCAAATTAGGCAGAAATATTGTCACCCCACAAAAAGTAATATAATAACCCAAGAATGCGAAAATTAACCTCTAATCTAAATATAAAAGGCATTAGCCTCCATGCCCAAGAGAGCCAACAAAACTCCTGTGGTTTATTATCCCTTTACAAAGTAGTCGCCTGCCTAACGATGTACAAAGGTGGAATTAGATTACCAATTTCTTACGCTTGCGATTTTTTATCAGACCGATTGTCTATCTTAAACCTGATAGAATTCAGTTTGAACTTTGATGAGAAAGGCATATCTTTCTGAATGAAACAATTTTTATATGCATCTTACTTACCAATAAGAGATGGTCATTTACATTATTACAAATCCTAGAAATATGCACGTATGAAATCCTCTCAAAAAAAAAAAAAGAATTTTTACAAAAGCATCCTTTTAAACATGTAAAAATGATATGTAGGTTCCTACATTTATTGGTTTTGGAGAGATCATCCCCATAAAGCTTCACAATCTTATATACTTATGTTGCTTGACTCATATGAACTCAAATATCCAATTACATTCAAGCTAACCAATGAGATTACTCTAAAATGTCAACATCCATCTAGTGATATTTAGCATCTCATCAAAACATCAAAATAGCAATGAACCTAAATCTAAAAGTCACGATTATACGTCTATGTGAAGGAAGGTGAAAGTTACATTTTGGAGGAAAAAAAAAAGTTTATCTCTTCTCCTTTTTTTTCCGTAAAACATATCAAATTTTCTTCCGTAAAACTAAGATGAAGGCCCAGAGAAGAAAAAAAAAAAAAATCGAACCACCAACGTGAAAATAAGAAAGGTAAATACCCCTATGTAGAAGAGGAATAAATTTTCTTTAAAAGAACAAAAAAGACAAATAAAGAACAAAGAAACACCTTCAAACAAACTTAACTCGCTGCGAGCGTCCCTCCCTGCCGTTCTTCCTGCCAACTTATGTAGTAGGGTTTATAGGCAACGATTACGCACTTCACAGCGGCATGCATCTCGGTGCAGAAACATAGGGGTATCCATGTGGTATAAATAATCTTCTTTGGGAGTATACATGTAAAAGCCAAAAAAAAAAAAAAAAAGGGTGCGCATCCTCCTGCGAGAAGAATCCTCCACGGCCCAAGGTATAGAATCGTCGGGATCCCTCGCAACCCACACGCACTGTCGTTTGCGTCTGCAAAGCGGAGGGGAGTGGTGCGAGCGACGATGGGATCAACGAAGAAGAAGGTGCTGGTGACTTTCGACATCGACGGGACGCTGATAAGGAGCACGGGTGCCTCCTCCAATCGCCTCCACCGGGACGCCTTCTCCCACGCCCTCCTCACCCTTTCCCCCGTCCCCCACCCCACCATCGACGTCATCCAGGTCAATGTAACAAGGGGCTACAATACTTTCCCCTTCTCACTCTCTCTCTCTCTCTCTCTCTCTTGTTATCATGGTTGGTTTCACTCTCTGGCTGTTAATTAAGGTCTCATCATGATCCCATTACACGTGCGCGCAAAACAATTACTACGACGTCCCGGTACCGTTGGCGGAGCTTGTGTCGTTAAAGCGGCCTATGGTATACAGTAGTTTGAGTTGTGTTGCCTTTGATGATGGGATTGGGGAAGAGCTGCTCGGGTGCATCTCAACCAAATCTGGGATGATTGCTGGAGCTGACTCAGACGGACGTCAAGTCGCACGAGCATTTCGTTGATTTGGATCATCAACAAGGTGCTAGATCGAGCAATGTTGATGCAGAGTAATGGTTCTAAGCCTTTCATACCTAACTCCATGGTATTATTGGTTGAAGTAGTGGGGGAATTGGCATTACTCCGACACGTCGGAGATTATACATATCGTGCTTAGCGAACGGGAGAGAGCATGTAACTAAGGACCCTAACCTCGAGAGGGATGCCGACGTCCACCGGTTAGGCGAATATAATGAACCGAGAGCAATCAGGATTCAAGGGACATGGGCTTGACAACTTGAATCAACTCTTGCACGCTCAATGCTTGAATCACGTGGATTGAATCAAGGGAAATCTTTTGTTAGCGTGGATGAATATGAATGGGCGTCTTCTATTCCATGTGAAGAAGATATTAAAAATATCTTATTTAAGATGTCCCCTTGCAAGAATCCAGGGCCTGGAACAGTTCTATCGAAGCCGTTGGGATGAAGCTCAAAATGATATTATTAGTCTTGTGCAAAATTGCTTCACCAACTCTGCAATGCCGAAGTGGATGAGTAAGACTTATATCTCCTCGGTACCTAAGAAAGAAGATCCACAAATGCCAAAAGATTTTAGGCCAATAAGCCTCACAAACACTCTTTACAAGTTAGTGGCAAAATTGGCTGCCAGGAGAATAGTCTCCTAACTACGCAAAAAAGTATCTCGATACCAATCTGGATTGCTACAAGGCAGACAGATTGTTGATAATATAATTATTGCAAAGGTAGTTATATATGCCATGAAGGCAAAGCTGAGGAAAAAAAGTTCTATGGCTTTTAAGCTCAACATGGAGAAGGCATTCGATTGCCTTGAATGGGATTTTATAATTTCCTGTTTACACCAACTCCACTTCTCTCCCACCCTCGTAGTCCTCATCCAATCCCGCCTAACCCCAGCTAGCTTTAATGTGTTGGTCGATGGAGTTCCCTCGTGCTCTATTTCCCCATTGCACAGTGTTTAACAAGGTTGTCCTCTCTTCCCTTATCTTTTCATTCTTTCCATCGAGCTTCTTACTTTCTATTTAAAAAGTGCTTTGACTAGTAACGGTCTAATAAGCTAGAGGCTTGCAAAGAATTCCCTCCCAATAACCCATCTGATGTACGTGGATGACACTATCCATTTCAGAGAGGAAACATTAGAAGAAGCAAGTGCATGGATGTCCATCTTGAAAGATTATGAGCATTACTCTGGGCAGTACAGTAGGTAAACATGCAAAAGTTTCGTATTTTCTTCTCGCCCCAAACACCGGAAGGCATCAAGGAAACTATTCTTGCGGCTTTTAAGGCACAAATCATGAAGGAAGACAAAATATACATGAGCTGCCTGGAAAGAGAGGGAAACACCCACAGAAGCTTCTCCAGCCAAAGTGTTATAACAAACTTGCAGGATGGAAAAGTCGATTACTCTCACAGGCAGGTAGATTGATACTTATAAAATCCTCCTTACTAGCTATTCCAACTTATTTAATGTTTACCTGCCTCTCCCCGAAGAAAGTTTGTGATATGGTAAATAATATAGCATGAACCTTCTGGTGGGGCTTTGAAGATAGGGGAAAGCATCTTTATGTGATATCCTGGAAAAAGATTGCAAAGCCAATTTCAATGGGTGACTTGGGTATGAGAAGAAACAAGTTTAATAATATTGCTTTTCTCATGAAAGCTGCTTAGCATCTTTGTCATGGTGAAGGACTTTTATGGTGTGATTTGCTGAAAGAAAAACATTACAAAAACTATGATTATTGGGAAGCCAACACAATTAGCAATGCTTCATCTTTTGGGGCAGCTATGCCGGAAATCCAACAATGGCTTTATGAAGGTAGTTTTTAGCCGGTTGGGAATGGCCATAGTATAAACTTATGGCAAGATAGGTGGATAAAAGGATATGATTACCCAATTCCTTCAAAATTTGAAAACCTTAAGACTCCTACAATGGCCAGTGCACTAATAAAAGAGGATGGCACTTGGAATGAAGAGATTCTTGGTATTCTTTATGAGCCACAAATTGCTGAAAGAATCATGAGTTTGCAAGTGCTGCTAAAGGAGAAAGATGAATTGATTTGGGTGCATCATCCAAAAGGACAATTTCTTATATCTTCTGCCTATCACACGATATCAAGCATACCGACAAAAAATGACAATATGAATAAGGAGGATATTGAAATGATTCAGAAAATGCTTGGAGAAAAGCATTTAGCTCCAAGAACAAAAACATTGCTCTGGAAACTTAGAATGAAAGGGCTAGCAATAGCAGATATTCTATCTAGAGGAGTTGGGATGGATTGTAAGGATGCTTGTATTGTGTTCGAGAATCTGAAACACTGCAACACCTATTTTTTAATTGCCCCCATGAGCATGTTATCTGGTTTGTTGCAGGTTTTCTCAACTCTTGGCAGGAGGATAGTTGGCTTAAATGGAAATATGACATCTTCCCAAAGCATACAAAGCATTTGGAAGGTAGACTAAAAGCCTTTTATGTATTGCATTCTATTTGGCTAGTAAGATGTGAATTACTACATGAAAGAAAATTGATGGAGCCTTGTAAAGTTTGGGAACATGCACTTGCCATGATCTCCTTTTATTATACACAAGGTGGGGCACCTCTGAATATGAAGATACATTGATGAATCAGCAAAAGAATAGACAATGCATTCGCGAGGAAGCTCTAGCACAGTTCTAGTTGACGTAGCCTTTAGAAATGATAATTGCTTTGCTGCAGCAATGGAGTGAAATGAACAAGGAGGCATCCTCAATGCCTGGGTGTCTAAGCATTTTACAAATACAGTGGACGAATATGAAGCCTTTGCCATCAAGCTCGAGATTCAACTAGTTTTGGATAAATCAGATAGGGACTATGCAATTAAGAGCAATGCTCTTAATCCTATCCAAAGCATCTTTGGAACAATACAACCACATTGGACTGCTAGAAGAGTAGTAGAAGATTGCAAGTCATTGCTGAAGATAAATTTAAAAATTCTCATCAAGCCTGCTGAAAGAAATATTGTAAGGAAAGCCTATTTTTTAGCAAACTATTGTGTTCCTGCTAATTTTCAAGGGAGGTGGCCTAGATCGCATCTTCCTTGTGAGCTGAAATACTTTTGGTTGTTCTTATTCAATGGAAAGGTTTCTTTTGATGCAAAAAAAAAAAAAAAAATCAAGGGAAATCGGGTCCACATCCTTAGGTAACTCCTTGATCCAATCGCATGGAGAAGTAGATCTAGTCATGGGCTCAATGTTGGCTAGCAAACTTTGCGTAAATTTGCCTTTGCTCCACATGGTCTCTTCCTCCACCTCTCCTTCCTTCTTCCTGGATCTTTTAGGCCTAGTTGGTTCGGTGGGTTATCCCTTCAAAATGGGGTTAACTCAGTTGGATTGCCAGGCTGGATTAACCTGAGTTACAAGGGGTTAACCTAGGATAACTTATCTTAAGCCTGATGCAGGATAAGTTTTCCCGCCCGCTTACCATTTCATCCCATAGAAAAAAGCAAGGTGTGGTTATCCCATTTCAGAAATAGGATTATCTCACTGCATTCCAAACGGTAATAAGTTAGCCCAACAGGATAGCCTTTTTGACTTTCAAACAGAAAAGCAGGATAACCCTTCTAAAAATTCCTATCACACAGAATCCTATCCGTTATCCCAAACTAGGCCTTAGTGATATTCACTGATTTAATCCAAATCTCACAACTATTTATAAGAAAAACTATTCGAAGAATAACATTAAATTGCATTCTTGATAAATGGGACACTCTGGATTCTTGTTCTCTCGGGTTCATATCCCTTTACTTTACATTTAAAATGTTGCAGTAATGACTACCTTTGGCCTGTAGCTTTTTGGTTGTTGCCATACAAACAACTGACTAACCATTAACAATGGTCAATCTTCAGACCTTATCTCCTTAACTCTGGTTGCCGAGTCATGCTGGTTGCCTATAATTTGGACCGGTCTACCATCAAGGTTCAAAATACACTTCTTCCTTGACAAATTTTTGAACCCCCAGGAACCAACATGCTTACTCTTTAGTTACTCTTCCTTCTGACTAAATTAGTGTTCCAATGATGGTCAGTTACCAAGGTGTTACACAGAGGTCCCTTCCAATAAGTAAGTTGTTGATTATGGATGAATTTGCCTGGAAAAAGATATCTGACTGAATGGTTCTGTCAACAATGTAGCTTTTGTCGGTGCTCATAAAATGTTCTAAATCTTATCTTTAAGAGGACTGTTTTTAATTTAGTTATTTTATTTTATGGATCCTATCCTGTCATATGGTTATAAAAACAGAGGAATTCTAAGACCATGATTCTCAAGTTAGTGCCAATATGATCTACTCGTCTTAGTTCCTTTTTTTCCCTTTGAAGACTCATGCTCTAATGAGAGCAAACTATGGGAAATGCACGAGACCCATATGCATGATTTCCGTAGAGCAACTGTATGATTTATCATATTTCCTGGCTGATGTCAGTTTCTTTGAGGGGTTAATTAGTGGGGAAACATTTACTCCCATGCAAGCAGCTTTCTGTTGGGAAAGTTTATTTTGAAGAATTAAAAGTGACTAGGAAGAATGTTCCATCATCCTGATTCTTGATTGATATCTAAAATGAAAAGGTATTTATATCGAAAACGATTGCTCATTTGCAGGCCCTGTTGTAAAAATTGGCCAAGTGGTTGGCCGACTACTCTTTGTCGACTCCCTTGCCAATCCGACTACCCATACTTGGGTACATACTCAGCAGCCCAACTACTCAGTCAAGTAGTCAGTCTACTTGGCCGAGTTTTACATAGAGATGTTGCGGATCTGAGTAAATGTACCCAATCTGAAAGAGAAATAAAACTCCCTCCCTACAACCCAACCACCCCTGCACCTCATTCCTCAACTCAACCTCAACCCAAGATGAAGAGGATGTTCCCTTGCTTTTGGATGAGGAAGATGATTATTGACTTTAGATGTTCACTTTTAATGTGTCGCTTGAAGTTTTAATGATTAGATATTTTGAACTTGTGTTTTTATTTCGTTTAGACTTATGGTTTGTAGCTTATTTTCATACTCTTGAGCTTAAAAATGGTTCACTTTTATGTGATAGTATATTTTACTTGTCGAAATCTTGAAATGTGCAAGTGTGTGTGTATAGATATATAATGCCCAATCAAGTACTCCCCGACTACTCCCCTATATACTATATACTACTTAGTCAGTGACTTGACCAATTAAATACCGATTACGAACTTTTACAACACTGTTTGCAACTTTGTTCTCTGGAGAGCTGAGTTGTCAGCTTCCAATATGGATAGTCCAGAATAAAACAAGGCAACACAATGTTGTTGCTGATTAAAGTAATGAAAATATATGAATTCACACGCTGGATCATATGTCACTCAACAAGGCATTTTACCATTCTATGTTGAGTCTGTTCCTATCAAAATAAGAGTTTCAGGCCTCCGTGCAGCTTTCACACCCAGCTTCAAACTCCTCACCAATGTCTGGCCTGCATTCTATTCTAAACAGCATATTCCTCTCATAGTGTTGGCAAAAATCATCAAGCCAACTTTGATGCAATTCTATTCAATTGGGCAGACCATAAAACTATCAAACAATATGGAGCACTAGCAGTTTCTTTAATTCATTTCACATTGCATTTAACCTAGTTGCATGAAGTGAAACCAATGTCTACATGCAGTTTTCTATTAAAAAGAAAATATTTTGTTTTGAAATTTTTTCTACAAAATTTATTTAGTCTTGCTATGATTATTATTATTAGAGAACAAGGAGTGTGAAGCTTAGTTGTTCCAGACATGCTAAGGAGTCTCCTCTTGTTCCATTACCTACTATGACAGCTCGTCCTCTTGATGACATGTTTTCATTGATACAAAGCCAGAATAAGGAAGATGAGAGACCGATCGCTTTAAGGAAAGTTGTTCGCTCTTGCAAACTATATCCTCTCTCTCACTTCACGTCCACAACACATTTGGATCCTTTTGTACAACAGCTTTCCAGTGCATTCCTTAGCATTGTCATTCTACGTGACTATTCAGAAGCTTCTCAAGATCCTTAGTAGAAGACTGCTATGAATGTTGAGATAGAAGCCCTTGCTACACATGGCACATGGGAGCTGATAAATACACATGAATTCATGATAAAATGCTTATTTATGATAGTTCCTAGACCTAACATTATATATCATAGTATAAATATTACATAACGTTCATTGCATTGCATTTAGGATAATTGTAAATTATGTACATTAATTCCAACATTTTATATGGCCAAGAGGCAATACAACATCTTTACGAGCTTCGGATGAAGAATCTGACCGTATGGATGGATTCGGAGCGACGATCGCAGTCCGTCAGCGCAAAAATCACCCCAATTAGAGATCTGTAGCATCCTCTATAAGAAGAAGATGGACGACCCAGATGGCGCCACGTGGTGCCATCCAGGCCACCCTACACGAGCCATTGCTTCCCCAGCTTCACACAAGGAGCGATCCCAGCCGTTGGATCTCAATCCAACGGCTGAGAAACACTCTACACCGGCCTGTTTCTCCTCCAAAGCGCAACAAGGAAGGCTTCATCTTAACCGTTGGATCTTTATCCAATGGTCGAGGCGAGCGGCTGCACCTCATCTCCACGCGACCAAGCAGCTCATTGGCCAAACGGTAGTGTACTCGCTCCTCGAACGAGAGGCGTGGGTTTGAGCCTCAATCCTCTGCGCCAACTCCAACGCCGACGAAATTGAACCGCTCCATCTTGATCGAGCAGTCGAGATTGCTCACGTGCGATCTGACGCCACCCAGCGACGTGAGGAGGCACGCCGAATCACACACGCGCAATCAGAGGCACTCATTTAAGACAACTGGATGTGCTCTTGGTCGTCAGATCTTCTCGAAGGTGCGATCCGCGCACGTTCAAACCAGCAAGGGCACGATCCGCGGACGCCTCCCAGCCGTGCAATGAAGAATCCAATGGCTGCCAGTGAGTGCGGAATTCAAATGCCATCAAGTGTGCGCTTCCTCCTCGCGATCTCAACCATCTGCGCCTGATCCAACGGTTGAAGCTTTCCGTGCACTGTGCCAGCTGCAGCCGCGCCTCCTCATGCTAGCAGAAGCGCTTGAATGTTTAGCAACACCCCCAACGGGTCTTTAACGAAGCTTTAAATGTTGCTGAAGACCTGTGCATGCAAAACACCTCCATTCCTCCACTATATAAATCCCATGACTCATTCTCTTCCAAACCATCTCTACCTACTCTACTCCCACCTACTCCTAAGCTCTAGAAGCCTATTAAAGCTCCCCTAGAGCTCATTCCCAAGCTCCAAAGGCCTCCTATTAGTGTAATGCTCCTATATCTCACCAAATATTCTTCCTCCATCTCACCACCTTCGTAGGAAGTCTTGGAGCTGTCCTCCCACCTCTATTCCAATAGAAGATCACCTCCACCTTCTCATCCCCATTCCAAAACCTTGGTGAAGCATTCCTCTACCTGGCATCCTCCTGCATCTTACCCCCATCGTCCAACATCTCACCTCCTTCGTCCAAGCTGTCGCCAAGAGCCGTCATCTCGCCAAACAGCCGATTTAGGAGATTTCTTCTCATCCCTATCTCTTTTATATTTTCACATATTGTAATTGATGATTGAATGACATTATGACATATCTATTTGTTCCCTCCACTTTATGAAATTATCTTGCTTGCCTCTTTATTACAAAAACAAAAGAAAAAAATAACAAAGCCCAAAAACACCAAAAAAGAAACAACACAAAGAGTGGATTTCAACGAAAATAAACATCGCCTCCTTGTATTCGACCCGGGACTCCCTTGGAGTTTCGGTTAAAAATTGTATTTGATAACATGTTTTGTGACTACAATGATAGGTTTATCCTAACCCCAACTTTCCAACACGAAAACTCGTTAATCAGGAGCTGTGCCATGCCCACAAGAAGCCAAGATTGTTGATTGCAAGTGGCTCTATAGTAAAGTATTGCGTGGATGGCAACATTAATAGATTCAAAGCTAAATTGGTGGCCAAGGGGTTCACATAGACCCATGGAGTAGACTACTTCAAGACATTTTCTCCTGTGGCTCAAATTACTTCTATATGTGTCATCCTGTTAGTAAGTTGGCCGCTACTTCAGCTTGACATCAAAAATGCCTTCTTTCATAGCGATCCAACAAAGTGTATGTGAGACAACCTTTTAGTTATGAGGTTGAGGGGAAGCATGTATATATAGGCTAAAAAAAGTTATATATGGTGCTAAACAGAGTCCCTGTGCCTGGTTTAAGAGATTGATCAATGAGTTAATGAAGATTGGGTTCAAATAATCCATATTTGATCATTTTATCTTCATTAAGATGACTACCTTTGGCACAATCATTCTCACTGTGTGCGTTGACAACATGGTCCTGACAGGAGATGACAGTGCATGCATTTAGGAGACCAACGCATTCTTACAGAAGGCCTTTGTGATAAAAGACCTAAGAGAGCTGCGATATTTATTGAGGATAGAGACAGAGATGAACGTGGCTTGGCACTTTCACAACAGAAGTATATCCTGGAGATACTTAAGTGATGTGCACACATCTAATTGACCTAAAATGCCTATTTATGCATGTTCCTAGGTCTATAGAAGCATCATGCATTATAAATATTGCATAACATGCATCATCATGCATTTATGTTAGATTGTATAAATTATAGGTTAAATTTTTCCTTTTTGTGGTCAAGAGACAGGGCAATATAACTTTGGGCCTCGGATTGAAGGTCTAACCGTACGGATCTGATCAGGGTGACGATCGAAGTTTAACGACTCCGAAATCGTCCTGATTGGACCTCCATAGCATCAGATGCAGTCCGAGAAAGATCAGAGATCAAGGGCCAAGGTGGTGTAAATCCGTACATCAGATGACAAATCCAACCACACGGATGAGTTCGAATCGATAATCGCAGCCCAACGGCATGAAAATCGGTCCAATCCGATATCTGTGGCACCATCTACAAGTCAAAGAAGATGGACAAATATGATGGTGCCACGTGATGCCATCACACCTACCCAACACTGGCCGCAACACCTCCTCTCTGCCTGCTCAATGAATCCCAGCCGTTGGATGCCCATCCAACGGCTGAGAAAGCGCCGCGTCATCTCTCTTCAACGCCTCACTCCTCTCTGAAGACAAAGGCAAGTTTGATCTCGACCGTTAGATCAAGATCCAACGGTCGAGAGCAAACATGCCTAAAAACAAAAACTCGCCTCAAGTGGCCGAGTAGCACAGTGGTGAAGCATTTCTTGCGAACTGCGGCGGGCGGATTTAATCCGCAAGAGAAGGCGCGGATGAAATTGGGTTGTCGAATGTGCAATGTGCGGTTGATGGGGCGGCGACGTGGCGCTACAAGGAGCGCTGGATGCACACACGGGCGATGACGTGCTATCTGATGCTCGATCGCACACGTGCACGCGGAACGTCTAAAGACGAAGAGGCGTGCGTGACTTTTAAGCAGTCCGATCTCTTGATTGGACAGTTGAGAGCATGCAAACATGAGTGAAGATGCGAAACGACTGAGGCTGAGAGCAGGCGACGTGGCGCAACGTGGATGCTCGGATCAGAGGCGAACGGCAGAGATCAAGGCGCAGCTTCAGCGATGTGGAGGCTTTAGCGACGTGCATATCCGTCACTAAAGACCCCTGCATTTATTATTAAGTTTGTAAAAGGACATTTTTACCCCCATGACTACACCCATTAATAGCCTACCCTCCTACACATTTCTTCATCCATTTCTCTCTTCTCTCACCCCCTCCAAAGCTCTACGAGCTGGTCCCATACTCGAGATGCTCCATTAGAGTTATAAAGATAATTTTTCCATCTTCTCACCCCCTTCGTGGAGCATCCCACGGTTGTCCTCTCACCACCATTCAGGAAGCGGATCCCACTGCGACATCGTCCTGTTTTGTCCTCCAGCTTTGTCCTCTTTCATCTAGCATCTCACCACCCTCGTTCGGGCATTCCGTCAATGCGGCTCATCCTCCAAGCAACCATCGAGGAGGATAGCTTCTCACCCCTTCTTTTTATCGCTTTCTAGTGTAGATTTCCCGCTTTCTAATTGTAGCAATTAGATGTAATGAACATGTTGCTATCTTTATGAAATATTTGTTTATTCTCTCCTTATTTTCTCTTTATTTATATTATTCTCTCTCTATTCTATTAATTATTCTTTAAGTAGAATAGCTAGTAGATTAATTTCAATCAGCTACTCTACTTTCGTGACAATAATTCCAACGTGCTTTTTGATCAAACGTTCGCCTCCCCGTGTTCGACTCGGGACTCACCAGAGTTTCAGTTAAAATTATCTGTTTGACGGATTTTTATGCAACTATAACGACAGGATTTTTAACTCAACTTTTTTGTATAGAAATGATGTTCTACATTACTTGGCGCAAAGCCCTCATTTATTCTAGTCGAGTAGAAGAAGAGATATAGTGAGATAGAGGATTCGCCCTTTGAGGATACACTGTGGGCAAATTGCTATACCTGACTAGTACTTAAATATTAGTTTTGTAGTTAGTAGGGTGAGTTAGTTTCTGGACAAACCATGCTATAGTCATTGGCATAATGTTTGTCTTATTATGATGTATCTGAAGGGGTCTCCTAGAAAGGGGTTGTACTATAGGAACAATGGGCATCTAGATCTTTGTTCCTATTTTGATGCAAAATACATGGAGGATCAATAGAAGATAAAAGATCTACAACTGTCTATGTCATATTTCTTGGAGGAAATCTTGTTTCATGGCGTAGCAAGAAGCAGACTATTGTAGCCCGCTTTAATGCTAAGGCAGAGTATAGGGCATTGACCCATATCACATGTGAGGTCATGTGGTTCACTTCCTTCCTAGCTGATCTTGGAGTCCAAGTGAAGAGCCTAATTCCTATGTATTGCGACAACAAGCCAACCACATATATTGCCTCTAATGCTATTTTTCATGAACAAAGCACATTGAGATGGACTACCACTTCGTTCAAATTGTTGTGATGGAAGGGAAAATCGTCACTCATGTCTTTTGAGCTTCAACTTGCAGATAGTCTCACAAAGGCATTGACTATGAAGAGACATGTTCCTATGTGACAAGTTGGGCTTGATGGACATCTATGCTTCAACTTAAGGGAGAGTATTAGCATCATGATATTTATGGCTCTTTGATATTTTTTATTATTTATGGAGATGTATGTAATTTTTGTATCTCCTCTCTATACATAGAGAGGCTAGGGTTGACTTTTGGAATAAGATACTTCATTTACTCCTAAACTTATATTCTTTCTAAGGCATATGTGGTTTTCAAATTATTTTTCATGATGAAGTTTTGTCTAGAATAAACTTGTCTTTCTTTTACGTCGCACAAGGATTTCATGTTTTACTGCATTTATTAGTTATTCATCGGAAGGCTAGATTCAAAGCTTATATAGAACCATATCCATGCGTTTGACACATGGAGTGGAGTATCTGCAATATATTTCTATGAGTGGCATCTTTTTTCATGATTCCCATTTTGTTACAGTCATACTCCTTTTTACTTCTTTTTGCAGCATCATGGTCAGACAGACCCACTTGTACTCGTGAAAACTCTGCAGTATTATGGTGTGCCTGCTAATGTTAGTAAAGGAATTCCTTGTGCTGCAGATGTTCTCTTTCAGTGTATTTTTTATATCTAGCAATCAAGTACATTGTAATGATCCCGAAAACTCTCCACTAGAAGTACTTGAAGATTTTAACATTCTTCATTTCCTCATTTCTTGGCCTACTCAATAATCTTCTTCTAATTATGTTTCGTGTATTTTTGCAGGTGGGCATGGAGAAGTTACCTGACTTAAAGTCAAGGATGGTGGAATATGCTAAAGCACACGCAAATGATGTTGCAGAAGGTTTGGAGGTTCTCCCTGGAGTTGTCTCCCTGCTGCAGGCACTGTCTGTGAGAGAAAATGTTGCCACCGGTTTGGTACATTGAGCGCAATACATTTTTCAGTAGTTAATTGGCTGCTCTTCTATTAGGTCTGTTTTCAAAGAAACTTCCTTCAAATTTCATTCTCTTGTATCTTGTTACACACGTTTCATTACTCTATGTCAGGAGCAGATGCAATAGAATTCATTTAAATGCATATTTTTCTACACGGTCTCTCAGAACAGGTTTGAACACATCAAAATTGGACTGCCTATCTCTCAGAAATATAATTGTGATTGACATATCTCAGGAGTCTTAGGCTATTATAAGTTCATCAGAAGCCACTGCCATCAGCTCCTGCTTGAGGGGGACTTTAGAGAGTAGTCTTTTATTGATTTTAGTGGTTTGTGCAGTATTTCTTGATTTTATTTTATGTTTTGATTTTTATCTTAAGCTTCATATATTTCTACGATTTTCATGTGCTTTATACAAATATATTGTCCTTGTAATGAATTCTTTTTTCTTTGCTTTGTAATAAGAAATGGGCATCGATTTTATGTTACATTTTTCTCTTGAAACTAGTATTTTAAAAATTGGATCGAATCGGCTGGCCAAACCAGAAGCCAGCAAGAACCGGGGTAAACCAATTGGTTTTTTGAATGAAGTTCAAAACCAGTGTGAACCGGCAAAAGCCCAGTTCAACCAGCCATACCGGCCAAACTGGCCCACCGATTGATCCACTGTTTTTTTTTTTAGAGAAAAAAGGAAAAGTCCTCTATAGCCCCTCAACTTAAGCCTCTCCCTTGGTCCCTCATGCTTAACTCCTCCCTGCTTCACCGCCCGACACCTCTCTGCTTAACATCATCCCCACCATCTTGACCCCCATTGCCACCAGTCTCCATTGTCGACGCTACCCTTGCTCCTCCCTTTCCACTGTCACTTCTCCTACGCACATTTTCTCCAATGAGTTGAAACACCATTCCAAGGTCCTATATATCTCTATTAAACTTCTAAAAGTACATTTTCCAATAGATATATATAATTTTTTATCAACCGAATTCTGGTCTAACCCAGTTCGACCCTGTTAGACCAATGCAAACAAAACCAAAGAACATACAGTTCAGTTTTTTCCAGTTTTGACAAATGATGACGTTATCCTCTGGTTCGGCCATTGAAAACCAAAACCGGAGCCCAGTCAATTTGATAACCGATTTGGTTTTTAAAATATTGCTTGAAACAGCTAATGAATCTGCATATTGTCACCTCTATCTAACATTTCTTTTTCATATGTTTTATAATCTAGTATATAGACACTTCTAATATCTTGAGAAGTGGCTGTTGAGGCTTACATTTGGATATTTTATCTGGTCAACCACAGGTGACAGGGAACCTAGAGGAAATAGCTTGGTTGAAGATGGAGGGGCTGGGGATTCGAGAATATTTCACAAAGCCAAATTTTGGAGGGTTAGTTGTCCACCCCTATTTCACAGTTGCCATTTAGGGAAAAAAGACAATTTGCATCACATTTTATTGCACCTTCAGATTTGGAAGCGATCACACTGACAGAGGAGAGCTTGTGAAGATCGCAGCAAATAGAGCAGAGAAAATATTTGATGGAGGATTTGATTTGAGGGTGCATGTTGGTGATGCAGTATGTAAACAATTACCTTTTCGGCATTGGCAATTGAACTCTTGAGAGGTCTTCTATTCTAATTTTCAGAAATCCTTGCTTTATGGAAAAAGGAAGCACTTACATTTTTACCAATCCGTATTCATGCTGTGGGGTTCTACCTTCACTAGAATTAATGTTCATTGGTAATAAATTGAGCTATATCTGATAATTACCCAATTTGAATGGTAGCTGTAGCAAGGGGAGTTTTCTCATTCAACAATAACACCATAATCCTCAATAGAAGAGTACTAGTGGTTGAACTACAAGTACATCCTTGAGAGATAACATAAAGCAAAAAATTAAGCCTCTTAACACTCTCCCTTAAAGTTGGAGCATATATGTCGACCAAGCTTGGCCTAAAACAACATTGATTAAAAATGGCTTGAGGTAGACATTTGATAATCAAGCCTGCAACATTGCCTTGAGAAGAGATAGGAATAGCAATACACATCTCTTCTGAATAATATTTGTAGTGTAATGGCAATTAATCTCTACATATTTTGTTCACAATGGAACAGTTACTTGTTGGCTGCAAACAGATTGACAGTGTTATCACATCAAATTTCTATAAGAATATCAGTGGATATATGAAGACCATGACTCCTGACTTTGTCAGCTTATATGTAGTTTGCCTTTGCTTGGTACTTTGATTTTATGCTCAACCAAGACCACTTTAGTCTACTTCTTGCTTTTCCATGTGATCAACTTTCAGCTTACAAAGGTGCAAGTTTGTGGAATTTTTGTCAAGTAATGAACTGGCATAAACTAAATTAGAAAAGGCCATCACATATAGTTCTTTCCCTTTGGAGAATAGAGGAAGCACATGCCCTTTGATGTACAGAATTCCTTTGCTAGGAAAGGACTTAAAGTACCTAAACATCATAATACTAGCATCTGAATGGGTTCTAGTTTGTTTCTTCATAAACTGGCTTATCCTCCTCACTGAATGGGCCAACAACCTTTGTTAACCCCCTTTTTCCTTTTCACCAAAAAAATGAAAAAAGGTCACTGCAAGGATAAAACTGGGTTAATTGATTGGTCTGATGAGCAAAATCTATCTTGGTCAGCTACTCAAATTCCTCATTGAAGATTATTTGTAAGACTGGTGGTGGATTCGTAATTATGAAATTATAATTAAATGACATGGAAATTTTTGCTTCTTTTTGGTGTGAAATAAATTTGCTTTGCAAGGCAGGAATATTACTATGATACATATTATGCCGAGTGCCACTCATTCGTAATATAACAACTCTTGGACTGTTATAAAACTCTCAAGCGCCCCATGAATGACCTTCAATGGTGATTAAATGGATGGCAAATGCATGGATTCAAATATATCTAACAGACAAATCAATGACATAGGTGTTACAAGAATCTAAGGGCAGATCAAGGGCTGGTACAAGTTGTGGAAATGCCTTACAAATGGGTAACCTTCGATCAATATAGGACACAACCAAAAACTTGCAAGTGCTGTGTAGGCTGCCAAACTAAACCTGGATCTGTTGTACTGACCCAGACCCAACCCAATTAGTGGACCTGTTTAAAAATAGGCAGATTGGGTCAGGTCTGACTCAGTTAATAAATAAGTCAGGTCCAAATGAAGTTGCATGGATCTGTTTAAGATTAAACCACAGACTCATTTAGGACCCGTGGATCTGAATAGGACCCGTTTTGGACCCATGACTAAGAGGGTCTTAATACCCAGGTAAGACCCATGGACCTATTTACCTAAATGGATTGAGTTGACTCTACCTATAGATAAATGGATCAAGTCACCGATACATGAGTTTAGATCCATTTATCAAACAGGCCCACCCAGACAACCTGTTTATAAACGGGGCCACTTTGTTTGACGCCTCTCCTGGGAGCCCTAATAATCCCTTGATCAATTTTTCTCTTGAACAAATCAGTTTATTTTCGGGTTTTCAGATAAAGAAAGGTTCACAAGTCTCTGATATTCCCTTGGGGCATAAAACCTAGGTGTGCAACCCAACATTATTTAGAAGCTTGAGCATCAACTATACATCTGAAGCCCCTCTGATTCTTCTGTGCCGAAAACATTTGTTAATGGGAATTAGAGCCAACGATGGACAGAATGCATGCGCACTGTCTCTAGGGGACTGTTCGAGATTGACAGAATGTACTCATGTTCATTTTTAGTGGATGCTTTTTCCCTTCATTGTATTACCTGGTATCAAAATTTCCTGCCTATGTTCCTGATTCCGTCTCAACTTTCTGATGTCAGGAGTGTTTAGGGGATAGATATTTGAATATCTTGTTTCCATTTGCAGCCGAATGACATTTGTGCAGCAGAGTATGGAAGTGCCCTTGCAATCGGAGTATGTACCGGCATATTCTCTGAAGAGGAATTGAAGAAGGCAAGCTGTGGAAGTGCTGTTGTTCTCGCAGACCTCACAGACATCAGGGCATTCATGAGTTTGCTTGGCGTCGAAGCATGACAGTGCTTTCTAGTTTAAAAGCAGCGTGATTGGGAAGTTTGTGGAATTTTACCGGGAACGTGTACATTTTTGATTGCACACATTCTTCTCAACAAACAACAGCGAGATATTCCGTGGATTTCAAAGCTGAGAGTACTCCAAAGAATAGCTTACCTATGGTTTTAAATTTGTATTCTGAATTAATTAAGAGTAGTTGGAGAGTCCTTTCCTTCTGGTGGGTTATGTTTGCAGCCTGCAGGTGTTGTGATGTATCTTGCTTCCCTACTCATTAATATTTGATTCAAATTTTGCCATGTTTATTACTTTTTCAAAATAATTTTAAGAGCTTACAATTAATCGGGAAAAAAAAACAGGTAGAAAAAAGAAATTCATTAAATAAAAGAAGGAAACGTAGGAGAACGTGGAGACTGATTTTGACGAAAGCAAAGGACACCATGGATCATTGGTGGCGTGTAATATTATGAGATCATGACATAATTATGTTTTGTATTTGACTTTTAAAAATTAATCCATAGATATCTAAAATTATATTTTCCATATTAGAAAATGTAATTGAAAGAACACTAAATCAAGGGGGGCAATGGTGGAATTAGGTATGTCAATCTTTTACTTCCCAATGGAGAATCGACCTGACCTAACCTAATTTGGATAGGTAAAATCTGCTCTCTTTAATCTTCAGGCTGTTCGGGTTTTTAGATGCAAATCTGATCGAGCTTGGATTCTGGTATGGGAAAGATATCTTCAAATCTTAATATTTGACGTAAATATATTATATATATAAAAGTCTAAAAATTAATTCCAAACGCTTTAAAACTTGAAAATTTCAAAATCTAGAAATTCTAAATTTCTTAATACTCCCAACTTCTCTCAACGGATTACTCGTGACCATGAGATTTAAAAGTGATTAGGAATTCACATCTCTTGGACTTTTAATTTTTTAAATTTTATCTCAACGTCAAATTCCATCTGAAGCGTTACTACAATATGATGTTTCCTATCTTCTCCTTTATAATGTCCAAATTCTATCTTAAGTCTTAACATTAGGATTGGCTCTCCTCTCTTATGTGATTATCTTCACCATCACTAGACTGTAGTGTGATTCCAAATTCCTTTTAAACATCAAGATAAGATTCCTCTCATCGCTCATGTGATTATTTTTTGTTATTAATCATGAAATATGTTTAGAATATTGGAATTTTCCTTTTTTGTTATAATTTTTTTGTTTGTTTTACATATCCTCCAAAAAATGGTTGTGTTCAAGAAATTTTGATAGTGGAATATGTATGTTTTTGTCATGATATTTTAAAATAATGATGTGATATATGGACCAACATGTTAATAGATATCCATTATCTAAATGGATACCTATTAATTTAATAAATATGGAGTGAATTTTTTCCAACTATATTTGAGATGGGTATGAAAAATAGTTTATAAATAAAAATATATTTGATAATAATAAAATTTCACGCAAATCCAACTTCTTGATCATCCATGAGTGGAACGGGGGAGCCACCCACCTGAATTTTTTAATTTCTTTCAATTAGCATACGATGATTCTTTATTTTAATTACGATCTTTGCATTTTGCTTATTCGGTGATGCTTCAAAAGTATCATTTTCTTTTTTTTTCTTTATAAAATTCTTACGTATATAATTACTAAATATATTGCACATCAATCAAGGGTGACTTTTAAGGAGAAAAGAGTTTGATTGTATATTTCTCAAATAAAACTTCATGATCGATACATTATTAAATTTTTAATAATCTATTCTCTTTTTTTTTCCGAAAAAAAAAAAAATTCAAACTTTAATACCATGGTTCTTTCTTATTTGACCGCTTATTTTGCCATATCTAGGATTTGCTTAATCCATTAGTAAATTATTTGTTAACCTCTTCTGCTTGTATAAAATTAAATTAAATTTTATAGAAAAGTGGTCAAAAAATTTGGACATTATCCTTCCTAGGTATTATATCACTGTGGTAGAATGTTAAAAATTTTAAATTATTAGAAGGAAAATTTTCAAATATATTTTATTATTGTAGAATGTTATCTATATAAAGTTATTTTAAGTTTTGTAAAATTTATTTATACTATCCGTTTACGATGAGAATATTGTAGTGTTTTATTTATAAGTTCGCCTCTGGTGGTTGGAATTCCTGGTTCTGCCACAGCACGTTGGAGGTTTGGCGGACAGAATAGAAGTAATATTGATGGACCGTGGCGTAAAACGAAGTGTAAAACTGGACATTCTATATATATATACCCCGATCGATATAATCGCATGGAGTTAGTAGCATGGAGTCGTCTTTTAGAAAGAACGCAAACGATTAGGCCGCTCGCTAAAAAGTTGGCGATTTTTACATTAACCTCCCTCCAAGCTGTGATTTTATTACTCATGGGTTCTCACTTTTCCAATTCCACACCACTACTAATGGTTAGATACATGGTTTGATACGCCTTATGCAAGTGCCCCTAAAATTAAATCCAAAAAAGAAGCTTGCTATTTTAGATGGGAAAAAGAGGATACAAAGTAAATAGTTTATTTGGTAAGGGTTAGCTACCTTAGGCTAGTTTATTGCAATAAGGGATAAATTCTACTTGTGTTTATTTGATGATGGAGGTTAACATATGTTTGTATTTAGTGGATATGAGTTTAGAATGGGAGTTAACATGTAATGTAAAAAGAGAGTGTTTACTTGCATTTGAAGATTAAAATGGATGATAAGGTTAAAAAAAATATGTTTGTTTTTGGAATGATAGATCAGTAAGTTGGTGTTTTTTATTTATATTAAAATGAGGGACATGTTGCGAAAAATGACATGCGAGACGACATAGGAAAGGAGAGATAAAATGGAAGTTAACTTACATATCATTCCAACTCCTACCTCAACATGGGTTGGGATAATATAGGTTAGCTTAATAAATAAAGATTAAGTTATCTCCCTCCGTAAACATAAGATAACTCCTAAAAGTAAAAGTTAACCCCCTCTAACAACTAGGCCTGATATCCTAATACTCAAAGTGGTCATTTTGGCCTTGCCACTGCCTAAACGATGAATCCACTGTGGTTCCGAGCTCATGCAATGGTATTTTTTATTTTTCGTAAACTTTTTGATATCGGAACCTTTAAATGGATTCTAAGATCTTAATTGAGCCCCCATCTTGGCATAAATCAGAACATAAATGCATAATTTCTTAAGTTCATAGCAATAGAGGCGCACGCATAGCAACAGAGTATGCATACACGGTAAACTTAACGGCACATATGTACAATATGGAGTGCTTGCAGAGCCATTTACCCGTCTCCCGCTCTCTCTTCTCGGTGTCTCTCTCACACCCACACCGAACTGCTCCCCCACCACCTCTCTCTCTCCCCCTTTCTCTCACACAAACGCGTCATCCACTCAAATCCCCGCCCTTTCCCAACCAAAGCCAAACACAGACGCACCCTCATCTCTCTCTATTTATCACGTGAAAAGCTCACCATACAATGTCTATATTGCATCCTCAATTCCTGACCTAACTCTTTCTTTATCTTTGCATTTCTCATTCTTAAAATTATTCATTTCACCTGTCAAGTCTCGTGATTATCCTTACAATCTCTCTCAATTTCTTTCAGAAAAAAAAAATGATTCTTTATCATTTAAAGATATATATGTATATATATATGAAAGATAAATTTATTTTTTAATATTAACACCAATTCTCCGTAATCTTTCAACTTAAGAAAATTTAATTTAAAAATTCACAATAGTAAATATTTAACAACATTGACCACGATTTTCCACCGCCATACTTACAATATCCTCATCCTCTCCTCCCCCTCCTCCCCACCCCCACCGAAACTCACCCACTATTGTGCGACACTTTTTGTAACATGCTTAGTGTTTGTGATGAATTCACACATTTAAAAAAAATTCAATTTTTAATGAGTGATTTTAATTGATATATATTTAATTTTTTATAATTAAAAACTATTTTTCATCGATAAAAAATTATTTTTTATAGGTAAAAAATCACTTTTTAAGTGTAAAATCATTTTCCACCGGTGGAAAGACAAAATACACTAATGTGTTTTGATTTTAATGGTGTATTTTAATTTTTCATCGGTGGACAATTACTTTCTAGGTCGAAGATCATTTTTTACCGGTGGAAAATTATCTTCAATCGGTGTGTTTTGATTTTTCCACCTATTATATGGTGGGTTACTTTTTTTGAGTGGTAGTGAACCCTACAATACTTGGTTTCTCTTTTAGAGTGAATGATGGACACATACGTGAGTAGGAGTCTGCATGTTACAGCACATGTTTCCCTACTAATAGAGTGATTTTTTAAAACCTCTCCTATGTATCTACATATTACCCCCTAATAATTGTTCCTATTATTCCTCTAAAAACCTCACTCCTTTGAAATCATACCAAGATACCATTTAAACTATCTCTTCATGCCACTTAAATCCCCCCTCAAATTCAAACAATTTTCATACCTTTCAATGTAAAGATTGTTTTCACAACACATGTCCATCCTCCATGTCATACACTACCTTTTTCTTTATTTGAAAAGATGAAATAACAAAGTTATCATATATAACAAGAATTAATGAGTTGGTAATTTTACTCGTTCTCGTACTTTTAAATTGAATGCATGATGTCATGATTCATTAAAAATTACATAATAATAAGATGATTTCCTTGATACAAATCAACTGTAATTTGTTTAAATTATTATTTTACCTTAAGGGTGCTTAAAGTACTTCATCTAATATATAAAATTTAAATAAAATATTTTATGACATGAATTTTAGAAACTTCAAGGATGTAATTTTTCAAATAAAAAAGATATCTCAAATAAATTTATTTTTTTTTTATCTCTTATGATGTATAAAATCATTTTATCACTATCTTCTCAATGAACAATGCTTTTAAATATTAAATTTAATGCAAACAAAAGTTTGGATTATAATTTAAATTTTATTTGAGATTTTTGTTAACTTTCTTTTCAAATGGAGTAAATTTTTTTTAGATGTTTAGTTAAATCATATATCCATAAGAATGTGGGTTGGGAAACATAAAAGTTGATATACAGTAGTGTGAATGTAGTCTCAATCCATATCCTTCCTTTTTTGCACCGATATTTTGCACTGGGGTAAAACTATTTTGTATCTTCAAAATAATTTTGCATGAATACAAAGTAAGATTGCAGCGGTGTAAAATTAAATTTTAAGTATTTATTCACCTATGACAAGTGATTTTACAATTGAAATGTAATTTTTCCACCTTAGAGTTTAGGATTTAGTCTTTAGTATTTAGTGTTTAAGGTTCAGCTTAGCTAAATCCTAAATCTTAAACCCTAAGGTGAAAAATCATTTCTCATATGTTAGATCACTTTTCGTAAACCTAAACCCTAAACTCTAAACCTTAAATCTTAAACTAATAGGTCAAAATCACTTTGTACAGGTGAAACTACCCTTGGAATAATTTTACACTGATGCAAAATGAGATTACATCAATGCAAAGATACCTGAAAATAATTTATCACCGGTGTAAAATCCTTTTACATTGATTTAAAATCACCTAAAATAATTTATCATTGATACAAAGTAGTTTATTACTGATGTAAAGTTATTTATCAATTATCAAACGAATATTGTGTGAAATACGAAAATAACATCCATAATTTTTTTCATGTTACTTTTGATGTAAATACCTATATTTTCCAACTTTTTAATTATCTATAATTAGATATTTAAAAGTTTAGCAAACTCCAACGGCAAATTACGGTCACCATGATCACTAGTTTACATAAAAGTCAAAAAATTGACATAGCGCTGCACACGTGTATTTAAAAACGTAACACACGTGTATCTACAAAGGGAGGCGGTGGATTTACCAACGCCATCCCCCAACCATCCCAGACCGAAGGAGAAAGACTACGGTTTCCCATTGGGAATGCTTTGGGCAAAGCGGAAATGCACGTAAATGTAAACAGTGATGTATTTTGCTATGTATAGATATTATATAATATATTGGTGTGATTTGATTCTAAAGTAAATATATGGATGATTTCTTTTTTTTGCATTAATACATTTTACTTTTATATTACATTGGTATAAAGTATTTTTGTACCTATACATTTTAATTTAGAAGTGCTAATATAGATTTTCTTTTAAGTGATACTGAACATCATCACCATGTAACATTAGGCTGCATTTGTCGGTTGATCATCGAGTGGTAGAGGGATTTGTGGATGGGTTAAGAATGTGCTTAAATGTTAATTGCGTGGGATACGAGATGGATTGTTAAGATCAAAACATCAAATATTTTTAAGACATCTGGTAGTTGGTCCAAACGTCTGGTCAGTCGTCTGAAAATAAATTTTTGCATGCGTACGATTGCGAGTCTATGCGCGTGTGCGCGCAGACTGAACCCGCCGACCTGTAGACGCTTTTCTCCCCCGACGCCTTCAAATACCCCTCTCCCCCCTTCCCTCTCCCTCACCCACCACCCCACCATCTCCTTCCAACGTGAACGTGAGAGAGAGAGAGAGAGAGAGCGAGGGCAGCAGCTGCTGCCGGGTGCGTGCGGAGAGGAGGAGGTGCAACGAGAGGGGAGAAGAGGGAGAGCACGTGAGGAAGAGAGAACGAGCTCGCCGGAGCAACTCGGGGTCGGCCGACGGGTGCGCAGCGGGAGCGTGGTGCTGGGGAGGTTACCCCGGTGCTGTTGCAACTCAGGCAGCAGGCGGGCAAACACGGCGCGACCGTGCGCAGTAGGAAGAAGGCGAGGAGGTTCTGACTCTGGGAAATTTTCCCAGAATCAGACGTCTGGACCTACATCCAGACGACGCAGGTGACGTCTGGAGGGAGATCCAAACGTCTGAAAGGTACGATATTTCTCATCTTCCTCCTTTTTGCGGATACGGCCATGCAGGTTGATCCGTCGAAGGCCGAGACGTGTCGTGATGAGGAGGCTTTCGTCTCGCGTGCAGGTTTCGTTTCGGGAAGGCGTGAGGACACGCCCTCCCATACAGATCAGACATCTGGGCACAGCACCAGACGGTGGAGAGCATCTCCAGACATCCGGAGAGGTGGTCAGACGTTTGGAACTAGGTCCAGACGGTTCAGCGGAATCCTGGACGTCTAAAGAGCAGCGCAGAGTGAGGTATGACCTGGACCCCTTTTTAAGACGTCTGGAAGATGTTCCAGACGTCTGATTTGAGTCAGAGTTGTTTTTGACCCGTTTAGGGTCCGTTTGAGGTCTGATTTCCGCGTTTAAGATTCCGTTCTTCTCAGAATTAGTTCCTCTACTTGTTTAAAATACTTGTATCATGTTCTAAGTGGTTCCTTGTGATTGATCCTTGTGTTAGGATCTCGTTCTGTTGCAGCTTTAGGGGTTGCGGAGGCATGTGGACCTGCCGATCACGCCCCCATTACTCCCGATTTTGCGGGTAGAGTGGCTCCCCTTAGTTATTTACAAACATTAATGCATCTCTAAAATGAATGATAGATCCTAGGGTATAGCATGAATCCTAGGACCTGAAAACTAGATTGAATGATAGATCCTAGGGTATGACATGAATCCTACGATCTGAAAACTAGATTGAATGATAGATTCTAGGGTGTGGCATGAATCCTAGGAACAAAAACACTTAAACGAATGTCTTGAATACCTGAATTGCAGTCTTGGATAAGTAGACAGAAAAATGATAATTGCCTGTAATTGGATAACAGTTGCCTGTGAAATGTAGAATATTATTGCTAGTAGCTATTACATGTAATTTCTGTGGGTTGAAATTAAATATGAGTTGCTTGTATATAAATTGGAAGGGAAAAGAAGCCGAATGTTGGAAACCCGTACTATATGTGAATGAAACTAAAATGAGGAAATCTAGTATGTCTTGGCCTGAGAAATATAAGTATGAACCCTATGGGGAATTAGGAGTAGAGCTCCTGTAAAATAAACAGAATGGAACTAGAAAAGTGGATGGGGAAGTGAGCTGGCCCTTGAGTACGGAGTACCAAGGAGAGCGACTGTCCTCTTGTTTAGTGCAAAGCGAAGCTAGCCGCCCCAGGGACCCGGGGTTAGGTTTGGCCACTTTGTACCGACTTCTAGCCCTCGCGTACACAATACCGAGGAGAGCTACTAGTGTAGGGAGAGAGCTAGCCACCCCACGGGCCCCGAGGTTCAGCTAGCCGTCCTACACCGACTTGTTAGACCCACCAGGCAAACAGGCTGTGAAGGGGCAAGACCCCTGTTTGGTTACTGTAGAGGGGCTGGACCCCTATTACTGAGAGGGCTCTGCCCTATACTGGTTCCGTGCTGTGCTTTGGGCACACCCATTAACGGAAACGACTGACCGCATGCCAGTACGGGGTAGCTACCCGTGCGTTTATCGCACGTGCCGTAGCCACCGTTACGTCTGTCAGTGACCTTGAGGTAGTTGACTGAGGGTAGGACCACCACGGGGGACTCTCCCGGCCAGGAGAGCACCACATGCTACTACTTTTCGGAAAAGATTGCAATCAAGATCGTTCCCACAATGAACAGTCGAGATCAAGAAAAAGACCTGATAAATAAACCAAGTAGTGAAAGAAAGAGTAATTGGTTAAATAAGAAAGAAATAAAAAAGAAAAACAACAGCTACTTGTCCACCTTTACTATTTTTCTTAGCTAGCTGGTTGCCACTCTACTCAGCGTTTCGCTGACGTGTCACATTTGTTACCTTTTTTAGGACCAGGTGTTGAGTAGCTAGAACCTGCAGCTGTGGAGAGTGCTGGGCCTAGTAGAGCCTAGTAGTTGTACTTTGTTGTACCGTTTTTCTGTAGTAGTGAGTATTTCTGTTTCACCTTGTACTCTTTTATTGTAAACTTCATATTCTGTACCTGTTTTTAATTCTCTACTGTTGTGGTGATATGTACTGTAGTAGTTCTTTCCTTTACTGCTGTACTTTTGTGACTGTTAATTACCTGCATGGTGAATGTAGTTTATTTTACTACTTTTTGGTTGCTTTCTCGTTGGACGACTATCTTTGGATCAGTCAAGTCGGTCCGATTCTCGTGTCCTATAAGGATTCGAGAACCAGATTGTAACATAGATCATGCGGAGGAATGTGATGGCAGTGACACCATCAAAACTTGTGTCCACACAGATTGCAAGGTCTGCTGACACCCTTCTTTTCGATTTATAACTCAAAAAATATTACCTAATAACTACATCTCATCCAATTAATTGAAAATTACTAACAATTATCACATCAAAACTCACCATCACTTCCTTTTCCTATATCATATCACCATAATAATAATGATTACAAATCCACTAATTAAATACCTTCCTTAACTAATTTCACTTTAATTCTATCTCAAGATAACATTATCCACTAATTAAATACAACCTTAGGATTAGTTTTGATGAAGGGATAGATTTCACGAGATAACTTTTTTACAGATAGATTATCCTACATTTTTGTTTGAAAATTATAAGAGTTATCTTGGTAAGTTAACCTGTGATTGTTTGAAAATTTTCTGAATTCACCTTCGAAAATACGTGAGATAACCTACAAAAATAACTTATCTTATATCAATCATAGAATAATTTATCTGAAATTAAATCTTCTTAACTTAGATCAAAATATTATTCTCTAAATAAAGTTAACCCATATTTTAAGGATTATCCCTTTAACAAACTAAACCTTAATTACGTTACTTTTCAAACGTGAGAGCTACACGTGCTATGATCTCATCTCCTCCCTGTGTTATAAAATACGTCCCTTTTTATATTTTTATACCCGCATCTTTTCGCAAAATACCATTTTGCACATTTAGACGGAGCATTAATGCAACCAAGCACACTCCATGGCACACCGTGGTCCATAACCAGCATTTATCCCAATGGGGTGCTGTTAACTTAAACCCCCGGTCCCAATCGTCTGAATCTTGTACATAATAATCCGGTCCAGCGTCCTTATCACAAACATGGGTAAATACATACGAACTCTATGGCGTGCTCCCCTGCAGCTTCCATATAAGTAGGAGGGTGAAGGATGGCGTCGTGGAACTCTGGGACACTAGAGGCCCTCTACCAAACATTCGGGTGGATCGCCTTCTTCGCTTGGTCCTTCAGCTTCTACCCACAGGTCCTCCTCAACTTCAGAAGGAAGAGGTGCGTTTGGTCAGGAAAGGTGGGATCTTGATTCGTTATCATCCTATTGTGTTAGCATGTGGGCAGCCAATTCCTCGGTTAAGAATGCGTCCATTTTCATTGCAAAGGTCCGTTTTTTATCCTCAATTGGTATTGATCTGACGGTATTGGAAGATGGGTAGGCCATTGTTCTTTGGAATTCGGTTGGAAATGCTGGCTTTTGTGTTGACAAGATTCGATTTTGATTGCAGATTAGTGATTGCCTGATGATTTCAGCTTGTGGGTAATGGATAATTTTCGGGTTCTGATTGGAGGTTTTTGTTCTTTTGTTTTTTTTTTGGATGAAGCGTGGTGGGCTTGAACTTTGATTTCTTGGTGTTGAACCTGACGAAGCATTCGTCGTATCTGATGTACAACGCCGTGCTCTTCTTCAGCCCTCTGGTGCAGAGGCAATACCATAAGAAGTATGGGTTTGATGAGGTTTGTATAGAGATTCCAAAGTCTTACACACCAAATTTAGATTTTTTTTTTTTTTTGGCTTGAATTTGCTTTAACTAAGTGTAGTTTTTTGTAAGAACTCCAGAGCTTAGTGGTAGATGTTACATAAATGGTTTTTGCTCATATAATAAAAGATTTCTTGGATATTTTCATAGACAGTAAGAAACCTACAGGACAACCGAGATAAGGTCAGAAGACAAATACAAGCGGTTAGGTCAGGTTGACACTTGATATAGCCAAGCAGATGGATGATCAAGGCTTTACATGATTCAACAAGGCAATTAAGAGGTTCCTAATATTCGAGTTCACTATCTTGACTTTTATAGTGTGATAGGACATCACCTATTTCTTGAGAAATTTGTTACGAAGTCTAGCTATTTATTTATTTTATTGGTATTATGTGGTACTATGTATTTTTCTATTTTCTTCGTGGGGTTGTACTGTAATTTGCACCCACCCCTTTCTCTATATAAAGAGAGATAGGGTTAAAGAATAAAATTGAGCCGATCATTTTTCCCAATTAAATTCGACGAGGAACATGACCTAGACACACACTTTTTGCTTATTGGAATGTTCTCGATGGCCTTAAGCCACGTTTCAAATTCCCCTGCAGATTGTGGGGCCATCCTTTAAATCTCCCCTGAAACTTGACCTGAATGGTTCCCCACCAAGCATCATGTTTCCAATGACTTGTTTATTCCACCATGTTACTTCCACTGTTAAACCATTGCCTTTGGACCACATGATTCTGGATGTCCTGCAACAATTACACGCTTTCCAAACTCTAAAAATAGTGCTGAGAATGGTAAGTGGAAGTGACTTGAACGTTGAAAGGATTATGAATCACCACTTATCAACTTACATTTAAATAATTTGGGTTGTTGTCTTAAATTCATTGGACAAAACCTAGCAACTTGACAAGGGGTTTTTTTTTCCTCAATTGGACTTAAGTCATTGCAAATGATATTAGAAGCTGAACTCCAGATGAAAGGGCTACTTGAAAGGTGGATCCACCATTAGTATGAAAGGGCAGCTACTCATGAGGTTAAGTTGCCACTGCTGCTTGGAGGTTTTAACCCTTAAAACAATTGCAGGTACTTAAAACTTGTACCACATTAGAAACTCATGAAAGTGAGTTGTGGATGATAAGGATTATAGATTACTACATACTCTCGTGGAATGAAGAATTTTTGGTGGTTCCATTTGGTCCAAATCTAACAAGTTAATAAGCCTAGTTAGTCTTCATTTTCTATATGTTAATGTGGTCATTGCATTTTCGTGATCATAACAACTCCTACTTGGTTCCCCACCATTAGGATAGTTGTTGGACAAGGATTTATATGAGTTGGAGAATGCCATCTCTGAACTTAGATGCTTAAAATATACTGACTTCTCACATTGGGATTACCTGGGTCTAACTTGGATTAAGTTGCCAAGATGAGTTTTTCGAATTATTCATTCATTTATTTATGTATTCAATTATACAGGAAGAGAAGGTGGGGAAGGTTGGTATTTCCATGTCCTTGTGGATTGTATTGACCTATGGGCAATGCTTTCCTTGCAATGATGAATTCAGATTTATCATCCTTTTGGAAAGAAAAAGCCCTCAAATTTATGAGCATTTGGAACCTAAGCTCATTTTTCGACTAAATTCTCTTGTGCCTTTCCTGTATCTGGTTTTTGCAGATGATTCCTGTGGCAGCAAATGATGTAGCATTCTCAATTCATGCTGTAGCACTGACCGCAATTACCTTGTTCCAAGTATTGATTTATGAGGTTTGTGTTTCTGGCCACTTTAGAATTTTTCACCCTATCACTACCCTTGATCAAAGTTAACCCCTTGTACGTCATCCGCTCATTGCAGCGTGGAAACCAAACACTGTCAAATGCTGCTAAGGCAATCACTTCAATCACTTGGGTTTCTGCTCTAATCTGCCTTGCCATTGCCTGGAAGAAATGGAATTGGCTTTGGCTCATCACAGTATTCAAGTCAGTTTTTCTTCACCCCAGACACATTGAACTCTCACTATCAGTTAGAAAGTTTAAAGCCAATTTAAGAGGGTTCTTAGGGGCCATTTGGATGCCCACCTCAATCCTTGCATTCCCAAGAAAAACTTTTCCTGCATACCTTGTGAAATGAAGTATAAGCGCCATAGCCCAGCTGCCATATGGGCATTGGTCTAGGAAAGTAATCACACAATGGCAGGGATGTTTATCCCCAATTCGGTCAGGCTGAAGTGTCCTTTCCCTTATGCTCCGATTCACTGCTTTTGAAGCATAAAAAACCAACATTGGAGCCCCTTAGTTGTTTATTCTAGAATGATTAATTGTCGTTATTAGTACAATCTGACACTGATGCAAACGTTTCTTTCCTGTCTCCCGATTTCTATGGCAGCACAATACAAGTCATCACGACAGCCATTAAGTACATCCCTCAGGTACTTCTTTCTCACCCATATGAAAAGAGCATCACATTCTCCTTTATTTTTTGTACTAGCAAAGAATGCCATGAAGTTAACGAATATGCTCCCACGTTAATTCAATACAAGTTCCTTTTATCAGCATTGATTCACCTGATCCCAATAGGAACTTCAACGATTTGGCACCAAAGGGAAATACTTCCAATATATGGGTGCCATATCTTTATGAGTTTGCTCCCCAAACCATATAAATTTTAATCTTAAAATGAATTAGAATAAGGATCAGTTTAAAAGTGCATATCTTTGTTAGAATTTCTTTCTTTGCCAGTTGGTTCTTCTGCCTTTGGTATAACTGACCTCAGCTTTTCAGGCTTTTATGAACTTCAAGCGTAAGAGCACAGTAGGGTGGAGCATTGGCAACATATTGCTGGATTTAACGGGGGCCATTTTCAACTTCATGCAGATGGGAGTTCAATCAATAAATCAGCGTGCATAATCTCTTCACCCTCACTAATGGCTAAGCATTTATGCCAATTTTGTATGACCACTCGGTGCTTGCTTATTTCTTAAACTCTTGGTTGGTGCAGATACATTCGTGAATTTCTACGGCAACATAGGCAAAACCTTGCTTTCCTTGGTATGAGAAGGGAACAGGATTTTCCCCATTTCATTGCTCTCAATAATAGCAATTTCTCCACCTTATTCTGACTGGGCATTGCACCATATGTATCCAAATCTTGCAGGAAGTCATCTTCTTCGACATTCTCTTCATAGTCCAGCATTATGTGCTCTACCGCCCTGTCGCTCCGTTTATTCCAACAACCTGCCACGATGCTGCTAAGCCAGCTGAGCCCTCTCATTCGCCAAGTGGGTGAGCTACCAGCCTTGATGTAATTACTTGGGTTGGCGGATATCAAGATTTGCCCTTTGATGCGCATACGTGTTCTAATTCCAACTTTATAAGTTGACTGTTTCACCAACATTAAGAATCTGGCTATCAAAAGGTAGTAATGTGCAGAGCATTCTGTCATCATGGCTTGGTCATTAGGTAGCTTTTGGATTGATGTTTATTAGCAATAATCTTCCTTTCTCATTGCTTAATTCTTTTACCACCTAATTTTTTATGGAAGTTATGAGGATTTAGTTACATCCTTGGGTTTGCATTACTTAGAATGCACCATGGTTCTATATATGTTAATGTGATGTAAAGGATCAACACTTAATGGCTCTTAATTGGAAAGAAATCAAGGAAGAAATTAAGACTTGGATATTCTTGTAATCTTCCTCTACAAACACCACGTATGAGCTGAACGATGGAGTGTTATGAGCTTGCTTGGAAGTTAGACCAGTTGTCAAGTTGTTACTGCAAATGGAGAATGCCAACCGTCTCATAACAAGAGAGAGAAGGTAGCTGGTCTTTCTAATAAATTTTCTAATATTTCTGGATACTTGCTTTGGAGTCTCACTTTTCTACGCGTCAGAATCTATTTGATCATTGCCTTTATAGTCATGCTTGGTCTACTTGGAGTGATCAGTTGTGATTGATTTTGCAATTTTTTTTCATATCAGTAATAGTTCATGAAACTATCAATATTGGAGGATATCCATGGCAGAACTGATGTAAAGATGGATGTATTTTGAGGGTGATGTATGACAACAGAAGGATGGATTGGAATGAGATTATCATTGGCTCGAAATCAATACAGGGTAAAGTAAGAGAAACTCATTTGAGATGGTTGGACATTTGGTGAAAAGGCCATTTGATGTTTCAGTTTGACAACGTGAGAGATCAACGCTTAAAAATTCGATCCGATTAAGGTAGTTGATCGTATCATTTTGACTAGGAAACAGCGTTGCACCAAGATGGTTCAAATGGTTCGCCAATTCAAAAACCGTGGCAACATGGGTGGAACAAAGCAATGGTTGGATTTGTTAAACCAAAGCTAATTTTGTGAAACCAAACCCTATGGCTGAACCATTTTGGGACTTTTGCTCAAGTCAATGTGCTTCACAGAAGAACAAAATCCTCGAGTCTCCTCATCGCTTTTGTCAAAACATTTCCAGACGAAACTTAAATTTTGAGTTGGTACTTTTCGTGATAATTTTTTTTCCTTCTTCTCCCTTTTTCCCATCACTTGGAAGATTACTCTTAAATATTGTATGAGGTTATCAATGACTATATGTTAGTTATTTTGCTTGTGTATTCGTTAACTATATTTTGGATTTAATTTAATGAATGTATGGTGCATGTTACATATATTTTATAGGTTTGCTTCATCCATTTCACAAAATTTGATCCTATCAGTTGAATCACTTAAGCCTTGTTTGGAGGAGGGACAAAAAGAATAGTCGACATGATAGTATGATCAATGTCATTAACAATGTTAAATGTTAGCTCAAATCTTCATGCATAGTACATTAACTTAACTATCGTATCTAATTTTTACTCACTTTATTTTTTTAATAAAATAAAATAAAATAAAAATAAAAAAATCAATTTAATATTAAATATAAAATAAATAAATTACAACTCTCTCATTTATATTTAAATCACATCAATTTATAATTTATAATATATCAACTCACCAATCACATCTTCTTTCACAATCTCGCCTCTTATACTAACACCATTAAAATTTATCCAATCTTAAACTCTATCCAAGAATAACTTTGATCCATCGTCCAAAGAAGATCTTAAAGATAATATCTAGAGTTGGAGTTTTTAGTTTTGATTTTTTATCCATGTTCATAAATCTTGCGAGTAGTTTCTCTTCGAAAGAAAAATATTTCATTAGAAATCGAAAGAACTCAGTATAAGAGGATACATCCTCATGGGGGAAAGGGAAGAGGGAGAGATCGAATACTCTCGAGAGGGAAATATAACACCTCGTAGAAAAGGGGAAATTCCATCGAGATGGAGAAACCAAAACATCAGAAATAAGAAGATAAAAAATAAAGGAAAATAAAAAAAAACACCTAGTTCCAAAGTTACAGTCGTATTTCAAAACTTGAAAGAGTAATAATCTCACATTCGTTGATATGGCAATACCACTAAGATGAAATCCTAGAGGACCGCGTTAACAAGAAAATCAAAATAAATCGACATCCAACGTTAGTCGAAAGAACTTGGCCATAATAGATACGGGGTTACATACGATCCCAAGAACAAAACAAAAAAAACCAAGAAAAAGAACAATCATTCCTATCAAATGAGACCCTAGCAACACCGATCGACCATCGTAAATGACCGCCAACGACCATTCGCGACCACCATTCCACCAAGCCACACACGATCAACAACAGCCACACGCGACCTCTGTCGGCCCGAGCGTGTCGAATGACGATGATGCCCAATAGTCGAACGACCGCGACTACGTTACCACGACTGCCGCGATTGCCACAAATCGACTTGAGATCACCACCACGTCGCCACGATCACAAACAAGCACAATCGCCGCGACTGCTGCGACCACACATGACCACCATCAGGCACAATTGTCGCAATTGCACCACGCGCAACTGCCACTAGGCACGATAGCCACCACACGCAACCAACGAATGGCAAAGTTGAAGCCTTGAACAATGAAGAAAGAAGGTTCGGAGGGGAGGAGGATCCGAGGGAGTTGGGAGGGGGAGGGGGGGGGGGGGGGGGGGGGGCTTGAAGGTGTGTTTCAAAGAAACGATATGTCACGCATAATCTTGGAATTTTAAATTTAAGTCCTAAAATGATAAAAAATAGATGTGAATAGAGATAAAGGAAACGTTCTAATTAATCTCAGTTGATGTGGCAGACAGAAGGCTTAGTAATAGAGGTAGAGACGGTGGTCGTTGTTACAGCTTATCAATGATTAATTTTAATCCTCCCTTATACGTTCAATCAAGATTCAGGAAGCTTCATTAAGTCCAAGAAAGGGCCATCACTGTAGCCACCGCTTCCATTTTTGTCGCAAAATAACGTTTGTTCCTCACGGTATTACCATCGTTTTATCCTATTCGTGCACATGTATGAGCTCTGGTGCATTTCCACTATCCTTGAGAAGTGGAGAGATGTACTTTAATCTGATGCTATGGGGTGCACTATCCTTGAGAAGTGGAGAGATGTACTTTAATCTGATGCTATGGGCGGCAGATCGTCATCGATGACGAACGCTATTTTGGAAGATTCCCTTTTGTATCCAAACCAAGACATTGGCATTGACGTTACAACAGTAGGTGTGGCTCAATAAAATCAAAGGGAAAATCCCAACCGGTCCACAATGATAAATGAATGTCGTCGTTGTGACTCCCTTCCCTCGTCCGAATCAATTTTTCCCCCTCAAGTCCCACCAACTTCAGTGGAAGGTGTGGTGCTTAGGGACGGGTTGGTAAAAAAAATTATTAGGAGAATTAAAAATTAAATTTAGAAGAAATTAGGAAGTTTTATTTCATTTGAGTGTTTGATTGAGTTTGTTGTCTTATTAAAGGAATTAGGGAATTTTATTCCGCTTGGGGTGGTTATTTGGTGGAATAAAGTAGTAGAATAAGGAGAAAATTAGTTAAAAAGAAGAAGCAAACAAAATTAATAGACAAAAGAAAAAAAAATATGAGGTTGGGACACTACTCCTCTTGTTCTTTATTTCTCTAGGTGTAGGTTTATTTGGACACAAATCTAATAATTGACTAGGATTTCATACTGAGGAAATATATATATATATATATATATATATATATATATATATATATATATATATAAAAGGAATCCTTGTATTCTCAATATAATGGTGATCATTAGGTTAAATCCAATGGTTAGGATTGAATCTTAATTAAAAATTTCCATTATTGGTACTCCAATTAATTTAGCTAATTAGGTTTTAGTACCCAAACACATTTAATTTCTATCTAGATCCTTTTTTTTGGATCAAGACTAAACATGTTTAATCTAATTAAATGTCAAATCAAATACTGTTCAACTTAAATAATATTTGATTTCTTTTCAACTAAAAACCAGCAAAATCATCATTAGTTTCATCATGCTAATAATGAAGCATTTAGGATTTACAATTTACGACACTACACCTCCCTTAAGTATTCTGAATACCTATGAACAACGTTTCAAATGCCGGCATGCCATCGGCAAGGCCATTTTCTGAAGGGGGTTTGTCAACACGAATAAGTTACCGAAATATAAGGATGTCACCGGCATACTGCAAATATCGTCGGCATGCCGACGATATTGGCGATATGTCGGCAAATTTCGACCCAGCTGCTAGTTGGGTGCTAGGTGGGAGGTTTGAAATTTGAAATGGTGGTTTGAAGGGAACTGCAGGCGGGAAGAAAGGAAGTTTGAAATGGAGGGAACCTCTTATTCGAAGGGAGGTTGTACACACACTTACACTTTTTTTAGTATTTTTTGACATCATTTTTAGTATTTATATGATTTTTTGTCGGCATGCCCTTAGCATTTCCACAGCATGTCCATCGGCATGACCATCGAAAAACGAGCATTTTCATGACATGCCCACAAAATGCACACTTAAAATTTCATCGGCACAGCGTCGAAATCAGCATTTCGAACATTTCCTATGAATCATTTACATTAAAAGACATATGCAACCCCTAGGATAAATTTCCAAATCCACTATTCTTCCTAACATATATTACATATATTCATGTTCTCCTTGTATCATTGGGGCAAAAATGAAGATCAGTTCCTTTCCAAAAGGAATTGTCTTCTCTTTCATATATAGGTTTGAACAAGACACGTCTGACTATGCATAGAATTTTGTACATTCCAATATATGCGGAGTGAGCCCGTGTCTTCCAATCCACTATGTATGCTTATCTTACTAGATCTGTATAATCCCTTCGAAAGATTATATATCTCTTGTATTCTCATATACACATTAGCTTTCTAGTCTTAACACCAACATAGGTGCATCAACCATAAGTCCACCAAATGTGTAGAATCAAATACAGACACATATATTTATCTCAGGTTAAAGGATACGTCATCTCCGTGACAATGATAAGAGAAAGACTTCACGCATCTCCGTCTCATCGAGTCAACCACTTGACTTAACCTACGTAATAGCTTTGAATTTCTATTCCTATGCAAAAAATGTACATTAAAGGCATTAGTCAAGCATTACTCTCTTGAGAAAATTGCCATCTCTTCTCAGACTAGAGACAATTGTTGAATATTATAATGGTTCTTAATGACTTATCAAAATCCTCGATCCAAACTATTTGAGTCTTCAATACACTACTAGAAAAATGGGATATACCGTTGGTTATTTACCATTGGTTGTCCAAGCGACAGTAATTATATATTTGTTAGTTTTTGCTAAAAGCGACAGCAAATGGGGAATTAAAAATAAGCCACTGCAGTCACTAACAAAAAGCAGCCATGGGCGCACGAATATTTACTGTCTGTTAGCAAAGAGATGGTACATCTATATTTGTCATCGTTATTTTCTAGAAGCGACAACAAATTAGGGGTTAAAATTAGCCTGTTGATGTCACTATCAAAAAGCAGCATTTAAGCATGCGAGAGGGATTTTATTTTGACGTTTGTCGTTGCTTACTAATCTAACTAACGGTATTGGTCACTTGATCTATGCTCACACAAAGCCTGCTCCTCCCCAACCCACCGTTCCATTTCACAAACATCAAACCCTTGCTGTTGCTCCTCGTTGTTGCTGTTGCTACCCTCCTCCTCGTCAGTCATCCTCCTCCACCTCAAGTGAGCCCTCCTCTTCCTTGTCATCGTCGTCGCCCCCCCATTGCTGTCTCCCCTTCCTCCTCACGCATGGTCTCTATCACGCACCACAACAGCTTTAGATACAACACCCATCACACGCACCATGCCACCTTGCCACTGACCATGACACCCTACCATCAATTATAGCACCACCACAATCTTCAGCTAACACCACAGCATCTTCAAGCATAGCACACACCGCACACGACTTCCTCACCATCAACCTCCAAGCACAATATACACCACACACAACCCCCGACACCATCCTCAAAGCAATCACCCACCACCTGCAACACCTCCTTGACACCACACACTACCTTTGTAACCATCAGAGCACTTACCAACCATCATCACAGTACAACAAAGCGCCACTAAGATCACCACCATCACTACACGTCACCTTTGGCATGCACGACACCATCATAACACAACAAAATAGCTACATTGCTCTGGTGAAGACACAACCTGTCCCCACCATCAGACCACCAACATCCCTGGTCACAGCACACATACCTTGATTTAGAATAGAAATATAATTATTAAAAAAAATAGAGACCAGTAATCAATGAATATATAATCAAGCAATTTAAAGGAAGGAAAAAATGAAACTTATAAAAATAACTCAAACAAAAGAATTAACGCAACACTTTAATTTAGAAGATATGCGTTATATTTAGAGATATATGTTGTATTTTGAAGGTATGTGGTGAGAGATTTATATATTATATATTATATTATATTTACCACCTTAAAAAGTATTGTGCATCAATTTTTACTTGCAAAATTACCTTACCTTACCATTTTCTGCTGCAACCAATATCGCACATGATCATTGGGTTAGAATCTTAGGGCTCACGTGCGTTGCGTGTTGGATGCTCCATCTTCAACCCGAATATGAACGGTGTCGGGAGTCTTGCCCAGGGCTCGCGTCTCAGTACCCGTACACGTTGGCTGGAAAAAGGGATCCCACTAAGGCCCACTCTCCGCTTGTGTGTGCTGTGTTCATTGTGGCTTGTGGGTGCGTAAAGAGCAACCAACTAAACCACTTTGCAATCTCTCAGAAAAGGAGGGGAAGGAAGCGAGCAGAGCTTGAGAAGAAGGATGGGGTCATGGAACTCCCTGACACTGGAGGTGACCTACCAGATATTTGGATGGGTCGCCTTCTTCGCCTGGTCCTTCAGCTTTTACCCGCAAGTCTTCCTCAACTACAGGAGGAAGAGGTATCGTATCGGGGAGGAAAGATCGCGTTTTGCTTTCGAACCCGGGACTATCTACTGATTTTAGCATGTGGGCACTCGATTATTCCTGACTCCTATTATCCCGATCTGTGTTTTCGTCTTTGTTGTTCTAAAGATTCACTTTTTATCGTAAAAACGTCGACTTTGCCACATGGGTAATCGGCTGTTCACCATGCCTTTGATCAAAGGCGGGTTTTCTTTTTTTATGTTTTTTTGTTGTGGGGATCTGATTTTGGTGCATGGGTTGCCCATTGTTGTTGGGATTTTTGACCAAAGGTGCTGCCTTTTTCTTGGGTGAAGCGTGGTGGGTCTGAACTTCGATTTCTTGGTGCTGAACATGACGAAGCACACGTCGTATCTGATATATAACGCGGCGCTCTTCTTTAGCCCTGTGATACAGAGGCAGTACCGTGAGAAGTATGGATTCGACGAGGTTTGTATGGGGTTCTTTTATTGATTAGTTTTTGACAATTCTATTCAGAACTTCCAGTCCCAAATTCAGTTTATAATTCTCTTTCAGAGGAAATAGAGATATAAGCATATGCTTATTTGTATAAAGATTATATTTTTTTTCAAATTCCATTTACTGGAAATTCCACTTTGAGAGCAGCAGGTGATTTCTAATTGGAAAGGCTTCTGGTAGAGTTTTAACCGAAGCCCTTCCATAGAGACAGCCAACACACACCTCTTCAGGTGCCATTCTAATCAAATGTCAAGGCTGTTTTTGGCACACTGGATCCTATAGAAGTATCTTGTCTTGTATTTTGGAAGACAAGGGAAGACATAGGAGTGCATTTTCACGAGTTGAAGGAAACAAAATTATAAGAAGATGAAAAATAGGAGCTTGAATTTCCCATTCTTCTGCTAACTAAGCTTTTTTGCATCATGGGATTGGATAGAAAGTCCTAGAAGGAGGAGAAAAAAGTAAGAAAAGGAGGTGGTTTCCTGTGAAAGAGATGGATGAGGCTTATCTGACTATTTTTTTAAGCGGTGGATCAAACTTGATATCCAAAGATGTGTCTATCTTACAACGTCATCTCCCAATCATTATTTTTGAGAAGTGAAAGGGTAGTTATCCAACCGATAACTGCCCAAATTCATTCCATTAAAACATCAAACAACCATCAATTACAAAGCAGACTCCTAGAAGACCACCTGGGAAGAGATGGACGAGATAACATTCTCCACATAAGGCCTCTCCCCCTTAAACACTACCCCATTCCTCCCCAACCACATACCCCACAGCAAAGCCAACACCTTGGCTCTATCTCTCTTGGACCGAAAGGTGGTCACTTTAGGTGTGGCGCTGCCACTCCAGATTGACGACCAGAAGCTAGAAACATCGCGATGGTCTATCCAGGGTTGGTTCAATCTCTACCAAATATGTGAAACAAAAGGGCACTGGAAGAAAAGATGCTGCACATCCTCATCCACCTCTCCGCAAAAGAAGCACTTCACATCGTCCATCTGCGCCCATCTTGCCCTCCACACCTTCATCACAATCCTTCCTCTCCGCAGGAGCCAAGAGAATACTTTAACCTTCAACGGGCATTTTGCCTGCCAAAGCAACCTGCAGTCTCTAGAGAGGTCCATATCCACGGGTTGTGCAGTGCCACTCAGCTCTCCAAACACCTTCGCCAAGGTGAACTCCCCATCATACCAAGAAAAAGCATCTCTCCCCTCCTCCAGTGCCTAGCCCTCCAGCTCCTGAAGCAGCTACTAGAACTCTGCAGCTCTCTGATTAGAGAGACCTCCCCAAAAGGTCGGACACCACGCCCCATCCCAGCAGTCTCCAACCGTGGACGTCGGAGCCCTTGCCCTCCCGAAAAGGCGAGGAAACTTGTCACTAAGGCTGCTTCCCCACCCTTACCAGTCGTCAAGCCAAAACCTGAAAGTATCCCCTGCTCGGAGCTCCGATGAGAAGAAGGGTTGCACCCTTGATACCAGGGTCGCCAAACCTCTGAGGAAGTGGGATGCCCCTGGAGGCGAGGGCCTCCAGTGGCTCCCAAGAGAGAAAAGAGCTGTAGTAGTGCCGCATGACATCACCAAAGAGACTCCGCTCCTGCCCCACCAACCTGGTGATCCACTTCGTGAGGAGGCTCAGGTCGACCCTCCCCACATCTCTAATCCCCAGCCCACCGTCCTAGAGCGGTTGGTACACCTCCTCCCAAGCCACCAACCTCGCCCCTCTTCCGGTAGTTCCTGTATTAGACCAAAAGAAGTCTCTCATAAGCCCTGAGATCTTCTTCTCCACTTGACGCGGCACCCTGAAGACAGAGAGGAAAAAAATTGGAATGGAGGACAGTACTGCCTGCACCAAGGTCAACCTCCCTCCCCTCGACAAAAGCCTAAACGACCAACCCACCGACCTCCTCTCCATCTTCGCCAGAAGTGGGAGCCAGTCCTGCATCCTAAGGCGCTAGTCAGAAAGTGGTAGCCCCAGGTACACCAAAGGTAGCATACCCACACTGGTCCAAAGGGTGCCCGCCACCTCCACAACTTCCTCAGTCATCATGTTCAACGGGATGAAGTTTGACTTCAGATAGTTAATCTGCAGTCCCGAGGCCTCTCCAAAGAGCTCTAATAGTATCCTCAACCTCCTCGCCGCCACAACCGACCCCTCCACCAGAAATAACATATCATCTGCATACTGCAACAGAGGGACCTCCCTTCCAGCACCATTGATTAGTCCCCTCACACAAGACCTGTGGGTTGCTCTTGCTAGAGCATCTGCCGCCAGCACAAAAAGCATCGGGGCGAGTGGGCAGCCCTATCGAACTCCCCTTCTGGGCTGCACCCACCCACCTGTAGGGTTCCTGTTGACTAGCACGGAAAAGGAGGTCGTGGTCACACACTGCTTCATCCAGTCAATCCAGGCCTGGGGGAAGCCTCTTCTCACTAGAGACGTCCACAGGAAGTCCTACTGCACCAAGTTATAGGCCTTACTGAAATCAACCTTCCAAAGGAAGGCCTTCCTCCGCTCCCGCTTCTACTCTACGAGGGCCTCCAAGGCAACCACGAAACCGTCTAAAATTCCCCATCCCAGGATGAAGGTTGTCTGCACCGGTGAGATGAGCTCCCCCAGGATGGGGCGAAGCCTGTTGGCCAGGAACTTAGTGACAATAAGGTAGACTGCGTTGGAGAGGGCAATAGGATGGTAGTCCTCAATTGCCTCTGCACCTTCCTTCTTGGGCAGCAGGAAAAGGTAGAACCTGTTCAACTTGTTGATCCCCCTATTACCTTCTGCAAATTCCTCCATCATCTGCATCACCTTTCGCTTCGTCAATGCCCAAAACTCCTTAAAGAAAGCAACGGGGAAGCCATTTGGTCCAAGGCACCCCTCCCCATTAAGGCCCCAAACCGCATCCCTCACCTTACCCTCTGTGAAAGAAAAGGTGAGGCCCAGAGCCTGGTCCGTCGTGATGCTCGGCACATCCACTCCCCGCCACCTCCAGCCCCCTCTGCTCCGCCTCCCAATGAAGTCCCTGAAATAGGCCGCCGTAGCACGACCAACCTCCTCCCTGCCAGAGAAGGACTCCTCTCCCACTTGCAAGCTCTCAATCCAGTTCCTCCTCCTCGCCGAAGTCATCTGGTGAAAGAATTTGGTGTTGGAGTCGCCTTTACGCAACCATTTCTGTCTCAATCGTATCTTCCATTCCACCTCTGTTTTCTTGTCCTCCTCCTGCACCACCCGGGTCAGCTCGGTCCTGCTGTGTCTATCATCTTCGGAAGCAGACTCGAGGTCCTCACGCCTGGCGATCTCTGCTAGAGCCTCCGTCTTCCTAGAGCGCCTGGCCTCCCTGGTCTCTCTTTTGTATACCCTCAAGGCATCCCTCAAGCCATCTAACTTCTTCGCCAGACGAATCATGGCTGATCCTTCTACCTCCATCGCGTTCCACTTCTCCACCATGCCTCTGAATCCATCCTCCAATAACCAAGACCTGTCGAACTTGAAGTATGTGCCAAAGCACGACCTCTCATTTGCCTCCCACATAATTGGTGTGTGGTCAGAGAAAGGCCTCTCCATCGGGACCACACCCACCAACGGGAATGCCTCTGCCAGCTCAACACTGGTTAAGAATCTATCAATCCTGGACTTCTGACTGCTATTATTCCTCCATGTGTAGGAACAAGAGGTGGGGACCATATCGAAGAGGCCATGCATCGCTACGAACTCCACAAAGCTCTCTGAACCAGGGTCCTACCTGCTACACTCTCTCGATCTGTCATCAACCTACAACGTGACATTAAAGTCACCTCCAACCAACCACAGCCTCCCCTAGTTCCCTACCACCATCGTCCCAAGCTCCTCCCACATCGTTTCCCTCTCTTGCGAACCGGACGGGCCATAGACACCTGTGATGACCATCTTGGCCCCGTCTGTGATCCTGGCTAATCTGACCGAGATAGTGTGCTTCCCTGTAAAGCTGTCCTCCAAAGTGAAGACATCCTTACACCACCCAAGTAGTTGCCCCTTGCATGGCCAACCGCATCCAGACTCAAAAAGCCCTCCATCCAAGTGCCCTCAAACTCCCTCCACAATCTCCCATCACAAGAGCGCAGCTTCGTCTCCTGAAGCAGAACCACGTCCGCCCTCCACTACCTGATATAGCTCCCCAACGCCGACCTCCTGGAGGGGTCATTGAGACCCCTGATGTTCCAAGACAGTACACCATTCATGGGGCAACCAAAAGGACCTCCCTTGCGGTCGGGCCTAAGCCCGCAACCTTCGATGTCCGGCAAACCTCTTCATCCATCGTGTCCAGTGTCGTAGCAGTCAGTTGCGATGCTGGTGGTGGCCCTCCCCGGCCGTCGACCATCACCCGATCGCTCCTTATGTTCTTCCTGAAGGACCACTGTCTACGATGCCGGAGACCACCCCCCCTCCCCGACCCATACTCACGACACGAGGCTGCCACGCCACTGTGCTGACCTAGACCTGGGCCCCAGGTCGGTTAGGCGTGGCCACTGCCTCAGCTCTAGAGCCCTCCTCGGCCTCCACCTTCGGCACTACGCCCAGTCCAGCGCCCTCGCGTATCGCTGCCGCTGCTCCGGACTCCATCGTTGAAGCCCCACCCTCACTCTCCCCAGTCTCCATCGCCACAAACCCTTCCGCATCCCCCTTGCCTCGCTTTGGCTACGCCGCGGTCTCTGCCTCGGCCTCCGCACCACCTGCCACGGCCTCCACCTCCAAAGCTCCCTCTCCCCAATCCAAATAGGGTGGAGCAGGGAGGTCTTCCAGCCCATTACCCCCAAGGACCACGTGCGGCAACTCCTGCTGCACTTCCCTTCACTCGGAGGGAGAAGAGTTGTTGTCAAGGGTCGAGGAAGCCACCTGAGGGGGATCCCCCAGAGGCGGTTGCCCTGCCACACAAGCACCGGGTCCGCATCCATGATCGAGCTCCTAGCCAAGCAGGCCACCACACCCACTACTCGGACCCTCCATCCGAGAGGCACGCCCTGGTAATCGGATCATTCCACCCGCACTCGACCCGACTTCCCCCGGCCATACAAGAGACCCCTCCTGGCGGGTGGCTCCACCCTCACCCAACCCCTCCACTTCCCCAGGCTACCATTACACTCGAGATCTCGCACACTGCCCCACGGATCTCGACGGCCCCCCCAAGGACGACGCCTCGAACCCCGCACCGACCTGCAGCTCCACCCATCAAGGTCTCCACACCGAGCTCTTGCCCTGCATCCTCACTCCGCCCGAGGGATCACCGGTCGCCCCCCCAGCCGGCTGCAGCAAGCAACCAACCAACCAAGAGGCTCTGCCAGCCCTCAGGGTCACCCTCTCCATCAGAGGGTAGTCGACCTTGAGCTCAACCTCCGCAAGCAGCGATAGAGCGGCAAGGCCAATATTCCCACACCGCCTGAGTCGTGCAAAAGTCCCAACCAATGCCTCCACCACCTCGACCGTCCGCAACCACCACGACACCCCGATGAGCAACACCTTAAGCAGCAGCCGCTCCGAGGGTCGCTCCGGATTGGCCCCATCATGCATGCATGGCCTTCGCCACCAAAGCCTGCCCCTCCTCAACCAGATCTCCTCCCCACACAGTCGCGTCCGCACCGTCAACGGGAGGCCGAGCATAAGAAACTTCCCCTCTTCCACGACTAAGACCTTTGACCCCCTCCCCTCGAGGGCTTCGAAGATCTCACTGCGCCGAAGCCGACCCTCCAGGACCTCCCCCACCAACCCCCCTTCAATCGCTGCCCTCATCCTGACCGCCTCGCTCGACCACGGTGCCTCAACCTCAGCCATCGGCACCTTCGACGTCGGTGGCGGAGGCAAGGCACCCCCAACCCCAACCACACTTCGATGGCATCGCATGTTGCGGTGCCCTAGGCCGCCGCACTTCCAGCACCGCCAAGGGTCGCGACACTCCCTGGCGAAATGCCCTCGACCAAGACACTTTAAGCACTCAACCCTCGCTCCCGGCCCTCCGCCTCCCTCCCCTCTAGCCGTGCACCGCTTCTCACTCCGCCTCCTCTCCACCACCACCCAGTCATCCCCCCCTCGCCCTTGCTCTTGCTCTCGCCCACGCATCCTGCAGCCTCCACCTCAATTGGCAAATGGATTTATTCTTCTCCACTCAACGTGAAGAATATGTGAGATCTCCAACGTGGAGCTAGAGCTCATCTTCTTATTGAGAAGGGAGCATGCCATGGCCTGACTAAGAAGGGAGCTAGAGCTCATCTTCTTACTCTTCCCTTCATCTCCCAATCATTATAATATTGTTCTACCCTCGGTGTTCACTAATCCAATCTTTGTATTTTTTAATGTCACTATCTTATTATGCTTTTTGGCCTACATCATTGATGATGTTCTGTATATAACAACAAAATCAAGTAACATGGCAGGTTCAGCTTCTTGATTTTTTTTTTTCTGAAAGGAGCTACATGAATTTTTTAATTCCATTCTTGTGCGGTCTTATGGGCCCCTTGTCGTGAGTTTCTCATTTCATTGAATCAGTTTTAGGTCTATGTCAGCTCCTGTTTTTCAGGAGACTGGGTTGGTGTCTACACATCTCTGTCTTACCCATGGCCTTGTTTATCAAATTCTCATATGGATGGCCCAAACCCATCAAGGGAGAATTTCAATGGGTAGCCACAATTATATTTAACTTAAAACTGATAAATGGAGAATCTTAATGGGTAGCAACCAGTAGATTTTACCAACTATTGATGAGCAAGAATCACTTGGACAATGTCGTCTAGCCTTAATTGTCGTACAAATATAAAACTCAATAAGCTACCCTCCCTTTGGGCATGTAGCCATCTGAAACAAAGGGAAGCATGAATGTGAACTTCACGCACTTGCCTTAGAGAAGTTGCAAGTTTTGAATTCCACGAAGGTGATGCATTAAAATGGATAATGACATTTGAGCAGGTTTTAGCTATCGGATGGTTAAGAAGGCCTTTGATTCTTTCCATCTTTATAAGGACCTAATCAATTCTCATTTCCTTCCACATATAAAGTACAACATGAAATGTTTTAAGACCACTAGTGAGGATTCTGGCTATGAATATATTAGACATTTGCTTCTAGCCAAAGCCTTCCAAGGAGGATAGGTCCTCAGAGGAACATAATTTAATTGTTAGAAAATAGAAGAGAGGTTGTCGTTATTTTATTAAGCAAGCCTTAACGCTTTTTATATAGGGGGAGGGCTAAGGCATAAGAGCAAATAACAATAAACATATACCAAAAATAAGAAATGCTAAACATGGTAGGACAACCAATCCTAACACTCCCCCTAAGTTGCGACATAGAAGTCTAGAAGTCCCAACTTTCTACAAAGAAAGTCATGTCGCTTCTTCCTTAATGCTTTAGTGAAGATGTTTGCTAGCTAAAGCTCAGACGGAACATATGGAGTGTTGATTTTACCTTCAAGGATCGCATTCTGCATGAAGTGATAATCTCCGTCAACATGTTTGGTCCCCTCATGGAAGACAGGATTAGAGGCAATGTAGGTGGCTGATTTGTTATCACAGTATAGCAAAACTAGCATATCAACCTTTACTCCCAGATCCTACAAAAAGCTCACTACCCACATGATCTTGTAGGCTACATGTGCCATAATCCTGCATTCTAAGCAACCACATTTTGTTTTTTACTTTGCCATGACACCATATTGCCTACAAGATAAACTGCAAATCCTGAGGTGGATCATTGATTATCAATCGACCCTACATAATACTTGTCTGAGTAAGTTATGACATCTAAAGGTTGATCGGTTGTATAGTACAATCCCTGACCAGAGCTCCCCTTAAGGTACCTCAAAATAAGGCAAACATCTTGCCAATGACTATATCTAGGAGTATGCATGTACTAGTTGGCTTTACTCACTACAAAACTAATGTCTAGTCGGGTAATTGTCAGATACAACAAGCACTCTACTGTATTGCGGTATTTGGTAACATCCTCATATGGAGGATCATCCTCATCAGAGATGCGAGCATATCAAGGCTCAACAGGGATGGTTGATGGCTTAGCCCTAAAGAGTCTAGTCTCTTCAAGAATCTGTATGGTGTACTGCCTTTGGGATAAAGAAAGATCAAACCCCTGTCTAACAACTTCTATTCCCAAGAAATAGCGAAGATTACCCAAATCTTTGGTGACAAAAATAGACTGCAAAAATGCCTTTATCTAACTAATCCCTTTCTCATCATCCCCAGTCAAAATCATATCATCTACATACACTACCAAAATGACTACCCAACAGGTATCACCACAAGTGGTCTTCCTAATGAAAATGAAATGATATGAGGAAAAGTGTTGAAACCCAATTCGCTAAACCTCCAAACTGAGTCTCTCAAACCAGGTCCTTAGACTCTGCTTCAGGCCATAGATTACCTTTCTTAAGCGATAGACTTGCTTACCCTAAGTATGATAGCCTGGTGGTTATTTCATGTATACCTCTTCTACCAGATTATCATATAGGAAGGCATTTTTTATATCTAACTGGTAGTGGTCATCACCTATACACTGCAATGGAGATGACAATCCGAATAGATGAAATGCGAGCAACAGGAGAAAAAGTCTCAAAATAATTTATCCCATACGTCTATTTGAAGCCTTTGGCCACTAGTCTAGCTTTGTATCTATCAACAATCCCGCCAGTCTTGTACTTAATGGTGTAAATCCATCAACAGCCTACAACTGTGGCACCTGGAGGACATGGCACAAGGTCCCGTGTTCCCCTGGACTGAAGGGCCTGCATCTCCTTGTCCATGGCCACACACTGTCAAGGATCCTAGGATGCCTCATTGAAACCTTGAGGAATGACAACAGTGGTGATGACAAAGGCAAACTGTCTAGCCTCCTTGTGTAAGTGTGAGATCCCAATATAATGAGACATTGGGTGTAATGTAGACGATCGAGTAGACCTTCTCAATGCTAGTGATTTACCATTTGTCTCTATCGGATCTAGAGTGGAGGTAGAAGCAGGTGCCATGTCTTATGCAATGTCAGAGGATGTCGATCTCCTTTGATCGATCTATGTCTCCTGTAGAACAACCTCTATCGACGTACCTTCCTCTGGGAAGTAGGGTATCTTCTCAAAGAAGGTCACGTTTGCTGTGATAATTCATCTCTTGTGAACTAGATTGTAACACTTGTATCCCTTCTGAGTCTTAAAATATCCAATGAGCACACACTTTACAACACAAGGAGCAAACTAATCCTGATTACTGAAGGCCTGGACAAAGCATGTGCAACCAAAATCCGTAGAGGTAGGGTGAAGATCCAGCCATAATCTGGATAGAGAACCTGGTACAGGATCCGTCCTCCAAGCGTGAAAGAGGGTACCCGATTGAGTAGGTGCGCAACAGTAAGGATGGCATATCCCCAGAATTACCTGAGGACCTTCAAGGTTTGAGCAATGTCCAAGAGATGTCTTAACTTATGCTTTGTCACACCATTCTATTGAGACGTGTCGGCACAAGATGTCTGATGTGTGACCCTATGACTGCTAAAGAACTCTTGTAGATCCTTTTGCGTGAACTCCAATGCGTTGTCGCTGTGCATAATATGGGGAATCTCTGACCAAGTCTTCATCAAGAAGATGAAAGTAAGGTGGTTGCAGTCATCCACAAACACTACATAATACTCGTGTCCTCCTGGAATCATAACCCTGGATGGTCCCCACACATCACAGTATACTAGTGCAAATAGGGTAGCACTCACCCCATCGGTCCATCGTGGGAAGCTACTCCCATGGTCTTTCCTAAGTTGATAATCCTCACACTCAAGAGTCAAGGATTTTGGCAACTCAGGATATATCTATCACATCTTCTTGACCAATGGATGACCAAGCCTCTTATGCCATAGTCAAGGATCACTGGCAATGGATATAGCTTCAGGGAACAAGGCAAACATGCCTAGGTAGTATAGGTCGTCTCTCTCCATGCCTCCCCCAAGGATTTCCCCCGTCTGGCTGTCCTAAAAGTAGCAGTGCTCCTTATCAAATATCACGAGTCATCCAAGATCCTTGTAAACACGAATGACAGATAATAGGTTCATTGGAAATCCAAGAGCGCAATGAACATCTTCAATCTTCAACCTAGAGGTAGCCTAAACACATCCAATGGCCATGATTGGAGAAGTGGCACCATTAGCAACCCCCACCCTCATGATCACACATGGGGATAAGGGTTTCTCTAGATGCTCTGCATTCCCAGTAAGATGAACAGATGCCCCAGAATCAATTACCTAGGAACCACCGAATTTCTTCTTCTTTGACCCTTCTTGGGTTGCACAAGCAATTCCTTGTAAATTTGAAATCGATCCTATTCTAGGGCCAAACATAAGCTCCATGCATGTGAGAGAAGGCTCATCATGTTGCAGAGAGGAAACACCTTCTTCAAGAGCGAGAGAACTCATCGCTGACCAAGTTGTGTACAGGAGAAGTCTCCCCACACATAGAAAACTTGCAATGATAGAAGATCCGGTGCTACTACACACTTTAGAGATCTAATGTGCTAACCGTCTGCAACAACACACAATGGTAGGATAGCTAGCAACGTTGGTGCCGTTGTGGTTCCCCATCTGGGGCACGAATCACTGAGATGTTGGTGATCCAGACATCTTCACGTGGTGGAATATTTGGTGAGATATTAGAGCATCGGCCTAGAACCGTTGCTCTGATACCGTGCTAGAAAATAGAAGAGAGGTTTCGTTATTTTATTAAGCAAGCCTTAATCCTCTTTATATAAAGAGAAGACTAAGGTATAAGAGAAAACAACAATAAACACATACCAAAAAAAGAAATGCTAAACATGATAGGACATCCAATCCTAACAGTAGCTTCTAAAGTCATGTAGATGCCTTTGATATTGTATTCTGTTATATAAACTGATGTCCACCTTATTTCTACCGTTTACAATTCACTTGAAAAATCCCCTCAAAAAAAAAAAAAAATCACTTGAGAAATGCACATAGAATCCTCATGTAAATTGCTGAAGTTTTATCTTGATTAAGTTTTCCTTCTGCAGTTGATCCCTGTGGCCGCAAATGATGTAGCTTTCTCCACACATGCTGTTGCATTGACAGGGTTCACCTTGTACCAAGTGTTGATCTATGATGTATGTTACTTGGTTCTTGTACAGTTCTCTATTCTTTTACTCCTGCATCATCTTTGGGGATGATGATTGGGACCTTGATTACTTGAATGCAGCGTGGAAACCAAACGGTTTCTAAGGTTGCCTCTGGAATCACTTCTGCCTCGTGGGGTGCTGCTTTAGTCTGCCTTATCTTTGCCTGGTCAAGACAAGAATGGCTTTGGCTCATCTCTGTATTCAAGTCTGTTACTTCTTTCTAGCCCCAAACTTATGGAGCTTTTATTTAGACTCTTGCAAAACATGTTTATTGTGCTCAAGTTTCTGACATACTAATTGACAAAGTAAAGTCAAACCAAGGTTCATTTTTTGGTCTCCATTAATAGACTGTTGAAGTTTTCAAATGTTGATTCTCTAAGCCCACTTTTTACCCATTGCAGCTTGATCCAAGTCATGATGACAACCATTAAGTACATTCCACAGGTAGTTCTTTCTCAGCATATGCAAGGCGTTTATGTTCTCTATTGGCATATTGTTATGAAAACATTAGTACAAGATAAGACCCTTTTTTTTTCTGGAAAGAGGGTTCCATATTACTTTACTGACAAAAGATGACAAAGGGTGGATTTAGTTATGTATTATAAACAAGCCATCTGACCTGAAGTGCTCTGGCATGCAGCTTATCACATTCTCTTTCTAGCCCATGTTTGATGGTTCAATATTAGCACCTATGGTTTTTTTTTTTTTGTGGCGTGGGGGCCAAAGAGATATTAGTGCTTTTTATTAACTTTTGTCTTTAGTCACACTTGATGTTGCTTTAAAAGACACTTCTGAAACTTATCTTTTTACACTTTTGTCTATTGCTGCATACTGCACACAACTTGATATGAGAATCTTCCATTGATGGGAAGTGGGTCAAGTTTGGTCCATGGGTGGTTTCAATGTTTTTTCCTTTCTTTCCCTAAAAGGTAATAAGGAAGCGCCTATTTAATACACTTTCTGTTAAAACTCCTTGTAACATGTTTATACTATTATTGTAGTTAAATTCAAATAAGATCATCTAACATCCACAACTGTAAAAACTCTCCAAAATGACCAAAAAGCCTCTCAAAATCACAAATTTTCTAAAGCTTTTCCAGAGCCAGTCCAAATGGCATCTGCAATGTAACTTCACCTATAATCTTAATTAAAACATCGAAATGCCCGGTCTTTTTTAAATTCTTTAAAAATAAGCTCCTATGAAAAATTAGCAGCCAAGAATTGGGCTTCTTGAAAGTCCTTTTTTTGTGAAAACAGTGAAGAATAAATTTATACAAAGTGAACTGAGAACTAATGACTTAGGAGCACTTGATGGTTGTTTGCTGACAAAAGCATAGATGTGAAAACGAGAGATTTTCAGTGAGAGTTCATTCTTTCTAACAATCTACAAATCTTATAACCATGGAAAAGACCATGCCTTTGATTGGAGGGCATAGTAGTAGTTCGGCATTGTATTTACCTTTGACAATTTATTCTGTTTATGTGAAATTCCTAGGAATTAAGAATCTCAAGAACCCAAGGGATGCAGCAAAAAAGGAAAAAAAAAACTACCCTATAAATAGGCTCCTCTCAAAAAGCCAAACTGAGTATCCCCTTGGTGCAGGGCCAAAATTAAAGTCCTATAGCCAATCTTTAACTTCAGATTTTGAGAAACACCAGATGTTTGAGCTTCATGTCATATATTTCTTTATGCCAATAAATCCAACATAAGCAAGGGAGTGAATTGAAGCTGCTGATATGTTTTGAGATGATAGCTAGCTTGTTTTTTCTTGATAAGACTCGATTTGAAAATGTCATACTTGATGCAAATGTTCATCCATAAATGCCTTCCCTGCATACTTAAGTAATGAGAAGCTATAATTTTTGAAGCCTGAAAACCCAGAAGTTTCGGATTTCATCTTATTTTCTTTGATGTCCATATCCAGCATCTGAGATTTTTCAGTCATAGCCATAGAGAACTCTCGTTGTACCTGAATACTCAATGCTATACTTGACACCTAAGTTCAAGTTCAACAGCTTTTGAACTGAGCTGGAACCAAATTTGGCTGTGTATTTTTTAACCTTTCTACATCAATCGATTCTGCAGCTGTTAAAGTGTAGCTGACCACAGTGTTTCTCAGGCTTACATGAACTTCAAACGTAAAAGCACAGTTGGATGGAGCATTGGTAATATCTTACTTGACTTAACGGGGGGAATCCTCAGCTTCATGCAGATGGGGATGCAATCCATAGATCAGGGTCGGTCACCTTTTTTTCTGAACGGAATTAACAGTTACCAGCTAATAAAAAATTAACATGGTTGCATGGTGTTTGTTAGTTCTCATCTTCTTTTGATTGGTGTAGGTACATGGGTGAATTTCTACGGCAATATAGGCAAAACCTTGCTTTCCTTGGTATGAACAGCAAGATTACTACAGTAATTAGCTTACTGCAAATCTTGCATCACATTCTTGATCTCTGATTACACCATACCTCATTGCAGGAAGTGGTCCTCTTTGACATTCTCTTCATAGTCCAGCATTATGTGCTTTACCCCTCGGATAAGGATGAGAAATATCTGATTGTTGCAGAAGGTGACACCGCAACACTGCTACCATCATCTGGTCCTTCTACCGCAAAGCCCAACGAACCCACTTCATCAAATGTCTGACCATCCCTGCCTTGACGCAATTACAAGAAGAGACGGTACTAAGATTTGTCCTTATATGTATATATCTGTGACGTTTTTGCTTACGCACTTAGTTATTATTCAAACTTTTTGTATTAGCAAGCAAGCACAAGGGAGTTAGATGCAGTGTAATTCTGTAAGATATGGAAACATGATAAAACAGATTTCTCAGGTTATGATCTATGTTCAGCTACTTGCAAGCTTTGTACTGGAAGACCTATTGGGGCATTAACTATAGACATGTACAAAAGATATCTGTGGCAAAAATGAAGGTGTTAAGATGAATATATGGTCATGCAAGGAAAATTTGTATTTTAAATGAAATTATCTGAGAAAAAGTTAGGGTGGTATTGATAGAGGATAAAGTGAGAAAGGCATATCTAAGATGATTTTGATATTTACAAAGAAGACCATTAAATGCCCAATCAAGAGATGTGATGAGTTAGGGGTTGAACATAATAGGAAAGGGTGAGGAAGGTCATGAAAGTATTGGAAGAAAACTCTTAAATTTGCCTCAAATACTTCAATTTAAACCTAAATATGACTTAAAATAGACCTAAATGGAGTCAAAGAATTCATTTAGTCGATCCCATTTAGTGTGGGAAAAAACTTGGTGGTTGTTGTTGTACTCGCGAGCTTTATGCTAAATGGAATTTCTCAAGTTTATGCAGAGAAGTTCTATACAGCCAGCTGAAATATGAAAATGTTTATTGACATATTCTATCAGTGATCTGCTCAAGTTGGAGTAATGGCGTCACCATGCAGTGTCATTAATTTGTAGCCGTAGAGCCATTTTCCTGCTTGGGCATGTCTTTCGGTAGGCCTGTACAAGGGTCAGTTACCAAGTACATTCTGCAACCATCTAGATTTATTCAAGCTATAAACATTTCATATATGTTTGTCAATTCTTAATTAACAACTACTACTTTATCAAGGAAATAGTAGTCCGTTGCACAAACTGCAAAGGTTGTAGACTGAGGATTCTAATTACATTAGTGATTAAAGAGTTGCAATCTCGAAACTTTATAGCAGCAGTCATGCAGTACGTACCCACTAGTAGTTCTCATGGCTAGAAAGTTGGAATGAGCCACCGCATTGTCTGGGGGTTTTTAATTTTTTTTTCGTTGAAAGGGGGCATTGTCAAAGGGGGTTAAGATTTAGCAATTAATGGATAATTTTTAAGAAGTGTCAACCAGAAATAGTTGGTTTAAGATGGGATAAGCAGTGAGATAAATGTGTAAGTGTATTGATGTGCGGTAAGTAGGTGAAAGTTATAATTTATTTAATTTATATCTGCTGAGTTAGTTTTATCATTATTTTCTTTTCCAGCAATGTGACGTTGGAATTGATGTGTTATAAGCAGCGAACTATGAGTGGTAGATTAGTTTGATTTGTTCTTAGAAGTTGTATTACATTTGAAAACCTTACCCACCTCTCTTCAAGTCTTCGACCTCTATGCATTGCATGGTTCATTATAGTTCAACCATTCCCCCTTTGACTCACCCGCTAACGCCCCTGTCAAACATAATCTTGGGAGTCGAATGCTGAACGTTTTGCTAACTTCGTAGACCCCTATATCTCGAGACTTAAAAATGAAAAAAAAAGAGAAGAAGACGAAGAACAAGAATAATAATAATAATAATAATAGTCTAAATAAATCAGTATTCACTACTGTAACCTGAACGTGGATAAATCAAGAGTTAGATAACACTCTCGACCGTAAGTCGATGACTTTGTTCCACCGCAAAAGTGAGGAAGAGAGAGTTGATGGCATAGTTTCACTTAAATGATGTATGTCTATGAAGAGGATCTAACTCTTAATGTTGTACTAATATACTCTTCCTTTTAGTACAATCAGGGTAATTATTTTTTTTTTTTTTTTTTTTTGTATACATAGGACCTTGTTTATAGGAAATTTCGTATCATAATTAATACACGTGATTATTTGTTTTTTTCTTTAAATAAAAAAAAGGTGATTATTTACTTTGTAGGGAGTGCAATCATTTCCTATGCTCCCCGAGGTCCACCTTACTTCCCGCATCACTTGGCCTTCTAGGTTGTCACTTTGCCTTCTTGCTTGGTGTCTTCTAATCTTTGTTGTGATAGAGGCATGGTGCTCCACATCAATTCCACCCAAGGTCTTCACGGGTAAGCAAGCACTAATTGGCTACGCGGCTTCTAGTAAGCACTACCACCCAAGGTCTTGACGGGCCAGGCGGAGGAAGCAGGTCGATTCCTACGGGACAAATCTAGCGGACTGCCCAAAATGGCAACAGTGTAGCTCTACTATTTGGCTTGATGACATGATCCTGAAGCTATCGCCATACAGCTATTTTATCCTAACCTTAGCCCAGCCTTTTCTCTAGGTTGGCTAGACCTGTCGAATCTTTTCCCGAGTGTATTTGAATTGACAAAAAAAATATTTATCTGCGGGCTCCCATCATCAATTATGTAGCTACATTTAAATTGACAAAAAATATATTTGGAAGTAGATGTATAGAATTCCTTTAGAAAAGGACTCGAGATTTATCTGCAGGCTTAAAAGGAATATCAGTTGGGGATTCTCAACTTACAGCCTTTCAATGTAGCTTTGCCCTCCAAAAACTTTCTGGAGAGCCGAAAGCAAATAACCAAAGCGTCACCTGTCACATGCTATGCTAACTATAACAGCAACGATGGCCTCTCGCAAATTTTCTTTAAATATAGAGTGTCAGCATCCTCTTTGCGGAGAGAGATCCTAAAACCACGGATATCTGCATTGCTTCCCGTCTCTATAAAATCAAAGATGGAACCTCTCTTGTGACTTTCGAAGTTGGAATTCCAAACCTCCGCTTCTTGGAAAACTTGTCCGGACATCTATAAAATCTCAATAAACTATCACGTGTCTATCTACCATTCGTAACTACCAAGTCTAAGTTTTTTAATAATATAAGGGACCCAAAATTTACATCCTTTCGCCTTTGATTGATTTAACAACAACGACGGAGCTACATCCTTCTCAAAAATCTTACTTTCCATTTTCACCATTCCTTTGAGCTCCATTTCGAAGGAAAAATGAAATAATATCTTCCAAAATAAACAAAATAATCATATTTATATTTTAGACAAATAATAATAATAATAATAAAATACTAAAATCTTCTTATATTTTTATTAACAAGAATCTTAAGGAAATGATCTTTCCTAAAGGTTATTTAACGTTTCCAAAATTTTTAGGATTTTTGTGTAATTTTAATACCTCTAGATTTTATTGTTGGTATGTAGGGGAAAAGAAAATTTACGGGAGGTGCCTGTAATTTTTCCCTCCCCATCGCACCACACCCCCTCACCCCTCACGCCACCCCATCCCTCACCGTACACCACCCCCTCTCCCATACACACTCCCCATTTTGCCCACAACACCCCTCCACGCCTCACGCCATTCCTCCCCTACGCCCTCCATCTCTTTATAAACCCTCGCTCCTCCTCCATCCATTCCACACCGCAGTTGAGAGGAGAGAGAGAGCGAGGAGCAAGACGAGGAGAAAGTAGAGAGCAGAGGAGGTTGGAGGCCTGAAAGCAAAGGGAGACGGGAAGGTGTTGCAGTTGCTGCAGCTTCTGCGAGAGAGAGAGAGAGCTTGCAAATGGTTCTGCGGAGTTATTTTTCCGTAGAATCAAACGTCTGGAGAGACCACTAGACGTCTGTCCAGACGTCTAGAGGTAATACCAGACGTCTGATAGCGCATTTCTTTTCAATTATTTTTCTCCCTACCAAATTCTGACTTCACGTGCATGTATCAGAGGTTGGGGAGGCGGGTCGATGCGAGGACCGAGGCAATTTCAGATGTCGAGGAGTATCTCCAAACGTCTGAAAACACCCACAAACGTCTACACGAAGTTCCAGACGTTTGAAGGAAGGTGCCCTGAGTAAAGTAAGTCTCTAAGTTCGTTTAAGACGCCTGGAACTCTTCCCGGACGTTTGATTTTGGTTAGGGTTGGTGTTTTTGGGTCCGTTTAGGGCTCAAATGGAGTCGGATTTCCGCAAACGAAACGTCGTTGGATTCCATTCGAGTTTCTCTACGTAATGATATAGTGTATGCAATTTCAAGTTCGTTTGACCTGTCGGTCCATGTTGTAGCTCTTCAATCCATAGAGCACACGGGACCTGCAGAGACGTCGGGAGCTACCATACAAGCCCCCATTCCACCCGGTTAACCGGTAGAGTGGTTGTCACGTTAATCCCATGGTTAATAATTAAATTGTATGAGTATAATTATTTGAACCCTAGATTGTGAGATGAACCCTAGAACTGAAAAGAAACAAATGCATGCTACTTTAGAATATATTCAATTGAACCCTAGGTTGTGAAATGAACACTAGGGCTGGAAGAAATGCATGTGTAGTTAATGAATGATTGAGTTACCGTGATGCTTCCTGAAAAGAAGTAAATTATGAGCTGCCTATACTACCTATAATGAACCATGTCATGAATGAAAATATATACATGTACTGAGTAATCAATGGTGAAATTGAGTTGCCTGTTCTACATGTAACGAACCAGATATGGAAATAAGAAAGTCCATGTACGAACCATACGGGAAATTTAGAAAGAAACCAAGAATACTGTAGTACGAAAAACTTGGTGGTTTTGGAACATGTTGCCTACGGGCAGCTATTCGAACTTAGTTAAGGGAAGTGCGCTAGCCCTCGTATACCGAGAGCAACTATTCCTTTAGTGTGGAAAGTGAGCTGGCCCTTGTGTACGCGGTACCAAGAAAAGTGACTGTCTTGCATACGCGGTACCAAGGGAGCCACTGTCTCTTTAGTGTAGAGGGGATCTAGCCGCCCCTTGGGTTGAGACCCGGGGTTAGGATTAGTCACTCTACACCGACTCCTGTTTGGCCCTCGCGTACGTGGTACCGAGGTGAGCTACTTAGTGTAGGGAGCGAGCTAGCCGCCCCATGGGGCCTAGGGTTTAGACTAGCCACCCTACACCAACTTTTGTTAGGCCCACTGGGCGAATCGGGGTAGTCGAACGAGGGTATGCAACTGTGGAGGGGCGAGACACCTGTTCTGAGAGGGCAAGGTCCTGTGTTCTGTGCTGTACTTTTAGGCGTACCCACTAGCAGAAACTACTGACTGCGTGCCAGTGTGGGGCAGCTACCCATGCGCTTATTGCGCGTGCTGTAGTCATCGCTACGTCGCGACCGTGACCTCAGGGTGGTAAACCGGGTGTAGGATTATCACGGGTGACTCTCTCGGCCAGGAGAGTACCACATGTACATCCTACATCGCGGGAAAGCTACAAGTGAGATCTTAATTGAGAACGTTCTCTTAGAAAACAAGAAAATTTAGCAATGTTATGGATCCTGATTAGAGTACTTGACTTAGAAATGCATAAATGAGATAAATGGAAACGAATGATAATAAATAACTGGCAATGTATGATTAGCTAGTTGCTTGTTTAATTATGTTTGGTTGCATATAAATGCTTAACCACCAGTCTACTCAGCGTTAGCTGACCACGAATTTCTATAACCATGTTCAGGTCAGGGATTTAAGCAGCCAGCGCCACCGACTACTGAGGGCACTGGGCCCAGTCGAGCCTAGTCTTAATCTTCTCTCCTGTTCCACTACAGAGTTTTTTAGTTGTGAGTATCTGTAACATGTAGTGACTGTTCTGTTATATTTTTACCCATTTCTGTTGTGATGGCTATGTTTTGTACTAGTACTTTCCGCTGGTGACCTATAATATCTTGAGATATACTGTTCTATTTCCTTTACTGTCTACCATATACTTTCTGCTTAGTTACATTGCATGTGTGGTTGTAGAATAGTATGTATTTAGTTGTTTCCCGTTGGACGACTGGGTCATAAGGTTAGTCAAGGCGAGCAGTTCTCGGGTTTTGTAGGGAGTCGAGAACAGGTCATAACACTTCCTTCCGCTTTGAAAAGCTTCTGTGTTGCTCTAAAAAGAAAATCGATGGTCTCTACATCCTCCCACCCAAAAAGATTAAGCTGTGTTTGGTTGTGGGATAATGTTATCTTGGGATAGAATTAGAGTAAAATAAGTTGAGAAGGATATTTAATTGGTGGGCTTCTAATGATTACATGTTTATAATGATTGGCATAATGATATGATATTACTGGATGATATTTTAATATTATAATATGATATGAGTGGATATATGAAATGACTCTTCCCAAGGGTCATTCGAGAATTTTTCGTAATCTTAAGGATGTTGACGCAAGTTTAAACCCCCTTGGTTTTATTTGTGGGTTCTGCGGGGAAAAAGGAAACCTTGCAGGGGCAACCTCGCAATTTTCCCCCTCATTTCCCATTATCAACCCACGCACACACCCACCCAAAACCCTAACCTTCTTCTTTAAACACCCCCCACCCCCCTTCACCTCTCCACCCTCTTGGTGAGAACTTCATCATGAACCCTAACTAGCACATTTTGACCTAATAAATTGAACAAAAGCTCCTACATAACCTAAGGAAAGACCTAAATCAGGAAATTGCTAATCAGAGAATAAAACATTATACAAGGGGTAAAACTGTAATTTTACCATTGCAGTGTATGAACAAGATTTCTAAGGGTCTAGACATAGATCAAGTGGACTTAATAAGAGAAAAAGTGGGATGGTTTGGTCAGAAAAGGGTTATGACAAAATCTGGGAATTAAATAACATTCTATAACCCTAAAACAAACCCACTTTAATTCACGAAGTTTCAGGCAAGATAAAAATCAACTAAATCCTCTAAAAATCATGGAAAAATATCCTCTAGGGCTTAGAACCTTCAATTTGGCTGTCGGAACCTGTTTTGACCTAGATTGAGATCATACCCAATTTTTGACCTAATTTTGGTTTTTGTGCAAAATGCCTGGTCAAACATGGTCAAACCTAAAATCCAACTTCACCATTGGAATTCCTTAGGTCCAAATTAGGTTTATACCAAAATTTGGACCTAAGGGAAGATTGTCTTGACCCACTTTACAAAATGGTCTTCAATAATTACTTTTTGACCCTTAACTTTTTGAAACCTTGTAAATACCCCCTATCTTTCCCGTCATTTTCTTCAATCTGGTCCCTCTGTCACCCGCTGCGCAAGCCATACCTCCGACGACTTTGCGCGGAGGATGGCGCCACACATGCATGGGGAGCCGACCCCAAATTTGAAAGGGAGACTCTCTGTGGAGCCCCCTACCGCATGGGTCGGTTCCCATGCCCTATCGGTCGCCATACCTCCCGTGCATATGGGTCTCCGTCTGCCTCAACTCCAGCGAGACTTTTCCTGCCACTCTCGCGCATTTCCCAGCCAGCCCTCACCTATTTAAGGAGTAGCATTCCTCACCGCATCCTCCAAGCTCCACTTGGCCTGAGAATCCCCTCAAATTCCTCTCCTTCCAACTCCGGCCATTCTCCCAAAGCTTGCGGCGACTCTCCTCCTCCTTTCTCGTCGCCCTGCCACCATACCAGTGGCAGGGTTGCCTCCGCCATCTTCCACCGCGCCGCGCCGTACCAGTGGGTGCCTTCCAGCCCCTCTTCCTTGTCGCCGTCTCTTCCCCTGGGCACCTTCGTCTCCGACGACGACAGCACATCCGCTCACCACCTCTGCCTCCTTCGTTCAGTCCTGACCTACCAGCTAAGTCCCTCTTACCCTTCTCTTTAATTCCCCTCTGTCAATTTGTTGTTTCGACCCCTCTATACCACTGTCCACCCTCACCATCTCCACCACCGACCACCAACTCCGGCGAGGCCATTTCACCACCACAGACAGATCCACCCCTCACCAACCAATCCCTGAGCTTCACCTCCACCCATTGATCACCCTGCGACCCTTCATTCACCACGCCAACCACTGTCGCCTCCCCCTGAACAAACCCACTCACACGTACTCGGACCGACCTGGGCATGCATGCCCAAGTCACTCTGAGCCACGCTGACCACTGCAGTAACTTCGCCATGCTCTGGCGAAGCTTGCCGAGAGTTCTGACGTGGCCACGAGGCTGTTTGCATGCTTTCAAGTCCCGTGCTTCCGCCGCCATTGGTGCCGAGCTTGGAGCAAGCTCGCAAGCAGCTCCAGGCACTTCCAACTCCAGGAGACACACCCAGGTTGCACGAAAGACCTCCGCGCACGGTCCCAGGTCCTCAATTGGAGAAGTGAGCCTCTTGTCTTGCTGCAATTGGAAGGGCACCCCCTACTGTGGACGCGCGAGAAAGGAGGGGCACAGATAGTCCCACCTCGGGCGTTCTCAAGCACCTCGCGACACATAAGAGGAAAAAGTGACTAAGGCTTATCGCTTCAGTCACATGGGGTGAGGTCCCTCTCACCTGCTCACTTGGCCTCGTCTGCGACCACCCCCGCGGACCTGGCCCGACCCGTTTACCTAAGCTGCGCACACCTCGCCCACCACCTCACGCCGGTGGGCCTGGTCTTAGGCGCGGTACCCGACCCGCATACCCGAGTAGGCTCTGGGAGAGCGAACCGTGGAGTGAAATAGAAAGAGAGAGATGCGGGGAGGGTAGGGGTTAGGTTTTGCCTGCCCATATGCCTGTGCAGGGAACTAAAGAAGAAGGAAGAAGAGGAAGCAGAAGAAGCAAGGAAGGAGCGGCCGAGGACTTAGCCGCTCCAAGGCGTTTAAGCAAGAGAAGAGGAAGAGAAGCAAACTGAAGAAGGAGACGCAGCTCAAGAAAGCAGAAGAAGAAGCCAAGAAGACCAAGTAGAAAAAGCTAAAGAAGAAGAAGAAAGGAAAGGAAGAAAACAAAAAAAGAGTAGGAGTTGCAGCAGAAGAAAAGATAAGAAGAAAAAGCCAAGGAGAAGAAGGGCAGCAGCAGGAAAGAAGAGCACGAGCACTGTAGCAAGTGGCTACTTAAGGTGTCTGATCCATGGAGTCAGACATCTGAAGGCAGAGAGAAAGGAGCACAAAGAAGAAAAGAGAAGACAAATTTTTATTTCCTCTCTCTAATCTTTTTGTAAAATAGTATATTATTATAAATTGTGATTTTCTACGCTTCTAGAATCAAGCTTGCTCCCTGAGTTCGACCTCGGAGAATTTTTGTATTCGAGTAATAAAATAAAATCAAACTGGTCGGTCCTCCACAATCACCTCTCCACACCTCCAACGCCACCACCTCCACCTCCACTCCTCCACCACCTTGCTGTCGGCGACCATCTTCTCCCCCCATCCCCTTGCAGCTGTGAGTGGGGGACAAGGAGAGGGGAGGAGCACGGAGGAGATGAAGAGAGAGAGAGAGTGGGCAAGGGAGAGAGAGATCATGGGCAAGGGAAGGAGCGTGGAGGAGAAGGAAAAGAGAGGAGCAAGGAGGATGCCCTCCATTCGCCTCGCCATCGCCATACATCACCTTCCTGTTTCTCCCACCTCACGGCCGTGTGTGGGAAAGGAGGAGAGGGGAGTAGGAGGTGCGAGGAGGAGGAGAGAAGAGGAGCTCGAGAGAGGGGGCAGCGAGTGCCACAGGAGGAGCTGAAGGAGAGAGCATGAGATAGGTAGAGCAGCAGGAAGAGCAACTGCTGCAGCTCTACGGGCAGAGAGGAGTTCGCTAGAAGATGAGCTTCGCAAGGAAGCTCTGGGCGCACATTTTCACATTATTAGACGTTTGCAACCTCTGTCAAGTGTCTGGAGGTGTCGTCGGATGTCCAGAGAGGGCTCAGGACGTCTAACAGCACGTAGGGTGCCAAGGTACGTACCATACACGAGCCTGCATGCGTGTACAGTTATATTTATGTGTCACTTTTTAAGTTGCACGTGCATGTGCAAGTACGAGGCGTTGGAAAGGCGTGTGGCGCAACCTTCGAGGTGCTTTCAGACGTCTGGGGGCCGTGTCAGACATCCGACTGCTCTTCCAATCGACCGGGAGTAGTACCAGATGTCTGGAAGCTCCCTCAGACGGCTGCGAAGGGGTTCAGATATCTGAAAAAGACACAGGAAAGCAAGGTGAGTTTCTGCAATCATTTAAGATGTCTGGGACTTGCCCCAGACGTCTGATTTTGGTCAAAATGCGTGTTTTTGACCGGTTCAAGGCCCAAACGGAATCGGTTTTATGCAAACAAAGTATCGTTGGTTTTCGTTCGGAATTCTCTACGTGTTAGTGTCACACCTATGCTATTTTGAATCTGTTTGACATATTGGTCAATGATATAGATCTCCAGTCCGTAGTGTATACGAGACCAGTGGAGACGACAGGATCTACCATTCGAACCCCCATTCCACCCGTATATCCTGGTCGAGTGGCCCTCTCTAATACTGTGATTTAATTAATTAAAGTGCATGCTATATTAGAATGATCTAATTGAACCTTAGGATAGGAAATGAACCCTAGGGTTGAGAAGGATGAATGTACATTACTTGAACAACGATGTTATACTCTGAAATGCATGTTAAAGTCTTTACTGCTAGCAACTGAATAGTTAAGTGATGTGGTAATTGCTTAATTCATTAAATCACAAGTTGCCTGTTATACGATTAAGAATCGGAATGTAAATAGTGATATATGCCATATATGAAATGAGATGAGTACGATAAATGAACCCTACAAGGAACTAGGAAAGGAACTCAAGTATACTGAAACGAATATTGGATGAATGATGGAATATGTTGCTTACGGGCTGGTTGGTTGTATGGACTTGGGTATGGAAAGTGAGCTAACCCTCGTGTACGCAGTACTGAGGAGAGCTACTATCACTTCAGTGTAGGGGGAGCTAGCTGCCCCTTAGGTTGGGACACGGGGTTAGGATTGGTCACCCTACACCGACTCTTGTTAGGCTTGCTGAGCAAACCGGGATAGCCAGGCAAGGGTACACAGACTATTGAGGGGTGTGGCCCCTGTTCTGTTCTGTGTTGTACGTTTGGACATACCCGTTAGCCGAAATGATTGACCGTGTGACAGTGCGCGGTAACTACCCATACGTTTATCGCGCGTGCCGTAGTCACCGCTATGTTGCGGCCATGACCCCGATGTGGTAGACCGGGTGTAGAACTACCACGGGACGCTGTCCAGGACAGGAGAGTGCCACGTGTACATTTTGCATCACGAGAAAACTGCATCAAGATCGTTCCCTCAGGGAAAAAGTGAATTAAGGAATGTTGTGGACCCTTACTAGAAATCGAATCAGAAACACATAGATGATTAAAATGAAAACAAATAATAATAAATAATTGATAAATGTATGATTAGTTAGTTATTTTTTCCTTTATGTTTAATCTTATGTAAATGACATATGCACTACTCTATTCAACATTAGCTGACCATAGATATATATAACTATATTCAGGTCAGGGAGTTGAGCAGCCAGCACCACTGACTGCAAAGGGCGCTGAGCCCAGTTGAGCCCAGCCGTAGTCCTTTCTCTTTTTCCGTTGCAAAGGTTTCATTAGTAGTGAGTATCTTTAGCATGCAATACATGTTCCTATTATATTTCTCTCTATTCTAGTTGTGATGGTTATGTCTGTAATCGTACTTTTCCGCATGTGGCTTGTAATACTTTTGGGATTTTCTATTCTAGTTTCCATTACCATCTATTATCTATTTCTACTTAATTACATTACATGTGTGATTGTGGAATGATTTATGTATTTGGTTATTTCTCGTTGGACAATTGGGTCATAAGATTTAATTGAGGCGAGTCATTCTCGGGTTCCGTAGGAAACCGAAATCGGGTCATAACAATATATTTTAATATATATAGAAATTAATGTGAGTGGGTATTGATATCGATGTGATACAAGAAATTATGTTGATGTGAAGTAAGTAAAAAATTGTGAAATCCTTTTGAAGAAGCTCTTAACCTATTCTTATCCCACCCACAAGCCTCTTTCTCAACTACAAACGTAGACTAAAGAGATAAATAAATAAAGGAACAACTGGAATAATGGAAAACATGGATCTAACGTTGCACTCAAAATGCTTCCTACGACTCTACAACAGGGTGTCTCATTACCTTTTTGTCAAAAAGTAAACACACGTTGTAACACGTTTTCCAATGTGCAATGTGAGAGTGATGATTTCAACCAGTGTATTTTTATTTTCCACTGCTGGAAACCACTTCTCATAGATAAAAAATTACTTTCTAAGTGAAAAATCACTTCTCATAGATAAAAAACATATTCCAAGTGAATAACAATTATCACCAATAAAAAGATAAAATAGACCAATATATTTTCTTTTTCAACCAATATATTTTAATTTTCAACTGATTAAAAATCATTTTCAACCGATATATTTTGATCTCCTTAATTTTCAATCAATTGATTTTCATCCTTATCACATATTGCAACATACATTTCCGTACTCGTGTCATGTTTTTTTCTACACCCTTTTGGCTCTACCCTAACCAAAGGCTTTTCTTAAAGTGGTATAGCCCTGTTTGGACCTTAGATGATCGATTATTATGGAATGAAATCTTCTTGCCTAAGGCTTCACAGTGCTCAAAAGAAAGGTTCCTTTTCCTTGAAAGAATACAAAAGCTGACGGTATAACATCAGCATCAACTTTTTTGCTTGATCTAATGGTAAACATTGATGATTGATATATTACCCTCTCTTCCACGGCCCTATATGGAATTGAATTTACAGGTATTTGGATTCAAATTGAAAAAGCTACTCCGCCAAAATCTGCCCATATGCATCTAAAAAAGCTTCTCCCTGAAAAAACCTTGCATTTTGCAGATTTATTACTATTATCAAAAATAATTATGCAGGAAGCAATAAATATTAGTACACGAGGGAAGGTCTGTATCTTGTTTTGAATGTTTCTAGAGCACATACATCTAAAATAGTTTTTATCAGCAACCCAGAGAACCAATCTTACTTGAATATTTTTCATTCAGTCAATTATGAGACATGTAATGCAGATGATACTGCAAATTCCTTTCAACGTTTCCTTGATTAATCGCAATGCAACTGTGCAACATTCCCTCTTCAAAATAGATTCTTCATGAATATGATTAACATAGAACGGTGCTACACCTTTGATAATCATGATTTAACAAGAAACGACTAACTAAAATGTTAGACGTCAATCAGCAATAAACAGTATACATACATCAAAGGTAATGGCAAAATGCCCAGGTTCACATTCATCTGCAGCATTGCCAGCTGAAAGTCCATTTACAACAAGCACCTGTCAGGGTTAATACAAACAACTAGCTGCAAAAACTTGGTTGCCTCCTCATGACAGCACTCGTGACAGTGTTGAAGATCACAGCAGGTTCAGCCATGGCACCATTTCCATGATCCCCACAAGCAAGCCTTTTCGTTGTAGGTGGGATCAGAGAGATACCAAGTTCACCAAGTACATGGAGGTGGCGCTCGGTGAAAAGGTTGTTCCACATGAAGGTGTTCATTGCTGGTGCCACAAAGATAGGCTTGTTGTAGTCCCAGGCCCTTACAATGCATGTCAACAGGTTGTCGCATAAACCCCCGGCAATCTAATTCAAAGAGATGTGAGAAATTATTGAGCAAACTCTTCAAATATGATCTGTGGACAAGAAGAAAGCCACTCAAAAAACAATAATTCAACAATAGCCCCTTTTATGCCTGCTGTTTACGCTACATCAGGGCGATGGGGGAAGAATGGGAGAACATACTCATTCCGATCCTTAAATATGTAGCTTCATTTCATGTTTGTACATCAGCTTTGATCATGCTTTCCTCTTCCCTTCAGGGAGCATAACACTAATCACCCCACACACACACACACAAACACACATGCACACGCACACATGCACAAAAGAAAAGACCAAGGCTAAAAGGAAATTTACTAGCTACCAACAAACTGTTAAGAGTTGTATATCCTTGGCACATCATCTAGTTCTGTAATTGATACATTAATTAGATTCATTTTCTCCATCATCTAAATATATAATTATCTTTCGGTATGAATATGTGTTATTAGTCTTGTTTGCACTTCTAAGGTTATTTGCACAAATGCATGATCAAACAAGTGAAGATAAGTGAATCAACTATACGGAATCGTTCTGCATAGGAGATACAAGCTACGGATCTGTATATGGTCATTATCGTTAACTCATTATCTTAGATCATAGTTCACAATCTCGGATGAGATGGCAAATTTCCAGATTTATCATATGAGAGTATTCTAGATTGAGTGAGTTCCATAGCGAACGGAAATTACAAAATTGTCATGTGACATGATCAAAGAATTGATTAGGGGAGCAGAGTTCACGAAAGTCCTCTTCCGATCATTGTCCTTAAAGAAAGAAGCACGTGTCCTTGTACCTAAGATGAGTATATGTTGGAATTTGGGCAATGTAGATTTCGTAACCCATTAATTGAGGTTTCACAGAATGTAAGGCCAATATATCGAGAAACTAATCTGCATAATCTAATATTGGATGTAGATTTCTTAAGATAAGATTCACACAGCTTCAATAGTTGGAGTAAAATTTGAGCTCTATCATTATAGTTTTGAAGGCCTAATTCCATCGGTAATCATTTGAATAGATATATCGAAACATGAACGAAAGTACTAGATGAACTTAGAGAAATTATCCAGCATGCCTTCCATCCAAAACATAATGATAATTCACGTAGACCAGTTCTTGAAAGGACGACAATGAGATAAGATGCTAAACATTGAACTACAAATATGTCCCCCCGTGTATAGGACATATAGGATATACGATGTAGGACATATGAGATACATGGTCTATCTCAAGAGATTGGCTATCGCCTTACCAATTCAGTAACCGTCACACTTTACTAAAGTTGTGAGATGAATATCTAGTGATTTTGATTATGAATGAAGCTAATTGATCAAATAGATACTACTCATAATTGAAGAGTTATGGAGGAATGTTCAAAGTAATTTATCAATGCATATATCTCAATTGGAGAATTGAGAAGTGACTACTAGAATTAAATTAGATTAATATTTGATCTAAGCCTTTGATCTGGGGTGATCTAATCATGGATGGACTTCAGATTGCCTACAAGATCTCCTTGCAACACAATCTAGTAACTAGCAATGCAAAATAAAGATAATATTGATTATACGTTTAAAATAGTTGAAATATATAAGTAATATACGCTAAAAGAAGTAACAAGGGCATTTTGCAATTATCAAACTATAGTAATTCTCTAAATAAAAAAATGTGTAGAGAGGGGCATTATTGAAATTTAAGAAAACATGATTTCTCTAAACTCTTAGATTAAGAATATATAAAGAGAGGTGTTCCAACAATTTGAGGTTAATCAATTCCTAAATTGAGATCCACCAAAATCCCCTCCTTGGTCATTCCCTCAGTAGAGAGAAAAATGAGTAGTGCCCCCTTTCCTTGCCCATCTATCCTTCTCCAACCTTGTTTATTGGCAAAGAAGAAGGCGGTGTTCACATGAAGGTCTTTTTCATGCAACTCCGATGCTCTCTCTCATACTCATCAACAAACCCGAAGGAGTTGCATCCCGTGTTGGGAGCTTCAAGTACACGTGTAGATACCCATACACGCACTACCTTGTTCCCATGATAGCCAAGGTAAAATCCCTAACTCATCCAATTGATAGGAAATGGTTTCATAATTTTAATCTGATTTAATTGTTTTGAGATCACGTTTTCAAGTTTTGAAAAGTTTTAAATGATCTCCTATGCTTTCGTGATGTGTCAATTCCTTCACAAATAGGAACTGTCCTCTCTCCTTCAAGCACTTCTTTTGATAAAGCACTTGTTCACCAAGGCAGCCACCCTCTTCTATCAAGCATATGACAAAAGTAACAAAGCACAAAGAACCAAATCCAGCCAAATTGCCAGACACCATACCAATTGTATCATGCAATAAATTGAGTTTAGATAGCTTTTTTTTTAAGAAAGAGTTTAGATAGCAATTTAAATGATTATTGCTAAACAACATGCAAAAAATAGCCATTACCTTGGCAAGAGTGTTTGCAGACAATGGTGCAATCACCATAACATCAGCCCATTTTCGCAGTTCAATATGAAGCACACCATCTCCGATCCTTTTCCAACTTGACCACTCATCTTCATCAGTATACAAGGCCACATCCTTTGGAAGTGAAGCTTTATCGATAAAATGCAAGGATGACTTGGTGGCCACAGCTTTGACCACTGCCCACTCAGAAAAACAATGACAAAGACTTTCAAACTTAATGGAAGCCACACTTCCTGTCGCAGCTAATAGAACATGTGGCCTTTGAGTAGGCAAGACCTTTTGAATTGCTTCTCTTTCCATTAGATTTTCTAACCTGGCCATTGAACTCTTCCTGCAAGTACACCATTCCAGAAATAAAAATTTTCAGCCATTATAACAGGGTTTCATACAAGTATTCAAGTTCTTAAATCAATTAACTAGTGCAGATGTGGTGCACATAAAAACCAGGGAAGTCAAACATAGAATTGGCCAAAAATGTTGCAAGCATAAAGACCATGTGCAGGCAAACAATGAATGTTACTGTAGTTGTCCATTGCAGTACATAAGGCTACTCAAATGTGCAAGTATGGCAACGGTAGGTAGACAAGGATGCATGGTTAATATGACTGAACCATCTGGTTAAACTAGTGCAAATTAGCATAACATTCAGCAGGGCATAACATCAACAAGACACCGCTAGCAATTTGAATACAGGAGTATGATATTTAAATGTCTTTATTGAAAGACTTCTCTATATAAGACCATAAGAGGACGAGTGCTTGAGGTTGATAGCCATCCATCAACTGTTCATAAAATTATAAAAGTTGTTCATACAGGTTAGAGCATTTCTTCCCATAAGTAGCTTTAGCAGAAAATACAACACGACTACCGTAAGGATGCAAATGTTCGAAAACGGCACCTTCCCTCTAAAGTCAAGCCACAAAAACATGTAGAAAGCCATATGTTGAGCAAGTTTTGTCTTCTTTCTATAGGTTGCTGAAACATGCACATTCTTTTTTTATTTCAAAAGGGAAAAACACGCACATTTGAGATCCAAAAATATGTCCAAAAGAGGTGCTGATAACTGTGTCATTAAATAGATTCGTGGAGAAATTTACCCATGCATCCTATCAAGTTAGCATGGTGCAAACATATGTGAAATGTTAATGTTAAATGATGGCTAGAAATGCAATAGATAACACATGCAACAACATCAAGAAAGTCTCTATTTCAATAATCACTCATAACTACCAGACACGATATTTTTAACCCAACAAAAGCCCCCCCATCCCCAATCAACTTCAGCCACAATAATCTTCCCTCAAGAAAACATCACAAACCAATCAGGAATAATCAGACAATATGAAAGCAACTTTCACATAGCAAAACCTACTTGAAAGTAGAAACTAGATTGACCCAATAAAGCTCTCCTCTTTCGAATCACCCAGTGGTCTCAATAGTGTCCACAGTAAATAATTACACTCAAATTTCTAAAAAAAAATGTTTCAATTGCACCTCATGCAATTATGTCTACTCCACATAAACAAAAGACTCCCCTCTTTCATATTCCTCTCAAGCATTCAGGAAGCTAACATCATAGTAAGAGTCAAGGGCATGCACTTCCTCAGCTCTTTGCATCACTGTTGAGATGGAAAGCACCTTCCAACATGGAGGGACATTAGACAAAGAAGAAAGGCAATTATGTTCCTTTTTCTTTTCTAGGAGATAAAAGAAACTAAGTATGTATGCTAATCCATAACTAGTTCACCCATCACAAGCAAATTTAAACCAAGCAAATCAGACACATGAGCCAACCAATTACAATAGTTTGCCTTGGAATCATCAAATTGGACAACCTAACCAGGTGAACTGCCTAGCTGACAATCAAAGTAGCTGCCAGACAAGTGTGTCACTCTGGTACAGTTAACATCCATAAACATACCAATGCGCAATCATTGAAGCCCTGATTCACCTTTCAGGGGAAAAAAAGTCAAACTCCTGATTCAAAACATGATCGATCCAAAATCATTGAGGTTAAGCTGAAGGAGGGGGTGACTTGAAATATTACAAAACTGCTTTGCCGGGAAGACAAAATGGAAATGCTTTCGCCTTATTTGGTTATCAGATTGATTCTTGATAGTCTTCAATATTACAAATAGAGTCAATAAGTAACTGTGCATAATTTTCAAGTTTTTTGACAATTGCACATAATTGGAGAATGTCTCTTTGATCCATTCACTGGTCAAAGAGAACCATTCTCCAATTATGTGCAATTGCATCCACTAACGAGGAACAACCCCACACACACACAAGGTGAGACTCCAAGAGATTGGATAGTCAATCATCGACCTATAGGGCTACAGGAAGCTTTTCATTATGATCTGGTTTATTCATTTCATATTCTAACAACTATCTTTCCAAAGACAACTCATTTGGCTCCATAACCTTATGAAGCCTGAATCTTGGCCCATTAACTTATTGAACTGAGTTCGCAGACCCTTACCCAGACGAGCCCAACTTAGGCTCATTGATGCCAGAGCTTTCTCAACAGCCCAAATATCCTTACCTGACAACATGATACGAGCTACATGCAAGATGGCCTACTTAAACCTAACTGGAAGTGAACCTACCATACGTGATGCAAACTAGTCCCAGAGAAAAAATTTCCTACCGATTATTGAAATTTTCTTACGACTAGGTTGCAGCTATTTATTTTAGATCTTGTTCGCAACAGGATAGCAGAACCTAAACGATTGAAATCGCCATCAAAAGAATTCTGGGAAAAGGCTACAGGTAAACGCTCCGATTTAGCACCAACGGTTTGAACGAAAATGAAATGATGACAAATGCGACAGCAAACAAATAGTGATAACTTGATTAGGCTGAGTTGAGGCCAGCAATCCCAATCCAGCACCGCGTAATTGCGAAAGTTGCCAACGGTCACACCGGAGGCTATTCTAAACAATCTTGGGCAACAGGTTACTCGCCTTCAAGTAACGACCGAACGGTAGAATCGAAGTAATCCCGAGTAGAGTCCGTAGATAACAGCTGACAGAAACGAGGGAAGGGGAAGTGTTATGGTGTTGAAATCACACCAAAGAGGTACCCGCGAGGGGAGGAGTAGGTGCGTCCACGTCGAAACCGGTCGTCGCGGCGGATGCGGAATCGATGAGGGCAGTGGGACGGAGCCGAGGAAGATGGCGCCGCGTCGGTGTGTGCGGAGGGTCACGGGATGTTGGGGCGGGTGGTCGGCAGAGAAGGGTCGCGGAGGTTAAGGTTCGTGGGAGGTTGGAGCGGAGACGGAGGGCCACAGGAGGTCAGAGAGGCCTTGTGGGGGTTGCCGATCGTGAAGTGAGGACGGTGGTTTCCGACGACGGCGACTGGAGGTGAGGCAGCGGCGACTGGCAGGCCGACGAGGTGGTGATGTTGGAGGATGACCGCGGATGGGATTTGCTAGGTGGTCGGGGGGTGCTGGAATGGCGGAGCGGTGGTGGTGTTAGGTTTTTGCTGCTATGAAATTATACGGTGGAGGTGGTGGTCACGGTGGCGGGGAAGTGAAGAGGAATGGAGGTGATGTGTTCGTGGTGGGGGGTTTTCGCTGGAGTGGGGAGATGGAGAGGTGAGGAGGAAATGCCCGGCGAAAGTGGAATGGTGCGAAAGGGTGGAAGGAGTGAACCGTAACGCTAAACCTAGCGGTATGGTTGGTTTCGAGGAAGTTATTTTGAGAGATTAATTTTATAGGCGGTAAAATTATCAGTAAATGTGAGATGATAACATTTTTATATTTAAAGAAAATATGAATTAAATTGTATGGTATTACGGGGGAATAGGTGTAGGTATTTTCTGGCATAATCATAAGATAAATGATTTTTATATTTGAAAAAATATAGGTTAAATCATTGGATGTTTAGAGATAAGAGAGTGTATTCTTTTAAATAGTTTTGGGATAAGTTTATAGCACCCTCCCCTCGAATCGGATAATCTCGAGATTGAAAAATTTATCCTAAGATTGTTGGAACCCAAGATTAAAAGATTCAAGCATAGTATAAACAACTTAATCCTTATAAACAAACAATGTCAGAAAATATTTATTTAATATGGATACCCTAAAGGTAATTGTTCCCTTCCTTTTGCAAGGACACAACAAAATCAAATAAAAAATGCACCCACTCATTGCATCAACATGAGTGACACCTCTTGATGAAGAGTCACATAAAAGTTAACATGGATGTCCAACAGAAAAGTACAAAGCATAACTTGAACTTCTCGTAAATTAACCATGAGTTGAATCAATACTAATATGAGAGGTGATAGACTTCCGTGCAAATATCACGAGAAAAGAACATACACCCCAATTAGCACGTACACAAAAATACATGTTTTATCTCCTATTAGCAACTCAACATCACTCCACATATTTTGGCCAATTGCTATCCACCATGAAATAAGCCCACTTTTCCCTCCCACTAATCATAAATAAGGTTAGCTCATTTCTTACCACCTTCCTTCCCATCCTAAAAGGTAGTGAAAGGTCCACTCGCATCCTAAGAAGAAGTTTATTAGTGGTTAAGCGAGAATAAAGTGGTTAGTCATCAACTAAGAAGACCTATATCGGCACATGTGAGATTCCTTTTTTAAAAAATAGGGGTGGTGGCCAATTGCTACTTTTAAATGCTAAAAATTAAAGAAATGGACTATACAATGCATTTTGTAACGCACGAATTTGAGTAGTGTTTTCAACTGATATATTTTGATTTTCCACTAGCGAAAATCACTTTTCACCAATGAAAAATCACTTTTCAAGTGAAAAATTACTTTCCATATGTATAAAAATCATGTTCCAAATGAAAAATCATTTTCAATCAATGAAAAAATAAAACACACCAATGTATTTTCATTTTCAACTAGTATGTTTTGATTTTCAACAGGTTGAATACCATTTCCAATCGGTGTATTTTAGTTTCCTTGATTTTTAACTGGGTGATTTTAATTTTCAACCGGTTGATTCTTGACTGAGCATTGCAAAATGTATTGCAACGTGCATTTCCATACTCATGTCCATTTTAAACATAAGCAACCGCTCGAGCTATCTTTAAGGATGATTATCGCCAAGTCAAGATAAGATTTCTATAATCATGGTAATTGTGAGATAAGAAGAGAGGTACACTAATGCTATGCTTACAAAAGGCAGAGCGGATAGTGCTGGGAGAGGATGGAGGAGGGAGGCAATGGCAAGGGTGAAGTGACAACACCAACGCAAGTAGGAGGATGTTATGGTGAGACGAGGTTGAAGCAGTAGTAAAAGAGGAGGATGAGGGGAGTTGGGGATCGAGGGGTTAAAGACAATTTTGCTTTTAACACTTTTGAGGAGGGATATTCAGACCTAACTTGGAAAAGGATAATTGTTCTTCCTACTTAGGGATCACACCTGCATTTGGTTGTGGGATAAGTTTCATCTTTGGTAAGTTTTGGGTGGGATAAGTTGAGTAAAGATTTTTATTTTGACATAAAACATCCATCAATTAAAAGAAAACAACTTTATTTATTTATTTTTATAATAACAAATAATTTCTTTTATTATTATTATTTTTCTCTTATGAGTTAACAAGTGTTTCAAGGACGATAAAAAAAGAAACAAAAAGTAAGGAACCAAAAAGTAATAATTAAAAAAGTAAACTAAATGAGCTACCTACATTTCAAAGCTAATTATTGTAATTTTGTTTCTTAGAACATAAAAGAACCTATGAGAATTTCTATACAACTCTAGGACATCCCATAGAAACTTTCGTGACCTTCACTTTTCATTTATTTTTTACAAAACTTGATGTTCACTACTTTCCAAACATCTGGGCATCCTAATAAGATGTCCACTTTTTCCTAATCTTGTGGAACTTGATTAATATGCTCATTTACACAATTATGCCTTGGTCAATAATTATCATTCAAATTTAATTATTACACTCCTAAGTATTTCCAGACATCTACATTTAATTTTAGATGTCTATATTTGATTTATTACACCAACATTCAACTTTTTTTTCAACATTCAAAATAGATTATCATTAATTGCATTTGATTAACATCCAAAGAACTTCTCTTGAAAAAGTAGACATTTAATATTTTTTTTATTGGACATCCACTTTATATTTTTAGATGTCCACCCTTTCTTATTATATAACCTTTGAATTTTTACTTTAGACTTTAAGTAAAGATTACTCGATACTAGAATTGTCTCAATAGACGTCTACTTCTTCAACTAGATGATCGACATTTGTGTTTTAGACGACTAATATTTATTTTGGATACCCTAGAGCTTGTCACTTTTTCCAAGATCATTTCTTATTTCTTTTTGTACTCTTGAGTGTATATTTTATTTTCAAATGTTTAGTATTTGCCTTTAGATGTCTATCTTTAACTTTCAAACGAGCCAATTGAATTTTAAATATTAGATAGTTATTGGATTTATTATGAGATGATGAGAATTGTTTATAAGCATTTGCTTTTAAATCTTGGATGTCTCTTAGGAGTCTACCAAGCATCTGTTTTTATGATTAGATACACGATTACTTCAAATCAAGCATCCATTCTTAAACTTAGATGTTTGGTTTTGCATAAATTACCTATTTTTTATTCTAATTGCTACAATTTGATTAATTATGATCAATTTCATATTCCAATTATTATTTTGACTAAAATTTAACCTAAACACTTTATAAATACCCTACCTAGGCATCCTTAGTATACACACAACAATCTTGAGCATTTTCTAACTGAAAATCACTCAAATTCTCTCATTACCTACTAAATGCTCCTTGTGCGAACTTCATTGTGAGTACGCTTGATCTCTACACATCACATCTCGTAAGTTTAACAATGAAGTATCTTCAACTTTATATTAACTTATCAAAGATTCTTTAGGATTACTTGTATTTTTCATTCTCATTTTTTTGTTGCAGTTTGGGTGCTCAGGCTATGGATAACCCATTCTCTATTAACAATGGAGAGACAAAAGCTCTCATTGAGAGTTGTCTGAGAGAGAAGTGTTGGTGCAAGGGCACCACGATTGTCAATTTTGACGATAACAAAATACTTGTGTTTTAACATTTGTATTTGAGCTTAAGATTTTAAGAAAAATACAAATTGATACAAGTGTGAAGGACCTCAAAGCTCGCATCCGTGGCGGATTGAGGAGCTTGACGGAGGAGCTTCGCGAGGAGCGAAAGCTTGAAGAAGGAAGGAGATGAAGAATATGATAGATATTCTATTCATGTATTCCTTGTTTTATTGTTCCCTGTGTTTTCTTTCTTAGATGCATTTAAAGAGCCTCAAAGTATCATCACTGTAGTCCTAGGAACACTTACTAGACCCTATGACACTTAGGTTTTCCGTAGAGAACTTAGAAAACCTAAATAGGCTTCAGACAACCTTATCATACGTCTAATCTGATAATCAGGCATCTGATAGTGAACTTTAAGACGTCTAAATGTTGAATCAGATGTTCAATCTTTTAGGGTTGGTCTAAGAGCCTTCTGTCTGTTGATTTCAGACGATTGACCCTTAGTCCAGACATCTTAGAAGACGTCTGATGACTTGGCCAGACGTCCAATTAGTGGAACGTTGGCTTAAGAATATGATCGTTGAGAAATGACCTTTAGGCTTCTATCAGACGTCCGTAGAGGACATTAGAAGTCTGATAAGTGATCGTTAGCCCTCGTTTGAGTCAAAATCTCTTTCCTAGACAAATATAGCCGTTTGGACCTTAGGAAATCCATTCCGACTGTATATTAGGTTTCCAGATGTCCAAACCTAGTGTCAGACATCCTATACGTCGTCTAATTGTTTTACGCTAGAACCCTGTTTAGGTTTGATGAAAGTCAGTAAAGGAATCCGTCTAGTTTTAGACATCTGATCTAGTTTCCAGATGTCTTAAACATGACTTCCAGACGTCTGATCTTTTTTCCAAACATCTGATAACCCTGTCAGAATCATTAATGATTCTGATTACGGCTTGTTTTGCCTTGAGATGATCTCCAACTGCTACCAAAGGGTTCCTAAGCCTTCCTAAGGGTTCCTAAGCCTTCTATAAATAGGAGAGGACCCTTGCCTTGCAAATATACACCAAGAAATACTATTTCCACATCCTTTTGTGTCCTAGAGAAGAAGTAGATCATCTAGAAGTGTTGTTGCTCTCTGAGATCATCTCACACACTTTGAGAGCACCACATTCATCGTGCACCCACTCTCCCGTCATCGTTACGAGAGCGACATAGTGTCGTTGCGTGGTTCACGCCACCCGCATTGTCAAGCCGACGCACTTCCACCAAAGAGAAATTTCCTAACTCCTATAGTAGCTATGTGTTAATCTTTGTAGCTCTATAGGATTGTTGTAATTTTGAAGTCTTTGGTTGGGTATTCACTTTGGGAATTCTCGTCTCTATCGAGAGACTAAATACTCGTAAAGAGGTGTTTGAGGAACACTACTCTCATACTTGTAGCATGGTTGTTTTGAGGTTGAACTACCCTCGTTAAAGTAGTTCGGTTAGTGGATTTTGATCTATTTAGTCGATCGGAAAATTCTAACTCGAGATGGTTAGGTGGTAATTTTTACACGGTTTTGATTTTTACCTAAAAATATTTGTGCAATTGTGTGATTGTCTATTTGTGAGATTGTCTTACATTATTTACGCTTATGTTTCGCATCTGTAAATCTCACCCCCTTTCGTAGGAATCTACAAAAAGTTGTATCATCACCTTTTTGTTAGTGATTTCTTATTTTTGTAGAGACAAAATCCTAGATTAAGAGATTTAGCTAAATGTTTTTTTTTTCACAGGGGTTTACTCTCCAATTTTTTTGAATCAATTTTTATGAGATTAATTTATTTTTGCTACACAGTCCACCCCCTATTTGTGCTAACATTACAAAACCCCAAAAGCAGATACATCGTAGATGAAAGATTGTAGAGAAAAATAAAGAAAAGAAAAACAATCAGCCACTACAATTAAGAGATAACGCATGTAGGGAGAGGCAATAATCAACGTAAAATAATGAAAACATCGCATATTACATGCAAGAAAAGAAGACCCAACAATGTATTACTAGAAGTTTTTGGTCCGAAGAAATCATGTGTAGAATAATCGAATCAAAGACATCACAAGGAGGACAGTCACCAAAGCAATTCAATGATGTCGCCATCTCCGTAAAAAGACAACAGCTATTTTGATGGATGATGTACCTCAAATTGACTATCAATTCAAAGGCCAAGCTATTCAAGAAGAGAGAACCATCATAAGGGTGGATGGTGAGACACAACTACTAGAGGATGGGAGGCACCCCAACAACATAAGATGGTAGTAGAGCATGATGGCAGAGGATTTGATGGCAAGGAGATGATGGCAATAACAAGTGAGACAAAGTTGATGATGGTTTAGAATTAACACTTAATGTGGTTTATCTGACTTGGGATAAATAATTTAATTTAGTCTCATATTACTCAATGAATTTGTCAAACTAAATAAAATTGACCATATTAATAATTAGCGATTGGATTATAGTCGGTTACAATTGGAATTATAAACCCCATCGACCATGTCCCGATAAAAGGATAGAAAGCCCTTGAACTTGTTGATCTAATATTACAACAAAACCTTAAGAGAGATTGAAAAGTTCTCCTAACCATCAAGGAGACTCATCACATCAAGGAAAAAAAGGAAGGAGAACTAATGTAGGAGATCTCGGTAGCTTGTTTGGAAGCACTTATTGTGGTGCTCCCGCTTCTTTATTTTGCATGATATTCCTCTCTACCTGCCGTGGAGAGAGATAAACACTGAATCTTAAATATCTCATGATATTTTTGCAAGAATCAAGATAGTCTTGACGTGTGGCATAGCAGAATCTTCATCTTGTATGGTTGTTGAGATTCAAAATCTCATCATAGTCGTTCCATGATCATCAAGGTATAGATCGAGTTAAGTTTTATACGTGATTTTAGAATGTTCTCATTCTTAACAAAGAATCAACGTTTTACAAACAACTCTTAGGCAACGTTCGGTTTATGAATAGTGGGTGGGATTGGGGTTAACGTACTGGTAGTGGGTGGGATTGGGTGGTTTCCGATGGGGTGGGGTGAGGGGAGAAATCGAGGGGGTGGGCATGGGAGAGAGAGAAGGAACGGAGAGTATTACGACCGAGTTCCCGAATCCCTATAGGACTCGAGATCGACTAGCCTCGACTAATCCCAAGACCCAATCGTCCAACAAGAAATAACCAAAAAGCAGGAAAATAAACCACATTCACATATGCAATGTAACTAAGCAGTAAAAATGTACAAGCAGTAAAGGAAAGTAATAGCTACTAATTCAGTACATACCACAACAACAACAGGAAAAACGGAACGAAAGCAACAGGAACAGAAACAGTAGCAAAAAGTCTGTAACTCACTATAGCAGTAAAGAGAGTATAACAAAAAATACTGAAACTACGGCTGGGCTTGACTGGGCCCAACACCCTCCGCAGCCGATAGCTCGGGCTGCTCAACTCCTGGACCTGAATAGTGTTATGAAAAAGACGGAGTCAGCGAACGTTAAGTAGAGTGGTAACCATACTAACTAAAACAGTAAAACTAGTAGGTATATTTATCCTTTTCAAGTTTTTTTATTTTACAGGTAATTCCTTTTCACCCCATTTGGTTAACATTCAGATTTCTTTCTTGATCTTACATGTTCCTTGTGGAAACGATCTTGATTGCAGTATTTTTCGAAGAGTAGAAGGTACACGTAGTGCTCTCCTGGCCGGGAGAGTCCCCCGTAGTAGTCCTACACCTAGTCAACCACCCCAAGGTCACTGACAGACATAGCGGTGACTATGACACGCATGATAAGTGCACGGGTAGCTACCCCGCACTGACACGCGGTCAGTCGTTTCCACAAGCGGGTATGCCTAAAGTACAGCACGGAACGGTATAGGGCCTAGCCCTATCAGAAATAGGGGTCTAGCCCCTCAGAACCAAATAAAGGTCTCGCCCCTCCACAGTCCGCGTACCCTCGTCTGACTACTCCAGTTTGCCCAGAGGGCTTAACAAGTCAATGTAGGGTAGCTAGCTGAACCCCGGACCACGTAGGGTGGCTAGCTCCCTCCCTACACTAGTAGCTCGCCTCGGTACTGTGTACGCGAGGGCCAACAGAAGTCGGTGTAGAGTGGTCAATCCTAACCTCGGGTCCCAACCCAAGGGCGGCTATCTCCACTCTACACTAAAAGGGGACAGTCGCTTTCCTTGGTACCACGTATTCAAGGGCTAGCACACTTCCCGTCCGCATTCCAGGCTTTTCCATCTAACCACAGGAGCTCTACTCCTAACTCCTTATAGGGTTCATGCTCATGTTCAACATATTATTCCAATCCAGGCCTCATCATTCACAATTCAATTCTCGTTTGTACACAGGTAGCTCGTATTTCCACAATTTAACACATGTAACAAGTGATATCACAGGTAACTGTTGAGTTATCTCAGGCAGCTCATATTCTAACAGGCAGCTCGTATTTATTTATAGGCAGTGGCTAACAATTTAGCTCATTCATATATATACAATTTCAATTACGCAAAACAACTATTTCTTGTCTTAGGGTTCATGCGACATCCTAGGTTTCCAGTTGTCTAATTTTCATAAATGCATTCATATTTAATAAGTATCGCAGGGGTGGACCACTCTACCAGACAATCTGGGAGTACTGGGGGCTCGAATCGCAGGCCTACGTGCCTCTGCGAGCCCCAGACATGCAGCAAATAGAAGTCCTACACCAAGGAACACATCACAACGGAAGGTTCAGAACAGTGTATAAAGGTTTCTAATACGTAGAGGAACTCACAAGGAAACCATAGACACTTTGTTTGCATAAAACGGATCCCGATCGAACCTCAAAAGGTCAAAAACGTGTCTGCAGACCCAAATCAGACGTTTGGAAACAAGTCCAGACGTCTTAAAAGCCACAGAGACTCACCTCAAGCTCTTGCAGTGGACTCAAACGTCCAGGACTCCCCTGCGACCGTCTGAAAACAGTTCCAGACATCTGACCAGTCCTCCAATCATCTGGAAACGCCTCCTAATTGCTGGTTCGCATTTTAAAAAGATATTCGCTGTAGTATATTTGAAATAACCGCAAAAACGATTATCAATTTTATTACTTGAAATTCAAAAACTTCCGAAGTCGAATTCAGGGAGCAAATCGGTATTTTAGAAACTTAAGAGCACAATTCTCAATTTAATAAAAAGCAATGACCAATTCAATCAAAATTAAAAAAGTGCTGTCAAACGTAGAAACAATGCCCAAAGACTGGACGTCTAATGAAAAATAAGACGTCTTAAAAGTGTTTTGCTACAGTGATTTTTTTTGCCTTCTCTTTCTCTCTTCTTCTCTTGGCTATCTTCCTTCCTATCTTCTTCCTCTGACTTCAGCTACTCTTCTTCTTCTACGGCTTCCTCTTAGCTTCTTCTTCTTTCTTCCGCTCCTGCTTCGCCTTTCTTCTGTTCTCTAGCTGTGCCTCCTCCTTCTTCTTCCTTGGCCTCTGCAGTGCTTCTTCTGCTTCTCTCTTTCTCTGTGGCTTCCTTCTTCCTTCTGCTTCTCTGTTGCACCTCCAAGTCCTTCCTTCTTCAACTGCTCCTCCTCTTCTTCCTTCTTCCTTGCGCGCACACAGGAGCAAAACCTAGCCCCTACCCTCCCCGTGTCTCTCTCTCTCTATTTCGCTCTAAGGAATGCTCTCCCAGAGCCTTTCTCGGGTAAACGGGTCGGATCAACACGCCCGAGTCCAGGCGCACCGACGTGGGTGGTGCGCGAGGAGTGCACGGGTAGTCGGGTCGACAACTAGGTCCGCAGAGGTGTGGGTCGCAGACGAGGCATGGTGGGGGAGGGGACCTCACCCCGTGTCAGGAGGCGATAAGCCCTTGACACTTTTTCAATTTATGTTGCGCCCCCCGCTTCAAAGCTTCCGAGGTGGGACTAAATGTCCCAGCTTCTTCTCGCGCACGCCTGCAGTTCGATTGTAGCAGATGCAGTGCCCTGGCACTCCAATTGCTGGCATGAAGGGTTCACGAAGGGAGCCCGCGCACCTGGGACCCTGCTTCCTGAGGCCTGGAGCAGTAGTTGAAGGTTGAGAGCTTGCTTCAAGCCCGCTCTAATGGCGGCCGAGGTCAGAACCTGTCAACACAAATACGGCCTCACGGCCCTGTCAAAACACTCAGAAGGCTTTGCCGTGACACGACGAAGGTGGCCCGGTGGGTGGCGTGGCGCGGGGTGGCCTGGGCGTGCGTACCTAGGTCATTCTGTGACCGTGGTGATGGGTGTGTTCGGGGGAAGAATGTGGGACGTGTGGTGGTCGATGGAAAGGGGGGAAATGATCAATGGAAGGTGGCGGAGCTTCTGAGGGGTTTGGCGAGGTGGATGGAGGCGTGGAGAGGCGGGAACACCTCGCCGGTGATCTGGTCGGAGGTGGGAATGATGGTGGTGGTCAGTGGCAGTCGAGGGGTCGAAAGTGTGAATTAAAAGAGGGGAAATGAAGAGGGGGAGAGGAGGAACTTATCTAGGGTATTTGGAACGAAGGGGGGATGCGGAGGGCGAGCGGCACGTGCTTGCCGTCGTCAGAGATGAAGACCCTGAGGTGAGGAACGGTGACGAGGAAGAGGGTCGGAGGGGCACGCGCGGGTACGGCGCGGTGTGGAGCACAGCGGAGAGGACTCGGCCACTGGTATGGTGGCAAAGTGATTATATGAGGGAGGGAGAGTCGCCGAAGCCTGCGAGCAGATGGCTGGAGGAGGAGACGAAATTGGGGGGTTATCTCTGGCCAAAACAGGTTTGGAAGAAGCAGAGGGGTCTGGGCTTGCTTAAATAGGCACGGGCAGAGGGAAGAGTCAAACGGTTGTGGCCGAAAGTCTTCACCAGAGACATGGCCGGAGTGAGACCCATACCTCTTGATTGTTCGCATGAGAGGTATGAGGCGATTCAGGGCATGGGGAGCTGCTCAGGCGATAGGGGGTGTCGCAGAGGACTCCCCTTTCAAATCTGGGAGCAACTCCCCATGGAAACGAGGAGAAAACCTGCTCGCAAAGTCGCCGGCGGTATGGGTCCCTGCTGCAATGGCAGAGGGATCAAAATGAAGAAAGTAACGAAGAAATTGAGGGGGTCTTCGCAAGGATTCTCAAAAGTTAGGGGCCAAAATGTAATTAGATGGACCATTTTGCAAAGTAGGTCAAGATGACTTTCCCTTAGGTCCAAATTTTGGTACAAACATAATTTGGACCTAAGGAATCCAATGGTGAAGTTGGATTTTAGGTTTGACCATGTTTGATTGGATATTTTGCATAAAAACCTAAATTAGGGCAAATATTGGGCTTGGACCCCAATCTAGGTCAAAACATGTTTCAAAGGCCAAATTAAAGGTTCTAAACCCTATGGGATATTTTTCCATGAATTTTAGAGGATTTAGTTAATTTTTATCTTTCCTGGAACCTTGTGAATTTAAATGGGTTTGTTTTAGGGTTATAAAATATCATTTAATTCTTAAATTTCACAATAACCCTTTTCTGACTGAACCATCCCACTTTTCCTCTTATTAAGTCTAATTGACCTATGTCTAGAGCCTTAGAAATCCCGTTGATGCACTGCAATGGTAAAATTACAGTTTTACCCCTTGTTTCATGTTTTCTTCCCAAATTAGTGATCCCTTGAATTAAGCCTTTCTCTTGGTTATATAGGAGCTTTTGTTCACTTTGTTAGGTCAAAATATGCTAGTTAGGGCTCATGATGAGGTTCTCATCACCTCCAGTCGTCTGATGAGCTGTCCAGACGTCCGAAAGTGCGTGGAAAGGCATTCCATGCACCTTCCCAAGGCTGCTCCTACGCACAACAGAGCAGCAACCCACTTTAGCCTAAACCAATTCATCTGCGGTGCGACCTACATGGCCTTAACCACAAAGAAGACGTACCTTTGCGATACAGAAGCTTTCAGACGTCTAGTGTTGACGCCAGACGTCCAACTGGTCGTCCGGAAGACACTCCGAACGTTTGATACTGGAAAAATTCCAGTATCAGACCGCGCTCCTGCGCTTCTCGCCGCATTGCGCCACGTCTCCCCTCGCTTCGCCGCATCTCCAGCTGCTGCAGGTGGTCGAGGATGACGCTCCAACACCCTCCTCCTCCCACACACGCCGCGGTGGCCGTGCGAGCTTCCGATGAGCTTCCACGAAGCTCTCAACCTCAGCCTCCTCCTCCTTCTCACGCACCCTCCTCGCTCTTACGCTCTCTCTCGCGCCCCCTTGCTCACGACAGTGGAGTGGGGTGTGGTGGTAGTGGTGGAGTGGAGAGGAGAGGAAGGTGGTGGCCTTTTATAAGGTCGCGGCTAGGTTTCTATAAGGTGGAGGGAGGAGGAAAGAGAGGGAGAGAGAGAGAAGAGTTCTGCTCGCCGCCTGTGCGCAGAACGCAGAAGGCATACAAAAATTTAATTTCCAAACTTTTGGGAAAGGGTCCAAACGTCTGGACAAACGTCTGACTAACACTCCAGACGTCTTAAAAGGCTAAAAACAGGATGAGTCTTTACATCATAACAAGCTTAAAGGAAGCTTCGTCCCCAAAACTTGAACTAGCTAGGGTGCGGAAAAGGAATATGAAACGCATAACAAACTTAAAGAGGATCGAAGTTGGTCCGAAAAGACATACCCTCAAAAAGCTTTGGGTACCGCTCCCGCATCATCGCCTCAGGCTCCCAGGTAGCCTCCTCGTACCACTGGCTTCTCCACAAAATCTTCACCAGGGGTACCTGCTTCCATCTCAGACTCTGGACTGCTCTGTCTAGTATCTGCATTGGTCTCTCGGGGTAGGTCAGGTCGTCACCCACCTCGACACTCTCGTGGCTCAGAACGTGACTTGGATTGGCGACGTACTTCCTAAGGTTGGACACGTGGAACATGTCGTGCACTCCAGAAAGCTGGGTAGGAAGGGCAAGCTGGTAAGCAACGGGTCCTACCCGCTCCTGGACCTCAAAGGGCCCTACAAACCTCGGCGCAAGCTTGCCTTTCACCCCAAAACGCTACAGGCCCTTCATGGGCGAAACACGGAGAAAGACGTGATCCCCAACCTCGAACTGCACCTCTCTGCACTTCCGGTCAGCATAACTCTTCTGCCTACTCCTGACAGTGTGGAGTCGTCTGTGGATCTACTCTATCACCTCCCACTTGGTCCCCACCTCAACCCAACTCAAGGGAGCAGTACATTTCCGTCCGTACAGAGCCTCGTAAGGTGCCATGCCGATGCTCAAGTGATAAATGTTATTGTATGAAAACTTTTCCAGGGGTAAATGCTCCTCCCAAGAGTCTCTCCAATCTAGTACACAGGCGCGCAAAAGGTCCTTAAGTGTCTGTATAGTGTGCTCCGACTGTCCGTCCGTCTGGGGGTGGTACGCAGTACTAAACCTCAACCGTGTCCCCAAAGCCTGCTGAAACTCAGCCCAAAACTGGGAAGTAAAACGAGTGCCCTGGTCAGATATAATCTCACACCGAACTCCGTGTAGGCGTACCACATCGTGAATGTACCTCTCTGGCAACTGTGCTGGTCCCAAGGTGACTTGGATTGGCAGGAAACGTGTCATCTTCATCAATCTGTCCACTATCACCCAAACTGCATTGTATCCTCGTTGGGTAATGGGTAGACCCACCACCAAGTCCATGTGATGTTTCCCACTTCCACTTTGGCACAGGAAGTCGATGCAACGGCCCAGTAGGCCTCTGGTGCTCGACTTCACCTGCTGGCATATCAAACACTGCTATACGAACTCACCCACATCCCGCTTCGTCCCTCTCCACCAAAAGTCTAAAAAAGAAAAGTCTCCTGGGTCCCCTAACAGCACTCTGTCTCGCAACATCTGTAAGCACGGATCTGTCATCTGTCCTGTGATGATGCGGTCTATCAACTCTGGTTGCGTCTGTCGTATCACCGTCACTACCCCACAATACCCCTGTGACTCCCGGGGTCGCCAACTGCTCAACTCCTCCAAAAGTCTCCAACTCTATGCCTGTAGACTGGCCAAGTGGGCGGACGCCTTCCGGCTCAAGGCATCACCCACCACGTTGGCCTTCTCCGGATGGTAAGAGATGCTACAGTCGTAGTCCTTCAGGAGCTCTAACCAACATCTCTACCTCATGTTAAGCTCTTTCTGGTCAAACAAGTACCTGAGGCTCTTATGATCTGTGAAAATCTCAAAGGTCTCACCATAAAGGTAGTGCCTCCATGTCTTCAGCGCGAAGACAATAGCTGTCAGCTCTAAATCATTGGTAGGGTAGCTATGCTCATGGGGCTTCAGTTGCCACGAAGCGTAAGCGACAACGTGACCCCACTGCATGAGCACACCCCCTAACCCCTGCAAAGAAGCATCCGTGTAGACCACAAAACTGCCACTGCTGTCTGAGATGGTGAGCACACGAGCCGAAGTCAATCACTCCTTCAACTCCTGAAAACAAGCCTCACATGCATTTATCCAGGCAAAGGGCACGTCCCTCTGGGTCAACTGAGTCATAGGACGCGCAATCTGCGAGAATCCCCTGATAAACCGCCGATAGTAACCTGCCAGTCCCAAAAAGCTGCGTATCTCTGTGACTGTATGTGGCCTCTCCCACCTGAGTAAGGCCTCTACCTTGGCTGGATCCACAGCCAAACCATCCCCTGAGATCACGTGGCCCAAGAAAGTCACCTGCCTCAACCAAAACTCGCACTTGCTGTACTTGGCATACAACCTGTGTCGTCTCAAAATGTCCAGAATCATCCGTAGATGTTGTCCGTGCTGTGCTTGATCCCACGAGTAAACGAGCACGTCGTCGATGAATACCACCACAAACTAATCCAAATACGATCTAAAAACCCAGTTCATCAAATCCATAAAAGCAGCAGGGCGTTGGTTAGCCCAAATGGCATGACCAAGAACTCGTATTGTCTGTATCGGATGCGGAAAGCTTTCTTGGAGACGTCGGTCTCCCTGATCCTCAACTGGTAGTAGCCTGACCTCAAATCTATCTTAGAGAATATTGTGGCATCTCGCAACTGGTCAAAAAGGTCATCAATCCTCGGCAGCGGATACTTGTTCTTGATGGTGACCCTATTCAGTTATCTGTAATCAACATAAAGTTGTAGGGTACCATCCTTTTTCTTCACAAACAACACAGGGGCTCCTCACGGGGACATACTGGGCCTCACATAGCCCTTCTCCAACAGGTCCTGTAGCTGTGACTTGAGCTCTCGCAGCTCAAGTGGTGCCATCCGGTATGGTGCAGTAGAAATGGGACTGGTCCCCGATACCAGTGAGATCTCAAACTCGATCTCACGCTCGGGTGGTAGTCTTGGCAACTCCTCTGGAAATACATCGGGGTACTCACAAACCACCGGAATGCTTTGAAAGTCAATCACGGGGCTAGGCTCTGCTACTACACAGGCTAGAAAGCCCTCACACCCCTGGCTCAAAAGCCTCACTGCTCGAAGCACAGATATGCACCTGAAACCTCCGTTTACCGGCTATCCGTGAAACTCAAAGGAAGGCATCTCCAGTATGGTGAAGGTGATCTTCCTCCCGAAATAGTCCACCAAGGCATGGTAGGCAGATAGCTAATCCATCCCTAGAATCACGCCAAAATCCTCCATCGGTATCACAATCAGGTCAACAGGGAGGTGGTGTCCCCCTATACTGACCTTACAGTCCGTGTAGACCTCCTCAGCTAAAAACAACTGACCACCTGGGCCTCTAATCACAAACGGATCATCTAACAACATACTGTCCTGTCCCAAACTGATAGCAAAACTCGCAGCAACAAAAGAGTGTGTGGCACCGGAATCAAAAAGCACGTATACTAATCTGCCGGAAACGGTAACCATACCTGCCACCACTAAACCGGAAGCCCTGGCATCTCTGTGTGTCAGGGCGTTGATACGCCCCTCAGCCCTCGGTGCAGAAGAAGCAGCCATACTCTAAGTCAGGGGAGTAGCCGTTGGTTGGTACCCTCCTCGTGACCGCTTCCCTCCCGCATGTGCTTGGGGACCACGACCGTCATCTCGGCCTCCAGCTCTCGGTGTGGGGAGCATCTGCTGTGCTTCAGCCCTAGATGGGAAATCCCTCCTGATGTGGCCCAACTGGCCACACTGGTAGTAGAGGGAAACTCGATTCCCTCCCTCGGTAGGTCCTTGCTGACGGCTGAGCAGGGGTCCAGTGCTGGCAAATTGCCCCTATCTAGGGCCCCCAAAGGCCACTGACGACCCCACAAAATGAGACGGCTCTCTTGTAGGTGCCGCATGCCTCCTCCCTCGACGGCCCTGAGAGTACTCGGCTGGTAGGGCCTCTTCCGTCCGTTGTCGGTGTCTCGCGCGGCCGGGTTGGTCTCCTCGTACGTCATGGCTGCCTCCACCACTCTCAAGAAGGTGAGCAGCTTCAGGGGTTTGACATATCCCCGAATAGCAAGCCGGAGCCCCTCAGTGAACCTCCACAGGCGCTCCTCCTCTGTAGCCATAGCTGTCGAAGCAAAACGTGACAGCTCCAGGAAGTGCATGCGATATGCGCTGACAGTCATCGTCCCCTTGCGGAGAGTATGGAACTCCTGCCTCCTCTGGTCCTGCCAAGTCTGCGAGAAGTATTGCTTGCATAAGAGGGTCACGAACTGGTCCCACGTCGGCTCTCCCCTCTCCTGGCCTCTGACTGCCCTCCACCACCTGTGTGTCGCACTCTCTAGCTGGTACGTGGCAAAGACCACACGGCACTCCACAGGGGACGAAGGGTGTCAAACACCTTCTCTATCTGCTCCAGCCAGTCCTCTGCCTCAGACGGGTCCTCATCCCCCTTGAAGGAGGGGGCTTCAGCTTCTGGAACTGCCCGAAAAGCTCGTAGTGCAGGTGTAGTGGGGGAACGGGCACGCCTCCAGGCAAGGAGGGCTTGTGCTCGGAAGTGTCAGAGTGTGGTGGGGGCGGTGGAGGACCACCCCCTCCCCCTCCTGCTCGTCTGGCACTGCGGCAGTCTCTCTGTCCCACCGAGGACTCCCCCTCCACGTCCTCAAGAAGAGGTGCCTGTGGAGGCTGGTGGAGCTCCTCTCGCACTATATCTCCGATCAGCTGTGTGAGGTCCTAGGCCTGAACACCTGGGAGAAGTGGCGGGTCAACTGGCACCTCAGGCCCGGCACGTCCGCCCCTCCGACCTCATCCACGGCCGCGTCCACGGTCATTAAAATGGTACGTTCCTTACCTCAACTCAGTTAATTAAGTTAATTTTACTTAATTAAGAGTAGAGAAAAGTCACTTAGGTTAACTCGAAGTTGTGTCGATTAGTAGTATAGGGTCGAATTGACCTAACATTTTAGAAAATTTTTACTGGTTGAGTCCAGGTCATTCGCTGGGAGGTATAATTCATTCTAAATTCACCAATCAATTCAAAACAATTCATAGGAGGTTTAATTAAGTTAATTTTAATAACATGAATTTTGCAAAATGATTTAAATTTAAGAAATATGCAAAATTCCATAAGAGAACATATTTACTCAAATGATCTACTTTATTAGCAAGTAAACATGTTAATTCCCAATTTATTTCAAAGGAATTATGGCAATATGAAGTTCTTCTATTAAAAAAAATGCCTTATTACAACATTTAAAAATAAAAAGAAATTTAAAATAATGCAAGAAAAATAATTTCTTTTCTTTATTTCTTCAGCCTCTCTCTCTCTTTTCTTCTTTCTTTTACTTATCTTTTATCTTTATTCTTTCTCTTTTATTTTTCTCTTATTCTCTCGAGCTCGTCTCTTTTTCCTCTCTTCTTTTCTTTCTGCCTTTCTTCTTTCCTTTGCAATTTCTTCTTCTTCCTTTCCTTCCTTAGCTCTCTCTTCTTCTTCTTCCTTAACCTTCTTTCTTTCCTTTAGCACTTCTGAACCTTGGCCTTCAGCTGAATCGAACCGGGTTTTTCTCTTCAACCAAAAATAGGTTTATTGTTTGCGGCTCAGACTTTTCAGGGATACACAGCACCCTTTCCAGGGTGGGACCAGACCCTACTAGGTCCTCGCCTGGTTCAATTATGGTTCGATTTTTTTCCGGTTCAAAGTTTCAAGCCAAACCGGCTCATGCCTCCCAGGCCTCGCCCTCCCAGGGCCACACATCCGCATGCCACATAGGTGGACACTCGCAGGCACATACGCCCAATGCTCATTCGTAACCTTGCGCCGTGCGCATTCCACTGAAGAGGCCATATCACAAATAGATTTTATACCCATGCGGCCGCTCAGGTTCTTCCGAGGTGGGACTAAGTTTCCCTCTTCCAGAGCAGACTTTGAATGATGATAACTCCTAGCTCAGAGCTCCAATTCAAGCGAACAAAAGCTTCTTGGAAAGCTCTTGAGTTGCTCTACAGGATTGTCCTATCAATTTAATGTGAAGGGGAAGATTTCCTCTTCGATTTGAAGGGCGAATCTACAATTCTGTCTATGTTCATTTAAGCCTGGAAAATGAATTAAATCTACTAAGTCTATAGGATAGGTATTTTAGCTTATCTAAGGTCTGAATAGGTTATACAGATGATTCCACAGCTGTTTGTGTAAGTTTAAAGCTCTCAAAAGCTTTAGGTGGAGTACAGAAGCTAAAAGCTTCATTGGAAGCTTCAGGACATTGATTCAAACTCTGAAAAGTCCTAACAGACAACTAAAGACCTGTTTCATTGATTAAAATAATTTCTAGAGGTTGTTACCAATCTATCTAGGTAGAATTTGAATTCAAATCTCATCAAAAAGCCTCCGTCGTCAGTTTGGGTTCAAAAACAACCCAAACTGTCGGAAATCAAATTCTACAACAAAGTCCATCAGAGCTCATCCAAAACTCATCTAAATCTTTCACAATCATCTCAGAAGCAATTTGAATCCATCAATTTATCTAATTGAATCTAGAAATCAAGAATCATACTTAGGTTTGACTAGTAAGCCTCAAGTTTTGACTTTCTGAATTTGGCTATTTCACAGGGAATTAAAACCTAAAACATCATCTTCTCAATCTCAGGAATAGATTCAAACCCTTAAATAGGTGTTTCAACTAAGGTTCTTAGGGCTCTAAGCTCGTCGCCTGAGATTGAAAAGGTGTTTGTTCGTCAGAGTGAATCAAAGGTTGTTACATTGGTTGGATCGCAGAAATGAACTTAGGATATAGCAATGGTGCTTCCAGACCTATTAATTGCAACTTAACCCTAACTGTCAAACTTCTCCAACTCTGCCGGAGTTGGAGAGGATGAAGACCTAACAACAACTCCAGACCCTTAAATCTCAAATAAACAACCTCAGCATAATCAGTAATCCTCATTTCATTGATCTAGAGCTACTCACTCAGTTCTACAGGCTGAAGAACTAGTTTTGACTCATCGAAGCTCCGGTGAGTCCAGAAAAGGAGAATTTTTGTGTACAGAAAGATAAATCGTGCCATTAATGACTTGAAAAGATTCCTGAGGTCACAAGGAACCTCAGGATCACATTAAATTCTCCATTTACTCATTAGAATTAAGATTTATCAATGAATTCGATTTATATGAAATCTGAGTTAGTTGAAGCTCAGGACTTGTTTCTCCACTCAATTGAGTGGTCAAAAGAAGTCAAAAGTAATTTGCAATACTAAATATATAATTAATTTAAGATTTCAACTACTCCTGAGCCGCCATTGACAGCGAGCTCAGGAGCTTATTTAAAAATTAGGCGTTTAGATTATAGGTGGGAATTATTCAAATTGAAGTGAAAAACAGAGTCCTTAGATTGTGAATAGGTGGTGGAGGATCCTATGAAGGTGGATCTAAGCTCAGATACTGTCGCCATGGACAGTGACAGTGTCTGTTGAAGGTGAAGGTGAATTAGGTGAACAGTGATCAATTTAGTGTTTTAATGGATCAGAAATGGTTGTGAGGGTTAGAGGAAGGTGATCAGCGAGTTAAAAAAACAAAATCAAAGCTATGGCAAGCTCAAGAAACTCGCTGGAGTTGAAAAAGATGATCTGAGAAATCAGACATTACAACTAAACTACCTACCTAACTACCTAGCTAAATTACTCCTACTCCTACTCCTATCCTACTGTTACCTGGACAAAGGGGTCAACAGGATTCCGCTGAAGGCTCATGGCGGAAGATGAAATTAGAGGGTTTAAGAAGAAGATCTCCAGCGGGCGAAAATGGATGGAGCAGAGGATCTCCTTGGTCGTCGCCTTTGTCCAGAGACGCGGCTGACCTTGGCGAAGCTCCTCAGCTAATTACGATGGATGGAGGAAGTCAGAAGATGAGATGGGGAGTTGCCGGAGTTGCAGAGAGAATAGCCTATTGACGTCGACTGCAGTGAAGAAGAGGGAAGGGAGCCAACTTGAGAGAAATCGAAGGGGTGAGGGGGTATTTATAGTGAATGGCGACGAAGAAGGTGGCGAGGTTTGGACGAAGAGGAAGCTTGGGGAGCTTAACCTCCGGCATCGTCTCCGACGACGATGAGGTTAACTCCCACCAAAAATTAGGATTTCAAAGTAATCCAAACCGACGGATGAAGATGGGGTGGTGAACGCAAACTCCAAGAGCTTGGAGAAGGAAGATTGATGTCGGCAGGGCGGTGATCGCGAGGTGGAGTCACTCTCCGTCGTCAGCCGTTCACTCAGCTAAAGAAGAAGAAGAAGACGAAAGGGACTTAAATGCAGTGAAACTTAAGGACCTTTATGAAGATTAAGGACCTGATTGCAATGAATTTTAAGGACCAAAATGTAAACTCAGGTTTTAAAGGTTTATTTTAACTTAGATCTTTTTCAACTTTTTATATATGTTAGTAAATAAGGTAACTATTATGTTTAGACCTTGAATTTACATTTTTGACCCTTTTACGTTAATTTATTAGATTAAGTAAAGTTACTTAAGTTATTATATACTTATGTATACATTATGTTTAAGTTACTTAACTTATTAATTAAGGAAATGATTAATAAGATCTCGAGTCCAATTATTAATTAAATTGTTAATAATATTAATTGAATGATAAAATATCATTTTTAACTTATTGTAAGGTCCTTTACTAAATATCCCTTATTTCATAATTAACCCTTATATATTCATATCCTTAGCTAATTAACTAGGAAGATTAGTTAATTAGGGGTAATTAGAGATCAAGATGAGTCTCTCATCACAGCCCACCTCGAGAACTCCCCGACGAGGCATCTCCTGTAAGGAGACGCAGAAGACAGAACAAAAGAAGTCAACTCTATCGAACTTCTGTGAAAAGGGACTCAGAACAGATGTCAAGCGATACGTTGTAGTGGCTACCCTAGTTATATGCATGTGAATGGTTATTCTCAAGCTAGTTGGTTAATTTCTTGGGTCGACCTTGCTCTGATACCATCTTGTTACGACTCGGTTCCCGAATCCCTACAGGACCCTAGACCGACTTGCCTTGACTAATCCCAAGACCCAGTCATCTAACAAGAAATAACCAAAAAGTAGGAAAATAAACCACATTCACATATGCAATGTAACTAAGCAGTAAAAACGTACAAGCAGTAAAGGAAAGTAATAGCTACTAATTCAGTACATACCACCACAACAACAGGAAAAATGAAATGAAAGCAACAGTAACAGAAACAGTAGCAAAAAGTCTGTAACTCACTATAGCAGTAAAGAGAGTACAACAAAAAGTACTAAAACTACGGCTGGGCTCGATTGGGACCAGCACCTTCCGCAGCCGGTAGCTCGAGCTGCTCAACTCCTGAACCTGAATAGTGTTATAAAAAAGACGGAGTCAACGAACGTTGAGTAGAGTGGTAGCCATATTATCTAAAGTAGTAAAACTAGCAGGTATATTTATCCTTTTCAAGTTATTTTATTTTACAGGTAATTCCTTTTCACCCCATTTGGTTAACATTCAGATTTCTTTATTGATCTTGCATGTTCCTCGTGGGAACGATCTTGATTGCAGTCTTTTCTGAAAAGTAGAAGGTACACATGGTGCTCTCCTGGCCGGGAGAGTCCCCCGTGGTAGTCCTACACCCGGTCAACCACCCCGAGGTCATTGACAGACATAGCGATGATTGCAGCACGTACGATAAGCGCACAGGTAGCTACCCCGCACTGACATGTGGTCAATCGTTTCCGTTAGCGAGTACTCCCAAAGTACAACACAGAACAGTATAGGGCATAGCCCTCTCAGAAACAGAAGTCTAGCCCCTCAAAACCAAATAAGGGTCTCACTCCTCCACAGTTCGCGCACCCTTGTCTGACTACCCTGGTTTGCCCCGAGGGCCTAACAAGTCGGTGTAGGGTGGCTAGCTGAACCCCGGATCCCGTGGGGTGGCTATCTCCCTCCCTACACTAATAGCTTGCCTCGGTACTGTGTACGCGAGGGCCAACAGAAGTCGGTGTAGAGTGGCTAATCCTAACCTCGGGTCCCAACCGAAGGGCGACTAGCTCCACTCTACACTAAAAGGGGACAGTCGCTCTCCTTGGTACCACGTACTCAAGGGCCAGCACACTTCCTGTCCACATTCCAAGCTTTTCCATCTAACCACAGGAGCTCTACTCCTAACTCCCCATAGGGTTCATGCTCTTGTTCACCATATTATTCCAATCCAGGTTTCATCATTCACAATACAATTCTCGTTTGTACACAGGCAGCTCGTATTTCCACAATTTAACACATGCAACAAGTGATATCACAGGTAACTGTTTAGTTATCTCAAGCAGCTCATATTCTAACAGGCAGCTCGTATTTATTTACAGGCAGTGGTTAACAATTTAGCTCATTCATATATATACAATTTCAATTACGCAAAACAACTATTTCTTGTCTTAGGGTTCATGCGACATCCTAGGTTTCCAGTTGTCTAATTTTCATAGATGCATTCATATTTAATAAGTATAGCAGGGGTGGACCACTCTACCAGACAATCTGGGAGTACTGGGGGCTCGAATCGCAGGCCTACGTGCCTCTGCGAGCCCCAGACATGCAGCAAATCGAAGTCCTACACCAAGGAACACATCACAACGGAAGGTTCAGAACAGTATATAAAGGTTTCTAATACGTAGAGGAACTCACAAGGAAACCACAAATACTTTGTTTGGGTAAAACGGATCTCGATCGGACCCTAAACGGGTTAAAAACGTGTCTGCAGACCCAAATTAGACGTCTGGAAACAAGTCCAGACGTTTTAGAAGTCACAGAGACTCACCTCAAGCTCCTGCAATGACCTCAGACGTCCAAGACTCCCTTGTGACCGTCTGAAAATAGTTTCAGATGTCTGACTAGTCCTCCGGTCGTCTGGAAACGCCTCTGGTCGTCTGATGAGCTATCCAGATGTCCGAACGTGCGTGGAAAGGCGTTTCACGCACCTTCCAAGGCTGCTCCTGCGCACGACAGAGCAGCAACCGACTTTAGCCCAAACCAAATCACCTGTGGTGCGGCCTGCGTGGCCGTAACCGTGAGGAAACGTACCTTCGCGATACAAAAGCTTTCAGATGTCTAGTGTTGATGCCAGATGTCCAACCTGTCGTCCGGAAGACACTCCGGATGTCTGATACTGGAAAAATTCCAGTATCAGACCGCGCTCCTATGCTTCTCGCCGCACTTTGCCGCGTCTACCCTCACTTTTCCTCAGCTCCAGCTACTGCAGGTGGTTGAGGACGACGCTCCAACGCCCTCCTCCTCCCGCACATGCCATGGTGGCCGTGCGAGCTTCCGACGAGCTTCCACGAAGCTCTCGACCTCGGCCTCCTCCTCGCTCTCACACTCTCTCTCGCACGCCCTTGCTCACGACAGTGGAGTAGGGTGTGGTGGTAGTGGTGGAGTGGAGAGGAGAGGAAGGTGGTGGCCTTTGATATGGCCGCGGCTAGGGTTCTGCAGGGTGGTGGGAGGAGGAAAAAGAGAGAGAGGGAGAAGAGTTCTGCGCGCCGCCAGCACGCAAAACGCAGAAGGCGTACAAAAATTTAATTTCCAAACGTCTGGGAAAGGGTCCAGACGTCTGGATAGAAGTCTGATTGACACTCCAGACGTCTTAAAAGGTTAAAAACAGGACGAGTCTTTACAGAGAGAGAAAAATAATTTTTTTTAAGTTTTTAAATTAAAAAATAATAATAACTATCTAATCAAAATCCACTAATTTTCTCTCATCTCTCACAAAACCAATATACCAATCATTAACAATATCATCAATCATTACAATCCCACCAACTAAACACCTTCTATATTTATTCCACTCCTATTCTATCTCGGTATAACACTATCCCCCTGCCAAATGCAACCTTAAAGAACATTAACAAATGACACTCTCTACACTTTCTAAAGAGGGGGAAAGCGAGATAGTGAAAGGTAGAGCATTGGTGGGGTGGGGGGATTTGACAATCGCGAGGAGTGGTTGTAGTTAGGGGCCCAAAGATCACTATAAAAGATTAGTGGAGGACAAGAGTGATGGTGGTTGCACACATTAGTGAGAGGAGGCGAAGCTCTCTCCGCTAACTCCATATAACACCTTTTTCTTGGTCAATAATGTAGATAAATTATGTAGGTGTATAGGGAGATAGAAATGATTAGTATGTTGGTATAATATTAATGAATAACTTTTTAATATCATAGTGTGAGAATAGGATAGTTTGTTGTGATGTAATTGTGAAGATATTATATTAGTGAATAAGATGAGGGTAGCGCTGAAATATATGTTAAAATTAATGTGATGCAATAAAATTAATTTTATGCCATCCTTAATAAAACTCGTCTCATAAATATTCTGCATCTCATTCCTCTCATCAAGATATCCCAACAACAATTGAAGCCTTGGAATAATAGTATATAAAAACTCCCTTCAATGCTACAATCTACACCTACCGACAGGGACGGAGAGGAGGAGAAGCCAACAAGGATGGATTCCCACCCAAGATGGTCAAAGTTGCGAGATTGGGGATGTTTGGGATATCCGTTGAAGAAAATATCAAAAATTGCCCCTAAGCTTCAATGCATTTTCCAAATCATGAGATTTTGCACACATTTAAAATTGAGCAATACTTTTTTTTTTTTTGGCATATTTCCTTTTGTTTTCCCCCAATTACTTGCACGCCATCATAGCTAAGGGTGTCCATTCTCACATTATTATCATCTCTCCCTATCTCTGAACACATGTACCATGCCTACCTAATTCGGATGATGGTGGTACATGAAAGGTTCTTTTTCTCTCCACATAAGAACGAAGTGGAACAAAGAATATGTGATCCTTCGTTCATATTTTCGGCCACCATTCACTTTCTTTAACTAGTGGCTAAATTAATCGATTTGGATGAATTTATGGGAACTATGATGAGATGCATATGCCAAAAGTTCCACCAACGAAAGAATAATGGGTAATTGAAATATAACATATGCACATAAAAAAGCCAATTAGTTCCAATGCTTGTGTTGCTTTACAAACACCAAAGCAAATAAAAGGCCATTGAATGACCTTAACTCTAACTCTAAGATTTGTTTTTTCTTTTTGAATCAACAACTTACATCAGGAATTTTTTTTAATATGAAAGGGTCGTTGTTCAAAGCCAATAGACCCACATCATTGATTGATAAAGTGAAATAACATAATTCACAAGAAACTATCTCCCTCTTGATGTTAAACACAAGGCACACTGGGATACATATCAACCTATAGCCTTTGATTTCTAAAAGCTATTTCATTTCTCTCAAGCCATAATGACTATAGGATTCCCATTCCTAATGACCCTATAGTATCACGAAAGCTTTAAGAACATGGAGAGCGAGCATAGACATTTCAAAATTTTTTCGCAAACGAGATCGAATCGATGTCACAAAACGATCAAGTAAACGAAAATAAAAATACCTAAACTGGAATCACATTAGAGGAACTAATTTTCTCTCATTCCAAGATCCCACAAGTTAAGGGATTATAATTTCAAAGCGGCGTAGTCTAGCACCTCACATGGTGGTGTCTCCTCAAATAAGTCTTAGAAGAAACCATCTTGGTCCTCAACAAGCAAATGAGGCTCTCATATCATAGAAGACAAACTCCACCAGAGATTCGTGAACTCCTTCACAAATCAAGGCAACAGTTACCTCAAAAACCACAAACAAATCTCAAGAACATGTCTTGAAATCCTATAGCAGCTGCCACGACAGTAGTCGGTCGGTGCCTTAAAGTGTCGATTGATCAACTACCAAGGGTAGAAAAGAAGGGTGCAAAACAAGAAAGGGTGAGGTTGCAGCCCTTTAGCAGATGGTCACCCAATTAAGTAACCGATCGACTAGCTATAGTGGGAGGCACCAACCAATAATATTATTAGTCAATTGGCTTGTAATGTGTAGCATGGTGCTACCCTTGCCTTATTCTCCTATTGTTGGACTAGAATTTGTGGAGGAAATCAATCAACAATTAATTGAGAAAATGAGGTAATTAGGGTTTTTTTTTCTTTGAGAGATATTTATAGGAATTCCTTTCTTAATTCCTAAATTAATGAGATCTATTGGATCTCCATCTAATGGATGAAATTAATTCCTAATTAACAATTTCAACTTCGACCCAAAATAAAATTTGAAAATTTTAGATCAAATATCTAAACTTAAATTAATTATATTTCAACACTTAAATTTTATACCAAATCAAATTAGATGCAATGAATTGTCAAATTAAATGTAAGTTAACTCTTTAAGCTACAATTAATTTATTCTTTAAGAATCCATCAATATTATTATTGACTTTATCGCTGCAATAATCATCCATAGGATAGGTAAATTTTTTTGCACTTTGCCCCCTCAAGTATTCCAAATACATGTGAATCAATGACACTCAAAGAAAAATATTATCCTAAGGTCTAATCCTATTAGACAACTATCATTCCTTATTGGATAATATTATTCTTAATGTTTCATTTTATTATTGGAACGGGAATGAAGATCAGAACTTTTCCCCAAAGGTATGTCTTCCTCTTCATGTCTTACGTCTGATCAGGACTCTACAACAATATGTGGAATTTATTATTCTCAAAATAAGTAGGGTGAGCTCATATCTCTAATCTGTTATGTTAACGAGGCGAGATTGAGATTTTAAAAAGATGTTGTGTTGCAGTATAGTTAAAATCTCCTCGAAAACAAATAAGAATTTATTACTCGAATAACCTAAGTATCCGAGGTCGAACATAAGGAACAAATTAGTATTTTAAAAACTAAGAATCACAACTTTCAATTTTATGAAATGCAATGACCAATCCAATCAAAGTTATAAAGTAAAAATGAGGTCAATGTATAGATAAGCTCAAAAAATGGATGTCTGATGTAAAATCAGACGTCTTAAGTTGTTGCTGTTACAGTGCAAGGCTTTCTCCATTCTTCTCTCTACGATTTCTGACTTTGCCTCCTGATTTTCTCTCTTCTTTCTCTTTCTCTGCGGCTATTCTTCTTCTACCTTCTTCTTTCTTCTTTGGCTTGCCTTTCCTTTGCTACAGTGCCGTCTCTTTCCGTTGGCTTCTGCCTCTTCTTCCTTCTCTGCTTGGCTGCAAGTCTGCTTCCTTCTCCTTCCTTCCTTAGCCGCTCCTGACTTCAGCTCTTCTTCTTCAGCAGCACCTTCTTCTCCCTTCCGTGCTCCTGCCTTCAACTTCCTTCCGCAGCTCCTCCTTCTTCACAGCTGCCTCTTCCTTCTCCTTCTTTCCCTGCGTAAAGTGAAGCAAAACCTACCCCTACCTTCCCCTGCGTATGCTCTCTCTATTTCTCTCTTCACTCCCTCAGAGCCAGACAATCGGGTATACGGGTTGGGTTACGTGCGCTCGGGTCCAAGCGCACCGGCGTGGGTGGTACGCGAGGAGTGCAGGGTAAACGGGTCAGCCAGGTCCGCGTAGGGGTGGTCGCGGACGAGGTTAGCGGAGTGGGCTAGGGACCTCACCCTATGTTACTTGAGGCGCTAAGAAAGAAACACAAAAACAATAAAAAGCACACACCTACGCCAAGCGTTTCCGAGGTGGGACTAAAGTCCCACTCGCTTCTACTCGTGCGCCCGCAGGAATCTTCTTTCAATTGCTGCAGCTAGGGGTTTCGCTAAGCCAATTGCCTGGCGATGTGCGTGCGTGAGACCAACCCGCGCCTTTTGGACCTAGGAGCCTGGAATGCTGGGTCCTGGAGCAACCTTCCAAGCTCTTTCGAGTTGTCGCCAATGGCGATGGATGTGCGAACTTGAAACACACGAACACGACCTCGCGGCCCTGTTAAATGCAATGGGGATCTTCGCCATGTCACGGCTAAGGTACCTAGGTGGATGGCTGGCTGCGGAGCGGCCTAGGAGTGCATGCCTAGGTCGCTCTGTGGCCATGAAGATGGGTTAGGTCAGGAGGCATTTATGAAGGGTATGGCGGTCAGTGGAGGTGTGGATGATGATCAGTGGGTGATGGTGGAGGTAATGAGGTGTCTGGCGAGGCGTGTGGAGGTATGGAGCAGTGGAAGCGCCTTCGCCTGTGGTTGGCCGGAGATGGAGAAGGTGGTGGTGGTTTGCGGCATCGAAGGATTTAAAGTAGAAATTAAGAGAAGGAAAATAGAGAGTAGAGAGAGAGGAACTTACTGAGAGTAAGTGGATGAAGGGGGGTAGACGACGAGCAACACGTAGGTGTCGTCGTTGGAGAAGAAGGCCCTGAGGTGAGGATGACGGCGACGAGGAAAGGGTCAGAGAGGCGCGCGCAGGTACAGCGTGACGTAGAGGAGCACGACGGAGAAGACTCAGCCACTGGTATGGTGGTAGAGCGACGAGAAGAGGGAGGAGGGGTCGCCGGAGCTTGCGGGCAGATGGCCGGAGACGAGGGAGGATGAAATTCAGGGGGTATCCGCGACCAAAATAAGCTTGGAAGATGCGTCTAGGACCGAAGATCCTCTTATAGCTGCTGGTAGAGGCCCTTGTGCTCGGAAAGCAAGCTTCCAAGAGCAAGAACCTCATCAGAAAATGCAGCGAACAACATACCCTGTCGTTCGCACGAGAGATATGGTGCGAACCAGATCATGGAATTGCGTTCAGACAGTAGGGGATTCCTCAGAGGATCCCCCTGCCAAATTTGAGAGCAGATCTCTTGGGGAAACGGGGAGAAATCCTCCTCAACACCTCTCCGGAGGTATGGCTCCTCTGCTAAAATGGAAGAGGGACCGAAATGCAAAAAGTGATGAGGAAGATGGGGGGGTCTACGCAAGGGTTTACAAAAGTTAGGGGTCAGAATATAATTGGGTAGACTATTTTGCAAAGTAGGTCAATGTGACCTTCCCTTAGGCCCAAATTCTGGTATAAACCTAATTTGGACCTAAGGAATCCAATGGTGAAATTGGATTTAGGTTTGATCACGTTTGATTGGATATTTGCACAAAAACCTAAATTGGGTCAAATATTGAGCTAAGACCCCAATATAGGTTAAAATAGGTTCCAAAGGCCAAATTGAAGGTTCTAAACTCTAGGGGATATTTTTCCATGAATTTTAGAGGTTTTAGTTGATTTTCATCCTAACCAGAACCTTGTGAAATTAAGTGGGTTTGTTTTAAGGTTACAGAATGTCATTTAATTCTTAAATCTTACAATAACCCTTTTCTGACCGAACCATCCCACTTTTCCTCTTATTAAGTCCAATTGACAAATGTTTAGCCCCTGATAAATCCTGTTGATGTACTACAATGGTAAAATTACAATTTTACCCTTTAGTTCATGTTTTCTTCCCAGAACAATAATCCCTTGAATTAGACCTTCCTTTAGGTTATGTAGGAGCTTTTATTCACTTTCTTAGGTCAAAATGAGCTAGTTAGGGCTCATGATGAGGTTCTCATCATGTTACATATGCCTATGTAACAGATTTTGTGTGATCCCTTTGAGAGATTATATATCTCATGTTCCTTTCCACATACACCAACTTTCCAGTATTAGCACTAAGGTGGGTGCATCAATTTATTGGTCTACCAAATATATGTGTTTGTGAGCAGAGGTACATATCTGTCTTAGGTCTAAGGACACGCCGTCTCCATAATAACATCAGAGAAGGTCTTCCACTATGTTTTATTTCATCAGGTTAATTCCTTAACTCGACTCAGGTAATAGTTTTCGATTCTCCATTTGAAAGAAAACATCAATCAAGTGCTGACCTCTAGAGAAGGTTATTATCCCAACTTATATCAGAAACATATGATCAAATCAAATGATTTTTTGATGTGCTGTCGAATCCTTTAAATTGTTTAGATCTTTAAATAAACATACATCAAGTTATTCAATCTGGCCCAGTGCGTAACCCTAATCGTACTAAGGGATCCAAATCATTTAATTGGAAAATAATCAAATCTCTTATTCAGATAAAATGTAGTCATATTACAAAAACCCGGATGGCTTGTTCAAGGCATACAAAATCTAACATTTGGGATATTGGGCATGAGAGAGGGTCATAGGTTTAGGGTTGGGTAGTCAAACTTGGGTAAAAGGGTAATTGGGTATTTGGGTAGGTATATAAGGAGGGGGTTTGGGGTTTTAGTTGCAGAGTTAGGGTTGATTTGAAGAGGTTGTGGTGAGTGGGTCTAAGGGTGTAATGGTGGTGGTGATTAGGCGTAAGGATGGGGTGACGACGAGGCTATGGGAAGTAGAGGTAGAGGTGAGGCAGGGTGTCGTGGATGATTGAGGAAGTTGGCACACAAAGGTCGTCGAGGTGAAGTGCAACACCACAAAGTGGTGTCGACAAAGATGGGTAGGGGCTAGTGGCGACGTCGAGTCACCTCGCAATAAGAGTCGCTGATAACAGTCTAATCTATTACCCTAGCTAATTGGCTTAATCTAAGGCTAATTCCTCAGTAAAATCATGCATTAGGTTTATAAATACTACATTTAAAGCATGCATGCATATTTAGGCTTTGTAAATCAATTTCTAAATTTAGTCTTTTGTGAATAATGTAGGTAAAGGACTTAGACTAATCTAGAGCTTTGAAGAATAAAAGCTGGATAGGAAAAAAAGCTGTAGTAGGGCTAGGAGCTAGTTGAAGAATAAAGCTAAAATAAAGAAGGAATGAAGACACAAAAACAAAGAATGAAAGAGAGGGACTAGGATAACCATGCCCTATCCTTAAAACCCTAGGATAACCTTATCCCAATACCTATCCCTAAATGAGCTCAAAACTAGATATTTGAGCTCAGAAGCCAAAAACATGGATAACATTATCCATGTTCCTATCCACACTATCCATAGACCTATCCTACTATCCATAACCCTAGTCTACTTATCCAATATACTATCCCTATCCTAGAAACCTATTTAGGTCCATATCATACCTAATTGACTCAATTTGAGTCAATTAGGCTAGCCTGCAGTCAATGAGGTCCATGGGACCTGATTGGACTAAACTTAAGTTGATTGGACTCAATTGAGTCTAAACATGCCTAACCTAAACCTATTAGACCTAGCCACATCCAAATAGGTGCAGTATAACCTAGTTAGATGCAACCAACTCTGATTGGGTTCAATTGGAACCTAATTAGATCAACCTAATTAGACTCACTAAGTATAATTGGACCTAACCCAAATCCAATTGGGTGTACTTACACCAATTGGGTTTACACCTATCTATATTAGGTCACAATAGATCCAATCAAGTTCACATCTACTCCACTTAGTTTAATTAGACCCAACTACGTTAGAACCTAACCCAACCTAGGTTTTGAATCTTAATACTTTAAGTGTAGTAGTAGACAACAAAAGAAAAATCTTGAAAAACCTAACAAAAACCTAAAAACTGTAAAATCTTGAAAACACAAAAAAATTTGAAAAATTGATAAACCATTAAAATATAAAAACAAACATATCAAAAATATTTTCTTTTTATGGGGGATTACTTGTATTTTGAGAGGATTTTTTGTTGAAAGTGTTTTGCATCGATTTTTATGAAATACGCATTGTAGTATAGTTGACAAAATCGCTTAACAACATTTAAATTTATAAGAGTGCTCGAAAACAAGGAAATTGAGTCCGAGGTTGTTCGTAGGGAGCAAATTTGGAATTCACGCACTAATCTCAATATAAATCAATGAGCACAATAATAAAGATATGCAGTAAGAATCAATAACAAAAAATATATTCAATATCATCCGAAATTATATCTTAAGGAATAATGGGATAACAAGAAATTCAAACCCTAAAAGAATAGTGATTTAAATCACCAATTATATCCCTCAATTAAGCACATATCAAAGCATCCAAATAACTCAAATTTCTCTACAGTGATCATGAATCACTTAATCACAAAGAACCCTTCTCAGCCACTAGCTCAAATATATTCATAGTATCAGATGAATGCCACAATCAGATGTCGTAATGGATCATCAAACGTCTTAAACCACCAAGGTACAGAGCCTCAGCAAAGCAGACACACAAGGGCGCCAAGCACAGAGAAGACGGCTCTCAAAGGTGCTATGTATAGAGCAAGCATGCATGCATCTTCGCAGCAAAACCTACCCCTACCTCCCCTCACAATTTCTCCTCTTTCTTATCTCAGAATCGATTATTACTCAAGTAATTGGGTTGTATAGTACCGGGTAGGGGACCAGACCCACATGGCAGTGGCCGCGAGTGAGGTGTGGATGGGCATGTGGGAAAGGGGACCAGACCACCGTGTCTTGGGCAAGGGGTTGGGTTCACAAAAACCACTTGTACGTTGTTTTGAGCGTTATTCTCCATGATGTGGCACCAATCGGAAATCTTCGAGCAATTGAGACACAGCAGCTGCTCTTTAGTTCAATTGAGGACCTGGGACAATTCATTAGATGAATCCGCGTCTCCTGAGGGCAACTACTAAGTAATAGATGGCTAGACTAGAGCTATCGTAGTCGAAGAAGACTGTGGCCGTGGCAGCTGTCCAACGAGAGACCTGAAAAGACAAATATGGGCTAAGAGCCCCAGTTAGAAGGTTCAGAGGCTTCGCCATGTGATGGCAGTGTTGGTGTGGAGGTTGGAGGTCTATGGTGATCGGACGAGGTCAGACTGTGCAAGCGGATGGTGGGTTGTTCGATAGGGTGTTTGAGTGGATGGAAGATGAAATTTCGTGAGGGGTTTTGATGAGGGTGATGTGGCGGAGTTTTTGGCGGCGGTAGTGGTAATGCTAGTAAGGCTTGTTGTGTCTTTATGTTTATTATAGTACAGTCGTTATAGTATAAGACAAAGCAGCTACCAGATTACTATTACAAATTTTATACTCGGAACAAGGTTTTCCCGAGGTCGAACTCAGGGAGCAACTATGCTTCTAAAAGTCTAATTAAGGTCTCTATTATGTTACAAAAATAAGAGAGAGAGGGAGATCTTGGCTTCTTCTTCTCCTCTTTCTCTTTTCTTCTTCTTCTTCCTTGACCGTTTCTCTTCTTCTTCTTTCTTTCTTTGTTCTTTCTTCTGTTCTTTCTTTCTTTCTGGCGGTGATGTCCTCTTCCTTCTTTTTCTTCTTGCCTTCTTCTTTCTTCTTTTCTTGGCCTCTTCTTCTGTTCTTCTTTTCCTTCCTGCCTTCTGCGGCTGTGGGGATTCCGACGTCTGATACTGCGTTCAGACGACTTATCTGTGGCTCTGCTACAGTTCTTTTCTTCTTCCTTTCTTCTTCCTCTATTTCTCTCCTTCACTTCTTCTTCAGCTGCCCTGAGCAGCTGAGGCTTCGGCCGCTTCCCTTCTTCTTCTTTTCCTTCCTGCCTTCTTCTTCTTTCTTTCTTCCTACACGCTCACACAAGGGTCAGAGCAAAACCTACCCCTACCCTTCCCCACGTCTCTCTCTTTCTCAGATTTCTCTCTTAGGACTACTCTCCTAGAGCCGGGTAATCGGGTGCAGGTATCGCGCCCGAGACCAGGCCCACCAGCGTGCGGTGGTGGGTGAGGAGTGCGCGGTTTGGGTAATCGGATCCTGCCCAGACCCGCGGAGCGTGAGCGCGGGCGAGGGAGAGCGAGCGCGTGGCACGCCGCGTGCGGGAGAGGGACCTGACCCCTGTGTTCGAAGGCGATTAGCCTTAGGCAATTTTTCAATTTAAGTGCGGGTGCTTGGCCACGCACTTCCGAGGTGGGACTTTAGTCCCACCTCCCAAATCTCGCGCCCGCAGGCGAAGGAACTACTGCCAATTGGGGCAGCCGCAAGGCTTGCAACCCAATTACAGGCCTGGGCGTGTTCGCAGCCGCAATCCGCTTCACCTGGGACTCGCACCTGGGCTGGAGGAAGCCTGCAGCTGCAGGTGAAGGTGCTGCAGCAGCTTCAGCAATGGCGGCGAGGGGCTGCTGACCTGAATACACAGAGACGGCCTCTCGGCCAAGTCAGATATCGTGGGAAGCTTCGCCGGAGTGTGGCGAAGCTAACGCGGGGCTCGGCGAGGTGCGAGAACGCATGTGGTGGCAGACCTAGGACAGACTGTGCGCGGGAAGATGGGTTTGTTCGGGAGGTGGTCGGCGGTGACTGGCAGTGAATGGAGAGGGGGGAATGATCGAGTGGAGTGAGGGGGAGCCTCTAGGCGGGTCGGTGAGGGGTGAGGATGTCTGTGGCAGTGGGATGGCCTCGCCGGAGAAGGTGACTGGAGATGGGGAAGATGGAGTTGGGCAGTGGCGGTCGGGTGGTTGAAATGGCAAATTAATATGGGGAAAATACAAGGGAGAGAGAAAGGAAACTTTGTACCTAGCTACTCAACGAAGGGGGAGGGAGGAGCAGCCAGCTCGTATCTGCCGAAGCTGGAGACGAAGGCACCCAGGAGAAGGGTTTCGGTGACGAGGAAGCAGGCAAAGGGTGCTAACGGGTACAGCCTGGCGCAGACGACGGAGCAAGGCAAACCCTGCTGCAGGAAGGGCAGCAGAGCGATGAGGAGGAGTTCGCTGGAAGCTTCAGGCCCTCTGACGGAGGAGGAAGGGATGAAGAGGAGGTGTTTCTTCGCCAAAGAAAAGCTGGAAGGAGCCGGCAAGGTCTGCCGGTCCTTATAAAGGGCTTGGCGCGCAGAGAGGGGTGAGGTGCGAAGGGGTTTGCTTCGCCGGAGTATGGCCGGAAGGGACACCCATACCATCCGCGCGTTTGCACGGAAGGTATGGTGGTCGGCAGAGGGCATGGGCAGGTCCCTGCGATGGAGGACGTCGCAGGGAACCCCGCTTCTGCTTTGCAGTACGGTAGCCCTACCCTACGCAGCGCCATGCTCCGCGCAAGGTCGCCGGAGTATGGCGTTGTGTAGAAGTTGCAGGGAGGACCGTTTTGAAAAGAATAATGAAAAATTGGGGGCCTAAATGCAAGAGTTTCAAAAGATAAGGGTCAAAAAGTAAATGAAGAGGACCGAATTGTAAAATCGGTCAAGGAGGTCTCTTCTTAGGCTCAAGTTTTTATACAAGACCAATTTGAACCGAAGGATTTTAATGGTGAATTTTAATTCTAGGTTGGACCATGTGATCGACCAATTTACGTAAAAATCCAAATTAAGTTATTAATTGGGCATGGTTCTCTTTTTAGGTCAAAATAGGTTTCTAAGGCCAAATTGAAGGTTCTATACCCTAGAAAGTATTTTTCTATGAATTTTAGAGGATTTAGTTGATTTTTATCCTACCTCGAACTTCATGAATTGAAGTGGGTGTATTTTAGGGTTACAGAATGTCATTTAATTCCTGAAAGTTGCTACAACCCTTTTTTAGATCAGATCATCCCACTTTCCTTCTTGTTAAGCTTGTTTGACCTGTGTTTGGGCCCTTAATTACCCTGTTTGCAAACTGCATTGGTGAAATTGCAGTTTTACCCCTTAGGATTTATTTTATTCTTAAGCTCAGAATTCTCTGAGTTAAGCCTTTCTTTGGGTCATGTAGGAGCTTTTTCTCACATATCTGAGTTAGATTGTGCTAGTTAGGGTTTGTGATGAGGTTCTCATCAAGTAGCGAGTGGATTGGGTGTCTGTGGCAGTCACACAATGTCGCTAGAGCTTCGCTGGCGCTAAGGAAGACAAAGGGGGAGAGGGGTGAATGTCGGATGAAATAGGGAGATAAGGAGGTAAACCTAAGCTAGGGAGAGAGGGGGAGTGAGAGAACCTAAATTAAGGATGAAAGGAGGAGGAATTCCTTGCCGGTTTGATGGTTGGACGCGGAAGGGATGAAGACTCCGGTGAGAGAGCGACAACGAGGAAAGGGTCGAGGGCGCCCGAACTTTGATGAGTTCTGGTCGCGAAGAAGAGAGGAAGGCCTTAGTGCCTCAAATTTGGCCTTTGGAGGCTCTGACGATGGAGAGTGAGGGGGCCACCGGAGTCGTGGCTGGAGTTGGTTGGAGGGAGATGGGAGGAAGCTTTTTGGGCCTAGACCGGACTAAGGAGCACGGTGAAAGATGCGTGAGCTTATGTAAAGCTCAGCCATGCCTTAATTAGGAGGAATTATCGTGATTTCATCGCGATTTGGCTTGGGTTTCAATGTGGATTTATAGAGCTTCTCCTAAGCTCCACACTTCAAATCTTGGCTCAAGATTGCGTTCAAACGTCCTCTCCTGATCTGAACAGCAATCCCACCGATTTTGGTGGGATTTGGTGAGGATCTGATGGAGATCTAGTTGAATCATCGTCGGTGGAGTTGGGTTTAGGAATCTAGGTTGAAATCATGCAGAAGGGAGCTTTTCATGAAGAATACAAAAGATATGGGGCTTTCTGCAATTAATTCGAAAGTTAGGGGCTTAGATGTGAAGATAAAGGTTTTAGGGACTAAAGTACAAACTAGGTCAAGATAGACTCTGATTAGGCCCAAATTTTGGTACTAACCTAATTTGGACCCAAAGAATCTGATGGTGAAGTTGGATTTGATTTTTGACCACGTTTGATTGACCAATTTGCACAGAAGCCTAAATTAGGGTAAAATGCCCTCTGAAACTCTGTCCAAGGTCAAAATGGGTTCAGATGGTCAAACCAAGGGTACCAAATCTCTTAGAATTTTTTTTTAATGAATTTAAGGAGGTTTAGATAAATTTTATCCTGACCAGAACCTCTTAAATTTAGGCAGGTCTGAAATTAAGGTTTTGTGTGCTGTTGTAGTTCTCAAAACGTGTCAAACCCCGTTTCTGTCTGTGTGGACCCACTCTTTGGACTTTAATGATCAATTAAACTTTAATTAAACCTTAACAAATCCCGTGGTTACTCTGCATTTGTGATGTGTTGTTAAAACTGTAGATTTAGCCCTATTTTAATGTTTTCTTCTTAGAAAGGATTTACATGGAATTACAGTCCTCAGGCGATCATTCAGGAGCATTTTTCACTTAATTTCAACTAATTTAAGTTAGTTATGGCTAATGATGGTGTTACCATCAATTTTATCATAAGAAGAATTTTGGAAGGAAATTGTTCATGACCTTATTTAACATTTATAACTTAATAATTTAAAGAGTTAAGAATTCTTAAGGTCAGAATAATATATATATATTTATTTATTTATATTTATATTTATATTGTAAATAGTGTACATAAATGTGAGCATTGAATCCCTACTTTGGACTTTGTCTTGAATATCTTTTCAAAACATGTATTTGTTTACGACTTTTAACACAGGATTTTTCAAGTCTAAAGCCTGAAACTCTAGTGTAACGACCCGATTCTCGAGTCCCTACGAGACACGAGAACCAGACCGACTCGACTAATCCCAAGACCTAGTCGTCCAACGAGGAAGTAACCAATAGAGCAGTAAAATAAACCACATTCAACATGAAATATAACTAGCAGTAACAAAATACAGCAGTAAGAAAAAGAACTACTACAGCATGTACCACCACAACAGTAGAACAACATTTAACATAACAAGAACTGCGGGTAAAGAAAAGTACAGAGAGTAACAAAAGCTACTCACTACAGTGGAAACAAAAGGGGTGCAAAAGAACAGTGGTAACTCTACTGGACACCACTCGGCCCAGCGTCCTCTGTAGACACTAACCCTGGCTGCTCAACACCTGGTCCTAAAAAGTAACGAGTGTAACACATCAGCGAAACGCTGAGTAGAGTGGCAGCTAAACTAAAGAAGCAGTAAGATGTACAGTAGCTGTTTTATTTTCTTTCTTCCTTTATTTACGTCTTTCTATTGTTTCATAATTTATCTATTTCTCATATCCTTCACTTGATCTCGAATGTTCCTCGTGGGAACGATCTTGATTGCAGTCTTTTCCGAACAGTAGAAGTAGCACGTGGTGCTCTCCTGGCCAGGAGAGTCCCCCGTGGTGATCCTACTTTCAGTCAACCACCCCAAGGTCACGGACAGATGTAACGGTGACTACGGCACGCGCGATAAGCGCACAGGTAGCTAACCCGCACTGGCACGCGGTCAGTCGTTTCCGTTAACGGGTGCACCCAAAGCACAGCACGGAACCAGTACAGGGTAGAGCCCTCTCAATAACAGGGGTCCAACCCCTCCACAGTAACCAAACAGGGGCCTTGCCCCTCCACAGTCTGCGCACCCTCGCCTGACTATCCTGGTTTGCCCAGTGGGCCTAACAAGTCGGTGTAGGAGGCTAGCAGAACCCCGGGGCCCGTGGGGTAGCTAGTGCTCTCCCTACACTAGTAGCTCTCCTCGGTACTACGTACACGAGGGCCAGCAAGCCGGTACAAAGTGGCCAGACCTAACCCTGGGTCCCTAGGGCGGCTGGCTCCGCTCTGCACTAAGCAGGTAACAGGTGCTTCCCCTGGTACTACGTACCCAAGAGACAGCACACCACCACGCCTTTCTTTCTCAGTTCCATTTCATTCTCTTTCCAGGAGTTCTACTCCTAACTCTTCGTAGGGTTCCAGCTCTTTTAACTCAGCACATTCGGGTTTCACCATTCCAGTTTCACGTTCTTACACCCATATTCTCAATCATGTTCATTTATTCATAACAGGCAGCTGTTAAACCAATTTACAGGCAGCTATATTTCCTTTTCACATTTTCCAAGATTGCAATATGTATATTCATTTTGCTAGTTTTCCAGTCCTAGGATTCATGCCATACCCTAGGATCTATCATTCAATCTAGTTTTCCAGCCCTAGGATTCATGCAATACCCTAGGATCTATCATTCAATCTGGTTTCTCATTCCTAGGATTCATGCAATGCCCTAGGTTCTATTAATTGTTCCATAATTGTAACAAATTATGTTAATAATTTCTAAAGCCACTCTACCAGTTACAACAGGAGTACTGGGGGCGTGATCGGGAATCCCGCGTGCCTCCGCAACCCCGAGACTGCAATGGAACGGGGCCCTATCACAAGGATCAAACACAAGAAGTTTCTCAAAACAGTATCTAATCACTGTAGACGGGTAGAGGATTTAATTCTGAAAAGAACGCAACTCAAAACGAGGAAAACGGACTCCGAATGGGCCCTAAACGGGTTGAAAACGACGAAACAGTGCAAAATCAGACGTCTGGAACCTCTTCCAGACGTCTTAAAATGAGGGTCAGATGGTACCTTTGCTCTGTATAGTCCCTCAGACGTCCAGAAGCCTGTGGGGGCGTCTGGCCTAGTTCCCAGACGTCCGATGGTCACCCCGGACGTCTGGAAGTCCTTCCAGTCGTTTGGCACCGCTGCCAAACGTCTGATTCGCGTTGGATGCGAATCTCAGAACGATCGCAGAAAAGGAAGAAGACGAAAAATAACTTACTTACCAGACATCTGGACAGTCCTCCAGATGTCTTCCCCGTCGTCTGGTTGGATTCCCATACGTCTGATTGTGGAAAATTTTCCAGAATCAGAGCGTGACTCGCCCTCCGTCCGCGACGCACGGCCGCGCCGCGCCTCGTCCGCCTGCTGCTTAAGCTGCAACAGGCCTATCGCGTCACCCCGCATCTGCTGCTCCCCCGCCGGTCGGCTCTAGCAGCCCTAGCAAGCTCGCCCTCACGGCCGAGCACCTCCTCCATAGCGTAGCACGTCCTCCCGCACTCGCCGCGGCCGCCGCCACCGCCGCTCGCTTGCGCTCGCACTCGCTGGAAGAAGAAGGAGGAGCGGAGGTGATGAGAGTGAGGGAGAGGGAGAGGGCCCTTTTAAAGCCGCGCGGGGAGAGAGAGCGAGAGAGAGGAGTGCAGCCTGCGCCCGCAGGAGGAGTGGGAAAAAGACGTCGCAGGTCTGCGGGCGCGCAGACGAAATCGCGCGTGTCGCAGAAAACGAATCCCAGACGTCTGGAAGGGGTTCCAGACGTCTGGTCAGACGTCTGGGCCACCTCCCAGACGTCTTAAAATACGTCTTGAAGCCGCGTTCGTAACATCTAGTATGCAATTTGTATTCCCACTCTTCACTCTAAGACAAAGTAACTAAGATGTCATTAATTCTTATACAAGACTTAATTTTGGAATTAAATTATAACCTTCTTAGTCAATAAGACTAGGCTATGTCCTTTTGACTTTTGAATGTCTATTTTTATCACCAAGTTGAGTAAAGAGACTAAATACTTAGAGTTAATTAAGTAAAGAGGTTAGTTGAATCCTCAACCATAAGGTCTAATGGGCTATAGATAGCTTAATCAGTCGAGGACGTTCAGCTAGACTTGGTGAGTTGCATCTTGACGGATTCTGTAGGTTGATACTATGGTTTAAGGGATATGAAAGTGAAAGGCTTTGTTATCCACTATTTAATTTGTGAGCTAAGTAACTAAGTGTCCAAGCTTCACACAGATTATAATTGTCTTATAGGCATATGAGACTGTGAAAACATAGAGATCAAGAGATCGGTTATGTATCCTTTTTAATCTAAGGATTTTTGCAGGGCAGCTCTTGAAAGGGTGAAGGATTTGCCACTTACTTAGAAAAAAGACTTGGAGATTTTACTTAATAGTAAGAAAAATGAGAAGGCGAGAAAAAAATATATATGAGAAACAAAAAATATATACACCTTGCAATAATGCACCCAGTACAAATGAGTGCTTATGCATTTTTATCCACCAAATAAGCATCTCGCTACAAATGGATGCTACCCTCCTTTATCAATAAACACACCTCAATACAAATGGGTGTTTTAACCTATAGAAAATGAATTAGAAAAATATGGTGATAAAAATTAGGAATAAGAGACGTAGTGGTCCATCGGGGAAATATACACCTAGAGTGTTGGCATCGGGATAAAAACAAGTGAGGAGAAAACAACCAAATTAGAGTAAGGCCAAGCTAAAGGCCTGAATTGGAATAACCTGATTGGGATCTAGATGTCTTGAGGTTTGGATTTTTGCAACTTTGGATGCCTGCGAGTCTATTTCACCTGTACGAACATTTTAACCTCATAGCTACTTAATCTTGAGTGGGTAGTGAAGCCTGAGAAATCGGGTTTTAGAGACTATAGGTTGAGGCCAAAAGGAGCTAGATTGATAAGGCTCTGGGTCTAAAAGTTCGTCCTTAATGCTATGGACTGGTTGGTTTATGGATTTTACTTTCTTTTTGAATTTGGTTGATAAGGGTGTTCAGTTAATTTGCAAAAGCTTAGGTTGGTAAAAATTAGAATTCACGAGCTTAAGGATTGACCTGTGTCTGTTGAATTTTTTAGTTAAATTTTGATTTCCAATCTTTGAGTCTTGTTACGTTATCCATCTTGACCTCTTGATTTATAGGGTTTAGAGTGGTATATATATAATAAAATGGGTGTTAGATGTTTTGATTTGGATTTGAATTCTTGTCAAGAGTTTGTTTTCATGAGTATCTGTTTTGAAGGATATTTAGGGTTTTGAGTCCGTTGTAAGTGGATTCTCATCAAATGCTCTATTTTATTTATGGATACTTATTTATAAAAAATTAAAAATATAAAAAGATAAAAATCTTAAAAATCTTCTAACCTAATCATTCCCTTACTTAAGAATTAATTATATTTTATTTAATCACCTTGGTGTTTAAATCATCATATTCATTGTTAAATTTGCTAGGGACTAGAAAACTTTGGCATGGGGGTATGATAAGAGGCTCATCATGGCTCTTAATTTACCCTAATTAGCTAGTTTCTCTAGTTAATTAATAATGAATAGTATTAATACAGGGCTAATTATATAATTAAGATAAAATAGAAAAGATCTTGAAAATAAGTTAAAATAGCTAAATTAGGGTTTAATTAATGTTAACTTAAGTTTAATTAATTAATAGGACTCAAATAGGACCTTAAAGCTATAGATAAAGCATTATACAAATAACCTATATCTATAGTCTTTAATTAACATAAAATGTATTTGCTTTAATAAATATAGCTTAAATGGGCAAAAATGTAATTTCATGGCATAAATATGTTATTTACATTATTTACAATTATATATTAAAAGTTGGAAAATAAATAAATTAAAATAAGCCATTAAATCCACTATTTGCATTTATGCCTCAACTTTTATGACAATCAAGTCCTTTTTATATCATTTAGGTCCTTTTCTTATTTACAGATAGGTCCTCCAAGCTTCTTCCTCATCCCTTCTTCATTCTCACAGATAGTCCACAACTTCCACTGACAGCATGTTAGAGTCGTGAAATCGCATATTTAGATTTTATTTAAGTTTATAGCATAACACGAAATACGACTCAAACAATGCAAATATTTTTTTTTTAACAAGATAGTGAGTGTGCCATTTGATCTCAAGGAGGCGTGATTAAGAAGTTGATATTTTATTTCTTTATTTTCTTCTTTGCTCGCTTGGAATTTGCCGCCAGTTTCAAGTCTGCGAATGTAAGATTCATTAGTCGCGTTGTTTACCCTTAAAATGTGTGCATGAGTCAGAAAGATGATAAACGTGAAAGTATGAGTGCTTCTAGGACTGACATCCTTTTTAGTGCAACGAAATAGAAATATGAAGCGAGAAACTTTATTTCATTTCCTTAAAATTGTGATGTCATTATAAGGGCTACAGAGGAATGCTTGTACATTGGAAATGGATATCTATGCTAACAGAAAAGATATGCACGCATGGATCTTTAAAAGATTATGTGTGCATTCTTGAACATAGTAATACTACTACTTAGCAAGATAATAACACGAAAGTTAAATTACAAAGAATAACTACGGTATAGGAAATTGGGGCACCGGAGGTGGTCTTCGATAGCCGTGTGGGCTTGAGGTGGTAGGAGGGAAGAGAGGAACAGCCAAGGTGGTGTAGCTGACCTCTTGATGAAGGTGGTGGAGTGGTTCTCTTGGACGTCCAATGGTGGAAGGAGCTATGGAGAAGATGATGGAAGTAGTGGACGTCCAAGAGAGATGGAAATATGGCTTAATGGATGAGTGCTTGGCCGTCCAATTTGGTCCTTAAATAGGCTAAGGGGGACGACCAAAGGCTCTCAAGAGAAGTCTCTAGACTTCTCTAGAGTGGCCGTTCACTTTGCTAAAATGGGTCTTCGTAGATCCACTTTTTGTGGATCTAAGAATGACCATGTGTGGCCATTCTAGATTCTTATCTAGAATTGGCGAGTGGGTGTGGGTGTATGTGTGTGCATGAGTGTGTGGTGGTGTGTGCGCCAATAGGTGGTCAAGTGGACCATTTGGTCCACTTCTAATTAGGTCCTAAGTGAGTCCTATTAAGATGTCTAAAATTAGGGTTTAGGTGTAACCTATTACTAAATGGTTGGTCCAATTAAACTTAATTGGGTCAACATGTGTGCAATTGGGAGATAAAGTTCCCAATTAGATTAGGTTTGAGTCAATTGGACTCTTACTGAGTCCAATTAGACTTATGTTGGTTGAGATTGGAGCTCAATTGGACTCTATGAGTCTAATTGACTAAATGAAATGTAATTGACTAGATCCAAGTCAATTAGGTTTAGAGATAACCTATCTAGATTCTTAGGAGGGTCCTAGGGTAGCCTACTAGGCTTAGGGCACCTTAAATTAGGTTTCCTAGGGTGTAGATTGAGTTTATAGGCCTTAGAAATCAAGATCTAGGCTTGATTCTCAAAACAACAAAAGGAGAGGGGTACCATACGTCTAATAATAAGCTTAGATTTCTTAAATATCAAAATTGGACGTCCAGATAGAGAACTAGACGTCTAATTATGGGTCAGTACTTGAATTAGGTTATGGCCGGTGATTCCATAGGAATTGGACGTCTGGAATTAACGTCGAACGTTCAGAACTATGCTGGAAAGTGGTTTTAGGGTGTTCTAGGCTAATTTGACTTAATGGAAGGGTGGCTAAGGTATGGGAAGGTGACTAAGGCTATCCTAAGGCTATGGATAGGTGTAGGGATGTCCTATGTTCATAATTTAATCTAAGCATTAAAATCCTACAAGTAATGTAGTATACCTCTTCCCTACTGATGTAAACATGTTTATATTACATAAACTGTCTATTTTTGCGCATTCTTAGTCATATAGTTGCATTATACATTATAATATTGCATAACATACATCATCATGCATTTAGGATAGATTGTATAAAATTTAGTTTAATTTCTCCTTTTTATGGTCAGGTGATAGGGCGACATTTAATCAGGGCCTCAGATTGAAGATCCAACCGTATGGATCTGATCAGGGCGACGATTGGAGTTCAACGACTCCAAGATCGCCCCAATAGAACTTCCGTAGCATCAGATGCATTCCAAGAAATATTAGAGGTCAAGGGGACAAGATGGTGTAAATCCATACATCAGATGATAAATCTGACCGGACGGATGGGTTCGGATTAACGATCACAGCCCAATGGCACAAAAATCGATCTAATCCGACATCCGTGGCACCATCTACAAGGCACAAAAGATGGATAGGCAAGATGGCACCATGTGGTGCCATCTCAGTCGCCCACACCAGCCAAAGGCGTCCGCTCCCTCTCTCTCCTCAACTGTACGATTAGATCTGGGCTGTTGGATCTTGATCCAACGGCCATGGATGCTCGTGCCTTAATTCATAAATGCGACAAAATGACAGTAGTAGCGCAGCGGCTGGGCGCTTCACAAGTGAGAGGAGGACACGAGATCGAGCCTCGCCCTGCCTCAAATCGCGCAGGCGAGCTGGTGTAGCTCAAATTAGGTCGTCAGGTCTTAATGAAGAGGCAGGAGATGCAGCTACGTGGTGTGCGGGATGACCGTGGATCGCGCACGCGTGCGATGACGCACGATTGGACACGCAATCGTATGCGCGCACGCCTAATAGATGAAGGCTCTCGCGGCTTTTAAGCTGTCCGATCTTGCAATCGGAAAGCTAAGATAGCGAGATCGTGGCTATGTGTTGAACGTGCATGCAGAGGAGGCGCAGCGTGCGCGCGACCTATGCCCATGTTCAGGAGCTTTAGTAATGCTTAAATCCGTCACTAAAGACCCTGAGTTAATGTTTTTAAGCATAAAATGACCAAATTGCCCTCAATCCTTACAACTATAAAATGAGACCCCTACCACTCGAATTCTTCATCCCTTCCTCTCTTCTCTCACCCCCTCTAAAGCTCTAAGAGCTTGTCCCAAACCCGGGATGCTCCTCTAGAGTTAAAAATATAATTTTTCCACCTTCTCATCCCGTTAGTGGAGTATTCTGTGGTTGCCCTCTCACTACCATTCGGGAAGCGGATCCCGCTGAGACATCACCCTATCCTGTTCTCCATCGTCCGTCATCGTTCTCCTTTGTCCTACATCTCACCACCTTCGTCCGGGTGCTCCATCAACGTGGCTCGTCCTTCAAGCAGCCATCGAGGAGGATAACTTCTCTCCACCTTCTCTTTACTGCTTTCTAGAGTAGATTTACTACTTTCTAATTGTAAGATTTCTCGCTTTCTACTGTAGTGATTAGTTGTAATAGACATCATTCTGTGGTTATGAAATATCTGTTTATTTTATCTTTATTTGTACTTATTTGTAAGATTCTCTCTCTCTCTTCTATTCATTATTATTTAAGTAGATAGCTAGTTTTGAATAAATTCGACCAGCTAATCTGCTTCGTGACAATAAAACAAACGTAATTTTTAATCAAATGTCCGCCTCTTTGTGTTCGATTCGGAATTCCTTTTGAGTTTCGGTAAAAATTATCTATTGACGGTTTTTCCTCGCAAATAGCACTACAACGACGAGTTTTCCAAACTCAATCTATTTGTGACGACTCGCCAACTCAACATTTTGGCGCCATTGCCGGGGATTTTTCGATTGAACATTTTGGCACCGTTGCCAGGGATTTTTCACGTTTTCCTGCCTTACTTATCTTTTACCTCAGTTCTCTCCTTTCTTATTGTGATTGCAGGTACTCTCACGAGGCGAGCAAGAGCGGTAGATTGAAGTAAAGTGTTATTGAAGGGTCTGTAAGTTTACCCCCACCTCCCTACCCATTAGATTTCATTCCATCACCTAATAACACAAATCCTAATTAACCTAGGAGCTTGCATAAACTCTAAGGGTAGTTTTGATTGTTTGTTTGTCACCTCCACCCACCTCGCCCTCCACATATAAAGAAAAATTTTTAAAAAATCTCATAGAGGTACACAACCTCTTCTGATTCTTCATAGTCAACCAGTAACCCGATCTTTAGGACCAGTACACTCATCAACACATAATTGAGTAGAAATCAGATTAGGTAATCACTTGTCTACCCAATTAAGTAGTGCATCAGGTCAATTGCTTGAGTTGTTTGGGCCACACCACTTCAACTAAAATCAACTCATCAAGTAGCTGCCAAATAGGTTCAACTTTTAGGGTTTTACTAGGCACTCCACATTCTTTTAAGTTTTAACGGAAAACATCTTCACCTGTGCTTTCAAAACCTGGTGTGCCAACTGAACTTGATTGAATATACCTGAAGTTGAATCTTAAAAGCTACTAAGCAAGATTTAAACCCTAAACTTCACCACATCCAAAAATAATTTTGCTTGAAAACCACTAGTTGTGCACGCACACACATATCAATCAATCATTAAGGGCACAACCCAGATAAAGGGCCCATCACATTCCAAAGTACATTCAAACCTAACCCTAATTAAAACAGAGTAGACATTGGCCTTAAGGATTGAACTCGCTCTTTGGAGCCCAGATCGATATTATTTTCGATTAGTCTGTTTCTACCATTCAATCTGATGTCTAGCTAGGGGAGCAAAACCAAACAATCGCGACTGGGGGGTACACTAGGAATCGGAGGCGCAAACCAAAGGAATAACTTCTCCCGAGCCCCTCTCTCTAATTGGTTGGATTGACAAGAAAGAAGTAGATTAAATCGTTTCTTCATCTCAAGATGGGTTTTGGGAGCCGTAGGTCTTTAGGTTAGCCCACTTAAGGACATGTTTGATTGTTTGTATTGCAGGGTGCATTTTTTCCTCTCGTTCTATCATGGATCCTTCCACATCCTATTCGTACTCCTACACTCCTACCACTACTTATTCCCAAAATAATTATTATTCCAACCAGACTTATTCTCATCCATCTTCTAGTTGGGATAATCCTGATTGGAGATACAGTTTCGGACCTCTGTGTTTAGGGTCCAAGCCTGGACACCATAGTCTTGATTCTTATCCTTTTCCGAGCTACATCGATTATAGAACACCACCCTTATTTGGACAACCTAATATGATCTACAATCAAGAAGAATATGCTGATCCTTACCCTTCCTCAGATTACACTGCTTATAGGTCATCACCTCCTTATGGACAACCTGAAATGACCTATTATCAGGGAGGATATCAAGAACCTTAATTCATTGACTCCCCTGCCCTGAACCCAAACCCGTCCAACCCTGAATCAGACCATTTGGTTCAGGTTAACTGGGTCTAAGATAAGGTGTTGGCTAACTTAAGGAATACCATACAATCTTTAGAAGCTCAGCCAACACCTTGCACTGAAGAATTGGAGCTCCTGATTAAAATGATTTTCGACCTTAACAAGTATTTGTTGGATTGGCTCCAGAATGTTAAGTATAAGGACCCGAGTGAGTTTTTACTTGGGAAGTTATCTAAATTGAGGATGAGATTTGTGATTATTCTAGTCCAATCTTGGGAGGATTCCAAGGGTGAACCCCTGATAGGAGAGCCAATGTCAGAATCCGCTCAGGCACCTATAGGGGAACACGTTTTATGAGACCATGGTTGACCAGGTTGTTCAAGAGCAATCAAAAAAGGATGAATCGATTTCTTCACCTGAGGTCTCTGAGCTGGGGTACAAGGAGATGTGTCTCCATGGAACAAAAAGTGATTGATGATTTTGAGACATACATCAATATAGATTCAAAATTCTTTGATTCTGAAGGTGAAGAATTGTCGTGTGAAGTCTCACATGAATTTGAAGTAAATAATTTTAGTGAGATAAATGGGCCCGAGGAGTATGATAAATCATTTGACGGCCCAATAACTGAGGAAATTAATCTTGTTGAGCCTCTCATGGTGGATTCAGATCCTCATTTTCTTAAGGATTCAATTCAAAGCCCTGATCCTCAATCACGCCCCATTGAGCTTACTGACAATTTTGATTTTGAAATCACTAAACCTAAGTCCATTCAGATTCAGTCACATCTTTTAGACTTGGAAATTTCAGAAGGGGTGATTAATATGCAGAAGGTCCCGAAATTCGAAATTCTGAATGAGGATAAGAGTTGGGAAATGATGATATGGGAAGCCAATTCTGGAGGAAGAAAAAGACCGAGTCTAAGGGTGCCTATTTGTCTGAAACCACCAACTCTTTATCAAGACCCTTATGACATCTTTAATTTTGAGGATGTTCTACCCAAGCGCACATTCATTTATTATCCTTTTGAGCTTGATTTCTCTGTAACCCGACTTTTTGGTCTTGGGTTGCATTCTCACAAATCGCAGGCTCGACCCGCTTGCATATTGATCTCAGGTTTTGGATAATTTTATCTAGAACCTTAAATATACTCAACCATGGGGTATGGGTCAGCACCACAATCTGGTCCACATTTGTGGACACCTTTTGGCATGTCCAAAGCTAAATTTTCTTATTCTGATTCTGACCTACACTTGTGAATTCTTTATTTCTTCTTCTTTGTATAGTGTGCCTAGCTGAAGGCAAGAAATTCATCACGTATACAATTTCTTTTCATCTCAGAGCCGACTTGTTATTCACGCAATCCAGGTGCTTTCTACTCTACTCCACTCAATTTCATGTCTTTTTAATACAATGAGGACATTGCATTAGATAGGCATGGGAGATAGATATTCATCTTTGAATTATTTCGTTAGCTCCGTAGATTCTTTTGTTTTCTTTTATTTATTAAAAAAAATTATGAAATTAGGAAAGAGAACTTGAGCTTTAGAAAATTTTCAATTTTAGAGAATAAAACTATATGACTTGAACACTAAGACCCTTCAAGTCTTCGGGCTTAATCAGCCCTGATGTCTACTAAAATGTGGATTTATTTATCGAGTCCTCACTATTCTGAATTCGATTTCTAATTTAATTAAATAAGTTGGGGTGATAAGTAAACGACTTATCAACTCACCCTCTGATTTGAGGAGATTTTAAGTCTAAGCATCTACACACTTTTCGCACTGACTCGTTGTTTGGCGGTTTTTACGGAAATTGGATAGCTAATGAACCTTCTAGGGTGGTATGACTGGTAAGTTATTGTGGGTAACAGCCCATTAGTAGGTTGTCCAGAGTTCAGTCACACGACCATTCTTTTCCTGCTGCCTTTAGGTAGATCTTAGATTAGGGAAGCCACCTACTTAGAAAAGAAAAGAAAAGAATACAAAAATCTCCAAAAAGAAAAGAAAAAGAAATAGAAAAGGAGAAAAGAAAGGAAAAAAAAGAAATAAGCCACACTTTATTGCTTAAGTATGGTTGGTAAGTTATCGTAGGTAATGGCCTATTGGTAGGTTTTCTAGAACTCAGCTCAAGAAATGCATGTATAATTCCAAAACACTTAAGAAGAAGTAGAGAAGTATAAGCCGGGGAGATATACACTGGGTTCACCTTTGTGTTGACCGCATAAAAATAAAAGTAGGGAGAAAGCTACCAGTCAAATAGATACACCTTTAGGCAGAATTTCCTTTTAAGGTCACCTAGGAGCATAGAAACCCGAAGTCTGTTTTGATTACCGATCAGTATCACATTTCATATATAAAGATGCTTAGAACTTAGGGTTCTTTTCGAGTCTTGGGTGGGTTGAGTGGCAGTAGAAAGCTACTCCAAAACCCTAAACTCAAAAAAAAAAACAAAAGAAAAGAAAAGAAGAAAAAGAAAAAGAAAAAAAATCTTTCTTTTAATAAGGCGAGGGCTTGAGGAGGTCTTCATTTTGGCAGACACCCAGGTGCTGTTGTGTCTTTAGATTTTATGTCCTAGTTGAAATTCATAAGAATTGAAAAATAACTATTACCCAAGAAATCCAACCTAATTCTCTTATAAATAACATGTAGTTTTGCTAGGGACTAGCAAAAGATAAGTATTGGGGTGTGATGTAAACATTTTTATCTCACATAAATCGTTTATTTTTGCGCATTCATAGGAATATAGTTGCATTATACATTATAAATATTGTATAACATGCATCATCATGCATTTAGGATAGATTGTATAAAATTTAAGTTAATTTCTTCTTTTTATGGTCGGGTGATAGGGTGGCATTTAATCGGGGCCTCGGATTGAAGATCCAACCGTACGAATCTAATCAGGTCGACTATTGGAGTTCAACGACTCCAAGGTCGCCTCGATCAGACTTCCATAGCATCAGATGTAGTCCGAGAAAGATCAAAGGTCAAGGGACCAAGATGGTGTAAATTCATACATTAGATGACAAATCCAATTGCACGGATGGGTTTGGATCGACGATCACAGCCCAACAACGCGAAAATCGGTCCAATCCAACATCCATAACACCATCTATAAGACATAAAAGATGGACGGCCAAGATGGTGCTATGTGGCACCATCTCAGCTGCCCACACCGGCCAAAGGCACCTGCTCCCTCTCTCTCCTCAACCATGCGATCAGATCTGGACCGTTGGATCTTAATCCAACGACCATGGATGCTCATGCCTTAATTCATAAACGCGACCAAATGACAGCCGTAGCGCAGCGGTTGGGCGCTTCACAAGCGAGAGGAGGATGCGAGATCGAGCCTCACCCCAACTCATATCGTGCGGTCGAGCAGGTGCAGCTCAAATTGGGCCATCAGATCTTGATCATGTAGTAGGAGATGCAGCTACGTGGCATGCGGGATGAGCGTGGATCACATATGCGTGTGATGACGCGCAATTGGACGTGTAATCACACGCGCACACTCCCAATAGATGAAGGCTCTCGCGGCTTTTAAGCCGTCCAATCTCGCGATCGGACGGTTGAGATCGTGAGATCGTGGCTATGCGTTGAGCGCGCATGAAGAGGAGGAGGCGCGACGTGCGCGTGACCTATGCCCACGTTCAAGGGCTTTAGTAATGCTTAAATCTGTCACTAAAGACCCTGAGTTAATGTTTTTAAGCATAAAATGACCAAATTGCCCTCAATCCCTACAACTATAAAAGGAGACCCCTACCACTCGAATTCTTCATCCCTTCCTCTCTTCTCTCACCCCCTCCAAAGCTCTAAGAGCTTGTCCTAAACCCGGGATGCTCCTCTAGAGTTAAAAATATAATATTTCCACCTTCTCATTCCGTTTATGGAACGTTCTGCAGTTGTCCTCTCACCGCCATTCGGGAAGTGGACTGATGGAAACACCATCATGAGCCCTAATTAGCTCATTTTGACCCAAAAAAGAGAATAAAAGATCCTACATAACCAACTGGAGGTCCTAACTCAAAGAATAACCCTTCTGAAAGAAAAGCAAGGAACAAGGGGTAAAACTGCAATTTTACCATTACAATGCAACAACGGGATTTCTCACGGGCTAAACACAGGTCAAATGGTCTTAACAAGATAAAAAGTGGGTTGGTTCAAACAGAAAATGGTTCATGTGGAATCTGGGAATTAAATGACTTCTGGTAACCCTAAAACAGACCCACTTAATTTAACAAGGTTTTGGTTAGGATAAAAGTTACCTAAACCCTCTAAAAATCATGGAAAAATATCTTTTAGGGTTTAGAACCTTCAAATTAGCCCTTGGAGCCTATTTTGACCTAAATAGGGGTCTCAGTCAAATGAAGAAGAAAAAAATAGATAGTCATTAGTAAGAAATTAAGGGATTAACTAAAGTTCTAGACCTTATCAAGAGAAAGAAAATGAGACATAAAAGAGAATGTTGATCTTAGGCCTCTTGGGCTAGACTCTTAGGCTTAAAAATTCAAGTATCCGCTAAGATCTGGATAGTCCTCAAGAGGTTGGGGAAAATGCGAAGCTTAAGTATTAGGTCTAAGGCTTAGGGAGTATTCAGCCTCGTTAACGGACCTTTGGTTTGCGGGACTCGGTAACATAAGCACCCCAATCCACACACAGTTTGGTTCAGTGCGCATAACTATCAAAATCACATAAAAGCGTTTAAATGTCCTGAAAAAAGTTGCCTAGATTAGGAGCGGCTGATCAATACAAGTTGATTTGGATGAGTTCCCGGCGCGGAGAGGCAGGAAATTTCCCTCAAAGATGAGTAATAACATATCATCTCCTCGGCGCCTGTCTCCTAGGATATTTACATATCCTAGAGGGGGCACGTAAGCACCATGCTAGTACAGATGCCATTGGCGGCATTATCACGAAATGTCGTTTGCCAGGGTCTGGATTTAGCTACAGAACGCCATGGGAAGGATTATCTCGAAAGTCAGGGTTCTGGGGGTTGCCATGGGCGGTGCTATCACGAAACATCGATTGCTAGGGACCTTTCGAGGATTGATGATGGGGATGAGAAATTCGATACAAATCGTGTTGAAAAGCCAATCCGAAGCTAGAAATAAAAAGAAAAGAGAGAGAAAACTCTTCAAACAAAAAAATCCTCTGCCTCTCTCTTACAAAAAACGCACTGCAAACTAAACCAAGGCTAAAATACGTTGCAAGCACGGGTGCTTTAACCGCGGAGTCTAACGAACCTTAAGATAGTTCCTGTGAGCCTTAAAAACCTTCGCAGAAGACCGAGGCTAGAGCTTGTCAGATCCAGATCTTGGTTGGTACTTGAGTACCTATAGGCCTACTATCGACATTCTAACCTAATCAAAAAGAAAGAAAAAGGCACTCATCATAATCTCTGAACATCAAAGGAATTCATAGTCTAGAACAGAAGTTAAAACCTTAAAATTTTGCTAAGGGACTAGCAAAAGCTAGGCATGGGGGTATGATGGGAACACCATCATGAGTCCTAACTAGGTCATTTTGACCCAAAAAAGAGAACAAAAGCTCCTACATAACCAACTGGAGGTCCTAACTCAAAGAATAACCCTTCTGAAAGAAAAGCAAGAAACAAGGGATAAAACTGTAATTTTACCATTGCAATACAACAACGGGATTTCTCATGGGTTAAACACAGGTCAAATGGTCTTAACAAGATAAAAAGTGGGTTGGTTCAAACAGAAAAGGGTTCATGTAAAATCTGGGAATTAAATGACTTCTGGTAACACTAAAACAGACCCACTTAATTTAACAAGGTTCTGGTCAGGATAACATTTACCTAAACCCTCTACAAATCATGGAAAAATATCCTTTAGGGTTTAGAACCTTCAAATTGGCCCTTTGATGAGAGCCTCATCATGAACCCTAACTAGCACAATTTGATCTAAATAAGTGTAAAAAAGCTACAAAACCTAAAAAAAAGCCTAACTCAGAGAATTCTGAATTGAAGAATAAAATAAGTCATAAGAGGTAAAACTGCAATTTTACCAATGTGGTACACAAATAGGGTATCTAAGGGTCTAAACACAGGTCAAATGAGCTTAATAAGGAAGGAAGTGGGATGATCTGATCTGAAAAGGGTTATAGTAACTTTTAGGAATTAAATGACATTCTGTAACCCTAAAAATAAACTCACTTTAATTCATGAGATTTTAGGTAGAGTAAAAATCAACTAAACCCTCTAAAATTCATGGAAAAATACTCCATATGGATTAGAACCTTCAATTTGGCCTTTGCAACCTATTTTGACCTAAATTGAGAACCATGCCCAAATTTTAACTTAATTTGGGTTTCTACGCAAATTGATTGGTCAAACGTAGTCAAACCTAAAATCAAATTACACCATTGAATTCCTTAGGTTCAAATTAGGCTGATACAAAAATTTGGGCCTAAGAGAAGACCATCTTGACCGACTTTACAAATTGATCATCTTGAATTACTTTTTGATCCTTATCTTTTGAAAACCTTGCATTTAGCCCCATATCTTCCCCTTCGTTCTTTGCAGAACGGTCCTCCCTGCCACCCTGCATAGGCACCATACCTCCGGCAACCTTGCGCGGAGGATGGCGCCGCGCAGGGTATGGTAACCGCTCTAAGTAACGAACGGGGGGTTCCCTGTGTCGTCCTCTGTCGCAGGGACCCTCCCCTGTGACCGGCAGCTGCCTATGCCTCTCGTGCAAACGCACAAAAGGCATGGGTCTCTATCTCCGACCATCTCCGATGAGCACCCCACGTCGCTCCCTCAAAACCCTCTCCTCGCCAACACCTTTATAAGGAGTGGCAGGGGCTGCCGTCCCCTTCAAGCTAGCTTTGGCCGAAGAAAACCCCCCTACTTCGTCTCCTCTCACTCCGGTCAAACAGCCCAAGCTTCCGGCGATCTTTCCTCCTCCTCGTCGCTTTGCTGCCATACCTGCAGCAAAGCTCACTCTGCCCTGTCTTCCCATGCCAGGCTGCACCTGCTGGCGTCTCCAGATCTCCTCCTCGTCGTTACTCCTATTCTGGGCACCTTCGTCCCCAGCTCCGGCAGGCACGAGCCAGGCGTCTTCCTCTCCCTCTTCATCGACAAAGTAGGTAGGAACCTTCTCCTTACTCTCCTCTCACTTTTCCCCTCTTAAATTGGCACTTTAGACCCCTCGACTACCACTACCACCTCCATCTGCTCCACCTCCGGCCACCATCTCCGGCGAGGTCGCTCCACCTCCACAGGCCATTTCACCCCTCGTCGACAAGCCCAGAAGCTCCCCCTCACTCTACTCAAGCGTTTCCCCAACTCCATTCACCGCCCTTCACCTTCAGACCACCCCTCAAACACACCCACTTGCACCTCTACAGTGTGCCCTAGGCACACGGCCACAGCCACTTTGCCACCACGACAACCCCCGCACCACCTTCGCCGAACTCCGGCAAAGCTTCCTGAGCAATCTGACTTGGTCAGGAGCCCGTTTTCATGCTTTCAGGTCTTGGCCTCCTCGCCGCCATTGACGGACAGCAGGAGCTGCTTAGCGAGTAGCTCCAGGCTTTTTCAGCACCACGTGAAGGCTCCAAGCAACGCGGGGTACTTCCGCGAGTATGCCCAGGCCTTCAATTGGGGTCGCGAGCCTTCGCTGCTACCCTAATTGCCAGCGCCTTCTCGCCTGCGGGTGCGCGGAGCAGAGGTGGGACTTTAGTCCCACCTCGGAAGTGTGTAAGCGCACGCCCACACATAAATTGAAAAAGTGACATTAGCTGGTCGCCTCCGAATACACACGAGGTGAGGTCCCTCACCTATTCACCGCCCTCGTCCGTGAGCTCATCACCCGGATCAGGCGCGACCCAACCCGACACCCTTCTGTGCACTCCTCGCGCACCACCTACGTCGGTGCGCCTAGACCCGGGCACGCGATCCGACCCGATAACCCAGCTTTGGGAGAGCGTACCCAAGAGAGATTCAGAGAGAGAGAGACGCAGGGAGAGGGTAGAGTAGGTTTTGCGCTGAGCTTGTATGTGTGTGTGCAGAGAATAGGTGAGGGAGGAAGAAGGAAGGTGCCGCTGAAGAGAAGAAGGAAGGAAGAAAGAAAAAGAAGAGGAAGAGCAGCAGCTGAGACTTAGCCGTAGAGAAGAAGAAAGGAGAAGGAAGGAAGGAAAGAAGCTAAAGAAAAAAGGAAGAGCAGCACTGTAGCAACAGCACAGTTAAGGCGTCTGATTTCTGAATCGAACGTCGGAAAGAAAGGAAGGAGTGAAGAGCAGAGGACAGGCCATAAAAGAAAAGAAAGAGAAAAGAGAAGGAGGGAACCTCTGCAGAAAAGAAGAAGAAGATGCAGAAGAAAATCAGAGAAGAGAAGAAGAAGAAAGAAGAAGAAGGACTTAGCAGCTGAAGAAAGGAAAGAAAGAAGAGGAAGCCTTCGCAGCAAAGAAAAGAAGAAGACAAGCTGAAGAAGATAGCTGGCTGAAGAGAAGAAGAGCGAAGAAGAAAAAGCCAAGAAGAGAATTTTTTCCCTCTCTCTTTCTCTCTCTCCTTTGTCTTAATTCTTGTAAAACTTTATATATTGTGAATTCATATGCTTCTGGAATCATAGTTTGCTCCCTGAGTTCGACCTCGGGAAACTTTTATTTCCGAGTAATAAATTGTAAACTGGTAGCAGCTTTTCGTGATTTACTACAACGTCTAGAATTTAAAACCCTAGCGACGACCTGTAACCACCCTTTGAACTTATTTTGACCTAAATAGGGGTCTCAGTCAAATGTTTGTCCTAAATTGAGTTTTTGTGTAAATTGCCAAGTCAAACATGGTCGAACCCAAAATCTAACCTCACCATTGGATTCCTTAGGTCCAAATTAAATTTGTACCAAAATTTGGACCTAAGGAGAGTTCACCTTAACCTACTTACAAATCAGTCCATCCCAATTACATTCATACTCCTAACTTTTGAAAACTCTTGCAGACACCCCCTTAGCTTCCTCGTTGTTCTTTGCAATTAGGTCCCACTACCATTAGCGGAGGAAATCCTACTCTGGCGAGGATTCAAGGGAAAGAACTCCCTGATTCCTTAGAGAATCCCTCTCAAATTTGAAAGGAAGATTCTCTAAGGAATTCCCGTTCATGTGAACCCAATTTGGAGCTCCAATTCCTACCCAAGCTCTCATGTGAACGCATGAGAGATTTGGGTCTTTTCGACCTTCCAACTCCGACGACTTGCCCGTGCTTGGAAGCTTGCCTTCTAAGAACAAGGCCCTCCGCCAGGGGTTATAAAAGGGTGCCCTAATCCTTCCGTAGATCCCCAGCTTGGTTTGGCCAGAGATAACCCCCAATTCCCTCTCTTCTCCTCCAGCCAAACTCCCAGTGAGCTTTAGTGACCTCTACCTCCTCCTCTCATCGCTCTGCCACAATACTAGTGGCAGAGTTGTCTTTGCCTCCTTCATCCGCGTCGCACCATACCTGCGCATGCGCCAGCCTCCCTCTTGTTGTCGCCGTCCCCCTCCTACTGGGACCTTCGTCTCCGGCGACAGCAGGTACGAGCTGTCCTCCATCTCTTCCCCCTTCGTCCTTAAATTAGGTCAGGTACTTCCCCTCTCTCTCCTCTTCCTGTTTCCCCCTCTTTATTTCCTACAATATCCCTCGACGTTCACACACCACCATCACCTTCTCCACCTCTGACAGACCATCGGCGAGGTGCTTCCACCATTCCACACAACCATCCACCTAGCCAGCCACATTAAAAGCTTTGCCACGTCCCACTGATCATCTTCCCCCTTTCCATTGACCACCACACATTCCACACATTTCCCTCGAACACACCCATTTCCACAACCACAGAACGACCTAGGCACACATGCCCAAGCTGCCCTGTGCCATGCCAACGACCACACCACATTCGCCGTGTCACGGCGAAGCTTTCTGAGTGATTTGACAAGGCCGTGAGGCCGTTTTCTTGTAGACAGATACGGGTGCCTTGCCCGCCATTGGAGCGAGCTTGAAGAAGCTTGCAAGCTTCATCTAAGGCTCCAGGCTTCAGGTTTTTAGGTCCCAGACACACGGGCTTCCTTCGTGAACAACTCCAGCCCAGCAATTGGAAGCCAAGTCCCCGCATCTGCTGCAATCGAGTGCGTCACCTGCTGCAGGCGCGCATGAGAAGAAGGTGGGACATTTAGTCCCACCTCGGAAGTTTTCGAGCATGGAAGCGCTATAAGTGGAAAAAGTGCCAGGGGCTTAGCGCCTCCTGACACGGGGTGAGGTCCCACTCATCCCATACGCCTCATCCGCGACCCACACCTCTGCAGACCTGGTTACCGACCCGATTACCCATGCACTCCTCGCCTACCACCCACGTCGGTGGGCCTGGTCCTGGGAGTGCTAACCCGACCCGTTTACTCGAGAAGGCTCTGGGAGAGCCAGCCTGAGAGAGAAGAAAGAAGAGAGATCGCGGGAAGGGTATGGGGTAGGTTTTGCTCTCGGGAAAAAGAGGAAGAAAAAGCTAAGGGTGAAGAGAAAGGAAGAGGAAGGAGGAAGCCGCAAAGGAAGCCAAAGGAAGAAGAAGGAGAGGCAGAAGTCTGAGCAGCTAAGGAAGAGAAGGCTTAGCTGAAGAGAAGAAGCAAGGTTGAAGAAGAGCTGAAGTCAGAGACAGAAGAAGGAAGAAGTTAAGGCTAGAGAAAATCAGAGAAGAGAAAGAAGAAGAAACAGAGACGAAGAAAGAAGCCAAAGAAGAACGAAGAAGCTAAAGACAGAGAACAAAGAGATCTGATAGCACTGTAGCAAATACACATTTAAGACGTCTGATTTTCATATCAGACGTCCATATTTTTGCTTTTATACACATTGATATTTTGTGGATCTCTTTACATTGCCTACATCATAATTTTGATTCTTCATTGCATATTTTATCAAATTTGAAAGTTGTGTTCTTGATTTTTAAATCCCAATTTGCTCCCTGTGTTCGACCTCGGATTTATATTTTTCGAGTAATAAACTTTATTTGTTTTTGAAGCTATTTTGGCTATACTACGACGCATTTACTTTAAACCCGATTTTGCTTTGTAAACAGCGGACCCCACTGCGACGTCGCCCTGCCCCGTTCTCCGTCTTCTATCATCGTTCTCCGTCGTCCCGCATCTCACCACCTTCGTTCGGGTGCTACGTCAATGTGGTTCGTCCTCCAAGCAGTCGCCGAGGATGATAACTTCTCTCCACTTTCTCTTTACTGCTTTCTAAAGTAGGTTTACCGCTTTCTAGTTGCAAGATTTCCCGCTTTCTACTGTAGTGATTAGTTGTAATAGACATCATTCTGTGGTTATGAAATATCTGTTTATTCTATCTCTATTTTGTCTTTATTTGTAATATTCTCTCTCTCTCTCTCTCTTATATTCATTATTCTTTAAGTACATAGCTAGTTTTGAATAAATTCAACCAGCTAATCTGCTTCATGACAATAAAACAAACACGATTTTTAATTAAACGTCTGTCACCCTATATTCGACCCAGAATTCCTTTTGAGTTTCGGTAAAAATTATCTGTTGATGATTTTTCCTCGCAAATCTCACTACAACGACGGATTTTCCAAACTCAATCTATTTGCGACGACTCTCTGACTCAACACCTACATTATGTCTTCAGCTTGTGTGCAGCTTTATTCCATGGCTTCTGCTCCAGCCTTGTTATAGCTCTAGCTTCTATCTAGCATCTATCCAACTTCAAGCCATCTCTTAAGCTTATTATTACCTACAAACCAAATAATACACTAATTAGTATGTGATGAGAACCTCATCATGGACCCTAACTAGCTTACTTTGATCTAATAAAATGAACAAAAGCTCCTACATAACCTAAAGGAAGGCCTAATTCACGGAATTACTCATCTGAAAGGAAAACATGAAACAAGGGGAAAAACTGTAATTTTACCATTACAGTACATCAACGGGATTTCTAAGGGTCTATACATACGTCAATTGGACTTAATAAGAGAAAGAGTGGAATGGTTTAGTCAGAAAAGGGTTATGACGAAATCTAGGAATTAAATGACATTCAGTAACCCTAAAACAAACCTACTTTAATTCACAAGGTTCTAGGCAGGATAAAAATCAACTAAACCCTCTAAAATTCATATAAAAATATCCCCTAGGGTTTAGAATCTTCAATTTGGCCTTTATACCATATTTTGACCTAGATTGGGGTGCATGCCTAATATTTGACCTAATTTGGGTTTTTGTGCAAAAAATCTATTCAAACGTGGTCAAACCTAAAATCCAACTTCACCATTGGATTCCTCAGGTTCAAATTAGGTTTATACCAAAATTTGAACCTAAGGGAAGGTCATCTTGACCCACTTTGCAAATTGGTCCTCTAAATTACTTTCAGACCCTCAACTTTTTGAAACCCTTGCAAATTCCTCCCTAACTTCTTCACCTCTTTCTTCATTTCGGTCCCTATGCCATTAGCAGCAGGAGCCATACCTCCGGCGACTTCACGCGGAGGTATTTGCCTCATCTGCATGCGGAGTCGCCCCCAGACTTGAAAGGGAAGCTCCCTGCGAAGCCCCCTACCGCATGGGCAGCTCCCCATGCCCTGAAACCCACCATACTGTTGGTGCTAGAGCATCACGATCATTTTTTTGATGATAACAAAACACGTGTTATTTAACATTTGCAATTTGAGTCCTAGATTTCAGGTCAATTGCAAATGTGGACGTGTTTAGACGGAGTTCGAGCTCGCATCCAGAACGGATTGGAGGAGCTTGACGGAAAACAGAGGAGGTTCGCGTGGAGCGACAGATTGAAGATAGAAGACAAGAAGAATAGGATAGATTCTTTTTAATCCTTTCTTGTATCTCTTGTCTTTATTTTCTTGCTCTTTTTATTTTTCTTAGAATATTATGTTAATGAGCCTCAAAGTACCCTAACAGTAGTCCTAGGAACACCTGCACAACCCTAGGATACTAAGGTTTTCTGTAGAATACTTAGAAAACCAATATAGGGTTCAAACAGCACTTCCAGACGTCTAATTCCCAAATCAGACGTCTGATAATGTATTTTAAGACGTCTGACTGTTGTTTCAGACGTCTGATAACTGTTAGGCTGGACATAGTTAGTTCTGTCTGATGAAATCAGATGTCCAGACCTTAGACCAGACGTCTTAGGAGACGTCTGATGACTTTGCCAGACGTCCAATTAGTGGACTGTTGGCTGGCTTAGCGAACAGTCAAGAATGTGACCGTTAGAGCCTTATCAGACGTCCATAGGACTTTCCAGACGTCTGATAAAGGACCGTTTGGCCTCGGCTGACCCAAAATCTCTTCTCAGAGATTTTCTAGCCGTTGCAACGTTTGGAAAATCCATTCCCACAGTAAAAGTAGGTTTCTAGACGTCCAGACATAGTGCCAGACGTCCTATATGTCGTCTGATGGACTTGCGCTAGAACCCTGTTTAGATCTGATTCAAGTCAGGAGAAAACCCGCATAGAATCAGACGTCTTAAAGTGGCCTTCCAGACGTCTGATGCCATAGTTAGACGTCTGATCACCCTGTCAAATATAATCATTGTCCTGATTTCGTCCTGATTCTCTTGGGCTTTGTTTCCAACGGCTATAGAACCTTTCCTAAGCCTTCCAAAGCCTTCCTAAGGCCTCTATAAATAGAGGGGAACCTTTGCAACACACATACACACTTGGATACACTTAGCTACACACTTTCACACTCTTTTGCGTCCAGAAAAGATCTTGCTCTCCAAGCTTAAGCTCCATTCCCTTGAGAGCATCAAACCTTCGCGCACCCGCTCTCCCGCCGTTGTTCACGAGAGCGACATTGCGCCGTTGCGTGGCTCACGCACCCGCGTCATCGTCGACGCACTCCTTGCAAAGGGGAGTTTCCTAATTCCTATAGAAGCTAGGTTCATAATTACTTTGTTGGCTCTATAGGACTTGTTGTTTATTTTATCTTTGTTATTTAGTTGGGTATTCGCTTTGCGAATTCTCGTCTCCTTCGTGGGACAAAATCCTTCTCGTGGAGAGAAGGGGTTGAGGAACGCTACCCTCGTACTTGTAGCGTGGTTGTACTGAGGTTGAATCACCCTCATTTTAAAGTGATTCAGTTAGTGATTTTGATCAACTAGGTTGATCGGAAAATCCTAACTCGAGAGGGTTAGGTGGTGGTTTTCACCCGGTTTGGGTTTCCACCTAAAAATCTTTGTGTACTTTGTGTGATTGGTTTTATTCTGTGATATTGTTTATATTTATTTCCGCATTTTATTACGTCACCCCTCCTGGTAGGGCCCCGAAAAAAACTACACATACCTCTCGTGCGAACGCGTGAGAGGTATGGGTCTCCGATCGACCTTACCTCCGGCGTTGCTTTCCTGATGTTCCTGTGCGCTTCCCGCCCTGCTCGCGCCTATTTAAGGAAGAGCAAACCACGCCACTTCCTTCAAGCTCAAAATTGTCCAGAAATCTCCCTCAAATTCCTCTCCTCCTCACTCCAGCCGACTGCCCAAAGCTTCCGGCGACTCCTCCTCCCTCTCTCGTCACTCTGCCACCATACCAGTGGTAGAGCCAACTCCGCCGTTCTCCTCCGCGCCGCACCGTACTAGTGCGCGCCCTCCAGCCCTCCTTCTCGTCGCCGCTTCTTCCCCTGGGCATCTTCGTCTCCGGCGACGGCAGGCACTCGCCGCTCACCCTCCACCTCCCCCCTTCACTCTGAACTCCTTAGATAAGTTCCCCTTTCTCCCCTCTTCATTTCCCCCTTATCCATTTCCTAAATCAACTACTGCCACACGCTGACCACCATCACCCCCTTAACCTCTGGCAACCAACTCCGGCGAGTTCACTCCACCACCATAGACCACCTCCCTCCTCGCCGATCGGTCCCTAAGCTTCGCCTCACCTCACTGACCATTTCCCCTCACTCCACTCACCGCACCACCCACTAGAACCTCCCCCCGAACACACCCACCTGCACCTCCACAATGTGCCCTAGGCACGCGCCTACAGGCGTTCCCATGCCTCGCCAACCATATCTGCACATTCGCCACACCTTGGTGAAGCTCCCCAAGGCATCTGACAGAGCCGCGAGGTCGTGTTTGTGTTTTCAGGTGCGCTGCCCCTTTAGCCATTGACGCAGAAGCATGGAGCTCACAAGCTTCACTCCAGGTAGCGCGCTCCAGGCATAAGGGTTCCAGGTGATGCGCGGGGGTCTCACGCACGCATCCAGGTAGAGAGCAGGCTTATCGAGCGACTGCAACAGCGGCGATTGGGCGGAGTCCTCCTGCAGGCACGCAAGCAGAAGCAGGTAGGACATTTAGTCCCACCTCGGAAGTGGAAGGCCGCCTGCGCACGCATAAATTGTAAAACTGCATAGGGCTTATTGCCTCCAATTACACGGGGTGAGGTCCTTCTCCCGTATACCCGCCTCATCTGCGACCCACGCTACGCGGACTTGGCTGACCCATTTACCCTGTGCTCCTCACGCACCACCCACGCCAGTGCGCCTGGACCCGGGCACACGTAACTCGACCCGACTACCCGGCTTACTCTAAGAGAGCGAAGAGAGAAATAGAGAGAGAGAGAGACGCAGGGAGGGTAGGGGGTAGGTTTTGCTTCTTTGTGCCTGTGCAGGGAAGAAGGAGGAAGAGAAAGCAGCTGCGAGGAAGAGGAAGAGAAGAAGAAGAAGCCAGCTGAAGGAAGAAGAGGAAGCAGTTGAAGACTTAGCCGCGCCAAAGAAGAAGAAGAAGGCAAAGGAAGGAGCCAAAGAAGAAGAAGGAGGAGGCGTAGCACAGTGCAAGAAGAGAAGAAGAAGCTAAGGAGACTCAGCCTCAGAGAAAGAGAAGGACTTAGCCAAGAAAGAAGAAGGAAGAGGAAGAGCAGGAGCAGCCGCAGAGAAAGAAAGAAAGAAAGAAGAAGAAGAGGTGCGGCAGGGAGAAGCAGGAGCAGAAGAAAGAAGCAGGTTCAGCACTATAGTAGGAGTCAGTTAAGGCGTCTGACTCAAAGAATCAGACGTCTGAGAGAGAAAAGACAGTGAAAAGAGAAGGAAGAGAGAAAAGAAAAAGAAAGAGAGGAGAAGAAAGAAAGAAGAGAAAATTTCCTTTTACTCTCTAGATTTTTATACATTGTTGTTGACAATTGTAATATTTTGCTTCTAAAGATCGAATTTGCTCCGTGAGTTCAACCTCGGAATGTTTTCAAATTTCGAGTAATCAATAAATAAAATTGATAATCGTTTTTTGCATATACTACAACGTATCTATCCTTTTAAAACACGCGACGAAACAAACTACCTATCAGTATGAAATATTGACATTATTGTAGAAATATGTATGCAAAGCAATAAAGATGCATATTATGCAGCTGATGCATGAATTATGCAATAATCATGCTATGTTAACTTAATTTAGGTCATTTAAGTCCTATGATTGTTGCGTAATCACAGCACCGCTTTGATCATCGCCTATCCAGTGATGTTCAGCTATGCACATAATCGCCATAATTACGTTGATTGCCTCCTTCACATCCAACAGATCAGATCTCCCAAATCCTAACAAACTTCGACGCGGTGAATCCACCGTCGTCGGAGACGAAGATCACTATTACGGTGCATCTAGACATGATTGCGTCCAGATACCTTCACCAGAACCCTCCTCTCCACCTATAAATAGCCCCCTTACCCTTCAATTACAAAGGTCGATCCCCTACTTTCTTCCCCTACTGAGGCCAACAATAAACTATTCTCTCCTCCGTCTCAGGTGACCTCTCACCCCCTATTGGGGTGACTTCAGTGGAGACACTCGCCTCTCTCTCCTCTTCCTCTCCAACAACTGTGACGGAGCTCGAAGCATGCCAAATCTTCTTCCTCTCCGCTTCCTTTCTCGCCAGAGTTGTCTCTCCTCATTCCTCTGATTTCACTCTTGGCTCCGACATGCCAAAACCAGGGTACTTTCTCATCATTTCGTCTAGGTAATGGTAGCATTAGTTATAGCTAGTTTCATAGATTAGTTTTAGGTAAGTAATTAGTTAGTTTTAACTAGTTAAATACATGTTCTTGTCACGTCCTTCTTCGACTCCGGCAAGCCAATTCCGACTCGCTGGACTTCCACTCATCTTTCTGATCACTTAATCATCTTCTTTACCTCACCACAACTTCATCTCACCTTCTAATTTTCTAATTTATCACCTAATATGCCTAATCCATCAGCACCTCCACCTGAGAGCTTTGCTATCTACGGAGGAGCCTCAGAACACTCCTCACATCCAATTGGACCTTCCAACACTTTCATAACACTACTAGGGCCCCATTCGAACCCTTAAGTAGTTCAATTATTGCTTAAACCTAAAATGCCTAATTTCTCTTCAACTTCTTGAGCTTGCTATCAATGGTGGCTCAAGAAGAGTTTTCTCACCAATTCCTTCCACTCACATCATTGCAGACTTCTATTGGAGATTTCACCTCACTCAATTGAGTAAGGTGAATCCTTTTGAGCTCTGTCGAACTCAAGAGGTAGATTTTGTTGAATTCGAAGTCTATCCTTTGTGCTTTAATTGAAGTGTTTATTGAGTCTTTGAGGTTCTTGAGAACCTCAGGATTCTTTTTAGCTATTTCTTGATGTGTTTTATGGAGATTTGATCTCCATATGCATAATCCAGTCTTCACCGGAGCTCCGGTGAGCTCTGGCGAGTCCCAATGTGATCCACAACCTTCCAAACTTCCTGTAAAGCTCCAAATCATCGATTCTCTGATTTATTGATTTAACTGTACTGATAGCCTCTATCTTCCTCAACTCCGGTAGAGCTGAGGAGACTTTTCTAAGTAGTTTTAGACTAAGGCAACGAGTCAAGAAGCTTCACTAGAACTTAGGGATTCTAAGTATGACCTTAAAATTGACTGACATTTTTGTTTTGAGCTATCGAATAACCTCACCTGAGATCTCAGGCAGTGGACTTTTAATCTTATATTAGAAGAGTCAAATTTCGATTTTGATGATTCAAGCGAGTTTCTAAGATGATTTACAACATATCTGGACAATTAGTTGAATTTGAGAAGCTGTATAGCTGAAAGTCAACCTCTGAGCTTGAGTGGTCAACCTAAGGTAGTTCTTCAACTTCAAAGTTTCTGATCTTAGTTTCATAAGTTAATTCTTACTCCTTAGGTTGTTAGGAGTTGGTTGGAATAAATTTGAGCAAGTTTTGATGTAGGTTAAGGTATGATTCAGTCCCTATTTAGTTTGGGTTCAAACTGAAACCCATTGGTGTTGAATGTCAATTTGTCAAGTTTTGATCTCGATTTCTACTTAGATCAATTCGTTAGGAGCCCCTAAGCTGCTCTAGATTGATTTTAGAGGCTTTTACTTTTCTATTAGGCTTTATAACTATGAGATCAGACACTCTCAGCTTGAGATCAAGAGCTTTGAAGTTTCTTTGAGCTTCCTTGTACCTCAAAACCTTTTCTAGTTCGTGTAGAATGGTTTGAGTTAGTTGTCTGAGCTTTCAATTGAGAGAATAGTTGAGATAGTTAGTGATGGGAACACCATCATGAGCCATAACTAGTTCAATTTGGTCTGAGAAAGTCAATAAAAGCTCATACATATCAGTAAGAAGGTCTCTTGGGCAGATTGAGTTATTTTGAGAAGAAAAGAAGAATAAAAGGTTATTTATGCAATTTTACCAGTAATCCACAAATACAGAATAACCATGGGATTTTTCAGGGGTTAATAAAGGTCAAATATGCATTTAAGTCTAATAAGAAGGTCCATGTAGACAGAAACAGGTTTTCATGTATTTCAAGAATTAAATGACATTTGAAATCCTAAAAATAGACTCACTTAATCTACTGAGGTTCTGGTCAAGATAAAATTCACATAAACCATCTAAAATTTCATATAAAAATATTCTCTAGGATTTAGCATCTTTGAATTGACCATCATAACTCGTTCTGACCCAAAACAGAGTCATAGACAGACTATTGCCTTAATTTTGATTTTTACATAAATTACCCAATCAAAATAGGTCAAAACCAAAATCTAACTTCACCATTGGATTCCTTGGGTCTAAATTAGATTTGTATCAAAATTTGGGCCCAATCTAAGATTATTTCGACCTAGTTTGCATTTTAGTCCAAGTCTGACTCTTATTCTCTTAAATAACCCCTTAGCTTTTGAAATTATTACAAAAACCCCCTAACTTCTTCATCTTCTTCACAGAGATGCCCCTTCCGCCATTACTGTGTGAACCCATGAACCACCGACCTTCAATGAAGAGATTCTCCTTGATTTCACAGTGAAACCCTTCCAAATTTGGAAGGAAGATCTTGAGAAGTTGCTCTTCAATCTGAGGTAGGTCTTGCTTTCCAAATCTCATCCAAGAGTTCATGCGAACTCTTGGAAATCCTAAACCTATTCTGTGATTTCCAAGCTTTCCAAGGTTGGTTACCAAGCTTGAAAGCTCGCCCTCTGGCCTATAAAAGACCCTTTTGGCATTCCCCTCTTCTTCAGCGAGAAATTGAGCCAAATCTAGCCCTATTTCCTCTCCTCCTCGGCTCGCTCAGCCTCGCTCCGACGACCCCTTCCTCCGAGCTTCTTCACCGGACGTCACGAACTATAGCCGGCCGATGTCGACTCCCCAGCTTCTTCTGCCCTTGACATACCCCCGAGGTGCTTCCTCCCCCTTCACCGTTGCCATTCTCTCCCACCGGAGCTCCCTTCGTCTCTGGCGCCGGCCATACCAGACCCGGTGTCGCTCCTCCTCGTCGTCCGCTACCTACTCAGATCAACTCCCTAGCTCCGCTACTTCACAACTTCGTCTTCGCCACTCTGACTCAACCACCGCATCGCTTCCCACGAATTCGTCTTCCACCTCGCCGACATACCTCTGGCGAGCCCTAGCGGCTTCCACATGCACTCAAACACGCCGCTCCACACCTCTGCCTCATCACGACAATCAAATGCCCTCACTCACCGAGGGCTATTGATCCCCTTATAGCTCCACTGAACACACATGCCTTCACCTTCACTCACGGCCTTCGCCCGAAGGTTCCTAACCACGCCACCACACCTAAACACCTGCACTGCACTTGTTGTCACCCTACGACTCTTTTGAAATCCTATGAAGCAGCCGTGAGGCTCTTTTTTGGATTTTCAGGTGCCGGCCCCCATTGCCATTAAAGAACCTCCTTCGAAGAGAGCTCCAAAGCTTGTTCTTCGTCTACCGCTCCAGGTCTCAACATCAGGAGACGCGGAATCACTCCAGCAGCTCGTGTGGACAGAAGATTGAGGGTGTTGACCACCCTTGTGCTCGAATTGAACGAAGGAGCAGCTTTGCGATTGCCTGAAGAACGGTGTGGGATTTTAGTCTCACATCATTAGTTGATGAACTCCCGTAGCGGCATAAAAGGAAAAAGTGACCTGGACCCATCGCCCAATACACGAGGGGTCGGGTCCCTCCATTCACTGCCTTCACTCCTTAGCTACGCACACGTTAGGTAGCCCTGGCCCATGGTATCCGCAGAACCCGATTACCCGAATACCTACCTGGTTGAGAGAAAGAGAAGAGGAGGAAAGGAGAGAAAGAGAGAGTGGGGAAAAGGGGGTTTTGCTCCTGAAAACCCCCAACACTTAGCCAAAATTCTTGAGTTTCTTCCCTTGTGCATGAAGAGAAAAGAGAGAAGAAAAAAAGAGCCTAAGGCAGGAGAAAGAAAAGAAGAAGAAGAAGCCAAGGAGAGAAAGGAAAGGAAGAAGAGGAGCAGCTGAAGAAGAAGCCAAGAAGTAGAGTGCCCTCTTGGCACTGTAGCATCTGGATGGTTAAGCCGTCTGATCTCTGACAAGGAGTGCACTGTGCACTCAATTTACGTGGCATTTGGTTGACTAGTACTATTGCATTATTTAGTATAATTGTAACAAGGTAATTTGGTGATTCAAATTACCATTTTACCCTAATCTTTTTTACTACATTGACTCTTGATTCTATATTTATATCCTTTGTGCTTGAAATTTCCATTATATTGCTATATTGTGCTTGGAATTGCAATCTTGAGTGTTCAATTACTACTTGCTCCCAACGTTCGACCTCGGATTTCTTTCGAGCTATAAATTTTAAGTGTTCTTCGCGATTTATCGGCTATACTAAAATGCATTACTTTTAAAACCCTGATTAAGAGCGAGCAACAATTAGGTCTATTCTTAATTCTTCCTCTATTTAGTTACAACAGCACAAACTTGTCATCAAGTCATGTTGAGTCTTTGATTTGAAGGATCAAATCTGATCCTTTTGATCTAATTTAGACATGTAATTGAAAGACCTATCAAAGGGCTTTCGATTGAGCCCTTAATCTAGTCATTCGGAGTTCTATGCTGCTGGGAATTGATTATTACAGTTGACTTAGAGCTAAGCTGAGCACATGAAGAGAAGGGATATACATGGTCCCACATCGGAGGAATTGAAGCCACCACAAGCGTATATAATGAATTGAGCCCATGGGACACTCAGTCATCACGAATACTGGGTGCATGATCTCAAGCGTGTGTGTGCATACGTGGCAGGTGCATGCATACTTAGACCCACAACCTAGGTCTATAAAACCCATTCATCCATACCCACACATGTTCATGCACACACATTCATGCACACATTGCTTAGACCCTAAGTAAGAGGTCTATCCTCTTAGTCGACTACCTGAGAAAGATCTTATCTCTTTGATCTTTCTTTTGGAAAGATCAAAAGAGATAAGATCTTTTATGACCTAATCTACACCTTTGATCCTATCATCTAAGGCCCTCCTCCTACACCCATAGCCGGCCACCTATGGCTTCCTTGGGAAGCCATATGGATGACCAACCACTCACACACACACACCCTTGGATCATCATCCAAGGGGAACCACTCCCTTGAGTTGTTAGCCTATATCTGATGCGAAGAAAAGCGTGATTTGTAAAAAGCAAGTTTTGAGTTGTAACACGCTAATTTGCAATCGCTTTTAAATTTGTAAACCTAGATAGTGGTGGTATCTAGGGTTGTCAAAGGAGGCGGGAATTAACTTTTTAAGAATCTTGCTTAACAAAATAGAAATCATCTTTCTTTTTAGGTTTTTGGATATAAGATTTTTTTGGGTTTTTTAAATAACGGGCAATTACGCAAATGCATGCGGGAAAACAAGCACACCTAATTGCTAATACTAGTACCTAAGTGACAAAAAAAATGGCCTCTCTCGAAGCTCACCCTAGGTACGTGGAGACCTAGGGTAATTAGAGATGAGTGAAAAGTGCTAGAAACAACAATTAGCAAACATGCAACAAAAATGAAAGAAGGCAACTTTAATTAAGTAGAATTATATTTTACAAAAGACAAGTAGAGGAATGCTTCTACTCTAAAATGAAAATACAAAAAAAGTAAAACACAAATCCTCTTGATGATGGTGGTAAAGAGGAGAGAGTCCTTGCTCCAAGCTTAGTTGCTCATGGGATTAAAAAGGGTCTCTCCAACTCCTTCCTTGATTAGCTCCTCCAAGGTGGTGTCTTCCTTGGCAAGCCCTAAGGGGGGGTGTGCCCTTGCTCCTCCAAGGGTGGATGATTTCCACCCACAAAACTCCTCTTATGGTGGTGTGCACCACCCTCAAGACCTCCTCCTAAGAACTTCCTTGCCTGGCTGCTCCTCTGGCTGGTGGTGGAACAAGAGAGAATGGAAGAGGGGAAGGCACCAAGGGGATAGAGTGTCCCCTTAATCTTCTTCTTCTTCTCCTTCTTCTCTTGGCTGTGAGTATGGTGGGAGGAAAGTGGAGAATTATCAAGCCAAAGGATGAAGAAAATGGTGGTGGTTATGGATCTTTTTATAGAGTAGAGGGGGTGGAGGTTGGTGTTGACTATGGTTAAGGGAAGAGTGGTGTTATGGATGGTTGGGATATGGAAGTTGGTGGATGGATGGTGGATTAGGGTTGGCGCGGAGGTAGAAGGATGCATGAGGTGGTAGTTATGGTGGGTGGAGTAGAGCTGGCGCCAACTCTATGTGGGTTAGAGTTATGGGTTGGTTGATGTGTTGTATGGCTAGGATTAGGTTATAAGGTGGTAGTTAGGAGATGAGTGACTAGGGTAAGTTGGCACCAATTTAAGGGATGTGTGGAGGTTTGGTTAAGGGATTTGGTGCCAACTTTAGGTGGGTTTAGGTGGGTTAAGTGGCATGAGATTTGTGAAGGGCTAGGATGGTTCCATGTGGTGGTGGTTGTGGGATCAAGGGTAGATATAAATGGTGCCAAGGTGAAGGGGTGTTTTGGCACCATTTATATGGTGGTTAGGGTGATGTTAGGTGGCGCCAAGTATAGGTTTCTAGAAGGGGGTTAGGTGTAGGGTTAGGATAGGTTTAAGGGAGATGTGTAGGGCTAGGATGTGGGTGTGTTTTGGTGCCAAAAGAGGGTGGTTCTGGAAGGGTGAGTTGATGCCAAAACAAGGTGGTTGTTGAGGGGCCAAGGGATGCATGTTGGTTGGCGCCAACATAGGTAAGAGTAGGTGGAGCTAGGTGGACTAGTTAGGTGATGAGGTGGAGTTAGGTTGTAGGTGGTGGATGGCCAGTGGGAGCTGAGATGTAGCTAAGCTAAGCTATCTAAGCTAACTTGTCTTGTAGTTGAGTGGAGGAGGTGGAATGGAGCTAGGGTTTAGGGAAGAGGAGCTGAGGAAGGAATGTCTGGAGCTGGTAGCTGCTGAAGGGAGTTGCAGGGAGCTACTTTAGCTAGCTTAGCTTGCTAGTTCTTTGTTAGCTACTAAGCCAAGCTAAAGTGAGCTAGCTTCTGCTGAAATATGCTGAGGTGGCCTGGGTCTGATCTTCCCAGGGAGGACCTAGCTAGCTGGAGTAGCTAAGTAGCTTAGCTCAACTAGGTTGAGCTAAGTGGAGTCCCCGAGAGCTGGACTTGAGCTAGCCTGAGCTGTATGAAGTCATCTTCAGTTGACTTGAGTTGAGTGGAGCTAGAAGTAACTGGATCTGAGCTGAGGCGGACTCCAGTCAACTTAACTGAGCTAGCTAGAGCTCCCAATGAACTAATTAGAGCTAAGGTGAGCTAGACTCAACTAAGTTGAGCATGATCTGAGCTAACTTGAGCTAGTGTGAGCTAAGATGAGTTGAATGGAGCTAACCCTAACTCAGGTGAGTTGCTATCCAGCTATGATGAGCTAAATTTGGCTGGGTCCCAGCTGGAATGAGTTTCCTCTTCACCAGTTGCCTTCTTGAGTGCTAGGGATTTAGGGATCTGATTATCTGTTGATGTAAACACATTTACACTACTTAAAATGTCTATTTATGCATGTTCTTAAGCATAGGATTGCATTTCATGATATAAATATTGCATAACATGCATCATCTTGCATTTAGAGTAGTTTGAATAAAATGGAGGTTAATTATCTCCTTTTATGTGCTTGAACAGGGCAAACATTTTTCGGGGCCTTGGATCAAAGATCCAACCGTATGAATGTGATCAGGGTGACGATTGGAGTTCAACGACTCCAAGATCGCCCTAATCAAGCATCCGTAGCATCAGATAGTGACCCGGGAACCCTAGAAGATCAAGGGCCAGGATGGTGTAAATCCGCACTTCAGATGACAAATCCGACCGCACGGATGAATTTGGATCGACGATCGCAGCCTAACAACACAAAAATCGAGTCAATCCGACATCCGTGGCACCATCTACAACTTCCAGAAGATGGATGGCCAAGATGGCGCCATCTTAGCCGCCCAAACGGCCGCTTGCATTTTGTGAAGGCCCCCTCCCGATCGCTCTCCGCCGTCAGATGGAGATCCAACGGCTGTGGTCGCTCGCGCTTAAAAGCGTCCGCGCGACCATTTCGTCCGTGTAGTGCAGCGGCGACGCAGCCGCGGGCGAAGCAGAGGTCGCGGGTTCGAGCCGTGGTGAGGGGGTGGAAGGCGTGGGTGAGCGGGCGCGGATGAGTGTCAGATGGAGATCCAACGGCTGCGCGCACCCAATAGCGCTGACGCGCGATTGGACGCCGGCGCGTAACGAGCAATCGCACGCGCCAAGCGGGTGGGCTGCAACGGATGAAGGCGCGATTTAAGCCGTTCGATCTCGCGATCGGACGGCTGAAAAGTGCTGGACGTGCGCGGGCGTTGAGGAGCGGGCAGCCGAGGAGGCGCGCGTGGGCGCGGAGGCGACGCTCACGTCGGGGCTTTAGTGACGGATTTATCCGTCACTAAAGACCCATCTTTTATTATTTTGAAGTTATAATGTCCATTTTGCCCCCACTCCTTGCAACTATAAAAGGAGACCCCCTCCATACGAAATTCTCATCCTTTCTTTCTCCTCTCTACCCCTCCAAAGCTCAAAAGAAGCTTGTCCCACACTCGGGATGCTTCTTGCGAGATAAAGTCCAATTTTCGTTCCCCTTCGGAAGTGGATCCCGCGACGACGACGGCATGCTGCTCCGTTCTCGTTCTTCTGCTTCGTCCTCCTTCGTCCTGCTTCGTTCTCCTTCGTCCAGGCGTCGTCCCGTCCGGCTCGTCCTCCAAGCAATCGTCGAGGAGGATAACTTCTCTCTCCCATTCTTATTTACAGCTTTTCTAGTGTAAAATTTTTCCTGCTTTATAGTGTAATTGATTTCCGCTTTCTAGTGTAACTTTTATAAATAGTTGAAATATTGAATGAATGTTCTCTTTCTTTCTTTCTCTCTCTCTTTTTAGTCTGATAGCTCCATTGTAATTATATCGCCTTGCTTAACAAAAATCCTAAAAAAATATAATTGCAAATATAGATCAACGTAGCCTCCCTGTGTTCGACCCGGAATTATTTTCGGTATAAATTTTATTTGTTAAACACGAATTCTTCGCTTTTTGAACTACAACGACAGGTTTTCCAAAACCAAACACGTAAGCGTAGCGATTCACGAAAAATACCGTTCAACATCTGTTCATCCTTAACACTCAAATAAACGTGTAAAAAATACAACAAAATATGTAATGCATGCCTAACCTAATTAATGCCTAAATGCAGCCCAAAAATCCATTTGCGAAATTAAAATCCTAAGAGCTAGGTTTGTTTTAGGGCATAAGAATGATGATAAACTAACGTTTATCAATACCTAACCCTTAGATCTAGAGCCTACGACCCTCATTAAACCCACATTTCTATAAAAAGACCTAGCCTCTACAACTTAGAAGTAATTTAGCCTTAGTATAGTTTAGTCTACCATAGTCCACGCCCACCCCCTCTCTCTACCTGCAAGCTCTCTGTTCTTCTTCTTCTTCTTCGTCCTGGCACCTTGGATTTGAAGCTTTGCCAGAAGATTTGCATAAGCATCCCTTAAGCAACTCCGCTCTCTCTCCCTCTCTCTACTCTTTCTTTAGTTTATTTACTTTGATTCATATCTGTAATCTTACTATAGATTTCATTTGTAAGACTCTCTCTTCAAGATAGCAATAAAGTTCATTATTTTTGTGATAGCTTGATTTGATTATCTTCTCGAAAGGTTTAAAATATCAACTGCCTCCCTGTGTTCTACTCGAGCTCATTGTAGTTCGGTATTAAAAATTTAATTGAACACTTTATTTACATGCTACAACGATTGCGTATATTTTAATCGCGTAGATTTGGTGAGCATCAGTCCCCGACACGTGGACAATGGTGGTGATGAAAAGAATCTAGTTGGTTGGGAATAGAAACTGAGACATGGGCATTAGCTGAGGGTGGTGGCTCAACTAGAGAAGGATTGGGGTTTGAGGACAGGCTCTCGTTGAGCTTTGGATACCATGCTAGAAGAATAGAGGTAAGGTAAAAAAACTCTCGATCTCCCATTTTATTGTGCGTTGATCTCATCTATTTATAGAGTTGATTACAAATGTTGATAACAATATTTCATTGGTTTGTTGCATGGGAAGTTTGATTTGATCCGAATAATGATGAAACATGTAGGATTTAGTTGGGAGATATTTAGGGTTACAAGATATTTTTGGTGAGATTTGTTGTTATCCTAATAGATACGACCTTTGGCTAGAATATCATAACCATTTGCAAGGGAAAAAATTACAAGCCTAATCCTAACAATAACTCATAGGCATAACAAGATCGGGTTGCCCTACAACATCGACGCTACCGATGTCATTATGCCAACACAAATGGGACCAATGCTTGATTATGAAACTCGCAACCAACTCTAACACTTAAATAGGCATGCACATCTAGAAATCTCATCCTATATTTAGAAAAAGCTAAAACATTCAAGAAGAAAAATAGAGGCAAGAAAAAATGAAGAACGAAAACTTGAGACTTGGGTATTTTGAACTACATTCATGATTTTCTTTGCACCAATCAAAATGACGAAAGCATTTTCCATCATGAATGAAGGTTAAGAATCAAATGAGGAAATGCAAATATCTTGTTCTTTTAACCAATCATAAGAGATCTCATCAAAAATCAAAAGTAGAGACACAAAATTCCTAAGATAAATTCTATAATTTCAAGATAAATTTATAATAAAAAATAATATTCTCTGAACCAATTTCAAAATAAATTTAGGTTATCCTTCCTTTAAAATTAGATACTAAAATTAAAGCAAAATTATTATAACCTTAGATTACAAGAGTAAAAAGCAGCGTAACGATGAGAGCCCCTCACCATCAAATAAACAAAAGGGGCACAGGAGAAAAACGGCAGTGCACCCGCTCAAAAGCCCAGAACCCTCGTCGTCTCGGCTTTCCTCACACCGCACCGCCTCTCATGGCGCAACCACTCCCGTCCGCCGAGCCGATGCCATTCGCAGTTTTCGTCGACACGAGCCTCGAGACTCACCTCGCCGTCCTCGTTTCACCCGACGACACCGTCCTCGAGCTCAAGAGTATCGCTTCTCTTCTCTCTCTCTCCCACTTCGATCTATCCGAAGTAGTTGTCGTCACCGCCTTTCTGATCCAATCTGTTGAATGTCTCTGGAAATTGTCGCAACGTGGATAAGACGGTTCGTTTCTCGAGAAATGCGGTTTCGATGTTCTCTAAAATCATGTAAAAGCGTGAGAAAGAAGCTTGCACATGATGTATGGAATAGAAATCCAACTATAAGGGATTCGGATATAGCTACCGAGTTTGGTAGCCTCTGTTAATGTAGTTATATCTCAACATGGAATGTTGCTTGTCTGTTTTACTTGTCGCGGTCGATGTGTTCTTGCATCTTATGCACAGTCGGATCTATAGGTTTGTGCTCGTATGAGCACCGTGGAGGGGTTTGATACCTATAGTGCTGATTTCTAGTATGCAATGAGAGTGTCTAGGCAGAAAGTAGGTGTTATTTATCTGGTCGAGTTGCTTGTATATCAACTTACGTCCTCGGGTGGACCGGAATTTTCTTTCGCCCACTATTTTGAGAATCTTTGTTTTGCTTTCTAGTAGTTGCAGGTTGGTCAAAACATTACCAGTTAAATCATGCCATCACCTATATGTGAACTCGTTGAGTTACGATGCTTGGATCTTGACGAATCTTGGGAGGGTTTTTATATATATGCCTTTACAATCTTTGCAAACGCGGTTTGTCCCTACAAAATCTGCATTTATACTGATGCATCTATAAAGTTATATTCTTAGTGGTAAATTAATGCCTATCTAGTTGAAGTCAGTGAAAATGGCCCTTTACTTTAATTGAGAATGTTAAGAAGTACTTAATTTGCCCCTATTTTGTTATCTAATTTATGGAACACGTCATACCCCAAAAAATAACCTGAATTCCACCTTCTTGCCTCACAAGATGCCCTCTTCTTCATCTTGCCTCATCCTTATCTTCATCAATACCTTGTCGTTAGACTGCCCATGGGTGCGCCACTCACAGACAAGCTCATGATAGTTGGAATTATCAGGGAAGATCCGCCAAGAGATCCTCAATGCTTGGATGTGGTCATGCTTGCAAAGAGAGGGGGCACCAATGAGGAAAGGACAAGCACAGGGGATCTTATAGTTAGACTCCATAGAGTAGAAGTGAAGGACCTTGGAGAGGTGACCAGTGTTGAAGAGGCAAAGGATAGCATTGGAGAAGGCGAGGAGTGAAAGCCTCTCACTATCCATGTATAGGTACATGATCTTGAACTTGCCTTTCCTAGCTCTCCCTCAATATCATAGTTTGGAGAATTAGAAGACACAGGAGAGAAGGGGCTCGGTGAAGGTGTATGTGGGGTGGGGGGCGGGGAGGCGATGGGGTGGAAATGGTTGAGAAAGGGGGAAGGGATTGTATGAGATGGAGGTAAGGGTGGAGTGGAAGGGAACAACAGGCAAACACAATTCGATAGGCAGGTAGTAAAGGTGGTGGTCGAGAGGGATCCGACAATGTTATGGGTGAGTGGACAATAATTGAATTGTACCTTGAGGAGCTTCATGTGATTTTTGTATATTATAAGTGTGCATATAGGTGTTTGTGATTTGCCCATTACCTGGTCCATAAGCAAACTAATAATTGTAAATAAAATCCTATAGCTTTGTTTTTATCATCTAGGCATAGGTGTAGGGCGCTTTATCTTTGTCCATGACCGTTGGCATCTCCTTTGTCCAAGAGTCAAGACTATCAACTTCTACTCTATCCATGCTCATTGCATGGAGGGACATCTCTATCCAAGATTTGTGGCCTTACTCTATTCCGAAGCACTTCATGAATCCCTCTATCTACAATCACTACATAGGGTCTCTAGCCACCTAGCAACCATGTTTGACATCTATGATCACTCCTTCATGACGTTCGCTGTCGATTCCCTTATTTGGGATGAACCTACCTTTTTTTTCATGTTAAGTAGTGATAAGTCCATATGATGCTTTCTAATTGGTTGCTGCACCCTTGTCTTATGGTCGTGTAGTCTTTGAATTTGCCATCTCCTTTGACTTTTATGTTGATTCATGTGCTTATGCTCTCTTCATTGGTTTTGCTCATTTGGCTTCTGATCATACTTGATGTCATTGCAATTTTCCTCTTGCTCTTGCCAGAGCCTGAGAATTCATATGCCTTTTGTTTGTCTGAGTTTTCACGCAATACTTTTTAATGCATTAGAGATCTTGCGTTTCTTCTTTATTGGCGGCCCACTCATTAACCACATCCATGACGTTTGGCAAGACAAGACAAAATTATCTTTTATTTCCTAATACGCTTAGTAAAATAATTTTTGTCAAATTAACCATTGGGAATTACTAAGGGAAAACCTTGATCCTTTTATCCATTGCCAATGAGTTGTCATATTGATGGCACAATGCTCGAGCTTTGAAGCTTTCAAAATTCTTGGAGGGGAAGGTTGCAAAAAATGTCAAGGTTACAAGTGATAAAAGGAAGGGTGCCTCTATCTCTTCTTAAGAGAACCATCTCGTTCTAGACCCTAACTATTGTAAGTAGTTTGCTTTAGATCAAGAACTCATCAACAACAACAACAACAACAACAACAACCAAGCCCTTTCTCACACTGAGTGGGGTCGATTATACAGATTCTTTGCCTCCACATAGATCGATTTTGAGTCATTTCAGGACTTAAATTAATGTAATTGAGGTTATATTTAATAGTTTTCTTCCAACACTTGTTTGGTCTTCCTTGTCCCCTTTTAGCAGGTTCAGCCTCCAACTTCTTGCATCTCCTTACTGGAGCATCTAGTGGCCTTCTTTATATATGTCCAAACCATCTTAGGCGTGTCTCTTTCATTTTATCCTCTATCAGTGCCACCCTAACCTTTAAAATTTACATCTTTGAAAAACTCATCAATTAGTTTAAAATTTAAATTTATACTTTCTAAAGAAGTTGTCACTCGGGTTGTTTGTGTGTGAATTGCTAAGAGTTGTAGAACTATCTTAGCAAATGGATGGTGGAGGCCAAGGTTATTAGTTGTAATTTGAATAGGTTTGCACCAAACAAGCAAGAATAGGCGTGGTCAAGTTTTGCAATATTTAATGAGCTCACATGGGTTAGGTGAGTGCTCACTGCCTTGGCTTGAGAGAGGAATATCGGACATTTGTCACTATAGTCACCATCATGACACCCTTTTCTACCTCTGATGAATTGGAGTGCTCTTTTATGTGTAGTACGATAACCTTCTTCTGAAATCCAAGAATAGTTTAGATTTGCTGATTTGAGAACTCTGAAGCACTAAAATGTAAACATTGTCTTAATTGGTTGTGGATGTGGCTTAGGCCATATTTGTGGTCATGGATGAGGTCATAATTAGACAATTATCCAATCTCATTCATCATTAAAACTATCTTCTTATGGTGGATGGATTTAGCCTTTGCAAGCTAGAGTTTGAGGATATGATAGTCAATGCACTAAATTATCATTATTTTCCTTTTGAATAAATGTCATGATTTTGACAGATTTTTTGCTAATTGCTAGTACTTCTCACTCTTGAAAAAGAGTACATGTTGCCATGTGATTATCACACAGATAATCACCTTTCCTCTTTTTTTTAAAAAAGAAGAGTCCATGTTGCTAATCATAATGAAGCACATATAACCATAAACATAAAACAACATTATGTTAATGCCTCATTTGCTGCTTTAGTATCTTTTGTTGTATGACATCCTTTTAATGTGGATTCACATAGAACATCGCATTGCCATACAAATATTTTATATAGGATAAATATTAGGCCTAAATTGAGAAGTGTTGCACCCCCTTAAAATGAGTGCACGTACATCACACCTTCAATGTGGTTGCTAGAGCTTTGAGTGAAGTAGAGATAGGCCATCGGCTTGGATCTGCTAAATGTAAAGAATGATGTTGAGATTCCATCATAAGCTGCTTGATCCTAATTGTATGTAAACTGCCCCTTCGCCCCCTAACTATAGTGGTGTAAAAAGTTCTTTCCTTTTCAACAAATAAAAGGGAGTTCTTTTTGGTTTCGTTTGATTTTCTATGGTAGGACAAATGAATAGGAGGGGATGGTCCTTTCATTACATATATAGAAGTCATACTAGAAGTGAAGATGGTCTTATGACTTAATGAGGATAATTGCTTGTTTGACCGATGAATTGTGTATAGATGATGTGCAACTTTGAAGATTGGCTAGTAGACACTAGTGCTAGAAGCCAAAAAGTTGTTTTTGTTTCATAAAAACGTTTATTATGGGAAAGGACAAGTTTTCAGTGTGATGACATTTGTACCCTATCACTTACATTATAGACAATTTTTGCACTTGTGTTGGTTTTGTTCATTAATGTTATTTATGTCCTTCTATGCAATGTTGTCTTTTGTCGATTTCCCACTTCTTAGATGATCACAATGCTTACAATCTTTTTACTAAGCCTTGTGTTTTCTTGAAGGAACATGGATTCGGAAAGAGCCGCATTGAGGGGAAATTGCAAGTTCACATATGGGTTTTTTAGGACCCTACTATTTGCAACAAAACTCTTATTCAATTCGTGTCCTTTATAATCTATGCATACACTGAAGGAAGGTGCGAGCTGCAGTGTTTCAACACGTCACCCTCATTCATAAAAAAAAAATCAATCTCGTCTCCCATCGCTCTCTCCCATTCCTTCTTCTACGTAACCTCCACCAACACCCACATCTCTCATCCTATCCCCCATCTCTCCCCGTACCACCACGTAACCTCCACCAACATCCATCTCTCTCTCCTGAGTAAGATATTTAACATATATATTATAAATAAAAAAATTAGGTATGAACAAATGACATCCAACATACAACTTACACCATCTCTTGCCACGTGTTTGACCCTCTTCTGTCTTCTCTATTTCTCTTCCCTACTAAAGCGAGCTCATCCCATTATAAAAAAAAAACAAAAACCACTCCCCTAATCCAAACATCTTCCCAACGTAAATAAAGAAAAACCTCTCCTCCTTTCATCCGAGTAATTAATTTGGCTTTTTAAAAATATAGCATTTTTACCATTATAAAATTTTCTTATAATGGTGAAAAAAATTTCATAAAAAATCCCTTCCCACCAAAATAAATTTTACGAAAAGATCTTTACTTTCCCTCAAAAACAAATCCCACGGAAGGTTCCACCGTTATATATTTTTACTCCAAAATCAACTGAATTGTTGTCGATTGAGGAAAATCATGTGTGTCTTTGGTACATTTAACAATACCCCCATGATTTATATTATTATTTTTACTCATCAAATTTGCTCATCCCATTATAAAAAAAACCTCTCTTCCCCTAATTCGAGTAATTAATGTCATCTCATCATTAAAAAAACCTCTCCTCTCGATTCGAGTAATTAATTTGATTTCTAAAAGTATGACATTTTTATCATCATAAATTTTAGTCGTAATGTCAAAAAAAATCTCATAAAAAATCCCTTCCCCCAAAACAATTTTTATGAAAAAAATCTTCACTTTTCCTCGAAAACAAATCCTACGGAAGGCTCCACCGTTATATATTTGTACTCCAAAATCAATTGGATGGTTGTCGATTGAGGAAAATCATATGTGACTTTTGCTACATTTTTTTTTTGAAATTTTGACAATACTCTCATAATTTATGTTATTATAAATAAAAGTTAAATTATAAATTAAATTTCATTAGAGTGAACTTGTGAACTTTTTGAATATTTAGTCAAATTGTATATTATAATTAGATATATGAAAGTTCCATAAACTCTTGCAACGAAGTGCGGGTATACCACTAGTTCTACCAATAATAAAGCTCTCATGGCTACCTTCCAACAATGGCATCATTGTTTAGATCAATATGGTTTTCATTCCTTAAAAATCATTTAATTTTGGGAAGACCACTTAGTTAGATTTATCTTTGTTTGCTTGTGGGACTTCTAGTGTGCTAGAACTTGTGCCCAATGAATTTTCAAGGCCAACTCCTTTCATTGCATTATCTCATTCATTCTACCATATTATTTTTGTTGATGACTTTTCTGGATATGCCTACATATATATTTTGTGAAGGAAAAATCTAAAGTCTAACTATCTTGTCAAATTGAAACTTCTGTTGATTTTTCAGTCTAAACTAAATATTTCCATTGTGATTGTGGTGGTGAATATATATCATATTAATTCAGTTTTTTTTAAAACAATAATGGCATCATACATCAAAGATGTTGTCCAAGAACATCCTTAGATAATGGAGTTGTAGAAAGAACATATCACATATTCATCACATTACACTTAGCATGCTGCATGCTAAAGGGATGCTGAATATCCTTGGCCTAAAGCTTTTCGCATGGTGGTTTTCCTTTTTTTTTTTTTTTAAGGATTTTCCTACTTAATAGAATTCTTTTACAGGCATTGGATCAGAAAATTCCTTATGAAATACTCTACTCTCAATCATCGAATCATGGCTTGCTTTGCCTGTTTGGTAGTATTGTTTATGTTCATTTGGGCAGGAACACACGAGATAAGCTAGATTTGTGAGATAAGCTAGATTCAAGAGCAGTACAATATTAATTTGTTGGCTTTGATGAATAGATAAATAGTTATAGATGCTTTTTTGTTGAAAAGCAGGCTATAGATGCTTTTATCTGCCATTGCAGAATTTTCATTTATCCCGGCATATAAGAAGGTGGCGTTGAGTGAATCTGATAATATGGTATTAGAAGACATTTTGCCACCTAGAGAATGAAGGATTGAATGCCAAAGATAACGAACAAATCCTTGTATGCCTCAAATGACCTAATTGTTCGTCCCCACCCTCCAGTGAAAGAATTGATCTTTTTGCTTGTTTATTTCTTGAAACTTCTTCATTCTGCTGATCTATCTCTTTCACTGGTATTCTATTTTTCTTTTGTCAATCATAATTGATCACAAGTGGTTGATTTGATTAGGTTAGTGTCCTTATGGGTGGTGATTTTATGACCCTTAAGCACTTGCCCATTTTTTTGGTCATAAATGGGGTGGGCAATTAGTTGAGGATCAACCACAAGCTATTGCGTCATCTTTGGTCTTGGATGAAAATGTTGTTATAAAATATAAATAATTGGAAACAAAGTATAAAAAATATAAGAATGTTGAACACTTGGGTTTACGTGGAAACTCCACTTACGAAGACCAAGGAGAAAATCATAAGAGAAGTTCTCCTATGGGCGTGTTTTTTTGTATTCTTCTCAAAGATAAATAAAGGGGGTATAATAGCCGATTTATAGGCACCACTCACACACACAAACCCACAATATAAGATGTGAGACTAAATATGGCCCACTACAATTCTTCACGTCAACACTCCCCCTCAAATTTGAGCATGGAATGCTCAACTTATATACAATAAATCCTCATTTTACAAAGTAGAACAAAACATACAACTCAAATTGATGCTGTTGGGTCACTTCTTCCTCGCATTCGGTGTCGTTGGCTTTCTTGCAAGTAGGTGGGTGTAGGTCGAAGTTCAAAGATGATTTGCTGAAGTTGGCTTTGATACCTGTGCCTTCCATTTTGAGGACTCTGAAAGAGGTGTCTCATGGAGACCAAGACATGAGCCTCTTCCACACTAAAACTCAAAAAAAGAGTTTTCTCCTTTGGAGATCGAAATAGTGGCCCTTTCCTTTAAGGACCAACAAAGAAAGTGAGTCTCTCATGCGGGAACCTCAAAAAGAGTAGAGTCTTGTATGGGTTCATAATAGGCTCTCTCACTCTCCCTTTCTCACATACCATATGGGATAAGAAATAAAATAGAGAAGAAAAATAAAAAAATCAAATAGAGGAGCTTTTCCCCTCTTCTTTTTTTTTTCTTTTGTTTTTCTCTATATTTTTTCCTTTTCTTCCTCCTTTTTTTGTCTTATTCTTTTCCTATTTTTTTCCTTTCTCCTTTTTATTCTTTCCTTTTTTTTTCAGCTTTTGTATAGCCAACAAGCTAAAAAAACCAAAAAAAAGGAAAGCAGAGAAGAGTTAAAAAAAGACAAAATATCTTATCTCTTTTGTTAGGATTCGAACAAACCCATCCACTCTTCTTCATCACGAGTGCTCCTTCATCGCCACCTTGCCCTTCAAAGCCTTTTCACCTTCCCCATTGAGATTTCCGTGTGATCAATGATCTCGACGCCATCATCAACCCATGGGTCACCTCGCACGCCTCTTGGCGCATGGCTTCGCGCAATCATTGCCTTGTCGTCCTTGCCGTTGTCTCTAGGTCTAGCTCCTTCATCAACTCCAGCGCATTGCTAATCAATGTTGCTAGGGGTTACCCTCGACCCCCAGTGCTGCGACCTTGTCGGTAGTGGGGAGCCGCATCGCTGTAGAGGGTCCAAGATCACCACTGTTGTGATCGCAACCGTCTAGAGTGTTATCGGGGCCTCAGGATCGATGGCCTTGACAGCTCCCTTGCCACCGCCAGTGATTTAAATGCCGTCGGCAAGGCCTTTTTTGGGAAAAGCCCATGCTGACATGGCAAAGGTGTCGAAATGCAGGGATATTGTCGACATGTCATCGGCATGGTCGGCATGCTAGCGAAATCGATGGTCATGCCGACGCTGCTGCTGGTTTTTTTTACTACTTTTGTCATTTTTGTCGGCATGCATCTGCATGCCCTCGGCATTTCAAATAGGCATTTCGACGACATGCCCTCGGCATGTCCACAAAATGCACACTTGGAATTTTATCAGCACAGCATCCAAATCGGCATTTCGAACTTTGGCCACCGTAGGTGCTCCATGTACCTTACGATCTCTCGCAAGATCGCACATAGCCGTGTGATCACCTTCTTCGCTAAGATGACATCATTGAGCAACTGCAAGAGGCACAAGCGGAGGTCTCTTCTAATCGCACCTCTTTCGATCGAGGTCTCGACCTTTTCTTCCCCTTTCTTTTCTTTGCCTCCATCAGTAGAGGCACGAGGGGTCACCTCTTCTCATTCAACTTCACTACCTTGCGGCAACGTGTGTCACCCTCCATTCACCACGATCACCATCGACTCCTCTGCTTTGCACCTTCTCTTTTGTCGCACCCTCTTTTTGCACCTCCGACTCTTCTTCCATGGGCTCTAGATCTGGGCCTCGCATAGCCTGCCTAGATCTGGTCTTTGTGATCCTCCTCTCTCAATAGGGTTCCAAGAACTTGAAATGAGAACACCATTGGGATGATGCCACGAATATGACAGATCCTCCTCCCAAAACTCATGAATAATGATAAAACTCAGAATAACAAACACAATGATGAACTTGAGAACAAATCCAAGAAACAACTTACTCTGATACTATGTTATAAAATCTAAATAAGCGAAAATGAACAAAGTATCAAAAACATAAAAATGTGGAACGCTTAGGTTTATGTGGAAACTTTATTCATGAAGAGTGGGGAGAAAACCACAGAAGAAGTGCCTCTATGGACGTATTTCTCTATATACTTCTCAAAGATAAATGAAGGGGTACAATAGCCTATTTATAGGCACCACTTACGCACACAAACTCAATACAAGATGTGGGACTAAATATGGCCCATTACAGTTCTTCACTTCAACAGCTATTAAGATCATTGCTTCCCTTGAGTTAGAGACCAATACTGTCGCATGTGACTCTCAATTCCGATCTCTGCATTCTTTTTCCTATTTTTTTCTTGAAAGGAAGATTTGGCATCCTTATTCTCAACATTGTAGATGAGTATGATATTATTGTCACCAATGCTCGAAGAGGGGCAATCACTTCATAAGAAACACCTAGTATGTTGAAGCCTGCTATTATCACCTATCAGTGCAACTGCTTTGGCTATACCACTCAGATAAGGGTTATTGAACCTCAGGCCACCAATCCCTCATTATTAATAGACATTGCAGAAAACAATGTTTGTGCCATACAAGAAGAAATGAAAGCAATGAGGCAAAATTGAACTCAAGTACTTATGCCTTGACCATCTTATAAAAGTGTTGTTGGATTCAAAGAGGTATAGAAACTGAGTATGTCTGATAAGACCATGGAGAAATTTAAAGCTTGATTTGTTGCTAAAGGCTTTACTTAGCAATATTTTAAATATCTCAACAAAACTACCAGTCCAATAATTGAAAATTGTCATATCCAAAGAGTCTTGAACCTTTCCTTCTGTCATGGTTGGAGATTGCATTAGCTTGATGATGTTAGAAATGCCTCGCATCATGGAGATCTCGAGAAAGGTGGTTTTGTGGAACAACTTGATGGATTCAAATATATGAACCAAAATGGTTATGTTTGCAGGCTTCAACAATCGATTATGGCCTTAAGCAAGCTTTACAAACATGATTCTTCAATTTCCACAAAGCATTGCTTGGCTTGGGGTTTCAATAGTTTCTTGTAAATTACTCGGTTTATTTTTGGGAAAGGGAAAATCATAGTATTGCTCCTTCATTATGTTGATTACATAGTGGTTATGAGGAACTCTGACACCATCCTTTTTTTTTGGTGAGAGGAACTCTTACACCAACATCGATAGCTTAGAAAGGGAACTTAGATATTTTGTGTGTATTGAGATTGACAGGACTGATGATATAATGACCTTGACACAGCATAATCATACTCTGGATTCCTTAGGTGGTTCAATTGCTATAGTATGAACTGGTTTCTATTCCAAACTTGGTCACAAGACAAGTTGTTCAAAGTTGACACTTATATGATTGCTGATCTTGTCAAATTTTGCAGCATGGTAAGAACAATTTAAATATCTTACCATCACTCACCCTAAAATCATTTTCGCTGTTAATCAGGTCTCTTGGTACATGCATTCCCCTAATATCAACCATCTTGAAGCCATGAAATATATTTTTAGCTATGTCAGTGGAACAAGCATGGAAAAGTTCTGTAAAGGCTGTCATTTGGCACAAGGACATGGTAGTCTTGTTGGCTTCTCTGATGTTGATTGGGGTGGAGGCTTTGACAATTGAAGATATGTCACTAGATATTGCATTTTCCTTGTGAAAAATTTAGTACTTTGAAGAGCTGAAAATCACAGTATGGCTAGATTGGTGCAGGAACTGAGTATTGTACTCTAGTGTCTACAATTAGCATTTTGGATTCTTGTCATTCTAAATTATTTTGGAATTTCCAACTAACGCGCTGCCATTTTCTGAGACAATTGTAGTGTCTGTCCTCTAGTTGTCAATCCTGTATTCCATGATTGGTTCATACATATTTAGATTGACCATTATTACCATTATTTTGTTAGGGAAAAGACACAAATTAGGGAACAATCTAACACGTTCTTGCAGAAAATTGAATTGCTGATATCTGAGTGAAGCACATTGCAATAATGACTTTCTCCAAGCCCTTTTCAAAAATAATGACTTTCTCCAAGCTTGTCAACCCTATCCTTTGTTTGCAGGGGGATGATAGATTCATTTTATGAGGGGCTCTGTGTAATTTTTGTATACTTACTAAGTGTGTATGGGTGTATGTATTTTACCAATTACGTAGGCCACAAGTTTTTTTTTTTTTTTAAAGATAGGCCACGGGTAAATTAATGAATGTAAATAAAACCTAGGGCCGTCTCTTTTGACCATTGAGAGGTAATTCTAGGTGTAGACATAGGATGGTATACCGTCATCTTGAATTGCATTTCCAAATATCTTGTTCTACTTCTCCTTGGTTTGTTCCTTTCTTCAGATAGGTGGGATGGAAGTCTTGATGGAGGAGGTGGAGGTAGGAGGAGAGTTGGAGAAGTTAGATCGAGACGATGGAGGAGGGTTGAATTGGAGAAAGAGAGTGTTTTTCGCCTTTATCTTTAACTATGTCTGAGTAGTTGGATTACATTAAAATTCATAGTAACTTGACTTTAGTTGTGATTAACCCAACCTTTAAGTTCAGTCCAAAAGACCTACTACCTCCGTGCTCTTGTCCAAAGCAAAGAGAAGGCAAAAAAGCACCTAAGAAGTAGTAGCATGCTTTGGTCGAAAGGCAACCACTAGGTTCCTTGGAATGATTAGGTAAAGAGTAAGCTTTTCCTCTGGGATCTGACGCATCTGTGAAGAAACCTTCCATTCTTTTCGCCCCTTCACATTGGCGGTGAGTGGAGTGTCAAAAAAAATATTTTGTTCTATTCATGAGAGAAAAGAATGATGTGAAGAACTAGAACTTGGAGTTTTATTATTGTAGAACTCAAGTAAAAATAATGGGATTTGATCTCTTCATATAGAGAGACCGATCCTGCTCTCAAATCTTAATACAATATTCTAAATAAAGTAAAACATATCTTAAACCAAACAGAGTCAAATCCTAAACATATTTCTAAAGGGATAATCCCAAAATAGAAAACATGAAAATAGAAAGAGGATAATTTGGCAAGTTGCTTTCTTCTTTAGTCAATGTGGGGATCTTTTGAGATCTCCAATGTGGAGATTCACGAGATGTCCAGCACTCCCCCCTAAGTTGGACGTCTCCAGCTTGCAAAAGAACACCAAGCAGTAGTATGTGTGTAGGCCTTGCGCACAAGGACGGTCTTTAAACTTTGAACTTGACTAGAGACAATAGTTGGGGAGCGTTCCCAAGCATATGGTGGTCGCCTCACCTCCAGGAGAACCTCTCACCTTGGAGAAGAATAAACAACTGGACTTGGAAATATCAATGTTTTAACCGTCGGCAAGGGTAGTTTTGGAAATCGACCTTGCCAATATGCAGTCGGTGTTGAAATGCGGGGATGCGAGCTGTTTCGTTGGCATACCGACGGTATGGTTGGCATGCCGGCGCATGCCACTGTGGATTTGCTGTTTGAAGGGAACTCAGGGAAGAGGCATGCGGGAAGTTCGAAATTCGGAAAATTTGAAATGGGTGTTTCAGGGGGAAGCTGGATTGGGGCTACTGTTCGGAGGGAACCCAGGGAAGGGAGGCACAGAAGGGAACACACACACGCACAAAATAAGGGGATTTTGACATCATTTTAAGTATTTATGTGATTTTATACACAAATTTTTTTTGAGTATTTTAACATCATTTTGAGTATTTATGTGATTTTTTGTTGGCATATTGTTGACATGCCCTCGACATTCTCACGGTTTGCCCTTGGCATAGCCATCGAAAAACGGGTATTTTCACGGCATGCCGAAATGCACACTTAGAATTTCATCGGTACAGCGTCGAAATCGGCATTTCGAACCTTGCTTGGAATTTGTGTTTGAGCACAATTCTTGTACTTAACATATGCTCCCCCCTTTTGATGCAAGTGGGATTGGACCATGCATGTAGATCATGCACATACTTTTGCATGCTTGCGGACTTCTTCAAGCATACAAACAATCTTTCTTCATCAAGGAATATCCAACACCCGTGGAGTTGGAGCAAAAACTGAGTTGGAGAGTTTGATGGAAGACAATTCCATGCATTGAAAAGTAGAATTGATTGTAGGAGTTGATCCCAAGTACAAATTATAACTGAATTAGACGAAGATCATAGCAAAAGTAGCGGTCACATACGGGAAATGTTCCCAAGCGATAGTGGAGGCCTTGCTTAGTATTTTTTTCAATTTTCATGCCACAGGATGTGTGGATCAATAGCAAATTGACTACATGCTTATGCGTGCGTGACAAGGGAGTAGCACACTAAGCTACGCGAAACATTAGTACAAGCATGCTAGGTGTGTAAGATTGATGCTGTTTGTGCGAAGATGCACACAGAAAACAATGACATGTGCTGGTGCATGTAGGTACTGGGTACAGGTGCACACTAGTGTGTGCACTAGACTTGTGCAATGCGCGTGTGGATTGCGTATAGGGAGAATTTGATTGTGCACGAGTTGCATTCATAAACTATATTGTGCGTGCATGGTTTGCACGTAGATTAAAGAAATCTGCATATGTGTATTCTTCAGGCACGAAGGAGATGCATGGTGATGGTGCATACAAAGAACATGCGAAGAAGATTGTGTGCAGGAGAGAGCGTTGACGGTCCCTAAGATTGTTCCTTCTATAATACCAAGTGAAAAAACTAGAACTTAGAGTTTTAGTATTGTAGAACTCAAGTAGAAACAATGGGATGAGATCTCTTTATATAAAGGGACCAATCCTACTCTCAAATCCTAATACAACCTTCTAAATAAAGTAAAATATATCTCAAGCCAAAGCAAATCAAATCCTAAACACACTTCCTAAAGGGATAATCCTAAAATAGAAAACATGAAAATAGAAGGAGGATAATTTGGCAAGTTGCTTTCATCTCCTCTACTCAGTGTATGGATCTTGTAAGACCTCTAATGCGGAGATGCACGAATTCTCTGATAATAAAATAGAAATTTCATGTATTCTTCTACTCTTTCATATGGTATCAGGGTGCATCCATCTTGAGAGCCCAACATGTTCTACCATGCATCTTGATTGTGCCTAGAGGTCGAGAGACCTTTCTTGTGCGTGGAAATCTTCCACGTGTGAACCTATAAGCTATGGTGACACCAAGGCAAGGCCTTGGCACTTCTCTAACATCAGCTTGTGAAAAGAAGGGATCGTGAGACCCTCTCTTCTCCCTGCATGACCTCTCTTTCCACGCTGAAGCTTGTGTGTGGGAATATCCCACGTATGGTTGGGTTTTTTAATCGAGAACCCTCAGTTTCTTTCACACCAACCCCTGTGTAGGATTTTCTTTCTCCTGTGCTAAACTATTGTTGATGAAGAGCACCCATTATGACCTCTTTAGCAGCTTTAGAGGAGCCACTATTAATGCAGGCCCAACTAGAATTCCTACAATCTTTGTTGAAGCTAGAAGAGACATCTACATCTATGGCCATTGCAACTACTGCAAAGGTTGTCGATGTCGTGGTTATTTCACTTGTACCTGAAGGAAGGTGCTAAAATCCTAGGCCTTGTCATTCCTAAAGAGGATGATGATCGATGGCTGGGAAACTGAGCAAAAGGCTTAGCCCCACCAATGGTAGCCTTAACCCAATTTTTTTTTCCTTCTCCAAGCGTGAAGATTTTCCTAGAGAAAAAGTAACTACCATATGCTTGGGATCGTCTCCCCTACATTGTTGCCTGCTTGGGATTGATTACACTATGGAATTGTCTACTACTATAGCTGATTTTAAGGATGAAAATGGATCTAGATTCGAATCAAATATCTGGATATCGGATATGAATTTGAATAGTGAAACTCTCAAAATTTTGGATTCGGATTTGGATTTTATGGGAAAAAATCGCATTCGGATTCGGATATCCAATTATATACATTTGGATTCAAATTCAAGTTTGATTTTGGATTCAGCATCACCTTCCACTTCAACATGTACTCATCATAGCTATATATAAATTTGCTTGAAGGGAGTTAACCTACCACTTAATCAATGGATATTATGGTTTCATAATGTGCTCTCTTTCTTGAAATTTCAAGTTAACATCATCACTAGTAGAAGCACTAAAATCTATTAGTTGAACCACCGTAAATCAAAATTAGCACGGTTTTTTAAAATCTTGCTTTAATATTAATTATATACGTATGAAATTTAGAAATAGACATATAGAATGTATTTTTTTCTTATTGATTTTTTATTCTTATTTTATCATTCTTTATTTTATAAAATGTATTTTAATTTAATTACTCTTACATAGTTAACTAATGATTCATTCTTTTCTTATATTTATAAAAAAGCTAATAATCTATACGTATCGACTATTGATACTTATATGGAATAACCACTTTTACAAGAGGTATTAATCTTTAGATAACGAAGCCATTTAAGTTCATTCCACCCTTTATAGCAATATTAGTTTCCATTAACATACAAAATATTGGTACTCCTACAATTTTTTTTAAAATTTTTGTTTCATTATATTTGTTTAATAAATAATTGTTTTTTGAGAAAGTTTGTCTTATAAAAATTGGATTTAGATCATATTCGAGTCTAATCAATACCAAATTCATATTTGCATTCAATCCATATCTGATTTGAATTCGATTAATATCCGAACTTCCTATTCGACTTCGATTCATATCTGATTTCATTAGGATATGGTAATAAAAAATTCTATATGACATAATATTCGAATTTGAATCCAAATTCAATTTTGGAAAACAAATACGAATATGGAAATATCTATATTTGAACCGAATCCGACCTGATTTCATCCTTAGTTGCTTGGGGTTGTCTCCTAGATTACTACTGCTTGGGACTGTCTCCTTGATTACAACTCTAGTATGTGGTCAAGTTCGAAGTTCCGACTATCCGTGTGTGCAACATGGACTCAAGTGCTCTCTTGCAAGTAGGAGATGTCCATCTGCGGGGGGGGGGGGGGGGGGGGGGGGGGATGTGTTGGAGATTGGCTTGATCTCCTCATTGGAGATTGTGGAGATCTTCCAAGATCCTCCACGATGAGTAGAGGAGAAGAAAACTCCTCTTTCCTATTATACATTTTCCATGTTTTATGGTTTCTTATTATAGGATTATCTCTTTAGTAAAATATTTGTTAGGAGTTGATTTGATTATGTTAGAGATATGCTTTACTATTTTTAGAAGATTGTGTGAGATTTGTAATGGGGGTTTGGTTTCTCCTTATAAAGAGACTAAATCCCTTCATTTGTCTTTGAGTTTCAATAATAAAGAACTCCAAGTTTCTTCCACAAATAAAAAATGTAATTGCAATGGTAGCAGAGCTTGTTTGTTTTGTTTATTTTTCCCATGAGGTGTAACATCTCCTATTGAGTATTTTCTTTTTCCTTTGATCCCAGGAAAGGTTGTGATGGAGCATGCTAGCGGCTTTCCAGAAATTGGTGCTATAACTATTCTTGCAATAAAGGTATTTTATAGAAACTTTTGAAGGGTTAGGTAACATGGAGCTGCATATTCTTTTCAAAAAAAAAAAAAAAGAGCTGCATATTATTGAACAAGGATAATGACAATGCATTTTAAAGACCCATATGAATAAATGTCTTGAATAAATTGATGGGGGAGTTGTATAATTCGGAGTTCTTCCACAAATCTTGTTTTATTTGCAATCATGAGATAGGTGGTGGGGCAGTGGGATTCGCTGTTCTAGTTTCATTCTTTTCCTCTCAAGAGAGAGAGAGGTAATCAACAAGATTTTAGCTACTCTGAGATGAGCTATTTTATAGATAAGCATCAACCAAAGTGAAGATCTATCCCTTGTTCTTTATTTTAATTCAATACTTAGTGAAGAACTGATTCTCTCTTTCACTGTTTGCAATTGTGAACATATCTGATCTCCTCTTATTTCTAGTTTTCTTTTTTGTTTTTCAGGAAAAAATACTACCTTTAGACTTCTCATTCGTTTGTGGATCTTTTATTCTTTTGATTCATTCAGGTAAAGAGGAGGGCTGCTTTGTATCGGTTGTCGGAATCAATGAAGGTAAGAGATGCTTTTGTTGGCATTAAGGGATCTCGATTTCTATATGTGGACGCTGCACAAAGCGTTGATGTCAAGACTTTGGCAGCAAAGTCTTCAGTGGGTGTCTTGGGTGCAAAAGTTGAGAAACTGGGTAAATCATATATGCTTCAGACTGAACCTGGTGCTGGTGATGCTTCACAAAGCATTCCAAATACCAGGCACTGTTCTGCTAATGACATCCAATTACTTGATGATGATTCTGCAAACAATGATCAGAATTTAGAGCTTGTAAGCCCTTCTGTTTACAAAGAATTCTCCCCTGGAAGCCCCTCACCAGCACATAATCTTGAGGAGAAAATCCCAAGGTCTGAGTTTCACGCAACTGAGAGTGATAAACCTATTGCAGTGGAAAGTAATAGATTGAAAGATGTAACAATTTCCGAAAACGATTTAACCGATCCTTCATCTGGTCAAGAAATAAGAGAGGGTTCAAGTATAGTAGAACATGGCCTAGCCAATGCAGATATCCAGTCAAAATCTGACATGATGATTGATCTGGGAGAAAATGGTACCCGAGGCAAACCATGTGAAAACCTTCCCTTTGATGCAAAGGAGGAATGCACGGAGGTTCCATTGACATCAAGTACACAACATACAAAGAGGATGATAGACTTTGCTGGTAATGAGAAAAAGAGAAAAGGGAGTAAGAAGCTGAAAGGGAAAAAATCTACCGAAGATTGCTTAAAGACCCAGTTAGAGGTAGCTGGGATTGAGTCCAACAAATACGACCATGATCTGGAAAATGTATCCAGAAAGGAGTCTCCCATTGACGCTCAAAATAATACTGAAGGTTCTCTTGATGACTTGGCTGATCAATTTGAGAAGACAAAAGGGACAACTGACTGCAATGTGAAAAATCGAGACAAGAAGCAGATAGGAAAAGATTCTGCTGAAGATGGAGTGGAAATGGGAACAGAGCTAACTGGGCTTGAGTCTAATGAACTCAAACCTTTGTCAGAAAAGATACTTGAATTGGTACCTCATCATGTGGATGTCCAAAACAAAATGGCACGTACTGTTGACAAGTTGTTTGATCAACCCCGGGATTCCAATGAAATTACAGCCCATGTTGAGAGTAAGAATTTGGAGACACTGGTCACTGATAAAAAAAGGCACAAGAAATCAAAAGGAAAAAAATCTGTTGAAGATGGTGCTCAAATCCAGCCACAGGCTGTTGGCTCCAAGGCTAATGAACTGGAGCCTAACCGGGAGAAAATACCAGGGAAAGCATCTCAGTGTTTACTGCCTGAACACCCAATTGAACCTAATGTTGATGAGTTGGCTGATAACTCCTTGAAATTCAAGGAAAAAAATGTGTGCTCATCACCCAAGAAAACAATGCAAAGAAAAAGGAAGAAGAGACATCATCAAGTAGATTATGAGTCACTTGCTGAAGCTGATGAACACCCTCACAAATCTGGTATGGTTTTTATTTTTTTGTGGCTTGAAAAGCGTATAATTCTGGTGAATGCTTGATCAATCATTATTATCATGAGAAAAACCTTCTTTTTCTGCAGAAGAGCAGATTATTGGAGAGAAATCCAAATCTGAAAATATGGAAGTTTCTGGTCAAGAATTTAACTCAACGTTAGTTGATGAAGTGCCTAACGAGAAGATTACTCCTAAAGATGTAGAATCTGGGGTGCCGTCAAAGAAAAAAGTAAAGAAGCCCCGACACAAGCAGAGCTTGGATTCAGACAAAGAGCAGACTCTGACATCAATGATGGAGAACGCAACCTATGTGCAAATTCCAACTATTGATGGCCATCCTAGAGAGTCGCCTGCTCCTATTGATGATCATTCTGTTCAAACATCTGAAGTGGTGCTTGACATTGGAGAATCTGCTCATAAAGTTACCAATAAGAGTTCTATCAAAGCAGAGTTGGTTGGTTCTTCCAATGCTAATAAGTCACACCTTAATGAATCTTCCACAGATTTTATTGTTGGATCATCTCTTGACTCTTCAAACAAGAATGTAGTGCCTGATAGTTGTAATCTGCCACTAAAGGGAGATGACAAGAAGGCTGCAAAAGATCATGACCAGTGTTTGGCTGTGGATGAAGCCGGTGAAATTCTGGCCGATATGCGAAACAAAGTTCCACCGGTTGCTAAGAGCAAATCTAAACGTCAGAAGAAGCTGAAGGAAACTATAAAGCCTAAGCATGATGCAAGCAATAATGAAAGTAACTGCTTTTTAGAAGGACATCAATCTTTTAGATATGCTGGTGATAATGCCATTGATTTACAACCTAGCAGAGAAGAAAGCTTGAATTTTGTTTCCAGAGATCCTATAGATGCTAATTCTGGAAAGCCTCGAAATGGCAGAAAAAAAAAATCACATTCCAGTAATAAAGAGCCACCCAAAGCACTTGCACCTGAATACAGTGAGGTTCTCAGATCTGGAACTCCTAATTCTGCAAAGCAAGTTACTGAAGATCACTCTGATGAAAATGTTTTGTCTTTGAAGGTTACAGGAGAAGACATTCAAAAAGAGCCAGAGGAGAATATTGATGACTCTGAAAGAAATCCAAAGATTCTGGAAATAATTGATGGCAAGGCATCCCGACATCGCAGGAAGAAAGGTAAAAATGACCCTCCCAATCAGAGATCCTTAGACATTGGTACTGTGCATTCTTCCGAGCACCAAGTCACTCAGGAACTGCAAAAGAGGTTGGATCAGGGCATTGCTTACAAAAATGCTGTAGATTGTGAGAAAATGTGCCACAAATCTGCTGAAGGCTTTGAATCCTCGGAGAAAAAACATCGTCGAAACAAGAAAAAAACTGAAAAGGTTAAACCATCTGATCCAATCTTCAGACAGTCTGAAGTAACTGATGCAGGAAAACATGCCCTTCCAGTGTACCAAGATGCTGCTGGTTTGGATTCCTCAAATAATCTTGAAGACACTGGTGCTTGCAGAGATCATGGCAAATTGGAATCCCTTGTCCCAAATGGCATCCCACAAAATGGCAATGGTGATTGTAGCCATGTTGCTAAACAATTTCCTGAAGTTAACAAGCAGGGTGACAGTAAGTATCCTGTTGAAGAATCCAGTGCAGTACTTTCCCAGTTAAAATCTCCAAACAGCCAGACTGCAGAAGATGGGGTGATTCTGCACTCAGTTTCACCTGGGTCAGATGTAGGAAAACATGACTTTGTAGATGTATTCTTGCCGAAACCAGACAGCCAAGGTTTTTGCGCTCCTCCAGAAGAGATGATCACCAATGGTGCTGATGCTGGGAAAGAACAAAAAGTGAAGTCCAAAGTATTGAAAGGAAAAAAAAAGTCTAGTGCAAGCCGTCCGGATTTCTCTCCTGATTTAGCAAGTGCTCTAAATTCCCCTGATTCTGGTCATGAGAAGAAGCTTCAAGGTAGTGCTACAAGGGGATGCAGCACAAAAGAGCCTAAAGCTGTAACAGAATGTGGTGATGAATTGGAAAGAAGGCAAGAAAAATCTGACATCCCTCATTCTAGTAACCAAATAGAAAGAATTAAAAAGATGGAGGCTGGTGAAGCACCATCTGAAAAGTTTGATGCTGGTTCACATGCTGTTCAGCCTGGAATTAGAATGGAATGCAATACCAAAGAACTTGCAAATCCTGTTGCATCAAGTGATAGTACAGAAGATGATACTCCTTGTAATGCCCAACGTTATTGTGTTGCTGTCAGAAAAGTTCCATGCGGAAGAGTAGGATATTCTTTGAAAGATTCTAATAAGGGATTTCTTCCTGCCAAAGACCATATTTTTGATGATGATAGCAGCTCAAGTTCAGAAGGCGCACTCCATAGGGCAGCTTTAAAAGGTTACCACTCTGATTCATTTTCATCTTCGGAGTCCAATATGGACTTGGATGACACATTATCATCTCAAGCAAAAGTTATAGACTACAGAGGTAAAGTTATCCTTGTAGTTGCATGATTTCATGAATATATCTAATTGGAATGTTCAATGTTCATTCTCCTTAAAAGTTGCCCCTTTATTATTTCCAGAATTTACTCAAAATTATCTCTGGGATTTGAATTTCTATAGTATATGCTTTTCATTTGTTTACAGTTTCGAAATTCATGGCTTCTCTATTCAAGATTTCAGAAGCCATATGAACCCTATTTGTTTACTTGCTTGGTGGAGCTTTTTCTTTTTAATTTGAACTAATTTAGTTATAGATTGTATGTAAAAACGTTCAGGTTTGACATAACTGTGGTCAACATACAGTTTGAATTTGATCTTAAACAAAAGTACATCCATATAAGAGTTCATCCCTTACATTTCAGTTTTTAGTGAGGATATGGGATTTTAGAATTGTTTATCTTTTGCTTGTGAAGCTAATGCCATGTGCAAGTAGAACAAATAATGAACTTAAATCTTCCCACAGGGTTCAATATTTCTTGAAAATATGTTTTGGTTGACGAGAAAAATCTACTTACAATCTATTTTTTTGTTAATCCTAACCCCTTTTGGGTCAAAGGTTTTATTGGTTTCAAAATACTATTATCATATTGTATTCATTGTTCTTCTTGGGCTCGACCTTCCTAACCTTCTAGTCACAAACGAAACCTTGTATTTCTTTTATTTCAAGTCCAGCCACTCTAGGACCTTCTTATCATAGGTTACCATTATCTTGCCATTCTTTTCTGGCAAACAACAATAACAATAAAGCCTTTTCCACATTAAGTGGGTTCAATTATATGAATTTTTTGCCTCTAGGCAGATATATCCCTGGCCATTCCGGATTTCAGATCCAAGCAACCGACATCTTGCATGATGATCTCCTTTCAGCATTTCTTCAGCCTTCCCTACCCCTTTTGGGAGACTCAACATCCAACTTGCACTTCTTTTGATTACCATATCAATTGGCCTTTTCTGTAGATGTTAAAGCTACCTTAAGCGCCCCTCATTTGATTTTCTATTGGTGCCACCCAACTCTTGCCATAATCTCATTGCAGTTTTTTCTTTCTTGCATGGCCACACATGCACCTGAACTTTTTCACTTTTACCACATACATCCACTACACATTCCTACAATTGACAATCAAACACTCAGATCCGTACGCAACATACCTCACAGTTGTTGTACAGTACTTTCTGAGGTTTCTCCAACTTTTAAGGACTTCTTGTTACACAGAACATCAACCCCCCCAATTCAACCAATCTACAATATCATGTGCAACATCTTCATCAGTTTCTCAATCTCGTTCTCTTTCAAAAAAAGGGAAAATCTGTCTTGTTAACAAATTGATCTTTGATATTTGAAAATAGCTTCATTCAGAATGCAATATGCTGCAATTTTCACCCTGGGCCGACCTCTGTCTTCTCTACTATTAAACTTACATTCAATATACTTGATTTTTTTTTATGGAGCCTTTTAGTTTTCAGGGTCTCTCCAAATCTTGCATTTTCTATTAATTTATCTTTTATCTCATCATCCAACACAATGTCATAAACAAAAGCCTATATTGTGACACTTTATCTTGAATGTGCTTTGTCAACTCATTGATGACTAAGATAAAGAGATAAAAGCTTAATTTCAAATATTGATGCAGAGTAATGGTGATATCAAATAGTCTTTAGCGCATCTTGAGTCCTTGCATGTTTTCTAGTTCCATCATATTTATCATTTAGGAGGTTGATATATTAGTCAAATACTCATTTCTTCTTGAAAATTCTCCACAGGATTTACCTAGGAACATAATTGTAGGCCTTTTCTAAATTAGTTAATAAGAACCACGTGAAAATCCTTCTTATTGATTATGTAGATCTCTATTGTATACCTCAGGAGAAGTATTGCTTCAGTTATAAATTTGCCAAGTGTGAATCTAAATTGGTTTTTAGTTATTCTAGAGACTTGTCTTGATCTTCCTTTAGTTACTCTCATTAAGCTTCATTGTATGACCATCAATTCAACACCTCTATATTTTGAACAATTCTATCTCTCCTTTATTCTTGTTAATGATGTCATAATACTTTTCTGCTTTTGCATTCTTTTGCCTCACCAAATACAACAACCAAGCCTTTTCCCACACTAAGTGGAGTCGGCTATATGGATTCTTTGCCTCCACACAGATCGATTTTCAGCCATTTTAGGACTTAAATTAAAGTAATTGAGGTCATACTTAATAGTTTCCTTCCAACACTTGTTTGGTCTTCCTCGCCCCCTCTTAGCAGGTTCAGCCTCCAACTTCTCGCATCTCCTAACTGGAGCATCTAGTGGCCTTCTTTGTAAATGTCTAAACCATCTTAGACGGGCCTCTCTCATTTTATCCTCTATCGGTGCCACCCTAACCCTGTTTCTAATAAACTCCATGCCATGTGCCTCACCAAATAGCATTAAATTATTTGCGATACCACATGCTCCTCTCCATGACATTCCACACAAATGCAAGAATATTATCCGGTCCAATAGCCTTCTCAGTTTTCATTGTCTTTAGAGCATAAGCCACTTCCCTTGTATTGGTTGGTAGTGTGTATGATTCAGGTTTTCAAATTGGCTAACTCCCTGAAAGTGGTATCAATTGCCTTATTGTCATCTTTGCATTGGCTTTTTTTCTTTTCATAGAAAAGAAACTTGTAAAGATAATGCATCCACTTTGTCTCTATTTCTTTACTAGCTATCAACATCTTTCTTGATACACCTTATTTATGTAAGATTTTTCATTTTTTCTGCTCCCTTGCTTCAGCTAGTTTAAAGATCTTTTTTTTCTGCCTTTGGAATTGAGTTTTTGACATATGCTTCTAGGCTTTTGTTTCCACTCTGCCAATTGCCTTCTTTGCTTTTCTTTGCTTTTCGTTGCTTTTATGTAATATGTCATGTTTTAATCAGTTTTGTCCCGATATAAAGCTTTGGGCTATGATCTTCTAGTTCTATGCTTCACTTGCACTTCTTTACTCAAAACACCTTGCTTCCTTTTGCATTGGTGCTCCTTCTTTAGACATGTTTGACATCACTTCGGCACCTTCCCATTACAAGATGCCATAACTACCTTCAATTTCCCGAGCCTCTCATTGCAACATTTCTTTGAAACTCCTGCAATTCTTTATTTGGCAAAACATAACAATATTTGTAATTAGCATTAATTTCATGATAGAAAATGGTGTGAGGTCTTTTTACTAATAATAGAAAGTTATCGGACATATGCTAGAATTGTGGGATAGAGCCTATGTGAGAGAGACTGAGGGAGGAAATGAGGTAGCATGGGATGTGAAAAGCAAGGAGGAGGGCATGTGGACAGCCTCAAGGAAAAGGGTGGTTGGCAGGTGGATCATAGGTGGAGAAGATGTGCTTGCAACATGGCCTCCTCTAAACAGGCATTGTTGTCAATGGGCTTAGATCCTATGCATCAATGACTTCTTGGTGCCGTGTGTTTTGACGTAGGAGCGTCAGTCACATGGCATGGAGTTGTTACAACCTAGTTAAGTGCTTGAACCTGCAGTGTCTTGGGACATTGGAGGGTGACCTGGCCCAGAAGATTGGCTCAAGCAGGGAGTTCCCTTAATTCTGTGGAAGCTCCGTGGTTGGTGATGGTGGATAAGAACAATAGTCTTGCTCATTGCTTAGGTGGTGAGGTTGTTGATGGGGTTGTGGTGTATGAGGACATTGCCAAGGTGTTTGAGACACATAGATACTATGGCTTCCTGGGGATTGGCAGTGGTCAGGGATGGAAGATTCTTGCTGAGGAGGTGCACTGATGCATTTTGTTGAGCATGTCTGTTTGGCCAAATGCAGTGTGGCGGCCCTGGCGGGTTGGTGGTGACTGGTGAGACAGAGGTGGTATTTCGAGTTTGATCGGGCCTTGGTGGAGAGGCTCCCTGAGTTTCCAAGTGGTGGCGGTGGAGGTGATCGGAGTTCCTTCGGTGTCCATAAATGTTCGTTGCAGTTATTTTGCCATTTGACCGGTTTAAGTGCTGTACGAGAGCAAAGCCTTTGCGAGAAAGATCTTTGGTCTTCAGTTGTGTGAGTGGAGACAAGCTCTTCAGCTGACATTTCCAATGCAGTTGTGCTAAGGTGGGGCAGTGTGGCTTCCATGGTGTGATTCCAAGTGGTCAAAAGCTCCATTAGTCAAGATACGTGGGTGATCAGAGATCAACATTTACCAAGTATGATGCCTATGTGGCAAGGCCAATGGAGGTAGATGGCATTTGGAGCAGTGGAAGTCGAGGATTGCTCTTGAAGGGGCAAAAATCTCAGAACCTAATTGTCAAATTTCTTGCATGGTGGTTGTCCCTAAAAGTTCTGGTACTCAGTAAAGGTGTATTGCTTGCATATTTTCAGAGTGCTATTTCACTTAAAAAATTGAAAGAATGTCATTCTGTTATATTGAATACATACTGGCAAAGAGCCTGTATTAATGCACTTCTACTGGAATTTATGCACATTGCGTTGCTGTAACCCTATCCGATTCCAAACACCTTGCCTTGCATTTGAGTTTGAAAGAACAGCAAAACGAAAAGTCCTACTTTACCTTTCCTATAAATTTCTTGCATGGTGATTGAATAGGCTCATTGATAGTGTTGAGAGATGTGGCCTATTGTAGTGGTACGTTTAGTATCACATAGTAGAATGAAGAAAAATATGGTGTGTGGGAGCTTATAAATAGGTTGTTGTATCCTCATTTATCTTTGAGAAGAATAGTATCATATCACGCCTTATTGGGGCCTATCATAATTTTCACCCCCCTCTTCGTGAGTAAAATTTTCACATAAACCCAAGCGTTCTTTATCGTTTATACTTTGATATTTATATTACGTTTCCGTCTTATTTATTTTTTAATATGGTATCAAAGTAAGTTGTTCTTGGGTCATTGTTTGATTATTCTTGTTATTAGGGTTCTTTCTCTATTTCGTGTCTTTGATTTGGAGAAAGTTGGAACCCTAATTTCTTTAAACAAGAGGAGAGCAATGCCAGAGATGAAGCAATGATGGTCGTGGTGGCCATCACGACAAGCTCTCGCATGAAGGAGAATGAGGTGAAGCCCAAGCAATGTATGCGATGGTGTGCACTGCTGGGTTCAAATGAACCCAATCAAAAGGGGATGAGTTTAAGAAGTTGGAGGAGAAGTCGATGAAGATGGCCTCCATAGTTTGATTTGACTGCGCGTGGAGATGACAAAACAACTCGGTGTTGAATGGTTGGATTGAGGGATCCTACAATGAGGGGACGAGAGGTGGCAAACTTGGATAGCCACTCCCAAAGAAGATCTCCATGATAGCAGCGATAACGACCGTGATTAGGAGTGATCACTTTGATTAGGAGCGATATTTAGCGAAGATCACAACGAGGATCGTGGTGAAATCGCGATCCCGATAGAGATCTCGGTGGGGAGATTCACACGATCCGGAGAATAGCTGACAATGATGACATGAAGATCTCGTTTGGCGAGGATCTACGTTGGAGCTGCAACGATGATCTCGCACAAGAGGGAGTGGAGCACCATCGTGAATAAGCATCGTGTATGGGTTCATTTGAACCCTAAGAAGATTGTTATTTGTTTTTTTTTTTTTTATGATCTTTACCCTTCAGTTTCATTCCTTTTACTTTTTGACTCATGTTGCCTTCTTAGTGTAAAGGATGAGGGGTGGATAAAAAAAGGGTAGAAGAAAAAATATCAAGAAGAAAAAAAAAAAGAAAAGGAAGAAAAATTGTAGAGAATAAAAAAGGAAAAAATAATAAAAAAAATGATGAAATTGAAGAGAAGGGGAGAAGCTCTTCTCTATATTCTATATATATATATTTTTTTTTCTTCTCCCATAGAAATATGGGAGAAAGGGGAAGCGTGAGCTTATTTTGTAATACCAGATTAATCATATACAACTTATCTCAAGACTCCTACCTGCACCTGTCTATAGTAAGGTTGAAGATGCAAAGAAGCTGGTGACACAAGGTGATTGTGACCCAGCAGCATTAGTTGAGGATGTAAAGAAGTTGACAATACAAGAGGCATGAGGAAGCTAGGACCTAACAACATCATTTGATTTGTGGTGTGTTTGTTTTTGCTTTGTAGAGTGGGGATATTTGTTGTGCAAGCTGGGCATTCCATGCTTTAACTTAAGAGGGAGTGTTAGTGGTACATTTAGTATCAAAATAATGGAACAAAGAAAAGTATGGTGTGTGGGAGTCAATAAATAAGCTATTGTATCCTCATTTATTTTTGAGAAGAATAAAATCATATCACACTCTATCGAGGCTTTCTCTCGTGATTTTCTCTCCACTCTTCATGAGTCGAGTTTCCATATAAACCCAAACATTCTTTATCGTTTATGCTTTGATATTTATGTTACATTTCCGACTTATTTATTTCTTTAGCGGATAGAATGGGCTAGAAAGATATCATGGGCAATCACTTTGATTATTCAAAAAAAAAATCATGGGAAACCAGAATTCTAGATTAGTGTGAACTGTCACTGAGCTGGCCAGTTCACATGGAACTTCCTTTTCCCCAAAGTAAAAGGCACCATTTGTTGTTGCCCCTATATTGCATTAAGAAGCCTTTTCCTGCTATATGTGACCGTTGATTACTAATTTACTAGCACTCTTACCTTCCTTGATAAAGAAGTGAACTCAAATGAGATTCCTGTGTTTTTTCGCAGTTAGTACTCGAGGAAAGAGGGGAGACAATGGCAATGAAGTTCAAATGCCAGAGTATGTATCTCTGTCGCCAGATTTACAACTAGGGCAAACAAATCCTTTAATTTCCTGGTGATATCTTCCGTTACTGGGTTTATGTAGTTTGATTGCTGATTTTTTCTTTTTGCAATAATGCTTAGGGTGGTTACAGTAGGCAAGAAGTAAAACTGCTTCTTTCTTTTTATTTTATTTTTATTTTTATTTTTTTTTTCATTTGAGGTGTACGATGCATGCCTTTTTTCCATCAATTGTTTGATTATTTTTTTATTTTACATTTTGTCAAAGAGGTTGATGTAGGCCATGCCGAATATTGGTTACAGCTAGCTAGATTTGAGTATTTGGAACAAATTGATTTGAGCCACCAGCCTTAGGTCCAATACAGTGTTCTTGACTGGTGGTTTCATAACTGACATGTGGGAACCGTATGGTATATGCTTGATAAATCACCAAAAAAAGTAAAAGCATATGCACAAAAACCCTACACAAAAACATGCCCCTCTCATTTAGCAGGAAGCTGGAGTGATTTTGATTAAAGGTTAGTTAGATTCTGAAAAGGCCTGTATTTCTTGGCATAATTGAACGAGTTGGGTTATGAAGGTTTATGAGCAGGCATCTCAAGGTGGGAGCTGTTCTGACATGGAAAGAAATGTGATTTCAACTCAAATTAAATGCAATTTGTTGACATATCAGGTTCATCAAGTTGTGACCAAATTCTGCATCTCCTTCACTGGTTCTGAACCAGTCATGAATTTGTGGTTGACGACGTTGTTGAATACTTAAAGCTGGGTAAATATATGAAAAGCATTTATTTATTGCATCTGTTTTTCATTTATCAGCCACAATTATGACTATGATGGCCTAGACAAGTGACTTTTGAAAAGATGCTTGTACGATGAAGTGAATGGCATGCAACATTTTTCTGGAATGTTCTTTTTCCTGGTCAAAGGAATTGTATTTTGGCGGTTTGAGGAACTAGGATAGGTATTAGCAAGGTAGAAACAATAAATTATGTATCTATAGATGATAATGTTGCCAACCAAATAAATATAGAAGGGAAAGGACATGTAAAAATGCGAATGTAAAGCTGGAATCATGCAAAATGTCAAAACATCAAAATTGGCAAGATTATGTAATTAGAACTTCGGAACAAGCAAATAGTAATAACTGTAACCTTTTCATTTCAAGAAAAATATAGTACTGATAACCCATCGAGACTGTTGTCTTCACCATCAATGTAAAATGTTGAAAAGGGCTTCATTCGTTGCATTTTAGCTGTTGTCAATGCTGGCAACTTTAGGGTTTTACTTTCCTTTTTCCCTGTGCATTTCCAGCTCAAGCAGTTTCTTGAAGATCTCTCCCTTTTTCCAGCTCAAGCAGTATCATCCCTTTTATAATGATAATACTCAATTGCTAACTATCTTCTCTTCATGCTTTGCTTCTTGGCTCAAATTAGTTCTGTGGGCGGCAGATTGAACCTCGGTGCCATTCTTAGGAACTCGAGCACCTACAAGAAAGCAAAGGTTCTGACATCTCAACAGGATGACTCCGAAAGCCAGCTGGTGGACGTTGTCCCAGAGACTCAGCCGGAATGATGGGGCTGATACCCGATGTTCAAAGAGGTGTGCAGGTTCTTTTTTCTTTGATTTATAGGAGCAAGCATCGAAGTGATCTTCCAGATTTTTATGCCACTTTGTTTGATGCACAGACAACAAGTCATGCTGGAACTTCAAGATCTGACTTTCCAAGCCATCTGCCTCTGATGGTTGTGCCTTGGGTTCCTTTCCAGTTCATACAGTTACCTCTGCTCCACGGTGGGAGGGGAATCTGTCTGAGAAATTTTGTCAGGAAAACTGCCGTTTCATTCTTTTATTACAGGTAATTCTTGTGAACAGGGTGAAATTGGGGGATGATATGCAAATTGGACATGTTCAAAGAAAATTCTGTGACTTGGTCGATGGTGTGATCTCCCTTATTCACCTGTAAAATGTAGTTATCTTGACAACGATGCTACTCATCGTGATATTTATTTTTCCATCAAAAATGCCCTTGCCGTTGATTTTCTCGACGCACATCGACAATTCGAAGGATATCTTTTTTTGGCAAGTTAGATGGTGATGATTAGTAAGATTATATGCGCACATTTGAACATAGACATCAAAGTTGACAAGGTTTCATTCAAGTTCTTGGTTTGATAACATGAGAACCAAATGAGGGTGTTTGGTTTGAGAAAGATGTGAGTCAAATACGTTGGTCAAAACAAATCTAATCGTGGACGCTTCATCTTTACATGTACCAATCGACAAACGGCTTGAATATAAATTTGCTGGATTCACGTGCACGTTGTGCTCGCTCATTTCTTGGGACGTTTTGGTGAAGCATGCTTGTATTTTCTATTCTTCTGTTTCATTCGACAAAGGTGCAGTGGGTAGGTAAATTTTTAAGTTCCTATCTTTTTTCTTAGATCAAGAAAATTCTCTTATCATTTCTTTTCTTTGATGTATAATTATAGGAGAGAAGTAGCGAAACTTTGTATTTTTGGTTCGTAGTATCCCGGCTAACAAGGAGAACCTGCAAGCTGGTAATCCAGGTTACATCTTCGCCCAAGATGAAGGATCTGTATTGGTTAAGCTGTCTCGGTGGAAATTGTTTGAATGCTTTCTGTACGCTTAGTTACACGATTCAATATAATTTTGTCTATTGCACGAACAACAGGGACAGGTAGCAGACGCCCAAACTTACTTTCTAACCCATAATATCAGATTTTTCTGCAAGAAAAGATTGGATGTTTAGCCACGAGAAAGAAATAGGAGTGATCAATATTCGGAAGAAAATTAGAGGTGTACGTCATATGTTACTCAAAATTGATTAATCCTCCTAAAAGACAAGAGTACGTCTGTATACAACAGTGCGAGTGCTAAATCAAATGTGAGTCACGCGTCATCATAATTTCTTGCAATGATAACCAATATTTCCGCTGTTCGTCGTCAGGTTTTATGACGTGTAGCTTCCTACGTCATTGGTAATTACACAAAAGTCCTTGAAATCTTTATATTCTTATGTGTACCAACATAAATTGTATGGTTGATTATATATGTCCTTTAGCAATAGGTCCCAAAAAAAAGCAACCATTTTGATTAAAAAAAAGTTTCTTCCTCCTTTTGTTTTTGTTGCCGTTCTTCTTCCTTCCCCTGGTTGCCATTTGCATCCGCTAATGCAGTCATCAAACTCTAGCCACACTTTCACCTTCAACCACTTAATGACCTCCATGTATGATTTTTGGTGTTGAGGGATTTGATTGATTGACCGAATGTTAAACGTTGAAATGTTTCAAGATTCGAACTACCCGTATAAAATCTCCATGCAGACGGAGGGGTTTGTGTAAAAGGGAATCAACTTTGCTTGGGTGCTTATGTTCTTTGTGAATATTGTAATTGCATTTGAGTAATCACTAAAGGTTTATTTGTTTTATGAGATAAATATTTAGTGATAAATTTTGTAGGTAGCAATATTGAGGGATAAATTTAAAATAAATTGATTTTGATATTTAAAAAAGATATATATCAATTCATAGGATAAACATGAGTGTTTGGGAAGATAGGTGAAGTAGATGTCTCACGTGAGGAGAGAAATTTATCCCACCTTCTCCTTAAAATAAATTTATCCTTAATTTTAAAATTTTATCTCGAGAGAAATTTTTGCTAAATACGAAATAAATCATTATATCGCGCGTATCAAACATAGAAGTTTTCAAGGACCTGTAGGCGGGAAACCTTCGCCATCTTGACATGAAGGTAAAAGCCCTCAACTTGAAAGGGTGCATGGAAGAGGCAAAAGGACAATGCACAGGAACTCGTACACAATCACATGCTTCCCTTGGGCATAGCAAAAGCTTCCCGCCTACATTCATATGTTTTCTAGTGACGGCTCAGCCCTGAGACATGGTTGGTGTGCTACCCTTCTCGACGTTCCTGGGCAATCCAATGGGGACAAGGACAGATGATCTCAAATAATTTGATTATCCATCGATATCGGGGTCTCAACTTTGGTTCCTTCTACCCATGGGCCATGGTAACGAAATTGTTGCATAGCTTTCGATCATTAATGTTTCTATTGACTTACGGGTTTCCGCTAATCGGAGGGAAGAAAAAAAGAGTTTCGGGTTCGGTTTGTTGCATGGGATATATCGATTTATTCTCTGTTTGATTAATGTTATCATTTGATAAAGTTAATTATGAGAGAAGACCTTAAAATTTGATATAAATTTATTTCAGGAGAGTTGAGATAAATTTACCTTCCTCTCTTATAAGATATCATTTGCACTAATTTCTTCAAATATTTTTATTTATCTCATAATTTATCTACATCTTTTTCAAACATAAAATTAATTTAATTATTTATAAAATTTATTCCTTAAAATTTATCTCGTAAAACAAATATATCGACACGTACCGTACGTGCCGTCAATAGGACGACGTTGTGAGGCTTTCAAAGGCAAAGGCAATGGTCTTGCATGATAAAAATTTAGATGAGAATTGTTTTGAGGTATGTGAAAATTTTTTTTCTAAAAATATTATTGTATCGTAGGAAAAGTATATTTAACCTGGATTAAAGGATATATATTTATACACAACATATTCCACTCTCATAGATTTTATTTCTATTTGGGATGTAATAAAAAATTTTATAAATAAAACTCTCAGAAACTTCTTTTTCTCAACGACGTTGGACCAAATCACCATGTTACAGACTCCAACATTGCATGCTGGATCGGAGACGAGCCGACCTGGCTACACGTAAGCCATTCCACATCCACAATATTGTAGATCGAGTATTTACTTAGGATGAGAAATGATATGACCAATGGGATCAATTAGATACTTAGCCTACTCTATATAATTGCATCAATGCGCCATATATACGTATACAGGGCAGTGGACGAATTATATATACATATTCCTTTGTAAACCATGCCCCCAGTCTACTCCACATGTGATTTTCTACCGAGCAACCTTAGTTACAATATGATTGTATGAGCGATTAATTAGACGAAGTCACAAGTCATATGTAGAAATCATGAATAAAAATAACCATAGCTATTGTAGGAAATAAGCTATGGCTTTAAGTGAATTTCATTGCAATTTTCTTCTCAATGATGACGACATTAATCGTGGACACTTGGGAAGACATACGTTTAACCTGAAGACAGGATGTACTACGTTTCCAGGACAATATGGATATAAAATCGTGAGAAACGATGCAAGGTGTTTATTTCGACTAAGATCCAGTGAATCAGCTCTAGTGGATCCTTGGCTCGAAGTTTTTACTCCTTTTACGGTAGCCGCCGAACTTCACAGAAATAATGCATTATACTATAGATAATGTTCAAACCTTGTCAGATGATTATGATTCGTTTGTTAACCCCCAAAAAGAACAGAAAACCGTATAAGCTACAGGACTTCTTCTGGATGTGAAAACGCTATGAGGTTTCTAATTAAATGATAAAATATTACTCGTGAAATATTTGGCAAGTAAACACAACCTAAATTTATCGAGGGTCCTTCTAAAATTGACCATACCGTACTCCAATCCGCGACCATGGCAAAGGATTTAATTACGTGCCCCGGCGAAAAAATTGGCTCCCACTATATTCGCGGATTATTTCCAAAGGTAACAAAACCACCAGGTTCCGTTGAATGCGGGCCCAATTCCTGGACACATGCCTGATTCTGTACGTGGGTTGAGCACGGATGGATGGCATTCTATTTCGATGCTCTGCTTTTCCATAAGATCATGGTTTCGAACCCCCCCCTCCTTCCATGTGTTCCCTCTTGCATCTAAATACTATGTATGGTCAGTTGTATACTATTACAAAGCAAAAGGCATTACGTGATAAAAAAAATAATAATAATAAAAAGCACCACCGACACCAGTGTAATTTAGTCCAAAAAGGATGCACGCAAAGAAAATGGATGAATCAACGAGATTAATCTACAATTTTTTGCCTTTTTCATACGTCCACAAACACTTCGGAATGAAATTGATTCCTCACTAGCAACTTAGCCGTGGAAAAAAGAGAAAAGGAGATTAATGAAAACGGGTTCAAAGTTTAGGAAACTTCTCGTAGTGTAGATGAACCAAGAAACTAAGGAAAACCAAAATCACCACGTCATCCCACCAAACACCCTCCACCCACCAAACACCTTCCACCCACCATTCCAATACAATCAACAAGGAACACATCGTCTAAATTCTACCATACAACAACGCTCACGTCTTTTGGTTTAGGAAGATAATTTATGTACACAGAAGTATCTACACATAACTCCTTACCTTATTTGAAATAGGGAGTCATATATCCGGAAGATATTATATGTGGTCAAATGATATAATGAGATCTGTGAGTAAGTATCCAAATAGGTGCATACCTATCTTCATCTTTTGTGTATACGAGAGATGGAGGATATTCTATTTACCACTCTACTTAATTTGCATATACATATATGCATCCCTCATTTTATGATGATCCCTTTCGCTTCTTCGTCTTCTTCTTCTTCTTCCTGAAGACGACCTCCGTGTCTAAGCCGAATCCGTCGACCTTTCGGACCCTGACGACCTCCGACCTCCCGAAGAGGCCCTCGAGAGCCTCGATGCTTAGGAGGTCGTTGGCGGAGTACCGATCCCCCCTCCGGTGGAGGGCGACGTGGAGGACGCAAATGCCGCCGGGGCGAAGCGTCCTCTGGACCTCCGAGGCGAACTTACGCGGGTACAAGGCATGGTCGAAGACGTTTGAGAACTCCAGGTCGAAGCTCTCGTCCGCGAAGGGCTGCTCGTGGAAGTCCCCCTTCACCACGAGAGGCGGGTGAGGGACGAGGTCCATGCCGACCGAGTCCGACACGCCGATCTCGCGCAATGCGGCCACCTCCTGCCCCACGCGGGCGCCTATGCAGAGCGCGCGGGAGGAGTTGGAGAGGAGGCCCTCCGACTTCAGGTCCGAGAAGAAGGCCGCGAACACCCGAACCTTCATTCATTACACAAATGTCACGTCAGACGATCCACTAACGTGTGCAGCTTTCGCATGTTCTACGTAAAATTAAATTAATAACATCTTCCTTTCTTATGTATATTCTTGCACAATGCTTTATCGAAAGAGAAGTTGATGAGGGAGACCTTCTGTGGAGCATAAAAATAGAAAACTAAGAGGAGCAACGGAAATTGGCTCAAATCCAAGTAGCTCAGCCTTTTATCTCGCATCTGAGAAAATACGAAAAAAAAAAAAAAAAAAAAAGCGGGTGGGAGACAGGAAGGGAAAGGAGATGGCAAGAGGTGCGATTCCCCAACAGCGGTTGGCATTATGGTGCATGCATCAAAGTTGCAACGGAAGAAAAAAACGTCGAAACGGTTAACCGCATATATAATTCCGGTGCAAGCCCAAAAAAGGACAAAAAAACCGCCACAAAACACAGTTTTGAGTATATCCATGAAGGGAAAGAGGGAGAGGGAACCTCCAACGACATGTCGAAATTCGGCGATGTCCAGAAAAAAAAAAAGATGCATTTCCGAAATCCAAAATGCAAAACACAAAACTGTTGCCCGAATGGATAATAAAGGAGAGGAAGAAGAGGAAACGAGGGGGGAAGAAAGAAAGGAGAGAGGAGGACATAGAAGGAGGAGGAGGAGGAAGGGAAGAGGGACCTTGCGGGACCAATCGCGGGTGGTCCATAGGTGGCGGAGGCGCGGGTTGAGGGTCTTGTTCAGCTGCTTTGATATGTACTCCTCGTACGACCTGTACCCCGGCCTTATGCGTATCCCTGGCGGCAGCGAAGGAGGCGGCCGGAGGAGGCTGGAGAAGGAGGGGGAGGAGGAGAGGAGGATGAGGAGGAGGAGGAGGACGGCGGCGGCGGATGGGAGGAGGAGGAAAAGGAGGGACTTGACGGCGAAGGAGGGCCTCGCGCTCCCCATTTCTCTTTCGCTCTCTCTCTTCTCCCGTCGACGTCTCGGCCTGGCGTTAGGGTTAGGGTTAGGGTTTACGAAAGAAAGGCGAGGAGGAAGAAGAAGGGATCCTCGTAGAGGTCGCGCTTTTAGTTTTGTTGTTCGTTCACGTATCCGTCTATGTGTTGCGTCGTCCTCCTCTGTTTCACGTGTGTTTTGAGTTTGAGGACGAAGGGAATGAGTTGGGGAGGGGTGTGGTGTGCCTGCGGAGGAAGGGAAGGGGATGAGCGGGGCTTGCGACTGTTGCGATTTTAGGTCTGGGCCCACAAGTTTTACTTTTTTTTGGCATTGAAACCCCTGGAATCCTAGGGAATTAATAGGCCGTCCCTGCTGCCTGCCTGTGGTATGAGAGCTAGGAAAGAAAGGCTGGTGCGCTTTGGATGGATAAGTAAGGAGCAACTACCGTAAGCTCTGCTAATTTTATATACCGCCATCCAAAAGTCCACGGCTTAAATCTTATTTTACCCAAAAAAGTTTTATATATAACCATCACTTGGTGAAAACAATCGGTGGTGGCTGTGGTTGAGATCGATGTAATCTATGGACTTCGGTCTGTGGACCGTGAAGATCACACGCGGGGGGTTGTATTAGGGTACATGCATGATATATATATTTGGAAGGTGGGCTGAGATTTTTTAAAAAGTTTAATTTGTGGAAAAGATTGCTGTTTGCTTTGGGAAGTGAAGGAAACTAGGCCCTGAATGATCCTCGGCTGCATTCGGGTTATACGCTGAATCATTTTTCTCCATCCACACACACACACACACACACACACACACACACACACACACAAGCATCAATATAATCTCTACTTAATTGATCAACTTAACTTCCACTATACTTATGGAAAAAAGATTGCAATTTATGCCAGCCTTAATCTTGACAGGTTGGTATGAACCTCCACTTTCAGCGAGGCAGGTGGGAACGAGAAAAGAGGGAGTACATAGAAATGTGAAATAAACTATGTTCTACGTGCTTCTTTTGTGTAACTTATCTGTTACGTGCTTTCACGTCCTGGAGGTTTGGCAGCCCTCCCGATTCTTTCGTGGAGGTGTACGTACTCTCTGCTCCATCTTCAATCACGCACTCTAGAATTCAAAATTCGGGTGGGAGAAGAGAAAAAGACAAGAAGGTGGGAAAAAGGTGTGGGAATAAACTTGGGTCCAGAAAATTAAGGTTATTATTACATGGAATTGACTTGCTGGGTTTTTTCACATATATATATATATATATATGTGCCGTTGCTATCTTTCACAAAACATCGATACATTTAGATTTTACACATTCACGTAATTCTAGCTAATTTCACACGTATGCTGCATTAATTATCAGGTCAAAATCAACTATATACATTTATCTTAACTTACGGTACCCGCCAAACGAATACCCCTTCTTCTCGCTTCTCTTCCTCCCGACATTTGTTCCCACTCACAATTGTGATCCGAGTAAATTTCATTGGAAGCCTCCAAGACCAACGAAATGTAAAATGCAACATGCTTTTCAACGTACAAGTGTGGACCGTGTTACACACAGCTCCTTTCACGTGCATGGAAATGCACCTAGGTTGAACTCTCACTCGCCAATGACTTTTATTTATAATCAAAAGTAATCGTTGATATTTAATACTGATGTAAAAAATTATCGATAATATTTGATATAGATATAAAAATTATTGGTAATATTTAATCCAAATTTTAAAATTATCAATAATATTTGACATACATAAATACAAAAATCAGCGATGTTCGATTCTAAAGTGGGTGAGTGGCCACAAGGTATCTGACTTAAAAGAATACTAATAGCCACATGTCTTTTTTAAAATGTACATTACAAAATACGTTTGTCAAAATATATTTCCATATAATATGCACCAGCCAGACGTCTATCCATCCAGGGAAATTTTGCACCTTCCACCCATACTTCGGCAGTAGGCAAAACAGGTGTCTCTGGCAAATTTGGAGCATCCGAAGGTGCCTCGTGATGAAAGGGGTCTGCGACAAGTCTACATTGTGCATTTTAGCAAAGCTTTGATCTCGCCAATTCCTGAACCTTTTCGGGCAACAAACATCTCCGGAGTTAATGGTAGGTGGTCCTGCAAAGTGCAAAGATCTCTGACGAAAAGTATCCCTACCTTTACACGACCTTCAGGATTTTTTTTTCTTTCAAATAATATATTAACTCAAAAATATACCTACAAGAGGCGGTCTAGGACCAGCATACAAGCGTCATAAGGTAAGATAAAACTCAAACTACATGCAACTCATCGGTAATTAAAGTGGCGGTGCAGGCAGTCCTGGCACCTTCTTCACGTTTCTTTCCTTCCAAAGGATACAAATCATGGCATTTGTTGCCACCCACAATGTTGGCGGGATTTGTGATTAAAGAGGGTTGACGGTTTGCCATCCATCTCCCAATTCTGGCCAAAGAGGTTTGCTTGATGACAGTGCATGAGAGTCAAAATCTGAGAAGTCATTCAATCTCTCATTTGACCCATCTCACCCGCCCCATTCTGGAGAAGGATTTCCTCCTCCAACCAACCAATAGATCCCTAACTTTATCCTTAAGGGTAGCAGATGGGTTGGCATCTTTCTCGATGGCAAGGGAGATCCCCAGGTAGTGACAAGGGAATATTCCCTCAAGCATTCCCAAAAGCAAGTATATTCCCATTTTATGGTGGCAATGTTTGGAGATGGAGACTTGACTTTTATTAGTGTTTAGTTTAAGGCCAGACAACTGGGCAAGAGTTTATAAGGTATTCTTGATGGCTCGGGCGGAGTGAAAATTAGCCTTACAGCAAATGAGAATATCATCAGCAAATAAGAGATGGGAGGGAAAGGGGGTACCCTTGAGCTTGGAGGGGTGAATTTTGCCATTCTGGATGATGCTGCAAGGTTGTAGAGATAACATCAATAGCTAGTGTGAAGAGGAGCGGTGAGAGAGGATCATCTTGTCTCAGCCCCTGTTCAGTATGGAGAAAGCCCAAGGGGTCTCCATTCAGAAGCAAATAGCAGGTGGGTGCAGAGATGCACATTCGAATCCAATATATCCAGGTATCGCAGAAGCTCAAAAGTTGGAGGGTCTCGAAGATGAAGTCTCTTCTGATAGTGTCGAAGGCTTTGAAAATATCAACCTTAAAGATATTTCCAGATTTGGTCACTATAAAGATAAAAAGTAATGGTTTACTCAGGTTAAAATTAAAGTTTTTTTCCAAACCTCTCATTCTAATTCTTTCTTATCACAATACATGTAACGTAAATGTTTTTCAAAGATAAAATGGGCTCTAGGAATTCCTATATGGTGAGGTCTCAGGTCTAGAGTGTAATGGCAGTAAGACCTGAGTTTACCCCCCTTCTTAAGTATGCAAAGAAAAGATTGAGAATGTGCATGAAGGAGCCACGGAGGGTTCATTTGGGTCGCGGATTTGAGACCTGTATTCCCTATTTCTTGGGCTTTAGCCCGAGGGTGATGAGGCTCGAATGTGGAACATAACCTTGGACATCTTCTCTAAGACGTCTAGTCGGCTTGGAAAGAAAGGCTTCATTGACAAGCAGCCTACCCCAACTCCCACCATCGCGGATGGCATTGTAAGAAGCATCAACGATTTAGTCCATTGATTTCTAATTTACACCATTGCCCACGTGGTGTTCTCGCAGGAGATCTTCCCCGCCATGGCCGGTTGGCCTTTTAAGTAATGGATTTACCATTTATTCGGGAAAAAAAAAAAAAAAAAAAAAATTCTGTATGCACACGTATATATATACTCGATCACATGTACCGTACGAGGTTGTTCGAATGAAATTATCTTTTTAACCTTCAAAGGAAAAATTAAACAAAGATGGTAGGTTATTTTCTTCGTTCAAGTTACCGTCGTGATGAACACGTCCCGAATCGAACAACTTCTCGTTTCGTAGGGGATCCATTTCAAAGTTCTCCAGAGTTGGAGGGTTCTTTTAGAAGATGAAAATGGAGGGTAATGGTCTAAATAATATTAATTAGTGTGGAGGTAGCGACGATTACGTACGTTCAGGGGAGGGCTTCCACTCACTTGGCAAAGGGAAGAAAGATCTTGGAGTACTCTTTGCCATTGTTGATCCTAAACAAAATTAAAATATTTGTTGATGAGTGGTGTTCCTCGTAAGGAATTAAATACAAAATTTTAAAATTCCTTTCTCAAAATTAAGGGAGAGGGTGCATGCATTTGCTTGACATCGATCTGTGGCCGTTGTTCACCGATCTATATATCCTTTTAAGTAGACGGTTTGTGGATCCTATAGGATTCCATATGATTTAATTGGATTTGCTTTACGGTCGATCGGTTGATATCGTTCCTACGATAGGCAACAGAATATATACGAGGATGTGAGGATGATACGATATGCCCAAGTAGGGGCCTCTTCGTCGTGTCAGTCCGGAGTGGGCGTGAATTGTATTTGATGGTCAAACTTTTTTATGCAGAATAAATGAATAAAATAAATATTAAAATAAGTAAATTAATTTATTTGAATATTTTAGTAGATTAAAGTTATTTTATAGAAAAAAATAAAATAATATTATCTTAATTTAAGAGAAATTTAACTAGACATAAGTGTAGGTTAAGTTAAATAATTGATTAAATATTTAATACGATGTCAACTCTATTTAACCAAATAATGTCTTATTGTTCCTTTCATGTCAACTATTAAAATATTGTAACCGACTAAAAATTTGGTTCTGTAGGGAGAAAAAGGAAAACGTAATACAAGCAATTGTCTTTTATTTGTTTTACACAAATTTAATTGGATTAGAACTTGATGGCAGCTCTCTTAATTTTCTAAGTTCTACCAAGTTGATATAGGTGGAAAAAGGTTCCATCCAAGTAAATATCAAAAAAATAATCATACAAATCTATCTAGGGTTTAGTTACCAAATTTTACCTTTTAAATGGTGCATGTCGGCCTTCAAAGTTACGCACTAAGTTCTTGTAAGTGAAAAAAAGTAGTGAATATAAGAGTATTTTCTCTCTCCTTATCACTTTCCCCGCCATGTGAGAGCTACCATTCCTTTATATATCTAGCTAAATCTCCTTTCAACATGTATGATGGCATATTATTGTCACATTAGGCATGTTTCCTGCATTCGTCGAGGGTCATGTTGGTAAAATAATGAATGACATAACTACTGTCCAGCAGGAAGCTACCAATTATGATTATCTGTCTGATTGCTTGACTTTGTAATTGACTGGAATATCCGACTATTCTTCTATTTTCTTAGCTGAATTTGCCGGGTTAAAATGTAAACCTAATCATATCCTTGAATCTTGTAATTAGAATCAAATCCATCAAAGTTTTGCTAATTTGACAAATCTTCGATTATTAGAATTTTTTTCTTTGTCCTGTTTTGTTGCTAGACCTTTATAGGATTCTCAGTGGACCCTTCATGAGTCCCTTTTTTTTTAGTTGAATTTGGATGAGGATTTTTTTTCTCTCATCAAAACTGGACCAATCTCATTAACCTATTTATTTCATAATTTGGTGTAAATTATACTTATTTTCTCTTCAATGGAACATAATTTACTATCACTTATTTCTTAAAGAAAAGACCTTCGATTAAGCTTATCCTTTGATTTACATTGATCCCCATCCAAAATGAAAAAATGAGTTGATTCATGATGTAGCTTGCTAAGGCTTAAGTCATCCCTCGAGGGCTGATTTAGTTTGCGCGTTACATAGTCCAAGCCTTGTTCCGTGTAACAAGATACCTTTGCGTATCTTTGCAACATGGGATGCCTCGTGCTTTTTTGTTTTTCTCAACCACAATAGGGGATAAGCCGCGAATCGCAAGCATGGGATATCCAAACCCGATCTAATGCACGGGTTTGTCAAAATTTAAATTTTCCACCTTTACGTTGATTTTTTTTTTTTTTTTTTTTTTTTTTAAGAGAGACACATCCACACAGGAAAAAGTAATAGAATTGGGGAAAATTGGCTTGTGAACATCGTCTCTTTTTTTTTCGAAACTTGTGAACTTTGTTCTTTGGGCTCGTGAACAGTCTCTACAAGTTGACAGCATATTTTATCTTGTTGAAAGAGGTCTGTGGGTTGGTCCACAACAGCAGTAGATACCTTGGGCCCAAATCGTGCAGAATAAGGCCCATCTAAATTGTTCACGGTTCCAACACGGACGAGGAATCAATCTTTCTACTCTAAAAAGTGAAAAAGTGATGACTCTTCTTGTGCACCAAGTTACCATGCATGACAAGGTTTACACAAACTGCTTGGAGCAATAAATGAATAGTAAATAAATAAAGGAGAAGTCTAGAAATATTTTTGTCGTTTTACCTTGGGTTGGAGGTTAAGTGAAGATGAGATAATATTAGGCAAATCTTGATGGCATATGACAGACTTATTGATCAGCAAAGTTCGACTTAGGGGACCCTCTTACCTGTTAATAATTATTAGCTCATCAAAATCATAACCAAAAACGCAAACCAGAATCCATGGGTCGTATTTTTATTCTCAACCTTGGCCCTCCCCCATTGAATACTAATTCCAGTAAGAACTCAGCTAGGAGTTAGGATAACCTGATCCTACGTACGTTATCACGGCAACTAAACCAGGTTATCGTGAGGGTTTCAAGTTATCCCGGAGACCAAAGAAGTGCCAAGCATTTGTTTTCAATGCAAAAACCCAAGATGGCCGTTATTCTCGGAGTTCCGAATTCGTTATTGATGGGTTCTGCAAGTCCCATTCTTGCACGAGAATACACGACGTACGTGATCGATTGGCAAGTGATCTTCATGATCAACTGAGAGGTGGAATGTGATCCAAAGGTTTGCTATATATCTTAAAATAGATAGCGTGGGATTTCACCAATAATAACTGGGCTTGCCTGCTTATGGTAGAATTGGCGTCTGTCATCTATGTTAAAATCCTAATGCGATGAACTTCCGAATCATAGAAGAGGCATTTTTTTCCAGCAATTATCCTAAGAGTCCAAAATGGAAGGGTAGGATAACTAAGGCTGTGTTTAACAGGATGACAATTATTCTGGGATAAAATACTATAAGTATAGAGTGATCGGTGAACACAAAAAGATGCCGATTGAGATAAAATACTATTTCTACCTCTTTCCTTATTCTATTGGCAAACAGGGCCTAAGATTCAAGCCCCACGAGGCTGCCTGCAAACTTGGTACATTTGTTCCCCTTTGTTGGCATGCTCGAAAATTCCACCTCCATCCCATTGAGGGACTGTTTTGCTGACGGCAAATGCAGCTATGTCTTTACCATACAATTGTATCACATGTACATGCATCCTAATCATTATTGTTTGAGAAATCCCCATTAATGCAATGCATGGTTATCATGCCCATCTCTTTTTCCAGAGAGCAGGAGGGTTCGAGCGGTTTTAAGTGCATGGGAAGTCGTGCCAGAAAGCGGCTTCCTACAATTGCAGATGCGATTGATGCACATCCAAGGTTGATCGTCGCACCGTGCTCAGGAATATTCCTTCCCATTTTGGCTAGAACCAGCAGTGGAGAAATGAAATTAATACGAGTGGTCACTCGAATTGGCTCTACTGCACCAATATTCTTATCTCTAGTCTGCCATTAATTGGCTAGTAAAAGGACAAAGTACATATATTAAATCCTACGATACAAAACTAACATGCTTACTTCCATCTTCGATTTTTATAAACCACACTAGTCAATATTCAAAAACAGCTCCTCATAGACCCAAAGCAAACCGGATCGGCGAAACCCTTCTAAAGTAACCGTATTACCATGCAGATCTTGCATGAAATTTCCCAGTTACCGACGCAAACCCTCTACCTCTTCCAATCTTCTAACATCTAGTACCAACTATGGTACATGGCATAGAGGGAAGCCTGACGCCCTCGAGGTAGTGAGCATCTTACCACATTATAAAACTAAATATATGCTTTCCCCATGGCGATTACCAACATGCACAAAAACATCACAACGGCAATGGAAGAATATAAGCAGGGAGGGCGGGAAAAGAGGAGTACGTGATTTTTTTAAAGGGATACATGCAACCAACCCACATCAGCCAGCAGGAACCCCTCAAAAGCCACAGGCTCTCTCTCTCAAGACCTCATCCTGTTGATCTGGTTCAGTGCGGGCTGGAGGATGTTGTAGAGCACCCAGGCGATCGCGGGCACGATGACGAACAGCAGCAGCAAACCCCGGCTGTCATTAGTCGCCTCCGCCATGGACGCCAACTCGTTAGCCGAAGCCTCGGGAGCGGAGAGGAATCCCCCAGCCGCGAGCCCACCGCCAAGACCGAGCCCAACCACGACACCCTTGCTCCTCATGCGGTTGAGCTGGTTGAGAGCCGGCTGGAGGATGTTGTAGAGGACCCAGAGGACGGCGGGGATGATGGGGAGCAGCAGCGCCAATCCGCGGTTGTCACCCTCCGCGAGGTCCGCGATCTGCTGGGCAGCGAACGCGGCATCGGTGAAGCTCAGGGACGAGAAGATGGCACCAGCCAAGGCGGCAGAGGTCAGCGGTGAGGGTGCAGAGGCATCCATGGGCTTCGGGAGGGAGACGAGGCCCTTGGGGAGCTTGAGGAGGGAGATGGGCTTAATGGAAGGGGTCAACACCTTGGCGGCGGCGTTGGCGTGGATGGGCTTGAGCATGGACATGGTGATGGTGGCCATTGCTGCCACCCTTCGTGTTCTGTGTGAGTTGCTGTGAGGACTGAGAGGAGGGGATTGCACCCACGGCAGGGATCTGGAGGGGGCAGTTCTTAGGTTGGTTATGATGGGAGCGATGAGAGAGGTAGGGGGGAATATAGATTTGCCGGGGAGAAGGTTCAGGAAGAGAGAGGAGGAGAGGCCTCCAAGGGGATTGGGTAGAAGGGAATCCAAACCTTATCCAGAGAGCTGCCAAGTGTGAGATCTGGGTACTCCCATGCCAACCCTCTCTTATCACCTTGGGGTGCAACCGTGAGGTCACCAGTTCCCCTGGGCCCACCAAGGAGATCAAGGAACAACGAGTTGGATTGCAGGAATAACTTGATGAATTGTGGGAAAATGCCCCCAACTAACAGGGTAGTCTGCCATGGGAAGACGCTGACCAAAGGTAGAGAATGATGGCCCTTGAGGTTTAAAAGATTATTTTATTAGGGATATATGCCACCAGGTCCTTTGCATCCGGAGATGTGCCGAGGAAATTGAGATTGCCAAAATCTACTACTACTCTCGGCAGAGTATGTGCTCTTGGCCAATATAAATACTCGGCAGGTTCATAGAGAAATGGATTGTAGAGATATGTTTTGAAAAGAATGGTCGCGTCTTACCAAACTAATAATCAATATATAACGAATTAATTATCACCCAGCACAAACAAAATAATAATAATAGATGATAAATAAAGATCAATTATCAATACAACCCAAAAGTGCACCCTTTTTTGGATCATCTCGAAGCTAAGGGGCATTTATGGGGACAGCATTTTCTTATTGCAGAACCGAGTGGGAAAAGAGGTCAGTTGAAAAGCTCCCATGATTACAGGATACACACCTTTAAAAAAAAAAAAATTGCATACAACATGCATATCAGTGATTTGATTGCATAAGCGACTTTCATGGACATGAGAAAAGTGTGAACTTTGGCACATGACATTTTCTGGAACTCTAAAATCATACGAAATACAGGAATGTGTTATGTACAAAGAAGCTTGTCTTCCCAACAAGGCTACCATCAAGAGGCAAAACAAGAGGCCAGAGCAGTGTGATCTTGCCTCGAGTCAGTACCTGAGTTAGAAACAGCAGATGCTTGCATACACATACAAGTCACCTTCATCAAGTTTGATTTAGCGGCATCGAGAAAATGGTCTATTTCTATTGCCTTTTTAAAGCAAGTCCTAGCTTCTTCCCACTGGCCCTCTGCAACATAAACAAGGCCAAGATTGTTGTGCGCAGGGGCATACCCAGGGCAGAGTTCTAGAGATTTCCTCAGAATTACCCTTGCATGTTCGAATGATTTTTCTTGCCGATAGAGATTTCCAAGGTTTGAAAGTATAGCATGAGCCTGTCGTGGAGTGGCCAGAGAAAGAGCTCGCTTGTATACCTTTTCAGCAGAATGTGGATCATGAGATAACTGCAGCGCTATACCTGTCATTCCAAGTACATTTTGTTCAAATTTTTTGAACCAATGTGATGCGTTACAAGCTCAACAGAAAACTTCGTATTACAACAAAATTGCTCCTTTCACACACACAAAAAAAAGGGTTGCTCATCATAAATGTGTGCAAATTTTAATACTATTAGAGTTAGACAACAAAAGAAAATTACGCCAAGAAGCGCGAGCATTTCAAACGTCCCTTACAATGAGAGGAATGGGGCAAAACAGAGTCAATGGAAAGTGTTCAATTGATTGGCTGCACCCCACATCCGAACTAGAAAGAGATGTTTGGGTCCATGTATCTTCCTTTGATCGACATTGCACTCGAACAAGTAACCAACTACAGGTATGTAAAATTCAATTTTCCAGAATTTCCATTAAAAAACTGAGTTCCTCTCGTTACAAACTTTTGGTATCTTTCTACTAGACATTATGTGGATAATTAGACTGCTTTCAGCATGCATAAAAGGAGAAAACCAAGCAACTGTTACCCAATGCAGGTCAAAAAGAAAAAAACGACGGAAAACCAGAAATAGCCTGTACATTAAGCTTATGGTTTTTTTTTTTTTTTGTTTTGAAAGGTAGCTTATGAACTGAATGGGTTGAAATGAGTTAGTTTTATTATAACCCTAACTCTCTCTTATATAGAGAGAGATCAAAAGAGTAAAGTATACCTTTACCTTGAGGAGCATACAAGGAAAAATAACAAGAAAGGAAATACATATATGGTATGCTAACATTCCCCCTCAAGTTGGAGATATATATCTATCATACTCAACTTGGATATACATGTCTCAAAAGGAAGATCTGGTCAAGGATTTGGTGAAAATATCCATTGTGTGCTCCTCAGATGCGATAGAAGTGGTACAGAGCAACCCCTTCTGAATAATGTTCCTGGTATAGTGATAGTCAATCTTAACATGCTTTTTTCTCTCATGAAATGCTGGGTTGTTGACAATGAGAGTGGCTGCTTTATTATCACATCGCATCTTCATAGGACTAGAAAACTGCACCTGTAGGTCAATAAGTAAGAATCTGATCCACATCATCTCTACAATTATCTAAACCATAGCTCTGTACTCAGACTCGACACTGGACCTCATAACTATGCCTTGTTTCTTGCTCCTCTAGGTGATCAAATTTCCTGCTAAAAAGGTACGGAACTCAGTAGTGGATTTACGATCCACTTGACATCCGGCATAGTCTGCATCCGAATATCCAACTAACATCATAAAGGACCCCTTGGAGAAGAAAAGACCCTTCCCAGGAGCCCTCTTAACATATCTAAGCACCATCAATGCTGCATCTCAATGCTGCTGTGTCAGCTTTGTCATGAACTGACTAAGTCTCCCGACAGCAAAAGAGATATCCGGTCTCATGATGGTAAGGTACAACAGCTTGCCAACAAGCAGTCTGTACATTCTGTTGTCCACCACCTGTGCATCCTCATCATACATTGGCATCTTTGGATCCATAGGAATATTGACTTCCTTGGCCCCAAGCATACCAACTTCCTGCAAAATATCTAGAGCATAAGACCACACCTTTCTTGCTGCAAGCAACCTCAATACCAAGGAAATACCGTAAGGCTCCAAGGTCCTTCATGACAAACTGCTCTGCTAGGATGTGCTTAACCTCAGCAATACCTTTCATATCATCTCCCGTGATTATCAAATCATTAACATAAATCATAAGTACCACAGTACCTCGTCTAGTCCTCCTGACAAAGAGGGAAAAGTCATCTGTTGATCTCCTGAATCCAGCTCCCTCTACAACCTATGACAATCTCTGAAACCAGGCTCGAGGACTCTGTTTGAGGCCATATATAACCTTTCGTAATTGGCATACACACTCCTGTCTCTCAAATTTAGGCAACTACTGTATATAGACTTCCTCTTTGAGATCACCATAAAAGAAGGCATTCTTCACGTCTAATTGGTGCAAAGGCCAATCTAACTAAACTGCCGCCGCAATCAACACCCGAACTGTGAGAAGTCTGGCAACTGGAGAAGTGTTAAAAAAGTCCACCCATAGGTTTGGGTGAACCCTTTTGCCACAAGGCAGGCTTTGTACCTAGCAATACCACCATCAGGATTGAACTTCATAGTAAATACTCATCGACAACCGAGTGTAGCACCAATAGGAAGGGAAGTAAGCTCCGAAGTCCCACAGCCTCGAAGAGCCTCCATCTCATCCTCCATGGCTACCCGCCATTGTGGATCAAGCAAGGCCTAATGGTGTGTAACTGGAATCTGTGTAGTAGCTAACACCTGAGTGAATCCAGCAAATCCAGGAGCAAGAGTATCAGTAGCAAGTGCCTACTCCGTGGGATAAGTAGTGCAAGTCCGTAGTCGCTTCCGAATAGCTATCGGAAGGTCATTATCATCACCTGACACATCACATGTCCTGCCCCTGTGAGCATCACATGGCAAGCATACATCAGTGTCTAAAGGACTCACCTGAAAAGCCGATGGTGGGGGCGAGGATGGGGGTCCCTTATAGGTAGCATGAGGGTGAACATACGTCTGGAGAGGTCCTATCATGCGTGGAAAGGGATGCGTAGCAGGTGGTGGTGGTGGTGTGGTAGGGATAGAAATCTTAGGAAAGCTCCCAAACTGAATGGGAGAATATGGCATATGTGCCATATCACCCTCAGGAGGCATCTCAGTAGCCGTCACAGAAAAGAAAGGTACAGCCTCATGAAATGTAACATCCGCAGAAACATAGTGTCGAGAAGTCAACGGATCAAAACAGCGATACCCCTTTTGTGTCCGAGTATACCCAAGAAAAATACATTTAACTGTTCTCGGTGCTAATTTATTCGACCTGGTCCCAGCAAATGGACAAAGGCAACACAACCAAACATCCGAGGGGTGACGTGAAATAGGGGACGATCAGGATTTATGACCTGATAGGAATCCGTTTATGTAATGCAACATTAGGCATCTGGTTAATCAAAAAACAAGCAGTCAAAATAGCGTCACCCCAATAAAGAGAAGGAACTGAGTGGTGAATCAACAAGATACGAGCAACATCAAGAATATGGCAATGCTTCCTCTCAGCAACACCATTTTGCTGAGAGGTATGAGGTCATGTTGTCTCATGGATAATGCCACAACTAGAAAAGAAATTGCGCAAACATAAAGTACAAAACTCCAAAGCATTATCCAAGCGAAAGCACTTCACCAAACAAGCATGCTGAGTTTTATTTCTTTGACCAAGTTCTCAATAATTTGTCCTACATCAAACTTATTTTTTAAGAGAAACATCCAAGTCACACATGAAAAATCAACTAAAACAAGATAATACTTATTCCCAAGTCGATCAGGAATATGACTGGGACCCCACACATCCATATGGATCATCAAAAACAGCCACAGACGAGACAGAAGTAGAACTGGAAAAACTAGCCCTATAGTGCTTGCCAAGTTGACAAGCATCACAGGTGAGAGCAGTAGTAGAGGAAATATGCGGTATAACACATCTGAGGCGATGAATGGGTAGATGGCCAAGACGGTGGTGCCACTGAAGAGGAGATCCAACAGAAGCAAAGCCCTAAGTAGTGAAGGCAGAGAAAGTAGTACGGCTTAGACGATACACACCATGTTCCTCACGTCCTCCATTAATCGTCTTTCCAGTGAATTTGTCCTGCAAGACACAAGAAGACGCATCAAAAATCGCTCGACAGTTCAAGTCCCTAGTAATGCTACTAACAGACAATAAACTCAAGGGAAAATCGGACACATAATAAACATCTGTAAGTCTCAAAGTAGGAGATGACATATCTCCCCTCCCAACAAGTGGCAAGTGTCTCCCATCAGCCACCTGTACTGTCCTGACAGGTGTAACAGGTGCCAACTGAGAAAAGGATCCACGGTAGTCACATAGGTGCTTGGATGCACCAGAATGAATCAACCACTCACCAAAAGACAAAAGTGACAACATACCAGTCACAGGTGTCTCTGATGAGGAAGCCATGGCTGTAGTGTCAGGAATCTGAGAGGAGGATGAAGCTTGTATCAACTGCGCAATCTGTTGTCTCAGAGTCTCAATATCGGTACTCAAGGAACTCACATTAGGACCGGTAGGCACTCCGTCAAGAACCTCAACTGCCTGATTGGCCATGGGTGGCTTACCGTGCTTCTGCCAGCATGTAGCCTCTGGATGACCAAGTCTGCCACAGAAAGTGCATGGTGTCTTGGTATGTGTACCAGACGAGCGTCCACATCTACGACCACGTGCAGGGAAAGGAGTACCCCTGCCACGTCCAGGAGTCGCTGCCAGTGCAGACGTCTGGGTACCTGTGTCTAAGGCGGTAGTACAAACTGCAACTCTGCTGAGTCTACTATAAGCCTCCTCCAGGATAGGAAGCTCAGGAGCTATAAGAATCTGATCTCTAGCAACGATATACTCAAGTCCAAGACCTGCCAAAAAGAAAGAGGCAGACAACTGTCTTCGAAAATTCCTCCAAGACTCACAAGCACATCCCGGCAGATAAGAGTGATGTCTCTCCAACATTCCCTTCAAGAGGGAGTAGTACTGTAGCAGAGTGCATCCTTCCTGACGCAAATAGAAAAGGTCGTAGAAGACCTGAAAAACTCGTGCAGAGTTCTTGGCATGAGAATAGGTCTTGCATAAGGACTCCCACATCTTCTTTGCAGTGTTGTAATACATGATCTCATCCCCTCTACAGGGAATAATCATCTGCATAAGACGCACAGAGACCATGGCATTGTCTCTATCCCAAGTGGCATTAACGCCAGTCTTGCTCTCGGGCTCCGGATCTGTAAGGATGTGGCTCTTTCCATGACCCCTGATAGTCATGAGGAAAGTCTAAGACCACCGTGAATAATTAGTCTCATCCAACTTGACGATAGAACCAAAAAACAGATTCTTCAACACCCCGATGTCCAGAGGAGTGCCTGAATTCACCTCGGACTGATCATCTGAAGCCATCCTTACAATCTTGGAGTTGCAATCAAACTTCTATATCCAAGAAATCATTAATCTGGTCTGAAATCCAGAGATTTAGGCTGGCATCTTCACGTTGGACAAGCTTTGGCCTATCCCGGATGCGGGGAGACCACCCAAGAAGGCCCCACCGACATTGACGGAGACCAAACGAAGCCCCTAGGCAATGCTAATCAACCTGGTAGCGCCCTAGGCAGCGCTGGCGACAACCTGGGCAGTGCTGGTGGTGCCTTTGGCGGCGCTGGCGACGCTGGTGTCACCCTAGGCGGAGCTGGCGACGCCCTAGGAGGCGTTGGTGAGGTCTAAGGTGGTGCTAGGCAACGCTAGCAATGCCCTAAGTGTCACTAGCGGTGCTAGCGATGCTCGTAGCACCTTAGGCAGTGCGGGCGACGCCTTTGGACGAAGCCCTAAGGCCAGCAGGTGAAGCCCTAGGGGATCGACGAGGCTAGAGGTGGAGGTAGCGGCGCTGCCGATGGCTGGTGACGCTGAGCCGAGGCAGCGCGCACCGGTGGAGGTCAGTTCGAGGCCTTCCAAGGCAACCCAATCAGCATCAAAGGCCGATGAGGCTGGTTGGCGACGGTGAAGAACCAAACGGCGACCGGCAAAGGTCCCTGGCCGACGGTGGAGGCTTCTCCAGGTACCTCCAATGGAGATTGAGGTTTGGTGGATAAGGTACAGAAGCTTATGAAAGTGGGATATCAGAGTGCCAATCTAGAATCGTCGCTCTAATACCAAATTAGCTGAAATGAGAGTTTTATTATAACCCTAGGTCTCTCTTATATAGAGAGAGACCAAAAGAGTAAAGTACACCTTTGCCTCTAAGGAGCACACAAGGAAAAACAACAAGAAAGGAAATACATATATGGTATGCTAACAAACTGTTCCTACAGATAATCCACTCATATTCTTGTCTTGTCATCTGCTAATTCTCCTTAACAAAGAGATTCTACCAATTGGAAAAAAAAGATGTAATTTTGATTACCCAGATTTGACCAACCATAGCTGCACTCCCTGTGACGTGCCAAAGCAGCCTTAAGAAACTTTTGGGATGCATCAAATTGGAGAGTACACAGATTATGCAATCCAAGTTGATGCCATTGCACTGCATCCGCCGGATCTTCTTCAATAGCCTGTTGCATGAAATAATTGTTGTAAATGCATGCTGCAGAATAGTTGTTAATAACCAGTGGCATAAAATCTTAACCAAGATATGGCATCAGATGGTATTGTCCTCTCATCTCACAGCACAGGCAACTAAATGGTTGATTTCTTGCAATAAGATAAGGTTTCAAAGCTAATTTTTTGTAGAGAAAAAAGTTCATCCATTCCAAGAAATAGCTGGTGATGCCAAAACTAAGAAAAGCCATTTTACGGCAAATCGAAAACCACATACAGAATCTTTTAAACAGGCTCGATAGAAAACTGACAATTAAGTAGAAACCATAAGTGATGTCAGGGGCAAAATTCATACACAAAGGCTGATTTAGGAACCAAGTTAAGCATTAAAATTGTGGGCTAACCTCTTTTGTTATGGAGTTTACCCTGAACCAAGAAAAATTGGTGCTGAGCTGGGTTTTCTTATCTCAGCCAGATGCAGGCTGACTTAAACCAAGACTTCTTAGGAGGTTACCCCTTCCACAATGTTTTTTTCTTTTTCTTGTCTTACTACTTTGATATGCAATTTATTTCAATTTTCACCTTTGCCCATCTCTATCTTCTTAGCCATAACACTTGCATCCCATATATCATGTCCTTGTCCGATATAGTTGGAAGCTCTTGGCTTAAGGTTTCTATTTACTCCAGTTTTAGTTTTCAATTTACTCTACCTTTTGTCCCATCTACTAATGCAATGTTTTCTAGGAAAAATGCACCATGGACCACATCTTGGATGTGCTTTACCAACTCATCCATAACAATAATTAAGAGGTAAGGGCTCAAAGTTGATCTTTAATGCAATTAGATGGTAGCATAAAACAGGCCGTCAACCTAGTCTATGCTCCCATTGAAGTTGCGCTTCCATCATATGTATGCTTTTCAAGGTTTATGTGCAAAATTGGCACCTTATCCTTCTTCAAAAATCACCATAAGATATTCCCTGGAATAGTATAAAAGCCTGCTACTTTTTTTTTTTTTGTTTGATGGAAGTAAAAGCCTCCTCCATACCAATAAAAATGATATTTGGGTCATTTTTTGCTCTAAAGATAGCATTCAACCTACCAGGCATGAAATGGAGCTCAATGTCGTTCACATTGGAGACTTGGCATGAGTTTGAGAGGTGTAGAACGGACATAGGATGGATAGGAACAATGCAATCACATTTTTTTGATATTTATGATGCAATAAAACTCATTTGTTAACATTTTTAATTGCAAGTAGATCATCTGGGCAGAACCAAATTAGAGTGGCATTTTTGCAAACGTAATCAACTATATGGTGGTTTTTGTGTCAGTAAACCTCCGATGGCAATTATGTAATTTTGTAAGGTTATGATGGCATTCATATAAAAATCATTTCTTTATTTCCAAAAGGATATTTTAGTAAAATCCATTTCTTTATTCAAACAAGGCATTATAGTTTTTTTTCTCCATCCTCCCAATGCTTTCTTGCTTTGCTAAATGGCATCAAAAATTCAAAATAATTTTGTAAGTTAAGTTATACTTTTATACCTTTCTTCCTAACCATTTCCAAGCATCCATATGATTATCACCTCGTCTCACAACCTTCTTACTTTCTTCGTGTTGTTCAATATCTTGCATGATTCAAATAAGCTTTAGAGTCTGCTAGCATCATCCAAACAATATCAACAACCTTTTTTTCATACAAAAGCCTTTTCTTTTTTTGGGGAATAACTCTTTTACCTTTGTTAGACGAAAATCAATTCATTGTATTTCTTAGAAACCCTAGCCTCTTTATATAGAGAGGCAAAAGGGAAAATTACATAGTAGTTCAAAAAAAAATAGAAATAAGCTAGCTAGGAAATAAAAAAAAAACATATATTCAACACTCCCACTAAAGTTAGAACATATATATCGATAATGCCTCACTTGTTGCATAGATAGGCGTGATGCTTAAATGGAAGAGCCTTCACAAAATTATCTACCATCTAATGCTCAAAGGATGTGGTAGGAATGCAAATCTTCCCTTCTCTAGCCATGTTCCTGGTAAAATGACATTCAACCTCAATGTATTTGGTATGCTCATGGAAGCAATGAAGGTAGCAAACTGATTATCACAAAACATAGGAATTGGCAACTTCACTATCAACCCAGATCGATCAAGAAATTGACCATCCACATAATCTCACATATTGTATGAGCCATGGCTCTATATTTCGCTTTAGCACTAGAACGAGCCACCATAGTCAACTTCTTTTTCCTCTAAGTGACTAGAGTGCTTCTAAGAAAGATAGCATATCCAGTTGTAAATTTCCCATCATCAAGAGACTCGGCATAATCTGCATCAAGCCCTTGCAGATCCAAGTGACCATTATTTTTCATATATAAGCCCTTTCTAGGGGAGCCCTTCAATTATTTTAGAATCAAGCAAACTGCATGCTAGTGACTGTAGCAAGGATTTTCCATGAGCTAGCTAGCCTAGTTTACTACAAAGCTAATGTCTGATCTAGTAAATGTCAAATACAAAAACTTTCCAACAATACTCTTGTATCTCCTCTTATCCTCAAATAGAGAATCATCTTCATCCTTTATCCACTCATATGCCTCCACTAGAATAGATGATTGCTAGGTTCCTAGCTAACCAACTTCGTCAAGGATCTCCATAACATACTTTCTCTGCGATAGGACCATACCACTAGAGTTTCTAGCCACCTTAATGCCAAGTATCTACGACTACCCAAGTCCTTAGTTACAAGTGTCTTCTGCAAGAACTCCTTGATTTCTTAAATTCATGTGCTATCATCACCAATAAGGATCATATTATCAACATAAATGGCTAAAATGATCATAAGAGAATCTCGACGTTTGATCTAACAAAGACAAAATGATCTGAACTAAATTTAACAAAGCCAATTTTCTAGACTTCACAACTCAATCTCTCAAACCACACTTTGGGACTATTTCAGGACATATATCACTTTCCTGAGTCTACACACATCCCCCTCAATCACATAACCTAGTAGTTGGGCTATGTAAACTTCTTGCAAATCTCCACAGAGAAAAGCATTCTTTACATCAAACTAATGCAGGGGCCACTACTTATTTACTGCCACAGATAATATAATGCGAACAAAGCTAAGACGGGCCACCGGAGAAAATGTATCAAAGTAATCAACTCCATACTTCTGTGTATAACCCTTTGCAACAAGTCAAGGTTTCAGTCTTTTAACTATCCCATCTGGTTTATACTTCACCATATAAACCCATCCACAATCAACCACCTTTGCTCCGTCAAGGAGATTAGTCAACTCTCATGTGCCTTTAGTAACAAGAGCATTAATTTCTTCATCCATAGCTTGTCTCCATCTGGGATCCTACAAAGCCTCAGAGTAATTTCTTGAAACCACTGTACTAGATAAAGTTGTAGAAAACTTTCTCAAAACAAGTTCATCAACAATAGTGTGATGGGATATAGGATAAAGAATACATCTTCTTACAGCCTTCCGTAGAGCAATAGGCAAGTCATCAGATAGCTAAACTAGTGGAACATCCAGACCAGATTTTAGTGTGAGCTGTGAATCAAATGGGTTGTCTTCAAGAGTATCAACCTACATAGATGAAAGAGGAACAAACACCAAATCCTTAAGGCAATGTTGGTAGGTATATAGAGATGGGACTTCCCATTCAAGAGCATTACCATCATCAAAATAGAACGATACCCTTTCAAAGAACAAGACATCAGCAATAACATAATATTTCCTTTCAGGATTATAACAGCAAAACCCCTTTTAATAGCAAGAGTATCAAGAAAAACATTTTACAGACTGAGAGAGTTTATAAGTGACCTCAAAGAGGTGAACAAAATAGGTACAACAAAAAATCTGCAGTGGTAAATTGAAGAGTTCAAAATGAAAGATATTTCTCCTTTAAGAATAAAGAAACCTGTTTATCATATATATGGCTATAAGGATGGCATCCCCTCGGAAATGTTTAGACACTCTCATAGCAATGAGAAAAGTCTAGGCAACATCAAGAATATGGTGAAACTTTCTCTCAACACTATTATGCTGAGAAGTATAGGCATAGGATATTTGGTAGATGATGCCATTATTAGCAAGAAAATCTTGAATATCATATTTCATAAACTCGAGAGCATTATCATTGCGGAAAATTTTAATAATGATGAAATAAAAATTATAAACTTCACTAAAGAACTTTGGCAATACAGTACTAATCTTTAACCAATCATCAAAAAAACCTTAGACAAATGACTACAATCATCAACAAAAATAACAAAATAGCTAAAGCCAGACCTAGTACTTATACAACACAGACACCACACATCACAATGAACTAGATGAAATGGAGGACTCCGATTATTCTCTCTAGATGAAAAAGAAACCCTATGGCGTTTCCCCAACGACATGCTTCACAATTAAAGGAAACCGAAATAGAGGAGTCCAAGAACATCTGATGGAGCCTAGCAACAAAAGGGTGACTAAGGTGACCATGTCAAAGCTCTGGATCGATAGAGATAAACACAACACTTGCAAAATATCAAGAATGTCAAGGTAGTACAACCAATTTTTCTCAATCCCCCCACCAATCATGTCTCATCCAAATGTCCTAAAAGAAAATACAATGCTCATTAAATATCACATGCCATTTCAAATCCTTGCATAATCTAGTAGCAAATAACAAGCTGAGTGAAAACTCACAAGAGCACAGTAAACATCTGATAGCTGAAGAGTAGATGTAAAACTGACATCACCAATAGCAGCAATGGGGGAATATGAGCCAATAGCAAATCTAACCAAAGTGAGAGATCTGCATAGAGCGGTAAGATCATCTTTCTTACCAATGAGATGGTTGAATGTACCAAAATCAATCACCCAAGAAGTAGAGGATGTTGTGGCCAAATTAGCATTAGTACTTACAAACTCGGCATAGAAGGTAGAAACACTCTGGGGCTCTGTGGACACCATTGTCTGTAGAAGGAGCCACATTAGGCGTGCATAGTCCTTTGTGGACAGCGACAACTGAAAAGGAACAATAACAAGAGAAATCTATTGGGCACAACAGAATTAGCCCAATCCAGCTTTCCAAACTTCTCCCAACATCTTTCAAAGGAATGGTTAGTCCGCTTGCACTATATGCATGGCTCATAAACTCGTCTTCGTCCACGGCCTCGTTTACCTCCATGCCACTAGAAGCAACAAATGCAAATGTCTCTTCAATAAAAGCAACGGATTGAGAAGCAGGCTACATAACAATAGTCATATCACTAGCAATCTTCTGAAGCCTCCCATTAACGGTCTCTAGATCAGAAGATTGCTCAATACAAGAATCCGATCTCTAACAGAGTGGTATCTATAGCTCGAGCCATCTAGAAACTTGTAGACTTGCCATACTTAGCGCTAAAATATCTAAGTATCACAGCAGGAGGGCCAAAAGACATTCAACACCTCATAAAGTGCCTTCATCTTAGTACAATAGTCAACCAATGAAAGCTGCCCCTGAACAATAGACTAGCTCCAACAATAAATATTAGGCAAAGAAGCATGATTAGACTTCCGTGAAAATTTATTGGCCAAGCTGTCCCAAATCTCTTTGGTTGTCTCTTTATACAAAAGGTTTGCAACAATTTGAAGCTCTATATTATTCATCATCCAGTTCATGACAAGATAACTATCCCATTCCCACTTCTCATATTCTGGGACTTTGGAATCAGGGGTGAACTTTGTCAGGATATACAACTTTTTCTAACCTCCTATGAAGATCTTGAGCACCTGAGACCAGAGAAGATAATTTTGGACAACATTGAGCTTTATGGAGGTGCCTTGAACCACCACAACGCTCAACAAAGCCATAAGCTTGGCTTTGATAGCAATAGAGGGTCCCGACAATTCCATGTAGGAATCAAAGAGGCAATCACAGAGTCAATTTGTTCGTAAAATCAAACTCAACGCATTGAGAGATCTATCAAATATGCAAAAGCAGATGAGAATCAAGGCAATAGGGATCCCCATGCTACAAAAGAAGACCTAGGCTCCTTGTAGGTGACACTAGATAACCCTGAGCGATGTTGGCAATGCTGCTGAGAGCCCTAGGCGGTGCTAGCAACACTACCGGTGACCCTAGGCGACCTTGGTGGTGTTGTTAAGGGCCCTAATGACAATATTAGGAGCCCTAGACCTGGCACCAATCCCCTTAATGTTGAGAGCCCCAACCAAGGGCTAGCAGTATCGAATCCAAGAGATCTAGACGCGACAACGCCAACTAGGGTTTCAACAAGGCGTTGCAACATCAATGAATTGACCTAAGGCAAAGTTGATGGCGATCCGATGGTGATTCTCCAATAAATATCACACCCAATCAAGCGAAGAGAAGAGAAAAAAAAAAAAGGAAGAAGAAAAGATAAGGATCATTCACTTTTCTTTTTGTTTTTGGTGGAAGATACCATAGCACCAACAAACTAAGACCTACCTTGCACTAATACCATGTTGAAGGAAAACTAATCCATTGTATTTCTTAGAAACCCTAACCTTTATAGAGAGAGGCAAAAGGGAAAATTACATAGTAGTCCAAATAGGAATAGGAATAAACTATCTAGGAAGTAATAAGAAAACACCTATTCCAACAACCTTCTTGTATTGTCATTACCAATAGGCACCTTTCTTTATCTTTAATTACATGCATAAAATCAGTCACTTTTGCTCCCTTGCTTTAGCTATTCTAAAGAGAAAAAAACCTTCCTCCTTTGCTATCGAGCTTCAGGTAAAAATACTCCCAAAGCTGTCTTTGCTGCAATGAAGACCTTCCTTTACATCTTTCTTTGCCTATGATGATCAATCAAGCTTTCATCAATTTGGTTTTAATAAAGATTTCTGATGCAAATCCTTTTAGCTCTAAGCTTTTTCTTGTACTTCTTCATTCCATTGTCAAGTCTCCTTTTAGCACTTTCCTTGTAGACATTCCGAAATCCTCTTTGCCTATTTTTATGATACAAGCTGCCATATTCTCCTACGTGTCAAAAACACTTTGGATCAAGTTCCCAGGCACTTTGTTACAATATTTTTCCCCTAGAACTTTCTCCTGAATCTTTACATTCCACTGTTTAATTATGTTTAGGCACACCATTTTTTTTGTTCTTTGACTTCATTTGCATATCCATTATATTCACAACCCACCAAGAACATGAACTTCTCAATTTAAAAATGATTATTGTTCGCAAATACACGTGGTATGTAAAACTTTGATCCTATATAATTTATGAATCTAGATCCTTCTATTATTTAAAAAATAGAGAAAATTGGTACTAATTCCCACAGTGTACCTCATCTTCTCCACCCATACCATCTCTGGTTCATGTGGAAGACATCCATACAAATGCACTTAATTCCTAGTCCCTCCAAATGCTCTACCCCATGATAAATTCCATCTATACCTTCTAACAAGCTAGATATACAATTAAGAGTTAGGCATTCGAATTGAAACATCCAGCAACAACAAGCCACTAACACAGACCATGTTGCTTTTACAACCTCTACAATCAAAGCAACTGATAATTCAAGGCAGAACCTGCTATAAGACATCATGGTAAGCTGATGCAACACACTAATGGAACAGCTGGAGAAAAGGAATGTATTTCCTCCCAAGAACCTTCAATAACATACACAGACAATACCAATAGAAGATGCATCTGAAAATGAAAAATTCCATCCCATAATGAAAAGAAAGATTGCATAAAATGTCTAATAGAAGATTACAAGCAACAATGCCCATGGACCCCATCTGAAAGGAATCTGGTGGTGGATTTCTTACAAAAAATTTTGTGAGACGCCTTTATGCTATAAATTGAACGTGATGTATGACGGAACTTTGGCACGGTGGGAAAACTTAAAAGGAGACCCTACTGAAAGAGCTCACAGTCACTCTAAATGATATAGATAGAAGCATGCATAAATGGGTGAAAATATGCAGATGTGGTAAAACAAGCTGCATAGACAAAGTGACACAGCTCACTGTTCATAACACTTCAAAGGTTCCTTCCCACACAACCCAAAAAGAAGAGAAGAGATAGAAGAAAAAAGAGATGAAAAGGAACAATGAAAGACCTACACCCTGCACGCAACATCTTATTTAGCACCCAACACATTGCTTTAATACCCACCCACCCACCGTCAGCCCAAGAACAAAAGAAAAAAAAACCAAGAAAATAAAACATCAATGATCTTACATGGTTACACTCCCATAAAGAAGCCTATATCTCCAATTTGCAACGACCTAAACCTGGATTTACAGAATGGAGACATGCCTCTATCCACAAACACTTGTTACCAGAATAGGGCACCTCTGCTACAGACCATTTCAGTAAGGATATAAACCTTCCACGAGAAGATGCTTAATAATTCTACTGTGTATTATCACGTGGACAAATTAAATTTTCAGCAACTGCAACTTATGAACCATTACATGATCATTGTGCAAGCCACTCACCAAGTCTGAAGCAAGAAGCACAAGTCCAACAGGCAAAAATTTAACCACATTCTCAATCCACTATCATGTTAATGATGAGAAGAGATAACCATTTACCTGCTTTAATGAACAAAGAGCCCGTCCTTTCGACTCTGTCAGATCTTTTTGTTCGGTCTTGAATGCTGCAGAAATTTCATGCTGGGCCCTGTGTGCCATCGCCAAGCCGGCCCATGCAGTGGGAAGATCAATTACCACAGGATCTCCTTCTTTAATTATTGATCCCATCTCGTTAGCAGCCCAAGAAAGTTGTCTGCTAGGATTCTGATACATCTCGGCATCTTTAATCCGGTGTAGTGCAACAGCATATCGAGTGGACATTTGATGAGAGTCTAGTTTAGCTGCCTGGAAAAGTTCAGAACTTAGCAAGGTGCACCAAAAGATCATACATATAGGAATTGCAAGAACATTGAAACCTCTCATACATGCAAGAACTTTTTGTTTTCCCCCTTCTTCCTCTTGCACAACATCCATTAAACATGGAAGCATCCTAATTACATCATATATTGTAAAAGCCTTGTCTACACCAGAGGAAAGGACATATGTCACACCAAGTTTGTAAGCTATCGGGCAAGGAAAATGGGGCCATACATGAAGATAAATATTTAATAGTCATATTTTGGGGAGAAAGAAGAAAAGAAAAACAAATAAAAATTTCTAAATATATGACGGGAATTAGACTTAATGAGAAACTCATGCATCAAGGTCCATTTGTGAAGAGACAGACAATAAAAGCCACATAAATTGTCGGAGTTGTTCATGTTCATGAGTTTTGGAAGCCACCAACACCAAATGCAACTAGGGAAAAATGCCAAGATATCCAAATCATACAGGATGTAGGAGGGAAAACATCACAAAAAATTAAAAAAAAAGGGAGTCAGAAGATCACAGTCAAACAACAGGCAGCAGTTGAAGGCAACGCCAAAAAATATCTAACAAGAGTTTGAGAAGCTTCTAAGTGACATGTATCCTTGCTATATAAAAGGGAACTGAATATTTCAGTTCATATCTCACTTGAGCTCTACAAAATCAGATAGCCACATCTGCATTTGAGCCAGGTGACACTGTAACAAGCCAAACTAGGGGGAAGAATCAGGTAAGAACAGCTTCTATAACTGACAAGTTATGATGCAGTACATCTCCAAGGAAAGATCAGAAGAATAATTAGAATAATCAATCAATAGTGACATCAATAGAACCACATAGACTAGGGGGAGAGAATCATCACTTATTGCTTACGTAGGAGATCTCCAACCTGAAAGTGGCCAGGGACCCCAGTTGTACACTCTCTTCATTCATAGAACCCTTGTTGATTCCAGACCGAGATAATCAAGGGAGCAGACTTTCCGTAGGCCAGCCCTTATTTATGTATCATTTGATCAACATGCTCCTAAAGGTGGTCAAGGAACACAGTTGTACACTCTCTTCACTCGTAGAACTCTCATTGATACCGAACAGAGTTCATCAAGGCAGAAGATTTTTCATAAGCCAGACCTTTCTATGCACTTCTCGATTAACGTCATGGAGCATCATTTTACCAGGTCAGCTTTCAAGATATTGACATCGGCCAATGACCAAGATGACTGAAAAGAAACATACCTCTTTTCACTAGCAGGAGGAAACTAATTAGACAAATCACGGTTGAAATGAAGGATATTTTGATTCCAAATTTTCAAGTAAAAAATAAATTAAAGGGATAAACAAGCCACGCTATAGAGAACTTGAGAGAGAGAAAAGGGTTTTAGGAAATAGCTAGTTCCACTGAGAAAGGCTAGCAACAATACAAGACAGAGGGATGGGTGCTTAAATAGAAATGAATGACATGCCATTCAATTTCCCCTTAATTGAAGGGAACAAGAATTCATGAAAGAATTGGATATTGACATTGGCCAATGACCAAGATGACTGAAAAGAAACATACCTCTTTTCACTAGCAGGAGGAAACTAATTAGACAAATCACGGTTGAAATGAAGGATATTTTGATTCCAAATTTTCAAGTAAAAAATAAATTAAAGGGATAAACAAGCCACGCTATAGAGAACTTGAGAGAGAGAAAAGGGTTTTAGGAAATAGCTAGTTCCATTGAGAAAGGCTAGAAACAATACAAGACAGGGATGGGTGCTTAAATAGAAATGAATGACATGCCATTCAATTTCCCCTTAATTGAAGGGAACAAGAATTCATGAAAGCATTGGATGGCCTACCTGGCCATTCCTAAAACTCATTTCCCTCAACCTATCTCCTTGAATATCATCCCTTCCCTAAAACTGCAATTGGAGTAAACACACTGAGAAAGCAATAATGCCATTAACTGCTTTTAGTTCAAATAATGCAGTGTAGAATGAATTCTCCTTGAGACACTTCCTTACCAGTTCTAACAATGCAAAGATCGCCACTCCCTTCCTGATTGGTCATCTGCATTCAAAATCCATCCCCTCATGCCACACCAGAATGCATACGCCACCACTCAACATACTTAAGGTTCCCAATTCCACTTGTCCTCATCTCCATGATGGCAATGGCTCTATAGTTTGTGTGATTCATGGTAGGTAGCTGTCTTCTGTAAGTTTTTCAACCAAAAGCCCCGGGAGAACCTATCAGAGATCTTCAAGCTAGTTTTAGTACGTAGGTGTAAATTCAAAAGTCAATAAAGCCAAAGAGCCATATTCTGACATCAACTAATATATCGTTACACAAGTTTTGATATTTGAACTCCAAAGACAAAGATGCATGCTAAGACTAGCAAGGCACTTGCTATTTGCTAAAGTGGCAAAGAATAATTAATATCACTCATTCAACAATGTTTTTTAAAAAAAAGAACCCCTCAAAGGTTCATTCTTAATGAGATAAACTGAGACCTGTTCCAAGCACTTTTTTGCACCCCGATAATCACCGGCCAAATCACATGCACTTGCCAGGTTTACCCATATAGAACCAGCTTTAGGATCAATTTTTGCTGCTGAGATCAAGCATTGTTTTGCAGCATTTGCTGCTTCCAACATGTGCAGTGATGTTCCTTCGCCAGCATTCGCCCCAGGACCTGGAAGCATCCAACAAAATAATGGGGTTCATAAGTGCAGCAAAGAGTTAAATCACTCAACTGGATCATAAAAGCAAAAGCAAACATACTGCTACTTTCCCAAAAAAACAAATCATTTTGAGAACATCATCGTATGTTTTATTTCAGAGAGAGAGAGATTGCTTGAGAAGGTCAATCCACATGAAGTGGAAATCCTTGAATAGCTCGGTAGGAAAGATCAAGCCATACAATATTGGAAAACAACAATGATGGATTTGGGAGAAGATAACAAACGCAAAGATTTGCATACCATACCTGCAACAACTGATCCATATTTAGACAATAGAAGAGCTGCATAATTGATAAAGGCAGCAGGATGATTTTGATCTTTTAGAATCAAATCCTGGAAACACTTGGTGGACAGCTCCAAGTTACCACTGTAGATTTAAGTTATTACGAATACATTATCAAAATGCAAAAAGACTAGCAGCCCCAAAATCATCCAAATATACAGCAGTTTGACATTATATAAAGAATAACACATAGGTATTTCTACTACACAAGCACTTGTGATCCTCCTTTTCACATTTAAACCTCAGGATGTATTTTCCAAGAAAAGAAAACCAACAAAACAAGAAAAATCACGACCGCCACTTTTAGAGCAGTGATGTTGCACCTAAAAGCCATTGATTCTTTCAGTTGCCTATTTGAGCTGCAAACATACTTTTAATCTGAACTAACTGTTCTTTTTTTAAAAAAGAAATCTGAACTAACTGTAAGCAGATACAGACAAGAAACATAAATTATTTCAAAAGCAACTTCATTATAGGAGTATTTGGCTAGCTCTTCATAATCTTTCAATAACAAACTTTGACCTATTTGCATTACTTCACAGTTTCACTGGAACCGAGCAGTCCTCCGTTCATCCTTTTTTTCTCTAAAAAAGTGCTTACCCTCAAATCTTAGAAGTCTCCAAGATTTAACAGTGTTGACAGAGCACTCTAGTTATATTTTATTACTATTTTGGAGTTTATTATTATTTTTATCCTATTGGACTTATGATATAATTTTTCCCAACACCTCTTTCTATATAATGAGGTGTAAGATTTCATTTGAGAATAAGATTTTTCATTCTCTCCAACTTGATATCAAAGTGGCGATCCTAGATCGGCATTGTGATATCCCACCCCTCACAAGCCTTCGAAACCTCCCACCAAAACCCTAATTGGCAAGCCACCTTCCCCACACCAGCAAGCCACCTTCCTCCACCAGCTCCAGCAGGTTGCTACGGGCCTCTCCGACCAATGCTTCAGTAGCAGCAACCACTGGCGATCATCACCGATGACAGCTGACCACAGCAACGCCACCGCCGCCTCTCAAGGGGGCTGCTGCAGCCCTGTAGAGTGCCGCCACCAACAGATCTCACCGCTAGCAACGCCACCTCCACCTCTTCAAGCATGCTGCAAGTCTGCTAAGTGCTGCCACCAGCAGATCTCTCCGCCAGTAGTGTCGCCTCACCTCTCCGGGCCTGCTGCGAGTCTGCTGAGCACCACCACCGGCTGGTCTCACCGCCAGCAATGCCATCGTCGCTTCTCCGGCAGACCGCACCGCCTCTTACGACTCTGATAGGGCTGGTGACGTGATTTTCTTGCCCGAAAAGGGGCGCACCACCCTGTAGAAGCGATGTTAGGGTATTTCCCGTACCCTAACATGCGCTAAGTCGTGGTCCAAAGGGTGTGCGTGACTCTTAGGATGTTTTCTAGGTTCTTTTGATCTTAGATCTCATGATCAAGAGATCACATTTCTCTGTTATGTAATCTTTCATATCTAAATATTGGTTTCAAATCGTATCTATGGCATCTTGTGGCATTCCTAAGGCACGATGGCCTCCTCAGATTCTTCGAAACTGTCGTCGGTTACCGCTACAGACAATGGGGGTTACAAATCACCTTTCTTTGTTCCTATCGCCAAGCTAAACGAAGCCAGTTATGCTAGGTGATCTCAAACTTTCCTCATAACTGTTGAGGGGCATGATAAGGAACATCTATTGTTGGAGTTGGAGCCGCAAGATAAATCAGGGAAAAATGTCACATAGAAGAAAGATAATTCAATGGTCTGTGCTTGGATCATGAATTCTGTTGAGCCTCAGATTGGTGATGGGAGTATGTACTACAAGACCACCAAGGAGATGTGGGATTTTTTACATGACACGTATTCTCATAAGAAAAATTCTAACAAGGTGTTTGAGATTCAGCATGCTATTGATAGTCTCAAACAGGAGGGTCAATCACTTTCACAATACTATGCCATTTTAAAGAGACTTCTTGAGAAATACAATGCCCGTCGACCTGTCTACACTTGTGCCACTTAGAGGGCACATAGGAAAGAGTATGTTGTTCTACAGTTCCTTGACGGACTTGGAGCAGACTATGAGGCTGCTAGGTCCCAGATCCTTACTCTGGCTAAGCTTCCGTCTCTAGAGGAGGCTTATAGCCGTGTGAGTAGGATGGTTGTTAGGCCATCCATGTCAGAGATTGGATAGACACCTGTGCCTGTTGCTGCTGCACGTGGAGGACGTGATGCTCCATCCACTAGGGGGAGAGGACGTGGTGGTCAGGGTACAAGTGGTAGACCTTGCACCATTTGCTCGCACTGTGGAAAGATTGGCCACACAGAGGCCTCTTACTGGATAAAGCATGGTTGACCTCCTATGGCCAACCAAGTTGTTTCGTCAGAGGAAGTGAGCAATATGGTGTCTCGTGCAGACTATGATGTTATTGTCCAGCGCCTCCTAGTTGACCCAGAAGACCACTACTGTTGCTGATACTGCTACCTTGGCCACTTCAAGTATGACTTCTGCTTATAGATCTGGTAACACTGACAGTGTCTTGTGGTTTGCGGGTTCAGACGCATCTCAACGGGGATGAGACATGTTTTAGACAGGTTCATGAAGTTCCCTCAGGGAGATCTGTGTAGGTACCAGATGGCAGGCATGTAGGGTTCATGGCAGAAGAGATATGGCAGTGACTCCAACATTAACGCTACCTAATGTTTTTTATATTCCAGAATTTCCGATCATCTTTTGTCTGTTAGTAGAATTATAAAAGACTTGCACTGTTGTGCAATATTTGATGAGTTGAGTTGTATTTTTCAGGACAAACTCACAGAGAGGACAATTGGTGGCGGACATGAGAAGGGGGGTGTGTATCGCCTGATCCAAACTCCAGTTACTGCATGTGTCAAGGCGAGGTTGCATTTAGTGCTGGTACAACTCTTCAGTGGCATTGTCATCTTGGGCACCCTTCACTGGACAGGCTTGGAAGTGTCATTCCTCATATTTTGCGAACTACGAAGATTTTGTGTGATGCATGTCAGCTGAGAAAGCATCACAGAACCAGTTTTCCTCCTAGTTCATCTTAGAGTTTTACTGCTATATTTGATTTACTGCACATGGATGTATGGAGACCAAGTCGTGTCCCAGATAGACTGGGTTACAAATTTTATCTACTTGTTGTCAATAATTTTTTCAGGATGTCATAGTTATTTCTTTTGAAAAATAAATCTGATGTTAGATCAGTGATTGAAACATTTATATTACAAATAAAGACTCAGTTCTCTAATATTGTGAAGATTGTACGATCTGATAATGCTTTAGAGTTATGTACATCTAAGTTGACGACCTTTTACAAATCTTTTGGGATTGTTCACCAGACATCTTGTCCACATACGTCGCAACAAAATGTAGTAGAAAGTAAGCACCGCTACGTGACTGATGTGGTTAGGACACTATTGCTACAACACAATATGCCACAGGTGTATTGTGGAGATGCAGTGTTAACTGCATCTTATTTGATCAACAAGTTGCCCAACTCAGCTATACAAGAACAAGTTCCTTGGCAGGTCCTCTATTCTGAGAAAGATTTATTCACTGTCCCACCTCGGGTGTTTGGTTGTGTAGTCTTCGTGCACATTTTGGGACATGGTAGGGACAAGTTGGCTCCAAGGGCAGTGAAGTGTCTTTTTGGGTTACAGCAACACCCAGAAATGATATAGATGCTATGACCCCTGTGGTAAGAAGAATTATGTGACAGCAAATGTCACATTTCATGAGCTCATTCCTTATTTCTCTACAGATGGTCATCAGGTGACATTTGAGGAAGGCTTGGCTCCTATACCTATTCCACCAGTTCCCTTAGAACAAATTCCTGTTACACATAGTGAGGATACCACTACCACAGACTCCCATAAGGCAAAAGGCTGAGATCACTAAGGTTTATAGGCTACCTATGACAAACAGACAGTAAGCATGGCGAGAAAAACACACCACTCCACCACCTCAACCACCTGTCTCCTCCCCTTGTCAGGTATGGGTTGATACTGACGTGAGTTATCCTAATGGTGTTTGTGCAGGTCCCTCTAATGAGTCTTCTTCTGCTGCTACTGAGCATATTAAGGAGGACCTTGATCTTCCAATTGCTATTCGGAAGGCTCCACAGAGTTGTGCCCAGTATCATAATGTACAGACAATCTCTACTGCCAATCTTGGCAGTTCATTTGCTACTTTTACAGAGGCTCTCTCTGCGATGCACGTTCCGACCTCCCATCATCAGGCCATACTGGATCCAAAATAACGTCAGGCCATGGAGGATGAGATGGCTGCTCTACGCTTTAAGAGGGATGTGGGACTTGACCACATTGCCTTCTCACACCAAAACAGTTGGGTGCCGTTGGGTCTTTGCTATCAAATATAACCTAGATGGCATAATTTCTCGCTACAAGGCAAAACTGGTGGCAAAAGGATTTACCCAAACATATGGGGTAGATTTCTTTGATACCTTCTCTCATGTTACTCGATTGTCTACTGTTCGGATTTTGATGTCTGTTGCTGCCCACTACAACTGACCTCTTCATCAGTTGGATGTGAAGAACATGTTTTTGTATGGAGATCTTTAAGAAGAAGTTTATATGCAACAGCCTCCTAGGTTTGAGGTTCAAGGGGAGTGTGTATGCATATTGAAGAAAGCTATCTATGGCTTAACGCAGAGCCCAAGAGCATGATTCCAGAGACTCTCAGAGGAGGTACAGGTCATGGGTCTTATACAATCTTCTGCTGATCACTCTTTGTTTGTCAAGAAGAGAAAAAGGAGAGTGGTTGTACTCCTTGTCTACGTGGATGACCTGATTCTTACTAGAGATGACTTTGCTAGGATAGCTGAGGTAAAAAGGAAGCTGACTGGTGCCTTGGTGATGAAGGATCTGGGGGAGCTCAGATACTTTCTTGAGATTGAAGTGGCACATAGCAGAGAAGGTATTGTTCTTAGTCAACGTAAATATGCCATTGATATCTTGCAAGAAACAAGAATGATGAGGTCTAAATCTGCTAATATACCCATGGGTCCCAAAGGACATTTCTATGATGCTAGGTCTCCACCTGTGGATAGCAGATCGTATAGGTAGTTCATTGGTAAATTGTTGTATCTTACTATTACTCGTCCAGATCTTTCCCTTGCAGTTGGGAAACTCAGCCAGTTCATGGACAAGTCGACCAGGCAGCATTGGGATGCTGCCATACAGGTACTTAGATATGTGAAGAACGCACCTGGCGGAGGTGTCCTATTTCAGAAGAGCTCATCTATGAGTGTTGTTAGCTATTCTGATGCTGACTATACAGGGTGCATGACAGACAGAAAGTCAACAATTGAATTCTGCACTTATGTGACAAGCAACTTAGTGACCTGGAGAAGCAAGAAGCAGCAGGTGATATCCAGATCTAGTGTAGAGTTAGAATACAGAGCTATGGCTCAAACAGCTAAAGAGATGGTCTAGGTCAGATCAGTCATACATGATTTTCATGTTCAGATAGAGGGACCAACGGAGATGAGATGTGATAATCACGCTGCTACATATATGGCAAATAAACCAATGTTTCATGAGCAGACAAAACATGTGGAAGTTGATTGCCACTACACTAGAGACCTGATACAACGTGGAATCATTTACACTTCATCTGTACCTTCTGAATATCAGATAGCAGACATATTCACAAAGCCTCTTGTGAGAGCTGCATTTGATAAATGTTGTTCCAAGCTAAGCATTATTGATATATATGCCCCAACATGAGGAGTGTTGGTAGAGCACTCTAGTTATGTTTTATTACTATTTTGGAGTTATTTATTATTGTTCTTGTCTTATTGAACTTATGATGTAATTTTTCCCAATACCTCTCTCTATATAAAGAGGTGTAGGATTCTATTTGAGAATAAGCCTTTTCATTCTCTCCGATTAACAGGCTACATTTCCATAATACTAAAGCTCAATTTACTTTTCCTTGGATATTATGTGCATTCCTATGTGAAAATTGTACTTACATAGGTATGGTCCCATAACCTTGCTCTATTGTATTCTTTTCCCATAGGTTAACCGATATTAAATAAATGATTAAAGATTATGGATTGTGGACCAAAAAGTGAATGACTTTAGGATTTTTTTACATAATTCTCCCCCTACAAACATGTGATATTACACAATTGCCCCTGATTCTCAATAGACGTAGAAATGCCACTCCCAAGTTGCTTGCACATATTTACCACTTCCTTGGTGTGGAGTGGCAAGTAATCATACTTGAGTTGATCTACAATATTGAGTCAATATGAATATTTAACTTGATCAAAGGGTGTATCTCATATCAAATTTATAAAAAGTTAAGAAAAAAGAAAGAGGTAAAAGACCAAAAGAAGAACCAAATCTCCATCCCCTCTACCCAAAACCCATCTCCTTCACCTCCACAGCCACCTCAAGAAAGGATCTCAAAGGAGGGACTCGTGGATTGGAATGGGAAGAGGAAGATTATTGGAGAAATCCAAAGGTAGATAAGTCACTACCAAAGGAGGAGATCTAGAACCTGATTGTGTATAAATGGGCGAAGAGAAAGGGGGACCACAAGAAGAAAGAGAGGATCTGAGGATGGTGTAGAGGATGGAGGCAGTAGCATTCATGAAGTTGGCCTTGAGCTACAATAGGTTGTCCCAAGCAACAACAAATATGTGGTGAGAGAGGAGAATGAGTGATTAACATTCTACTAGAAAAGGAAGGTATGGGCAAAGAAAGGGAGGTGTTGGGGGCAAAGGAGTTGGTGGGTGGGAGGTGAAGGCAGAGGAATGGCAGAAGCAAGGAGGGGCCAAAAGGAAGGTGGTGAAAGAGGACATGGTAGATGGAAGTGAATTGTAGAGGAGGTGGTGATGGGAGGTGATGGTGGAGGTGGACAATAGGAGGTTGCCTAGTGTTCAAGAATTAGGAAAGAGATATTTTAGGAGTAGTCAAAATAGGGGAAAGTTGTTTTATCTCTTTTTATTTTTTATAGGGATTTGATTTGATTTGATTAAGATTGATGTAATTAGGTTTGTTTCTAAATTTTGTTAGCAAGATTAGGATTGCCTTTGTAATCCACTCGCTATATAAATAGGAGTTAAGGAGTTCTCATTTAATAAAAATCTAATTCTAAAATTCTTCAACATGGTATCAAAATAGGAACGATCCTAGGGAATTCCCCGAACCACTGACCCTCTCTCTCCTGCACATAGTCTCCTCTGCATGTTCTCTATGTGCACACCATTGTCGCACTTTATCTCTGTACTTGTAGCACACACACACATAGGACTATCTGCCCACTACATGTCTATGCATGGGTCTTCTTCCTTCAAACGTTGCCTAGTCCGTGGACACCTTCGTGCATTCTCCACGCACAAAGAGCGCACCACTGCCTTCTCTCCATGCATAACCCACGCACACCATTGCCTTATCCCTGCCTACACCAACATGCAATCTACACCAACCCTACGCGCACCCACGTGCAATCTGCACCAACCCTACGTATGTCCATACACAATCTGCACTAATCCCATGCGCATCCGCGCACCTCCTACTGTGAACTCACGCGCGCACACACATCACGTGTGCTACTCTGTGCGCCTTTGCGTGTGATCTCTTCCTATATACGTGACTCTACTACTACCATGGTTGCAACCCCTGCTGCTTCTCCAGACCAAGGTGCTAGAACTTCTAATCTAGCATCTAGCTTCTCAAGTGAAGTTAAGGGTTGGTGGAGACTTTGAGCAAGGCTCTCCCACCTCTACTACTACGTACTCGGGAATGTTTCCTGATTTGTGGCCACTACTGCTGCTACAACCATTGTGTGGCTGCTACTTCTGCTACAACCCTATAGTCACTACCATTGCTACAATCATTGTGTCATACTGCTACTCTACTACAGTAACTAATACTCCACCACGACTGCTACTACTACAGTCTACACTACTTCATGCTCCTCCGCCTACTTACATTAAGGGGGAGTTCTTGTTTTGCGTGCCTCTTTCAAGTTGGGCATTGTACAGTCCAACTTGAGAAGTGTTAAAGAATTAGAAAAGAGACATTTTAGGATTAGTTAAAATAGGCAAAAGTTGTTTTACCTCTTTTTATCTTTTGTAGGAATTTGATTGGATCTTATTAGTATTGATGTGATTGGGTTTGTTTCTAAATTTAGTTAGTAAAATTAGGATCGCCTTTATAATCCCCTCGCTATCAAGGATTTAAATATCATGACATATCATTGATATATCACATATCACTAAGTCAAGAGATATCAATATGCTAATAGTAACATGTTTCCAAGATATTGCTGGCATATCACTGATATATCGGTGATATCAACAATATCGCAGATATCTACAAGATTGTAGTACAAATATTCTATATATTGGTGGATATATTGCCAATATGAGGATATATCATCTGGAAATGTTACTATTCTCAAATTAACCTTTGCACTGGCATTGTTAGTGTCCTTTGGTCCCATTGCCCTCTTTGCTCACCGTTAAAGCTCAGATATCCCATTTCAACTCAAATATTTCATTGAAATAATCATTTTAATGTGATCTGAGTTTTTAAATTTGTTAATCTTCATATAAACTCTTCTTTTGTGATCTTTTTTCAGGTTTTTAAGTCTTAATCTCAAGCATAAAACATATGTTACTATTCATTCTAAGTCTAATCTCTTCATTTGTTGAGTAGATTAACGTTTACCTACCATATTTGACAAATAACAAAATAATATTCTATTTCATCATGATTTTATTGTTCTAAATCTCATCTCAAAACCAAATATGTTTGTTTCAAATTTTATTAATGACATTTTTCCAATTATTAGGTAGATTAAAGTTCTCTATCTATCCTATTAGTCAAATAATGAATTGATCTTCGAGTACTATGGCATGCAACAAGTTACCACGTCTATAGCTGCAAACTATGGCACCTTGAAATCCAAGTAGAAAGCCTTGGATTATTATGCAAAAGAATCATGGGAGAGTCAAGGACTTAAAGGTCATGATGCATCCGCGATATATCGCCACAATGACCCATATCACATATCACCGGTGATATTTGGTTCAGAATTGAAATATCACATGTTCATGCCTAAATAACACTAATGATATTTAGTTCAAGAAGGGCAAAAGGGTCATGTTTATATTCCTAACACTTCATGAATCATGATTTGGTGGTACTACTATTATATTTCATTTTTTGTTTGTATTATTATGAACATTGTCAAGAATTGACAAAATATTAGAGCGTAGAATCCGAGTGAGTAGGAAAAATAGTCCACATAAGGGAGACTATGCACACGTGGCTTGGAGGCGTGGAGGAGCCCCACCGTGTGGGTTGGTGGCCAACTGGATGGTGGTCAACGGTGGCCTTGGTGGGCGCCAGTTGGAGAGTGAGATGAGAGAGAGGAGAGCAGCCTCTTTGGTTGTTGAAAATATTTGATTGGCTCAAAGTAGAACAATTAGGAAGGCTCTTTATTTATAGAGAGAACATATCCCTACAAATAGAAATAAAAGATTCTATCCCTATTGAGAAAAGATCTTATCACATTTAGAAAGATCTTATCTCCTAATTAAAACAAATTTCAAACATATTTCCGAAAAACAACTTTACTAAAAATAGCAAGCCAAAATAATGCACCAAAATTGGTTATGTTGGACCATCACTGCCAACCCTGATGGGGGCCTCGAATCCTGCTACGTGGCCGACTTCAATCCCAACAATCTCCCTCAAGTCGAAGGCCGCGAGGCCGACGACTTGGTCTTCAACTTGTAAGACTAGATGCCCCACCATTTATTTTCTTCAAGGGCAAAGCTCTCAGTCTTCTCTTTGGACAAGTTGATGGAAAATCCTTTCACGACCTCTGGAGTCGTTGCTTCTATGGCAACTTGAGTAGTCGTCGCGACGGCCGCCGTTAACTTGTCTTCTCTCAGAAGAGCACGCAGCTTCTCATGATCTTCTTGAGTCAGGGAGTCCACGCGTGAGGTGCTAGTAGCCCCACGTGGTGGCCTCCCAAACTTCTCCCAACACTTATCCTGTGAATGATTGTTGTGTCCACAATGTTGGCACTTCGGGTAGACACAGCTAGATCCACGTCTACGCCCTCGTCCTCGCCCCACACCTGCTTCTGGAATAGCAAGTGTAGAGCTCTCGCCTTTTGGTGTGTCTTCCTCCTCGAGGATCTTCATCTTGAGGAGATGACAGAAGATGATCTCAAGACCATCTTCCCTTTTGAAGCAAGAATTTGATCATGAGCGGCTCGATAACGGAAATTCAATCCCGATAAAAACTTGGCAAATTGCCAAACCACCTATGTCTCACCTTGCTTCTCACAACAAAGAGGCTCGTAGATCTCCAACTCCTCGAATAACGCCTCCATCTTCTCGTATTTTTTAAGGAAAGATCTCCTTGACCGACCATCCAGATACGTTTGGAGTTTGGTGATGCGAGCGTTGTTTAAGGTTCGGGCATACCTCTTCTTGGGGGTCATCCAAATCTCGAGCGCACACTTTTTGTAGAGCATATTCAAGGCTATAGACGGATCCATCGAATTCATGAGCCAGTTCATGACGACGTAGTTCTCCTTCTTGAACTTCTTGTCATCTTTGAACTCTGGCACCTCCTCCAGGAGAATACTCAGTTTCTCCTGGCCTCCAATGAAGATCTTAAAGGCACGAGCCCACAAGATGTAGTTGGAAGTGCCACTAAGCTTGATGGTTATCCCGAAGACAACCATCTTGCTTTCTCTGGGGCTGAGCATGTCGTCTATGACCGTCGTGGCTGCCTCTGTCATCATCTTCTAGTCTCCTTTCTTCGCGTAAGGTGCCAGATTTGTCAAGGACGACTTCTTGGATGCGAGAACCACCAACGTGTGGTCAGAATCCCATACACACAGGGAGCTTAGATCAAAAGCTTTGATACCATGTCAAGAATTGACAAAATATTAGAGCATGGAGTCTCTAAGTGCATGGGAAAAATAATCCACGTAAGGGGGACCATGCACGTGTGGCTTGAAGGTGTGGAGGAGCCCCATCGTGTAGGCTGGTGGCTGGCTGGATGATGGCCGATGGTGGCCTTGGTGGGCGCCGGTTGGAGAGAGAGAGAGAGAGAGAGAGAGAAGAGAGAGAGGAGAGGAGCCTCTTTGGTTGGAAATATTTGATTGACTCTAATTAGAAAGGTTGGGAAGGCTCTCTATTTAGAGAGAATATATCCCTACAAATAGAAACAAAAGATTATATCCCTATTGAAAAAAGATCTTATCTCTTAATTAAAACAAATTTCAAACATATTTCCTAAAAGTAACTTTACTAAAAATAGCAAACCAAAATAATGCACCAAAATTGGTCATGTTGGACCATCACCGTCGGCCCTGATTGGGGCCTCAGATCCTGCCACGTGGCACATGCCACATGGCATGCTGGTTGCCATGTGACCAACCTCAATCCCAACAAACATCTTAAGTTATTATCATTTTATGTGCTTTTTTTCTTCAATGCTATGACTTACGATGATTGTTGATATACCAGTAGTGTATTTATATTATATTTCATTCAAAATTTATGATTTTGATCTTCTAACATTTCTTCATGCATGTAGTGGTTATTAAAATATTTTTTTTAGAAAGGGAATGATTATTAAAATGTTAATTTCATCATATTTATGACATTTTAAGTCTTTTGGGCCATTTAAGCGATTTTCCCGAAATTTCCATATATCGACAATATATCTCTTTTTGATTTATTGATATGATATCAATATCAACATTTAAAATCTTGCTCACTATATAAAGAGGGGTTAGAGACTTCTCTTTTTATTCATTCTTATTTAATAAAAATCTAGTTTCAAACTGTCAAAATTCTCCAGGTTGGCAAGGGCAGGTGAAGGAAGAAGATAGTTATTGAGGAGATTCACGTAGGAGATGAAGGGAGGCAATGATCAAAGGAAGGGAGGCAGGACGGAGGTGGAAGGAGATGGTCAGAGGAGATGATGCAAACTTTAAGGCACTTAACTAGTTTATGCAATTCCCCCACCCACCACCCCCCCACCAAGTGATTGGGTCCCCCAACAGCACAACAGAATATTATGTTCATTGTCTATGGATTTTCACTTGATTGCAATGGGTCCAGGATATCTTACATTAACTCGGTTTCCATCAAAGATGTTTGACATTTAGTTGAGTTTGGTCAGGCAATGGAATGGATCTCAACAACGGAAAATAAAGCTAAATCCAGATTCAGATTTGATTCATGTTTGATCCAAAACATCTGAAATTTCAGATAGTGGATCCTTTTAATTTCTTGGATTATTTGCTGAGAATCATTACATTTTTATTGCTAAGCTTATGACTGCATAGAGGAGGCAAGATTGACAGCAGAGGAAGCACGGAGTAGCATAAGGGGGCAGCAGTGATGGGAGAAAAATGGAAGAGAAGGGTTGCATGGAGGGAGACAATGGCATCAGTTGGGAATAAGGATATCGAGGTAAAAATGTCCTTTTCTTACATTTTGGGATAAAGATAACTGTTTCAGCCTAGCAACTTAATCCAAGAGACATGTATGCAAAAATTTTAATCATTTGTCTAAATAGCGATGTTAGAGAAAATTAAGAAATTATGTCTTAGGAAGTAGAATTATTTTTTTCTTATTTTGGTTCTTTCTATTTTGTTTCTCTCCAAAACCATAGAGACATGTTTTAGGTATTTAGAGATTAATTAGATTTGATTTGGTTATATTAGGTTACGATCAGGATTAGCCCTCTTTATATAAAGGGACCAATTCCAGGTGTTCCTTCTAGAGATTACATAATAAATGTTTCTATTTTCTTAAATCTCCACAAGTGAGAATGCGAAAGCTTTTTTCTTTGGAGAGAATGCAGAAGCAATTGTACATTACTGAAGTTTACAACCACATCTAATAATAGTACTGATTATTTATAAGGAATCTATGTAAAAACTCCCACAATTCTATACATACCCACCATTTCTTTCTATTATATCTCATCTTCCTCGACCTCATCCTCTCTGCCCTTCCCCATCACTTCACCTCCTCCCTTCGCCTCCATTTACCTCCCCCCTCCCTACATCCACCACTCATCCCCTCATCTCCTCCAAAACCTATGCCCCCCAAAAAAACCTCCACTCAACAATATCTAACATCATGAAATTTCACCACATGGAATTTTCCAACCCGGTCCTCCAATCCAATTCCTCTTGTACAAGAACCTGAGATGAGTAAAATTTAGGATTTATTTACAAATCAAAGGCCAATTCATTTGCCATAAGTTGGGTTGCCACTGCACACTGCAAAGAGGGCTCACAGTAGAGCAATGGTGCCCGATACTCACTTCAACCACACAATTATTTCATCATCACCACCACCTCCAATGGTTCAAAGATGCCAAGTTCCACTCTCATCATCAAGTTAAGACCAACCAACTGCAAAAGCAGCATATAAGAGACAAGGAATGCTTGAGGGTGGAGTTTATGGAACCCTGGGCATGGATATCACAAGCTTCCTCAGATGCCTGGATTGACAACTATATGTGCATCTGAAACGATACCTTGTTCCAATGCAGCAACCTTTACATTAAGTGGATTGAATCAGCAACCCACTACCACTGAGCTCTTCTCTGCTGATTAGTTGCAGACATGTATCCTCCAATAAATAATTAAAAATGGAATCTCCAGATATTGATATCTGCTACATCATGCTACTCCCTACTGTTCCTCCATCATTCTTCGTAGTGTGTATGAGTGATGAGGTAAACCATGGAGCCACACAGGAGGTCCCAACCATAAAAGCTTGGTTATGATACCCGTGAGGCCAAACTGAGCAAGGTTAGGTGCTTGATCCCCAAAGGGGCAGAAGAAGGTTTCTTCTCTGTTTTTTTTGAAGAGGGAATGGAAGAAGTTGTAGGTAGTGATGTGATGATGGCACTGAAGGCTAACAAGGGAGAGGAGAATGTGGAGGAAAAAACAGAGGGGATGGAAAAAAGAAATGAAAGGAGACAAGATATAGAATGTGATATATGAAAAAGGGAAGGAGGAGGTGAACAAAGATGAGAGAAATTGATATAACAGAGGTTCAAGTATAAAAGTACCCACCTTTTAGTCCATACTCCATTAAACTACACAATTTAGTTAACAATGGTTAATGAAAGGGCATGCAACGTAAAACTGAGCAAGTAATCTCCAGTGTAACGTCCAATGATATAGGGGTATGCATGTCATGTCCAAAGATAATAGCAGCATGTGCCGTATAGATCTATGTTATAATTTGCACAATGTAAAGTAAGCTTAAGCATTCCAAGGCAAGGGAGTTGAGCAAGGTAGGGCTTGATGTTTCACTCCCTTCTTTCTTTTTAACTTTTTTTTGAGAAGGCCTTTTAACATTCTTTTTTATTTGAAAGGAGCCTTTTAACTTTTTTTTGACATTTTAATAAATGCTCCGATGTCTTTTTTCTTCTTAGAGATGCTCCAATTCCTATCAGCATGTAGTTTTTGATATTTTGACAGATCAAAAACCATTGGAGGTGCAAGGGTTGATGTAAAGAGCGAGTAAAAACATTTTGCATAGGAAATCAGTTCCAAATTCACAAATTTTTGTCCTTCAAACAAAAAAATCACAACTTTTTGCAGTCGAGTAGTTGATGTGCATAACAAGAAACTTCCATGTAAGCAATGATAAGGGGTGGGACATTTTTTCTCTGTTGCTATGACAAATACAATATACACGAAATAGATGCATAAAATACTTATTACAAATACAATGTCCATCAAATCAAGTTGCTGATCACCACAAGCTGAGATAGTGAATTCATACACTTACATAACTTTGATCTCGCCTTTTCGAAAGAAAAAAAAACTTTGATCTAGCACACAATAAAAAGGAAGTTGCTGGTAGCAAATAAGCTCCTGATTCCCAAGTTACCCAGTATCAAATTAATGAAGCATAAGGGCTCTACCTTTGGAGATAAGCAACTCCAAGATTGGCAAGAGAATCCAAATAATCTGGAACCACGTCCAATAAAGATGATAAAATAGAGATGGCACTCTGCAAGACAATACATGTCGGTGTGAGGTTAACAATTAAGAAAGACATCAAGCACATCACTATCCATAAGACTATGCCCCTTAATATCAGAGACTGGACACCGGAGTCAATCAAGTTAACCAATGGATTTAAAATGGTCCAACTTCAACTAAGTTTGCCAGGATGAACATCTTCAAACCAGTTTGAAGCAATTAAAATCCATTATAACACAAAATGCTGAAAGTTCTTCATCGTGAATGAGTCCAGGGACTATAGCAACCAGCTCCAGTGTTTTCATCGGGTTTTTTTTTTTTGAAAGAATTTCATCAGTCTTTTAAGAATTCCACAGAAGTCTTTTTTTGACAGTTAAAACTGTTAGAGATCTTACAAGACCCCACGTTGAGTGGAAAGGACAAAAAATCCACTCATCAAATTATCACTTTCTATTTTTAGCTTTTCTTGTTTTAGAATTATCTCTTTAGAAAATTTGTCTAAAATATTAAGAGATTTGATTGTTATTTGCTTTTCTTATTTAGTGGATTCTATTGGAAGTTCGATTGGGATTGGTCTCTCTATACAAAGAGACCAGTATCCCTTTTGTTTCTTGAGTTCTCCAATAACAAAATAGAGACTCCATACATTCTACTCTTCAACATGGTATCAGAGCAGCTCTTGAAAAAAAAAAACATGGTATCAGAGTGGGTTATATTGAAAACCACACCTCCAACAATGTGCCTAGAGATCATCTTATCTCTCCCCTACGTGAAAGGTTGGGCGTAGCCAAGGCAAGGCCTTGGTTCTCTAGCATCAGCGCATGAAAGAGGGCTATGCGACCCTCTCTCCCTGTGTGTGGATTAAAGTCCACACTATACCTTGTGTGTGAGCCAATTTTATACGTGATTGGTCTTTTTTAACCGAAGAAACTAGGTTTTTCCCACACTAATCTCTGTGCAGGGATCTCTTCCCATGCATAAACCATGGCTGATGCGAAGCAACCACCATGTGCTTGAGATTGTCTCCCATTCTACTGCAACTGCTACTCTACTATAGTCGTCATTTGCTTCAAAACTATTATAGGACTCCTCATCAGTTATTTTTTATTTTATGCCTGGTCTTGTACTGTGATTTACCCACACCTCTTCTTATATAAAGAGGTATAGGGCTCTTTTGATAAAATAAGGCTTATCATTATTTCCCACTTGGTAGCAAAGCACCGATCCTAAACTGTGGCCCTGGTATCCCACCCAAGTAGGCCTTCGAAACCCTGACCACCCAAATCCCCCTCTCTCCTTGTCAAACCGTCGTCACCACCAGTTGTTGCTATCGCCAGCGACCGCATGGGCTACAGCAACCCTACCAACGGCAATAGGCAACGTCGTCGACCTCCTATAGGGTCACCAATGAGCACTTAAATGACCAGTGGTGACCACCAAGGCCACCACCAATCCTCCACCGGCTTTATAGGCCACCGACGATCTCTCACCAACTAACAGAAGGGCCACCAATGAGGGTCCTCTTCAAGCAATGCCAAGGAGGGGCAGCAGTCCCTAGATGGCCACACTAAGGTGATTCCCCTCACCCTTGTTCTTCCATGTTTGATTCCACATGCTCTATTGAAGTTCTTGGTCTGATTTCTAGCCTATGGGTGCTTCGATCTTGTGACCAAGAGGTTCAACTTCTGTTCTTAAAGTTTTTTATGGTCTGAAATCAGCGTTTTAGATTTAATTTCAGGATTTTTCCTCCCTCTTAAGGCAAGATGGCATCATCTGAATCATCCAAAGTGACATTGGGTACCACTATGGAGGTAGGGACATAAAAATCCATCCTTTGTGCCCAATGCCCATATCCAAGATTGATGAGAACAATTATGCAGGATGGTCTCTGACATTCCTCATGATTGTGGTGGGTCATGACAAGGAACATTTATTACTGGAGGCAGAACCTACCAATAAGACAGGCAAATATCTGACTTGGAAGAAGGATAATGCAATAGTGTGCTCTTGGATCATGAATACAGTATAGCCTCGAATTGGAGATAGTATCATGCATTATAAGACAGCCAAGGAGACAGGGGATTTATTACATGACACATATTCCCATGAGAAGAATTTTAGTAAGGTTTTCTAGATTCACCATGATCTAGGAAGCCTTAAATAGGAGGGATAGTCACTTACTCAATATTATACTTCTCTTAAGGAACTCCTTAAGAACTATAATGCTTCTCGTCCTGTGTGTACTTGTGCCACGCAAGGGGAATATTGTCGTGAGTATGCATTACTTCAATTTTTAGTTGATCTTGGCTCTTTTTGAGCTTCCATCACTCGAGGATGCTTGTAATCTACTTGGCAAGATTGTGGTGAAGCAGCCAAGATTCAAAATGCCAATTTCGACGCCGTGCCAATAAAATTCTAAGGCCGAAGGCATTTAATGCTCAAATTTCACTCAAATCAGTGTGCGTGTGTCAAATTTCAAATGCCCATTTTCATATTTTCAAGCTCGGCGCCATTTTTGTCTTGCTCGGAATCTACCTGCTGATTTCGTCGGCATGCCGACAAAATGGCCGGTATGCCGGTGGCATCCCTGCACTGCTTCGTATCGGCAAGCACCCCTTACGAAAATGGCCTTGCCGACGACATTTAAAACGCTAATTTAGCCAGCCACTACTAATACTCTTAGGCAGACAACAGCTTTGGCTACTTCTGGAGGTTATGGAGAACATGGAGCTCCTTCCATTCATGGCAGAGGACATGGACGGGATCAACCTAGTAGGCCCTGAATTACATGCACCTTTTGTAGGAGAGTTGGACATGCTGAGGCTACATGTTGGAACAGTTGTGCAGAGACTCTAAGCCCTTACTTCTAATGAGGATCAATCAAACATGGTCTCCAGTGCAGAGTATGATACAGTTGTGCAGAGACTCTAAGTTGATACAGGATTCTACTCCCACTACGGACACCGCAGCCTTTATGTCTTCCTCAAGTAGTACTGTTGCCTTTAGTTTATACAGTGGATCTTTAGATAGTAGTATGTGGCTGGTTGACTTAGGCGCAGCCAGGCACCTAAGTAAGGATCATTCTTCTTTCAAGAAGATGCAATATGTTCCCCCAGGTCAAATAGTATAGGTTGCAGATGGCCATCATTCTCGGGTAGATGAACAGGGGGATGTTGTGGTTACCCTTACTCTCAAATTGCCTAATGTTTTGTTTGTTCATGACTTACGATTAGCCTATTGTCTGTCAATAGAATTACAAAGGATCTCAATTGTCGTACTATTTTTAATGATGTCGGATGTACATTTCATGACAAACTCACGGGGAGAACGATTAGTGACAGACGTGAGGAGGGATGTGTCTATCGCCTAATCCAAACTCCTATTATAGTTTCTTGCCAGGGGGAGGTTGCCTTTACTGCTAGTACAACTTTACAATGGCACCAACAATTAGGGCATCTTTCTCTAGACAGGCTACGCCGAGTGATATCACATATCTCCCCAGCTACTGAGATCCTTTATGATATGTGTCAGATGGAAAAACACCACCGATCTACATATTCTGCTAGTTCTTCATTGACTTTTACTGCCTGTTTTGATTTAGTTCATGTGAATATATGGGTCCTAATCGTATAGACTAAGCCATCATTATTATTTGGTGATAGTTGATGATTTTTCCAAATTATCTGGTTATTTTTGCTTAATAATAATTTAAAAGTTGGTGATGTAATTAAGACATTTATCATGCAAATAAAGACTCAATTTTCTACGGATAGTCCGATTGACAATGCATTTGAAATTTGTATTGCTAAATTGATTGTTTTATATCGCATACATGGAATTGTACACCAAACCACTTGTCCCCATACGTCTCAACAAAATGGGGTTGCATAGAGAAAACACCACCATCTTTTGGATGTAGCCAAAACACTGTTGAAGCATCACAATGTGCTTTATATTGGGGGCATGCAGTTCTTACTGCATGTTATTTAATGAATAGAATGCCCAACTCAACTATTCGTGAGTAGATACCTAGGCAAGTCCTTTATCCTGACAAAGATTTGTTTCATGTGCCACCCAAGATTTTTATATGTGTAGTGTTTGTACACTTGATCCAAGACGTGATAAGCTGGCACCACGGGCTACAAAATGTATCTTTTTAGCTTATAGTAGTACCCAAAAAGGATGTCGATGTTATGATCCTTTGGCCAAGAAACATTATATCAATACAAATATTACTTTTCATGAAGCAGTACCATATTTTTCTACTACAGGACATCAGTTGTTGTTTGAGACAAAGACAGCTCCTATGCCATTGCCTCCTATTCCTCTAAAGCATATTCCTGTCAATTCTAGCACGGTTGACTATGAGTTAGAACAAGGCACAGTTAGATTTCCTGACCCAATTAAACTATACATACTGTAAGTATCATATGCACAAAGACACCCCCTTCCCCTACGCCACCATCTCCCCCAGATCAGGTACATATTGATGATACTGATGATCCTTCTTCTAATGTGTTCTTGTAGGTTCTTCTGATTTATCTCCTACTATTGAGGAGCTGTCTAGTTCTAACATGCCTGATCCTACTGTGGATCTTCCAATTACTATTTGGCAGGCTTCACGTTCTTGTGCCTAGTACAGGGCTTTTGATATTCTTTCACAAGCTAATTTGGGGAAGTCTTTTGGCCTTTTCTATTCAGCACCGACAGCCTTTACTGTTCCTTCCACTTATCAGCAAGCTATGATTGATCCAAAATAGCATCAAGCCATGGAGGATGAGATGGCTACACTACATTCTAGAGGCACATGGAAACTGACCACACCACCACAAGGTGCTCATTTGGTAAGGTGTCGCAAGTGATTTAAACGTCGACGGCATGCCATGGGAGGGGGCTATACCGAGATGATCAAAGTATCGATTTACAAGTGTGCTGACGGCATGTCGATGATTTCGACGGCATACCGATGGTGGTGCCGAGTCTGATGCTGCTAGGTGAAGGTGCTACTGCCACAGGTCGATTTCTGGAATCCTAAGGGCATAGAAGGTCGATCTTGGGAAATGTAAGGGTTTAAGGAAACACACGCGATCATTATGAAATACCTTTATTGTTACACAATCATTATTTTTTGAAAATGATATCATTTTGATTATGTATGTGATTTTTTGTTGGCATGCCCTCGGCATTTCCATGGCGTGCCCTTGGCATGCCCATCAGCATGGCCATCGAAAAACGGGCATTTCCACAGCATGCCCTTGGCATGCTCACAAAATGCATACTTAGAATTTTATCGGCACGGTGTCAAAATTGACATTTCGAACCTTGGGTGTCGCTAGGTCTTTACCTTGAAATATAATCCAAATGGATTTATTTCACGACATAAGGCCTGTCTTGTTACCAAATGGTTCACCCAAACCTATGGTACCATCGGGAGGAAACTTTGACACGTTTTCTCATGTGGCATAACTTCCTACTATGAGAATTTTGCTATCTGTGGCTACTCATTATGATTGGTCATTATTTCAGTTGGACATAAAAAATACTTTCTTATATGGTGATCTTGAATAAAAAGTCTATATGCAGCAACCTCTAGGTTTGAGACTCAAGGAGACTGTGTATGTAGGCTTAAAAGGGCCATCCATAGCCTTAAGCAGAGTTCCCATGCGCGGTTCTTAAAGTTATCAGAAGTGGTGTAGGGCATTGGCCTTTAGAGATATTCGGCAAATCATTCCTTATTTGTGCAGAAGAGTAACAGAGGAGTTGTTGTGCTCCTGATATATGTGGATGATATTATTACTGAAGATGATGAGGCAAGAATACAGGAAGTGAAGAAAACTCAAGCAAACAAATTTGTGATGACATATTTAGAACATCTGAGATATTTCTTAAGCATTGAAGTGACACAAGGCAAGGAAGGTATTGTTATTTCTCAAAACAAGTATACTCTTGAGATTCTTCAGGAGACAGGAGTATTGGGTGCCATGTCTACCAATGTTCTTATGGATCCTAAAGGACATCTATATGATGTTGAGTCCTCTCTAGTTGACAGAAGACCTTATCGACATCTAATAGGCAAGCTTCTTTATCCTACTATTACCAGAACAGATATTTCCCTCGCTGTGGGGAAAATGAGCCAATTCATGAATAGACCTACAAAGCAGCATTGGGAAGCAGCTATGTAGGAGCTTAGATACCTGAAGAAAGCACCTGGCCATGGTCTATTATTTTCTAGAGGTACTTCCATGCATGTTTTTGGTTACTCTGATGATGATGATGCAGGATACAAGGGTGATAGGAAGTCTACCACTAAATTTTGCACTATGTAGCTGGTAATCTTGTTACTTGATGTAGCAAAAAGTAAAGCATTGTTTCTCGTTCTACTGCTAAATCTGAATATCGTACTATGGCACAGACAACTACAGAGATGGTCTGGGTGAGGTCTGTTCTACAGGATTTACATGTCCATATAGAGGCAACTACGGAGATGAGATGTGACAATTAGGCAGCTACTTATATTGCCAATAATCTAATGTCCCATGAGCATATAAAACATGTTGAAGTGGATTATCACAACACACGCGATCTAATCCAAAGTGATATTATCTATACATCTCTGATTGTGACAGATATTTTGACTAAACCCTTACCTCGTTCTACTTTTGATATATGTTGTGACAAGCTGAGCATAATTAACATCTATGCTCCAGCTTGAGGAGAAGTGTTGTACGACTCCTCATTTGTTATTTTTTATTTTGTCTGGTCATGTATTGCTATTTACACATACCTCTTCTTATATAAAGAGGTGTAGGGATCTTTTGATGAAACAAGACTAATCATTATTTTCCACTAAAACGTTTCTCACTACTTGGGATCGTCTCCAAGATTACTACTGAAACGACCCGACCCGGATTCTTGAAATTGGACCCCAAGAGTCGTCGCAGGATTTTCGAGTCCCCAGGGTGATCTTTGAAATTTTCACACATCAAAAAAACATTTGAGGGTCGTCTAGTAAATTTCGAGACTCTGAGGAGTTTATCGCAATTTCTGTGAGTTAATTATAGTGCCTAATGGCTCCAGAGACTTCTCCTAAACACTAGGGGGCTTCTACACAATTTCTGCACACTAAAGACCAACCAGGGACCTTGTCTTAGTTTTCTCTATTCATGGAGGGGTATTGTACAAATTTTACACCCCTATGTTTTGCTCTTGAGGACCCCACGTAAATAACCCAAAGCTTAGGATTTTTTTCTATAATTTTCCAACCCACAAACACCCCAAAACCCTAAACCTAACCCATAAAATGCCCCCTCCCACCTCATGGTCACGAGGACCCTTCCACCAGCCTTGAGAACCGTTCCTCGAATGACGTTCCCATCAAGTCGTGAGAAAGAGAGGGAGAGAGAGTATGTGAGATCAAGAGGAGAGGAGCCAACGCCCCCCTCGCCCTCTATCGTCGAGACACGTGCACTAGGGCATAGAGCATAGGCGTGTGGTGCGCTGCACAAGGCACGTGAGCATGCACTGTGAGGATGGGCACGCATTGCGAGGAGTGGTGCATTCAATCACATGCGCAATTAGCTAAGGAGCAAAAGCAGGCGCGTGAGGATCTAACGGCTCGCGCAAGTCGCGACCATCCAACAGCGAGGGAGGGGCGACCGGGGCACGATCCACCCAACCTCCCAAGCATGAACCCGCGCACGCCACGTGGCGCTAGGGCCGGCGATTCGGCCAGATCAGACCGACAGGTTTAAATCCGTCTGGAAGCCAGTCCAAGCTGACAAGGACGAGTCTTTGAGCCAGTTCAAGGACCAAAAGGGATCGGAATCTTGCATATAAGGTATTATTGGAAAGCAAGAAGGATTTCCTACGTGTTAGTACTATTTTTAATACTGTTAGAGCACATTTTGGGTACCAAAAAATTACTTAGAACTTAATTGACCCTACTTGACCCTTTGTGAACCCGTTAATGTGTTAGGAATTTCACTCGGGATCGACGCAAATTCCAAGGGAGGTTACATGGCAATCATGAGAGGTACGGGCAAGCTACCTGCACCCCCAATCCTTCCAGAGGGTCAAGGTAGAGCGGTGTCACTCCCTACCCCATAATTTTTGTTGTTCTACCTGCTTTAAAATATTGATACATCATGTACTCGACTGAGCCTTGAATAAGCACTTGCATGATCAAATCTCCTTATGAAGAGAACTATTATATTTATATGTGTGTATGTAGTTTCTTAGTTATGACCTAGACCGGATTGTACCCTAGCCATGCTTAACTTCATTTGACAGATGCGATTAACTTTAATTGACATGAAATTACTAGCAACCACATAGGGATGATCGTGAACCCTAGGGCAAAACTAGGTATGGTGCTGATAATGGTGACACTCGAATTTGACGACACTCGAGCTGGTAGCAACTAAATTAAGTAACCTGCTTGAACCCTAGGGTGAATTAAAGATGGTGTCTCGTTGTGCTACGAGATCTCGGGAATGGTGATGAGGTTGGTAATATGTACGTGTGGTGTGAATGTTCAAATTGGCGATTGGTGGTGGGGATGAGCTGACCCTCGAGTACAAGCGTATCGAGGACAATTGACCGCCCCGTTGTGTAAGGAGAGAGCTAACCTCCCCAGGTAGAGACCTGGGGTAGGAACGGTCTTCCTGCACCGAGTCCTATTGGGCCCATGTAGGGCAACTGGGATAGTCGAGCGAAAGTACATAGAGTTGTTGAGGGGTATAAACCATGTTTTATTCTGTTATATTTGGTGCATACCTGTTAATGAAAACGACTGACCGCATGCCAGTGCAAGGTAGGCCCTATGCATTTATCAACTATGTCGTAGTCACCGTTACGTCGCGAAAATAACCTCGAGGTGGTAAACCAAGTGTAGGACATGCACTGGGTGTTCTCTCAGCCAAGAGAGCGCCAAGTGTATGCCCTGCATCCCGAGAATACAGCGATAAGATCGTCCCGATAAGGGAATATGAATAACAAGGAGTGGTGACAAAGTCTTAGTACGACTCATGGGGAGAACCCAAATGAGCTAATGAACGACAAACTTAATATTTTGGTAAATACATTAAATGCCTATCCACATAGTCTTTTACTGCTTATCTTTTACACGCTTGTTTCTTGTACCGCCACTCTACTCAGCTCTTGCTAACACACTCTCTAATTGTAACTAGGTCAGGGAAGTGGGTAGCAGGATACCGAGGGAGACTGAGCTAGGCTCAGGCACGCCCAATCGTAGCTAGTTGTGACTTTCCTTTCTGCTATAGTATGTTCCTTTTCTATAGAACTATGCTGGTTTCTTCTTCCATTGTACTGTTGTTTGCTTATGTAATGGCTACATTGTGGACCGTATCTTTCTCATCATTTTAGTGGATGTTTGATGTCAAGTTTTCCTTCTGATTATATTATTGTTGTTGCATGCGTGGATTTTGTGCCATGTTTTGCTTTATTCTTTGCCGGATGACCAGATGTTGGGATATATGACGCAATCCAAAACGGTCCTCGTATGGGTCCAGGTTGAGTCGTAACAACTATTGGTTGAGAACATTTCCCATGTGTGACCGCTACTTCTGCTGCAACCTTCATCCAGATCAAAAATATTACTCGAGCCTAATTTCCAAGTTCGTGTGTGCAGGCCTCTACACCTAAAGTTTGTGACCAGTGCCTTAAGTTCTTCCTCAAGTTGGATCGCGCACATCCAACTTGGGCGGAAGGGGGCGTTGGAGATCCTACAAGATCCCATGTTAAGTGGAAAGAAAGAAAAATCCACTCATCAAATTATCAATTTCTATTTTGGCATTTCCTGTCTTAGAATTATCTCTTTCGAAAATTTGCCGAAGATATTAAAAGATTTGGTTGTTATTTGCTTTCCTTATTTAGTATATTGTATTAGGATTTAGGAGTTGGATTGTGATTGGCCTCTCTACATAAAGAGGCCAATACCCCTTTCGCTTCTTGAGTTCTCCAATAATAAAATAGAAACTCTACATATTCTTCTACTCTTTAACAAAAATAATTAAGTATTTACTTTACAATTATTCAATTAAGAAATTTAGGAATGATTTCTTAGCCCCCCAAATCATATGACATAAGAACAAGGCAATTAGGCACCGTGATTTTTATTAAAGCTCGATAATTAAAAACAAAATGAAGGGAAACCAATTTGCTGGTCATCAGTTCTTGATGCATCTAGCTAGTAGACGGTGGAAGTTAAGGAAATTTATTAAATAGTAGAAGATGAGGAGATTTCCCAGATATCTAAGATCAAAACTCTTTCTCATCTGTCTTTCTTATGTCATGCTCTTGACCTTGTCTATGTGTCAATCACTGAAGTCCTTTCATCATCTCGTGGATAAAAAACACTGAGCAAAAGCAGTAAACTTGCTTTAACAAAACAAGTTCACTATCTGCTAAAAAGTAGAACCCGTTTTTGAGATAAGAGAATATCTGTATTCAAAAGCAAAGACATTGTTCTAAAGTAACTATGTACACTGTTGACAACCAGCAACACATGGCTCCCTCTTTGATACTGGCAGTATTTTGATCTACAAACAAAATGAAGAAGAATTTTACATGCTTCCATTAACTCTTATGGAGGCCTATGCCATCTGAGGCATTGGCACATATATTACACTAAACCCTCCAACTCAAGCAAGTATTTTACATTCATTTGCATTTTATCAGATCTGTAAGCTTTGTTCAGTATATCACGTTACTAATCCCAGACTAACTCATCAGTAACCTATAGATGTCATTGGAATCTACTTCCTTGAATTGACAAGGCCAGAACCAATACACTTACCAAAACAAACTAAGATATCGAGAATGGAAAAGAAACTGAAAGACGAAACTGAAGGAACGAGTAAGACAACAAGTGTCATAGTGATTTATTTTAGTAAATTTATCCCGTTCAGGTTCAAGCTTTTGATGAGATGAAGATCAAACAGAACCAAATATTTAGGAAGCTACTTAACAAATTGAAGAGTACATTTGCAGTATTCAACTATGATATCATTTGCCCAATAAGGGATTATCCATAGAACAGCCTATTAAATAGAAAATATGGCCATGAATACCTGCAGTTGTCCTGTTCTGAGAAGTATCATCCCAAGAGTGTTCCAGACAGCAGCCTGCCTACCATCTGACTGCACAGATTCCTTCAACTTTGAAATGATATCCTCCAGATCCTCTGGTTTCAGCTCTCTTTCAGAGTTATCACCAATGTTGGCAAGGAAAATGCACTATAATTGTAAAATGTCCAAATGTAAGGGACAGCAACTTACTTCTCTTAAATGAGTGAATAGTGTCTTACTGGTAAATCGAAAAATGGTATGAAAAAATTCCCATTTGTTAAGAAATGGAATTTTCGGAGGAAAGTCAGTGAGGTGCTGGCTTAAGTTCTTGACTACAAAAAAAAGTCAAAGTTACCTGTGCATGGTGTATCCGGACCAAAGAGAGTAGCTCTGGTCTGCGAACTTCCTCTTCAGTTTGAACCAAAATCTCAGTTGACTTCTCAAATGCTGAAACTGCCTATAGATGACATAGAGATGATATTTACTGCAGTTTATGGCAACTTGAGATGACAATCAGTGAGTAGAATAATTGCCTTCTGTGGCTGACCGAATCTCTGATACATTAGACCAAGCAAAAACTGGGCATGGGCATTTTTAGGCATTTTCCTTGCGACGTGTCCCAAACCCTGTAAAATTCGTCAGTGAATATACTACAACACAACAAATGTAGAGGGAGTAAAAAAATAGACACAACTTGAACATCAGAAATGTAATGTGCAAGAGGGTTAGTTGAAATACATATCATTAGCTGCTTTGGAATTCTGTTGCAGTTGCTAAGATGCCTTGAACAAAATGGGAAAAAACTTTGAAAATCATGACAGAACGGTACAGAGGATTGGGAATGGTGAAATAAAATGAAATGGAAAGTAGAAAATGCTCCTGAATAACAATAACTTGCATCACTGACCTATAAAGTTGCATTGAAAGAAAAACCAGCAAGCAATTGTGATGTCAAAGAATAATTAGCATGAAGAAGTGCATATGAAAATAAAACAGGTTGCCTTGAAAAGAACATGATGCCATGGAAGGGAAGAATTTTATGCATCAAATGAGACGAAGGAGCAATTTGCATGCTGAATCAATCACTTCAAGGATTTGATGAACCGAGAAATGTCCACCAGATACATTAGAAGGTGCATTTTTTTTCTGGTGTGCTTAATTATGGATGAGATGCAGATTAGATTTGCAACTCACGGTTTTGAGGTTGCTGACTTTTTCCTCACGAGATGTAGAAGCCCCTTGACACTGTTGATCACCATCTGTGTCAATGCCAAATTCAAGAGGGTGTCTCATTAATAAATCTAGCTAGGACAAGTTGACATATCCTACCGTCCACATCCATAATTTCCATCTCCTTGATCACTGTGGTGCTTTTGACTGTATTGGGCTCATCATTGCTACTCCTAAAACCAAACTCAAGAGATATGAGAAACAGCACTACATAAACAATTAAATACAAAGCATAAAATGATGCCCAAAAGGGACCTTCGCCATTACACCTAGACCAAGGTACAAGCTCTATGTTTCTGCACGAAAAGAGACTCCTGAAATGGAACAGTAATAAACAAAAAAAATCTTATCTTAGCCTTCTACATGTCTCATGAGTTTCATGCTCAAATACGGGTCAGGAACCACGTCTGTCAAACATAAGATTTAGTTGCATGCAGTGACCCCCTAATCATCTAAGAAGATGCAAATCTTTTTAAGGTTATTGGCCCCAACTGAAGAAAATGCTTAGATTCTATGCAACTCATTGATGAATTACACGGCAAGTGACAAGGAACAAACACATTATAACAAACCTGATTAAATGATCACCTCCATCCTACAATTGAGGTATCTCGTGTTAATGATCTTCACAAGTTGTTTACATCTGACAGAAATGTGGTAATTGTCTACACTCATCATTATCAAGCTATCATGCAATTCCAAATCAGCAAGGAGACTGGAAGATTCACAGGCATTTCTGAACCTGGCCAAATCAACATCGATTCTTAATGATACCTCCATAGCTACACCTTCTGGAATATATCGAGATAATGCAAATGCCAGGCATCACAAGCTCTTTTGTCCTGAAGATTGTTGCTAATGTAGCCAATGAACATCGTATTAAAGGTTCTTTTCTTTCAAAATTGGAGAACAGTTAACTTTGACTGTTTCCGCCTCATTCCTACTGCATAGGATCTTCAAACTTCAAAGTACACAACTCTATGTTCAGCTCACCGGACCTTACTAACTTAATTAACCAGAGATCCTCTTGGTCCGAGAATAACCACCTGAAACTCCAGAAATTGGAACAACTTCATCCGCTGGAATCCACAGCTGACATCCGGATTATAAGCCTAAATGCCGATCAGATTAGCAGGACTTCCTTGATCGGGAACGTCGATTAGGGTTTTGATTGGGCCTCCTACGGGGATCGAGGACGAGGAGCGGAGGTGTTACCTTGCTGAGGAGTCGGGGGGGACGGCGGAGCCCTCGCCCTCGCCCTCGCCCTCGCCATCGCTCTCGGGGGGGTCGACGTTGAGGTCGGCAATGATGGCGACCTTCGGGATCTGCCTCTTGCGGGGTTCGGATGACTCTCCGCCGGTGTCCATCGGCTCATGCTCGTTGGCTTGTGGGCCCTCCATCTTCTCCCCTCTCTCGTCTACCCACGCTTCGCCTTAGCTCTCCCTCGCCGGCGCGCTTCCGCTGGCGGCTGGAATTTCTTTTTTGCATCCGAAAGTAGTCTCGTAATATATACCCCACGATGTTTTCAAATACACACCCAATCTGAGAAAAAAACTTCAATTACAAAGTCCCTCCCAAACTCCGCAAGTTAGATGCTTTCCGAATAGAAAAAATCGCATAAGATAAGAAATAGTTAATGTAATTGAAATATTGTGAGTGTAGATATTTTTTACGTTATTGTAGTTAGATTTTTAATTATATCTGGATATAAATAGTGTAAATTTTATATTTTATTTATTTATTAATATTTTTCCTCTTTTTTTTTTGAGGTTATTTAATGTATCTTTTTTTTTACAAACTTGAATATAATTATCTATAGATTATAATTTTATAAAATAAATAACATCATATATATCAATTGAGAATTTTTAATCAAGATATTTTATTAAATGATCAATTTAGAATCTTCAATCACTCAAAATTTACTACTTTGAAAGTATCTTAATGATTAAAGAAGTTAACTTAAAAAAAAAGATAGTAATAATATTTATAAAAACAATCAAGTATATATCTTTGTAAATTGAACCAAAAAAAATACAACAAAATAAGACACATTATGATTGTTGAAGTTAAACTTTAACCTTAAAATCATTACAATCAATCACCAACAAGATTCTCGTGCACAGTTAAAAGTATCATTTCATATAACAAGCTGTAACTCTATTTTAACATCAATAAGGCCATCAAGTTTATAAAGGGGTCAATTTCGAATCTCCAATAACGTAAAAGTTATTGATTTAAGGGCATCTCGTTGTTTAAAGATAACAAGCTAAGAAAGAAAGAAAGCAAAAATATTTGCAAAAACAACCCAACATACATCTTCGTAAAATGAACCAAATGGAATATAAAAAACTGCAAAAAATGTAAAGAAATAAAAATTATTGTAATTCTTTAAATTTAACTTTGTCTCTATAACTATTCAAATAATCACCAATAAGATTCTCATGCATTGTTAGAAGTATCTTTCATATAACAAGCTGCAACTCCGTTTTAACACCAATGAGGATATCAAAGGTCCCACAAATATAATAAAATGATCCCTCAAAAATGAGCCACCATAAAAAAAATAATCTAATAAAAAATAGTAGTTCACAATTGAGAGAGCAGTAGATAGATGACTTAGTAAGAGGAAATTGAATGTTGTATAGCGAAAAAGAAGTTATTGAGATGTATAGAGTGAGAGATGGGCAAAACTCTCATCACCTACAAGAAGAGTAGTGAATAAGATGATGGTTGGAAATAAAATATGAATGAAAGGTGGGAGAGAGATCGTAATTTATTTTGGCATTATTTTATAGATTTATAATAATAAGATACGAAGGTTTAATGCGATAAAGGATTTAAACGTAAATATAAAAGAAAGGATTTAAATATATTTATACTTTCTTATAAACATATTTTATGGGAAAAATTTAAGAGAATATAAATATGTTCAGGAGAGTTAGAGCACTTAGTTGATAATATTATTTTTCTTTGCCATTATAAAGATACATGAGCACAACATTTTTCTTGTCTTATTACCCTCTACAATACTGTCATTCATAACTGTTACGACTCCATTCCCGAATCCCTACAGAATACGAGATCGGACCGACTTGATTGATCCGAAGACCTAGTCATCCAACGAGAAAGTAATCAAAAAGCAAGAGAGTAAACCACATTCACTATACTAAGCAACTAATAGTAAAAAGATACAGCAATAAAAAAGTAAAAACTGGTATAATACATATCACCACCACAACAGCAGAAAGTAACAAAGTACAGGAACATAAAGTATGAAATGTAAAGGTACAGAACATAAAGGTACAAGAGTCTACTCACTGCAATAAACGAGTACAACAAAAGAGCTACAACTACTGGGCTCTGCTGAGCCCAGTACCCTCTACAGCCGTAGGCTCTAGCTACTCAACACTTGGACCTAAAAAGAATTATGAGTACACAAAGTCAGCGAACACTGAGTAGAGTGGCAACCAACTAACTAAAGTAGTAAAAGTTGATAGGTAACTGTTGTTTTCTAATTACATTATTTCATAAATTATTCCATTTTTACCCATTGGTTTATTTATCATATCTCGTTCTTGATCTCGAATGTTCCTCGTAGGAATAATCTTGATTGCAGTCTTTTCCGAAGAGTAGAAGGCAGACGTGGTGCTCTCCTGGCCAGAAGAGTCCCCCGTGGTGATCCTACACCCAGTCAATCACCCCAAGGTCACGGATAGGCATAACGGTGACTACGGTATGTGTGATAAGCGCACGGGTAGCTACCCTGCACTTACACGCGATCAATCGTTTCCGCTAACGGGTGTGTCCAAAGTACAACACGGAACCAGTATAAGGCCTAGCTCTCTCAATAACAGGGGTCAAGCCCCTAAGAACCAAACAAGGGTTTCGCCCCTCCACAGTCCGCGCACCCTCGCCTGACTACCCTGGTTTGCCCGGTGGGGCTAACAAGTTGGTGTAGGGTTACTACCTGAACCCCGGGCCCTGTAGGGTGCCTAGCTCTCTCTCTACACTAGTAGCTCTCTCCGGTATAGTATACACGAGGGCCAAGAAGTCGGTGCAGAGTGGCCAATCTTAACCCTTGGTCCCAACCTAAGGGTGGCTAGCTCCGCTCTGCACTAAACAGGGGGACAGTCGCTCTCCTTGGTACTCCGTACTCAAGGGCCAGCTCACTTCCCCACTCACATTTCCGATCCATTCCATTTATTTCCAGGAGCTCTACTCCTAATTCCCCGTAGGGTTCATTCTCATATTCCTCATGCTATGCCATACCAGGTTTCCTCATTTCTATTTCCATTCTCATGTTATACACATGCAGCTTGTATTGATATCGTTCACATTTCCATACCCAGGTTATACACAGGTAGCTCGTATTTCCATCATTTACATTACCATTCTCAAAGTATATATATGCAGCTCGTATTATGTCATTTAACGTATACAACAGGAAAGGTACATACAACAATTAACTAGCACAAGTACTTCATATTTCACAGGTAGCTGTTATTCATTTACAGGTAGTTATTATCATTTCTATCTACTCATTCAAGACTGTAATTCATTCATCCAATACAGACATTTCCAGTATTTCTCGTCCTTAGATTCATGCTATATCCTAGACTCTATTCATTCATTCCACACATGCATTCAGGTTTGCAATTAACTTAGGGGAAACCATTCTACCAGTAAACCCAGGAGTAGTGGGGGCTTGAATGACAGGCTCACGTGCCTCAGCAAGCCAGGAACCCGCAATGGAACAAAGTCCTATTACAAGGATCAATCACAAAGGAATATTCAGAATAATATAGAAAGTCTTCTAACAAGTAGAGGAAATCATATGGGAAACATCGGTATCTTATTTGAGAAAAACGGACCTCAAACGAACCCTAAACGGGTCAAAAATAAGGTTTCTGACTTAAATAAGACGTCTGGAATAACTTCCAGATGTCTTAAAAGTGTCCAGTACCATACTTCAGTCTCTCCTCCAATCCTCAGACGTCCAAGAACTCTTCTGGACCGTCTGGACCCAGCTCCAGACGTCCGACCACCTCTCCGGATGTCTGGAAGTGCCTACAGTCATCTAGTAAGCTCCCCAGACGTCTGAAGTGCATGGGCGAGCGTGCTCCGTGTCTTTCCAAAGCGAATCCTGCATGAAACCATGCAATCTTCTCAAAAGGGCATGCAATAGGGTATCGGCGGAGCAGCTTGCATGGCCGTATCCGTAAAGATGACGTATCTTCACGAAACTCTCACCTCAGACGTCTAGAACTGCCTCCAGACGTCCTCTCTATCGTCTGAACGTCACTCCAGACGTCTGATTCTGGGAAAAATCCAGAACCAGAACCAGTTTCCGCCCTCTTACGCCGCGCGTGGCCACGCAGTGCCCTCTCACGTGCAGCTCCAGCTGCAGTAGTGTCGGGGAGGACCTCCCTGACTCACTCCTCGCGCACGCACCACTCCGGGCGTGCGCTCACCGGTGATCTCCCACGCGAGCTCGTGAGTTTGCTCTCCTCCTCTCCTCACGCCGCTCCTCGATGCCGCTCTCACGCTCTCGCTCGCGCTGGCTCTCTCGCTGGAGGGAAGAAGGAAGGTGGCTGAGAAGTGAGGGGAACGAGAGAGGAGGGGGTTATATAAGGTTGGGGTTAGGGTTTGCTTGGAGACGAGGGAAGAGAGAGGAGGAAAAATGAGGGGTACTGTCTGCACGCAGACGCGAGTTCGTACTCAAAATTTTCAATTTTCAGATGTCTGACCCGCAGTCCAAACGTCTTAAAGGGCTCAAACAACACATGTCTTAACAATAACTTATCTTTAGCTTTTCTTACATTTAAATTTACTTATTCTTTTTATGTTTTTCATTTCAAATATGCCAAAATTACACCATGTCAAAGATAAATTATTTAAATGTTAAAAGAAAAAACATAAATAAAGTTTAATTTTATGTCATCTTTATATATTATTTTATGATTTAAATTGATTATCTTAACTTTTTATTATCACTAAATTAGCAATTACTTTCCTTTCTAAAATCACAATAAATAATTTATTTATATTTGAATACTATACTAGGAGTTACACTTCCTAATTTTTCATTAACTTTTCATGAGTTTATAAATAACTTGCATTGGCTCTATTTTTTTTTTATTACATGCTATATTTTTTTGAAATAGATTATATATTATATTTCATCAAATGTTATATTATTTATGCCAATTATATAGAATAAAAATGATTTAACATGATAATTTGTTATTACATTCTTTTTCTAATATTACAATTAATGCATTTACAATCAATTTTAACATACTATAAGATTTAACATAATTCTTGTGATATCTGTGTAGAAATTTTCTTCTGTAACATACCTTTTTAGATAATTGTGTAGAGAACCTTTTTTTCTTGTCTTAATTTTCAATTTTCCTTTATGATGTTTGTAGAATTGATCTTTTAATTGTTTGCCTTCTTCTTTCTTATAACATGTCTTTTTTTAGATTTTCAACTCATTACATGCACCATGTGTCCTTATCTTTTTTCATTGAATAATATTTTAAATTTTACTCTTTTAAATAATTCCTTTCTTAAAATTACTAGACATCTCCTTGGATCTATTTACAACTTTCATGGGATCTTTAATTTTATAGTGTAATTGTAAAGTCATATGATCTTTAATTATTACAACAGAGTTAGATGAGTATGTAGTTTAGTTGAATATAACTTATATGAAACTTATATAGCTAATATTTTTTATAACAAATAATACTCACTATTTTTATTAAAATATGAAGTGCATCCAAATTCATCAAACTCAGGCATCCTTAATGCCTCCATCACATGGGGTCAAATTTTGTAATACTTAAAAAGTTGAAAATGATCTCCTTAAAGGGATATTGGAAATTTTGTTTGAAATTCTTGTTCACAGCATGTTTTATGAAAACTAATTAATGTGTTCAGGGAGGAGTGGTGGTGTTTGGATTTTGCGAGTAATGCTAGTCATTGTTAGGATAAGGATTTTTGGAAGGTGTTGAGGATCTAGTGTTTGGGAGTCCAGCATTATTTGGGTCCTCTTGAGCTTCATCTCCATCTTAAGCTTGTGTATCTCACTCACCATGTGCATCTTCACCTGCTCCATCCTCATGAACACCTCGCATATCACCCCAAAAGCCTTTGCCACCCTCCCCATCTCCCCAACCCTCATCTCCCTCCTCTTCTTCCTACTCTCCACTCTCCTCATCTCCACCAACTTACTTGCCCTCTCCTCCTCCCCTTCCTCCTCCTCCTCTCTACAGAGCAACGATGAGGGTTTGTGGTGGGACTTGTGGAGTGGATGCCCTTTGGAGGCCTCAAGCTGAAGAAACCAAAACCACCATTAGTGGTGCCACCATCAGCGGAGGGGGAGGGGGAGGGAGTCCAAATGGAGGAGGAGTGGGGGGAGGTTGGAGCAAGGAAGAGGTAGAGGGAGATGAGGGAGAGGGGGGAGGTGGAATAGAGGAGGCGAGAGAAGGGAGGGGAAGAAGAAGACAAGGAGGATAGGAGAGAATGAGCGAGAGCGTAGGCAAGGTAAGAGAGGTCATGTGTGGGGGAGTGGGGATTTTTTTGTCATGATTCTAAAATTGTGACTAAAGGTTTTTAGTCATAGTTTCTAAAATCGTGACAAATTTTGTTAAAGTTCTACCTAAAACTGTAGCCATAGGTTACTTTTGGTGACCAAATAGTAATGACTAAAACTAACTTTTTTAGTGGTGAATGGTTTGAACTTTTGTACACAGCATGTGTTTATGAGAAATGTTTAAATCATCAAAATTTCACTTCAAAGCATCACTTGTAGTGAGAAATGTGAATTATATTCCGTACAAGCAATACACGAGTAAGATGTATATTAATTTCCATGTTTGTATCATAATAATACATTAGTTAATAAATCAAAAATGACTTTTTTTTATTGAAAATGTTTGGTTTCTTTGAAATGTGAAATGGATATATGTGCACTAAAAAGTATATAATTAATCTCATTTAAAAAATAGGACTAAACATTAGTTAATTACAAGTTTCACACATAGAGGAAAGAGAAAAATGGTGTATTAAAACCTTAAATTTCAATGAGGAACATTTATAAACCAATCTAAACTCATACAAGGGACAACGCCAAGATTTAGGTAAGGATAAGTGAGGTAAAGCTTCTATATGTATTAAAATGGAAGGCATTTTTGAAATGGAAGAAATATTTTTTAACTTGATATTGTGTAGACAATCGTGTATGTGCATAAAAATGCAAAAGATTTCATTAGGAATCAAGAAAACTTGTTGATTAAAACTTTAGAACCAAAAGAATCATCCACTCGAGAGATCAAATAAAAAGTTACTGGTGGTGAGACTCGATTTTGGTTGAGACCAGTATGTATATTTGTTTTTATTACTCAAAAATAGAAAATTTCCGAGGTCGAACTCGGGGAGCAACACTTGATTTTAGAAGCGTACAAAATCATAATTTACAATATAGATATATACTGTTTTAAAAAATAATAATAAAAGAAATGAAAATTTGTTCTTTTCTTCTCTTTCTTCTTCTTCTTTCTCTCTTTAGACGTTTGACTCCAGGGTCATTCGACTTAAACTCCACTTGCTACAGTGCTTCTTCTGCTGGTTCTTGGCTTCTCCTTTTCTTCTTCTCTGTTGCTTCCCTTTCTATTCTTCTTCTGTGCAAGGCCTTCTCTGTCTTCTTCTTTGCCTTAGGCTTTAGCTGCGTCTTCAGCTTCTTCTTCCTTGGCCTCTCTCTGCTCCAGCTTCCTCTTCTGCTGCAACTCCTCCTTGGCTTCTTCTTCTTCTCTCTGCTGCACTCCCTCCTCCTTCTTCTTTGGCTTCTGCTCTTCTGTACGGCTAAGTCCTCAGCTGCTCCTCCTCCTTTCTTCTTCTTCTTCTTCTCCTGCTTCCCTGCACAGTGTAAGGCTAGGCAAACCCTAACCCCTACCCTCCCCACGTCTCTCTCTCTCTCTCTCTCTCAAATTCACTCCAGGGTTCGCTCTCCCAGAGCCTTAATCGGGTAAGCGGGTCAGGTGACGCACCCGGGACCAGGCGCACCAGTGTGGGTGGTGCGTGAGGTGTGCACAGGCAGGGACTAATCGGATCCGGGTGCCAGGTCCACTGGGATAGCGTCGCGGATGAGGCATGGTGGGGGTGCGCGGGACCTCACCCCAGTGTGTTTCGAGGCGATAAGCCTGAAACACAAAATCAATTTATGTGCGGGCGCTCGCCCACACACTTTCGAGGTGGCACTAAAAGTCCCACCCGCTTGTCGTGCGCCTGGCAGCAAACGCACGTAATCGCCGCTTCAGCAAAGGCCTCTACCACCAATTGAAGACCTGAAGCTGTGCGCGGAAGTATTTCGCGTGACTTGGGCTGCTAGCCTGGAGCTGGAAAGGCTTGGAGCTGCTTGCGAGCTTGCTCCAAGCTCGGCGTCAATGGCGGTGGAGGCACGGGACCTGAAACCATGAATACAGCCTCGCGACCCTATCAGAACACTCAGCGAGCTTCGCCAGAGCACGGCGAAGATGACTCAGAGGTCAGTGTGGTGTGAAGACGCCTGTGCTCATGTGCCTAGGACACACAGCGTGCGTGCAGGTGGGCATGTTCGATGGAAGCGTGGAGCGCGTGTGGCAGTTTGTGAATGGGTGGAACATGGTCAGCGGTCGATGGCGGAGGTGTTAAGGTTGGTGGTGAGACGTGTGGAGCGATGGATGCGTCTCGCCGGAGGTTGGCCGGAGATGAGGAAGATGAGGGCGGACAGTGGCAGTCGAGGGGCGATCTGTGAAATAGATTGAGGGAAAATAGAGAGTAGGAGATGATGAGCTTATCTGGGGTACTTGGAGCGAAGGGGAAGCGGAGGAGACGAATGACGTGTTTGTGCCGTCGTCGGAGAAGACGGCCCTGAGGGGGAGATAACGGCGACGAGGAGGACAGGAAGGCGTGCACTAGTGCGGCGCAACGTGGAAGAACGAGGCGAAGTGAACCCTGTCGGTGGTATGGCAGCAGAGCGACGAGAGGGAGGAGGAAAAATCGCCGGAGCTTGCGGGTTACTTGGCCGGAGAGAGGGGAGATGAATTCTAGGGGGAGTCTGCGGCCAAATCAAGCTTGCCAGGTGCAGAATGATCTGGGCTTGCTTAAATAGGCACGGGTAGGAGGTTATTCGTATGGAGGCGACTAGAATTGTCGCCGGAGGCATGGCCGGAGGAGATACCCATACCTCTCGAGCGTTCGCACGAGAGGTATGGGGCGATTCAGGGTATGGGAAGCTGCTCATGCGGTAGGGGGTTTCGCAAAGAGCTTCCCTTTCAAATCTGGGAGCAGCTCCCTAGGCAAACAAGGGGAAAACTGCTTTGCAACGTCGCCGGTGGTATGGGTCCCTGCTGCAATGGCAGAGGGACCTGAATGAAGAAAGTGACGAGAAAGCTGAGGGGGTTTTCGCAAGGGTTTTCAAGAGTTAGGGGCCAAAATGTAATTGGGTAGACTGTTTTGCAAAGTAGGTCAAAATGACATTCCCTTAGGTCCAAATTTTGGTACAAACCTAATTTAGACTTAAAGAATCCAATGGTAAAGTTTGATTTTAGGTTTGACTTCGTTTGACTAGATATTTTGCACAAAAATCTAAATTAGGTCAAATATTGAGCTTGGACCTCAATCTAGGTCAAAACAGGTTCCAAAGGCCAAATTGAAAGTTCTACACCCTAGGGGATATTTTCCATGAATTTTAGAGGGTTTAGTTGATTTTTATCCTACCTGGAACCTTGTGAATTCAAGTGAGTTTGTTTTAGGGTTATAGAATGTCATTTAATTCTTAAATCTCACAATAATCCTTTTTTGGCTGAACCATCCCACTTTTTCTCTTCTTAAGCCCATTTGACTTGTGTCTAGACCCTTAGGAATCCCATTTATGTACTGCATTGGTAAAATTACAGTTTTACCCCTTGTGAATTGTTTTATACTCAAATTTGTAATTTCCTGATTGAGGTTTTCCCTTAGATTTTATAGGAGCTTTTGTATACTTATTTAGGTCAAAATGTGCTAGTTAGGGTTCATGATGAGGTTCTCATCAGTTACCATATCATAAAAGAATGATTCCTGATTCTCGTTAGAACAATCAATCTTATTACATATTTGAAATGTATAAAGGGTTATTAGTTTGAATGATAATGACAATTGTATGTGTCAAGATGGAAATTTTAAGGCCAAAGATAATTATATGAATCAATGTTAAATACAACATATCATCCGATTGAAAAATAATTCCATTGTGAAAGGAATTTTTGTTGTGAATTGATGGATACATAATGATAAATTAGAAATTAATTTATTAATTTCCACCTTACTTGAATTAAGTAAAGAAAGCTTTATTAATCTTATTTCCAACGATACAAAACTATAATGAATTGCATTGGTTCACATTAAAAATATGATAATAAACAAATAAAACATTGTTTACATTAACAAGTTTTAAGAAGAAAAGGAAAATTTAAATGGCAGATGTAATATTTTAAAGAAAAATATTCTATGGATATGATATTCAAATAGGTCAGGTCATTACTTTTTGTGGTTTTATCAAAGAGCGGTTGATAATTTTATTTGATAAAATTATTGAATTGATTATCATGGATATAAAGTGTTCATTGTAATACAAAATAGTATTATCATCTTATATTTGATTACAATCTTCTCATCCTTTGATATCTTCTGTATATATTAAAATAAAATGATCTTTAGAGAAGTCTTGTGATGACCCCACATATGGATTTGTCATACTTTTAGCCATATTTTGCATTGTTATTTGCTTCCTCCTCTCTCTCTCTTCTCCACAATCTCCACTCCCTAGTTAGTTTGTTTGCTTTCTTCCCCCATCAATTTGCATTTCTATGTTCCATTCATATGATATATGATGAAAATGTTATGTTTGATAGATTCCAGCTTCCAACTCTTACATGACGAATTATCTTGTAAAAGAGACCAAGAGATTAGATTTTCTATAAAAAAGGTTTATCAGGGATGCATAGAAGCTTGCTGAGAAGATTTCCATCTCAGTTACTAATAATAATAATGTACGATTAGAAAAAGTTATTTAGTTATTAAGCATTTAAGAGGACAATCATATTATCGTCAGCTTCGTACGACCTCCTTTATATTTGAGTTATTAGAGATGACTACTATACTGATAATGCAGGTATTTGCTTATTTTTGAACACTTAAACAATAACATATTTTTGAAGTTTATCATTCAATGTTTTTGATACACATCTGCACAATGATAGTAATATACACTTAATCGCACCATACTTTCACTACTCATACGATCGAGATCTCATGATTATCATGATGTCTCCTAATATATCACATTGGGTGATTAAACCACCTAACCCAAACAACACACGTTTACCAACCATATTGCCCGTAACTTTGCACATTTAAAGATACTAGCCTAATAGAACATCATGCTTAATTTTTCAGCAAATCCCACACATGATGATAAGGAGCACTCAATCACTAAGATCAACCAAACCATTCTAGTAGGCCTGTAGAAAAAAAAAAAAAAATCGAACCTGCTCAACTTTACTTGAATCCAATATGAATAATGGACCTAAACTCGCCCCGAACTCGTTTACATTAAACGAGTTTAACTCGTTAATTAAATGGGTCAGGTTCAGGTTTACCCTCATGTACTCGCTAAACTTGCCCAACTAATTAATAAGATGTACAATTTTCTATTGTCATGATAGGATAAAATTTTATGTTTATTTTTTTAATAAATGGATATTATCTTTATGTAAATTATGCATGTACCTTGGGTTTAGATAAGTCATACCGAAAATAACTCCATGCTTGGATGATTAGAATATATGTGTTTTATAACTCATTATTTCTATAAACTTTGTTTAACCCATTTAACTTGTTTAAATGTTTAATCGTTTCAGCCTATTTAATGTCTAATCCATTTATCCATTTAAATGAGTTAAATATCAGATTTGACAAATATAAATCAATTAAATTTAAAATATATAAATCCATTTAATAAATAAATTAAACCCAACTTAACTCGTTTATACCTAATAAATAAATTAAAGTAAAAGAGTCGGATTCAAACTTACATCCCTATATCACATTCAGCACAAGCTTCTCGCATCCTCTTAATCCACGCTTCTCCCTAATCCAATCAAAACCCGTCACCTTACCCCCACCCCACGCACAGAGAGAGGAGCAGAGCAAAGAGGAGCTTCACGCACCTCACGTGCCGTTCCCCAACCCCGGCAACTCCACTCCCTCTCCTTCCACCCACACCAGCTCCAAAAACCTCACGTGCCTCTCCTTCTCCCTCTCTCTCATGGCGTCGCTTCCGCACCACGCCCTCGTCCTCCTCCCGGGCCGCGCCGGGGCCCCGCGCCGCCGCGCGCAGCTCCCTCCGGCCGTCTGGGGCCGCCCGCCGCCGCCGCCACGCCGCCGCGGCGGCGCGGCTGTGGCGAGGCTGAGCCCCGGCAGCTTCGCGGACCTCGCCGCCGCCGAGGCATTGGCGCGGGGGCTGCTCGAGCGCGCCGAGGGGGTCGTGTACACGGTAGCTGACGCTGTGGTCTCGTCTTCCCCAGCGACGGAGGCGGTTGTCGAGGAGGGGGCGAAGCAGAGCGGGGATTGGCTCTCCGGCATCACCAACTACCTCGAGAGCGTCCTCAAGGTCTCTCTTCCCAACGCCTGTTTCGATTAGGTTCCGTGTTGTTTATTGGAATTCGGATGATGCACCGCGAAATTAAGTTGATGGAACGTGTAGTGCTTTGTTTCAAGTGGAAACCGGAAGATCGGGAGGCTCGAGATGGCCGAGCGAGGAGGAGGGTGAGTGGTGGATGGAAATGGATTGGGACTAATCATGGGGAATCGGGGATCGAGTTAGATTGGGTGCGAGGATTATGTTGTGGGTTTTTGGATGGCTGGTTTTGTTGTGCAAGCAAGAGTATTGGAACTAGACGGCTAAAGCTGGAACCTTTGCGGGGTCTGGGCGTTTGATTCGGTCACGCTAGTTGAAGAGTAGAAGTGGGCGGGTATCTATAGGAGTGTTGGAACTAGTTGGCTAAAGCTGGAACCTTGCGGGGTCTGGGTGTTTGATTCGGTCTTGCAGGTCAGAAGTAGGAAGCGCATGGTTGTATGTGGAGGATCAAGTGGATTGATTTGGCAATGATTTTTGAAGGTTCTATGGTGCTCGATTTGGTTGCATGAGCTGGAGAGTAGTAGTTGTTTTGTTGCATGGACTAGTGTTGTTTTGTAGGGTTAGTTTATTAGTTAGAATTAGACTTAGACCTGTGTGGTTATGTAAGTTTAGATGAATTATGTGGGATGTGCAGCTTATGCAGTTACCTTGTGCAATGTTTTTATCAGGGGATTGTGTAGGTTTATTTCTGAAGTTTGTGTCATTCTTCTTCGTTTGGTTTAAGTACCATGAATTGGTTGATTGTTTTTCTCCAGGTTTTGAAGGATGGGCTGTCTGCCTTGCATGTCCCATATGCATATGGATTTGCAATTATCCTTCTCACGATTCTCGTAAAGGTTGCTACCTTTCCCTTGACAAAGAAACAGGTTTGTTTGATATGGTTTTCATTAAGTTATTTCTGGATCGTCTCTTTGTTTGTATGAAGAAAGTTGGCAATGTTACGGAGGGAATCCTGTTATGTTTACAGCGAGTTCCAAAGGACACAGTTTATATGTGGGATGAGTTTTACATCCAAGATAACTGCACTTCACTGTATTTATTTGAGATTTGACTGTGGCTTTCTTTACAGGTGGAATCGGCATTGGCAATGAGATCCTTGCAACCTCAGGTGAAAGCTGTACAAGAACGTTACGCTGGAGATAAGGTGCTTAGCTTTCTTGAGCTTGTAGAATCGCCACTTCAGTAAGTAAAGAAAACCAAAACTTGGGTTGAACTTTACGGGGCCTTATGCTGGCAGGAAGTAGTCATGCTGATTTAATGAACCAGTTCAGTGCCACAATTTTTAGATCACAGACTTAAATTGTCGTAGGCCATTGCACCGGCACTGTTCTTTGGAAATAACAGCTTTGGTAACAGCTTTGGTGCAAAAACATTTCTAGTTGCAAAATAGGTGGCAGGTTAAGAAGCCCCACTTGGGCTCTTATGCTTTGCAATTTGCCATGTTGACTTGTATTTTTTCCTTTCACCTTTCTTTCACCCCCTTGAATCTCCAATGGACAAAAGAAGGCAGAAGGGAAGCTGAAATGATGCAAGGATTCCACTTCTTCCCACACTGCATTTATGTTGGGTTTGTTGGGAGATATACTTATCGGAGGAGTTTTTTTTAGAGACTATCTGGAGTTCTTATTTATTAAGTTTTGGCATTTCAATTGGTTCTTCTAATGTTTCTTTTTCTTTCTTTCTTTCTTTTAATTCGAGTTATTTTCGCATGTACCTTTGGTTCAAGTAATTTCTTCTACTACCTTGTTTATTTTATTTACAAAAGGCTGATGCTTTGCTGAGAATTTCACCAACAAATGGCTAAATCTTGAGAGTACATTTCCAGGGGATCCGTAGGGTGGTTAACCTCTTCACTGGCATCTTATAGGTCATGAGGTCAAATCCCAGGACCACCCCATTTACCTACTCAGAAAAATTTCACAGTACAAGTCGTGATCCTGGGAATGGGAATGATGGTCCATTGACAGGTTCTCCTTCTACTGGTCTCATGACAGTGATGATTTTTCATGTATATGTAGCTGAATTTGGCTGTCAATTTCTCCCCATTGTCCTTAAGGAAGAAATCAGTTCTCTACATTGATTTTAATGGAGGGTATTGGTAACATTTCCTACTACTTGGAAAGTGTCCATCCCCTTTATGAGAAATCTGAGATGGATGGCTCTTACAAGTAAAACTATTTAGTATTTATGTTGCCCTCCTTTTCACAAAAAAAAGGTATCTATGTTGCCCTCCTCAAATTCATTGTACGTCTAATGTGAAGTCGTGCAAGGGAAAGAGCTAACTTATGGTGGTTAAGGATGGGTTTTCAAAATTTTTGATTATATCATGTTCCCTTATTGTTACCGACCTGGTTATACTTTCAAATGCTCGAGCTTTCTGAGCAACTAAAAGCCTTCAAGTTTTAAACACTTTTTGAATACTAGAGGCCATTTGGGGATTAGTGTGCAGAAGTTGCTTGCTTAGGGTCCATTTTCTATTCACTGTAGAAAGTTCAAGCTTTTAGTAAAGTTTGTCAGAAAATGTTCTGTGCAGTTTAATGATCATAAATAATGGTTTTAAAAGGATGATCAAGATGGGTGAAAACCTTGTCTTCAACCATTTTTGGTTGAAGTGCTGGATTTTCTGTATTCTGATGCAAATTGCCAATTATGCCCCTTGCTTGAGGCAGTTTCCATGATCTGATATCACTGGAAGGAGACTGAGCTCATATGTGCAATCCCCAATCTCCAAGTGAAGTGCATGTAATTGTGGTCCCCAAACATTTGGGATCAATTTCGAATCATAAGCATCCTAATTGTGTTTTTGCACTTCTACATTGGGGGGTGGTCTTTGAACTCCTGACCTTATAGTTGTTGATCTCCACCATAGAGCTATCCCCTGGTGGCTTTGAAAGTGCACAATGTCAAAGCACATACTTCTCAGCTGAAGTTATTATTGTCCACCTTTGAATGGCGTTGAGTTCTAATGATTGTAAACTTAGACCTCTCAGAAGAAAAATAATTGTAAAATAAGCCAAAACAATTCTTGTTCCTTTATCTTCTGCAATAATTGGAGTTGTTGCATTGTTTTTATTTATGAACTAGGGATTAAGTCATTGTCAAAATTCATAATACATTTATTATTTTTATTTTTGTAAAGACAAAAGATGATCATACCTTTCAAAAGAAAGAGGCAAAGGATGATTATTGGATGTTAATGGCGATCCATTTTTTTAATAAATTAATTAATAAATAAATAATAATAATAATATTATTATTATTTTGAAAAAATAAAGGATGACTACTAGAGGCCAATAGTCATCCACTTCATTACCACTTCAAAATCAGATTATAGGTGTTGGGACCAAACCCTAAAAATAATGACAGCTTTGTTTGCGGCATTTTCACTCCAAATCTCTATCTCCCTAAAAAATCTCATTTCTTTGAAGCCATATTGACCACAAAGCAGCAAAGGCCTTTGTCCACGTCCCCCCCACCCCCCCAGAAATCATCCACCGAAGCTACTTGAACACCCGGAATGGGAAGGTGCTTCCAAACACATCTCATGAAGTCATACATAAAGAAAAGATGTGCATCCTCCTCCTCTTCCTCTCCATAGTGTTCGTATTTGGTGTTGGACTCCTTAGTAACAAGCTTCCTTCTTTGCAGCAACCACAAGAAAATCTTGACATTGAGAGGTATCTTCATTCTCCAAAGGACAGAGCAGTCCATTGCTAAGTCAGAAGCTTCCCCCTCCATACCACCATGAAGAATGTGACATGCCTTCTCAACAGAGAACGATCCTTTGTCCTACTGCAAAGGATCGGGAACTGCAGGGATAGGTTGCAGATCATGGGTCAGAGTGAGGAGGGCCTCCAAATTAGTTAACCTCGCCTTAGATAGCTGATCACCAACCTCAGCTGTGCAAGCCACAGAAGAGTCACACATCTCTCACAACCTGGACTTTATCAGCCGGCAAAGCATACAATCTGGGTGCCATCGGCACAAGAATCCCCTGCCTAGTCCAATCATTCTCCCAGAAATGGAAAGTAGCCATGCAATTTATTTACCAACATCAAGTAAAATTCCATAATCTGAAGCGAAAAATTAGATCGATAATGAATGCTATGCCTCCCTAACAACATTTTCCATCTAAGAACTCTTCATTTTAAACATCACTCTGAGAACATTTTCAACCTGCGATCTTTTCGTGTTGAACATCGCTTTGTTGCGTTGTAGCTACAAAGACCTCTCACCAACCCACTGCCCCAGAATTACACTCACAGATATCTTTATCCATCTTGCAATAGGAATATTAAGTTGCTTTTGATGACACTCAAGAAACTATCAAAGGTAGCTAGATCATCATTTGAAATTGATAGTTCAGTATTACTAAGCAAGCATGGGCTGTTCACAAGTGCAAATAAATGTTATATTGGCTTAAGAACTCCTCCATCTTTGCTAAAGATTCAGACAAAATCAGATGGTAAGCCCATAAAATAAGAAAACTGCACGAATTAAATAGAAAATGATAAAGAACCACTTATGTCATGACAACACCTTGTTAGTTGGGAGGATGTGTGCAGACCGATTGAGCAGGGTAGTCTAGGAGTTTTACAGCCATCTAACTTTGGGAACTCTTTGCTTGCAAAATGGGTGGTCAAACTACTTGAAAATGAAGATAACTTGTAGAAAAAGAAATTGTGGTTGACTCTTATGAAGTGTCATTGAATTGGGACGAAAGGAGGACGATCCCACATGGTGTGCTGGGATTTTGGCGTGGTTTGGTTACAGTAATGGTGTGCATCGCACAGTTTTTGGAGCCTAGGTTGGGAGAAGGAAGGACCTTCCGCTTTTGGGAAGATGATTGGATGGGATTAGGCAACCTTGCATCTAAGTTCCATGCACTAGCCTCAGATAAATTTACTACAGTTGCTCAGATGTGGGATGGACAAATGATTAGAAGGGTTGGCTATTGGCTACCCATTTTTTGGGGGCTTTTTCTGAATCTCAGGCAAAAGAGTTGTAGGAGATGTTCGCTTTTTTGGAGGCTTTTTTGCCTGAGAGAGGTGGACTAGACGGACTGTTGTGTGAACACATGGAAAATTTTCTTCTAAAAAGGCATATAGGCTCCTTTGAGGCATGGTGGAATCAGAGGATAACTACTTGGGAATTGATTGTAACTTATTCTAGAAGATGAAGGTACCTTTCAAGATTGAAATTTTCCTTTGGTTTGTGAGGAGCGGGTTTACTACGAGGACCTTGCTGTAGAGATGGTTCTCGAAAAATGACGTTTCTTGCTCCTTATGTGGATCAAAAACCAAGGATGTCGGTCACCTTCTATTGACATGTACCTTCATGAAGGACCTATTGGCACACCTCACTTGGGGAATGGAAATGTGGAAGAATTTTGGAGGTCTTTACGAAGTGGTCAAGTGGTGGATCCGACTCTTTGAGTGAAGGTTGTAACAGCATTATGGGCAGTTTTTAGAAGTTAATGGGTGGGGTTGGAAAATGTTATAAGAGTGACTTTGTTTTTCTTTAATGCTTGGTTCTGTAATTTGTGAGTATTTCTAACTTTCTTGCGGAAGAAATGAAGTGGATGGTTACCGACCTTCGGTAATCATAATTTATTTTTTCAAAAAAAAAACCTCTCAAGGTGGAGCATATATATGCATCATGCTAAGCTTGCCACATAGCCTGGAGTGATGACCTCAAGAAAGAGACTTAATAAAAATATTAGCAAATTGATGCTCAACGAACATGAAGGGTGAAATTGAATGGTAGATAATGGGAGGAAAGACCTTTACAAGGAGAATCTCAAATACTTGAGGATAAGACTAGTTTCATGTTGATGACTTTTGTTGAGGCTTCTGAAGCATCTAACAACTAAACTGATTGATCTGGTGATGTTATACAATTTTGTTGTTGATTGAAGGTTGTACCCTATTGTAAAGTACTCATAAGTGTAAGGCAATGCTTGTTAAGCTGTAATATCCTATGTTACATATATAAAAAATTTCATAAGTGTAAGGCAATGCTTGTTAGGCTGTAATATCCTATGTCACATATATAAGAAAATTTATAGTTTAAAGTTGGAGCTAGGTCTGGCTGATGATAAAATCCACGAATCATACCTCTGATGCGATCAAAGATGCCTGTAATTTACACACCCATGCATTTGCGTGTATAAATGTCATATGTATCTATATGTGTATCTTTTCTAAAAAAACTATTGATGCGCATGTGTGCGTACATAAATAGATGTATTATGTATGCATGTATGCTTTTGTGTATGTAACATCCAATGTGCTCATGGATTTTTTGTCAAAAAAACCTTGCATCTTAACCATTAAAAAGTAAGGCAAGTTGTGATTTTGTAAGACTTTACAAAGTACTTTTTCACAAAATATAATGGTTATTTTAAATGTATGATTTTAAATTTTAACAAGGTAAATATTTTGTTACAAGCATCCTTCATACACACACAAACACAACTACACAAATAGGGTTGGTTACATGGATTTTTTTGCCTCCACTCATATCTTTTGAGTCATTTTTAGGTTTAAATTAATGTAATTGAGACCATTAGTTTCTTTATAACATTTCTTTGGCCTTCATTGCCCCATCTCTTGAAGTTTAACATTCAACTCATCACATCTCTTGGTCAAGGATTAACTGGCCTTTTTGGCAAATGTCCAAGTAACCTTAAATGTGTCTCTCATTTTATCTTTTATTGGTGCCACCCCAACTTTTTTTATGGATAATCTCATTTGGAATCTAGTCCTTGTATGGCTACACATTTACCCCAACATCTTTATTTTTGCAATTGACATCTTTTGCACATGCCTGTAATTGGCAACCCGACATTTAGAGCCATACAACATGGTAGGTTTTACAACTTCTCTATAATACTTTCTTTTAATTTAAAGGGGATCCTCTTATTATATAGAAGATTAGATACTCCCTTCCATTTTAACCACCTTGCATTGATTCTATGTGTAACATCCTAATCAATTTCTCCATCATGTTGAGAAATGGATCCCAAGCATTTAAAGACGCCTTTCTTTGGAATGCAATCCACACAAATTTTCACGTCTATCCCTTCTTTGTCACCGCTACCACTGAATTTTATTTTTATATACGTATAGTCTTGTCCTACTTGGATGAAAGCCATTAGATTTTAGGGATTCTCTCCTACTTGGATGAAAGCCATTAGCTTTTAGGGATTCTCTCCAAAACTCAATTTTGTTTGCTCCATCTCTTATCTCATCAACCAACATAATATCATCATAAAAAAGCATACTACATCATGGCACCTTAGCTTGACTATGTTTTGTGGACTCATTCATGACCAAGGTAAAGAGTTGAGGGCTTAAAGTTGATCCTTGATGTAGATTGATGATGATATCAAAGTAGTCCATCAATTTAACTTTAGTTTTTACATAAGCTGTAGCTCCATTATGCATATTCTTTATGAGGTTGATATACAGAATTGGAACCCGTCTCTTTTCCAAAATTCTCTATAGGATATTCCTTGAAACGAAATTACAAGGCTTCTCCAAAGCAATAAAAAACCCATATGTACTTCACTTGGACTTTGTAGATCTCCATCATATGTCTTAGTAGATGTATTGTTTCAATAATAGACTTGTCAGGCATAGCTCCAAGCTGGTTCTTACTTACTATGGATGCTTGCCCATGGTAACAAGAAGACCGAGGCGGAGTAGGCGTTGAGATCAAACCATATGAAGACTGTGCAGGTGGAGGACAAGAAGACTGAGGTTGAATGGAAGACGAGGTTAAGGTAGAGGTGGCTTAAGGAGGGCAAGTCCAACACCAGGTTCTTTCACATGGTGGCATTCGGAAGGAGGTAGAGAAATTGGATTGATAGGATGTTGGTGGGTGACTTTGAGTTTGTAGGTAGGGAGAAGGTGGGTAGGGTTGTTGCGAATTTTTTCAGGGAGTTCACTGGTTGAAGGCAGGGTGGCATGTGGAGATGGCTGGGATCTGGTGCACCTACCATTAATGAAGAGCAACCTGCAAGGTTGATTTCCCCTTTTTCGGAGGATGAAGTGAGGAAGGCGGTTTAGGGTCTGAATGCCGATGGATGTCCAGGCCCGAATGGCTTCCTAGTACACTTTTACAAGGTGTTTTGGATGATGCTCAAAGATGATGTCATGCAGGTGACAGCGAAATTCAGGGAGGGCAACCTCGACTTTAACAAGTTTAACAAATCTTCTTGTTCCTTTTGCTAGAGAAGGATGGAGCGGAGGTCATTGATGATTCTAGGCCCATTGCATTTTCCAATGCGATTTACTTAATTGTGGCTAAGGTCCTGGCAAACAGGTTGAGGGAAGTGTTGGAGGGGGTGGTCTCTCAGCTACAATATGCTTTTGTGCCAGGGAGGAGCATTTTTGATGGTTATGTTGCAGCCTCGGAGATCCTTGCCGGTTGGAAGAAGGAGAGGAGGAAGCCTTTCATATGGAAGGTCGATTTCTAGAAGGCTTATGACTCTATCCATTAGTCTTTCTTGTGGGCTTCTTTAGTCAAGAGAAAATTTCCTTCGGTTTGGGTGCAATGGATGAAGCAATGAGTTACGACGATGTCCTTCTCCGTGCTTATCAATGGGAATCTGGTAGGGGGATGGGTGCAGCCTAAGAGGGGTGTTAAGCAGGGATGTTCTCTGGCACCTATGCTATTTGTGTTGGCTGCTGATGCGTTGGCAAGATCGTTTGTTAGAGCCTGTGAAAGGACTCCTCGAGGGATTCTTTCTTGATGATGGTACAATTGTTCCTGTGTTGCAATATGTGGATGACATGCTCCTCTTTGTGGAGGGAGGCCAGATGAAGGCAAGGAGAATTCGTATTCTTCTGGACATGTTTGGTGAAGCCTCAGGTTTGTAGATTAATTTCTCCAAGTCCACCTTTGTCCCGTTCCACATGTCGGAAGAGGAGGCTGTGGGTAAGGTTTGAAATGCCGATTTCGACGCCGTGCCGATGAAATTGTAAGTGTGCATTTCGTGGACATGTCGTGGAAATGCCCGTTTTTCGATGGCAGATTTCGACGATTTCGATGGCCCGAAAAAATGTCATTTCGGAGGCATGCCAAGGTCATGTCGAGGATATGCTGATGCATGCCGACAAAAATGACATAAGTGATTAAAATAATATCAATTGCAAAAAATTAAATGTCGACATGTTAAGAACATGTCGAAGGCCATGGTAGGTAAAAAATGACATTGAAGCCCGAACTCATGTGTGTGTGTGACATGTTAACATGTTTAAGGCCGCATACGACTAAATAAGGATATGTTGAAATGTGTGTGCGGTCACTTGAAGGACATATAAATGACATATTGAAGCTTGAACTCGTGTGTGTGTACCTTCCCTCAGATTTCAGACTCCCGCTAGTCCTCCCATTCGAATTTTCAGACCCCCTCCCTGTAGATCACCTTCTCTCCAGTGGCACCTGTCGACATGCCGACGATAATTGTCGGCATGCCGTCGAAATTATTGGTATTTCGCTGACACGCTTGCAAATTGATACCTTAACCGTATTGGCACGCCCTCCTCCTGAAAACCCCCTTGCCGTCGGCATTTAAATCACTAGCTGTGGGTTCTAGTGTTGCATTGGGCACTAAGAGGGGACCGCTGCCCATTTCATATTTGGGGCTGCGTTTGACAGATAAGAGGATATCTGCGTAGGATTGGGTCCTTTTGGTGGAGAGGATTGAAGAAAGGTTGGCAGGATGGGCCTCTAAGACTTCTCTCTAGGGGGGGATTGGTGATTCTAAAGGCGGTTTTGGCATCCATGCCTTCGTATTTTGCTTCTGTCTTGAAGATGCCGAAGCTGATTTAGAAGATTGTGAGGCTGATGAGGGGCTTTTTCTTGACGAGTTATGGAGCGTTAGGGAGGGGGGTGAAGTTGGTGGCTTGGGAGGAGGTGTGCAAGCCAGTTAAAGAAGGGGGCTTGGGTGTTAGGGAGGTGGGGAGGATGAATGACAGCTTTGTGACTAAGTGGATTGCCAGGTTGCTAGAGGATGGGGAGTTCTTGGTTGGTAGGATCCTGTGGAGGTGCTATGGCACCCACATTTGGTGGGATTTGCTGATGTCTCCCCCCCGAGATGCCTTGCATTTTGTTAAAGGCCTCTTCCGTGTGGCTTTAGAGGTACAGAGCTTCTTTACACTGGTGCTGGGTTATGGGAGGCTTTTCAGGTTCTGGGATGATGACTGGATGGGACGGGAAATTAGGTGACCGTTTCCCCAGACTTGCGGCGTTGGAGTGGACTGGGAGGCTACAGTGGCCATCATTTAAAAAAACGTGCCTCGAGGTGCTTGAGGCGTACGCCTCGAGGCTTAAGCCTCAACTCTAATTTGCGAGGTGTGCGCCTCGCTTTGTCGAGGCATGGCCGAGGCGCTGTAGAGGCGCCGCCTCGGGTATTTTCACAGCAGACCTCCACCGGCGAGCAGCTCCACGCAGCGCAGCGCAGGCTCCACGTAGCGCAGGCTCCAGCAGCACAGTGCAGGCTCCAGCAGCGCAGGCCTGAGTGTAGGTCCAGCTCCTGCGCAGGTCCGAGACTCCGAGTGCAGCTCTAGCGGCAGTGCTCCACTCTTCAGCAGGATGCATTTGAGGTTGAGGTTAGCACTTGATAAGTATATATCATTTCATTTTCTATATTTTTTATGCAAATCCTGAGGCTTACGTCTTGAACGCCTCGAGGCTTACGCCTCACCTCGATGAAGGCAAACTGCCTCGATACCACCTCGCGTTTTTTAAAACCTTGACGGTGGCTACCTTGTGGGATGGGTGTTGGTGCTCCACTTTCACGGGGGACCTATTTGATCAGAGGATTGAGGAGGTTCAGACTTTACTTCTTTAGCTTGAGGGTTTCCAACCTGACGAGGGGGCGGATATGTACGGATGGGACAAACGGGATTTTTCGGTTCATGCTGCATATAGGAGATTGGGGAATCTGGGGATGGTGGGAGACATTAACTTTGTGAGAGATTGCAACCAGATCTGGTCGGTGGCTTGCTCCTTGAAGGTGAAGATTTTTGCATGGATGCTTAGGAGAGGCAAGATCATAATGAAGGTTTGGAGGGTAAAATGGGCCTTGAATGCAGACATCAGATGTCCCCTTTGCTCTGGGGAGGAGGATGTTCAACATCTTTTCTTCACGTGTCCATTTGTAGCTTAGGTTTGGAGTTGGTTTGGGGATGAATGGTGTGCGTGTGGCTCTTTTGATGAATTTTGGAGCTTTTATAGATGTGGTGTCAAAGGAGGGAGCTATAATGTGCTTAGAACAAAGAAAGAAAGGGCGAGGCCCTTTGCAGTTTTGTGGGGATTGTGGTTAGAGAGGAATGCCGTGGTGTTTAGGGGCTAGCGTTCTTATGTTGAGAATGTTTTGTTCTCCATCATGTCTTTTATCTCTCTGGAGTGCTAATATGTAATATGGCGTAGTGGCTGTTGTTTGGAATATAATTTTTGGGTGGTTATTATTTGGATAACCACCCTTTCCCATTTTCAAAAAAGAGAAAAGAAGAGAGAAGAAGAAACCCTAGAGGAGAGGCCTTCCGACGGCGTCGCCGCTCTCCAATGAGCCACTAGAGAGGTCCTCTCCTCTCCACGACTCTTCCTTTTCTTTGTTCTTCCTCTTCTGCTGGTGCTGTTCTCATCGCTGCCAAGGAAGAAAAGCTCGCTAGTGCCATCACCGTCCGTGCATCGGCAAAGGAGGACCACAGGAGCGGTTGCCGATGCCCCAGCCTCCGCATCGACCTACTCGGTGGCCATCGGACTAGCCATGCGCCACCGGTGCCCTTATCTTTGTTCGGCGTTGCCCATGAAGGTGGTGGACCAGATCCCTGTTTTGGCCCCCCAAACCTCATTTGATCAAGGATTTGAGGGTACCATCATACTTCTTGAGGGCCATGCTACTGGATTGAGGTAGTCCAATCCTCTCTCAACCTCACCAAAGTGTTGCCGCGCTCCTCCTCTATTGTGTCATTGCTCGAAGAGAAAGAAGAGAAGAAGAAAAAAAGGAGAAAAACGGAACGGGAGGCCCTCTGGTCTGGGGTTTTTACAGGGAAAAATAGGGTTATTTTTATGATTTACTCCAATTTAAAGTTAAGTCCTTTGTTTTGGGGTACTTGTATGTAACCCGTAAAAGTCTTGAGTTTTATTGTTTGGGTTTTTATATGTTTGAGTGGAAGACACAAAGAAGACAGGAGCCACCTCAAGATGTCAAGATTATGGGTAGTGCTCTCACGCACCTCAAGAGAAACCAAGCGTATACTGGCTTTATGAGGCCGTACAAGAAAGGACACCCAAGGTTGAAGACATGAAGAAGGGACTACCACGTCAATAAGAGTTGATCTCCACTACCTTAGGTAGCATTTGTTTAGCGGGATTGGGATACCTATCCCTCGTTTGGGAGAGTTTATCCTGGGATAGGATAGTATCGGGTTAAAGCTCATAATCCCAGTATTATCTAATTCAGGGGGGTGGGATAGTCCAATCCTTCACACAATCCCTCCCTCGCCTTGCGTTGCTGCTATTGCACATATGTTCCGATATGAGAATCCACCGGTAGTGGATTCTCATAAGCCATGGGTGGAGTCTTCAAAATGCACGGGTGGAGTCTTTGATTTGAAGACTCCACTCGTGGCTTATGAGAATCCACTGATGGATTCTCATATCGGAACATGTGTGCAATAGTAGCAGCAATGAGGCAGGGGATGAATTGTGTGCAGGATCTGGTGTATTATGAGACTCCACTGATGGAGTCTCAACACCCAACTATGCCAAACGGGGGATTACTTGTTTTAATCCCGGGATTGCTGGCTATCAAAAACAAACACCCAAACCATGCAATCCCTGGATTGAGGCACAATCCTGTGCCCTTTTTTTTCAATCTCCCTAATTCAATTCCCCTAAACAAATGGTGCCTTAAGGATCCAAGTCTTCGCTGTCTCCCACACCTTGACTTGCGGGGGAGTGTTAGGAAATAAAATCAAAGAGATATTGTTGAGTTATTTTCTATTTAGGTCATTGCTATTTTTTGTAAGTGTTTAGTTATGTTTGCATGTATGTCAAGGCTTTCTCTCTATATAAAGAGGGTTAAGGTCTCTCTTTTCAAATCAATAAAGTTTAGATTCTCCCCAAAATCCCAACATATAGGAATATCATCAGGTTTAATAGCCTTCCCAAATTTCATCATCTTTAAATCATTTATTACTTCTTTCTTTACATCCTTTGATACCTTTTGAATTAGGTAACTTCCCTAAGGTGATATCACACATCGTATTTCCATTAAAAAAATTATGAAAATAATTTTTCTACTTTGCCTTTGTATCCTCACAAGCTAAAAGTACCCTTGCTTCATTATCCTTGTTACACTTTATATGCATAAAAAAAAATAGTTGAAAATTTTTTTTTTCTAGTCTTTTTCTTACAGATCTTGGTTGTTTCTGCCTCATTAATTATTTCCTTCAATAATAATTCATATCTAATGGTTGTACATCAAGGTGGGAATAGTTAGGTTAAATATGTGGGTTCACTTTGACTCAAAGGCTAGACTCATTGGAGATTTCTTCTATATATACCTTGATATAGAATATCATTAAAGGAAATCACTGATGAAATGTAAACAATCATGATTTAATGTTAAATGAAAATGTGATTTTAATCTAGTTGTAAAATTGTAAAGATGCTTATGAGAAAACATTGTACTTGTATATATAAAGCACACTTGTGAATTATGTTTTTATAAAAATAAATAAGTAGATTGCAATGTTTTATGAGAGCACAACTCTTGCTATGTGGCCTTTTTTTGACATGGAAAGCCCTTGGTTCGTGCGTGTTTGTGTGTGTGTGTGTGTGCGTGTGCAAGCCTTTGTGAGAATTTTTGGATGTGAGAGGTGCCTATTTGTTTGTAGAGCTTGAAGATGGCCAAGGTTTCGATTTTTGGCTTGATAGCTGGTTGGCAAGCTTCCCAAGTCTACTTGCTTTGGCCTTGGATTTGGAAGCGTTGATTGCAGATTATTTGGATCTGGGAGAGGGTGAATCTATTGGGTTCTGGACACCAATCCTGATGAGCACCCTTTCAATCATAGAGCAATTCAATTTATGCACTTATAGGAGTTATTGCTTGTACAACCTTTAATTTGAGCTATGAATGGTTGGCCCTCGGAGAATGGTTCTTTCCCTACAAGGTTTGCATACATGTGCTTGTCTTCCTCTGTGATCAACAAGGGTGAGAGCCTTTTTAAGGGTTTCCAGCTTGTTTGGAAGATGTCAATGCTGTTAAAGATCAGAACCTTGGGTGGTTGCCGCAAAGAGAAAGAGCTATGTCTAAGGTTTATCAATTGAAGTTCACACCTCCTTTTGATGCCAGTTGTGCCTTGTGTCATGTGGCTTGGGAGCATTTACCTTTTTCTTGTTCATTTGCAAAGACTACGTGGGATTAGTGTGGGTGTAGTGAGTGACTTATCTTCATTGGTAGATCTTGGAGGATCTCCATGAAGGGCTCGTATCCTTCCAAAGTAGAACTGACCATTCCATTTTCTCTGCTTTGGATCATTTTGTTGCAGAGAAAATGGGATCACTTTCAGGTATCCATTTTCTGTGCTTTGGGCCATTTTTGTTGCATAGAAAATAGGGTAACTTGTAGGGGATGGTGAGCCTTTGGTGAGAACTCATGTTGCTTGGTGGCACTTTTTAAGGTACATGGGCTCAAAAGCTATAATTACATTATTACAACTAAACATGTTTAGAAAATGCCATCTAATTAAACTAATTTTTCCATGACTTTTAAGATGGCCATTGTAAGCATTTGCATTCTGGATGAAGTTTTATATGAAGTCCAAGTATGTGGTTGAATTTCTTACATGAAGTTCCAAATTAGTTTAGCTCAACCTCTTCAAAAAAAAAAAAAGAAGGTTTAGCTCAAATACCTTATTTGGGCCTTAACGCTCATTTCATGAGTCCTATTGCATTCATGTAGATGTATGTATGTATGCCTTGAGATTAGCATTTGAATTATATCTCGTTTTCCTCATCCACTTGCAGGAAAGGATCCAATTGGAAACAGCTCGGCTATACAAATTGGCTGGTGTAAATCCCTTGGCAGGTAATCGTGATACTATGATCATCTACTATTTGATAGCACTGTTGGTATTTCCTTTGTGCAGAATCGTACCTTTTTCTTCATGATGAAAAGCAAGAAAATAGTTGATTTTTTATTTTAACTTCAGAATTTATTTCACCCTTTGAAAAGGCAGACAAATTTGTACATGCATTGATCCCTTACCTGCAAAGACAGTGTGAAGATTTGTGGAAGCGTGCTTGCCTTGGCACATGGAAGATCCCACACATGGAGAGTGGAGGGCGAGAGAGAGAGAGAGAGAGAGTTGGCGAGAGAGAGGAGAGGAATTGAGAGAGATTGGAAGTATTGTTGTATTCAACTCAAATAGAAATTATACATGTTCTTTCTATATATAGAGAGATATTTCTAATATCTAAATAAGGAAAACAGTAATTAACAAATTATTAATTAGCTAAAAATAGTAAACAAAATATCCCACTAACAACTCTAATTAATTGACACCTAACATAGTAAAAGAAGAAAACTTGGATTCAAAGTGAACTAGACTTGACCCTCAGAGAAATCAACTAGGGTCGATGCCCCTCCTTGACCGACTGGAGTGCCACTTGGCTTCTTCATTCTTTACACTCCCGCTCAAGTTGAGGCAGGGAGGACAATGACTTGCCTTTCAACTTTGTGAGGTTAGATGTCCCACCACTTGCATCTTGTCTGGATCTTTGATAAATGAACTTCTTGGATCAACCACTAGTCCTTTTGCAAATTGGAAAGTCGTTGCTCCTTTTAGCAACTTTAGAAGTCGTTGCGATGGCTGTGGGTGTTTCCTTTTTGCTTCAAGGTAGTGTTCGATTTTCTTGACATGATAAAAAGATGAGCGATCTCATGCATGGTATTTGACACTTTTTCTTTGGGAAAATCTCTTCTTTTGAAGGAGATTAAAAAATTGGATATAAAGTGCCCATTGGAGAAGTATGAAAATCATAAACTGTATCATAACTTGATAGCCTCTTCCCTTTTCTGGGTCTCAAGCTTTGCTATCTTCGTCTTCAAACATACCTCTCTCTACTTCTCTGCTTCACCTAAGGCACTGGATACGTGAGAGAAATGACTCGCCAAGGTCCTCTTCTCAACTCCTTGGACCTTGCCTAAGGTGCTAAGGATCTCCAAGGAGTTCTTGAGAGAACTTCTTAAGTCAGACGAAGATGCCACGAACTACGTGGCCTTGGTGATGCATGGAAGGTTCACGCGCAAGGGGAACTCCTTGGGCGTGGACCCTCTTCTCCTCGCCCCTTGCATTTCACGCGTGAAGACTAGTGGGCCTGGAATGCCAGCTCTGATACCATGTGAAGATTCGTGGAAGCGTGATGGCCTTGGCACGTGGAAGATCCTACACATGCAGCGTGGAGGGCGATGGAGAGAGACTTGGCGAGAGAGACGACATGAGTTGAGAGAGATTGGAAGAATTGTTGCATTCAACTCAAATAGAAATTGTATATGTTCTCTCTATATATAAAGAGATATTCCTAATTTCTAAATAAGGAAAACACTAACTAACAAATCACTAATTGGCTGAGAATCGTAAACAAAATATCCCACTAACAACTCTAATTAATTGACACTTAACATACTAAAATAAGAAAACTTAGACTTAAAGCAAACCAAACTTGATCTTGAAGAAATCAACTAGGGTTGGCACCCCTCCTCGACTGATTGGACTGCCACGCGGCTGATGTGCCACGTGGATTGTCCATGTGGCCACTGTGCCGCATGGCTTCTTCATTCTTCACAGATAGAATGTGGGTTTTTTTTTTTTTATTCTTGATGAGATCTTATTTCCAACAAAACTTTCGGAAATATCATCTAACAAGAGAATTGGTGAAGTCTTGGATCTCATTAAGCATTTATGTCCTTTACATTGGTCTTGTAAATGTAACGAGTTTCTTCTTTTTCTTTAAAAAGGTTAATGTAATAGGGTTGGAAACAAATTTAGTCTTGTGCTTCATCTATTAAGTCCTCATTCGTAATGTTAAGCAGGGATGTTTGAAAGAGAATGTGTGTACATATTCCTTAAAAAAAAAGGAATATCTATACATTTAAGAGTTTGTTTCACCTAAACTGAAGCGATTACCAAAGAGAATTTGATTAGTGGCAAAAAGATTCATGTGAGATTATTGCTGTGAAGAAATGGTCTGATGGCGTGTGAATTTCTGGCAAAGTTTTTGTTTCATGGAGTAATTGTGAATTTTTTTTAACATGTGCATGTCAGGGTGTTTACCAACCCTTGCTACAATACCAGTTTGGATTGGGCTATATAGGGCACTTTCAAATGTGGCAAATGAGGTATCACTTTCTGCTGCACCCTTCTGGGGCTTGTGATTTCTGCTGTCTGTCTTCTTAATATATGTCATCAATTTTTTTGACAGGGTTCTTCATATGTATTATCTGCTTGATTTTTGACTTTTTGTTATGTTTCATAGGGGCTTCTAACAGAGGGGTTTTTTTGGATACCTTCCCTTGCTGGTCCAACAACAATTGCAGCCAGACAGAATGGAAGTGGTATCTCTTGGCTATTTCCTTTTGTGGTGAGGTCTCTCTCCTCGTTACAATCACTATTTGTTGAAATAAAAATGCCAATATTACATTTCCACTAGCTTCTCCATCCAAGAATATACGTTTCTGAGTGCAAATGAATATTGTGCTTTTTTTTGAAAAGCTGATTTTCCTATCTCTCTTTAACAGAGTCTTCTTTTTCATGAATGCTCGCAGTAGAGCACTAATAGTAGATTCTAAAGGTACAAGATCATTTAGATTCGATATTTCCACCTTATAAGCACATTTATTTATAAGTTGCTCTTCAGTCCACTTACTAGCTAAAGCTGTGCACCAGCTACATTGATTCCTACTTGTGGAGTAAGGACAAATTTTTGCCATATTGGCAAAATAGTGAGAAGTTCTGTGAAATCCTACATCTTAAACATTTCTGGAGATTGCATAGAGAACATTATTGCAGACAATATGTGGAACTCACATCTTGTTAGTGTGAAGAAATCTTTTCTCAAATCCTTACTGTTGTTACTCCCTTCAGTTTAATCCCACGCATAAGTGCCAAAGATACTTAACCAAGAATATTAATGTTATGGTAGTGATTATTGCAGGAGTCCTAAAGGATGCTAGAGTTTAGGAGTCTTCCTGTAGCTAGTCAAATCATCCTTCAATCTGTGGAAGGGGCTTTTGTTCTTGCTTTCTGTCTGATTCTACTGTCTGTAATTTATGCACACATTCCCGGGGATAGGGGTCATTTTTCTTGTTTACTTTACTATAAAGTTGCATCGTGCTTCCCATGGTGATGTACTTGGTCAAATATGATGCCTAATAAGAGATTTGCTGTTGCCATTCTCTCCTTTCAGCCCTTGTCCTTCGTGCTGGGGCTAGTTCTCAGTTTCAAACTTCGTCTAGCCTCTCAGGAAACAAAGACATCTTTGCAGCAAGGGAAAGGAAGAAGAATGAATAATGATGCTACATAGTTAGGCAGTTGAAGAAAACGACATCCTTAAGGAAGTTTTGTGTTTCCTGTTTTATTTCACCCTTTGGTCTCTTTCCTTGAAGGAAATGTGCAGTGCTTCTTGTTTTTTCTTTCACCCTTTGGTCTCTTTATACTAATCAATGGAATCATCTCATTCTTGCTTTAAACCTAACATGGATCCCTTTCACCGTAACTGTCACAATTCTATCTGAATATCCCACAACTCCAAAACCAACACTCACAACCACTTCATTATCTTCAACACCAAAATGACCTCAACCATTGTCCCTGCTAGCACCTACCAATTTCACCTTCATCACTTGAGCACCAGCCACCATCTCTACCATTGTCCGACCATCACTGGCACCCACTACTAGTTCCATCATCATTGTTTCCACCAAAACTCCACTTCACTTGCCTCAGACCATTATCATGCCCTCACCAGCATTACTGCACAAACAACTGTCCTACCATCCGGCCACATCATCATCTCATTGCTTTTTATCTCTTGAGCACCTCTGTTGCTGGTTCAGCTACTTTTTCATCACTAGCAAAATCCACTCAGTCCTGCCAGTTTTTCTCACCACTGCCCTGTTTCATCAGACCACTATTTTCATTGTTACCAGCTGCTTTTGTCTCCCTTTAGTCATCACTGGCTTCATCGTCGCTAACTTTTGCCTTTTGCTAACCATTGAGAGTAACTGATTTCTTACATTCAGGCCTACAGTGGTGCTACTAGTTCCTTGTGTCGAAGCCCCACCACATCCTCGCCTCCTTGAGTGCCTTTGAGATCTGCAGAAGCAACTCCCACAAGGTCAATTTTTCTTCTCTGTAGCTACTCTCAGGCCAACACCATCATGTTGGGTCATTTCTTCTTTCTCATCTACCCTTTTGAGCAACGACCATCATCTTTACAATTGCTTTTGGAGGAGATTTTTTTTTAATTTAATTTCTTGAAAGCCTCTTTCACAAGTATGGTGGTGGTGTTTGGTTGGGGGTGCAGAGGTGGGGGGAGTGGCTACCCTGCTGTTTGCGAGGTTCCATCATGGGAACTGCAAGCACCCTTGCATAGAGTTAAGGTACTGCTTTCAATCTTGGTAGCACCAACTTTCTATTATGGTCTTTGTTGCTCTGTTGTTTGAGGGAAGAATCTTCATATTTTATTGGAAGATAAATCCAAAATGTAGTCAAGAAACTATGCAAATTGTGTATTCAATAATGACCTTGTGGTTGTGGACACTTGATGCTTCTTAGTATGTGACCCATAATTAGTCATTAGGCTTGTCTGATTGGTTCAAAGGAGATGTGTGAACAATCTTACATGTCTGTGTATGGCATGATAACATGTTGAGATGAGTTGTCCTCCTCTTGCTCCTTGTGGCCTACACCGGTATGTCGACTGTGTGCTATGGCCATATCTGGCTGTGGATGATGTGGTTCCAGTTCTGGACATTGATGAGAGTCCTCAGGCAGGATTTATGGGTATGTTGCACTGCAGTATTATGAACATTGCTAGTGGACCGACCATAATTCAGATTGGTAGTAGGTAAAGTTTCGCTAACTTTTCCAACTAGGGAAAATTGGGCTATCACTCCTGATTCTACTTCTGACACACAACTTAGTCAAATTCTTGTTAGTAGAAAGGAATATGCAGATTCACAGCTAAGGTCTACACCCCCCACTACTGCAACTTCATCCTTATCTGTGTTGTCCACTTGTGTCACTTGTGTGCCTGTTCTTTCAGGTATACATGCAAACTTTGGTTGACTTTACACTTCATCACCTAATTCTTTGGCCAAGTTGGATACTCCTTTTAATATCAAAGTGGATTATGAGTCCCTGTCTCCTGTTAATGCCCAGTTTAATCAAACCTTTTTTCCATTAATCAACTTAACAAATCTCTCAATTATATGGCTATATTTATTCCAATTTTCAGGTGCAAGATCTCCAATGATGATTGTGATTGGTCATTACTGGAAGTTTAAAAAACAATGCAGTTTGCCAATTGTTCATACCAGAGTCATCTTCCAGAAATTCTGAAGCCTACTATACTTTCCAATAGTGCCTTCATCTTTGACATTTGAGCGTGATAATTCCCTGAATTCAGTTTTGTTTATCAACTGTTCATACCAGAGTCATCTTCCAGGAATTCTGAAGCCTACCATACTCTCCAATAGTGCCTTCATGTTAGACATCTGAGCAGGATAGTTCTTTGAATTCAGTTTCCTAATTTGCAGTCAAAAGAGTCATTGCAGTGCAATCCTTTTTAGTTGGGTGGACTTCTCTATTTTCATTACCATTAAATTAAGTACTCTTTTTTAGGTCCACGCAGATCTATGAGGCCCCTGTCAATTGTCATGTTCCTAGAATGTGGGGGGGGGGGGGGGGGGGGGGGGGGTAATTTATCATGGAATTTTGGGATTCTGTTACCTGGGTCTACATGCCAAAAAGAATACAAAATTTTGACTATTATCAAGTATCTTTTGCTGAAGTAAACACTAAAAGCTCATTTCTCTTCTATGATCAAGATGTTTCATAGCAATGGTTTGAAGTATGCGAAGAATGATATGCCAACTTTTTCTTTCTAATAGTATGGTGCATCAAACATCATTTGTTAGTCTCCAACAAAATGGTGTTGCAGAAAGAAATCTTCATTATTTCTTGGATGTGGGTAATATTATTATGTTTCGTATGAACATCACTAAAGCTTTATTAGTTTTTGCTTTTCCCTTTTCAAAAAAAAAAGAGAAAGCCTTGCTTTTTATATTGTATTTCTTGTTTTTCTTCAATCCTTCGGGTCTTTTTAGTTTCATCGTTGAGTCCCTTTATATATATATGTAGTTGCACTGATCAATGGAATTTTCTAATTCTTACCTTAAATGTAATAAAGTCTAATAAATTAATAATGGTGCACCTGCACCTGCATCTGCATGCAACTTTCTAGTGTAACAATTGCAACCAGAGGCTAAAGATTCCCAGATTACATTCAAGCCATATTGATACTTTGCCTCTGGTAAAATCTAATTTCTCATACCTGGATTTGTGGGACCAACCCACATCAATTTTGTTTGTATTATAGGAAAGGTTGAATAATGCACCTTTTAGTATTTCATACGCCATGACCTCGCTTAGTTGGCTGTAGAATGTGGAAAAGTTTGTTACCTTGTTATGTGATAGAGGAAAGAGGATTGTGATTCAACATCCACTTTTATGTGCATTCCAGATCTTGTTTCTAATATGGGGATTTCTAACAGAGTAGGATTTGGTTTCCAGTTATGATCAGAAGTAACAATTTCTCTGCTGATCGACAATAAAATTTCTAGTTCAAACAACCTGAAGTTGTCCTCTATTGATATCTTTAAAATTAAAATTACTAAATGAAGACATTGAAATCACGTTCTTATCAAATTCTGAGTTCTTTTTTTGAATGAGAAAAGTTGGGGATGCCATATTGAGGTGTTTGATTTTACAGGATGGTCATCCACCATTAGGCTGGTCAGATACGCTAGCCTATCTTGTCTTACCTGCATTGTTGGTTGTATCACAGTATATTTCCACTCAAATTATGCAGTCATCACAGGTATATTCTCAGAAAACCATACATGTTTTAATCTTTCTAGTTTAGAAATCTATCAGTTGAATGTCTAGTCACCTGGTCCCAAATAAAAATCATGAGTTTCTATGGTTTTTCTTGTCATGACTGCTTATGAAATATATTGCCCCTAAAGATGATCACATAATTACTTTTTATTTATGATTTAACTTTATGGAAGAATTTGGTACAGTGCTCCCTTTGTTTCTAGGCTTCCAGTTGGGAAAAATGGGCCTCATTCATCGAACACTTTGCCTGTAAAAACCAGTTTTAGGCAGGGTTGATTTTGTTTGAAATTTTGTGTGGGAAGTGCTTCAGTTGAAAGATCTATGGAAGTTCTCGTGTTATCAGAAGCACAAGGATATGTGATATATCTATTTAAATTAGTTTGCATGAATAATTAACCTTATAAAATGATTCAAAATCCTGAAATGCTTCAAACACATTTTTCCTTTTGCATTAGAACGTTGCCAATTCACATTTGCATGATTTTAAACAGTGCTAATGTGCCAGGTACATGCAGAATGCTTACTATAACTTTCAATGAAGTTTACATCAAACAGTGTTTTATACAAAACCTTTGAATTTTGAAGAAGCTAGTTCAAATTGGCTGCAATCTCATGCTTCTTATTTCTTCTTCTCTGGTTACTATAGTAGTTAATTTTCATAACATTTGCTAGTTTAAATCAGAGCTCTTTAGCTCTTTAGTTGTTTTTTTGAAAATTCAGAGCTCTTTAGTTATGATTATTCACTACCTTCATTATTTCTCAGAGTAAGGACATATGTAGGAGTTACTTGATTTTTATTTCCTTACAAAAGTTTTATTCAGACCCCCTATTATTTTGTAGTTTAATTTCATGATCCATGCATGGATCATTTGACTTCCACTCCTTCTAAGATTGCACGCTTTTAAGGCATCAGGCCATATGCATGCATGCATTTTTTTTGGGTTCCCGGGAATCCTTTGACTTCTACTCCTTTCAAGATTGCACGCTTTTCAGGCATCAGGCCATATGCATGCATGCAATTTTTTTTGTTTTTTTGTTCCCTTTAGTTTCATGTTTGGTTTCCGGCTCTCCACCCTGTTCCTATCCTCACCTGTTCCTTTCTGTGACCTTCTTCACTATCAAATTTTTGCTTCATTTCTCTGTGTTTCTGTTTCAGGGGAATGATCCTAACCAAAATACTTCCCAAGCACTGACAAGGATCCTCCCGTTGATGATTGGCTATTTTGCTCTCTCAGTTCCATCTGGATTGAGTCTTTACTGGTGAGACATCATTTTCCGTTCTGAGGCTTTAGTTGCAACTGCAAATGGTCCCTCCAAAATATGTTCCAATTCGTCATTTATGCCACCACAAACATGGCACTTCTGGGCATTATCAAGCTAAATATCTGCCTTCTCTTTCTAAGGGTTTCTCAATGTTTTTTTGTTAAAAAAAGGGATTTCTCTACTGATCTGGAATACAATCTGACTTTTTTCTTTTTGAAGAGAAAAAATTTGATTATATGATGAGGGGCAAAAAGTGCTATCGGATCCAAAATTTCGCACCCGACCCGACAAAGGATCCGGCTACCCGGATACGGAGTGCACAGGCAGAACCAGATCCCCATCTTGCCTGAGATCAACCGGATCCCCGATCAACACCAGCCCGGTCTGCCAGAAGATCCTGTGTAGTCTGGGCGGAAGATACAAAATGGTCCTGCCAACCTACACTCTGATGGCTACCACGTAGCCTGACAAGTAGGGATACCAGAGCCCATCAATGAGAGTATTCCCCTCGGTTATAAATAGAGAGGGAGACCCCCAGTAAGGGGGACTTTTCCTCGGAGAGGGATTGAGATTATGTAAAATATATCCCCGAAATTTTAGTGTATGGTTGGGAACATAGTCCTCTCCTTATACATACACCTCTTAAGGTGGAATTGGGTCACCAAACCTCTGTCTCCCTGTGTGTTTGCTTGATTTTTGTTTTATTTCCCCATGCGATGGATGATCAATGGCTAAGTAGCGCCTCCTAGGATAATAAATCTTTTGGTAGGACCTTCCGAGGTCCATCAAATGACACCGTCTGTGGGAACTGTTAACAAAAGAGCTGTTGTTCTGCAGAGCATCCGATCGCTGTGAGCAAGGGCCCTTCCGGTGCCCTGCTATGGCCCCCATGGACGAAAGCTTCTGTGGTGGTCGTAACCACCTGTAGTCCTACTCGTGGCCTTCCTCCCTTTGGAGGAGCCTGGTCAGGGCACGGCATCTACACGACCTGGTGATCTCGACTTGCTGCCCGAGGTCCCCTAAGCTGGATCCTCCTTCCCAGAGGTGCGGCCTAGTCAAGAGGAACTGGGAGCCAAGTCTCATGGTCCCGGATACACGCCCATGCACGTGTCGCCTAGCCATGCAGGCACAAAGGAATGGAGGTCCCCCTTTGAAGGTGTCTGGAACGCTAGCCATGGCCCAGCGTGAAAGAACGACCGAGCCTGGCTCACGCTCTGCTCCCGGAGGAACAGTCCTCGAGGCGAGATAGCGCTCGGCCATCCCACGGGAGCTTCCCACCATGCTTCTCTAGCAGTGCCTGCCCGATAAAGGCCTGCGTGAGGACCATTCCCTGGCCAGCCAGACAACCCCTCCGAGGGCGAGAAGAGCAGGCTTCGAAGGGTGCTTCGCCAAGCACTCGAGGACAACCCCAAGAAGATATTGAGAGTCGAGCAACAGAGGATTGAGCTCGCCCGATGTAGCTTGAGGCTCGGCTCCGTGACGAGTCGGACCCCGTGAGGTGGCAGACTCACAGCACACCCAGCCACTCTGTCTGGGCCGCAAGCGCGGGCGCAATGCCCCCGGCCACACGCCTAAGTACCCAACAAGGAGCTGTGGAGCGAGGTGACTCCCCTTTTGGACCGCTCGAAGGACGCAACGTCGATGACACCCATCGCTAAAGGCGGGTGTACTCTCGGACATAGATTGAAATATCACGATATATCGGTGACATATTGCTGATATATTGGTATCCCCAAGGTTGGGCATATCGATACCATTGCCAGTATCTTTTTATCATGATATCGGCGATATATCGTCGATATATAGACGATATTAGCAATATATCCCCGATATATCCCCTTTTTGACTTGTCGATACGATATCGATATTTAAAACCTTGATGATGATGCAGTGATGATTGACGAGCCACAGGAAGAAAGTAGTGGTGGAGGAGATGAGGGATATCATTATCAAGGTCCTTGTAGAGAGGATACCCAACATGAATACACAAAAAATATACAAATATACATGGAGATCTCGTACCAAGTCCACCTTGTGACTGACGCAGGGACAAGCCTAACAGGGTATGGGTATGCTTCAGGCCATTCTATGATGTCCATTGATGATTTAAGTTCATCAGTGGGATGTCTTAATCTGGTGTCAGAATCATTCTTTGGAGGTGGCCCAAGATCATCACCATCAAGTTACTATGGTGGCTACGAATCTGATTATACCAGCCCTCAATACCAACCTCAAGATGCGTAAAGTTCATCTAATTACTTTCCCAGCTACACCAACCCTCCATCTTATTATGATTTCTCATATGGCTATGCGCATGATGGTCGCTACCAAGGTAATAGTACCCAAAGTGATCCTGCATTTGGAAATTATGGCTATGGGATTTTCCCTAAGTATTTTGCATCTCATGGTCCTCAACAATTTTCTTATCGACCTTCCCACTTTGCTGCACCACTTCCTCGACCACCACGAAGCTCATCGATGAGGCAGCGTGAACTTTGTGAATCATTAGGTTCTACACTGAAACGAGGTGGGTCTACCGCATTCACAGATTCAAGAGGACATCGAGATGAGTCTACTCAGAATCAGGGCAGATCTAGAATTAACAGGGGTAGCTCGTCCAACAGTCACAGTCGATATCCACATTTTGGAATACTTTTCTATTGCAGTGATAAAGACTATCAATGATACATTAATGAATACAATACTTGATATAGCTACATGACGTGGGAATTATATTGTGAATATGTTAGAGTGCTACAAATCGAGGATGATAATCGGAGGAGAGGTATCGAACCAGGTCAAAGCTCAATCTGATATTGATTTGGTGGCATTAGCTGGTGTTTCCGTACTTGGTGTAGTCAATTGATACTCTAACACTATTTATATTTCACTTTTTTTTGTGAGTAGTATTACTATGAACATTTTTCAATTATTATCTTGTTCTATACACATTTTCAATATATGACTTTGTCGATGTGCGATTAGTGCATTTCTATTATGTTTTCGTTCAAAAATTATGATTTTTGTCTTCTAGGCATTTCTTCATGATGTATTAGTTATTAAAATGTTAATTTTCATAAAATTTGTGAGATTTTGGGACATTTTAGACCTTTTTGAGCGATCTCAAAATTCACCGATATCAGAGATATATTCCCGATATATCTCTTTTTTGACTTGTCGATACGATATCGATATCAATATTTAAAACCTTACTCTCGGATAGATGGGTCTTGATACCTGACTAAGCAAGAGGCTCCCTTCACCAGTGAAGAGCCGCTCTCCTAGGGATAGCAGCTGACCCCCCTGAGGGCCATGATTGTGGAATGCCTCGGGCGGCGAGGTCCCTCGTCTGAAGAATGCGCTCCCTTTGGTTGCGTGCCAAGCGGACACGTCTAAAACGGATCGATCTGCAAAGGATCACCCCTATGTCGGGCAATCGGATTCCTCAGTGAATGCACCCCCCCCGACCATGAGTTAGGCGGACGTGCTTAGAGGGGGCACGAACCATGGACTAAGGTTCTCTGCCCCTAGGTTCTGTAAGGCGAAAGAACGGAAGGCTTGTAAGGCACCTAGGGGGTCACCTCGACAGTAACAGGAAGCCGCCGCCACTTTCTCTACAAATCAAGAGCCAGGTGGGTCAACACCCCATCCAAGTAGGCGAGCGATGTCACTCGGGTCCCCTATCAGGCCGACATCGTCGCCGAAACTGTGGTGATAGTGCTCGCGCCACTCGAGGTCCTCTCCTTTTAGCGCCCGAGCCTATCCGCGTAAAGGCTGAAGCGACTTCGAGTCGATGTCACGCCAGGAAATCGGGTCACCAGGTACCTCCCATTGACCTTCGTTAGGGCAAGGGAGGTACAACTAAGGCTCCCTACGTGTTTCGACGGAGCGTTTTGGGCATTGCTTCAGCAAAAGCCTTCCCCGCTAAGGCGACTCCAAGCCCTTTGGAAAGTGCGTTCCACTGGCCGTTGACTAGGCGAAAGTCTCCACCATGACACCCGCGGGTAACCGAGGACTTCGCTCCCAGCCTTTCAGACGTATCAACATGGGAGCCCAAGCGACCTTTGGGAGCGGTGTCACCTGAGACGGGTCAGTAACCCGCTTAGTTTTCGATGGCAACGCCTGCAACGCTCGAAGATGCTTAGGCTAAGCTGCCTTCCAAGTCACCCCTTCAAGGTCGACGTGCCCTTGGCGTATCACCACTCTAATAAGAATGCCTCCCTCTACTCCCATCGGCAGTCCCGCTCGCGACCCTTAGACATCTGGGAAAAGAGGAAGAGGAAGGACACCACCCTTCGATGTTCCAACTCGGATGTGGACGGACACCCTAATCGGGTTGTCATACCTAACATGGCCAGACTGACAACAGAACTAGGCGGCTTGACTGGCTGCCCACTGCCACGTGCCTGCCGCCAGGAGTCTCCCGTCGCGTACTTGGCCCCCTCAGAGGGAGAAACCTTAAGTTGCACCCACCGGTGCATACCACATTAAGGTGACCTAGATAACGATGCCATTGGGCAGCCCAGCCGACTAGCTGCCAGTGCACACTCGCCGCCAAACCCCCTCGATGCGCGCCCGACCCCCTCTGAGGGTGGGGACAGTGCACGAAGGCACGACGACTTGGAGCAAAAGGGCAAGTCGAAGCAACCTGAGAAGTTCGCGCTAAGAAAGGAAAGGGGAATCCAGTCCGAGCAATCTGGCAAGGGGTCCTGCTGGATCTGCCAGGCAATTTCAGGGCCATGCCAGACTTTGCAGTCTCGGCATCCCCCGCTTCCCTTTCTTGCCCTACGACGTGATTAAGCTTGTCAAGGTTAGGAGGATCTCAATCCCTTTGGAGGCCCGGGGATGATGGCCCCCTAGAGGGACCCGCTCGTCCAAAGGTCGCCTTGTAAGGCTATCAGGGACCATGGTGTTCCTTTAAGTCCCCGTGATGTCAAAATCACCCTTCAGGGGTGGCCGACACCAGACACCCCCTCCGCGCGTAGTCTCGGCCATTCCAAGGGCAGCCCTGTTGTTGCCAAATTCGACACTGCAGGCCTACAACCTACCGCAATGGTAGCAAGAGACCTGACCCGTCTTATCAAGGACAGGTTCTCGCTTCTTGCAATGAGTTACTGCCGCTTGCAGAAAGTGGCGGCTACTCTCAGCCCTCATCCGACAATCTGCCTCTAAAGAATGCCTGGGACTAAATTTCGGTCCAATAAGTCACCTCTTCAGGTTGGCGAGAACTCGGATGGGCACGTCCGACGTTCCATTTATTGCTGCCTCGTTAGGTTGGCGATAACTCGGACGGACGTATTTGACGTTCCATTTATTACCGTATCTTTAGGCCGGCAGGTCGCCTCTTCAAGTCGGCAAGAACTCAGGCGGACGTCCGACATTCCATTTCATGCCGCTTCTTTAGGCCGGCTAGCCACCTCTTCAGGTCAACGAGAACTCGGATGAACGTGTCCGATGTTCCATTTATCGTTGCCTCTTCAGGCCAGCAAGCTACTTCTTTAGGTCGGCGAGAACTATGATGGATGTGTCCGACGTTCCATTTATTGCCGCCTCTTCAGGCCAGCAAGCTATTTCTTCAGGTTGGTGAGAAGTCGGATGGACGCGTCTAGTGTTCCATTTATTGCCGCCTCTTTTGGTCAGTAAGCCACCTCTTCAGGTCGGTGAGAACTTGGATGGATGTGTTCGACGTTCCATTTATTGCCACCTCTTCAGGTCGGTGAGAACTCGGGCGGACGCGTCCGACATTCCACTTCGTGTCGCCTCTTCAGGTCGGTTAGCCACCTCTTCAGGTCGGTGAGAACTCGGGCGAACGCGTCCAACTTCCATTTATTGCCACCTCTTCAGGCTGGCTAGCCACCTCCAGGTCGGCGGGAATTCGAATGGACGCGTACGATCTTCCACTTAGTGCCACCTCTTTAAGTCGGTAGGCCACCTCTTCAGGTCAACAAGAATTCGGGTGGGTGCATCCGACGTTTCACTTAGTGCCGCCTCTTTAGGCCAACAGGTCACCTCTTCAGGTCGGCGAGAACGCGGACGGACGCGTCCGACATTCCATTTATTGCCACCTCTTCAGGATGGTAGGCCACCTCTTAAGGTCGGCACAAACTCGGACGGATGTGTCCAACCCTCTTTTGTTGTCCGTCCCTTCAAGGTGGCCACCCACCTCATCGGGTTAGCTACGGCCCGGACGAATACGTCTGAAGGGCCAACGTCAGCCACCTCTTACAGTCAGCAAGAACTCGAGCGAATGTCCCTAACGTTCCTCCCCCTGCCACCTCTCAAGGATGGCAGGCTATTCCAAAATTGGTCCAAGCTCGAGCGGATGGGCGGTCACCCCTCAAGACCTGCTCAACCACCTCGTAAGGTTGGCATAGATGGTCCTGCACAACTCTCCCTTATACCATCACCTATTCAGGTTGAGGCCGGCAGGCCACCTTCTCGGGTCGACCGCTGCCCTGACAGATCCACCCCTACAGTCTTGACAATTGCCGCCTCCTTAAGTCGGCAAAGCTACTCCTGATGGCTAACCCGAACTCAAGCAGAGACACTTATGCCCTACTTATCGGCCGCCGGAATGTCATTCACATAGAATGGCATAATCAAGGCTCCTATGCTTCACTTGCAGTGATTGGGACGTCAGCTCCCGGGGTCGGTAAGGACTCAGGTCTATGCGCCTGAAAGCTCCACACACCGCCCACTGGCAAAGCCTTTGCCGATCCATGAGCGTGTCGTCGTCGGAGCAAACAATGAGGGTTGAACCGCCTCACCAGATGGCTGCCATGACGGCTACCGGAGGCTGAATTAGGTCCTTGGTGTCTCGTGCCTCGGGCGATGCAACGTCACGCAGTGCCCGTAACGTGAGGCTTGGACCCCCATGCTCCAAGCCACACCCGGCGTGCTTTTGGTCTTCGCCAGCAAGAATCTGAGCGCCCATCGCCACCTTCTAAGGTCGGCCTTGCTCCACGGCCACCCTCTACTAGAAGTCCTAAGCGAAGGCCACCTTTAGGGGCCAACCCCCGCGAAAGTCCCTCGGTGCTAGCCCTGCTCGGAGACATAGCCAGGCAAGCACACACTCGACGGTACCACGCCTCGCGGCCACGATGACGATAAGGACGGGGCCCAATGGTAGAAGGGACGCGTCCAGAAAGCAACCAAGACATCAACTGCCTTCCCGGAATCGGTAGGCCACCCAACGACCAACTCCCAGGCCCTCGCCTCCGAAGGGAGGCCGAGGTGACGGACCACGGTCCAATACCCGGGTCCGAGTCAATCCTGACGGGAATTTTGCCAGGCTCTTGCCCCGGTCACTCGATTTCGTCCTGACAATGCTTACCATCTCGTCCATGGAAACGACCCCCCGAGGGAAATAACGGTCTCAAGTAGCGCACACGCACAAGCTCTAACAGCATAGCCCGCCTCAAGGCTCCCTCCTCGGGGAAAGACGTTCGGACACTCCTGCAAAGGGCATCGTTGCCCTCCCCCCAAGAGGGATATGCAACGAGTATCGCAGAAGACTGACTTATCCTAGTTAAGGGGCCTCCCAGGAGACCCAACTAAGCATCCCTTGGAGAAAATGACTTGGTGAGGAGAGCCCTAACTCCCCCTGGTCAAGGGAATAGCATCGCCGAGCTGGTCGTAGACCCTTGGCCCTCGGGCACCAGCAAGAAGGGCTTGGGTGACGCAAAATAAGTTGGAGCACTCTCTCAACTCCACCCGAGACAAACCTTGTCAAGTGGTGACGAATTCCAACCCTAAAGCCTCCAAGGCTAGTAGGGATCAGCCCTTCGGGCTGATGAGGACTAGGGCCCATGCGCCCTAAGGTTCGGCAGACCGCCTAGCTCGAGTGCTCCGCAGTTCATCTCCTACCCTTCCGCGTACCTCAGGGATCGGGCCGATGAGGACCCGAGCCCACGCGCCTTGAGGCTCGGCAAGAGTCTGGGTCACCTTGCCTTCCAAAGGCATCTGCCCATCAAAGTGAAGGACAAGGGTCTGTCCCGGCTCCGCTAGCGATCTCCATATTACGAATGGACAAGGGAGTGGGACCATAGTACCCCGTTCCTCGAGTGACGCGACATCGCAAGAAGGCATGAGCTTGGCTTCTCGCACCTTGAATCCACTTTTCTCTTCGAGCCACCTCCTAAGGTCAGCGCCCCCCTTGGCCCTCGTAAACAACCGACCCCTGGATGAAGCCGCAAATGGGCTGGAGCATCCCGCTTAAAAAAAGCCAAAGGACAAGCCGGGACTCTGCGCCCCCTCCTATCGCCGCTTCGTGAGGAGAGTTGGCCAACGGCAAGGCATCCATCGCGGACACCCTTAGCCCGACCATTCCACAGGACAAGCGTTACGCACCAAGTAACCTCGATGCAACTCCTCAAAGGAGTGTCCTCTCGCCTGCTGTGGGGAGTGGTCGAACCAAGCGTCGGTTAGCTACTTGACCCACAAAGGCCACAAAGGAGGTCTCCAAAGGCAACCCGCCTGTGCCCTCATAATGCCAACCACAGGCGCCTGACCATTGCTACGGATGGCCCTCCTTACGAGCACTCATCCCAATAGGCCCCACCAACAGTAAGTCGGAAGGAAGTAACAAGAGGAACCTTTATGCCAAGTTGTTCAAGTACGCAAAAGGAATCAAGATAAGCCTTCGAAAACGCGGTTAATGAAACCCGTATGAGCGAATCTTGCGTAAAGAAAACATTCTCACATTTGGCATACAAATAGCCCATACAAGGAATAAAATAGTATAATCTTTTATTTCCTTTATAACAAACACCAACTGTTACATTCCTCGGAATAGTGTCTCCGGCTAAGTTACAGATGAAAAGAGACAAGCTAGCATGAGGGTGTACTACCAACAACACTTGAAGGCACTCGCCTATCCACCACAAAGGATGAAGGTGACACTGCAAAGTATCACGATCCCCACGAGAAGGGTGGATACTTCCAGAACTTGTACCTCCCCCAGGGAGCCTGCAACATAAGGCAAGGCGGCCGTGCAAGTCCACAAGGACCACGGTCCCTGAGACAGGGGCGCTCGTCCAACTCTGCGACCAGTAGCCAACTTGGCCGAGTAAGTTGCCTCGTCCTATGGCTAACCTTGCCCAACTCCTCTAGCAGATGGGACACTCCACACACATGTTCTTGCTGAGGGTGGAGCCCCAGCCTAGTCTCCGCTGCGTTCGGTGCCCCCTCAGCGTTGCCAGAGACTCCCCAAAAGGGCGAGCAAACGCTTTGGTGCCTGGGCATAGATGAAGCCTGTACCCCCTGGTAGAAAGGCAGGACCACAATCGGTTAGGCCCCAGGAGTCGAAAAGCCTGCCAAAAGGCGCCATCCGACATCAATGTCGGTACCACCTCCTTGGACAGCAAGGTTACCAGTAGGACCCCTCGTTGAGCCTCGTCCCACCTCTACCTGGGTAAATGCACTTCCACGCGAGGAACCCCCGGTAACAGCAACCCCTACCCCACCCCTGTGGACTCGCAGAGGGGATAAGGAGGCACGGGAAGGCACGGGCTCCTCGGTCGCTAGGGGCAGTCGAGGCCATCCAAACGTGCAGAGTATGCTCCAATCTACCAATGAGGGGCTCCACGTAGTTAATGCTGCCAGACCTTCAGCTGATCCTTCCATAGGAAATCCCCAAATGAGGTCCACCGTCTGGGAGAGCATCACGGACATCGTCTGGTCGACACCCTGCCTCTGCCCGAGCAAGTACACCCCCATGGGAGGAGTTCTTGGCGATAGCAGCCCTTGCTCCGTCCTCATGAAGTTACCAAGGGAGCTGCACGGGGCTACTAGAAAGGGCTCACCTCTGTCCGAAGAGCCACACAGTTGCTCTTTGATTGCTTCACAGGACACACAAAAGTTCGACGATAGAACTCTACCTGAGGAAAGAACGAGGTCACAACTGTTCCTCAATCCTCAATTCCCTCGAACGCAATCTAGGATGATGGAAGGCGGTGAAACAAGGCCCACATCGGACCTCTATTTATAACCCTGCCCCCCGGGCCCCCGAGGACGGTAATGTCTTTTTACCCCTTGTTGCTCGCCAGTTCCCAAGGAACCACATCCCCCGGGATACGACGTTGATTCCGTGGTAGCATAACCGCACCAATAAAATCGTCAGTCAAGAACCCTGCAAATTATTACACATCGGGCATTCAAAAAACCTGCCACGACCTTCCAAAAAGGTGCGGCGCTTCGAGTTGCAACTTCTCGCGGCTGCAACGGTTCTCGCCTAGCATCTTGATTGAGCGAAATGCTGGCACGGGCTCATATGCCTAACGCTTGAATTCCTGCTGCCTTTCATGGTCAACACGAGCTGCGGCTCATATCCCCAATGCCTGAATTCCCATGGCCTATTCTCGCCGCCTATCAAGGTCGGCACGGGCTACGGCTCATATGCCCAATTGCTTGAATTCCCCCCGCCTCTCAAGGTCGGCAGAGTCTGCAGCTCATATGCCCAACGCCTAAATTCCTGTCGCCTCTCAAGGTCGGCATGGGCTAGGGCTCATCCGCCTCACGTCCAAATTCCTGCCACCTCTCAAGGCCGGCACGGGCTAAGGCTCATACGCCTCACGCCCAAACTCTCGCCTTCTCCTAAGGCTAGCATAAATCACCACTTTACAGGCTCACCCCAAATTCGGGACAGGTCGCCTCCCAAGGCCTGCAAAGGCTTGGGCCTATACACCCTGCGCCTAACCTTTGTCGCCTCCTAAAGGTTGGCACTGGCTCGGGCTCATACGCTCTACACTGAAGTCAATGCCCGCCTCATACGACCAGCACGAACCCAGGCTTACATGCTCTGCGTTCCGCCTCAGAGCATGTCACCACCTAAAGCCGACGCAAGCTCAGGCTCATACGTCATAATAAGAAACCTCTTCCGCGCAACCGGAAGTGGGTGAAGGCTACATAACTCCCCAAGCATAAATGTTCCTCCTGCTACAATACAGCTGTACGAATATCTGGAGGCATCACGTACCGTGGAGTTTTGATCATTTTCACTACTCTAAACAGTTCACACTAGCTAAAGAGTGGGGACATATGATGAGGAGCAAAAAGTGCCCTTGGATCCAAAACTCTGCACCTGACCTGATAAAGGATCCGACTACCCGGACACGGAGTGCACAAGCGGAACCGGATCCCCGTCTCGCCTGACATCAGTCGGATTCCCGGTCAACACCAGCCCGGTTTGCCAGAAGATCCTGCGTAGTCCGGGTGGAAGATACGAAATGATGAGCTTGACAACCTACACCCTGACAACTACCATGTAGTCTGACAAGTAGGGGTACCGGAGCCCCTCAATGAGAGTATTCCCCCTTATTATAAATAGAGAGAGAGAGACCTCTAGTAAGGGGGACTCCTCCCTGGAGAGTGCGAGATTATATAAAATGTATCCCCAAAATTCTAGTGTATAGTTGGGAGCATCGTCCTCCCTCCAGACGTAGATCCCTTAGGGTGAAACTAGGTCACCAAACCTCTGTCTCCCTGTGTGTTTGCTTGATTTTTGTTTTATCTACCCATACGACGGATGATCAATGGATAAGTAATGCCTTCTACGATAATAAATCTTTTGGTAGGAGCTTCAGATGCCCATCACTAGATATTGTCCAAATTCTATATATTTCAACCTGTGAAACCATCACCGGTGAAACTTTCTTTTGTTTAATCTTCCCATAACAACTCTGCCTTAGGCTAAAAAATTGTCTCCATCTCTGATGCTGCTATATATGTGTCTCCACAATTTGACAAGCATATTTGTAGGTTCACAAATAATGTTCTGAGCACAGCGCAGCAGATATGGCTTCAGAAACTAGGTGGTGCCAAAAAACCTGTCAACGTATATACTGATACGATTCAGGGATCACTGTCCAACGTCTCTAAATCAGAATCAAAAATTGGGTCATCACTTCTGGAGGATGACTCTACTGGGAAGGTTGACTCTGTCACAAAGGTTGGTTCCATGGAAAACTCTAGTCAAGGCAAGCAGGATTCTGGTGGACTACGCCGTGGTGAAAGGTGGATTTTCTGCTTCCTTTAAAGGAGTGCTGTCATTTGCATGAACTAATACTGAGCTCTATCATTTAGATTTAAACAAATAAAGGAGCAAGAGGCAAGGAGAAGACGAGAACGAGAAGAAGCAAGGAGAAGAGCTGAAGAAGCAGCAACTGCAGCTCACACAAAAAATGAGGAATCTGGTGTCAATGTTTATTCTGAGAATATGTTGCAGGTGGAGTCCTCATGTTTCGAGGTGGTTGAGGAAAGATCCCAGTCCACGACCCCTGTAGGAGATTCTTCCAGAATCGATCTTCCTGAGGTAAATGGTAGACATGCCAAAAAGGATTCTGAAGAAGGGAAAAGGGGTACACATGAGTCAGGAAGCAGTAGTGATGGCCTTCAGCAAAATGTTGTCACCGAGGGAACAAAAGGTTTGCCATTGATTGCCTTATCCTGTTACGTGTTATTCATGGTTGCTTGCTTAGTAATTCTGGATCCTTCTCACTTAATGCCTGCAAAGATAATTCCCAAGGTTTTGCTCAGGGATTAAATGCTCATGGGTGCATGGCTTTAGAAATTCTTGGTGTTTGTCTCACTTCGCTTCTATGGGTGGCAAGGGAGTAGGTTTTTACTTTGCTTAACCGACATGAGTTTATCTACTATTTAGATATTTATTGCTTGTACATCTTTCTTGCCATTACCATTGGAATTCTTTACCTCTCATTTACAAAGTTCTCTCTAATGGCTGGTCAATTCTGCATTTTCGGGAAAATTGGCCTAGAGTGTGGGATTTTCCATGGCAACTCAAATGGTGCCTCTGATTTGTTTCTTTCAGAAGGAAATTCTTGATATGTGCACTTAAGGGAGCAGCCACAATCTTGAACGGGGATGTGGAAGAAGCAAGAATATGGGGGCACGAAGCTTAGGCACCAAATGCAGATCAGGCATTTCATATGCTCAAGAACAATGGTATTGTATATTCTTTATAAGCATCATGTTATCCCAGGATAGTGGTGGTCAAATTCATGATACCCCTCACATGTATGAGCCTGCCCGTCCCTTTAGAAGTTGCCCTCTTGCCTCTAGCTTCCCATTAGTGATATCTGACATACTATTTATGGCCGAGGCAATGAGTTGTGAATTGGTGCAAGATCTCTTCATAGAATGTAAAACTTGGCTCTTATATGAAAGAAAATAGTTCCATTTTTCTGCCCCTTGATGATTTATTTTCAAGAGAAGGTCCCTGTATCCTTGCGTTGGGTATTGGATGGTGGCACAAGGGGTTCTCCTGTGTGCAAACAAAACCTCATCTTATCCGGTTCCCCTAAATATGGTAGGGCAGAGGCATGCACGTACTTTATGCACATGGACTTTTCCTTGGAGAAAATCGTAAAACATGCATATGCTCCCCCAGGAGTTGTTGGGCTTTCACAACAGCTAGAAAGCACGTGTGTGTATGTACGTGTGCCTGTACGTGTGTCATGGAAGGGTGTGTTCGTGTATGTGCATCCATGATGCATGTGCACGTGCAGGCATACATTTATGGTGTGTTGGGGATCGGGATTAATTGAGACACATGGCATTCTATCAAATAACATGGAGTCTAATTCCTAGTTTATTAGATCGAGTTTCTGACTGCAAAGGTTGTTTGTTTCATGAAACTTTGCCATTTAGTGGCTTGGTGTTTGAGGGCATTCTTACAAGTTATGAACTTGTACCACCCGTTGAATTCAGGAACTGGATACGTCGTATCATTAGTGGAGTGACGTGGTGTACACTTGCCTGCGTAATGACACAAATTAAGATGCAATTAGTTTTTAGTTCGCAGGTTTGCCCTAAAAGTAAGATAATTAAGATTATATGAAGTGTACCGTTCAGAAAATTACTATAGTAAAAAAAAAATAAAAAAATAAATATTTCAATGTGTGTTGATTTATTTTAATTTTTCATTGATTAAAAATCAAAATATATCAAATCTTTTTGTTATTTTCACTTCATTTAAAGAGTTTCGTGTAATTTCGGTCGTAAGAAAATTTTAAAAAAGAATAAGTATAGGGTCATATTTGCAATCTTTAGTACTTATGAGGATTTGGATTTAATTTACGGTGTATAGAGATGTTTATGTTATTTTCATTTCATTTAAGGAGTTTCTTATAATTTTGATTGGAAAAAAATTTTAAAAAGGAAGAGATATAGGATCTTATTTGTAATTTTTAACATTTAAGAGAGATTAGATGTAAAGTTTACAATAGCCGTTACATTTGATCAAGAAAAAAATTTAAAAATTAAGAGACATAATGTTTTATTTATAATTTTTAACATCTATAAGAGTTTGGATGTAATTTTTCACATCAAACGTAACTTCATATTTGCTATGGTGCACAAAAGTTTTTGTGTTATTTTTATTTCTTTCAAGGAGATTATTGTCTTTTTTATTGAACAAATTTTTTGAATAGTAAAAGGTGTTAGGTTTTTTTGTAATTTCTAGTACACATAACGACTTTGATGTAATGCTTATAGTAGCTCCTTACGGTAAGTAAGGACTTATGTGTTATTTTTTTTTCATTTAAAGAGCTTTCTACAATTTTGATTGGATAAAAGTGTTAAAAAGAAGTGACATAGGAATTTATTTGCAATTTTATAAGTTTATGAGAACTTGGATATAATTTTCACATCACACATAAGATGAAATGACTTCTACGGTTCAAAAAATTCCTTGCAAATTCGATTGTAGAAAAAATAAAAAAGAAAAATATAGGAACTTCTATGCAATTCTTAGAATTTCACACCACAAAATCAACGACCAACTCAACTACAGTACCGTAGTCGCGTCGAATCAGTTATATTATAGATTCTCCACTGATGTGCACCCTTCTGGATTGCGAGAGAGAAGATAAAAGTGATTGCTCCATAATATCTCTAAAAAGATATAATAAGATATATTTTTGTAAGAGAAAAGAAAAAATAAATAACCACCGACACCTCTAAAAGAGGAAAAACTTTAAAATAAGACCATAAAAAAGAAAAAAAGAAAAGAAAGAAAATTCATCAAAGTAAAAATTCTATAGTTGATTCGAGAACATGTTCCATGCCTCTGAAAATGATCGTGTTGCTGAATGAATGGCAATTGAAATAATCTATGCAAATAAGTAATAACAGGTTAAGAAGTAGCAAATAGACTTAGTCATTATAAAGTCTAGTTTCAAACATGGTCCCAAAGAGAATACCACAGCAACAAGAAAAAGAAAGCACAACCACAAGAAGTCGATGATGTCAAAAACAGAGATGGGGTGAAGGTGGAAGTGACATGATCGATGGAGGTGGGAGTACTAACAATCCTTGAACTATGACTAGACGAAACTAACCAATTGAAGACTTCCTACAACCGGTGACGCTCCAATCAGGCTACATTGACGACGTCGAGCGAAGAATACTCAGATTGAAGGTGATGACCACCATTTGGGGATGAACGATCAATGACGACATCTCGACGATGATGAAGATGTCGTCCACAATGTTTTAAAAACCAAATCAAAGTAACCAGTTCGGGTGATAAAAGTTAAAATTGGTGTAAACTGGTCAAAATCAGGTTGGATCGATTGGTTTGGTAAAACCAGTCATTTGGTTTGACCATTTTCTTAAGAGTTAAATAATTAAAAACAAGGAAAATGCATGTGACTTTAGAACTTCAAACAAAATTTAAAGATCTATGTATTTTCCAAGATTAGTCTCTCAATTTTGATTATACCTTAAATTATTCTTTAGTATTGATAAAAATACATCAATTTTAGTATAATTAGAGTTGTGAAATAACTTTTTCTACTACGTATCTTCAATGATTTTTTATTGAATATCAGTTTAAATCAGTTAGACTTGGTTAAACCAATACAAACTAATCTAAAGGTCTTACGATTCGATTTTTTTCAAGTTTTTCACATACTGATATCATGCTGACATCATCACCGATTCAACCGACGGTTTGAAATGAACCACTAAAAAATCAAACCAACACATGATCGGTTCAATGACAGGTTCGATTTTTTAAATATTGGTCCACACGAAGACAACACCACCTTGAGTAGGATAAGTAGCCATCGACCACCCCAAAAGGAAGGAGCGACCAATGGAAGGTCAATTGATGCAACAAGCTCCACGACTGAAGGAAGGTAGAAAGGAGGTGAGATCAGTGGACAAGGGCAAGTGGCGCCCTAGTTGGTGCAATGGCTGAGGCTTAGCCCGACGATGAGGATATCTAGGGTTTGCTCATAAGGGGGACAAGGGAAAGGCGACGGGGGAAGTTGGTGTGGTATGGGATAATGTGGATGTGTCTCCATTGAACATCTTGGATTACATACCATTTCTATGGCGTAAACTATTAAGCAATCCAAATTGGCAACTAAGTTTAAGCTTAAGGGTTTTTGGGGCTCGTTTGGATAAAAGATAAAATACTGTAGGGATATGATAAGTGAAGAGGAGTGCTTGTTTGGGTGGTAGAATAAGTGAATAATTAAGTGATGTGATAAAATAATTGATGTATTGAGGTGATATTAATGAGTATTTGTTTAATATTAAAAATGAAAATGGAGAATGCTAGTAGATATTTATTTAATAATAAAAATAGGATGCCGATAATGAGACATAACCTTATATACCAAATCATATATACGTACATAAAACATGACATCCTCCAGATCATATGACATGTTATAAGTCATGTGACTCTTTTTAATATAGGGAAGGGAAGCCATGTGTGTATGATTTGATGTTCAAAGCCATGCCTACAAAATATTTTTCTTAAAAGTAAGAGCGAAGATTATTATGATTTGGTAAGTTAAACCTCTTGAAAATTTTAAAGAGGAGACATCCCCTCCCTGACACCACCCACAGATAGGCTCAAAGATCCTCATGCAGTTTAAATCCTCATTCATTAATCTAACCCTCCACCCTCTCCAAGCTTTAGTTGGGTAAAACAGGGGAACGTCAGTATGTAAATAATCGTGCTTTATCACGATGTGATACTTTTTTTCATATCAAAGAATTGATGGCTCGGCGAAAACGTTGAGAAAAAAATTGAAATTTGAGGGGCCACGAATTCATGAACAATGTTCTGAAGCTTTTTAATTGCCGGTTTTCTTTGTAAGATCTTCTACAGATCATAATTGTCGATTTTAAAAGGTTCCCCTGATTGATCAAGTAAATTTTGATGTAGGTAGCTTTCTTTTGCATACCTTTTCTCATCATAAAAGGAATACTTTCTTTCGAGCATTCATGTCTTGCTCATCTACCAGTCAATTCCAGGACTTAAAGCCCATACCTACATGGCCAATTTCTTTAAACGACAATTCCAGTTCTCCGTTTTTTTTTTTTTTCCAGAATATTCAGATGATTTTTTTAACTTGACGAAGTTCCGGGAAGGAGCCGCAGGACTCATTGGAAAGTGATTTTATTTATTTATTTATTTTAATAATAAGAATCATTGACCAGGCAAAAATTTGAATGCAAAGGATTTGGCTTGACCATTATACAAAATAGGAGAAAATTGTGCCTTTCTTTGTATAAACCTCAAGGAACACTTCGGATAGTGGAACGCTTTTGGAGCATATTCATATGGATTAACAACCTTGGAGCATATTCGTATGGAGTAAATAAGCAGAAGAACATGAGAGAGGAGGGGAAACTTGATGCCATGGTTGTACACGTACGTAGATGAAAATAAACCGTTATCTTGGTCATGCTTCTTCATGGCTGTCGTGGTGCTCAACCCATCGTGCTTTGCCATCATTGGTGGTCCACCTTGTTGAGCTCTGACCTTCGTGCTCCACCTTATATATCGCGTTTGTTCTTTGTGTTCATGCCCCTGCCATTGCCATGCTTTGCTTTACCTTATCGACGACTTTTGGAGAATGATAATTGGGTGATCCAAAGGGAGAGCTCGTTCGTACCTTTCTTTGATCTAAAAGCCCCAGAAAGAGAACGATCCTGACTGACAAGGTCCAGACAGATTGGCAAACAAAGAAGTTAAGATGCTAATAATATAATCCACTAAAACTGACGTCAAATCTAGCGATCTAGAAATAATGTCGTGGTTTGGAGATAGTCATGATGAATGACAAATGGATCCTTAAGCTCTACCTATGGGTTGAAGCTAAGACACAATAGGTCAACGATTACCTGAGGCCTAGGAAAGCATTTACTCGCGAAGGTTTGGTGGGAAGCGGAAATCTTTGGTCCTTCACAGGGTCAATCCCTGATTGGATGGCTTCCACGTGCGGTGTATGATGTCGATCCTAGAGATTAATCGACTATTGCAACAAGCAACACCAGCATACGTGTCGAAATTACCTTCCATGTCTACAACCCTCTCCAAATCCTTAGTTCCCATCATTGCCATTGGGCCCTCAGTCACCCATCGCACACTGGACTGGGACCCCCTCTACTGCCTTCTCTCTGCACCCACATCCATCTTCTTTATAGGGAGACCTTCCACTTTTTGTTCTTTCCCCCATGATCGCGGACGCTATTCACCCGTCTGCCTTAAGCGTCTCTCCATCGTTTCCCCAACGCTGGAGCTTTGGCATCCAATCCGACGATCAGGCACCTTTTGCACTTGGTATATCCGGCTCCTCGAGCTTTTATTAACACACAGAGAGAGAGAGAGAGAGAGAGAGAGAGAGAGAGATAAAAGTAAATAGTAAAAGGATAAAATTTTATCAGTCAAAATAATATAAAGATTACAAAGAGAGAGAGAGAACGAGAGAACAGTGTCGACGCAATGGTGATGAGTGGAAAGCGATGGCGACAGATCGATATCGGCTACAGAAGTGGAGAGGTGGATATACGTCAAAAGTTTTACATTTGCGAGAGAGAGAGAGAGAGAGAGAGAGAGAGAGGAGGGGTGGGGGGTGGGGGGTCGAGGATAATAATAAGAGATTAATTATAAATGAATTAAGGGTGTTCTTGGAGTGTATTTATAGATTTTTGAATTTTTAAAATATTGAGATTACGATTAAATTCATTTCCCTTACTTTTAAAAAATTTGGAAAACTTTGAAACTTCCGAATTCTACTAAAAATAAAATTATTTCCTTAATTCTGGATTAAAAAAAGACTAAAGTTCTTTTTATCTTTATTTTCCTTGCCAATTTCTGCCCCTGCCCCACCTAATTCAATGCCAATTGGGCCTCTCGAGTGGTTCCTCCCCGCTGAGAACGAGCGCACGCATGGGTGCCTCGATCGTATTTTTTGTAATTTTTCCTAGCTTTCTTTTTTTTCTTTTTTTTTTCTTTTAGCATTTTACATTGGTAATTTTTTATTTCTTCCTTCGTGATCAACCTTTTCATCTTATGTTTTTTTATTTAATATTAATATTACACATATATTTTCTTTATTTTATCTCTACTCCATCAATAAATAAATATATAAGATTATTTTCTAATTTGTAAAAATAAAAAAATCTGAAAAAACAAGTAAAAAAATTATATAAAATTGTTATGCTATTAGGACTCTTGGCTTGGATACGCTAAGTATCCCCTCGGTTCATTGTCCTCAGGGAAGATTAATCTTGTAGGGGAAGGACCACATCATCATCTCCTTAGCTCGTCATACATTTTTGAGTTAGTGTCACTATCTTCACTTGTACTCACGGGGGACAAGTTAAATAGGTAGTGGTTGTCTATGGTCATCTTTTGGCTAGGAAGCTAGCCTAAGGTTGTTAGATCTGGGTCAGGATTTTTCATTATTAGCACCTTTACTCGAAAACTCGATCCAAGCAAAGTTTCTCAAAGTGAAGCTGATGGTCTAGAAATGCTTGAGATTTTCCTCTTCACAATTGTGATGAATTCCTACCATTAACTCTTGGGGGTAATGTTACAATCTAAGTGTAATATAGTCAAGTTCCATGTCATCCATATATGCTATTTCACTTATCTTATTGAGATTGTGGATGATGTCCAATGATGAGAATCTTCGTATGAGCATGGAGTAGAGTTAACGAGTCATTATATTAAATAATTTTATTTTATTTCATTTATTTTTATTTTATTAATATATAAGGTTTCTCTACCGTGGAGTTCCACCTAATAGAATATTATCTTTTCTCATTTACGTTGATTGAGTTTCTCGCATTAGATGTGATTTCTCTTCTCAAGTTGTTTCATTAAGGTCACATTAAATGTAATTGATTTCTTCTTCGTTTAATTGAAAATTATTTCTTTAAAATAAAAATAAATTCAGTAGAAAATATTTAACCGCCAAGCAATTACTTGGAAGAAAAAAGAGTAAAAATAAAAAAACAAAGGCGATGCGTGGGTAGGGTGTCCATCTCACAGCAACAGTTAGACATTGGTGGGCAAAAACAGTCGCATCAGAGGCAATAAAAAAATTAACATAACCAAGTAATGGGTTGTGCAGGTCACAGCTCCCCTGGTCCTGGTCACCTTCCCGTTCCCCGTCCCCGCCACTCGATCTCGATTTCCCCGACCAACCGGCATTGGCCAAAATCAACCTCTTGGTCGATCCCAACTTGAAAAGATCCCTCCTTTTGGCACGCCACTTTGCACATCTCGATCTCTGAGAGGTGTTGGGTTGAGTCGTGAGGGGTAAAGGCGGCGACTTTGCGTGACTGCTTCGAGGGAGATGGATCTCTCGGCGATCAGCGAGAAGCTGAGCAGCCTCGAGGGTCGCATCAACGACATTTTCCGCGTGTTGTCGTAATGATCTGATCTTTGGGTCGAGATTGGTTGGGCTTGTGGGTTTATGGTTGCAAGTGGTGGTTTTCGAGGGATTTCGTTGATGTGTTGACTGCTTGACTTCGTTCTTCACAACAAAAATGCATCTTTTTTAATTTTAATTTGAAAGTGTTCAGAAGGATGAGTATAGAATTGGGTTAGGGATAGTTTTCAAATTGACATTGGGTTTGGTTCCTATTGGTGGAATCTTCTCTGGTTTGATACATCTAGCTTGCTCGATTTTATATAGTTAATCGGTTCATGTAGCAATTTGTGTAGGTAAATATATTGATAGTACCCCGAGAGGCAATGTAGTTCAGTTGCGTGGTTCAGTTGAACGCTGCTCTGGTAAGGCCTGGTGCAGACTGAACTAGTGAATGTGTACATGGCAAATGGAAATTGAGACCCTTGGTAAAGATCATGAATCACAGGCTATGTGTGAATCCAAAAGAAGACTGCAATTTGGTTTGTAAATTTATTCGTATACTGGCATATCTTTGTTAAGAAGAATGAGACTGGTGTATCGTGACAGGGTTGTGTGTTAAGCCAAGCATTGAAAAGTAGATATTTCATCGACGTCCTGGATTCTATTTTAGGCTCTAGATCTGTCGAATGATGGGGTAAGTCGAATGAAGTGGTGTGCTTGTGTGTGTATTTGAAGAGACAAGTTTGTTGCTGGAGGGCGTTGTTGATAGAATGATACTGATCGCATAGCTGCAAGAAGGCAGCTGGTAGTGTTGTGCAGGAAGTGCCTATTTGTGGATTTCTTGCTTGTAGATAATGACATCTAGTTCTCCGGTGACTATTGTTGTTGACATCTAGTTCTCTTCACGATTACAATTGTCAGAGGTTTATTGTGCCCAGAGTTCCCCATGAGTCTCTTGTCAGTTAGCATGTTGTGGAAGGATCTGAAGTGTCATGTTATTTTTGACGAGTGACACTGCTATTTCTGGATAAGAAGACAAGTGAGATTTTTGGTGAAGTGGAGAAGAATGATGTTTATTATCTTGACATACCATCTCACTTTGCTGGAGTTGCTTCTATCTTTGCTGATCCCCTGCTATGACGTCATTGTCTTGGTGTCCCTTCTTTTGGGAAGATGCTTTAGATGTTTTTAGAGTTGCCTACCTCTACTCAATTTGATTGTAAGGCTTGTTAACTTGGTAAGCATTATTGGTCTACCTTCTCTAGATGAGCCGAAGGGCGGAGCACATCCCCATTTCACTTGATACACTGTGATGTTTGGGGGCCCTCTCTTGTTAGCAATATTAGAGGTCATGGATATTTCGTAGTCTTTGTGGATGATTATAGTCGATCCACTTGGGTTTTCCTTATGAAGGATCGGTTAGAGATCTTTAATATTGTGTGATGCTTCTTGATATAGGTTGAGAATGTATACTTATCCTCCATTCGGATCTTTTGTAGTGACAATGCTCTGGAGTTTATGCAGAGAGAGCTAAAATCCTTCATCAGCAATGGTACTTTGCATCAGACATCATGTGCATATCTCTCAGCAGATCGAGGTTGCTGAGAGGAAGTTAAGGCACATACTGGATTTTGCATGGACACTTCTGGTGTTAAGAAGGTGCCTAATCATTTCCAGGGAGATGCAGTTTTTATAGCAATGTACTTCATCAATCAGGTCCCTTTATTTTATGTGGGGAGACCCCTTATTAGTTCTTGCACTCTGAGTTTGATCATCTGTTTGCCCTGCCGTTACGGCTATTTGGCTGTACCTGTTTTGTACATGCCTTTGGACAACAGGATAAGTTTTCTTCATGGATAGTCAAGTGCATTTTTCTAAGCTATTCACGAACTCAGAAGGGATACAGGTGCTATGATCCAACCAGCAGATGATAAATTGTTATAGAATATGCTACCTTCTTCAAGAAGGCTCCATTCTTCTTTGAAGAAGGGTTTAGTATCGAGCTTGTCCCCCATGAGATGCAAATCTAGCACAGACGAGATTGGGAGTCGTTTCTCCTCCCACTACCTACCATGCCTGTTCTTCCACTAGAGGATAGCTTTGTTAGGGCACCACAGGCATAGAGTTAGGGAGATGCTGATGATAGATTGATTGTGTTGAAGAAGTCTATCTGCAGCTGCACTCTACATCTTATGTCGCATTATACCTCCATTGCACATTTGGACCAAGAGTTGTAGTAGTTTTCATAGGCCTTGCTTAGTATGGTGATACCATGTGGCTACTCAAAGTTGTCATAGGATCCACAATGGAAGGTTGCTATGGATGCAGAGATGGAGGCCTTGACCTTTCGTGGCACATGAGAGCTTGTGCCCTACCCCCTTGGCACAAATGCTGCTAATTGCAAGTAGGTGTACACTTTGAAGTATCAGGCATATGGTACTATTGATATATTCAAGGTCAGGTTTGTGGTCGAAGAATTCACCCAAATGTATGGTATTGATTATTTTGATACTTTCTTGCTTGTTGCACAAGTCTCATCTATACAGATTATTCTATTTGTTGTGTAGTCAATAAGAACTGGCCTCTATTTTAGCTAGACATCAAGAATGCTTTCTTATAGGGAGATCTAACTAAAGAGGTATATATGCGACAACCTTCTGGTTATGAGGTTGAGGAGCATGTTTGGAGGCTGAAGAAGGCTATAGATGAACTCAAATAGAGTCCTTTGGCCTGGTTTGATAAGCTGAGTGCAGAAGTTATGAAGTTTGCTTTTAGGAGATCTATGCCGGATCATTCTATTTTTATTGGATAGGACATCATCGGGATTATCATCTTGACTGTGTATGTTGATGATACGATCCTAACTGGAGATGATAGTGCTGCTATTTAGGAGGCAAAGGCCTTCTTGCAGAAGGTCTTTATCACCAAAGATCTAGGAGAGATGAGATACTTCTTAGGGATAGAGGTAGTGAGACAGGAGTATGGCTTAGCTCTTTCTTAGAGAAAGTATGATATGAAGATTCTTGAGGAGGCCTGGCGTCTAGGCACTAAGCCACATGTTGTACCTATTAAGTAGAAGAGGAGACATACAGAGACTGATTACCATCCCCTCTTTGAGGATGTTTATTGATATAGGAGTACAGTCAGCAAGCTACTGTATTTGACTATCACACAGCCAGATATCAGTTTTGCTATGAGTAGAGCTAGTTAGTTCATGGATAGACCATGTTACAATCATTGGTATGATGTTTGTCTCATTTTAAAGTACCTGAAGGGGACACATGGGAAGGAACTCTATTGTAGAAACAACGGACATCTTGACATATGCTCTTACTCAAATACAAATTATGTTGGATCGGTTGAGGATAGGTAATGAATCTACTACGGCCTATGCTATATTCTTGAGAGGCAACCTTGTTGCTTCGTGTAGCAAGAAATAGATAGTGGTTGCTCGTTCTAGTGTTGAGGCAGAGTACAGAGCGATGGGTTACACATCCTGTGAGATGATGTGGATCACCTCCTTGTAGATCTTGAGATTCACGCATAGACTAGTCCCTATGTTCTGTGACAATAAGTCCACCACTTATATTGCCTTAAATCCAATATTTCACGAGAGGATGGAATACATTGAGGTGGATTAGCACATCATCAGGAATGCAGTAATAGAAGGGAAGATCGCCACTCCTCATGTCACCTTAGAGATCTAGATTGTTGATATCCTCACGAAGGCATTGACGAAGAGGTGACATGTATTTCTGTGTGATAAGTTAGGCTTGATGGACATCCACGCTTTAACTTGAGGGAGAGTGTTAGTGTATATATTATATTTTTATTATTTTATTTCCATAGTGGACTCCCTTGTAAATTTTCCCTTCCTCTCTATATCAAAGAGGCTAGGGTTTTTTTTTTGAATTTATGACATTTCATTTTCTTCTATAGTCACCATCATAGGTACTCAAGATATGTTGTTTAGAGAAGTAGATAGATAGTCCCTGCGATGATCAGGACCCTTGAAAGGAGGCTGGCTTGAAGTCCTTTAATCTATGTCTCAGTTGAAGAAGTTTAACCCACTTTGTTGAATGGGCAAAAAAGGCCTAGTTTACTTTCCTTAGTGAGTCTTCTCAACTAATCTTCTTTCTTAACTTGGATAGTTGGTATAAGGACATGTGTGAAGTGAGGTGGGGTAGAACGAGGAATGACGTGAAGCTTTGTGAAATGGAGCAAAATGAGTGAAGCGGAGTGGAGCAAGGAAAGAAAATCTCATCTTTATACAAAGCGGAACAAGGTATGACTAAAGTGGAGTGGAGTGAGTGAGTGAAGTGAAAGAAAACAAAGTGAAATGAGGTATGAGTTAAGTACAATGGAGTGAGAAATGAAAAGCTCGTTGTTATCTCCTGCGCCTTTCATCTTTCAACTTGCATTGTAGACTTGCAGGCTTGCACCCTGTTACATACCTCCCATAAAAAGTCATTTAAAGGCCTATGTCAAATGATATTAACTTTATTTTTTTAAAAAAATATAAAATTCTTTGCCTAAATGCAAAAAAAAGAGGCCTCTCATTACTTAATATGGTGTTAAATAATTGGACCATCATTGGAAAACAGGCCTGCCAGTTTTTGAAAATGCTTTATCTTAAAAAAAAAGGGGTATTGGAAGCACTTTGATGCATGCCTTAACAATGCTGGTGTAATTTTATAGATTGTATTATGCTTGTTGGAGAATTTGGAAAAAGATTTCATTAAATAAGATTGATTGACAAGAGAAATCTCTAACCCCTCCTTATATATAGAGGGGATTAAAGTAATAATCCTAATCCTGCTAACTAATTTGGAAGCAAACTCAATCAAATTAAATCCTAGTCAAAATAAAAAGACATAAAACAAAATAACTTTACCTAATTTAACTAATTCTAAAATAGTTCTTTCTTAATTCTCTACGATGCTTACTCTTTTGCCACATTGCTATTTTGACAGAAATGGATTCCAGAAACTGGAAAAGATTAGGGATCCAAATAGGCAGAGCAGGCAACTAGAAGAGCTAACTGAGAAGATGCGTGAATGTAAAAGGTTGCAGGCTTAAGTTATAGATAAATTTCATGATCCCTTACATTCTTTGCTTCTTTTAGGTGACATGATCGAAAAAGCAGTCTGATTTTGCCAATTCTGCAGACTTATCAAGGAGTTCGATACAGAAGTTAAGGAAGTAGAAAGCAGAACCTCTCCTGATGTTATCAGGATACTCAATGAGAAGAAACAAACCATGGTCCATTTACATGAAATCTTTTTTATTTGCTACAGTCAGCTTCTAATATTTTGTCCCAAAGAAAAGTGAAAATTCATAATATCCAATTTTGTGCCACGGTTTTGCAGGTTAAAGAATTGAATTCTTATGTGACGCTTAAAAAGCAGTAAGTTCTCTTGTATGTTCATATCCATTTTCATTGATATATAAGGTGCATGCACAAGCATGTTTGCTATCATGATATGCTTGCCTCTTTGTATGAAATCTATCCCTTGCTAATGTCTGCAGTAGGAAGAGGTGTATGACAAATGACAGATAATATACTTATTCACCAACATCGTCCAATATAGTGAATCCTTGCATATACATTGGGAACATTTATAGATAGTGGGGGACATAAAAGGAAGTACACAGCCACAAGATAGCTCAATGCTCTCACATAATTCACAAATGGGTTTTAAACTTTTTACATAGAGGCCACTATAAACATGCGGAATTATGCACTGTTTCCAATATTTAATTAAACACCATCTCAAGTTATGTGGGTTTATGAAATTGCGACTTTGTTATCATTGCTGATAATGGTGGTGGACTTAAGGGTAAAGAAAATTTATCCCCATGTTCTTAAAATTATATATATATATATATATGTGTGTGTGTGTGTATTATGAGACTCAATCATTCCCCTTCTTCCTCCTTCCACTTGCTTCCCCAATGCAACAAGGCCTCTGTCATTGCCTGGGACTTCTAAAGCCTCATTCAATGGTGCGCAGTCCTCCTTGACCTAAAGTCCATCCACACTAGCATATTTTGCCGCTCTCATGGCTTTCAACCCCTCCTTGTTGCCGATCCCGTCTCCAGGTACTCTCTTTCCTTGTTGCCATCCTTTCCCTTTGTACGCTTCGTTCTTTTGGTCTCCAGAAGACCTTAAGAGAAGAAGAACAAGCTTGTATTCTTGAAATGCGGATTCTCTTCCCTAAACTCACTAAGATCCATCGCAAATCCAACCCTTTGAGCTTCAACAACCACACCAATCTTCAAAACACATAAAACTATCAAAAGCCTATCAATCTAGAAGCCACCAACCCATAAGGGACCAATGTTGAGAACCTGGTGGGTACATCACATGATTCCATAGAAGACCTAGAAACGAGTGAGGCTTGACCTGTTAGATGAGTTGGGCCTACTTCCCTTCAGGCCTTGACCCTCCTTGCATACTGAGGAAGTAGAGATCCTACAACCCATGGACCACCTCGCAGTGACCATCAACATTGAGGGCAACGCTGAAGGTAGCATTAAGGGCAAAGTAGAGCACCACTTGTGCCACTAGGGTGGGGCCCATGAAGATGTCTTATGCTTGGGTTGGAGGTGGTCCTTGTTGGAGGGGTTGGCCATTGGTGAGTGAAGGGGGAAGGGGAGGGGTAGCGGGAAATGCATTTGATGTAGGCGTGGCATGGTCACCACGTGAGGGTGATCGTAGGAGAATGGGTATAGGGGGATTGGAAGAGAGGGTGAGATCTCCTGGGGGTAAGTGAGGGAAGTGACCTTTAAGGGTTGGGGCTATCAATCTTGACCTTGCAATGGTGCTTGAGGTCAACCTCCTCTGACCCATGTCCTACCCCCACCAACACCTCTAGCACCCATCACCAAAAAGCTCACGAGCCCACGTGCACAAGTGGCTCAAATCCACTCCCAAAGGCCTCGAGCATCACCCCTCCATTGGTGCAAGGGTAGTGGGAGAGGTTGAGGGCCTTGAGGGGCACATGGCACATAATGAGTGGGGCTAGGGATTCGTGTTGAAGCATAAAGAGAGTGGAAATGATGGTTAAGGATTTGCTGAAGGAGAACTTAAGAGAGGATCCTGCAAGGAGGAGGGAGGAGGTAGGAGGGAAGAGGAAGAGAAGGGTGGAGGGGAAGATGGATGGAAGAAAATGGAAAAAAGAGAAAATTGTAACGGGAAACAAATAATTTTTCATTACTTCTTAGTGTAACACCATTACCTGTTGACACCATATTAACTAATGGAGTGTCGTTTAAGTACATGGAGCAAATTTCTAGTGGCATTTAAATATATGATGACAAGTGTGTAGTTTCAAAGGTAGTTAGAAAATGCGTTCAATCATATTATTTTGTGCCCACACCTCTCAAAATTTAGAGGTGGGAAAAGTACAGAGTGTCCTCATAAAGTAAAACAATTACAAAAATCTATCAACCAATAATAATAAGACATAATAAGTAATAAGACTTTCAACACTTCCCCTCAAGTTGGAACATAAATGTCAATCATGCTCAACTTGGAACAACATTTGTTAAAGAGACTCTGAGGTAGTGCCTTGGTGGAGATAGCAGTCGTCTGGTCCTTTGAGGCCACATGAGTAGTGTGAATTAGCCCTCTCTGAATCAAGCCACGCGTGTAGTGGCAGTCCACCTCAATGTGCTTGGTCCTCTCATGAAACATAGATTGTTTGCAATATATGTCGTAGCCTTGTTGCATTTCATCTCCATTGGGGAGTCAATAGTGATGTGTAAGTATGATAGGAAAGATCTCACCCACATCATCTTAGTAGCTATGTAAGCCATTGCCCTATATTCAAACTTTGCGTTAGATCATGACACCATGACTTGTTTCTTGCTTTTCCATGTAATTAGATTCCCTACTACATACGTGCAAAATCCAGTAGTTGATTTTCCATCTACTATGCACCCTGCATAATCAGCATCCGTATATGTAGCAAGGTCCATAGACATCCCTCTGGTGAATAGAATCCCCTTTCTTGGAGATTTCTTCAAGTACTTCAACACCATCATTGAATGTCTTAGTGTTGTATGGTAGGCCTACCCATAAATGGGCTGAGCTTCCCAACTGCAAGGGAGATATCTAGCCGTGTAATGATCAGGTACAAGAGCTTCCCCACATGCCCTCTATACCGATGGGTATCCACTAATTTTGACTGCTCATCATAGGTCTATGGATATATTTGCAGCTTTGGCACCCAGCATGCCGGTCTCCTGCAAAAGATCAAGGGCATACTTTCTCTGTGATAGTACAATGCCTTTCTTGCTCTGTGTAACCTTTATACCCAAGAAGTACTTCAGTGACTCAAGGTCCTTATTCACAAAGTTGTTAAGCACTTTTTAACTTCATTGATACCAGGCCTGTCGTCACCTGTAAGGATAATATCATCTGCATATACAAACATGATAACAATCCCCTTTGTAATCTTCCTTACAAACAAGGAGTGATTAAATAAAGATCTGCGAAATCCTAAGGTCTCTTCTACCTTTGAGAGTTTATGAAACCGGGCTCTAGGACTCTGCTTTAGGTCGTAGATGGCCTTTCGCAGGTGACATATCCTAGAACACTACCCCTGATACTGGTGGTTGCTACATGTACACATCTTCCTGCAAATCTTCATATATAAAGGCATTTTTGACATCGAGTTGATGAAGTTGCTAGTTTTTTTGCATAGCCACAGAAATAAGGACGTACTGTAGGAAACCGAGCCATTGGGGTGAAGGCATCAAAGAAGTCCATGCCATATATTTACGTGAATCCTTTGGCAACAAGATGGCTTTGTGCTATGCTATTGTCCCATCTAGGTCGTACTTGATGGTGCACACCTACTTGCACCCAACCACATATGCACCAGGTGGAAGATTTGTAAGGTCCCACTTGCCATGTGAACGAAGTGTCTCCATCTCTTTCTTTATGGCCTGATGCCACTTCGGATCCAAGAGTGCCTACTAATGGGAGGTGGTAACCTGCTAAGTAGAAAGTGCTTAACAAAATTGACTATATGGTTCACCCAAGAAGGCTGAACTGCATGAGAGATAGGATGTTTGGTACAACTGTGAGGGACCTCCCTAATAGCAATTGGAAGGTCTAAATCCAGAGGAAGAGTCTCTTGGGTTCCCTCGGGACGAGAAGTCTGATGCACATGATCCTCCTATACTGGGCCTGTGTCATCACTAACCACCACATCATTAGTCTGTAAAATGTTAGAGGTCACCTAATGAGAGGAGCTGGCGTCGAGAGGGGGGGTTGCAACTAGTACACCATAGGAGGATCCTTGTATTTGTCAGGCTTAGAGATGGTGGCTCAGGGATACGTATCTTAGGAATAGAAATAGCCTCTAATGGAGTTGGAGGAATGGGCATAGGAACATCATCCAACTCAGGACTGATTCGTGTCCCAGTAGTAGAAAAGTATGGGATTGATTCATGAAAAGTAACATTGGCACTAACATAGTGGCGGTGAGCAAGAGGATCAAAGCACTGATATCCCTTTTGAGTATAGGGGTACCCTAGAAAGGCACACCTGACAGATCGGGGAGCAAGTTTATGTAATATGAACAAATGTAACACATCCAAAGATCTGAGGAGGGACATGGAACAAATTCCCTTCAGGATACAAGATCTGCAAGGGAATTTGCTTATTAAGCACATAAGATGACATTCAATTAATTAGGTAGCAAGCAGTAAAAACATCTTCCCAATACCAAGAAGGAACACTATTGTGAATTAGTAAGGTACGGGCTACATCAAGAATATGTCGATGCCTGTGTTCAACGACTTCATTTTGCTATGAAGTGTGGGGATAGGTGGTTTGATGAATAATACTTTGGGATATGTAAAAATCATGCAAGTGCTGGGAGAAAAACTCAAGACCATTATCAAAATGAATGGTTTTAATTAGAATGCCAAACTGAATATTTAACTATAAAATTTTTCAAAATTTGAATAACTTTAGACTTCTGTTTCACAAGAAACTACTAGGACATGCGAGAAAAATTATTAACAATAATCAAATAATAATGATGATCGAGTCGATCTGGAATACGGCTGGGGCCTCAAACATCAGTGTGAACAAGTTGGAATAACTTAATAGATCTATAGCTATGACTAGGAGGATAAGTACTGTGGTGATGGTTGCTTAGGTGACATGCATGAAAGGTAATGGTGGTGGTAGGAGAAATGTGGGGAATGTCCTGACATGTCTAGTGAGAGGTGTCTCGAATGGAGATGCCATCGGAGAGGAGACCCACTAGAGAAGATGACACCTCGAGGACTAGTCGCAACAAAGGGTGACTGGATCAGGCGATGGACTCCTCCCTCTTCACGATCATCACCAATTGTCCTCCCCGTCAGGATATCTTGAAACATATAGGTTTTAGCATAAAAAATAGCTCTGTAATTGAGTTCCTTGGTAATTCTATTGATAGAGAGAAGACTAATTGGAAAATCAGGAATAAGTAACATGTCTTGCAATCTCATACTAGGGGTATCGGGCTCCTCCCTCCTATCTAGCAATGGGAGAATGTCTCCTGTTTACAACTTGGATAGTTCGTTTAGGAGGGACATACCTCAGATGACATAAGCATCATCTATCACCATTGAGATGTCATGAAGCTTCTGAGTCTACCAACCACTTTGTATCATAAAGATTTGCAACTTGAGAAGAGATGGCGAGCTATATACCTGACGAAGAGGCTAAGGCAGCAATATCAGTAGATGTAGATGAGGCCTCATGAGATAACTATGTAAGATGCTGGAGCAACTCATCATACTCAACCTTAGGAATGGAAACAACTTGATTGGCTGATGGAGGGTGTCCATGCTTCGTCTAGTAGTTGTGCTTTGTGTGGCCTAGCTTCCCGCAATAGGTGTAGGTAGGATGTCCTCTCCTAGGGGGTCCACGCCCCCTCCCTCTCCTATGAATGGGGGGAATACCATGACCCTTGGCTTGAGTAGCAGTTAGGATAGATGTCTGTCCAACCGTCTAAGTTGAGGTGAGTGAAATAGAGATCCTACTCATCCTGCTATATGCTTCCTCTAGAGTAGGAAGCTTAGACATGGCAAGCAACTGAGATCGCGCTGCAGCGTAATCTGGTCCAAGTCCTTCCAGGAATTGGAGCACGATTGCCTCTCTTCGATAAGCCCTCTGGGTAGTATACGTGCATTGAGGATGGCAAGCATTGTATTTCTCCAAGAGACCCTTAAGGGTCGAGTAATACTGTGGCAGGGTACGTCCTTCCTGGCATAGTTGTGACAACTTGCTGTAGATCTGGAAGACTACTCAAGTTTTTCTTGTGAGAATATGCGTCTCTTAGGTTGTCTCACATCTTCTTGGTAGTTCGATAGTGCATAATCTTATCCCTGATCTTAGGGATGATAAAATATATGATTCAAGCATGGACCATTGCATTATCCTTCTTCCAGGTAGCATTTCTCCCAGTCTTCTCTGGTTCTGGTTGAAGTAATACATGCTCCTTATCATGACCTTCTATTGTCATCTAGAAGGTCTTTGACCATCATGCATAATTAGTCTTATCCAACTTCACTATAAGACCAAACAAGGGATTCTTGTATATCCCCGACTCCTTGACATGCTTCGATGTCACCTCAGAACTGTCATAGGCCATCGTCTCTTCAGCAAAATCCTAACTTGGCAATAGAAACGATTTCAGATCTCATATTATTAGAACTCCTAGGAAACAATCACCAACACCTTGAGTACGAAGATGTGAACCTTGCACACGAGCAACAAAGCCTACGGATCCACTCACGGACCTAAGGCTTCACAGGAGACCTGTACTAGGCCCAACCGTGAGCATGGGAGCCTCTAGGTTGTACTAGAGGGCACTGGGTGATGTTGTGAAATGTCACTGGAGTAGAGGCGACATTGGTGAGCATTGTTAGAGGCTTTGAGAATTAGAGGCAACGAGGCTGGGGGGCACGACAGGTGTTGGGGTGAGAAGGCCACCCTTGGCGGTGTGAGGAGGCTTGAAAGCTCCTCACAGTAGCGTTGTAAAGAAGTGAGGAAGATTGAAGGATATGGGAACCGACAGTAGCAAGATGGTGCTGCTCCGGTTGCGAAGGTGGCCACTGGTTGGCCAGGAGGTCGATGGTGGTGGTGGCTGTGGTTCGAGTCCTCTAGGTGCGCTAGGGTTAGGTTTTTTTTTTTCTTTTGGTGTGAGAAGGGAAGTGGTATGGGAATCAAGGGAGGTACAAGTCATCATTCTAGGATTGTTGGCTTTGATACCAAGTTAGAAAATGCGTTCAATCATATTATTCTATACCCACACCTCTCAATATATGGAGATGTGAAAAATATAGAGTGCCCCTTATAAAATAAAAGAACTACAAAAGTCTATCAACCAATAACAATATGACATAATAAGTAATTAGATTCTCAACAAAGGTTTATAGTGGCAACTATGTAAAAACTTATGTTTTTACTCTTTAATATACGACGGAGGCCGTTGATTCTCTCTTTAATATATTTGAGTAGTTATCATCCTGGATAACTACCCTTTCCTTTTTTCAAAAAATTATGTAAAAATCCTCTCTCTCTCCAAAAAAAAAAATCTATGTAAGAACCTACTCACAAATGAATGATGTGAGCCTAAAGTTAGAGACAAATTCAAGTGGATAATTGAATCCCTTGGAAAGATCAAAGTAATTTTCCAACCTGAATAACTCTCGACATGGTATTAAAAGGAACCTCATTTCTTAGCTCTTCAACTTATATGCTCTCCTTTTGTTCAAACACTGACGAACCTTTTTCTGTTTGACATGGCAGATTTGCAAATAATCTTGATTCAAAGCGGGTTGATCTGTTTGATGGGCCTATAAATGGTGATGTGGAGGAGAATGCAGTGTTAGCTTCATGTAAGATGAGTTTTTCCCCCTTCCCTCTCTTCAGATGCTTACTCATGCATGGAAACCTTTGAAAATAATAGAAAGACAATTGTGTTTCTCAGCATCTTTTTATGTTATGTCGAGCAGTACAGGTCACTGGAAATAGTACCAAGTCACATGCATTTGAACATGTCAATTTCTACCTCACTTAGATGACTATTGCTGTGACAATATCCTGTCCATTCTTCCAAGAAAGAAAAATGTTATTGCCTGTAGAGATGTTTCTTCTGCTCTCTATACCTTACTGAAAATTGCACAAGGAATCTAACTTTCATTTGTCATCTTCTTGAAGTTTCTGACTTTCCTGTTATAAATCAGGGTATGCAGTGTGTTGGTAGTTTTTGGAAATAGGTTTAATTGAATTGAAAAGAGAGCGACCAACCCTTGTTTGTATAGAGAGAGGAGATTACAATGGAAATCCTAATCTTAATCCTACTTTGGAAATAAATTTATAACAAATCAAATTATAATAAAATCAAATCCCTTCAAAAAAGAAAGAGATAAATCAAACCAACTTTTGCTTAATTTCCTTAATCCTAAAATGTCTCTAACACTCCCCTAAGTTGAAGCATAAAATGCTCAACTTGCAGGACTAAAATAAAATTAGGACTTCTTTTAAATGTAATTCTTGGGCTAGAGCAAGTGGGTCGTCAGTCAGGCCATTGGGCAGGCAGACGTGTCTCGTTAGTGGAAATCCTAATGCGCTTGGAGTTAGGAAAAGATTGTTGAAGAGACCTTTAGGTAGGAGTTATTAGTAGACAAAAGTAGTAGTAGTTGCCTCACACTAGTTGAGAACCCTTCTCATAAGGAGGAGGGAAAAAAAATTGTGGAGAGGCATTTGGGTAGAAGAGTGGGAGATGGTAAGCATTTGGCTAGAGGGGAGGGAATGAGTACGACTCTTAGTTCTCCTACCAATCATCGGAGTCATAAGCATTGTGACACGTCGAGTCTCGCTTGGGTAGGAGAGCAATAACTGGTAGGATAAGGTTGGTCGCATGAATCGGTAGGAGTAGAAGTGGGTCGAGCAGAGCAATCAATTGAAGTAGAGGCGATGAAAGGCCTCGCCGGTGGCATTGGTGGTCGGAGCCGGTGTTGCGACAACCAAACAAAATCGAAATCGGTTAGTTTTGGTTGTTGCTATCAGACTCGACGAGAGAGAGAGAGAGGGAGGGTGATGATGGTGGTGGTTTCGATGAAGGAGAGAGCAACCATGAGAGAGAGGAGTAGGTAGGGGCGACACAAGCAGGCATGGAGGAGGTGGCATGCACCTCCAGGTAGGGAGAGGTATTGGTGGCACCTCTAGGTAGGGAGGAGAGGAGAATGGATTCCACCCACTCTGATACTATGTTGGAGTTTTTGGAAATATGTTTGATTGAATTGAAAAGAGAGAGACTAACCCTTTTTTACATAGAGAGAGGAGATTACAAAAGCAATCAATCGTAATAAAATCAAATCCCTAAAAAATAGAAAGAGATACATCAAACTAGCTTTTGCCTAATTTTCCTAATGCTAAAATATCTCTAACAAAGTGGAATGCAGGACATGACTTTTGCACGTCTCATGTTTCTTTTAGTTTGAGAATGTGACATTTTAGTCATTCAACTATGAGTCTATGACAAGTTCCAATATGCAAGATAATGTTTGTTAAATTGATGGAGATATATTCTTAGGAAGGAGAATCTGTTGCAATTGATTCTTTGGTTCGATCAGGTAACTTTGTCAACCAAAAAGTAATAATGTATCAATGGTCTCGTCAGAAATCGAATTGCTGATTTCTTTTCCTGATGAGAACTGCCGATTCCTATATGGTCTTGTGCATACACTTGAAGCACTTTTTAAAATTAGTGGTTGTCTCTTGTGGTTGTTAGTGATTCTAAATTTCTAACATAATTTTTTTTTATGGTGATATGGGTGGGCGTCTGTTTTCCTTTCTCCCCTTTACTGATGCAAACTGAAATTGATTCAGCTATGACTAATCAGCAGTTAGTGGATCAAGGACACCAGATGATGGATGAAACTGACCAAGCGATTGAGCGTTCCAAAAAGGTTTGATTTTTGCTCTATTCATGGTTCATTTACAGGGTAATTATTTGGGCTTGTCAATTATTTTCATGAAGAACTGCTCTATTGAATGTCAAGTTTAGTTTAGTAATCTCCATAAAGAAGTTTCTCTGGTGAATACTCTACTTCTTTTTCTATTTAACACTTCTGTATATGTCATCCTTGATGTTAATTTTAGATGAAGATCCGGAAAAGTTGGTAGCATGCACAACAACTCTCATATAATTCATCATTTTGTAATGCTTATGGGAAAATCTTATTATTGTGAAAATGCTTTCTGAAATTATATCCAAAGCTTCTGTATCTCTTTTGGATTAGGTTGTACAAGATACTGTCAATGTTGGGACGGATACTGCAGCTGCTCTGAAGGCACAGGTTGGTTCTTTTGCAGCATGTCTGTCTCCTCTATAAGGAAATATTATCTTAGTAAAAGACAACCACCTCAGTGTGGAAGATCTTCGATTCTTAATGCCATATCTTGGCACATGGCAGACGGAACAAATGGAAAGGATTGTCAATGAACTGGATTCCATTCACTTTTCAATGAAGAAAGCCTCCAAACTGGCAAAAGAATTGGGCCGGCAGGTTAGCTGCTGTCTACGCTATTCTCTTTCTGATTATTTCCTTTCCCTTTTGATTAGAAGCTCTATTTATTAATCACAAATGTAGGTTGCGACTGACCGATGCATCATGGCATTTCTCTTTATAATTGTCATGGGCGTAATTGCAGTTGTCATTGTCAAGGTCTGATATTTATCTATTTTGTTTTCTTTTCTGTTTCTTCTATTTTGGAATTGCCAGAGAAGCTATTTGCCCATGTCAACAATGCAGACCACATTTCCCCTCCCCTCTGTAATCTCTTTCAATCTATATTTTGGAAAAAAGAAAAATCTCGTTCAATCTCTTTGCAGGTACAACATGTGGAACACTGAAGTATTTGCTGAAGGGATCTGAAGCAGCTCCCATATTTACTTGCAAATATTTTTGTGCACTATAGACCTTTGCTATATAAATTGCTGGGCTGATTGAACTGGATTCTTAGATGCCATCTGATTGTTCACTAATGACACCCAAACCTTTTACCAAATGAAGTAGAGTTAACTTGATGGATTCTTGCTCCATTTTGATACATTTTGAGTTATTTCAGGATTTAAATGCAAAAAACCAAGATTATGCTTAATTTTTCCTTGCAACACTTCTTAGGTCCTCTTCAGCCCCTATTCTCAAACTTGATCCAACTTTTTGCACTTTCAGAGTAGCACATCACAGGGTCTTCTTTCTAGACGTCCAAACCACCTAAAATGAATCTCTTACAATTGTCCTTTATTAATGCCACACCAATCTTTTTTCTGATGATATTATATCATATTTGGTTTCTTCGTATGTGGTCATACATTCATCTCAACGCCTTTATTTTTTAGTACTTTTTTTAAGTCCATCTTTATTTCTGCCAAAAATACATTCTCTACACATGCCCAAGTGCAGCAACCTAATAGTCAGATCCACGCAAAATGGCACGTCTTACTGTTGCTGTATGGTACTTGCCCTTTGCTTTCAAAGAATTTTATTGTTGCATAAAACATTTGAAACTCATCACAACTTCAGCCAACCTATATTGATTCTATGTGTGACATCACTATTAATTCCTCCATCTAATTGAAAAATTGATTGCATATACTTCAAATTTTTCTATCTTCTGGATGGAATGTGTCTAAATTTTTCGTCTTTGACCCATTCATATGTCCTATACCGTTGAAGTTGTATCTTGTATATGTTCTTTGTGTTATTTGGTTGGAAGCCTGTAAATTCAAGGGTCTCTCTTGAGTATCATTTTGCTATATAACTCATTTCTTGTCTGAACCATGAGCCCAATTTCATCTGCAAAAAGCATGTGCTGTGGTACCTCATTTTGGATGCGTTTCATGAATTCATCCATTACCGACGTGAAGAAATAAATATTCAAAGCCTCACTTTGATGCATCTGATGTTGATCTCAAAGCAGTCTGTCAACCCAGTTTGAGTACTTACACGGGTTACAGTTCCATTTTACATATTCTTTTATGTGGTTCGTGGGAATCTATGTACATGGTACTTATTTTGTATTTCTGTCTAGAGGTGTCTGATATTTTCTCATGTCTCTCATATAAAAGAGATTAGGGCTTCTCTTTGTAGAAGTATGAAATCCTTTTCACTCTCACATGGTATTAGAGCACGGATCCTAGATTGATGATCTATTATCCCACCAAATATCCTCCTCATATCTTGTTTCTGCACACGCACAATGATCATGTAATCATCATTTGCTCCTTCTCGTGCTAGAGCAGCAGCCACAGTAGAAGAGATCACTGGTGAGGATCTGCTGACCTGGTTTGCCCTCTCGCTGCGTCAGATCATCGCTAGATCTGATTTGATTGGCGGTGGAGATTTGATTTAATTGGTGTGCCACAATCAATAGTGTTGTGCACTGATGCTGCTACTGAGGTTGTGTGGTCCAATCTATTGCTGTGCTGATGCTGTGCACCAATACTGAGGTCTGGTGACTTGTTGGTGCATTGCCCTGGTGGTGATTACCAGCGTTATTTCTGTTGTTCTTCTTGTATTGTTGGATATAGTTAGTACCTTGATTTGTCTAGTGCTTGGGATCGTCTCTCCTATTGTGTTTGGGATCGTTTCTTGGAACTTACCGATCTTCCTTCTGACTGCTATATTGTTAATTGGAAGTTGGGTTGCATATATATGGCTGCAGAAGAAGTCATTTTGTTGTGGTGTAGCCATGGCAGTTGCCAAAAATAAAGTATAGAAGGTTGTGCCTACACATGAACAATGGGTAATTGATTCAGGAGCATCAATCCATCTCACCGGGAATATTAGCATGTTGTAGGTGCCTAAACATGCCAAATGTGTATCATCAGTAAAGGTAGCTAATGGCTCTTGTTCTCCAATGACTATGGTTGGTGATGTTCAGATATCATCCACATTGCAGTTGCCAAAGGTACATTGTGCTTTGGAGTTTCCTATGAATATTGTTTGCCAGTAGACTGTGCAAGGATCTCTGATGCAGAGTTATCTTTGATGACAAGTACTGTTACTTTCAAGATAAACAAACCAATGAAATTATTTGTGGGGGCATTGAGAAGGATGGATTGTACCTTCTTGATATCCCATCATTGTTTGCTGGCGTAGCTTCTATTTCTTCAAATCCTTTGTTGTGGCATCAATACTTTGGTCATCCATTTGCGAGCAAGATGAGACAAATGTTTTTAGATCTTGTGCCTAGTACTACCTTTGATTGTGAGGCTTGTCAACTTGGCGAGCACCGTCGGAGCTCTTTTCCTTGTCGTATTGAAGGGGTGAGCACCTCTCCCTTTTGTATTGTGCATTGTGATGTGTGGGGGCTTGGTAGAATTACTAGTGTAGGAGGACATAGATACTTTGTCATACTTGTTGATGACTATAGCTGGTCTACTTGAGTCTTTCTGATGAAGAGTAGATCTGAGATTCCCCAAATTGTATAACGATTCTTTGCGGAGGTGCAGACTGGATATTCATCATCTATGTAGATTTTTAGAAGCGACAATGCACTAGCGTTTATGAAGGTAGATCTTTAGACCTTTGCCAGCAAAGGGACTTTGCATCGAATGTCATGTGCTCATATTTTATAGCAAAATGGTGTCGCTGATTGAAAACTTCGACATATACCAAATATTGCTAAGACTCTTCTTATGTTCATGGAGGTGGCTAAGCAATTTTGGTGAGATCCTTATCAATAGAGTGCCATCTTCAGTTCTTCATGGCAAGATTCCCTATCAGGTGTAACATAAAGATTTAGAGTGGCCTTTTGCCTTGCCCCTGCGTATATTTAGGTGCACATGCTTTTTGTAGGCCTTTGGCTCACAGGACAAATTTTTCCCTTGTGCGGTGAAGTGCGTAATTCTGGGATACTCTCGTAACCAAAAAGGATACATGTGCTATGATCCAGTACACAGGTGATACATTGTTATTGTAATCACTACTTTCTTTGAGAGAGTACCATTCTTTAAAGGAGCTAGCATTGACTTAGGTCCTCGGGAGACGTAGGTTTATCATAGGTGGCATATTCCACTGCCTACTTCTCTTGATCCCTCCATAGAGGATCGTCCAGTATGAGCATCTCCACCAATGAACCAGGAGAATATAAATGGTCGTTCTATTGCTCTTTAGAAGTCAAGTAGATCAAGCACTTTACATCCAATCTCCAACTACACGACCATAACCCACTTGAGTAGTGACTTGCAGTAATTCGCCAATGCACTCACCAACAATGTACTGCCTGAGATTACATTGAGGCTTCATAGGATCCTCATTGGAGGGTGGCAATGGATGAGGAGATGACAACCTTGGTCTTACGTGGCACTTGGTACCTGGTACCCTATCCAATTGATGCGACCCTGCTTGACCTCAAATGGGTCTACACCATTAAGTATCAGGCTGATGGTATTGTGGATAGGTTCAACTGCCAAGGGCTTCACTCAGACTTATGGGGTTGACTACTTTGAGACATTCTCTTCAGTGGCAGAAATCTCCACTACATGCATCATCATATCTGTTGTAGTAAATAGGCAATGGTCGTTATACCAAGTAGACATTAAAAATGCATTCTTGTATGGAGATCTCATGGAGGAGGTTTATATGTGTTAGCCCCTAGGTTATGAGGTTGAGGGGGAGTGTGTTTGTAGGTTGAAAAAAGTCATCTATGGTCTTAAATAAAGCCCTAGAGCTTGGTTTGAGAGACTGAATTTGCAGGTACGACAGCTGGGTTTTAGCCGATCTTTATCAGGTCATTCGATCTTCATAAGGAGGCATGCATAGGGGATAGTTGTTCTTGCTGTTTATATAGATGATATAATCCTAACTAGTGATGATAAAGAAGACACGCGATAGAATAAGGAGTTCTTACACAAGACCTTTATTACAAAGGATCTTGGGTACTTGAGATACTTTCTTGGGATAAAAGTAGTACAATAGGACACCCAATGCTGGTCTGTCGTTATCTCAACGGAAGTATATCCTATGGATTTTGGAGAAGGTAGCATTGCTAGGGACAAAGCCATTTGGAGTCCCAGTCAAACACCAGAAGAGGACTATGTTATTTAAAGATGATCCATTGTTTGAGGTTGTTAGGAGATACAAGAGCATAGGGGACAAGCCATCATATTTGACAGCCACTTGCCCAGACATTAGCTTTGCTATGAGTAGAGCTAGTTGGTACATGGAGATACCCACCTACAGGAATTGGTGTGATGCGTGCCTGATATTAAAATATTTGAAGGGGAATCCTTGAAAGGGCTTGCATTACAAAAACAATGGCTCTACATATATCGTCTCATACTCAGATGCAAATTATACCATAGTAGTTGAGGATAGGAGATCTACTATAGGACTAGGTTATGCTGTTTTCCTTGGAGGAACATTGTTTCAAGGCGAAGCAAGAAGCAAGGTGTGGTGGCTCGTTCCAATGCTAAGGTATAGACCTATGGTTCATACAAGTTGTGAAGTTATGTGGGTGGGGGTCTCCTTGAAGGATCATGGGATCTCTGCATAGATGCCCATTCCATTGTATGGTAATAACAAATGGGCTACCAACATTGCATCCAATCTAGTATTTCATTAAAAGACCAAGCATATTGAAGTGGATTGCCACTTTATAAGGAATACTGCCCTTAAGGGAAAAATTGTTACTTCTCACGTCACTTCAGAGATACAGCTTGCGGATATGCTTACGAAGGTGCTCACCAAGAAGAGGTTTCAATTCTTGTGTGACAAGTTGTGTCTTATAGACGTCTATGCCTCAACTTAAGGGGGAGTGTGGGAATCTATGTACTTAGTACTTATTTTGTATTGTTGTTATTTTCCCATGTCTCTCATGTAGGAGAGATTAGGGCTTCTCTTTGTAGAAGTATGAAATCTTTTTCACTTTCCCAAGGTTGATATATAAAATAAGAACCCTTTTATTCTCCAAAAATTTCAACATAACCACCTTCAGAATAGAATCATAGCTCTTCTGCGATATTTTCTTTGTCAAACGATATCGAGTGATTTTGTAAGCTTAGGTGATCCCTTCCGCCCCTGTACTTTCTGCTCTACCCACAGCTTTCCATGTTTTGTTATTTTCACAGCTTTATCTATTTCCTTACTTTGTATAACTTGTGTGGTTCAGATAAGTATGCTAATTCTTCTAGAGTGGCTTCAATTGGACCATTTCCGTTATAAAGCTTGGGCAAGGAACTTTTCTAACTTTTATGAATGTCTTCACTATTTACAATCAGCCTCTATTCTTCATCCAATTATTTAGCTTTGGTGTTTTTTTTGCCCCCTCAAAAATCACCTTAAGGGGATATCCTATTACCGAAAGTGAGAAAAAGGTAATTTAGGTCATCATATTCTCTCAACCACTTGAGTGCTACCATGCCCGCTCCATGTGGCACAGAATCAAGGAGTAAGATCTTTTGATAATAAGCCTATTTCATGTTAAACTCGTATATTGCCCGCGAATGAACAATATCTTTCTGTTATTGGTTTTCCACAGGGATAAAGACAATTACGAAAGCTTTAGCTGTAGTATTTGATGGTTGTCTATTTTCATAGGAAAATTTGATTTAAACGTGTCATTTCTTGCTCAAATAATGACACCCATAACGATTAGATGCTAAGCTAAAAATGCAACACCCTTTGTTTTAACACCTTGTTCTTGTTTGTGACTTGAACATTTTCAGAAGCAATTTCTGGTTTTCTTTGCTCCCATTTGCGATTTTTCTCATTGTATAGTGGTTTTAAGTTTTGTCCCTTTCTTTGCTATTCAGATTGTGAAGCCCAATAATAAAGATATACCAGACATTCCAGGACTTGCACCTCCAGTTAGCAGCAGTAGCAGGAGACTTCTATGGACCAGGGCTGCCAATTATCGTTGACAACTAGCTTGTTTGATTTTCTCTTTTCTTTTTCCTTTTTTTTTTTTCCCCCTTTTTGGGCAAATTGGTGATTGCCGCTGGATTTACTGAGATTGGTGTGTGTGGTTCAACTGTTTCATTGAAGAATTGATCAATATACCCACCCAATCTTTCCTCACCATAAGTTTGCATTAGATTATGCATATAACCGAATTTTATATCAAAATACCTTTCTATGCTGTCAAGGAAACTACATTTATTGGTAAGTTTGTTTCCATGTATGTCCTCTGCCTTCTTGGAAGGAATACTATAAGGCTGTAAATCTTTGACATCGTTGTGCTTCACAATCAAAAGATTACACGAAGGATTTATTTGGTTGTTAAGATTGCTGCGCATTTTGAAGTCTACTGCTCATGTAACGATAAATTCGCTTCACAATGCAGGGAATTTGCTATTATGACACATTGGTTGTTGTGGACTACTGCTAAGTATATATTGACGTTGACATTGCAAGTCATCTGATTGTCTGAAGTACATCGAGATCTATGTGAATGAATGGAATAGGTAAGGGGTAAGTTAATAATTAAACCCAGTGACTTATGGTTGATTCTGAACAAAGAGCCTCATGGTTCCAAACATTTGGAGAAACTCCAAAATAGCTCAAGGTATTTGGTCTGCATCAAAAAATCTCTAGGAAAAGTCTTTCTGGGTAAGTAGGAGGTTGCCCTAATCAACCATCAAAATGGTTGAAATTATGTGGGCACATGTAGGTTTATCTATGCTAGCAACACTATGGGCATTAACCTATGTAATGGGAGCTATATTGTTAAGATGTACGTTGTTTCTTTATTTGATTAAAGGTAGGATGATCAAGCGTGGGCGTATAAATTTGTTGGCCGAAGCATCGAAAACCTGATACAAGCTTTTGGTTGCGCTATAACTGGTTTGCATTGAGCTTTCTACTTTCAAGAAGCATGAATTCATGGTGATATGATTGAGAAGATAGCATTAATCATGCCATAGATGATAGCAATTGTTTTTACCTTCATGTGCGTTCGAAAATCCAATACGAAAGGGTAAATTCCTGATTTCGAACGGTACGCCCCTTCTTTATTGTTGTACAAGAGGGTGTTTACGGAAGGAAGGATGTGGATGCTAGAGGTTGTTTACCACTTTGGCGCCATGCGGTTGCCTTAGCATCCGCTTGAATCAATTAAGTCGATAAATAGGCATTATATAAGTTTATTTGCACCTCGATTGCAACCCCATTGGCTGCATCATTCCTTGTCATGCGTTGTTGTAGATGGAATGAAGGCACAATTCTTTGAAGAAGGTTGCATGCTAGATATTGGTTGAACACTGGTGTAAAGATTCACTTTACGTAAGCCACACAACATCCTTGTGCTTTTTGAAATTTCGTAGTTGAAGACCTCTTTGTTCAAGAACAAGGAGATCGACCATCTTTGTTGCTTCGTTTGGATGTGGGGTAAAGTTTATCCTACATGGATAGGATAACTTGTGGAATAAGAGAGATTTATTTCACACGTAGATCCGTATGTAATTTAATCTGACTGCTCGTGTTAGCAACGTTCACTGCACTGACTTCAATGCGATCTTTACTTGCGCTATCTTTACATACAATGTAACCTACTAGAAATATAATCTTATCATTATTCATCGTACTATTTATTTTACCTATGACACATTAGCTATCTCCTCTATATAACCCACATCCAAATGAAACAGAGAACAATGAGATCCACCAACACTAGCCCCGTGTGTTTCTTTGCAGTTCTAAGCTTTAGAGAATCGTTCCTTTAGACAGAGATGAATCCATTCCTTTAGACAAAGATGTGGTTACATACATAGATGTCATGTTCAAGTAAGCTTTAGAGAATCGTTCCTTTAGACAGAGATGAATCCATTCCTTTAGACAAAGATGTGGTTACATACATAGATGTCATGTTCAAGTAAATAGATTCATTCCACTGTTCTAAGAAAAGAGAAAAAATAAGAACAACATGGAGATTGACCATGAGATGTTAACGGTAACAGAATAAAATAACTTCCCCCGCCGCCATCCGAAAAGGAGAGGCTTGCAGTTGGACGGCACGCACATTACCACACAGCGCACGCACGAAGAGAGGGTGTCAAAAACATCTACAGCACATGAGCATACGTTAACCGTTCCTCCTGACTTATCATTGGCTACTGGCAGACGTTTCAAATCATTCATCCAAAATAATTAAATTAAAGTTATTCAATGATAATTCCCAATCATTCGTATCTTACCATCCAGCTTCCTTCCCGAGTTCGGGAGCAAACAAATCGCCTTTCTTTGGTATTAAATTCTCTTTTCCTTGTCCACTCCATCCACCACCAGCTTGCGCTTGTTCTTGTTCCTGTTGCTCTTCCCATAGCTCTTCCGATGGAAGTCGGCGAAGAGCCAGAGGAGGGATCCATTGAAGACGGCGTTGAAGGTCCAGCCGGCGAAGCCAGAACAGCCGCCGGGGGTGGTCCAGTGGAGCCAGACGAAACCGAGGGAGACGGCGAAGCTGAAGACGAACTGCGCGATCTGGAGGTCGGTGACGACCCTCTTCCAGCGGGTGCCCCACCTCCAGCCGAGGCTGCAGGAGAGGTAGTAGGAGTACATGACCACGTGGACGGAGGCGTTGGTGACGAGGGCGACGGGGAAGAGGGACTGGCGGGTGGAGAGCCAGAGGTAACTCATGGCCGGGACCACGGCGTGGTGGTACACGTGGAGGAAGGAGAGGCGCCCGGGGTTGGAGAGGAGGATGAGGAGGGTGTCGAGGAGCTCGTAGAGCTTTGAGAGGTAGTAGACGTGGGCCCAGAAGAAGAGCGGGCCCGAGGGGGCGGTGGAGGAGGGGAGGCAGACGAGGGTGGAGGGGGTGAGGAGGCTCATGGAGGAGAGGCCGCAGCCGAGGGACATGAGGAGGGAGAGGAGGAGGAGGAGGAGGTTGTGTAGGGAGGAGAAGACGCGGAGAATTGGCGATGGGGGTTGTGGTTGTGGTTGTGGTTGGTGGAAGGCGACGAGGAGGAGGTAGAGGAGGATAGTTGAGAGGAGGGAGAGACGGGAGGAGAGGAGGGAGTGGTTGGGGTCCCAGTGGAAGGAAGAGATCGTGGGATGTTCCACCAGGTAGTACCGGAGGGTACCGGAGGAGGAGGAGGAGGAGGAGGAGGAGGAGGACATGGTTGTGGTGATCAAGGGGTAACCAAGTTCCCGATTGTTCTCCAATTCTAAATATATCTTATCTGTTTCTTCCCCCACCTACCCATCTTTATTTACTTGGCTACGTTCTTAACTAACTGCATGTCTCACTCTTTCTCGTCCCTATCACCTCGCCACTTCTTGTAAGCAAATCTGACTTGTACATGTGATACGTGATGTTGCAATCTTTCCGAAGATGCAAAAGTTTGACGCACAATAGTTTGAAGGCAGTTGTTATTTGATATATATTTTTTTAATATAAAAAAAATATTCACATCTAGTGTGTTCTATCACCATTAAAATTAATAATAAATTATTTAAATTAATTTTAAAATTATTTTATATTGATGTAAAATTAATTTACATCAGTATAATCTTATTTTAAATTATTTTAGATCGATGTAAAGTAGTTCAAAGTAATATTACATTGATGTAAAATTTTAATCTTAACTATTTCTTTATTTATGACAAGTGATTTTATATTTGAAAGGTGATTTTTCACCTTAAGGTTTAAGGTTTAATTTTTACTATTTAGGATTTAGTTAAATCTTAAATCTTAAATTTATATATCAAAATCATTTTATATAGGTGCAAAATCAATTTGCATGGGTGAAACCATTATTAGAATAATTTTACATCGATTTAAAACGAGATTGTACAAATGTAAAAATATATTAGAATATAATTTATTATTGATACAAAATCATTTTACACCAATGTAAAATCACATAGAGTATTTTTTTATTATCGATACAAAGTAATTTATCACCAACGTAAATTTATTTTTTACCTTTATATTTAAGTTCAAAGTGATATGATGCTATTTTAAATTTAATTGAATCCATTACACAATAAATATTAGGTTATTTTATTTCTTTATGTTAAATAGTAATTATAAGGTGAAACTCGTGCCCACGCCTCGACGTTTGTTTACTTTTTCTTTTTGTTTGTTCTTTTACTTTCGTTTATTCTATATGGATGAGCATGGAATGAAATCATGTATCCCTGCAATGATCGAAAAAATTAATAAGATAATATATCATATATATTCGATTAGATAAGTTTTGAAAAATATAGATTGCAACAAAATAAACATTGATTCATAGGTCGGCCTACCTTGGCTTGACTCGACTCATAATGAGTAGGTCCAGATGACATTGATACCGAAAGTTTTACCATTCCCATAGACCTCTTTACGTAAATAATACCCCTTCTTTCATCAAAGTTGGCGGAATGGACTTAAAAAGTAAAGGATTTTTTTGCATTTAAGATCCTATTCATTTTTTTTTTTATTCCCCTTCCTTTATCATCTTTGTTTTCACCTTCTTTCTTTTCCTTCTCCTACGGGTCGGGTTGAGTGGAGGATACGGTGGTGGTGGCGGTGACGTTAGGGACAAGCGTCGGGTGGGATGTGGAGAGTGGTGGGAAGGAGATAAAACAAAATAAAATGGAATTATTAAGTGGGTTGAAATTATAAAAAGGAAGTTGGGCTGTAGAGTTACGTGGGGATAACAGTAATAAGAGAAATTGGGGAAAGAAGTTGGGTCATGAAAATTAAAAGGAGAGAGAGAGAGAGAGGAGTTGACCTATAACTTGTAATACAAGTGAGTGAATGCTCTCGCAATAAAACTAGTTCTAAATTTAACACAAACGTGCATTTTAACTCGTAATGCTATTGAATGTCCTTGTAATTCAGGTGTGCATTCTATTATGTAAATCAAGTGAGTGCTCCTATAATACAATTGTGCATACTAACTTGTAATACAAGTCATTATTCTTGAAATACAATTGTGCATTCTAACTTGTAATACAGTAGTGCAGTTCAAAAAGTATCTTGTAATACAAGTTGGTGGTCATGTATATCCAATTTCCATTCTAACTTTAATACTATTATGTTTTGAATTACAAATGTGGCATCTACTTGCAATAGAAATGAAAAATCTTTTAAAGAAACTACAATCAGGATAATAAATCATGAAAATGAACAAAAAGATAATATTTTGAATAACAAGTATTGTGTGAAATATTTTGACAACAAAAATCGTGACAAAACTAACGAAGACACGTAGAAATAACGGAAATAGAATGAAATTTTTGTGTTCAAAATGAAATAAAAAAATTTAATTGGATTTAATTGAGCAAAAGTAATATTATTTGATTATTGCATAGTGTTCTAATGTAAATATATACGAGGGAGGAAAAGTTAGACAGGTCGATGTCGCTACAATAGGTAGTCAAATTTGATCATATGGTCGATAGAGATACTAGCTCGAGATGTAAGAGCTTCGTTAAAGTGCTTGATAAGAGTGGATATATGTAATTGTAAAATATTTCTAAGTTACCATCTTATGGGTAATTCATATGAGTTAGACTCTTGCATCTCAAGGGAACTATACCTAGAGATTTCAAAAGGTCTTGGCTAGATAAGTTAGCTCAAGCATATATAGGGTCAAGCTCGATGAGGCTTGCAAGCCTAGCAAGCTAAGGAAAATGAGCAAGTCTGATCCAAAAATTTAGGTTTTATAGCTTAAGGAGCAAATCTTAAGCTAGGTTGGATTTGGATTGTTGGGTCTAATAGACAACCCTAACTTTGGGTATAAGAAACAATTAGATCACATTGAGGAGATACTATTCTTTTGTAAATTTTGATTGGATCTTAGCCGCTACATGGACGTAAGACTTTAACTAACCCCGAAACTCAAATTCACAAGCTCACGCATGGTTAATTTTGTACCATCAAGCTAATGAAGCGCATAAGGGTAAAATTGACCAACTACGTGGTATCTGTTTGGATGTAAAACTCCTGAGAGATGTTTGCTTAATATTAAATATTTGTAAGGGCATTTATGCAAAAACCATCTCTCCCATTTGTTTTCTGCATCCAGGGACTACTAATACGTACGTTTGGCCTAAAAAAAAACGATCAACGGTTGCATTTATATATCTATTTTCATGCTTCATTCGTTTGCATATATAACTTATTTATTAGAAGAAAGAAGCTTAGCGGGGATGAATGCGAGAACATTGTGGAAAACACCCATCGCATATCTCTACAAGGAGCAACGTTCTTCTGGGATTTCTGGAACCATGGGATAGAAATTGTTATTCAATCAATCGCCATCTTAACATATATAGCATTCAGCCAGTTGTCTGGTGAAACAATTGATGCAAATGCATTGTGCCATAATAATACTCCGATTTAGACGATTTGGTCCTACTGTTTGCAGAAAAGATTCGTTCAAATAGAAAGCTCAACTTGTTGGGGATCGTGGGCCTCGAGGGGTGCTTGTGTTCACATATTTGTTTGCTGCACGCAGATTGGACAATGTTTCGCGGATCGACCCCTGCACCAAAAAGGCCACCCGTACGTCGATGATGTGGAATTTCACCTATCCGCGAGGGTACGTGGTGGGAGTGTGTTACGTTGAGGTTGTTGTTGCGTTCTCAAAGCAAGTGGTATTTGTTCTATTGACGTGACGTTTGAGCGGGAGAGAGTCGGTTGTTGTAGGGATGAACAGCAGCTGCAGTCTACGATATTGCAGTTGCTGAGTTAACGTTATGATTATTTCTCTGGTTGTCATGTCACGATTTGAGAGGAAAGATGCTGTTTTGGGGCTTTTTCTGTTGGTGATTTGTTCAACAAATATGTAATATTTCATCTTGTCCGGGAAATAAAAGGAAGAGATCTGTGCTCGGTTTTTGTTCAGAGACGTCGGGTACATCTGTTGGGTTTTGTTTTTAATAGCACCTGCTAAAGTAGGGCAGAGGGCGCTTTACTTGGTTGGTTCCTGTATTTTGAATCTTTCGTTAATTTTGTTTGTATGTTTTTTTTTAGTAAAGAATGCTGGTGGTGCCATCATTGAAGGCAATGATGCTTCAGTTGTCAGTGTCAACGGGGATTTTCGTATTAGTGAAACGAAGTTGACTTGTTTAATTTGTTTCCCCTATTTTTGCTATTGTAGTTAGTTTTTTCCATACACCCATTTTATACCTGTGTGTATTTTTCGTGGTGGGTTGTAGTGTTATAGTGTTATTCTTGGGGAAGTGAATGGTGTAAGGGGTTTGTTACTATTGAGCTTGATTCTACAATTGTAGAGGATGATGGGTGTTGCAAATTTTATTTGGGTGTATATTTTGCTTGTTATGAAGATGTTTAGAAGGTGCATGTGAGCTTTACCGACCAAAGAGGTTTTGGCATTGTTATTCAACATTCTACTAAGGTGAATAGAGTTATTGATAGTGCTACTCTTGGTTGTAGGGATGATTGTCACCTGCAAATCAACACAACTATGTATACAAGGTAATTGGTGGTGATAGGTGTTGGTTGTTTCCTACGCGTGTAAAACTTGTACGCAAAATGTAAAGTTTTGCTCTTTTATTATATATGCCAGAGCATGGGAATTAATAGTGTGGGTAATCAAGTTTCTGCGTAGTTGCTTGTCACCTTTTCGTTTCACATGATGTCAATCCTTGATTTTGTTTACATTTACTGTGAAGGTCAACCATCCTACGAAGATTAGGACAATTTGCATGGATGACGGATTGTATTACATCATTAATAAATGTAGGGTGTTAATGTTGGGTGAAGGTAATGCTGAAGCAATATAATGTTGCTTTTGCAAGATGCAATTGAAGAATTCCCAAATCTTTTTTGTGATAGATCTAGATGATAGTCGTTTAAGGAATGTGTTTTTGGCAGATAGTCGATTTAGGCTATCCTACAAATACTTTGGAGATTGTGATGTTTGATACGACAGATCTCATAAATAAGTACGGAATACCATCTGTGGAAGTAAATCACCACAGTTATTCAATCTTGCTTCTCTATGCTCTTTTGTGTAAGCATGGGAAGTGTGTGTGGTTATTATACTTAAGAAATGGTAGACATGAGAAGGGATTGACACCTGCTATAGGTAGACATCTACCTATTTTTGGATAAAATTTTAGTAGGTGTTAGGAAAAATCTTTTAGTAGGTGGTGTCTACCTGACTGTTTGGTTTCCTTTTTAAATAAGGATTTTGTTGGTGGGGATACTAATAGATCAAGCTCGAGCAATCATCTCTATAATGGTGAAACTTTTCCTAGGCACACAACATAGGCTTTGTTTGTGGTATATTATGAACATGATTTTTGCAAAGTTTGTAAAGGGTACTACTACACAAAATGAGGGAAAGAGAATTGTTAAGAATTGGCATGGAAGCGGAGTGTGGAGACTCTCGTACGTGGGAAAAATAACCCAATGATGGGGCTGTCAATGCAGGAAGAGGGAGAGCGACCCTGTGGCTGCTATAGTGGACCGGCTTGGTCCTATAGTGGCTGAAAATCGATCTAGCAGTGGCTGGATGAATCGATCTGGTCGTCTGGATCGAGTTGCAGGCCGGATTGCTATGTGCAGACCAATCTACAGTGGAGGCAAAAGTCTGGCCTGATTGCTGAACCCTTTTGTAGGGGCTAGAGAAGGCTGGTCCATGCTTGGACTGACCTATTGGGATGCGTACAGATCTGCAGGAATCCTCCTAGGGTCGGCTGCTACTTATAGAAGAAGTAGAGAGAGGAGAGGAGCACAATGTTTTGGAAGTATTAATTGTATTGCTCAAAGAAATAATAGTTGGGGAGACTCTATTTATAGAGAGAGCATACTCGCTAAAAATAGTAAAGACTCAAATCCTAAAACAAATCCTAAAACTTATTTCCTAAAGAGGTAAAATCTTTTTCCATTTGGAAAGATTTTATTTCTTAACAAAAGAACTAATCCCACAACTTTTATTCCTAAACTCACTTTACTAAAAATAGGAAATCATCAATTTTGGTGCACTCAAGTTTGGTTCTTGGGAACCCAAACTGCCGGTCCTGCTGGGCATCCAGATGGCTACCACGTGACACTACCACATGGCCTGATGGATGCCACATGACACTTTCACCAAATCCCAACAAGAATAATTCACGAGTCTCTCATAAGGGAGGATTTTGAATATGAGTGAAGGCATCTTATTGTTAGTAGATCATTGCAGTTACACCCATGGTTGTTAAAGATGTATGAAATAGATATGGCTTCTGTTGATTCCTACACTTGTGAATGACAAGTTTTGGATTGATATAAACATGACACAAAGATTAGAAGGAATAAATGTGTTCTTTGATGGTTACGTGAATTTGAAGCTGATGTTTAAACTATTTGTTTTACAGTAGGGTTGGCGTTAGATAGGAAGTACGAGAACCAGGCAAAGGTAGACTATTATTGCTTGCACAAGACATGCACCTCAAAGTAACTTGGGCTTGTACATGGAATAATAAATGCCAGATATTTACACAGTTGGTATATTTAAAAGATTTCAGAAGAAGATCTTTGGGATTCTGCAATGTTCTCGAGTTGGCGTAGGTGAGTTGGGTAATGGAAGTATGTGGTTTGACATACTTGAAAGAAGGATGATTTATTTGAAAGGTGGATTGAGATTTTTAAAGAAGAAGGTGTTTAGGATCTTTTGAAAAGAAGATGTGATGGTTAGTTATTTGTGTAAGCCATTCGAATGTAGAGGAATTTTTTGTAGACATGCGTTTTTTATTTTGAAGGAGCTTATTGATTTAGTTTTAGACAAGTATATTATTGATAGATGGTGAAAAGAAAGTTGTAAGGTGCATGTTGAAAGAGGATTCTATTCACAATGTAATTGTGGATGATCTAGCTAATAGGTGTGGAGACATGTCACAGATCCTTGAGAATAGTAGAGGTTGCCATTGCTTCAAAAGGAAACTACAATAAGTGTTGTAAGCTTTTTATGAAGGTTGTCGAGGAGTTAAAAGAGGGAATCATCGAACTGTGTGGATGGTTTCCCTGGACCCACGTGTTTGTTCTAAATAGTTGTGGAGCTTCTTTCATTTAACGTGCCTTCCTGTCATCTTGTGTGTGTAGGCAGATGCCATAGTTGTTGAAACTATTGAAGGTGATAAGGTATTTGCAGGATGTTCTACGCATGTTAGATCCTTATTATTGTGCTTGGCAAGGTAGGTCTCCTATCAAGAGAAAGAAGTTGAAATGTGAATTATTGACAAAGAAGGTAAGGGTAATTACGGCTAGACGAATGGCAAGAGGAGGTCACGCTTCTGATACAGAAGGTGTGACAATCATTAGTATTGCGGAATGGGATTCTTGTTTCAATGTGTGCCTTGATTCTATGGTGGATTTACTGACTATTGATAAATTCAATTTATTGGACACTTATTTAGTCTAAATATATTTTAAATGCATCTTCTTAGATTATAATTGTCTAGAAATCAGTACTAAGTTATCTTATTCGATACATATTTCTATATACCTCTTTTGCATTTCAATTCATGTGTTTATGTTATTTATTTGATGTGTACATGTGTCAAATAAAAGAGATCATGCGTACTGCCACCATCGCTGTCGGCCATTCCTATATTTGAACACTGTCGAAGTCTCTCAGTCGAGAGGGGCGATTTGGAGAGTGGAAAGAGAGGCGTGGGTCAGTTGCATGCAAGAGGGGACTATCATCATCACCAAGGGAAGAGCCTCACCCATCGTCTTCCATCTCCACCATGATCCTCCACCTTCATCGTGCACAGAGCTTTCTTTCACCGTGGAAGGAGCCAACACCTTCATTTAAAAGTTCTCACCACCTCCGCTTGCATCCACCATCATCGAGTGCATGGTGATAGCATGCACACACCGCCCCACCCTCTCCATCATCCCTATCCTCTTCATCTTCTTCTTTAAACTCCCCACGCCACCTCTCCTCTTTGAAAAAAATTTCAAAATATAATTATTGGAAAAAATTAATTCTTTAAATGTGTTTAGGGGGTTTTTATTTAGTTATGTGCAGTGGTAAACTCACCTTTACAGAAGGCGAGTTTGAAATGGCCACCATCTCCCCTCTTGGGAAGTGCCAAGGGGGTAATTGTCGTGGTAAAATCACCTTTTGCGAAGGCGAGTTCCGTGAAGCAACTTAAACTCCTGCTAAACTCACCTTCTGCAAAGGCGAGTTCCTTCCTCAAAGTCACCTTTCTTGAAGGTGAGTTTATCGTGCGTATATCCCATGCTGCACCCAGCAGCCTTCCTCATTCCACACTGCTTCCTTCAGTGCTTGAGCTCTTTGCTTACTGTCCTCGTTTGAGTGCATGCTGCTGCCGAGTCTCCTCCTCGCTGTCAACTGCTACCACATCCTCCTCTCCGTCAGCTGTTGCCACATCACCATTGCTGTGACATCCCCTCACCGACCGTGTCGCTGTTGCAACGACAGTGCCCTCGCCACCATTGCTACGATAGCCACCTCGCCGTCCTCGCCGCCATTGTTGCCACTGGCTGTGAAGGTTGAAATTTTCTCTTTTGTGCCTAAAAAAAAAAGGAACATGAGAAATTGATAATGTTTTTGAAAATCTCTCTTGAAGTAGTGTTGAAGCGCAAATGAGGAGATTTATGAAATGGTCGTCATAGTGCACTCCTCAAAATGCACAACAAACACTTAAATTTATAAGCTCGAAATCTAGTTGGAGTCTGAAGTCATTCGTAGGGAGCAAATGGAACCCACGTACTAATCTCAATGCAGAAGTAATGAGCACAATTAATTAGTCACAATAGAAGATGTTCAATAAATAACTGGTCAAGAATAATATTCAATAATAATCAATAATATCTCAAGAATTCATGGGATAAAAAGAAAGAGAGAAGCAAAATAATGGTGATTTAAATTACAAATTAGTTTCTTAATTAAGCATGTATCACAAGTATTCAAATAATCCAACAGTAGTTTCAACCATTAATCCACGTCAGCTAAGTTCACAATATCAGATGAATAATGCCACAGTATTATCTTTGAACCAAATCAGACGTCGGATATGTAAGCCAGACTACTTAACCATCAAAGCATAGCACCACAGTAAGGCACACAAGGGTGCCTCTCAAGCACAAGAGCTTCTTCTCAAGCACAGCATAAGGCTCGCACAAGCACCTCAAAGGCTAAGTGTTTGCCTTCAGCACGCACCTCAAGGCAGATCAAGCCATAGCAAAACCCTCTCCTCTCCTCCTCACAAATTCTCCTCTTTCTCTTTCTTCCGAAATTGGTTTTAAGGCTAATCGGGTATATGGGTCAGGTTTAGGCCCGTGTGCAGGTGTGCACGGGCAAGGGTGCGTGGGTAAGCGTGAGGGGACCTGACCCCTTGTGTTTGTGGGCGATAAGCCCTGAGCACAAATCACTTATATGCAATGTTAACAACTTATTCATTCACAAGGTGGGACTATCCTCGCTCCTTTCGCGTGTAGCTGCGGGTGCTCTTCTTCTCACAATTGGCTGCTGGCGCTGCTGCTGTCTCAATTGGTGCTCCAAATGAGTTCATTACTTGCTTCCGCAGCACCTGGAAGTGGTAGCGAGTCCTATGGATGCTGGAGGAGCGTGGTCGTTGTCAAGGAAGATGAAGGCGGCAACGAGTAATCGGTGAACCCTGAAATTCACAAACATGGGCTAAATGCCCTAATCAGTAGGTCCATAAGCATAGCCGGTGTTTGTGGAGTGCGATGGCAGTGTCAATTTGGTGGATGATGGCATATGGAGGGCTGACGGAGTCGGGGAAGGTGAACGGAAGTTGGGTTGTTCGGTGGAGGTTTTGAGTGGGTGAATCTCTCAATTTCTTGAGGGGTTTTGGTCAGGGCAGTGAGGCGAAGGTTTTGGGAGCATTGTAAGGTGGTTTGGTGGTTGTATGTGGTCAGGTGTCCACGTCGGAGTGTGACCGGAGCAGAAGAAGATGAAGAGGGAGAGAGGTGGTTGTGGGTTGAATTGGGGAATAAAGAGTTGAGGAGGATCTAGAGAAGGAGAGGGAGAGTTTGAGAACCTAACTAATGGATGAAAGGGAAGGAAAGGCGCCGGCTATGATTGGCCGGTACCAGAGATGGTGAAAACTCCGGTGGGGGAGAACGTCAAGGAAGAAGGGATAGGGAGGCTCCTGCTGGTATTGCGAGAAGCGGACGATGGAGGGAGTGGCATGTGGCAGAGGGCGAAGATGGAGGTTGGAGGAGCTCGTCGGAGGTGTGGTCGGAGGTGGCTTGAGATAGAAGTTGAAGAAATAAGGCCAAATCGAGCTAAGAAGCACGATTGGAGATGCTAGAGCTTTAAATAGAGGAGCTCCAGACCCTTAGTTGCAAGGAATCAATGCGAATTCCTTGCAACAAAGAGAAGGAAATCTTGCTAAAATCGCAAGTTCACCCGAGCTTCTAGAGTTGGTTTCGAGCCTTGGAATCAAGTCCAACGAATTGGGCAATTTCTGTAGATCAATCCCTCTAAATTTGGAGGGATTTGGCTATGGAATCAAGGAAGAATCGTTGATTGAAGGTTGTGGGCTTGGGTTCACACCTGCCATGGCGACAGGGACCCTTTTGAGAAGAAGATGAGAAACTTAGGGACTTGGACGCAAGAGGTTTTGAAAGCTAGGGGCTTAGGGTCAAGTTGAACTCTGATTGAGCCCAAATTTTGGCCTTAACCTAATTTGGACCCAAGGAATCTAATGGTGAAGTTGGATTTGAGTTTTGACCAAGTTTGACTGAAAAATTTGCGTAGAAACCTTAATTAAGGTAGAATTTCGTCTGTGAATCTATTGAAGGTCAAAATAGGTTCATATGGTCAAACTAAGGATGCCAAACCTCTCAGAATATTTTTCTATGAATTTTAAGATATTTATAATAATTTTATTCTAACCAAAACCTCTTTAACTCAAGCAAGTCTGAAATCAGAGTTTTAGGTGCTGTTGTGGTTCTTGAAACGTGTGGAACCCCATTTTTGTCTGTATGGACCCTCTTATTGGACTTTAATACTCATTTGACCTTAGATTAACCTCTGGTAAACCCCGTGGTTACTCTGCTTTCATGATGTGATGTTAAAACTGTAGAATTAACCCTATTTTAATGTTTTCTTCCCAGAATGGATTTGAATGGAATTATGGCTTTCAGGCGAATTTCAGGAGAATGGATTCTCAGAATTAATGTAGGAGCATTTGTCAATTAATCTTGACTAAATAAGGCTAGTTATGGCTCATGATTGCGTTACCATCAAGTAGAAATATATCATATTTTTATTGGTTATTAGGGTTAAATTTACTTATGATAATCAACATCAAATGAAATTGAGAAATTTCACTTGGAGAGTGAGAAATTGATATTGTGCTTACCTATAAATGTTTTTTGATTGTGTTTTGTCAGGCTAGTTATAATGGATGGAAACGTATTTTGTATTTGTTATGCAAATGGAAATGTCGAATATAGAGATGACGGTGTTGGTTATGACAGTGGACCGATCAGAACTGTAATGATCCGTAGTGATTGGAAATTTGATAGATTTCATCGACATATTTGCATGAAAGTTGGAATTAGTCGAAGTAACCGTGAAGTTGAGATTTAACATAGGTTTCCATTAATTTTAGGAAATCAAGGGAACAAGCATGTCATCAAATATGTTTTGATGCTCATCTTTGATGATGATTTGTTAGAAATAATGTTGTGCTTCAGTGAAAGTACTGGTAATTGTGTAGAGCTATATTGTTATGACCCGATTCCCGAATCCCTACGAGACACGAGAATCGGACTGACTCGACTGATCCCAAGATCCAGTCGTCCAACGAGAAAGTAACAAAAAAGTAGTAAAATAAACCACATTCACCATGCAAGTAACTAACAGTAACAAAATTACAGCAGTAAAGAAAAGAACTACTATAGTACACACCACCACAACAGTAGAGAATTAAAAATAGGTACAGAAATATGAAGTTTACAATAAAAGAGTACACAGGTGTAACAGAATACTCACTACTACAGAAAAATGGGTACAACAAAAGTACAACTACTGGGTTCTACTAGGCCTAGCACCCTCCGCAGCCGTAGGCTCTGGTTGCTCAACACCTGGTCTTGAAAAAGGGGACAAGTATGACACGTCAGTGAAACGCTGAGTAGAGTGGCAACCAGCTAGCTAAGAAAACAGTAAAGGTGAACAAGTAGCTGTTGTTTTTAATTTCTTTCTTTATTTATCTATTTACTCTTTGATGAGAACCTCATCATGAACCCTAACTAGCACAATCTAATCCAAATATGTGTGGAAAAGCTCCTACAAAACCCAAAGAGAGGCTTAACTCAGAGAATTCTGAGTTAAAGGATAAAACAAATCATCAGGGGTAAAACTGCAATTTCACCAATGCAGTATGCAAACAGGGTAATTAAGGGTCCAAACATAGGTCAAACAAGCTTAATAAGAATGGAAGTGGGATGATCTGATCTGAAAAGGGTTATAGTAACTTTTAGGAATTAAATGACATTTTGTAACCCTAAAACAAACCCACTTTAATTCATGATGTTCGAGGCAGGATAAAAATCAATTAAATCCTCGAAAATTCATAGAGAAATATCCCCTAGGGTTTATAACCTTCAATTTGGCATTTGAAACCTATTTTGACCTAAAATGAGAACCATGCCCAATTAATGACTTAATTTGGGTTTTTGCGCAAATTGACCGGTCAAACATGGTCCAACCTAAAATAAAAATTCAACATTAAAATCCTTAGGTTCAAATTAGTATATTATAAAAGCTTGGGCCTAGGAAAAGACCATCTTGACCGACTTTACAAATTGATCCTCTTAATTTAATTTTTGACCCTTATCTTTTGAAACCCTTACGTTTAGGTCCCCAACTTCTCGTCGTTCTTTGTAGAACGGTCCTCCCTGCCTCCTCCATGCCTCCGGCAACCTTGCGCGGAGGATGGCGCCGCGCAGGGCAGGGCGGCCATCCTCTAGAACAGGCAGGGGGTTCCCTGTGACGTCCTTTGTCGCAGGGACCCTCCCCTGCCCTCTGCCATCAACCAAGCCTCTCGTGCAAACGCACGAAGGGCATGGGTATCCTCTCTGGCCACTCTCCGGCGAGGCTGGCATGTCGCCACCTCATTCCCCTCTCCGGGCCAAGGCCTTTATAAGGATCGGCAAGGTCTACCGACTCCTACAAGCTTCCTCTGGCGGAGAAATACCTCGCACTTCATCTCTTCCTCCTCCGGTCAGATCGCCCGAGCTTTCGGGGATCTCCTCCCCCTCCTCCTCGTCGCTCTGCTGCCTTACTTGCAGTAGAGTTTACTCTGCCCTGTCGTCCTCGCCAGGCCGTACCAACTGGCACCCTCCGACCGCCTCCTCGTCACCGATACCCTCCTCCTGGGCATCTTCATCCTCAGCTCCGGCAGGCACGAGCTGGGTGCTGCTCTCTCCCCCTTCGTCGAGTAAATAGGTACAAAGTTTCCTCTCTCTCTCCCTTGTATTTTCCCCCTTCTAATTTGCCATTCCAACCACTTGACCGCCACTGTCAAACTCCATCTTCCCCATCTCCGGTCACCTTCTCCGGCGAGGCCATCCCATTTCCACAGACCTCCTTACCCCTCGCCGACTAGCCCAGAGGCTCCCCCTCACTCCACTCAACCGTTACCCCCTCTCCATTCACTGCCAATCACCGCCCAACTACCCCCCGAACAAACCCATCTTCATGCACACGGTCTGACCTAGGTCCACCCCCACAGGCGCTCTCGCGCCTTGCCGACCACCGCACTGCCTTCGCTGCACTCCGGCGAAGCTTCCCATGTTTTCTGATGTGGCCGAGAGGCCATCATTGTGCTTTCAGGTTAGAGCCCCCTCGCCACCATTGTTAAGCTGCTGCAGCTCCTTCGCTCGCAGCTCCAGGCGTTGTCCATCCTAGGCACGAGTCCTATGCAGCGTGGAAAGCTGCTGCGAATACGCCCAGGCCTGCAATTGGGTTGCGAGCCTCGCAGCTGCCCCAATTGGCTGTAGCTTCCTCAGCCGCGGGTGCAAGATTTGGAGGTGGGACTTTAGCCCCACCTCGTAAGTGTGCGGTCGCATGCCCACACTTATATTGAAAAAGTGTATCGGGCTGGTTGCCTTCGATACACAGGGGTCAGGTCCCTCTCACCCGCACGCAGCGCGCCACGCGCTCGCCCGCCCTCGCCTGCGCTCACGCCCCGCGGGTCTGGGCCGAATCCGACTACCTGACCGAGCACTCCTCGCCCACCATCGCACGCCGTTGGGCCTGGTCCCGGGCACGCTACCTGAACTTGATTACCCGGCTCTGGGGGAACATTCCTAAGAGAGATTCTGAGAAAGAGAGAGACGCGGGGAAGGGGTAGGGGTAGGTTTTGCACTGACCACTATGTGGGTGCGTAGGAAAGAAAGAAAGAAAGAAAGAAGAAGAAGAGAGGAGGGGCGGCCGAAGCCTTAGCTGCACTGAGCAGCTGAAGAAGAAAGGAAGGAGAGGAGCTGAAGAAGAGAAGAAGCCGCACTGTAGCAAACCCACAGTTAAGTTGTCTGAGCATCAAGTCAGACGACGGAAGGGCAGCGACCAGAGCAGAAGGAAGAGGAAAAGAAAAGGAGCATAAGCAGAGGAGAAGAAGGAAGAAAAAGAAGAAAGAAGACACAACCGTTAGCATGGAAAGAAAGAAAAAGAAGAGCAAAAGAAGGAAGCAGAGAAGAAGAAGAAGAAAAGAAGAAGGCACAGCCGCAAGTAAAGAAGAAAGAAGAAGGCAGGAAGAAAAGAAGAAGAAAAAGAGAAAGAAGAAGAAGATCACCACAGCCACAAGCTAAAGAAAAGAAGAAGATGAAAGAAGAAGACAGGAAGAAGACTCTGCGGGAGAAAGCAGAGAAAGAGAAGAAGATCAGCTGAAAGAGAAAGAAGAGGAAGAGAGAAGAAGAAGAAGCCAAGAGAACTTTTGCTCCCGCTCTCTCTCTCTTTCTTATTTTTGTAACATAATTGAGAACTTTTATACTTCCAGAATTATGATTGCTCCCTCAGTTCGACCTCAGGAAAACTTGTATTCCGAGTAAAAAATTTTGTAGTAATCTGGTAGCTGTTTTGTCATATACTATAACGACTGTAAATAACCATAACGACGAAACAAGGTAGCAACCGGCCGTTACTACTCTTCCTTGGTTTATTTCTCAGGTTTTTCTCTTGATCTCGGATGTTCCTCATGGGAACGATCTTGATTGCAGTCTTTTCCGAAAAGTAGAAGTAGCACGTGGTGCTCTCCTGGCCGAGAGAGTCTCCCGTGGTGGTCCTACCCTCAGTCAACCACCCCAAGGTCGCTGACAGACGTAACGGTAACTATGACACGTGCGATAAACACACGGGTAGCTACCCCGCACTGGCACGCGGTGAGTCATTTTTGTTAACGGGTGCGCCCAAAGCACAGCACGGAACCAGTATAGGGCAGAGCCCTCTCAGTAACAGGGGTCCAGCCCCTCCACAGTAACCAAATAGGGGTCTTGCCCCTCCACAGTCCGCGCACCCTCACCTGACTACCCTGGTTTTCCCAGTGGGCCTAACAAGTCGGTGTAGGACGGCTAGCTGAACCTCGGGACCTGTGGGGTGGCTAGCTCCCTCCCTACACTAGTAGCTCTCCCCAGTACGGTGTATACGAGGGCCAAAAGTCGGTACAAAGTGGCCAGACCTAACCCAGAGTCCCTAGGGCGGTTGGCTCCCCTCTGCACTGAGAGGTAACATGTGCTTCCCTTGGTACTACGTACCCAAGAGACAACAAACTTTCCCATTCACTTTTCCAGTTCCATTCCATCTATTTCCAAGAGTTCTACTCCTAATTCCCTGTAGGGTTCATGCTCATGTTTCTCAGGCCAAGTCATACTAGGTTTCATCATTTTAGGTTTATTCGCATATAGTACGGGTTTCCAACATTCAACCTCTTTTCCTTTCCAATTTATATACAAGCAGCTTGTATTTAATTTCAATCAACAGAAATTACATGTAACAGTTAATAGCAAAGTACTCTACATTTCACAGGTAGTTGTTATCCAATTACAGGCAATTATCATTATTTTATCTACTTATCCAAGACTGCAATTCAGACATTCAAGACATTCGTTTCAGTGTTTCTGTTCCTAGGATTCATGCCACACCCTAGGATCTATCATTCAATCTAGTTTTCAGGTCCTAGGATTCATGCCATACCCTAGGATCTATCATTCAATCTAGTTTTCAGGTCCTAGGATTCATGCCATACCCTAGGATCTATCATTTATTTCAGATATGCATTAATGTCTGTAATTAACTAAGGGAAGCCACTTTACCCGCAAAATCGGGAGTAATGGGGGCGTGATCGGCAGGTCCACGTGCCTCCGCAACCCCCAAAGTTGCAACAGAACGAGGTCCTAACACAAGGATCAAACACAAGGAACCACTCAGAACAGGATAAAAGTATTTTGAACAAGTAGAGGAACTAATTCTGAGAACAACAGAATCTTAAACGCGGAAATCGGACCTCGAACGGACCCTAAACGAGTAAAAAATGACAACTCTGACTCAAATCAGACGTCTGGAACACCTTCCAGACGTCCTAAAAAGTGGTCCAGGTCATACCTCACTCTGCGCTGTCCTCAGACGTCCAGGGATCCTACTGAACCGTCTGGACCCAGTTCCAGACGTCCGACCACCTCTCCGGACGTCTGGAGACGCTCTCCGCCGTCTAATGCCTTGCCTAGACATCTGAACTGCGTGGGAGGGCATGTCCTCGCGCCTTCCCGAAATGAATCCTACACGTGCGACGAAAACTTCCTCAACACAACATGTCTCAGAACCTCGGCGGAACGACCTGCATGGCCGTATCCGCAAAAGGAGGTACAGGAGGAAATACGTACCTCTCAGTCGTCTGGAGCTCCCTCCAGACGTCGCCTACGTCGTCTGGATGTAGGTCCAGACGTTGAAAGGGATGGTGTAGACCCGGACAGGCTATGTTATTATGGTGATTTAATTGTTGAAATGTGTATAGTGGTCAACCTAAATCGAGCCTAACCATCTCTTTACAAAATTTTTAACCTGGCTTACTTGATTTTATCTTGGTCACTTTTAGGCCCAGGGTCGAACTCAGGGAAGTGGGATTAGAAGTGAATGAGTTTCTATGCCTTTCCTACAACGAGTCTCTTTCATTCGCTTATTGTGTTTTTGGAGTTTTTCTATTTAAGATTTTTTTTCTGATAATTCTTGTCCTTGAGGCACACCATCAAAATCAGGTTCTTGGCTTTGAGCCAAATTAGGGTTCCAAAACTGGTCTTGCTATTCGCAATATTGAGTACCTGCAAGTCAAGGATTATCTTTTCTCTTTTATATATATTTTTTTATCTTTTTACTGGCAGGGAATTGAAACAGAAATAAGGTAAATATAGTATATATATATGTATATATTATATATGTATAAAGGGGTGGGGGTGGAGGCGGAGATGGTGTGTAGCACGGTGTTGAGTTGGTCGTCGTCTAGAAAGACGCAACCAACAGGACGAAGTGCCGCGTGGAGTGTACGATGGATTGGTGGAAGATGAGCGCGAACATGCTTTCTATATGTGTGTATTGGGGAATATCAGCAACTGGTGCAGATATTCCCGCGATACAACGTATGGTAAGTGATATGAAAAAATATATATATATATCTGTAAATATATATCTATATGTAAATATATATATGGTTATAGATATATAGGTATATATGTAGTTATATGTATATATATATATATATGTATATGTATATGTATATATATATAACTATATATATGTATATATATGTATAGTAATATATGTATATAGATATATGTAGATAGATTTGTATGTATATATATATATATATATATGTATAGATATAGTTATAGATATATATGTATATATGTATGTATATATATATATATATATGTATAAGTATATGTGTATATATATGTATATATCTATATATATGTATCTATACTTATACTTAGTTATATAGGTAATAATATATATATATATTTATATGTATATAAATATATGTATATATGTGAATATATATGCACATATATATATATATCTATGTATGTATGTATATAGACTAATACATAGTTATATAAGTACTAATATTTGTATAGATATATGTATATATATATATGTATATAAATATATATATATATATATAAATATATATATGTATGTATGTATATAGTAGAGTATAGGTGTGTGTACGAGAGTGTGAGTGTGTGTGTGTATGTGTGTGCAGAGAGTGTGAGAGAGTGCTGTGAGAGAGAGAGAGAGAGAGAGAGATTGCTGGAGTGAAGAAGGCTGGAGTTAAGTCCTCCGTGTCCTCAGGGAGTCGTCTGATGGCCACAGCGTACTGCACTGCGCGTAGGCGCCCGAAGACGCACGCTGGAGGGAGTGAGCGCGAGGGAGAAGGACCACAGTGCATCGCGCTGCATGAAGAGGCAAGTGCGGGTAGACGCAGGAGCTGGGAGCGGGTGAAGAGGCGGGCGGGTGCGGGCGCTGGCAGACGCGGGCGCACATAGACACACGGGCAGGCGCTGGAGTGGGCGCGGGGCTGGACGCGGGCGCGGGCTGGGACCGATTGCGGCACGTTGGGTGACCGGATAAGTGAGAAACTTACTAGTCACCGCACTGTAGTCACAGTGTTTCGATGAAACGCGTGAACAGTGGCTACAGTGCCGGGTCGAGCCGTGCGACCGGGTGCACCCGGTGCTGTGATTGCGGGAGGTGTGGAGCGGCTCGGCGTGCGTGCGGAGAAGCTACGCCGGTTGCTGGCTTGCGAGGAGAGGCGAGTGTACGCGAAGAAGCGGGAGGCGAGGGCGGCCTGCAGGCGTCGCGGTGGCCTGCGTGCGGACGTGCGATGGCCTGCGCTGCTGCTACCGCCTTGCTGCTGCTGCGGAGCTTGAGCGGCGACCGGTTGAGCTTCAAAGCTTGAAGCTCCTGTGGCAATGGCTGGGTTGGCTTGGAACGATGAAATAGGGAAGAGAACCACCACGCCCACCGGCTCTTTGAAGAGCTAGGCGGTGGTGGACTCACGGTGGTGGTTGTGCACCACAGTGAGGTGCTCCTGCCCGTAGAGTGGCTCCTCAGAGGAGGAGAGGCTACGTATGGAGGGAGAGGGAAGGAGGCATCCTGGATGGGAGCTGCTATGTTGGGTTTTGGCGTGGACCAGGCTCTCCTCAAAGAAGAAAGCCGAGCTCTTTTTAAAGAGCAAAAAGGCATGCACAGCCATGCCCTGGCTGTGCATGGCTTGGCAGGGAGTGGCTTGCATGCGGCTAGCAAGGAGAGCTGTTGCAGAGCATGGCGCGAGGAAGAAGAGGCCATGTCTTGCAGCAGCGGGAAGAATTCAAAGTCAAATAGAAATAAAAAAATAAAGATGGAGATTTTGCAAGGCAACACTTGAGGAATTTGTTAATTGCAAGGCCATTTTATTCACTCTCCTCCCCTCTCAATTAAATGCATGCATGCGTGTATTTTTACAAATGAGACTATGGATACCTAATATGCACTGGTAATGCTAGGAAATAGCACAAGACGACACAATTGTTGGTGTATTTTTGCTATGCAATCAGATGTCTGATTCTGGGAAAAATTCCCAGAATCAGAACCTCCTTCGTCTTCTTCCCACTGCGCGCGGCCGCGCCGCGCTCGTCCGGCCACTGCCTGAGCTGCAGTAGCACCAGGGGAACCTCCCCAGCACAACGCTCCTCCGCGCGCTCGCCAGCCGGCCTCAAGCTGCTCTGGCGAGCTCACTCCCTCACAGCACGCGTGCTCTCTCCTCTTCCTTCTCGCAGCACCTCTCCTCTCCGCCACTGCACCCGATAGCAGCGGCGGCTTGCTCTCACTCTCGCTCTCGCGCTCGCACTCGCACTGGAGGAAGGAGGAGACGGGTGGATGTGGTGAACGAGGGAGAGGGGAGAGGAGGATATAAGTAGGCACAGGGGGGGGGAAGGTGCTGTAGGTCGGCGGGTTTTCAGTCTGCACGTGGCATGCGAACAGACTCGCGATCGTACGCACGCAAAAATTTATTTCCAGACATCTGGGAAGGCATCCAGACATCTGACCAGACCTCTGGACCAACTCCCAGACGTCTTAAAGTGTTTTGATGCCTCAGGTCTTAACATATATATTGACTCTTAAGAAAGGTGTGAAGCATCCATTGAATTCGTTTATGAAAATAGAATGTCTAATGTAGTTATGGAAGAATGCAATGCTGTTAATGAACCCAATGTAGAAGTGAACTTGGTTGTTGGTGGTAATGAAGGTGGTGTGCATGATGATGTTGGTGAGCCAATTCGGTATTCACCAGATCACGTATATACAGAGGAAGTGCTTGATTGTAGAGGCAATTCATTGGGTGGAATTGATACACATGCTCAAACACATTAAGTAAAGGAAAATTCTGGCAATGCTTCTCAGAGTTCACCAATTTGGCTTGCACCAGTGTAGGCACTTGTGGGTTGCGATTTAACATGCCATTTTCACAAGATTCCATCTATGTTGACGTGAATGATTGCCATGATGAGGAGATGCATGTCGAAGATAGATTTCAAAGCATTACTCCTACTACTGATGATGAGATGGAAAATAGAGGTGCAGGAGATGTTGCAAGAGGTCAACGGGAGGATAGGAATGATATTCCTAATATTCCTCGTGTTCCTTTCTTTAGTGTGTGTGGTGGAGAAACATATTACTCTTGGGAAGAAAATGAAAGCATGCTTGGCAACAATATAAGCCTAAGCAATGAATTGACGAAAGGAATGTTGTTTCCAAGAAAGGAAGACGTGATATCTGTTGTGAAAAATTATCACATCAGGAATAAATATGATTTCATTATTCGTGAATCATCAAAATCAATTTGGTCCGTGATTTGTACGTAAAAAGGTAATGGTTGCAAATGGAGATTACAAGCACATCACCGGAAAATTGACGGATAATTTGTGATTGGAATTCTGCATGGACTATATACTTGCTTTGATACAAGCAAAAATTAGGATCATCCACAATTGGATTGTAATTTCCTTGCTCATTTGATAGTCAATCTTGTTAGAGATTCTCCAATTGTAAAGATCTTATATTTGAAGATAGTCTTAAAGGATAAGCATGGCTACCAGGTGACACGAAGGAGAGTTTGGGATGCGAGTAGGAAGGTCGTCAATCTTGTGTACGGTGATAGGAAGGCGTCGTATAATAACTTGTAATACTTCACGCTATAACGGACAGGAATCCAGGCACATTTATTGATATTGCACATGTGACATCATATGAGGATCCTACCAAGGAATATTTTGTGGGTGCCTTTTGGGCATTCAATCCATGTATTGAAGCATTCAAGTACTGTCACCCAATGATTAGAATTGATGGGGCATTCTTGTATGGAAAGTACAAGTAGAAGTTACTTATTGCATGTAGTATGGATGGTGATAACCATATTGTGCCATTAGCTTTTGCAATCGTCATTGAGGAGGCAATAAGCATGTGGGGGTGGTTCCTCATGCACCTTTGCAATCACGTAATTGGGTATCATGAAGGTCCCGTGTGTTTGATTTCAGATCGTCATGGAGGCATTTTGGTGGCAGCAACTAATGATTATGTTGGATTGCGACCTCCCTTTGCTATATGGTGGTTTTGTTCACGACATGTTGCAAGTAACTTTAACGTCACCCACAAGAATATTACATTGAAAAAGTTGGTGACATGAGCATCATTGCAGGAGTCACCAATTAAATTTCAAAGATGTATGGAGAAAGTAAATGACATCAGTGAAGATGCACCGAAGTGGTTTGATGAACACGGATGCCCACCAGAAAAGTAGGCATTAGCATTTGATGGTGGTTGTTGATTTGGGTACTTGACAACCAATGTAAGTGAAAGTTATAATGCCGTGTTGAAAGATGCAAGATGTTTACCTGTGGCTGCAGTGGTTGAGAAGACATTTTACAATTGTGCATCATATTTGATGTACGACGTGAGGAAGCATTTGCGGGGATATTGAGAAATGAACTATTAACAAAGTATGTCCAGAAAAAACTTTAGCATTGGGGTGACATTGCAAATCTACACCATGTGACAAGATTTCATGGACAACCTCATCTACATTACGAGGTTGTTACCGGTCCACGGCATACAAATTATGGAGAAAAGGGTGGCAAAAAGCATGAAGTAAATCTTCATGGTCGTACATGTTCTTGTAACAAGTGGTAGATATACAGAATTTCATGTTCACATGTGTTTACACACGAAGAACGAGATCGTCCCCGGCAACGGCGCCAAAATGTTTAGACGGCTAGATCGGGGTTTGTAAAATAAATGATGCGTGGTAGCATAGTTGAAATCGCTTTAAAAATATATAAATTTTTATTACTCGAATGTTAAGTCCGAGGTCGAACACTGGGAGTAAATGGAATTCATACTAATCTAAATAATAGATGCAATTTGAATACTTGAAATTACTCAAAATCTAGTTCAGAATGTAAAGTAGTAATGTATGAATGATAAAATGTAGCAAAAGAGAAGTTGAAAAGATTGGATAAAAGTGTTTGATTTTTCTCTCTGTTGCTTCTTCCTTTGGCTCTTTCTTCTCTTTCTCTTCTTTCTTCACTATTTTTCTTGGCTTCTCTTCTTTCTGTTTTGGCCTTCAGCTCTTCTTCTTCTTCTTTCTTTCCTTCTGCCTTCTCTGCTACTGTGCCTTCTCCTTCCTTCTCTTTCTCCTTCTTCTCTACCTTAGCTTTCTGATCTCCTTCTCTCTCTTTCTTCTTCAGCTGCGCTTTCTCCTTCCTTTTCCTTGGCGTCTGATCCTTCCTGCCTTCATATCCTCAACTTCCTCTTCCTTCTTCCTTTCCCTGCACAGAAGTGCAAAACCTCACCCTACCCGCCCCCGCGTGCACTCTCTCTTTACTCTCTTCGGTTCGCTCTCCCAGAGCCAATCGGGTATTCGGGTTGTGTCACGTGCACCCGGGTCCAGGCGCGCCGACGTGGGTGGTGCGCGAGGAGTGCATGGTAAACGGGTTAGGCAAGCTAGGTTCGTGGAGCGTGGGTCGCTGCCGAGGCAGGTGAGCGGGCGAGGGGACCTCACCCCGTGATTGGAGGCAACAAGTAGATAAAACATAATCAATTTAAATCACTCACCTACGCTAAAAACTATCAAGGGAGAATGCCTGCTCAATTGCTGCAGCTGTGGACGGTGTGGGCTTCGATTACTGGGTGCGAAAGGATTATGGAGTGTTTCCACGCACCTGGGACTCAACTTCCTGGAGTGACGCTGTAAAGACCCGTTCCGTCTTAAGCCTTTTAAGACGTCTGGACTGGCAGTCAGACGTATGGACCCTTTCCCAAATGTCTGGAAGTTGAAAAATTTGTACGCAGGGTTGGGTCTGCGCGCTGGCTACATGCAGACAACCTTCCCTCTCTCTGTTCTTCTTTCTCCTTCCTCACCGAACCCTGACCCCACTCCCTATATAAGAGCCCTCTCCCCCCTTCCTCTCTTCTCCACTCCACCACTACCACCTTCTTCCTCTCCACTGCCGTGAGAGAGACGAGTAAGAGAGGGGGAGCGAGAGCGAGGAGCGAGGAGGAAGAGCGACGTGAAGAGAGGGAGGAGGTTGAGCTTGCGAGCTCGGAGAGGCTTGCTGGAGTACGCACGGCTGCCGCGGCGCGTGCGGGAGGAGGAGCGCGGGGGAACCATCCCCGACTTCCTGCAGCGGCCGGAGCTGCAGCCAAGAGGTAGGAGCCACGGCGGAGCGCGGCGTGAGGAGCAAGAGCTCGCTCTGGTATTGGGATTTTCCAGTATTAGATGTTTGGAGTGCCTTCCAGACGACAGGCTGGACGTCTGGTGACGACATCGGACGTCTGAAAGTAGGTATTCGCGAAGGTACGTCATTTCCACGGTTGCGGCCATGTAGGCAGCACCGCAGTAGGATTTGCTTGGCTAAAATAGGACGTGTTGCTCTGTCGTGCGCAGGAGCATCTTTGGGAAGGTGTGCGGCATGCCCTCCCACGCATTTTGGACGTTTGGATAGCTTATCAGACGACTGGAGGCACTTCTAGACGACTGGAGGATAGGTCAGACGTTTGGAGCTGAGTCCAGATGGTCAAGTAGGGGTCCTGGACGTCTAAGGTCGACGCGATAACTTGAGGTGAGACCTTGGTGACTTTTAAGACGTCTGGACTTAGTTCCAGACGTCTGATTTGGTTCTGCAGTTCTATTTTTGATCCATTTAGGGTCCGTTTTACATAAACAAGATATCTGTGGATTCCTTGTGGGTTCCTCTACATGTTAGAAACCTTTTTATTCTGTTCTGAGCATTTCGTTGTGTTATGTTCCTTGGTATAGGACTTCGATCTATTACGTGTTCGGGGCTTGCAGAGGCACGTGAGTTTGCCGTTCAAGCTCCCAGTACTCCAGGATTGTTTGGTAGAGTGGTTTCCCCCTGTTTTATTTATAAAACATGGATGCAATTATGAAAATTGGAAAAACTAGAAACCTAGGATGTGGCATGAATCCTAGGACGAGAAATAGTTTCCTTGTTTGTATGCATGTTGAGATTGCAGTCATAAATGAATGAGCTGAATTGTAAACAACTACCTGTTAATAAATAAGAGCTGCAAGTTCGAATATGAAATGCCTGAGATAACTAGACATTTACCTGTGATATCACTTTATGCATATGTTAACTGTGGAAATACGAGTTGCATGTGTATAATACAAGAATGGAATTGTGAATGATGAAACCTGGTATGGAATAATATGGTGAATATGAGCATGAACCTTACGGGGAGTTAGAAGTAGAGCTCCTGTGGATAAATGGAAAGATCTGGAAATGTGAGTGGGAAGTGTGCTGACCCTTGAGTACGTAGTACCAAGGAGAGCGACTGTCCCCTGTTTAGTGTAGGGCGGAGCTAGCTGTCTTAGGGTTGGGACCTGGGGTTACGATTGGCCACTCTACACTGACTTTCGTTGGCTGCTTGTCGAGTAGAGTTATGTATTTTTATTTTTATTTTTATTACTCGAAAATAGAATATTTCCGAGGTCGAACTCAGGGAGCAATACTTGATTCTAGAAGCATACAAAATCACAATTTACAATATAGATATATACTGTTTTACAAAAAATGATAAAAGAAAGGAAAATTTGTTCTTCATTTCTTCTCTCTTCTTCTTTTGCCTCTTTCTTTCTCTCTTCAGACGTCTGGCTCCAAGGGTCAGACGACTTAAACTCCACTTGCTATAGTGTTTTTCTTATTCTGCTGGTTCTTCTTCCTCTTGGCTTCTTCTTCTTTTCTTCTTCTTTGCTGCTCCAAGTCCTCTTCTTCTTCTTCTTTTTCTGCTTCTCTTTCTCTTCTTCCCCTCTACTATGCGAGGCCTTCTCTGTCTTCGTCTTCTTTCCTTCTCTTCTTCTTCTTTGCTGTTGCACTATCTCCTTCTTCAACTCCTGCTCCTTCGTCTTCTCTTCCTTTCCTTTCTTCCTCTTCTTCTTCTTCTTCAGCTTCCTTGCACAGGTACCCGGTTAAGCAAAACCTACCCCTACCCTTCCCGCACTTCTCTCTCTCTCTCCATTTCTCTCTTAGGTTCGCTTTCCCAGAGCCCTTCTCAGGTATACGGGTCGGGTGTGCGCGCCCGTGACCAGGCCCACCGGTATGCGGTGGTGGGCGAGGTGTGCAAGGCTTAGGCAGGTAAATGGGTTGGGCTAGGTCTGCGGGGGGTGATCGCAGACGAGACCGGGTAAGCAGGTGAGGGGGACCTCACCCCGTGTGACTGAGGCGACAAGCCTCAGTCACTTTTTCAATTTATTCAGCTGCGGCGCTTTAAGGATTTCCGAGGTGGGACTAAATGTGTCCCACCCACTTCTTCTCACCCGCAGGTGAGGTGTTCTGCTCAATTGGGGTAGCAGGGCTCCTCACAGAGCCTGCTCTCTGGCTGGATGCATTCGCACACTCAACGCGCGTCACTTGGAGCGCAGCACCTGGGTGGATGCGGCTTGGAGCGCTGCCTGCAAGCTCCTTCCTTCTGCTTCCGTGGCGATAGGGGCTCAGATCTAAAACCACTCAATACGGCCTTGCGGCCTCATTAAACCAAAGGGGGAGTTTCGTCGTGGCACGGTGAAGGTGCATAGGTGGGTGGCTGGCCGCGGGGCGACCTAGGCGTGCGTGCCTAGGTCGCTCTGTGGTTGTGAAGATGGGTTAGGTCGGGGGAAGGTGACAGGGGTTGGCGCGGTCAGTGGAGGGTCGTAGGGTGATCAGTGGGTGGTGGTGATGCTCAAGGATCGGTTGGTGAGGCGGATGGAGGTGTGGAGCGGCGGGGACGCCTCGCCGGTGGTCTGGCCGGAGGTGGAGATGGTGATGGTGGACAGTGGAGTTGGGGAGTCGAAAGATTAAATTGACAAAGGGGAAATAAAAAGTAGGAGAAGAGGAGCTTATCTGGGTTACTTGGAGCGAAGGGGAGGCAGAGGAGACGTACGGTGCGTTTGTGCCGTCGTCGGAGAAGACGACCCTGAGGGGGAGATAAAAATGACAAGGAGAAGGACAGGAAGGCGTGCGCTGGTGCGGTGCAACGTGGAAGATCAAGACGAAGTGAACCTTGCTGGTGGTATGGTAGCAGAGCGACGAGACTGAGGAGAAAAAATCGTTGGAGCTTGCGGGCTACCTGGCCGGAGCGAGGGGAGATGAATTCCGAGAGAGTCTGTGGCCAAATCAAGCTTGAAGGAAGCGGCTGCCCCTGCCGTTCCTTAAATAGGTGTTGGCTGGGAGGGAAACGCGAGGAGGCGGCATGGGTTCCTCGCAGGAGGTAAGGTCGGAAAATGACCCATACCTCTCGCGCGTTCGCACGAGAGGTATGGTGGTCAGCAGGGTTTGGGAATCGGTCCATGCAGAAGAGGACAATGCGGGGGATCTTCCTCTTAAGTCTGTGGCCGGCTCCCATGCCTTGCCTGGTGCCATCCTATGCATGAGGTTGCCGAAGGTATGTCCTGCTGCTGCGGGTGGTAGAGAGACCGGTTTGTAGAAAACGACGGGAAAGTTGAAGGGGTAAATGCAAGAGTTCAAAAAGTTAAGGGTCAGAAAGTAATTATCGAGGATAAATTTATAAAGTGGGTCAAGACGACCTTCCCTTAGCTCCAAATTTTGGTATAACCTTAATTTTGACCTAAGGAATCCAATGGTGAGGTTGGATTTTAGGTTTGACCATGTTTGACTAGACATTTTGCATAAAAATCCAAATTAGGTTAAAAATTGGGTATGGTTCTCAATCTTGGTCAAGATAGGTTCCAATGGCCAAATTGAAGGTTCTAAATCCTAAGGGATGCTTTTTCATGAATTTTAGAAAGTTTAATTAATTTTTATCTTGCTTGGAACTTCATGAATTAAAGTGGGTTTGTTTTAAGGTTACAGAATGTCATTTAATTCTCAGATTTCGTCATAACCCTTTCCTGATCGAATCATCCCACTTTTTCTCTTATTAAGCCCATTTGATCTGTGTTTTGATCCTTAGAAATCCTGTTTATGTATTGCTTTGGTAAAATTGCAGTTTTACCCCTTGTGAATTATTTTTTACTCAAATTTGTAATTTCCTGATTTAGGCTTTCCCTTAGATTTTGTAGGAGCTTTTGTACACTTATTTAGGTCAAAAATGTGCTAGTTAGGGTTAATGGCGAGGTTCTCATTATACCCCCATGCCTAGCTTTTGCTAGTCCCATAGCAAAATTTTAAGGTTTTAACCTCTGTTATAGATCATGAATTTCTTTCATTAATTTTGATAGGTTCTTTTCCTTCTCTTTGTCTCTTTGATTAGGTCAAAATGCCAATCATAGGCCTAAAAGGTACTCTAGTGCCAACCAAGATCTAGATCTGTCTAGCTTTAGCCTCAGACTTTAGCAAAGGTTTTTAAGGCCCTCAGAAACTATCCTACTGTTTATTGGACTTCGTGGATAAAACCCCCGTGCTTGAGATATTTTTAGCCTTGGTTAAGTTTGCAGTGCGTTTTGTAAGAGAGAGGCAGAAGGTTTATTTGTTTAGAGAGTTTTCTCTCTCTTTTCTTTTTAATTCTAGCTTAGGATTGACTTCACAACACGATCTGTATAAGATTCCTTGTCCCATCATCAATCCTCAAGGGTCCCTGGCAGTCGATGCTTCGAGATAGCACTGCCCATGGTAACCCCCAGAACCCTGGCTTTCGAGATAATCCCATCCATGGTGTTCCGTGGCCGAATTCAGACCCTGGCAATTGATACTTCGTGATAATGCCATCCATGGAATCTGAACCAGCAGAGTGCTTACATGCCCCAGTAGGATATGTAAATATCCTAGGAGACAAGCATCGAGGAGATGATATGTTGTTACGCATCTTCGAGGGGAATTTCCCACCTCTCTGCGTTGGGAACTCGTCCAAATCAACTTGTGTTGATCGGTCTCTCCTAATCTAGGTGACATTTTCAGAATATTTGAAATGCTTCTGCGTGATTTTGATATTTATGCTCGTCGAACCAGACTGTGTGTGTGAATTTGGGTTCTTAGGTTACTGAGTCCCGTAAACCGAAGGTTAGTTAATGAGGCCGAATACTCCTTAAGCCTTAGATTTAATACTTAAGCTTTTCATTTTCCTCAACCTCTTGTGGAATATCTAGATGTTAATGTGTACTAAGAGTCTAGGCAAGAATGCTCAGGGTTTGCATTCTTACTAATCTTGTTGTGCACTTTCGCTTTGCTTTTCCTTAATGTGGTCTATAACTTTGGTTAATTACTTAATTTTTTACTAATGACTATCCCTTTTCTTTTTCATTTTGTGCTCCTTTTTAGCATTCTGCTCTTTTTCTCCTCCTCCTTCTATAAAGTTTACCAGCATTATCTTCCTCCTTCAAAGTTTTTTTTTTTTCGTATATGCGGATTTTTTTGTTGAAACCTTTTCTTGTTATGTCATTTCATTGCACTTTCATATCCCCCCATGCCTAAGGTTTGCAATGTCCTCATTGTTCATTAGGTGGGTTTTTAATTGGTCAGGTTCAAGCATTAGGACAGAAATTTGGGCAAGTGGATGGGTCGAGGTGACTGTTGCGGACGATTTCTAATCTTAGGTACGAGTACCTGAGGTGAAGTTGCTGTCCTAAGGAATGAACCTAAAGTGCAAAGAAATGTCAGAAAGGGTTTTGGTTTTTCAAAAAGAATGATGGGCTGCCTCCCGTTAAGCGCTAGGTTTTACGCCATCGGCTGTGCGCAATAAGCTCAGGGAGAATGGAGGATAAATGATGACTCAGCCAAATCTATAATGGTTACGTCAATGAACGGTTTGAGTCTTTGATCGTTCACGATGAAAGGTTCGGAATCGTGGCTGAGTGGACTGATCTTGACGGCTCCATTTCTAAAAATCTGTTGGACAAGATATGGTCCGACCCACTTGGATCGCAGTTTCCTAGGGAAGAGTTTGAGTCGGGCATCGAAGAGTAGGACCTTCTGACTAGGGTGGAAGATCTTTCTAGATTTGTGCTTGTCACGAAAGGCTTTAACTCGCTCTTTGTAGATTCGCGAGTTCTCATACGCATCAAGGCGTAATTCATCAATCTCGCTTATCTGATGCTTTTTGTGGGTTCCAGCCTTAGAAAGATCTAAGTTGCAACTCCGTACTGCCCAATAGGCTTTGTGCTCCAATTCGACGGGAAGGTGACATGCCTTACCGTACACCAGTCTAAAATGAGACATGCCTAATTGGGTCTTGTGGGTGGTCCTATAAGCCCACAAGGATTTCAGAAGTTGGGACAATCAGTCCTTCCTGTCGTGTCGAACTGTAACCTGCTGGATTTTCCTGATCTCCTGATTTGATAGCTCAGCTAGACCATTAGTGTTATAACCTAGGGCATCAAGCGTCGTTTAAGACGTTTGGGAAGTTGTCCAGATGTCTGGTTAGATGTCTGGAAGCTTTTCTAGATGTCTGGAATTAAATTTTTTCGGCGTACGGGCTCACGTCTGCGCGCATGCGCGCGCAGACTGAACCCGCTGCCCTCCTTCTCTTTCCTCCCTCCCTGCAGACAGCGTTTTCTCTCTCTCTCTCCCCTCGGCAGCTTACAAATACACCTCTCTCTCCCTCACCCTCACTCCACTGCCTTCTTCTTCTTCTTCCCCTTGTCAGCGAGAGAGCGAGCGAGTAAGAGCGGCAGCAGCGGCTGCTGCGAGTGTGTGGGGAGGAGGGGCTGTTGAGAGAGGGAGAGGGAGCTCGACCGCGAGGGTGCGAGCTCGCCTAGGCAGCCAGAGCCGACCGGCCGGTGCGCAGCAAGTGTGTAGTGCTGCGGAGGTGCTGTTGCAGCTCAGGCAGCAAGCGGGCGCGGTGCGGCACGGCCGTGCGCTGCGGGCGGAGGGCGAGGAGGTCCTGATTCTTGGAAAATTTCCTAGAATCAGACGTCTGGACTTATGTCCAGACGACTCAGGAGACGTCTGGAGGAAGGTCCAGACGTCTGAAAGGTACGTTATTTTTACCTTCTTCTTCTTTCGCGTGTACGGTCATGCAGCCGTTCCGCCGAAGTCTTCTACATCCTTTCGTGTTGAGAACGACCGCGTGAGTGTGCAGGACTTGTTCGGGAAGGTGCAAGGGCACGCCATCCCACATAGATTGGACGTTTGGGCACAACACCAGATGACGGAGAGGGTCTCCAGACGTCCGGAGTGACAGTTGGACGTCTGGAAACTAAGTCCAAACGGTTCAGCGGGCTTCAGGACGTCTGAAGGACCGCGCAGATCAAGGTATGACCTGAGCGATCATTTAAGACGTCTGGAAGAAGTTCCAGATGTCTGATTTTGGGCAGACTTATCGTTTTTGACCCGTTTAGAGTCTGTTTTCCGTGTTTCAAAGTCTCGTTCTTCTTAGATTTAGTTCCTCTACCTGTTTATAGTAATTGTATGCTGTTCTGAGTAGCTCCTTGTATTTGATCCATGTGTTAGGACCTCATTCCGTTACGGCTTTAGGGGTTGCGGAGGCGTGCGGGCTTGCCGATTTCGTCCCTAGTACTTCCGATTTTGCGGGTAGAGTGGCCCTTTTAGTTATTTATAAAAAATTATACACTTGTGAAATAATTAATAAAGTCTAGGGCATTGCATGAACCCTAGGACTGAAAAATTAGATTGAATGATAGATCCTATGGTATTGCATGAATCTTAGGATTGGAAAACTAGATTGAATGATAGATCCTAGGGTATGGCATGAATCCGAGGACTGGAAAACTAGATTGAATGATAGATCCTTGGGTATGGCATGAATTCTAGGACTGAAAAACTAGATTGAATATCTATACATTGTAGTCTTGGAAAAGTAGAAAGGAAACGATAACTGCCTGTAATTGGTTAACAGTTGCTCGTTTATGAATGAATAATTACTGTTGAGAACATGGGTTATATGAATATAAAGCTGAAACGATGAAACCTAAATTGGCTGATTTAAAAGATCATGAACCCTACGGGGAATTAGGAGTAGAACTCCTGAAAAGTGAATGGAATAGAATTGGGGATGTGAGCTGGCTCCTGGGTATGGAGTACCAAGGAGAGCAACTGTCCCCCTGTTTAGTGCAGAGCGGAGCTAGCCTCCCCAGGGACCCGGGGTTAGGTCTGGCCACTTTGTACCGAGTTTTGGCCCTCGTGTACATAGTACCGAGGAGAGCTACTAGTGTAGGGAGAGCACTAGCTACCCCACGGGCCCCGGGGTTTTGCTAGCCCTCCTACACCGACTTGTTAGGCCCACTGGGCAAACCAAGGTAGTCAGGCGAGGGTGCGCGGACTGTGGAGGGGCAAGACCCCTGTTTGGTTACTGTGGAGGGGCTGGACCCCTGTTACTGAGAGGGCTCTGCCCTATACTGGTTCCGTGCTGTGCTTTGGGCGCACCCATTAACGGAAACGACTGACCGCGTGCCAGTGCGGGATATCTACCTGTGCGTTTATCGCGTGTGCTGTCGTCACCGTTACGTTTGTCAGCGACCTTGGGGTGGTTGACTGAGAGTAGGACCACCACGGGGGACTCTCCCGGCCAGGAGAGCACCACATGTTACTTCTACTTTTCGGGAAAGACTGCAATCAAGATCGTTCTCATGAGGAACATTCAAGATCAAGAGAAAGATCTGAGAAGTAATTCAATAGTGAATAAATGAAAAAAGTAAAGAAAGGAATTAAAAATATAACAGTTACTGTCCACCTTACTGTTTTCTTAGCTTTTAGTTGCCACTCTACTCAGCGTTTCGCTGACGTGTCACCTTTGTTACCTTTTCAGGACCAGGTGTTGAGCAGCCAGAGTCGGCGGCTGCAGAGGGTGCTAGGCCTAGTAGAGCCCAGTAGTGTTCTTGTGTAGTACCCACTGTACTCTTCTTTCTGTTGTAGTGAGTAGTTTCTGTTACCTCTGTACTCTTTTATTGTAAGCTTCATGTTTATGTACATGTTTATTTCTTTACTGTTGTGGTGGTATATACTGTAGTATTTCTTTTCTTTACTACTGTATTTTGTTACTGCTAGTTATATACATGGTGAATGTGGTTTATTTTACTGCTCTTTTGGTTACTTTCTCGTTGGACGACTGGATCTTGAGATCAGTTGAGTTGGTCCAATTCTCGTGTCTCGTAGGGATTCGGGAATCGGGTCGTAACAATTAGTCTAGGGGTGGTAAGGAGTAGAGATTCGGTGAGACACCCCGTATTTGGTCATCAGTGACCTGAACTGAGCATTGGTAAAATGGGTCCCTCCATCAGAGATGATCGCACGAGGAATCCCGAACCGTGAGAAGATATTCTGATAAATGAATTTGATGACGATATTGTGATCACAAGTTCGGGTCGGAATGGCTTCGATCCATTTGGACACGTAGTCCACAGCGAGTAAAATGTACTCGAAGCTGTCCGAAATTGGGAAGGGGCCCATAAAATCAATCCCCCAAATATAGAAAATCTCGCATACGAGAATCGGCTGTAAAGGTATCATGTCGTGATGGCTCATGTTGCCCAAAGTTTGGCAACGATTACATGCCTTACAGTGACTGTATGCGTCCTTGAAGATAGTGGGCCAGTAAAAGCCACACTGGAGGATTTTTGATGCGGTTTTATGCCCAGAAAAATGGCCACCGCAAAAGGAGAGAATGTTATTGATTTCTACCTCCGGGACACATGGCGGGATAATTTGGTCAGTACCTATGCGGAATAAGTACGGGTCTTCCCAGATGTAATACTTGGCATCGGAGCGCAACTTGTCTTTCTTGGCCTTCGGCCAATCAGACGGAATCTGGTGTGATGCGAAGTAGTTTACTATATCTGCAAACCATGGAAGCCTCGTATTAATAGTCAAGAGGTGCTCATCCAGAAAATGCTCCGTGATGGTTCCAAAAGGGTCGATGATCTCAGAAGGAAGGCGAGACAAGTGGTCAGCTACCACGTTCTATCTTCCCGTCTTGTTGCGAATGTCGAGGTTGAATTCTTGCAATAGCAAGATCCATCAGATTAATTGAGGCTTCGCGTCCTTCTTAGCAAGGAGATGCCTCACAGTTGTGTGATCCGAGTAGATTATGACGTGGGAACCCAGGAGGTAAGATCGGAATTTTTCGAGGGCAAATACTATGGCTAGCAGCTCTTTCTTCGTAACCGTGTAGTTACGCTGAGCCTCGTTAAGTGTCTTGCTAGCGTAGGAAATGACTACGGCTTTCCCGTCAATCTTCTACCCCAGAACCACTCCTACAGTGAAGCTAGATGCATCACACATGATCTCAAAGGGTTGAGACCAATCAGGCAACTGTAGGATCGAGGCTTGGGTGACTCAATCAAAAAGCTTGAGTGCATTCCTTGGAAATCTCAAAGGGGACATCCTTGGAGAGAAGAGTAGTCAGGGGGCACGCGATTTTCTAGAAATCAGAGATGAAACGATGGTAAAAATCGATGCGCCCCAGAAAAGATCGGATGTCCCTGATCTAGCTAGGCATAGGAAGTCTAGAAATCAGATTAACCTTGGCTCGATCCACCTGGATGCCTCTCTCAGAAATTAAGTGTCCCAGGACGATCCCCTCAGGCACCATAAAGTGGCTCTTTTCCCAGGGAAGAACCAGATTTACGTCAATGCAACGCGTAAGTATGTGAACCAAGTGCTAGAGGCAATTGTCAAATGATGCCCTGAAAACTGAGAAGTCATCCATGAAGACTTCTAGATAATCACCTACCATATTAGAGAATATGACAAGCATGCACCGCTGAAAAGTTGCGGGTGCATTGCAGAGACCGAAAGACATCCTTCGGAACGCGTACGTCCCGAAGGGGCAGGTGAATGTGGTCTTCTCTTGGTCCTCTGGATGAATCGCCACTTGGTTGTAACCGGAGTACCCGTCAAGAAAGCAGAAGAATCTATTTCCCGCTAACTTCTCGAGAATCTGATCAATAAATGGTAGTGGGAAATGATCATTCTTCGTGGAGGAATTGAGTATTCTGTAATTTATGCAGACTCTCCACGAGTTGGCTATACAGGTAGGTATGACCTCTCCGATTTTAGTCGTGATGGTGGTGAGCCCTGCCTTCTTAGGCACAACCTGGGTTGGGCTCACCCAACAACTGTCGGAGATCGGGTAGATGATCCCTACATCTATCCATTTAATGATCTCCTTTTTCACGACCTCCTGTAGATTGGGATTCAGTCATCTCTGCATTTCACGTAAAGGTCATGCGCCCTCTTCAGAATAGATGATGTGTGCAATAAGAGGGACTTATTCCAGTCAAATCATCGAGAGTCCAACTAATGGCTCTGCGATGTTGTTGGAGAACAGCAATCAGACGGGATTCCTGGTTATGTGTGAGTTTGGAGTTTATAATCACAGGAAGCGTCTGATTGGAACCCAAAAAGGCATATTTCAAATGATCAGGAAGGGGTTTGAGTTCAAGAATGGGGTTATCAGCAGCAGTGGATGGTTCAGAGTGGGTGTGGGGTATAAGGGTAGGAGTTATGGGTCTGTCTAGGTCAAGTTCTGACTCCTCTAACTGCGGTTTTAGATCTTCTTGTGGTTGATGAGGGATAATCATGTTGTCCTCAATTTATGGTTCATCAATCATGGCTCTGATGTCACAAATTTGTTTAACGACACCGCAATTGATCCCTTGTTGGGCCTTAAAGATATCAATTTTGAGAGTCTGATTCCCAAATTTCAGCTCTATTTGGCCCTCTTCACAACTTATGTTGGCCCTTGCAGTGGCCAGAAAAGGTCTCCCTAGCATGATTGGTGTATCCCTTGGGTTTTCAGGTGCGTCCATATCTAAAACTATGACATCTACAGGGAAGTAGAAATCCCGCACCCTAACAATAACATCCTCGAGAATTCCCTTAGGTGACTTGATAGATCAGTTTGCTAACTGCAATGTCACCTCGGTTGGTTTCAGCTCAGATTCTTCTAGATGGTTAAGTAGGGATGTGGGTATCAAGTTTATGGAGGCACCTAGGTCCAATAATGCTCTATCAAACTGGGTTTCACTGATCTTACATGAAGTTAGGGGAGTGCCTGGGTCTTTTGCCTTGGGTGGGAGTCTACTCAGGATTACAGAGCTGGCTTGCTCTGACAGTACAATTGGACTCCTACTCTTGGTTCGCGGCTTACGCTGAGGTGTACACACATTCTTCAAGAATCATGCATAAGCCGGTACGTTGTGGATCGCATCCATCACGGGGATGTTTATTTGGACCTGCTCAAAGAGCTTGATTAGGTCCTCCTCAGGTGCCACGGGTTTAGTTGTCCGCTTTCCCTTGGTCAAGGCCTCGGGAAATGGAACCTTGGTTGGTTGCTCTAGGATAGGTCCAAGTTTTTGATTTGGTTTAGGGATAGGAACATCCTGGATGACTGTCCTAGGGTTTGGGTTACTACCAGGCTGGGAGTGGCTTGGATAAGGTGGATCTTGGGTTGCCTTACCTCTACGGGTTGTTATAGAATTTATTCCTGCTTGGTTTTGGTTGGGGGTTGGTAGGATGGGCTGCTGCTGTTGGTAACCTGCATAGGAGGTTGATGCTTCCATCTCGTCAGGTGATGGAACAGAAGGGGCCTGATAGATCAAGTGTGCTTGGCCCAGGTTTGGGTTCATAACGCGCTGCTGGGTTGGCACGTTATTCGGGTTAGGTAGAGGCTGAGAAGGAAGAGTTCCAGGTTGGTGAGAATTTGCCAACTGGGCAAGTTGATTGTAGACCTCTGTGATTTCATCCTTATGTTGCTTCTGGATAGCCGCATTCGTTCTCTGAATGTTAGCCAGAGTCTGGAGGATAAGGAACATTTGATCTTGGTTGGGCCCGGATGGATAAGTGGGGTTGGGCTGAGGTTGAGGCGGTTGATAAGGACGAGGGGCTTGTGGACGAGGCTGAAAGGGTGGTCTTGGATTCTGAGAATTTCCCGTTCACTAGAAATTGGGATGGTTTCGCCATCCAGGATTGTAGGTGTTGGAAAATGGGTCATTCTGGATGACGTTGAGGTCCTCGCAGGTTTGAGGAGACTCAGAAAAGTCGGAGAATGGGGGAGTAGGGCTCCCCTGGCAAGGATAAAAAGGATCGGAGGTCCCTCCAGTCCTGGAGTCAGATTAGGGTGAATAAGAGTCCATCCCAGGAGGTTGGTGGAAAATGTTCTACGCAGTTTCCTGTACGGGAGGGGGCTGTGCGAAGGAGTTCTGCGTAGAGGTGGCTCGCTGCAAGTGCTGAGTCAGCTCATCCACCTTCTTCTCAGTAATTGAGACCTTGTCCAATCGACTGGTCATTAATTCCAGGTTGACTGTTGCGGATAGGCCCTGCATCTCATGTGCTCCCCTAAGGTTCGTCGTTGCGCGGGTATTCGTCCGGTCGAATAATCCCATGGTGTCATTGTTGATGGAGTTCTCGCAAATATTCTCGAGAATCTCACACACGGTATCCTCATGTTGACCCATGATATTTCCTCTGCAAGTTGCATTGACGAACAGTCTAATATCTTCACGGAGTCCATAGTAAAAAGACTGGACTTGTTCCCATTTAGGAACTCTGTGATGGGGGCACTTTCTCATGAGATCCTGAAAACGATCCCATGCCTCATGAAGAGGTTCTCCCGTCTGCTGCGTGAAGTGAGTAATCTGATGGCGCAAGGTATTTGTCCAACCAACGGGGAAGAACTTCTTCAAAAATTCGGACTGAAGTTCTTCCCAAGTGTTGATCGGGCAGGTCTGTGTTTGATACCAATGAGCCGCCTTGTCCATAAGGGAGAAAAAGAACATCTTCATGAGTAAGATATCCCGATTATGTACATCTGACCCGAAAGTCTGGGCCGGATGCTTAAGCTGTTTGATATACTGGAAGGGGTTTTCAGAGTTAAGCCCATAAAATTTATGTATGGCATGGATTGTGTTGGGCTCAATTCGGAATCAGGTCCTCCAGTCGGGATTCTGACTCGATGCTCAATTGCCATTGCAGCGGGATTATAGTGATCTCGCATTATGGGGCACTGCGGTGGGTTCATGAAGTTTTGGAAGAGATCATTGAGTCGTTGGAGCTAGTGCTCAAGATTATTCTCTTCTTCGACGGGCTGAGCCATTGTGGAAGAAGAAGGGGAATTAGGTTCAGAATTAGAAGAGAGGTCTGTGTGAAGTGGTTGTCGCACAAATAAGGGTACCGAGACTTGGCCTCGGGGAGAGTGAATTTCTAGAGGAGGTTTCAAGGACCTCCTACCAAACATGCATTGTTGAATTGGACGAGGTTAGCTGGTGCTGGACCCAATCAAGACACCCGAAATGTTGGGTGACTATGGAGGTTCGGGGCGGATGATACCCCGTAATCAGAAGGTCGTCCACCTGAGAATTACCTAGGCAGCCAGAGAGGGTGAGTCCCGCGAAGACCCCTACATGGTAGAGCACCCCCACGGGTTACAGGGTTTCCCCCACCCGACCTCTCTTGTCACTGAGATTCCAGGTAGACCAGAATGGGGACCTTGACCTTTTAAGTCTACCACTTTTAATTAGGATCAAGGTGCTTTAGGGTTTCACTTGAACTTTAACCTTTTGTGTGCAAAGAGTGACCTAATTTAAAGGTTGGTTGATCCAAGGGATCAACTTCACCTAGTAGTTCCTGTGAGAGCTTATTAGGTCCTTTCTTTTACGGTTCAAGTGATTTAAGAGCCGGATTGCTTAGGGTTTCTCTTAATAGGTATTTTCAAGAATGGTTTAGGCACACCTCTTTTGGAAATTTTCAGTTCTTGGTTAGAAGATGTGTCTCTAAAACCCTAGTTTTGAATCCTAGGTTGGCTCTAATTGGTCCAGTTAGTTGCCTCAGGATTAGGTAAAGAGGGCTCAAGCAATAAGGTTTTAGCCCTGATTACCTTTAGTGGATATGCAGATAGAATATGTTGAAATTAAAAAGCAGGCAACTCTTGTGATTTACTATGTATAAAAGACAGGTAACCCTAGATTATTTTTTCTTTTCCTTTTCCTCTTTAGAATTTAAGGGGCTTAAGAGAGAGGATAGAAGATTATCTGTCCCTTGGTGTGGTTGTTGTGCAGCTGCTTGTTACTTCTTGCCTTCCTGTACCTATGCAACAAAAGAGAGATTAAGTCAGTAGTCATTTAGAAATTGTGATTTAATAGCTTCTTGAATGTCCGTTGCTCCCCGGCAACGGTTCCAAAATGGTTGTCGAGTAGAGTTATGTATTTTTATTTTTATTTTAGTTACTCGAAAATAGAATATTTTCGAGGTCGAACTCAGGGAGCAACACTTGATTCTAGAAGTATACAAAATCACAATTTACAATATAGATATATACTGTTTTACAAAAAATGATAAAAGAAAGGAAAATTTGTTCTTCATTTCTTCTCTCTTTCTTCTTCTTCTGCCTCTTTCTTTCTCTCTTCAGACGTCTGACTCCAAGGGTCAGATGACTTAAACTCCACTTGCTACAGTGTTTTTCTTCTTCTGCTGGTTCTTCTTCCTCTTGGCTTCTTCTTTTCTTCTTCTTTGCTGCGCCAAGTCCTCTTCTTCTTTTTCTGCTTCTCTTTCTCTTCTTCCCCTCTACTGTGCGAGGCCTTCTCTGTCTTCGTCTTCTTTCCTTCTCTTCTTCTCTGCTGTTGCACTATCTCCTTCTTCTTCAGCTCCTGCTCCTTTGTCTTCTCTTCCTTTCCTTTCTTCCTCTTCTTCTTCTTCTTCAGCTTCCCTGCACAGGTACCCGGTTAAGCAAAACCTACCCCTACCCTTCCCTCACTTCTCTCTCTCCATTTCTCTCTTAGGTTCGCTTTCCCAGAGCCCTTCTCGGGTATACGGGTCGGGTGTCCACGCCCGGGACCAGGCCCACCGGCGTGCGGTGGTGGGCGAGGTGTGCAAGACTTAGGCAGGTAAATGGGTTTGTCCAGGTCTGCGGGGGGTGATTGCAGACGAGACCGGGTAAGCAGGTGAGAGGGACCTCAGCCCCTGTGACTGAGGCGATAAGCCTCAGTCACTTTGTCAATTTATTCGGCTGCGGCGCTTCAAGGATTTCCGAGGTGGGACTAAATGTGTCCCACCCGCTTCTTCGCACCCGCAGGTGAGGTGTTCTGCTCAATTGGGGCAGCAGGGCTCCTCACAGAGCCTGCTCTCAGGCTGGATGCATTCGCGCACTCAACGCGCGTCACCTGGAGTGCAGCACCTGGATGGATGCGGCCTGGAGCTCTACTTGCAAGCTCCTTCCTTCTGCTTCCATGGCGACAAGGGCTCAGATGTGAAACTACTCAATACGGCCTTGCGGCCTCATTAAACCAGAGGGGGAGTTTCGTAGTGGCATGGCGAAGGTGCATAGGTGGGTGGCTGGCCGCGGGGCGGCCTAGGCGTGAGTGCCTAGGTTGCTCTGTGGCCATGAAGATGGGTTAGGTCGAGGGAAGGCGATAGGGGTTGGCGCGGTCAGTGGAGGGTTGTAGGGTGATCAGTGGGTGGTGGTGATGCTCAAGGATCGGTTGGCGAGGCGGATGGAGGTGTGGAGCGGCAGGGACGCCTCGCCCGAGGTCTGGCCGGAGGTGGAGATGGTGATGGTGGACAGTGGAGTCGGGAGTCGAAAGATTAAATTGACAGAGGGGAAATAAAAAGTAGGAGAAGAGGAGCTTATCTGGGTTACTTGGAGCGAAGGGGAGGCGGAGGAGACAAACGACACGTTTGTGCCATTGTCAGAGAAGACGACCTTGAGGGGGAGATAACGGCGACGAGGAGAAGGATAGGAAGGCGTGCGCTGGTGCGACGCAACGCGGAAGATCGAGGCGAAGTGAACCCTGCCGGTGGTATGGCAGTAGAGCAACGAGAGGGAGGAGAAAATATCGCCGGTGCTTGCGGGCTACTTGGCCGGAGCGAGGGGAGATGAATTCCGAGAGAGTTTGCAGCCAAATCAAGCTTGAAGGAAGCGGCAGCCCCTGCCGTTCCTTAAATAGGTGCTGGCTGGGAGGGAAACGCGAGGAGGCGGCGTGGGTTCCTCGCCGGAGGTAAGGCCGGAGAAAGACCCATACCTCTCGCACGTTCGCACGAGTGGTATGGTGGCTGGCAGGGTATAGGAACCGGTCCTTGCAGAAGAGGACAACGTTGGGGATCTTCCTCTCAAGTCTGTGGTCGGCTCCCATGCCCTGCGCAGCGCCATCCTCTGAGCGAAGTCGCTGGAGGTATGGCCTGCTGCTGCGGGTGGCAGAGGGACCATCTTGCAGAAAATGACAGGAAAGTTGAGGGGGTAAATGCAAGAGTTCAAAAAGTTAAGGGTCGGAAAGTGATTATTGTGGACAAACAAATTTTGGTATAACCCTAATTTGGACTTAAGGAATCCAATGGTGAGATTAGATTTTAGGCTTGACCATATTTGACCAGACATTTTGCACAAAAACCCAAATTAGGTCAAAAATTGGGTATGATTCACAATCTAGGTCAAGATAGGTTCCAATGGCCAAATTGAAGGTTCTAAACCCTAAGGGATGTTTTTTCATGAATTTTAAAGGGTTTAATTGATTTTTATCTTGCCTGAAACTTCGTGAATTAAAGTGGGTTTGTTTTAGGGTTACAGAATATTATTTAATTCCCAGATTTTGTCATAACCCTTTCCTGATCGAATCATCCCACTTATTCTCTTATTAAGCCCATGTGACCTGTGTCTAGACCTTCAGAAATCCCATTTATGTGCTGCATTGGTAAAATTACAGTTTTACCCGTTGTGAATTATTTTATACTTAAATTTGTAATTTCCTGATTTAGGCTTTCCTTGAAGTTTTGTAGGAGCTTTTGTGCACTTATTTAGGTCAAAAATGTGCTAGTTGGGGTTCATGATGAGGTTTTCATCATTGGCCCTCGCGTATACTATACCGGGGAGAGCTACCAGTGTAGGGAGAGAGTTAGCCACCCTACGAGGCCCGGGCTTCAGGTAGCCGCCCTACACCGACTTGTTAGGCCGATTGGGCAAACTGGGGTAGTCAGATGAGGGTGCGTGGACTGTGGAGGGGCGAGACCCCTGTTTCTGAGAGGGCTAGGCCTTATACTGTTCCGTGTTGTACTTTGGACGTACCCGCTAGCGGAAACGACTGACTGCGTGCCAGTGCAGGGTAGCTACCCGTGCGCTTATCGTGCATACCGTAGTCACTGCTACATTTGTCCGTGACCTCAGGGTTGTTGACTGGGTGTAAGATCACCACGGGGGACTCTCCCGACCAGGAGAGCACCACGTGTGCCTTCTACTCTTCGAAAATGACTGCAATCAAGATCGTTCCCACGAGGAAACATGCGAGATCAAGAAGGAAACCTGAAAGTAAACCAATGGATGAAAAGGAATTACTTGTGAAATAAAATAATTGGAAAAGGTAAATTTACCTGTTAGCTTTTACTGCTTTAGTTAGTCTAGTTACCACTCTACTCAGCGTTCGCTGACTCCGTTTACTCATAACCCTTTACAGGTCCAGGAGTTGAGCAACCTGAGTCACCGGCTGCAGAGGGCGCTGGGCCTAGTCGAGCCCAGCAGTAGTTTCCTATTGTAGTTGTACTCTCTTTTCTACTAGTGAGTTTTAGACTGTTGTTATCGTTTCTGTTACTGTACTTTTGTTTCTACTTTCCTATTGTTGTGGTGGCATGCATTTTTTAGCAGGTTTTACTTCCTTACTGCTTGTACTCTTTTACTGTTAGTTACCTTGCATAGTGAATGTGGTTTATTTTCCTGCTTTTTAGTTATTTCTTGTTGGATGACTGGGTCTTGGGATCAGTCGAGTCGAGTCGGTCTTAGGTCCTGTAAGGATTCGGGAACTGGGTCATAACAGACGCGACCTGGAGCAAGCTTGCGAGCAAGCTTTGCTCATGCTCCAATGGCGGCTGGGGGTCGAACCTGCAACTCACAAATGAGGCCTCATAGCCTTGTCAAAGCACGTAGGTAGCTTCGCCGTGTCACGGCGAAGGTGATGCAGTGGGTGGCTTGGCGCAAAATGGCCTAGGCGAACGTGCCTAGGTTAGACTGTGGCCGTGAAAGTGTGTGTGCTCGGGGAGAGTGTGGGGTGCGTGTAACGGTCAATGAAGGGGCGAGTGATGATCAGTGGATGATGGCGGAGGTTCTGAGGGGTCTGGCGAGGTGGATGGAGGTGTGGAGGTGACGGAGACACCTCGTCGGTGGTCTGCCGGAGTTGAGGAAGATGGTGGTGGTCTGCGGTGGTTGAGGGTCGATGATAGAAATAAAGAAGGGGTAAATGAAGAGAGTAGTGGGGGGAAGAGATTTAACCTAATTAATGGACGAAAGGAGAGAGGATGGCGGACGGCTCGTACCTGAAAGTTTCTTCCCTACCAGGAGGGGTGACGTAATAAATTGCGGAAATAAAAATATAAAGCAATATCACAAGAAATAAGCAATCACAAAATGTACACAGGTATTTTTAGGTGGAAACCCAAACCGGGTGAAAACCACCACCTAACCCTCTCGAGTTAGGATTTTCCGATCAACCTAGTTGATCAAATCCACTAACCGAATCACTTTAAACGAGGGTGATTCAACCTCAGTACAACCACGCTACAAGTACGAGGGTAGCGTTCCTCAACCCCTTCTCTCCACGAGAAGGATTTTGTCCCACGAAGGAGACGGGAATTCGCAAAGCGAATACCCAACCAAAAGACAAAGGTAAAATAAACAACAAACCTATAGAGCCAACAAAGTAATAAACCTAAGCTTCTATAGGATTTAGGAAACTCCCCTTTGCAAGGAGTGCGTCGACGATGACGCGGTGCGTGTGCCACGCGATGGCGCTACGTCGCTCTCGTGAACAATAGCGGGAGAGCGGGCGCGCAAACTGAATTTAGCTCTCAAGATGATGGAGCTTGAGCTTGGAGAGCAAGAGAGACACAAAAGAGTGGAAAGTATGTTGCTTAGGTGTGTCTTGTGTTTTTCTAAGTGTGTTTGTGTTGCAAGGGTTCCCCTCTATTTATAGAGGCCTTAGGAAGGCTTTGGAAGGCTTAGGAAGGGTTCTATAGCCGTTGGGAACAAAGTCCAAGTGAATCAGCCCGAAATCAGGAACAATCATTGTTCTGACAGGCTTATCAGACGTCTAATTCTAGCATCAGACGTCCGGAAGGCCACTTTAAGACGTCTGATTTCAAGGTCAGACGTCTGATTCTATGCGGGTTTCTCCCTGACTTGAATCAGATCTAAACAGGGTTTTTGTGCAAGTCCATCAGACGACATACAGGACGTCTGGAACTAAGTATGGACGTCTGGAAACCTACTTTTACGGTGGGAATTGATTTCCAAACGTTGCAACGGCTGGAAAATCTCTGAGAAGAGATTTTGGGTCAGCCGAGGCAAAACGGTCATTTATCAGACGTCTGGAAAGGCCTAGGGACGTCTGATAAGGCTCTAACGGTCATATTCTTGAGTGTCTGCTAAGCCAGCCAACGGTCCATGATGAGAACCTCATCATGAGCCATAACTAGCTCATTTTGACCTAATACAAAGGATAAAAGCTCCTACATATCTCAAGGAAAGGCTTAACTCAGAGAATTCTGAGTTTAAGAAGAAAATAAGTCATAAGGGGTAAAAATGCAATTTTACCAGTATAATCTGCATACAGGGTAATTCAGGGCCCAAACATAGGTCAAAGCAGCTTAATAAGAATAAAAGTGGGATGAAATGATCTAGCGAGGGCTACAGCAATTCCAAGAAACTAAATGATAATCTGTAACCCTAAAACAACCCACTTCAATTCACAAGGTTCGAGGCAAATTAAAAATAGAATAAACCCTCTAAAATTCATAGAAAAATAATCTCTAGGGTTTAGAACCTTCAATTTGGCCTTCAGAACCCATTTTGACCTACATTGAGAACCATGCCCAATTAATAACTTAATTTGGGTTTTTGCGTAAATTGACCGGTCAAACAAGGTTTAATATAGAAATGAAATTCACCATCAGATTCCTTAGGTCCTAATTAGTCATGTATAAAAACTTGAGCCTAAGAAGAAACCTCCTTGACCGACTTTACACTTTGGTCCTCATATATTTACTCTTTGGCCCTCAACTTTTGAACCCTCGCATTTTGGCCCCTAACTCTCCTTCGTTCTTTGCGATCAGGTCCCCCCTGCAAAACCTGCCAGCACCATGCTCCGGCGACCTTGCGCGGAGCATGGCGCCGCGCAGGGTGAGGTGGGGGACCTGGCAAGTAAACCGGGGGTGCCCTGCGTCGTCAGCCGTCGCAGGGACACCCCCCTGGTCGTTGTAACCCACCATACCGGCCATGCGAACGCACGGACGGTATGGGTTCTTGTTTCCGGCCATCCTCCGGCGAGGGAGACACGTCGTCTCCCTCCGCCTTCCTCCCTGTTTGATCCCTATAAATACCCCCCGTTGCTCCACCGACCGGGGCAGCTTGGATCTGACGGAGAAAATCCCCAACTTTCCTCTCTTCTCTCTCCGGCAGACGCTCACCAGCTCCGGCGGTTCCTCCCCCTCCACCTCTCCGCTCTGCCGCAATACCAGCAGCAGAGACTTCCTCCCCTGCTCTTCCCGCGCCACGCCGCACCCAGCTGGCGCCTCTCCGGCTCTCTGCTCGCCGCCGCCCCTTTCCCTGAGCATCGTCTTCTCCGGTGACAGTCGATACGACTGTCGCCCTGTTCCTCCCCCTTCGTCCCTGCAAGTAAGCTAGAGCTACTCCCCTTCTTCTCCTCTTTCTTTCCCCGCTTTCAATTTATTCAATTAAGCCCTCGACCGACCCTGACCATCGTCACCCCCTTCGTCTCCGGCCACCCTCCGGCGAGCCGCTCCCATCACCTCAGCAACCCACACGGCTCGCCGACCCTCACCGCACCTCCGCCTCATCACACTGAGCACCCCCCACCCCTTCACTGCCACTCCACACCTCCGTAACGCTTCCCCCAACAAACCCATCCTCCGACCCACAGTTCGACCTAGGGCAGCCCTTGCACGCCGCCCCGCGCCTCGCCACCACCCACACGAGCTTCGCCGCACCCTGGCGAAGCTCCTGGCACTTTCTGATTAGGCCGAGAGGCCGTTTTCTTGTGAACAGGCCACCCGACCTCTGCCGCCATTGCCGTGCAGGAGGAACTGCTTCCGCCTGCAGCTACAGGCGCGCCACGCTCAGCGCCACGCCCAGATTCAACTCCCAGGCCTTGCGAGGCGTTCCGACAAAACACCAGGCTCGCAGCTAAGGCAGAAGGCTTCGCGTGACGCCGCGATCTCCCACTGATTTCCCCGCTGCGGGCGCGCAATTGAGGTGGGACATTTAGTCCCACCTCGGAAAAGCCTGAAGAGGCGCAGCGATATAAGATGCAAAAGTGCTGGAGGCTTACTGCCTCAGCACACGGGGTGAGGTCCCCTTCACCCGCCCGGTTACCCGGTCTCGTCCGCGCTCACGCCCCGCGGACCTGACCCGACCCGACCCGACTTAAGACTGACCTGCACTCCTCGCCCACCACGCACGCCGGTGGGCCTGGACCCGGGCCTGACCCGAACCCGGTTACCCGGCAGCTCTGGGAGAGCTTTCCCAAGAGTGGTTTCTGAGAGAGAGAGAGAGAGACGCGGGGGGGGGGGGGGGGGGGAGGGTAGAGTAGGTTTTGCCTCTGACGAAAAACTCTGAAGTGTGCAGGCACAGGCGAAGAAGAAGACCCGCGGAAGAAGAAGGAAGCTGACTGTAGCAACAGGTAGTTTAAGTCGTCTGATTTGGAAATCAGACGACGGCCTGAAGGGAAAAGAAGAAAGAAGGAGGGGTGACGTCCCTGGCTGAAAAAGAAAAGAAGAAGAAGGAGATCTGAAGAAAGGAAGAAAGAAGAGCATCACCTCTGCAGAAGAAGAAAAAGAGAAGGAGATCTGAAGAAAGAAAGAGGAGCATCACCTCTGCAGAACAAAGAAGAAGAAGGAGATCTGAAGAAAGAAAGAAAGAAGAACATCACGAGGAGAAAACAAAGAGAACAACAAATTCTTTCCCTCTCTCTTTCTTTATTTTTTTTTTTTTTGTAAAAGAAACATGTATATCTCTAGAATACAACTTGCTCCCTGAGTTCGACCTCGGGAACTCTTTTATTTTCCGAGTAAAAAATTTATATATTTGAAATGTTGGTAATAACTGGCTATACTACAACGTTATAACAATAAAACCCGGTTGAACCAACCACTTCATTTTGGCGCCGTTGCCGGGGACCAACCACTTCATTTTGGCGCCGTTGCCGGGGACCAACCACTTCATTTTGGCGCCGCTGCCGGGGAGCAACGGCTATTCTAGAGGTAAACATTCCTGTTTCTTTTAATTTCTGATAATCTCCTCTCTTTTGTGCAGCTACAGGAACTCAAGAAGACAAGCAACCACTTCATTTTGGCGCCGCTGCCGGGGAGCAACGGCTATTCTAGAGGTAAACATTCCTGTTTCTTTTAATTTCTGATAATCTCCTCTCTTTTGTGCAGCTACAGGAACTCAAGAAGACAAGCAACCACACGACAACCACTCCGAAGACAGGTAAATTTTTCCTCTCACTATTAACCCCTAAACTCTAAAGAGGAAGAAAAGAAAAGAACAAGCAATATAGGGCTAACCTGTCTTCCATACTTAGTAACCATAAAGAGTTGCATGTTTTCAACTCATCACTCCTGCACACTATTAAGGGTACTTAAGGGCTAACACATTCTTGCTTGAGCCCTAATTGCCCAACAAAGAGTTAAATGGACCAAGTAGAGCCAACATAAGGTTAAACATTAGGATTTCAGTAGAGACACACCCCTTAATCAAGAATTGAGGAAATCCAAAAGAGGTGTGCCCAAGCCATTGATTGAAAATAATTAACAAGAAAAATCCTAAACAATTGGCTCTCTCTTTAAACACTTGAACCCTAAAAGACAAGACCTGAAAGCTCTCAAAGAAAACAAGAGGTAAAGTTGACCCCTTTGGGTCAACCAACCTTAAATTAGGTCACTCTTTGCACTTAAAAAGACTAAAGTTCAAGTGAAACCTTAAGCACCCTGATCTTAAAATTGGTAGACTTAAGAGGTCAAGATCCCCATTCTGGTCTACCTGGAACCGCAGTGACAAGAGAGGTCGGGTGGGGGAAACCCTGTAACCCGTGGGGACGCTCTACCGTGTAGGGGTCTTCGGGGGACTCTCCCTCTCTGGCTGCCCAGGTAATTCTCAGGTGGACGATCTTTCTGATCAAGGGGTCCATCTGCCCCGCACCTCTATAGTCACCCAACACATTTTTGGGTGTCTTGATTGGGTCCAGCACCTTCTAAACTTACCTCTTCCAAACAGTGCATGTACGGAAGGAGGTCCCTAAGACCACCCTTAAGACCTCCATTAGAAATTCGCTCTCGTCAAGGCCAAGCCTCGACGCCCGTGTTTGTGCAGCAACACCCTCACATTATTCTCTCTTCTGATTCAGAACCAAGTTCTTCTTCTTCCCCCATCATGGCTCAGCCAGTTGAGGAAGAAAATAATCTGGAACACCAGCTCCAGCGACTCAATGACCTCTTCCAAAACTTCGTGCACCCACCACAGCGTCCTATGATGCGGGACCACTACAATCCTGCTGCGGTGGCCATTGAGCCTCGAGTCAGAATCCCGACTGGAGGACCTGATTCCGAATTAAAGCCCAACATGATTCATGCTATACCTAAATTCCATGGGCTTAATTCTGAAGATCCCTTCCAGCACATCAAACAGCTAAAGCATCTGGCCCACACTTTTGGATCAGATGCGCAAAATCGGGATATTCTTCTCATGAAGATGTTCTCCTTTTCTCTTATGGACAAGGCCGCCCATTGGTATCAAACTCAGACCCGGCCGATCAACACTTGGGAAGAACTTCAATCCGAATTTTTGAAAAAGTTTTTTCCCGTGGGTCGGACCAACGCCTTGCGCCATCAGATTACACACTTCACTCAACAATCAGGAGAACCTCTCCATGAGGCATGGGATCGTTTTCAGGATCTCATGAGAAAGTGCCCCCATCACGGAGTTCCTAAATGGGAACAAGTCCAATCTTTTTACCAGGGACTCCGTGAGGACATCCGCCTTTTCGTCAATGCAACTTGCGGAGGAAACATCATGGGTCAACATGAAGACACCGTATGGGAGATTCTCGAAAACATGTGCGAGAACTCCATCAACAATGACTCCATGGGATTATTCGACAGGACGAATACCCGCGCAGCAACGAATCTTAAGGGAGGACATGAGACGCAGGGCCTGTCCGCATCAGTCGACCTGGAATTAATGGCCAGTCGATTGGACAAGGTCTCAATCATTGAAAAGAAGGTGGATGAGCTGACTCAGCACTTGCAGCGAGCCACCTCCACACATAACTCCTTTGCACAACCTCCTTCCACACAGGAGACTGTGCAAAATATCCTCCCCTGCTCTTCCCGTGCCACGCCGCACCCAGCTGGCGCCTCTCCGGCTCTCTGCTCGCCGCTGCTCCTTTCCCCTTGAGCTTATTGCGCCCAGCCGATGGCGTAAAACTCAGCGCTTAACGGGAGGCAGCCCGTCATTCTCTTTGTAAACCTGAAACTTGTTCTGACACCTTTCAGCACTCGAAGTTCACCCTTGTAGACAGCCGACCCCAACTCAGATGTTTGCATCTGGGATTTGAAATCGTCCGCAAAAATTCAACCCGACCCATCCACTCATCCAAATTTCTGTCTTAAGGAATGAACTAAGACCCCCTAGGTTACAATGAGGACATTGCAAATCTTAGGCATGGGGGGGTATGAAAGTGCAAAACTTGTAAGAAAAGGTTTCAAACAAAAAAAATCACATATGCCAAAAACACCATAAAAATTAAAAAAATTTTTCGAAAAAGAATAAGAGGAAAAGAGAAGAAAATTTTGCGAAGGAGAAAAGAAACAAAATGAAAAAGGAGCACAAAATTATGAGAAAAAGTGATAGTCATTAGTAAGGAACTAAGGAATTAACCTAAGTTCTAGACCTCATTCAAGAAAAGTGCACAATAAGATTAGTAAAGAATGCAAACCTTAGGCATTCTTGAATAGACTCTTAGTACCCATTAAGATCTGGACACTCCTCAAGAGGTTGAGGAAAATGAAAAGCTGAAGTATTAGGTCTAAGGCTTAGGGAGTATTCGGCCTCGTTAACTAATTTTTGGTTTACGGGACTCAGTAACCTAAGCACCCTAATCTCACACACAGCCTGGTTCAGTAAGCGTAAAAATCAGAATCACGCAGAAGCGTCGCACAAATCTGAAAAGGACACCTAGAATAGGAGCGGCCGATCAACACAAGTTGATTTGGACGAGTTCCCAGCGCGGAGAGGCGGGAAATCCCCTCGAAGATGCGTAACAAAATATCATCTCCTCGGTGCTTGTCTCTTAGGATATTTACAAATCCTACTGGGGGCATGTAAGCACTCTGCTGGTTCAGATTCCATGGATGACATTATCTCGAAGTGTCAATTGCCAGGGTCTGGATTCGGCCACGGAATACCATGGATGGGATTATCTCGAAATCTCAATAGCCAGGGTTCCGGGGGTTGCCATGGGCGGTGCTATCTCGAAGCATCGATCGCCAGGAACCCTTGAGGATTGATGATGGGGGCAAGGAATCTGATACAGACCGTGTTGAAAAGCCAATCCTAGGCTAGAACTAAAAAGAAAAAGAGAGAGAAAACTCTCCAAACAGAAAAACTTTCTATCTCTCTCTTACAAAACGCACTGCGAACTGAGCCAGGGCTAAAATCATTTCAAGCACGGGTGCTTTAACCACGAAGTCCAATAAACCTTAGGTTAGTTCTTGTGGGCCTTAAAAACCTTTGCTAAAAGACTGAGGCTAAGGCTTGACAGATTTGGATCTTGATTGGTACTAGAGTACCTTTTAGGCCTATGGTCAGCATTCTAACCTAATCTATGCTCACATAAAAAAGGCACTTATCTAAAACTATTAAAAATTTCATGGTCTAGGACAAGGGTTGAAACCTTAAGTTTTTGCTAAGGGACTAGCAAAAGCTAGGCATGGGGGTATGATGAGAACCTCATCATGAGCCATAACTAGCTCATTTTGACCTAATACAAAGGATAAAAGCTCCTACATATCTCAAGGAAAGGCTTAATTCAGAGAATTCTGAGTTTAAGAAGAAAATAAGTCATAAGGGGTAAAAATGCAATTTTACCAGTATAATCTGCATACAGGGTAATTCAGGGCCCAAACATAGGTCAAAGCAGCTTAATAAGAATAAAAGTGGGATGAAATGATCTAGCGAGGGCTACAGCAATTCCAAGAAACTAAATGATAATCTGTAACCCTAAAACAACCCACTTCAATTCACAAGGTTCGAGGCAAAGTAAAAATAGAATAAACCCTCTAAAATTCATAGAAAAATAATCTCTAGGGTTTAGAACCTTCAATTTGGCCTTCAGAACCCATTTTGACCTACATTGAGAACCATGCCCAATTAATAACTTAATTTGGGTTTTTGCGTAAATTGACCGGTCAAACAAGGTTTAATATAGAAATGAAATTCACCATCAGATTCCTTAGGTCCTAATTAGTCATGTATAAAAACTTGAGCCTAAGAAGAAACCTCCTTGACCGACTTTACACTTTGGTCCTCATATATTTACTCTTTGGCCCTCAACTTTTGAACCCTCGCATTTTGGCCCCTAACTCTCCTTCGTTCTTTGCGATCAGGTCCCCCTGCAAAACCTGCCAGCACCATGCTCCGGCGACCTTGCGCGGAGCATGGCGCCGCGCAGGGTGAGGTGGGGGACCTGGCAAGTAAACCGGGGGTGCCCTGCGTCGTCAGCCGTCGCAGGGACACCCCCCTGGTCGTTGTAACCCACCATACCGGCCATGCGAACGCACGGACGGTATGGGTTCTTGTTTCCGGCCATCCTCCGGCGAGGGAGACACGTCGTCTCCCTCCGCCTTCCTCCCTGTTTGATCCCTATAAATACCCCCCGTTGCTCCACCGACCGGGGCAGCTTGGATCTGACGGAGAAAATCCCCAACTTTCCTCTCTTCTCTCTCCGGCAGACGCTCACCAGCTCCGGCGGTTCCTCCCCCTCCACCTCTCCGCTCTGCCGCAATACCAGCAGCAGAGACTTCCTCCCCTGCTCTTCCCGCGCCACGCCGCACCCAGCTGGCGCCTCTCCGGCTCTCTGCTCGCCGCCGCCCCTTTCCCTGAGCATCGTCTTCTCCGGCGACAGTCGATACGACTGTCGCCCTGTTCCTCCCCCTTCGTCCCTGCAAGTAAGCTAGAGCTACTCCCCTTCTTCTCCTCTTTCTTTCCCCGCTTTCAATTTATTCAATTAAGCCCTCGACCGACCCTGACCATCGTCACCCCCTTCGTCTCCGGCCACCCTCCGGCGAGCCGCTCCCATCACCTCAGCAACCCACACGGCTCGCCGACCCTCACCGCACCTCCGCCTCATCACACTGAGCACCCCCCACCCCTTCACTGCCACTCCACACCTCCGTAACGCTTCCCCCAACAAACCCATCCTCCGACCCACAGTCCGACCTAGGGCAGCCCTTGCACGCCGCCCCGCGCCTCGCCACCACCCACACGAGCTTCGCCGCACCCTGGCGAAGCTCCTGGCACTTTCTGATTAGGCCGAGAGGCCGTTTTCTTGTGAACAGGCCACCCGACCTCTGCCGCCATTGCCGTGCAGGAGGAACTGCTTCCGCCTGCAGCTACAGGCGCGCCACGCTCAGCGCCACGCCCAGATTCAACTCCCAGGCCTTGCGAGGCGTTCCGACAAAACACCAGGCTCGCAGCTAAGGCAGAAGGCTTCGCGTGACGCCGCGATCTCCCACTGATTTCCCCGCTGCGGGCGCGCAATTGAGGTGGGACATTTAGTCCCACCTCGGAAAAGCCTGAAGAGGCGCAGCGATATAAGATGCAAAAGTGCTGGAGGCTTACTGCCTCAGCACACGGGGTGAGGTCCCCTTCACCCGCCCGGTTACCCGGTCTCGTCCGCGCTCACGCCCCGCGGACCTGACCCGACCCGACCCGACTTAAGACTGACCTGCACTCCTCGCCCACCATGCACGCCGGTGGGCCTGGACCCGGGCCTGACCCGAACCCGGTTACCCGGCAGCTCTGGGAGAGCTTTCCCAAGAGTGGTTTCAGAGAGAGAGAGAGAGACGCGGGGGGGGGAGGGTAGAGTAGGTTTTGCCTCTGACGAAAAACTCTGAAGTGTGCAGGCACAGGCGAAGAAGAAGACCCGCGGAAGAAGAAGGAAGCTGACTGTAGCAACAGGTAGTTTAAGTCGTCTGATTTGGAAATCAGACGACGGCCTGAAGGGAAAAGAAGAAAGAAGGAGGGGTGACGTCCCTGGCTGAAAAAGAAAAGAAGAAGAAGGAGATCTGAAGAAAGGAAAAAAGAAGAGCATCACCTCTGCAGAAGAAGAAAAAGAGAAGGAGATCTGAAGAAAGAAAGAGGAGCATCACCTCTGCAGAACAAAGAAGAAGAAGGAGATCTGAAGAAAGAAAGAAAGAAGAACATCACGAGGAGAAAACAAAGAGAACAACAAATTCTTTCCCTCTCTCTTTCTTTATTTTTTTTTTTTTGTAAAAGAAACATGTATATCTCTAGAATACAACTTGCTCCCTGAGTTCGACCTCGGGAACTCTTTTATTTTCCGAGTAAAAAATTTATATATTTGAAATGTTGGTAATAACTGGCTATACTACAACGTTATAACAATAAAACCCGGTTGAACCAACCACTTCAGTCCACTAATTGGACGTCTGGCAAATCCATCAGACGTCTTCTAAGACGTCTGGTATAAGGTCTGGACGTCTGATTTCATCAGACAGAACTAACTATGTCCAGCCTAACAGTTATCAGACGTCTGAAACAACAGTCAGACGTCTTAAAATGCTTTATCAGACGTCTGATTTGGGAATTAGACGTCTGGAAGTGCTGTTTGAACCCTATATTGGTTTTCTAAGTATTCTACAGAAAACCTAAGTATCCTAGGGTTGTGCCGGTGTTCCTAGGACTACTGTTAGGGTTCTTTGAGGCTCTTTAACATAATTTCTAAGGAAATAAAGAGCAACAAAAGAAATGAAAAATACAACAAGTACAAGAGAAAGAATCTATCCTATTCTTCTTTTCCTTCCATCTTCAATCTTTCGCTCCACGTGAACCTCCTCTGTTTTCCGTCAAGCTCCTCCAATCCGTCCTGGATGCGAGCTCGAGTTCCGTCTAAACACGTCTTCATTTGCAATTGACCTGAAATCTAGGACTCAAATTGCAAATGTTAAATAACACGTGTTTTGTTATCATCAAAACAAATGATCGTGGTGCTCTAGCACCAACAGTACCTACCGTCGCCGGAGTCGAAGGTCCAGTAGAGGTGTGACGGTGACAACGAGGGGGTAATTTGCGCGTGCGTAGGTATGGCGCGATGCGGACGAGGGAGGCAGAGGCAACTCTGCCACTGGTATTGTGGTAGAGCGACGAGAAGAGGGAGGTGGAGTCGCCAGAGCTCGTTGGATGTCTGGCCGGAGGAGAAGAGAAAAAATTGGGGGGTTGTCTCTGGCCAAACCAAGCTGGGCATGATCGGCCGGACCTGGGGCATCTTTTATAGTCTCTGGCAGAGGGCCTTGTGCTTGGAAGACAAGCTTCCAAGTACGGCAACCTCGTCGGACTAGGGAGGTGCGAGATACCCAAATCTCTCATGCGTTCGCATGAGAGATTAGGTGGCAATCAGAGCTTGAGATTTGGTTCACACGATCAGGAATTCCTTAGAGAATCTCTGTTTCAAATTTGAGAGGGATTCTCTGAGGAATCAAGGAGATATCCTTCTTGAATCCTCGCCTGAGTAGGATTCCTCCGCTGTAATGGTGGAGGGACCTAATGCAAAGAGTGGCGAGGAAGATAGGGGGCTTCTGCAAGGTTTTCGAAAGTTAGGGGCATAAAAGTAATTGGGTTGGACTGTTTTGCAAAGTAGGTCATGGTGAACTTCCCTTAGACCCAAATTTTGGTAAAAATCTAATTTGGACCTAAGGAATCCAATGGTGAAGTTGAATTTTAGGTTTGACCATGTTTGACTGGACATTTTACACAAAAACCCAATTTAGGGAAAATGTATGACTAGGACCCCTATTTAGGTCAAAATAGGTTCTAATGACCAAATTGAAGGTTCTAAACCCTAGGGAATATTTTTTAATGAATTTTATAGGGTTTAGGTGAATTTTATCCTGACCATAACCCTGTTGAATTAAGTGGGTCTGTTTTAGGGTTACAAGAAGTCATTTAATTTCCAGATTACACATTAACCCTTTTCTGATTGAACCAACCCACTTTTTATCTTGTTAAGACCAATTGACCTATGTTTAGCCCCTGAGAAATATCGTTGTTGTACTACAATGGTAAAATTATAGTTTTACCATTTGTTTCTTATTTTCCTCTCAGAACAGTTATTCCTTGAATTAGTCTCTTCTCTTAGTTATGTAGGAGCTTTTGTTCTCTTTTCTAGGTGATAATGAGCTAGTTAGGGCTCATGATGGTGTTCCCATCAACATGCTTGTGAGAAATGTGCATCTTAAACAATTCATTGGAGAGTGGTATACATGGGAACAACAGTTAAATTGTACTCTGGGAGATTTTATGCATATGGCAATAAAGAGATATGGGAACCTCGTTCACTTCCACTGATAATACCTTATGAGAGCGAAGACGTGAAAAAGGTCGACCAAGATTAAGTAGAATACACAATGTGATGGATATTAGAGAGAGAAGAGGGCAGAATATTTATACTGGATGTTACCAACCTGGACAAAACATTCATAGGTGTTCACCTACTACACAAGCATCTTAGTCCTCCTTGCCAACTGCATAATCTTGCACACCTACTCTACAGTCTTCGGTGCATCGTAAAAGCAAGAATAAAAATAAATGTCAGATTTGTAGACAACTTTGACATAACAGGAAAAATTGCCAAAATAGAGGAACAAAATACAAACATAACTTATTTTTATTTTGTATTTGTTTAAATTTCTTCATATAACCTCATTTCATGAATAAAAGCATGTATGTATGCATCTAACTTTCTTTTGAAAAGCTTTCTTTGTGAACTTTAAATTATTCCTTTTTTGTAACTTGAGTTTTCTATGATTTTTACAGATGGAGCCAGGACCTGATTATAGGAGTGTATTGTGGTTGCAGGATTGCCAATGATCACGCAGTGTCTGGGAGGGTAGAGATGTAAGGGAAAAAATTAATCACATAAATTGTCAAATAATTATTTCCTCATTTGATAATAGTGTTATTTTCAATTGTAGGATTCTACATGGTTGAGATGCAGACGTCGAGGGTGCATCTTATGTGGTGATCCAATTGATCTGAGAGTGGTTGATTATGTACAGAGAGCTAGATTTGGAGGCATACATGAGCTTGAGTTCGTTCAGCTTGATTAGCACCTTATTACCACCCTAGTAGATAGATGGTGACGTGAGACTCACACCTTTCACATGAGGCTTGGGGAGATGACCCTTACTTTGGAGGACATATCGATTATTACTGGCCTAGCTATAGATGGGATAGTTGTTACTGGCGTTACGACATTGGATAGTTAGCTAGCATTGTGTGGACATTTGCTCGGACGAACCCTAGAAGGGAGGCATATTACAGGTTCGAGAGTTCTCATGACATGGCTTGCTGATAACTTGCAATAGTTGCCACATGATGTAGACAACGAGACAGTAAAGCAGTATGCATGGGCATACATATTACAACTCCTTGGTGGCATCCTTTTTGCAGACAAGTTAGGATCTCATGTCTCCCTCATGTTCTTGCCACTCCTTGAGGATTTAGATGCTACACGACAGTACAGTTGGGGTTCAGCAGTTTTGGCGTACTTGTATAGGAAGTTCTGCCTAGCTTCACTTACTGGGACAGATGAGATTGGAGGTGCTTTAGTTGTACTGTAGATTTGGGCTTGGGAGAAATTCGCCCACATAGCTCTAGTAGTTCACCATCGTCCTAATTGGCATGGACGACCACTGGGATGTCGTTGGAAGGTAGCATTCGATGTCAGGAAGGTGTCGACACATGTTGTTAGACCGTATCGAGATGCGTTCGACTTACAGATCCCTGATCAGGTACGTGTTCATATATTTTTTTCATGCGTTCGACTTGCATTCTTTAAATGATGGAATTGAAATTATAGCGTAACATTACACAAATTCTGTATAGGTGAGATGGATGCCTTACATGGATGATGTTATGCAAACATTACCTGAGTATTACATAGCGGGAAGAGAGAAATGGACAGCTTGAGTGCCACTGATTGCTATCCACATAGTTGAGCATCGTTGTCTAGATCGAGTTGTGTGTCAGGTTGGAGGTCGACAGAGCATACCTGTAGTAGTTGACACAGATGATCACCTCCACGGACTAGATCTTTGAGGGAAGACAGACACCGACTGGAGGGATTACCACAAACAACATATCGAGAGGTAGGATACACGTCGTCAGCACATTGCCCACATAGAGTCGGTTGGTGAAGCATCAATCACCGATGATTACCTTCCATGGTTTGATAGTGTCACCAGGAGATATATTGGTAGACATGGAACTGTATTAGCCTATGATGTAAGCACTATTTTTTCCTTAGTGATGGCATACATGATTTACGCAATATTTATTTATTTATTTATCATGTGGCAACCTATTAATTACATTGACGTGAAAATTTTAGATATCTTAGTGGACACATGTCATCGAGTTGGCAGCTAATAGATCAGACATCCGTCAGATTGCAGAGGATGCAAGGGCTACAATACAGCACTCAATTGTAGTTTAGTTCACTGATAACACTACACAAGGGGGTGGTAATTTTGTTGAATATGGCCCATCTTTAGAATAAAAGGCACAACATAAGTAGAATAGGAGCATTGCATGCATCATGTACCAAGAATGCTTATAAATTGCATTAATGGCCATTTGTGTAAGCATTTGTCAAAGCAGGCCTCAGATGAGCAATCAAACCATACAGATGGATTCAGAACGACGAATGGAGTCCAACGGACTCAAGATCGGCCAAATCCGACATCCGAAGCTCCTACAATGGGCCCAAGAAGTTCTGACCGTTGATCTGGAGATCAACGACCCAGATTGCGCCACGTCAGCCCTGCCCCCACGCTTGCCGTGCCTTCAGCCAACCGAGATCAAATCTCGGCCGTCGATGTTCGATCGAACGGCCGAGATTCGCGTGCCTGCCTGCGGTCGCCGCGACAAAGCACGGGTGTGGCTCAACGGTGAGCGCGCACGCCCGCACCCACGCGATGCGGGTTTGAGCCGCGCGGAGTGGGAATTGAAGACGGGCGACGGGTGCGGAGAAATTGGGCCGCCATTTCTTCTTTTAGGAAGCCCTTAACTCTATTTAAACCCCCTCCAACCACCATTCAAGGCATCCACTCCCTTTGTAACTACTCCACCCCTCTCTTAGCTAGCCTTAGGACCTCTTGTAATCGTCGGAGATGACGAGCCGCCGACGGAGCCTCCTCCATCGCCGTGGCTGCCTCGTCGCTCTACACACACACACACTCTCTCTCTCTCTTTCTTTTAAAGCTTTCTATTACTTTTGTTGAAGTATGTATTTAATGGTGTAAGTTATGAACTACAAGTGCATGATTAATGAAGTTATTTTCCGATCAGTTGTCATTTTAATTTCCGTTCAAGTTGCATGATCAAACAAAGAACTTTCTAACCCTAAACCCTCTCTCTCTCTATCTCTCTCTCGCTTTTTAAAATCGCATCTTTCGCAAGCGAAACTCCGCACTTTCCATGACAACAAGTGATAAGCAAAAATCCGATTTCCACGGCTCCCTGAGACCGACACTCGGACTCACCTCCGTTTACTTATTTTAAAATCGACATTGCAAGTGCGACTATAACGACACTCCTTAACACACATGCACAACGGCACATCAGTTTTTGGCGCTGTTGCCGGGGAGGCAACGGATTTGTTTTATCACCTCCATTCCACATTCATCCTCACATTGTCTAATGCCCTATTTTCCTTTTTACTTGATGGTTGCAGGAATTCGGCGCGTGGACGGTGAAGCGATGCATCCCATGACGGTAGCAAGGGAATAGGCGCTACGAGGACCGATAGTGAGTAATCTTTCTCTCATGATTGTTTGCTTGCGTGAAAAAAACTAAAAAAATTGTAAAAGCTGAAAAAATTGGCGTGGTGTATGATTGCTTGACCCACATCCTTAGCACATCACCCCACAAAAAAAATGTACACTCTAACATTCTAAATAAATTCTTGGAGTGTTCTTTTCTTTTCTTGAGTGATGTTTACGAAGCCACCATGAGTTGACCTGGGCCGCACCACTCAACCCTAAAACTGACTTATCTAATAGAAGCTGCATGATCATTAGGATGAGTACAGTAGGATTTTAGAGCCTCTACAAAATAAAAAGGAAATCTACTTTCACCAAGTTGTGTGCAGAATTTGACGTGCCCACTGAAACTTGCTTGAAAACATTAAGACACGTCAACCCTAAAAAGTACTAAAGTAAGGATGAAACACTAAAAGACACCACATCTTAACAAATTCTTGCTTGAAAATCATGTTTTGCTAGAAGTACACACTTTGAAATTGGAAAATTAAGAGGCACCACCCTAATCAACGCCTCATTACATAACCCTAAGCACAAGCACTATCCTAACCCTTTAAAACTGAGTAGACGTGCCCTAGGCAGGACTGAGTTAAGTCTCATAAGGCGAGGTTTTGTTTGCTAGGCACTTGGCTTTCATTCCCTTGGTAGAATCTAGTGACTAGGCTGCGGGGCAGTGTCAAACGACCGCGGTTGTGGGGTCTATGGAACCGGAGGCGCAAGCCAAAGGAAGAACCTTCCCTGCAATCCCCTCGTAATCAACCTGGCCAGATTAGCCTTGGGATGGGGAGTCCAGTGCTTACGGACTTAATCACCCTTTGTGAGATTTCTAGGTCTCCTAAGGAATACACCATAAGGACTAGGCTTGTGTGCTTGATTGAAACACATTTCTCGCATCTGTCGCCCTCCGCATCCCCTCTTGTTCTTCTCTAGTGTATGCACGGGAGACGCTCACTGCATCCCGAGTTGTGTGTTTTGGGGCAGGAATCTAGGCGACGTAATTTTGTTGAAAACATGGCTGAACCTAGGGTAGATGAGGCTGAAGATCAACCCCCACCAGACGCTATGGCCATCATCCAAGCTCAAATCAATGCTAACCACCGGCTTCAGCAACAACAAATCCACACCATCATGCAAGCCGTACAACGGTTACAGAACCCACAAGAACAACCACCACCACCTTTCCACGACATACCAGGGCAACCACCACTTGATTTACCGCCATTTCAGGATCAACTGAGGCCCCTCCGCGATTTCTATAATCCCTCTGCTATTAGAGTTGAGCCACACCTTAGGATCCTCAAGGGGGGAGATGATTTTGAGCTGAAACCAAATGTCTTAAGTTTAATTCAGAGCCACTTTCATGGAAGTTCAAATGAGGACCCCTTTCAGCACCTAGAGGATCTCGACCGCATAGCACGAACTGTGAAACCTAGGAACATTAGCCTTGACATTGTTCTAATCAAGATGTTTCCCTTCTCATTAAGAGACAAGGCTTCTCATTGGCTTAGAACCCTAGGTAGACCCGTCACCACCTAGGAAGAACTGAGGCATGCATTTTTAAAGAAATTCTTCCCCATAGGAAAGACCAATGCCCTCAGAAGAGCTATCACTACCTTCACACTCCAGGGCGGGGAACAATTTCATGAGGCGTGGGAAAGATTTAATGAACTTTTGAGGAAATCCCACACCACGAAGTTCTAGGGTGGCAGTTGGCCCAAATCTTCTACCACGGCTTAGACAGCAACCTACGGAACTTCGTAGATGCCTCATGCGGGGGAAACTTCCTAAACAAAGACGAGGAGAGCGCGCTTGAGCTCTTTGAGTCTATGAGCGAGAATTCGCTCAACAATGCCTCCATGAACCAGTTTAACAGGTCCAGTCAACCCCGTGGCGGGATTTATGAGGTACAAGCAAATTCTGGAATGGTTGACATGGACATCATTGCCAAAAATTTTGATAGAGTGGAATTGGTGGATAAAAAGATTGATGAGCTACTGAACCAGACCAGGAACCCCTTGCAGACTTTCTCCCTAGCAACGGGAGCACATAATGTTGACCTGGTCCAACCCTTTACCCAACTAAACCTGGAACAACCCCTGACCACGTTCCAGGGAGGGACCTTTGCTCCGTCGACCCTTGATTACTCCCTTCCCTCTTCATCAACATCGGCTATCCTAGAAGATGTGCAAGCTATCCAAGGTTATGCAAAACTTGACCCTTTCTCCAACACTTACAACACTGGCTGGCGTAAGCACCCCAACTTTGGTTGGACAAACCAGAAACCACCGCAATTCCAAAACCAGCCTAGGCCAAACCAGCAGCCACACTTGCCCCCTATCAGCAAGGACCACTAGTTAGACCTCAATATAATCAGAATAGGGTGGCCCCTCCCTCACAAAACCAAATGGATACCCTAATAAAGATGATGGCTGACATGAACCAGAAACATCAGGAGGAAATGGCTTTGGTAAAGGGACAGTTAAGCCAACTCTTGGACTGTAAACAACAAGGATCCCTACCTTCCCAACCACAACCGAACCCGCGAAACATAATTAACAGAGGCCCCAATTCGTAAGGGTTCCAAAGCAACCCTGGGCAGGCTCACATGGTCCAGCCAGCCCCGCAAACACCTCCTGGGTTTTGTGCTTCTTCGTCCTCGTCTTCTCAATGATCAACCCATGGCCCCAATGCCTCTGCGAATGCGGTGACCTTGAGAAGCGGCACCAAAACCCAGGATCCCAAATGGCCGACTCTCCCAGAGACTTCACTCGCTGAAATACCCGACTTAGAAGGGGTACCAACCAAGGACCCAGACATGGAACCGATCCACATTCAGACACCCTACCCTGAGGCCTTGGAAACAATCAAGAAAAAGAAGAATACTGTGGAAAATGAGGAGCTGTTGGAAATTTTTAAGCAAGTACAGATTAATATTCCTCTCCTAGAAGCCATCAAACACATCCCTTCTTATGCCAAGTTTTTAAAGGATGCCTGTACGCCTAAGCGTAAGCCGAGACCTCAAGCACCTAGGAAGGTTGTACTCTCTGAGCAAGCAAGTTCCGTGATATCAAGCAACCTTCCACTCAAGTGAACTAACCCAGGAGCGCCCCTGATTTCCTGCAATATCGGGGACATGACGTTTGATAGAGCGCTCTTGGACCTAGGTGCTTCTATCAACCTAATTCCAACAACCCTGTACCACCAATTTGGTTTTGGGGAGCTGACACCAACCCCTGTCACCATCCAGCTGGCTGATAGATCAGTGAAAACCCCGAAGGAGGTTGTCGAGGACGTGATTGTACGGGTCAAGGACTTCTAATTCCCGGTCGACTTTTTGGTGCTCGACATGGAAGTCCCTGAAAAATTACAGAATGCACCCATAATCTTAGGCAGACCTTTCTTATCTACAGCTAAAGCAAACATTGATTGCGACACGGGATGTATGGAAATCGCCTTCGGAGATAGGAAAATCCAATTGGATATCTTCCGGGCGACAAAGTCTTTTGATTGTGATTACATTGAGGAACATGATCCCGTGGAAACTTTAATTGAGGAATGCCTCACCCTCAGTTCTGTCTCAGACCGCCAAACCCGTAGTGACTGTTCTGATCCGTCACCATCATTACCCATGGACCTCTGTAAGGTTGAGTCCCATCACACGACACCTTTTGAAGAGATTGATGTTGATCAACTCCCGCCCTTTCCCTTCCCATCGACTGTGGTCCCACCCGCACCTGAACTTAAACCATTGCCCGAGAATCTCAAGTACGTCTTCTTGGGACCTGACCAGACCTTCGTAGTGATTATTAATTCTCATCTAACTAAGGATCAGGAACTCAGGTTGACTGCGACCCTTTCAGAACATCAGGCTGCCATTGGTTGGACCATTTCGGATTTAAGAGGCATTAGCCCCACCTATTGCACCCACAAGATTTACCTGGAAAACGGGGCCCGACCTTCCCGCCAGATGCAGAGACGTTTAAACCCAAACATGCGGGAGGTCGTTAAAAAAGAAATTATCAAGTGGCTTGACGCCGACATCATCTACCCTATCTCCGATAGCCCCTGGGTGAGCCCCACTCAAGTGGTTCCAAAGAAAGCTGGGCTCACCGTTGTCACTAATGATCATGGCGAATCCATCCCCACCCGCACCACCACCGCATGGTGGGTGTGTATTGATTACAGGAAGCTTAACGAAGCCACTAAGAAGGACCACTTCCCCTTGCCATTCATTGACCAAATCCTTGAAAGATTGGCAGGGAAGAAGTAATTTTGCTTCCTGGATGGATATTCAGGATATAACCAAGTTGCAATTGCTCCGGAAGATCAGGAAAAGACCACATTCACTTGCCCGTATGGCACGTTTGCATTCCGTCGAATGCCGTTCGGGTTATGCAACGCACCTGCGACCTTCCAGCGTTGCATGCTAGCCATTTTTTCAGAAATGGTGGGTGAATACTTAGAGGTCTTTATGGATGATTTCTCTGTATTCGGGAATTCATTCGACCATTGTTTGAGCAACTTGGAGAAAATCCTGAAACGATGTATCGAGGTTAACTTGGTGTTAAGTTGGGAAAAGAGCCATTTTATGGTTCAAGAAGGAATTGTCCTCGGTGACATCGTTCCGCATAGGGGCATCGAGGTAGATCGAGTTAAGGTTGATTTAATTTCCAAACTTCCTCCACCTAGTTCGGTCCGGCAGATTCGCTCCTTCCTAGGACATGTTGGCTTCTACGGAAGGTTCATTAAAGACTTTTCCAAGCTTTTCAAACCCTTGACCGACCTTCTAGCCAACGACGCCATATTCCACATGTCTCCTGATTGCATCCAGGACAATCACACCCTCCGGGACTTAGTCTCCACCGCACCTGTACTTCAACCTCCAGACTGGTCCCAGGACTTTGAGATTATATGTGATGCATCAGATTTTGCCATAGGCGCTGTCCTGGGACAAAGGCAAGACAAGAAGCCCGTGGTGATCTACTACGCGAGCAAAACGTTGGACGAGGCCCAACGTAATTATACTGTCACAGAGAAAGAGTTGCTCGCTGTAGTCTTTGGACTTGAAAAATCCGATCGTACTTGCTAGGATCCCACGTGACTATTTACACTGACCATTCAGCCATCCGGCACCTGTTGGCCAAAAAGGACGCAAAACCCAGGCTCATCAGATGGGTCCTGCTTTTGCAGGAATTTGATCTGGAAATCCAAGACAAGGCTGGATCGAAAAATGTGGTGGCTGACCACCTGTCGAGACTTCATCCAGACCACATTGGACCCTCCCTACCTCTATCTGACGCCTTCCCTGATGAACACATCCTAGCCGTGCAAGACAAGAAAATGCCATGGTATGTTGACTTCGTCAATTACCTGGTTGTAGGACAAACCCCGCACAGCTGGTCCAGACAGCAACGGGATAGGTTCTTGGCTGAGGCCAAGCACTATTTCTGGGATGATCCCATGCTGTTTCGCCTCTGTGCTGATCTGATCATCAGGAGGTGTATCCCCGAAGACGAAGTTCAGAGTGTGCTTTCCTTTTGTCATGACCAAGCGTGTGGCGGCCACTTCTCTGGAAAGAAAACAGCTGCAAAAGTTTTGCAGTCTGGATTTTACTACCCGTCCCTATTTTAGGATGCACACATCTTTACCAAGACTTGTTCATGCTGCCAAACGCTGGGGACCATGACCAAGAAAGATATGATGCCCCTTCAGCCCATTTTGATTGTCGAAATCTTCGACGTTTGGGGTATCTATTTTATGGGCCCCTTTCCACCATCCAACGGCTTCGAGTACATCTTGGTCTCGGTAGACTATGTTTCCAAATGGATTGAAGCCGTCGCCACCCGACGATGCGATCACAGGACTGTCATGGACTTTGTTAAGAAGAATATCTTTTCCCTGTTTGGAATACCCAAAGCTATGATCAGTGATGGTGGAAGCCATTTTATCCATTCCCAATTCCGTGCCCTACTTAGAAAATATGGGGTAAACTACCGCATTGCCACCCCATATTATCCACAAACAAATGGGCAGACTGAGGTCTCCAATAGACAAATCAAGAACATTTTGCAGAAGACTGTGAGACCTGACAGGAAAGACTAGTCCACACGACTTGATGATGCCCTGTGGGCATACAGGACCGCTTTCAAGACCCCGATAGGCATGTCGCCTTATTGCCTGGTTTTTGGCAAAGCCTGCCATCTTCTTGTCGAATTGGAACACCAAGCTTACTGAGCTGTCAAGCAATGTAACATGGATCCCTAGTTAGCCAGTGCGTAAAGGATGCTTCAATTATCTGAGCTCGAAGAAATTCGTCGGGACGCCTTTGACAATAGTCGACTGTATAAGGAGAAAATGAAAGGCGTCCACGACCGACTCATTCATAGAAAAACCTTTGAGCCTAACCAGCAAGTTTGGCTGTTCGATGCACGCCTAAAACTCTTCCCAGGGAAACTCAGGTCCAAATGGACAGGACCATTTCGGGTGGTTAAGCCCTATTCTAATGGGGCGGTTGAAATCGCTAATCTTAACACTGGGCACACTTTTACAGTTAATGGTCAAAGATTGAAGCATTTCCTGGCTTAGGTACCCCCCAAGGAAAGTGTCACCCACGTTGAGGGCTGACACCGAGCACCGCCCAGCTGGAGGCGTTAAACTCAGTGCTTCCTGGGAGGCAACCCAGAGGGTTCAGACTGATTTGGTAGTTTACGTCACTCAGGTACTATCTTTTTGAACCCTTTTGCATCCATGAATCTGCCAATGAGGACATTGTCCAACTTAAGCATGGGGGGTGGTAAATTGCATAATCCTGAGCTCAATTAATCAGTCTGAATGAGTAAATTAATTAAAAAAAAATAAATTTAGGAAGAAAACTTAGGCATTAGAAACTTGTCAATAGTGGAAAATAATACAGAAAGAACTTAAACACTTAGACTTTTCAGGCCATTAGGTTTAATCAGCCCTGGTGTACGTTAAAATATGGATTTAGCGGCGAATCCTTGCAACCTTAAGCTATTCTAATCCACCTATTAAATAAGGTAATAAGTTTACGACTTATCAACTCACCTTCTAACTCAGGAAAATTTTGAGTCTAAGCATCTGCACACATTTTTGCACAGACTCACTTCTCGGAGATTTTGACAAAAATTGGGTAGTTAATGAACTCTCTAGGGTGGTATGGCTGGCAAGTTGTCGTGGGTAACAACCCATTGGCAGGTTGTCTAGAACCCAGCCACAGGCCATTTCTTTTTTGTTGCCTCTAGGTACATTTGAGATCAGGGAAGCCACCTACGAAAAATAAAAAAAAGAAGAAGAAAAGAAAATAAACCACTCTTCACCGCACAAGTATGGCTGGCAAGTGATCGTGGGTAACAGCCCATTGGTCGGTTGTCCAGAGCCCAGCTCAATAATTGCACAAAAAAGACCAAAACACCTAAGGAAGAAGCAGGGAAGTAGTACAAGCCGGGGAGATATACACCGGAAAAATCATTGTGTTGACCCCAATTAAAACAAATGTAGGGAGAAAGCTACCAATCGAACAAATACACCTTCAGGCAAAATTTATTTTCTTTTCCGGTCACCTAGAGGCGTAGAAACTCGAAGTCTGTCTCAATTACCGTTAAGTGAGTCTATCACAACATTCACACCAAGATGCTTAGCACTTTGGGTTTTGACCGAGTTTTGGATGGGTTGGGTAGCCGTAAAAAGTTACCAACCCACACTGAATTCCGAAAAAAATTCTAAAAAATATATATATACGTATACATATGTATAGTTATATATACATTAAAGCAAGGATTCAGGGGATTCGTATTTTGGCAGACACACGGGCACTGCTTAGTCTTTGTAGATTAAGATCTTCGTATATTTCCTCTTATTGACAAGTAACGAAGTGCCTAAGCAATTACTTCTTGAATTCTGCAAGGAAATAAAGACTAGAATAAACCTTGCTAGGGACTAGCAAGGAGTAAGCAAGGGGGTATGATAACACTACACAAGGGGGTGGTAATTATGTTGAGTATGGCCCATCTTTAGAATAATAGGCACAACATAAGTAGAATAGGAGCATTGCATGCATTATGTACCAAGATTTCTTATAAACTGCATTAATGGCCATTTGTGTAAGCATCTGTCAAAGCAAGCCTCAGATGAGCAATCGGACCGCACGGGTGGATTTAGAACGACGAACGGAGTCCAACGGGCTCAAGATCGGCCAAATCCGACATCCGAAGCTCCTACAATGTGCCCAAGAAGTTCTGACCGTTGATTTGGAGATCAACGGCCCAGATTGCGCCACGTCAGCCCACCCCCGCGCTCGCCGCGCCTTCGCCGGCCGAGATCATATCTCGGCCGTCGATCTTCGATCGAACGACCGAGATTCACGCGCCCGCCCGCGGTTGCCGCGACAAAGCGCGGGCGTGGCGCAACGGTGAGCATGCACACCCGCACCCACGCGACGCGGGTTCGAGCCGCGCGGAGTGGGAATTGAAGACGGGCGACGGGTGCGGAGAAATTGGGCCGCCCGATCAGCAGCGGGCGGCCGGGATCCTGCCATGTGGCGTGACCGCAGCTCACGAGCATCCACGTGCGCGCGCACGCCGGGCGGAGACGCGTGCGAACACGCGCGCCCGAGGCACGATCCTAGCGCAGCCGAGGAGGATTCTCAGTCGTTCGATCTTCGATCGGACGGCTCTCGTTCAACAGCCACGGATCGCGCGAAGAGAAGAAACGAGGCGGGCGGCTGACTGACGGCTGAAGGCACGGGAAGATTTGATTGGGAATGGATCAAGGACGCATGCGATGGGTGGCAATGATGGCTTGAGTTCTTCGCCAACAGTGGACAGCAACGACTTAGGTGTTTTGGTGAAATTGCGAGGAGATCCTTAAGGCGAAGGGGTAGAAGAATTGTGAAGGAACCCATAAGTAAAGGAATTTATAGCAGCGTGGTCCTTGATCATTTGCAAAGGGGCCCCTATGGATTTCAGAATGGTCCTTGAGACTATCAAATAGGTCCTGGAATGGTTTTGAATGTGAATAAATGTATGTGACCTAAGGACCTAAATGTAATCTAATAAATGCAAGGTCCTAATGATGTCAAAATGCCACCTGTTTTTCTTGAAGCCTAATTGAGGATTTATGAAGTCAATTTCACCTTTGATTTGAACTTTTGAATCCAAATGAATAGAATATCTCATTTTATGACCTAATTTTACATTTTTAGCACAAATTTGATGTTTTAGGTCATTTCTGTTATTTCCCACACTTAAGCTATTTCATGTGTTAATTATGTAGTGTTTAACATTGTTTCTAACTTAACGTAGGCATTTTAGCTATGATAAACCACACCTCATCATCTAACATGTGTACTGCAGGGTAGGAGACAAACTCACCTTCTCAGAATGCTAGTTCAGCCAATACATTGAACTTGCCTTCTGAGAAGATGAGTTCAGGTTACATGAGTGACACTAAACTGGCCTTCTAAGAAGACGAGCTCAGACATGGGAAAGCTGTTTGAAACTCGCCTTCAAAGAAGGAGAGTTTAAAGCTAAACAATAACTCGCCTTCACAGAAGGTAAATTTACCACAACATCACCCCCTTGGCACCCTCCAGGTGAGGAGATGGTGGCCATTTTAAATTTACCTTCACGAGTTCAAAGCTAAACAAAAACTCGCCTTCACACAATAAAAGTTTATCACAATAATCATCCCCTTAACACTCTATGCAAGGGGGAGATTGTACCCATTTAAAACTCACCTTTTTTAAAGACAAATTTACCGCTGCATATTACTAAATAGAACCCACCCACCCAAGCACATTTAAAGAGTTAATTTTTTCAATAATTATATTTTGAATTTTTTTCTCTCCTCTTCCTTTCCTTCTTCTTCTTCCCCTGCTACTTCTTCTTCACACGCTCGAAGAACCCATCACCTTCACCAGCACACCTCACCTCGACGCCACCGCCGACCACCATCTTCACTGCCTAACACTACCGGCGTCCTCGTCAAGGTTAGCCGCACCCACGCCGACGTTCACGCACTACTCCAACGCCCCCACGCTCCACGCCAAGAACCCAAACCCGCCGGCCTTGGGCTCGTGGACCGGCCAACTCCGGCCGCCTCGGTATGTACCTCCACCACCATCTAGCTCGCCCTCCTCCGGTGCATCACCACCAGCAGCCTCGCCGCCGTCGACGTCCTTCCTCTCGCGCACACCTCCTCCTCTCGAATCCCCTGTGTTGGCACAGTAACGTGGCTATTAGGTTTTTTGCATGGAGCACTGTTTATTTATTTATCAATTATTATATTAACATGAGTGCTACGGCTTCTATGCTATCTCCCCCTCTCTTCACGGTTAAATGAATTAATTGATAGAGAGATTGATTCTTGATATATATATATATATATATATATAATTCTTTATTCCTGAATTCAAATCTAAGGAACGTAGCTGGGTAAAATTTGTGAATTTTATTAGGTTCGTACTTGCACGTGAAAATGAACTAATTAATCACTTAAAATACAATGGAAACATTTAATTTTTATTATTATTTTGTTAAGCAAAAATCAACCTATCAACTATGGTGAAGGGAAGAATTTCTGTAGTGGGTACAATTTCATCATTTAACTCGAGAGGCTTTTCAGTGGCATGTATATTTCTTGTTGTATGCATGTCTCAATTGATATTTTGTTATAGAGATATTAATTTAGATGTTTTGTTTTTGTATGGAAGGTAGGCATAATATGGGCCCAACTAGTCATACACCTGTTTTACCTCCTTTCCCTTTGTTTCTAGGTATTGCATATTGGTGCAGACCGCCAAATATGTAAGGGAAGTAGCACTGGTAATGTGAGTGATAAGTAATGTTAGTAGCTACATATCATAGATTCCTATGGGTTTTTGTATCAAGCTTTGTTAGAAAAGAGTGAAGTCTTCACTTTTTGTGAATCGAGGGAGACCTCTTTGATCAAATGTATATTTGACAAATGCTGGCTTTCTCTGGTGCATAAATTCAAGCATTGATTAGTGCATTTATTGTGTGATTGGCAAGTGCATCATTTGGTATTTCATATTGTGTCAAATGCTTTTGATTCATCATTTGGTATTGTGATTAGCAAGTGCGAATTGGTAAACAATACCAAAATTTAACAGATTCAAGTTTTTTACCAAACGCCTGAAGATTGATATTTGATTGAAATTGGTACATGATAATGATTAAACTAAAGATTAATGGTAGAGATTGTAATGGTATTCATCTGGTTAATGGCTCCTAATTATTTTAGCAGATACATCTTTGATTACACATTTGCTTTTATCCTTTGCCAGTTTCAACTGTTAGACAACTCCAAATTATGACACAAGCAAGGTTGCTGTTAGGTGCTTGAAGTTTTTTCTTTGATTTCGATTGAAATTGGTACCTAAGAATGATTACGTGTGAGATTGTAACAACATTCATCTGGTTAATAGCTCCGAGTTATTTTAGTAGATATATTTTCGATTACACATTTGTTTTATCCTTTGCTAGTTTCAACTATTAGGCAACATGCAAGATTTGTGTCAGGTACTTGAAGTTTTTTCTTCGATTTTGATTGAAATTGGTACCTAATAATGATTACGCTAAAGAATTATTTGTGAGATTGTAATAATATGTATCTGGTTAACAACTCCTAGTAATTTTAATAGATATACTTTCAATTATACATTTGGTTTTATCCTTTACCAATTTTAAAACTGTTAGGCAACTTAGAATTGCAAACTCTCTTGGATGGTTCTACGTCATAGTGGAAAGATTAGTCACATATGGCATAGTTGACTGTTGCAAACAACTACATTCTTGCACTAGATAGTAAATAGGTAGATATATACCTTGAAGATTGTAGCAATTTGTTCCTTGAGGTGCACGATGTTGACCTCCATTTTCTGCTTCTCCTCTAGAAGTACTTTATTCTTGGTCTCTAGATGTTGATGCTTCTCTCTGAGTGTTAGCATATAGTATTCTTATATTTTTTATACTTTTCTTGAATTGGCTAATGGGTGTTTAGTTCCTTAGGGGTAGTTGTACTTTCAACCCTTTGGTCTCTCTCTCTCTCTATAAGAGAACCTAGGGTTTTCTATAATGATTTGAGTCATTTCATCCAAGTTAGTATCAAAGCATCGGTCCTAAACCGTGACTTTCGGTATCCCACCCCTCAAGGCCTCCGAACCCTAACACCACATCCCGTTCTCCTGTCTCTCTCTCTCTCTCTCTCTCCCTCCCTCGGTGTCGGTGCACGGGCCTCTCTCCACTGGCAGCGGCGGCAGCGACAACGGTAGTGACGCTTGACGCACAGCAGGCCTCACTGCGACGCTACGGTGGCGACAATGGCAAAAGCCCGGCGATGCTCTGCGGCAGCCAGCAGCGATGGTGATGACCATCAGAGGCGACGCTGTGACGATCTGCGGTGCTGTGGTGACCATCTGCAGTGGTGGCAGACTGTGTAGAGTGGCGGTAGAGGCTGCGCAGGGTGACCTGGTCCCTGTGCAGGCCATAGGCGGTGGTAGAGGTTGCGTAGGGTGACCTGGTCCCTATGCAGGCCATAGGTGGTAGTTGTGAAGGGCTTCTCGCCCTAATTTAGGGGCAGCAGTCCTCGCAGTGGCTGCGAGAGGGAGCCTAGGTCTCCTTGGGCCCATCTCGGGTGTTCTCCTTACACCCGGGTTAGGCCAATGTCAGTCTAAGGGGGCCTCTTATCATTGATGTAGATTTGAATCCGTTTTGTTTCAGTTCTGTTAGTGTTCGACAAACAAAGATATGGTTTTCTCTAGTTTTATGGACTGTTTTTGGGGTGTGTATGAGGGTGTCTGTGGATTGCAACAGTATACTAGAGGGGAGGGGTGAATAGTATCGCTCAAATAATTCAAATAAAGAATAAATCTACAAAAGAATCAAGCACATATTACACTTGGATTTATAGTGGAAATCTAAATCGGGTGAAAACCACTATCTAAGCCTCTCAAATTAAGATTTTTCCAACTAGGCGAAGCTAGTTAATTCATTAACGTACCACTTGAACGAGAGTGGCACAATTTCTTTACAACGAACTCTTCTCTTACATCTTGAAGAGAAGCAACAACAACTGATTTCTCCCGACAACTTGGGATCCATTAATTAAAAGCAACAATATAAAGAACAATAAAGACCTATGGAACCTCAATAAAAGTCAAACCAGAGTTTCAGCGGAGGTTTGAATCGTCGTGCTTTGGAAGGAGTAAAAATAGGAGCACAGAAGCACTTGGAGAAGCACGAGAATCTCTTTGGTTTTGAATAGTTTTTCTACTTGAGTGTTTTGAAAAAAGGTGCGTACAACCTCTATTTATACTAGCAAATCGATCTGAAAAGGAAATCCAATTGGTTGATCAATTAAGGTAGATTGGTCGATCCAAATGAGGTTTGGTCGATCAATCTGGTTATTTGATCGATCAATTATTGGTCAATCAATTGGCTTAAATGGTCGATCAAAAGTGTATTTAGTAACTTCCTAAAATGGGCTGATTTGATCGATTAATTAAGTTGGTTGGTCGATCAATTAATTTAGTTGGTCGATCAATAACCTTAAAAACTTATTTTTAATATGAGGTGTGAAAATCCGTTTGAAACTTATTTTGAGGTTCCTTACAAATATTCTAGACTCAATAAAGATAAAAAGGACACTGAGATATGGATCAGCATTTTTCTAGCTTTGGTCCATGAAAGAAGCTTTGATTCGTGAGAAAGAGTCCTGAAATATTAGTCTTGCAAATGTATCAAAACAGATGTATTTACAGTGTATTCCCCTTATTGATGGTTGTTTGGGGTGTGTATTCCTTATATTGCATGACTCTTGGGGTGTATATTCCTCATTTTGTTTGGATGTGGTCTGCTTGACACCTATGGCAGAATCTGTGAGTTTGGTGCATTATGAGCATTATAGGAGCCACATGAAGCAGGGTGGCTGATCGACTCTGGTGCGTCACAGCATCTGTGTGGTGATCAGATCTATTTTCGTTCGCTATAGTCTGTTCCCCTAGGAAGGACTGTACAGGTGGCTGATGGTAGATACACCCCAGTTATGGGTAAGGGGGAGGTGTCTGTGACCCCCAGTTTACAGATGTCTGGTGTGTTGCATGTGCCGGAATTCCCACTGAGTCTGTTGTCAGTGAGTAGAATCACGAAGGATCTCAATTGCAGAGTGATCTTCGATGATGTCGAATGTTTTGTTTGGGACAAACTCACCGTGAGGATTGTTGTTAGAGATACGGAGGAGAATGGCGTTTACCATCTAGAACAAGTGCTGTTTGCAAGAGTTACTCGAAGTGATAGCGGGAGTGTTCTACAGTGGCATGTTCGTTTTGATTACTTGTCTTTAGATCGCCTTAGGAGGGTGATACCACATATTTCCCCTGCTGCTACCATACAGTGTGATGCTTGCCAATTGGGCAAGCACCATCGATCATCTTTTCCAGCTAGCAGCTCTCCTGGATCCTCGACATTATTTCAGTTGCTCCATATGGATGTATGGGGATTGAGTAGAGTCCTAGACTGGATGGGACATTGATGCTACCTGGTTGTCGTAGATGATTTCTCTAGAGCCACATGGGTGTTCTTGCTGAAGAGCAAGGCAGAGGTTGGAGAATGCATAGAGACTCTTTTCTGGAGATCATCACACAGTATTCAGCCATAGTAAAGATGGTGCAGACTGATAATGCTCTTGAGTTCTACACTGCCAGACTTAAGGAGTTCTATAGGACCTGTGGGATTGTCCACCGGACCACTTGTTCTCACACTTCACAGCAGAACAGGGTCGCAGAGCAGAAGCACATGCATTTGTTGGATGTTGTCTATACACTATTGATTCATCAGAATGTGCCGTAGAGATACTAGGGAGATGCAGTTCTGATAGCGACTTATCTCATCAACAGGATGCCCAGCCCAGTTCTTCACGAGTAGATACTGGTTCTTCTTCTGCATCCAGACGATGAGTTATTTCATGTGCCTTCTAGGACCTTTGGATGTGTTGCATTCGTCTATGTGTCGTCACTTGGTCGTGACAAGTTGGCTCCTTGCACTATCAAGTACGTATTTTTGGGGTACTCTAGGACACAGAAGGGGTACCGTTGCTATGATCCTCTGTAGAATAAACATTATGTTAGCACTAATGTGACTTTCCATGAGGATACACCATATTTCTCAGTCACTGGACAGAGGAGCTCTTGTAATGATGTTGCCTTTTTTCCCCTGCCTGTTTTGTGTACAGAAACTCAGGTGTCTACTTCTCAGTCCAGACCTACAATTGATAGACAGCGAGCTCTTCCTCCCTGGATAACTTTGAGAGATTACACAAGCCATTACATACCTATCACAGGCATCACACTACTTTTCAGAGGCCTCCTCCCTCACCAGCAGCTGATGGTTTACAGGTAGTTGAGATGGTACCTGACGCTAGTGACAGTTTGGTTAAACCTGACTCCCTCGACGGTGTAGATCACCACAGTGGTGAGGCTACTTTTGTAGCGACTCATTAGAGGTACCAGATGATTCAGATCTCCCTATTGCCATTAAGAGGGCACTACGCACCTGTGAGTCCAAATACCGAGCTGCAGGTAGCTTGGCTACTGATGGTCTTGCTCCTCAGTTTAGTATCTTTTGCTAGGCACTTACAGTGTTACACATTCCGTCTACCTACCAGTAGGTCATGCTTGATCCAAAGTGGCGTCAAGTTATGGAGAATGAGATGGCAGCACTTCGGAGTAGACAGACTTGTGATCTCATCTCACTTCCTACTGACACATGACTGGTTGGCTCCCAATGGGTCTTTTCCTTGAAATACAACATTGATGGGTCTATTTCGAGGTATAAGACTAGGTTAGAAGCAAAGGGATTCACTCAGACATATGGGGTGGACTTCTTTGATACTTTCTCCCTCGTTGCGTGGCTTGCCAATGTCCGGATACTTATTTTTGTTGCCGCTCACAGAAATTGGCCATTATACCAGCTTGATGTGAAGAATGCCTTTCTCTATGGCGATTTTCAGGAGGAGATTTACATGCAGCAACCTCCGGGTTTCGAGGTTAAGGGGGTGTGTGTGCAGAGTGAGGAAGGCAATCTATGGATTGAAGTAGAGTTCCAGGGCCTAGTTCTAGAAGTTATCAGAGGTGTTCCACCAAATTGGTCTGAGGCGCTCTACTTCAGATCACTCCTTATTTACTAGGAAGACTGATAGGGGGACTGTGGCACTCTTGGTATATGTTGATGATCCTATCATCACCAGGGATGACAGAGATGGGATAGACAAAGTTAAGAGGCACTTATCAGAGAAGTTTGTCATGAAGGATCTGGGACAGTTGAGGTATTTCTTAGGCATTGAGGTTGCACGTGGTAGGGATGGAGTAGTGCTCTTGTAGAGGAAGTATACTCTTGATTTTCTTCAGGAGATTGGCAAGTTAGTAGTTAAGGCTGCAAATATTCCCATGAATCACATGGTCCATTTATATGATGAGAAATATGAGGTGGGTGATAGTAGGGCTTACAGGCAGTTGGTGGGTAAGCTCCTTTACCTCACCATCACTCATCCAGACTTGTCTTTGTCGGTTGGTAGGCTTAGCCAGTTTATGGATAAGCCAACTAGGTAGCACTGGGAGGCTGCAATGCAGGTGCTTAGGTATGTGAAGAAAGCACCAGGACGAGAACTATTGTTCCGTAAGGAATGCCCATGGGGATTATAGCATGCTCTGATGCTGATTATGCTGGCTGTGTTGGGGACAGAAAATCTATCACAAGGTTTTGCACCTTTGTTATAGGCAATTTGGTTACCTAGAGGAGCAAGAAGCAAGTGGTTGTATCTAGATCCAGTGCGGAGTTAGAGTACAAGGCCATGGCCCAGACAGCCGCTGAGATGGTTTGGGTCAAGCCAGTTTTGTCAGATCTTCATGTTCCTCTAGATAGCTCTATGGAGATGTGGTGTGACAATAGAGTAGTGACCTACATTGCCAACAACCTTATGTTTCGCGAGAAGACAAAGCATGTAGAGATTGACTGCCATTACACTCGAGATCTCATTTAATGTGGGACATTATATATCACGAGTGTCACTTCTGAGGAGCAGGCTAAAGATGTCTTCACAAAGCTCCTTGCGAGATTTGCCTTTGAGGCGTGTTGTTCTAAGCCAAGTATGATAGATATTCATGCTCCAGCTTGAGGGGGAGTGTTAGCATATAGTGTTCTTATATTTTTTATGCTCTTCTTGTACAGGCTTATGGGTGTTTAGCTCCTAAGGGGAAGTTCTGTACTTTCAACCCTTTAGTCTCTCTTTCTCTATATAAATGAGCCTAGGGTTTTCTATAATGATTTGAGTCATTTCATCCAAGTCTGATGTTATGCATCATTTCCTTTCTTGGAGGAGGCTGTTGTCATTTTTAAGTTTGTCGAGCTTGTCCTCCAATGTGGTCACTTTGTTACTAAGTTCCTCCTCAATTCTTCTATCCTTGGCTCTCTCCGTGAGAGACAACATCTCCCTCGCCACTCTCGTAGGAAATTTCCTTTGTCTTCATGAAAGAAGAATGTTGGATGTAAGTGTTTAGAAGGGTTTGAAGCTCACGTCGAAGCTTATGTGTTTCTTTTGCATCATCCTTCAGTAGATGCCTGTTTTTTCCTTTCCTTCTTGTGTTTCTTTTGATTTTACATGTTCTCTTGCATGTTTACATCTGCGTCCGTCCTAGAATTACTCTCTTCGTAACAAGTGGTAGAAAACAACCTTCTGCCAAATGGGAAAAAGAGTTTACATTGATACTCCTATTCCCTTTGATCACTGCCATTCCTCTTTTCTCTAGAAAACTTTTGACTTGCTTGCTTCCTTTGCTTCTTGTACCTCTCTGAAATATAGTCTTAGACTTATAATTACTTTCTTGCTTCCTCTGGTCCTTGCTCCTCCCTGAAATAGTCTCTAGCTTATAATTTCTTGTGTTTCTTGGGGAAGAAATTTGTTAGAATGTTGGAAGAAGGGGACTTAGTATACACCCTAGTGGTGAATTATATGTCTTGATTTTCTTTGCTTTACTTTTCTTCTTTGGATGAGCTTTCTCAGTTAATTCTGTTGTCTCCCTGGTGTTGAAAGGTTGTTTTACTAGTATGTGGATGGCCATAGGAGTAAGTAGCATATGCAAGGTAGGGCTAAATTGTAATTGACCTATAAAAGATACTGGGATGGTACCTGCTACCATCTATCATTTCAACGTCATATCAAATTCAAATTTAAATTTATGCACTATAAAGATGTTCGTCCCAGATGGTTTTCTCACTTCTTTACGGCGCTTCCAAGCGAACCATGACCTCTATTTACACGAGCTTTCTCCATCTGATTGTGTTTGCACCAATGTTAGTAGGGTAGTTGAATCGTCATTTGCAAGAAGATGCCATCTAAGGGCTTAGTTTCAAAAGTTGAACAACTGGGTGAATTATCTAGTTGTGCATTACATGCTGAATAACAGGTAATGTGCTTTTGTAATGTTCCTATGAAACTTCAAATAGATGATTTCTCGCTCAGGGAAATGGCAAAAGATACGATTCACTATGTTGGTTGAAATGAGGCACTGAGCAATCTAAAATTGACTTGTTGGTTTGCAACGATTTTGTTGCATTTTTTTTAATGTTTGTTACGATACAGGTGTGCGACTTTAGGGTACATTTATATGAATTATGTCCCACAGATAAGGTTTCTTCTTTCACAGGTAGTGGATTTTCTGAGTTGCCAACTTCAACGCGTTGTGCTAGACTATTGGCAATGCGAGGGTTGTCTGGAAGCAAAAAATGTTGAGATTAAGGCCCTAAAAGAGAAGTTGGAGAGGAACTGAGCCAACCTCTGCAATTACGAGCATGGTGTGACCCTTCCATCATCTCCACTCATTGACAGTAACTTTAGTGGTTGCTAAGGATTATCGGATTTTGCAGTTGACTGTCCATTTACTAGAGAATCTTATGTATGTTTGCAGTTGCCTGCCTGCCTGCAATGGGATGTAACTATTATGTGTAACTTTGTTCTTATTTTCAATCATATCTCCTGAATCTAAAGTTAATAAGTACTTGTTTTGTTTGGTGTGAGATTGTTACGTTTTGAGCCTTTGCTTTTTATTGCAGTGTTTTGATTAGTTTATGGATTAGGACGTGTAAAACTTTGAGAAATAACATATTAATGATTACATCAAAAAAGTCACATGAAATAATATATTAGTGTGCACCAAGCAGTGTACGATTCCTGGGTTTTACGAGAAGTATCCTTGATCTATGAAATCAATGTGCCAAAAAAACGTAAGTTTATGCACTTGCTACTAGTGGAGGTATGTTTTATCACCTGCCAATAATAGTTTGTCTCAACAAATAACTTTGTTCTTTTCACATTGGGGTGGTGAAGTATCTAGTCTTGACCAATCATAAGATGTATTTAGTCCTCCACTTGTGAACGTCCTTGTTTGTTGTCAGTTCCATGCATGGAAAGTGTGCTTGGATGCATTCAATGAATCTCATCAACTAGATCCCATCATCATAGTCGTCATCTGAAGTGGGAAGGGGTAATTGGCAAAAATCTTGAAAGCCCACTCTCCTATTTCGTTTGAGGTTCTTGCCAATTGGCAGAAGGGAGCTGTTTAGTTTGAAGATCTCGCCAATTTGTTCAAGGTTCTTGCCAATTCGTTCAAGGTTCTCATTCTGAACGGCAATAGAGAAGGATGCTAGGAAAATTCGGACATCTTACTCATTAAATGATGTGGGTTGTGTCCCTAGTAGGATTTGAACAAGTGCGTTTATGACTTGCAAAGAAGTTTGAAACAATAGGAATAAGCTTTAAACTAAGGAATGTTGTGGATGCATGGATGTGTTTTGGTACATATTGTAGCATGAACGGGCCTCCAACTTCTAGTAGTTGAGTAAGTTCTTTGAGATTGACCATGTATTCATACTTGGTGTAAACCGCTACGTCTATTGTCTTGCTCTTGTCTATCAACTGTTGGATAATGTTCACATCTGGTAGTGAAAGGTCTTGCAACAGTTCTTTTTCAATAGTATAGATTGTAATATTTTTTGCAACTCTGCCTGTACCAGCTGCTACTTGACTTGATTTTGGTTTTTTGTCTGGGAACAAGTTCTTCCCTTTGTCTGTCTGAACTTTTTAACACTTTTGAGTTCTTTCCTTGATTCTCTTCACAAGTGATCGAATGTTTAGAGTTCTTTCCTCTGTTACTTCATTTGATGTGGGAATCTGATTATTTCATGAGAAATTTCATATTCCCTTGTATCTTCATGGAAAAAAAGAAAGATCAGTATGTTAGGTGATTTTACCATAATATGCCATAAATTATCTCTGGGGCTCTTACGAACTATGTTTTTTCCGTTGCCTAACAAAGTATTTGCATTCTCACATCCCATCCACCCCAATTTCATAGCTGTCCAATTTGAATTCCCCCTTCCTAATTCCAATTGTGTACTCTATTCAGTTCTAATCTATTCTCTATTCATCCTATCTGTTATATTTGAGATCTATTTGCTAATAAGTTCTCCAATAGCCTTTGCTTTCTTTTCAAATTGCCTACAGGTCATTATTTCCAACAAAATATATATGGGAATCAAGTGGATGGGATAAGTGGTGTTGGAAGTGGTGTAGGAACCAACTTTGTAGGTTCTCCAATAGCCTTTGCTTTCTTTCAAATTTCCTACAGGTCATTATTTCCAACAAAATATATATGGGAATCAAGTGGATGGGATAAGTGGTGTTGGAAGTGGTGTAGGAACCAACTTTGTAGCCTAGAAGTGGTAATTTACACTAAGTGTTAGTTAACTCAGTTTAGCAAAATGGAAACAGGAGAGGTCTACCCCTTTTTATTTTTAACTATGAAGAGAGGACATCCCCTGTTGGTATTCACGGTGGGATTAGTAAACAAGGGTTAGCATGCAAATGGAGGAATAAAGGGAAGGATTTTCCCTCCAATAAACAGGAAAACAAAGCTTATCCTCTTGAATGGGGGGATAATCACCTTTCAACGTGGGTTTAGCCAAACTCAAGTTAACGTAAAACCCGAGCTATTTCATTCCTTTTGGTAAGTGGGAGTTATCTCCTCTTTTTGGGGGGATAACTCCCAACATAGATGCATTAGGCTAGTTTACGTCAAGAGTTTGTTAACCTGAATTTGGAAAGTAGAAAGAAGTTTAATTAACCTCCTCTTAGCATTTACTTCAGAAGAAGTGACAACCTCTGGTAGTTTTTACTTGGGTAAGAGGGGATAAGTTGGAGATTATCCTTTGATTTGATAGGTTGGAAGAGAGGAAAATATGGAAAATAAGTCATCTCCACAGGGGTTCGACTAAAGCCGAGCTAAATCCCACATGCAGGTTTAGATATCTCACACCATAATCCCCAACGTTAGAGTTGGTTAGGAATTATTACATTATAAGCAGTTTGGGGTTGGTCTTAAATCAAACTCAACAACTATTTAAAATTGATATTTCTCAATTAAGCTTGAATACTTACAATCATGCTAAGTCTAATATCCATTTTATCTGTGGGAGACAAATGGCAACTGTCTCTGGGTTCTGATTTGTTAATCGTTTCCACACTTTGTAAATCTTCACTCTATTTACTGGTTTATAGCTCAATTTTTATTGGATTTAGCATTTCAACAGGGGATCCATAATACACATACCTAGAATCGTACATCTACTTTGTCCTGCTTTTGATACGTCAGAAATACTTGTTTGATACAAGAATGCAGGGAATCTTTACTTCATTTAGAAACTAGGAAAGAGGATCTGGATTAAGAATAACGGCTGTTGGGCTCCACTATTCAGGTCTCCACATGGGCATATGCTAACGCATGAATTATGTAACATCTCCTGTAGCATGTGTCACGTGATAAATGTAGTAAGTCAAGAATTAATCAGTTTATGGATGGGCCTGCAAGTGCATTTTAATAAAAAATTGCAACCCCAATTTTAGTTCTAATGGTATGACTTGAATATGTTCCGCAATATACGGGTCCATGTCTTAATTCTTCACATGAATTTCGTGACATCTTCTGTTCACACGGTTAGTGTAGTGACTGTCATGAAGCAAAAAAAATAGATCTGTAAGGACATTGTGAAACCAAAATTACTGCTACATTAGCTATAAATAAACATGGTAACGAGAGCTTCAAAAGATCGATGTTGGGTATAGATTAATCGGAATCCCAATTCCCAACTGCATCCCTCTGATTCGCAGATGTGGTCACAGATTAAAATGACAGGTCAGAAATGATCTGTTCAGCAGCAGCGGCAGTTGGGACAGCTCACAAATCCATGTTAATAGACATGACAGGTCAGAATAGATCCGCTCAATTGACACACACACGTGGGACCTTTTCTCAACAAGAAGAAGAATAACAGGTCTAATATTATAAGGTAATAATGTGCGAAGGATGGAATTTTGAAGTGTGCAATAAATATCTATTCACAAGTTGTTCATTAGTGAATGGTTGGTGTCTTTTTGATTGTTGGAATAACATTCACTAAAATTGTGATAGATCAGAAGGCAAAACTGCCTTTCTTTCTTCTTTGAAATAAGGAAAGAGACCACTTGGCGCAGGTTTCCTTCAATCCTGGTTGTAACTAATGTTAGAAAATTAGCACAGGAAGTCATAACTCATGATGAAGGCAAACTTAAACAGAACTTGCTATTCACGTATATTGGGTCATGTCTTGCAAAGTAAGTTTGTACTATCGAGGTGATGTCTTTTGACTTAGCTAGTGATTCTGTCTGAGTCAAATTTAAAAGAATCTGTATAAGTCCATGTATTTGAGAACTGTAAGTAATTTTATTCGATCTACTTGCTCGTTAGTTTCCTTGTCGAGTTACTAAGGAGGAATGCTCAAGTTTTATGAACTAAGTTCTTTATTTATTACAGAGGGAAAACCCCCTCCCCATTTTAAGAGTAAACATCGCTAACAATAATAAGGATTTAGGAGGAAGGGAAATTAATTATTCATCCTAACAACTCCTTTACTAAGCACACCCTCCATAGTCATATTACTTAGAGGTCAACTTTATTAATTGGGCACTTGCTCTCATGATAAGGGAGAGGTCAACTTAACTGGGCCAGATAAAAATACAACATTAATTCTATTTGAAGGCTATGTTGAAATTTATTCAAGGTTCACTCATTATATCTAGCCATCATATCTGAAGACTGTTCTTTCCACATAGCAAGGACCTAGTCTCTCCCTCCAAGAAAAAGCTTCAGTTCAACAAATATATAACTCCAACTTGAGCTCAACAATAACACTCCAATCCTTGAATGTAATATGGCAAGATGCTCGAACACTTGAGCACCAAATAAAACTTTCTAAATTACAAGTTACTGGCTGCAGAAGTTACCAAATAATATAAACAACATAAAGTTGGAAATTGCAATTAATGAAAATTAATACCTTGCCTGTTTGCATAAACATGCATCTTACTACAACAATATTGCACCTCCATCGTCTGGATAAATAAAAAAAAAAAATCTAGAAAGATGAGGAACGAGCCCCTGCAATAACAAGGAAGGAAAATAAAACAATAAACAATTTCGTAAGTACTATTAAATATTAGGGTTTCCACAAGTCTATCTATTAGACATCCATTTAGGTTATAGGCATTTAATCCCAAAGATTGATCTTTTCTTAGGTGTACGTTGTTGTACTTGGAAGGATTTATAATAGTGTTGGATGTTCCAAAATGCAAATTATTCTCTCAATTATGAGAAAGTGATGATGTTCAATGATGCGGGAGATTCCTGTAAACTCATGCCTAAGGAACAAATATGCAATGTGTCATGAAGAACTAGGGTCACACTAATTAATGATCGGGATGCATGGGATATATGGACCAATTATAAGGGGGGATGGAATGAGGAATAGGGAATGTTCAAGTCAACCTTGATGGTATGTTAAACACTATGGGCGTCAGGCTAGAGGAGACAAAAGAGAAGATCAGATGGGAGACATAGTAGCAGTCTATGACTTGGATGCAGAATTTCCTTGGGTTAAAGGGACTCTCCTTCATTGAACTCAACCATTCATTATTGGTGGATAATTTTGTATACTACTCATCTATTTCAAAGATTAAATAAATGAGAATCATAATTATGTTTCACATATTCAAATAGTTATCTTGTGGCCACATGCATCATTTGTTGTCTTATTCATCAAAGCCATGGCAATGCCACATTTATGTGGGGAGACCCAAGGGAAGTCATGATTTTTATTGGCTCTACTAGTTAAGTCATATTTTTGGAATCTTAGTGTGGATTTATGTATGTTTGATGTTGTATAGTTTATCTCATACTATATATTTTCATATATCATAAACTATATGTGCATGAATGTGGATTTATGGTGTGTATAATATTTCTTTCTTATGCATGAATTTGTTTGTGTTTGTGATTATACACTTTGAATGTGCAAATGCACAATGGGGAAACATAATGTGCCTCAAGATATAGGTATTAATCACATATGCTTTTGTGTAAAATGATTTTTTTTTGAAGGAAAAAAATGGTGGAGTCATGGAGTAGAAAGTGGAAGGAAGATGTATATTCTAGTTGTAATTATAGAGTAGACATTGATTTGTAGGTGGATGCAATGCTTTTGAGGAAAATGAAGCATATATAAAAGTCTCTATCTTGATGTTTAAATATCAGCATAAGGCCTATCTAACCGTGTGATAAACATTGAATTATGCACCTAAATAGTGAAATTTGGATCCATTGTTGACATTTAAGTGTCAAGGAGTGATGCATATTTTGATGTTTACTGTTGAGGAGCTCTTTATTCTTGATGTTTCATGCAAATAACAAAACATGTGATCCATCTCGACATTGCTTAAGTGTTGAGACTACTTGGATACTTCGATATTTTTTAAGAACATCAAAATTTATGATTCTTTCAATGCTTGTTATGAAATGCATTACAAAAAAAATCTCAACAAAGTTAATTTTGATGTCAATGCTTCTTTTGACCTATATCAACCTTTATGAAATGTTTAGATAAGGGTTGGAGTCTCTCAAAGCGCATTTGATCTAGGTTAAAGTTCCAAAAAAATATGCATAAGGCTTTGACAATTTTAATAGCATGGAAAAATTTATTGCAAGGTTTCCATCCAATCAAGTAACATTAGATTTGATCTAAATTCAACTATTGATCCAACCCATTCATGAAGATGACAATGATAATGGTGATGATATTTTATCAAGGAAATAGAAAAAATATGCTTCTAATTATTCTCAACCTAGCCTTAAATGTCAAGAAACATTTTTTCCCCATTTTTTGATTGCCAACTAATCAAAGTAGTGTCTCTCTGGGAAGTTCTTTACCTTAGCTCTTTCCTTTTCTATCACCTGGATCATTATAACCTTGGGCCTACAACCATCATTCTACGGTAGAGGTCCCCACTCCCCTCCTTTTCACTCCAATTTTCATCCTCTACCTATTTTACCTTTCCTTGCTAATTAAGCAATAGGAAAATTCTGCCTATTTCTTATGGTCATGGGTGTCAGCTCATCTTATAAATTATGCTCTCCCCTAATTTCCTCCTTTGTTGGAATTGTGTGTTCTTAGTGAACCAACCTGAGTGGAAACTACTTGATCAGTTATTTGAATCTGAATGTCAGATCATGTGGACATACTAATGTAGTTAGTAGGATCTTTCAATATAAGTAGGAAAATATATTGTAGTCATATTGGATATACTGCTGACAGGCATCGAAAATCTAAATGATTTAGATTGAGGATTTTGATAAGTCATCAAGAACTATCATGATATCTAATTGATTATTTCAATTTTAAGAAGAGATGGCAATCTTCTTGAGTGGTTGTTGCCTGATAGATGCCCTTGATACACATCTTCTGCATGGGAGTAGAGATTTAAAGTTGTCATGTAGGTTGAGTCAAGAGATTAACTAGACGAGATGGAGATGTGGAAAGTCCTCTTATCATTGTCACGAAGAAAACATATCTTTTGATCTGAGGCAGATATATGTCTCTATGCTTGAATATATATGTTGGGTGGATCAATACTTAATAAACCCGGTGTCGAGACTGGAAAGTTGGTGTGTATATATGGGAGCATAAAAGACACATGATCTTTCAAAGGGATCATACAAATTTACTATTATAAGTGCACATAGTGGATCGGAAGACATGCGCTCACTTCACATAAATTTGGATGTATAAAATTTCGTGTATGGTTGTACGGGTCAGACCTATACACAAAAGAGAAGATAGTTCTTTTTGAAAAGGAGCTGGCTTTTATTCTTGTTCTAATAATGCAAGGAGAATATGAACATCTGTAATCTTTGGTAGTGAAATAACCCTTCCCATGGGTCATTTTGAAAATTTCCTGAAACTCAAGGGTTTCCTTGCAAATTTTTGCACATTAACTGTAATACCTTATAGTCCAAGGGGCTATTCCCAAACTCTAGGAGGGCTTGTTCGTAATTTATGCACACTGGGAGGCCCATGTAGAGACCCTATTACAAGTTCTTTTCCTTGTCAAGGGGTTAGACGTAATTTCACGTTCCCACTTTTATCTCAAGAGGACCACCTACGAAGAGGGAGGAGGCATGGGGGTCGAACCGTAATTTTTTCCGACCTCACACGATCCTCACATGGCCTAAAACTCTACCTTAACCCTTTAAAAACCGCCTCCCCTCGATCAACGCAGTGCACATGTTATGACCCGATTCCCGAATCCCTACGAGACACGAGAATCGGACCGACTCGACTGATCCCAAGACCCAGTCGTCCAACGAGAAAGTAACCAAAAGAGCAGTAAAATAAACCACATTCACAATGTATATAACTAGCAGTAAAGAAAAAACTACTACAGTATACACTACCACAACAGTAGATAAATAAATAGGTACATAAACATGATGCTTACAATAAAAGAGTACAGTGGTAACAGAAAAATACTCACTACACAAAAGAAACGGTACAGTAGGTACTACACAAGTAAGACTATTGGGCTCCACTAGGCCCAGCTCCCTCTGCAGCAGCCGGCTCTGGTTGCTCAAGACCTGGTCCTGAAAGGGTGACAAAGGTGACACGTCAGCGAAACGCTGAGTAGAGTGGCAACCAAAAGCTAAGAAAAATAGTAAGGTGGACAGTAGCTGTTATATTTTTAATCTCTTTCTTTATTTTTCCATTTACTCATTATTGAATTATTCCTTAGATCTTTCTCTTGATCTTGAATGTTCCTCGTGGGAACGATCTTGATTGCAGTCTTTTCTGAAAAGTAGAAGTAACACGTGGTGCTCCCCTTGCCGGGAGAGTCCCCCGTGGTGGTCCTACCCTCAGTCAACCACTCCAAGGTCACTGACAGACGTAACGGTGATTACGGCACACGCGATAAACGCACGGGTAGCTACTCCGCACTGGCACGCGGTCAATCGTTTTCCGTTAACGGGTGTGCCCAAAGCACAACACGGAACTAGTATAGGGCAGAGCCCTCTCAGTAACAGGGGTCCAGCCCCTCCACAGTAACCAAACAGGGGTCTTGCCCCTCCACAGTCCGCGCACCCTCACTTGACTACCTTGGTTTGCCTAGTGGGCCTAACAAGTCGGTGTAGGAGGGCTACCAGAACCCCGGGGCCCGTGGGGTGGCTAGTGCTCTCCCTACACTAGTAGCTCTCCTCAGTACTGTGTACACGAGGGCCAAAAGTTGGTATAAAGTGGCCAGACCTAACCCTGGGTCCCTGGGGCGGCTAGCTCTGCTCTGCACTAAACAGGGGGACAATCGCTCTCCCTAGTACTCTGTACTTAAGGGCTAGCTTACTTCCCCAATTCTATTCCATTCACTTCTCAGGAGCTTTACTCCTAATTCCTCGTACGGTTCATGCTCTCTTTTTTAACTCAGCCAATTTAGGTTTCATCATTTCAGCTTTATATTCATATAGCCCATGTTCTCAACAGTAATTATCCATTAATAAACAGACAACTGTTAACCAATTACAGGTAGTTATCGTTTTCCTTTCTACTTTTCCAAGACTGCAATATATTTATTCAATCTAGTTTTCCAGTCCTAAGATTCATGCCATATCCTAGGATCTATCATTCAATCTAGTTTTTCAGTCCTAGGATTCATTCCATACCCTATGATCTATCATTCAATCTAGTTTTTCAGTTCTACGATTCATGCAATACCCTAGAATCTACTAATTATTTCACAAGTACATAATTTTTGATAAATAATTAAAGGGGCCACTCTACCCAAAAAATCGGGAGTACTAGGGGCGTGATCGGCAAGCCCGCGTGCCTCTGCAACCCTTAGAGCCGCAACGGAATGGAGTCGTAACACAGGGATCAATTACAAGGAGCTACTCAGAACATGATACAATTACTGTAAAAAGGTAGAGGAACTAAATCTGAGAAGAACAAAACTTGAAACGCGGAAAATGGACTTCGAACAGACCCTAAACGGGTCAAAAACGACAAGTCTGCCCAAAATCAGACGTTTGGAACATCTTCCAGACGTCTTAAATGATGGCTCAGGTCATACCTTGATCCTGCGTGGTCCTTCAAACGTCCAGAATCCCGTTAAACCGTCTGGACTTAGTTTCCAGACGTCCGACTATCACTCCGGACATCTAGAGACCCTCTCCGTCGACTGGTGCTGTACCCAGACGTCCGATCTGTGTGGGAGGGTGTGCCCTTGCGCCTTCCTGAACGAGACCTGCACACATATGCGACCGTCCTCAGCACAGAACGAAGCAGAACCTTTCGGCGGAACGGCTGCATGGCTGTACACGCGAAAGAAGAAGGAAGGAAAAATATTGTACCTTTCTGACGTCTGGACCTTCCTCCAGACGTCTCTCGCGTCGTCTGGACGTATGTCCAGACGTCTGATTCTGGGAAATTTTCCCAGAATCAGGCCCTCCTCGCCCTCCGCCAGCAGCTCATGGCCGTGCCGCGCCGCGCTCGCCTGCTGCCTGAGCTGCAGCATCTCCTCCCCAGCACCACGCTCCTGCTGCGCACCCGCTGGCCGGCCCTGGCTGCTCCGGCGAGCTCGCACCCTCGCGATCTAGCTCTCTCCCTCTCGCAGCAACCCCTCCTCCCCACGCACTCACAGCAGCTGCTGCTGCCCTCGCCCGCTCACTCTCTCGCTAACAGGAAGAAGAAGAAGCGAAGGCGGTGGAGTGAGGGTGAGGGAGAGGAGAGGGGGGGTATTTGAAGGCTGCCGTGGGGAGAGAGAGAAAAAGATGGCTGCGCCTGCAGGGAGGAAGGAAAGAGAAGAAAGAAGGGCGGCGGTTCAGTCTGCGCGCGCATGCGCGCAGACGCGAACCCGTACGCCGAAAAAATTAAATTCCAGACGTTTGACCAAACGTTTGGACCAATTCCCAGACGTCTTAAACGATGTTTGATGCCGGGTTCAGACGTCTTAAATGATGCCTGACAACGATCTGGCTATCCAGTTAGTTTGTTTGTGTCAAGTTACAGTCATTGTAGTAATAAGACAGCTACCATGTTATCATTACAAATTTTTTACTCGAAAATGGTTTTCCCGAGGTCGAACTCAGGAAGCTACTGGAATTCTAGAAATACAAAGGTTCTCTATTAGATTACAAAAATAAGGGAGAGAGAGAGAGAAAGAGAGAGAGGGAGCTTGTCTTGGCTTCTTCTTCTTCTTCTCTTCTCCTTTTCCTTCTCCTTCTTTCAACTGCTCTTCTTTTCTTCTTCTTCTTCTCTGCTCATGGCTGTGTCTCTTCTTTTCTTCTGCAGAGTTCTTCTTCTTCTTCTTCTTCTTCTTCTTCTTCTTCTGTTCTTTCTTTATTCTTCTCTTTCTTTCTTTTTCTTCTCTTCTTCTACGGCTGTGACAATCTTCTTCTTCTGACTTCCTCTTTTTCTTCCGCCTTCTTCTTCTTTCTTCTCTTTCTTTATCTCCTCTGGCCGCTGCTCAATCGTCGTCTGATGCAGCGGTCAGACGACTTAACTGTAGGTTTTCTACAGTGCTTCTCTTCTTCTGTTTCTTCTCTCGCTTCTTCTTCTTCCTCTCTGCCCTGAGCGGCTAAGGCTTCAGCCGCCTTCCTTCCTCTTCTTTCCTTCCTTCTTCTTCTCTTTTTTCCTGCACGCTCACACAAGGATTAGAAAGCAAAACCTACCTCTACCCTTCCCCGCGTCTCTCTCTCTCAGATTTCTCTCATAGGATCGCTCTCCCAGAGCTGGGTATTTGGGTACGGGTATCGCGCTCGGGACCAGGCCCACCGGCGTGGGGTGGTGGGTGATGAGAACTGCATCATGAACCTTAACTAGCACAATCTAACCTAGACATGCGAGAAAAAGCTCCTACATAACTCAAAGAAAGGCTTGACTCAGAGAATTCTGAGTTTAAGAAGAAAACAAGTCATAAGGGGTAAAAATACAATTTCACCAACACAATCTGCAAACAGGGTAACTCAGGGTCCAAACATAGGTTAAACTAACCTAATAAGGAGGAAAGTGGGATGATCTGATCCAACAAGGGCTACAACAACTCCAAGGAATTAAATGACATTCTGTAACCCTAAAACAAATCCACTTCAATTCACGAGGTTTGTGGCAGGGTAAAAATTGAATAAACCCTCTAAAATTCATAGAAAAATAATCTCTAGGGTTTAGAACATTCAATTTGGCCTTGGAAACCTATTTTGACCTACATTGAGAACCATGCCTAATTAATGATTTAATTTAGATTTTTACGTAAATTGGCCAGTCAAATAAGGTCTGACCTAGAAATAAAATTTACCATTAAAATCCTTAGGTCCAATTTAGTCATGCATAAAAACTTGAGCCTAAGAAGAAACCTTCTTGACCGACTTTGCAATTTGGTCCTCATCTATTACTTTTTGACCCTCGACTTTCTAAACCCTTGCATTTTTGCCCCTATTTTCTTTGTCATTCTTTACGTTCAGGTTCCTCCTGCAAGTCTTTGCGCAGCGCCATGCTACGGCGACTTTGCGCGGAGCATGGCGCCGCGCAGGGTGAGGGAGGTGTCCTGCATATTGAACCCGGTGTTCCTTGCGACGTCTGCTGTCGCAGGGACACCTTTCGTGCAAACGCGCGGAAGGTATGGGTCACACTTCCGGCCATTCTCCGACGAGGGAGGCACGTCGCCTCCCTACGCCCATCCCTGCGCCCACCCCTCTGCCACCGCCTTTATAAAGGCCAGCGTCGCCAGCCGATTCTCGCAGCTTGGTCCTGACGGAGAAAACCCTAAACCTTCCTCTCTTCCCACTCCGACAGAAACCCACCAGCTCCGGCAGCCCCTCCTCCTCCGTCTCGTCGCTCTGCTGCAATACCAGCAGCAGAGCCACCTTCGCCTGATCTTCCCGCGTCGCGCCGTACCCAGCGCTCGCCCTCCTACTCTCTTCCTCGCCGCCGCTCTCCCCCTCTGGGTGTTTCTTCTCCGACGACAGTCGGTATGACTGCCGCCCTGCTCCGGCCCCCTTCGTCCCTAGAGGTAAGTAACAGTTATTTCCCTTCCTCCCTTCTTTCTTTTCCCCAACTTAATTCGCTCAATTATCCCTCGACCGCGCCTGACCGTCCTCACCTTCTCCATCTCCGGCCACTCTCCGGCGAGTTGCCCCCGTCAGTCCACTGCTCCACACAACTCGCCACCTACCCCAAAAGCTCTGCCTCACCTCACCCGACACCCCCCGACCCTCCACTGCCACTCCACACCTCCACAACACTCCCCCGATCAAACCCATTTTTTCGGTTGCAGTCCGACCTAGGGCTGCCGCCAGGCACTGCCCCGCAACTTGCTATACCCTGCATTACCTTCGTCGTGCCACGGCGAAGGTCCCCCTGTGGTCTGATTAGGCCGAGAGGCCCTGTCTGTGTTCGGTAGATCTTCAGCCCCGGCTGCCATTGGCGACAAGGCGAGGAGCTTCCAAGCGAGCTCCAGGCCCTGAAGCAGCAGGATTCCAGTTGAGGCAAACTGGAGGGACTTGGGTGAAGGCAAGGAGCAGGTCTGCGAAGAGAAACGAGGGCGTTGCTGCTGTGGCCAGGTCGAGTCCGTCTTGCGGGCGCACGCGCACGAGGGACAAAGTTTAGTCCCACATCGTGGGATTTCGAAGCGTCGCACCCATTTAAGTTGATTTTGTGTTTTCACTTAAGCGCCTCAGAACACGGGGTGAGGTCCCCTCGCCCACTCGCCTGCCTCGTTTGCGACCCACGCCACGTGAACCTGGTTGACCCGTTTACCCTACACTCCTCGCGCACCACCTACGTCGGTGCGCCTGGTCACGGGTACGCTCCCCGACCTGATAACCCAGCTCTGGGAGAGCTTCCTATGAGCGGTTTACAGAGAGAGAGAGAGACGTGCGGGTAGAGGGAAGGGCTAGGTTTTGCTGTGCCTCGTGCAGGAACAGGGTGCGAAGGAAGAAGGTTCACCACTTGGCCGCAGGAAGAAGAAGAAGAAGAGGAGCGGAAGAAGAAGCTCTGAAGAAGCCTTGCAGCTGAGCAAGGCAGAAGACCAAGGAAGAAGCGGGAAGAAGAAGAAGAAGAAGAGAAGAAGAAAGAGCAGCAAAGGAAGAAAAAAGAGGGGAAGCACTGTAGCAGACCGCCGTTTAAGTCGTCTGATTGCGATATCAGACGACGGATAAAGCCTCAGAGGAGATAAAGTAGAGAAGAAAAAGAAAAAGAAAAGAAAAGAAAAGGTTCCGTAGAAGAAGAAAGAAAGAAGATAAAGAAAAGAAGAAGAACTGAAGAAAGGAAATGGAAGACAAGCAGAGGAACTGAAGACAACCAGAAGACCAAGGAAGAAGGCCCGTAAAGAAGAAAAGAGAAAGAAGAGAAGAAAAAGTCAAAAGATAGAAATCTGTTTCTCCCTCTCTCTCTCTCTCTCTTATTTTTGTAATAAAGAAACATTGTACTTCTAGAATTACAGTAGCTCCCTGAGTTCGACCTCGGGAAACTATTTCCGAGTAAAATTTTAATGGTAACGACAACCGTAACTGTCTTATTTTATACCACAACGATTTACTGTAATAAGCATTAAAACAAACAAGACTAGCTGCAGCTGCGAAAACGTCACTAGTGGGCGAGGAGTGCACGGGTTAGGGTAATCGGATCTGGCCCAGACCCGCGGGGTGTGAGCGTGGGCGAGGGCGAGCGCGTGGTGCACGGCGTGCGTGAGGGACCTGACCCTTGTGTTCGAAGGCGATAAGCCTACAACACTTTTTCCATTTATTTGGCTACGGTGCTTGGCGCCTGCAGCTGAGGAAGCTGCAGGCAATCACAGCAGCACGCGAGGCCTTCGCCCCAGCTGCAGGCCTGGGATGCTTCGCGAAGGCAAGCCGCGCGTCCTGGGGCGTGAGGCTGGGCGAGAGGGCACCTACAGCTGCAGGTGAAGGAGCTCCAGAAGCTCGGTAATGGCGGTGAAGGGTCATCGACCTGAAAATAAGAATACGGCCTCTTGGCCCAATTAGAGGATGCAGGGAGCTTCGTCGGAGTGTGGCGAAGGCAGTGCGGGTGGTGGCGAGGTGTGAGGCGGCGTATGGTGGTAGCCATAGGTCGGACTGTGGCCGAAGAGATGGGTCTGCTCGGGGGGTCGTCGGGTGGCGTCTGGCAGTGGATGGGAAGGGGAGATTTGTTGAGTGGAGTGAGGGGAAGCTTTTAGGGTAGTCGGCGAGAGGTGAGAAGGTGTGTGGAGGTGGGATGAGTTCGCCGGAGAGGGTGGTTGGAGATAGAGCAGGCGGGGGTGGAAGTCGTGTGCGGTGAGGCGAAAAGATAAATTGAGAGAGGGAAAATGTAAGGGAGGAGGAGAGGGAGCTAATTACCTAGGTTTTGGACGAAGGGGGAGGGCGGAGCCACTGGCTCGTACCTGCCAGAGCTGGGGAAGAAAGGACCCTGGAGGAGGAGTGCGGCGACGAGAAAGCAGGCGGAGGGTGCCGGCGGGTGCAGCATGGCACAGACGAGAGGACTAGGAGAACCCTGCTGCGGGTAAGGCGGCAGAGCGACGAGAAAGAAGAGGAGGACGCCGGAAGCTGCGGGCCGTCTGATGGAGGAGGAGGAGATGAAGTGGGGGGTTGTTCTCCGTCAAAGAGAGCTTAGAGGAGCCGGCAGGGGGTGCCAGTCCTTAAAAAGGGGCTGGCGCAGAGGGAGGCGCGGGCTGGCGACGTGCCAGCCTCGCTGGAACATGGTCGAAGAGGGGACCCATACCTTCCGTGCGTTCGCACGGAAGGTATGGGGGCCGGCAGAGAGCATGGCCGGGTCCCTGCGACAGAGGACGTCACGGGGAACCTCGTGTCTGCTTTGCAGGGCGGTCACCCCTCTCTACGCGGCGCCATGCTCCGCGCAAAGTCGCTGGAGCATGGTGCTGTGCAGAGTTTTGCAGGAGGGACCGTTCTGCAAAGAACGACGAAAACGTTGGGGCCAAAATGCAAGGGTTTTGAAAGATAAGGGCCAAAAAGTAAATGAAGAGGACCAAATTGTAAAGTTGGTCAAGAAGGTCTCCTCTTAGGCTCAAGTTTTTATACAAGACTAATTTAAACCTAAGGATTTTAATGGTGAATTTTATTTCTAGGTTGGACCATGTTTGATCGGCTAATTTACGTAAAAACGCAGATTAAGTCATTAATTGGGCAAGGTTCTCTTTGTAGGGCAAAATGGGTTTCTAAGGCCAAATTGAAGGTTCTAAGCCCTAAAGATTATTTTTCTATGAATTTTAAAGGGTTTAGTTGATTTTTATCCTACCTCGAACCTCGTGAATTGAAGTGGATTTGTTTTAGGGTTATAGAATATCATTTAATTTCCTAAAGTTGCTGTAACCCTTTTTAGATCCGACCATCCCACTTTTCTTCTTATTAGGCTTGTTTGACCTGTGTTTGAACCCTTAATTACCCTGTTTGCAAACTGCGCTGGTGAGATTGTAGTTTTACTCTTTATGATTTGTTTTCTTCTTAAACTCAGAATTCTCTGAGTTAAGCCTTTCTTTGGGTTATGTAGGAGCTTTTTCTTACATATCTGGGTTAGATTGTACTAGTTAGGGTTCATGATGATGTTCTCATCAATGGCTTAGGTCATACCTTGATCCTACGCGGTCTTTCAGACGTCTAGAATCCCGCTGAACCGTCTGGACTTAGTTTCCAGACGTCCGACTGTCACTACGGACGTCTGGAGACCCTCTCCGTCGACTGGTGCTATGCCCAGACGTCTGATTTGTGTGGGAGGACGTGCCCTTGCGCCTTCCCGAACGAGACCTGCACACATATGCAACCGTCCTCAGCATAGAATGAAGCAGAACCCTTCAGCGGAACGGCTGTATGGCGGTACACGCGAAAGAAAAAGGAAGGAAAAATATCGTACCTTTCAGGCGTCTGGACCTTCCTCCAGACGTCTCTCGAGTCGTCTGGACATATGTCCAGACGTCTGATTTTGGGAAATTTTCCCAGAATCAGGACCTCCTCGCCCTCCGCCCGCAGTGCACGGCCGTGCCGCGCCGCGCTCGCCTGCTGCCTGAGCTGCAGCAGCTCCTCCCCAGCACCACGCTCCTGCTGCGCACCCGCCGGCCGACCCTGGCTGCTCCGGCGAGCTCGCACCCTCACGATCTAGCTCTCTCCCTCTCGCAGCAACCCCTCCTCCCCACGCACTCACGGCAGCAGCTGCTGCTGTCCTCGCCTGCTCACTCTCTCGCTAACAGGAAGAAGAAGAAGCAAAGGCGGTGGAGTGAGGGTGAGGGAGAGGAGAGGGGGGGTATTTGAAGGCTGCCGTGGGGAGAGAGAGAGAAAAAGATGGTTGCGCCTGCAGGGAGGAAGGAAAGAGAAGAAAGGAGGGCGGCGGTACCAGACGTCTGGACCAATTCCTAGACGTCTTAAACGACGTTTGATGCGGGGTTCATTACAGCACACCTCATTTCTTTCCCCGTTGTTTATTCCTCGTGCGACGTGCCCAAGTGCATCGAAGAGGAAAGGAGGCAAGGGCACGCTTAGCTAGATTAGCATCACATGGTGTGCCCCCCCCCATCCATCTCCGCATGAGGCCATGCGCGAGGTGCGAGGTGCTGCGCAGGCACGAACAACGAGAAGGTGTGGTGCTCGAGGCTTCCGTTTGCGTGCATGTAGAGGAAAAAGGAGGGAGGCACGATTTGCGTGGCCACAAGCGTGCGAATCCACGCATACCACGTGGCGTTGGACATGGGCTTGGTTCAACCGGCCCGGTTCGATTGAATTGGCTTAGGGTCGGTTCGCGTAGGACAGCAGGTGTTTTCGAGGGATTCGTTTGGGGTCTGAACCACACAAGTAAGGTGCCGTTGGAAAGTCGTGTTTTTCCATCTTGTAAAACCATATCTACTATGTTCAAAGCTAGTTAAACATATTGCAAAATTCATGGAAGCCCCTAATGACATTCTTGGTTTTTGTAATGACCTAGGTCGGACATACGAAGGTGGTACAACTCCAAGGAGAATCCGTATGCACACTGTAGAGAACGAGGGCAGACCTATCCCATCCCAAGTTCTTCGATCTAGTAGAGTTAGAGTGACACCACGCTCCCTCTTATTTTGAAAATTCCACTCATTTTATATGTTTTTCGTTCTTTCTTAATACGAACCTGTAACTGGGTTTAAGTGTTACGATAAAGAAAGAAATTATCTTACGCTATAATTGGGACGTAGCATTCAACAAACTCATCCTGAATATCTATGTATATAATTACATGTGAATGGGAATATTGTGCTGCATGTGTGCATGGGTTATTCCTTTTGCCCACGTACCGTATGTTGTCTTTTTTGTACATTTTCCAACCTTGAGTTCGTTTAGCTATATAGCTGGCAGCCTACCTAACAGTAACTATGAGATGGAACTCAAAACCTTGGCATATGAGGTTATGTTCCACGGCTACGACATACCGTCGAGTAATCTTAAGAAAATGTGCAGTAAATTTTGTTACGTTTAACACCATTAAAATGGACCCTCGTTATGAACGATTTTTGATGTCATTTCTTTTTTTTAAAGTAGTTCAGATAGATCTTAAACTTTACATGGAAATGATAATTATCGTGCCTTATTGTGTTTTGTTGTGGATACATGCTTGCCATCTTCTGATGGACATTGGACACAGATCCAAGTATGCGTGACTATCACCAACACGTTAAATATGTCATACCCATAATATACGCCACCTTGAGCATACTTGATGTGGGTGGAAAGGGGCAAGGTCCAAGAGGTCAGATATTGTTTTAAGTGCAGGGATGAGTTGGCCCTCAGATGTACACATATCGAGGAGAGCTAAATACTTCTTATATAGGGAGAGAGTTAATCTTCCCTTAGGTTGAGACTGTAGATTCCTACTGGAGGGGGTAAGATTTGCAGGATATAATATAAAATACAGAAACAAAATAAAACAATCTGACAAAAGATACAATCACACAATTGCACAAAAGACTTTTAGGTAGAAACCCAAATTTGGTGAAAACCCACCACCTAACTTTTGCAAGTTAGGATTTCCTGATTGACATAGTCTATCAAAATCCACTAATCGAACTACTTTAACGAGGGTAGTTCAACCTCTATACAACCACGCTACAAGTACAAGGGTAGCGTTCATCAAATCCCTCCTTTTTATGAGGAGTATTTTGTTCCTCGATGGAGACGGAAATTCGCAAAGGAAATATCCAACAATAACAAAATAAAATACAAACAAGACCTATAGAACCATAAAGATAAACCTAACTACTATAGGTAAATATTACTTCCCTTTGTTGGAAGTGAGTTAGCTTGACGCGAATGCGTGAATCACGTGACGGCACTCCGTTGCTTTCGTAATTGCAGAGGGATAGTGGGTGTGCAAAACGATGAAGCTCTCTTGATGTGGAACTAAAGCTTGGAGTGCTATGGCTTCTTCTCAGATCAAATGAACACTGCATGATGTGGAAATGTGTTGCTTTGTGTGTATCTACAAGGCAAGGGGGCTCACCTGTTTATAGATGGCTTAGGAAGGCCTAGGAAGGTTTTGGAAGCCTTAGGTAGCCGTTGAGGATCATCCTAAGGCAAATCAAGTCGCAATCAGAATCATTAATGATTCTGATAGTGTCATCAAACATCTGGGAAAAATATTAGATGTCTGGAAGTCATGTTTAAGATGTCTGAAAATTAGATCAGACGTCTAATTCCAGGAGGATTTCCTTCCTGACTTGATTCAGACCTAAACATGGTTCTAATGTAATTCAGTTAAACGACATATTAGACGTCTGGCACTAGGTCTAAATATCTGGAAACTTATTTTACTGCGGGAATGGATTTTCTAAGGTCCAAACGGCTATATTCATCTAGGAAAGTGATTTAAGGTCAATCGAGGCAAAACGGCTACTTATCAGATGTTTGGAGTCCTCTAAAGACGTTTGGTAGAAGATCAAAGGTCAAAACCTCAACGACCATTTCCAAAGCCAATGTTCCACTAATTGGACGTCTGGCTAATTCATTAGACATCTGCTAAGACGTCTGGACTAAGGGTTGGTCATCTGAAATCAACAGATAGAATGTTCTAAGACCAGCCTTAAATGATTGGACGTCTGATTCAACACTCAGACGTCTGATTATTAGATTAGACGTCTGATAAGGCTGTCTAAAGCCTATTTTGATTTTTCTAAGACTTCTACAAAAAGCCTAAGTATCATAGGGTTGTGCAAGTGTCCCTAGGACTACTATGAGGTACTTTGAGGCTCTTTAACATGAATCTAAGAAAGAAAGAATAAGAGAAACAAAATACAAAAAACAAAATGAATGAAAATCTATCATAATTTTCATTTCCTTCCTTCTTCAAATTTTCGCTTATTGCGAAGCTCCTTCTCCCCCATCAACCTCCTCCAATCCATCACGGATGCGAGCTTGAACTTCGTCTTTACACTTGTATCCATTTGCAATTGTCCCGAAATCTTGGACTCAAAAGCAAATGTTAAATAACAAGTATTTTTTTATCATCAAAATAAATGATCATGGTGCCCTTGCATCAACAATCTCTCCCTTTTTGATGATGACAAATTATAAATAATAATGCATAACAATCTCCCCCTTTTTGACATTATCAAAAAGGTTTATCCAATTTTAATGCTCCTAAAATTCCCCCTTAAGATATGCTCTTCTAAACTTGGGTTACTTTCATTTAACAAGAATAATATTCTCCCCCTTTTTAAAACAACAAAATAGTTATATAATTATCTCCCCCTTTCTATAGTTATGGTAACAACTCTCCCTTAAAGATGGACAATTATGTCATTAATTTTAACTCCCCCTATCTATATGTTATTAATAAAGAGATAGGGAAAAAGGGAATACCTCACCTACCATGGCCAATAGAATGGCCCATAAGGAGGTGGATGCCAAATCGGATGGGGCTCCCACTCGTAGCTTGGAGGTCTGGATATCGGCGTTGGTCTCCAATCAAGCGGTCGACGCAAGACGGCTTGGTTGATTGTTCGTCGTCTCGTCGGTCTTCTCTTCTCCTTCCTTGGTCTACTCCTTGATCCTCCTAATTCGAGTTGATCGTTCTTGATGTTATAATTCCAATCCTTGATGTCGTAACCTCCCTTGAAACCTACAAAATAAGATTCTACTTGAACTTTCGGTATCCAAGTTAGCTTGGATATGAATTTGTTAGTTGGTTTCCTAGAATGAGATCCTTTCTCAACCTTAGGACTATAAAAATTACTTAATTTGTTTACCAAGTTATTAGATTCTTCCCTAAGATATGCAAGTTCTTTTTCTATAACATGCATTTTTATTTTTAAACTCGAAATTTCTAATTTTAAACTTGTATTTTCCTCAATCAATTTAATGTTTTCATTAATTAGATTTCTATTTTCTAACAACAAGTTATTATCCTTAGAACTAGAATTAGTTTTTATATCCTTAATTTTAATTTCTAACCTATTATTTTTAGATTTTAGAAAGCTAAGTTTCTTTTTAGTGTTTTTATTTTCTACCTTTAATGACTTACTAATTTTAAAAAGCTCATCAAAGTCATCTTGTAAATCTGAGTTTACCTTATTGTCGGAGTCGCTTTCGTTATCATTTGCCGTGGCCATGAAACCCATGCAAGCGATTTCTTCCTTCGGATTTTCTTCTTCTTCCAAGCTCAAGTCGTTCTAAGTAGCTTGGAATACCTTCTTATACTTCTTCTCCTTCTTGAGAAGATGGTACTCGGGTCGTATATGCCCCTTTTTGTTGCAATAATGACAACGTGTTGGGCTTCCTTGCTTCTTCTTTTCCTTTTCTTTTTTGGAATCTCTACAAAATATGAAAAATTTTTTAATTAAAAGTTTAAAGTCTTCGTCATCGAAACTTACCTCGCTATCCAATACGACTGTAAAGGCGAGAGACTTCTTTGATTTTACTATGCCACACCCACAGGATATATTCTTGATACTCTTGAAGATCCTAAAACAAAAAGAAAATAATTCTTTCTATGTGATTCCAATCATAGGTTATTTTTGTTTGATTCCTATATTCAACTTTTTAGACGTCCAAATCAAAATTTTGAACAATTGCTTCTCATGCTTCTGAAATGTTCTGAACAAATCGTTCGTCCAGCATCCTCATCCTCCCATTTGCTTATAAGTTGAGCTGCCCGTTGGACTGCTCTATTTTACTGGGGCCTGTTCTTCGCTTGGTTGTTGGGGCTCTCTCATTGGGGGTTACTTTCTCCTTTGTTGGGACGTTCTAACAACTCTCCCTTTGGTGAAGAGTTAAGACGTTACTTGGATTTCATTGGTGAAGGGACTTTCTCGGCAATCGCTGGCAAGCGTGGTGGTTTGCAGGATTGGCCTTCCACGTACGTGTGCATCTTTTTTTAATTTTATGCATGGGTCTTTTTTTGTTGTTTATTTTGTATGGTTTTGGATACGTAGGCTTTCCAATGTTGTTGGTCTCATACTTTTTGTCAGTCTTACCAATTCTTACCTTGATGGAGTTCCTTGTTCGGTTATTCTACATACATGGCTCTGGCTAGAGAACTTTTAAGTGATATTTCCCATCTGTAATAACCGGATTTAACCCGTTATATTGATTGTTGCAAGCGATTATCTCGTTCTTGTTTATCATTATACTTTTTCTTTGCTTGTAGTACCGTATGTTCCCTTTTTGTGCCATTGTATTGATCATTTGAGTTTTTTTTTTTAAGGAGGTATTTGAATGATAAATTAAATATTTTATCTGTCATTTAATTTATTTTTTATTTATATTAGATTAAGTAAATTTAATCTAAAATAAAGTTATTACATCTCTTAATAGAATAACTTTAATTCACTAAAATATCTAAACAGAATAAATTGATTATTTTACTATTTATTCAACTCCTTTAATTTATTTTATAAATTTATTTTCCATACCAAATGAGATATTAACGAATAAAACTTTCAGTTGTTTTAAAAAAAAATGCTGATGGGAGTAGTTGCATCACATGTGATGCGTGTCTGGAGGTGCGATAAGGCCATGGAAAACTATATATACAATAGCTATATATGTGTATAAATATGTGGGACTGGATCCTCTCGAATTGAGAAAAGTTTTATCTTTATTCACAGCACGGCGACCGTATAAATATGCATGTGCATGTGGGTGAGAATTGGGGTTGGATATTGGATTTCGATCAAAGGATCTGTGCTGCACATAATTAATTAATTAGAAGATCAATATATATATAGCTGCCTCAGTACAAGTTTCCCAGTGCTGGGAGAAGGTATCGAGTAAGAAGAGTAAGTTTGAATACTTCGAATCAAAACAAAATATTGATCCCTAATCCTAGACTCGTTGTTTTGACAATCATGCGAACTAATCCGATGTTGGATTTTTAATTTAACATATCAACTAATATATACGTAATGTATATATATAATTAATTAATATATAAAAGACGTTCATATAATATCTATTATCAAAGTGATTAATTTAAATTTTAATGAAGGTATGTACATAAAATACAAATGGATAGTATGATTTGGATTATATATGTGTAGAGATCGATTTTGTAATTATAATTTTTCGATAGGAGAATTTGTAAATTACCAATAGTAATTAGTTTTGTCTAATTATTAATATGGAGATGTTAGATCCCCAATAGTTTCTTACCTCATTCTCCTCCATCTTTCCCATTGAGTGCTGAGAGAGATAGACAGACAAGGGGTGACTAGGTAGCTGCTATTACAGGAGAAGGTTATCTCCTGATTATTCTCGATCTAAAGGAGGTGAGAATACTCTTGGAAGAGCTTAATTCGTTGCCTCTTCTTTTGCAATCAATATGAACCCAGGTATGTCTTCTATATTCAATGTATGTTGAATAGAACTTAAATAGCTTAGAGATTCGTGTTTGTATTTTGTTTATATGAATCATGCTTGGGGATGTGTGCATCTATTCGTTTGTTATTCAGTCATGTAATCATCAGATCATATGCATGTTTAGATCTTACCTTTGGTATTCTTAGAAAATCTAAGATACATCTCGTAACCGCAGGTAGTATCGGTGGCATCTTATGAGTACCGATACTTAGTTGTTACAGTTTTGAACCTAAAGTGTACTGTAGATTGTTAGTACTGGCATTCTTCATGAGTATCGGTACATGCAAGCTACAGAGCAGCTCCAAGTTGACCTAAGTCTAAAACATGTACCGGTACTCATCAGGTTCTGGACTTGAAGTCACCAAAACCTGTGACTTACAAGTACCGGTATTGATCACTAATATCGGTACTGGTTGGCTACAGGTGGTGTATCCAATACTTAACAAGTACTGGTACTCTTCATGAGTACCGGTACTCGTTGAGATCAATTCTTTCCTAGAGTGATACTAGTATTCACTATCGTACTTAACATGAGTATCGGTATATAGTGAGTACTGTACGAGTACTTATCTGGACATAAGATCTAAACTGTAACCTTTGGGTGTCGATATTTGACATCAGTACTGATACTTATAAGGATATAGAACTTATACTTGTGATTTAAAGATATCGATATATATGTGATATCAATACTAATATACTAGTATCAGTATCCAATCAATATTAAATTCAGTTGAAACAAGTTATCATGCCTATACATCTTAAGTCAAAAGTGAATTAAATAACAGTGAAACCCCTAAAATTTAAAGAATAGTAACATCAAAATCGATAGTGGAATAATCCAAAGCTGCCTAAATTAGATTGGAAGGATGATGGGGGCATCTACAAAGATGATGACAAGCATCCCACCAAACTGTGTATGGATCATTCATGCCTCCCACCATGATCTTTTTTTAGAAATATCGATGTCGTTCCTACAGTGGTGGTGCTATCTTACCACGTTGAAGCACTGACGTGGTTGATAGCACATGGATCTAAGATAGTTTCATCTTGCAGTGATCCTTTCTTTTTCTCAAAAACAAATATTTTCATCTTAAAACGTGTAGTTGGAAGTAGACGTGTGTATCGCCTGTCAGGGCATTTTCAGATGGCGGTCAGCCTACGCACTAACTTTGGCAGTGTTGAAAGCCACACTTGTGTACGTCTTTCCAGGATATTATGAAATTGCATGCATAAGTCATCTAAAAAAAAAAGGAAAGTAGACATGTGTATCTCATCTTCTGGAGGCAATTAAGCTAGTATAAGGTGAAAGTAAGAGCATTGGAATTGTGAATGGGTCAGCCGAGGAACCAAACTAGAATGGTTTGTCCAACAAAAGTATAGTAACTGGAATCTTAAATAATCAATAGACCAAAATGCCAACATACAAAATATCCATTGTAGTCACTATGCATATTTGTCCAATTGACACATGCACAAAGGGAGTCAATGTTGGACTTATTTGAAGTTGAGCTATTCTTGTGAAGATTGGCTATTGGGACCCATCCGATAGATAGTTTAAATGTGGTAAATTTTTTTCTTTAGAAAAGGGAACTTTCAAATGAATCTGGTTTTGAATATTTTGGCATTAATAATGGAGGAAAGTCTATGATTCATTACCTTATTGTCATGTTAAGTGTTAGATTCTCGCACTTGGGTCCCCATTGTTTGAATCGATGGCAGATGGTAAGCTATGTGATAGGGAGTCCGACGATAACCTTCCTCAAAAAAACATAATTTTTATTTAGGGATGTCACTAAATATTATATATATTTTTCGGGAAAGGAAATTATAAATATTTATTCAAGAAAGCCAATCGGTTGGGTTAGAGTTTGCACTCATACAACCCCCATTGGGAATAAGCAAGAAAATAAAACAAGGGCGCCCTTTAAAGAGGCTTACAAGTACATCAAGCTCTTGAGGGTACTATCAGGAGGGTGCTCAAGGATGTTTTGGTGTAACATTCCATTCCTTGCCTTCCACAAATTTCAGATTGTAGCTAAGAGGAGTTGGCCCAAAAGAGGAGGGCTAATGGTCCCCTATTTTGCCACTTGGATCTCCTCCCCGATAGAAGTAGGTATCTATATGTTTGGAAGTTGGAATTCCCATACATTCGGCCATATGACTTAGAAGTGGCAATTGAAGAAGAGATGCTGGCATGTTTTTTCTTTGACGTCACAGAATAAGTAGGATGTAAGCATGGCCAACCCCCATTGTTGGAGCCAAGCACGAGTAAGGAGATGATCCCTTGTAGCAAACCATGTGTAGCAAGCCCATTTGGAGATATGTCTCTTGGCCCATATAATCTTCTAACTAACATTCTTCTCGCTCCTGGACCTGGAGGTGTCTAACAACAGTCTGGCTGTCCAGTTAGCTTGTTTGTGTTTGTCAAGTTACAGTCGTTGTAGTAATAAGACAGCTACCATGTTATCATTACAAATTTTTTACTCGAAAAGGGTTTTCCCGAGGTCGAACTCAGGGAGGTACTGGAATTCTAGAAATACAAAGGTTCTCTATTAGATTACAAAAATAAGGGAGAGAGAGAGAGAAAGAGAGAGAGGGAGCTTGTCTTGGCTTCTTCTTCTTCTCTTCTCCTTTTCCTTCTCCTTCTTTTAGCTGCTCTTCTTTTCTTCTTCTTCTTCTCTGCTCACGGCTGTGTCTCTTCTTTTCTTCTGTAGAGTTCTTCTTCTTCTTCTGTTATTTCTTTGTTCTTCTCTTTCTTTCTTTTTCTTCTCTTCTTCTGCTGCTGTGACAATCTTCTTCTTCTTCTGACTTCTCTTTCTTTCGCCTTCTTCTTCTTTCCTCTCTTGCTTTATCTCCTCTGGCCGCTGCTCAACCCCCGTCTAATGCAGCGGTCAGACGACTTAACTGTAAGTTTGCTACAGTGCTTCTCTTCTTCTATTTCTTCTTTTTCGTCTCCTTCTTTTAGCTGCTCTTCTTCTTCCTCTCTGCCCTGAGCGGCTAAGGCTTCGGCCGCCTTCCTTCCTCTTCTTTCCTTCCTTCCTTCTTCCTCTCTGTTCCTGCACGCTCACACAAGGATTAGACAGCAAAACCTACCTCTACCCCTTCCTCGCGTCTCTCTCTCTCAGATTTCTCTTATAGGATCACTCTCCCAGAGCCGGGTATTCGGGTACGGGTATCGCACCCGGGACCATGTCCACTGGCGTGCGGTGGTGGGCGAGGAGTGCGCAGGTTAAGGTAATCGGATCTTGCCCAGACCCGCGGGGCGTGAGCGTGGGCGAGGGCGAGCGCGTGGCGCGCGGTGTGCGTAAGGGACCTGACCCCTGTGTTTGAAGGCGATAAGCCTACAAGACTTTTTCGATTTATTTGGCTGCGGCTCTTCCAGAACTGCCGAGGTGGGACTAAATGTCCCACCCAAATTGACGCTTGCAGCTGAGGAAGCTGCAGGCAATCGCAGCAGCACGCGAAGCCTTCGCCCCAGCTGCAGGCCTGGGATGCTTCGCGGAGGCAGGCCGCGCGTCCTGGGGCATAAGCCTGGGCGAGAGGGCACCTGCAGCTGCAGGTGAAGGAGTCCAGAAGCTCGGTAATGGCGGTGAAGGGTTGTCGACCTGAAAACAAGAATACGGCCTCTCGGCCCAATCAGAGGATGCAGGGAGCTTCACCGGAGTGCGGCGAAGGCAGTGCGGGTGGTGGCAAGATGTGAGGCGATGTATGGTGGTAGCCCTTGAAAGTTCCCTACTTGGAGGGGTGAGATCAGCGTGACAAAAAAAATGCGGAATTGAACTATATAAAGCAATATCACAAAAATAAGCAATCACAAAATGTACACAGGTATTTTTAGGTGGAAACCCAAACCGGGTGAAAACCACCACCTAACCCTCTCGAGTTAGGATTTTCCGATCAACCTAGTTGATCAAATCCACTAAACCGAATCACTTAAAACGAGGGTGATTCAACCTCAATACAACCACGCTACAAGTACGAGGGTAGCGTTCCTCAACCCCTTCCCTCCACGAGAAGGATTTTGTCCCACGAAGGAGACGGGAATTCGTAAAGCGAATACCCAACCAAAAGACAAAGATAAAAATAAACAATAGTCCTATAGAGCCAACAAAATAATTAAACCTAGCTTCTATAGGAAATAGGAAACTCCCCTTTGCAAGGAGTGCGTCGACGATGACGCGGTGCGTGTGCCACGCGATGGCGCTACGTCGCTCTCGTGAACAACAGCGGGAGAGCGGGTGCGCAAACTGAATTTAGCTCTCAAGATATAGAACTTGAGCTTAGAGAGCAAGAGAGACACAAAAGAGTGGAAAGTATGTTGCTTAGGTGTGTGTTTTGTGTGTCTCTTAGTGTATCTAAGTGTATATCTTGTGTGTTTTTGTGTTGCAAAGGCTCCCCTCTATTTATAGAGGCCTTAGGAAGGCTTTGGAAGGCTTAAGAAAGGTTCTATAGCCGTTGGGTGCAAAGCCCAAGAGAATCAGGCCGAAATCAGGACAATGATTACATTTGACAGGGTTATCAGACGTCTAACTCTGGCATCAGACGTCTGGAAGGCCACTTTAAGACGTCTGATTCCAAGGTCAGACGTCTGATTTTATGCGGGTTTCTCCCTGACTTGAATCAGATCTAAACAGGGTTTTTGCGCAAGTCCATCAGACGACATACAGGACGTCTGGCACTATGTCTGGACGTCTGGAAACCTACTTTTACTGTGGGAATTGATTTCCAAACGTTGCAACGGCTAGAAAATCTCTGAGAAGAGATTTTGGGTCAGCCGAGGCAAAACGGTCATTTATCAGACGTCTGGAAAGTCCTATGGACGTCTGATAAGGCTCTAACGGTCATAATCTTGAGTGTTTTCTAAGCCAGCCAATGGTCCACTAATTGGACGTCTGGCAAAGTTATCAGACGTCTCCTAAGACGTCTGGTCTAAGGTCTGGACGTCTGATTTCATCAGACATAACTAACTACGTCCAGCCTAACAGTTATCAGACGTCTGAAACAACAGTCAGACGTCTTAAAATTCTTTATTAGACGTCTGATTTGGGAATTAGACGTCTTGAAGTGCTGTTTGAACCCTATATTGGTTTTCTAAGTATTCTACAGAAAACCTAAGTATCCTAGGGTTGTGCCGGTGTTCCTAGGACTACTGTTAGGGTTCTTTGAGGCTCTTTAACATAATTTTCTAAGGAAAATAAAGAGCAACAAAAGAAACGAAAAAATACAACAAGTACAAAAGAAGGAAATCTATCATATTCTTCATTTCCTTCCATCTTCAATCTTTCGCTCCACGCGAACCTCCTCTGTTTTCCGTCAAGCTCCTCCAATCCGTCCTGGATGCGAGCTCGAGTTCCGTCTAAACACGTCCACATTTGCAATTGACCTGAAATCTAGGACTCAAATTGCAAATGTTAAATAACACGTGTTTTGTTATCATCAAAACAAATGATCGTGGTGCTCTAGCACCAACATCCCTAAGTCGGACTGTGGCCGGAGAGATGGGTCTGTTCGGGGGGTCATCGGGTGGTGTCTGGCAGTGGATGGGAAGGGGGGATTTGTTGAGTGGAGTGAGCGGAAGCTTTTAGGGTAGTCGGCGGGGTGTGAGAAGGTGTGTGGAGGTGGGATGAGCTCACCGGAGAGGGTGGTCGGAGATGGAGCAGGCGAGGGTGGAAGTCGTGTGCTGTGAGGCGAAAAGACAAATTGAGAGAGGGAAAATGTAAGGAAGGAGGAGAGGAAGCTAATTACCTAGGTTTTGGATGAAGGGGGAGGGTGGAGCCACCGGCTCGTACCTGCCAGAGCTGGGGAAGAAAGGACCTTGGAGGAGGAGTGCGGCGACAAGGAAGCAGGCGGAGGGTACCGGCGGGTACAACACGGCACAGACGAGAGGGCTAGGAGAACCCTGCTGCAGGTAAGGCGGCAGAGTGACGAGGAGGAAGAGGAGGAGGTTGCCGGAAGCTGCGGGCCGTCTGACGGAGGAGGAGGAGATGAAGTGGGGGGTTGTTCTCCGTCAAAGAGAGCTTAGAGGAACCGGCAGTGGGTGCCGGTCCTTAAAAAGGGGCTGGCGCAGAGGGAGGCGCGGGCTGGCGACGTGCCAACCTCGCCGAAACGTGGCCGGAGAGGGCACCCATACCTTCCGCGCATTCGCACGGAAGGTATGGGGGCCGGCAGAGAGCATGGCCGGGTCCCTGCGATAGAGGATGTCATAGGGAACCCTGCATCTGCTTTGCAGGGCGGTCACCCTTCTCTGCGCGGCACCATGCTTCGTGCAAATTCGCCGGAGCATGGTGCTGCGCAGAGTTTTGCAGGAGGGACCGTTTTGCAAAGAACGATGAGAAAGATGGAGGCCAAAATGCAAGGGTTTCGAAAGATAAGGGTCAAAAAGTAAATGAAGAGGACCAAATTGTAAAGTTGGTCAAGGAGGTCTCCTCTTAGGCTCAAGTTTTTATACAAGACTAATTTGAACCTAAGGATTTTAATGGTGAATTTTATTTCGAGGTTGGACCATGTTTGACTGGCTAATTTACGTAAAAATACAGATTAAGTCATTAATTGGGCAAGGTTCTCTTTGTAGGTCAAAATGGGTTTCTAAGGTCAAATTGAAGGTTCTAAACCCTAGTGATTATTTTTCTATGAATTTTAGGTGATTTAGTTGATTTTTATCCTACCTCGAACCTCGTGAATTAAAGTAGGTTTGTTTTAGGGTTACAGAATGTCATTTAATTTCCTAAAGTTGCTATAACCCTTTTTAGATCCGACCATCCCACTTTCCTTCTTATTAGGCTTGTTTGACCTGTGTTTAGACCCTTAATTACCCTGTTTGCAAACTGCGTTGGTGAAATTGCAGTTTTAACCCTTATGATTTATTTTCTTCTTAAACTCAAAATTCTCTGAGTTAAGCCTTTCTTTGGGTTATGTAGGATCTCTTTCTTACATATCTGGGTTGGATTGTGCTAGTTAGGGTTCATGATGTGGTTCTCATCATACCCCCATGTCTAGCTTTTGCTAGTCCCTTAGCAAAAACTTAAGGTTTCAACCTTTGCTCTAGACCATGAAGTTCTTATTGATTTCAGATAAGTGCTTTTTATCTGAAACCTAGATTAGGTTAGAATGCTAACCATAGGCCTAAAAGGTACTCTAGTACCAACCAAGATTCGGATCTGTCTAGCCTCAGTCTCAGTCCTTAGAAAAGGTTTTTAAGGCCTACAAGAACTAACCTAAGGTTTATTGGACTTTGTGGTTAAAGCACCCATGCTTGAAATGATTTTAGCCCTAGCTCAGTTCGCAGTGCGTTTTGTAAGAAAGAGAGATAGAAGATTTATCTGTTTGGAGAGTTTTCTCTCTCTTTTTCTTTTTAATTCTAGCTTAGGATTGGATTTTCAATACGGTCTGTATCAGATTCCTTGTCCCCATCATCAATCCTCAAGGGTTCCTGGCAGTCGATGCTTCGAGATAGCACCGCCCATGTTAAACCCTGGAACCCTGGCCATTGAGATTTCTAGATAATCCCATCCATGGTGTTCCGAGGCCGAATTCAGACCCTGGCAATTGACATTTCGTGATAATGCCATCCATGGAATCTGAACCAGCAGAGTGCTTACATGCCCCCGGTAGGATATGTAAATATCCTAAGAGACAAGCACCGAGGAGATGATATTTTGTTACGCATCTTCGAGGGGAGTTTCCCACCTCTCCGCGCTGGGAACTCGTCCAAATCAACTTGTGTTGATCGGCCGCTCCTACTCTAGGTGTTATTTTTAGAATTTTGCGACGCTTCTGCGTGATTTTGATTCTTACTCTTACTGAACCAGGCTGTGTGTGAGGTTAGGGTGCTTAGGTTACTGAGTCCCGTAAATCAAAAGTTAGTTAATAAGGCCAAATACTTCCTAAGCCTTGGACCCAATACTTAAGCTTTTCATTTTCCTCAACCTCTTGAGGAATGTCTAAATCTTAATGGGTACTAAGAGTCTATCCAAGAATGCCTAAGGTTTGCGTTCTTCCTAATCTTACTGTGCACTTTTCAGTTCTTTTCTTGAATGAGGTCTAGAACTTAGGTTAATTCCTTAGTTTCTTACTAATGACTATCACTTTTCTCTCATTTTTGTGCTCCTTTTTCATTTTGTTTCTTTTTCCTTCCTCCACAAAATTTCTTTCCTCCTCTTATTTTATTATGATTTTTTTTATCAATTTTTTTTTTTAAATTTTTATGGTGTTTTTGGCATTTGTGAATTTTTTTGTTTAAAACCTTTTCTTACAAGTTTTGTACTTTCATACCCTCATGCCTAAGATTTGCAATGTCCTCATTGTGACTTAGGGGGTTTTTATTCAACTTAGTTCATTCCTTAGGACAGATATTTTGGTGAGTGAATGGGTCAGGATGACTGTTGCGGACGATTTCTAATCTCAGATGCAAGCACCTGAGGTGGAGTCGGCTGTCTTAAAGGGTGAACCTTAAGTGCACAAAGGTGTCAAAAAAAGTTTCAGGTTTTCCAAGAGAATGACGAGCTGCCTCCCGTTGAGCTCTGAGTTTTACGCCATCGGCTGGGCGCAATAAGCTTATGAGGAATGGAGGATATAAGATGATTCAGCCAAATTAGTAGAAGTTACATCAATGAACGGTTTGAGTCTCTGACCATTCACGATGAAAGGTTCGGAATCATGGCTGAGTGGGCTGATCTCGACGGCTCCATTTCCAAAAACCTGTCGGACCAAGTTTGGTCCGACCCACTTGGATCGCAGCTTCCCAGAGAAAAGTTTGAGTCAGGCATCAAAGGGTAGGACCTTCTGACCAGGATAAAAGATCTTTCTAGAGATATGCTTGTCATGGAAGGCTTTAACCTGCTCCTTGTAGATTCGCGAGTTCTCGTACGCATCGAGACGTAGCTCATCGATCTCGCTGATTTGAAGATTTCTGTGGGTTCCAGCCTTCGAAAGATCTAGATTACAGTTCCGTATTGCCCAATAGGCTTTGTGCTTCAGTTCGACGGGAAGGTGACACGCCTTCCCATACACCAGTCTAAAGGGAGACATGCCTAATTGGGTTTTGTGGGCGGTCCTATAGGCCCACAAGGCTTCCGGAAGTCGGGACGACCAGTCCTTCCTGTCAGGCCGAACAGTGACCTGCAGGATTTTCTTGATCTCCCAATTTGACAGCTCAGCTAGACCATTAGTCTGGGGGTGATAAGGAGTAGAGATTCGGTGAGACACCCCGTATTTGGTCATCAGTGACCTAAACTGAGCATTCTTGAAATGGGTCCCCCCATCTGAGATGATAGCACGAGAAATCCCGAACCGTGAGAAGATATTGTGATGAATGAATTTGAGAATGATTTTGTGATCACAGGTTCGGGTCGGTATGGCTTCAATCCATTTGGACACGTAGTCCACAGCCAGCAGAATGTATTCGAAACCATCCGAAACAGGAAAGGGGTCCATAAAATCAATCCCCCAAACATCAAAGATTTCGCATACGAGAATCGGCTGCAAAGGCATCATGTCGCGATGGTTCATGTTGCCCAAAGTTTGGCAACGACTGCATGCCTTGCAGTGACTGTATGCGTCTTTAAATAGTGTGGGCCAGTAGAAACCACACTGGAGGATTTTCGATGCGGTTTTGTGCCCAGAGAAATGACCACCGCATGCCTCGTCATGGCAGAAGGAAAGAATATCATTGACTTCATCTTCCGGGACACATCTCCGGATGATTTGGTCAGCACCTATGCGGAAGAGGTACGGATCTTCCCAAATGTAATACTTGACATCAGAGCGCAATTTGTCTTTCTTGGCCTTCGGCCAATCAGACGGGATCTAGTGAGATGCCAAGTAGTTTACTATATCATCAAACCATGGAAGTTTAGTACCAATAGTCAGCAGGTGCTCATCAGGGAAATGCTCCGTGATGGGTCCGGAAGGGTTGATAATTTCAGAAGGAAGGCGGGACAAATGGTCAGCTACCACATTTTGTCTTCCCGCCTTATCGCGAATCTCGAGATCTAATTCTTGCAACAGCAAGATCCATCGGATTAGTCAGGGCTTCGCGTCCTTCTTGGCAAGGAGATGCCTCCCAGCCGTGTGATCCGAGTGATGATGACGTGGGAACCTAGGAGATAAGATTGAAATTTTTCAAGGGAAAATACTACGGTTAGCAGCTCTTTCTCCGTAACTGTATAGTTACGCTGAGCCTCGTCAAGTGTCTTACTAGCGTAGTAGATGGCCATGGGCTTCCCGTCAACTTTCTGCCCCAGAACCGCTCCTACGGCGAAATCAGACGCATCGCACATGATCTCAAAGGGTTGAGACCAGTCAGGGGATTGTAGGATTGGCGCCTGGGTGACTCGTTCATGAAGGTTTTCAAAGGCTAAAGTGCATTCCTTGGAGATTCAAAGGGTACATCCTTAGAGAGGAGAGTCGTCAAGGGGCGCGTGATTTTCGAGAAATCAGGAATGAAGCGACGGTAAAAACCGACGTGCCCCAGAAAAGAACGGATGTCCCTGATTGAGCTAGGCATAGGAAGGTTAGAGATTAGATCAACCTTAGCTCGATCCACCTGGATGCCCTTCTCAGAAATCAGATGTCCTAGGACGATCCTCTCAGGCACCATAAAGTGGCTCTTTTCCCAGGAAAGAACCAAATTAACGTCGATGCAGCGCTTGAGTATATGAACCAAGTGCTGGAGGCAATCATCAAATGATGCCCCGAAAACTAAAAAGTCATCCATGAAGACTTCCAGATAATCACCTACCATATCAGAGAATATGGCAAGCATGCACCGCTGAAAAGTTGCAGGTGCATTGCAGAGACCGAACGGCATCGTTCGGAATGCGTACGTTCCGAAGGGGCAGGTGAACGTGGTTTTCTCTTGGTCTTTAGGATGAATAGCTACTGGGTTATAACCGGAGTACCCGTCAAGGAAGTAGAAGAATCGATTTCTTGCTAATTTCGCGAGAATCTGATCAATGAAAGGCAGTGGGAAATGATCCTTCTTCGTGGAGGAATTGAGTCGTCGGTATTCTATGCAGACTCTCCACGAGTTGGCTAATAGGGTAGGTATGACTTCTCCGGTTTCAGTCGTTATGGTGGTGAGCCCTACCTTTTTAGGCACAACCTGGATTGGGCTCACCCAACGACTATCGGAGATCGGGTAGATGATCCCTGCATCTAACCACTTGATGATCTCCTTTTTCATGACCTCCTGCAGATTGGGATTCAAACATCTCTGCATTTCACGAGAAGGTCGTGTGCCCTCTTCTGAGTAAATATGATGTGTGCAATAAGAGGGACTTATTCCAGTCAAATCATCGAGAGTCCATCCAATGGCTCTGCGATGTTGCTGGAGAATAGCAATCAGACGGGATTCCTGTTCTGGATTAAGCTTGGAATTAATAATCACAGGAAGGGTCTGATTAGAACCTAGAAAGATGTATTTCAAATGATCGGGAAGGGGTTTCAGTTCAAGGATGGGGTTATCAGCAGCAGCGGGTGGTTCAGGGTAAATGTGACGTTCAAGGGTTGGAGTTATTGGTCTGTCTAAATCTGGTTTTGACTCCTTTGATTGCAGTTCAAAATCTGTTTGTGGTTGATGAGGTATAATCAGGTCATTCTCAAAATATGTTTCATCAACCAAAGTCCTGATATCACAAATCTGTTCAATGATACCATAATTGATTCCTTGTTGGGCCTTAAATATATCAATTTTTAGGGTTTGATTTCCAAATTTGAGCTCTATTTGGCCCTCCTCACAGCTGATGTTGGCTCTAGCAGTAGCCAAGAAAGGTCTCCCTAGAATGATCGGTGTATCCCTAGGGTTTTTAGGTGTGTCCATGTTTAAGACTATAAAGTCTACAGGAAAGTAGAAATCCCGCACTCTTACAATAACATCCTCGAGAATCCCTTTTGGTGACTTTATAGATCGATCTGCTAATTGCAATGTCACCTCAGTCGATTTTAGCTCAGATTCTTCTAGGTGGTTAAGTAAGGATGTGGGTATCAGATTTATGGAAGCACCCAAGTCTAGCAATGCTCTATCGAATTGGGTATCACCTATCTTGCAGGAAATCAGGGGAGTACCAGGATCTTTAGCCTTGGGTGGGAGTCTGCTTAGGATTACAGAGTTGGCTTGCTCTGACAGTACAATTGGACTCTCACTCTTGGTTCGCGGCTTACGCTGGGGTGTACACATATTCTTTAGGAATCGTGCGTAAGCCGGTACGTGGTGAATCGCATCCATCAAGGGGATGTTTATTTGGACCTGCTCAAAGAGCTTGACCAGGTCCTCCTCAAGTGCCACGGGTTTGGTGGTCTTCTTTCCCTTGGTCAAGGCCTCGGGAAACGGAACCTTGGTTGGTTCTTCTAGGATAGGTCCAGGTCTTTGATCTGGGACAGGGATAGGAACATCCTGGATTACTGTCCTAGGGTTGAGATTACTACTAGGCTTGGATTGGTCTGGATGGGGTGGATCTTGGGTTTCCTTACCACTACTGGTTGTTACAGAGTTTAGCCCTGCCTGGTTTTGGTTAGGGTTGGGTAAGATGAGTTGCTGCTGATAGCCTGCATAGGAAGTGGAAGCCTGCATCCTGTCGGGTGAAGGAACAGAGGGGGCCTGATAAATCATGTGTGCTTGGCCTGGGTTTGAGTTCATAACGCGCCGCTGGGTCGACACGTTATTTGGGTTAGGAAGAGGTTGAGAAGGAAGTGTGCCTGGCTAGCGAGAATTTGCCAACTGGGCTAGTTGATTTTGAACCTCTGTAAGTTTGTCCTTGTGTTGCTTCTGAATAGCCGCATTCATTCTTTGAATGTCAGCTAGAGTCTGAAGGATGAGAGACATTTGGTCCTAATTTGGCCCTGATGGATAGGTAGGGTTGGGCCGAAGCTGAGGCGGCTGGTAAGGACGAGATGGTTGTGAACGGGGTTGAAAGGGTGGTCTCTAGGTTTGGGAATTTCCTGCCCACTGGAAGTTGGGATGGTTTTGCCATCCAGGGTTATAGGTGTTGGAGAATGGGTCATTCTGGATGGCGTTGAGGTCATCGCAGATCTGAGGAACCTCCAGAGAATCAGAGAAAGGGGGAATGGAATTCCCTAGACTAGTATAGAAAGGATCGGATGACCCTCCGATCCGAGAATCAGATGGGAGTGGATATGGATCCATCCTAGGAGAAGATCAGTGGAGAATGTTTTGCACAGTTTCCCGTGTGGAAGGAGGCTGTGGCTGCTTCTCTCGTCTATAGTTCTAATATTTCTAATATGTCGTCGTAGTACAGTGTAGAGGAGCGGTTACCAGTTTAATACAATTTGTTACTTAGAAATAAGAGTTTTCCTGAGGTCGAACTCAGGGAGCAAACTGTATTCTAGAAGTACAAAGTTTCTATTACAAAAATGAAAGAGAGAGAGAGAGAGAGATTTGTCTTGTTGGCTTTTTCTTCTCTTCTCTTCTCTTGTCTTCCTCAGTCTTCTTTCTTCTTCTTGTTTCTCTTCTGTTCTTCTGTTCCTTTTCTTTTGCTTCCAAGCTTTCCTTCTTTCTCTTCTTCTTCTTTCTCCTTCAGCTCTTTGTCTTCTTCCTTCTATTCTTCTTCTTTCTTCTTTGCGGTGCCTGCTCTTGTTTCCTTCTTCTTCTTCTTTTTCTTCAGTGCGCCGTTTCATTTTTCAATCAGACAACTTAAGTAGCCTCTGCTACAGTGCGTCCTCCTTCCTTCTTTCTTCTTCTTCTCGTAGTCCTTCTTCTTCTACTTTGCTTCAAGCAGCCACTGCTCTGGCTACTCCTTCCTTCTTTCTCTTCTTCTTCTTCTTCTTCTTCTCTTCCTCAGCCTGCACACTCACAGCTTGGTCAGGGAAAAACCTAATCCTACCCTCCCCCGTGTCTCTCTCTCTCAAATTTCACTCGTAGGATAGCTCTCCCAGAGCTTCCGGGTAATCAGGTACGGGTCGTGCCTAGGTCCAGGCCCACCGGCGTGCGGTGGTGGGCGAGGAGTGCAGGTCGGGTAAGCGGGTCGGGCCAGGTCGGCGGGGGGTGGTCGCGGACGAGGCCGGGTAAGCGGGTAAGAGGGACCTCACCCCGTGTGCTGAGGCGATAAGCCTATAGCACCTTTTGCATTTATGCGGGTGTGCGGCCTTCAGAACTACCGAGGTGGGACTAAATGTCCCACCCCAATTTGGCGCCTGCAGCTGAGAAAGCTGCAGGCAATCGCGGCTGCGTGCGGGGCTTTCACCCCAGCTACAGACCTGGGTAGGCGCGTGAGGGCGAGGCGCGCGTCCTGGAGCGCAAGCCTGGGCGAGGCGATGCTGCAGCTGCAGGCGGAAGAAGCTCCACCTGTTCAGCAATGGCGACGGAGGACGGGTGACTTGTTCACAGAAATATGGCCCTTCGGCCTAATTAGACAAGCGAGGGACCTTCGCCGTGGCACGACGAAGGTGGTGCGGGGTCTAGCAGGTCGTGGGGCGGCGTGCAGGGGCTGCCCTAGGTCGGACTGTGGCTGGGGGAATGGGTTTGTTAGGGGGGTCTTCAGGTGGCGAATGGCAGGAAATGAAGGGGCGGAAATGGTTCAGCGTGATGAGGCGGAGGTTTTGGGTCGGTCGGCGAGTCGTGTGGGGTGGTGGAATGATGGGAGCGAGTCGCCGGAGGTTGGCCGGAGATGGAGAAGGTGAGGGTGATCAGGCGCGGTCGAAGAGTAGTTGAGCAAATTGAAGTAGGGAAAAGAAAGAGGGGAGGAAAGGAAAGAATTGTACCTACTTGGAGGGACGAGAGGAGGACGGAGTAGGGCGGCAGTCGTTTCGACTGTCGTCGGAGAAGAAGGTGCCCAGAGAGAGGGGGCGGCGGCGAGGAGAGAGTGGGAGAGCGCGCGCTGGGTACAGCGCGACGCGAGAAGAGCGGGCGAAGGCAGCTCTGCTGCTGGTATTGCGGCAGAGCGACGAGGAGGAGGAAGAACCGCCGGAGCTGGAGGGCTTCTACCGGAGTGGGAAGAGATGAAGGAGGGGGGTGTTTCGCCGTCAGAACCGAGCTGCTGAGTGCGGCAGACGGAGGCGGCTTTTATAGGGTGAGATCAGAGAGGAGGACGGAGGGAGGCGACGTGCCTCCCTCGCCGGAGGACGTCGGAGATGGAGACCCATACCTTCCGTGCGATCGCACGGGAGGTATGGGCAGCTGCAGAGACCATGGAGGTGTCCCTGCAACAGCAGACGTCGCAGGGAACCCCTGGTTGTCTTGGCAGAGGGTCTCCCTCACCCTGCGCGGCACCATGCTTCGCCCAAAGTCGCTGGAGCATGGCGCTGCTCAGGGTTTTGCAGGGAGGACCCAAATGCAAAGAACGAAGAAGACTTAGGGGCCAAAATGTGAGGGTTTCAAAAGTTGAGGGTCAAAAAGTAATGGATGAGGACCAAAATGTGAAGTTGGTCAAGAAGGTCTCTTCTTAGGCTCAAGCTTTTATACATGACTAACTATGACCTAAGGATTCTAATGGTGAATTTTATTTCTAGATTAGGCCTTGTTTGACTGGTCAATTTCCGTAAAAACCTAAATTAAGTCATTAATTTGGCCTGGTTCTCAATGTAGGTCAAAATGGGTTCCTAAGGCCAAATTGAAGGTTCTAAACCATAGATATTATTTTTCTATGAATTTTAGAGGGTTTATTCGATTTTTCTATTTGCCTCGAACCTCGTGAATTGAAGTGGATTTGTTCTTAGGGTTAGAGGATGTCATTTAATTCCTTGGAGTTGCTGTAGCCCTTATTGGATCAATTCATCCCACTTTTCTTCTTATTAGGTTGGTTTGACCTAAGTTTGGACCCTGAGTTACCCTGTTTTCAGATTGAGTTGGTGAAATTGCATTTTTACCCTTTAATTCTTAGAATCTCTCCGAGTCAAGCCTTTCTATAGTTATGTAGGAGCTTTTTCTTGCAAATCTGGGTTAGATGGTGCTAGTTTAGGATTTATGAAGAGGTTCTCATCATACCCCCATGCCTAGCTTTTGCTAGTCCCTTAGCAAAAACCTAAGGTTTTAACCTTTGGTCTAGATCATGATGTTTTTAACAACTTCAGATAAGTGCTTTTTCATTTGAACCTAGATTAGGTTAGAATGCTGACCATAGGCCTAAAAGGTACTCTAGTACTAATCAAGATCCAGATCTGTCTAGCCTCAGCCTCAGTCTTTGGCAAAGGTTTTTAAGGCCCACAAGAACTAACCTAAGGTCTATTGGACTTTGTGGTTAAAGCACCCGTGCTTGAAATGATTGTAGTCCTGGTTCAGTTCGCAGTGCGTTTTTGTAAGAGAGAGGGATAGAAAGTTTTTCTGTTTGGAGAGTTTTTCTGTCTCTTTTTCTTTTATTTCTAGCCTAGGATTGGCTTTTCAACACGGTCTGTATTAGATTCCTTGCTCCCATCATCAATCCTCAAAGGTTCCTGGCATTCGATGCTTCGAGATAGCACCGCCGATGGTAACCCCCGGAACCCTGGCTATTGAGATTTCGAGATAATCCCATCCATGGTGTTCCGTGGCCGAATCTAGACCCTGGCAATTGACACTTCGTGATAATGACATCCATGGAATCTGAACCAGCAGAGTGCTTACATGCCCCCAGTAGGATATGTAAATATCCTAAGAGACAAGCACTGAGGAGATGATATTTTGTTACGCATCTTCGAGGGGATTTCTCGCCTCTCCACGCTGGGAACTCGTCCAAATCAACTTGTGTTGATTGGCCGCTCCTATTCTAGGTGTATTTTTCAGAATTTTGTGACGCTTCTGCGTGATTTTGATTTTTACGCTTACTGAACCAGGCTGTGTGTGAGATTGGGGTGCTTAGCTTACTGAGTCCCGTAAACCATAAGTTAGTTACTGAGGTCAAATACTCCCTAAGCTTTGGACCTAATACTTAAGCTTTTCATTTTCCTCAACCTCTTGAGGATTGTCTAGATCTTAATGGGTACTAAGAGTCTATCCAAGAATGCCTAAAGTTTACGTTCTTACTAATCTCACCATGCACTTTTCATTTCTTTTCTTGAATAAGGTTTAGAACTTAGGTCAATTCCTTAGTTTCTTACTAAGGACTATCACTCTTTTCTTTCATTTTTTTTTTGTGCTCCTTTTCATTTTGTTTCTTTTCCCTTCTCCCACAAAATTTCCTTTCTCCTCTTATTCTTTTTTTTTTGAATTTTTTTTTTAATTTTTATGATGTTTTTGGCGTATGTGAATTTTTTTGTTTTAAAACCCCTTTTTTACAAGTTTTGCACTTTTATACCCCCCAATGCCTAAGGTTTGCAATGTCCTCATTGTGACCTAGGGGGTTTTTATTTACTTAGTTCATTCCTTAAGACAGATGTTTTAATGAGTGAATGGGTCGGGATGAATTCTGCGAACGATTTCTAATCCCAGATGCACGCATCTGAAGTGGAGTCGGCCGTCTATAAGGGTGAACTTTAAGTGCACAAAAGTGTGAAAAGGGTTTTAGATTTTCAGAAAATGACGGGCTGCCTCTCGTTAAGCGCTGAGTTTTACGCCATCGGCTAGGCGTAATGAGCTCAAGGGGAATGGAGGATAAGAGATGATTCAGCCAAATCAGTAGAAGTCACGTCAATGAACAGTTTGAGTCTCTGACCGTTCACGATGAAAGGTTCGGAATCGTGGCTGAGCGGATTGATTTTGATAGCTCCATTACCAAAAACCTGTCGGACTAAATATGGTCCAACCCACTTGGATCGCAGCTTCCCCGGGAAAAGTTTGAGTCGGGCATCAAAGAGTAGGACCTTTTGACCAGGATGAAAGATCTTTCTCGAGATATGCTTGTCATGGAAGGCTTTAACCCGCTCCTTGTAGATACGCGAGTTCTCATACGCGTCTAAGCGTAATTCATCGATCTCGCTGATTTGGAGTTTTCTGTGGGTTCCAGCCTTCGAAAGATCTAGATTACAGTTCCGTACTGCCCAATAGGCTTTATGTTCTAGTTCTACGGGAAGGTGACACGCATTTCAATACACCAGTCTAAAGGGAGACATGCCTAATTGGGTCTTGTGGGCAATTCTATAGGCCCACAATGCTTCCAGAAGTCGGGACGACCAGTCCTTCCTGTCAGGCCGAACAGTGACCTGCAGGATCTTCTTGATCTCCCGATTTGACAGCTCAGCTAGACCATTAGTTTGGGGGTGGTAAGGAGTAGAGATTCGGTGAGACACCCCGTATTTGGTCATCAGTGACCTAAACTGAGCGTTTGTAAAATGGGTCCCCCCATCAGAGATTATAGCACGGGGAATTCCGAACCTTGAGAAAATATTTTGATGAATGAATTTGAGAACGATTTTGTGATCACAGGTTCGGGTCGGTATGGCTTCAATCCATTTGGACATGTAGTCCACGGCAAGCAGAATGTACTCGAAACCATCCGAAACAGGAAAGGGGCCCATAAAATCAATCCCCCAAACATCAAAGATTTTTCATACGAGAATCGGCTGCAAAGGCATCATGTCGCGACGGCTCATGTTCCCCAAAGTCTGGCAACGACTGCATGCCTTGCAGTAACTGTATGCGTCTTTGAATAGTGTAGGCCAGTAAAAACCACACTGGAGGACTTTTGATGCGGTTTTATGCCCAGAGAAATGGCCACCGCATGCCTGGTCGTGGCAGAAAGAGAGGATATTGTTGAATTCCTCTTCTGGGACACATCTCCGAATGATTTGATCAGCACCTATGCGGAAAAGGTACGGGTCTTCCCAGATGTAATACTTGGCATCAGAACGCAACTTGTCTTTCTTGGCCTTCGGCCAATCAGACGGGGTCTGATGAGATGCCAAGTAGTTTACTATATCAGCAAACCATGGAAGTCTAGTACCGACAGTAAGCAGGTGCTCATCAGGAAAATGTTCTGTGATGGGTCCGGAAGGGTTGATAATCTCAGAAGGAAGACGGGACAGATGGTCGGCTACCACATTCTGCCTTCCCGCCTTGTCACGAATCTCAAGATCGAATTCTTGCAACAGCAAGATCCAACGAATTAGTCAGGGCTTCGCGTCCTTCTTGGCAAGGAGATGCCTTACAGCCGTGTGATCCGAGTAAATGATGACATGGGAACCCAGAAGATACGATCGAAACTTTTCAAGGGCAAATACTACGGCTAGCAGCTCTTTTTCCGTAACTGTATAGTTACGCTGAGCCTCGTCAAGTGTCTTGCTAGCGTAGTAGATGACCACGGGTTTCCCGTCAGCTTTCTGACCCAGGACTGCTCCTACAGCGAAATCAGATGCATCGCACATGATCTCAAAGGGTTGAGACCAATCAGGGGATTGTAGGATAGGTGCCTGGGTGACTCGGTCACGTAGGTTTTCAAAGGCTAGTGTGCATTCCTTGGAGATTTCAAAGGGTACATCCTTAGAGAGAAGAGAAGTCACGGGGCATGCGATTTTCGAGAATCTGGAATGAACCGACGGTAAAAATTGACGTGCCCCAAAAAAGAACGGATGTCCCTGATCGAGCTAGGCATAGGAAGGCGAGAGATCAAATCAACCTTAGCTCGATCCACTTGGATGCCTTTTTCTGAAATTAAGTGTCCCAGGACAATTCCCTCAGGCACCATGAAATGGCTCTTTTCCCAGGAAAGAACCAAATTCACCTCGATGCACCGCCTGAGTATTTGGACCAAGTGTTGGAGGCAATCGTCAAATGATTCTCCAAAAACTGAAAAGTCATCCATGAAAACTTCCAGAAAATCACCCACCATATCTGAGAATATGGCAAGCATGCACCGCTGAAAGGTAGCGTGTGCATTGCAAAGACCGAAGGGCATCCTTCGGAAAGCGTATGTTCCGAAGGGGTAGGTGAACATGGTCTTTTCTTGGTCCTCAGGATGGATTGCCACCTGGTTATAACCGGAGTACCCGTCAAGAACGCAGAAGAACCTATTTCCCGCTAGTTTCTCGAGAATTTGATCAATAAAAGGTAGTGGGAAATGATCCTTCTTCGTGGAGGAATTGAGTCGGCGGTAATCTATACAGACTCTCCACGCGTTGGCTAATCGGATAGGAATGACTTCTCCGGTCTCAGTCGTTATGGTGGTGAGTCCTGCCTTCTTAGGCACAACCTGAATTGGGCTCACCCAACGACTATCGGAGATTGGGTAGATGATTCCGGCATCTAACCACTTGATGATCTCCTTCTTCACGACCTCCTGCAGATTAGGGTTCAAACGTATCTGCATCTCACGAGAAGGTCGTGCGCCCTCTTCTGAATAGATATGATGAGTATAATAAGAGGGACTTATTCCAGTCAAATCATCGAGAGTCCACCCGATGGCTCTGCGATGTTGCTGGAGGACAGTAATCAAACGGGATTCCTGTTCGAGGTTGAGGTTGGAATTGATAATCACAGGGAGGGTCTGATTAGAACCCAGAAAGATGTATTTTAAGTGAGCAGGAAGGGGCTTCAACTCAAGGATAGGGTTATCAGCAGCGGCTGGTGGTTCAGTATAGACGTGAGGTTCAAGGGTAGAAGTTACTGGGTTGTTTACATCTGGATTCGACTCCTCTGTTTGCGGGTCAAGATCTTTTTATGGTTGATGAGGTATAATCAGGTCATTCTGGAAGTGTGTTTCATCAACCAAAGCCCTAATGTCACAAATCTGTTCGATGATACCGCAATTGATTCCTTATTGGGCATTAAATATATCAATTTTCAAGGTTTGATACCCAAATTTGAGCTCTATTTGGCTCTCCTCACAGCTAATGTTGGCTCTAGCAGTAGCCAAGAAAGGTCTCCCTAAAATGATTGGTGTTTCCCTAGGATTCTCAGGTGCGTCCATGTAACGACCCGATTCTCGAGTCCCTACGAGACACGAGAACCGGACCGACTCGACTAATCCCAAAACCTAGTCGTCCAACAAGGAAGTAACCAAAAGAGCAGTAAAATAAACCACATTCAACATGAAATATAACTAGCAGTAACAAAATACAGCAGTAAAAAAAAGAACTACTACAGCATGTACCACCACAACAGTAGAACAACATTTATAACATAACAAGAACTACGAGTAAAGAAAAGTACAGAGAGTAACAAAAACTACTCACTACAGCGGAAACAAAAGGGGTACAAAAGAGCAGTGGTAACTCTACCGGACCCTACTCAGCCCAGCGTCCTCTGCAGCCGCTGACCCTGGCTGCTCAACACCTGGTCCTGAAAAGTAACGAGTGTAACACGTCAGCGAAACGCTGAGTAGAGTGGCAGCTAAACTAAAGAAACAGTAAAGTGTACAGTAGCTGTTTTATTTTCTTTCTTCCTTTATTTATGTCTTTCTATTATTTCACAATTTATCTATTTCTCAGATCCTTCAATTGATCTCGAATGTTCCTCGTGGGAACGATCTTGATTGCAGTCTTTTCCGAACAGTAGAAGTAGCACGTGGTGCTCTCCTGGCCGGGAGAGTCCCCTGTGGTGATCCTACTCTCAGTCAACCACCCCAAGGTCACGGACAGACATAACGGTGACTACGGCACGCGCGATAAACACACAGGCAGCTACCCGCACTGGCACGCGGTCAGTCGTTTCCGTTAACGGGTGCGCCCAAAGCACAGCACGGAACCAGTATAGGGCAGAGCCCTCTCAGTAATAGGGGTCTAGCCCCTCCACAGTAACCAAACAGGGGTCTTGCCCCTCCACAGTCCGCACACCCTCGCCTGACTACCCTGGTTCGCCTAGTGGGCCTAACAAGTTGGTGTAGGTGAGCTAGCAGCACCCCGGGGCCCGTGGGGTAGCTAGTACTCGCTTTACACTAGTAGCTCTCCTCGGTACTGTGTACACGAGGGCCAAAAGTCGGTACAAAGTGGCCAGACCTAACCCCGGGTCCCTGGGGCAGCTGGCTCCGCTCTGCACTAAACAGGTAACAGGTGCTTCCCCTGGCACTACGTACCCAAGGGACAACACACTTCCACATCTTTCCTTCTCAGTTCCATTTCATTCTCTTTCCAGGAGTTCTACTCCTAATTCCCCGTAGGGTTCCAGCTCTTTTAACTCAGCACATTCAGGTTTCACCATTCCAGTTTCACGTTCATACAACCCATATTCTCAATCATGTTCATTTATTCATAACAGGCAGCTGTTAAATCAATTTACAGGCAGCTATTATTTCCTTTCCACATTTTCCAAGACTGCAATATCTATATTCATATCACTAGTTTTCCAGTCCTAGGATTCATGCCGTACCCTAGGATCTATCATTCAATCTAGTTTTCCAACCCTAAGATTCATGCAATACCCTAGGATCTATCATTCAATCTGGTTTCTCATTCCTAAGATTCATGCAATGCCCTAGGTTCTATTAATTGCTCCATAATTGTAACAAATTATGTTAATAATTTTAAAAGCCACTCTACCAGCTACAACGGGAGTACTAGGGGCGTGGTCGGAATTTCCTTGCGCCTCTGCAACCCCCGAGACTGCAATGGAACGAGGTCCTAACACAAGGATCAAACACAAGGAGTTTCTCAGAATGGTATATAATTACTATAAATAGGTAGAGGATTTTATTCTGGAAAGAACGCAACTCGAAACGCGGAAAACAGACTCCGAATGGGCCCTAAACGGGTCGAAAACGACGAAACTGCCCAAAATCAGACGTCTACACGTCTTAAAACGTGGGTCAGAGCGTACCTTCGTTCTGTGTAATCCCTCAGACGTCCAGAAGCCTGCGGGGGCGTCTAGCTTAATTCCCAGACGTCTGATGGTCAACCCGGACGTCTGGAAGTCCTCTCCGTCGTCTGGCACTATGGCTAGACGTCCGATTCGCGTTGGATGGCGAGTATCGCGCCCTCCCAAGCAGAACCTGCACGAACCCACTCCTCGCTCTCAGTACGACGGGTTGCAGACGAAGGTGCAACGGACGGCTGCATGGCCATACGCGAGAAAAAGGAAGAAGGACGAAATAACTTACTTGCTAGACGTCTGGACAATCCTCCAGACGTCTTCACCGTCGTCTGGTTAGAATCCCAAATGTCTGATTCTGGAAAAACTTCCAGAATCATAGCTCGACTCGCTCTCCGCCCGCGACGCACGGTCGCGCCGCACCCCGTCCGCCTGCTGCTCGAGCTGCAGCAGGCCTCCCGCGACACTCCACGCCCGCTGCCCAGGCAAGCTCGAGCCCTCACGGTAGAGCGTCTCCTCCCTCGCGCAAGACCTCCTCCCGCACACTCGCCGCGGCTGCCGCTGCCGCCGCTCGCTCGCGCTCTCGCACCGGCTGGGAGAAGAAGAAGAGGGAAGCAGAGGAGATGAGAGTGAGGGAGAGGGCGAGGGCCTTATAAGGCCGTGCGGGGAGGGAGAGAGAGGGAGCGCCGCACTGCGTCCGCAGGAGGAGAGAGGGAAAAAGAGGTAAGCGGGTGGCGGTTGCAGGTCTACGCATGCATGCGCGCAGACGCAACCCTGTACGCCGCAGAAATTGAATCCCAGACGTTTGGAGGGGGTTCCAGACATCTGGTCAGACGTCTGGGCCACCTCCCAGACGTCTTAAAAATCGTCTTGAAGCCGCGTTCGTAGCATGCGGTGAAGGGTCGTCGACCTGAAAACAAGAATACGGCCTCTCAGCCCAATCAGAGGATGCAGGGAGCTTCGCCGGAGTGCGGCGAAGGCAGTGTGGGTGGTGGCGAGGCGTGAGGAGGCGTATGGTGGTAGCCCTAAGTCGGACTGTGGCCAGAGAGATGGGTCTGTTTGGGGGGTCATCGGGTGGCGTCTGGCAGTGGATGAGAAGGGGGGATTTGTTGAGTGGAGTGAGGGGAAGCTTTTAGGGTAGTCGGCGAGGGGTGAGAAGGTGTGTGGAGGTGGGATGAGCTCGCCGGAGAGGGTGGTCGGAGATGGAGCAGGCGGGGGTGGAAGTCGTGTGCGGTGAGGCGAAAAGACAAATTGAGAGAGGGAAAATGTAAGGGAGGAGGAGAGGAAGCTAATTACCTAGGTTTTGGACGAAGGAGGAGGGCGGAGCCATCGGCTCGTACCTGCTGGAGCTGGGAAGAAAGGACCCTGGAGGAGGAGTGCGGCGACGAGGAAGCAGGCGGAGGGTGCCGGCGGGTACAACACGGCATAGACGAGAGGGCTAGGAGAACCCTGCTGCAGGTAAGGCGGAAGAGTGACGAGGAGGAAGAGGAGGAGGTCGCCGGAAGCTGCGGGCCGTTTGAAGGAGGAGGAGATGAAGTGGGGGGTTGTTCTCCATCAAAGAGAGCTTAGAGGAATCGGCAGGGGGTGCCGGCCCTTAAAAAGGGGCTGGCGCAGAGGGAGGCGCGGGCTGGCGACGTGCCAGCCTCATCGGAACGTGGCCGGAGAGGGGACCCATACCTTCTGTGTGTTCGCACGGAAGGTATGGGGGCCGGTAGAGAGCATGGACGGGTCCCTGCGACAGTGGACGTCGTAGGGAACCCTGCGTCTGCTTTGCAGGGCGGTCACCCCTCTCTGCGCGGCAGCATGCTCCGCGCAAAGTCGCCGGAGCATGGTGCTGCGCAGAGTTTTGCAGGAGGGACCGTTCTGCAAAGAACGATGAAAAAGTTGAGGGCTAAAACGAAAGGGTTTCGAAAGATAAGGGTCAAAAAGTAAATGAAGATGACCAATTTGTAAAGTCAGTCAAGGAGGTCTCCTCTTAGGCTCAAGTTTTTATACAAGACTAATTTGAACCTAAGGATTTTAATGGTGAATTTTATTTCTAGGTTGGACCATGTCTGACCGGCTAATTTACGTAAAAACCCAGATTAAGTCATTAATTGGGCAAGGTTCTCTTTGTAGGTCAAAATGGGTTTCTAAGGCCAAATTGAAGGTTCTAAACCCTAGAGATTATTTTTATATGAATTTTAGAGGGTTTAGTTGATTTTTATCCTGCCTCGATCCTCGTAAATTGAAGTAGATTTGTTTTAGGGTTACAGAATGTCATTTAATTTCCTAAAGTTGCTATAACCCTTTTTAGATCCGACCATCCCACTTTCCTTCTTATTAGGCTTATTTGACCTGTGTTTGGACCCTTAATTACCCTGTTTGCAAACTGCGTTGGTGAAATTGCAGTTTTACCCCTTATGATTTATTTTCTTCTTAAACTCAGAATTCTCTGAGTTAAGCCTTTCTTTGGGTTATGTAGGAGCTTTTTATTACATATCTGGGTTAGATTGTGCTAGTTAGGGTTCATGATGAGGTTCTCATCAATGTCCTCCACTTTGGCGGCTGACAATCCGATCAGTGGCGTACAACCACTCCCATTGATTCCCCCTTCTATAGTAGGCAGGGTGTCTTGCCTTATATAAAGTAAGCTCTTTTGGGTTGTCGAGTCTGATTGTCTTGGGGCTATGTTAAGGTACTCCCCATATCATTTTGTCATCCATTGGTTCCACAATGAGCTGGGCACATGCACCAACCTCCACACACAAAACACCGACACCATCTTTCTGTGAAGAAGGAAGCAAGTGAGTCCAAGGCCCCCTCCTTCAACAGCAGGCAGATAGCATCCCAAGCCACGAGGTGGGCCTTGCTGTTCCACACGAAGTCCACCACCATCCTTTGAATTCTAGTTAGAACTCCCTTCTTCAATGTGGTATTCGCTAACCAGTATCTCAAGAGGCCAATGATGTCCCATGCCACCCATTTCACCCTTCCCATTTTTGACAGCAACTTTTTCATCCAACCTCAAAGCATGTCCCTTACTTAGTCCTTGAGGGGCTTGTGGAGAGGTGAGGATGCCCTACCACATCCCAAGGCAATTCCCAAGTATTTACATTGGAATTTCCCCTCAAGGATGCCTAGTGAAAGGCAAATGCCCTATCTTGATGTGCCCCATTTGGAGAAGTAGACATGACTTTTGTTACCATTTAGATTAATAAGCCTGACCAATATGTTAAGTAGATCCAATGCCTTCTTGATTCCTTTCATTGAGCCCACATTTGCCCTCATGCAAATGAGAATATCATTCGTAAAGAGAAGATGGGTTGGAAAAGGAACCCCCCCTCCTTCGCCCTTGGCACCTTGGCCAGAGTAATGTGTCTTTCCCTCACTTGTAAATCCAAGAGTAGAGGGAATTGATGACTAGAACAAAGGGCAAAGGGGATCTCCTTGTTGAAGTCCTTTAGAGGTGTGGATCATCCTCGCCAGCACACCATTAATAAACAGGGAGCCAGAAGGTACCCAAATACAATTTTTTATCCACAATATCTATTTTTCTCCAATGCCCAAAGAGAGGAGCACTATCAAAATGAAGTCTTTACCTATGGAGTTGAAGCCCTTGGAGATGTCTATTTTAATGCACAACCTCGGTGAGGAGTGGGTTGCGTTGAACCTAGCAAGGAACTCCTGAGCTTGTAGGGATCAATCCGAGATACAACGGCCCTTGATAAACACCCCTTGGTTGAGTGCCACTAGCTTGGGGAGGAGGCCGATCAAATGGGATGCCAATATTTTTCAAATGCATTTGTAGAGGATGTTGCAACACGCCACTAGATTGAAATCTTTAAGAGTGGAGGTAGATCCCTCCTTAGGAATGAGGGTGGGGAATGTGTGGTTGAGCTCCTTGAGCAGTGCTCTCTCATTCTTAAAGAAGAATTGGACCCCTTAAATAATATTCTTGCCCATGATGTGCCAAGCTTTCTTGAAGAAGTTGTCGTTGAACCTGTCAGGCTCAGGGAACTTGTTGGTACTGATGTCCTGAATGGTCTTCCTGATCTCCTTTGAGGTAGGCATTGATTCCAACATCACGTTGTCTTCACTTGTCACCAAGGAGTTGAAGGGAAGGGACAATTTGTGCAATGGCTCGTCCCCCTCCCTTGAGGAGAAGAGGTTCCTAAAATACCTCAATGCTTCATCTTTGTGTTCTTGCTCCTTATCAATGTAGCTTCCATCATTGGTGAATAGGCAAGAGATGGCATTCTTATTTTGTCTAATTCCGGTTGTCGTGGGGAAAAACTTGGTGCTACGGTCCCCATTTAACACCAATTTTAAGCTAATCTACCTTGTTCTGCTAGGTCTAATACTCCTCCTCTTTCCTAAGCAAACTGAGTATTGACCTCAAACGTGATTCCTTGGCGTGCACCTCTATGTTGGAGGGATCCTCTTATAGTGTTGTGTGAATGTCCATAAGTTGCCTTCGAAGCTCGTCCATTTGACATGGCCTGCTCCTATCCTCCCTCTCCCATGCTTTAAGGGCACCCTTGACCTTCATGAGTTTGGAGATGCACGTGTAGATTCCTTTGGGAGGGGTGAGATTTGCGGAGAATAAAATAAAGTGCGGAAGCAAAATAAATCAATTTCACAAATAGAAAATCACACAAAATACACAAGTATTTTTAGGTGGAAACTCAAATCTAGTGAAAACCACTACCCAATCTTCTCGAGTTAGGATTTCACAATCAACCGAGTCGATCAAAATCCACTAATCGAACTACTTTAATGAGGGTAGTTCAACCTCTATACAACCACGCTATAAGTACGAGGGTCGCGTTCCTCAAACCCCTCTTCATGAGAAGTATTTTGTCTCTTGAGGGAAACAGGAATTCGCAAAGTGAATGCCCAACAATAACAAAGCAAAATACAAACAAGACCTATAGAGCCACAAAGATAAACCTAACTACTATAGGTAAAGATTACTTCTCTTTGTTGGAAGTACGTCGGCTTGACGCAGATGCGTGAACCACATGGTGGCACTTCGTCTCTCTCGTAATTGCGGAGGGAGAACAAGTGCGTAGCAATGATGAAGATCTCTTGACATGGAACTAAAGTTTGGAGAGCTAAGGCTTCTTCTCAAGATCGAATTGACACTATATGATGTGGAAATGTGTTGCTTGGTGTATCTATACAAGGCAAGGGGCCTCTCCTATTTATAGATGGCTTAGGAAGGCCTAGGAAGGTTGTAGAAGCCTTAGGTAGCCGTTGGAGATCATTCCAAGGCAAATCAAGCTGCAATCAGAATCATTAATGATTCTGACAGGGTTATCAGACGTCTGGGAAAAATATCAGATGTTTGGAAGTCATGTTTAAGACGTCTGGAAACTACATCTGACGTCTAATACTAGACAGGTTCTCTTACTGTCTTTCATCAGACTTAAACATGGTTTTAGTGTAAATCAATCAGATGACGTACAGGATGTCTAGCACTAGTTCTAGACGTCTGGAAATTAATAACTCTATGGCAACTGATTCCCAAGAGTGCTTAACGGCTATAACCCTCAATAAAAGTGAATTCGGCTCAATCGAGGGCTAACGTCTACTTATCAGACATCTGAGGCCCTCTACGAACGTCTAATAGAAGCTTAAAGGTTATTTCTTAACGATCATATTGTTAAGCCAACGTTCCACTAATTAGACGTCTGGCTAATTCATCAGACGTCTGACTAAGGGTTGGTCGTCTAAAATCAGCAAATAAAAGATTTTAAGACCAGCCCTAAAAGATTGGACGTCTGATTCAACATTCAGACGTCTTATAGTTTACTATCACACGTCTGATTATCAGATGAGACGTCTGATAAGGCTGTCTAAAGCCTATTTAGGTTTTCTAAGTTCTCTACAGAAAACTTAAATATCATAGAGTTGTGTAAGTGTTCCAAGGACTACTGTAAGGGTACTTTGAGACTCTTTAACATGAATCTAAGAAAGAAAGAATAAAAAGCAACAAAAGAATGAAAAATAAAGTACAACGAACAAGAAAAGAAATCTATCATATTCTTCATATCCTTCCTTCTTCAAGCTTTCACTCCTCGCGATGCTCCTCCTCCGTCAAGCTCCTCCAACTCGCCATGGAGTGAGCTCGAACTTCAACTTTACACTTGTATCCATTTGCAATTGTCCTGAAATCTTGGACTCAAAAGCAATGTTAAATAGCAAGTATTTTATTATCATCAAAATAAACGATCGTGATGCCCTTGCACCAACAGCACGTTGTTACGAACGCGCTTTCAAGACACCTTTTTAAGACGTCTGGGAGGTGGCCCAGACGTTTGGAATCCCTTCCAGACGTCTGGGATTTAATTTCTGTGCCACGCACAATTGCGTCTGCGTGCCTGCGCGCGCAGACCTGCGAACACCTCTTTTTCCCTCTCTCCTCCTGCAGGCGCAGACTGCACACACACACTCTCTCTCTCTACCCGCGGCCTTATAAGGCCCTCGCCCTCTCCCTCACTCTCATCTCCTCCGCTTCCTTCTTCTTCTTCCAGCCAGTGCGAGAGTGCGAGCGAGCGGCGGCAGCGGCAGCCGCGGCGAGTTGCGAGAGGAGGTGTTGCGCGAGGGAGGAGACGCCCGACCGTGAGGGCTCGAGCTTGCCTGGCAGCTAGAGCCGGCCGGCGGGGGAGCTGCGGGCGTGGAGCGTTGCGGGAGGGCTGCTGCAGCTCGAGCAGCAAGCGGACGAGGCGCGGTGCGGCCGTGCGTCGCAGGTAGAGAGCGAGTCGAGCTCTAATTCTGGAAATTTTCCCAGAATCAGACGTCTGGGCTTCCAACCAGACGACGGTGAAGACGTCTGAAGGACTGTCCAGACATCTGGCAAGTGAGTTATTTCCGTCCTTCTTCCTTTTTTGTGACCCGTCGTACTGAGAGCGAGGAGTGGGTACATGCAGGCTTTGAGATTCGCATCCAACGCGAATCAGACGTCTAGCCGCAGTGCCAGACGACGGGAAGGACTTCCAGACGTCTGGGAACTAGGCCAGACGCCCCCGTAGGCTTCTGGACGTCTGAGAGACTACGCAGAACAAAGGTACCATCTGACCCACATTTTAAGACGTCTGGAAGAGGTTCCAGACGTCTGATTTTGGACTGTTTCGTCGTTTTCAACCCGTTTAGGGCCCGTTTGAAGTCCGTTTTCCGCGTTTCGAGTTGCGTTCTTTTCGGAATAAAATCCTCTACCCGTTTACAGTAATTATATATTGTTCTGAGAAACTCCTTGTGTTTGATCCTTTTGTTAGGACCCCGTTCCATTGCAGTCTCGGGGGTTGCGGAGGCGCGCGGGATTTCCGACCACGCCCCCAGTACTTCCGTTGTAGCTGGTAGAGTGGCTTTAGAAATTATTAACATAATTTGTTACAATTATGGAACAATTAATAGAACCTAGGGCATTGCATGAATCCTAGGAATGAGAAACCAGATTGAATAATAGATCCTAGGTATTGTATGAATCCTAGGGCTGGAAAACTAGATTGAATGATAGATCCTAGGGTACGGCATGAATCCTAAGACTGGAAAACTAGTGATATGAATATAGATATTTCAGTCTTGGAAAATGTGGACAGGAAATAATAGTTGCCTGTAAATTGATTTAACAGTTGCCTGTTATGAATAAATGAACATGATTGAGAATATGGGTTGTATGAACGTGAAACTGAAAGGGTGAAACCTGAATCTGCTGAGTTAAAAGAGCTGGAACCCTACGGGGAATTAGGAGTAGAACTCCTGGAAAGAGAGTGAAATGGAACTGAGAAGGAAAGATGTGGAAGTGTGTTGTCTCTTGGGTACGTAGTACTAGGGGAAGCACCTGTTACCTGCTTAGTGCAGAGCGGAGCCAACCGCCCCAGGGACCCGGCGTTAGGTCTGGCCACTTTGTACCGACTTTTTGGCCCTCGTGTACACAGTACCGAGGAGAGCTACTAGTGTAGAGCGGGTACTAGCTACCCCATGGGCCCCGGGGTTCTGCTAGCTCACCTACACCGACTTGTTAGGCCCACTAGGCGAACCAGGGTAGTCAGGCGAGGGTGCACGGACTGTGGAGGGGTAAGACCCCTGTTTGGTTACTGTGGAGGGGTTGGACCCCTGTTACTAAGAGGGCTCTGCCCTATACTGGTTCCGTGCTGTACTTTGAGGCGCACCCGTTAACGGAAACGACTGACCGCGTGCCAGTGCGGGGTAGCTACCTGTGCGTTTACCGCGCGTGCCGTAGTCACCATTACGTCTGTCAGTGACCTTGGGGTGGTTGACTGAGAGTAGGATCACCACGGGGGACTCTCCCGGCCAGGAGAGCACCACGTGTTACTTCTACTTTTGGGAAAAGACCGCAATCAAGATCGTTCCCACGAGGAACATTCGAGATCAAGTGAAGGATCTGAGAAATAGATAAATTGTGAAACAATAGAAAGACGTAAATAAAGGAAGAAAGAAAATAAAACAGCTACTGTACACTTTACTGCTTCTTTAGTTTTAGCTGCCACTCTACTCAGCGTTTCGCTGACGTGTTACACTCGTTACTTTTCAAGACCAAGTGTTTAGCAGCTAGGGTCAGCGGCTGCAGAGGACGCTGGGTCGAGTAGGGTCCAGTAGACTTACCACAGTTCTTTTGTACCCCTTTTGTTCCACTGTAGTGAGTAGTTCTTGTTACCCCCGCACTTTTCTTTACTTGTAGTTCATGTTATGTTATAAATGTTGTTCTACTGTTGTGGTGGTACATGCTGTAGTAGTTCTTTTTCTTACTGCTGTATATTGTTACTGCTAGTTATATTTCATGTTTAATGTGGTTTATTTTACTGCTCTTTTGGTTACTTCCTCGTTGGACGAATAGGTCTTGGGATTGGTCGAGTCAGTCCGATTCTCGTGTCTCGTAGGGACTCGGGAATCGGGTCGTTACAAGATGGTATCAGAGCAAGGTCATCCCGAGAAGTGAATCAACTGACTAGAAAATAACCAATTCACATGTCTGTAACTAGAGTAGCCACCCCAACATATCTTTTGACATGAGCTCTTAGACGTTTTCGTTAGGTATCGTTCCATATTGACGTGTTTCGTTTTGTTTCACGTCTCCTTGCAGGAGATGCCTCGTCGCGGGACTGGTGAGGCGGGCCGCGGGCGCGGTCGAGGACGAGGTCGGCGAAGTGGGCGTGCCGTTGCTGACGCCTCAGTGGGTCAGCCGCTACTCCTGGGCGGCCAGGCCCAGGACCTCGCCCAGCTGATACGGGACATTGTGCGAGAGGAGCTCCACCCACCGTCCCAAGCGCCTCCCCCTGGGGCTGCGGAGGGGGAGTCCTTTGTGGGACCACACGACGGACGCGGCGCTGGACACGGGGAAGGGGATGGGCCGCCGCCGCCCCCACCTTCCTCCGACACTTCTGTGCACGAGGCACCTTTGCCTGGAGGTGCACCAGCATCCCCACTGCAGCGCCACTCCGAGCTCTTTGGACAGTTCCGGAAGTTGAAGCCCCCCTCCTTCAAGGGGGATGAGGACTCGATCGAGGCAGAGGACTGGCTCGAGCAGTTGGAGAAGATTTTCAACACCCTTCACCCCACGGTGGAGTGCCGTGTGGCCTTTGCCACGTACCAGCTGGAGAGTGCGGCACACAGGTGGTGGAGGGTGGTCCGAGGATAGGAGATGGACGAGTTGACCTGGGACTGGTTCGTCGCCCTCTTCTGCGAGCAGTACTTTCCCCATACGTGGTAGGACTAGAGGAGGCGGGAGTTCCACACTCTCCGCCAAGGGACGATGACAGTGAGCGTGTACCGCACGTGTTTCCTGGTGCTGTCCCGCTTTGCAGCGACAGCGGTAGCTACTGAGGAGGAGCGCCTTTGAAGGTTCACCGAGGGGCTCCGGCCTGCGATACGGGGGTATGTCAAACCCCTGAAGCTGCCTACATTTTCGAGGGTGGTGGAGGCAGCCATGACTTACGAGGAGACCAACCCGTCCGCGGGAGACACTGACGGCGGGCGGAAGAGACCCTTTCAGCCAGACTTTTCATAGGGCCAGCGGGAGAGGAGGCACGTGGCGTCCGCAGGAGAGCCGTCACGTTTTGCAGGGCCATCCATGGCCTTTGGGGGGCCTCGACACAGGCCAGTCGCCAGCACCGGATCCCCGCCTAGCCGACAGTAGGGACCCACTGAGGGCAGGAGTCGGGTTCCCCTCTGTTACCAGTGTGGCCAGCCGGGCCACATCAAGAGGGACTGCCCGTCGAGGGCAGGAGGTCAGCAGATACTTCCCGCGCAGAGCACTGGAGGGCACGCAGGAGGCCGCGGTTCCCAGGCGCTAGGAGGAGGACAACAGTCATGAGGAGGGTACCGGCCAGCACCTGCCCGTCCGACGCAGAGTGTGGCTGCTTCGTCTGCACCTAGAGCTGAGGGGCGTATCGACGCCCTGACACATAGGGATGCCAGAGCTTTGGGCTCGGTCCTGGCAGGTATGGTTTCAGTTTCCGGCAGACTCGTTTACACACTTTTCGATTCTGGTGCTACGCACTCGTTTATCGCCGCCAGTTTCGCAGTTAGTTTGGGCCAGGACTATATGCTGTTAGAGAATCCGTTCGTAATCAGAGGTCCGAGTGGTCAGCTGTTTGTAGCTGAGGAGGTGTACACGGATTGCGATGTCAGCGTCGGGGGACATAGCCTGCCAGCTGACCTGATTATGATACAGATGGAGGACTTTGGTGTAATTCTGGGGATGGACTGGCTGTTCGCTTACCATGCCTTGGTGGATTGTTTTGAGAGGAAGATTATCTTCTCCATACCAGAGTTGCCTTCCTTCGAGTTTCACGGACAGCCAGTGGACGGAGGCTTCAGGTGCATTTCGGCACTTCGGGCGGCGAGACTTTTGAGTCAGGGGTGTGAGGGCTTCCTAGCTTGTGTGGTGGCAGAGCCCAGCCCTGTGACAGACTTCCAGAGCATCCCGGTGATCAGAGAGTACCCTGACGTGTTCCCAGACGAGTTACCAGGACTACCGCCCGAGCGTGAGATCGAGTTTGAGATCTCACTAGTACCAGGGACCAGCCCCATCTCCATCGCACCATGCAGGATGGCACCGCTTGAGCTACGAGAGCTCAAGTCTCAGTTGCAGGACCTTTTGGAGATGGGTTTCGTGAGGCCCAGTGCGTCTCCCTGGGGAGCCCCGGTACTATTTGTGAAGAAGAAGGATGGTACCCTACGCCTTTGTGTGGATTACCGACAGCTAAATAGGGTCACCATCAAGAACAGATATCCGCTGCTGAGGCTCGACGACTTGTTTGACCAATTGCGGGGTGCCACGGTGTTCTCCAAGATCGACTTGAGGTCTGGATACCACCAGTTGAGGATCAGGGAGGTAGACGTCTCCAAGATAGCTTTCCGCACCCGGTACGGACACTATGAGTTTTTGGTCAAACCGTTTGGGCAGACCAATACCCCCGCTGCTTTCATGGACCTGATGAACTGGGTGTTTAGACCGTACTTGGACCAGTTCGTGGTGGTATTCATTGATGACGTACTCATCTATTCTCGAGATCGAACACAGCACGGACAGCACTTGCGGATGGTTCTGGACACTCTGAGACGACGTAGGCTGTACGCCAAATACAGCAAGTACGAGTTTTGGTTGAGGGAGGTGACCTTCTTAGGTCATGTGATCTCTGGAGACGGCTTGGCGGTGGACCCAGCCAAGGTCGAGGCAGTGCTCAGGTGGGAGAGACTGCGTTCAGTCACTGAGATTCGCAGTTTCCTGGGACTGACAGGCTACTACAGACGATTCATCAAAGGTTTTTCACAGATTGCGCGTCCCATGACATAGTTGACCCGGAAGGACGTGCCCTTCACTTGGACAGATGCCTGTGAGGTGTGTTTTCAGGAGCTGAAGGAGAGGTTGACCTCGGCTCCCGTGCTCACCATCCCTGACAGTAGTGGCGGGTTTGTTGTGTACACGGACACCTCCTTGCAGGGGTTAGGAGGTGTGCTCATGCAGAGGGGTCATGTTGTCGCTTACGCTTCGCGGCAACTGAAGCCCCATGAGCATACCTACCCTACCCACGACCTGGAGTTGGCAGCTGTCGTCTTCGGGCTGAAGACCTAGAGGCACTACTTGTACGGTGAGACCTTCGAGATTTTCACAGATCACAAGAGCCTCAGATACCTTTTTGATCAGAAGGAGCTCAACATAAGACAGAGACATTGGTTGGAGCTCCTGAAGGACTACGACTGCAGCATTTCCTATCACCCGAGCAAGGCTAATGTGGTGGCTGATGTCTTGAGCCGGAAGGCACCGGCACACTTGGCCAGTTTACAGTTACAGAGTTGGAGCCTTTTGGAGGAGGTGGGCAGTTGGCGAACCCTAGAGTTACGGGGGCACTGTGGGGCAGTGACTGTAACACGGCAGACTAGGCCAGAGCTGATAGACCGCATCATCACAGGACAGATGGCCGATCCGTACTTGCAGTCCTTGCGCGACAGAGTACTGTCAGGAGACCTAGGGGACTTCTCTTTCACAGACCAGGTGCTGCGCCTGAGGGGACGGTTGTGCATTCCCAGGGACGAGGGGCTGTTAAGAGAGCTCCTGACTGAGGCACACGGTTCCAGATTCACCATACATCTTGGAAACACGAAGATGTACCACGACTTGAGACGCGATTTTTGGTGGAGGGGGATGAAGTGGGATGTGTGTGAATTCGTGCAGCAGTGCTTAGTGTGTCAGCAGATGAAAGCCGAGCATCAGAGGCCTGCAGGGCCGCTACAGCCGCTTCCAGTGCCAGAGTGGAAGTGGGAGAGCATCACCATGGACTTGGTGGTAGGTTTACCTGTTACCCAGCGAGGACACGACGCAGTCTGGGTAATTGTGGATAGACTGACGAAGACGGCACGATTCTTGCCGATCCGAGTCACTTTGGGACCAGCACAGTTGGCAGAGAGGTATATCCGCGACGTGGTACGACTACACGGAGTTCCGCAGGAGATCGTATCCGACCAGGATACCCGCTTTACGTCCCAGTTTTGATCTGAGTTTCAGCAGGCCCAGGGGACGCGGTTGAGGCTTAGTACAGCTTACCACCCCCAGACGGATGGACAATCGGAGCGCACGATACAGACACTTGAGGACCTTTTGCGTGCCTGTGTACTGGACTGGAGGGGCTCTTGGGAGGAGCACCTGTCCCTGGAGGAGTTTGCATACAACAACAGCTATCACTCGAGCATCGGCATGGCTCCCTACGAGGCTCTGTACGGACGGAGGTGTACGGCACCCTTGAGTTGGGTTGAGGTGGGGACCAAGTGGGAGGTTGGCCCCAGGTTGATCCGGCAGAGTCAGGAGGTAGTCGAGCAGATCGACAGGCAACTTTGCACTGTCAGGAGCAGACAGAAGAGCTACGCGGATCGAAAATGCAGAGAGGTGCAGTTTGAGGTTAGGGATCACGTCTTCCTTCGTGTTTCGCCCATGAAGGGCCTGCAGCGGTTTGGGGTGAGAGGGAAGCTCGCGCCGAGGTTCGTGGGGCCCTTTGAGGTCCTGGAGTGGGTTGGACCTGTATCTTACAGACTTGCCCTCCCCCCTCAGCTTTCTGGTGTCTACGATGTGTTCCACGTGTCCAACCTCAGGAAGTACGTAGCCGATCCCAGTCACGTATTGAGTCACGAGAGCGTCGAGGTGGGCGACGACCTGACCTACCCCGAGCGGCCAGTGCAGATTCTTGACCGAGCCGTCCGCAGTTTGAGAGAAAGCAAGTACCCCTGGTGAAGGTTTTGTGGAGGAGCCAACGGTACGAGGAGGCTACCTGGGAGCCTGAGGCGGCAATGCGGGAGCGGTACTCGGAGCTCTTCGCGGGTACGTCTTTCGGACCGACTTCGGTCCTCTTTGAGTTTGTTATGTTTTTATATGACGTTTTTCCCGCACCCTAGTTAGCGCAAGTTTCGGGGACAAAACTTCCTTTGAGTTTGTTATATTGTTACGAACGCGCTTTCAAGATGCCTTTTTAAGACGTCTAGGAGGTGGCCCAGACATCTGACCAAACGTCTGGAACCCCTTCCAGACGTCTGGGATTTAATTTTTGCGCCACGCACAATTGCGTTTGCGCGCCTGCGCGTACAGACTTGCGAACGCCTCTTTTTCCCTCTCTCCTCCTGCAGGCGCAGACTGCACTCTCTCTCTCTCTCTCTCCTCGTGCGGCCTTATAAGGCCCTCGCCCTCTCCCTCACTCTCATCTCCTCCGCTTCCTTCTTCTTCCAGCCGGTGCGAGAGTGCGAGCGTAAGCGAGCGACAGCATCGGCGAGTTGCAGGAGGAGGTGTTGCGCGAGGGAGGAGACGCCCGACTGTGAGGGCTCGAGCTTGCCGGGGCAGCTAGAGCCGGCCGTCGGGGGAGCTGCGGGTGTGGAGCGTCGCGGGAGGGCTGCTGCAGCTCGAGCAGCAGGCGGACGAGGCGCGGCGCGGCCGTGCGTCGCGGGCGAAGAGCGAGTCGAGCTCTGATTCTTGAAATTTTTCCAGAATCTGATGTCTGGGCTTCCAACTAGACGTCGGTGAAGACGTGTGGAGGATTGTCCAGACGTCTAGCAAGTGTGTTATTTCCGTCCTTCTTCCTTTTCTGCAATTCGTCGTACTGAGAGCGAGGAGTAGGTACGTGCAGGCTCTGAGATTTGCATCCAACGCGAATCAAACATCTGGCCGCAGTGCCAGACGACGGGAAGGACTTCCAGATGTCCGGGGTGACCATCGGACGTCTGGGAACTAGGCCAGACGCCCCCGCAGGCTTCTGGACGTCTGAGAGACTATGCAGAACAAAGGTACCATCTGACCCACATTTTAAGACGTCTGGAAGAGGTTCTAGACGTCTGATTTTGGACTGTTTCGTCGTTTTCGACCCGTTTAAGGCCCGTTCGGAGTCCGTTTTCCGCGTTTCGAGTTGCGTTCTTTTCGGAATAAAATCCTCTACCTGTTTACAGTAATTATATACTATTCTGAGAAACTCCTTGTGTTTGATCCTTGTGTTAGTACCCCGTTCCATTGCAGTCTCGGAGGTTGCGGAGGCACGCGGGATTTCCGACCACGCCCCCAGTACTTCCATTGTAGCTGGTAGAGTGGCTTTAGAAATGATTAATATAATTTGTTACAATTATGGAACAATTAATAGAACTTAGGGTATTGCATGAATCCTAGGAATGAGAAACCAGATTGAATGATAGATCCTAGGTATTGCATGAATCCTAAGGCTGGAAAACTAGATTGAATGATAGATCCTAGGGTACGGCATGAATCCTAGGACTGGAAAACTAGTGGTATGAATATAGATATTGCAGTCTTGGAAAATGTGGAAAGGAAATAATAGCTGCCTGTAAATTGATTTAACAGCTGCCTGTTATGAATAAATGAGCATGATTGAGAATATGGGTTGTATGAACGTGAAACTGAAAGGGTGAAACCTGAATCTGCTGAGTTAAAAGAGCTGAAACCCTACGGGGAATTAGGAGTAGAACTCCTGGAAAGAGAATGAAATGGAACTGAGAAGGAAAGATGTGGAAGTGTGTTGTCTCTTGGGTACGTAGTACCAGGGGAAGCACCTGTTACTTGCTTAGTGCAGAGCGAAGCCAGCCGCCCCAGGGACCCGGGGTTAGGTCTGGCCACTTTATACCGACTTTTTGGCTCTCGTGTACACAGTACCGAGGAGAGCTACTAGTGTAGAGCGAGTACTAGCTACCCCACGGGCCCCAGGGTTCTGCTAGCTCACCTACGCCGACTTGTTAGGCCCACTGGGCGATCCAGGGTAGTCAGGCGAGGGTGCGCGGACTGTGGAGGGGAAAGACCCCTGTTTGGTTACTGTGGAGGGGTTGGACCCCTGTTACTGAGAGGGCTCCGCCCTATACTGGTTCCGTGCTGTGCTTTGAGGCGCACCTGTTAACAGAAACGACTGACCGCGTGCCAGTGTGAGGTAGCTACCCATGCGTTTACCGCGCGTGCCGTAGTCACCATTACGTCTGTCAGTGACCTTGGGGTGGTTGACTGAGAGTAGAATCACCATGGGGGACTCTCCCGGCCAGGAGAGTACCACGTGTTACTTCTACTTTTCGGAAAAGACTGCAATCAAGATCGTTCCCACGAGGAACATTCGAGATCAAGTGAAGGATCTGAGAAATAGATAAATTGTGAAACAATAGAAAGACGTAAATAAAGGAAGAAAGAAAATAAAACAGCTACTGTACACTTTACTACTTCTTTAGTTTTAGCTGCCACTCTACTCAGCATTTCGCTGACGTGTTACACTCGTTACTTTTCATGACCAGGAGTTGAGCAGCCAGGGTCAGCGGCTGCAGAGGACGCTGGGCCGAGTAGGGTCCAGTAGACTTACCACAGTACTTTTGTACCCCTTTTGTTCCACTGTAGTGAGTAGTTCTTGTTACCCCCGCACTTTTCTTTACTTGTAGTTCATGTTATGTTATAAATGTTGTTCTACTGTTGTGGTGGTACATGCTGTAGTAGTTCTTTTTCTTACTGCTGTATATTGTTACTGCTAGTTATATTTCATGTTGAATGTGGTTTATTTTACTGCTCTTTTAGTTACTTCCTCGTTGAACGACTAGGTCTTGGGATTGGTCGAGTCGGTCCGGTTCTCGTGTCTCGTAGGGACTCGGGAATCGGGTCGTTACACACGTGGAGAGGGGGTTGCTGCCAACCTCCCTTTCCCATGCCCTCCTAACGATGATATCAAAGGTCAGTCTCTCTACCCAATAGTTGAGGTAGGTTTCCTCCTTTTATGAAGGGGCACAAGGCGAAGAAACATGGCTTCATGGTAACTGAGTTTTTAAGGGTGGTAGTGTATTGGGGCTGTGGGGAGGAGCTCTAGCAACAGAGGATTGGCTAGCCCTCTATTGAGTCTGGAGGTTCTTCGGTCCTCCTCAATTGCCATGTTTGACCAAGAAAGCGAGTTCTCGAAAGAGGTGAGCTCAAGAAGACTGCAATCGCTAATGTAGTTGTTGAACTCTTGCATGCTCCCCCTACACGCGGTTGCGCCTCCCAACCTCTCCTCATGGAAGTGGGTGACATTGAAGTCACCAAGAATTAGTTGTGGCCCATCGACCATGGATGCTTGACATCATAGGGAGTTCCAAAAGCTTCTCCTGTGTTCCCTGTCATTATGTGCATAGACAAATGTTATGAAAAAAACAAGCCCAACCTTGTTGGAGGTGTGCAAGAGTACTGCATGATCTGAGGCTGAGAGCACGGAGAGGCTCCATGCAGTGGAGTCCTATGCCACCAAGACCCTCATGTAGGGCACGAGGTTTAGATTGGAGATGTATTCCACCACATTGGCATCTTGCAGGTGAGCTTGGTCCATTTGGCCTCCGAGATTCTCGTTTCTAAGAGGTCGACAATTTATGTGTCATGTGTTTGAAGGAGCTTGCAAATCTCCTTTAGTTTCTCAGGTGCATTTAGCTCCTACGTATTCCATGCCTCTATCGACATTTGGAAGTAGAGGTGGCATCCTTGATGTCGCATCCTTTCCTACCTTGGAAGAGCTCTCGTTCTTCTTGTTCATTTTCTTCTTGGATTGTTTCCACTCCCCCTCATACCCTGTTTGGAGAATTTTCAAACATTCCTAAAATGTTTTTCCTCCCTTATCTAGGACCTTTCTAGCTAAGGAGTTGTTGTGAGAAAGACACGACTCCTTGTTTCCATTACACGACATCAAAGCTGGGTGGTGGAGATTTATGGTAGTATTGCCTTTGGAATAATCATTCGCATCGGAAGGGGTGTTGCGGTGGTCTCAAGAGGAGAGTTGTCCTCACGCACTGCATGGCTATAATAAAAGCCGTGGAATCCTTCCCAAATGATGTGCTGGAAACATCCTCTATGCAATGGTTTAAATGAGTGGCTTGGCATCCCCTCTCCATGTTCTCGAGTCAATCCTCATACGATGCCTTCATCTTTCTCGTCCTTTGTTGGAGTTCCCCCTCATCACAACACCTCCAACTTCTTTATTGTGGAGAGAATCAAGGTTGAGCATGCTTCGGTTGTGTGTCTAAACACACAGCAAGTATGGCATCTTGGTAGGACCCAAATGAAGGAGACTTTCATTGACCTCAAGACACCATTAGACATATTATATGTGAGATGGGATATGCATATATATTTGTATCATAGATGTATGTCTAACTTAAATTTATTGTGATAGGGATAACAAAATCCAAGATGTTTGTAATGTTTTGAGTAGTGACTTGAGTAATTATACCCTTTCTTATCTTCTTCTTGTTTTTTTTTTTTTTTGTGGTGATGGAGTTCACTACCATCACACCGTCCAATCTATTACATTAAAAAAATCTTTAAATTATTAAAGTACTGCGGACGCCATTCCACGGTAGGTTTGTTTTTACTGCTATATCAATATTATAAACATTAAATCAGAACAACCGATCGAATTAGTTGGACCGAGAGCCAAGGATAAAATGGTTGGATTGCGTGATTTTTAAAATACATCTCCAAGCCGATGCGAACAAGTGCGAGTCCAATTAAATCGGTCCAGTTGGCTGAATCAGATCGCTCAACTGAACCCCCACCTCTGCACCCTCACTAAAAAAAACAGATAATTAATGGCTCCTCTCTCTGATCTCTCTCCCCCAATCACTTGGATTGGAACGCCCTCCGCCCGCGACCTCTCTCTCTCAGGCAAGACCTAACCCTAACATCCTCGTTGCAACACCTCTCCTTCCCGTCGACCGCATGTTGCTTTGGATGACGGTCGTTCCATATGTGTAGGTACAACCCACAATACATAAATCGATACCTTAATTAAAAGGATTGAAAACTGTACCCCCAACAATATCCACTACTTCCAGGTGCACACATCAAATAACCCCTATAATTTCCCTCCAGCGGCACTCCATTAAAAGTCCACGCTCGCTTACCCCCTGCCTCCCCAAGGGCCAAAGCCCCCTTCCAACCCATCTCTCCACCACCACTACCTTCTTAGCCGGCGCAGGCGCCCTCCTCCGTGGCCCCACCACCGCCACCATGCACCTCCCCTCTCCCTCCCCCTCCTCCTCCTCCCCCTCCCCCTCCCCCTCCCCATCCTCCTCCTCCACTGACGATGACCCCCCAACCCACGACGATTGGCGCGCGGAGTCCATCCGGCTCGGCTCCCTCCGCCTCGTCGACCTCCACTCCGGCACCAACGGCTGGTCCTCCCCTCCCTCCGAGCTCTTCCACCTCCGCTCGCACCAGTACCTCTCCCGCCGCCGCAAGGCCCCTGCCGCCGGCCCGTACCTCCTCCCCTCCGCCGGCGTCGACTGGCTCCGCTCCCCCACCCGCCTCGACCACCTCCTCCTCTCCCACCGCCTCCCCCACGTCCTCCCTCCCAAGTCCTTCCTCCTCGCCGTCAACCTCCAGGTGCCCCCCTCCCGCTCCTCCGCGGGCGACCACCACAGCGCCGTCTTCTACTTTGCCTCCGACGGGCCCCTCCCCTCCACCCCACCTCTCTTCCGCCGCTTCCTCCTGGGGGACGACGACGGGTTCAGGAACCAGCGGTTCAAGATCGTGAACCGGATCGTGAGGGGCCCCTGGCTGTTGAGGGCGGCGGTGGGGAACCACGCCGTGTGCCTGCTGGGGAGGGCGCTGGAGTGCAGGTACCACAGGGGGGGCAACTACCTGGAGATCGACGTGGACATAGGGAGCTCGGCGATCGCAAGCGCCATACTCCACCTGGCGCTGGGGGCGGTCACGGCGGTCACCATCGACATGGGGTTCGTGGTGGAGGGGCAGGAGGAGGAGGAGCTCCCGGAGAGGCTCCTTGGTGCTGTCAGGATCGCCCACATGGAGATGGGCTCCGCCAGGTACGTCGACGGGCGCCCCGCTGCGATACCGCCCGTCGGCAGGTCCAAGGTGGTCGATCATCGGGATTCCTTCAAGGGGGAGGAGGACAAGCCTCACTCTTGACGATGATGATGCCAAAGGTTAGTTTTATGTTATTATTATTTTTGGTTAACTTATGTTAGTTTGCCTTTTTTTTTTTTTTTGGGATTGGACTTGTGGTTTTGTTGATTTCGATGCTGATTTCCTTTGGTTTGTTATGCTGTGGGATGAGAGATATTTTTTGTTTTGTTTTTGCTAATTTTGATGGCATTTGGTGCCATGTGATCAGTTCGGTGGTGGGATGTCCACTTGGGTACTGTTTGTTTGTAGTGATTAAATAATTTGTATTTTGTTTAGGTGTTTTAATTTTAGGTTATAATAATTTTGGAATAGAGTGTTTAATTTTGAGATTATCCAATTTTAGAGAGGTGTGTGGGATGTATTTGAGCATTTCTTTGGTTTTGTGCTTTAAGAATGCGAAACCTGCGGAATGCCATCGTGTCTTGGTTGCGGAAGAGGATGATCATAGAAGGTGGCATTTTTCCGGGAAGGAAAGTAGAAAGGCAAGATGTTGCGATGAATGTAACTGATTTATTGATTTCGAATGAGTGGGTACACTACAAATGGGTGTATGATCAAGAGTAGAAGAACTAACAACCTCCCTTGGTAAAGTTAGAAGTGATGGTTTGTAGGCAGAGTAGATAGCTCCTTGTTATAATTGCTTGCTAACGTTCGTTGGATCCATGTGGGTGGGGGCCCTTGTTGCATCCATATATATATATATATATATATATATATGACCATGAAAACTATATTAGCAAATTTAAGGAAACGCACACCGATACCTGAGTAACGTAGGGATGGAAACTTTAAATCTGAGTTGTTCCTTCTAAGGTCAAGAGTGTTGGCTATATGACCATGTGCCAATGGATCAATCGTGCTTATGTTCCTCCATTCAATAGGGGATAGACAGCTCAAATGAGATCTTCAAGGCTGATGGTCCATTTCTCTAAAACTGGAGTCATAGATTTTTGTGCTTGGACGCTCCCAGTGGTCTTTTGCGTGAGGCGTTGTGACTGTGAAATGTGTTGGGGAACTTGGGTGAGGTGAATGGTGTGGGTTGGGGAGGGTGTTTGGTGAAAGCGTAGATGAAGGTTTTGCGGTCAGGTGGAAAGTTAATTTTTGTTGTATTTCTTGCTAACCACTCCGCATTACGTTCCAAAAGTGGAATAAATAATAGAATAAAAGGAGAAAGAAAAGGGAAAAGTTGTTTCCTTTCCTTTGCATCTTGGGGTGCGATAGTGAGTGCTTGCAAGCAAGGAACTGTTTCCTTTTTGGTGTGGGACAAGTCAAGTTCGGTAAATTGGTGTCCTTTTGCAGTGGGAAATTTAGTATGTGATAGGACCGTTGGATTCATTGCCCCTGCGGATTTGTGGACCATTCTTCATGAAAAGGTCCCAAAAGAAACCAATAATTGAGATGGCTTCCTGCCCAATCCAGCTACCCAGCCATTGCCCAATCCACCCCAAATCTGATGGGATAGGAACTTTGCAATGGATGTGAGTAGCCAACGAAGGGATCTAAGGTCCAAAATGACGGCCATGGAAAGGAAACTCATCTGCACCATGGGTTACTCGCTTGGGCTATAATATAGATCCCGCCTGCCATGTCCTACCTCAGTATCAGTGACTTTGTTATTAGGTGGTTATTTCCTCGTGACAATGGTTATAGCTCTGTTTATCTCAGCGGTTAGCTGTAAGCATGTTTCTTTTGTTTAAAACTTCTAATATAATTGCATAGGCAAATGATTTCTAATTCTCAAGACCATGAAATGGAAATGTGTTTAACATGTCCTAAGGTGGATTACATACCGTCCTTGACCCAATCTAAGTAGGTAAATGATGCATCTTTGGAAATGAGTTTATAGCCTTTATCGAATGATGTAGATTTAAATGTGAGTCTGAAAAAATGTTCTTGCCATTTTCTTGGATACGAGTATAATGAATCTAAAATAATCGATATATATATATATATATATATCCAATGAGTGTGTATCCAAATTTTAACATAGGTAATAATTTTTAACTATTTATATTTTGTTACTCGTGAGTTTTCCTTTCCTGACAGAAGAATTCCTGAGTTTAAGATTATTTTAGAGTGTTGTTAGCTTATCTGGAAAAGGGCCTCGGCTTCTAGCATGGAGCTTGCTATATGGGGTCTATTTTCCCTGTGGTTCATCTTCTTGCATCAGGGTGTGGCATGTGGTCCTTTTCGCGTTGGTTATCAAATTGATTTGTTGATCCATCATCAATTGAGAGGAAAACAAACAGTTGATTGACGTCGGAGGTTGGATTTTTCTGGTCGGTAAAATGTTTGATCCCTGGGTAACTTTGTTTCCGGAACAACTTTATGGTCGGTGGTAATTTTTCTCCCACTCCTCTTCGGGAAAATAAAACAAGAAAGAAAAAAAACTCCCGCAGTGACCCTTTTGTCTGTTTGTGCGTCTCTCTCGTTTTGCTTTAGCCGACTTCGGGACTTTATGACCTTCGTTCCAGTCGGAGGGACAATGCAATCAAAATGATGGTAGGCAGTTTGACGTGGTAGTCTCTCGACCATCGGCACTATTTTGACTTTGTCACCTAACCTTTATTTCCTGAGGCAGTGTTTGGTGGAGGTTTGGGTTATCTCGGGAAAGAAGTCAAATGGAATAAATAGTGGAGGTACTTGGTCGGAGAATTTGTAATGGTGGGAGGTTTATAATGATTAATACGATGGTATTTTGTTAGCTGGTTATATTAAATATTATAATATAATATGGGTGCGTATATTATATTAAAGTAAGTATATTTTGATATATATTAAAATCGATATTAGTGAGTATATTATGATGTAAATGAATATTAACATTGATGTAATATAAAAAATAATATTAATCTGATAAGGATAGAAAATTGTGAAACTTTCTTAAAAATTCTCCTAATCTATTCTCATCCTACCTGCAAGTTATTATCTCACCTCCTAATACACTGCAAATGCAGCCTGACTTTTTCGTCTGATGGAGGATGCAAATTCGATGGCCAACTTGATTTCTCTACCCTGTATCTGACGTCCAAACAAAACCATTTGTCCCACAGAAAAGGCACGCCCATACTCCCTTGGCTTGCCATGCTTGAGCCTATGATTTAAAGTGACCCAGAAACAGGACGAGGAGGAAAAAAAAAGGGAAACGTGGCCAAAATATATAGCTTAGGCTCCATTTGCTTGGACGATAATCAAATAGGATATTCTTCTGATCTAAAAAATCTATGAAATAATCACTTTAGTGGATAGAACATTACTTACTTTATTTCATCACATTAACATTAGTAACTATCACAATATATTCACTTTTAATTTATCTTACTACATCATATCAATAATAATATATATTAAAAAATATATATTTTAACATAGAATTATTAATATATATTCACTGTATCATCTTAATTTATATCACTTACATATTACTTTATTAAAATATTATTCACTGCTATCACGCTAATATATTAATTATTTCTATCCTGTTAATTATTTTTTTCCTCCGAACAATAATACAAAGAGGGAGAAAACCGCCATGTCACCCACGACTTTGAGATGAAGTTTTCGATTGTCGCGTTGTGGATTAATATACCCTGTGCACGGGGCACCGCCTTGTTTCTTAAGCTGTCGCGGGATCTTCTCGTGGTGATCACGATGAAATTATTTTTTGAAATTGTTATAAGGGTCCCACTAGTTTTAATGTCAAAATAAGCTTTAGGCGTGTTCGGTGAGTTGTGTTAGGGTCGGTCTGACGTAATTAGTTTAGATCGGTTTATAAACGGGTTGGATCTGGGAGGATCCAATTGCTAAACAAGTATGCAACATTGGATTTGTGATCTAACTTGCTAAAATTTTATGATCTTGTTTGGTACTTAGAATTAATATGAATTTTGTTTTTTATTTTGAAATTATGTGATTTTAAAATTAGAGGTGTAATTTTGAGATTTGGTAATTTTACCTTTCCTCCTCCCCTCCTAGAATTATTTAATTTTATCTATCACCTATTATTTTTTTCAATTAATTTTCTCCTTCTTTCGTTAACTTATTCCATTAAATAAATATCTTAAGTAAAATAAAACTCTCTAATTCTTTTGGTAAGACAACAAATTCAACCAAATATCTCAGTAGAATAAAATCTTTTAATTCCTTTATTCTTCCTTCTAATTTTTATTCCTCTTAATAATTTTTCTTATAAAATGATACATGTGGGATTCAATCTTTTAAATAGGGAAGAGAGAGATAAATTTATTTTTTAAAATTGTTGCAAGGGTCCCTACTAGTTTTAAAGTGAAAATAGGCACTGGGTGCTGTAAATGGGTTGAGTTAGGTCATAATCGACCTGATTAGCTTAGACTTGTTTATAAACGGGTCGAGTCTAGGTGGATCCATTTACTAAATGGGTTCACAACATTTGACCTGGGACCTGACTTGCTATAATTTTATGGGATCTATCTTGCTAAAAAGGGAGGATAGGCAATGAAAGAGAGGGAAAGAGGGCACCGAGCGTCTCTTTTCTCTTTTGCATCTGCCAGTAGGGCCTACCACCTGACGCACCAATTATCGTAGCCCTTGTGGTGTTGACTCGTGGTTGGGAGGAGAGCGGGCAACATAGGTGGGCATGTGTGAGTTCTCGCATACGGAAGAGAGCGATGGAGGTGTGCGATCTTGTGCATATGGTTGTAAATGGCAGGATCTCGCCTAGTACGATAGTTTGCATGTCTGTAGGAGGGAGAATCAAAGGCCACCGTGTGGCGGCAAGGCGTGAGGGGTGCTAGTTCAATTGACTTAGATCGGTTCAATGTGGTTCAAAGACTACCCTTGTTTTTTTTGGGAGGTTTGAGGCCTTTTCAACTTTGGATTTGAGTAAATAAGGTATCGTTAGAATCACCTCTTCACGAACTATGTTCAAGTACATTCTAACATTACTTTTGACCTCTATAATTGGCATTTAATCACAGACAAGCTATCAAATACTTATGAGAACCTATTTTGCAGCCTGTTAATGTAGGATTGACATCTCAGGATGTGCACGAGGTTTAAGGCAACATGGACAACATGCGAGAGTCTCTTATCTGATTATTCGGAGTTGTCATGACTTTCCGGTGACCTTAGGTAGAGTGATCTCGTATTTCTCTTGTGTAATAGTTTTTTAGATCAACATGAGTACATGATCCTTAATTATCTCGTTAAGTGTGTGTTCTTAGCCTTTTTATTGAGTTTTGGAGTTCATTGTGACAATGATGACTTCATCTAATCACAAGTATTTGTAAATACTAGATTAAATGCAAATTGTAATGATTATTTAGATTTAATTAATTGAATTTCTTATGCACATTCGATATAAGATAATTACGAGAATAATCCAATGTAATTGTGGTTGCTTAATAGGACTACATCTGAAATATAATTCTATTATTAGATGAATACGTTTAATCAAGAAACTATGTTTCCTTTCGTAGATAACACAGCTTGACTTTTGATAGCCAAAACATTTGACACAAGAATTGAACCTATTGGCCTAAATCATGAAAATGAATTTCTTGAATTGATATGACAAGGAAATGATGTGGACTTCGTATTATAATCCTGTCAGGGGTGAATAAACCAAATTATGATATCATGCTAGCAACGAAGGAAGTCATGAGAATTTTGAGACAATATTAAATGACCAGTGCCATGTTGTATAATTGAGGCTTTGGCCTGTTAGGCTTGAGGCTGATTCAGGAGTGAGCAAGCCTTCTTACGACTCCTTTGGTAGGTTGTTTAGGCAATTAGCTAGTTAGGTGTATGGATACTTGTGAATGATGAGATGATTTTAATATTGTTTTTCATATCTTGTAGTGAAGGGTACTGATTATGTGTCAGTGTCGGATAATATCCCACACAGGTAACACATTCATTGTCACCATTTCAGCGAGGTAGAGATTTCAAGGTAATTAACTAAGTTATAGGATAGATGTGAGCCATTTTTCCAACGAAGAAAATGTCTTATATTAAATTTTATGTTTGGGATATCGTAATAATATTTTCTCATGCCTTTTTGAGGAAATAATATTGGATTAATAATGACCTTAAATACAGAGGATATATATAATTGGAGGAAAATTGAGAAATAAGTGAATTATTAAAGAAACTTATAGAATCGCTACTAGTCAATTTTTGCTGATGTTTCCATTTTAACTTTGTACTCAGGTTTCGATGTGTAACGATCAAGCTCTACCGCTATAGGTGGAGATAGTGTGAGGTCGATCATTGCACCATAGTCTGTGTGGATTACCGACCTCTCTTACTTTAGATTAGTTTATTTCTTCCTTTCCTTGTCACTTCTTTTGGTACTGCTTTATCAGAACTCGTACTTATTTCTTTATTGATGACTATGGATTATTGATATGGGCCTCCTTTTTTTAAAAAGAATTGCTATGAATGTTGTTATCATATTTTATTTACAGTTTAGTTATTTTTTTCTTAAAATTTTTTTTGATGTGTGATGCGTTTGCTGGGAATGTTTATATTTTATATTTATATGCTGAAAAAAAAAAGGGAAATCTACTCGGACACCTACTAGGTTAGGGGTTCTGGGTTATAACACAATGCTTGGCCGATGGGATGAGTGGATGGGGCTGTTGTGGGGGCTTTATTTTACTTAAAAATAATTAAATGGATCCAACTTGCCAATCAGGTTTATACAATCTCACCCAGACCTGACCCATTTCTAAGCTTTGTGTAACTTGACTCAACTCGACCCATTTATTTTTAAATGGGTTTGGGTTTGGATCCACTAGTTACATAGAGTTCAGGTCATATTTGACATTCCTAATAGGCTTATAGGGGTTGCTACAGAACACCCCCAACAAATTTTGTATTTACATGTGGCTCTTATAGAGTGGTTTTGTGATACGCTAGTGATCATCCATTAATTGGAAATCAAAGATTAAGTTAATCATCTTTAAGTTTGTTAAGTTAAATATTTAAACCCATCCAATGACATTTTTTATCAATTTTTTGCACTTGATTTCCTCTATCAAACCTCCTACCCTTGGCCTCCTACTCTTGTTACCGTCCTTTTTAGCTTAACCTCCTTTAATTGTCCTCCTCTTGACCTCCTTATCCAACCATCCTCGTCCCCTTCTTCCACTCCTCTACCCAACATCCAATGCTCTTCTACCCATTTGCCTTCTCGCTTCCACTTACCTCCTCCTTTTAACCTTTTGTCCGCTTCTTGTCCCTCGACCTTCTTTGTCCTCCTCACTTCCATGCCACCTATCTCCATCAATCCTTTTGCACCACTCTAGCCCACCTGCAACACCCTACTCCTCTTCAACTTCCCTTAGACCTCCTCTATCCTCCTTTTTCTCTTCCACCCAAGCTCCGCTAACTAACTTCCAACCCTCCTCCCCTTCCTCTCGTTCTATATCCTCTCCCTCCTCATTTTCCCTCCTCCTTTGGTCCACTCCTCCAACCTCACCTCCTCCACCCTAATCCTTGTCTTTGCCCGTTGGCTCATGCTAGCCTCCTCATATACTTTTCGTCTACCTCTATTGTCCTCTTATTTTGTAATTTAAAAAATAAAATCAAAGCAAATTAGGTATCATTTTAACATTTTCTATTAAGGTTAGTTCCTATGCTCATCGACTTTAATAGAGCGGCATTTGTGATTGGCCATGCAACTTTTGGGACACACATGATTGCAAATTTTATAGGAATAAACATATGATTGTAAGTAGGAACACGCATTCAAAATCCATTGATATCTATGATGTCTCATAGTATCATACAGGAGAAAAAAATTGAGACTATCAACTAGGAAAGTTGTAAAAATTAGACCATGGTATTCCATTCTAGAGGAAAGGATTTTAACTACCAGGGGTTGATTTTTCTGGTAATATGGAGGAATCGATAGGAATATCGTACACATGATAGTTACAAGTTGGTTGTGAAGGAGACCTTCATATGTTTTATGTAAGAAATTGACCTCTTTGAAAGGTAAAAGCAATGCCAAGATCTAAAATGTTTATTCTTGCACTGATATAATCTAGGCTTGTTTTGAGCCATATTAAAGAGAAGGCTAGTGAGAAAGAAGCAAGGTAGTTACATTTAGATTGATAGTATTCTCATAAGCATTCCTTCCAAACAAGTGCTATTTCCACTATGAATATTACGTTGCTAATGAATTGTACACTTTTGGATGTTTATAATATAGCAAAAGATGTTTAGGGCTAGATCAGATTGTATGACTAATGAGGTAATCAAAGAAAATGTTAACCAACGCCAAATAGGATAGCATGAGGCATACTTGTTTTTAAGATGGATTAGCATTTGAAGAGAAAGCTATGAAATGTTCCAATTCAAGGTGCGAGAAGATGGATATTAAACTTACAAGTGGAAAGATTGTACATGCATTGAGAGGAAACCTTCAAGTATGATCTTGCTTTGTTAATTCTTGTAGAAACGAAATCAACAAGAATAGAGAAATCAATTGCACATTGACACGAGATTTACATGAAAGCCCTCCTTGATTGGAGAGAGAAAATCATGAGAGTGAGAGTCTTAGATCTCCTCTCTCAATAGAGCTTAGGGATTTTCTTTACTTAGAAAACAAGAAAAGAGAGGGCATACAATATATAGTATTCCAGGTTATATGGATCAACCTCAAGCTCCATACACCCATTTACAATAGAACTCAACACTCCCTTTGAAGTTAAGCATGGATATCAAACATACCCAACTTGCCAACGTCTTCCTCAAATTGTGTCATGGCCAGTCCTTTGGTGAAGATATTAGCAATCAGATCACCAGATCGAAATAAGGGAGTCATACCTCGCAAGAGTCAATCTTTTCTCGTATGAAATGCGAATCTAACTCTAGATGCTTGGTTTTGTCATGCAGAATCGGATTGTTTGCCAAATTTATAGCACTTTTATTATCATAATGAAGCTTCATAGGCATATCAAAAGATATACTCATGTCTATCAACATAATCTTCAACCAAAGCATTTTTGTGATCTCAGACGCCATAGCTTTGTATTCTGCCTCTGCACTTGATCTTGCACAAACACTATTTTTGCTTCTCCAAATAATGGGATTGCCACCCAGGAAAACCACATAACCTATAGTAGATCTCTTGTCATCTATAGGTCTTGCCTAATCTGCATTTGTGCACCCTTCAATTTGAAGTCTATCCCCTTTAGTAAAAAATAATCCTCTATTAGGATTTTTCTTCAACCAGCAAACTATTCAGTTCAGTGCCTTAAGATAAACATATGTAGGGGTATGCGTAAACTGACTCATGACATTCACAACATACATAATATTAGGTTAGGTAAGGATAAAATAGATGAGTTTTCCAGCAATTTTTTGATATCTACGCTTTGTTGATAATCAAGAGGTTCACGACTTTTTAGACTCCAATAATGATTAGCCTTAATAGGAGTTGTGGCAAATTTACACTCAAGGTTCCTAGTTTCTTTCAACAAGTCTAGAATGTATTTTCTTTGACATAATAGGAACTCATGTTTAGATCTTACAATCTCAATGTCAAGAAAATATTTTAAAATGCTAAGATCCTTAATCTCAAATACTTTTGCAAGTCTTTCTTTAAGGTTCTGAATTTCTTCTTAAGCATCACCTGTAATTACCATGTCATCAACATACACCAAGAGGTGTAATTTTGTCTGCACAATGTTTTATAAACAAGGTATGATCTCCACTTCCTTGCTTGTAACCTTGATTTTTCATGACAACACTCAATCTTTCAAGCCAAGCCAATGAAGATTATTTCAAACCATGAAGAGATTTTCTAAGTGTGCAGCACTTTTGGGCAAACTATCATGGGCTGTAGTACTCCCATTATTTTTATCACTTGTCCCTACAACCTCAACATCCACCTCATTAGGTTTAGTAATGGGAGTAGGGATGATGTTGGCAGTTGGTGTACGATTTTGAGGTGAGGAGGGAATGGTATCTATGTTGGCATTCTTCTTAAAAAGGGAATGCGGATAGGGATGTTTATACTTCTTTCCATACATTCTATCTTTGCTTTTATTATCATTATTCTCCCCTGCTATCAGGGTCGTTATTTTCTATACCATTACTTTTTCCACTTCCATCATCATTTCTCGTAATAGGAATAGGGGTAGGAGAAACAAATCATGTGCTCATTAGTTTTCTTAGTCTGAGGGTCATGTCTACCATCTTGACTCTCATCTCCACCGTTAGCCATACCATCAAAACAAAGGTGTCAAATTGAATGCCAAAATCCCCTTCACTTCTTTCCCCTTGAAGAGGATTATTGGCTTGAAAATAAAATCCACCCTCTAGAAAGGTAACATTCCTTGTAACATATCTTTTTCTACATATGGATGTAGGCATCTGTAGTTATTTTGTGTGTTTGAGTAACCCATGAACATACCTTTGATACATCTTGAGTCAAATTTAGACCATCTAAGGTGCAAAATATGCATATAACACGTACAGCCGAAAACCTTTGGAGAAAGAGGAAATAAATTTCTTTCTATGATAAGTAAGGAGACTTGAGTCTTCCCATTGAGTACCTGACTTGGCATACGATTAATCAAGTATGTTGCTACCGGTATTGCTTTAGGCTAGTAATGTAGGGACTTTTCCTTGGTGCAATAAGGCTTGTGTCACATTCAGAAGATGTTGATTTTTCCTCTATGTAATGTTATTTTGTTGAGAGTATAAGAGCATAATGTCTCATGTCCAGTCCCTTTTTCGTTGAAAAATTTCATTAGAGAGTTCTTAGTGTGTTCACAGGCATTATCTAATCTGAATATTCAAACTCTCGTATGAAACTGATTTTTGACCATGTTAACAAAACTCTAAACAATACGAGTAATCTTTGCTCTACTCTTCATCAAATAAATAAGTGTGCATCTAAAGAAGTCATCAATAAACGTCCCAAAGTAGCTATTCACTACCTTAGATTTGACATTTATAGGTTCCCATACATCTAAATAAACTAAAGGCAAAGGTGTGGAGCTTCTATGTTCAAACTTAGGAAATGAAACTCTTTGATGTTTTACAAATTGATAGACTTCACAATGCATGTCTTGCAAATTAATTCCTGCAAAGAGGTCTGAAGATGATCTTTTTAAAGATGAAAAACTGAGGTGCCCAAGTCTTTTGTGACATAGGAGAAAAACTTGAATTTTAGCAATGCTTTTTTCTCAAGATTGCAACATAGCTTGAAGAGCCAGAGCGAGTTTTCTAGGCAATTTATATAACCCATTGCATTCAAGTGAAATTTTAGTTTATTTTCCTATTTTATGATCTTGTAAGACACATCTATCTTTATAAAAATTTAGTTAACACTTCAGTTACTTATAGATCTTGCTAAGTGACAACAAATTCAGAGAGAACTTCGGGACATGAAGGACATTATTAAGATGAACCCTAATCGGAAGATGTACATTAGCTTTCCCGATCACCTTTACACTTGAACCATTTGCAATTGTGATAGTTTCATTTTCTGAACCAAACTTGTATCGTAAAAACCACCATGGATTTCCAATTATGTGGTCCATCAATAATCTAATCATGTAAGAATGAAATATAATCATATTTGATTTCTTGAGTAATTAAAGCATAATTACCATTTTTTTTTAAATGACTTCATTATAGATGCCTCAAATCCCATTGTTCATGATTAAAATTACAAAGAATAGCCACAAGAACCAAAAACTCCAACAAGATAAATAGGACCACCCATACCTCTCGCTCACCAAGGGATTAAAACTAGGTGTCACAACTACTGAGACCACTTGTACCTCTTGGCTCGTTGGCATCGCTCAAACTTTTCTCCACAGCCCGCAAAAAAGTCCCACAGCATGTAAGGAAGGCCTCAAACTTCTCTACGTACAAGGGTCTCCAAGAGCACCACCACAACGACAAACAACATAACGACCATGGGACACATTGTGACGATGTAATCACCACGAATCATGATATGAAGGCCTCAACCCAACCGTGAAGCCTCTCAACTTGCAGAACTTGTAAGATTCTTTGTCACACACATATGCGTAGAGTATCCCTAATAATCGCAGATTCAAATCCACTCTGATATCATATAGAAATAAGACAAACATAAATAGAGAAATCAATTGCACGTGAATACAAGAATTACGTGGAAACCCTTTTTGATGGGAGAGAGAAAATCATGAGAGCGAGAGTCCTACACGTCCTCTCTCGATAGAGGGTAGGAATTTTCTTCACTTAGAAAACAAGAAAGGAAAAGGCATACAGTATATAGTATCTCAGGTTATATGGGTTCATCTCAAGGTTCATATACCCGCTTACAATAGAGCTCAACAATTCTAAATTTTATAACGGCATGCAGCAGATTTGGTGAAGACAAAAGAACACATAGCCACTTAGTATAGAAAAAGGCTTTGTTGTTGTCGAGACAGCAAATTATTTAAACCTTATGTTTTGTCACAAACTGGGTGGTCACCTACTGCCCTGGCTCTAGGTTTTACAAAATAGTAAGGCATTATATGGCCATGTCTCTGGAACTTGATAAAAGAAAGGTGCCTCTAAAATAGATGTCAGGGAGGGAATAAGTTATCTAGAAAACGAGGGGAGGAAAAACAAGGGGAAAAATGTTGCATCGAGTTTCTCTGGTGCTGCACTGCACCAAGCTTTTTTGGAACCAGTACCTTGTCAGCTCTGTGGCTGTTAAGGGAGAATCTATCTTTTGCCCAAGTCTATGGTCAATGTCGCCGTTTAGGTGGGCTGTGATTCCATCACCTGTTAAATGGCATTCCACTGTTATGCTTGAGCGCAGTAAGATTATAAGGCAGGTGAAGCTGATCACCGTACTTCAAATTACCAGCTCCTGAAATACATATCAGCCACCTATATAGCATATTTCAGTGACTTCTCTTTCTGAACGATCACATTTTTTTTCCATTGGATATATGGGGTCCCTGATTCAAAATGCGAACAGATGAACTTGCATCTTGGCCAACTTTATCAAATCCGTAAAAGGGCAGTAAGATATTGGTGCATGTTCTAGAAATTGGTCAACCAGGAGGATTGTTACTAGTGGCTCTCCTTACTTTGGATGTGAATCTTTGGCGTGCGTTTCCTTTTCCCTTCTTTGGGTATTGGTTGGGATTTTTGACTACCTTCTTGGGTGATCTCATCCATTTTACTTGAGAAAAATTATTTGCTCACAAGGTCCCTTTGAAAAGAAAAAATCATTAAGGTTATTCTACTTATCAAGAATTCTTTTGTACTCTTGATAAGCATTATACAAGCGTGAAATCGATCTCCTTCTGGACATTGTCTGGTTCTCGATCTCGGAACGTTTCATTTTCTTTTTCATTTGTTTCTTATCTTATTGTTTTGTATTTTAAAGTTCTCTCGTTTTATGAGATGATTTTTCTTCCCCTTTTGAGCGTTAGGTATTTCTATCTTTTCCTTACGTCTCTTGTATCAGTTTGTTCCCCTTTTTAATGAAGTTTATCTTCGTAAAAAAAAAAAATTCTTTTATATTTGAATTGGGTAAATTACATTCCTACTATTCTTTTCGGGAAAAAAATACTTTCCTGCTCTTCACCTTAAGTTGACGATGAGAGGGTATGACGTGGGGTTGCCTCAGAATGACATAACCATTTTCCTTTAAATTAGTTAAGCTTCTTCTGATTAATAATTGTCTTATACTCGTGATTTTGCTCGTTCAGTACAAATCTCAATTCAACCAATCTGAACCCCTGCCAGCTGAAGTGGTGGAGAAAATTCGGTTGAAGAGGCAAAAGGATGGGAAGAAAAAAAAGGAAAGGAGAAGATGAATGTAGACATGTTGCTTTAGAATCTAGACATTCGCCGTGGTGGCGCTTTTTTTCGCTGACGGGGAAAGTGCATTGCCATTCTTGTACCATTGTCATTGATATATCTATTTTGGGAATTTTTTTTATCTAATATAAATCATTAATAGTTGGTTATTTTTATTATATTATTCTCACCTGCCGACAACCGATTCGTTTTCATGAGTACAAAAATATAAAAGGTGGCATGTAACGAAATGAGAAGGTATCCTGTCACATTGTATGTCATGTTTATGTAAAAATAGATATTTAATATGTAAATTTGTCGAGTGAATTTATCAAATAAAAAATAATATAAGTATTATTATTTGGTGAGGTTCATCATCATTTAAATAATTACCGTCACTTGTGAGGAAATAAATTTTTTTATAATTTTTTATTTTACATCGATGAAATTTGATTTTATGTTAAAATGCATTAGTAATTTTATATTAATATAAAAGGATTTCTAGGTTATGGTAACTTTTTTTTGATGTAATTTGATGTTGTATTTTGCAAAGGTATAATTTTGTTTTGTAATAATGTTAAATGATTGATAAATGATGTAAGATAAGTTTACATCAGTTAGATTTTATATAAATGTAATTTGATTATAATTTTACATCAGCATAATTTAGTATAAAATAATTTAGGAGCAGTGATGATTTTTTAAAGTAATTTTAATTTTATATCAATGTAAAATAATTTAAAAGTAGTGATAAATTTTTTTAATGTAATTTTAATTTTATGTTGATATAATTTGATTTTATGTCTATATAAAATAATTTCAAAATAATGACGACATTTCCTACGCGATGATAGATCGAACCACGTAATATAATTTAGAATACTTTTTTTTAAGAATATTTTAAATGCAACAATGCATCCTGTCGACCGCATCCGTAGCATCTGTATGTTGTGAAACGCGCCGCCCTTTACGTTGTTAAACATTTCCACCATAATTTTCTATCAAGGAAAAGGATATAATGCGGTATAAAACATTCTTTGCATTTCAGAAAAAAAAAAAAAAAATCAGAATTTCATCTCGTTCCACTTTGTTCAAATAAACCGAGTTAAGGTGAGAATCGACAGACATGATAGTGATACATTTTTACCACAGTGACATTGCAGTCATCATTTTAATGGGCCAGAGAGAATCACGAATGGACGCAAAGTTACTTACCACAAAGGACTCCGAAAGAGCCTTTCTTTTTCTTTTCTTTAATTTCTCTTTGTCTGAGAATATATGCATGCGCGTCGGCCTGCTTGATATAAATAATCGAAACGAATATCCAAAATGGGCCTATTACATCGACGTACCGCCATTTTTTCATTCTTAACAGGCGGGCGGCTGATCATCGCAGACCCGTCAACCATGCGCTGTATTGTAAGATTTTTGAGCCATTAAGCGTGACAGTATGAAGTTGGTATACCATTTCGTCATTGAGAGGCCAGCGGATAATTAGGACAGAGCCATCATGTTTTTTCTTTTTTTTAATGGGAAATAAAAATTTCACTAAATATGGAATAACTGAGTACAGAAGGACAGAGCCATCGTCTGCGCTCTGTTCCTGACATTTTTGAGCCATTAAATTCTCTGGCTACCCTCTTAAGAAAGTGACATGGCGTATACGAAGTCTCTGAACTTATTTAATGCTAAAGTTTTGGTAATTAAAAAGCATGGCTTTTCAGATGACGGGTGTTGTCGGCAAAGTGTAAGAACGTAGGACATAATTTTTAGTGAGTATGTTTTAATTTTTTATCGGTAAAAAATTAATTTATCATATAAAGTATATTTTTAATATATTTTAATTTTTTATTAATAAAAAATAAAAAAATATCAATCGAAAATTAAAATGTATCATGTGATACAAAAATTATTATTTTAAATTATATTTACATTTTCTAATTTTATATAAATATTATTTAATATTCTTGTAAAAAATATAATTAATATTAATCTCTAATAAAAAAATATAAGATAAAAAAATTGATAAGGATGACAAAATTTGAAATAGATATGCATAATAAACAATGAATAATATAAACAAAACAAACCAAAAAAAAAAAAAAAAGGTGAGCATAGGAGAAACGGTAGCAATCGAAACGAAAAGAAAAAATAAAATAACGTACTGTTAAATTTAAATAAACAACATTTGCTACAGTGGTTATTCCAAGGAGCTTCTCCTCTTTTATTGTCTCTCTGTTTTTTTTTTTTTTAACTTTCTGGTTAAGATTTTTCTGCACCACGGCCATGCATGTTACATAAGTAATTTATTTTCGTGTTCCCACCACTATATTAATTTTCTTTTGCAGCCAATAACAACATGAACGCTGTTGCATGTACGAGGCTAACTCATTTTTTTTTAGCAACATTTTTTCATTGATCAAAACTAATAAGATGTAACCCCAAAAGGGAAGATAGGGAAACTATACCCCATCTCGAGCGATATGGAAATTTTAAATTAAGAGACAAAATATGTATATTAAAAATAATAAAATCAAATAAATTACAATGTAACATGCTAACTTATTTCATGAACGTTATGACTTTCATGTTTGTCCCTTAATTCAAGTAAAATACTGAGGGTTTGTTCTCACTTAACCTGCTTACTGTTTGCACCGAATCAAGGGCGAAAGACAAAATTATCCCTTTCGTGAAATAATTTTAAGGAAAATGACATATATATAATTTTGTAAATTTTTAATAAGATACATTTATCTTTATATATTTGATATTTATATACATATCCTATCAAGTTATTCTATTAACGTTGTATGTCATACTCCACTAAATTTAAAAAAATATTTTAAAATTTTAAATAAAATAAAAAAAATTTATATTTATCTCCCTACTTTATCTCCATATTTATCTCAACTCCTCCACCTTCCTTCCTCCTCCCGACAACCCACCACCACCTCCACTGCGCCACCCCCGTCGCTTTAGGAGAGAGAGTGAGGGAGGGCGATTGGGACGGTGAGCAGCTATCACCCGTGCGCCGCACCGCGCCAACGACTCCAGCCTCTGGTGCCCCTCCATCGCCACCCTCCTCATCCCCGTGTCCTCAACGTCGCACTCGGACACGTCCAGTTCCCTTAGCCCTGTGCACAGCCTCCCCCCCCACGACTTACTCCTCGGTTATCGCCACCGCCACCGATCTCACCTCCCTCTTCCTCCGAGGGCTCCCGTGGAGCCCAAGGTGCTATACAGGTACTACTGCTTGAGGCAGTAGCCGGCTCTGCTTGGGTGGATATACGGTAGGTCGACGGTTTGGCGGAAAGGGGGGTCCCTTTGCTTCTGCTGTTGCGATGGGGGTGGCGGTCGGGAAGCTGCAGAGGCGATCGCGTTGCTTTCCGAGGTGGAGAGGGGCAGTTTTGCGGGACAAGTGGGATCTTGCTGGGAGGGGGAGGGTGGAGTTGGTGCAGGAGAGTGTGGAGAGGCGGGGTCTTTCACGGAGGAAGGCTGGAAAATGCGGAGGGGTGAGTCGTCTTCGTTGTACTGGTTGCAGGGAGGAGGAGGTCCAGCACCTTATGAACGTGACCATCGCCCGATCCCCGACGTGCAAGCACGCCTCGAGAGGCGAGGGCAGCTCTCCACGATGGCAACTGGGGATGGAGGACGAGGAGTTCAAGGAGGAGGAGGAGAAGGAAGGATAGGGGAAGGGGAGTTTGAAATAAATGAGAATATAAATATAGGGGTAAATATAAATTTTTTTCATTTTTTCAAATTTTGTACCACTTGGGGGGGGGGGGAAGGGGGGAGGGAGGAGGGGGGTGATATATACATTCTTAATTTTGTACCAGGACAAAGTAATTTACTTATTTCATCATCCCATTCCATTCGTATTCGTCCGCCTATTCCATGAATCTATCTCTCTTACCAAATCAATTGAGAATACTCCAGACAAGAACTTCTTCCATCAGCCGGCCATCTTGGCAAACGCCAGTTCTTTCTTCCTTCCTTAGTTGCTCTTAGTTCCTAATTCTGCCATGCAGCAAGTACTGATATTTTAAAATCCTTTTGATTCACCATCTTAGGTTACGTTTGGCAAGGGATAGTATTACATCGGGATAGAATAAAAGTGGAATAAGTACAGAAATTATTTGGTTGGTGGGATTGTAATGATTGATGGGATTATAAATGAATGGTATGTTGGTTTTGTGAGAGAGGAGAGAGAGTTAATGGGTTTTGATGTGATGGATTTTAATTATTAAGTATTATTTTTTGAGTTATATGTGTAAAAAGAGAGTATTAGAGAGTTTTGATGTAATGAAAAGAGGAAATATATATAGAAAAAGTGAATTTCTTGAAATCCATGTTATTCCTATTCCATCCCACCTCTTAACCCTTATTCCACCCCTTATACCACAACCAAACACAACCTTAAGGCTAGTTTATGGCACGGGTTAGCTAACCTGGGTTAGCTAAGTTGCAATAGGGGTTAACCCCTATTTCTGTTTACTTGCAAATGGGGGTTAACCCCAGTTTATGTTTACTGCATGGTGTTAAGACTGTGGGTTATCCTGTGATGTGACCGAGGGGTGTTTAATTGAGAATGAAGGTTAGAATAGAGGTTAACATTGCAAAAGGCATCTTTAACCCTTATTTGGTAGGTAAGTTAGTTGGGTGCTTAAGAAGGAGAAGGGTACGATCAGAAAGAAGAAGTCACGGGATGGCACATCGAGAGGCAAAAAAAGAGGGGTTAGATTCTATCCTGTGAGCAACCTAGGGTTGCACTAACACGGGATAAGTCACCAAATATGGGTTAGGTGCTTTGAGGCAAAGTTAGACACCACTTCACAATCAAAGGAAAGTTTCTCTCCTTCGTGCCGTGGAAATCGGAATCCCCAGTTCGGTCATTTTGCCCTTTTTTGGATTATGTACTATACATTTCAAGATATTGTTTCAATAGCATTTTCTCTGACTGATTTTTTTTCAGAAGCAACAATTCAACGAAACAATTGTAACCATCTAATCATTCACAGGACAAATTTGAGGAATAAGAAATAAGTGGGAACTTGGCGAGAATGATATCTTTCTGCCATGTCTAGCTCTACCATCAGAATACTCAAGAGCGTGAAGATATCAACCTAGCTTGGACCCTATTGATTCATATATCTACTCGAATCAAAATTGATGCGAAGAATAACCACCGGTTTCGTAAATTGGCTAAGGACACACTGCCCATGAGTGCTTGAACCTTGTAAAAATTGCTATCTCGTGGTTGGTTGGGCATGTTTGATATACATCTAATCTTGATTTCCTTCCAAGAAATATGTTGAGAGATCCCAGTTTAAGATCAACGAAGGACAACATATGCTCAAAATCCTCATCGTTGCTTTGTTTCAATCATGAGATGAGATGTATTGCTACGCATTTAATCCAGATCAGTTACCGAATACGAGATTGTCCCTTGTAACCTGTTTTCAGCCTAATACCAAAGGTCAAGTGATTGAGATACAATTGGCAGTAGTTTGAATCACTAATCGCCTCATTCTTTTTGTATGAATGCGTAATATATCAAAAAATAACCCAAGAATTTAAATTCATAGTCATATCCACCGGACATGCGAAGCAACATTCCATCTCAGACAGAGAAAGCCGACAACAGGGAAAAAAAGAATGACATCATCATAAACCACAAAACTTTAATGAGGTTGAACTTTGCCTTCCACCTATGCTCTATATATAATTGGTACATTCAAATGCTATGTCTACGTCAACAAAAATGCGTTCTTCCTTCGTTTACTCTCATAATCTTATTTTCCTGACATAAGACCCCAAATAAGAATAAGAACAAAGAGTTGCACGGTATGCCTAAATGGTTAACTTCGCCGCCTTGACTGAGGAGCAGGTTCTGACACGTTCTCAGGTCAGGCTGTAGCTTCTGATTAAGCAGATTGGATGTGGAACCTTCACAAGGGAAAAAGGCGGAATGGCAATTTGGAGGGTGGTTGAAATGCTTCTGCATCAGTTGCTATTGCTTGTTATCAGCTTCATGTTGAATGCCTTGATAAGTTACAACATCCAATAGGCACAGCCCATCTCGTACCAAGTTATTGGTTGTATGATCTTTTCTATTTAACTTGAAATACACACATAAACTCTCCTTCTATGGTCCTCACCAACAAATTACAATATTATATACCCGAAAAATCTTCTTTGCCAATATACACCAATTCGTTCTGGTGAGGTTCTTCTTAAATGAAGATGTCCTTGAACTGCACAGTCACTGCTGCAGTAACAATTGTTTGTGAATGTGGTCACCGGGGATGAACCTGACCCCGACTTTTGTTATAACATCAAAAGCATGAGATCTACTTGATAGTTGGCATGAGCAACAGCATGGACAAAATCATAATACTAACAAATAAACCACACTAGACTTTGGTCACACACTGCATCCTTGAATTAAACTGCTTCCTGGAGGCTTCAGCAACCCCTTTTCTTCTATCTTGTTCCTGACATTAACCGCATCACTCCATCTTTCATTACAAGAATAGAGATCAGAGAGTGCCAGATGGTACCCTTTGTTCTTTGGATCCAACAAGAATAGACGTTCAGCAACAAATTTTCCCCTTTCAACATCACCACAATATTTAAAGGCGTTCAAAAGAGCTCCCAAAACACTTGGAGATGGCTTCTCTGTGATGTTTTGCACAAATTCGTAAGCCTCATTGAGCCTTCCTGCACGACCGAGCATATCAACAACACAAACATGATGTTCTGTCGCAGGATTGATCCCAAATTTTGACGACATTTTCATATAATAATCCAAGCCTTCATTGATCAAACCTGAGTGGCTACAAGCAGATAGAATGCCAATGAAGGTACTCTTAGTTGGCTTGATCCCGTACTTGCACATTTCTGAGAATAGCCTGATAGCTTCTCTGCCATATCCATGATAACCATATGCAAAAATCATAGAGTTCCAAGAAGCAATAGACTTATCAGGTGAATGTCGAAACACCTGAATGGCAGCATCCAATCTACCACATTTGCTAAACATGTCCACAAGGGCAGCTGATATGAAAGCATTTTCTTGGAATCCGAACCGGTATGCATAACCATTAATCTCCTTACCGTGTTGCAGATCATTCAACTGTGTGGACGCACATAGGAGGCAGACAATAGTAAATTCATTGGGAGGAAAGGTTCCCATATGACGAAAATATTGCAAAGCTTTTTCAGATTTGCTGTTTTGAACAAGTCCTGATATGATGCAGTTCCAAGAGCACAAATTTCGTTCTCCATCCATTCCAAACACGAGCTCTGCACTTTTAATATCTCCACATCGAGAATACATCGATATCAGTGTATTTGTTACACGGAGGTCTGTTTCCATAAGAGTCTTCACCGCAAGCCCGTGAATGGCACTTCCTTCATGTAACGTAGACAGATTTCCATAAGCTGAAATAACACTAACAAGTGTAATCAAGTCAGGACCCAAGTTTGAAGACTTTCTCATTTGGTTAAAAATTTGAAGCGCACTCTCAAAATAACCATTCCGTGTGCAGCCCACTATAACTGTGTTCCATGATACGAGATCAGATCTCGACCCAATGCTATCAAGTAGCCTAAAGGAAGTCAGTCGATCTCCAGTGTTGATGTACATGAGCATGAGTGCATTTATAGCTGGGATGCAACTGGAAAATCCACATTTGCACATCCAACTGTGAATTAATTTGCCAAATTGATGGTCATTTGGACCGCAAGAGGGAAGGATGGCCAAGACGGTTGCCAAGCTGCAACCCAGCCCCAAGTAGAGCAACTCCCGAAAGAGCGTTTTGGCCACTTTGCTCATGGATCCACTTCTCGAGTGCGCAGAAATTATTGTGTTCCATGATATCAAATCTCTTTTGACCATCGTATGGAATAGATTATCTGCTGCCCCCAATTGACCGCATCTAGCATACATGTCAAGCAGGCTGTTAGCAATAGAGACATCCGAATACTCGATTCCCTTTCGCATGGCAAAACCATGTAGCGCCCTTGCTTCTCGTAACAAGTTGAGCTTAGTGCAGAGAGGAATAACCATGATCAGCGTGGCAGAATTTGGATCAATTCTCAGTTCATATTGCATCACATGGAGAAGATTAAAAGCTTCGATCTCTCTATCGTTCTCGGCATACAGTTTCAGCATCTCATTACATGAGACCACATTCTTTGCATCCATTTCGCTATAAACCATCTCCACTGCTTCCACATCTCCATGTTGTGAATAGAAAGACAGTAGAGAGTTCATGATCGAGACATCAGCAACACACCCCAACTTCATCGCAAAACCATGCACTGTTTTGGCGAATCCATGAAATTCTTCCAGGCACGTGCACGCCGATAGCACACCCGAGAAACCAATGTAATCCACCACAAAGCCCGAATGGATCGCATTCCGAAAACATAATGCAGACCTTGCTGAGAAACCATTGTGATGGAAACCGGTTATCATTGAATTCCACGAGACGACATCCTTCCACTCCAATTGCTTGAAGATCGACTCCGAGGCTTGCAAATTCCCAAGCTTGGCATACATATCCATCAGTGAATTGCTTACTACTCGATCCATCTCCAGCCCACGTGCAATTATTGAAGCATGTAGAGCAACACCAACTTCCCAACAACCAGCTGAAGAGGCAGCCTTCAGCAGTGTCACAAACGTCACGGAGTCAAATTCGCCGAATTCTCGGGGCATTCTCTGGAAAAGGGTGAACGCCCCCTCGAAGTCCCCATCCCGCACAAGCACGCGGAGTGCTGCATTCCAAGAGACGACATCCCGATTAGCAGCCTCGCCGAAGAGAGCCAGAGAGGATTGCACCATCCCGACGTCCGTGTAAGCCGTGAGCAGCGAAGTGCACGTTGGCGGGTGAGAAAGTTGCCCGGTTTTGAACGATAGGCAGTGGAGGGAACCGACGAGGCGAGGGGTCTTGGCTTCGCAAGCCTGGTGGAGGTGCAGGTACAAGTGATCTAGTTGCGGCATTTCGGCGAACAGGTTGTGGGCGTCCTGCGGATTCGAACAGAAGCTGGCATTCCGGGATGAAGGGACAAGTGGGTTGTGGCGGAATGGGAGGATGGAACGGAATGAATGGGTTATCCTTAATAATGGGCTCTGTGATCTCAATATCATTTGTTCACCACCAGTTTCGGTGTGTTCGTCCAAGGTGGTAAAACACAAACGATTCCCAAATGGTTGTCAAGGGGGAGGCTTTAATGCAAAAACCGGCTGCAGTGAGCCATCACCACCAGGGAATGAGTTGCCATTGTTGCTGGTGGTGGTGGTTCTGATCTGAGGCCGAGCAACGCCACGGCAGGGGGCGTTTAAGCGGTGCACCCGAAATAAGCCGTCATGTAAAGCGTCTTAGACTCTTAGGAGGTTTAAATTGATGAATCGTGTGCAAAACTTAGATTTGGCGTGTTTCAAAGATCATATTCGTTGACTTGAAGTGATAACTTAGTTGGTAGATTTGGTGTGGTACATGCGTTTATCTGATTGAAGTAGGAAAAAGAAAAAAAAATGATAGTTTATGAGATTTATCTTGATGTTAGTTGTTTTCCGTTTTTTTGTTTTCGTTTTATTACAAAATATAATAAGTCGTGGATGGTTGGGATAAGTGCGTGGACATGTTAGTAAACAAGGATATGAGATGACATCCTCTTTACATCATGTCTAATCCGCTAATACTTTTCATTCAACTTTCTCGATTCATCTTAAACTTGCCTACTAAACTAAGTTTAAATACCTTATATTTGACATGCTTTAGAAGTTATGATAATTAATCACGCAACGTACTTTCAACTTAATTAAGACTAATTTATCAAATAAGATATGTCTCAAAATAGAACAGAACATCTAAAAATGATATCTTTACAAAGTTGAATCTTAAATTTACTAATTTAACCTGGGATACAAAATCCCACCATGAGTCACAAGTTCCACGAATCTCTCATCTGTAACATTCATTATTATTTCATAATGTGAACAATTAACCTTCTTTAGATTTCCTCACATACCTCTTGTAGTAATTTGATGAACAAATTTTTTTTGAATAATTTTCTCATCATTTTATGAATTTACAACTACAATCATTTAAAATGAATTTGTCTTGTATAAAATTAACTTCATTTATAGTACACTTTCACCTTAAATGACCTATTATTTGCCTATAAAGTTAAGTTGTGAAAATGTAACCTAAGAGGTAGAAAGCATTACATGGTTTGATGAAAGAATCATAAAATGTAAAGTAATGAGAGTGAGAAAATTTGTTTTAGTCAAGTAAAGATTTTCCCAATGAAAGAATGGCGACTCTAAAAATCAAATGGACAAATGAGCATATTCATGTATCACACACATACAAATCACATTTATTTATCATTTTAGGAACATGAGCTTAGTGTTTGCTTGATATATATCTTGTGTGCATGTTATGTTAGATACGAGCATGTTATCATTCAAAGATTACATCATATAAGAATAGCAACTATCAAAATGATATTTCTTATAAATATAAAAGTCAAATTTTCAAAGGTGCTTTGATTGAAAGTAAAAGAAAAAAAAAAATGAAATCATTGAACATTACCTATGTAAGTCTCTTTGTTACCTTAGTTTGAAGATTAAAACGACCAAGATTCTTACCTTGAGGTAATAATTGCACTCCTTTTCTTGTTAGACAATGCATTGAAATAAAGAGATATTAAAAAAAGGGATGCAGGTTAATAAACGTAACAAACGATGCAAAAAAAGACGTGTGCACGTTGAATGCGATATGCATCAACCTCGGACGCAAAACTTTATTAAATGTAATTATAGCCCACACAAATATCTACCAAAAAGTAACCTTTGCACCTCTTCCACTCCTCCCCCCACGACACACTCCTCCCCCTATAACATTCTCGCTTCTTCAGACATCCTCCGTCGCTGCAACAGCATCATCAAGCCCTACCACACTCGAAGAAGCTCCGTCAACATCAAGAAAGCTCCACAATGAAAGAAGGCAACAAGATGAGAAAATGGAACGGATCAAAGAGGTACACCTCTAAAACCCCCGGAGCAAAAGATTTGCATATCATCAAAGATATTTCGCATAATATTATCAGAGCTATTTCACTCCGGTGATATCTCATCGAAAAATGAGAAAAAACACTAATGATTTTTCATTTTGCATCTGTACTTTAACATAAGTAATATTTCTCCGAAGTAAAGGATGTATTTATCATCAGAGATATTTCGAATAATATCATCGAGTTTAGGGTTTAGGTGATATACACTCTGATGATATCTCCTTTAGACGAATGATATTTCATCAAAAATAAGAAAAAGCAATGGTGATTTTCCCTTTTGCACCTTATATATATAAGTAAAAATATTACTTATATGAGTACTATCATTGGAGATAAGTAATATTACAACAAAATTTTATTTTGTATTAGTTGCAAACTTACATTGCACGGGTGCAAAGTTGAACTTCCCACTTTATTAATTTATTTTGCACCGTTTTAAAGTTGCATTACATAGGTGCAAAGTTTTATTTGCCACTTTATTAATTTATTTTGCACCAGTGCAAAGTTACATTGCACAGGTGCAAAGTAGCACTTTCACTTTATTAATTTTGTTTTGCACCAGTGCAATGAAGCTTTGCACCATTGCAAAGTTGTATTGCCACTTTATTAATTTTATTTGCATTGGTATAAAGTTGCAATGCATAGGTGTAAAGTTGCACTTTCATTTATTAATTTTATTTTGCATCGGTGCAAAGTTGCATTGCCACTTTATTAATTTATTTTGCACCAATGCAAAGTTACATTTGCCACTTTATTAATTTATTTTACACCCATGCAAAGTAGCACTCCCATTTTATTAATTTCTTTTGCACCAGTGCAAAGTTTCATTGTATCAGTGCAACATGTTATTATTCAATGCTTCCTTTATTTTTTGTTTTCATAGACATGAAATCGACTCTAGATGCAGATCAACACCATACATAAAGCTTGGAAAACAGTCAAGGAAGATGTGAAAGAGGAGTTTCAAAAGACTCCCTTTGGTATCCTAGTTGGTCAAGGAAAAATGTATCCCAACTACAAAGACAGAGACCTATTTTTTGAATTGGTGTATGCATATAATCCAAAAACAAGGGAGTTTCATCTGGGAGACCTAACATTGACTCTCACTCCAAATAACATAGAGGGAATACTTGGATTAAAGAATGAGGGAGAGAAAATCATGATAAGTGATGAAAAGATAAATACAAATGATAGACCTACAATTTGGAGTGAGAATTTCACATCACTAAAGCCCAAGGTAAGAAAAATAGCTAAGAAGATTCAAGAATACAATGAAGAAAAAGAGAAAGAAGGAAAGGAGAAAAGGAAGCACAAGAAATCCGGGCCTAAAGAAAGGAAAAACTAAGTAGAGAAAGAAACAAAGATATTGCTTCTCCTAGCTCTAGGGTCATTTCTTCTACCATATGGAGACTAAGCGATTGTAACTTCATTACTTGACACGGTAGAAGATTCGGAGTCTCTAGGCAGTTACAATTGGGCTGAAATGGTGTTGGATTACATTCATGAAGGCCAGAGGGAAAAGAAGGAAAAGAAGAAATAAACATATATCAAAGGTTGTACCATTGCACTGCACCTATGGGTAGTTGAAATGTTTAACATCTTAAAACCCAATAACAATAAGGTAACAACAGTTGCTGAAAGATACAACCATGAATTCTCCTTCACAAACCATGCAACAACAATGAGTCTAAATATTAGGAAAGCAACTAAGAAGAATTTAAGGAAAGACCCATTTGGAGAAGTTGATCCCCCCAGAATCCAAAAAAAAGAGAAAGGAGGTGGAAGGGAAAGAAGAAACTCCAAAAAAAAAGAAGAAAGCATGAATAAGAGGATAAAGGAGGAGAAGAAGAGAAAAAGAAAGGAGAAGAAGAGGAAGAGAAATAAAAAATGGTTAAAGTTGGAGAGATCTACTTCAACAACTTGAAAAAAGAAAGCAAGGAAATGAAGAAGAAAATAAAAAAAATGAATAGAGTATTGAAGAGAAAAAATGAGGAAAATGATGCTTTGAGGAATCAAATTGAAGAGTTAAAGGAAAATTTGACTTCTTTTATTTGTCGAACACAAAGTAGTTAAAATTTTGAAACCTAACAAACTTAGCAACAGCACAAAGAGGTAGAGAAAATGGGGGAAGAAATAATGGTGGAATAAGAAGATGAGCAGCAACAGCATCAACAGAAAGAGGATGACCAGCAGCAGCTGAAGCATCAATAGCATCAGCATCAGCAGCATTTGCATCAGCATGAGCAGTAGCAGAAGTATCAGTAGCAGCATCACCAGCATTAACAAAATGATGATCGAATGGAGTAGGGAGTTGAGGGCCAAGAAAAGCAGCGGTAGCAACACCAACAACAGCAGCATCAACAGAAGCAGCAGCATCAGCAACAGCATCACCAGCAATAGCAACACCAGCATCAGCAACATGATGATCGAATGGAGGAGGGGCTTGAGGACCAAGAGAAGCAGCAACAGATGAGCAAGGCAGTAGCAGTAGCAACAATGGAGACTAAGAAGCAGCAGGAGCAGCAGTGCGGAGGAGAACAGCAACAGCAACAAATCGAGGTTCTATTTACATATCACCAATGCAATTATAGGTTATCACTGGTGATATATCACTTATCACCGGTGATAAGTGACACCGGTGCTATTTCACTTAAATATCACTGATGATAACATATTTCTCACAGGTGATAAAGTGACACTGTTGCTATTTCACTTAAATATCATCGGTGATAACATATTTATTACCGGTGATCAATGACACCAGTGCTATTTACTTAAATATATCACCTGTGATATATGTCTTATCATCGATGTAAATATAGGCTATCACTGGTGATAACAAATTTTGCATCGATGCATTTCAATTAAAAGAAATGCTTATTTTCTATTTTTCTTCAAAACAAAAAAAGGAGGACCAAAAAAAAGTCCGAAGGCCTCCATTGGAGAGTGATATTAAGAGGAATAAAAAATTTGGATCCAGCTCTCTTCAAATACGTCGATGACTCGTAAAGAATACTTCTTTCAAGACTAACGTAGATGAGAAAGGAAAAACATCAAAATTTAAGGAGAAAAGGAAAGTATTTTGTTGAAATAGTATATATGGAAGAAGTGTTACAAATAAGTGGATTCATAGAGAGTCATGTAAGCTATAAAACACATCTAATTTATATATCATACATTTGTCTTATTTTATAACACTAACATGTGACAAAATTGCAATTCATTGATGCAATTGTAGAAATATTCCATGAGAAAATAAAGAATGAAGGGGTATTTCAAACAACCTTCGCATATGACACAATTTTTTTTATATATACAGGATTCAATAACATGAAAGAAGTAAATGCATACTTCGATAGAGCCATTACATCTTTGAGTAATTATACAAAGATACTTATACCAATAAACACTGAGGATGCTATCCGTTGGACACTTGTGGCTATCGACCTTGAAGAAAAAGAATTGACAAAATACGATAGCTATATTGGATACTACCCAGAGCGCACCAATAGAGATGCCAACAAACTGGTAAGAACAATTTTTTATCATTGCTGCTAATTTAAGAACCATTTCGTTAAAGTGTTGAGGTACAAAGTAAGATTGCACCGGTACAATTCAAGTATTGAGGTACAAAATAAGATTGCACCGGTGCAATAAATAATTAGCTCAAAATTTTCTCTCTCTATATTTTTGCCCTTTTAAAAACTAACAGAATATTTTTTTCTCTTTTAGTTTGAAGTAATGAAAGAACAATTATACAACAGATTCGCCGTTGACACAGAAGGGTGGCAAGAAGAATTCAAACTTAATGAACCCCAACAAGGAATAGCAACCGATGACTGTGGCATCTTTGTAATAAGATGGATAGAGTGCTTTCTTCGTGGGTTGATCCAATTGAAACACAAGGAAGAACGACATGCACAAGTTCCAGGCATATTACATAGCAATGATTCTAATGGATAGAAATGCATATCATGATCTGATATAAGTTTTAGGAACTACATTCCTTTTTTTTAAGGGAACTATACCCCTTTTCTATAAAATATTTTTTGAGAAAATGTATATTCTGTAAATATGAACAATCATTTACTCTATAATGTGTTCATTTTGTGATTTTTTCCTATATGATTTGTGTTATCATTGGTGCAAAATGTACTTACCTTTCTATTCACATGGCAACTGCAGAAATAAATATCACCAGTGCAATCTATGTGATCACTAGTCAACATTTAAATATCACTGGTGTAATATTTAATATCACCGATACAAACAAAAAAAACCTGTGATCACTGGATCAACAATTTAATATCACTGGTGCAATATTTAATATCACCGGTGAAAACCCAAAATCACCTCTGATCCCCGAAGCAATAATATTTAATATCAACGGTGCAATCTATGTTATCACCGGCGAAATACACGTATAAGTTGATATTATGACCTGTGCAAGTCCTTATATCACCTAAATATCCTAAAAACCAACACATAGAAAAAACCAATGTATTATCTTACTATATAATCAAAGCTAAAACTACAATGCAGAAGCCCTCAAGGATGAAGATGAGCAACCATTTGTTGTATTCTTTTTCTTTCTCTTCTTTATAAGTGAAACCTCGCATGGTTTCTTGAATCTCTTCTCACGAGGCAAACTACGACATCTTGTTTGCTTTGGATCATGAATGGTTGGAAAATTTAATGCACATTAAAAAAAATTAAAAATTAAAAATTAAAAAACATCTCTTACAAACAAACATAAAATTAATAAAAGAAGACATAAGAAACAACTATGCCTCTTGTCAAACCCTATCAAAGACACTAAATGCTTGAATGCATCATCAAGCACCATCAAGCATATATCATGGCTGGAAGAGAATATGGCACAAACATTAGCAAATTCACCATCGTTGAGCATATATTCTCATATCTATCCGTAGGATCATCAAGAGATAGAATAGCCTCAAAACTACTTGTCACAAAGGGAAGCTTTATATTTTTTCTCCAACAATCAATAATGTATTTAGATTGAAGATCATATATGCCAAATTCCATTAAAGCAAAAATGCAATGCCTGAGACGATCCCTTCAGTCTCAAACATACTACATGAACATGATACTGATGTTGAAGACTTCTCAAGTAGAACAGAAAAAGCCAAATAACTTGGTGAATCAAACTCATCAACAACAATGGAATAATTATCACAAATTTCATGCTTAAAAACCAAAATTTTTTTTACAATAGATATTGTTCTGCAACTCCTAACATTGAAGAAACTTCGTAACAGTATAAGCATCCCTTACTTGAGCCCCCATATCAAACTTAGAATATAAAATAGGAGACTCGAACTGAGAATTAAAATTAACTTTATGAGTCTTTTCCTATTTCGCTTGAAGACGAAGCTCATATTGCCTCACAAATTGCTTCAAAGTAGTTTTGAAATTAACATATTCATCAAAAGAGGCATTGATCCCTTCATTTCTTTGAGTACTAGACATGTCAGCCTAAAACATGTCATTAAAAAGATAAGGGATTTACACATGTCGAATCTCAAACAAATCATGAAACCATCTATTGCCCACCAAATGTCTGTCTCTAACCATTGCAACCCACTTCTCCTCAAAATCTTCCTTTGATCTCGAATTATGAATAACTTGATTAAAAGCTTCCCTAGTATGTTAATCTCTAGGAAACTTCTGAGGAAGCTTATCTTTGATGTGCCAAATACAAAGTCGATGATGAATACCATGGAATACAGCTGATGCAACATTAATAATGTTTTAACATTGACCTGTAAAGATATCTTTATGATGTATACCCCACATCAAAGACAAAAATGTCTAAAATAACCACGTAAAATTTTCTGTTGTCTCATCTCTAAATAGAGTACAACCAAACAAAACTGTATGACCATGATTATTTACTCCAACAAAATGAGCAAAAGGCATGTCATATCGCTTAGTCAAGTATGTTGTGTCGAATAAGACTACATCACCAAAAAACTTGTAGGCCAACTAGCAACTAAAATCAAACCAAAAAATGTTACGGATGCAACCATCATCAAATCTATAGAATAAAAGAAGTTGATGTTCTTTGATTGCATCCTAACAAATTAACTTTGAACACTCTCTTCATCACCTACACCAAGCTTCAAATTCATTATTTTACGTATTGCATTTCTCGCATCTTGAGTGGTAAATGTCAAGTTCACAAATCCATTGTCCTCAATAGCAAAGGAAGTAACTGACTTTGACAAACTAATGCCTACTTGATCATTTAACATCATCTGACATTTCCTTCCCAATGGTATCAGTAGGTTCTAACAGATAGGGGTGAGATTTGAGTGATAAAAATAAAATGCGAAAATATAATACAATTAATCTCACAAAAATGCAATTGATGATAGTCATTCGATGTGGTTTTCAAAAGATATGTGCGTTGTAGTATACCGCGAAAAATGATTATCAAAATTTTTTATTTATTACTCGAAATTCAAAAACATTCCAAGGTCGAATTCAGGGAGCAAATTGGTATCTAGAATCAGAAAATCACAATCTCAAATATGTTCAATACTAATGCAAGGAAGATAAATGCTAAAGACAAAAATAAAAAGAAATAAATTCTTTTTCTTCCTTCTTCTCCTCTCTTTCTTCTCTTTACTTTCTCTCTTTTCTTCTTTCTCTGTCTTTCCTGCTTCAGACGTCTGATTCTGTGAATCAGACGCCTTAAGTGGTGTTCTGCTACAGTGCTTCTTCAGGCTTTTTCTTCTTCTTCCTTCTCTGTTAAGGCTGCTCCTTCCTTCTCTTTTCTTCTTTTCCTCTTTGGGTTCTTCTTCTTCTCTTCTTGAGCTGCTGCGCCTCTTCCTTCCTTGGCTTCTGCAGACCTTCTCCTTCAGCTGCCCTTCTTCTTTGGCTCCTCCTTCTCTGCAGGCTTCTTCCTCTGCGGCTAAGTCTTCAGCTCCTTCCTCTTTTTTGACTTTCCTCTTTGGCATCTTCTTCTTCTCTTCTTGAGCTGTGCTGCGCCTCCTTCTTTCTTCTTCTTCTTCAGCTCCTCCTTCCTTGGCCTTTTTGCGGCTAAGTCTTCAGCTGCTTCTTCTCTGCAGGCTCCTTCTTCTCTTCCTCTTCCTCACAGCTGCTTCCTCTTCCTCCTTCTTCCCTACACAGCACAAAGAAGCAAAACCTACCCCCTACCCTCCCCGCGTCTCTCTCTCTCTCTCTATTTCTCTCTTCACTCTCTCAGAGCCAGCCAGGTAATCGAGTTAGGCTAGCGTGCTTGGGACCAAGCCCACCGACATGCAGTGGTGGGCGACGAGTGCAAGGTAAACGGGTCAGCCAGATCTGCGTAGGGGTGACCGCGGACGAGGCAGGGATGTGGGCGAGGGACCTCACCCCGTGTCGTTTGGAGGCGAACAGAAGAAATCACAAATTCAATTTAAGTCACGCACCTTACGCTAAAGTTTCCAAGGTGGGACTAAAAGTCCCACCCACTTCTTCGCGCACACCCGCAGGAGACTTTCGCCCAATTGCTGCAGTTTGACTCTCCTTCAAGGTTAATTGCCTACTAAATGCGTGCGCGAGTCCAACCCACACCTCCTGGACCTGGAGACCTGGAGCGAAGCGCCTGGGTTGAAGCCTGTGAGCTCCTTCGAGCCGGTGCTAATGGAGACGGAGGCTCAGACCTGCAGTCACTCAATACGACCTTGCAACCCTATTAAAGCACATGGGGAGTTTCGCCGTGGCACGACGAATGTGCCTAGGTGGTTGGGTGGCTACGGGGTGACCTAGGCGTGCGTGCCTAGGTCACTCTGTGGCCGTGAAGATGGGTTAGGTTGGGGCATGTTTTTGAAGGGTATGCAGTCAGTGGAGGGGCGGATGATGATCAGTGGGTGATGGCGGAGGTGGTGAGGTATCTGGCGAGGCGTGTGAAGGTATGGAGCGGTGGAAGCACCTTCGCCGGTGGTCGGCTAGAGATGGAGAAGGTGATGGTGGTCTGCGGTGTCGAGAGGTCGAAAGTGCAAATTAAGAGAAGGGAAATGAAGAGGGGAGTGAGAGGAACTTAACTGACAGTTTTGGAGTGAAAGGGGGAGGCAGAGGGCGAGCGGTGGGTACTGCCGTCGCCGGAGACGAAGAGGCCCAGGGGAGAGATGACGGCGTTGACGAAGAGGGTTGGAGGACGCGCGCTGGTACGGCGCGGCACGGAGGAGAACGGCGAAGCTGGCTCTGCCACTGGTACGATGGCAGAGCGATGGAAGAGGGAGGGAGAGTCGTTGGACGCTTCGGGCAGTTGGCCGGAGTGAGGAGAAGAATTTGGGGGTAATCTTCGGCCAATTCGAGCTTGAAGGAAGCGACGTGATCTGTGCTTCCTTAAATAGGCGCAGGCATAGCGGGAAGCGCATGGAGACGACGGGAAAACCACGCCGGAGGGAGACCCATACCTCTCGAGCGTTCGCACGAGAGGTATGGGGGGTTTCAGGGTATGGGGAGCTGCCTATGTGGTAGGGGGCTTCGCTGGGAGCTCCCCTTTCAAATATGGGGGCGACTCCCCATGCAAGCGAGGAGAAAACCTCCGCGCAAAGTCACCAGAGGTATGGTCCCTGCTGCAATGGCAGAGGGACTGAAATGAAGAAAGAGACGAATAAGTTAGGGGGGAAATTGCAAGGGTTTCAAAAAGTTGAGGGTCTAAATGTAATTTAATGGACCAATTTGGAAAGTTGGTCAAGATGACCTTCTCTCGGGTCCAAATTTTGTTATAAACCTAATTTTGACCTAAAGAATCCAATGGTGAAGTTGGATTTTAAGTTTGACCACGTTTGACTGGATATTTTGCGAAAAAATCCAAATTAGGTCAAATATTAAGCATGGACCCCAATCTAGGTCGAAACAGGTTCCAAAGGCCAAATTGAAGGTTCTACACCCTAAAGGATATTTTTCCATGATTTTTAGAAGATTTAGTTGATTTTTATCTTTCCTGAAACCTTGTGAATTTAAGTGGATTTATTTTGGGTTACAGAATGTCATTTAATTTCTAGATTTCACAATAACCCTTTTCTGACTGAACCATCCCACTTTTTCTCTTATTAAGTCCAATTGACCTATGTCTAGACCTTTAGAAATCTTGTTGATGCATTGCAATGGTAAAATTATAATTTTACCCCTTATTTTATGTTCTCTTTCCAGATTAATGATTCCTTGAATTAGGCATTTCTTTTGGTTATGTAGGAGCTTTTGTTCAGTTTATTAGATCAAAGTAAGCTAGTTAGGGTTCATGATGAGGTTCTCATCATACCCCTATGCCTAGCTTTTGCTAATCCCTCAGCAAAATTTTAAGGCTTTATCTTCAGTTCTAGATCATGAATTTCTTTCACCAGTTATGATAAGTGCTTTTTTCTTCTTTGATTAGGTCAGATTGCCGAAAATGGGCCCTAAGGTACTCTAGTACCAACCAAGATCCAGACCTGTCTAGCTTTAGCCTCGGTCCTTAGCGAAGGTTTTAAGGCCCGCAGGAACTACCATAAGGTTTATTGGACTCCGTGGTTAAAGAACTCGTGCTTGAGATATATTTTAGCCTTGGTTCAGTTTGTAGTGCATTTTTGGAAGAGAGAGACAGAGGATTTACTTGTTTGGAGAGTTTTCTCTCTCTTTTCTTTTTATTTCTAGCTTCGGATTGGCTTCCCAACATGGTCTGTATCGGATTCCTCGTTCCCATCATCAATCCTCAAAAGTCTCTGGCAATCGATGTTTCGTGATAGCACCGCCCATGGTAACCCCCAGAACCTTGGATTTCGAAATTTCGAGATAATCTCACCCATAGCGTTCCGTGGCCGAATTCAAACCCTGGCGATTGATATTTCGTAATAATGCCATCCCTGGTATCTGAACTAGCAGAGTACTTACATGCCCCCAATAGGATATGTAAAAATCCTAAGAGACAAGCACCGAGGAGACAATATGTTGTTACGCGTCTTCAAGGGGAATGTCCCACCTCTCCACGCCGGGAACTCGTCCAAATCAACTTGTGTTGATCAGCCGCTCCTAATTTAGGTAACATTTTCAGAACATTAGAATGCTTCTGCGTGATTTTGATAGTTATGCGCACTGAACCAGACTGTGTGTGAATTGGGGTGCTTAGGTTACCGAATCCCGCAAATCGAAGGTCAGTTAACGAGGCTGAATACTCCCTAAGCCTTAAATCTAATACTTAAGCTTTGCATTTTCCTCAACCTCTTGAGGAATAGCCAAATCTTAACGGGTATTAAGAGTCTAGTCAAAAAGGCCTAAGGGTAGCATTCTTACTAATCTTTTGTGTTTCTTTAGCACTTTCTCTTTACTTTTCTTAATGTGGTCTAGAACTTCGGTTAATCCCTTAATCTCTTACTAATGATTATCTCTTTCTTTTTCATTTTTTGCTCCTTTTTAGTATTTTGCTCTTTTTCTCCTCCTCCTTTTGATTATGTAAAGCCCACAAAAATTTCTTCCCTCCTCTAGTATTTTTTTTGTTCTTTTTCAAAATTTTTTTTATTTTTTGGTGTTTTTGACATATGTGATTTTTTTGTTGAAACCTTTTCTTGTTATGAGTTTTCATTCATTTTGCACTTTCATACCCCCCCATGCCTAAGATTTGCAATGTCCTCATTGTAAATTAGATGGGTTTGTATTCAGCTTGGTTTATTCATTAGGATAGGTGTTGGGTGAGTGGACGGGTCGAGGTGACTGTTGCAGACGATTTCTAATCTCGGGTATGGGTACCTGAGGTGGAGTCAGCTGTCCTGAAGGATGAACCCTAAAGTGCAAAGAAATGTCAGAAAAGGTTTCTGATTTTCGAAAGAATGACGAGTTGCCTCCCGTTAAGCGCTGAGTTTTACGCCAACGGCTGGGCACAATGAGCTCAGGGAGAATGGAGGATAAAGGATGACTATGTCAAATCTGTATTGGTCATGTCAATGAACTGTTTGAGTCACTGACCGTTCACGACAAAGGGTTCGGAATTGTGGCTGAGTGGACTGATCTCAACAGCTCCATTTCCAAAGATTTGTTGGACTAGATATGGTCCAATCCACTTGGATCGCAGCTTCCCTAGGAACAATTTTAGTCGGGCATCAAAGAGTAGAACCTTTTAACCAGGGTGAAAGATCTTTCTAAAGATGTGCTTGTCATGAAAGGCTTTAACCCGCTCTTTGTAGATTCACGAGTTTTCATACGCATCGAGGCATAATTCATCAATCTCGCTTACCTGAAGCTTTCTGTAGGTTTCAGCCTTAGAAAGATCTAGGTTGCAGTTCCATACTGCCCAATAAGCTTTATGCCAATTCGACGGGGAGGTGACACGCCTTCCCGTACACCAGTCTGAAAGGAGACATGCCTAATTGAATCTTGTGGGCGATCCTATAAGCTCACAAAGCTTCAGGAAGCCGGGATGACCAATCCTTACTGTCAGGTCAAACAGTGACCTGAAGGATTTCCTTGATCTTCTTGTTCGATAGCTCAGCTAGATCATTAGTTTGAGGGTGGTAAGGAGTAGAGATTCGGTGTGACACCCCATATTTGGTCATCAGTGACCTGAATTGAGCATTTGTGAAATGGGTCCCTCCATCAGAAATGATCGCTCGAGGAATTCCGAACCGTAAGAAGATGTTTTGGTGAATGAATTTGAGAACAACTTTGTGATCACTAGTTCGGGTCGGAATGGCTTCGATCCATTTGGACACGTAGTCAACAACAAGTAAAATACACTCGAAGCCGTCCGAAATAGGGAATGGGCCCATAAAATCAATCCCCCAAATGTCAAAAGTCAAGGATACGGGAATCGGTTGTAAAGGCATCATGTCGCGATGGCTCATGTTGCCCAAGGTCTGGCAACGGTTGCATGCCTTATAGTGATTGTATGCATCCTTGAGGATTATGGGCCAGTAAAAGCCACACTGGAAGACTTTTGATGCGGTTTTGTGCCTAGAAAAATGGCCACCGCATGCCTGGTCATGGCAGAAAGAGAGTATGTCTTTGATCTCAACTTCTGGGACACATCGCTGAATTAATTTGGTCAGCACCAATGCGGAATAAATATGGGTTTTCCCAAATGTAGTACTTGGCATCGAAGCTCAATTTGTCTTTCTTGGCCTTCGGCCAATTAGACGGGATCTAATGTGATGCCAAGTAGTTTACTATGTCAGCAAACCATGGAAGCCCTGTACCAATAGTTAGGAGGCGCTCATCAAGAAAATGCTCCGTGATGGGTCCGGAAGGGTCGATGATCTCGGAAGGAAGGCAGGACAAGTGGTCAGCTACCACATTCTGTCTTCCCACTTTGTTGCGAATCTCAAGATCAAATTCTTGCAATAGCAAGATCCATCAGATTAATCGAGGTTTCGCGTCCTTCTTCGCAAGGAGATGCCTCACAACTGTGTGATCCGAGTAAATAATAACGTGGGAACCCAGGAGATAAGATCTAAATTTTTTAAGGGCAAATACTACGGCTAGTAGGTCTTTCTCCGTAACCGTGTAGTTACGCTGAGCCTCGTCAAGTGTCTTGCTAGCATAGTAGATGACCACGGGTTTCCCATCAATTTTCTGCCCCAAAACCGCTCCTACAGCGAAGTCAGATGCATCGCACATGATCTCAAAGGGTTGAGACCAATTAGGGGACTGTAAGATCGGGGCTTGGATAACTCGGTCACGAAGGATCTCAAATCCTTGAGTGCATTCCTTGGAAATTTCAAAAGGTACATCCTTGGGGAAAAGAGTGGTCAGGGGGTGAGTGATTTTTGAGAAATCAGGGATAAATCAATGGTGAAAACCGACATGCCCCAGAAAAGATTGGATGTCCCTGATCGAGCTAGGCATAATGAGCTTGGAAATCAAGTTAACCTTGGCTCGATCGACTTGGATGCCCCTCTTAGAAATCAGATGTCCTAAGACGATCCCCTTAGGCACCATGAAGTGGCTCTTTTCCCATGAAAGAACCAGATTCACGTCAATGCATCGCCTGAGTATTTGAACCAGGTGCTGGAGGCAATCGTCAAGTGATGCCCCAAATACTGAGAAGTCATCCATGAAGTCTTCCAGATAATCACCTACCATATCAGAGAATATGGCAACCATGCACTGCTGAAAAGTCGTGGGTGCATTGCAGAGATCGAAAGGCATCCTTCGGAACGCTTATGTCCCAAAGGGGCAAGTGAATGTGGTCTTCTCTTGGTCCTCTGGATGGATTGCCACTTGGTTGTAACCGGAGTACCCGTCAAGAAAGTAGAAGAATCTATTTCCCACTAGTTTTTCGATGACCTGATCAATAAACGATAGTGGGAAATGATCCTTCTTCATGGAGGAATTTAGTCTTCGGTAATCACTGCAAACTCTCCACGAGTTGGCTATACGAGTCAGTATGACCTCTCCGGTTTCAGTCATGATAGTGGTGAGTCCTGCCTTCTTAGGCACAACCTGGATTGGACTCACCCATCGACTGTCGGAGATCGGGTAGATGATCCCTGCATCTAACCACTTAATGATCTCCTTTTTCACGACCTCCTGCAGATTAGGGTTGAAATGTCTCTGCATCTCACACGAAGGTCGTGCGCCCTCTTCGGAATAGATGTGGTGGGTGCAATAAGAGGGACTTATCCCAGTCAAATCATTGAGAGTCCATCCAATGGCTCTACGATGTTGCTAGAGAACAGTAATCAGACAGGATTCCTGATCAGGTGAGAGTCTGGAGTTTATAATCACAGGAAACGTCTGATTAGAACCCAAAAAGATGTATTTCAGATGATCGAAAGGGGCTTGAGTTCCAAGATGGGATTATCAGCAGCAGCAGGTGGTTCGGAGTGGGTGTGAGGAACAAGGGTAGGAGTTATGAGTGTATCAGGTTCAGACTCCTCTAATTGTGGGTTTTGATCTTGTGGTTGATTGGGGATAATCAGGTTGTCCTCAATATGCGGTTCATCAACCACGGCTCTGATATCACATATTTGCTCTACAACACCGCAATTAATCCCTTGTTGGGCCTTAAAGATGTCAATCTTAAGAGTTTGATTCTCAAATTTCAACTCTATTTGGCCCTCCTCATAGCTTATGTTGGCCCTAGCCGTGGCTAGAAAAGGTCTCCCTAGTATAATTGGTGTATCCCTTGGGTTCTCAGGTGCATCCATATCTAGAACTATAAAGTCTACTGGGAAGTAGAAATCCCGCACCCTAACAATAACATCCTCGAGTATTCCCTTAGGTGACTTAATGGATCGATCAGCTAACTGCAATGTCACCTCAATCGGTTTAAGCTCGGATTCTTCAAGGTGGTTAGGCAGGGATGTGGGTATTAGGTTTATGGAGGCACCTAAGTCTAGCAATGCTCTATCAAATTGGGTTTCACCAATTTTACATGAGATTAGGGGAGTGCCTGGGTCTTTTGCCTTGGGTAGGAGTTTACTCAAGATTACAGAGTTGGCTTGCTCTGACGGTACGATTGGACTCCCACTCTTGGTTCGCAGCTTATGCTAGGGTGTACACACGTTTTTCAAGAATCGTGCGTAAGCCGGTATGTGGCGGATTGCATCCATCAGGGGGATGTTAATCTGGACCTATTCAAAGAGCTTGATTAGGTCCTCCTCAGGAGCCACAGGTTTGGTTATCCTTTTTCCCTTGGTCAAGGCTTCGGGAAATGGAACCTTTGTTGGTTCCTTTAGAATAGGTCCAGGTTTTTGATCTGGGACAGAAACATCCTAGATAACTATCTTAGGGCTTGGATCACTACCAGGCTTGGAGTGGTCTGGATAAGGTGGGTCTTGGGTTGCTTTACCACTACGGGTTGTTACAAAGTTTAATCCTGCCTAGTTTGGGTTAGGGGTCGGTAAAATGGGTGGCTGTTGTTGATAACTCACATAGGATGTTGAAGCTTCCATCCCGTCAAGTGATGGATTGGAAGGGGCCTGATAAATCATGTGTGCTTGGCCTGGGTTCGGGTTCAAAATGCGCCTCTGGGTCGGCACGTTATTAGGGTTTCGTAGAGGTTGTGAAGGAAGAGTGCCCGGTTGGCGGGAATTTTCCATCTGGGTGAGTTGGTTACTGACCTCTGTGATCTTGTCCTTGTGCCGTTTTTGGATTGTCACATCCGTTCTTTGAATGTCAGCTAGTGTTTTTGGAGGATGAGAGACATTTGGTCTTAGTTTGGCCCGGATTGATAGGTGGGGTTGGGCCGAGGCTGAGGCGGCTGATAAGGACGAGGGGCTTGTGGACGGGGTTGATAAGGTGGTCTTTGGGTCTGTGAATTTCCCACCCACTGGAAGTTGGGATGATTTCTCCATCCAGGGTTGTAGGTGTTGGAAAATGGGTCATTCTAGATGGCGTTGAGGCCCTCGCAAGTCTGAGGAGCCTCAGGAAAGTCAAAGTATGGGGGATCAGAGTTCTCCCGACAAGAATAGAGAGGATCAAAGGTCCCTCCAGTCCTGGAGTCAGATGGGGGTGGATACGGGTCCATCCCTGGAGAAGATCGGTGGAAGATGTTTTGCACAGTTTCCCTCGTGGGAGGTGGCTATGCGAAAGAGTTTTGCACAGAGGTGGCTCATTGCAAATGTCGAGTCAGCCCGTCCACCTTCTTCTCGATAATGGAGACCTTGTCCAACCGACTGGCCATTAGTTCCAAGTCGACGGATGTGGACAGGCCCTACGTCTCATGTGCTCCTCTAAGATTCGTCGATGCACAGGTATTCGTCCGGTCGAATAAACCCATGGAGTCATTGTTGATGGAGTTCTCGCACATATTTTTGAGAATCTCCCACACTGTGTCCTCATGCTGACCCATGATATTCCCCCCGCAAGTTGCATTGACGAATAATCTAATATCCTTACGGAGTCCTTGGTAAAAAGATTGGACTTGTTCCCATTTAGGAACTCCGTGATGGGGGCACTTCCACATGAGATCCAGGAATCGGTCCCATGCCTCATAAAGAGGTTCTACCATTTGCTGGATGAAATGAGTAATCTGATGGCGTAAGGCATTTGTCCGACCAATGGGAAAGAACTTTTTCAAAAATTCAGACTGAAGTTCATCCTAAGTGTTGATTGGACGAGTCTGAGTCTGATACCAATGGGCAGCCTTGTCCATGAGGGAGAAAGAGAACATCTTCATGAATAAGATATCCTGATTTTGCGCATCTGACCCGAAGGTCTGGGCCAGATGCTTAAGCTATTTGATATGCTGGAATGGATCTTCGGAGTTAAGCCCATAGAATTTTGGTATGGCATGAATCATATTGGGCTTCAGTTCAGAATCAGGACCTCCAGTTGGGATTCAGACTCGAGGCTCGATTGCCACCGCAGCGGGATTATAGTGATCTCGCATCATGGGGTGCTGCGGTGGGTTCATGATGTTCTGGAAGAGGTCGTTCAAACGCTGAAGCTAGTGCTCAAGATTGTTTTCTTCTTCAACAGGCTGTGACATGATGGAAGAAGAAGGAGAACTAGGTTCAGAATCGGAAGAAAGGTCTATGTGGAGGGGTTGCTACACAAACAAGGGCACCGAGGCTTGGCCTCGGGGAGAGTGGATTTCTAGAGGAGGTTTCATGGACCTCCTACCAGACAACAATGGATTGGATGAGATTAGAAGGTGCTGTACCCAATCAAGACACCCAAAATATGCCGGGTGACTATAGAGGTTCGGGGCGGATGATACCCCTCGATTAGAAGGTCGTCCACCTGAGAATTACCTGAGCAGCCAAAGAAGGTGAGTCCCACGAAGACCCCTACAAGGTAGAGCACCCCCACGAGTTACAGGGTTTCCCCCACCCGACCTCTCTTATCACTAAGATTCCAGGTAGACCAAAATGGGGACCTTGACCTCTTAAGTCTACCGCTTTTAGTTAAGATCAAGGTGCTTTAGGGTTCTACTTGAACTTTAAGCCTTTTGACCGCAAAGTGACTTAATTTAAAGGTTGGTTGATCCAAAGGATCAACTTCACCTCTTTGTTCCTGTGAGAGCTTCTTAGGTCCTTTCTTTTATGGTTCAAGTAGATTAAAAGCCTAATTTGCTTAGGATTTCTCTTGGATATGTCTTTTCAAACAATGGCTTAGGCACACCTATTTTTGAAATTTTTAATTCTCTGCTTAGAAGAAGACGTTCTCTAAAACCCTAGCTTGGAATCCTAGGTTGGCTCTAGTTGGTCAAAGTTGCCTCAGAAATTAGTATCTAGGGCTCAAGCAAGAAGGTTTTAGCCCTAGCTATCTTAAGTGGATATGCAATTAGAATGTGTTGAAAGTAAAAAAACCAGGCAATTCTTGTGGATTACTAAATATGGAAAATAGGTAGCCCTAAATTTATTTTTCTCTTTGTTTCTCCTTTTCAGATTTTGAGGGGATTAGGAGAGGGTTAATAAAGGGTTACCTGTTCCTAGTGTGGTTGTTGTGTGACTGCTTGTCTCTCCTCGGATTTTCCTGAAACAAAACACAATAAAAAGATAAATTACGTCAGTATAAAATCAAAAATTGTGATTTAAAGCTTCTAAACCCGGCAACAGCGCCAAAAAATGATGATAGTCGTTCGATGCGGTTTTCAAAAGATATGTGCGTTGTAGTATACAGCGAAAAACGATTATCAAAATTTTTTATTTATTACTCGAAATTCAAAAACATTCCGAGGTCGAACTGAGGGAGCAAATTGGTATTTAGAAGTACAAAATCACAATCTCAAATATGTTCAATACTAATGCAAGGAAGATAAATGCTAGAGATAAAAATAAAAAGAAATAAATTCTTTTTCGTCCTTCTTCTCCTCTCTTTCTTCTCTTTACTTTCTCTCTTTTCTTCTTTCTCTGTCTTTCCTGTCTTCAGACGTCTGATTCTGTGAATCAGACGCCTTAAGTGGTGTTCTGCTACAGTGCTTCTTCAGGCTTCTTCTTCTTCTTCCTTCTCTGCTGCGACAGCTCCTTCCTTCTCTTTTCTTCTTTTCCTCTTTGTCTTCTTCTTCTCTTCTTGAGCTGCTGCGCCTCTTCCTTCCTTGGCTTCTGCAGACCTTCTCCTTCAGCTGCCCTTCTTCTTTGGCTCCTCCTTCTCTGCAGGCTTCTTCCTCTGCGGCTAAGTCTTCAGCTCCTTCCTCTTTTTTGACTTTCCTCTTTGGCATATTCTTCTTCTCTTCTTGAGCTGTGCTGCGCCTCCTTCTTTCTTCTTCTTCTTCAGCTCCTCCTTCCTTGGCCTTTTTGCGGCTAAGTCTTCAGCTACTTCTTCTCTGCAGGCTCCTTCTTCTCTTCCTCTTCCTCGCAGCTGCTTCCTCTTCCTCCTTCTTCCCTGCACAGCACAGAGAAGCAAAACCTACCCCCTACCCTCCCCGCGTCTCTCTCTCTCTATTTCTCTCTTCACTCTCTCAGAGCCAGCCGGGTAATCGAGCCAAGCTAGCGTGCCTGGGACCAAGCCCACCGACGTGCAGTGGTGGGCGACGAGTGCAGGGTAAACGGGTCAGCCAGATCCGCGTAGGGGTGACCGCGGACGAGGCGGGGATGTGGGTGAGGGACCTCACCCCGTGTCGTTTGGAGGCGAACAGAAGAAATCACAAATTCAATTTAAGTCACACACCTTACGCTAAAGTTTTCGAGGTGGGACTAAAAGTCCCACCCGCTTCTTCGCACACACCTGCAGGAGACTTTCGCCCAATTGCTGCAGCTGGACTCTCCTCCAAGGCCAATTGCTTGCTGAACGTGTGCGCGAGTCCAACCCGCACCTCTCGGACCTGGAGACCTGGAGCGAAACGCCTAGGTTGAAGCCTGTGAGCTCCTTCAAGCCGGTGCTAATGGCGGCGGAGGCTCAGACCTGCAATCACTCAATATGGCCTTTCAGCCCTATAAAACCACATGGGGAGTTTTGCTATGGCACGGCGAAGGTGCCTAGGTGGTTGGTTGGTTGCGGGGCGGCTTAGGCATGTGTGCCTAGGTCGCTCTGTGGCCGTGAAGATGGGTTAGGTTGAGGGGCGTTTCTGAATGGTATGGCAGTCAGTGGAGGGGCGGATGACGATCAGTGGGTGATGGCAGAGGTGGTGAGGTATCTGGCGAGGCGTGTGAAGGCATGGAGCGGTGGAAGCGCCTTCGCCGGTGGTCGGCCGAAGATGAAGGTGATGGTGGTCTGCGGTGTCGAGGGGTCGAAAGTGCAAATTAAGAGAGGGGAAATGAAGAGGGGAGTGAGAGGAACTTAACTAACAGTTTTGGAGCGAAAGGGGGAGGCAGAGGGCGAGCGGCGGGTACTGCCGACATCGGAGAGGAAGAGGCCCAGGGGGGAGAAGACGGCAACGACGAAGAAGGTTGGAGGACGCGTACTGGTACGACGCGGTGCGGAGGAGAACGGTGGAGCTGGCTCTGCCACTGGTACGGTGGCAGAGCGACAAGAAGAGGGAGGGAGAGTCGCAAGAATCTTCGGGCAGTCGGCTGGAGTGAGGAGGAGATGAATTTGGGCATAATCTTCGGCCAATTCGAGCTTGAAGGAAGCGACGTGGTCTGCACTTCCTTAAATAGGTGCAGGTAGAGTGGGAAGCGCACGGAGACGGCAGGAAAACCATGTTGGAGGTAAGGCCAGAGGGAGACCCATACCTCTCGAGCGTTCGCACGAGAGGAATGAGGGGTTTCAGGGCATGCGGAGTTGCCCATGCGGTAGGTGGCTTCGCAGGGTGCACCCTTTCAAATCTGAGGGCGACTCCCCATGCAAGCGAGGAGAAAACCTTTGCGTAAAGTCGCCGGAGGTATGGTCCCTGCTGCGATGGCAGAGGGACCGAAATGAAGAAAGATATGAAGATGTTAGGGGGAAAATTGCAAGGGTTTCAAAAAGTTGAGGGTCTAAATGTAATTTGGTGGACCAATTTGCAAAGTAGGTCAAGACGACCTTCCCTTCGATCCAAATTTTGGTATAAACCTAATTTGGACCTAAAGAATCCAATGGTGAAGTTGGATTTTAGGTTTGACCACATTTGAATGGATATTTTGCGTAAAAATCCAAAATAGGTCAAATATTAGGAATGGACCCCAATCTAGGTCAAAACAGGTTCCAAAGGCCAAATTGAAGGTTCTACACCCTAGAGGATATTTTTCCATGATTTTTAGGGTGTTTAGTTGATTTTTATATTACCTAGAATCTTGTGAATTTAAGTAGATTTGTTTTAGGGTTACAGAATGTCATTTAATTCCTGGATTTCACAATAACCCTTTTCTGACTGAACCATCCCACTTTTTCTCTTATTAAGTCCAATTGACCTATGTCTTGACCCTTAGAAATCCCATTGATGCACTACAATGGTAAAATTACAATTTTACCCCTTGTTTTATGTTCTCTTTCCAGATTAACGATTCCTTAAATTAGGCCTTTCTTTTGGTTATGTAGGAGCTTTTGTTCAGTTTATTAGATCAAAGTAAGCTAGTTAGGGTTCATGATGAGGTTCTCATCAGCAATCATAGGTACATAAAAGATTTTTAGGTGAAAACCCAAACCTAGGTAAAAATCACCACCTAATCCTCTTGACTTAGGATTTTTCGATTGACCTAGTCAATCAAATCCACTAACGTACTATTTCAATGAGGGTAGTACAACTTCTTACAACTATGCTACTTTATACCCGAGGGTAGCGTAACCTCAAAACCTCTCCTCTTCAGGAAGAGCATTTTGTCTTACAAAGGAGACAGGAATTCGCAAGGCGAATACCCAACCAAAGATAATAATACAAATATCCTATAGAACCACAAAGTGAGTATTTAAGTCTAGCTACTATAGGCAATACAAACTTTCCTTTGATGGAAGCGCGTTGGCTTGCAACGCGGGGTGCGTGAACCACATGATGGCACTACGGCGCTCTCGTATTCGTAGGCAGGAGAGCGGGTGTGAAGCAAAGATGGTGCTCTCTAGTGTAGGCTAGAAGATCTTGGAGAACAACACTTCTCTACTTGATAATCTCTTCTTGGACTCAATATGAGTGGAAGTAGTATTCTTAGGTGTGTATGACAAAGGAAGAGTGCCTCTCTATTTATAGAGGCTCTAAGAAGGGTTTAAAAGGCCTTGGAAGGCTTCTATAACCGTTGGGAAGAGATCCAAGGCAAAACAGGACGAAATTAGGGCCATTAATAATTCTGACAAGGTTATCAGATGTCTGACGAGCCATCGTCTGATCTAGGGATCAGTCGTCTGATCTAAAAGGGTATAAGATCTAGACTGAGTTGTATTAAGAAGGGCATCTAAGATTCAATTATATAATGTCTAAGCTAATAATCAGACGTTTAATCCTAAGAAGGTTTCTTTCCTGTTTTCACAAGATTGAAACAGGGTTCTAGTGATAAATTGCACAGACGACAGATCGGACGTCTAGTAGAAGGTCAGGACGTCTGGAATCATAAATCACTGCGGGAATAGATTTCTCAAGGCTCAAATGGCTATTAGGTCTGACAATAAGTGATTAGGGTAAGATCTTAGCCTAATGTCTATTTATCAGACGTCAAAAATAGATCTAAATCAGATTAATGGTTGATCCTCAATGATTAAGTTTGATAAGCCAACGGTTCTCTAGTTGGATGTCTGATAAGGTTTTCAGACGTCTTCTAAGACGTCTGGACTAAGGGTTGGGCATTCGAAACTAGCAAACAAAGAGTATGTTTCCAGCCTAAGTGTTCTAGACGTGATCAGACGTCTTATAGCCTAAGATCAGACTATTGTTTGTTATTTTGAGCTCTTTAACAATTAATTTAAGCAAAATAAAGAGCAAAGAACAACAAGAATAAAGTACAAGAACATAATAAAATTCTATCCTATTCTTCATCTTCATGCTTTTTCAAGCTCTCGCTCCAAGCGAAGCTCCTTCTCCATCAAGCTCCTCTAATCTGCCATGGATGCGAGCTTGAACTCCTCCACACTTGTAACCATTTGCATCTATCCTGAAATCTAAAAATCAATGCAAATGTTAAATAACAAGTGTTTTGTTATTATCAAAATTAACGATCGTGGTGCCATTGCATTGACAGTATCTTCATTGATCGAAGGTACTTCATCATAATTGAATCGCAAAACTCATGATTATGGTCATTACAATAAGAAACAACGATATACTTCTTAGAGCTATCACAAAATCGAAAACGAAAATAAGCCTTGCATCTAACTTTAGATATTAATCTCTTTGAATAGTAAGGATTGCATGACTTCTTAGGAGGTTCACCTCTTCTTAAACAAATAAGCTTTGCTCTACATATAAAATTATTATCAACCTCATCATAATTTTTATTCTTTCAATAATACTCAAAGCAACTACCATGAGCAAAATCTTGACAAAAAGAAATAGCAGCCTCAAAAAAATCAAATTCCATCCCAACTTCAATATTTTGTTCATCTAAAAGCATGTTAAAGCAACATATATGAGTTAAATAACTGTAATGTTAAATTGCACCGCTGCAAAGTGTAATTGCACTGGTGCAAAATAATACAAAACGTAAATGTTCCGATGCAAAACAAAATTACACCGATGCAAAAAATATAGAATCCAACCTAAACTGAAACAACCCACCACCCCTTTGGCCATTTAAGACGTCTGGGATGTTCACCAGACGTCTGTCCGGACGTCTGGGATGTTCACCAAACGTCTGAAAATGCTTTTAGCGCGCGACGTACGAGCGCCATACTTCCTCCCTCACTGCGCCTCACCGCACCTTCTCTTGCGACGCCACTTCGCGCCATGCTCACCTCTTCGCTCCCCTCACTTCCTCTCACTTTATATACCTCTCCCCCCTCCTCTTCGTCGCCACCCAATAACCGAGAGCAAGTGAGAGCGGAGTGAGAGCAAAGCACCCAAGCGAGAGGAAGCGTGAGAGCAGAGGGCGCAGCGCCGTTCTGCTGCAGCACCTGCAAGCGAGGGAGCCAAGAGCGAATCCTTGGAATCCTTTTTCCGCAGATTCGGACGGTCGGGGAGACACCCAGACATCTTATCGGACGTCCGAAGGTAGGGCAAGATGTCTGGTAGAGATCTACTTTCCGTACTTTTCCTCTCTGAAAAGTCCTGACAACGTACGTATGTGTCAGAGGGTGGGAGCGTAGCCGAGGTAGCTTCAAACGTCCGAGAGCACCCCCAGATGTCTGACAAAGTCCTTGGACGTCGGCATTGAGTTCCAGACGTCTAATAGAGGAACACCAAGAGAGGTATCCCTGAGAACTATTTTAAAATGTCTGGGACCTTTCCTAGACATCTGATTTCCGTCTGATAACGTGTTTTAGGTCGTATAAGGCCCAATTATTATCGCTTTTTCGCAAACGAACAGTCTCTATTTTCCATACGAGTTTCTTTGTATAATGATCCTTGTTTATATCTTTCTGAACCTTTTGGCCCATCAATCCATGTTTTAGGTCTCCAGTCGGTTGGGTGTACGGGACCTGTGGAGACGTCGGGAGCCATTGTACGAGCCCCCATTCCACCCGATTACCCAGGTAGAGTGGTTACAACCTTAATCTCTAATTTAATACATGCGAGTAAGTAATCCTAGGACTTGAGATGAACCTTAGGAAAGAATAAATGTATATTCGAGAATAAATTCTTGAATCCTAGGTCTTGGCATGAACACTAGGGTTAAAAGAAACTGCATGTGAATGATTGAGCAATCAAGAGCTACCTATGTTTAGCTAAAATGGACCCCTACTATAATAAAATGGAAATTGAACTATTGTCCCGAACATTCCAACCCGGATGTGATAAAGAAATTCCTGTACTAACCCCATGGGGAATGTAAACATGAACACCGTACCTCGAAGAACCAGATGGTTTTGGGAATTTGCTGCCTATGGACAGCTCTTAAGGGAGGTAAGCTGACCTTCGTGTACGTGGTACCGAAGAGAGCAACTATCCCTTGTAGTGTAGAGGGGAGCTTGCCGCCCTTGGGTTGGGACTCGGGGTGGGTTTGGCCACTCTATGACGACTCTTACTGGCCCTCGTGTACGTGGTACCGAGGTGAGCTACTTAGTGTAGGGGGGAGCTATCCGCCCCAGGGGGCCCGGGGCTAGGTATGACCACCCTACACCGACTCTCGTCAACTCATTGGGCAAACCGGGGTAGTCGAACGAGGGTACGCGGACTGAGGAGGGGCAAGACCCCTGTTCTGTTCTGAGAGGGCAAGGCCCTACAATGTTCCGCACTATACGTGGAGGCGTACCCGCTAGCAGAAACGACTGACAGCGTGCCAGTGCGTGGTAGCTACCCGCGCGCTTATCACGTGTGCCGTAGTCACCGCTACGTCATGACCGTGACCTCGGGGTAGTAGACCGAGTATAAGACTACCACGGTGGGACTCCCCCGGCTAGGAGAGTGCCACGTGGGCATCCTATATCACGGGAAGCTGCAAGCAAAATCATTCCTATAGGGAACCAGAAGATTAATTAACAAATCCTAATTAGAGATCTCTACGCACCCACATGTATAATATAAATGAAAAATGGAAAAAAATTCTATGTCAAATGCATGTTACTTCTTAGCCACCACTCTACTCAGTGTTAGATGACTCCAGTCAAATATATTCTGTACAGGTCAGGGATTTGAGTAGCCCGAGCCACCGGCTGTTGATGATGCTGGGCCTAATCGAGCCTAGCTTTAGTTCTATTGCTTAATAGTGAGTTTATAGCTTGTATTCTGTTACATGTACTCTTTGATGCGATAGTTGTAATATCATTGTTCTCTTTCCCCCTGTTGAAACTTTCTTTTTGCTTAGTTACTGTACTTGTGTGATTGTGGTTTGTTGAATGTTACTTGGTTATTTCTTATTGGACGACTAAATCTTGGGATAAACCGAAGCGAGCCAGTCTCAGATCCTGCAGGGATTTGGGACCGGGTCATGACAAGATGGTATCAGAGCAAGGTCATCCCGAGAAATGAACCAAGTAGTTTAGAAAACACCACACTTGTACATGTAACTAAGATAACCATCACAACATTTTCTCTTGGTTATTGTATCCGAGTCTCACGTCTCCTTTCTGGTCAAACAGGCACCAATAATCTCGTTCCTCCTCGATCTTTGAGTAGGAAATGCCCCGTCAGGGAGCTATTGAGGCAGGCCGCGGACATGGTCATGGCCGAGGACGTGGTCGCAGGGGAGGACGAGCGATGGCTAAAGATAGAGCCGCTCCACCTCTCCTCCTGAGCATCCAGGCCCCGAACCTCGCCAAACTGATCCGGAGGAGCTCCATCAGCCTCCTCCTCAGCCTTCCCTTCCTGGGGACGCGGAGGGGGAATCCTCTGTGGGGCAGGCAAGCTGCCATGGCGCTGGACGAGCAGTAGGGGGAGGGGGTGATCCTTTACCGCCCCCTTCAGACACTTCGGGGCACGAATCTTCCTTGCCTAGAGGTGCACCCCTTCCTCCGCTGTGGCTACACCATGAGGTCTTCAGCCAATTCAGGAAGCTAAAGCCCCCCTCTTTCAAGGGGAGGAAAGCCCATCTGAGGCAGAAGATTGGCTGGAACAAATAGAGAAGATCTTCGACACCCTCTGTCCTCCTGCAGAATGCCGCGTGGCCTTCGCCACGTATTCGCTAGAGAGTGCAGCCCACAAATGGTGGAAGGTGGTCAGAGGACAGGAGAGAGAACTGACGTGGGACCGATTTGTGGCGCACTTCTGTGAGTAGTACTTCCCACAAACATAGTAGGATCAGAGGAGGCGGGAGTTCCACACTCTCCGCCAAGGGGCAATGACAGTTAGTGCATACCGTACGCGTTTTCTGGAGCTGTCACGCTTCGCCCCGACAGCCGCATCTACCGAGGAGGAGCGCCTGTGGAGATTCACCGAGGGTCTCCGACCCGCCATCCGGGGGTATGTAAAGCCCCTAAAGCTGCCTACCTTCTCCTGCATAGTCAAGGCTGCCATGACCTATGAGGAAACCAACCCGTCCGCACGAGATATTGATGGAGGAGGATGGAAGAGGCCCTAGCCGCAGGAGCACTCACAGGGTCGCCGGGAGAGGAGACACCAGACACCAGCAGGGGAACCGTCCCGTTCTATGGGTCCATCAGGGACCTATGGGTGTTCCCGACAAGGATCAGCTGACTGCAGCAGACCCCCGCCCAGTCACCAGCAGGGACAACAGACAGAGGGAGGTCACGTACCCCTCTGCTATCAGTGTGGCCAACCGGGTCACATACGGAGGAATTGTCCATTTAGGACTGGAGCACAACCGACGCTCCCAGCACTGAGTACTGGAGGTCGATCTGGCAGCCGTGGATACCAACCCCGAGGAGGAGGACAGCAGTCATGAGGAGGGTACTGGCCCACTGCCTCCCGCCCGACCCAGAGCACGGCTATTTCCTCTGTACCAAGGACTGAAGGGCGTGTTAACGCCCAAACTCACGGAGATGCCAGAGCTTCAGGCTCTGTAGTGGCAGGTATGGTTACTATTTTCGGCAGGCTCGTCTACACTCTTTTCGATTCCGGAGCCACGCATTCATTTGTTTCTAACAATTTCGCTGTCTGCACGAGAGTGAGCAGTGTGCTTTTAGAGGAGCTCTTCCTGATTAGAGGACCGGGTGGGCAGGTATTTGTTGCCGAGGAGGTTCTCGCTGACTGTGAGGTCATGATAGGGGGATACAGTCTCCCGATAGACCTGATCATAATCCCGATGGGTGACTTCGGTGTAATCTTAGGGATGAATTGGTTGGCTGCATATCACGCCCTTATAGACTGTTTTAGGAGAAAGATCGTTTTCTCCATACCACGACTGCCTCCCTTCGAGTTCCACAGCCAGCCTGTAGACGGAGGATTCAGATGCATCTTTGCACTTCGAGCAGCGAAGCTATTGAGTAAGGGATGTGAAGGCTTCCTTACTTGCGTTCTAGCAGAGCCCAGCCCAGTGGACAATATATAGAGTATCCCGGTGGTTTGTAAGTACCCTGACGTCTTCCCAGAGGAGCTGCCAGGACTACCACCTAAGCGCGAGATCGAGTTCGAGATCTCACTGATACCAAGAACAGGCCCCATGTCTTCAACACTGTACCGAATGGCCCCGCTTGAGCTGCAAGAGCTCAAGACACAGCTACAGGACCTGCTAGAGAAAGGCTTCATAAGGCCCAGCGCCTCTTCGTGGGGAGCCCCCGTCCTGTTCGTGAGAAAGAAGGATGGTACTCTTCGGCTGTGCAGTGACTACAGATAGCTGAACCGGGTCACCATCAAGAACAAGTACCTGTTACCATGCATAGATGACCTCTTCGGCTAGCTGGGGGATGCCACGGTATTTTCAAAGATAGATCTGAGGTCAGGATACCATCAGCTGAGGATTAGGGAGATCGACGTCTCCAAGACAACCTTTCATACATGGTACGGCTACTATGAGTTCTTGGTCATGCCGTTTGGATTGACCAACGCCCCTGCCACCTTCATGGACTTGATGAACCGCATTTTTCGGCCGTATCTGGATCAGTTCGTGGTTGTTTTCATCGATGACGTGCTCCTTTATTCACGAGACCAGACGCAGCATGAGCAACACCTTCACATGGTCTTGGACACCTTGAGACGGCATAGATTGTATGCCAAATACAGCAAATGCAAATTCTGGTTGAGACAAGTCACTTTCCTGGGCCATGTGATCTCAGAGGACTGTTTAGCTGTGGATCCAGCCAAGGTAGAGGCAGTACTCAAGTGGGAGTGACCGCATTCGGTGACTGAGATACGCAGTTTCCTGAGGCTAGCTGGTTATTACCGACGATTTATTCAAGGGTTCTCGCAGATTGCTCATCCTCTGACTCATTTGACTCAGAAGGATGTACCCTTCGCCTGGACAGACGAGTGTGAGTCTTGCTTTCAGAAGCTGAAAGAGAGGTTGACTTCAGCTCCTGTACTCACCATTCCTGACAGCAGCTGCAGATTCGTTGTCTACACAGACGCCTCGTTGCAGGGATTGGGGGGTGTGCTTATGCAGCGGGGTCCTGTTGTCGCATATGCTTCGCGGCAACTGAAGCCCCACGAGCATAACTATCCCATCCACGACCTAGAACTGGCAGCAGTCGTCCTAGCATTGAAAACCAGGCAGCACTATTTGTACGGAGAAACGTTCGAGATTTTCACAGACCACAAGAGTCTCAGATATCTGTTTGACCAGAAGGAGCTCAACATGAGGCAGAGACGCTGGTTGAAACTTGATGAGAGCCTCATCATGAACCCTAACTAGCACAATTTGATCTAAATAAGAGTGCAAAAGCTTCTACAAAACCTAAGGAAAAGTCTAACTCAGAGAATTCCAAATTTAAGAATAAAATAATTCACAAGGGGTAAAACTGTAATTTTACCAATGCAGTACACAAACGAGGTGTCTAAGGGTCTAAACACAGGTCAAATGAACTTAATAAGAGAGGAAGTGGGATAATCTGATCTGAAAAGGGTTATAGTAACTTCTAGGAATTAAATGACATTCTGTAACCCTGAAACAAACCTACTTTAATTCATGAGGTTCCAAGCAGGATAAAAATCAACTAAACCCTCTAAAATTCATGAAAAAATATTCCCTAGGGTTTAGAACCTTCAATTTAGCCTTTGGAACTTATATTGACCTAAATTGAGAACCATGCCTAATTTTTGACCTAATTTTGATTTTTACGTAAATTTACCAATCAAACATGGTCAAACCTAAAATAAAATTACACCATTGAATTCCTTATGTCCAAATTAGTTTGGTACAAAAATTTGGGCCTAAGAGAAAACCATTTTGACCGACTTTACAAATTGGTCCTCATAAATTAATTTTTGACACTTAACTTTTTGAACCCTTTCACTTTGACCCCTATCTTTCCCTTCATTTTTGCAGCCAGGTCCCTCTACCACCCTGCGCAGTCGCCCATGCCTCCGGCGAATTTGCGTGGAGGATGGCGCCACGCAGGGTATGGAGATCGACCCCAGAAACGAGGGGGGTCCCCTGCGTCATCCTCTTCAACCTGGACCCTCCCCCATGCCCTGCAGCTGGCCATGCCTCTCGTGCAAATGCACGAGAGGAATGGGTTTCATCTCCGGCCATTCTTCGGCGAGCTCCCCATGTCACCTCCTCGAGGCCTTCTCCTCGCCAGCATCTATTTAAGGAGTGGAAGGGGCAACCATTTCCTTCAAGCCTATTTTGGCCGAAGGAAACCCTTAATCTTCGTCTCCTCCTCCTCCGATCAAGCGCCCACAGGCTCTGGCGACCTTTCCTCCTCCCTCTCGTCGCTCTGCTGCCACACTTGCAGCAGAGTTTACTATGCCCACGCCAGGCCGCACCAGCTGGCGCCTTCCAGATCCCCTCCTCGTTGTCGTTACCCCCCTTCTAGGCATCTTCGTCTTTGGCACCGGCAGGCATGCGTCGAGTGCCTTGATTGCACAGCAATCATAGGTCTTAATTGACCTAAATTAGGCTAGGACTTAGCATAAGTTAGGGTTATTCATGCATGCATACGCATTATCTGCATCTTTACTGCTTTCCTTTAGCTATGCATAAAATAATGTTATAATGTGCTGATTAAGTGCATTATGTCGATTGCAAGAAATAAGCTGATCAGGAGCTGGATCTGAAGTTGGATCAGGAATAACGGGAGTTGTAGCAGAGCTGGAGCAGAATGCCTAGTTTAGATGTAGGAATAATAATGTAAGGGGGTTAAAGGTTTTCTATTCTATTAAGTAGAAATAAAGCAGTAAAATGTGGAGAGCTTAGGTTCATCCTAGCTCTAGGATAGCCTAGAGACTTCCTTAAGCCTTAGCCACCCTTAGATTAGGTCACAACACCCTAGGAAGCCCTAAAACCCTAGTTCCAACCCTTCTCTAGACGTCCAGATAAGTTTTAAGACATCCAGGACCCTTAGCCAACTCCCGCACACTTCAAACCCACTTCTGCAGTGTTATTGGATGTCCAGACACTTTGTCAGACGTCCAATTTCTGCAGAATACCCAAAACAAAATCCAAAATCCTTCCTGACTCTGATTGGACGTCCAGAAAACAAGTCTGGACTTCTGATTTTTGAGTATAAGACGTCTGATTATATAATTAGACGTCTGATACTGCTCTCCAATTCCTATTTTGAGATTTAAGCCTTGATCTTGGATCTCTAGGTCCCTAAACCCAATTCCAATCCCATAGGAACCTAAATTAAGGTGCCCTAACCCTAGTACATCACCTCTAAACCTCCCTAAGGACCTAATTAGGTCCTCACTAAACCTAATTGACTTGGATCTTAGTCAATTCCATCAGCCTATTCAATTGGACTCATTGAGTCCAATTGAGCCCTGATCTCAGCACATACTATCCAATTGGACTCAGTGAGAGTCCAATTGACCTAGACCAGACTTAATTGAGTTGTTTTACTCTCAATTAAGTTTCCACACACCCAATTAAACTTGTATTAAGTTTAATTGCACTTTACCTTAGTGAATTAGGGTTTATAACCCTAATTTGAGACCTACCTTGACCTAAACCCACTAGAACCCAACCTAATCAACCTAGCCACCTAAGTTTCGACCCACACACACCCACACACACCATCCACACAAAAATATCTAGCCTAGAGTTCTCTAGAACTCTCTACCATGTGTGGTTGCCTTGGTTGCCAAAAATAGCAACCAAGAGCCATTCAATTTTTAGATCCACATTTAGTGGATCTAAAAACCACCTTCCACCCTCTCTCTCTCACTCTCCCACAAGCTCCCACCATAGGCCTCTCTAGAGAATTCCATAATTCTCTAGAGAGCTTCCATTAGGTCTATAAAAAGACCCCTTGGGTGGCCATTGGCACCCATTCACTTCCTTGGCAATTGCACTCCATTGGTGCCTTTCACGCCACCTCCACTTAGATAGTCACTCCACCTCCACGAGCTCACTACCACCACCATGGAGGACACCATGTCGGGATGCTGGATCAACCCTACCTCTCTCCAAGGGCCGGCCTAAGTTCCATTGGCCGCCCCTCCTTCTCTCGACCACTCCAAGGCCATCGGGGACCACCCCTGAATGCCCTATATTCTTCTAGCTCTAGATCATGCTCTTCATAATTTTTATTGCTTTCATTTACTGCTTAGTAGAGTAGTCTTACTTCTCCCCCAATGATGCATGCGAAATCCCCCCGCTGATTCTTGTATGCAATTGTTTTCTGGTAGTTAGATTTAATTTTAGATTTAATTTTAAGCATTCATGTATAAGCTTTCCTCTAGATTTCCTTGTGCAACAACTCTCCCACGATGAATGAAATTTCATTATATATATATATATATATATATATATATCTTATGTGTTTGAAATCACCTTGAGCTAAATGATTATCATATTTGCATGATTTAAGTGCCTGTTCTTTAACCGCCTATATATTACGCACCAGCATGTCGTTTAAATAAAGTAGAGCGGCTTTAAGATCAATTTCAAAAACAAAAACAACGCCTCACAGAGACGAACGACCAGAACTCAAAGTCTCGTTATTTTCAAAATAATATCTTTGTTGGATCGTATTTCGCAACTATACTACGACACTTTTATCAAAAATGCGATCTACGATCTCCCAACATGCCTCCTTCCCCCCTTCGTCAGTTAAATAGGTCAAAACTTTTCCCTTACTCTCCTCTCAATTTCCCCCGGTTCAACTCTCACTTTTAACCCCTCGACTGCCACTACCACCACCATCAGTTCCACCTCCGGCCACCAACTCCGGCGAGGCCACTCCACCTCCACAGGCCATCCCACCCCTCGCGGACAAGCCCATAAGCATCCCCTCACTCCACTCAACATTTCCCCCAACTCACACCACCACTCCACACATCCAGAACACCCCCCGAACACACCCACTCTCACGCACACAGTGTGCCCTAAGCACGCACAGTTCGGACTCCCCAGGCCACGTCGACCCCCGTACCGCCTTCGTCGTGCTCTGGCAAAGTTCCCTGAGCTTTTTGACGTGGCCGCGAGGCCGTTTTAGTGTTTTCAGGTCGCGCCCCCTCGCCGCCATTGATGACAAGCTTGGAGCAAGCTCGCAAGCTGCTCCAAGCCTCTCTAGCTCCAGGCGTAAGCCCCAGGCGGCGCGGAAGATTTTCGCGAGTGTGCCCAAGTCTTCGATTGGGGTCGTAAGCCTCGACTGCTGCTCCAATCCCTCGAAGCCTCCTGCCTGCAGCCGCGCGAAGCAGCAGGTGGGACTTTAGTTCCACCAGAAGTGTGTGGGCGCATGGCCACACATAAATTGAAAAGGTGTTCGAGGCTTATCGCCTCGAAACATTGGGGTGAGGACCCTCGCCCTCACTCACTGGGTCTCGTCTGCGGCACTGCCCACGCGGACCTAACCCGTGACCCGATTGCCCTAACCCGTGCACTCCTCGCGCACCACACTCACACCGGTGTGCCTGGACCCAGGCGCGCGACCGACCCGACAACCCAGCTCTGGGAGAGCGTACCAATGAGAGATTCAAAGAGAGAGAGAGACGCGCGAGATGGGTAGGGGTAGGTTTTCCGTTGGTGTGTGTGCAGGGAACAAGTAGGGAAGAAGAAGAAGAGGGGCGGCAATGACTTAGCCGCAAAGAAGCAGCAGCAGAGAAGAAGAAGAAGGAAGAAGGAAGGAGCTGCTAAAGAAAGGAGCTGAAGGAGAAGGAAGGGCCAGAGAAAAAGAAAGGAAAAGAGAAGGAGGGAGCCTCTGTCGCACAGAAGAAGCCAAGAGGAAAGAGAGAAAAGAAAGAGAAAGAGAAGAACCGCAGCAGAGAAGAAGAAAGAAGAAGAAGAAGCCGATCAGAGAAGGAAGGGCCAGAGAAAAGAGAAGAAGAAGCCAAAGCAGAGAAAAAGAAGAAGAAGCCGATCAGATAAGGCATCTGATTTCTGAATCAGACGTCCGAGAAAGGGAAAGGCAGAGAAAGAAGAAAAGGAAAAGAGAAGAAGAAGAGAAAGAAAAAGAAAAGGAGTTTTTTTTGCTCATTCTCTCTTCCTTAAATTTTTGTAAAACAATATATAGTTAATTGTGAATTTATGTTTCTAGAATGACGTGTGCTCCCTGAGTTCGACCTCGGGATATTTTAAAATCTCGAGTAATAAATAAAATTAAAGTGTTAATCGTCTTTCATAATACTGCAACGAATACATCACGAAGGACGGATCGCGAGCACTTTTTGGCGCCATTGCCGGGGAGCAACGGCCATTCTAAAAGTTATTTATTCACAATTTTTTTGATTTACTACTGACTTAAGCTCTTTTCTTTTGTTGTGCAGGCACAGGAAATCAAGAAAGAGCAAGCAGCCACACAACAACCACGCCAAGAGACAGATAATTTTCTATCCTCTCTTAAGCCCCTGAAATTCTATAGAGGAAGAAAAAGAAAAAAAGCAATTTAAGAATAACCTATTTTCCATACCTAGTAAATCACAAAAGTTGCATGTTTTCAATTTCAACACATTCTATCAGTACATCCATTAAAGGTATTTAGGGCTAAAACTTTCTTGCTTGAGCCCTAATTACCTAATCTTGAGGCAACTAATTGGACCAATTAGAGCCAACTTGAGACTCAACGTTAGGGTTTAGAGACACACTTTCTAAATCAAGAATTGAGAATTCCCAAAAGAAGTGTGCCTAAGCCATTGCTTAAAAACATTTATCAACAGAAACCCTAAGCAATTCGGCTCTTAAAACACTTGAACCTTAAAAGACATGGCCTAATAATCTCTCAAAGGAACTAATAGGTGAAGTTGATCCCTTGGATCAACCAACCTTTAAATTAGGTCACTCTTTGCACTCAAAAGGTTAAAGCTCAAGTGAAACCCTAAGCACCTTGATTCTAACTAAAAGTGGTAGACTTAAGAGGTCAAGGTCCCCATTCTGGTCTACTTGGAATCTCAGTGACAAGAGAGGTCGGGTGGGGGAAACCCTGTAACCCGTGGGGGATCTCTACCGTGTAGGGGTCTTCGCATGACTTACCCTCTCTGGCTGCCCAAGTAATTCTCAGGTGGACGACCTTCTGATTAAGGGATATCATCCGCCTTGAACCTCTATAGTCACCCAACATTTTGGGTGCCTTGATTGGGTCTAGCACCTGCTAACCTCATCTAATCCATCGGTGCATGCTTGGTAGGAGGTCCTTGAAACCTCCTTTAGAAATTCACTCTCCCCGAGGCCGAGCCTCGGTACCCTTGCTTGTGCAACCAACCCTTCACATAGACCTTTCCTCCAATTCTGAACCTAATTCCCCTTCTTCTTCCACAATGGCTCAGCCAGTTGATGAAGAGAATAATCTTGAGCACTAGCTCCAGCGACTCAATGATCTCTTCCAGAACTTCATGAATCCACCACAGCGTCCCATGATGCGAGATCACTATAATCCCGCTGCGGTGGCAATTGAGCCTCAAGTCAGAATTTTGACTGGAGGACCTAATTCTGAACTGAAGCCCAACATGATTTATGCCATACCTAAATTCCATGGGCTTAATTCTGAAGACCCCTTCCAGCAAATCAAATAGCTAAAGCGTCTGGCCCAGACTTTCGGGTCAGATGCACATAACCGGAATATCTTACTCATGAAAATGTTCTCTTTCTCCTTTATGGACAAGGCAGCCCATTGGTATCAGACCCGGACCCGTCCGATCAACACTTGGGAGGAACTTCAATCCGAGTTCTTGAAAAAATTCTTCCCCGTTGGTCAGACCAATGCCTTGCGCCATCAGATTACTCACTTCACACAACAGACGGGAGAACCTCTTCATGAGGCATGGGATCTTTTTCAAGATCTCATGAGAAAGTGCCCCCATCACGGAGTTCCTAAATGGGAACAAGTCCAGTCTTTTTACTAGGGACTCCGTGAGGATATTAGACTATTCGTCAATGCAACCTGCAGAGGAAACATCATGGGTCAACATGAGGACACCGTGTGGGAAATTCTCGAGAATATGTGCGAGAACTCCATCAATAATGACTCCATGGGACTATTCGACAGGACGAATACCCGCACATCGATGAACCTTAGGGGAGCACATGAGACACAGGGCCTGTCTGCATCAGTCGACCTGGAATTAATGGCTAGTCGATTGGACAAGGTCTCTATTATTGAGAAGAAGGTGGATGAGCTGACTCAGCATTTTCAGCGAGCCACCTCTGCGCAAAACTCCTTTGCACAGCCTCCTCCCACACGGGAGACTATGCAGAACATTTTCCACCGACCTTCTCCAGGGATGGACTTGCATCAACCCCCATCTGACTCTAGGATGGAAGGAACCTCCGATCCTTTCTATTCTTGTCGGGGGAGCTCTACTCTCCCATTCTTTGACTTTTCTAAGGCTCCTCAGACCTGCGAGAACCTCAACGCCATCCAGAATGACCCTTTTTCCAACACCTACAATCCTGGATGGCGTAACCATCCTAACTTCCAGTGGGCGGGGAATTCCTAGAATCTGAGACCACCCTTTCATCCCCGTCCACAAGCACCTCGTCCTTACCAACCGCCTCAGCCTCGCCCCAACTCCACTTATCCATTCGGGCCAAACCAAGACCAGATTTCCCTCATCCTTCAGACTTTGGCTGACATTCAGAGAACGAATGCGGCTATTCAAAAGCAACACAAGGACGAAATCACAGAGGTCCGAAATCAACTTTCCCAGTTGGAAAACTCTCGCCAACCAGGCACACTTCCTTCTCAGCCTCTTCCTAACCCTAATAGCGTGCTGACCCAGCGACGTGTTATGAACCCAAACTCGGGCCAAGCACACATGGTTTATCAGTCCCCCTCTATTCCTTCACCTAATGGGATGGAGGCCTCAACCTCCTATGCGAGTTACTAATAGCCGCAACCCATCCTACCAACCCCTATCCAAAACCAGGCAGGGCTGAATTCTGTAACCACCCGTAGTGGTAAGGAGACCCAAGATCCACCTTATCCAGACCACTCCAAACTTGGTAGTAACCTAATCCCTAGGACAGTAATCCAGGATGTTCCCATCCCTGTCCTAGATCAAAGACCTTGACCTATCCTAGAGGAACCAACTAAGGTTCCATTTCCCGAGGCCTTGACCAAGGGAAAAAGGACAACCAAATTCGTGGCTCCTGAGAAGGATCTAGTCAAGCTCTTTGAGCAGGTCCAAATAAACATCCCCTTGATGGATGCAATCCGCCACGTACCGGCTTACGCATGATTTTTGAAAAACGTGTGTACTCCTCAACGTAAGCCGAGAACCAAGAGTGGGAGTCCAATTGTACTGTCAGAGCAAGCCAGCTCTGTAATCCTAAGCAGACTCCCACCCAAGGCAAAAGACCCAGGCACTCCCCTGATTTCATGCAAGATCGGTGAAACCTAGTTCGACAGAGCATTGTTAGACTTAGGTGCTTCCATAAACTTGATACCCACATCCTTACTCAACCACCTAGAAGAATCTGAGCTAAAACCGACTGAGGTGACACTACAGCTAGCAGATCGATCTATCAAGTCACCAAAAGGGATTCTTGAGGATGTTATTGTAAGGGTGCGAGATTTTTACTTCCCTGTGGACTTCATAGTCTTAGATGTGGATGCACTTGAGAACCCAAGGGATACACCAATCATTCTAGGGAGACCATTTCTGGCCACTTCAAGGACCAACATAAGTTGAGAGGAGGGTCAAATAGAACTGAAATTTGGGAACTAGACTCTAAAAATTGATATCTTTAAGGCCCAACAAGGAATTAATTGCGGTGTCATTGAACAAATCTATGATATTAGGGCCGTGGTTGATGAACCACAACTTGAGGACAACATGATCATTCCTCATCAACCATAAGAGGATCTTAAACCGCAATTAGAGGAGGCAAACTTGAGATAGACAAACCCATAACTCCTACCCTTGTACCTCACACTCACTCTGAACCACCCGCTGCTGCTGATAACCCCATTCTTAAACTCAAACCCCTTCCCGACCATTTAAAATATGTCTTCTTGGGTTTTAATCAGACATTTCCTATGATTATAAACTCTAGACTTACACCTGATCAGGAATCTCGTCTGATTATTATTCTCCAGCAACATCGCAGAGCCATTGGTTGGACTTTCGATGACTTGACTAAAATAAGTCCCTCTATTGCACGCACCGTATCTATTCTGAAGAGGGCGCACGACCTTCCTGTGACATACAGAGACATTTGAATCCCAATCTGCAGGAGGTCGTGAAAAAGGAGATCATTAAGTGGTTAGATGCAGGGATCATCTACCTGATCTCCGACAGTCGTTGGGTAAGCCCAATCCAGGTTTTGCCTAAAAAGGCAGGGCTCACCACCATTACGACTGAAACTGGAGAGGTCATACCTACCCGTATAGCCAACTCGTGGAGAGTCTGTATAGATTACCGAAGACTCAATTCTTCCACGAAGAAGGATCATTTCCCACAACCATTCATTGATCAGATTCTCGAAAAATTAGCGAGAAATAAATTCTTCTGCTTTCTTGACGGGTACTCCGGTTATAACCAAGTGGCTATTCATCCTGAGGACCAAGAGAAGACCACATTCACCTGCCCCTTCGGAACGTACGCATTCCAAAGGATGCCTTTCGATCTCTGCAATGCACCCGTGACTTTTTAGCGGTGCATGCTTGCCATATTCTCTGATATGGTAGGTGATTATCTGGAAGTCTTCATGGATGACTTCTCAGTTTTCGGGGCATCATTTGATGATTGCCTCAGCACTTGGTTCATATACTCAGGCGTTGCATCGATGTAAATCTGGTTCTTTCCTGGGAAAAGAGCCACTTTATGGTGCCTGAGGGGATCGTTCTAGGGCATTTAATTTCTGAGAAAGGCATCCAAGTGGATCGAGCCAAGGTTGATCTGATTTCTCGACTTCCTATGCCTAGCTCGATCAGGGACATCCGTTCTTTTCTGGGGCACATCTGTTTTTATCGTTGTTTCATTCCCGATTTCTCAAAAATCGCCCGCCCCCTGACTACTCTTCTCTCCAAGGATGTACCCTTTAAAATTTCCAAGGAATGCACTCAAGCTTTTAAGAACCTTCGTGACCGAGTCACCCAAGCCCTGATCCTACAGTCCCCAGATTGGTCTCAACCCTTTGAGATCATGTGTGATGCATCTGACTTCCTGTAGGAGCGGTTCTAGGGCAGAAGATTGACGGGAAACCCGTGGTCATCTACTACGCTAGCAAGACATTTGACGAGGCTCAGCGCAACTATACGGTTACGGAGAAAGAGCTGCTAGCCGTAGTATTTGCCCTCGAAAATTTTCGATCTTATCTCCTGGGTTCCCACGTCATAATCTACTCGGATCACACAGCTGTAAGGCATCTCCTTGCCAAGAAGGACGTGAAGCCTCGATTAATCCGATGGATCTTGCTGTTGCAAGAATTTGACCTCGAGATTTGCGACAAAGCGGGAAGACAGAACGTGGTAGCTGACCACTTGTCTCGCCTTCCTTCTGAAATCATCGACCCTTCTAGACCCATCACGGAGCATTTTCCTGATGAACACCTATTGACTATTGGTACTAGGCTTCCATGGTTTGCTGATATAGTAAACTACTTGGCCTCTCATCAGATCTTGTATGATTGGCCGAAGGCCAAGAAAGACAAGTTGCATTCTAATGCCAAGTACTACATCTGGGAAGACCCGTACCTTTTCCGCATAGGTGCTGACCAAGTAATTCCGAGATGTGTCCCGGAGGGTGAAGTCAATGACATTCTCTCCTTCTGCCATGACCAGGCATGCGGTGGCTACTTCTCTGGGCACAAAACCACATCAAAAATCCTCCAGTGTGGCTTTTACTGGCCTACTATCTTCAAGGACGCATACAGTCACTATAAGGCATGCAGTCGTTGCCAAACATTGGGCAACATGAGCCATCATGACATGATGCTTTTGTAGCCGATTCTCGTATGTGAGATCTTCGATATTTGGGGGATTGATTTTATGGGCCCCTTTCCTATTTCGGAAAGGTTCGAGTACATTTTGCTCGCTGTGGACTACGTGTCCAAATGTTGGATCCACTTGGATGCCTTTTTCTGAAATTAAGTGTCCCAGGACAATTCCCTCAGGCACCATGAAATGGCTCTTTTCCCAAGAAAGAACCAAATTCACCTCGATGCACCGCCTGAGTATTTGGACCAAGTGTTGGAGGCAATCGTTAAAAGATTCTCCAAAGACTGAAAAGTCATCCATGAAGACTTCCAGATAATCACCCACCATATCTGAGAATATGGCAAGCATGCACCGCTGAAAGGTAGCGGGTGCATTGCAAAGACCGAAAGGCATCCTTTGGAAAGCGTATGTTCCGAAGGGGCAGGTGAACGTGGTCTTTTCTTGGTCCTCAGGATGGATTGCTACCTGGTTGTAACCGGAGTACTGATAAACGCCAGTTTATCATCATTCTTATGCATTAAAACTAACCTAGCACTTAGTATTTTACTCCGCAAATGGGTTTTTGGGCTGCATTTAGGCATAAATTAGGATAGGCATGCATTGCATTTTTTATTGTCGTTTTAATGTGTTTTTGTGAGTGTTAGGGATGTACAGATGCACAGATCCCTAAAACCCTAGCACTCAAGAAGGCAAATGGTGAAGGAGAAGCCCAGACTAGCTGGAACCCAGCTTGATCCAACTCACCACAGCTGAAACCTAGCTTACTTGAACTAGGGTTAGCTCATCCCAGCTCCATTTAGCTAATCGCAGCTGGATGGTAGCTCAAGAGAGTTCACCTTAGCTCACCCTAGCTCAAGTCAGCTCAGATCCAACTCAACTTAGCTGAGTCTAGCTCATCTCAGCTCCCACTAGTTCACAGGGAGCTCTAGCTAGCTCAACTGAGTTGACAGGAGTTCACCTCAGCTTAGATCCAGCTCAACTTAGCTGAGTCTATCTCATCTCAGCTCCCACTAGTTCACAGGGAGCTCTAGCTAGCTCAGCTGAGTTGAAAGGAGTTCACCCCAGCTCATATCCAGCTACATCCAGCTCCACTCAACTCCAGCCAGCTGAAGAAGAATTCATCTCAGCTCAGGAAGCTCAAGTTCAGCTCCCGGGGATTCAGCTTAGCTCAACTCAGTTGAGCTAAGCTACCTTAGCTGCCTCAACCAGCTTGGAAGGACCATTTGATTTTGCCCCCCACGTAAAAAGACCACTTTTTCTATCTTCTCCTGAAAAAATGGAAACACAACAAAATAGGTCCACTGACCCTTCCACTTCCACCTCTAACTTTACCTCTAACCCCATCACTAACCCTTCTAACCCTTCCACCCAAAACCCACCCACCATTAACTTCCCACACTTGGAGCTCCCTAATCTTGAGTTGCTCCACACACAACATCAAGACCCCCTTCCTGATCTTTTAAAATTAATGGCCGATCAGATTAATAAATTAAATTCCAATCAACAAATATTGACTAGGAACATCCAAAACCTAGCCAATCCAAGGCCAAAACCGCCACCCCGTCAGCAGCTTGTTGTTCCTCTAAAAGATTTCTATGATCCATCTTATTATGAGGAACGACCAGGGGTGGTCATACCAGAAGGAGACTTTGAGATCAAGCCTGCGGTCCTGAACCTAATTAAACACTTTCATGGCCTTCCTAAGGAAGACCCTTTCAGCCACCTTGAAGAGCTAACTCTTCTTGCACAGACAACCCGTTCCCGAAATGTGCAAGAAGACATATGGCTGATGCGGCTTTTTCCATTATCTCTTAAAGATAAGGCCGCTTATTGGTTCAGGACCATTGGCCGACCCATTACAACATGGCCTCAACTCAAGAGTGCCTTCCTCAAGAAATTCTTTCCCATAGGTCGTACCAATTCCTTACGAAGATCTATTACGACCTTTCACCAAAAATCTGGTGAAACTTTCCATAATTCTTGGGAAAGATTTCAAGACCTTTTAAGAAGTTGCCCGCACCACGAGATTCCTTTATGGCAGCTCGTGCAAATCTTCTATCATGGATTAGAAGATCAAATCCGACAGTTTGTCGATGCCTCGTGTGGCGGCAACTTTTTAAATAAAGATGCAGAAAGTGCCTATGACCTGTTCGAAGAAATGAGTGAAAACTCATTTAATCAAGCTTCCATGAACACATTTTGCAGAACCCAAAACCCGCAGTTCGGTGTTCATGAAATAGGCACTCAATCTATCCCTGTCACCCAAGACGATCTTCAATTGATTGCTCAAAAACTCGACCAGATGCATATTAATCAAAAGAAAATTGAGGAAAGACTAGCCACTTCAACTCAAGCTCCACACTCACATCTAACCCAACCTAACTTTCCACAAAGAGAAAATTTGCACAATCTCAACACTACCCCTGCTGATTATTCTGAGGTTGCCTATGATTCACTGGGGAACTACAACTATCCAGATCTTAACCCCACTCAAAATATTTCTGCCATCCAGGAGCCCTTTAAAAATTCTTCCAATTGGAAAAATTACCCGAACTACTCCTGGAATAATCAAGTTTCCACCCAACCATATCATTTTAATGGGTATGGGTCGAATCCAAACTTCCATCCTGGGCCATCCCAACAAGATATCAATGCCCAGATGCTGCGAACCCTGCAGGATATGCAAACAAAAATGATGGAAGTAACCCGCAACATCACAAATCTGAACAATCAGATTGGGGTTACTCCCACGCAAAGACCTGTAGGACATCTTCCGTCCCAACCCATACCCAACCCTAATCACCAAGGAAACCATTATATGGGCAGAAATCCACATTATCCACATCAGCCTCCTCCTAATCCACCACCTCAGCAGCCGCCCAGGTTTCTGCAATCACAGGCCCCCCCACCTCCTCTAAATAATAATCCGACTGCACATGCAGTTACTTTGAGGAGTGGGAAAACCACCACTGACCCCCGGCCTTCACACGAACCTGGTAAGATACCTGAGCAAATTGACTCCCCACCTCCCCATCAGGAAGAAAAAGAAAAAAAAAAATCGCAAGACAAGATTCCTGTCCCTTTCCCACAAGCTCTCTACCCCACCACCAACAAAAAAAAGAAATCTGAGCCCACTACAGAAGAACTCATGGAGCTATTTGGGCAAGTTCATATCAATATTCCTCTCCTAGATGCCATCAAATATATACCTGCCTATGCTAAATTTTTGAAGGATATTTGTACTCCTAAAAGGCAGGCTAAAAATCTAGGACAGGTGCATCTTTCAGAGACAGTAAGCTCTGTCATACAGAGTAAGCTGCCTCCTAAGATGAAAGATCCGGGGGCGCCTTTAATTTCTGTAATTATTGATGACACTACATTTAATCGTGCCCTCCTTGATCTTGGTGCCTCAGTTAATATTATTCCCACAAGTTTATTCGAAGAATTTCAGATCGGTGAATTAAAACCCGTCGAGGTTACCCTGCAATTAGCCGACCGATCTACAATCAAACCTCATGGGATTATCGAGGATGTTTTAATCAAGGTCCAGAATTGTGTCTTCCCTGCAGACTTTCTGGTTCTTGACATTGAGGCACCTGAATCATTACTGGACTCCCCAATAATCCTTGGATGCCCCTTTTTGGCCACTGCAAAGGCAAATATCAATTGCCACACAGGCAAAATGGATATCAACTGTGCAGGGCAAACTATCACTTTAGATATTTTTAAATCCTCCAGGAGATTCCATGATGATAACTTCTTTGAGGACTCAGATACTGAAATTTCCAATATGGTGGAGGAGACAATGTTAATAGATACCCTTACCGACCACAATTTTTTTGAGGACTCTGATTCAGAATCAGTGGTCGGCGAAATCTGTGATCCGGAAACTTGTCTTGACCCCAAATTTATTCCTGATACCCCCCCTAACCCACCCACTATTCACGCACCTAACTTTTCCACACTAACTTCACCCAATCCTCACCATTCCTTCCCCGACCCCATTCTTATGGACCTGCCACCAACCCAGCCTGAGTTTGGCACCCAACCTAATTTAAACCCATGGCCAGACTCGGGCTACACTTATCATTTTCCATCCAACTTTGATCCCAATATTATTTCTAATCAATTTTCTAGGGATCTAAAAGAAGACACTTTTTTTGCGGGCATCCAAGTGTCCAATTATTTACATGATCTTACGTCTTCCGTGCATACCTTCACGCCCGGCTGAATGGCGTAAAAGATAGCACTAGATGGGAGGTAACCCATCATTTTTTCTTCCTTTCCCTTTTTTCTTCTTTTTCCAGGTTTTGTTCCTCCTAAACCCGACCGTTCTTCACTAAGGTGATCACTTTTCCCTCCTAATGCATGAGGACATGGCATATCTTAAGCATGGGGGGGTGTTTTTAAATTTTACGATCGATTTAGGATTTTCAAAACCTAAAAACATGCATTTTTGTTTAATTTATTTCCTGCTTGCATACCAAAAAAAATAATAATAATAAAAATGTTGAAAACTTTTTGAGGAAAAATTTTGAAATCGGGACTAAGGTCGAAAATTTCACTTTTGGTACAATGGGATTTAATCTTTAACAAACTAAGGATGAGGACATGGATCTGATCATTAGAATTCCAGGGTCTATTTTAGACTAGATCAGATATCCTTCTCTAAAATTCCACCTGAACTCATGATAGTTCAGGTGACTTGATCCTATTTTGTAATATGGAAAGTATTTGACTTAGTTTCTGATTCAAAAACTTACGAGTCTCAAGAAACTTCTTGTGTCAATTTTCACACACAAGTCAACACTTAAAAACAACTAAAAATTTGAAAAACTCCCTTGTTTGGATTTAGTAAAAGTCTGAAGCAGATCATTGGTTTGAGTTCCCACCGCCGAGAAGAGGGAAAATACCTTCTTTGAGGACGCGATGTCAACATGTTACCGCCTTGGCGCTGCTCTATATCTATATTTCATATCTTTAGACGGAGCATTAAAGTGCATTTCAGCAGCTCAAGTGTCTTGGACGGTGCTCTACCTATAGCATCGGAGCAAGAGCTTGAGTTTGCTTGGAGCGCCCCTTTTCACCGCATCGTGTTTTGGGGTTGTGAGCTCCTGGGAGGTGTCATGGACAGTGCTATCCCGAAGTACTGGCGCCAGAGCCCCCTCAAGGAATGGTAACGGGAATGATGATCCTGACACATCTGTTGTAAGACTAAGCTAAAAATAAGCACGGGGGAGGAAAAAAAAAAGAAAAAAAAAAGAAAAATAATAATAATAATAACACGTCCTTATAAATGTTGGCTTTTCACAAGCACAGACACAAGGTTTTAAAGGATTTTGCAAGTTGCGAATCATATTCATGAGCCAGAAAAATCCTAAAAACAAACATTTCAAGTCATCTGAATTAACAAGGGGTTAATTTGTGAATTTTCTAGAGGATATATTGATCCCGTTCTATCTAATGGTTGAATCCAAAAACAAATCCCGATGTTGATCTTTAACAAATCCCGTACCTCCTGTGTTTTAATCTACCAAGGTCCCTTAATCTCTTTTTCTCCACAAAAGTCAAACAATTAGATTTCCCAAAAATTCTGTTTTCCAAAAAAATTAAAGTTTTGCTAAGAGACTAGCAAAAGATAAGCATGGGGGTGTGATAAACGCCAGTTTATCATCATTCTTATGCATTAAAACTAACCTAGCTCTTAGTATTTTACTCCGCAAATGGGTTTTTGGGCTGCATTTAGGCATAAATTAGGATAGGCATGCATTGCATTTTTTATTATCGTTTTAATGTGTTTTTGTGAGTGTTAGGGATGTACAGATGCACAGATCCCTAAAACCCTAGCACTCAAGAAGGCAAATGGTGAAGGAGAAGCCCAGACTAGCTGGAACCCAGCTTGATCCAGCTCACCACAGCTGAAACCTAGCTTACTTGAACTAGGGTTAGCTCATCCCAGCTCCATTTAGCTAATCGCAGCTGGATGGTAGCTCAAGAGAGTTCACCTTAGCTCACCCTAGCTCAAGTCAGCTCAGATCCAACTCAACTTAGCTGAGTCTAGCTCATCTCAGCTCCCACTAGTTCACAGGGAGCTCTAGCTAGCTCAGCTGAGTTGACAGGAGTTCACCTCAGCTTAGATCCAGCTCAACTTAGCTGAGTCTATCTCATCTCAGCTCCCACTAGTTCACAGGGAGCTCTAGCTAGCTCAGCTGAGTTGAAAGGAGTTCACCCCAGCTCAGATCCAGCTACATCCAGCTCCACTCAACTCCAGCCAGCTGAAGAAGAATTCATCTCAACTCAGGAAGCTCAAGTCCAGCTCCCGGGGATTCAGCTTAGCTCAACTCAGTTGAGCTAAGCTACCTTAGCTGCCTCAACCAGCTTGATTCTCCCCGGGAGCACCAGACCTAGCTCACCTCAGCTCATTTTGGTAGAAGCTAGCTCACTTTAGCTTGGCTTAGCAACTAGCAAAGAACTAGCAAGCTAAGCCAGCTAGAGTAGCCCCATGCCAGCCTCTTCAGCAGCAGCCAGCTCCAGCTCCAGCTCCAGACTTCTCCTCCTCAGCTCTTCTCCCTGAAAACCCCAGCTCCAAATGCCTCCAACTCTACTCCCTACTAGCTAAGCTAGCTAAGCTATTTAACTTAGCTAGTCCACCTCCATGGCACCAAAACCTACTACCCTACTACCTAAGCTCCAGCAAAAAGACCACCTACTCCTACTTTATTTTGGTGCCAACTATCCCTTCCATCACCACCCTACATCCACCATCAAAACCCATCTCCACCCCCCATTTTTTTCCCTCCAAAATTGCCTTCTAGAAGGTATTTTTGGAGGGAAAACCAAGGCACCTCTTCATTTCCCTCCCATTTTTCCCTCCAAAAATAACCAAGCACCCCTTCATTTCCCTCCAAAAAAACATCATAACCACCCCCCTTCCCATCCTATAAATACCCTACCCTACCACCACATAATTCCCATCCTCCCTTAGTATATTTTCTACCTAAACCACCTATACCTACAGCCAAGAAGAAGGAGTAGAGAAGGAGATTAAAGGGGCACATCACCAGCCCTTTTGGTGCCTTCTTCTCCCCACTCTCTTCAACTTGAGCCACGCCAAGGAGGAGGACTCTTCCACTTCAAGGAGGACGGCTAGGCAAAGGAGAAGGACTTAGGGTGGACGTCCACCCTTGGAGAGAAACTTAGGGCACGCCCCCTTAGGGCTTGCCTTGGAGGTCATCACCTTGGCGGACTACTGCAAGGAAGGAGTTGAAGGATTCTTTTCAAGCTTGGGAGCCACCAACCTTGGAGCAAGAAGCCCTCTTCTTCACCATCTAATTAGAGGATTTGTGTTTCCTTTCTTTATTTCAATTTTCTAGTAGTAGAAGCATTCCTCTACTAGGCATTTTTGTTAAACACTTTTTCAATTATCTAGTTGCCTTCTTTACATTTCTTGTTTTCATTTCTAGTTGCTTATTTTCAGCATTCTTCACTCCCTCTCCCTAATTATTCTAGGCCTCCACTTGCCTAGAGTGAGCTTAGGGAGAGGCTCTACTTGCCACTTTAGAAGTAGTTTATTTAATTCAAAGTGTAAACCCTTTTCCCGCCATCAGTTCGCATGTTGCCTTAGTTTAAAACAAAAAAAAAAATGATATATTGAAAAATACCAAAAAGAAAGTTGAGATTGTATTCCAAGCAAGAGAATCAATTTTGCAACCATATTGCCTCCTTGGACGACCCTAGATACTCCCCTATCTAGGATTATAAATTTGAGAGTTGATCGGTTTTACGCGTTACAACGACGTATTTTAACAAACCGCGTGAAATCGCTATCAAGTACCCGTCAAGAAAGCAGAAGAACCTATTTCCCGCTAGTTTCTCAAGAATTTGATCAATGAAAGGTAGTGGGAAATGATCCTTCTTTGTGGAGGAATTGAGTCGGTGGTAATCTATACAGACTCTCCACACGTTGGCTAATCGGGTAGGAATGATTTCTCCGATCTCAGTCGTTATAGTGGTGAGTCCTGCCTTCTTAGGCACAACTTGAATCGGGCTCACCCAACGACTATCGGAGATCGGGTAGATGATTCCGGCATCTAACCACTTGATGATCTCCTTCTTTACGACCTCCTGTAGATTAGGGTTCAAACGTCTCTGCATTTCATGAGAAGGTCGTGCGCCCTCTTCTGAATAGATATGATTAGTACAATAAGAGGGACTTATTCCAATCAAATCATTGAGAGTCCACCCGATGGCTCTGCGATGTTGCTGGAGGACAGTAATCAGATGGGATTCCTATTCGTGATTGAGGTTGGAATTGATAATCACAGGGAGGGTCTAATTAGAACCCAAAAAGATGTATTTTAAGTGAGCAGGAAGGGGCTTCAACTGAAGGATAGGGTTATCAGCAGTGGCGGGTGGTTCAATGTAGATGTGAGGTTCAAGGGTAGGAGTTACTGGGTTGTTTATATCTGGATTCGACTCCTCTGTTTGCGGGTCAAGATCTTTCGGTGATTGATGAGGTATAATCAGGTCATTCTGGAAGTGTGTTTCATCAACCAAAGCCCTAATATCACAAATCTGTTCAATGACACCGCAATTGATTCCTTGTTGGGCCTTAAATATATCAATTTTCAAGGTTTGATTTCCAAATTTGAGCTCTATTTGGCCCTCCTCACAGCTAATGTTAGCTCTAGCAGTAGCCAAGAAAGGTCTCCCTAAAATGATTGGTGTATCCCTAGGGTTCTCAGGTACATCCATGTCTAAGACTATGAAGTCTACAGGAAAGTAGAAATCCCGTATCGTCACAATAACATCCTCGAGAATCCCTTTTGGTGACTTTATAGATCGATCTGCTAATTGTAATGTCACCTCGGTTGGTTTTAGCTCAGATTCTTCAAGATGGTTGAGAAAGGATGTGGGTATCAGATTTATGGATGCACCCAAGTCTAGCAAGGCTCTATCAAATTGGGTATCACCTATCTTGCAGGAAATCAGGGGAGTACCAGGATCTTTTGCCTTGGGTGGGAGTCTACTTATGATAACAGAGTTGGCTTGCTCTGACAGAACAATTGGACTCCCACTCTTGGTTCGCGACTTACGCTGGGGTGTACACACATTCTTTAAAAATCGTGCATAAGTCGGTACGTGGCGGATTACATCCATCAAGGGGATGTTCCTCAGGTGCCACAGGCTTGGTGGTCTTCTTTCCCTTGGTCAAAGCCTCGGGAAACGGGATCTTGGTTGGTTCTTCTAGGATAGGTCTAGGTCTTGGATCTGGGATAGGGGTAAGAACGTCCTAGATTACTGTCCTAGGCTTGGGATCGCTACCAGGCTTGGAGTGGTTTGGATGAGGTGGGTCTTGGGTTTCCTTACCACTACGGGTTGTTACGGAATTAAGGCCTGCCTGGTTTTGGTTGGGATTGGGTAAGATAGGTTGCTGCTGGTAACCTGCAAAAGAAGTGGAAGCCTCTATCCCATCGGATGAATGAACAGAGGGGGCCTGATAAATCATATGGGCTTGGCCCAGGTTTGGGTTCATAACGCGCCGCTGTGTTGGCACGTTATTCGGGTTAGGAAGAGGTTGGGAAGGAAGAGTGTCTGGCTGGCGAGAGTTTGCCAACTGGGCCAATTGCTTTTGGACCTCTGTAAGTTCATCCTTGTGTTGCTTTTGAATAACCGCATTCGTTCTCTGAATGTCAGCCAAAGTCTGAAGGATAAGGGACATTTGATCCGGATTTGGCCCTGATGGATAAATAGGGTTGGGCCGAGGCTGAGGCGGCTGGTAAGGACGAGGGGGTTGTGGGTGGGGCTGAAAGGGTGGTCTTTGGGTTTGGGAGTTTCCTACCCACTGAAAATTGGGATGGTTTCGCCACCCAGGGTTATAGGTGTTGGAGAACAGGTCATTCTGGATGGCGTTGAGATCCTCGCAAGTCTGAGGAACCTCCAGAGAGTTAGAGAAAGAGGGGATGGAATTCCTTGGGCTGGTATAGAAAGGATTGGATGGACCTCCGGTCAAAGAATCAGATGGTGGATATGGATCCATCTTAGGAGAAGATCGATGGAGAATGTTTTGCATAGTTTCCCTTGTGGAGGGAGGCTATGCAAAGGGGTTATGCGCAGAGGTGGCTCGCTGCAGGTGCTGAGTCAGCTCATCCACCTTCTTTTCAATGATCGAGACCTTGTCCAATCGACTGGCCATTAATTCCAAGTCGACTGATGCGGACAGGCCCTGTGTCTCATGTGCTTCCCTAAGATTCGTCGATGCGCGGGTATTCGTCCTATCGAATAATCCCATGGAGTCATTGTTGATGGAGTTCTTGCACATGTTTTCGAGAATCTCCCACACGGTGTCCTCATGCTGACCCATGATATTTCCTCCCCAAGTTGCATTGACGAAAAGACGGATGTCCTCACGAAGTCCCTGGTAAAAAGATTGGACCTGTTCCCATTTAGGAACTCCGTGATGGGGGCACTTTCTCATGAGATCTTGAAAATGATCCCATGCCTCATGGAGAGGTTCCCCTGTTTGTTGAGTGAAGTGAGTAATCTGATGGCGCAAGGCGTTGGTCCAACCAACGGGAAAGAACTTTTTCAAAAACTCGGACTGAAGTTCTTCCCAAGTGTTGATCGGCCGGGTCTGAGTTTGATACCAATGAGCGGCATTGTCCATAAGAGAAAAGGAGAGCATCTTCATGAGAAGAATATCCCAATTTTGCGCATCTGACCCAAAAGTTTGGGCCAAATGTTTTAGCTGCTTGATGTGCTGGAAGGGATCTTCGGAATTAAGCCCATGGAATTTAGGTATAGCATGAATCATGTTGGGCTTCAATTCGGAATCAGGTCCTCCAGTCGAGATTCTGACTCGAGGCTCGATGGCCACCGCAGCAGGATTATAATGGTCCCGCATCATAGGACGCTGAGGTGGGTGCACAAAGTTTTGGAAGAGGTCGTTGAGTCGCTGGAGCTGGTGCTCCAGATTATTTTCTTCCTCAACTGGCTGAGCCATGTTGGGGGAAGAAGAAGAGCTTGGTTCAGAATCAGATGAGAGAATGATGGGGTAGGGTTGCTGCTCAAACACGGGCGTCGAGGCTTGGCCTTGACGAGAGTGAATTCCTAAAGGAGATCTTAAGGGTGGTCTTAAGGATCTCCTACCGTTCATGCACTATTGGAACAGATGAGTTTAGCAGGTGCTGGACCCAATCAAGACACCCAAAAATGTGTTGGGTGACTATAGAGGTGAGGGGCAGATGGACCCCTTGATCAGAAAGATCGTCCACCTGAGAATTACCTGGGCAGCCAGAGAGGGTGAGTCCCGCGAAGACCCCTACACGGTAGAGCGTCCCCACGGGTTACAGGGTTTCCCCCACCCGACCTCTCTTGTCACTGCGGTTCCAGGTAGACCAGAATGGGGATCGTGACCTCTTAAGTCTACCTCTTTTACTTTAAGATCAAGGTGCTTAAGGTTCCACTTGAACTCTTAGGTGTTTTTGTGAACAAGGTGGCCTAATTTGAAGGTTGGTTGACCCTAGGGGTCAACTTCACCTAGTGGTTCCCTTGAGAATTTAGGCCTTGTTTTAGGGTTCAAGTGTTTAGAGAGAGCTAATTGTTTAGGATTTTTCTTATTAATTATTTTCAATCAATGGCTTGGTCACACCTCTTTTGGATTTTCTCAATTCTTGATTAAGGGGTGTGTCTCTAAAATCCTAATGTTTGACCTTATGTTGGCTCTACTTGGTCCATTTAACTCCTTGTTGGGCAATTAGGGCTCAGACAAGAAGGTGTTAGCCCTTAATTACCTTTAAGATTGTGTGCAGGAATAGTGGTTTTTGAGATTATGCAGCTATTACTATGTATGAAAGACAGATTATACCTATTTTTTCTTTGTTTTTCCTCTTTAAAATTTTAGGGTTTAATAGGAAGTTACTTGTCCTTGGAGTGGCTGTGGCGCGGCTGCGTCATTTTCTTTCTTTACCTGCACAACAGAGAGAAGAGCTTATTAGAAACTTATAAATAGAAATTTTATAACTTCTAGAATAGTCGTTGCTCCCCAGCAACGGCGCCAAAAACTGTTGTCGTCGTTTTCTCGTCTAGGATTTCGTCGTAGTATAGTATAGAGAAACGGTTACCAGTTTAATACAATTTGTTACTCGGAAATAGAAAGTTTTCCCGAGGTCGAACTCAGGGAGCAAATGATAATTCTAGAAGTACAATGTTTCTATTACAAAAGTGAGAGAGAGAGAGAGAGATTTGGCTCTTGGCTTTTTCTTCTCTTTTTTCTCTCGTCTTTGTCCTCTTCTTCTTTTTCTTCTCTTCTCTTCAGTTCCTTTGTTCTTCTTCTTTTCTTTCTTTCTTTTCTGTTCTTCTTCTTCTTCAGCTCTTTGTCTTCTCCTGTTCTTTTTCTTTCTGCTGCAGCACCTCTTCTTCTTTCCTTCTTTTCTTCTTCCTTTTCCTTCTTTGCGGTGCCTGCTCTCTTTCTCTTCAGAGCGTCGTCTGATTTTTCAATCAGACGACTTAAGTAGCTTCTGCTACAGTGCGTCCTCCTGTTTCTCTCTTCTGTGTCTTTCTTCTTTTTCTTCTTCTTCTTCTTCTTCTTCTTCTTCTTCTTCTTCTGCTTTGCTTCGAGCAGCCAAGGCTTTGGCTGCTTCTTTCTTCTTTATCTTCTTCCTCTTCTACGGTCTGCTTTCTCTTCTTCTTCTTCACCTGCACACTCACACAGCTTGGTCAGAGGGCAAAAACCTAACTCTACCCTCCCCCGCGTCTCTCTCTCTCAGATTTCACTCGTAGGATCGCTCTCCCAGAGCCGCCGGGTATTCGGGTACGGGTTGCGCCCGGGTCCAGGCCCACCGGCGTGCGGTGGTGGGCGAGGAGTGCAGGTCGGGTATACGGGTCGGGCCAGGTCTGCGGGGGTGGTCGCAGACGAGGCCGGGTAAGCGGGTGAGAGGGACCTCACCCCGTGTAACTGAGGCGATAAGCTTATAGCACTTTTACAATTTATGCGGCTGCAGCGTGTCCAGAACTACCGAGGTGGGACTAAATGTCCCACCCCAAATTGGCACCTGCAGCTGAGGAAGCTGCAGGCAATTGCGGCCGTGTGCGAGGCTTTCACCCCAGCTGCAGGCCTGGGAAGCTTCGCGGGGGCAAGCCGTGCGTCCTGGAGTGCAAGCCTGGGTGAGGGCGAACCTGTAGCTGCAGGTGAAAGAAGCTCCACCTGCTCAGCAATGGCGGCAGAGGACGAGTGACCTAATCACAGAAATACGGCCTCTCGGCCTAGTCAGAAGGTGCAGGGAACTTCGCTGGAGTGCGGCGAAGCTCGTGCGGGTAGTGGCGAGGCGTGGGGCGGAGTGCAGGGGCAGCCCTAGGTCGGACTGTGGCCGGGAGAATGGGTCTGTTTAGGGGGTCTTCAGGTGATGTGTGGCAGGAAATGAAGGGGGCGAAGCTGTGGAGTGGAGTGAGGGGAAGCTTCTGAGGTGATTGGTGAGGAGTAAGGGGGTATGTGGCAGTGGGATGGTCTCGCCGGAGGGGGTGGTCGGAGACGGAGCAGGTGGAGGTGGAGGTTGCGTGTGGGGGTGCGAAAGTACAAATTGACAGGGGGAAAGTTGAGAGGAGGAGGAGGGGAAGCATTTACCTAAGCTCTGGACGAAGAGGGGAAGGCGGAAGCACCGGCTCGTACCTGCCGGAGCTGAGGAAGAAAGGGCCCTGAAAGGGGAGAACGGCGATGAGGAGGCAGGCGGAGAGTGTCGGCGGGTGCAGCGCGACACAAGCGAGAGGGTTAGGGGAACCCTGCTGCAGGTAAGGCAGCAGAGCGACGAGGAGGAGGAGGAGATGGTCGCCGGAAGCTGCAGGCCGTCTGTTGGAGCTGGAGAGGAGGAAGTGGGGGGGGGGGGGGGGGGTATTCTTTGTTAGAAATAGCTTACTCTCTTCAGCAGGCGGAGGAGGCTTTTATAAAGGCGAAAGCAGAGAGGTGGGCGGAGGAGGCTTTTATAAAGGCGAAAGCAGAGAGGTGGGCGGAGGGAGGTGACGTGCCTCCCTCGCCAGAGGACGGTTGGAGTAGGGACCCATACCTTCCGCGCGTTCGCACGGAAGGTATGGGTCGCCGCAGAGACCATGGAGGTGTCCCTGCGACAGCAGACGTCGCAGGGAACCCCCGGTTGACAAGGTAGAGGGCCTCCCTCACCCTGCGCGGCGCCATGCTCCGCGCAAAGTCGCCGGAGCATGGCGCTGCTCAGGGTTTTGCAGGGAGGACCTAAATGCAAAGAATGAAGAAGACTTAGGGGCCAAAATGCCAGGGTTTCAAAAGTTGAGGGTCAAAAAGTAATAGATGAGGACCAAAATGCAAAGTCAGTCAAGAAGGTCTCTTCTTAGGCTCAAGTTTTTATGCATGACTAAATGTGACCTAAGGATTCTAATGGTGAAATTTATTTCTAGATCAGACCTTGTTTGACTGGTCAATTTACATAAAAACCTAAATTAAATCATTAATTGGGCATGATTCTCAATGTAGGTCAAAGTGGGTTCCCAAGGCCAAATTGAAGGTTCTAAACCCTAGATATTATTTTTCTATGAATTTTAGAGGGTTTATTCGATTTTTTCTTTGCCTCGAACCTCGTGAATTGAAGTGGATTTATTTTAGGGTTATAGGATGTCATTTAATTCCTTGGAGTTACTGTAGCCCTAATTAGATCAACTCATCCCACTTTCCTTCTTATTAGGTCAGTTTGACCTATGTTTGGACCCTAAGTTACCCTGTTTACAGATTGTGTTGGTGAAATTGCATTTTTACCCCTTAGTTCATGTTTTCTTCACAAACTCAGAATTCTCTGAGTCAAGCCCTTTCTATAGGTTATGAAGGAGCTTTTTCTTGCAAATCAAGGTTAGATGGTGCCAGTTTAGGGTTTATGACGAGGTTCTCATCAATCACCCCGACCCATCCACTCACCAAAATATCTATCCTAATGCATGAACCAAGCTAAATAAAAAACTCTCCTAATTTACAATGAGGACATTGCAAATCTTAGGCATGGGGGGTATAAAAGTGCAAAATGAATAAAAACTCATAAGAAAAGGTTTCAACATAAAAATTGGCAAAAAAAAAAAAAGAGGGAAGAATTCTTGTGGAGGAGAAGAAAAAGAGCTGAATGATAAAAAGGAGCACAAAATAAAAAAGAAAAGGGATAGTCATTAGTAAGAAATTAAAGAATTAACCTAAGTTCTAGACCACATTCAGGAAAAGAAAATGGAAAGTGCACAACAAGATTAGTAAGAATGCTAACCTTAGGCATTCTTGGATAGACTCTTAGTACCCATTAAGATCTAGATATTCCTCAAGAGGTTGAGAAAAATGAAAAGCTTAAGTATTAGGTTCAAGGCTTAGGGAGTATTCGGCCTCGTTAACTGACTTTTGGTTTACAGGACTCAGTAACCTAAGCACCCAAATTCACACACACAGTCTGGTTTAGTAAGCATAAGTATCAAAATCACACAGAAAGCATTTTAAATGTTTTGAAAAGTCACCTAGATTAGGAGCAGTCGATCAACACAAGTTGATTTGGATGAGTTCCCGATGCGGAGAGGTGGGAAATTCCCCTCGAAGATGCGTAACAACATATCATCTCCTCGGTGCTTGTCTCTAAGGATATTTACATATCCTACTGGGGGCATGTAAGCACTCTGTCGGTTCAGATTCCATGGATGGCATTATCACAAAGTGTCAATTACCAGGGTCGAAATTCGGCCACGAAACACCATGGACGGGATTATCTCGAAATCTCAAAAGCCAGGGTTCTGGGGATTACCATGGGCGATGGTATCTCGAAGCATCGACTACCAGGGACCCTTGAGGATTAATGATGGGGATAAGGAATCCAATACAGATCGTGTTGTGAAGCCAATCCTAACCTAGAATTAAAAAGAAAAGAGAGAGAAAACTCTCCAAACATATAAATCTTCCGTCTCTCTCTCTCTCTTACAAAACACACTGCGAACTGAACCAAGGCTAAAATTATCTCAAGCACAGGTGCTTTAACCACGAAGTCCAATAAACCTTAGGTTAGTTCCTGTAGGCCTTAAAAACCTTTGCTAAAGACTAAGGCTAAAGCTAGACAGATCTGGATCTTGGTTGATACTAGAGTACCTTTTAGGCCTATGATTGTCATTCTGACCTAATCAAGGATATAAGAGGAAAAGCACTTATCTAAACTTAATAAGAAATTCATGGTCTAGAACAAGGGTTAAAACCTTAAAATTTTACTAAGGGACCGGTAAAAGCTAGGCATGGGGGTATGATGAGAGCCTCATCATGAACCCTAACTAGCACAATTTGATCTAAATAAGATTGCAAAAGCTCCTACAAAACCTAAGGAAAAGTTTAACTCAAAGAATTCCAAATTTAAGAATAAAATAATTCACAAGGGGTAAAACTGCAATTTTACCAATGCAGTACACAAACGGGGTGTCTAAGGGTCTAAACACAGGTGAAATGAGCTTAATAAGAGAGGAAGTGGGATGATCTGATCTGAAAAGGGTTATAGCAACTTCTAGGAATTAAATGACATTCTATAACCCTGAAACAAACCTGCTTTAATTCACGAGGTTTCAGGCAGGATAAAAATCAACTAAATCCTCTAAAATTCATGAAAAAATATTCCCTAGGGTTTAGAACCCTCAATTTAGCCTTTGGAACTTGACCTAGATTGAGAACTATGCTTAATTTTTGACCTAATTTAGGTTTTTACGTAAATTGACCAGTCAAACGTGGTCAAAGCTAAAATAAAATTACATCATTTAATTCCTTATGTCCAAATTAGGTTGGTACAAAAATTTGGGCCTAAGAGAAAATCATTTTGACCGAATTTACAAATTGGTCCTCATAAATTACTTTTTGACCCTTAACTTTTTGAACCCTTTCACTTTGCCCCCTATCTTTCCCTCCATTTTTGCAGCCAGGTCCCTCTACCACCCTGTGCAGCCGCCCATGCCTCCGGCGACTTTGCGTCGAGGATGGCGCCGCGCAGGGTATGAGGATCGGCCCTAGAAACGAGGGGGGTCCCTTGCGTCATCCTATTCAACGTGGACCCTCCCCCATGCCCTGCAGCTGCTCATGCCTCTTGTGAGAACGCACGAGAGGAATGGGTCTCATCTCTGGCCATTCTCCAGCGAGTTCCCCACGTCGCCTCCTCGTGACCTTCTCCTCGCCAGCATCTATTTAAGGAGCGGCAGGGGCAGCCGTTTCCTTCAAGCCTGTTTTGGTTGAAGGAAACCCCTAATCTTCGTCTCCTCCTCCGGTCAAGTTCCCAAAGGCTCCGGCAACCTTTCCTCCTCCCTCTCGTCGCTCTATTGCCACACCAGCAGCAGAGTTTACTCCGCCTCGTCCTCCCGCGCCAGGCCGCACCAGCTGGCGCCTTCCAGATCCCCTCCTCGTTGTCGTTACCCCCCTTCTGGGCATCTTTGTCTCTGGCGCCGGCAAGCACGCGTTGAGCACCTCCTTCCCCCCTTCGTCAGTTAAATAGGTCAAAACCTTTCCCTTACTCTCCTCTCAATTTCCCCCTGTTCAACTCTCACTTTTAACCCCTCGACTGCCACTACCACCACCATCAGTTCCACCTCCGGCTACCAACTCCGGCGAGGCCGCTCCACCTCCACAGGCCATCCCAACCCTCGCGGACAAGCCCATAAGCATCCCCTCACTCCACTAAACATTTCCCCCCACTCACACCACCACTCCACACACCCAGAACACCCCCCGAACACACCCACTCTCATGCACACAGTGTGCCCTAGGCACGCACACTCCGGCCTCCCCACGCCACGCCGACCCCCGTACCACCTTCACCGTGCTCTGGCGAAGTTCCCTCAGCTTTTTGACGTGGCCGCGAGGCCGTTTTAGTGTTTTCATGTCGCGCCCCCTCACCGCCATTGACGACAAGCTTGGAGCAAGCTCGCAAGCTGCTCCAACTCCAGGTATAAGCCCCAGGCGGCACGGAAGATTTAAGCGAGTGTGCCCAGGTCTTCGATTGGGGTCGTAAGCCTCAGCTTCTACCCCAATCGCTCGAAGCCTCTTGCCTGCAGGCGTGCGAAGCAGCAGGTGGGACTTTAGTCCCACCTCGAAAGTGTGTGGACGCACGCCCACACATAAATTGAAAAGGTGTTGAGGCTTATCTCCTCAAAACACTGGGGTGAGGTCCCTTGCCCTCACTCATTGGGTCTTGTCCGCGGCACTGCCCACGTGGACCTGACCCGCGACCCGATTGCCCTGACCCGTGCACTCCTCGCGCACCACACCCACACCGGTGCGCCTGGACCCGGGCGCGTGACCGACCCAATAACCCAGCTCTGGGAGAGCATACCGAAGAGAGATTCAGAGAGAGAGAGACGCATGGGATGGGTAGGGGTAGGTTTTGCGCTGGAGTGTGTGCAGGGAATAGGTAGGGAGGAAAAAGAAGAGGGGCGGCGAGGACTTAGCCGCAAAGAAGAAAAAACAGAGAAGAAGAAGAAGAAGAAGGAAGAAGGAAGGAGCTGATGAAGGAAGGAGCTAAAGGAGAAGGAAGGGCCAGAGAAAAAGAAAGGAAAAGAGAAGGAGGGAGCCTCTACTGCACAGAAGAAGCCAAGAGGAAAGAGAGAAAAGAAAGAGAAAGAGAAGAACCGCAGCAGAGAAGAAGAAAGAAGAAGAAGAAGCCGATCAGAGATGGAAGGGCCAGAGAAAAGAGAAGAAGAAGAAGCCAAAGTAGAGAAAAAGAAGAAGCCGATCAGATAAGGCGTCTGATTTCTGAATTAGACGTCTGAGAAAGGGAAAGGCAGAGAAAGAAGAAAAGGAAAAGAGAAGAAGAAGAAGAGAAAGAAAAAGAAAAGGAGTTTTTTTTGCTCATTCTCTCTTCCTTAAATTTTTGTAAAACAATATATAGTTAATTGTGAATTTATGTTTCTAGAATGACGTGTGCTCCCTGAGTTTGACCTTGGGATATTTTAAAATCTCGAGTAATAAATAAAATTAAAGTGTTCATCGTCTTTCATAATAATGCAATGAATACATCATGAAGGACAGAACAAGCAGAACTCCTGAAAGACTACGATTGCAGCATCTTCTACCACTCAGGAAAAGCCAATGTGGTGGTTGACACCCTGAGCCGAAAGGCACCCGCCCACTTGGCTTGCTTACAAGCACAAAGTTGGAGGCTCATGGAGGAGTTGAGAAGCTGGCGACTCCAGGAGACACAGGGGTATTGCGGGGCAGTGACAGTCACGAGGCAGACACGACCAGAGCTGGTGAATCGCATCATGGTTAAACAAATGACGGACTCATATCTACGGGCACAGTGAGACCGAGTATTGGCTGGGAACCCAGGAGATTTCTCTTTCACTGACGGAGTTCTGCGTATGAGGGGACGCTTGTGCGTTCCTAGAGATGAGGAGCTATTGAGGGAGCTCCTGACTAAGGCTCATGGATCCAGATTTACCATACATCCCGGGAATACGAAAATGTATCACGACCTACAACGTGCTTTTTGGTGGAGAGGCATGAAGCGGGATGTTAGCCTTTTCGTCCAGCAGTGTTTGACATGCCAGTAGGTGAAGGCCGAGTATCAGAGGCCTGCAGGGCCATTGCAGTCACTTTCCATTCCAGAATGGAAGTGGGAAAATGTCACTATGGATCTGGTAGTAGGGTTACCTGTGACATAGAGAGGGCACGATGCTGTATGGGTGGTTGTGGATAGATTAACAAAGACAGCACAGTTTCTGCCAATCCGAGTCACTTATGGACCAGCACAGTTGGCGGAGAGATACATCAGAGATATAGTGCACTTTAACGGGGTTCCCCGCGAAATTATTTCAGACAGGGACACTCGTTTCACTTCCCAGTTCTGGGCAGAATTTCAGCGAACCTTAGGGACTTGCCTGAAATTCAGTACAGCCTATCACCCCCAGACAGACGGACAGTCAAAGCGCACCATTCAGACCCTTGAGGACCTTCTACGCGCTTGCGCATTGGACTGGAGAGGCTCCTGAGAGGAGCATTTGCCGCTGGCAGAATTCGCATATAACAACAGTTACCACTCAAGCATCAGCATGGCACCTTATGAAGCTTTGTACAGGAGAAAGTGTATGACCCTCTTGAGTTGGGTAGAGGTGGGGACCAAGGGGGAGGTCGGCCCCCGTCTGATACGCCAGAGTCAGGAGGTGATCGAACAGATCCATTGACGACTGCGTACTGTCTGGAGCAGGCAAAAGAGTTACGCCGATCTGAAGCGTAGGGAGGTACAATTTGAGGTTGGAGACCACGCTTTTCTCCGTGTTTCACCGATGAAAGGCTTGCAGCGGTTTGGGATGAGAGGGAAGCTTGCACCGAAATATGTGGGACCCTTTGAGGTCTTAGAGCGGGTAGGACCCGTTGCCTACCAGCTTGCCCTTCCTCCCCAGCTTTCTGGAGTGCACAACATATTTCACGTGTCTAACCTCAGGAAATACATCGCCGAGGCCAGCCATGTCCTTAGCCACGAGAGCATCGAAGTGGGAAATGACCTAACCTACCCCGAGAGACCAATATAGATACTAGACCGAGCCATTCGGAGGTTGAGGCAGAAGGAAGTACCCCTGGTGGAAGTTCTATGGAAAAGCCAGCGGTACGAGGAGGCAACTTGGGAACCTGAGTCGGCGATGCAAGAGCAGTACCCGGAACTCTTCGAAGGTATGACTCTTCTAACCTACTTCAGTCCTCTTTAAGTTTGTTATACACTGCTACATTATATTTTTCGCACCCTAGTCAGTTCAAGTTTCGAGGACAAAACTTCCTTTAAGTTTTCTATATTGAAACAACCCACCACCCCTTTGGCCATTTAAGACGTCTAGGATGTTCACCAGACATTTGTCCGGACGTCTGGGATGTTCACCAGACGTCTGGAAATGATTTTAGCGCGCGACGTACGAGCTTCATACTTCCTCCCTCACCACGCCTTCTCCTGTGACACCACTCTGCACCATGCTCGCCTCTCCGTTCCCCTCACCTCCTCTCCCTTTATATACCTCTCCCCCCTCCTCTTTGTTGCCACCCCATAGCCGAGAGCGAGTGAGAGCAGAGTGAGAGCAGAGCACCCGAGCGAGAGGAAGCGTGAGAGCAGAGGGCGCAGTGCCGTTCTGCTGTAGCACCTGCAGGCGAGGGAGCCAAGAGCGAATCCGCGGAATCCTTTTTCCGCGGAATCAGACGGCCGGGGAGACACCCAGACATCTTATCGGACGTCCGAAGGTAGGGCAATACGTCTAGTAGAGATCTACTTTCCGTATTTTTCCTCTCTGACAAGTCCTGACAGCGTACGTATGTGTCAGAGGGCGGGAGCGTAGCCAAGGTAGTTTCAGACGTCCAGGAGCACCCCCAGACGTCTAACAAAGTCCTTGGACGTCGGCATTGAGTTCCAGACGTCTGATAGCGAAACACCAAGAGAGGTATCCCTAAGAATTGTTTTAAGACGTCTGGGACCTTTCCCAGATGTCTGATTTCTTTCTGATAGCATGTTTTAGGCCGTATAAGGCCCTATTATTATCACTTTTTCTCAAACGAATCGTCTCTGTTTTCCATACGAGTTTCTTTGTATAATGATACCTTGTTTATGTCTTTCTGAACCTTTTGGCCCATCAATCTATGTTTTAGGTCTCTAGTCCGTCGAGTGTACGGGACCAATGGAGACGTCGGGAGCCATTGTACGAGCCCTCATTCCACCCGGTTACCCAAGTAGAGTGGTTACAACCTTAATCTCTAATTTAATACATGTGAGTAAGTAATCCTAGGACTTGAGATGAACCTTAGGAAAGAGTAAACATATATTCGAGAATAAATTCTTGAACCCTAGGTCTTGGCATGAACACTAGGGTTAGAAGAAACTGCATGTGAATGATTGAGTAATCAAGAGCTACCTATTTTTAGCTAAAATGGACCCCTACTGTAATAAAATGGAAATTGAACTGTTGTCCCGAACATTCCAACCTGGATGTGATAAAGAAATTCCTGTACTAACCCCACGGGGAATGTAAACATGAACACCATACCTAGAAGAACCAGATGGTTCTGGGAATTTACTGCCTATGGACAACTGTTAAGGGAGGTAAGCTGACCTTCGTGTACGTGGTACCGAAGAGAGCAACTATCCCTTGTAGTGTAGAGGGGAGCTTGCCGCCCTTGGGTTGGGACCCGAGGTGGGTTTGGCCACTCTACGATGACTCTTACTGGCACTTGTGTACGTGGTATCGAGGTGAGCTACTTAGTGTAGGGGGAGTTATCCGCCCAAGGGGGCCCGTGGCTAGGTATGGCCACCCTACATCGACTCTCATCAGCCCGTTGGGCAAACCAGGGTAGTCGAACGAGGGTATGCGGACTGAGGAGGGGCAAGACCCCTGTTCTGTTCTGAGAGGGCAAGGCCCTACACTGTTCCGCACTGTACGTTGAGGCGTACCCGCTAGCGGAAACGACTGAACTCGTGCCAATGTGTGGTAGTTACCCACACGCTTATCACGTGTGTCGTAGTCACCGCTACGTCACGACCGTGACCTCGGGGTAGTAGACCGAGTATAGGACTACCATGGTGGGACTCCCCCGGCCAGGAGAGTGCCACGTGGGCATCCTATATCACGAGAAGCTGCAAGCAAAATCGTTTCTATAGGGAACTAGAAGATTAATTAACAAATCCTGGTTAGAGATCTCTACGTACCCATATATATAATATAATTGAAAAATGGAAAAAAATTCTATGTTAAATGCATGTTACTTCTTAGCCACCACTTTACTCAGCGTTAGCTGACTCCAGTCAAATATATTCTGTACAGGTCAGGGATTTTAGCAGCCCGATCTACCAGCTGCTGAGGACGCTGAGCCTAGCTTTAGTTCTACTGTTTAATAGTGAGTTTTTATAGCTTGTATTATGTTACATGTACTCTTTAATGTGATGGCTGTAATATCACTGTTCTCTTTCCTCCTATTGAAACTTTCTTTTTGCTTAGTTACTGTACTTGTGTGATTGTGGTTTGTTGAATGTTACTTGGTTATTTCTTGTTGGACGAATAGATCTTGGGATAAACCGAAGCGAACCAGTCTCAGATCCTGTAAGGATTTGGGACCGGGTCGTGACATAAACTCTAAAATAAAATATCACCAATGAAAAATATTTCAAAAATAGATAGAAAAATCAAAGATAACATACACATCTTTATCTATATCAGTCGTAGAGTTATCCTAATCGTTCAGATAAGAAGATGAAGAGTCAAATGAGGTTCACGATCATCTCCATCAAATGAATCCAAATCACAACCAATGTTTAGATTCATAACAACACTATAAAAAAGATAAAATCACATTGATGATCACAAATACAAACATAAATAGAAACTTAAAAGAAATCGAAAAATAAATATCAACATACCAGCAAATCAAATCAAAAGGACGAAATGCGGGAAGTTGAGCAGCTGTAAATGAAGAAGAAGAGAGTTGGGAAGAAAAAATATGAGAATCATGGAAGGACAAGAAGAGAAAATAATTTATATGTGAAGTATTAGTGTGGAACCAATCATAACAACCTAATAAAAAATGACTCACAAATCCTCCCATGTACAAGCACCCAAATCACGTCGACTTGTACATCACGGGACAGGTTTACCTACCTTTAAACTAAAAAAAATCAATTTACTCAAGTGCACTTCCTCATCATCGGTTAGAATAAGATCCAGAGAGCCGTAGACATCAAGATTGGCTGATCAGGTTGCTAAACACGTTCTTCGGTTACCACGTAGATGTACGTCGAGGGATAGAACTCCAATTCTGAGATGCAAAGGGTGTATCCTCAAATAGAACTTTGGGAAACAAAGCCTCATGTACCCTCTGCTCTCCCCTTCCTCTCTATCTCCTCCGGCGCAAAAGAGGGACTGTTATAACGACTGAGACACACCTCCGCCTCCCGTCACTGGTAAGGAAGGAAGGAGAGGGAGGAGAAAAGATGGTGAGGGTCGCGACCTTCTTCGCCATGTCGTTCGGGGCCTACCTCTTCTGGCAATCCATGGACAAAGTACACGTCTGGATCGCCCTCCACCAGGACGAGAAGGTCCCCTCCATTTCTCTTCTTCTTTCCCCCTGCTACAACCGCTTGATTCGCTCCGTTGATTCGAGAGTAGGGTTCTCCGGTGGAGGCTTGCCGCTTTGGGGATCCGTCCGCCCGTTCGTGTGGATTTTAGGGTTTCCGGTTTGTGTCCCAAGTTACGAGCAGCTTTTTTTAATGTGATAAGATAGAGCGTGATGGTGCGAGGTTTTTATGTTAGGGTTGTGGATGCATGTTGGTTGCCTGATCTTTGACAAGAAAAGGTGGAATTTTGATGGGAATTTAGGAAGTCTGAGATTCGGGGGATGATGAAGAGGTCGAATCTGGATACAACGAGAGTGAAAGTAGAATCGGGATGTACTGTAAATCATCAAAATAGATGCGAAACGCAGGAAATGTCTCCATTCTTGTTCCGAGTATATATGACATGAACGTTCCTTACTCGCAATGTCCAATTTACTCGTGTGAAAATACGAGGAATGTTTAAAGGATTGAGATAGGCCCAGGACATTTAGGTTTTACCACTCATGGCAGTGTGTTAGTATTGACTCGAATGGATATGTCGATCCGCATACTTGGTTCTTCAAACTCGTGTTTGGAGATGGCTTAAGTATCGACTTCTTGTGAAGGTTATTCATGTCTATGAGGAATCATACAAGCTCTGGAAATAGACATGCTTCCATGGATTCTTCAACATGTCACACCTGTGGTTATATGACAACTAGTTACTCCATTTCTAATGATTTTTTCCCTTAAGGCTATCTAGAGGAATGGATCAAAATGCATGGATGTAGTACTTTTGGTGCAATTTATGACTAGTCTTTATTTATTGGTGATGGCATATGATACCATCCAAAAAATATATCGTGGAAAATCTTGGAGCATTAATCTTGTATCAAACTTGTGTGGGACTTGTTTTCCAAAGTTGTGTTTGTGTGAGATCTCACCTTAATGGTTTGCTGCTTAATATTCATATTGACTTTCTTGGTTATAGATGAGCACATACATCTGAAGAGGAGGCTCTTTGGTGCATATGATTTGCAAGTTTCCTTGTATTGTTTGATGAGCCAAGAATACGAGCCACTTGAATTGAATTGAAGCAATGTGCTTTCTAGTTAGTACAATAAGATTTCTTGTGACTAAAGTGGATGCTCTTTTTGGTGCATATAATTTTCAAGTATATTGTGTTATTTGGTGACACAAGAGCAGGAGCTGCTAGAGAACTTAGCAACCAGATCCTTGAAGCTATGGACTGGATATATGAAATGAAAATTTAGTTTGGGAGATGACATATATGTGACAACTCTTAAATGTGGAGTATATTTCCTATCAGTAAAGGATGACCTTAGTCAAGTATTTGGAGTTGGTTTCCTACTGAGAAGGGGAAGTTGATGGCAATGTGGTACATAATATTGGTACATGTTCTTCTCAAAAAAAAAAAAAAAAAAATATATATATATATATATATATATATATATATATATATATATATATATATATCCAACAAACGAAGGTATATCACTTGAAGTTTGCACCTCAATTAGAGGCCATTTATTTTCTTTATGGGGAGACACTAGAAGACCGTGACACTTATCCTTCTTGTGCCCTTATGCTGGATCTGTCTGAGATCAAAGCGGAATGCAATGGGTTCATATGTCTTCCTTAGTTGAGTTTTGTAGGAGCTTTGTTGAAAGAACCTTTTGTATGAGGAAGGAATGTGCGACTTGGCTGCAGAGCAATGCTGTTATTTTTAAGGGATAGAGGGTTCTTGTGGAGAATTTTTCATAGGAACATGGAGGCCTTGAAGGGGTTCTGGATGAGCCTTTGAGAGAGTTGCACTATTTGCTTGCTTTATTAATGAAGCAGATGGTAACTAACCTCATGTGACCATCCTCTTCTCTTCCTAAAAAAGCATTGGTAGCATTCCATCCAATAAAAACATTTATATATTTTGGTTCAAATTGAGTTATCCATTAGGTATTGTGTAATCGGAATATACCTTAAAGTGAGAGGGAAGATATTACGGAGCAGCATCTAGATGGGCAATGCTGCACTGTGCTTAATGCCAGGCTATCAGGTGCATGTGCAGAGGATGGCTATTGAAGGAACACAGATGTTTAGGTGGATCACCGTGATACAGAAAAAGACTAGATAGTCATGATGTTATCAGGTGAAAAGTCTGTGTAATATCTATAGTAAAAAAATTGAAAGGACTTGTTTCAGATGGTTTGAAAATTTGGAGAAAATTCAGAGTGATGCTCCAAACTCCGAAGCAAGGATGTATGAAACTTGATAAGTAGCATAATAAGATAGTCTTAGAAAGGTTAACAATGTGTCAGAAGGAAATAAGTGTGATGTTACTTGTTTGGAGCTGAGCATTATATGACCCAAGGGAGATCAAAATGGAAGAAAAGAATCCATGAAACTAATCTTGTCTGATATGATTTGTTTATGGTTGTGCATCTAAGGACTCCAAGATCAAACCAAGTGCCTCTTTTTCAGTTGTTCTCTTGATGTTGTTTACTTATGGCATCGGAAAAATGAATTTTAATAATTTGCTTGATTTTTCCTGCAAACATGGTGGGATATTTTAATAGCTCTTGAAGAGCTGGTTCTGTTGCATATAAATATAGTAGGTGTGGAAATGCAAAGAATGTTACTTCATTAGCACGTTCTATGCTAATTCATGGTAGGAGACTGGTATGCAACGCTTGTAGGTTGTACGTATATAGCACCAAGCATTGACTACAATGTTAAGAAAAGTGATACTGAAACACAGACTGTTGTTTGATTCATCATGTAAAATTGCTTTATCCATTTTGTCAGGGAAGAAATTCAGATTTGAATGCACCGTGGCATCCCTCTAGTGGCTGTTATGTGCCATTTCGTTGCAAATCTCTTCAAGTACTGTGCTGATGGATTAAGTATCTTGCTCCCATGCTCAACGAAGAATCTACTCTAACTAGTACTTCTAGCCCCATATTGGATTCTAAAAAAGTGATCTGGTGAAAGTATAAGCTTGGCTTGATAATTCTTTTAAGGGATTCAAGGACGGCCATATGAGGTCAGCTTCCATCCATCTTCATTTATTTATCAAAAGGTATTGTAATAACCAATCTAACACCACAACCAATAACATCACCACGATGAAGAAACTAATAAGCACACCCTATGAGCTACATTGTCCACATGTAGTCTCGATTCCTTGGAATTAGCATCACCCTTTCTGACCCAGGAAAGATCATCAGGATGGCTCTCCCCTTTGACCTGAATTGCCTAAGACCCTGGGATGCCACCCCTTCCCAAGCTTCTCCAGGAACAAATGGAGGTAGAGTCATGCCTTAGCACACGCTTATTTTGCAAAACACATACGAAGCAGATTTTGCATTGATATGTTTGTTCAAGATTAGGCAGAGTAGGATAGTTGGCAACATTCACTTGCAAGTATTATTTGCTGTAGGTGTTTTCTGTAGTATTATTCTTCGTGACTGGAACAATTGGTGCATGATTATGGCTTTTCTGTTGGATTACACTTTTTTATTTTGATTGGTGTTTGAATTTTTATTTTTATCATTTCAGCGAGAGAGATTGGAACGTGAACGAGAGATCAAGCGGATCAGAGAAGAATTGTTGGCTGAAGCGAAGGAAAATGGATCTGGTATCTAGCACCACTACTTTCATGATGCCATCTGTTCACAGATGACTGTGTCTAGTCTTCATCTTTAATTAAACTGTTGATGCCTTCTGCTCTGTTGACATTTGGCAATTATCACCTTAATAAGTTCTTGCAAATCATTGTGCTCCCTCCCACAGTTCATGCAAATTGTATCCGTTGGATTGGGATATTTTTACATCTTGCTCTTTAAAGCAGTTAATTCTCTGGAACTCAGGATTCTGCCCTGTTTCGTTTAGTTTATTGCCCTTTCTGTGGAACTTGTACATTCAATGTTGTGGTAGAATTTGATTGCAGATTGGCGATGCGGTTATTTTCAGTGGTCTCATCTCTTCTGTTAAGGAATACGTGTGATTATTCTAGGTTTGTATAGTGGGTTAAGATCCTGTCATGGTTACTTTTATTTGCAATTTTCACTTCTTGGTTTAGGGATTAAGGTTCGCGGTACTGATTTTGATGCCCGATTTGGAGCTTGGGGAAATCATAATTTCAATCAGGTTTTGAATTTCTGCTAGAAGTAACATTGAAAATTCTAATAATTTTCAAATTTTGGGATGATATTTGTGGACCCCGTCTAATTCCATCCAATTGGTTTCTAGGTTATAAAAAAAATCAAATGACGACCGGGAGAGCTTAAGGTATGCCGAGTTATGTGAAATGATCATGAAATTAAGGTTAGGTTCCACATTTCTTTCAACAAAACAGATAATATGGACCGAAATTATACAAACGTTGATATTTTCAGCCACGGTAGGTCTCCAGAGTAGGAGCTTTTCCAATGTTCTTAGAGCACGTCATTGACCATCACAACCCCGCCGTCGCACCCCCGCAAAAAATATTCCCTGGATAGTTCACTACCTAAAATTCCAGAATGATATTGATCTTCCTTTGTTTGATTCAGGAGTTAAAAGTTAGAACTCTCTCATGCGATGGACCTAATGCTATCAGAGGTGAGAGGAGAATGGGTTAATTACTTTGTAAACAAAGGGTGAGCGCTTGGTTGCGAGGATATGAATAACAATCATAACACATTATAGAAACTGGTAGATCATATTACGTAGTAGTCCAAATAAAGTTGTGTTCTTACTCTGTAATAAGCAGGGTGCTGTTGTTCCCTGATTGGGTGCATGATTAGTGCCCCTTCTTGTGTATGGGCTCTGTCTATGAGTATGCCATGATTCCTGCTTAATGCGATCAAGCTTACAGTAAAGCTAAACAAAGGACGATATATTTTTTTTCTCAAGGGAATTTCTGGGTTTAAATTAATAAAAGAACAATCGCCGTGGTGGATATTTCTTACCAAGAAAATGCAATTTTCGGTTTAGATATATTATCTTTGCTAAACTTACTTTGAGGAGGGTGAGCTCTATACGGTGGTTGTCGCTTCTGCGCACGGCCATTCTATAGGACGTTTTTCTTTCCTGATACACATAATGTCATGTCGACATTCATCTTACTCTAATGGCTCCTATGGCTATGAAGATTTTGCCCTTCTCTTCGATGGGAATTTCGGGTCCAACCCAATTGATATTTCAGAGCGCGGTATTATGGAAAAACCAAGTCATCTAAACTGAGTGCGGTGCGGTCCCATAATCGAAAATGTTTGACATGAGGAGGAATATACCAACCAATTATATCATCACATTCTTCGTAAGGCTTTTCGAGAGCTGTTAAAAATAAAAGATTCTGGAGAATGTATACATTGGAAAATAGAGCAAAAATTTTATTCAGTCTTTAGAATTAAATTGATAAATAGAAAATATATCATGCATGTGAAAATTTTAGATCCCAAGCACGCATCATGTTCTCACATTTCATGCTACTAACATCTGCAAAAACAAATTAAACGAGAACATATATATGTACAAGTTGTAGCCATAATAAGAGTTCCAAGTGTACTTAAATTGTGTTATCAAAGCCATAACATTTTTATCAACAATTTTCTCATGGGGAACTTCAAAGCCTACTTTCATCAAATTTCAGATAGCAACAACTCTCAGAAAAGAAACCTCTTTTGCTAGGGATCATACAATCCTGTTACTCTCATTGATATTCTCTTCTGCTATACAAGCATATTCCCCATAAAACTAGTCATGTGCTGCGTAAGCGTTACGGGAAAAAGATGCTACTAACCCTCTTCAAGGCACATGCTATCTGTTATAGTGATTTCAGCAAGTTCATGAACTAACCAGCTACCATGGCTCTGCACATCATCCGTTACAAGGATCATGCGTCTGTAAAATGCCATGATCAATTTGATGTCAAAGGTCATTGCTTGGCTGTTTCAAAGTGTGAAATATAATCTATGTTTCTGGCCTTGTAAAAGCTCTACCTATAGCTCATCAAACGATTTGTAATTGGAGATTATTGGAAGAAATGAGGTAACTACCATAATAGGTACGCAAGATTTTGATCTCGTTGGAACATAATTAGATTGGTGTGGTCTTTAATTAGATGTTATTTTGTGGTTAACATTCTTGGTTGGGTATCTCTTGGATCGGCTTCTGTCTTGAGGAATGCCAAAGACAAGGTCTATATATTCCTCTTCAAAGACAAGGTCTTTAACCCTGTTACCCATGGCAGACTCAACACTCTCAAGAAATTTGACAGTTCCTGACTCAAAAATAACCTTAGATGTGGGATCATAAAACTTATATCCACTTGACCTTTCAGAATATCCAATAAAATAACAACTAACCATTCTTGAGTCCAGTTTCTTCTGATTAGGCTTATAAGGCCTTGCCTCAGTTGGACATCCCCACACATGAAAATACTTAAGACTAGACTTCTGCTCATTCCAAAGCTCATATGGGCTTCTGTTAATTGCCTTAGTGGAAACTCTATTCAGAATATTGATTGCGCAGTAATCATAAGATTTAAATAACTTAAATTAAGTTAGAACTTAGCATAATTATAGTATAATGCATGCATAAACAGCATACATTGCATCTTTCCTGTTTTATCTAGATATGCATAAAATAATATTATAATGTACTGATTAGTGCATTAATTGGATTGTAGGCAACAAGAAGCTCAGGAGATGGCCTGAAGCTGGAGCTGAAGCAGGGAAGAAGCTAAGAGCTACAGCAGAGCTGGAGAGGAAGCCCTGGAATAAAGAGGAAGAAATAATGTAGGAAGAGGTATACTACTCTACTAAGTAGAATTTTAATGTAGGAGTTAAATTATGAAGAACTTAAGACCTTTCCTAGCATTAAGATAGCCCTAGAGACCCTCCTAAATCCTAGCCACCCTTAGATTAGGTCACCTCAGCCTAGGATACCTCAAAACCCTCATTCCAGCCCATCTCTGGATGTCCAGGTAGGTTGCTGGATGTCCAGAGCCCTTAGACACAAACTGTAGGCCTAGAACCTAATTCTGCTAGAAAATTGGACGTCCAGACAGAGTGTCAGACGTCCAATTTTTGAAGAATTCCAAGACAGAATCTTAACTCCTCCCTGACTCAACATTGGACGTCCAAACCAGAGTTTTGGACTTCTGATTTTGAAGTATAAGTCGTATGATTGTTAAATCAGGCGTCTGGAACCCTTCTCCAATCCCTGTTTTTGAAATCAAGCTTGGATCTTGATTTCCTAAGCCCCTAACCCCAAGTCTACACTCTAGGGAACTTAAATTAAGGTGTGCTAAGCCTAGTACATTACCCCAAAATCCTCCTAACAATCTAATTAGATTCTCACTAAGCCCAATTGACTTGAATCTAAGTCAATCACACTCACCTAGTCAATTGGACTCATAAAGCCCAATTGAGCTTAGATCTCAACCAACACAAGTCCAATTGGACTCAAGCCTAACCTAATTGGGTATTTTCCCTCCCAATTAAACATACATTTACTTAATTAAATTTGTGATAAGTTTAATTGCACATTCACCTTAGTAGTAGGGTTTATAACCCCAATTCTAGGAGCCTACCTAAACCTAATCACCTAGACCTATAGGACTTGACCTAGACCACTTAGCCATACCTCCATAGTCATGCACGCACACCCCCCCACACACACATAGCCACCAACTCCAGAGTTCTCTAGAGCCTTCCAAAGGTAGCGCCACCTTGAAGACACAACTTACCTCCTTAGAAAGTGGATCTAAGAGACCACTTCCCCTCCCATCTTGACACCAAGATGGAGGCTTTTCTAGAGAACTCTATAGTTCTTTAGAGAGCCAAGCCAAGAGTATATTTAATGACCCATTGGACCGCCACAAGCCCCCCAAACTTGGGCTCTCCATTGGTGGCTTCTTTCTCCATCTTCATCTCCACAAACTCCCTCTACCTCCAAGCACTTTTAGACGTCCAAGAGCAACTCTCCACCACCTCTCAAGAGGCTGGCCTACCCACCATTAGTCGTCTCTCTCTTCCCTCCTACCACCTCAAGCCCCACAGGCCATTGGAGACCACCTCCAATGCCCTGAGTTCTATTAGTTAGATGTTCTTCGTAGTTTAATTTCCGCATTAATTTCCTACTTAGTAGTGTAGTCATCCTCTATCTAAATGATGCATGCATAATCTTTCACTAGATCCATGCATGCATCCAATTTCTGCTAGCTAGAATTTATGCTTTAAGCTTTCATGTACAAGCATGTCTCTACTTGTAATGATGACAATTCTTGATGAAATAAAATCTCCATTTGCATTATCTCTCTTGTGATCATCAGTTTCCTGATTTAATCTCCTATCATATTGCAACAAAATGTTGGTTCCTGAAAATATAAACGACCTTGCGATTGACGTATTCTCTATTAATAGCCATTGTGAAGTACCCGTGCACAAGTGCCCACACCTTCACTCTTATAGTTTGGTTGACGCACGCACATGTAGTAAGGGTTAACAACACGAATGGCACAACTTTCATTTACAGGCTTGAAACCGGTGTACGATTTCAAGAAAGTTGTGAAGAAAAGAATCAAAAAACAATTTCGCTTTTCTAAATCCCTCCTTGAGATCGACCGGGATTCACTGTCTCGTTAACTTAATTTTTGTTGAGTCGTATTTCGCAACTATATTACGACATTTTCCTATCAAATACGCGATTTACGAACCCCAACAAATATATGCTGCAGTCTTTAAAGCCTCTCCCTAGAGTGATACTGGTAAGATAGAATGAACAATCATACTCCTTACCATGTCCTTAAGTGTCATGTTTCGTCTCTTAGCAACATCATTTATAGTAAGCAAACTCAGCATGGTGTATTGAGGGAGGATACCGCATTCCTCTAAGAACTGAACAAACGATCTTGGACATTGTTCAGTTGATCCATCATATCTGCTGTAGTATTCACTACCACAGTCAGATTTGATGGATTTAATCCTTCTGTTGAGTTAATTCTCAACTTCGACTTTATAATTTTTGAACATGTCCAGTGACTGTGTCTTTTCATGAATTAGGTAGATGAAACCATATCTTAAGTGGTCGTCTATGAATGTGATAAAATATTATTGACCATTCCACGCAGGCGTAGGAAATGACTCACAATGTCCGTATGAATCACATCTAAGACACCATTTGACCTGCTGATTTCAAACTTTTTATTAATGGTTTGTTTCCACTTAACACATTCTATACACTAATCAAAATCAAACAAATCTAAAGGGTGTAAAATTTCGTTCTACACAAGTCTCTCTATTCTCCTTCTGGAGATATGATCTAATCTCTTGTGTCATAGAGAAGTTGAGGATTTATTATCTAATTTCCTTTTCACATCACATGTATCCAAAAATCTTCTAATTTTAATGAAGATTCATTAAAATTATCAAAACTTGAAAGAAAACCAATATCAATACTTTTAGAATCATAAGACAAATAAACTTTTCCATCACCAAAACTACAAGTGAAACCACACTCGTCTAACACGTAAACAGAAATTAAATTAGGTCTAAAAGATGGTGCAATAAAAGTCTCATCAAGTTTCAAATACATTTCAGTTTTCATAAATAATCTAAACTGCCATATTGCATGAACCTTTCCCATCACCAATGTAAATGAACTTTTCAGCTTCATTTGGTCTTCGGCAGTTCAGGCAACCTTGCATAGACACACTTATGTGAGTCGTAGGACCTGCATCAATCCACTGTGTCTAGGAACTGAAGCCAAATTAATTTCAGAACTAATTAAACTCTAAATCGTACCTTTCTTAGCATGCCAAGCATGGTAGTTGGTGTAGTGCTTCTTCTGGTGCCCCTCAGCTCCACAGAAGAAACATCCTGACTTGGAAGACTTTCCAGTCATCCCCTACTGCTTCTTACTGGAAGTGTATCTACAGCTTCCTGTTTTCTCTTTTTAGCCTTACCTTTTCCTTTAAAGGAAGAGGCAACATTAGCACTTTTTGTCCTATCTTGCTTCATTCTCTCCTCATCTCAGCACGAGATAAGCTCATTTAGAGACCAAGTCTCTTTCTAGCAGTTATAGTTTACCTTAAACTAGTTAAATGCAAGAAGGAGAGATATTAAGATTAGATGCACTAATAGATTCTCAGAATTATCTAACTGTAGTGCTTTCAATTTAGAAGCAAGGTGGGACATCTCCATAATATATTATCTAATGTTGCCATTCCCCTTATACTTCATTTAAATGAGATTTGTTAAGAATGTACCGATTTCAGCATTTTCATTCCTATTGAATCCCTTTTCAATATCAGCTAGAAAGCCTCTGGCAGTGGCTATATCAATAGACATAGTGCCCCTAAATGCCTCAGGGATGGCCCTCTTCATGATCATCTTTGAGATTCGGTTAGACCTCTCCCACCTTTCCTTTTCTTCTTTTGTTCGAGAGTACTAGTATCTATAAGGATAGGAGAGGCTTCCCTAATCGCTAAATCAAGGTCCATTACCCCTAAGACTATCAGTAAATTTTCCTCCCAAGACTTAAAGTTTGAGCTGCTAAACATAATGATAGAATTAAGGGTGGCAGTTATATTGGCAAAAGAAATTTTTAAAAATAAATGCAGATAGACATAGAATTAGCTCCTATAAAGCATAAAGGTGTATGATTAATTTAAATGACCCCATCTCATGTCTTAGCTAACTCCATCAAAGGTCTCATCTTTAGTTGAGAGATTGACTTGTAATTAAAGATATAGTGTGGTTAGTAACAATTGTTGGTTCAATTCCGAATTAGTCATCAACCTTCTATTGGGCCGATTTAATGACTACACAAGAACACCTAACAACCAACACATCATTACTCCCACGCAAATGAGTGAAAGTACAATAAGTGTGCACTTTTCTTGTGCTAGTGAACACTCATCTACTAACACTTATCGACCTATTACTATTCAGAGATATACCCAGTATTTACAGGAGAGTTCACTTTAGTGAGATGTTGCTTCAACCGGATTATCTTAGAATAGTATACTTTAATAATCAAACTAAACTTAATTAACTAAGCAGAAAGTGGGTTAACTCTGATACCACTTGTTGGGGTTAATTCATAATTGGCCCCCTCTAACTTAGGATGGACCTGAACATTAATCAACATCAACTAAACTTTATACTGAATGGGTACCTGTATAGGTGTACCAGTGCTGGTATCTTTGACTTACGGGTACAGATCCCATATCCTGAGGAGTATTAGTACTAATGCCAAGCACTGGTACTCATGGTTTGCAGTTTGGGATTTGAGTTCAGTTGTACTCTTGTCCAGTACTCATGGTGTACCAGTACTAGAGACTAATACCGATACTTATAACATATTGGTAGTACTCCATAATAAATTGATCTCAACAAGTACTAGTACCCATGACTAGTACCGGTACTAGTTGAGTACTAGTGCCTCAGCTTGTAGCCAACGGGTATCGGTACTGAAGGTTTGTACTAGTACTAGTTAGCTACAGGTTTTGGTCACTTCAAACCCAGAACCTGATTTGTGCCTCATGTGTACCAATACTCTTGATGAGTATTGGTATACACAAGTTACAAATTTTGGGTCTAAATGACCTGAAACTTGACTTGTGGCTCACATGTTGTTGACACGTTCTTGTCGGGTTTTAACACTACGCCATTGTTATGACCCAGTTCCCGAATCCCTACAGGACCCGAGACCGGCTCGCCTCGACTAATCTCAAGACTCAATCGTCCAACAAGAAATAACTAAAAAGTAGGAAAATAAACCACATTCATATATGCAATATAACTAAGCAGTAAAAACGTACAAACAGTAAAGGAAAGTAAAACCTGTTATTTCAGTACATACCACCATAACACAAGAAACAACGGAAACGAAAGCAATAGTAATAAGAATAGTAACAAAAAGTCTGAAACTCACTACAACAGTAAAGAGGGTACAACAAAGAGTACTGAAAACTACGGCTGGACTCGACTGAGCCTAGCACCCTCCGCAGCTGGAAGCTCAGGCTGCTCAACTCTTGGACCTGAACAGTATTATGAAAAAGACGGAATCAGCGAACGTTGAATAGAGTGATAACCATACTATCTAAAGCAGTAAAAGTAACAGGTATAATTATCTTTTCTAGTTACTTTATTTTATAGGTAATTCCTTTTCACCCCTTTTTGTCAACTTTCAGATTTTTCTTGATCTTGCATGTTCCTCGTGGGAACGATCTTGATTGCAGTCTTTTCCAAAGAGTAGAAGGTACACGTGGTGCTCTCCTGGCCGGGAGAGTCCCCCGTGGTAGTCCTACACCCAGTCAACCACCCCGAGGTCACTGTTAGACGTGGTGGTGACTACAGCATATGCGATAAGCGCACGGGTAGCTACCCCACACTGACACACTATTACGACCCGGTTCCCGAATCCTACAGGACCCGAGACCGGCTCGACTTGACTAATCTCAAGACCCAGTCATCCAACAAGAAATAACCAAAAAGTAGGAAAGTAAACCACATTCATTATACTAAGTAACTAATAGTAAAAGAATACAGCAGTAAAGGAAGTAAAAGCTGTTAACAATACATATCACCACCACAACAGTAAAGTAGAACAAGTACAGAATAGAAACGGTAACAACAGTCTAACTCACTAGTAAAAGGAAGTACAACAAAAACAGGAACTATTGCTGGGCTCTACTGGTCTCAGCTCCCTCTGCAGCCGGTGACTCGAGCTGCTCGACTCCTGAACCTATAAAAGGGGTACGAGTAAAACGGAGTCAGCGAACACTGAATAGAATTGTAACCAACTATCTAAAGCAGTAAAAACTAACAGGTAATTTTATCTTTTCCAATTAATTTATTCCGCAAGTCATTTCTTTTCACCCATTGGTTTACTTTCCAGATCGTTTTCTTGATTTCGCATGTTCCTCGTGGGAACGATTTTGATTGCAGTCTTTTCCGAAGAGTAGAAGGCACACGTGGTGCTCTCCTGGCCGGGAGAGTCCCCCGTGGTAATCCTACACCCAGTCAACCACCCCAAGGTCACGGACAGACGTAGTGGTGACTACAGTACGCACAATAAGCGCACGGATAGTTACCCCGCACTGGCACGTGGTCAGTCATTTCTGCTAGCGGGTACACCTAAAGTACAGTACAGAATAGTATAGGGCCTAGCCCTCTCAGTAACAAGGTCTAGCCCCTCATAACCAAACTAGAGTCTCGCCCCTCCACAGTCTGCTCACCCTCGTCTGACTACCCCAGTTTGCCCAGTGGGCCTAACAAGTCGGTGTAGGGTGGCTAACTGAACCCCGGGCCCCGTGGGGTGGCTACCTCTCTCCCTACACTAATAGCTCTCCCCGGTACAATGTACGCGAGGGCCAAAGAAGTCGATGTAAAGTGGCTAATCCTAATCTCGGGTCCCAATCTAAGGGTGGCTAGCTCCACTCTACACTAAACAGGGGACAGTCGCTCTCCTTGGTACCACGTACTCAAGGGCCAGCACACTTCCCACTCACATTTCTAGATCCATTCCATTTATCCACAGGAGCTCTACTCCTAATTTTCCCGTAGGGTTCATGCTCTTATTCCCCATGTTATTCCATACCAGGTTTCGTCATTCACAATTCCATTCTCAGATTATGCCATGCAGCTCGTATTTCCATAATTTACATATACCACAAGTAATGTCACAGGTAACTATTTAACTAACACAAGCATTTCATATTTCACAGGCAGCTCTTATTTATTAACAGGTAATTGTTTACATTTCTATTCATTCATTTAAAACTGCAATCTCAAACACGCATTCAAACAGTACAAGTACTTCTCGTCCTAGGATTCATGCCACGTCCTAAGTTTCTAGTTATCCAATTTCACATATGCATTCATGTCTTATAATTTAAATCAGGGGAAAACCACTCTACCAGACAATCCGAGAGTACTCGGGGCTCGAACGGCAGGCTCACATGCCTTTAAAGGCCACGAACACGCAACAGATCGAAATCCTATACCAAAGAACATAGCACAACGGAATGTTCAAAACAGTATAAAAGGCCTTCTAACATGTAGAGGAACTCACAAGAAATCCACAGATATCTTGTTTGCGTAAAACAGACCTCAAACGGACCCTAAACAGGTCAAAAATAGAACTGCAGACCTAAATCAGATGTCTGGCACATGGTTCGGACATCTTAAAAGTCACCAAGGTCTCACCTCAGGTTCCTGCGTCAACTTCAGACGTCCAGAACCCCTACTTGACCGTCTGGACCCAACTCCAGATGTCCGATCTCTCCTCCAGTCGTCTAGGAGTGCTTCCGGTCATCTGGTAAGCTGTCCAGACATCCGAAGCGCGTGGGAGGGCATGCTCCGCACCTTCCCGAAGCTATCCCTGCACACGACAGACGATATCTTCCTCTTTTAACCACGTAGATCGAAGCTGCGGTGCGACCTGCATGGCCGTAACCGCAAGAGGAACGTACCTTCGCAAAGCTCTGCTTTCAGACATCCAGTGTCGTCACCAAACATCCAACCCGTCGTCTGGACAACACGCCAGACATATGATTTTGGGAGAAACCCAGAACTAGACCGACCTCCTGCTCCTCTCGCCATGCGTAGCTGCGGCCTCTCCTCCTCGTCTGTAACTCCAGCTGCAGCAAAGTGTCAGGGACGTCTCCCATGATGCGCTCCTCCTCCCGCACGTGCCGCTCTGGCAGTGCGTCCTCCTGCGAGCTCCCACAAGCTTGCGAACACAAGCCCCTCCTCTCTTCACACCGCCTCTCCTCCTCGCCCCTCGCTCTCGCTCCCTCTCTCGTACTCGTCCCTCTCGCTGCAGTGGAGAGGAAGGAAGGAAGGTGGCGGTGGTGGAGTGGGGAGGAGAGGAAGGGGGGAGAGGGGTTATATAGGGAGTGGGGTCAGGGTTCGAGTGGAGGAGAGAAGAGGGAGAGAGAAAAGAGTGAGATTGTCTGCATGCAGCCAGCACGCAGACGCGAAGTTGCGTACAAAATTTTCAATTTCTAGACGTCTAGGAAGGAGTCTAGACATCTGACTGACAGTCCAGATGTCTTAAAAGGCTCAGAACAGAATGGGTCTTTACACACGCGGTCAATCGTTTCTGCTAGCGAGTACGCCCAAAGTACATCACGAAACAGTATAGGGCCTAGCCCTCTCAGAAACAGGGGTCTAGCCCCTCATAACCAAACAGGAGTCTCGTCCCTCCACAGTTCGTGCACCCTCGTCTGACTACCCTGGTTTGCCCAGATGGCCTAACAAGTTGGTGTAGGGTGGCTAGCTGAACCTCGAGTCCCGTGAGGTGGCAAGCTCCCTCCCTACACTAGTAGCTCGCCTCAGTACCGTGTACACGAAGGCCAATAGAAGTCAGTGTAAAGTGGCAAATCCTAACCCCGGGTCCCAATTCAAGGGCAGCTAGCTCCGCTCTACACAAAAAGGGGACAATCGCTCTCCTTGATACCACGTACTCAAGGGCCAGCACACCTCCCATCCACATTCCAGAATTTCCATCTAACCACAGGGGCTCTACTCCTAACTTCCCGTAGGGTTCATGCTCATGTTAACCACATTATTCTGATCCAGATTCCATCATTCACATTTCAGTTGTCGTTTATATACATGCAGCTCGTATTACCACAATTTAATACATATAACTAATGATTTCATAGGTAACTGTTCAGTTATCTCAGGCAGATTATATTCTAACAGGCAGCTTATACTTATTTACAGGCATTGGCTAATAGTTTAACTTATTCATGTATACAAATTCAATCAAGCAGTACAATTGGTTTATTCATTTCTCTGTCCTAGGATTCATGCCACAACCTAGGTTTCCAGTTGGCTAATTCCACAGATACATTCTTATTTAATGTAATTAACAGGGGTGGACCACTCTACCAGACAATCCGGGAGTACTGGAGGCTCGAACCGCAGACCTAGGCGCCTCTGCGAGCCCCAGACATGCAACAGGTCGAAGTCTTATACCAAGGAATACATCACAAAGGAAGATTCAGAACAGTGTATAAAGGTTTCTAATACATAGAGAAACTCACAAGGAAATCACAGATACTTCGTTTGCGTAAAATGGATCCCGATAGGACCCCAAACGGGTCAAAAACGTGTCTACAGACCAAAATCAGACATCTGGAAACAAGTCCAGACGTCTTAAAAGTTACAGAATCTCACCTCAAGTTCCTGCGGTGTCCTTAAACGTCCAGGACTCCCCTACGATCGTCTGAAAGCGGCTCTAGACGTCGGACCACTCCTCCAGTCGTCTGGAAGCACCTCCGGTCGTTTGGTGAGCTGATCGACGTCCGAAAGTGCATGGAAAGGGGTTCCGCGCACCTTCCCAAGGCTGCTCCTGCATGCGACATAGCAGCCACCTAAATGAGCTAAACATATCTTCTACGATGCGGCTTGCATGGCCATAACCGCGGAGAGAACATACCTTTGTGATAAGGGTGCTTTCAAACGTCTAGTCTTGACTCTAGACGTCCAGACGCTCAGCCGGTCGTCCGGACAGCACTCCAGACGTCTGATACTAGAAAAGTTCCAGTATTAGACCGCACTCCCAGCGCTCCTCTCCACGTTCTGCCGCGTTTCTCCTCGCTCCGCTGCAGCTCCAGTTGCTGTAGGTGGTCGAGGACGATGCTATGGACCTCCTCCTCCTCCCGTACGCGCCGTGGCGGCTGTGCGAGCTCTGACGAGCTTCCACGAAGCTCCCAACCTGGGCCTCCTCCTCCTTCTCACACACTCTCCTCCTCCTCACTCTCACGCGCTCTCTTGCTCACCTCCTCCCACCGCTCCTCCGCGCACTTTGATGGTGGAGATGTTGGTGTGTGGAGTAAAGAGGAGAGGAGGGGAGGGTGGCCTTTATAAAGGCCGAGGGTTAGGGTTCTGCAGGGGGAAAGGGACGAGGAAAGAGAGAGAAGAAGTGTTCTACGCACCGCCCACGCGCAGAATGCAGGATGCATACAAAATTTTAATTTCCAGACGTTCGGAAAAGGGTCCAAACGTTTGGCCAGACATCTGACTGACACTCCAGATGTCTTAAAAGGCTAAAAGTGAGATGGGTCTTTACATCATAACAAACTTAAAGGAAGTTTCGTCTCCGAAACTTGAACTAGCTAGGGTGCGAAAAGAGGAACATAAAATGCATAACAAACTTAAAGAGGACCGAAGTAGGTCCGAAAAAATGTACCCTCAAAAAGCTCCGGGTACCACTCTCATATTGCCACCTCAGGCTCCCAAGTAGCCTCCTTATACCACTGACTTCTCCACAAAACCTTCACTAGGGGTACTTGCTTCCGTCTCAAACTCCAAATGGCTCTGTCTAATATCTGCACTGGTCTCTCGGGGTAGGTCAGGTCATCACTCACCTCGACACTCTCGTGGCTCAGAATGTGACTAGGATCGGCGACGTACTTCCTGAGGTTGGACACGTGGAACACGTCGTGCACTCTAGAAAGCTAGGGAGGAAGGGCAAGCCGATAAGTAACAGGTCCTACCCACTCTAGGACCTCAAAGGGCCCCACAAACCTCGACGCAAGCTTCCCTTTCACCCCAAAACGCTGCAAGCCCTTCATGGGCAAAATGCGGAGAAAGACGTGATCCCCAACCTCGAACTACACCTCTCTGCATTTCTGGTCAGCATAACTCTTCTGCCTGCTCTTAATAGTGCAGAGTCGTCTGTGGATCCGCTCTATCATCTCCTAACTCTGCCGAATCAGCCTGGGGCCAACCTCCCACTTGGTCCCCACCTCGACCCAACTCAAGGGCGCAGTACACCTCCTTCCGTACAAAGCCTCATAAGGTGCCATGCCGATGCTCGAGTGATAATTGTTATTATATGCAAACTCTGTCAGGGGTAAATGCTCTTCCCAAGAGCCTCTCCAGTCCAGTACACAGGCAAGCAAAAGGTCCTCAAGTGTCTGTATGGTGCGCTCTGACTGTCCGTCCGTTTAGGGGTGGTATGCGGTACTGAACCTCAACCGCGTCCCCAAAGCCTGCTGAAACTCAGCCCAAAACTGGAAAGTAAAATGGGTATCCCTATCGGATACAATCTCACGTAGAACTCCGTGCAAGCATACCACATCGTAAATGTACCTCTCTGCCAACTGTGCTGGTCCCAAGGTGACTCGGATCGGCAGGAAACGTGTCATCTTCGTCAACTCGTCCACTATCACCCAGACTACGTCGTATCCTCGCTGGGTAACAAGTAGACCCACTACCAAGTCCATGGTGATGCTCTCCCACTTCCACTCTGGCACAGGAAGTAGCTACAACGGCCCAACAGGCCTCTGGTGCTTAACCTTCACCTGCTGGCACACTAAACACTGCTGCACGAACTCACCCACATCCCGCTTCATCCCTCTCCACCAAAAGTCGCACCTCAAATCATGATACATCTTTATATTCCCGGGATGTATGGTGAACCTGGACCCGTGTACCTCCGTTAAGAGCTCTCTAAACAACTTATCGTCCCTGGGAACACACAAATGTCCCCTCATACGCAGCACCTCGTCTATAAAAGAGAAGTCTCCTGGATCAAATCTTGTCTTAAGAAATTACTTCAATACTCTTGTTGCCTTGCACCCATCGAAGCAAATTACTTCAAATCTTGTCTTAGGAAAAAAATATTTTGAATGTTTTTAAAGTCGCCATATGCAAGTTTGCCAAAGCACGACTTGCTAAGGCAAAACAAAGCAATATGTTACCACCATCGACCAACAAAATTGTCTGATACCACTTTCAAAATCCAACATACCACACACTATTGTGATTAGGGACAGAGGGAGAATTGTACATGTAGAGATTGAGCTTGGTCTTGGCTTGCTTTTAGGTAAATCATATATGTGGAGGAATTTCAATTGTGGAGGAACATATATGCTGAAAATTTCAATACAGTAATGAACCCATACCAAGTTTGAATCAACTGAAAATATGTTTTAAGTTGACAGCACATAGAAACACCGATGAAATGATAGATATTGACTTAAAATTTGAAGAATCGATATAACCATAGAAAGGTTATGGAGGCAGCCACTCTAACTGTTATCACAGCTAGAATGGTTACAATGCTTTTAAATTTATTGTGGATTGTGGGTTTGAGCCTCCTCTTCTTGGTTGATTGCAGCATATTTTTAAAATTTTAAAAGTGAAGAATTTGAAAATTCATGTTATATCCTTTAAAGTACAAATAATATTGTATATATTATATAGAACACATAATTATTCGTATAGATGTGGGTCATGAATGTTGCCTCCAATTCTTTATAAGGTGATACGTGATCTATTTTTCATATCAAACAATTGGCTATTACTTGTAGAGGTTACTTATTGAGTGCGGAACCATCTACAAAGAGGGGTCCAAGATGCATGCTAGTATGAAATTTTACCGTTGCATTATAGAATTGTCCAAACAAATCTTGAATAACTATATACATTCAAAATCATCTCGTAGTTACTGATTGTTCTTAGAGCGAGCTACATACAACAAATGTTACATGAAGGTACAAATGTCTTTCAATATGTAAATATCATTAAATATTTGTTTTACGATGAGACAATAAAACATTCTCTAGAGCACACTTGCCTGTGCAAAGCATGGGGTTATAACTAGTTTAAAATAAGAAGAAAGCTCATATTATTGCATCTAACATTTTAAATAATAAATGTGAATGTGGACAGGGCTTTCTTACCTAGATGGACTTATAACTATATCGTATCTCCATCTCAGTAGTTTCGCTGTCCCATTGATGACATTGGATCGAAAACACCAATCGAAAACACCGGGCCAAGTCTAACCTGATCTAGTCCATGAGCCGAAATGTTCGATCCAACCCTAACCCAATATGGATTTGGCTAGATCGTGCTATCTCATTGAAGGAGGGGAGGAGGGGATTGATTGGCATAGGGGTGGGGTGGAGGGGGAACAAACAAGAGAGGGATTTTTGAAATTAGAGAATCTGGAAGAGTTTTTTTGAGGCTTAGGTAGTGCTTCACCGGACCAAACCAGCTGAACAGCATCGAAAAAAATAGATCTAAGCCCAACCCAAGGGTGACTGGACCAAAGCTTGAGCCGTACCGAATTGGCTCAATGGCCAAACCCAAACTTTACCCAAAAATTGGTGAGTTAGGCAGATAGCGAGGTCTATTTTTTCAGCATCTAAAAAAGAAATAATTATTTTGTACTTCCGTCCAAAAGTTTCTGGTATCGATTCCTGGAGATCACGTGTCCGTGTCTCAACTATGTTCCGTCTACATCAGAAAATTATCGCGCACCAAAATATCAAACTATATGCCGTGCATTTCTTGACTCTCTCAGACCATAAGGTCGCTCCTACGAAAAGAGAATAAGAGGAAGATGATGGGAATAAAGGTATTTGTCCATTTCCAATGGATCTACACATCGTCCAACGTTGCAATTATTAATCTCTACAATGGGAAGAAAAAAAAACCAGTAAAAAGAAAGGGTTCTTCGACATTGCGGATAACAGGAAGAGTCCCCAATGGCCTCCATCAATTCCTCACTCTACTCTTCTTCGACCACCATCAGCACCACAGCCAAACAACACAAGCCAAACCTACCAAGAGAAGTCTCTCAACTTCACTCTTTCGCCACTTATAGTTTCCTCCCCTTTTCTTACAAATTCCTGGACCAATGGTTCCCGAACCTCCCTTGTACAAAGAGTTTCCAAAGTGTATTACGTCAAAAATAGAGTTAAAAGAGTTTGAATCGGCTGGAAGCTCTCACCTTTTTACTTGGTATCTGCATCTATTTACCTCTGGAATTGTTTGCTTCTCTTACCAATTTCTCATGCAATATTTCTAATGCGATAACCTTATGAGTGTCAGAACTCAGTGCTTCTAATTAAGCATCCAAACTCTTGCATCTGCCATGAAAAAGTATGATTTCTCACTTATGTGGCTATTATATAAGTGTAAGACAACCATATGATTTCTCACCTATGTGGCTATTATATAAGTGTAAGACAACCATGCTATGGTTGAGACCGAAAGACATACATGAAGACAACCATACTGCTCGATGTGGCCATATTGTGGAACTCAACTCTAAAATTTTAAAATTCTATATCCTTTTGTAGATTGTATATAGCAATTAAAGATGTAAGGCAAGATAAAAACACGTGGAATTACAAAGGATGGAACTGCGAATACGATGGAGGAGGAAGAGCCATTAGTGTGTGTGGAGAAACGGTAGAGATTGTATAAGCCTCGGAGCTCTTCTTCCCTATACGTAGAAAAAATATTTGTGAGGATAATTGGAAAAATATTTGTGGGCGGTGCGATGAAGTGTGCTGGTGGCCCGTAGGGGTAAATGGGCCTGTCGTATGAACTAGCTATTGGGCTTTTTCTTCGTTATTATATCTGTGTTTTTTTTTTCTTTTCTTTTCTTTTCTTTTAAATTCCCCATACACCATCGTTTTGAAGGCGTTGTGGTTATCACGTGGCACGAGTGATGGATCCTCTCTTTGCATGCACGTTAGTTGAGGTGTATCTGTCTCAATGCCTCAACTTTGGCTCTGTTCTTTCCAAATCATTCCTTGTGTGGCAGGGAAGGAATCGACGAATGGTTACCGAAAGAGGACCTGATTGTGATTACGACAATACGCCGTGAAAGCATATTTGGACGTAAACACAAACGAGAAACTTCATTTCTTATTTTCTAAAAGAAGATGACACCCATTTTTAGATATTACTTAAATGGTGATTGATTATGTAATCTTATATATATTATAATATATTTTAAAACGTGCCATCCTTATTTATATTTTCATATAAAAATAAAATAAAATATATCGATTGAAAATTAGAATCAACATATTAAAAATAAAAATCAACTGATTAAAAATAAATTAGATCAACTCAAAATCAAAACACAACGATTGAAAATTTATTTCAACCAGATGAAAATCAAAATACATCAGTTGAAAATGAAAATATATTGATTTTTCATTTGGAATGTAATTTTTTACTTATAAAAAGTAATTTTTTACTTAAAAAATAATTTTTCATCTACGGAAAATAATTTACATAGGTGAAAAATTAAAATATGTCATTTGGAATCGTCACTCTTATTTCGTACATTGTAAAATACGTTGCAACATACAATTGATTACTCTTTGCCAATCTTATAAGTCTAACACCCTAAAGGAATTCATTCAGTTCCAATGGCAAAAATAGAAGTTAGCCTTCTACATTTATCACCATGGTAACCCACTTAATCCTTGCTTACCTTTTATTGAACCAACCAATTCAAAAGTGGAGCTCATACTCTACCAATCCATTCGAAGTTCCCTAACATCCAATCAGACAATGCTGAAGCATACGACTAGGGTTCATGTAAAATAGACTATTCCTCTCGAAATTTGCTAATACATCCTCTGATATTGATTGATCAAAACAAATTGAGTTTTATCCTTTTAAGGGGTAAGTCCCTGTACTTTAGGGTTAATTTACAATAAGGATTAGCTAATTTGTGTTAATTTTTTTGTAACAAAAGATAACTTTTATTTGTATTTACTTGAGAATGGAAATTAATCATTATTTGTGTTTATTGAACAAAAATTAAAAATGATGGTTAAACGTGGAAGGAAAATATTTATATGAATATAAGAGTTATAATAAAGGATAAGACTAAAAAGATATGTTTATCTTTGATATGATAGGTAAGTTAATTTTTTTTTTTATTTATATTAAATTAGAGGGACATGTAAAAAATCACATGCAAGAGCAGATGAAAGAAGAAAGATAAAATAAGAATTAACTTATAGATTATTTCAACCCCTACCTTAACACCGGTTGGGATAATATAGATTAGTAAGGCAAATAAGAATCAGATCATCTACTGTAAACACAAGATAACCCTAAAAAATAAGAGTCATCCCCTTCTTTAAGCTAGGCGTTAGAGTTGTAATAAATCGTGGGAAGCAAAAAAACAATGGTGGTTGTGAGATCGAAGGCTTTTTGTGATTTCCCACCCCTTTTTTTCTAGCACCGTATTCCTGAAATTGAGATAAATGGTTAAGCTCAGATAAGGGACCACTTTTTGCTGGCTGGCTGGACTAGATTGCATCATGTGGTTTGAGCCCAGTTGGGACAAACCAGAAAAGCTAGGGCAGAAGAATTACGACATGGTGAATACAAGAACATAATGTTTATGGATAGAGATATGCAACAAGCTCATATAAAATTGCACTGAATCTCTTAAGCAGGTCCCATTCGCAGCGAGTGATTTATCCCACAAGAACCTATACCTTGTATCCTATCTAACAGCTGGTGACAAAAACACTAAGGTTAAACCCCAATATAGACTCCAAATCACCCACAGGTTGAAAAACAACAGAAATAACAACAAAGTCTTCTCCCACGGTAGGTGAGATCAATTACAATGATTCTTTACCTTCAGATCTATTTTAAGTTATTTCTAGACTTAAATTAAGAGTTTGAAAAAAAGAAAAAGAGAAAGCTAACAAAAAAATATATGCACTAAAGTTTGACGGAGAAAAATAAACTGACATTACAATTCATCTCTTCAAAGATGGTCATGCCATAGAAACCAAACAAATACAAGCAAATTCCAAATTTATAGGACCGTGACAAACCAATATCCTGTTTCCATGTCCTTTGCAACATAACTTCTTCAGGGTATAATTATACACCAGTCTGTTATCTCTTAATCTTTGCATGTTCCAAACCCGGTGCTATTTGTAGCTTTGCACAAGCAAACTGCATGATAAAGGTACATGGCATGTTCCTTTTCTTCCATCTCCTGGTATTCCCTCTTACAACACCCATCATTGTTATTGTGGCTTCCACAGACGAATTAACAACGTAGAAGCACGTAAATAAAATGCACGATCAAATCCCGATGGTTAAACGGCCAACCTTGAATGAATTCCATGTGGGTGACAACAGAGATGCTTACACAGCGCGTATCCTGTCCAAGCGATCCATACTCTTTCGTGCCTTCTCAAGTTGCTCAGTGTTCTTCATGGACTTCTCTATGCAATCGACACTCCTTCGAGACTTATCAAACTGCTCGAAAATGTTTAGCTTGTCTTGTTTTCCAAAGTTGGTAAACCTGAAATCATCCCTTCGCAATCCTCCTGTGCTTGCTCTTGGCTTATCTTTTCGGTCTGTGCTCCTTCTTGCGCTCTCAAAACAGTCAGTGCTCCGCCGAGAGGATTCAAACCCTTCGGTATGCTTTGTCCACATAACCCGCTGAGAGGGTGGCTTTTCAACAGTTGATATAAACTTCTTAAGGTGTCTCAGATAGGAAGGGAAGAGTTCCAGGTCACAATGGTTTCCACCTTTAAGCCATAATGGTTCATATTTCTCTTTGCAAAGTTCCCAAAGTAGCTTGCCATGAGAGAAGTCCACAACTTCATCTGCTGTTCCCTGGAGATTAAATAGTCAACATCAGGACTTGGACCAGAGAAATGTCACTTTTGGTATCAAATAAGTATTTAACTACACGGAAGGGGATGGAAAGTAGTAATTTTGACATGTATGCGAATGTAAACATGCAGAAACCAATCAAGTCATGAATTCCGAAAAGCATATAAAGAAAATTTATCAAGAAAGTCAGTTTATTGTACCGGTCACCGGAGAATTGGGAAAACTTCAGAAATATTAAAGTAAAAAAATGCCACTTGTTAACAAAAATAATTACTTTTAAAAACTTCTAAGTTCAGACGAACTGTGGTTATGTGCATCAACAGGAAATATAATTGCACAGCAAAGGAGATAAGACAGGTATGAGCCATGCAATGTGTACCTATCTGTTATACAGAATACATACTTGAATAAAGCCAGAGAAATTGAAAAAGAAATTATGGCATATTGAATATCATAAAAGACTTGAAGAAAACTAAGACTGCTTGGTAAGTAGGGAAAACTGGGGTACAAGACACTTTGCTTATGCAGTACTTCTTAACATTTCATTTAATTATCTAATTTTAAGCCCTATACAGTGCTAAGGAAGCAAAGATGCTCAGACAAAAGGAGAAGGGTAATATTGTGGAAGAATTTGATCAACATGGTATGTACACAAATTGGGCTACTTCAAAGTGCATTTCACTGATCTTAAAAGTTCGCAGAAATTCTAATCCAAAGAAAAAGCTAATTAAGAAGTGCTCTAGATGGTAAATCTTGAGAGAAAACTAAACAGCTATAACCAAATCGAAAAACTTTCTTCATATTGATCAGTTTTGCTATCAGGATACCTTCAGCCTGCTGGCTGAAACCAAGGTTTTGTTTCTTTTTCCTTTTGAGGGTAAAAAGGAAGGCTACCTCAAATTTAGTAGCCTTTCTCTATGTGGCAAGTCCTTTGGGATATATTGGTCAATTTGGCAGATTCTTTCTAGTTGCGTGACTATAGGTCAGGTCAGTTTACATGCATATTATGGGAATATAGCAGCTAGCATGACATGGATTTGCAGAAAACATGTGCAGATGCAAGTAGATGTCAATGTATGTTTCAGGCTACCTCTGGTCTATATATAAAAGCTTTACTGAATGCAGTCTACGAAATATGACTCAGATGTCCATGGAAGGCAGCTTTCCAGATTGCTATAAATCCAAACTTTCAGATTGGAAATGGAAGAAATGCTGAAAAGGTAAAATGTAATTTTGCAAACATTTCATCTTATGTTAATGGTGCAAATCATGATTTCAAATTAGTGATTTAAATGTCGGCGACATGCTGATGAAATGGCGATTTTGAAAATATGCCATGTCAACAAGCTCAAGTTATCGAAACGCAAGTGTTTCGCCAGCATGCCGATGAAATCGTCGGCATGCCGCCAGTAAGCTTGGCATGCCAACGGCATGCTATTGCTCTTGCTATTATTACTTATGTTACACAGGTTATGTATCGACATATTATATATTAAGTAAAAGATACGATTTAGGGCTTAAATGTAAATACTTATCCATTGAAATAGTTATTTTTAAAATTATAATCATTTTGACTATTTCTGTCATTTTTATCCGCATGCCAGCAAAATATGCATTTAGAAATTTATCAAAATGACATCGAAATTGATATTTCGAACCTTATTTCAAATGTCCTCGCATTCCACAATGTCACATCATTTTTTACAGCTTGAGATGTGCCGACATAACTGGATTATTGAGTTTCCAGAATTTCACTGATATTGCCAGTAACATTGCAGCGAAATATGGTGTGTCACATTTGAACAAAAAATGAAAGAAAATTTTCCATGGGTACAACAAAGGGGGTAAATAAACTGGGTCCTTCACTGTGTAGATATCCCACTTTCTATTCTCTTCACTTTCTAGCTGCAACGCTCCAGGCCTTCAAGGCACCTCTCCTATTTTAGAATTCAGACACCCTCAACCTTAAAGCCTTCATCCCCTCCATGTTTCCTCCATATGCACTCATCTAAATCTTCTTCAATATTCATTTTCTCGTGACTTCACTGTCTTCATCCATCTCCAGGGTTCCAGCTCATACCACCTCCAACCAACAAGGATCTTCAACGCAGTTTTGATGATGTCAATTTTCAAGGTAACAGGTAGAATTTTATGGTTTCATTTTCTATTTTAAAAATGTCTGATACTAGTTGTTGCTTAGATGTTCATTACTTCACTACCATGTTATCTTATAGACATCAATTTATTTGACTTGTCACTCAAAAATCCTCCTATCCTCCCATTTACATACTAAGAATGCAGATTTTCTTTATTAATACATTTGCTAACTTTTTTAATATTTAATTTTGTGTTCATTTGCAATGATTCCCACTTCTACAAGATTTTCCTGACATGCCATTGAGACATGGTAAAACAGCATCAACGTCAACTCTTAAAACCTTGGTGCGAATTGAAGCAGTATGAGTCAAAGTGTCAAAAAATACATGACATGGCAAAACTAAAAAAGCATTTTGTGAAAGTTGCAACTACTTCCATATATCAGATTTAAGCAGATTGCATAGATAGTTAACGAAGTACTTACATGAATCACTAAGACAGGGCACTTCACAGAAGGAATTTTGTCAATATTCTGCCAAAACAATGAATAAATCAGCAAATAAAACAAACATTACATAGTGTTGATGCAGATCACCATCAAAATATTTAAAAGACTACCTTGTAGATGTCAAACCAATAGGTACGCTTTACAGGGTACATTACTCGCAGCCCTGAAAGTATAGGACTGTGCAGAACAACAGCCCTTAATCGTGGCAAGCGCATGGCAAGATCCAAAGTTGGTCCACTTCCAACAGATTGACCATAAAGTATAATATCTTCCTGCTTGGCACCAAATCTCTCCTGAAGGCACTTATAAGCTGCCTCAATATCAGCATAAGTGTTCTGTTCACTTGGCTGACATAAACAGTAAAGAACATCAACATTGAATTAGCATGCACTCTCAAATTTACTAACAAAGCTGGTAAGGGAAAATTTGAAAAACCTTTCCGGATGATTGCCCATAGCCAGAATAGTCATACCTGCATCACAATAAAAAATTTGCCAAATTATGATATAAAACAGGAAATTACTCTAATGATGCCCATGCATCATTTCACTAAAATACCATTATATGGGGAAACAGGACAAAAGCAGCAAGCTCTGAAGATTAAAACAAATACTTTTGTATATATTTCCTGTTATTATGCTATTATCGGGAATGCCATCTCAGGATCTTGCATTTATGAGATTAGCTATTTTGGATTGGGATTCTGTAAACCACTTCTGCACTTACAGAGAAGAGAACAAAAAGTGTCTTCTGCTACCTACTAAAAGTCTGTAATCCTCTTCTTCAGGAGTGAAAAAAACACTTTTATGCAAATTGAAGAAATCAACGCTTAGAGAGCTAACTATAATAATCCCATTGCAGATATTGAGGTTGACATAACTCCCATGCTAATAGGCAACCACTATTAACTCCACCAGGTAATTAAATCTTGAGCTAGGTATTTAACGTCCAAGAACACCTACATGGTCAATACAATCTGTTGGCTGTCAAATCTCATTTCTCACCCAGAGAGCTTCACCATGCACTGTTTGACTTTATATACATCAATCATACGTAAACAGAGGAATAGAAGCTGAGGTAGAAATTATATTTATATCCGCTTCCCATGTGGGATATGACACCTAAACTAACTCTTTCTTTCACAATCAAATGGCTTAAGACAGTCTCAATCTTGATTTTAAAATTACTCCTGTTCTTTAGATGTCACATCCTCATATTGATGGTGAAGACTTGGTGGAATCTGAAAAGCTTTAGCTATATTGAAGGGCTTTAAGGGTAAAACAGATGACTAGAATCACTCTTCCCTCCAGTTTGACTAAAATATTGACTTCAAATCCTGATTGAACACAGAATTTGAAGGAATGTTTTTCAGATAATCCTGGTTCTAACAGGAATTCAGTGATCAAGTTGTCGACGGCATGCCGGTGGTGTGCCAGTGATAATGGGGGTTTGGGGAGAATGGCCGTATTGACATGCAATAGTTGTCATGTCGATAATGTCACCGATAACCTCAATAACCTCTCAATAATCTTAATATTTTGCCCATACATATTTTCTTTGTGCCTTGTTGCTACTCCTGCGTGTTGCTGTCATTGCTGCTGCTCAAGGGTGTGTTAGAGGAGGATGACAACAGCAGAGAGTCGTGAGTGATCCAATATGCACACTTGGAAATTTATTGGCATGGCGTCGATATTGGTACTTACAACCTTGCAGCAATTTTCATCATATTAACATAATTTGTGGACCGTGAAGTGGCTTTAATTTTCAATTAAGTCATCTCAGCCAACTATTGAACACAGCAGATGCTATCTTCTGATGTATAAAGACTAGTCACATTTGAAACTGGATCTGCTTCCAGTTTAACTTGAGATGTTTCACCTGGTTAAAAGCAATGCATGCATGACCGTGTTTGCATATAGATAGATGGCATAGTCCAGTCATGGCAGGGGTCATTGATGCAAAAATATTTGCACTTCTACATGTTAGTTTGAACCTAATTCCCTACTGTTCTTCTGATGATGAGTTAGTTATACATATAACCAGGCACCTATAACTTACAATATTGAGTCTCTTCTCCAAAGAAAAGTGAACATGAAATCCACAAAAGTTACACTTACAATATCAAGGAAAAGGTGGTTACAGCTAGGACTAAAGGAACACTCTGTTATTTGTTCAACCATTTGAAGCCAGTGTTCCAGTCACAAATATTTGTAGTAGCTAAAACATTATATTCAAGCTGCAAGGCTAGTGGGCAACCCACAGCAAAAACTCCCAACCAATGATTTAAATGCCGATGACATGCCGGCATGGATATTATATCGAAATGTTGGAGTTTCGTTGGCATGCCGATCCGACAGATGCCGATGTCGATGAGCCTGTTGTGCACTGCACTACTGTCTGTTCTAGCTTGCATGTTATCCCAAACACACACTGTCCTCCTTCACATTCAGGTTGTATGCTATCATTAACACACACACATTGTCCTTGTTTGTATTAAGGTTGCAACAAACACTGTCCTCGTTTACCTTGAGATTGTTGCAACACATGCACGTACACAAACACACATTGCTACATAAGTGACATTTGATTTTCTTGAAATTGACATCATTTTGATTATTTCTATCATTTTTATCAGCATGCATCGACATACCCTTGACATTTCCACGGACATACCCATTAAAAAACAGGCATTTCCACGACGTACCCTTAACATGTCGGCAAAATACACACTTCCAATTTCATCTGCATGACATTCGAAATCGACATTTCGAACCTTACAACCCCAAGCTACTCCACTAGATAAATCATGGTCATCTCAAATGCTCAATCACGTGTGTTGTTGGTTTAAATTTTATTCTTTGATATAAAGATTTGCCCTTTTTTTTTTTTTTGAGAAAGAAAGACTTGCACTTTTGCCATATATAAAAGAAGTAACAATCAGTGGTGCTCTAATTAATAAAAAAATATAGATTTTGGGAATAATCCTGGCATGCCTATCCTGTTGGAAAGATAAAGCAGCATCTTCAATCCGGAGACAAAAACAAAGGATACATCTAATCAACCATTAATTAATGCATTTAAGTTCAAAGAAGTAGAAGTTTAGAAGGAAGAGCATACCCCACAGAGATCAATTCAAAATAAATGACCCCAGACAAGTTGTGCGGACATGAAGAATGAACAGTAAACACTAAAAAGTAGCATGCATCACACTATGGTACCGTACTCAGTCAAAAGAAAGTCAAAAGCCAGGAATCCAATTTCAATCTCCTATGTGTCCCATAAAACAAGGAAATCCAACCCACTAATTCCATTGAGGCATAAGAAGGAAGAAGAGGGAGGGGGAACAGAAATGTAGGGAGAAGTATAGTTGTATGGATGGTGATCGAAATCCTGAGATTCAAAGTATCCGACTTAAGAGTAGAAATGATCGAATCTCCTACGTAAGTGGAGGGTCAGATTGTGGGATTCAAGCAATCACACAATAGACACAAGGATTGATTACTCAGTTCCACTGCGAGAGGTATACATCTGGAGGGAGGATGGTGTTCCCAACTATGCACTATAACTTGCAAGATTACAAGGTTTTCAATCTCTCAATTTCTCTCTCGAGTTACTCAGGGGAGGGCCTCGAAGGCTTCTCTCCACTATTTATAGTGCTGGAGTTAGGCCTCCAGCAAGATCTTATGAGCAGATAAGTCACTTTACAAGGTACGAGCTTTGTCAGATTATTAATTGCGGTGGCCATGTCAGCATTTATTGAGGGTGTGGCCCTCCTGTACTTTCGTCGTCGCTTTCAACGGATAGGATCCTTTAGGTCCGGCTATGTCTAGGCTTTCCATATGCTGGCAAGTTGGATTCCCGGATCCGTCTATGCAAGAAGACTTTCTTTGGATGTAGGCGGGTTGGATCCACAAGCCCGCCTGTATCCAAGTCTTTCTAAGTCAGATCCTTCTTTTCGGGCCATTCGCGGAGTTTCAGGTTAAAGGGCATTTTTTGCCTCTCATCATATGTCTCTTACTCTTGAGCCAGTAACTGCTTGGTGAGAGAGTAATGTTTAAAGTAGAAACTCCGCGATAGGTAATGCCCCCAAATGTTGCCCCGACTTTTTATTTAAGCAAAGGAGCATTTGTTATGTAGCGGGGTTTTAAGGGCAAATGCCTGTAGTTGTATCGACCTTAAGAGCTGATCTGAGGCGCGTCTGCCTGCTTATCATCGGCCTTAAGAGGCGATTTTGAGGTGCATTTGTCTACTTATCACCGGCCTTAAGAGGCGATTTTAAGGCTCATCCGCCTGCTTATCACCCGCCTTAAGAGGTGATTTTGAGGCGCGTTCGCCTGTTCGACTTTCACGAGTAATGGCCAGTTACATTGAGATTGATAGTATACCTTGTTATTTGAGAATACCGGCATTTATTGCCGTTATGATGAGGTGAAGGACTCAAGCGTCGTGGCTATCATTGATGGGACTACCTTGTCTGCGGTAGGGATATGCACGGAGGGGTATTAAATGTCCATAATGATGGCCGAGGTTTTCTTCGCTCTTGGGGGCATATTTGGAATCCGCACCAGATATGACAGGATTTGATTTTTTCGAAAGTTGCATCCCGCAAGAAGGGAACCACCCTCAGTAGGGGTTATATATAGGGGTGGTCAGTCATGGTTAATGACCTACCTACCTCGGAGAGCACTTACGTGGAGAGCTTTTACTCTTGGCAGGGCGCTATGAGGAGGCATCCTTCGTCGAAGCGTCATTGTGTTAAGGTCTCTTTAAATCAAGAACCATCATGTCAGGTTTTGCGAGCAGAGGTAAGTCCGTTGCCTCTTCCTCTAGAGCCTCTGCCGAGACTAGGGCTTTATACGGTTTTCCGTCGCACTTCCGTAGTCAGCCCACGATTTTGTCATTCTTGGGGGAATACGGACTCGGTGGAATACCGTTCTAGGCTTATGGGTCTGAGACCTGTATATGTTCAGACGGGACGAACGACATGTTTATTATATGTAAATACACTATACAGCACAGTCTACAGGTACCTTTGAACCCTTTTGTGTCCTCCTTCCTTTCCTTCTGTCGCCTTGCCCCTTCGTAGCTCAGCTTTAATTGCTAGCTGGTGTTGAACGCCTTTACTGCCCTCTGCTTTCATTTGGGGATTGCTCCCCGTCTTGTTTTGTTCTGCCTACTTTTTGGGCTAATGCCCCTGAAGGTAAAGAAGGACAAGCCTCCGCCAAGTACTTACACGCTGTACAACCGGCAGACTAGATACCGGATAGTGGATCTCCCCGATAGTTTGAATGGACAAGACCACCATTTCTTTTTTCTTTCCAACCTTGAAGATCTCGGAGTCCCTTACACTTAACAAGGTCCGCCTAAGAGGGACCAACTGCCTCGATTCGAGGAGTTTGACCCATCCATGCAGGCGGACGCAGAACAATTAATTTTGATTCGATTACTCGGTCAAAACTCAGGAGGAAGGACGTCTAGGAGGCATTGTCATGGGTGGCGAACTCGTTTCCCATGCCATGTGAGGGGGACGTAAAAATGGCTTTCGTGTCATACTTTGTGCTTGCCAATTTTGTATTAATTCAGTATTTTTAGTTCTTTTAGCTGCAGCTTTTGAGCGGTTCACTCGGTCGGTTGCGCCCAAGCGTCGAGGCGGTAGCTTAGCCTATCGCGAGTCGTGACACGGAGAGGAGGGGCTCATGGAACAGGGGGAGGGGAGTCAGCTCGCTTATCGGAAGGGGGCTGAAGCAAAAGGAGGCCCTCGAAGATGTCGCAAAGGAGCCGGAGGTCCCCTTGAGGTGGGCGAAGGGTCCTTATGTGGAGCTTCCGTAGGAGTCAGCAATGTCCTCTCCGCGGAGCCCTAACGAGGCCAAGGTGGAAGGTGTGCCTTCCGCTCTCTTGGCACCGTCCGGGCCGCCTGAGGTGATTACCCTCTATGACTCCTTTAAAGGTGCCTCTGGAAGTAGCTCGTTCAGAGGGTACTTCCGACTTCTTAGTTTCATCGTCTTCGCCGGGAGTGTTCGCCCTGTTAGCGCAGGAGGCGACTGGCACAGGCAGTGTTTTCAACCAGCCATACTACCGGTGAAGCTCTACAAGTGCCTAGGTTTTGGTGGATTCCACTGGTCGGAGGGGCTCGAGGATAATCGGCCATACTATCGGGTCCATTGCTGGATCCGTACTGGAGGGTACCCCTGGCGAGTCCAGACCCAGGCGTGTGGTGCCTGTGTAACCAGGGGCATCAAGTAATGCCCTCGGCTTGGAAAGACAGGTGCTAAGAATGATGTCGTGTCCTAGGTCACCTCTAGACCTCGGGGCATGAATTTAACCACGTGTTCTACTGCATACGCATGGTAAGCTCGTGGGGCCTGTCATTTGTTGACTAACTTTTTCTTGGCCAAACCTATTTGTATCCTGACGTGCTCGTAGTTTGCAGGTGAAAACACTTGGGTCATCCTTTATTTCGCGTGGCGACACTCCTCCGAACTTCCCTGGCCCAGCTGGTCATGGAGACGCAGTGGACCTGGCCATGCAGTGGGCCGTGACAACCAAGGCGGAGCATCGGCAATTGCTTCGCCAAGTGGCGGAGCCCGTTGTTGCTCAAGAAAAGATGGAGAGAGCGGCGAAGGAGGCCTAGCGGAAGGTCCACTCCCTCCAACAGGTGGCCAACGATGTGGGTCGGCTGGAAGGGGAGTTGAAGAAGGCCCGTTCAGCTTTGCGGGGGCCTCTCGCGCTAGTGAGGAGCTAGAGGAAAGGCTCATGAGAGTGCATAGTGCCCATCTGGAGGCTCTGGGGGACATGTCCGAGCACCTCTCAGCCACCTACACTAGCATCCACTCTTTGAAGGAGGAGGTGCAGGTGCTTAGGGCTGAACACTCCTCGTTCGTGGAGGGGTATGAGAGGGGTTCTTGAGGAGGAGCGCGTCTGCCTGAGCACATCGATTGATAGACTTGCTTCTATGCGAGCAAGCTAGAGAAGACGAAGGCGGACGCGGAGGAGCTGAGGGTTGACCTTGGCAAAACCCGGGAGCTTGCGGCGAAGAGGGGCCGGAGGGTAGTAGAATTGGAGGCAGAGGAGCCAGTAGAGGAGGCCGAGGGGCCAAAGCTAAATGCAAACACTAGCTACCGTTTATGCTACGCACCCATCAATGGAACCGAGCCGGGAAGAAGTTTCGCAAGAGATTGGGAAGCGCACACTGGCTACCGTGCAAGCCCTTACCAAGGGGAAGCATACCTCTGCTGAGGAGTTATGCGACTAGTCTATCAGTCAGTTGGTGTTGGAATACGATCGCCTCAAGGTTGCTGGTCTTTTTACCGATGACAAGCCCACGAAGCTGCCTACGAATCGTCCGGCTGAGGAGGAGGTGGCCCAGCCGGCTACCGAGGAGGTAGTCCAATCGATTGTCGAAGGGTAGCCAAACCGAAGGCTACCGATCCGTCTGCAGAGGTTATCAGCCCACTCCGCCTTCCACCTATGAGTAATGGGGATATGTTTGAGCCATGGGTGAAGAGCCCTTAAGCCTCCTGCTAATGTTATCCCTTTTTTTTTTTGCAGAAAGAGATGTACCAGGCAAAGCTCCTTTTTCGAATGAAAAAATCCCTTTTTTATTGCTCATGAGCATTCATATATGATACATTCGTAAGTTGCTCGCATGCCAGATGCAGGGGATGTCTCTACGATCTAGGGCTTGTAATTCGTAGAAATCCCTTGGACTATTTTTACGAATCTTGTAAGGCCCTTCCCATAATAGGTCTAGCTTTCCGCCCGATTGGCTTGGAATGGAGACTTCGCACTTACGTAGGACTAGGTCTCCTTGAGAGAATATTCGTTTATAAATGCGCTTATTGTAGGAGGCGGCTGTGGTTTCTTTATGCTTGAGTGTCGTCTCGGATGCCTTATCCCTCAGCTCATCCAGGAAATCTAAAGATAGGCGGACTTGATCATCGTTGGTAGCCGAGTCATAAAGTTGCATTCTGTAGGTAGGGAGGATTGTTTCAATGGGCAACCAAGCTTCCATGTCGTATACCAGGCTAGATCGTGTACGGCCTGTGGAAATCCTCTGGCAAGTCCTGTATCCTCAAAGAACGTCTGAAAGCTCGTCCGCGCATCTCCATTTAACTGAATTCAGCCGATATTTGAGCACTGAGATGATGGTGTGGTTTGTCACTTCAGCCTATCTATTCACATGGAGATGACCTACCGACGTGAAGCACAAACGAATGTCCCGGATAGCGCAAAATTCTTCGAATTTTTTTGCAGGCGAACTAGGTTCCCATTGGTTGTGAGTCACTACGAATCATGGCTATGTAGTGGGGTATCCCGTATCGAGCTATAATGCTCTTGCAGATGAAGGATATGACCCTATTAGCCGTGAGGTCGGCCATGGCCTTAGCTTCGACCCACTTGGAAAAATAGTCGACAGCCATCAGAATGAACTAGTTCTGAGCCAGGGCTAGCAGGAAGGGGCAAACAAAGTCCATGCCCCATTTTGTGAAGAAGATGGGCGACATTATATGTACTAACTTTCCAGGCGGCAAGTGATGCAGGGTAGTAAACCTCTAGCACTTGTTACACTTGCGCACGAAATCTTTGCAATGTTACTTTATTTGGGGCTAAAAGTAGCCCGCCTGGAATAATCGGGCTAAGAGCACCTTGTATCCTTCATTGTTCCCGCACACGCCTCCGTAGGCTTCTTGAAGGGCCTGGGCTACCTTTTCTTGGTTTAGGCAACGGAGCAAAAGGGTGGAATAACCCCACTTGTACAACAGTCCTATCAAAGTACGCTGCGAGGCTTTGAGAAGGAAGGCTCTAGGCCAAGGCTCCCTTAGGGGTAGCTCGCCAAAGGTTAGATAGGTAACGATAGGCATCATCCAAGAGGTAGACTACTCTATCGCGAACGTTCTGGGAGCAAGGACAGTTGACTCTTTCAAAGTCTGAAGGCAGATGTCCTCATCCTGTCCTTGAGGGATGGCAACAGCGAGTTTGGCCAACACGTCTGTCATGTGGTTGTCCGCTCGAGGCACCCACCTGATGGAGATAGTCTTGAAATCCGCCAGCTCCTCCCTGCCATTGTCAGCATATAAGATCATGTTCGGATCCCGAGCTTAGTATTCGTCGTTTATTTGGTTGGCGAATAGCTAGGAGTCCGTGTAAACCTCGAGCGAAGTGATCCCCATAGATTTTCTTACCCGGATGCCTGCCATCATGGCCTCATACTCCGCCTAATTATTTTATGGCGTGCTTATGAGTGACGCCATCTGAGGCGATTAGAGCTATCCTGACCCCAGACCTAACTATCATAGACGAGCCATCGACATACAGTCGCTAGGGGAGTGTGAGGAAGGCATCGGGACCTATGAATTCGACCACAAAGTCCACCAGGACTTGTGCTTTGATTGCCTTCCTTGACTGATATTTGACATCAAATTCAACCAATTCTATAGTCCATTTAATTTGCCATGCTAACCCCGTGGGCTTGTATAGCATTCGCTAAAGATGGTAGTCTGACAAGACCATTATTGTGTGGGTTTGGAAGTATGGGCATAGCTTTCAGACTGTGGTAATGAGAGCTAACCTCAACTTTACAATAACCATGTACTTAGCTTCCGCGCCTTGATAGGTCATGCTGACGAAGTACACGGGTCGCTGGATTCCTCCTCAGTCGCCGACTAAGAGGACATTGACGGCGGATACAAAGGTGGCTAAATATAGCGAAAGAATTTCCTTAGGTTGGCAAGCAATTAGAACGGGGGGACTTCGGAGTGCATTCTTGACTTCCTCGAAGGCCTTCTCGTAGTGGGGAGTCCAGTGGGAGGCATTATAGCCTTTGCCCTTCTTTATGCACTCGAAGAAGGGAAGACATTTGTCAGAAGATCGAGACAAGAATCGTCTCAATGTGACAATCTTGCTGACCAACAACTGTAGCCCTTTTAGCTTACCTGGCGGCTACAAGTCTTCAATCGCCTGATTCTTGTCCGGGTTTGCTTCAATTCCCCGGTTAGAGACCAGGAACCCTAGAAACTTATTGGCTGAGATCCTAAAGGTACACTTGTTGAGGTTCAAGCGAAGGCGAGTGTTCCTTAGGATCTGGAATACCTCTGCTAAGTATTATGAGTGTTGTGGGAAGTTTGACCCCTTCACCAGCATATCATCAATATACACTTCAAATGATTTTCCTATTATTTTGCGAAAATCATATTCACAAGGCGTTGGTACGTTGCCCCAGATTTTTTAAAACTGAAGGCATGACTCTATATTGGAACAGGCCCTTACCAGTGGTAAAGGAGGTGTGAGCCTGTGCGTTGGGGCGAGGCTGATCTAGTGGTAACCGCTGTAGGCGTCTAGGAAGAACATGTGAGATTGTCCGCTATAGGAGTCCACCAAGGAGACCACCCTTAGTAAAGGGAACTCGTCCTTTGGGTAGGCTTCGTTCATGTTGGTGAAGTTGATGCACATGCGTCACCGTTCGTTGGCCTTCTTCACCATTACGACATTTGAGAGCCATGCCGGGTACAAAGATTCCTTGATGAATCCTGCCTCCAACAGTTTCTGGACCTCAGCCTCGGCTGCCTACCATTGTTAGGCCAACTTGTGTCTACGTGCCTGTTTGACTACGTGGGTGCCCGCCTAGATATTCAGATGATGCTGAATCAGGAACAGGTCTACTTCGGACAAGTCGTTGGAGGACCAAGCAAAAACGACTGCGTTAACCCGAAACAGGAGTAGCAACTCCTGTACCACAGAGGGCACAAGATCCGCTCCGACTCAGATGAGCTTGACAGCGTCATTGTAATAAATTTGTATAGCCATAGCTAAAGAGCCTGACTGTAGTCCCAAAGTCGTTGTTTAATCAATTAGAATTAGCCCCTACTAAATCGCCTAGTCTTGGTTTCTTTTCTTACCCCATTTTCGTGACTTGGGGGGTTTGGCTCTAGGGACCACTCCAGCTCGATTCTAAGGAGCTCGCGCCTGGCAAACTGATCCTCGTACACTATTCCCACTCCGTGTGGAGACTGGAAAAGCATAAATTGGAAGTATGATGAGGGGATCAGTCAGAAGGCATGGGTGGTGGGGCAGTCGAGGATGCCGTCAACCCGGCCACTATGAACGTGGCCGTCTGGTTGAGGTGCATGTCCCCGTCACAGACAAACAAGGAGAGGCTAATCTCTCCTTTCGGCATCACCTTGTGATTATCGAATCCTACAATTGGGTGAATCGAAGAGAAGGGATCCTCCTCCGTGAAACCCAGATGGTGTAGGGTTTTCAGGAAGAGGACGTTCACGGCGCTTCCTTCATCCACGAGGAACTGGGGCTGCTGTCGCCTTGCTAACAAGAGTGTTACCAACAGTGGGTTGGTATGCTCCACCGGACTTGGGAGAGAGGCGAACGGTCGAGAGGCCGCCTACCTGATGAGACCTCTCTCACCCCACTTGGGGCGAACAATTGCCCAGAAGGGCTGAATTGCCGACTTGGAGTGGCGTTAATATCGAAAATGACTTCGACCTCCGCACCCATAGGGGTGGTTAGTGAATGTGTTGAGGCACTCCAAGCATAATCGTTAGGACCTAGCAGTGGTATTTAATTGGGGAGAGCAGGGGGGATACCGCCTACTCAAGATGGCAGGCCACAGCGTCGTTGGGCTCTGGGCCTTGGACGAGTATCATGTTAATCCCACGGAGATGCTAAAGCTTCTTGTGATAGTCTTCTGGGCCCTTCATAGGCCCCTTACCCTTCTCCTGGCCTTCGCTCCGCCTAACAAAGTGGGTCAGGTTCCCGTGCCAGATCTGGGACTTGATCTGGTCGCGCAGATCACAACAATCTTCAATGGCGTGGCCGTGGGCTTTACAATACTTACAGTAAGGCTCAAAGTCAGCCTTGTTCTTCATTGACTTAGGCGGAAGTAGCAAATCTTTGTCCGTAGACCATACCTTCGCCAACATGTCCTCTTGGTTCACGGCTAAGGGAGTGTACACTTCGAAAAAATCTCGCCTAGGTTGGAGGGGTTCATTGTTTCGGCCCTTACTTGGTTGATCATTCCTCTACTCCGGGAAGCTAGCCTTGCGCTTGTTGAAGCGGCTGCCTCCACAGATGGAGGTGGGGGTAGATTCACCCAAGACCCACTTCTCCCAGACTTGGCTAGCATCGTCTTCAGACCCTTCCGCCAGCCGGTTGCGGGAATGGAAAAAGTCATCCTGCTTCACAAATCTTGTAGCTTGGTCCTAGAGCTCCGCCATATCCCTAAACGGGAAGTCATCGATGTCATACAAAAACTTTTGAATCGAGAGTCTTGACTTGAAGTATTGAATGTCGATGATATCATAAGGCCGCTTGCACTTGAAGTATTGGGCCTTAAACCGATCCAAGTATGCCTAGAAAGACTCACTCTTCCATTGCTGGACCTTTGATAACCTTTCGGGGTTGTCTCTAACTCTCTGCTGCCCAGCAAAATACTAGCAGAACTTGTCCGCTAGTTCCTGAAAGTAGACGATCTGTCCGATCGGCAATTCGTTGAACCATTTATGGGCCATGCTGAACAGATATGACTGGAATACTCTACACGGTACCATCGGGGTAATCGTGTACCAACATCATCTGGCTATAACTCCCAATGAAGTTGTTGGGGTCTGCCATCCGTCATACAGGGCCATGATGGGCTACTTAAATCTCTCGGGCAAGAGAGCTCTCATCACCTCCTCAGTGAAGGGGTAGGTGGTAACATAGACTCACGGGTGTATGCCCTGCATGGCCCTAGTAACCTAACGGACGATCCCAGGGATCAATCCCCCGCTGCTGATTGTGAGATGTTGAGCCCCCGAGATTTCCTCCGATGATGGTGGGCGAGGAACTTTTGGTGGGTCAAGAGGAACTTCCCCCTGCTGGCTACTAAGCTCACGCTTTAACTTCTCGATCTATTAGCACAGACGTGCATTCTCATCCTCCACCGTGCGATGCCACGTCAATTGCTCGTCTTTGAGGTTGGCTGGTGGGGCTCCCCTGGTGGGGGTTGGCCGAACCCCCGAATATGTCTGGTCTCTAGGAGTTTCTCTGTGACTAAAATTTCTTCAGCCCTCAAAGCCGTCAGCTTTGCCCGAAGTTGTTCCTCCCTTACCTGCAACTCCAAGAGGAGGTCGCGCTCGTGGTTCTTCGACGGCTAGTCGGGGACTCCCTACTTTTCCTTGCTTGGCTTGGCCAATGGGGGGTGTCTCTTGGACACCAACATGCTAGACTCGGCTTAAGTCGGCGCTTTCTAAGGATCAGCGCAGGAGTTGCAAGTCGTGGAAGCCATCGAGAGGACCTCGAGAGCTAGGAAACGTTATCAACAGATAATCGTTCCCACAGACGGCGCCAATTGATCGGAACCCCGAGATTCGGAGTGTCCGACTCAAGAGTAGAAACAATCGGACCTCTTACGTAAGTGGAGAGTCCGATCATGGAATTCAAGCAATCACACAATGGGCATAGGGATTGATTATCCAGTTCTACTGCAAGGGGTGTACATCTGGGTGGAGGATAGTACTCCCAACTATGTACTATAACTTGGAAGATTAGAAGGTTTTCAATCTCTCAGTTTCTCTCTCGAGTTGCTCGGGGGAGAGCCTCGAGAGCCTTTCTTCGCTATTTATAGTGCTGGAGTTGGGCCTCCAGCGAGTTCTTTTGAATAGATACGCCACCTGATAAGGTACGGGCTTTATCAAATTATTAATTGCAACATTCATGTCAGCATTTATTGAGGGCATGATCCTATTGTACTTTCACCGTCCCTTTAAACGGATAGGATCCTTTAGGTCCGGCTATGTCTGGGCTTTCCATGTGCAGGCAGGTTGGACTCCTGGATCCGTCTACGCAGAAGACTTTCCTTGGATGTAGGCGGGTTGAATCCAAGAGCCAGCCTGTATCCAAGTCTTTCTTGGTTGAATCCTTCTTTTCGAACCTTTCATGGAATTTCATATTCAAAGGCATTTTTTACCACTCATCAAATGATAAATTGAGAGATGGTGACTTTTTATTTACTTGAACAATCAAACAACTAGATGGATAAGGGCAGCAAGTTATTGCCAATAACATACATACATATAAGTGTACTCGAAAGATTATGTGTGTGTGCACATGTGTGCTTTTAAAAGGATATACAAATTGTTGGCAAGCGCATTCATAAATCCTTTCCAAAATGTCCAAAAGTGCCCACCGTAAAAATTTTCATACATTAGAATCTCAGGTTAAAAATGGCAAATTGGGAAATCAATAGCTTTCCTCCCTCTTCATCTCAAGTCCTTCGATTTCCGAGAGAAAGGGAAGAATCTCTTTTCCTCCTAATTCCTTCCAATAATGATCCCGCTTTTTCCATTCATTTCAACTCGGCAAGCTCTTCTGCATCTCCCAGCAGCCTCCTCCTCTCACTTTTTAAAACCTTTTTAGTTAGTACCTCAAAACCTCTCGCGGCTATTTAGCATTCCTCTCATGGAAATAATGCCCAGTCTGAATAAATTAGATAAATAGCGTGAGTCTTAACAACTAAAAAAGAAAAAGAAAAAGATTCCAAGGCGAATTATTACTCCATTTATTCAAACAATCATCTTTTTTATTATCATGCCATTCAAACTGGAATAAGCACCAAATTTACTTCCACAATCTTACTTTACAAAACCCAAAACTATATTAGTCCAATTGTAACTACTTCCCGTCTAAATAATAAGTCAAAATAAATCAGCAAGAACCAGACGTCTCCAATGCTCAAGTATAACAAACAAAATGGGGGAAAACTCAAATTCTTGCCAATCCCCTAACCAAAAGGAGCCCAAATAGCATAAACACCAAGGATTAGCCGCATAAAAGTAAACAACCAACCCCCTGAAAAGTTAACCTGATAACCTGCTGCTTCTCGAAATTTCCTTCATACCTTCGTGGTTGAGCATGACTAAAGGAATGATAATTACACTCCACTTCATACAAATTTATACCACCAGCCAAACACGCCACCGAATCAACCAATCGGACTCTTCAAACAATCCGGCAAATTTTCCAAAAAAGAATCGAAAAAGATCAAAACTTCAAGCAACCCCCCTGCTCGAAAGCACACCTTAGAAACCCACACAACGGACACAACAATAGATTCCAACTTGATCTCACTCCATTCACCCACAAATTTCGTAATCACACCACAACGACAAAAACCCACCGCCAATCCTGCTATTCCCCAATCAAAGAAACAAACTTTCTTCGCAAGAGAGAGAGAGAGAAAGAAAGAGACCAGCTAATCACTCGGATGCATCACATAAAACAACAAAGCAGACTCCTTTGGGGGTTGCAAAGACAACCCAAAGAGGAAAAAGATGGGATTTTAAAGCAGCCCCTCAACCCAAAACAGCAAACCCAAATGGAGAGAGATGGCAGATAAGCGCACCCGAGGAGGTTGACGCGGAGGTGGATGCTGAGCTCGAGGAAGAGCTCGTACATCTGGCCGAGGTCAGCGGCGTTGCCGTGGGAGTAGAGGAGGGTGGAGTTGGCCATGGGGTTCCTCACGTACACCCCCACGATCTCGTTCCTCTTCCTTGTCGGGATCCTCATCACCTCCACGTTCTCCCTGTGGGGGAATCTGCTCAGCGTCACCAGACCCGTCCCTTCCTCCCGCACCAACTTGTACGACGGCGGGTTCGGCGGGAAGAACGCCAGCCGCGCCGCCACCGACGACGTCACCCCTCCCATCTATCTTTACCCTTCTCTCCTTCTGTATTCCCTCTCTCTCTCCTCTGTTGTTTCGGTGGGTGGTTGGGTTGGGTAGCTGTTTGTGTGGAGAGGGGGAGTATGAGAGAGGGAGAGAGAGAGAGAGCGAGAGAGATTTGGGATCTCTTGACTACTTAGTAGCTGCTGGCAGCTCTCCCTCCTCCGCCACCCACTTCCTTAATTTCTTCCTTTTTTTTTTCATTATTTTTCTATTTGTTCATTGTGTGCTTCCATGTGACGATGGGTGTTCTATCATGTGATGTCTAAGGCCTATTTTAATCTTGTAGGGTAGAAATTTTTAAAATTTTATTTTAAAGTTAACAATAATTTAAAAAATTTTAATGGATTAACTCGCGAGGATTTGGAATGTAACGAGACAAATATATATTATTTTATTTTTATGAGATAAAATGATGAGGGTTAATCTACTGAAAAAATTATCTTATATCATAGATAAATTATCTCAAGTCAATTTCTTACAACATGGGTTAATTTTATCCAGTAAATAAATTGACATTGGGATATCTCTAGTTTGATACTTATCGCGTCAAGCCATCTATTTTTTTAACGTTTAAGTTGGGTTGTTGAGTTTTGTAGCCGTGAGATTTTGTTGTTGTTTGTGATGGAGTGGTTAGAGTGACTATGGCTCTTGCATGTAGACAAGTAGTCACTATGAACTTGCATAGCTAGTGCCTAACAAGTTAATGCCTAATGCAAAAGCGAAAAAAGCTCCTATTAAATTGCCTTGAGTAAGCAAACTAGCTTCTTGTTGAGGTTGGCTTTGATTGATAGGTGAGATGGAGAGAATTTGGATGGTGGGAGCATGATAATGACGAGGTTTTTGTTGGATTTGATAGTCTAATTACATCAATTAAGATGTAATTGTTATATGGTGACATGGGAATTCATATTGAAATCAGTGAAATTTGGGAAATATTTTTAGTCCCATACTGGAAGTGGACAAACCTCTTGGTTGGTATAAAAGACTTCTACCTCCTATGACTTACGTAGCAAAGAGTGAGAGGTGAGGCTAGGGACCACACATGCACGCATGTAGGCCTCGCCTCACCTCGACTCAGGCTCGAGCTCAGGTTCGAGTGAAAATCAATTTGGAACTTTGACTTCTTTTACTATAGATTTTTAATCTCACGGTTTTGACTTGGATTAGTCGATCAAATATAAAATTAATCGACCAATTATTTTGGTCAATCATTGGATTTAATTTGGTCGATCAATTAGTTTGGTTGACCAATTAGTCAAGTTTGATCGACCAAATTGTTTTAGTCGATCAATGAACTTAATTGGTCGATCAATTGCCGTATTTTCATAAAACGGGAATTTTCTCAAACGTCCGGTCGTGGGCTATATATAAGGGTTATGAGGGGACTCTCATTTGACACACAATAAGAGCTGAAAAGCTCTCTCCACTCTCTCCCTCTCTCTCTCATTCTTATTTCTCTTTCTTGGTGCGTTCGTTCAACGTGAGATTGGTAGAAAAATCTCCAATCACTTTTGTCGATCTTGCATAAGGAGATTGAGAGATCCACGAGAAATTTTTAGTTGATCAAACCATTCAGTGATAGATCAATCGAGAATTTGGTTGAAAACCAAATTGCCTTGGCTTCGTTCTCCTGAGATGATTTTTGAGGACGTCTAAGATAGAAGTGCACCAAATCTAGGAAGTAAATCATCGTATCCTGGGAGAAGTTCATTAAATCCCGACGCATTGATATTATCGGAGGCGATACCTTTTATAAGAAAAGTTCTTAATTTGTGCTTCAATTAGAGTAAAATCTAATCCATTTTTATTTTGTTTATTTATGATATTGCATGTTATTTGTTCTTTATTTTATTCTAGATCGTACCAAATCATATTTGACTTACTCGATTTAATATATTTGATCTATATGAAAATGATGGAAATGTATATATTTTTATTTATTTATTTCATAGATGCATTTATATCATCAATTTCATGGGGTTGTTAAACGTGTGTGTGATTTAGATTAGTAAGTGAATTTTTCATATGTTTCGCTAACTTTTGTCATAAATGAGTTTTGATAATTTTACACTAGACAAATAGGACAAGATGATATGATTTATTAAAATAGTGTTAAATGTTCGTAGTATTGTTGATTGGTTGTGTATTTTGCAATTAGGTGGACCACAATGAGGTGACATGTACATTATCCCAGACATCTTGAAGTTGATTCTAGCCTTGTTAAGTAAAATTAGATTCTTTTTTTCTTCTCCTTTCTTTTAACGAGTGAATTCCTTCCACTCATTATTAGGAAAGGAAAAAAAAAATCAAAGGAGTGGATCATATACTTATGGTTGGTCAGCCGTATGGTTTGGTTTAATGATAGTACATGTTGCAATTGTGATTAGTTGAATGATAGGATAAGTGAAGTTATGGTATTGTGCGTTGGATGTGATAGTTGGTATGGTGGATATCTTTTATTTTTCTAATTTTAACTAAAATGTAAGAAAAAATAGCATAGAAAAGCGACATATGTCAATTTTAACCCCTAACACAAGTCATTGACCAAATAGAGGATAACCCTCTTCCATCGGGGTAGCCCAGGGGGTTGTTCCCCAAATATACACAACAGGTATGTGATTATTTCAACTACTAAATTCCATTATGCCTTACAATGAGGGATTTAAAGAAGGTTGCTTTCTCCAATAAAATATAAGATCTTCAATCATAAGATGGAAAGAAAAAAAATAGTTGATTTATTGCAAAAATGTAAACTTAGATTCTCATTCACCTCGTTCCTTCATCCACCCTTTTTTTTATACTAAACCACTTTTTTTTTTTCTAATAAGACATTGGTGCTTTTAATACACAACTAAAACACATTGATATTTATCAATTTTTTCCCAATAAGACATTGGTGCTTTTAATGCACAACTAAAATACATTGATATTTATTAATATGCAACTGAAACACGCTAATGATGTACAAAAAGATATGCAAAAGAGGGAATAAGTGAAGGGGTTTGAAAATCACAGTCCAACTTTATTTGGTTTCTTTAATGGAAAAATTGGTATTCTAAATTATTAACTAGTTGCAACGTGCAACGAGTCCTCAAGAACTGAGTTTAAGCATGCTATAAGATTCTACTTTAAAGTTTCTGGCGCATGTGAGTTTATTTGTCCATGCAAACTCTCTCTTCGACTATTATGTACCGAAAATTTCCTTTTATCTTTCACACTAAATAAATAATGGGTTAATTTTAGACGAGTGGGAAGGATAATAGGAAAGATCACTTGGATTTAGATGTATTTTTAGAACAATTTTCCTTAAAAGTTTAAGAAATTGATGTTAAAAGAAATATGAAGTTAGTGTTATCTTTTATTTTTGTTTATTTATATAGTAGTGATAACATTAGTTTCTATTTAGTTAAATTGGTGTGAAATTTAGTATTAACTTTAATGATATTTACTTGAATTAGTGTTAGTATCAATTTTTAAATATTAAAATTTTGATGTGGAGAAGTTACGAAATTAACGCATATTTTATTTATATCCTTTAGAATTAATATTAGCAAAATAGGTCAACCTCATAAAATAAATGTTAAAATTTTTTAAAAAAAATTAACCCTCCAAATAAATTAACTCTTAAGCATCCAATTTACAAACAACAAGAAAAGTTAATTTAATACCACCAAATTTATTAAGAAATAGTCTTTGTACTTTGTCCCCTACTTTTTGGTTCCATACAAAAAAATGGGACACCTTCCACACTCATCCAATGTGGGAGTGAATATAATTGAGAATAGATTTTATGCTCCTAATTTTTTTTTCATCACTTAAAATCTCGTTTGAATAAATTAGAGAGGAAATCGACCATCTTTTATACACAAATCCTTCTGATGTAGATGGAAATTTGAAGTTGGATCTTTATTGCCAAAATTAAGAGTTTCCACTTAATGTATTCTTAAATTTTTTTTTTCCCTTCCTGAGCTCACATTTGGGAATAAATTATTTTATTAGATGTCAAACATAAAAATGGAGGAAAATATAGTTATGAGTCAATTATGTGATATTTATACATATTGTATGCATGCTCTCATCTAAATCTATTTATGATTCAAACTTTGGCAATTTTTGAAGTCTTTGTGCTAATTTTTATTTGTACTTCTATATATTGGTACATCTGACAATGGATATGCACCATGCTTCAGTTCAAAGGAGATACGGATAAGATTTTTGTCACATTTTAAATACTAATTAATCCTGTCCAACTATATTCTTTATTTATATTTTAAGGATATGATAATATAATCTTCATATCACTAAGTGACGTACGGCTTACAGGTATAAGCCATGGCATGAATACGATAGCACCCATCCACGTAAGCGGTTGACAACCCACTGATGAATAAATACCGATACGTATTACCCTTTTGTATATACAATTGGAATTCCTCGCACATCCCTCTGACTTTTCTTTAAATAAATAAATAAATCAACCAACAGCTGTCATCGTTTCCTTGACTGGCTGCGAAAATACCAATGGAATGTCATATTTGTGACGCTAATCCCAACGATGCCAGCGGGACGTCCCTGTCACTTTAAAAGCTCATGGTCTAAGCTCTCATTTTATAAAAAAAAAAGAAAAAAAAGTTAAATTCAAGGAAAAAATCAAGATAAAATTCATGTTCCCTTAATAATAATAATAAAAAAAAAGACACAAACCTTGAACTGCACTTGTGCTATGAAATAAGTGGCTGAGATGAATATGTTTTATAGAAAATAAGGAGAAGAAATTATTGGAAAAAAAAAATCGAAAAGCTACACTGAGGCTGTTACCGTTCCTTGAAACGAGGAAAGCAATTCATGAGATATTCTATTATTTTTGGACGGTGATTTTATAATAATGTTAACAGACAATTCAATAATTTCACAGTATATGAATTTCAAGGTTTTTATTTTTAAGAACTCAGAGTCAAGAACGTTACAAATTAGACATCAGGACTACGTTGGAAATCTTTTATTTTCTGCTTGTAATTATCGGCTTGTCTTTTTCTGACCTAAGTCGACGAGTGCTTTTCTAAATCTGGCGGGTGACCGTAGCCTCTTTTTACTCGATCGTGTTCTCTTATAACGTTCTTTACTCCAACGTTAGTGGATCCTTCTTTGGGATAAGTGTTGTATTGGAATAAATTATTATAAGGATGAATATAGCTAGGTAATCGGTTGGAATATGGTAATAACCGGTGGAAAAAAAATAAATGGTGTTGTGATGTAGAATTGGTAGATAATTTTTTAATATGATATAGATACGAGAGGTCGATGTAACATAGTGAATGTATTTTAATATATAATGATGTTAATGTGATCTAGTCGGATAATTTAACATTGATGTTGATTTGTGTAGTGAGATAAATTGTATTCTTTAATTTTAAAATTAATTTATTTGATATATCTTTCGTAATCTTTTAATCAAGGGATAACTTTTAAGATAAGTTTATTTGATGAGTCAGGAAAGTGATGTTAAGAAATGTGAAATTAGTGTTAATCTACAATTATGTTACTTATAGGGTGGGTGTTAACACTAATTTATGTTTACTCGAATTAATGTTAAGAATGTAAAACATGAGCGTTGTCAAAGGTATGAGTGATGTATAATTTTAATACGAATTTTACTAACACTAGTTGAAATTAGTATTAGACAAATTCATGTTAAAGTACCTAAATCTAGATTATCAGATAGGAAGTGTAACGAACGCGTGCCCCACACGTATTTTAAGACGTCTGGGAGGTGGCCCAGACGTCGGTCAAGACGTCTGGGATCACATCTAGACGTCTGAACAGACGTCTGGGATCGTTTCCAGACGTCTGGAAAACAGTTATTTTCGCACGGGAGATTCGTCTGCACGCCTGTGCGCGCAGACCCGCGATTCCTCTCTCTCTCTCTCTCTTTTTCCCTCTCTCTCTCTGCGGTTGCAGGCGGCCTGCCACCTTCTCTCTCCTCCTCGCGCGGCCTTAAAAGGGCCACGCCTCCCCTCCCGTCTCCACCGTCTCCTCCTTCCTCTCCTTCCTGTGCGCGAGAGCGAGCGAATGCGAGGGCGGCAGCGACGGCCGCAGTGAGCGCGGAGGTGCGGCGTGCGAGGGCGGAGCTCTGTCGTGAGGGCGAGCTCGCCGGAGCGGCTTGGCCGGCCGGTGGAGGGCGCAGGGGGCGCGGAGCGACGCGGAGAGGGACCTGCTGCGGCCTGAGCAGCAGACGCGCGAGGTGCGACGCGGGCAGCATCGCGAGCGGAGGCCGAGCAGCGCCCTGTTTCTGGAAAAATTTCCAGAATCAGACGTCTGGGTTGATAGCCAGACGGCGAGGGAGACGTCTGGAAGCTCATACAGACGTCTGAAAGGTGAGTTTTCCGCCTCCTTCTTCCTTCCTGTCGACTGATCGTACTGAGGGAGGGAGTTGGCTGTGCGCAGGCTCGCTGATTCGCCATCCTTTGCGAATCAGACGTCTGGAAGTTGTACCAGACGACGGGAGTGACCTCCAGACGTCCGGGGTGACCATCGGACGTCTGGGAGCTAGGACAAACGTCCCCGCAGACCTCTGGACGTCTGGGAAACCACGCTGAACAGGTAATTCTCTGATCCACTTTTTAAGACGTCTGGAAGAAGTTCCAGACGTCTGATTTTGCACAGTATCGCCTTGTTCGACCCGTTTAGGGCCCGTTCGGGCTCCGTTTTCCGCGATTCGAGTTGCGTTCTTTTCAGAATTAATTCCTCTACCCGTCTACAGTAGCTATACACTGTTTTGAGACACTCCTTGTGTTTGATCCTTGTGATAGGACCTCGTTCAGTTGCAGTCTTGAGAGTCGCGGAGGCACGCGGGATTCCTGATCACGCCCCCATTACTCCCGTTGTACCTGGTAGAGTGGCTTTAAGTATTAATAAAATCTGTTAAAGTATGGAACCATAACTAGAACCTAGGACATTGCATGAACCCTAGGAACGAGAAATATATGGAATGATAGCTCCTAGGTGTTGCATGAATCCTAGGGCCGGAAAACTAGATTGTATGATAGATCCTAGGATATGGCATGAATCCTAGGATGGAAAAACTAGTGGAATGTATAATACTGCAGTCTTGGAAAAATAGAACGGAATATATATAAAGCTGCCTGTAAATTGAATTAACAGCTGCCTGTTATGAATAAGGAACATGATTGAGATCATGGATTGTGAGAACGTGAAACTGGAAAGTGAAACATATGATGTTCTGAGATAAAGAGCTGGAACCCTACGGGGAATTAGGAGTGGAACTCCTGGAAAGAAAAAGGAATGGAACTGAAATGTAGTTTGTACTGTCTCTTGGGTACGCAGTACACAGGGGAAGTACCTGTACCTGTTTAGTGCAGAGTGGGGCCAGCCGCCCCAAGGACCTGGGGTTAGGATTGGCCGCTCTGTATCGACTTGTTGGCCCTCGTGTACGTAGTACCGAGGAGAGCTACTAGTGTTAGAAGAGTACTAGCTACACCATGGGCCCCGGGGTTCTGCTAGCCTCCTTCACCGACTTGTTAGGCCCACTAGGGCAAACCAGGATAGTCAGGCGAGGGTGCGCGGACTGTGGAGGGGCAAGGCCCCGGTTTGGTTACTGTGGAGGGGTTGGACCCCTGTTACTGAGAGGGCTCTGCCCTGGTTCCGTGCTGTACTTTGGGCGCACCCATTAACGGAAACGACTGACCGCATGCCAGTGCGGGCTAGCTACCTATGCGTTTATCGTGCGTGCCGTAGTCACCGTTACGTTTGTCAGTGACCTTGGGGTGGTTGACTGAGGGTAGGATCACCACGGGGGACTCTCCCGACCAGGAGAGCACCACGTGCTACTTCTACTTTTGGAAGAGACTGCAATCAAGATCGTTCCCACAAGGACATTCGATATCAAGTAAAGGATCTGAGAAATAAATGAAATAGTGAGAAAAATTGAAAGATGTGAATAAAGGAAGTAATAGAACATAACAGCTACTGTACACTCTACTGTTGCCTTTAGTTAGTTTACCACTATACTCAGCGTTTTGCTGACGTGTTACACTCGTTACCTTTTTCAGGACCAGGTGTTGAGCAGCCAGGGTCGGCGGCTGCAGAGGACGCTGGGCCGAGTAGGGTCCAGTAGAGTTACCACAGTCTTTTGTACCTCTTTTGTTTCTGTTCTAGTGAGTAGTTTTTGTTTCCGTTGTACTTTCTTTACCTGCAGTTCATGTTATATGATAAATGTTGTTCTACTGTTGTGGTGGTATCTACTGTAGTAGTTTCTTTCCTTACTGCTGTACTTTCTTACTGTTAGTTATATTCATGCTGAATGTGGTTTATTTTACTGCTCTTTTGGTTACTTCCTCGTTGGACGACTGGGTCTTGGGATTAGTCGAGTCGGTCCGGTTCTCGTATCTCGTAGGGACTCGGGAACCAGGTCGTTACAGGAAGTTAAGTAGTCCATCGTAAACTAAGTCTTAAATTATCTCCCAACCAAATAAAATCTTAATATTCCTCTCTTAACGAATGAAATTGACTGGTATATTTAACAAAAGATAAAAAGAAATTAAACTCCACAATAGCACATGGAATCACCAAGTTTATATCTCGATTAGAGTAGAGATCATATGGTTCTAAATTGTACCATGAAGAGAGCGAAGGCTACAAGCTCTCCTCTGATGTGTGCAGGTTATTACACTTGTGGGTTATGTATCAAGATAACGAAATTAGCCACCAGGTTATATAATACGTAAAGATTTGATTACTGAGTTTCTATAAATTGTGTAATATGTCTTTGGTAGAGACCATAATTCCAAATTGCACTATACAAAGGGTTATAGACTACAAGCTTTTATATCTCTCATAGGTTACAGGAGTTTCCAATATGATGTATTGCACAAGTTATGCTTAAGAATTGGTCATTTATTTATAATTTCACTCTCCATTTGTTACAACTCATTCTTAGACATTCTGGTTGTATATATGTGCTAGCCAGCTACTCGAATCATCATCCTCTTTCACAATGCAAGGTCCATTTATGTTGCCCAAAACATAGAATATGATACAGATGCAACAATCCAATGACACAAATTTAAGGGATTTTTATATCATATGCTTAAAAATATAGCTAATTACACTCATTGTTACGATCTGATCTTGGCTCCCTACGGGACCCAAGAACGGTTGCCTTGACTAGATCCCAAGACCAGTCGTCCAACGAGAAATAATCAAATGTGTCAAATCATTCCACAACTACACATGCAATGTAACTAAGTAAAAATATAAAACAAACAGCAAGGGAAATAGAACAGAATATCTCAGAGATATTACATGCCACAAGCGGAATAGAAATGTTCACTGACATAGGCGTCACACAAAAGCAGAGAGAAACATAATAGAAACAAGTATCACATACTAAAAGTACTTTCTATTAACAAAAAGCCTCTACAACGGAAAAGAGAAAGAACAACTACGGCTGGGCTCGACTAGGCCCAACACCCCTTACAGCCGGTGGCGCTGGCTGCTCAACTCCTTGACCTGAACATGGTTCTATAAATCTGTGGTCAGCTAACGCTGAGTAGAGTGGTGGATAAGTCATTTATATGCAATTAAACATAAAGGAAAGAAGCAGCTAACTAACTATCCAATTTCCAGTTATGTATTATCATTTGTTTCATTTAAACATCTATGTGTTTCTGATTCAGTTTCTAGTAAGGATCCACATCAATTCTCAAATCCACTTGTTCCCTAAGGTAACGATCTTGATGTAGTTTTCCCACGATACAGGATGTGCACGTGGCACTCTCCTGGCCGGGAGAGCACCCCGTGGTAGTCCTACACCCGGTCTACCACCCCGGGGTTATGGCCGCGATGTAGTGGTGATTACGGCACACGCGATAAATGCACGGGTAGCTACCCCACACTAACACGTGATCAATCGTTTCCGCTAACGAGTATGCCCAAACGTACAGCACAGAACAGAACAGGGGCACGCTCCTCAACAGTTTGCGTACCCTCGCCCGACTATCCCGATTTTCCTAATGGGCCTAACAGGAGTCGGTGTAGGGAGGCCACTCCTAACCCCAGGTCCCAACCTAAGGGTGGCTAGCACTCTCCCTATACAAAAGTAATCGTAACTCTTCTCGGTACCACGTACGCGAGGGCCAGCCTATTCTCTCTACACAAGGGGTGATTAGCTCTCCTTGATACGTGCGTACATGAAGGCCAGCGTATCTTCTGAAGAAGGGTAATTAGCTCTCTTTAGTATGTGTGTACATGAGGGCCAGCTCACGCCCAAGTTAAAGCTCAACTAACCATCATGCTTCACAGTAAGCAAAAGATTTCGTAACCATCAGGGTTTCCATGTCGCAACATTTTGATTTTCTTTTCTAGTTCCTTGTAGGGTTCATGTATTCGCATTTGTCTTATTCGATGATACGGCATATATCTCCATTTACATTATGGTTCTTAATCGTATAATAGGCAGTTCGTGATTTAATAAATTAAGCAATCACCACATCACTTAACTATTCAGTTGCTAGCAGTAAAGAATTTAACATGCATTGTAGAGTATAACAGCATGATTCAAGTAATGTACATTCATCCTGTTGGTGCTAGAGCACCACGATTATTTGTTTTGATGATAACAAAACACATGTCATTTAACATTTGCACTTGGAGTCTTAGATTTTAGGTCAATTGCAGATGGAGACATGATTAGACGGAGTTCAAGCTCGCATCCAGGATGGATTGGAGGAGCTTGATGGAAAACAAAGGAGATTCGCGAGGAGCAATAGATTGAAGAAGGAAGGAGATGAAGAATATGATAGATTTCCTTCTCTTGTACTTTTTGTATTTTTCGTTTCTTTTGTTGCTCTTTATTTTTGCTACTTAGATTCATGTTAAAGAGCCTCAAAGTACCCTAACAGTAGTCCTAGGAATACCAGCACAACCCTAGGATACTTAGGTTTTCTGTAGAAAACTTAGAAAACCAATATAGGGTTCAAACAGCATTTCCAGACGTCTAATTACAATATCAGATGTCTGATAATGTGTTTTAAGACGTCTGACTGTCGATTCAGACGTCTGATAACAATTAGCCTGGACTTACAAGTTCTGTCTGATGAAAATCAGACGTCCAGACCTTAGTTCAGACGTCTTAGAAGACGTCTGATGGACTTGCCAGACGTCCAATTAGTGGACCGTTGGTTGGCTTAGCAAATACTCAAGGATATGACCGTTAGAGCATTATCAGAAGTCATTAGGCCTTTCCAGACGTCTGATAAATGACCGTTTTGCCTCGGCTGACCCAAAATCTCTTCTCAGAGATTTTCTAGCCGTTGCACTCTCTTGGAAATCCATTCCGACGAAAAAGTAGGTTTCCAGACGTCTAGACATAGTGCCATACGTCCTATATGTCGTCTGATGGACTTGCACTAGAACCCTGTTTAGATCTGATTCAAGTCAGGAAGGAACCCGCACGAAATCAGACATCTGACCTTGAAATCAGACGTCTTAAAGTGGTCTTCCAGACGTCTGATGACAGAATTAGACCTCTGATTACCCTGTCAGTGTAATGTTGTTCCTGATTTCGGGCTGATTCTCTTGGGCTTTGCTCCCAACAGCTATGAAAGCTTTCCTAAGCCTTCCAAATCCTTCCTAAGGCCTCTATAAATAGAGAGGAACCTCTTTCACACCTAGATACACAAGACACACCTTGCAATACACTTTCAAATCATTTTGTGTCTCTCTTGCTCTCCAAGCTCTAATTCTTCATCTAGAGAGCATCAAGCTTCGCGCACCCGCTCTCCCGCCGTAGTTCACGAGAGCGACGTTGCGCCGTCGCGTGGCTCACGCACCTGCGTCATTGACTCGACGCACTCCTTGCAAAGGGGAGTTTCTTAATTCCTATAGAAGCTTAGGTTTAAAATTACTTTGTTGGCTCTATAGGATTATTTGTTATTTTATCTTATTTATTTGGTTGGGTATTCGCTTTGCGAATTCCCGTCTCCTTCGTGGGACAAAATCTTTCTCGTGGAGGGAAGGGGTTGAGGAACGCTACCCTCGCACTTGTAGCGTGGTTGTAATTGAGGTCGAATCACCCTCGTTTAAAATGATTCGTTTAGTGGATTTTGATCAACTTGGTTGATCGGAAAATCCTAACTCGAGAGGGTTAGGTGGTGGTTTTCACCCATTTTGGGTTTCCACCTAAAAATCTTTGTGTACTTTGTGTGATTGTATTTTGTGAGATTGTTTATATTTTATTTCCGCAATTATTACGTCACCCCTCCTGGTAGGGACGAAATCTACAGATCCTTCTCAGCCCTAGGATTCATTTCATATCCTAGGTTTCAATCAGATCATTCTAATATAATGTGCACTTTAATCATTTAAATCGCAGTATTAGAGAGGACCACTCTACCACGGTATTCGGGTGGAATGGGGGCTCATATGGTAGATCCCGACATCTTCGTGGGTCTCGTGTATACTACGGACTGGAGACCTAGACCATTGACCAATCATGTCAAACGAGTTCAAAATAGCATAGGTGTGACACTAACATGTAAAGAATTCCGAACGGAAACCATCGAAATTTCGTTTACGTAAAATCAATTCATTTTAGGCCCTAAACTAGTCAAAACATGCACTCTGACCAAAATTAGACGTCTGGGGTGTGTCCCAGATGTCTTAAACGATCGTAGAAGCTCACCTTGCTTTCCTGCGTCCTTTTTAGACGTCTGAAACTGTTACGACCCAGTTCCCGAATCCCTACAGAACGTGAAACCAGCTCGACTCGACTAATCCCAAGACCCAGTAGTCCAACAAGAAATAATCGAAATGAAGGAAAATAAACTACATTAACTATGCAAGGTAACTAACAGTAAAAGCGTACACGCAGTAAAGGAAGTAAAAGTTGTTAAACAGTACATACCACCACCACAACAGGAAAGTAGAACAAAAGTACTGTAACAGGAATAGTAAATAAAGTCTGAAACTCACTGACAGAAAGGAAGTATTACAATAGTAAGAAACTATTACTAAGCTCGACTAGGCTCAGCACCCTCTGCAGCCGGTGACTCAGGCCACTTAACTCCTGGACCTGTAAAGGGTTATGAAAAAATGGAGTCAGCGAATGCTGAGTAGAGTGGTAACCAAACTATCTAAGTAGTAAAAGCTAATAGGTAAATTTATCTTTTCCAATTAATTTATTTTACAAGTAATTCCTTTTCACCTATTGGTTTACTTCCAGATTTCTTTCTTGATTTCGCATGTTCCTCGTGAGAATGATCTTGATTGCAGTCTTTTCCGAAGAGTAGAAGGCACACGTGGTGCTCTCCTGGCCGGGAGAGTTCCCCGCGGTAATCCTACATCCAGTCAACCACCCCGAGGTCACAGACAGACGTAGCGGTGACTATGGCATGCGCGATAAGCGCACGGGTAGCTACCCCACACTAGCACGCGGTCAGTCGTTTTAGCTAGCGGGTACTCCAAAGTACAACACGGAACAGTATAGGGCCTATCCCTCTCAGAAACAGGGGTCTCGCCCCTCAGAACCAAATAGGGGTCTCTCACCTCCACAGTTCGCGCACCCTCGTCTGACTACCCTGGTTTGCCTAATGGGCCTAACAAGTCGGTGTAAGGTGGCTAGCTGCACCTCGGGCTCTGTGGGGTGGCTAGCTCCCTCTCTACACTAGTAGCTCTCCCATGTACAGTGTACGCGAAAGCCAATAGAAGTCGGTGTAGAGTGGTCAATCCTAACCCCGAGTCCTAACCCAAGGGCAGCTAGCTCCGCTCTATACTGAACAAGGGACAGTCTCTCTTCTTGGTACCACATACTCAAGGGCCAGCATAGTTCCCACTCACATTTCCAGATCTTTCCATTCATCCATAGGATCTCTACTCCTAACTCTCCGTAGGGTTCATGCTCATATTCACCATATTATTCCATACCAGGTTTCATCATTCACAATTCCATTCTAGTATTATACACATGCAACTCGTATTTCCACAATTTAACATATGCAACGAGTGATATCACAGCTAACTGTTTAGTTATCTCAGGCATTTCATATTCTAACAGGCAGCTCGTATTTATTAACAGGCAGTTGTGTACAATTCAACTCATTCATTAATGACTGTAATCTCAATCACACATAAAAATAGAGCAACTAGTTCTCGTCCTAGGATTCATGCCACATCTTAGATTTCTAGTTATCTAATTATCATAGATGCATTCATATTTTATAAGTAGAACAGGGGGAAACCAGTCTACCAGACAATCCGAGAGTATTGGGGGCTAGAACGGCAGACTCACGTGCCTCTGCAAGCCTCAGACACGCAACAGGTCGAAGTCCTATCCTAAGGAACATATCACCATGGAATGTTTAGAACAACATATAAAGGTTTCTAACATGTAGAGGAACTCATAAGGAAACCATAGATATTTCGTTTGTATAAAACAGACCCTGATCGGACCCTAAACAGGTCAAAACAAAGTCTACAGACTTAAATCAGACATCTGGAACTAAGTCCAGACGTCTTAAAAAGTCACCAGAGTTTCACCTCAAGTCCCTACATCGACCTTAGACGTCTAGGACTCCCACTCAATCGTCTGGACTCAGCTCTAAACATTTGACCTATCCTCCAGTCGTCTGATAAGCTATCCAGACTTTCGAAAAGCATGGGAGGGCGTGCCACGTGCCTTCCCAAAGTTGCTCCTACACACAACAGAGCAGCTGTCCTCTTTTTAGCCCAACAAACCGTCTCTACAGTGCGGCTTGAATGGCCATAACTGCGAGGACGTACCTACGCGAATACCCGCTTTTAGACATTCGGTGTCGTCACCAGACGTCCAACCCTTCGTCTGGAAGGCACTCCGGACGTCTAATATTGGAAAAACTCTAGTATCAGAACGTGCTTCCGCTCCTCTCGCCGCGCTCCGCCGCGGCTCCTCCCTCTAGGATGTAGCTCCGGTTGCTGCAGGAAGTCAGGGATGACGCCTCGGCACTCTCCTCCTCCCGCACGCGCCGCTGTAGCCGTGCAACGCTCCGGCAAGATTCCACGAGCTCGCGAGCTCGACCTCCTCCTTCTCTTCACGTCGCTCCTCGCTCTTGCTCCCTCTCTCTCACGCGCCTCTCTCACGACTGTGGAGGGGGAAGGATGGTGGTGGTGGTGGTGGAGTAGAAAGGAGAGGAAGGGGAGAGGGCTCTTATATAGGCAGTGGGTTAGGGTTCGGTGAGGGGGAGAAAGAGAAGAAGAGAGAGAAGAAAAGTAGCCTGTGCTCTGGCTGCACGTAGGAGCAAGTTCGCGTGCAGATTTTTCAATTTCCAGACACCTGGAAAGGGGTCTAGACGTCTGGCCAGACGTCTGACTGACAGTCCAGACGTCTTAAAAGGCTCAAAACAGAATGGGTCTTTACAGAACCCCTTCGCAGCCATCTGAGGGAGCTTCTAGATGTCTGACACTGCTCCTGGTCGTCTGAAAGAGCAACCAGACATCTAACACAATCTCCAGATGTCCTAAAACACCTCGAAGGTCGAGCCACGAGCCTTTCCAATGCCTCATACCTGCGCATGCACGCACAGCTTAAAATGCGACACATAAATATAACCATACACGCATGTAGGCTCGTGCATGGTACGTACCTCGTCACCCTATGTGTTGTTAGATGTCCTGAGCTCTCTTCAGACGTCCAACGACACCTCCAGACATCTGATAGAGGTTGCAGACGTTTAATAATGCGAAAATGTCCGCACGCAGAGCTTCCTCGCGAAGCTCCTCTTCTCGCGAACTCCTCTCCTCTCATGGAGCTGCAGCAGCTGCTCTCCCTCCCTCACGCTCTCTCCTTCAACTCCTCCATTCGCACTCGCCGCCCCCTCTCCCGAGCTCCTCTCCTCTCCTCTCCTTCTCCTCCTCGTACCTCCTGCTCCCCTTTCCTCCTTTCCCACGCACAGCCGCAAGGGGGGAAGAGATGGGAAGGTGACGGACGGCAGTGGCGAGGCGAATGGAGGGCGTCCTCCGTGCTCCTCTCTTCTCCTTCTCCTCCACGCTCCTTCCCTCACCCATTCTCTCTCCCTCTCCCATGCTCTCTCTCTCTCTCTCTCTCCCTTTCCTATGTGCTGCTCCCCTCTCCTTCTCGCACAGCTACAAGGGGATGGGGGAGAAGATGGTCGCCAGCGGCAAGGTGGTGGAGTGGAGGTGGAGGTGGTGTTGGAGGTGTGGAAAGGGTGGAGAGGTGAGAGGGGGGGTTTAAAGAAGAGGGTTAGGGTTTTGGGTGGGTGTGTACGTGAGTTGTGTGAAATGTGAGGGAAAAAATTGCAGGGTTCTCCCCTCAGAAGCCTCCTTTTCTTGTAGATCCCACAAATTAAAACCCAGGAGGTTTAAAATTACGTCAACACTCCTAAGATTCTGAAAAATTCCCGAATGAACCTTGGGAAGGGTCATTTCACCCATACTCTTAAATACTTCATTAATTTAGCCATAACCCTAGAAACTTGCATTATTATGTATATATGCCTCAGTCATTATATTTAATGATAAATGATGGTAACTATGATTAATACGTAACTCTCCATCATAATTAACATAAAATTTGAGATTTTTATATCCATATCTCTTGAAACATTCCTAATTACATTCAAATCCATTAAAAAATAAAAAATTTCTCCTAGAAAGGGGAAGGAGGGGAGGAAGAAGGAGAGGGAGAGGGTGACGGTTGGGAAGGAGAGAGGAGGGGGGGCGTGCGACGGTTGGGGAAGAGGAAGGAGGAGGGCAACCTCTAGGGATGATCTTGACGTCACCACTACTCTCATGGCCTTTAATGAGAGGTGTAATCCAAGTTTGAGTGGAGGAAGAACGGGACGAGAGTAGATGCATGATGATGCTCATCCAGGGTGCGAGGGATAAATAGCTCGTAAACCTATCTCCTCAAGTTAGTCGAGACTCGGACTGGAAACCTGCATTCCCATTAAAGGGGTATGAGCCTACTCACCAGCTGAGCTACCCCATAGGCTTAAGGGGAGGAGAGTGGGAAGAAGAAAGAAGAGGAAAAAAAGAAAAAAATGTGGATAGAAGTATTAATGTAATTTTAAAGCATTGATAGGAGTGCTAATGTAGGTAGTGTTTGGTTAGGGAAATAGATTTGTGGAATAAGTAGAGAAATTGCAAATGAGTAGAATAAAATGATGGAATAAGTAAGTTAACCCGTTTGAGAGAATAGGCAAGTTAAACTTATTTCAAAAAGAGGGTGGAATAAGTTTAGGTCAGTTGAGTGCAACCAAATGAAGGTTAAGTTTACTTAACATGCCTATGAAACAATCTCGTAATGTACAAATTTTACATTGTTAATTTTAACAATCTTTTGGGAATATCAAGGGAATGTTCCCTCAAATTTAATGAAAAGTTAATGTAATGTATAACCGTTTTAGGTTGTAAATTTATAAGGATATAAATGTAATAATTATTGGTGTAAGGGCATCACGATCGTTAATTTTAATGATAACAAAATACTTGTGATTTAACATTTACATTTGAGTTTACAAGTTTCAGGATAAATGCAAATAGATACAAGTGTGAAGAAGGTCAAGCTCGCGTGCATGGTGGTTTGGAGGACTTGATGGAGGAGGAGCCTTGCTCAGAGCGAGAGTTTGAAGAAGGGAGCTGATGAAGAATAGGATAGAAATATTCTTTCTTGTATTTTGTATTCTTATATTTCTTTATCTTGTACTTTGCTCTTTTATTCTTTAGATTATTGTGAAGAGCTCAAAGTATCTTACCTTAGCCCTAGGAAACTTTACACCTCACTAAGCCACATAAACAAATACTTAGATAACTTAGAAAATCAATGTAGGCTTTAGACAGTGTTATAACCAGGGCATCAAGCGTCGTTTAAGACGTCTGGGAAGTGGTCCAGATGTCTGAAAGCCTTCCCAGACATCTGGAATTAAATTTTTTTTCGGCGTACGGGTTCGCATCTGCGCGCATGCGCGCGCAGACTGAACCCGCCACCCTCCTCCTTCTCTTTCCTCCCTCCCTGCAGACGTAGCCTTTTCATCTCTCTCTCTCCCCGCGGCTGCCTTCAAATACACCCCTCTCTCTCCCTCACCCTCACTCCACCGCCTTCTTCTTCTTCTTCTTCTCCCTGTCAGCGAGAGCGTGAGCGGGCGAGGGCGGCAGCAGCGGCTGCTGCGAGTGTGTGAAGAGCTTGATCGCGAGGGTGTGAGCTCGTCGGAGCAGCTAGAGCCGACCGGCAGGTGCGCAGCAAGCGTGTGGTGCTGGGGAGGAGCTACTGCAGCTCAGGCAGCAAGCAGGAGCGGCGCGGCACTGCCGTGCGCTGCGGGCGGAGAGCGAGAAGGTCCTGATTCTGGGATAATTTCCCAGAATCAGACGTCTGGACATACGTACAGACAACGTAGGAGACGTCTGGAGGAAGGTCCAGATGTCTGAAAGGTATGATATTTTACCTTTCTCCTCCTTACGTGTGTACGGCCATGCAGCCGTTCCGCTGAAGGTTTATGCATCGCTTTATGTTGAGGACGACCGCGTGTGCGTGCAGGTATTGTTCGGGAAGGCGCAAGGGCACGCCATTCCACACGGATTGGACGTCTGAGCACAGCACCAGACGACGGAGAGGGTCTCCAGACGTCCGGAGTGGCACTTGGACGTCTGGAAACTAGGTCCAGACAGTTCAGTGGGCTTCTGGACGTCTGAAGAACCGCGCAGATCAAGGTATGACCTGAGCTATCATTTAAGACGTCTGGAAGATGTTCCAGACGTCTGATTTTGGGCAGACTTGTCATTTTTGACCCGTTTAGGGTCCGTTCGGAGTCCGTTTTCCGCCTTTCAAATTTCGTTCTTCTTAGATTTAGTTCCTCTACCTATTTACATTAATTGGATACTGTTCTGAGTAGCTCCTTGTAATTGATCCTTGTGTTAGGACCCCGTTCCGTTGCGGCTCTAAGGGTTGCGGAGGCACGCGGGCTTGCCGATCACGCCTCCATTACTCCCGATTTTGCGGGTAGAGTGGCTTCCCATAGTTAAATACAAACATTAATGCATATCTGAATTAAATGATAGATCCTAGGGTATGGCATGAATCCTAGGACCTGAAAACTATACTGAATGGTAGATCCTAGGGGGTGGCACGAATCCTAGGACCTGAAAACTAGATTGAATGATAGATCCTAGGGTGTGGCACGAATCCTAGGAACATAAAACATGGAAACAAATGTCTTGAATGCCTGAATTGCAGTCTTGGATAAGTTGATAAAATAATGATAATTGCCTGTAATTGGATAACAGTTGCATGTGAAATGTAGAGTATTGTTATTAGTAATTGTTGCATGTAATTTCTGTTGGTTGAAATTAAATACGAGCTGCTTGTATACAAATTGGAAAGAAAAAGAAGTTGAATGTTGGAACATGTACTATATGCGAATAAACCTGAAATGATGAAACCTAGTATGGCTTGGCTTGAGAAACATGAGCATGAACCCTACGGGGAATTAGGAGTAGAACTCCTGAAAATAAATGGGATGGAACTGGAAAGGTGAATGGGAAAGTTTATTGTCTCTTGGGTACGTAGTACGAGGGAAAGCACTTATTACCTCTTAGTGCAGAAGAGAGCCAGTCGCCCTAGGGACCCGGGGTTAGGTCTGGTCACTTTGTACCGACTCTTGGCCCTTGCGTACACCGTACCGAGGAGAGCTACTAGTGTGGGGAGGGAGATAGCCACCCCACGGGCCCCGGGGTTTTGCTAACCCTCATACACCGACTTGTTAGGCCCGCTGGGCAAACCAGGGTAGTCAGGTGAGGGTGCGCGGACTGTGGAGGGGCAAGACCCCTGTTTGGCTACTGTGGAGGGGCTGGACCCCTGTTACTGAGAGGGCTCTACCCTATACTGGTTCCGTGGTGTGCTTTGGGCGCACCCGTTAACGGAAACGACTGACCGCGTGCCAGTGCGGGGTAGCTACCCGTGCGTTTATCGCATGTGCCGTAGTCATCGTTACGTCTATCAGTGACCTTGGGGTGGTTGACTGAGGGTAGGACCACCACGGGGGACTCTCCCGGCCAAGAGAGCACCACGTGTTACTTCTACTTTTCGGAAAAGATTGCAATCAAGATCGTTCCCACGAGGAGCATTCAAGATCAAGAGAAAGATCTGAGAAATAATTTAATAATGAATAAGTGGAAAAATAAAGAAAGAGATTAAAAATATAACAGCTACTGTCCACCTTACTGTTTTTCTTAGCTTTTGGTTGCCACCCTACTCAGCATTTTGCTGACGTGTCACCTTTTTCAGGACCAGGTGTTGAGCAGCCAGAGCCGGCGGCTGCAGAGGGTGCTGGGCCTAGTAGAGCCCAGTAGTTTTACTTGTGTAGTACCCACTGTACTTGTCCTTCTGTTGTAGTGAGTATTTTCTGTTACCACTGTACTCTTTTATTGTAAGCTTCATGTTTATGTATCTGTTTATTTCTTTACTGTTGTGGTGGTGTATACTGTATTATTTCTTTTCTTTACTGCTGTATTTTGTTATTGCTAGTTATATGCATGGTGAATGTGGTTTATTTTGCTGCTCTTTTGGTTACTTTCTCGTTGGACGACTAGGTCTTGGGATTAGTCGAGTCGGTCCGATTCTCGTATCTCGTAGGGATTCGGGAATCGGGTCGTAACAAAATAGTATTAGAGCAAGGTTGTCCCGAGAAGTGAACCAACTGACTGGAAAATAACCAATTCACGTGTCTGTAACTAGAGTAGCTACCACAACGTTTCTCTTGACATAAGCTCTTAGACTTCTTCGTTAAACATCGTTTCATATTGACGTGTTTCCATTCTGTTTTCGCATCTCCTTGCAGGAGATGCCTCGTCGTGGAACTAGGAGGGTGGGCCGCGGGCGCAGCCGAGGTTGAGGCCCGAGGGCCAGATGTGTCGAGCTTGGAGTACATGCTACCCCTTCTCTTCTCCTAAGCATACCGTCTCCGGACCTCGTCCATCTGGTTCGAGAGGTGGTTCGAGAAGAATTTTAGCTTCCACCCACTTCGCCGCCCCCTCATCTCCCTTCCGAGGGTACGATAGGGGAGTTTGTCGTGGAATGAGATTTCCGCCGTCACACTAGGTAGGTTAGGAGAGCTCAATGGAGGCATGAGGCACCCGCAGGAGAGCCGTCACGTTTTGCTGGGCTATCAGTGGCCTTTGGGGGCTCCCAACAGGGGTCAGCTGCTAGCACCGGACCCCCGCCCAGCCACTAGCAGGGACCCACTGAGGGCGGGAGTCGGGTTCCCCTCTGCTACCAGTGTGGCCAGCCGGGCCACATCAGGAGGGACTGCCCGCCTAGGGCAAGAGATCAGCAGATGCTTCCCGCGCCAAGCACCGGAGGGCGAGCAGGAGGCCGCGGGTTCCAGGCGCAAGGAGGATAGCCGCGTCGAGGAGGATACCGGCCCGTTGTCACTAGCTCCGCCTCGGGCCTACCTGTTTTGTCCACTTCCAGTACCGAGGAGTGTTGCGACGTCATGACTCATGGAGACATCATAGCATCAGTCTATACGGTGACAGGTATGGTTACAAGGTTTAGTCTTTTGGAGTATGTAATTCCTGCTTCTAGTACGATGTACCTTCTTACTCTACGAGTTGTTACTACTCTAGAGTCTGATAGCACTCCATTAGGGGATTAGTGGTAATCAGAAATCTAGGCGGCCAGCTGTTTGTAGCTGGGGAGGTAATACGGGTTATGGGGTCAATGTTGGGGGACACAGCCTTCCCGCTAATCTGATTATGATATAGATGGGGGATACAGGTAATTCTAGGGATGGACTGGCTGTCTGCTTACCACGCCATGGTGGACTGTTTTGAGAGAAATATCGTCTTCTCCATACCGGAGTTGCCTTCTTTCGAATTCCATGGTCAGCCAGTGGACGGAGGCTTCGGGTGCATTTCTGCACTTCGAGTGGCGAGACTTTTGAGCCAGGGGTGTGAGGGCTTCCTAGCTTGTGTGGTGGCAGAGCCCAGTCCTGTGGCAGATTTTCAGAGTATCCCGGTGGTCAGAGAGTACCCCGACATGTTCCTAGACGAGTTGCCAGGACTATTTCCCGAGCTTGAGATCAAGTTTGAGGATCTCACTAGTACCAGGGACCAGTCCCATCTCCACAGCACCGTACAGGATGGCACCACTTGAGCTGCGAGAGCTCAAGTCTCAGTTGCAGGATCTTTTGGAAAAGGGCTTTGTGAGGCCCAGTGCGTCTCCGTGGGGAGCCCCGGTACTGTTTGTAAAGAAGAAGGATGGTACCCTACGCCTTTGTATGGACTACCAACAACTGAATAGGGTCACCATCAAGAGCAGATATCCGCTGCCGAGGATTGATGACTTATTTGACCAGCTGCGAGGTGCCACGGTATTCTCCAAGATCGACTTGAGGTCTGGATACCACCAGTTGAGGATCAAGGAGGCAGATGTTTCCAAGATAGCTTTCCGCACTCGGTACGGACACTACGAGTTTCTGGTCATGCAGTTTGGGCTGACCAATGCCCCGCTGCCTTCATGGACTTGATGAACTGGATGTTTAGACTGTACTTGGACCAATTCGTGGTGCTATTCATTGATGATGTGCTCATCTATTCTCAAGATCAAATGCAGCACGGATAGCACTTGCGGATGGTTCTGGACACACTGAGACGACGTAGGCTGTACGCCAAATACAGCAAGTGCGAGTTCTGGTTGAGGGAGGTGACCTTCTTAGGTCATGTGATCTCTGGGGATGGCTTGGCTGTGGACCCAGCCGAGGTCGAGGCAGTGCTCAGGTGGGAGAGACCGCGTACGGTCACTGAGATTCGCAGTTTCTTGGGACTGGCAGGCTACTACAGGCGATTTATCAGGGGCTTTTCACAGATTGCAAGTCCTATGACACAGTTGACCCAGAAGGATGAGCCCTTCACTTGGACAGACGCCTGTGAGGCGTGTTTTCAGGAGCTGAAGGAGATGTTGACTTCGGCTCCCGTGCTCACCATCCCAGACAATAGTGGCGGGTTCGTTGTGTACACGGACGCCTCTTTGCAGGGGTTAGGGGGTGTGTTCATGTAGAGGGGTCACGTTGTCGCCTACGCTTCGCGGCAACTGAAGCCCCATGAGCATAGCTACCCTACCCACGACCTGGAGCTGGCAGCTGTTGTCGTCGCGTTGAAGACCCTGGAGACTTCTATTTTACAGACCAGTTAGATGGAGACGTGGTTAGATGGAGTTCGAGCTCACATCCATGGCGGATTGGAGGAGCTTGATGGAGAACAAAGGAGCTTCGCGAGGAGCGATAGCTTAAAGAAGGAAGGAGATGAAGAATATAATAGATTTCCTTTCCAATAGATTTCCTTTCCTTTGTACTATGTATTTTTGTTTCTTTTGTTGCTCTTTATTTTTGTTTCTTAGATTCATGTTAAAAAGCCTTAAAGAACCCTTAAAGTAGTCCTAGGAACACCTGCACTATCCTAGGATACTTAGGTTTCCTATAGAGAATTTAGAAAACTAAAATAGGGTTCAGATAGCCTTTTCAGATGTCTAATCTAGATTTTAGATGTCTGATAAAAACTTTTAAGACGTCTGATTGTTGACTTAGACGTCCGATTATTTAGGCTGGACTTAGTTAGTTTTGTCTAATGAAATCAGACATCTAGACCCTAGCCCATACATCTTAGCAGACATCTGATGACTTTACCAGACGTCCAATTAGTGGAACGTTGGCTGCCTTAGTAAACATTGAGAAAATGACCGTTAGCCTTGTATCAGACGTCCGTAGAGGACCCCAGACGTCTAATACATGACCATTTTGCCTCGGTTGACCCAAAATCTCTTCTCAGAGATTTTCTAGCCGTTGTACTCCCTTGGGAATCCATTTTCGTAGAAAAATAGGTTTCCAGACGTCCAGACATTATGCCAGACGTCCTGTGTGTCATCTGATGGACATACACTAGAACCCTGTTTAGATTTGATTCAATTTAGGAAGGAAACCCGCTTAAAATTAGACGTCTGACTTAGTTCCTAGACGTCTTAAACGGGTTTTCTAGACGTCTGATGCCAGGACCAGACGTCTGATGACCTTGTCAGAATCATGATTCATTCTGACTTCGGCCTGATTCTTTTGGGCCTTGCACCCAACAGCTATGGAAGCCTTCCAAGGCCTTCTAAAGCATTCCTAGGGACTCTATAAATAGAGGAGGACCCCTTGGCTTGAGATACACCCAAGACACGCCCTTGCTAGAATATTTCCACTCACTTGTGTTTAAAAGAAATAGAAGAGCAAATATAAGAAGCTCTAGCTCTACAAGCATTCACTTCACACCTAAGAGCTTAGTCTTGCTGTGCATCCGCTCTCCCGCCGACGTTACGAGAGTGTTGTTGTGACAAAGCGTGATTCACGCATCCGCATCGTCACTTCGACATACTTCCACCAAAGGGAAGTTTCCTAACTCTTATAGAAGCTAGGATTACATATTTGAGGCTCTATAGGATTGTTGTATTTTATATTTTCTTTGGTTGAGTATTCACTTTGCGAATTCCCGTCTCCTTCGCGAGACAAATTCCTTCTTGTGAAGAGAAGGGGTGTTGAGGTACACTACCCTCAGTTCAAGTAGTGTGGTTGTAGTTGAGGTTTAATCACCCTCGTTTAAGTGACTGGGTTTAGTGGATTTGATCGACTAGGTCGATCGGGAAATCCTAACTCGAGAGGGTTACGTGGTGGTTTTCACCCGGTTTGGGTTTCCACCTAAAAATACTTGTACCCTTTGTGTGATTGTTCTTTTTGTGAGATTGTCTATTTTAATTCCGCAATTCTTTTTATTTCATCATGTAAATCTCACCCCCTCCAACTAGGTAAACTACAGGATTGTCTTTCCAGACGTTCAGAAAGTTTGCCAGACAACCACCGCTTGTCGTCTGACCTAAAGATACTAAAACCTTGTTTTGATCTTGTGAAAACAGGAAGAAAGCCATCTTAAGATTAGACGTCTGATTAATATCCCAGATGTCTTAAAAGTAAGTTTTAAATGTTCATCTTGATCCAACTCTATTCAGATCATCAACCATTCTAGATCATACTACCGAATCTTAGATCAGATGATGACCTAAACATCTGACCATAAAATTAGACGTCTGATAACCTTGTCAGAATCATAAATGACCCTGATTTTGGTGGAATTTTGGACCACACTCTTGAGCCTTGTTCCCAACGGCTACAAGAAGCTTCCAAAGCCTTCTTAGAACTCTCTAAATAGAGGAGCATCCTTCTTAAGTAAAATACACCTTAAGAAACTACTTCCCCACCATATTGTGTCCAAGTGAAGAAGAAAATCATTTAGAAGAAGTTTTTGCTCTCTAAGCCCCCTAGCATCCATCTGAGAGCACCGTTACACTGCTAACTTCACATTGTAGCACTTCCATCTAAGGAAAGTTCCTTTTGCTTATGGGAGGTAGTTTGATTACATCTATTTTGGGCTCTATAGGATATTTTGTAATTGTATTTGTTTGGATATTTGCTTTGCAAATTCCTGTTTCCCTTGCGAGATAAAATACTCCTCGTGAAAAATGAGGGATTTGAGGTACATTAACATTGTACAAAGTAGCGTCGGTTTGAGGTACGCTACTCTCGTGTAAGTAGCGACGATTGTAAGATGTTGAACTACCCTTACATAAAGTAATTCGTTAGTGGATTTGATCTAGTAAGTAGATCAGAAAATCCTATATCAAAATATTTAGATGATGGTTTTATCTGGGTTTAGATTTTCACCTAAAAATACTTATGTATTTTGTGAGATTATTTATTTATAATTATTTGTATTTTATTTCCACGTTATTTTTATATCAGCTACATCTCAACTCCCTCCATTTAAGGAATGACAATAATAAAATATAAGAGGTATAAATATAATCATATATATATTTAAAAGTATGGATATAAATCCCAAAATTTACGAACGAGGTATAGAGTAAGCAAATAGTTTCATAAAGTCTACGAAGAAAATTAAGAAAATAAAAAATCGGAACCCGATGGGCCAGAAACACTGCCAAGCTAGCTATTATTTTAGTCTAAAAATAAATAAGTTGATCAAAGTAAAATTCTACCCTATGCCTCTGGGAAATGAGCTCCAGCTGCCTAGTAGGAGTGAAAAGAAATAAGTAGGTGAAGCAAAAATGTACGTGGGTACATATGCTAGCGAGAGAGAAGAACCCAACGACCACTAAAAATTCAAAAAAAGATTATATTTATATCCTTAAAAAATAATTAATTACATTCATACCTCCGAATCATTACATGTATACTTTATTATTATATCCATATCTCTATATTGTTATACATATATACTCATATCGTTATATCTAACGATAAATGATAATAGTTATGGTTACCATGTAACTCCTATCATAATTAATAAAATAAATTGAAATTTTTACATATGTGGCTTCAAAGATTTTCCTAGTTACATTTAAAATTTTTGTTCAAAAAAGAAAGAAATACATCCAAAATCCTTGAAAATAAAATTTTTTCTCCTAAAAGAGGTGATAATAGCGAGGGGGCAAAGGCAATAGCTGGAGAGAAGGAGGTAAGAGTTGAGGTAATAGTGGCTAGAAAGGAGGAAGGACGTGGGGTGGCAACTAGGAGTAGGGAGAGCCATGGCTAAGGAGGGAGGAGGTAGGAGTGATGGTGGCAATTTAGGAGGAGGAAGGCCTTCGATGATGATCTCGACGTTGTTGCTACTCTCATGGCTTCCGACAAGAGGTTCAATCCAAGTTTAAGAGGAGGATGAAGTGAAGGAGAGGAGGGAGAAGGAAGAAGAGGAAAAATTGTGGGTAAGAATACTAATGTAGTTTTAAATCATTGATATGGATCCTAATGTAACTTTCAAATTTTATGCTGTTAACTTTAATGGTCATTAAGGAATATTTATAAGAATATTTCCTCAAGTCCAACGAAGATTTAACCTAGGATATAATCGTCATAGGATGCAAGCTTTCAGGGGTATGATTGTAATAATAAAGTATAGAGGGATATAGATGAAATTAGGTATACTTCTAAAGGTAAATAACTAAAAAATGTAGCATAATTTTAACGTCCAGCTATTCTACCAACTCTTGTCCCGTGCTGCATATTATCCTTATTTCTTTAATAGTCATTTATTCCTTATAAAAAGCTTACTTACAAATTAATGTAGGAAATATTAATTTGCACTTGCCACAACTAACTAAGATACCTAACTCAAACATAGGCAAGATTAGAAATATATTGCTCAACTCAGGACCCTAGAAAGTAAGGCATAACATCAAAAGAGACCACAATCACCTAGGACAACTTCATCACCTAGGGCAGGATGCATTAGCCATAAGATAGCCCTTTTCCCCTTGCACCTTAGATTGAAAATCTCTATAATCTAGATTATATATGTAAAATCCTTGATTGCTGGAGTTACAAGGAGTCATGCATCTTTGAATTAGCCACACCATCACACCCAACAGAGGGCATGTAGACAGAGGTTTCAGTTTAACATCCGTCATACTACTGCTACCCAGCAGAAAGTATTGGATTATCAAATTAGGTTTTCACACTACTACTAATAAGCAGAAAGCTTTTGTCAACTCATGTGCATATCAATATGTTCCTCTGCATTGTGAAGAGGCACTATGATCGCAATGCATTATTAAAAATGATTGATAATATTACGAAGTCTAAAAGTAGTCAAATTTATGTATTCCTACACGAGTGATTGTTAGTGTTCTTTTACAATGTGCAGGAGTTGATACCACTCGATTATAATAGATTTTAGTGTTTCCTCTGCACCTATGTAGGAGTTTCTATCTTCCGTCGATCAATATAGTGTCCTATACATGCAAATAGATGTTAAACCTAAGTTTGAATGATTAACCTTCAATTTGTTTTGTAAAATAAGAAAAAAATATTTTTACTAATAATTGTGATAAGCACGGGAGAAATATTTTAGCATATCTATTTTTTTTTTAAAATTTTTATCTATTGGTTCATCTTTTAATGAGCAATACAAAAATTGTGATGTGATGGGTGTAGTTATGGGCTATCCGCTTGGTATAGGAAGGAAAGGACACATGGGCTGGATGATACTATTATCTTATTGGATTTGAAACTTGTAATTATTTTATCATTATTATTTTCGAGGGGTGGACCCCATAAATTTAAGATATGAAAGGAACCCTAATCAAATCCTTTATATTTGCTTCAATTATCCTTTATTGACGTGACAACCGATAAATTTGTGGATGCCAATTGCTGATAAACCAAGTGATTTCTGCAAAAATCTTAAGGCAAATGTTAATTTCATGACGTGAGGAATCGTCCATGTTTGAATTAGTTGTAATTATATTTCTCCTTACTTTAGAGATGGTATGTCTCAAAACTCCCTTACTATATCTTTGATCTAAGAAATTAATGTCACTTGTAAATTTAGATACATCTAAGAAATAAGAACGCCAATACAATCCAACAACATCCCAAAGGAACATAAATGAATTATCTTTGCCTTCGATAAATAAGAGAAATGTACTGTAAGTTATTGTCCATCCAAATCACATCAAAGGCGAGGAAATGAAATCTGGAAATAAAAATCGAATTGTTCACAGAAATAAAAATTACTGAAACGTATAAAATTTCTACCAAAGAAAAGTTAATATTTCAACAAAATTAATATCTGTAGCCAGACCCAATTGCTTCCAACACTCATTGATGTCAAAATAGAGCTTATGGATGATGAGGATAAAAAGCGTCTTAAAATTTCACATTTAGCCTTTAAAAGGATCTGGTTATCTAGATAGGAAGCAAACAGATGGATCCAACTTGATTGACCTGCCTATGTCAAAATGGGTTCGAACCTAGGCAAGCCTAATCATGTCAGAGGGTCCAGCATCACCAAAATCAAAAGGGCGATGACACCACCCAGGATGCCTACAACAACAATAAGTATGGGGCTATTCGAGCAATTAATATCCTAACGATAGATGTACCAAGGAATACGGTAAGATCATGGGAAAAGATCTCGTTAGATTTCCCACTGTGTAACACTCTGTAACTATAAATAGTGAAGGGATACTTAACAAGAGGCCTTTCATATAATCCAAGAGAAAGAAACTTTGAGAAATTGTAATATCATTGTTTCTAAGAAATTTTACAAAAACCTTATCTTCCTCCCAAACATACGTTCTTTACGATAAAATTGGATCATCAATCTCACACCTCTTTCCTATGATTACTTTCTTATATGATTATTAAATCAAATCCTCCCTTAACGGAAGAATCCAATCAACGGATCAATAACGACATCGTTGAACTTTAAAAAGTTGGGAAACGTACGTGTATTTGGGTCATGGGATATAGTTTCCATATAAAATATCTAACATTTTCATTTTAAGGGAGCACGCGCTGGCATCTTCTCTATATTAAATTGGTGAAAAATTTGCAAAAGTGCCTTTATGATACGTGCCAATTGCAGCATGTATCCCTAAAATGCAAGACCTTCCAATCCTACATCCCAATCATGAACCTCATCCGGATCTCACTTCAAATCCACCAATTCAACGAACCTCGAGTGATCGATGCTTGGGAGGAGACAAATTTTAGATCGAAAATGATCCATCATCTTTAACCAAGCTGTCAGCAATGCTTTTATAAACTTGAAATGATTAATTTAGTCTCCTTAACTAAGGATTTCATGGAATATAAGAGTTAAGAGCGGGAAAGGGTGTTTTCAAGAAGCCTCCCATGCAGCGAAGAAATTTTCTATTGATTATGCGTTAAATGCCACAATTCTAGCTATTAGCCGTTTGTTGCAACGCAATGTATGGAGATTTAGATTAGAAGGCACCTTGTGGGTGTCAAAACGATGAGGTATATAAAGCATTTCTTCCAAAAGAGTAGTGACATCTCTAAATCCCTGTTTGGGCTTTTGGCATGGATACTACTTCTATACTTTTCATTTCGTACCCTATCTATTCGGGAGGTCCTTTTCCGTATGAATTGCTGTGCATTGAGCTCCTTCCTTGTGGTTTCTTACTTGTCTGTGGAATTATTCATTCACAATAATTTCCCTGAGAACCAACAAATTATAAGAAATTATAAGATCAAAGGATCCGTATAGACCCACTTATGTGTTATAATTGTAGAGTAGTCGGATTCTTCGGCCAAATACATACCAAGGATTTCAATTCATACTTTGTTAGCTAGAAAAACATGTAACCACATCACGAAGATCCTACTCAAAATTAACAAACAAATTAACATTGGCAAAACATGATTCCGTTGGGTTTCTTACTTTCCCTTTTTAGTCTGCTATGAGTTCAACTTGCTAATAGTATGATCCACGACATTATATGTAAAGGACCGCTAGTTCATCAAAACAAAAAATGATTTCGATAGCCACCTTTGAAGAAGGAACTATTTCAGAATTCACACAATGGATAATCTGCACCACAATTCAAATGTAGGGAATGAAGCTATCCACATGGCAATGATCTCTATCTAGGTACATGTTGCTACGTAGGCATGGAAAATCTTCCATGACCCAAATCTAGGTATATATTTTTATAGGTATGGGTAGAGGCATGGAGAGTTATTGGAGAATAATAATGGCAATTAAACATGTAAAGAAAGTATGACCATTAGCGGTGATTGATCACTTCTCACGACTACCAGAGAATAAGGCCTCGTCTCGCTTAATAGGGGACATAAGCTGTCTCCTCCACTTAACTCGTGTTAAGGGCAGCTGTGTCGATTGGAAGATATTCCGAGGAAGGTGTGGAATAAACATAATTCGGCAAAGTTATGCTGCCTACGTCAAACTTAACCCTCGCCCTCCCTATGCGCTCCCTTTCCCCTCTCCCCAGTAGGTAGTGGTGGCATCCGATGGAAACCCCCTTGAGGACAATCATGAACGAGTGTGGAGCTGTCGAATGCAGTTCTTATGCGGCGATGGATATCGTCGACAATGCAGTCATTATAAGATAAGTGTAGGTTTTAGGGTTTAATTGTTACTATGATTAAATTGTCATGATCATGGGTGAGATTAGGGATTGTGATATGAGTTTTTTTTTTGTCGATTTTGTTGATTAAGTTTTGTATGCCCATCTTTTCTAAGGTTTCGTCGAAGTTGGTTATCTCAAAGGGTTTCGTGATATGGGATTTTTCTAGGGTTTCGTGGGGTTGGTTGCCCCGTTGGTGGGTGCAACACTGGTTTTGCCTATTCAAATATAGTTGATTGAAAAGCTTTGATAATAGTTAACTTTTATTCTTTTCCCCTTATGTACTTAGTGAAGTAGTCTATATATGGTTTCATCCATCCTTTCTTTGGACTTTGTGAATTGTTGTGTAATTAGAGCTGTGATTCTTAGATCCTTGCTTTTATTGGATTTGGTTATTATGTGGTTTTATGGGACAATGATGGGAGGGAATGGTTCAAAACTGGAGGGTTGTCAGGATACTAAGCATCGATAGGAATTATGTTGTTGTTTGCCGATGTAAATTCTCCAAGGGTAAAATTTGGTCCCGGTTAAAAAAAAAAAAAATCTATAGGGGATCGTGGGGCTTGGTCATTTTCTTAAGGGTTGACAAGAAACTAAGGATAGTTGCTGACAATGATGAATGTGACCAAATTATGTATAGTTGATGGAGCCACTCCCAAACCAAAATGGGTTAGCTTCCATTTCTATCTTCTTTATTGGTAAAGCCCCTTTTTTGTAAATTAGCTCACTCTCTCCTTCCCCCCCTCCACATTCCTACTGGCATCTTAGTTCATTTTCCCATGGGTTGCTAATTACTTTTTTTTCCTACTATATATAAGTGATAGTATCTCAGGATCTATGTAGTTCTCATTATTTCCATTGTTATGTATATTTCATCCGAACAATCATTTTCTGCATATTATGCTATTGACTTCTATGTGTTTAAATTTTCTTCCCTCATATTTTCTGGTAAGAACTACATCTCACTGAATTATTTAGGAGTTATATACCTTCCAACTTTCTAACTTCAATTATTTATGTAGGTTTATAATAATTATTCTTCTCCAGTGATGTAGGTTTCTAATCGTGGATATGTTTAGCTAATGTTATCTATTATTTAGGAGTTATATTATTTAGATTGGTTATTACTTTTCTTCTATAACCTAAGATTCACCTTATTGTTAATATCTTTCATTTTCGCTTCCAGCAATATCTTCCTTGTTGGATCTACTACTTTCAACTAAATTCCTTCGCAATGAACATTTCTATTTATAAATTACTTGTTTGGTCAGGTTTGCAGCCATGGAATTACTTGTAGTTAGTAATTTATCCTTCTTTCTATGAAGTTGTTCTCCTTGTGTGCTAACAATAGATTTTCATCTAAGCGCTATGTCATTTTTTCGTTGGTCCTTTATGCAGCCTTTTGCAAATATTCCATCCATGGAATTATATGATTGGTTTTGAAGCAGGTGGAATGGTTTTCAAGCAGGTCTTACTTGTCGATGCTCAATCAATTTTGTATAATCGGCTTTCTACGCACTCCTTATCCAATTTCTTTTTTTCTTGGTTTGCACGCTATATCAAGTTTCCTATATTCAACTTTTAGATGTGAATCCCAACCATTTACATTGTCTGCATTTACTTAAGCCATGCATATTCTAGTTCATGCCATTATACTCAATTTTGGTACTTTCTTTCTAATTCAAATTTGTTCAGTTTATCGTGGCCTATCAAGCATCAGCAACCTACATGCAGCTTCAAGTTCTTCAGGGCCTTTCATCTAGAAGAGATATTTTCTACTTTTTTACTAATGTACTACTTTCAAGTTTGTAAATGTCGTTATGTTGTGAAAATTTTCCCATGTATATTTTTGACAACTTGTAACATATACAATGCTTTCAATAAAATCAAATTTTCATATATTCTTACAGCCTTCCCCTTTCAATTCCATTCAAGTGTATCTTTCCTATCGTGGATGATGTTTAATGAAGGGATTGGAAATTTCAATTATATGCTTGGTCCATGCAACTTCCGTTATGATTATTTATATCGCTACGTACGTTTCATATCCACATTATGATATCTAAAAATATAACATCAACAGCAATCACAACTTATCTTCCCTTCTATAATTGTCATATTTACATCCAATTTCAGAACATAATATCACATATATTTTTATCCAATATTACATGCTATTTCTACCTTCCATATATACATTCTCCACATCTATTTCAAACTCAACTAATCACATATGAACAGACAAAACTACTTGCATTTTTTCGTCAATGTAACACAATGCACGAATACTTTTTATTCATTAATGTCGAAATCGATTATAAATGTATATCAATTTTTCATTCCCTTATATAAATACTTCTACTACCAAAACAAGTTTGATAGCGCTTAACTTCAATTTCACATTCGTTGCTAATTTTCAAATATTCTAACACTTCATCTTCTCATATTTCTCATTTTCATTCCATAAGAATTTTAGAAGTTACAAGTAGACATACCCATATCTAGTAATGATATAATTTGGCAAATGATATATTTCAAAACAATACATTCAACACTCCCTCTTCTAAGCAATTATAAGATAACATAACTAACAACTTATTTCATAAACTTATTCCACAAACAAAATACATAACTGTTGTATATTGGCAAATATCTTGCTAAATGAAGTTCACAAAGTTGAATAAATTAGTTTCTAATGTATTTTAAAATTTATGCCTTACTACTATATAATCAAATCTAAAAAAGGAAAACTAAAAATTATTTCCAACTCTATAACATCAGCCAAGAGCAAAAGCATCATTTGCCATGATTTCCCTAACATAAAATAACATCAAATACTACTTATTACACTAATTTATTTCGCTCACCAAACATCTAACCGAAATAACTCAACTTCATTCATCATCTTATTCCACTAACCAAACACTCAACTGAAATAACTCTACTTTATTCTATCACTTATTCCACTAACCAAACATCTCAGGTGGGATAACTTTACTTTATTCCTCCACTTATTCCATTACCAACCAAACACAAAAACACACTTACCCCATCATTTATTCTACTCCTTTAACTTATTCTATAAACTTATTTCACTTACCAAATGAAGATAATTTGTAATTTGTCCTTTTAAGTCTACCATAGCAGAAAAATTCCATACAACTCAGCATCGTCATTTCACCTAATTTGGCACAATCCATCCATCAGTTAATATACCATCTTCGTTCAATATGAACCCAGTTACTTTTTAATGCAACTTTTGCGATAGAGATGCCAATAATTTGCTTCTCTCTTCCTACATTAGTTACATATATGGTACGATAAAGGTTTATATAACGTGTCTCCCGTTGAGCATGTATATTGTATTTTATATCCTTCTTCCATGCAGTAGAATGCACACTCGTTTGACTAGTTTTAGAATTCTTCGATCAAGAGAGTTCTATACCCCATAGATTCTAGAGATCCAGTAAAATACATGTTTGACATCTTGTAAAGTTTGTACAACCCTATCAATCATGTAGAATCATATTAATCATATCCCTATGAAATTTTGGACCTCTTTACCTATTAAGTTGATTGCACTTCCTTTACGATGTGCTTGTTATGTGATAAATTGTCCTTGGATGAACGTACATGATTAGAACATGACAAATCAATTATTTATCTTGATGATTCTGCTTCTTTTTATCAACTTCTATGTCTTTAACAAGTTGATAGGCATAGCATCTATTTTTAAATCACCGTTAGACTTTTCTTCACTCATGCATTCTTCACTCATGCATTCTTCATCTTTCTCATGTCTTAAATAATTGCTATCATTTAACCCTCATTCTCATAGAAGAAGGATGCATAAGGACTTTATAACTCGTACTACCCTCTTTTGCTCGTCTTGCCCTTTGATATAACTTAATTGCCTTGAACAACCAGTTTCCAACTATCCTTAGATGTAGCTTCAACTACATCTTGACTTTGAATCATTAATGGTAAAGTAACTATCTCATGCAGCATGATTGTCTCTTTTTCAAAGAGCAATTATGTCACTCTATATTTAACGGAAAGTGGAAGTGAACACAACAAGAATGATTCTTTGTCCTCTTATAGGAGAGATGACTCTATCTTCTTAGTGTTCTTTGATTACATCTACCATGTTTTGTTAAACACATCTAAGTGCACCTTCAATTTTGTCCTCTCAGTCATCCTTAAGCTATATACCTTTTATTCATTAATGGGCTATTTGTTAACGATTTGAACTCGTATAATATTCTCAGACTTTTCCCAGATTTCAACCAAATCATCTAGGATGATGACCTTAGGAAGGATATTGTCAACCATGAAGAACAATAGCATGCTTCTCTCAAAACCTCTCTTGTATTGTCACCTTTTGTTTGTTAGCTTCTATAGCTTATTCTCTTTCTCGTGTGAAGATATTCTTCATTTATTGCATCCACAAGGTGAGGTCATTCTTCCAATTAGAAGGCTCCACAACGAACAATGTGTAACTCGAGACATACTCCATAATATGGTCTATAGAATTCTCCCATAGCCCTCATATTTTAGATCTCTTTTGATTAAAGCAAGTCTCCATTGATTAGCTTAAAAGTAGTGAAATCTCACTAGCAAACATAATCGTGAAGGAGAGCGCAATCTGTTCGATCTAAGCTATCCACTATGTCCAAAGTGTATCAAAATCTCAATCTAGACTTTTAAGATCACTTCAGTTGGCCTTTAATTGCTCTGATTTGACTTGACAAATTTGAAGCATTAAATTTGATGCAATAGGAGTGCACATAGCATATTAATTTAGCTCATTGAAGGATTGTTTAGAATTTGAAAATCTACGTGATAGATTCTCTAGTCTTATTGCACTTATTTTTCTCCCTCTCCACATGAACTTTTTTGCAATTCCTAAGATTGTAGAGAAAGGAAGCAAAAAACCTTTGTCTTCTTCAACTTCTTCGCCTCATGATTTGTAGATAGATTTTCACGAAACCAAATGGATAGAAGTTGTTGCATGGCACCACTGGTTATTGCTTGGTTCTCACCTCTCCAATGAAGCTGCTAGATCCTTTCACACATGGCCAAGGCATTGTCAGTATGTCGAACTGCTCACATTATCTTTGCAACCATTCATGCCTCTGAATAATTTTGATCAACCATGGACTTACGACCATGAATGGCCATGACTTCCTATGTTCATAGCCACAATCTTCTTCATATTGTTGCTACCATCATGCTATTTGTGCTCTTGTGGCCCACGTTACTCCTCTTCACGTCTATGTCGAACATGTACCCCAGATGACAAACCCCTCATTATCTTGAGCTCTTGCTCTGGTAGTAGATAATAGTGAGATAAGGATCATGGGTTCAATACATGGCAAGTATGCGATGCATCATTAATAGTGGTCAATCACCTTTCACAACCATTTTATAAGTAGACTTTCATCAAGAAGACAAAGTACAAATGACTGATGGGGTTAGACATCTTTTGCAAGTACGTAGAAGAAACTCATCATTGAGAAGAAAATAGGGTACAATGCAGTAACTCTCTCTCTCTCTCCCTCTCAATCAGCGTGCGGAGTTTGGAGACTTTGGCTTTTCCTTTTCTTTTTTATGACCCATAATTCCTTGCAAGCAAACTGGGAAGACTTTGGCATCCCATTTATAGACTCACATACATTCCTCATAGTATGCTCCTAACAGAACTCTAAGACTTGTCAGTCAAATCCAACTTTGGGAAACGGAGTCCTTATTTCCTAACAAAGGACAGACACGGGGCCTCTACCATTCAGTAATTTTCCAGTGATTCTTTTTTAAAAGTATATGCTCGAGTAAGACCCAGCCCATCCATACAAACAAATGTTCCTTTAATATTTTTGATCTAGCAAACCTGCTAACAAAAATTTAAGTTTTATATGATTGGAAGGAGCAAAATATTACAAGTAAGAAAAGTGCACGCATGTTTCTTAACATTTATTTTGGAATGATTGGAAGGAGAAAAACATTACAATTCAAAGAAGAGAGAGAGGAGTTGATTGATATGATTATCAATATCATGACCATATATACTATGCTTATCTAGCTACCTCCAAAGAGGCACAAATGGATCAAAATCCTTATTAAAACCACAAAGAGACAGAGACAGACGCATGTATGGCACTCCCGAAGAGGTGCAATGCACGTAAAACACAACAAATTAAAGCAGAATTACACTCAAAGCAAACCAACTCTCATCCACATGATATACGTATTAATTTATATGATGAGTAGTACTTATGAAGAGAAGCAGCAGCAACGATATCCATATAGAACACCGACGGATCCCCTGTATCTCTCTGTCGACGATCAAGTGTTGCAGCAGCGGTAGAGGACGTACTTCTCCATGGGCCTCCTGCACTCGGCGCACACCACACGCTCCTGGAACTCGCCGGTGTCCCCCGGTAGTATCAGCCTCGTGCAGTGCTCCGGCGTGTGGAGCGGCTTCAGCGCCGCCTCCAGCGCCGGCAGGAAGCCCTCGTGCTCCACGTTGGCCTTCCAGGCGTCGAACTGGTGGAGGCAGTCGAGAATCATCCCACCGTGGGCCTTGACGAACGCGGTGGAGCCGTGCCATATGAGGGCCCACCCCTCGTCGCCGCTGTCGTAGGTGAGGAGGGTCATGACCTCTGGCATGATGGGGTCGTCGTCCATGCCCTTGCCGTGCTGCCGCTTGGAGTGCCACATGCTCTCCAGCCTCGTCCAGAAGAACCACACCATGGCGGGGTCCGGCCAGGTGTTGCTCAGCTTCTCGCTCTCGATCACGCTCGTGGCCCGCCTCATGCGCTCCCTCGGGCTGCTCTTCCCCACGTACAGCATCTCCAATGGGATCTTCACCTCCTTCGCCACTCTGCTCAGGCAAGTGGTGAAGCTCTTGATCCACTCTATGTTCTCTCCTCCGTAGAGGCACACATACCTCCCTTCGTTGATCTAGTTCAATTAATTTGTTAGATGAAACGCGCCAGTGTCTGTTAGAACACTATTTAGGTCCACAGGATGATATTTTTTAACAATAGCATTATTGTTAATATATAACAAGATCTATTATTATTATTATTATTATTATTATTATTATTATTATTATTATTATTTTGAGAAGGTAATTAAGTTTGATGGATATGAGATTTGATCCATAACTTCTTAGATATTAATGAGATCGAAGTTTTATCACTGAGCCAACCCCAATCCCTTGCTGGTTTAGGGTTCTATTGGGTGTTAGTTACATACCCATTGGAGGACGAGCGGGTCAATGTCATCCACCAAGAACTCGAGGCGCCAAGTCTCCTCCTTCCACAGAGCCTCCTCCCTGTTGCTAGTAAACGGAAAAGCGAGGCTTCCCCAAATCCACATCATGTGGAATGCATTAGGGCACACCACCTTTCCTTGCGGGTCCAGCACAACTAACATGGGTTTCTTGTCGAAGCACCACACGTCTCGTATGTACTTAATCGTCGCAGGGTCCACCTGAGATGGGTGGCTCACCATGTACCTACGAGACGACCATCAAAAGTAAGTGCATGCATGCATGTAATTGCTTCGTCGGATGATGTGCAAGCATTAATTACAAACCAAATGATTTGATTTTGAGTTACGTAAGTACGCACGTACGTACCATGCCATGATGGATGAAAAGTTCTTGAAGGCCTCCTCCCTTGCTGGGGTCCAGGGCTTGTGGCTGTCCGCCACCGGGAGCCACACGATCTCGTAGCGTCGCTCGATCCTGTCCTGGTGGGCGTCGCGATAGAGCTGGTCCAGGATGAAGAGCTCCTCCTGGTTGAGGTCGAGATCCGAGATGAAGAGCACCACGATCTTGCGACGGAGGACCTCCACGCTCACACGCTTCTTGGTAGTCCCCTCGATGAGAGGGAGGTCGTCCTTGGAATAGAAGAGCGCGCGGAGGATCTTGTTGTTGTCAAGGTGCATGGTCTCGAAGAGGTGAACCAAGGCGTTGTACGCCTCTATGTGCTTCTTGTCGGCTATATATATATATATATATATATATATATATATATATATATTAAAAATTTTGCAGGGCGATAATTATACTCAAGATTCTTAAGCGTATCTTTGCAAATAAACTTGAAACTAGCCAAAATTCACATTAATGTGGTGGCACATCATAAATGGTAGAACTATATACACCTCACCTATGCGTTGGTGGCAGATGTTCAGCTGCTTGGTGAGGTGCTCGCGAATGTTGCTTAATTTGTGAGCCAAGCTCGATAGCTCCCAAGCCTCTGTAGTCGAAGTTATGTACCTGAACATATACGCAAATATTCATTTCCGGTCAAGAACAACCAATTATACGCGTGCCATTACTAATTACCACACACACACACACACACACACACACACACACGTGGGTTGGTCCTCTTTCTTCCAGAAAAAAAAACGATATGGTTTATTGCAAATGAGTACCAAAGAAAGCACAACGGTAAGGGCAGTAATTTTCGGACACCAAGGTGGCGTTTGGTAGTAAAATCAGTACAGAAATACGAAAGAAATTGAATAAAATGATAAGATACGTTGATTAACATGTTTGGGTGATTAACAGGATGGAAGAAATTTACCCTAGGAGGAGGAAGGTGGATTTTGTGTGTTGGGAGAGTTCAAACTTGCCGTCCTTGCTATATCCTCTAGGTTATTCTTGACTTCTTATTAATATCAAAATATAGAAGATTGAATTTGATATCTTGCTTACGTACATAGTTGCATAAGATTCCTCTTTAAGTTTAATAAGTGTCCCGCCTATTCTATTTATTTACATTAATTGGTGACTTAATTATCTATAACCAGCGCACGCACGCACGTACGCATGCACATGCATGCACCCACACACACACACCTAAACCCATTAGATTGAAATCCCATGAATTAAAGCAAAACTATCAAATGTAACAACGATGGTTTTGCATTGTAGCAAAAATGATGGATGTTTTAAAAAAAAAAGACTTATATGTTGTCTGAAATAAAATAGTTCCTAAAAAGAATGACATAGTCGAATTTAATCAACTCATATATACTATAAATAGATACTGAAATAATTACCAAAATAAATACGGTGTTCGTAATACAAGATTCAAATATAGGAAAACTAATGATTGCAATAATTAGATGGTATATAATGAAACTAACAAAAAAATATCACATGAATCTCACCAGTTTTATTTGTAAAAAATAATGTATTATACGTCTTAAAAATAAATTTACAACATAATAGTAAAGTACATGCATTGTAATGTTAAATAAGAATAATTGTAATGAATAGGCATTGCGGTTGTAACAGCTAGAACATGATTTGTAACAAAATATTAGTTGTATTGTAACAAGTATATTAAATTGTAAACAATAACGATTATGACACATGAATAATAAATATGAGTTTGTAATATAAAATGTGACATATAATATAACACACCAAAGAATAATCGAATAATATTAATGATAACTAATGTATTATGCATTGTACCAAAATCTTATAATACAACCATATCGACGTATTAAAAGTGGTAATGTATTTCAAAAGTTATAGTAGGATGTAAAGATATAATACATTGGGAATATCGATTTATAAACATCTAACGAATCTCGTCATTCATTCATTAAAAATAATATATCAAACATATTAAAAATAAATTTACATTATGATAGCAAAGTACATACGTTGTAATGTCCAATAAGAACATTTGTGACGAATAGGCATTGCAGTTGCAACAATTGAAACATAATTTGTAACAAAATAGTAGCTATGATGTAATAAGTATATTAAATTGTAAACATCAATTTATATGTTGTAGTACAACAAAAATGTAAATGTTTATTTTAAATGACATAATTCAAAAATCATATGTTATTTGTAATACAAAAGATACGTAGTACATAAATTAATTAGTTTATATATATGACTCATAGTGTAATATATAAGATGAAATAAAAGATACCATGAAATTCATCTAAAGCACGTTGCATAATAATAAGCTATGAAAAGATTTTGTATAAGAATTAAGATAATCTTTTAAAATGAAATATCCATATACAACATAGAATGAAAATTTTCAAAAAAATTATTATTTTATTTGATGATGGGTAAAATTAGTAACGGTTATAGTAGTGATTCCATCAAGTGTAAGCAAAGATCAGATAATTCCAAATAAGTGCTTATTTGGATATTTACGAGAACTATGTTCTTTTGATATATTTTTCCATATATATGTGTGCATCTTACTCGTGGCCCAGCCCAATCAACCCTAAGATCTGGGACGCGCAGGCCAACAAGCTCCTGATGATCCAGTACACGGCGGTGGGGATGTGAGCCATCGCCATAGACATGTCCGGCGCGTCCGGCGTTATGTACTCGGCGGGGAGCTCCTTGAACTCGACGATGCACTCGGTCACGTCGAGCACGACGCCAATGAGGTTGTTGATGGCATCGAAACGCGGGTGGAGGGCGTCCTTGTGCTCGAGGATGTCCGGGAGCTGCTTGAGGAGGGCTATGGACTTGGCGAGGGGGTTCACCGTCTGGAGCTGCGCGGTCAGCCAGAACTCCCCGTAGCCGACCGCGAAGGCCGCCAGCGCCAGGGCCACCTTTGAGTCCCACGTGTAGCTGCTCAGGAGATGGAGAACGGCCAGCGTCGTTGCATGGGCGTCACCGCCGCCCACGGTAGCACACTTGTAGGAGATCTGCATAATGCATGCTCCATCCACAAGGCAGTTTGGTAAATAAGAATAATTAAAGAGAAAGAAAGAAAAAAAGAAATGCAGTAATCTGATCTAAATCCGAATCTAATTAAAAAAAAATTATCCTTGATAATTAATTTGTGAAGTATGATTCGATGGATTTACATCAGCCACCTAAAATGTTTAAATTAAAGCTGTTAAATAATAATTCTTAATTATTTATATTTTACTACTCAAATTCACGAATCTTCCAGTTGGGACTATATATTTTTGGGATTCTTTTGCATGTGATTTATTGGAGATATTAGTCACCAGGCGAATGCATTAGAGAAGTCTACATACACCATAATTTGCATCTGCACAAACATTGCCCCATAGTACGGTTTGTATATGTTTTTCCCTGTCAACTACCTTTCAATCTTACGGATGCACTAACAGTCTTCCACAAAAACCAGGCGGGAACAGCCTCGCAGCTCAAAGGTACGTACATATAGAGTTAAGGTATGGGAAGTAAAGGAATATTAGACGGTCATCTTGAGTTAATTCACGCTTATAATTAATTATTTGGATGAGGGCAGGAATCAAATGAAGGAACAAATTTAAAATTATATTTCACTTAAGGAATTAGATAAGAGGTAACTATAAATAGTTTCATCAATTGTGCTGGTCCGATCCACCCGACGAAAAAAGAAAAAAAAAGTGCACTAAAATATTATAAATACGGCTTTTTAATTAAGGTCTCCATTACAATTAAGCATACGTAGGCTGAAGTGCATGCCTGATTAAGGACAAAACTATATATATATATATATATATATATATATATATATATATATATATATATATATATATATATACTATGATGCTTAATTAATTAATTAATTAATTAATTACCTCATTGGAAATCCTGTGGATTGTGAAGGCTAAAGCCTCCAGAGTGCCGACTATGCCAGGATGGTGAAGTTTGTCGTCGGTTATCACATCCATTGCGGGCAGCTGTGGCGACTGATTCAAAAATCACACAAATATAAGCCCAGCACTCATAGATGAAAAGCCACGTTACGGTTACCAAATACTAGACATGTGTCTTAATTTAACTACGTACTACCACAAGGGTCGGCTTCGCCCGCCGCAAGACATCCTCGACGATGTGGAGCAGCGGGCGAACGTCGACCTCGCGTCCGTCGGGCGCATGTATAGCTTGTATCTGCTTCATAACCGCCTCATCATCCGACGACGAGAAAAGCCGGCGCGAGCCCTTGGTCAGCGTGGCGGTCGGAGCCGCCGGAACCATCGCTGTACTCTTAGCCATTTGTGTGCGTATGTTATGTGTGATACGGTGGTCTCCGACTAGAGTGGATTACCATGCGCGCCTTGTTTAACCTACTGGAAGGAAGGCCGCGTATATGTATGCATGGAAAAGGTGAGAGGACAAAGGAGGGGGAGAGGTGAACCTTCGCTTTGCTTCGTGGCGAGGGCTGTGGCTTTGTCCTTGCGGTCGCGGAGTGGGCCCCGCACCTTCGTTTTTACAGCCGCTAAGGCTTGGGCTGTGGGGGTTTGTTGACCTTAATCCAACTGCCGGTGCCCGAATTCTCACGGACATTGTAACAAAATCGTGGATTGGCATGCAGATTATTGTCCAAACTAAAAAGAAAAAGAAAAGTAGAGAATAAAAAACAAATAATTTTTATCACGTGATTTGAGGTGAAAGTATAAAAATTAATCGTATCAAAAGTTTAATATCAGTATAAAATTAATATACCACATATTGTAAAGTGTATGTTATGTGTAACTTAGTATATATCAATTTGTGATTGATAAAAAATAAAAAATATTGATTAAAAATTAAAATATATAATATATTGGAAAATATATATTCAATGTATTTTAATTTTTAATCAATATCTTACATTAAATTTATATTGTCTCATTTTATATATGTATCAATTTATATTTTTATAGAAATACATTTGATTTTAATTTTTAATAGAAAAATATAAGACGAGAAAGGTAAAATTTAAAATACACATACATATTAATTAATGTAAAATAAAAATTAAAAAATGAATAATAAGAAAAAAAGTAAATGAATTGGTAAAAATAAAATATGCTACAATCTTTGTTCTAGATCAAATCATTAGATATAAAGATTGTATCGCGATTAGCAACCTAATAGGATTCTATTACATTCATTCTTATGTTACCGTTGTTTGCAGTCACGGATTCGTTCACCATTTAAGATACCGTTTGTTCACTGGAAATTTTGGGGTGAAATGCTTCTTTCGATGTTTAAGAGTAACCCATCGAAAAAAAAAGTCTTAAGATTAAAAAACTCCGATGAGAGGGGAGAAATCCCGAGATTGAAGTGATTTCGTGAGAGGAGTGAAATAAAAATTATCCCTCCACTAATAAAATAATGTTCCTACATATATTTTCGTCTAAACACCACCATTTATTCCATAATTTAACTCATAATTCAAAACTTAACTTATCCTTTTAATTCGTCAATTACACAACTAGCCTGAGATGTTCTTGAAAAATTCTTCATGCGACCAAATAAAAATAAAGGCAATGCATTCATGAGCTCTTATTCTCTTTAAGCGTCTCTGTGGAGCAATGTGTAGCTAAATTTATACAAGAATCAAAATCAAATTATAATTCGCCCACTCCGACTGATCCATAACTAATCAGCTTTTATCAATGTGATGTGATCTTGTACACATTAGTGTCGAATATTTTTTCACAATAAAATCTGAAATTTAACATGATGGTATAGAAATTTCTATTAACTCTTCAATTTTTTTTCCTTCCAACAATGCTCTTCATAATTGATCAACCCTCTCTCTCTCTCTTGCTTCCTCTTCTCAATATTTTATATCTGTGTAATTTTATTTTGAATTATTTTATACTAATGTAAAATAATTTTTAAATCATAATTTTACAAAATGATTCAAGACATTTTGCATCTATGCAATTTGATTTTTCATTATTGAAAAATGATTCAAAATCAAATTGCACACATACAAAAAGGATTTGGAATTAAAGACTATTGGTACATTTTGGTTTAAAATAAAAAATAAATTAAAAACAAAGATCGATACAAATTTAAAAATCATCGATACATTTAAAATTATCTTATTCCGAACGGTTACAAAGAAGTGGTAGCTTGATGGTGCTATATCTACTGCCAATTTCTCAATTTTTCTTCCTCTCCACCCCAATCCCCTTCCTCCTCACCATATTTTCTTTTATGTAATTTTGATTTACACTTATGTAAAATAATTTAAAATCAGTTACACAAATACAAAATGATTTGAAATAAAAAATCACCGATATAATTTAATTTTAAAAAAAAAATCACTTAAATGGTCATTAAAAAAGAATCAACCGTGAAAAATAAAAAATCATCATGGCATTTAAAATTATATTTATATCAAATATTTATAGAAAAATTAGGGCATAAGAAATTTTATTTAAATGTAGATATATATATTTATGTTTTGCTTACTCATATAAAGTACAAACCAGCTCACATTAGTCCTCATTAAGCACCTCTGTCGAGCATTAATGTGTAACTAAATAGATACAAGAATCGAAACCAAGCTATACCCCTCAAAACTCCAATGGGATCCAAAACTAATCAGTTTTTATGAATTTGATTCAGACTTAAGGATAGACCTACTTCCCTTAAAAGTCCCTTTCAATGTCTGCGGATCCAAATCAATGCTGACCACACGTCATGATTGGCCTACTCAGCATGGTCTAAGTTTAGGCGATCGTGAACTGAGGGTTGCGTTTTCGGAGCCAAATCTGAATAAAACCAATCTCATCGACAAATATGAGAAGTAGGAACATGGTGGGAAAAAAAAAAACAAAAAAGTGATACATCCACATGTGCGTTTACTTGCGTAATGTTGGATGCTGGATTTGTCGAGGAGGATAGGTTTCTTTTGTTGTGCTCTACGATTGTAGGTCATACTCATGGTATCTTTCATGAGTAAAGCGTGGGGTGCATCTACTTTGTTCCTTTCCCTGTTCGTTCTTACCCTTCAAGGACAGGCATTCTCAACATTTGGATTCGCCAGATAGATGTTCAGAGCCTCGGACTATACCCCTTTAGATTTTTTGTTGAAATTTTTGAAAAGATTTTTTTTTCAAACCACTCACGGTAGCTTTCACTTTTACTATTACTTTTAAATAAATATTTTAATCATGTTATTCCTCATTTATCCTATCACTTATTTTACTATTTAAATATTTTAATCATATTTTATTTCACATCCAAATGCAACGTAAATGTCCAGATTTATTGTCTTGAGAGGGATCCAAGCCATTGGGCTCACTTTTGTGGCCTGAGGTAGGCACAAGCTCATAATTTTCTTCAAAGTATGGGTTGGGCCAAGGCCCAAAACATGTTCCCATTTTTGGGCCCAGGCCTATAATAAGCCGACACAGATCTCTTATATCGAGCTTGGGTCAGGTCGGCCGAAACTTCGGCATATTATTGATTTTAATATATTTGATTTTATGTTTTTTTAAAATTAAAAAAGACCACGTAGTAATGCATTTAAAAATAATATTAAATCATATGATCTTAGTAGTGCACTCTAAAATAATATGAAGTTTCAGTTCGATGTGTGACAGAAATAAATAAATGTGAGAAAATCAAGTAAGAATGTGTACGTTAATGTAACGGGGAGCGAATAAGGGCGATGATCGAGGAAAGTTGGGTTGGGGAGAAAGGGTCATTTTGGACATTGGGATTCATGTATGTTTTAAATCTAACATCTAAGTTATCATACATATGTAAAATATATCACTTAGAATTGAACTCCATCCAAATAATTGTTTGATCCCAAATCTAAGTACAAACCCAGCCAAAATTAATTTTAGATTCAGATTGGTTTGGGCTACGTATACGGGCCAGACTAACTTGACCAAGTGTCCCTCCCTACTCGACGTTAATTTGTCTAATATCGAAACATGTTAACCAAGGTATTTAAAATAAACGTTCATGTATTGCAACGTTTAATAACATTCGAGAATAGTCAAGCCATTTTTGCAATGCGTTGACTTTTCTAGACATTAATTCTTAGTTTAGTTGAGACGTCATAAAATTTGGATTTATAAAAATGCAAGGGATATTATTTTTTTTTTTTTCCTTTGCAAGAAACACAAATGTGAGTGTGTCCCATGGCATCTGCAACGTTAGCTCCACAATTTTGGTTCCCATGGCGAGTAGTTGCTTTAACTTTTGGGCCAATTCAGGTATCAGAACAATCTCACGATCGAGTACGGTCAGTAGAGCGTGTCAATGAATGATGCAATCCCGCGAAGATTTTGTTCCTGGCACAGAATGGCAGATTTAGTAAAAGCCGTAGGCACAAAAATAAGAAGGAAGCATTGCATGAAAGAGGAGCACGTAAGATGGAAAAATGTAAAAGATAATCGTTACTTTTGTCACATGGAAGTTGATAGATTGTCCCCAAAAACGGAAGTACGTGAATAAAGGACACGTATATTCAATTAAAGATCTTAGCCAATATCAATTCGAGACCTACCAGTAGGGTGAGGAATTGGGTTGGAGTTGTTAGATCTAAGCCAATCTCTGACCTGAACAGCTCGAGTTAATAATTAATTTGGGTTGAATTATGACGTACATTTAGGCCCAACAATTATTTGGGTTAGATCTCGACTTAGATGAACCCAAAACTAGAAGTCCAATCCAAATTTAGGTCAAAAAACACGATCCAAAGAGTTTACATAAATAACATATATATTATATGAGTAAAATATAACTATCCTCGAGGGGAAGTCAATTAGCTACCCGACACTTTAAAATGCGTCTACGGATAATATTTTGTTACAAAACTTTGGAAATTAAAATAAATTAATACAAAAAATACATTTTAAATTTCATTTCAATTGAAAACTCTTAACCTCGCAAAATGTAATCGTAGCCAAAAATAAAAATATGTAGCGTACCTAATTAACTCTCCCGGGAAGGTAGTTACATTTTATCCATATTATATACTACATATAATATATATCAATACTCCCAAATCTCAACCCCACGAACTATTACTATCAAAATAAATATCTTTAACGTCATTTAATATTTATCACTATAGATTTTTTATTTATATTAATGATACATCAAATAATTACCACCTTCGTTCACATTATTAAAATATTAGTGATAATTATATAATTGTCACTAAATCAACGATATTAGTGATATTTTAATTGTTACAAATAATGTCTCTAATTATCTTCTACAGTAACAATTTATTTATCACTATTTTGTTACTATAGATTTATATTAATGGCAATTTAACTTATCCTATTAGTGTCACTATATTAATCATTTAATGTCTTTTTTTGTCACTAAATTACCACTATTTATTTACTTTAGTGATACTTTTTTTTACCATTTAATTACCTCTATTGATATTATTTAGCAACAATTATTTGTGTCTCTAAATCGCCATTGTTGATTTACTTTAATGACACTTTCTTATGCTACTAAATCTCACTAATTATATACTTTAATGACACTTTCTTTTTCCATTTAATTGTCACTATTGATTCACTTTAATGATGACTATATATATGATTTAATTTTATTCTTTACTATGAAATAAATTTTTTTATCAAGATCAAAACATAGGAGCCCAAGCAACCACAAATTTATTGGTCCTCAAATAGTAATGTACAATAAAATTCCTTTTTATTGACTTTCATATCAAGAAAGTACATTTTCCCCTCTTAAATGTAATACAAGAAAAAAGAAAGGAAAATTATAGAAAAATTAAAATACATTAAAGATCAATTCTAGCAAATTTGACTAAAACACACATAAGCATTCCCAGCTTCAGGAATAGAAGGCGGCTCAAAACGTCTAGACATCCTACCAGCCATTGGTGATCCATATGGGCGATCATCGTGCCCAGGACCAATTGGATGCCCAAGCTCTCTCTCACCATGTGCAAAATGGCATTTGTCCCCAAACTTGCATCCTTCAGGTGTGTTGAACTTGTTGCACATTTTGGTTTTCACATGCGAGCCAGGACCATCGGCAATCATAAGGTTTCTTGGAGGGGGTGGAACCACAGGGTTGCTCATGTTTGTCATCTGGGACACAACATTGATGCTATTGATGTGTTATTTCTCAACACAGTTAATTAAGCTTGTCAGACTTAATTAAGTGTATCAAAAAGTAACTTAGGTTAACTCGAATTAATGTTGTGAATGTAGTATAGAATTAAGTTAACCTAACATTTTAGATTTTTAAGTTTTTTTTTAACTGGTTGAGTCTAGGTGTTTATTTGGAAGCATGATAATAAGCTTAATTCACCATTAATCCCTAAACATTAATTAACAACTACTTAATCAATCAAATTATAATTAGCAATACTTTAAACATATGAATATAACACAAAAGATTAACAATTAAAAGCATGTAATATTCCATTTGTAAGAACAATTATGTAAGAAAGATTTATCATTAAAAAATCAAATGTAACATTATTTATTACAATTTTCTTATAAAAGTATAAGGCATAAAATGTAATACAAGATTTATCATGCCCATTACAACGTTAAAAGTTTAAAAACATGTAATATAACAACTTCAGCCCTGAAATCAGATGTCTGAAAAGAGAATTAGTTGACTTAAAAATATAAATTGGACTTCTGATACATGAAAGAGATGTCTGATTTCGCTCAAGTTTTCATTTTTATTTCCCTTATCTCTTCTCCGCCCTTCTCTTTTACTTCATCTTCTTCTCTCTTTTGCTCTCTTAACTTCCTCTTAAGCTTCCTTCTTAACTTTTCTTCTTTAGGTTCTCTCTTTGACGAGCCTATTCTCTTCTTTTCTTCCTTAACTATTTTCTTTCTTATTGTGCTTTTATGCTCCACACTTAACCAATTTACGCTCAACCAAGACCCATTAACATCTTTCTAATCCAAAATTATGTATTTAATGAGCAGCCCAAGCTCTTTCGGGGATACATAGCACCCTCACAGGTGAGACCAGACCCTACTAGAGCTCAGACATAATGTATTTAAGGTGGATTTCTATTTATTTTCATCAATGCACAGTACTGGGCCCAATCAAGCCCGCTCACATCCACGCCCACACGGGCCCACATGCATGCACCTGCGCACACACACACCCGGGCACGTGCACACACACGCACCCACACATGCTCATAAGTTTCTTTGCGCCCTGCGCTGATGATTGAGAGGGTCGTAGCGCAAAAGAGTATTATACCATGTCGTGCAGCCCTTCGTTCCCGACGTGGGACTTTCTTCAGCAGTTCCAGGCCAATCTTCGCTTGAGGAATCCCAGCGAACCGCTGGGCCAAATTGGTCGAGCAAAGGCTCAATCGAGAGCTGTAGATGAGCTCTACCTAATTGCAGCATCAATTTGATGCTTGGATCATGTTTAATCCACCAATTTCAGGGATGAAACACAACTATTCGCCATGATTGGAACAACTATAGAGAAGAGAAAATAGGTCATTTGACCTGCAGAAGGACTTTGGCCTTTGACTAAAGGTTTGAATACCTTCTATGAGGTATTCCTCATCAAAAGGAATAGGTTAGAAATAAAGAAGAGGCTTCAGGAGACACCAGAAGCTCAAGAACTTCATTCTGGAAGCATAGAGCTCGAATCTGAGCTTAGAATTTGCTAACAGAGAGATGAAGCAATGAAGAACTGATCTTAATGAGTTCAGGAGGTGAAAAGCAATCGATCTGGGCATGATTGATCTTCAAAACTTGACAAAAAGGCTCAAGAACAAGTTAGGTTCCAGTTTGAACCCAAACTGTGCAGTGAATCCAGTCTCAGCTAATCCTCAATGAAACTAAATAAAATCAATTTAGATGAACTTTAAATCATTCTAGGAACATTAACAAATCACTCAATCATGAAATGAAGCCCAATTTCCTCAAATTCAACTTAAGTTTGATCTAACAGGCTCTAAAATTGACTTTTGCTCCAAGGTCTCATAGGTTAAATTAAAACCCTAATCTGGCTCAAATCATCCTCAGGAAACTATTCCACTCTTCATATCAGAGTTTTGAGTACTCTAGAAGTGATTCAGACCTCGCCGCCTGAGGTTAAGATGAGGAGTGTTTGTCAGGAGACTCCAGAGGTTCTCAAAACAGTTAAGGATCATGAACTACTTCTCTAAGTTTTGCACATGCTTCTAGACCTAGTTACATAGTCTAAACTCTGACAGACTCACCTCTCCAACTCCACCGGAATTGGAGAAGATAAAGCTCAGTAAGGAGTTCAGTTCATTAAAACACATTTAAGAGCTCGGATTCTCAATTCTGAGACATCATAGGAACATTCTGGAGCTTTTTAGGGAATTCTAAGGGCTAAAGCTCTAAATTGGGTTGCCGGAGCTCTGATGAACTCAGAAAAGGGTACTGAAGTCAATTCTTTTGAGAAATAGACCATGAATGGTCTGGACAAACTCCTGAGGTCACAAGGAATCTCAAGAGAACAACAGGAACTTCAATTGATGAAGTTAACACTGAGTTCATCAAGAACTCAATGAAACATGAGCTTTGAGTTCGACGGAACTCATGAGCCGATCTCCCTCTAAATTGAGTGAGGGGAACACTTTAGTAGGATCAAGTGAAGGTGTTGAAATGATTAATTAGGTGGAACTACTCCTCCTGAGCCACCATTGATAGCGAGCTCATGAGGTTGAATGATTTGGGCTTTTTCTACATAAATGATTATTTAACTAATTATAAGGCCAAGTGGGGCCCTTAAGCGATGTAAAGGTGATGGAGGGCCCTTATGGATGTGATCTAAGCTCGGAGACCTCCACCGTGGACAACAGAAGTCACCGGTGAAGAAGATGATGGACTAGGCGTTATAGCTACTGAAATAGTGAGGAAAGAAGCGAAGGATGATCATGGAGAGTAGAGATAGGTGATCAGATGGAAGAAAGGGTGAATTGAGGTCCAACGAGGTCAAAATTGACCTCGTCGTAGGCGGAGAAGAGAGGTGAGATGTTGAGCTACTTACTCCTACTCCTAACTAACTACCTAGCCAATTCTACTCCTAAGTGTTAGATCTACTTACTTGACAAAGGAGGTGAGGGAATCCACCGTTGGCAGGGCGGAAGCAAGATCAAAATCTAGACTTTGGTGAGAAAAGAAGCTCCAGTTGATCGAAGCTAAGGAGATCAGAGAAATGGGGCGCTCCAACGTCGGTGGCAGGGCGGAGGAGAGGAAGAGGAGGTGAGGGAGGCAGCGCTTCCTCAGTGGCAGCGCTCAAGAAGGAGAACGGAGACGCTGGAGTTGTGGAGGAAACCTACGATCGACCACGGTGTGGGAGAGAGGGAAGGGGGTCAATAACCATGAATTGGAGGAGCTGAGGGGGTATTTATAGGTGACGGCGGTGAAGAAGGGGGCTGAACTTGGACGAATAGAGGTCTAGGTGCATGATAACCACCGGCGTTGTCTCCAACGCCGATGAACTTAAATTCCAGACCTAATTGAGATTTATGGCCAATCTTTAGCATCGGATGAGGAGAAGATGGTGAGCCGAAGCTCGACGGCAGAAACAAAGGCGTTTGGACATGAGATGGAAGGTGATTGAAGGGTGCAGTGACTGGTTGTCGTCAATCATCCAGAGCAAATGAAGAAGAAAAGGAAGAAGACAATAGTGTACACAGGGACCTACTTGCAATAAATCTTAATGACCTAAAGGTGAATAAAAGGACTCAATTGAAAGGAATCCTAAGGACCTAAACGTAAACTGAGGTTTTCATGGCTTATTTTAATTTAATTCTTTTTCAAATTTTTATATATTATTATAAATTATGTAAATAATATATTCATGCCTTGAAATTACATTTTTACCCTTTTTAGCTATATTTAAATGATTAAATTACTTAAGTTAATTAGATACTTAGGGTTAAATACTAATAATGTTAATTTAAGTATTAATTAAGTAGCTAAATGTTTATAATTCGAGTCCAAATTATTATTTAAATTATAATTATGAATAATAGATATTTAATTTAGTGTTTTTATGTTGTTTTAATGATCCTTAGTTTTTTGTCCCTTATATCATAATTAAATTATAATTAGACATATTTTTAGCTAATTAACTAGGGATTCTAGTTAATTAGGGGTATTTAAGAGTTATGATGAGTCTCTCATCACCAGGAAAATAGTGCTGAAAATGACAGCCCTCACCGAAAGGGCATCCAGTAGTGCTGCATAAATGAACAGTCAGAGATCAATTGGAATGACAGAAAAAGGAAAGGGAAATTCACAATTACGTACAACATCGCCATAAACTTAGGAAACTACCAAAGCTAACAAGAACTTCCCCGACCAGCAGTACAAGTACAATATCGCTTATGTAAGAACTAGAGATAACAAGCAAACAAAGGTTGACATTTAGTTTCTGACAGTAGCAAGCAAGTTCTAATCATCTATGAGATTCTTAAAGATTTAAATATATGATGCCAAAAAACATCTTGATTGTAAAAATGAGCTTCAAGTAATTAAACACATCAGTTACCACCTTACAGATTAGTTGGATGAAACTTTAATGTGACGATGTCAGCAAAGATTGGGCCAAAGGAATCTACATCGGCATCATGTAAAATCTAGGGAAAGACATTTTAAAATACTTGAATGTGGGGCATCCTAGACAAACAAACTTGTATTGAGTTGGTAGGTCCACTATTAGGCACAAACTAAATCCATCCAAGGGTTTGTTGAATGTGGAGTTATTCCATAATATACATGCTAACATGTCTTCTTCTTCAGGTTAAGTTTGACCATCAGATACATGTTATTTTGATGCTATTTAAGAGTAGCATATTCAAAACAAAGCCAATGGATATTGACCTAGAAGGCCCCATGATTGTTAAGTAGAGATGTAACATGCATTTTTTATCAGGTGATCACAAAAATAAAAAAGTTTCCAAATTAAAATTGTAAATACTTGAAAAAACAAATCCAAACTAAATATATTTAGTAAATTCAGCAGGAAAACGTGAATGCAATTAAAACATATTCAAAATGCCACTGTTTGACAAAAAAAGCAATAAGCCTACCTCAGCTCTGGAGAATCTGGTATGCACTTCCAAACCAACATCAGATTTTCTCACTTTGAAACCACAAACAATAGCCTGCAACTAAACAAGTCCTTAAATACAGCATAAGGTGACAACAACCACAACCTATCTTCTTACGAGGTTTCCACGGTAGAGAGCTTGCAACCTTATAATGCCTTAGAACACGATATGCTCTCCTTGCCTGTGGATAAAAGTTGAGCCAATGAAGACTTAGAAAAGAAGTAGCTGTTCAAACCTTATCAAGAAGCAATATGCACTATCTCCACCTACTCCACACATGACACTATGTAAAACTATTTACTCATCTGCTAGTATTCGTTCTTGCATGACTAGACTATTGCTTACAATATGAGTTTTATGTGCTCTCTACTGAAGGTGTGTCGTAAACAAGGATCAGGAAAGCAAAAAAGTGAAATTTCTATTTGCAAAATTGAAACCAGAAATTGCATTGCATAAGTTAGCAATCCAAGAATAAGCTCATGCTAAATAAAAACAAAATGAGTTTTATGTGCCCTCTACTGAACGTGTGTCGTAAACAAGGATCAGGAAAGAAAAAAAGTGAAATTTCTATTTGCAAATTTGAAACCAAAAACTGCATTGCATAGATTAGAAATCCAAGAATAAGCTCATGCTAAATAAAAACAGTCAGTATTACTAAACTATGGTGATCTAGCTCATGAAAACAAATTGATTAAAGAAAATTACAAATAGATGATTCTTAAGTTTGAAGATACCGATATTTGGATCATTAAGAATACAGAGCTACCAAGCATTTGAGATTCCATGACAGAGAAAATAAATAAAAAAAAACTTTACATTCCTCTCTTAAGAGAATAATGATAACTCATATTATCAAACTTGTATTGTCCTTCACCCTTGATGTTGGTGTTCGTATACATCCAGTTGACCCATTAAGCCTAGGAATATACTCTAGTGATTTCTTCCCTCTTAGCCGATCCTATCTACATACGTATAATAAGTTAATAAAAGAACCATACAATAGATGGTGCATGCACAAAAAAAGCAGATAATATATTTTACAGACCCATCTGGTAGCCCCCATCAATTCCATTTGAAAGGTAAAAGGACTATTACTCAATATCAGTAACCCTCAAATTCATTATTAGTAAATTAAAGGGCAAATTCTAACCAAGTGGCAAGTGCAAAAGATTACATTATTCGGATAAGGACTGCACCCACAAAAATGATCCTATTCCACTCACATCAAATAGCATAAAGAATCGCCAAAGGGCTGACCTTCTCTATCTTGGACTTGAACTGTACCATATCTGGCATTTGTTAACCATGGCGATAAGAGACCTAGAAATCATTGGAGGGTTCACAAGAGAATTCTCAAGGTGAATCTCCTCCCAAACCTTCTTTGAAGGGGGCATGTAAAGACAAGATGATATTCATCCTTAAGGCCCTCCTTATTAAAGGAACAAGAAGTAGAAGAATTTTAAAATCCACCATTGCCTCCTAGCCCTCATAACAAGCCTCTTCTAACACAATTCCATAGGACTCATACATCTAAAAATAGAAATATTAAGTAACTTCTTAGCTGCCATCCTTCTTGCACTTAAACTCACCACCATATTGGCCATGATACACACAAAACTTCTACACTTTTTGTATAATCTCTCAGTGATAGATTTGAGGCTGCAGTTGAGGCATGGACAATGCACTCCTTTTTAGTGTAGGAAAAATAGGGACAATCTCCTGACTATGGCACTAAGAAATGGTTAGAGCAACAAAGGAGAACACCACCATGATATGGCACAATTCGAGGTGATGCAATTTATATTTAGGAGATCTCTTCTATGATGAAGCATTAAGAAAGCGAATTGTGAGAAGATAAAACCTCTGCAGCAAATCCAGGGTCCATTCCTGTTCGTGCACAAAAGGAACAATTGCCTAATGCAAATATCATTGTGCCTGTCATCATATGATTTTCATATATGATCGAAGCAAGATGAAGTCTTATATGTGCCATCTATAAGATTTCGCTCCTGAGCACACTACACAAAACCATATCTCAAATGTAATATTTGAAAATACAACATGTCATGAACATGGAAATACGAATCCTTGCTTGAAAAGATATAATAATCACAATTGTCCACACTAGTAACATATTGCATAAATAAATAGCATAAGTACAGAAACAAGAATATCAAAGCATGTAACCAACACAATCTTATCACAATAACTTAAAATCTTCAAAATGGGGGGTCAAACAAAAAGCTAGCAATTCAGAAAAGCAATCACCATTCTAAGCCACTATCCAAAAGGCATGTCATCATGAGATCCCATTAATACCCTCCTCATCATCAAACTCAATATAGTCATCTGCGCCCAGTTCCAACCTCCTCATCCACCTACCCAGAAATCCCCTCCTTTGGCCCCATCTCTACATAGTCCCAGACTGCTCTACTTTTCCACCACATTAACCTCTCACCTAATTGCCAACTTAACAAAGTAACGATCTTTATCGACCACTAAACCTGACCCAATTCCTATAATGTGTATCAAATCAAACCCCACAATACTCATTGAAGAAACCCAAAAATTATCCAAAAGAGATTGTCGTATAGATTCAACACCATCCTCAAAAACATCAACTGCAGAAAGCAACCACCTTTGCAAACCATGATTCCGCAAAAAGGAACAACACCCTTAAGTCAAATCACACAAATCCACACCCACCTGTTCCCTCTCGCTGATGTCCACATCCCGCCATCCCAATCAGAACAACAATAAAACCACACCACATAACCTTATATATTATTCCAACATCTCAATTGATCACAATAAAACTCCACAAAAAAGAATCTTTAGTGAACACTGCAACAATAACACCCCAAAACCCAAGTTCGGTGATGCACTCTCAAAGATAGAATTGAAGTCATACCCCTCTCTAGTACACAAAGGTCAGGGCTTGTCGATGTCCTCATCCATGAACTTGATGTAGTCATCAGCGACATCGTCATCCTCGTCAAGGCCACCGACAATGCTCTTGTCAAGCCGACCAAAGTATGTAGCTAGATTTGACACAATGTCGATGGCGATTGGGTGATTGGGCAGTGGAGCAAAGAGTAGGGCTAAGGGTGGAGGAGTGGACGGTGGAGGAGGCTCTGGGACCATCGACCTACGACTGAGAGAGAGTGGCAGAGGGTGGAGGAGAGAATGGTGGAAGATCGAGAGAGAGTGGTGGTGCTGCGAATAAGAGAGCGACGACCGATCGAGGGGGGAGAGGAGACGATTGAGAGGGGATGCAACTGCAACTGAGTGAGAGGCGATCGATCGAGAGATGGGCAGTGACCGATGGAGGCTCTACGACTACAATTGAGACTGAGAGAGCTGTGGTGCTTCTAAGATAGTGGCGACGATCGAGAGGGAAGCGGCTGCGACCGGAGATTGAGGCACCACTCCAAAGGGGAGCCATTGAGGAGTTTGAGAGGGAATCGGAGATTGAGAGGTGGGCATGTGATTTCTTTGAGGGAGCGGCTGAGGGTTGATTAGGGTGCAGGGGTGAAATTTTTGTGCATGGAGATTGTGATAGAGAAGGGTTGGGCCAGTGTGCATCAAATTTTTTATGGATGGGGATGGGTTTTAATTAATTTAAGATGATTTAGTTCATTCATCTTAAATTAGTATCATTGAAGAGTTAATGTCTTCTAGTGGAATGTTATGGAAATTTCATAATATGAATAGATAACTCATATGAAAGATTTGAATGAATAAAAATGATGTCGTAGCATTTTACCGGAAGGAAATCAACATAAAATCTGATAGCATAATTGAAGAATCTGTTAGATTTGCTACAAAATTATGTTTACGTTGACTCTCTTGATTATGATGGTACTAAAATTTTAATTGCTAATTGACTAAAAACTTTTACTGGCTCATAGTTTTTTGCCTCTAAATTAAGTTTAAAGATTACAATGAAAACATTCTATATATATATACATACAGTTGTATATATATTTGCTATTAATATTAATTGTCAATTATCAAAATATTTTACTTTATGTTATTAAAAAAAAATGTTGAAGATAAAATTGTGGCCTCATTTCATCTATATCAATCTGTCATTCGATAAAAATATTATAGTGGCATAAGTAAAAATTATCACTAAATCAAAGACTATAGTGACAAATATATTTGCCACGATGCTAATTGTCATTTTACAAAAATATTAAGTGACATAAGTAACAATTGCCACTAAATCAAAGACTATAGTTATAAATATATTTGTTACTAATGCTAATTATCATTTGACAAAAATATTATAATGGTATAAATAACAATTTTCACTAAATTAAAGTCAATAGTAATAAATATATTTGCCAATAATATTAATTGTTATTTGACAAAATGTTATAGTGGTAAATACAAAAAAATTACCATTAAATCAAAAGAATTAGTGACAAATGCATTATATGCCAATATCTAATTTACCACTAAAGGCCATTTTTTTGTAGTATTCCTCTAATTTCTGCACATTCTGCTCCACTCTTCAACCTCTTTGTCTCCCACACAACACAAGTCAACATACAAGCCTCTTCCTATCACATTCCCAAAACTAGCCTCTTCATGTTCACCCAAAAGGATATATGGCTCTTAAGATAATATCATATGGTTCTTAAAATAATATATTGAAAATATTTCTTACCAACTTGTTCGCCACATGCCCTCGTGACTTTCGATCCTCTTTAAGTTTGTTATGCGTTTTTATGTTCCTTTTCTGCACCCTAGCAAGCTCAAGTTTCCGGAACGAAACTTCTTTTAAGTTTGTTATGATGAAATGACCCGTTACATTTTTTTTTAGCCGGATAAGACGTCTGGAGTTTCAGTCAGACATCTGTCCAAACGTCTGGACACGTTCCCAGATGTCTGAAAGTGAGATTTTCGTACTGCGCTTAGCGCTCTGTGCACAAGCGGCACACAGAGGTCTCTCTCTCCCCGCACCCTCGCCTTGTAAACCCTAACTCCCTCCTATTTAAACCCCTCCCCTCCTTCTCATCCCCTCACCAACAATCACCACCACCTCCAGCATCTCCTGTGCGGCTATGGTGGGGCTAGATGAGAGTGGCGAGAGGGGGCGAGAGAGGGAGAATGAGAGAGAGGAAGGAAGGGAGTGTGGAAGGTCGGAGGACCTTCGGGAGCTCGGCGGAGCTCGCACAGCTGGCGGCGGGCGTGTGCGAAAGGAGGACGCTGGTGAGGAGCTGCTCAAGCTCCTGCAGTTGCTGGAGCTACTACGATGGGCGAAGGTGCGAGCGGGGCGAGCTGCGAGGAGGCTTTGGTACTGAAAGTTTTCCAATATCAGACGTCTGGAGTGAAGTCCAGATGACTGGCGAGGAACCAGGACGTCCGCAGCTGAAGCTGGACGTCTAAAAGCACGTATCTCATGAGGTATGTACCTTCCTGCATTGATTTCCGCCATGCAGAAGATCTTAGTGCAGGAGTTGTTGGGCTAAAATCGTGCTTGCGCTTTCGTGCGCAGGTTCAGGCTTCGGGAAGGCACGCGGTACGCTTTCCCAAGAACTTTTGAACATCTGATCATGTCGCCAGATGTCCGGAGGTGCTTCTAGACGATCAGAGACCTTGTCCGACTTCTGGAACTACCTACAGATGGTCGCAGAGGGAGTCTAGACATCTGAATCTGCCGTAGGAAGTGTAAGGTGAGTTCTAACGTCTTTTAAGACGTCTGGGACTAGTCCCAGACATCTGATTTTGGTCAGTAACCGCGTTTTTAGCCCGTTTAAGGCCCAAACGGAATCGGATTTCCTCAAATGAAGTACCGCTATTTTCCACTCGAGTTCCTCTATGTGTTCGTATTGAGTATCTACCGTTTTGAGCTCGTCTAATGTACATTGGTCACTGGTACAAGTTACCAGCCGGTAGCGTGTTCGAGGCCCATGGAGACGACGAGATCTGTGGCTCAAGCCCCCATTCCTCCCGTGATACCCGATAGAGTGGTTTAATTCAGTTGTTAATATTTAAATAAGAATGTACTTGGTTGGAATAATCGGATTGAACTCTAGGATGTGGAATAAACTCTAGGGCAGAAATGAATGAGCCTATTTGAGTTGTACTATTTACTTGAATGCATGGTTAAGATAAATTACTATCAAATGCCTTTAATATAATTACGAGATGTATGTTAAAATACGATCTACCTGTATGTAATGAGAAATTGAATTGTTAAACCACAAGTTGCATGTTATGATTGAGAATTGAATTATGAAAACACGAGCTGCCTGTATATGGATGAGGAACGAGTTATGAAATATGAGATCTGGATCTGGATAAATGAGATAAATATGAGCATGAACCCTATAGGAAATTAGGAGTAGAACTCTTGTGGATGAAAGGAATCTGGAATGTAGACGGGAAGTATGTTGGCCCTTGTGTACGCGGTACCAAGGAGAGCAACTGTCCCTTTTTAGTGTTGAGCGGAGCTAGCCTCCCTTGGGTTGAGACCCGGGGTTAGGATTGGCCACTCTACACCGACTCTTGTTGGCCCTTGCGTACGTGATACCGAGGCGTGCTACTAGGGTAGGGAGGGAGCTAGCCACCCTACGGGACCGGGGGTTCAGCTAGCCACCTTACACCGACTTTGTTAGGCCATTGGGCAAACCGAGGTAGTCAGACAAGGGTACGTGGACTGTGGAGGGGCGTGACCCGTGTTTAGTTCTGAGGGGCGAGGCCCCTATTCTGAGAGGGCAAGGCCCTATACTGTTCCGTGTTGTACTTTGGGCATACCTGTTAGTGAAAATGACTGACCGCGTGTCAGTGAGGGGTAGCTACCTGTGCGCTTATCACGCGTGCCGTAGTCACCGCTACGTCTCGACAGTGACCTCGAGGTGGTTGACTGAGTGTAGGATTACTACGGGGCACTCGCCCGGCCAGGAGAGCACCACGTGTACCTTCTACTCTATGGAAAAGACTGTAATCAAGACCGTTCCCACGTGGAACATGCAAGATCAAGAAATACCTGGATACTTGAGAAATAAACCAGAAACACCACTCTACTCAGTGTTTGCTGACTCTGTCTTTTCTGTAACCCTGTTTAGGACCAGGAGTTGAGCAGCCTGAGTTTCCAGCTGCAAAGGGTGCTGGGCCCAGCCAAGCCCAGCCGTAGTCGTTTTTCAGCTCTTTCATTTTTTTACTGTTGTAGTGAGTAATGGACACATATTTTACTGTTCCTGTTACTTTATGTTTCTTTTCGATTTCTGTGGTTGTTGTGGTGGCATGTATTATGTTTTGAGATAGTTGTTTTACTTTCTTTACTGCTTCGTTCTTTTCTTCTGCTTAGTTATATTGCAAGTGTGAATGTGATTTATTTTTCCTTCTTGTGGTTATTTCTTGTTGGACGACTAGGTCTTGGGATTAGTTGAGGCGAGCTGGTCTCAGGTCCTGTAAGGATCTGGGAACCAGGTCGTAACAAGTGGTATCAGAGCAAGGAGCAAGGTCGTCCTGAGAAATGAACCAATTGGCTTGAGAATAACCACTCACGTGCATATATAACTAGGATAGCCACCACAGCGTATCGCTTTGATATTCGTTTCTGAGTCTTTTTCTCGATGTAATCCGGTATTGTTGACGCTCTTGTTTTATATCTTGCGTCTCCTTGTAGGAGATGCCTCGTCGGGGAGTTCCCGAGGTAGGCCGTGGTCGTGGCCGTGCACGAGGTCGGAGGGGTGGACATGTCGGACCTGAGGCACCAGTCGACCCACCTCTCCTCCTGGGCATTCAGGCCCAGGATCTCACCCAGCTGATTAGAGACATCGTGCGAGAGGAGCTACACCAACCTCCACGGGTGCCTCTCCCTGAGGACATGGAGGGGGAGTCCTCAGTGGGACAGAGAGATTGTCGTAGTGCCGGACGAGCAGGAGGGGGAGGGAGTGGTCCTCCACCACCCCCACTACACTCTGACACTTCCAAGCATGAGCCCTCCTTGCCCGGAGGTGTGCCTGTTCCCCCACTGCAGCTACCCCACGAGCCTTTCGAACAGTTCCGAAAGCTGAAGCCCCCCTCCTTCAAGGGGGATGAGGACCCGTCTGAGGCAAAAGACTGGCTGGAGTAGATAGAGAAGGTGTTCGACACCTTCACCCTCCCGTGGAATGCCGCATGGCCTTTGCCACGTACCAGCTAGAGAGCGCAGCACACAGGTGTGGTAGAGGGCAGTCAGAGGCCAAGAGGGGAGAAAGCTGATGTGGGACCAGTTCGTGGGCTCTCTTCTGGGAGCAATACTTTCCGCAGACCTGGCAGGACCAGAGGAGGTGGGAGTTCCACACTCTCGGCCAGGGGACAATGACGGTTAGCGCAAACCACGTGCGTTTTCTAGAGCTGTCACGTTTCGTCCCGACAGCTGTGTCTATTGAGGAGGAGCTCCTATGGAGGTTTACTAAGGGGCTTCAACCTGCTATTCAGGGGTATGTCAAACCCCTGAAGCTGCCCACTTTCTCTCGTGTGGTTGAGACAGCCATGACTTACGAGGAGACCAACCCGGCCGTGTGTGACACTGATAGTAGGCGAAAGAGGCCCTATCAGCCAGAGTACTCTTAGGGCCATCAGGAGAGGAGGCACACGGTGCCCGCAGGAGAACCGTCTCGTTCTGCGGGGCCATCAGTGGCCTTTGGGGGCCCCAGACAGGGGCTAGTTGCCAACATCAAACCCCCGCCTAGCCACTAGTAGGGACCTACGGAGGGAGGAGGTTGTGTACCCCTTTGCTACCAATGTGGCCAGCTGGGCCACATCAGGAGGGATTGCCCATCTAGGGCTGGAGCACAGCAGATGCTCCCCGCACCGAGTGCTGGAGGCCAAGCTGGTGGTCGTGGTCACAAGGCGCGTGGGGGAGAACAACAGTCACAAGGAGGGTACCGGCCAGCTGCTGCTCGCCCGACCTAGAGTGTAGCTGATGTTGGTTCCAGAGTAATGATGATGATGGAGTATGATGGAGTATGTTTTGATGGATTGGTTATGGTAATGAAAATATCATAAGTGTCATTGTAGTAAATTGTATGAAATACTAACCATCATTACGACCATTATTATTTAATTAACTAATTTTTACTGATTTTATTCCAGGTCGTTCACTGGGAGGCAATTATTGATTTACATCACTCTCTAAGTCCAAAATTATCCTTTAATTTCAAAAAGAAGTTTTATGTCTAACAAAGAATGAATGAATACTGGGTTTAATTGTGTACAAAGAATCAATTAAAATGCTTGCAAAAATTAATTATAAACAAGTACCAAACACTTCATCACTATACTCTAAACTATATCTTTATAAGTTATATTACTAATACTTACATAAATAAACACTACCAACTAAGATCACATAGCATACTAATTTAACTTACTATGCTGACATATATAGTAACACATATAATAGCTATAGTGACAGATGCAAACGTCGTTGGATCCCAGAAAAACTATATACAAACTAAAAGTGGGAAACCAAGGTCTGTAGCGACGGTTATTTCACATACAGCGACATCTTATTTTGTTAGTAAAGGTATGAAGTTATATATATAAAAGTAAATGGCTGTACTACGCATATATATATATTATAATTACAACCTGTCTTTACTTTGTACCTGTATTCTTACTCTCTCTTTCTTCACTATACGCATTTATACCTTCACTCTCTCTCTTTCCACGTTACTCCTCTTCTGCCTTTCTTCTTCTTCTTCTTAGTCTTATTCTGCATTAAGTCTTAGCGACACTAAGGCATAATAGGTGATTAACCGCTGTCATTACCCCTCTTAATTAATCAAAAATTTGTTTAATTTGCAGGCATGCTTTTCGAGGGATGCACAGCACCCAGAGGGTGGGACCAGACCTCTACTAAGCACGCCCTAATTTGTCATTAGGTTGCTTGATTGTGTATTTTCATGCTCAGATCAGTGGGCCTCAGCCCGCACACACACACACACCCGGGCCCCCGGCCCCACACAAATGTTCATGCTCAGATCAGATAAGGTTCCGTAGTTTCGAGCGCCCAGCGCCTGTGACGACTGCACCTTAAGTTAACAAAAACAATATAAAGTGCAGTGCACGCTCTTCAGCGAATGATGTGGCGCTAATTAAGCGCCACATCTGCGCTGAAATTGAGCTGTAACTGCGCGACATAGGGAATTTTGGCCCTAAATTTGAGGGCCATAATTTATTTTAAAATAAAATAAATTATGAAAAAATAAAGCATTTGTATAATACTATACAATTGTACACATGATTTGAAATTTTAATTATATTTACTATATAAATAAATTAACTAAAGTATACAGTTTAAACATATTGATTTTGATATTTAATTCTTTAATTACATATAAATTAGTTATTATATGGTCTAATTGACCTTATACAGAGTTAGTATACATGTATAATTATTTTATAGACATTTTTATTGTATTTTACAGATTTGATTTCCATTCTATTTACATTTAAATAGCAGATTTTGAACTGTTTTATTTATAAATTAGGTTTAAATAATATAATAAGATATAAATATACTTTAAGTAGCTTAAATTACTTAAAGTACATTAGTCTAAATATACAGAATCAGTTAACTTAATTCTAACTCTAAATTACTACTTTATTTAATTTAATCTAATAACTTAGCTATTAACTTAATAAATTAATTATTTATTGTGTATAAAGAATTAAATTAAGGTACATGGTTTAATTTGTTTATAATCTACATATAAATACGTATATATAGTATTATAACTTAATATTATTATCTATACTGTTTATTGATTTATACAGTCTAAGAGCATATATAAGTTAGTTTAATCAATAAGTAGTTATCTAATTAAGATATATACAGTATAATCTAACTCAAATACCCAATTTACAGTATACAATATATACATAAGTTATTTGTACAGTTTATATACATATGTTACTTATTTACATATATAACTTAGTATAAAGCTTATATTTACAAGAATATACTTAATATACAAAGTACTTTTGGGTATTTTTGGAGTTTTTCACTTTTTATGATTTTTATACATGTTATAGAGATAAGAGATGAGAGGGAAAGAATTGGATGAGTAGAAAAAGATGTTTTTGGTGTTTCTAGGTGTAACTTCTATTATTAAGTTCCATGATATACAGATCCGTTGACTGTCAAATTATACTAAGTCGGGGGTTCTGCATACCATGCAACTTGGTATGTAGTTAGAAAACTATCTGATCTTCAATCAGATAGTTTTATTTACTTTTTTTAGAATTTTTTAATATTTTTATTGAATTCACAATCTCATCCATCCTAAGCCTTTCAAAAGATTTCTAAAGAGTCCTAAAGGCTTAGGATGGAACTTAAAGGGATCTAAAAAAAGCATTGACTGCCTTAAATACATTTAGTATGAAATATGGAAAGAATTTACCCATTTTAGCACGTTCTTCAGTTTAGATCTCATTTAATTCATGTACTTGGACAGTTGGACTTAAAATTAACTAGCTGACAAACGTTTAGAAGAAAGATAACAAGCATTCAAAGGATTGAAATTTAATTACTATACAGAAAAGCTTGTATACAAGGAATACAACATAACTACATGTCAGCTATTTTCAGACCATAGTCTACAGGGTTTTTAGATCAGAAATTTTCTGTTACAAAATCAAGACAACAGGAACAGCAGCAACAAAAGCCTCTAAGCACTAGCCCTGCAGCAAACCAAACCTGATTCCAGACGACTTAACTGCTGCTGCAATTAGTCCATCTGGAATGAAATCAGGTTTGTAGAAAGAAAGGAAATGTAGCTGCAATTGCAGCAACTTGCCATGACTTTGGGATTAAAACACATAAATCCTAACTTAGAAATTCCCTCAACCCCATCTGACAAGGATTTCACTTCTCATCAAAAACACTCAATATTCCAACTCAAACTCAAGAACCCTTGTCAATAAAATCTCATTAAATTAAATCAGCAGAAAAACTGATCTAACTCTTCCTAAATCTATAGACAGCATGTAGAAAGAGTTAAATCAATCAACTTAAATCACCAATTCAAATCTCAGATTCTGGAACCTTGAGTATTGAGAACTCCTTAGGTTAAAAATCATCATTGCTCTTAACAAACAACAACTCATGAATACAAGATAGAACCTCAAATCACCACAGTGATTTTCCTTAGCTCTGTCATGCATTCAATGCATTAAAATCCTCATAAAAACTCAGATCAGATTATGGCTCCTCTGAGATGAATTCTGACATCAGAAACATCTCAGATTCCTTGCTAATCAATGAATAAGAATCAAAATTTTTCAGTTTGTAAGATCAAAACAGTCAAAACCCAATTGAGTAAAAATCTTTGAAATACGAGTTAATGAAAAATCCGACAAACTAATCACTTTTTAGCTTAGATCAGGGGCTTTTGTGAGCAAAATGGGGTGAATGTGAAGCCCCTAATGTGATTCTTGACGCCAATTTAAATCTGAGGTTAGAAACCAATCAGATCTGAAATTAGGTCTAAATGAATGGGTGAATTGCGAGAAACAAATCGTGGAAATCAGAAGCGAATATGGAAAACATGGAAAGGGAGAAAATTCATGATCATGGACTGTGTGAAACCATCCACTCTGATCTGGAATGATCAGAGGAGGTAAGGGGGAATTCTAATCTAAATCTACTGCTACAGCTACACTATCAGAATAGTGAAATTAAACACTACAAATTGCTTTAATTCTACTTCTAACCTACTTAACTACAACTACAACTAAATTGCAGAATGGTAAATTTACTCTAATAGGAAGAATGGGACCTATGGGTCCTTAGCCGATGGCTAAGGAGGACGAAGGGAGGGAGATGACTCCAGCGGAGGGAAGAGTCTGCTAGTGAGGCTCCAGGGTCGTCCTCAGGTGCTACATGGTCCTTAGCAACAAGGAGGTCGAGAAGAAGTCGGTGATTTCGCAGTTGATGGCTGTGAAATCAGAGAATTGGTGGGGAGGAGAGACTGGAGTGGACGAATGATCGCTAAGAGATGTAGAAGAGAGCGATCCCTTACACCAATTCTTCCACATCTCTTGGAGAGATGTAGGAGCACGCTAAGGATGAGGTGCTTAAGCTGAATTTGCTCGCTAAGCTGAGTTTGCTCTCTCCTACATCTTAAGTGATCCCTTACACCAATTCTTCGCTCAGATGTAGGAGAGATGTAGGAGCGATGAGGTGCTTAAGTAGCAAACTCAGTGGCTCAGATCACCGCGCGGGTGAGGATAGTCGATGAAGCAACCGGCGGCAAGGATGAGAGGCGAGGGGTGTGCGGCGAGCCAACTCAAAAACTAACCTTCAAATGGGATCTGGGGAGAAGGGTTAGCGCACGCGCCGCTTCGCGCGAAGCTTCGATTCAGATCAAGCCGCAGATCAAAATCGTAAGAGAATAGACGACCGAGATCTGTCGTGTTCTTCGCGCGCTACAGTGCGTGCTAAGAACCACAGGTGGATCTCGTAATGTTGGAAAAATTACAGGGAAAACCCCTTCACAAAGGGGTAGAAAAATTGTGTGCAGGCCCATAAGTGAAGAGAATTGTAACAGGATGGACCTTGCAACCTTTCAAAGGGGTCCCTGGGTCTTTCAAGCAAGTCCAAAAAGGATTTCTAAAGACGAGAATGTGATGCATGAAGGACCTAAGTGTAAACTCTACATTACAAGGCCTAAATGATGTCCAAATGTCTTCAAATTTTTATATGTGCTCAATTGAACATTTAAGAAATTAATTGTACTTTTGATTTGGCCTTTTAAACTTATTTATGTGTTCAATTAACGTATGGATCACCATTTGTCCTTTACCTTTAGAATATTTCGTTTTATGACCTAATTATTCAATTTTAACATAGAATAAAGGTTTTAGGTCTTTTTCTTTGATTTCCATACTTAACCCTTTATATCTGTTAATTTGATGTTGTTTAACCCATTGTCTAGCTTAACTTCAGCTTTTTAGCTATGATGAGTAGCCACTCATCAATAGCTGCTTTGTCTGCACCGAGAGCTGAGGGGCATATCAACGCCCTAACACACAGAGACGTTAGGGCTTTAGGTTCAGTGGTGGTAGGTATGGTTATTAGTTTTGGTAGATTAGTGTACGTACTTTTTGATTCCGATGCCACCCACTCCTTCGTCGCTACGAGTTTTGCCGTCAGTTTGAGGTAGGGCAGTGTACTGTTAGAGGATTCGTTTGTGATCAGAGGCTCAGGTGGCCAGTTGTTTGTAGCCGAAGAGGTCTACACAAACTGCGAGGTCAATATCGGGGGACACAACCTCCCCGCTGACCTGATTGTGATATATATGGAAGATTTTGGCGTGATCCTAGGGATGGACTAGTTTTTCGCCTATTACGCCTTGGTAAACTATTTTTGGAGGAAGATCATCTTCTCCATACTGGAGTTGCCTCCGTTTTAGTTTCACAGACAGCTGGTGGACAGAGGTTTCAGATGCATCTCCGCACTTCGGGCAGCCAGGCTTTTGAGCCAGGGTTCTTGGCCTGTGTAGTGGCAGAGCCTAGCCCCGTGGCTGACTTTCAGAGTATCTCTGTGGTTTGCGAGTACCTCGACGTTTTTCCAGAGGAGCTGCAGGACTACCGCTTAAGCTTGAGATCAAGTTTGAGATCTCACTGGTACCGGGGACCAGCCTCATTTCTACTGCACCATACCGGATGGCATCGCTTGAGCTGTGAGAGCTTAAGTCACAACTATAGGACCTATTAGAGAAGGGCTTTGTGAGGCCCAGTACGACCCTGTGGGGAGCCCCTGTGTTGTTTGTGAAGAAGAAGGACGGTACCCTGCGACTATGTGTCAACTACCGACAGCTGAATAGGGTCACCATCAAGAACAAGTATCCACTACCAAGGATTGATGACCACTTCGACCAATTGCGAGACGCCACAGTGTTATCCAAGATAGATCTGAGGTCGGGCTACCATCAGTTGAGGATCAGGGAGACCGATGTCTCCAAGACAGCTTTCCGTACCCGGTACGGGTACTACGAGTTCTTGGTCATGCCGTTTGGGCTGACCAATGCCCCTACTGCCTTTATGGATTTGATGAACCGTATTTTCAGACCCTACTTAGACCAGTTTGTGGTGGTGTTCATTAATGACGTACTCGTTTACTCGCGGGATCAGGCATAGTATGGACAGCATTTACATATGATCCTGGATACCTTGAGGCAACGCTAGCTTTATGCAAAGTACAGCAAGTGCGAGTTTTGGTTGAGGCAGGTGACTTTCTTGGGCCACGTGATTTCAGGGGATGGATTGGCTGTGGATCCAACCAAGGTAGAGGCCGTACTTAGGTGGGAGAGGCCACGCACAGTGACAGAGATACCCAACTTTTTGGGACTGGCAGGTTACTTCCGGTGGTTTATCAGAGGATTCTCTCAGATTATGCATCCTATTACCCAGCTGACCCGGAAGGACGTGCCCTTTGCCCGGACAGATGAGTGCAAGGCATGTTTTCAAGAGTTGAAGGAGAGGCTGACTTCAGCTCCTGTACTTACCATCCCGGACAGCAGTGGTGGTTTCGTGGTTTATACCGACGCTTCATTGCAGGGGTTAGGGTGTGTGCTCATGCAGTGGGGTCACGTTGTCGCTTACGCTTCGCGACAAATGAACCCCCATGAGCATAGCTACCCTACCCATGAGTTAGAGCTTACAACAGTTGTCTTCGCACTGAAGACATGAAGGCACTACCTTTACAGTGAGACTTTTGAGATTTTCACAGATCATAAGAGCCTCAGGTACTTGTTTGACCAGAAGAAGCTTAACATGAGACAGAGACGTTGGTTAGAGCTCCTGAAGGACTACGACTACAGCATCTCCTACAACCCAGGGAAGGCTAATGTGGTGGTTGATGCTTTGAGCTGGAAGGTGCCCGCCCACTTGACCAGTTTACAAGCACAGTGTTGGAGACTCATTGAGGATTTGAGCAGTTGGCGACCCCGGGAGTCACAGGGGTATTGTGGGATAGTGACAGTGATGTGGCAGACATGACCTGAGCTGATAGATCGCATCATTGCAGGGCAAATGGCCGGTCTATACTTACAGACGCTGCGAGACAGGGTGTTGACAGGGGACCCAAGAGACTTTTCCTTTTCAGACAAGATACTGTGCATAAGGGGACGCTTATGTGTTCTTAGGGACGAGGAGTTGTTGAGAGAGTTCCTGGCTGAGGCACACGGGTCCAAGTTCACCATACATCCTGGGAATACAAAGATGTACTGTGATTTGCGACGTAACTTTTGGTGGAGAGGGATCAAGCGGGATGTTGGTGAGTTTGTGCAGCAGTGTTTGGTATGCCAGCAGGTGAAGGTCGAGCATCAGAGGCCTGTAGGGCCATTACAGCCACTTCCTGTACCAAAGTGGAAGTGGGAGAGCATCACCATGGACTTGGTGGTGGGTCTACCAGTTACCCAGTGGGGACACGACGCAGTCTGGGTGATAGTAGACAGGTTGACGAAGACGACACGTTTTCTGCCAATCCGAGTCACCTTTGGACCAGCACAGTTACCAGAGAGATACATCCGAGATGTGGTGTACCTGCACGGAGTTCCACGTGAGATCGTATCCGACAGGGATACTCGTTTTACTTCCCAGTTCTGGGCTGAGTTTCAGCAGGCATTGGGGACGCGTTTAAGGTTCAGTACTGCTTACCACCCCCAGATGGATGGACAGTCAGAGCGCACCATACAGACACTTGAGGACCTTTTGGGAACCTGTGTACTAGACAAGAGAGGCTCTTGGGAAGAGCATTTACCCCTGATAAAGTTTGCATACAATAACAGTTACCACTCGAGCATCGGCATGGCACCTTACGAGGCTCTATACGGATGGAGGTGTACTGCACTCTTGAGTTGGGTCGAGGTGGGGACCAAGTGAGAGGTTGGTCCCAGGCTGATCCGATAGAGTTAGGAGGTGATAGAGTAGATTCATAGACGACTCCGCACTGTCAGGAGTAGGCAGAAGAGCAATGTTGACTAGAAGTGCAGAGAAGTCCAGTTCGAGGTTGGGGATCACGTCTTTCTTCGTGTTTCGCCCATGAAGGGCCTACAACATTTTGGGGTGAAAGGGAAGCTTGCATCGAGGTTTGTGAGGCCCTTTGAGGTCCTGGAGTGGGTAGGACCCGTTGCTTACCGGCTTACTCTTCCTCCACAACTTTCTGGAGTGCACAATGTGTTTCATGTGTCCAACCTCAGGAAGTACGTTGCCGATCCCAATCACGTTCTAAGCCACGAGAGCATCGAGGTAGGTGATGACCTGACCTACCCTTAGAGACTAGTACAGATACTAGACAGAGCTGTCCAGAGTCTGAGACGGAAGCAGGTACCACTGGTGAAGGTCCTATGGAGAAGCCAGTGGTATGAGGAGGTGACTTGGGAGCCTGAGGCGACGATGCGAGGGCGGTACCCGGAGATTTTTGAGGGTACGTCTTTTCGGACCTACTTCGGTCCTCTTGAAGTTTGTTATGCACTTTTACATTCCTTTTCCACACCTTAGCTAGCTCAAGTTTCAGGGACGAAACTTCCTTTAAGTTTGTTATGATGAAATGACCCGTTATATATTTTTTTTAGCGAGATAAGATGCCTGGAGTTTCAGTTAGATGTCTGAATACGTTCCCGGACGTCTGAAAGTGAGGTTTTCGTATTGTGCTTAGTGCTCTACGTGCGGGCGACGTGTAGAGGTCTCTCTCTCCCCGCACCCTCACCTCGCAAACCCTAACTCCCCTCCTATTTAAACCCCTCCACTCCTCATCCCCTCACCACCAGTCACCACCACCTCCAGCTTCTCCTGTGCGACTGTGGCGAGGCCAGACGAGAGTGGTGAGAGGGGGCGAGTGAGGGAGAAAGCGAGAGAGGATGGAAGAGAGCGTGGAAGGTCGGAGGACCATCGGGAGCTCGACGGAGCTCGCACGGTCGGTGGCGAGCGCGTGCGCGAGGAGGACATTGGTGAGGAGCTGCTGCTACGGCCGGAGGTGCGAGCGGGGCGAGTTGCGGGAGGCTCTGGTACTGGAAGTTTTCCAGTATCAGATGTCTGGAGTGAAGTCCAGATGACTAGAGAGGCACCAAGATGTCTGGAGCTGAGGCCGAACGTCTAAAAGCATGTATCGCGTGAGGTACGTACCTTCCTGCGCTGATTTTTACCATGCAGAAGATCTTAGCGCAGGAGTTGTTGGGCTAAAACCATGCTTGCGTTTTCGTGCGCTGGTGCGGACTTTGGGAAGCCATGTGGTACGCTTTCCCAAGCACTTTTGGATGTCTGATCACATCGCCAGACATCCGGAGGTGCTTCCTAACGACCGGAGACCTTATCCAACATTTGGAACTGCCTCCAGATGGTCGCAAAGGGAGTCTGGACATCTAAATCAGCCACAGGAAGTGTAAGGTGAGTTCTGACGTCTTTTATGACGTCTGAGACTAGTCCCAGATGTCTGATTTTGATCAATAATCACGTTTTTCCGAGACGTCTGATTTTGGTCAGTAATTGCGTTTTTGGCCCGTTTAAGGCCCAAGCGGAATTGGATTTCTGCAAACGAAGTACCGCTGTTTTCCACTTGAGTTCCTCTACGTGTTTGTGTTGAGTATCTACCATTTTGAGCTCGTCTAGTGTACATTGGTTTCTGGTATAGGTTACCAACTGGTAGTATGTTCGGGGCCCGCAGAGGTGACGAGATCTGCAGCACAGGCCCCCATTCCGCCCGTGATACCTGGTAGAGTGGTTTAATTCAGTTGTTAATATTTAAATAAGAATGTACTTGGTTGGAATAATCGGATTGAACTCTAGGATGTGGAATGAACCCTAGGGTAGAAATGAATGAGCCTGTTTGAACTGTACTGTTTACTTGAATACATGGTTAAGATAAATTGTTAGCAAATGTCTTTAATATAATTACGAGATGTATGTTAAAATACGAGTTGCTTGTATGTAATGAGAAATTGAATTATGAAACCACAAGTTGCATGTTATGATTGAGAACTGAATTATGAAAACACGAGCTGCCTGTATATGATGAGGAACGAGTTATGAAACATGAGATCTGGATCTGGATAAATGAGATGAATATGAGCAAGAACCCTATAGGGAATTAGGAGTAGAACTCCTATGGATGAAAGGAATCTAGAAGGTAGACGGGAAGTGTGCTAGCCCTTGTGTATGCGATTCCAAGGAGAGCAACTGTCCTTTTTTAGTGTAGAGCGGAGCTAGCTTCCCTTGGGTTGAGACCCGGGGTTAGGATTAGCCACTCTACACCAACTCTTGTTGGCCCTCGCGTACGTGGTACTGAGGCGTGCTACTAGTGTAGGGAGGGAGCTAGCCACCCCCCAAGGCCCGGGGTTCAGCTAGCCACCCTACACCGACTTTGTTAGGCCCTTGGGCAAACGGGGTAGTCAGACGAGGGTACGCGGACTGTGGAGGGGCAAGACCCCTGTTTGGTTTTGAGGGGCGAGACCCTTGTTCTGAGAGGGCAAGGCCCTATACTGTTCCGTGTTGTACTTTGGGGGTACCCGCTAACAGAAACGACTGACCGCGTGTCAGTGCGTGGTAGCTACCTGTACGCTTATCAATCGTGCCGTAGTCACTACTACGTCTCGATAGTGACCTTGGGGTGGTTGATTGGGTGTAGGACTACCACGGGGACTCTCCCGGCCAGGAGAGCATCACGTGTATCTTCTACTCTATGGAAAAGATTGCAATCAAGATCGTTCCCACGAGGAACATGCAGGATCAAGAAATACCTGGATGCTTGAGAAATAGATGAACCACAAACACATAAATGAGATAAATAGAAATGAGAAATAAATCTGTTATTATTTTTACTGTACTTACACTTAAATAATGTAAACACTACTCTACTCAGTGTTCACCGACTCTGTCTTTTTTGTAACCCTGTTTAGGACCAGGAGTTGAGCAGCTGAGTTTCTGGCTACAGAGGGTGCTGGGCCCAACCGAGTCTAGCCGGAGTCGTTTTTCAGCTCTTTCGTTTTTCTACTATTATAGTGAGTAATGGACACATATTTTACTATTCCTGTTACCTTCTGTTTCCTTTCCGTTTCTGTGGTTGTTGTGGTGGCATGTACTATATTTTGAGACAGTTGTTCTACTTTCTTTATTACTTCGTTCTTTTTTTCTGCTTAGTTATATTGCATGTGTAAATGTGGTTTATTTTTCCTGCTTCTGGTTATTTCTTGTTGGACGACTAGGTCTTGGGATTAGTCAAGGCGAGCTGGTCTCGGGTCTTGTAGGGATCTGGGAATCGAGTTGTGACATACCTCGACTCGCACGAGCCCAGCCTAATGCCCCACCTACTTTCTTGGAATTAACTTTTTCCATAATTGGTAGTGGAGAATTCTCCGAAACTTTATTTGTTACCACTTAACAGGGTCTGGGGTGTCAAATGGGTAGGGTCAACTTGATCAGACTTAATTAGCTTGGACCGATTTACAAATGAGTTACATCCGGGAGGACATATTGACTAAATGAGCCTAAAAAATTGGACCTCTGACCTGACTCATTAAAACTTAAAACCTATAAGATCCAACTTGACCCATATATTTAAATAGATTCAAATAGGTCCAGGTTAGTGGATCCAAGCAAGTCCCATGTATTTGGGAACCTGAAGGGTGGCGGCATGGGTTGGTGATCAGTTGTAGGGAATAGAAACTGTTAAATTAGGAAGATGTGCGGTTGTTGGAGGGAGGGGGGCTAAGTAAGGAGGTGCCCTAACTAGCTGTCTTCACTGGTTGGGGCTACCCTCTTCGTCCGCTCACTTGTCCATTGTTGCCCCATCCGTCTTCTAACTCTCTCTTGGTGTTGCTCTCCCTTGACATTTTTGTCACTTCATGATCAATTGGGGGTTGATGCCTTCCTCTGCCACACCTCTCTCTCATTTGGGTTGTTTTTCTTCATCACTTCTTGGGATTTCATTTCCTTGTACTCAACTTGTTACCTTAGGTTTAGTTTGGTAAGGGGGTTAACCTTGTTTGGTGGGAAGGATATTTTGACAAGGGTTAAGAGGATTTAATACAAAATAAGTTATTTTGGGATTGATGTGTGATAAGTTTTTTTTGTGGATTATCCTATTTGTTTTCACAGGTTAATCTAGAAAATTTTCAAATTAACAGTCACAGGTTAATCCACTAGGATAACCTTTATGACTTTCAAATAAAAATGGAGGATAACCTAGCTATAAAAAATTATCCCATAAAATCTATCCCTCCATCCAAATAAACCCTTAATGATGCTATATTTTCAGAGGAAAGAGAGAGAGAGAGAGAGAGAGAGAGAGATGTCCAAAATCAAACTGAAAGCTAGGCAAGAAGAAGCATGTATGCAATCCTCTTCCTAACAAAGATGGATACGGCAGTTTCAACTTCTTAATTAAGGACCTATATCCATGAGTGTCATCCTAACGATTGCGTACAATATCAGATATATAGCTGCAATGATTTCATGTAGAAGAACACCGAAAGTAAGTCTACAACCTAGAAAAGAAGCTAGGCAGAAAAATTGTTGCATGGAAGATGAGCATGTGTTGGGTGGGTTGGATGGTACTTAGGGCAAACGAAGCAATCATTCTGAGTATATCACGAAGACAAAGATAGGCCACGTAATCGATTCCAAACCACATAGTCATGAGCAATCAGAATAATAAACAATCGAACCACAAGATGTACAATGATTTATACAAGTTCATACCTATGCTTAAGTCAAGTTATTAAAATTAAGGAGTCGATTAATCCAAATAGAATTACGAGCTTCTTCATGATAGGTCTATCCAACACGAGTCTCTTCATACGAAAGTTAGTCCAAAACGAGCTTCTTCATAAGTAGCTCAATCAAACACGTACGTATTTCTTTCTAGGTAACTCCTATACCCATGCACTCAAAGAAACCGCATGGACAATAACTCATCTCTCAAGTAAATGAAATTCCTTTGCAAGGCACCTCTTCAGCAATAGTGATTCCACTTTAAAATATAAAAAGAGGTAGAAAATAATAACTGCAAATTCAAGGAGACATCATATTTGGGTGGAAAAAGGACATTTTGTGAATTTGATATTATAAAAATGGACCTTTTGATAATTTTCTTATATATATATATATATATATATATATATATATATATAGATATATATATGCTTAAGGTGAATATTTTTTTCTTAGATGCACATACATAAGGATCGATCTATTTGCAAAATATGCCTCTCACTCGTGAGCTGCTTCGTATGAGTAGGTTAATAGAGGGATGTCCTGCATGTCATGCTCTCTATATATTGCCTCCTCAATGACAAGATCCCCCGCTTAATATCTCATCCATGGGACGTGTATCTTAATTTAGTTGAGGGAATAAGACAAAGTATAATGGGGCGGTGGGTTCTTTTTGTACATGAAACATTTCTCCCCAACATTCTCATCCTCAATAGGGTTGAAGACCACCCCATTAAAGTCTCCAAGCATGAAACAGACCCAGCTGGTTCCGCCACCAAGTTCATCGCTTCTTGCTATCCAGTTCCGTTGGCATGGCATTGGTCTCCCCAGTGACTCGTGGAGGAAGGGTATTGGTGTTGGAGGAAGCAAATTAAGAATGCATGCATGTTTGGATCGTACGTACATCACAGATCATCAACCACATGAACCAAGGGACTTGTCGATCGAGGCAAATTAAGTTTTGTAATTAAGCAACCACAATGAAATACATTAATTGCCACGCAATTAAGTTGGAATTAAGGCTTCATCCTGTACGTCTTTTTTTTCTTCGTTTGGAACTCCCAGATGAAATGGCAAATTATATAAGATTAAACAAAGACGTACAGAAACTGTTGGATAAATATGGCGCCAGTCGACATTATCATGGCAACGGTACTCCTTCACGTGAAAGAAACAAAGCATCCTTATTTAAGAAAAGGAAAAGAAGAACCAGTTCGAAGAGCGCAATTAAAAAGTCGGCGATCGTCGACGCACAGCAACAGAGCACAAATATTTGACCAAATCTGGCAAGCGGAGATTGGCCGGCGGATTCACCCCCACGGCAACCAAAAGCTACGTACAAGATCATGATATGGATCAATTGTTGCAGCAGCGGTAAAGGACGTACTTCTCCATGGGCTTGTTGCACTCAGCACACACCACGGGCCCCTTCTGGAACTCGCCGGTGTCCCCCGGCAGTATCAGCCTCGTGCAGTGCTCCGGCGTGTGGAATGGCTGCAGTGCCATCGCCAGCGCCGGGAGGAAGCCCTCGGCCTCCACGTTGGCCTTCCACGTGTCAAACTGGAGGAGGCAGTCGAGCATCATCCTGCCGTTGGCCCGAACATGATCGACGGAGCCGTGGAATATGATGGCCCATCCTTCCTCGCCGCCGTCGTAGCTTAGGAGGGTCGTGACCTCGTGCATGATGGGGTCGTCCTCCATCTTCCAGCCGCTCTGCCTCTTGGAGTGCCACATGCTCTCCAGCCTCGTCCAGAAGAACCACGTCATGGTGGGGTCCTCCCAGAAGGAGCTCAAGTTCTCCTTCTTGATCACGTTCGTGGCCTTGCGCACGCGCTCCCTCGGGCCGCTCTTCCCCACATATAGCGTCTCGAGGTGGATGTTGGCCTCCTTCACCACTCGTTGGAGGGTCGTGGTCAACCGCCGGATCCATTCGATGCTCTCCCCTCCATAAAGGCACACGTGATGCCCTGCATGAAGCTGCACTGTTGCTCCAGGGAATGTTATTATTATTATGAAACGCCAGAAAAATCCTAACACGCGATTTAACAGAACTGCCCTTGAAAATGGTAGTCCACGATAATAATTTCAAAAGAGTACGATTGAGGCAGGAATTTAGGTTTGATGTGGGTGAAGTCAAAAGCCATGCATTATGTTCATCAATGGGAATTAACCTAATGTTAACTTAGGGGATTGATGCATCGACTAATTAATTGATTAAAATTAAAGATTGCGTGTATATTACCTCAATAAATTGAAAAAGTCAAGGAGAATGATGTCAAAATTCTTGTGCCTACGCCCTGGAAATGAAGCTAATGAAGCTTCCTTATATAATATGGAACTACTTACGTACGTACCCATTCGAACACGTTTGGGTCAATCTCATCGATCAAGAACTCGAGACGCCAAGTCTCTTCCTTCCACAGTGCCTCCTCCCTGTTGCTGGTGAAAGGGAAGGCGATGGTTCCCCAAATCCACATCATGTGAAGTGCATTGGGGCACACCACCTTCCCTTGCGGGTCCAGGACCACCAACATGGTCTTCTTGTCGAATCCCCAGAACTCGCGTATGTACTTGATCGTTGCGGCATCCACATGCAGCGGGTGGGTCACGACGTACCTGGAAGATGATATATATATATATATATATATATATATAATAGCCTCTTATTATATATATTTGGAAAATTGAAGTCCGTCCGAAGTACGATTAGTTTTGATTTGGATGCAATATTAATTTATGCACGGATACCATGTCATCATGGCTGATAGGTTCTTGAAGGCTTCCTCCCTGGCAGGGGTCCAGGGCTTGTGGCGGTCAACCAGTGGAAGCCACACGATCTCGTACTGCCTATCGAGCTTGCTTTGGTGGGTGTCGTGGTGGAGCTGGTTAAGGATGTAGAGCTCATTCCGGGAGACCTCAAGGTCGGTGATGAAGAGGATCACGATCTTGCGGCGGAGGGCGTCGACGCCGACGCGCTTCTTCGTGGTCCCGTCGATGAGGGGCAGGTCATCCTTGGAGTAGAAGAGGGCTCGGAGGATCTTGTAGTTGTCGAGGTGGATGGTCTCGAAGAGCCGAACCAAAGCATTGTAGGCCTCAATATGCTTCTTGTCATCTATATATTTATATATTTTTTGATATCATACGATAATATATAGCTAGAGCACAACTTATGATGTATACTTTTCTTCGGCATCGTAACCCAATGATCATATATAGCATGCAAATTCTCACCTATGTACTGGTGGAGGAGGTTCAACTGCTTGGTGAGATGCCCGTAGATGTTATTCAACTTATGAGCCAAGCTTGATAGTTCCCATGCCTCTGTTGTTGAACTTATGTACCTAAACAATTAATTATGTGAAGATCATTCGTGTCTATAGCAAGACGTCAAACACATAGTTACTAAGAAAGGCTACAATAAACTTCTAATTAGAAGTGGATAATATAGTATTTCATCTTTATCCAAGTGAGTGAGGAAGACAAGTCCATACTAGATCTTCCCCTTTGAAATTAAAAGGAGTGCCTATTTTGTACATTCACTATGTTCAAAGGGCGTATGGTAGTTATTGCCTCAATTTATACTCTCCATCACACCGAAAGAAGGGGAACCTAGGGTGTTTCGACACCAAAAATAGAAGAAAAGTAATTTAGGGAGTTAAAGGAAAAGTCGAGAAAATAAAACCAAAGGAAATTTAAACTTCATTTCACCAACATTTCTTTTTATGTTTGTGCTAGCTGACAACATCGAAAAGAAGGAAATCAGCTCACCCTTTGTTTAATTCATCCCAAATTCCAGCCCTTGTCACGTGGAAGATGACTTCTATATGAGAGGGAAAAAGATGAAATCCTCAAAAAGTAGAAGATAGGAAAAAAATGCAAACTCTCGGAAAATAATGAAAAAAAAATTCCGCTGAGAGAAATAGTTTCTTTTCTCTTTTCTTTTCCTTCATTTTTCAGAAGTACAAACCCTCTCCAACAGAACAGTGGGAGCATACATATAGGATAGTTGTAATCACATCTACAGATCTGACTTAAAAATAGGGGATGGATTTTTATCTTATTCCCCCCCATGACTTAGATTCCATGGGTAGGATTTTAGGTCAGGCCAAGCACTTCACAATCACTTCTAGTAGATTCTAGATCGGTGGACTAAAAAAAAACGGTCAATGACATCTCTGCCAACAAATGATTGCATGCAAATTCTGGTCCAAAACATCGTACGTCTAAGATTAGATGACAGATAATGTATCAATTAGGGGAAGTGGCATCTTACTCGTTGCCGAGACCAATCAAGGCAATGATCTGCGACGCGCATGCTACGAGGCTCCTGATGATCCAGTACACGGCGGTGGGGATGTGGGCCATCGCCATGGACATGTCCGGCGTGTCCGCCGGGATTATGTACTCGGATGGGAGCTCCTTGAACTCGATGATGCACTCGGTGACCCCGAGCATCACACCGATGAGGTTGTTGAGGGCGTCGAAGCGCGGGCGAAGGGCGTCCGTGTTCTCTAGGATGTCAGGGAGCTGCTTGAGGAGGGCTATGGACTTGGCGAGGGGGTCGACCGTGTGCAGCTGCGCGGTCAGCCAGAACTCCCCATACCCGACCGCGAAGCCCGCCAGCGCCAGGACCACTTTCGAGTCCCATGTGTAGTTGCTCAGGAGGTGGAGGACCCCGAGGGTAGTCGCGTGGGCATCGCCGCCGCCCGTGGTGGTGCACTTGTAGGATATCTGCATGCATGGAACTCAAGCGTACGACATATATAAATCACCAAAGATTTTGATGATATTTAACTTTTTTTAATTAGTTAGGGATAGCATTGCCGAGTAGATGCGATTGCATATACATGTGATAATATCTTTCAGGATGAGTGATATTTTAGATTGAAAATTTAAGAATTAAGATCATTCTCAGTGAAAATGTTATAAATTAAATTTAAAATCAATTCAACTTTTTAGCACATATATGAAAAAGATTCTTCTTTTACAACTTAAATATTATGAATTTTGATCTTATTTGATATATGTATTAGAAATGTTGAATTAATTTCAAATTTTATGCGTAATATATTTATGTAAAATTATCTTACTCTTTAAATTTAAAATCTAAAATATTACTTATGATAAAAGATATTATCATATCTGTATGTAACTTACAAGCAAGTCCTGCAAACTCCCCTTTCCATATGTATATATGTGTGTATATCAAACATCACGAAGACTCCTTTCAAGATTATTGCACGTGCACACCGGTGTGTATATATATATATATATATATATATATATATATATATATATTTGTTTCTAAACAATTTGTATTTCATTCCATGGTACTCCGTTACGTAGGATATGAAACACAGATGGACGGAAAACTCAACATCTTCTTAACAACATTCGTGACCAGTATATTATGAAAATATTGGTTATTTCATCTAATAATTAGCGATATGAATTGAGTACCTCGCAGGAAACCCTATGGATGGTGAAGGCGAGTGCCTCCAGCGTTCCCATTATTCCAGCATGGTGGAACTTGTCATCCGTCATCTCTTCCATGTGAACCGTCTGTTGCGGCGACTGCATGCATACCAAAGGGAGAAACAAAAATAAAAAAAGGGTATCATATGTATATATGTGGCAACATCTCTATCCACATCCGTATCTGTACATAATATATTATAAATGGATCGCAAACTTATTTATTATTTAATGACCACGACAACGGTGGCCTTCGCCCGCTTTAAGACGTCCTCAACGATGTGGAGCAGCGGGCGGACGTCGACCTCGCGCCCGTCGGGGGAATGTGTCGCCTGGATCTGCTTCATCACCGCGCTGTCGTCCGACGAAGAGAACAGGTGGCGCTCGCCCTTGATCAGCTGATGGTGCATCGCCTTCGCTGTCGCAGGGGCCGCCGTGGTCAAGGCCATCACTGGGAATTGGAGGTGCACCTTCACGCGAGCTCTGTCTAGATGAGGCTGCACCGGTGACGGCGGCGGCGGCGGTGGCGGTGGCGGTGGCGATGGTGGTGCCTCACCGCAGGCGCAATTGAGTTTATATATACGCATGCAAAGGGACGAGAATAAAGGAGGGAGATGTGAATCCTCCACTTTGCTTCGCGGCGAGGGCTTGAGCGTTGGCTCCGCAGCTTTCTCTTTACAGCTAAGAAAGAGTGATTAGGCCCTCAGTCTAATTAACGTAAAGCTAACACGTATGATTAAGGAAGTGGAGATCCATGAGTGTATCGGCCGTGGGGTCAACACTGATGGGTAAACTTGAATGTAATAATCAAGATATTTCAAAATCGTTTTGTTTTCTTGAAAGCTTTTCCCACACTCACCCCATACCAAAATATTAATAAAGGGGGTCCAACCCTTGTTGTGCACAAAGCCAAACTTTGACCCAAAACCCCCGAAATAAGGTGTGGGTAGGAATTGGGATGAAATTTTGAGTACTCCCTCCTCTGTAAATGGATGTGATATGAATTATAGAACCCAGTACTTCTTTGGATTGGGCGTCAAGTAGTAATTTTTAATAATGTATATCTCATTACTTATTTTTATTAATTTTCATGTGCAACCATGACATTCTATCCTATTATTACGTTTGAAGTATTATAATCTCCTTCACTTAGAAACTATAACATCCATAAAGATTCATATAATTAACCAATCAATCAATTATCCAGTGACGTAGAATTTTAGAGGTGAAGCTAAATATCAAGTAGGCAAGTATGGCATCGCCACTGTAAACGCAGTATAAGAAATAATTTATAAACATGCTGCGACCAAGACATGAATCCCGGAAAAGACGTGAAGCGATTCTAAATTATATAATGAAAAGTAATAATTTCAGGAAAGGCTTACCAGAGCCAGTAAATTACAGAGGTCATGGGTTAGTTAATCCGTGTTTATCTACAAAGGAGGATTAATCCATATAGGTATTTACGTTTGATAGGGGTTAATCCTGATTTGCAAATTATAAAAAGGACCTAAGGGTTAATTTACTGAAAAAATTAAAAATTAGTGTTAGAAAATATGAAAGTATTATTTCTTTTTTAACATAATATGAAAGTAGTGGTAATCTTTGTTTATATTTACTTGCATAACAGTATTAAGATTCATTTTTATTTCTTTGAATTAGTGTTAAATTATGATATTATTTTTTGTGGTATTTATTTGGTGGTCGTATTAGAAATATAAAAATGGTTATTTTATCTATTTTAAATTAAATTATATTGATGATATTTAAGTATAGATATGTGATATGTTAATTTTAAATTAAATTATATCGGTGATATTTAAATTTTAAATTAAATATCATTGATAATATTCAATTTTAAATTCAATATCACAAAATCGATAATATTTTTTGAAATATCACCAAAGATGTTAAATTTTGAACCAAATACAACGATGATATCTGATATATATATCACATGTGATGTACAGCTCAATTTGGGTGTCGAGGGTGGGGAGGGGCAATTGTGGGGGGTGGCATGTCAAATGTCAAGGACGGGGGACGAGGAGATGATGTTAACTCGTGTCTGATTAACACTAGTGCAAACTAGCGTTGATATAAATATAATTGTTCACATCCCAAACTCAAGTTTTGCAAGTTGGGATTAAGTTGAAAAATACAACTAACCCTAAAAGAGGGTTAGATGGAGAGTTGAAATAAACCTTTCCCCCCCCCCCCACCCCCCACAAAGAAAAGCATCCTGAAATATTATAAATCGACTTATATAAATGGCCCACGATATGATTAATTTTTAATAAATTTTGGCAAATAAGTTTCAGTGTTAAACCTTAAATGCGAATACTTCTACAGTTTATCTTTACCAAATCCTTTTATATTCAACCCACATTCGTCCATTCACCGTCTTATTATCCAATAAAACATTTTTCGTCTAAGCTATTTGCATTCTTTCGTAGATAATTTTAACATTTACCTTATGGATTTTCTGTTGTTCACTTTTAGCTAGTGATGAAGGATAAAAAGTACTCTCAAAGTTAAAATTTTACGTGAAACTTGAAAAAGGATCTGACTACCTGGTGTTGAACGGCTAGATTGAGGTTTTAAAAGTTACGTTTATTATAATAATAATTCCTCAAAAATAGTTCAAACAACATATTTAATTTATAACTCGAACGTTAGAAATGAAGTCTGAGGTCGTTTGCTGGGAGCAAGTATTGCATTCATGTGCTAATTTCAACAATTAATGTAAATGAGTACAAGAAATTGAGCAAAGTATAGATTTTCAATGAATAATAACCTGTCACATTAATTATTCAATGCAATCCAATGTATCTCAAGAATATGAGGATAAAAAGATAAAAAGAATAAAAGACAATGGTGATTTGAATCACCACTCATGCATTCAACCATCAATTATCTCAAATGAACCAACAGTAGCTTGAATGCTACAGTGCCTCAGACGACAGGCTTAGCAATCAGACATCTTAACGAAAAGCAAGCACAAGCCTTCTCTTCTTCTTCTGAGCCTCTCCTCTTTTTTGTTCCTTCCTTCTTTGGCCCTTCTGATGCACAGGGGGGAAACTCTCCTCTGAAATCGACTAAGTGTTGAGAACACTGAAGAGCAAAACCCCCCTTAACCCTACGCTCTCTCTCTTGTTCTCTCCTTTCCTTATCTAAGGGATAACCAGGCAATCAGGTATCGAATGCACCCGGGACCAAGGCTACCTGCATTGGGGTAGCAGTCGAGGTGTGCACAGGTGTAGGTGGGTAAACGAGTTGGACCAGGCTCGCATGCAAGGTGTCACGGGCGAGGCGTGAGTGGGTAAGCAGGGGACCTCACCCCCCAAGTGTTGAGGCAAACAAGCCAATTGACAAAAACATCTTATGTGCCTTCAGCTGCTTTGTCCCATACGATGTGGGACTATCTTAGGCCTCCTTTTTGCATGCACTTGCAACTGGAGCAGCTACTGAGGGGAAGGCTTCCAATTGAAGCCCTACTTAGAAGCCTGGAGTCCTTCCGCGTGACCTGGACGTATTACCTGGAGCTGCAGGTGCTTAAGAGCAAGCTTAGAGCTTTAGGCAGGAAAGAGGTTAGGTGCGACGTAACCATCAGCATCGATGCCAGTGAGCTTAGTCACCTAGGTTAATTAGGATTTGAGAGGCATCTAGACAAGTAGATGAGAAGAGAGAGGTGAGCAAAGCTTGGATGTAAGCTTTAGAGGTCAGGCAATGCTGAATGGACGGCGATCAGAGGATGTGGTTACCAAAGCTCGTGGGTTGTCCAAGGTTGAAGAAGGAGAAGTGCACACAGGGATCGATTTATAAATAAGGATCGGAATGAAAGGAAAATGACTCAATCGATACCAAATGTAAGGGCATAAATGAAAACAATGGATTTGAAGGCTTATATTAATTTATTTCTTTTTTCAACTTTTCATATAATCATAAATAATCTAAATAATATATTTATGCCTTGAAATTACACTTTTTCCCTTTTTAGCTATATTTATTTAATTGATTAAGTTAATTAAGTACTTAGGTCATTAATTCATTTAAGTTAAATTAAATACTTAATATATAGCTAATTAGTATTATTTTGAATCCAAATTAATAATTAACTTATATTAATATTAATTGAACCTTAATTATGTTATTTTAGCTTATTTTACTGGCCCTTACTATTTTACCCTTATGTTATAATTAACCCTATATTTATAATATTCTTAAGTAATTAGCTAGGAAAACTAGCTAATTAGTATTAATTAGGACCCATGATAAGTCTCTCATCAGTCCACAAGCGGAAGTTCTCTGAAGGAGACTTGGTCTTACGAAAAAGCGAGGTCTCCATGTGAAGCAACTCAGATGGAAAATTGGATGCCCCATGGGAGGGGCCTTATGAAATTGGTAAAAACAATCTAGGTGACTTATACAAGTTACAGACCCTAGGTGGCAAACCAATCCGTCGTACTTAGCATGCAAGCAATTTACGATTGTACCATGTATAACAAGAGAGAGAAAGAGAAAAGACAATAAAGATAGAAATTTCTTCTTGCCTTTCATTTCATGGTTGTATTGTCTGTTACATTTTCCGGAGGCCATTCCCCTCAGATGGCCCACAAAAAAAAAAAAAAAGTTAACAAAGGGAAAAAGAAACAACAACAACAACACTCTCAAAAGCTAGGCGATTTCATTCCAAGTCGTCAAAGATATCAACTCCAGGAGTCTAAGGTGGCAAAGAGGCCGTGCGAGGCGAGTTGATTGACCGAGCAAGTGGCTCGACGGTTCCTGATGGCCCAGCTCGTCCGCCTCCTCTTCAAGAGCTGAGCTTCTCAGCTGGTCCTCAGATGGCTCTATGAGGGCCTTGTCCACGATTAGACCTTCAGCTTTTTGACGGTCAAACTCGAACAGGAACTAGTCCACAGACTAGTTGCATAGCTCGCATAGCTCCTCCACCAAAGTCTGCTTGCCCTCTAGCAGAGACTACACGGCCGCCAAGGTGTAGTTGCCGATCTCCTTTGATATTGTGTCCTAGTTCTTCTCCATAGACGGATCAGAGGCGAAGAATGCCACCGCCGTCTCAAGATCAAGGCCCGGCCGAGCAGTACTCTCTAGCTCCAGCACCTTCTTGCCTCTGTCCTTCGCAAGCTACTAGGCCTTGGTGAGGTTGGCTCTCAGGCTTTCCACAGTCGCCTCCATCTTCTCGTGGCTTGCCTTTAGGTTCGCAAGCCCATCGATGGCCGTGCCCAGGTGAAGACGCTCCGCTTGAAGAGCCGCCTCGTACCCCTCTATGGCCTAAGAATGTTGAACCCTGCACTTCCTCCTTCAATGAAAGCACGTTGGTACAGGAGGTTTGCAGGTGCTTAGATAACTGCCACAGCACCACAAGATCCCTCTAATGGATCTTGAAGAGACTTTCCTCCAGCTTTCCGCCCATATACTCGCTCTTCTTTGACCTTGGCGGGCCTTCTTCAGCTCTTCTTGTAGTTGAGTCACTTGGTTGGCTGCTTGTTGTTGCAAGCGAAGCTTCCGAGTAGCCTCCTCAGCGGCTTTCTTCACCTTCTCACGAGCGGCAGTGTCTTCCGCCAGCAGATGGGGAAAATTCTTCTGCTCCACCTTAGCAGTCACAACCCATTTGGCATCCATGTCGGCCGCCTCGACGAAGACGCCTCGTTCAGCGATGTCTGACAAAACATTGCCAATCAGGACAAAGAAAGTCCCAAGAGTCTCAACCTGTCAAAGATCACCGACGGAGGTGTGAGACCCAATTTTTTATCAAAGGAGAAGTAAAAAATAAATAGGGAGAAACTTACCACGTGCAAGCAGTAGAAGAACACGTGGTTAAAGTTCATCCCTCCCTGATCGGAGGTAGTCCAAAACATGGCATCCTGCAGGTATCGAAGCACCTGCCTCTCCAAGTTCGGGGCGCTGCTTGATGCGCCCACTTAAGCCGACACCACCCAACTGGGTATAGGGCCTTCAGGGGCCCCCTCTAATACAGATTCTTTGATGGACCTAACTGTCTGGCCTACCATCCCGAAACCCCCCCCCCCCCCCCCCCCCACCAAGAGGGGTCCACCAACACTCTCGCCCCAATCGAGCTCCGCTTGTAGTAAAGTCATTTGAATATGCTACCACCCAAAGAACCTCCGGTGGCAGCCACCTCCCACACCAGCTTCGCGAAGGTGCCAATAAAGCCAGTGAGAAGGGTGGAATCACTGGCACTCCCTATTTGAGCGACCTTTATAGGGGAGTCGAGTGGGGAGTCACCTAAGTCAATCGCCTTGGGTGGGTCAAACAGGCAAGATGGGTACATTGGGGCATCCTCCGCCTCAACCTCGCCGGGCTCGTAGGAGAGGGTGCTGCCAACTCTCTTGTAAGAAGCCTCACAGTGGGCCCCCTCGTCAGGTGCTTTAGGGGGACCTCTGCAACCTCCTCTTCGCCTGCCACCTCCTTCCTCTTCACCTCCTTCGAGCGAGAAGATTCACTCTCCTTGCCCTACTTTGAAGGCCTCTCCTCCCCTACCATCTCCATCCTCTTCGCCTCCTTCGAGTGAGCAGATTCATTCCCCTCGCCCTACTCTGAAGGCCTTTCCTCCCCTTCCCCTACTGCGAATCACCCAAAGGCTACAACAAAAACAAAGGAGTTAAGGGTGGAGGTAATTCAGTTTCTAAAGTTATTGCCCTCCCAACTTACATGGCATGGGATAGGAATCTACGACCCACGAGAACGCCACCAGAACATCATCCCGCCTAAGTTCTGAGTGGGCAATCGGCCCAAATTTCATTACCTTGTCTTTGTTTGCTTGCGCAAATAGGTCAAGCTCCTCAGCTCTAGGTGGTAAATCCCTATCAAGTGGGCCCTGCCAAGTGTAGGGGACTATTAGGTCCTCGATGTTGGAAAGAAAAAAGAAATGATGTTTTTGCCCCTTTAGACTATTGGGGAGATTGATGGTGCAGGTTTCGCGAATTAAAATCGGGGTTTGAAGAACCCATCATCGTAGCTTGCAAAATGCATCTATCAAATACAATTTATAATCGAAACTCCAAGGGAGTCTCGAGCCAAAAACAGGGAGGCGACATTTACTTTGTTTAAAAATCGTACTTCGTTTTGTTTCTTTTTAGTGTTTTGGGGTTTTGTTATTTTTTTATTTTTTTGAAATAAAAAGACAAGCAAGACAAGTTCACAAAATGAGAGGGAACATAACTATGATATATTACACAAATGTTTGTTACAATAATCTATGAAAGTAAAAAAGAGATAGGGGTGAGAGAAAATCTCCCGAATCGGCTATTAGGCGAGACGACGGCGTCTGGCGGAAGCTTAGATGAAGGAGGTGAGATGTAGGATGTTACGACCCGATTCCCGGATCCCTACAGAACCCGAGACCGACTTACATTGACTAATCTCAAGACCTAGTCGTCAAACGAGAAATAACCAAAAGCAGGAAAATAAACCACATTCACACATGCAATATAACTAAGAAAAAGGAAAGAACGAAGCAATAGAGAAAGTAGAACAGTCTCAAAATAGTAGTATATGCCACCACAATAACAATAACAGTGGAAGGGAAACATAAGTAACAAGAACAGTGAAATATATGTCCATTACTTACTACAACAGCAAAAAAATGAAAGAGCTGAAAGAACAACTATGGCTAGGCTCGGTTGGGCCCAGCACCCTTTGCAGCCAGAAACTCAGTTACTCAACTCCTGGTCCTGAATAGTGTTACGAAAAGATGGGGTTAGCGAACGCTGAGTAAAGTAGTGTTTACATTATTTAAATGCAAGTAAAGTAAAAACAACAAGTTTATTTCTCATTTCTATTTATCTTATTTATGTGTTTCTGATTCATCTATTTCTCAAAGTATCCAGGTATTTCTTGATCTTGCATGTTCCTTGTGGGAACAATCTTGATTGTAGTCTTTTTCGTAGAGTAGAAGGTACACGTGGTGCTCTCCTGGCAGGAAGAGTCCCCCATGGAAGTCCTACACCCAGTCAACTACCCCGAGGTCACTATCGAAACATAGCAGTGACTATGGCACACGTGATAAGCGCACGAGTAGCTACCTTGCACTGACACGTGGTCAGTCATTTCCGCTAGCGAGTATGCCCAAAGTATAGTACGGAACAGTATAGGGCCTTGCCCTCTTAGAACAGGGGTCTCGCCCCTCCATAGTTCACGTACCCTCGTTCGACTACCCCGGTTTGCCCAAAGGGCCTAACAAAGTCAGTGTAGGGTGGCTAGCTGAACCCTAGGCCTCGTGGGGTGGCTAACTCCCTCCCTACATGTTATGACTCGATTCCAGAATCCCTACAGGACACGAGACCGGACCGACTCGACTGATCCCAAGACACAGTCGTCCAACGAGAAATAACCAAAAAGTAGGAAAGTAAACCACATTCACTATGCTAAGCAACTAACAGTAAAAGAGTACAGCAGCAAAGAAGTAAAAGCTACTACAGTACATGTCACCACCACAACAGTAAAAAAGTAACAAGGTACAGGAACATAAAAGTACAAAAACGTAAAGGTACAGAACATAAAGGTACAAGAGTCTAAACTCACTACTACAAAAAGAGTGCAACAAGAAGCTACTGCTACTGGGCTCTACTGGCCTAGCAAGAGTCTGCAGCCGTAGACTCTGGCTGCTCAACACCTGGACCTGAAAAGGGGTTATGAGTACACAACGTCAGCGAACGCTGAGTATAGTGGCAACCAACTAACTAAAGCATAAAAAGTGGACAGGTAGCTGTTATTTTTTAATTACTTTCTTTAACTAATTATTCTTTTTCACCACTTGGTTTATTTATCAAATCTCTTTCTTGATCTCGAATGTTCCTCGTGGGAACGATCTTGATTGCAGTCTTTTCCGAAGAGTAGAAGTCGTACGTGGTGCTCTCTTAGTCGGGAGAGTCTCCCGTGGTGGTCCTACACCGAGTCAACCACCCCAAGGTCACAGATAGACATAATGGTGACTACGGCTCGCGCGATAAATGCATGGGTAGCTACCCCGCACTGGCACGCGGTCAGTCGTTTCCATTAACAGATGCGCCCAAAGTACAGCACGGAACAGTATAGGGCCTAGCCCTCTCAGTAACAGGGGTCTAGCCCCTAAGAACCAAACAGGGGTCTCGCCCCTCCACAGTCCGCGCACCCTCGCTTGACTACCCTAGTTTACCTAGTGGGCCTAACAAGTCGGTGTAGGGCAGCTAGCTAAACCCCGGACCCCGTGGGGTGGCTAGTTCTCTCCCTACATTAGTAGCTCTCCCCGGTACAGTGTACACGAGGGCCACCGAGTCGGTGTAAAGTGGCTAAACCCACCCCAGGTCTCAACCCGAAGGGCGGCAAGCTCCCCTCTACACTAAGAGGTAACATGCACTTCCCTTGGTACCACATACTCAAGGTCCAACACACTTCCCAACACATTTCTAGATCCATTCCATTTATTTCCAGGAGCTTTACTCCTATTCCCCCTTAGGGTTCATGCTCATGTGCCTCATGTCATTCCATACCAGGTTTCATCATTCCCATTTCCATTCTCAAGTTATACACATGTAACTTGTATTTCTATCATTCACATTTCCATACTCAGGTTATACACAGGTAATTCATATTACCATTCTCAGCTTTATACACATGCAACTCGTATTAAATCATTTAACGTATACTACAGGAAGGTCACATGCAACTGTTAACTAGCACAGGTAATTCATTATCTCACAGGTAGCTTTTATTCATTTACAGGAAGTTATTAACAAGACTGCAATTCAATCACGCATACAGACATTTCAAGTATTTCTCGTCTTAGGATTCATGCCACATCCTAGGTTCTAATCATTCATTCCACACATGCATTTAGGCTTGTATTTAAATTAGGGGAAGCCACTCTATCAGTAAACCCAGGAGTATTAGGGGCTTGAACGGCAGGCTCACGTGCCTCGGCAAGCCCCGAACCCGCAACGGAACGAAGTCCTATAACAAGGAACAATCACAAGGGAACAATCAGAATAGTATAGAAAGCCCTCTAACAAGTAGAGGGACGCACAAGGAAAACATCGGTATTTTATTTGTGTAAAATGGACCTCAAACGGACCCTAAACGGGTCAAAATAGGGTTACTGACTCAAAATTAGATGTCTGGAACAACTTCCAGACGTCTTAAAAGTGTCCAGAAACGCACCTCAGACTCTGCGTCAACCCCAGACGTCCAAGAACTCTTCTGGATCGTCTGGACTCAACTCCAGTCATCCGACCACCTCTCTGAATGTTTGGAAGTGTTTCCAGCCGTCTGGTAAGCCGCCTAAATGTCTGAAATGCGTGGGAGGGCGTGTCCCGTGCCTTCCCGAAGCAAATCCTACATGCATTTACCAAATCTCCTCAAAATAGGCACGCAAAAGGGTACCTGCTGTGTGGCCTGCATGGCCGTATCCGCAAAGAGAATGTACATTCGCAAAACTCTCTTCTCAAACGTCTGAAACCGCCTCCAGACGTCCGCACCATTGTCTGGACGTCGCTCCAGACATCTGATTCTGGGAAAAACCCAAAATCAGAACCTGCTCCACTTGCTCCCACCGCACGCGGCCGCGGCTCGCCTCCTCGCCTGCAGCTCCGGCTGCAGTAGTGTCGGGGATGACTTCCCAATGCACTCCTCCTCCTTTCGCACGCACCGCTCCGGGCGTGCACCCTCCGGTGAGCTCCCACACAAGCTCGCGAGCTCACTCTCCTCCTCCTCTCCTCATGCCACTCCTCGTCGCCGCTCTCTCATTCGCGCTGGGGTGGTGAGGAAGGGAAGAAGTGGCTAGAGGCTGTGGAGTGAGGGGAACAAGAGAGGAGGAAGGGGGGGTTTATAAGGTGGTGGGTTAGGGTTTTGCTGGAGGAAGGGAGAGAGAGAAGAAGGGAAGGAAACGAGAGGGTACTGTTTGCGCGCAGCCCGCGCGTAGACGCGAACTCGTACTTAAAATTTTTGATTTCCAGACATCTGGGAAGGTGTCCAGACGTCTTAAAGGGCTCAAACTGCACGTGTCTTAACACTACACTAGTAGCACGCCTCGGTATCATGTACGCAAGGGCCAACGGGAGTCGGTGTAGAGTGGCCAATCCTAACCCTGGGTCTCAACCCAAGGGAGGCTATCTCTGCTCTATATTAAAAAGGGACAGTTGCTCTCCATGATACCGCGTATAAAAGGGCCAGCACACTTCTCGTCTATATTCCAGATTCCTTTCATACACAAGAGTTCTACTCCTAATTCCCCATAGGGTTCATGCTCATATTCACCTCATTTATCCATATTCAGATCTCATGTTTCACAACTTGTTCCTGGCGTGCATTTGTGCGTGTGTTAAGAAGTGTCGTTATAGTCACAATTGCCACGTCGATTTTAAAGTAAAGAAACGGAGGTGAGTCCGAGTGTCGGTCTCAGGGAGGCATGAAAATCGAATTTTTCTTATCAATTGTTGTTGTCACGGAAAGCGCGGAGTTTTGCTTGCGAAAGGTGCGGTTTTGAAAAGCGAGAGAGAGATAGAGAGAGAGAGAGAGATTAGGGTTAGAGTCATTTCTTTGCTTGATCATGCAACTTAAACAGGAAATCAAGTAAACACTGAATGGAAAGTAACTTCATTAATCATGTAGCTTTAGTTCACAGCTTACAACATTAAATACATGCTCAAACAAAAGTAAGGTAAAAGAGAGGAAGAGAGAGAGGGGGGGAGAGCGGCGAGGCAGCCACGGCGGTGGAGGAGGCTCCATCGGTGGCTCGTCGTCTCCGACGATTACAAGAGGGCCTAAAGCTAGCTAGGAGAGGGGTAGAGTAGTTGCAAGGGAAGTGAATGCCTTGAATGAGTGGTTGGAGAGGGTTTAAATAGGGAGAAGGGCTTTCTAAAAGAAGAAGGGGCTTTAGCGATGTTCGGGATGTAGCTAAAACCATTTCAAAAGCGTCGGTGAAGCCCTCCAGCCCGCCGGTCAATCGCCCGCGCCTTTCTTCGCGCTCGATCCGCAGCCGCTACGTGAGAGCGGTCCAATCAAAGATCGGACGGCTGAGATCTTCCCTTGGATGCGCTCGGATCGTGCTTTAGGAGCGCGTGTGCGCTGGCGTCGTTGCCCGGCGTGCGCGTGCGCGTGAGCACTCGCGATCTGAGGGCACGTCGCGTGGCGCGTTCTCGGTCGCCCGCTGCTGATCGGGCGGCCTAATTTCGCCGCATTCTTCCTTTGTCTTCAATTTTATGCACTGCGTGGCTAGAACCCGCGTCGCGTGCATGCGGGTGTGCGCGCTAACCGTTGCGTCACGCACGCGCTTTGTCGCGACGACTGCGGGGTTCTAGGTCGTTCGATCGAAGATCGACGGCTGAGATTTGATCTCAGCTGATGGATGAGGTGGCGTACGGTGAGCGGCGGCGACGTGGCGCAACGAGGGTCGTTGATCATCAGATCAACGATCAGAACTTCTTGGGCCCATTGTAGGAGCTCCGGATGTCGGATTTGACCGATCTTGGGTCCGTTGGACTCCGTTCGTCGTTCTGAATCCATCCGTGCAGTTCGATTGCTCATCTGAGGCCTACTTTGACAAGTGCTTACACAAATGGCCATTAATACAGTTTTATAAGCAATCTTGGTACATGATGCATGCAATGCTCCCATTCTACTTATGTTGTGCGTTTTATTCTTAAGATGGGTCCTATTTAACAGAATTATAACCCCCATGTGTAGTGTTATCATACCCCCATGCTTACTCCTTGCTAGTCCCTAGCAAGGTTTATTCTAGCCTTTATTTTCTTTCATAATTTAAGAAGTAATTACTTAGACACTTCGTCACTTTTCAATAGGAGGAAATATACTAAGATCTTAATCTACAAAAACTAAGCAGCGCCTGGGTGTCTGCCAAAATACGAATCGCCTGAATCCTTGCTTTAATGTATATAACTATACATATGTATATGCATATATATATATTTTTTTTAGAATTTTTTTGGAATTCAGTGTGGGTTGGTAACTTTTTACGGCTACGCAACCCACCCAAAACTCAGTCAAAACCCTAAGTGCTAAGCATCTTGGTGTGAAGACTGTGATAGACTCACTTAACGGTAATTCAGACAGACTTCGGGTTTCTATGCCCCTAGGTGACCAGAAGAGGAAATATATTTGCCTGAAGGTGTATTTGTTCGATTGGTAGCTTTCTCCCTACGTTTGTTTTAATTGGGGTCAACACAAGGATTTTTCCAGTGTATATCTCCCCTGCTTGTACTACTTCCCCGCTTCTTCCTTAAGTGTTTTGGTTCTTTTTGTGCAGTTATTGAGCTGGGCTCTGGATAACCGACTAATGGGCTGTTACCCACGATCACTTGCCAGTCATACTCGTGCGGTGAAGTGTGGTTTATTTTCTTTTCTTCTCCTTTTTTTTTCGTAGGTGGCTTCCCTGATCTCAAATGTACCTAGAGGCAATGAAGAAGAAATGGTCTCGTGGCTGGGTTCTGGACAACCTGCCAATGGGCTGTTACCCACGACAACTTGCCAGCCATACCACCCTAGAGAGTTCATTAGCTACCCAATTTCTGTCAAAATCTCCAAGAAGTGAGTTTGTGCAAAAATGTGTGCAGATGCTTATACTCAAAGTTTTTCTGAGTTATAGGGTGAGTTGATAAGTCGTATACTTATCACCTTATTTAGTAGGTGGATTAGAATAGCTTAAGGTTGCAAGGATTCAAAGCTAAATCCATATTTTAACGGACACCAGGGCTGATTAAGCCTGAAGGCCTGAAAATTCTAAGTGTTTAAGTTCTTTTTTGTATTATCTCCCACTATTGACAAGTTTCTAATGCCTAAGTTTTCTTCCTAAATTCAATTTTTTTTTTCAGACTGATTAAATGAGCTCAGGATTATGCAATTTACCACCCTCCTATGCTTAAGTTGGACAATGTCCTCATTGGCAAATACATGGATGCATAAGGGTTCAAAAAGATAATACCTGAGTGATGTAAAATATCGGATCAGTCTGAATCTTCTAGGTTGCCTCCCAGGAAGCGCTGAGTTTAACGCCTCCAGCTGGGCGGTGCACAAATAGGAATGGTTTGGGTCAAGGAGGTATGTACAAAATCAACTAAACCCAAAATCAGAAGTCTACAGATGCGAACAAGGTTGTGGTGGAGTCCCGTTCCTAAGGGGCGGGAATTCTGCAACAAATGTATCATGCATGCTCGTGTCAAATCCTCTCTTAGTCTGCAGGCATGCAAATAAGTTGATGTGGACGAACGCACCCCAAATATGACATGCCAGACACTAAAGATGTAGGTTTTATACTCAGCTTGTATCCCCATAAAATTGTAATCCATCAAAAGTGTATCAATTCCAGTGCATTCGGGTTGCGGGATCTTTATTCTGGTAGGGCAGGTAAAGTCAAGAGTTTCATAATGAGCCCTACAATCAAGCATGATGCCTCTCTCCAAAGACAAATCCATCTCTTCTGCAACTATGGTTTCATTGCTCATTCCCTCCAAGCCCTCGATCTCAAGAATATTTTCTTCAACCTCCTTTGTATCAGATTCACTATTTGGGGTTGCATTAGAGGTAGGGTCAATTTCATCGTCTAGATCATATTCTTTCTCTCGGCCCTCCTCCAAATTTGTGATGGGGATTCCAACCGATTCATAATCGATTTCTTTGAAATTGTAACTCCATTCCCCATCTCCGATGTTGGCTGTTGTTCCCACCGGATTGCTTCTCTTGGGCCGATTAGATTCGGATTCCAAGGCATCTCCCCTCACATTCTCAGTTTCCTCCTGATGTTTGTCCTCAATGCTCCCCAAATTGTGTTCCGAGGAATCCTTACTGTCCTTATCCAGTGAGTTGTCCACCTCCTGAGGGGTATCAATGGTGGACTGAACCAAATCAGGGTGACTGGGTGTAGTCCAATTGATCATGGTAGGTCCTTGCTTTATGAATTCCATGAATGGCATTATGTGCAACAGCTTTCTCTGGCCTTCTTCCCCCAATTGTTGGAACAAATCCAACATGGCCTGTTGCCCTTTAACCAATTCTTGATTTTGTCTATGTAGTTCTAACTGGAGGTTATCAAGAATTGACATGGTGTCATTTGGTGTCCTTTGGATTTCCTCCTTGAAATCCAGGTTAAGAGAGTATGGTTGAGGTTGTGGATCATAATCCATACTGGTGTTTAGGTTCTTGGGTGGGTCCTCTATTCTATCATGTTCAGGGTCCAGTTCTTCAAGAGGAACCATTCTCTGTTTGGTCCTTGTTACGACCCGATTCTCGAATCCCTACGAGACACGAGAATCGGACCGACTCGACTGATCCCAAGACCCAGTCATCCAACGAGAAAGTAACCAAAAGAGCAGCAAAATAAAACACATTCACCATGCATATAACTAGCAGTAACAAAATACAGCAGTAAAGAAAAGAAATACTACAGTATACACCACCACAACAGCAAAGAAATAAACAGATACATAAACATGAAGCTTACAGTAAAAGAGTACAGTGGTAACAGAAAATACTCACTACAATAGAAGGAGAAGTACAGTGGGTACTACACAAGTAAAACTACTGGGCTCTACTAGGCCCAGCACCCTTTGCAGCCGTCGGTTCTAGCTACTCAACACCTGGTCCTGAAAAAGGTGATAAAGGTGACACATCAGCGAAACACTGAGTAGAGTGGCAACCAAAAGCTAAGAAAGACAGTAAGGTGGACAGTAGCTGTTATATTTTTAATCTCTTTCTTTATTTTTCCACTTATTCATTATTGAATTATTTCTCAGATCTTTCTCTTGATCTTGAATGCTCCTCGTGGGAACGATCTTGATTGTAGTCTTTTCCGAAAAGTAGAAGTAACACATGGTGCTCTCCTGACCAGGAGAGTCTCCCGTGGTGGTCCTACCCTCAGTCAACCACCCCAAGGTCACTAACAGACGTAACGGTGACTATGGCACGTGTGATAAACGCACGGGTAGCTACCCCGCACTAGCACGCGGTCAGTCGTTTCCATTAACGAGTGCACCCAAAGCACAGCAAGAAACCAGTATAGGGCAAAGCCCTCTCAGTAACTGGGGTCCAGCCCCTCCACAGTAGCCAAACAGGGGTCTTGCCCCTCCACAGTCCACGCATCCTCGCCTGACTACCCTGGTTTGCCCAGCGGGCCTAACAAGTCGGTGCAGGAGGGCTAGCAGAACCCCGAGGCCTGTGGGGTGGCTAGCTCCCTCCCTACACTAGTAGCTCTCCCCAGTACGGTGTACGCGAGGGACAAGAGTCAGTACAAAGTGGCCAGACCTAACCCCGGGTCCCTAGGGCGACTGGCTCTCCTCTTCACTAAGAGGTAATAGGTGCTTTCCCTAGTACTACGTACCCAAGAGACAACAAACTTTCCCATTCACCTTTCCAGTTTCATCCCATTTATTTCTAGGAGTTCTACTCCTAATTCCCCGTAGGGTTCATGCTCATGTTTGTCAGGCCAAGCCATACCAGGTTTCATTATTTCAGGTTTATTCGCATATAGTACGTGTTCCAACATTCAACTTCTTTTCCTTTCCAATTTGTATACAAGCAGCTCGTATTTAATTTCAACCAACAAAAATTACATGCAATAGTTACTAGTAACAGTATTCTACATTTCACAGGCAGCTGTTATCCAATTACAGGCAATTATCATTATTTTATCCACTTATCTAAGGCTGTAATTCAGGTATTTAAGACATTTGTTTCCATGTTTTATGTTCCTAGGATTCGTGCCACACCCTAGGATCTATTATTCAATCTAGTTTTCAGGTCCTAGGGTTCATGCCATACCCTAGGATCTACCATTCAGTCTAGTTTTCAGTATCTAGGATTCATGCCATACCCTAGGATCTATCATTTAATTCAGATATGCATTAATGTTTGTAATTAACTAAGGGAAGCCACTCTACCCACAAAACTGGGAGTAATGGGGGCATGATCGGCAAGCCCGTGCGCCTCCGCAACCCCTAGAGCCGCAACGGAACGAGGTCCTAACACAAGGATCAATTACAATGAGCTACTCAGAATAGTATACAATTAGTGTAAACAGGTAGAGGGACTAAATCTGAGAAGAACGAAACTTGAAACATGGAAAACGGACTCCGAACGGACCCTAAACGGGTCAAAAACGACAAGTCTGCCCAAAATCAGATGTCTGGAACATCTTCCAGATGTCTTAAATGATAGCTCAGGTCATACCTTGATCTGCACGGTTCTTCAGACGTCCAGAAGCCCGCTGAACCGTCTGGACTTAGTTTCCAGACGTCCGACTGTCACTCCAGACGTCTGGAGACCCTCTCCGTCGTCTAGTGCTGTGCCCAGACATCTTATCTGTGTGGAATGGCATGCCCTTGCACCTTCCCGAACGATACTTGCACGCACACGCGGTCATCCTCAACACGAAGCAATGCAGAAACCTTCGGCGGAACGACTGCATGGCCGTACACGTGAAAGGAGAAAGGTAAAATATCGTACCTTTCAGACGCCTGGACCTTCCTCCAGACGTCTCCTGCGTCATCTGGACGTATGTCCAAACGTCTGATTCTGGGGAATTTTCCCAGAATCAGGACCTTCTCGTTCTCCACCCGCAGTGCACGGCCGTGCCGTGCCGCGCCCGCCTGCTACCTGAGCTGCAGCAGCTCCTCCCCAGCACCACACGCTTGCTGCGCACCCGCCGGTCGGGTCTGGCTTCTCCAGCGAGCTCGCACCCTCGCGTTCAAGCTCTCTCTTCCTCTCGCAGCAACCCCTCCCCACACACTCGCAACAGCCGCTACTGTCGCCCTCGCCCGCTCACGCTCTCGCTGACAGGGAGAAGAAGAAGAAGAAGGCGGTGGAGTGAGGGTGAGGTAGAGAGAGGGGTGTATTTGAAGGTAGCCGCAAGGAGAGAGAGAGAGAGGAAAAGGCTATGTCTGCAGGGAGGGAGGAAAGAGAAGGAGGAGGGCGGCGGGTTCAGTCTGCGCGCGCATGCACGTAGACGCGAACCCGTACGCTGAAAAAATTTAATTCTAGACGTCTAAAAAGGCTTCCAGACGTCTGACCAGACATCTGGACCACTTCCCAGACGTCTTAAACGACGCTTGATGCCCTGGTTATAACAGTCCTACTCCAGAATAGTTGTGATTCTAAGTTCTCCTCCCAGTCAGATTCTTCATCAGGGGACCAAATCAAAGGTTGATGATCCTGTGCTTGCCTAGATTTCTGATCATTTTCTGATTTCCATTTGTCTAGAACTCCTTCCAATCCAAAGGTCAAGTAGGAAAGGTTGTTGAATTCAGATGACCTTTCTTGGTTATTATCCTGAGAAGGGTAGGGTTCTTGGTGTTCTCCTAAAGTGTAGGTCCTATCACAGTAGAATGGGTAGGACCTAAATGAGGAGGCGTCGTGAGGAGAATTGAGATATGGAGCCCCACGATTTGTATCGTACCCTTGGGTGGATATGTTGGGTGTATTCCAATAAGAGGTTGGTGCGGTTTGGTCATAATTGGGATAGTTGGGCCAAGAGGGATATTCAAGGTTGTAACGAACGCGCGCTTCAGACATCTTTTAAGACGTCTGGGAAGTAGCCCAGACGTCTGACCAGACGTCTGGAACCACTTCCAGACGTCTAGGAATCGATTATTGTTGGCACGCGCGATTCGTCTGCGCGCCTGGAGCCTTTTGGAGGAGGTGGGCAGTTGGCGACCTCTAGAGTTACGAGGGTACTGTGGGGCAGTGACGGTGACACGGCAGACCAGACCAGAGTTGATAGACCGCATCATCACGGGACAGATGGCCGATCCGTACTTGCAGTCTTTGCGCGACAGAGTACTGTCAGGGGACCCAGGGGACTTCTCTTTCACAGACCAGGTGTTACGCTTGAGGGGACGGCTGTGCATCCCCAGAGACGAGGAGCTGTTGAGAGAGCTCCTACTGAGGCACACGGTTCCAGATTCACCATACATCCCGGAAACACGAAAATGTACCATGACTTGAGACGCGAGTTCTGGTGGAGAGGGATGAAGCGGGATGTGGGTGAGTTCGTGCAGCAGTGCTTAGTGTGCCAGCAGGTGAAAGCCGAGCATCAGAGGCCTGCAGGGCCGCTTCAGCCGCTTCCAGTGCCAGAGTGGAAGTGGGAGAGCATCACCATGGACTTGGTGGTGGGCTTACCTGTTACCCAGCGAGGACACGACGCAGTCTGGGTAATAGTGGATAGATTGACGAAGACGGCACGATTCTTGCCGATCCGAGTCACTTTGGGACCAGCACAGTTGGCAGAGAGGTATATCCGTGATGTGGTGCGACTACACGGAGTTCCGCGGGAGATCGTATCCGACCGGGATACCCGCTTTACGTCCCAGTTTTGGGCTGAGTTTCAGCAGGCTTTGGGGACGAGGCTGAGGTTTAGCACGGCTTACCACCCCCAGACGGACGGACAGTCGGAACGCACGAAACAGACACTTGAGGATCTTTTGCGTGCCTGTGTACTAGACTGGAGGGGCTCTTGGGAGGAGCACCTGCCCCTGGCAGAGTTTGCATACAACAACAGTTATCACTCGAGCATCGGCATGGCTCCCTACGAGGCTCTGTACGGACGGAAATGCACGGCACCCTTGAGTTGGGTTGAGGTGGGGACCAAGTGGGAGGTTGGCCCCAGGTTGATCCGGCAGAGTCAAGAGGTAGTTGAGCAGATCCACAGACGACTCCGCACTGTCAGGAGCAGACAGAAGAGCTACGCAGATCGCAGACGCAGAGAGGTGCAGTTCGAGGTCGGGGACCACGTCTTTCTTCGTGTTTCGCCCATGAAGGGCTTACAGCGGTTTGGGGTGAGAGGGAAGCTCGCGTCGAGGTTCGTGGGGCCCTTCGAGGTCCTGGAGCGGGTTGGACCCGTTGCTTACAGACTTGCCCTTCCCCCGCAGCTTTCTGGTGTGCACGACGTGTTCCACGTGTCCAACCTCAGGAAGTACGTAGCCGATCCCAGCCACGTACTGAGTCACGAGAGCGTCGAGGTGAGCGACGACCTGACCTACCCCGAGCGGCCAGTGCAGATCCTAGACCGAGCCGTCCGCAGGTTGAGACGAAAGCAAGTACCCCTGGTAAAGGTTTTGTGGAGGAGCCAGCGGTACGAGGAGGCTACCTGGGAGCCTGAGGCGGCAATGCGGGAGCGGTACCCAGAGCTTTTCGCGGGTACGTCTTTTCGGACCGGCTTCGGTCCTCTTTGAGTTTGTTATGGTTATTTGGACATCCTTTTCCCGCACCCTAGTTGGCGCAAGTTTCGGGGACGAAACTTCCTTTGAGTTTGTTATATTGTAACGAGCGCGTGCCCCAGATGTCTTTTAAGACGTCTGGGAGGTGGCCCAGACGTCTGTAAAGACGTCTGGGATCACATCCAGACGTCTGACCAGATGTCCGGGATAGTTTACAGACGTCTGGCGAACAGTTATGCTCGCACGGGATATTCGTCTGCGCGCCTGTGCGCGCAGACCTGCGATCCTGCCTCTTTCTCTGCGGCGGCAGGCGACTGCGACCGCCTTCTCTCTCCTCTCCGCGCGGCGTTAAAAGGGGGGCGCGCCTCCCCTCCCGTCTCCACCATCTTCCTCCTTCTTCTCCTGCCTGTGCGCGAGAGCGAGCGGACGCGAGGGCGCAGCGGTAGCGGCAGCCGCAGTAGGCGCGGAGGAGCTGCGGCGTGCGAGGGCGGGGCTCTGCCGTGAGGGCGAGCTCGCCAGGAGCGGCTTGGCCGGCCGGCGGAGGGCGCAGGGGGGCGCAGAGCGTCGCGGAGAGGGACCTGCTGCGGGCGGAGCAGCGTACGCGCGAGGTGCGACGCGGGCGGCGTCGCGAGCGGAGGCCGAGCAGGGCTCTGATTCTGGAAAAATTTCCAGAATCAGACGTCTGGATTGATATCCAGACGGCAAGGTCGACGTCTGTGAGATCATACAGACGTCTGAAAGGTGAGTTCCGCTTTCTTCTTCCTTTTTGTCGACTGACCGTACTGAGGGGGAGGTTGGCTGTGCGCAGGTGTTCTGATTCGTTATCCTTTGCAAATCAGACGTCTGGAAGTTGTACCAGACGGCGGGAGTGACCTCCAGACGTCCAAAGTGACCATCGGACGTCTGGGATCTAGGAGAGACGTCCCTGCAGACTTCTGGACGTCTGGGAAACCACGCTGAGCAGGTAATTCTCTGATCCACCGTTTAAGACGTCTGGAGGGAGTTCCAGACGTCTGATTTTGCACAGTAACATCTTTCTCGACCCGTTTAGGGCCCGTTTGGGCTCCGTTTTCCGTGATTCGAGTTGCGTTCGTTTCAGAATTTATTCCTCTACCCGCCTACAGTAGCTATACACTGTTTTGAGACACTCCTTGTGTTTGATCCTTGTGATAGGACCTCGTTCGGTTGCAGTCTTGAGAGTCGCGGAGGCGCGCGGGATTCCCGATCACGCCCCCATTACTCCCGTTGTACCTGGTAGAGTGGTTTTAAGTATTAATAAAATCTGTTAAAGTATGGAACCATAACTAGAACCTAGGGCATTGCATGAATCCTAGGAATGAGAAATATATGGAATGATAGCTCCTAGGTGTTGCATGAATCCTAGGGCCGGAAAACTAGATTGTATGATAGATCCTAGGATATGGTATGAATCCTAGGATGGAAAAACTAGTGGAATGTATATTACTGCAGTCTTGGAAAAATGGAAAGGAATATATAAAGCTGCCTGTAAATTTAATTAACAGCTGCCTGTTATGAATAAAGAAACATGTTTGAGATCATGGATTTTGAGAACGTGAATCTGGAAAGTGAAACATATGATGTTCTGAGATAAAGAGCTGGAACCCTACGGGGAATTAGGAGTGGAACTCCTGGAAAGGAAAAGGGAATGGAACTGAGATGTAGTTGTACTGTCTCTTGGGTACGCAGTACCAAGGGAAGTACCTGTACCTGTTTAGTCCAGAGTGGGGCCAGCCGCCCCAGGGACCCGGGGTTAGGCTTGGCCGCTCTGTACCGACTTGTTGGCCCTCGTGTACGTAGTACCGAGGAGAGCTAGTAGTGTTAGGAGAGTACTAGCTACCCCACGGGCCCCGGGGTTCTGCTAGCCTCCTTCACCGACTTGTTAGGCCCACTAGGGCAAACCAGGGTAGTCAGGCGAGGGTGCGCGGACTGTGGAGGGGCAAGGCCCCGGTTTGGTTACTGTGGAGGGGTTGGACCCCTGTTACTGAGAGGGCTCTGCCCTGGTTCCGTGCTGTGCTTTGGGCGCACCCGTTAACGGAAACGACTGACCGCGTGCCAGTACGGGCTAGCTACCTGTGCGTTTATCGCGCGTGCCGTAGTCACCGTTACGTCTGTCAGTGACCTTGGGGTGGTTGACTGAGGGTAGGATCACCACGGGGGACTCTCCCGGCCAGGAGAGCACCACGTGCTACTTCTACTTTTGGAAAAGACTGCAATCAAGATCGTCCCACGAGGACATCCGAGATCAAGTAAAGGATCTGAGAAGTAAATGAAATAGTGAGAAAAATTGAAAGATGTAAATAAAGGAAGTAATAGAACATAACAGCTACTGTACACTCTACTGTTGCCTTTAGTTAGTTTGCCACTCTACTCAGCGTTTTGCTGACGTGTTACACTCGTTACCTTTTTCAGGACCAGGTGTTGAGCAGCCAGGGTCGGCGGCTGCAGAGGACGCTGGGCCGAGTAGGGTCCAGTAGAGTTACCACAGCTTTGTACCCCTTTTTGTTTCTGTTCTAGTGAGTAGTTTTGTTTCCGCTGTACCTTCTTTACCTGCAGTTTTTGTTATATGATAAATGTTGTTTTACTGTTGTGGTGGTGCCTACTGTAGTAGTTTCTTTCCTTACTGCTGTACTTTCTTACTGTTAGTTATATTCATGCTGAATGTGGTTTATTTTACTGTCTTTTGGTTACTTCCTCGTTGGACGACTGGGTCTTGGGATTAGTCGAGTCAGTCCGGTTCTCGTGTCTCGTAGGGACTCGGGAATCGGGTCGTTACAGGACGTCTAAGAGACCATGCAGAGCAAGGTAACCCCTGATCCACTTTTTAAGACGTCTGGAATAAGTTCCAGACGTCTGATTTTGCACTGTTTCGTCGTTTTCGACTCGTTTAGGGCCCGTTCGGGTTCCGTTTTCCGCATTTCGAGTTGCGTTCTTTTCAAAATTACATCCTCTACCCTTCTACAGTAGCTGTATACTGTTTTGAGAAATTCCTTGTGTTTGATCCTTGTGATAAGACCCCGTTCCGTTGCAGTCTCGGGGGTTGCGGAGGCACGTGGGATTCCCGACCACGCCCCCAGTTCAACTGTTGTAACCGGTAGAGTGGCTTTAAGTATAATCTGTTAAATTATGAAACCATAAATAGAACCTAGGACTTTGCATGAATCCTAGGAATGAGAAATAGATTGAATGGTAGATCCTAGGGTATTGCATGAATCGTAGGGCTGGAAAACTAGATTGTGTGATAGATCCTAGGATATGGCATGAATCCTAGGACGGGAAAACTAGTGGGATGTATGAATACTGCAGTCTTGGAAAATGTGGAAAGGAAACAATAGCTGCCTGTGAATTGAATTAACAGCTGCCTGTTATGAATAAATGAACATGATTAAGAATATGGGATGTATGAACGTGAAACTGGAAAGGTGAAACCGGAATGTGCTGAGTTAAAGAGCTGGAACCCTACGGGGAATTAGGAGTAGAACTCCTGGAAAGTGAATGGAATAGAATTAGGGAAGTGAGCTGGCCCTTGAGTACGGAGTACCAAGGAGAGCGACTGTCCCCCTGTTTAGTGCAGAGCGGAGCTAGCCGCCCCAGGGGCCCGGGGTTGGGATTGGCCACTCTGTACCGACTTGCTGGCCCTCGTGTACGTAGTACCGAGGAGAGCTACTAGTGTAGGGAGGTACTAGCTACCCCACGGGCCCCGGGGTTCTGCTAGCCTCCTACACCGACTTGTTAGGCCCACTGAGGCAAACCAGGGTAGTCAGGCGAGGGTGCGCGGACTGTGGAGGGGCAAGGCCCCTGTTTGGTTACTGTGGAGGGGTTGGACCCCTGTTACTGAGAGGGCTTTGCCCTGTACTGGTTCCGTGCTGTGCTTTGGGCGCACCCGTTAACGGAAACGACTGACCGCGTGCCAGTGCGGGTTAGCTACCCGTGCGTTTACCGCGCGTGCCGTAGTCACCGTTACGTCTGTCAGTGACTTTGGGGTGGTTGACTGAGAGTAGGATCACCACGGGGGACTCTCCCGGCCAGGAGAGCACCACGTGCTACTTCTACTGTTCGGAAAAGACTACAATCAAGATCGTTCCCACGAGGAACATTCGAGATCAAGTGAAGGATCTGAGAAATAGATAAATTGTGAAACAATAGAAAGACGTAAATAAAGGAAGAAAGAAAATTAAAACAGCTACTGTACACTTTATTGTTTCTTTAGTTTAGCTGCTACTCTACTCAGTGTTTTGCTGACGTGTTACACTCGTTACCTTTCAGCACCAGGTGTTGGGCAACTAAGGTCAGCGGCTGCAGAGGACGCTGGGCCGAGTAGGGTCCAGTAGAGTTACCACTGTTCTCTTGTACCCCTTTTTGGTTCCACTGTAGTGAGTAGTTCTTGTTTCCGCTGTACTTTTCTTTACCTGCAGTTCATATTATGTTATGAATGTTGTTCTACTGTTGTGGTGGTACATACTGTAGTGGTTTCCTTCCTTACTACTGTATTTTCTTACTGTTAGTTATATTCATGTTGAATGTGGTTTATTTTACTGCTCTTTTGGTTACTTCCTCGTTGGACGACCAGGTCTTGGGGTTTAGTCGAGTCAGTCCGGTTCTCGTGTCTCGTAGGGACTCGGGAATCGGGTCGTTACAAAGGTTGTATCCCCAGCTTGGTGGTTGGTTAGCCAAAAAGATAACGGTGGTAACCGCTTCTGCCGTTTTATGTTTATTGTAGTACAATCATTATAGTATAAGGCAACACAGCTACGGTTATCAATACAAAAGAAAATTTGTTACTCGGAAACAGTTTGATTTCCCGAGGTCGAACTCAGGGAGCTACTGGAATTCTAGAAGTACAATGTTTCTATATTACAAAAATAAGAGAGAGGGAGAAATAGATTTATGTCTTGTGGCTTATCTTCTTCTTTTCTTCTTTCTCTCTTTGCTTATCTTCTTCTCTTCTTTCTCGGGTCTTCTTCCTTGGTCTTCTGTATTTCCTTTCTTCTTCAGTTCTTCTTCTTTTCTTTATCTTCTTTCTTCGTTCTTCTGCGGAACCTTCTCTTTTCTTTTTCTTCTTCTCTGCTTTATCTCCACTGAGGCTTTATCCGTCGTCTGATATCGCAATCGGACGACTTAAATGGCGGTCTGCTACAGTGCTTCCCCTCTCTTTTCTTCCTTTGCTGCTCTTTCTTCTTCCCGCTTCTTCTTCCTTGGTCTTCTGCCTTGCTCAGCTGCAAGGCTTCTTCAGAGCTTCTTCTTCCTTGGTCTTCTCTCGCACCCTGTCCCTGCACAAATAGCAAAACCTACCCTATCCCTCTACCCGCAAGTCTCTCTCTCTCTCTGTAAACCACTCACAGGACTCTCTCCCAAAGCCGCGGGTAATCGGGTCGGGTTTCGTACCCGTGACCAGGTACACCAATGTGTGGGTGATGCGCGAGGTGTGCTCAGGTAGGGTCGTGGGTCGGATCCTGCCAGATTTGCGAGGTGAAACCGCGGACGAGGCGAGCGTGAGTACGGTGAGGGACCTCACCCTAGTGCTTTCGGAGGCGACCAGTAGAAAACACAAAATCAACTTATACTACTGCGGGGTTTGGTAAACTCACGATGTGGGACTATCCTCTGCGCTCTTCTCGCGCGCGCCCGCAGGACGATTCCACCTTGCTCTCTGCTCAGCTGCAGCCACTATCGGTGCCAAATGCTGAGGCAGAAGTCTTCGCAGACTTCGCCCCAACCTGCAGCACCTGGGATCCTGAAGCTACAGGGCCTAGAGCTCGCCTAGAAGCTGCTTCAGTCGTCATCAATGGCGGCTGGGGCTACGACCCTGTCAGACAGAAGCACGGCCTCTCGGCCTAATCAGACTAGCGGGGGACCTTCGCCATGGCACGGCGAAGGTGATGCGGGGTGTAGCAGGTCGTGGGGCGGTGTCTGGCGGCGGGGCTAGGTCAGACAGCGACCAGAAAAATGGGTCTGATCGTGAGAGTGTGGTGGGGGTGTGGAGTGGCAGTGGAGGGGCGGGGGGTGTCGGGTGAGGTGAGGCAGAGCTTTTGGGGTAACTGGCGAGTTGTGTGGAGCGGTGGATTAACGGGGGCAACTCGCCGAAGAGTGACCGGAGATGGAGAAGGTGAGGGCGGTCAGGCGCGGTCGAGGGGTAATTGAGAAAATTAAGTTGGGGAAAAGATAGAGGGGAGGAAAGGAAATAACTGCTACCTACCTACAGGGACGAAGGGGGGAGGGCGGAGGCGCCAGCTCGTACCTGCCGGAGCTGGAGAAGAACCTAGGGGGAGAGAGCGGCGACGAGGAAGTGGGCAGGGAGGCATCGGCGGGTACAGCACGACGCAGGAAGACTTGACAGAGCAAACTCTGCTGCTGGTATTGCAGCAGAGTGACGAGAAGGGGGAGGAGTGGTCGCCGGAGCTGGTGGGTTTCCTGTCGGAGAAGGAAGAGAGGAAATGTTGAGAGATTCTCTGCCAAGACCAAGCTGGGAGAAACGGCTGGCGACGCTGGTCTTTATAAAGGCGGTGGCGGAGGGGTGGACACAGGCTGGCGACGTGCGTCCCTCGCCGAAGTATGGTCGGAGATGCGACCCATACCTTCCGCGCGTTCGCACGGAAGGTGTGGGCGTCGTCAGGCGGCATGGCAGAGTCCCTGCGACAGCAGGCGTCGCAGGGAACTCCACGTTCTCTTTGCAGGACGCCCCCTTATCCTGCGTGGGCGGAGCATGGTGCTGCTCAGAGACTTGCAGGAGGGACCTGAATGCAAATAACGACGAAGAAACTAGGGGCCAAAATGCAATGATTTCGAAAGTTGAGGGCCAAAAAGTAATAGATGAGGACCAAATTGAAAATTCGGTCAAGAAGGTCACTTCTTAGGCTCAAGTTTTTATGCATGACTAAATTGGACCTAAGGATTTTAATGGTGAATTTTATTTCTAGGTCAGACCTTGTTTGACTGGCCAATTTACGTAAAAACCCAAATTAAATCATTAATTGGGCATGGTTCTCAATGTAGGTCAAAATGGATTTCCAAGGCCAAATTGAATGTTCCAAACCCTAGAGATTATTTTTCTATGAATTTTAGAGGGTTTAGTCGATTTTTACCCTACCTCGAACCTCGTGAATTGAAGTGGGTTTGTTTTAGGGTTACAGAATGTTATTTAATTTCTAGATTGCACCAGAACCCATTTCTGATTGATTCAACCCACTTTTTATCTTATTTAGACCATTTGACCTATGCTCTGTCTCTGAGAAATTCCGTTTATGTACTGCGATGGTAAAATTGCAGTTTTAACCTTTATTTCATGTTTTCTTCTCAGAATACTTATTCCTCCAATTAAGCCCTCTTCTAAGTCATGTAGGAGCTTTTATTCTCTGTATTAGGTCAAAATGAGCTAGTTATGGCTCATGATGAGGTTCTCATCATTAGCCCAAGTAGGTTGTGGATATGATCTACTTGGGTTAGCATACAAATCCTTTTGGGGGTAGTTTGGGTAAGATGGATTGGCATTGAAATCCATGGTTTGGAAGAAATGGAGGGATGCAGGAAGAACATATGAGAGAAAGTTGTGTACTTAACCAAGCAAACAAGCCTAGTCCTTACGGTGTGTTCCTTAGGAGACCTAGAAATCTCACAAAGGTTGATTAAGTCTGTAAGCACTGGACTCCCCTTCCCAAGGCTAATCTGGCCAGGTTGATTACAAGGGGATTGCAGGGAAGGTTCTTCCTTTGGCTTGCACCTCCTATTCCGTAGTCCCCACAATCGTGGTCGTTCGACACTGCCCTGCAGCCTAGTCACCAGATTCTACCAAGGGAATGAAAGCCAAGCACCTAGCGAACAAAACCTCACCTTTCGAGACTTAACTCAATTCTGCCTAGGGCACGTCTACTCAGTTTTAAAGGGCTAGGATAGTGCTTGTGCTAGGGTTATGTGCTTCTATCAAAACATGGTTTTCAAGCAAGGATTTTTAAGATGTGGTGTCTTTTAGTGTTTCATCCTTACTTTAGTGATTTTTAGGGTTGACGTGTCTTAATGTTTTTAGACAAGTTTTAGTGGGCATGTCAAGTTCTGCACACAATTCGGTGAAAGTAGATTTTCTTTTATTCTGTAGAGGGTCTAAAACCCTAATGTACTCATCCTAATGATCATGCAGCTTCTATTAGATGAGTTGATTTTAGGGTTGAGTGGTGCGGCCCAGGTCAACTCACGGTGGCTTCGCAAACACCACTCAAAAAAAGAGAAAAGAACACTCCAAGAATTTATTCAGAATATTAGAGTGTACATTTTTTTGTAGGGTGATGTGTTAAGGATGTTGGTCAAGCAATCATATACCACGCCAAATTTTTTTCAATTTTTACACTTTTTTTTTTGTTTTTCATGCAAGCAAACAATCATAAGTGAAGAATTACTCACTATCGGTCCTCGTTGCGCCTACTCCCTTGTTACCGTCGTGGGATGCGTCGCTTCACCATCCAAGTGTCAAATTCCTGCAACCATCAAGTATAAAGGAAACAAGGCATTAGACGATGTGAGAATGGATGTGGAATGGAGGTGACAAAACAAATCCGTTACCTCCCCGGCAACGGCATCAAAAACTAGCGTGCGCTTGTGCGTGTGTGTTAAGAAGTGTCGTTATAATCGCACTTACAACGCTGGTTTTAAAGTAAAGAAACAAAGGTGAGTCCGAGTGTCGGTCTCAGGGAGGCGTGAAAATCGGATTTTTCTTATCACTTGTTGTCACGGAAAGCGCGGAGTTTTGCTTGCGAAATGTGCGATTTTGAAAAGCGAGAGAGAGATTAGGGTTAGAGTCGTTTCTTTGCTTGATCATGCAACTTAAACAGGAAATCAAGTAAACACTGAACAGAAGGTAACTTCATTAATCATGCAGCTTTAGTTCACAGCTTACAACATTAAATACATGCTCAAACAAAAGCAAGGTAAAGCTTAAAAGAGAGGAAGAGACAGAGAGGGGGAGAGCGGCGAGGCAGCCATGGCGGTGGAGGAGGCTCTGTCGACGGCTCGTCGTCTCCGACGATTACAAGAGGACCTAAAGCTAGCTAGGAGAGGGGTAGAGTAGTTGCAAGGGAAGTGAATGCCTTGAATGAGTGGTTGGAGGGGGTTTAAATAGGGAGAAGGGCTTTCTAAAAGAAGAAGGGGCTTTAGCGACGTCCGGGATGTCGCTAAAACCATTCCAAAAGCGTCGGTGAAGCCCTCTAGCCCACCGGTCAACCGCCCGCGCTATTCTTCTTCGTGCTCGATCCGCGGCCACTGCGTGAGACGGCTGAGATCTTCCCTTGGATGCGCTCGGATCGGGCCTCGGGTGCGCGTGTGCACCGACGTCATCGCCCAGGGTGCGCGCACGCGTGAGCGCTCGCAATCTGAGGGCGCGCCGCGTGGCGCGATCTCAGCCGCCCGCTGTTGATCGGGTAGCCCAATTTCACCTCGCGCTTCCTTCGTCTTCAATTTTACGCACTGCGCGGCTCGAACCAGCATTGCGTGCGTGCGGGCGTACGTGCCAACCATTGCGCCCCGCCCGCGCTTTGTCGCGGCGACTGCGGGGTTCTTGGCCGTCCGATCGAAGATCGATGGTCGAGATTTGATCTCAGCTGATGGATGAGGTGGCATGCGGTGAGCGGGGGCGACGTGGCGCAACGAGGGTCGTTGATCATCAGATTAACAGTCAGAACTTCTTGGGCCCATTGTAGGAGCTCCGGATGTCGAATTTGGCCAATCTTGAGTCCATTAGACTCCGTTCATCGTTCTAAATCCATCCGTGTAGTCTGATTGCTCATCTAAAGCCTGCTTTGACAAGTGCTTACACAAATGGCTATTAATACAGTTTTATAATCAATCTTGGTACATGATGCATGCAATGCTCTATTCTACTTATGTTGTGCCTTTTATTCTTAAGATGGGCCCTATTTAATAGAATTATAACCCCATGTGTAGTATTATCAGTTCCTCATCCATATGCAGGCAGTTCGTGTTTTCATAATTCAGTTCTCAATCATAAACGTGCAACTTATGATTTCATAGTTCAATTTCTCATTTACATACAAGCAGCTCATATTTTAAAATGCATCTCAAGTAAATCAGGGTAATTCCATATCATGCTCATACATTTCTACCCTAGGGTTCATTCCTCATCCTAGGGCTTCAACCAATTTAATGTATGGAAGCTTATTCTTTATCACGGGAGGAATGGGGGCCAGTGTCGCAGATCTCGTCGTCTCCGCGGACCCCAAACACTCCACCGGCTGGTAACCTGTACCGGCGACCAATGTACATTAGATGAGCTCAAAAAAAAAGATACTCAACATGAACACGTAGAGGAACTCGAGTGGAAAACAGTGGTACTTCGTTTGTAGAAATCTGATTCCGTTTGGGCCTTAAACAGGTCAAAAACGTAGTTACTGATCAAAATCAGACGTCTAGGACTAGTCCTAGACGTCTTAAAAGACGTTAGATCTCACCTTGTGTTTTCTGCGGTTGATTCAGACGTCCAGACTCCCTCTGCGATCGTCTAGGGGCAGCTCCAGACGTCGGACAAAGCCTCCGGTCGTCTGGAAGTACCTCCGGACATCTGGCGGCATGATTAGACATCCAAAAGTGCTTGGGAAAGCGCACCACGTGCCTTCCCAAAGCCTGCACCTGTGTACGAACACCCGCAGACACAATAATCAGCCGACATTTCCTGCGCTACAACTTGCATGGCGAAAGGTAGCGCAGGAAGATACGTACCTCGTGATATCTTATGCTTTCAGACATCCAGCCTCAACTTCGAACATCTGGGTGCCTCGCCAGCCATCTGGACGATACTCCGGACATCTGATATTGGAAAACTTCTAGTACCAGAACCTACTCTGCGACACTTCTCACCTCGCACTGTCGCCCGCAACACACCGCAGCAGCTTCAGCAGTTGCAGAGGGCCGAGAGGCCGCCTCCCCGAGCCCTTCCTCCTCGCGCATGCACTCGCTACCGGCCTGTGCGAGCTCCGCTGAGCTCTTGAAGGTCCTCCGACCTTCGCGCTCTCTTCCTTCCTTTCTCTTCCTCTCTCCCTCCCATCCTCTCTCACTCGCCCTCCCTCTTGTCACTCTCGCTCTCCCTCTCCACTACCGCACAGTGAGGAATGCTGGAGGTGGTGGTGGCTAGTGGTAAGGGGGTGAGGGTGGTGAGGAGGAAGGGTTTAAATAGAGGGGTGTTAGGGTTTACGGGGTGAGGGTGCCGTTCGCGTGCAGAGCGCAAAGTGCAGTACGAAAATATCACTTTCAGACATCCAGGCACGTGTCCAGACTTCTGATTGAAACTCCAGACATCTTATCCAGCTAAGAATGTAACGGGTCATTTCATAAGAAGATGAAGGTGAGATGCAAGACGTCGAGTAGAGGAATGTGTTACGACCCGGTTTCCAAATCCCTACAGGACACGAGACCGGACCGACTCGACTGATCCCAAGACCCAGTCGTCCAACGAGAAGGTAACCAAAAAGCAGTAAAAATAAATCACATTCACCATGCAAGCAACCAACAGTAACAAAAGTACAGCAGTAAAGAAGTAAACTACTACAGTACACACCACCACATCAGTAAAGAATTTAAACAGGTACAGGAATATAAAGTTTACAATAAAGAGTACAGAAGCATAACAAAGTTACTACAACAAGAAACGGGTACAACAAAAGGTACAACTACTGGGCTCTACTAGGCCCAGCACCCTCTACAGCCGTAGGCTCTAGCTGCTCAACACCTGGACCTGAAAAAGGTTATGAGTACACGAAATCAGCGAACGCTGAGTAGAGTGGCAACCAGCTAACTAAAAACAGTAAAGGTGGACAGGTAGCTGTTATTTTCAATTTCTTTCTTTATTTAACTAATTATTCTTTCTTTCATCACTTGGTTTATTTATTAAGTCTTTTTCTTGATCTCGAATGTTCCTCATGGGAACGATCTTGATTGCAGTCTTTTCCGAAGAGTAGAAGTAGCACGTGGTGCTCTCCTGGCCGGGAGAGTCCCCCGTGGTGGTCCTACACTCAGTCAACCACCCTAAGGTCACTGACAAATGTAACGGTGACTACGGCACGCGCGATAAACGCACAGGTAGCTACCCTGCATTGGCACGCGATCAGTCATTTCCGTTAACGGGTGCACCCAAAGCATAGCACGGAACTAGTATAGGGCATAGCCCTCTCAGTAACAGGGGCCTAGCCCCTCTCAGTAACCAAACAGGGGTCTTGCCCCTCTACAGTCCGCACACCCTTTCCTGACTACCCTGGTTTGCCTAGAGGGCCTAACAAATCGGTGTAAGGCGGCTAGCTGAACCTCGGGCCCCGTGGGGTGGCTAGCTCCCTCCCTACACTAGTAGCTCTCCCTGGTACAGTGCACACGAGGGCCAAAGAGTCGGTGCAAGGTGACCAAACCCACTCCCAGGTCTCGACCCGAAGGAGGCAAGCTCCCCTCGGTACTAAGAGGTAACATGTGCTTCCTTTGGTACTACGTACTCAAGGGACAGCGCACTTCCCAGCACATTCCTAGATCCATTCCATTTACTTCCAGGAGCTCTAGTCCTATTTCCCCGTAGGGTTCATGCTCATGTTTCTCAGGCCAAGACATACTAGGTTTCATCATTTCAGGTTTATTCGCAGGTAGCTCGTGTTTCCAACATTCAATCTTTCATTTCCAATTTGTATATAGGCAGCTTGTATTTAATTGCAAACAACAGGAATTACATGCAACAGTAACTAACAACAGTACTTTACATTTCACAGGCAGCTGTTATCCAATTACTGGCAATTGTTATTATTCTATTTACTCGTCCAATACTGCAATTAATGCCTTTCCATACAATTATTCCAATGTTTCTAGCCCTAGGATTCATGCCATACCCTAGGATCTAACATTCAATCTAGTGTTTCTGATCCTAGGATTCATGCCATACCCTAGGATCTAACATTCAATCCAGTGCTTCTAGTCCTAGGATTCATACGACACCCTAGGATCTAACATTTATTCCAGAGAAGCATTTATGCTTGTAATTAAACTAGGAGAAGCCACTCTACCCGCAAAATCGGGAGTAATGGGGGCTTGATCGGCAGGTCCATGTGCCTCCGCAACCCCTAAATCCATAACGGAACGAGGTCCTTACACAAGGATCAACCACAAGAAACCACTCAGAACATGATAAAAGCATTCCAACAAGTAGAGGAACTTATACGAAGAAGAACGGAATCTTAAATGCGGAAATCGAACCTCAAACGAACCCTAAACGGGTCAAAAACGACAATCCTGACTCAAATCAGACGTCTGGAACACCTTCCAGACGTCTTAAAAGGAGTCCAGAACCATACATCACTCTGCGCTGCTCCTCAGACATCCAGGGATCCTTCTGAAATGTCTGGACCTAGTTCCAGCATCTGATCACCTCTCCGGACGTCTAGAGACGCTCCCCGCCGTCTGGTGCCTCGCCCAACCGTCTGAACTGTGTGGGAGAGCGTGTCCCGCACCTTCCCGAAATGAATCCTGCACGCACGATGCAAAATCTTCTCAAAAGGCACGGAGCAGTGCCTCGGTGGAACGGCCTGCATGGCCATATCCGCAAAGGGAGGTGTAGGGCGCAGGACGTACCGCTCAGTCGTCTGGAGCTTCTTCCAGACGTCGTCTACGTCGTCTAGATGTAGATCCAGACGTCTGATTCTGGGAAAAATCCCAGAACCAGAAGCTTCTTCATCTTCTTCGTGCTGCACGCGGCCGCGCCGTGTTCGTTCACCCGCTGCTCTAGCTGCAGCAGCGTTGGGGAGGACCTCCCCAACACACCCCTCTGCCTTGCGCACCCTCGACCGACCGTGAGCTTCTCCGGCGAGCTCTCTCACGACTCGCGCGCTCTCCTCTCTTCCCTTCCCTCGCTGCTCCACCTCTTCGCCGCTACACTCGGCTGCACTCGCCGCTCTCGCTCTCGCTGGAGGAAGGAGAAGGTGGATGGGAGTGGGGTGGCGTGAGGGAGAGGAGGGGGTATAAGTAGGCGAGGGGAAGAGAAAGAGAAGGATTGCGGCTGCGCACAGTCTGCACGCGGCACGCGCGCAAACTCGAGGACGTACGCACACAAAAATTGATTTCCAGACGTCTAGGAAGGTGTCCAGACATCTGACCCAAGTCCCAGACATCTTAAAGGGCTTTAGTAGTGCGGGTCTTAACAGAATGCTTCGCCGAGGCTCTGGAATGGAGGTGAGGAGATGGATGTGATCTTCCACCAAAATAGAGGTGGGAAGATGGCTCTAAAGCAACCTATGAAGGTGGTGGGATGAAGGATGAATTTTTGGTGGGAAGTAGGATCATTACACTAATATGAGGCCTTTAGAGCTTGAGAGTAAGCTCTAATGGAGCTTTGGTAGGCTACTAGAGCTTAGGAGTAGGTGAGAGTAGAGTAGGTTGAGATGAAGAGGAATGAGGGGTGTAGGGATGTTTATATAGTGGAGGGAAGAAGAAGAAATTTGTGTAGAGGGCTGTAATGACAGTTGTAAGCATCACTAAAGATCCCATGCAACTGTTGCTGAAGATCGCGCCCCCACCGCTCACACTCGCAGCTGGCCTTGCACCTACAAGCAATTAGTGACGGCTGTAAGTGTCACTAAAGGTTCGCCCAGGCTGTCGCTGAAAGCCCACGACAACCCACTCCCGCTGCTGTTATGCTTGCGTGCCCATCACGCGTCGTGTCGTGCACATGTATGCTGGCATTACGCTACTACGCTGGCACTACGATGCGGGCGCACGGGCTAGTGCATGCGTGTCCGTGCGCATGCACTGGGCGGTGTTGGCATTGCCTCAATTGAGCAATTGGGGGGGCTTGGCGGGTTTCGAACCCGCGCCCCTCCCTTGAGGAGAGGGTGCCTCACCGTTGCACCAAGGTGGTGGATGGTCGAGTGAAGGGTGCGGTGGCGTCCGCTGATCGTGCGATCGCGATTGTTGGATTCTCATCCAACGGTCACGATATAATCTTGAGCTCTTCTCTTGTGAAGGTGAGGCGATGTAGAGCGCCCCTCAACCGTTGGATTGAGATCCAACAGCTAAGATCTCTCCATGCGTGAGGTTGGGGCGGCCATGGTTCATGTTGGGCGGTTTGGATGGCACCATGTTTGCACGCCAAAAATACACCAGTAAAAATGCCATCTTGTGTTATTCCCTAGCACTGCCATTGCATCTTATGTAGCTATAATTGCATTTGTAAATAGGCGATTGCATGCATTTATTGAGAGGGGAGGAGAATGTGAATAATTGGCCATCTATTAATTAACATCTTCATCAAGTGTTGCATTGCAATTTCACCATTTTTATTTTCTTTATTTGCTTTGAAATTCTTCTCTCCCGCGGCTGCAGGGCATGGGGCACGCGCGCCACTCCTCTACCAGCAGCATGGTTGGACATGCAATGCCAGCAGCATGGCTGTGGCATGCTTCCTCTTCTTTAAAAGGCCTTGCCCTCTCCCTTGCGCCAGAGGCCTTGGCACAGAGACACACAGGCACTTTCCCCTCTCCCTCTCCATACGCAGTATCTCTTCTCACTGAAGAGACACACTGTGGGCAGGAGAAAACTCACAGTGGTCCCACAACCTCCACTGTGAGTTCCACCACCACCCAGCTCTTTCGTGAGCAGGTGGGCGTGGTGATTTCACCTTCTATTTTCATCGCTGATCGCCCTCATCGCCATTGCCAGAGCTTCAAGCTCAGAAGCTCCAGCAGCAGCAACGCCGGCCCGCAGCACCGCCAGCCACTGTGCACGCTCCTGCAGGCCCTGCGCAAGCTCTTCCCACGCGTGCAAGCGCTTCCTAGCGTGCAAGGCACGCGAAACCGGCCGCTACCTGTCGACAGACCGCACACGCACTGTTGCGCACTATAGCGTGCGGTCTACGCGACACTGTAGCCACTGGCTCGCTTCTCACTTAGCCGGTGGCAGCGCGCTCTCTCTCCTCGCTCGCTACCCGCGCCAGCCGGTCGCCCGTTCCCGTGCTCGCCCGCCCGCGCCCGCTCCAGCCCGTAGCACTGTGAGCTGCGCTGCACTCCCCCGCACTCGTCTACACCTGCGTGCTCACGGGCAGCCCTTGTGTGCCTGTGCACATCCTGCTCTCCAGACGACGCTCTAACCCACCAAACGGCTTAACTACCCTCTCTCTCACATTCCTCCAGCACACACACACACACTCGTACTCACACACACACACTTGTACACACTCACACCTACATATATATATATATATCCACTCACTTATATACCTAAATATCTATATATATATATATATATTACATACACATCACCTACCCGTATCCATACGCCCGTGCACTAGTCACTCCACCGCGAATCATATCGCGAGAATATCTGCACCAGTTGCTGATATTCCCCGATATCCACGCAAAGCAAGCGCCTCCACACACACTCCCACACATTCGCCCCACACTCCACGCGGCACTCCGTCTTGTTGGTTGCGTCTTACTAGATGTAGACCAACTTGACACTGTACTACATTTCATTTCCATTTCCACCTCCATCCATATATATAATATATACATATATATACTGTATCTATTATATATCTATACATATATTAAGCTTAGTATTCCTTTCTTTGCCAACAATTTACCTTGTTTATCTTTTGTTTATTGCTATTAAAATGAAAAAAAAAGAAAGTAAAAGAGAAAATATAATTCTTGTCTTGCAGGTACTCGGTCTTGCGAATAATAAGACCAGTTTTTGGAAACCCTAAGTTGGCTACAAGCCAAGAACCATTTGGTTCAAAGCCAAGAACTTGATTTTGAGGGTGTACCTCAAGGATAATATTATCAACAAAAAAAATCTTAAATAAAAAATAAAAAAAAAACATAATAAATACAAGGAAGAGATACGTTTTAGGAAAGGCGTAAAAACTCCTTGACCTTTAATTCCCGCCTCCCAGAGATCGACCCTGGGCCTAAAAGTGACCAAGATAAAATCAAGTAGGCCAGGTTCAAAAAATTTTGTGAAAGATGGTTAGACTCGATTAAGGTTAACCCACTTTAATAACTTCAACGATAATTTCACCATATTAACACAACCTATTCGAGTTCTACCACGCTTTTTCTGGCGCCGTTGCTGGGGAGGTGCACATTGAGGAAAGTTTCTACTCCATTTCTTTGATTTTCTCTTCTCACACCCTTCTCTTCACGGGTGTTTTGTTTGCTTGTGTGCAAGTAAACCGGTTGCAAGGAGGAGGCAAGCAGAGGAAGTCGGAGACGTAGGCAAATCCAAGGTAGGAGCGAGAGAGTAAAGTCGTCAGCGCCGCACTGGAGCTTCGCCCACATTGCTGAATAGGTAGGTCTCTCTCTCTCTCTTAGCAACCTAGGTTAACTTGTCACCTAAATAAATAAAAAGAAAACTTAAAAACACTTATTGGGAATTTCTTGGGGCAAGTGGATTAAAAAAAATCATTTGATTGATTGTTCATCACCCCCACAGCCTCTTGATTTCCTGCCAAACTTCGCATAGCGAAAATCTAAGAATCTTGATTCTTGGATCTTTCATCGTGTGAAGTGTTCTTTGCGGCAAGTTTAAATAGATTGATTGTCATCTTTCCTTGCCTCATTTATTCACAATTCGGGATAACATTTTTTGTGGGGAGACCTGGAATTAAGTTGATTCCAACCCCACCACGACCTTTCACCTGCCTTAGATTTGATCCCGAATATTTCAACCCCAAAAATTTTAATTTTCTTTACATTATCTTGTGGTTGAGCCTTCTGTGTGGAATATCATTTTTGGTGATTGGGAGTACTTGAATTGAATTGCTTTGGCTCCCTTTCACACAAACCTAAAATAGACTCATGCATCCACACATAGAAATTTCCATCTAGGGAAGCCCATTGCATTTTTAGCATGCATTAACTAATTCACATTGAAGAAGGGTTTATTGGGCATAGAAGAACTTGTGTTTTCTCAAAACCCGAAGATTAGTTGAATTGGTAACTCAGCGAAATCTTAAAATCCATACTACTTAAGGTTGAAATTCTAAAAATCATTCACCAACTAAAATCAATTCGGGGAGATTTCCCCGTTGCATGCTTGGCTTACACATTTTTTAAAATCAACGCACTTGGGCATTACCCATATACAACGCCCTTCACATTCCTGGAGCACTTGATCCTAAGCCACTAAATAAAACTGGTAGCAACTTGACCCTTATTAAGGATTTGAGGTCTAACTACCTGCGTGTAGCGCCTACGTGCTGGTGTGGGTTCCCGCATGCTATTGGGTGTCTAAAACTGGGGCAAACGGCCTTTCAATCTAACCCGGTGGTTTCGCGATGCTCTCATTTGGTTCCGTAGGTTGTGATAGTAGGTAACTTAGATCTTTAGGTCTAAGGGCACATTGTAGAGGTTAGGACATTGATTGCTTTGATTTGTTATCAAGTGTACCCTTGCAGCGTCATTTCTCTCATCCCCTTTTCCATTCTTATCTCTCCAATTCTTCCTGCGGTAGTGCATGTTTGGGAGGTCACAAAACCCTGAATTATTTGAATTGTCTGATAATTCTAGAAGGATAGAAACCGATTCGTCATCCTCCTCAACAAACATGGCTGCATGCCCATCCCCAAATCCTGAGGGAGGAAATCGCCCCCCTCAAATCCCACCAGGTGGTGGTGGAGCCGTAGACCCCATAACCCGCCTCCAAGCCCAAATGGAAATGTATAACGAGCAGATTAAAGCCATTAGGAAAACCTTGGAGGAAATGCAGAACCCTCCCGAACAGGAGGAGCCTAGGTCTCTTAGCTCTTATCAACTTCCCGTTGCTACAAAGACCATAGGACAAAGTCGGTTCCCCATGGGCAGGAACGCTTTTGAATTGAAACCCAATGTAATTGGCCTCATTAACTTTCACTTCCATGGTCTTGCAAGTGAAGATCCTTTTCTCCATTTGGAAGACCTAACCCGATTGCCTGAAATGGTTAAACCAAGAAATATCGGGTTATCAATTGTCCTCATGAAAATGTTCCTATTTTTGTTGCGGGATAAAGCGTCGCAGTGGTTACGCACCCTTGGGAAAACCATCCATTCTTGGGAAGAGATGCGAACAGCATTTCTCAAGAAATTCTTCCCAATCGGGTGAACTAATGCACCTCGCCGTACTAAAACTTCCTTCACGCAACAAAACGGCGAGCAATTTCATGAGGCTTGGGAGAGGTATAATGACCTCCTCCGAAAGTGTCTGCACCACGGTCTGCCTAAGTGGCATATAGCCCAGATTTTCTATTATGGGCTAAATGAGACTTTGAAGCAGATTGCAAATGCTTCCTGCGGAGGAAATTTCATGAATAAAAATGATAATGGAGCATTCGAATTATTTGAAAACATGAGAGAAAATTCAATGAACAATGCCTCCATTGTTGCCTTTAATCGTACCAGCCTACCCCGTAATGTTCACGAAGTTGACATGGGACCCTCCCATTCATCCACAGATCTTAATCTTATCGCATAAAAATTGGATGAAGTCTCCGTCGTGTACAAGAAGCTGGACGAGCTCCTGGCCAATCTCGCCCGTTCTATGGCGAACACCTCCACCTCACCACTTCGTCACAATCCTAATCTTTCCAACGCCAGGCTTATTCCCAAAAACCCCGTGAGATCTTCCTTACCGAATGTCACGTCGAGCGATTCGGTAAGTAATGTGGATCTGGCTTCTGCAAGCCAGTATTTCGACACGGAGGACCAAGCCTCCGTGTGCTCGGATGCATGCATACATGTGGACTCGTCTTCTGGATTAGAAGACGCTTGCACTCTGGGGAAGAACCCCTTCTCTGCCACTTATAACCCAGGGTGGCGAAATCATCTTAACTTCGCATGGTCCAATAACCTACAGCGTCAAAACCCAGCAGGTGGACCAATGCGACCATCTGCACCTGTCATCCCAAGGGTCCAGTCTAATCCTGTGGCAAATCCGCCATCGGGTCCTTGCATTCCTCAAATAGAACATGCATCAAGTCCTCTTGATAAACTGATGCGAATGGTGACGGAAATGTCTAAGTGCCATGAAAAGAACATGAATTCTCTTCAGCACTAATTGGCGCAGCAGAATGCTGAGATCAGTCAACTACGCATGGCGACTCAATCTCAGGGCACTCTTCTAGCCCAACCTATTCCCAACCCGCAAAATTTTGTACTTCGTGGTCCTCAATCACAGGTACGACCTTCTTAGGGGTAGGTTCATCAGATTCTGCAAGCACCGAGCATTCCACCAGGATTTCAGGCTAATCCCACAGCAGCACCTCACCCTTATGTCCCTATTGCAAACCCTCCTCCGCCTTATGATCCCACTGGACCCACGACGTCCAATTCGATTACTACGAGGAGCGGTAAGCAAACCGTCGATCCGCCTCGACTTGATCCTAGCCCATCTTTTTCATCGCCCTCTCATTCGGGATGCACACCGCATTCTCGTGAGGACGATATACCCAAACTAGTGCCAGAATCAGTCCCATTCCCTGAGCCTCTACTGAGGGGGCCAAAAGTCAAGAAAAAGGATACGCAGGCCTTTGATAACCTGAGTAATTTATTCAGGGATGTTGAAATCAAGGTACCCCTGTTGGAGGCTATCGACCACATACCAACTGTCGCCTGATTTTTCAAAGACTACACTACACCCAGGCGACAATCAAAGAAAATAAAGAATCTGGTGGTTCTCTCGCCTCATGCGAGTTGTGCTATACTGTCAAATTTACCGCCAAAGTAGAAAGATCCGGGCACACCACTGATTTCTTGTAGCATCCAAGGTTGTAATTTTAACCGTTCTTTGCTTGATCTAGGACCTTCCATCAATCTTATACCAACCATCATGCTCGAGAAATTTACCTTAGGAAATCTAAAATCCACCCTTGTCACGTTACAGTTGGCAGATCGTTCTGTCAAAATACCGAAGGGTGTGGTAGAAGATGTGGTGGTTAGGGTCAACAGTCTCTATTTTCCTGTTGACTTTCTTATTTTGGATATGGAAGTTCCTAGCTCACTTTCTGATTGTCCGATCATCCTTGGTCGACCTTTCTTGGCCATAGCCCGCGCCCATATCGACTGCGAGTCAGGCTGCATTGAGATTGCCGTTGGCTCTGAGAAACTCAAGCTAAACATCTTCAAGGCAGCCAAGAACTTTGATTGCGATTGCATCGAGGATGACACGTCTAACGAGGACATGGCCGTTGGCACGTGTATCGGACTAATAGGAACCTATTCTGACTGCTGTGGATTACCTTTTAACACAGACCATTGCCTGACCGACACATATTGTGACGTTTTCCCATCCCTCCCTTTACCTGTACCTTCTCCTGACTAAACTTCTGACGAGGTTTTCTCTGCTTCCCATACCTCGTGGTCTGAGTCATATTTGGGCTACTCACTGCCGGTCCACACTCTTGAAGACCGGATTACCCTTTCCTTCCCACAAAATCAGGTGGAATTGCAACTCCACACTGGGACCTTGAGCCTACTAATGAGAACCTCATCATGAACCCTAACTAGCATAATTTAATCTAAATAAGTGTGAAGAAGCTCCTACAAAACCTAAAGAGAGGCTTAACTCAGAGAATTCTGAGTTAAAGAATAAGACAAATCATAAGGGGTAAAACTGTAATTTTACCAATGAAGTGCGTAAACAGGGTAATTAAGGGTCTAAACACAGGTCAAATGAGCTTAATAAGGAGGGAAGTGGGATGATCTGATCTGAAAAGGATTATACCAATTTCTAGAAATTAAATGACATTCTGTAACCTTAAAACAAACCTACTTTAATTCACAAGGTTTGAGGTAGGATAAAAATCAAATAAACCTTCTAAAATTCATGGAAAAATGTTCCCTAGGGTTTAGAACCTTCAATTTGGCCTTTGCAACCTATTTTGACCTAAAATGAGAACCATGCCCAATTTATAACTTTATTTGAGTTTTTGCGTAAATTGACCAGTCAAATATGGTCCAACCTAAAATCAAATTTCACCATTAAAATCCTTAGGTTCAAATTAGGCTGGTATAAAAATTTGGGCCTAAGAAAAGATCATCTTGACCGACTTTACAAATTGATCCTCTTAAATTACTTTTTGACCCTTATCTTTTGAAACCCTTGCAAAAGGCCCCCTAACTTTCTCGTCATTCTTTGCAGAATGGTCCTCCCTACCATTTCCACGTAGCACCATACCTCCGGCGGCCTTGCGTGGAGGATGGCACCGCACAGGGCAAGGCGCCCGTTCTCAGGAACGAGCGGGGGGTTCCCTGCGTCGTCCTTTGTCACAGGGACCCTCCCCTGACCTCTGCAACCGGCCATGCCTCTCGTGCGAACGCACGACAGGCATGGGTGTCCATTTCCGGCCATCTCCAGCCAGCACAGCACGTTGCCTCCTCGATCCCCTCCTCGCCAGTGCCTTTATAAGGAACGACAGGGTCTGTCGTCTCTTTTAAGCTACTTCTGGCAGAGAAAAACCCTCGATTTCATCTCTCCCCTCTCCGGTCAGAGTGCCCTAGCTTCCGGCGATCCTCCCTCCTCCTCCTCGTCGCTCTGCTGCCATACTAGCAGCAGAGCCTACTCTGCCCCGTCTTCCCACGCCAGGCCGCACCAGCTGACGTCCTCAGATCTCCTCCTCGTTGCCGATAACCCCCTCCTGGGCACCTTCGTCCCCAGTTCCGGCAGGCACGAGCCGGACGTCTTCCTCTCCCTCTTCATCAACTAAGTAGGTAGGAATCTTCCCCTCTCTCTCCCTTATATTTTCCCCTTCTTAATTTACCATTTTAACCCACCGACCGCCACTGTCCATCACCACCTTCCCCATCTCCGGTCGCCATCTCCGGCGAGGTCGCTCCACCTCCACAGACCATTTCACCCCTCACCAACAAGCCCAGAAGCTCCATCTCACTCCACTCAAGAGTTTCCCCCACTCCATTCACCGCCTTTCACCTCCCGACCACTCCCCGAACACACCCATTTCCACGCACGCAGTGTGCCCTAGGCGCACGGCCGCAGGCACACTCGCGCCTTGTCGACCCTCGCATCGCCTTCGCCACACTCCAGCGAGGCTCCCTGCGTTGTCTGATGTGGTCGTAAGGCTGTCTTTGCGCTTTCAGGTCTCCGCCTCCTTGTCGCCATTGACGAGTTGTTGAAGCTTCTTCGCAGGCAGCTCCAGGACCCCTCCAGCCCAGGCGTGAGCTCCAGACAACGCGGGGTGCTTTCGCGAGTGTGCCTCGGTTCGCAATTGGGGTCGCAAGCCTTCGCTGCTACCCCAATCGGCAGTGCCTTCTCGCCTGCCGGCGTGCAGACTGGAGGTGGGACTTTAGTCCCACCTCGTAAGTGTGTGGCCTAGTGCCCACACTTAAATTGATTTTGTGAATTTAGCTGTTTGCCTTCGATACACAGGGGTCAGGTCCCTCACCCCTGCACGCAGCGCGCCACGCGATCGCACCCGCCCTCGCTCGCGCTCACGCCCCGCAGGTCTGGGCCGAATCTGACTACCCGACTAAGCACTCCTCACCCACCACCGCACGCCGGTGGGCCTGGTCCCGGGCGCACAACCCGAACCCGATTACCCGGCTTTGGGAGAGCTTTCCAAAGAGAGATTCAGAGAGAGGGAGAGACGCAGGGAAGGGGTAGGGGTAGGTTTTGCACTGATAGTTGTGTGTGCACGCAGGGAAGAAGGAAAAAGAAGGAAGAAGCAGGTGAAGGAAGAAGAAGAGAGGAGGAGGAGTGGCTGAAGACTTAGCCACACTGAGCAACTGCTGAAGAAGAAAGGAAGGAGAGGAGCTGAAGGAGAAGAGAAGGAGCCGCACTGTAGCAAACGCACAGTTAAGCCGTCTGAGCGCCGAGTTAGACGTCAGAAGGGCAGCAGCCAGAGTAGAAGAAGGCAGGCTAAAGAAGAAGAGCAGAAGAAAAGAAGAAGAAGAAGAAGAAGACAGGAAGGAGAGAAAGAAAGAAGAGGAAGGGCCAGAGTAGAAAAAAAGAAGAAGAAGAAGAAAAGAAAAGAAGAAAACCAGTGATGAAGAAAGGAGAAAGACTTAGCAGCTGAAGAAGAAAAGAGAAGGCAGAAGCCTCTGCAGTCGCAAGGAAGAAGAGAAAGAAGAAAAAGAGAAGAAAATCAGAGAGGAAGAAAGACGAAAGAGAAACCAGCTAAAAGAGAAGAGGAAGAGAGAAGAAGAAGAAGCCAAAAAAAAAAAAGAACTTTTGCTCCCTCTCTCTCTCTCTCTTATTCTTTTTGTAACAGAATTGTGAACCTTTATGTTTCTAGAATTATAGTTGCTCCCTGAGTTCAACCTCAGGAAACTTGTCATTCCGAGTAAAAAAATTGTATTAAATTGGTAACTGTTTTATCATATACCACAACGACTATAAATAACCATATAGACGAAAAGAAGAGGCCACCACCCACATACTGCTCACTGGAGCTATCCCTTTTTGGATTCATCAATCCAAGATGCCCCTCTTCTTGGCCAATCTGAGGGCCAACTTCTTCCTCCTGCCTTGTTTTCTTCTGATCCGCTTGGGACACTCTCGTCCCAAGAAATGCCAGATCTCTCACCATCCTCTCTCGAGCTGAAAAAGCTGCCTGATACGCTTAAGTATGTTTTCTTGGAACTAAATGAAACGCTCCCCATAATCATTAGTTCGAAACTGACCCGGGAGCAAGAGTGCAAACTAACAAAGGTCCTTATGGAACACAAGGCAGCCATTGGATGGTCCTTATCGGACTTAATTGGCATTAGCCCCTCCTACTACACTCACCGTATATATACGAAGGAGGAGGCTCTACCTTCCCACGAGATGCAGCGACGTCTCAACCCTAACATGCGGGAGGTCGTTAAAAAGGAAATTATTAAGTGGCTGGATACGGGTATAATCTATAGGTGAGCCCAATTCATGTTGTGCCCAAAAAGGCGGGACTCACCATCTGTGTCAATGACAAGGGCGAATCCATCCCTACACGCACTCCTACATCTTGAAGAGTGTGTGTAGACTATAGGAAACTAAATGCTGCAACCAAGAAAGATCACTTTCCGCTACCTTTTATTGACCAAATCCTGGAGCAGTTGGCGGGAAATAAATTTTTATGTTTCCTGGATGGATTCTCTGGATATAACCAGGTGGCAATTGACCCCCGGGACCAAGAGAAAATCACCTTTACCTGCCCCTTCGGCACCTTCGCATTTAGAAAGATGCCTTTCGGACTTTGTAATGCGCCAGCAACTTTCCAGAGATGTATGCTGGCGATATTCCATGACATGGTGGGTGACTTTCTTGAGGTCTTCATGGATGACTTTTTGCTCTTTGGACCCCCTTTTGATGACTGTTTTGCCAACCTGACCCATATCCTTCGGAGATGTATTGATGTGAACCTCATGCTTTCTTGGGAAAAAAGTCATTTTATGGTACACGAGAGAATTGTTCTCGGGCATATCATCTCCGATAGGGGTATCAAGGTTGACAGAGCTAAGCTTGATATAATTGCTGATTTACCTGTGCCTGGCTCTATCAAACAAATCCGCTCCTTCTTGGGACACATCGGTTTCTATAGGAGATTCATCAAAGACTTCTCCAAGATTTCTAGACCTTTAACTCATCTTTTATCAACCGAGGTACCCTTTGATATGGGCCCCGACTACATACGAGCATTCACGCAGCTGCGTGATGCTGTCACCAAGGCCCCTGTTCTTCAGTCACCTGACTGGTCCCTCGACTTTGAACTCATGTGTGACGCTTCCGACCTTGCAGTTGAAGCCATCCTGGGACAAAGACGCGATAGACACCCCTTCGTGGTGTATTACGCCAGTAAGATGTTGGACGAGGCCCAACGTAATTATACAACCACTGAGAAAGAACTACTGGCGGTCGTCTTTGGGCTAGAGAAATTCCGCTCTTACCTTCTGGGCTCGCATGTTATTGTATTCACTGCCCACGCGGCCATTTGCCATCTCATGCACAAGAAGGATGCCAAGCCTAAACTGATTCGTTGGATCCTTTTGCTCCAAGAATTTGACATTGAGATCCACGATAAGGTCGGAGCCCAGAATGTTGTTGTTGATCATCTCTCGAGACTGGACCCTGACCACATTGGACTTACCCTGCCAATCAATGAGGTTTTTCCCGATGAGCACCTATTGGCAATTAATGTGGCAAGTGGACCTTAGTATGCCGACATTGTCAATTATCTTGCTTCTGGTTCCCTTCCACGTGGCTGGCCTAAAATCCAGTGCGAGCGTCTCATTGCAGAAGCAAAGTATTATTTCTGGGATAATCCACTACTTTTTCGAATAGGTGTTGACCAGATCATCCGTCTCTGTATTCCTGACAGCGATTTCCCCAGTGTGCTATCCTTCTGCCACGATCAGGCCTGTGGAGGTCATTTCTCGGGGAGGAAAACTGCAGCCAAGGTGTTGTAGTGCGGTTCCTTTTGGCCCTCCCTTCACCAGGATGCACACAATTATGCCAAGCATTGCACTAGGTGCCAGTCGTTAAGGTCAATGTCACGTCGTGACATGATGCCCTTGCAACCCATCCTAGCTACCGAAATCTTTGACATTTGGGGAATCGATTTCATTGGTCCCTTTCCTCCCTCCAATGGCTTCGAGTACATCCTCGTTGCTGTTGATTATGTTTCCAAATGGATCGAGGCTATTCCCACGCGCCATGCTGACCATGTCATATCTATTTGATTTGTCAAAGACCACATTTTTGCACGCTTTGGGATCCCTCGAGCCATTATCTCGGATAGAGGAAGTCATTTTACCCATGCTTCTTTTCGGGCACTTCTGAGGAAATATGGAGTCCACCATCATATCGCATCTCCGTATCATCCTCAAACGAACGGCCAGGCTGAGGTGTCGAACCGGCAAATCAAGCAAATTCTCCAGAAAACGGTTCAACCTAACCGTAAGGATTGGTCCGACAAGCTGATTGACGCACTTTGGGTGTATCAGACCGCCTTCAAGGCTCCCCTTGGTATGTCTCCGTATAGAATCGTTTACGGGAAGCCTTGTCATTCGCCCGTGGAGCTGGAGCACCGCGCTTATTGGGCGGTTCACCAATGTAACCTTTACCCAGACTTGTGTGGTCGAGAAAGGAAACTCCAACTCCAAGAACTGGAAGAGCTTCGTTGTGAAGCCTATGATTCTGCCTTAACTTTCAAGCAACGCACTAAGGATTTTCACGACAGCCGAATTCGGCGGAAGGAATTTGAGCTATCTCAGCAAGTTTGGCTTTACAATACCCAGCTTAAATTCTTTCCAGGGAAATTGAAGTCCAAATGGACTAGTCCCTTCTTGGTCTCGAGACCATTTTCCAACGGGGTCGTTAAAATTGAAGATCCCAAATCTGAGCATAAATTTACGGTCAATGGGCAGCGTTTAAAACCCTATCTTACTCATGAACCTGCCCCCGTTGGTGAAACTGTTGCCCTGTTGGAGGGTAACTAATTTCATGCCTCACTCTGAGTCCAACTGGGGATGTTAAATTCAGCACTCGTTGGGATACACCCCAGCAACACTCCTCCACTGTCACGTACACACTTCCATGTCACTTCACTTCACACTTCTTCACTTCACCACCCACCATCCACCCACCCTACCACCCTACTATATACCTTGCACGTCAGCTCTAGTTCCCCGATCTTTGGACCTTCCTCTACCCTGCATGCATATAAGGACATAGCATCGTTTGGCATGGGGGGGTGGACAGGCATCTATAGGATCTGGGAATTATATGGTATCATGCAGCTTCCATTCATCTATAAATATGTACATTAAAAAAAAGGGGGGTATTTAGCAATGATCTGAAGGCTGAAAAAAAAAATACAATAAGTGTTTATAGATATTCAATCACTGTTTTGAAGACTTTCCAGGCCACATAAGCTTGATTCGCTCAGGCTTGGCTTAATTCACTTGAGCATTGACAAGATAGATCAGAATCTCTCCTAACTAAAGACGTATTCTTGTACTTGAGTCACTAGTACATGATTCATTGGTTTGCTTTTACTTGAGAGCCTAAGTAATCTTGGTTCACACTACACATATCAAGAAAGACCAGGTGAACATAAGATCCAACCATAGTGTTCATTAGGGAAGGTGGAGTCCTTACCTGTGCACGCAGGTAGACGTTTTATCCCAGGTTTTAGTCTTGTGTCAAGGAGAAACTCTTTCTACCAAAAAGAACTCTCCCACTAAAAAAGTGTGCTCCTCCAAATAAAGTTGTAAGAGATATACTAACACTTGTTTCAAAAAAAAAAAAAACTGTGCAAATAAGTCAGTATATCTCTCAAATGTTTGTAAATTCTTCTCCCTAAAAAGTTTTTCAGGGTAAGTTACAAATATCCTATTTCTACCATATATTCTTTGAGCCACAAAAGCAATAAAATGAGGGTTGAGTTTTCCATTATCTTTTTAAGGGTCAATCCAAAGACATGAGCTGAAACTAGGACCAACCTGCACTTAAAAATTCGTGAAACCCTGAGCTTGAGCCTTAATGTTCATCTGGTCAGTCTTGATCCTTCACTATGCACAAACCATAATCTCTTGAGCTCTCGAGTACGGCAAAAACCTTTTTAAGTCCTGGAAATCATACTTAAGGTTTAAATATCAAGAGTCCAGGTTAGTCGAGAGATGGTCTATGTCATGTAAGACTTAAAGTACTAGTAATCTTCTCTGCAATTGATTCTCACAATATCCAACAAATAAACACACCCATGCCGCTTCAATCTTCAGCTTAAGATAATTTCTAAATACAATACAAAATATTTTGCTAGGGACTAACAAAAGATAGGCATGGGGGTATGTTTGCATGCCAAAAATACACCAGTAAAAATGCCATCTTGTGTTATTCCCTAGCACTGCCATTGCATCTTATGTAGCTATACTTGCATTTGTAAATAGACGACTGCATGCATTTATTGAGAGGGGAGGAGAATGTGAATAATTGGCCATCTATTAATTAACATCTTCATCAAGTGCTGCATTGTAATTTCACCATTTTCATTTTCTTTATTTTCTTTGAAATTCTTCTCTCCCGCGGCTGCAGGGCATGGGACACAGGCGCCTCTTCGCGCCACTCCTCTGCCAGCAGCATGGCTGGACATGCGATGCCAGCAGCATGGTTGTGGCATGCTTCCTCTTCTTTAAAAGGCCTTGCCCTCTCCATTGCGCCAGAGGCCTTGACATAGAGACACACAGGCACTTTCCTCCACCATCAGGCCAACCTCCTCCCCTCTCCTTCTCCATACGTAGTATCTCTTCTCACTGAAGAGACACACTGTGGGCAGGAGAAAACTCACAGTGGTCCCACAACCTCCACTGTGAGTTCCACCACTGCCCAGCTCTTTCGTGAGCAGGTGGGCATGGTGGTTTCACCTTCTATTTTCATCGCTAATCGCCCTCACCACCATTGCCAGAGCTTTAAGCTCAGAAGCTCCAGCAGTAGCAACGTTGGCCCGCAGCACCACCAGCCATTGCGCATGCTCCTGCAAGCCCTGCGCAAGCTCTTCCTACGCGCACAGGTGCCTCCCAGTGCGCAAGGCACGCGAAACCGGCTACTACTGGTCGACAGACCGCCCGCGCACTGTAGCGCGCGATCTGCGCGACACTGTAGCCACCGGCTGGCTTCTCACTTAGCCGGTGGCAGCGCGCTCTCTCTCATCACCCACTACCCGTGCCAGCCGGTCACCAGCGCCCGCACTCACCTGCGCTCGCCCGCCTGCACCCGCTCAAGCCCGCAGCGCTGTGCACTGCGCTGCACTCTCCCGCACTCGTCTACGCCTACGCGCTCGCACGTAGCCATTGTGCGCCTGCGCAGATCCTGCTCTCCAGACGACGCTCTAACTCGCTAGACGGCTTAACTGCCCTCTCTCTCACATTCCTCCAGCACACACACACACATTCGTACTCACACACACTCACACCTACATATATATATATATATCCACTCACTTATATACCTAAATATATATATATATATATATGTGTGTGTGTGTGTGTGTGTCTATATATGTATATATATGTATATATATATATATATATACATATATATATATATGCATATATATATATATCTATATATATATACAAATATATATATATATACATATACATATACATATTTACATATCTATACATATATATATATATAAATATATATACACAACTACACTTATATAGTTATAGATCTATATATATATATATATATATATATATATATATATATATATATATATATATATATATATATATATTACATACACATCACCTACTCGTATCTATACACCCGTGCACTAGTCACTCCACCGCGCATCATATCGTGGGAATATCTGCACCAGTTGTTAATATTCCCCAATATCCGCACAAAGCAAACGCCTCCACACACTCCCACACATCTGCCCCACACTCCAAGCGGCACTTGATCTTGTTGGTTGCGTCTTACTAGACGTAGACCAACTTGACACTATACTACACTCGATTTCCACTTCCACCTCCATCCCTATATATAATATATACATATATATATAGGTACTGTATCTATTATATATCTATACATATATTAAGCTAAGTATTCCTTTCTTTGCTAGCAATTTACCTTGTTTATATTTTGTTTATTGCTATTAAAAAGAAAAAGAAAAAGAGAGAGTAAAAGAGAAAAGATAATTCTTGTCTTACAGGTACTCGGTCTTGCGAATAACAGGACCAGTTTTTGGAAACCCTAAGTTGGCTACAAGCTAAGAACCATTTGGCTCAAAGCCAAGAACTTAATTTTGAGGGTGTACCTCAAAAACAATATTATCAACAAAAAAACTCTTAAATGGAAAAACCAAAAAAATATATATAATAAACGCAAGGAAGAGATACGTTTTAGGAAAGACATAGAAACTCCTTGACCTTTAATTCCCGCCTCCCTGAGATCGACCCTGAGCCTAAAAGTGACCAAGATAAAATCAAATAGGCCAGGTTAAAAAAATTTTGTGAAAGATGGTTAGACTCGATTTAGGTTAACCCACTATAATAACTTCAACGATAATTTCACCATATTAACACAACCTATTCGAGTTCTACCACACCACGTGGTGTCATCTGGACTGTCCATCTTCTTCTTCTTGTAGAGGGTGCTACGGAGTTCTGATCAGGTTGATTTTCGCATTGACGGACTGCGATCGTTGCTTCAGATTCATTCGTACAATCGGATTCTCTATCTGAAGCCATAAAGATGTCGCACTACCTCCTGACCATATAAAATGGAAGAATTAATGTACATAATATACAACTACCCTAAATGCTATGCAATGGATGTTATGCAATATTTATAACATAATATGCAATGCTAAGCCTAGGAACTGTCATAAATAAGCATTTTATCATGAATTCATATGTGTTTATCAGATATCAACGATCCGATATTTAGTATGCTGGCTGTACAAGGCATATGTACCAGAAGGAGGCCTGCCCCTTTTCACTTTAAGGGCATGAGCTCGAAAATCAGGCGGAATACACCCAGTCGAGGAGTAATCCCTAGATGGAAGCAAATGACAGTAAATGCATTGAGAATAGGCCAACAGTTGAGGCTAAGTTGCGAGGGGCAAGATGATAATGAGAAAGGAAGGAAACAAAAAACGAGTTTAAAGGTACTTGTAGACCATGTTCTATGGCGTATCTACAAATAACGAGCATCTCCTTGTCTCGTTGGAGCACAGGTGGGTCCCAAACTCGTAGGCATGGAACGGAACTCCACTGAGTTCATAGACATCCAAGAATGCTTTAATGGTGGTCTAGCTACGAAAGTCAGAAGGAAAACTATACAATTCCTTCGTCTCGAGCGAGATGCTAGATGAGGAAGAGGTGGACTTACCCTTTCTTGCGTGCCCAGACATGTTTATGCCTCTGCTACTCTTTTAGATGCAATGTCTCTGACATATGAAACTTTTCACAACTCGCTGGAGAAGAAGCAGCGGAGGCAAGCTTGCAAAGTGGTCTGTCGCAGTAAAGAGGGTAGGTGGGGCATTAACTGTGCCCCACCCCTATATTTATAAACCCCCTATGGGGAGTTTCCCCCCTTGAGGGGCGCAGATTTCGAAAAAATGAAATCCCGTAGATTGCAATGTGGATTTCAAAAAATCTCGCCAAAATCGAAATAATCTTAGACATCGTTATGGGCATTAAATGCCCCTACACACGTATCATTTCGTCGTAGTAATAGCGATCACGTCGCTAATGAGTACGATATTTGAGGCAATTACGCTTTATCATGACGACAATTAATGTCAGTTTTGTTACATAGCAAAACAAAAATTAATCCCCGCAGTAATTGGCCACCACTCGCTGAAGGTAACGTGCTTACGTCACATTTTTACTCGGGATGCTGACATCTTAAGGACGACAAAGCCTCAGGCGACGATATGCCTACGTTCCCTTTATTAAATGCTGACCTTTTAAGGTTGGCAGGGATTCAAGCAGTAATACGCACATGATCCCTTTATTATTTACTGACCTCTTAAGGTCAACAGGAACTCAAGCGACAACACGCTTACGTTCCCTTTATTATTTGTTAGCCTCTTAAGGTCGACTGGAACCCAGGCAGAACACGCTTACATTCCGTTTATTATTTGTTGACCTCTTGAGGCCGACATGAACTCAGGCGGAGCATGCCTACGCTCCCCACTTATTTTTATAGTCATGCACCGCATGAACAAAGGCGCCTTGCCTGCCTAAAGTTAAAACTTTCGCTTTATGACAAATGCTCACTCCGATTGAAAGACAGTTCGGAAACCATTTGGAAGCATCATCTACTGCGAAGTTTGAAGTACTTTGACTACTCTCTCAGCAACATCCGCTAGTTAAAGAGTGGGGGCATATGATGAGGGGCAAAAAGTACCTTCGAACTTAAAATTTAGCACAAAACCCGAAGAAAGATCTACCTATCCAAATACCAAGCAAACAGGAGGATCTGTCTCCGCCTAATCTACCTACACTCAGATGGATCCGAACCCGCCTTCATTCGGGCAGATCCGGATAGGATCAGCCTGTCGAAGAACCCGAATTGACCAAAGTCGAAGAGGCAGCAACAATATCCACAACGTTGACGTCGGCATTAACGGAGGCGTTACTTGCGCTATTAATAGCCAAATAACGGATGTACCGGAGAATCTGCAAGGACTGTTATAAGGGATTTAAATGTTGTTGGGATATTTCAAATACTATAAATATGAAAGAAAAGTCCTTTAGGGCTCGCTTCACGTAATCTGAGAGATAGAAAACTAAAGATTCTATGCTACCCGTTAATTCGAGTGAAAATTCAAGAGCACTACCCTCTCTTCAGATGTATATCTCTTGGGATAAAATTGGATCACCAACTATTGTTGAGTCCGATCCTCTTTCACTCAAGAGATCGATCAGTTAGCAGGTTGATTTTTATTATTTCAATTATAATCGTTCATATAGGGAAAGCAGGAGTCAATTTTAGAAACAATGACATTGACATTCCCGCGTAAACAAATAGCATGGATGATGATATAAACAGGAAGATTTTCTTTGAAGTCACAGTGAACGAAAGCCGAAGCAGCTTTCATAAAATTGTCAATAGAATCCCACGCAATCCAAGACAACCACGTTCATGATCTGAATGTCAGCGATGTTGCGCTTATTTGCTTCTGCATCTAACCCCTCCACTCCTTTAATTGTCGCTCAACACCAAGCAAACACCTCGATGTGATAGGAAGTTAACGATTTGATTGTATACGCAAAGCATCGTCCTCCTGTGTGCATAATTTGTCATTTGCCACCGACACGGTGATACAATTCAAAGATCACTGCATTGATGTGCGTATATTATATATGTCCACGTGATCATTGCATGGGAGACAATGATGACAGATTTGGGGTCCTTCTGTCGGTGCTTTGCCATTCGAAAGGATGGTCATATAATATTCCAATAGTAACTGCTGCTGCCTCGGTTTTTTCCCTTTGCCATTTTTGCTTTCCTTTGGATTTGGTGTTCTTTGCATGAGATGAGATGAAGCGATGCTTTTGTGATTTAAGCTTCTTGTCATTGCATGCATGTTGAAGATAAAAATGATTGGCGAGAGGTGTATCTTAAATCATTAACCTCCTTGATTGTTCCGAGATGCATGCCAACGTAGTTGTAGTTCAATTTTACCTATATATGCTATGGTTTAAGTAGGGGTGGCAATCTAACTCAAGATCAACTCATTGAGTTTGTCGGTCAAACTTGAGTTGAAGATCCTAGATCATTTCCTTGTCAAGTCAAACTCAAGTTAAGCTTAACTCGTTAGCTCAAGTTAGGCAGTGTTTGCTTGTGGAATTAAAATAGGAATAGGCATTATTTAGTGGGTCAGGAAAGGAATAAGGACGAAGGTATACGAGTTCCAAAAAGTTATTTTTTTTCACATGTATTCTTTCTTTTCATCACATCAAAATCCACTAATACTTTCTTTTCCTACATATAACTCAAAAAACACTATCTAATAATTACAATCTATCACATCAAAACATATTAACTCTCTCTCCTCTCTTATAAAACCAACATATCAATCATCAACAATCTCACCAATCATTATAATCCCACTTACCAAACACCTTCTATACTTATTTAATTCATATTCTATCCTAATATAACGCTATCTCCCGACCAAACACAACCTTAAAGGTTTATTTCAAATTTATCACACACACATGTATTCATGCACAACCTGAAGTAACAAATAAATGCTATGAATATATGTTAACGGTGTAAGTGTGAAACATCCCTCATAGTTAATTAGATGTTATCCACTTTTGCTAGCTTAATTTAAATAGAGGTTATTTATGTTGATTAATGTTAATTTCGATTAAGCATCTACATAATATTATAATTATCTTAATGTTTAAGAAGTAAACATCTTGAAAGGACTTTTTTCCTATAGTATGGAGAAACACATATTTGCCATGGGCGTAGAGAAAAAGAGATCATCACATGCATCAAACAAACCTAGCATCACCGATTTGTTAAATAATTAAAGATAGAAAAGAAGGTAGAATCATTTGTATATGATATGTGAACGTGAAGATATAGAGTTTTTTTAAGTTAACGGAATCACCAAGCTCTAACATACAGATGTAGGTTAACTTTTTATTCATGCACTTTTTCATACACCCCTCCTAAATTAAATATCATAACATCATCACCTTTAATGTTTAAGTGTACAACAAAAGATTATGATGATAGATTTAAAAAAGGCAGTAGTAAAATTTAACATTTTGAGGGAGGAATGAGAAAGTGCATGAATTAGTGGATAAATTGACCGCAATCTTATATGAAGCATTAATAGTTGCGTGATTAGAATATATTCTCGAGTTCAAGTGAAGTACAATCGTGTTTTCGATACATTGGAGGTTAACTTCATTGTTGATCGATTTTAATTTGATAATAAATGTACATTAAGCAATTGTATGATGAATCAATTCTAAACAAAATTTCTTTTGAATTTTTATTCCAGACAAAGTTTAATTGAACGAAATTGACCGTAATAGCTTACCTTGTTTGCACTTAATTAATTCAAATCAACCACTTAAAATATACACTAAAGCATTATCATCATATTTCACCAGTGAGGTTCTATGACCTCACTTGAAATTTGAGTGTAATCAATCGATTACTAGATTATCAAGTAACGTAGGATTTTAAAAATAAATTGCGTAGAGCCGAGCGGTTGCTTCCACCATTAATTATACCGTCGATGGATATAGGTGTAACTTCAAAAGATGATAGGGTCACCTATGTGAAAATCTCAACAAGAAAAAACAAAGGGGGCATTCAAAGCTTGTAACCATCTAAATGTTTAAGTTGAAGTTTTTGATTTTATAATTCAAGGGATTGTGGTCACTTTTGATGATCTCCCATCCCTCTCCCTCCTGCGAAGAAAAAGTCCCAAACGGTAGATTGCCATTTGGGAGCCTCGATTCACCCCCATCTTGCGTTAATCAGGGACCCCCTCTCTGGTTGTAAGAATGGTTTTTAAATAATAACTTTTGTAACATATTCTCTTACAAGGTGGAGGATAATTTTTGTTCCACCTCTCCCATGGAATCTACCCGAAAATTTCTTCCCTTCCACCAAATTTTTTTATATCAACACCAAATAAAACATCTTTTACTTGGTAGAAGGGTTCGCTTCCATTTCCAACCGCAAGGGGGTTGGGTGGAGGTGAGCAGAGGGTGTCGCAGTTGGAAATGGAGGCTCCATTTTTAAAAAGATAGATTTTTTTTTAGCAAGAATTAGTAGATTATCTCTCCATTAAAAACAAAAAAATCACCAGACAGTCTTTTTTTATCCCTTTCCTCTCGCGGAGGGCTTTTCGAAAAGGAGAAGGGAAAGATTGGATCAAAGCATGCTTAATGCAACAAAAGTAAGTATAAGGTAATTTACAACTCGTAATCCTACAATAAAAGAGGCGAAGCAAAGCCTTTAGTTTATTAGATTACAACTCATAGCCTTTACAAAAAAAAAAAAAAGTGTAACAAAGAAAAGCATAACTATTAGTTTCCACAAAATACCTGCAACAAGAATGTTTAATTATAAAACGTTCAACAAGTTTCTACAGAAAAATTCATCCGAACAAGCAAATTAATCACCGCATGGAATTCGTATCTTGGTGAATATTTTCAAATTGGCCTTCCACCCTCAATGCTTGTTATATTTATGTTAACTTTCCATCACTATCAAGTGACTTTCTTGGTAGTTTTAAAACTTCAAGATACCATTTCTAGAGGAGTGATTCGTCTAGTTAATTTCAGGGTAGGTCCCTAAATTTTGGTGAAAAAAGTTTTTTTGCCGTTTCTATTGTTATGAAATTTGATTGTAAGTATGTATTTATTCTATGATGTGATACGAACACTGAATTAAATTTGTCCTTGTTATAACTTCAACCCTAGCCAAAATAAAAAATAAAAAAAATAACCCAAGATAGGTTTCTTTTTTTAAACTAGTCCCCCTTCTTGATTCTCCATTTAAATGGTACTAAAGGAAGAGACTCATAGCAAGTATGGCAATTACAATACACAATTTTGACAGTCAAAATTTTAATTCAAAAACAAGCACCTCTAATGTCTAGCAATATATCCGTATATCACTCAGATGAAGTCAGATTAGTAGCTTTGCATTCGAAAACTATATGTTTTTCCATAGTGCGTCCACATTCTTTGCAAACCGCTCGGCCTTCAGCCATGTCTTTGGCATATGGGAGAAGGGTGTAATTGGTGCAATGCTCAACTTTCTTTGGAGGGTTTATAGCATTTCCCAAGGAATTCATGAAGCCTTCTTTCTCAATATTTTCACCCCAAATTTGAAAACTTGATAAAATATCCAAAGCTTTTGATCCTTGAATGCTTACGACGTCAGTGGACAAGCCTTCAGAAATAATTAACCAGCCATTGGCAATAACTTCTGATGTGATCAAGGAGTCAATCTCTTGGATAATGCGATCAGAATCCCTATTATGCCCAAGATTCTGCCTTGACTTTCGCATGCTGCGTAATCTTAACCAAAAGAAGGCCGCCTTGATTTTGTGTAGATATTCACTTAGATCTTCTTGAGCTATGGTTTCCAGAATGCCCTCTGCGTTGGAGTTGCATCCGACATATATCAACTTGAGAAGAATACCAGACTTGGTGATGTTCTTTATGTATGTGCAAAGGCTTCTTATCCACTCAATATTATCACCACCATATAGACCAATCAATTTCCCTTCTTCTACCTAATGCCACAAATTATTTGCAAGATCGTACTAGGAGAAAAGAACATAATCTACCATATAAGAATAAATATATTTTGGTGACATTGTAACGAAGAAAAATAGTAAGTCTTGTAGGGGCTTACGCTTGTAAAATGGATGTAATGCATGCCAAGTTAAGTGGAAGGATTACTAAGTTTAACATGTATGCGTGATCGTTTATACATATTTCAAAAGATAAAATTAACAAGTGCTCACTCGACAACATATGTAAAGTAGATGAATGAACTACCAAAAGTCCCATATGTGAAAGATTGTTGATATGGTATTGAAGATAATCTTTTAAAGTATACAGTATCAGTATTGGTAAGGTAGGATAGAAACTATTTCATGTGTTTAACATGCATGTCCTAGTCTGGAATGCTCTCAGCCAACCAGGATTATCTCTAAAAGCATTAATTCCATCCTACTAGGGTCACCCAAATTGTGTAGGAAATGGAGCACTATTACAACTCTGTTAATCATGCCTCTAACCATGATTCGGGAGGGTTCCTTGATGAGCACATCCTTAAAAGCTTGCTATTAGGAGGCTAGGGCCTATGGATCGATCATCACTTGCCTTACGTTAGCAGGAAATACAAATTGTCCATAAGATCACAACCCCTATCTTGAGTGATGTGCATCATAGTGTCCCTCCTTGCCATCCTAGCTAGCTACCTAACAGAATGGATGGCTAAGCAGTCTAGGGCAAACATTTGTCATTAGTCATATTGAGCACTATCCTATCACCCTAAGGGGGTCTAATAAATCCTACAATGCAACTATATCTTAATTTGAACAAAATATTGTGAGTCAAAACCTCGAGAAGCTTTCCTTGAAAGAACTATATAGCTAGAGATGAAGGAAACTTGTGCTCAAAAAGAAAAATTAGACAATGGTAGTACAACACTCTTTTTATCGCAAGAAATGGACTTCACAAATAAATCCTTTTGCAATTAGGTATTCAATACCCAAAGACTACTAGGCTCCATTTGGTAGAGGTTTAAAGTTTAAGACTAGGAAAAGTTTAGAAAGTCTTAAAGAGGAATAAGTGGATGGATAAAAAGAGAGTTAGTGAGTGTAGATGTGATAGTTGGGTTAATATATTATTATTGGTATTTGTTTTTATTGTATTGGGAGTGGATTAGTAGGATAGATGTGATAGTGGATGTGATGCGTAAGAGTAAGTTAGTGGGGGTAGATATGATTGTCGAGGAGTAGATGTGATGGATGATAGTAAATGTGATAGGTGAAGAATAAAACTTTTTCACTATTCATATACTATTTACTTTACCCTTGACACATAAGATAAAATCTCCCTTTAAACATCTATTAAACAGAACCTTATGGTATATAGTCATCAAAGAAATTCTCCATATGCAAGATTCAAGCCTAACAACAAATAGAATTACGTCCAATAGTAAGCAATGGTTAAAAATCAAAACTATATAATAGATACTCTAGATGTTTGGTAAAATGATTGATGTCTAATATAGTAAGCTCAAATGTCTTATAGACACACTAATCATCTAAAAAAGAATAGTTGGATGATCTCCCATGTAATTGGACTACACTTGGACAAACCAAGATTAACCCAATCATGAGAATTAAAATAATCATCTAATGATTACATCAGCTGTTGTATATATAGCCTCTTGGACATTTGATGTAGTCAAGAGATGTCTAAAGGATGAGATCCAAGAACCTTTGACTTTATAGAGATTGTCTCATATTATACAAGGTTGTATGATGAACACATCAGACATATAAAGAGAAGTTCAAGATGTGTTATAAAAATAGAAGTTATCTGATACAAAGACGTTAAACTCAAAACAATGTTAAAAAATAGTTAACAGAATTAAAGTTCAAGTCATTCAAATACAAGGTTAGGGCATTGCAAGAGGATGTTCAAAACCTAGCTAGTTTAGTAAAGTTGAACATTTGATTAAGCAACCAATCATTTAGTTAGTAGCCATAAAAATCAAATGGGTTCTGAAACTTGTTTTACATTCATGTAACATCGAGGTATTGCAAAAGGAAAAAACTTCTTTTACATTCATGTAACATCGAGGTATTGCAAAAGAAAACCCAACCAATTTAAAGTAGCCAATTAGTTAACATGTTAGTTAACTAGATTCCAAGACATGGAAAAAAAACATTCACTTATCCAATTCTCTCTTGAGCTTTGAAAAGATTCAACAAAAGATAGAAAGAGTCCATCAATATAGCGATAAAAACAAAATTCTCCAATGAATTCACTTAGCACCTTCCTATTGGAAAAGGGTCTACGCAAGGAAAAGTGCTTTCCATTATATATAAAGTTATATTGATTATTCTATAAGTTGGTTCTTCTCAAGACCTAAGACTTTAAAAGGGAAGGAACACCTAGAAACTCTTGTTGAAGATACTTATTGGCTTTTTACATGTGATCTAAAAATCACATAAAATAAAAACTAAAAATCCAAATTTTCTTGTCTTTTCTTGCTTTATCTTCTTTCTTAACTTGCTTCATGTTTTGTTTCTCAACTTCTTGTCTTAACCTAAAAATTTGTTTAACAAGAACAAAATATAGTTACATAGTTGAATATCACGATTTATTATAATCAAAGTTAAGGACATTGATGCTTATACACTAACAAGAACAACTAAGTCAAGGAGAGTACCCTAGATGGGCTACCTTTACCCCCAAGCAATGTTACTCAAGAAGATCTTGGTACAACACTAACAATAGGGCAATCACTACCTAGCTATCAAACCTTAGAAGCTTCAACCTCTGATAACCAAGCTTCCCCTTCTGAATATGCATGGATGACTTATTGGGTGATAATTTGCAATGCTTGACCAAAGGTCACTCTCCTTTCTATTCAGACTAAGGTAAGGAGAGGATTAAGTTAGGGAGGAGTTGAACTCTTATGCTTCATAATGGTGTAAACCATCCTTAAACCTTGTCGAGGATAATCCTAATCAACTAATGCACAGTAGGGAAATCACCATTATGCGATGTCCATGCTCACTGAGATGTGAGATATAAGGCTTTAGATGAGCATTTCAAAGTCTAAAAGAGATTTACTCCCATAATTATCACGGTTGAAGGACTTCTAAGTGGGGGCAAATGATGAGAGTATTATCTTACATAGAAGGTGCACATGTCCTAGCTTGCATTTCTTTTAGTTGGGTAGGTTTGCATTTACCATCTAAGGTTGTCTAAACTACCCCTCTTCCTCAGGCTCTGCCTTCTTGACTTGGACCCTAATGAGGATGTCCTTAAATGCCTTCTTGCCAAATCTCAACTTGGCTAGCTATAGGATCTTGTTTGATTAGTAACCACTAATTGCCCATAAAGTCATAGCTTTATCTCGAGTGGCAATCTCCATGGTCTCCCTCCTTTCCAATCCTTGTCATCTTACCTAATAGGCTACAGGACCAATGGATTGAAGGTAAACAATGAGCATAACCATGTGGAGGATCATCCCAAGGGAGTAGAATCCACCCTTACCCAAGGTATCATCCTTAACACTTTAAAAGCTCTCCATCACTATTCTCTCTTGCTATACAATGGCCAAGGAGATTCTTAGCTACCTATAACAACTTCATTCCATCTTAGCATGCATTGTGTCCTCATTTCCACATCAACTCTATGCCTTCTCCTTAAGGAAAAGCTTTCCATGCTAAGGCAACAAAGCAAAAAGTTTGCACTACCTACTTATTAAAATAAAAAACAAACGACAAGTACATTCCTCAAGCTTAAAGGCACGGTAGTGTGATCACTATGCACATGTGAAGACAATTAAAGATGGAGGATCATACATAACAAGGGAGGAAGGTTGTTAGATTGGCACCTACTCTTCAAGCTTCAAGATACACTGTTAAATTCAATGTATTCACCTCTCTCACTCACATGTATAAAGGAGAGGCTCACTGAAGAATATGATGTGATTAGATTACTTCATATCTCATTTCACCTCAATTGTAGCTAATGTGGCTCCCTTGTAATTGAGAAAGAGCAAAAAAAATGAGCAAAGTGGGGGGTTAGATCCTTCTTCAAGGCATACACCTCCTTGAGGTAAAACTTGATAAAATCACTTTTGTTATTTTGATTGCCCTACTCTCGTGCATTCTCTCCTTTATTTTTGATACCCAACCTAACCTAATTCATCAAGGACATTCCTTGGGCCCCACTTAGTATAAATCTTTTTCTAACATAGTATCCTTTTATCTTCTCAAGTAAAAAATTAAAATTGCAAAGTTTTCTTCATTGGTGCTTGTACATGCATCTTTCAAAGCAATACTAATTCTTGAATACATGGTTTCATCTACAAGAAATTAATGATTATTTGGATTCTTGAAAACTTATGATTTAAGTGGAGTACATAAGAAAATTCATCACGTGTACCTTTTCAGCTCTAAAGCATCCAAAGAGGACAAGAACACTAAATTAGAGCACACGCTATTAGAAATTCATAAAAGAATGTCTAAAATAGGCAAATTATAAGTCACTTTCTGGATTTCATCTAAGACTTAACATGATGTTGGGAAGGTTGTCTTGGTATTCTAGACATGGGAAATGATGTCTTGTTATCTACAAGGGATGAATTTATTGAACATTCACAACCTAATTAGCAACAAACTGATTGCAAGGACTGACATTTAAATTTTCAGTTAACAAGGATATTTTGATCAACATGTCGCAAGCCAACCAAACTGGTATGTGATTCTTTTTCATTGAGATGTTAGCATTGATGCCAATGGAACATGCTGAAGTTCTAGTCATAAACTAGAAATTATACCTGTGAAGATACCGTTAAATCAATATCATCCATCAAAAATCTGGTTGTCCAGCTCTGAATTTGCCATAGCTCTCTTTCCCTTGAAGTTGAGAATGGATACGCCATTGCACCCCATATAAACACCATGTTGATGGCATCTGAAGATATTAGCTTGCCATTAGCATCAAGAACTACCATCACAGGGTCTTCTTTACGGAACCATACTTCTTTCATGTAGTTGACCACTGCCATGCTCAGAGTGCATGGTTTATGAACTGAGTACCATGGCAGGATGCTTGTGAATTTTTCTGTAATCTTCTGCTCTGATGGTGAGGATGGACTTGTTCTTAAGATGGGAATCCAAACAACTTCAAAGCAACCTTCATATTCCTCATCACAGTTTCTCAATTGTTGTGTAAGAAGTAATAGTTTCTCTATTGATACTTCAGGATGTGAAATGAAGAGAATCACCACCTTATCTCTCAGATTGGATACACTTAACTGCATAGAGAAAAATCAACGAGACGTCAAATTGGTATGATAAAATAAAAAATGTATGGGAAGGTACTAATGATGCAATTACAATGGAACCAGAATTTTGTACATGCAAATGTATGTGCAAATTTATATAGAATGAGCACATTTACATACATGGTATACTGGTTCAACTGACCTTCTCCAGAGATAACCCATGTTTAAGTGGAAATTCATCCTTCATTGAGAGTAATGTATGAAGAACCTTCTGGTTGTCATCATGTTCCTCTTCAAAGAGATGCGGGAGAATCAATTGCATCTTTTCCTCTAGCAATTGGAAAATCAAACTATCAGATATGGTATCTGGTTGCTAGCTTTCTTAAGCTCAAGTTGCAAAAATACTTGCATCTAGGCCAAGGGATTTACTTGCCTAGTTGGAGATAACATGCATCCAACAGCTTCCTGAGGCACCTATGAATTCCATCCAACCTGGTTGCTAAACTCCAGAGCTCCCATCTTGCAGTAGTGAAATCTGTGTGCCTATATAGCAGTCACCAGAAAGAACCCTGAAATAAGGATTTTAGTAAACAATGCACTCTAAACCTTGGCGAGGACACTCATGATTTCAAATCAAGGATATTGTTATGCCCTAAGTTTAACCCCATCTCTATAAGATCCAAGTTGGAGGAAATCTATATAAGAATTTAGGATAGCGACCTTTCTGTTTTTTCTTAAGCATTTTAAGCTGTTGCCATGGGATCATTTGAATCCAAATTAAACAAGGACTTAGGTCCATTGTCCTCATTTACAATTGGGTTTGGAGTTGAGATCGCTTTATTGCAATCTCATTTATATTCAGGTCTGTGGGGCACAATACCTTTTTCCAGTATTTGCTTGAAATCTGACGGTATCCGCTACCGGAGAAATCTAAGTTACAGTAGAAAAATATCATGCCCTCTCTTTAATATTATATCATAAATGTACTTCATCCACAAACTACAAGGAAACTACATTTTTCCAGTATTTGGTCGAAATCTAACAGTATCCCCTACTTGAGAAATCTAAGTTATGGTAGAAAAGATATTATGCCCTCTCTTTAATATCATATCAAAAATGTACTTCATCCATAAACATTAAGGAAACTACATGAATTTTTGACTTTATGTGCAGATCGAAGTTCAATATTAAGAGTTTAGCAATGGACTTGCTCTGTGGCAGCAATCATGCTTGTGATCAGAGAGCAGCATGCTACTGCACTTCTGACAATCCAGTATGCTGCTACATGGATATATGCCTTCACAGCTGCCGTTGAATTGATATCCATTGATATGTAATCTAGATGATGGCTCTCAAACTTGATGATGCATTTGGAAACTTTGATCATTTCTTCAACAAGGTAAATAAGGGCCTTGAAGTAACCCTTCAATCCCTTCATTTTTGCCGAGATATTCTGAAGTTGCTTGAGCAACAGAAGTGATAGAGCCAGGGGGTTTGTTCTAGACAATTGTAGGATCAGAGCAAACTCAGCATAGCTTACACCGACTGCTGCAAGCACAAGAACAGTCTTCACATTCCATGCATAGCTTTCAACCAACCTAAGCAGCACCATCGTTGTTTTATGCTTGTCGGTGTCTCTAGGGTTGTTACGCAACATCTGAAAATGTACCAACCATTGTTTTCCTAAACAGATACTTAAGATTGAAAGTTTTCGAGAGAAATTTTTTAATAAAAATTATGCAATTCTCCACTACATTGTGATACCTCTCTTGATATCCTGTGGATGACGTATCCTATTTCTTTGTCCTTGACGACGATCTTCATACCATTATCTCTGTCTACTGCAGTTGCCATCGAATTAGTAGGCACCTGAAGATATTATTGTTTTGTTTCAGCAAACTATATTTCATTTGATCCACTTTGATCTCAAATTGTAACTTGACTACCAAGAAAAATTGCCATTCTTGACACTTTTTCAGCTATTCAGTTGCATGATGAAATTTGAACTCAAAGTAAAACATGGCATTCTAAATGGGGCTTTAGAAAAAATGCTTTGAAAGACTTACTATGGATGTGATGACAAACCTAATTGTGTTCTCTGTCAGGCAGAGTAGAGGTATAGGATCAATGTAACAGCCATCTGGAACATGTGTCTCAAGAATTTTCTTGACGAGAGTGTCTTCGATGGAAGATATGTCCATAAGATATGATTATATGCCGGATCCTTCACTATTCTTTGGAAGATACTTCTGAATGAGCAGCTTCTGAACTATCTTGGACAATACCTGACTTCACATTGATGTCCAACGTTTGTAGCTTAGCATTGGTCCTGAGGAAAAACTAGGAAAGCATTTCTTCTAATCGAAGAAATGTGATTCCCCTCTTTATTCATGTTGAAACTTTATCTTTTTCCTTTCCTACTTGTTGCTTTGTTCATACCTGGAAATTTCTGCTAGTTCCTTGCTTATTTAAGCTTGGATGTTTTTGTAGTTTATCTGAAATAAATTATATTTTAATTTTTTTCCAAACATTGGGCTACAAGGGGACTCCCAACTGTAAAGATCTGGATCCAAATCATCCAATTCAGACACAATGATCATAAACTGCTCATTGTAATTTACCCAAATGGATATTGGTGCAGCATTCAATACCGCCAAAGTCTAGTTGAGAGGTAGTAATTCTCAAGATGTGGGTGCTATGCCAACAGTACAAACGGTTACTCTGTAATGTTTTAGATCCCTTTGAATTTATTCCAGTATCTATCTTTACCCAGCAAATAGAATCTTACTCCCTTTAAGCAAGAAAGAATTACACAGCACAAAGCTAAAGATATTTCCTTTGCCTTAACTTGTACTATTGACTTCTCTTACAATTCTGAGGTTAATTCCGTAGGTAGCCATAATATACTAATGCATACTGTGACAAGAAGGCTATGAGAATTAAACTAAGCTCACGCTCAAGATAGACCTGGAAACCCTCCTGCTCGTATTTTGATCAAACCTCAGGTGGTTGGTTCGTTTAGAAATTTCTAATTCTCTGAACATGTTTTTTCATTTTTAAATGGGATTTTTGTAATCATAATATCGACACCCACCCTTAATTGGTGTAGTTCTGAAGTATTACTGCGGTTGGAATTATATGCCCATGGTAGGATGAATTTTGATGTGTCAGTAGTAATGGTCATTTCCTTGCTGTGGATGAGAAAATTAGTGATAGGTAGAAAATTCATTTCTATCTTCTCATGTCATTAAGGAAAATTTTGGAAACTATTGATGATATGGATTCCATATGAATAATAAGTAAATGGTTAGGAATTTGCCATAAATTTTTCGATCCAGAGGAATTTTTCTCCCTTCTTTGAATAATGGCTAACCTACTCATTCCCCAACTCCACCTCTTAATTCCAACCATTGACAAGAAAGATAGGGCAATTTGCGCTCCTTGCATCATGCTTACCTTTTGTTAATAAAGGGAGAGGTAGTGTTTGCAAGTAAACAAAGGAATATAACGATAGTTTTCCTTTGGAGTTTAAGTAATGAGTGATTGTAAGTAATGCATTTAACTTGGGTCAAGATGTCTAGGCTTTAGCTTAATCCTTCTTTCGTTTCCCTTCCCCCCACAAAAAACAAAAAAAGGTAAAAAGGAAAGTTACGAATGCATTTGCTTTACCACGCGCCTTCCTTGTGCACTGCAAGTGGTCGAGTTCCTCGAGGGAAAAATAATTAAAGAAAAAACGGTATTTGAGTTGCAAATTAAAAGAAAGTCCAAAAAAGTATTAGTAGGCCTCTGAATACCGATGAGTCGTTGGGTTCCAAAGGATAGGACAGATTTTTATTTTAAGGTGGTGATAAAAGGAACAAGTTAAAAGAAACCATCATATTCAAGTAGGTTTTGGATTTTAAATATTTCCTAGGATATAAATATGAAAATGTATATTGCAACATACTTAGAACGTGCAGTTTCCACTTATGATTCCATTTAAAGGAGAAAGTAAAATACGTTAGTTGGAAATCAAAATCTACCGATTTAAAATCAAATTTATCCACTTAAAATCAAAACATACTCTATACCATAGATGGTATCACACTCTAGATGATAGAGTAGATACTTGGGATGTCTTGAGGGAGAGTTTTAGAAAAAATACTTTCCCATCAGCAAAACTAATCAATACAGGAGGGAAATCATAGGTTTTGCTCAACAAGATAGAGAATAATTTCATAATGCATGGGAGCGCTTCAAAGATTTATTACGCTTATATCCCCATCATCAAGTGCCAAGATGGCAACTTGTAGAAAGGTTCTACACTGGATTAAATGACAAGCACAGGCAAATAGTGGATGGAGCCTGTGCAGGAACCTTTCTTATAAAAACTAAAGATGAAGCTTAGGATCTTTTTGAGACCTTGAATGAGAATTCTATCCATTTAAATTCTACCTATTTGGATAGGAAACCTACTCTTATACAGCGAAAGATTGAGGCAATTGAGGCTAGGGATACCCAAAATTTGGCCTTCCAAATTCAATTGTTGAACCAAAACATGGAAAGGCTTATGACAAACCCTAGCCAACACACGCCAAATGCCTCTGCTTCCCAAGCTTCTGAATGCTCCATTTGCAATGGCAATACGCATGCTACTGTGGATTGTCATTTGGCCTCTCAATTCCCTGACCTTGTACAGGCGGACCTGAATGCCGCCCAAGGGTTCCGACCCAAACCTCGTAATGACCCTTTTTCAAATACTTATAACGAGGGATGGAGGAACCACCCCAATTTTTCATGGAGACAGGGGAATGTCTCTAATTCAGGAAATTACAGACTCCAACGCTTTCAGACTCAATGGTATAATCAACCTCCTATGCCTTCCCAACCATCCAAGACTTCTGAGATGGATGAGCTGAAAGCCATGCAGGAGAATCAAAGCATGATCATCCAATCTCATGACAAGGCAATCAATGAGATGAAATCACAAATTGGACACCTTGTCTAGGCCATGAGTAAAAGAGAGACTGGGAAGCTTCCCAGTTCATCTGAGGAGAACCCTAAAGGGAAAGGGATTATTTTTAGGGAGCAAGCCCAGGCGGTGACTACTCTGAGGAGTGGGAAAGAAATTTCCAAACATGATGCTCCTACAGTCCCACCTTCTGAAAAATCATCCACCTCGACTTTCAACCTCACTGGAGAAGAGCAGCCCAACTCTTCTCCGCTTGAAATCACCTCATCAAAAGAGGTTGTCCCTGTTCCCCCACTTACCCGACATGACAACCCTTCCACCCAGAGACCGAGAGTGCCCTTTCCAGAGCACTTATCTGACTCTAGGCAGACTTCTGCTGACTCATCTGGAGCCAAAGATAGGACGGGCGAAATAATGGAGACTTTTAAACAAGTGCAGATTAACCTGCCCTTGCTTGAAGCTATCAGGCAGATTCTGTCCTGTGCCCACTTTCTTAAGGACCTGTGCGTGAAAAGCGACAATCGAGGAAACAGGTCCAATCAAAAGTTGTCCTACCTGGTTCTGTTAACTCAATTATACAACATGGGATGCCCCTGAAACTCAAGGACCCAGGAGCCCCTTACATCTCAATGGTCGTTGGCGACCTACAAATAGACAAGGCTCTGCTTGATTTGGGTGCTGGGGTAAACATCCTTCCGAGCTATGTATATGAACAACTTGGAGGAGGCAATCTGAAGCCTTCCCCTGTAATCCTCCAAGTTGCAGATCGTTCTTTGAAGACACCACAGGACCTGCTGGAAGATGTCCTCGTGAGAGTGGAGGATTTCTTTTTCCCTGTTGACTTTCTAGTACTGGACACTAACCCTGCCAACAAACCAAACAAGCCCTCTATCATCTTGGGCCACCCTTTTCCTGCGACTTCTAATGCTTCAATTAATTGTCACACTGGGACGTTAAAAATGGGCTTTGGGAATAGGAAAATTCGGCTGAATGTGTTTGATGCTTATAAATAAGCTGGATTTGAGGATTATTCCCAAGTTGAGGTGGCAGATGATCTGATTGAAGAGACAACTCCTACAATTTTATGTGATGACCCCCTTTAGCATGTCATGCTAAATGAGCATTCCCATCTCTTGGAGGAATGTGAAGGGGATGTGCTAGAACTTGAGGAATTGCTTGGAGTTTCTACTGAGTCTCTTTCCCCATCATGTCTGCCTAAGGTAGATCTGCTACCTGAGATGGGGATTTCTATTAACCCCCAACCTTGAATTGAAACCCCTCCTTGACTCTCTCAAATATGTATTCCTTGGGCCAAATGATACACTCCCTGTAATCATCTCGTCTTCACTATTTGAAGTGCAAGAGGAAGCTTTGCTAGACTGCTTATCAAGGCACAAGGAAGCCATAGCTTGGACGATTGCTGATATTAAGGGTATAGACCCTACACTCTGCATGCATCACATTTATACTGATGATTCCATCAAATCCTTTCGAGACATGCAAAGACGTCTTAACCCCAACATGAGGGAAGTGGTTAAAAAGGAGATTCTGAAGTGGTTGGACGTTGGAATCATTTATCCCATCACAGATAGCAAATGGGTTAGTCAATCCATGTGGTGCCAAAGAAGGCAGGCTTCACTGTAGAAACAAATGACCAGGGTGAACAAGTGGTGACTAGACCCTCAACTGATTGGAGGGTCTACATTGACTACCGCAAACTGAACACCGCTACCCAGAAGGATCAATTTCCCTTGCCCTTTATTGATCAGATCCTTGAAAGATTGGTAGGGAAAAAGTATTTCTACTTTTTAGATGGATATTCTGGGTACAACCAGGTTGCAGTCTTCCCTGATGATCAGGATAAGACAACTTTCACTAGTCCTTACAGCACTTTTGCGTTCAGGCATATGCCATTTGGATTATGTAATGCACCTGCAACTTTCCAGCGGTGTATGATGTTCATTTTCTCGAACATGATTGACGAATGCGTCGAGGTTTTCATGGATGACTTCTCCATTTACGGCTCATCTTTCGACCAGTGTCTCCTGCAATTAGAGAATGTGCTGAAGAGATGTAAGGAGACTAGTTTAGTCCTCAGCTGGGAGAAAAGTCACTTTATGGTACAGAAAGGCATTGTACTTGGGCATGTTGTGTCTAAAAGGGGCTTGGAAGTAGATAAGGGTAAAGTTGATTCTATTTCCAAACTTTCATTCCCTACGAATGTCAAACAGATTAGATCATTTCGGGGCCATGCAGGTTTTTATAGGCGATTCATTAAGAATTTCAGCAAAATTTCTAGGCCACTTTGCAACTTATTGGCGAAGGAATCTTCCTTCGATTTTGATTCAAAGTGTGTAGAGGCTTTTCATACGCTGAAGGAGGCCTTGACCTCTGCGCCTATTCTCCGAGCTCCTCACTGGACACTCCCATTTGAGCTGATGTGTGACGCTTTGGATTATGCTATGGGAGCTATTCTTGGACAGAGGGTTGAGGGAAAATCACATGTGTTGCATTATACTAGCAAGACTTTAACTGAAGCACAGCAAAACTACACAGTCACTGAAAAGGAATTACTTGCTATAGTTTTTGCTCTGGAGAAGTTTAGGTCTTATCTTCTTGGATCCAAGGTGGTCATTTTTACTGATCATGCGGCAGTGAAACATCTCATTGCCAAGAAAGACTCTAAGCCATGTTTAATTAGATGGATTCTACTCCTTCAAGAGTTTGACTTGGAGATTTGTGAAAAGAAAGGAGTGGAAAATGTAGTGGCTGACCACCTGTCTCACCTTCTCCTTGATGACTCTTAATCTAGAGACATCCGCAAGACATTTCCTGATAAAACTCTTATGGCGGTAACACCAACTTCACCCTGGTATGCGGATACAGTTAATTACTTGGTCACTGGAGAAACCCCTACCTCTTAGGATGTGCAAAAATGGAAGCAATTCATTTCCCAAGCTAGATTCTTTCATTGGGAAGAGCTAGAATTATTTCATATTGGACAAGACCAAGTTTGGAGACGATGTGTGCTTGAAGAAGAGTAACAGAGTGTGTTGAGATTTTGCCATGAGCTTCATTGTGGAGGACACTTTGGTGCTAAAAAAATAGCTTTTAAGGTTCTCCAATCTGATTTTTTGTGGTCTTCTTTATTTAAGGATTCCCATTACTTTGTTAAGGCATATCTCAGATGTCAACGGACTGGAACGATTAGGAAGTGGAATGAGATGCCCCAACACCCTATCCAACCTATGGAAATTTTTGATGTTTGGGGGGATAGACTTCATGGGTCCCTTCCCTTCATCCCATGGATTTGAATATATCTTGGTGGTAGTGGATTACGTCTCCAAGTGGATAGAGGCCATTCCTACGTGCACAAATGATCACTCTGTGATTTTGAAATTTGTGAAGGCCAATATCATATCTTGCTCTGGCTGCCCCAAGACGATTATAAGTGATGGGGGACTTCAATTCCGGAACCATCACTTCAATCGGCTACTCAGGAGTCTAGGAGTAACTCACAAGATTGCTACCCCTTACCATCCTCAGACTAGTGGTCAGGTTGAAGTGTCAAATAAGGAGCTCAAGAACATCTTAGAAAAGATTGTTAGGCCAGATAGGAAGGACTGGTCCCAAAAGCTCGATGATGCTTTATGGGCTTATCGAACGGCCTACAAAACCCCTTTGGGTATGTCTCCCTTCCGAATTGTGTACGGGAAAGCGTGCCACTTATCCGTTGAACTTCAACATAGGGCACTTTGGGCTATCTGAAGTGTTAACATGTATTTAGAGTAAGCTGGTAAAGCACATTTACTGGTGTTGACTGAGCTTGAGGAGCTGAGGAATGACGCTTATGACACCTCCCAAGCTTATAAAGAGAGAACGAAGGTCTTGCATAATAAATATATCCTTAGAAAGACCTTTGAGCCCAATCAACAAGTCTGACTTTTCAATTCCAGACTTAAGCTATTTCCAGGAAAATTGAAATTACATTGGGATGGGCCTTACATTATCACCAAGTATTTCCGCATGGGGCTGTAGAGATCAAGAACCCTTCCTCTTCAGCACCACCCTTCACCATCAACGGCCAACGATTAAAACCTTATGTAATTTTGGATGGCCATCTGATGTAGGAATTATCATCAATTTAATTTGTTTATTACTCGAAAATTGAAAACATTCCGAGGTCGAACTCAGGGAGCAAACTCGATTTTAAAAGCAGAAAAATCATAATTCACAATACTGTAATGTTTTACAAAAAATGTAGAGACTAAAAGTAGAATTTTCTTCTCTTTTTTTTTTCTTTCTCTCCTTTTTTGCTCTCTCTCTCTTTTCTTTTCTCTGTCTTTAGATGTCTGATTCTAGGAATCAAACGCCTTAAGTAGCGTTTGCTACAGTGCTGTTGCTACTTCTCCTTGGCTTCTTCTTCTCTTCTTTTCCTCCTTGCTTGATCTTCCTCTTTGCGATGGCTCCCTCCTCTTTTCTTCTTTGGCTCTGCTTCTGCTTCAGCTCCTTCTTTTGTCTTCTTTTTCTTCCTTTCCTTCTGCACCGTGCCTTCTTCTTCTTCAGCTCCTACTCCTGCGACTAAGTCCTCAGCCTCTTCTTCTCCTCTTCCTCTTCTTCTTCTTCTTCTTCTTCTTCCCTGCACAGGTACATGGTTAAGCAAAACCTACCCCTACCCTTCCTGCGTTTCTCTCTCTCCATTTCTCTCTTCGGTTCGCTCTCCCAGAGCCTGCTCGGGTATACAGGTCGGGTTGGCGCGCCCGTGACCAGGCCCACCAACGTGTGGTGGTGGGTGAGGTGTGCAGGGTTATCGGGTCAGGTCAGCCAGGTCCACGGAGGAGTGAGCGCGGATGAGGCGGTGAGTAGGCGAGGGGACCTCACCCTGTGTCAGGAGGCGATAAGCCCCTGACACTTTTTCAATTTAAGCGCCCGCACCTGCTCGAAAACTCACGAGGTAGGACTAAAGTCCCACCTGCTTCTGCCTGCGCACCCGCAGCAGATGGCGCGTTCAATTCCAACTGCAGTTGAGGTCCCTAACGCCAATTGAAGACCTGGTCGAGTGCGCGAGGGGAGTCCGCGCGACCTGGGCTTGTGACCTGGGGCTGGGGAGGTCTGGAGCTGCTTGCAAGCCTACTCCAAGCTCGACGTCAATGGCGGAGGTGGTCGCAACCTTGAAATCACGATCACGGCCTTGCAGCCCTGTCAGATACCTTGGGGAGCTTCGCCAAGGTGTGGCGAAAGTGGCCCAGGGGTCAGTGTGGCATGAGGTCTGCTGTGTGTGTGTGTGTGCCTAGGGCACACTGTGTGCGTGCAGGTGGGTGTGTTCGATGGAAGGAAACAGTGGGTGGCACGGTGAGTGGAAGGGCGAAAGATGATTAGTGGGAGGTGGTGAAGCTTAGGGACCGATTGGCGAGGGGTGAAATGGTCTGTGGTGGTGGAATGGCCTCGTCGGAGTTGGTGGTCGGAGGTAGAGAGGGTGATGGTGGACTGTGGTGTCGAGGGGTCGAAAGATCAAATTAACAGAGGGGAAATAAAGAGGAGAGTGAGGGAAGCTTATCTAATCGAGTCCAGAGCGAAGGGGGAAGGCTGATGGCGAGAGGCTGGTACTACCGTCACAGGAGACGAAGGTGCCAGGGGTAGAAGACAACGACGAGAAAGAGGGGTTGGAGGGTGCCTGCTGGTACGGTGCGGTGCGGTGGAGCTGGCTCTGCCACTGGTATGGTGGCAGAGCAACGAGAAAGGAGAGGAGGAGTCGCTGGAAGCTCTAGGCAGATGGCCGGAGTTGGGAGGAGATGAATTGGAGGGGGATCTCAGGCCAAATCGAACTTGAAGGATGGAGCATGGTGTAGCACTCCTTAAATAGGCAAAGGCCGGCCGAGAGGCGCATGAGAGCGGCGGGAAAGTCACGTCAGAGGGATGGTCAATCGGACACCCATACCTCTCGCGTGTTCACACGAGAGGTATGGTGGGTTTCAGGGCATGGGGAGCCGCCCATGCGGTAGGGGGCTCCACAGGGAGCTCCCCTTTCAAGTCTAGTGGCGGCTCCCCATGCAGGTGAGGCGCAAACCTCCACGCAAAGTTGCCGGAGGTATGGCCTCAGCTGTGGATGGCAGAGGAACCGGAGTGAAGAAGAAGACGAGAAAGTTGAGTGGGTAATCGCAAGGGTTTCAAAAAGTTAAGGGTCAGAAAGTAATTTTTGAGGACCAAATTGCAAAGTGGGTCAAGATAACCTTCCGTTATGTCCAAATTTTGGTATAAACCTAATTTTGACATAAGGAATCCAATGGTGAAGTTGGATTTTAGGTTTGAACATGTTTGACTGAACATTTTGCACAAAAATCCAAATTAGGTCAAAAATTGGATATGGACCTCAATCTAGGTCAAAACAGGTTTCAAAAGCCAAATTGAAGGTGCTAAACCCTAGAGGATATTTTTCCATGAATTTTAAAGGGTTTAGTTTATTTTTATCTTGCCTAAAACTTTGTGAATTAAAGTGGATTTGTTTTAGGGTTACAAAATGTCATTTAATTCCTGGATTTAGTCATAACCCTTTTCTGACCAAACCATCCTACTTTTTCTCTTATTAAGTTCACTTGACCTATGTATAGACCCTTAGAAATCCCATTGATGCATTGCAATGGTAAAATTACAGTTTTACCCCTAGTGTCATGTTCTATTCTCATATTAACAATTCCCTGAATTAGGCCTTTCCTTAGGTTATGTAGGAGCTTTTGTTCACTTTATTAGGTTAAAATGTGCTAGTTAGGGTTCATGATGAGGTTCTCATCACCATCTGGTTGACGAGGTCACTCTTGAGGAGCCTTAGCTCCTTTCTCTTCCGCCTCAGGTAATATCTTCCCTTGGTCATTCTACTTTCAATGCAGACATTGTTTAGACTAGGCATGGGGGGATAGGACCTGAGGCATCTGTACATAGCATTTATACATAGTGCATTCATGCATTTAGTTTAAATATTCTACATTGCACACATTAGTTAAAAGAAGAAAACATTTTACATTATTGAGCTTAATTGGCTGGATCCTGCATTCTTAGGTAGACCAGAACTTTAGGTTAGATTATGTTGACTCTAGGTGTCTGACTTTAGAAGCTAAGTTGAAGTACTAGGTCTATACCTTTAGGGTCCTTTGTGGACTTAAAAACACAAGTAGGAGTTAAGTTGCAGACCATTCCTCAAGAGGTTGAGGAAGGAAAGCTAGGAATTGAGTTAAAGGCTAGGTAGTACCTAATGTCTTTTTCTACCTTCTGGTTTTCGGGTCCTCGTAACCAAAGCATCCATAATTCACACACACTTGGTCTTGTGTAAATAGTGATCACCCTAATTCCTTTCTTGGAGAAAATTTTGGTTCGCTTAGTTCTAACTTAGGAGAAGCTTGAAAACACAAGTTGATTGGAAGAGTTCCTGCCGTAGGAGAGGTGGAGTACATACTCACCTTGAGGATGCGATGATAACATGTCGCCTCCTCAGCGCTTGTCTCTTAGGATATCCATCCTATTGGGGGCATGTAAGTGCATTGTGTGGTTCAAATACCATGGGTAGCCTTATCTCGAAGTGCCGATTGCCACAGGCCTGAATTCTCTTTAGAAATCCATGGGCAATACTATCTCGAAGTGTCGATTGCCAGGAGTTCTTGGGGTCACTATGGGCGGTGCTATCTCAAAGCATCAAAAGTCAGGAACCTTTCGAGGTTTGGTGATGGGGACAATAAATCCGGCACAAACCGTGCTAATAGCTTATCTAAAGTTAGACTTAAAGGAATCAAACAAAAAAATTATATATTAAAAAAAAAATCTCTTTCTTACTGTCTTTCCTGGTTGGCAATCAAACTAACCTCAAATAACTCGAACCAATGCACATACATAGATGCTTTAATCTCTAGGACTAATAAACCCTAGGGTAGAGTTAGAAATCAGGGAAACCTGTGTCTGCAACTCGTCTTTAGTCGACCTAGTCTGTAATGTAGCAATTACTTGGGAACCTTAGGTCTAAAGTCTGAACTTAACATTTTTCTAAAGGAAGATCGATTGAGTTGGTTAGTCCACTTGAAGAGTTGGGTCATTGCTTGAATTTGCTAGGGACTAGCAAATCAAACTAACCTCAAATAACTCGAACCAATGCACATGCACAGATGCTTTAATCTCTAGGACCAATAAACCCTAGGGTAGAGTTAGAAATCAGGGAAACCTGTGTCTGCAATTCGTCTTTAGTCGACCTAGTCTGTAACGTAGCAATTACTTGGGAACCTTAGGTCTAAAGTCTGAACTTAATATTTTTCTAAAGGAAGATCGATTGAGTTCGTTAGTCCACTTGAAGAGTTGGGTCATTGCTTGAATTTGCTAGGGACTAGCAAAAACTAGGCAACGGGGCATTTGATGAGCCCATATTTGTGGGCTAATTAGTTTATTAAATGCCTAGGAATTAGATTAATATTGGCATATAAATTGCATACAATAAGATGTAAATAGATTAGTCTAATTATTCATTTATTTACATATTTCATGCATTACATTCATACTTAGAATTCATTTAGAATAGCATGCATTAAAATAGTTAATCTTTTAAGTTGCATTACATGCATTATTTGATTTCACATTTCTTTTAAGGGCTTGTACATAAATAACCCTTATTTAATTTCTTTATTTTATCTCCAACGGATGCATGCAGGAAAGTGCATCGGCTAAATGCACAAGCGACAATCGTGGATCTTTGTTCCCACGATCTACGTCGCTTCACCTCTTCTTCAACCAATGTCTGCCTCCACTGCCTGCACTCCTCTTGTAGCATAAAAAAAGGGAGAGCCTCAACCGGGCTCTACAGGCCACCACCATCCCGACCCACCACTGCACAGAGCTTTTGAGCTTCTTCACATCACCACCGCCGGCCTCAACCGTGTGCACAAGTCCACACTACCACGGGCAGGTAGGGTGACAGACCGCCATGCCATCCATGGCTTGTGCAGTTTACCGCAAGCGTGTGCCTGAAGGCCATGCAGTTAACACCAACACCACTGCTAGTAACCACCGCCAGCAACCATCCACGCCAGTTAAGATGTCTGGGAATCATCCCAGACGTCTAACCTCCACATTCCTCTTTGTTTTTCTACCCTCTACGTGAACCAACAAAAAACGAACCCATCACCATCTCTTCCACTTCAACACCAACAACTCCCCTCCCCTCCGCGTGCACAACCGCAACGTGCATCACCTCCAGCAGGCGCACCTTCTCCTCCGAGCACGCGCGACCAACACACACTTCGCCAGCGCCTCCGTCACCCTCGCAACTCCAGCACCTGCGGCCAACGTGTAGCCAAGCACGCAGCACCACATCCTCCAGCCCGCAACAGTAGCTGTGACCTTCAGCACCTCTCCGCGTGCGACTTGCAGCGCCAGCGCACACTTGCAGTGTCCGCGTGCCCGCCCCTGCGCGCCAGCTGCAGCGCCCGCACACGCCTCCGCGCCTCCTCTAGCAAGCGCAGCCAGCAGCCACCGCCGGAACCCACCTTCACCGGAGCTCCGTCCGACCAGCTCCAGCCACCTCGCAACTCGCCGCCGCCACCGTCGAGAAGCCCTCGGTCTAAAGATCTTCCTCCGAGCTTCACACCTCCAGCCATATCCTCCTCCTTGCACACGGACAAGGGGAAGTTTTCCCCTGTTTTGCTACAGTAAACCACCTATTAGTTTTTACGATTCATGCCATTGTGAACTTCATTTTCTGATTTAATTATTATGGTGATTTTATGTAAAGAACCTCCCTCTTTCTCGTAAATACAATACTAGCATGTTAAAGTCTTATTACCTCAATTGAAAAGCAATTTTGGCTTGATTTCTTGACGAAATTAATAGTGAACATCGATTTTTGACCCTTGCGAGTTTAAATAGGCCATTGCCTCCCTATGAATACGACCCACTCCAATTGAGTGGTTATTTTAATTGTTTAGTCGATTTTTCCACCACTTGCATACTACAACAACATGTTATTTTATATGTGAAACAACAAAAGCAAAAGTCAACTTGTCAGCGGTCATATTCCGACACCAGTTGGTCGATTGACCAGTTACACACCTACTCCACGGAGACTTGCTTTCCCTCTATAAGGGCCCTGATGGAAGCTAGAGTCAGCTTCCCTATATCGCGAGCAAGCTCATTCCAGATCCGGCCCATAGACGGGTCCCTAGCAAAGAAGTCCATGAACACATCGGCGTTTAGCCTCGACCCTCTTACCCCTTCCGCAGGTTCCTCCACGCCCTCCAACTCTGCCATCCGCAAGCCCCACTTGGATGCAAGCTCTTGGGCTTCAACGAGGTCGTTCTTCAGCTTTGCCACAACCACCTCCGCCTTCTCTAGACTTGCTCGCATGGAGGCAACTCTATCGATGGATGCTCTTAGGTGGACGCGCTTCTCCTAGAGAGCATTCTTCTACACCTGCATAGAGGAAGAGTGCGCAGTCTTGAGCACCTACACTTCCTCCTTCAAGGAGGTAACTTTGTCATGAGCGGCTGAGAGGCACTCAGACATATCCCTCAGGCCACCAGGTGGGCGCGATGCTTCCTTATGAGCTACTCCCTTAGTTCCTCCCTAGAGGCAGATGCTTTCCACAATAGGGAGCGAGTCTTCTCCAACTCCCCCTTCAGTCGGCCTGCTTGACTGGCGTCCTCTTGCTGGGAACGGACCATCGCTCTGCCTCTTCTACCGCCTCCTCTGCCTTCTCCCACAGAGCAACAACCTCCGCCACTTGTCAAAGCAATTGTCGATGCTCCGCTTTGGCCGTGATGACCCATTGAACTGCCAGGTTCACCGCGTTGCCTAGACTAGCCGGGGTAGGAAGGTCCAGGGGAACACCACCACGAAAAATGCAGTGCGAACCAAGCATCTCCGCCTAAAAACCACCAACGCATCAGAATACAAGTAGCCCTAGCCAAAACAAATAGGAACCAAAAACAAGCCTCACGAGCTTACCACGCACATGCAATAGAAGAACACGTGGTTCTAATCCATCCCTCAAGGCCAAGAAGTGGCCTAAGACACAACTTCATTCAGGTGTGATGGGAACACCATCATGAGCCATAACTAGCTCATTTTGACCTAATTAAGTCAATAAATGCTCCTACATAACCGCCAAAAAGTCACAAGTCATTGCATAATCATTCTGAAAGAAAAATAAGAAACTAGGGTTAAAACTGTAATTTTACCATCTCATCGTGAATGCAGTACAACCACGGGTTTTCTCAAAGGTTGAATGAAGGTCAATTGGTCTTAAAAAGATAACAAGTGGGATAAGACAGACAGAAAATGGTTTGCACGTGTTCTGAGAATTAAATGACTTTTGAAACCCTAAAAATAAAACTGTTTAATTAACTGAGGTTCCGATCAGGTTAAAATTCACCTAAACTCTCTAAAATTCATAGAAAAATATTCTCAAGGTTTAAAACTTTCAACTTGACCATCATAACCCATTTTGACCAAAAATAGAACCATAGACAGACATTTTCCCTAATTTGGGTTTTAGCATAAATTACTAAGTCAAACATGGTCAAAATCAAAATTCAACTTCACCATTGTATTCCTTAAGTCCAAATTAGGTTTGTACCAAAATTTTGACCCAAGATGAATTTGTCTTGACTTAGTTTGCAAATTGGTTCTGTCTAATTTCATTTCTACCCTTAATTTTCAAAATCCTTTGAAATAGGCCCCGAACTTTGTCGTCGTTCTGAAAAATAGGTCCCTACTGCCATTAAACCTATTCCTACTTGCTCCGACGATCTCAAAAAGGAAAGAACTCCCTGATTTCTTGACGAATCCCTTTCAAATTTAAAAGGAAAGTTCATCAAGAAATTCCCTTCCTTTTGGACCTAACTCTAAGCCATGAAACCTACCCAATCTCTCATGTGAACGAATGAGAGATTTGTTTATCAAGAAACTTCCAACTTTGGCGAGCTTTCCAAGCTTGGAGAGCTTGCTTCCCAAGCTCTAACCGACCTCTGATGACCTATAAAAGACTCCCCATATCACAACGGATTTCCCAAGCTTGAATTCGGCTAGAGATTCCCTCTAATTCCTCTCCCCTCCTCCGTCCGATTTTCTCTTCAAGCTCCGGTGATCTTCCCTACTTTCCCTCGTCATTTGACGACAACACCAATGCAGACTCTTCCTCCTTGTCTTCTTCCGCGTCGCGTAGCACCCGCCGGTGTGCCTGCCCCCTTCATCCTCGCCAATCACCTCTCTCTGAGCAGCTTCATCTACGACGTCGACCACACCTCGCCCCAATGCCAACTCCTCTCCCCTTCGTCTGCCTCCCCTCCTAAATAACTCCTCGACTTCCCCTCTTTATTTTCAAACCCTCGCCGCCTCATTTCGACCGCCGACTTGCCCCGCAGCCCTCCGCCTTCCACCTCGCCAGCGTACCTTCGGCGAGATCACATGGACACTACACTCCACCAATCCAGCTGCCGTTCATCTCCACACCTCCGTCGTGTTCCAGAGAGCAAAAGCCCTCTGATCTTTGAGGCTATTGGCCTCCCCACTACTCCGCCGAACACCACACTGTCGCACCTTACATTATGTCACCGTCCGGCCACCTCACGCATTCCCACACCTCATGAACACCACCGTTCAATTCCCCACCTCACGACGAAGCTTATGAACTATTTTAACTAGGGATTTTATCCCGTTTTCGTGTTTGCAGGTCCCAGGTCTTTGCCGCCATTATTGAAGCTTGAAGCGAAGCTCGAAGCTTGCTTCAAGCACCTGCTGGTTGCTTCATTTCGCGGTGTTTTAAAGTTATGTTTGTTGCAGTATATTGCGAAAAGCGATTATCAGTTTATTTCAATTTATTACTCGAAATTTTAAAATATCCCGAGGTCAAACTCAGGGAGCACACTCTGATTCTAGAAGTATACAAATTCATAATTTACTATGATATACCATTTTACAAAAAATTTAAGAGAGAGAATGAACAAAAAATCCTTTCTTCTTTTCTTTCTTCTCTTCTCTCCTTCTCTTTTCCTTTTCTTCTTTCTCTGCCTTTCCCTTTTCAAAGAATCAGATGCCTTATTAACCCTGTTTCTACAGTGCCTCCTTCTTCTTTCTTCAGTTGTCTTCTCGGCCTTCCTGTCTTCTTCTTCTTTTCTTCTTGAGCTACTACGGCTCTTTTCTTCTTCTCTGTTGTGGGTGCTTTGCAGCTAAGTCCTCATCGCTCCTCTTCTTCTTCTTCCCCACCTGTTCCCTGCACACACGAGTGCAAAACCTACCCCTACACTTCCCCGCGTGCACTCTCTCTCTATTTCTCTCTTCGCTCTCCCAGAGCCAGCCAATCGGGTATTCAGGTTGAGTTACACACACCCGGGTCTAGGCGCAACGGCATGGGTGGTGCGCGAGGAGTGCAGGGTAAACGAGTCAACCAGGTCTACATAGGTGTGGTCGCGAACGAGGCAGGCGGAGTGGGCGAGGGACCTCACCCCGTGTTACTTGAGGCGAATAGGCTAATGCACAAATTCAATTTGAACGTCGCAGCATACCTCTGAGTTTACGAGGTGGGACTAAATGTCCCACCCGCTTCGCGCGCGCTGCAGTAGCAGGTGTTCCCTCTGATTACGAAGCTGCAGGGGGCTGCGGCTTCAATTGGTGGACTGGAGTCGTGCGTGAGGATGTTCTGCGCGACCTAGGATATCCACCTGAAGCTGGTGAAGTCTGGAGCTCGCTTCAAGCTCTGCTCCAATGGCGAAGGGCCGTCAGAACCTGAAAGCATCAAAACGGCCTCGCAGCCCTCTCAAAGCACTTAGGTAGCTTCGTCGTGTCAAGGCGAAGGTGGTGCAGTGGGTGGCATGGTGCGGGGGCGCCTGTGTGAGGTTGCCTAGGGCACACTGTGTGAGTATGTGTGGGTGTGTTTGGGGGTGTGTTTGGGTGAGTGGAGTGGTGTGAGTGAGGGGAAATGTTGAGTGGAGTAAGGCGATGCTTATTGACTTGTCGGCGAGGGGTGGGACGGCCTGTGGAGGTGGAGCGACCTCACCGAAGTTGGTGGCCGAAGGTGGAGATGATGGTGGTGGTAGTGGTAGTCGATGGATCGAAACTCAAAATTGATAAGGGGGAAATAAAGAGGGGAGGAAGCGGAAAAGCTTTTACCTAGCTAAGCGGAAGAAAAGGGGCAGGAGGCGGACGACTCAATTCTACCATCGCCGGAGACGATGCCCTGTAGGGAAGATGACAGCGACGAGGAAGAGAGACTGGAGGGTGCCTACTGGTATGGCAAGGCTCGACAAACGTCGGCGGAGCTAACCCTGCCACTAGTATGGTGGTAGGGCGACGAGAGAGGAGGAGGAGAGTCGCCGGAGCCTGCGGGCGAATGACCGGAGGAGGAGACAAAGTCTGGGGGTTTTCTTCGGCCAAAATAGGCTTCCCCAACCAGCAGCCCCAGTCGCTTCTTAAATAGGTGTTGGCGAGGAGAAGATCTCGAGGAGGAAGCGTGGGCAGCTCATCGGAGAATGGCCGGAGAAGAGAGCCATTCCTCTCGTGCGTTCGCACGAGAGACATGGGCATCGGCAGGGCATGGGAGGGGGCCATGTCGAAGAGGACGACGCAAAGGACCCCCCCTCATTTCTGGGGCCGGTCCCCATACCCTACGCGGTGCCATCCTCCGCGCAAAGTCGCCGGAGGTATGGGCAGCTGCGCGGGGTGGTAGAGGGACCATTTTGCAAAGAACGAAGGGAAAGCTGGGGGGCAAAGTGTAAGGGTTCAAAAAGTTAAGGGTCAAAAAAAAATTCTTGAGGATCAATTTGTAAAGTAGGTCAAAATGGCCTTCCCTTAAATCCAAATTTTGGTACAAACCTAATTTGGACCTAAGGAATCAAATGGTGAAGTTTGATTTTAGGTTTGACCACGTTTGACCAATCAATTTGCATAAAAACCCAAATTAGGTCAAAAATTGGGTATGGTTCTTAATATAGGTCAAGATAGGTTCCAATGGCCAAATTGAAGGTTCTAAACCCTAGGGGATGTTTTTTCATGAATTTTATAGGATTTAATTGATTTTTATCTTACTTGAAACTTTTTGAATTAAAGCGGGTTTGTTTTAGGGTTACAGAATGTCATTTAATTCCTAGAAATTGATATAACCCTTTTCAGATCAAATCATCTCACTTTCTTTCTTGTTAAGCCCATTTGACTTGTGTTTATACCCTTATACATATTATTTGTGTACTGCATTGGTAAAATTACAGTTTTACCCCTTGTGAGTTACTTTATGCTCAATTTTATAGTTCTTTGATTTAGGATTTCCCTTAGGTTTTGTAGGAGCTTTTGTATACTTATTTAGGTGAAAATGTGCTAGTTAGGGTTCATGATGAGGCTTTCATCACCTGCAAACCCCAGGCAAGGTTCCAGGAGTTGCGGAACACTTCCAAGAACATGCTCACGTGGTCAATTAGAGTTGTTGACCGTTCCTTGCATGAGAATTAGACTAAGGCATCCATTGCAAGCACACGCGAAGAAGCGGGAGCAGATAGTCCCACATCGGTTGTTGAGGAGCGTCCGCCATTGCATAAATTGTATTTGTGCTTTAGGCTTATCGCCTCAGCAAGCACAGGGGGTGAGGACCCCGCATGCCCCCCTCAAGCGCCTCGTCCGTGACATCTCCCCTGCAGACCTGGTGCGCCCGATAACCCACCTAAGCCCTGCACTCCTCAGCTGCGACCCACGCCCGCAGCCCTGGTCCTGGGTACGCTCTAGGTTCGATTACGAGTATACCCGATACTGTTGAAGGCTCTGGGAGATCGTGACCCGAGAGAGAAAGAGAGATTGTGCAGGGTAAGGGGAGGGTTTTACTGCTGAAGACGTTGGCTGACACTTAGCCAATTTGAGAAGTTCCCCTCCCCAATGAGAAGAAGGAGAAGGAAGTAGAAGAAGAAGAAGAGAAGAGGGAGCAACAGCAGAGAAAGATGAGAAAGAAGAAGAAGAGACCGAGAGAAGAGAAAGAAGGCTGTGTACTGTAGCATCAGACATTTAAGCCGTCTGATTAACCATTCAACCATCTGATAATTGATTTCTAAGCTTTATTTGATTGATACTGTTGAAAAATTTACTGTTATTGTGAGGGGTATTTGGTGATTCCAATCACTATTTTACCTCATTTTTTTTGCACTATTGACATCTGTTTTCACTTCTATATCATTATTGTTTGAAGTATTATTACAAATTACTTATATTGCTTCTAAATTACAATTCTTGAGATTTAAATTTCATATTGCTTCCTATGTTCAACCTTGGAACTTTTTCGAGTAATAAAATTTATTTGTTTAAACACTATTTTGGCTATACTGCAATGCAACTGATAATCGTCGTTCGTCGAGTTTTAAAAATATGTTCGTTGTAGTATTACCACGAAAAACAATTATCAAATTTTGTTTATTTATTACTCGAAATTCAAAAACATTCCGAAGTCGAACTCAGGGAGTAATTTGGTATTTAGAAGCAGAAAATCACAATTCTCAAATATGTTCAATACTGATGCAAGTAAGATAAATGCTAGAGATAAAAGAAATAGATTCTCTCTTTTTTTTTCTTCTTCTCTTCTCTCTTTCTTCTTTGCTTTCTCTCTTCTCTTCGTTCTCTGTCTTCAAACATCTAATTCTTTGAATCAGACGCCTTAGCTGCCTTTTGCTACAGTATCGCGCCTTCTTCTTCCTTCCTTCTCTTTGGCTTCTACTGCTCTGACTTTGGCTGCTTCTTCTCCTTCTTCTGCTTTCTTCTTCTCTTTCTCTGCAACTAAGTCTTCAGCTGCAGCTCCTTCCTCCTCTCTTTCCTTCTTGGCTTCTTCTTCTTCTCTTCTTGCACTGTGTTGCACCTCCTCCCTCTTCTTCTTCTTCGGCTCCTTCCTCTACCTTCTTCTTCTTCTTCGGTGTAGCTAAGTCTTCAGCTTCTACTTCCTTTAGCTACTGCACCTCCTCTTCTTCTTCTTCTTCTTTTCTTCTTCCTCGCAGCTGCTTCTCTTCCTCCTTCTTCCCTGCACAGCACAGAGAAGCAAAACCTACCCCTACCCCTACCCTCCCCGCGTCTCTCTCTATTTCTCTCTTCGCTCTCTCAGAGCCAACCGAGTAATCGGGTCGAGTTACACGCGCCCAGGTCCAGGCGCATCGGTGTGGGTGGTGCGCGAGGAGTGTAGGGTAAACAGGTCAGCCAGGTCAGCGTAGCATGGGTCGCGGATGAGGCGGGTATACGGGAGAGGGGACCTCACCCCGTGTTCGGAGGCGAAGAGCCTATAGCAATTTTTCAATTTATGCTACTGTGTCTACTCACTCACTTTCAAGGTGGGACTAAACGTCCCACCCACTTCGTGCACGCTACAACAGCAGGTGTTCCCTATGATTGCGAGGCTGCAAGGGGTTGCGGCTTCAATTGGTGGACTGGAGTTGTGCGCAAGACCAACCTTCACCTTCTAGACCTGGGGGCCTGGAGCGCTGAGGCCTGGAGAAGCTTGCAAGCTTGCTCAAAGCTTGGCTCCAATGGCGAAGGTGGCTCTGAACCTGAAAACACAAACACGGCCTCGCGGCCCTGTCAAATGCCTTAGGGAGCTTCACCAAGGTATGGCGAATGTGCAGAGGTGGTCAGCGAGGTGTGGGAACGCCTGTGGGAGCATGCCTAGGGCACACTGTGGAGGTGCAAGTGGGTGTGTTCGGGGGGTGGTTCGAGTGAGTGGCGCGGTGAGTAGAGTGAGGGGAAATGATCAGTGAGGTAAGGCGGAGCTCGTGGGCTTGTCGGCGAGGGGTGGGACGGCCTGTGGTGGTGGAGCGACCTCGTTGGAGTTGATGGCCGGAGGTGGAAGCGATGGTGGTGGTAGAGGCAGTCGAGGGATCGAAAGTGCAAATTAAGAGAGGGGAAATGAAAAGGGGAGTGAGAGGTACTTAACTGACAGGTTTAGGACGAAAGGGGGAAGCGGAGGGCGAGCGGCAGGTACTGCCGTCGCCGGAGATGAAGAAGCCCAAGGGAGAGATGACAGCAACGACGAAGAGGGTCAGAGGGTGCGCGCTGGTACGGCGCGGCGCGGAGGAGCACGACGGAGCTGGCTCTGCCACTGGTACAGTGGCAGAGCGACGAGAAGAGGGAGGAAGAGTCGTCGGATGCTTCAGGCTGTTGGCCGGAGTAAGGAGGAGACGAATTTGGGGGAGTTCTCTAGCCAAATTAAGCTTGAAGGAAGCAACACAGTCTGCGCTTCCTTAAATAGGCGTAGGCAGAGCGGGAAGCGCACAGAGACGACAGGAAAACCACGTCGGAGGTAATACCAGAGGGAGATCCATACCTCTCGAGCGTTTACACAAGAGGTATGGTGGGTTTCAGGGCATGGGGAGCTGCCCATGTGGTAGGGGGCTTCGTAGGGAGCTTCCCTTTCAAATCTGGGGGCGACTCCCCATGCAAGCGAGGAGAAAACCTCCGCGCAAAGTCGCCGTAGGTATGGTCCCTGCTGCAATGGCAAAGGGACCGAAATGAAGAAAGAGACGAAGAAGTTAGGGGGGATTTGCAAGGGTTTCAAAAAGTTGAGGGTCTGAATGTAATTTGGAGGACCAATTTGCAAAGTGGGTCAAGACGACCTTCCCTTAGGTAAAAATTTTGGTATAAACCTAATTTGGACCTAAGAAATCTAATGGTAAAGTTGGATTTTATGTTTGACCACGTTTGACTGGATATTTTGCACAAAAACCCAAATTAGGTCAAATATTGGGCATGGACCCTAATCTAAGTCAAAACAGGATCCAAAAGCCAAATTGAGGGTTATAAACCCTAGGGAATATTTTTCCATGAATTTTAGAGGGTTTAGTTGATTTTTATATTGCCTGGAACCTTGTGAATTAAACTGGGTTTGTTTTAGGGTTATAGAATGTCATTTAATTCTCAAATTTCACAATAACCCTTATCTGACTGAACCATCCCACTTTTTCTATTATTAAGTCCAATTGGCCTATGTATAGATCCCTAGAAATCCCATTGATGTACTGCAATGGTAAAATTACAGTTTTACCCTTTGTTTCATGTTTTCCTTTCAGATCAGTAATTCCCTGAATTAGGCCTTTCTTGAGGTTATGTATGAGCTTTTGTTCATTCTATCAAATCAAAATATGCTAGTTAGGACCCATGATGAGGTTCTCATCATACCCCCATGCCTCGCTTTTGCTAGTCCTTTAGCAAACTTTTAAGGTTTTAACTTCTGTTCTAGACCATGAATTTCTTTCACCAGTTATGATAAGTGCTTTTTCTTCTTTAATTAGGTTAGAATGCCAACAATGGGCCTAAAGGTACTCTAGTACCAACCAAGATCTGGACCTGTCCAACTTTAGCCTAGGTCCTCAGCTAAGGTTTTTAAGGCCTGCAGGAACTGCCCTAAGGTTTATTGGACTCCGTGGTTAAAGCATCCATGCTTGAGACATAATTTTAGCATTGGTTCAGTTTAAAATGCATTTTTGGAAGAGAGAGACAGAGGGTTTATTTGTTTGGAGAGTTTTCTCTCTCTTTTCTTTTTATTTCTAGCTTTGGATTGGCTTCACAACACGGTCTGTATCGGATTCCTCATCCCCATCATCAATCCTCAAAGGTCCCTGGCGATCGATGCTTCGAGATAGCACCGCCCATGGTAACCCCCAGAACCCTGGTTTTAGAGATTTCGAGATAATCCCGCCCATGGCGTTCCGTGGCCAAATCCAGACCCTAGCGATTGAAATTTCGTGATAATGCCATCCATGGTATCTGAATGAGCAGAGTGCTTACATGCCCCCGGTAGGATATGTAAATATCCTAAGAGACAAGCACCGAGGAGACGATATGTTGTTACGCATCTTCGAGGGGAATTTCCCACCTCTTCGCGTCGGGAACTCGTCTAAATCAACTTGTGTTGATCAGCCGTTCCTAGTCTAGGCAACATTTTCAGAATATTAAAACGCTTCTACATGATTTTAATAGTTATGCGCACTAAGCAAAACTGTGTGTGAATTGGGGTACTTAAGTTACTGAGTCCCGCAAACCAAAGGTCAGTTAATGAGGCCGAATACTCCCTAAGCCTTAGACCTAATACTTAAGCTTTTCATTTTCCTCAACCTCTTGAGGAATATCCAAATCTTAACGGGTACTAAGAGTCTGGCCAAAAGGGCCTAAGGTTAGCGTTCTTACTAATCTTTTTGTGTTTCTTTAGCACTTTCTCTTTACTTTTCTTTAATGTAGTCTAGAACTTCGGTTAATCCCTTAATCTCTTACTAATGACTATCTCTTTCTTTTTCATTTTGTGCCACTTTTTATCATTTTGCTCTTTTTCTCCTCCTTTGATTATATAAAGCCCACAAAAATTTCTTCCCTCCTCCAGTTTTTTTTTTTTGTTCTTTTTCAAAAAAAAATTTTTGTTTTGGTGTTGTTTCAAAAAATTTTTTATTTTTTTGGTGTTTTTGACATATGTGATTTTTTTTGTTGAAACCTTTTCTTGTTATGAGTTTTCATTCATTTTGCACTTTTATACCTCCCATGCCTAAGATTTGCAATGTCCTCATTGTAAATTAGGTGGGTTTATATTCAGCTTGGTTCATTCATTAGGATAGGTGTTGGGTGACTGTTGCGGACGATTTCTAATCTCGGGTATGGGTACCTGAGGTGGAGTCGGCTGTCCTAAAGGATGAACCCTAAAGTGCAAAGAAATGTCAGAAAAGGTTTTGAATTTTTGAAAGAATGACAGGTTGCCTCCCATTAAGCGTTGAGTTTTACACCATCGGCTGGGCTTAATGAGCTCAGGGAGAATGGAGAATAAAGGATGACATAGCCAACTCTGTATTGGTCATGTCAATGAACGGTTTGAGTCTCTAACCGTTCAAGACAAAGGGTTTGGAATCGTGGCTAAGTGAACTGATTTCAATGGCTCCATTTCCAAAGATTTGTCGGACTAGATATGGTCTGATCCACTTGGATCACAGCTTTCCCGGGAATGGTCAAAGTCGGGCATAAAAAAGTAGGACCTTTTGACCAGGATAAAAGATCTTTCTAGATATGTGCTTGTCATGAAAGGCTTTAACCCGCTCTTTGTAGATTCGTGAGTTTTCATACGCATCGAGGTATAATTCATCAATCTCGCTTATCTAAAGCTTTCTGTGGGTTCTAGCCTTAGAAAGATCTAAGTTGCAGTTCTGTACTGTCCAATAGGCTTTATGCTCCAATTCGACTGGGAGGTGACACGCCTTCCCGTACACTAGTCTGAAAGGAGACATGCCTAATTGGGTCTTGTGGGCGGTCCTATAAGCCCACAAAGCTTTCGAAAGCCGGGATGACCAGTCCTTCATGTCAGGTCGAACAGTAACCTGGAGGATTTTCTTGATCTCCCGATTTGATAGCTCAGCTAGACCATTAGTTTGGGGGTGGTAGGGAGTAGAGATTCGATGTGACACCCCGTATTTGGTCATTAGTGACCTGAACTGAGCATTTGTGAAATGGGCCCCTCCATCAGAAATGATCGCTCGAGGAATCCCGAACCGTGAGAAGATGTTTTGGTGAATGAACTTGATAATGACTTTGTGATCATTGGTCCGAGTCGGAATGGCTTCGATCCATTTGGACACGTAGTCAACAGCGAGTAAAATGTACTCGAAGCCATCCGAGATAGGGAAGGAGCCCATAAAATCAATCCCCCAAATGCCAAAAATCTCACATACGAGAATCGGCTGTAGAGGCATCATGTCGCGATGACTCATGTTGCCCAAAGTTTGGCAACGATTGCATGCCTTACAGTGATTGTATGCATCCTTGAAGATTGTTGGCTAGTAAAAGCCACACTGGAGGACTTTTGATGCGGTTTTGTGCCCAGAAAAATGGCCACCGCATGCCTGGTCATGGCAGAAAGAGAATATGTCTTTGATTTCAACTTCCGAGACACATCGCTGGATAATTTGGTCAACACCTATGCGGAAAAGATATGGGTCTTCCCAAATATAATACTTGGCATTGGAGCGCAATTGTCTTTCTTGGCCATCGGCCAATAAGACGGGATCTGATGTGATGCCAAGTAGTTTACTATATCAGCAAACCATAGAAGCCCTGTACCAATAGTCAGGAGGTGCTCATCAGGAAAATGCTCCGTGATGGGTCCGGAAGGGTCGATGATCTCAGAAGGAAGGCGGGAAAAGTGGTCAGCTACCACGTTCTGTCTTCTCTCTTTGTCACGAATCTCGAGATCAAATTCTTGCAACAGCAAGATCCATTGAATTAATCGAGGTTTCCCGTTCTTCTTTGCAAGGAGATGCCTCACAGCTGTGTGATCCGAGTAGATAATAACGTGGGAACCCAGGAGTTAAGATCTGAACTTTTCTAGGGCAAATACTACAGCTAGCAGCTCTTTCTCCGTAACTATGTAGTTACGCTGAGCCTCGTCAAGTGTCTTGCCGGCATAGTAGATGACCACGGGTTTCCCGTCAATTTTCTGCCCCAAAATCGCTCCTACAGCGAAGTCAGATGCATCTCACATGATCTCAAAGGGTTAAGACCAATCAGGGGACTATAGGATCGGGGCTTGGGTAACTCGATCACGAAGGATCTCAAATGCTTGAGTGCATTCCTTGGAAATTTCAAAAGGTACATCCTTGGAGAGAAGAGTGGTCAGGGGGCGTGTGATTTTCGAAAAATCAGGGATGAATCGATGGTAAAAACTGACGTGCCCCAGAAAAGATCGGATGTCCCTTATTGAGCTAGGCATAGGGAGCTTGGAAATCAAGTTAACCTTAGCTTGATCGACTTGGATGCCCTTCTCAGAAATCAGATGTCCTAGGATGATCCCCTCAGGCACCATGAAGTGGCTCTTTTCCCAGGAAAGAACTAGATTCACGTCAATACATCGCCTGAGTATTCAAACCAAGTGCTGGAGGCAATCGTCAAATGATGCCCCAAATACTGAGAAGTCATCCATGAAGACTTCTAGATAATCACCTACCATATTAGAGAATATGGCAAGCATGCACCGCTGAAAAGTCGTAGGTGCATTGCAGAGACTGAAAGGCATCCTTCAAAATGTGAACGTCCCGAAGGGGTAGGTGAATGTGGTATTCTCTTGGTCCTCTAGATGGATTGCCACTTGGTTGTAACCGAAGTACCCGTCAAGAAAGCAGAAGAATCTATATCCCGCTAGTTTTTTGAGGATATGATCAATAAACGGTAGTGGGAAATGATCCTTCTTCGTGGAGGAATTGAGTCTTCGGTAATCAATGCAGACTCTCTACGAGTTGGCTATACGGGTCGGTATGACCTCTCCAATTTCAATCGTGATAGTGGTGAGTCCTACCTTCTTAGGCACAACCCGGATTGGACTCACCCATCGATTGTCGGAGATCGGGTAGATGATCCCTGCATCTAACCACTTAATGATATCCCTTTTCACGACCTCCTGCATATTAGGGTTCAGACGTCTCTGCATTTCACGCGAAGGTCATGCGCCCTCTTCAGAATAGATGTGGTGTGTACAATAAGAGCAGCTTATTCCAGTCAAATCATCGAGAGTCCATCCAATGGCTCTACGATGTTGCTAGAGAATAGTAATCAGACGGGATTCCTGATCAAGTATGAGTCTAGAGTTTATAATCACAGGAAACGTCTGATTGGAACCCAAAAAGACGTATTTCAGATGATCGAGAAGGGGCGTGAGTTCCAAGATGGGATTATCAGCAGCAGCGGGTGGTTCAGAGTGGGTGTGAGGAACAAGGGTAGGAGTTATGGGTGTATCTAGATCAGGTTTAGACTCCTCTAATTGTGGGTTTTGATCTTCTTATGGTTGATTGGGGATAATCAGGTTGTCCTCGATATGCGGTTCATCAACCACGGCTTTGATATCACATATTTGTTCTACCACACCGCAATTAATCCCTTGGTGGGCCTTAAAGATGTCAATCTTGAGGGTTTGGTTCCCAAATTTCAACTCTATTTGGCCCTCCTCACAGCTTATGTTGGCCCTAGCAGTGGCCAGAAAAGGTCTCCCTAGTATAATTGGTGTATCCCTTGGGTTCTCAGGTGCAAGCATATCTAGAACTATAAAGTTTACTAGGAAGTAGAAATCCCGACCCTAACAATAACATCCTCGAGTATTCCCTTAGGTGACTTAATGGATCGATCAATGGTGGCGACCTTCCTCTATAGTTCTATTATTTCGTCGTAGTATAGTATAGAGAAGTGATTACCAGTTTAATACAATTTGTTACTCGGAAATAAAAGAGTTCCCGAGGTCGAACTCAGGGAGCAAGTTGTATTCTAGAGATACAAATTCTTATTACAAAAAATATTACAAAAATAAAGAGAGAGAGAGAGATAAAAATTTGGTTTCTTTTTTCTTCCTCTTTGTTTTCTCTTCTCTTTGGCTTTTGGTTTTTCTTCCTTGTTTATCTCCTGGTGGTCTTCTTCTTCTGCCTTCTGTTCTTCAGATCTTCTTCTCGTGCTCTCTTCTTCTGCTTTTGCTGTCAGGACGTCGTCTCTCCTTCTTTCTTCTTTTTTTTTTTCTTTTTATCTGCAGCAGTGGGTGATGTTCTTCTTCTTCTTTCAGCTCTTGTTTCTGCTTGTCTCTTTCTTTTTCTTTTCCCTTGCGGTCCTGTTCTTCTTCCTCTTTTCTGCCTTCGGAGCGTCGTCTGATTTTCCAATCAGATGACTTAAACCGCCGCTGCTACAGTGCTCCTCCTTCCTTCAGCTTTCGTCGTCCTTCTTCTCTGCCTCGCTCGTCTTCTTCTTCTTCGCATGTGCCTGCACACTTTAAAGCTCTCGTCAGCGGGCAAAAACCTACTCTACCCTCCCCCCCACGCGCGTTTCTCTCTCACAGAAGCCGCTCTTGGGAAAGCTCTCCCAGAGCTGTCGGGTAGTCGGGTACGGGTCGCGCCCGGGTCCAGGCCCACCGGCGTGCGTGGTGGGCGAGGAGTGCAGGTCAGGCTAAGTCGGGTCGGGCCAGGTCCGCGAGGCGTGCGTGCGGACGAGGCCGGGTAGTCGGGCGGGTGAAGGGGACCTCACCCCGTGAACTGAGGCGAACAGCTTAAGGCACTTTTTGCCTTTAAGTGCCCGTTCGCCTCAGTGGCTTTCCGAGGTGGGACTAAATGTCCCACCCCAATTTGGATGCCTGTGCGGAGGAAGCAGCGGCAGTCGAGGCGAAGCGCGGGGGCTTCGCGCGAGAGCTTCGACTCGACTGCAGCCTGGTACTTTACGAAGACGCCTCGCACTGCCTGGGAGCGTGACCTAGGCGTGGCGCACCTGGGGCAGCAGGTGAAGAAGCTGCTTCGCTTCAACAATGGCAGCAGCGAGCGCAGGTACCTGCCCACAGAGAAACGGCCACTCGGCCCAATCAGAAACGCGGAGGACCTTCGCCGTGGTACGGCGAAGGTGGTCGGGGGGTGCGCAGGCGGCGGGGCGAAGCCTAAGGGCCGCCCTAGGTCAAACTGCAGGTTGGGAGATGGGTTTGTTCGGTGGAGTTGTAGAGGGTGATTTGGGGGAAGTGGAAGGGCGGAGGTTGATCAGGGTGAGGAGGCGGAGGTTCTGCGGTGGTCGGCGAGCCGTGTGGGTTGCTGGAGTGATGGGAGCGGGTCGCCGGAGCAGGGGCCGGAGGTGGAGAAGGTGAGGGCGATTGGTCGGATCGGGGCAACAGTAAAGATGTAAAGTGAGGAAAAGGAAGAGGGGAGGAAGAGGAGGAGTTCTACCTACTTAGCAGGACGAGGAGGGGCCGGAGCAGGCGACAGTCTTATCGACTGTCGCCGGAGAAGAAGCTGCCCAGGGGAAGGGGCGACGGCGAGGAGAGGGCCGGAGAGGCGCCAGCTGGGTACGGCGTGGCGCGGGAAGAGCGAGGGAGAGCAACCCTGCAGCTGGTAGTGCGGCAGAGCGACGAGGAGGAAGAGGGGAGGCCGCCGGAGCTGGAGGGCTTCCTGTCGGAGTGGGAAGAGAGGAAGTGGGGGTCTTTCTCCGTCAGGACCGAGCTGCTCAGAACGGCGGAGCGACGGGGGTATTTATAGAGGCGGAATCAGAGAGGAGGGCGGAGGGAGACGACGTGTCTCCCTCGCCGGAGGACGCCGGAGATGGAGACCCATACCGTCCGTGCGTTCGCACGGCCGGTATGGTGTGTTGCAGCGACCAGGGGGGTGTTCCTGCGACGGCTGACGACGCAGGGCACCCCCGGTTTACTTGCCAGACCCTCCCCCTTACCCTGCGCGGCGCCATGCTCCGCGCAAGGTTGCCGGAGCATGGTGCTGGTCAGGTTTTGGCAGGAGGGACCTGAATGCAAAGAACGAAGGAGAGTTAGGGGCACAAATGTGAGGGTTCAAAAGTTGAGGGCCAAAAAGTAAATAAATGAGGACCAAAGTGTAAAGTTGGTCAAGAAGGTTTCCTCTTAGGCTCAAGTTTTTATACATGACTAATTGGGGCCTAAGGATTATGATGATGAATTTTATTTCCATATTAAACCTTGTTTGACCGGTCAACTTACGTAAAAACCCAAATTAAGTTGTTAATTGGGCATGGTTCTCAATGTAGGTCAAAATGGGTTCCTAAGGCCAAATTGAAGGTTCTAAACCATAGAGATTATTTTTCTGTGAATTTTAGAGGATTTAGTTGATTTCTTTCTCTACCTCGAACGTCGTGTTTTTAAGTGGGTTTGTTTTTAGGGTTACAGGATGTCATTTAGTTCCTTGGAATTGCTGTAGCCCTTGTCAGATCATCTCATCCCACTTTTATTCTTATTAGGTTGCTTTGACCTATGTTTGGACCCTGAATTACCCTGTATGCAGATTATACTGGTAAAATTGCATTTTTACCCCTTATGACTCGTTTTCTCCTTAAACTCAGAATTCTCTGAGTTAAGCCTTTCCTTGAGTTATGTAGGAGCTTTTATCCTTTGTATTAGGTCAAAATGAGCTAGTTATGGCTCATGATGAGGTTCACATCATACCCCCATGCCTAGCTTTTGCTAGTCCCTTAGCAAAAACTTAAGGTTTCAACCCTTGTTCTAGACCATGAAGTTCTTAATAGCTTTAGATAAGTGCTTTTTCATTTGAGCTTAGATTAGGTTAGAATGCTAACCATAGGCCTAAAAGGTACTCTAGTACCAATCAAGATCCAAATCTGTCTAGCCTTAGCCTCGGTCCTTAGCCAAGGTTTTTTTTAAGGCCCACAAGAACTAACCTAAGGTTTATTGGACTTTGTGTTTAAAGCACCCGTGCTTGAAATGATTTTAGCCCTGGCTCAGTTCGCAGTGCGTTTTGTAAGAGAGAGAGATAGAAAATTTTTCTATTTGGAGAGTTCTCTCTCTTTTTTTTTAATTCTAGCTTAAGATTGGCTTTTCAACACGGTCTATATCAGATTCATTGCTCCCATCATCAATCCTCAAGGGTTCCTGGCGATTGATGCTTCGAGATAGCACCGCCCATGGCAACCCCCGGAACCCTGTCTATTGAGATTTCGAGATAATCCCATCCATGGTGTTCCGTGGCTGAATCCAGACCTTGGCAATTGACACTTCGAGATAATGCCATCCATGGAATCTGAATCAGCAGAGTGCTTACATGCCCCCAGTAGGATATGTGAATATCCTAAGAGACAAGCACCGAGGAGATGATATTTTGTTACGCATCTTCGAGGGGATTTCCCGCCTCTCCGCGCTGGGAACTCGTCCAAATCAACTTGTGTTGGTCGGCCGCTCCTACTCTAGGTGTACTTTTCAGAATTTTGCGACGCTTCTGCGTGATTTTGATTTTTACGCTTACTGAACCAGGCTGTGTGTGAGGTTAGGGTGCTTAGGTTACTGAGTCCCGTAAACCAAAAATTAGTTAACGAGGCCAAATACTCCCTAAGCCTTGGACCTAGTACTTAAGCTTTTCATTTTCCTCAACCTCTTGAGGATTGTCTGGATCTTAATGGGTACTAAGAGTCTATTCAAGAATGCCTAAGGTTTGCGTTCTTACTAATCTCATTATGCACTTTTCAGTTATCTTCTTGAATGAGGTCTAGAACTTAGGTTAATTCCTTAGTTCCTTACTAATGACTATCACCTTTTCTCATAATTTTGTGCTCCTTTTTCATTTTGTTTCTTTTCTCCTTCTCCTTCACAAAATTTCCTTCTCCTCTTTTCCTCTTATTCTTTTTCAAAAATTTTTAATTTTTATGGTGTTTTTGGCATATGTGAATTTTTTGTTTGAAACCTTTTCTTACAAGTTTTGCACTTTCATACCCCCCCATGCCTAAGATTTGCAATGTCCTCATTGTAACTTAGGGGGTTTTTATTTAACTTAGTTCATTCCTTAAGACAGAAATTTGGATGAGTGAATGGGTCGGGTTGAATTTTTGTGGACGATTTCTAATCCCAGATGCAAGCATCTGAGGTGGGGTCGGCTGTCTACAAGGGTGAATCTTAAGTGCAAAAAGGTGTCAGAAAAAGTTTTGGATTTTTAGGAAAATGACGGGTTGCCTCCCGTTAAGCGCTGAGTTTTACGCCATCGGCTGGGCGCAATAAGCTCAAGGGGAATGGAGGATATAAGATGCTTCAGCCAAATCAGTAGAAGTTACATCAATGAACGGCTTGAGTCTCTGACCGTTCACGATGAAAGGTTCAGAATCGTGGCTGAGTGGACTGATTTCGATTGCTCCATTTCCAAAAACCTGTCGGACCAAATATGGTCCGACCCACTTGGACCTCAGCTTTCCCAGAAAAAGTTTGAGTCGGGCATCAAAGAGTAGGACCTTTTGACCAGGATGAAAGATCTTTCTCGAGATGTGTTTGTCGTGGAAGGCTTTAACCCGCTCCTTGTAGATTTGCGAGTTCTCGTACGCGTCTAGGCGTAATTCATCGATCTCGCTGATTTGGAGTTTTCTGTGGGTCCCAGCCTTGGAAAGATCTAGATTACAGTTCCGTACTGCCCAATAGGCTTTATGCTCCAGTTCTACGGGAAGGTGGCATGCCTTTCCGTACACCAGTATAAAGGGAGACATGCCCAATTGGGTCTTGTGGGCGGTCCTATAGGCCCACAATGCTTGGGGGTGGTAAGGAGTAGAGATTCGATGAGACACCCCAAATTTAGCCATAAGTGACCTAAACTGAGCATTTGTAAAATGGGTCCCCCCATCAGAGATAATAGCACGGGGAATCCCGAACCTTGAGAAAATGTTTTGATGTATGAACTTAAGAACAATCTTGTGATCACAGGTTCGGGTCGGTATGGCTTCGATCCATTTGGACACGTAGTCCACCGCAAGCAGGATGTACTTGAAACCATCCGAAACAGGAAAGGGGCCCATAAAATCAATCCCCCAGACATCGAAGATTTCGCATACGAGAATCGGCTGTAAAGGCATCATGTCGCGACGGTTCATGTTGCCCAAAGTCTGGCAACGACTGCATGCCTTACAGTGGCTGAATGCGTCCTTGAATAATGTAGGCCAGTAGAAGCCACACTGGAGGACTTTGGATGCGGTTTTATGGCCTGAGAAATGGCCACCGCATGCCTGGTCATGGCAGAAGGATAGGATATTGCTGATTTCCTCTTCCGGGACACATCTCCGAATGATCTGATCAGCACCTATGCGGAAGAGGTACGGGTCTTCCCAAATGTAATACTTGGCATCGGAGCGTAATTTATCCTTCTTGGCCTTCGGCCAATCGGGCGGGATCTGATGAGATGCCAAGTAATTTACTACATTGGCAAACCATGGAAGGCTAGTACCAATAGTCAGCAGGTGCTCATCGGGAAAATGCTCAGTGATGGGTCCGGAAGGGCTAATGATCTCAGAAGGAAGACGGGACAGATGGTCGGATACCACATTCTGCCTTCCCGCCTTGTCGCGTATCTCAAGATCGAATTCTTGCAACAGCAAGATCCATCGGATTAATCAAGGTTTCGCGTCCTTCTTTGCAAGGAGATGCCTCACAGCTGTGTGATCCGAGTAGATGATGACATGGGAACCCAGAAGATACGATCGGAATTTTTCAAAGGCAAATACTACGGCTAGCAGCTCTTTCTCCGTAACCGTATAGTTACGCTGAGCCTCGTCAAGTGTCTTGCTAGCGTAGCAGATGACCACGTGTTTCCCGCCAGCTTTCTGCCCCAAAATCGCTCCTACAGCGAAGTCGGATGCATCACACATGATCTCAAAGGGTTGAGACCAATCAGGGGACTGTAGGATCGGGGATTGGGTGACTCGGTCACGCAGGATCTCAAATGCTTGAGTGCATTCCTTGGAAATTTTGAAAGGTACATCCTTGGAGAGAAGAGAAGTCAAGGGGCACGCGATTTTCGAGAAATCTGGAATGAAACGGCGGTAAAAATCGACGTGCCCTAAAAAGGAACGGATGTCCCTGATCGAGCTAGGCATAGGAAGGTGAGAAATCAGATCAACCTTAGCTCGGTCCACTTGGATGCCTTTTTCCGAAATTGAGTGTCCCAGGACAATTCCCTCAGGCACCATGAAATGGCTCTTTTCCCAGGAAAGAACCAAATTCACATCGATGCACCGCCTGAGTATCTGGACCAAGTGTTGGAGGCAATCGTCGAATGATGCTCCGAAAACTAAAAAGTCATCCATGAAGACTTCCAGATAATCACCTACCATATCTGAGAATATGGCAAGCATGCATCGCTGAAAAGTAGCAGGTGCATTGCAAAGACCGAAAGGCATTCTTCGGAAAGCGTATGTTCCGAAGGGGCAGGTGAACGTGGTCTTTTCTTGGTCCTCAGGATGGATTGCCACCTGGTTATATCCGGAGTACCCGTCAAGAAAGCAGAAGAACCTATTTCCCGCAAGTTTTTCGAGAATTTGATCAATGAAGGGTAGTGGGAAATGATCCTTCTTCGTGGAGGAATTGAGTCGGCGGTAATCTATACAGACTCTCCACGAGTTGGCTAGTCGGGTAGGAATGATTTCTCCGGTCTCAGTCGTTATAGTGGTGAGTCCTGCCTTCTTGGGCACGACCTGAATTGGGCTCACCCAACGACTATCGGAGATCGGGTAGATAATTCCGGCATCTAACCACTTGATGATCTCCCTTTTCACGACCTCCTGCAGATTGGGGTTTAAGCGTCTCTGCATTTCACGAGAAGGTCGTGTGCCCTCTTCTGAATAGATATGATGAGTACAATAGGAGGGACTTATTCCAGTCAAATCATCGAGAGTCCACCCGATGGCTCTGCGATGTTACTGGAGAACAGTAATCAGACGGGATTCCTGTTCGGGATTGAGGTTGGAATTGATAATCACAGGAAGGGTCTGATCGGAACCCAAAAAGATGTATTTCAAGTGAGCAGGAAGAGGCTTTAACTCGAGGACAGGGTTTTCAGCAGCAGCGGGTGGTTCAATGTAGATGTGAGGTTCAAGGGTGGGAGTTACTGGGTTGTGTATGTCTGGATTCGACTCCTCTGTTTGCGGGTCAAGATCCTTCTGTGGTTGATGAGGCATAATCGAGTCATTCTGGAAGTGTGATTCATCAACCAAAGTCCTGACATCACAAATTTGTTCGATGACATCGCAATTAATTCCTTGTTGGGCCTTAAATATATCAATTTTCAGTGTTTGATCTCCAAACTTAAGCTCTATTTGGCCCTCCTCACAGCTGATGTTGGCTCTAGCAGTAGCCAAGAAAGGTCTCCCTAGAATGATTGGTGTATCCCTAGGATTCTCAGGTGCGTCCATATCTAAGACTATAAAGTCCACTGGAAAATAGAAATCCCGCACTTGTAATGTCACCTCGGTTGGTTTTAGCTCAGATTCTTCTAGATGGTCAAGTAAGGATGTGGGTATCAGGTTTATGGATGCACCCAAGTCTAGCAATGCTCTATCAAATTTGGTACTACCTATCTTGTAGGAAATCAGGGGAGTACCAGGATCTTTTGCCTTGGGTGGGAGTCTACTGAGGATTACAGAGCTGGCTTGCTCTGACAGAACAATTGGGCTCCCTCCCTTGGTTTGCGGCTTACGCTGGGGTGTACATATATTCTTTAGAAATCGTGCGTAAGCTGGTACGTGGCGGATTGCATCCATCAAGGGGATGTTTATGTGGACCTGCTCAAAGAGCTTGACCAGGTCCTCCTCAGGGGCCACGGGTTTGGTAGTCTTCTTTCCCTTGGTCAAGGCCTCGGGAAACGGGACCTTAGGTGGTTCTTCTAGGATAGGTCCAGGTTGTGGATCCGAGACAGGGGTGGGGACGTCCTGGATTACTGTCCTAGGCTTGGGATCAATACCCGGCTTGGAGTGGTTCGGATGAGGTGGGTCTTGGGTTTCCTTACCACTACGGGTTGTTACGGAATTAAGTCCTGCCTGGTTTTGGTTGGGATTGGGTAAGATAGCTTGCTGCTGGTAACCTGCAAAAGAAGTGGAGGCCTCTATCCCGTCAGGTGAAGGAACAGAGGGGGCCTGATAAATCATATGGGCATGGCCCGGGTTTGGGTTCATAACGCGCTTCTGGGTTGGCACGTTATTTGGGTTAGGAAGGGGTTGGGAAGGGAGTGTGCCTGGCTGGCGAGAATTTGCCAACTGGGCCAATTGAGTCCTAACCTCTATAAGTTCGTCCTTATATTGTTTTTGAATAGCCGCATTCGTTCTTTGAATGTCAGCTAGAGTCTGAAGGATTAGGGACATTTGATCCTGATTTGGCCCTGATGGATAAGTAGGGTTGGGCCGAGGCTAAGGCGGCTGGTAATGACGAGAGGGCTGTGGGCGGGACTGAAAAGGTGGTCTTTGGATTTGGGAATTTCCTGCCCACTGAAAATTGGGATGGTTTCGCCATCCAGGGTTGTAGGTGTTGGAGAATGGGTCGTTCTGGATGGCGTTGAGGTCCTCGTAGGTCTGAGGAACCTCTAGAGAATCAGGGAAAGGGGGAATGGAATTTTCCGGGCTGGTATAGATAGGATCGGGTGATCCTCCGATCCGAGAATCAGATGGGGATGGATATGGATCCATCCTAGGGGAAGATCGGTGGAGAATGTTTTGCACAGTTTCCCTTGTGGAAGGAGGTTGTGCGAAAGGGTTATGCGCAGAGGTGGCTCGCTGCAAATGCTGAGTCAGCTCGTCCACCTTCTTTTCGATAATTGAGACCTTGTCCAATCGACTGGCCATTAATTCCAGGTCGACTGATGCGGACAGGCCCTGCGTCTCATGTGCTCCCCTAAGATTCGTCGATGCGCGGGTATTCGTCCTGTCGAATAATCCCATGGAGTCATTGTTGATGGAGTTCTCGCACATGTTTTCGAGAATCTCCCACACGGTGTCTTCATGCTGACCCATGATATTTCCTCCGCAGGTTGCATTGACGAAAAGACGGATGTCCTCACGGAGTCCCTGGTAAAAAGACTGGACTTGTTCCCATTTAGGAACTCCGTGATGGGGGCACTTTCTCATGAGATCCTGGAAACGATCCCATGCCTCATGGAGAGGTTCTCCTGATTGTTGAGTGAAGTGCGTAATCTGATGGCGCAAGGCATTGGTCCGACCAACGGGAAAAAACTTCTTCAAAAACTCGGATTGAAGTTCTTCCCAAGTGTTGATCGGCCGGGTCTGAGTTTGATACCAATGGGCGGCCTTGTCCATAAGAGAAAAGGAGAACATCTTCATGAGAAGAATATCCCGATTTTGCGCATCTGACCCAAAAGTTTGGGCCAGATGCTTTAGTTGTTTGATGTGCTGGAAGGGATCTTCGGAATTAAGCCCATGGAATTTAGGTATAGCATGAATCATGTTGGGTTTCAATTCGGAATCAGGTCCTCCAGTCGGGATTCTGACTCGAGGCTCAATAGCCACCGCAGCAGGATTGTAGTGGTCCCTCATCATAGGACGCTGTGGTGGGTGCATGAAGTTTTGGAAGAGGTCATTGAGTCGCTGGAGCTGGTGCTCCAGATTGTTTTCTTCCTCAACTGGCTGAGCCATGATGGGGGAAGAAGAAGAACTTGGTTCTGAATCAGAAGAGAGAATAATGTGAGGGGGTTGCTGCACAAACACGGGCGTTGAGGCTTGGCCTTGACGAGAGTGAATTTCTAAAGGAGGTCTTAAGGGTGGTCTTAAGGACCTCCTACCGTACATGCACTGTTGGAAGAGATAAGTTTAGAAGGTGCTGGACCCAATCAAGACACCCAAAAATGTGTTGGGTGACTATAGAGGTGCGGGGCAGATGGACCCCTTGATCAGAAAGATCGTCCACCTGAGAATTACCTGGGCAGTCAGAGAGGGACCCCTACACGGTAGAGCGTCCCCACGGGTTACAGGGTTTCCCCCACCCAACCTCTCTTGTCACTGCGGTTCCAGGTAGACCAAAATGGGGATCTTGACCTCTTAAGTCTACCAATTTTAGGTTAAGATTAGGGTGCTTAAAGTTACACTTGAACTTTAGTTCTTTAAGTGCAAAGAGTGACCTAATTTAAGGTTGGTTGACCCAAGGGGGCAACTTTACCTCTTGTTTCGTTTGAGAGTTTTTGGGTCTTGTCTTTTAGGGTTCAAGTGTTTAGAGAGCCAATTGTTTTGGGTTTTTCTTTGAATAGGTATTTTCAGACAAGGGCTTGGGCACACTTCATTTGATTTTCTCAATTCTTGCTTAAGGAGTGTGTCTCTAAATCCCTAGTGTTGGATCCTAGGTTGGCTCTACTTGGTCCAGTTAGCTCTTTGTTCGGTAATTAGGGCTCAAGCAAGAATGTGTTAGCCCTTAAATACTCTTAATAGTGTGCAGTAATAATGGGTTGAAAACATGCAACTTTTGATGGTTTACTGAGTATGGAAGACAGGTTAGCCCTATATTGCTTGTTCTTTTCTTTTCTTCCTCTTTAGAGTTTAGGGATTGAGAGGATAGAATTTTACCTGTCCTTGGAGTGGTTGTCGTGCGGTTGCTTGTCTTCTCGATTTTCTTGTATTTTCCTGCACAACAAAGGAGAGATTGTTAGCAATGTAAAAACAGGAATTTGATTATCTCTAGAATAGCCGTTGCTCCCCGGCAACGGCGCCAAAAACTGGTGGCGACCTTCCTCTATAGTTCTATTATTTCGTCGTAGTATAGTATAGAGAAGTGATTACCAGTTTAATACAATTTGTTACTCGGAAATAAAAGAGTTCCCGAGGTCGAACTCAGGGAGCAAGTTGTATTCTAGAGATACAAATTCTTATTACAAAAAATATTACAAAAATGAAGAGAGAGAGAGAGATAAAAATTTGATTTCTTTTTTCTTCCTCTTTGTTTTCTCTTCTCTTTGGCTTTTGGTTTTTCTTCTTTGTTTATCTCCTGGTGGTCTTCTTCTTCTGCCTTCTGTTCTTCAGATCTTCTTCTCGTGCTCTCTTCTTCTGCTTTTGCTGTCAGGACGTCGTCTCTCCTTCTTTCTTCTTTTTTTTTTTTTCTTTTTATCTGCAGCAGTGGGTGATGTTCTTCTTCTTCTTTCAGCTCTTGTTTCTGCTTGTCTCTTTCTTTTTCTTTTCCCTTGCGGTCCTGTTCTTCTTCCTCTTTTCTGCCTTCGGAGCGTCGTCTGATTTTCCAATCAGACGACTTAAACCGCCGCTGCTACAATGCTCCTCCTTCCTTCAGCTTTCGTCGTCCTTCTTCTCTGCCTCGCTCGTCTTCTTCTTCTTCGCCTGTGCCTGCACACTTCAAAGCTCTCGTCAGCGGGCAAAAACCTACTCTACCCTCCCCCCCACGCGCGTTTCTCTCTCACAGAAGCCGCTCTTGGGAAAGCTCTCCCAGAGCTGTCGGGTAGTCGGGTACGGGTCGCGCCCGGGTCCAGGCCCACCGGCGTGCGTGGTGGGCGAGGAGTGCAGGTCAGGCTAAGTCGGGTCGGGCCAGGTCCGCGAGGCGTGCGTGCAGACGAGGCCGGGTAGTCGGGCGGGTGAAGGGGACCTCACCCCGTGAACTGAGGCGAACAGCTTAAGGCACTTTTTGCCTTTAAGTGCCCGTTCGCCTTAGTGGCTTTCCGAGGTGGGACTAAATGTCCCACCCCAATTTGGATGCCTGCGCGGAGGAAGCAGCGGCAGTCGAGGCGAAGCGCGGGGGCTTCGCGCGAGAGCTTCGACTCGACTGCAGCCTGGTACTTTGCGAAGACGCCTCGCACTGCCTGGGAGCGTGACCTAGGCGTGGCGCACCTGGGGCAGCAGGTGAAGAAGCTGCTTCGCTTCAACAATGGCAGCAGCGAGCGCAGGTACCTGCCCACAGAGAAACGGCCTCTTGGCCCAATCAGAAACGCGGAGGACCTTCGCCGTGGTACGGCGAAGGTGGTCGGGGGGTGCGCAGGCGGCGGGGCGGAGCCTAAGGGCCGCCCTAGGTCAAACTGCAGGTTGGGAGATGGGTTTGTTCGGTGGAGTTGCAGAGGGTGATTTGGGGGAAGTGGAAGGGCGGAGGTTGATCAGGGTGAGGAGGCGGAGGTTCTGCGGTGGTCGGCGAGCCGTGTGGGTTGCTGGAGTGATGGGAGCGGGTCGCCGGAGCAGGGGCCGGAGGTGGAGAAGGTGAGGGCGATTGGTCGGATCGGGGCAACAGTAAAGATGTAAAGTGAGGAAAAGGAAGAGGGGAGGAAGAGGAGGAGTTCTACCTACTTAGCAGGACGAGGAGGGGCCGGAGCAGGCGACAGTCGTATCGACTGTCGCTGGAGAAGAAGTTGCCCAGGGGAAGGGGCGGCGGCGAGGAGAGGGCCGGAGAGGCGCCAGCTGGGTACGGCGTGGCGCGGGAAGAGCGAGGGAGAGCAACCCTGCAGCTGGTAGTGAGGCAGAGCAACGAGGAGGAAGAGGGGAGGCCGCCGGAGCTGGAGGGCTTCCTGTCGGAGTGGGAAGAGAGGAAGTGGGGGTCTTTCTCCGTCAGGACCGAGCTGCTCAGAACGGCGGAGTGACGGGGGTATTTATAGAGGCGGAATCAGAGAGGAGGGCGGAGGGAGACGACGTGTCTCCCTCGCCGGAGGACGCCGGAGATGGAGACCCATACCGTCCGTGCGTTCGCACGGCCGGTATGGTGTGTTGCAGCGACCAGGGGGGTGTTCCTGCGACGGCTGACGACGCAGGGCACCCCCGGTTTACTTGCCAGACCCTCCCCCTTACCCTGCGCGGTGCCATGCTCCGCGCAAAGTCGCCGGAGCATGGTGCTGGTCAGGTTTTGGCAAGAGGGACCTGAATGCAAAGAACGAAGGAGAGTTAGGGGTAGAAATGTGAGGGTTCAAAAGTTGAGGGCCAAAAAGTAAATAAATGAGGACCAAAGTGTAAAGTTGGTCAAGAAGGTTTCCTCTTAGGCTCAAGTTTTTATACATGACTAATTGGGGCCTAAGGATTATGATGGTGAATTTTATTTCCAGATTAAACCTTTTTTTACCGGTCAATTTACGTAAAAACCCAAATTAAGTTGTTAATTGGGCATGGTTCTCAATGTAGGTCAAAATGGGTTCCTAAGGCCAAATTGAAGGTTCTAAACCCTAGAGATTATTTTTCTATAAATTTTAGAGGATTTAGTTGATTTCTTTCTCTGCCTCGAACCTCGTGTTTTTAAGTGGGTTTGTTTTTAGGGTTACAGGATGTCATTTAGTTCCTTGGAATTGCTGTAGCCCTTGTCAGATCATCTCATCCCACTTTTATTCTTATTAGGTTGCTTTGACCTATGTTTGGACCATGAATTACCCTGTATGCAGATTATACTGGTAAAATTGCATTTTTACCCCTTATGACTCATTTTCTCCTTAAACTCAGAATTCTCTGAGTTAAGCCTTTCCTTGAGTTATGTAGGAGCTTTTATCCTTTGTATTAGGTCAAAATGAGCTAGTTATGGCTCATGATGAGGTTCACATCAATCAACTAACTACAATGTCACCTCAGTCGGTTTAAGCTCGGATTCCTCAAGATGGTCAAGCAGGGATGTGGGTATCAGGTTTATGGAGGCACCTAGGTTTAACAATGCTCTATCAAATTGGGTTTCACCAATTTTACATGAGATCAGGGGAGTTCCTGGGTCCTTTGCCTTGGGTGGGAGTTTACTCAGGATTACAGAGCTGGCTTACTCTGATAGTACGATCGGACTCCCACTCTTGGTTCGTGGCTTACGCTGGGGTGTACACATGTTCTTCAAGAATCGTGCGTAAGCGTATACGTGGCAGATTGCATCCATCAAGGGGATGTTTATCTGGACCTGTTCAAAGAGCTTGATCAGGTCCTTCTCAGGAGCCACAGGTTTGGTTATCCTTTTTCCCTTGGTCAAGGCCTTGGGAAATGGAACCTTGGTTGGTTCCTCTAGAATAGGTCCAGGTTTTTGATTGATGACAGGGACATCCTGGATAACTATCCTAGGGCTTGGGTCACTACTAGTCTTGGAGTGGTCTAGATAAGGTGGGTCTTAGGTTGCTTTGCCACTATAGGTTGTTACAGAGTTTAATCCTACCTGGTTCGAGTTAGGGGTTGGTAAAATGGGTGGTTGCTGTTGATAACCCGGGTAAGATGTTGAAGCTTCCATCCCATCAAGTGATCGAACAGAAGGGGTCTGATAAATCATGTGTGCTTGGCCTGGGTTCAGGTTCACAACGCGCCTCTAAGTCGACACGTTATTAGGGTTTGGCAGAGGTTGTGAAGGAAGTGTGCCCGGTTGGTGAGAATTCACCATCTGGGCGAGTTGGTTACGGACCTCTATGATCTCGTCCTTGTGCTATTTTTGGATTGCCGCATTCGTTCTTTGAATGTCAACCAGTGTTTGGAGGATGAGGGACATTTGGTCTTGGTTTGGCCCAAATTGATAGGTGGGGTTGGGCCGAGGCTGAGGTGGCTGATATGGATGAGGGGCTTGTGGATGGGGTTGATAAGATGGTCTTTGGGTCTGAGAATTTCCCGCCCACTGAAAATTGGGATGATTTCGTCATCCAGGGTTGTAGGTGTTGGAAAATGGGACATTCTGGTCCTCGCAGGTCTGAGAAGCTTCAGGAAAGTCAGAGTATGGGAGATCAGAGTTCCCCCGACAAGAATAGAGAGGATCGGAGGTCCCTCCGATCCTGGAGTCAAATGGGGGTGGATACGGGTCTATTGAACGCTATGAGTTGTTACGCTAACGTGTTCGATTTTGAAAACCTATCGTTGTAGTTTGAAAGCGAAGAACTCGTGTTCAACAAATAAAATTTATACCGGAATGAAAATCTCAGGTCGAACTCAGGGAGGTGGACATTTGATTTAAAAAATATGCATTTGTTGTATTTGTCACGAAATAGATTAATTGATTAAAAACTATCTAACTATTTACAATAAATAGAAGAGAGAGAGAGAATATTACAAACAGAAATCAAAAAGAGATGTAGAATGAACATGGAATTCATTATCGAAAAGATTGTTCATTATACTAAACATTACGACTAGAAAGCGGGAAAATGATTACACTAGAAAGCAGTAAATCTACTCTAGAAAGCAGTAACTCTATTCTAGAAAGCAGTAAAAAGAATGAGGAGAGAGATATCCTTCTCGACGGTCGCTTGGAGGACAAGCCGGATGGGACGACTCCTAGACGAAGGAGGACGGAGCAGGACGAAGGAGGACGAAGTAGGAAAAACGGGAACGGGGCAGCACGTCGTCGTCGTCGCGGGATCCTCTTCCGAAAAGGGAACGAAATTTTGACTTTATCTCATGAGAAGCATCCCAGGTGTGGGACAAGCTTCTCTTGAGCTTTGGAGAGGGAGAGAAGAGAAGGAAGGGATGAGAATCTCATGTGGAGGGGGTCTCCTTTTATAGTTGCAAGGAGTGAGGGTAATTTGGTCATTTAAATCTCAAAACATTAAATAAGGGGTATTTAGTGACGAATAAAATCGTCGCTAAAGCCCCATCGTGGGCGTAGTAGGGCACCGCCCACGCGGCCGCTCGCCTGCTCGCGCGTAATGCACGCTCCATGTCCAGCTGATCTCACGATCGGACGACTTATCTCACGCCTCCGCTCGCTCAGCGCATGGACACTATCGAGCACCCGCAACCGCTCGATCCCCATCGCACGGTCGCACACGCCCACTCGCCCACGCCTGCTCGCTGCTCATTGCGATTCGAACGCACGCTGCCTGCTCGCATAAGCACGCTCGACCAACGCGCTACAAGCGCGTTTGTGTCGCGCTTTGAGTTTTGTGTGCGCGCGCTTACAGCCGTTGGATGTGCATCCAACGACAGAGAATCGTTGAAGAAGAGAGGGCGTGACGGGTGTAGCGACCAATTGGGCAGCTGAGATGGCACCACATGGCGCCATCTTAGCCGTCCATCTTCTAGATGATGTAGATGGTGCCACGGTTGTCGGATTGAGTCGATTTTCACATCGTTAGGCTGCCATCCTCGATCCGAACCCATCTGTGCGATCGGATTTGTCGTTTGAAGTGCGGATTCACACCATTTTGGCCCTTGATCTTCTAGGGTTCCCCGGTCTCTATCTGATGCTACAGATGTCAGATTAAGGCGATCTTGGAGTCGTTGAACTCCAATCGTCACCCTAATCACATCTGTATGTTTGGATCTTCGATCCGAGGCCCCGAAAAAAAGTTTGCCCTGTCCATAAACATAAAAGGAGGCAATTAACCTCCATTTTATTCAAACTAATCTATATGCAAGATGATGCATGTTATACAATATTTATAGTATGCAATGCAATCCTATACTTAAGAACATGCATAAATAGACATCTTAAGTAGTGTAAACATGTTTACATCAAGGTCCATCCCCGGAGAAGATCGGTGGAAGATGTTTTGCACAGTTTCCCTCGCAGGAGGTGGCTGTGCGAAAGAGTTCTGCGCAAAGGTGGCTCGCTGCAAATGCCGAGTCAGCTTATCCACCTTCTTCTCGATAATAAAGACCTTGTCCAACCGACTGGCCATCAGTTCCAAGTCAACGGATGTGGACAAGCCCTGCGTCTCATGTGCTCCCCCGAGATTCGTCGATGTGAGGGTATTCATCCGGTCGAATAAACCCATGGAGTCATTGTTGATGGAGCTCTCGCACATATTCTCGAGAATCTCCCAAACTGTGTCCTCATGTTGACCCATGATATTCCATCTGCAAGTTGCATTGATGAATAATCTAATGTCCTCACGGAGTCCCTGGTAAAAAGACTGGACTTGTTCCCATTTAGGAACTCCGTGATGGGGGCACTTTCTCATGAGATCCAAAAATCAGTCCCATGCCTCATGAAGAGGTTCTCCCGTCTGTTGGGTGAAGGGAGTAATCTGATGGCGCAAGGTGTTTGTCCGACCAACGGGAAAGAACTTCTTCAAAATCTCGGATTGAAGTTCATCCCATGTGTTGATCGAACGGGTCTGAGTTTGGTACCAATGAGCCGCCTTGTCAATAAGGGAGAAAGAGAACATCTTCATGAGCAGAATATCCCGATTTTGTGCATCTGACCCGAAGGTCTGGGCCAGATGCTTAAGCTATTTGATATGCTAGAATGGATCTTTGAAGTTAAGCCCATAGAATTTAGGTATGGCATGAATCATATTGGGCTTCAGTTCAGAATCAGGTCCTCCAGTCGGGATTCGGACTCGAGGCTCAATTGCCATCGCAGAAGGATTATAGTGATCTCACATCATGGGGTGCTGTGGTGGGTTCATGAAGTTCTGGAAGAGGTCATTCAGACACTAAAGCTGGTGCTCAAGATTATTTTCTTCTTCAACAGGCTGTGCCATGATGGAAGAAGAAGGAGAACTAGGTTCAAAATCGGAAGAAAGGTCTATGTGGAGGGGTTGTTGCACAAACAACGGTACCGAGGCTTGGCCTCGGGGAAAGTGGATCTCTAAAGGAGGTTTGAAGGACCTCTTACCAAACATACACTGAAGGACTGTATGAGATTAGAACGTGCTGGACCCGATCAAAACACCCAAAATAAGTTGGGTGAGTATAGAGGTTCGGGGCGGATGATACCTCTGGATCAGAAGGTCATCCACCTGAGAATTACCTGAGCAGCCAGAGAGGATGAGACCCGCAAAGACCCCTACATGGTAGAGCGTCCCCACGGGTTACAAGGTTTCCCCCACCCGACCTCTCTTGTCACTGAGATTCCAGGTAGACCAGAATGGGGACCTTGACCTCTTAAGTCTACCACTTTTAGTTAAGATCAAGGTGCTTAGGGTTCCACTTGAACTTTGAGTCTTTTGAGTGCAAAGTGACCTAATTTAAAGGTTGGTTGACCCAAAGGATCAACTTCGCCTCTTTGTTCCTTTGAGAGCTTCTTAGGTCCTTTCTTTTAGGGTTCAAGTAGATTAAGAGCCTGATTTGCTTAGGGTATCTCTTGAATAGATCTTTTTAAACAATGGCTTAGGCACACCTCTTTTTGAAATTTTTAATTCTCTGCTTAGAAGAATATGTGTCTCTAAAACCCTAGCTTGTAATCCTTAGGTTGGCTATAGTTGGTCCAATTTAGTTGCCTCAAAAGTGGGTATCTAGGGCTCAATCAAGAAGGTTTTAGCCTAGTTACCTTAAGTGGATATGCAGTTAAGATGTGTTGAAAGTAAAAAATAGGCAACTCTTGTGGATTACTAAAATATGGAAAACAGGTGGCCCTAGATTGATTCTCTTTTGTTTTTCCTCTTTAGATTGTGAGGGGATTAAAAGAGAGGGTTAAAAAGGTTACCTGTTTCCTGGTGTGGTTGCTGAGCAGCTGCTTGTCCTTCCTTGTATTTTCCTGAAACAAACACAATAAGAGAGAGATTAAGTCAGTATAAAATCAAAAATTATGATTTAAAGCTTCTAAAATGCCCGTTGCTCCCCGGCAACGGCGCCAAAAATATGATAATCGTCGTTCATCGGATTTTAAAAATATGTTCGTTGTAGTATTACCACGAAAAACGATTATCAAATTTTATTTATTTATTACTCGAAATTCAAAAACATTCCAAGGTCAAACTCAAGGAGCAATTCGGTATTTAGAAGCAGAAAATCACAATTCTTAAATATGTTCAATATTGATGCAAGAAAGATAAATGCTAGAGATAAAAGAAATAGATTCTCTCTTTTTTTCTTCTTCTCTTCTCTCTTTCTGCTTTGCTTTCTCTCTTCTCTTCTTTCTCTGTCTTCAGACGTCTGTTTCTTTAAATCAAACGCCTTAACTGCCTTTTGCTACAGTATTGCGCCTTCTTCCTTCCTTCTCTTTGGCTTCTACTGCTCTGACTTTGGCTGCTTCTTCTCCTTCTTTTGCTTTCTTCTTCTCTTTCTCTGCGGCTAAGTCTTCAGCTGCAGCTCCTTCCTCATCTCTTTCCTTTTTGGCTTCTTCTTCTCTTCTTGCACTGTGCTGCGCCTCCTCCTTCTTCTTCTTCTTCGACTCCTTCCTCTGCCTTCTTCTTCTTCTTTGGCGTGGCTAAGTCTTCAGCTTCTACTTCCTTCAATTGCTGTGCCTCCTCTTCTTCTTCCCTGCAGCTGCTTCCTCTTCCTCCTTCCCTGCACAGCACAGAGAAGCAAAACCTACCCCTACCCTCCCTGCGTCTCTCTCTCTATTTCTCTCTTTGCTCTCTTAGAGCCATCTGGGTAATCGGGTCAGGTTATGCGCGCCCGGGTCCAGGCGCACCGGCGTGGGTGGTGCACGAGGAGTGCAGGATAAATGGGTCAGCCAGGTCCACGTAGCAGGGGCCACGGACGAGGTGGGTATACAGGTGAGGGGACCTCACCCCGTGTATGGAGGCGAAGAGCCTATAGCAGTTATTCAATTTATGTTGCTGCGTCTACTCACTCACTTCCGAGGTGGGACTAAACGTCCCACCCGCTTCGCGCACGCTGCTGCAGCAGGTGTTCCCTTTGATTGCGAGGCTGCAAGGGGTTGCGGCTTCAATTGGTGGACTGGAGTTGCGCGCGAGACCAAGCCGCGCCTTCTGGACCTGGGGGCCTGGAGCGCTGGGGCCTAGAGAAGCTTGCAAGCTTGCTCCAAGCTTGGCTCCAATGGCGGAGGTGGCTCTGAACCTGAAAACACGAACACGGCCTCGCAGCCCTACCAGATGCCTTGGGGAGCTTCGCCAAGGTATGGCGAATGTGCAGAGGTGGTCGGCGAGGCATGGGAACGCCTGTGGGAGCGTGCCTAGTGCACACTGTGGAGGTGCAGGTGGGTGTGTTCAAGGGGTGGTTCGAGTGAGTGGCGCGATGAGTGGAGTGAGGGGAAATGATCAGTGAGGTGAGGCGGAGCTCATGGGCTTGTCGGTGAGGGGTGGGACGGCCTGTGGTGGTGGAGCGGCCTTGCCAGAGTTGGTGGCTGGAGGTGGAAGTGATGGTGGTGGTAGTGGTAGTCGAGGGATCGAAAGTGCAAATTAAGAGATGGGAAATGAAAAGGGGAGTGAGAGGAACTTAACTGATAGGTTTGGAGCGAAAGGGGGAGGCGGAGTGCGAGCGGCGGGTACCACCATTGCCGGAGACGAAGAAGCCCAGGGGAGAGATGACAGTGAAAACGAAGAGGGTCGGAGGGCACGTGCAGCAAGAAGGAGCACGGCGGAGCTGGTACGGCGCAGTGCGGAGGAGCACGGCAGAGCTGGCTCTGCCACTTGTACGGTGGCAGAGCGACGAGAAGAGGGATGAAGAGTCACCGGAAGCTTCGGGCTGTTGGCCGGAGTAAGGAGGAGACAAATTTGGGGGAGTTCTCTGGCCAAATTAAGCTTGAAGGAAGTGGTGTGGTCTGTGCTTCCTTAAATAGGCGCAAGCAGAGTGGGAAGCGCACGGAGACGGCGGGAAAACCACGCCGAAGGTAAGGCCGAGGGGATACCCATACCTCTCGAGCGTTCGCACGAGAGGTATGGTGGGTTTCAGGGCATCGGGAGCTGCCCATGCGGTAGGGGGCTCCGTAGGGAGCTTCCCTTTCAAATCTGGGGGCGACTCCCCACGCAAGCGAGGAGAAAACATCCACGCAAAGTCACCGGAGGCATGGTCCCTACTGCGATGGCAGAGGGACCGAAATGAAGAAAGAGACGAAGAAGTTAGGGGGGATTTGCAAGGGTTTTGGAAAGTTGAGGGTCTGAATGTAATTCGGAGGACCAATTTGCAAAGTGGGCCACAACAACCTTTCCTTAGGTCCAAATTTTGGTATAAACCTAATTTGGACATAAGGAGTCCAATGGTGAAGTTTGATTTTAGATTTGACCACGTTTGATAGAATATTTTACACAAAAACCCAAATTAGGTCAAATATTGGGCATAGACCCTAATCTAGGTCAAAACTGGTTCCAAAGGCCAAATTGAGGGTTCTAAACCCTAGGGGATATTTTTTCATGAATTTTAGAGGGCTTAGTTGATTTTTATCTAGCCTAGAACCTTGTAAATTAAAGTGGGTTTATTTTAAGGTTACAGAATGTCATTTAATTCTCAAATTTCACAATAACCCTTATCTGACTAAACCATCTCACTTTTTCTCTTATTAAGTCCAATTGGCCTATGTCTAGACCCTTAGAAATCATGTTGATGTACTGCAATGGTAAAATTACAGTTTTACCCTTTGTTTCATGTTTTCCTTTCAGATCAGTAATTCCCAGAATTAGGCCTTTCTTTAGGTTATGTAGGAGCTTTTGTTCATTCAATCATATCAAAATATGCTAGTTAGGGCTCACGATGAGGTTCTCATCAGTGACATTCTTAAAACACCGATCTACCGTTCGAACATTTTGGCGGCGTTGCCGGGACATTCATACTGCACACACCACAACTACACTGCAGAGGGCTTACGACCATCCCGTGAAATGCAGATACGCCTGAATCCCAATCTGCAAGATGTCCTGATCAAGTGGTTAGATGTAGGGATCATCTACCCGATCCAACAGTAAGTGGGTGAGTCCAATCTAGGTTGTGCCTAAAAAGGCAGAGCTCACCGTCATCACAACTGAAACCGAAGAAGCCATACCGACTCATATAGCAAACTCGTGGCGAGTCTGCATTGATGACAGAAGACTCAATTCCTCCATGAAGAAGGATCATTTCCCACTACTGTTCATTGATCAGATTCTCAAGAAACTAGCAGGAAATCGATTCTTCTGCTTTCTGGATGGGTACTCCGGTTATAACCAGGTAGCAATCCATCCCGAGGGCCAAAAAGAGACCACCTTCACCTACCCCTTCGGAACTTACGCATTCCGAAGGAAGCCGTTCGGTCTCTGCAATGCACCTGCTACTTTTCAATGATGCATGCTTGCCATATTCTCAGATATGGTAGGTGAGTACCTTGAGGTCTTCATGGACGACTTCTTGGTATTTGGTGAATCATTTGACGATTTCCTCCTGCACTTGGTCCAGATCCTCAGGCGTGCATCGACGTAAACTTGGTTCTTTCCTAGGAAAAGAGCCACTTCATGGTACCTAAGGGAATAGTCCTGGGACATCTTATCTCTGAAAAGGGCATCCACGTTGATCGAACCAAGGTGAATTTGATTTCCAAACTCCCTATGCCTAGCTCAGTCAAAGACATCTGATCCTTCCTAAGGCACGTCGATTTTTACCGTCAATTCATTCCCGATTTCTCGAAAATCGTGCGCCCTCTGACTAATCTTCTATCTAAGGATGTCCCTTTTGAAATCACCAAGGAATGTACTCAAGCATTTGAAGTCCTGTGTGATCGAGTTACCCAAGCACCTATCCTGCAGCCCCCTGATTGGTCTCAACCCTTTGAGATCATGTGCGACGCATCTGATTATGCTGTAGGTGCGGTACTTGGGTAGAAAATAGATGGGAAACCCGTGGTCATTTACTACGCTAGCAAGACACTTACCGAGACTCAGCATAACTACACAGTTACCGAGAAAGAGGTGCTAGCTGTAGTATTTGCCCTGGAAAAATTCAGATCGTATCTTTTGGGTTCCCGCATTATCATTTACTCAGATCACATTGCTGTAAGGCATCTCCTTACAAAGAAGGACGTGAAACCTCGACTAATCCGCTGGATCTTCCTATTACAAGAATTTAATCTCGAGATTCGCGACAAGGCAGGAAAACAGAACGTGGTAATTGATCACTTATCCTGCCTTCCTTCTGATATTATCAACCCTTCCAGACCCATTACTAAACATTTTCCCGATGAGCACCTCCTAACTATCAGTACAGGACTTCCATGGTTTGCTCATCTAGTAAACTACTTGGCATCACATCAGATACTGTCCGATTGGCCAAAAGCCAAGAAGGACAAATTACTTTCCGATGCCAAGTACTACTTTTGGGAAGACCCGTATCTCTTTCGCATTGGTGCTGATCAAATCATCCGACGATGTGTTCCGGAAGTAGAAATTTAGGACATTTTGTCCTTTCGCCATGACCAGGTATGTGGTGGACACTTCTCTAGTCATAAAACCGCAACTAAAGTCCTCCAGTGCGGCTTCTATTGGCCCATGGTTTTCAAAGACACATACAATCACTGTAAGGCATGCACTCATTGCTAGACCTTAGGCAACATGAGCCACCATGATATGATGCCCTTACAACCGATTCTCGTATGCGAAATCTTCGATGTCTGGGGGATTGATTTTATGAGACCCTTCCCTATTTCGGATGGCTTAGAATACATTCTTCTCTCTGTTGACTACATGTCTAAATGTGTTACGACCCGGTTCGCAGATCCTTACAGGACACGAGACCGGACCGGACCAACTCGACTGATCCCAAGACCCAGTCGTCCAATGAGAAAGTAACCAAAAAGTAGTAAAATAAACCACATTCACCATGCTAGCAACTAACAGTAACAAAAGTACAGCAGTAAAGAAGTAAACTACTACAGTACACACCACCACAACAGTAGAAAATTAAAAGAGGAACAAGAATATAAAGTGCAGAACGAAAGAGTACAGAATATAAAGGTACAAGAAGCTACTCACTACTACAAATGAGTACAAAAGAATTACGACTACTGGGCTCTACTGGGCCCAGCACCCTCTGCAGCCGTGTACTCTGGCTGCTCAACACCTGGACTTGAAAAAGGTTATGTGTACAAAACGTCAGCAAACGCTGAGTAGAGTGGCAACCAACTACTAAACAGTAAAGGTGGACAGGTAGCTATTGTTTTTCAATTTCTTTCTTTCTTTAACTAATTATTCTTTCTTTCACCATTTAATTATCAGGTCTCTTTCTTGATCTCGAATGTTCCTCGTGGGAACGATCTTGATTGCAGTCTTCTCCGAAGAGTAGAAGTCGCACGTGGTGCTCTCCTGGCCGAGAGAGTCCCCCATGGTGGTCCTACACCCAGTCAACCACCCCAAGGTCATTGACAGACGTAACGGTGACTACGGCACGCGTGATAAATGCACGGGTAGCTACCCCGCACTGGCACGCGGTCAATCGTTTCCGTTAGCGGGTGCGCCCAAAGTACAGCACGGAACCAGTATAGGGCATAGCCCTCTCAGTAACAGGGGTCTAGCCCCTAAGAACCAAACAGGGGTCTCGCCCCTCCACAGTCCGCGCACCCTTGCCTGACTACCCTAGTTTGCCCAGTGGGCCTAACAAGTCGGTGTAGGGAGACTAGCTGAACCCCGAGCCCCGTGGCGTGGCTAGCTCTCTCCCTACACTAATTGCTCTCCCCGATACAGTGTACACGAGGGCCACCAAGTCGGAGCAAAGTGGCCAATCCTAACCTCGGGTCCCAACCCAAGGGTGGCTAGCTTCCCTATACACTAAGAGGTAACAGGCGCTCCCCTTGGTACCACGTACTCAAGGGCCAGCACACATCCCAACACAATCCCAGATTCATTCCATTTATTTTCCAGGAGCTCATCTCCGAATTCCCCGTAGGGTTCATGCTCATATTCCTCAGGCCATTCCATACCAGGTTTCATCATTTCTATTTCCATTCTTAGGTTATACACATGCACTGGTAAATCTATCATTCATATTTCTATATCCGGGTTATTCACAGGTAGTTCGTTCCAACATTCACCCTTCCATTTCCAAGTTATATACATGCAGCTCACAATATGTCATTTCACGGTACGACAGGAAAGATACATTCAGCAGTTAACTAACACCAATATTACATATTTCACAGGCAAATGTTATTCATTTACAGGCAATTGTTCTCATTCTATCTACTTATTCAAGACTGCAATTCATTCGTTCAATACAGACATTCCAATATTTCTAATCCTAGGATTCATGCCATATCCTAAGTTCTAATCATTCATTCATTACACACATGCATTTAAATTATAAATAATTTAAGGGGAAGCCACTCTACCAGTAAACCCAGGAGTAGTGGGGGATTGATCGGCTAGTCAACGTGCCTCAATAAACCCCAAACCCGCAACAAAACGAGGTCCTATCACAAGGATCAATCACAAGAGACTACTCAGAACAGTATAGAAAGTATTCCAACAAGTAGAGGAAGACATGCGGGAAATATCGGTATCTTAACTGCAGAAATCGGACCTCAAACGAACCCTAAACGAGTCAAAAACAGTAATTCTGACTCAAATCAGACGTCTAGAACACCTTCCAGACGTCTTAAAAGAGTCCAGAGCCATACCTCAACTCCTGCGCCACTCCTCAGATGTCCAAGAACTCCGCTGGACCGTCTGGACCCAGTTCTAGACATCCGACCACCTCTCTGGATGTCTGGAAATGCTTCCCATCGTCTGGTGCCTCGCCCAGACGTCTGAACTACGTGGGAGGGTGTGTCCTGAACCTCCCCGAAGCGAATCCTACATGCGTCAACGAAAATCTTCTCAATAAGGCACGAAACAGCGCCTCGGCAGAACTGCCTGCATGGCCGTTGTTGGAAAGTCATAGATCACATTTTTGATAAAAGCGTCGTAATATAGTTGCAAAATACGATCCAACAAAGATATTGTTTTGTAAAAATAACGAGACTTTGAGTCCCGGTCGTTCGTCTCTGGGAGGCGTTGTTTTTGCTTTTGAAATCGATCTTAAAATCGCTCTACTTTATTTAAACGACATGCTGGTGCGTAATATATAGGCAATTAAAGAACAGGCACTTAAATCACGCAAATATAATAATCATTCAGCTCATGGTGATTTCGAACACATAAGAGATATATATATATATAAAGTGAAATTTCATTCATCATTGGAGAGTTGTTGCACAAGGAAATCTAGAGGAAAGCTTATACATGAATGCTTAAAAATTAAATCTAACTACCAGAAAACGATTGCATACAAGAATCAACGGGGGGATTTCGCATGCATCATTGGGGGAGAAGTAAGACTACTCTACTAAGCAGTAAATGAAAGCAATAAAAATTATGAAGAGCATGATCTAGAGCTAGAAGAATAGAGGGCATTCAGGGGTGGTCCCCGATGGCCTTGGAGTGGTCGAGAAGAGAATGAGGGGCGGCCAATGTAGCTTAGGCCGACCCTTGGAGAGAAGTAGGGTTGATCCAGCATCCCAGCATGGTGTCCTCCATGGTGGTGGTAGTGAGCTCGTGGAGGTGGAGTGAGTGGCTAAGTGGAGGTGGCGTGAATGGCACCAATGGAGAGCAATTGCCAAGGGAGTGAATGGGTGCCAATGGCCACCCAAGGGGTCTTTTTATAGACCTAAGGGAAGCTCTCTAGAGAATTATGGAATTCTCTAGAAGGCCCATGGTGGGAGCTCGTGGGAGAGTGAGAGAGAGAGGGTGAATGGTGGTTTTTAGATCCACCAAATATGGATCTAAAAATTGAATGGCTCTTGGTTGCTATTTTTGGCAACCAAGGCAACCACACATGGTAGATTGTTCTAGAGAACTCTAGGCTAGATATTTTCGTGTGGATGGTGTGTGTGGGTGTGTGTGGGTCAAAACTTAGGTGGCTAGGTTGATTTGGTTGGGTTCTAGTGGGTTTACGTCAAGGTAGGTCTCAAATTAGGGTTATAAACCTTAATTCACTAAGGTAAAGTGCAATTAAACTTAATACAAGTTTAATTTGGTGTGCGAAAACTTAATTGAGAGTAAAAAAACTCAATTAAATCAGGTCTAGGTCAATTGGACTCTCACTGAGTCCAATTGGACAGTGTGTGCTGAGATCAGGGTTCAATTGGACTCAATGAGTCCAATTGAATAGGCTGATGGAATTGACTAAGATCCAAGTTAATTAGGTTTAGTGAGGACCTAATTAGGTCCCTAGGGAGGTCTATAGGTGATGTACTAGGGTTAGGGCACCTTAATTTAGTTTCCTATGGGGTTGGAATTGGGTTTAGGGACCTAGAGATCCAAGATCAAGGCTTAAATCTCAAAACAGGAATTGGAGAGTAGTATCCGACGTCTAATTATAGAATCAGACGTCTTATACTCAAAAATCAAAAGTCCAGACTTGTTGTCTAGATGTCCAATCAGAGTCAGGAAGGATTTCGGGTTCTGTTTTGGGTATTCTGCAGAAATTAGATGTCTGACAAAGTGTTTGGACGTCCAATAACACTGCAGAAGTGGGTTTGAAGTGTGCGGGAGTTGGCTAAGGGTCCTGGACGTCTTAAAACTTATCTGGACGTCCAGAGAAGGGTTGGAACTAGGGTTTTAAGGCTTCCTAGGGTGTTCTGACCTAATCTAAGGGTGGCTAAGGCTTGGGGAAGTCTCTAGGCTATCCTAGGGCTAGGATGGACCTAAGCTCTTCACATTTTACTGCTTTATTTCTACTTAATAGAATATAAAACCTTTAACCCCCTTACATTATTATTCCTACATCTAAACTAAGCCTTCTGCTCCAGCTCTGCTACAACTCCCGTTATTCCTGATCCAGCTTCAGATCCAGCTCCTGATCAGCTTATTCCCTGCAATCGACATAATGCACATAATCAGCACATTATAACATTATTTTATGCATAGCTAAAGGAAAGCAGTAAAGATGCAGATAATGCGTATGCATGCATGAATAACTCTAACTTATGCTAAGTCCTAGCTTAATCTAGGCCAATTAAGACCTATGATTGCTGCGCAATCAGCCGTATCCGCAAAGAAGATGTACGTCGTGAAGCTTACCTTTCAGTCATCTAAAACCTCCTCCAGACATCATCTACGTCATCTGGACGTCGATCCAGACGTCTGATTCTGGGAAAAACCCAGAACCAGAACCTGCCTTCGCCTTCTCGCGCCGCGCGTGGCCGCGTCGCACCTGCTCGCCTGCTGCTTCGACTACAGCAGTGTCGGGGAGGACCTCCCCGATGCACTCCTCCGCCTTGCACACACGCCAACCGACCATGAGCTCACCGGCTAGCTCCCACACGAGCTCATGTGCTTGCTCTCCTCTCCTCCCCTCGCTGCTCCTCTCCTCCCACGTCGCTCACGCTCGCTGCTCGCTGCTCTCGCTGGAGGAAGGAGAAGGGTGGCTGGAAGTGGGGTGGTGTGAGGGAGAGGAGGGGGGTTATATAAGGTGTGGGGTTAGGGTTTGCATCGGGCGAGAGGAGAGAGAGAAGGAGAAGAAAACGAGGGTCGCGTACTGTCTGCGCACAGACGCGAGGACTGATGAGAACCTCATCATGAGCCATAACTAGCTCATTTTGACCCAATACAAAGGATAAAAGCTCCTACATATCTCAAGGAAAAGCTTAACTCAGAGAATTCTGAGTTTGAGAAGAAAACAAGTCATAAGGGGTAAAAGTGCAATTGTACCAGTATAATCTGCATACAGGGTAATTCAGGGCCCAAACATAGGTCAAAACAGCTTAATAAGAATAAAAGTGGGATGAGATGATCTAGCAAGGGCTACAGCACTTCCAAGGAACCAAATGATAATCTGTAACCCTAAAACAACCCACTTCAATTCACAAGGTTCGAGGCAAAGTAAAAATAGAATAAACCCTCTAAAATTCATAGAAAAATAATCTCTGGGGTTTAGAACCATCAATTTGGCCTTTAGAACCCATTTTGACCTACATTGAGAACCATGCCCAATTAATAACTTAATTTGGGTTTTTGCGCAAATTGACCGGTCAAACAAGGTTTAATATGAAAATAAAATTCACCATCAGATTCCTTAGGTCCTAATTAGTCATGTATAAAAACTTGAGCCTAAGAAGAAACCTCCTTGACCGACTTCACACTTTGGTCCTCATATATTTACTCTTTGGCCCTCAACTTTTGAACCCTCGCATTTTGGCCCCTAACTCTTCTTCGTTCTTTGCAAACAGGTCCCTCCTGCAAAACCCTGCCAGCACCATGCTCCGGCGACCTTGCGCGGAGCATGGCGCCGCGCAGGGTGAGGTGGAGGACCTGGCAAATGTACCGGGGGTGCCCTGCGTCGTCAGCCGTCGCAGGAGCACCCCCATGGTCACTGTAGCCCCCCATACCGGCCGTGCGAACGCACGGACGGTATGGGTTCGTATTCCGACCATTCTCCGGCGAGGGAGACACGTCGTCTCCCTCCGCCTTCCTCCCTGCTTCAACCCTATAAATACCCCCCGCCGCTCCACCGACGAGGGCAGCTGGATCTGACGGAGAAAACCCCCAGCTTTCTTCTCTTCTTTCTCCGGCAGACGCTCACCAGCTCCGGCGACTTCTTCCCCCTCCACCTCTTCGCTCTGCCGCACTACCAGCAGCAGAGATCTCCTCCCCTGCTCTTCCCGCGCCACGCCGCACCCAGCTGGCGCCTCTCCAGCCTTCTGCTCGCCGCCGCCCCTCTCCCTGAGCATCGTCTTCTCCGGCGACAGTCGATACGACTGTCGCCCTGTTCCTCCCCCTTCGTCCCTGCAGTTAAGTTAGACTTACTCCCTTTCTCCTCCTCTTTCTTTCCCCGCTTTCGATTTAGTCAATTAAGCCCTCTACCGACCCTGTTCACCCTCATCCTCTCCGCCTCCGACCACCCTCCGGCGAGCCGCTCCCACCACCTCAGCGACCCACACGGCTCGCCGACCACCGCAGAACCTCCGCCTCCTCACCCTGATCCTCTTCCGCCCCTCCACTTCCCACCAAACACCCTCTGCAGACCCACCGAACACACCCACTCCCTCGCTCACAGTTTGACCTAGGACGACCTGACAGCTCCATCTCGCCCCCTGCAGACCCCCTGACCACCTTCGCCGTGCCACGGCGAAGGTCCCCCGCCTGTCTGATCTGGCCGAGAGGCCGTGCCATTGGTTTCAGGTTCCAGGCCTTGGCCGCCATTGGCGAGGAAGCTCGAAGCCTGCTCGAGGTCGCTCCAAGCCGAGATATCCCAGGTTGAAAAGCCACGGCCAGCGCGAAAGAATCTCGCGCACACACCCTGGCCCTCAATTGGAGCTGTGCGCCTCAACAGCCGATGCAATTGGGAGCACCATCCCTGCTGCAGGCGTGAGAGAATTGGGGTGGGACATTTAGTCCCACCTCGGAATCTCTCGAAGGCGCGCGGATGCATAAAGGCAAAAACTGCCTTATGCTGTTTGCCTCAGTTACCACGGGGTGAGGTCCCTCTCACCCGATCCGACCCGACTCGGCCTCGTCCGTGACCACGCTCCGCGGACCTGGCCCGACCCGATTAGACTGACCTGCACTCCTCGCCCACCACGCACGCCGGTGGGCCTGGACCCGGGCCTGACCCGAACCCGATTACCCGGTAGCGCTCTGGGAGAGCTTCCGAAGAGTGATTTCAGAGAGAGAGATACGCGGGGGAGGGGGGTAGAGTAGGTTTTTGCCTTGACGAATAAACTCTGAAGTGTGCAGGCCAAAGAAGAAGAAGCAGACCCGCTGAAGAAGAAGGAGCTGCTGCACTGTAGCGAAGGCATTGTTAAGTCGTCTCAGCACCGGGGCAGACGACGGAAGGTCAGCAGCCAAAGAAGAAGAGGGAATGAAGAGAAGCAAGAAGCAAGAAAAGAAGAAGACGATCTGACGAAAAAGAAAGAAAGGAAACAAGGAAGAACAGAAGAAGTAGAGCACGAGGGGAAGATCTGAAGAAAGCAGAAGAAGAAGAAGAAGAAGAAGAAGAAGAAGAAGAAGAAGAAGAACAAAGAACAGGAAGAACCAAAGACAAAGAGGAAGAAAGAAGAAAAGAAGAAGAAGCCAAATTCTCATCTCTCTCTCTCTCTCTCTTTATTTTTGTAATAGAACTTGTATATCTCTAGAATACAACTTGCTCCCTGAGTTCGACCTCGGGAACTCTTTTATTTTTCCGAGTAAAAAATTTTATATGAAAACGTTGGTAACAACCGGCTTTACTACAACGATATAACACAACCCGGTCGAAAACCTAACGTTATCATTTTGGCGCCGCTGCCGGGGAGCAACGGCTATTCTAGAGGTAAACATTCCTGTATCTTTTAATTTCTGATAATCTCCTCTCTTTTGTGCAGCTACAGGAACTCAAGAAGACAAGCAACCACACGACAACCACTCCGAAGACAGGTAAATCTTTTCTCTCACTATTAACCCCTACACTCTAAAGAGAAAGAAAAGAAAAGAACAAGCAATATAGGGCTAACCTGTCTTCCATATTTAGTAACCATAAAAGTTGCATGTTTTCAACTCATTATTTCTGCACACTATCAAGGGTATTTAAGGGCTAACACATTCTTGCTTGAGCCCTAATTACCCAACAAAGAATTAACTGGACCAAGTAGAGCCAACCTAGGATCCAACACTAGGGATTTAGAGACACACTACTTAACTCAAGAATTGAGAAAACCAAATGAAGTGTGCCCAAGCCCTTGTCTGAAAATACCTATACAAGAAAAATCCTAAACAATTGGCTCTCTCTAAACACTTGAACCCTAAAAGACAGGACCTAAAAGCTCTTAAAGAAAACAATAGGTAAAGTTGACCCCTTGGGTTAACCAACCTTAAATTAGGTCACTCTTTGCACTTAAAAAGACTAAAGTTCAAGTGAAACCTTAAGCACCCTGATCTTAAAATTGGTAGACTTAAGAGGTCAAGATCCCCATTCTGGTCTACCTGGAACCGCAGTGACAAGAGAGGTCGGGTGGGGGAAACCCTGTAACCCGTGGGGACGCTCTACCGTGTAGGGGTCTTCGCGGGACTCTCCCTCTCTGGCTGCCCAGGTAATTCTCAGGTGGACGACCTTTCTGATCAAGGGGTCCATCTGCCCCGCACCTCTATAGTCACCCAACACATTTTTGGGTGTCTTGATTGGGTCCATCACCTTCTAAACTTACCTCTCCCAACTGTGCATGTACGGAAGGAGGTCTCTAAGACCACCCTTAAGACCTCCTTTAGAAATTCACTCTCGTCAAGGCCAAGCCTCGACGCCCGTGTTTGTGCAGCAACACCCTCACATTATTCTCTCTTCTGATTCAGAACCAAGCTCTTCTTCTTCCCCCATCATGGCTCAGCCAGTTGAGGAAGAAAATAATCTGGAACACCAGCTCCAGCGACTCAATGACCTCTTCCAAAACTTCGTGCACCCACCACAGCGTCCTATGATGCGGGACCACTACAATCCTGCTGCGGTGGCAATTGAGCCTCGAGTTAGAATCCCGATTGGAGGACCTGATTCCGAACTAAAGCCCAACATGATTCACGCTATACCTAAATTCCATGGGCTTAATTCTGAAGATCCCTTCCAGCACATCAAACAGCTTAAGCATCTGGCCCACACTTTTGGATCAGATGCGCAAAATCGGGATATTCTTCTCATGAAGATGTTCTCCTTTTCTCTTATGGACAAGGCCGCCCATTGGTATCAAACTCAGACCCGGCCGATCAACACTTGGGAAGAACTTCAATCCGAGTTTTTGAAAAAGTTCTTTCCCGTTGGTCGGACCAACGCCTTGCGCCATCAGATTACACACTTCACTCAACAATCAGGAGAACCTCTCCATGAGGCATGGGATCGTTTTCAGGATCTCATGAGGAAGTGCCCCCATCACGGAGTTCCTAAATGGGAACAAGTCCAATCTTTTTACCAGGGACTCCGTGAGGACATCCGCCTTTTCGTCAATGCAACCTGCGGAGGAAACATCATGGGTCAAGATGAAGACACCGTATGGGAGATTCTCGAAAACATGTGCGAGAACTCCATCAACAATGACTCCATGGGATTATTCGACAGGACGAATACCCGCGCAACGACGAATCTTAAGGGAGCACATGAGACGCAGGGCCTGTCCGCATCAGTCGACCTGGAATTAATGGCCAGTCGATTGGACAAGGTCTCAATTATTGAAAAGAAGGTGGATGAGCTGACTCAGCACTTGCAGCGAGCCACCTCTGCGCGTAACTCCTTTGCACAACCTCCTTCCACACAGGAGACTGTGCAAAACATCCTACACCGATCCTCCCCTGGGATGGATCCATATCCATCCCCATCTGATTCTTGGACTGGAAGATCATCCGATCCTTTCTTCACCAGCCGGGGGAACTCCATTCCCCCTTTCCCTGATTCTCAGGAGGTTCCTCAGACCTGCGAGGACCTCAACGCCATCCAGAACAACCCATTCTCCAACACTTACAACCCTGGATGGCGAAACCATCCAAATTTTCAGTGGGCGGGAAATTCTCAAACCCAAAGACCACCTTTTCAGTCCCGCCCACAGCCCTCTCATCACTACCAGCCGCCTCAGCCTCGGCCCAACCCTACTTATCCATCAGGGCCAAATCAAGATCAAATGTCCTTAATCCTTCAGACTCTGGCTGACATTCAAAAATCGAATGCGGCCATTCAAAAACAGCACAAGGACGAGCTTACTGAAGTTAAAACTCAGCTGGCCCAGTTGGCAAATTCTCGCCAGCCAGGCACACTCCCTTCCCAACCCCTTCCTAACCCAAATAACGTGCCAACCCAGAAGCGCGTTATGAATCCAAATTTAGGCCAAGCTCAATGGATTTATCAGGCCCCCACTGCTCCATCTCCAGACGAGATGGAAGCCTCTACTTCTCGTACGGGATTTCAGCAGCAGCCACCCCTCCTACCAAATCCAAACCAAAATCAGGCCGGATTAAATTCTGTAACAACACGTAGTGGTAAGACAACTCAGAACCAGCATTATCCAAACCACGCCCAGCCTGATAATCATGACCCTAGGATAGTTATCCAAGGTACCACTGTTCCAGACCCACAACCAGGACCTATCCTAGAGGAACCAACCAAGATCCCGTTTCCCGAAGCCCTGACCAAGGGAAAGAAGACCACCAAACCCGTGGCCCCTGAGGAGGACCTGGTCAAGCTCTTTGAGCAGGTCCACATAAACATCCCCTTGATGGATGCAATCCGCCACGTACCAGCTTACGCACGATTTCTAAAGAATATATGTACACCCCAGCGTAAGCCGCGAACCAAGGGAGGGAGCCCAATTGTTCTGTCAGAGCAAGCCAGCTCTGTAATCCTTAGTAGACTCCCACCCAAGGCAAAAGATCCTGGAACTCCCCTGATCTCCTGTAAGATAGGTGGTACCCAATTTGACAGAGCATTGTTAGACTTAGGTGCATCTATAAATCTGATACCCACATCCTTACTTGACCATCTGGAAGAATCTGAGCTGAAACCAACCGAGGTGACATTACAATTAGCAGATCGATCTATAAAGTCACCAAAAGGGATTCTCGAGGATGTTATCGTGAGAGTGCGGGATTTCTATTTTCCAGTGGACTTTATAGTCTTAGACATGGATGCACCTGAGAACCCTAGGGATACACCAATCATTCTAGGGAGACCTTTCTTGGCTACTGCTAGAGCCAACATCAGCTGTGAGGAGGGCCAAATAGAGCTTAAGTTTGGAGATCAAACACTGAAAATTGATATATTTAAGGCCCAACAAGGAATTAATTGCGGCGTCATCGAGCAAATTTGTGACATCAAGACTTTGGTTGATGAATCACACCTCCAGAATGACTTGAGTATTCCTCATCAACCACAGAAGGATCTTGACCCGCAAATAGAGGAGTCCAATCCGGATGTGAACAACCCAGTAACTCCCACCCTTGAACCTCACATCTATACTGAACCACCCGCTGCTGCTGAAAACCCCATCCTTGAACTGAAACCCCTTCCTGCTCATTTAAAATACATCTTTTTGGGTTCTAATCAGACCCTTCCTGTGATCATCAATTCCAACCTCAATCCTGAACAGGAATACCGTCTGATTGTTGTCCTCCAGCAACATCGCAGAGCCATCGGATGGACCCTCGATGATTTGACTGGAATAAGTCCCTCTTATTGTACTCATCATATCTATTCAGAAGAGGGCACACGACCTTCTCGTGAAATGCAGAGACGCTTAAACCCCAATCTGCAGGAGGTCGTGAAAAAGGAGATCATCAAGTGGTTAGATGCCGGGATCATCTACCCGATCTCCGATAGTCGTTGGGTGAGCCCGATTCAGGTCGTGCCTAAAAAGGCAGGACTCACCACTATAACGACTGAGACCGGAGAAATCATTCCTACCCGATTAGCCAACTCGTGGAGAGTCTGTATAGATTACCGTCGACTCAATTCCTCCACGAAGAAGGATCATTTCCCACTACCCTTCATTGATCAAATTCTCGAAAAACTAGCGGGAAATAGGTTCTTCTGCTTTCTTGACGGGTACTCCGGTTATAACCAGGTGGCAATCCATCCTGAGGACCAAGAAAAGACCACATTCACCTGCCCCTTCGGAACATACGCTTTCCGAAGGATGCCTTTTGGTCTTTGCAATGCACCCGCTACTTTTCAGCGATGCATGCTTGCCATATTCTCAGATATGGTAGGTGATTATCTGGAAGTCTTCATGGATGACTTTTCAGTTTTCGGAGCATCATTCGACGATTGCCTCCAGCACTTGGTCCAGATACTCAGGCGGTGCATCGACGTGAATTTGGTTCTTTCCTGGGAAAAGAGCCATTTCATGGTGCCTGAGGGAATTGTCCTGGGACACTCAATTTCGGAGAAAGGTATCCAAGTGGATCGAGCTAAGGTTAACCTGATTTCTCGCCTTCCTATGCCTAGCTCGATCAGGGACATCCGATCCTTTTTAGGGCATGTCGGTTTTTATCGACGATTTATCCCTGATTTTTCAAAAATCGCACGCCCCCTGACCACTCTTCTCTCCAAGGATGTTCCCTTCGAAATCTCCAAGGAATGCACTCAAGCATTTGAAATCCTGCGTGACCGAGTCACCCAAGCCCCGATCCTACAGTCCCCTGATTGGTCTCAACCCTTTGAGATCATGTGTGATGCATCCGACTTCGCTGTAGGAGCGGTTTTGGGGCAGAAAAATGACAAGAAACCTGTGGTCATTTACTACGCCAGCAAAACACTCGATGAGGCTCAGCGTAACTATACAGTTACTGAGAAAGAGCTGCTAGCTGTAGTATTTGCCCTAGAGAAATTCAGATCATACCTTCTGGGTTCCCATGTCATCATATACTCGGATCACACGGCTGTGAGGCATCTCCTTGCAAAGAAGGACGCGAAACCTCGATTGATCCGATGGATCTTGCTGTTGCAAGAATTTGACCTCGAGATTCGCGATAAAGCGGGAAAACAAAACGTGGTAGCTGATCACTTGTCCCGTCTCCCTTCTGAAATGATAGACCCTTCCGGACCCATCACTGAGCATTTTCCCGATGAGCACCTGCTGACTATTGGTACTAGCCTTCCGTGGTTTGCTAATATTGTAAATTACTTGGCATCTCATCAAACCCCGTCCGATTGGCCGAAGGCCAAGAAAGACAAATTACGCTCCGATGCCAAGTATTACATTTGGGAAGACCCGTACCTCTTCCGCATAGGTGCCGATCAGATCATCCGGAGATGTATCCCGGAAGGGGAAGTCAACAATATCCTCTCTTTCTGCCATGACCAGGCATGCGGTGGCCATTTTGCCGGGCATAAAACCGCATCAAAAGTCCTCCAGTGCGGCTTTTACTGGCCCACACTGTTCAAAGACGCATACAGTCATTGCAAGGCATGCAGTCGTTGCCAGACTTTGGGCAACATGAGCCATCGCGACATGATGCCTATGCAACCGATTCTAGTATGCGAAATCTTTGATGTTTGGGGGATTGATTTTATGGGTCCCTTTCCTGTTTCGGATGGTTTCGAATACATTCTGTTGGCTGTGGACTACGTGTCCAAGTGGATCGAAGCCATACCGACCCGAACCTGTGATCACAAAATCGTTCTCAAATTCATTCATCAACACATTTTCTCAAGGTTCGGGATTCCTCGTGCAATAATCTCTGATGGGGGGACCCATTTCACAAATGCTCAGTTTAGGTCACTGATGACCAAATACGGGGTGTCTCACCGAATCTCTACTCCTTACCACCCCCAAACTAATGGTCTAGCTGAGCTGTCGAATCGGGAGATCAAGAAAATCCTACAGGTCACTGTTCGACCTGACAGGAAGGACTGGTCGTCCCGACTTCCGGAAGCATTGTGGGCCTATAGGACCGCCCACAAGACCCAATTGGGCATGTCTCCCTTTAGATTGGTGTACGGAAAGGCATGCCACCTTCCCGTCGAACTGGAGCATAAAGCCTATTGGGCAGTACGGAACTGTAATCTAGATCTTTCCAAGGCTGGGACCCACAGAAAACTCCAAATCAGCGAGATCGATGAATTACGCACAGACGCGTACGAGAACTCGCAAATCTACAAGGAGCGGGTTAAAGCCTTCCACGACAAACACATCTCGAGAAAGATCTTTCATCCTGGTCAAAAGGTCCTACTCTTTGATGCCCGACTCAAACTCTTCCCAGGAAAACTGAGATCTAAGTGGGTCGGACCATATTTGGTCCGACAGGTTTTTGGAAATGGAGCAATCGAAATCAGTCCACTCAGCCACGATTCTGAACCTTTCATCGTGAATGGTCAAAGACTCAAGCCGTTCATTGATGTAACTTCTACTGATTTGGCTGAGGCATCTCATATCCTCCTTTCCCCTTGAGCTTATTGCGCCCAGCCGATGGCGTAAAACTCAGCGCTTAACGGGAGGCAGCCCGTCATTCTCTTTGAAAACCTGAAACTTGTTCTGACACCTTTCAGCACTCGAAGTTCACCCTGAACTAAGACCCCCTAGGTTACAATGAGGACATTGCAAATCTTAGGCATGGGGGGGTAGGAAAGTGCAAAAACTTGTAAGAAAAGGTTTCAAACAAAAAAATTCACATATGCCAAAAATACCATAAAAATTAAAAAATTTTTCGAAAAAGAATAAGAGGAAAAGAGGAGAAGAAAAATTTCGTGAAGGAGAGAAGAAACAAAATGAAAAAGGAGCACAAAATTATAAGAAAAGTTGATAGTCATTAGTAAGGAACTAAGGAATTAACCTAAGTTCTAGACCTCATTCAAGAAAATAACTGAAAAGTGCACAATGAGATTAGTAAGAATGCAAACCTTAGGCATTCTTGAATAGACTCTTAGTACTCATTAAGATCTGGACACTCCTCAAGAGGTTGAGGAAAATGAAAAGCTGAAGTATTAGGTCTAAGGCTTAGGGAGTATTCGGCCTCGTTAACTAATTTTTGGTTTACGGGACTCAGTAACCTAAGCACCCTAATCTCACACACAGCCTGGTTCAGTAAGCATAAAAATCAGAATCACGCAGAAGCGTCGCAAAAATCTGAAAAGAACACCTAGAATAGGAATGGCCGATCAACACAAGTTGATTTGGACGAGTTCCCAGCGCGGAGAGGCGGGAAATCCCCTCGAAGATGCGTAACAAAATATCATCTCCTCGGTGCTTGTCTCTTAGGATATTTACATATCCTACGGGGGGCATGTAAGCACTCTGCTGGTTCAGATTCCATGGATGGCATTATCTCGAAGTGTCAATTGCCAGGGTCTGGATTCGGCCACGGAACACCATGGATGGGATTATCTCGAAATCTCAATAGCCAGGGTTCCGGGGGTTGCCATGGGCGGTGCTATCTCGAAGCATCGATCGCCAGGAACCCTTGAGGATTGATGATGGGAGCAAGGAATCTGATACAGACCGTGTTGAAAAGCCAATCCTAGACTAGAACTAAAAAGAAAAAGAGAGAGAAAACTCTCCAAACAGAAAAAACTTTCTATCTCTCTCTTACAAAACGCACTGCGAACTGAGCCAGGGCTAAAATCATTTCAAGCACGGGTGCTTTAACCACGAAGTCCAATAAACCTTAGGTTAGTTCTTGTGGGCCTTAAAAACCTTTGCTAAAAGACTGAGGCTAAGGCTAGACAGATTTGGATCTTGATTGGTACTAGAGTATCTTTTAGGCCTATGGTCAGCATTCTAACCTAATCTATGCTCAAATAAAAAGGCACTTATCTAAAACCATTGAAAACTTCATGGTCTAGAACAAGGGTTGAAACCTTAAGTTTTTTTGCTAAGGGACTAGCAAAAGCTAGGCATGGGGGTATGATGAGAACCTCATCATGAGCCATAACTAGCTCATTTTGACCCAATACAAAGGATAAAAGCTCCTACATATCTCAAGGAAAAGCTTAACTCAGAGAATTCTGAGTTTGAGAAGAAAACAAGTCATAAGGGGTAAAAGTGCAATTGTACCAGTATAATCTGCATACAGGGTAATTCAGGGCCCAAACATAGGTCAAAACAGCTTAATAAGAATAAAAGTGGGATGAGATGATCTAGCAAGGGCTACAGCACTTCCAAGGAACCAAATGATAATCTGTAACCCTAAAACAACCCACTTCAATTCACAAGGTTCGAGGCAAAGTAAAAATAGAATAAACCCTCTAAAATTCATAGAAAAATAATCTCTGGGGTTTAGAACCATCAATTTGGTCTTTAGAACCCATTTTGACCTACATTGAGAACCATGCCCAATTAATAACTTAATTTGGGTTTTTGCGCAAATTGACCGGTCAAACAAGGTTTAATATGAAAATAAAATTCACCATCAGATTCCTTAGGTCCTAATTAGTCATGTATAAAAACTTGAGCCTAAGAAGAAACCTCCTTGACCGACTTCACACTTTGGTCCTCATATATTTACTCTTTGGCCCTCAACTTTTGAACCCTCGCATTTTGGCCCCTAACTCTTCTTCGTTCTTTGCAAACAGGTCCCTCCTGCAAAACCCTGCCAGCACCATGCTCCGGCGACCTTGCGCGGAGCATGGCGCCGCGCAGGGTGAGGTGGAGGACCTGGCAAATGTACCGGGGGTGCCCTGCGTCGTCAGCCGTCGCAGGAGCACCCCCATGGTCACTGTAGCCCCCCATACCGGCCGTGCGAACGCACGGACGGTATGGGTTCGTATTCCGACCATTCTCCGGCGAGGGAGACACGTCGTCTCCCTCCGCCTTCCTCCCTGCTTCAACCCTATAAATACCCCCCGCCGCTCCACCGACGAGGGCAGCTGGATCTGACGGAGAAAACCCCCAGCTTTCTTCTCTTCTTTCTCCGGCAGACGCTCACCAGCTCCGGCGACTTCTTCCCCCTCCACCTCTTCGCTCTGCCGCACTACCAGCAGCAGAGATCTCCTCCCCTGCTCTTCCCGCGCCACGCCGCACCCAGCTGGCGCCTCTCCAGCCTTCTGCTCGCCGCCGCCCCTCTCCCTGAGCATCGTCTTCTCCGGCGACAGTCGATACGACTGTCGCCCTGTTCCTCCCCCTTCGTCCCTGCAGTTAAGTTAGACTTACTCCCTTTCTCCTCCTCTTTCTTTCCCCGCTTTCGATTTAGTCAATTAAGCCCTCTACCGACCCTGTTCACCCTCATCCTCTCCGCCTCCGACCACCCTCCGGCGAGCCGCTCCCACCACCTCAGCGACCCACACGGCTCGCCGACCACCGTAGAACCTCCACCTCCTCACCCTGATCCTCTTCCGCCCCTCCACTTCCCACCAAACACCCTCTGCAGACCCACCGAACACACCCACTCCCTCGCTCACAGTTTGACCTAGGACGACCTGACAGCTCCATCTCGCCCCCTGCAGACCCCCTGACCACCTTCGCCGTGCCACGGCGAAGGTCCCCCGCCTGTCTGATCTGGCCGAGAGGCCGTGCCATTGGTTTCAGGTTCCAGGCCTTGGCCGCCATTGGCGAGGAAGCTCGAAGCCTGCTCGAGGTCGCTCCAAGCCGAGATATCCCAGGTTGAAAAGCCACGGCCAGCGCGAAAGAATCTCGCGCACACACCCTGGCCCTCAATTGGAGCTGTGCGCCTCAACAGCCGATGCAATTGGGAGCACCATCCCTGCTGCAGGCGTGAGAGAATTGGGGTGGGACATTTAGTCCCACCTCGGAATCTCTCGAAGGCGCGCGGATGCATAAAGGCAAAAACTGCCTTATGCTGTTTGCCTCAGTTACCACGGGGTGAGGTCCCTCTCACCCGATCCGACCCGACTCGGCCTCGTCCGTGACCACGCTCCGCGGACCTGGCCCGACCCGATTAGACTGACCTGCACTCCTCGCCCACCACGCACGCCGGTGGGCCTGGACCCGGGCCTGACCCGAACCCGATTACCCGGTAGCGCTCTGGGAGAGCTTCCGAAGAGTGATTTCAGAGAGAGAGATACGCGGGGGAGGGGGGTAGAGTAGGTTTTTGCCTTGACGAATAAACTCTGAAGTGTGCAGGCCAAAGAAGAAGAAGCAGACCCGCTGAAGAAGAAGGAGCTGCTGCACTGTAGCGAAGGCATTGTTAAGTCGTCTCAGCACCGGGGCAGACGACGGAAGGTCAGCAGCCAAAGAAGAAGAGGGAATGAAGAGAAGCAAGAAGCAAGAAAAGAAGAAGACGATCTGACGAAAAAGAAAGAAAGGAAACAAGGAAGAACAGAAGAAGTAGAGCACGAGGGGAAGATCTGAAGAAAGCAGAAGAAGAAGAAGAAGAAGAAGACAAAGAAGAAGAGGGAATGAAGAGAAGCAAGAAGCAAGAAAAGAAGAAGACGATCTGACGAAAAAGAAAGAAAGGAAACAAGGAAGAACAGAAGAAGTAGAGCACGAGGGGAAGATCTGAAGAAAGCAGAAGAAGAAGAAGAAGAAGAAGACAAAGAAGAAGAGGGAATGAAGAGAAGCAAGAAGCAAGAAAAGAAGAAGACGATCTGACGAAAAAGAAAGAAAGGAAACAAGGAAGAACAGAAGAAGTAGAGCACGAGGGGAAGATCTGAAGAAAGCAGAAGAAGAAGAAGAAGAAGAAGAAGAAGAAGAAGAAGAACAAAGAACAGGAAGAACCAAAGACAAAGAGGAAGAAAGAAGAAAAGAAGAAGAAGCCAAATTCTCATCTCTCTCTCTCTCTCTCTTTATTTTTGTAATAGAACTTGTATATCTCTAGAATACAACTTGCTCCCTGAGTTCGACCTCGGGAACTCTTTTATTTTTCCGAGTAAAAAATTTTATATGAAAACGTTGGTAACAACCGGCTTTACTACAACGATATAACACAACCCGGTCGAAAACCTAACGTTATCAAGGACGTACACGAAAATTTTGATTTTCAAACATCTGGGAATGAGTCCAGACGTCTTGCAAGACGTCTGACCCTCAGTCCAAACGTCTTACCAGACGTCTGACCTAAAGTACGGATGTCTTAAAAAGGCTTAATGACACAGGTCTTAACAAAATGGATCGAAGCCATTCCGACCTGAACCAACGATCATAAGATAGTTATCAAATTCATTCATCGGAACATCTTTTCTCGGTTTGGGATTCCACGTGCCATAATCTCTAATGGAGGGACCCATTTCACGAATGCTCAGTTCAGATCACTGATGACCAAATACGGAGTGTCACACCGAATCTCTACTCCTTATCACTCCGAAACCAACGGTCTAGCTAAGCTATCGAATCTAGAGGTCAAGAAAATCCTCCAGGTCACTGTTCGACCTGACAGGAAAGATTGGTCATCCCGACTTCCAAAAGCTTTGTGGGCTTATAGGACCATCCACGAAACCCAATTAGGTATGTCTCCCTTCAGATTAGTGTATGGGAAGGTATGTCACCTCCTCGTCGAATTGGAGCAAAAAGCCTATTGGGCAGTACGAAACTGCAATCTCAATCTTTCTAAGCCAGGAACCCACAGCAACCTTCAAATGAGTGATTGCGTAGCAATCATAGGTATTAATTGACCTAAATTAGGCTAAGACTTAGCATAATTTAGGGTAATCCATGCATGCATAAGCATTACTAGTACCTTTACTGCTTTCTTTTAGCTAAGCATAAAATAATACTATAATGTACTGATTAGGTGCATTATGTCAATTGCAGGTAGTAAGCTGATCAGAAGCTAGATCTGAAGCTGGATCTAAAGTTGGATCTGAAGAATAAAGAATAACTGGTGTTGCAGCAGAGCTAGAGCGGAAGACCTAGATTAGATGCATTAGATATAATGTAAGGGAGTTAAGATATGTTATTCTATTAAGTAGGAATAAAGCAATAAATTGTGAAGAACTTAGGTCCATCCTAGCCCTAGGACAACCTAGAAGCTTTCCCAAGCCTTAACCACCCTTAGATTAGGTCACCGCACCCTAGGAAACCTTAAAACCCTAATTCTAGCCTTTATCTGGACGTCCAGATGAGTTATAGGACGTCCAGAACCCTTAACCAACTCCTGCACACCTTAAACCCACTTCTGCAGTGTTATTGGACGTCCAAACACTTGGTCAGACTTCCAATTTCTGTAAAATACCCAAAACAGAACTTAGAATCCCTCCTAACTCTGATTGGATGTCTAGACAATAAGTCTGGACTTCTGATTTTTCACTATAAGTTGTCTGACACTTTTATCAGACGTCCAAAACTGCCCTCCAGACCCTATTTTGAGATTCAAGCCTTGATCTTAGATCTCTAGCTCCTTAAACCCAATTCTAACCCCCTAGGAACCTAAATTAAGGTGTCCTAACCCTAATACATCACTTCTAGACCTCCCTAAGGACCTAATTAGGTCCTCACTAAACCTAATTGACTTGGATCATGGTCAATCTCTTCAGTCTATTTAATTAGACTCATTGAGTCCAATTAAGCCATGATCTCAGCACACACTTTCCAATTAGATTCAGTGAGAGTCCAATTGACCTAGACCTAACTTAATGGAGTTGTTTTACTCTCAATTAGGTTTCCACACACCCAATTAAACTTGTATTAAGTTTAATTGCACTTTGCCTTAGTGAATTAGGGTTTGCAACCCTAATTTGAGACCTAACCTAGACCTAAACCTATTAGAACGTATCTTAACCCACCTAACCACTTAGGGCACGACCACACACACACACCCATTCATGCACTCCCACACCACCTAGAGTATTCTAGGACCTTCCAAAGGTTGCGCCACCTTGGTTGCCAAAAATAGCAACAAAGGATGAGTCTTCTCTTAGATCCACTTTTGGTGGATCTAAGAACCAGCCTCTCTCTCACCTTGGCCGGCCACACTTGGGACTCTCTCTCGAGAGTTCCACACTTCTCTAGAGAGTCTCCCTTAGGTCTATAAAAAGACCTAAGGGGTGACACTTTGAACCCATTCACTCTTGGCTCCATTTTAACTAGCTTCATTCCACCTCCACTCCACCTTCACGAGTAGCTTCACCATAGTCACCATTATCTCCACGCCAAGATGTTGGATCACCTCCTCAACCTCTCTTCAAGGGCCAGCCTAAGCACCATTGGCTGCCCCTCCTTCTCCTCTCAACCAAGTCAAAGGCCATCGGAGCCCACCTCTAAATGCCCAAAGTTCTAATAGATTAGATTATAGTTCCTCATAGTTTTACTGCTTTATTTACTTATTAATAGTGTAGCTCTAAATTCTCCCCCAATGATACATGTATAATCCCCCCTTAGATTAATGTATGCAGTCATTTTCTGATAGCTGTTAGTTTTTACATTCCCTGTACAAGCATTCCGTTACCGGTGCTTTGCAACTCTGTTATCATCATCTTTATATATATCTGTGTGTGTGTGTGTGTATGTGTGTATGTTAAAAATCATCATGTGCCTGATTATCTTCTTTTGGTGTGATTAAAGTTGCATGCTTTCAATTTCTGATGTTCTGGCAACAGCATGTCGTGCATCAATATGTATTTAGTATAAATCGACATGCAATTTTGAGTAAGTAGAGTGAGTGAGATCGATTTTAAATCTGCATTTCCATAAACGCCTCCCAGAGATGAACGACCGAGACTCAAGTGGCGTTATCTTTATAAATTATTTTTGACGAGCATTTTCGCTCACTATACTACGTAGAGATCTCTATTTTCAAAACACGCGTAAGAATTGCCGCTGTCAATGAGCAAGATCGAGGAATTACGCCACGACACATATGAGAACTCGCAAATTTACAAAGAGCGGGTTAAGGCCTTTCACGACAAGCGCATATCCAAAAAGATCTTTTTCCCTGGTTAGAAAGTTCTACTCTTTGATACCAAACTCAAATTGTTCCCAGGAAAACTCAAATCAAATTAGATTGGACCATACCTTGTCCGACGAATCTTTGGAAATGAAGCTGTCGAAATCAGTCAACTTAGCCACGATTCAGAACCTTTTGTCATGAACGGTCAGAGACTCAAACCATTCATTGAACTCATCGATACAAATTTGGCTAAGATATCTTTTACCCTCCATTCTCCCTGAGCTCATTGCGTCCGGCTGATGGCATTAAACTCAACGCTTAATGGGAGGCAACCCGTCACTTAAAAATAACCCGAAACCCTTCTTCACACATCTTATGCTGAACTCATATTGCACTTTAGGATTCATCCATTAGAACAGTCGACTTCACCTCTGATACCCGTACCCGAGCTTGAAATCGTCCGCAACAGTCACCCTGACCCATTCACCCGCCCAACACCTGTTCTAATGAATGATCTAAGCTAAACTCGAACCCACCTAATTTATAATGAGGACATTGCAAAACGTAGGCATGGGGGGTATTAAAGTGCAAAACGTCGTGAAAATCATTTCACAAGAAAGGGTTTCATCAAAAAATCACATATTCCAAAAATACCAAAAAAAATAAAAAATTCTTGAAAAAGAACAAAAATATGAGAGGAGAGGAAATTTGATGGCATATCAGATTTTGAGGAGAAAAAGGGAGGAAAAAAGGTCAAAAAGGATCTCAATTTGAAAAGAAAAGAAAAAGAGGTAGTCATTAATAGAAGATTAAGGAATTAACTTAGTTCTAGACCATATCAAAAGAAAGAAAATGAAAGCCAAAAAGTGCTAACAAAATAGATAAAAGATTAGTAGGAACGCTGATTTTAGGCCTCTTGGGCTATAATTCTAGGCTTAAAAATTCAAGTACCCGCTAAGATCTGGATAATCCTCAAGAGGTTGGGGAAAATGAGAAGCTTAAGTATTAGGTCCAAGGCTTAGGGATTATTTGGCCTCGTTAACTAACCTCTGGTTTGTAGGACTCGGTAACCTAAGCACCCCAACCCACACACAGTTTGGTTCAGTGCGCCTAAGTATCAAAATCACGCAAATGCGTTAAACTTGTTCTGAAAAAGTTACCTAGATTAGGAGCAGCTGATCAACACAAATTGATTTGGATGAGTCCCCGGCGCGGAGAGGCAGGAAATTCCCCTCGAAGATGCACAATAACATATCGTCTCTTTGGTGCTTGTCTCCTAGGATATCTACATATCCTACCAAAGGCATGTAAGCACCCTGTGCTGGTTCAGATGCCATGGGCGGCATTATCCCGAAATGTCGATTGCTAGGTTCTAGATTTAGCTACAGAACACCATGGGTGGGATTATCTCGAAATCTCGAAAGCCAGAGTTCTGGGCGTTACCATGGGCAATGCTATCTTGAAGCATCGATTGCCAGGGACCCTGTGAGGATTGATGGTGGGGACTAGGAATCCGATACTGACCATGTTGTAAAGTTAATCCGAAGCTAGAAATAAAAAGAAAAGAGAGAGAAAACTCTCCAAAAACAAAGAAAAATTCCTCTATCTTTCTTTGACAAAACTCACTGCAAACTGAACTTGGGCTAAAACATGTTACAAGCATGGGTGCTTTAACAGCAGAATTCAACGAACTTTAGGATAGTTCCTGTGGGCCTTAGAAACCTTCGCGACAGACTGAGGCTAGAGCTGGTCAGGTCCGGATCATGGTTGGTACTTAAGTACCTCTAGGTCTACTATCAGCATTCTAACCTAATCTACAAAAGGAAGCATATAGCAAGTTTTTTTTAAGCATCAAAAGGTTTTATGGTCTAGAAACAAAGTTAATACCTTAAAATTTTGCTAAGGGACTAGCAAAAGCTAGGCATGGGGGTATGATGGGAACACCATCATAAGCCATAACTAGCTCATTTTGACCCAATTAAGTCAATAAATGCTCCTACATAATCGCCAAAGAGTCACAAGTCATTTCATAATCATTCTGAAAGAAAAATAAGAAACTAGGGTTAAAACTGTAATTTTACCAGCTCATCATGAATGCAGTACAACCATGGATTTTCTCAAGGGTTGAATGAAGGTCAATTAGTCTTAAAAAGATAACAAGTGGGATAAGACAGACAGAAAAGGGTTTGCACGTGTTCTGAGAATTAAATGACTTTTGAAACCCTAAAAAAAAAATTGCTTAATTAACTAAGGTTCTAATCAGGATAAAATTCACCTAAACTCTCTAAAATTCATAAAAAATATTCTCCAGGGTTTAGAACATTCAATTTGACCATCAAAACCCGTTTTGACTTAAAACAGAACCACAGATAAACATTTGCCCTAATTTAGGTTTTTGCATAAATTACCCAGTCAAACATGGTCAAAACCAAAATCCAACTTCACCATTGGATTCTTTAGGTCTAAATTAGGTTTGTACCAAAATTTGGACCCAAGATGAATTTGTCTTGACCTAGTCTGCAAATTGGTCTTGTCTAATTTCATTTCTACCCTTAACTTTCAAAATCCTTTCAAACAGGACCTTAACTTTGTCGATGTTCTCACAAATAGGTCCATGCCACCATTAAACCTATTCCTACTTGCTCCGGTGACCTTAAAAAGGAAAGAACTCCCTAATTTCTTGACGAATCCCTTTCAAATTTGAAAGGGAAGTTCGTTAAGAAATTCCCTTCCTTTTGGACCTAATCCTAAGCCCTGAAACCTACCCAATCTCTTATGCAAACGCATGAGAGATTTTGGTATCAAGAAACTTCCAACTCCAACGAGCTTTCCAAGCTTTGGAAGCTTACTTCCCAAGCTCTAACCGACCTCTGATTACCTATGAAAGACTCCCTAGATCACAACGGATTTCCCAAGCTTGAATTTGGCCGATATGCTCTTCAAGCTTCGGCGACCATCCCTACTTTCCCTCGTCGTCTGACCACAATACCAGTGGTAAACTCTTCCTCCTTATCTTCTTCCGCATCTCATAGCACCCACCGACGCGCCTGCCCCCCTTCATCCTCGCCGATCACCTCTCTCTGAGTAGCTTCGTCTCCGGCACCGGCTGCACCTCGCCCTGGCGCCAACTCTGCTCCCATTCGTTTGCCTCCCCTCCTAAATAACTCCTCAACTTCCCCTCTTTGTTTTCAGACCCTCGCCACCTCGTTTCGACCGCCAACTTGCCCTGTCGCCCTCCGTCTTCCACCTCGCCGGCGTACCTCTGGCGAGATCGCACGACCACTACACTCCACCAATCCAGTCGCTGTTCATCTCCATACCTCCGCCGTGTTCCAGAGAGAAAAAGCCCTCTGGTCTTCAAGACTATTGGCCTCCCCACTACTCCGCCGAACACCACACTATCGCACCTTACATTCTGTCATCGTCCGGCCACCTCACACATTCCCACACCTCACGAACACCGCCATTCAATTCCCCACCTCACAGTGAAGCTTATGAACTATTTTAACTAGGGCTTTTAGCCTGTTTTCGTGTTTGCAGGTCCCAGGTCTCCACCGCCATTATCGAAGCTTTGAGCGAAACTCAAAGCTTGCTTCAAGCACCTACAGACCCTAGGTGTTACGACCCGATTCCTGAATCCCTACAAGACCTGAGACCGGCTCAACTCGACTAATCCCAAGACCCAGCTGATGAGTCCATTTTAATGGATTAATATTACACCTAAGTAACTTTAATCGTACCTTTTAGGTTTGTTAATAACTACATTAAGTTATAGAATGTTTGCATGCATCATGATTTAAGTTTACATCTATTTTATAGTATTCTATAACTTAATATGTAATGATTTTATGTTTTTATGTGCAGGAAGAATATTTGGCAAAAGAACAAGGAGGGGAGGGTAAATTCCCCTTTCAAACAACCGGCGGCATTTTTTTGCCCCCATCCTCCGGCCACCCTCAACAGCCGCCGGCCAAAAATAGCAAAGGGATTTGAAAATCCCTTAACTCACGCACGCAGGGAGAGGAGATAACGAGGTTAGGAAAAGTTGGATAGCGGGCATCTTCTTCCTCCCTCTTGCGGGGATCCACCATCTCCCTAGCCACCACCAACACTGTGGTCAAAGCATACACCGTGAACCAAGCATAGCCAAGCGCTCTACAGGCGCTGTGCCAGCCCTTGCAAGCCACTCCATCAGCGCCTCCACCACAAGTGCCCGCTACACCGCACCTGCCAAGCCTGCGTCCTGCTAGAACGCTTGCACCCGCACCCAATGCCCGCAGGCACTTTGCCCAGCCACCGCACCCCCGCAGGCGTTTCCCCCTCTCCAGCACCTGGCGCGCCCTCTGCAGGTGCTGAAGAACGACCGCGTGCCCTGCAACCCCTCTCCAGCGCCTACGCAGACCCGCCTCCAACGCCTCCATCCAGCCCCCCTCCAACGCCCGCAGGCGTTTCCCCCTCGCCACCAGCCCTCTGCAGGCGTTGAAGAACGACCGCGCGCCAAACCCGCCTCTAGCGCCTCCAGCCAGCACCCCTACAGGCACCCTCGCCACCAGCTCTCTGTAGGCATGCACCAGCGCGCACCTACGCCAACACCCAGTGCGCGGCCGCGTGACTGCAGCAACGGCCATCCTCCTCCAACAGGCCGACGGCCATCCTCCTCCATCTGGCCACCTCCGGCCGCCACGTCACCGCCATTGCGTAGCCCTCGTCAAGGCGCACCTCCCCGCCGACTCTCGCGGCCAACCGTGCGCGGCCGCACACGCGAGGAAGAAAGAGGAGAAATCCGATGTTTTCTTCCCCATTAAAAGTTACATTTACTGCCATTTCCACCAAAATCAATTTTAATTTATGATTATTTAATTATGGTGAAATTGTGACTGCACACTCATACTTTCTGATAATTGCACGTTATTGATATTCACAAGTTTCAACATTGGTTTAGGGATTAACATGTGCACAAATTTTCTCTAATACATGTCAATTGAGAATTACATAAAATCATCACATATTTATTGAATATTTCAGTGAGGAAAAATTACACATATACCCTTATATTTTTGAGTTATTATGCATCTTCTTTCTATCGCATTTCATGTAGGATTTGATTAGGGATTTTGCACTTGATCGAAAGAATACGAAATAATCGAGAGTTTATCGCATCATTGCCTCCCTGTGGACACGACCCGCTCTTCTGTAAGTGGTTATTTTTATTGTTGATTAGTCGATTTTTCTACCACTTAAATACTACAACGCATTATTTCATTTGCGAAACTTAATCGAAAGCGGAAAAATGACTTGTCACCAGTCGTCCAACAAGAAATAACCAAAAAGCAGGAAAATAAATCACATTCACTATGCAATGTAACTAACAGTAAAAGCGTACAAGCAGTAAAGGAAGTAAAAGATGCTAGTCAGTACAGACCACCACAACAACAGGAAAGTAGAAAAAAAGTACAGTAACAGGAACATTAAATGATGAAAACCTCATCATGAGCCCAAACTAGCTCATTTTGACCTAAGAAAGAGAATAAAAGCTCCAACATAACCTAGAGAAGGGCTTAATTGAAGGAATAAGTGTTCTGAGAAGAAAACATGAAATAAAGGTTAAAACTGTAATTTTACCATTACAGTACATAAACGAGATTTCTCAGAGGCAAAACATAGGTCAAATGGTCTGAATAAGATAAAAAGTGGGTTGGTTCAATCAGAAATGGGTTTATGTGCAAACCAGGAATTAAATGACATCTGGTAACCCTAAAACAGACCCGCTTAATTCAATAGGGTTCTGGTCAGGATAAAAATCACATAAACCATTTATAATTCATGAAAAAATATCCTCTAGGGTTTAGAACATTCAATTTGGCCTTTGGAACCTAATTTGACCTAGATTGGGGTCCTAGCTCATCAAATGACCTAATTTAGGTTTTTATGCAAAAAGTCCAGTCAAACGTGGTCAAACCTAAAGTCCAACTTCACCATTGGATTCCTTAGGTTAAAATTAGGTTTGTACCAAAATTTGGATCTAATGGGAGGTCATCTTGACCTACTTTACAAATTAGTACACCCAATTACATCTTGGCCCCTATCTTTTGAAAATCATTACATAAACCCCCCTAACTTCCTCGCAACTCTTACAAAAAGGTCCCTCCACCATTAATGGGGAGGAATCCTACTCTAGCAAGGAATAGAGGGGGAATACTCCCTGACTCTCAGAGATCTCCTCCCAGATTTGGAAGGGAGATTCTCTGAGGAATTCTCTTCCATCTGAGCGTGGTCCTGATCTATGATTTGCACTCAATCTTTCGTGCGAACGCACGAGAGATTTGGGTACCTAACAGACTTCCATCTTCGGTAAGGATTCCCTCTCTTGGAAGCTTGTCTTCCAAGCATAGGAGTCCCTGCCAGTGCCTATAAAGTGACCCCCAACCCCGGCCACACCTCCTTAGCTCGACTTTGCCGAAATTCCATCTCAAATTCTTCTTCTCTTTCGGCCAAGTGCTCCAGCGAGCTCCGGCAAGCCCCCCTCCTCTTTCTCGTCGCTCTGCCACAATACTAGTGGCAGAGCTGTCCTCCCCTTCCTCCTCCGCGTCGCGCAACACCCGCCCGCGCATCCCTAGCCCCGTCGTCACCACCGTGTTCCTCCACTGGATGCCTTCTCCGACGACAGCAGGTACTGCCAGCCGCCCTCTCGCCCCCTTCGTCCACCTAATTAGGCTAGAACCACTCGTCTTTATCCCCTCTCCAATTCCCCTCAACCTATTTCACAAAACTCCCCTCGACAGCCACGGTCCACCACCATCTTCCCCATCTCCGATCACCCTCTGACGAGATGCATCCGTCACTCCGCACCGCCACACGTCTCGCCACCCACCTCACAACCTCCGCCACACTCCACTCAACATCCTCCACTCATCCACAGACCGCCTACACCACCAAAATCGCCCCCTGACCTAACCCATCAATCCAGCCACAGAGCGACCTAGGCACGCATGCCTAGGTCGCTCCGTGGCCTGCCACCTACTGCCTCACCTTCACCGTGACACGGCGAAGGTCCTCCTGTGGTCTGATAGAGTCACAAGGCCCCTTTTGTGTTATGCAGGGTCTGAGCTCCAGTTGCCATTAGCGATGGCTCGAGGAGGTTGAAAGCTCACTCCAGGCTGAAGTGCTTCAGGGTCCCAGGTCCAGCAGGTTCAGGGAAGTCTCGCGCATCCAGTTGTCCAAGCAATTGGCGCTGCGAGGCCTGCAGCTGCTGCAATTGGACGGAAGATCTCTTGCAGGCGTGCGAACAACAGCGAGTGGAACATTAGTCCCACCTCGTGAACCTGTGAGTGAGGTGCGCGCAATAAATTGAATTTATGATATTAGCTGTTCGCCTCGAGAACACATGGGGTGAGGTCCCTCACCTATACACGCGCCTCGTCCGTGACTTCATCCCGCAAACCTGGCGACCCGACCCGACTACCCTCCTAAGCACTCCTCGTGCACCACACCCACGCCGGTGCGCCTGGACCCGGGCACGCGACCCGACCCGATTACCCGACTCTGGGAGAGCGTACTGAAGAGTGATATATAGAGAGAGAGAGAGACGTTAGTGTGGGTAGAGGGGTAGGTTTTGCTCTCTTCGATTTGTGCAGGGAAGGAGAAGTGAAGCTGACACTTAGTCGCAGAGGAAAAAGAGAAGGAGAGGCAAGGTGGTGGGAAGAGGCAAAGCCAAAGAGAAGAGGAACTGAAGAAGGAAGAAGAAATAAAGAAAGGGAAAGACAAGCAAAAGAAGAAGAGAAAGCAGAGCCAAGGAAGGAAGAAAAAGAAAGAAACTGCATAAGAGAGGCAAGGCAGAAGACAGAGGAAAGAAGAAGGGCAAGAGCAGAGAAAGGAGCTGCAGAGAAGAAACAAGGAAGAAGAAGTACATGACCACAGAAGAGAAAGAGGAAAAACCAAAGAAAGTCAGAACAAAGAAGAAGAGAAGTCATAAGAGAGAGTTAAAAGAGAATATCTTTTTAAGACGTTTGATCCCATGATCAGACGTCCAATTTCTCTATTTTTGTCACAATTAACTTTTAAACTCATGCATATATATATTTTGAATCAAGTTTTGAGTAATTAAGTATTCAATTACATTCTTGAGATTAGTAATAAATTCCAATTGCTCCCTGTGTTCGACCTCAGATACTTAGGTTTTCGAGTAATAAATTTTTATTTGTTGATAACGCTTGGTCACCTATACTACGACGTAACTGACTGTTAAAACACGATCAAGCCGCGTAAACAGTAAACAAAGTCTGAAACTCACTAGCAGAAAGAGAGTACAACAACAGTAAGAAAACTACCGCTGGGCTCGACTGGGCCCAGCACCCTCCGCAGCTGGTAACTCGAGCTACTCAACTCCTAGACCTGTAAAGGGTTACGTAAAAACGGAGTCAGCGAACGCTAAGTAGAGTGGTAACCAAACTATCTAAAGCAGTAAAAGCTAACAGGTAAATTTATCTTTTCCAATTATTTTATTTTACAAGTAATTCCTTTTCACCCCATTGGTTTACTTTCATATTTCTTTCTTGATCTCGCATGTTCCTTGTGGGAATGATATTGATTGCAGCCTTTTCCGAAGAGTAGAAGGCACACGTGGTGCTCTCCTGGTCGGGAGAGTCCCCCGTGGTAGTCCTACACTCAGTCAACCACCCCAAGGTCACAGACAAACGTAGCGGTGACTGCGGCATGCGCGATAAGCGCACGAGTAGCTATCCCGCATTAGCACATGGTCAGTCATTTTCGCTAGCGAGTACGCCGAAAGTACAACACGGAATAGTATAAGGCCTAGCCCTTTCAGAAACAGGGGTCTAGCCCCTCAAAACCAAACAAGGGTCTCGCCCCTCCACAGTCCACGCACCCTCGTCTGACTACCCCGGTTTGCCTAGTAGGCCTAACAAGTTAGTGTAGGGTAACTAGCTGAACCCCGAGCCTCGTAGGGTGGCTAGCTCCCTCCCTACACTAGTAGCTCACCCCGGTACCGCGTACGCGAGGACCAACAGAAGTCGGTGTAGAGTGGCCAATCCAAACCCCGGGTCCCAACCCAAGGGCGGCTAGCTCCGCTCTACACTAAAAAGGGGACAGTCGCTCTCCTTGGTACCACGTACTCAAGGGCCAGCACACTTCTCGTCCACATTTCCAAGCTTTTCCATTCATCCACAGGAGCTCTACTCCTAACTCCCCGTAGGGTTCATGCTCATATTCACCATATTATTCCAAACCAGGTTTCATCATTCACATTTCCGTTCTCGTACTATACACATGCATCTAGTATTTCCACAATTTACACATACAAGCGATATTACAGGTAACTGGTTAATTATCTTAGGCAGCTTGTATTCTAACAGGCAGCTCATATTCTAACAGGCAGCTCGTATTTATCAACAGGCAATTGCTAATAATTTAGCTCATTCAATTATAAATACAATCTCAATCACGCACACAAACAGTGCAACTACTTCTAGTCTTAGGATTCATGCCACATCCTAAGTTCCAGTTATCTAATTATCATAGATGCATTCATGTTTTATAAATAGAATAGGAGGAAACCATTCTACCAGACAATCCGGGAGTACTAGGGGCTCGAACTGTAAACCCATGTGCCTCTGCAAGCCCCAGACACGCAACAGAGCGAAGTCTTATACCAAGGAACATATCACAATGGAACGTTCAGAACAGTATATAAAGGTTATCGATATGTAGAGGAACTCACAATGAAACCACAAATATTTTGTCTACGTAAAACGGATCCCGATCGGACCCTAAACGGGTCAAAAACAAGTCTGCAGACCCAAATCAGACGTCTGGGAGAAAGTCCGTACGTCTTAAATGTCAACAGAGTCTCACCTCAGGTTCCTGTGATGACTTCAGACGTCCAGGACTCCTCCGCGATCGTCTGGACCCAGTTCCAGACATCCGACTAGTCCTCAGGTCGTCTGGGAATGCCTTCGACCGTCTGGTAAGCTGTCCAGATGTCCGAAAGATGTGGGAGGGCAAGCCCCGCACCTTCCCAAAGCTGCTCCTACGCACGACAAAGCAACACACCTCTTTTTAACCAAGCAAATCGCCTCTACAGTGGGCCTGCATGGCCATAACCGCAAGGAAGACGTACCTGCGCGAATACCCGCTTTTAGACGTCCGGTGTCATCGGCAGACATCCAGCCCGTCGTCCGGAAGGCACTCTGGACATCTGATACTGGAAAAACTCCAATATCAGACCGCGCTCCCTCTTCTCTCGCTGCGCTCCGCCGCGGCTCCTCCTGATCTGCTGCAGCTCCGACAGCTACAGGAAGTCGGGGACGACGCCCCAACACTCTCCTCCTCCTGCACACGCCGTGCTGGCCACGCAACCCTCCGGTGAGCTCCCACGAAGCTCGCGAGCTCAACCTTCTCCTTCTCTTCACTCCCTCTCCTCCTCTCTCTCGCTCCCTCTCTCTCATGCGCCTCACTCATGGCAGTGGAGTAGGAAGGAAGGTAGTGGTGGTGGAGTGGAGAGGAGAGGAAGGGGGCTTCTTATATAGGCGGGAGGGTTAGGGTTCGACGGGGGAAAAAGCGAAGAAGAGAGAGAAGGAAAAGGTCTGTGCGCTGGCTACGCACAGAACCAACATTGCGTACATGTTTTTCAATTTTCAGATGTCTGGGAAGGGGTTCAAACGTCTGGGCAGACATCTGACTGACAATCCAGACAACTTAAAAGGCTCAAATCAGAACAGGTCTTTACACTAGGCAAGGTTCCAGGCGTTGCAGAACACTTCTAGGAACACGCTCGCCTGGTCAATTGGATATGTTGACCATTCCTTGCACAAGAATTAGACGAAGGCATCAGCTGCAGGCGCACGCAAAGAAGCGGGAGCAAATAGTCCCACATCGGTTGCTGAGGAATGCCCACCATTGCATAAATTGTATTTGTGCTTTAGGCTTATCACCTCAACACACACAAAGGGTGAGGTCCCCGCATGCCCCCCTCACACGCCTCGTTCGCGACATCTCCCCCATGGACCTGGTGCGCCCGATAACCCGCCTAAGCCCAGCATTCCTCGGTTGCTACCACGCCCGCAGCCCTGGTCTCGGGTACGCTCTAGGTCCGATTACCCGTATACCCGGTACTGTTGAAGGCTCTAGGAGAGCGTGACCCAGAGAGAGAAAAAGAGATTGCGCGGGGTAGGGGGAGGGTTTTGCTGCTGAAGACATTGGCTAACACTTAGCCAATTTGAGAAGTTCCCCTCCCCTATGAGAAGAAGAAGAAGAAGAGAAGAGGAAGCAGCAGTAGAGAAAGATGAGAAAGAAGAAGAGGCTGAGAGAAGAGAAAGAAGGTTGTCCACTGTAGCATCAGACATTTAAGCCGTCTAATTAACCATTCAGCCCTCTGATAACTGATTTCTAAGCTTTATTTGATTGATACTGTTGAGAAATTTACTGTTATTATGAGGGGTATTTGGTGATTCAAATCACCATTTTACCTCATTTTTTTTGCACTATTGACATCTGTTTCACTTCTATATCATTATTGTTTGGAGTATTATTACAAATTGCTTTTATTGCATTTAAATTGCAATTCTTGATATTTAAATTTCATATTGCTCCATGTGTTCGACCTCGAAACTTTTTCGAGTAATAAAATTTATTTGTTTAAACGCTATTTTGGCTATACTACAACGTGACAATCTTAAAACATCGATCTAGCGTTCGATCAAGGTGCCTTAACACCTGCCTCTCCAAGTCGGGGACCCAGCTAGACATCCCCAACTAAATAGCCACATTAGGCCTGGGCATGGACCCCCCACAGGCACCCTCCAGCACAAATCCTACAACGAACCCGATGGTGCGCCCAATCATCCCTGAGCCCCTCTGCCCGAAGGGATCCATCAAAACCTGAACACTGGTAGAACTTCGCTGGTAGTAGTCTAGCCAAAAGTGTCACCCGCGCTTGTCGCTTCCCAGGCCAGCAATGCAAAAGCCCCAGGAGAAGCTGACGGAACAACAAGACAGGAGGTATCCTCAGACCAAACCACTTCTCGAGGCACCTCTGAGGGAGAGTCGCCAAGGGAGATGACCTCCTGTGGCTCAGACAGGGCCAGAGGAGTGGAGGGCACACCTTCCCCCTCGGCCTCATCAAGACTTCGCAACGAGGACATCGCTGACTCCTCCCATGAAGGCTCCACGCGACGACCTTTCCTCCCCTGCCTAAGGGGACCTCTGGCTCCTCCGCTGCCCCCTCAAGGGTCTCTTCCTCCTTTCGCTTCAACCTCTACCGATGAGCGAAGTCACTCCCCTCCCCAGACTCCGCAGTACTCTCCCCGCCTTGCCGCAAGCCGCGACGAATGACATCACCTTAACGCTTGAGTGCTCCCAGCCGAGCGAACCACTCAAAGGCTGCAACCAAAGATACTTGATTAGTAATGGGTGTGTGTAAGGTAGGACACGAAAATCATTCTCTACCTCTCCCCACTTACATGGCATCGGAACCTCATCCGCCACCCATAACAACGCTTCCTGGACCACCTTTTGCTTGAGATTCGACCAAGCAATCGGACCAAACTTAACCAGCTTCACCTCGTCCACCCGCACGGATGGGTTAAGGTCCTCAGCTTGGGGCAGCTAGTCCTTCTCAGGTGGACCTTGCCAAGTGGAGGGAACTCCGAGCTCTTCAACATTAGAGAGAAAAACGAAATGGTGGTCCTACCCCTTCAGGCTATCGGGGAGGTCCATTATCCGATATCCAACTTGCTGGCTATACAATGTATAAGTGCCAGAGGGAGGCCTACCCTTTTTCACTTTCAAGGGCATCAACCCAAAAAGTAGGCGAAACAAAGCCAGGCGAGGAACAATCCCCAAATGAAGGCAGAGGACGGTAAAGGCATTCAGCACCAGCCAATAATTAAGGCTAAGCTATGAAGGAGTAAGGTGGTAAAAGCAAAGGAAGGAGGAAATAAAGGGATTCAAGGGCACCCGTAGACCATGCTCTATAGAATATTTACATATGATAAGCTTGTCATTTGTCCCGTCTAAACACAGATGGGTCTCAGACCCACAAGCCTCGAAAGACACCCTGCCAAGCCCGTGCTCCCCCAAAAACAACAAAATGGCAGACCAACTACGAAAGTTCGATGAAAACTATACAAGGACCTCATCTCAATAGATGCCCCAGAATAAGAGGAAGCAACGGACTTAGCCTTGCTTGCGAAACCCGAAATGATGGCTTTCGCTTTTAAGAGATCTCGACACGGTGGCACTCCGACGAAGGACATCCCCTTATGCCACTCTGCCAAGAGTAAAGGCTCTCCACACAGGTGCTCTTCGAAGTAGGTGGGTGATTAACCATGACCCACCACCCTTATATATAGCCCCCACCGAGGGTAGTTCCCCCCTTGCGGGGCACGACCTTCGAAAAAATGAAATCCCGCCATATCATGTATAGATTCCCAATGAATCGCCAAAAGGTGAAGAAAACATCGACCATCATTACAAGCAGTTAATACCCCTACGCACATATTCGCTGTCGCAGAAAAAGGGGTGGTCCCATCAATGATCGGCACATCACTTAAGGTCTTCACCTCATCATAATGGCCATAAATGCCGGTCTCATCAAATGATGTGACACCACTATCCCAGCTTAACTGACCATTACACATGAAAAAAAGCAGGCGGACATTCCCCAAAGCCGCCTCTTAAGGTCGGCAAGACAGCGGGCCGACGTACCCCAAAACCACCTCTTCAGGCCGGCGACATAGCAGGCAGTCGAACCACCTCCTAAGGCCAGTACCACAGCAAGCCCACGAGTCCCGCGCAACTATGGGCCCTCATCCCAAGAAAACCCTGTTGCATATCAAATGCACCCCTTCTTGCATTCCCAGCCCGAGTAAGATTTAGGGGCATCACCTATCACGGAGCTTCTACTTTAAGCGTTACCCTCTCAGTAAGAAGACGCTAACTCAAGAGTAAGGGGCATGTAATGAGGGGCAAAAAATGCCCTCGAACTCAAAACCCCGCAATAGGCCTAAAACAAAGGATCTGACCCGGAGAAGTTCGAATAAAGGTAGGTTTGGAGATCCGATCTACCTACATCCAAGAAAACCTCCTACGTTGTCGAACCTAGCAATCCAACTGGCCTACACACAAGCAGGTAGGGCACAATCAGGCATGGAGGGACCTGTCTGTTGGAGGTTCAACAAAGAGTACAGTAGACCTGTGCCTCCAATAAATGCTAATGCTGGCAGCCGCCATTAATAACCCAGCAACGTATTTGCCCAGGAAATCTTGTTAGGAGAGCGATCCACTCAGGAAATCCTGCTAGGAGCCCAAGCCCGATCCACTCAAAAGATATCAGCAGGAGCTCTGTCCTAGCACGATAAATAGGTGGGGAGGCACGCATGCCATCCCCCAAGCAATCTGAGAGAAATCGAGCGATTGTATACTCTGTAATTCTAGTGAATTCTAGTGTATAGTTAGGAGTTTCATTCTCCCCCCAGACGTACATCCCTTGTGGTGGAATTGGGTAAACAACTCTTAAGCCTATTGTGTGATTGCTATATTAGACTACTCATTCTAAGGAATCCAATCACTCTTTGAATGGAACCCTTCATCTCCACAAAGGAACTAATTAGCTGATATCTAATGTTGGGTTTTCTTTGATTAAGGTAAGAAGGGATTTAGTCAGACCAGCCCATGTCTTGGCTTCGTACTGTCTAAGATGTAACTTGGTACTTCTGCCCAAAGTTGTTTTCTGCAGGCTTTGGGTACGAGTGCTTATGTTACTTGTCACACTCGAAAAAAAGCACGTGTCTTTGCGTTATTAATATGTCAAGCTTCGTGTTCCCTGTAGGAAAGGGGCATGTCCTTGCAAGGTCTTGAATTGTGAGGGATGGAAGTGCCCGTAATGTGTTCCTTATATTCATGTGTATTCAAGTGTCTATGCATTGCTCCCAAAACCAAAAGAAATTGATATGCTTCACGTTTATGTAAAGACCCATACCCTCTAGAAAGAAAAGGAGTACACCCTCAGTGAAGTACATCCAGGAAAGGAGCATGGACAGGAAATGATGATTCTCATGAGATAAAAAATATCATTTAGAAGGAGGGAAGAAAAAAGCATTTTAGAACCACAATTAATTTATTCGCTACCCAAGAGGTAAAAAGATGTCCTTCTGTAGATGTGTGTGGTTAGCCATGATTAAGTCTGTTGGCAACACTTGAATTATAATTTGTCATTAAAATATATTTTTTTCTATATACGAAAATGCATATTCAAGATTTTTTTTCTAATATTATATAATCATAAATTTATAATTTGTCATCAAAATAAGTCTTCAACATAAGGAATTGTATTAGATAACAAAACATAATCATGCATATTTTGTGAGATCATATTTTCTTCACCAAGCAACAATAAAGGTAGAGGGAGGCACGTCCAACATTGCCGTTGTGGGGGTGGGGGGAGGCACTTCCAAAGTATTTTTGAGCACATCTAACACTGACTTGGGGAGGAGAAGGTGGCACATCCACTTTTTCTGAAGCACATTCAACATTGGGTTAGAAGGAGAAAAGGGATATGGTGGTGCACATCCATTTTTTTCCAACACGTCACGTATTGGTTTGGCAAGAGGATGTGAGACTAAAGTGATGCACATCCACCTCTTTCGAAGCATATTCAACACTTGGTTAAAAGGGGATAAAGGGGTAGGGTGGGACAGATCCAATTTTTTTTAAAGCACGTCTAACATTGAGTTGCGGGAGGCTCAAGAGGGAAAGAGGATAGGGTGACACACGTCCCCTTTTGTTGAAACACGTTCAACATTAGGTTAAGAGGGGAGAGGATGGTAAGATGGGGCACATTTGTGTTTTCTTAAGCATGTCCAGCAAAGAGTGGAGCATGTCCACACCCCTCATTTGACCGGGATGATAGAGCCCCGTATGACAGGACATATGACGAGACATTAGAGCACTCTCTCGACCATCATTGAGTCTGTTGCATCTCTGATGTGTACACATCTAATTGGCTTAAAATATTTATTTATGTATGTTCCTAAAGTCATAGAAGCATCATGCATTATAAATATTACATGACATGCATTATCATACATGTCCCTTAGCCACAATAAGAGGTGAATTAGTACATAATTTGTACAAATTATTTACTAATTCACCTCTTATTGTGGCTAAGGGACATGGTGGTATTTATCTGGGCATCAGATTTACGATCCAACCAAAAAAATCTGATTAGGGTAATGATAGGAGCCCAACGCCTCCGAGATCACCTCAATTGGACTTCCGTAGCATTAAATACAGTCTAAGGAAGATCAGTAGTCAAGGGGCAAGGATGTGAAAGTCCGAACCTCAAATGAAGAATCCAACCGCATTGATGGGTTCGGATTGACGATCGCAACCCAACTATGCGAGAATCGATCTAATCCGACACCCATGGCATCATCTACAAGCATTGGAAGATAGACGACTAGGATGGCGCCACGTGGGGCCATCTCAGCCATCTAAAATGCCCCAACATCCCCGCCTAACCTCTGAAGGTGCAATCAATGGGCGATCTCCGCCATTGGATTTGTATCCAACGGCTGAGAGGCTACCTCACCTCGCTTTTACAACATTTGAAGGGGAGATCAACGCTTGATCTCAGCCGTTGGATGTTCCATGATCCAGCCACGTCGCCTCCCCCATCCCTGGGCATCCTATGAAGATCAAAAGCTTGTGTGATCTCAGTCGTTGGATGAAATGCTAGCCCTAAAACAAAAACGAGACACATTGAAGGGGTAACGCAGTGGTTGAGTGTGCTATGAAGAGCACGCAACATGGGATCGAGCCGTGGCGACAAGGTGAAATTCGCTGAAGTAGTGCGTGGGTGAAATTTGTTCGTAGGATCGTGATCAGACAGCTGCGGAGCGGCAACATGGCGCGACATCGAGCAACAGATGAGCACACATGCGATGATGCACCATCGTATGCGGGCATTGCACATGGAGAAGATGAAGCGGGCTCACGATTTTTAAGTCGTCCGATCGTGCGATCGAATGGTTGATATCGATCGAAGACTCTCAACACTTGAAGATGAAGTAGCTCGTGTGTGATCTAAGTCGTCCAATCTTCATCAGACGGCTGGGATCACTCCACGCGGACAACGCATGGAGATGAAGAGGCGGTGACGTGGTCACTTGAGGAGCGTCTAATCGCGATCCAAGGGCTCACGTTGAGGCACACCTTCAGCGACGTGCAGCTACAGTGACGCTCATAAACGTCACTAAAGACTCTGATGTTAATTTCTAAGCTTTGAAATGACCTTTCTACCCCCATCTCCTCAACTATAAAAAAGACCCTACGCCCCTCATCCTTATCATCCATTCCTCTCATCTCTTACCCTCTCTAAAACTCTAAAGAAGCTTGTCCCAAACCTTGAATGCTCCTCTAGAGTAAAAATCAAAATTTTATCCACTTCCCATCCCGTTCATGGAGCGCCCATAGTTGTCTTCTCACCTCCATTAGAGAATTGGATCCCGCTGCATCGTCGCCCTGCTTCATCTTTCTTCTTCCAACTCCGTTCTCCCTCATCCAGTATCTCACCATCATTTTCCGGACACTCCGTCAATGTGACTTGTCTTTCAAGCGACCGTCAAGGAATATTTTTCTCATCCCTATCTTTCTACTACTTTCTAATGTAGTTTTAATTTTACAAGTAGATGTAATTGACATAGTTCTATGATTGAAAAGTATTTGTTCATCTTCTCTCTATTTTTCTTTTTCTTTGTATTATTCTCTCTTTTTCTTCTATTGTTTATTTTTTAATTAGTTTAGCTTACGTAGATTAATTTCAACTAGCTCCTTTGCTTTATAATAATAATTTTAAACGCGATTTTTAATCAAACATTCGCCTCTCCATGTTCGACGTGGGACTCACCAGAGTTTCGGTTAAATTTATCTGATAGCGGATTTTTATGCACTACAACAACGGATTTTTAACTCAATCATTTTCACGTACAAAATCTAGTTAATCAACCTCTAATCTTCATCCATAAACACCAACTTCAATTCTACATCCCGCTTCCCCAAAAGCACAGTCAGCATACGACGCCATTTGCGCTAGTATCTCTATCTCCTGGCCACAAGCATAACTTCCATTCCCTTTTGATCAGTCCTTCATCAAGCATTGACGACTTTAGATGCAAATCCACATAATAAACACATCTGCTTCTTCCGCTTCTTCCCCTTCTACCAAAAACCACTTCCATTGCCTCTCCTCTCTGGATCCAGGCACGTGCATAACAACTATGTGAGTTCATCCATCCTAAATAACAAAGATATAATAAAGGAATTGCAACAAATCTAACACCCTACATGAGTGCAATAACAAGCACAGTGAAACCTGAGAGGTAAGGAAGTAATTTTCTACTTCTCACTTTTTCAACCGCAACACTTCAATTGAAATCTAATCATATAAGCGATAGAAATAAGCACATCCACGCAAAAAGAGAATTGGAGTGCGTAGGTGACGCATGCTCAATTTTGATAGGAGGAAGGGAGAAGGGAAGGGAAGGGAAAGAGGTAGCGGAAAGAATGATGGTCTCTCGTAAATTTTATTTATAAATGAAAATGCAAATGTTATCTTCTACCATACTTAATATATATCTACTAATGTCAAAAAGATAAAAAACTAAACTTTATTTCACAAAATTAAAAAAAAAAATAAATCTACATTACATCAACATTAATATATATTAAAATATATCCACTTTAATCTAATACATCTATTAAAATCAAATACATTATATTACATCAACTCATTTATATCAATATCATGATATTAAAAAATTATCCTCACCGATCATTTTATTTTAACATTTATTTGATTATTCTGATGAAATTGTATTCTTATCCCTCTATTATTTTATAAAAGACGACTCTCATCCCACCGTCAAACGGAGCGCAAGATGAAGCTCAATCCACGGTGTTGATACCAACAACAGTTGCGCGATTGAGACCGGTGATTCCCTCAACGACACCATCATCGTTGCCATCGCAGCTCGCGTGCGGTCGCCGCTACTTCTGCCTCCCTTCCTCTCGTGGTGCGCCGCCGCTCCTCCTCCTCCTCCCCACATCGTCTCCTCACCTCTTCCCTCCCCCGAGTTCGAGTTCCCAACGAGAATGGAGGTATTCCGCTCTTCGCTGCTTACTCGTTTGCTCCGAGTAAGTGAGTAAGTTTGTGCGCTTTCCTTCTCGTCCATCGTTAGGGTTTCTGCTCCTTCCACTGCGATTCGTATTCGTTCCTTGGTTTGTGCTGAAATTGGAAGGTTCTTAGGGGGAAAGTCGTGATCTTTGCCAGTAATTGTTGTTGTTGGGCTTCCGTTGCGGGAGGTTGGGCGATTAGGTTGTTCAGGTCGTTGGAGATGGTGATATGTTGACATTGGTACTGGAGAACGTCGGTGAAGATGTGGAAAAGGTAGCGTTTTGGAGAAGAAGCTCATTTTTGTTAACAGAATTATCAGTAGAGCGATCTTGGGTTGAAAAATAACAAGGATACATGGAAGAGTGCACCCCCCAGGCTTTCGCAGGGTTTGCGTACCGTGCACTCTGGCGGTATGTCGATGCCCATTTTTACTCCGGTTGGCAATGGTGATTGTGAGACCTTTTTTTTTTAACATTAGAACATCGAGAGCCGCAAAGTAAAAAGGAGGTGGTGATGAGACTGGAAGAAGAAGTGCCTTCGGGACACAATGTCTTCCTTCTTGCGCGGTTGGGGGCTCACCATGCTCGTCGGAGGAAGAGCTTGTGGGAGCTCGTTGGCACCCTTTGTGTTGTGGGACAGGAGGGCATGTCCTATGTTTGGCGTATGCATACTCTAAATTGGCTTGTGATTGGAAAGAGGCCCATATTCTGGAATAGTTTTGTTCTGCTTGGGAAGTGGATTTGGCACATTCTTCCAAGTGAAATTTTTTCTTTTCACACTACGGCTACCTCTTGTTCGTTTGTTCATCTGACTGAAGTCGGTATTAGGAATGCCTTTATTTATTCGTTTGAAACCCAACTAAACAAAAAAAGAGGGAGATAAGCCATTCTTTGTATTTTTCTATGGTCAACCCCACAGGTTTACTTAAATGTAAGACTATATATCTGAATGGAGGAAAAGGATCTATGTAACCAACCCCACCTAATGTGCAAAGGGCTTGGTTGTTGTTGTTGTTCTCGTCGTCGCTGTCCCCATGGATTAAATGAAGAGTTTATGTTGCCAATTAATCCAAGTGAAGAATATGGAACACCAAATGAAGGTTTGCGATGCAAGGTAGCAACAATATTTAGGCAAAAACTGAGGAAATTGAAAGCTTTGGATTGGCCTATGTTAAGAGTAACTGCTGTGCTTAGTATTAGAATGGTATCATATCATACCACAGTAGTTACTTTTACTGGTCAATTGTTGAATTTTATTAGAACAAGGGTTATATTGTCAGCATTATGTCTTCAAAGCTGTTTATGAAGTAGAGGATGTCGATATATACCCGGAGAGGATTTTTCTATTTGAGATTTTCTTTTCATATGCTGACTGCCCTTGTATGATTTTACTAATAGCTTTTGGATTTGCACAGAGGTTTTGGTCTAGTGGGGCAAGTGGTGATTCTGATAAAAACAAGGCATTAATAAAGCAATTGCAGAGCTATGGAATTATCAGGTCAAAGAAAGTTGCTGAAGTTATGGAAACTATTGACAGAGGTATCTTCGTACCTCCTGGAAATCCAGCTTATTTTGACAGCCCCATGCAAATTGGATACAATGCAACTATATCAGCACCTCATATGCACGGCACCTGCTTAGAGCTGTTGGAGAAGCATCTGCAGCCTGGAATGCGTGCACTTGATGTTGGATCAGGTGATCTAAAGATATGCTTCCTACGGCACTTCCTCTTGCATTATGATAATGTTTATCATGCTAGAATTACCCTAAATTATTCTATATATAGTTTAAACTGCCATAATCAGTCTTATACTTGTTTCATGCCTATTGCTCTATTTACCTGTATTGTATCTCACATAGCTTGCTGTAGTTCATTTTAACAGTTGATCAATAACTAAAGCCAAGAGATTCACCCTAAGATCCAGTAATATTCAAGTTCGTGATAAAACAAAGAGTTTCACTTTTATTAGTACTTTAACTCTTTCATCTTGTATGATACCTCTACCCTCATATAGTTTGCACAGTGCACACTTGATATTCGAACAGCCTATTATTGGTGTGGAAAGGGTTTGCTGAGTAGATGACATTAAATCATAATGATTATTGAGAAGCTAATTTAGAAACTACTTATTGAACATTTTATGTCCTGGATGACATAAGCTTTCTCAACCTAGTTTAGCAGCTACTCACGTTGAAATTCAAGTTAATTGATTGGATGTTCATTGATGTCTTTGACATTTTCATGGATAAATATATCAAGTAATATCCCAAACTTTTAGTGCATCAGTCTCAGGGTATATGGGACAGTTGGGTCAGTCTGGACAAACAAGGAGACGGGGCCTCTATCATAAAGTGAGGAAATTCCTTTCCAAACAAGCACATTCAAAATCTAAGCCATTTTAGCTTCTTCAGGACTTGCTTTATTAAGTCTTGCTAGAGAGGGTAATCCGTGATTTTCCAAAGTCTTTACATTTGTGTTCCTAATTCTAAAATTTAGAGATAGTTACATTAGTGCCAGATTATCAATGTCCATTGCTTCCGTGAAGCTGTTCTAAGTGTGATGTGATTTTCCGAAGTTTGATATGTGCATCTTTATTCTAAGATCTAAAGACAGTCATGTTAATATGAGGTTGTCAGCTGTCGTTGCTTTCATACATGCCATTTTTTATGTCAAAGTGTTTGTACAATCACTTTTATATGCCTATCCTTCACATTTTTATCAGTTCCACAGATTTTGTTATTAAAACAAAAAAGATATAAGAACAGAGTGATTTTACATGGTCTGGATTCTGGGTCATGTGGATCCCTGTTTTTCATTTAAAGCTCCTTGAGATTCCCTGGATTTTTCTCAATCTTTCTTTTCAACTCTAATGTGGGGTTTATCATTAAAAAAATAAAATTAAAAAAAAAAAAAACCCTAATGAGGGATCAGATGATCATGACTTGTCTACTCTCAAATGAAATGTAATATTATATGCTGTTGGCTGAAACAGATATTACTTTCAAAGAATTAATGAGCTACATAAATGGCTGAAATAATTCTAGGAAGTAAACAGTACATACAGTTTCACATGAACTTGTTCACACATAGGGAGCTACTCCTGATTCTCCAAATGTTCAGAGATCGTTAGTCCAAAGAGATGTCTCATCAAAAAAAGAGAGGTCATTTTTTTTGGGAAAAAAAATGTAGTGGATACGGTGATGCCCATCAAACCATAATTTCATTGGTTCATTAAGCTTGCTCTTGTTTCTTTATTTTTTTTGTTCTCATGCTGATTAGACTCAAGTCCATTCAAAAGTTTCATTCTCTGTACTGAATTTGTACCTTATTAAGTACCTTGGTTTTCCACCCCTACTCGGTGTTCACGGTGCAGATTTAATCCAAGTAAAGCTTTTAAGGCTTCTTGACATCTTCCACTTTTTTTTTTGCATCAGTAATGAATACCTATTATTTGTCTTGACGTTTTACAGTAGCCTGGGTAAATTTCTCTTAACATGTTGCATCAAATGAGTTCTCTTATGAAGCCTGATTTGTCGACTTCCAGGTACGGGATATTTGACAGCATGTTTTGCAGCAATGGTTGGCCCTGAAGGTCATGCTGTTGGAGTTGACCATATTCCTGAACTTGTTGCATCATCCATTGAGAATATCAAACGAAGTGCTGCAGCAACAGCATTGAAGGATGGTTATCTCTCAATGAATGTTGCCGGTATGCTTTGCAAACAGTGTGGTCAAATGAAAGACCATGCTTTCACTTGTAATCATGTTCTTCTACTTATTGGCATAGTGCCATTTCATCAATCTAGAACATTTTGTTGGCACCTGCACTTGGATTTTGTTAGGTGAGGCAAAGTGGAGTCACTCTAATCTTGCATGCATTTCTCTCTATTATTCTTAATGGATATGTGTAACCATATTTTAACAGTTTTTTCCTTTTAATGGAAAACTTAATTAAATTGTTTAAATTGATCGGAAGCAAATCTTTGTAACCATTTGTTTGTTTGGGATCAGTTTGTAATGTTTGTGAATGTGGCCCTTGGATCTCATTACATAATGGGTGGATTGCAAATGTATATATGAAATAGACAATGGTTAATTTTTTATTGTTATTCTAGATCTACCCTGGATACTTGTCTTTAGTGGGACTCCAAGCATCAGACTACATGCCTTTGCAATAATGATGAATGTAACTTGCTGATGATAGTGACTATCACTTCCACTCTTTTTGGCTCATGGGACTTAAAAAAAATTCATCCAATTGACCCCAACTACTTTGTGGAATCAGATGAGGAGATGGATTCACTGTCCTACAGGGTAACTTCAGCAATGTGTGTTTTACCGTTGCTATGATAGATGATATCTTGTGGGTTTGTTTTGATAGGAAATGTGTTTTTATTCCAGAGACTCATATCTGACTATAAGATGCATGTGACCACGGTTTGAAGTTATATAACAGAATTGGGTATAACAAAAACTACTCTGGGATCCACGTAGTACGGTATTGTTGATTCTCGTTTCACATATGTAGGAGAGTTTATGTGAGCCCGTGATCTAAATAGAAGTCCCTTGAGAAGAATCAACAAGTTCATCTTTTTCTCTAGACCACATATAGTTTTGCTTCTCTTGAGAAGGGCTTTCCATGTAAGCCGAGGTCTTCTTGTCATGTTTTTGATATCATGGTCATATTGTTTGTTTATTTTGATAAGATGCAGCTCAAATATCTTATTTCTTGCCCTTGAAATATAGTATACCTGTTTATCGTTTATAACATAGCAGAACCACCAAATGTTGGTTGCAGATGGTAGACTTGGCTGGCCAGAACTGGCTCCATATGATGCCATCCACGTTGGTGCAGCTGCTCCAGAAATGCCTCAACCACTGATCGACCAGTTGAAACCTGGTGGGAGGATGGTCATCCCAGTGGGCAATATTTTCCAGGAGTTGAAAGTTGTGGACAAGAAGGCCGATGGCTCTGTCACTGAAAGAAACGAAACATCTGTAAGATATGTTCCTCTTACAAGTAGAGAAGCACAGCTTCGCAATTACTGATCATTTGCATCAGAAGTGGATAGCTTCTCTGGAAGTCAGCATATTATACCCGCGTGAGCCTGCCCATCTCCGTATCACATGTTAAAGTTCTACATGCTGACTTTTTTAAGGTGGCTGGTTTTCTGGTTCTATATGTTGGTATAGTCGATGTTTGCTAATAATTCTGAGGAATCTTTGCCAGCTACCTGCGATCCGTGTGTTGTCTACAAGGGGATAGGCGATACCTATACCTGATGTTATGTTCATAGGTAACTTCTCTGGCATTGTATGGTTAATGTGATTGGAAAAAGAAATGGGGTAGAGGGCACTGTTTTCTGAACTTAGCCTAGTCACACCACGTTGATGGCATCAAGAAGCAACATTTTGAATCCTACTTTGGATGTTAATGCTATCCCTTATCAATATAAATAGAGGCTGACGTACTAGACATCTAGAATGAATTTGGTAGCTGTTTGTGAATTATTATTCGATGATGGGTTTCAAGCAGGCACTCTGATTTCTCATGCAAAGAATATATTGGCATCTTTATTTTAGGTGATTTCACTTAAGAGATGGTTAAAAATTAAAGGTTCCACCTTAAATTTTGCTGCGATTGGGGCAGACATGATGCTTCCTGTGTTGCATGGAAGCTTGGAGGTTAGTATTCCTTTAGTCTACCATACTGCCACTACGGTGATGCTCAGATTTTAGTTAACAACAATTGCGAAAGGTTAGTCCGAGGAAGCAGATGGCACCATACCATCTTCACCAACTCAGGGAGGGTTGTATCAGAGGATCGATGAAGTGCAAGAGGCCTCTAGCTCTGAAAGCAAATATTCAAGTGCTAGGATGTTGAAGAATGATATACTTCGAACTGTGACTTTCTGTATTCTTCTTCAAAGTCAATATATCACTTCTAATGGAATGAGCAATCAATTGGTTCCTCAAAAAATGGGTGGAATGAGGCTAGGAAATCATCCATGGATAGTGATGCAAAGTTGAGTGGGAGACTTGATTTGCACAACCATATAATTAATGGTGGGAGAATCTACCCACCAATGCACATACTTAAGGGCTGGCACCTTCCTCTCTTGGTAGACTAAAAGCCTTCCCCGACACCATAGAGGACTAGAAAGAAATGGTGTTGCAAGGAGAATACATAGGGATGAAGCAAGCTTAGGTCTGGAGCATAGGGAGAACATCAAAACATGACTCGAAAATGAATGCAGAAAAAGGAAAGACTTGAAAAGTCAAGTTATTTTTTCCATCCTACCCTAGTCGACGAGCTCGTTGTAGCCTAGTTCTGGAGCATATGCACTTGGAATGGTGGTGGTCAACGGACATGAGCTTGTGTACTGCAAGAATGAGGAGCACACCAAACAATTGAGATGGGGGCTAGAAACCTTGTTATACACTGGTTTTACCAAGTATGAGTTAATAAAGGAAGCCTTCTTAGGCCATTTGATATCATCAATAATACAACCAGAGACTCGTTGACAATTCCCAACTCCCAAGCAAAATCAGAATAATTGCAAACTGCTCCTTCCCCTACTAATTATGCTCGCACCTTATCTACGAAGAAAATGGAAACTAAGATCTTTAATATTAGGTTCTTCAGGGTTAAAGCCCATTTTATTCTTAAAATCATCAGGCTCACGCAAACATCAAGTACCTCAACTGAGGAAGAGCTGAATTTTCCATAAGAATGGGAAACCTTTATGTGCCTCTTCACCTTTTCTACCATCGACACATAGAGAATCTCCATGCAAATCTAATTCTTGAAGCACATTCTTTTGAATAACTATTGATGTTGATGTCCATAGTCATTTTAATTTGTATTGCATAAAAGATTGCGCTACGACATTTAATTTACATGACCTTTTGTAAATATATTATCTGAATGATGTTCTTTTATATCTGATTGATTTCCATGAATGTATCCATATAAAAGGTTTTTCATCTCTTCACGAAGATTGGTTTCTCATGGGATCGCTACTCTTTTCTTTGTCTGTGTATATTTCTATGCATGTATATGCATAATAGAGTGGCGAGAGAAAGTCACTTAAGTCCATTCGGCACCATTTTAGAATGTGGAACAACCTCTACTTATTCCTTGTTTAAATGGTTTATTAGAACATTACGTTACCTTGAAGCAGGTTCCTCTTTTCCGTTGTAAACTTATTCACGTGGTAGAATAATTTCAGCATGACATCAACCTGCTATTATTCTTCAATGTGACTTATACCATACTTGTTTCTGTCATATTTTGTTCCCTTATCAAACAATGCTTCGAAAGTTGTTAGTGCTTTGATTCGATTAACCACATTTCCTCCATGTAACTTCTGTCAACACAACCATGAAATTGTTTCTATATTGTTCTCCCATTAAACAACACATGAAATATGATTAACTGTAACCATTTCTTGTACAGAAAGCTCATTACTTGTCGTAACTCTTTCTCCATGCTGGATGCCACTATAAATTTGTCATGTCGTATAATTGCCATCGTCTTTCAAATATTTATAGAAATGATATCGAAAAGTTGCTCCAAGGACTAAAATGCTACTCCATCTATCTTCATTTACTGAGTAACATCTTTGCATCTAAAATGATAAAAACAATTGGTTATACCCTTATATTTATCCTCGTCATCTCTTTTTTTCAAACCCCCCCCTCCCTCTCAACCTTCTCCAACCATCAATTGTTTTCCCTGCTTCCTTCGCACACCTAAATCTATGAAAACACCATCATCATTGCTATTAACTTTTTCCTCTTTCCAATATCCCCATCCCCTCCACTCCTTGTTATCAACTCCTTCCTCAACTTCTCCAATTTTCTACTCTTCCATACCTCAAAATGCTCTAGGTCTTCATCTTCCTCCTCCCCTCCCTCACCTTTGTCACCACTATCACCCACAAGAGTGAAATCTTCCGCAAGGTACTTGACGCAAATAACCTTCTCATGAGCCTCGTCCTCAAGGCCATGCAGTCTTTCCAAGTGGATGATCTCGTTGGCTTCTAACGATAGCTTAAAGCCCCTATTACGCCAAGTCCAAGAGCTGAGATCTACCACAGTGTCAATGTTTTGAAGCCCATGAACCATGAGCAAATCAAGGATCTAAAGGGTGTGGGTGTGCGAGATCTCTTCCTTTAGCTCCCCATGAGGGGGATCCCTAATGACATACCTAAACACTACGGTTGTGCACTTGCGTGCAAGAGTGGACAAGAAGTAGTTCTAGCTATAGGTATGCAATAAGGAGACCAAATTCCCATTGTTTGCTACTCATTGTGCTAGATCATACTTGTTTGTCACTGTTGTGATGAAATATGAGCTGTTGAAGAGTGTTCTTGTGTTGTCTAAAGCTGTACACATTCCTAATCATGAAAAAAGAAGTTGAGCCTTTCTTGCACCAAGTCTTTTGTGCTACAATATAAGCTTTCTCAGTATTAAACCAGAGAGGGTAGAGTAGTATTGAGAGGTAGGGGTGGATGGGAAAAGGAATGAGGAAAGTGGTGCCTATAAGAGGTGAAAGGGGGAGAGGCATAGGGAAGGAAGGAACCAGTTAGTTGTCGAGAGACCCGAGGGATGTGGAGGGAGAGAGGGAAAGAAAAAGGTCACGCTTAGAAAAGAGACGAAGGTAAACACAGCTATACAAACCGAATTTTTCCATTTATTTAAGGTCCAAAACCTGTCACCATTGCCACTAACTAATGACATGGTGACATTTGCATTTATGTAGATTTTGATAAAGCAATGGCAACCATGTAATTTTACAGACTTATATTAACACGTACGTAAAGAATCCCTTTGAATTATTAGGAAAAAAACAGATAGTTGTGAAAAATTGGATAACCTTTGCCTGTCTGAACATGAATATTCGATCCTCGGCTGGATCAATAATCCATCAAGTAGGAAGCAAAAGGAAGGGAAAAAAAAAGAAAAAATAAAACTGTTGAACTAAAACATTCTATGAAAATAGTTGAGATCGATCAAGACTCCATCACGAGGAAACATACAGGAGATTCATGAAATCAAGCACGAATCTTTAAGAGATAATCAGCCAACACAGAACCAAAATTCCAATACAACAAGAAGCTCATTTTCAACCATATGCCACAGGTTGTTGGAAATCTAGGATTTCACTAGAAATACAGCTAATAAATTGCATCAAAAAGTACACGCAAAATTTGCGAAATCCACATAGGAATAATTTCCAAAATATCACTCTCTACTGCCTAACAAACAAAAAGAAACCATAAAAGCAAAAAATCTCATAACAGGAGCTTCATATCATGTATCTTGAGCTTCATGAAAGGCATCGTCTTTGGCAAACCCTATCCTGATCCACGCCATATTGGTGTTTGAATCAACTTCAATAAGAAGGGCGAAGTCGAGATCTTTCTACAGCTACATCCACTCTAAGCGACCTGCCATCCACAGTCTGCAACAGGAAGAACATAAGGTGTCCAGACACATGTCTAGCCGAAGAAAAATTAGCCTTCCTCTTTAGCATAATATGATTCAATCCCTATCTCAAGAAAATTATGATTCAATGTCTTCTGCTAACTTATGACTTCACTTGTAGTAGCAAATTGTTACACAAAAACAATAAACTTGTAATTTTACAGTATATAACATGATTGTAACTTAAACTTCTAATACAAGTTACTTCTAATTAAAAAATCAACTTGTAATACAATCGGATATTCATGTGAAATAGTACTTTCCAGAAAGAATAATAATTGATTGAATACACTTTAACTATAGTTGAGAGTTCTCCAAACTACCTGTAAACAAGCTCGACGATTGGGTGATTTTTGACATATATATACCCAATGAACCTGAACCTAAAGTTCAAATAACTTACTTGAGTTCATTACAAAATGCCATTATATTTTATATAAACGTTGTATCAATGTTACAAAACCAAATCTATTTACAAAGTTCAACTATAATTTACAAAGTTGACTTGTAATTTACAAAATTATATTTTTATAACTTTTCCATTAAGATGACCATCAAAACCATTTTTTTCAATGAAATTTCATGTGCAACCTAGCTAATAACTTTCAATCATTCAGAAGAATTGCTAATATGAGGCTCCATATGAGTTTAGTTCAAAGAATTTATTTGAGCCTTAGGCTCATTTGACAGGTCCTCTATACATATATATATATATATATATATATATATATATATATATATATAAACACACACACACACAGCAACTGAACTCTGGCTTATTATAAAAAGTGGAAAATAGCAGGTGCATGATTGTTTATAAGAATATCTACTGAGTCTCGCAAAAAAAGTTACTCCAACAAATAGCTTCAATTTAATGTTAAACTTCCTATTTAATTAAGACCATGTTAACAAAAAATTACCAATATAGAAATCACAAAACAAAGCAAATTATGTTACTTTTTAGCGATAGTAAAGCATTTACTTACACTCTTTCTTATATGTGATCACACGGATATATTTTTTAATCTAATTCTAAATTTCCAATGAGATAATGATGTCATATTATTTGAATGGCTAAGGACACGGACACTTCATTACTTGTTACTTAAAGGCTGTTATTTCCCCGTAAGTAAAGGAAATGTCATCAACTTGAACTAATGCACCTACCTGTCCATGAAGGGCAGCTACTGCATTTTCCTGCTCTGTCTGCGAGGACATGGTTACAAACCCAAAGCCACGAGAGCGCCCAGAATCCCTGTCGCAGATGACTCTTGCATCGACCACCTTGCCATGCTCACTGAAAATTTCTCTCAGTTGCAAGTCATCCACATTCCATGGGAGATTTCCTACGTAGATCCTATAGGAAGGTCCAAATTCTCTTCGGGGCCTTTCTGGCCTGGATCCTCTAGGAGCTGCCTTGTTTACAGTTAAAATATTTCCATTGCAGTCCTGTTGACATGCAAACAAACATTCAATCAGTCAACAAACTGTTAAAACTACAGGTTTCTTATACAAATGCTACCAAAAACTTCTTATGTTATAAATGATTTTACTACTTCATCCACTGCAACCTTAACTCTCTTTAGATAACTGGAACAGGCTTCTTTTTAACGTTGTGTTATAGACAAAATCAAAAAATTGGGAAGGGGCTATGACACGTGAAAAGGCCCTAAACAGTGTAAGCACAATTGTCAGACAACCAAAACAAAACTATATCAGCATAAAGGCCAGGCAGCTACAATCTGAACCCCCCAATAATCTAGTAGAGCACGTCATGTGTCATGGTTAATTACTTCAGTAAATGAACAATGCAGGATATTAGTGGCCATCACATCAATTCCCACTACTACTCAACATATCAACTTACCCATAACATCTCTGCCTCCACTAACGCACTCTTAACACAAATAAGAGGTCAGTAGTCATCCACTTCATTCCACTAAAGGAAAAAAATTACAGGTTAAGCAACCAAAAATCTGACAAGGAAACTTCCCTGACGACATTCTCAACCCAAGCCTATTCCCCACTGAAAATTGTTGCATTACATTGAAGCCAAAGGCAAAGGGACCAAAGTGCCTCAACAACCATAGTCCACGCATAGGTATTTGATTGGATTCCACTTAGGAAAGAAACCAAAACCCGTTCATAGATGTCACGTTGGCACACTCAAGGCACAAATTCTCCCACATGAACAGTGCAAACCCACAAGACCAGACCAAGTGGGGAAAATCTGTCCTCCTGATTGCACAAAGAGCACACATCATCAGCATTTTCTACCCATCTACTCCCCCCGCACTTTCATAATGAAACTGCCCAACCTTAACAACCAAAGGAAAACGTTGACCTTCAAAGGGACCCCCACCCAACTGCAAGAAAATTCTACAATCACCAACAAGAACATCATCTTCTAAAGCTGATCCTCTGAGGAGCTGGTAGACCTTGGAAACAAAAAAGGTTCCCACAGTCCACAACAATCCATATGGACTATTCGCAGATAGTCGATGGTCCAGCAGCAAGGATATCAAAAGTTGCAAATCTTGAACACGTGCCTCGGAGAGAATCCCATCAAACACAGGTGACCAAGAAAGAGAGACCTCATCCCAAAACTCTGCTACTGACCAAAGCTTATTAGTTGCTCAAGCAAAGAGGCGGGACATCACCCCAAAATAAATACCAGACTCAGACCAGTCATCCTCCCAAATTCTGAAGGTCCTTCCATCACCAAGGATTAGATGAAAATATGTTGAAATCCATTGTAGAACTAATACCAGAGATCTCCAAAAACCTAAAGCACCTCGGGAGATCGTCACCCTCTCGGCAACAAACAAGGGTGTACCATAAGAATCTTTCACAAGAAAATGATATTGAGTGATAGGAACATTCACACCTATCAACCAGTCAATAACAAAAAAGAACATACATGATACCTAAAGTGGCAAATGTTTTCTGTTTCAACAAAATGGAAAGTTCAACTTGAATCCCTTTACTTGACAAAAGAACTACTAAGAACTTCATGAATAGGATACAAAAAAAATGGATCTTCTCCAACCAAGGGTATAGAAATCGGTAATCGGTACTTAATCAGCGAGGTCACCAACTGAGTATTCAGTATGCAAGGTATTGATTAGTTAAGTGTTTCTTAATATTTAAAATTTTTTAAAATAAATTATATATTTTTTGAGAAAATAAATTATATATTTGTAAATATAAATATGCATATATGTATTAATATTATTATTTTGACATGCACATTTTGTCAATAAGCAAATAGTAAGGATTTAGCTTCTCAAAGAAGCAAATGAAATAAAATCAACACTCAATGTATCATAATCCATATGTTGAAAATTAAAAACATCATGCCAACAATCATCAAATTTAATATTATTAATAAATGAAGCACAACCATCAGAAAGACACCCTAATCAACAAGAACAAAGAAACACAATCAAAATAGAACATAGCCATCAAAGAACAAGACATGAAAAATTGAAAATAAAAGAAATTAGGGCAAAAAATAGTATGAATTAAAAAGAGAGAGAGAGAAACATGATTAAAAAAACCAACATGCCATTTATGACAAGACTAGTATGCCTTATTGAAATTTATAAAAAAAAAACTTCGCAAGAAATTTGAAAAAAAAAAAAAAGCATGCCATATCCAGTCGGCCGATTAATCAGCCAACTAATCGAATAATCGGCTGATTAATCAGCCTGACCGAACATATACCCACATATTGATATGTGGTTCATTCAGTAACCACATACAACTAATTGGCCAACTGAATCGATTTCTACAGCCTTGGTTCCTATGTCTTAATGAAATTTTAAATCAAATCCTACCATACATGGTATTGCAGCAAAAGCCTTGAATACTAAAAATCCATGTAGAAACAAATTTCTAGAAATATAGGTAAAGATATTTTCTTATGCAAAGTAAAAATGGTAAACAAAAGGGAAAGAAGAAAGGTAAATCCACATGCTATTCCAACCTCAAACTCATCCCATGTGTTGAAAATGAGCTGACATTCAAAACCAACCACTATGTGTGGCGGGGAATACATGGGACAGATTTGAGTGTGGAATTGAATGTGCCTTTACCAATGCTCAATGGGGAAAACTGCAACATAGAACATGCACTCTCTTGTCATTTATCTGCATCATGTGTTGAGCAAAAGCAAGATCAATGGCTTTTGATTAAGGAGAAAACAAAACCCAATACAACATAAAATAAGTTAAACCACCAAAGTTCAGGAGTGAATTTAAAGATAAGTTACATTAGCAAAACATAAGGATAAAGGTGGAGAACAAAGATTAACTGGTTAAAGTTGATTAAACAGTCTAACTAGTCAAAGCATCATCACCAGAAAACTTTTTTTTTCAGGAATCATCGCCAGAATACTGACATATAAGAATGAACATTTGGTTCAATATAAAAGATATCTGCTTCTAAAAAAACAGAGGTACTCAGAAGCCATCCTCTTTGTTACATTTTTATGGGCATGCTCAAATGTCATCCTCTTTGAACAGTTTCATGGGCAAATACTCAAATGTCATCCTCCTCGGACTACAATGGTTTTCTAAAAGCATGTAACAATATCATCAAGCTAAACAAACTGGCAGAGAACAATAACAGTGCATTACTAAAAGCATGTACCAATATCATCAAGCTAAACAAACCGATAGAGAAGAATGACTATCTGGTAACTTTGCTTATGTACTTCCACACAGAAAAGGAGTGCAAATATATGGAGCTACTTCTTTGATCCACTATCATTGGGGAGAAAAATAATTCCAGATATATAGAAGGTTCCGGGGTCAACAATGGCAAAGCATTCGACAATAAAATCTCGATAATGATGTGTTTAATGTTAAAAAAAAATTCAGAAAGATTCAGTATTGCTTTTTCATAGAAAACAAAAAGATGACACATCGTTTGCTTCTTTCATAACCATTCATAATGCATATCTATGCAGCAATTCTCTTCATTTTATTCTTACATATTAGATATACAACAACAACTAAGCCTTTTCCCACATTAAGTGGGGTCGACTATATGGATTCTTTACCTCCATTCAAATCTATTTATGCATTATATATATAAATGAAGAACTTATGTATTAGATATAAAGAACAAATTCACATAGCAAATGAACATTTCAACAATGGCGGGTTTTTTTCCCCACAACCTTCAAAATATAAGATGTACAATAGTTGAGTGACTATTTGTAAGATCCATAAAACAAACTCACATAGCGATTAAGCATTTCGATAGCTTTTTCTGCCTCCTCAACAGTTCTCATTGTTACAAAACCAAAGCCACGGCTCTGGTCTGTCCCCCTGTTGTAAATTACCTGGATTCAGCCAGAAAATTGTAAAAAAGTCAGAACCCACAAGAATCAACGTAGTAGAAATCAGAAATCGCACAATCAAAGCATTTCCCCATTTGTTCTCAGTTTAAATATCATCTTGTAGTGGAAAATTAAAAAAAAAAAAATGATTCCCCTAAACCAATGAAACAGTCTTCCTCTCAGCACCTCCAGGAGCCAGACCAAAGTAGGGATGAAACTCTCAGCAGTGTACCATTTGACCTTGTATAATGCATTTATCATGTTCGGCCAATTATTAATCAGATGCCATTTTGTCAAGGGCCTAAGCCAGTGTCACAAGAATCTACCACCTCATAGGACATATTGCAATGATCCTAGATAAGTCCAAAAAGACTGAGCAAATTGCATACTAAATATAGTACAACTTTAAGGAACCACTAGTTCCTCGCATAATCTTGAGAACTGAATACCCACAACGAGCAAGGAAGCAACCAAACAAGGGTCGAAAGTTTGAAGTAACAGCAAATAGATAAAGACTAGATAATTGATAACTGAATCCCCAAATTTATATGTTTTGTCCCTGTTAAGCTACCCATTACTCAAAAGAGCGAGGATAGTGAAAAGGCACATGCTCAAACATGGTCTACAATATTGACCACGCAAGGTTAATCCCAGCATCACCCATCTAATCTGTTCACATGTCTGTCCCAAACAGAGGCAACAAGTGACAGGAAACGTCATGTAGACCTATCACACGTCTAGCTACCATGTTGGACAATTAGTTAATACGTGATCTACACTCTCCCTCCCATACCAACTAGATTTGAGTTGGGATCTCCGTAACCCAATCATCTTGCATTTTCCACTCTTGCAACACAACATAAACATCAATCCCTAGCATTCTCGATGCGTTGCAAGCCAGTGACAACTGCCGGGATGCATCCTGGCCCATCATATTGCACATTTGGGACGAGTCAACAATCCGAAATGGGACCGACACTGCTACATGATTCACTTATCAAACTACAACTTTGGAACTTCCAACACATGCTTCATACACACAAAAGATTGTACCCTATAATCCTACCGAACTCGGCTTCTTCCACTCATAAACGCAACATCCATCAATCCGTGACATCCTCGATATGTTGCAAATTGGTGGCAACTTCCAGTGTGCATCCAGATCCATCGTATTGCATATTTAGGGTAATTCAACAATCGGAATGAGACCGACGCTGCTACGTAATTCACACATCAAACTACAAGCTCCAACACGTGCTTTCAAACATACCGAAAATCGCACCCTCTAATCACCTAACCGCGACGACAAGATCCTATAAACCACACAGAAGCACCCACCAGACCGAACGAAAACATCGACAATCAGAAGGTAATCGCCGATACCTCGGCCACCTCCACGATTCCCGCCTGATCGAACAACTGGGCAAGGCTCTCACTGTCCAGATCCAACGGCATATTCCCGACGTACAATTTAGCCTCCTCCGGCGGCTCCGGATAATCCTCCTCTCCCTCGCCATCTTCCTCCACCTCCTCGCTCTCACCTCCTTCGGCTACCACATCCCCAAACTCCTCGCCTTCGGCGGCAAGATCCCCGCTTTCCTCCTCCCAATCCGCGGACTGCCCCTCCGGCACCTCCTTGGCTTCGCTCTCCTCCTCCTGCTGCGCCCAGTCGGAGGTGCGCGCCACGAGGGGCGCCAAAGGCGCGAACTTTCTGAGGGAGAGGACACCCGTGGACCGGGATAAGCATGAGGGAAGGGCCAAGAAGGGAGCTTTGTTGCACAAGGGCTTCGAAGGGAGGGAGAGGAAGTGATGGATGTGGAGCCTGGGCATGGCCGACGCCGCCATGGGCAACGCCGCCGCTGCCTTCAGGGCTGGAGCCGCCGACACGCTCATGCTCTCTAGGGTGGAGAGTCGAGTGAGAGGGGTAGAAAGAAGAGGGAGACGGAGGGATAAGGGAGGGGATAAGGGGGGAGCGGAGAACAGGGGTTTTAAGGGCTTTATGTGTGATATTTGTCGCGTCTCCCGTGTGTGGGGTGTGCGTGCGAGGTTGATCCGATTTTTCCTTGCCCGCGGGTACATATGGATGATGGAGGAAATTTCGACTATGCAAGTGGATGTTTTTGAAGTTGCATGGATGATTCTATTATTGTAAATCGTAATACATTACATTTATAAAGATGGTCGAGATATATTTTTAATTGAAGATGAGATTTATATTTTATTTTTTTATTAGAAATTCACACAAGATGATGATAAGTATTAAGATGTAAATCGCGGATAATTTAGTAACGAAGCGAAGTCATTTGTCGAATATTTAGAAATATATTTTTAATTTTTTAATAAAATATCATTTTCATAATTAAAACATACGACTATCAAATTACAAGATATACCAACCTTTATCATTAAGTCGAGATCTCTCCTTTACACATTATGTTGCATATTGTTTAATATAAAATAACCGATAGCTAAAGTCATAGTGAGATTTAAGTTTTTTATTAGTTTTCTATCTATCTATAAATATATTAAGCCCTCGTGGGATAATAACTGTTCACCTTACTATTCCTTTATTTGCTTCACTCTAGTTATTGTTACTCTAACCAATTTGTGGAATTCATTTCCTATATACAGTGTTATCACCCATCACCTATGCCACTCTCATCCCTCCACCTTCTCCGACTTCCAACGCTTCCTCTCCCTCATCTCCTCCACCTCATTTTCAATTGACCACATCAGTTCCGAAGTCCACCTCCTTGACCTTACCTAGCCCAACATCCATGCACCCACCCCCACCTTGACACCATCGTCAACCACCCTCCACCTGCAAGGCCCTCAATCTCGACCCCCCCCCGCCTTCCCCCCACCTAATCCCATTCAACAGTGGTTCTCCTTCCATCACCTCCAATAATATCACTCCCTCCTTTAGTGCATCTCCACCACCCCACCTCAAAATCTTTCCCTCAACTCCCTCCTCTCTCTTTCCTCCTCCCACTCCACCCCTCTCCCCATACAACTCGACACCCTCTATTCCCTCCTCTCCCACCTATACGATGCAAACAACCACCAACACCTACTCCCCTACCACCACTCCGACCTCCTCTAGTTGCCTTCCCCCCAGACTCCCACACAAACCTCTTTCCTTCATACCTTCTCTCTATGCCCACGGTGTCGAGCCTCTCCACTTTAACAACGTCATCTTCGACTTCCTCCACTGCAAGGGAAACCTCCCCAAGAACCTCTAGCTCTTTGACGTGCTCAGCGAGCATTGCCTCATCTATAATGGAACTGTCGTTGCCACCCTAATGTACCAATATATCCTCCAGTCAAGGTGGTCCAACAGATATATAATTTGACATTTTCTCACTTGGTTTATGGATTTATCTTTATTGTATCAACTTAACTTTCTGCTACAAACTTTAAAATATGGTCTTAGAAGTTGGATTGAAGATTGAAGAGTGATTGGGCTCCTCGGTAGAGGGAGGATCCGACTCAACAATCACACCAAGAAACAATCACAAGAAAGACAGGGAAATTGGTGACCCAGTTCCATTATAAAGGGTGTATGTCTGGGGGGAGGACAAGGCTCCAGTAAAATTCAATAGAAATAGCAGTATTACAATCTCTCGAAGTCTCTCTCTCTCAGATTGTATGAAGAGGCCCTTATAAAAGCCTCCCCTTCTATTTATAGTTACAGAGAGTATTGTTACAACCGGAAAATCTTATGAGACCTTCCCCACGATCTTGTCTATTCCTCGGTATGCTCGTTATCAGGGCTCGTCCATTGTCAGAGTATTAATTGCATTGGTAATCCCATAATTACTACCGGCATGGGCATTATTGACGCAGTTACCGTCCTTTGTTGGTTTTGGTGGCACCAGACCTTTAGGTGAAGTCGAGCTTTACCCAAATCTGAATCCACTTAAATGAAGGAGGGTTGGGCATGGCCGAATCCGCCTGTTTACTCCAAGTTTGGGTAACCGGATCCTTATGCGGGCTACGCGCGAAATTTTAAGTCCGATGACGCTTTTTGCCCCTCATCAAAGAGGTTTGTTATTACGAAAAGGCAACCTCTCTATGCAAGACATGACTACAACAATTGAAAGAAGAGTTGCTGAAGATATAAAGCTTAGTTGCTCCATTACCTCTTCCAAGTGAGAGTGGCAGTGAAGCAACAAAAGCTCGAGAACCAAACTTTTCTATGAAAGAAAAGGAAAAAGAGATTCAAGTTATTAGCAGATTCTAGATTGAGCTTGAAAAAAAGGTCTATCTTCTTTCTCCATGTCTATCCATATGGTTTCATAGAAGGAATTGATTTTTAGGTAGTGCATAATTACAACCCAAAAAGCATACACTATGGCAGGCCACATCTAACTTTACAAGTAGGCAAGCAAGCATCCACAGATAGAGATCATTAGTAATTGATCAAATATTTACAATTAATTTTAGTTGTATTTTAAACATGATGTTTTATGATTGGTTTTTTCTTCCTTGCCTCTTATTCACCTTAGAATTCATAACATTGTCAATGGAGCTACTTTGTTGATGTCATTATGTCAATTAGTTGTATATATATTATGTTTTTTCCGATTAAAAAAAATTGAGTTTACAATTTTTGAACATATCTCCGTGAGGGTTAAATTTAAGCTGGGGTATTAACTAAAACAAAAAATATTGAAATCATTGTTGGCTTCATAAGTTATCCTACTTTCTATCTCCTGCAATGAGGCAGCTTCTAATTTTAGATATCTGCTGCTCTTAACATGCTCTATATTTTTTTATGGCACTCTTCATTTTAATCATCCAAAGAGAATGGAGATAAACATGAAGAAGGCCTTGTAGAAGATGATTCTAAGAAGCTTGTCTATCCTACTATAAGATTTCAAGGGTGACCCACTCGCAAGACATATAGTTGCTGCAAACTAACCTCAAAGATCTACATTCTGAGACTTGCCTTCTTTTTCGTAGGTTATGTTAAGGTTTGCTTTAGTTTTCCCAGGAAAAGTGCAATACTAGAAGGTGATTGATATCATTATGACATGCAATTAGGCAATTGCCTTCATCTACCTATCTTTCTTAATTTCTCCAATAACATTTGTCTCTCTTCCCTAGGTTGCTATGGATGGAAGTTAAGTATTGCAAACATTTTGACTTACAAGGATAATTAGAAAGACCAATAGAATACCATATTAAGCAATTCTTAGATATATGAAATCTTAATATAGATGCTTCAACTAGTGGATTGGCTGGCTCTGTATTTTCTTGATGGTGATGACTTGCATGAATCATATTAATATATTGTTTACGCGACGAGATCGTAGTTTAAAAAGACATTCGTTGCAGTATAATTTGAAATCGTCATATAAACAATTTACAATTTTATTACTCGAAAATGAAAATATCCGAGGTCGAACTCAGGGAGCAAATTAGTATTTTAGAAACTAAATTCACAACTTTGAAATTACTCAAAAGATGATGTTAAAAAAATATCAATGCAATTCAATGTTTAAGAAAGCTAAAGAGAAAATATGCAAAAAGAGAAGAGATTGAATGTTCTCTTCTTTCTTCTTCTCCTTTCTCTCTCCGATGTCTTCTCTTGTGAATCAGGCGTCTGAGTTGGTGAATCAGACGTCTTAACTTGCAGATTGCTACAGTGCTTGAGATGTGATTTTTGTCTTCTTCTTTCTTCTTTCTCTACTGCGGTTGTGCTTCTTCTGCCTTCTTTGACTTCTTCTTCTTTCTTCTTTCCTTGCCTTTTCCTTCTGCTTGGCCACTCTTGCTTTCTTCTTCTGCAGCTCCTTTTTCTTCTTCAGCCTCTGTCACTTCTCTGCCTTCTATTCTTCCTTCTTCTGCCTTTGCCTTCAACCGCACCTTCTCCTTCTTCTTTCTTCAACCTTTGCCTCTGCGGCTACGTCCCTCTTCAACTTTGGCCTTGTCTTCTTTAGCTGCACATCCAAGTCCTTCCTTCTTCTTTTGCCTCAGCTTCTCTGCGGCTACAGTGCCGTCTTCCTTCTTCTCCTTTGCTGCGCCTGCCTTCAAGTTCATCCTCAGCTGCCTCCTCCTCCTTTCCCTGCATAGAACAGAGCAAAACCTACCCCTACCCTCCCCCACGTCACTCTTTTATTGGTGCTAGAGCACCACGATCATTTATTTTGATGATAACAAAACACGTGTCATTTAACATTTGCACTTGAAGTCTTAGATTTTAGGTTAATTGCAAATGGAGACGTGGTTAGACAGAGTTCGAGCTTGCATCCATGGCGAATTGGAGGAGCTTGATGGAGAACAAAGGAGCTTTGCGAGGAGCGATAGCTTAAAGAAGGAAGGAGATGAAGAATATGATAGATTTCCTTTCCTTTATATTATGTATTTTTGTTGCTTTTGTTGCTCTTTATTTTTGTTTCTCATATTCATGTTAAAGAGGCTCAAAGAACCCCTAAAGTAGTCCTAGGAACACCTGCACTATCTTAGGATACTTAGGTTTTCTATAGAGAACTTAGAAAACCAAAATAGGGATCTGACAGCCTTTTCAGACGTCTAATCTGAATTTCAGACGTCTGATAAAAACATTTAAGATGTCTGACTGTTGACTCAGACGTCCGATTATTTAGGTTGGACTTAGTTAATTCCGTCTGATGAAATCAAACATCCAGACCTTAGTCCAGACGTCTTAGGAGACATCTGATGCCTTTGCCAGACGTCCAATTAGTGAAACGTTGGCTGCCCGTGTAGACATTGAGGAATCTGACCGTTAGCTTATATCAGGCATTATCAAATGTCCATAAGTGATCCCAAACGTCTGATATGTGACAATTTTGCCTCGACTGACCCAAAATCGCCTTTGGCAGATCTTGTAGCTGTTACCTTTCTTGGGAATCCATTCCCGCAAAATAAATAGGTTTCCAGACGTCCAGACCTTGTGCCAGAAGTATTGTGTGTGGTCTGATGGACTTTCACTAGAACCCTATTTCGATCTTATTCAAGTAAGGAAGGAAACCCACCTAAAATCAGACGTCTGACTTAGTTCCTAGACATCTTAAACGGATTTTCCAAACGTCTGATGTCAGGACCAGACATCTGATGACCATGTCAGAATCATGATTATTTCTGACTTCGGCCTGATTCTCTTGGGCCTTGCACCCAACGGCTATGGAAGCCTTCCAAAGCCTTCCTAGGGCCTCTATAAATAGAGGAGAACCCTTGCCACTCAAACACATTAAGCAACACACTTTCACATCATTTTGTGTCTTTTGATCTTAAGAAGAAAGCTCTAGCTCTCCAAGCCTAGTTCTACATCTAGAGAGCTTCAATCCAATTGCGCACCCACTCTCCCGCCGTAGTTCACGAGAGCGCCGTTCTGACACCGTGTAGTTCACGCATCCACGTCGTCGATGCACTTCCACCAAAGGAAAGTTTCCTAATTCCAATAGAAGCTTAGTTTAAGAATTACTTTGTTCGTTCTATAGGACTATTCTTGTATCTTTTACTTTGTTATTTGGTTGGGTATTCGCGTTGCGAATTCCCGTCTCCATCGAGGGACAAAATCCTTCTCGTGAAGAGAAGGGGTTTGAGGCACACTACCCTCGTTCAAAGTAGTGTTGTTGTAAGAGGTTGAATCACCCTCATTTAAGTAATTCAGTTAGTGGATTTGATCTACTAGGTCGATAGGAAAATCCTAACTCGAAAGGGTTAGTGGTGGTTTTCACCCGGGTTGGGTTTCCACCTAAAAATACTTGTGCCTATTGTGTGATTGTTGTTGGTGCTAGAGCACCACGATCGTTTGTTTTGATGATAACAAAACACGTGTTATTTAACATTTGCACTTGGAGTCTTAGATTTCAAGTCAATTGCAAATGGAGATGTGATTAGACGGAGTTCAAGCTCGCATCCAGGATGGATTGGAGGAGCTTGATGGAGAACAGAAGAGATTCGCGATGAGCGATATATTGAAAAAGGAAGGAGATGAAGAATAGGATAGATTTCTGACGTGCTCTTGTGCGTGTGTGTTAAGAGGTATCGTTATAGTCGCACTTGATACGTCGATTTTAAAAGAAGTAAACGGAGGTGAGTACGAGTGTCGGTCTCAGGGAGGCGTGGAAATCGGATTTTGTTTATCACTTGTTGTCACGAAAAAGGCGGAGTTTTGCTTGCGAAAGAGACGGTTTTGAAAAGCGAGAGCGAGAGATGGAGAGCGAGAGATGGAGAGAGAGAGTTTAGGGTTAGAAAGCTCTTGGTTTTGATCATGCACTTTGAACAGAAATTAAAATGGCGATTGAACGGAAAATAATTTCATTAAACATGCATTCATAGTTCATAGCTTACAACATTGAATACATGCTTTAACAAAAGTAAATGAAAGCTTAAAAGAGAGAGAGAGATGGAGAGAGAGTGGAGAGCGACGAGGCAGCCACGACGGTAGAGGAGGCTCCGTCGGCGGCTCGTTGTCTCCGGCGATTACAAGAGTGCCTAAAGCTAGCTAAGAGAGGAGTGGAGTAGTTGCAAGTGGGAGAGTATGCCTTGAAAGGTGGTAGAAGGGCATTTAAATAGAGTTAAGGGCTTCCTAAAAAAAGAATGGGCTTTAGCGACATCCAGAGCGTCGCTAAAATCGCTTCCACAAATGTCGGTGAAGCCCTCCTGCCACCGGTCAGCTGCCCGCCCTGGTCTTCCTCTTCGCGCGATCCGTGGCTGCTGAACGAGAGTCGTCCGATCGAAGATCAAACGGCTGAGAGCCTTCTTCGCCCGTGCTAAGATCGCGCCTTAGGCGCGCGTGGGAGCTCGTGGGATGTCTTCGCGCCGCATGGTGAGATCCTGGCCGCCCGCTGCTGATCAGGCGGCCCAATTTTTCCGCGCCTTCCGCTTTCCTTCAAAATCTGCTCCGCGCGGCTCGAACGCACGTCGTGGCGATGCGGGCGTGCGCGCTAACCGTTGCGCCACTCCCGCGCTTTGTCGCGGCGACCGCGGGCGAGCGCACGGATCTCGGCCGTTCGATCGAAGATCGACGGCCGAGATTTGTCCTTGGCCGGTTGAGGGTGTGCGTGCGGTGGGGGCGGGCTGACGTGGCGCTCTCTGGGCCGTTGATCTCCAGATCAACGGTCAGAATTTCTTGGGCCCATTGTGGGAGCTCCGGATGTCGGATTTGGTCGATCTTGAGTCTGTTGTACTCCGTTCGTCATTCTGAATCCATCCGTGCGGTCCGATTGCTCATCTGAGGCCTGCTTTGACAAATGCTTTACACAAATGGCCATTAATACAGTTTATAAGCAATCTTGGTACTTGATGCATGTAATGCTCCTATTCTACTTATGTTGTGCTTTTTATTCTAAAGATGGGCCATATTCAACCTAATTATTACCTCCTTGTGTGGTGTTATCATACCCCCATTCTTACTCCTTGCTAGTCCCTAGCAAGGTTTATTCTAGCCTTTATTTCCTTGGGGAATTCAAGAAGTAATTGCTTAGGCACTTCGTTACTTGTCAATAAGAGGAAATATACGAAGATCTTAATCTATAAAGACTAAGCAGTGCCCGGGTGTCTGCCAAAATATGAATCGCTCGAATCCTTGCTTTGTATATATAACTATACATATGTATACGTATATATATATATATATATATGTTTTTTTTAGAATTTTCGGAATTCAGTGTGGGTTGGTAACTTTTTACGGCTACCCAACCCACCCAAAACTCGGTCAAAACCCTAAGTGCTAAGCATCTTGATGTGAATGTTGTGATAGACTCACTTAACGGTAATTGAGACAGACTTCGAGTTTCTACGCCTCTAGGTGACCGAAAAAGAAAATAAATTTTTGCTTGAAGGTGTATTTGTTCGATTGGTAGCTTTCTCCCTACGTTCGTTTTACTTGGGGTCAACACAAGGATTTTCCAGTGTATATCTCCCCGGCTTGTACTACTTCCCTGCTTCTTCGTTAGGTGTTTTGGTCTTTTTTGTGCAATTATTAAGCTGGGCTCTGGACAACCGACCAATGGGCTGTTACCCACGATCACTTGCCAGCCATACTTGTGCGGTGAAGTGTGGTTTATTTTCTTTTCTTCTTCTTTCTTTTTTTTTTTTCGTAGGTGGCTTCCCTGATCTCAAATGTACCTAGAGGCAGCGTAAAAGAAATGTCCTGTGGCTGGGTTCTGGACAACCTGCCAATAGGCTATTACCTACGACAACTTGCCAGCCATACCACCCTAGAGAGTTCATTAGCTACCCAATTTCTGTCAAAATCTTCGAGAAGTGACTCTATGCAAAAATGTGTGCAGATGCTTAGACTCAAGGTTTTCCTGAGTTAGAAGGTGAGTTGATAAGTCGTATACTTATTACCTTATTTAGTAGGTGGATTAGAATAGCTTAAAGTTGCAAGGATTCGCCGCTAAATCCATATTTTAACGGACACCAGGGCTGATTAAGCCTGAAGGCCTGAAAAGTCTAAGTATTTAAGTTCTTTTTGTATTATTTCCCACTATTGACAAGTTTCTAATGCCTAAGTTTTCTTCCTAAATTCAATTTTTTTTTTAAATTAATTTATTCATTCAGACTGATTAATTAAGCTCAGGATTATGCAATTTACCATCCCCCCCATGCTTAAGTTGGACAATGTCCTCATTGGCAGATACATGGATGCACAAGGGTTCAAAAAATAGTACCTGAGTGACGTAAACTACCAGATCAGTCTGAATCCTCTGGGTTGCCTCCCAGGAAGCGCTGAGTTTAACGCCTCCAGCTGGGCGGTTGTAACGACCCGATTCCCGAGTCCCTACGAGACACGAGAACCGGACCGACTCGACTAATCCCAAGACCTAGTTGTCCAACGAGAAAGTAACCAAAAGAGCAGTAAAATAAACCACATTCAACATGGAATATAACTAGCAGTAACAAAATACAGCAGTAAGAAAAAGAACTACTACAGCATGTACCACCACAACAGAAGAACAACATTTATAGCATAACATGAACTACGAGTAAGGAGAAGTACAGAGAGTAACACGAACTACTCACTACAGTGGAACAAAAAGGGCACAAAAGAACAGTGGTAACTCTACTGGACCCTACTTGGCCCAGCGTCCTCTGCAACCACTGACCCTGGCTGCTCAACACCTGGTCCTGAAAAGTAACGAGTGTAACACGTCAGCAAAATGCTGAGTAGAGTGGCAGCTAAACTAAAGAAGCAGTAAAGTGTACAGTAGCTATTTTATTTTCTTTCTTCCTTTATTTACGTCTTTCTATTGTTTCATAATTTATCTATTTCTCAGATCCTTCACTTGATCTCGAATGTTCCTCGTGGGAACGATCTTGATTGCAGTCTTTTCCGAAGAGTAAAAGTAACACGTGGTGCTCTCCTGGCCGGGAGAGTCCCCCGTGGTGATCCTACTCTCAGTCAACCACCCCAAGGTCACTGACAGACATAACGGTGACTACGGCACGCGCGGTAAACGCATGGGTAGCTACCCCTCACTGGCACGCGGTCAGTCGTTTCCGTTAACGGGTGCGCCCAAAGCACAGCACGGAACCAGTATAGGGTAGAGCCCTCTCAGTAACAGGGGTCTAGCCCCTCCACAGTAACCAAACAGGGGTCTCGCCCCTCCACAGTCCGCGCACCCTCGCCTGACTACCCTGGTTTGCCCAATGGGCCTAACAAGTCGGTGTAGGTGAGCTAGCAGAACCCCGGGGCCCGTGGGGTAGCTAGTACTCGCTCTACACTAGTAGCTCTCCTCGGTACTGTGTACACGAGGGCCAAAAAGTCGGTACAAAGTGGCCAGACCTAACCCCGAGTCCCTGGGCCGGCTGGCTCCGCTCTGCACTAAGCAGGTAACAAGTGCTTCCCCTGGTACTACGTACCCAAGAGACAACACACTTCCACATCTTTCTTTCTTAGTTCCATTTCATTCTCTTTCCAGGAGTTCTACTCCTAATTTCCCGTAGGGTTCCAGCTGTTTTAACTCAGCACATTCAGGTTTCACCATTCCAGTTTCACGTTCTTACAACCCATATTCTCAATCATGTTCATTTATTCATAACAGGCAGCTGTTAAATCAATTTACAGGCAGCTATTATTTCCTTTCCATATTTTCCAAGACTGCAATATCTATATTCATTTCACTAGTTTCCCAGTCCTAAGATTCATGCCGCACCCTAGGATCTATCATTCAATCTAGTTTTCCAGCCCTAGGATTTATGCAATACCCTAGGATCTATCATTCAATCTGATTTCTCATTCCTAGGATTCATGCAATGCCCTAGGTTCTATTAATTGTTCCATAATTGTAACAATTTATGTTAATAATTCTTAAAGCCACTCTACCAGCTACAACGGAAGTACTGGGGGCATGGTCGGAAATCCCGCGCGCCTCCGCAACCCCCGAGACTGCAATGGAATGGGATCCTAACACAAGGATCAAACACAAGGAGTTTCTCAGAACAGTATATAATTACTGTAAACGGGTAGAGGATTTTATTCCGAAAAGAACGCAACTCAAAACACGGAAAACGGACTCTGAACGGGCCCTAAACGGGTCGAAAAAGACGAAACAGTCCAAAATCAGACGTCTGGAACCTCTTCCAGACGTCTGGAACCTCTTCCAGACGTCTTAAAATGTGGGTCAGATGGTACCTTTGTTCTGCGTAGTTTCTCAGACGTCCAGAAGCCTGCGGGGGCATCTGGCCTAGTTCCCAGACATCCGATGGTCACCCCGGACGTCTGAAAGTCCTTCCCGTCGTCTGGCATTGCGGCCAGACGTCTGATTCGCATTGGATGACGAATCTCAGAACCTGCACGTACCCACTCCTCGCTCTCAGTACGAACGGTCGCAGAAAAGGAAGAAGGACGAAAATAACTTACTTGCCAGACGTCTGGACAGTCCTCCAGACGTCTTCACCGTCGTCTGGTTGGAATCCCAAACGTCTGATTTTGGAAAAATTTCCAGAATTAGAGCTCGACTTGCTCTCCACCCGCGACGCACGATCGCGCCGCACCACGTCCGCCTGCTGCTCGAGCTGCAGCAGCCCTCCCGCGACGCTCCACGCCCGCGCTCCCCCGCCAGCCAGCTCTAGCTGCCCCGGCAAGCTCGAGCCCTCACGGTCGGCGTCTCCTCCCTCGCGCAACACCTCCTCCCGCAACTCGCTGCGGCTGCCGCTGCCGCCGCTCGCTCGCGCTTGCACTCTCGCACCGGCTGGAAGAAGCAGAAGGAAGCGGAGGAGATGAGAGTGAGGGAGAGGGCGAGAGCCTTATAAGGCCGCGCGGGGAGAGAGAGAGAGTGCAATCTGCGCCTGCAGGAAGAGAGAGAGAAAAAGAGGCGTTCGCAGGTCTGCGCGCATAGGCGTGCAGTCGCAATTGTGCGTGGCGCAGAAATTAAATCCCAGACGTCTGGAAGGAGTTCCAGACATCTGGTCAGACATCTGGGCCACCTCCCAGACGTCTTAAAAAGGAGTCTTGAAAGCGCGTTCGTAACAGCGGTGCTTGGTGTCAGCCCTCAACGAGGGTGACACTTTCCTTGGGGGGTACCTGGGCCAGGAAATGCTTCAATCGTTGACCATTGACTGTAAAGGTGTGCCCGGTGTTAAGATTCGCGATTTCAACTGCCCCATTAGAATAGGGCTTGACCACCCAAAATGGTCCTGTCCATTTGGACCTAAGTTTCCCTGGGAAGAGTTTCAGGCGTGCATCAAACAGCCAGACTTATTGGTTCGACTCAAAGGTTTTTCTATGAATGAGTCGGTAGTGGACAGCTTTCATTTTCTCCTTATATAGCCGACTATTGTCAAAGGCGTCCCGACGAATTTCTTCGAGCTCAGATAATTGAAGCGTCCTTTACGCACCGGTTAACCGGGGATCCATGTTACATTGCTTGACAGCCCAGTAAGCCCGGTGTTCCAATTCGACAGGGAGATGGCAAGCTTTGCCAAAGACCAAGCAATAAGGCGACATGCCTATTGGAGTCTTAAAAGCGGTCCTGTATGCCCACAGGGCATCATCAAGTCGTGTGTACCAGTCTTTCCTGTCAGGTCTCACAGTCTTCTGTAAAATGTTCTTGATTTGTCTATTGGAGACCTCAGTCTACCCATTTGTTTGTGGATGATATGGGGTGGCAATGCGGTGGTTTACCCCGTATTTTCTAAGTAGGGCACGGAATTGGGAATGGATAAAATGGCTTCCACCATCACTAATCATGGCCTTGGATATTCCAAACCAGGAAAAGATGTTCTTCTTCACAAAGTCAATGACAGTCTTGTGATCGCATCGTCGGGTGGCGACGGCTTCAATCCATTTGGAAACATAGTCTACTGAGACCAGGATGTACTCGAAGCCGTTGGATGGTGGAAAGGGGCCCATAAAATCGATACCCCAAACGTCGAAGACTTCGACAATCAAAATGGGTTGAAGGGGCATCATATCTTTCTTGGTCATGGTCCCCAGTGTTTGACATCGTGAGCAAGTCTTGGCAAAGATGTGTGCATCCTTAAATAGGGACGGCCAATAAAATCCAGACTGCAATACTTTTGCAGCTATTTTCTTTCCAGAGAAGTGGCTGCCACATGCTTGGTCATGACAAAAGGAAAGCACACTCTGAAGTTCATCTTCAGGGATACACCTTCTGATGATCTGATCAGCATAGAGGCGAAACAGCATGGGATCATCCCAGAAATAATGCTTGGCCTCAGCCAAGAACCTGTCCCGTTGCTGTCTAGACTAGCTGTGCGGGGTTTGTCCTATAACCAGGTAATTAACGTAGTCGGCATACCATGGCATTTTCTTGTCTTGCACGGCTAGGATGTGTTCATCAGGGAAGGTATCAGATAGAGATAGGGAGGGTCCAATGTGGTCTGGATGAAGTCTCGATAAGTGGTCAGCCACCACATTTTTTGATCCGGCCTTGTCTCGGATTTCCAGGTCAAATTCCTGCAAAAGCAGGATTCATCTGATGAGCCTGGGCTTTGCGTCCTTTTTGGCCAATAGGTGCCGGATGGCTGAATGGTCAGTGTAAATAGTCACGTGGGATCCCAGCAAGTATGAGCGGAATTTTTCAAGTCCAAATACTACAACGAGCAATTCTTTTTCTGTGACGGTATAATTACGTTGGGCCTCGTCCAACATTTTGCTCGCGTAGTAAATCACCACGGGCTTCTTGTCTTGCCTTTGTCCCAGGACAGCGCCTATGGCAAAATCTGAAGCATCACACATAATCTCAAAGTCCTGGGACCAGTCTGGGAGTTGAAGTACAGGTGCGGTGGAGACTAAGTCCCGGAGGGTGTGATAAGCTTGGATGTAATCAGGAGACATGTGGAATATGGCGTCGTTGGCTAGAAGGTCGGTCAAGGGTTTTGAAAGCTTGGAAAAGTCTTTGATGAACCTTCGGTAGAAGCCAACATGTCCTAGGAAGGAGCAAATCTGCCGGACCGAACTAGGTGGAGGAAGTTTGGAAATTAAATCAACCTTAGCTCAATCTACCTCGATACCCCTATGCGAGACGATGTGACCGAGGACAATTCCTTCTTGAACCATAAAATGGCTCTTTTCCCAACTTAACACCAAGTTAACCTCGATACATCGTTTCGGGATTTTCTCCAAGTTGCTTAGACAATGGTCGAATGAATTCCCAAATACAGAGAAATCATCCATAAAGACCTCCAAATATTCACCTACCATTTCTGAAAAAATGGCTAGCATGCAACGCTGGAAGGTCGCAGGTGCGTTGCATAACCCGAACAGCATTCGACTGAATGCAAACGTGCCATACAAGCAAGTGAATGTGGTCTTTTCCTGATCTTCTGGAGCAATTGCGACTTGGTTATATCCTGAATATCCATCCAGGAAGCAAAAATACTTCTGCCCTGCCAATCTTTCAAGGATTTGGTCAATGAATGGCAAGGGGAAGTGGTCCTTCTTAGTGGCTTCATTAAGCTTCCTATAATCAATACACACCCGCCATGCGGTGGTGGTGCGGGTGGGGATGGATTTGCCATGATCATTAGTGACAACGGTGAGCCCAGCCTTCTTTGGAACCACTTGAGTGGGGCTCACCCAGGGGCTATCAGAGATAGGGCAGATGATGTCGGCGTCAAGCCACTTAATAATTTCTTTTTTAACGACCTCCCTCATGTTTGGGTTTAAACGTCTCTGCATCTGGCGGGAAGGTCGGGCCCCGTCTTCCAGGTAAATGTTGTGGGTGCAATAGGTGGGGCTAATTCCTCTTAAATCTGAAATGGTCCAACCATTGGCGGCCCGATGTTCTGAAAGGGTCGCAGTCAACCTGAGTTCCTGATCCTTGGTTAGATGAGAATTAATAATCACTGGGAAGGTCTGGTTAGGTCCCAAGAAGACGTACTTGAGATTCTTGGGCAATGGTTTAAGTTCGGGTGAGGGTGGGACCATAGTCGATGGGAAGGAAAATGGCGGGAGTTGATCAACATCGATCTCTTCAAATGGTGTCATGTGATGGTTCTCAGCTTTACAAAGGTCCATGGGTAAGCCTGGTGACGAGTCGGAACCGTCACTACGGGTTTGGTGGTTTGAGACAGAACTGAGGGTAAGGCATTCCTCGATTAAAGTTTCCACGGGATCATGTTCCTCAATGTAATCGCAATCAAAAGACTTTGTCGCCCAGAAGATATCCAATTGCATTTTCTTGTCTCCGAAGGTGATTTCCATACATCCCGTGTCGTAGTCGATGTTTGCTTTAGCAGTAGCTAAGAAAGGTCTGCCTAAGATTATAGGTGCATTATGTAATTTTTCAGGGACCTCCATGTCGAGCACCAAAAAGTCGACTGGGAAATAGAAGTCCTTGACCCGTACAATTACGTCCTCGACAACCCCCTTCGGGGTTTTCACTGATCTATCTGCCAGCTGGAAGGTGACAGGGGTTGGTGCCAGCTCCCCAAAACCAAATTGGTGGTACAAAGTTGTTGGAATTAGGTTGATAGAAGCACCTAGGTCCAGGAGCGCTCTATCAAATGTCATGTCCCCGATATTGCAGGAAATCAGGGGCGCTCCTGGGTTAGTTCGTTTAAGTGGAAGGTTGCTTGATATCACGGAACTTGCTTGCTCAGAGAGTACAACCTTCCTAGGTGCTTGAGGTCTCGGCTTACGCTTGGGTGTACAGGCATCCTTTAAGAACTTGGCGTAAGCGGGGATGTGTTTGACGGCTTCTAGGAGCGGAATATTAATCTGTACTTGCTTTAAAAATCTCCAACAGCTCCTCAGTTTCCACAGCATTCTTCTTTTTCTTAATTGTTTCCAAGGCCTCAGGGTAGGGTGTCTGAATGTGGGCTGGTTCTATGTCTGGGTCCTTGGTTGGTGCCTCTTCGAAGTCGGGTATTTCAACAGGTAAAGTCTCAGGGAGAGTCGGCCATTTGGGATCCTGGGTTTTGGTGCCGCTTCTCAAGGTCACAGCATTTGCAGAGGCATTGGGGCCATGGGGTGATCTTTGAGAAGACGAGGATGAAGAAGCACCAAACCCAGGAGGTGTTTGTGGGGCTAGCTGGACCATGTGAGCCTGCCCGGCGTTGCTTTGGAACCCTTGTGAATTGGGGCCTCTGTTAATTATATTTCGCGGGTTCGGTTGTGGTTGGGAAGGTAGGGATCCTTGTTGTTTACAATCCAAGAGTTGGCTTAACTGTCCCTTTACCAAGGCCATTTCCTCCTGATGTTTCTGGTTCATGTCAGCCATCATCTTTATTAAGGTATCCATTTGATTTTGTGGGGGAGGGGCCGCCCTATTCTGGTTATATTAGGGTCTAACTGGTGGTCCTTGCTGATAGGGGGCAAGTGTGGATGCTGGTTTGGCCTGGGCTAGTTTTGGAATTGCGGTGGTTTCTGGTTTGTCCAACCAAAGTTGGGGTGGTTACGCCAGCCGGTGTTGTAAGTGTTGGAGAAAGGGTCAGGTTTTGCATAACCTTGGACGGCTTGCATATCTTCTAGGATAGCCGATGTTAATGAAGAGGGAAGGGAGTAATCAAGGGTCGAGGGAGCAAAGGTCCCTCCCTGGAACGTAGTCAGGGGTTGTTCCAGGTTCAGTTGGGTGAAGGACTGGACCAGGTCAACATTATGTGCTCCCTTTGCTAGGGAGAAAGTCTACAAGGGGTTCCTGGTCTGATTTAGTAGCTCATCAATCTTTTTGTCCACCAATACCACTCGATCCAACTTTTTGGCAATGATGTCCATGTCAACCATTCCAGAATTTGCTTACACCTCATAAATCCCGCCACGGGGTTGACTGGACCTGTTAAACTGGTTCATGGAGGCATTGTTGAGCGAATTCTCGCTCATAGACTCAAAGAGCTCAAACGCGCTCTCCTCATCTTTGTTTAGGAAGTTTCCCCCGCATGAGGCATCGATGAAATTCCGTAGGTTGCTGTCCAGACCGTGGTAAAAGATCTGGTCCAATTGCCACCTTGGTACTTTGTGGTGTGGGCATTTCCTCAAAAGTTCATTAAATCTTTCCCACGCCTCATGAAATTGTTCCTCACCCTGGAGTGTGAAGGTAGTGATAGCTCTTCTGAGGGCATTGGTCTTTCCTATGGGGAAGAATTTCTTTAAAAATGCATGCCTCAGTTCTTCCCAGGTGGTGATGGGTCTACCTAGAGTTCTAAGCCAATGAGAAGCCTTGTCTCTTAATGAGAAAGGGAACATCTTGATTAGAACAATGTCAAGGCTAATGTTCCTAGGTTTCACCGTTCGTGCTATGCGGTCGAGATCCTCTAGGTGTTGAAAGGGGTCCTCATTCGAGCTTCCATGAAAGTGTCTCTGGATCAAACTTAAGACGTTTGGTTTCAACTCAAAATCATCTCCCCCCTCGGGGATCCTAAGGTGTGGCTCGACTCTAATAGCAGAGGGATTATAGAAATCACGGAGAGGTCTTGGCTGGTCCTGAAATGGCGGTAAATCAAGTGGTGGTTGTCCTGGTATGTCGTGGAAAGGTGGTGGTTGTTCTTGCGGGTTCTGTAACCGTTGTATGGCTTGCATGATGGTGTGGATTTGTTGTTGCTGAAGCCGATGATTAGCATTGATTTGAGCTTGGATGATGGCCATAGCGTCTGGTGGGGGTTGATCTCCAGCCTCATCTACCCTAGGTTCAGCCATGTTTTCAACAGAATCACGTTGCCTAGATTCCTGCCCTAAAACACACAATTCGAGATGTAGTGAGCGCCTCCCGTGCATACACTGGAGAAGAACAGGAGGGGATGTGGAGGGCGACAGATGCGAGAAATGTGTTTCAATCAAGCACGCAAGCCTAATCCTTATGGTGTATTCCTTAGGAGACCTAGAAATCTCACAAAGGGTGATTAAGTCCGTAAGCACTGGACTCCCCTTCCCAAGGCTAATCTGGCCAGGTTGATTACGAGGGGATTGCAGGGAAGGTTCTTCCTTTGGCATGCGCCTCCAGTTCCATAGACCCCACAACCGCAGTCGTTTGACACTGCCCCGTAGCCTAGTCACCAGATTCTACCAAGGGAATGAAAGCCAAGTGCCTAGTAAACAAAACCTCACCTTTTGAGACTTAACTCAGTCCTGCCCAGGGCACGTCTACTTAGTTTTAAAGGGTTAGGATAGTGCTTGTGCTTAGGGTGATGTGATGAGGCGTTGATTGGGATGGTGCCTCTTAATTTTCCACTTTCAAAGTGTGTGCTTCTAGCATAACATGGTTTCCAAGCAAGGATTTGTTAAGATGTGGTGTCTTTTAATGTTTCATCCTTACTTTAGTACATTTTTAGGGTTGACGTGTCTTAATGTTTTCAAACAAGTTTCAGTGGGCACGTCAAGTTCTGCACACAACTTGGTGAAAGTAGATTTCCTTTTTTTTTTGTAGAGGCTCTAAAACCCTAGTGTACTCATCCTGATGATCATGCAGCTTCTATTAGATGAGTCAGTTTTAGGGTTGAGTGGTGCGGCCCAGGTCAATTCACGGTGGCTTCGCAAACACCACTCAAGAAAAAGAAAAGAACACTCTAAGAATTTGTTCAGAATGTTAGAGTGTACATTTTTTGTGGGGTGATGTGTTATGGATGTGGGTCAAGCAATCATACACCACGCCAATTTTTTTCAGTTTTTACAATTTTTTTTTTAGCTTTTTCACGCAAGCAAACAATGAGAGACAGGTTACTCACTATCGGTCCTCGAGGCGCCTACTCCCTTGCTACCATCGTGGAATGCGTCGCTTCGCCGTCCATGCGCCGAATTCCTGCAACCGTCAAGTAAAAAGGAAAATAGGGCATTAGATGATGTGAGAATGAATGTGGAATGGAGGTGATAAAACAAATCCGTTGCCTCCCCCGCAACAGCACCAAAAACTGACGTGCTCTTGTGCGTGTGTGTTAAGAGGTGTCATTATAGTCGCACTTGATACGTCGGTTTTAAAAGAAGTAAACGGAGGTGAGTTCGAGTGTCAGTCTCAGGGAGGCGTGGAAATCGGATTTTGTTTATCACTTGTTGTCACGAAAAAGGCGGAGTTTTGCTTGCGAAAGAGACAGTTTTGAAAAGTGAGAGCGAGAGATGGAGAGAGAGAGTTTAGGGTTAGAAAGCTCTTGGTTTTGATCATGCACTTTGAACAGAAATTAAAATGGCGATTGAACGGAAAATAATTTCATTAAACATGCATTCATAGTTCATAGCTTACAACATTGAATACATGCTTTAACAAAAGTAAATGAAAGCTTAAAAGAGAGAGAGAGATGGAGAGAGAGTGGAGAGCGACGAGGCAGCCACGGCGGTGGAGGAGGCTCCGTCGACGGCTCGTCGTCTCCGGCGATTACAAGAGTGCCTAAAGCTAGCTAAGAGAGGAGTGGAGTAGTTGCAAGTGGGAGAGTATGCCTTGAATGGTGGTAGAAGGGGGTTTAAATAGAGTTAAGGGCTTCCTAAAAGAAGAATGGGCTTTAGCGACATCCAGAGCGTCGTTAAAACCGCTTCCACAAACGTCGGTGAAGCCCTCCTGCCGCCGGTCAGCTGCCCGCCCTGGTCTTCCTCTTGGCGCGATCGGACGGCTGAGAGCCTTCTTCGCCTGCGCTGAGATCGCGCCTTGGGCGCGCGTGCGCGCGCGCATTTCCGCCCGGCATGCGCACGCACGTGGGAGCTCGTGGGCTGTCGTCGTGCCGCGTGGCGAGATCCTGGCCGCCCGTTGCTGATCGGGCGGCCTAATTTTTCCGCGCCTTCCGCTTGCCTTCAAAATCCGCTCCGCGCGGCTCGAACGCGCGTCGCGGTGATGCGGGCGTGCGCGCTAACCGTTGCGCCACGCCCGCGCTTTGTCGCGGCGACCGCGGGCGTGCGCGCGGATCTCGGTCGTTCGATCGAAGATCGACGGCCGAGATTTGTCCTTGGCCGGCTGAGGGTGTGCGTGCGGTGGGGGCGGGCTGACGTGGCACTCTCTGGGCCGTTAATCTCCAGATCAACGGTCAGAATTTCTTGGGCCCATTGTGGGAGCTCCGGATGTCGGATTTGGTCGATCTTGAGTCTGTTGGACTCCGTTCGTCGTTCTGAATCCATCCGTGCAGTCCGATTGCTCATCTGTGGCCTGCTTTGACAAATGCTTTACACAAATGGCCATTAATACAGTTTATAAGCAATCTTAGTACTTGATGCATATAATGCTCCTATTCTACTTATGTTGTGCTTTTTTTCTAAAGATGGGCCATATGCAACCTAATTATTACCCCCTTGTGTGGTGTTATCAATTTCCTTCTCGTGTACTCTTTGTATTTTTGTTGCTCTTTATTTTTGTTATTTAGATTCATGTTAAAGAGCCTCAAAGTACCCTAATAGTAGTCCTAGGAACATCGGCACAACCCTAGAATACTTAGGTTTTCTGTAGAGAACTAAGAAAACCAATATAGGGTTCAAACAGCATTTCCAGACGTCTAATTCCAAGATCAGACGTCTGATAATATGTTTTAAGACGTCTGACTGTTGATTCAGACGTCTGATAACATTTAGGCTAGACTTGTTAGTTCTGTCTGATGAAATTAGACGTCCAGACATTAGACCAGACGTCTTAGAAGACGTTTGATGACTTTTCCAGACATCCACTTAGTCGACCATTGGCTGGCTTAGCAAACACTGAATGATATGACCGTTAGAGCCTTATCAGACGTCCTTAGGGCTTTCCAGACGTCTGATAAATGACCGTTTTGCCTCGGCTGACCCAAAATCTCTTCTCAGAGATTTTCTAGCTGTTGCACTCTATTGGAAATCCATTCCCACGGAAAAGTAGGTTTTCAGACGTCCATACATAGTGCCAGATGTCCTATATGTCATCTGATGGACTTGCACTAGAACCCTATTTAGATCTGTTTGAAGTCAGGAAGAGACCCGCCCAAAATCAGGCGTCTGATGTTATTCCCAGACGTCTTAAAGTGATCTTCCAGACATCTGATGCTAGGATCAGACGTCTAATAAGCCTGTCAGTGCAATCATTGTTCCTGATTTCGGCCTGATTCTCTTGGGCTTTGCTCCCAACAGCTATGGAAGCTTTCCTAAGCCTTCCAAAGCCTTCCTAAGGCCTCTATAAATAGAGAGGAACCTCTTTCACATTAAGACACACCAAGTAATACATTTTCACACCATTTTGTGTCTCTTGATCCTAAGAAGCAATCTCTTGCTCTCCAAGCTCAAGTTCTACATCTTGAGAGCATCAAGCCTTCGCGCACCTGCTCTCCCGCCGTAGTTCACAAAAAGCGACGTTGCGCGGTCGCGTGGCTCACGCACCTGCGTCATCGATCCGATGCACTCCTTGCAAAGGGGAGTTTCCTAATTCCTATAGAAGTTAGGTTTAAATTACTTTGTTGGCTCTATAGGATTGTTGTTTATTTTATCTTTGTTATTTGGTTGGGTATTCGCTTTGCGAATTTCCGTCTCCTTCGTGGGACAAAATCCTTCTTGTGAAGAGAAGGGGTTGAGGAACGCTACCCTCACACTTGTAGCGTGGTTGTAATAGAGGTTGAATCACCCTCGTTTAAGTGATTCGTTTAGTGGATTTTGATCAACTTGGTTGATCGGAAAATCCTAACTCGAGAGAGTTAGGTGGTGGTTTTCACCCGGTTTGGGTTTCCACCTAAAAATCTTTGTGTACTTTATGTGATTGTATTTTGTGAGATTGTTTATTATCTTTTCCGCATTTTTTTACGTCACGCTGATCTCACCCTCTCCGAGTAGAGAATCACAATTGTTATTTTGTGAGATTGTTATATTTTTAATTCCGCATTTTTTACGTCACGCTGATCTCACCCCCTCCAAGCAAGGGAATCTACAATTGGTATCAGAGCAGGTTTCGCATTTTCGACGTTACACATCGGCGAGGATCCGATGGAGGGGAGCAGTTCCACAACGAGGATTCTGGAGGGGCAGTCTACCACTAGACCGCCATTCTTTGACGGGAACAACTACCCGTACTGGAAGCTGTGGATGAAGACGTGACTACAAACCAACGACTTCACCATCTGGGCCAGATGGGAGACACCGCTTGACATCCCAGAGAAACCCGCGGGAGGCTACTCGCAACAACAAATCCGGGAGCTCTCTCTCAACACAAAGACAATGAACGCGTTGTATTGCGCTTTGAGTCTGGAGGAGTTTAACAGAATCTCGCAATGCAACACCGCATACGAGATTTGGCACACACTCGAGGTAACTCACAAAGGTACCTCAAAGGTAAAGACTTCTAAAATAAATTTACTTTCTCAAGAGTTTGAAACTTTTTCTGTAAAGTCTAACGAATCTTTAAGTGAGATGAACACTAAATTCACTCTCATAGTAAATAGTTTAAAAGCTTTAGGTAAGACCTTCATCAATGGGGAGATTCAAGGGAAGCTTCTTCGTTCCCTTAGACCGGAATGGGAGCAGAAGGTTGGTAGAACTTAAATAGGTTGTGTTAATATGGTAAAATTATCGTTGAAGTTATTATAGTGGGTTAACCTAAATCGATTCTAACCATCTTTCACAAAAATTTTTAACCTGGCCTACTTGATTTTATCTTAGTCACTTTTAGGCCCAGGGTCAATCTCAGGGAGGCGGGAATTAAAGGTCAAGGAGTTTCTACGCCTTTCCTAAAACGTATCTCTTCCTTACATTTATTATGTTTTTGGTTTTTCTATTTAAGATTTTTTTTGTTGATAATATTGTCCTTGAGGCACACCCTCAAAATCAAGTTCTTAGCTTTGAGCCAAATGGTTCTTGGCTTGTAGCCAACTTAGGGTTTCCAAAAACTGGTCCTGTTATTCGCAAGACTGAGTACCTGCAAAACAAGAATTATCTTTTCTCTTTTACTCTTTTTTATCTTTTTAATAGTAAGAAACAAAAGATAAATAAAAATAAGGTAGGTTGCTAGCAAAGAAAGGAATACATAGCTTAATATATGTATAGATATATAACAAATACAGTATATATATATTATATATAGGGGTGGAGGTGGAAGTGGAAATGGAGTGTAGCACAGTGTCAAGTTGATCCACGTCTAGTAAGACACAACCAACAAGACAGAGTGCCGCGTGGAGTGTGGGATGGATGTGTGGGAGTGTGTGTGGAGGCGCTTGCTTTGCGCGGATATTAGGGAATATCAGTAACTGGTGCAGATATTCTAGCGATATGATGAACAGTGGGGTGACTAGTGCACAGGTATATGGGTAGTGCACATGAGATGAATATGTGTGTAGGGGAATGTGGATAACTGGATCTATATATATACATAAGTATATATGTATATATATATATGTATATCTCTATAACTATATATGTATATATATGTGTATATACATATTTATGTAGATGTAAATATATGTGAGGGTAAGTGAATGTGTGTGTGTGTCTATATATATAGACACACACACACACACACACACACGTATATGCGTGAGTGTGTGAGTGTTTGTGTGTGCATCAGTGTGTGTTAGCACGCGCTAGAGGAGCAGCCATCAATGTGTGAGAGGGGTGAGTGGTTTAAGACGTCCAAGGGCTACAACCGTCGTCTGGGCGCGCGAGCACGCAACGCAAAGTGCAGGAGCGCACGTGGGTGACTGGCTGGAGGCAGTCGTGAGGAGGAAAGAGAAGGCACGGTGACCAGATAACTGAGAAACAAATCGGTCACCGCACTGTAGCTGCGTAAGGTCGCGGCTATAATGCAAGGTGTTATGACCCGGTTCTCGAATCCCTATAGGACACGAGAATCGGATCGACTCGACTGATCCCAAGACCCAGTCGTCCAACGAGAAGTAACCAAAAAGCAGTAAAATAAACCACATTCACCATACATGTAACTAACAGTAACAAAAGTACAGCAGTAAAGAAAAGTACTACAGTACATACCACCACAACAGTAGAGAATTAAAAACATGTGCAGAATATGAAGTTTACAATAAGGAGTACAAGGTGAAACAGAAATACTCACTACTACAGAAATACGGTACAACAAAAGTACAACTACTGAGCTCTACTAGGCTTAGCACCCTCCGCAGCCGCAGGCTCTGGCTGCTCAACACCTGATCCTGAAAACGTAACAAAAGTGACACGTCAACGAAACGCTGAGTAGAGTGGCAACTAGCTAACTAAGAAAATAGTAAAGGTGGACAAATAGCTGTTATTTTTAATTTCCTTCTTTATTTCTCTATTTACTCTTTCTTGATTCATTTCTCAGGTCTTTCTCTTGATCTCGAATGTTCCTCGTTGAAACGATCTTGATTGTAGTCTTTTCCAAAAAGTAGAAGTAGCACGTGGTGCTCTCCTGGCCGGGAGAGTCCCCCGTGGTGGTCCTACCCTCAATCAACCACCCCAAAGTTGCTGACAGGCGTAACGGTGACTACGGCACGCGCGATAAACGCACGGGTAGCTACCCTGCACTGGCACGCAGTCAGTCGTTTCCGTTAACGAGTGCGCCCAAAGCACAGTACGGAACCAATATAGGGCAGAGCCCTCTCAGTAACAGGGGTCTAGCCCCTCCACAGTAACCAAACAGGGGTCTTGCCCCTCCACAGTCCGCGCACCCTCGCCTGACTGCCCTGGTTTGCCCAGTGGGCCTAACAAGTCGGTGTAGGACGACTAACAGAACCCCGGGGCCCGTGGGGTGGTTAGCTCTCTCCCTACACTAGTAGCTCTCCCCGGTACAAAGTGGCCAGACCTAACCCCGGGTCCCTGGGGCGGCTAGCTCCGCTCTGCACTAAATAGGGGGACAGTCGCTCTCCTTAGTACTCCGTACTCAATGGCCAGCTCACTTCTCTAATTCGATTCTATTTATTTTCCAATAGCTCTACTCCTAATTCCCCGTAGGGTTCATGGTCATATTTCTCTAGCCAAGCCATTTTAGGTTTCATCATTTCAGTTTTATTCTCATATAGCCCGTTTTTCCAACATTTAATATCAATTTATATGCAAGCAGCTCAAATTTAGTTTTCAACAACAGGAATCACATGTAGTAATTACTAGCAATAGTAACTATATTTCACAGGCAGCTGTTATCCAATTGCAGGCAATTATCATTATTCTATCTACTTTTCCAAGACTGCAATTCATGTATTCACGACATTCGTTTCAGTATTTCTGTTCCTAGGATTCATGCCACACCCTAGGATCTATCATTCAATCTAGTTTTCAGGTCCTAGGATTCATGTCATACCCTAGGATCTATCATTCAATCTAGTTTTCAGGTCCTAGGATTCATGCCATACCTTAGGATCTATCATTCATCTCAGAGATGCATTAATATTGGTAAATAACTAAGGGGGCCACTCTACCCGCAAAACCAGGAGTAATGGGGGCGTGATCGGCAGGTCCACGTGCCTCCGCAACCCCCAAAGCTGCAACGGAATGAGGTCCTAACACAAGGATCAATCACAAGGAACCACTCAGAACAGGATAAAAGTATTTTAAACAAGTAGAGGAACAAATTTTGAGAAGAACAGAATCTCAAACACGGAAATCGAACTTCGAACGGACCCTAAACGGGTCAAAAATGACAACTCTGACTCAAATCAAATGTCTGGAACACCTTCTAGACGTCTTAAAAGGTGGTCCAGGTCATACCTCACTCTGAGCTGTTCTCCAAACGTCCAGGATCCCGCTGAACCGTCTGGACCTAGTTCCAGACGTCCGACTATCACTCCGGACATCTGGAGACTCTCTCCACCGTCTAGTGCTTTGTCCAGACGTTTTATCTGTGTGGGAGGGCATCTCCTCGCGCCTTCCCAGAACGAAACCTGCATGCACGACAAAAACCTCCTCATCACGACACGTCTCAGCCTTTGGTGAATTGGCCTGCATGGCCGTATCCGCAAAAAGGAGGAAGATGATAAATATCGTACCTTTCAGACGTCTGGATCTCTCTCCAGACGTCGCCCATGTCGTCTGGAAGTAGGTCCAGACATCTAATTCTAGGAAAATTTCCCAGAATCAGGACCTCCTCGCCTTCTTCCTGCTGCGCACGGCCGTGCCGCGCTCGCCCACCTGCTGCCTGAGCTGCAGCAGCACCGGGGTAAGCTCCCCAGCACCACGCTCCCACTGTGCGCCCATCGGCCGGCCCTGGGTTGCTCCGGCGAGGTCGCTCTCTCTTCCTCACGCGCTCTCCCTCTTTTCCCCTCTCGCTGCACCTCCTCCCCGCATGCACCCGGCAGCAGCTGCTGCCCTCGCTTTCTCACTCTCACGCTAACGTTGGAAGAAGGAGGAGACGGTGGAGTGGTGGGTGAGGGAGAGGGAAGGGGGAGAGGGCTATTTGAAGGCGTCGGGGGAGAGAAAAAGCGCCTGCAGGTCAACGGGTTCAGTCTGCACGCGCACGCGCTCAAACTCGCAATCGTACGTATGCAAAAATTTATTTCCAGACGTCTGGGAAGGCATCCAGACGTCTGGACCAACTCCCAGATGTCTTAAAAGTGTTTGATGTCTCGATCTTAACACAAGGGCAAAAAGGTGACTGGCTAATCCGCGACGAAACCGGCTGGGCCACGCGTAGGGGGGTGCAACAGGGCGCGCGGAGAAGGGTGAGGACCGGCAATGGACGCACGCAAAGCACGCGGAACAGACGCCTGAGGCGCGCGAAGCCACGTAGAGGTGGCGGAGCGCGCATAGTGGCTGTGTGCAAGCTTTAGAGCTTGAAGCTCTGCTGCTCTAATGGCGACGGAGAGCAACCTGAAAACGAAAATCAAACAGAGAATAGAAAGCCAAATATGTAAAATAAAAAAAAGAAATAAAATAAGAACCCACCACGCCCACCTGCTCACGATGGAGCTGGGTGGTGGTGGAGCTCACAGTGGGGTCCTGAGCCACTGTGAGCTTCTCCTGCACTCAGCGTTCCTCTTCTCAACTGGTGAGAAGAGGTGTTGTGTATGGAGAGGGAGAGGGGAAGAGAGTGGCTGGTAGGGAGTGGTATGTGTGGTGCGTAGGGGAGGGTGGAAGTGAGGTGTCTGCCGAGTGGAAAAACCTCTGCCAGCGCATGGTGTTTTATAGAGGAACAACATGCACTTCCCCATGTTGCTGGCAAGAGAAGCGGCGAGGAGGGGATGCTGCACCATGCCGTGCAGCCGCACGAGAAAAATAAAAAAGAAATAAGAAATGGTGAAATTACGATGACACACTCAAGGAAAATGTTAATTAATATAAGGTCAATTATTCACACTCTCCTCCCCTCTATAAATGCATGCATGTGTCTATTTACAAATGCAACTATAGCTACATAAGATGCAATGACAGTGCTAGGAAATAACACAAGATGGCATATTTACTGGTGTATTTTTACTGTGCAATCAAAGGTCACCACCATCGAGGAGGCGAACGAGATGGAGGAGCTCAACATGGAAGATCTGTTAGGAAATCTAATGGCCTACGAGACAAAGCTGAAACAGAAGAAGAGGGATACACCAGAGCCAAAATCGAAGAAGACCCTAGCATTCAGAGCCGCATCAGATAACGAGTAAGTTCCAATGACGAAGACTTTAAGTTTTTACTTAAAAAGTTTTCCAAGTTTTGTAGGGAATCAAAGAAACAAAGAAGGAGAGGAAGGAAAGCCCGAGACGTTGCTACCACTGCAACGAGAAAGGGCATCTATGACCAGAATGCCCACTTCTCAAGAAGGAGAAGAAGGAAAAGGAGAAGTCTAAGAAGGTGTTCCAAGCAACGTGGGACGACTCAAGCTCGGAGGAAGAAGGGAATCCCCAGGAAGAAATCGCCTGCATGGGCTTCATAGCGATAGAGGGCGATAGCGAAAGCGACTCCGACAATGAGGTACATTCCGATTTACAAGATGCTTTCAATGAATTATTTGAAGTTAGTAAATCACTTAAGATAGAAAATAAAAATATTAAAAGGAATCTTAGTTTTCTTAAAAGTGAAAATGAAAGATTAGAAATAAAACTTAAGGATCTAGAAGCTAGTCGTAAGGATAATAACTTTTATTAGAAAATAAAGATTTAATCAATGAAAATACAAAATTTATTGAGGAAAATGCCAGTCTAAAATTAAAAATTTATAATTTAAAGACTAAGATGAATATTATAGAAAAAGAAAACACATGTCTTAGGGAAAATTCCAACAAATTAATCAATAAAATAGATAATTTGCATAGCCCTAAGATTGAGAAAGGATCTCCGTCAAGGAGACCCGCTAACAAATCTGAATCCAAGCTCACTTGGATACCGAAGAAAAAGTTGGAATCTTGTTTTGTAGGTTTCAAAGGTGACTATAATACAAGAGATTGGACCTACAAGCTCAAGAACGGTCAACTCGAGTTGGGAGGACCAAAGAGTAGACCAAGAAGAAGGACAAGAAGACCGATAAGACGACGAACAACCGAACAACCCGTCGCACGTCGACCGCCAGACTAGAGACCGGCGCCAATGCCCGGGCCTCCAAGCTACGGATGAGAGCCCCATCCGATATGGCATCCACCACCTCCATTTGGGCCATTTTATTGGCCATGGTAGGTGAGGTAAAACCCTTTACCCTATCCTTTTATCATTAGCATATAGATAGGGGGAGTTAATATTATGAGCTATTTGTCAATCATTAAGGGGGAGATCTTGTTAAATTAGCTATATTTCCTTTAGAAAGTGGGAGAAAAATAATAGCTATCTTGTTGTTACAAAAAGGGGGAGGACATTACTTTTGTTAAAAGAAATTCAACCAAATTATAGAAGAGCATGTTTTAAGGGGGAGTTATAGGAAATTTAAAATCGATTAAACCTTTTTGAAAATGTCAAAAAGGGGGAGGATTTTATGCATTATTTTTTATGATTTTGTCATCATCAAAAAAGGGGAGATTGTTGGTGCTAGAGCACCACGATTGTTTATTTTGATGATAACAAAACACGTGTCATTTAACATTTGCACTTGAAGTCTTAGATTTCATGTTAATTGCAAATGGAGACGTGGTTAGATGGAGTTCGAGCTCACATCCATGGCGGATTGGAGGAGCTTGGTGGAGAACAAAGGAGCTTTGTGAGGAGAGATAGCTTGAAGAAGGAAGGAGATGAAGAATAAGATAGATTTCCTTTCCTTTGTACTATGTATTTTAGTTTCTTTTGTTGCTTTTTATTTTTGTTTCTTAGATTCATGTTAAAGAGCCTCAAAGAACCCTTAAAGTAGTCTTAAGAACACTTGCACTACGCTAGGATACTTAAGTTTCTATAGAGAACTTAGAAAACCAAAATAGGGATCTGATAGCCTTTTCAGACGTCTAATCCGAATTTTAGACGTCTGATAAAAACTTTTAAGACGTTTGACTATTGACTCAAACGTCCGATTATTTAGGCTGGACTTAGTTAGTTCTGTCTGATGAAATCAGACGTCCAGATCTTAGTCCAGATGTCTTAGGAAACGTCTGATGCGTTTGCCAGACGTCCAATTAGTGGAACGTTAGCTGCCGACGCAGACGTTGAGGAATCTAACCGTTAGCTTATATCAGACATTATCAGACGTCGATAAGTGATCCTAGACGTCTGATATGTGACCGTTTTGCCTCGACTAACCCAAAATCGCCTTTGGCAGATCTTGTAGCCGTTACCCTTCTTGGGAATCCATTCCTACAGAACAAATAGGTTTTCATACGTCCAGACCTTGTGCCAGACGTATTGTGTGTCGTCTGATGGACTTTCACTAGAACTCTGTTTCGATCTGATTCAAGTCAGGAAGGAAACCCGCCTAAAATCAGACGTCTGACTTAGTTCCCAGACGTCTTAAACAGGTTTTCCAGACGTCTGATGCCAGGACTAGACATCTGATGACCCTGTCAGAATCATGATTATTTCTGACTTCGGCCTGATTCTCTTGGGCCTTGCATCTAACAGCTATGGAAGCCTTCCAAGGCCTTCCAAAGCCTTCCTAGGACCTCTATAAATAGAGGAGAACCCTTGCAACTCAAACACACCAAGTGTTAAGACCCATGCCGCTTGAGCCTTCTCGGCACGTGCGCAAGGTGGAGGAGTGCGTCGGGGAGGTCCTCCCCGACGCTGCTGCAGCCGGAACAGCAGGCGAGAGGGCGCGGCAAGACCACGCGTGGCGTGAGAGGGTGGAAGCAGGTTCTGGTTTTGGGTTTTTCCCAGAATCAGACGTTTGGAGCGACGTCCAGATGACGTAGATGATGTCTGGAGGAGGTTCCAGATGACTGAGAAGTAGACTTCGCAAAGGTACGTCTTCTTTGCAGATACGGCCATGCAGGCTGCTCCGCCGAGGCACTGTTGCATGCCATTTTTAGGAGATTTGGTTGATTCGTGCAGGAGTTTCTTCGGGAAGGTGCGAGACACGCCCTCCCACGCACTTCAGATGTCTGGGCGAGGCACCAGACGACGGGAAGCGCTTCCAGACCTCCGAAGAGGTGGTCGAACGTCTGGAACTGGGTCCAGACGGTCCAGTGGGGTTCCTGGATGTCTGAGGAGTGGCGCAGGACTTGAGGTGTGGCACTGGACACTTTTAAGACGTCTGGAAGTTGTTCTAGACGTCTGATTTGAGTCAGAAACACTGTTTTTGACCTGTTTAGGGTCTGTTTTCTGCAATTAAGATACCGATGTTTCCCGTATGAATTCCCCTACTTGTTGGAATACTCTCTATACTGTTCTGAGTATTCTCTTGTGATTGATCCTTGTGATAGGACTTGTTTCCGTTGCGGGTTCGGGGCTTGCTGAGGCACGTGAGCTTGCCGTTCAAGCCCCCACTACTCCTGGGTTTACTGGTAGAGTGGCTTCCCTTAATTTAAATACAAACCAGAATGCATGTGTGGAATGAATGATTAGATCCTAGGGTATGGCTTGAATCCTAGGACTAGAAATACTGGAATGTCTATATTGAATAAATGGATTGCAGTCTTGAATGAGTAGATAGATTGATGACAATTGCCTGTAAATGAATAACAGTTTCCTGCGAAATGTGTAGTACTTGTACTAAATAACTGTTGTATGTAACTTTCCTGTCACACACGTGAAATGACATAATATGAGCTGCATGTATATAATTTGGAAATAAAAAGGTGAATGTTGGAAACACGAGTTGCCTGTGAATAACCTGAATATGGAAATGTAAATAATAGAATTACAAGTTGCATGTGTATAACTGAGAATGGAAATAGCGATGATGAAACCTGGTATGGAATAACACAAGGAATATGAGCATGAACCCTACGGGGAATTAGGAGTAGAGCTCCTGGAAATAAATGGTATGGAACTGGAGATGTGAGTGAGGAAGTGAGTTGGCCCTTGAGTACGGAGTACCAAGGAGAGCGACTGTTCCCCTGTTTAGTGCAGAGTGGAGCTAGCTGCCCTTGGGTTAGGACCCGAGGTTAGGATTGGCCACTCTGTACCGACTTCTTGGCCCTCGTGTACACTGTACTGGGGAGAGCTACTAGTGTAGGGAGAGAGCTAGCCACCCCACAGGGCCCGGGGTTCAGCTAGCCGCCCTACATCGACTTGTTAGGCCCACTGGGCAAACCAGGGTAGTCAAGCGAGGGTGCGTGGACTGTGGAGGGGCGAGACCCTTGTTTGGTTCTTAAGGGCTAGACCCTTGTTAGTGAGAGGGCTATGCCCTATACTGGTTCCGTGTTGTGCATTGGGTGCACCCGCAAACGGAAACGACTAACCGCGTGCTAGTGCGGGGTAGCTACCCGTGCGCTTATCGCGCGTGCCGTAGTCACCGTTACGTCTGTCCATGACCTTGGGGTGGTTGACTGGGAGTAGGATCACCACAGGGGACTCTTCCGGCTAGGAGAGCACTACGTGTGCCTTCTACTCTTCGGAAAAGACTGCAATCAAGATTGTTCCCATGAGGAACATTCGAGATCAAGAAAGAGACCTGATAAATAAACCAAGTAATGAAAAATAATAATTAGCGAAAGAAAGTAATTGAAAAACAACAGTTACCTGTCCACTTTTACTGCTTTAGTAGTTGGTTGCCACTCTACTTAGCGTTCGCTGATTCCATGTACTCATAATCCTTTTCAGGTCTAGGTGTTGAGCAACTAGAGCCTACGGCTGTAGAGGGTGCTGGGCCCAGTATAGCCTAGTAGTTGTAGCTTCTTGTTGTACTCCTTTTCTGTTGTAGTGAGTAGTTTCTTGCTCCTCTATACTCATACATTCAGTACTTTATATTCTTGTACCTGTTTATCTTTCTACTGTTGTGGTGGTGTGTACTGTAGTAGTTTTACTTCTTTACTGCTGTACTTTTGTTACTGTTAGTTACTTAGTATAATGAATGTGGTTTACTTTCCTACTTTTGGTTACTTTCTCGTTGGACGAATTCTTTACTGCTGTACTTTTGTTACTGTTAGTTGCTTAGCATAATGAATGTGGTTTACTTTCCTACTTTTGGTTACTTTCTCGTTGGACGACTGGGTCTTGGGATCAGTCGAATTAGTCCGGTCTTGTGTCCTGTAGGGATTCGAGAACTGGGTCATAACACCAAGCAACACACATTCACATCATTTTGTGTCTTTTGATCTTAAGAAGAAAGCTCTAGCTCTCCAAGCCTAGTTCTACATCTAGAGAGCTTCAATCCAATTGCGCACCCGCTCTCCCGCCGTAGTTCACAAGAGCGCCGTTGGGCCACCACGTAGTTCAAGCATCCACGTCGTCGACGCACTTGCACCAAAGGGAAGTTTCCTAACTCCTATAGAAGCTTAGTTTAAGAATTACTTTGTTCGCTCTATAGGACTATTCTTGTATCTTTTACTTTGTTATTTAGCTGGGCATTCGCGTTGCGAATTCCCGTCTCCATCGAGGGACAAAATCCTTCTCCTGAAGAGAATGGGTTTGAGGCACACTGCCCTCGTTCAAATTAGTGTTGTTGTAAAAGGTTGAATCACCCATGTTTAAGTGATTCAGTTAGTGGATTTGATCGACTAGGTCGATCGAAAAATCCTAACTCGAGAGGGTTAGGTGGTGGTTTTCACTCGGGTTGGGTTTCCACCTAAAAATACTTGTGCCTATTGTGTGATTGTCATTTTGTTAGATTGTTATATTTTTAATTTCGCATTTTTTACGTCACGCTGATCTCACCCCCTCCGAGTAAGGGAATCTACATCTTTCTCTATTTCTCTCTTCGCTCTCACAGAGCCAGCTAAGTAAACGGGTCGAGTATCGCCCACCCAGGTCCAGGCGCACCGGCGTGGGTGGTGTGCGAGGAGTGTAGGGTAATCAAGTCAGCCAGGTCCACGTAGGAGTGGCCGCGGACGAGGCGGGTGGAGTGGGCGAGGGACCTCACCCCATGTTACTTGAGGCGCTAAGAAAGAAACACAAAATCAATAAAAGGCACTCACCTACGCTGGGCTTTTCCGAGGTGGGACTAAAGTCCCACTCACTTCTGCTAGCGCTCGCAGGAGGAAGGTCTGCGCAATTGGTGTAGCTGGGATCCTCGCTCGAGGTCGCGCTCTTGCTGGATGTGTGTGCGCACTCCTTGCGTGTCACCTGAATTTGGAAGCCTGGAGCATTGCGTCCTGGAGCAAGATCGCGAGCTCCTTGCATGTGCTCCAATGGCGGAAAGGGGGTCAACACCCGTAAACACGAATATGGCATTATGGCCCTGTCAAACCACAGGAAAACCTTTGCCGTATCACGGTGAAGGTGAGGCAAGGGTCGATGTGGCTCAGAACGGCCTAGGTGTGTGTGCCTAGGTCGGACTGTGACCATGGGTGTGGGGTTGTTCGGTGGAGGTGTGGAGCATGTGTGGCGGGCAGTGGAGATGGGGAAAGTGCTCATTGGATGGTGGCGGAGGTTTTGAGGGGTCTGGTGAGGTGGATGGAGGTATGGAAGTGACGTAGACACCTCACCAATGGTTGGCCGGAGATGGGAACGATGGTGGTGATCAGTGGCAGTCGAGGGGTGGAAAGTGTGAATTAAGAGAGGGGAAATGAAGAGGGGGAGAGGAGGAACTTATTTGTGGGTCTCTGGACGAAGGGGGAAGGCGGAGGGCAAGCGGCGCGTATTAGCCGTCACCAGAGACGAAAGCCCTGAGGTGAGGATGACAGCGACGAGGAAGGGGTCGGAGGGGCGCACGCGGGTACGGTGCAGAGGAGCATGGCGGAGAAGACTCTGCCACTTGTATGGTGGCAGAGTGATGAGTGGAGGGAGGAGAGGTCGCCAAAGCTTGCAGGAAGACGACCGAAGACGAAGGAGGATGAATTTTGGGGGGTATCTGCGGCCAAAACAGGCTTACCCCCCTCGGCCCAACCTGGTGCTTCTTATAAAGGCATGGGTCGAGGGTTAGGCGCAAGGAGGCGACCAAAAGTCCTCACCGGAGGCATGGCCGGAGGTGATACCCATACCTCTCGAGCACTCGCACGAGAGGTATGGGGCGATTCAGGGCATAGGGAACTGCTCATACGGTAGGGGGTTTCGCAGAGGACTCCCCTTTCAAATCTGGGAGCAGCTCCTTGGGGAAACGAAGAGAAATCCTCCTTGAAACCTCGCCAGAGGTATGGGTCCCTGCTGCAATGGCAGAGGGACCTAAATGCAGAAAGTGACGAGAAAGTTGAGGGGGATTTCGTAAGGGTTTTCAAAAGTTAGGGGCTAGAATGTAAATGGGTGGACCATTTTGCAAAGTAGGTCAAGATGACCTTCCCTTAGGTTCAAATTTTGGTACAAATCTAATTTGGATGTAAGGAATCCAATGATGAAGTTGGATTTTAGGTTTGACCACGTTTGACAAGACATTCTGCACAAAAGCTCAAATTAGGTCAAATATTGAGCTTGGACCCCAATCTAGGTCAAAACGGTTCCAAAGGCCAAATTGAAGGTTCTAAACACTAGGGGATATTTTTTCATGAATTTTAGAGGATTTAGTTGATTTTTATCCTACCTGAAACCTTGTGAATTTAAGTGGGTTTGTTTTTATAGTTACAGAATGTCATTTAATTCTTAAATTTCACAATAATCCTTTTCTGACTGAACCATCCCACTTTTTTCCTTATTAAGTCCAATTGGCCTATGTCTAGACCCTGAGAAATCCCGTTGATGTACTGCAATGATAAAATTACAGTTTTACCCTTTGTTTCATGTATTCTTTTTAGATGAGTAATCTCTTGAGTTAAGCCTTCCTTTAGGTTATGCAGGAGCTTTTGTTCACTTTGTTAGGTCAAAATAAGCTAATTAAAGCTCATGATGAGGTTCTCATCATATATCTATTATGCTTACAATAGATTAGCCTGGTTTAGTTTTGTTGCCTTAAATAAGAATTATTATGTACTTCCTTTCTCTTCTTTGTGTCGATTTCAAAAAAATAGAAAAGATAGGCTGTCCTATGTGAAGCATTTTCATTTGCATTTTATTAGTTGTGTTCAAGTTTTTCTTTTTTTCTGTTTTGATTTCAGTAGTTGGACTACAGTGGACCTATAATCTACTCTTTTTTTAGTATTGACCTCATTTTTACCAAATTCATAGCATTTTAGTAAGTTGCTTTTTCTGAACAAGCTGTTTCAAGAGTTTTCACCTGGTTATTTGTCTGTGGATATTGATGGGGTGAAATTATGTAATTTTTGTTCTAGTGCCATATTTGGTGATTCTTTCTGAGTTTACAAAATGATTTATTAAATTAATGTAAGGGAATACTGGATGAGTGATGCATGGCCAGTTGGTATTTGCAAATAAGATGAGTTATTTGTGCATGCAATAACACGATTAAAGAGTTGTGCAATCTTTGATGATATTTTATTTTACTTTATTTTTATGTTAAGGATGTGGATAGGCTTATACCTTCGAAGATAATGTTGTTATGGTGGGTGGGTTTATTTTTTTCCTTTTTCCTTCTGTAGGGGGAATTTTTAATAAAGGAACTCATTGTTGGTGTAAATCTAAGGGGCTTAACTGAAATTAACCCACTTCTTATTTAGGATGGACCTGTATAATAACTTGTCTCAAGTGGACTTAAAACTGATTGGGTACCAGTACTGGTAAAACAGTACTGGTATCACATATACTGAGTACGGTACTGGTGGACCAGTACTAGTATCCTTAAGTCACATGTATGAGTTTTATATTCGAATAAGTACCGATACTGATACCAAGTACCGGTACCCATAGGTTACAATTTAGAACTCATATCTAGATGAGTACTTGTCCAGTACTTACAGTGTACCAGTACTTGTTATAAGTACTGGTACTCATAAGATACTGGTATCACTCCAAGAATAAACTGATCTCAACGAGTACAGGTACTCATGAAGAGTACCAGTACTTGTTGAGTACCGAATAATTTGCCTGTAACTAACCAGTACTAGTATTTATAGGCTATAGGTTCTAGTGACTTCAAGTCCAGAGCCTAACTTGAGACTCATGTATACGATACTCATGTTGAGTACCGGTATATGCAAGTCCCAGTTTTTGGACTTAAGATGACCTTGAGCTGATCTGTAGCTTGCATGTATTGGTACTCATAAAGAGTACCGATACTAGCAACCTACAGTACACTTAAGGGTCCAAAATTGTATTGCGTATGTACCGATACTCATCACAAGTACCAGTACTTATAACGGTTATAGAATGTATTTCTGGGATTTTAGGAATACGAAATGACCTTTAATCTTTTGTTGATCTAGAATCTAAACTTCAGCAAAATATTTGAATAGAGAGATGAAATATAAATCTATGCACAAAGCTAAAGCATCAATATATATAAACATATTAAGTTACCTTGTTTCTTTGGTATCATGTAAAGACATTTAACCTGAGTTCTATCTCTAGCAGAACATCATACATCTGTTCATCTTCCAAGCAAAACAAATGGTTGCAGTTAGAGGCCTTTCAACAGATCCCACCCTGGATCCTAATGGATTGCACTAGAAGAAGATGGTCTTCTTCTCCAACCGTCCTTTTCTAGGTCATGATGGGGGTGATTGCCTGAGAATTAGTGGGTGGTGGGTCTGATGGGGATCATAACCCCTTAGTAATAATGCAATTGGTCATACTAATTGCATTAGTGATTTTCATTTCCGCCAATCGAGGAAGTGTTAATCATAAATAGGTCTTTGCATATATATAAATATAGCCACACTAATCCTTTTACATTTTAGCCCATACAAAATCAATAACTTCATTTGATCACTTTAAATTATGGGCTTAAGATGACAGTTACAACACTTATTGTCATTTGATTATATCTGTGTACTTATTTACATATACTAATCCATACGTTGGATTTTAATCCAACACTCATGTCCAAGCAAAATGATGCTCTCTTTTTGTAAATTGCCTTTTTTTTCTACCATGGAAAATTTTGTTTTCTAATCTCTTAGAGGTATGTTAGTAAGGTAAAATTATAGCAAGTAGGAAGGTAGATATTCCAAGGAGCTTCTTGGTTACTCCATCAAATTCTTTGATGAACCATGGACATTTCGTATGATCGAACATAACAAAGGTTGGGATCTCCGTCTGGTTCTATATGATAGTGGGTTCCCCTTCACATCAGCTTTAGCCACCAATGGCAAGAGTGGGATGACTTTTCCCCTTTTGTTTTTTATAACTCCATTTGTATGGATTTTGACCATTTTACCGCATTAGGAAAAGAGTAAAATTTCATTTTACCTTTATTTGCTGACTTAGTACATTTTAAACATTGTTGGTTTCAAGTTGTGTTTCATTAATTTTTCCTCTATCTTTATCTACAATTTTGTTCACCCCTTATTTGGATTTGCTCCCCAAAACAGGACAACATCCAAAGTCAGGTGTTTTCCCACCCTATGTGGGGGATGTTGATCTTCAATTTACTCCCCAATCATTCATGTATGGTCCTTTGCAATGTGTACCTATGGTGATGGTAGAATTGTTGTACCTTTCCCATTGTTAGATAATACAATGTGCTTGGAATGTCTTTCATTAATTTTCTGTCTATCCTCATCTACAATTTTGCTTATACCCTATCTAGATTTGCTCCCCAAAACAGCACAATATCCAAAGTCAAGTGTTTTCCAACATTATGCAAGGACGTTGATTTTCAATTTGCTCCCCAATCATTCATGTATGTTCCTTTGTGATGAGTACCTACAATGATGGTGGAATAATTCTACTTTCCCCAATGTTAGAAAATATAATGTGCTCGGAATGGTAACCCCACGACACTGCGTCTTTTGTTCTCTCTTCCTTCTTCTGTTGATGATGATATGCTTGATTGAAAACATTGAGGACTAGTTTACTTGGAGGGTTAAGGAAGTGGTATTAAGAAATGTGAAATTGGTGTTAACCCTCAATTGTGTTTACTTGCAGAGTCCAGTTTGTGTTTACTTGAATTGGTATTAAGTTGTGATGTTAACTCTTATGGCGTTTACTTGATTATAGTGTTTAAGTATATAAAACATGAGGGATGTCAAAGATGCGAATGGAGCATAATTTTAACATGGGTTTGGCTAACACCAATTGAAACTGGTGTTAGACAAACCTGTGTTAAAGTGGGTAAACCCGGGTTAGCAAATTAGAGGTTAAGTAGTCAAATAAACAGGGGTTAACCCTCCTTTTGAGGGGTTAACCTTCCAAGTAAACTAGGTCTGAGAGGTTCTTGAAGATGGCAAGAACCCATGCTACATGGTGCCAGAGATGTTGAAGAGAACTACAAGGTAGGGGTGGAACTATCGAGGATGTAAGTCATACTATGTACCTTACTCCGTGGGATTTCTTTCTTTTTTTTTCGAAATTGCTCTCTTGGAATTACATGTTGTTAGGTCTCCTTGCTCTTTGGTTGCTTGATTTGATGGATGATTTTGTAGATTGTGGTTAATGGTGAAATTGCACTAGAGGGGGAGTGAATAGTAAATTTAAAAAAATATTGCAAGACAAAAATAGAATTACAAAAAAAGGCACAGGATTTTTAGGTGGAAACCTAAATCGGGTGAAAACCACCACCTAAGCCAATCCCTTGACTTAGGATTTACGATCATAAAGTGATCAATCTACTAACCACACTACTTAAACGAGGGTAGTACACCTCAATTACAAATCCCACCACTAATCCCTAAACGAAGGTTTCTCCCTTCACAATGAAGAGACGGGGACTTAACAAGCCGGATACCCAAAACACAATAATAGAATAAGAATGAATCAACAATTATAAACACCTCAAAATATTAATGACTTTCTTATCTATTAAGCATAAAAAGAACTCCCTGAGAATCAGCAGAATGAAGTGCATCGGGAGTGTTGATTTGCCCTTTGATCAGAGTGATGGCACAGCACAAGGGCAATAGGAAGCAAGGAGTAGTAAGCAAGTGATTTTCTAGGGAAATTGTATCTCAAGAGGTATATTTTGCCTAAGAGGGGTTGTAGTTTAGTTATAGGCAAGTTTAGAACCTTCAAAAAGGCTTAGGAGAGGTCTCCTAGCCATTGGAGGCAAGTCCGAAGAGATTGGGACGAAATCTAGCACAAATCAAGGCAATTATGATTCTGACAGCAATATTAGATGTCTGATTTTTGGGTCAAACGTCTGAGAACAATTTTGGACGTCTGATTCTATTAGTCAGGCTTACTGTTTTCATTAGATCGAAATAGGGACATTTGATATATTCATATAAGACGTCTGATACAAATATTAGACATCTAATTATAAGTGGGTTTGTTCCTGTTTTGACCAGATCCAAACAGGGTTCTAGATTTTAAGGAACAGACGTCAGTCTAGACATCTGCCAAGTTTTCTAGATGTCTAGAAAGAGATTAATGACATGCCTTGGTAATCTAAGAGCCGAACTTTGGTTTCTGATAAGTGTGCGCAAAATAAATGGGCAATGGTCCATTATTAGACGTCTAGTGACATGTCCAAACGTCTAAAATTGTATTTGCCCGTTATACTAACACAATAGAGAAAAAATGGGCATTTGAGTTTAACGATTGGTTTAAGGACGTTCAGGCTATGTGTTGGATGTCTGGATAAGGCTATGGACGTCTGATAGAAGGTTGCTTCGACTGGTGCCTAAGAGGTGAGAATGTAAAGGCAAGGCTATAGGCAATTAGACGTCTGAAAGAATTATCAGACGTCTTAAAGTTGAAAATCAAACGTCTAACTGTTATGTTGGACGTCTAATTTGATTCTTAGTATTAGGTTTTTGTTTCTAATTTATCTTAAGTGTATACAGCCTCAGTTTGCTATTTATAAATTATGTTTGAGGGCTCTTTACAACATCTTTCAGCTTAAATAAAATAAAGATTACAATATTTGAAAATTTACATAAAAAGCCTAAGACCTATGACAAGACTTATACTAATCTAGTCTTCATGCTTTTAATCATCCGTCTTGGAAAACTTCATGAAATCTATAATTTTATTATTACAGAGAAAAATATGCTATGCCTATATTTTATCTCTTTTTCTTTATTTTGTAAAATAATCAAAATATTATTTATGAAGGGTTGAACTAACAATCTCCCCCTTTTTGATGATTTTCAAAATATATCTCTAAGTTCTTATTTTCCCCCCTAAAAGTTGTACTTAGTAATCTATACCAATTTTGAAAAGATTTTTCATAAGTTTGCATATCATGTTCTAAGTTCTTTTCATGTCATTTCCTAAGATCTTTTCATGTCATTTCCTAAGTTCTTCCGATGTCATTTCCTAAGTTCTTTCCTAAGTTGTTCTCCCCCTTTTTGAATGTCATCATGAATGGTTTTAAAAGGGGTTGAATCCTAACTTAAGAGTTTTTATTAAGTAAACATGTTAAAACTTAAGTGAGCTACAAGTGTTTTTAGTGAACATGTTTTAGCTACAAGTGTCATATTTAAAGCAGAACAGAAATCATGAATATAAGAAGCTGCATGATTAATCAAAATGACAGAGCATTAAAATAAATTAACTAGGAAAAAAAATGTATGTTCCCTAAGCAAAAACTATGTATTGTTCCCAAAAATATATATATAAGTATGGGGTCAAAGACCCTTAATACAAGACAACATGGAAAGACAGAAAGAAAGAAAACAAAAGAACTAAACTAGTCTTCTTATTGTGGCGGTGGTGGCAAGTAGGTCCTTGATCCATCTGCAGATTGCGAACATCGGTATGAAGTTCATCGATGTCGCGACTCATACCTCCCATATAAGTGTGCATCTCGTTAGTTCGTTGCAACAAGAGAGAGATGCATGAGGAGATGGAATCCGTGGCGGGATGGTAGAACTCGAATAGGTTGTGTTAATATGGTGAAATTATCGTTGAAGTTATTATAGTGGTTAACCTAAATCGAGTCTAACCATCTTTCACAATTTTTTTTTTAACCTGGCCTACTTGATTTTAGCTTGGTCACTTTTAGGCCCAGGGTCGATCTCAGGGAGGCGGGAATTAAAGATGAAGAAGTTTCTACACCTTTCCTATAACGTATCTCTTCCGTGCGTTTATTATGTTTTTGATTTTTTCTATTAAGATTTTTTTGTTGATAATATTGTCCTTGAGGCACACCCTCAAAATCAAATTCTTGGCCTTGAGCCAAATTGTTCTTGGCATTTAGCCAACTTAGGGTTTCCAAAAAGAAACTGGTCCTGCTATTCTCAAGACCGAGTACCTGCAAGATAAGAATTATCTTTTCTCTTTTACTCTTTTTTTTATCTTTTTAATAGCAAGAAACAAAAGATAAATAAGCACAAGGCAGGTTGCTGGCAAAGAAAGGAATACTTAGCTTAATATATATATAGATATATAATAGATACAGTATCTATATATATATATATGTATTTATTATATATAGTGGTGGAGGTGGAAGTGGAAATGGAGTGTAGCATAGTGTCAAGTTGGTTTACGTCTAGTAAGGCACAACCAACAAGACGGAGTGCCGCGTAGAGTGTGGGACGGATGTGTGGGAGTGTGTGCGGAGGCGCTTGCTTTGCGCGGGTATCGGGGAATATCAGCAACTGGTGTAGATATTCCCGCGATATAATGCGTGGTGGAGTGACTAGTGCATGGGCTTATAGATACGGGTAGGTGATGTGTATGTAATATATATATATATGTATGTATATATATATATAGGTATATAAGTGAGTGTATATATATATATATATATATATATGTATGTATGTGTAGGTGTGTACAAGTGAGTGTGTGAGTGTGTGTGTGTGTATGAGTGTGGGTGTGTACGCTGGAGGAGTGTGAGAGAGCAGAAGAAGTCGTCCGGGGGCTGCATCCGCCGTCTGATCTCGCAGGAGCGCGGGGGTGCAACGCAGAGCGCAGGAACGCATGCGTGTGACTGGCTGGAGGCGGTCGTGAGGAGAGAGAAGGCGCGGTGACCGGATAAGTGAGAAACAAACCGGTCACCGCACTGTAGCCGTGTGAGGTCGCGGCTACAGTGCAAGGGCAAAAAGGTGACTGGCTGATTCGCGAGGAAACCGGCTAGGCCGCGCGTGGGGGTTTGCGACAGGGTGCGCGGAGAGGGGCGAGGGCGATTGGCTGGCGTGCGCAGAGCACGCGGAACGGGCGCCTGAGGCGCGCGAAGAAGTGCGAAGGTGGCGGAGTGCGCACTGTAGCTGTGCGCAAGCTTCAGAGCTTGAAGCTCTGTTGCTTTAATGGCGACGTAGAGTAACCTGCAAACGAAAACCAAACAGAGAACGGAAAGCCAAATATGAAAAATAAAAAGAGAAATAAAATAAGAACCCACCACGCCCACCTGCTCACGATGGAGCTGAGCGGTGGTGGAGCTCACAGTGGGGTCCTGAACCACTGTAAGCTTCTCCTGCACTCAGCGTTCCTCTTCTCAACTGATGAGAAGAGGTGCTGTGTATGGAGAGGGAGAGGGGAAGCGAGTGGCTGGCAGGGAGTGGTGTGTGTGATGTGCAAGGGAGGGTGGAAGTGTGGTGTCGGAGGGTCTGCTCGCACGAGGGAGAGGGCCAAGGGTTATAAAGAGGAAGAGGAACGCCATCCTATGCTGCTGGCAGCGCACCTCTTGCCATGCTGCTGGCAGAGGAGTGGCGCGAAGAGGCGCATGCCCCATGCCCTGAGTTACGCGAGAGAGAAGAATTCAACGTAAAAATAAAAAATGAAAATGGTGAAATTGCAATGCAGCACTTGATGAAGATGTTAATTAGATGGCCAATTATTCACTCTCCTCCCCTCTTTTTTAAAAAAATGCATGCATGTGTGTATGTACAAATGCCACAATAGCTACATAAGATGCAATGGTAGTGCTAGGAAATAACACAAGATGGCATATTTATTGGTGTATTTTTGTTGTGCAATCATACCCCCATGCCTATCTTTTGCTAGTCCCTAGCAAAACATTTTTTTGTTTTGTATTTTAGAGATGATCTTAAGCTGAAGATTGAAGCGACACGGGTGTGTTTATTTATTGGATATTGTGAGAACCAATTGCAGAGAAGACTACCAGTACTTTAAGTCTTACATGATATAGACCATCTCTCGACTAACCTAGACTCTTGATATTTAAACCTTAAGTACGATTTCTAGGACTTAGAGGGTTTTGCTGTACTCGAAAGCTTAAGAGATTATGGTTTGTGCATAGTGAAGGATTAAGACTGACCAGATGAATATTAAGACTCAAGCCCAGGGTTTCACGAATTTTTAAGTGTAGGTTGGTCCCAGATTCAGCTCCTGTCTTTGGACTGACCCTTAAAAAGATGATGGAAAACTCAACTCCCATTTTATTGCTTTTGTAGCTCAAGGAATATCTGGTAGAAACAGGGTTTTTATGACGTGCCCTGAAAAACTTTTTGGAGAACAGAATTTGCAGACATTTGAAAGATATACTGACTTATTTGCACAGATTTTTATATCTCTTACAACTTTATTTAGAAGAGCACACATTTTTGGTGGGAGAGTTCCTTTTTGGTGGAAAGAGTTTCTCCTAGACATAAGACTAAAGCCTGGGATAAAAAGTCTACCTGCACGCACAGGTAAGGACTCCACCTTCCCTAATGAACACTAGGGTTGGATCTTATGTTCACATGGTCTTTCTTGATATGTGTAGTGTGATCCAAGATTACTTAGGCTCTCGAGTAAAAGCAAACCAACGAATCATGTACTAGTGTCTTAGGTACAAGAATACATCCTTAGTTAGGAGAGATTCCGATCTATCTTATCAATACTCAAGTGAATTAAGCCGAGCCTGAGCGAATCAAGCTTCTTTGGCCTAGAAAGTCTTCAAAACAGCGATTGAATATCCATAAACACTTATTGTATTTTTGTTTCAGCCTTCAGATCATTACTAAACACGCTTTTTTTTTTTAAACATATTTATAGATGAATATATATACTGGAAGCTGCATGATACCATATAATACCCAGATCCTATGGATGTCTATCCACCCCCCTATGCCAAACGATGCTATGTCCTCATATGCATGCAGGGTAGAGGAAGGTCCAAAGATCGGGGAACGAGAGCTAAGGTGCAAGGTATATAGCAGGGTGGTAGGGTGGGTGGATGGTGGGTGGTGAAGTGAAAAGGTGCGAAGTGAAGTATACGTGACAGTGGAGGAGTGTTGCTAGGGTGCCTCCAAACGAGCGCTGAATTTAACGTCCCCAGCTGGACTCAGAGCAAGGCACGAAATTAGTTACCCTCCAGCAGGGCAACAGTTTCACCAACGGGGGCAGGTTCATGAGTAAGATAGGGTTTTAAACGCTGCCCATTGACCGTAAATTTATGCCCATATTTGGGATCTTCAATTTCAACGGCCCCGTTGGGAAATGGTCTCGAGACCAAGAAGGGACCAGTCCATTTGGACTTCAATTTCCCTGGAAAGAATTTGAGCCGGGCATTGTAAAGCCAAACTTGCTAAGATGGCTCAAATTCCTTTTGCCGAATTCGGCTGTCGTGAAAAGCCTTAGTGCGTTGCTTGAAAGTTAAGGTAGAATCATAGACTTCACGACGGAGCTCTTCCAGCTCTTGGAGTTGGAGTTTCCTTTCTCGACCACACAGGTTTGGGTCGAGGTTACATTGGCGAACCACCCAATAAGCGCGGTGCTCCAACTCCACGGGCAAATGACAAGGCTTCCCGTAAACGATCTATAAGGAGACATACCTAGGAGAGCCTTGAAGGCGGTCCGATACGCCCAAAGTGCGTCAACCAGCTTATCGGACCAATCCTTACGGTCAGGCTGAACAGTTTTCTGGAGAATTTGTTTGATTTGCCGATTTGACACCTCAGCCTGGCCGTTCGTCTGAAGACGATACGGAGATGCGATACGATGGTGGACTCCATATTTCCTCAGAAGTGTCCGAAAAAAAGCATGGGTAAAATGGCTTCCTCCATCCGAGATAATAGCTCGAGGGATCCCAAAGCGTTCAAAAATGTGGTATTTGACAAATCGAGTGGATATGACATGGTCAACATGGCGCGTGAGAATAGCCTCGATCCATTTGAAAATATAATCAATAGCAACGAGGATGTACTCGAAGCCGTTGGAAGGAGGATAGAGACCCATGAAATCGATTCCCTAAATGTTAAAGATTTTGGCAGCTAGGATGGGTTGCAAGGGCATCATGTCACGATGTGACATTGACCCTAACGACTGGCACCTAGTGCAATGTTTGGCATAATTGTGTGCATCCTGGTGAAGGGAGGGCCAAAAGAAACCACACTGCAACACCTTGGTTGCAGTTTTCCTCCCAGAGAAATGGCCTCCGCAGGCCTGATCATGGCAGAAAGATAGCACACTGGGGAATTCGCTGTCAGGAATACAACGACGGAAGATCTGGTCAGCACCTATTTGAAAAAGTAGTGGATTATCCCAGAAATAATACTTTGCTTCTGCAATGAGACACTCGCGCTGGTTTTTAGGCCAGCCATGTGGAAGGGAACCAGAAGAAAGGTAATTGGCAATGTCGGCATACCAAGGTCCACTTGCCACATTAATTGCCAATAGGTGCTCATCGGGAAAAACCTCATTGATTGGCAGGGTAAGTCCAATGTGGTGAGGGTCCAGTCTTGAGAGATTATCAACAATAACATTCTGGGCTCCGGCCTTATCGCGGATCTCAATGTCAAATTCTTGGACTAGAAGGATCCAACGAATCAGTCTAGGCTTGGCATCCTTCTTATGCATGAGATGGCGAATGGCCGCGTAGTCAGTGAATACAATAATATGCGAGCCCAGAAGGTAAGAGCGAAATTTCTCCAGCCCAAAGACGACCGCCAGTAGTTCTTTCTCAGTGGTAGTATAATTACACTGGGCCTCGTCCAACGTCTTACTAGCGTAGTACACCACGAAGGGGTGTCTATCGCGTCTTTGTCCCAGGATGGCTCCGACTGCAAGGTCGGAAGCGTCACACATGAGTTCAAAGTCAAGGGACCAGTCAGGTGGCTGGAGAACAGGAGCATTGGTGACAGCATCACGCAGCTGCGTGAATGCTCGTATGCAGTCGGGGCCCATATCAAAGGGTACCTCGGTCGATAGGAGATGAGTTAAAGGTCTAGAAATCTTGGAGAAGTCTTTGATGAATCTCCTATAAAAATCGATGTGCCCCAAGAAGAAGCGGATTTGTCTGACAGAGCCAGGCATAGGTAAATCAGCAATTACATCAAGCTTGGCTCTGTCAACCTCAATACCCCTATCGGAGATGATATGCCCGAGAACAATTCCCTCGTGTACCACAAAATGACTTTTTTCCCAGGAAAGCACGAGGTTCACATCAATACATCTCCGAAGGATACAGGTTAGGTTGGCAAGACAGTCATCAAAAGAGGGTCAAAAGACCGAAAAGTCATCCATGAAGACCTTAAGAAAGTCACCCACCATGTCATGGAATATTGTCAGCATACATCTCTGGAAAGTTGCTGGCGCGTTACAAAGTCCGAAAGACATCCTTCTAAATACGAAGGTGCCGAAGGGGCAGGTAAAGGTGGTTTTCTCTTGGTCCCAGGGGTCAATTGCCACCTGGTTATATCCAGAGAATCCATCCAGGAAATAGAAAATTTTATTTCCCGCTAAACGCTCATGGATTTGGTCAATAAAAGGTAGCGGAAATTGATCTTTCTTAGTTGCAGCGTTCAGTTTCCTATAGTCTACACACACTCTCCAAGATATAGGAGTGCGTGTAGGGATGGATTCGCCCCTGTCATTGACACGGATGGTGAGTCCCGCCTTTTTGGGCACGACATGAATCGGGCTCACCCAGGGGCTATCACTGATCGAGTAGATTATACCTGCATCCAACCACTTAATAATTTCCTTTTTAACGACCTCCCACATGTTAGGGTTGAGACGTCGCTGCAACTCGTGGGAAGGTCGAGCCTCCTCCTCCGTATATATACGGTGAGTACAGTAGGAGGGGCTAATGCCAGTTAAGTCCGATAAGGACCATCCAATGGCTGCCTTGTGTTCCATAAGGACTTTTGTTAGTTTGTACTCTTGCTCCCTGGTCAATTTTAAACTAATGATTACGGGGAGCGTTTCATTTGGTCCCAAGAAAACATACTTAAGCGTATCAGGCAACTCTTTCAGCTCGAGAGAGGATGGTGAAAGATCTGGCATTTCTTGGGACGAGAGTGTCCCAAGCGGATCAGAAGAAAACAAGGCAGGAGGAAGAAGTTGGCCCTCAGATTGGCCAAGAAGAGGGGCATCTTGGATTGATGGATCCAAAAAGGGATAGCCCCAGTGATTAATATGTGGGCTTAAGGTCCCAGTGTGGAGTTGCAATTCCGCCTGATTTGGTGGGAAAGAAAGGGCAATCCAATCTTCAAGAGTGTGGACCGGCGGTGAGTAGCTCGAATATGACTCAGACCACGAGGAATGGGAAGCGAAGAAAACCTTGTCAGAAGTCTGGTCAGGAGAAGGTACGGGTAAATGGAGGGATGGGGGAACGTCACAATATGTGTTGTTGGTCAGGCAATGGCCTGTGTTCAAAGGCAATCCACAGCAGTCAGAATAGGTCCCTATTAGTCCGATACACGTGCTGACGGCCATGTCCTCGTTAGGCGTGTCATCCTCGATGCAATCGCAATCAAAGTTCTTGGCTACCTTGAAGATGTTAAGCTTGAGCATCTCAGAGCCAACGAAAATCTCAATACAGCCCAACTCACAGTCGATATGGGCACAGGTTCTGGCCAAGAAAGGTTGACCAAGGATGATTGGACAATCAGAAAGTGAGCTAGGAACTTCCATATCCAAAACAAGAAAGTCAACAGAAAAACAGAGACTGTTGACCCTAACCACCACGTTTTCCACCACACCCTTCGGTATTTTGACAGAACGATTTGCCAACTGTAACGTGACAGGGGTGGGTTTCAGATTTCCTAAGGCAAATTTCTCTAACATGATGGTTGGTATAAGATTGATGGAAGATCCTAGATCAAGCAGAGCATGGTTAAAATTGCATCCTTGGATGCTACAAGAAATAAGCAGTGTGCCTGGATCTTTCTGCTTCGGTGGAAGGTTTGACAGTATAGCACAACTCGCATGAGGCGAGAGAACTATCGGATTCTTTGTTTTCTTCGACTGTCGCCTGGGTGTAGTGTAGTCTTTAAAAAATCGGACGACAGTGGGTATATGATCGATAGCCTCTAACAGGAGTACCTTGATTTCAACATCCCTGAATAAATTACGTAGATTATCAAAAGCCTGTGTATCCTTTTTCTTGCCTTTTGGCTCCCTCAGTAGAGCCTCAGGGAATGGGATTGACTCTGGCACTAGTTTGGGTGTATCGTCCTCTCACAAATGTGGTGCGCATCCCGAATGAGAGGGCGATGAAAAGGATGGGCTAGGATCAGGTCGAGGCGGATCGATGGTTTGCTTATCGCCCCTTGTAGTAATCGCATTGGACGTCGTGGGTCCAGTGGGATCATAAAGCGGAGGAGGGTTCACAATAGGGACATAAGGGTGAGGTGCTGCTGCAGGATTAGCCTGGAATCTTGGAGGAATGCCTGGTGCTTGCAGAATCTGATGAACCTGCCCTTGAGAAGGTCGTACCTGTGGTTAAGGACCACGGGGTACGAAATTTCATGGGTTGGGAACAGGTTGGGCTGGAAGAGTGCCCTGAGATCGAGTCGCCATGCGTAGTTGACTGATCTCAGTATTCTACTGCGCCAATTGGTGCTGAAGAGATGTCATGTTCTCTTCATGGCGCTTAGACATTTCCGTTATCATTTGCATTAGTTTATCAAGAGGACTTGATGCGTGTTCTGTTTGTGGTATGCAAGGACCCGATGGCGGATTCGCCACAGTATTAGACTGGGCCCTTGGGATGACGGGTGCGGACGGTTGCATTTGCCCACCCGCACGGTTTTGGAGTTGCGGGTTACTGGACCATGCAAAGTTAGGATGATTTTGCCACCCTGGGTTATAAGTGGTAGAGAATGAGTTGTTCCCCAGGGCGTAAGCATCTTCTAAGCCAGAAGATGAGTCCGCACGTATGTATGCATCCGAGCACACAGAGGCTTGGTCCTCCATGTCGAAATACTGGCTTGCGAAAGCCAAATCCACATGACTTACTGAATCACTTGGCGCGACGCTCGGTAAGGGAGATCTCACGGGGTTTTTGGGAATAAGCCTGGCATTGGAAAGATTAGGATTGTGACGAAGTGGTGAGGTGGAGGTGTTTGCCAAAGAACGGGCGGGATTGGCCAGAAGCTCGTCCAGCTTCTTGTGCACGACGAAGACTTCATCCAATTTTTGTGCGATAAGGCTAAGATCAGTGGATGAATGGGAGGGTCCCGTGTCAACTTCGTGAACATTACGGGGCAGGCTGGTACGATTAAAGGTAACAATGAAGGCATTTTTCATTGAATTTTCACTCATGTTTTCAAATAATTCGAATGCTCCATTCTCGTCTTTATTCATGAAATTCCCTCCGCAGGAAGCATCTGCAATCTACTTCAAAGTCTCATTTAGCCCATAATAGAAAATCTGGGCTATATGCCACTTAGGCAAACCGTGGTGCGGACATTTTTGGAGGAGGTCATTATACCTCTCCAAAGCCTCATGAAACTGCTCGCCGTTTTGTTGCGTGAAGGAAGTTATAGCACGGCGAAGCGCATTGGTTAGCCCAATTGGAAAGAATTTCTTGAGAAATGCTGTTCGCATCTCTTCCCAAGAATGGATGGTTCTCCCAAGGGTGTGTAACCATTGCAACTCTTGTTCCCGCAACGAAAATGGAAACATTTTCGTGAGGACAATTGATAACCCGATGCTTCTTGATTTAACCATTTCAGCCAATCGGGTTAGGTCTTCCAAATGGAGAAAAGGATCTTCACTTGCAATACCATGGAAGTGAAAGTTAATTAAGCCAATTACATTGGTTTTCAGTTCAAAATCGTCCCTGCCCATGGGGACCCGAATTTGACCTATGGTCTCTGTAGCAGCGGGATTTTGATAAGAGCTAAGAGACCTAGGCTCCTCCCATTTGGGAGGGTTCTGCATTTCCTCCAAGGTTTCCCTAATGGCTACAATTTGCTCGTTATACATTTTCATTTGGGCTTGGAGGCGGGTTATGGGGTCCATGGCTCCACCACCTGGTGGGATTTGAGGGGGGCGGTTTCCTCCCTCGGGATTTGGGGGTGGACGTGCAGTCATGTTTATGGAGGAGGATGACGAATCAGTTTCTATCCTTCTAGAATTATCAGACAATTCAAACAATTCAGGGTTTTGTGACCTCCTCCCAAACATGCACTACCGCACGAAGAATTGGGGAGATAAGAGGGGAAACGGGGATGAGAGAAATGATGCCGCAAAGGTACACTTGATGACAAATCAAGGCAATAAAAGTCCTAACCTCTACAATGTGCCCTTAGACTTAAAGATTTAAGTTACCTACTATCACAGCCTATGGAACCACCGGGCCAGATTGAAAGGCCGTTTGCCCCAATCTTAGACACCCGATAGCATGCGGGAACTCGCACCAGCACGTAGGCACTACACGTAGGTAGTTAGACCTCCAATCCTTTATAAGGATTAAGTTGCTACCAATTTTAATTAAAGGCTTAGGATCAAGTGCTTCAGGAATGTGAAGGACGTTGTATATGGGTAATGCCTAAGTGCGTTGATTTTAGAAAGTGTGTAAACCAAGCATGCAACGGGGAAATCTCCCCGAATTGAAGTTTTAGTTGGTGAATGGTTTTTAGAATTTTCAGCCTTAAGTAGTATGGATTTTAAGATTTCGCTGAGTTACCGATTCAACCAATCTCCGAGTTTTGAGAAAATACAAGTTCCTCTATGCCCAACAAACCCTTCTTCAATGTGAGTTGGTTAATGCATGCTAAAAATGCAATGGGCTTCCCTAGGTGGAAAATTCTCTTTGTGGATGCACGAGTCAATTTTAAGTTAGTGTGAAAAGGAGCCAAAGTACTTTAATTCAAGTGCTTCCAATCACCAAAAATGACATTCCACACACAAGGCTCAACCACTAGATAATGTAGAGAAAATTAAAATGTTGGGGTTGAAATATTCGGGATCAAATCTAAGGCACGTGAAAGGTCGTGGTGAGGTTGGAATCAACTCAATTCCAAGTCTCCCCACCAAAAATGTGATCCTGAATTGTGGATAAATGAGGCAAGAAGGGATGAAAATCAATCTATTTAACCTTACCTCAAATAACACTTCACACGACGAAAGATTCAAGAATCAAGACTCTTGGATCTTCGCTATGCGAAGTTTGGCGGGAAATCCAATGGTGGTGGGGGTGATAGCAAACAATCAAGAAAGTGATTTTTAATCTATTTGCCCCAAGAAATTCCCAAGAAGTGTTTTTAGGTTTTTATTTATTTATTTATTTATTTAGGTGACAAGTTAACCTCAGTTGCTAAGAGAGAGAGACCTACTTATTCAGCAACGTAGGCGAAGCTCCAGTGTGGCGCCGGCGACTTCACGCTCTCACTCCTACCATGGATCTGCCCACGTCTCCGACTTCCTCTTCTTGCCTCCTCCTTGCAACTGGTTTACCTGCACACCAGCAAACAAAACACCCATGAAGAGAAGGGGGTGAAAAGAGAAAATTAAGGGAATGGAGTAGAAACTTACCTCAATGCGCACCTCCCCAGCAACGGCGCTAGAAAAAGAGTGGTAGAACTCGAATAGGTTGTGTTAATATGGTGAAATTATCGTTAAAGTTATTATAGTGGTTAACCTAAATTGAGTCTAACCATCTTTCACAATTTTTTTTTTTAACCTGGCCTACTTGATTTTAGCATGGTCACTTTTAGGCCCAAGGTCGATCTCAGGGAGGCGGGAATTAAAGGTGAAGAAGTTTCTACATCTTTCCTATAACGTATCTCTTCCGTGCGTTTATTATGTTTTTGATTTTTTCTATTTAAGATTTTTTTGTTGATAATATTGTCCTTGAGGCACACCCTCAAAATCAAGTTCTTGGCCTTGAGCCAAATTGTTCTTGGCTTTTAGCTAACTTAGGGTTTCCAAAAAGAAACTGATTCTGCTATTCGCAAGACCGAGTACCTGCAAGACAAGAATTATCTTTTCTCTTTTACTCTTTTTTTTATCTTTTTAATAGCAAGAAACAAAAGATAAATAAACACAAGGCAGGTTGCTGGCAAAGAAAGGAATACTTAGCTTAATATATGTATAGATATATAATAGATACAGTATCTATATATATATATATATATATGTATTTATTATATATAGGGGTGGAGGTGGAAGTGGAAATGGAGTGTAGCATAGTATCAAGTTGGTTTACGTTTAGTAAGGCACAACCAACAAGACGGAGTGCCACGTAGAGTGTGGGAGTGTGTGCAGAGGCGCTTGCTTTGCACGGGTATCGAGGAATATCAACAACTAGTGCAGATATTCCCGTGATATAATGCGTGGTGGAGTGACTAGTGCACGGGCATATAGATACGGGTAGGTGATGTGTATGTAAAATATATATATATAGAGCTTTAACATATATGTGTAGTTGTGTGTGTGTGTGTGTGTATTTAGGTATATCAGTGAGTGGATATATATATATATATATATATATGTATCTGTAGGTGTGTACAAGTGAGTGTGTGAGTGTGGGTGTGTACGTTGGAGGAGTGTAAGAGAGCGGAAGAAGTTAAGTCATCCGGGGGCTGCATCCACCGTCTGAACTCGCAGGAGCATGGGTGCACAACGCAGAGCGCAGGAACGCATGCGCGTGACTGGCTGGAGGCGGTCGCAAGGAGGAGAGAGAAGGCGCAGTGACTGGATAAGTGAGCAACAAACCGGTCACCGCACTATAGCCGCGTGAGGTTGCGGCTACAGTGCAAGGGCAAAAAGGTGACCGGCTGATTCGCTAGGAAACTGGCTGGGCCGCGCGCGGGGGTTTGTGACAGGGTGCGCGGAGAGGGGCGAGGGCGACCGGTTGGCGTGCGCAGAGCGCGAGGAACGGGCGCCTGAGGCGCGCGAAGGCGCACGGAGGTGGCGGAGTGCGCACTGTAGCTGTGCGCGAGCTTCAGAACTTGAAGCTCTGCTGCTCTAAGGGCGATGGAGAGTAACCTGCAAACGTAAACCAAACAGAGAACAGAAAGCTAGATATGAAAAATAAAAAGAGAAATAAAATAAGAACCCCCCACGCCCACCTGCTCACGATGGAGCTGGGCGGTGGTGGAGCTCACAGTGGGGTCCTGAACCACTGTGAGCTTCTCCTGCACTCAGCATTCCTCTTCTCAATTGGTGAGAAGAGGTGCTGTGTATGGAGAGGGAGAGGGGAAGCAAGTGGCCGGCAGGGAGTGGTGTGTATGGTGCGCAGGGGAGGGTGGAAGTGTGGTGTCTGAGGGTCTGCCCGCATGAGGGAGAAGGCCAAGGGTTATAAAGTGGAAGAAGAACGCCATCCCATGTTGTTGGCAACGCACCTCTTGCCATGCTGCTGACAGAGGAGTGGCACGAAGAGGCGCATGCCCCATGCCCTGAGCCACGCGAGAGAGAAGAATTCAAAGTAAAAATAAAAAATGAAAATGGTGAAATTGCAATGCAACACTTGATGAAGATGTTAATTATATGGCCAATTATTCACTCTCCTCCCCTTTTTTAAAAAAGTGCATGCATGTGTGTATGTACAAATGCCACTATAGCTACATAAGATGCAATGGTAGTGTTAGGAAATAACACAAGATGGCATATTTATTGGTTTCTCTCTCTCCTCCATCCCCTCACCCCGAACCCTAAATCCTTCCTATTTAAACCCCCCATCTACACTCCACCCCCCACCACTCGAGCCACCTCCACCTTCTCCATGCGTTCGGCCACGCCCTACCAGCCTCTCGTCTCTGCTGCAGCCGCAGCGAGGAAGGAGAGGAGCCTGCGAGGGAGAACGGGGGGGAACGAGAGTAAGAGAGTGTGAGGGAGTGAGAGGAGAGTGGGGGAGAGGGACGACAACCACGGGAGCTCGGTGGAGCTCGAGGAGGAGTTCATGGGAGGGAGGAGGACATCGACGGGGAGCTTCTCAAACTCCAACAACTGCTGGAGCTACCGCTACGTCGTCTGAGGGTGGAGGCGCTAGCAAGGCGAGCTGCACAGGGGAGTTCTGGACACTGGTTTTCCAGTATTAGACGCCTGGGACGTCGACTAGATGTCTGGAGAAGCATCAGGACGTCTGAAGCTGAAGCCGAACGTTTGAAAGCATTTTTTTCTCACGGAGGTACATGTTTCCTGCGGGACTTTTCGCCATGCAGACCGTAGCGCAGGAATATTTGGCTGAAAATTGGTTCTACGTTTTTCGTACGCAGGTGCAGGGCATTGGAAAGGCGCGTGGTGTACCTTCCCAGGCACTTTTAGACGTTTAACCGCATCGCCAAACGTCCGACAGCACTTTCAGACAATCGGAGTCATAGTCCGACGTCTGGAACTTCCTTCAGACAGTCGCAGAGGGATCCGAACGTCTGAGGAACCCGCAAGAGACACAAGGTGAGATCTGACGTCTTTTAAGACGTCTGGGACTAGTCCCAAATGTCTGATTTTGGACAGTATGGGTGTTTTTGGCCCATTCGGGGCCCAAACGAAATCGGATTTCCGCGAACGAAGTACCGTTGTTTTCCGCTTGAGTTTCTCTACGTGTTAGTGTAGAGTATCCACTGTTTTGACTCGTCTGATGTGAATTAGTCACTGGTACAGGTTACCAATCGATGGTGTATTCGGGGCCCGCGGAGACAACGAGTTCTGCGATGCAGGCCCCCATTCCTCCCATGATATCCGGTAGAGTGGTTTAATTCAATTATTAAGCTTTAAATAAAGAATATGGTTGCTTAGAATAATTGGATTGAACTCTAGGATGTGAAATGAACCCTAGGGTAGAATTGCATGAGCCTGTTTTGAGCTATACTGTTTACTTGAGATGCATGTTTAACTAAATTGCTAGCAATGTATATTAGTTGATTTATGAGTTGCTTCGTCAGACATGCAAACACGAGCTGCCTGTTATATAATAAAAAATAGGGAATCAAATAATGAGATCTGGATATTGATAAATGAGATGAATACTAGCATGAACCCTACGGGGAATTAATAGAAGAACTTCTGTAGACGGGAAGTGAGCTGGCCCTTGTGTACATAGTTCCAAGGAGAGCCACTATCCTTTTTAAAGTAGAGGGGAGCTTGCCACCCTTTGGGTTGAGACCCGGGGTGGGTTTGGCTACTCTACGACGACTCCTGCTTGTCCTCGCATACGAGGTACCAAGGTGGGCTAATTAGAGTAGAGGGGAGCTTGCTGCCCTTTGAGTTGAGACCTAGGGTGGGTTTAGCCACTTTACGACGACTCCTGCTTGGTCTCGCGTACGTGGTGCTAAGGTGAGCTACTTAGTGTAGAGAGGGAGCTAGCCGCCCCACAGGGCCCGAGAACTGGGGTAGTCGAACGAGGGTACGCAGACTGTGGAGGGGCGAGACCCCTATTTGGTTCTGAGGGGCGAGACCCCTATTCTGAGAGGGCAAGGCCCTATACTATTCCGTGCTGTACTTTAGGTGTACCTACTAGCGAAAACGATTGATCGCGTGCCAGTGCGGGGTAGCTACCCATGCGCTTATCACGCGTGCCGTAGTCACGCGATCCTACTTTTGGTTATTTCTCGTTGGACAACTAGGTCTTGAGATTAGTCGAGGTGAGTCGGTCTCAGGTCTTGTAGGGATCTGGAAATCGGGTTGTAACATAAAGTAATTCCATGCAATAAAGCGAGGACTCTTGACTTTGGCATTTGCGAAGCGACGAAATCACTGTCTAGTGATGTCACTACGCAGTTGGTCAACCAAATAGGTGGATAATGAGAACGTCATCATAAACCCTAACTAACACATTTTGACCTAAATAAGTGTACAAAAGCTCCTACAAAACCTAAGGGAAAGCCTAAATCAGAGAATTACAAATTTGACTATAAAATAATTCACAAGGGGTGAAACTGTAATTTTACCAGTGCAGTACATAAACACGATTTCCAAGGGTCTAGACACAGGTCAAATGGGCTTAATAAGAGAGAAAGTGAGATGATTTGGTCTGAAAAGGGTTATAGCGACATCTAGGAATTAAATGACATTCTACAACCTTAAAACAAACCCACTTTAGTTCATGAAGTTCCAGGTAAGATAAAAATCAACTAAATCCTTTAAAATTCATGGAAAAATATCTCCTAGGGTTTAGAACCTTCAATTTGGAACCTGATTTGACCTAGATTGAGGTCCATACCCAATTGTTGACCTAATTTGGGTTTTTGAGCAAAATATCAAGTCAAACGAGGTCAAACCTAAAATCAAACTTCACCATTGGATTCCTTATGCCCAAATTAGGTTTGTACCAAAATTTGGACCTAAGGGAAGGCCATTTTGACCTACTTTACAAATTGGTCCTCAACAATTACTTTCTGACCCTTAACTTTTTGAAGCCATGCGAAAACCCCCTCAGCTTTCTTGTCACTTTCTTCATTCAGGTCCCTCTGCCATTGCAGTAGGGACCCATACCGCCGGCGACGTTGCGAGACAGTTTTCTCCTTGCTTGCATGGGGAGCTGCTCTCATATTTGAAAGGGGAGCTCTCTGTGAACCCCCTACAGCATGAGCAGCTCCCCATACCCTGAATCGCCCCATACCTCTCGTGCGAACGCTCGAGAGGTATGGGTATCCCCTCCGACCATGCCTCCGGCGTCAATTTCTGGCCGCCTTCGTGCGAAGAACCCCCTGCCCGTGCCTATTTAAGCAAGCCCAGATCATTCCGCACCTGCAAAGCTTGATTTGGCCTGAGATTCCCCTTGAATTTCATCCTCCCTCATCTCCGGCCGTCTGCCCGCAAGCTCTGGAGACCTTCCTCCTCTGCTCTCGTTGCCCTGCCACCATACCAGTGGCAGGGTTACTCTCACCATCGTCCACTATGCCTGGCCGCACTAGCAGGCACCCTCCTGTCCTCCTCTTCGTCGCCATTATCTCCCCCTCAGGGCCTTTGTCTCCGGCGACGACGAATACACGCCACTCGCCCTCTGCCTCCCCCTTCGTCCAGAGGCCCACAGATAAGTTCCTCCTCTTCCCCTCTTCATTTCCCCTCTGTTAGTTCACACTTTCGACTCCCCAACTCCACTGTCCACCATCACCATCTCCACCTCCAGCCAGACCTCCGGCGAGGTGTCCTCGTCGCTCCACACCTCCATCCGCCTCGCCAACCGATCCCTGAGCATCACCACCACCCACAGATCACCCTACGACCCTCCACTGACCGCGCCAACCCCCGTCGCCTTCCCCCGACCTAACCCATCTTCGCTGCCACAGAGCGACCTAGGCACGCACGCCTAGGCCGCCCTGCGGCTAGCCACCCACCTAGGCATCTTCGCCGTGCTCTGGCGAAGCTCATCGAGCGTTTTGACAGGGTCGCAAGGCCATATTGCTGATTTCAGGTCTCGAGCTTCTGCCGCCATTGACACCGAGCTTGGAGCAAGCTCGCAAGCAGCTCCAAGCCCTTCCTGCTCCAGGGGACACACCCAGGTTGTGCGGAAGACCTCCGCGCACAACTCCTGGTCTTCGGTTGGCAGCGAAGGCCTCGGCTAGAGTGGCAATTGCTCGCGCTTGCTGCTGCGGGCGCGCGAGAAAGGGTCGGACGTTTAGTCCCACCTCGGAAAGTCGTAACCTTTTCGAGCGGTTTAAGTGGATTTTGTGCTCTCCGCTGTTTGCCTTGAATTCATCGGGGTGAGGTCCCTCGCCTCACCTATCACGCCTCGTCCGTGACATAACCAGCGGACCTGGCACCCAGATCTGATTAACCCCTCCTGCACTCCTCGCGCACCACACCCACGCCGGTGCACCTAGACCCAGGCACGCGACCGACCCGATAACCCGGCTCTGGGAGAGCGTACTGAAGAGAAATACACAGAGAGAGAGACGCACAGGAAGGGTAGGGGAATAGGTTTTGTTGTGTGGTGCTTGTGCAGGAAGAGGATGCTAATGGAGGGAAAAGCACAGCAAGAGAAGGAAGCAGGACTTAGCCGCACAGAGGAGCAGAAGTTGAAGAAGAAGGAAGAGAGAGTGCAGCAGAGAGAAGAAGAAGAGACACAGCTGAAGAAAAGAAAGAAGAAGAAGAAGCAAAGGAGGAGCTGCAACATAAGAAGAAGAGAACGAGAAGCCGCAGAGAAGAAGAGAAGAAGAAGAAGCCAAGAGGAAGAAGAACTAGCAGAAGAAGCACTGTAGCAAGTGGAAGTTTAAGTCGTATGACCCTAGAGTCATACGTCTGGAGAGAGAAAGAAAGAGAGAAGAAAAGAAGAACAAGTTTTCCTTTCTTTTATTTTTTTTGTAAAACAGTATATATCTATATTGTAAATTGTGATTATGTACGCTTCTAAAATTAAATGTTGCTCCCTGAGTTTGACCTCGGAAATTTTCTATTTTTGAGTAATAAAAACAAATATACATATTGGCTGCAAACGGGCAACACTGGAAGAGGAGGCAAAAGAGCCCTCGGCTTGCTTCCTACGGGGAGGCATTTTGGGTAGGTTGGGTGGGTTGGTTTTGGAGGGTAGGGTTTGGTGTTTTAGGATAGGACACCTGCAAAAACAATGCCACACCAGTCATTCAACCAATTTTTTATACATAAGGCAATATAGTGCCATATATGCACACAACAGAAAACAACGAAAGAAAAAAATTTGTGTGACAATATACCTTGAGGCAATACAACCTGCCATAATGTTGTGGCAATATACCTTGGACTCAAGCCACTAAGATGTCGGCTTGAATTACTTGAGGTAATACCCTTGCCATTAACATCCAAAGGTATAAGACATTCATTCAAGCTAGGAAAAAAAAAACAAGTTCCATGCCCTAGGTTTTTCTAGGGTTTTAGCTCCTAGGGCAAAAGAAGCACGATAGAAGAGGAAAGCTTATATGAGTTGTATATCAAAGGAAAAACAAGTCGGGGACTTTAAAAGGACTCGATCAATGCCTCTTAAACGATCATGGAAGGAGATACCCTAAGGTTTTAAGAGGTTATACCCACGGACGAGGGTCTCCAGACGTGAGGAGGAAGAGTGGGACATGCGTGGAGGAGAGCAGCTAGGCGGTCGGTCGATGAAGAGACTGCGCGGACGTCTGGCGACGAGAGGAGCAGCAGTAGTCGTCGACAACGAGGGGTTTTGGAGGTTTGGGGTTTTGAATGTACGTCAAGTGGGTGCTTGAGGGCACGAATCTTATATCCCAAGGGGTCGAGCAAGTCTCCCCTTGAAGTTGGGGAGAATTGCATTTCAAAAACACCCAGGAAGCATACATGAAACTGCAGATTTCGCTCTCATAAGATGTCTAGACACATCATCGAACGTCAGAATTGACTATTTGGGATTTTAACCCTTTTGATCACGTTGTCTGATTCTAGGATCAGACGAACCATAAGACGTCTAAGTCAAACTTTAGACGTCTGATTTCTGCAGACGGAGCTTCCTGGAAAATATCAGAAAGCCAAACCGGAGGGGGTGATACCAAATGAAGATTCCTATAGGAGGGGGTGGGATTTGCGTGATGTAATATAAAATGCGGAATTAAAATAAAACAATCTCACAAATAGACAATCACACAATGCACAAGTATTTTTAAGTGGAAAATCAAACCGGGTGAAAACCACTACCTAACCCTCTCAAGCTAGGATTTTCCAATCGACCAAGTAGATCAAAATCCACTAACGAACTACTTTAACAAGGGTAGTTTAACCTCTCTACAACTACGCTACAAGTACGAGGGTAGCATTCTTCAAACCCTCCTCTTCACAAGGAGTATTTTGTCCCTCGATTAGAGATTGGAATTCGCAAAGCAAATACCCAACAATAACAAAGTAAAATACAAACAAGACCTATAGAGCCACAAAGATAAACCTAGCTACTATAGGTAAAGATTGCTTCCCTTTGCTGGAAGTGCGTCAGCCTGACGCAGATGCATGAACCACGCGACAACACTTCGTCGCTCTCGTAATCGCGGAGGGAGAGCAGGTGCATAACAACGATGAAGCTCTCTTGATGTAGACCTAAGCTTGGAGAGCTAGAGCTTATACTCAAGATCAAATTGACACAAATGATGTGGAAGTGTGTTTCTTGGTGTTTCTTGGTGTATCCTGGTGTGTGTATTGATTAGCCCATATTTGTGGGCTATTTAAATATTTAAGTGTCTAAACATTAAGTTAATTTTAACATTTAGATAGCATACATTAGAATGTAAATAAATTAATTTATATTTTTAGCTTAAGTGCATAATTCATGCATTTAGAATTAACCTAGGGTTGCATACATTTAATTAGTTAATTAATTAGGTGCATTACATATACTATTTTAATTAACATAGAAGTTAAGGAGTTATGTATAAATAATCCTAATTATTTTATTCTTTTTTTCTTCTCCTTTGCAGGTAACTCTTCCGTCTCCGCCTCCTCCTCCTGTGCATCAGCATTGATAGGACGGTGGCCTTCTGAATTTCAAATCTTTGTAGCTGTGGCTACAAAAGAGGAGGAAGGGATGCCGTTCAGGAGAGGCCACCACCCATTCCACCACCGTGCAGCATTCCACCACCGTGGGCCTCCACGGCCAAGCTTCGTCATACTGTGGGCCGACGGGGTGACAGATCGCCGCGCCAAGAGCATGGATTTGACCACCACCGTGCACGAGCTCCTAGAAGCTCGCCTACTGTGAGTGTATCTACTGATGCACGACTTGTTACCATCGTCATCAGCCATCACCAGCATCCACCACCATCTTCTTCCCCATTCTCTATTTTTCCTCCACTCCACCAAAAAGAACCCAAAAACCTCGCCACACCCGCTGCAGCACAAAGAGCTGCAACCTCTCCTTCCCGCGCCTCAACTACTGCCAAGAGTGCCATCGTGCGTGCCTCCATCGCAGCAAGGGTAGCGCACCCACCCCACCGCGTGCCTTCACCTCCAGCCTGCACGCCCGCGCACTCTCGCCTAGCGCACCCACCCCTTCGCGTGCCTTCACCTCCAACCTGCACGCCTGCGCGCCCTCGCCTAGCGCGCGTCCTCCAGTAGCGCCTTCACTTCCACTTACCCACGCCCCAACGCCTGTGCCTCGCGCCTGCACGCCCGCGCCTTCACCTCCACTCTCCCACGCCCTAGCACCTGCACACCCCCGCTTCAACGCCTCTAGCGTCGCCCCCTACAGCCGCGCGGCAACTAGACCCCGCGCACCCGTGCGGCCTGCAGAGCGCCCGCCCCTCCACGCGCCCATACCTCCTCGCACCTGCAACACTCGTGCGCCGCTGCCTACAGCAAGCGCGGCTAGCAGCAGCAACCTCCACCGCCATCGCTTCTCTCCTCCGTCCAGCTGACTCCGGTCGTCTCGCAGCCTGTCATCGCCACCGTTGCGGAGCCCTCGCTCCGGCCAACCTACTCCCAGAAGAGTTCCTCGAACGAACCTCTCTCCCATGCGCGAGAAAGAGAGAGGTAGAATCCTCTTTTTGTGGTGGAATTAGTATTTACATTTCATGTCATTGCCACAATAAATGAATTTATATTTATCATTATTTTATTGTTGTGAATTTATGCCTTCATGCTCATGCTTCAAGAGAATTGTTAAACCTTATTATTCATCTTTATGTGCATTGAATTTAATTTTGAATTATATTTTAGTATGCATGCAAGTGAATAGTACATGACATACCCTTGCACATGGATAATTTTCCTACGTAAAAATTACATTAACAACCCTTGACTTCTCCATAAATTTAAGGTTTACTTTCAGAACTACATAGGCATTGTTTGATTTGACGAATAGTTCAGCGAACTTGATTTCAACCTAATTGCGAGTTCAAATAAGTCATTACCTCCCTGTGGACACGACCCGCTCTCCTGTGAGTGGTTTAATTTTAATTTTAATTGTTTTGTTAAGCGATTTTCCACCACTTTGATCCTACAACGACAAATCATCTTAATAACATTATTCGAAAGCGAAAACCATCATATCATGTATATAAGGCAAGGGGCCTCTCCTATTTATAGATGGCTTAGGAAGGCCTAGGAAGGCTGTGGAAGCCTTAGGTAGTCGTTGGGGATCATCCTAAGGCAAAACAAGCTACAATCAGAATCATTCATGACTCTAACAGGGTCATCAGACGTCTGGGAAAAATATCAAACATCTGGAAGTCATTCTTAAGACATCTGGAAACTAAATCAGACGTCTAATTCTAGATAGGTTTCCTTCCTAACTTGCGTCAAACCAAAACAGAGTGCTAGGTCAAAGTGATTAGATGACAGGTTGGTCGTCTGGCACATGATCTAGGCGTCTGGAAACTAATAACTCTGTGGGAACTAATTCCCAAGAGTGCTTAACGGCTATAACACTTAACAAAAGTGATTTTGGCTCAATCGAGGGCTAACGGTCACTTATCAGACGTTTGAGGTCCTCTACGGACGTCTAATAGAAGCCTAAAGGTCATTTCACAATGATAATATTCTTAAACCAACATTCCACTAATTGGATGTCTAGCCAATTCATCAAACATCTGCTAAGACATCTGGACTAAGGGTCGATCGTCTGAAATCAGCAAACAGAAGGTTCTAAGACCAACCCTAAATGATTGGACGTCTGATTCAACATTCAGACGTCTTAAAGTTCACTATCAGACGTCTGATAAGGTTGTCTGAAACTTATTTAGGTTTTCTAAGTTTTCTACGAAAAACCCAAGTATCCTAGGGTTGTGCAAGTGTTTCTAGGACTACAGTGTTGATACTTTGAGGCTCTTTAACATGAATATAAGAAAGAGAAAATAAAGAGCAACAAAAGAAAGATACATAGAACATGATAAAATGAAATCTATCCTATTCTTGTCATCACGCCTACTTCAAACTATCACTCCTCGCGAAACTCCGTCTCCTCCATCAAGCTCCTCCAATCCGCCATGGATGCGAGCTCGAACTTTGTCTTTACACTAGTATCCATTTGCAATTATCTAGAAATCTTGGACTAAAAAGAAATGTTAAATAACAAGTATTTTGTTATCATCAAAATAAATGATCGTGGTGCTCTTGCACCGATAGTCTCTCCCTTTTTGATGATGACAAAACTATAGATAATAATGCATAACAATCTCCTCCTTTTTGACATTATCAAAATGGTTTATCCAATTTTAATGCTCATAAAACTCTCCCTTAAAACATGTTCTTCTAAACTTGGGTTACTTTCATTAAACAAGAATAATATTCTCCCCCTTTTTAAAATAACAAGATAGCTATATGATTATCTCCTCCTTTCTAAAGGAACTATAGCTATGCTAACAACTCCCCCTTAAAGATGGATAATTATTTCATCAATTTTAACTCCCCCTATCTATATGTTATTGATTAAGAGATAGGGAAAAAGTTTTACCTCACCTACCATGGCCAATAAAATGACCCAAATGGAGGTGGATGCCAAATCGAATGGGGCTCCCATCCGTAGCTTGGCGGTCCAGGCATCGACATCGGTCTCCAATTTGGCGGTCGACGCGAGACAGCTTGGTTGTTTGTTCGTCGTCTCGTTGGTCTTCTCTTCTCCTTCCTTGGTCTATTCTTTGGTCCTCCCAATTCGAGTTGACCATCCTTGAGCTTGTAGGTCCAATTTCTCGTATTGTAGTCTCCCTTGAAACCTACAAAATAGGATTCAAGTTGGCTTTTTGGTATCCAAGATAGCTTGGATCTATATTTGCCAGTGGGTCTCCTTGATGGAGATCCTTTCTCAACCTTAGAGCTAAACAAATTTTCTACCTTATTGATCAATTTATTAGATTTCTCCCTAAAACATTCAAGTTTATCTTCTATAACATGTATTTTTGTTTTTAAACTAGAAATTTCAATTTTTAAATTAGTATTTTCCGTAATCAACTTACTATTTTCATTGATTAGGTCACTATTTTCTAACAAGTTATTATCCTTAAAACTAGAACTAGTTTCTAGATCCTTAAGTTTAATTTCTAACCTATAATTTTCAGATTTTAGAAAGCTAAGTTTCTTTTCAATGTTTTTATTTTCTACCTTTAATGACTTACTAATTTCCAAAAGCTCATCAAAGGCATTTTGTAAATCTGAGTTTACCTCATTGTCGGAGTCGCTTTCGCTATCATTTGTCATGGCCATGAAACCCATGCAAGCGATTTCTTTCTCAGGATTTTCTTCTTCTATGCTCGAGTCGTCCTAAGTAGCTTGGAATGCCTTCTTCTTATACTTCTTCTCCTTCTCCTTCTTCTTCTCCTTCTTGAAAAGAAGGCACTCGAGTCGTAGATGCCCCTTTTCGTTGCAATGATAGCAACATCTTGGGCTTCCTTACTCCTTTTCCTTCTCTTTCTTGGAATCTTTATAAAACTTGGAAAATTTTTTAAGTAAAAATTTAAAGTCTTCTTCATCGGAACTTACTTCGGTGTCTGAAGTGGCTTTGAATGTGAGAGACTTCCTCGGTCTTGGTTCCGATACGTCCTTCTTCTTCTTCTTCAACTTTGTCTCATAGGCCATTAGATTGCCTAAGAGATTCTCCATGTTGAGCTCCTCCACTTCATTTGCCTCCTCAATGGCGGTGACCTTCTGCTCCCACTCTAGTTCGAGGGAACGGAGTAGCTTGCCTTGAAGCTCCCCTTTAATGAAGGTCTTACATAAAGCTTTCAAACTATTAACAATGAAAGTGAGCCTAGTGTTCATCTCACTTAAAGACTCATTATATTTCATGGAAAAAGGCTCAAATTCTTGAGATAAGATATTGATTTTAGAGGCTCTTACCTTGGACGTACCTTCGTGTGTAACCTCTAAAGTGTGCCATACCTCATATGCAGTGGCGCATTGCGATATCCAGTTGAACTCCTCTCGGCTGAGCGCGCAATACAACACGTTCATTACTTTTGCGTTGAGGGAAAATTACGGGTTTGTTGCTGTGAGTAGCCTCTCTGTGGTCCCGCCAAGACTTCGTATGGGGTTTCGCAACGTCCCCATGGTGCGAAGTAAGTGGCTTGAAGCAACATCTTCATCCGCAACTTCTAGTAGCTATAGTTGTTTCTATCGAAGTACGGTGGTCAAACTGTAGATTGCTCCTTCGATTTCCTTGTTGCGAAGATGCTCCCCTCCATGATTTGATCTTCCACGGATGTTACTCCTTAAAAGCGGAAACGTACTCTAATACCAAATGAAATTGCACTAGAGAGGGGGTGAATAGTAAATTTAAAAAAATATTGCAAGACAAAAATACAATCACAAAACAAGGCACAAGATTTTTAATCGAAAACCTAAATCGGGTGAAAACCACTACCTAAGCCAATCCCTTGACTTAGGATTTACGATCACAAAGTGATCAATCCACTAACCACACTACTTAAATGAGGGCAGTGTACCTCAATTACAAATCCCACCTTCGATCCCTAAACGGAGGTTTCTCCCTTCACAATGAAGAGACGGGGACCCGACAAGCTAGATACCCAAAACACAATAATATAATAAGAATGAAACAACACCTATAGAACACCTAAAATATTAATGACTTCCTTATCTATTAAGCATAAAAAGAACTTCCTAAGGATCAACAGAATGAAGTGCACTAGGAGTGTTGATTTGCCCTTTGATCAGAGTGATGGCACAACACAAGGGCAATAAGAAGCAAGGAGTAGTGAGCAAGTGATTTTCTAGGGAAATTGTATCTTTTTTTGAAACAAAAAAAGATACAATTGGATCTCCTAAGAGGTGTATCTTAAGAGGTGTATTTTGCCTAAGAGGGGTTGTAGTCTAGTTATAGGCAAGTTTAGAACCTTCAAAAAGGCTTGGGAGAGGTCTCCTAGCAGTTGAATGCAAATCCCAAGAGATTGGGACCAAATCCAACACAAATCAAGGCAATTATGATTCTGACAGTAATATTAAACATCTAATTTTTGGGTCAGACGTCATGTAAGATGTCTGAGAACAATTTTGGATGTCTGATTCTATTAGTCAAGCTTACTGTTTTCATTGGATAGAAACAAGGACGTTTGATGTATTCATATAATATGTCTGATACAAATATTGGACGTCTAATTATAACTGGGTTCATTCCTATTTTGACTAGATCCAAACAAGGTTCTAGATTTTAAGGAACAGACGTCAGTCTGGATGTCTGCCAGGTTTTCTAGATGTCTGGAAAGAGATTAATGACATGCCTTAGTAATCTAAGAGCCGAACTTTGGTTTTTGATAAGTGTGCGCAAAATAAATGGGCAATGGTCCATTGTTAGATGTCTGGTGACATGTTCAGATGTCTAAAATTGTATTTGCCCGTTATATTAACACAATAGAGAAAAAATGGGCATTTGAGTCTAACGGTTGGTTTAAGGACGTCCAGGCTATGTGCTGGACGTCTGGATAAGGCTATGGACGTCTGATAGAAGGTTGCTTCGACTGATGCCTAAGAGGTGAGAATGTAAAGGTAAAGCTATAGGCAGTTAGACGTCTGAAACAATTATCAGACGTCTTAAAGTTGAAAATCAAACGTATAATAGTTGTGTTGGACGTCTGATTTGTGTCTTAGTGTTAGATTTTTATTTCTAATTTATCCTAAGTGTAGAGAGCTTAAGTTGGCTATTTATAAGTTATGTTTGGGGGATCTTTACAACATCTCCAAACTCAAATAAAATAAAGATTACAACTTTTGAAAGTTTACACAAAAAGCCTAAGACCTATGATAAGACTTATACTAATCTAGTATTCACGCTTTTAATCATCCGTCTTGGAAAACTTCATGAAACCTACAATTTTCTTATTACAGAGAAAAATATGTTATGCCTATTTTTATCTCTTTCTTTATTTTGTAAAATAATCAAAATATTATTTATAAGAGGTTAAACTAACAAATGGAACACATTATAGGATCAAAACAAGCAATAATACAATTTTTTCTTCTTGTTGTGATAAGGTAAAAAGAACATTGTCATACTTGACGTCGATAAGGAGCAGGTTTGTATAATTCTGTATCATGAAAGTTAGGTTCTTTATTACTTTTGTTTTGGGTTGTCTTATTCTTCTCTTAAATCGGTTGTTTGACAATTATGTTGTTATGCGGTCGAAGTTGTTGAATAATTCCATTTGTAGCTTTTGTGACTAAATAGTTCTTGGATTAGTTTGAGACCTATAGGCATTCCCTTGAATTTTGGTGTGCCTATCATGTGTAGTCTAATGTTGTTCATATATTTAATGCTTTCTTATTTTTAAAGGAAGCTCATGCATGATACATTTGAGATCTCATCATTGAGCTCTGTCTTACAATCTCCATCTAATTATATACAGTTAGTTTGGCTTTATAAGTTATCCTGCCTTCTATCTCTTGCAATGGGACAACTTCTAAATTTTTAGATATCTACTACTGCTAACATGCTCTATATTTTTGTATGGCACTCTTGATTTTAATCGTCCAAAGAGAATGGGCATGCACATGAAGAAGGCATTGTAGAAGATGATTCTAAGAAGCTTACCCATCCCATTGTAAGATTTCACTTTGATGGATGATTTTATGGCCTCTCTCTCTCTCTCTCTCTCTATACACACACACACACACACACACACACACACACACACACCATTCTCCCCTAAGTGGGATAATGGATATAGGAGACCTGCTAAATTCAATATTAACTTTTCTCTATGAAAGATATGGCCTTCTCAATGTGATCGATGTGTAAACTTGATTTTGGACAACAAGGTGTCTTTGCAAACTTCTTAAAGAAGGCAATGTAAATGTCTTACTAGGCACCTTTTAGTTTGAGATCTTTATCATTTCACCTATTAAGGTTAGTTAATTTCTCCACCTTAATGGTATTTTACTTGTCATTGTTGTAATCTTTATTGTGCCTTTTTTTTTATTATTATTAATGAAGTGGGGTGGTCACTATCCTTGTGTAAACATTCTTTTTTTCATAAAAAAAAAAACTTTTGATTTCTACTTCAAGTTGGCTTCATCTCAAAAGGCTAACGGTATTCAAATTATAGATACAAGAGGTACAATCAAATGATAGATTTTTCTCCACTTGGTCTTCTAGACATGTACAACTCCAGGAGAGCAAATGAAGACATAATAAAGATTACAACGAGAGGATGCAAATGCTTTGGTGCATATTCAAGCATGAAACCAAGTAGTTGCAGGTGGATGGATGCATAGTAGATTTTGATTACAATTCTAAAGTTGGTCTCTTGGTAATTCAAGCACTAGATCATTCAGCCACAGGTGGGATGAGAGATATATAGATTCTATAGAAGACATAGGATGGTTGCAATTCTCTTTATTCCTAGTTGTGTTCTGTCTATTCTATTGATGAGCACCTCTATTTTTCCAGTTTGTAACACTTGGAAGATAATACTTGAAGATGTGTACTAACTTGGAAGGTGTTATAAGTCCATGAATACTTATAGAATGATTTCTTTGTTGTATTGTTCTAGCTACCAAGATTGTTATTATAACGATCATCTGTATTTCGATGAGGGTATTGTTGTTGGTGTTACTATTGGTATTATGACATGCCATTTTTCCAAACTTGTAAGTGAGAATAAAACAATGAATGAAATAGGGAGATGAAGCAAAAACTATAGGCAATTATTTCATATCTGGTTGATAAGTTCACCTTCATCCTCAAATCTTACCCTTCAAGAAAAGAACTTCATATTGAAAGTACTAGAGAGGGGTGAATAGTGCTTAAGGTGGATTAAAAATTAATTAAGTAATTATTCAAAAATTAAACTAAAATTATAGTAGAAAAATGGAGACAAGCAATTCACACACAAAATCTATGGTGGAAAACACTCAAAGGGAAAAATTACTACCTATTTCTCCTACCTAAGATTTTGCCCTAATTCAACTCGGAACCACTAATAAGATACTTTAAGGGGTACCTAAACCCTTCTTACAACCTACTCTTAATTTCTTAATTAAAAGTAAACCCCTCTCCCTTGAGATAATAGGAACTCACAACCTGGACCCTTAGAATACAATTAAGATGGAGATAGATGTAGAAACAATTGAATTAAAAAATCCAACAAAAGTCTTATGGATAACTCCAACTAAATATGCAATAATAACAATCAAGAGATATCTAGGAATGAAAATAAGTACTTATACTCTTTTAAAGTGTGTGGACGTGTGCCACTACATGGAGAATGTGTGTGGAGCTCCAAGTGAGGTGAAGTTTATGGCTAAGAGCTCCAAGACCACGAAAGAGCCAAGTAAAGCTAGGAAAATGAATAACAAGGCTCTCTCTCAAAAAGTTTTTGGATGCTTAAGAGTGTGTAAAATGTGTGCTAATCTTTCAAGAAGGTGGGGGATCATTCCCTTATATAGAAGGGTTATTTGGAGGCAAAAACACCTTACAGGCTCACACTCCAACGTTCAAAAACCATCCCTCACGTGCCAAGCTAATCGACAAAAAAGTTGTAAAAATGTACTTTTTAACAAGCTACCTAACATTAGATGCATTTTATCTAACCGTTATGAGCTCAGTTTGGTCTAAAGTTTGTTATCTTCTAGATGCTGCAACTCAACTTTGGCCGTAAGTACCTAACATTAGATGGATTCCATGTAACGTTAGATAGGCTAGTATCAGCTTAGCTTGATGGAGTGACCCTCTTAACACTAACTTAAGGTCATTAAATGATGATTAACAAGTGATTAGTCTCCTAATAACCTAATTAAAGATTGATTAGATACATTGAGCTCATGTGAAGGTGTCATTGCAAAGTTTATGCAGGAGACCCCTAAATTTTATCTAAAATAATATAATATGGGTCTCTTCTTACAATCTATCAAGAGAGTTAAAATTACAATTTGAACACCTAAAATACATTAGACTTACCTTTGAAACTCTTTAACAAGTTCTTCACCCTTCAAATGTTCTTCTTGATTTTCTAGACTTAAGTCTCCATTCTTGATCTTTTTTCTTGCATGTTATATCTCATACAAGCATAACATATGCAATATGATTTTTAATTTTAATCCTGTTATTTTGAGATGTTTGTTATCATCAAAACTTAAAGGATAAATGAGGTGCCTAATGACTTATACATGTACATATATTGCATCTAAGTTAGGGATATAGAACAACGTAAATTAAAATTCTTATTACAATTATTGAATTAAAAAAACCCCAATCGGAGACAATTTAAAATAAATAAATAAATATGTTATTAGATAGGCACACACCCCATTTTTTAGTTCACCAGGGTCAAGAATTTCATTCCATCAGACGAGTCTAGAAAGTGGTAAACAGAGATAGTGGAAGGAAGAAGGGGGAAAAAGAAGGAGCAATCTATCAACATCAGAGAAATCTGATAGCTTCAGTTTCTTGTAACTCTAAACATCCGAAGCATTTTAGCTGCATGCGATGAAGACCATGTGACAGAGAGTTCTCATCGACAAAAGCAACTCAATAACAAAATCACAAAATACAAAACTCTTACTGACAAAATAATAATTGTAATCCATACATGTTGAGAATGTGGGCACCGGTTGTAGTTAAAAAATTTTCAAAGCATCTTTTCTATCATCCAAAAATGACAATTCAAACAAACTCTCCATTTTAAAAATAATTTTTTATACAAATACCATTGAAAATTTTTGATATTATATAACTGTCATCATAATTTTCATATTTACACAAATAACCATCATCCACAAAGTTAATTACTTCTACAATAACATTACTTAAATTAAACTCTTATCAAGATGATTTGCTGAAATTTTAATAAATAATTGTTTTGCCTCTAAAATGTGCCGTAGACTTCAATTGCAATGGCAATTTTTTTGAAAGTGATGAACTTTATAATCTCATCTGTCTAAATTCCAAAAATAATTACGATAGTAATTACGTATTATCCAAAGTTTTTGATATTTATGTAAAAAACCCTATAAAAGGATAAAAATAAAAGAACCCCACCCCCACCCCCACCCCCACCGCCAAACTGCCGAAGATTCCCTCCCCTTGGACGACAAATCCCCTCTGGCGGTGCCGTAACAGCGATCCCCTCCTCCCACCCCTCCAAACCTCCCCTTCCCCTTCCCCTTCCCTCCAACTCATACCCTTATCGCCACCACACCCCCACAAATCACAGGTAACCTTCCTTCTCCCACCCTCCGGGCCCTCTCTCTCGCCCAAGGCCCAAACCCTAATCCCCTCTCCCCAACTCAGAAGCCATGTCGTACGACTACCTCTTTAAGTACATCATCATCGGCGACACCGGTGAGGGTCCCCAATCGAAATCCAACCTTCTCCGTTAGGATCTTATCTGATCTATAATCTGATCTGATGTCCGCTTGTTTGCTGCGATGATACATTCCATCAGGTGTTGGGAAGTCGTGCCTCCTGCTGCAGTTCACGGACAAGAGGTTCCAACCCGTGCACGACCTCACCATCGGCGTCGAGTTCGGCGCCCGTATGGTCACCATCGACGGCCGGCCCATCAAGCTTCAGATTTGGGACACGGTCAGCATCACCCCCCCCACCCCTTTCCTCATTAGATCCTAAGTAGGTAGCCTCTCCTGCTTGTTGATTCCGGATCTCAATCCTCGCACCACCCTCGCCCCACCTCCATCACCTCCCCCCAACCCACCCCCCACCGGACGCGCAGAGGGAGGTGGTGCTGAGGGTTTCGATGAGGATCGAGGAAGTTTATATGGTACCAAAGTCATTCCGTACTAGAACGGATCCCATGTAACTTCTCGATAGCGCGGCTTCCCATTTCTCGACGTCTTCTGTTTATGGAGCAAAATCGACTTAGCTTAGATTTCCTGAATAATCATCAATCCGCATTCTGTTTGTGAGAAGAGCGTTCCTCTGACTCTCGTTCTTTATGTGTTGACTGACACCTCTGTGGATGCCGAGGAAAATGCACGGCGTGATTTCTTGAGAATTCCATGATTTCATGTTTCGCTTGTGCGATTCTTTCTGGGTGGAGGAATCGCAAAGCCGGTTGAATGCTGCCTGTCTGAAACTAAGTGACTCAAAATGATTCCCTAGTCGGTTGTGAATTCTATCGGAAGTTTGCGGGATTTATTAAATTTGCCCCCGCCGGGTTTGTGCGGAAGGCGCCTTGCACCGTAGTCGGTTTTCTTGATTCTGAGTTCTTCCCGGGTGAAACGGTTTATTCCTGCCTTGTATAATCGGTTATGAGTTTTTGACTCTGCTTGTTGGTATGTATATAGATGCTTTTGTGGGTGTGAATGTGGAAGTCATGTCATCTAGGCATGTGGTTATAGGGCTGTGCGTCCTTTGGAAGAATGAACCGAGAAGTAGAGGATAACATATTGCTTCTGGTTTATGATGCACAATGATGATTTGGTTTATAAATTTAAAATTTGGAAAAAAAGGGATTTTTTTTTTGGTCTCTTTCTGATCATGTCTTAGGCTTTCTTAATTATTGTGGATGCTACAGTTCTCCTCAGTGGGCATGGTATGTGAATTCAAAAGCAATGTTTCTAGATGAGTTGATGTTGTATCCGATTGGGTGGAATGTATGCTTTGAATCAGAGCTATAAAGAAATGGCTTCGTTAGTATTATCTGGTTTTACAAAATTGGCAAGGTTGTCTCTGAAACGATTGCAAAAAAAATGTTACAATTTGGAGGACTGCACAATGGGCCTAACATAATAGTTGTTGATTGAGTGACGTTAAAAGAATTAAAGGGGAGTAGTCATGCCTTGGGCAGTGAGGACGCATGTTAACAAGATGAATATGGTAGAGATGGGAGTGATTAAATGGATGATTGGGAAGACAAGGAGTTTCATGACTTGATATATTCACATTACCTTTAAGGTGGACTTTCCCCCGGAGAAATAAGGGTAAGGTATGTGACATTGAATGGAAAAAGACACGTGATTTCTATAGTTACAATTTGCTTAAGATGATCTCATCATGTAATTCAAAGACCTCTAGATGCTTATATAGAAACAATGCCATCAATCGAGGCTATCGCCTTAGGCTAACGGGCTAGGAAAGAAAGCTAGAGGTCGACTTCGAGCTGTTCCAGGTGAGGGACTTTATCTGAGCAATCACATACTTGCCTTTTTCGTCGCTTGAGTTGCCTTGCGTCTCATTGCCCTACTCCTGATTCATTCTAGGTAAGACCGTAAGGCTCTTCTTTAGTCTTAAGTTATATATCTTATATATATATGCCAGTGTTATATATTGTTGCATATGCATACGTAACATACATATATGTTTTTAATAGCTTCTATACTCTCAAGTTTGCCTTCTCCTTGGATATATGTCCCTAACTTAAGCCGTTGTTTGTCTGATATGACATATATATACAAGTTATACATATATGATTTTTTTAGCAAATACACATATATGTTGTAAGTCTGTATTGATAAGTTATGATATATTGTTTGGTTAATGATATATGTTATATATATTTGTTATTGTCTATTAGTCTTTAGTGATATATAACATTATACTTATAAGTTATGGTATTAAGTCTATATTGTATTGTGACTATGGTATATTATAATATACGTCAAGTTTTGATACATATAATATGTGTTGGTTGTTTGTTTTGCCGTATAATTATACATATAATATAAATGTGTATACCTTATATGATAATATAAATATCTATATGTTATTACTTAAATGTGATTGAATCATTGGTTTTCCTCACTCTTAAATAGTGTTACATATGTTTCTATGAAACTCAACGCTACCGTATGAGCTGGTTAGGCATATTCAATATTTTAAAACATAGCAGGACTTGTTGCGAAGTAGTGTTGTTGAAGTTAAGAGATTGGGTGATCAAATTATTTTAATAAAATTAGTCTTAAAAGAAGAGATTTTGAGTTTTATTTCAGTTTATGCACCTCAAGTTGGCCTAGAAGAAAGAATAAAGAACAAATTCTGAGGGGAGCTTGACATGATAATTCAACGAATCCCACAGAGAGATGATTTTCTTAGGTGGAGATTTAAATAGGCATGCGGGAAAAGATAATTTAGAGTATGTAGGAGTACATGGAAATCATGGTTTTGGTGTTTAGAATTAAGAAGGGAAGATTTTCCTCGATTTTACAATGGCTGATGATCTTTTCATAGCAAATACTTTCTTCAAAAATGAAAAGAGCATTTGATCACCTATAAAAGTGGCTTAATAAGAACACAAATTGATTACTTTGCTTTGAGAAGAAGAGATCGTTTATCTTGTAAATATTGCAAGATTATTCCATGGGAGAATTTAACTGATTAACATAGTCTTTTGGTGATGGATATTTATATGAAGGCAAAAAAAAGAAAATTGGTGTTTAAGAATTTGAGAATTAAATGGTGGCATCTTAAGAAAGAGCAAGAGAGATTCAAAGAGAAGGTGATGCAAGAAAAAACTTGGGGACTTGATGGAAGTGCTGATGAATTGTGGTTAAAGATGGTAAACTGTATTAGGAATGTAGCAAATGAGGTGTTAAGTGTGCCTAAAGGAGGAGTTCCTGGACAAAAGGAGGCTTGGTGGTGGAGTGAGGAAGTGCAGGAAAGGCTTAATATTAAAAGAGTTTGTTTTAAAGTCTTATATCGAGATAAGATCGATGAAAACATGGAAAATTACAAAAGAGTTAAGAAAGAAGTAAAGAAAGTAGTTGGTAAAGTAAAAGCAAAAGCTTGGGAGCATTTTTATAAGAAACTTGATTCTAAAAAATGTGTAAAAGATATCTTCAAGTTAGCTAAAGTAAGAGAGTGGAAAGCAATGGACCTTATACATGTAAGGTGTATCAAAGATGAAGGAAGGGTGCTTATAGCTAGTGATGATATAAATACAAGATGGAAAAGATATTTTCATATGTTTTTTAATGAAAAACAAAGTAATGATATCATCTTAGCGGAGTTAGTCAACTCAGAAGATTATGTGAATCGGGCAAGCTATCGAAGGATATAAAAGAAAGAAGTATTGGAGGTTTTGAAGATGATAAAAAGTGGGAGAGTTGTTGGGCCTGATAATTTTCCTATAGACGTTTGGAGAGTGATGTGAGAAAGGGGTATAACTTGGCTCACAAAATTATTTAATACTATTTGGAGAGGCAAGAAGATGCCAGAGGAATGGGGGAAAAGTTTTGTGATACCTTTATATAAGAATAAAGGAGATTCAAAATTGTTCCAACTATAGAGGTATTGAATTGATGAGCCATACGATGAAACTTTGGGAGAATAATTGAAAAAAGGGTGATGCAAATATTTGTAGTAACTGAAAATCAGTTTGGCTTTGTGTCAGGCCGGTCTGCTATTGAGGCAGTACATCTCTTGGGACGTATGTTGGAGACCTACAAAGTTAAGAAGAAGGATTTACAATTGATTTTTATTGATTTGGAAAAGGCCTATGATTCTGTCCCAAGAGATATCTTATGGAGAATGTTGAAGAAGAGACATGTACCAGTTTTATATATCAACCTCATAAAGGATATGTACTATGGAGTTGCAGTTTGTGTAAAGACTAAGGATGATTTGACGAACTACTTTGATATCACTATTGGTCTGCATCAAGGATTGGCTTTAAGCTCTTGTCTCTTTGCCTTGGTTACGGATGAGTTGATGAAACATATCCAAGCTAAGGTATCATGATGTATGCTTTTTGCTGATAACATTGTGTTGGTTAATGAGACAAGAGATGGAGTGAATAGAAAACTTGAACTTTGGAAAGAAGCTCTGGAAGCTAAAGGACTACGCCTAAGCAAGACAAAGACTGAGTATATGGAATGCAAGTTTAGTAGTAGAGGGAACAGTGAAGGGATAGATGTAAAAATTGGAAAAGAGTACATTCCAATGAAAGATGCTTTTAAGTACTTGGAATCTATTTTCCAACAAAATTGTGAAATTGATGGAGATACTACATATAGAATTAATGTAGGGTAGTTGAAATGGAGGGGTGTATCTGGTGTTCTTTGTGATAAGAGGGTTCCTTTAAAAGTTAAATGTAAGTACTATCGAGCTGCGGTAAAACCAACCATGCTGTATGGTTCTGAATGTTGGGCTACAACTATAGGCATATGCAAAAGATGTCTGTGGTAGAAATGAAAATGTTAAGATGGGTGTGTGGTCATATAAGAAAGGACCATATGTCAAATGAGATTATTCGAGAAAATGTTAGGGTGGCACCGATAGAAGATAAAATGAGAGAGAAATGCATAAGATGGTTTGGACATTTGCAAAGAAGGCCACTATATGCTCTAATCAGGAGATGCGAGAAGTTGGAGGTTGAACCTATTAAGAGGGGATGAGGAAGATCAAAGAAGTGTTGGAAGGAAACTATTAAATATGACCTCAATTACTTTAGTTTAAGTCCTGAAATAGCTCAAAATCAATTTATGTGGAGATAAAGAATCCATATAGCCGACCTCACTTTGTGTGGGAAAAAGGCTTGGTTGTTGTATAAACGGACTTGTTGCCTCGATTCAATTAGACGATTGCCTTTTTATCTCCTCTTGCCTCGGGCAATTAAGGAGCTTGTGGCCTTACAATTGCTGAATGCCTTGATATCTTTGTATATGTGAGAATTCAGAATAAATGACATGTATGACACGTGTCATTCAATGGTGTGCTCACGTGAGGGCGGGAATGTGTGTGTGTATGTATGCATGTGTTTGGCTTGCAAGTCAAGTTTGGTTGATGCCTCATGTGACAAGTTATTTTTAGTAGAGATTTGATTAGTTATTAGAGTTCAAATTAGGAGTGGAGTCAATTTAGGATTAGTTGGTGATTTGATTGACTTTATTTAGGAAAGAGAATTGAGATTACTAGAATCCAAACCCTAAGTTTGTTGGAATTGTAATTAGGATTGGATTTCTTTAAATAGACTAAATTCTCTTGTTTTTCCTTGAGTTGATTGAATAAAGTTCTCTATCTCTACATCTCTCTTTTCCATGCCAACTCTTTACACCAACCACCTTCCCTTTTCCACATGTGGATCTCTTCTCAAGCGTGCACTTGTTGCACGTGGGATATTCCAAGGGTCCAAAATTCTTCACATGGTATCAATGCGGGTGATCTTGTGACCCTGAGATTGAAAGGCACCACGCATGGACTTCTTATTGGTGTGGAACACGTGAAGCAAGAAGTCAAGCATAGAGTCGACTTCTCAAGTTGAAGAGGATGTTGACCTCTCACGTACTTGGAAATGATCGAGGTGGCTTGACTCCAGGACGTTCAACAAGAGGCACTTGGGACCTCTCTAGTTGACCTGGGAACGATCGAGGTACCTCGACTTTGGGTAGAAGTTAGGCCATGACGAATGAAGAGACTTTGATCACCTCGGAGACCAAAGTTCTTGTTCAAGGCACTACTATCAAGTTGATGGGAGCCTTGAACTATAGGATTTCTTGGAAGTCAAGATAAATTTCACGTGCTCACAGAAAAAGCACCAAAAGCACGTGAAGGAGCCAAAGCTAAGGAGAAAGAGAATTATCTCATGGTGAACAACCTTTTCAAAACTCTCATGGTGAACAATGATCTAGGAACTATTTTCCATCGATGGAGCCTTGTCACATGGTTTTTGTTGTTCTTCATGAGAAGAGGTTTTTTCCTGAGGAAACAAGGTCCCCACCAACATGTGTTCGAGGATTGAGTACGACTACACCCTCGACCATTGCTTCACAAGTTGTCTTCAACAGGTCTCACATCTCTAGGAGTCTAACTTGGAGGGGAGCGTGAGAATTTATAATAAATGACATGGGGTAGTGCCACATTTTGATCAATGGTGTGCCCATGTGTGTGTGTGTGGGTTGCAAGCCAAGTTTGGTTGATGTCACATGTGACAAGTTATTTTTAGCAGTGATTTGATTAGTTGTTAGAGTTCAAATTAGGGGTGGAGTTAATTTAGAATTAGTTAGTGATTTGATTGAGTTTTTTTAGGAATGAGGATTGAGGTTACTAGAATGCAAATCTTAAGTTTGTTGGGAATGTAATTAGGATTGGATCTCTTTATATAGAGATCAAATCCACTTGTTTTTCCTTGAGTTGATTGAATAAAGTTCACCATCTAGAATCCAAATCTTAAGTTTGTTGGGATTGTAATTAGGGTAGGACCTCTTTAAATAGAGGTCAAATCAACTTGTTGTTCCTTAAGTTGATTGAATAAAATTTATTATCTCAACAACTTCTCTCTTCCACGCCAACTCCACTCCACGCCACCAACTCCATGCCAACCACCTTCCCTCTTCCATGTGTGGATATCCTCTCCTTTCAAGCATGCATCTGTTGTACATGGGATATTTCAAGGGTTCAAAATTCTTCACAAAATTAGTGATTTACTTTAAACTAACAAAATATAAATGGTAATATTAGGTCTAAAGGTATGTGAAAGAAAGAGATCAGGAAAGTAAAGAATTTCTATTGAATTATATTGCATAGAAGGGTTTGTATAACTGACTTGACATGGTACCAAAAGGTATACATTTGTTTGTTTGATTACTAGCTTGCTGGTTTTGTTTTTTGTCTGCTTATAGTGCAACAATGTAAGCCCATGAACGTACAAGGGAGATAGGGATAGAAAAAAGGGAAGGGTTTGTTTGCTAGCTTTCTAATTTTGATTATATACGGCACATTTTGAACTGAGCTCTCTTTTTGTATGCTGCACGTTATGTGAGGAAGCTAAATTGCTGCCTAGTTTAATTCCGTGAATGTTTTTCCGATGGAATTCCATGAATATTTGTAGCATTCACCTTCATTTTACGTGGATAAATGTTTTGTTAGGAATCGATAATTAGTAGGATCATTTTTCAAATAAAAAAAAGCAGAATCAATATACAACCTTTCAGGGCATGGCCTGGCAGTTGCGTTCCTGGGTGTGCTTCCTAGTGGTTACCAGATCGAGTCTAAGCCTTTCATTTACATGGGGTCAATGTGTATGGGCTCTGAATTGATCCTCTTATCATTAAAAGGGTTAATTTAAAAGGAGCTACGCTTGCAGGAGATGGGTATATAAAAGAATACAGAGTATCTTGTCATGTTTTAGAAGCTTAGAAGGATGGGTAATATCATAACCTTTTTTTTTTTGTCAAAAAGAACAAATTTGATCAGTTTTTGCTATCATTAAATTAACCTTTAGTTGATGCAACTCCCAGGACACCACTCAGCGACTTGCTATCCCTGTCTTTGTGTACAACTCCAGAATGCCATGTTGGAAGTATCCAACCATGGACATTGTTCATCATCTCTCTCAGTCATCTATATTCTAGCGCCTGTAGAACAGGATGTTTGCAGTTGTACCTGAGCTGCAAAGGGCATAATTCCCCAACCTCCGAAGCAGATCATGAAGGTTCCTCCACATCTGATCCACGATAGAGCTGCGCTTCCAACCTTCCCATTGGTGTGAAGGATCAGTTGTGATTACTTGCTGGTCTTAAGCAGGAAGTCCTAAGAACATATATCAAGTTAGAAACCATAGCCCAATAAACCCATCCCATTGATTACATTGGCATGTTGAGGGTTAAACTTCTCCTCTGATGCTTCTCAATTCCAATGGATATCAATCATGCATCATGCGATCTTTATATGCCGTCTGCACAGAATGTGCGTAACCTCCTTAAGGGATCCCAGTCCCTTGGAAAGGGGATGTTTATCTTGCTTGGAAAGGCCTCGATTCTCCCTTGCACCCACGTTAGAGGCCCCATGACCTACTTGCCTTTCTGCAACCAAAGGGGAAAAAGAAGAAATTCAAATGTTAGTAATTGTATTCAGTTTTTTTTTGCTTGCCCATTTAGGTTATTTTTGTCAAAAAAAAAAAGGTGGTATAAAGAGAAGGGGAAGAGTTGAACCTTGATATCTATAACTCAAGCAGGGAACTGTTTTTAAGCGAATTTGGTACATCTAGAATTAAGGATGCTCTAGATGTGAATCTTTATAACTTTTTAAATATTATATGTAATACGTGCATATATTTCCTAATTCTGATATTCTATTAGAAATTAGATTGTTTTATCTACACTTTACGCTTCCTAGAAATGGCTATTGCAACCACCAATGAGTCACCTGCTTCCTCCTCTGATAGTTCCTTTTTTTATTTGACACTTTCCGAGATACGTGTTGTAAGGGTTTTTATTGCATGAAAAGGAATAAATCGAAGTGCGGAGAAGCTAGATATATAATTTTGATTATTCTGTCTGTCCACCTTCAGTGGTGAGGCTGCAGAACTTGGTACCTGGTATTCAGCTGGGGAGGTCGTTTACTAGGGAGTATGTGGTATGCAGAGGAGTTATTCAGATTACTTGCTCTAGGGTTTTATTTTTCATATCTAAAAATTTGAATATTCATGTGTATTAATGACTTGCACAATTTACTATTTAGATAAAACTATGGTTCTAACAAATAAGGTATCCCATCACATAAAAACAACCATTTTTATGTTGAAAGTCAGGAAAATAAGTGAAAAACAATATGTTAATCACATAATGTGAAAGAATAAGCAAAATAGTTCTCTCTTTTAAAAATGGAAAATTCAAAGAGAGAGGCATGGTGGAGATATTATGTGGTAGTTCTACTTATTACTTGAGAAAAGAAATAACAGGGTAGGAATAGAAATAATTGGCTCTATCTCTAGCAATAAAACACAACCTATTTTTCTAAGGACTTAACACTTCTGCTGAAGTTGGAACGTGTAATGCTCAACTTGCAGGTAGGAGGCAAAACAGACACCCCCCCATAACGACTTTGTCTGGTTGGAGGAGCAGGTAGTTAAGTAGGTAGCAGTCAGAAGTGGTTGTTTCAGATCAGTGGAAACTCTCCTCTCGCTTGGAGGAGAAAAAAAATTGGGAGGAGGCATGTAGGCAGAAGACAATAGGCAAGCAGTCAGAAGGGGTGGGTGAGAAGGACCTCGATTAGATCCCCTACTAGTCATGACTATCATCATAATGGGTAGTAGTAGGTTAGATGCTCTAGTTGTAGTAACCTGATCAAAAGAATCGGTATCAGTAGTAGTGGCCACTCGACCTGTGGCAGCAATAGCAACTCAGTAGAGTCCTCAACTCCCATTGAATTTTTTTTTTTCCTATTTTCAATGGTATAGATCATTCTCATGTCAGAGAGGGCAGTCCACGTGCTTATGTGTGCGTGAGGTGATGTAGAAGAACCCAACGAGGCCTTGTTGACCTCCAAATGGTGGCTTAGGGGTAGAAGGACCCCCCTAGTTGGCATTAGGGCTATCAAACGGATCGTGTCGAGTTGGATTTGGCCCATATAAACAACGGGTCGGTTTGGGTCCAACCCATTAATTAAACATGTCTATATACTCCAATCCGAATCTGACTCGTTTACACTCGCCAAACCCTACTTGACCTGTTTAACTCATTTAATAATTGGTTAAATGGGTTAAAGTGGGAATTTTTTCTCATTAATTGGGTTTATCGGGTTGAGTGGGTTCATAGGGGTAAACCCAAACCCAACCCGTTTAATAAACGTGTTAAACAAGTTTAAACTCGTTTAATGTAAGCGGGATCGAGTTGGGTTCGGGTCAGGTTGAGTGAGTTCGATTTTTTTTTGACAGCCCTAGTTGTCACAACAATGGATAATGAGGCGATACATGGCTACCGGAGGGTGGCATAGGGCTGGTGACAACCAAGGAAGAGGCAAGGTGTTAGTAGCGGCCTCAAAGAGGATCGTTGAACCTGTGTGGGGCAGAGCGCAATGAGAAGCGATCATTGGAGAGCCATAGCGGAGCAACAACACACACAATTGCAGTAGGGGTGGCGACAAGAGGAGCTATAGGTTGGGCGACAGCCCCTGGCTAGAAGAGATGCAGGCGACGGTGGTAGGAGGGGGTGATCGGGTGGTGATGTCGGTTAAGAAGAGAAGACTTGGCCATGGCAGAGGGAGAGCCATTGCAGTAGTAGCTGCATGGGGGTAGTAGTAGAGGAGGCGGTGGCCGTGATAGGGGGCTTGTGTGCGGTGGTTGCTGCTTCCTCTCGATGGGCATGCAAAGAGGTTGTGTGTGCATGGAGAGGGGCAACAGCGACAACAATGAGCCCTTTCTCTCTCTTGTAAGGTCTAAGGTTGGGATTTCTCTCCTTAGGATGATCTCTATTCCGATACCATGTGGAAGAATAAGTAGAATAGTTCTTTGTCTTTAAAATAGAAAATCCTAACCTCTTTATATATAGAGAGAGGTAAGGTGGAGAAATTACATGGTAGTCCTCTTATTGCTTAACAGGGATAACAGGAATAGCTGTTTCTATCTCTAACAATAAAAATTACTAAAGCCTATTTTTCTAAGGAAACATATGAAAAATTCAAAGGCAAATAAGTTACAAACCATATGCTATATTCAGCGGACTACTCATGTGAGTAGATCGAGTAATAGGCTGATTATTTAGCCAGCCAAGTAACGACCTGAGTATAGGTAATTGGATTGGCTAGGGGGCTGAGCAAAATTACTCGCTCGAGTAATCAGCCTACTTGATTGAGTTGTACAACCATGTTCAGTGGGCATGCTATGAGTTCACCACTTATCTTAAGCTGGCTATTTGCAATGACCTCTGGGCTATTCTTCTGATGCCTCCACCTCCAGCTTCACTTCTTTTTTCACTTCTTTTTCCATCACAGATTTATGGTAGAATACCATGAAAATGCATGGTGTGGTCGTGCTATTGAGTTTCCTTGTAATTAGATGTGCATTTGCATACATAAGTGCGATGTGATAGGTTCTTGATTGCAGGCAGGTCAGGAGGCTTTTAGATCCATTACTAGATCTTACTATAGAGGTGCAGCTGGAGCGCTCCTTGTTTATGATATTACCAGGTTTTTATTCCTTTCCAATGCTTGTTTTAATGTGGATCTATCAATTTTGATGAGATTTATGATCTCTCCCCCACTCCCCCAACCAAAAAAAACTGTTGAAATTGAATCTATTTTCTTTAGGAGGGAGACTTTTAATCATTTGGCAGAGTGGCTTGAGGATGCACGAAAACATGGGAATGCAAACATGTCAATAACTCTTATTGGAAACAAGTCCGATCTTTCACACAGGAGGGCTGTGAGCAAGGAGGAAGGGGAGCAATTTGCAAAGGAACATGGGTTGATATTTATGGAGGCATCAGCAAAGACGTCTCAGAATGTTGAGGAGGTAGTTCTTCATTTTCTGGATTTTCATTAGCAAGTTCTTTAAATAATAATGTTGATACCATTTCTTTATTATCAAAAACTTGCAGGCATTTGTTTCCACTGCACAAAGAATCCACAAAAAAATTCAGGAAGGGCATTTTGATGTATCACAGGAGGTAACTTCAGAACATTCTCATCAATGTTTGTTTGTGATATATTTCTATTGAGCCAAGGTGCCAACTCATAATTCATAACTTTATAGCTTAAAGTGTCTTATCATATTAAATATATTGGGCATGTTTCAATGGGTTATGCCTCTCATCCTGAAGTGGCTAAACAAATTACTAGTCAATACTGGTTCCTTAAAGAAAGGTTTAGTGGAAGATTGCCTCTTCTCTAAGTACAATTGCGCAGCCCCGTTGTCTACACTGGAATTAAGCTGCATTTAATTTCAGGATAAATTTTAGCCAGGATAAATTGTGATGTGGGATAAATAGAAGCAGGGTGTTTGGTTGGGTGGTGGATAAGCAGGCACATGACACTTGAAATGATTGCTCAGGGGAAGTCATCATTAAGTAAGTAATAGTTATTAAAATTATTTGCCTAGAGGCCCATTGCCTGAGTGCAGAAAATCCTGTGATATTGATTTGGCAGAGGACCCTGCATACGGTGGGATTAGAGCAGATGAGATCCCTCGCATGAGATGTTGTATATGTTTTGCATGTACATTCACCATCTCTCTATGTTTTGTGGTCTTTGCATTTTCATTTCCAGAATAAAACCCCCTCCCCACTTCTCTCCTCCTGAAAGTCCCTATAATAGATCATCACCATCATCTTTAACCCTGCAAATCTTCTGGGACTATAAAATCCTTCGAGCAAAGAGGTCAGATGGCAGGAGTGGGAAGTGGTGATGGTGTGAGGTGGAGAAGAAACCTTGTCAGTTGGGTTTAGGAAGATGGGAAATACCTTTCCAAAAAAGGGTTGGGAAATAGGAAAAGGGACAGTAAGTCAAATGGCAAGTACAAATGGAGGATAGGAAGGGTTGCAAGGCTGAAAGTGGTCGAGGGAGCTGCAGGGACCATGGTGGCGGCAAAGAGGATGAAGAGAAGTTATTTTGGGAATGGGATATGTAAAGACGGGGTGGTTCTTTGCTAATGGTCTTGGGTAAACAACTTTAGTTATTGTAATAGAGGTTCTTCTTCTTTGTTACTGGGTAAAGTTGGAAAAGGTTGGTCATCACTTGCAATTGAAATCTATTGCATCATAAACCACTCCATGGACTTATCCCCACCATCCCTATCCGGTATGCATTAATATTCCCCTTCAGAGGGGTATCTCCTGGGGGTCTGAAGCTGTCTAATGCAGCTTCATGGTTTTATGTTGAAATACACTCACTGATTTAACCGCACAATTTTTGCACTGCAGCTAATAATTGTGTTTGCATTAATTAAGCAATTATCTGCTTTGATGGGTGTGGTTGCAGTCATCTGGAATCAAGGTCGGTTATGGTGGCCCCCCTGGTGGACCTGGCGGTTCCGGACCTGTTTCACAAAGTGGTGGTTGCTGTAGTTAAGACGCATTGAACCTGTGCATACTTGCTCATATACCATTTAATCTCAACCTTGTGTTTAGACTTGGAATGCAGGATATGTATAGTTCTCTGCTGGAATTGTTTGACCATTCGTGCCACCATGTGCATTTTATTACAGCAAACAAATCCTCCCGCATGTTTAGAGATCAAATGGTGCGATAGGATTTATAACTGAGAAGTACTTGCATATTCGACTTGCTTATAATTTTGATTGTCGTGTCCAACTGATAGAGGAGGATGAGAATCTTTGTTCGATATTCGACTCACATTTTGGGTGCACTCTACAGGAATGTCAATGGATGTGTTATTGGCATTTGATCCACTAGCGTATCCATTTTTGGCAGGATATGAACAAATGTTACATGTAAGCATATGCGGATATGGTTGACCTGTGAATATCATACTAAAATATCAGTAACTGTCATCCAATTTGGATCTAGTACATTGTTAAAGGCATGTTTAGTAACACAAGTAAAAAATTAAAATCTTATAAAAATTTTACTGCTAAAATAACTACTACAATAAAAAAAAGAAAAAAAAAAAGTAAAGAAATAAGCATTTGCATGATGTATTTTGATTTTTAGTTATTATATTTTGTTTAATTAATTGAAAAGTAAAATACCCTTGTGAAAAATAAAATTACATCAATTTCTTTGTATAAAAATTAAAATTATATCAAAATTTTATTGTTAAAAAGTTACTATAATAATAAAAAGAAAGTGAAGAAGTAAAGAAATCAATGTGTTGGTTTCAGAAAAATCACTTATTATTTGGTCGAAAATTAAAATATATTAGTGAATTTTATTTTCTTACATTTATATTTTGACAAATCAAAATGTATTAATTAAAATATCAAAGCACATATCATGGAAAATAAAAATATATTAATTAAAAATTAAATTACGTATATTTTCATATGAAAAAATATTTAATACAATGTGCGATTATATATCCTTGTATGAAAAAAAATTGCCAAACATATCTAAAAGAAAATATTTAAGTCACTTCTCACGTAGATTCACATTACAGCAACCGAAGGTAAAAAAAGGGAAATTAAGTGATAAATAAACAGTGCGGTGAACAGGCTGGCATTGATTTCGTTCATAGAATATATTGATTGATCGGTTGATTTGGGATAAGTGTAATGGTTATAAGATCCTTTGCCGGCATAAAATCACATGTATAGCTTGAGCTGACAATAACTTCATCATCGAGACTACAAACGTCTGCATAAGTTCGTAACGGTAACGTGCCTGGGCATGCATAGGTACATGTCCAACCATTTGCACTGAGTGGACGCCATAGGCTAATAGGCATGATATGGCTTGTGGCTTCTTTGTAAAGATAAATTGTAATGCAGTTTATCGTAGACCTCGGCGCATATCGATATTAGTATCCAGCTGGTGAAAGAGAGAGATGGCGTTCTCGACTAGGTTAGATATATATATTTATCTTAAAATGAAACATTAAGTAATGTGAGTTCGCATGGAACACAGACACGACGAACCTCGTTCGAATTGTGGCTCTTTCTCAAGGTGGTAATTTTTGAGGATAAAATCGTTTTAATTTGCAATCCTTGTAGTGTTATTTTTAGATACAATTGAAGGTATGGTATGAGGTAAAGAGGGAAGCTTTTCTCATAATAATAGAAGATAAAAGGGAAAATTTCATGAGAATGTTCCGTAAACAAGTTGATAATTGAGGGTGGTGCTTCGTCATCTTCGTGTACCCTTTGATTTCACTATATTGATGTGCATTTTCGTGATAATCATACAAGAAAACATACGGCTTCCGATGTATGTTTTGCTAAAAGGTAAAACTACATGACAAAAAATTGTTACGTGGGAATATTCGAGGAATTATAGGTAAGGGCATCTCATATCATTGACTAGATCGCCCATTTCAACCTGTTTGGAAGGAGGAATGCGCTATTTGCTTATACCGACTTAGGTGGGGATCAAATGGTCATTCATCATTGGAAAAATCCACGTAAATTCCAACTTATTGTGAGCGAATCGATATCAATCCAAGCATGCGGACAGTGTTCCACGCGGGATAATAAGTGGGAGACTACGATCAAAGATAAAGAATATTATTTTCCTGTGAGGACTCCCGCATATAAATCTCCTTGGATCAAAGCTCTTAAATTCGCAAAACGTGGTCGTTCTTAATCATAAAAATGACAGAAAGATCTAGATAGACATTGAACTCCCTAATATATTAAACAGAATAACAACCAAATGCATGGTAGGTTCCATCGGCTCTGCACATCTACTTCATCACTCCCATCTAGCAAACTCACATGGAATCAGGATAGGGACTACCTGGTAAAGGATCAAATGCAATATTATACCGGGCTCTTGATCCTCAAGGTTGAACCCCTTACACAAATCTCACATAGTACGTTATTAACCATATCGATGACCCCTGCCTGGAAGTACTGGAAGCTAACCAACCTCCAAAGAAATCACCTGATTCGAATACTTTGAGGATCTGCATTGTTGAGGACTGGCAGAAGATGCTCCAAAGATATGCTGAATCAGGTTGGCTAGCAAGCATGATACAAAGCACTAGAAACATGTCATCTGTAACTCGCACAGGAGCATCGCTGGCGTAGTTATACCATAAAGGCATAAAGGGTGCCTTGCAAACACAAACAGTAGCACTCCTTATTGTGCATAGCCTTTGTTTAACGAGAGTGAAGGCTAATTAGGTTCCAAATAAACCAAAAGTATGTGATTTTAATCCTGCAAATGATGGTAACCGGCTTTATAAAATTTGAGAAAATCAATGGCTTTAACAGTAAAGACCGAGGGGAATGTTATTCAGCTACAACTACAACCACATGCATCTATCGCTCACCACTCAAAACATGCCAAAATAGGTGTTGATCCTGACATGCATCTTTTGTCGTGGCAATTCAGTAAAGCGTGCGTCTAGTCTATACAACAGCAATAGGCCCTTGTCCATCAGCTGCTGGAAGAGGCTCAAGTGCCTCGAGAGGATTTGTTATCACACCATCGATCAATCCATACTCTTTAGCTTCCTCTGCACTCATGAAAAAGTCACATCTGGTGTCATCGTTGACTCTTTGAATGGGTTGTCCAGAATTCCAAGCAAGATAACTGCCCAAGCAGGCTCTGTGATGTTCGATCTCATCAAACTGTACAAGTAAACAAAAAACAAAAGAAGATTTGTAAGTTGGAGGTTGAAGCAATCGAGATCTTCATAAATGAACTTTTTTTTATTAGAAATGGCTGCAATATTGAAATCATTTCACTGTTTGTTTCCAGGATTGCCCCTTCTATCTCTCGTTTGAGTCTTTTAATCCCAGGATTAGGCCATCTTGGGATTAAGCCTGTAATCCTAGGATAGGACAATTCCAGTGGGGGGCTAGGGATCGTCTCAATCCCCAGTTTCAATCTGCTGCCCTCACCCAAATTCAAAAACAATCCTCACAACAAACACATTCACACTTCCTAATCCCTTGATTTACTGCCGAACCAAACAAGATTTGTCCTCTACCCCAGGTTTACCACACAATCCCACCCCCAACAAAGTCTATCCCTCAAAAAAAATACCCAAGGGTGGGATTTGAATAACAACCCATGGTACGGAAGGATGTCTGTTCAAATAAGAGAAATGGGTTGCAAAAATAAAGTAGCAGATAATAGTAAACTCAATTTAGAAAACTTGATTAGTGAGATGTCCAAAAAGATGTCGCTAAAGGCATATTAGAGATTTGACAGGTGTCAAAATCTTTCTTTTTTCCCAGAATACCAATTTCCTTATAAGTTATTATGAACAGCAGAAGTCTTGAGTTACCTGGATCAGAGCCTCCGTTTGCGTGCCCTGCATTTCACCCATCGGTTGGTGAATCATTATCCTTGCGTTGGGCAAACTATACCTCTTCCCTGCAATCAAATAGCTTTATCAGAAGATCGAACTCCAGTCTCTTTCAATGAAAGAACTTGGACAAATTGTATGATGTCGAAATTTCCAGCATCAAAGATGGCCATATTCACCTTTAGTTCCAGAGCTCAGAATGAAAGCAGCCATACTGTTGTTCAAAAACCAAATTAATAAAGGTCAGCACCGTGTATTCAGTCTTTTGAATTGTCTACGATATAGCTAACAAGAATAATTTTGTAGTCTTTGTGGGCAAGTTAAAAAAATGGCTTAAAAGGCAATGTGCATCCACAACACCTGTGTAAGGTATGTTCAAAAAGATGAAACCCAGTATTCAGTCATGGATGCTATCAACCATAGTCTATTATGTCGCATGAAGGCAAGTATGTGGGTTTGATAATTGGCCTTCCTATTTACCAAACCCTATTGATAACTGAAAAGTACTATGTGCAATAACAATGAAGTAATCTCCCTACATAAGATACTTTGTATATTCCTGCATAAAGACAAAAAAGAACACAAGATAGAAGAATTGAGTGATGAAAATGCTTTTAAGTAAATGAATTTTATCAACTACAGCACGGCGTCATTTTTTTAGTTGATCACATGCCAGATAGCTGGGGCATGTAATCAATTTATCCATAGTCAGAACAGTTAAGGCATTTGGCCAATTAATCAGTTGAATAACATCCTTTTACGGTGGTTTTAAGTGACCCAGCATTAAGGGTCAAGTATTATGGAATCTCCCCTGTATTTTTGCATCAGTTGATCCCTTATCATGCCAAAAATCCCACAAACGACTTTCTTTTGTCTTTCTTGGCACAATCATAGTTGTAAAATGGGATAAGGTCAACCAACAATGTAAAGATGATCTCTAGGATGCATAGAGTAGAAGTAACATTGATCCATCCCTATGATATGCAAGCTTCAGGATTCTTGGTTCCGTAATGTCCTTTTTGACAAGTTAAGAATATGCATTAACAAATATGCACAGAATCATATGCAAGTACATCATGAAAGTAAAACGCAAAATCCATCACTCTATAAGTCAGATTCTTCCCATGATCTTCTGCTACTCAGAGTCAGTGGTACCATTCTTCGGGCTCTGGTCTATGATGTGGCTAGTGAAGTATCTCCGAGGCAAGTTGATTGCTCGTTGAAGAACTTTTTCAGATCACTGCTTGCAGATAGAGTCTGGCTGCATGTGCTATTTATTTGATTGGGATAGAATTTAGCATAAAGTTGAGCAATCGGTTACACTGAGCTCTTCCATAAAAAGTATCAATAAGAAAAATGGCCACACAAATTAAGAGCTTGTGACCATAATAAGGTGGCAAAAGGTCACACACTCACTGGTGCTCCATGACAAACCAAATAAAAAAAGACAAAAGCACACGTCAGTTACTACCCTTTATCACTTTGTGTCGGTCTAGCTACATTTCAGTTTGTGTGTTTATACATTTACCTACAATCCAGCAATTTTATGTCATACATAGAGTACATGATGAAGTAATTAGTAGTAACAACTACAAGTAATTAGGCAAACCCGATTTTACTTTGTTTTATGTCAGTTGTTCATGCTCTTGAAACGTAACTAACAAGCTATGAAGTAAAAGTAAGTACATTTGTAACTCTTAAAAATTCAGAATTTCCCTTACCTAGCTGCTAGACCAACACAAACAGTGGAAACATGAGGGCGGATATGCCGCATTGTGTCAAATATTGCCATACCTAATTAGAATATTAGGAGTTGTTTAGATGGCCAGTAGACAGATGTCTTGATCGTCAATATGCCATAAAATAAATAAGTTATACTGAGCATCAAAAACTATTACCAGCTGTAACTGAGCCTCCTGGAGAGTTCACATACATGACAATGTCCTGTAAAACCACTTCATCAGCAACTGGTTGCACATGATAAAAGAGTTGTAAATAATAAACAGATGCTTAGCAGGTGTAGGTTATTGCAATAAATGAGAAAACATGGGCATTTAGAGTAAAATAGGGTGCTTTGGTTGCAGAGGAATACAGTGGTTTTCAGGAGGGGTGCCAGCTTGAGTTGAGAAAGTAGCAAGGAAAGCTACATGGTGGTTTAATTTCTGGTCACAGTTTCTATAAATCTCTCTTAGTTTCAAGTCCATGAAGCAGATGGTTACTAAGTACCAATGGCCATCCTTCTACCGTTAACAAAAAAAAAAAAAAAACTGATATCTTCAATTCTTATGGAATAATCTCTAAGATGATCAGCTTTCATTTGGTATACAAATGTTGTTCTTTCCATTTTGTAAAAAGAGAAAAGATATTGTGCCCATGTTTATTAGGGAAACTTAATTCTCAATGGGTGAAGCCTGGATCCTAGCTTGGATAACTTCAATTTGAGAATACCATTTATTCTGCAAATAGGGAACTGACTGTTTTACTCCAAAAGTTACATTGAAATGACGAATATGCAGGGTAGTGGCACCTCCTCCAGCAAATTCCAAGATATACCATGAACCATGCAAGTTTCATATTCCTATACATAAAACAAATCCTCATCCAAGTAAGGGGACCCAGTTAGACAAATCTTTTGACTTCCCATCGTGACAAATGCAAAGAATACCTGTAAGGAAGTAGCAACGAATTCTACAACCTTACAATATAAACAAAAAAATAACATACTTTGTAACGAAGATTTACAAGATAACAATAACAACAACAATGGAACCTTGTCAGGATCCACTGCATCAAGGTAGAGAAGTTGCATAACAATGATGTTCGCCATGTCGTCGTCGACAGGTCCACCGAACCGGATTATGCGCTGGTTCCAAACAAAGCCAACACAATCACCAAAACAATCATACGATTCCAGGGGACAAAGAAGACACAAGTGCTAAAGCCAATTACATGCTCAAAGAGCTCAGTAATGACACTAGGGAATCGCTCATGCCACATGGAAGGAGGCCCCTGCTCTTGTGCCTCCACTGGGCAGTATGGCGAAGAGGGTACCTGCAAATCATCCCTGTACGTACACACAACCCAAAAAGACGCGATCTTTCTTCAGAATTTCATACCAAAAGATGAGCACATCCTTTACAACATGAAAGAAACGAATACCAAACTTGCCTTATGGACCAAATCCCCCTCCTGCCACTACTCTCAGGCGTCCAAAACCCATCAGAGTACATAGCCTTCGCACACCCCAAGCTGCTGCTACATCTTCTTCACCGGAAGGACCCAACAACCATCAAGAGGTGCTCAAAATCGAATCTTTCGAGGTACCCATCACTGGAAAACGCTGGAACTACGGGTCCAATCAAGGAGGAGAGCATATTACCTGGTAAAGTTGAGGCCTTTGGGCGGTGTTGGGAAGCGCAGTTGGCAGTGGCGCTTCGAGGATGGGCCACTGGAGGTGGAAGTGGACACCGCGGAGAAGGTTGCGCTCGATGCCAACATCGAATTCGACATTGCTTTCGTGTGGATTTGGTGAACCCTAAAGAGTTGCAAGAACCCCCCCTCTCGAGGCTAACAGTCGCGCCTCGGGGGCCTTCTGGCTGCTGCTGCTTTGGTCTTTCTGTGTGCCTCTGCGAGGATGAGTTTCGTGCAGGACAAAAAATTAAAAATTGCGTGAATAGAAGGAGGTATCTGGTTGGATGATTTCACAAGTAACATCTGAGGTAATTGGTAAGTAAGAAGATAATACAAAATGAGTGATGGTTATTGTCCTGTGGTGTATTTGGAGGTTTTGATATAAAAATATTTTTTTAATAATTATTTAATTTTAGATTGTGCATATCTTCATTAAATGTTATATCAAAATTCAAGGAGCTCGACTTGTCAATATGATTATTTTTTATTTAAAAGGTGTAAAGTTAATTTGAGAGGGGGGAGGGAGAAGAAAAATTTTGTAGGTTTGAATATAAAATGTCTTAAGTTTTAGTCTAACTTGTTAACATAGATGGAATATTTGATAAAGTAGTTTATGATTTAAAATGGAATGATTTTTAGAGATATTTATGGAATATTTATCATCTGATTATTACATTTTTTAGTTGTTGGGTTATGATTTGACTTAGTGATGCTGTTAAATATCCGATCTCATCTATACTATAGCAGCTTTTATGAAAATAAGAAATGTAAAAAAATTAAAAAAGCAATGCAAATATTGTCATGTGATATTTTAAAAAAAAATAATGTCATGTGGTGAATTCCACTACTATTAAAAAAGTTACCGCAACTTGTGAATTAAGAAATCATCATAATTTTTTGGATTTTAATGAAAACACAAATTATTTTTCATTTTAAACTAGAATATATAGTGATTTTTTATTCTAAACTAGAATGCATGAGTATTTTTTGAATATGAATCAAAACACGTCAATAATTTTTGAACTGCACCAGTATAATAGAAAAAATATCACTAGTAATATTCAATTATCACCAATGTAATTTAGTTTTATGAAGTTGCATTGCATTTTATGTTTATATGCTCTTGTCCGTATGAAAATCGTTACTCTATTATAAATTGACTTGGGTCTTGTGATTAAGTCCCTTATGTACAATAACAAGGGCCTTCAACATCCAAGCAATTCATGGTTGTCCTCAAGGTTAGTTTTTGTTTGGCTAAGCTAGATGTTATTGACATGTAACGGCTTTCCTTGGATCATTGTGCACCTAATCCCTACATATTCATTCTTACATATCATATAGGATCATTCACCCATGATCAACCACATAGGATTGAACATGATCCTAATTTAGGGTCTGTCTAACATTAATAGTTAGTTGCATATCCATAAATGTAGTTGAAGGATCCATTTTACCCATATGGGTCTATTTAACCATTACCAACTGCATAGTCCTAATTTGATTACTTGAAAATTAAGGTGATTTGTTTATAATCTATATTCAATTATGGGTTGAGGGTAGGGGTTTGCAAAGTCGTATAAAGCAACATCATAAATGGCATATTTATTGCCTTTATGGTATGCTTAAGACCTATCACTACTTTTTACCTAGAAATTGTATATGCAAATTTTTACATTTTTTCCCAATTTGCTTCTAGAAGATTTTCACATATGGTCCCCCATGAATTAGTGAAACCATGAAAAAAGAGAACTTAAGAAGCCATGAGGTTTTCTTAGAGCTCCAACAAGAGCTGTCAAAATTAACTATTAAGCAAACCTACCCATTAGGCAATTGCAAATCTAATGAAACATGCTAATGGGCGACCGTTAGATGATAACTAGACTTGGTTAAAGATCCTACTAGAGATATCTAGTAGGCAGGACTAACCGAATGGGAGCCCTCACTCGAGGCTCTCCCAACAAAAGAGTTGCCAAAGCTCTATCAACAGAAAGGGGACCAGCAAAAACTTGTTGGCAAAAGCTAGAAGCTACCATCCTAAGCAAAGAAGTTTGTCCAACAATGCAATGACTACCTAAGGATGTTGTGCTAGCCATAACTGATCACAATCCTCGTGATGTGTTTGTTAAGATTCCAGCAACAAACTCCTAAGGAAGGAGTAGTTGGGGATGGTAGAAGATGGAAAGTCCAAAAGAGATGTGGCCATGAAGAAACTCCAAAAATAAATCCTTCACTAGTTGTGAAATTAACTATCCCTAAGCAACACAAATGAGTCCTAATGGAATTAGGATTATTGTAGTCTATAAAATGACATGTAAAGGCGGTGCGTAGGATCATCCCAACTATTTTGCACTATGTTACTTTTGTAAGAACTTATATTGAGAGAGAACATTTTGTATACTCAATACTTAGTGAAAGTTGAGGGTTAAATTTGCTTCTTATGTTGATTTGAGTTTGTGGTTGGGTCCATCCTCCACTTGGACCTAGGACAAAAATTTGAGCTTTAATCACTAATCTTCCACAATAGAGAAAAAACTTCAATAGCCACCATTTCACGAGAAGTAAATTGATCTCAAAAGAGCAAGACACAATCTCACCACCTAAAAAGAACAATTGAAGCAAAAATGTATTGAGAGTAGAAAATTTTGATTATTGAGTCCTACTATATGATAGTGTACATCTCATGGAAGGATCAAAACCTCCAAAATCTACAAGGAACTAAGGTAATTATGGAGCTCTCTCTAGTCAAAATGAAAAGGGTATGAAGTGATTATGAGGCCTACTTTCTAGAGAAAGTAGAAAAGTATAGTGGAAAGAGTTGAATATTTCTATAATTGGAGATACGCATCTAGACCCCTATTTATCAACATCATACAGGTTAAATTGTGTTAAAGTGTTGCTAATTACATGACACAATTCTTCCTCTGTCCCCACACAAAACAAATGACTTAGTGGAAGATACTCTTGATTTCCACATGTAAGACTGATCACATGGTAAGTTTGTTTAAGGCAGTTGGTTTTTCTATCAAGGTGACAAAATAGTTGGTAGATCGCCAATTTCTGCTGACTTGAAGACTACCATTGATGACGAGACCAAATTCTATGAGAAAGAAGTCCTTCAATGTGTTAGTGGTGATTGTTGACCATACCAATCGTGATATATTAAGAATCTCCGAAGAGATTGGCTTAATGCTTGCTAACTTCACCTCATAATGTTTGATCCATACCTAGATAGTTGACCTTTCCCTTATTATAAAGTGGTCCTCAGTAAAATCAAATGTTAGGTAACACGACTTCTCCGGCTGCATAGAGGGTACAAAATAATTCGAGCCCTTAGGCTAGGTTGTCAACATTTCTCCTGCTACAGGAGAGTACCCAGTATGGCATCTAGAACTTTTCTTTTAATACAAATAAGGTAGTCAATCAACGTAGATCAACTTGGATATATCTGTAACTATAGAAGAAATATGAAGGCCAAGAAGCAAAAAAAAATCACTTTGGATCTTAGTTGTGTTTTTCCACATGGACTTAGTTGAAATGATCAAAGAGCTAACGAAATATAACATCATATTTTACACTTGGCCTCCCTCGATCTAGCGACATGTCTTCAGCAAGTCCAATTTCATCATCCTCATAATTGTAACATACGAACCCTAGATCTTTCCAAAAAAAGAAGCCCAACATATTAAAATTAGGAAGTTGGGTAATGCACTCTTATTTTATGAATTCAAGCAAAAATAAGGGACATAGAACAGTAGGATTTCCTAGCAAGTCCCAGACAAGGAAATATCATTTGTTGTAAGAACTCTCTTTTGAATAATAGGTAACTTACAATTTATAACAATTTTTCAGTTTTTACATAAATGCCATCAAAATTTTTGATATTTTGTTAATGCCACTATGAACTTGAAATTTACATATATACCACATAAACATGCATCTTTTAATGATAATGCCATTTAATTAATGTGATTAGATGTTAACCACGTTTAAAGGTTAAAGAATGTAAAAAGGGAAATTGAAGGCAAAAAGATGATGAATGATCTTATTTGAGGGTGTCAGACAAGTTTCATTGTTGAACAATTCCTAATTGTTCTATAACTCGCATGTGAGTGCATGCATGTCATAGAATTTCTACATGTTCAAAAAAGATCTACATCGGCACCTTTATAAGACAATCTTTTAGAACCACTGATGATAATTTTAAACAACAATGAAATCATCATTGGACCACGCTTATGGAGACTATAACAGGCAACACATTCGGGAGACACCATAATGCATAATAAACTGGAATATTGAAAAACTTCATAGGATGAATTGCACATATTCCTTTTGTTTTGCACAAAGAGATGAATTGTACATATTTTAAAATGCCAACATAAGATGCACGACTGAGGCACCTCCCTATCGGCCTCTGACAATCCAACAGGCAGATCCATCATCACACTGCACTACAGAAAAAATGCATTTGCATAATTGAAATTAATGGTGCAAATCCAAAATGTCCTAAAGAAAAATATGCTTACCATGTCCTTTACAAAGGCTCTTTTACTCTGTATGACTACGACGACGAAATATTCTTCTTACAAATTGCTTTTCTTGGTGATATCTATTTGCAATGACCGATAATTAGAAGCAAAAACAAAACATCAATTACTATGACTACATGGTTTAGGATGGCATCAAGAAATACAAAAATGGAACTATTACTAGTTTTCTTAAATGAAACCAGGATCCAGAGTCCAAATTTCCGCTTTTGTTCCAGCTCCTCCCCTCTTAGTTAATCATTTTCCCCTCTTCTCTTTTCCTTGATCATTGAAAAATTTTAATAGCCAGAATTTACAATCAAAACTGATGAGTATTGGTTTTGAATTATAGATATGGGGCTGGTTGTCAGAACCATCAGAAGTGACAATGCCAACTTGACATACACATTCTTGTAGGCTTTGATTTCAATTGTATGACAAAAAGATTTTGCATCAGAACTGAAGGCCACAAAGTTTGGGCAAATCGTCAAAATAAAAATAGGAAGGAAATTGGAATTGGACTTGTAGAAGGCATCAAAGCAATACTATGAAGAAAAGAAGTAAAGATTGAAGTTAAACATGAACCAGGCAAAAAGTGTTTAGTGGGAAAGATTGGAGTTAAAACATGAATCAGGCAAAAACTGTTTAGTGGGTGAGTTGGGGGTTGGAGAGCACCAGCAGGTTCCATTTGAATGTTTCAATCAGTTGCATCAGGTTGGCCACAATGTCAAGGGTTTTTGAGGTTTGTTTGGGAACCAATCACCCTCTTACGATACTCTAATCAAGCTACTTGTTTGGAGCCACATTTGTAACTTCACAAGGGCAAGTAGTTTGTAAGAAGCCACACTTTTCTTCTCTGTCTCTGTCTCTGTCTGTCTGTCTGTCTCTCTCTCTCTCTCTCTCTCTCTCTCTCTCTCTTACAGACCAAGGATCAGTGATGACACAAGGGATAGCTTTATATCTAGTTGTTATGTTGTAGGCCAGTCTGCACAGTTTCTACCAGTTCAAGAAGTTCAACAGATGGAAAATTATGTGGATGAATTTCTGGAAAAGAGAACTAAATGGTGTTGAAAACAATAATCAAAATAATCTACTCAAAAAGAAGAGAAGAGTGCTTACATTACAATCGCTGAGAAGCCGAAGAACAAAAGACCAATTGAGAAGTGAACGAAAAATGTTGGCCAGAAGTTATCTCGATCCAGAAACAGTTGTTCAGATATAAGTGTAACGGCACCAGAAATTAGCAGTAGCGTCCAACCTGATGGTAAGCAAAGCCTAAAGGAAAAGGAGGTGGAGTCCTGTAAAAGAAAAATGCAAGGATCAGACATTACCTCAAATATAATAATACCATGGAATGGACGATTCCTGATAAGGAAAGTTCATATCTACCTGAAAATAGTTCCTGATGAAAACTCCAGAATAAATGATTCTTGCTAACATGCCTACAAGAAGTTAGGGAAGACGGGTTTAAGTCAACACTTAAAATTGGATATTGTGGACCCATTTTTCCGATTTACATTGAATCAAAAGGCATCATATTGGTTATAAAATTTGATGACACGAAAAAGACTTGCAAAGGATGCCCAAAAAAGTTGATTGACTTTGAGGAAAAAAATTACTACGCAATTATGAGATACTTGACTGATTTTATGAACAGAAGAATGTGGATCTATAATCTGGTAGACTGAATATCCAGGCCCTAAGAATTTATATAATGATTGGACTATATGCACAATGTTCCTTCTGCTTTTTAACCCCTAAAAGGGAGAATGTTTTAAAATAGCTGCATCATGTGAGCTTGTCGGTACTCCCTATCCAACAAGATATAAGCAAAACCATAACCATGAATTTGTTGTGATCCATCTATCTGGGTGATACCCAAACTTAATTCCAATATCAAGCAACATCATGCTTAATATCATGTTTCGAATACTTCTTGCGTTTTTCTCCAGATAAGATATTGAGAACTAGAATACCAAAAAATTGAGAAGCAGAGATGCAACAAGGATACTTAATGAGTTAGCAGCTACCAGCCCAACAACTCCTGCATAAGGAACCAGGATTAAATTTAGCAGGATGGAGACCCCAGAAAACAAGAGCATAAAGAAATTTGACTTTTGAAGTTGTAAGTTATCTGCAACTGCATGCATAAATGCTTCGGATGTTCCTGAAAAAATAGAAATTCCCAACATTTAAAGATATTGAAAGCTGGAAAAGAAACATCTCTAAAATAATAACTTGATCTTCGGAGAAAACATATAATTAGCAGGATGAAACTTCATCCACGACAACTAAGTTCAATGCAACAATGAAGCTGAAGGAAGTATGACTATAGAAACGAAATATAAGATAAAGACAATTAAGTACCACCCAACTAGGTAGTCCATTTGAAACATGGATGCTACACGGTAAGTGGCATACAACTGGGAAAGCAACTCAAAACTCTTATGCAATCTTTTTATCAATACACATGCAAAAACATAAGCTCCAAAAGAAACTAAACAATATGCACCTCATTGACAAACCATTTTTCATACTATCAGAGGACCTCAATGGAGACAATAACACAATCACATAAGCTGAATGGATAATGAGTCAGGCCTAAACCAGAATTGCTTGGAGTTTTTCAGCCCACAAAGTGTTGGAATTACACGAATCAATGGATTTGGAAGTCTATTGATAATTTAATAAAAGGTGGCAAATATCTGTCACCTTTCCCACATGAAAGGAGTGAATTTATGCCATCACTGATAAACCATATGGCTTCTTTGTTTCATTCTAACCATTGGCAATAGCTAAACCTCTCCCAGTGTCCAAGGCAAAAGGGTGTGCTTTACTGAGGCCATCTGTTGAGAAGGTTTTGCGTTCAACCAATGATTCCCTGCAATACTTGTTCCTGTAAATTGTGCCCTCTGTTTTCAACTTAAGGTTTCCATGAATGTTGAAGCTTTCCACCAATGGGATTTGCATTTACTGATGGTTTTGCATGTGCGTTTCCCAAGGAAGCACTGGATGCCGTTCTCTTGGGAGATGACTGAATTTTGTGCTTGTTGAGATTTCTGCAAGAACTTGCGTAGCACTAGCATGTGCACAATGCTAACATGCAACCAAGCATCCCAGTGTGGTCAAGAATTCTCACGCAGCTAACTCACACAGATATATGGGCATTCCTTGTGTGTGTACGCATTATGATTGTGTCAAAGATCTTAAAATCAAGTTGTAGAATTTGGAGTCTGCCTCTAGGGTTCATGTAATCATGGCAAACAATACCAGTCATTATCTCATCCGATAAGAGGTTATCTAACTTTGGAGATGATGTAAACTTTTGCTTAACCTTGGAGAAAATCTAAATAGTTGAGATAATGTAAAATTCTCGATGTGCAGATAATGTAAATTCAGCTGACACCCTCATACTGGAGGATTTTCCTGTAATGGCCATAAACTAAACCCAACTTAGTATGGCAACATAAACTCAATCGAACATGGTTAACACACAGGTTTGGCAAGTGACCCCTCTAGATGAATCCAACTAACCAAGTAAAAAGCCCCTTGGGTGCAGAGAGACTTATTTGGAAGTTGTAAGATGCAGGTGATTCAAATTAATGTGGCATTGGGTGGGGGTGCTTTTGTGCAAATTTCATAGCCGCCACCAGCTGAGATGTGGGGACATCTCCAATGCAATGTTAGGGAATGACCCCTCTTCCCTTCCCACTCCTCCAATGTCCCCTCCTCTCCTGACCTCACTCCACTATACCCCAGGCCTCATCCCTCCTCTTCCTGAAAGCACTCTCCCCCATCTTTCCTCACCTTCCCTAGCTCTTCCACTACAACAACCCAGAACTTGACCCGAGCTTCATTGACAAAAATTGGCCTTAACATCTAATTGAGAAAAACAAATGTTGGTCATGGTCCTATTAGACACACAATGAGCATCCAAAATGCTTAATCAAGTAGTAATTTTCAATTCTTATAAGCTGCCACTCAGTTCCTAAGTGTATGGTATGACCATTTTTGGGACGTTACAATCTCCCCACTTAAATAAGCAAATGTCCTCATTGTGACTTAACTGATACACTCTTATAGTGTCAACTCCACCTCATGGTGCACTCTAGGTCATCCTAAGGGTAGCCCTTTTCCCCTACTAAAGGAAGCTTTGCTCTAATATCATTTCTAATGGCTCAAGCTCAGACTCGAGTTTAATTAGAAAATCTTAACTTTTGCAGCTTGTTATGTGTGGGCCTGTTGAACTCATAACCATTCAATCGCTCAAAATACTTAAGCCTAACTTTTTTTTTTGAAAAAGGAAAGGGTAGTTATCCAAAGTGATAACTACCCAAAATTTTATATATTAGAAACAAACATAAACAACATTACAACAGGCAGACACAAGGGTCCCCCACTCACAAGGATTCAGCCCAAAGAGAAAACAAAGAGTCAATAGACTCAACAAAATTCTCTATGTAAGGTTTCTGGCCCTGGAAAACCACCGCATTTCTGCCCAACCAAATTCCCCAAAGGACTGCCAACGGCCTGGTTTTCTCCTTCTTTGTACGGAAAACAAACCGTCCGCCAACACCACCTCCACTTCTGAAGCTATGCCAGAAATCCTCAAATAGCCAATACTCCCACCACCTCCCACCCATCCTGCCCCAAATCTGCATCACAAAAGGGCAAGCGAAAAAAAGGTGGTCAACGTCCTCCTCACCACCCCCACACAAAGAGCATACCTTACATTCACCAGGAGCCCACTTTGCCCTCCACATCTTAGTCACCAGCCTTCTCCTCCTAAGCAGCCAGGCAAAAATCTTAACCTTCAGCGGACACGTGGCTTTCCAAATCTGTCTGCAGTCCCTTACCAGATCCAGCTCCACCTCTGGACCACCAGCGGACAACTTCTTGTATGCGGCCGTAACTGAAAACTCACCTTCATCCCAACCAAACATGTCCGTACCAGCCGTCGGATGCAGTCCCTCCAACTCAGCAAGTAAGGTCTGAAAATCAAGCGTTCTCGCAACTGATAGACTACTAATGAAGCGCGAGCACCACCCATCCTCCCACACCTCAGCCACAGACGCCATCTTGTCCTGGGATAAGGCAAACAGTCTCTGAAATCTTCTACAAAGCGCTCTATCACCGGTCCAGTCATCCTACCAGAACCTGAAAATCTCCCATGTTCCCAACACAGGGACAAAATAGTTCCTCACCCTAGGGGCTACCATTGACAAGCCTTTCAAGAAGTGAGAAGCATCCCTAGGAGGAAACACTAGGAGATCCCAATGCATCAGACAGCCATACGCCATCTCAAACACCTTGCCCAACAAATCCCCCCTTCCTTCCAACAGGCACTCCACCCATTTCGCCAACAGACTGTCATTTGATCTCCCCAGATCCCTCACACCAAGCCCCCCGTCTTTCAGCGGTCTGCAGACCTCCTCCCAAGCAACCAACTTGGCACCCTTTCCACTCGTCCCCTGATTGGACCAAAAGAAACTCCTCATAGTTCCCTCAATCTTTGCAATCACTTGTCGAGGCATCTTCAGTACAGAAATGAAATACGACGTCATCGCCGACAGAACCACCTTGAGCAGGACCAACCTCCCACCTCTAGACAAAAGCCTGGACGCCCACCCCTCCAGCCTCCCAACTAGCCTCTCCACAAGGGAGGTCCAGTCTCTCACCAGAATCCTCCCATCCGACAACGGTAGGCCCAAATACTTAATCGGAAGTTTACCCTGCTCCGTGTCAAGACCTAAACTGCAACCCCTCGCCTCTGTCTCAGTCATGTTGAAAGGGACAAACTTCGACTTAGCCAGGTTAATCTGCAATCCGGACGCCTCACCCAGTAAGAAAACAAGGAACCTCAACCTTCTGGCCTCCTTTTCTCCACCTTCAGTGAAGATCGTATCATCCGCATACTGGAGCAGTGGGATACTCGTCCCATCCCTCAAGGAGAAACCATTCACCAGATGTCTCTCACACAACCTTCTCGCCGCCCTAGCAAGAGCATCCACGGCAATCACAAAGAACATCAGGGCCAGCGGACAACCCTGCCTCACCCCCCTCCTAGGTTGGATCCAACCCCCAGCTGGGTTTCCATTGATAAGAATCGAGAAAGACGTCGTGGTGACGCACCTTTTCATCCACTCAATCCACACCAGTGGAAACCCCCTCCTCACCAAAGACGCCCAAAGAAACGACCACTGGATCGAGTCGAAAGCTTTGCTGAAATCAACCTTCCATAAGAAAGCCTTCTTCTTATCTCTTTTCCAGGACGAAAGGATTTCCGAGGTCATCACAAAACCCTCCAAAATATTCCTTCCAGGAACAAAGGCCGTCTGCACCGAGTCTATAATCCCACCCAGCGTCCTCCTCAATCTATTTGCCAGAAGCTTCGCCACCACCAGGTAGATAGCATTCGAAAGAGCTATCGATCTGTATTCCTGAATCTCCTCAGCGCCCTCCCTCTTCGGTAACAAGAACATATAGAACCTATTTAGCCTATTAAAACCCAAGTTACCCGTTCTAAACTCTTGCACCACTTGCATTACGTCTTCTTTCACCACCGGCCAGAACTCTCTGTAAAAGGCAACCGGAGAGCCATCCAGCCTCTGACATCCATCCGCGTTCAACCCCCAAACTGCCTCATGAACTTCATCTTCCCCAAACGATCCCGTCAAGAAGTTGGCGTCTGTCTCCCGGATCTGTGGTATCCCAGATCCTACCCACCTCCACCTTTCCCCCCGTCTCCACCCCGTAAAATCTCTCAAATAACTCGCAGCTGCCCCTCCCACCGCCTCCCTTCCTACAAACTCCTCCCCATCTACCACCAATCTGTCAATCCAATTCCTCCTCCTGCCCGACGCAGCCATATGAAAAAAATGGGTGTTGGAATCACCCTCCTTCAGCCACTTCTGCCTAGACCTCACCCTCCACTCCACCTCTGCTTTCCGGTCTTCCTCTTGAATCACCTGAATCTGCCTCGCTCTGTAAACCCTGTCATCTTCTGAAAGGAGCCCAACATCCTCTACCCTGTCCAGGTGTGTAATCGCAGCAAGAGCCTCCTTTTTCTTCCTCCCGTGTTCCTCCCTAACCTATTTGATGTGAGTCTTCAAGAAAGATCTCAAATCCTTCAGTTTCGCTTACAGTCTGGCAGCCGCCGACCCATTCGCCTGAGATGACTTCCACCGTTCCTCAATCAAACCCCTAACGCCCTCCTCCATGAGCCATGCTTTGTCGAACTTAAAGTGCCATGCCTCCATTCCTCGTTTGACGCCTACAGCAAGGGGGTGTGATCCGAGAACAGGCGCTCCAAAGGCCTAACCTCCGCCATCGGGAATAATTTTGCCATCGCCGTCGAAGCCAGAAATCTGTCAATATGGGATCGCTACTCTCCAGAATTCCTCCAAGTGTAGAGACAGGACAACGGAGGCATATCAACCAGCCCCTGGTCTGCCACAAAGTCTGCAAACACCTTAGAGCCCTGGTCCAAACCTCCTCGGTAGCCCGGTCTGTCTTCAGCCCGCAGAGTAACGTTAAAATCACCACCAATCAACCAAGGAACCCCCTGGAAAGCTGCCGCAACCTGGTTCAGATCTTCCCATAAGACCTATCTTCTCCGACCCTCCGTCGGACCATAAACCGAGGAAAAGAGCAAACACGTGTCGTCCCGACGCCTCTGAAGTCTGACAGTGACAACGTGGGATCCAACCAGAGAGTCCAGCAAGGAAAACTCCTCCCTCCACCCCACAGCAATTCCTCCCGCACTCCCATCCGCATCCAGGACCAGGAAACCCCCACAACACCCTCCCCCCACCTCCCTCCACAACCTTCCATCACAGCTTCCCCACTTCGTCTCTTGGAGAAAAATCACATCAGGTCCCCATCTCTGAATATACCCCCGCAAAACAGCTCTTCTCGACAGGTCATTCAGACCCCTCACATTCCAGGACAGGACCTTAGTCATGAGGTCTTCCAGGAGTCGCCTCCAGACGTCAGTCGTTTAAACCCCATCATTTCTGCCACATGATCCTCTTCTTCCATCAACAAACGTTGGACCTCCTGGCTCCCCTCACCACCACATACCCTACTTTTTCGCCCCGCAGTCTCCAGACCACCTACAGCCAACAACTCCCCGCCGCCAACACCAGCCCCCAGCAACCCAGCCTCGTCCCCAAGCAGCCCAGCCGCCTCATTTGTCCTCTTCTTCGCCCTTATAGCCACCAACCCCCCATCTCCACCACTGCATCTGCCACCTGCCGCCCCACTGCCACCTCCGGAGCAGACAAACCTCTGCCGCCACCCCCAGCAGATGCCGTCGCTGGCGACCCGACGCCACCAGACGTACCCAGCCCCTCCGGCGACCGACGTCGGTCGACCCCAGCCACCCCCCCAGACGAGGTCTTCCGAGCCAGCCCCCTACGATATGACCACCGTGGCCGGTAGAAGAGTCTCTGCGAACTAGGCAACCTCCGCTCCCATCGTCGCCTGCTCCCTTCTCCGCCAGTCACGTCCTATCCTGCCGCTCCCTTCTCCGCTCGGATCGGACCAGCCAAAGAGCGCCTCGAACCCTTTCCAGTAGCATTCCGCCTCTCCTCCGCAGAGACCTGGGGGCACGGGGTCGCGCGTGCAAGAAGGCCCTACCTGGCATCAGCACCGGAGCCCTCAGACCCCGTAACCGGGTCACGCACACCCGACTCGAGTCCGCCAGCCACCACTCCTTCAAAACCATGATTCAAAATGTCGCCGCCAGCACACCCGCATTCAGCAGGGTCACCCGGCCTTAGCACCGCATTCACCTCCCCCGACCCCTCCGCAAAGATCGCAGCGGCTCTCCGCATCCCCGCCCCTTCGCCTGCCACCAATTGCACCACGGGAATCGCAATCGCCCCAAGATCCCCGCCGCAATCTTCGCCACGACCCTCAACCTTCCGGAGAGCAGTCCGGCCCTCCTCCGCCCGCCCGCCGCCGCTTCGCCACCCACCACCTCAGCAAAAGATCTAGGGTTCTCGGAATCCCAAGAAATACGGAGGAGCCAGGCGAAGTTGCCCCACCTAAGCACCGACCTCTCCACCAATCGCTGCCCCGACCTCATTTCCACCCAAGCCTCGATCCGCGATAGATCAACCGCCTTCAGGCCGAGGCCCCCCGCATCCACGCAACCTTGCAAATGGGGCAACCACCGCCGCCGCCACCTCCGCCGTGCAGAGGAAGAGCGGAACCCCTCAATCAAGACCCTCCTCCTCACGCCTGACGGCGGTCTCTCCGCTAAAGCTCCATCAGACCTGACCGGCCACCGGCATCTCACCACACCACCAACACACCGGAGCATCCTGAAAACCAACCGCCTCAACTCCACCCGGCTCAGACCCAGCAACACCATCCGCCCACCTCCCAGAGAGGCCACACCTAATCGACCTCCGTCGATCACCAAGTAGCCGGCGACCGCCTCCCTCAGGGCCTCCACCTCCACCAACCCCTCCAAAACCACCGCCACCAGCACCGACGACAGCCTCCCTTCCAGCGCACCCATCTCCTCCGACCACGGCGCTTCGACCTCCACGAGGGGCACCCTCTCCGGAGGGGACGGAAGTGTCTCCCCTCCCCCCGAAGAGACCACCACACCCAACCTCCGACGCCCACAGCCTGACCTCCGATGACCCAGAGCGCCGCATCGCAGGCACCGCACCGGGTCCCTGCACACCGCCGCCAAGTGCCCCTCACCAAGGCACTTGAAGCATCTCACCGGCGCCGCATCCTTCCTCGACCTCCTGCCCACCACCGTCCAGCCCGGGCCAAACCTCCCCGCCCTCGTCGCTAGACCTCTCTCTCTCTCTCTCCCTCTCTCATTTTTCCCTGTTTATAGCAACAGATCACACGTCCTATGTGCACTCTCGTCTAAATATCACACCATCTACTTAAGCCTAACTTATCAAATAGTAATTTTCAATCCTTTATAATCCAATATGTAAATTTCTTGAGTTTCCAATGTGACACTATTTTTGGGATGTTATGTCCATGCCATCCCAGGAGTGGAGAGGAGGTGAATCGGCAACTCTCAGAGGAGGCCTTGGGTAGGCAACTTCTATTGTTGTTTGTCATGGGTTGGTGGTGTTGGATACCTCGTAGGTATACCTAAAAGAAGTCCTAACGTGAGGTTCCCATCACTTTAAAGTATTGTTTTTACATAGAACAAAGGGCTAAGGGTGGAGAATTGTCATGCAAGTCTGGAGGCAAGTTCTTGGACAATCCACTAATGTAAGGTAAGGAGCTGCCATCTCTTGATGCATTTTCATAAATTGCACCAACTGGAATTGAAAGGAATGATCGATGTCATAGTTAGGACCTTACGTCGTTACTTTTCACTTAATAAGTGTGAGGAAACAGACTGTTATCTTTAAAATAAATTAATTAATTTTTATTGGTCAAAATCAAGTTTTTCGTGGTTTTGATGCTTTGTTGATGAATAAGGTATCTATGTGTTTGTTCTAATATTACTCAAGCATTTTAATGGAATCAAAATGTGAGGGATAGACTTCGAACTGAAACTTCCACAGTCAGGCCATCCATTTACTATCCGACCAATCAAATAGGTGTTTTACCAATTGGATAGTGAATGGAGGCTCCTGATTGTGGGAAGCATCTCCTCATGTCAGCTTCTTAGTGGTTCCCTTGTTCAAACTATTTATATGAATTGTGGAATACCTTGCACTATGATTCATGTTTCATGACAATTTGGGAAAGGCAGATGTTAGAGATCATGGAGATCTCATGATCTCTACCAAGAACATTGTCAAGTTACATCATTGTCACCCTTCAAAAAAAAAAATGTTGCATCATTGTCAAGGACCTATCAATGCCATGTTACAACAAGTTGCAGATGATTAGTCAAGTAGTTCACAACAGTGATTAGTCTCTCCCTGTGCAAGAAGGCTCCATTTTCCATGCCATGAATCATGACTCATACAAATCTCTTCGTATCTTAAGGAATGAACTACGGAAGGACAAGACTTTAATGTTGGAATGGGAATATAAGATGAGTTAGATACCTAAGGGATAATTCAATTAGAAGCACTAGGTTTGTTTTCAAGTAATAAGCCTTGAGTAGAAGCCACATCCCCTTTTGTACCTTATCAATTTTTGTTTCCTTCTACCAAATTTAGTTGGGCTATTTTCTTTCCTACCAAGGCACCTCACATTGCTTTCATAACCTACCTATTAGGTCAAAACACCATACCACCCAGTATGTAGCATGCCCTACTTGCACATTTTGGAGCTCTGCACACGGGATTGGCACCTAGTCGGTCATTCCACCTGATTCTAGCCATGTTGGCCCAGATAGTATTTGGAAGACTTCCTCCTGCTGAACTGTAGAGAGGAGGCTATTGCCTATGCTGCTTGGCACTTCTCAAAGAGGACTAAGTTGCCAGAGATGCTCTGAACCAGCAGGGTTTTAGGGTGCTAGCCCCTGAAACTTTTCCTTATTTTTGGGGGATCCAAGTGTTCTTCGTGATGTTAAATATTGTTAGAGAAAAGGTTGGTCTGATGCCAATAAAGAATGAACTTAGATAGGATCATTGGAGGTGATTCAAATACCCGATGAGAAGGCCATGTGATGCACCAGCTAGAAGGTGTAGAACCAGCAGCTTGAAAAGAGGGGCAAAGGAAGACCAGAGAAGGATTTGGAAAGAAATTGCTAGGCATGATCTTAACTTTTTGGATTTTAAATCCAAAAGTGATCTAGAATAGATCTAAATGGAGGCAAAAAAATCCATGTAACCAAGATTACTTAATGTCGGAAGAGGTTGTTGTTGGAGGGAATTTGGCTGCTTGAAGGAGCAAGAAGTAGACTACCATCTGAAGGGCTAGTGTTGAATCCACATAACATTCACGGCTCATACAATTACATGGTTCATGTAAACCAAGTTAATCTTACATTTTTATGCCCACACCCAGTTTTGTGATAGATATGATGCAACATTTCTTGCCAAAAAACCTGATTTTTCATGTGTAGATTGCCATTATATTTGTGATGTGGTTCAAAAGGGAGTTGTCTTCTCTCTCAGAAAAAGGACATTACAGGTATTTTTACAAACCCTCTATCTCGAGCTGCATCCTGCAGATGTCTGTCTAAGCTAGGTGTTATCAATATCTATGCCTCCAACTTAAGAGGGAGTGCAGAGAGAGTATTTTGTTTAGGCTTTCTTTCTTCTTTTTTATATAGTTTTGCAGTATGTAATTTTTTTTTTGAAAAGAGAAAGGGTGGCTATCGGGATGATAAACACCCAGGCAGTATGCAATTTTGCTAATCCTAACCAACCCTCTATACAAAGAATGTTAAGGTCTAAAAATGTGAAGGCTCAATTTGCTGCGGGATAAATAGCCACATCAATACAGGATGATATAGTCTCCATTCCAACTCCCTCCCTCCCTCCCTCAGGTCAAAATATATCTCAGCATAATATCAGTTCCAATGTCGGCATCATCTACATCTAGATGCATAAGACACGCAGTCAACCAGAGTGCCCTCCAAAAATCATTCCAGGTTCTACACAATCCTCTTCCCTCTCTTTCTACATCCCGTTAAACAATGCCTCTCCAAATTTCATTCCACCAGACTTCACTGTTTTTTTGCCATAGCCTTAAAAAACAGCTATTTAGTGAGCACTTGAAAAATTGACGCCATCAATGCCCGATGGAGACAATTTGTACTTAAATCTTTTCTTTAAGAATTAAGAATATTCAGATAGTTAACCCAAGAACCGTGTTCCTTTATAGTGTGAAAAACAAGGGTGTGCTTTGTCAACACATTATTCTAAAGGGGCTTATCATGAATTGGAAGTTTATACATGTGAACATGTAAAATAAGCAATAGCAAAACAATCAAAATGAAATGAAATTAAATAAGTTGCATGGAGACAAAATCTGAAGCAACCAAAACCAAAAACAAAATCAGCACCACCATGTGCTAAAATCAGAGTCAATGGGCTTAGATGAGTATTGCAATAAAAGAAAAATACTAACCGTTCATGGCCAATGCAAACACGTAAATACAATAGTAACGAAGAACAGTTGAAGCCTCCCCATCACTCCATTCTCTACCATTGAGTATTCTAATGAGAGCATAAGAATAACTAGGACCAAAGCCGATAACTACAAGGCCTGAAAAATAATCAGAAAGTTGCCATGTGACTGAAAACCACTTGACTGCATATTGATAACAGCAATAATACAATAACTAATGGAAAATAATACCCTTTCAAAAAAAATAAAACTAAAAAGACAAGAAATTCTTTGACTAAAAGTTACTATCAAAATTCTTAACCCGATGAAGTCCCAAATCTTCTGATGATTTAGCCTGAAAGATTGGTGTCCATTAGTCCAGATTAAGTTCATTTTGAGAGAAAAAATAGGTTCTCTTACTTTGAAATATATATTGAGATAATAAACCCCACAATATATATATATATATATATATATATATATATATATATATATATATATATAGATTGAAATAACTATCAAGATATTTGTAACTTTATTTTATTCAGTTTTTTATGAGATTTATTTAATTTTAGAAGACAAATAGGATTTGATTGACACTATTTTTGTTTATTCTTGTCTAGAGAAACCATTCTAGGGGCATGTCTAGTGGAGTGGAGATCATGGCATTGTGCTTGTGAACTTTCTATTGTTCTGTTTCCATCCACTGAAACATATTCAGATCTCTTCCTTGCTATAAGCACAACATGATCTTGGTTTCTTCTCTTCTCCACCTATTTAGGCTCTTTGAACACGTAGAAATCAAATGATATCAGAAAAATGGATAATTTTAGAGAAAGAGAAGATAATAATCTCCCACATTCACCTGGGACCTCTAAGGAAGCTTCAGGGTCTGGGTTTTGTTCTCAAAGAAAAGAAGAATCCTCCACTAACTCATTTGCATCTTCATGCAAACCCAAATCCTAACAGACAAGAAACTATACATGTCTCCTCCAGCAGATGGATTTACAGATCCTATTCAAATATCATTTTTGAGATTAATGTTCTTCGAAAGTTTTTGGATTTTTTTTTTTTTTTAGAGGAAAAATGACAGCTAGTGGAGGTCAGTAGCCATCAAAAGCATTTCATTAATATAACCGGAACACACTTACATATTTTCCAACTAGAATGTTGAACGCAAGCATGACTCTCTTACAACATTTTCGGCCCAAGCCCTCACTGCCTTAAACAAGGTGAAATTGTGCTAGAGCCAAATTGACCACAACATTGCCATTGCCTTTACCCAACCACTAGTATTTGAATGGACTCCAGTTATAAATGATGCCCGGAAGCCGTCCAAAGATGAACCATCAACCCCAACCAGCTGCAAGCTGGACCACACATAGGAAGAGAAAAGGCACTGCCAAAACAAATGTTTGGATATCCTCATTTGCCAAGCCACATAGAGAGCAAGCTGCATGCTCATCATGCACCCACCGCCTTCAGAAGACCTTTGCAACCAACTTTCCCCTTCTTAGTAACCAACAGAGAAGCTTAACTTTAAGAGGCACTTTCATCTTCTAAAATATGCGACAGTCCATGGCCACTTCGTCATTGATTTCTCCCGCTCCCCAAAGTAGCTTATAAGCCTTAGACATCATAAAGTGTCCTCCAGACCACTCTAGTGGTTGGGAAAGAGAGGAGAAAGCCAAAGATCCATCAACATAGACATAAGCAGTTGGAAAGCTTCTATTCGAGTGATAGATAAACCCCCTACCCAGCATAGGAGATCACAAGGAGCCAGTTTGCCATCCGCCAAACTAAACAAACAGGGAACCACATTAGCCAAACGTCTGTCTCGAATCCAATCATACTCCCAAAACTGAAACATCCTCCCATCACCCAAAGCATGATTAAAAAAGAATGCCACTCTACACATGACTGGAACCAAAGCCCTCCAGAAGGCTGAATCCACACGATGAGACACCACTCTTTCCTGAAAAGAAAGAGAAGCTCCATATGAGTCCTTCAATAGATGTTGCCAGAGTGTCATGTCATTTTGAAATAACTTCACCACCTATTTTGTTAAAAGAGCAACACAGAAATCACTAAGCATGTGGACCCCAAACCTCCATCCTTCTTGGGAGAGCAAATGATGTCCCAAGGAATCAACTGCAGAAGTCTCCTAGCATGGTCGCTTTTGCATCATTTCCAACTTATGGAGAACCTACTTGGGGGGTTAGAACATGGACAACTAGAAAATGGGGGTTGCGATGAGAGCGACCTTTACAAGAACCAATCAGCCTCCTATAGATAACAGCCACTCAATCCACAAGGTTAGACGCTTGCCTATTCTCTCCAAAAGCGATGACCAATCAACAGAAGTAAGCTTTTTACCCTTCAAAGGAAGACCCAAGTAGACAAAAGGCCAGTGACCTCTCATCGTACAAGGAAATTGAGAGGTAGTAGCCACCTCCACTTCGGTCATGTTAGGAAATAAAATTAGATATATAGTTAAAATCTAAAATAAAGTGGAAGCATAAATATCAAAGCATAAAAGACAATTATGGAACGCTTGGGTTTATGTGGAAACCCCACTCACGAGGAGTGGGGAGAAAACCACGAGAGAAGCGTCCTATAGGCGTGTTTTCTCTATATTTCTTCTCAAAGTAAAATCAGAGGAGTACACGCCTATTTATAGGCTATCACACACACACAAAGTGCACACTTTCCAATGTGACACTAAATAACTACTTAATTCTCTCAACACTCCCCTTTAAGCTAGAGCATGGAATGCTCAGCTTGTAACACAAAGAAACCCACTCTACACAGGTGGGAACAAAGGCTGGAGCTGCTGAAAGATCTATGGCTGTCTTTAAAGATCTGGTGCTGATGGCTCCCCATTCAATATCCCTGAAAAGGGTCTTCCTCTGAAGACCTCGAAGTTGCATCTCCCACATAGAAACTGACTGGGCCCTTCCTCAGAGGACCTCGAAAATGAATCTCCCTCTCTTCGGAGACCTCGAAACTTTGGACCTCCCAGAGTTTGATTTCTCATGTGAAGATCAGCTACTAAACAAGTCTGTAGTGGTATCCAATGTTACCTTAACTGCTGGAGAATGTTATTGTGCCTTGGGACTACAACAAAGAAACTACCAAATGAGGGTGACTATAATGGCTTCCACGCTCTCCCTTTCTCCCATACTTGTATGCGAGAAGACAATAATAACAAGAAGAAAATAAAATAATGAAAGTAAGAGAAGATTTCTCCACATCTCCCAAACATAAACCCCCTTTTTTAATTTTTTTTTCGATTTTTCTCTCCATCCTTTTTATTATTTTTTTTCTTCTTTCTTCCCCCTCTTTTTTTTCTCTCTTCTCTTCTTCCTTTCTCTTTCCTCTCCTTTCTTTCTTTCTCGTTTTTTTTCAACTTAAATAAACCAACAGTGCATCTTTTTCCTCCTTTTTTTCTTCCTTTTATGTGCTGCAACAACTAAGGATCCGACGATTCTTCTTTTTTTTATTTTTTCTCTTTTATTTTTTCCTTCTTTTTTTTCTTCCTCTTTTCTTTTCTTCCATTCTTTTCTCTTTCCTTCTTTTTCTGGTTTTTTTTCCTGTACCTCTTCCTTTGTAAAGAGAAAAGACCTAATAAATATATAACCTTAACAAAGGCATAGCGGTAGAAATTTTCACGCTAGTCTTGCTCTTCTTTGGCTTCATCGAGGTCGTGCGAGCCAATTATTCTCCTCGTGATCTCACGCAAGATACCTGCCACGATCTTCGCCGCATGAGATCTCACCTTGACTAGCGCCTCAAATCGCGGTCCACCGTGAGACCTCGCCATCTTCGCACCTCTCGCCTTCATCTCCTCTCACTGCCATCAACGCTCACTTGCGGTTCTTGAGATTTGGCGCATCATCGCTGAGATCTGCGCTGATCGTCACAATCTTCACACCGCGATCTCGCGGCCGCCTCTTCTCCTTCGATGACAACATCTCCAAAACCGCGTGGAAGAGGCTCGTCACCTGCTGCTTCACGCGATCCTCATAGCGAGATCATCGCTACCTTCCTCACTAATCGCACGTGCCAGTTGTTCTCGCAAGATCTTCACCAAGATCATCGTCGCGCCATCGCAAACTCGACACTACGAGATCTCCGTCGAGATATTCCCTGAGCCCTAGTGGTTCTACGCTTCGACTGATGTGGCGATCTCTACTGCCTAAGTCTCCGCCTTCTCCTCGGAGGCCGCCTCCAGCGACCTCTTCTTCCACCGAGTGCCCATGTCAGCCCTAGTGGCGTCACCAACATCGTCGCTGCTCCATGTGAGATCGCCACCAAGATCCACGTCACCTCATCGTTCCCTTAAGCGCCATCGTCGGAAGCTTGTTGGATGCTTAGCCACACTGCATTGTCGCCTTTAGCAGACAACACCCACTGCATCGCACCGCCCAAGGCACCCAGTGGCAGCCCTCGAGGCCCAGTGCCACCGCCAAGGGTAGCTGCGGCCTCTGTAGCGACCTGTTGGGCTGCGACAACACACCACCATCCTGCACGACGCTACAGTCCATGTCGCCTCCAACCTCGGAGCCCTAGAGATCCCACCTCTGTCGCAGCGTACACGGCAAGCTCTACCATCACTGCTTGCCGCGGTGCTGCCACTATCTAAGACCATGCGCTGGCTGCACCTTCTCTTCCTTCTGCATGATTAAGGCCTCCAGATCGAAGTGGATGCCATGAACATAACTGATCCACCACATGAACAAAAAAAGATAAACATGAGAATTAAGATAATCCAAGAAAGAACTGCTCTAATACCAAGTTGAAATCTAAAATAAAGTGGAAGCATAAATATCAAAGCATAAAAGACAATCATGGAACGCTTGGATTTACGTGGAAACCCTACTCACGAGGAGCAGGGAGAAAACCACGGGAGAAGCACCCTATGGGCGTGTTTTCTCTATATTTCTTCTCAAAGTAAAATGGGAGTACACACCTATTTATAGGCCATCACACACACACACAAAGTGTACACTTTCCAATGTGACATTAAATAACTACTTAATTCTCTCAACATATATGTTAAGTCGTAACTACGTGGAAGTCCTATTTAGTCCTTTTATTTTTAGTAGACAAGTTGTTTCTTTCTATTTTAGTCATTATTTTTAGTGGGCAAGTTACTACGATTTCGTTGTATACTTAACCCTAAAGAGGGCTAAGGCCTCATTTTCTTTATAGCAAAATTCACTAAGTTGATTTTCTCAACGGTATCAGAGCAATGATCCTAGATTGATGGTCTGGTATCCTACCAAATATCCATTAAATATGATGATTCGATCACCAAGTAGATCGATGGTTTGGTATCCCACCAAATATCCATCAAATATGATGATTCGATCACCACCAACTTGGTGATCCATGAAGATGATCGACGAGGAGATCACCAACAACGATATCGCGAGGAGACCCAATGGTACCGCCGCCTCCACACCTCAAATCACATGGCCCGCAATGCCGTTGCCACCACCTCTAATCGATCTACGTGGCTTGCAGCGTCGCCAATGCTGCCGATGGGGGCCATTGGTTGGAATCGTTGGACTCTTGTCTTGCTACCGGTAGGAGGAGAGCCCATCGATGGTTTTCTGTTCGTGCCCACATGACGAGCCTTCTCTCATGGGTTACCTTGAAGGTGATGAGGGTGATGAATCTTCTCTCACCACTAATGAAGAGTTTTTCCGTTGTTGGCATGATGAGCTTTCTCTTATGCAACTTGAGTTCATTTTACCAAAGAAAAAGGCAAAATTCAAATAGGATCGGAGTTGGTTTCTCTGTTTTAGATGGATCAAGGAGGAGCAATGGGAGGACCAGACCATGGGTCATTGACTCTGGTGCCTTAATTCATCCCACCGAAAGAGCATATGACTTGCAAAATGTTGAAAGGGCACGTAGAATCTGAGAGGTCCGAGTGGCCAATGGAGCAAACTCTCTGATTTCTGTAGTTGGGAAAATTTAGGTTTCCCCTACTATAAGGATTGCATATGTGCACTGTGCCCCGGAGTTTCCCATGAGCCTATTGTCTATTAGTCGGATCTGCAAAGACCTCTGGTGTAGGGTTATGTTTGATGACAGGCACTGCTACTTCCAAGATAGACGCACCAATGAGATCATTGATGGTAGGATAGAGAGAGTTTCTATTACCTGGACACACCGACACTATTTGCTGGAGTAGTGTCCATAGGCAATGACCCCTGAATTTAGCATAGATGACTCGAGCATCCCTCGATCGGGAAAATGCACCAGATGTATCCCGAGTTACCAACCTTGTTGACCCTGGAGTGCGACGACTATCAGTTGGGGAAGCATCACAAGAGCACTTATTCCCTGAGGCGTGATGGTGTAAGGACCACACCCTTCGCATTAGTTCACTGCGACGTTTGGGGACTTGTGCAAGTATAGACTATAGGAGGACATAGGTATTATGCAATATATGTGGAAGATTATAGCCATCTTACTTGGGTTTACCTAATGAAAGCCAAGTTAGAGATTCCACAGATTATCTAGAGATTCTTTGCTGAGGTACAAACGCAGTACTCTGCCATAGTCAAAGTTTTCCAGAGCGATAATGCTTTGGAACTTCCTTAGAGGGACATGCAGTTCTTTAGTGCCCATAGGACCATTAACTAGACATCTTGTGCTTATACATCCGAGCAGAATGGTGTGGTTGAGTGTAAGCTGAGGCATCTTCTTGATATTGCGTGTACACTGATGATCCACATGGAGGTACCTAGATAGTTCTGGGGTGATGCTATTCTCACTGCTACGTACCTGATCAATAGGATTCCCTCTTTAGTGCTCCACGAATGCATCCCATATCAGGTATTGCATCTTGAATGTGACCAGCCTTTTGCCTTAGTAAGTATTCGGGAGTATGTGTTTCGTCCAGTCGCAGGATAGCCAGGATAACTACTTGCCACGTGCCATAAAGTGCATATTTCTGGGCTACTCACAGACCTAGAAAGGCTACAGATGTTATGACCTTGTGGATAGGCGTTATATAGTAATTGCAGATGTAACCTTTTCTGAGAAGGTACCTTATTATTCTGAAGAGAGCTTTAACATAAAGTTGACTCCCAGAGAGACTCAAGTTTACCATCGCAGATCACCTGCTCCTCCCATTATCCCTATAGTTTCCTCTCCAACTACAAGACAATAGATCCAGAGTGTTGGACCCTGGTGATGACATGCTTGTAGCCTTAAGGAGGCCCAGTAGACCTTGCACTCTGCATCCTCTCTCATTACACGAGGACCTCCCACCTAGAAGGAGAGATTAGACAGTTTGCCTCTGCCATTATCATTGCAATTATTCCTAAAGACTACAACCAAGCTTCCCAGGATCCTAGATGTTGTATTGCTATGGACGAGATGCAAGCACTTGAGTCTAGAGGGCTTTGGGATTTGGTACCCTATCCCTTGGATTCTACTATTGTTGGCTGTTAATGGGTATATAAAATCAAATATCAGGCAGACGGTACGATTGACGGATACAAGGTTTGACTAGTTGCGAGAGGCTTCACCCAAACTTATGGGATTGATTACTTGGAGACCTTCTCACCATTGGCACATTTCTCGTTGATCAGGATCATTATCTCTTTGGCAGTCAACAAAGGATAAACATTGTATCAGCTGGATATCAAGAATGCTTTTTTGTATGGAGACCTGGCAGAGGGAGGCTACATAAGGTAGCCACCTAGAAATCAAGTTTAAGGGGAGTTCGTATGTCGTCTGAGGAAGGCCATCTATGGCCAAGCAGAGCCCAAGGGTGTGATTTAAGCGCCTAAGTTCAAAGATTTAGAGGATTGGCTTCTTGCGATCATCCTCCGATCATTCTATTTTTATTTGAAGGATGGAAGATGCGTCTACAAGCAGAGTTGTTATTCTAGCAGTTTATTTCAACAATGTGGTATTGATAGGTGACGATGAGTAAGGTATTTGTCAGACCAAGGCCTTCCTATAGTCCACCTTTGTGACAGAGGACCTTGGAGACCTATGATACTTCCTCGGGATTAAGGTCGTTGGGAAGGGGCCTCATTTGTCATTATCTTCGAAACAATATACCCTCGAGATACTTGAGAAGGTTGGCTTACTGGGAGCCAAGCCCTCTGGCATTCCTCTTAAGGTGGGACAAGTTGGTAGTACCGAGGAGGATGATCCTCCCTATAAGGATCTCCTTCTATACCTGACCATCACCTGATCGAATATCAGCTTCGTTGTTAGTAGAGCTAGTTAGCACATGCAAGCGACATGCTACAGTCACTGGCATGAGGTATGCCTTATTCTGAGGTACCTCAAAGGAAATCCAAGTTAAGGACTTTACTATAAAGAAAATAGGTCCATGGGCATCATGGCCTATTCTGATGCAGACTATGCGGGGTCTATTGAGGACCGCCGGTCTACCTTGGGATATGCTTTGTTTCTTGGCAAAACAAGAAACAGAATGTGGCCCCCCGTTTTAGTGCTGAGGCTAAATATCACGCCATGGCCCATGCTGCATGTGAGCTCATGTGGGTTGTGGGTTTCCTACAGGATTTAGGTCTGGAGGTGCAGCTACAAATTCCACTCTATTGTGATAATCAGTCGACGACATATATAGCGTCCAACCCTGTTTTCCATGAGCATACAAAACACATCGAAGTAGATTGTCATTTCATCTGAAATACAGTCATGAATGGGAGGATTAGCATACCTTATATCTCAGAGCTCCAGTTAGTAGACATTCTCATTAAGGCCCTTAAAGATAAGAGACATGATTGTCTACGTGACAAGTTGGGACTTGCAGATATCTACGCCCCAAGTTGAGGAATGTTAGGAAATAAAATTGGATATATGTTAAGTCGTAATTAGGTAGGTGTCCTATTTAGTCCTTGTTATTTTTAGTAGGCAAGCTATTGCCTTCTATTTTAGTCCTTGTTATTTTTACTAGGCAAGTTACTGCAGTTTTTTTGTATACTAAAGCCCTCTCTCTATATAAAAAGGGCCAAGGCCTCATTTACTTTATAACAAAAACCACCAAGTTGATTTTCTCAACCGGTCAAATGGAATGGGATGAAAGTAGACTTCATGTGATTCATTGTAAGGCTCGAGATCTGACCAAAAATCCTAACAAGGGCAGCTACATTCTCTGCTTCATGACTCCCCCCCTTCCATACAGAAGAGTGTGTCTTTAGCGTACAGTAATATGAGTAAGGAGGGCGCCATACCCATGTAACATAAACCCTGTGCACAGGTGACCTTCATACACTCTAAAGGCCATGATTGTAAGGGTATCAACAACCAAATTGAAAAGGAGTAGGGCTAGAGGACACCTTTACCTTACCCCATTTTGCAGCTATATCCAAGCACCACTCGGCCTGCCATTAAACAACATGGAAAAGGAAGTATTAGTAATGCAACGCTTCGTCCAATGGATCCAAATCTCTAAGAAGTGTCGTCTCTTTAACACTTCCTACAAATAGCTCTAAGAGATGGAGTCGTATGCGTTGGCAAAATCCTCCTCCTAGAGAAAAGAAGGTGCTTGAGATCTTCGCTAAGCCACCACCATTTCTTCCACCAATATGAAAGATTCATATAGCGAGTGTCCCTGAAGAAATGTGGATTGACCTAGGCTGATCAAATACAGCAATGCACTCCTCAATCTGTTAGCCAAGACCATCGCAACAATTAGGTACACTGCGTTAAACAAAGCAATCGGCCTAAAGTTGTCGATCCCCTCAACTCCGAGCTTCTTGGACAGCAAAAACAAGTAGAACCTGGTGAATCTTTCGAAGCCCCTACTATCAACCATAAACTTTCTGATCATTGCCATAACATCTTCACCAACAATGTTCCACAACTTCCTAAAGAAAAGCACCTAGAAACCATTGGAGCCAAGTGCACCTTCCACTTTCAAGCTACGCATGGCTGCCACCACCTCTTCATAGACATCTCACACCAATTCCACCTGCATGACCTCATTAAGAGCTGCCAATCCCACCTCCCCCATGCGCCAACTCCCCAGCACTCGACGACATGTAAAATCATGGAAGTGTTGCTGAAATGCCTTACAAATCTACTCCTTGGTCGAAAGCACCTCTTCCCCAACAATAAGGGTTGTAATGCGGTTCGACCTTCTCCTAGCGTTGGCTAAAGGTGGAAGAAGCGGGTATTAGAGTCCCCTTGATTAAGTCACAACTGCCTGGACTTCTACCTCTAGTCAATTTTTTTCTTAAGGCCTTCATGTTGAACCATTGCATGCAAATGACATCTCTCATGTAAATCAATCTCCAGGAGTGACTTGGAATCCTCGACCCTATCCAAGCTAGACACCCTCTCTAAGGATCGAGCCTTGCCTATTCCCTCCACTGCTTCCATTCGTTCTTATATACCATTAATGTCGCCCAACGATGTTGGATCCTAATCACCAAATTCGTGTAGTAGAATAGGGAACCTCCCTCCATTTCTACCTGACGAAGTCCTAAAAATTCATCTCCAATAACCAAGACCTTTGAAACTTGATGTGGGATGTAAAGGGTATGCCTTCATTGCTACTCTACACTAATGGCGTATGATCCAAAAATAGCCTCATCCTCGTGTGACATCAACCAGGTGGAAACGTTCTGCTAGATCCATCGAGAATCTATCAATTTTTATCGGGAGGCTGAAGTGTTCCTCCAAGTATAGGTGGCAACAGACAAGGGTACATCAAAAAGCTCCTGGTCATCCACTAGCCCAGCAAAGAGATTTGTGGCCCCATCCACTCTACCATTAAGCCTATCTTCCGAGGATAGTGTAACATTGAAATCGCCCCCCACAAGCCAAGGCCTCCTATCCGCAAAGATTGCAGCATGTCGTAGTTCTTTAAATAAAACCTATTTAGCCCCATCGTCACACAGCCCATACACCGATGAGATGATGAGACCCAACCCATCAGACTTCTTAATGAACAAACCTATAACCACCCTCCTCCCAACCTCTAATGCCAACAGATCAAAATTAGCCCCATTCTAGGCCAAGAGGATTCAACCCGATTTTCTTGTCGCATCAACCACTATCATTGACTCAAGATAGTCTCCACCAATATCTCTTCTAACTTTGGCACCCATCTCCTCAAGGTAGGTTTCTTCAAGTAGAGCAAAGTCAACTCTCCATTCAAGCAAATAATGCCTCAACATGGTCCTTTACATGGAGTCACGAAGGCACCTTGATGTTCCAAGAAAGAATGTTAATCATGAGGAGATTTAGTACCCCCCCCCCCCCAAACCTTCCTTGTATGAACAACCTTGACCACTCAATCATTAGGACTACTTGCATCCTCTGATGAGAACATCATCATAGGCCCTAACTAACTACATTTAGTCAGATATGATTGATAAAAGCTCATACATAATCATCTGAGGGTCGTAACTCCGCAGTGCTCTGATTTGCGAGAAGAACGGGAAATCAGGGTTAATTCTGTAATTTTAACAGCATATCATAAACACAGATTAACCACGGGGTTTGTCAGGGATTAATTAAAGGTCAAATGAGCATTAAAGTCCAATGAATGGGTCCATACAGACAAAAATGGGATTTCACGTGTTTCGAGAACCACAACACACAAAATCCTAATTTCAGACCTAAGAAGTTCTCGTTATGATAAAATTCATCTAAACCTCCTAAAATTCACAGAAAAATATTCTGAGAGGTTTAGTACCCTTGGTTTGACCATCTGAACCCATTTTGACCTTGAACAAAGTTTCAGACAAGATTTTATCCTAATTTAGGCTTCTATACAAATTACCCAGTAAAACATGATCAAAACTTAAATCCAACTTCACCATTAGATTCCTTGGGTACAAATTAGATTTGTACCAAAATTTAGGCCCAATCAGAGTCCATCTTGACCTAGTTTGCATAATAGTCCTTTAAATCTCTGTTTCTTCAGTCAGGCCCCTAACTTTCAAGCTATTTGCATTTATGATCAAAGATCTCTCTTTGATTACTCAACCAAATCCCTCCAAATTTGAAGGGATTATTCTTTAGGAGATTCCTTATCGTTTGGACCAAATCATGGGCTTTGATTCGCATCATGGAGCTCGAACGAACTCGGAGAAATCAAGGATCTTTCTCCCTGATTTCACGACCAAGACTAGCCATTTTCCTTATCCGAAGCTCATCCTGAAGCCCTATAAAGGACCTCCTCTCCCAGGCCGTTCTCCTTAGCTCAGAAAAGACCGAGATACCTCCTCTTCTCTCTTCTCTGGTCGTCTGTAACTCGAGCTCCTTCGAGCTTCTCCAACACCTTCCTTCGACCAGCCTGTCCTCCCATCTTCTTCGCGACCGTCGCAGGCCAAAGCGCGGCCACTCTCCACCTCTCCTTCCTCGCCGTCGTGTTGCCGTCGCCTTCACCTTCTTCGGCTCCAGCTCATCATAGCCGGATGCCATCACTCACTCTCTCCTTCTCTAAGTCCCCTACTCTTTCCCTCTCTCTCTCTAGATCATTTTTACGCCCTTAGATCCTCATTTCAACCGCCGTTCACCCCTCCACTCCGTCATCTTCCTCACAACCGGTAAGGACTCCGACGAGCTCGCGCCGACGCTTCACCACTCCAAACACCATGCCACCACCTCCACGAGCTCCACCTCACCTCCCTGCACAAAATCCCTCTACCTATTTTCACTTTCACTCACTCCATGATTCCCCCGAACTTCTCTATCCACCTTCCCCGTCACCGTCCAAGCACCTCATGTCACCATACACCCCAAGCACACCACCGTCATGTTCCTTAGAACACGGCAAACCTCCTGAGCATACTGATTGGGGCGTTTAGCCTGTGTTTTGCATTTCAGGTACATCGCCAGACAACTGTCGTCGCCACCATCTTCTCCAGCTCAGTTCGCCTCTCTCCCGCTTCCACTCAACCTACTTCGACCTGCACTCGACGCAGAACGAACCTCGAAGACCACCTGGGTCTTTAATTGGGCAAGACCTGCAGTAGAAGCCTAATCAATTGAAGCCTTTCACCTGCTGTAGCCGCGTGATCATGTGCGAAGAAGAGCAGTAGATAGTCCCACATTGTGTGGGAAGGAGCCGAAAACAGCATATAAAAGGAAAAGATCCCCTTAGCTCTTCGCCTTTGAGAGCACAAGGGTGAGGTCCCTTACACGCCCCACCGCATGTGCTATATACGCGCTTGTCCATGCGCCCTCGCAAGCAATCACGCCCGCGGGTCTAGGCACTGGATTCGTTTACCCGGATAATTGGGTCCGACTGAGTTATGAGAGAAATTTGAGGGGAGGGTTTTGCTGCCTTGGATTTGTGCCCTCCCCAGTGCTCAACACTTAACCTCTAAAGGCTTAGTGAGGCCCTTGTGCCTTGCTCTTGTGAGAGCCTGGTGCTCCTCTACTACTGCTGTGCCTTGGCTCCTCTGTGGTGTTAAGGTTTAAGGCATCTATGCCTTGGTTCTGTCGACTGATTGGCTACATTGCTCTTATGCTTAGTTGAGCATTACTATTCATTTATTTGAGATAATTGTTGAGCTTAACATTAGGGTTAATTTGGTGGTTTAAACCACCATTGTAACCTCATCTTTTTGCACTTTGACTCTCTGATTTTATTGAAATATTATTCTACATTTTACTTTGGTTTCAATTGCATATTATTCTTGATATTGTGATTAGTGGATTGAATTGTTAATTTGCTCCCTACGAATGACCTCGAACTCAATTCTATTTCCTGAGTTTTATAAATTAGTGTTGTCATGATTTTTGTCCTGTACTACAACACGTATTTCTAAAAGACGATTCTCGCGAATACAACACCCTCCTCCGTTAAAGTAGGCAGAGATTTTTTTTTTATCCATTTTCTCTTATAAAAAGAGTTGTAAAGGACCTACTATTGAGGAAAAGCACGGTTGACTTCCTTTTGAACCATGACTGGATGCCCTACTTACTATTCTTCTACGTATCCCTGGTTGCACAATGTCACCATCATCTGCCCTACCACCAAGCTTAACCGTAGTATGCCCAACTGGATCAGCAGGCATCCTACAAGGAGAGAAGACCCCCAACCCAAAACTAGAGGTCACCACACCCTCTCCACCTTTATGCTGCTCCACCCTAATAGCCTCAAGCAAGGCTTCCACAGCTTTAGGGAGCTCCACCCGGATCAGATCAACCACTAGGAGGTCCTCGACCATCTCACAATCCCCAACTGGAGGGCACATTCTCGATGCAAGATGCTAATCGATGGAAAGTGGAGGTTGAGAGGGAAGAGGCACACCAAGAGAAAGCAAGGTGAAAAGAAAATCCCTACTAAGGCCTCTATCAAGCCTAGCAAAAAGCTCCTCTCCATTATCCCGAGATTAACTCCATTTATCCCTCCAAACTATCCTCCAACTCCATGTTAATTCCAAACACCCCTAATCCTGGGATTTTCATCATCCCACTTTCCAAACACCACAACATGTTAAATCATGGGATAATCCCTCCAAATAATTGCACCTAAGAGGGTAGGAAAAGTTTATCCCTCATCTCTCTACATCAAATTAAGATAAATCTGAGGGGGTTCAAGTTATCCCTTGTCCACCCAAACAGAGGATAGGTAAATCCTATGTCATCCAAACACTACCCTAAGGATCGACGGTGGAGAGGGACACCTCGCAGCTAAATGTACAAAACCAATTGAGGCAGTAGGTGCTCCGCAATGGCCCCATTGGATGTTACCACTTCCCCCCAATGGACTTCCCCATCGCCGATGATCAATGAACGAAACCGAAGCAATTCCACGTCCCCAGGGTTGCACCCACATAAAAGAACCTTCCTCGCTTCCACAATGACAATGCTCACATCCATCAAATGCATGCAAATTCCTGCAACCACCTTCTTCATCTTAGTTGTCGTTGGCAAGCTGCCTAATATATTACCAATGAGGAAGCCGCCCAAGGCACTGGAAATCTCTCGCTACGACAGGTACCAAGGTGCAACAAGCTTCCTCAGACCTGTCACATCCGCCCCACCACCATGCACACTACTCTTCTCAGGCATCCTTGCCGATATGATCCTCCCCATCAGACACGTTCTCTAGCGGTGGTCCACCCCTCGACACCTCAAGCAAACAATGGGGTCTTGACAAAACTTCACAACATGACTGGGAGCACAACAACGATAACACATGACCTGGTCCCTACTACATGAGTGAAGCACCGACCCACCCCCTGGCCACCGTTCTTGTCCTCTCTACACTTCTTATCGATCCTCACCATCACCACTCGCCCCTTTCTCATGCTTTCCCTCACTCTCCATTCTTTTGACCCCAACGGCTTGGAACTTCGTTATCTCTATAGTGCTATGAGGATATATTTGTAATTTTCCTTAAGCTCTCTCTATATAAAGAGAGTTAGAGTTTCTTGTAAAATAGGTCCAACCAGTTCCCTGACGACCCTAGATCAGACTTTACCTTCCCCCCATTTTTTCCTTTGCACAAACCTTTGTTTCCTTTTGATTTCTGTCCAGTCGAAGCTTCTATCAAGACAAGGGTCTAGATATCCTTAAATTGGAGTCAGATAACCTTTGTTCACCCATGCTGCCAGCAGCCACAGGTGTTATTAAACTAGCCACACCCTGCTAAACTCTATGAGGATATATTTGTAATTTTCTTTAAGCTCTCTCTATATAAAGAGAGTTAGAATTTCTTGTAAAATTAGTCTAACCAGTTCCCTGATGACCCTAGATCAGACCTTACCTTCCCCCCTTTTTTTCCCTTTTGTTTTCTGTCCAGTCAAAGCTTCTATCAAGTCTGGGTTCTAGATCTCCTTAAATTGGAGTCAGATAACCTTTGTTCGCCCACGCTGCCAGCAGCCACAGGTGTCATTAAACCAGCCACCCCCTGCTAAACTCTATGAGAATATATTTGTAATTTTTCTTAAGCTCTCTCTATATAAAGATAGCTAGAGTTTCTTGTAAAATAGGTCCGACCAGTTCCCTGACAACCCTAGATCAGACCTTACCTTCCCCCGCTTTTTTTCCTTTGCACAAACCTTTTTTTCCTTTTGTTTTCTGTCAAGTCGAAGCTTCTATCCGACCAGGTTCTAGATCTCCTTAAATTGGAGTCAGATAACCTTTGTTCGCCCATGCTGCCAGCAGCCACAGGTGTTATTAAATCATCCACCACTAACAGCACCTCCAGTGCTTCCCCCACCATAACTTCCTAGGACCACCTGAGGATAGCCAAGTGTTTGCCAATCAGCCAGGCACTAGGGGGTGTCACCAGAAATACAGGGCCACCGTTTGGCCTCACATCTAACCTTTCTTGCTGCCACCAGTCAACCTAAGGCTTGGCTAGGCAACTTCCTGCCTTGTTGCATCGCTGTCGAGTGCTGCCACAAGGGCTAGAGTGTCCAATTGACACTTTTAAAAGGGAGAAAGGTTGACGCTAAACCTTTTCAATTTGTTTGAACCAATCTGGTTAGATTGAATTGGGTTTACGTTGACTAAACCAAGTTGGTGGTCTGAGATCTTCTATTCTTGCCACCAACTGTGACATGATTGACTGCAAATGAACACAACATCCTCAGATTCCTCTAATATGAAAAATACTCCACAGGCATTGGACTCCTCGATGCAGACAGGAGTGTAGAAGAGCATGTTCTTTGGACCTAAGTCAGACAGCTCCAACTATGCTCACTCATTGCAAACATTTTGGATGATGGTGGACAAATATTGCTTGAGTAAGAGCAAGTGAAGAAGGTGGGAAAGAATGCCATTTTGAAGGATAATGCAACCATGACCCATGTATTGGAAATGAAATTATGTAATACAAGATGGCTGAAGTGATGTGGGATACTCTGTGAAATACATGTGGCCATGAGAAGGATTCTAGTTTGGTCTTACAAATACATGATGCGATTTCTTGTTTTACGTAGGAAGGTAAGACTCTTTCTCAGTATTATTCAACTCCCAGGCAGCATTTGGAAAGCTGAATGCTTATAGACTTGTGTACCTGAACTACTCAGAAAGCCTGCTGTGCAGGGGCAATGGTCATCTTCTTGCTAGTTTGGACCAAACTACATGTGAGCACAATTCTGGATGCTTACTTTATAGTCTACCTGACTTACATGCCTTCGAGGACGCACATACGAATGAGCAAACCTGAAATTACACTTCCTATTAGAGCTACAGATGCTCTGATCTCTACAACAGTAGTTACTCATGACAAAGTATGGGCTGGAAAGTTCCACAAGAGGTCTGACATGGTAGAGGTGCGCAAGGTCAATTATGCTTTCCATGCACTCACTGCAACAAGCAAGGTCATACTGAGGACACTTGGTAGGCCAATGCTCGGAAGATCTACTCACATAATAGTGGAGGCCTCTCAAGAGGCAATAGCTGAGACTATCACGATTGCTAGAGAAGAGTATGATGATATAGTCGAAAGGTCAACAAGTGTCATCTTTAGGCACAACTACAGATACTGCTACGTTCAGTAGTCCCTCAGATATGCTAGTTTCTTTCTCTATACCAGTTGATAATAATGGAGACTCAGACTTGTTGGTGAATTCAAGAACATCCAAACACCAATGCATCAGTGGAGGTCAAACAATTCAGTAGTTGAAGTGAGGCATTTCTCATTACCAGTCAAAGGAACCCTGATATGCAACTATCGGATGCTTTACTTGTGAATGTTTTCCTTTGAGTTTGCATTTGTCGTTAGAACTGGGACCTAAACTACCAAGCAGTTCTTAACCCTTTCTCTATTACACATTAGTACATATTAATAGAGGAGATTGGTAGAGTCTACGAGGAACAGAGAGGTACAGATTACTTCAATCGCCACATGTTTCCTATATCACCCTCTCTTCACCTCATCTAGATTTCAGTGGCATCTTCATTAAGTCACCTACTTTTGGATAAATTCTGTCATGTCATTCCCAAGGTATCTCCTGCAACCAAGTTCAGCCATAAGGCTTGCCAACTTAGGAAGAATCACAGAAGCTCTCATCCCTCGAGTCAGGATCCAAGAATTGAGTCTATTTCTTAGTTATCACATATAAATGTCTAAGATCTTGGTTGGATTCCAAACCAGAAATGTTAGTATGTTAGTGTTTAGACACTCCTTGAGTCGTTTGTACATATTTGTTATTTTATATTTCTGCCTGGATATGTACTGCAATTTTTCCTTTCACCCCTCTCTATATAAAGAGGTGTAGAATTTCATAGTTGAATTAGATCTCTCAGTTATTCTACCTTGGTACCAGAGTGGCAATCCTAGATCGACACTCTGATATCCCACCCGCATAAAGCCTCCATAAACAAGAAGCAGCAGATCGCCGCCGCCTACTGATGGTCCGGAGGGGGCTCTTTGCATCGGCGAGGGGGAGCAACACCCCTTAGGGACGCTGCTTGGGGTTTGCCCATGCCCTAACATGCGTCTCGATTGATCCTGAGGGGTTGCGGGTACTCTTGGGATGATTTCTAGGTCTTAGATCTCATGATCAAGAGGCCACTATCTTCCTGATTTCTATGTTTCAAATCTTAAATCATGTTGGTGATGTTTTCCCTCTTTTATGGGCATGATGGCATCATTTACCAGTTCAAAGGTAACATCGAATACCATTACGAATGCAGGGAGTTAAAAGAATCCATTTTTTATTCCTATCGCGAAGTTGGATGAGACCAACTATGGTAGATGGTCTAAAACGTTCCTCATGATAGTTGAGGGACATGATAAGAAACACATCTTAATGAAGACAGAGTCACAGAACAAGACTGAAAAGTACGCCACATGGAAGAAGGATAATGGCATGGTCCGAGCATGGATCATGAATCCTGTTGTGCTTTGGATCAGAGATAACATCATGTACTATAAGACTTCCAGGGAGATGTAGAATTCCTGACATGATACATATTCTCATGAAAAGAATTCCAGCAAGGTCATTGAGATACATCATGAGATTAGCAATTTAAAGGAGGGCCAGTCCTTGTCTTAATATTATGCTACTCTGAAGGGGCTCTTAGAGAAGTATAATGTGTGCAGACCCGTCTGCACCTGTGCTACACAAAGGACATACAGGAGAGAGTTTGCAGTTCCTTGATGGACTTGGGCCTAAGTATGAGGTTGCCATGTCACAAATTCTGATGCTCTCTAAGCTTCCATCTCTTGAGGAGGCATACAACCGGATGACTAGAGTGGCTGTGAATGTATCCACTCCAGATGTTGGGCAGACCTCCGCTTTCCTTGCTACCGGTGGACATGGTGGATGTAATATTCCATCTGCAAGGGGGATAGGATGTGGTCAGGGTCAATCTAGCAAACCTCAAACCATATGCTCTCATTGTAGCAAGGTTAGACATGTCGAGGCTATGTGCTTGTCTAAGCATATGGTAGAACTCCCATGGTTAACCTAGCTGTTTCTTCAGAGGAGTTGAACAATACTGTATTACGTGAAAACTATGATGCGATGGTGCAGCGTCTCGCCCAACTGACATAGCAACCCACTACTTCCACAAATATTGCTGCTTTCGCCTCCTCAGGTATCGTTCCTACCTTAAGTTCCAGTAGTGAACTTTCAATGGCACTATGTGGCTAGTAGGTTCAGAAGCATCTCGTCATCTGAGTGGAGATCAGATTTGTTTTCAGTACCTTCAATTTGTTCCTCTTGGTAAGACCGTTCAGGTGGTTGATGGTAGGTATTCCAGGATTGATGGTTGAGGAGATGCTATTGTTACTCCATCACTGAGTTTGCCAGATGTTTTATTTATTCATGATTTTCCTATTAGCCTTTTGTCAGTCAATAGGATCACATTGTCGTGACATCTTTGATGAATTGGGTTGTACTTTTCAGGACAAGCTCATAGGGAGGACAATTGGTGGCGGACATGAGGAGGGGAGTGTGTATTGCCTGATCTAGACATCTTTTGCTGTTGCATGTCAGGGAGAAATTGCCTTTAGTGCTAATATAGCTCTTCAGTGAAATCGTCGACTTGAACACCCTTCACTGAATAGGCTGAGACATGTCATTCCCCATATTTCGCCTACTGCTAAGATTTATTGTGATGCTTGCCAACTGGGGAAGCATCATTGCTCTAGTTTTCCAGTCACTTCCTCCTAGAGTTCTACTTTCTATTTTGATCTACTGTATATGGATGTTTGAGATCCAAGTAGAGTTTCAGATGGATTGGATCATCGCTATTATTTACTTATTGTGGATGATTACTCTCGCATGTCTTGGTTATTCTTGTTATGGAATAAGTCTGATGTAGGCTCAGTGGTTGAAACTTTTATCATGCAAATAAAGACCTAATTTTCTTCTATTGTTAAGATTGTTCGTTCTGATAATGCACTTGAAGTTTGCACAGCAAAGTTAGCTGCTTTCTACAGGACCCTTGGTATTATTCATCAGACCTCTTGCCCCCATATGTCACAGCAAAATGGGGTAATCGAGATGAAACATCGTTATGAATTTGATGTAGCTAGGACATTACTTATTCATCATAATATACCATAGATGTATTGGGGAGATGCAGTGCTTACTGCTTGCTACTTGATGAACAGGCTGCCTAATTCTGCAATATAGGAGCAGGCTCCTTGGCAAGTTCATTCAAATAAGAAGCTATTTCATGTACCACCAAGGGTGTTTGGTTGTATAGCATTTGTTCATATTTTGGGACCAGGTAGGGATAAGCTTGCCCCTAGAGCCGTGAAATGTGTATTTCTAGGGTATAACAGTACTTAGAAGGGGTACAGGTGTTATGATCCACTATGCAAGAAGTACTATGTAAGTGCTAATGTTACATTTCATGAGCTAGTTCCATACTTCTCCACTGCTAGTCATCAGTTGTAATTTGCAGGGACTCCTGCTCCTATGCCTAAGCCACCAGTCCCTTGGAACAAATACCAGTTACTCCCAAACACCACTACTATAGAGGATTGAAGTGTACGACACAAAGAGCCTACTCATGTATATAGATTGCCAGGTACTTATAGGCAACATGAATGGCGTCAACTACACCCCCCTACCACCTCAGCCACCTTTCTCTTCCCCAGGTCAGGTATATGTTGATACTGACATAACTTGTCTTAGTGGTGATTGTGCAAGTTCATCAGTTTCTTTTGGCTAGCCTTCTAGGGAAGATGTTTCCCATGATACACTACAGGAGACCGAGGTGGAGGATCTTGACCTTCCGATTGCTATTCGGAAAGCACCTTTTAGTTGTGCTCACTACCAGGTTGTTGGGGTAGTATTTACTACCAATTTTGGAAAGTCGTTTACTATGTTTACTGTTGCGCTATCAATCACACATATCCCTACTACATATCAGAAAGCCATGCTTGATCCAAAATGACGTCAAGCCATGGAGGAGGAGATGATTGTCTTATGGGAGCTTACAGATCTTCCTAGAGATAACAAGGTGGTAGGATGTTGTTGGGTCTTTGCACTAAAGTATAATCCAGATGGATCTATTTCTCACCACAAAGGTTGATTGATTGCAAAGGGATTCATCCAAAAATATTGGGTGGATTTCTTTGGCACATTTTCTCCAGTGACAAGGCTTCCTGCAGTTTGCATTCTTCTTTCTGTGCTACGCACTATGACCGGCCATTGCATTAGCTAGATGTGAAGAACACCTTTCTCTATTGCGGTCTCCAGGAGGAAGTTTACATGCAGCAACCTCCTGGTTTTGAGACTAAGGGGGAGTGTGTATGTAGGCTGAAGAAGGCCATCTATGGCTTAAAGCAGAGTCTGTGTGCGTGATTCCATAAATTATCATGGGAAGTACAGGTTATGGGACTCTTGAGATCTTCTGCAAACCACTCACTCTTTGTTAGGAAGAGCAAGGGAGGAGTTGTTGCATTTCTTGTTTATATTGATGATATTATCCTTACGGTGATGATGAAGCTGGGGTAGCAAAGGTCAAGCATAAGCTAGTTGATTCATTCATAATGAAAGACCTAGGTGAGCTAAGATATTTTCTGAGGATTGAGGTGGCACGAAGTAGAGATGGCATAGTCCTTATGCAGCACAAGTATGCACTTGATGCGTTATGGGAGATAAGGATGTTAGGATCAAAACCTATCAACATACCCATGGATCATAAATGACATCTTTATGATACTGAGTCCCATCCTGTTGACAGCGGATCTTATAGGTAGTTGATTGGCAAATTAATATATATTACTATTACTCGTACTGATATCTCCCTTGCTATTGAGAAGCTTAGTTAGTTCATGGACAAACCAACCAAGCACCATTGGGATGTTGCAATGCAAGTGCTTAAGTACCTGAAGAGAGCACCAGGTCGGGGTATCTTGTTTGGCAAAGGAAAGTCTATGACTGTGGTTGGCTATTCTAATGCAAACCATGCAGGATGTATAGCAGATAGGAAGTTGACAACAGGGTTCTATACTTATGTGGCAAGAAATCTTGTGACTTGGAGTAAGAAGCAGCAAGTTATATCTAGGTCAAGTGCAGAGTGTTGTGCCATGGCACAAACTATAGCAAAAATGGCATGGGTTAGATCTGTGTTACAAGATTTGCATGTCCAGGTTGAGGGGCCTATGGAGATGAAGAGCGACAACTGTACTACTACTTATATTGCAAACAACCCAATGTTCTATAAGGGCACCAAGCATGTTGAGGCTAATTGCTATTATACCAAATATCTGATACAACGCAGAGTCATCTTTACCACTTCAATTGCCTCTGAAGACCAAACAGCAGACATCTTCACTAAGCATCTTCTTCATCCTACATTTGATGTCTGTTGTTCCAAGTTGAGCATGATTGACATCTATGCTCCAACTTGAGAGGGAGTGTTGGTATGTTAGTGTTTAGACACTCTTTGAATCATTTGTACCTTTCTGCTATTTTATATTTCTACCTAAACATGTACTGCAATTTTCCCTTTCACCTCTCTTTATATAAAAAGTTGCAAGGTTTTATAGTTGAATTAGATTTCTCAGTTATTCCAACTAGCAAGGACATTGGTATTGTTTCTCCTATAAAAAATTCCTTTCAAGAAAAAGGCTTCAAAAAAAATATCTCATATTGGAATGATTATAAAACATTTTCTAGTTGAAATAAAGACCCAATGCCAATTTAAAGTTTTTAGGGGTTTTGCACTTTGTTTCTATGTGATTTTTGACACTTGTCGGATTCTTCATCAGTGATCAGACTACTCATCTTCACACACTACAGGCTACAGTAGAATGGCACCCCTGAGCATAAACATCATCATATTTTGGACATTGCTGAGATTCAAAGCAGTGTCCTCTTTACTGAGAAATGCTATCTTGACTGCTTGTTATCTAATCAATCAGATGGTGTCGCCTATGTTTGACAAGCAGATTCCCTTTCATATTGTGTATCATGATGCAGAGTTGTTTACAGCTCATCGCAAGGTGTTTGGTTGTTTGACTTTGTTTATCTTAATGGACCTGGCAGCAATAAGCTATCACAAGGGCTATTAAGTCCATTTTTCTTGGGTATTCACGAACGTACAAGTGATACATGCTGTGATCCTAATTGTTCTTATAGTGCTAATGGGCTCATTTTTATACCTCTCCTATATTTTGTACAACCAGGTCAGAGGCCACCACAGGCTCCTCTAAGGGGAGTGACTATCCTAATCCTGTTCCCTAGGAGGATATCCCTGCATTACTTCATCTTTTATGTTCACCTACTATTTTAGCTGATGATGCACCAAATATTGTAGGGGAAGTAGAGGTACAATGGGAAGCCATTGGGGCATCATGGTTAACACATTGGGATTTGCCAACTACCCTTGGAAAGGGCACCAACTCCTGTACTCTACATTCTATATCACCACATATATTCATGGCATTTCTTGGTCCACGGTGTAGATGGCCTATTACAGCTCTTGTGGTCATTTCAGTGACCACTTCTCATAAACAAGCAAATCTAGATCTGAAATGGACAAGGCAATAGGAGAGATGTCACCCCCCTCATGTCTAGAATACTTGAAAACTCATTGACCTACCTTTTAATATAGTGGTATTGTGTTCCAAGTGGGCATCACAATGAAACGGAATCATGCAAGGTACAAGGAATTATTATGGGATAAGGATACAATAAGACATAGAGTGGACTTCTTTGATATTCTCTCTAGTTGCTCACTTGCCAAAAGTTTAGATACTTATCTCAACTCAATCACTAACTTGTCACAAAGAATTCTATCTTCTATGGTGATCTTCATTCTTGGGATCAAAACTCAAAGGAGAGTATCACATAAGCTATTTATGGGCTCAAGTAAAATTCAGGACTATTGTTCCAAAAAATTTCTGTAGTGGAAACACTTGGATTCTGGAGATCGTCAGCCAATCATTCTCTATTTGTGTAGAAGACCATCAAAAGGACAATCATGATTCTAGAATATATGAATGATATCATCTTGAACGATCATAATGCTCAGTGAGTCAATGAGACAAAGAAACATTTAGCCAAGAATATATCATCAAGGACTTGTTGTGGTCAAGGTTTCACACAGCAGACAGCGTTCTTTTTCCTGAATCAATGCAACGCTAAAGGATTCCTGAACCAACTTCTCTTCCAATGGATTCCAAGGTGCATTTTCACAATAGAACAACAAGATCTGTAGATGCTCTCATTTTAGAGGATTGAGAAGTAAACCAGTTTGCTAGATTATTATCTATCTTGATATTTCTTAAGCAGTGAGGAAGATTACTCAATTTATGAAAAAGCTTCCTAAGGTACACTGGGGTATACTAACTATGATAGTCAAGTACTTCACATCCCTTGATATTGTAGTTTACAATGATGTAGATTATGCAAAATAACTTAAGGATGAGAAATCTGACAACTTTTCATACTTATATTGTTGGGATATTGTGACTTGGAGAAGTATCAAGCAAAGGATGATCTCTGGATAGCATATCAAGCTACGACCTAGATAGCTGCAGCTATTTAGATTTTGGTCCATGATGGTCTTTTTATTGATTTTGATGATAGAATTTCCTTATTGGTGCTTTTGGATTGGGAGAAAGCACGTTGGCATTTCAAAGGGGCAGGGGTAAACAAAGGAAAGAGTCAATCTACTCTTGGTGATCTTTATCTACCCATGAAATTCTCCATGGAGATGTGCTGTAATAATCAATCTACCTTACTCATTGCCAACAATCCAGCATTTCAGAAGAACCAAGCATGCTGAGGACTATAATTACAATAAAGACCTCATTCAAAAGAGGCTATTACATTCCATGCATCTCTCATCTGAGGGCCAAATGGCAAACATCTTCTCTAAGGAACTCCTGCACCCTCTTCAACAGATGCTATTGAAACTAAGCAACATTGACATATATGCTCCAACTTGAGGGGGAGTATTGAGATTAATGTTCTTTGACATTGCTTTTTTGTATTTTTTATTTCATGAGAACAAATTTGCAGTTTTCTCTTGCAGTTTTTATAAGACGAGAGATAAGAGTTTCTTGAGAAAAACAGGTCAATTAATTCTTCGAAGAATCACATTATGTAAAGAACTCATAAATGGAACCCCAATGGAGATGGTGAGCAATAAAAAAGTTCTTTTTGGGAGAATAAGCAATAAAAAAAGTTGCCACCTTATTGACAGACAACCCTGTAATTTACGAATGCACAAAGCTCGTTAAGTTGACAGAAGTTCATTGGTCATTTGGTAACAACAACCAGTAAAATCTAAACATCACAGAGGATCACCTTGTTGATGTCCTTAACATGCTACTGAATAGGCTCAGGATGTTGGGTTTATCAAAGTTGAACTTAATGATAGATGCTCCACCTTGAGAGAATGTTGGCAATAGTATCTTCTAGTGTTGTTCCCCTGTTGGTATAACCCTGGTTATTCATCTACTAAAGTGAGGATTATTTTTAAGAGCACAACCAAACTGTATAGAACAGGGTGAACTCCATTATCTTTCCCAACAAAAGTTTGTAACCTACATCAGCACACAACAGGGTTATGTCTTTATGCATTATTTAGGGGTTGCAAAAGGATGCTTTTATGCCATGATTAATAATCCTAAAGGGAGAGAACCCCAAGGGATATGTTTCACTATTGAGAACTTAGGGGTCAGAAGAAACCTGACCTCAGTGTGGTCTATGTTTATTCACCTTTTTGTTTTGAAGGATATGTTTGTTCATCTTTGGTTTTTCTTTCGTTGAATATGATAGGATGCTGGTAAAAGACAAGGCAATCAGGCTGTTCTACTTCTCTGCTTAATATGTTGTCTTTTCCTTGTAAGTTCCAACATCGATCCCTTCCCCCTTCTTCTGACGTATAAAACATCTCAGTTCCCTGGACAGTAATTTTCTCCCAACGTAGTAGTTAGAATCAATAAGAGCATCGCCTTTACAGACTAGTTAGTGCTTCCTGATTGAAATAGAATGTAAGACACCAATGCTACATGTTAATTTCTAAACTATACATGCCCATGGACTTTAATTGAGAAAAGGTAAAGAAGATTGGTGCTCATGGAGAAGGAGCAAAATTTAGCTATTCTAATTCTAATAGAGACATTCGAAAGAAGCATAAACTAAGAATTATAAATTCTGCTAAAGATCTAGAGTAAAGCAAGAAAAGTTAAAAATAAAGAACACAGTGCATTGAAAGTATTACCTATCAACAAAACAAGCTTCAGAGCCTCGATGAGACAACTTTCTAGCCTCCTAACTCTAGCTGGAGATTGCCCTGTTCAATGAACAACATATGGGAATCCATAAGGAGTGACTTCATTGCTTATATTTTTTTATTGAACGTCATATAATTATGAGCTTGATCCCACATCCTTTACAATTAGAAATATGGTTTGAATTTGTATATATTACTATAACTAAAAGAAGGTAAGAAGGTGCTCCGCCTCCTCTAGACATGCCTCTACCATACATTCATTCCCATTCTCACACACTCAATTTCTCTCCTTCCCAATATCTGTTTACAATTTCTCCTCTCGCAGTCAACCACCACTTTGTCTCACCACATTTTTAATGTTCCCTCTCTCTCTCTCTCTCTCTCTCTCTCTCTCTCTCTCTCTCAACCCATTCTCACTCTCCTGCTGTCAACCCTCATCAGATGTGCCTCCACTCCAAGCAAGGCAACCCAAACTGGGTTCTCCCCCTTCATGCCAAGGCTTCTGACTTTGGCAGCAAATTCATCTGCAATGGTTTGTAGGGCAGCCTCGGCATTGGCATTGACCACTTAACGATGTTCATGAAGGAGTAGGGCTACTAATCGAATTGAACAGTTTGAATTCGACTCAAATTCGTTTGATGAAATATCTGATAAAAGTTCGTTCTGAAAAAAAAAAGGATTGAACATGAACATGAAAATTATATTCGTTAGCTTAACGAACCAAACATAAATGTAATATATGTTCATTCGATAAAAACATATAAAAGTTTAAGTTCGACAACACATACAAATAAAAAAAATATAAATATAAATATATATTTTTGTAAATATAAATATCACTTAATTTAAAAAAAAAAATAACCGTGGCCTCCCCTCCCCTCCCCTTTCACAGTCACAGCCTCAAAAGGCCCAAAACAAAAAAACACCCGAACAGCCAAACCCACCCCACTTAATCTCGTTCCCACCCCCACTACCCCACACCCCACGATCAAATCACCCCTTCCCTCCAACACTTCCCAAACCAACCCTAATTCCCTCACAAGATCCCCATTGCCGCACCCCCCCGCCTGCTGCCCTCTGGTCCCTCCCCTCCGCTCGCTGCCCTCCAGCCCCTCTCCTCCACACAATTCCTCCATCAGCAGTTGAGCCACTCCATCCTTGTCGACTCAACCTCGAGGTAAACTCCTTGTGGTCTTGTAGGTAAGGTGTTGCCTTGGGGAGGTTGAGGGTTTTTCACTTTTTTTGGAGGTGGTGGTGACGGGGATGATTACCGTGAAGGGAGTCTTCGGTAACAAACTAATAGGAGAGAAAGAGAGAGGGAGGGAGGGAAGAAGGGAGTAGTAGGGTAGGGAAGGACAAAGAAGAAAGGAAGAGGAGGAGGAGCATAAAGGAATTGGGTTTTAGAGATTAGAAGGTGATTTTGGAAGTAGACTATAATGGTGATGGAAGGGAAGAGAAGGGAAGGGGTGATCCATCCGATCGTTCGGAGAGAATAGTAGTGAGATTGAGAAGGAAAAAGGAGGAAGGGAGAAATGGGGAAGGCGTTGGGTTTGACGGAGTTCTTCAGGAGGAGGCACCAACATCAACAAACAAATTTTACTACTAAAAAAAAAGACAATAATGGTGATGGACACGTTGATATCAATGACTTCTTTAGGATGATGAAGAGGACATCTCACAACTATTAGGTGAAAACAGCATGAGTTCTCTTATATCTCTGCAAGATGTAAACTGTGGTGTAGTAGCCCTTGTTTACCCATATTTATGCACAGCTATTTGACATTATTCTCAGTGATTGCTTAGCTGTGATATACAACAACAACCAAGCCTTTTCCCACACTAAGTGCGGTCGGCTATATGGATTCTTTACCTCCACACAGATCGATTTTCAGTTATTTCAAGACTTAAATTAAAGTAATTGAGGTCATACTTAATAATTTCCTTCCAACACTTGTTTGATCTTCCTCGTCCCCTCTTAGCAGGTTCAGCATCCAACTTCTCGCATCTCCTAACTGGAGTATCTAGTGGTCTTCTTTGTAAACGTCCAAACCACCTTAGACGTACCTCTCTCATTTTATCCTCTATCGGTGCCATCTTAACCTTTTTTCTAATAATCTCATTTGAAATACGATCCTTTTTTGTATGACCACACATCCATCTTAACATTTTCATTTCTGCCACAAACATCTTCTGTACATGCATATAGTTTATAGCCCAGCATTCAGAACCGTACAACATGGTTGGTCTTACCACAGCTCGATAGTATTTTCCTTTGACTTTTAAAGGAACTCTCTTATCACAGAGAACACCAGATGCACCCCTCCATTTCAACCACCCTACATTAATTCTACGTGTAACATCTCCATCAATTCCACCATCATGTTGGAAAATGAATCCCAAGTGCTTAAAAACATCTTTCATTGGAATGCACTCTTCTCTAATTTTTACATTAATCCCTTCATTGTTCCCTCTACTACTAAACTTGCATTCTATATACTCAGTCTTCGTCCTACTTATCCGTAATCCTTTATCTTTCAAGGCTTCTCTCCAAAGCTCAAGTTTTCTGTTCACTCCATCTCTTGTCTCATCAACCAACACAATGTCATCAGCAAAAAACATACACCAAGGCACCTCAACTTGGATATACTTCGTCAACTCATCCATGACCAAGGCAAAAAGATAAGGGCTTAAAGTCGAACCTTAATGCAAACCAATGGTGATATCAAAGTAGTCCATCAAATAATCCTTAGTCTTTACACAAGCTGCTGCTCCATAGTACATATCCTTTATGATGTTAATATATATAACCGGCACTTGTCTCTTCTCCAAAATTCTCCACAAGATATCTCTTGGGACAGAATCATAGGTCTTCTCTAAATCAATAAAAATAATATGTAAATCCTTTTTCTTGACTTTGTATGTCTCCATCATACGTCTCAAGAGATGTATTGCCTCAATAGTAGACCGACATGGCATAAAACCAAACTGATTTTCAGTTACCATAGAGATTTGCCTTACTCTTCTTTCAATTATTCTCTCCCAAAGTTTCATCGTATGACTCATCAACTTAATACCTCTATAGTTGGAACAATCTTGTATGTCACTCTTGTTCTTGTATAAAGGTACTACAAAACTTTTCCTCCATTCCTCTGGCATCTTCTTACCTCTTCACACAGTATTAAATAAATTTGTGAGCCAAGTTATATCACGTTCTCCTGTCATTCTCCAAACGTCTATAGGAATATCATCAGGCCCAACAACCCTCACTTTTTATCATCTTCAAAGCCTCCACTACTTCTTTCTTTTGTATCTTTCGATAACTTGCCTGATTCACATAATCTTCTGAGTTGGCTAACTCCCCTAAGATTATATCATTCTTTTATTTTTATTAAAAAGCTTATGAAAATATCTTTTCCATCTTGTCTTTATATCTTATAAGCACCCTTCCTTCTTCATCCTTGATGCATCTTACATGTGTAAGGTCCTTTGCTTTCCGCTCTCTTGCTTTAGCTAACTTGAAGATATCTTTTTCACCTTCTTTAGAATCAAGTTTCTTATAAAAATGCTCCCAAGCTTTTGCTTTTGCTTCACTAATTATTTTCTTTACTTCTTTCTTTACTCTTTTGTAGTTTTCCATATTTTCATCGGTCTTATCTCAATATAAGACTTTAAAGCAGACTCTTTTAATTTTAAGCTTCTCGTACACTTCCTCACTCCACCACCAAGCCTCATTTTGTCCTGAACTACCTCCTTTAGACACGCCTAACACCTCATTTGCCACCTTCCTAATACAGTTTGCCATATTTAACCACATTTCATCAGCACTACCATCAAGATCCCAAGCCTTTTGTTGCATCATCTTCTCTTTAAATCTCACTTGCTCTTTCTTAAGATTCCACCATTTAATTCTCAAATTCTTAGATACTAATTTTCTCTTCTTTACCTTCTTTAAATGAACATCCAACACCAAAAGATGATGTTGAGCAGTTAAACTCTCCCCTGAAATAATCTTGCAATCTTTACAAGATAAACGATCTCTTCTTCTCAAATCAAAGTAATCAATCTGCGTTCTTGTTAAATCACTTTTATAGGTAATCAAATACTCTTCTCATTTTTTGAAGAAGGTATTTACTATGAAAAAATCATAATCCATAGCAAAATCAAGGAAAGTCTTCCCTTCTTCATTCCTAACACTAAAATCATGATTTCCATGCACTCCTGCATACTCTAAAGTATCTTTTCCCATATGCCCATTTAAATCTCTACCCAAGAAAATCATTTATCTCTGTGGGATTCCTTGAATTATCATATCAAGCTCCCTCCACAATTTGTTCTTTATTCTTTCCTCCAGACCAACTTAAGGTGCATAAACTGAAATGACATTCAAGATCTCTTCTTCTAAGACTAATTTTATCAAAATAATTCGATCACCTAATCTCTTAACCTCAATCACACTCTCATTCAAATCCTTATGAATTATAATATCCACGCCGTTTTTACCTTTGTCTATTCCTGAATAACACAGTTTAAAACATGTTCTCTCAATTTTCTTTGCTTTTTCCCCAACCCACTTAGTCTCTTGAAGGTAAAGAATTTGAATCATTCTCCTTACCATTGTATCAACAATCTCCATGAGCTTGCTGGTCAAAGTACCAATATTCCAACTACCGAATCTCAACATTCTTTATGACACACTTCGATAGCGAAGTGGTGAAACTAGCTTCTTTACTCGCATGCGTTCCTCATGCGAGAACCCTTGCTCATTTTGGACTACATTCGGGCAGCGATGTAGCGGAACTAACTTCTTTACTCGCATGCTTTCCTCATGCGAGAACCCTTGCTCATTTTTCACTACACCCGGGCACCGATGCAGCGCGTCACAAGTAGGAAACGCCCCAACAAAATCTGAGTGTTTGCTAGAATCCATGTTTAAAGATTCGACAAATTTTATGCTGGCTATCGGCTACCTAACGCAACCCTTCTCCTTTACCCGGGCTTGGGACCAACAATGAAAAGGCACACGAATCTCAACAGAGGCACACGAACCTCAACATTGCTTAGCTGTGATATCTGAGGATTAATTCATTCTAAGTGATATCCACACCAAAGACTGTGGAAGGTCTAGTCTTTACATCTGATTGGATTCGAGCTAGTGTTGAAACTTCACATGTAAGAAAGTTAAACTTAAAAGTTAGTTTTTGATATTTTTCTTTAAATGTGCATGTATGTATTTATATGTTCTAAATTTTTCTAATGTAAACTATTGTAGAATAACAACTTTGAAGAGGAATGTCTTAAAGTAGGGATTTCAAATTAGGTGGAGTTACCAGAAGTTTGTATCTAATTTAATTTCTTATTGTGTAGTAAAAGTCTTACATTATTCTTTTAACTTCCTTGGTAATGCGCTTTCTGCAGGCCAATTCAATCTTTCAAAGTCCATTCTTATGAAGATTTGCTCTTCAATAGTCCATTCCGTGACAGGTAGGAATGACTACTGCTAGAAGGTTCAGAGGATAGGGAAATGGGGGCTAAACATGGTTTTATTGATAGGAAGTGGGTGTATACCAGGCTTGTCAATTTGAACATGGGTACCATTTCTTTGCCTGGTCAAATCAAAATATACATGCATGCATTTGGAATCTTGAGAATTAGGATTTTGGTGTAGTAGTGTCTGTGGGAAGATGTCAAAAATGGAAAATCTTAAACTTAAGTGATTTAGTTGTTGGGGAAGTTCTTGGAAGTCCAGACTAGCTTTTACTCTTTTTGCAGTCTAATCTACTCCAAGTTCCCTTTCAGACATAAAAAAAAGAGGAAAAAAAAAAACTACAATCATACCATCTGCAATCATCTGTCATGGCTTAACAAGAAGTGGTTCTTTGTCTGCAGGGATGTGATGGCAAGGATTTTGAAAGATCTTCACTGATATTCTTCATTTGGTAGAAATGAAAGCTTGTTCAGGATAACTCATTCCACTGTGTGGTTCTGGTATTTGACAATGGAGGTTAACAACGGAAGAGGACCTGCTACTCTCCCATTTAGTTGCTGATGGATTGCTTTCTTCTATGCCAAATTCTTTGGTCATTTTTGAAAAGTGGGTTTCGAAGTCGAACAGATATATTTGCAAACTATATTTTGGATGTGTTAGATTATAGCTTGAATACAAGGACTCACCACAGCTGTTATATCTTAAATGTTCGATGGATGAATCCTACTTTTAGTAGTTTGCTTGTACGAGCTTTTTATAAATTTCACAATAGAAAAAGAACTAAAACCAATTTCTCCTCATTAAACCTGTCATCAAAGGGGTATTCAGTATTCTCCTCTATCGATTACCTCTCCAGTTTCCTGACGATACATCAGTTTTATTCTTTTTATTCTTCTGTTCTTATTTGCAATGGTATAAAATGAATTTCTATCATAACACAAAACTGTCATGGTGGTATATGCATCATGTTTTGCTCCTTCTAGATGAATGGCCGATTATCACATGACCTAGAGATGAAGGTGCTCTACATGTCTTACTCAGTATCAGGTATAATTAACAACTCAAACATTTAGATTCTATGTATCAAGTTAAAATATTAATTGAACGAACTGTTAGCAAATTTATTTTTATCAAAAATTTTATCGAACTTAATCAAACATGTACCATTCAAACAATACAAGTGAATTATTAACAAACCAAACTCGAACGTTTGGTTTCGTTATTAAACCGAACTCGAACCGAACTTGAACATCAAATATTTTATCAAACTCGAACTCAAACATACTTATGTTCAAGTATGTTCGGTTCGATTAGCACCCATATAAAGGGGTAGAGGCAGTACGTGGTGGTGCTCACTAGGCAGATTGAGATCCCTTTCCCTCAAGCATGCCAAAGGTGTACTAGTGCATGACCCAATTGTTCTTCTCGGGCTTCCTGTGTTTCCGAAGTTCGTCACTCCCACAAAATTAAGGAAAAATGTTCATTGAACACTTAATTGAGTTGCATATTCTCTTCAGATTTAGCTTCTTGGCCTACTTTTGTTAAGTATTGGTTATTCTTTTCTCCATGAAGACCCCCCATTTCCATCTAGGTGGTTCATGAAAGAATTTACATCCCTTTCCGTAGATGCCAATTGTAATGAGTAGGTATATTTGATCCTGCATCGTTCTTATGAGTACATTGTCTTTGGATTTTGAGACGCTGTGTGAGAGAATGGTTCCGGATGTTGGCAAAACTTACTAGATGTTGATGGCAATTGGTCTTTAGATAAATCATCATACTTATCTCATGGTAAAGCAAATTAACTAGAGTGGGAGCTCAATCTAGAATAAGAAGTTTATTCTTTTGCAGAATAAACTTCAGGAAATGGATCTGACACAGAGGGAATTAGAAGCCGAGTAATTAACTTTAAATTGTGATAACAAAGATCTTTTTGCTGTCTTCTATGATTCTACGGATTCAAAGGGACCTTCTAAAGAAATTCTGGTCGAACAGTTGAGGAGAATAAAAAGAAATTGGCATCAATGGAAGAGCTCATTCCGAATTTAAACGAGAAGTGGGCACAAAACCTAGCAAGATTTAGTAAAAAGCAAACACTGGGTCAAAGGCAGAAGACCAACAGAGCCACCGTCGGTCAGCCCTACGTCTATCTACCGCTGGTCTTCATGCCACCGTCAGCCCTGTTCCCGCTACAGGAGATGTCGCTGATGTTGCAGCAACCCTTGACGTTGCTGCAGGGGCCTTAGCTGCTAGTGCAGACCCCTCCGCCGCCACTGCTTGGTGGTGGTGCCGCCTATGAGGGTCAAGATCAATCTAGACAGATGTCATCTTGTGTGTGTTTGAGCTTATTTCACACATCACATATGTAGTGATGAGTCTTCTCTCACCACTAATGAAGAAGATATCCCTTTCAAGCATGATGAATCTTCTCTCATGCCAAGAAGATGAGCTTGATACGTTAGAAAAATCAAACTCAGATATAGAGGGACTTGCGTTTGCATTCTAAGAGGTTGAGAAGAAGAGGAGATACAGAAGTGCATGGGTGATAGATTCTGGAGCTTCTTTAAATCTCACTGGAGGCCGAGATCATTTGAAGAATTCTGCGATCCCACGAAGACTGCAAGAAGTGCGGGTGGCTAATGGAAAGACCTCTCCTATGACTGCAGTTGTTTGTGTAGATGCTACGCCCAGGATGAAGATAGAGGAGGTATACTACGCCCTTGAATTTCCTATGAATCTTTTGTCAGTAAGCAGGACTTGCAGAGATCTTAAATGCCGTGTTATTTTTTATGAGAAGCACTGTTATTTTGAAGATCAAAACACGGAGGAAATCGTTGGCAATGGCATAGAGAGAGAGAGATGGCATGTACTATTTAGACACACCCATGTTGTTTGCTAGGACAGTGTCTATCTCTTGTGACCCTTTGCTTTGGCACCGAAGACTTGAGCATCCCTCTATGAGGAAAATGCGTCAAATTTATCTAAAGTTACCAAACTCTTTGGCCTTGGATTGTGAAGATTGCCAATTGAGGAAGCATCACAGGAGTAGCTATCCTGGGAGAGGTACTAGTGTGAGTTCAACTCCCTTTTTCCCTAGTACATTATGATGTTTGGGGATCGTCCAAAGTTGCCTCTACTGGTGAACATAGGTATTTTATAGCTATGGTTGATGACAATAGTAGATTTACATTATTGTTTCTTATGAAGGCTCGTAGTGAGATTCCCACTATTGTCCATTTTCTGTTTGAGGTGCAGGCACAATATGATACTACTGTTCAGGTTTTTCGCAATGACAATACAATAGAATTTATGCATGGTGATTTGCACGAGACTTTCCGGGACAAGGGGATCATTCATCAGACTTCTTATGCTCATACTTTCTAGCAAAATTGGGTTGCAGAGCGCAAGTTGTGACATTTGCTTGATATTGCCAAGACCTTGATGTCTCATATGAAGATTTCTACGCAATTTTTGGGTGATGGCATATTCTCAATAACATATTTAATTAATCAGCAACCATCTTGTGTGCTTCAGGGTCAGATTTCAAATCAGATTATACATCCTCACTATAGCAGAGTTTTCCCTATGCCACTGCGAGTGTTTGGATGCAAATGTTTTGTTCAGAACTATTGTATCTAGGATAAATTTGCCCCTCATGCCACGAAGTGTCTTTCTTGGTTACTCCAGGACCCAGAAAGGCTACATGTATTATGATCTAGCTCGTAGGAGGTATCTTGTTATTGTTGATGTAACCTTCTTTGAAAAGATTCCCTACTTCTCATAAGAAGAATCATCTATAGAGGTTGCCAAAGAGGAGACAGATATATCACAGGAGATCACAGTTACAGGACTTTGCTTGTGAGGAGTCTGCTCAGCTTGTTATTTCTTCAAATAGAGATGAGTCAGATAGGGAGGAGGAGACTGTGCAGCAGAAATCTGACATCACTCTTCATCATATTTCTCGTTACACTATAGTTTCTCATCTCCAGGGGCAGGCCAGACAGTTTGAGTTTGCTATTACCACATCAGTTGTTCCCAGAGATTTTGTGCAAGCACTCCATGATTCGAAATGGAAGACCGCTACGGATGAGGAGATGCAGGCTCTTCAGACTAGGGGAACATGGGATCTTGTTCCATGTCCTGAGGATGATACAATTGTTGGTTGCAGACAGGTGTATACCATCAAGTACAGGTTTGACGGGACGGTAGAGAGATATAAAGCCAGACTTGTTGCCAAGGGATTCACCCAAACTTATGGGATGAATTACTTGAAGACCTTTTCCCCTGTTGCACGCATTACATCCATCAGGATTATCTTGTCTCTTGCAGTGATTAGAGAGTGGCCATTGCATCAACTTAATATAAAGAATGTATTCTTATATGGTGATTTAGCTGAAGAGGTATATATGAGACAGCCACCAGGTTATAACAGTAAGGGGGAGCTTGTTTGCCACTTACAGAAGGTCATTTATGGCTTGGAGCAGAATCCACAAGCATGATTTGAGAGGCTCAATCTTGAGATCAAGAAGCTGAGGTTTCAGAGGTCTACCACTGACCATTCTATATTTATTAGACGGACTGAGCATAGTGGGATATGGAGAGTGGTTATTTTGGCAATCTATGTTGATGACATGATCATGACAGGTGATGATACCAATGAGATAGTCGAAACTAAGGCCTTTCTCCAATCCAATTTTGTCACCAAAGATTTAAGTGATCTTCGCTACTTTCTGGAGATAGAGGCTATTCGACAGGAGGGAGGTTTATACTTATCACAGAGGTAGTATACCTTACATATTCTAGAGAAGGCTGGACTTCTTAGGTCCAAATCATCAGGAATACCAGTAGAGGCACCTACTGGTCACAGTTCAAATGAGACAGATCCCTTGTTTAAGGATGTTATCAAGTACCGTAGTACTCTTGGTCATTTATTATATCTAACTATTATATGTCCAGACATTAACTTTACAGTCAGTTATGCCAATCAATTTATGCAAAGTCCCAGGTACCGTCATTGGCATGATGTGCGTCTCATTTTGAGATACCTAAAGGGCACCCCTAGACGAGGTCAGTATTACAGTGTGAGTGGCACTCTAGATCTTGTGGCTTACTCTAATGTAGACTATGCAGGATCAATCGAAGACAAGAGGTCTACATCAAGCTTTATGTCTATTTGAGGGGGAAATCTGGTTTCATGGATGAGCAAGAAACATAGTGTTGTTGCTCGCTCCAGTGCAGAGGCAGAGTACAGGTCTATGGCACATGCTGCACGTGAGATCATGTGGATGGTTGGTTTCTTGCAAGATCTAGGGGTGGTAATTGATACCCTGGTGACACTCTACTGTGATAATAAATTAGCAGTGTATATTGCCTCTAATCTTATTTTTCATGAGAGGACAAAGCATATAGAGGTTAATTGTCATTTCATACAAGATGTTGCCTTGGAAGGCAAGATAAGTACCCCTTATATTTCTTCTGAGCAACAGGTCGTTGACATTTATACCAAGGCCCTTAAGAAGAAATGTCATGATTTCTTGAGCAGCAAGTTGGGGCCCGCTGACATATACGCCCCAACTTGAGGGGGAGTGTTGAGTTGTAGGAGTGTTGCTAATTTTGTTTATCTTCAGGGGGTACTTATGTAATTAGATCGATCCTCTTTCATATAAAAGAGGGCTAGGGTTTTCTTTTGTAAGTAATGCAATTCATTTGTTCCAACAACAAGCATGTAAGAAAAGGGGAAAATCACGCTTCTATCTTCTCTCACTCATTTTTTAGGTTGTCTTGTCTGCTAATCTAGTCCAAGACTTTATCGCACCTATCTGAGAGGCTTCCTATATAAAAGATATAGAGTAATTTACAAAAGGGTCCTCAACTTCATACCCATTCCCAAATTAGGTCCCAATAAAATTTTTACCAGTAAGAATCCTATTGTCCATCATTTGTAACAACAAGGGACCTAACATGATGGAGTTATCAATCTTAACGGCCATGTGTCACGTAGACAATTTCCGCCAAGTTTACGACGAAGATCCCCTATTTTAATTGTCTATCCCCTTTATACTCTCCATAGCAACAATGACTCATGCCTCTCTCATCCCATCTTGATCCAATATTTGGAGGATTTTAGGAAGGGGTAGAGGTTTGGAGGTAGCAAATGAAAATCCTCTAAAGATGTAAGGGCAAACTCACCAACCGAGCAAAACAACTAATGGCATTAGTATACATCGTTAGCATGCAAAAAAATAAGAACCTATATTGTGAAAGAAATCTTATTGGGACCCAAGTTGGGAATGGGTATAAAGTTGGGAACCTTATTTGTAAATTACTCAAAGATACACTATTCTTGAGATTCCTAAATAAGAGAGATTCACTAATCAAGGCTCCATATCGAAGAGACCAACTCTATTATAGGTTTCCATAAGGGAGAGGGCCATTCTCTGAGTCTCCATTAGATATGGCCATAGGCTAGGGGCCCCATCGATCCAACCCGCCCGACCCACAAAATGGGCAAGCTTAGGCTATAATTTTTTTCTCATGACTCGGCCCAGTCTGACGCTTTAATTGGCCCAATTTTGAATGAGCGGGCTTGGGTCTCCAATTTACGACTAGACCCGACCCAACCTGGCTCGTAAACCATTATAATATATTTATGTTAATTTTGTTACATAACTAATTAATTTCTATTCCAAATCATCCAATCTCTTATACATTTTACTTTTTTGGCTATGCCATTGTCATTGCAAGTTAAATACAGCAACCTTGTACAATAACAACTTATGTGACATTATAAATTATACATTAAATGTTGAGATTCTATATATTCAACAATATTTGATACTTTATATAATCATTTTTAAACATTTTTAAACCTTTCATTAGATTTAAAATATAACCATGTAAGAAGAAAAACTCTCCTTGGCACCTATCCATTTCTGCAGGTCCCTATCACCAATCTGCCCTTTCTAAGTAACCGTGTAAGAATTTTAGACTTTGTGGAAGCCTCAAGATCCAGACAAGCTTAAATTCTTCAAGAAATCCTCCATACTCATGAGTTTACCTCACCTCCCAACATGGAATACACCTTTTTAATTGGTAAAACCTCCCTCCAACATACCATGGCATCAGGTGCACCCTTTTTTGTCCCTAAACTGTCAATTACATCTAAGACTTTTATGGTACAGACAGGAATCACAGAAAACTAATTAATGATCCAACTAATCAATGAGCAAAATAAGCTGAGATCCACAAGCATGGCGGAAACCTGCAACAAACTAGGGCTAAAAATACAACGTACAAGAAAGTAGAGAATGTACCTAAGAATTAGGTTTGCATATGCTTATGTCAAACAAGAGCCACAATTTAAAAAAATGAAAAAACATGCAAAAATTAATAGTAATTTTTATTAGAGAGTGGCATTGGCAACTAAAAATTGCCAGTTACCAACCAGTATGACAATATTAAATTCTATTTCATCAGGATTGCAAATGGACCACTTTTGGTGCCTCAAGTCAGTCACGTGTAGAAAAAGATTGCAAATAAATTCATTTAGATGCCTTATATGCTCATTATGCATCATGCTTACCATTCATATTACATTTCTACATTTGTATCATTTAGTTTTTGTCATTTCAGCCTGTATTACTTTGCCAGGGAGATAAAACATAAAAAAAAAAACAGTTTATGTACCCGATCCAAACTTTGCAAATGTCATGTAAGAACTTTCTTCAAAGGGAAGGAAAACGAGTCTCACAACTAAACTTCCTGAAATGACATTTCATTAGACTGGCAATTATGTAGTAAAGTAGAAAAACCAGAAATGTAAAAGAGAATATGAAACACTTCAATTGGATAGAAGTACAATTATTCATGGTACTATTATAATATGTAAGACAATTGATAGCAGTTGTTTATCCAATAAGCCAGCTAAAGCAAGACAATTTACCTAACTTGTCTACAAGGCCATAGGTGGCCTGGTTATATGTTGTTCCAAATGACACAAGAACCATCTTTTCACCTTCTTGAAGCAAAAATTTTTGGAAAGCTTGATAAGTGTATGAAAGACATAGCTTCTGAGGCTGCTTTGCTATGTCAGTGGAAGTAGATGTTCTGGCAAAAAAAATGCATATCTAAATAAGCATAATCGTATACCAATTAGATACCTTGAACCTAAAGAAAATGAGCAGAACTTGTGGAGCTACGTGAAACATTTCATAGAGAACATAATAAATCTGAGAAAAACAAACCTGAGAGTGAACAGGCTGGAATATTGGAGACAATGGAAAGAAAGAAAATAAATCCAGTATCCTAGGAAAACACAACCACCATATGCAGCCTGAGAAAAAGCAAATATGACCCCCTTTTCCTGTAAGTAATAAGCAGTTCCTTAGCCAAAAATGATCAAGAATCATGATTGCTTATTGCTGTTCACCAATCATTTTGGCACAGCTCACCAAAAAAATTACGTCAAGATGTACTCTTTTTTTCTTGGAAAAGAAGATGTATACTCATTTTAATAAGAACTTGAATAGTCTGTGTTAACACTGTCCAAAAAATTATTTCCATTAAATAATCACAAGTTATTATCCCTACAAGGCACTTTCCCTGCATCTCTTCTTATGTCCAAATGATGTTACACTTAAGCAAGGAGAATTTTCAGAGATCACAAGTTAGGATTCGCTAGATTAGCCTTGGTGCTATTTTGTAAGTCGAGTACAAATTTTGGATAATACCAGGTATCAAGAAGAACCCCCCAATCCCACCGCATGCACACCAGGTATCAACCTTTCTCACTAATGCACAACCAACAACGAGCCTTCTATGGAAAGGATAAAAAAACACAGTTGAAGGGCGGCCGTCCATATCACTCAACTATAGAACCCCGAATCATTACCATAGTCCAAGACAAATAAACACTCTCTTTGGAGACCTTTGACATCTCCAAAAATCTTTTCATCAAAAGTACAAGATGGTTAAATCCTCAAAAAGATTCAAAACATATCCATCAAAAGATGAAGTCTCAAATGGAAGAAAACCAGGTGGAGAAGGCATCTTAGATGTGAGTCGGGTTCCCACTGGGCATGCCAGCTTCCTTGCAGCCATTCTCATAGCACAGCTCTAAGAAAGATATAAATAAGAACAACGCTGAGATTTACGCATTAAATAATTACAGCAACCACTTGAATGCATTCTTTTTCCTGGTGCAGATAAGGGTGCTTCAGCCTCCACGTACAACAATCTATATGGTGTTTCACATTCATCATGAAGGAGTTTGAATGGTTACAGGTTCAGAAAGATAGAAATCCACTCTAACAATTTCAACACGGAAAATCTTTCCTTAGAATGTGTTTTTATAAGGAAATCTTCCCTCTCTTTTTTTTTAGAGAAGAAACGAAGGTTACCAGAGCTCGGTAACCATCCAAAATTTCATTAAGTAAACAGAAGGAACAGACTTACAAAGTGTCAAGCCACAACCTAGAAAGACTACACAACTTACAATATTTTCAATCCACACCTGCTCCTTTCAGAAGATGGCAGCATTCCGCTAAAGCCAAATCGCCCACAAGGTCACTATCACTTTGACCCATCCAGCAATGTCTGCATGAACTAATGAACGGAACAAAGCCCACTAAGAGTCGGAAGAAGTAACATCAGCTCGCCAAATGGAAATTGACCCCCAGACCTCCATAGATATATTGCAAGAGAAGTGATGATTTAAAACTCTCCACCGCAACTCCACAAAAGACACACTACATGTCCAGATCTGCAGCCCATCTCGACCAGAAAACCTTCATAATCAACCTTCCTCTTCTAAATGACAAGAAAATCTTTTTGAAAGGTAAAAGGGTGGCTATCCAGATGATAACCACCCAACTTCATTACTTGAAAAGAAAATCTTGACCTTCAAAGGAAGAGGCATCTTCCAAATCAAAGAATAATTTTCCGAAACTAACGGGGGGGAGGACCCACCTCCAGAGAAATCAACTTAAGAGCTTTGCTCACCGAGAACCTCCCATCCTTCCAAGCAAAACCATCCTCAAAGTTGCCACCAATAGAAAGCCCATGCAGCATTTCTAACAAGCCCTGCAACTCCCCTAAGGATGTCTTAAAAAGCCTCAGTTGCAAAACAGGAGACTAAGAACCAGACGCAGTGTCCACACATCCAAAACAATAGCGTCCTTCTTTGGAGTTAAACCAATTAAACAAGGAAACACATCTGATAGAACACCATACCCTGTCTAATCATCCTTCCAAAATTGAAACGAGCACCCTTTTCAATTTAGGAACAAACAAATTAGAGGCAAAATAACACTAAACAGATGGCTCCACAGAACTCCAAAAAGCAGGCAGCTGAACCTCTTTGGATTGTCTATACACTACGCCTACAGGATCACCATAAGAGTCCCTTAGCAATCTATCAAGGAGGCCATCACCAGCAAGCAAAAATCTAGTCACGCATTTCAACAGCAAAGATTCATTAAACTCATCTAACAATCTAATCCCAACCCTACCTCTATTCTTCGGCCTACAAATTTCCTTTCAAAGAACCAACTGCAAAAAATGGCCATCATGATTTGATCCCTTCCAAAAAAAAATCTCTTCTTTGCAAGCTCAAGCTTAGAGACAATCTTCTTAAGTGGCCTGAACATAGATAGACAAAAAATCAGTATTGCTTACAGGACAACCTTCACCAACACCAGCCTTCCTCCCCTAAATAAGAGCCTCCTGCACCAACTGCTCAAACTCCTAGTCACCCTCTCTTCAACCACCCTCCAGTCCACCACCACCAACCTCTTGCCCTTCAAAGGAAGCCCCAAATAAACAATAGGAAGCCTAGCAATAGGCATGTCAAAAGCCACAAAAATAGCATCCTCCCTTGCCCCATCCATGTGGAAGGGAACAACTATAGACTTTCATTAAAAAGTAAACCAGAGATCTTACCAAACAATCTAACCAGCTGAGCCACATGCTTCGCCTGTCGGAAGCCTCCTTGAATGGAAAAAATCATGTCATCCGCCTTCCCTTGAAGATTTGGACGGCGGCTTGTCCCTTGAAAATCAAGGTTTTCTTATGGTTGCTTAAAAAGGGTTGCCTAATGACAAGGATGTGGAGAGCAAGATGGGCGCCAGAGGTAGAGAGGGCATGTTCGCTTTGTAGAGAAAAGGATAAGGACATAAACAATATCTTCTTTACTTGCTCACTTTCAACGCGAGTGTGGAGCCACTTTAGCCTTGGCTGGATATTGCATTCTTTGCATGATGACTTTTGGGCCTCCTTCAGGAAAGGGGGACAACAGGTGACACCGGTTGCTTTATGGACAAAAAAGGAGAAAGCGAAAGGCTTGGTGGTGGTGGTGCTTTGGGGTATTTGGCTAGGAAGAAACACGGCAATGTTCAAGGGCCAACAACCTTATTTTGAGAATGTTGTTTATAGTATTTCCTCATTGATGCATTTTTAGGAAATTTCTATGTAACTAGGGGATGTTTGTACTTTGTTTCCCAATTAATTAAATTTAGGTGGTTATCAACTAGATAACCACCCTTTCACCTTTAATAGATAACCACCCTTTCACCTTTAAAAAAAAAAATTGTGTCCTCCACATACTACAACAGAGGGGTAACCAAAGACCCATCCGTCCTCAGAGTAAAGCCAGAAAAGAGACCTCTCCTACAAGCCTAGAAAGTCAAAGAAGACAACATACCAACGGCAATGTTGAACAGTGAAGGGGACAATGGGCAACCTTGCCTAACTTCCCTTTGAGGTTGGGTCCACGATCCACATGGCCTCCCATTCGCAAGCACAAAAAAGGAAGTCATGGTGATGCATTTATTCATTAACCAAACCCAAACCTCAGGGAAACCCCTCCAAAAAATTTCCCACAAGTAGGCCTAGGCCACTAAATCACATGCTTTTGAAAAGTCAACATTCCACATGAATGACAGTACCTCAGATCTATTCTAGGTAGTCACCATCTCTTCAACTAGAACAAAAGAATCACAAAGGGACTTGTCAGAAATGAAAGCGGACTGGATCGGAGAGATAGCCGCAGAAGAACCAACACCATCTTTCTTGGGGGAGCTCATTATTTCAAATTGCAAGTAGAATTGGCATCCCTTCGTGATCCTTCTTATTTGACATTATGATCATTTATTCTCACAATACGAAAGTAACAATGGCCAAAGTTAGAACAAATGAATCAAGTTGTTTATTCCATACCCTACCTCTTAAAATATAGAGGTGGAAAAATTACAAGAGTTTCTCAAAGAAACACAACTAAGGCAAAAACTACAATAAGAGGTCGAAGGAGCTCTAATACTCCCCCTCAAGTTGGAGCATAAATGTAGATCATGCTTAGCTTGGAACGACAAACATCAAAAGAAGATCGAGGCAATGCCTTTGTAAAAAAAACTGCTATCTGGTCACCATAGGAGACACGCTTGTTGCGGATGAGGCCTCTCTAGATCAAGTCACGTGTATAATGACAATCTACCTTCACGTGCTTGGTCCTTTCATGAAACATAGGATTTTTAACAATATAGGTGACAACTTTGTTATCACATCCAATCTCCATAGGGGTGTCAACAAATACATGTAAATCTACTAAAAGGGATTCTACCCACATTATCTCAGCAGTTGTGTATGCCATAGCCCTATACTTGAACTCTACACTAGACCTAGATACAACGACCTGTTTCTTGCTCTTCCATGTCACCAAGTTCCCTACTATTAGGTACAAAAGCCAGTGGTAAATTTCCTGTCAACAAGGCATCCTGCATAATTTGCATTTGCATATGCCATGACACTCATAGAGGTTCCCTTGGTGAACAGAGCCCATTTTCCTAGTGCCCTCTTAAGGTATCTCAACACAGTCATAGTCGCATCCCAATGCTATCTAGTAGGCCTATCCATGAACTAGCTTAAGTTTCCAATAGCAAGGGAAATGTCAAGTTTGGTGATAGTCAAATACAGGAGTTTTCCCACCAGACCTCTGTATTGACAACTATTCATTGTCTTTGCCTCCTCATTATATAAACGTCCCTTGGGATCCGTAGGATATTAGCTGGCATTACCCCCAGCATGCCAGTCTCTTGCAGAATGTCAAGTGCATATTTCCTCTGGGAGAGTACAACTCCCTCCCTACTCCGTGTCACTTCTATCCCAAAGAAGTATCTGAGAGGTCCAAGATCTTTTATTAACAAAGTTGCTTGCAAGGCTCTTCTTGACCTCAACAATGCCATGTCCACCATCCCCTGTAAGAATAACATCATCCATGTAAACAAGCAATGCCACCACACCCTATGTAGTCCTCTTTACAAATAAGGAATGATTTGACGACGACCTGCGGAAACCCAATGTCTCAACAATCTCAAACAACTTTTGAAACTAGGCCTTAGGGCTCTGTTTCAGACCATAAATCGCCCTGCACAGGCGACATACCCTGGTACACATACAAGAGAGCCTTCCTAAATATAATGCTATCAAAGAGAACCCCTCTCTTGGAACAAACACCCTTCCTCTCATTACCAGGTTTCAGACAATGGTCTTTTTTTTCCTTGATAGGATCATTTCTTATCCAAAAAAATCATGTCATTATCTATAAGCACGTCTCTTAATTATTCGGGTTAACAGCCATTTAGAAACACCAATAAATTTCTGAGTTCATCGTACATGTCCAAGATGCTCCCAAGCAATGCCATTTCTTAAATTAAGGAATATGGTGTTGAGATATCTAAATGGTAATTTTGATCTTTCATTACTATTGTTAAGCTAGATGCCAAACAATTTTACTTGTTCCGTTTTGCTACATAGTACAGCAGAACTTAAAAACTGAGGTTAAGTAGATGGCAAGCAATAATCTAGTAAAATGTGCACCGCAGGAAAGGTCAAACAAGCAGTGATAGTTAATGATTTATGTTGAAACAGTTGAGACAGCTATCAATCTATATGTTGAGAGATAAAATGTGTTGTAGTGGTACATTTAGTATTACATGATAGAATGAAGAAGTGTGGTGACCCTCATTTATCTCTTTGAGAAAAATAGAATAATCTCACCCTATCAGGGCCTACTCCCATCATTTTCTACCAGCTATTTGTGACTAAGGTTTCCACGTAAACCCAAGTGTTTCGTATTGTTTATGCCTTTGATATCTTACTTTCGCTTATTTAGATTATTTAACATAGTATCAGAGCAAGTCGATCTTGGGTTCTTTTTTAAAATATTATTATTATATCTTTGTTCTGTTATTGAGTTATGCGGAGGAGGTACCAACAAGGGCATCTCGAGGAGTAGCAATAGTAGAAGGTGTCAATGGAGGTGTTGGAGATGACAATGAGTCGCAAGGCCGATGCTGTCAAGGTGAGACAAGCGACGATGGCAAAGAAAAGACGAAGGTCGCGGCGAAGTCGGTGCTACAATGAGGAAGGAAGATGGTCTTGGAGGCACTGCTGCAACGTCATGGGAAGCCCAGGCGAGGCAGGGTTGCACTGTTGGGTCTGGGCGACGATTGGTGGAGCAGCTAGGGCTCAGTGGCGATGCTGGCGCTTCTCCATGGTTTCCACACTGAGCGGAGATCAGGTAAGCACCGACATCGACGAAGGAGGTGCTCTTTCGCTGCATCGTTCGCAATGAAGTGTGGAGAGAGAGAGAGAGAGAGAGATGCAGCACTGCAGAAGAAGGCGCAGCATCAAGATTGGTGGCGAAGATGGCGGCGTCAATATCACAATGGTGGTAGCAAAGATCATGTGAGATCTGGCTCGGTGAGGAGGCTTGACAATGATTGCGGTAAAAGTCTTGATGAGAGGAAGATGGAGACCTTCGAAGCCGTGCTGGCGTGAGACAGCGATGTGAGGATCGTATGGGTTCCAAGGTTCTTTGAACCCTAATAAAGAAGATGTATTTTTAGGTTATTTGCATCTTTAGCCCTTTAGGTTTCTCTTATTCGTTAACTTTACAAAAAAGGGGGGGAAAGGATAATAAAAAAAGGGAGGACAGTAGGAAGATGATAAAAAAAAGGAGAAAAAAAATGTAGTGGAAAAATTTTAAAAAAAGGTGAAAAGGAAAAAGGAGAAAAATGATGATGAAATTAAAGAGAAGGGGAGAAGCTCCGCTATGGGAGAAAGGGGGAGTGTGAGCTTATTTTTCCATCAGCACCAGATCAATTGTCTACGGCTCATCTCCAGACTCCTACCTACACCCGTCTACAAGCAATGTGAAGATGCAAAGAAGCTAGCGACATATGACAGCCATACCCTGTAGCACCAGTTCAAGATGCAAAGAAGTCGGCAACATAAGAGGTATGAAAAAGCCGTGACCCAGCAGCATCATTTTATTTGTATTGTGTTTTGTGTCTTGTAGAGTGGGAATATCTCTTGTGCAAGCTGAGCATTCCATGCTTCAGCTTGAAGGAGTGTGTTGAGAGATAAGATGCATTATACTGGTACATTTAGTACTACATAGTAGAATGAAGAAATGTGGTGTGTGTGGGAGCCTATAAATAAGCTATTGTACCCTTATTTGTTGCTTTGTGAAGAATAGAATAATCTTGCCCTATCGGGACCTTCTCCAGTGGTTTTCTCCCCGCTTTTCGTGAATAGAGTTTCCACGTAAACCCAAGTATTTCATATTATTTATGTCTTTGATATCTTTCTTTCGCTTATCTATATTATTTAACAATATAGATGAAATGACTAAGAACTATCATTCCTCAAAGGTAAATATATTGATATAAATTCTATAATCTAATGGAAAATTATCAAACTTAATAAATTTTTTTTCCAAGCAAACTAAAAGAACAAGTAAGACTCCATGAGAAAGTCAAGAAGAAAACAACTGATTACCATTCCGGTTCTAACAATGAAAATGTAGAGTGTTAGGCAGCGTAAGAGGGTGGCCATTGATTCAATAACCATACGTAGCCTCAAGAGAAGCAAATTTTGGGCAAGAATATATAAGGGTTCGGCCAATAACTCAAGCATGCAAGCCAATCCTGCAGCATTAAACAATTAAAAGCATCAGATCCAACAATAAGGAAGTATTTACAAATCAGATCACTAGTTTAGTAAAAAAAAATCTACTCCGATTGAAAAACAGTTATATTACCAGATTTGCACAAGTAAATCTGATCTTGTAAAAAAAATCTTACATTTTTTTGAAATGAAGAGACATTCTCACATTAACTACTTTTTTTAGTAGCAAGTAGATGTTTGTGAAACATATCTGATCGACAAGGGATGTCATGTAGCAACAATCAGCCAGGTAATTTGAAGGTTAGAGATCCAAGGCATGCTAAATAATTAAGAATGCCTGTTAATTAAATGGAAATTTTTAACATATCAGTTTCCATTATATCCTGCCAATGAGCTAAATTGTTTCATTCAAAAAATGTTACTATTTAACAAAGCCAGCGGAGGGCATTAGTCCCACTTCTAAAAAATTCCATATTTACCCTTCTGTGAATTTTCAAATCCCATTTTTATCCCACCCACCCCCCTGCATGTCATCCATTTCTTATGTGCTCTCCTATCTCCTCTCTCCCCCCGTGCTCTATTTGCATGACTGAGTCTGAGAAATGGGCATAGGAAAGACAATAGCAACAAGAAAGTCACAGTGGTGTTGGTCCAACGACGATCGATGATATAGAGGTATCCTTGCTGACTGAAAGGTGGCCGACTACTCGTCATTGCACAAGGGATGCAAAGAACAAGTTCTCTAAGGCCCATGCCACATATTAGGAAAAGAGGTGTAGGGAAGGGTGGGAGAAAATTAGCGAGGATCAAGGGTATAAGGGCTTGAAATTTAAATAAGCTTAATTATGCTAATGGACCCTTAATTAGAGTATTGAGGATGATCTAAAAGGGTGTTTAAGTCCTAGTTAGCTTGATTGTGGTTAAATGACTAGGGTTATACATTATTCCCAATTACAAAATGTGACAGGGGGATTTTAACAAAGAAGATTAGTGGTGGAACTGAACCCCAATCCAAGTTATTGGGTGGAAGGGTTTATGTGCAATATTTACATTCTATACAAAACCCTTGAGATGAGCATGAGGGGTCATTTGTTCTCCACGTAGAACACTCCCCCTCCCCATTTGCACTTTTTCCATCGACCCCCTCTCCTCCCCCTCATTCCATCTCCATTGTTGTAGCTAAGGAGGTAATCTAGGGCTACCATTAACACTCCAACTTGCAAGTAACCTCCCGAACTTGGTCTTTAGGTTCATTTCCCTCCCTAATCCTCCTTTCTTGTTGGGTTCCAAAGGAAAAATAGGAGAATAAAGGGAGGAGGTGCTGGTCGTGCAAGAGATTGCAAGGAGGAGAACAAAGAAGTGAAGGAGGAAAGACAAAAAGGAGGGCATGGAGGTGATATTCATCATCAACATAATCAATGAGGGGAATTCTTGAGGAACCAAGTCAAAACTAGGTAAGGACTTCTAATCTCTTCTTGAGAAGTTTCTTTTGATCTCCTGGGCGTAGAAACCCTAATCTATGTGTTAAGGGTAAGGATTTATGGTTGCATGTGATGGATCACCTTACATGTTGATGGATTTCATTTTTTTTCTTTTTGACTTACATGATGGATTTCATGATTCCCTGGAGGCTTTCTAACGTTACAAAATTCACCACGTTAGAAAGCCTCCAGGGAATTATGAAATCCATCACGTTAGGCTTCCTAACATTAGAAAGCCCGATTGTGGATAAAGATGGGATTTTGGGTCAAATCTAACCCTAATTATACCCCATATGAGTCCCTCGTTGAATCTACACCCTAAATTGAGACTAATGGATGACTTGAACCTTGATAGGATGAGCAAAATTGAAACGAAGCCCCAATGACCCAATGTAGGGTTTACTTGAATCTAAAAGCTCTCTAATAAAACTAAAGGGATCCTAATCAACTAATATAAGGCCTAACCATTAAAAGTAGTAATTACCATGTAAAAGGCCCTAATGGTTGTAATTAAGTGACAATGGGATTTAGGCCTTGTCTCCATGGGATGCATGCTCTTAACTAGAGAAAATGGATGCCTTATGAGATAACAAGGTGGAAATTGGAGCCTAACACAAATAAATGGTTTGTGTGGCATTGGAGGCTAAGTCAAAGACCAAGGATAAGAGATTCTTAACCATTCATGAAAGAATAAACTTCATACCTCAGTAAGTGTAGGTTCTAGGAGGATGTCGTGGACACCTCATAGAACCTAGTTAGAACCTAGGGGTTAAAGTTTAGGTTGTATAGGTACATATATCGATATGCATGTAGGTGGATCCACTAGATGGAACATTGCAACTTTGTGAACCTGAGGGTTCACCATAGTAGTTTGGAAACTTGAGGTATATGGTAGCACCGTAACAGGTGGCTACCAATGGTTAACTAGAACCTAAAGAATTCTTGATTACAATAACAAGTTGTAAGCCAATCGTCGAAATGAGAAACTCATAGCAAAAGCTTTGTAGGTGCCTGTCGATGTGGATGACGTCAAGGTACCAAGATTTGTGACTCATGGTACTCATAGCGAAAGCTTTGCAAACACTCACAAATGCAGATGACACGGAATACCATAAAAGATCATAGGAATCTATGCTTGGGCAATCCTGAGTGGAATAACTTTCCAAGGATCTCAAGTGTTGAAGGAACTACAATACCTGCACGTAAATTCAATTTGAAACTAGAGGAGATGCCTAGAACAAGTGCAAGTGCACAATTTTGGAGCATCCTATGGAGCATCCACAATCAAAACAAATAGGAAGGTTCCAGAGGATAACATTGCTTATACCACTTCTACAAGTGCATTCAACCCCTATCTAGATTGCTATTCACGGAAGAAAAAGAGGTGATGATGACACACTTCGAATCCATGCAATCAACTCCTGGAAACTCTCTTTATAAAATAATACCAAATAGAAGATCAATTCACATAATTATACTTTTTTTAAGAAAATAAGCTTCCAAAGGAAGTTCTTTCATCATCCTATGCGATAAGAAACAATCTCAGATGCCATGACAAATCCGTAAGTATGAACCAGCACGACACTGAAATTCAACTTCTTTGGATTAATCAAGTCCTTTATCATTAATTTGCCACAAACAAGTAAATGACATTGGATAAAGAAATAGATCCTAAATTCTAGACCTAAATCATCCCCTCCTTTAGTGGTGACAAGAACAAGAAAAACTTGTTTTACCTATTGAAACCCATGTTTCCCTTAGCAAACTCCTATAATACCACCACTACATCCTCTTTGACTACGCCTCAAAAGTCCTCAAAAGGGAATGCCAAAAAGCCATCAAGACTAAGGGACCACTCTACTTTGAATCCATCAACAATCTGCCTAACCTATTCCTCAGTCAAGGAAGCCATTAGCATACCATGCTGCTACTTGTAAAGAGAGGAAACACAATTGAATCTAGTCGTGAGCCACGATCTTGCCACCTAGTGAAATCACTTTTTTGGATAGGTTGAAGTGGCTATGAGTGAAAGTCAAGGGGCAGGACTGCAGTTGGAAACTTGCCAGTCAATGAACATAATAGCATTGTGGAAAGCCATTGGGGCTCAAGTGGCATTGTCTGGTGAAAAATAGAAGAAGCTAGAGAGCACAGCAACTAAAGATGGGGAAACAACATTAGAGAGTCAGAGGCAGATAAGGCTCTATGGAACTCAGCTGCAATGGTCTGGTAGAAGTTCTTGATCATTCCAAAGAAGTTAACAACTGCATCTTAATAGAAAACTCAGCTTGCAATTTGAGCGGATTGTTAAGTTGTGACAATGACTAACAGCTTGATTAAGTACTATTCAATGTATCAAAGTTGTTGGAAAAAAATCCATGTAGGAAGTGGATAATCCTATTTTATGTGTTTTTCTATTTTGTGTTTTCTATTTTTAGCTTTTAGTAAGTTATTAGAGATATGTTTTAGTTGATTAGAAATATGTTAGGAATTTAAGGGATTTAATGAGATTGGAGAGATTGAGTTTATTTCCTTTATTGTATTGGTCCTCTCTCTATATAAAGAGACCAAATTATATGTTTTTTTCTTGAGATTCACAATAATAAAGTTTTACTTATAATAATCTCAACATGGTAACAAAGCAAGTCTTTTTTGGGAAGACTATGTGCTCCACTGTACCCTAGAGGAGCGTCACCGGCCTCCTCTGTGCCTTGGGAAACATGATCGATCCCTTGGCTTGTGTTGGTAGCACCATGCGTCACCAGTAGCCATCGAAGAAGGCCAAGGTGTGTCCCTTGGCCCTATCCCTCTCCATTGTCAGTCCAAGAAGGCTTTGTTGGCCTTCTTCCTCGTCGCATGGGGCCTCTCTAACAAGCAACATCTCCATTGCATGGATTGGTGATTCCATGCTAGGCCTCTAAACCAGATCACAAACTGGCTTTCTCAGTACGGTCCAACCTATTATGCTTCATGCATGTGGAGTATATACGTGGACGGTGCCACGCCTGAAAGGGATTCGTCTATGGTGACTTCTGAGGCCAAGATTTCGACCTCTGTATTGGTTCAAGGAACCACAAAGTCTCCATGTTGTTGCTAATTGAGAGAGGCCTCCTCTACTACTGTTTGGGAACGTTTCCTATATGTGGCTGCTACTTCTGCTACGGTTTTCATCTTCTATTGCTGCCATTGCCACCACTGCTGCAGAGGCTGCCAAAGTCATGTCTATGCAGCATGTGCCTGGCTCAAAAGAAAGCTTTGAAGCTTTAGGTCATGTCATCAATGCAAAAGAAGTCAATGAGTGGTGGAGAAATTGAGCTTAGCTCCATCCGTAAATGCCCAAACCTAGTTCTCCTCTTCTCTCAGAGTAAAGAGTTTTTTCTCTGGAGATGGGCGATGTCTAGTGCTTGGAAACGTGCCCTAGTTGAAGTATTTAGTTTAGTTCAAAGTATTTTTATGTTCAAGCTCTAGTTCAAGGTCATGCTTGGGATCAACTTCCATTGAAGACAAAGTATGTGCATGAAGAAGCTTCCACACGTGCTCTAGCCTTAACTGCATCAAAAGGGGGAGCATCTGCCAAAGTACTCCTTCAAGTTGGAGCGTGCACGTCCAACTTCGGGGGGAGTGTTGGAGAAAATCCATGTTAAGAAGTGGATAATCCTATTTATGTTTTCCTATTTTGTGTTTTCCATTTTTAGTTTTTAGTAAGATATTAGAGATATGTTTTAGTTTATTAAAGATATGTTAAGATTTTACCAGATTTGATTAGATTTGAAGAGATTAAGTTTGTTTCCTTTCTTGTATTAGTACTCTATATAAAAGTACCAAACTACACTTTTTTTTTTAGATTCATAACAATAAAGTTCTACTTCTGGTAATCTCCACAAGAGGTAATGGACAAATCCCAATCGCAATCCCAACACCAAGGACAAAATAATAATAAAAATCCATTGCAGATAGGAAGGGTTGGAAATGTAACTGCTGTACAGGGTGAAGAGTTTGAAAAAAAGAGAAGGGGAGGTTACTTCAAAATTTTCTTGACTAAAAAGATTCATCCTTAATATATTAATAGTTTTCTTTTCTTAAGACATGCTCCCCTAACCTTTCAAAAAAAGTTATGCTCCTCTAAAGAAACTGTCGGGAATAAAGAGGGCCACGTGGCAGTCGATCAGGTGGTGCCTTGGGCGCCGATTTTGGGTCCTAGAAGTCTAGTTTTGGTATTTGCTTAATGTGCAAGTTTTGCTTATTTATTATGTTTAGTTTTAGGAAAGTTATTTAGAGGATTTAATTTATTTTAGGATTTGTTCTTTCTTATTTTAGAGATAAGATTTGATTAATTTGTTTCTTGTTTAGAGAATATGTTCTCTCTATAAAAGAGAGTCTTCCTATTGCATTTGTTCTTTGAGTTAGCAATAATATTTTCCATCTTCACAAACTCCTCTCCCTCTCTCTTAAAGGCAGCCGACCACTACCAACACCGTTGGCCACTAGCGTCGACCACCAACAGCAGCCGGTGGCTGCTGCTGCTCCTCCTCCTCTCCCTGTTCCAATGTGGAACAGTCCTACGTGGGTTGTTTTTTCCCACACTCCATGCATTGCGTAAATCTTGACATGGTATCAGAACCTACCATCTAAGCTCCCTGGCGTGCGTGTTCTCTAGGCCACATGTGTGTGATCCCCATCTTCAACAAATCCTTCTCAACATATCTAGCACCTTACGCGGAGTAGGAGAATCAAAGTCGAAGAAGATGACGGATGCCACCGCCACGGCCACCAATACAAGGTTGTCAACAAAGATGGCGGAGTTTGAGATCCAGAAAAGAGAAGAGGAGATCTATCAAGTTATATGATTTGAATTTTGACACTTTATATCCGATTTTTTAATCTCCTTCAAAAAAGGAGATTTTCCCGAAGAAAAGATGTCAAAAGATTCTTTTCTAAAGATCTAGGATGCAAAGGTCTCATAGTGGGGCTATTAGAACCTCATTTGCAAACTCTGTCACGCCTACCAACCCTAAGAAGATCAAGGCAATGTTTCAAGAAGAAAAGGAGACAACGGTGATCGTCGCTACAAGTATCAAGGTTGCCATAGAAGCAACGAGTAGCAAGAGGTTACACATGGCTCCTTCCGAAGAAGAAAAAGAGAAGACAATGGCACCCATCGCGATGACTATTAAGCTTGCCACAGACACGACGACTTTGGAGGTCGCAAGAGGCTACACCATAGCTTCTTCCAAAAACAAAAAATCAAGTTGGGAGTGCATCGCTCGGAGAAGAAGAATGGTGGGGCATCTAGCCTCATCATCAAGTTCAAACAAGTCTTCATCCTCCCAGCCTCGACTTGAGGGAGAGTGTTGGGAATAAAAAGGGCCACGTGACAATGCCAAGTGGTAGCCGATCAGGAGATGCCTTGGGCACCGATTTTGGGTCCTAGGAGTCTAGTTTTGCTATTTGCTTAAGGTACAAGTTTTTCTTATTTATCATGTTTGGTTTTAGGAAAATTGTTTAAAGTCTTCCTATTATATTTGGCAATAATATTTTCCATCTTCACAAAGTCCTCCCCCTCTCTCTCTCAAAGGCAGCCGGCCACCACCATCACCACCGGCTGCTGTTGCTCCTCCTCTCTCTATGCCAATGTGGAACAGTCCCACGTGGGAAATTTTTCCCATGCCTAAGAGCCTCCATGCTCCACGCATTGCGCAAATCTTGGCAAAAACAAAACCAGGCAGTACTTAATAATTATACAGTGTCCTATTTATCTAATCAATACTCAAATGATCATATGTAATCTCATATGGCATTGATCACTCCCAATAGTTCTTAGCTAAGGACATCAAAAATTGACTTTAATGCACTCTGAAATACTCTTAAAGAGAAAACTCCAAAATACTCAACCTTTTCTTTCAAAAAAAAAAAAACCTCTTAAAACTTTTTGTTATAGTAAAGGACACCTACTCAAAGTCAGTGGCCTTCAACTCTTGTAAACATCATTTTACATTTGGTGAGCTTGACTCAACTGGATTCAGGCTAACTCTCTTGTCTCATGATGCCAGTAACTTCTTAGAAAATAAGTCATGGCAGCAAATATTCAAAAGAAACATGTGACAACACCACAATAATACCATTACCCCACTTCCTCCCTTGAGTCCCTTCTAACAATAAATATGCACCATACAAGGCCCCAAGAAAAAATGGAACAAAAAAAACAATGAAAAAGTCATGCCATATGTGAAAGGAAGGCTAGAAAAAAAAAATCACATGAAACCAAATACCATGAATTAAGAAGCCCTGGACATATGGGTCAGACATGTTCAGATTGTGACGAGCAAAAGCAACAAAGCATGCCACCGAAGACAGCAATAAACCGAAAGGAAAAATCCACCGAGTTAAATTTAAAAGGCACACTGCATTCTCATCCATCCCTCCAGCTCCACTGCACCACATGATCAAATTGCAGGTTAGTGATTATTTGGACAAGATTGACTTGTTTTAGTGCACAGCAATAAAATGGCAAGATAATGCATGAGATTCAGCTTATGGTACTGATAGCAGTCCTTTTGCATTCAAGAGGCAAGTCAAAGAAAACCACTGAGAAGATTGCTAGATAAGCTAATGCTTCTATAAAGACATGGTAAAACAAGGTAACAAGAAAATTTCACCAAATCAAACATATAAGGCATATTGACTCAATATCCTGACTTGGACTAGCTATAAAGGAAAATCATGAAAGACCAATAAGTTGGAAATGCAAAGAGAAATAATATCCTGCTCTGCGCTTTGTACATTTCATGAAAGCACATATCCAATGCAGTACAATGGCTATTCCAATCTCCCCCCTGGCAACCACCCACACATGAGCGCACCCAAAAGAAAAAAAAGCAATTGGCTTTTGCTTCCTACAACCAGTATGACATAAACATCTCTTTCTTTTTCCTCTCTTATTCTGATTGATCATTGGCGAATTCATACCAATCATGGGGTAAATACAAATGTGCATCTCTTCTTTTGCTACTAAGATTGAACCTAATATGATACCTGAGAACTTCACACATGATGCAGCACATTTTGTGACATGTGCAGCAATTTATCATCAGTCAAAACCATAGCCTGCCCTTGGCGCATTCAAATTTGTGCAATAAGAGGGGATCATGACTAGCCTGACTTGCCCAACAACATGACATCTTCAATACTATAGAAGATTTTTCCCTAATAAGTTCAATCATAAGGTTGTTCCCCAATACTGAGAAGCTAAGCCACAACCCAGAAAGGACTATTTGGTAAGAACATATAGTGCCAACAAGTCAGTCCTTCTCAAGGATAATATAGGTGATATTTGATCCTAGAGAGTGCCATGCCCTGGGAGACCCAAGCTCTCTTGTTGAATAGGGAAACCAGCAACTGGAAGAGCGCTCAAAGATTGTGCTTGGTTAGTGAAAGCAAAGCCAAGTTATTTTGACTGATTTGCAGATGCACGTAAAGACCTTTCTCCTAAGCTTCTCGAGAGCAGAAGATTTCACGATCCCCACAATCCATGTACAATCTACTTGTAATTTGTAATATCCTTTTTTTTTTTTTAACCAAATGGTAACATCAAAATTCCTTGAAATCTTGATTAAAAAGTGAAAGGCAAAAAATAAGCCACAGCTTTTGGAAGGACTACACACCCCCTCCCGCCACATAAAAAAGGGAAAAAGGACACCTCTCCCTTGAATTCTCCACCTTGCAAACCTATCTTCTATCTTGTCCCGAACACTGCTTGTCAATTATTGGTGTTATAATCATTTTTGTAAAAACAGGAAGAAAATAAAACAGAAATTTTGCCCTTTCTCAAAAAAAGGGAATTTTGTCCAATAATCACAAATGATGCCTCCACAAGTTGACATCTGACCCAACCTAGTAGTGAGCAATCTGCCAAAACTAACAAAAACATTCCTGTGGTAAATCAGGCAAAAAGTGGAACTATGCACGAAGAGATTTTAGAAAAAAAGAAGCGCAGCATCCCCAGTTGGACAAAACTCCAATAACGATCAGAGTTCTTTTGTTGAAAAGTTAAGGGTCAGAGTTTAGTAAATCTTCAATAATGAGGAAACAAAAGAAGCGAGAATAGGAAGAGGAAAAGGAAATCTCCTCTCCATCTTTTTTGTTGTATTACCACAACCAACTCAACATCTCTCCTGCCAATCTACTCAGTCGACCTCCCTCTTTTCCATAACATTACCACCATCATTACTGTCTGCCCACTATCGCCAGCACATGTCAACTCAACCACTATATCACACTACAAGTACCATTTGCAAGACACCTTCTCAGCCAAGCTAATGCTTTATGGTCAATGTCAAAGTCACGTCTCCATTTTTGTACTGGTAGGTTGATATTTGACCTCTCATATTTATGGAGGCAATTTATACAAAATGACAAGGGAAAGTTTCTCTACTTAATTTGATTGACCAGCCAAGGTGATAGTAGCAAGTCTCTGTTCCCCCAATTTGAAACCAAGGACTATCAGGTCCCTTTTCAATTGGGCACATGGATCTCCATGGTCAAGCAGTTTCTCAATGCGCATTAGGTTTCAACATCAAAATCCTTTTCTCTAAATGAGGACCACTTTCTTCATTTTGTGGAAATAATGAGATCCTTAAACCCCTACCATGATTGACTTCAAACCATATTTCTAGCAAATTACAAGACTTTTGAGCAGTGCCCTCAGGAGCTGGGTATCCTCTTCGTGAGCTGTTGAGATAGAAGTCCTGAATTGCAAATTTTCCTGGAGGAGCTCAGCTGGAGGTTCCAAATCCAGATTTGATAGATTCTTTGGCTCCATAACCTTCTGCAAGTGGTTCCCTTTAAGTTTGGCAAAGGCCCTCCCTCGGTCCTTCTCTGACCACATGCCACTGGGTGGGACTCCAGGGAGGAGGTTCGGGTGGGAACTTACTTCAAGTTTGAGAGGTCCCAGCTGCTTGGATCTGGGTTTCATGACCAGGTTGAACATTGGTAGAGAGACTATGACACTGCTGGCCACACATCTCCAGGTTGGACAGATTGGAAGACACACGAACTTTCACCTAAAGAACGTGGAGAAAGAGTAACCTTTTGTCAATAGGTTCAACTCAAAGATAGGAAAGAAGAGATTGCGTGGAGTCAGAGATCTAGGCAGCTGTGGTTAAAGGAGAGAGACTATAACACCTGGTTTTTCCACTCCTATGCTAATGGCAAGAGGAGGAGAAACTGGATTGACTCAATCTCAGATGGGCAAGAAGTGCATATAGGAAGACAAGCAGTTGGGATAGCATTTGCAGATCACTTCCATAACATTTTTTTGTAAGAGAAGGAAAGAATTTGGCATTTAGGTGGGTATCGTCTGAGACAGCTAACTGATGTGGACATGGCGGCCTTGGTTGCACCATTCCCTGAGGAAGAAGTTTGGGGGGCCTTATGTTCCCAGAAGCAGGAAGGTTTCCCCGACCCAAATGGCCTCCAGTTTTCTTCATCAAAGAATTTTGGACAACGATCAAAGAAGATGTCACGGCCATCTTTCACACTCTGTCAACTGGCATGGACCTTTCGAAAATCAACAGGTTCTTCCTCTTCCTCGTCCTCAAGGGGATACAGCTGAGACAATGGATGACTATAGACCCATTACACTATCCAACTCTGCATTTGTTGATGGCAAAGGCATTGGCTCGCCATCTTGGAGGCGTTCTAGATCACTTGATTAGACTCGTACAATCAACTTTTATTAAAGGGAGATCGATAATGGAGAAAGTCGGAGAGAATAAAAAGTCTTATTCTCAAATAACACCCTATACCTCTTTATATAAAGAGAGGTGTTGGGAAAATTATATCATAAGTCCAATAGGATATGAATAATAACAAATAACTCCAAAACAATAATAAAACATAACTAGAGTGCTCTATCAACACTCCCTCTCAAGTTGGAGCATATATATCAATAATGCTCAGCTTGGAACAACACTTATCAACACGGATCTCGCAAGGGACTTTGTGAATACGTCCACTATTTGATCTTCAGAAGATACAGATGAAGTGTAAATGATTCCACACTGTATCAAGTCTCTAGTGTAGTGATAATCAATCTCAACATGCTTTGTCATCTCATGGAACATTGGGTTGTTTGCAATATATGTAGCAACGCAATTATCACACCTCATCTCCATTGGTCCCTCTACTTGAACATAAAGATCATGTAGCACTGATCTAACCCAGACTATCTCTGTAGTTGTCTAAGCCATAGCCCTGTATTCTGACTTTGCACTAGACCTGGATACCACCTACTGCTTCTTGCTTCTCCAGGTCACTAAGTTACCTGCCACATAAGTGCAGAATCCAGTTGTTGACTTCCTGTCTGTCATGCACCCTGCATAGTCGGCATCAGAGTAGCCAACAACACTCATAGATAGGCTTTTCTGAAATAAGACACCTCTGTCAGGTGCTTTCTTCACATACCTAAGCACCTATATAGCAGCATCCCAATGCTGCTTGGTTGGCTTGTCTATGAACTGGCTAAGTTTCCCAACTGCAAGGGAAAGATCTGGACAAGTAATGATAAGATACAATAATTTATCAACCAACTACCTATAAGATCTGCTATCTATAGGCGGAGACTTAGCATCATAGAGATTTTCTTTGGGATCCATGGGTATATTAGCAGATTTGGACTCCATCATTCCTATTTCCTGTAAGATATCAAGGGCATATTTGTGCTGACTAAGAATAATACCATCTCTGCTACGTGCCACTTCAATCCCAAGAAAGTATCTAAGCTCTCTCAGATCCTTCATCACAAAGGCATCAACCAGCTTCCTTTTTACCTCAGTTATCCCAGCAAAGTCATCTCCAGTAAGAATCAAGTCATCCACATAGATAAGGAGTACAACCACTCCCCTTTTACTCTTCCTGACAAACAAAGAGTGATTAGAAGAAAATTATATAAGCCCCATGACATGTACCTCCTCTGAGAGTCTCTGGAACCATGCTCTCGAGCTCTGTTTTAAGTCATAAATGACTTTCTTCAATCTACATACACACTTCCCCTTAGCCTTAAACCCAGAAGGTTGTTGCATATAAACTTCTTCTTGAAGATCTCCATACAAAAACACGTTCTTCACATCCAACTGATGAAGATGCCAATCATAGTAGGCAGCTACAGACATCAAAATCCAAACAGTAGACAATCAAGCAACAGGAGAAAAGGTATTAAAGAAATCTACCATATATGTTTGGCTAAATCTCTTTACCACCAGTCTCGCCTTGTAGCGAGAAATTGTGCCATCTGGGTTGTATTTGACAGCAAAGACGCAACGACACCCAACTGTTCTGGCATGAAGAGGCAAGGTGGTCAAGTCCCACATCCCTCTAAAGTGTAGAGCAGCCATCTCATCCTTCATGACCAAACGCCATTTTGGATCCAGCATGACTTGCTGATGGGAGGTAGAAACGTGCGTCGCAGAGAGAACAACTATGAAAGTAGCAAATGAACTACCAAGATTGGCAGTAGAGACTCTGTACAATATGATACTAGACACAACTCCATGGAGCCTTCCGAATAGCAATCAGAAGATCAAGATCCTCCTTCTAGAGCGTAAAGCAATTCATCCTCCATGGCCTAACGTCATTTTGGATCAAGCATAGCCTCCTGATGGGAGGTAGAAACAAGCGTTGTAGAGAGAGAAGTTGTGAAAATAGCAAATGAACTGCCAAGATTGGCAGTAGAGACTATCTATACAGTATGATACTGAGCACAACTCCATAGAGCCTTTCGAATAGCAATCGGAAGATCAAGATCCTCCTCAATATGGTCAGTAGCAGCAGGAGAAGACTCATCAGAGGAACTTGCACAAGCACCACTAGGACAACTCACGTCAGTATCAACCCATACCTAACCAGGAGAGAAGACAGGTGGCTGAGGTGGTGGAGGGTGTGTTCTTTTCGCCATGCATACTGTTTATATGTCACAGGAGCCTATAAACCTGAGTGATCTCAGCCTTCTACCTCATAGGAGTCTTTGTGGTAGTGATATCCTCAATATGTGTAACAGGGATCTGTTCCAAGGGAACTAGTGGAACAAGCATAGGAGCCAAGCCTCCCTCATATGTCACCTGATGACCATCTGTAGAGAAATAAAAAATGTGCTCATGAAATGTGACATCTACAGTAGCATAATGCTTCTTACCACGTGGGTCATAACATCTGTATTCTTTCTGGGTGTTGTAACCCAGAAAGACACACTTCACTGCTCTTGGAGCCAACTTGTCCCTACCATATCCCAGAATGTGAACAAAGGCAACACAACCAAACATCCGAGGTGGGATAATGAATAAATCCTTCTCAGGATAGAGGACCTATCAAGAAACTTGTTCATGTATAGCTGAGTTGGGCAACCTATTGATCAAATAACATGCAATTAACACTGCATCTCCCTAATACACCTATGGCACATTGTGTTGTATCAATAGTGTCCTAGTCACATCAAGCACGTAACGGTGCTTTCTTTCCACTACTCCATTTTGTTGCGACGTATGGGGATCGGATGTCTGGAGAACAATTCCAAAAGATCTGTAAAAGGCCACCAACTTAGATGTACAGAATTCTAGAGCATTATCAAATCGTACAATCTTCACAATAATAGAAAACTGAGTCTATTTATAAAATAAATGTTTGAATCACTAATCCAACATCAGATTTATTTTTCGAAAGAAATAACCATGACATCCTGGAAATATCATCTACAACAAATAGATAAAATCTGTGACCCAGTCTATCTGGGACACAACTCGGTCCCCATACATCCATGTGCAGTAAATCAAAGATAGCAGTAGAACTCTGAAACAGACTAGGAGGAAAACTAGCTCTGCGATGCTTTCCCAATTGGCATGCATCACACAAAATCTCCATAGCTGACGAAATATGAGGAATGATGCATCGAAGCCTATCCAGTGAGGAGTGCCTAAGACGACGATGCCACTGAAGAGTTATACCAACACTAAATGCAACCTCGCCCTAACACATAGCAACAAATGGAGCCTAGATCAAGCGATACACACCCCCCTCCTTGTATCCGCCACAAATCATCCTCCTCGTGAGTTTGTCCTGAAAAATACATCCTAACTCATCAAATATTGGAAAACAGTGCAAGTCTTTTGTGATTCTACTAACAGATAAAAGACTGATCGGAAATTCTGGAACATAAAGAACATTAGACCGCGTTAATGCAGGAGTCACTACCACATCTCCTCTGTCATGAACCCTACACTGCCTGCCATCTGCTACCTGCACAGATCTCCCTGAGGGAACATCATGAACCTGTCTAAAATGTCTCATCCCTACTGAGATGCTAAGATGCGCCTGAATCCACCAACCACAAGGCACTGTTAGCGTTACCAGACCTGTAAGCAGAAGTCATACCTGAAGTGGCCAAGGCGGCAGTACCAGCAGCAATAGTGGTCTCCTAAGTCAACTAGGGGAGGCGCTGGACCACAGCATCATAGTCTACACTAGACACCATGTCGCTCACCTCCTCTGAAGAAATAGCCTGGTTGGCCATAGGTCAATCATGCTTCGTCCAGCAAGAGGCCTCTGTTTGGCCAATCTTCCCATAGTGCGAGCACATGGTGTGAGGTCTACCACTTGTACCCCGACCACCACACTCTCTCCCCCTAGTGGATGGAGCACCACGTCCTTCACGTGCAGCAACAACAAGCATAGGTGTCTGTCCAATCTCTGACATGAATGGCCTAACAACCACCCTGCTCACACAGCTATAAGCCTCCCCTAGAGATGGAAGCTCAGCCAGAATAAGGATCTGGGACCTAACAGCCTCATAGTCTGGTCCAAGTCTATCAAGAAACTGTAGGACAACATACTCCTTCCTATGTGCCCTCTAAGTGGCACAACTGCAGACAGGTCGACAGGCATTGTATTTCTCAAGGAGCCCCTTTAGAGTGGCATAGTATTGTGAAAGTGACTGAAACTCCTGTTTGAGACTACCAATAGCATTGTGAATCTCAAACACCTTGCTAGAATTCTTCTCATGGGAATATGTGTCATGTAGAGAATCTTACATCTCCTTGGCGGTCTTGTAGTACATAATCCCATCACCAATCTAAGGCTTAACAGAATTCATGATCCAAGCACGGACCATTGAATTATCTTTCTTCCATGTGACATTATTCCCTGATTTATCTTGTGGCTCCAACTCCAACAATAGACGTTCCTTATCAAGCCCCTCAACAATCATGAGAAATGTCTGAGACCATCTAACATAATTGGCCTCATTCAACTTAGCGATAAGAACAAAAAAAGGAAATTTGTAACCCCCATTGTCCGTAGCGGTAACCAATGACACTATGAAAGAATTTGAGAAGGCCACCGTGCCTTCAAACTACCATAAGATGCCATAGATACAATTTGAAACCAATATTTAGATCTGAAAAATCACACAACAGAGAGATGTGATCTCTTGATCATAAGATCTACGATCAAAAGACCCTAGAAAACATCCCAAGAGTCACACACCCTTTGGATCACGACTTAACGCATGTTAGGGAATGGAAAATACCCTAACAGTGCTTCTACAGGGTGGTGCACCTCCTTTCTGACAAGAAGATCACGCCACCAGCCCTATCAAGGTCTCAAGAGGTGGCGCGGTCTGCCGAAGAAGCGAAGGTGGAGTGCTGGCGACGAGATTAACCGGTGGTAACGCTCAACAAGCCCACAGTAGGCCCGGAGAGGTGGAGGCGGCGCTGCTGGCGGCAAGATCTGCTGGTGGCGCCACTCTGCAGGCTTGCAGCAGCCCTGGAGAGGAGGTGGCAGCACTGCTGTGGTCAGCAGTCACCGGCGACGATCACCAGCAACTGCTGCCACCGCAGCTCTGGCTGGAGAAGCCCATAGCAGCCTGCTAAAGCCGGTAAAGGAAGGAGGCTCGCCGATGTGGGGAAGGAAGCTCGCCAATTAGGGTTTTGGTGGAAAGTTTTGGAGGCTTGTGAGGGGTGGGATACCGTAACGTCGATCTAGGATCGCCGCTCTAATACCAATTCAAAGAGAATAAAAAATCCTATTCTCAAATGAAACCCTACACCTCTTTATATAAAAAGAGATGTTGGGAAAATTATATCACAAGTCCAATGGGACATGAACAATAACAAACAACTCCAATACAGTAATAAAATATAATTAGAGTGTTCTACCAACAAAGAACTATGTGGTTGCATCAAAGATTCTTGAGACTTGGAAGAGAGAAGGGACGGAGGCATTCTGCCTGAGGTTGACTTTTCTAAGGTTTACGGTAGTCTTGATTGGAGATTTCTTTGGTCATCAATTTGCATCAAGAGCTTCCCACCCCACATCCCTAGATCCATTAAATGAAGATGTACATTACCTCTACCTCCTATTTGATTTTGGCTAATGGTTGTTCAAAGGATGGGTGGATCTCACCTAGGAAAGGTATCCAACAGGGTTGCCCACTGGTGCTTATGCTATTTGTTCTAGCAATGGATTTCCTAGCAAATACCTCTTTTACTCTTATGATGTGGGACTCATTAAGGGGTTTGGTGCAACTCGAGGTGGAACATTGTCCCTTTTCTCCAGTATGCTGATGATATTATAATGTTTGCCAAAGGGTTCGTTGATTTTTTTTATTTTTTGAAAAAGAAAAAGGAAGGCTACCAGAGATGAGTAGCCATCCAACCAAAAAACTTCATTCCATTAAAGAACTCGAAGGTTCCATTGATGAAGCAAGGAGACTCCAGATTCTTCTCGACATCTTTGGGGAGATGCCTGCATTAAGGATGAATCTCCACAAGCCTGGCCTTTTGTCTTTTAGCATGATAATGGATAGAACATTCAAGTGTTGTCGAGTTCTACGTGTAGCAGCTTGAGACTCCTTTTCATTACCTCGGTTTCCTCCTCTTTCCTGATCACAAACTAGGCCCCTACCATCGAGAGGTTGGAAATGCACCTTCAAGGGTGGGCATCCCATCTTCTGTCTAGAGGTGGCTAGCTTGTCTTGCTTTCCTCTCTCCTCTCCACTTTGCCTTTGTATTATTTATTGGTCTTCCGCATTCCAAGGGTTGTCCTCAACCAAATTAATGCCATCAGGAGAAAGTTTTTGTGGACCTCTAGTAACGATGATCTATACCTAGCCTTTATGTCTTGGGAAGATGTTTGCAAACCCAAGGAGGTTGGGAAACTTGAAGCCATTGATCTCTTTGTAATGAATGAAGCACTCCTACTGAAGTGGATTATTCAACTTATAGGATCGATGATGCCGTTCTGGAAATCCATCCTCTGATCTTCCTATAGGGATACCGCAGACTGAAGGAAAGGAGGATATCAATAACTAGAGCTTCCCAGTTCAAAAAAGGGACATAGTAGACCATGAGAAGAGTCAGGCCTTACTTTTGGAGCCATTTGGGCGAGGGATGCGAGTTAGATTCTAGATGCACAAATGGTCACCTATTGGTTCTGGCTAACTTATTTCCTAGACTTTCTGCATTCAACACTAATCCAGTGGCTTTGGTGTCCGACTCATTTTCTAATGATTGTTGGATGCCTCCATTGCCTATGCTTCTTTCCAATGCCAGACTTGACAACCTCACTCTCCTCTTATAAACCCTTCATAGCATTTGGCAAGGGGAAGGAAGGGATGGATGGCTTTGGAAATATGGGAACTTCTCCACTAAGGAGGCCTATTTGAGATTTTTTTAGGATCATGGTCCTCACGATCTTACCTTGGCCTTGGATTGCAAGAAAAATTGAAAAGCCCACCTTCCATTGAAAGTCAACTTTTATATGCCTCTTGTGGATAAAGGGGATGGTAACTCAAGACTATCATAGGAGATAGACACTTAACAGTAATTGCACATGCGTGCTCTATGGTAATGGTGTTGAGGACACCGAGCATCTCTTTTTCAATTGCGACTTTGCAGAGCAATGTTGGACGAACTCAACTAACAAATCCTTATGGCATTCTTCTGAGCATGAGTTTTAATCCAGTCTACATGATACCATTGCTAATGGTAACACCATAAGAAGAGCCTTCACCCTTCTCTAGAGTATCTAGCCGGAGCGTAATGATGTGGTGTGTGTGTGTGTGTGTGTGAGAGAGAGAGAGAGAGAGAGGACTTCTGTTGATGGAACCTTTCATCTTTGTAATTCCCTTTGTTACTAGTGTGTAGTTAGGTCTTCTTCTTTTCATGAATGCAGGGGGTTAACACCTCTTCTCCATAAAAAAAAAGACCTTTGCACTAGTTGCAAAGATGAACTCCAATAGAGTTTTACTAGTCTTAATAATGCAGTACTCCTAGAAGCCTTACCAAGTAAATGTTAAGAATGTTGACCTAAGTGGGGACTTGCAGGAAAATGTCTACAAGTAAATAAAACCAAAATATGAGCAAAATGGCAAGTGTTATAAGCTCAAGAAGGCATCTTGGCATTGTATAGGATTAGGCAAGTAGTCTCTTCATGCTTGATTTAAGAGGCTTAAATTTGTCATGAAGAATGTGGAGTATTCACAACACAATGGAGATCATACCTCATTTGTGCAAATATTTGTGGAAAAAACTGTCCTTATGTTGGTTTATGTGAATGACATGATTGTTGTATGTAATGATGACGATGAGATGGGCAAACTAAAGAGCAAGCTTGCAAGTGACATTGAAATCAAGGATCTAAAAAGACTAAAGTATTTTTTGGGCATAGAGATGATATGATCTAAAGATCGACTCCTGATGTTCCAGTGGATGTAGGTGTTTGACTGGTTAAACAAAATTGCTAGGCTTGGATGCAAGCCTACCACAACCTTTTTTTTTTCTTTTTTTTTCAAAAAGAAATGTTCAATTTCCATTGCCAAGGAATTGAAGGTAACCTTGATTTAGTCAAGTCATAAGTTTAAAGGATGGAAACACTCTACATGATACTCAAAAGGCAGGCTCCTATAACAATATAAGGCCTACATCCAAACATTGCCTACGTCTAGAAGGAAATCTTGCCATTTAGAAGAGTGGAAAGCAAACAGTGGTGGTAAGGTCAAGTAGAAAAGTTATCAACCAGATAACTATCCTTCTACTTTTCCAAAAAAAGGGTCAAGTAGAAAAGCAGAGTACAGATCCAATGAGTTGTGGTCATTGAGATGTTATGGTTGCAGATTCTTCTATCAGACAATAGACTAAAACCTAAGATCTTGATGATGATTTACTGAAACATATTATCCATTAATCTTGCAAATGGTCCATTTCTCCATGATTGTAAGAAGTTGGACAGGCACTTTTGGTGAAAATATTGATGGAGTATTGTGCTTTCCATAAGTCAAGTCAATTGATCAAATTGCTTTTTACCAAGGGAGTTCTCGATCTCTCACTTTGAGGAGGTAGCAAGTTGGGCATGTTTGGCATCAATGACTAACCTGAGGAAAAGTGTTAACTTCTGTTTTTCTTTTTGTCTTTTATTCTTTTTGGAAAGGGAAAATGCGGGGTTAACAACCACCAAGTGTTAACTTATGTTGTATTTGGACAAAAGGGTCTCGGGAATGGGTATATCGACCTTGAAAGCCAGAGTAATGAATGCACATCCCACTACTTCCATCTTGTCTCATTGAAGAAAATCCTAGCAACCAGCAGGCTCTAGAGCCTATATGGTCTGATCGTATCTCACTTGTCGTGGAGGATTTTCAAAATAAATCAATGTTCTTTATACATGTGACTACTTTGTGTGGTTGATTCAACAATGTTACTAGATTGTGCTTTCTTTTCTTTTTTTTTTTTGAGAGAAGTTAACAATTGTGTGTTGAATTAATGGTTGGCATTTTTCCATACGTTTCTACGAATCCACCCTTGAGTAATTCAGGTTGATCACAATGGTTGGTCGTTAGATGTAATTAAGATAGAATGAAGTTGTTTTTCTGGTAAGAAGACTGTTGAGTTGTAAGAAGGTATTGGTATTTTTCTTTATATTGAGGAGATACTTATGTAATTAACTCAGTCCTCTTTATATAAAAGAGGATTAGGATTTCTTTCAGAGACTAATAAAATCATTTGCTTCAACATGATATCAGAGCAACGGTCCCACCCAAAATCCACCGAAATATGATTAAATCACCTGAGAGGGGGTGATTTCATGAGAGATCACGAAGATCTCTCTCCCAACGTTGGCCTGTTGATGGCCGGATCTACAACCTTCCGAGATCTACAGCAGCCAGATCTGCAGATCGCTGCCAGATCGACTCCAGACCTGCAGCCTTCTGATCGCCAGATGTGCAGATCACCACCAAATCGCTGCAGATCATCGCTAGATCGTTGCCAAACCACCGCCAGATCATCGCTAGATCTGCAGCCTCTGCAGATGGTCACCGTCAGTCCTCTGCAAAGGGAACAACACTGCCGATCGTCGCCCCCGCTAGCCCTCTGTCACTGGTCAGCGTCTCCGTCGCTCATGCAGTCGTGGACAGTGGATGTTCTCCATCCAGTGGGTGTGCCGCCACTGATGGGTGGTGGTGCATCCCATAGGGGGCAAGATTGATGTGAACATATCCTATCTTGCATGTGTTAGAGCCTATCTCACACATTGTAAAAGTGGTGATGAGTCTTCTCTCGCCACCATGAAGAAGGAATCTCCTTCAAACATGATAAGTCTTCTCTCGTACCAAAAAGTTGAGTTTGATATGTTAGAAAAATCAAACTCAGATATAGGACTTACATGTACTGTCCAAGAGGTTAAAAAGAAGGGAAGAAGATACAGAGGTCCATGGGTAATAGATTCAGGAGCTTTTGTGCATCTCACCGGAAACCAAGATCGTCTGAAGAACCCGATGATCCCACATGGACTGCGAGAAGTGCGGGTGGCCAATGGGAAGACCTCTCCTGTGACTACGGTTGAGTGTGTAGATGCTACACCCAGGATGAAGATGGAAGAGGTATATTACGCTCCTGAATTTCCTATGAACCTCTTGTCGGTGAGTAGGATTTGTAGAGATCTCGGATGTCGTGTTATTTTTTATGAGAAGCATTGTTACTTCCAAGATCGAAATACAAATGAGATTATTGTAAGTGGCATAGAGAGAGATGGTCTCTACTATTTGGATGTGCCCATGTTGTTTGCTGGGGCAGTGTCTATTTCTCGTGACCCTTTGCTTTGGCACAGGAGACTTAGGCATCCTTATGTGAAGAAGATGCACCAAATGTATCCAAAATTACCAGACTCCTTAGCTCTGGACTGTGAAGATTGTCAATTGAAGAAGCATCACAAGAGCAGCTATCCTAGGAGAGACACCTGTGTGAGTTCAGTTCCTTTTTCCTGGTACATTGTGATGTTTAGGGACTTCAAGAGTGGCCTCTATTGGTGGATACAGGTACTTTGCTGCTATAGTTGATGACAGTAGTAGACTCACATGAGTGTTTCTAATGAAGGCTTGTAGTGAGATTCCTACTATTATATAACATTTTCTGTCCGAGGTACAGTTACAGTATGGTACTATTGTTTAGGTCTTTTGCAATGATAATGTATTAGAGTTTATGCACAATGACTTGCAGGAAACCTTCAAGGCTAAGGGGATTATCCATCAGACATCTTATGCTTATACTTCCAAGCAGAATGGAGCTGCAAAGCGCAAGCTATGACATTTATTTGATATCACTAGGAATTTGATGTCTCGTATGAAGGTTCCTAGACGGTTCTGGGGTGATGTCATACTTACAGCGGCATATTTGATTAACAGGCAGCCATCCTCTATTCTTCAGGCTCAGATTCCATATCAGCTTGTATGTCCTGATTGTACTAGGATTTTTCTTGTGCCACTACGGGTATTTGGATGTATATGTTTTGTTCAAAATCATGGTATCCAAGATAAGTTTGCCCCCCATGCCATAAAGTGTCTTTTTGGGCTACTCTAGGACTCAAAAAAGATACAGATGTTATGATCCAGCATGTAGGAGATATGTTGTTTCTGCAGATGTGACATTCTTTGAAAAGTTTCCTTATTTCTCAGAAGAAGGATCAACCATAGAGGCTGCTATCGATGAGACACAGGTGTATCACAAGAAGCCACAAACACAGGACTTTGCATGTGAGGAGCCAGCCTAGCTTGCTATCTCTTCAGACAGAGGTGAGTCAGATAGGGAGGAGGAGATTGTGCAGAGGAGATCTGATATTATTCTTCACCTTATTTCTCGATATACTATTGTTTCTCATCTCCAGAGAGAGGCCAGGCAGTTTGTGTCTGCTATTATTACTACAGTGATTCCCAGATATTTTGTGTAGACACTTCATGATCAAAGGTGGAAAGCTGCCATGGATGAGGAGATGGAGGCTCTTCAGACCAGAGGAATGTAGGATCTTGTTCCCTATCCTGAAGGTGCCACTGTTGTTGGTTGCAGAGGGGCATACACAATCAAATACAGGTCTGACAGGACAGTAGAGAGATCTAAAGCTAGACTTGTGGCCAAGGGATTTACCCAAACATATGGGGTGGATTACCTTGAGACATTTTTACCTATTGCACGCATTACTTCCATCAAGATTATTTTGTCACTTGTGATAAGAGATTGGTCGCTGCACCAACTTGATATAAAGAATGCCTTTCTATATGGAGATCTGGTAGAGGAAGTATATATGCGATAGCCACCAGGTTATGACAGTCAAGGGAAGCTTGTCTACTGCATGCGAAAGGCCATTTATGGCCTAAAGTAGAGCCCACGAGCCTGATTTGAGAGGCTCAATTTAGAGATTAGGAAACTGGGGTTTCAGAGGTCTACCACGGATCATTTTATATTCATCAAACGAACTATGCATGGTGGGATATGGAGAGTTGTGGTTTTGGTAGTATATGTCGATGATATGATCCTCACAAGTGATGATACTGATGGCATAGCAGAGATGAAAGCATTTCTCTAGTCTACCTTTGTCACCAAAGATTTAGGTGATCTTCACTACTTTCTGAGGATAGAGGTTGTTTGTCAGGAAGGAGGTTGTCTTTATCCCAAAGACAATATACTTTGCAGATCCTAGATAAGGCTGGATTTCTTGGGTCCAAGTCATCTAGGATACCAGTAGAGGCACTCCCCAGTCACCATTCAGATGATACAGATCCTTTGTTTAAGGATGTTTCCAGGTACTACAGCACTGTTGACCGTTTGTTATACTTGACTATTACACATCCAGACATCAGCTTCGTAGTCAGTCGGGCCAACCAGTTTATGTAGAATCCCAGGTACAACCATTGGCATGTATGTCTCATCCTGAGATATCTGAAGGGCATCTTAGGATGAGCCTTGTACTACCGTCCGAGTGACACTCTGGATCCTGTGGCCTATTCTGATGCAAACTATACTGGATCTATAGAGGACAGGAGATCTACGTCAGGTTTTGCTGTCTATCTTAGGGGAAATCTTGTTTCATGGAGAAGCAAGAAGCAAAGCATTGTTGCTCGCTCTAGTGCAGAGGCAGAGTACAAATCCATGGCACAGGCTGCATGTGAGATCATGTGGATGGGTGATTTTCTTCAGGATCTAGGAGTGCTAGTTAATACTCCAATGCCTCTTTACTGTGATAATAAATCTGCTACGTATATTACCTCTGATGCCCTTTTTCATGAGAAGACGAAGCATATAGAAGTTGATTGTAATTTCATACGGGATGTCGTTTTGGAGGGCAGGATAAGTACCTCATATGTTTCTTTTGAATTACAACTAGCTAACATTTTTACCAAGCCCCTTAAGAAGAAACAACTTGAGTTCTTGAGGAGCAAGTTAGGACTTATTGACATATACGCCCCAACTTAAGGGGGAGTGTTAAGTTGTAAGGGGGTATTGGTATTTTCCTTTATCTTTAAGGGGTATTTATGTAATTAACTCGCTTTTCAAAAAAAAAAAAACTTATGTAATTAACCCAACCCTCTTTATATTAAAGAGGGTTAGGGTTTCTTTTAGAGACTAATGAAATCATTTGCTTCAACAAAGACCAAGACTTTTATTTTTTTTTTTAAAGTCACACATCTAAGAAGACCGAGATATATAAGTAACAAGACTTTATCCATACCATTTTAGAAGTGGTTTGCACCTGTTTTGCAATAAAGACAAAAGATCAAGCTGGTGAAGATATAAAGTGGTTGCAATAAATTAGTCTATGTGAATTCATTAGCCTTAGCTCATTTTATTTTATTTTTCTTGAGCTACATGATATGCTTATTAATTAAATATAAATCTATCAATGCATTTGTCTGCCATGCTCAATTATCAATTGCAAGCAATCACATGCATGTTTTTCAATGTAATAAATATTTTTTCTCATATCCTGTTGTATCTTGGAAGAGGGTACTTACACAAGACAAAAACTTGTGATCTAACTTCTCCCTTCGGTCTTGCATATGCAGAAACCGCCATTTGGCCATTTTCTTAATCAATGAAGAGAAGCATATCCCAGATCTGGATTGTGCCTAGGTAAAATTACATTTTTTTCTACTAGCTGAAGTCATTATGGTTCTCTTTTTTTCATATACCAGGTTGTTGTTTCACACTACAAGATTTGTTGCTATAAAAAGATGAATCCAAGTTTCAAAAACTCAGCATTGGAGTAATTATGTCTGCTGTGATGAAGCAAATTGAGTGCAAAAAAAATCACAGAAGGCAGTTCTAAGAAAACTATGGGCTGAGCATTACCACTTTACCTCTATCCTCATACAGGCACGGCGAAAGCCTTCCCTGCTAATATAAATGAATGCCATGAACAGATGATATTTGACTGCATAAAGCTGCATAAAACATACACGTCAAGAAACACCTAAGCCATCTGATTTCTCATAAATAGACAAACTACTTCTGTGATGCATAACAATTAACCACATTGAAGCATCAAGAATTGATATCAATGAGCTATGAGCATGCATTGGCTACCAAGTGATTGGTGTAGATAATGAGTGTTTTAGATCTTAAGAGCATCAGCATTTCTATTTTTTGGGAATGAATACATGTCCAGATTCACATAAGAACAGGACAGAACCATAATTCAACCTTTGAAAACAAGAAATGGACCCTGGCTATTTCCACCTTCAGGTGTTAGCAAAGGCAACCTGTCCGTTTAAACATGTATGTGAGCATCCAACTCATAACCAATTGACTTTAAGTCAGAGGCCCAGCACTTGGTGTAAACTCCTTCTCTGTTTCAATATGGACAGATAAATGAGTAAATTAGAGGTTCATCCTCAATCATTAGACCAGCAGAGCTATGATACCACCAGAGAGCATCCAACTCAAAACCAACAGAGTTCAGCAGAAAGGCCCAACAGTTGTAAATTGATTCTCAGCTTCCACATCTTTTAGACGTGGTGCTGTTCTCTCAATATGAGATCTGAATATTCATATTGTATTATTCAAACTCATTATAGAAATAAAAATAATGTTCATATGTTTAAATGACATATATAATTTTTTTCTTGAAAAAGGAATGTCATATATTATTGAAACAGGAAAAAAGGGTTACTTCAATATGGTTTGCCAAAGCCAAACTTAGCAACAATGAAGAATGTTTACAACATGGCAACCACTTTGCAAAGAAGTTTTGGGTGGCTACTTTCAACTAGCCATCCTTTTATCCATCAATTAAAAAGGAAAAAATCGAATGCTTTAATATCGGGATGGTTTTTTTGAGCTAAGTAGTGGAAATTGGACTTGACATCATTTCTCATAGATGAAAAAAGATAATCCCTCCAGCGTGACAATTGAAAGACTAGAATCCCAAATATGGATATCCCTCGCATCCATTAGCAAAGAGAAGCTCTTTAATAGCCTCCTGTGAGAATCCTCCAAATTGAGAGCTTATGATGTCTCATAGTTTCCACCAACATAGCAACTAGTATTCCCCAAATGTATCTTTATCAAAATATCTCAATGAAAAGAATCTTTCCCTTGTTCTGGGCTATATAGAAGAGCCATGTCTTGAATAAATTAGCCATAAAGTTATGAGCTCTATTCAACTGTAATACAAATTATAAATGATGCTTTCTTAAAAAGGAAGAAATGATGTTTCTGAACTCGATATAGAAATTTAGCTTACTAGATGACAAATAGATACTCAGACTACATTTGTCCATAAAAGTGTTCAATGCAGAATGGCTTACCTTTTTTAACTGGAATATCTAACTCATATTCCACTCTGTTAGCAGTTCCATTTTACCTGCTCACGTCAATTATAACTCCATTCTAGCGAGAATATCTAATTCCTACTTGCTTTAGTTGAGTTTGTTGAGATTTTTCACTCTGTGCAATTAACCAGTGCTGTTACTGTTAGTCTTGCTATGAATGCTTTGGCAGTTTATATTTACATGGCTTGTGATAGTGGCTTCTTATAATGCTTTAGCCCAGGTGACACATCTAGCCTTATCTCACTTCTACAGTACACAGCTGGCACTGTCTTCTTTGTCAAGGGTGCTGAAAAAGAGACAGAATGTTTCTATATTGCTTGATCTCTCTGGAACCTTCTCTGGTAATGGGTTAAATGAGAGAAGTCTACTTTTGTGTCTTTTGGCATGAAGGCAAAAGAGGAAGAACAATGCACATCCATTCTTCCTTTGCAGTTAGGAGTGGCCATCCAACTCAAACTCAACAAGCCGAACTCAAGCTCAACTCAACAATAGCTCACCAGCTCGATTCATTGAGTTTTTGAGTCAAGCTCGAGTCAAAGATCCTGATTCATTTTGTTGTCGAGTTGAGCTCAACTTAGCTCATCAACTCAAATTATGGACTCATTTAAAATTTATCATATATATATGGAGTAATAACTAAACCCGATAAAAGCTAATACTATCAATGCAAAATACCTCCTCCCCAAATAACCCTAGCTATTTTGCTAGCTACAATCCAAATAAACGTCATTTTTCCCAAAATTTAAAAAAAAAAAAATCAAATTAGGCTTATTTAAGTGATAGTGAGTCCATTTGGTTCATGAGCCCAATTGAGCTCAATGATCTAAGCTTGACTCATTTGAGTGATAGATGAGCTCATTTGGCTCACAAGCCGACTCAAGCTCAAATGAGTGAAGCCTAGGCTCATTTAAGTGATATACTATGTGAGTCGAGCTGGCTCAAGCCCAGTTGGACCTATCGAGTTCGAGCTCAAGTTGAATCCAGCTCAACTCATTTGACTCAACATCTAGGCTATTTGCAGTGCATGGGCTTTCCACTTACTAATCATCCTTTGCGAGCAGTAGATAGGAATGCTGTAAAGAACAGATTGGTTGGAAATTCCACTTGCTTTCAAGAAAGGGAGATTAGCCTTGTTAAGGTCAATTCTCACAACATCCCTATCTTTTACCTCTTTGCACTCAAGATGCCCATTAGTAAAGAAGATGGATGCCTTCAGACAAAGATTTTCTGGAAGGAAACTGGTGAGAGAAGTTGTTCCATGGAGATGGTGTGTTGGAAGGATATATTGGCACTAGTATCTAATGCTAGGCTTAGTGTTCCAAGCAAGAGAGTCATGAATCAAGCACTTTTGATGGAGTTACACAAATCACGGGTACAGAGAGGGGACTTCTGTCATCCAAGCTTTCTATGGTTGAAAAACTGAGTTGGTTGTAACTTGTAAAGGTGTTTTCATCTTGTTAGGGTATTGGGAATAGTTATATAGAGTCCTAGTTGAGTTAGGTTAAGTTATTTAGAGTCCTAGTTTTTATCTCTATTCGTATTTTATTATTTCCTAGTTCTATTGGGCTTAGTATTTAATTTGTTAATTCTAACTCTCTTTATACAAAGGGGGCAAGGGTTTCTTTTCTCACTAAGACAGTTCATTATTCTCTCCAACACATCTAAAGGAGACTCAATTTTTTTGGAAGGGCTTGATTCACACTATCTTGTTGGTGGTTCCTAACTTTGTAGCTGATTTAGTGGAGGAGCAAGATTTCAATATGTAGCTAGATGACAGGATGAGGAGGGGTCCTTTGGCAGATAGGTCCTGCAGCTCTTTGCTTTGGAAAGTGATTCACGGGCTTCCATTGCAGGCTGTTGAGATAAGGTTGGTTTGGCTTGGGGACCTATTTTCAGTAGGAACTTACCTAAGCAAGAGCAAGAGGAGTTCATAACTATCCAAAAGGAGTTGGCAGATTTCTGAACCAGGAGGGAATTATGTTGTGAGGTACAGGAAAATCACACACACTTGTTCTTTGTCTGCCCTTCTGGTCCCCTGGAAGAGCTATATGGGAGTGTGTTGGCCTATGGTGGATTGACTTTTCTGCTTGGCAGGAATTTTGAAGCACTGTGTGAAGTTTTGATGTAATTGTTTGTTGTATTTAATGCGATGGATGATCACTTTGCTCACGTGATCATCCTATCTCCTTTCAAAAAAATACATATTAACTAAGCTCCATGTAACTTACAAACAGCTAAGCTGCATATTCCTTTTCATGTACCATAACTACCTACACAATCTATGTAACCGATTCCCCAGAATCGCTATGATTGCAACCAAGGTAGCTGTTTGCTACCTTCGAAAACCTGTGATGTAAATACAAGGGCTAATGCAACTAAAAGGGATCACACAATTTTATTTATGCATGTTTGTATAGGCAGAGTTTCTGCAGGATGTGACTCTTCTCTTTGACCTCATTTCAGCCAAGTAAATTATATATGCAGAGAAGAGTATCTGTAGCAGTGAACTCGACAAAAAGAAACAGAAGGACATGGGGAATTACCGCAAATTCCTCTTTCGTAATATGCCTCGTCATCCAGAACGTGAAGAAAAATGAGATCCCCCTCGACAAGAACTGCGTGACTGTCAAAGAAACAAATGAATGAGCAGAGATTAAATTATACCTCAGAAAGGAACGGTGCGGTATTAACGGCAGATGGCAAGGATCCTAGAGACTTCCCCCTCTGGAAACTTCTTAAGAGAACAAAATTCCAGTAACCCTACGTCAGATTCTTTCAAATTTACCTCTCGGGAATCGATGGAAAAAAAAACATATGATCTGGAGGACGCATGAAATTATACTTAAGGCAATGGGATTCATAAGGTTCGCATATCTCAATTTTGCTCCGAGCTGTCGTTTCCTAACTTAGAATGGCATAAACATGGCGACGAATTATCGCTCTACTCACATCGATGACTTAAGAGGAACTTACAGAGGAGGTAAGAATAGGTATTGGCGAGGCTCGACTCGACATCGGCACCCTCTCCGCCCGCCATTGAAAGCACAATTAGGGTTTAGATGCTAACGAACGACGATGGATTTGATAGAACCTCTCTCTCTCTCTCTCTCTCGGATTGAGGAGGGAGTAGCGGAAGTGAAGGGATCGCTGATCCGACGGCCAGCGGCGAGTTGGGAGGTTTGGCGGAGGGGCGGACGACGGGAGTCGCGTAATGTGGTCGCCAACCGTTGATGTGTGTGTGTGTGTGTGTGTGTGTGTTGACGGCGGCGGGGCGGCAGGCGCGGGCAAGAAAGTCGTGTAGCCTAGGCTAAAAGGTTTAGTTAAAATCTCTCTTACTAATACTAACCTCTTTAATGGATGCCGGTTCACATAATTAAGGGCACATTTTGATGATGAGATAAGGAAGTTGAAGAAATTTTGAATAAAATAAAAGTCCACGTGAGTTACAGGTTATCGCATCATATAAAAAGTTTGGATTTGTATTTATGTCACATCTAAGTAATTAATAAGTGTATATTATGTTAAATCAAAAAAGAAATGGATAATTTTTATCCTTCATCAAAAGAGGTATTATTCCTAATTTACTCTTGAAATAACTATTCTAAAGATTTTCCAAGTTAAATGCCCCCACGTCAAATTGAAGAAGATCTTCCACCAACTTGAATTTGTTATCCTATGTGGAAAATGCTCCTTAAAGGTAGCATTTCCAGTGAAAAGTCCCTTCCCATGCAAGGCCTAGTGAGAAATGATCTTCACTCCTAATTGGATTATGTCATGCACGTAAATCGTCACCTTTAGGTTAAACATAAAATCCACTCCCACCTGTTTTTGGTATATCAAGTGATGATATTTTCTTAACTGGTTCACAGGTTAAAAAATTATAAAAATTTACTTAATCTCAAACATCCTCAACTCTTAATTCATCCTTGTTATTGAATTTCTTTCCAAATGCAATTGATCACCAACTCTTATATCATCATTATTCTCTTGGCATAAATCTAAGTCCAATGAAAAATTAAAAAAAGTATCCTTACTTATGATTGACATGTCATATGAAAGTTTAAATCATTCGTCTTGAAAAAGCTTACATGATCATCATTGCCTTCATCCTCCTCATTTTCCATCATGTCATTTGTTTTGAAAGGGATACCTTCTAAAGCATATTCAATGTCAAGATCATGAGTCATAACAACAACTAAATTACATCTAACACGTACTGCATCAAGGACACTGAGACCATCTCACGTCTATTAGAAAACAATGAGAAGACGATGCATCACAACAATAGTAGCTTAATACATCCTAGAAGTGATGAAATGTGTAGTAACCTAACAGTGTAATATGGCATCTAAAAGCACCTCAAGTGTAGTTGTAGTGTTTACCACAAGAGCAAAGATCACTACAACTCGGACGTAGTTGCAATGTAAATGAGATATGCTACATCTTAAGGTAAATTGTAGCATAAATCATAAGAATAGAGATGCATTACATCTTAGGAGCAACTATAAATGTACAACATAGGAGTAGAGATAATTCTACATCTTAGAATCAAATGTAGTATTCATCATATATTCAAAATAAAATGCATCTCGTCATCGACTGCAAGTACACCATAGAAGCAAAGTTATAATTAACGCACCTAAGGAGCAATTCTATGGTTCAAATAAAAATCAATTATAACATTCATCAAAGAAACAAAAATACAATGCATCAAGTGTAGTTGAATGTAAAGTTTTGAAAAGCATGATAGACTTGTGCTCTATACATCACCAATAAGTGCATCAAGGTCATCTATCAATAATAGGAAAGAGGGTATACTTTATCGACACATTGACCTCGCTTCACCATAAGTAAGAAAGAAGCTATGTAATATCTCAATTTTGTGCATAAAAGGCTCAATCTATAACATTTCCATTATCATGTCCTTATATATGTCAAAATCCATAGTATCACACAAAATCCCAACATTCTTTGAGAACCTTTTTATCATATCCAACTTCATCTTTATCAACAATATTCCTATATACATATAATAAGAACAAAAAAATTTGTGCCATTCAAATTAGTTGAAAATAATAAATTTTAAATTCAATAACAATTGCATTACGGTCATCACACTCATGAATGATCCTTTGAAAAGATAATTTAAAATAAACAAAGAATATATTTTTTAAGAAATTATAAACATCAAACTTCCTCTTACAATAAGGGTATTACATTCTAGCTTCCAAAAGTCTTTCGTAGAATTCTTACAATTCCTTTTGCTCCTCAAACATCCAAAGAGATGGAGTTGATGCATCCACATCCATTGCATGAGTAGTTAAAACAAGTAAATAATTTTAAAATTCAAGTGATTTCACGAAGCAAGACTCATATATGTTAAGCTCATAATGGTAACTTGCAATTTAAAAGTCTCTTTATGGCTAAAGAATAAGTCCACAAATGGCGCCACTAAATTCATAAAACTTAAGGGATTAAGAATTATTACTTGATAACTTGGATTTAAGAATTTGATAGTTACATTGGGTCCATTAGTCTACATGCAACAATTTGTCAAGGTTAACTTTTTTTTAATTAGACTTTGATTTAAGTCATGGTTGTTAGAAATAGTATTAAAATCAAACTCTCATTGGTAGAAGAAAAGGATATCTTAAGAATGACTTAAGAGTACACCGTGAGGTAAAATTTTTATTGTTATTTAGTCAAATCATAACGAGGATGTTGTGAAAATTAATATCACATCATAAACTCATAAAATTGAATAATAGTTGTAAAGGATTAATAACTGCTACTTGATAATCTAGATTAGAAATTTTGGATGGTTATGTTAGATTGCCTTAGGTCCATTGTATTCTTATATAACAACTTGTTAGGAATATTTTTGGTCAATTAAACTTTAATTTAGACCCAATTGTTACATTAATTATTTCATATCATTTAACATGCATTTTAGAATGTAAGAAATTCCCTTAAAATTGGAAATTTCATCGTACATTACAAATAATTATAATGCTAATTTCGCCAAGACTAATAGCTCAAGTAATTTCTAACCAATGATATAATCAACATCCAAAAAAAGTTGCTACCACATGTGAGATGCCAATTTACATTGATCCAATCGAATTCCACCATGAAACAACATGCATAAACTTTGCAACAACCATGTTCATCCGTTGGGTTTCTCGAGGCAACTCCAAAGTAACTGAGCATGAGCTAGGCGAGCCTCAACTCGTTATTAACGAGGCTCGTTGATAAGCTTGCAAACCAAATCAAGATCAACGATCCTAAGCCAGCCTGAATTTATTGTGTTCATTGTGCCTATTGTTGTGCCTTTGGGTCTTTGATAATGCTTTATCCCAAATATATTCGGCTGGCCGCTGTTGAGAGAGTTAATTAGGCCAACCATGCATGTTAAGCCCCTTTGCAAAAATTGTAGGATTACCTGATAAATGTACAATCTCTAAGGGAAAACGTTTCATGAACATTAAAAGGCCACATATCCCAATAATAACGTCTTTAATTTTCTTGCAGGGATGTTGCATTGTAGATTGATAAAGTCATGTGGAACAATAGGGAAACGCAGGAAATCCTTCAATAAAGGTCGCTCAGCATTTTCCTCACACCAAACTCATCCTCAGATTATGATGGTAGAGGAAAGTGGTTTTCACCCCCTTGTACTTTTGTGCTTTTTCTTAATTAAAACATCGAGGTAGGAATTCCTTTAACAATATCGTCACAATTTTATCAGATATGGACATGGATACAAATATTACATATCTCCATCTATCTTTACAATTGTAAGATACACGTACCATATACTCACGTACTGCACGGATATTCTAATTTTCATGACGGACATGGTTGATTTCTACCATATGGATTACAAATCACACAGGTACAATATATAAGGACCTATACTTAAAGTTTCTAGAAAAATATAAAATGATACTATAACTAAATGCAAAAAAAAATTATTAATATATACGTAATTTGCAATGGACGTCTGGCATAGATATGGATATTTACATTGAGCACGTAACTCATGCATCCTTTGTTGGATTATAAAAGAATGTAAAACCCCACATGAATAAAAAACATGGATTGGATTTCATCGATTCCGGAACATTCGATCAATAATTTAAAACATGAGCAAGAAGGAAATGGATATCTGAATCCATTGTTTAGGTTTCTTAATGAAGAATACGTGTAACGATCCCTTGATTCTTGCGAGTGTACTCGATAGGCTTGGCGAGGGCGCTTCCAAGAATCTAGAGAGAGTGAATGTGGAAGAGAAAGAGAGAAAATGACGTAGTGTCCTTTTAATTCCATCTAAAGGCCCTTATATTTCCCGTGATAGGGTGCGGGAAAATAAAATCGCCAACTAATCACATATCCTGGAGGACTATAATTGTTATATTTTAAAATTGACAGTTCTACCCATCAACAAACCATAATTCTCTAGAGGGTTTCTATGTAATTAACCTCATATCATTGGAAGTGCAATTTGCCCAATTCTTATTGGATCACATAACGGACATATTTGCAGATATATACGTATATGATATGTATTAATGTAAGTCCCCTTATAATAATATATATGTGGCCACATAATGATTCTAACAATCTCTCACTTAGATTACATATATTATTCACATAAGTATACATTAATTTAAACTGTATGAGCTCAAAAAATGTATATCATATACATATGAAAATACACCTCCACAAATCTAGTCCATACTGTATTAGTCGTAGGACCAATGCAGTTTTTGTCACTTTATATTTGACTAAACCCCTCAATGATCACATACAACAACACAAATAATGGCATAAATCAAATATTGATACATAGCATGAAAAATTGCATGTCAAACATACCTATTTTGTAACTGGTCCAACCTTATTATAAGAGATCAAAATGTAGTATAGATCGAGTTCAAAGTAAACATAACTTTATTTGCGCAAAAATAAATGAACATGTCCACACACAATGAACACCAAAATGAAACAAACTCTTACCAAACTGCAGTATCATATAAAAGATACAACACAAATTCGAGCTACATGCTCAAGAAAGACTTTCGGCGTTAGTCCCTTAGTGAGCTGGTCAGTCACCATGGAGTGAGTTATAATGTGCTCTATAGACACTTGACCACCTTAAACTCTTTCTTTGATTGCTAGAAACTTTATACCAATAAGTTTTGACCTCAACGAACTTTTGTTGTTGTTCGAATACAGCACTGCGAAATTATTGTCGTAATAGATCTGTAGTGGTCTTTCAACACCTCCCACAATACGCAAAGTTGTGACAAAATTTCTAAGCCATATTCCTTAATTCGATGCTTTAAAGCATGCTATGAATTCTGCTTCCATGGTAGAGGTAGCTGTCATTGTTTGCTTAGCACTCATCCACAAAATAGCTCCTCCCATTAGCAGAAAAATATAACCCGAAGTGGACCTTCAGCTATCTTGATAACCCGCAAAATCAGAGTCTGAATACTCGATGACCTCTAGAGTATCAGATCTCTTATATGTGAGTATGAAGTCTTGTTTTTGAAGATACCGCATGACCCGTTCGGCTACCTTCTAATGATTGGGTCCAGGATTGCTTAAGTATCTGCCTAACATGCCAACACTGTATGCAATATCTGGTCGCGTGTAGACTTGTGCATACGTCAAACTTTCTACTGCCGACATATAAGGAATATTCTAAATTTCCTTAGATTCAACCTGATTCTTAGGGCACTGATTAAGGGAAAATTTATCCCCTTAGCCATAAGAGTATCTCCTATCTTACAGTTTTCCATGTCATATCTCTTTAGAATTGTTTCAATGTAGTTCTTTTACGATAAACCAAGAATACCTAAGGAGCGATCTTGGTCCATTTGGATTCTAATACAAAAGAAGCTTCACCAAAATCTTTCATCTCAAATTTGTTGGAGAGAAATCTCTTAGTTTCAAATAGTAAATCATTATCATTTGAGGCAAATAATATGTCATCGACATATAAAATTAGAAAAACATGTTTGCCATTCTCAAATTTATGGTATACACATTCATCAGCTGAATTTGTCTCAAAATCAAATGAGACAACAATTTGATGAAATTTGTAATATCACTGACGTGAAGCTTGTTTTAGATCGTAGATGGCTTTCTTTAATTTGTAAATTATTTTCTTTGCATCACCTAAGGCAAAGCGTTTTGGTTGTACCATATATATCGTTTCATCAATGTCACCGTTGAGAAACATCATTTTCACATCCATTTGGTGCAGCTCTAAGTCACAATGAGCTACCAAAGCTATAATAGTTCTAAAAGAGTTTTTCGAAGAAACAAGGGAAAATGTCTCTTTGAAATCAATGCCTTCCTTTTAAGTGAAGCTTTTTGAGACAAGATGAGTCGTATACTTATTCACATTGCCTTTAGAATCTCTCTTATTTTAAAAATATATTTACAAACAATGGGTTTTACACCTTCAGGCAATGAGACAAGTTCCCAAATGTCATTGTCATTTATTGATTTCATTTCCTCATTCATGGCATTGGTCCATTCTTAGGAATGAGAACTCCTTATGACATGAGTGACTGAATTGGAATCTGTATCTAATGAAAAACTCATTATAGCTCTTAATTATCTATAATTAACTAGTTTCCCTAGTTAATTAGCCAAGAATATATACTTAATACAGGGTTAATAATACTATAGGGATTAAATTACTAAGGACATCTAAAATAAAGTTTAAAACACTAAATTAAATATCAATTAATCTTAATAATTTAATTAGTAAATTAGACTCAATTAATAACCATTTAGCTAGTTATTTAATATTTAAACTAACTTATTTAATTTGAAGAACTAAGTATGTAATTAATCTATTTAAATTAATCACTTAAACAAATATAGTTAAAAAGGAAAAAAATGTAACTTCAGGGAAAAAATATAATATTTATCGAATTTATAATAACATATAAAAAGTTGAAAAAGAAAAAATTAAAATAAGCCTTGAAACTCACCGTTTATGTTTAGGTCCTTAGCTTTCATTTCAATTGAGTCCTTGATTATTTACATTCAAGTCCTTTTATTACAAAAATAACCCTGTGTACACCTCTTCTTCATCTTCTTCCTCAACTACGGACGGCCGAGGAGGTTCGGCGACTGAATCTCTTGATCACCTTCCATCTAACGTCAGAACACCTTTGCCATTGCAGCTAGCCTTCTACTCACCTCCACCTTCACATCCGATGGTCCGGATTAACCTCTAATCCTAATTAGACTAGGTGACTAACCTCTCTGGCGTCGGAGAGTTAGGATGTACCTAGACCCATTACCGTCCAGGTTCAACCCCCTACCTCTCCGCCACCACCTATAAATACCCTTAGCCACCTCCAATTATAGGGATCGACCCCCTTTCACCCTTCCCCACACTGTGGTCGTTCATGGGTTTTCTTCCCAAGCTCCGACGTCTTCTTCCTCCCTTCTCGAGCGCTACCACCGAGGAGCATTGCCTCCCTCACCCCCGCTTTCTCTCCTTAGCCTTGCTGGTGCCCCATTTCGTCTTTATAGTTATTATAGTCATTGTGGTACATGACAAAACAGTTACCAGTTTAATACAATTTATTACTCGGAATGACAAGTTTCCCGAAGTCGAACTCAGGGAGCAAATTATAATTCTAGAAGCATATAAGTTACAATGTATAAGTTTTTACAAAAATTAAGAGAGAGAGAGAAAAAAAAGGGGGCGATTGGCTTCGACTCTCTTCTTCCTTCTTCTTCTTTTCTTCTTCTCTGCTCCTGTGGTTCCTCTTTCTCTTTCTCCTTTCTTCCTCTCTGATTTTCTTCTCTTCTTCCTTGCGGCTGCAGAGGCTTCTGCCTTCTCTTTGATTTCCTTCAGCTGCCAAGTCTTCCTCCTTTCTTCCTCTCTGATTTTCTTCTCTTTTTCTTCTTTCTTCTTTTCTTCTTCTTCTTCCTGTCTTCTTCTTTTTATTTACTTTCTTCTGCTATGGCCGCTGACCTTCCGTTGTCTGACTCGATGCTCAGACGGCTTAACTGTGCGTTTGCTACAGTGCAGCTCTTCTTCTTTTCCTTCAACTCCTCTCCTTCCTTTCTTCTTCAGCAGCTGCTCAGTGCGGCTAAGTCTTCAACTGCTCCTCCTTCTCTCTTCTTCTTCCTTCACCTGCTTCTTCCTTCTTTTCCTTTCTTCCTTGCGCACACACACAACTATCAGTGCAAAACCTACCCCTACCCCTTCCCCGCGTCTCTCTTTCTCTCTGAATCTCTCTTTGGAAAGCTCTCCCAGAGCCGGGTAATCGGGTCAGGTTGCGCGCCTGGGACCAGGCCCACCGGCGTGCGGTGGTGGGCGAGGAGTGCTTGGTTGGGTAGTCGGGTTCAGCCCAGGCCCGCGGGGCGTGAGCACGGGCGAGGGTGGGTGCGAGCGCATGGCACGCTGCGTGCATGGGTGAGGGACCTGACCCCTGTGTATCGAAGGCGAACAGCTAATGTCACAAAATCAATTTAAGTGTGGGCGTGAGGGCACACACTTACGAGGTGGGACTAAAGTCCCACCTCTGCTCTGTGCGCCTGCAGGCGAGAAGGTGCTGCCAATTGGGGCAGCGCGAAGGCTTGCGACCCCAATTGCGAACCTGGGCGCACTCGTGGAAGCACCCTGCGTTGCCTGGAGCTGCTTGCGAAGAAGCTTCAGCAACTCGTCAATGGCGGCGAGGCGACGGAGACCTGAAATCACAAAGACAGCCTCACGGCCACATCAGACAACGCAGGGAGCCTCTCCGGAGTGTGGCGAAGGTGGTGCTAGGGTCGGCGAGGTGCGAGTGTGCCTGTGGCCGTGCGCCTAGGGCAGACTGTGTGCGCAGAAATGGGTGTGTTCGGGGGGTGGTCGAGAGGTGAAGGGCGGCGAATGGAGTGGGGGAAACGCTTGATTGGAGTGAGGGGGAGCTTCTGGGCTTGTCGACGAGGGGTGAAATGGCTTGTGGAGGTGGAGCGACCTCGCCGGAGATGGGGAAGGTGGTGATGGACAGTGGCGGTCGGTGGGTTAAAATGGTAAATTAAGAAGGGGAAAATATAAGGGAGAGAGTGGGGAAGGTTTCTACTTGCCTGATTGACGAAGAGGAGATCTGAGGACTCCAGCTAGTGCGGCCTGGCGTGGGAAGACGGGGCAGAGTAGGCTCTGCTGCAGTTATGGCAGCAGAGCGTCGAGGAGGATGAGGGATGATCACCAGAAGCTATGGCACCTTGACCGGAGAGGGGAGAGAAGAAATCGAGGGTTTTTCTCCGCCAGAAGTAGCTTGAAGGAGACGACGGACCCTGCCGCTCCTTATAAAGGCACTGGCAAGGAGCGGGGACCGAGGGAGTGACGTGTCGTGCTCACTGGAGATGGCCAGAAATGGACACCCATGCCTTTCGTGCGTTCGCACGAGAGGCATGGTCGGTTGCAGAGGTCAGGGGAGGGTCCCTGCAACAGAGGACGATGCAGGGAACCCCCTACTCGTTCCTGAGGACGGGCGCCTTGCCTTGCGCGGCGCCATCCACCGCGTAAGGTCGCCGAAGGTATGGCGCTACGCAGAAATGGCAGGGAGGACCATTCTACAAAGAACGACGAGAAAGATAGGGGGCCATTCGCAAGGGTTTCAAAAGATAAGGGTCAAAAAGTAATTTAAGAGGACCAATTTGTAAAGTTGGTCAAGATGGTCTTTTCTTAGGCCCAAATTTTTATACCAGCCTAATTTGAATCTAAGGATTTTAATGGTGAAATTTGATTTTAGGTTGGAAAACGTTTGATCGGTCAATTTGCACAAAAACCCAAATTAGGTCATAAATGGGCATGGTTCTCATTTTAGGTCAAAATAGGTTGTAAAGGCCAAATTGAAGGTTATAAACCCTAGGGAATATTTTTTCATGAATTTTAGAGGGTTTATTTGATTTTTATCTTACCTCGAACCTCATGAATTAAAGTGAATTTATTTTAGGGTTACAGAATGTCATTTAATTCCTAAAAGTTGCTATAACCCTTTTCAGATCAGATCATCCCGCCTCCCTCCTTATTAAGCTCATTTGACCTGTGTTTATAACCTTAATTACCCTGTTTGCGCACTGCATTGGTAAAATTACAGTTTTACCCCTTATGATTTGTCTTATTCTTTAATTCAGAATTCTCTGAGTTAAGCCTCTCTTTAGGTTTTGTATGAGCTTCTTCATACTTATTTAGATTAAATTGTGCTAGTTAGGGTTTATGATGAGGTTCTCATCACCTGCCACCGGTGTTGGAGCGTCCCGCAGTTGTGAAATCTCCTCGCTTCGATTGCCCAGAGTTTCTTCCTTCACCAAGCTCTAATTTCGATCCTGTTCTCGCCCTGCCAACGGCAATATCTCTTACCTCCTTCGTCAGGTAAGTAGATCTAACACTTAGGCGTAGTTTTAGCTTTTTAATTAGGCAAGTAATTGTAGGAGTAGGTGTAGATTAGTTTAAACTTCACTTTTCTTCTCCAACTCTGGCGAGGTCAATTCCAACCTTGACGGACTTCGAATCGTGCTATCATCATCCTCACCTCACCACGATTCCATTTCACCTCCTCCCTCCTTAAATCTATCATCTACTTGCCTAATTCCTTTCCACCCTCACCGGACATCGCTGTTGTCTATGGCAAAGGTGTCTAATTTCCTTCACAGCCAGCAAAGGTCCTACACGACCTCTCCACTACTTCAGGACCCCAATCCTACCTTTAATTAGGTCTATAACTCACTACATCTAAAATGCCTAATTTCCACTCAACTTCTGAACTCACTAGCAATGGCAAGCTCGGAAGAGTTTATTCACCTAATTGACCTTCAAATCACCTTCACCTCACTACCGTGAATAGTTCCCCTCACTCAATTGAGTGAGAGGGTTGCTCTGGAGTTTAGTCGAACTCAAGAGGCATTCTTACTGAATTTGATGATGAATCTTTGAATCAGAACGTTAATTGGAGCAATTGAAGTGTTCCTGAGGTTCTTTGTGACCTCAGGAGTCTTTTAAGATCATTATTGATCTGTTTAAAGGGAATTTAATCTCTGATTGCAAATTTTAGCCGTCACCGAAGCTCTGGTGAGCTCCGACGACCTCAACTTGTGTTCCTGCCTTTGAAACTCCGTGAGAAGCTCCAGATCATGTTATTTTGATTAAAGGTTTAAATTCCACCTATCAGAATTGTAGTTTAGTGTTGATTTCTTTCTGTCGATATTCATCTTCTTCACCTCCGGCATGGTTGGAGAGATGAGCACCTTGAAGATTATGACTTGTATTTTGGATCGATAAGCTTAAGAAGCTTATGTAGAACCTACTCTAGACTTCACTTTAGTCTAAGAACCTCTATACTGAGCTGTCGAACAATCCACTGTTCGAGCTCAAGCAATGAGATTTGAAACCACCTCCAGAGTCATCAAAACATGTTTTTGATGTGTCAAATCAATTCTTAGGGTTGATTTAAGTCTAATTAGACCTTTAATTTGATTGGAGTTGGAATAGTTCAGAGAGTCAACTTTTGAGCTTTAATGGTCAACTCTAGTTCAACTCCGGAGATTAAGAGGTTAAATCTCAGATTTGTTGGGTTGATTGAGTTCCTACTTTGATTTTAAATTATTTAGAATTGATTGAGGAGAGATTCATTAAACAACTTTGTAGAAATCAACTTCTATTCAGTTTGGGTTCTAAAGGGAACCCAACACTGTTCTTGGTGTTCTTGTTGAGATTTAAGCTCAAATCCTGCCTAGATCAATCGTTTACAACCTATAAAATTGACTCCGAACCTTTCCAATTGTCCTGATTTACTTTCTGGGGTGATTTAAACCTTGAGTCGGTTCTTGTACCTTGAGAATGAAGCTCAGAAGATCTGAAGCTTTCACTAACCTTTCTTCCTCTCCTAATCACTGTGGAAGCATTTCTTGAACACTTCAGTTATCTCAATTGAGAGGAATTTCTTCTTTGCAAGTCAATTTAACTTGAAATCTCTCTCTGAGCTCATTCCAAACATGGTAGAACAGCCATGATCTTTCCTCGAATCCCTGGTTCACTTTTGATCCAAAGCCTAAATTGAGGCTAAAATTGTGTAGCTGATGTAAGCAGCTTTTGATCGAGCCATTATTTGCTCGATTTGACCTCGTGAGCTGCCTGGAATCGATGCTTGAAGATCTTGCCTGCAGACGCAGCTACGCTAAAGACCCGGCTGAAGAAAGTCCCACATCGGGGAAGTATGAGCGTGCGACCTTGTGTATTACGATTTCGTGCACCCAACACTTCAGTCCTCAGCGCTGGGCGCACATATCCTTCTAAGCATATCTCCAGTTCCCTTGAGCGCATGCGTATGCAGGTGCGTGCGCAGGTGTGTGTGCACCTGTGTGAGTGAGCCCAAGTTGGCGTGTGGCTTCTGTGGGCCTGATGGGTCGGAGATTATGCATGAAAAAAATTGATAAAAATCCACCTAAAATAAATTAGGCATGGGTTTAGTAGGGTAAGGTCCCACCCCTAGTGGGTGCTGTGTATCCTCGAAAGAGGCTTGGCTGCTTATAAATAATTTTTTTTTTAAGTGAAGAGTTAACATGGGTTTGAGTTCAAAATTTGGTTAAGTATGGGCAAAAGTATGCACAATAAAGGCAAGTGAAGGAGAAATGAAGAGCTTAAGACGAGAGAAGAGAGAGAGAATTTTAGTAAGGAAGAGCTTAAAATAAAGTAAAGAGAAATAAGGAGTTAACAGAAAGAGATAGAGCTAGAGAGAAGAAATTAAATAGAGACAGAATGAGTTAAATGAAGAAATAATGAAGAGATGGAGACAGACATCTGATGTGTTAATCAGAAGTCCAATCTTTATTTTTAAGTCGTCTAATCTTTCTTAACAGACGTCTGATCAAAGATTAAAGGTTGAGAAAGAGAGTTTGAGCTTATATTGTATGAGGTATTTATATTCTTTGTAAACATCTTTTTATGCCTTTTGTCTTGTATCATTTGTAATAGTCATTCCTCTATATTTGTTACTTATTGTAAATCATTCATGTAAATTCATTTTCATTAATGGAATAGTTGCTATGATTAGAGTTAAATTCTTGTGCATTTGTTCATATGCTTAACATAATCACTAATTATAGATTTAATTAATTAATTTAATATTTAATTTTGATTAGAATAAAATTAGTGAATTAAAATTACAATTATTCATCCCAGTGAATGACTTAGACTGAACCAGTTAAAAAGAATTAAATCTAAAATGTTAGGTTAGCTTGACTTTATACTATAATCAACGACAACGATTTAATTAATTCAAGTTAACCTAAGTCATTTCTTTATGCGATTAATTAAGCCTGATAACCTTAATTAACTGTGTTGAGAATTGGACCATCAATATCCATTTGGTCTGCCTCTAGTTCTTGGAGAAATACAACATAGTCAGTGGAAATTGCACTTCTCCTTTCTCTAGTGGACCGCCTCAAGGGTGCTTCTTAATCATTTTGAGGTTGTTGAGTTTGATCCATAGGAAGATTTTCAACATTACTTTCATCCCTTTATATTGTTAGAACGACATTAGGAATGACAACTTGACCCTCTTCAGTAATATCCTTAGGAATAGAGTCAAGTTCCTAAAAAGTAATGTGCCTATCATCTCCACCCAAAACAACATCCTCAAAGAAATGGGCATTTCTCATTTCAAAAAATGAGCAAGTCTCAGGGATAAAAAACTTATATCCCTTAGATCGTTCTGAGTTTCCAACAAAATAACAACTGACCATTTTTTAGTTCAATTTTCTTTCATTAGGCTTATAAGGCCTAACCTCAGCTAGACATCCCCAAATATGAAAGTGCCTAATGCTTGGTAATTTACCAGTCCACATTTTATATGAAGTCTTTGGTACTACCTTTAATAGTGCTATATTTAAAATGTACGTTGTCGTCTTCAATGCTTCTCCCTAGAGGTACTCTAGTAAAGAAGTATGACTAATCATGCTTCTTACTATATCCTTAAGAGTCCTATTGCATCTCTCTGCAACACCATTCATGCTAGGTGACATGACCCTTCCCAAGGGTTGTTTAGCTTTTCCAGAATTTTTAGGAGTTTTTTGTGCAATTTTAACCACCTTAGGTTTTTGTTGTGGATATGCTAGGGAAAAAGAGAACTTGCGGGGGTGCCCCCGTAATTTTCCCATCCCCATACCCCTACCCCACGAGCACCTCACCCCTCCACTGTACCTCACGCCATCACCCCCATTCCTCCCCACTCCTCCCCATTTCCCCCCATACTTCACGTCATTCCCTCCCCCACGCCCCGAACTCCATAAAAACCCCCCTCCTCCATTCGCACATCACACAGCAGCTAAGCAAGAGGAGGAGAGGGAGAGCAGAGGACTGGAGGAGCACGGAGGAGAGGAGTGCGTGCGAGAGAGTAGGGGGAAGCGGTAGGAGAAGCTGCTGCTGGGGGGGTCGCTGCCGTTGCAGCAAAACACAAGGGAGAAAGAGCTCGCAAACAGTTTTGCAGAATTAGACGTCTGGAGAGATCGTCAGACGTCTGGCCAAATGTACGGAGGTAATCCCAGATGAATAATAGCGTATAATTTTCAATCAATTTTCCCTACTGAGTTTTGACCATGCATGCATGTGTCAGAGGTTGGAAAAGTGTGCTGGTGCGAGGATCAAAGTGGTTTCAGATGTCCGGGAGTGTTGCTAGACGTCTAAAGACCCCCTCAGACATCTACAAGGAGCTCCATACATCTGAGAAAGACGCAAAGAGCAAAGTGAGTCATTGAGTTCGTTTAAGACGTCTCAGACTCTTCCCAGACGTCTGATTTTGGTTAGAGTCGGTGTGTTTGGGCCTGTTCGGGGCCCAAACAGAGTCGATTTCCCACAAACGATATATCGTTGGTTTCCGTTCTAAATTCTCCACATAATGGTATAGTGTATATGCAGTTTTTGTGCTCATTTGACATGTTGATCAATGTGATAGGTGTTAAGAACGAGGCATCAGACGGGCTTTTAAGACGTCTGGAAAGTGTCCCAGACGTCTGGAACCCTTTCCAGATGTCTGGTAATCAGTTTTTGTGGCGTACGGGGTTGCGTCTGCGTGCCTGCGCGCGCAGACTGCACCCGCCGCTCTCGCCCTCTTTTTCTCTCTCTCTCCTCCTGCAGGCGCGCAGCTCTTTTCTCTCTCTCCCCACGCGGCCTTATAAGGATGCCCTCGCCCTCTCCCTCACCCTCATCTCCTCCGCCTTCCTCTTCTCTTCTCCCTGCCAGTGTGTAACGACCCGATTCCCGAGTCCCTACGAGACACGAGAATCGGACTGACTCGACTAATCCCAAGACCTAGTCGTTCAACGAGGAAGTAACCAAAAGAGCAGTAAAATAAACCACATTCAACATGAATATAACTAGCAGTAACAAAATACAGCAGTAAGAAAAGGAACTACTACAGTATACACCACCACAACAGTAGAACAACGGATATGTACCAGCTGGACGAGGCACTGGACACGGGGGAGGGGATGGGCCGCCACCGCCCCCACCTTCCTCCGACACTTCCGTGCACGAGGCACCTTTTCCTGGAGGTGCATCAGCATCTCTATTGCAGCGCCACTTCGAACTCTTCGGGCAGTTCCGGAAGCTGAAGCCCCCCTCCTTCAAGGGGGATGAGGACCCGACCGAGGCAGAGGGCTGGCTCGAGTGGCTCGAGAAGGTTTTCGACACCCTTCGCCCCCCGGTGGAGTGCCGTGTGGCCTTTGCCACGTACCAGTTGGAGAGTGCGGCAAACAGGTGGTGGAGGGCGGTCAGGGGACAGGAGAGGGACGAGCCGACTTGGGACCGGTTCGTCACCCTCTTCTGCGAGCAGTACTTTCCCCAGACGTGGCAGGACCAGAGGAGGCGGGAGTTCCACACTCTCTGCAAGGGGACGATGACCGTGAGCGTGTACCGCACGGGTTTTCTGGAGCTGTCCCGCTTTGCAGCGACAGCGGTAGCCACTGAGGAGGAGCGCCTTTGGAGGTTCACCGAGGGGCTCCGGCCTGCGATTCGGGGGTATGTCAAACCCCTAAAGCTGCCTACGTTTTCGAGGGTGGTGGAGGCAACTATAACCTACGAGGAAACTAACTCGTACGCGCGAGACACTGACGGCGGGCGGAAGAGGCCCTTCCAGCCACACTTTTCACAGGGCCGGCGAGAGGGGAGACACGTGGCGTCCGCATCAGAGCCGTCACATTTTGCAGGGCCATCAGTGGCCTTTGGGGGCCCTCGACAGGGGCCAGTCGCCAGCACCGAACCTCTGCCCAACCGGCAGCAGGGACACACTGAGGGCGGGAGTCGGGTTCCCCTCTGCTACCAGTGTGGCCAGCCGGGCCACATCAGGAGGGACTGCCCATCTAGGGCAGGAGGTCAGTAGATACTTCCCGCGCTGAGCACTGGAGGACGTGGTTCCCAGGCGCGAGGAGGACAGTAGTCACGAGAAGGGTACCGGCCAGCACCTACCTGTCTGACGCCGAGTGTGGCTGCTTCGTCCGCACCTAGAGCTGAGGGGCGTATCAACGCCCTGACACACTGGGATGCCAGAGCTTCGGGATAGGTGGTGGCAGGTATGGTTTCAGTTTCCGGCAGACTCGTTTACACACTTTTCGATTCAGGCGCTACGCACTCATTTGTCGTAGCCAGTTTCGCCGTTAGTTTGGGCCAGAACTATATGCTGTTAGAGAATCTGTTCGTAATCAGATGTTCGAGTGGTCAGCTGTTTGTAGCTGAGGAGGTGTACACGGGTTGCGAGGTCAGTATCGGGGGACATAGTCTACTAGTTGACCTGATTATGATACAGATGGAGGACTTTGGCGTAATTCTGAGGATGGACTGGCTGTCCGCTTACCACGCTTTGGTGGACTGTTTTGAGAGGAAGATCGTCTTCTCCATACCGGAGTTACCTTCTTTCGAGTTTCACAGACAGCCAGGGGGACGGAGGCTTCAGGTGCATTTCGGCACTTCGGGCGGCGAGACTTTTGAGCCAGGGGTGTGAGGGCTTCTTAGCTTGTGTGGTGGCAGAGCCCAGCCTTGTGGCAGGCTTCCAGAGCATCCCGGTGGTCAGAGAGTACCCTGACGTGTTCCCAGACGAGTTACCAGGACTACCGCCCGAGCGTGAGATCGAGTTTGAGACCTCACTAGTACCAGGGACCAGCCTCATCTCCATCTCACCATACAGGATGGCACCGCTTGAGCTACGAGAGCTCAAGTCTCAGTTGCAGGACCTTTTGGAGAAGGGCTTTGTGAGGCCCAGTGCGTCTCCTTGGGGAGCCCCGATACTGTTTGTGAAGAAGAAGGATGGTACCCTACGCCTTTGTGTGGACTACCGACAGCTGAATAGGGTCACCATCAAGAACAGATATCCGCTACCGAGGATCGACGAATTGTTTGACCAGTTGCGAGGGCCAAGGTGTTCTCTAAGATCGACTTGAGGTTTGGATACCACCAGTTGAGGATCAGGGAGGCAAACGTCTCCAAGACAGCTTTCCGCACCCGGTACGGACACTACGAGTTTTTGGTCATGCCGTTTGGGCTGACCAATGCCCCCGCTGCTTTCATGGACCTGATGAACCGGGTGTTTAGAACGTACTTGGACCAGTTAGTGGTGGTATTTATTGATGATGTACTCATCTATTCTCGAGATCAGGCGCAGCACGAACATCACTTGCGGATGGTTCTGGACACACTGAAACGACGTAGGCTGTACGCCAAATACAGCAAGTGCGAGTTCTGGTTGAGGGAGGTGACCTTCTTAGGTCATGTGATCTCTGGGGACGGCTTGGCAGTGGACCTAGCCAAGGTCGAGGCAGTGCTCAAGTGGGAGAGATCGCGTTCAGTCACTGAGATTCGCAGTTTCCTGGGACTGGCAGGCTCTGTAGAGGCGGAGGTGTACGGCACCCTTGAGTTGGGTTGAGGTGGGGACCAAGTGGGTGGTTGGCCCCAGGTTAATCCGGCTGAGTCAGGAGGTAGTCGAGCAGATCCACAGACGACTCCGCACTGTCAGGAGCAGGCAGAAGAGCTACGCGAATCGGAGACGCAGAGAGGCGCAGTTTGAGGTTGGGGACCACGTCTTCCTTCGTGTCTCTCCCATGAAGGGCCTGCAGCGGTTTGGGATGAGAGGGAAGCTCGCGTCGAGGTTCGTGGGGCCCTTTGAGGTCTTAGAGCGGGTTGGACCCGTTGCTTACAGACTTGCCCTCCCTCATCAGCTTTCTGGTGTGCACGACGTGTTCCACGTGTCCAACCTCAGGAAGTACGTTGCCGATGCCAGTCATGTCCTGAGTCACGAGAGCGTCGAGATGGGCGACGACCTGACCTACCTAGAGCGGCCAGTACAGATTCTTGACCGAGCCGTTCGCAGTTTGAGACAAAAGCAAGTACCCCTGGTGAAGGTTTTGTGGAGGAGCCAGCGGTACGAGGAGGCAACCTGGGAGCCTGAGAGGGCAATGCGGGAGCGGTACCCGGAGCACTTCGTGGGTACGTCTTTTCGGAACGGCTTCGGTCCTCTTTGAGTTTGTTATGTTTATATATGTTGCTCTTTCCCGCACCCTAGTTAGCGTAAGTTTCGGGGACGAAACTTCCTTTGAGTTTGTTATATTATTAAGAATGAGGCATTAGACAGGCTTTTAAGACGTCTGGAAAGTGTCCCAGACGTCTGGCCAGACGTTTGGAACCCTTTCCAGATGTCTGGTAATCAATTTTTGCGGCGTACGGGGTTGCGTCTGCACGCCTGTGCGCGCAGACTGCACCCGCCGCTCTTGCCCTCTTTTTCTCTCTCTCTCTCCTCCTGCAGGCGCGCAGCTCTTTTCTCTCTCTCCCCGCGCGGCCATATAAGGACGCCCTCGCCCTCTCCCTCACCCTCATCTCCTCCGCCTTCCTCTTCTCTTCTCCCTGCCAGTACAACACGTGGTGCTCTCCTGGCCGGAAGAGTCCCCCGTGGTGGTCCTACCCTCAGTCAACCACCCCAAGGTCACTGACAGACGTAACGATGACTACGGCATGCGCGATAAACGCACGGGTAGCTACCCCGCACTGGCAGGCGGTCAGTTGTTTCCGTTAACGGGTGCGCCTAAAGCACAGCACGGAACCAGTATAGGGCAGAGCTCTCTCAGTAACAGGGGTCCAACCCCTCCACAGTAACCAAACAGGGGTCTTGCCCCTCCACAGTCCGCGCACCCTCACCTGACTACCCTGGTTTGCCCAGTGGGCCTAACAAGTCGGTGTAGGAGGGCTAGCAGAACCCCGGGGCCCGTAGGGTAGCTAGTGCTCTCCCTACACTAGTAGCTCTCCTCGGTACTGTGTACACGAGGGCCAAAAGTCGGTACAAAGTGGCTAGACCTAACCCTGGGTCCCTGGGGCGGCTAGCTCCGCTCTGCACTAAACAGGGGGACAGTCGCTCTCCTTGGTACTCCGTACTCAAGGGCCAACTCACTTCCCCAATTCTATTCCATTCACTTTCCAGGAGTTCTACTCCTAATTCCCCGTAGGGTTCATGCTCTTTTAACTCAACCCATTTAGGTTTCATCGTTTCAGCTTTATATTCATATAGCCCATGTTCTCAACAGTAATTATTCATTCATAAACAGGCAGCTGTTAACCAATTACAGGCAGTTATCGTTTCCTTTCTACTTTTCCAAGACTGCAATGTATATATATTCAATCTAGTTTTCCAGTCCTAGGATTCATGCCATACCCTAGGATCTATCATTCAATCTAGTTTTCCAGTCCTAAGATTCATGCAATACCCTAGGATCTATTATTCAATCTAGTTTTTCAGTCTTAGGGTTCATGTAATACCCTAGACTCTATTAATTATTTCACAAGTGCATAATTTTTGATAAATAATTAAAAGGACTACTCTACCCGCAAAATTGGGAGTACTGGGGGTGTAATCGGCAAGCCTGCACGTCTCCGCAACCCCCAGAGCCGCAATGGAACGAGGTCCTAACACAAGGATCAATTACAAGGAGCTACTCAGAATAGTATACAGTTACTGTAAACAGGTAGAGGAACTAAATCTGAGAAGAACGAGACTTGAAACGCGGAAAACAGACTCTAAACGGGTCAAAAACGACAAGTCTGCCCAAAATCAGACATCTGGAACTTCTTCCAGATGTCTTAAATGATAGCTCAGGTCATACCTTGATCTGTGCGGTCCTTCAGACGTCTAGAAGCCCACTGAACCGTCTGGACTTAGTTTCCAGACGTCTGACTGTTACTCCGGACGTCTGGAGACCCTCTCCGTCGTCTGGTGCTGTGCCTAGACGTCCGATCTGTGTGGGATGGCATGCCCTTGCACCTTCCCGAACAAGTCCTGCACACATACGCGGCCGTCCTCAACACGAAGCGATGCAGAAACCTTCGGCGGAACGACTGCATGGCCGTACACGCGAAAGAAGAAGATAAAAATATCGTACCTTTTAGACGTCTAGACCTTCCTCCAGACGTCTCCTGCGTTGTCTGGACGTATGTCCAGACGTCTGATTCTAGGAAATTTTCCCAGAATCAGGACCTCCTCTCCCTCCGCCCGCAGCGCACGGCCGTGCCGCACCGCGCTCGCCTGCTGTCTGAGCTGTAGCAGCTCCTCCCGAGCACCACACGCTTGTTGCGCACCCGCCGGTCGACTCTGGCTGCTCCGGCGAGCTCGGACCCTCGCGGCCAAGCTCTCTCTCCCTCTCGCAGTAGCCCCTCCTCCCCACACACTCGCAGCAGCTGCTGCTGCCGCCCTCGCCATCTCACTCTCTTGCTGACAGGAAGAAGAAGGCGGTGGAGTGAGGGTGAGGGAGAGAGAGGGGTGTATTTGAAGGTAGCCGCGGGGAGAGAGAGAGAGAAAAAGGGCTGCGTCTGCAGGGATGGAGGAAAGAAAAGGAGGGCGGCGGTTCAGTCTGCGCGCGCATGCGCGCAGACGTGAACCCGTACGCCGAAAAAATTTAATTCCAGACGTCTGGGAAGGCTTCCAGACGTCTGGACCACTTCCCAGATGTCTTAAACGATGTTTGATGCCCTAGTTATAACAGTCACTTTAGTGTAGGGGGAGTTAGCCACTTCTTGGGTTGGGACCTGGGGTTAGGGATGGCCGCCTACACCAACTCTTGTTAGGCCCACTGGGTAAATTAGGATAGTCGGGCGAGGATACACAAACTGTTGAGGGGTGCAGCCCCTGTTCTGTTCTGTGCTGTATGTTTGGGTGTACTCATTAGGCGGAACGACTGAGCGTGTGCTAGTGCAAGGTAACTACCCGTGCGCTTATCGCGCGTGCCGTAGTTATCGCTATGTCGTGGCCATGACCCCAGGGTAGTAGACTGGGTGTAGGACTACCACGGGGTGCTCTCTCAGCCAGGAGAGTGCCACGTGTACATCCTGCATCCCTTGGGGAACAAGTGGATTTGAGAAATGTTGTGGACCCTTGTTAGAAACTGAATCAGAAACACATGAATGTTTAAATGGAAACAAATAATGACACATAACTAGAAATTTGATGGTTAATTAGTTGCTTATCTTCCTTTATGTTTAATTGCATGTAAATGACTTAACCACCACTCTACTCAGCGTTAGCTGACCACCGATTTATATAACCATGCTTAGGTTAGGGAGTTGAGCAGCCAGTGCCACTGGTTGTGGAGGGTGCTGGGCCCAGCCGAGCCTAGCCGTAGTGTTCTTCCCTTTTCCGTTGCGGAGGTTTCTTTTTAGTGTAGTGAGTACCATTATGCATGTAGTAACTATTCTTGTTATGTTCTGTTACATTTCATTATGTCCTAGTTGTGATGGTTATATCTGTAATAGTACTCTTCCATTTGTGGCATGTTATACTTTTGAGATTTTCCATTCTATTTTCCATTGTTGTCTATTATCTTTTTTTACTTAGTTACATTGTATGTGTGGTTGTGTAATGATTTACATATTTGGTTATTTCTTGTTAGACGACTGAGTTTTGGGATTTAGTCAAGGCGAGTTGATCTCGGGTTCTGTAGGGAGCCGGGATCGGGTCGTAATAACTCGCATATCCTTGGGTACCATAACCGCTATATTTTGGAATTGATGGTTATACCTATCAACAAACTGTAATTTCTCAGAGGGCTTCTATGTAATTAATCACATATCATTGGAAGTGCAATTTGCCCAGTTCTTATTGGATCACATAATGGGCATATTTACCAATATATACGTATATGATATGAATTAATATAAGTCTCCTTATAATAATATATGTGTGCCCACGTAATTATTGATTCTAACATCGTTCTCCATTTTCCTTATAGTTGTGAGAATGGAAGAGATGAAGTAGGTCTGAAATAAAAAGCATCCTTATTTGGCCATGTGACACATTTTGCAATCAACACTTTCTTCATAGAAGATGTAAGCACTTTTTGCACAACTTAAGAAGAAAGCTAGAGCTAGCCCTTAGGAAATGGTGGAACATTGTAGACTTCTAATTTTGATGGTAGAGACCTAAGTTCAAATCACCATTTCTGCATCATCTAGTGGATTGCTATGTGCATATCAACACCAACCCCCCCCCCCCCCCCCCCCCCCACTTGAATGAAAATATGTGTCATAAAGAAAAGTAGTTAGAACCTTCTTTTCACCTAACTAAAAGAAAACTACAACATTGTGGAGATTACATTAGCAAGTCCAAAAAGTGAGGATTGATGCTACTAACATAGATAAGAAACTATTGGAGGGCGTCGAGCCTAGATCATACTTTGTTATCCACTCTTTGCAAATACTTCTTTTTTGATCTATTGAGGAAGTGAAATTTATTTAAAACTTAAGAGAATAATTTTGAATGATCCTATAATTACAAGGTATAGGTTAAAATTGTAATAAACTTCATGTGGAAAATAATAGCTTTGTTTAATTTAATATATATACTTTCTCATATATCATGTGCTTGTTCCATATTTTATTTTATTTTTATGAATGATCCATTTAATTCTTATATCTCACTTGTGTAATATGTTGATTTATGTTTATGGTAGTAGTTGTTTCCTATTAGATTATTTGTAACTATTGAATGGAACCTACTTTTGCAGTAAGTGAAATGATTGGGTGATGTACAAATGAGATGAATAAAAGACGTAAGCATTTTACGTGGATATGTTAAAATTTGCATTTATCATCCAAGTTCAACATCTATCAAATAGCTAGACACTAAAAATGTAGAAGTAAAACTCGAAACTTCTCAACATTGCTACATAAACACATTTGTTTAATAAAAAAAAGAAGTAATTCAAATGAACATCTAAAGACAACTCTTGAAAGTATATGGTATTGGTAAAATAATTATTAAGAAATTCAAATTCAACATAGTGAATAAGAGATTGAGCAGGAATTGAAAGGAAAATATGTTGATGAGAGAAATTTGGCATGTGAAAATTGGATGGCAATTGTATGGAAAAGTGGAGATTCCCTTAGGAAAATTGTCATTTCTAGGAAGGGGGGACCTAAGAGAGTAAAGAGGAAATATATAGAATGGTAGAAACATAGGATACTTTTTGAGGGGAGAAAGGGAAAAGGAGTAAGTGGGAAGATAAAGACATAGAGCACCTTATTTTAGTTTATAGGATAGATTATTATTGATAATAAAGTTATTTAAGATATCCGTTGTTGATATTTTCAATCAAAAATAATATATATCTCTTTTTAGAGCTTAAAGGCATCTATATAAAGTTCTCAATTTCATAGGAAATGTGCAAATATAAAATTAAAGGTTTTAATGTAATTTTTATGTGTTTCTTAATTTGTGTAAGTGATTTTCTTAGTTGGAAGTAATTATAGGATTATTCATGCAAAAGTTCCATGACAACGTTGAGAGTATGCACATTGGCAATGTAGGGAGAAAGAGGAAGACGAGGGGATTTAATGTTGTTAGGAGCACTTTGTTTTAGTCATAGTAATGGAAAATATAGTGGCCATGTAACCATAGGTAACTTCTTAGGTAATTTTGAAATCAGTCAGTGACAATGTACGTGATAGAAATTATTAGCCCGGATGCACAAACAATAAATGATGAAAATAAAAAGAATGGATTGAAATACGAAAGAAGAAGGGAAGTAATGGTAGTCATGTTTTCTAGGTAGTTTTTTTCCATCATTGTACTTTTAATCACAATTTTCCAAGAGAAAAAGATTGCATATTCTCCATTTTTGTATTTTAAATTATATACAATATCAAAATTGTTTGATTATTAGGATTTGGCATTACCTCCTGAAAGCATTTTTTTTTTTAACAAAGGCAAGAGTTTGTTTAAGAGTCTCAACCCCTTTGTCTTTAATTTTAAAAATGTGGACATTTGAAAAACAAAAAAATTTATGTATGTAAAAGGGAGGGACTTAGCACTACATTTTAGTATACAGAGAGATGCTAAGAAGTATATTTTGTGGGAATGTCCGTAAGTTCCTTTCTCCTTTTACTTATAGCTAGTAGCTACCTAGTTGAATCATATTGGATTTGTAACAACTCAGCCTAAACCCGAGATTAATGAGAAAAATCAACCTTAAAATTTTTTAGGTATGGACCTAGTGGACCTAAAGCAACAACAAGAAAAAGGCTTAAATTAAAGTTGGTGAATAATAATTCTAAATCATTATATCATACCATCTACTTTGGTGAGTTTACCCTATGGGACTATCTGTGGGGGCATTACGAGATTTTTCTTATGTTGGCGTCTCTTGTGTATCTCGTTAAAATGTCTATTTCCATAATCTCCCTCATATTTCTTAATTGAAAGCATATGCTATATGAAACTCATGCAATCTTGGAAAGCTTTGTTTTTCAGATCTAGAGATTTGCTAGAATGTTATTGGAAGCGCATCGAGCGCATGGATATGGAATGGATGTCTACGTATAAAAAATATCAAGAACTCTGACAGGAAGGTAATGACAGCCTGTCATAGAGAGCTAACAGGATTACCGGAATGCATGGAATATGTACCTTGTTATTTTGCAACAGCTACTAATATTGATTTAGATACTTGCGAACTCAATTGTATGAAGACTGCTACATAAAACCGGTACCAATAGCGGGATTCTATTAGTTATCGAGATTAGTTTTCATGCCCATGCAAGAATCTGTGCCAACTCAAGCAATTTCACAATATAATCTTTAGCATGATCTCTTTGCTAGAAATCAAATCCTAGAGAGGACCTTTTACTTTCGAGATTATTGACAAATTTTCAGTTTTAGTAGTAGTTAGAGACTCTAGCTTTTGACACTGGAAGAATTTTATTCTCACCCTTTTAACAAATTTTCAGTTATCTCAGCCTGTTGTAGCAAGGCTCAGAGGAACTAACAGCCTTGTCCATAAAAAACTTCAAATTAACAAAAAAAAAAAATTCTTACCATGTAATGTGGGATCTCCACCAAACAAGGTTGGGGGATAGATCCAGTGTTTTTCTTAGGAAAAAGTTTGTTGGACACCCAACATACAGACAACACACTTTTCCTGTTTTCCAGGTTGGAGAACTGCAGGATGGGCCTACTAAAACAATGCAGGGTGAATTTTATGAAATTCCCACCAATGGCAGGCGACGCGCATCTATTTGTTATCTCTCACATTTATTCCTGTTCCCATTTGTTCCCTTGCCTACTCACTTCTTATGCAACTAAATCAACAGCAGAGGTGAGCCAAGTATTTTGCAGAAGGAGATTTTTGGGGTGCTTGTTTGAAAGGTGGCGCTTCCAATCTCTGGACCACAGTATGGAATCTTAAGGAACTGTTGTTTGCCAACTCCTTATGGTTGGTTGGTAATGGAGAAAAGGTCCACATTTGGAGGAATTCTTGGATCAACAAGTCATTGGTTCCTGTCATGCCAAAAGCCCTCAATGCTCATACACCCATCAGAGTTGTAGAGTTGCTTAATGAAGACAGGGAATTGAGGAATGAAGGGGGAGCAAAACATCACATTCAATCTATGGAGGAATGGATTATGATTGCAATTCAATCTATGTACGCAGCAACTGCATGAACATAGTGCAGATGATGAATGGGTCGCTTTTGGTCGATTTGCTATCAGAGAATCTCTTGCTGATTATACCTTCTTTTACGTCCCATGTTTTCTTTCTATGCAGTTCATAATTTGCCAAACTAGAGTCGATTTGTTTCTGGAGTATAGCAGCAGCTTGTTGCCTTAGTCACATTGTTCATTTGGATGTTTATTTTGACTGTTCAATTTGCAGTTTGCATAAGATTGCAGCAGTTAAATAACCATATTTAAGCTAAAGCAGCTTTAATTAGCTGCTCAGCCGCAGGCCATAACAAATTAGATCTTGCAGCCACGAAACGCTGAGCTAAAAATTCATTGCCAATACAAATAAAAGAATAGATATTGCTAAGATTTCTAAGTCATCAAAGGTTCCCATATATAAGGAGGAGGAAATATAAATATACAATAATGGTTCCTACTTATAAGCTTGTAATAATGATGATGGCTTGATGCGAGATCACTCATGGGAATGCTAAACAAGCCATTTTGTGTGTTAACAATACAACATAGGGGTGCCCCTTCATTGTTTGTTTACCCCAATTGGCCTAGGCTAGCTTTTTGGAAGCCCATTCCCACCATGTTCATGGCTTGGCCGACTTGAAGAGGTCAGGAAAATTATCCTGTTTCCTAGTCTAGGAAAGAATTGGTTGGATCCCTAATCCGCTACATAAAGAGCAATACAAATTAAATGATATCATCATGCCTCAATTCATGTAATGACTTGAGCTTAAATTTAAATCTAATTGAAAAAAACTATTCTTAACAATTTATTCGATACGGGCCGAATAGATTCAAAGTAACCACATGTTTAAAACCAAGTTGTCAAGCGGAAAAGAGTCATTTGAGCATCTTAGCGACACAATTAAAAACCAAGATCATATTAGAGTTCATGTCATTGACCCTAAACAAGTGAAATATGAGGCTGGCAGGAAGGAATGTTGAACTAATCATACATTCCTCACCAACTATACTGGGTGTCGGTCATCAATTCCTTCCTATTGATTTATATTTAACTATAGATATTTTGGTCATCACTTGAAAGTTCCTTTGTCTTACGCTATAAACAAAGACTATAGGATGGGACAAGGAATTTGCTTGATAAAGCTAAAGGAAAGAGGTCATGATTATCGATGAAAACATAGTAGTTGCAGAGTGGAACGAAATGTAAAGATAAATTGCTAAATTAGAAGTTGTGCCATATAATTCTCATAGAAATTAGTATTGGATCTGAGAGTTTAATTGCATCAATTGGATGTAATTGTTATATGGTGATGTGGGAATTCATGTTAAAGTCAATGAGATTTGGGAGAAGTTTTTAGTCCCATATTGGAAGTTGATAAATCTCTTTGTCAGTGTAAAAGGTTTTTGTCTCCCATGGCTTATGTAGCAAAGAGTGAGAGGTAGGAATGGAGACCAAGCACGCACGCGTGCGCGCCCCGCCTCGGCTTCGACTCGAGCTCGGGCTCGGGTGAGAATCAACTTGGAACTTGGACTCTTTTTGTTACGGATTTTTAATCTCACGGTTTTAACCTGCATTGGTCGATCAAAATGTAAAATTGGTCGACCAATTGTTTTGGTCGATCAATGAATTTAGTTTGGTCGACCAATTAGTGAAGTTTGATCGGCCAAATTGTTTTGTTCGATCAATGAACTTAATTGGTCGACCAATGGACATATTTCTATATAACGAGAATTTCCTTAGATGTCTGGTTATGGGCTTTATATAAAGGCCACGAGGGAGCTCTCATTTGACATACAATAAGAGCCGCAAGCTCTCTTCACTCTCTCCCTCTCTCTCTCTCGTTCTTGTCTCTCTTTCTTGGTGCGTTCGTTCGACGTGAGATTGGTAAAAAAATCTCCAATCACTTTTGTCAATCATGTACAAGAAGATTGAGAGATTCACGAGAATTTTTTGGTTGATCAAACCATTCAGTTGGTAGATCAATCGGGAATTTGGTTTGAAACCAAATTGCCTCGGCTTTGTTCTTCTGAGGTGGTTTTCGAGGACATTCAAGATTGAAATGCATCGAATCTTGGAAGTGGATCGTCGTATCCTGGAAGGAGTTTATCAAACTCCGACGCATCGGTATTGTGGGGGGTGATACCTTCTCTAAGGAAAATCCTTAATAGGTGCTTCGATCAGAGTAAAATCTAATACTTTCTCGTTTTGTTTATTTGTGTTATTGCATGTTATTTATTCTTTATTTTATTCTGGATATTGTCAAATCATGTTTGACTTACTTGATTTAATATTTTTGATCTATATAAAAATATTAGAAATGTATGACTTGCTTCGATCTATGCAAAACGTTTGACTTGCTTCAATCTATGTTTTTATTTATTTATCTTCTATATATATTTATTTCAACAGTTAGAGGATAAGGTTTAGGTAAGTCTTCGACTGCCCACTTCCTCTCCTCCTCTTGACTTTGCCCTACCTATAGGCACATCAAATAAACAATAGTTCATGGCACAAAAACAATGATCAATAACAACACCTTAATTAGTTTGGGGTTGCTTTTTAAATCAGCCACATCTAAGAATCATAAGGCAACATTTTGGAGGAGGAATGAAGTTTAAGGGACTACTTGAGGAATAAAAAATTATTCTAAATTTATCTCTCTCTCTCTCTCTCTTTAGTAAGTGATTAATATCATATAAAGAAACAAATTCGAAAAGGTATTTGGCTTCGAAAATAAGAGGTATATAGGTTACATGACTATTTTTCATGTGGAATCTAAGGATAAGCTTATTTCACCTTTTAGATGGAATAAATTTATTTTGAAATTTCTTACTTCCAAAATAAGTGATTTCAAACAAGGAATGAGATTGCTTATTCCTATAAATAAATGGTGTCCAAATGAACTATGATGATGCCAACCAGTTACCATCTTCATGGAAAGTCAATGTATTGTTCGCTTAAATGAGAAGATGAGCATGCACGGTTAATTGATCATAAACACAGAGCAATGTATAGGACGAGTTGTATTATTTTAACTTTTTATGAGGGAGATAATATTTGAATTCTGATATTTTGAATGAGAGCTTATCTAGTTTTTTTTTTTTTTTGAAGTGGTATTCATAAAAGAGCAACCTTACAGAGAACATGGGAGGGAAGGACCATCCTAGAACCCAACAAGCCCATTATCAATACAGAACCTAGCAAGATTATGGGCTAAGGCGACACCAGATCTCCCCACATGAGTGATCTTAAAAAGATGAAATTTAGAAAGAAATTTTCTATGACAAGAACCACATAAAGGGATCGCCATAAAGGTTGCTTAGATCCAAGGATTTGGCTTATGGGGGACAATGCATCACTGAGGATATGTCCATGGGTATAAGCCAATTTCAGGGCAAGGTTGAAACCTTGATGAATCGCACGACTCTGCTTCATCACTATCAACTGCAGCAATATGCGCTAACAATTGTGCTGCAATAACTAGGCCAACCAGATCAATTGCCACCGTAGCAACTAAGGAGTGTGTAGATTGCATTGCAGCATCCACAATAATGTAATTTTCCAAGCATGAAGAATTTATATTCGACATTGAGACCTGGGGCACTGTTGACAGATGATCAGAATGAGAATAAGTCTGGTCTGCAATATTAGGGACTGCTCTGGAATTAGATCTGCCAGTGCCGTGATTGAATTATCTCCCACCATTCTGGAAATTTTGGTGGAGTTTGGAGATGAATTCTGAGCCACAGGAACCAAGTTCTGAAAGGTGGTGGGCAGCTGTTGGAGACTTTGCTGACTGTCATGAGGGGAATCATAGAATTTGAGAGATGCAAGAATATGATCTTTAACTTGCATTCGATTGCAATCCACCTCTCCATGTATGAAATTACATCTATGGATCCACAGTGCATGTGCAAGACAAAATGGTAGATAGGGATTAACATTTGTCAACTTCAGGTGCTGATGAATTTCCAGATAAGAGATAAACCGACTATTCGTATATGTTTCAATTCGTATTCCAAAGAGGAACCAGATTGCCTTCGTGAAGGGACAATGAAGAAAAATGTGTTGAACATCTTCTGCTGCCTCTCTGCATAATTCACATACATCATCAATTCCCAATATCCTCTTGGCAAGTATATCCTTCACATTCAAGGCACTAGTTATAGCCTTCCAGAGGAAGATTTTAAGTTTTGGAGGTAGATGTAAAGTCCAAATTTTCTTGCAAAATTTGACTTGTAGCTTGTCAGCGCTTCCTCTTCCCCTATGAAGAATCAAAGACTGATATGCCGACTTAATTGAAAATGCTCCCCTTGGATGAGGGTACCATATAAATTTGTCTTCCTGATCAGTATCTATTGGAGTTGTTTCAATCTTTGCAGCCACACATGATGGAATAATTCATACAGTAATTGCGAATTCTAGGAAGTACCTTAATCTTATAGCAGTTCCCCAACTGAATTAATCTAATAAGAAGAAATATTTTTAGGGAAGATAACATCATGCATATCCCTTATCCACTTATCTCTCCAAATATTTGCCTTCCCTCCAACTCCCATAAGCCAACAGAGGTCCTGAAAAAGTGGAGCTTGAATCGAATAGATCGCCTTCATTATAGGAGAATCCCCAAATTTTGGTATGTATCCCCAGAAAGATCCATTTGGAAAATATTTTGCCTTCAATTGTGATTTCCATGGACCCTATTCATGTGTAATTAGTAACCAGCCCATCTTCATTAAGAAAGCCATGTTCGTGAGCTCTGTATTGCGAAATCCCAAACCCTCCGGATGCTTCGGAGTTGCTATGGATTGCCAAGCTTTTGCAAAGAAGTGCCTTCTATCATCATTATATCCCCACCGAAAATCACGAGCCCACATGTGAATTGCAGCAGAGAGCTTTTTGGTGAAATCATGAGTGAACATTAAATAGTTTGGAATAGCTAACAGGGAGGATTGCAAGAGAACACCCCTACCCGTTAATGGTAACACCATCATTAATCCTAAATAGCTAAAATTAGTCAGATTTAAATGAAAAATGCTCCCAAATGATCATCTGAGGATCATAATTCCATACTGAACTGATATGAGAAAAAGATAGAAAAATGGGATTAATTCTATTGTTTTGCCATCCCATCATTAATGCATATTAATCAACAGGTTAATTAAAGGTCAAATGAACCTAAAAGACCAAAAAGTGGGCTCACATCGAATGAATCAGGGTTTCACGCATTTCGGAGATTAAAATACCACAAAAAACCTCAATTATCAAGCTTACTTAAATTGAAGGGGTTTTAGTCGAGATAAAATTCAATCAAAACCACCTAAAAATTATTAAAAAATATTATAAGAGGTTTGATACCTTTACTTTTTCCATCGTAACTCATTTTGACCAAAACAGACAAGAATTTACCTTAATTTGGGCCCTTATGCAATTTACCCAGTTAAACGTGGTTAAAACTCAAACCCAAGTTCATCATTAGATTTCTTGGGTCAAAATTAGGTTAATACCAAAATTTAGGCCCAATCAGAGTCTATCTTGACCTAGTTTACATTTCTACTCATATAATCTCTATTTTTCACATCTAGACCCTAACTTTCATGTTTCTTTACATCTATACCCGTAACTCTTCGTCACTTTCATAAATAGGTCCCTGCTGCCATTAGTTTCCTAATTCAAGAGCAGAGATATCTTAACCCAAGCACATCGAGAATCAAAAGAGAAAATCTTTCTCAAATCAGTACTAAATTCTATCAAATTTGGAGAGATTGATGTTCGGATCATGGGAAACCAATTAAAACACGTTTCAGATCTTGATTTGGAGCAGAGATCTCACGACAAGCTCAAATTTCATGAGATCAAAACTTGCCTAGAACACGATTCCAACTTGCAATTTCTTCCGATTTGAGTTTGCAAATGAGCTCTACATAAGTTCCCTAATATTCCTCGATCAAAGTTAGCCAAGTTAAGACCGAAAACCAACTTCCTCCGGCCGCTCTTCGGCTTGGCTCCGGTGACTCCACTTGACCTCCCTCCTCCAGCCGTCCAACAACCAACTTGGACGGTCCACCATCTCCCTCTCTCTTCTGCTCCTCGCTAGCCACAGCAGGGGCTTCCTCTGCCTTCGTTGTCGCCGTTCTCCCTCATCGGAGTTTATCGTCTCCCTCGCGTTTGGTCAGTCAACACCGGACGCGCCTCATCTCCTCTCCCCTCACTAAGCATCTCTCTCTCTCTCCCTCTCTATTTCTAGCAACTTTCTAGACCCATAGGTTCTAATTTCCGCCACTGCTGACACCATTCCACCACCATCTTCCTCACCTCCGGCACGAGCTCTGGCGAGCTCGCACCGGCACCACCATTCACCAAAATGCCACGTCGCCACCACCCAAACCTCCGCCTCGACCCCACGACCAAAAGCCCCAACATAATTGGGGCTCTTAGCCTCTCCAAGCCCCACCAAACAAACCCATCGTTGCCATTCATCTCCAACTCCAACCAGCCACAACACACCTTCAATCACCAAATGAACACCACCACAGCATTCCACGCACCACGGTGAACCTCTTGAACAATCTAATTGGGGCTTAGAGCTCGTGTTGCTTGTTACAAGTGTCCCTCGCCATCGCCCGCCGTCACCAGTTGTTCTTACAGCTCGCAACGAACTCCAGCAGCTATGGAATACTTCCAGGAAGGTCTCTGGAACTTCAATTGGACAAAGGCAATGCGGCAGCAACATCAATTGAAGAAAACTCCACTCTGTTGCAGCTGTGCGAGAGAAGGCTCAGCTTTAGTCCTACATTGTGGGGAGCTAATTTTATTTTTGATATATATTGAATAACGCTCATTTGTTGTTTGCCTTCGACATGGAGGTCAGGTCTCCCTTCACACGAGCCGCGCACACCTCACCCGTGCCCACACGCATGCGAGCCTGGTTCAGATCCAATTACCTGATAACTCAACTACAAAGAGAGATTAAGGAGGGTTTTTCTGAGGGAGGAAAGGGAAGGTTTTTGCTTCAGAACTCGTTGGGCCTTAGCGTGAAAATTGTGAAGGGACTTGAGTAGAGACTTTAAGCCGTCTGTGGCTGTGTTGAGATGTCTGACTTTGGAAATTTTGGTTAAGTTTGAAGGGCTTATGTGTTAAGAAGTTGAACTGCTGAAGAGAGAAAAGCCTGAGTGTTTAAGTGATTAAGTGGTGGTTCTAACCACCATTCTTTTTGCTTGTTCTCCATTATCTTTTTGTTCTCTGATTCGACATACAATTTGTAACTCATTGAGTATATTTTTCTTATATATTGAGTTTTGTTTGAATATTGGATTAGTGCTTGAATTGAAATACTTACTCCCTGAACGACCTCAGAAATTCATATTTTTTGAGTATTACAAATTTTAAATGTTGATTTGATTTTCGTAATTATACTACGACGTATTTTCCTAAACTATGACGATCACCGTTCAACACCTGCTTGAGAAAGACATCTTTTTTTTCCATCCAGCCAATTTTTTTTTACACTTGCCTACCGCTATATCAGATAAGGATTTTTTTCCTTCTGTATATAATAAAGGATTGCCCAAATATATTACCTTCTCTGACATTGCATTTATACCGAAGACTTCTATGATTTCCTTTTTTTTGTTGTTCAGGTACACCTTTCCAAAATATATTATTGATTTTATGAAACTTACTTTTTGACCTAAGTAATTCTCATAACAAAGTAGAATCTCCCTTAATTGTTTCGCTTCCATCGTAGATGCAGATGTAAAAAGAATGGTGTCATCAGCATACATGAGATGAGTGATTGGTTGAGCATGCCTAGCTATCTTAACACCAGAAATTTAATTAGCATGCAGTGGAGAAGATAAAGAACAAGATAGAAATTCGGAACACAATATAAATAGATATGGGGATAACGGGTGTCCCTCCCTCACACCATGAGTAGGATAGATGGGATTAGTAATGTTGCCATTGACAATAACTTGAAAAGACGTTGAGGTGACACAAGACATAATAAAACTAACTAATAAATGAGGAAACTGTAACTGAGTGAGACAAAAGTGTTAAATCTCCATTCTAATCTGTTAAAAGCTTTTTCCATGTCGAGTTTGATCGCCATAGCTCCACCTTTCCTCTTTTTTGTCCTCAACATGTGAAATATCTCCTTTGCTAGAATGACATTGTCAGAGATTTGCCTTCCTACCAAGAATTTAGATTGAGTTTGATCAATAAGTCTATTAAGAACTAGATATATTCTCCTGGCCGCAAGTTTGGCAACCAGTTTGTAAGGTGTATTAGTTAAACTAATACGCCTATAATCTTTTGGTTCAATTGGATTATCTACCTTTGGAGTAAGGGCCAAAAGAGTTTTTCCCATCTCAGCAGGCAAGGCCAAATTCCTGAAACAGTCTTGCACAAGTTTAATTAATTCATCACCAACAAAGGACCAGCTGTTTTGATAAAATAAAGTAGGATATCCATCCGGACCTGGACTTTTGCAAGGCGGCATATGAAAAAGGACATTATTTATCTCTTCGATGTCAGGAGCTGAAGCACACCAATAGAACTCTTCTTCTGAAGGACTGTCCTGGGGAAGGAACAGTGATGGTATCTCCACCTCCAAGGACTGAGAAGTATAAATATGTTTAAAATGTTGGCAAAAACAATATTCTATTTGCCTCTGATCACCTGTTTGTTGCCCATAGGCATGTTCAGCCAATCTATCTGATTTTTTCTCTTCCTGTTGGAAGCACACAAATGATAGAATTTGGTGTTTCTATCACCACTTTCCACCCATCTATGCCTTGATCTTTGGTGCCAATGGATTTCTTCCTTGAGAAGCACCTGTTCGTATTTTTCTCTCAGAGAATTTTCTTTTTGATAATTCTCCCAAGATGGAGTAGAGTTCTGTAATCCACCTATCTCCTGTTTAATATCTTTTTTACTTTCCTTCCCGTTCACTGAATCTGATTTTTTCCACTGAGAGAAACTTTTTGTCAAATGAGATAATTTTGCTGTCAATGGAGAGCTCTCTTAAGGAGGTTGTTTCCACGCATTCTCAATGGCAACTTGGAAAGAACCTTCTAAATACTAGTTGGCCTCGAACCTCCAAATCTTAGAACCAAATTTGGCCTACGAAGCAAAATTGGGCCATGGTCTGATCCAATGCCAGGTAGGTGGAGAACACCAGCCTTTGGAAATGATAGCCACCAATCTCTGTATACAAAAATTCTATCTAGTCTTTCTCTAATCAGGAATTGAGGATTTTGTCGAGTAGACCAGGTATAAGCCTGCCCAGCAAATCCGAGATCAAGAAGGCCCAATTTACTAACAAAATTTTTAAGATGAATAAATTCCCTGGAAGGTATGGCCAGACCACCAGATTTGTCTTGCTTGTGTAAGATGACATTGAAATCTCCCATACATACCAAGTTCCCAGCATATGGCTCCAACAGCCTGATCAATCTTTGCCAAAACATTTTCCTTTTTCCCTGAGTAGGTGTGCCATATAAACAACACAAAAACCAACTAGAATCTCCTGTTGTAATCTGAGCAATAATATAATGTCTTTCAGAATAAATGGGAATTATCTGCAAGGATCGGTTATACATCAAACATAACCCTCCAGATCTTCCCACAGCTTCAACAACAAAATGATTAGACTGATGGAATTTTTTCATGATTCTGTCCATTCTATTTTCCTTAATATGAGTCTCGGAAATAAAAACTATATTAGCAGCTGTTGCCCAGATTAGACTTTGCAAATGTCGAATTGCCGAGGAAGTCCCCAATCCTCGGCAATTCCATGATAGGAGATTCATTTGGAGTTGGGCAGCTGATAAGGCTCAACTGCCTGAAACCCATCAGTAGACCCTCCTTCACTCCTATCAAGCTTTTATTTCTTCAGAGTGGCATTCTGATTTTGTTTTATATGAATGCCCTTCACACTTCTTTTTCTAGATAGCTTAGGTCCATGCAAAATTGATGGACCTACTTCCCCTGCTATTCTCGTGAAACTTCTCTTTTGAACTCCCTTGCTGACAGAGAATTGTCCACAATCAGCATCAAGCATTTCCACAGGCCGTGACTGCAAGGGTTGCGAGCTGTAGTAACTACCTACTTCAATAGAGTTAAGTGAATTTACTGCAGGAGACTTGGGAGTCTGACATGAAGTAAGAAAATAATCCTCCTGAATAGGACTTGATATCCTCGGAAGGTCAAAGGTAGGATTAATGTACTCTTCAGAATCCACTGACTGCACAGAGCAACCATGTGTAGCATTATGGAGAGGACTTCCAATATTCAGAACCGGAGGATGGACATGTGCAGGGGATTGGGCCGAAGGGGATGGGAGAATTTGGGCAGGTGGAGAATGGTTGGCGGGAGGGGAGGGTGTAGGTGTTTTGGCAGGGTGGGATATGATGGTGGAAGGAGATTCTTCTGCTGATATTTCAAAATTAATACGTTGGTGCTCTACTTCAGCAGACATTTTCACGGGTAGAGGAGGGGTAGACGCGTTGGCCATACCTTGCCGCTGAGAGGAGATTTCCTTGGAGATAGAAATATCAGACTTCTGTAAGGAGGACGGTATTGGCATTTCTTCTATTCTGGGAATATGTGAAGGTATGGGGACATGCTCCTGAGGACTGAGGAGACCCTGATCTTCCTTGGATGGATCTTCATTGACAGAAGATACTTCAGAATTTCTCTTCTTCGATGAGAATCTAGTGGCGATGATATCAGAAGAATGAGGATATTGCAACTCCTCCAACGCCTTGAGAGCTTTGAATCTGGTTTCAGAGCTTGGATGATCTCCAATCTTTCTTTTGAGCTTCAACAACTCATCGCAATCTCCCACTTCATGATCCAGAAACCCACATAAAAGACAAAATCTGTTTATCCTTTCATATTTGACAGGCAAATTCATCTTCGTTCCATCAGTAAGAGGAATCTGCAGCTCCTCAATTAAAGGCATGTTTGTAGAGAGCTCTACTCTTAACTCTCACAAAGAAACCACCTTTTGTATCATTCATGTCAACATCTTTTTATCTCCCCAAGAGATTTCCCAGGATCTATCACAGCAGAACAACGTCTCCACTCCAAAGGTAAATCATGAATTTGTACCTAGAGCATAGCAGTATTCAACTCGTAATCCGAAGGTTCAGTATTTGGTCTGGCAACGGCTGTAAGAATGAGGTCACCATCAAAGTGCCATGGAGCTTTGTTTAATGTGCTTCTCATATCAGATTCCTCTTTGGAAGTAACCATCCATCTACCTGCTCCAGCATCCAAAACAACAGGAGGAGCTGATACAGTCCGGGCTTTTGTGATGACTTCTGTAAGAGCCCTTGGCCTGATCTTCTTTCTAGCAATAACTCTAAAGAAAAGGTCCCTTCTCCACTTATCTGGATCACTGAGCTCTTTGATGGCCATTTTGACTTCTACCTTTGCTGGTGTAAACCTTGTATCCCTTGAAGTATCTCCACTTCAAGACTTTCCATGACCACCTAAAACGCTAAGAACAGGAATTGTGAGACCTACAGACGTTGGATGAAGACAAGAAATGCAATACTTAAGATGCAGATGGTAAACGCAAGACTAAACTAGACCTTAATAACACTATGCGGCAGTTACACAGAGAACAGGAGAACTAAAACAGAGTACGAAGGTAAGTATATGCAGAGACAGACAAAACATGCAAGACAGACTGAACAGACATGGATTGCAACGGCAACATTACTAAAAGCACCACCTCTCAGGTGGGGAGGTTGCACTGCTCATAGCGGGGGGGAACTCTAAAGAAGGGCTTGTGTTGACTAACCCCAACTATAATGCAAACCTTGAGAGCCTATCTAGTTAACCACCGGAGTATCCAGTGAGGCCTTGTCACATAAATTTATATATGCAATAGTTTAGCAACTAAATCCAACGGAAGGGAAGCAATGTTTTCAAAACTAAACTAGACCGGTGGATTCGATCGAAAACCAATGCCTTACCGGTTAAACCGATCTGATTATAAAAAAAAAAAGTCAAAATCAATGTGAATCAACCAAAATCAAATTGAATCGGTGAGTTCAGTTAAATCTCATACAGGTTGATCCTTCTCTTACAAATTATTTTTTTTATTAAAAAGAAAATTGCATGTGAGTTTAGAACTCAGAAATAAAGATTAAAAGATTTATATATTTTTCAAGATTATATTTTTAATTTTAATTATACCTTTCATTTTTATTTAGTATTTATTAAAATCATGTCAATTTTAGTATAATTAGAGTTATAAAATAATTTTTCTTATTATATATCTTTATTCATTTTTTATTTTACATGGATTCAACCTGATTAGATTTGATTAAACCAATACGAACTAAATTAATAAAGATCTTACGATTTTCTTATTTTTATTTTTTCACGTACTGAATCATCATCGATTCAATCGATACAAATCACTTGTTGGACCACCAAAAAAACATAGCGGTACTTGATCGATTCAATTTTTAAAGCAATGGTAAGAAGATATTTATGCAAAAAGACTCATCATCTTTGACGGGAACGGTGATGTTAGTTCAAGACTTACTAATGTTGAGTTTACCCAGAGGTCACAGGTTGGGATGCTTGCGAGCTCCCAAAATTTATCCTTGAAGTTTAATTTGGTAAGGAGGATAACTCATCAAAATAGGGATTAACCTTATTTGATGGGAAGGATATTCTAACCCAGGAGAAGAGGATTTAATTCGGGATAAGTTATTCTGAGATTTACATGGGATGAGTTTTTTTTAAGGTTATCCCATGTATTTTCACAAGTTGACCTAGAAATTTTTTAAAAAGTCGCATGTTAATCCTACATGATAATCTTTATAATTTTGAAACAAAAACGATGGATAACCTAACAACAAAAAGATTATGCCATAAAATATATCATTTCGTCCAAACTATCTTCGGATAAAAGAGAGAGAGAGAGAGTCAGCATCTTTAACACCTAACTTCTTTAATTTCTTTAATCAACACCCCCTACAGTAGTATTTAATGCAGTCCCCACCAACATTAGCAGCTCCCACCAACCTCTCCTTTATGGCAAAGGCAACTCAACATCCTTATGAGATAGATAGATTAGGAAGATACCTTCCTTACCCTCCCCTCCCAACTAGCTACCACCTTCACCTTCCCCACACCACATCAAAAACAACACCCCCTCCCCCAACTCGATCGATCAATATCACCTGCATATGTCCAGCTGATCCACCATGTTCACCTACCACAAGCTCACGAAGGACCTCCCAGTACTGCAAGAGGAGGAAGGGGGAGAAGACCATGTAGTTTTCTCCTCCGCCTCCGCCCTTTACAGAAGGAGGAGGTGGCTGAGGCTGAGGAGCTGCAGAGAAGGCAGAAGGTGGTGGAGGAGGAGGCCAAGGGTGAGGATCCCCGTCCTCAGGAGAGCCTTGGGGGGGAAGGTGAGCGTGATGAGGAAGGCGGTGGTGAAGGTGGTGAGCAGGTTCAAGGAAGGGAAGGCTTACTTTGGAGACCTCTTTGCTGGCAACTACATGTTCATGCAGGTGAACCCTTCTCCCCAGCTTGCTTACCTCCAGGGGAAGTCCTTGGTGCCTGCTGCTGCTGCAGCTGGCCAGATATTAATGGTGAAGCACCACCACCTGCCAAATCCAACCTGCCCTCTCCCTGGGGTTCTCTAGATCATCTGAGCTGAGCTCACCCCCGGCCCGGCCCGGCCCGGCTCGGCCCCAGTGGTTAATATTTCTTCATCACTTCTTCCTAAATTAAGTTCTTCCTGTACGTTGCTTTCCATGTACTCAATGCTATATATGTGTGTGTGTGTGTGTGTGTGTGTTTTTGTTTTTATTTAATTAATGAGTCGACGTTGAAGGTGCTTCTGGTTTAAATTCTAATGCAGAGGAGATATATGTTTTGTATATCTAGTTTGGCTGGTAAGGTGTCCAGATCAATTACAAAGACCGGTGGTACATTACATTACATTATATATATATATATATATATATATATATATATATATAAAATTGTAACCAATCGCAGGATGTGTCACTGTATGTGGAACTTTCCACGACACCTTGCGTCCTCGCGTCTCATATTTACGGTCTAATCCTTTTTCTGTCCAATGGTGTGATATCAGGATTCTTTAATTGGCGTGTTGGATTTGAAATTTATCAAACGGATGGCAATCAATTAGTACTACTGCCCTGATCAAAAGTATCTCGTTAAAGGATTATTATAAGAATTTATCCTTAGGCTGGTCCCCGGGTTCAGAGTCACGGAAGCTTCCAGAGTCCCCTGGTTCCCCTTCTTCCCGTGATTAGTCGAGGCCCTGCTCGGCCTCTTGAGGCTGATCGCCCCCTCCCCGTCGATTTCCCCCCTCTTCGGACTCTCCTTCATCGACGACGAGGACATGCATAGTCTCTTTTGGTGAGATAAGGCTGGTTTGGGTGTGGCGACGGTGTTTTGCGGCAAGTTCGGCGGCGGTGGCGACGTGCGGCGACGCGTGTTGCGGCGGCGGATCCGTGTCCTTCGAGGCTTGGATGGCTAGTTCGTCCGATTGTTAATCGGTGTGCTGGGTTGGAGTTTCGTCGAGACATGCGTTGGTTGCGGGAACGACGGTGGCGTCGCGGCGTTCGACAGTCTGCGGCGTCGCTAGTGGCGTAAGCATGCTGGCACGTTGCTCGACTAGCTTTCTTTTGCGTTGTTGTTGCATTGGTCGAGCCTTGCTTCTTGTTCACGTTTCTATTTCGGTTCAGCCATTTTGATGTTTGTTTTTATTTGTTGTTGTTGGTTTGCTTTCCCCCCTTGGGAGATGCACTCGTTTCCTTGAGGGGGGGGGGGGTGGATCATGCGAAATACCATGTTTTTTATGATTCTAGAGGTCTTCTTGTAACGTTGTCGTATCTATTAGCATATCGTGTTACGGTAGGTGATTATTTTCATATTTGTGGTGTTTCTTTTTATTTTACTTTAGATTTAAATTAAAGTTTTGTGTTCTCCTTCTGATACGTCGGTGATTCTTATTTCATGTTCCTCATTTGTATGATTTTCAAAGCTCCCCTTTGCAAAGAAAAAAACATAAATCAAGTGGGGAAGAACTTTTTATTTTGAAGGACAAATGTTTATACAAGGGTTTTCATTATATCAAGCGATGAACACAAATCAGTACTTTAATTAGCTTAAAAAATAAAAGAACATGGTATAAGGTACATTTATATCACAAAAGAAGATAGATTACATACGGTCGAGTCAGGAGGTAAATTAGTATAGGTAAAGTTATTCTGGGCCTAAAACAAAACAAAATAAAATAAGTTCATTAATTTTTCCAATGTAATTGTGGCCAAACGACTATATATTTAGAAGATTACTAATACGATGAGACTTTTGCCAAACTAGAGTATAGAGGATTTATTCATCTAAATAGATGGCACCCCAAAATCCTACACGAGGGCTCCCAATTACTACTTCTGACCTGTCGTTGAGTGTTTGAATGGTTTCCTTGACACGTTGGTGAGTATTTTTAAGGGTTAATTTATTTGGAAGGTTAAGAAATTAGTGTTAATAAATGTAAAATTAATGTTAATATCCGATTGTATTTACTTGTAAAGTAATGTTAATATTAATTTAAATTGATGTTAAATTGGAGTGTTAATCTTTATGATATTTAATTGTTAATGATGTTAAGAATTTAAATCAAAGGATATGAGAGTACAACAAAGTCGTGAGGTTTAAATATAAATTTACCTAACATCAGTCGTAAACAAAGATTATCAACCCCTCGAATAAAATAATTCTAAGTGATTGCCTTGACCTGATTGTGGAGCGTTTTAAGCGATCTCCTTGACTTTGGTACCGTTGAGTGTTTGGAATCTCCACTTACATGTTAGATTTAGGCACGATCGTTTCACCCATCCCATGCTGTAACGAGGAGATGCGTACCTCTGTCTCTTTGCGAGAACGGCGCGAATCTGATGGTGGGAAAGAACCTGGATTTACTTTCTTTTTCTTCCTATTAATGGGGGCTAATAATTTGTCATCACATGAGAACTGGATCCAATCGTACATATGCCTGCTCCCTATCCCGCAAAAGAGCGATCACGTACGGTTGTGAAACCTGTCGTCCTGCATGCAATGATAGGCGTGCTTTTTTGCAATTAGCTGGATGATGCTCGTGGCGATGTCGACTCGGAGAAATATTTCCTTCTTCCCGGCAAGTTCTCACGGATCGACCAAAGAGTGATGAGATCATCCGGTTCCCTTGTAAGGCTTCATTTCCATTGACATGTTGCATCTTTATGCCAACATGCTACATTTTAAAAGATGAACGAACTGGATGTGGATCGCGTATAGGTGTATCTATCTTGATTTGCTTTGGTTCTCAATTTTGAGATGCCCATATCACCAAGATTGAAAACAAGTCCACGCATCATCGGTGGCGCATTTTTGATTCACACAGCATAGAAGTGGCTTGTAATGGTCAGATCTACGGTGAAACAGACCTGGATCCTATCTAGGTAGGTATAACATAGGCCTAGATCAAGCCAAGTGGGGGGGAAAAATTGCCATGATGATTTATTGAGTAAATGGATTCAACAGATCCAAAAACAACCTTCTAAGATCCTTAATCCCAAGTTATAACCATGTAATAGGTTCAATGGATTGAAAACGATCACCTTAAAATAATTAATCATAGTAATTTTCAATCTTATACATCCCAACGCTTAATTTTCTAAATTTACGTTGTGACGCTATTTTCGAGTTGTTAAAACTTAAAAAATAAATGTCATACATAATAAATTGATCGTTGAGCATTATCAACATAAATTGATAATGCATTGTTGACGAAGGGAGACCCTCTTGATGTATACCTACCATGTATATAACCATCACGTACTCTCATGATCCATTAGGAGAGAACAATGATACATGGAGAATAACTTAAAGAACGGTAAGTTAGCTCACGTTATTTGAATAGAGGTAGCCAGATAGGTTCTTGTTTGTAGGATAGGAAATACTGTACTTTATGATACGCCAACGAGTATGTAAGCGAAATAAAGATATTTGGTTAGTTAACCTCGCAATTCATTTGGATCCTATGTGGTTTTGATTGCTTTCTTACTCTCCGTCCTGGCGGAATTTGATTCACACGTGGCTCCGTCAAACATCAATAAGCACGTGTACGTGCGTATATGCGGACATAGATAGCTCCTACGTATATATGATAAATCTTAGTGTTTCCAAGTAAATATCAGCATCTGATATCTCTAAGTCGATAACCAGTGGAAATACAACTGCGAGTGTTGAGTACATTTCCACTCATCTGCAATCTAAAATTGGGACAAAAGGCTCCTGACGAGTTGGGTGCATTTATTAACGTAAAGGAAAAGGAGAACGGACTTTTTGGAAGTAGCATACCAATAGTCTAATTTTTTATTAAAAAGAAGAATCCGAAATAAATTGATGTAAAGAAAAATAGAAAATCCCCGTATACTAAGAGGGAAATATCTCTCGAAAATAGAGGAATGTAAAATACAAAAAGTAAGATATGAAAGAAAAAATAAAAAGAAATGCGTCGCAAGAACAAGAATCGGTTGACTTCTTAAAGGAGGGCGATCTTACACTCCTAAAAACAACAAGATACCAACGAGATGAATTTCGAAAATCACGTCTATGAATTAATAGTATAAATCAATCAAAAGATCGAAAACAATTGAAAATTCGATCGAAATAGCCTGGGATTACACGTGATTCCCAAACAAAAAGAACTACACTAGGAAAAGCAAGAAAAAGAATAGCCACACCACATTGACAATACGAAACAACCACAACTATAAGCAAGAAAAACACCTGCAACCACCAGTTGCTCATCGATCAATGCACACGTCCACACGTGCAAGCGCAGCCACACACACCTTGATCCCAGCATTGCAGAGCCGCACAATGATCTCCTCTGCGCCAAGCAGCCATGAACGCGACGACCACCGCCAAACCGCGACACACGATCGAGCTCCAAGTTGTCGAGCCACAACTACGCATCGACTGCCCCGCCACACACATGCATCGAAAGCCGCACCTTGCACACGCTCAGCTCGCACTATGAAACATGACCAAACGAACATGATCGCAACCATGTCACGATCATGATCACTTCGATCAACCATGGCGAGTAGCACGTCGGAGGCAAGGAACCGCGAAATTGAAACGAAACCACACGGTGAGTTGCTAGCACAGACGAGAAGCAACAACACCAAAATAACGACGACGAGAGGCGAATGACCCTACATGTCAGCGATTTGCTTCGAAATCATCAAAGAAGCATGGCCGGAGGGAGGAGATGAAAGAAACTGGAGGTGGGGGGGTGGCGCAATTGGTCGGAAAAGGTCGATTAGGCCCCATGTGGTGACGATTAGGGTTTCAGACCAGAAGAGAGGGAAAGGGGAGCTCACGGGTAGAATTTGTGCATAAATCCTAACTACTACCACATACCAATAGTCTAATTTGATCCCTCTATGTTTGCTATCTATGCGCAAAGCCCCTTGTGGTCTCTAATTTGCTAAATTTTCTAACATATCTTGCCAAATTTCATTAGTTAGTTAGGTAGTGTTTGGTAAGAAAAGTATATTTATGTAATAAGTAGAGGAATGGTAAATGAGTGGAATAAAATGATAAAATAAATAGGTTAATCTATTTTAATATTTTGACAATATAAAATTATCCTACAAAAGTTATAACTTTAGTTAAATTTCCCTTGATCTGACCTAAGTAATAGGTAGGTTAAATACTTAAAATCCTTTAACCTGGCTAGATCTTTATTTTTTTAAGGAACCTAATTTTTTTTTGATGCAAGATGTGTGAGGACATAGAAGTTTTCTTGATTATTATACCCTAAGAAAGGCATTTTAGCCCCTTTCTTGAAAAGGTATTTATTTGCACTCCGTGAACATTCATTATGGGACATCTCCGGTAAAATGAAGACACGTGAATCTATTTGTCTATAGGCTATACCTAACAAAACCAATGAGATATCCAGCAATGCGACAACATGCCGACACCCTGCAGTCTCCATTCACGTGCTTATTTAGGGTTGGACAGATCTTTGAAAGAGTTGACGGACCTTCGAAAGAGTTAAACCAAATTGCTGATGGTAACCACTTTAATGGTCTAGTGGTAGAGTAGATGGGTTCTTATCCAAAAGATCGAGATTTAAATTTTATCCTTCTTATAGGAAGAAGGCTGACGGTTGAATTCACCTTACCTATGAGGGCAAATTGCCCTTTTCAGAACTATATTGCCTTTCAGAGTAAGTGGATCTGGACATCTCCAAATCTTCTTGAATATTAGGAAACCCAAAGTTTGGAAGAATCCGTATGCCACATGCTATTTATTTATTTTGATGAGATGAATCAAATTTAATAAATTAAAAAAAAATTAATCATCTCCCACACATCAATCCATCTTACTCAACTGACACCATGTGGTTGCTAAGAATAAAGCCCAAGAGGCATTAGACCAACTTCATCCTTAATCAGCCCATTCTATTAGGGGCCCTAATGATCTTTCACGTTATCATAGATCCTTACATTATCAAATCTTCAGTATATTAATCTCTTACGTTGAAATGAACAAAGCACCAATGGAGATTGTGTTGATTCATGAGATACTAGTGGGTGATTGCTTAAATGGAATCAAATTCGACATTTCTGTGAATCAATGACAGATATGAAATCCAAAATTCTGATGAAGAAGTCCTAACAGAGGTAATCATAAGGATAGAAACCATTCCATGTTTGCTTCATAAATGTCCTGGTGAATGGCGCCTTTGGTTAAGTGGGATCCTTTTTGAACATGATCACCGGCCAAGGAGACCAAGCATATATGCAATCAAAGGTAATTTATTTATTATATGCCATGATTTCTAACAAGAACTGATAAATATCTTGATGACATGTAACTAAATAAAAATCATTGAACAAAAACATGTCATTTGATTACACTTGAACTAGCATGTAATCATTTAGTGACATCTTGACATGCATTGGATGAGATGAAATTGACATAATGAATTTGATTATCATATAACCAGTAATATTAATTTGCAATGAATTTTCCATGTTAATAATTTGATAGTATATATTACTATATGTAAAATACATTCAAATGTTTAAAACACGTAATTATATACAAAAATCCGTACGGTAAATTTAAAGAGTTTAACTGATAAATTAAAAAGAAGAGGAAATTCAAAAGAATTGCATATTGTATAATTAGTAATAATTAGATCATTTTTGATAGTATCTCAAGCAAGTAAAACATTTAGCACACGATGGAAGGTGTCTAATTAACATGTGCAAGGGTGAAAATCAGAACCAACTAAAGCTTCAACGACATACAACTAGGAATCAATGAGCAAATAATAACATTTCACTAGTTCGATTAAATTATCATATAAATCCTGAATGGCATACATGCAATGACATTTTAACACACATTAAACAAGACATAATTAATACACATGCAAGGGTCATAATTAACATGTAACAATAATGCTATTTTATCATAATTAGAATTGTAAATATTATTGTTTAATTAACTTAATAAAGTTGAAAGTATTTGAAACTCAACTAAGTGAAATCTAACCATCATATAGAAACCCTAAATGATAAAACATACGAACAATACGTACTACATGCATTTGGTGGCATATAACCAGTACAATGAATTATCAAGGTACATTGTAATTGATAGTAGTGAAACTAACATATATGTCGCGAGAATTTATATATCACATCATCAACATTACAGTGAAATTAGTACCCTAGCAATCGTTGACAAATAGTTTGCATACAATAATACAAAATATATAATGAGTGTGGTCAATTTAACATATTAACAATACAAATTGGATACATTTAGTGTTATGTAACTAACATGTAATTATATAAACAACATTCTAATAGTAGTTTGTGAAAAACGAAGAAATTGGCACTAGGTAATTAACATATCTATGGCTACGTATGTTTTTCAAGTTTTAGGCACAAGCACGAGGTATAGACTAACTTGAACAAACTCTATCTTGAGCAGCGTTTCAAGAAACTCGTGAGAAGTTACATACGTAAGCCCAATCTTGCTCGAATTCAAACGTTCCCGTGCTCGGGACTCAATTTCGTGGAAAGTTTGGACCTCCGGTGTGGCTCAGAACCCACGGAGTAAAGATCGAGCCTTAGGGGGTGATTTACGGTAGAGGATAATCTCTCCTTTTGGGGCTTTATCCCTTATCTATGGTGGAGGTTGACCGAACTTGACTTTGGAGGTCACCAACTCAAGGGTAGAGTACGGGCGGAGGTGACAACACCCCATTTTCCCCTTGCGTGGGCGTGAGGAGTGATCGAGGGGACGATAACGTTTGCTCCAACAGCGTCGACAGAGTAAAAAAGAGAGAGAGAGAGAGGCGGAGGGTGAGAAAGGGGAAGCAATGGGAGAGAGAGTGTGCAAGATCGAGAGGGTGAGAGAGAATGAGGGGATTTCAGCGTTGAGGGATAGGTGGGGAAAAAAAGTGTTGCCAGAGGGAGGGCCGTAGGGAAAGAAAATACAAGTTAGTTTTCTTTTATACTTGACATTCAATCTTTCTAACTAAAATATTATCATTAAACTAAAAAAATAATTTCAACTAACTTATCTATCATTCCAAAGACAAATATATCTTTGGATACTTTAAACTCCATTCTAATCCTCATTCCCAAGTAAACATCCTCCTGTCACATCATAAAATAACCTTTATTCTTAACTTCCATTCAGTAAATACAAACAAAAGTTAATCCCTATTTACAAGTAAATACAAAAAAAAATTAACCCCTATTACAAATTTACTAACTTGAGTTAACTAATCCACACCATAAACTAACACTTAATTATCGGGTTCGAGCCATAGTCAATCCTTCGGCACGAGATGATCTCTCCCTCCATCAAAGTCATCAGTCTACTCTTCCCACGATATTTCTCTCAAGCAACTTATGCAAGATGACTACCACTTCACGCTTATCTCTTCAAACACGTACGTCGTTTTGGCAGCGTTAACCTTTCGCGTCGACATAGCTACGGATGGCCCTAATTAGTTGTAGTGACACATATGAATCTCCGATCTGTTCAAGCCAACTACCGCTGCAGGCATCTGGGGACTAATCCACTGCAATCAACAGTGTAGATCTCTGAACATGTAAGTTAACCACCGAACCAGTGGTGGGAGCAATAACACAGTTATCGCGGGAGAAATAGGGCCCACTCTTTTAACAAATTCAATGTATCGAACACTCATTCCCTCCATTGGCAGAACCTGAATAGTTTCATGATCAACCCACATTTGCATACCTATCCATGTAATAATTATATATTTGCAGAAGCAGCAAGTTTATACCCTGCTGGTTGCACTTTGGATACGTTTGGGAAAACCACTTTAAAGAGAGCCCAAATGGGGTGCCTCCGACGGTCCCACAATTAAAATGAAGGAATTGGTCGTCAAGAGAAATTATCCAGCAACTTTCCCTCGTATTAACATATGAAGGAAGGTAGAGTGGTAAATTTAACCGCCTCATATCCTGTTAGGTTTTGGTGTTAAATTATAAGCTAAAATATATGAAAATGTATAAAGTAACGTAAAATATAATGTAAGGGAGTATTAACGTGAGTATAATTGATATTTAATGTAAAAAATAAAAAAGAATACATAAGATTTGTTACGTGGTGATCCTATTACATTGAAAAAATCGTTACATCACTTTGAATTAAAATATATAGGTGATAAATTATGTTTATATAGATAATAAATAACTTTAAATCGATGATAAATTATCTTCAGTGATTTTACACTGATGATAAATTATTCTAAGGTGATTTTACACCGATAAAATATTAATCCAAAGGTGATCAGGTGGTTTTGCATATGTACAAAATACTTTTGCACTCATGCAAAATGATGTTGACCTATATGTTTTGAGTTTAGAGTTTAAAATTTAGATTTATGGAAAGTAATTTCACTTATGATTTTTCACCTTAAGATTTAAGATTTAATCTTTATTGTTTATGATTTCTAAATACTAAAGACTAAACATTAAGTTAAAAATTCACTTTTTATATGTGAAAAGTACTTGAAATCTAATTTTGACTCGATGCAAAATGAGATTGTACCGATGCAAAATTATTTTGGAAGTGATATGATGATTTTGTAACGATGTAAAGTCATTTTATATTGATGCAAATTAATTTCAAAGATGATCTTATAATTTTACACCCGGGTAAAATATTTTCAAAGATAATTTCAATACAAAATAAATTTATTATTAATTTCGATAAATCTCATCACACATTATTACTTTTTTTTATAAAAAAAAAAGATAATCAAGTGAAATCCACACGTTCATATCCCTTTGCATTAAATTTTAAATCACTTTTTATGTTTGTGTATTGGCACCCAAATTATAATATCTATTTCGGCGGGGGATTTATTGCTTTTTATGCATATACGTACGTGACGCGTATGTCTCATCCTTCATCCTTCGTTTTTCTTACGGTATATTGGATCGGGTGATCTGGTCAATTGATTATCAGTAACATCTTTTCTATTGCCTGCTTAATTTTGGATTAAATTTCGAATGCCGAGGTTTACGCTGCATTGGACCATAGATCCAAGTGATTTGGCACAAGGTTTGGTGGGTCTGCGAAAGTTCCAGCACGTTTAAGCTCATATGCAGTTCTCAGATACTTGGAGGGTTTTACTGCAACTGATCCCTTTATAATCTCAGATATTCCCCCCTGTTTGCGATAAGGTGGTATATCTCTAAACCCAGCCACCAAGGGATTGGATTTTTGAGAGTTCAAAATACAGTACAAGATGATGATTGATGATAATTGTAGGAATTTGTACTTCTTAGTCCATTGCTAATAACGACTTGATTTAGGTGGTTCCATGAGTAACTTTAGAAGGGAGGGAGTTTATGAGTTCGGTGATTAGCAGCAGTATTCTAAGTGAGTTGAGATACAAGAATGTAGGTGCAACTAGATTTATGGTATTCACCACAAGAAAAAAAGATGTGGACCTAAAGCATAGAGATAAGAAGAACCAGGATAAGAAGTGTACTTCATGCAAATTGAATGAAATAACTTAATTCCACTAAAAATCTTAGAGTTCTCTTATACAGAGAAAGACCGAAAGGATAGAAGTATATAAAAGCTTCTAAGGAGCAAATCAAACCCAATAGCCATACAACAATGAAAAATAGAAATAGAAAATATATGTTAATATTTCCCCTCAAGTTGGAGCATAGATATCTATCATTCTCAGCTTGGATACACATGAATCAAATAGATATCTGGCTAAGGACTTGGTAAAGATGTCAGTAATCTGTTCCTTAGATGTGACTGGTGTGGTATAAAGGAACCCTTTTTGAATAATGTCTCGGTGTAGTGACAGTTAACCTCAACGTTGTTTGTCCTCTCATGAAATGCTGGGTTGTTAACAATAAAGGTGACTACTCTATTATCGCATTTCATCTCCATCGGGGTAGAAAAGTGTATTTACAAGTCAGTAAGTAGGGATCTGATCCACATCATCTCTGCAATGGTCTGAGCCATGGCCCTGTACTCAGACTCAGCACCACATCTCGCAACTGTGCTCTGCTTCTTGCTCCTTCATGTAATCAAACTCCCTGCTAGAAAGGTGTAGAACCCAGTAGTGGATTTACGATCCATATAACATCCAACGTAGTCCACATCAAAGTATCCAACCAAGGTCATGGAAGACCACTTGGAAAAGAGAAGACCCTTCCTAGGAGCCTTCTTGATGTATCTGAGCACCATCAATGTTACATCCCAATGTTGGCATGTTGGATTGACCATGAACTGACTCAGTTTCCTTACTGCAAAGATGTCTAGCCTTGTAATAGTAAGATATAGCAACTTGCCCATAAGCTGCCTGTACTGCCTGCTGTCCACCAACTGCGCATTCTCATCATATAGTAGCATCTTAGAGTCCATACGAATATTGGCCTCCTTGGCCCCAAGTATGCCAATCTTCTGCAAGATGTCCAAAGCATATTTCCTCTGGGATAAAACCATGCCCTTTTTGCTGCGAGCAACCTCAATACCGAGAAAGTACCGTAGAGCTCCCAAGTCCTTCATGACAAATTGCTCTGCTATGATGCATTTAATCTTAGCAACACTCTACTCATCATCTCCTGTGACATCAAGTCATCAACATAAACAAGAAGTACCACCTACCTCATCCAGTCCTGACAAAAAGAGAAAAGTCGGCTGTCGACCTCCTGAACCTAGTTGCCTCTACAACCTGTGATAGTCTCTGGAATCAGGCTCTTAGACTATACTTAAGGCCATAGATGGCTTTCTATAGTCAACATACATGCTCCCCCTAAGCCTCAAAACTAGGCAACTGCTGCATATAGACTTCCTCTTGGAGATTCCCATAGAGCAAGGCATTGTTCACATCTAGCTGATGTAAAGGCCAATCTAACTGAATTGTCACTACAACAAGCATCTGTACAGTAGGAAGTCTGGCAACTTGTGCAAAGGTATCAAAGAAATTCACTCCATAGGTCTGGGTAAACCCCTTATCCATTAGATGTGCCTTGTACTTGGCAATGTCCACATATGGATTGAATTTCACTGTAAATACCCATCTACAACCAACAATAGTAGCTCCGTCAAGACGTGGAGTGAGATCCTAGGTCCCGCAACCCCGAAGTGCAGCCATCTCGTCCTCTATGGTTGCTCGCCATTTTAGATGAAGCATGGTTTTCTGGTAGGTAGTGGAAATCTCTGCAGCCGACAAGGTAGAAGTAAATTGGATAAACGACTTCCCAAGATGGGCACTAGGGAGATCACCTACAACGTGGTAACGAGCACAAGAGTGTGGAGCCTTCCTAATAGCAATAGGAAGATCCTCAATAGCATCAGGAATTATAGAGTGACTTGTGGGACCATTGTCAACAGGTAGCTCAGTGGAGTCAACATGCCCTTGTGCAAGAGAGTTTGGTGGCGTAGACGAAGATGGCCTCTGTAGAGTCAAGTGAGGTCTATTGTACATGTACATTAGGCTATGTAGCTTCTCAAAATCATCCACAAACTCCTTGGAATCTAAATGGGGAGGCGGGGTAGTCGAAATAAGAATATCCTCAAACTGGATAGGGGGAAAGGGCAGCAGGGTAGGTGCATCTGAAGTAGACATCTAGTGACCCTTCATAGAAAAAGAAAGCACCTCCCCATGAAACATGACATCCATGCTAACATAGTGTCGCCTACCAATGGGATCATAACATTTGTAGCCTTTCTAGGTGACACTGTAACTCAAAAATACACACTTGACCGCATGGGAAGCAAGCTTATCCCTGCTAGGACCAAGGATGTGAATAAATGAAATACAGCCGAAAACCCAAGGACGCACAACAAACAAATCTCTATCTGGATACAGTATCTGATACGGAATCTATTCATGAAGGACCAAACTAGGCATTCTGTTGATTAGGTAGCAAGCGGTCAAAACAGCGTCTCCTCAGTAGAAAGATGGTACATTGTGATGTATTAACAGTGTCTGAGCCACGTCTAAGAGATGTCTGTATTTCCTTTCTGCCATGCCATTTTGCTGGGATGTATGAGGGTAAGAGGTCTGATGTATGATGCTTAGGGAGCTGTAGAACTGGGCCAGTTTCTTAATGTAAAACTCAAGCGCATTGTCAGGTTTAACAATCTTTACAACTGTAGAAAATTGAGTCTTGATCTGATTAATTAACATCTCAATCGTATTTCCTACATCTGACTTACGACGAAGCAAAAAGGTCCATGATAGTCTGGAGAAATCATCAACAACCACCAAGTAGAAGCGGAATCCCTACCTGTCTGGAGTACGACTTGGGCCCAAAATGTCCATGTGGAGTAAGTCAAAACATGCAGATGACGCAGCCATAGTGCTAGGAGAATAGCTGGAACAATGATGCTAGGCTAGTTGGCAAGCGTCACAAAGAAGATCAGCAGCAGGTGATAAATGAGGAATAATCCATCTCAGTCGATCTAGAGAGGGATGTCCCAGCCGACGTACCATTGAAGTGCTATCCCTACCTTGTATGCCACATCTGCCTATCCAACAATTGCCAATGGAGACTGAGCTAAGCGGTATACACCTCCTTCCTCCTGTCCACCACCAATAGTTTCCCCTGTGAATTTGTCCTGGAAAACACACCCCACATCATCAAAAATTACTCTACAGTTGAGCTCTTTGGTAATCCTACTAACTGACAACAAACTGATTGGAAAATTAAAAACAAATAGAACATTGGGCAGTCTCAAGGAAGGGGATATAATAACATCCCCCTCACCCTGGACCATAGAAAAATGTCCATCAGCCACCTGAACAATCCTGCTAAGAGGAACATCACACAACATGCGAAAGCACTCCTGATCTCCACTAAGATGCCTGGATGCCTTGGAATCAATTAATCATCGATCATCTACAAAAGAAGCAAGAGCTACAGTATCTAAAGCGATAGACACCACAGCCTCATCCTCTTTCTTAACAATCCCATCAACCCACTCTATAGCTTTAGTCACAATCTGAACATGATCTATCTTGCTAGGGAACATACCAGTGGCCCACTGTCTGCTACCTTGTCGACGACGACACCCCTACCTTATGTAGAAGGGCCTCCTCATCTATTCAGATGACATTATCTGACATGATGGTCTCTGCTAAGACTCACCTGTCCTGATTCCATAGTGGCCTCCATCACGAACTCAACAATTCCCAATGAGTTCAATATATCCAAAGAAAGCTAAACAAATCCTCATTAATCAATGAAACAGACTGATCCAAAGGCATCCATCAATCACACCAAATGAAACGAACTCATTAATAAAGAAATCCATATTCAGATCTATATTGCTGACAAGAGGCCTCCTTGGATATATGTTGGCCTCACCGAGGTGCAAGGAGAACACTCAAGGTGGCCCCAAAGAGACCTAGTCTCCCTCTCGCAACAACTACAGGGACTGCAGTCCCTAGATTAGGACAAGAAGCCCCTCACAACCACTGTACAAGGATCAAGACCCAGTGGGTTGCCTACGCTGTTGGTCGGCATCGCCAATCGTTGTTGCAAACTGCTGCTGCGGTGTTGCAGGGGTTGTCGCTACCGATCTGAAGGTTGTTGTCGCTACTAGCTGCTGCAGAGCACCGCCAATGCTTCTAGAAACTGCAACGTCGTCACAGCGTTAGTGTGAGGTCTAATGGCCACTGCTGGAGAGCCGTTGCCTTGTTGCAGCAAGCCCTACGCTGCTGCGATTAGCCCTAGACGTTGTAGTGTTGCTGTCAAGGCTAGAACAGCCCCCAAGCTCGTCATAGCGCCAACACGAGCGCCGCCTGAGCGTCGCTGATGGTATAGCAGCTCCCTCCCGCACCGCTGCAACATCGCTACGTGCTGCAGCGCACCACTGAAGTTCCGTCGAGTGCTGTTGCTGCTCACAAGGAAGAGAGAGACAATTAGGGTTTGGTGGTTAGGGTTTAGGAGGCTGTGAGGGGTGGGATACCTAGAGTCACGGTCTAGGGACAGTACTCTAATACTAAATTGGATGAAATGATTTAATTCCATTAGAAACCCTAGGGTTCTCTTATATAGAGAGAGACTGAAAGGGTGGAAGTATATAAAAGTCCCTGAGAAGCAAACCAAACCCAACCGCCATACAAAAATGAAAAATAGAAATAGAAAATATATGCTAACATTACAATGATAAGACTTTACAGGTAGTGGAAAAGAACTAGATGCTCAAAAATTAAGATACATAAAAAGTATCGGTTTAAATCTCATGTTAGTTGGTAAGTTGGATAATGTCATCAACACTTCTGGCAAATGGAAATTAATGTTGACAAAAGGATCGCTTTGTTGAAAAAGTGCAAAAGACGATTGTATACATGGAAGAAATCAAGCAAAGTGTATAATAAATAGTTGAATACAACTTAATGCTCATTTAAGGACTCATGGCACTAGTTATGAAAGAGTAGGCATAGTGCGTCGTAGCATCTGTGCGGTGATCAGACCTATTTCCGTTCATTACAATCTATTCCCCCAGGGAGGTACGCCCCAATTAGGGGTAAGGGGGAGGTGTTTGTGACTTCCAATTTGTAGCTGTCTGGTGCGTTGCGTGTGCCAGAATTCCCACTGAATCTGTTGTCAGTGAGCAGAATCACAAAAGATCTCAACTGCACAATAATCTTCGATGATGTCGGATGAGTTGTTTAGGACAAGTTCACTGGGAGGATTGTGGTCAGAGGTTCGGAGGAGAATGGCGTTTACTGTCTGGGACATGAGTCATTTGCTGGAGTTACTCGATATGATAGGGGAAGTGTTCTACAGTGGCATGTTCGTCTTGGCCACTTATCTTTGGATTGCCTCAGGAGGGTGATACCATATATTTCCCCAGCTGCTACCATACATTGCGATGCTTGCCAATTGGGTAAGCACCATTGATCATCTTTTCTAGCTAGCACCTCTCTTGGATCCTCGATATTATTTCAGTTGCTCCATATGGATGTATGGGGACCGAGTAGAGTCCCAGACCAGATGGGACACCGGTACTACCTGGTTGTCATAAATGATTTCTCTAGAGCCACGTGAGTGTTCTTGTTGAAGAGAAAGGCAGAGGTTGGAGGATGCATAGAGACTCTTCTTTTGGAGACCAGCACACAGTATTCAGCCACAGTGAAGATGGTGCGGACTAATAATGCTCTTGAGTTCTGCACTGCCAAACTCAAGTTCTACAGGACCCTTGGGATTGTCTACCAGACTACTTGTCCTCATACTTCACAGTAAAACGAGGTTGTAAAGTGAAAGCACAAGCACTTGTTGGATGTTTCCCATACACTATTGATTCATCACAATTTGCCGCAGAGATACTGGAGGGACGTAGTTCTGACAACTTATCTCATCAACAGGATGCCTAGCTCAATTATTCACAAGAAGATACCGGTTCTTCCGCATCCAGATGATGAGTTATTTCATGTGCCTCCTAGGACTTTTGGATGTGTTGCATTTGTCCATATGCCATCACTTGGTCATGACAAGCTGGCTCCTCATGCTATCAAGTGCGTATTTTTTATGTACTCTAGGATACAGAAGAGGTACTGTTGCTATGATCCTCTGCAAAATAGACATTATGTTAGTGCCGATGTGACTTTTTATGAGGATACACCATATTTCTCAATCACTAGACAGAGGAGCTCTTGTGATGATGTTGCTTTTCTTCCCCTGCCTATTCCATGTGCAAAGACTCAAGTGTCTACTTCTCAATCCAGACCTCCAGCTAATAGACAGATGAGTTCTTTCTCCCTAGATGACTTTGAGAGATTGCATGAGCTATGATGTACTTATCACAGGCATCACACTACTTTTCAAAGGCCTCCTCCCTCACCAGCAGCTGATGGTTCACAGGTAGTTGAGAGGGTATTTGATGCTAGTGATAGTTTGGTTAGACCTGACTCCCCATACAATGCAGATCACCACAGTGGTGAAGCTCATTCTGTAGCGACTCAGTCAGAGGTACCAAATGACTCATATCTCTCTATTTCCATTAAGACGGCACCGTGCACCTGTGAGTCCAAATATTGGGTTGCAGACAGTTTGGCTACCGATGATTTTACTCCTTAGTTTAGCAGCTTCTGTTGGGCACTTACAGCGTCACACATTTCATCTACCTACCAGTAGGCCATGCTTGATCCAAAGTGATGTCAAGCCATGAAGGATAAGATGGCAACATTCACAGTAGACATACTTAGGATCTCATCTCACTTCCTACTAGCGCACAACTGGTTTGCTCCCAATGGGTCTTTGCTTTGAAATACAACCCCGATGGGTCTATTTCGAAATAAAAGGCTGAGCCAGTAGCAAAAGAGTTCACTTAGACATATGGGGTGGACTTCTTTGATACTTTCTCCCTCGTTGCGAGGCTTGCCACCATCCGAATACTTATTTTTGTTACTGCTCACAGGGACTGGCCGCTATACCAGCTTGATGTGAAGAACGCCTTTCTCTACGGCAATCTTCACGAAGAGGTTTACATGCAGCAGTCCTCGGGTTTCGAGGTTTAGGGGGAGTGTGTGTGGAGACTAAGGAAGACAATCTATGAATTGAAGCAGATGCCCAGGGCCAGGTTCCAGAAGTTATCAAAGGTGCTCCATCAGATTGGTCTGAGGCACTTAATTTCATATCACTCCTTATTTACCAGGAAGACTGACAGGGGGACTGTGGCACTCCTGGTATATGTTGGTGATCTTATCATCACCGAAGATGACAGAGATAGCATAGACGAAGTCAAGAGGCACCTATCAGAGAAGTTTGTCATGAAGGATCTGGGACAGTTGAAGTATTTCTTGGGCATTGAGGTTGCACGTGGCAGGGATGGAGTGGTGCTCTCGCAGATGAAGTATGCTCTTGATCTTCTTCAGGAGACTAGCATGTTAGCAGCTAAGGTTGCAAATATTCCCATGAATCTTAAGGTCCACTTATATGATGAGAAATCTGAGGTGGTTGACAGTAGGGCTTACAGGTAGCTAGTGGGTAAGCTCTTTTATATCACCATCACTCATCTAGACTTGTCTTTGTCTGTTGATAGGTTTAGCCAGTTTATGGATAAGCTAACTAGGCAGTAGTGGGAGGCTGCAATGCAGGTCCTTAGGTATGTGAAGAAAGCACCAGGACAAGGATTATTGTTCCGTAAGGGAACGATCGTGGGGATTGTAACATACTTTGATGCTGATTATACTGACTGTGCTAGGGATAGAAAATCTACCACAAGGTCTTACACCTTTGCTGTGAGCAATCTTGTTACATGGAGGAGCAAGAAGCAAGCAGTTGTATCTATATCCAGTGAAGAGCCAGAGTATAGAGCCATGGCCCAAATAGCTGCTGAGATGGTCTGAGTTAAATCAGTTCTGTCAGATCTCATGTTCATCTGGATAGTTCTATGGAGATGCAGTGTGACAATAGAGCAGCAACCTACATTGCCAATAACCCTATATTCCATAAGAGGACAAAGCATGTAGAGATTGACTGCCACTATATTCGGGATCTCATTCAGTGTGGGATGGTACATACCAGGAGTGTCACCTTTGAGGAGCAGATTGTAGATGTCTTCACAAAGCCCCTGGCGAGATCTCCCTTTGAGGCGTGCTATTCCAAACTGAGCATGATTGATATTTATACTCTAACTTGAGGGGAAGTGTTAGATAATTGATGTTATTTCCTTTGTTTCTTTTATGTACCTTTTATTTCTTATGGGCCATATCATTATTTTCAAACACCTCTTCTCTTATAAAGAGGCGTAGGACTCCCATAATTAAGTTAAGAGGTTTTATTCTCCTACTTTGAGCAATTGGATTTCTAGCATGACCACTACAAAGACAATTCCCACCATGATCCATTTGAGCAAGAATCCCAATTTCCACTCAAAGTCAAAGCATAAAGGTATCAAATATCATTAGAATAAGGACATTCTTAAAAAGAAACAAGTAGAAATTGTCAAGATTCACACGATTTTATCTGGTTGCCCATAGCTTTCACCCTTCCCAGAAGGCAATTTATATTTAGAATGTGGTTTCTTTTGATATGTTTGATTTGATTTCTTACTTATTTTCTGCTACGATGATTGTTTCCTGTGATATGCCATGCGATCCATCACATGGATGTTTGAAAATTGGTTCCGGAGGAGTTTGACCTCAACAACAAGAGATGTTTGAAGTTCAATCCGATGCTTTCAGCCTACATATATTGGATTCCAGCTTTACAGTAACTTCTGATTAAGGCTTCTGTTTTTTGCTTGATGCAACATATAAAACACAAGGCTACTATAAACTGGAAGTGAAACCTCCCCCTATGCATCAATCCTGGGGTGGCGACCATCTGTAACTTGTACTGTACGACCTGATGCGATAGACTGAAGTTGCCTAAAGCAAGTCTGATCGCCACTCAAATGTAATGAACATCCTGAATCCACGAGCCATGTAGATTTGCTATACTAGGAAGTCACGGAAAAACTAGTATTGCATAATATGCCTGAGGAGGCGAGGGCAACTGTATTTGAGGCAGATGGTGAGTCCTGAGTCACCTAAGATAATCTCTGAGCCAAGGTATCAAATTCAGCTCTAGGTACCATATCACCTCAATCTCAGTGGAGACTACAACTTGATTAGCCACAAGAGGCTTCCCATGCTTGCTCCAGCATGAAGCCTCAACATATCCAATACGCCCGCAGTAAGTGCAAGTTGCGCGTGGTTTATCGAGTGTACCCCAGCCTCGACCACGACCACGAATAGCAGATCCACCACGTCCTGCACGACCTCCTCCAGCAGCAAAAGCATAGGTCTCTCCAGTAGTCTCAGGGACAGTAGACAAAGAGTACTAACCTGACTATAAGCCTCTTACAAACTAGAAAGCTCCGTAATAGTAAGAATCTGGGACCGTATTGATTCATATTCAGAACTTAGGCTAGAAAGAAACTTGAGTACCGCAAATTCCTTATGATACTCCTATGTAGCACAAGTACAGATTGGTCTGCAGGCGTTGTAGTTCTCCAGTAGTCTCTTCAATTGACTATAATACTAAGACAGGGTAAAACCATCCTGTCTAAGAGAGAAGGTGTCATGAGTGATCTAAAACATCTTACTAGAATTCTTTTCATGTGAGTAAGTGTCATGAAAAAAATCCCATATTTCTTTCACCGTCCTGTAATACATTATACCATCACCAATGTGAGATGCCACGACATTCATGATCCAGGCTTTTACCATGGCATTGTCTCTCTTCCTTGTGGCATACTTCCCAGTTTTACTGGCAGGCTCCTCCTCCAAAAGGATGTGTTCCTTATCATGCCCTTCAACTTTCATAAGGAATGTTTGAGACCAACGGGCATAGTTGGTCTCATCAAGCTTCATAACGAGAACAACAAATGGATTCTTAATGTTCCCATATCAGCAGAAGACTCTGATGCGACTTCGAATAAAGCAGAAGAGGCCATAATGTCAAACCAGGAAGGAATAGCCACCAATCAGAGATCTGAAAAATGATTTTCAGACCATATAGAAAATCCAACAAGCAAAACCAAGATCCTAACACGAGATTTGGACAAGTGGAGTCTCAGAGATCATGTTAGGACGATGATCCAATAGTATATGGATCAAACAGGAACTCCTATGAGAGCAAGCTACCCCCCCAAGGATGTTTCCCAACCGGTTGGGGCTTCTACTACCTGCCAGCAACGGTCCCACCGATAGGGACCACCGCATGCCACCGTTGGCTGCCCGTTGGAGAGAAGCACCGCAATTGGACACTGCTGCTGCTAGCTGCCTCCACTGAGCACTGCTGAGCCCCTCTGTTGGCTGCCGTCACTACTAGCTGCTGCTACCCACCGGTAGAGACCGCTGGCTGCCGTCAAGCACCTGCTAGAGGCTACTCCTTGTGCGTGAGGAGGAGAGAAAGAAAGAGAGCCGATCAGCCCCCCTCCCTCAGCCACTGGCAAGCTAGGATTTTGGTGAGGGGATTGGAGGCTACTTGTTTGGTGGGATATTAAGAATGCCGATCCAAGATTGCTACTCTGATATCAAGTTACGTAAATGAGTTTCTTAATTCAAGAAAGAAACCCTACATCTCTGTTTATTGAGAGATGTGGTTTAATTATTACAGGGGACCACAAGAATAATAAGAGTACTAATCACTCTGAAAAATAAAAGATGCTAATGCCCTACTGTAACAACATCTGTTTACATTTATTAGTTACATAATAGACTAATTACAATGAAGGATAAATAATGCACAACCATGGCCTGGAACTTGGATGGACAGTGCTGAATCTATAATGCCAAAATCCCTTCCACTCCATACCTCAATGCACTGACATGATTCTTTGTTCAAAAAGCCACTAGGAAGGGCATTTGCGATGTCCCGGATTGTCGTTGTTATGGTAGCTCTCCCATCATTCAGATTGAAGAAAGACAGGAAGATTTCTCCTGGGGAAAAGATGCATGGAATAATAAGAAATATTAACTACAATAGATCTTAGATCACATGACATTCTTAGACTGTTAAATTAGGATCAAGCTGACTGCATTTTGGGTCTTTGCTTTTTCGGCAAAACACGACCAGAACAAGGAATAACATAGGGCTATTCCAGATATTACTGATATAATAAAAGCAAATTTTCGGATAGTATTGTATTACTGGAAGACCTATCATGAGAGTGGAAAAGAGAACATCTTTCCTTTTGTATTTGACTAACTTATCAGCACTCCTCCTTCACCAACATATTCTTTGTTCCTTCCTGAATTAAGTAGAGGCTAATAATTCATACAATAATCAGTAACGGGTTTTCACCCATGTAACGCTTTTGTACACTCAAAAAGAGAGCCTCAAAATTTCCCAAATTATTTGCCACTTTGTGAAATATGGTCAAAAAGAGATATGTATTTGCTGGTCAGTTTCATAGAGCTCCCTATCCCTCTTGCTCCTGCTTTATAGCTTACACATTTCCTCAAAAACTACCTATTTGTTTGTTCACCGAGCACAAAATCATGGATAAGCTCTAACCACACTGACTTCCCCCTTCACTTTTCTTTATATCTTTCCCCTGAACAAATATAATGGCTTTCAGCAAAATTTAATCCTATGAGCATCCTGCCCGGCTTGTCCTTTAATGTCTTGAAAGAAAAAGAGCAACAAAGAAATAATGGTCTATTATTTTCACAATAATCATTGAGAATAAACCAATTTGTGATCATTATGCAATAAGTCGTGGTTGTAAACATAGAAGATGGGTGTAGAATAGAAGAGAGATATCAGGTGGATGTGCGAACAACTTGAGAATGCTTTCAGACATGAGAGTGATATTGTAAAGACTCTAATTAATTATTTTATTCAGTCAACTTGGATGCAAAGATGGGGATTACTACAAGGTTAAGAGATATCATCAGGCAGGGGAACAAGGAGCACCAATTTATAGTGGAACTTGAAGGAGTGTTGCTGACCTGTTCTTCCGATTGCAATCCAAGAACGGGCTCCACCAGCATTGCCACCATCTGCAACATTTTAATTTAAATATGAGCTGTATGTTAAATATACAGTCCACTTTGACACACGGGGAAACTCACTCTTCTCTGTTTCCATCACCAAACATAGACCAGAGTAGTTGCTCCTAATGGAACCATCACCATTTAACTCCCATATCTGCAAAAACGAAGGTTAGCATCTGTTATTGACAATCTTACATTGCAGAACTTGTAAAGAAAATCAAGGTTAGAGAACGGTTTCAATGGTAAGCACAATACAAATGCAACGTAAAAAACTTCACCAAATGGCAGATTTGTCTATATTGCATTGTTATCTAGTCAATATGCACCAACGGCCAATAAACTCAGATGTTGCCCATATCCTTGTGGAAAGGCTTCCACAAGCCACATGAAACTGATTACATCTCATGGATCATGAAAACTTCACCTCACCATCTACTTACGCAGCAGCAACAGGCTTCTGCTGATTGCTCCTCCTGGATCAAGACTTCCACAGAATGATTTTTTTTTTTTGTTTGGTCGGTTGGTGGTGGTGGGGGTGATTTTCTTTGAGGGATGATGAAATCATAGAGATGAAGTGCGACACCAAAAAATAGTTCCACAGAAAAAACTCATAAAATTGAGAGGGATATAAGAGATTGAGAATTTCTACTTAAAAACTTAAGCTTAAGCACTTTGTAGTTACTTGGGGTCCATTGTGTCCACATCCAATATGTTGTCAAGGGTAATATTTCTCAATTAGACTTAGATTTAAATGTAGGTTATTATAAATGGTATTAGAGTCATGAACTGGCTGGAAATGTGGGAACTAAATATGATGCAGGACTAAGTGCTACACCATAAAAGTGATGGTGTGAAATTTACCTCTAGAATCCCATGTCACCTGGTTATTAATTGATTGCTTGATCATATGAACCTTGACAAGGATGCTAGGATTTTAAGTAGGGGAGGTTGTGACACTACAAAAAGTCCCACATGTAAAACTCATGAAATTGAATAGTAGGATATAAAAAATTGAGAATTACTACTTGATAACTTAGACTAAAACATTTTAGGCGATTGTTTTGGTATATTGGACTTACGCCCAACAAGTTTAAGGTAGTTTTCTCAATTAAACTAAAGTTTAGGCCTAACTCTTTATAGGAAGTGTGAAAAACATAGATGCACACAATCAGCTTTTAAAGACCAAGGGTGTCATATTGCTAGTGGAGAAAGTACTAAAAGGTATATCTAGGAAGCACATAAGCATGAGCACGTGCCTAGCCCCGCTTGGCCTAGTCCAAGCTCGAGCTCAGCATCGAGATTTTATGCTAAGGTTCAAACTGGGACTTCATTTCACATTTTGGGTTTTGACCTTGCCACTTTTGACCATTGGAACTTTCCCGTTAGAAGTCCTTTGTTGTGTTCGTTCATGTCCATTTCCCACCCACATTTTTACCCTTTAGGTCTATATAAGATGTAAGAAGGCTCCCTCCAAACATATAACAGAAGACACTTCTTTTCATTGCCCTTTTTATCTCCATGTTTGGTTATGTTCCATCAATTATTCTCTACCCAACTGATCAGGCCATGCATTTCATGAGGATCCTTTTTGCTTATGTCCAACTATTCAAACCTATTACAACAAATCAGGCGGTTGGTGGGGGTGCCCCTATAATCTTGGGTATGTACTCTTAAAATGGTTTTGATAACTGTTCGAAAAGACCACCATAGACGGTGGTGAAGATTGCTGAACCCTAGTAGTTAAAATGTTCAACCCATGTGTTGTTATTGTGGGGGTGTAGTTTCTCTAAATTCCTCTAGGTAACGCTCTAAAAGTACAACTCTCTCTTTTGTTTTGCAAGTCACATTGGTCTGGTAATGAATTTTTCTCAAATTGCCTATGTTACTGGTTTGTCTTTCATATTCTTGGTTATTTTAAGATCACGAATTGCATATTTGAAACAATGGTAATCATGCGTGACGATACATGTGTTATTCATTATTTGTTCAATTTTCTCATGGATAAACGTATGCAATGTTTTTATTCCTTCACAGGCCTGGTGTTCCATGGCATCCTCTAACCCCAGTATGGACCGTAATCCGCATGATCCATCTTATGCTGTTATGTGCCATGCTTGACAACAAACCAAATGGTCAATCCATCCTCTCCCAGGCTATCTCGCCCTCCATGAGTGGATCAACTAGTCCTCCTTGGCAAAGCAAGCAGGTTGCATCTCAACATTGCATCTCTTTGATTTTAATACCCCCCCCCCCCCCCCCCCCCCCCAGGACATGTTGTTGAAACAAACGATATAGGAAATAAATAAATAAAGACATACATTTTCAACGATTTCTTATAAATCAAAAATATTACATCAAGTTAAACATAATATGTTAAGTTCTAGAATAAAATAAAGAATAAATAATATGTAATAACATAAATAAATAAAATGAGAAGGAATTAAATTTTACTTCGATCGAAGCGCTTATAAAAAACTTCTCTTAGAGAAGGTATCGCCTCCACAAGACCGATGCGTCAGGATCTGACAAACTCCTTCCAGGATACGAGATCTACCTCTAAGATTCAACGTACTCCGATCTTGGACGTCCTAAAAAACTACCTCAGGAGAATGAAGCCAAAGCAATTTGGTTGATCAATCAAATTTTCGATTGATCTATTAATTTAACGGTTTGATCAATAAAAAAAAAATCTCTCATGGATCACTCTCAACCTTTGTACAAGATTGACAAACTTGATTAGAGATTTTTCTACTAATTTTATGTCAAACAAACACACTAAGAGAGATAAGAATGAAAGAGGGGGCGAGAGAGTAAAGAAAACTTTTCTACTGTTATTGTATGTCAAATGAGAGCCCCATCGTGACCCTTATATAGAACTCACGACTCGACATTTATAAAAATTCTTGTTTTATAGAAATACGACAATTGATCGACCAATTTAATCATATTAATCTATCAAAAATAATTAATCAACTAATTTTACCCTTTAATCGATCAATTCAAGCTAAAATCTTGAGATTAAAAATCCGCAACGAAAGAGTTAAAGTTCCAAGTTCCAAATTGATTCTCACCCGAGTCGGATCGGGGTGGGGCACGCATGTGAGTGATCTCTAACCCCACCTCTTATTGTTTGCTACATAAGCTATAGAAGACAAAAACCTTTTACACCGACTAAAAGGTTTGTCCACTTCCAGTATGTGAGTAAAACCTCTACCAAATCTCACTGATTTCAACATGAATTCTCACGTCCCCATATATTAATTGCATCCTGATTGATGTAATTAAACTTTCAAATCTATCAGAGATATCATTCCGTAAAGGATCTTTAAGTTGATAAACTCGTGGTACCTACAATGTGATACCAGTGAAAATATTCTTCTGGTGCAGCATAAAATGAATTCTTCTCAAATACATAATAGCAACTTGAATAACCAAATATTTGATTACATAACAAAGGCACCGTAAATATATCAATCTACCAATTCAGCAAAAGTACTACAGAAATAAGAGCATTGTGAAATATGACAGGACGGTTCCAAATGTGCTAGAAAGAGGAGATTAGAAAAAATTTTACAAAAAAAATATTTAAAATGATTGATACTCCTATTTATCTAGCTTTTTATTATTTATTATTTTTTTATGGATATGTACTGTTATTTACCCATACGTCTCTCTTTAAAAAGACGTATTGGGTTCTTTTCAATGAAAATAAGACCATTCATTCTCTCATACTTGATATCAGAGCGACAATCGTAGATCGACGTTTTGATATCCCACCCGCATAGCCTTTACACACCTCCACCAAAACCCTAATCTTTGGGGTGCCAATTGTGGGCTGCCGCCAACGATCGCAAGCCGCGACCTTCTCTGGTCGATGCTCCGTTACCCTCATCGGGTAGGTCAGCTCCCAGCACCGCCACTCCTTGCTCACGGGCAGGGCCACCGCCACTGGTCTCCCTTCTTCCTGCCGATGCTGCTGCACTCAAGAGCAACGTTGCCTTTGCTGTTGCAGACCAATGAAGTCCTCTCGAGCAAACTTGTCGCTCCCACCGTCGGTCTTCCCTACAGGCAGCGGCGCTCTTACCGCCACTACCTCTCAGCATCACCGCCACCAATTTTCTTCAGGTCGCCAACGTCACCTTTAGTAAGGAGAGTCTGTCCAGGGTAGATCTTCCACCCATAGGGGGCAGTACCCCTTAGAAGCACTGTTAGGGTCCTTCCCCATACCCTAAAATGCGGTAAATCCTGATCTAAGGGCTACTTGTGATCCTTGGGATGACCTCTAGGGTCTCTTGACTCTAGAATTCATTCTCCGGAGGTCATGATTCGCTGATTTCAAATGTTTTTCCAAATCTGAATATTGTATTCAATGTTCGTGGCGTCCTCTGGTTATTTGGCTCACAGATGACAAGTTTTAACCCACGATGATCTCCTTGGTCCATGCTTGGCACAATGCCAATCTTAGGAGCAGAGATGGCATTGCATACTGCTACCATGACTGGTGTTGAAGTGGAAAATCGTTGCAAAAAAGTTGAGTTTTAAAAACTCGTTGTTGTAGTGTGATTTGCGAAAAAATCCGTCAACAAATAAATTTTACCAAAACTCAAAAAAAATTCCAGGTTAAACACAGGAGACGGACGTTTGATTAAAAATCGTGTTTGTTTTATTTGTCACGAAGCAGATTAACTGGTCGAATTGAATTTAAACCAGTTATCTACTTAAGTAATAATGAATAAAAGAGAGAGAAAATATTACAAATAAAGATAAAATAGAGATAGAATAAACATGGATTTCATAATCACAGGATGATGTCTATTACAACTACCCACTATAGTAGAAAGCGAGAAATCTTACAATTAGAAAGAGGTAAATCTAGTCTAGAAAGTAGTAAAAAGGTGGAGAGAAGTTATCCTCCTCGACGGCTGCTTGGAGGACGAGCCGCGTTGACGGAGCACCCGGAAGAACGTGGTGAGATGCAGGACGAAGGAAAACGACGACGGACGACAGAGAATGGGGGTAGGGTGACGTCACAACGAGATCTGCTTCCCAAACGGCAGTGAGAGGACAACAGTGGGATGCTCCACGAAGGAGGTGAGAAGGTGAAAAAAATTATATTTTTAACTCTAATGGAGTATCTCGGGTTTGGGACAAGCTCTTAAAGCTTTGAAGGGGGTAAGAGAAGAGAGGAAGGGATGAAAAATTTGAGTGGTAGGGGTCTCCTTTTATAGTTGTAGAGATTAAGGGCAATTTGGACATTTTACACTTAAAAACATTAATTCAGGGTCTTTAATGCCGGATTTAAGCGTCACTAAAGACCCCAAATGTGGGCTTAGAACGCGCGCCTGCCGCGCCTCTTCCTCTCCCGCTCGCTCAACGCTTCACGCATGTTCGTGCGATATCAGCCGTCCGATCGCGAGATCGAACAACTTAGAAGCCATCGCACCTCATCGTGCACCTGCATCAAATCAGGTGTTGGATGGCGCGTCATCGAGCGCATGCGCGATCCTCACCCATCCCTCGCACCACATCGCTCGCATCTGCGCCGCCCATGCTTCATCCAACGTCCAATTTGACCGCGCCTGCTTGCGCCCTTGATTTGAGGCGGGGCGGGGGTCAATCTTGCAACCTGTGGTTCGCTTACAGGCGTGCGAACAACACGCCATACCCTCCTTTGTGTCGTGCTTATGTTTTAAGGGCTGGGCATCCATGGTCGTTGGATTAAAGATCCAATGGCTAAGATCTTGCCTCGCTCGCGCCCTCAGAGGTTGAGAAGAGATGCTGCGGCCAGTTTGGGCAGTTGTGATGACATCACGTGACGCCATCATGGCCATCCATCTTCTATGTTTTGTAGATGGTGCCACAGATGTCGGATCGAATTGATTTTCACACCATTAGACTACGATCGTTCATCCAAACCCATCTGTGCGGTTGGATTTGTCATTTGAAGTGCGGATTTACACCATGTTGGCCCTTGATCTCTAATCTTCCTTTGATTATATCTGATGCTACGGAAGTCCTATTAAGGCGATCTTGGAGTCGTTGAACTCCGATCGTCGCCCTGATCAAATTCGTATAGTTGGAGATTCAATCCGAGACCCCGATTAAATGTCGCCCTATCACCTGACCATAAAAAGGAGAAATTAACATAAAATTTATACAACCTAACCTAATACAAGATGATGCATGTTATGCAATATTTATAATGTATGATACAACTATAAGATGGCTTATGTGATATAAACATGTTTACATCAACCGGGATGGTGGAGTGTGCGGGCGTGATGCTGCAAGAGCACGACAGGAGTCATTGTGGTGCAGGATGATTGGTCGATTCGGGTGCTTCACAACATCTTTATGGAGATCAAGACTATTTTAGGTCACTCAGTTCCGTTGTACAAGCGAGAACGATACAGGTTGTTGATGGTAGGCATGCTCCAGTTGTTGGCCAGGAGGAAGCATCTATGACCCCTACATTACGGCTGTCGAGAACACTAATGTACCAGAGTTTCCAATAAGCCTGTCGTCTGTGAGCAGGATCACGAAGGATCTTCATTGCAGCATTATTTTCAATGAGATGGGATGCATTGTCCAGGATAAGTTTACTAGGAAGACCATTGCCAGAAATACACAGGAGAATGTTCTTTATCACCTTGGCCAGGAGCTTTTTGTTGGAGCCAACAGATATGATGGTGGGAGCTCCTTACAGTGGCACACTCGTCTAGGTCATTTGCCTCTAGATTGCCTTAGGAGGGTGATTTCACACATTTCACCTGCCACGACTATTCGATGTAATGCTTGCCAATTAGGTAAACATCATCGGTCCTTTCCTACCAGTACTTCTCCTGGATCAACAGTTACTCTTGAGTTACTCCATATGGATGTCTAGGAACCGAGTAGAGTTCTAGACAGGATGGGACATCGGTATTATCTTATAGTCATTGATGATTTCACCAGAGTATCTTGGGTGTTCCTTCTGAAGACCAAGGGACATATTGGACGTATCATAGAGACTTCTCTTGAAGATCAGGACTCAGTATTATGCCACAGTGAAGATAATATGAACAGATAATGCCCTTGAGTTCTGCACTGCTGGACTTACTGAGTTTTACAGGACTCATGGGATTATCCACCAGACCACTTGTCCCCATACTTCACAACATAATCAGGTTGCAGAGAGGAAGCACAGACCCCTGGTAGAGGTTACTTACACCCTTCTTATCCACCAAAGTATTCCACAGAGATACTAGGGGATGTTGTTTTGACGGCATACTACCTCATTAACAGGATGCCGAGTTTAGCCTGTCACAAGCAGATACTGATTCTTCTGTTACATCCAAATGGCGACCTTTTTCACATGTTCCTCAGGACCTTTGGATGTGTTACTTTTGTTCATGTGCAATCACCAAGTTGTGACAAGCTTGCTCCTCGCATTGTTAAATGTGTATTCTTAGGGTACTCCAGGAGTCAGAAGGGGTACCGATATTATGATCCCATCCACCACAGGCATTATGTCAGCGCTGATGTGACTTTTCATAAGACGACACCATACCTTTCTATTGCTAGACAGATGAGTGTTCATGATGATGCTGCTCCCATGCCTATTCCTCCAGTTCCACTTAAGAAATTCCGATCTCCACACCTCTGCTAACTTCTTTAAGGCCTACTACCCTCTTAGATGACTACCAGATTGCATGGTCTACTGCAGGCATATGGTAGACCTCATGCAACACTACAGAGGCCTCTACTCACACTAGTGATTGATGTTCCACAAGCAGTTGAGGTGGGCTTTGATGACAGAGATTGTCTAGTTAGACCTAATCCCCTGACAGTTCAGATCGCCATAATAGTAAGGTTTCCTCTATAGAGACTCAGTCAGAGATACCAGATGAGTTCGATCTTCCTATTGCTATTAGGAAGGCACCTCACATGTGAGTCCAGATATCAGGTTACAAGCAGTTTGGCTACAGATAGTCTTGGTTCTCAGTTTAACAGCTGATGGGAACACCATCATTAGCTATAACTAGCTCAATTTGATCTAAAAAGGTTGATAAAAGCTCCTACATATCTATCAGAAGGTCCTAAGGGCACATTATCCTGTTTTGAAAAGAAGAGAAGAATACAAGGTTATTTCTTCAAAATTAACAGCATTTCACAAATACAGATTAACCACGGGGTATTTCAGGGGTTTATTAAAGGTCATATGGTCATTAATGTCTAATAAGTGGGTTCATGCAGAACAAAACGAATTTTCACGTATTTCAAGAATTAAGGGATATCTGAAATCCTAAAAACAGACCTGCTTAATTAACTGAGGTTCTGATCAGGATAAAATTCATCTAAACATACTAAAAATCATAGAAAAATATTCTCTAAAGTTTGGTATTTTTTATTTGACCATCTGAGCCCAATTTGACTTAAAACAGAGTCTCAGACAAACAATTACCCTAATTTAAATTTTTGCATAAATTACCTAGTTAAACTTGGTCAAAATCAAAATCTAACTTTACCATTAGATTCCTTGGATCAAAATTAGGTTTGTACCAAAATTTAGACCCAATCTAAGATCATCTTGACCTAGTTTGCATTTTGGACCAAGTCTGACTCTTGTTCTCTCAAATAGCCCCTCAGCTTTTGAAATCTTTGCAAAAAGACCCCCAACTTATTCATCTTCTTCGCAAAATAGTCTTTGCTTCCATTGGAGGTCAATCGACCTCCAGGCAAGCTTTGATCGACCTAAATCCTATCCAAATCTCAATTAAATCCCACCAAATTTGGTGTGATTGATGTTCACACCTAGGGAAACCTATTAGGATTGATCCTAACTCATAAATCCCTTTGATTCGTGTGTGCGAACCCACGAAATCAATGGGGTTCTTAAATCCCAAGAAAGCTAATAGAGCTTGTTTCCTGTTCTAAGAGCTCTCCTAAGCCCTATAAAAGGCCTCCATCGCCTACCTTACATCCTTAGGGAGAAATAGAGCCAAAAACACCTCTTCTTCCTCTAATCTCCAGCTCGCTCCACCTTGCTCCGACTCTCCTCCTCTAACTTCTTTACTGACCGCCACGTACGATAGCTGGTCGATTCTTGCTCTCCATTCTCTTCCGCACCTCGCAATACCGACGAGGTGCCTTCTAACCCTCCGTTGTCGCTGTTATCCACCTTCGGAGCACCTTCCTTCTCCAGCGCCAGCCATACCACAACCGACACCTCCTCCATCCCCCTTCGTCCGCTACTTAGTCTCCTCGACTCCTTATCATCAACTCATCATCACCGTGCTCCTACTTCGCCATTACAGTCACTCTCACGCCATCCACACCTCCGTCTTCCACCTCGCCGGCGTACCTCCGACGAGGCATTTTCGTTGCTACAGTCCATCGCTTCGCCCACCACCAAGTCGAGCGTCGCCTCGCTCCCTTGATCAAAAGCCCCAAAGAAATTTCGGGTTTTATCACTCGTTCGCCCCACCGATCAACTCCACCTCCGCACTGCTTGCCTGAGGTCAACAGGCCTCTCCACTCATCCTCTCACCACTCCATGCACACCACCACGTTCACCGTCCCACGACGAAGGTGCTGAACTTATTTGACACAGTCGAAAGGCCTTATTTGTGTTTTCAGGTACAGGTCGAAGCCACCATTGCTGAAGCTTCTTCGAAGAGCTCCAAAGCGTATTCTTGCAACCTTGCTCCCAGGTGCTCGCTCCAGGTGACGCAGAATCATCTAAGGATCATCTCTAGGTGGTCAATTGGGAGCTTTGACTGCTCCCCAGACACCAATTAATGTCACCTGCTGCTGCTGCTGTCTGCGTGAAGAAGGCAGGGAATTTAGTCCCAAATCGTAAGTAGCGAAGCGGTTGAAGCCACATAAAAGGAATTTCTGTTTCCACCCAGTTGCCCAAGACACCAGGGGTCGGGTCCCCTACTTACGAGCCTCACTCCTCGCTTGCGACCCACGCCTGCAAGTCTGGTCCCCGGATTCGGCTACTGTTCCTACCCGATTACCCAGTTAACCTCAGGCCTTTAAGAGAAAGAAGAGACAGAGAGGAGGGAGGGGGGGTTTGCCTCGCTTTCTAACTCTCTCACACTTGAAGAGAAGAGGCATTTGCCTTTATGCGTGACTTGAGAAAGATCAAAGTAGAGAAGAGAAGAACAGTGCACACATACTGTAGCAGGGTGCTGTTTAAGTCGTCTGATTTAAGCATCCGACGTCTGATTTCACCACTTTGTGCTTCTGAGACTATACTGCTTACTTATCTTGCATGGAATTACTTGGTTGACAATATGCATTTATTTGGTATAATTGTAAAGGGGTAATTGGTGATTTAAATCACCATTTTACCCCATTCTTTTTGCACATTGCCGCTGATTCTCTTATAAATATCATTCTTGCATGGAATTCTCATAAATTGCTTATATTTGTGATTAAATTATGATCTTGAGATTAATTGCTATACTTGCTCCCTGCATTCGACCTCAAACTTCAAATTCGAGTTATAAATTTTATTTGTTGAAGAGCTATTTGTCAGTTGTATTACAATGCATTTCCCTAACATTGACGAAAAGCCCTATCAACATTTTGATGCCGTTGCCGAGGAGCAACGCGCAATTTGATTTCTCTGATAACAATTTCTGATCTAGTACTAACTTGCTTTATCTCTTTGACTGTGATCTGTGTAGGGATTCATTGGAGGAAGACCAGCCGCACATTAAACACTCCAGGGACAGGTAATCTCATCTCCTTTTCCATTAAGCCCCTGATTTTGAGAAAAGCTAAAAAAAGGAAGAAATCAATTATGATCAACTTGCATTTCTTACTTAGAATTAATCATCAAGTTGCCTGATTTAATTAGAAAGAATCCCAAACCTGATTTTCTGCACCTATTAAGGATTTAAGGCTCCTAGGGCTACTTAGCTTCTTGATTGAGCCCTAGGTGCCAAATTTGGATAAAAACATATTGGACGAATTAGAGCCAAATTAGGGTTTCTATTCTAAGGTTGAGGGCCACCCTTTCTTAAAAAAAGAATCTACTTTCTCAAACTATGTGTTCCCTAAGCCTTGATTGAATTTACCTAATCAAGTAAACCCTAAAAGCAAGCTCTAAACGTCCACTTGAATTCTAAAATCAGGGACCTAATAATTTCAAGGATAAAGGAGGTGAAGTTGACCCACCTTGTGGGGTCAACCAATCTTCGAATTAGGTCACCACTCACAAATTTATTCTAAAGTTCAAGTGAAATCCTAAGCACCTCATCTAAACTTAAAATTGGTAGACTTAAGACGTCAAGTTATCCATTCTGGTCTACCTGGATCCACGGTGACAAGGAAGGTCGGGTGGGGGAAATCCTGTAACCTGTGGGGATACTCTACCGTGTAGGGGTCTTTGCGGGACTCTCCCTTCCTAGCTACATAGGTATTTCTCATTTGGACAACTTTGTGATCTAGAGGTATCATCCGCCTCGTACCTCTATAGTCATCCAAAAATATTTGGATGTCTTGATTGGGTCCATCACACCTTCTATCCCTCATCTACTCCATTGGTGTATGTGCAGAAGGAGGTCCTTAAGACCACCCTTGAGGCCTCTACTAGCTTTCCACTCTCATCGAGGCCAAGGCTCAACTTCTTTGTTTGTGCAACTACCTGATCACATCGATATCTCTTCCAACTCCACTTCTGAACTTGAATCTCCAGCCACAACCATGGATTATCAAGAAGAACAACCTAACTTTGAACCACAACAATTCTTTGATTTCAGAGAACGAATCAATGCCTACATCAACCCACCGTCGTATCCTCAAATGCAAGATCACTACAATCCCACTGTAGTGGAGATCGAATCCTGAATCAACATTCCTGCGGGAGGACCCGAAGTAGAGCTCAAGCCTAATATGCTTCATATGACCCCGAAATTTCATGGTTTGAACTCCGAGGATCCTTTCTAGCACATTAAAAATCTAAAGCATCTGGCCCACACATTCGCGATAGACATGCATAATAGAGATGGCCTACTCTTGAAAATCTTCTCATCTCTAGCTGACAAAGTCGCCAATTGGTTTCAGACATACCCTCACCAGATCAACACATGGGAAGAACTTCAGAAAGCCTTCTTGCAATGCGGCATCAAATCACGCACTTCTCGCAAGGAGCGGGAGAATCTCTACACAAGGCATGGGATCATTTTTTAGATCTCATGTGCAAATGCCCCCATCAAGTAGTCCCGAAGTGGGAACAAGTCCAATCATTTTACCACGGGCTCTGTGATGACATCAAGCTATTTGTCAATGCAACCTGTGGTAGCAGCATCATGGGTCAGTATGAAGACACGATTTGGGAGATTCTCGAGAATATGTGCGAGAACTCCCTAAATAATGAGTCATTGGGTGTGTACGACCAGACGACCACCCACGCATTGACAAACAATCGAGGGATACACGAGACCCTAGGCCTGTCCACATTCGTCGATCTGAAGTTGTTAGTCGCTTGGATCAGGTCTCCATTATTAATAAGAAGGTGGACGGCATAACTCGACATCCACACAGGACCACCACTACACCACAGAATCCATATGTGCACCCGCCCTCTAGTAAGGAGGCTGTACACAACATTTACACTCTCAGGGGATGGATGCCTATCCACCCCCGTTTGATTTTGGTCTTGGAGGAAACTCCAGAATAGCTTACCATAGTTGGGGGAACTTTGAACCCTCGTATCTTGATTTTTCTGGAGTTCCTCAGACTTGCAAGGATCTCCACATCATCTAAAACAATCCTTTCTCAAACTATAACCCTGGATGGCAAAATCATCCCAACTTTGCGTGGTCGGGAAAAAATCCAAATTCATGACCTCAATTTCAACCTCGACCACAGGCCCTGCACCCATATCAACCCAATCAGCCTAGGCCCAACCCAAATTACCAATCAGGGCATAACAAGGATGATCAGATGGCCCTGATTCTTCAAACCCTGGCTGACATTCAAAAACAACACAAAGACGAGATCACAGAGGTTCGTAATCAGCTTGCACAATGGCGAATTCTCGCCAGCCGGGCGCACTTGCTTCCCAACCTCTGCCTAAACCAAATAGCATGTCAACCCAAAAACACGTTGTGAACCAAATCCAGGGCCAATCATGCTATACCAAACCTGGCCAGGTGACTCATACCTGCGTATTCTCTCCATCCACCTCAACTGAGTCAAAACACACCATGACTTACCTAACCCCACTTCCACATCAGCAACAAGGAACAACTTTCTCCCCCCCACCTCCATAACATGATTGTACTATGATCACTGTTATGAGAGAAGAACAGAAACCTATCCTCAAAGATAGCCAATCCATTCCCCTATCCCAGATCTTATCCCACCTCCACACCAGAGGATTGTCAGAAACTGATATAACAAGACCTTTGAGGAATGCACAAGTCACCATTCCATTACTCGATATCCTCACTCTCAATCCCACCTCACCTGACTTATCCAAAAAAGAGGTAGAAGAACCATCACAAGGGAAGGTAATACTGTCTGAAAATGTAAGTGCTATAATCCAAAACAGTCTACCTCCTAAGAAATGTGATCCGGCACCCCGCTAATCCCCTATAATATTGGTGATACAAATTTCAAGCGGGCTGTACTGGACCTTGGCGCTTCAGTCAACCTCATCCCTACCACCCTATTTAAAAAATTACAGATCGGACAGCTAAAACCTGCTCATGTTACTTTGCAACTAGCTGACCGAACCCTGATTACACCGATTGTGATGGTAGAGGATGTGGTAATTAGAGTTAAGGATTTTAGCTACCTAGCTGATTTCCTAATTCTCAACATGGATACACCACAATAGATACAGGATATGCCTGTGATTTTAGGAAGACCATTCTTACCTACTGCAGGAGACATAATCAACTGTGAATCAGGGCATGTGATAATTGCCTCAGGAGATCAACGTGCTAAGATTAATATATTCGAGGCAACAAAAGGAAAATGCTTGACAGAACAACTAGGTTTTATCCAGGACCTCATGACTATATCATTAATGGAAAACCTAGTGCCCGAATTTGAAACTTTCCACATGCTAGATGATTCACTAAGCATACTGACATAAGCGTAGTGGAGGCTTTCACCTTTGATTTTGAGGATGTACCAAGGGATTGCAAGAAACATGGTGACATATTGGATTTAGAGTCCATGAATATGGAGAAATTTTGTTTTGAGGGCCTCCAAGAATCAGGCTTAACAAATATTGAGAGTGACTTCCACCCAAAATATGAATTTTTTTACTGAACTTAAGATAGATATCTAAAAGGCACTCTCCAAACATTCACTTTTGATTGGGATGAAAATTATAGTGAAGATTCATTGGAAGACCCAATCTTTGAGTCATTTCTTGATGAGACGATCTTATATTCAGTAGAAAAGAATCAAAATGACTCATTGGATATCAATTCATTAGGCCACATAGCACGAGAGGAACCACACATCTGGGATATGCTGATTAGATTCACCTCTAGTGGATTTTAGACCCACGATGATCATATTTTAGAACTCCATTATCAATACATCTTCTAAATGACTCCCCTGCAGAAACTCCATAAAAACTATCCAGAAACGAATCAATCAGATCTATATCTCATAGATCTTCTGGAATGACTCTTCATCATAATTTGACATTCATCTGTGGCCATGTGATTCTCATTCATCACGATCAAATATTTTCCTGATCACTGCATCCAACTGTTGAGCCCATTACGCCCAGCTAATGGCGTTAAACTTAGCGCTGAATGGGAACAACCCATCATCTTTTTGAAAAAACCTGAAATCCTTTTGATTTGTTTAACTTATATTACACTTTAGGGTTCGTCCATTAGAATAGCGGACTCCACCTTTGGTACTTGTATCAAAGTTTGAAATCGTCCGCAACAGTCATCCCGACCCATCCACCCACCCTTTGACCATGTTCTAATGTACGATCTAAGCTAAACTCGAACCCACCTAATTTATAATGAAGACATTTCAAATCTTAGGCATGGGAGGTATTAAAGTGCAAAATGCCGTGAAAATCAAATCACAAAAGGATTTCGCAAAAAAAAATGGAGAAAAGAGGAGGAATTTTTAAGATATCACATCATTCTTGAGGAGGTGATTTGAGTTAAATGAAGAAAAATGTGGAAATAAAAAGAAAAGAAATAAAGGAGCAAAAAGATAAAGGAAAAATTGAGTCCTTTCAAAATAATATGGAACTTACCTAACTTCTAGGTTGGATCAAATGATGAATTAAGACCGGGAAGGCTAAAACGTAAGGGATTAGTGGCAAATACCAACCTTAGGTCTCTTGGATCTGTTATAAGATTTAAACACTCACGTACTTGTCAAGATCTGGATTAATCCTCAAGAGGTTGAGGAAAATACAGAGCTTGTGTATTAGGTCTAAGGCTTGGGGATTATTCAGCCCCGTTAACCGACCTCTGATTTGCAGGACTCGGTAACTTAAGCATCCTAAATCACACACAGTCAGGTTCAGTGCGCTTAAATATGAAAGAAGAGAGGAGGGAGGGAGGTTTTGCCTCGCTCTCTAATTCTCTAACACTTAAAGAGAAGAGGTATTTGCCTTTGTGGGTGACTTGAGAAAGAGCAAAGCAGAGAAGAGAACAGTGCACATGCACTATAGCAGGGCGCTGTTTAAGTCATCCGATTTGAGCATTCGACGTTTGATTTCACCACTTTGTGCTTCAGAGGCTATACTGCTTACCTTACGTGGAATTACTTGGTTGATACTGTGTATTTATTTGGTATAATTGTAAAGGGGTAATTGGTGATTTAAACCACCATTTTATCCCATTCTTTTTGCACATTGCTACTGATTCTCTTATAAATATCATTCTTGCATGGAATTCTCATTATAAATTGCTTATATTTGTGATTAAATTGCGATCTTGAGATTAATTGCTATACTTTCTCCCTGAATTTGACCTTGGACTTCAAATTGGAGTTATAAATTTTATTTGTTGAAGAGCTATTTGTTAGTTGTATTACAATGCATTTCCCTAACATTGACGAAAAACCCTATCAACAGCAACTTCTGCTAGGCACTTACAGCTTCACTCATTCCGTATACCTATCAGCAGGTCATGCTTGATCCAAAGTGACGTCAAGCCATGGAGGACAAGATGACAATACTTCGAAGTAGACAGACTTGGGATCTCACTTCGGTTCCTACAGGCGCAAGGCTTGTTGGCTTCGGATGGGTCTTTGCCTTGAAGTATATCTCCGATGGGTCTATTTTTAGGTATAAGGCCAAGTTGGTGGCAAAGAAATTTACTAAAACATATGAGGTGAACTTCTTTGATACTTTCTCTCTCGTTGCACAGCTGTTCGGGTACTCATCTCTGTTGCTGCCAACAGAGATTGGCGGTTACACCAAGTAGATGTGAAGAACGCTTTTCTCTACGGCGATCTTTAGGAGAAAGTTTACATGCAGCAGCCCCCAGGCTTTGAGGTTCAGGGGGAGTGTGTGCAGACTCAGGAAGGTCATTTATAGCTTGAAGTAGAGCCCGAGAGCCTAGTTTCAGAAGCTCTCAGATGTGTTGCAAAGGATGGGGATGCAGAGATCCTCTTCAGATCATTCTATGTTTATCAGGAAAACGGAAAATGGCATTGTAGCACTACTGGTTTATATAAATGACCTGATTATCACCGACAGTGATGAAACTAGGATAAGATAGGTCGAGTCTCTTGCACAACAGTTTGTTATGGAGCTGGGCCAGCTTATATACTTTCTGGGGATCGAGGTCACTAGGAGGAAAGATGGGATTGCTCTTTCTCAACACAAGTATGCATTGGACATCCTTCAGAAGACATGCATGCTGGGGTCCAAGCCAGCCAATATTCCTATGGACCCCAAGGCATATCTATATGATGAGAAGGCAAAGGTAGTTGACAGAAGAGCGTACAGACAGCTTGTAGGCAAACTGTTGTACCTGACCATTATTAGACCAGATATTGCCTTAATAGTAGGCAAACTCAGCCAGTTTATGGAGAGGCCGACGGAGCTGCACTGGTAGGTAGCTATGCAGGTATTAAGATACTTGAAAAAAGCCATAGGTCATGGTATTATCTTCTAGAGATGCTCTCCTATGACAGCGGTAGAATATTCTAATGCAAATTATGCAGGATATATACTTGACAAGAAATCCACCACTGGTTTCTGTACCTTCGTGGCTACTAATCTGGTTACTTGGAGGAGCAAGAAACAGGAGGTAGTTTCTCGCTCTAGTGTTGAGTCGAAGTACAAGGTAATGGCCCAAACTACTGCAAAGATGATTTGGATATGATCTCTCTTACGTGATTTGCATGTCTAGATTGACAAGCTCATGGAGATACGATGTGACAATCAGGCAGCTACCTACATAGCTAACAACTGGATGCTTCACAAACACACCAAATACGTTAAGGTGAACTATCACTATACCAAAAATCCTATATAGTGTGACTTGTTGCGCACTACTTATATGGCATCTGAGGATCAGACCACCGATATGTTCACGAAACCTCTACCTCATTCGACATTTGATTCCTGTTATTCCCAGCTGAGCATGATTGACATCTATGCTTTAACTTGAGGAGGAATATTGATATTCCTATTTATCTAACATTTTATTAATTATTTTTTTATAGACATGTACTGTTATTTACTAATACCTCTCTCCCTATAAAGATGTATTAGATTATTTTCAATAAAAATAAGGTCATTCATTCTCTCCTACTAAAACTAGCTTCTTTTGTCGGTTTACAGTTTTGTCATCTTGCTCAATATTAATAGTAAGCCTAATGACCATAATGAGATCTGGTCATTATCTCTACGTAAAGCATGAGATGCTCCCACGTGGAAGTGAAGTTGGATGGGTTAGTTGATTTACCAGGGTGTGAAGTAATTCCTTGAGATTTCCAGATATCAATTATGCATGATCATACCACTTAAGTTCTAAAAGATAATGTAGTCTCTGTAACAAGACGTAAATTTCTAAACCAACATGGCTGGCTAGAACATAGAATTTTCAGTATTCAGGTTCTCATGGATGCCACTAAAATGAAAGAATGAATGCAGAAAGGAAACCTACACTTCTTTCAAAAATCACTAATTTGGATGAAATGACTCAAGTCATTATAAACAATCCTAGGCTCTCTTACACAGAGAGAGGGACCAAAGAGTTGAAAGTATAGAATTGCCCGTAAGGAGCTAAACACCTATAAGCCCGTAGGTAGATCATAATATGCTAACACTCCCCCTCAAACTGAAACATAAATATTTATCATGCTCAACTTGGAATAACACACCTCGAAGGTAAATATCGTCAGAGACTTTGTGAAGACATCTGCAACTTGCTTCTCAAAAGTGACAGTCGTGGTATGTAATGTCCCACGCTGAATGAAATCTTGAGTGTAATGACAATTGATCTCTACATGTTTTACCCTCTTGTGAAACATAGGCTTATTGGCAATGTAGGTCGCTACTCTGTTATCACACCGCATCTCCATAGAGCTATCCAGAGGAACATGAAGATCTGACAAAACTAACTTGACCCAAATCATCTCAGCGGCTGTCTTGGCCATAGCCTTGTACTCTAACTCCGCACTGGATCTAAATACAACCGCTTGCTTCTTACTCCTCCAGGTAACTAGATTGCTTATAACAAATGTGCAAAATCCTGTGGTGGATTTTTTGTCTCCAACACAGCCAGCATAACCAACATCAAAGTATGCTACAATCCCCATGGGAGTTCCCTTATGGAACAATAATCCTCATCCTGATGCTTTCTTCACATACTTGAGCACCTGCATAGCAGCCTCTCAATGCTGCCTAGTTGGCTTATCCATAAACTAGCTAAGCCTACCAACCGACAAAGACAAGCCTGGACAAGTAATAGTGAGGTAAAGGAGATTACCTACCAGCTGCCTATAAGCCCTACTGTCAACCACCTCAGATTTCTCATCATATAAATGGACCTTGGGATCCATGGGAATATTTGCAGCCTTAGCTCCTAACAAGCTAGTCTCCTGAAAAGGATCAAGAGCATACTTCCTCTGCGACAGCACCACTCCATCCTTGCCACGTGCAACCTCAATGCCTAAGAAATACCTCAACTGTCACAGATCCTTCATGACAAACTTCTCTAATAGGTGCCTCTTGACTTTGTCTATGCCATCTCTGTCATCCCCGGTGATGATAAGATCATCAACATATACCAGGAGTGCCACAGTCCCCCTATCAGTCTTCCTGGTAAATAAGGGGTGATCTGAAATTGAACGCCTCAGACCAATCTGGTAGAGTACTTCTGATAACTTCTGGAACTAAACCCTTGGACTCTGCTTCAATCCATAAATTGCCTTAGTCTCCACACACACTCCTCATGAACCTCACAATCCGAGGGCTGCTGCATGTAAACCTCTTCGTGAAGATCGTCGTAGAAAAAGGCGTTCTTCACATCAAACTGGTATAACGGCCAATCTCTGTGAGCAGCAATAGAAATAAATATCCGGACAGTGGCAAGCCGCGCAACGGAGGAGAAAGTATCAAAGAAGTCCACCCCATATGTTTGAGTGAACCCCTTTTCTACTAGCCTGACCTTATACCTCGAAATAGATCCATCAGAGTTGTATTTCAAGGCAAAGACCCATCAGAAGCCAACCAATCGTGCGCCAGTAGAAAGTGAGATGAGATCACAGGTCTGTCTACTCCGAAGTGCTGCACTCTTGTCCTCCATGGCTTAACACTACTTTAGATCAAGCATGGCATACTGGTAGGTAGACGGAATGTGTGACGTTGTAAGTGCCTGACAGAAGCTGCGAAACTGAGAAGCAAGACCATCGGTAGCCAAACTACCTACAACCCGGTATCTGGACTCACAGGTGCGCGGTGCCCTCCTAATGGCAATAGGGAGATCTGAATCATTTGGTACCTCTGATTGAGTCGCTGCAGAAGGAGCCTCGCCACTGTGGTGATCTGCACTATTTGGAGAGTCAGGTCTAACCAAACCGTCACTGACATCAGGTACCCTCTCAACTACTTGTGAACCATTAGCTGCTGGTGAGGGAGGAGGCCTTTGAAATGTAGTGTGATGCCTGTGATAGGTATATAATGTCCTGTGCAATCTCTCAAAGTCATCCAGGGAGGAAGAGCTCATCTGTCTAGCAGTTGGAGGTCTGAACTAAGAAGTAGACACCTAAGTCTCTGTACACAGAACAGGTAGAGGAAGAAAGGCAACATCATCACAAGAACTCCTCTATCCACCGACTGAGAAATATGGTGTATCATCATGAAAAGTCACATCAATGTTAAGATAATGTTTGTTATGCAGAGGATCATAGCAACAGTACCCCTTCTGTGTCCTAGAGTACTCCAAAAATACGCACTTAATAGCGCAAGGAGCTAGCTTGTCACGACCAAGTGACGGCACATGGACGAATGCAACACATTCAAAGGTCCTGGGAGGCACATGAAATAACTCGTCTGGATGCAAAAGAACCGGTATCCGCTTGTGAAGAACTGAGCTAGGCATCCTATTGATGAGATGTCACTGTCAGGACTGCATCCCCCCAGTATCTCTCCGTCACAATATGATGAATCAATAGTGTACGGGCAACATCCAACAAGTGCCTGTGCTTCCGCTCTGCAATCCCGTTTTACTGTAAAGTGTGAGGACAAGTAGTCTGGTGGACAATCCCACAGTCCTATAGAACTCCTTAAGTCTAGTAGTGCAAAACTCAAGAGCATTATCAATCTGCATTATCTTCATTGTGGATGAATACTGTATGCTAATTTCCAGAAGAAGAGTCTCTATGCATCCTTCAACCTTTGCCTTGCTTTTCAGCAAGAACACCCACGTGGCTCTAAAGAAATCATCTACGACAACTAGGTAGTACCGGTGTCCCATCCAGTTAGGGGCTCTACTTGGTCCCCATATATCCATATGAAGCAACTGAATTAATGTTGAGGATCCAGGAGAGGTGCTAGCTAGAAAAGAGGATCAATGGTTTTACCCGATTGGCAAGCATCGCACTATATGGTAGCAGCTGGATAATATGTGGTATTACCCTCCTGAGGAGATCCAAAGACAAGTGGCCAAGATGAGCATGCCACTGTAGAACACTCCTGCTACCATATCGAGTAACTACCGCAAATGGCTCCTGTCCCAGACGATAAACGCCATTCTCCTCCGTACCTCTGACAACAGTCCTCCCAATGAGCTTGTCCTGAACAACACATCCGACATCATCGAAGATTACTCTGCAGTTGAGATTCTTCGTGATTCTGTTCACTAACAACAAACTCAGTGGGAATTTTGACACATGCAACACACTAGATAGCTGCAAACTAAGAGTCACAGACACCTCCCCCTTACCCTTGACTGGAGTGTATCTACCATTAGCCACCTGTACAGTCCTTCCTGGGTGAACAGACTGTAGCGAACGAAAAAATATCTGATCACTACACAGGTGCTGTGACGACCAGAGTCGATCAACCACCCTGCTCCATGGTGGCTCTTGTAATGCTCCTAATGCACCAGATTCACAGATTCTGCCATAGGTGTCATTAGATCACATCTAAAGAAAATGGGGAATACACACCCCAAAAAAAATTCATAAAATTGTTCGGCGAACACCAATAGATCTGAAACAGAACGGATTCAGATCTGCATCAATGACAAGAGGCCCCCTTGGACAAACATTGGCCTAACCCAAGTACAAGGAGAACACCCAAGATGGCCCCAAGGAGACCTAGGCTTCCTCTCCCTACGACTACGAGGAACGCAGCCCCTAGAGCAGGACTACACGCCCCTCACAGCTACTGCCTTGCACAGCCTCTAAACCAAGCGTAGAGGTCACCGTCGATAAAAGCACCGCCGATCAGGAGCGAAGGAAGCACTACCGGAGCACCGTCGGCCTGTAGAAGACCTGCAACGCCTCGCACAAGCGCCGCCGCATCGGATTGACCTTTACTGTAGGAGCACCATGCGAGCATTGCCGGCCAGTAGAAGACCTGCAGTGCCTCGAACAAGCATCGTCACACTGCATCGACCTCTCCCACCGCCACAAGGACCGTCACAGAGGCGTTGCACTGCAGCTGGAGGCAGTGGTTACCCTCGTCACACGATCTACAATGCCACCAGTGCTCGAATTGATGCAGCGGTCACACAATCAGGTGGCCCAATCACGCTCGCACGATAATCTGTAGCACGATGTGGTCTGATCGCCCTCGCCTAGCTGCACGACTGCCGCACAGGCGTCGCCACATTGAAGATCGGCCGCCGGTGTGCACAGAGAGAGAGGAGAACAGGATTTAGATGTTAAGGTTCGGAGGCCTTGAGGGGTAGGATACCGAGAACCACAATCTAGTACCGATGCTCTAATATCAACTTGGATGAAATGACTCAATTCATTATAAAAAACCTTAGGCTCTCTTATATAGAGAAGGGACCAAAGGGTTGAAAGTACAGAACTGCCCTTTTAGAGCTAAACACCCATAAGCCTGTAGGCAGATCACTATATGTTAAAACACTATTGTCATCCTTGACACAGGAAATGATCATTATATTCTTGGAGTTTTGACATATATACCCCTGTTAATTTTGGCAAAGACGTATATATCCCTACTATTTTTGCATTTACATATATACCCCCATACATCTCTATTTGCTTGTTAGGTTGCCCTTACGAAGTTTGAAGACTAAAAAATAATATATATATATATATATCCTTTATTATATTTCTTTCACACCAACAACCCCTCCACCTCCTCTCCCTCTTCATCCACCTCTCATCCCCATCTCCTCTAACCCACCACCACCAATCTCCTCCACCTACCTCCTCCGATGCACCACCACCACCCTCCTCAGCCCACCTCTGTTTCCCTCCATAAGTTCTCGCCAATGTGGGGTGGAGCATTGCCACCAGTAGCAGCAGTAGCAACACCGATCGAAGAGGCAAAGATGATTGGCAACAACGCGACGATGAGAAAGGTGGTGAGGTTCAAGCTCAACAGTTTCATACTGCAAGTGGAGTGTCCCGAGGAGGTCCTTTCCATCTTCCACTTTCCTGCCAACCCCGACGAAGCCTTAGACATCCTCATTGAATAGATCATTGACAGATCACATATTACCACCACCCTCCTCCTTCGACCTACCTCCACGCCGACCCCTCTTCCTCCTTTATCTCCTCCGCTAACCCCCATCTCCACCTTGAGCACCTCCCTCTTCCTCCTCCCTTCTACCCCACCAAACCCCACCGCCGACACCGCTACCCCACCCAACCCCACGACATCTCCAACTCGAGCACCTTCCTCCGCCTCCCCTCTACCCCACCAAACCCTACTGCCGGCACCACTTCCCCATCAAACCCCACGACATCTCCAACTCGAGCACCTCCCTCCTCCCCTCTACCATTCCTCCTCCTTCCCTCTGCCCCACCTAGCCCCACCACCAACAGCGTCACCCCACCAAACTCCACAACCACAACCCTGATCTCACTGCACCCTGACTCCTCTTCCCGCAGACCACTTTTCCTCCTTTTATATCCTCCTCTAACCCCCATCTCCACCTCGAGCACCTCCCTCCTCCTCCTCCGCTCTACCCTTCCTCCTCCTTCCCTTTGCCCCACCCAACCCCACTGCCAACACCACCACCTTGCCCCAACCAACGCCCATCCCCAAAGCCCTAGGTACCAAACAATAAAAGAAAGAAAAAAATTAAGGGGTTTGGAGTAAAAATTCTTTAATTTTTACTCTAAACTTTTCTCAAGGGTACAAAACTTAATAAATTAAAATTTATAGGGGCATATATATCATTACAAAGGGTATATATGTAAATGCAAAAATAGTGGGGGTATATACGTCTTTGCCAAAATTAACAGGGGCATATATGTCAAAACTCCTATATTCTTTTGTGTATATTTTTTTTGAAATAACATTGTTGAGAGAAATGTGTAGTGATCTGGTCCCGCATAGTGGAGTGGGACTTCTGTCAGTGTATGGCGTGTACCCCCCATTTATTCCTTTGAGAAGAATAATAAAGAAACACACGCTCATGGGATGCTTCTCCAATGATTTTCTTCCCACTCTTCGTGAGTAGAGTTTCCATGTAAACCTAAGTGTTCTTAATTGGTTTATTGCTTTGATATTATTGCTTCTGCATTATTTTAGATTTCAACTTGGTATCAGAGCATGTTCTATCCTTGGATTCATTTTGTCACGTTTATCATTAGTTTGTTAAAGTTCCAATCTTTTGATTCATTCGGAGATTGAGGGCCTCGTGGAGGATCTTGCGGAGGACCCCAAGCAGCGACATCTACCGCCGCATGCAACGATGCTAGCTCTTCAAATCTGATTGCACCCCAACCAGATCGCACGGCGAAGATGTCGCTAGCAGAGACCATGGCTCAACGTTGCAGATGACGGCAGCCTCAGGGATGGACCTGAGGGGGAGGACGCTCCTGACCATGAGGTACCCATTCCTCTCCCCATAGTCCAGTGCCTCTCCCTCGGCAACAGGGAGGGTTCAATCATGGGCCTCGTGCAAAGGACCTCGAGGAGCACAACATCGAAGGAGTACATGTCAGACTTCTCGGTGAGTTGCTGCCTCCTGAAGTACTTAGGATCCAGATACCTGAAGCTGCCCTTGATGGCGGTGCTGACGTGGGTCATGTCGAGCTCGGGGCCCATCTTGGAGAGGCCGAAGTTGGAAGCCTTCGCGCAGAGGGCATCATCGAGGATGTTGGTGGACTTGACGTTGCAATGGATGATCGCCTTCGGCTAGCCGATGTGGAGTTAATACAACCCACAAGCAACGTCGATGCAGATCTCCAGCCTCTGCTTCCAAGTGAGTGCCAATGCCCTCTCTGTCGGCTTTGACGAGAAGCACCTCCAAGACTTAGTAGGGGGATTCCACAAGAGGAAGAAGAGGCGGCATGTATGGTCCAGAGGCGTTGATCAAGCGTTGCCGTTGGAGGAAGGAGCGAATTCCGACTTAGAGCGCGATAGAGTTCTCACGCAACCAGATCCAATGGCTCGCACGATGGAGGCAGAGATCTCACCGAAGATCTCACCTTTGGTTGCGAGAGCAATAGGCAGCAATGGAGATGGCTTATTTGGAGGTCTTTCTAATATCTTTAGTAGGTTATCTTTATGGTAGGTTACGCATAAATAAAGATGTGTCAAAAAAAAAAAAAGATGAAGGAAAAAGAGGAAAGAAAAAAAAAAGAGAACAAAAAAAAAGGAGAGATAGGGAGATAGTAGAAGGAAAAAAAAGGACAAAACAAAAAAAAAAGAGAAAAATGAAAAAAAATAAAAAAAATGATGATGATTATTATGTTTATGAGAAGGGGGGGAGGCTCTTCTCTAGTTTTATTTTGTCTTCTCATTGTTATTTTCTTCTCCCATACGAGTATGGGAGAAGGGGGGAGTGTGGAAACCTGTTGTAGTCATCCCCTTTCAGGAGTCTCTTTTGTTCCTGGACTCCACATGAGAAACCATAATTCCAGGATGTCCATAACTCTGGGAGATCCAGAGTTTCGAGATCTCCAAAGAGGGAGATCCAGTTTCGAGGTCCTTAGAGGAAGGGCCCATTTCAGGTTTTCTATGTGGGAGATTCAATTTTGTGGACTCCAGAGAGAGATCCAGTTTTGAGGTCTTCAGTCCCACATAGTGGAGTGGGACTCTTGTTAATGTGTGGTGGCCTATAAATAGTTGTGTACCCCTATCTATTCCTTTGAGAAGAATAACAGAGAAACACACGCCCATAGGACACTTCTCCCGTGATTTTCTCCCCGCTCTTCGTGAGTAGGGTTTCCACGTAAACCTAAGTGTTCTTGATTAATTTATTACTTTGATATTATTACTTTCACATTATTTTAGATTTCAACACCTTTTACATATTAAATTAAAAACAATGGGGCTTAATTTTCACCTGGCTGGATTTCCATTCACAAGGAGAAAAATTACTGATATTCAATTCGGATGCAGTTAGCCTTCTAGTGGCAGATGCATCCAAGCAAAGATCCTTATCTGTTATGCTTCTAAGATGAACTTTTCCTTGGTATTGCTCTTCATCGACATCTTCCCTGCATGCCACGATTAGAAAAATAAGGCTGGCTTGGTTTTGTATGAAATTGAACAAACTAATCACTTTCTTACAATTGCATGAGTAGAGTACTTTTGTCCACATGGAAAAATGCACCATCAGCATCTTCTGTGGTACTTTTCCAATATATCTCGTTTGGCTCTTCATCTGGACTCCGGATTTTCCAAGCCTTTGCCAGTGGATTGCCGCAGCTTGTAAGGCCAACCCTGTTCTTATAATATGCCTTTAATACTTTTTCACGTTTGGGACCACGCCTGAGAACACATTGACCATTGATCTCTTCCCTTAACGTGATTGATTGGAACTACAGTGGAAGTCAAATACATTTACCATATATAGTAATGGTGTTTGTGCCCGTGAAAACATTTGAGTGCTAAACAAGGTAGTGATGATGGTATAAGGTAAATACCTCCATATTGTTTGTGCTAAACGAGTTGATTTCCAACAGCGTTGGATTGGTAATAAGCTTAAATGTCGGTTCATCAGTATTCCTTAAGTCGCCGCCAAAGATGAGAGGAGACTTTACCATGGACCACAAAGACATCTGGAAGCATAATAGTGCTGATATCAGCCGAGGCATTCTTCATCACAGGGAAGATAAAATTAATGATGAATCAAGAGAAAGAAAAGTGTCTAACTTGAGTTTTTTGCTCATCAGCTGTCAGATTGCATTTTCTGTACGGACCAGCATTTCCATCTAGTTTGTGCAATATGTTAATCAGTCAGGAAGTTTGTGTGGAAAGTTGAATTTGTCATGAAAATGGGGATACCACAGAGAGCATGAATCAATTTGCAGAATGTCTTAAGATGCAGAGCAATAGACATCATCAAAAATGATATAAATGGTAGTTCAAAAAGAAACAAATGAATAACCAATTACTTCAGGTGTTGGCTTTTTGACAATTTGGCATGTGGCCTAGTTTTTTTTATATTGCACTTCACAAAGGTATCTCATATTTGTTCCATGATGACAACCAAAAGCATGATTCCTCCTCATTATGTAGACTACGCATGTGAGAAACAGTCCTAAAACTTCTATACACACAAAGACCCTTTCTAAATCTTTCAGATCTACTACCAGGAATCTATATCCTGAAAATGCAGAAACGAAGCTGTTACGACTCCTACTTATCCTTGGCTATTTTATCATTTTTTTATTATATTTTTGTTATTTATGCATTATTATTTACCTAAACCTCTCTCTATATAAAGAGATATTAGGTTCTTTCTGAGAAATAAAATTAACCATTTCGTCCCACTTGGCATCAGAGTGCAGTCCTAGACAGAGTTCTGGTATCCCACCGGAAAAAGTCCCTCCGAAACCCTAACACCAAAAACCCGTCCTTGCCACCGCCACCCCCACTCTCTCTTCCTCGCTGATGCAAGGGAGGCTCCACCGATCTTTAGCACCGGCAAGGGACCTCGTGAAGGGCCCCATAAGGGCCCATCAGGCAATGGACCCCAGGCGACCAGCCACAGGGGCCACCAGAGGAGCACCAGCCACGCAACATTGCCTAGGCCCCCCAAGGCGACAGCGTAGGGACCGGGGCAGGACACCCTAGCGGTGTAGGTGATGCTATTGGGGTTCCCCTCTTAGGCAGCGGTGCACAGGGCCCCCCTCTTGCTGTGGGTGTGCAGGGTCGTTCCCCTAGCCGTGCGCACCCTCTAAACCTGCAAAGGGGGTCCCTCCTTGTCTTGGGCATAAGCCTCTAGTCTTCTATGGTTCTGGATCCTCACGCCTAAGGCCTGATTTGATCATGGTGATCTCTTTTATGATCTTAACAATATTTCAGATCGTGAGGATAGCATATTAGATGGAAAGAATGAGCAAATTTTCTCTTTCTCTAACCTTAGCTCTCTTTATATAGAGAGAAAGGTGGGTGCAAATTACATGTAACCCCATGAATGACACCATGAAACTAACTAGACTCCGTAACACTCCCCCTCAAGCTAGAGCATAGATATCATTGGATACACATGTATCAAATGTGGATCTAGCTAGTGGTTTGGTAAATATATCAACCGTCTGAGCCTCTGAAGTATCTTGGGAGGTAAAGATAAATCCTTTCTGAATTAAATCTTTAGTGTAATGGCAATCTGCCTCCACATGTTTGGTGAGTTCATGAAACATGGGGTTGTTGACAATAGAAGTGGCAGCTCTGTTGTCACATCGCAACTCCATAAGCCCATCAATCCGTATATGTAGATCACTCAGCAAGGATCTCACCCACATCAATTCTGCTGAGATCTAAGCCATAGCATGATACTCAAACTCAGCACTGGATCTAGACACCCCAGCCTGTTTCTTGCTTTTCCAGGTGACCAAATTCCCTGCAATATATGTACAAAAACCTGTGGTAGATTTCGTATCATCATGGCTACCTACATAATCTGCGTCAGAGTATCCAACAACCATCATAGACATCCTTCTAGTGAAAAGAAGACCTTATCCTGGTGCACTCTTCATGTACCTGAGCACCATCATGGCTGCATCCCAATGCTATCTAGTAGGCTTCTCCATAAATTGGCTTAGCTTTCCTACTGCAAATGAAATATCCGGCCTAGTAATTGTCAAGTAGAGTAACTTCCCCACCAGCTAGCGATACTATCTGCTATCAATTGGCTTTGCATCACTGTCATATAGTCGTGCCTTAGGATCCAAGGGAATATTTGCTGACTTAGCTCCCAGCATGCCTGTCTCCTTTAGCATATCAAGAGCATATTTCTGTTGAGATAGCACAATACTATGCCTACTACGGGCTACTTCTATCCCAAGAAAATATCTCAATGGCTCTAAATCCTTCATCACAAACTGATCTGCCAAAGTTCGTCTGATCTCGGCCACACCTATTATATCATCACCAGTGACAATCAAGTCACCAACATAGACCAAAAGAGCAACAATACCTTTTCCCATCTTCCTAATAAATAAAGAATGATCTGCAAACGATTTGGTGAACCCCACAGACTCTACCACCTGAGAAAGCTTCTAAAACTAAGCTCTTGGGCTATGCTTGAAGCCATAAATGGCCTTCTGCAATCTACATACACACTCCCCCTAAACCTCGTAACCAGGAGGTTGCTGCATGTAAACCTTCTCCTGCAAATCCCCATAGAGAAAAGCATTCTTTACATCAAGCTGGTGAAGATGCCAATCTCGCTGAACTGCCACTAAAATCAGAATCCTCACTATAGATAACCAAGCCACCGATGAGAAAGTGTTAAAGAAGTCCACCCCATATGTCTGGGTGAACCCTTTGACAAGAAGTCGAGCCTTGTATCGTGCAACAGACCCATCTAAATTGTACTTGACTGCAAACACTCATCTGCAGCCAACTACTGTAGCACCCTCCGGTAAAGGTGTAATCTCCCAAGTACCACGAGAAATAAGAGCAGTCATCTCATCCTCTATGGTTTGGCGCCACTTTGGATCAAGCATAGCCTGCTGGTAGGTGGCAGGGATAGATATGGTAGAAAGAGCATGACAAAAGCTCCAAAAAGCTGACCTAAGACCATCAGTAGCCCGACTACCGGCAACACGGTATCTAGACTCACAGGTGCGGGGTGCCCTCCTAATGGCAATAGGAAGGTCAAGATCAGCCATCTAATCATCATGTACTAGTTGTGAAGCAGAAATATCCTCATCCAGACATCTATCATTAGGGGGTGCCGTATCATTACTCTGCAACCTATCTATGGTCTCCTGAGGTGGAGAAGGTGGAGTCTCTGTGGTTGCTATAGGAGGTGGCATCTGGAAGATACTGTGGGGTTGCTGATATGTAACAACAGGTTCAGAGAACTTCATAGAACCCTCTATAGTAGTAAGAGGGGTAGAGATAGGTATCTCCTCTAAGGGAATAGAAGGTATAAGCATTGGAGCCTTTGTAACCTCAGGGGATAAACTCCAGGCAGCAGTGGAAAAATATGAGATAGACTCATGAAAGGTGACATCAGCACTCACATAGTGCCTACCAGTAAGAGGGTCAAAGCATCTATATCCTTTCTGAGTTCGTAAATATCCCAAGAACACACACTTGACCGCTCGTAGTGCCAACTTGTCTCTCCTTGGAGAAAGAATATGAACAATTGCTACACATCCAAACACACGTGGTGGTACATGAAACAATTGCTCTAAATGCAATATATGCCAAGGAATCTTCTCATGAAACACTGAACTGCGCATTCTGTTGATTAAATAACATGCTGTGAGGACTGCATCACCCCAATATAGCGGAGGCACACTATAATAAATCAATAAAGTGCGGGCCACATCCAAAAGATGGTGTTTCTTCTCAGCCACCCCATTTTGCTGAGAGATATGAAAGCACGTAGTCTGATGCACTATCCCATGTGACCTATAAAATGCAAATAGCCTGGTGGTACATAACTCAAGTGCATTATCAGATCTGACTACTTTAATAACAGCTGAATACTGAGTCTTAATCTCCACCATGAAATGCTCAATGACAGAACCAACATCTGACTTGTTCTTCAGCAAGAATATCCATGATAGGCGGGAAAAATCATCCACAACTACTAAATAATAACGGTGACCTTGCCTATCTAATATACGACTCGACCCTCACACATCCATGTGCAGTAACTCAAACAAGGCCATAGACCCAGAACGGGTACTCACTAGGTAGGAGGTACGATGGTGCTTGCCCAGCTGGCACGCATCACAACATATCCGAGTTGCAGGAGAGATATGTGGAATGACCCGTCGGAGGCTACCAAGGGGAAGATGTCCAAGTCGAAGATGCCACTGAACGATACTCCTAGCAGCAAACGATACTTCTCAACATGTAGAGGCAAGCGGAATCTGAATTAGACGATAGACTCCACCCTCTACATTTCCACTACCAATCATCTTCCTTGTCAGTTTGTCTTGAATGATGTATCCTACGTCATCAAAGATAGCATGACAATTAAGGTCCTTAGTAATCTTACTAACTGAGAGTAAGCTCAGGAAATTTTGGCACATAATAAACATCAAGTAACCTCAAAGTAGGAGTCACCGGTACCTCCCCCTGACCCGCTATCCTGGAGTTTCTACCATCTGCAACTTGCATTCTCCTTCCTGCAGGTACAAATCTGAGATGGGTAAAATGATCCTGATCTCCACTAAGATTCGTGAAGCTCCTAAATTAACAAGCCACTCCATACTACCCTGATTCATGTCGTGTGCAATAGAACCCAACTCAGTGGCTCCTTGGATCTCATCATAATGGCTACAACCTCAGAGCAGTTTCTCATACAGTTATACTCACTCCAGGTAATAGTCACTATATCATCTAACAACCTTTGTGTGGCAGAGGTGCTTGGACCAATATGAAAAGAAGCCATATCGATATCGTGAAATCACAAATTCACCAAGAAACAAACCTCTAAAGCACAGGATCAGGAGTAAATCATACCAAGAAAGGAGACGGAGAATCGATCTGAAATTTTCAGATCATGATCATGAGCGGCGGAGGGCGGCGATTGCTTCCTCTGGGCGAAGCAACAGTCCCTCCTCTGAGCACCGGTGCCCCTAGGTGGAGCAAAGCAAGCGGAGTAGTAGCGGCGCCCCTGGGCGGGCAGTAGCCCCCTGAGCAAGGTGGAGCAGTAGCAGACACCCCTGGGCGGAGCAAGGCAGCGCAGCAACAGCTACGCCTCTGGGCGGCGATGCCCCTCGGTGGAGCAACAGCAGGTGGAGCAGCAGCAGTTACACCTCTGGGCGGTGGCGCCCCTGGGTGGAGCAGCAACTCCCTCTGGGCAACACAGCGGCGAAGTTTGGTAGACTCCTCTGCAGTGTGGGTGGTCGGCAAGTGCTGCCCTTCCGCCTCTTCTCTTCACTGGACGGTGACGGCAGTGCTGAGTGTGGTGGCGGCGGTGGTAGGGTTGGAAAAGGTGCCCCCTTGCTTAGGGTTAGGGTGGAGGTCTCAGAGGCTTGTTTGGGTGGGATATCTAGGGCACCGGTCTAGGACTGCTGCTCTAATACCAAGATGAAAAGAATGAGCAAAATCTATCTCTTTCTCTAACCCTACCTCTCTTTATATAGAGAGAGAGGTGGGTGCAAATTACATGTAACCCTATGAAGAAAACAAAAATAATAACGCAACACTTGACACCATAAAACTAACTAGACTCCGTAACTGATCTATTTGGCTCACGATGGCAAGTTCTAGCCCTTGGCGATCCCCTTTGTCCTTACTAGGCACAATGCCAATCTTAAGAGGAGCAGAGATGGCATTGGATACTACTATTGTGACAGGGATAGTGGAGTATGCGGGCTTGATGCTGAAGGAGCATGACAGGAGTCACCATGATGCAGGATGGTTGGTTGACTCTGGTGCTTCACGGCATCTTTGTGGGGATCAGGGTTATTTTCAGTTACTCAGTTCTGTCGCATCAGGGAGAATGGTGCAAGTTGTTGATGGCAAGCACGCTCCTATTGTCGGTCAAGGGGAAGTGTCTGTAACCCCTACGTTGCGACTACCGAGAGCACTACATGTATCGGAGTTTCCCATAAGCCTGTTGTCCGTGAGCAGGATCACGAAGGATTCTTATTGCAGGGTTATTTTTTATGAGATTGGATGCATCGTTCAAGATAAGTTCACTGGGAAGACCATCACCAGCGGTATAAAGGAGAATAATCTATATCACCTTGGCCAGGAACCATTTGCAGGAGCCAACATGTATGATGGTGGGAGTGCCTTACAGTGGCACATTCGTCTAGTTCACCTGTCTCTGGATCACCTCAGGAGGGTGATTCCACATATTTCACTTGCCACTATTATTAGGTGTGATGCATGCCAGTTACGTAAGCATCATTGAATATCTTTTCCTGCTAGTACTTCTCCTGGATCAGTGGCTGCTTTTGAGTTACTCCATATGAATGTCTGGGGACCAAGTAGAGTTCCAGACATGATGGGACATCATTATTATCTTGTTGTCATTGATGATTTTACCAGAGTATCCTGGGTATTTCTTTTGAAGAACAAGGCAGATATTGGAGGTGTTATAGAGACTCTTCTCTTGGAGATCAGGATTCAGTATTGCGTCACAATGAAGATTGTACGGCCAGATAATGCCCTCGAGTTCTGCACTACTAGACTTATGGAGTTCCACAGGACTTGTTAGATTATCCACCAAACCACTTGTCCCCATACCTCACAGGAGAATGGGGTAGTAAAGCGGAAGCACAGACACCTGTTAAAGGTTGCCTGCACTCTTCTTATCCACCATAGTGTTTCATAGAGATATTGGGGGGATGCTATTTTGACAGCATTCTATCTCATTAACAGGATGCCCAGTTCAATCCATTACGAGCAAATAACGATTCTTCTGTTACATCCAGATGGTGAGCTTTTTCACGTGTCTTCTAAGACTTTTAGGTGTATTTCTTTTGTTCATGTGCCATCACCAAGTCGTGACAAGCTTGCTACTCATGTTGTTAAGTGTGTCTTTTTAGAGTACTCCAGGAACCAGAAGGGATACCGATGTTACGATCCCATCCACCACAAGCATTATGTCAGTCCTGATGTGACTTTTCATGGGACAACACCATATTTTTTAGTTGTTAGACAGATAAGTGTTCATGATGATGCAGCTCCCATGCCTATTCCTCCTGCTCCACTAGAGGTGATTCTGATCTTTACACCTCAGTCGATTTCTTCGGGCTCCACTACCCCCTTAGATGACAACCAAAGATTGCATGGTCCACTGCGCACGTATAATAGACCTCATGCGACACTACAGAGGCAACCATCTGCACCAGTGATTGATGCTCCACAGGCAGTTGAGATGATTCTAATGACAGCAACAATCTAGTTCAACCTAATCCCCCGGATAGTGCAGATCACAGTAGTAGTGAGGTCCTTCTACAGATGTTCAGTTAGAGGTGTCAAATGATTCTAACCTTCATATTGCCATTAGGAAGGCATCCTACACATATAAGTCCAGATATCATACTGCAGGCAGTTTGGCTACCGATGATCTTGATTTTTAGTTTGGCAGTTTTTGCCAGGTACTTACAGCCTCACACATTCCGTCTAACTACTAGCAGACTATGCTTAATCCAAAGTAGCGTCAAGCCATAAAGAACGAGATGGCAACACTTCAGAGTAGACAAACTTGAGAGCTCACCTCAATTCCTACAGGTGCACGACTGGTTGGCTCCAGATGAGTCTTTGCCTTAAAGTACAACCCTAATGGGTCTATTTCAAGGTATAAGGCCAGGTAGGTGGCAAAAAGGTTCACTTAGACTTATGGGTGGACTTCTTTGATACTTTCTCCCCTATTACATGTCTCGCCACTATTCGTGTACTTATCTCTGTTGCGGCTCATAGAGATTAACGGTTGCACCAGCTTAATATGAAGAACACATTTCTCTACGACGATCTTCAGGAGGAGGTTTACATGCAGCAGCTCTCAAGTTTTAAGGTTCAGGGGGAGTGTATGTGCACACTCAGAAAGACCATCCATGGCCTAAAGCAGAGCCCGAGAACCTTGTTCTAGAAGCTCTCAGATATGTTGCAAAGGATGGGGATGCAAAGTTCTTCAAATCATTTTCTATTTGTCAAGAAAACAGACAATGGCATAGTAGCACTACTAGTTTATGTAGATGACCTGATTACCATTGGCGATGATGAGGATGGAATAAGACAGGTCAAGGAATCTCTTGCACAGCAGTTTGTTGTGAAGGATCTGGGCTAGCTTAGATACTTTCTAGGGATCGAGGTCGCTAGAAGTAGGAATGGCATCCAAGCCAGGCAATATTCCTATCAAACCCAAGTCACATCATGATGAAGAGGCAGAGGCAACTAATAGCAGAGCAGACAGCTTGTGGGCAAGCTGTTGTACCTGACTATTAGTAGACCTGATATTGCCTTAGCAGTAGGCAAACTTAACCAATTTATAGAAAGGCAAACGAAGCTGCATTGGCAGGCAGCTATGCAGGTGTTGAGATACTTGAAGAGAGCACCAGGTCGTTGTATTCTTTTCAAGAAAAGTTCTATGACAGTGGCAGGATATTCCGATGCTGATTATGCAGGATGTGTGGTTGACAGGAAATCCACCACTAGTTTTTGTACCTTTGTGGCAAGTAATCTTGTTACCTAGCAAAGTAAGAGACAGGAGACAATTTCTCGCTCTAATGCAAATTTGGAGTATAGGGCGATGGCTAATTAGCGAAAAATCATTACAAAGAAAAGTTGGATTTTAGAAAACTCGAGTCGTTGCAAAATTCGCAAGAAAATCCACTACCAAATAATTTTTAACCGAAACTCTAGTGAGTCCCAGGTCGAACACGTGGAGGCTACGTCGATTCTAAATCTTCAATTATATTTTTTTCTAATTTTTCTTATAAAAAAATCATTCACAATGCTAATCTACTTGCAATATAAACAAGAGAGAGAGAGACAATAAAAGCTTTTATAACTATGATAGTGTCAATTACAACTACTTGCTACAATTATAAAGTTGAAAATCTGCACTAGAAAGTAGTAAAAAGATAGGGAATGAGAAATTATCCTTCTTGACGAATGCTTGGAGGACGAGACGGACAAGAGACGCCTGGAGGAAGAAGAGCGGAAACGAAAGCAGGAAGACAAATATGGAAGAACCAGGGATGAGGCAGGGTGTCAACGTCGCGGTATCCACTTCCGGAATGGGGCGGGAGGACGGCTGGTGAGAGCTCCGCGAATGGGGTAAGAAGTGGAAAATTTTATTTTTTTACTCTAGCAGAGTTTCTCATAGCTTGGGAGCACTAGAACAAGCATGAGAACGTTGTTCTTAGCTCTTTGGAAGGTTGAGAGAAAAAGGAAGAGATGAAGAAATGTGTAGGGGGTAGGCTATTTATAGGTGTAGTCATGGAGGCAAAAGGATCTTTTTAAGGCTTAGAAATTAATATCAAGGTCTTTAGTAACACATGCAACCATTGCTGAAGCCCCCACGTTGCTGAAGCACGCGTAAGACATGGACCATTTAATTGTGATCCAACGGCGTAGGATCGCGTTGGCCATTCGTGCATTTCCACTGATGAGGAGATGAAGCGCGAGGGTTAGAATTGCCTCAATTGTCAGATCGAAGATGGATGGTTGTGATTGCAATTTGATCACATGCTTAGGATCACGCCCACGTATGATAGCGCGTCTGATGGCACGTCATCGCACGCGGTTGCCTCACCACCATCCGACCTCGATCAAATGGTCCAATTTAAGCATAAGCGCCCGCACTGCGGATTTGAGGCACGTGGAGAGTCGAACATGGGCCCTTGCTCTCCGCATACGTTGCTCGACCGCTGAGCTGAGGCGCAATCTATGTATTGTTTTTGAATTCACAGCCCATATGCTCTCGTCGTTGGATGAAGATCCAACAGCCGAGATTACGTGGGTCTTTTCTTCAAAGATGTAAAGCACTGGCGAGAAGCTGCCCCAACCATTGGGTGGATGATCCAACGGATGAGATTGCTTGATCGGAGGAAGAAGAGCTGCGAGTGTTGTTGGGGTGATTTGGGCAGCTGGGATGGCGCCATGTCTTCAAATGCTTATAAGTAGTGCCAAAGATGTCGAATTGAACCGATTCTCACGCCGTTTAATTGCGATCGTTGATCCGAACCCATCCGTGCAATCGGATTCTTCATCTGAGGTTTAGATTTTCACCACCTTACTCCTTGACCTCTGATCTTCCTCGGACTGCATTTAATGCTATGGAGGTCCGATCGGGGCGAACTCGGAGGCGTTAGACTCCGATCGTCGCCCTAATCAGATCCGTACGGTTGAATCTTCAATCTGAGGCCCCGAAATGGTGTCCTATCTCTTGACCACAATAAGAGGCGAATTAATATACAATTTGTACAAATTAATCTAAATGCATGATGATGCATATTATGCAATATTTATAATGCATGATGTTTATATGACTCTAGGAACATGCAGACAGACATTTTAAGCCAATTAGATGTGTACACATCAATAGCCCAGACTACTGCAAAGATGGTCTGGATACAATCTCTACTGCATGATTTGCATGTCTAGATTGAGAAACCTATGGAGATGCGATGCGACAATCGGGCAGCTACATATATATCTAACAACCCGATGTTCCATGAGCACACCAAACACGTTGAGGTTGACTACCACTACACCAGAGATCTCATACAACTTGGTTTGCTGCATACCACTTATGTTGCATCTAAGGATCAGACTGCCGATGTGTTCACGAAGCCTCTACCTCGATCGACGTTTGACTATTGATGTTCCAAGCTGAGCATGATTGACATCTATGCTCCAGCTTGAAAGGGAGTATTGAAACTCCTACTTATTATTGGCTATTTTACCATTTTTTGGTTGTATTTCTGTTATTTCTTATTTTGTTCTGAACATGCATTGTTATTTACCCAAACCTCTCTATATAAAGAGGTATTAGGCTCTTTCTAAGAAATAAGATTAATCATTTCGTCCCATTGAAGCAATCCAAGCAAAATAGTCGAAAAATATAGGAAGCGAAAGCATAAATCAAAGCAATAAAATAATAAGTTTGGGTTTATGTGGAAACCCCACGCACGAAGAGTAGAGAGAAAACCATGGGAGAAGCACGCTAGACGTGTGTTTCTCTATATTTCTTCTCAAAGGAAAATGGGAGTACACACCTATTTATAGGCCATCACACACAACAGAAAGTTCACTCCACCATGTGGGACTAAATGACCACACTACATCTCTCACAACATTCCCCCTCAAGCTGGAGCATGAAATGCTCAGCTTGTAACACAAAGAAACCCACTCTATACAACAAAACACATCTCTCTGGACTGGTTCTTGCTTGTAAGCGGGAATACAGGCTAGAGCTTGACAATAAATTGTAGCTGGCTCTAACGACATGGTGCTGGTGGCTTCCCATTCAGTATCCTTGAAATGGGATCTTCCTCTAAAGACCTCGAAGGTGGATCTCCCTCTCTGGAGTCCACGAAACTGAATCTCCCACATAGAAACTTGAAATGATTCCTTCCTCTAAGGACCTTGAAACTCTAGACCTCCCAAAATTAGGTTTCTCGTGTGTAATCTAAGAACAAAAGGGACTCCCAAATGGGAGATGACTACAACAAGCTTCCACACTCCCCCTTTCTCCCATACTTGTATGGGAGAAGAAAAGTAATAGCAAGAAAAAAAAAAATAATAAAAGCAAGAGAAGACTTCACCACTTCTCTTTAAACATAAACCTCATATATATATATATATATATATATATATATATATATATAACTCTTTTTTTCTTTTGTCTATTTTCTCTCTTATCTCTTTTTTCCCTTTATTTTCTTCTCTTTTTTTTCTTTTCTTTTCTCTTTTATTTTTCCTTCTTTCCCTTTTTTTTGACATATCTTTATAACCTAATAAAGACATAAGTGAGACCTCCTAACATTTTTCCCTAAAAAAAACCTCACTCTTACCTTAGGGTTCGAAGGAAATCAACAACCGCATAGAGCACAGCACTCCTTCCTCCAACGGCACCTCGGCCAAGATCCTCCGCCTCGACGACCGCCGCTGTGTCCTCCGCATGCCTTCACCACGATCTCCTTTGCCGGCTCCCCCGACAGATCCTTTGCGCATGCAGGCCCTAACGTGCTCCTCCGCCAGACCGTCACCTCGGGCATCACGTGCACTGCCTCCTCACCAGATTGACATCACATCCTCGTCTACTCTTTGTCATCGCCATTGTTGATGCCTAAGCATGCTGCTCCACATTGACCGGCGGTCGGCGTCTCTTCTCCTCTCGCTGCCTGATCCCGCCCATGCGCCACTCTTTTCTGCTCCATCGCCGCAGATCAGAGGAGATCGAGATCCCCAACATCACGATCTACGAGGATGACTCCAGCTCTATCCTCTCCCACCAAAGGAACTCCTCTCCATGCGCATGGTGGCTCTATGCAGCCGGCCACGTGCATGGAAAACACCATCAACATCTCGCTCTTCTTCAAGTCGTGGTCCTCCACGATATGGATCCACACATTGGAACAAAAATCAAGGAAGATACTCTGGAACAACAGATAGAAAAATATATGCAATAAAGGATAAAACCCAAGATTGAAATATGTTCTAATACCAAGTTGAAAAATATAGCAATCAGATACATAAATCAAAGCAATAAAATAATCAATGAATGCTTGGGTTTATGTGGAAACCCCACTTACGAAGAGTGGGGAGAAAACCACGGGAGAAGCGCCCTATATGCGTGTATTTCTCTATATTTCTTCTTAAAGGAAAATGAGAGGAGCACATGCCTATTTATAGGCCACCACACACAACGGAAAGTCTCACTCTACTATGTAGGACTAAACAACCACACTACATCTCTCTCAACAAAAATGCCATAGCCTATTTATTAAAATAAATTCACATCTCTCTCTTCCCTGCTTGTCTAAGCATTAATCATCACGCAAAGAGCTCATTGCAACTAGCCATAAACAATCTGGATTCTTTACGTTTTCTAGCATCTACAACCAATTATTTATCATTTGTGTTACAAGGAAGTCGTGTTCTTTTTCAAGCCCTTATCCAAAAACATCATTCTCCATTCCCTGGATTATGCATATATTCCACACTTATACATCAACCTGAGCTTATGGCAAAGTCCTCAAGCTCAATACCAGGTCCCTTTCATTTGAAGAACCATCACCAGGACCCAGCTTCTTAAGAGCAAAAAGCTCAAAACCTCACTTTATAAACCCCATAGACAGATGTCTCATTTTACTTTCATGGCAAAGTGATATAAAATCACACTATTAAGTCCCCGAACTTGAACTTTGAAGTTTAACATCATAATATACTAACAGAAGTGAAGTTTTTTTTATTTGCCATTTACGGCAAGTCTTTTTAGCTTCGACATTCTAAGGGACCCTTTTTTTCCAAGTCAAGTTCCAAAAGCATTCTTGATTTGTTATGTCAAGTTAGAAAGTAGCTGAGAGTATACAGGACAAGAATTTAACTTCTGAGTTTCCCCATGATTGCAGCTTGTATGGGAGACATGGTGAGCACCTTGAATGTACTAGTACTTACATGAATTAGTAAGCCATCCAAGAGGTAGCATGTCCAAATCAGGCCACGATCTGCCATTCCAGCCCTTAGATCCAATTAGATGAGTGGCAGCAACATCTCTGGAAAAATTACACGAAACTAATGTCAATTAACAAGTGAAGATCAGTGTACAAAGTTCACTAAAGGATCTGTTGCCAAGAAAATGATGGCAAATAAAGGGAGTCCTCATTTGCTTGAGGCACAATGCCCTTTTATAGGATTAAAATGAAGCATACCTAGCAATATCAAAATGAGATTCAATGTCACGCCAGGTATCCCAGTCATCAGCAGTTACCCTATACATGTTAACAAGTGTGCTTACAAGCTTTGCCATGTCGGAGGTCACATGTGTTCCAGGGGAGAGGGACAAAATCACAGGTCGGTCAAGCTCTTGTAGAAGCTGCATCACATTAATTAGGGTTTCCTATGCAAGTTGGTAATTTTTTGACAAACATACATCATTTTTGGTTCTTCCAGTACCTCAGAGACTACCACTATCTCTTTCTCATCCAGGTCATCTCCAAAGACGCAATCAAGCTTCACTGAGTACCAAATCAAGTAGTCAAAATTTGAAATAGTATGCATATCAATCAAAGTAGATGTTTAGCTTTTTCCTTAGTGAACAATTAGTACTATAGTAAAGACCATCAAGCACAACATATGTAGTCTTCTGGAATTAAAAAAAAAATGAGCTAATTTCCTTTTTTATGGGTAATGTTTTTTATTATTTTGTAGAATATGTGCTAATTACCAAAATCAACTCCCCATTCTGCATATTGAGTATAGAGGGACCTCAGGAAAGCTCTTCCTGCCCCCAAATCTGTGTTGACACTCATAAAACCATGGCTCATCCAGGCACATGTCCGTTCTTGTAATCCTATATCCCGTGCCCGCCATTGTCGATCCACCTCTTCATATATAGATCCCTAGCAGATACATTATCAATATGGGTCACAATCAGATTCACCAGAAATTCATGCACATAAATTTCTGCACATAAAATCAATAGAATTTAGAAAGGACAAAATAAAACTAAAAACATGTGAGGTTTGTCTTCATAAATGTATAATTGGCAATTCATAATCCTTTTCTGAACAGGACACACCAAAAAAGACCACCTATAAAAGACAGATCAAAAAAGGTATTTAAGAAAATAAAAATTTTATTTTATTTTTAGCACCATATCATGACTTTAGTGCACTATATGTAAGGATGTCAAAAGTACTCCAGCTCGGCTCAATAAGGGCTCATGAGCCCAGCTCAATGAGCTATCGAGCTCAAGTTTAAACAAAAATCTAGGTTCGATAAACAATTGAACCAAGCACAGATCAAATCGGGCTCCACTCGATAAGGGCTCAAACTCAATAAGATATGTGGGTGTGTGCGTGTTAAAAAAATGTTATAATATACTAAATAAATGTACAAGTATATCTTAAAAATATATTACGTTACACTAAATAAATGTGCGAGTATATATCTATAATTACCCCAAAACCATAACCACTCTCCCTTCCCTCCCGCACTCTACCTCCCTCCCTTCGACACCCTACATTCTCTAACCCCCGCCCTTGTCCTACCACCATACACTACCCTCAACTACATATATCCATATGCATCGTTGATTATATCTATTTCATTTAATGTAATTTGTCTACTTTTTATACGTTATTTATCAAGTATACTCTGTATACCAAGTATCTATATCTATTTGTCAAAGTCGTAATCTCATTATGGGGGCCTTAGACCTCTTTATAAGAAAAGCGGTGTGGGAAAATGATACAATGGTCCAACATAAAGAAACATAAAATAACAAAAGACAACATCTAACACTCCTTCTCAAGCTAAAGCATGAATATCTATCATGCTCAACTTGGAACAACACACCTCAAAGGCAGATCTCACCAAGGGCTTTGTGAAGACATTTGTAGCCTGCTCCTCAGAAGTGACACTCGTGATATATAATGTCCCATGTTGAATGAGATCCCAAGTGTAATGGCAGTCAATCTCCACTTGCTTTGTTGTCTCGTGGAACATAGAGTTATTGGCAATGTAGGTTGCTGCTCTGTTGTTACACCGCATCTCTATAGAACTATCCAGAGGAACATGAAGATCTGACAAAACTGACTTGACCCAAACCATCTCAGCAGCTGTCTGGGCCATGGCCTTGTATTCTGACTCTGCATATGATCTAGATACAACCGCTTGCTTCTTACTCCTCCAGGTAACCAGATTGCCCGCAACAAAGGTGCAAAATCCTGTGGTAGATTTTCTATCCCCAATACAGCCAGCATAATCAGCATCAGAGTATGCTACAATCCCCATGGACGTTCCCTTACGGAACAATAACCCTCGTCCAGGTGCTTTCTTCACATACCTAAACACCTGCATTGCAGCTCCCAATGCTGCCTAGTTGGCTAATCCATAAATTGGCTAAGCCTACCATCCGACAAAGACAAGTCTAGACAAGTGATGGTGAGGTAAAAGAGCTTACTCACCAACTGCTTGTAGGCCCTACCATCAACCACCTCAGATCTCTCATCATATAAGTGGACCTTGGGATCCATGGGAATAAGTTGGGAAAAATGAAAACTCACATCTATTCTCTAACCCTACCTCTCTTTATATAAAGAGAGAGGTGGGTGCAAATTACTGTAAAATCCCATGAAGAAAATAAAAAATACATAGCACCACATAACACCAATAGAACAAATAAATAGCTAGATTCTGTAACACTTCCCCTCAAGTTGGAGTATAAATATCAATCATGCTCAGCTTGGACACACATGTATCAAAGACAGATCTAGCCAGAGGTTTGGTAAAGATATCAGCAGTCTGCGTCTCTAAAGTAACCTGGGAGGTGAAGATAAACCCCTTCTGAATCAAATGTCTGGTGTAATAGCAATCTACCTCCACATATTTGGTGCGTTCATGGAACATGGGATTGTTAACAATATAATTAGCAGCATTATTATCACATTGTAGCTCCATAAGCCCATCAATATGTACATGTAGATCACTCAGCAAGGATCTCACCGACATCAACTCTGTCGATGTTTGAGCCATAGCACGATACTCGGACTCAGCACTGAATCTGGACACCGCAGTCTATTTCTTGCTTTTCCAGGTAACCAGATTCCCTGCAACATACGTGCAGAACCCTATGATAGACTTTCTGTAACCATGGCTGCTTACATAGTCTGCGTCAAAGTATCCAACTACGGTCATGGATGTCCCCCTAGTGAAGAGAAGACCCTGTCCTTGTGTTATTTTCAAGTACCTAAGCACCATCATGGCTGCATCCCAATGCTGTCTAGTAGGTCTCTCCATAAACTAACTCAACTTCCCTACTGCAAAACAACTATTTGGCCTAGTAATCGTCAAGTAAAGCAGCTTCCCCACCAGCTGGCGATACTATCTACTATCCACCAGCTCTGCATCATGGTTATACAGTCGTGCCTTAGGGTCCATGGGAATATTTGCCGACTTGGCTCCCAGCATACCTATCTCCTTTAAAACATCTAGGGCATATTTCCGTTGAGATAGAACAATACCACGCTGATGATAACACCATCATGAGCCATAACTAGCTTTAATTAGTCAAAATCAGGTGAAAAATGCTCCTACATAATCACCTAAGAGACAATTCCATTCAAATCCATTCTGAGAGAACATTAAATTAAGGTTAATTCTACAATTTTAACATCATATCATGAATGCAGAGTAACCACAGGGTTTGCCAAGAGTTAGTTGAAGGTCAAATGAGCATTAAAGACTAATAAGTGGATCCATGCAGACAGAAACGGGATTTCACGTATTTCGAGAACCAAAACAACACCCAAAACCTTAATTTCAGACCCACTTAAATTAATAAGATTCTGGTCAGGATATAATTCATCTAAACCTCCTAAAATTCATAAAAAAATATTCCTTGAGGTTTTGTATTCTTGATTTGACCATTTGAACCTATTTTGACCTTAGACAGAGTCAAACAGATTTTTGTCTTAATTTGGGTTTCTATGCAAATTGCCTAGTCAAACTTGATCAAAACTGAAATCAGACTTCATCACTGGATTCCTTGGGTCCAAATTAGGTTGGTACCAAAATTTGGGCTCAATTAGAATTCATCTTGACCTAGTTTGCAATCTAGTCCCTTAAAACTCTATTCTTCACATCTAAGCCCCTAGCTTTTGAAATTCCTTGCATTTAGCCCCCCAATTTTGTCATCTTCTTCACAAAAAGCCCCCTGCCGCCATTAGCAGTGTAAACCCAAAGCACCAACCTTCAATCTGGGATTTCTCCCTGATTTTTCAACCAATTCCTTCCAAAATTGGAAGGGATAATCCTGAGGAAGTCCCCAATCATATAAATCACATTTTGGACCTTGATTTGATCCACAGAGCTCGTGCGAACTCCTCAAGATCAAGGTTCTTCTTCCCTAAAAATCCGAGCTCCTCGAGCTTGTTTCCAAGCTTGGAAGCTGTCCTTAACTCTTTAAAAGGTCCCCCAAAGCAAGGCCTTGTTCCTAAGTCGTTTCTAGGTTGGAAATCCTCCTCTTCCCTTCTCTCCAACCTCGAGCTCCACCGACTCCGACGACCTCCTTAATCCCTCTCATCAGGGCCTCCAACGGTCAAATTGGAGGCTCTTTCTTCCTCATCTCCTTCCACTCCTTGCCAGCCAAAGAAAGAGTTCCCAGGCCCCCGTCTTCCTCGTCGTTCCTTTACCAGAGGCTTCACCATCTCCGATGCCGGCCAATCACAGCCGGTGCCTCCCTCTCCCCCTTCGTCTTTAATTAGGTTATAAATCTCTCTCTCTCTCTGCAGTTTAGGTTTAGCCCTTTAAATCTTAGGTTCGACCAACAATACATCCTCAACATCTCCATCTTCCTCCGCTCCAGCGACGCTCTGATGAAGCCTTCCACCCTTCGCAGACCTCCAAACGACCCGCTATCACCTCCACAACCTCTGCCTCATCTCCACGACCAAAACCCCTCAAGAAATTGAGGAGATTTCACACCCAAAACCTCCGCCGAACTCACCTTCCACCACACACCATCTCTGCCCCTGTCAGGCCACCACACGCCCCCATACACAAGGACACCGCCATCACCTTCGCCGTCGTCCGGCGATCCTCCTAGACTATCTGATTAGGGCTTTTGAGCCCGTATTCCTCCTTTTAGGTTTCGCCATGCCTTGCCGTCGCCTTCCTCGGCACTATCACGCTCCATCTGACCCGCTCCAACTTCGCCACAAGTTCCATCAGGTGTGGGTTGGCACCACGAAGGTGCCTGGACCTCCAATTAACCAAGATAGCAGCATCATACCTTCAATTTCACCAGACTTGGCTGCAGCTACGCGCGAGCAAAAGAGCAAGGGACTTAGTCCCGCATCGTAAGCGTAGGAGTGGGTGATGCAGTTCAAAAGGAATTTGTGACATGAGCTGTTCGCCCAAGTCACGAGTGGTCGAGTCCCTCTCACATGCGCTTGCATACCTCGCTCACCCCCACTCCCGGTGAGCCTAGTCCCCTGCCCGGATCCAATTATCTGCATTCTTACCCAAATATTAACTTGACTATCAGAGAAGAGAAGAGGAAAGATTTGTGAAAGGAGGGGGGAGGGTTTTGCTCTGAGATCCTTGGGCTTGTGCTGAAGGAAGAGGCTTTACACCTAACCTCTGAAGAAAGTTGGCCTTGTGCTGTGCCTAAAAGGCCTTAAGAAAAGAGGAAGCCCTCTTATGTGCTTGTGAAGGCTTGAAGAAGAGAAGGCCTTGAGAGGCCGTTGCCATTGTGCCCTCTGTGGGGCTATGCTGTGAAGGTTAAGTTGCCTAATACACAAGGGCGACATCTGATTTGATTCTAAAAGGCACTGTAACATTATTTAAGTACCTAGATTAAGTGATTGAGAATTTTGTTAAGAAATTTAAATAAATTGATACTTGAAAATATGCTTAATTAGAAGGATAAAAATGATGATCTAAATCACCACTTTTAGATTTCTTTCATTCTTTTTGCCTCTACTATTTCATGAGATACGTTGATCTATATTTGAATGCTATTTTGACCAGTTTATTCATTGTATATCTTTTATTATGCTCAATTTAGTGCATGAATTCCATATTTGCTCCCTACGAATGACTTCAGACTCCAATTAGATTCTAAGTTTATAAATTTAAGTGTTTGTTGTGCAATTTAGGGATGTACTACGACAACCACATCTTAAATCTCCTCTTTTCGCATTGAACACAAACCTACGACGAGCTACTTCTATCCCAAGAAAATATCTCAATGGCCCTAAATCCTTCATCACAAACTGATCTTCCAAAGTCCGTTTGATCTCAGCCACACCTGCAGTATCATCATCAATGATAATCAAGTCATCAACATAAACCAAAAGAGCCACAAAACCTTTCTTGGTCTTCCTAACAAACAAAGAATGATCTACAGACAATCTGATGAACCCCACGGACTCTACCACCTGGGAGAGCTTTTGAAACTAAGATCTCGGACTCTGCTTGAGGCCATAAATAACCTTCTGCAACCTACATACATACTCCCCTTAGACATCGTAACCAGGGGGCTGCTGCATGTAGACCTCCTCCTGTAAATCTCCATAGAAAAGGCATTCTTCACATCAAGCTGGTAAAGATATCAATCTCGTTGAACTGCCACTGAAATTAAAATTCTCACTGTAGATAACCGAGTCACCAGTGAGAAAGTGTCAAAAAAGCCTACCTCATATGTCTAGGCGAACCCTTTGGCAACAAGTCGGGCCTTGTAGCGTGCAACAGACCCATCTGGATTGACTTGACTACAAACACCCATCTGCAGCCAACTATTGTAGCACCCTCTGGTAAAGGTGTAAGATCCCAAGTACCACATGACGTAAGAGCAACCATCTCATCCTCCATGGCATGGCGCCACTTTGGATCGAGCATAGCCTGCTGGTAGGTGGCAGGCATTGATATGATAGAAAGAACACGATAGAAACTCCCAAAAGCTAACCCAAGGCCATTAGTAGCCAAACTACCTGCAACACGATATCTGGACTCACAGGTGTAGGGTGCCCTCCTAATGGCAATAGGAAGGTCAAGATTAGCTATCTGATCCTCCTGTATTGGCTGTGAAGCAAAAAAATCCTCATCCAGGCATCTATTACCAGAGGGTGCCTTATCATCATTCTGCAACTTGTCAGTGGTCTCCTAAGATGGAGACAATGGAGTCTGTGTGGCTTCTATAAGAGGTAGCATCTGAAAAGTGCTGTGAGGTCGCTGATATGTAACAATGGGTTCAAAGAACATCACAGAACCGGTCGTAGTAGGTGGGAGAGCAAAAATAGGTACGGCCTCCAAGGGAACAAGAGGTATAGGTATGGCAGTCTCCGTAACCTCAATGGATAAACATCGGGCAGCAATAGAAAAATATAGAATAGACTCATGAAACGTAATATCAGCACTCACATAGTGCCTACCAGTAAGAGGATTGAAGCATCTATATCCTTTCTGAGTCTGTAATATCCCAAGAACATGCAGTTAACTACTCATGGTGCCAACTTGTCTCGTCCTAGAGAAAGAAGGTGAACAAATGCAGCACAACAAAACACACGTAGCGATACATGAAAAAGCTCCTGCTCAGAGTGTAATATATGCCAAGGTATTTGCTCATGAAGTACTGAACTTGGCATCTTATTGATCAAATAGCAAGCAATAAGAACTGCACCTCCCCAATATACCGAAGGCACGCTATGGTGGATTAACAAGGTACGAGCCACATCTAGAAGGTGTCCATGCTTCCTCTCAGCCACCCCATTCTGCTGAGAAATATGAGCACACGTGGTCTGGTACACTATCCCATAGGACCTGTAGAAAGCACACAACCTAGTGGTGTATAACTCAAGTGCATTATCAGATCTCACTACTTTAATGGTGGTTGAATACTAATTCCTAACCTCCAACATGAAACTTTCAATGATAGAACCATCTGATTTACTCTTCAATAAAAACACCCAAAATAGATGTGAAAAATCATCAACCACTACTAAGCAATAACGATGACCCTGCCTGTCTGCTATTCTGCTCAGACCCCACACATCCATGTGTAATAACTCAAATAGGGCTGTCGATCCAGGACGAGTACTCACCGGGTAGGAGGAACGACGATGCTTGTACAACTGGCAAGCATCACAGCAAATCCAGGTCGCAGGGGATATATGTGGAATGACTCGACGAAGACTATCCAAATGAAGGTGTCCAAGGCGGAGATGCCACTGAAATGCACTCCCAGGCGTAGATGATACCTCTCCTCAACATGCAGATACAAGTGGAGTCTGACACAATCAATAAACCCCATGCTCTACATGTCCACTGCCAATCATCTTCCCTATCAATTTATCTTGAATAGTGCATCCCACAGCATCAAATATTGCATGGCAATTAAGTTCCTTAGTAATTTAGCTGACTAAGAGAAGACTCATAGGAAAGTCTGGAACATACAAAACATCAGGCAATCTCAACGTAGAAGTTACCGATACCTTGTCCTGACCTACCACCTTGGAGTGTCGGTCATCTGCAACTTGAACAGCCCTGCTAGCTGGTAGTGAATGAAGATGGGTAAACTAATCTCGATCTCCACTGAGGTGTTGTAAGGCTCCTGAATCCACAAATCATTCTGAGCAACTATGATTCCTGCTACGTGCAATGGAACTCAATTCGCTTGGTCCCTCGAGTCTATTGTGATGACTATGACCTTGGAGTAGTCTCTCATACTCACTCCGGGCAATGATCACAGTGTCATCTCTCAACTCCTAAGTGGTAGAAATACCACTATGAATAGGCTGAAGAAACGGGTTTTTATACTTCCTAACCTCTGTAGCAGTATCCAATGACATTTCTAACAACCCTAATAATGCCATTATGCCTTGAGAGAAAGGAAAAACCCAGAAAACATATCCGAATTACTAATTTCAAATCATGAAGAAGGTCTGAAATATAGAAGATGAACCCCTTTATCATGAGATCCAAGCATACATCGCCTGGAGATTAGATCAAAGGCCTTAAAGGAGCCCCTGGAACCAATGGAGGCCACACTAAAATGCGGGGAACCATCCTAGCATGGCCATCTAGGAGCACTTATCCTCTTTGCCACTGAAAAGAGGACCAATCTGCCAATCTACCACTGCTGCCGGCCTGCTAGTTCACCGGCGATCTGCAAGGCACCGCTGATGGTTTAAAGGTGGTACTGCAAGACCCCGAGGGCTACCGTCGCAACCTGCAGACAATGGGCGACGGCACTCAACAGTCAGGGGTGACACTGCTCCAAGGTCGGGGGCTGTGGTCCTAAGCAGCGTTGCGACCTCCGAGCGGTGCTGCAACCTACAACCGATAAGGCAGCGCGAGAGGCGACGCTGCAGTGCCTCAAGGAGCGCGAATCACCAACTACAGAGGGGCGGCGGTGCCTTATGGCACTCGGGGGAGGCCTGCTAGGGCCAGTAGCACCTACAACCGCAGCGGCGGCCTAGTAGGGCCAGCGATGGTGGGTGGCTCATCGGCAGGGGCTCCCGTGGGTGTGTACCAAGAGGATTAGGGTTTTTGGTGGAAGGGTACAGAGGTCTGTGAGAGGTGGGATACCAGACCGCCGATCTAGGATTGCCGCTCTGATACCAAGTTAGGAAAAATGAATAACTCACATTTATTCTCTAACGCTACCTCTCTTTATATAGAGAGAAAGGTGGGTGCAAATCTATGAAGAAAATAAAAAATACATAGCACCACATAACACCAATAGAACAAATAAATAGTTAGACTCCGTAATAGAATATTTGCAGCCTTAGCTACTAACATACCAATCTCCTGAAGAAGATCAAGAGCATACTTCCTATGCAAGAGTACCACTCCATCCCTACCACGTGCAACCTTCATGCCCAAGAAATACCTTAACTATCCCAAATCCTTCATGACAAACTTCCCTGATATGTGCCCCTTGACTTCTTCTATCACATCTCCGTCATCCCCAATGATGATAAGATCAGCCACATATACTAGGAGCGCCACAGTCCCCTATCAGTCTTCCTGGTAAATAAGGAGTGATCTGAAGTAGAACGCCTCAGACCAATCTGATGGAACACCTCTAATAACTTCTGGAACCAAGCCCTTGAACTCTGCTTCAATCCATAGATTGCTTTCCTCAATTTGCACACACACTCCCCCTGAACCTTGAAACTAAGGGGTTGCTACATGTACACCTCCTCCTGAAGATCGCCATAAAGAAAGACATTCTTGACATCCAACTGATACAAAAGTCAATCTCTAAGTCGCAACAGAAATAAGTATCTGGACAGTGGTAAGCCGCGCAACGGGGGTGAAAGTATCAAAGAAGTCCACCTCATATGTCTGGGTGAACCCCTTTACCACTAGCCTAGCCTTATACCTTGAAATAGGCCAATCAAGATTGTATTTCAAGGCAAAGACCCATTGAAAGCCAACTAGTCGTGCGCCAATGGGAAGTGAGGTGAGATCCCAAGTCTGTCTATTCTGAAGTGTTGTCATCTCATCCTCTATGGCTTGACACCACTTTGGATCAAGTATGGCCTGATGGTAGGTAGACGGAATCTGTGATACTGTTGATGAGAGCCTCATCATGAGCACTAACTAGATCATTTTGACCTAAGAAAGAGAATAAGAGCTCCTACATAACCTGGAGAAGGACTTAATTCAAGGAATAAGTGTTCTGAGAAGAAAACATAAAATAAAGGTTTAAACTGCAATTTTACAATTGCAGTACATAAACGAGATTTCTCATAGGCAAAACATAAGTCAAATGGTCTGAATAAGATAAAAAGTGGGTTAGTTCAATCAGAAATGGGTTCATGTGCAGTCTAGGAATTAAATGACATTCTGTAACCCTAAAACAGACCTGCTTAATTCAACAAGGTTCTGGTCAGGATAAAAATCAAGTAAGCCCTCTAAAATTCATGAAAAAATATCCCCAAGGGTTTAGAACCTTCAAATTGGCCTTTGGAACCTATTTTGACTAGATTGGGGTCCTAGCTCATTAATTGACCTAATTTAGATTTTTGTGCAAATTATCCAATCAAACGTGGTCAAACTTAAAATCCAACTTCACCATTGGATTCCTTAGGTCTAAATTAGGTTTGTACCAAAATTTGGACCTAAGGGGAGGTCATCTTGACCTACTTTGCAAAATAGTACACCCAATTACATTTTAACCCCTATCTTTTGAAAATCATTACACAGACCCCCTAACTTCCTCGCCACTCTTACAAATAGGTCCCTCCGCCATTAATGGAGAGAAATCCTACTCCAGCGAGGAATGGAGGGGGAGTACTCCCTGATTCCTCAGAGATCTCCCAGATTTGGAAGGGAGATTCTCTGATGAATTCCCTTCCATCTTAGCATGGTCCTAATCCCTGATTCACACCCAATCTCTCGTGCGAACGCACGAGAGATTTGGGTATCCCACAGAATTCCTACTCCGGCGAGGTCTCTTACGTTTGGAAGCATGTCTTCCAAGCACAAGAGCCCCTACCAGTGCCTATAAAATGATCCTCAACCCCGGCCGCACCTCCTTAGCTCGACTTAACCAGAGATCCACTCCAATTTCTTCTTCTTCTCCTCCGACCAAGTAGTCCAGCGAGCTCCGGCGAGCCTCCCTCCTCTTTCTCGTCACTCTGCCACAATACCAGTGGCAGAACTGTCCTCACCATCTTCCTCTGCGTCGCCAACACCCGCGCGAGCATCTCTGGCCCCGTCGTCGCCGCCGTCTCCCTCCACTGGACACTGTCTTCTCCGGCGACAGCAAGTACTACCAGTCGCCATCTCTCCCCCTTCATCCACACAATTAGGTTAGACTTACCCATCTCTATCCCCTCTTCAATTCCCCTCAACCTATTTCACAAATTACCCCTCGACTGCCACTGTCCACCGCCATCTTCCCCATCTCCGGCCAACCTCCGATGAGATGCACCCATCACTCCACACCTCCACACGTCTCGCCACCAACCTCTTCACCTCCGCCATCGACCACTGAACATCTTCCACCCATCCATCAACCGCCTACACCTCCATAAACACCCCCCGACCTAACCCATAAGCTCGACTACAGAGCGACCTAGGCACGCATACCTAGGCTGCCCCGCGGCCTGCCACCTACCATCCCACCTTCGCCTTCGCACGGCGAAGCTTCCCATATGTTTTAATGGGGCCACCATGCCGTATTCGTGTATGACAGATCTGACCCCTCCGCCGCCATTAGCGACGGCTTGAAGGAGCTCACAAGCTTGCTCCAGGCTGAAGCACTCCAGGGTCCCAGGTCCAGAAGGCGTGAGTTGGTCTCGCGCATTCATCTGTCCAGGCAATTAGCTCTGCGAGGCCTCCAGCTAGACATCCGCCTGCAGGCGCGAACGTAGAAGCGGGTGGGACATTTAGTCCCACCTCGTGAACGCATGAGCATGGTGGGTAACATAAATTGATTTTGTGTTTTGTTCTATTCGCCTTGAGACACATAGGGGTGAGGTCCCTCGCCCTTACCACACCTCGTCCATGACACTTCCCCCGTGGACCTGGCACCGGATCCGACTAACCTATCCATGCACTCCTCGCGCACCACACCCACACCGGTGCGCCTGGACCCGAGCACGCGACCGACCGAATTACCCGGCTTTGGGAGAGCGTACCTAAGAGAGATTCTCAGAGAGAGAAACACGGGGGAGGGTAGGGGATAGGTTTTGCTGCGTGGTGATTGTGCAGGAAGAAGAAGCTAAAGGAGGAAGAGGTGCAGCAAGAGAAGGAAAGGAAGGACTTAGCAAGAAAAGGAGGTAGCCGCAGCAAAGGAAGGAGAAAGGAGAAGAAGAGAGACGTATTGTAGCAGAGAAGCAGCAGACCAAGGGAAGAAAAAGAAGAAGGAAGAGAACGTCAGAGGAGAGCTAAGGCTGAAGGAAACAAAGGCAAGGTGAAGCTGACACTTAGCCGCAGACAGACAGCAGAAAAGAGAAGACTTAAGAAGGAAGGGCAGAAGACAGAGGAAAATAAGAAGGAAGAAGAAAGGAAAGGGTAGAAAGGAGTTGCAAAGAAGAGACAAGGAAGAAGAAGCAGACGGCCAAAGTCAAGAGAAGAAGAAGAAGCAGAAAGTAGAAGGAAATCAAAGCTTAAAGAAAAGAGAGATATCTTTTTAAGACGTCTGATCATGAAATCAGACGTCCAATTCTATTTTGTTACAATTTCAACTCTTAAACTCTTGCATTTATATTCTGAATTAAGTTTTGAGTAATTCTAAGTGTTTAATTACATTATTGAGATTAGTGAATAAATTCCATTTGCTCCCTGTGTTCGACCTCGGATACTTAGGTTTTTGAGTAATAAATTTTTATTTGTTGTCAATGCTTGGTCACCTATACTACAACGCGACTGACTTATAAGCCCGACAAAGCATTGCAAACAGCTGTAAGTGCCTGACAGAAGCTGCTAAACTGAGGAGCAAGACCATCAGTAACTAAGCTACCTGTAACCCGGTATCTTGACTCACAGGTGCGCGGTCCTCTCCTAATGGCAATAGGAAGATCTGAATCATCTAGTATCCCTAACTAAGTCTCTGCTGAAGGTGCCTCACTACTATGGTGATCTGCACTATCAGGGGAGTCAACCAAACTGTCACTGGCATCAGGTACTCCCTCAACTACTTGTGAACCATCAGCTGCTGATGAAAAAGGAGGCCTCTGAAATATAGTGTGATGCATGTGATAGGTACATAATGACCTGTGTAATCTCTCAAAGTCACCCAGGGAGGAAGAATTCATCTGTCTATCAGCTGGAGATCTGGATTGAGAAGTAGACACCTGAGTCTGCATATGAAACAGGTAGGGGAAGAAAGGCAACATTATCACAAGAGCTCCTCTATCCAGTGATTGAGAAGTATGGTGTATCCTTGTGGAAAGTCACATCGATGCTAACATAATGTCTGTTCTGCAAAGGATCATAGCAATGATACCCCTTCTGTGTCCTAGAGTACCTAAAAAATACGCACTTGATAGCGCGAGAAGTCAGCTTGTCACGACTAAGTGACAACACATGGACGAATGCAACACATCCAAAGGTCTGAGAGACACATGAAATAACTCATCATGTGGATGCAAAAGGAGAATCAGTATCTGCTTGTGAAGAACTAAGCGGGGCATCCTGTTGATAAGATAAGTCGTTGTCAGAATGAGTCCCCCCAGTATCTCTACGATACATTGTGATGAATCAATAGTGTACGGGCAATATCCAACAAGTGCCTATGTTTCCGCTTTGTGACTCTATTCTGCTGTGAAGTTTATAGACAGGTGGTATGGTGGACAACCCTACGAGTCCTGTAGAACTCCTTAAGTCTGACAGTGCAGAACTCAAGGGCATTATCAGTCCGCATCATCTTTACTGTGGTAGAATACTGTGTGCTGATCTCCAGAAGAAGAGTTTATATGCATCCTCCAACCTCTGCCTTGCTCTTCAACAAGAACACCCACGTGGCTCTAGATCTACGACAACCAAGTAGTACCGATGTCCCATCCGATCCGGAACTCTGCTCAATCACCATACGTCCATATGAAGCAACTGAAACAATGACGAGGATCTAGGAAAGGTACTAGCTGGAAAAGATGACTGATGGTGCTTACTCAATTGGCAAGCATCACACTGTACAGTATCTGCTGGAGAAATATTTGGTATCACCGTCCTGAGGCAATTCAGAGACAAGTAGCCAAGACGAACATGTCATTATAAAACACTCCCGCTACCATATCGAGTAACTCCTGTAAACAGTTCATGTCCCAGGCGATAAACGCCATTCTCCTTTATACCTCTAATAACAATCCTCCCGGTGAGCTTGTCCTGAACAACACATCCAACATCATCGAATATCACTCTGCAGTTGAGATCATTCGTGATTCTACTCACAGAAAATAGGTTAAGAATTCTGGCACATGCAATACGTCAGACAGCTGCAAACTGGGAGTCATAGGCACCTCCCCCTTACCCCTAACCGGGGTGTATCTGCCATTAGCTACCTGTACAGTCCTCCATAGAGGAACGGATTGTAGCGAGCGGAAGTAGGTCTGATCACCGCACAGATGCTGTAATGCACCAAAGTCGATCAACCACCCTGCTCCATGGTGACTCCTGTACTTCTCCTGGTGCACCGAACTCATACACTGCCATTGATGTCAAGCAAACCACACCCAAAGAAACAAAAGCACATATCTAAATTCCCAAAGAGTCATCCAATAAGGGGAATACACACCTCAAACATTTATCAATAAGGGGAATACACACCCTAAAAAACATACCATAGATCTAGAACCAAGAAATCATCAGTAGATCTGAAACCAAACGCATTCAAACCTACATCCTTATGGAAAGCTTCCTTGGACAAGCATTGGCCTAACCCGAATGCAGGGAAAACACCCAAGACGACCCTCAAAGCAGCAACACTGCCACTACATACCATGCCACTCGCTGCTGACCACGCCGCACCACTGCTACCATGCTGCGTCAGGTGCATGAGGCACAATCGCCAGAGCGTCGCCTGACCAGACCGCGGCCGCCGAAGTGCAGCTTGACTAGGCTGTAGCCGTTGCAACGCCACCCAATCAGACGTGGGCTACTGCAGCGTCGTCGATGCCAATTGTGGCTGTAGAGCGTCGCTAAAGGGTTGGGTGATCGTTGTTGCAGGGAGAGTAAGAGGGGACACGGTGGTAGGGTTCGGGACCTTGGGGGTGGTATACCGAGAGCCACAGTCTAGGACTGATGCTCTGATACCAAGTAGGAAAATAGAATCGATTAATCTCATTATGGGGGGCCCTACACCTCTTTATAAGAAAAGTGGTCCAACGACATAAAGAAATATAAAATAACAAAAGACACCATTTAACAAAAAATATTAAGTATTTTTATATGTTATTTTTGTCCCACTTGTGCTTTTAAGATTACCCACACAAAGGCCAGATTAGATAAGTAAAGATAATAGATCAACTATCCAAAATAATTCTAAATAGTGGATACAAGATATAGATGTATATATGGTCACTATCATTAACTTATATAATCACAATTCCCAATTTTGGAAGAGATGGCAATTTTCCAAGTTAGTCATATGAGACTAACAGCGGACCAAATTTCCGATGGAAGTTCTATAAGGAATGCAGACTCTGGAATTGTCATGTAAATATGGCTACAGAGTTGATCAGTGGAACTGAAATCGTGGAAGTCTTCTTTCGAACAATATCCTTAAAGAAAGAGGCACATGTCCTTATACCTATGACAAGAATTTGTCTAAGTCTGGTCATGTGGATTTGGCAATTCAATGGCTAAGATTTCACAGCGTATGAGATCAATATGTTGAGAAGCCGATTTGCATAATCCAATACAAGATGCAGATGTCTTCTCAAGATGGGCTTCGCATAACTCCAATAGTTGAAGTGGAATTTGAGACTATCGTTATAGCTTTGAAGGTTCAATTCCACCGGTGGTCATTTTGATAGACAGATCACAATAGAAATGAAGGAACTAAATGAACTTGAAGAAATTATCTGGTATGTTTTTCATCCAAAGTATAATGGTAATTTACCCTATTAAAATCCTAGTTTTATGCTACTTTTGTGTGTCTTATTATTTTTATTTTCTTGATAGACTCATATGTAATTTCTCTATCGCTTCTTTATATATAAGAGAAACTAAGGTTTTCTTTTCAAATAAGAAGCTTCATTTTCTCCAACATAGTATCAAAGCAGGACTCCTGATTCTTGAACACTGCCACCACCATTGCTGCTGCCTACCCTGACTCTTCTTTATTTGCATTTTTTTATTTGCAGTTAGAGCCATCAATCAGCATTGCTACTGAAAGAAGTACTTGACCGCTCTTGTGTGTGATAATCAGTTACACATAGGAGACTAAACCCACCAGATGCAAGTAAACAATATTGTATGGTTTCAAGATGATTATTCGAGAATAATTAATCTCAATGGATTGAACAAAGTTAGCAGCACTGAGCAGCCAGTCAACAACACAATCATGCCAGTTCTTTCTAAGATTACACCTGTGCATAATCTACACTCTATGCTAAATCTCAACCCTCTCCACGACTCTCCCTCGCAATAACACTCAACTTTTTCTATCACAACAACCATCCCTTCCATCTCCTCCCTCCTTCCCTCCCATTACCACTCTTTTCTCCCGCTTCCAAATGTCTTCCCAGCAGATCCAACCAACCAGTGCTCTTAGCACATGACACATTTTGGAACCACGTGGGAAGCCCACCTATCATCTGTCTTGCAACAAATGTTTCTCACGTCATAACCCTCACTCAATCATGTCCACCAATTACTTCTCCCAACTATATTAGCAACCACATGTTAACCTATGACTATTTCTTCTCCAATCATCTTCCTTCTCTTTCAGCAAGCCCATATTGAATTCTCTATCCAACTTGCACCAACCCCTCTGTTGCAGCCCTTTATCACTGCTGGATGTCCCTGCACCTAAGCCTACCGAGAACACCTCTTGCCATCTCCTCCATTACCCCAATTCTTCCACTACACCTCCACCATCAATGGTCTAGTGACACTCAACAACTATAGCTTCACAAACAAATCTATAGCAAGTATAGTTGGAGGGAGTAGTAGCCATACAAAGGCAAAGATCCCTTTGTTTTTAATCTTCTAAGAGTTTGCTTTTACTAATGATTATTGTCCATTTATATTCAATTCAATGTTATTTATTTCATATTCAAGGTAGCAAAGTCATAGATAGGAGTAACACCATGACTCATCCACCTTCCTGCTAAATGAATGACAGACCATACAAAGTCTTGCCAACTCAAGAGCATACATCGAAATACATATGAGGGGTCTATATCTTAACCTTGAGAATAAATTGCTAAATGCTCGATCAAATGTCAAGACCTCCAGTTAGGTATTTGGTTGGGACCATGGCAGCGATATAACATATCTGCAATGGCTTGAGTTCCAACAAGCTAACACTCATAGGCATTCTGAAAAACTGTAAGGAAGCATCAATTTTAGCATCTTCGGCATAGTGGAAAGCAATTAGAAAATTGCAAAAGCTTTTATTGTGGACTTGGAGGATACAAAAACCTGCTACAGCTTTTGTCAAACCTACCATCCATGATCAATAGAAAGAACTAAAGACATTTGTTCAGCATGGACTTTGGCAAATCAAAGACTATTTAGACACAGAATCTGATTATGTCATCAAGTCTAAGCAATTTGGAGGATGGAATTAGGTTGCAGGGAATACACCCCATATCATAAGGTTAAAAAATTTTGAAAAAATATCCTCCCAAGGTTATGCAAGGTTATCCCATGTTCAAAAAGACAAATGCATTTAGGTTCTTTAATGGTGACTTAACTTTATTATGGCTGATAGATAAGTTAGTGAGATATATCTTGCTAATAAAGATGATGTCACGTATTTAATTAAATGCATAAAGAAGATAAGTATGACAAATTTCTATTAACTTAAATGGCCCAGACAACTCCAAATTCCAGCACTTTATCGCATTCTCCCCATTCATAAGTATGCTTCAGTCCACTGGACTACGTTCAGGGAAGCGGTTTTCCCTTTAGTAGATGAGATCCTATCCATATTTGTTACATTCAAAGCCTGATTTAATCTGTTAGATTATGATTAACAGATAACGTGCTACCTTGGTGTACAAGAAGTCCTGAAATATATTTAAAAAAACAAAGAAAAAAAGTGAACCACACAAAGACATAGAATCTACATTGGAATCAATGTAATCCTTCACAATGGTAGTAACAACATCTTTATAATTTATTTTTTTGAAAAGGACAACCTTTATAATTTAGTCAATAAATCGAAGTCAGGTTGCTTTGTATGGTGATACTGCCATGAAGCGCAGCTCTATTCACCAGTTTATATGCAAAAGAGAAATCACTTCTTTTCAGAGAGAGAGAGACTGAGATCACCTTGCTGACATCAAGAATAGGAGTATTCTTGTTGACTGCCTGGATGCTTATACCTCTCATAAGATGAATGCCAAACTTCAGGCCCATACCATGGACCTTTTGAGCAATCTCCTTGAAACCATTCCCCCCGCTAGAGGATGGCCACCTCCCAGGATCAGGCATTACCCGTCCCCACTGGTCAATAACATCATATCCATAAGAATCTCTGGATGCTCCCCTTGCAAGCCTCCGGTACCACAGGTAATCCACAACAACGTACTGCAAAACAATTCTCACCCCATGTGTTCCAAAATTCACTTGTTCATAATTCTTTGAAATTGCATTAAGGGCGTACTCATATAAGCCAGAATTTCAAAATAATCTAGATTTTTTCATGGATGGTGGAACACTACATGCTTAAATTCCTTGTAAGACTCAAGATGGAGCAAAATGCACACAAAAGAAATTTAGTTACCTTTCCCATGGAAGGACTAAAATTCATTTCTTGGAAGATAAAATTAAAAGTAATAATATGGGTTTTTAGTGTCCATCTACTAGGTTTTATTTATAACTAATCACTCAAATCAGGATTGTATTAACAGTATTTAGCTTGGGTGTTCCAAAGTCGCCCCCCAACCTTCAAGAATACAATGAAAACCAGATTCCAAAAGTTTTTAGCTACATTTCTTTGCTGTAGCTCAAGAATAAATTGCTGACCTCGTATCCATGCTTGAGCAACCTCTGTGAGACAATATCTGCATTTTGCATGAACTCTTCTTCACTGATGACCCATGCGAATGAATCATATGAGTTCCACCCCCTTGGTGGTTTTTCAGCAACTCGATTTCTGGTTGGCTGTGTGGCCGCAGCTAGAGTTCTGCATGCAGTTATAAGTACTTGGGTCATATTGCTTAGCTAATCATTTTCTTCGAGAGGCTTTTTTTCTCCCCTATTAGTTGATCTAACAATTCTCATAGAAACAATAGTGATGTTGCATGTAGTCAATTACCATATAAGGTTAATGATGTTTAATGTAGACATAACTAAAGAAAACCTGGAAAATAGCTGATCAGTATAACCTCAAACAACTACAAGCTGGTGCTTTATTAGATAATAACTAAATAAAGTACCAAAGGCACAGAGTAATGAAATGTGATGATCAGCTTTGATTCAAAACAAAGAATTCAATGTCTCCTCATCTTGCTATTACACAAACCACAGCAAACCAGCAATAGCAACATTAAAAGTTGTTGCTTTGTGATGGTCTGAAAAATGAAGTCAATAGCAATAATGAGTTTTTCACATAATGGTTAATTAAATGTGTGAGATTTTCAGAAAATCAGGAAAAAGAAAAAAGAAAAAAAATAATAATCCATGCAGCAGCAGCAACTGCAGCAGTTGGTAGGACCCACTGTTAGGCACGTGATGTGTTTGCGTGTGCATTGGAAAAATAGGTTTAGGTTTAGTTGTTTTCCAAATACGTTTTATGCCAACTTGTAGCTAATTTTTGGGAAAATGAGAGCTTAAGCTTTATTTCTCAACCCTTACGGCTCTTACATAGGAGACCCCTTGGGGTAAAAATACAATTAAGTCCACGTAAGACATAAAAAATAGCAAAGACAATAATAATAATAGCTTAGCTCTCAACCGTCCTTATTTAGAGATTTGGTTATTTTAGGAAATAGGATAAGTGATTTGTTAGAATTATGATTTGAATTGATTGAGATTGGTTCTTTATTTATAGAGACCAAATCTCTTCATTTGTTCCTTGAGTTACAATAATATTTTTTACTTCAAAACTCCCTCCTTTCTTCTTCTTCTTCACTACCAACTCCTCTCTCTCCCTCCCTCTCTCTCTCTCTCTCTCCATTATTGAAGAAGGGCTCCATGCTACCCTTCCAAATCTTCACATGGTATCAGAGCAAACTCTCCAGGCCTACTAGCATTAATGCAAGGGAGGAAGGAGCTTGGCTTCACACACAGGATCTCCTTCTTGTGCGAAAAACACATAGAGATCAATTCTGAGTCAAAGCATCGTGTCCCTACTTGTATGGAAGGGAAGTTCTCTCACATACTCCAAGAGAACCTAACGCCTTATGCAGGCTATGTGAAGACATACAAGAAGAGGCTCTCTGACAACATGATCTCTCACATACCTCAAGAGATCCTACCACCTTACACAGGCTTTGTGAGGACGTAAATGCAGAGAACTCATTTTTCGAAGGCAACAATGGCTGATGCAGAGGCCCAAATCATCTACAAACTCCACATTATCCTACTCTACATTATCTTAGAAAGCGCACCAGAAAATCGCAAAGGGACCAAGGCTAAGAAGTAAGAGAAGGAAAATTGCGTAGTCACTTTTACATTCGCAAATTTAGAGAGGCTTTGGCCCTTAATCAAAGAAGAAGAGGATAACTGCGGCCACAGCAACGACTTTCGAGATTGCCAAAGAAGCAACAACTACAAAGGTTGTACGATACTTGCAGTTACACCAGAAGACATTCAAAAAACATTTAGGAGCATGCATGGATGAAGACAATCTCTCTGAAGTTCAAGAAAAAAAAATTCAAACAGGACTTCACCCTTCTTTAGCCTCGACTTGAGGGGGCGTGTTAGCATGGAAATAAAGCCACATGACAAGTGCCATGTGGCAGCAGCAGTTGATAGCCACATGGCAGTGTCATGTGACAACTACAGTCGATAGGCCCACTGTGTGGGCGTGTGATTTGTGCGTGTGTGTGTGTTTTAGAAAAAATTCGTTTGGGTTTAGTTATTTTCCAAATATGTTTTGTTTCACTTGTGGCTAATTTATTGGGTCCTTTTTAGAGATTTGGTTGTTTTAGGAAATAGGATTAGTGATTTGTTAGGATTGTGATTTGATTTGATTGAGATTGGTTCTCTGTTTATAGAGACCAATTCTCCTCATTTGTTTCTTGAGTTTACAATAATATTTCATAGTTCCAAAACTCTCTCCTTTCTCCTCCATAGCCATGGGCCCTCTCTCTCTCCTTCTCTCTCTTCACATGCCATTATTGAAGAAGGAGAGCTCCATGCCACCCTTTCAAATCTTCACACTTTTATTTATACATGGATGACCATTTGGCACCTACGAATACTGAATATAGTTTCCATGTTACTAAATATGCCATATCCTTTCATGGTCAGCCTTAAATGTAGCTTAATTATATCTCTAATCGTACTGATGTGGAACCATAAAAGCAATTCAATTGCTTGAAAATCTCTAGCAATAAAATGATCTATCAACGACAGCCACCTAAATCCACAACCCCACTCTAAACGAGCAACATCCTATTAGCATCCACAAAAACTAACCGCATGACACCAAATTTGACAAATTTAATGTTGGATTTTGTATGCCCTTAGCTAGCCATCTAAATGTTGTAATAAGTTATATTTCATATGAATAAGAATTATAATATTTTCGATGCATAAATTAGGTCCCTTGATTCAAATAGGATGATGTACTTAGCTAGATTGAATAAACTTGATGTGTGTTGGCTAAGAGATTTAAATGGTTTAGATGATTCAATAGTACATCAAAAAATCTGAGTTGGGATGACAACCTTCTCTAAAGGCCATTGCCTAATTAATGTCCTTGAATGGGGATTTAAAACCATCAAGCAGTTTGGATCAAGGAGTTGACTTAATGAAACAAAAGATAACATGAAGTCCATCTCCAATGTTGTCATAAAGATGGTGTATCCATTGACATGAGATAGACATGTGCCTCTATTCACGAACACGTGCACTTGACAAATCAATGGTAGATGTACCCATCTTGGTATTGATACTAAAAAGCCAATGTAGATGGGAGGGAACAGGAGCCACATGATCTCTCGAAGAAAATCACATATATCTACTTCGTAAATGTATATGCCAGATTGAAGGAAAGAGTTTGTTCTGAGTATATTGGGAAAAACAAATTTCACATATTGTTGCAGAGTCCTAATCAAAGTCAAGCACAAAAAAGAAGACATTCCTTTAAGAAAAGGAGATAATCTTCGATCTCATAATACAAAGAGATGTCATAAATAATATGACTCATGTTGGGATGATGATTTTTTAATAGGATTAGGCCTCAGGATTAATATTATCCTCAAAGTGTGAAAGATCCATGTGTATTTGAAATAACTAATCGAGACATAGTACCACAATCCATAAATCTTAAATACTTCATTATTGACGCAATGAAATCAATAATGATTTTGATGGGTTTCTACTTGTAGAAAAATCCTAACGAGTTAAATAACATTTGATTTAACATTTAATTGGACCTAATTTGATTGGGTCTTAATTCAAAAGGTTTAGATAGCCATTAAATGTACTTTGGATATCAAGTCCAAATTGGCCACTTTCAGTTAAAGGTTAATCATGTAAAATTCAAGTATGATTACATCCCAGCCATTGAATTAAATCCAACGATTTCCCATCATATCAAAATTCGATTGAAGCCCTGTAAATATCTCCAAAAGGGAAAAAGGGAAACCTAACAAATCCTTGTTTTTACCACAAGAATTCACCACCACTAGCACAAGGAAAAGAAGGGCATTGCCTTCTTCTCTTGCCTTATTAAATGTCCAGGCTATTGGTAGGACTTTCAAGAGCATCTTTAGAAGCCCCGCTACACTCCTGGACGTCCAGAAGCATCTGTCCTCGACATTCCCTGTTGCTACTAGGCATACGGATCCTTTGGAAGAACAAGAAGTTGTTCTTCTCGCAAGAGGAACATGTGGATCGAGGGTGGATGTCACCCTTGAGTTTTCGTGAAGAAGCTTGTAACGAATAAAGATTTGGTGTTCTCGTCATTGCAGACTTCATCAACCTACCGACAAAAGGGGCTCCTCCATACCAGGACTTATTATAGGAGGCACTACCCATGTGGTGTTATTCTACGCCACCCATAAAAGTAAATTTCTCATCACGTAGGAACCTAAAACATGAGGAAATTAGTTCCTACCATATGATTTCAGTTCTAGGTGTTTTCATTTTAGAGTTTTGGAAAATGTAACTTTGTTTTATTTAGAAAAGGGTCCTTGGCACTCTTTTTATAGAGAGAGCACAAGGGCAAATAAATTAATTACAATCACCATTTACTAAATATAGTCATGACTAAACATGCAAATAACAACTAATCAAATCCTAATTTATTCCCTATGATTTATTTCCTAACACTCCCCCACAAGACGACGCGGGAGACGACGAAGCCTTGGATCCATAAGGTAGTGAAGATCCACTCTTGTCGACGTGGTAGTCCACTCTTCGTGTCTTCAACCCTGGGTGCCCCTTCTTACACGCCCTCACAGAGCCAGTCAACGCTCGGTTTCTCTTAAGGTGCGTGAGAGTGCTGCCTGAACTTCGACATCTTGAGGCAGCTCCTGTCTTCAAATCTTGTATCTTCAACTCAACATATAAGGACCCAACTGAGAACTCAAAACTTTTGAGGGGTTATCGACAAATACCCCAACACTAAATGACTCAACTTTAAAGAATCCAAAAGAAAACATGGACTCAATCATAATTTCTTTTTTTTTTAAACACCAAAGACCTAAAGGCTTTCTCTACCGGTTCCCAGCCTCCGCAGAGGTTCCCAAACCGCTTGAAGGAGAGGGAGTGCAGCTGGACATCAACGTGGAAGAAGGGGAGGAGCAGCAGCATCGGTCCTCCAGGAGGCTCACAGTCCCCTCCTTGAACTGCTCCACACACCCAAACCCTTGATCCGATCTTCCCAGTCAAGGGGCAACGCTACAGTGACCGGGAGGCAGTGGAGGAGCTCTGGTGAGCCGGGGCAAGTCCGAACCACCTTGGTCCAATAGAGTACCTCCCCAAGAACTTGATGGTGCCCTCAAACCCTCAATCGAGCAAGGTTTTACTGTCCAAAACCCCAATTCGATCCACGGTGCTGACCAGTGGCGCTGGGACCTTTTTGGCTCACCAACGATGACTCCAGCAACCGATGGTGGTCGGAGGGGTTGCGGTCGGTTAGTGATGGGTCGGCAACGCAACCCTCCAAGTTTGACGGTGATCGATGGCCGAATGCAGCGTCAGCGAGGCTTTATTAGCCAACGACGAGTAATAACAACAACGAAAGAGAGAAGACGAAGAGAAGTTGTAGGAGAGAAGAGAGCCTCTCCGGTGGCTAGCCAGAGGTCGACGACGCCGCCAGAGGGCCTCCCCCCTCTTGATCTTCTCCTAAACCCTACACCACAAAGATCAGTGACTCTGATACCATATAAAGTTTTGGAAAATGTAACTTTGTTTTACTTAGAAAAGGGTCCTTGGCACTCTTTTTATAGAGAGAGGACAAGGGCAAACAAGTTAGTTACAATCACCATTTACTAAATATAATCATGACTAAATATGAAAATAACAACTAATAAAATCTTAATTTATTTCATATGATTTATGTCCTAACATCATTAATCAATTTTGGGCATCGAATCGATTCGCGTTGAAATTTTTAAAATGCATGTTTTTATGCTTTCACAATGCCGCATAGCAATTCAATTCCATCCAACATTCAGACCTCATAATTTCATGAAATTCACATGTTGTAAAATCCAAAGGGAGCCATTTTTTGTGTTTGACTCTCTATGAATAAATTGGAGAATCCCATAGAAAGTATGGGAAAGAGGTACGAGGGAGGGCTAACCCTTTCTCAAATTTCTTTTCAAATTTCCATGAATCTACTTAAAAATCTATGTTGGAATATTGGTACCTTGACCAGCAAGCTCATGGAGATTGTGGATACAATGGTAAGGAGAAGGATTCAAATTCTTTACCTTCAAGAGACTAAGTGGGTTGGTGAAAAAGTAAAGGAAATCGAGAGAACAGGTTTCAAACTTTGGTATTCAGGAAGGGACAAAGGTAGAAACGGCGGGGGTATTATAATTCATAAGGATTTGAAGAAGAGCGTGGTTGAGGTTAAGAGATTGGGTGATCAAATTATTTTGATAAAATTAATCATAGAAGAAGAGATCTTGAATGTCATTTCAGTTTATGCACCTCAAGTTGGTCTAGAGGAAAAAATAAAGAACAAATTTTAGGGAGAGCTTGATATGATAATTCAAGGAATCTCACAGACAGAAATGATTTGCTTGGGTGGAGATTTAAATGGACATATGGGAAAAGATGCTTTAGAGTATGCAGGAGTGCATGGAAATCATGGTTTTGGTGTTAGGAATGAAGAAGGGAAGACGTTCCTTGATTTTGCTCTGGCTTATGATCTTTTCATAGCAAATACTGTCTTCAAAAAATGGGAAGAGCATTTGATTACCTATAAAAGTGGCTTAACAAGAACGCATATCGATTACTTTGCTTTGAGAAGAAGGGATCATTTATCTTGTAAGGATTGCAAGATTATTCCAGGGGAGAGTTTAACTGCTCAACATCGTCTTTTGGTGTTGGATGTTCATTTGAAGAAGGCAAAGAAGAGAAAATTAGTGTCTAAGAATTTGAGAATTAAATGGTGGAATCTTAAGAAAGAGCAAATGAGATTTAAAGAGAAGATGATGCAACAAAAGGCTTAGGATCTTGATGGTAGTGCTAATGAAATGTGGTTAAATATGGCAAATTGTATTAGGAAGGTGGCAAAGGAGGTGTTAGGCATGTCTAAAGGAGGTGTTCTAGGACAAAAGGAGGCTTGGTGGTGAAGTGAGGAAGTGCAGGAGAAGCTTAAAATTAAAAGAGCATGTTTTAAAGCCTTATATCGAGATAAGACCGATGAAAATATGGAAAACTACAAAAGAGCAAAGAAAGAAGCAAAGAAAATAGTTAGTGAAGCAAAAGGAAAAGCTTGGGAGCATTTTTATAAGAAACGTGATTCTAAAAAAGTTGAAAAAGATATTTTCAAGTTAGCTAAAGCAAGAGAGCGAAAAGCAAAGGACCTTACGCATGTAAGATGCATCAAGGATGAAGAAGGAAGGGTGCATATAGCTAGTGATGATATAAAGACAAGATGGAAAAGGTATTTTCATAAGCTATTTAATAAAAAATAAAAGAATGATATCATCTTAGGGGAGTTAGTTAACTCAGAAGAGTATGTGAATCGATCATGTTATCGAAGGATACAAAAGAAAGAAGTAGAAGAGGCTCTGAAGATGATAAAAAGTGGGAGGGTTGTTGGGCCTGATGATATTCCTATAGACGTCTAGAGAATGACGGGAGAACGGGGTATAACTTGGCTCACAAATTTATTTAATAATGTGTGGAGAGGCAAGAAGATGTCAGAGGAATGGAGGAAAAGTTTTGTGGTACCTTTATACAAGAACAAGGGTGATATACAAGATTGTTCCAACTATAGAGGTATTAAGTTGATGAGTCATACGATGAAACTTTAGGAAAGAATAATTGAAAGAAGGGTGAGGCAAGTCTCTATGGTAACTGAAAATCAATTTAACTTTATGCCAGGCAGGTCTACTATTGAGGCAATACACTTCTTGAGACGTATGATGGAGACATACAAAGTGAAGAAAAAGGATTTACATATGATTTTTATTGATTTGAAAAATGCCTATGATTCTGTCCCAAGAGATATCTTGTGGAGAATTTTGGAGAAGAGACAAGTGTCAATTATATATATCAACCTCATAAAAGATATGTACTATGGAGCTGCAGCTTGTGTAAAGACTAAGGATGATTTAACAAACTACTTTGATATCACCATTGGTCTGCATCAAGGTTCGACTTTAAATCCTTATCTTTTTGCCTTGGTTATGGATGAGTTGACGAAGCATATCTAAGTTGAGATGCCTTGGTGTATACTTTTTGCTGATGACATTGTGTTGGTTGATGAGACAAGAGATGGAGTGAACGGAAAACTTGAGTTTTGGAGAGAAGCCCTAGAAGATAAAGGATTACGCATAAGTAAGACGAAGACTGAGTATATGGAATGTAAGTTTAGTAGTAGAGGGAACAACGAAGGGATTGATGTAAAAATTGGAGAAAAGTGCATTCCAATGAAAGATATTTTTAAGTACTTGGGATCCATTTTCCAACATGATGGTGGAATTGATGGAGATGTTACACATAGAATTAATGCAGGGTGGTTGAAATGGAGGGGTGCTTCTGGTGTTCTCTGTGATAAGAGGGTTCCTTTAAAAGTCAAAGGAAAATACTATCGAGCTGTCGTAAGACCAGCCATGTTATACGATTCTGAATGCTGGGCTATAAACTATAGACATATACAGAAGATGTCTGTGGCAGAAATGAAGATGTTAAGATGGATGTATAGTCATACAAGAAAGGACTGTATTTCAAATGAATTTATTAGAAACAAGGTTAGGGTGGCACCGATAGAGGATAAAATGAGAGAGGCCCGTCTAAGATGGTTTGGACATTTACAAAGAAGGCCACTAGATGCTTCAGTTAGGAGATGTGAGAAGTTGGAGGCTGAACCCGCTAAGAGGGGGCGAGGAAGACCAAACAAGTGTTAGAAGGAAACTATTAAGTGTGACTTCAATTACTTTAATTTAAGTCCTAAAATGGCTGAAAATCGATCTATGTGGAGGCAAAGAATCCATATAACCGACCCCACTTAGTGTGGGAAAAGACTTGGTTGTTGTTGTTGTTGTATACTTACAGCTCTATACAAGTATGTGATAAGATTTTCATTTCCATGGGCAAACCAAATGAACAAACACCAATCCATGACAAGAACCATTCATCAAAATTTTGTCGGCATGATTGAAATTTCCTCGAAATAGTCAAAATTTCATTGACGTACATGTAAATCAACACCTACACCATATTGAAATGTCCTATGTCCAGAATGTGGCATTTCGCTGGCATGCCAACAACATTTCAATCACTCAAGGGACTGCCACGTGCACAAATGAACATCAACGACACCATAACGTCAAGATATCTCTACTTTGTATAAGATATATCACCCATGGGATTTAATCCCATGACCAATATTTCTGGGATAGTAGTACTGTAGTACACCCTTGGAGGTTGTCTATAAGTTTTGACTGGTAATGAGCAAACATACAGAAGCCTGAAAAGGGGAAATAACCAAAAAGTGTAACAACAAATGCATGTTGCTTTATATAATTATATGAGAAGCAAAGATTGAAATGGAGAATATCTTTCCTCTTTAATGAACAAGTCACTATTCAAAGCAAACATTGTTCCAAGAAAATAATTTAATGTTCTGGTTTCAAATTTATTATAGACTATAAATTCCAAAAGGAAAAGGCAGGAGTTGAGTGGTGAGTGGAAATACTTGCACATGCCCTCAGATCATGACACTCATGGATCATTCGTGCACATTATAATGATCTAGGGCATGCAACTAACTTTAAGGGCTAGTTTACGTTACGAAATGTATTCCACGGAAGAAAAACTTGCAAGCAAGAGATATCCCATGTTGGTGTTTACGTGTAACTTGAGATAATTCTTGGGAAGTGTTTACGTGAATAAGGAATAAGGTGAGAATAAGTTGGAGATGGAAAATTAAGGTGTTTACTTGAAAATGAGGGATGAAAGGTGGGATAAGTTGTCAAAAGACAACTATACCCCTAGATTGGTGGTTATGTTAGTTAGTGGATTTTTTCTTTTTTTAAGTGTAAGGGGGAAGGGGAGAGCAAATGCGGAAAGAGTGCGAGGTGCGAAGGGAGAGTTACAAGAGATTAGGGCACAGGATAACTCATCCCTCACCCATACCCAAGTTTAAGGAAACTTGAGTTTAGGGTAAAATACGGGTTCACTTATTTCCTTTCGTAAACACAGGATATCCCGCAAAAATGTGTGGTTATCCCACGATGTAAACGAGCCCTAAGGGGATTTGATATTGTCTAAGGCTACGTTTGGATGAGAGATAGAGTTTGCCCCTAGATAAAATTTAAGATGGGATAAGTTTCAATAGTGTCGGTGTAAGTGGTAAGACAGTGAGTGTGGATATAACAGATAAGTTTGATGTGATTTAAATATAGATGAGAGAGTTATAGTTTATTTGTTTTATATTTAATATTAGGTTTTTTTATTATTGTTTTGTTGGAAAGTGAAGTGAAATTTAGATGTAATGGGTGAGTTAATATGCTGTGTATAAAAATTTGAGGTGGCATTTTATCATAGCCCATGGCATTATTCATGACATTATTCATCCTATCAATGCCACATCACCTAATCAACATTTTTTATTTCACACCCAAACACAACCTAAAGGATTGCACAAGAATTAAACAACTTATACTTGACTCTACCTCATGTACTGTATAAACTTACAAAAGGTGACCTCTGTTTATATAGGGGAAATCTCATATCATCTTTTCTAGCACCCCTCTTTCATTATGTATATATTGTTAGGAATTAATATGCAATTAACCCAATAATAACCAAATGATGGGATTAAAGCTAACCCAAGTATAAGTGAATCAATACCAACAAGTATCGGTACTTGATATCAGTACCGGTATTGTTGACTTTCAATCTTGCAACTCATATTCAAGTAGTACCGGTACTCATGAATGAGTACTGATACTCGAAGAGTACTAGTAAACCCCTCAGGACTTATATGATCCCAACAAGTACTGGTACTCAATGAGTACAGGCAAGATCTTACATGATCTGGGGCACTACACCAGTACCCACTGTATACTGGTATTAGAGGTTAGTACCGATGTATGTTAAGCGCTAGATGAGACCCTAGGATCACAAGTCTTCATCTGTAACCAACATGTACCAGTACTGATGGTTAGTACCAGTACTTGTGACATACAGTTTCATGCCACATAATGAACCCATATCCACTCAGCACCAGTACTAATAATAAGTACTGGTACCTAATGGTTATAGTGCATAATCCTGTATATAACTAGTATCGGTACTAGTGAATAATACCGATACTCAGAGCAATTACAAGTGTGAATCTAGGTTTTCAGTGGTCAATCATATATCAATCTAACCTAATTCATGAGCGATTCTATAATCTATGAAACATCATAAGACAAGCATGACATCTTCTAGCATATCTATGTGTGCAAATGACCATATAAAAGCAAGAGATTAGCATCCATACCTGTGTTCAGAGCCATGGAAAGTTGTGATGATTGCAACTAGGTCTTCCAACACCTTAACACGACCCAAATTTGAGGAGTATTAATCTGACAAGTTCTGCTGCAACAAATTGAGACCTGATCTCCTCCCTTATCTTTGCACTCTCTCTTGCCGATGGGGTGTAGCAAAATGAAGAGTCATACCTCTTTTGTGCTAAGGGCTAGGGACCATAACTCCCCCCTTAATACAAATTAATCACCATTAATTTGTATTTGATCATTTGTAATTTTGCCCATCAAAGAAAGGCAAATGACCCACAAGTCTCTACATACATATTTCCACATCTCTAATGATACACCAAAGCCCAAGATTTTTATTTGATCACTTTTAATATGGGCCAAATTGATTGACAGCTATGAATGTATGATTATTTACACATATTAGTCCATCAATTGGACTAATGTTCCAACACATATTGCATTCTCATATGTCCTCATAATGAGTCTTCAACCTGCAATAATATCGAGTATATACCATTTGTAGCACAAGCTCTTAGCACACTTCACCATCTCCTCACAAGTGAGCCTTTTGATGGGTAGACCTGCGCCCACCCTCATTCCAGTGATCCAAAGGCAACCATGGGGCCTCTACCAAGCTACAACAATCCCTACAATCATTCCCATTCACCTCCTCAAGTTCTTATCATCAGAGATACCAATGTACTTCACAATTGTGACCTTCGTCCATAGCTCATCGCGTAAACCGAAGGTGAAGATGGAGACAAACCGTGCCTCCATCGTTGGAACTTGGTCTTGGAGTAACACGATCTCTTATTGTAGCCACACGATCACTTGCAAGTTGAAGCATGCCCAGTGCTCGTGGCCTCTTACTAGAGTTGCATGATTACTTGCAAGCTAAAGAATGCCTAGTGCCCATGGCCTCTTGCTATAGTTGCATGATCACTTCAAGCTTCTCCTTCATACATGGTGACTTCTGACATGTAGTAAGCCACAGAGAGTCAAGCTCTAATGCCAGGTTGATGTGAGCATCCGTTCTTACACCTTGGAAGTGTGGAGATCAACGGACAAGAGGAGGTGATCAGGGTGTCTTAACACCTCCCTATTGTCCATGGTTTAAATCTAGCAGACACAACAATGTGTAACAAAAGAAAGAAAGCCAAAAATGGAATGGGGATCTCATGCCTTTAATTCATATTTTCACACCTTACATATAGAGATGTTAAACAAAACAAAGAGCGAGGTGGAGGGGACAACCTCCACAACTCACATGCACAACACCGCCCTTCCCAAACCTGTACCACCACACAACAACCACCAAAGCGCCATAGACCAAGGGTCAAAGCACCAAACTAGCACCATGAATGACCGACTAACCCATTACCCATACAGATGTACAAAGCATACCCTCTACTCCCACAAATACAACTCATGCATAAGCACCCATGTGACATATGATTGTGGCATACATACAACTACCACATCTCCCTATGCACGTTGCATCCATCACTCATGCATTTCTTCCTATCCTCACTACTTCTTACCTAGACATGAATTCTTCTTATCTCCATTGGATTTTACTTGCACTTGCAACTCAGTCTCAAGCGAATCCCAAAATCACCTTAGTCTTCTTCATGATATGTGATCAGCCATCCTCAACTTCCTCTACAATGTTCTTAGGCACCGTTCAGTTGAGGGAAATCCTCTGGGATATCCCCCGATCAGAGAGATGAGGGTGAAACAAACCTTCAAAGGAGTGGGATTCAACTCAACCTACTTCATCAACATCTATTAAAATATGCCTCTCAAATTATCCCATTACATCATATCAACACCAATATATATTATAATATACCCACCCTAACATACTATATCCACTAACATATATTCACCATATCAACCCATCCCACAATGATATCATAATATTAAAATATCACACACTAACATCACATTACGTTATCAATCATTTGTGTCCTACTACATATCCCATCCTCCAAAACAAACACCCGACACAACTTATCCCTTCACCTATCTTATCTCATGACAAACTTATCCCCCAACCAAATGCAGCCTTAGTGGACCAATCATGGTCCCATTCCATTAACATCCAACGGCTCCTCAGGGAATCAGGAACTTGAATGCCTTCAGATGATGGCAGGAAATGTTCAGACAAGCGTGGCTACTGATCCTCGGAAAGTCAGATCAACAAAACCCATTTAAGAAAATAAAAAGAAAAACGGATAAAACCAAGATGATGGGAACTTTTCTCTCCAAAAAAAAAAAAATCAATCGACGTTACCACCCAATGGTTCATCTTGGTTCCAAAAGGAAGTGGCAGGAATCACTCGTATTACAAAGGCATACAACCAAAGCCCATTGCTTTATGAAATTAGACATGCCAAAAATGGGCACTCTCTTCTTCCTGGACTTCAAAAAGCAGCTTTGATACCTTCATCTTTTAAAACGTAATGGAACTAAAAGAACCCAAATTTGTCGCAGTCCCGAGCAACACAAAAACAAGCAAACCTCCAGCCATGGCAAAGCATCGACAAGAGAAACGATCGCTGCATGTAGGAACAGCGATATTGAAAGAAACCATCAGTGTAAATGGAGAGGAAGCGACCTGCAAGAGGAGATGGATAGGTAGAGGAAGAGCAAGAAGGCGAGAACTCCCATCTGCAGGGGAGCACTTGTGAAGGCCATGGAGGACATGGAGGAATGCGGCACTTTGTGCATGTGAGACCTGCTCTTGACTTGTGTAGTAGTGGGTTTTCGCTGAGTGAGAGTGTGGAAATTGGGATTTGGTTGTTTTTTTTCCCGAAGCATCAGATGAAGATCATGACTCGCGATCCTCCCCAAAATTAGAGCTGTTGTTTTGCTGATCACCAAGGCGGGGAGCTTGGTTGTAGTGGGCAGATCAAGGACACGTGCACATGGCGCCCTCTACATGTGTCCATCTGGTATGAGCTGCCTAACAGTTGAATCTGGGGAGTAGGCTGAAGGAGAGAGTAGGGATAGAGAGATGGGGGTAGAAAGATAAGCATAGGATATCAAAGATGGGAATAGATGCATCCGTAGATTAAAATAAAAATTAAATCTTTAGAAAAGTTATTTTCACGTGGAAAATGACAACAAGGAGTCCCAAAATTTATCAAATAGATTTTTGAAATTTTTGTAAGTTTTTTATAAGAAAATTATCACTTAAATCTTTATGTATCAAAATTAAGTCTACGTATTATTTTTTATCAAACAAATTAAATTTAACCATCTCTAAAAGTCTGCTTGTCTCATCAATTTTAAAGGTTAAGTTCAACCTAAATCAATTATCATTAAGTCGAGCTTAGCCCACTTGGTAATAAATTAGAATACCGATCTTCACCTTTTGACCCACAGGCTTGTTAGTTTGTGTATTTGTTAAATACAACCAACTCATTGAACAAGTGAATTATAAATCTATCTACCAACCCATGTATTTAGTTTTTTCTTTTTCTGATAGATAACTTATTTTTCTGGTTGACTACCAATTGCTTTAAGATGGCTTTCTATAAATGGAAAATTTATGTAAATAAATTATGGCATACCCAAGGAACACACATTTGTAGGAAATTTATGTGCTTGATATGGGCGTAGGAGTAGATGGACAGTACAACCAAATGTGAGAAGGAAATTGTAGTTTAGATGTGTTTTGTAAAGACAAAAATAAGGATTTTGGTTATTTAAGGTTGTGGTTGTCAGCCTATTATTGAGATAAGCTGCAGTTATAAAGGCAAAATGACAAGGGGTCTAGCAGTGATGCGTGTGTAAGAAGGGTAAAACTAACATCTACAATGTGACAAATTTTGCGTTTGGCGGCACTGTTTTGCTCATGGGTAGGGGCAAGAAATTTGATGAGTAATTCCCTTTTGTTGAAAGAATGCTCTAAGAGCTTGATATTCTTCACCTCCATCAAACTGGAAATTTATAATTTTTATGTTGAATTGACATGTAACCATGTTATAGAAGCTAGTAAATACAGTTGCAACTTCACGTTTGGTTTTCAAAAGACTAAGGCAAACATATTTGGAGAAATTATCAATGAATAACACAAAATATTTGTAACCAAATTTAGAACTACATGGAGCAGGACCCAAATATCACGAAAGACCAACTCAAATGACACAATGCTCCGTGTACATGTAATAGGTTGGTGAACTTTGGTAAGTTTTCCCAACATACACGACAAACAATTACTAGAAGAAGAAGAAATATACAGAAGGTCAAGACTACGCAAGATGTTGTTCACGATCTTAGGCCGAGGATGTGCCAGATAGTTGTGCTAAAGACACCAAGAGTCATGAACCACAACAAAGGCATATGGTGGAAATGGAGATAGAGTAGGATTGTTGGGGCAAACAATAGAGTCCACCATCATTGACTCCATGGAGAAGTATTTGAGACGTGTGACGGTCCTTAGTGAAGAATAGACTATTAGTAAAGTCAATAGAACATTTATTATCTTTGCAGAATTGGTGAACTAAAAGTAAGGACTTAGAGGCTTGAGAGGTATAAAAAACATTTTTCAGAGAGAAGGAGCAAGTGGGATAAGAAAGCTCCGAGGCTTGAGAGGTACAAATAACATTTTTCAGAGAGAAGGAATGAGTGGGATAAGAAAGCTTCTTAGAACCTATGTGGATGATTCTCATACCTTGACCATTGCTGACATTAACTATTTCAAACCCTCGATAAGGCTTAGAAGTGGGGAGGTTCTGAACATTGTTGGTGATATGATGTGATGCTCCTCTATCAGCATACCAATTTCGTGAGCTGGAATGAGAGGAGAGGTTTCCATGAGGTTGGCCTATGGTGATTGTACTCTTCCTTGTGATTATTTAAGGTAGAGGCACTTATAGGGATTGTGACCTGCCACCCCATAGACAAGGTATGGGGAATGTTTGTTATTGTTATAACGACCACGTCCTCGACCTCTTCCACGAGAGACATAGAGAGCTCGTTGGTTGGTGCAGAATTGAGCAGTATTGGCGGTCCGGGTGAGCTCGCTAACTAGTGTGGAGTTCTGTTGGAGACGAATTTCATGTGCAGTGAGAATACTTTGTAACTCTGCATAGTTGACAGCTGTTGGTCGAGAGACAAGAGCAGCTACTATATCACTATAATCACTACCCAGGTTTTGAAAGATGATCGCATTAAATTCAGCTAGATCGACTTTGTGGCCTACAGCAGAGAGCTCATTTGACAGATATTTTGCTTTACGCAAGAAGGTTTGAATGCTATCCTCTCCTTTTTTATAGTGCTTGGAGTTACATACGAAGCTGAAGAATTTGTGTATGTGAAGGAGCTACGTATGCTTCCTTAAGAATGTTCCAGACATATATACTGGTGTTAAGTCCAATGACAGTAGGAAGAACATTTTCAGACAGGAATGCAATGAGCCAACTAAGAAGCATTTGATCTCGGGCATGCCATGCCTGAGCTACTGAATCATCTGTAGTTGTGGCTCCATATGAGTTAGTGGAAGAGGAGCCGGCTGCTACTACTGGGGGACAATTATCAGTTCCTTCAATGAGGCCAATGAGGCCATGTGATCGAAGTAGTGGGAGAAGTTACGTCTTTCACAAAAGGTAATTGGTGGGACTCAACTTTAATGAGAGGAAATGATGTGCACTTGGTGTTGTGGATGAGGAGGCCACAGAGTTCATTGTCGAGGAGGCCATATTAGCAAGAGCCAACTGAAACAATAGGAAGCTGTTATGAACGCGTGCCCCAGACGTCTTTTAAAACGTCTGGGAGGTGGGCCAAACGTCGGACCAGACGTCTGGAATCACTTCCAGATGTCGTATCAGACGTCTAGGATCGTTGCCAGACGTTTGTAAATCTGTTATCTTTGACACGCGCAGCTGCAGATTCCCCTGCTGCGCTCCTTCTCTCTCCTCGCGCGGCCTTAAAAGGCCACGCGCTCTTCCGTCACCACCGCCTCCTTCCTCTTCTTCTTCAACCAGTGAGCGCGAGCAAGCACGAGGTTGCAGCGGCAGCGGCGGCCGCAGTGAGCTCGGAGGAGGTGCTGCGTGCGAGAGCGGCGCTCAGCCGTGAGGGCGAGCTCGCCGGGGCTACCAGGGCCGGCCGGCGGGGAGCGCAGCGGGCGCAGGGCGACGGGGGGGGGGGGGGGGGACTGCTGCGGTCCGAGCAGCAGGCGCACGAGGTGCGACGAGGAGTGGCGTCGCGAGCGGAGGCGAGTCGCGGCCTGATTCTGGAAACATTTCCAGAATCAGACGTCTGGGCTGATAGCCAGACGGCGGGGGCGACGTCTGGAAGACCATCCAGACGTCTGAAAGGTGAGTTCTTCCGTCTTATTCCTTCCTGTCGACTGACCGTACTGAGAGAGAGAGTCGGGTGCGCGCAGGCTCGGTGATTCGCCATCCAACGCGAATCAAACGTCTGGCTGTAGTACCAAACGGCAGGAGCAACCTCCAGACGTTCGGGGTTACCATCGGACATCTGGGAACTAGGCCAGACGTCCCCGCAGGCTTCTGGACGTCTGAGAAACCACGCAGAACAAGGTAATTCTCTGATCCACTTTTTAAGACGTCTGGAAGAAGTTCCAGACGTCTGATTTTGCACAGTGTCGTCGTTTTCGACCCGTTGAGGGCCCGTTCGGGTTCCGTTTTCCGCGTTTCGAGTTGCGTTCTTTCCGGAATTAAATCATCTACCCGTCTACAGTAGCTATACACTATTTTGAGACACTCCTTGTGTTTGATCCTTATGATAGGACCTCGTTCCGTTGCAGTCTTGGGGGTCGCGGAGGCACGCGGGATTCCCGATCACTCCCCCATTACTCCCGTCGTACCTGGTAGAGTGGCTTTTAAGTATTACCTGTTAAATTATGGAATCATAAATAGAACCTAGGACATTGCATGAATCCTAGGAATGAAAAATATATTGAATGATAGATCCTAGGTGTTGCATGAATCCTAGGGCTGGAAAACTAGATTGTATGATAGATCCTAGGATACAGCATGAATCCTAGGACGGGAAAACTAGTGGAACAGATGAATACTGCAGTCTTGGAAAAATGGAAAGGAACAAATAGCTGCCTGTAATTGAATTAACAGCTGCCTGTTGAATAAATAAACGTGTTTGAGAACATGGATTGTGATAACGTGAAACTGGAAGGTGAAACTTAGACGTTTTGAGCTGAAACCCTACGGGGAAGTAGGAGTAGAACTCCTGGAAAGTGAATGGAATAGAATTGGGGAAGTGAGCTGGCCCTTGAGTACGGAGTAGCAAGGAGAGCGATTGTCCCCCTGTTTAGTGCAGAGCTGAGCTAGCCGCCCCAGGGACCCGGGGTTAGGACTGGCCACTCTGTACCGACTTGCTGGCCCTCGTGTACGTAGTACCGAGGAGAGCTACTAGTGTAGGGAGGTACTAGCTACCCCACAGGCCCCGGGATTCTGCTAGCCTCCCACACCGACTTGTTAGGCCCACTGGGGCAAACCAGGGTAGTCAGGAGAGGGTGCGCGGACTGTGGAGGGGCAAGGCCCCTGTTTGGTTACTGTGGAGGGGTTGGACCCCTGTTACTGAGAGGGCTCTGCCCTGTACTGGTTCCGTGCTGTGCTTTGGGCGCACTCGTTAACGGAAACGACTGACCGCGTGCCAGTGCGGGTTAGCTACCCGTGCGTTTACCACACGTGCCGTAGTCACCGTTACGTCTGTCAGTGACCTTGGGGTGGTTGACTGAGAGTAGGATCACCACGGGGGACTCTCCCGGCCAGGAGAGCACCACGTGCTACTTCTACTGTTCGGAAAAGACTGCAATCAAGATCGTTCCCACAAGAAACATTCGAGATCAAGTGAAATATCTGAGAAATAGATAAATCGTGAGATAATTGAAAGACTTAAATAAAGTAACAGAACTTAACAGCTACTGTACACTCTACTATTTCTTTAGTTTTAGTTGCCACTCTACTCAGCGTTTTGCTGACGTGTTACACTCGTTACCTTTCAGGACCAGGTGTTGAGCAACCAGGGTCAGCAGCTGCAGAGGACGCTGGGCCAAGTAGGGTCCAGTAGAGTTACCACTGTTTCTTGTACCTCTTTTTGTTCCGTTATAGTGAGTAGTGTTGGTGCTAAAGCACCACGATCATTTGTTTTGATGATAACAAAACACGTGTTATTTAACATTTGCAATTTGAGTCCTAGATTTCAGGTCAATTGCAAATGAGGACGTGTTTAGACGGAGTTCGAGCTCGCATCCAGGACGGATTGGAGGAGCTTGACGGAAAACAGAGGAGCTTCGCGTGGAGCGAAAGATTGAAGATGGAAGGAAATGAAGAATAGGATAGATTTCCTTCATTTGTACTTGTTGTATTTTTCGTTTCTTTTGTTGCTCATTATTTCCTTAAATATTTTATGTTAAAGAGCCTCAAAGAACCCTAACAGTAGTCCTACGAACACCGGCACAACCCTAGGATACTTAGGTTTTCTGTAGAATACTTAGAAAACCAATATAGGGTTCAAACAGACTTTCCAGACGTCTAATTCCCAAATCAGACGTCTAATAATGTATTTTAAGACGTCTGACTGTTGTTTCAGACGTCTGATAACTGTTAGGCTGGACATAGTTAGTTCTGTCTGATGAAATCAGACGTCCAGACCTTATACCAGACGTCTTAGAAGACGTCTGATGGATTTGCCAGACGTCCAATTAGTGGACCGTTGGCTGACTTAGCAGACACTCAAGAATATGACCGTTAGAGCCTTATCAGACGTCCTTAGGCCTTTCCAGACGTCTGATAAATGACCGTTTTGCCTCGGCTGACCCAAAATCTCTTCTCAGAGATTTTCTAGCTGTTGCAACGTTTGGAAATCAATTCCCACAGTAAAAGTAGGTTTCCAGACGTCCAGACATAGTGCCAGACGTCCTGCATGTCGTCTGATGGACTTGCACAAAAACCCTGTTTAGATCTGATCCAAGTCAGGGAGAGACCCGCCCAAAATCAGACGTCTGACCTTTGAATCAGACGTCTTATAGTGAACTTCAAGACGTCTGATGCTAGAATTAGACGTCTGATAAGCCTGTCAGAACAATGATTGTTCCTGATTTCGGGCTGATTCACTTGGGCTTTGTACCCAACGGCTATAGAACCCTTTCTAAGCCTTCCAAAGCCTTCCTAAGTCCTCTATAAATAGAGGGGAGCCTTTGTAACACAAAAACAACATAAGAGACACTTAGAAACACACTTGGATACACTTAGCTACACACTTTCACACTCTTGTGTCCAAGAAGCTCTTGCTCTCTAAGCTCAAGTTCTACATCTTGAGAGCATCAAACCGTTGCGCACCCGCTCTCCCGCCGTTGTCTACGAGAGCAAAGTTGCGCCGTTGCGTGGCTCACGCACCCGCGTCATCGTCGACGCACTCCTTGCAAAGGGGAGTTTCCTAAATCCTATAGAAGCTTAGGTTTATTACTTTGTTGGCTCTATAGGTTTGTTGTTTTATTTTACCTTTGTAATTTGGTTGGGTATTCGCTTTGCGAATTCCCGTCTCCTTCGTGGGACAAAATCCTTCTCGTGGAGAGAAGGGGTTGAGGAACGCTACCCTCGTACTTGTAGCGTGGTTGTACTGAGGTTGAATCACCCTCGTTTAAAGTGATTCGTTTAGTGGATTTTGATCAACTAGGTTGATCGGAAAATCCTAACTCGAGAGGGTTAGGTGGTGGTTTTTACCCGGTTTGGGTTTCCACCTAAAAATTCCTGTGTACATTTTGTGATTGCTTATTTTTGTGAGATTGCTTTATATATATTTTATTTCCGCATTTTATTACGTCACCCCTCCTAATAGGGAACTTTCAAGTAGTTCTTGTTTCCGCTGTACTTTTCTTTACCTGCAGTTCATATTTAGTTATGAATGTTGTTCTACTGTTATGGTGGTATATACTGTAGTAGTTTCTTTCCTTACTGGTGTATTTTATTACTGTTAGTTATATTCATGTTTAATGTGGTTTATTTTACTGCTCTTTTGGACACTTCCTCGTTGGACGACTAGGTCTTGGGATTAGTTGAGTCGGTCCGGTTCTCGTGTCTCGTAGGGGCTCGGGAACCAGGTCATTACAGAAGCTACTAAAGAGAACAGTAGCGAGAATGAAAGGCCCTTGCTATCTGGAAGTGACAAGGGGAGACGTGTAATGAAGAGCGTCTTGTAAAGTGAGGAGTATAGTGAGGTTGAATATATGGAGCCACTACAGATGTAACACAGCATGCATAGGGATGAGAACACCCTAGGCAAATGGGACAATTTGCTGGGAGTAGTTGAGCAGCCGCATGCGGAGTTGTGAGATGAAGTGCAGAACTGACGTAGATTGTTGTTGTTGGTGGTGTTGTGGCGAGTTCCGGCAAGTTTGGTGGCAGATTGTATATCACCTCTAGAATAGCTATCAAATAGAAGTGAGCTCTTTCGTAATCAGAGGGAAGTCGGGGACACATGTGTAACTCCGCAGGAGGTAAGGAGGGCGAGAGAGAGGTCGACGAGGCGGGAGAGGGGCCTCTGTAAATGAGATACTCGGAGTTGGTTAAGACGAGGCTTGGTGAGTTGTTGTCGATGATGGGTGGAGGAGAATGGTGGCGAGATGGACCAACCGGAGGTGAAGGTGGGGTTGTGCATCGATAGTGGAGGTTGAAGGGCAAGGTTGGCTAGAAAGGGAGGTTAGCGGAGATGGGAGGGTGGCAGTTGTCGAGGAAGGAAGGACTAGATTAGGTTTGGTATTGGGTGAGAGGGCGAGTTTGGGCATGGGTGTTGCACGAGTATTCGAGTTTGTTGTGGTTTCAGGTATGTGTTGGGGTTCGGGTTATTTGTTGGGAAGGGGTATATAGGGTGTTTTGGCATGGATCGTTAGGGTTGTATGGTGGATGTTGGGCGCGGGGAAAATGGGGCCGAGATGAAGCGGTGATGTGGTGGGAAGTTGATGGGCTCGGGTGATCGTAGAGGAGATTTGCTTCGTCGAAGCATAAGGATGAGGTTAGGAGAGGCAGAGGTAGGTGCAAAGATGGGTTCGTCGTGCATAAAGTTGGATTGCACATGACTGGAGAGGATGGCCGGGTGACAACGATGCTACGTGCACAGTCGTCGAGTAGGAGCAGTGATGTCGATCCTTGAGTAGAAGCTCAATCGAGGCCAGCAAGAGGGAGCAGGAGCGGCGGTTATTTGGGATTGGGTAAGGGTAGGGAAGGCTCTGATACTATGTTAATGTAAATTTTCCAGCTCAAAGACTTTAAGTCTCTCTTATTATATATTTATAACAATCGTTTATAAGGTTTCAATCGATTCTAAGTCGTTGCGAATTCTTAGCGATTTGACCCAATTTGTTACAATCATTCCCAAGTTCTAAGGGATAGAATTGGTTTTGGTTTTACAAAGTAATCTTAAATATCCAAGATTTGAACATTCATTAGCAGCATGTGTATGTTTGAAATAAATAGATTAATATCTAAGGGCAAAGCCAATAATTTATGATAGAGGGGCCAAAGTACCATGCAACAAGATTATAATTAAAGACACTTGCAAATATTAAAACTATAAGTAATTATAAGAACTAAAGATATACGAGGTTTTGGAATGTCATACATCTTCCATTGAAGTTACATTCAATATTTTCTCAATACATAAAAGTTACCAACGATTTGTTAGATATCAAACTTTTATGCAATCTCGTTACCGATACATAGAGCCAAGGTAAGGCATGGTCAATGTGGCAAGCTTGGTGGAGCTGCGATAAAGGATTTGTTAGTGACTGATGGTGTTGCGGAGCTATGATAGGTTGTAGTGTGGCATCGTAAATTGACATTAAGCATTCAAGAGTTGTGATTTTGGAGGAAGGATGGTGGGCACAACACAATTGAGGTTTTTTTTTTTAATTAGGAATGTAATACATGGATTTACAATATACTACCTACCTCAAAGAGATTAGAAGAGAAGATGCGATCATCAGCATCAACAAGGATGGTAGATTGCAATGATCCATTTGCTTGACAAAAAGAAGAAGAAAATCCCAACAAGTTAATTGTGAAATATGTTGGGCATAAAAAGTTATTCCACCATCTTAGGACCTAAGCAAACACGTTCAAATAAACAAAAAATTAATAATTATTAGAAACCTTTGTATTCATTAATATTTAGGAGAATTTACCTGAAAAAAATAGATACAAATTTTGATAATTGTAATAGCCATTTTATAATATGGCATGTTAGGTGAACTTGTAAGTTGCAGTAAGATATACGTTGGAAAGCATTGATAGGGAGGGTGGTGGGAATTATTGGAGAGAGATTTATAAGAAATAAAAAGCATAGGTCATGTGCACTTTTGTTTCATTAAAACAAGACCTACAATAAGAATCATTTAAAGAAGGCTATCCATGGGATGGGGTCATGACAATTGCCAAAACCCCTCTCCCTCCACCCTTACTAATGCCATTTATGTTTATCATGATATTTTTTAGCAGGCTAAATTAAGCTTCAATATAAAAGTCTTCAACCTAAGCCCAAACCCATTTATTATTGGATTAAGGTTGGTTCACTTGCTATCAGATCAAAATCTTTACTTCTAACTCGAACTTAGCATGATCGAGTTCAATACCAATAAGCTCAATGGGTAACGACTTGATGCTCAGGTTGGTGATGGTTTGTAATAACATAAAATAAAATGGTAAGCCAAATATTAGGTTTAAAGATAACGAAATAAATAACTAGTGTGTTATCTTGTGAGTCAAGTAAGTGGTTGAGAGATAATTAAATAAATAGCTAGCCTATTATATGATAAGTTAAGTAATAGGTTAGAGAGATAATTAAATAAATAGTTAGTGTGTTATTTTCCCCATTAATTACTTTTATTGGGTTACTGATCATTCCTTGCTTTTTCCATTCTACTCAATTTAAAAATGGTGCATATTGGGTGGCTAGTCATAAGTAAATTTTGGGTGTAATTCTAGTAAAAGATATTGTAATCAACATTTATTTATTTTCTTATACATCAATGATACATTTGTTTGTAATAAATAATAATTACAACCAGAATCGAAAAAGGTATTATGACAAAAGTTAGCGTACTCCTTCCCCCAGCTATTGTCACCCTACTCTGTGGAGAAACTTGCCTTCATCATCACCCCACCCATTGTTGTCTTCGCTCGTTCCACTTCATCACCCCCCCGTCCATCCCACCTTATGCACCAATAATCGCCTTTCTCAGCTCTCTATGTCCTATCTGAGAATCGATAACGACAGCTTATCATGCTCTAGCTTGCCACTCCTCCCCTTATTATCCCTATCTCCTTACGCTCTCTATGATGAAGCAATCGTGAGTAGGGAGGGCCTGTGTGTGGTATGATGGTAGGGTAAACTTGCATATTCTCAAGACCCACTTCCTAGTCCTTTATGTGGTGGATTTAACATTTTTTCAATTATGATATTGTATCCTAATTTGTTTATTTCATTGTATATACATGATGTAGTAAACCTTAGCAAAAGGTTGATCCTCTGGCTGCACAAGCCAAAGTCCTCTCATCCATGGCAATCCAAAAAAAGAGGGAGTATCATAGGGAGATGTTACATTAATGTTTCTCACATCTTTTAGCTTCGAGCCTTAATTCAATATCCCTGGTTGCACATACCCATAGGAGGTAGGAACATGTGAGGGTTAGTCATGGTTCCTTGACCACGAGACTAGTCCAATTGTTATAGAGATCCAACCATAGGTTGCACTTTCTCTGTACCTCCTAATAGCTTGTTTCGATTGTAGGGCTTGGGATGATATTTGTTAAGATAATAAGAAAAAGTAGGATCATGTATTTAAGATAACAACAAAACTTTGTCTTGTATTTCTACATATCTATTCCTAAAATCCTGTTCAAATCAACCATGAGAATTGATCGAAGTCGTTTTGAGACTTGAGGAACTCGAACTCGAGTCCAGCACCTTTGTACAACCACCTTCAAGTAAGCAGATTCTCTTCACTCTTGTGTACCTTTTAATAATATTGAACATTGATAACACATCAGCATTACCTTTCATAGTCACAACTCTTTGCTAAAGCATGGGACCACATGAGAAAGTATGTCAAAACACACTCAGGATGTAAATCAACTATTTTCATCCTCCAGCCTCTTGCTAGACTTCTTGTTTGCACGAATTGGGTAGATGAATAAGAGTCTACTCTTCACAACAAGTGGAGTGTGAAGAGTCAATTGATAATCCAATATGCCTATTAGAAAGTTGTGCAATGTGGATTTTTTTCCCCTTTGATATATTTCTCTTTTGTTGTTTTTATTTCTTGTTTTGTTTTGTCAAGTTTTTCATTCTCTTTGTTAGGATGAGCACTTAGGGCCTTGAATTCTCTCTATGAGGGATGCCAAGGGGAGGCTCTCTCTCACCCACACAGGGTAGCATCTTTGATAATAGTTTATTTCCCTTAACACATAAAAAAAGGGTTTTTACATACATGCCTTTATAAATTTTGGATATTACGTCTATACCCTTGTAATCTTTATAATTACGTAAATACCTCTCCAATCTTCCCTTCGTTAACAAAATTACCCTTCTGTTAGTCTGCCGTTTGGTTAAACTATAACGACTGTTATGTAAGGGGTATTTTTGTTAACGGAGGGAAGATTGAGGGGGTATTTATGTAATTACAAAGAATACGAAAAATTTAGAGTTTAGGGTCAGCAAAACCCTTCATTCAAAATCACTTGAAAAATTTAGGATTTATGGTTAGCAAAACCCTTCATTCTATAGCAAAAGTTAAGGCTAAGGAAAGCTCAACATCTTCCATGTAGAATAGCTATAAAGGATTCAAGTGCAGCTCAACACACGAGCAAACCAAGATAATGCATGAACAGAGCAACATCAACTTGCATGATCAGGTGAAACAAATAAAGCCAAAGCAACACAAAAGAATCTGTAGTGGTTACCAAGTCATCTTTCTCAAGGACTTCTAATCTATAATACACATACACACACACAAGTGAAGCACCTTAACTCATTCCAGGTATCAATCAAAGAAGTAAGCCATATAAACACCTTCAACAATGTTAATAAAGATGGAGAGAGAGAGAGAGAGAGAGACCCAAAACACCACCACCAGTAAAAAAAACAGCAAGGTCTATGATCAACACATTGGTTCAAAGTCAAATTCCACACTAAACCGCCTACACATCATGGTGGGCGAGCTTAGGGAGCTTGGTGGTGGGGCGGGGGCGAAGGCCACACCCTCAAGGAAAGTGTCGAGGATCCTATGTTGCGAGTTGAGCATCATCTCGGTCCTCTTGAACTCCATCTCCATCTTGAGCTTGTGTATCTCACTCGCCATCTCCATTTTCATCTACTCCATCCTCACGAACCCCTCTCACATAGCCCCCAATGCCTCCGCCACCTTCCTTATCTTGCCAACCCCCATCTCCCTCCTTTGCTTCTTCTTCCTGCTCTCCACTCTCTTCCTCATTTCCACTAGCCTACTTGCTCACTCCTCTTTCTCCTCCACTTCGCACAGCAACGACAGGGGGTTTGAGGTTGCCCTCACAGAGCAGAGGCCCTTCGAAAGCCTTGAGCTGAAGAAACTATCGACGATGCCACCGTTAGAGGACCCTTGAGCTCCATCTCCATCTTGAGCTTGTGTATCCTGCTCGCCATCTCCATTTTCATATGCTCATCCTTACGAACCACTCGCACATAGCCCCCAATACCTCCGTCACCTTCCTGATCCCTCCAACCCCCATCTCCCTCCTCTGCTTCTTCTTCTTCCACCTCTCCACTCTCCTCACCTCCACCAGCCTGCTCGCCCTCTCCTCCTATTCATCCTCCGCTCCGTATAGCAACAATAGGGGGTTTGAGGTCCCCCTCGCGAAGCGGAGGCCCTTCGGAAGCCTCAAGCTGAAGAAACTATTGGCGATGCCATCGTTAGAGGACTCTTGAGCTCCATTTCCATCTTGAGCTTGTGTATCTTGCCATCTACATCTTCATCTGCTCCATCCTTACGAACCCCTCGCACATAGCCCCCAATGCCTCTGCCACCTTCCCCATCTCGCCAACCCCCATCTCCCTCGTCTGCTTCTTCTTCCTGTTCTCTACTCTCCTCATCTCCACTAGCCCGCTCACCCTCTCCTCCTCTTCCTCCTTCACTCCGTACAATAACGACGGGGGGTTTGAGGTTGCCCTCGCGAAGTGGAGGTGTAACAACCCGATTCCCGAGTCCCTACGAGACACGAGAATCGGACCAACTCGACTAATCCCAAGACCTAGTCGTCCAACGAGGAAATAACCAAAAGAGCAGTAAAATAAACCACATTCAGCATGAATATAACTAGCAGTAACAAAATACAGCAGTAAGAAAAGGAACTACTACAGTATACACCACCACAACAGTAGAACAACAAATATGTACATAACATGAAGCTTACAATAAAGAAGTATAAGGAGTAAAAAGGAAACTACTCACTACAGTGGAAGAAAAGTACAAAAAGAACTGCGGATAACTCTACTGGACCCTACTAGGCCCAATGTCCTCTGCAGCCGTTGACCCTGGCTACTCAACACCTGGTCCTAAAAAGTAACGAGTGTAACACGTCAGCGAAACGCTGAGTAGAGTGGCAACTAAAAGCTAAAGAAGCAGTAGAGTGTACAGTAGCTGTTATATTTTTACTTTCTTTATTTACGTCTTTCTATTATTTCACGATTTATTTATTTCTCAGATCCTTTACTTGATCTCGAATGTTCCTCGTGGGAACGATCTTGATTGCAGTATTTTCCGAAAAGTAGAAGTAAGACGTGGTGCTCTCCTGGCCGGGAGAGTCCCCCGTGGTGGTCCTACCCTCAGTCAACCACCCCAAGGTTGCTGACAGACGTAACGGTGACTACGGCACACGCGATAAGCGCACGGGTAGCTACCCCGCACTGGCACGCGGTCAGTCGTTTCTGTTAACGGGTGTGCTCAAAACACAGCACGGAACCGGTATAGGGCAGAGCCATCTCAGTAACAGGGGTCCAACCCCTCCACAGTTCGCGCACCTTCGCCTGACTACCCTGGTTTGCCCAGTGGGCCTAACAAGTCGATGTAGGAGACTAGCAAAACCTCGGGGCCCGTGGGGCAGCTAGTGCTCTCCCTACACTAGTAGCTCTCCTCGGTACTGCGTACGCGAGGGCCAGCAAGTCGGTGTACAGTGGCCAAACCCACCCTGGTCTCAACCTAAGGGTGGCAAGCTCTCCTCTACACTAAGAGGTAATGTGTGCTCTCTTTGGTACCACGTACCCAAGAGACAATACACTTCCACGTTTTACTTTCTCAGTTCTATTCTATTCTCTTTCCAGGAGTTCTACTCTTAATTCCCCATAGGGTTTGTATTCTTTTTGTTTGGCCATTGTAAGTTTCACTGTTCCAGTTTTACGTTCATACAACCCATATTCTCAATCTTATTTATTCATTCATAACAGGCAGATATTAATTTACAGGTAGTTATTATTTCCTTTCCACTTTTCTAAGGCTGCAATATTTATATATTCCACTAGTTTTCCAGTCCTAGGATTCATGCTGTACCCTAGGTTCTATCATTCAATCTAGTTTTCCAGTCCTAGGATTCATGCAATACCCTAGGATCTATCATTCAATCTAGTTTCTCAGTCCTAGGATTCATGCAATGCCCTGGACTCTATTAATTATTTCACAATTGTAACAAATTATGCTAAATAATTTAAAAGCCATTCTACCAGCTACAACGGGAGTACTGGGGGCGTGGTCGGCAATCCCGCTCGCCTTCGCAACCCTCAAGACTACAATGAAACGGGGTCCTAACATAAGGATCAAACACAAGGAGTTTCTCAGAACGGTATACAATTACTGTAAACGGGTAGAGGATTTTATTTTGGAAAGAACGCAACTCGAAACACGGAAAACAGACTCCGAACGGGCCCTAAACGGGTCAAAAATGACAAAACTGTCCAAAATCAGACGTCTGGAACCTCTTCCAGATGTTTTAAAAGGTGGGTCAGATTGTACCTTAGCTCTGTGTAGTCCTTCAGACGTCCAGAAGCTTGCTATGGCGTCTGGCTTAGTTCCAAGACGTCCGATTGTCACCTCGGACGTTTGGAAGTCCTCTCCGTCGTCTGGCACTGCGGCCAGACGTCTGATTTACGTGGGATGGCGAGCCCTTGCGCCCTCCCGAGCGGAACCTGAGCACACACACTCCTGCTCTCAGCACGACGAAGCGCAGACGAAGTCGCGGCGGACGGCTGCATGGTCGTACGTACGAAGAAGGAAGAAGATAGAAATATCTTACCTGTCAGACGTCTGGACAGTCCTCCAGACGTCTTCATCGTCGTCTGGTCGTAAGCCCAGACGTCTGGTTCTGGAAAATTTTCCAGAACCAGAGCCCAACTCGCTCTCCGCCAGCGACGCACGGCCGAGCCGCACCCCGTCCGCCTGCTTCCCGAGCTGCAGCAGCCCCTCCGCGACACCCCACGCCAGCCGCTCCCCCGCCGGCCGGCTCTAGCTGCCCCGACAAGCTCGAACCCTCGCGGTCGAGTATCCCCCTTCCGCTCACAACCCTCCTTCCCGCACTCTCGCTGCGGCCGCTGTTGCCGTCGTTCTCTCGCTCGCTCACGTTCTCGCACTGGCAGGGAGAAGGAGAAGAGGAAGGCGGAGATGAGGGTGAGGGAGAGGGCGAGGGGGCCTTATAAGGCTGCGTGGGGAGAGAGAGAAGAGAGCTGTGGGCCTGCAGGAGGAGAGAGAGGAAAAGGAGAAACGAGAGTGGTGAGTGCAGTCTGCGCGCGCAGGCGCGCAGACGCAACCCCGTAGCAGCAAAAATTTATTACCAGACGTCTAGGAAGGGTTCCAGACGTCTGGTCAGACGTCTGGGCTACTTCCCAGAAGTCTTAAAAACCCGTATGATGTCACGTTCGTAACATGAGGCCCTTCAGAAGCCTTGAGCTGAAGAAACCATCGTTGGTGCCACCGTTAGAGGAGGGGATGGGGATGGGGAGGGGGAGGGAGTTGGAGCTGGAAGAGGAGGGGTGATGGTTGTGGGGAGGGCACCCAACAAACCCATCTTTGAATGAAGGGTTTTGCTGACCCTAAATCTTAAATTTTTCGTATTTTTTGTAATTACATAAATATCTCCTCAATCTCCTCTCCATTAACATAAATATTCCTGACATAACGGCTGCTATAGTTTAACTAAACGGCAAACTAATGGAAATGTAGTTTTGTTAATGGAGGGAAGATTGAGAGAATATTTATATAATTATTAAGATTATAAGAGTATAGACAGAATATCTAAAGTTTATAGGAACATGTATGTAAAAACCTCTAAAAAAAGGGAAACTCATACTAATAGAAAAGATATTTTGGAATAATGATTATTCACAGAGTCGTACGTATAAAATATCCTTGAACAATTACATAATCGATCTAAATTAAAAAATGAAAAATTAAAATCAAAATTCAAGTTAATTTTCAAACTCTCCTTAAAAAAGAGAGAGAGAGACACAGAGATAGCATATATACTACCGAAAAATATATGTACTGTGAAAATGAATGGTTAGGTCAAAAAATTTAGAAAAAACCCCATATTTAAACTTAGGTTACCCATTTCTCATCCAAAATTGTGGATCCGTGTCCCTTGCACCTCGACTCGACCACTCCCCATCAACGTCAAAAAGACTTGGGTTTTGGGAGGGTTCGTCCATCCCCCAAACCTTCTTCCCTCGGCCCTCCATTGCCCGCGCTCTACCTCCATGGAAGCCACCGTCCGCCTCCGCCTCCTCATCGAGGACGAGCGCATCCTGACCGACCAGCAGAAATCCGACGGCCTCGACCGCTGCTGGATCCTCCTCACCCGCCACCTCGCAACGGTCTCCGACCTCGCCTCCCACCTTACCCGCTCCTTCTCCCTCCACTCCTCCTGCCCCGACGGCCTCATCCTCTCGGTAAGCTCACCCCTTAGATCCCCACTTCCCCGAAACCCTAACGACCCAGACGGACCGATCTCAATCTCTGCAGATGGACGAGTTCGTTCTGCCACCCTTCGAATCGACCGGTGTCTTCAAGGACAAAGATCTCGTCAGGTACTTTTCCAAAACAACAAATCCTTCTATTTTTATTTACGTTGCATTTTTTACTAGATTACAAAGCTGATGTCAGTAGACGACGAGCCGTTGTGTGTATATAATCACTAACATCATAAATTTTACCAATTTACACTGAGCCTATTGAGCCCGAGCCCGAGCCCGAGTCCGAGCTTGTCAATGATTTAGACTCATTGATGGCTTCGATAAAGGTCGAAGTCTTACCAAGCCAGCGCCAGCTTAAACGCTCACTTGGTCGAGACTGAAATGAACTGGCCTTATTGACCTCAAGGTAGAGCCAGCTTGGCCTTATCGAGCCCGAGTTAGGTTGGGATTGATGATAACCCTGTGATCACATCAAAAACTAACATTGGTGTCACTTTTTTGCATGCCAATTTGAAGGAATTAAGTTTATTTGTGCTCATTGACATGGAATTGCTTACTTTGGGATGACGTGCCTGATTTCGTGTTCCTGTGATCCTGGGTTGGCCTCATCTGGACGTGGGAGGGGGCCTCTTTCTGTCTCCCTTGAAACAAGCCATATCTCCATTAGTTTGTATGACTTTCTTTGGATGAATAAGCTGTACCTTGTTGTTGTCTGGACGGCACCTTTCTTTGTCTTCAGCTATAAGCCTTGAAAGTTGACTGGGCAGTGCCTCTTTTATTGGTTCTGTTCCTCTTCTTTCCTTTTTCTTCTTCCCCTAGGTAGAGGTTTTGTTTATAGATGCTTACTTTGGGTTGATGTACATGTCGCCTGAGTTTCTTTCTTGTATAGAAATATTTTTTTGAATTTTTGTCACAGAGTTTGGAAGAAGGATGTTATAAGACGAGATGCAATTGAAGAAGGTGATAATAACATCCTCGCCGAAGATGCTGAAGTTGTGGAGAAGCAACTCATTCTTCTTTGTGACAAGCATTTGGCCATAAAGGATTCTGGGAGAGAGTCGATCGAAGATTTATTGGACGTGGAAGAGGATGCCGATGGAGAATCTAAAGAACCAGATTCAGATGAGATGAAAAATTCTCTGTGCAAAATTATGAGCAGAAAGAGAAAGCGTTCAAGTCTCAAGAAGTCAAAGTATTATGCTTTCATCCCACCATCCTCTTTTTTTTTTTTTGTATTCAATGAGATTGCTTTCATTAAGTTTGCTGAGAATTGTGTTCATCAGAATAGATGGGACAATGCTCTAATGGATATAACTCCTGAGTAGACTGTTTTGGTGGGGTTAACTTTAATTGTGAGAAATAGAGGGGGTATTCTAGAAGCAGATCAGTTGTTCTGAAGCAATTCATATACGTATTCAGTTACATCATTCCATGTTAATTTTTTACTCCAATTTATAAATTAGATCTTGTTGATTATTGCAAAAAAGTATCCAAGAAACTTCATCTTCTTGATCCATTTCACATTGCAAGGAGGAAGAAAATCAAATTAAAAAATGATGAAAGTCACTCAGCCCCTTCAGTTGAGGGCTTTGAGAGTGCCCATGGAGAGAGGCATATGGACAATTTGGAGAAAAGCGTACAAAACGATGGCAAACTACCTGATTCCAATCATGGGGTAGAGAAGGTGATCACCACTTTCATCAATGAGAATCCAAAGGATGTAGCCAAATCAAATATAAGTGTAGAGAGGTACGTCAAATATTTTAGGATTTTTTCTTTGTTTACAAGAATTTCTTCCTATACATGCATGTTCCATCATATTTCAAATGCCATACTATTATGAGCTTGAGTAAGACATAAGGTGCAAAGAATTTTAAGAGTAAAATACATAAAAAACCCCTCATACTTCCTTCAAAAGGATATTCCTTATATTTAGTTCATTCTCACTCTTGCTTTAAAGTTTTAAAAGATGAGCTTGGATGTGTGAAATTTCATATTCATTTTAAATCAATCTGTCATTTTTTAGTTTTTAATGTAACTTGTTGATAATAGCCGCCAAAAATATATTGATTATATAAATGTGCCCTTCCCTGTCATGCCTTTGTTCCTTTACCCTCGTTGGCGATCCACAATTGACATTTCTTCATGGCCTAATCAATAGGGTGGGGTGGCACCTATAGAGGATTAAATGAGAGAAAGATGTTGAAAGTGGTTCGTACATCTTTTAAAAAGGCCATTAATGCCCTAGCTAGGAAATGTGAGAAATTGGATGTTGAGCCTCTTATGAGGGGTCAAGAAGGCCAACGATGTCTTGGAAGATTTTGATTGCCTTGATTAAAGCCTTGAATAACCCAAATTAGTTTTCAGTGGAGGCAAAGTGTCCTGTAGCTGACTTTGGTTGTTATGCTTATCCACTTTTTAGATGTGGGGTTTTCATTTTATAAATAAAAAGAGGAGCTAAGGGAACATTCCTGTTCTATTTGTTCTTCATTAATATGTTGGTTAAAAGATGTGTCTAGTTTATTCAGTTCACCATTTGATTTGTGCCTTTGAATGTTAAGTTCTTTGTTTGGCTGCTGTGTCGGAAAAGGATTATGACAAAGGAGTACCAACTGAAGGTTGTGCCGTAATCATATCCTACTTGCTTGTTATGCAGGTATAGTATAGAAGATTGCAACCATCTTTTCTTCTCTTGCCCATTTAGGAGGGATGTTTGGGCTAGGATTGGTAGGCAATGGCTACTTCGTACATCAAGGGAGGATTTTTGGAGGTCCTTTAGGAGTTTTGGATTCCGTATGAAAAGGGATGGTGAGGTGATGGATCTTTTGCTGTCCTTTGCATGCTTTGGCTTCGCTATAATGGTGTGATCTTTAGAGGGGGCAATGACATATTCTTTTTTAAGGGTTTGTGGTTTGCTTTGTAAAAGGCTGTTGATGTAACCTCTCTTTCATTAATTGAATAGATGATCATTCTTTTTCTTGTTAAAAAATTATTTGATTTGTGCGAAACTTGGCTACTTAGTCATCACGTTTATCATCATGTATAGTATTTTAGATATATGTGCAATAAGAAGCTTTCCCGTACATGTTGTGACATTTGCCACTAATTGTAACATCCCTAATTTTGATATTACAAGGTGGAGACCAAATTTACATGGTGGATGGGAGCCTTTTAGGAGGTGTCTGTGCACTGGAAATAGAAGAAAAGGGATTTGGTTTGGTTGAAGGGGAAGTTAAAGGAGTGAAAGCAAGGAAATGTGAATTCCCATTGACCAACCTTTTGTGTTTTTGTGCTTATAGCAGGAAACATAGGGAAAATAGGATTAGTATGTTTATGCTTGCAGTAGAAATAGAAAAAAAAGTGAAAATAGTATGCTTATATGTCCATGCTTGCAACAAAATTAGAGTAAAGTTGGATATAGTCTAGCATAATAAAAACTTATAAATTCAATTAATAATAAATTCATGCCCATCTCTTTTGAGGGTGGCAGTGAAGTCACTGAAGTGGATGGCTATTGATCTCCAGCTTCTGTCCTTGTTTGACTCAATAAAAATAATCATGCCATTAAGAGTTCTTATAGGGGAGGGGTGCCTAATGAAATTGCAGCAGAAGAGGGGATGGGAGGGTGAGCATGGATGTTGGGAAAGCGATGGCATAAGGATTGTGGAAAGGAAAGGCTCCAAGATGGGGGAGGAGTGGTAGAAGGGGCTTCTTTTGGTTTCAGTAGTTTAAGTAGTTTGGGGAAGCATTTCTAAATAAAATGGATCCCTTATATGTGGAAATGTGGTGGAATCCTTGGGAATTCAAGGAAAATGCACAAAGGCCTATATTTTAATGGAAAATCTGTGGTTAAACATCCTTTTCTTTCCTTAGCCTTCCAAGAGCACAAACTCCTTAAGTTGGTTTGGATATTTGCAAAGAAGGCTAGTTAATGTCCAAGTTAGGAGATGTGAGGGGTTGGATGCTAAGCCTCTTAAAAAGAGTTGGGGAAGGCTAAGAAGTGTTAGAAAGAAACTATTAAGCATGATTTCAATTACTTTAATTTAATCTTAGAAATGGCTCAAAATAGGTCTGAGTAGAGGCAAAGAATTCAAATCGCTTATCTCACCTAGTGTGTTTAAAGGCTTTGTTGTTGTTTGTTGTTTGGATGGGAGCCTTTTATGGACTCTTGGATGTAGATGTTATGCTCATTGATTGGCTTCCTTAGTTAACCTATGTTGGGAATGAAGCCAGCCACGTGGCAGCGAGTAGGCCACGTGGCAGCATCTCAGGGCCCACAGGGGCCAACGGTTTTGGTGGTCCAATGGATCAAAATTGGAGTCTTTGCTTAATTGTTAAGTTTAGCTATTTTTAGTAAAGTTGTTTTAGGAAAATATGTTTTGTGATTTGTTTTAATTAGGAGATAAGATCTTTCATAATGAGAAAAGATTTTTTCTCAACAATCTTTTGTTTCTATTTGTAAGGATATGTTCTCTCTATAAATAAAGAGCCTTCCCAGCCTTTCTAATTTGAGTAATACAAATATTTTCAACAATCAATGGCTTCTCTCCTCTCTCTCTTTTCTCTCTCCCACATCGACCACCTTGGCCACCATCGGTCACCACCAACGTTGGCCACCAGCTTGCCAGTGGTGCTCCTCCACGCCTCCAAGCACCACGTGTGGATAGTCCCCCACGTGGACTATTTTTCCACGCATAAGGAATCTTCACGCTCCACGATTCTCTCAGATCTTGACATATATGCTAGATTCTGATAAGATCTCTTTTGCATCATGTGTATAATATTTTCTTGAAATAAAACTTCTAATACGAGCTAATTTTGCAAATGCTTTGCAGAAGCAACCACATTCAAGAAGCCCAAAATGATCGAGGAGGCCCTCAAGCTACTGACGTATTGAAGAAGGTTTTTAAAGTAGTTTGCCTTTTTGTTTTTAAATTAATTCTTTTTGATCTCTCGCTCATACATGCGTGCGTGTGTACACACATCTCTGTCCCTGCCTCCCGCATTTTCTTTGATGGCATTTAAATCCATTAAAGAATTCTTTCTACCTGCAATATATTTGCGCTACATTCAATGCTCTCTTTAAACAAGTAACTGTGAATATTTTATTCGTATTTTTTTCCAAAAAAGAAAGCTAGAACCAAGCTAACAATGTCATTTCTAGGATGTAGAGTCACTTAAACAAAATATCCAGATAGGAGTGGATAGACTGGTGGTCTGTTAAGGAAGTAATATCTAATTTCTCAAATTGGTTGCTCAATTCCGTTCAATCAGAAGGTTTCTCTTTTAATGATTTTTTAAAAGGCAATCTTTTGTTTGAGTAAGATCTGTCTAGTTATCACTTATATAGCTGTCAACATAGTTTTATTCTTCTTAAGTCAGTTATCTTTGTTTTCAAATTTTCACTTCTCAAAGGAGTGTTGTCATATATTTCATTTTCATTTCTCTGATCACTGGTTAATGTTCAAACCATGATTACTCAAAGAGTATTCTCATGTCTTGAAATGCCAAGACTCATTATGTCAGTTTTCCAGTTTCCCAGTAGAAGTGCTCGTCGGAAGAAGGCCAAAAGAAGGTTGCGACGTGAGCTGGCTAATTCTGAAAAGGAAAAGGTTGTTTTAGCATCTTACTAGCTAGCCTTTTATGCAGTTGTTTAGTTATATAATGCATTCAGAAAGTATGATTGAACTTAATGTTCTACCATTCATATTGAACATTTGTAAAGCTTTAATGTTCTACCATTCTTTTAGAATATTTGTAAGCTTAATATGGTACAAGAAATTTACATGTTTAGACACAAGTTACAAAAAAATTTGTTTCCTTATTTTCATTATAAAGAAATTCAGAGAAAAAGAAAATAGGTAATTGTAGTCCATAAAATATATTTCCATGGATGCTTATTTGTAGCCCTTCAGAGGTTTAGCTTCTATTTTGAAAACTGGACGACTGCCTTAATGAGGATGCCTAAGTGGAGCTATTACTCCCAAATATGGCTCCATCATATCCAATCATGAGCAGCATTGTGCTTGATGAGGGTGATTTTCAAGGATCCACTGCTTTGACTTGTCCCCCTGTATTTTCCGCAAGCTGAATTTAGTGCTAGAGCCGTGTGGCATGTGATGGGCGACCATCCAGCATGCTTCATGGAGCACTTGCACAAGGTATGTGCCAATGAATGGAGGCCAATGCGAGAAGGATGTTGCTCTATCTTCATTCACTCTACTTATTCTGTGCCATCAGCCTATACTTCAGAGAAGAGTGACATGATGAACCAAAGGAAGCAAAGGTTTTAATGATAATATATAGGTTGTGAGTTGTATGATAACTGATGTTAGATGTAACATCAATTGAAGGCATAAGGTGTTGTGCAAGGCAGAATACTTGTCAGGAATTATAATTCTGGGACAATATTAGGCAACTACATATGTTTTGAACAAGTGTTATAATGTTGCATTGGAGTTATCTTTCCAGCTCATGGAAGCATCGCTAAAATCCTATATCATTCTGTTTCAGAGTAACAATCCTATAACATTTAGTGACCTAGGCCCTTTTTCAAGAAATAAACATTCAGTAACCTAGGATCTCAGTGTCATGGGAAGCTGAAGTGCTACTGCATTTGATATGGAGGAAGTGCTGTACTCTACAATCCTTCTTCATTGTACTGGTGTATGAGTGCTATGTAGTGGAAGGTGATATCCACTGCCTAGCCTGCTTGTTTGTGTGGCACAACCACGGCCGCAACAGCCAAAAAGCGGTGGCTTGGCTGCGAGAAAAAACCATGGCTGCGGCTAGAGTGGTTATGGTGGTAGCAAGGGTTTGGCCACTATTTTAAACACTTGAACAAAGATCCATTTGAGTGGCCGTGACCTGTAACTGCTATGGTTGCAATTCAAATGCAAAAACAAAATGTGGAAGCCAAGTACAGAGCTTGCTCACCATTTCAGTATCACTAAAGAGTTGTATACCACTTGCTCTAGAAGCTGCTGTGGTCCTTTCTTGTTCATGAGGCCATCTTCATCATTTTTTATCAGTCATATGATAGTTCAGTGGGATGGTATGTTTGCTTTTAGAAACACATTAGTGCAGCATATCTTCAGATGCGCTTTGTAGTCTAGTGGAAGTTGGGGACTTGTCGGCACAACGCTTTCTTGATATGATGTCTGAAATGTTGAATTACTCATTTATTATTGTTAGAGTATTAGTTTAGTTAGAGTCTAGTTATCTTAGGATTGAGTTTTTCAGAGAATTAGTTATGCAATTTTATATTTTTGAGACTCTTGATGTAGTTTTTTATCTCTACCTCTGTATAAAGGCTCTTGGTGTAATTTTTTCTCTAATAAGAAGCTAAGGCTACATTTTTCAACAATATAGTTCATTTTCTCGAACATGGTATTAGAGCAGTAGTCGATGTTCAATACCCGCTTGAATCCCCTCTCTTTTCTTTCTTCCACCACAAGAAAGCACAAAAAAAAGGAGAAAAAGGAGGACGACCATTGAGAACCCTAACTAGGGTTCACTGGCAGTGACGCCGAGCCTCGTGGCCACTGATGGCCCTCCTAGTCACCGTTCAGTGGCTGGAAATGATCAGAAAAGTCGCTCTAGTGACTTGATATTAGCCTAACCGACCTTTCTTGTCGGCTTAAGGTACAACAACATTTCCTAGGTTGTCGCCTTCACCGGTGACGCTGCTACGAGGGTTCAACAACCCTTCCTGAGTCTGCTATGGCCACCTAGTGTCTTCCTTTGTCTCTACTAGGGTTTTCCTTGCAACTGCTATCGCCTAGCCTATGTATTTTGTTGTCATCTAGGGCTGCTAGGCTCTTTCCTAGCTCCACCTTGGCTGTTGTTTCCCTGGCGGCATTGCTGACCCTTTGAACCTCATGGTTGATTGCTTCTAGGGTCGATAGGCCCCATCCTCGGTCTTTGTGGGAGGTTGTTGCTGTTGCCAGAGGTCACTTCGACTCCTCCAGCCATTGACGAAGATCCAGCGGTCCTGTCTGTCAGGCCTTATGTCTCACCTCGACTTTGATCTACTCTGGGAAGCGTGGGTTGACCCTTCTACGCTGCTGTACGGTTTCCGTGAGGCCCCTCATGGTCCGTTTATCCCCCATTGCAGACTTTGTTTTGTGTAGTGTGTGTAGCTTCCTACATATGGTCTGAGGTTTCTCTTCTGCCCTCTGTGTGTGTATGCACGCTTCTATATGCAAAAATGTGCATTCCTGACTGCCTACTAACAACTGCTGTGCGTGAGATCACACACTTTTGCCTAACTAACTCCTATTCTCATGGTGAATGCCGACTCCTCTGTTGTTTGCTGCAAACAAGTTAAATCGTCTGAGACATTTACTGAGGAGTGAGCCTTCCTTAACTGTTGCTGTTACCACAGCTCTTGTGGCCAATACTACTGCTATTACTTCTGATGGGATCACTGCGTATGGAGACTCTAATCTTACTACTGCCCGTTCTGATGATGGTGATGACTGGTGGGGGATATGAGCGAGGTCCTCATCTTCCACTTCTGTCTGCCTGCTTGCTTATCTCGTATTTCTGCTTTGGAACGTTTCCTTGTCTACTGCTGGTACTACTATTGCAATCATACTGCTGTTGTTTGTGAGTGCTACTTCTGCTATAGCCTATTCTGTTTGTTACTACTGCTACTGCTGTTTGTCTATTGCGATTGCAACTCAGCTACAATTGACACTTCCTCCTCCGATCTACTACTTGCTCCTCCGGATGTCTACATTGGGGGGAAGTTTACTTTTGTTTCTTGTAACAAGTTGGGTGTTGCACCCTTCAATTTGAAGGGGAGTGTTAGAATATTAATTTAGTTAGAGTCCAGTTATCTTAGGATTGAATTTGTTAGAGAATTAGTTATGTAATTTTATATTTTTCATTCCCACAGCTCTATGTAAGAGAGGTTATGATTATATTTTCCAATAAAATAGCTCATTGTCTCCAACAATTATTGTCCTAACTCCCTGCTTGGTTTTGTTTACGGCCAAGAGGTTTAGACTTCTATTTTTTAGACACTTAAGGTTTTGTGATGTTTCCAGGTGTCTTTGCATGAGAGGACAAACCATCAAACTGACGCCAAAGATCAGGCAACTGTAGTTGATGTTGAAAAGGACAAGGAAATTGTTCCTGTAGTGGTTAAACCTGGACACATTTGGTTTGAGCTACCAGGTATCATGGAATTTCTGTTTACCTTCTCCTCAGGCAAAAAAAAACCTTTTTACCTGCTTATTTTATTGTTTATATGGTTGACCTTAATGCCACTTCCCAGGCACCCTAGAAAACATGAGATATGCAATTTGTATTTGCTAGGATGATTGCGAATGGTGATTTTTCTTTATTTTTTTTGAAAAGAGGTGATTTTTCAAATTAAAGAAAGTAATGGGTTACAATGGGTAGTTGGATGGACGGAGGAAATTATTTTCCTGCAAAAGTTGGAAATTAATAATGTTTGGGTTAATTGGACATTATAAGACCCACATATGATCATCTCATTCCTATCAGATACAGAGGTTCTCTCCAGAAAAGAGGTTTGGTTTTTAGCCTGTGTTATGGTGTTTTTAGTTGAACTTTTGATCTTCCTTGATGGAATTAGCCTTGTCCAATATAAAGTGAATTTTGAACAACCTTTAGGCATCACAATTTTATATTCCTTGACATTCCTTGAAAATGTATTTCTCTTAACCCCTTCTCATCCGATTTTTCCCTTCATTGCTAGTTCACAACATTTGCATAGAAGGATCCAGGTCTTTCTCTATTGTAGAATGGTAATACTTATCTGGATCAGTGAGATCTAGTTAGGTGATGTCAAGCCTAAAGATTTCATTCTCTAATTTAACTTTCGTATCAGTGCCTTTCCAACAAAAAAAAACTGTTTTATTAGTGAGGTATCTAGGGGATCTGCAGCTGATTACGCAGTTGATTTTGTGACTAAAGAGTATATTAATGTGTCAATGGTATTTCATTTATCATTTACAAAAAAGAAAAACTTTTTCGAAAGTTAATCACCTTCTTCGTCCCTTGTTTTTGTTTAGGTAGAGAGGTAATTGAGAGTTAACTTTTTGATGATGCTAGTCGATTATGGAAGAAAAGGGATTCCATAATCTTTTTTCTAAAATGGCCTCCATACCACGATTTTCCTTCCTGTAAAAAGGATGTACCGCAGGAAGGAGCCCATGACTTTTTCGACAAAAAAGGAGCCTATGAGTGACATGAATGTTTTGCTGTTTGCTTTTTACACCAATCCATTCTTTCCTTTAACATCTTCTCCTCCTCCTCCTTCCCTAGCTCCAAAATCCACACAACACCAACACAACACCCCTGCCGCCCCCCCCAGGGTCTTCCTCTTTTCTCTTAAAGCTTTCTGCCTTGCATGGGACACTCCGACACTGACTAGGTAGCTGGGTCTTCTGTATCACCTGAGATATGCAGATGACTTCTGATGTCTGAGAAACTTCTCCAACTATGATTTCACGTTCAAGTCACCCTTTTTGACTGATTTTACAGAATGCTTTTGGAAGAACTCAAAAGGCAGTGATAATAGATGCCCTCAAAGAGGCCATTTAGTTAGCAAAGTTGACTTAAGAATGCCAAGCATCAGTACGTACATAATGTAAGAATATCATTTAAAACATATTAATGGAACCAAGTTTAAAAACGCAATAAACTAGTTGGGGTCGGCTTAGAAAACATTAAGATCGACCTACAGAGTCAATTAGGTCGACTTATGAATCAATAGGTCATCTCTTGAGTTGTGATCATGTTAGCACTAATGCATCGAATTCCATCAAAACTCCAAAGTCTAGCATGCTTTGGTAGGAGTAATACTAGGCTGGGTGATCTCTTAAGAAGTATTCGTGCTATGCTCATGTTCAATTGTTTTTTTACGAAAAGGTTGCCTCTCGAACCAAGGCTATGAGAACTTAGGTTTCTGGTCAAGACAAATGCTGAGGTTGTTTACTTCATTTCAGAAAAAAAAGACCGTTTAATTAAAGAAGTTCATTGACCTTTGACTAACCAAAGAAGCATAAGTCAACCTACAGTTTAGTTTGGTCAACTGGTTAGAGAAGAGTTTAGGTTTGTTTGGATAGAGAAGAAGCTTGGTTTTAAACCTAGGACTTCATAAGTCTTTGAGCACCTAATATTTTGAGAAAAGATGTATTGGCTCTTTACATGTTCTAAAAGTTAGAAGCAAAAAATTAACTTAAAGGGTTTTCTTCTTCTTACTTGTTAAACTTGATTCCTTTTTCAAATTTTCGTTGTGTTTCATCTCCAAGCCTTAAAGTTATTCCACTCACCAAGATTTGATTTTACATTTTTTGGGATTTTTACATAGATGCCATTGAAAATTATTGAATTACATGTTTGCCTTTGTGTTCCCAATATTTAATTAAATGCCACCGAAAAGTTGCTTCATTTAACAATGTTTCCATGTTGGTAGTCAACACCATTAAAGGTAACAATTTTGGACCTAAATTATCACATTTTATTTCTTTCCTTCCACTTACCTCCTTCCTTCTTCTTTCACCTCCCTCCTCCCTCCACTCTCCACCTTCCTCTTAGCCTCCCCCTCCATACCCGTTTGTCTTTGCCCTTCACCTCACTAGCACCTCTTCAGTTGCACCTGGTCGATCCTCCTCGACTCTCATCTCTGGTAAGGTTAGACCCTCCTCGTCCCTCGTTGACTCATCGCCTGCTCCCATCCCTTCCCTTCTTTTCCTCTCTTGTAGCCCTTTAGCCAACCCCTACCAACCTCCACCACTAGCCTCCGACCACCCCCATTGGGCTCGACCACCTTGCTCACCCTCTCCACCATCCTCTACCCCTTACGAACTTGCTTGTGCTGCTCCCTTCCCTTCCTCACGCACCCCCTTCCCCCGACCACCCCATATGCCACCTATCACCATCAGTTTGCCCCTCTCCTTCTCTCAGTCACAACTCTCTGGCTCCTGTGACCCACCCTGCAACACCCCATCTCCTCCCTCGACCCCCTTGAGACCACCCCCTTCAACCCTCACACCACCACCACACGACCACCTCCTCCCCTCACTTCATCGACCACCCTCTTCACCCTCCACCACCATCCTCTCCTCCCTAACCCACTCGATCACCCCTTGCTTCCACCATCTCATGGCCACATCCTCCCCTCCCTCAACCCCTACCACCCCCCCTTACCCACAACTATTGCCCTCCTTTCCCTCCAGCCTCGTACCATGTCCATGTCGAACTTCTGAAAGATCTCTCGGAGTTGCTTCATCACCCTTTTGTAGGTGGAGGAAGAGATATGCGGGTGGTGGGGTGGAAAATGTGAGAAGAAAAATGAGTCATTCAATTCTCAAGGAAAACCTTAGACCTCAATATATAGAGGCTAGGGGACAATTATAGATATGCCCTCAGGAATTAAAAATAGAGTAAACAAGATTGAAAGGAAAAATAAAATAATCAATAAACTAGGGAATCCTCTCAAGTTGGTGCATAGATATCCATCATGCTCAGCTTGGAACAACATTGGTCGAAGGAGGTGTGTGGAGGTGCTTTTGTGCACATATCTGTAGCTTGATCTTTAGATGTCACTTGTGAGGTGTGAATATATCACTTTTGGATCATATCACTAGTGTAGTGGCAATCAACCTCTACATATTTAGTTCTTTCATGGAAGATTGGATTGTTAGCAATGAAGAGTGCTACCTTGTTGTCACACCTCATCTTCATAGGGCTAGATATTGGAACATGTAGATCCATGAGAACATACCTAATCCACATAAGCTTGGATATGGTTTAATCCATAGTTCTATACTCTGATTCTGCACTCGATCTAGCTAGCATGATTTGCTTCTTGCTTTGTCATGTTACCAGGTTATCCCCAACTAACGTGTAGAAACCAGTGGTAAACATCCTATCTTTGGGACATCCAGCATAATCAACATCTGTGTAGGTCATCGTGTCTAAAGAGCTCTTGCGAGTAAATAGCAATTCCTTTCTTGGAGTTAACTTCAGGTACCTGAGGATCATCATAGTTGTATCCCAGTGTACCTTCCTTGGTTCGTCCATAAGCTAACTCACTTTGCTTACCTTAAGTACAATATCGAGCCTTGTGACAGTGAAATTTAGTAACTTCCCTATTAGACATCATAATTGCTTAGCATCAACTTGTTTTGAATCATCTTCATGTAGATTTATACTAGGGTCCATGGGATTAGAAGCCGGCGTTGACATTAGCATGCTAATTTCTCGAAGTAGATCACCTACATACTTTGAGAAAGAATTATTCCATGTGCATTTTAGCCACCTCAATTCCAAAGAAATAACGGAGTGGACTTAAGTCCTTTGTAATAAAGTGCTTGGCTAGAAATTTGTTGGTGATGATAATGCCATTTGCATAATAATATCATCCACACACATAAGCATCATTATTAGACCTTTTGCAGTCTTCTTTATAAACTGAGAGTTGTTGGCAAAAGACATCTTGAAGTCAATCCTCTCAATTACATTTAAGAGATTTTGAAACCATGTCCTTGGACTTTGTTTGAGTCCATAGATTGCCTTGTGCAATTTACATCCACACACATAAGCATCATTATCAGACCTTTTGCGATCTTCTTTATAAACTGAGAGTTGTTGGCAAAAGACATCTTGAAGCCAATCCGCTCAATTACATCTAAGAGATTTTGAAACCATGTCCTTGGACTTTGTTTGAGTCCATAGATTGCCTTGTGCAATTTACAAACCTGGGAGCACTCAACCTTAGATTCTGGAGGTTGCTGCATGTAGACCTCTTCCTTTAGATCATCGTAGAGGAAAACATTCTTGACATCAAGCTGTTGGAGTGGTTAGTTGCAGTGAACAACAACCGAACTAAATATGCGAACTATGAGAAGTCGAGCAACCAAAGAGGTGTCGAAGTAGTTGACTCCATATGTCTAAGTGTGCTCATTTGCTATCAGGTGAGCTTTATATCTCTCAACTGATCCATCTGAGCGATATGTGACAATAAGCACCCATCTGCATCCTACCATAGCTACATCATGTGGAGGCAGAACTAGGCTCCAATTCCCATAGGATACTAATGGCTAACACAACCATTTCTTCTCCATGGGCTATCACCACTTTGGATCACATAACGCCTCGTGATGGGTGGTAGGTGTTCAAACAGTAGAGAGAGCAATAGCAAACTATTAGTACTGAGGAGAGACTCGCCATGGACTGGTACTTGGACATTGGATGCAAAGTGCATAACCTGGTGTCCTTCTGCAAGGTAATAGGTAAATCAAAACTGGCATCCATTGGATCATCTGTCTCACTAGGCTCTGGTTTTGAGCCTTCAGTTGTTGCAGTCTCATTGTGCTGAGGTATATCAGTCTCCTTGAATAGCAAGAATGGTGGTCTTTGTATCATTGGATACATGATTCTCTTTAGGAGTTTAAGAGGGTATTGGCACTCAAGGAGGCTCTAGAAGAGGTGGTTCCTTTTGCCGAATCCGATGACGAGAATAGAACATCTTGAACCTGTTCTCTGAGTGATCATTAGGAGGAGGTGGACAGTTAGGTGATTGCTTTTGTGGTTCATGTGAGGGTACAAGAGTCGGGAATACTACCTTACCTTTAGGTGTTAGAGTGGTAATATGTAAGCCAGACTAAGGTTCAGGAAGTCGGTATGCGGTTGGTTGGGTCACCGCATAAAGAGTATACGATATGTAGATCAAGGTTTGAAATGTCGATTTCGACGTTGTGTTGATGAAATTCTAAGTGTGCATGTCATGGAAATGCTCATTTTTCGATGGCCATGCCGAGGACACGTTGTGGGAATGTCGAGGGCATGCCGACAAAAAATCACATAAATACTCAAAATGATGTTAAAATACTCATTTTTTTGTGTGTATAAATAAATACTCAAAATGATGTTGAAATACTCAAATGTACCAGTTTTAGATCTACCACCCGCACCCCCATTTCGAAATTCAAATCTCTCGCTCCCAGTGCCAATCGGCATGCCGGCGGCACGCCTATGAATTGACATTCTTTTTGTGTCGGCACGGCTCACTTTGAAAAATGCCCTTGCCGACATGCCATCGGCATTTAAATCACTGATGTAGACGAGTATGTAGTTTTGTATTTTTTATTTTAAAAAATATAAAATAATTAGTCAACTTATTAAAATGTGTTTTGACAAATAGTACATAAATAATAAAAATCAACCACAACCAAAATGGGACCTAAACTTACACATAAAATTATAACAATTAGTCGTATAACAAAATTAGATCTAAAATATCCTTTTTTTTTTTTAAAATCATACCTAAACATATTTTATCACTACTCGAGTATTTGGCCCAAGTAGTCGGCCTTGCCTGCTTAATGGACCACGTGAGGATACTCGGTGCGGAGAAGTTAACACTAACGAGTATGCAACCACATGGTTAGCCTACTCGGCCGACTCCCTAAATGTTGAGCCAAATGTAGAATTGTAAGGAATAAACTCTATGAAAGTAACATCCGCACTCACATAATAGCGTTGACTACTTAGATCATAACATTTGTAGCCCTTTTAAGTCCTTGAGTACCCAACAAAGACATACTTGAGTGCTCGAGGGGCAAGTATGTCCTTGTTGGGATTATGAAGGTGTACAAATGCAATGCATCGAAAAATCTTAGGTGAAGGCTTACAAGCAGGAAAGAGAACTGAATAAGGATTTTGCTCATCAAGTACCGTGGATGACATTCGATCAATGAGATAGTATGCAGTTAATGCTGTATCTCCCTAATATGAAATTGGCATGCTATTGTAAATCAAAAGTGTTTGTCCGACATCCAGAATATGCTGATGTTTCATCTCTGCCATGCCATTTTGCTATTTTGTAGGGGCAACTAGTTTAGTGGATGATCTTACACTCCTTGTTGCATTAGCTGATCGAATGATTTTTATGTTAACCTTGTATTGATTTTTTTATCCCAAGCATAAATGTCTTGATTATATCATCAGCCTCAGACTTGGATTTCAAGAGGAACACTTGCATCAAGCGAGAAAAATCATCTAATGCAACAAGGTAAAATTTGTAACCTGAATGATCAGAAGCATGGTTAGGTCCCCAAATATCCAGGTGAAGTAACTAGAATATTGTCTTCGAACTTTGACGTTGCACTCTTGCAGAGGAGGTCGTATGATGCTTACTAAGTGACTGTTGTAGGCAATAGATGCCACCTTCCTTACGTCCACAACTAATTACTTGTCCTATCAATATGCCTTGAAATGTAAGTGACACAACACCAAACATTGTTGTGCAATTCATCTCCTTTGTAATCTGGTTGACAAAAAGAAGGCTCAAGGGAAAATCAGGAGCAAGAAAGACGTTCTCTAGCCATATGTGAGATGTAACTTGTATCTTTCCCTGACCTGTGATAGGAGAATGTCATCCATTAGCAACCAATATGGTTTTTCTTGATGGGACTGGTCAAAGTCTAGAGAACTATCTCACATTGCCATATATGTGTCAGGATGCACCTAAACCAATAAACCAATTTTCATCCTCTGCTTGAGATCTGTGGAATAGTAACCGTCTTCTGCACCAGCCTGGGTGCAATAAAGGCCTGCGCAAAGGCCTGATACTCAACCCTAGGTTTTCCATACTTTGGGTGCAGTGGTTTAGAGTGTCTTTGGTCACCACGACCATGCCCACGACCTCGAGTAGATGGCAAACTACCTCTGCCCCCTCCTTGAGAGACTCCCATGGCAGTTACCTGTTCATAGGAATTCACAACCTTCTTGATTTGGCAAAATATTCTCCTCTTTGTGTTTTCTTGACACAGCAGAGCTTTGGCTGCAAATGTAGCACATTACTGGACCCATTGAGCCTTGCACTTGGGTTGAATATGGGGTTTTGGAGCTCCTCATGGCTCCCATCACCTTGAGAGGGTAGATTACACACCTCCAAACCCATGTCTCGCACAATTGGAGTGTTGTAACAAAAAAATAGTATGCTAACATGAACTTTAGTTCATATTGATCTTGGAATGGAACAAAATAGTAGCACAAAGAGCAAGTTTGAATAGCTGGAGTTGAAAATCAGATCTGGGCAACCCAAGATATGCAACAAACAACCAAAACAAATATCTGAAAAAGGGTGCAACAGCCTTGTCGTGAAAAGAGACACACCTACAACCAAGAGAAGGTTTCCACTACACAGTAGGAGGCGAGCCTAGTGCCCCATGATGGAGTTCCTACCTGCAGCAGGAGGAGAAAGAGCAGTTGGTGGTGACGCTGCTACAACAGGGGTCACTGGTCGGTCAGTGGTCAGCGATATTATCAGTCGACTGGTGAATGGGGTCACCACTTTGGCTGCCTTGTGCTGCAAGGACTTAGCTGATGGGCTAAGTGCCCTTAGGGCATAAACCCTCTTTTCTTGAGATCAGTGTTCTCCTTCCTTGGGATATTAATCTAGAATCCCAATATAAAAGAAAGAGAGCCTAAAGATTGTTTGGTGGAAGAAAAAATAGGTGGGAAATCAAGAAAGTACATAACTTTGACCTAGGACCACAACTCCGATAACATGTGAGAAGAAAGATGAGTCATTCAATTCTTAAGGAAAACCTTAGACCTCTATATATAGAGAGAGACTATGAGGATAGTTATAGATGTGCCCTCAGGAAATAAAAATAGAATAAACATGACCGAAGGGGAAAATAAAATAACCAACAAACTAAGGAGAGCTTCTTCTTAACAGAAAAGGGTGGAGCATGGAGGGAAGAAGGTGGTGGGGACGTGGAAAGAAAGGAAATATATAAAATAAATAACATAGGGATAGAAAAATAAAATTTTCTTACTTTTAGGCCTAAAACTGTTATCTTTAATAGTGTTGACTAACAATATGGTAATTTCATTAAATAGAGCAACTTTTAGCGGTGGCTTTTAATTAAATATTGGAAACACGATGGCAAGTGCCTAATTTCAATGGCTTTCAGAGGCATCTATGTAAAGTCCCTTTTTTTTGGTTTCATTGTTTCTTGGAATCTGATCCTAAATTTTAGTCAATGCACAAACCAATATTTTTGCTATAATCAGAATCAAGAATATTAATTCTCATGCATTCACACCCATACCATTGTCCATGGTGCATTTCACTTTTGTTATTAGTTAATAGATTATGTTGATTTGTCTTGAATAATGCAACATATCTATTAAGTGAGTTTCATTGAAAATTTTTCAAAATAAAATTCTTTGCAGGCCATGTTGTAAAGTGTAATATCATTTTTATTTTAAGCTTATCGGGAATTTAAACCTTGCTTGCATCAAGATTCATAGTTTTAAGTCAACTTTTTAAACTTGATATTTTCTCTTATTTCACAGACGAGGATGGCCAAACTAAACAACAGACAAAACTTCAGGTAGATTTTTCCATATTGTAGATGTTCACAAATTAAAATTTTCTCGTTTGTTCTTTCTGGCCTATGAGAATTGACATGAAGAACTTTGTGTTCTTATTTTACTCATTGTGCTTCCAAGACATCAGTGCACTATCTCTTTGGGAGCCATAAAATGGTCAATTGTCCTTCTATGGCCACTTGGATTCTATTTATAATCATATTTAAGATTTTGATGTATTCGAATATTGAAATATGATTAATGGATTGTGTAGATTATTGGCATATTAGCTAAGCAGTTTTTGATACTCTTAATCATATTCTTCTATACAATATTTGATGGGAATTTTTTTTACATATTATTTATGTTATATGTTATTAATAATTAATGTACCATGAAAGAGAAGAATGATGTTCCAAGTATACAAGGACTAAGTGGTGGAATCTTAGAAAGAAGCAGGGAAGTTTCTAGAAGAAGATGTTGCTATAAATGTTTTCAGAGCATGATGGATGTTGGCGAGATATGGGAGATGATTTCCATTAGAAGGATGACCAAAGAGGTGTTATATGCATCGAAAGGAGGAGCAACATATTACAAGGTAGAAAGACAAAGTGGCGAAAGCTTAGGCAAATTGTAAAAAGGGCAAAGAGGCAAATGTTTAAGAGCATATATAGGAAGCTTGAGACTAAGAGGGAAAGCATTATTTTAGACGATCTAAAGCAAGGGAGAGAATATAATCACGTGTGAGGTGTATTAAGGATGAAGACGAAAAAGTACTCATAGCTAATGATATAAAAACAAGGTGGAAGAATTATTTTTAGAAGCTTTTTAACAAAAAAGGTAGTCAATGTCACTTAGGGATCTACCCAACTTCGAAGCTTATCAAATTACAGAACCCATGTACATTTATTAAGGAAGTGTGCCTAGGATATGTGACTTGATGGTATTCCTGTATATGTTTAGAAATTGTTAGAGGAGAGAGGCATAACTTGGCTCTCAAAATTATTTAATGCCATTTGGAAAAGTAAGAGAATGCTGAAATTTTTTTAAAAAGTTCTATAAATTCTTTTACAATAAAAGAAAGGGAGATGCACAAAATTGTTCAAACTATATAGGTACCTAGTTATTGAGTCATACAATGAAGCATCAGGATAGAGTTTTAAAAGAGGGTTGAGAGTAAGTTTCCAATATGTCGTGACAATTTTTTATAACCTAACAAAGAATACATATAATACGACTTGTGTAAGGACTTGGACTGGCTTGATAGATTGCTTTGATATTGCCATCACTTTGCACCAAGGATCAACTTTGAGTTCTTATCTGTTTACTTTGTTCATGGATAGCATGTACAATATTGGTCTCATGATAGATGAGAAGAGGTGTAATTAATTGAAAACTTGAGCTTTGAAGGTGGTGTTAGAAGTTAAGGCTGCCTTTGGTATTGGTATAGGAGGTGGGATTGGGGCTATGGGGTGGGATTTGGGGAGTGTGGACGTGGGATTCGATGTGGGGATGTGAGGAGGTTATCGAGGGGATGGGGTGGGAGGGAGGAAATCGATGGAGAGAGAGTGAGATAAAAAAGTTTTCTGACCCTTTAAATTAAAAAAAAAAAAACTATCACATCACAATCCACTAACTTTCTCCTTTCTAACAAAACCAACATAACAATCATTACAATTCCACCCATCATTATAATCTCTCCAACCAAACATCTTCTTATATTTATTCCACTCTAATTTTATCCCAGAATAGCACTGTCCCTCTGCCAAGCGTAGCCTAAGGGTTTTTGAGTAAGTACATTGAAAACTCAATATATGGAATGCAAGTTGAGAGATGGGGAGGAGATGAAGTAGGGTTGGATTTTGGAACATTTGTAATAAGAAGGGGATTATTGAATATTTAGAGGGGCTACAAAAATCAGATTTCGAGAAACAAATGATTTGCCAATCCTTTTAATGATTATTGTGGGAAGAAATGAACTTTATTGTTATTCATTAAGCAAGTCTTAGCCTTAATTATACAGAGAGAGGGATAGAAACAAACTCTAACAAATCAAATCTAATCATATCCCTAAAAATAGAAAGAGATGAATAAAAAATCTCCCAGAGCACATGAGAGAGAAAAGGGTCGATCTTGATGTCGATCTAGTGAGGAGAGACTACAGAGGGGTTGCTCGAAGAGGACCACTAGAGGTTCGTCGGTGGCCACGAGGATTGGTGGTGCCGTTGGTGACCCTCTTTTTAGGGCTTTTAGTGGGTTTCTCCCCTATTTTTTTCTCAAACGGGATCAAACTTGCTTTGATATGGTATGATAAGAAATGAACTTCGTTGTTATTCATTAAGCAAGTCTTAGTCCTCTTTATATAGAGAGAGGGATAGAAACAAACTCTAACAAATCAAATCCAATCATATCTCTAAATATAGAAAGACTAATTTCCAAATTCTGCAATATCTCTGACAATTACTATGATTCCAAACCCTAAAATGGAAGTGTGTAGGATCAAGAGTAGATAATGTCTTTGTTATGGACATTTCATTCAACCCCCACTTACAAAGAGTCAAGCTGATACAACAGTTCTTCAAAGTTTTAGTTTAATTTTAGCCTAGAAATGGCTCACAATAAATCTGATTAAAGGCAAAGATTTTATGTAGCAGTTTACGTAGTGTGGGTAAGGATTTGTTTTTTTGAAAGGAGGAAGGATAACCATCCAAAATCATTTATTAATCATGAAAAAGATTACAAATAGTCCATTACAAAGAGTTCTCCCGAAACACCACTTAGGAAGAGATGGAGGAAAAAGAATTTTCTACATAGGGGTTCTTCCCCCATAAACCACTCCATTTCTCCCCAACTAAATGCCCCAAAGAGCTGCTAACACCTTGGCTTTCTCCATCTTCGATCTAAAAGCATTAGGCCTCCCTTGCCTCCCACCCCTCTTGAAAGATGCCCAAAGTCCATGCAAACTACCATAATCAATCCAATTTATCCCCAACTTCCTCTAGACCTACTCCACAAATGTACACTTCAAAAACAAGTGCTCAACATCCTCGTCATCCATGGCACAGAGTGAGCAAGTCCTATCATCCACCGGTGCCCATCTTGCCCGCCAAGCTTTCGTGACAAGTCTCTCTTCAAAGCAGCCACCCAAAAATCTTCACCTGGATAATCTGCCATTGTTGTTGTTGCTTGTAAAGGTCAAAGGGTGACTATCTGGATGATAGCCACCCAAATATATTAATTAAAACATCAAAATCATATATTAAGTAAAACATCAAAATCATATGGTTAGTGCTACAAATGTTCATCCCAAGAAGCACATAGGGAGGAAATACAAGAGGTGAAAATTTCAACATAAGCCCTCTGACCCTGGAAATCACCTCATTCCTCAATCAAATTCGTCAGAAAACAACCATTACCTTGGCTCTTTCCCATTTAGACTGAAAAACATGCCTACAGCTGCTGAAAGATGCCTAAAAGTCTGATACCACAGTTATTGCCATGCAAAGGGTTTTACTTGGAGAAATAGAAGGAATTTGTATGTCAGATGCAGAATTTGAGAAAGTACCACCTGAATATTTGAATGCCACTCATGGAATTGATGCATTGGGGAGGAGCTCTAGATTCTTCTTGACAAGAAGATTCCCTTGAGAGTTGTGAGCGGATACTACTTGGGAGGAATGAGAGGTATCGTGTTTTATAATTGCAAGTATTGAGCTATCAACCGTACATATGGTAGAATGAAGATGTTGAAGCAGATGGATGGTGGTGCACAAAAGAATTGGGATCTAGATGAGATTATAGGGGAAAAAGTTGGTTCCATAAATGTAATGGTAAATGAAAAAGATGCATTTGAGTTGATTTTGTAGAGGAGATTCATTTAAGATGGTTTGGACATTTGCAAAGAAGTCTAATTGATTTCCTCATGAGAAGGTATGAGAGGTTGGATTTGAGTCTTACAAGAGGGTCTGGGAAGGAAACCGTCATGCTTGATCTTCAATATCTAGATTGAAAGAAGCCATCTGGCATGGTTTTGATAATTTGGATCTAAGTTGGGAATTGACCTAGAATAGATCTAGGTGAAGGCAATAATCCATGTAGATATCTTTCCAAGAAAAAAGTCATCCGCGTAGCTATTTCAATACGGAAAGGCTTACTTGTTTTGTAATTGCCTCTTGTTATCCTTTTAAAAAAAGTTTTGCTTTTGTTTTTTGCAACCAATCCCATGGTGGTTTTATTTGATATGTTTCATTGTCATCAAATCACTGAAACAATTTAATTCACTTTAAACCTTATTCAAGAAATCTGGTTTCTTAGTGGTGATTTTGAGACTGGAAAAGAATGCAAAAAAAATTAAACTAGAGGTAAAATTTATATTCAACATACCACATGCACGAAAAGTTGGTAAAGCAGTTTTGAGATTGGCTGACTTTTATGTCTTTTTGCTGGGTGGTGGGCTTATCCACCACGGTAAAAGATTGGAGCTGAGGTTATGGATAGTGAATAGGCAGAGGAAATTGCATATGATTTAGATGATTGTGATACGTTAGATTGCTTTTGCAAAATTCAAGGAAATTTTTGACTACATGTACCAGGGTCTTGAGCTCGATTTTCTGCCCACATGTCAACTTATAAACTTGCATTGTTGCATTAAAATTACATGCAACGATGCAGATATGATTCTCCAAGTCCAATTTTCTAGTATGCTGTAGTCTTATTTTTCTCACTTTTTTAATGATAAATATTGTAAGCAGTTCTTTTTGAAAAATCATTGGTAAAGAAATAATGATGCCAACTTGATTTGACTACTTATTGTGGAGTTCACAAACTGATAATTGTGTCGTAGCGTGAAATTACAATTGTTTAAAATTTTTGAACTTGTAAATGTGGTTAAAATTGAATGAATATGGGAGTTCAAGTCGTTTCATGGGGAGGTAAGTCGTTTAAATTGCTTTCTACTATCCTAAACTAACGTATTTGTGATATTTTAGAATATTCAGATTTTTTTGGTAGTTTAAACAAGGATAGGCTTGAGACCTATGGATAGGGACTAGAATGCAAGATAAGGATCTAAATGCAATAAAAATTTTGAGAAAATTACTGGACGTACCCAACTACCTAAGATTCCTACCAATTTTCATGCACAAATGAGTTATAAAACAGAATAAATCCGGAAATAATTCGTAGGACTAAATTGTAACAAGTTAAGGACCTAAACATAAATTAATTTTTAAAATTTTCCTATAATAAATTTTTACACAAAATTTTATGGGTATGCTAACCTACATGTAGAAACCTAAAATAAAATTTTGGGTTTTTTTGATGTATGGAAATTAATGTCAAAATTCAGGAAGTAAATGCGATTATCTAAACACTATGTGAATAACAAAACATGCAAATAAACCCACAAACTAATAAGCAAACACAAGCTAAACATGCAAGCAACTAAGTAATTGAATAACTTTTTTTTTTTTTTTAAATTAATGGAGAATTAATCAAGAGTCACAAATACAAGTAGATCTAAAATACTACAACTAGAAATAAAAGGCAAACGGAAAAGAGAGGAGGTGGTGATAGAGTGGCGGAGCAACGCCATGGCGGTAGAGATGGATGGAGGACGGGAGCAGAGGATGACGTTGATGGTCGCCAGAGGCTGTTTGCTCGACAGAGGATCGAAGGACCAAGGAAGGTGTAGAGAGGCTTGAGAGGGAATGAATGATGGATCCCCTCTCCTTTCTCTTAAGGCCTATTTATAGGGCTTTTAGAGGTCAAAATTTGTTGAGGACAAAAGGGATTTTTGTCACTAACAAATTAATAGTCCCATTGACCTTGAAACTCCTTAAAATCTAATTAGAATTAGCATGTTTGGCCAATATTTTTTCAATAATATAAGTTTGGGCTGCTACAATGCCCCTGTTGGGCTATTTTTATTTTTCCTCAATTTTTTTAACGTCAGCCCATGACATAGCACCCAAAATGGGCTTGCTTGTTCCTTCCAGTTCCACACGCCCAACCCTCCACATGCAAGAGTCGCATGCCTCTTCAAAAACATTTTTGTTTCATGTGTGCAGCTAAGGCGTGTGCTACCCGTTTTGCCTCCCGCAGAGGCTTGACCAACGCATGTGGGTCAACTCCTCAAATGTGAGGGGGGCATGCCAGCAATTGTTTTTTTTCTTTTCTTTTCTTTATCTCTCCTCTCATTTCTTTCTCTCATTTCCTTATTTTCTTAGCATCATTTTGCATGCACACTTTTTTGTAAAAAAATTGTCATTGCGACCAGCCTCCTTGTCTCGTCCTCTTTCATTTAAGATCAACATCGAATATGTTCCTGTGAAAGCACGAAATAATGCATGAATACACAGATATTTAAGAAACGTAAACTAGGTATTGGAAACCTATTCTAAGCACATAAATAATTACTAACGACTAATAAATCTAGGGATAAATTATAAAATAATGAAAATTCATCAACTAACATCTACTTGAGACTAAATAATGGTGCCAACTTGAGTTAAATATGATCTACTTAAGACTAAAACTTGCCACGTAGCTGAAGTTGTTCAAAACCTGAGACATTGCATTTTCTTGGTCAAGTTACCTACTAAGGTGGCTTCTGAAAAATTTGATATATGCGCTACATTCAAAAGGGTTTGAGGTTGAATCATGATTTTTTTAATCTGCTCTTTGCATCCAAAGATTCAAGTTAAAAAAGGAATATGATGCATCTAGAAAGAATAATGCATCACAAAAGGCACTTCGTAGGGGATCAAAAGATTGCTCAGAGAGAGGAAGGTGTCATATCAGTCTGCTGCTGTTGAGCTTGTCCCAGGGAAAAGAAGGGCCAACTTCACTCTTCAACACTGCCCTTTCTAATGTGTTTCCCTCTTATGTGCTACGTACCGGACACTTTCTTTACAACCTCCTTGCTCCTCCGTTCTTTGAGAGAGAGAGAGAGAGAGAGAGAGAGAAGATGACGGAGAATTTGAACAACACAACCTAGAGGCTACAGTAGTCAAGCTCAAGGGATCATCTAAATTGAGCAAGCTTGATCATGCTTCTTTTGATTCAAGATTCTGGCTGTAATTTGGTAAGAATGGCTATTTTTCCTCCTTTTTTAGCTAAAGTTCTGTTTGGCATATGTCCAATTACGCATTGCTGCCAATGCCACTTTGCCTATCCCCACAAAATAAATGCCTCATTTTGTAGTCATTTATGTAATCTTAAAGTTGATAAGCACTTCTCCTTTTGTTTTAGATGCTTCTTTGATTATTATTTTCCTTATGATGCAATAATACACTGGAACAATTAATATTTGAAGCAACGTCATATTGAGCTATATTGAACCCGATTGCCCACAGATATATATGTTCACATGTATGTGTTATGGATTGCAGTGACTTTATGTAGATGCTTATATCAAATTATATTTCTTCAGGGAATTATTCAGTGGAATGGAACGCTTGACAAGAAAAAGGGGCAAAAATGGGGCAGAGAGAAGACCTCTATTAGTGAAAAGACAGAGAAAGTTATTGACAAAGTTTGTGGTCTAGAAGATGGCAGCAAGGTTGCTGTTGGCCCTGTTGATTTTGAGAAATGTTGCCCTTTAATAGGCTCGCCCAAGGTCATGCTCGAACTGTTCTCAGATGTTTTTTGGTGCAACTGTGCAATTTGCTTTGCACTGTTTTGCTGCTACCCCTGTATACTTTACAATGGAAAAAAGCCACAGGGCACAAACCTAACCGTATTGAAGTGATCTGTTTCGGAGAATTGTTATTAGTGGGTGCCTCACAAATCCAGGGTTTCTGAGTCTGCAGTGGACTTGATATTTGTCATATTTTAGGCTCCGCCATTTTCTTTACATGCTTAAGATGATGCACAAATTTGCTATCCGATGAGCTGAATCTGACATCTACAAATGCATCCTATCTTCAAAAAAAAGTCTACTAATACATCCTGATTTCTAGAATTATCCAACTTAAACAAGTAGTCAGAGGATCATAAAATTAGGATTGTAGGTTTTTCCCCTTAACAATACACTCTTGAAAAGATGATAATCTTGGAATTTTATCTTGCAGGTTGGTTACGTGGTTGCATATCGCTTAGTTGAATTGACTTCTTCCTGGTGCCCTGAGATTTCTACCTTCAGGGTATGCCAATTCTTCTTTTTTCTTTCCCCACTGTCAAGTGCTTCTGTTGTCTTTTACCCACTCCAGATGCCATGCTCAATGCAAATGAACACATGTACGATGACCTTATTTTTTGAAAGTGTATGATGACCTTATTGTAGGTTGGAAAGGTATCTTTCTTTGATCCTGAGACCAGGATCTCCATTCTGGTTCCCATCCCTGGTTATCCAATCTCGTCAGAACAAGCTAATGAGGAATCCGAGATGCAACCAGGCAACTCCCTTTACAAGGACGATGGCTCCTTAGAGGTTCTTTCCATGCTTCTTTAATCATCAATGTAGTGATAACGGCATTGATATTGACAGCTATATTTGCATTTAGATTGAGTTCACGTCGCTCATTGATGTCCGGCTCTTCCAAGACAGCAGCCCTGAAGCAATGATGGCTACATCAAGCAAAATAGAATCAAATAATGAAGCTGGCCCAGCAAATAGTTTGGTTTCTGCATCCAGCAGTGGGGCAAATCGGGATCTTAACAATGCAGCTCCGGCCTCTGCAGGTTCTTAAAAGCTGGCACATTAGCAGCATGCCACTATCATCAAGCCATGCATATTTTTTGACATTTTCCCTTTCATAAGTAACTGCAGGGAAGGACATTGTTGGTTGGGATGAAATTTCTGAGGTCTTGGACAAGAAGAAGGCTGAGCTGCTGCAGAAGAACGGTGCCTCATGTGAAATGGTGACATCAATTGCACAAAATCATGCCACAAAACTGTCATGGTCTTACCGGGCCCTGAGAGGGAGTGCCCTTGGTCCCACTATATCTCTATTACGAGCAAACAATCAATTGTAACAGTCTCCCAGGTAATGAAGATGGGTTAGCACATGTCACTATTTAAGGAATCTGTACACTAGCCAATATTCCTTTTTCTTTATCAAGTCTCTCGTTGGGTTTCTAAATTTTCCCGTTCTTCTTAACGTGTCTAGCCCATCAAGAGGTCGTTTTGCATGCAATCTTGGTTAACTCTCTTGGTTTAATCTCAAGGGTTTATGTCTGGGTTTTCTTTAGAATCTTTTGTGAGTGACAAACCCATCCATGTTCACATGCTCTGAAGGATATCCTTTAAATTTCTTGGAGGTGTTCATCCATTTCAACAGATTATTTTCCCTGGGTATTGTCGTCATGCTGGCAGCAGATAAGCAAATTCTCAGTGGATGTCAGTATCATGGAAGTATGAGGGCTTCAATACAACTCTTTCAAAGTGTCGGTCATGTGACATTTGAGGCATGCCCGATGTTTTTCTCCTGGTTCCATTGGCATTCTCCAACCCTCTCTCTTCCACCCCCTTTATGTCTCTACCTCCACTCTCTCCAAGTCAGCTCTTCATGTATTAATTCAACCATCGAGCTTGTTTTCTGTAAGTTGCTATGGCCTTTGCTATCATAACCCCTCAATCCCACCATGCCAATGGCCTATTGAGGACTGAAGTGGGACTTGTGCCTCCAATCCATTGTCAAGTTCTCTTTGTTTCGGTGGGTTTCACCATCCAGGCCCCAGTGTAGGCATGCATGATCCTTACTCTCTGGCCACCTTTTGAATTGCGAGTGGAGTTTCATAAAGTTGTACCTCACTCGTCCAATGGTTGGAATGGGGAGAAAAAAGTAGGGTCGTCGCTTACCAAGCAATCTCTTGGTCAATCCACTGATTCATTCCTGCTCGACCGATTTCATTGCTTGTTTATGGGGTTTGCTGGATGCACCCGAAAGATGCACTTCACGAATTTCAAAAATGTTTTGTAATTACGTATATGTTTGTGTAAATTAAGTATATATTATTTGCCAATTACATATAAATTATTTACAAATTACAAAAATACTCTTACATATATGCTTAGTAATTACAAATATCTTTTGTAATGTATGTATATGTTGTGTATTCTTTGCAACTGACAAATGTATACAAAAAAATACAAACAACGGTAACATATATATACATTTTTGTAAATTACAAACACTTGCAAATATGTTTTGTGATTATAAATATGATTTGTAAAGTATAATACTTGTAAGTTACATAGGTATAGTTTGCCATTTACCTGTATGTTATTGCGAGGACTTGAATATATGTTTTGCAAATTACAAACACTTGTCTATGTTTTTTTATTTATGTATGTGACTTGTAAATTATAAAAATATTACTTGTAAATTACAGTGAGTAGTTTGCAATTTACCTATATGTTAGGTTTTTAAAATACATATTACGTTTGTAAAGAACAAACATATGGGACCATGAATGTTATTTGCAATTTAACTGGATGTCATTTTGCAATTTACAAACCTATTCAACCCATTGTAAAAAAAGAAACAAATCACAATTTGTTTCTAAATTACATTGACTTACGTATATCCTTCGTGCGTACGAATATGTTACTAAATTGGGTATAAAATACTTGCAAAGTAAATATAGTCCAGTGCAGGTTGCCAAAACGTACATTGCATGACGGATTTATAATGGCGGAATCAAATAGCAACGAACTAGTTTCTTTAACATGATTAATTAGTTCATCCATGTTTTGGTGTGATAGATATTTGTAAAATGTAAGTTGGAGTCTTGTAGCGGACGCATATGCATCGCAATCAATATGGTGGGTGTAAAAAAATTTCTTTAAAAAACGTCATGTAAAAAAGAAACAATAAAACAGAGTAATTAAATTGGGATTCACGTACTAAAAAGGTCAGATACAAAAATATTATAAGCGATGTGGTTTACGATGTAAGGAAGGGTAAGCAACCAAAAAAAAGGTAGACTTAGATGTGTGGATTACACACTGTTTCTCTTCTTCGCATAAAAAAATATCGCTTAAAGAACTCAGCGTTACTTTTAAATAAAAATTGAAATTATTTTTAAATAAAAATTAAAATTATTTTATATACACTAAAAATTATTTTAAAAATTATTAAAAGTAAAAGATATCCTGTGTCCATTAACTTATGAAGTGGTGATTTTTTTAATTAAGGTGGAAATCATGTTATCATGTTTATATTTTATAAAATATGTTACGTTATGTATTTTTATAAATTTTACCTATTAAAAATAAAAAAAGCATTTCTATAAGTCAGAAAAATACATGACTGAAACATGTAAACGAACACGGTATTAAAATACATGAAAATCAGATTTGACATGCAAAGAACGGTTTTCATAATGGACGTAGGATTAAAATTAAAAAGTCGGGATCTCTTGGCCTCCAAACTAAGCTAAATAAGTTTTGGATTCGCTGGATAATATATATATATATATATATATATATATATATATATACACACACACATTGTTGTAGATGAGGACACGGGTAGTTTTCATTCCCACGATCAAAGGATTGCTCGATGGTCAGTCGCCACCACACACGAATGGAGACCGTATCACAATTGACGCGACAGTTCGCGCTTTCACACGACGCACGACGAAATTAGTCAAAACAACCCCGTTATCGTTGCCCATTGGAACAATTCAATGGGTGTTGCCTTGCATAGGGGCTTTAATTTACGTGAATCTCATTTCCCTGCAAATTTTTATGTTAAATAGATGCCACTACTGAATCGTACGTTCACATATATGCCATTGAAAGAATTCCTCTACCGGCAAAATTACCTTCTGATTAATGCTGTATTAGAGGTAGAAAATGCTTGACTTTTAACTGGAAAGGTGAGAAAGAAAGGTGAAAAAAAAACTGGTGGTGAAGGGTTTTTTTTTCTTCCCTCTTGATGTTGATCGTATATTTCAGCAGAAAGAAGTAGGGTGAGGGAAGAAGGTAAGGAAAGTTGAGGCACAGTTGATCTTCACACGCCTCAGTTTTTAAAGGTTTTCGACAATTGTATGTTATAAGCTTATAATACTTAGGTTTCGTTTAGATATGAGATAAAATATTGTTAGGATAGGTTGATATGAAATAAGTGAAGAGAGGTGTTTATTTCCATGGTGGAATAAGTGGTAAGATAAGTGAGAGGATAAAATAATTAGTGTATTGATATGATATTAGTAGGTATTTATTCAATATTAAAAGTGAGTGGAGGAATGTAGTTGGTATTTGTTTAATATTAAAAGTGAAAGTGAAGGATGTCATTGAATAAGTATTAAATGTTAAAAGTAGAAGTGAAAGCTATTATCATTTGATGAGAAAATTTTTTTGAAAAAATTAAACAAAACTTAAAAAAAAGGGATATCCACCTATTAACCTCCTTTCAAACAAGACCTTAAGTTTACTTCTTTATCTTAATGTTCACATCTCTTATAATCATTAGGTTTTTATTAATAACAGTAATCTTTTCTAACTTTGCCTCTCCTACCTAGCCCAAATTAGTCACTCTACCTTTGAGGTAGGGATAGAGGAGGTGATAAAGTAAGAGAAGAAAAAAAGTAGAACAGGAAGAGGCAATCATTAGTTACAATGCAATGGTAAAATAAATTTTTTTTACTATTTCTTTGAAATAACATGCATCGTAGCAAGATTTTTGCAAAGATAATTGACCTTAGAATGACAAATGTATTCATGTAAAAGTTGTGATCATTTATACATGTCATTCACCAAAAATTACCTATTTATTTATTATCTAATCAAATAATAGAATAGTACGTTGATTTAGTATGGGCACGGAGACATGGAGAACCATTGAAGGAATTCAAGAATAATTTACAATCCAAGCAAATAACAAGATAACACATTGTTTGGATATAGCCATGGTGTTCAAAGATTCACATGGAAAGAGAGCAATTGATGGATCAACTCAAGTAAAAAAAATGTATGTAGCAACTTATTTTGTAACAAGTGTTTTTCGCTCAACAAAATACAGTAGTGTATTTCAATTTTCAACATGTATTTTTTGGTTTTTCATTGATTGTTGAAAATGAAAATATACTAATATATTTTGATTTTCAACTTTTTTTTTTCTTATATAGTAAAGTGATTCTTCACTTATGAAAAATGAATTTTCACCTTTAGGTTTAGGATTTTGATTTCGTAAATCCTAAATTTTAAATTTTAAACTCTAAACCAAAAGATGAAAAATTACTTTTTAAGTGAAACCCTAAACCCAAACTTCATAGGTGAAACCCACTTTTCACTCTCCAAGTGAAAATTCATTTTTCATTGGTGAAAAGTTAAAATACACTGGTGTGTTTTCTCTTTTAACTGATATATTTTGATTTTTAACTGATGTATTTTGATCCGAATGGGAGTTGCATATTATAAAACATGTTGCAACACACATTTCTTTACTTTTTGATTTGATAAAATTAGAGAATAATATACCACCATTTTGTTTTAGTTATAGAATTGATTTTAATTACAAAATATAAGTTATTTTTCATAAATGGTCATGCTCAATTTAGAAAGTTAAAACGTTACATTTTAAGTTATTTTGTTATCAATTTCCAAAGTAAAATGATTGAATAGTGATTTTATTCTTTGAATGGTAAATTCAACTAAATGAATAGAGATGAGTAACCATTGGTGATGATTCATTCAAGTTCAAGTCTCCATCGGTAAATTACTTGGGAGAGTTGTTTACAGAATATGGCAAATTTTCTACAATGTTATCGATAGCATCACAATGAAAATAACACGTGTTGTTTTTAAAGTAACAATAATAATATGAGAAATTTCAATTAATGAAAAGGAAGAGAGGGGTCATTAAAATGTTAACATTGCATTATCCCTTCTAATTCACTATGTTAAAATTTGAATGATACTTGATGATGATGTTCATCCTAGGCGAGAGGATAAAAAGTTCGTAAACTTATCCCCTTAGGTAAATTAAGATTCGAATCGGAACTCTGTTGTTCTCACTAAAATGGTATAAGCCTGGCAATCAACTAAGCTACCCAACAGACTCAATTTTAAAAGATACTCAATCAATGTAATATGTGGGTTATTAATACTTAAGCATAAACCTTGTTTAGAAATCAATCTTTAATGAGCCATGGAAGCATGCGTCTCCTCTAACTCCCATTGAATGTGGTTAAATAAAGTCACTTGTGAGGATTTTTACTTTGCAGAGCAAGCTAAAAAAATTGCAAGCAATGTGAAGATTGCATTGGTTTTTCTTTGAGTTGTTTTAAGATTGCCAATAATATGACCAACAAAGGTCTCAAAGCAACCTTCCTCTCTAAATCCAAAGAAGAACCAAATTACCCTAAAGAAAGAACAATTATAGAAGAGGTGTACACTCATGAGTTTCCACAACTTCACCACAAATGGAGCAGATACAAGCACCAAGCTTCACAAATTTGATGCAATTAACTCCTATTGCCAATAGATTTAGAATGAACTTCCACATGAGATTTATCATTAGCTCCTAACCTATCTTGTCAAATGCCTTTTCCTTATCCAATTTGATGATCACGTGATCCTTATTCCCGCTTTCTTTCATTTTTAAGTAGTGAATAACCACTCTAGCTATGACTATATTTTCCACAATATATCTTCCTTTAAGAAAGTCGGGTTGGAAATATGAAATGAATCTAGGAAGAATAGTTTTGATCTTGTTACCTAGAATTTTAGTAATGACTTTGTAACTTGTATTTACTAGACTAATGGGCTTGAAATCTTTAATTTCAATAGGATTATCATGTTTGGATACTAATGAAACAAGGGTACGCTTCAAACTAGAAGGAAGAAAGCACTTTCAAATGAATGTTGCACAATGGAAACAAAATCATGTTCAATAATGTTCCAACATGATTGCAAAAAGATAGGAGGCAAGCCATCTAGTCTAGGATTTTAAAGGTTTCATTGGAAAGTTTGCAGATTTAACTCTTTCTCGTTAGGGATTCCAACTAGTGACTCTTATTCTAGTTTCAAACTCTCCTTTATTTAGGTAAAAAACATTTGAAAAAGGACCACCCATTGAATTATGATCATAGGACTTTGAATAGTGGGCCAAAAATATATCCATAACCTCTTTATCCTTAGAAGTCAAGGAATTGTCTTCTTTTTTAATGACATCTATGTAGTTCTTGAATCTTTGCGTAGTCTCGATATGAAATTATCTTGTATTCCTGTCTCGATCACCGACCTTTTTACATTTTGGCCTTTTGGCCCAAAACCTTTCTTCTAATAGTTGCAAATATTCATGCCTTGCCACTAGTTATTCTTATTCTTTAAATTCACTAATTCTTCTTATTCTTTGAATTGATTGCCATCTATCGTGTAAAGATTGTAGAATAGAAAATCTTCTCATCTCCATCTCCTTTTTATCATCAAATTCATTTTTACTCCAAGCACTAAGAACCTGTCTGACCTTATTGCATTTATCAACAATAGCATTAGAATTGAATACACTCTTGATTCTAAATTTGATTTACAATCTCATGAAATTTCTTATATTCAATCTAAACACTTGTAATCACCAACATCTTTTCCTTAATTTTCTTTGCATGTGTAGCTTAATAAATATAGAATTATGATCACTTTTAATCTTTAGTAAATGTAGTACCCTAGCAAGAGGAAATTTAGCACCAATCAGGATTATCTATCAAGTCTTGAAGAGATGTTTTACTTCTGATCTTTTTTTTAGTCCAATTGTAAGCATGCCCCTCAAGTTTCAAATCAATCAAATTGACTTCCATAATGAAGTTTTAGAAAGGAAAAGTTTTAGTGTACATATAAGTGTATACAACTTTGTACACACATGCCATGTAAGCATCATGTTGTGCCATGTTTGCCATGTCATGTGACACATCAAGTATCATGTCCTCTCTTCTATAGAAATATGCCATGTCAGGTGTGACACATTAGTGCCATGTAAGGGTCGCATTAACATGACATGGCATGTTCCATGTCATGTCATACTCCACATAAGATGTTGTGTATAAAGTTGTGTACACTTTGATGTCCCTATGTTGCTATTCTTCCATAGAGGTTCATTGTAAATTTGGCACTAACCCTTGTCTTTTCTTTACTTTTCAAGATACCATTGAAATCACCAATACATTGAATTTCTTCACTTAATTGAGATAACAAATAGGTCATCCCTTTCTAGAATTTTTTTCTAGAATTTTGATTAGGTGGACAATAAATTCAAGCTAGGTTTTGAAAATCAATATCAGTATTGACTTTGTCAATATTAAAGTTAATAATATTACTCCTAATAATTTTGCAATTTATGGACTATCTCCAACGAAGAAGTAAACCACTGTATAAACCTTATGAATGTTCAAAGTAAGTATTGTACCATCTAAAGTCCAAGAAAAATTGATTAGGAGATATCTTTTTGCATTTTCATTTCCATTGAGAAGACTGGAGTTTCTTTGATAGATCAAAAAAAGCTCATAACAAAAATAGTGTTTAAAATTAAAGCAAATAAAACCAAGGATTTACCTCTTTATCATTGGTTTAAGGTCTTTTTCCATTGCCTTATGTTTGACTTATATCCTTGGTAGAAGATAGCTAGACCTATGCCATAAGTAAGGAATTGTTTATATGCTCTTGATTACTATCCTTAAGCGAATATTTATTTAGGAACATTTGTTATGACATTATCTCTAGCATTTGCAAATAATTTGTTGATTAGTGTCATGTGGATCTCCTAAATTGCTTCCCTTGAATGGTGGTTAAGTTCCTCTGTTGAGTTATCTAGAGAAAGTAGTAACATTTGCATTGATATTGTGATATATTGACAGAATGAAGGCAAGAGAAATGAAGGATTCTTGATAGAGGTGTACATGGGTTGGTTTAGGATTCAACCCAAATCCAATCCATATATAGTTTACAAGTTGGAACTTTTTCAACTCAACCCAACTTGTTATACTATTGAACTTAACCCAACCCAGTGTTCCTCCTCGATTCTCTCATATTTTGCAATCGACTTGAGGCTACCTCTTATTTCTTGAGGTGGTGAATTGCTGGACTCTAAGAGTGATAGGTCATGACCTTGTGCGTTGGTATTGTGGCGTGTCTTGTCTCTTTGATGACAATTCCTCAATAAGAATATTTTTATCGTATAATATTTCTAACTTACACTTATGTATAGAATTTATTTCAATGAGTTATTACGATTTATGTGGCTAAACACATATCCATGAAATCTCCATCTTAAATTTCTTTTTTATCATTGCAAAATTAGAATATATTTATGAGAAGATCAAAGATGTAGGCATGTAAATCAGGCTCTCCCCTTTTGAGTTGCACGTTTGTGTGTTCTTGAGTTTTGTTATGTCTATTTATAGTATATTAACACTTCGTATTTGATATCATTGTTACTTTTACTTAGTTATAAGTTCATTTTTTTGCAATTTTTATAAACATATAGATATCTAATTTGAACTTGCTCAAGTAAATTTAGGCTCTTTTTTTTCCCATTTTCATGTTGGCTTTCAGAAAGTACTCGACTGCGCAAGTAATCTTAAGAGTGCAGATTAAACCGGTTAGTAGTTAATGTACTTCAGCCACCTTCGCACTTGCCTTCTTTTTTGAGACGTATCACGAAATTGTCGTAGAATATTAATAAATTTTGAATTTTGAGGAGACTGTGATTGGAACTCTGATTTAAGTGACTCGTGACTTACCCACGTGATTGTATCATGAAACTGTCTTAACACATCAAACTACTAGAAGCTATTTTTGCTTTAAATATTGTTTGCTGACTTGCATAAATGATTGAATTGATATTAATTAAAAAACAAGAGAAGAGTAGGCAATTCGAAATCGTGTACTATCCATTGTTAAAAGAAGTAAGTGCAAATATAGTTGTTTTTTTTTTTTTTTTTTTTTTTTTCTTTTTTCACCTAAACTCGCCCTTCAAGTAGAGAATTAAAGCGACATTTTCTGGAAGATACGTCAAAATTTAGAAAAGCATGCAAAATCTTGCCGTACGACCTTTTTTTTCTTTTTTTTAATGCGAATAATGAATATCGTGTACAAATAGATATCTAAAATTGGAGTGCAAAATCTTCAGAAAAAAAAAAAAACGATTCCTTTCTTTCCCTCAATTTTTTTTATTAATCTCACGGCTCAAATTCCAAAACTCCCACTTAAGATGTTGGAGGTGTTAGATGATTTTTTTTTTTTTGCAAGGAGGTGTTCGATGATAAGAAGGTTCGTATTCCCATAATCGATCGGGACCCGATTATTGGCCCCTTGCATTGGATTTTAAACTTATTATTGCCAATAGTGTAATTTGCGCGGTCAAAGTTCCTAGAAGACCATCAGTGGAGCCTCTCTTTCTTTGGATACACACGATATCTACGTTCGTAGGATAAAGTTATGGACAAAGAAGCGGGGGTGGGCCAATGAATGAAACGGGCCAGTTTGTTCCGCAACTTGGTGTTGGTCATCGATTTTCTTGCTTAATTAATTTTATCACTTACCAATATGAGCATTGAGTTTGACTGCCTTTGACTCAATTAAATTGGGTCAGTTCTAACTTCAGTTTGGAATTAAATTGGATCAGATTTAGGTTATAAATACGATCCATCTATTAAATAGGTTTGATCTTGGATCGACGCGGTCTAAATCCAACTTGACCCGTTCATTTACTTATGGGGTCATCTTATGGTCAAACCTATTGGCCTAATTATATTAATAGATATCATTTATGTATATATTCATATTATCCATCAAAATATGTATCATATATGTATTATACATTAAATATTAAATAGACATTAACTGTTCTTACTATTATTTAACCAATAAAATCTTAACCCTCGTGTTCTCTGTAATTGTAAGTTGTACATTATAATTCTACAATCTTGTTCAAACTAGATATGAACCATTGATTTTTTGTCATAAAGAAACGTGAACATCCAAATTCGAACTAAATACGAACACATAAGATGAGTACCTTTATTTTTTTGTGGATGGTTCTATCTTTTGTCCCTTGATAATTGCAGTCGAAGATTCTATTGCATCATGTTCTCCTTTGGGAAGAAGCAAATATTTGTCATAGAGATTGGGCCATGAGTTTGATTCATTTGTTGCACTTTATACGCATTGCCAGGAGTATGTGCATGATAAAAAGTTTGAGTTCTCCATATTATGGTCTAATTTTGATGAAGAGGATGGGGGGGGTTGTTGGTTAAAGCAAGTTTGGGATGTTCAAGGTTAGGTTTTGGATCAGAGAAACCACGTGACCTTATTTATCGTAAGAGGCTAACAAGAAAGATAAATTGTGGATATAAGGTAAAGGTGAAATTATATGATTAAAAATATGTTGTGTTAGGATTATTCCTTTGAGCACAATCATGATTTATTGGAACACTCATTGACTTGTTTCGTTAGAACTAAGAACTTAACAACTAGAGAATTGATTTGAATGGTAAATGAGGGATTGGGTTGTCTAAGATGTTTTGCTCTTTTGTTGCTGAGCATGGTAGGTATGAGAATCTGGTGTTTACCCAAGAGGATGCTAAGAATGAGATGAGGAAGCTCTGTAAACTTAGAATGGGGAGTGGTGATGCAAAGGTCATACAAAATTACTTTTGTAGGATGTAAAGTGTGAATTCCAATTTTTTCCATGTGATGGATTTGGATAGGGAAGGATGTTTTCAGAATATATTTTGGGCAGACTCAATTTGTTGCGTTGCATATAAGTACTTTGATCGAGTTGTTTCTTTCGATACAATATACTTGACCAATAAGTATATATGATATGTTGTTTACATCATTTGTGGGAGTGAATAATCATATGCAAACTATCATTTTTTGTTCTGCTTTGATAAGTAAAGAGACCATAGAGAATTTTGATTAGTGTTTTAGACATGGTGTTGTGCATGAATGGTGTGGCACGAGTAGGAATTATAACTAACCAATGTTAATTAAGCTATCGTGAATGCAGTTCGAATGGTTATCCCAAACACACGACATAGACTATGCTTTGTGGCACATTATGTTGAACTTGCTTCATCGATTTGGGAGTCACTTAGGTACAAGGGATGAGACGAAGAAGATTTTGCACAACTCGAGGACAATCCATGAATTTGAGAGTCGTTGGTTAGCAATGGTTGATAGAAGGAAGCTTGGAAGCAATACTTGCATGAGGCACATGTATGACATCTGACAGATGTGGGTTCCTACTTATTTTGATGGCTTGTTTTGGGTGGGGATGACAACAACTCAACAAAGTGAAAGCATGAACACTTATTTTGATGGATATGTCAATTTAAAGATAACACTTAAGCAATTTATCCAATAATATGAGCTTGCGATGCAAGCTAAGCAAGAGAAGTTGAGAATAGTGGATTTCCAATCCTTGCACAAGATGATGTTGTTGAGGAGCTCTTTTCCTATGGAGGAACAAATTTGCTCAGTGTACATAGTGTAGTTTTTAAGATGTTCCAAGATGAGGTTGTGGCAATCAAGTATTTCATTGTTCTAGGAGGAGGTACATTTGGCGTGGATGAGTTAGTATTGGTTGAGGTTTGTGAGTATAGTGACTTGTGTATTTGACATTTGAGGTTTATTGGAATCGAAGTACGTGTGAGGTTTTTTGCATGTGCTAGTACTTTGACATGGATGCCTTGTTGTGTAGGCATATCTTACGTGTTTTGCTGGATAATGGTGTTGATGAAGTTCCTCAGAGGTATATATCAGATTGTTGGGAAAAGGACTTAAGGCTACTAGTGTTAACATTAGAATCTTGTAGGTTGGCATTTGCATTAGATGATATTGGGCATGGATATGAGGATATTTGCTCATTCGGGTCAATCTTGTTAGCGAACTACAATGCTTGTGTGAAGTTGCCTGAGAAGGCCTATAAGGTTCTTGCAGTGCCGACAATGGTGATAGTATGGTTATATGTTTTCTTTTTGTAGTGATTGTTTTTTTGGTTTGTACAATTTTGTGGGTTATGTGTTAGTAAAGGTAGAGTGCTTGTATGGTTTCGTGTTTATTTCTTATTTGTGTTGTTGTTTGTAGGAGGTTGCCAAGGGTAGTGGGCTTAGTAACGGTGTAAAGATCCATGATCATAAGTAACTGAGAAGAGTTGGGAGGCCCGTAAAGAAGAGGAAGAAGTCTACTTGGGAGGTTGGATTAGTGAGGAAATGTAGGGAAAGAAGAGAATAGAGGGTATATGATCTTCACCCTCCTTCAAATGCACCACCACCATGTTAAGACCCGTGCCACCAAAACCCTTTTAAGACGTCTGGGAGTTGGTGTAGACGTCTGAAAATAAATTTTTGCGTGCGTACGACCGCGAGTCTGCGCACGTGCCGCGCGCAGATTGCACCCCAGCCGCCCTCTTCTCTTTTTTCCTCCCCTCGTCGACTTGCAGAACTGCCCCCCCCCCCCCCCCCCGTGCTTACAAATACTCTCCCCTCTCCCTCGTTCACCACCCCATCCGTCTCCTCCTTCCTGCAGCGCGAGAGTGAGAGTGAGAGTGACATCGGCTGCAGTCGAGTGCAGCGGCGAAGAGGAGAGGGGCAGTGAGAGAAGGGAAGAGAAGAGAGCGCACTAGCCGTGAGGGAGCTCGTTGGAGAGGCTCGCGGTCGGTCGGTGTGCGCGAGGCGGAGTATTGTGTTGGGGAGGTTTCCCCCCCGGCTCTGCTGCAGCTCGAGCAGCGGGCGGATGAGCGCGGCGCGGTCGCGTGCAGCGGGAAGAAGACGAAGGAGGTTCTGATTCTGGGAATTTTTCCCAGAATCGGACGTCTGGACCTACATCCAGACGACGTGGATGACATCTGGAAGAAGCTGCAGATGATTGATAGGTACGTACTGTGCTTATACCTTCCTTTTTGTGGATACGGCCATGCAGGCCGTTCCACCGAAACTCTGTAGCGTGCTGTGTTGATAGATTTTGCGTGCGCGTGCAGGATTCACTTCCAGAAGGCGCGGACACGCCCTTCCACGCGGTTCAGACGTCTGGGCGAGTCACCAGACGACGGAGAGCATCTCCAGACGTCCGGAGAGGTGGTAAGACGTCTGGAACTAGGCCTAGACGGTTTAGCACGATCCCTAGACGTCTGAGGAGCAGCACAGAGTGAGGTATGGATCTGGACTCCTTTTAAGACGTCTGGAAGATGTTCCAGACGTCTGATTTGGGTTAGAATTGTCATTTTTGACCCATTTAGGATCCGTTCGAGGTCCGATTTCTGCGTTTTAGATTCCGTTCTTCTTTGTATAAGTTCATCTACTTGTTGGAATGCTTTTATCATGTTCTGAGTGGTTTCTTGTGGTTGATCCTTGTGTTAGGATCACGTTCTGTTGCGGATTTGGGGGTTGCAAAGGGACGTGAACCTGCCGATCACGCCTCCATTACTCCCAGTTTTGCGGGTAGAGTGGCTTCCCTTAGTTAATTACAAACATAAATGCATATCTGGAATAAATGATAGATCCTAGGGTATGGAATGAATCCTAGGACCAGAAAAACTAGATTGAATGATAGATCCTAGGGTATGGCATGAATCCTAGGACTTGAAAACTAGATTGAATGATAGATCCTAGCGTATGGCATGAATCCTAGGAATAGAAACACTGAAATGATTGTATTAAATGCCTGAAATGCAGTCTTGAAATGAGTAGATGGAATAATAACTGCCTGTAATTGGATAACAGCTGCCTGTGAAATGTAGAGTATTGTTGTTAGTAGCTGCTACATGTAATTTCTGTTGGTTGAAATTAAATACGAGCTGCTTGTATATAAATTGGAAAAGAAAGATTGAATGTTGGAAACACCTGCTTTTAAGACCCTGGCATCAAACGTCTTTTAAGACGTTTGAGAGTTGGTCCAGACGTCTGGTCAGACGTCTGGAAGCCTTCCTAAACGTCTGGAAATTAATTTTTTTGTCGTACGGTTTCGCATCTGCTCGCTTGCGCGCGCAGACTGAACCGCCGCCCTCTTTTCTTCTCTCTCTTTCTTCCCCGTCCTGCAGGCGCAGCTTTCTCCCTCTCTCTCTCTCCCCACGGTGCCTTCAAATACTCCCCCTCTCCTCTCCCTCACCCTCACTCCACCGTCTTCTTCTTCCTGTTAGCGTGAGAGTGAGAAGGCGAGGGCAGCAGCTGCTGTCGTGTGTGCGCGGGGAGGAGTTGCAGCGAGAGGGAGAAGAGTTACAGCGCGGGAGTGCAAGCTCGCCGGAGTAGCCAAGGACGGCCGGCGGGCGCGTAACGGGAGCGCGGCGTTGGGGAGATGCTGTTGCAGCTCTAGCAGCAGGCGAGCGCGGCGCGGCACGGCTGTGCGCAGCAGGAGGAGGGCGAGGAGGTCCTGATTCTGGGAAAATTTCCCAGAATCAGATGTCTGGACCTACGTTCAGACGATGCGGGAGACGTCTGGAGGAAGATTCAGACGTCTGAAAGGTACGATATTTTCCATTTCTTCTTCTTTTGCGTGTACGGCCATGCAGGCCGTTCCGTCGAAGTGTTTTGCCTCATTTTCGTGTTGAGGACGGTCGCGTACGCGTGCAGGTTTCGTTCGAGAAGGCGCAAGGGCATGCCCTCCCACACAGATCGGACGTCTAGGCACAGCACCAGGCGACAGAGAGGGTCTCCAGACATCCGACTGTTATATCAGAGCAAGGTCGTCCCAAGAGTGAACCAACTGGCTGGAAAATAACAAATTCACGTGCCTGTAACTAGAGTAGCCACCACAACGTATCTTTTGACATCTGTTCTTAGACATCTCCGCTAGATATCGATTCGTATTGACGTCTTTTTCTGTTCTATGTTCGTGTCTCCTTGCAGGAGATGCCTCGACGAGGAGGTAGCGAGGTGGGCTGTGGGCGCGGCCGAGGACGAGGTCGGAGGGGTGGGCGCAATGAGGTCGACGCTCAGTGGACCAGCCACTGCTCCAGGGCATTCAGGCCAGGACCTCGCCCAACTGATACGGGACATCGTGCGAGAGGAGCTCCACCTACTGCCACGAGCGCCTCTCCCTAGGGTTGCGGAGGGGGAGTCCTCTGTGGGACCACGCGACAGACATGGCGCTGGATGCGGGGGAGGGGTTGGGCCTCCACTGCCCCCTCCTTCCTCCGGCACTTCCGAGCACGAGGCTTCTTTACCTGGTGGTGCACCAGCATCTCCACTTCAGCGCCACTTTGAACTGTTCGGACAGTTCCAGAAGCTGAAGCCCCCCTCCTTCGAGGGGGATGAGGATCCGACCAAGGCGGAGAACTGGCTCGAGCAGATCGAGAAGGTTTTTGACACCCTTCGCCTCCCGGTGGAGTGCCACGTGGCCTTCGCCACGTACCAGTTGGAGAGCGCGGCACACAGGTGGTGGAGAGCGGTCAGTGGACAAGAGAGGGACGAGCCGACCTGGGATCGGTTCGTTACCGTCTTCTGCGAGCAGTACTTTCCCCAGACATGGTAGGACCAGAGGAGGCAGGAGTTCCACACTCTCCGCCAGGGGACGATGACCGTGAGCGCGTACCGCACGCGTTTCCTGGAGATGTCTCGCTTCGCAGCGACAGCAGTGGCCACTGAGGAGGAGCGCCTTTGGAGGTTCACCGAGGGGCTCCAGCCTGCTATTCGGGGGTATATAAAACCCCTGAAGCTGCCTACATTCTCGAGGGTGGTGGAGACAGCTATGACATACGAAGAGACCAACCCGTTCGCGCGAGATATTGACAGCGGGCGGAAGAGGCCCTATCAGCCAGACTTCTCACAGGGCCGATGAGAGAGGAGACACGTGACGCCCGTAGGAGAGCTGTCACATTTTGTAGGACATCAGTGGCCTTTGGGGGCCCTCGACAGGGGCCAGCTGCTAGCACCGGACCCCCGCCCAGCTGACAGCAGGGACCCACTGAGGGCGGGAATCGAGTTTCCCTTTGCTACCACTGTGGCCAGCCGGGCCACATCAGGAGGGATTGCCCGTCTAGGGCAGGAGGTCTGCAGATGCTTCCCGCGTCGAGCACTGGAGGGCGAGCAGGAGGCTGCGGTTTCCATGCGCGAGGAGGACGGCAGTCACGGGGAGGGTACCGGCCAGCAGCTACCCGTCTGACGCAGAGTGTGGCTGCTTCGTCCGCACCTCGGGTTGAGGGGCGTATCAACGCCCTAACACACAGGGATGCCAGAGCTTCGGGATCAGTGGTGGCAGGTATGGTTTCAGTTTTCGGCAGACTCGTTTACAAGCTTTTCGATTCCGGCGCTATGCACTCGTTTGTCGCTGTCACTTCGGGATCAGTGGTTGCAGGACTGTATGCTGTTAGAGGATCCGTTCGTGATCAGAGGTCCGAGTGGTCAGCTATTTGTAGCTGAGGAGGTATACATGGGTTGCGAGGTTAGTGTTGGGGGACACAGCCTTCCCGCTGACCTGATTATGATACAGATGGAGGACTTTGGCGTAATTCTGGGGATGGACTGGCTATCCGCTTACCACGCCTTAGTGGACTGCTTTGACAGAAGGATCGTCTTCTTCATACCGGAGTTGCCTTCTTTCGAGTTCCACGGGCAGCCAATGGACGGAGGCTTCAGGTACATTTCTGCACTTCGGGCAGCGAGACTTTTGAGCCAGGGGTGTGAGGGCTTCCTAGCTTGTGTGGTGGCAGAACCCAGCCCTGTGGCAAACTTCCAGAGTATCTCGGTGGTCAGAGAATACCCCGACGCGTTCCCAGACGAGTTGCTAGGACTACTGCCCGAGCGTGAGATCAAGTTTGAGATCTCATTGGTATCGGGGACCAGCCCCATCTCCACAGCACCGTACAGGATGGCACCACTTGAGCTGCGAGAGCTCAAGTCTCACTTGCAGGAACTTCTGGAGAAGGGCTTTGTAGGGCCCAGTGAATCTCCCTAGGGAGCCCCGGTATTGTTCGTAAAGAAGAAGGATGGTACCCTACGCCTTTGTGTGGACTACAGACAGCTGATAGGGTCACCATCAAGAACATGTATCCGCTGCCGAGGATTGATGACTTGTTTGACCAGTTACGAGGTGCCACGGTATTCTCCAAGATCGACTTAAGATTTGGATACCACCAGTTGAGGATCAAGGAGGCAGACGTCTCCAAGACAGCTTTTCGCACTGGGTACGGACACTATGAGTTTCTGGTCATGCCGTTTGGGCTGACCAATGCCCCTGCTGCCTTCATGGATTTGATGAACTGGGTGTTTAGATCATACTTGGATCAGTTCGTGGTGGTATTCATTGATGATGTGCTCATCTATTCTCGAGATCAGACGCAACACGGACAGCACTTGCGGATGGTTTTGGACACACTGAGTGTAACGACCCGGTTCCCGAGTCCCTACGAGACACGAGAACCAGACCGACTCGACTAATCCCAAGACCTAGTCGTCCAACGAGGAAGTAACCAAAAGACAGTAAAATAAACCACATTCAGCATGAATATAACTAACAGTAAGAAAGTACCGCAGTAAGGAAAGAAACTACTACAGTAGGTACCACCACAACAGTAGAACAACATTTATCATATAACAAGAACTGCAGGTAAAGAAGGTACAGCGGAAACAAAAACTACTCACTAGAACAGAAACAAAAGAGGTACAAAAGACTGTGGTAACTCTACTGGACCCTACTCGGCCCAGCGTCCTCTGCAGCCGCCGACCCTGGCTGCTCAACACCTGGTCCTGAAAAAGGTAACGAGTGTAACACGTCAGCAAAACGCTGAGTAGAGTGGCAAACTAACTAAAGGCAACAGTAGAGTGTACAGTAGCTGTTATGTTCTATTACTTCCTTTATTCACATCTTTCAATTTTCTCACTATTTCATTTATTTCTCAGATCCTTTACTTGATCTCGAATGTCCTCCTGGGAACGATCTTGATTGCAGTCTTTTCCAAAAGTAGAAGTAGCACGTGGTGCTCTCCTGGCCGAGAGAGTCCCCCGTGGTGATCCTACCCTCAGTCAACCACCTCAAGGTCACTGACAGACGTAACGGTGACTACGGCACGCGCGATAAACGCACAGGTAGCTAGCCCGCACTGGCACGCGGTCAGTCGTTTCCGTTAACGGGTGCGCCCAAAGCACAGCACGGAACCAGGGCAGAGCCCTCTCAGTAACAGGGGTCCAACCCCTCCACAGTAACCAAACCGGGGCCTTGCCCCTCCACAGTCCGCGCACCCTCGCCTGACTACCCTGGTTTGCCCTAGTGGGCCTAACAAGTCGGTGAAGGAGGCTAGCAGAACCCCGGGACCCGTGGGGTAGCTAGTACTCTCCTAACACTAGTAGCTCTCCTCGGTACTACGTACACGAGGGCCAACAAGTCGGTACAGAGCGGCCAATCCTAACCCCCGGGTCCCTGGGGTGGCTGGCCCCACTCTTCACTAAACAGGTACAGGTACTTCCCTTGGTACTGCGTACCCAAGAGACAGTACAAACTACATCTCAGTTCCATTCCTTTTTCTTTCCAGGAGTTCCACTCCTAATTCCCCGTAGGGTTCCAGCTCTTTATCTCAGAACATCATATGTTTTACTTTCCAGTTTCACGTTCTCACAATCCATGATCTCAATCATGTTTCTTTATTCATAACAGGCAGCTATTAATTCAATTTACAGGCAGCTTTATATTCCTTTCCATTTTTTCCAAGACTGCAGTATTATACATTCCACTAGTTTTTCCATCCTAGGGTTCATGCCACATCCTAGGATCTAGCATACAACTAGTTTCCAGCCCTAGGATTCATGCATCACCTAGGAGCTATCATTCCATACATTTCTCATTCCTAGGATTCATGCAATGTCCTAGATTCCAGTTATGGTTCCATACTTTAACAGATTTTAATAATAAACTTAAGCCACTCTACCAGGTACAACGGGAGTAATGGGGGCGTGATCGGGAATCCCGCGTGCCTCCGCGACTCCCAAGACTGCAACTGAACGAGGTCCTATCACAAGGATCAAACACAGGGAGTGTCTCAAAACAGTGTATAGCTACTGTATACGGGTAGAGGAATTAATTCTGAAAAGAACGCAACTCGAATTACGGAAAACGGAGCCCGAACAAGCCCTAAATGGGTCGAAAAAGACGATACTGTGCAAAATCAGACGTCTGGAACTTATTCCAGACGTCTTAAAAAGTGGATCAGAGAATTACCTGTTCAGCGTGGTTTCCTAGACGTCCAGAAGTCTGCGGGAACGTCTGGCCTATCTCCCAGACGTCCGATGGTCACCCCGGACGTCTGGAGGTCACTCAAGCCGTCTTGTACAACTTCCAGACGTCTGATTCGCAAAGGATGGCGAATCAACGAGCCTGCGCACAGCCAACTCCCTCCCTCAGTACGGTCAGTCGACAGGAAGGAAGAAGAAAACGGAATACTCACCTTTCAGACGTCTGTATGAGATACCAGACGTCGTCCTCGGCGTCTACCTATCAACCCAGACGTCTGATTCTGGAAATTTTTCCAGAATCAGGGCGCGACCCGGACTCTGCTCGCGACGCCGCCTGCGTCGCACCTCGCGCTCCTACTGCTCAGACTGCAGCAGGTCCCTCTCCGCGTCGTTACGCACCCCCTGCGCCCTCCGCCGGCCGGCCAAGCCGCTCCGGCGAGCTCGCCCTCACGGCAGAGCTCCGCCCTCGCACGCCGCGCCTCCTCTGCGCTCACTGCGGCCGCCGCTGCAGCCCTCGCGCTCGCTTGCTCTCGTGCACAGGAAGGAGAAGAAGAAGGAGACGGTGGAGACGGGAGGGGAGGCGTGGCCCTTTTAAGGCCGCGCGGAGAGGAGAGAGAGAAGGCGCGGCAGGCGTCTGCAGCCGCAGAAGAAAAAGAGGGAATAACGAATATGCGGTCTGCGCGCGCAGACGACTCGCGGGTGTGGACGATAACGGTTTTTCAGACGTCTGTAAACCATCCCAGACATCTGGCAAGACGTCTGGATGTGATCCCAGACGTCTGGTCAGACGTCTGGGCCACCTCCCAGACGTCTTAAAATACGTCCGGGGCACGCGTTCGTAACACTGAGACGACATAGGTTGTACGCCAAATACAGCAAGTGCGAGTTCTGGTTGAGGGAGGTGACCTTCTTAGGTCATGTGATCTTCGGTGATGGCTTGGCTGTGGACCCAGACAAGGTCGAGGCAGTGCTCAGGTGGGAGAGACCGCGTACGGTCACTGAGATTCGCAATTTCTTGGGACTGGCAGGCTACTACAGGCAGTTTATCAGGGGCTTCTCATAGATTGCATGTCCTATGACACAGCTGACCCGGAAAGACGTGCCCTTTACTTGGACAGACGCCTGTGAGGCATGTTTTCAGGAGCTGAAGGAGAGGCTGACTTCGGCTCCCGTGCTCACCATCCCAGATAGTAGTGGTGGGTTCGTTGTGTACACGGACGCCTCTTTGCAGGGGTTAGGGGGTGAGCTCATGCAGAGGGGCCACGTTGTCCCTTACGCTTCGCGGCAACTGAAGCCCCATGAGCATAGCTACCCTACCCACAACCTGGAGCTGGCAGTTGTCGTCTTCGCGCTGAAGACTTGGAGGCACTACTTGTACGGTGAGACCTTTGAGATTTTCACAGATCACAAGAGCCTCAGATACCTGTTTGATCAGAAGGAGCTCAACATGAGACAGAGACGGTTGGAGCTCCTGAAGTACTATGACTGCAGCATTTCCTACCACTAGAGAGAGGCCAACGTAGTGGCTGACGCCTTGAGCCGGAAGGCGCCCGCACACTTGGCCAGTTTACAGGTGTAGAGTTGGAGCCTCTTGGAGGAGATGGGCAGTTGGCGACCCCTAGAGTTACGAGGGCACTGTGGGGCAGTGACTGTGACACGACAGACGAGGCCAGAGCTGATAGATCGCATCATTATAGGACAGATGGCTAACTCGTACTTACAGTCCTTGCGTGACCGAGTACTGTCAGGAGACCCTGGGGACTTCTCTTTTATAGACCAGGTGCTGCGCATGGGGGGACGTTTGTGCGTTCCCAGAGACGAGGAGCTGTTGAGAGAGCTCCTGACTGAGGCACGCGGTTCCAGATTCACCATACATCCAGGAAACACAAAGATGTACCATGACTTGAGACGTGACTTTTGATGGAGTGTGGGTGAGGGAGAGGAGAGGGGGAGTATTTGAAGGCGTCGTGGGGAGAGAGAGAGAGGGAGAAAGCTACGCCTGCAGGACGGGGAGGAAAGAGAGAGAAGAAAAGAGGGCGGTGATTCAGTCTGTGCGTGCATGCGCGCAAACGCGAAACCGTACGCCGAAAAAATTAATTTCCAGACGTCTGGACCAACTCTCAGGTGTCTTAAAAAACGTTTGATGCCGGGGCCTTAACAACATAACAAACTCAAAGGAAGTTTCGTCCCCGGAACTTGCGCTAACTAGGGTGCGGAAAAGAACGATATATGCACAACAAACTCAAAAAGGACCGAAGTCGGTCCGAAAAGATGTACCCTCAAAAAGCTCTGGGTACCGCTCTCGCATTGCCGCCTCAGGCTCCTAGGTAGCCTCCTCGTACCGCTGGCTCCTCCACAAAACCTTCACCAGAGGTACTTACTTTCGTCTCAGACTGCGGATGGCTCTGTCGAGAATCTGCACTGGCCGCTTGGGGTAGGTCAGGTCGTCACCCACCTCGACGCTCTCGTGACTCAGGACGTGACTGGGATCGGCGACGTACTTCCTGAGGTTGGACATGTGGAACACGTCATGCACACCAGAAAGCTGGGGAGGAAGGGCAAGCCTGTAAGTAACGGGTCCAACCCACTCCAGGACCTCAAAGGGTCCTACGAACCTCGGTGCGAGATTCCCTCTCACCCCTACCGCTGCAGGCCCTTCATGGGCGAAACGCGAAGGAAGACGTGGTCCCCAACATCAAACTGCACCTCTCTACGTTTTCGATCTACATAGCTCTTCTGTCTGCTCCTGACAGTGCGGAGTCGCCTGTGAATATGCTCGACTACCTCCTGACTCTGCCGGATCAGCCTGGGGCCAACCTCCCACTTGGTCCCCACCTCAACCCAACTCAAGGGTGCCGTACACCTCCGTCCGTACAGAGCCTCGTAGGGAGCCATGCCGATGCTCGAGTGATAACTGTTATTATATGCAAAATCCGGCAGGGGAAAGTGCTCCTCTCTAGAGCCCCTCTAGTCCAGTACAGAAGCACGCAAAAGGTCCATAAGTATCTGTATCGTGCGCTCAGACTGTCCATTCGTCTGGGGGTGGTTTGCTGTACTAAACCTCAACCGCGTCCTCAGGGCCTGCTGAAACTCAGCCCAAAACTGGGACGTAAAGCGGGTATTCTGGTTGGATACGATCTCCCGCAGAACTCCGTGTAGACGTACCACATCGTGGATATACCTCTTTGCCAATTGTGCTGGTCCCAAGGTGACTCGGATCGGCAAAAAATGTGCCGTCTTCGTTAATCTGTCAACGATCACCCACGTCGTGTCCTCGCTGGGTAACAGGTAAGCCCACCACCAAGTCCATGGTGATGCTCTCCCACTTCCACCACGAAGCCCACCACCAAGTCCTCGCTGGGTAACAGGCACTGGAAGTGGGAGAGCATCACCATGGACTTGGTGGTGGGCTTACCTATTACCCAGCGATGACACAACGCAGTCTGGGTGATCGTTGACAGATTAATGAAGACGGCATGTTTCTTGTTGATCTGAGTCACCTTGGGACCAGCACAATTGGCAGAGAGATATATCCGCGATGTGCTACGTCTACACGGAGTTCCATGGGAGATCGTATCCGACCGGGATACCCGCTTTACGTCCCAATTTTGGGCTGAGTTTCAGTAGGCCCTGAGGACGCGGTTGAGGTTTAGTACAGCATACCACCCTCAGACGGACGGACAGTCTGAGCGCACGATACAGATACTTGAGGCCCTTTTGCGTGCTTGTGTACTGGATTAGAGGGGCTCTTGGGAGGAGCACTTGCCCCTGGCGGAGTTTGCATATAATAACAGTTATCACTCGAGCATCAGCATGGCTCCCTACGAGGCTCTATACGGATGGAGGTGTACGGCACCCTTGAGTTGGTTTGAGGTGGGGACCAAGTGGGAGGTTGGCCCCAGGCTGATCCGGTAGAGTCAGGAGGTAGTTGAAACGTTGGCTTCAAGAGATAACCGGGTTTTATTGTTATAGCGTTGTAGTATAGCCAGTTATTGCCATCATTTCAAATATATAAATTTTTTACTCGGAAAATAAAAGAGTTCCCGAGGTCGAACTCAGGGAGCAAGTTGTATTCTAGAGATATACATGTTCTATTACAAAAAATAAAGAAAGAGAGAGAGAGAGAGGGGGAGAGAGATGAAAGTTTGAGTTCTTCTTCTTTTCTTCTCTTTGTCTCTCTCTCTTTTTAGCTTTTGTTCTTCCTGTTCTTCTTCTGTGTTTATCTCCTTGTGGTCCTCTTCTTCTTCTGTTGTTCTTCCTTGTTCTTTTGTTCTTCAGATCTCCTTCTTTCTTCTTTTCTTTTTCCTGTCAGGACGTCGTCTCTCCTTCTTTCTTCTTTTCCCTTCAGGACGTCGTCTGATTTTCCAATCAGACGACTTAAACCACTTGTTGCTACAGTGTCTCCCTTAGCTTTCTTCTTCTTCCGCGGTCCTTCTTCTTCACCTGTGCCTGCACACTTCAGAGTTTACGTCAGAGGGCAAAACCTACTCTACCCCCCGCCCCTCCGTCTCTCTCTCTCACAGAATCCGCTCATAGGATAGCTCTCCCAGAGCTGCCGGGTAGCCGGGTACGGGTAGCGCCCGGGTCCAGGCCCACCGGCGTGAGTGGTGGGCGAGGATGCAGGTCAGTCTAAGTCGGGTCGGGTCAGGTCCGCGGGGCGTGAGCGCGGACGAGACCGGGTAACCGGGCGGGTGAAGGGGACCTCACCCCGTGTGCTGAGGCAATAAGCCTCCAGCACTTTTTCGCTTTATACCGCTGCGCCTCTTCAGAGTTTTTCGAGGTGGGACTAAATGTCCCACCCTAATTGAGCGCCCGCAGCGGAGAAAGCAGCGGGCGATCGCGGCTTCACGCGAGGCCTTCGCCCCAGCTGCGAGCCTGATGCTTTGTCGAAATGCCTCGCAAGGCCTGGGAGTCGAATCTGGGCGTGGCGCGCCTGCAGCTGCAGGCGGAAGCAGCTCCTTCTGCACGGCAATGGCGGCGGAGGTTGGGTGACCTGTTCACAGCAAAACGGCCTCTCGGCCTAATCAGAAGGTGCCGGGAGCTTCGCCAGAGTGCGGCGAAGCTCGTGTGGGTGGTGGCGAGGCGTGGGGCGGCGTGCAAGGGCTGCCCTAGGTCGGACTGTGGGTCGGAAGATGGGTTTGTTCGGTGGGGTTGCAGAGGATGATGTGGGGGAAATGGAAGGGCGGGGGTTGATCAGGGTGAGGAGGCGGAGGTTCTGCGGTGGTCGGCGAGCCGTGTGGGTTGCTGGGGTGATGGGAGCGGCTCGCCGGAGGATGGCCGGAGGCGGAGAAGGTGAGGGTGAGGGGTCGGAATCGAGGGCGACAGTAGATGTTTAAAGTGAGGAAAAGGAAGAGGGGAGGAAGAGGAGGAGCTCTACCTACTTAGCAGGAGGAGGAGGGGCCGGAGCGGGCGACAGGCGTATCGACTGTCGCCGGAGAAGAAGATGCCCGGGGGAAGGGGCGGCGGCGAGCAGAGGGCCAGAGATGCGCCAGCTGGGTGCGGCGTGGCGCGGGAAGAGCAGGGGAAGAAGTCTCTGCTGCTGGTATTGCGGCAGAGCGAAGAGGAGGAGGAGGAACCGCCGGAGCTGGTGGGCGTCTGCCGGAGTGAGAGGAGAGGAAAGTTGGGGGTTTTCTCCGTCAGATCCGAGCTGGGAAGAACGGTGGAGCGACGGGGGTATTTATAGGGACCGAATCAGGGAGTAAGGCGGAGGGAGACGACGTGTCTCCCTCGCCGGAGGACGCCGGAGATGGAAACCCATACCGTCCGTGCGTTCGCACGGCCGGTATGGTGGGTTACAGCGGCCAGGGGGGTGTCCCTGCGACGGCTGACGACGCAGGGCACCCCCGGTTTACTTGCCAGGCTCTCCCCCTCACCCTGCGCGGCGCCATGCTCCGCGCAAGGTCGCCGGAGCATGGTGCTGGCAGGTTTTGCAGGGGGACCTGAACGCAAAGAACGAAGGAGAGTTAGGGGCCAAAATGCGAGGGTTCAAAAGTTGAGGGCCAAAAAGTAAATATATGAGGACCAAAGTGTAAAGTTGGTCAAGGAGGTTTCTTCTTAGGCTCAAGCTTTTATACATGACTAATTAGGACCTAAGGAATCTGATGGTGAATTTCATTTCTATATTAAACCTTGTTTGACCGGTCAATTTATGCGAAAACCCAAATTAAGTTATTAATTGGGCATGGTTCTCAATGTAGGTCAAAATGGGTTCTGAAGGCCAAATTGAAGGTTCTAAACCCTAGAGATTATTTTTCTATGAATTTTAGAGGGTTTATTCTATTTTTACTTTACCTCGAACCTCGTGAATTGAAGTGGGTTGTTTTAGGGTTACAGATTATCATTTAGTTCCTTGGAATTGCTGTAGCCCTTGCTAGATCATCTCATCCCACTTTTATTCTTATTAAGTTGCTTTGACCTATGTTTGGACCCTGAATTACCCTGTATGCAGATTATACTGGTAAAATTGCATTTTTGCCCCTTATGACTTGTTTTCTCCTTAAACTCAGAATTCTCTGAGTTAAGCCTTTCCTTGAGTTATGTAGGAGCTTTTATCCTTTGTATTAGGTCAAAATGAGCTAGTTATGGCTCATGATGAGGTTCTCATCAGTAGTCGAGCAAATTCACAGGCGACTCCGCACTGTTAGGAGCAGACAGAAGAGCTATGTAGATCAGAAACGCAGAGAGGTGCAGTTTGAGGTTGGGGACCACGTCTTCCTTCGCATTTCTCTCATGAAGGGCCTGCAGCGGTTTGGGGTGGGAGGGAAGCTCGCACCGAGGTTCGTGGGACCCTTTGATGTCCTAGAGTGGGTTGGACCCGTTGCTTACAGGCTTGCCCTTCCTCCCCGGCTTTCTGGTGTGCATGACGTGTTCCACGTGTTCAACCTCAGGAAGTACGTCGCCGATCCCAGTCACATCCTGAGTCACGAGAGCGTCGAGGTGGGTGACGACCTGACCTACCCCGAGCGGCCAGTGCAGATTTTTGACAAAGCCATCCGCAGTCTGAGACGAAAGTAAGTACCTCTGGTGAAGGTTTTGTGGAGGAGCCAGCGGTACGAGGAGGCTACCTGGGAGCCTGAGGCGGCAATGCGGGAGAGGTACCCGGAGCTTTTTGAGGGTACGTCTTTTCAGACCAGCTTCGATCCTCTTTGAGTTTGTTATGCATATATCGTTCTTTTCCGTACCCTTGTTAGCGCAAGTTCCGGGGACGAAACTTCCTTTGAGTTTGTTATGTTGTTAAGACCCCGGCATCAAACGTCTTTTAAGACATCTGGGAGTTGGTCCAGACGTCTGGTTAGACGTCTAGAAGCCTTCCCAGACGTCTAGAAATTAATTTTTTCGGCGTACGGTTTCGCGTCTGCGCGCATGAACGCACAGACTTAACCGCCGACCTCTTTTCTTCTCTTTCTTTCCTCCCCGTCCTGTAGGCGCAGCTTTCTCCCTCTCTCTCTCCCCACGGCGCCTTCAAATACTCCCCCTCTCCTCTCCCTCACCCTCACTCCACTGTCTTCTTCTTCTTCCTGTTAGCGTGAGAGTGAGAAGGTGAGGGCAGTAGCTGCTGCCGTGTGTGCGCGGGGAGGAGGAGTTGCAGCAAGTGGGAGAAGAGTTAGAGCGCGGGAGTGCAAGCTCGCCGGAGCAGCCAGGGCCGGCTGGCGGGCGCGTAGGGGGAGCGTGGCGCTGGGGAGGTGCTGCTGCAGCTCAAGCAGAAGGCGAGCACGGCACGGCACGGTTGTGCGCAGCAGGCGGAGGGCGAGGAGGTCCTTATTATGGGAAAATTTCCTAGAATCAGACGTCTGGACCTACGTCCAGACGACGTGGGATACGTCTGGAGGAAGATCCAGACGTCTGAAAGGTACGATATTTTCCATTTCTTCTTCTTTTGCGTGTACGGCCATGCAGGCTGTTCCACCGAAGGGTTCTGCCTCATTTTCGTGTTGAGGACAGTCGCGTACGCGTGCAGGTTTCGTTCGGGAAGGCGCAAGGGCACGCCCTCCCACACAGATCGGACGTCTGGGCACAGCACCAGACGGCGAAGAGGGTCTCCAGACGTCCGGAGTGACAGCCGGACGTCTGGAACTAAGTCCAGACGATTCAGCGGGATTCTAGACGTTTGAAGAACTGCGCAAAAACAAAGTATGACTTGAACCATCGTTTAAGACGTCTGGAAGATGTTCCAGACGTCTGATTTTGACCCGTTTAGGGTCTGTTTGAAGTCCGTTTTCCACGTTTCAAGTTTCGTTCTTCTCAGAATTAGCCCCTTTACTTGTTTACAGTATTTGTATCATGTTCTGAGTAGTTCCTTGTGTTTGATCCTTGTGTTAGGACTCCATTTCGTTGCGACTTTGGGGGTTGCGGAGGTGCGCGACCTATCGATCACACCCCCAGTACTCCCGATTTTGCGGGTAGAGTGGCTCCCTCTAATTGTTTATCAACAATTATGCACTTGTGAGATAATTAATAGATTCTAAGGTATGGCATGAATCCTAGGATTGGAAAACTAGATTGAATGATAGATCTTAGGGTATGGCATTAATCCTAGGACTGGAAAACTAGATTAAATGATAGATACTAAGGTGTGGCATGAATCCTAGGAACAGAAAACATCGAAACGAATGTCATTAATATATGAATTGCAGTCTTGGAAAAGTAGAAAGAAAAATGATAATTGCCTGTAATTGGATAACAGTTGCTTGTTATGAATGGATATTAACTGTTGAGAACATGGGCTATATGAAAATAAAGATGAAATGATGAAACCTAAATTGGCTTAGTTAAAGAAATATGATAATGAACCCTAAGGGGAATTTGGAGTAGAGCTCCTGAGAGGTGAATGGAATGGAATTGGGGAAGTGAGCTGGCCCTTGAGTACGGAGTACCAAGGAGAGCGACTGTCCCTCTGTTTAGTGTAGAGTGGAGCTAGCTGCCCCAGGGACCCTGGGTCAGGTCTGGCCACATTGTATCGACTTTTGGCCATCGCGTACACAGTATCGGGGAGAGCTACTAGTGTAGGGAGAGCACTAGCCACCCCACAGGCCCTGGGATTTTGCTAGCCTTCCTACACCGACTTGTTTGGCCCACTGGGCAAACCAGGGTAGTCAGGCGAGGGTGTGCGGACTGTGGAGGGGCAAGACCTCTGTTTGGTTACTGTGGAGGGGCTGGACCCTTGTTACTGAGAGGGCTTTGCCCTATATTGGTTCCGTGCTGTGCCTTGGGGCGCATCCGTTAATGGAAACAACTGACCGCGTGCCAGTGCGGGGCAGCTACCCGTGCGCTTATCGCACGTGCCATAGTCACCGTTACGTCTGTCAGTGACCTTGGGGTGGTTGACTGAAGGTAGGACAACCACGGGGGACTCTCCCAGCCAGGAGAGCACCACGTGCTACTTCTACTTTTCGGAAAAGACTGCAATCAAGATAGTTCCGACGAGGAACATTCGGGATCAAGAGAAAGATCTGAGGAATAATTCAGGAATGAGTGAATGGAAGAATAGAGAAAGAGATTAAAAATAACAACTACTTGTCCACCTTACTGTTTTCTTAGCTTTTGGTTGCCACTCTACTCAGCGTTTCGCTGACGTGTCACCTTTGTCACCTTTTTAGGATCAGGTGTTGAGCAAGTAGAGCCGGCGGCTGCAGAGGGTGTTGGGCCTAGTAGAGCCCAGTAGTTTTACTTGTGTAGTACCTACTATACCGTTTCTTCTGTTGTTGTGAGTATTTTCTGTTACCACTGTACTCTTTTATAGTAAGCATCATGTTTATGTACCTGTTTAATTCTCTACTATTGTGGTGGTGTGTATTGTAGTAGTTCTTTTCTTTACTGCTGTACTTTTGTTACTGCTAGTTATATATATGGTGGATGTGGTTTATTTTACTGCTCTTTTGGTTACTTACTCGTTGGACGACTGGGTCTTGGGATCAGTCGAGTCGGTTCGATTCTCGTGTCTCGTAGGGATTCGGGAATCGGGTCGTAACACTTGCTATATGCGAGTAAACTTGAATGATGAAACCTAGTATGGCTTGGCCTGAGGAACATGAGCACGAACCCTATGGGGAATTAGGAGTAGAGCTCCTGGAAATAAATAGAATGGAACTGGAAAAGTGAATGGGAAAGTGTGTTGTCGTTTGGGTACGTGGTACCAAAGAGAGCACATATTACCTCTTAGTGTAGAGGGGAGCTTGCCGCCCTCAGGTCGAGACCGGGGTGAGTTTGGCCACTTTGCACCAACTTTCTGGCCCTCGCGTACACAGTACCAGAGAGAGCTGCTAGTGTAGGAAGAGAGCTAGCCACCCCACGGGACCCGGTGTTCAGCTAGCTGTCCTACACCGACTTGTTAAGCCCACTGGGCAAACCAGGGTAGTCAGGCGAGGGTGCATGGACTGTGGAGGGGCGAGACCCCTGTTTGGTTACTGTGGATGGGGTAGACCCTTATTACTGAGAGGGCTATGCCCTATACTGGTTTCGTGTTGTACTTTGGGCACACCCGTTAATGGAAACGACTGACCGCGTGCCTGTGAGGGGTAGCTACCCGTGCGTTTATCGCGCGTGCCGTAGTCATCGTTACGTCTGTCAGCGACCTTGGGGTGGTTGACTGAGGGTAGGATCACCACGGGGAACTCTCTTGACCTGGAGAGCACCACGTGCTACTTCTACTCTTCGGGAAAGACTGCAATCAAGATCGTTCCCACGAGGAACATTCGAGATCAAGAAAAAGACCTGATAAATAAACTAAGTGATGAAAGAAAGAATAATTAGTTGAATAAAGAAAGAAATTGAAAACAACAGCTATCTGTCCACCTATACTGTTTCTCTTAGTTAGCTGGTTGCCACTCTACTCAGCATTCGCTGACGTGTCGTACTTACCACCTTTTTCAGGTTCAGGTGTTGAGCAGTCAGTGCTTACGGCTGCGGAGGGTGCTGGGCCTAGTAGAGCCCAATAGTTGTACTTTTGTGGTAACCGTTTTCTGTAGTAGTGAGTATTTTGTTACACCTTTGTACTCTTTTATTGTAAACTTCATATTCCTGTACCTGTTTTTAATTCTATAATGTTGTGGTGGTGTGTGTTGTAGTAGTTACTTCTTTACTGCTGTACTTTGTTACTTTTAGTTGCTTGCATGGTGAATGTGGTTTATTTTACTATTTTTTAGTTACTTTCTCGTTTGATAACTGGATCTTGGGATCAGTCGAGTCGATCCGATTCTTGTGTCCTGTAGGAATTCAGGAATCGGATCGTAACACGTCACCTCCCTCCTCCTCCAGTAGCATCACCACCTCCCTCCTTCCTTTTCCCTGCCCACCACCCCCCTCGAACGCCCCTCCTCCTACTCCCCTCCACCTCCTACTTGCCTGTAGTCCCCTCCCCCTCATGGCTTACTCCTCGCAGCTCCCTCAATTTAATTTCTTTAGATAAATAAGATTTATTGTAATTTCGTAAATCATTTTGGTTGGCATGTAGATTTATTGTAATATATCATAATTAGATATATTGTATTTGGTGATAGATATGTAAAATATATAAGGAAATAAATGTGTGTGAATAATTAGATATATTGACATGTAATATATCATAATTAGATATATTATGCAAGCGAACGTGTGGGAATGAAATGCGAGGAGTATGGACTTAAATTTTTTTTGTAATATGTGTTTAAGCTTTTGTTATTATGTTATTTTCTCTATATATGAATTGGGAAAAAATTTATAATATAGGAGAAATTCTATTAAAGTTTTCCTGGACTTGACAATTAGTAACGGATATAATATTCTCTTGACCTAGCATTTTTTGCTCCAAGTTAGTCCTGGAATCACTAATGCAAGGTACTTTTAGGATATAACTTAACTCTCCTTGTTACAGACCATGTTGATGCCCAACAAAGAGTAGCCTTCACCTATATATATGGGGGGAGATGGATACCTATAAATTAGGTCCTTGTGTACAACAAATAGATGTAGAGAAAGTTAATTTTTTTTTTTTTCTTTTAAAAGCAAATCTTTTAATTAAAGGTAAGAACCTAATATAAGAAGACGTGCTCCAGAGGGAAAAGAAAAATAGAAAATCCTAACGTCCTCAACTAGGGGAAGGTTACTCTTCGTAGAAACGAAGGAAAGTAAAAACTCAGAAAGAATGATAAGAAATAAAAATAAAAAATAAAAATGTGTCTCGATATCAGGAGCTAATTAACCTCCTGAAGAAAGCCGACCCAACACTCATAAGCATGACAAGGCATCAACAAAATGAATCTCGAAAAATACATTAACGAATAAATAGAATAAATCAACCAACCGATCAAAATTGATTTATGAGACAGAAAACTCGGCGGTAGAGAAAGTTGAAATTAAATCACAAAATTAGATAGATGGATGCCTATAGCTTGAGTCCTTGCAAATAGATGCAGAGAAAGCTGAAATTAAATCACAAAATTACATCAATAATTTCGATGGATAGCCTCCAATTCTAGTATAATACGAATGCAATGAAGAAGCTACGAGGAATTCACGGAGGCGTGCTGTGGTGGGTATGGTGAGCTGTCATTGATTGATGTGAGAGGAGGGATGGTGCCTTAGTGGTAGTTGCAAGACTCTCATTCAAATTCTAACTTGCACATGTCACTGGATTTGTTGTGTGGTTCATGGCACTTCCTACAGGAGGCCCCATTTTTCAGTGATAGGAGGAGGGGGTGCCGTGGGAAGTATACATCGAGCGAGGGTTGGCTAACCTGCGTCAGCAAAATTAATGAAAGAGTGACGAATTATTTGAGAATAAATGTATATTTTAATATAGATGTTAATATTGATCGATGGTGTGGGATAGATTGTATCTCTTTATCTTTAAAATTAATATCATAGATATCCCTCTAATTGACAGATATTCTTTAGATTATCCTTTAACCAAACGAAGTCAACTACAACCGTCACTCTAATGTAGTTTGAAAAAGTCCGTCTTGGCTTAGTGCCTGTTGCACATACCACCAACCAACGGAAGTTAATGCAATTTATTTTGTTTATACATCTAACTTTTAACTAGGGAGCATTTGTGCGATGGTCTTTAGGCAAATTAGAGCCATTCCATACTCAAAATTTTGGATGGTGGTACGTAACCATCAAAAGAGACCATATATCTTCCTTTGTCTCCCCCAAAACCCTAATTGTCACCAATAGAAACCCACCCCCTTGTGCGTCGGATTTGGCCCTTGGTCGACCTTTGAAGGTTGGTCAAGGATCCCTCCTCCCTTGATTCCTTCTCTCCATGCCCTCCCCCTCTCTCTGCAAATCGTACGTGAGAGGTCCACCTTCATCTCCTCCCCACTGCAGTATCGCACTCTCCCCAGCCTTATCTTGGTGGTGCTTGATCCGTCTTGGTTATCACCATTCCCTCCCTTTGCAAGTCACGAAGGCCTTAATTTGCTCACCAGTGGCAGGTCCCTCCATCTTTGCCTGGCTCAACAGTTGTGTGGTCGTTGGCTACAAGTTGTTTTGGTTTGGTGGTCCTTGCTGGAGTTAATTAGATGCTTCCGCACGGCAAGGTACGCACGACTACATGAGGTTTGCAATGATTGATTTTGAGGGATTGTAAATTGTGTAAGTGAGATTGTGAGGTAATCCTGGAATTGTGGTTTTTTTGTGTTTGTTTACATTTTTAGGTTAAATCAAGAGATTTGAGGAATTAATTCTTCGTTTGGTTAGTTAGAATATTTGTTGGTAGGATGTTGTAGAGAAATCTCAATCTTGGGAGGGATGAACAATTTCACCCCTCCCTCCTGGATTGGACAATCTTGGGTTAGTAAGTTCAATCCCGAAATGACCCACTACCAAAATTATGGAAGCCAAACATAGAATACGGAATCCAATCCCGTGAAACAAATAGGACCCTAATGGTCTAAGAGGTGCTTGGCAGTGAAGATTGGCAGTGGAGTCACCCTTCACCCTTGTGACATACTAGAAACACACCTTAGGTTTGAATTTCAACATGACCGAGTGATTGGTCAATTTTAATGGATTGAGGACATATTCGATGACATTGTCGTCATCTCATAATACGAAACAATAATTATTTGAGCTGTTTGAATTCTGATGTTCCTCCGTTTCACAATTCCTTGTTCCACACGCGAGTATCTGTCGCCCTCTCCGCGGGAATGGTCTCATTTTCGGCAGCGGAGATGTTACTTTTCTTAAAAAATATCGTATCACAGGATGCCCGAATTGCATTAATTTAGCTTACTCTCGTCTCTTTCATCGGTTGGATGTTGTCTTTTTGCATCGTACGTCAGGGTATAAATAAATAAATAATTAAAAGAACCTACATGTATTTCTACTAAGTACTTAATTAGAAAAGTCTAGAGAGGCTTAATTATATTTTCATCACACGGTAGACTAATTTAAGCCCGATGTTTTCGGATGCAGACATACGTACGGATATCACCCACGACATTTCTACTTTAAAGTACATAGGCACCGTGTCCACATTAAAGTCCAATTTAGGATAGCGCTTCTTGCTAAAACGGTGGCCTTATCATGAAGTTGCAGTAGTCGTGAATAATTTGGCATCAAGGGGTTCGTTGAGTGATGGGGGTCTCTTTATGGGCATCCAAAGGTCAAGTAATCAATCAAATCCATCCAACGCCCACCACATCTATCATCCTCAGAAACAAACTTAAAATGAATAACTCCTTCGAAGGGCAAGTTTTATCTCGATCATTAAGGATGGACATCTTGGAAGGTTTGCAGTCTTTCCGGAAGGGTGCAGGATTCTTGCTACTTTCTTTCCTTCCCCAGCCCGATTTAGTTCTTTATTCTGGAATTAGATTTCCTCCTTTAATTCATCTGCCGTTTGCAACTTTTATTTCCTTATTCCGATTGAAGGAACAAGAATCACGTCTCCATCTAAAGTAGCGTGTCCAACAGTCACAACTTGAAGCCAAATCTTAGATTGGGTTGCCTTCAATGGATATCGTTGGTTAGATTCCATGTTGCGTACGTACGTACTTCGCCTCAAACTAAGTTTATGGTCGGACTTAATCGTTGTTGTCGACCTTAATTCTTACAGCATAGTAACGTTTCGATTTCGGGATTAGGGTACAACCAAGTCAAACTTTGCAGCTTTGTTTTCCATCGATCCGTGGCACGCTGCATTTGATTGCGAGTTGAGATCACAGGTTGGGTGATATGATAAAGGATAGGTAAATAATACACGAATAATTCTATTGTATGATATAATTTTTAAGAAATATCAATTTATTTATCTACCTATAATATATTAATAAAATAATAAAAAAATTGATACTAAATATAAAATAAATAAATTACAATCCTCCTTATAGTTAAGTTACATCGATATACAATTCAGGACACATTAACGCATTTATTATATCATCATCCATTAATCCCCCGCTCATATCGTTATCTCTTTAATTTATTATTATTTTTTTCCTGAATCTTATCCAAAACATAAATGTCAACCCTCGTCCAAACGCAGCCACAGAGGATTGGACATTTTTTAAAACCGACCTGTGGTACGAAGACACGGTCTCTTCCTTTTCTTACTGCATTTTAGTGCCTAAAAGTATGGAAATAATTGGGTACGTAAAAGTAGATAACGATTGCCTCGTGGATGGACGGCGAACACCTACTGGACGCGGATGTTAGAGAAAATTGATTTATATTTTAATGCACGTACTGTTAGACAAGAAGTGTGACAAGATGTTCGCAAACGAAGGGAAAGGCAAACGCTCCGCAATGCCCCCGCGCCTCCATCTTCACCTAGAAAACATACTAAGCATGGCCTATGGGGCCTCCGTGGATAGAATCTGTTCCTACTTTCTTCGAGATAGATGGTCAAACACAACTCCCTCCTTCGCCAAAAAGGAAACAGTAACCGAACACATGGTACACTAGATTTATTCCTGAGTTGTATTTGACGAAGGATAATATTATATCTAAATATTAATGAATTTCGATATAAGAGAAGAGACAATTAATGAATTTTGATAGGATAATTTTTAAATATTTTTTTATTTTAAAAAATAAGAAAACCTTTCCATCTCTCTCTCTCCACCTCGATTTCCTCTCTCCCACCCCCATCCCCTGGGTAAATCCCCCCACCCCCACCCCCCTCACATCCCCACCTCGAAACCCATGTCCCCAATACCCAATCCCACCTCATAACCCATATCCCAGATGCAATACTTCAAACACCTAATGTATGATTTCGCTGTCCATCACATTATTCAAACACCTAATGTACCTAAATCAATTTTCCTTCTCATTTTTACAATCACATATTCGCCGCCTTCCTCAACTCATCAGCACCATCCCTAATAACTCCTGAACAAGGTTATGCAAACAACTGAAAGAACTCTCCATCTCAAGATTGAAGCAGTTAAATTGATTATACTTTCATCCGTTTCCCGTATTATTTTCAGAACTGAACTGGATCTTCTATGTTTCTGATGGAAGTTCGCTTAGAAACCAAAGTAGTTACCGTAGAAAGAAATCGAGCTTTCAGTTCGCTTCATAAATTGTTTATGACTGCTTCAATTTAACGTGAGAACAGAGTTGCACAGAAGTTGATTCCAAGAACCTTGGAACTAAGGTAAAAAGTTTTTAAAATTCTAGACAAAAAGACAAACATCACTCCTTCAATCTGTTTATTATTTTAGTTCTTCGTCGCATGAGATGCGACGAAGGAAACAACCAATTCCTCATTCCTCTTCAACCGTACATGAAGGAAAGATAATCTGACGAAAAAGGATACGACAGAGTTTTTATTTATTTAATTTATTTACTTTCTAATGTTGGCGTAAAACCAGTTCCAACTGGGTGGAACATAATTTTCCAATGGCCAAACTAGTAACCAATGCGACTTCTAGATCGGTAAACTATTCGTATACATTGAATTGTGTACACGAAATTAAACTTTCCTCGTTGAAAAAGTGGAATCCATTACCGAGAGTGAGGCCATTTTCCTCTTATATCTCATCTAAGAGCTGTCGTGTTGACCCTTGAAATTACGTCCAAAACCGCGTACTCCGATCCTATAATTTTTGATGTCTGTATGCCCTCTGTTCTTTCAGATTTTGTGCACCATGTAAGCTGCTTACTCCTGGAGTTTTTTAAGCCCATCGTTGTGGCCTTCTATTTTTGTTGGGTGCCAGGAAGTAGCCTCCTCCCTTTTTTTTATATATTTATTTTTTGTCTCAATAGATTATACTTTTACTTCTAAAAAAAGTAAAAAAAAAAACTTTTCAGTTCCATCTCGTTTTCCGTTCTTTTTCAGCTATAGCCAGTCACAGGCTCACACCTACGTGGGGGTACTAACGCAAACATAAAAAAACACAAACACAATCACAGGGACATTAACGCAAAAACCTCAGAGAGAGAAAAATACAAAAAGCAACCAAGCAAGCAACAAGCCAACCAAAAGCCCAACTTCCCCACTCCGTCGGTCACCCCGCCACCAAACCTCCCGGTTCGTCGTCAACGCCAATTCCGACCACGATCTCCACAGTTAAAACTCACCACCCCCCCACTCCCCCTCCACTTCTCCATCGCCTCCAAACCATGGCCTCCCCCTTCACCACCAGTAGTGGTGGTGGTGGTGGTGGTGGTAGTACTACTACTACTCCTACTACTACTGCTACTACTATCTCTACTGCCACTGTTCCTTCCCGCTCCCTCGGTCGCTCCTCCTCCTTCTCCCAACGCTCCTCCATCCCCGCACCCCCTCCCCTCTCCATCTCCCGCCCCTCCCCTTCCTCGTGGCCCCCACCCCCATCCACCTTGGGCCTCCCATCCCTCGTGGAGGACCACCTCTTCCTCGGCAGCGACCTCTCCGCTCGGGACCTCCCCACCCTCCGCTCCCTCCGCATCACGCACGTCCTCTCCTGCGTGGGCGGGCCACGCCCCTTCCCCCTCGCGCTCCGCTACCGCATCCTCTGGCTCTCCGACATCCCTTCCCAGGACATCTCCTCCGTCCTCTTCGACGTCTTTGACCTCCTCGAGCGCGTCCGCCTCTCCCCACGCCGCGCCCTCGTCCACTGCTCCCGCGGCGTCTCCCGCTCCCCCGCCCTCGTCGTCGCCTACCTCATGTGGCGCCACTCCCTCCCCTTCGACGTCGCCCTCTCCCGCGTCCGCGCCGCCCGCCCCGCCACCGACCCCAACCTCGGCTTCGCCTCCCAGCTCCTCTCCTTCCAGTCCCGCATCCTCCCTTCCTCCTCTTCCCCTTCCCACGCCCGCCTCTACCGCATGGCTCCCCACTCCCCCTACGACCCCCTCCACCTCGTCCCCAAGCCCGTCGACCGCCCCTGCCGGAGCCCCTCCCCCTCCGATCTCGACCCCCGCGGCGCCTTCGTCCTCCGCGCCCCCTCCGGCCGCGTCTTCGCGTGGATCGGCCGCTTCTCCGACCCCGCCATGGCCCGCGCCGCCTCCCGGTCTGCCGCGCAGTTCCTCCGCTACGAGCGCTCCACCGTCGGCCCCGTCCTCACCGTCGAGGACGGCTCCGAGAGCCCCGAGTTCCGCGACGCGATCGGGGGAGCGGGACCCGCCCGGTTCGTCCCGGAGTACGATCTCGACTACGAGACCTACGGGAGGGCCGCGAAGGGAGGGGTCGTGCCGGAGTTCTGCGGGGAGGGGTGCGCCGCCCCCCTCCTGCGTGTGCCGGCGTGGGAGTGCGGGTGGGGGTCCTCCTCTGACGATGAAGAAGGGGAGGGGGCGGAGGCGGGGGAGAGGTTAATGGAGCCGTTTGGGTCCCCGCAGAGCGTCTTCTCGCGGGACCTCGGGACGCCGTCGTCGTCCTCCGTATCGGAGTTCTCGCCGGCCTCCTCGGCATCGGATTGGTGCAACTCATCGTCCTCCCCGGGGTCGGAGTTCTTCTATGGCGGCGAGATGCTCCTCGACGGCGAGGGGAGGCTCCCGGGGGACGGGCAGAGGATGGAGGTGGACACGGAGGAGAATGCGGGGTGCGTGGAGGAGATGGGTGGGGTTGGGAGGTTGTGCTTGGATGGAGAGGAGGTCCCCACGGGGCCCGCACTTTTCCGGTGGCCGGGGTTCGGGAGGTTGGAGGATCTGCACCCCGGGGTGCTCGACTCGCGGTCAGTATTCATTCTGCTGGCCCCGGAGCGGAGCTCAAAGAGTAGTAGCGGTAGATCGAGGGTGTTGTATGTCTGGGTTGGAGGGAAGTCTCCGTTGGTTGAGGGTGGTGGTGATGCTGGGAGTAGCGAGAGGAAGTGCAACGTGGATGAGAAGTTGCGGGAGGTCGCGCGGGAGTTTCTCAACCTGATGAACTACCCTGTAGATATACCTGTGCAGGTATCTGGTGGATGATAATTATCACAATTGGTGCTTGACATTAGAAAAGAGAAACAACCATCAAGGCTCGATGATATTTGCCATACCAGTGTTAGTAGAGAATGAGGAAGTCTGAAAGTTGCTATCACATATACTAATTTCGTAATCGCCACGTAAATGATTTATGCTTATTGATTGGACCATTTTCTGATTGATCTAACTTAGCACTGCCTTTGTTATTTTCATCATGTTAACTCTGCTGCAGTTTGATATTCACAGCATGAAAGCATATCTTGGCATCTATATGTCCTCAATTTGTCACTGAGCTCATCTTTATTGGGCCTTATTTATTAAAAGAAACAAAATTGCATGAATGAGATATGGGCAGCCAGGCCCCTTGTATGGTGCTTCTTGGTATGAGTATTGGGCAATGCACGATCTGCCAGCTTCCATCTTGCTTCTGTCTGCTTGATTAGTTCCTACCTCACTATGTTATTAGAGTTGAGCCTTTTGGATATCTTACAATTAGCAATTGGGCTTGATTAGATGCTTATATAGGTTACTAATCCCCGTACATAAGTTGCCAGTGTTTAGAAAGTCGGCCAAGTAGACAGTATACTCGGCCGCATACTCATAATTTGCATAATTGTCCAAATACTCTTTGATTTTTGAATAAAGTGAATTTAGATCTTTACTAAATCTAATATGTAATACACCCATATCAACACGCCTAGGTAAATATTTAAAACTCTGATAACATATGCTTTAGGAAAATATGTAATTAACTTACAACATTTTTTACTACTGCCTTATTTTAACATGCTATTCTTTGGTTGCACTGCCAATTTTAGCTTAAGATGTGGTTGTTTCTCTATTGGTTATCACGTTTTTGTTTTCATAACCATAATTTGGTTTGATTAATGTGATAATTTATTTATATTTATTTTTCATTATTTAAAAATACAAAATCACATACTCATCCGCATACTCATTTGCATACCAAGTGCTCAGCCATGCAGTGACCTATCTGACTGAGTACCACATGCCAACGATCTGAACCTTGTATGTTAGAAACAAGGGCATAGACAAAACCTGCACGGTTGAGCTTTAGGAAATGCGAAAAAGGGTAATATAAAGGGTACTAGCTTCCTTAGGTCAATGATTTGACTGGTTGAGAAGGAGAAATGGCCTCCTTATGAGATAGAGTTATGACATTCCTCTTCTATTTTGAAGCCTGACACTAAAATTTGCTGTTACCCGGTTTTCTGTAGCTCTTATTGATTGTGGACTTTAACATACATTTACAATTTTGATCTATACTAGTTTGGCTTTATCTGCCTTCTCACTGGTTATTCACTTGCCTGGATGCAATTGCACCTTTTTTTTCTACATCCAGTACCAAGTTCTGCATTGTTGCTGAATGACTCTGAATGTGTATGGTCAGTACTAATATTTGATCCATTTCCATTGCTATTTCTGTGGCTTGCTTCCAAGACTTTCAATGTCAAAGTAACATGTATATGGTCTGCAACTGTTGTTGGCTATACTTTTTAGTAAAACTCTTCATGCTAGAGCACTTATTTTAGCTATTTCATTTGTATTCAATGTTGGAAAAGTCGGTAGTTGGTATTTAGTCGGTTAGGCAACTGACTAAAGAGTATATAGTATGCGGGGGAGTAGTCGGGGGTACTTGGTCGGGCATTATATATATATATATATATATATATATATATATATATATATATATATATATATATAGACACACACACACATCAATAAGTAAAATATATCATTGCATAAAAATAAACCATTTTCATGCTTAAGGTTATAAAACAAGCTACAATAAGGAGATAAAATCTCGCCGCAGAAGCTTGGGCGATGCAACAAGGAGTACTTGTCGCTTGTTGGCCCCTGGGGCTTGGGTGACACAGCAGCTTGGGCGGAGGTTGCAGCAACCTGGGCGAAGGTTGTAGTAGGGGCAACAAGCGATGAGTGGGGTTGCAATAGGGGCAGCAACCTGGGCGAAGGTTGTAGCAACACCTTGGGCCATCAGGTGCTTGAGCGATGGAGGGTTTTTGCTTGGTTAAAGAGGAGTCTTGCGTGACAATAAACGGTGTAAGGGGACTGGTCAGAGGAAGGGGGTCGAGTGGGGTTTTACCTTAAAAAAAAACCTATATACCTTTTTTTTCTCTCTATGTAATAATCAGCCTAATACTTGGCCGACTACACTGACTACTCGACCGAGTAGTTGATGTTGCTTACTATAGGCCCGACTGGGTCACGTGGTCGATTACTTGGCCGAGTAGGCTGATTTTTACATCACTGATTGTATTATGTCGTCACATTTATCTGCTTGCATATCGTAGTTCCATAGTTGCTTCAGTCTATTTTACAATGTCATGTCAGTCACTGGTTTATGCCCTTTATCTCGTAGTTGGAATCAGGTTCGTTGTTAATCAGTTTCTTGTGGGTCATTTTTTCGGATGGATTGAATGTTAGTTCCTTGTCGCGTGTCAAGTAGCCTGCATCACACTTGGTGATTGGCATTATGTTCATTCCCATGGCGGGATTTTGTAACATTATTTTCATATCTCTATTTGGAGTCCTTTTGTAGGTAAGTTGGTAGGATATTGTCCTTTTATCACCTTAACATGCAAGTCATACTCGTGTGAAAGGATTATAACTTCTTGGCGGAAGATTTCCCAACTTCACTGCATTCCAAGCAGAGTGCTTTAGCCACATCTTAGATGTTCTCTTGACTGCGATGACATGCTAATGCCCATTTTTATTTTGAGAATATTGTTGTTTGCATTATATTCATTATATTTGGTTGCATTTGCAGGCTTTGTTAGCTCTGCTAATGCTCGTGTTGCAGTCATATGTTGCTGTTATTTTTTCTTGACCCTACTCTGAGAAGTGGTTGTTCCTCCTCTTGACTTATTAAGTTGAAATATTTAAATAATGCAGAAGCGATAATATCAAAGTAATAAAAGAGATGTATAATACTTGGGTTTACGTGGAAACTCTACTCACGAGGAGCGGGGAGAAAATCACGGGAGAAGTACCCTATGGGTGTGTTTTCTCTATATTTCTTCTCAAAGTAAAATGGGAGGAGTATACGCCTATTTATAGGCCACCACTAACACACAAAACCTACACTTTCCAATGTGGTACTAAACAACCACTCAATTCTCTCAACACTCCCCCTCAAGCTGGAGCATGGAATGCTCAACTTGTAACACAAATCCACTCTACATAATAGACCAAACAACACTCTGGACTGGTTCTTGCTTGTAGGCAGGAGCATGGGTTGGGGTTGTTAGACGAACTGTAGCTGGCTCTGAAGATCTGGTCCTGGTGGCTCCCCGTTTAGTATCCCTGAAAAGGGTTTTCCTTTGAAGGCCTCGAAGCTGCATCTCTCACATAGAAACCAACTGGGCCCTTCCTTTAAGGACCTCGAAAATGGATCTTCCTCTCTTTGGAGACCTCGAAACTCTAGACCTCCCAGAGTTTGGTTTCTCATGTGAATATCAGCTACTAAACAAGTTCGTAGCGGTATCTGATATTATCTCAACTGTTGGAGAATGCTATCGTGCCTTGGGATTGCAACAAAGAGACTACCAAATGGGGGTGACTATAATGGCTTCCACACTTCCCCTTTCTCTCATACTCGTATGAGAGAAGACAATAATAACAAGAAGAAAATAAAACAATGAAAGTAAGAGAAGACTTCTCCACATCTTCTCTCAAACATAAACCTCATCACCCCTTTTTTTTTTTTTTAATTTTCTCCTACTTTTTTTTCATCTTTTTCTTTTATTTCCTTTTCATTTTTTTCTTTTTCTTTTCTTTTTTTTTCCTTTTTTTATTTTTCCTTTTCTCCTTTTTTTTGATTTTTTTCTTTTTCTTTCTCTTTCCCTTTTTTTACTATCTCCCTCTTTCTATTTCACTCATCTTTTTCTAGCAAGTAGAAATGTCAAAATAGAGGATAAAAAATGCAAGATACCTAAAGACAGCTTATTCTCCCTTTTAGGGTTCGTGAGAACCTACAGCAACAACACAACCACCGCTGCTACCTCTAGTGCAGTCATCGTGCGTCTCGATTGATGCAAGATCTCTGCACGGAGCATTGGGACCATCCCTAGACCATGCGCCCGCAACCTAGAGCCTCGCGGTCACATGGCAATGGCGCACAACCCATCACGACGGCACCGCTAGCGATGGGGGAGGACCGATGATGCTCACACAGGCAAGGCTGAGGCCTGACGCAAAGATCCTCGCCTCCTCCGCGAAGCTCGTGGGGGCGCAGAGGAGTGACCATGGCAGCGGTGGCGGAAGAGACCTTCACGGGTGGAGGCCCTCCTCCTCGACGTTGTCCACATCTCCACCGTTACATGGCTGTTGCTGATCCTCTTTGTGCTCCATGCTCACCTTCCACGTCTAGTCATGCTGCTCTTCCATCGACTTTGCCTATAGCACGAAGCCTCTTCTTCATCGCATTGCCAGATCCACGAGCGATCTCGCCCTGCGATCCGATCCAATATGATCCCCTTCGATCTGAGCGCCACTATCTGCGGTGATGAGGAAGTTCCTATGAAGAGGACTCCTCTTCGTGCACCTCTTGTGGCAAAACCTACTTTTGTGTTGCTCCTTGATGATCATGAGAATACTCCAATGATAAACATAATTTTAAGAACAAATATAACTCAAGAATCAACTTGCTCTGATATCAAGTTGAAATATTTAAATAATGCGGAAGCGATAATATTAAAGCAATAAAAGAGATGCATAATACTTGGGTTTACGTGGAAACTTTACTCACGACTAGCGGGGAGAAAACCACGGGAGAAGCGTCCTATGGGCGTGTTTTCTCTATATTTCTTCTCAAGGTAAAATGGGAGGAGTACATGCCTATTTATAGGCCACCACTCATACACAAAACCCACACTTTCCAATATAGCACTAAAAAGCCACTCAATTCTCTCAACATACTACTCATGCAAACATTGATGTGTGAAATTGGAGGGCATGGCATTATGTTGCTAACAAGGAGCTTGAGTTGTATGGCATGCTAGAATAGCTTGAGCTTGACTAGACCCATGATAAGTGCTTTATTAAATATACTTTCTCATGTTATGATGAAATTCTCGAGGATCTTGAAATAGAAACTTGAGATGCCCTTGATAAATGACTTGGATCCTCAAGTCAATAAAGGAATTTCAAAGTCTTCAAGAGCATATATAACTCATCTAGCCTTTGTTTTAGCTTGGGCCATTGTCTTATGTTTGAACTCTACATTTTATTTGCCTACGGATATCTGATATTTGCTTCTCTAAATAATTAGATTCCTAAGATAAATGTGCAACAGCTAGGCAATTAGCATAATTTGCATTATTATAAACAACCATCTTGTCATCTTTGCGTGCCTTTTCCTGGAGAGAGTTGAAAATATCTTAATATCATGATGGAAACACGCTGGACTTTTCCATGAACCTTCCTAATTGCAGGAAATACCCAGTCAACCTTTAGGTACTAGGGTTTGGTTATGGATGGAAGGTGGCTAGTCAAAGTGCATGAATATGAACAGCAATGGAATCATGATTCATGATATAGCCATTCATGCAGGTTTACAAGGAAAAAGCCATCCAGCAAGATTAGGCAGAGAGATTAGAGGGAGTTCTTGTAGGAAATTTCTTCTACACGCGATTACCCGCCTTTCAGTTATGAGAGTCAAAGGGGGCCTTTTCTTCTGAACTTTTCTTCTTGCAAGACTATCTTTTCTCTTGCACCATCTTTGTCATTTCTTTGGCTGGCCATGGCAAAGGCTCTTTGCACCCATGTTTGCAGCCACTCTGTTCCCACTGGAGGGTCATGGACTTGTTGAGTTGAAACATATGCTCAATTGCACCCGTCTTATCTAGTGGACTTTTAGCTAGTAGCTTTTGATTAGATTCCTTTATAATAAATGGACCTTCCAAGTCAAAAACATGTGCTTCTCTCAATTATGTGCAACCTTAAACACCACAGGGATTAGCCCTTACTAGACTTTCTCTTCAGGGTGGAATAAATGTGGTCATGGTTGGTCAACAGTGGTGGATCATTTCCTTGATTTTGTTTTTAGATTAGTACCATTGATTAAAGATGAAACAAAAAATGTTCATCATACAAGTGATAAGATTCAATGAATGTGACATGTAGAAGCTTATTGACAAAGGCTTTGTAGTAAGAGACATCTTCTAGGTCATCTTTTTCATCATACAGGTATACTTTAGATGCTCCCTAGCCCTTGTACTCTTTGTTTTGGCTGTTGACACTTTGGGTTGTCAATTCATATGCTGATTGTTGGTCATTTTATTCTTGAGCTTATCCGCTGGATAAGTTATGTTTCCCTTGTTGTGTATTGCTGACAACATGGTCTTTATGATGAGGGGTTTGTGGTAGAGGTGGGAAACGTTGCTAGTTTTGTTATGTCTGTTTAGGGAGGCATTTGGTTGAGAGATTAATTTTCACAATTCCACTTGCATTGCTTTTGGAATGGATGAACCAAAAGCAAATGAGGTGGCCTCAATGTTATCCGTGTCAAGTGGCAAATTGCTAATTACCTTTCTTCGTGTGCCACTTATGAGAAATGTTTGCAGCATGGAGATTTCACCCATCTTTTTGACAAAATGGAGAGAAAGTGGACATGACGGAAAGCGAAGATGTTATTTGTCGAAGAATTTGAAAAGAGGTTTTATTGAATGAGATTGAATGACCAGAACAATCCTTAACCCCTCTTTATAGAGAGGAAATTACAAAGGCAATCCTAATCCTACTAACTAAATTTAGAAACAAACTCAATCACATCAAATCCCGACAAAAGAGAGAGATAAAACAACTTTTACCTAATTTAACTATTCCTTAAATACTCTTTCTTAAATTCTTTAACATTACCCACCACGTTGGAGCGTACAACACCCAACTTGTACGAGGCACAGCATAATGAGAACTCCCCCCTAATGCAGACATCCAGAGGAGCAGATAGCAATGCAGATTATAACGGAAGTAGCAGTCGTTGTAGAGTGCTATACATTGTAGTAGAGTAGCAGCCAAACACAATGATTGTAATAGCCAAAGACAATAGATATAGGGCTAAAGCAAAAGCAACAACCTCATTCACAATGGTTGTAGTGGTAGTAGTGACTACACATACAATAGTTGTAGTAGTAGTAGTAGCAGTCACACATAGGGAAATGCTCCTAAGCTCGTAGTGGTAGAAGTGGGAGAGCCTTACTTAAAGTCCCCATTAGAACTTCAGCCACGAAGACAGATGCTGGATCAAAAGTCTGAGCACCTTGTTCTGGAGAAGCAATAGGGGTTGCTGCCATGGTAGCAGTAATGGAGAAGGGCTTGCTCCTTAAGAGAGATCGCAGGGGATTTAGAGCATAGCATTGGGCCACCTAGATCCCAAGTCTTGCATGTTGAACACTCAGCCTGGGCCCGTGTTGGGCATACTTGAACTCATTTAGGGACACAATCGACTGTGAATCCAATTGGAACTTCGAGTCTCTGATTTCACCTAGGGAGGGTTGGATCGAAGCCATGAAGAAGAGTAGAAGGATGATTGACATGAGAAGGTGGAACATAAGGTGGTTGTTGGATTCTGACTTTCCTTTCTCCCTTTCTAGAAGCATGAATGGAGCACTTGTTGTAGCTGCAGGCCTTAGTTAGTGTTATCTCTTTACAACCTGGGATTGAGGATGGTCAACAATGGGAAGACGGGGCTTTAGCCATTAAGAAATCTATAAGGTCTTGAGATTTGTTTTGTTAGACAAGGACGAATGCCTTTTGTAGGATTGTTGGTTGCTTTGGTTGGCAAAGGAACCTTTGAAGGCATGTGTTTTTACTTGGGAGTTGCGGAGGAAGAGAATGGCAATGAAAACTAAAGAGAAGCTGGGATCCTCACATGTGTATCACATGCTCTTTTTGTAATGAAGGGGATAAGGAAGTTGTCTATCTCTTCTTTAGGCGCCCTTTAGTCTCCAAAGTATGGATCGAGGTAGGGATTTCTTGGGTGACCGCAAGCACCTTCACTTCTAGAGATCTTTTAGAGTTAGTTGTATTTTGGGTGGATTAGCAAGTATAGATCCAAGGAGAGGTTGGCACCACTTGCATTGCCTTGGGTGATCTTGTTGGAGAGAAATTGTGTGGTTTTGATTTTAGAACTTACATGGAGAGCATAGCTTTTTTATACAACTTTCTTTGAGTGTGGTAGTTTGTGCTAAATATGTAATGTAAAACTTCCTGAAGTTTACCTTTGGGGGGGTGGGGGGTTGCTCCCTTTTTTGACCTCTTGGGAAAAAAGAGCATCCATAGGAAACGAAAGTCAATATTGCTTTCAACATTCTTGCTTCATTGAGTCCAACACATACTTTCTCAATTCCAAGGAAGTTTAATTCAAAGAAAATTTTTGACTGACCTAAAATTTTTATTGAGAAATTATTTGACAAATCACTTTTTTATATAAAAGATGCCCTTATATATTGTTAGAGAAAATTAGAAAATAGTGTTTTAGGAATTAGAATTCTCTTTCTTACTTTGGTTCTTTCTATTTTGTTACTTTTCAAGTCATAAATATATGTTTTAAGTAATTAGAGATTTGATTTATTTGTATTAAGTAGGATTGACCCTTTCTATATAAAGGGGTCAATTCGATGTTCTTTTTTTGAGCTTCAAGAATAAAATTTTCTATTCTCTAAATCACCACATCGTATCAAAGCAGTGGTGCTACATTGGTGTTTTGTACCTGCTTGACTCTCTTCTCCCTAACTAGGGTTCACCGGTGGCACTGTCGGGGACTATGGCCCTCCGACATGTGTCCACCAATCCTCTCCTCCCTTGGGCGATCCTTCCAAGGGTCTCCTCTCTCATCTCTCGATAGAGGTCTTGAATGACCTCTCTTCCCCCTTACAGCCCCTTGGGCGGTGACTAAGGAGCTTCATTGGTGCTACCATCAGCACCTAGGGTTTTGGCAAGTCTCATCTAATGTGCCACCCAACCTTGTAGGGTACTTCCGCGGCCACTCATCGCCACCATCTCCCTTTAATCTCTTCAACTGCAGTGTCGCCCCTTGGGTCCAAATCTGCTGCATTGTACCTCCTACGACGTCACCAGCGTTGCCTCTCGTTATTAATTGGTCCATTGACGGTGGCTATGCTGGAATAGGGCCTATCAAATTGTTCTAGATCGGATCTTGCCCCTTGTCGTTAGAGGCTTTGTAGCCACTTCTTGCTAATCCGGTTCATGTAATCCAGATTCCTTGGTCATCGTATCATATCCGGTGACCTTCGGTAGTTGTTTCTTACGTGGGTTTTGCTCATGTACATGATCTAGACTCGATTTATCTCTACTCTGCATGTGTGTGCACGCTTTTGTGCACGAAAACACGCATACCCGAATACGTGTTCTTTCATTCTCATAGTTGACTCGAATTCTCCTACTGTTACTACTAAGGCCAAAATCTTGACCTTCGTGTTAGTTCAAGGAACAACTATCAAGTTAATTGGATCCCCGAACAATGTTCTCTAGTTACGTGCATTCTGCATATTTGCTGGAGGATGGGAAAAGTTGCACGTATTGACAGATAGGGCTCCTGCACTCAAAGATGCTGCCAACTACGAGAAATGGGAGAAGGATAACTATCTGGTTATGAACTGGTTGATGAATGGTATCGACCCTACTATTACCTCTAATATGTTGTATAAGAAGACAGTAAAGGAGACCTGGGAGACTTTGGAGAAGAGATATTCCCTTTAATCAAGTAGCTCCTGCCGTGCAAACATCTACAGGCGTATTTGGAATACCAATCAAGGTGATATGTCTTTGGTTGTGTATTTCACTACTTTGGAGGGTCTATTCAAGGAGCTAACCATATTTCAGCCTGCCTGCCATGAGAAGTAGATTATTGAGCATGTAGTATGGCAGATCTACCAGTTTCTGGATGGCTTAACACTATAGAGTACCAATCAACCAGAGATCATATTCTATCTTTCGACTTGATTCCTGACCGAGAGATAGTATACAATCGTCTCCAAAAGATAGATGTGGATACACCACTTGTTGCTCCTACTATTGTGCTTGACGCCTCTGCCTACGTTGCCTCTGATGGGAGAGGTGGTTGTTCTAGCGGCCGTTGATGAGGTCGTCATATCTATTCTCCCGACATTCATTGTGAGAGAAGTAATCACTCTTCTAATCATTGATGGGAAAAGTTTTACAAGTCTACTTAGGAAAATCAAACTTTTGTTGCCCCGCAGTCTCCTCTACCGTTCATTGCAGGCAAGGCTAAGACGTTTACTGAGGAGTGAGCCCTCCTCTATTGCTGTTGTTGCTACAACTCTTGTGGTTGATGCTGCTATTGCTACTTTTGATTAGATCACTATGTCTAGAGCATCTGATCCTACTATTGCCCATTATGAGAAAGGTGATGACTGGTAGGGGATCTGAGCAAGGATCCTCGTCTCCCACTCCTATCTGCCTATTGGCCATTGCTGCTTGGGAATGTTTTTTCGTATACTGCTACAACTTCTGCTACAGTTATATTACTGTCATTTGTGACTGCTACCTCTGCTATAGTCTTCTACCGTTGCTACTACTACTTCTACTACTGCTTGAAATCGTGTCTCAACTACTGCTTGGGATTGTCGCCCATCACTGCCTACTACCTTATACTACTTGGGATCATCTCTTATTGGCTTCCTGCAACTACTTTTTGTCTTGGTCATGGCCACTCCTCCAGTATGTTGCTTGCTCCTCCAAATGTCTACATTGGGGGGGAGTTAGCTTTTGTTTCTTGTAACAAGTTGGGACTTGGGCGTCGTATGCTTCAACTTGGGGGGAGGGGAAGGAGTGTTAGACAAAATTAGGAAATAGTGTTTTACGAGTTAGAATTATCTCTTTATTATTTTGGTTCTTTCTATTTTGTTACTTTCTAGATCATAAAGATATGTTTTAGATAGTTAGATATTTGATTAGATTAGATTTGATTGAATTAGGATTACAAGTAAGATTGGTCCTCTTTATATAAAGAGATCAATTCTATGTTCTTTTCTTTGAGATTCAATAATAAAATTTTCTATTCTCCAAATCTTGACATGTGTCATTGTCAGTACTGGTGCTGATGTTTGTATATGCACAGTAATAGTATCGTGTGCAGACTTCCTTACAAACATGGGGTGGTTAGTAGATGATCCCCAGATCTATTGTCTTCTTTAGCAATATGACTTCTAAAATCAGGCCTTAGGACACAGATTGTCTTCAGTTTGCAGATCTTGGAAAATTCCTTCTGGTACTAAAACCTAGGAGATTGCTGCATGAAATCTTCCTTTGATAGGCCCCATTCAAAGGAGCATTTGTAATGTTAAGTTGGTGTAGAGCCCAATCAAGTTGATCTGTCATAGCAATCACGATGCTCACCATGGATAATGGAGCAATTGTGAGAACCTCTTGGAAGTAATCCAACCATAGGACTAAGTGTAGCTTTTTGGCTGCCAGTCATGCTTTGTTCCATTGTTTCGTCTGGATTACATCTTTATCGTGAACACCCATCATCATCCCATTAAAGCATCTGCTACTGGAGTGGTAAGCTCCTATATGCCCCCAAAAGCATGTGGTTGAAATCCTATCCTCTATAACCTTATGCCAGTTAGGATCTCTTAATGCTTGCTAATAGTAGACACAGCAAACGCAAGACATGGCATGAGTAAATCATTGGATTATTGTTTCTTTATTTAAAGGAAGGAATTGGATTTGCTTTCCTAGGCAGGATAAGGAGACAATCAAATATAGGATCTTTGTTCACTGACTTTTGGCCTTTTTGGTTGCAATTGAGACAGGAGATTATCATTGTCATTGATAGTTCTATCTGGAGTATCAACTACAACTGACCTTGTCACTGCATTCAAAAGATCCTTGTGTTGGAATTATTGGTGGGTCAACTAATGATGTTGGTAGTGGGGGACATCAACTAATATAGGCATGACTAAATTGTAGGTGAGACAATGGATTGGAGAATACTCCAATAGATAGACAATAGTAGCATAGGAGTTGATATGGATTGAGATGTGGTAATCATAGTATGAACCCAATCATTGAGAAGTAAGGAATCAACTCAATATGTTAATCAGTGTTAATAAACTATTGGTTCTCAGTCAGGTCATGACACACATGTAGCCTTTCTGAGTTCAAGAGCACCCCAAGAAAATAGACTTGATTGTTCCTGGTGCTATCCTATCCTGATTTAGACCTGAGAAAAGTCAATGCACCCAAAAACTCATGAATGACATTGAACAGGTTATTCTCTGGAGAATAATCTTGTAGAAAACCTGATCATTAACCACTGCAAATAGAACGTAATATATAAGATAGCAGGAAGTGATGATCACATCTCCCTAATAAAACAATGATATGCTAGTGAGACCTTGCAATTGAAAAAATACATGATGCTTTACCAATTTATTGGGAGGTATGGAGGCAAGTGGTTTGATGAGTAGTACCTTTGTCGTTGTAAACATGCAGATAGGAAGAACAAAATTCAAGAGCATTGTTGGAAGAAAATAACTTTGACACTAACATCAATATTGGCTTTTATTTCATTAGGATTCTATTGCAACCCCCACTCCAAATTTGTTTTTTAATGTAAATAATCGAGGAGAGACATGAACAATCAACTATTTTATTAAAATAATTTATTTATTTCAAATGGATCTGACTAACATTGGATGTAGTCAATCACAAGACTTGAATTTACTTCTGTAGATGATTAAGAGGAACTTGCCATGTATGCCAAACTGTTTGGATTTTTCGTTGATGTTTTTATTGTTAAGAATTCTCTTGTTTGATTATTATTTTAAGTTTATTTTGCAGCACAAGGCAGGCTTTAAGCTTTCTACATAAATATTTTTGCCGACATATGTAGTTTTAAATTTGATTGGGTGGTGCACTTCCAAAGAATTTATTGATCATCTTAGGCTAGAAAATAGCTTCTCTCCTTTTCTTCTGTTTATAAAATTTTCTAAATCACCTGTATTTTTGCTACCTAGAAAGATTGATGACATTATCATGCCTAAAATTTTCACATTCTATATGCACTGAAGAATAAGTTGTAATTGTTTGGAGTTACTGCAAATGTAGGTAGTCAGAGAGGATGAGGAGCCGGCACAATTTTTAAATCATCTGTTTTCATTTCACCAAGCCAAAGATATAAGCCCAAAATGAGCAAGATGAATGAAACTTTGCAGCTATCTTAACGGCTAGAGCTCAATTTTTGGAAGATCAATTATCTTCAAGTTCAGTTGCTACTTACCTCTGTTCGGCCCTTTCGTGGAGAGCTGGACTGAACTCCCTATGTTGAGACAAGAGGGTGTACTTGTACAGTGAGGAGGCTCACAGCACCGGTGTAAAATCCTATACAGACGAAGAGCCTAACTCGGGGGGATTTGAATTTTCACATCCCTTTTTCTTAATTTATGTATACTAACCAGGTATAATAACATTAATAAAGTTGTAACCTGCACAAAGGTGTGGTTAATACAACCTGAAGTGACAAAGGACATTTACCTTTCATTTTGTCATCTATGTCTGAATTATAGGTGGTCAAAGTGCACTCTTCGGGGAAAGTTGTATATGATAACAATTCAGGCGAATAGGTGCTATTGCGTTGAATAAAATTATCACCATGCTGCCAATTGCAGGTTGACTTGAAGAAGCTTGATTTGTCTAGGGCATGAGGTTTACAGCTTTTTCTATTTTGTACATAGGAGCGTTTTCAGCGTTTCAGCCAAGAGGGTATGTGATGATTCCCTTTTATATTTAGGGATGTTGGTTATCTTCGCTGGACATAGTCAAATTACCTTAAATGATCTCCGGCCATTTATTCCTCACTTTGGAACTATTTTACTCATGTTGTTTCCTTTTTTAATATGAAATCTATTTCTCATATTCTCATTCACCATATGGTCATCTCAGCTGTACCGTGTATTTTGACCTTTTGAGGTTGTAATGCTGACGGTATTATAATATATCTTATGCTTTCTTTCCATGTAGAATAGTGGTCTTCACTATTAGTTGCAGTTCATAGAAGATGAAAGTTCTCCTTCTGGACAACTTTGTAGCTGATATATCGCAGTTAGTTGTCGTAGTTTTCTATGACGCTGAAGTTTTCTCTGGTCAATGAAGGCTAAGCAAAAGACTTCGTTATCATCCAAGGTATTATTATCTAAGGTATGTAGGATGTACGTCAATTTATTACATTCTTTGCACAGAAGCGGCCTCATATAGGCTCTACATGTCTACTGCCTTTTTTATTCCTTTAAAGAAGAGTAAGATTTAAACCCTCATTTCTTTGGTGGCTGGCCGACGCAACCACGAGATTATTCAAGTTTATTGGCTATCATAATCATGCTGGGGGTTTGGGGGGGGGGGGGTGTGTGGAGAGATGGGTAAAACCGGATAAGCCGAGACCATGGACTACCTTTTTGCCTTTTAATTTAGCATCTGATTACAAATCGTGATGTCACACCTTTAATATTTTTCTAAGGCAGAGTTCCCTTTTTTTCCCACGGTCAATTGGGCTTTCTTATAAGAAGTGACGTCAGACCAGCTTGAATATTTCTCTATCTATGGGGAATTCGTTGGCCACCACCTTGCAACATAGTGGATAAAGGAGATGCCATTCTTTAGATCGAGGAAAGTTTTTGCCCTTGCTAGATTTTCTCCTTTAACTTGGAAAAAAGAGAGAGCACAATCCCAATACATTAGGAAAAGTGTTAGCGAACCCTTACTGGATACTTCGGTGGACCTTCCCTTTTCACTCGCGCATGCCCCACCACTCTTGTTGGACCCTCTCTGCCACCCATGACAGCCCTTTCGCCATCACCTAAATCCGGCCCCTTCTTAATAAGTTCCTCCTGCACCTCTTCTCTGATTCCTCTACCATCGTGGAGATGTCGGGTCAATTATTATGGTGGTGAAGGTCCTGGTGGCGGTGGTCAACGTGGTGATGGTGGTGGGGCTATTGACTGTTGTGACGCTGGCAAGGTAGTGGTGGTGGCGGGTGGTGATGGTGACGAGGCTGTTATGATGGATTACCATAGATAGTTGTAGAGACAGCAATGCCTATTAAGATGGTAATGGTTGTAGTGCTGGAGGTCATGATGGTGATGAGGGGTAGGAGAAGAGGAAGATGGTAACACTGGCAAACATAATGGAAACAATACAATTCAAATGGTACAATCAGGATGGCACAATTGAGCACATGTACTGAGAGAAATTGGGTATCGGCATAATTTAAATGGCACAATTAAATAACAAGTGAATAACACAATCCGGATAGCACAATCGGTAGTAGTATAAAATTTAAATAGTAGCATAATTCAATAGTGCAATCTAAATTATTGTCGTTGAACTTTTTTTACCACTTAGATTGCGGTATTCAAATTGTGTTATCAATTTAGTTGAGTAGTGGGTTCCTATCTAAAAGACTAAGGCTTAAATCTCGCTGTACTAAAAGAAAATTGCATTATCTATATTGTGCTCCTTTAAAAAAAAATCAATATTGTGCTATTCAAAACCAAGATGTAAACTGGCACAATTTAAGTAGCACAAGCGAGTATTTATTTACATTAAAAAGGAGGATGAGGCGGACGAGGAGGAGGAGGAGGTGGGAAGGGTGTGAACATCCAGGCGATGGTTGGGGTTGTTCAGGGTTGCACTTGTACAGGAAATTATAAAGATATTAATTTCTACTGCAAGTACGACCAGCGTTGTGTGCCGTGAGGGTCATGTTTGCCAACCGCAAGAAAATACCTGCTGACTATCTTAACTTCCACGCTTGATAGAATGGAAGCGTAGATAAAAACCATGAGCTGGAATTCCACGTTTAAACCCTAAAACACTGTTGATTGAGAGGGCATTTAACAAAATAAAATTCTGGATTAGCGATATAACTAAAGCTACACTTATATACAATGGATACAATTGGATAAAATCTAATAGCAAATAAAAATTATGGGTAAAATGGGGCTGCTACGAACCACGTATCGTCATGGAATTTCAAAAATGTCACTATCTTGACATAAATAAGAATCGTGTAAAATTTCAATTGAATCACATCGCTTTCATCAATCATATCAAAATTTTAATTGTTTAAGCATTACAAAAAATTGACCGATGGGAGTTTTCGAGTTGAATGAAATTTAAAATATTTCTTAATTAAATTTCCAAAGTTTTACCAGGAATATGTGATTTTTAGCTGTAAGTTATAAGCGACGGAGGGAGCCAATTAGGGGCGGCCGCATTTAATTGTGATAGCTATGTGTTTTTATTACCGGTAATCGCACTAAATATCTGGGAGGAGCTCGATGAATGTCGGCTCTACAGCATATTTAAAAGGGAGAGGAACTTTCACGTGACGTTGTGGACTGGCAATTATCAGAGTTTGATTTGGCCGAGTGCCTACTTATATCTCGGCCACCTCGGATGTCGTCGTGTCCAACATGGTAGTGTTTCGGAAACGCTTGTAATATGCAAGTTGGTGATTGGTCTTTAAGTTTACCTACTTGTCACCTGTGGTCGTCACAAGGTCTCTGGACATGCACAGGGAGGGAGAAGCCTAGCATTGGATATTGAAGCTTCAGAGCTCTATCCGCCATTTTTGTCTATTCATTCAGTGTTTTATAGCGAAGAGACGGGTGTTAAAGGTCTTTTTTTGAGTGTCGCAACCCAGGAATGCCTGCAATGCCCATGGCCATGGCCTTCTAGAGGAGTTGGATTAACGATCATTCATTTAAGGTATACACTAGCCATACAAGTCTTCTTTTCTGCACGAGTCGGTCATTTTTTGCACGGGAAGGTGGGGAGTGATGGTTGTGTATGTCCACAATTCTGATGGTGTTTTTTCTACCTCCAGGCCCCTGGGGTAATGATCCTTCCTTTTTGGGCTCGCGTGTGAGGAGGGATTTAGACCCCCTTGCATGATGGTTCGTAACCGTGCGTGTGCTGTAATCCTCTTAGTTACTGACCACACCTCATGTCGATTACATTGCTGGATGCGAAAGGTGTCTCCACGTGTATAACTTAGTTGGATGGTGGTTTGAACTCCATAGAATGAAAAGGCGATCGAGGTAGATGCAGCATTTATCGTGTCCATTCTCAGCCTCCCTCCTCCTTATGTATGCAAATGGATTCAACGAGCACATGGGAGACACTTTATTCTTGCAGACTTGGTTGCCTGGAGTTGTTGATGACCCAAGCAATAGAGAATATATATGTTTGGAACTTGTGAAAGGGGTGAGTTTTTGTGTTCACATTGCTAATTCTTTTGCATATAAGGATGAGTTGCAGTTGGAGGAGTTTGTGTGGTAACATCTTGATGGGTACCACCTTCTTCATGTAGAGTTTTGCTTGATTAGTGAAAGAGAATTGCTCTCCCCTTTTGATCTCAGGCATGGGTCTATGTTATATCCATATGCCTCGGTGCATGGCCTATTAATGCACGTAAACCCTCTCCTTGATCTTTTCAACCACTACAAGATAGCCTAGTCGCTAGTCATCAATTGTTGGCTGCTGTTGTAAAACTTCATCTTAGCTTGTTTTCATTGCCATGCACACCTGACAATCGAAGCTTTTTATTGGTTATGTAGCATCATCTACATTGCAACTGTAGGATGTTTTATATTTGAGTGCGTATTGTGAAGTGGTCATTGGTGGAGTTTGGAAACTCCTTTAAGCAATATAACTAGGATTACCTCATGCTATCTAAAGGGTTTTAGCTAGATTTTTGACCGTGTGAAGGGAGAGGAGGGATAGGGATGAGAGATTGCTTATGGTATTTATGCTCGTATAATATATTAAAGACAAAGAGAAGGTGAAAAGGGTTGACCTTCAAATGTCAGGAGATTGCCTTCACATAAGCTTCTTGAGTCAAACCATTTGTCTTTGTAGCAGTGATAAGCATGAACTCAACAGAGGGGTAGACAGTGACAGCCACTGAGAAGAGGAAGCACAAGAGGAAGGGGGTGGACACTAGGCTGAATCATATTGTATGGAAGGATCTCTCCTACAATGGTGTGTGGCACATTGTCAGGGAGACCATGTAAGCACCACTTCTTTCGGATGACATAAGTAGGGTGTTGTCAAGGAGTAAAGGGGTGACTAACGATTGCCCAATGTGGGTGGTGTGTCCACTCCTACCATTCCAATCCAGTCATGCTCTCATGTTGTCTTTTGAGTTTGTGGTGGTCATTGTCAAAGATGTGGAGACATGTTTAAGCCTAATCATCAGCTTGATAGGTTAAGAGGCTATAATCAATCATAAGAAATTGTCCTTATAGTTACATTTGCCCACAAATGTCGTGATTGTCTCCCCCACACTTTGAGTGTGGTCGTGGAGCATGGGGAACAAGCAATCTCCGTAGATGGATGTGTTTCTCCATGGCATCTATCTTCGATCTTCGTTTATGGAGATAATTCTTCGTCATGATTGAAGATAGGACTTGTTGTTGATGTGGATAAAGTAATAAGCATGTTAGATTGTGAGAGGCGTTCTTCTAATTCAAAGGTTGATGGGATGGTCATGTTTAACCTCTATCTTTTGGATGAGGCCTAATGCTACTTGGGTAAGGCAACAAAAATGCAAGCTATCCTTGATGAGGTATGTGTTTAGATCATAAGGGATGGGGTGAGGTTAAGAGGGGACCATCAAAGTTGATGGAGAAGCTCGAGGCATCAAGAAGGCCTCTATAGATAAGGATCCACCCTCAATGAGCCAAGTAAAGAAATAGGTGGTCGAGTAACTTTTGAGGAAGAAAGTCCCCAAGATGTTCACCTTAAGAGCCCAGAGAACAACAAGTAGAAGCTGAAAGAAGAAAAGGATAAGTTGAAGGAGTTGTTCATCAACTCTACAACTAATAAAGGAGGGAGAAGAAAAGGTGCAAAAGGTTAGAAATGTTGACTAGGAGGCAAAGGCATGTAGGGTTGAAGTTGATGCGTAGAAAGCCTTAAGCATAGAAGGTCGAGACCTAGTTGGCTCATCTCAAGGCGCGGGAGAACCTCTCAATACCTTCACTAGGATTGTCGATCTATGACTAATTAGGGACTTTGCTACATTTAAAGGACAAATAAACAAATGTTTTGATACAAGTGTAAGCCTTAATGGCAGTAGAGCACTCCAGTAAGTGGCGTTGCTTAGTTGCTATCCATGGTGTTGATAGGGGGTTCTATTGTTAGGAGATGGTAGGGATGATGTAACTTATGAAAATATTGAGTCCAAGGGTGAGGAAGAGGAAGGCAAGGATGAGGTTGGACAAAATAAAGATTTAGGTAAGTGTAGTATTACCGAGACATTTTACTCAAGACAACCTCCTTGGTCAAGACCAAGTGAGGAGGACTAGGTACAAAGAACGAGGTATCTTAATATTTTTGGCATTCTAGGCTTGTTTTTGTTAGTTGGCCCGCTTTACAAGATGATCTTGCTAAACTCAAGTGGCACCTGGAAGGACATGTGTGAAGGCAAACGATTCACCTGTGACATTGTGGAAACGTGAAAAAATAAGCACTTAAAATTCTCAATTTGATAAATCAGTTAATATCCAAAAACTGAATCAATCAAGAAACAAAACACCTAAATCAGAACTACATGGAAAGAACTAGTTTGTTCCTGTTCTAAGGTCCCCACGAGTATCGAGATTACCCCTCGGACTATGTAGCATAGCATCCCACATGTTGTGCCTTATACAATAACTCCTAACACAGCTGCAGGACCTTCTTCTCAGTAGGCTAATGAGGCCTCCGATGCCAATAACACCCAACTCCCTCTTGATCCGCAAACCCTTCATGTTTCTGAAGTGACACTTGCCCCTAAACCATCCACACACGATTAGAGACTCTCCAACAGAGCTATGATCACATGGCCCTTAACACACTGGTCGACCAATAGAGGTGTTGGTCAACTGGCACCAAGCATGGAGTCCTCCTTGGTGTACACCCCTTATGTTGTTGGTCGACCAGCCTAATGATCGGTCAACCAACAACACAAGGGCAAGTCGTCCCTCCTAGCTAAAGGTCGACCAGGAAGACAAGGGCTTCTCACCTCTTCTTTTCTTCTCTCTAGCGACGGTGGATTTCTCTTTTGTAAGAATTGGAGACTTGGATGGCTTCCATTTCACTTTCAGTCCTATGATTAAGACTACCATTGTGCGTTTAGTTCTTTCTTTAGTTGCTACAAAGCAACGGTTTCCAAGGCAATTAGATATACATAATTTCTTTTTACATGGGGACCTGACCTAAATGAAACACTCTATTTGGAGCAACCACAAGGGTTCATCCATCTAGAATATCCTCATTATGTTTGTCAATTAATCAAGTCTTTGTATGGCCCTAAACATGCTCTATGTGCCTAGTTCAAGAAATTGAGTTTATTTCTACTTGATCAAGGTTTTTAGGGCTCCAAAATAGATTCCTCATTGTTCATTAAACGGTTATCTCTTGGTCTTCTATACATTTCAGTGTATATGATATTTAATGATGAGCTCCACTTCTAAACTTTTGGAAGATTTTCTTTCTTCTATGCAAGCTCATTTTCCAATTAGAGATCTTAGCTTCCCTTCATCTTTTCTGGGTGTTGAGCTGATTAAATCTACTCATGGTCTTTATCTCTCACAACATCATGTATCATGGATCTTTTAAAGAATACACGTATGGATGGTGCTAAGTCAATTTCTACACTAACAAGTCTAGCTATTGCCTCTTTCTCTAAAAATTTGGGAGTTCCTCTTTATGACCCTTACGAATTTAGACAAATATTAAGACGTTTGGCCCCGTTTGGTAAGGGAAATAATTTTGTAAAATAAGAAGAGGAATAAGAAAAAAGTGGAATAAATAGTGAAATAAGTGAATTAATTCGTTTGGATGTTTTGGCGTGTTAAAATTATTCCACAGAGATGATGAAATAACTTGAACTCATGTTAAGTCTACTTAACCTGCCATAAATTCCATGTGTGTTAAGTGACGTGTTAAATACTTAACACGCCAAACAAACACCGCCTTAGAGTACTTACTTTTCACACGATCGGATTTAACTTTTGCTATGCATAAATTATCCCAAGTAATGCATGTCCAACTAACAAGCATTATGAATTTCTCAAACATATACTTTGCTATTTAAAGGGCTCTTTGCACCATGTTTCTTTTATCCATTTAAGAATGTTGACTTCATCTCTATTTACTTAGAGGTTGATTGGGCATCCAATTTGGATGAATGTTATCTTTAATGGTGAATCATTGGTAACAACAAACTGTGGCACAATCAAGCACTAAAGCTGAATATTGTGCTTTTGCCAATGCCATAGCTAAAGTAACTTGGTTACAATATTGCTTCAATGAGCTTGGCCTTTGTCTATCATGCCCACCAATTCTCTATTGTGACAATCTTGGAGCAATGTATTTGATTGCCAATCCTATGTTCCAAACAAAAACAAAATACATAGAAATATATTTTCACTTTGTAAGGGATAAAGTTGCTCGAAGAGTTGTTCAAGTGGCATTCTTAATTTTTTTTACAAGACCTCTATCAAAGGATTGCTTTTGTTCTCTGAGGACCAAATTGAAGCTCTGGCCAAGACCCTCAATTTGAGGGGAGGGTGTTATAATATTACATGTATGTGTCTTTGTAACAAAATTGAGTGTATTTGAGATTGTTATCCCACTGTGGACTTGGAGAGTTTGTTACAAGTGTGGTGAGCTTAAGAGTGTTGTAACTATATGAGGATGAGGTACATAAATACCTCACTTCTCCATTTATTCAAATATAGTTGATTCACTTCATTTATATAATTCAATATTTTCATCCAATGTCTAAGGATGACAACAACTATAAAATTGAGATGCAAAAGAGATTCATTTGGGGTTCGGAATTTAGCTATATTAGAAACCTTGTGGAGTGAATTAGGTGAAATGAGGTGCATATTTCAACAGTCGACCGCTTTGTCTCCTCTATCTTCCCCCTTGATCCATCCCCCCCCCCCCCCCCCCCCCCCATCCCATCAAGCATCTACCATGCACTCTACTACTGACACGTATGTGACAATGCTAGGATTGCACTATGAAAACTCAAATCGACTCGCTTTGAATTGGCTGGATTTTACCTCTCCTATTTGTTTTTAAAATGAAAATTAGTTGAAAATTTGAATTTTTTTTTTTATAGGGATCAACCTTCATTAAAAGGAGATGAAAGTTATAAGATACAGAGGAGAATCTATTACCTTCATAGGAAGTGAGATGCAACCCCTAAAAAAGAGGGACACAGCAACACAAAACATCAAAATTGAGACTAAAAAAAAATAAAAAAGAAGCGTCACATGCATGGATTCATGCAGCAGTTGGACACCCAACCACTGCATCATGCTCATAGATGTGACATCGCAACTAGAAGAAACTTCTGGCAATCAGTGCAAACAAGAATTCTGGCAAGGTCGGACACCGAAAATTAATCCGGCTAGCTCTCGATCATAAGAAGCTCGATACCTCGCATGATCCCCAAACCATTACTAAACTAGCATACATAAAAACAAATACAAACCCAAAAACAATCGTACCTACAAAAAATAAGATGATTGCGACATGGCACGACCAAAAGAACCTTTGACCACCACAACAGATCCACGAAACCAACCGTTGGCCTCTGCCCACAAGCATCCATCCCCAGTCATGCCCATGCGAAGCCGACCAACACGATTTGTCCGCACCACCACGCTACTGCGCTTGCCCGGCACGACACTCATCACACAACCACACGCCCACACCACGCCGACCACCATACTGCCACACGCCCTCACCAACCACTGCCCAACCTCGCCGCGTAGGCAGCACCAATCGACGCCCAACCGCAAGACGAGTGCATGACAATTGCACGACGAACATGCACATCCATCGGTGAGACTGGAAGGATGACTATGCACGGCTGCACCTTGCAACAACCCCCGTCGATCACGCCGCAGCCACCATCCGAAGGACACCAAGAGCTGCCACTGGGAAATTAGTTGAAAATTTGAAAATTGATCAATTAGGTTACGATCGGATTTGAATCAAAAGCAGTCTGAACCAGTGAACACATTTAACCCCCTTGTTTTTAACTTAGAATTCATGGATATCGGTAGCTAGGTTGTATCTCAAGTTACTCAACACATGAAAGGCTATGCACCACACCACATTACATACCACAACCAAAATTCTCTAAGGGTGGTTAGTTTACTTGGAGGGTTAGGAAAGTGATGTTAAGAAATGTGAAACTAATGTTAACTTACAATTGTGTTTACTTATAAAGTGGTGTTAACACCAATTTGTATTTACTTGAATTTGTGTTAAATTGTGATGTTAACCCTTATGGTGTTTACTTGATATTGATGTTAAGTACATAAAATATAAGGGATGTCAGAGATGCAAGTGGTGTATAATTTTAACATGAATTTGGCTAACACCAATTGAAATTGGTGTTAGATAAACACGTGTTAAAGTAGGTAAATTCAACTTAGTAAATTAGAGATTAAGTAGTTAGATAAATAGAGGTTAACCTTCCTTTTAAGAGATTAACTTCCGAAGTAAACTAAGCTTAAGGGCACCTTCCTGCTTCTATACATTCTCAACCGCAAAGAAAAGGGAGCATGTACCCAAGCGAGCATCTCCACAATTACAAATTTTTCACATATAATATCAACACTCCTGTAGGGAAAAAAAATGGCAGTGTAAGTTTGTAACTCGCCTAGTTGATGGCCGCAAAAGGAGAGAGGCAGAAAAGCACAAACTTAGAGCACCTGAGTTGCATTTCCAAGAGGGTGCTATTGCAATAAGAACACCTCTCCTAAGAAAATTAAAATTGGCAAGTTGGGCACCATTCTCATTGAAACATAAAAATGTTACGATCTGCGACAAGGTGTATAAAATGGCATTTTCAAGTAATTGGAAAACGATGGAGTCTCACTGGATTCCCACCGCCAGAGAGAACATGGGCCCATGTTCTCCAGAGGACCATCACTACATAATCGAGATATTCTCCTGTTACCAAACTATGTGCATAAGATGAGAATAAACTATTGCTGTCAGAGTAGAAAAGGGGAAAATGTATTTCCTAATGTTTGAAGTTGTTCAAAAATCCAAATGAATGAATTTGGTTTAAATATAATAAGGGATTATTCCCTTTGCAAATATTTACAACTGCATGTCTGTTCCTGCAAACTTTGTGCAGTTGTCTAGTTGAACGTCCTAATGCCTCACCACCTCAAAATTGTTAACATAACCGTCAACATCACTCGAAAACATAAAAAAATGTCTGTTTTATTCCTTGTTTATAGTTTAATTGACAAACATGGCATTTCTTCTAGCCCATTGATCCTCTCTCGTCTATTTTATTTTGTTTCTACATTACCATCCTCAACAAAATCTCACCACCCTCAGTGATGCCAAAATCCCCCTTGTAAATACCCTAATTGTTTCTCCCAAGAGCTACTATGTCACCTTCAATCCCCATCGCCGTTGTCAAAGACACAAAACTTTCCTTTGCCACTCTCAATACCTTTTGGGAGTAGGAGGGAGTGATGGGGTATTAGACAGGAAACGTAGGAGGAAAGGACGATGGAGGACGAGGAGGTGAGGATGGCAAATAGAGGTTAAAGAGAAGGATGTCTAGGATGGTTGATGAGGGGAGAGGTTCCACAGGAGAGATTGGAGGATTGATGGGTAGATGGATGAGGAAAAAGGAAGTGGTGGTAGTAGAGGAATGGAATTGTGTGAGGGTATGAGAAAGAAGGACAGGGAATGGGGGAGGAGGGAGAGGCAGAGGAGGTTGGATGGAAGGGAAGAGGGATTTTTTCTTCCCTTTTGATTTTGATGATGTTGCAGCTAAAGTAATATATGTTACAACTAGTCCAATCTTTAGTTTTAAACTTAAGGTGCAGTTGTGTACGAGACATGGCCATACAGGAGCATATTCATAATTACAAATTTTTAGGAGTATACATGTCATTGCAAAAGTTGAATGAGCATTTATAATTGCATAATTGCCATCATAATTTCATATTTATACAAGGACACGGGTTGGGAAACACAAATGATGATGTAAAAGTTGACGTACAACAATCTGAACTTGATTTTCACTTGATATATCTCATTTTTATATAAAAAATATACTGATACATGGTGAGTTCCACTATTATTAAAATCAACAATAAAACACTTTTGTACATGTGCAAACCACTCAAATCACCTTCGAAATCACTTTGTACCAGTGTAAAATCACTTTTCACCTTTAAAATAATTTTATACTGGTGCAAAGCAAGAATATTGTATCAGTGCAATCTTACTTTGAACTATTTTATATCAGTGCACGATATAAAATTAAATTTCAAGTATTTCTTCACCTATAAAAAGTGATTTTATACTTGAAAGATGATTTTTTTATCGTAAAATTTAGGATTTAAGATTTAATGGAGATGTAGAAATGAGGAAAGATTACCTTTGCATTTAAAGAAATAATAAATATCAAATTAGCATGCAAGAAGAATGAAAGTCAACTAATTTTATGCATCAATATTAATATCCAGGTGATATGATTCTAACAATAAAAGGAAGAATAATTGTTTAAACACGTACGGATCTAAAGGTACATCGACAAATTAAAGCAACGTAGCACACGATATATATCATGAAGCACCCAACCATACGTGTAACAAATATATCAAAAACAAAACAAAACTCTAGAACTAATGACCAAGCCAAGATCTTGCATCGTTATGACTCAGTATGTCCTGACTCTGGTTGGCCGGGGCCCTGTTGAGAAATATAATTATCCGATTATATACTCACAAAAAAATTAAAAAACTCTGCGTACACGCGATCGTATAAAGGTGAGAAATAAGGATGCACCAGGCACACGCACAGATATATATGTGTGTGTGTGTGTACACAAGTGTCGAGAATCCATGGATCCAATTAATCTCTCTGCGCTAGCTCAGTAGTCTATCATTGAGGTACATCACTTACAAATTAACCTCAAGATTCTTGACCAGCGATATCCATACGAAGATAATGAATCGAGCGATAACATCACTTGAAGAAAAAAATATACAACTGATCATCTTCCAGCTTCCTGCCCACGTCAATTGACAAAATTAAGGAAGGCACATCGATCAACTAATGACGTATATATCCCCATTAATTTCTCTACCCCTCAGCGCAATCCAAGCCTCTTAGTTCGTGCATGCATAGTGATTAATAATTACCCCCCACTACCAAAACCCAAATAATAATAATAATAATCAAAAAGCCAAAATATGGTCAAAGGTACACACCTCTCTCACTCCACCTTCCATGCATGCAAGAACAAGCAGAACTCCTCCTCCTCCTCATCCCCCTCCCCGGCGGCCACGGGGGATGCGGATCGCCGGCAGCCGCCGCCGCCTGTGGGTTTGAACACGAACAACCCGTGCCTGACCCCCGGCCCGAGGAGCCAGTCATGCAGGTCCCAGCACACCTCCACCTTCACCCCTCCTATCCACACGTTCTGGTTCCCCCGGAACTTCCACTGCAGCCTCTTCACGTCCACCGCCACCGCCCCGTCCACCCTTATCGCCATCTCCGAGTTGCCTCCCTCCACCTCCACCACCACCTCGTGGAGCCTCCCCACGTCACGGAACCTCGCCCTCGTCGCGAACACCCTCTTCGCGAAGGCGTGCTCCTTCCTGGAGACGAGGGAGGGCTCCTTAGCTGGCGGGGAGGAGGAGACTTGCCGGAGGGCCTCCTTGCGGAGGTCGCCGAGGAGGAGGACGAGCTGGCGGTCGGCGAGGAGGGCGACGTAGTAGTCGGACTGGGGCTCGGGGTCGCCGGAGAAGCGCGCGGAGCGGAGGTCCCACAGGAGGTGGAAGGATGGGGGAAGGTGCTTGGAGCCGTGGCGGCGCCAGAAGTGCCAGGGCTTGAGGTCGAGCTTGAAGGAGGGGTGGGGGTGGTCGTCGTCGTCGTCGTCGAGGGAAAGGGAGAGGGAGTGGGAGAGTGGGGTCCTCGACCACGTGACGGAGATGGTGCGGCGGAGGCCGGAGATGGAGGCGGCGTACGTCGAGGTGACCACGCGGTGGTGCAAGGAGGAGGACGGGGCGGTGAGGGCGTCGGGGAAGAAGCACGAGGGCAGTGGGAATGGCTCTTGCATTGTCGTTTTAATTCGTTTGGTGGTGTGCGTAGTTTTAATTTGGTTCTCGATGATCGATCGATGTACCAATCAATCCATCACACTTAAATGCGTTTATGATGCGAATGTGTGTACATGTTGTCATGGGATTGAGGGTATTGATGAAGGTCTGGTGGTGCTGATGGGAGGAGGAGGAGGAGGAGGAGGAGGAGGATGATGGAAGGGTGGTGGTGGTGGGGAGCCCATGTGAAGGTTCTTGGATTGTTGTTTAGAATGTGCGTTGGGTGGGGATTTTGCATGTTGGCCCATCTGCGGGAATTTTGTATTGAGACCCTTGTGAGAAAGGGTTTTGATAATATGTATCGAGGTGTTTGGTGTCGTTTTCGTTTTTTTTGGCAAGTAGGGGTGCGAAAGATAAGGATTATATAAGATAGAGTTGACGTGGTATTGATTCTTTCATGGGGCATATGTGTTTGTAGGGAAAGAGATATGGGTATAGATTTATTTGAGTTGTATTTATTTTAATGATGGTAGGACTTACTTGTTTGATGGAGATTGGTATTTCTTGGAATATTTTGTTTTATTTTTATGGTTTAAGGTGTATGCACGTAACGATGAAGACTGTCTACAAATCATTACAAATGCACGAGGGAGATTTGTAACAAATTCCATTATATTTTAAATTTTATGTCCATATCATGGTACTTCCCTCTGTGTAGTTGTTTGCATCCTTACCCATGTGGAGTTGATAGTTGTTAAACAGTAACTAGGAGGTGGCATGAGTGTAAGTGGATCCCATGCATTATCCTGTATATGCATTAAATGTGCAATGTCTTTGATTTCCAAACAATATTGTTGTAAATAAAATGTTCCATGTACGTAAAATTTTTCTACAAAAATATATCTCCCCTCCTCCTTCTAAGATGTGGGTCCTGCCATCAGAAGTTTGATCGATCACTATCTTATTTTCTTCTTAAAATTTCATGACTTGTGTTCGTTTTGTGAGATCTCCCGTGAGATTTCACGCGTAGCAAACATTGATGTGGTTTGATATGAGAAAAGATAAAGGAAAACTAAGCATGTGCATAGAGCATGTGCACATTTCACTTCCACATGCATGCTAATATCTGCATCGATGCTAACATGCTTTGCTCACAACATTAACCAAAGCTATAGCACTAATGATATAACATTGATTCCACAACACCCATGAGATATTGCAAGGCACCAGTGTTATAGCACTGACATCTGTGTCATAGGCTTGCAGCATTGGTATAATGTTCTAGTATTGATGTTATAACATTGATGTTGTATCTTTATAGCATGAATACTATAATATTAATGCTAAAATACTCAAATTTTGAAACTTGAGTATTGCTAAAGATACTACTATATTCCTTGACTCCTTAACTTGAAGAACCTAACATTCATCTCCTTCTCCTCCTACCACCATCTTAGTACTACCATGGTTGGATAGGTCTTGTGTTACAGTTTTGGCATTGTTAACACTTCCTTAAATAGTGTTTTGCTTTGTTCTTTGTTGGTAGGATAGTTCCTTGACGATGGTCGCATGCATGTACTCCAATCGATAGGCCTAACCATATTCCATGAATGTGCTAGATCAATATCTATTCCATGAGGTTTACTCTACCAAGATCTTCTTTGGCTACTTGACCTTTCCTCTACTTTTGGTCAACCTAATAGTCAAGCTCTCCTTAACCTCATGGTTCATTAGCAATCACCCTTCAAGCTAATCCCTTGCTAGCTAGAGATCCATAACCCTAGATGACGATTGCTCTTTGCAACAATTCTATAGATCGAAGTAATGCGGCTTTGACCATCCTACAACTCCTCTCCAATATGACTTCTTCTACTTGCCTTGTACAATCCTACCTGCCTTTCCCTCTCCAATGTTAAACCACCTATCCTCACATTTTCCCAACCATTTTTGTTGTTCAAACAAACTATAGCAACCAAGTTTGTGCATCTCTAGCCATCATACCTCATGAGGATCGTGTACTTGTCCTAACATACTTGCACACATCTTTATTTCCATTTTTCCTTTAAACACATCTTTAACTCTTTATAATGTGACTCAAGGACCTAGGACATTAGGTCAAGCTAACTATAACCTCTCTCCTCTTCTACCTTTCTTTTGAGTTAACAATAATATTTTACTTCTAAAAAATATATAATGTCATTGGTTAAAGGCTTTGCCTTTCTAAAATTATTTTATTTTTCATCTTAAGATGAATACACACACTACCAAAACTTCACGGCATACGTTAATCACTAGTCTAAGTCATGATTGAGGTAGCAGTGACTATGATCACCAAGTTTCTCTGTTACATAGTAATCTAACTTATAGTTACTACGTGCTGGGATTAAATAAAAATCTCATGAATAAAAATCGAGCAATACAACTGATTGATTTTGTAATATACCATGAAATATACAAGCAAGAAAATCATAATAATCATAATCATAATATACATGAAATTTTTAATGTGGAAAAACCTCACAAAGATGGGAGGGTAAAAACCCACAGGATCCACATGACCCGAAATCAATTCATTATAAGTAGTAGGAAAATTGTTCTCCTCATGAGGAGCTACACAAAGTCAATCCTTTGTCGAGAACTAATCTCAATAAGATCAATCACAAGCAATATAGGATAGGTGGAAGAATATCACCGAATGATAATCTATCTTCCCACAACAAGAAAATCCCTTCAATGCCTTGATCACTCGGGAGAACACCTTCCAAAATGACTCAAGACTACAGCCATTGCCTCCTAACCTTTCTCTTAGTCGTACATTGTCAAACATAAAAAAATAGGGCACCACACAATGATCCACTCTTGGCCTCTCTCTCTCTCTCTCACTACCAAAAAATAGGTAATAAGAATGCATGGACAAAAATGACCAATGGCCTCTTCTTCCCTGTAAGCCAATTAAATAAAATAAGATATTGATGAGGGAAGAAAAGTTTGACCCAAACAGATGTTGCCTAAATCTAGCCCAGAATCTCACGAAGAAGACCCAACCAAAAGGACCAAGCATGAGTAGCCCACATGAAACAGGGAGTCATGCAAGCGACCCACTAGGATCTACCGGATAAGAATAAAAGCCTTTCGGGTGACATCCGGCTCGATCAGCCGAATCGCCTGTCTAGCCCGTTAAGCACCCAGGCAGCGTGGCCAGATGAGGTGGCAAAGTAAAGCAACAATGGGAGAACCAAAGCAACAACATCGAAGCCTGCCCAACCAAGTCCCCTTATTTTGAGCTATTTTGTCTATTTTGTCCTTTTATTATGGCTTGCACCAAGCATGATGTACGACATGATTTGCAACAACTCTACCAAGGCTATGCCTTCAATGGTGGGACAAGTCTAAAAAAGACTAATGGTTGGGCGCAAGTTGCCTCCCAACCTTTATCCATGTCACATGTTCCCCCTCGAGGAGGTAGCCTAAGAGGGCTCCTCCTGGGGACACACCCCTCACATCCTATAAAATGGGAACCTTGTATTCAAGAGGGATCATGGGAGTAATGTCATCATGTACTCAAAGAAGCACTGCAAATATTGAGATAGTGCAAATTACGAGGGTCAAAGCCCTTCCTTATACATAAACTCTTCATGGTGGAACTGAGTAACCAACTCTCTGAGTGTTGGTATGGTTTGGTTCTTTTCACTCTAGTTTATTACCTCGATTAGGTCCTTCAACCTTAATCATCAGTTGGCGTTGTCTGTGGCTCATGAGTGACAAGCCCAAGTCCAAGAGGCACACGAGCAACCTAGCCCCATTGAGTGGCAAGTAGGCAGCCCAAGTGTCATAGTAGGCCAACCTTCGCTATAGCTGGTTAGTCCACTCGAGAAGTGGCAAAGACAAAAAAGTAAAACCCTCACGACACCACCCAAATATCCAAAAACACAAATCACCACAAGCCCCTAGAGAGGAAAGGAGGAAAAAAGAGCACCTACCCCCCAGCAAGGTTGTAAGGTAGTTCATGGGGGCAAGGGGAGCTACCCAAAAAAAAAGAAAAACTGGGAGATATTTTTCTCTCACAACCCACGAAGCAAACTACAAGAGTAAGGACATCTAATGGGAGAAGAAAATATGGCCGATCAAGATAAGGCCCATGAAACCTTCAACCCAAGCAAAAGCAAGTCCAAAGCCTAGAATCTCACGAAGGAGACCCAGCCAAAAGGACTAAGCACAAGTAGCCCACATGGTCATTCGACTTCTGCAAGGCAAATCTATAAGCGAGCCTCCACTTGAGATGAGGAGTTACATATCTGTCAAATAAGAGTCAAAGCCTCCCAGGTGATATCCCACTCAAGTCACCTAACTCGATCAGTCGGACCACCCACCTAGCCTATCAAGCACTTGGCAGCGAGGTTAAATGAGGCGGTAGAGTAAAGCAGCAGCAAGAAAACCAAAGTAATTGTGTCGAAGCCTATCTAGCCAAGCCCCTTTGATTTGGTCTTTTCGTTTTTGTTTTATTCTTTTATTATGGCTTGCACGTCCAGCATGATGCACGACATGATCTGCAACACTTCTGTGAAGGTTGCACCTTCGATGGTCGGGTGGTTGCGTCTCGTTTCGCGATGTTATATAAAATTATGTTCGTTGTAGTATATTGCGGAAAGCGATCACCAGTTTATTATAATTTATTACTCAAAATTTAAAATTATCCCGAGGTCGAACTCAGGGAGCACACTGTGATTCTAGAAGCCTACAAATTCACAATTACAAAAATTTAAGAGAGAGAGGACAAAAGAATCCTTTTCATCTTTCTTTCTTCTCTTTCCCTTCTCTTCTTCTCTTTTCCTTCTCTTCTTCTCTTTCCTTTCTCTTCCTTTTCTGCCTTTCCCTTTTTCGGACGTCTGATTCTCTGAATCAGATGCCTTATCGGTCCCGTTGCTACAGTGCCTCCTTCTTCTTTCTTCACTTATCTTCTCGGCCTTTCCTTCTTCTTCTTTCTCCTTCGACTGTTGCAACTTTTCTCCTTCTCTTTCTTAGCTCCTTCTGCAGCAGCTCCTCCTTGGCTTCTTCTTCTTTTCTTCTTGCTGTTGCATCTCCTCCGCCTTCTTCTTTCTTCTCTTTGCGACTGAGTCCTTGTCGCTTCTCTTCCTCTTCTTCTTCACCTGCTTCCTGCACACACGCAAACGCAAAACCTGTTGGTGCTAGAGCACCACGATCATTTATTTTGATGATAACAAAACACGTGTTATTTAACATTTGCAATTTGAGTCCTAGATTTTAGGTCAATTGTAAATGTGGACGTGTTTAGACGGAACTCGAGCTCGCATCCAGGATGGATTGGAGGAGCTTAATGAAGAACAGAGGAGGTTCGCGTGGAGCGACAGATTGAAGATAGAAGACAAGAAGAATATGATAGATTCTTTTTAATCCTTTCTTGTATCTCTTGTCTTTATTTTCTTGCTCTTATTTTCCTTAGAATATTATGTTAAAGAGCCTCAAAGTACCCTAACAGTAGTCCTAGGAACACCGGCACAACCCTAGGATACTTAAATTTTCTGTAGAATACTTAGAAAACCAATATAGGATTCAAACAACACTTCCAGACGTCTAATTCCAAAATCAGACGTCTGATAAAGTATTTTAAGACGTCTGACTGTTGTTTCAGACGTCTGATAACTGTTAGGCTGGATATAGTTAGTTCTGTCTGATGAAATCAGACGTCCAGACCTTAGACCAGACGTCTTAGGAGACGTCTGATGACTTTGCCAGACGTCCAATTAGTGGACCGTTGGCTGCCTTAGCATACACTCAAGATTATGACCGTTAGAGCCTTATCAGACGTCCTTAGGCCTTTCCAGACGTCTGATAATTGACCGTTTTGCCTCGACTGACCCAAAATCTCTTCTCAGAGATTTTGTAGCCGTTGCAACGTTTGGAAAATCCATTCCCACAGTAAAAGTTGGTTTCCAGACGTCCAGACATAGTGCCAGACGTCCTGTATGTCGTCTGATGGACTTGCGCAAAAACCCTGTTTAGATCTGATTCAAGTCAGGGAGAGACCCGCCTAAAATCAGACATCTGACCTTGAAATCAGACGTCTTAAAGTGGTGTTCCAGACGTCTGATGCCAGAATTAGACGTCTGATAAGCCTGTCAGAACAATGATTGTTCCTGATTTCGGGCTGATTCTCTTGGGCTTTGCACCCAACGGCTATAGAACCTTTCCTAAGCCTTCCAAAGCCTTCCTAAGGCCTCTATAAATAGAGGGGAGCCTTTGACACACCAACACACACTTGGATACACCTAAGCAACATACTCTCTACCCTTTTATGTCCAAGAAAAGATCTTGCTCTCCAAGCTTAAGTTCCATCACCTAGAGAGCTAAATTACCTTTGCGCACTCGCTCTCCCGCCGTTGTCTACGAGAGCGACATTGCGCCATCGCGTGGCACACGCACCGCGCCATCAACTCGACGCACTCCTTACAAAGGGGAGTTTCCTATTTCCTATAGAAGCCAGGTTTAAATTACTTTGTTGGCTCTATAGGATTACTTGCTTTATTTTATCTTTGTTATTTGGTTGGGTATTCGCTTTGCGAATTCCCGTCTCCTTCGTGAGACAAAATCCTTCTTGTGAAGAGAAGGGGTTGAGGAACGCTACCCTCGTACTTGTAGCGTGGTTGTATTGAGGTTGAATCACCCTCGTTTTAAAGTGATTCGGTTAGTGGATTTGATCAACTAGGTTGATCGGAAAATCCTAACTCGAGAGGGTTAGGTGGTGGTTTTCACCCGGTTTGGGTTTCCACCTAAAAAATACTTGTGTACTTGTGTGTTTGTTTATTCTGTGATATTGTTTATATTTATTTCCGCATTTTATTATGTCACCCCTCTTCGAAGGGCCAAACCTACAAAACCTACCCCTACCCTTCCCCGCATCTCTCTCTCTCTCTGAATCTCTCTTTGGTACGCTCTCCTAGAGCCGGGTAATCGGGTCGGGTCGCGTGCCTGAGTCCAGGCGCACCTGCGTGGGTGGTGCGCGAGGAGTGCACAGGCAGGATAGTCGGGTCGTGGGTTAGGTCCGCGTGGGCAGTGCCACGGACGAGACCGAGTGAGGGCGAGGGACCTCACCCTATGTGACTTGAGGCGAATAGCCTCAGTCACTTTTTCTTCTTATGCAGGTGCGGGCGCACGTCAGCTTCCGAGGTGGGACTAAAGTCCCACATGCGTCTTCGTGCACCTGCAGGAGAAAGGCGCGGCTAATTGGGGCAGCGGCCGAGGACTTCGACCCCAGTTGAGAGCCTGAGTGTGCGCGTGAGGGTGTTCCGCACCTGCTGGCCTGGGGACCTAGAGCGCTGCAGCCTGGAGCAGCTTGCGAAGCAGCTTCAACCTACTCGCTAATGGTGGCTAGCTGCTCTGTCCCTGAAACACAAACACGGCCTTGCGGCCCTGTCAAAGTACAGGAGGACCTTCGCCGTCACGGCGAAGGTGAGGCGGTAGGCCGCGGGGCGGACTAGGCGTGCGTGCCTAGGTCGCTCTGTGGCTGAAGTGATGGGTTAGGTTGGGGGGCGGTTGTGGTGGTGTAGGTGGTCTGTGGATGGGTGGATGGTGTTTAGTGGAGTGTGGCGGAGGTTGTGCGGTGGGTGGCGAGACGTGTGGGGTAGCGGAGTGATGGAGGTGTCTCGCCGGAGGGTGGCCGGATGGTGGAACTGATGGTGGTGGTAGTGGTAGTCGAGGGATTGAAACCAAAAATTGTTGAGGAGGAAATAAAGAGGGGAGAAAATTGAAGAGCTTTTACCTAACTAAGTGGACGAAGGGGGGCAGGAGGCGGACGGTGTAATTCTGCCGTCGCCGGAGATGACGCCCTATGGGGAAGATGACGACGATGAGGAAGATAGATCGGAGGGTGCCTGCTGGTATGGCGAGGCACAACGAATGATGGCGGAGCTAACCCTGCCACTGATATGGTGGCAGGGTGACGAGAGAGAAAGCGGAGAGTTGCCGGAGCCTGCGGGCGAATGGCCGGAGGAGGAGGAGATGAAGTTTGGGGATTTTCCTTGGCCAAAACAGGCTTTAGACAACCGACGGCCCCTGTCGTTCCTTAAATAGCAGTTGGCGAGGAGAAGATCTCAAGGAGAGAGCGTGGGTAGCTTGCTGGAGAATGGCAAGAGGAGAGACCCATTCCTCTCGTGCGTTCGCACGAGAGGCATGGGCAATGGCAGGACATGGGAGGGGGTCCATGCGGAAGAGAACGACGCAGGGAACCCCCCTTTCATTTCTGAGAGCGGCTCCCATACCCTGTGCGGCGCCATCCTCAGCGCAAAGTCGTGGGAGGTATGGGCAACTGCACAGGGTGGCAGAAGGACCGTTCTGCAAAGAACAAAAGGAAAGTTGGGGGGCAAAGTGCAATGGTTCAAAAAGTTAAGGGTCAAAAAGTAATTCATGAGGACCAATTTGTAAAGTAGGTCAAAATGGCCTTCCCTTAGGTCAAATTTTGATACAAACCTAATTTGGACCTAAGGAATCTAATGGTGAAGTTTGATTTTAGGTTTAACCACGTTTGACCAGTCAATTTGCACAAAAATCCAAATTAGGTCAAAAATTGGGTATGATTCTCAATCTAGGTCAAGACAGGTTCCAATGGCCAAATTGAAGGTTCTAAACTCTAAGGGATATTTTTTCATAAATTTTAGAAGGTTTAATTGACTTTTATCTTGCCTGGAACTTCGTTAATTAAAGCGGGTTGTTTTAGGGTTAAAGAATGTCATTTAATTTCTAAAAATTGCGATAACCCTTTTCAGATCAAATCATCTCACTTTCTTTCTTGTTAAGCCCACTTGACCTATGTTTAGACCCTTAGACATCCCGTTTGTATACTGCATTAGTAAAATTACAATTTTACCCCTTGTGTGTTGCTTTATATTCAGATTTATAGTTCTTTTATTTAGGGCTTCCCTTAGGTTTTATAGGAGCTTTTGTATACTTATTTAGGTCAAAATGTGCTAGTTAAAACTTATGATGAGGCTCTCATCACCAGGCAAGCCTAAAAAAGTTCAACAGTCGAGAGTGTAGGTTGTCCCCCCAACCTTTGTGTACATCTCATGTTCCCCCTCGAGAAGGTAGCCCGAAAGGGCTCCCCCAAGGGGCATGCTCCTCATACCCTATAAAAGAAAAACCTTGTATTCGAGAGAGATCATGGAAGTGAGGTCATTGATTACACAGCAATCATGGGATTTAATTAACCTAAATTATGTTAGAACCTAGCATAACTTGTGATTAGTGCATTCATAAATTGCATATCATGCATTACATTCTTTTATTTAGCTGAATATGTTATAATGCCATTTTATTGTACTTATTAGGGTTTATTCTTGTCTCTAGGCAATAAGGAGCTTAGAAGCTATCCTGAGCATAATAAAGCTGGACAAGAGCTAGAACTGCAGCAGAACTGGAGCTAGATCTTTGGAATAAAGAAGCTTGAAAACACAAGAACGGAGAAAGAATGAAGATGTTGACTACTTGTTTAGAATTATTGCAGAAAATGAAAGAGAAGAATTAAGATGTCCCTATCCTTTCCTTAAAACCTTAGGACAACCCTATCCCAATACTTATCCTTGAATTAGCTCAACAATAAGATATTTGAGCTCAAAAGAGATTATCCATGTATATATCCACCCTATCCCCAGCCTTATCCTACTATCCATATCCCTAGTCCACCTATCCAAAACCCTATCCCTAGCCTAGAAACCTATTTAGGTCTATACCATACCTAATTGATTCAATCTAAGTCAATTGGGTTAGCCATGTGTCAATTAGGTCCATGGGACCTAATTGGACTAATCCTAAGTAATTAGACTCAATTGAGTCTAATCAGACAACCAAACTCTCTAGACCTAGCCACATCTAATCAGGTGCAGTATAACTTGATTGGGTGCACCCAACTCTGATTAGGTTTAGTTGAAACCTAATTGGGTCAAGCCCAACCATGCCATACCTAATTAGACTCAGTAAGTCTAATTGAACCTAACCCTAACCTAATGGGGTGCACACCTATTTGATTGGATGCACCTAATGTCAATCAAGTTCACCCAGAACTTGATTGAGTCCAAATCAACTTACACATGTTCAATTGGACTCAATTGGAATCCAATTGAACTTACCCACAACCTAATTAGGATCCCCTTAACTAATTTAGGATACCCCTATCCCAATTAGACTCATATACATCTAAGTAGACTAAAGCCTATTTAATTAATTAAACTCAACCCATTACCTACTAGGTTAACCCAACCTATTTAGAACCTAACCCTACACACCTATTCCTACACCTAAACCCACCAACACAACCACCCAAAGGTGGCACCCGCCAACAAAATCTATGCTATTGGGGACGCCACCTATGGCTTCCCCTCCATAAAAGGCCACCATACGCGGCCATCCACCCTCTCTCCTTAGTCCCCCTTAGCCCTCCCTCCTTCCTCCTTAGATCATCACCACCATAACCCTCCCTACCACCTTCCATAGCCGTCCACCACCCCCATCGGTGGTCGGCCTTCTAATGGATTACACCAAATGAAAATCGAATATTGATCAATTTATATCAATCACAATGATTGTCATTAAATCCAAAGAATCCATCCTCACGTCAAATCATCAACACCTAACGAAATGATACGAAAGATAGAGATGATACGTGAGTCCATTGCTTGATTGAATCAATGGAGGACATGTGTAATGATCCTCCGTTATCATGTGGCGATTACAACACCTTCAGCGATGGCACTTCCAGAGGTTTAGAGAGTAAGTGCAGAAGAGAAGAGAGTGACGTAGTGACCCTTCAGTTCTCTCCTTAGGCTCTTATATTTCTTGCGATGGGGTGCAGGAAATCAAAAAATCGTCGACTACTCACATACCCCGAGGACTACAATCGCTATCTTGGAATTAACGATTCTTCCCATCAAAGGATCGTAACTCCCTTATAGGTTTCTATGTAATAAGTCTCATATTATTAAAAGTGCAATTTACCCAATTCTTATTGGATCATATAACGGGCATTTATATAGATATATACATATATGATATGTATTAATGTAAGTTTCCTTATAATAATATATGTATGCCCACATAATGATTCTAACACCTCCACCTTCTCCCTTGGCCCCTCCAAGGTCACCAAGGACATCCCTTGGAAGTCCCCCTAGTGCCCTCCTTCTAGTTCCTCAGTAGATTGATTCTTCTCTTAGTTTTCTACATAGTTCTAGTAGTAGTTCTAATTCTCTTCTAGTTATCTAATGTAGTTCTAGTTCTATTAATTCTAATTGGTCTAGTTCTAGTAGATCTAATTGTTCTAGTTGTTCTTACTAAATATCAAGTTCTATTTCAATCTTTCATTAAGTTGAGAATTGACTATATCTTTCTCTTTGATGAATAAGATGATTTGTTTATTTTGATACTCATTGTGGCACATGTGCTTAATGTATATCTTTTATCGTGCTTGATACTAGTAAATTATTGTATTATCTTTTCGTTTTCAAAAAAATCAAAGATAGAGAAATAAAAGATATATATATACATGGTTGCTCCTGCACTAATTAATGATGCTATGATCCATTAGAAATCTCTCGATAGTGTTTACGTATTTAAAGAATTTCGTGATGAACGCTATACTTACACTTACGATATATATTTACATTATACTATAATTGTGCGCTTCGAGATTGCTATTGGAGAATTTAGCGTGCAAGAGATCCGCCACGCTCAGTAGATTTTAGATCAATTAATTTCTAAGAATTAGATTTAGATTTGGTGTTAAGAGTGAGTCAAATATCGATTTCAAATCTCGCTTAATCACACCTCCCAGAGTTCGATCAAGACTCCTTTGAGTTTCGTTATTTTAAGTTTTGTTGAGATCGATTTCGCACCTATACTACGATGCTCAAAAATCTATTTTCGCGTGATTTCACGACCCAACAATCATCTTGTACTAAAAGAATCCCTACAAATATTGAGACAACGCAAATTATGAGGATTAGAGCCCCTACCCAGACGAATGCCCTTTATGGTGGAATGGATAACCAACTCCCTGAGACCCTGTATGATAAGGGGAATTAGTTCGCTGAATAAGTAAAGTAATGAGAAAGAATGGAATAAATAATAGAATAAGTGAGTTAACACGTTTGGATCTTTTGACAAGTTAAAGTTATTCTACATAGATAACGGAATAACTTTACCACGGATTAAGTACACTTAATCCAGCATAAATGGAGGTTGGGTTAAGTAACAAGTTAAATATTTAATTCAACGCAAATCTAATTAATCCACCAACCGAACATCTACTTACCCCAGGTTTAATTCTTCCTACCCTGTAGCTTATTATCTTGACCAAGTCCTCGGTCATATAATGAAAAATTACAGCGATGTCCATGGGAGAATCGAAGAAGAGATCAATTTTATTTTCCCATGTTACTATTTGAATCCAAAAATATAGTTTGAATTCTTATGCGCAGGAAACCCACCCAAAACTGTGGTGATCGGAGGAAATGGTCAAGTTGGTCGAATTGCGTGCCGGACATCCAAGCGACCAGTTGCTTGCAAGGATGGTTAAGTTCCACGTGTTACCGTGAGCATCTTGTGCCATTCGGCACTAATGCCTTTATCTAGTTTGACCAATTACCGGGCGACGAGACACCAACTTGGACTGGAGTCGGATTTGTGGAAAGTGGAATGAGGTTTTTAGGTGACGTCGAGCATATATAGGAGAAATATTGATACCTTTGCTTTGAGATATGGGAGAATCAGTTTAGATTAGTCGTTGGGACGACGACTGGAATGTATTGAAAACTAACACAACCAGTAGTTTACCGGTGTGTCCGTATCTGTTTGAAGAAGATTTTGCATGTTGAACGTCGTGGTTTCTTTCACGTGTGAGTGGTTGGATGGGTCGAGGTTTCTAGTTATATTAATTGGAACCTGCGGTCCAGTTTCAACCTGTGCATAAGTTAAGACCTACGACGAGCGGTACCATGTAACGACTCAACCCTGAGTTGAGGTCTAACAAGAAAAAATTGACCATATCAATTTATTGGGTTAGAGTACGGTAGATTCATGTCAGCTATTTAAAATGCTTAACCCTAACTTATCAAGCAGCAATTACCAATTTTTGTAGTCACATCTTACCTTTTTGAATTTTACAATGTGTTGGTATCTTTCGAGGAAATTATAACATTCCCAACTCAAATACATAATAATTCCACTTTCACACTCTCCTCCCTTCCTCAGCAGGTAGTTGCACTCAACTACAGTTTGCCTGGAGGAATTCTAGGTTAACCAAAAAAAAAAAAAAAATTCTCTTGATACCTTTGTACGCCTTTCCTTTAACAAAGGAAGCTCAGCTCCATCAGTACCATTTAGTTCGACCCAAGACTAAGCCTAAGCTTTCTTGATGAAATTGAGCTTACAATTTATTACTTCTAGATCAGGTGGACTTAGGGCAATCATCCAAATAACTTAACCTAAATTTTTAAGTAGTAATTCTCAACCCATACAACCATACCTCAATTTTCCTAAGTATGCAATTGCTTTTGTTTTTCAACTTTTTCCTAAGTTTGCAATTGCTATTGTTTTTGAGGAAGGTACACCTACCATTATTCCCAAAGGGACATGAGTAACCTTGACAAGAAGCTTTTTCTACCTTGGATTCTTAGGTGATCGTGAGGATAAGATTTCTAGTGTGGGACGAGTCATAAGAGGACATGACTGGGTTGACTTCTCTGCCTCGAAAAGATAGTATGAGGAGGATGAAGGCTAGACAACGAGGATTAGTTGTTGTGGGGATCAATTGTGGAGAATCAAGGAATTCATGGAACAAACAAAAACAACTATGAATGGATGAGGATTAACACAGCTTGGTTGACAAAGAGTTAATGTACATACACGAATGGAGACAAATGTGGTGTTTCACCATATCCAACCAGTAGAAGAAAAGGAATACAAGGCAAGCTCCAAATCTTCAAAATTTATAATGTAATGACTTGAGCCAAAACACAAGCCTAATTGAAAAAAAATTAATTTCGATAACTTGTAATGAATAGGTCTAATGGATCCAAAACAACTACCTAAAATTCTGTCAAGTAGTATTCCTCAATTCTTATAATCACATCTTATTTTTTTATGAGTTTTAAATGTGATATCATTTTTAGGATGGTACAACCTTTCCTCACTTGCAATCATGGCATTTTTGTCACATTCCATGCAATCAATCAATTCATATCACCATGCAGTGTAGGACCCTAGAGATGGCTCATACATGCTCTAGAGATAGTTCCCATAATCACTTTTATGGTGTCATTCTTAGTCTTATGGAAAGCGCTTGACTACTACATTTTCAGTCAGTTCATTGTTCCATTACCATTTCTAATAACTTAGATTTAAATATAAATCTAGTTGAGAAAAATTACCTTGAAATGAGATCTAATGAACCTAAATTAGTCATTCAAAATGCTTAACCGCAAGCTATTGAATAATATTCTTCAATCCTTACAACAGCATCTCACTTTTTATTTGTTTTCAATGTGATATAATTATTTTTTGGAATATTACATGTAAATATGCCTTTCAATATATCTACAAGGAGCTAGGAAATCCTAAACAAACATATGGCGACAGTGCACAAAATTTTTTAGTCAGGATCCTATGCCATTTAGATATGTAATCAGGACTCAACAATTGCCTCTGAGCCCTTGTAAATCTCTACCCTCTGCAAACACCTAGAAATTTAAAGAATAAATAACTTAGATTAACAGCATATCATTTTCTGGATAGATAATAAGAATTTAAAGGTGGATATATTAATCCAAGTCAGTGATTAAAAATGGGGAAAAACAAATGTAGGGTTGACTGAAGTTGATCTCTTTAGCTGTTTTTTATGTAGTGCTTAGCTTGATTGAATTTTTGTTACAAGAAAATGACTGATTCCTTTCTAGTTAAGTTGAATTTTTTAGCATGCGTTGAGTTTTATCTCCATGACAGGAGCTTCTGCTTTTAAAAAAAAAATGGAGATTAAAAAAGTACAGGAACTGATGATGTGAATTTAACCTTTCTTCGATGGAATTTGGCTTCTTATTACACACAAATCACCCAAAGCGACACATGTTAAGCATGCTCTTAATATCCATGTGATGGAATTATCTTAGATGAAGACAGACATTTCATTACCAAATAAATGCACCTTTGCCTGTTCTTTAAGGTTTCTAATTAATGAGGGATCACCACATAAAAGTTCAGTATTAATAATTTTGGCAAGCATCAATTCTGAATGGAAAGATTCTTTGCTAATCCCTTCGAAGAAAGTAAAACATGCACTTTATATGTACCATGCAATTGTTATCTCCGTTATTATTTCATGATCAGGCCATACTTATATAAGTTAACCTATTTCATGCCATCTGTCCTCTCTAGATGTTCATACTTCATGTTATGGACTGACTATATGGTTTGGATATTTCAAGTTGGGAATTCTTGTAAATTAGAAATGAAAGTAAGTTTGATTTTAAACTTTTGTAAGAATGAACTTTAGAACTATACATCGTTTTTGTACTGAAGCTTGTGTATCGTTGTCGATGAAGGCATATGAATTTCAGGAACACAATGTGTGAAATCACAAGCTAATTCTGGCCTGCCAAGTAAGGGGGCACAGATTTTTCAGATTAATCTCAAATTCTGTCACTAAAATTAAGGACAGTACCATAAGTCTTGAATACTAAAATGAACTTGCACTAGCTGAAATATATGGAAAATAAAATTTGCATATCTAGAATTTAAGTTACATAGACATATTTCATCATTATCCTTTGCCAGTTGACTTTTGAGTAACTTCATGGATGCTTTAAATTAATAATTACTCAAAGTATTTACTGCTATAATGCCTGCAGAATCCAGCTTAAATACTGTTTCCAGTGAGATCAGTCTATGTATAAATTCATGCATTCACCTATAATCATTATCTTTTTTCCCAAACTTTACTGAGAACAAGAATCCCAAACAAAATTGAGGAATGCTCACTTAACTATGTAAAATTATAAACATTAACAATTCTACCTGAAGTCCACTTCTTGTGTAAGAGACAGATTTTCTCTTCTCAACAGTGTCTTAGATTCTCTTTCAATTTGTTCGTCACTTTGCTCCTTTTGCCAGGAAAAGCTATCTCAGCCAAACGCTCATCTCTAGGATGCTTCTTTTCCCTTGATTCAGCTTGCAATTCAGATTGTTTGGTAGCTATCATGCATCCTTTTTGACTTCTAATGCTAGATTCTATACTTGAATTGACGTCCAGACTGAATGACTTCTTGTCTGCAAATATTTCTGATAGTAGCCTTTTCTTTGGCTTCCCTTTGTGCCTCTTTCTCTTTGTGCTAGATTTCGCCGATGAATTAGTCAAACCCACATCCTTTGAATGGCTGCTCAACACCTCAACTCTTCCACATTTAAATGAAGGATCCATGATGCATTTGTCACTAGAATCGCTATCATCTTCGTCTTGATCAATCGTGATGGTAAGCTTACATAATTCATCAGCTGCATCTGAAATGGCACCCTCCACACACAAGATGCTATCCTTCAGTAAAATTGGCTCTTTCTCTTCATTTATGATGATTTCAGCAGTGCTCTTTATGTTGTAGTCGCCATGATTTGTGGTTGTAGAAAGCATGAATGGGGGGAGCACATTCATTATGCCATGCCTCAAGCACATTTCTAGATATTTTGGGTGAAATGGCCAGTTTTGGCTGACTCCACTTTCGCGAGCAGTGAGAACATAATCCCTGGGATGCAAGCCAACATAAATATGCTGCCTCTAATTGTAGTGAACATGTCAATCAAGAGCTAATATTTCACCATTTGATTGTTCTAGGTATGAATCGAAAGCAGTTGCTTTCAGGAAATGTGGAATTGCTTCCAAGGATCTGAGATTTCCAAATTGAATTAAATCCAAGTTGGGGATAATAAAATCAAATACCCAAGAGTATTGGAAGTGATTTCAAGCGGATTTTTCTCTTTCAGTTATAAACAAGGTAATTGTAATTTAGTTGAAAATGGGGGTGTACTAGTGATATTCTCCCAAGTAAATTATGAAAAATCCAAGTTTAGAATTTTAGTTAAAAAGCAAGTCTGACTAATTAAAATCAGAAACCAGAAATCTTTCCAAATAATTAACATGACAAACATATGTAATGTAATAATACATCACATCAGCTAGAATGCTTCTCCAACAATTACTAGAAGCTGTTCTCGGTCTTCCATCACTTTCTATCACACCTTAACATTGGAGGAAAGATGTCATAAGAAGCAGCATAAAAATTACACATAAAATGATAGGAGGGAAATGGACTAAAAAAACAAAGGGAATAAAGCCTTTAAAACATTGCCTACTTAATAGCCAAAAAGTAAAGAAACACGTGTAGCAACGCATTTTGCAATATTGCACAGATGAGATTTGTGGTTTCAACCGGTATATTTTGGCTTTCCACCGGTGGAAACTACTTTTGACCATTGAAAATTCACTTTCTAAGTGAAACTACTTCCCAAAGGTGAAAAACCGCGTTCCAAGTAGAAAATTCATTTTCCACTATTGAAAAAGTGGACACACCAATGTATTTCCATTTTCAACCGGTGTGTTTTAGTTTGCTTGATTTTCAATTAGTTGATGTTCCTTATCAACCAGTAAAAAATAGGTTTTCACTTAAAAAATGAAAAGTGATTTCACCTATGGATTTGATTTAGGGTTTGGGGTTTAGGATTTAGAATTTAGATTTATGGAAAGTAATTCTTCACCTATGCAAGGTGATTTTTCACCTTAGGGTTTAGGGTCTTAAACCCTAAACACTAAGGTGAAAAATCAATTTCCATAGGTGAAGAATCATTTTGAGTTGGTGAAAACCGATTGAAAGACACTGGTTGAAACTCTTGGTTGGGCTAGAACCATTTGGTTGAGAGGGAACGTGTGTTGCAAAATGCATTGCAGTTCACGTTTCCCTACCCACGTCCACTTAATATGAGAGCTCTATGGAAGGACCGAAGACGTCGACGCTTATGGAATCTAATAGAAACCAAACGTGAATTTTGAAATAATGCAATAACAGTTATGGCTAAACAATGGAAAACAAGCAAAGCAAACATTTTTCCTCTGATCTAATATTCGTATCTTTGGGTACTCTAATTAAACTTAAATTATGTTACATAATAAAGGCATAAATTGCTTTGAAACCCAACACTAGAATCTAATAGGATGTACAAGAATTCCATGAATCAAGAAACATACGAGCGACATAAACAGTCAAAGATGGCTCATTGTTATCGCAGGAGACAGGAATGGCCTCATCACTAGGTTCAAAATCCAAACTTTCTGCAATTTTAACTCCACTTAATTTGAGAATGGAGACATCAAAGACAATAAAGGGTTTAACAACAAGCATGGAAGAGTACTACCGTACATCAAAAGCAACGGTAACGCCAACTTAGATCAAAATGTGATTTTGACGCAAACCCATCAACACTTTTTCCCTAACAAAGTCCAGCAATCTTCCTTAAATGCGGGAAGCTGAGCATTGAGTCTCCTGTTAGTCTCCTCAATTCCCAAAATACCAAACTTCCACCTTAGACCAAACGGAAGAGAGCAAAGAACTGAGGAAGGGAGAAGGTGTTCGTATAGTAATGCACCACTACCAACCTCAGTGAGAAGCTCTGGTTGGATGCCGAAGCTGCTAGATCCATCAAGTTGCTATCTTGCTGCACCAATGTTGTGGATAACCGTCGTATGCTCCTCTCTTGCTTGTTGGTGATGTACATTAACAAAGAAAAGAAAAAGAGTGAGGAGGAGTTTGAGGGCGTAAGCTCAAAGGTTGGTGCAGAAGTAGGGTTGGAATTTGAGCGGTAAAGAGGGGAGAAGGAATAGTAGGCAGTGAGAGAAAAGCATGGCAATGTGATGAGAGAGAGAGAGAGAGAGAGAGCAACTTGGCAACTTAGGAGTTGGGCGAAATTTTAGGGAGCATGTACAGTGTGGATGAAAGTGGTTGAGTGGCCCTACAGGAGAAGGGAGCATCAGCTTGGTATGCACTAGCCAGCAACAACAACGTCCACAAGGTTTAGAGATCAAATCTTTACCCTTTCAAAGGTTCCAATTATGAACAAGTGAATGGAAATCGAGAATGAAATTGTAGTTGACCTTCGCATTGATTTCTCTGAAAGGGTTCTTTAAGAACTCGAGTTGGACATAAAAGTAGGGAAAAGGCAAGGGAGGGTAAAAATGTGCACAATGTTATTTGATAAATGTGAAGATCTATAAGTAAATGCCTAATGTTAAGGGCGTGGCCCATGCTTTGCTCACAAACCTAACTAGAGCAAGTTGACACCTTTGGAAGGTTGCATCTAGGACTAGGCACCTAGCTCAAGCTAGCTCAACTTGATTAGAGCTTACAAACCAAGCTCGTTGAATGTTTTGAGCAAAGCTTAAGCCAACTGAGAGAAGCAAAGCCTACCGTACGTGTTATGTTTGGCCAATCGTTGCTAGATGGATATGTGCATCATATTTCAATTGAACCATGTGTTGTGGCTCTTCCTTTGATACAATAGCTTTTCTTACATATTGGCATGCTTACAAAATAGGCATTTTAGTTAATGAAATAACATTCTTAGAATAATTTCTTTAATTGTATTTTTGATACAATAAAGTTGCACGCTTTTGTTGTGGAAATAACTTTTCCGAACTTGTATGACTACATTTTTTGATAAAGTATACTTGAAAATTTACAAGTATTAGTAAGGTTGCACACACACGTACAACCCTTTAACTTCCAAGGTAAAATTTGTTATTGAGAGGATGGGTTATGCAAGAAGTGTTTGTCCATTCCAGCCACCTTGGTAATACACCAATGCATACATTCATATGCCTTTAAACATTTTTGCCACCATCAAGTATAAGTTTTCAATTGAAGAATCATCATGGAGGAAGAACGCCCATGCATCTTGATAAAGGAGTGGTGGGCTGGCCTCCAAGAACATTTATGTTGCCACCAACGGATGGACGGGTCTCAGGTGGATATACAAATATATTAGGGTAGATTTTCTATGTGATGGCTTACCCCTTATTGATATATTTGACATAGGTCATCGTATGAATAAATATTTGCAAATTAATGAAAAATAAAAAGAAGTCAATAGATCTAAAATAAAAATCACATTGTCAACTAAGAAGTAAACTGATAGAGGATGATCTTGGCGATTGAGAGAATGCTAACATATGCTAACCATGGAATTTGTTCGTCAGTAATTTTAGATTTCCCCACAAGGTTGCATTTTAGATTTGGCAAACTCAACCTAAGAAAATGGATTCCTTTTGAACGACAATTATAAGAAGTATAATTAGCAAAATTTTTAAGGATTCCGCTTTGACCTCAATCATTCGGAAGCCTTGAAATACCCTTGCTTCTTTCATTAGAAAAATGGCGTGAGAATGGACGTCTTTTAGCTATTGACAAGTCCAAGTTGATCGACATGTTAGATGGCAAACTCAATCCCATTCACTAACCACCCTAAGACATCGGGAACAAATGGCATAGTTAGCCTAAGCACATCATTACCACAAGAAGCTCTGAAGGTGGTACAATCCCAAGTTCCCAATGGCCTCTAAAAAGATTTGCATGGATTCTAGATTCATTGGTGCTTTACAATTGGATACTGAGGCCTAGTTTACTTGGAGATTTAACCCTTATAGATGGGAGTTAACCCCTACATTCTAAGCAAGTTAAGACTAGCTCCCAAAACCTATCATTTAAGCAGAAAATGCAGATCTTGCAAAATCCAAGTTCCTAACTAGTTTTAAGTGCCAAGGGATGTTAGCATTCCTTTTTTATCTTTCTTCCTTTTAACATCTTAGGTTAGAACTTATTTCAAGTAAACAACTAGCACTCTTCCAAAGTAAAACAAGATATTAACACCATTTCAAGATTTGAAAACTTAGATTTTATAACACCTCAAATAAACTTGTTTTGAAAGACAGAGATCTCTCTCCCCAACCAGACTGCCATGCCATAGATTGTGCAGTCAAATTAAGGGAGCCACCAAATGATTCTCACTAGCATAATTACAGGATAACAATCTCTTCTAACCTGAAATCAATTTTCTTGCTCTTAAAAATGCATTAATGTGCTTGATTAACCAGTGGCAAGTTAGACGGTCCAACCTACGTGAACAACTGCAACATGAGGATCAGGCATAACAGATTCACTTGAATGACTGAATTATATGATTGGCACAACAATTCTAACTCAAATAAGCAGAGTGTTAGCTGGCCAAGACAAATTTGATGAAACCAAGCACCTATTATGCTGCGAAGATCCAACCATCAGCACCATCCTTTTCAGGCATTGGCATGTAACTTTGTCGCTAAACATAAACTTCACCTGCTATCCTCTTTAATACTGCAGCAATTTCAACTGAATGAAATTGGTGAACGAAAGTACCTATTCTAAGATGTCAGATCCAAGCACCTCATCAACCTTTTTGGGGCAATGTTATCGGTGTGTAGCTCTCTCTGAAAACCATTGTTTGCTTCTCTTCTGTGAATACCAAGTAGAAGGATTCCCACCCAAGACAAACTCCCACACAACAATTGTACGGCACAGAATAAGAACTCTTTAGAAAGCAACGTACCTAATTAGACAAACAATAAGCTCCTTTTCAGGGATTGAAAAATGTAGGAGTTCCAACACAAGCAGATGACAGTGAAAGTACTTCAAATGATCAGCATAGCATCACGATGCCCATAAAGATAACTTTGCGGGCAATAAGCTTATGGCACACTTATTGACAATCACTGGAGACCCTCATCAAGCTTTTGTGTAAAATCTCACAACAACGGCCAGGCCCAGTATTGCCAGAGGGACTAGGAACTGGAGGAGCTTGATAATGAAGTCAGGGGTCTTGTCAGGGTTGTATTGAGGCTGTTTTGGAGGGACGTACTTGGGCTTGGCAGGGATTGTCGACGTGTCAATATCCCCAACACAGTACTCGCCCATCATGGCTCTAGCGCTCGTGCTGTGGCCAACATCCTCAAAGTCATCTGTAGCATCTTTTGCTGTAAAATGGAAAAATAGTTTATGAGCATGAGGGGCTCATTTCACCAAGCAGTTATAAGTACTGTGCCAGCTATGCAGATGAAAAAATCCAAAATTGCCAAATGGATCACTTTATCGCAACTTTGGGTTTAAAGAATGTCATTAAGATTTAAGATCTTGACTAGTAGATCAGAGTTGGCCATCTAAATTCCATTAAATCAAGTTCAGTCAATACAGAGGCCAAACACCAGCAAATGCCAGGCTGGCCAAACCATCCTGAACAGCTAACTGAGACCAAACTCAGCCAATTCTATCCCCATATGGTGTGCCATGATAGAAGGAATGCAATTACAGAAAAGTTACCTGTTGCTGACACCAAGACCTCATCCCCACCAGGATGATCTTCCAAGAATTTTGTAACATCATAGACCTACAAAAACCTCTGTGGCATCACTAAATTCTGCAGTGGTGATTATACCATGCATCTTAAACAAGACAAAATATATTTCCAGTGTGCAATAAAAAGCTGCATCTTGTTTAACTAAATATATTACCAGTGTACAATAGAAAACTGCAGCAACTACAGCAAGAAAGCTGATTCTAGTTTATGTTATCAATTACAGCTCGATGTTTCCTTGAACTGTGAAGAGCATCACTTGGACTCCATAAAATTACTTTTTTTTGTGGACACTATTAGTATTCTACAGGACTTTTCTCATAAAGAGCAAAATTCCCAAGACCCTTCACAATCCAGAATTTTTTCCCTTATTTTTAATCCCTTAAAAGTGAAAACCTAGGAACCAAAGCATTACTTGATCTATACTCTGATGGCACTCAGTAATTAAGCCCGTCTTATTTATCACAAAATAGCTTGAGTTCGTCATCTTTACACACCATCATTTTTACATCCATGATATGGAATGGTCATTTTCATATTACTTTAACCAACTTTGTTTTAGGCATATGCATTATTTCATTTCACAAATAGCTTGTATTATATTCATCAATTGAAAGGTTCTCCTTAATATTGAATTGGAAATAACCCTCTGCCCAACACTAGTCCTTAAACCAAAACATCCTCGCCAACTCCATTTATCATTAGACCCTATACACACCATGCATGGAAATTCAATCAACTGTATTAATGAGATTGCACCAGTTATGGAAAAAAAAAAACCTAAATGCATATCTAAAGCAAATTAAATTTATTCTATTTGAATAGATATATTGTTACATGTCGCCTTAATGTGGTTATAACAACTATTATATCATTTATATCCTTGACAATAGTTTTCCATACATTCTATTATATTATTATATGCCCACTCAATTTTGGCCCCAGAACGGCAAATTCAATTGATGTTGCCCAATCATCAACCTTAATTCCACCCTCAGGAAATGGTCATCAGCACTCCTGAAGTGGAATAACAGTAACAGCTCATTACCTGCGAGAAGGTTACTCTTCCTCAAGAGGGCCAAATACAGAAACTCAAAAGCTCTTGTTAAGACTAGAGCCCTCAATTTCACTTGGCCTCACATAGCTAACTTTGAAAACCATCTCAACTTTTATGAAGAGTGCAGCTCGTGCTAACAAGAATCCCACATCGTTCTCAGCTAACAGCACCCATGTTGGCTTTCCCCTGACCACCAAGCAAAGAAGTTCAATCCCAAAGTAGACTCAAACAATTAAAGCTTGTGTACACTTCGTTGTAAAAATCAGCTGAGTGATTGGTCCCCTGGCTGATCCAACTATCCATAATTGGGTATATGCTCGGCCAAGTATGCATCCAAAGTTTACATAGAGCTTTCAGATTCGAGTAATATATACCCAATCCGATTCAACGGATAAAACCTCCCTTAACCCGATTGCTCCCCCAACCCCATTCTCGGCCTCAAAACCCCAGGCCACCCTAGGGTCCCCAACCCATCATCAATAACCCCTAGTCCCATTGCCAACCATCTCACCGACAGTGGGTGCTCTGACTGCTGCTATTTCTTCTACTACTCTCTTCACCACTGCTGCTCACCAATGGCTGCTTTCTTCACTGTTGCTTCTCCATTGCATCGAAGGGCTATCATTGCTACTCACCGGAGGAGTCAGGAGTGTTGCTGCTTGCTTTCCTCATCAAATCAACCCCCTCTCTTGAAGTGTGGTAACAAGTGCCCCATATTTAAAGTTAATACATTTTATTTACTTTTTTTTCATTTTTGTTTAGTAAATTTGGATTTTAAATTTAGGGTTTGGGGGTTTAATTATTTCTGTTATTAATATTCACATTTCATTCAATTTGTTGGTCACAGCTGGTTGAAATTTGATTTAATTTTGTTCAAATGATTCACTTTTATGTGATAGTATATTTTAATTTTTTTTTTTTTTAAAGAAAAGGGTAGTTATCCAGTGTGATAACTACCCAAGAATATATATAATAGAATCAACAAAATCCATCAATACAACAGGCAGACCCCAAGGTCCCCCACTCACAAGGAATCAACCTAAAGAGTAAACAAGGAGTTAATAGACTCGACAAAATTCTCCACGTAAGGTCTCTAGCCCCTAAAAACCACCGCATTCCTGCCCAACCAAATACTCCAAAGCACTGCCAACGGCCTGGCCTTCTCTTTCTTCGTACGAAAGATGAAATGTCCACTAACACCACCTCCGCTTCTGAAGCTATGCCAAAATTCCTCGAACAGACGACACTCCCACCACCTCCCACCCATCCTGTCCCAAATCTGCACCACAAAAGGGCAAGTGAAAAAAAAGTGGTCAACGTCCTCATCACCACCACACAAAGGGCAGACCTTACATTCTCCAGGAGCCCACCTCGCCCTCCACACCTTAGTCACCAACCTTCTCCTCCTAAGGAGTCAGGCAAAAATCTTGACCTTCAGTGGACACGCGGCTTTCCAAATCTGCCTGCAGTCCCTTGCCAGATCCAGCTCCACTCCAGAACCAACAGTGGACAATCTCCTGAATGCAGCTGCTACCGAAAACTCACCTTCATCCCAACCAAACATATCCGTACCAGACGCCGGATGCAGTCCCTCCAACTCTTCAAGTAAGATTTGAAAATTATGTGCCCTCGCATCTGATAAGCTGCCTACGAAGCGCGGGCACCACCCATCTTCCCATACCTTAGCCACGGATGCCATTTTGTTCTGGGACAGGGCAAACAGTCTCTGAAATCTTCTGCCAAGCGCTCCATCACCCGTCCAATCATCCTGCCAAAATCTGAAAATCTCTCCCGTTCCCATCAAAGGAACAAAGCAGTTCCTCACATTAGGAGCCACCGTCGACAAGCCTTTCAAAAAGTGAGAGGCATCCCTAGGCGGAGACATCAGGAGATCCCAACGCACCGGGCCACCATACGCCGTCTCGAACACCTTGCCCATCACATCCCCCCTACCTTCCAATAGGCATCCGACTCATTTCACCAACAGACTGTCATTAGATCTCCCCAAATCCCTCACCTTGAGCCCCCCGTCTTCCAATGGTCTGTAGACCTCCTCCCAAGCAACCAATCTGGCACCCTGTCCACTCGTCCCCTAGTTGGACCAAAAGAAATTCCTCATAGCTCTCTCTATCTTTGCAACCACCTGTCGAGGTATCTTCAGCACGGAAGTGAAATACGATGGCATTGCTGACAGAACCGCCTTGAGCAGGACCAACCTTCCACCTCTTGACAGTAGCCTGGACGCCCACCCCTCCAACCTCCCTTCCAGCCTCTCCACCAGGGGGGGCCAATCTCTCACCGGAATCCTCCCATCTGACAACGGTAAACCCATATATCTAATCGGGAGCTTAACATGCTCTGTGCCAAGTCCCAAACTACACCCCCTCGCCTCTGCCTCAGTCAGATTGAAAGGGACGAAATCCGATTTAGCCAGGTTGATCTGCAATCCTAATGCCTCACCTAGTAAGAAGACAAGGAACCGCATTCTTCTGGCCTCCCTTTCTCCACCTTCAATGAAGAAGATCGTATCATCTACATACTGAAGCAATGGGATACTCGTCCCATATCTTAAGGAGAAACCTCTCATCAAGTTTTTCTCACATGACCTCTTAACTGCCCTAGCAAGAGCATCCACGGCAATCACAAAGAGCATCGGGGCCAACGGACATCCTTGTCTCACCCCCCTCCTTGGTTGGATCCAACCCCCAGTTGGGTTTCCGTTGATAAGAATCGAGAACGACGTCGTGGTGACGCATCTCTTCATCCAGTCAATCCACATTGGCAGGAACCCCCTCTTCACCAAAGACGCCCAAAGAAACGACCACTGGATCGAGTCATGAGCTTTGCTGAAGTCGACCTTCCACAGGAAAGCCTTCTTATCTCTCTTCCAGGACGAAAGGATCTCCGAAGCCAACACATAACCCTCCAAAATATTCCTGCCAAGAACAAAGGCCGTCTGCACCGAATCTACAATCCCACCCAGAGTCCTCAATCTATTTGCCAAAAGCTTCGCCACTACCAAGTAGATAGCATTCGAGAGCTATCGGTCTGTACTCCTGGATCGTCTCAGCGCCCTCCTTCTTTGACAGCAGGAACATGTAGAACTTGTTCAGCCTATTGAATCCCGAGTTACCAGCTCTAAATTCTTGCACCACTTGCATCACGTCTTCTTTCACCACCGGCCAGAACTCTCTGTAGAAGGCAACCGGAAAGCCATCCGACCCTGGACAACCATCCGCGTTCAACCCCCAAATTGCCTCATGGACTTCATTGTCCCCAAATGAGCCCGTCAAGAAGCTGGCGTCTGCCTCCCCGATCTGCGGTATCTCAGACCCTAACCATCTCCACCTTCCCCCCCGTCTCCACCCAGTAAAGTCTCTGAAATACCTCGCAGCTGCCCCTCCCACCGCCTCCCTTCCCACAAACTCCTCCCCATCCACCACCAATCTGTCAATCCAGTTCCTCCTCCTCCTACCTGATGCAACCATATGAAAAAATCGGGTGTTGAAATCGCCTTCCTTCAGCCACTTCTACCTAGACCTCACCCTCCACTCCATCTCCACCTTCCGGTCTTCCTCCTGTATCACCTGAATCTGTCTTGCTCTGTAAACCCTGTCAGTGTCTGAAAGGAGACCAACGTCCTCTGCCCTGTTCAGACGTGCAATCTCAACAAGAGCTTCCTCTTTCTTCCTCCCACGTTCCTCCCTAATCTGCTTGATACGGATCTTCAAGAAGGATCTCAAATCTCTTAGTTTCGCTTCCAACCTGGCAACCGCCGAACCATCCGCCTGAAATGACCTCCACCGTTCCTTTACCAATCCCCTGAAGCCCTCCTCCAGGAGCCACACCTTGTCTAACTTGAAATAAGTACCATGCCTCCATCCCTTGTTCGACACCCACAGCAAGGGGGTGTGATCCGAGAATGGACGCTCCAGGGATCTAACCTCCGCCATCGGGAACAATTCCGCCATCGCCATTGAGATAAGAAATCTGTCAATCCGGGATCGTTGTCCTCCAGAGCTCCTCTACGTGTAGAGACAGGACAACGATGGCATATCAACCAGCCCCTGATCCGCCACAAAGCCTGCAAACGCCTCAGAGCCCTGGTCCAATCCCCCTCGGCCACCTGGTCTGTCTTCTGCCCGCATAGTAACATTAAAATCGCCACCAACCAGCCAAGGTATCCCCTGAAAAGCTGCTGCAACCTGGTTCAAATCTTCCCACAAGGCCTGTCTTCTCCGACTCTCCGTTGGGCCATAGACTGAGGAAAGGAGCATACATGTGTCATCCCGACGCCTCTGAAGTCTGACAGTGACAACATGGGACCCAACCAGAGAGTCCAGCAAGGAGAACTCTTCCTCCTTCCATCCCACAGCAATTCCCCCCACACTTCCATCCACATCCAAGGCCAAGAAACCTTCAAAAACACCTCCCCCCACCTCCCTCCACAACCTTCCATCACAGCTCCCCCACTTCGTCTCCTGGAGAAAGACCACATCAGGCCCCCATCTCTGAATATACCCCCACAGAGCTGCCCGCCTCGACGGGTCATTCAGACCCCTCACATTCCACGACATGACCTTAGTCATGAAGACCTCCGGGAACCTCCTCATCGCGTCAACCGCCTAAAGCCCATCATTGCGGCCACACCATCCTCCTCTTCCATCAACAAACGCAGATCACTCGAGCTCCCCTCACAACCACCCACCGCCCCTCCTCGCCCCGTAACCTCCACACCTTCTGCGGCTAACACCTGCGCGTCCCCCCAGCGTCATGACCTCGCCCTCAGGCAGCCCAGTCACCGCATCAGCCCTCTGCACTGTCACCGCATCCACTAGCTTCGCAGCTCCACCACCAGCTCCACCACTAGCTTCCCGCCACTCGTCGCCCCTCCACAATTGCAGGGGACCCTGGAGCAGATATCCCCCCATCATCGCCCCCAGCAAGGGCTGCCGCAGACGCGACGCCTCCTCCGCCTGGGAGCAGGGCGACTCCCAGCTCCATCGGTGATCGGCGCCGGTCAACCCCAGCAACGCCCCTAATCGAGATCTTCCGAGTCTACCCCCTACGATAAAACCATCACGGCTTGTAGACGAGCCGCTGTGAGCCAGACAGCCTCCGCTCTCGTCGCCGCCCGCTCCCCTCATCGCCAGTCGCACCTTGCCCCGTCACCTAGTCCGGTCTGGCCAAGGTGCACCTCGATCCTCCGACAACAGCTCCCCGCCCTTCATCTGCAGAGACTCAGGGTCACGGAGTCAAGCGCACTGGAAGACCCGAAACGATATCAGCATCGGAGCCCCCAACTCCCATATCCAGGTCGCCCACCCGACCCGGGTTCGCCATGAGCTCCTCCCACAAAACCGGGGGCCACCTCAGTGCCACCAACACACCCGCAATCAGCAGGGTCGCCCAGCTTCAACGCCGCATTCACCTCTCCCGACCCCTCCGCAAAATCCGCACCGGCTTCCCACATCCCCGTCCCTTCACCTGCCACTGATTGCGCCACGGGGATTGCAACCGCCGCATGATCCTCGCCGCAATCCCCGCCGCGACCCTCGGCCTTCCCAAGAGCAGCCTGTCCCTCCTCCGCCCGCCCACCACTATTGCCTCCAAGCGCCGCCGCCGCTCCGCCACCCACCACCTCAGCAAAAGGCCTAGGGCTCTCGGAACCCCACGAGATGCGGATCAACTAGGCGGAACTCCCCCACCTGAGCACCAACCTCTCCACAAGCCGCTGTCACGGTGTCATCTCCACCCAGGCTTCGATCCGCGACAGGTCGGCCGACTTCAAGCCCAGGCCTTCGCATTCGCGCAGCCTCGCAAAAGGGGCAACCACTGCTACCACCACCTCCACCGTGCGGAGGAAGAGTGGAACCCCCTCAACCAGGATCTTCCTTCTCGCGCCAATTGGTGGCCTCTCTGCCAGAGCGCCATCTGACCTGTCCGGCCACCGACACCACACCACTCCTCGGCCACACTGCAGCACCTTGAAGACCAGCCGCCTCAACTCCTCCAGGCCAAGCACCAACCGCCCACCTCCCAGGGAGGCCACCCCAAACCGTCCCCCGCCAATCCCCAAGAAGGCGGTGACCGCTCTTCTCAGGGCCCCCACCTCTACCTTCCCCTCTGAGACCACCGCTACCAATGCCGACGCCAGCCTCCCTTCCAACGCTCCAAACTCCTCCGACCATGGCGCCTCAACCTCCACGAGGGGCACCGACTCCGCTCCCTTCCGCGATCTCCTGCTCACCACTGTCCAACCAGGGTCACCTCTCCTCACCCTATCCGCCAGCCGCTCGGACGCCAGCCTCCCCGTCGCCAGCCCTCTCATTCCTCTCTATTTGGTGTGGTTTTTCAATCTCTCCTCACCCTATCCCTCTCATTCCCAAGGCATCTAAAGCTTGAATTGTGCACATAAATATATATTATCAATATATTTTATGAATAAATATATAAATATTTAAATATTCAAAAAATACTTAACTGAGTACTCCCCGACTATTCCCCCGCATATCGTGTACTCCTTAGCTAATGACCTGGTCGACCCAGTCAACTGAATATTAACTACCAACTTTTACAACATTGACACCTTCTGAAATCTTGCTGCTTAATTGCGAAAGCTCCTTTTCTCCTATTTTCTTCCATAAACCAACATGAGAGTCAACTTCATCCGCTCCCTTCAATCAAGCAAGGATGATAAGTTAAAGTTTCCATAGTTCTTAGCATTACTGCAATTGTTTGCCCAATTTAAGGATAAACCAATTAAACATTTTCTGTGCTATACGAGAGGTTCACTTCTATTATCTTCTTGTGGATAATTTAAATATTTTATCCGGGGATGTGAGAGATTTAGGAGGCAAGACATACAATCTAAGTGCTCTTGAACAACAATTTCGATTGCATGCTTCCAGGAAATCGATTCCCAATGTATTTAACTTTGCATGCTTCTCCTTTACCCCTACTCCAATGCTAGGACCTAATGGCACTCTCATTAGAGCGGGCCCTCTGATGTACTATTTTGCGTTGTCATGCGAAGATGGAATTCATGCTAACAATGACTTTCAATATCCATCATAGACCCTCCTCATTCGTCAACATTTACTGCTCTCGCATGTTCAAAATAAAAGCCCCTTCATACATAAGATATACCTTTAACTTCAGAATATGAAGACTTTATCCTCATTGGTGATTTCAACCTCACCCACATTCATTGTAAGTGGGGATGCAACCAAATGCAGATTTATGTGCATCCATTCACAACTACGCCTGTTTTAAAGATGATATGGATCTCACTTTTTAAATACTGGCAAATATAGCTGTAGATACAGATATTTAGTTTTGAAGTATGACAGATATGGAAATAATTTCCAAATTTTTACTGGATACAGATTTACTAAATTTTAGCAGATATGGATATGGATATCCATTTTTTGTAAAAATTATTTTTTTCATGTTATATTATATAACATATCAATAAGGAGTATTGTGCAAATTTTCAGTTAATATTTATTTTTAGGTCTTCCAAAACTTCATTTCCTAACTCCCTCTTTGAGCCCCCTTACCCCAGTCCCACTTACTCCACAGTCCACACCCTACCCAACCCATAATTAATAATTAAATGAACATGATATATATGTAGCAATTGGATTTCATTTCCATACAACAAATAAGCCAAGTTTTTTTTAATTATTATATAGTTTCTTTCTAAGTTAACTATTAAAGTTTCCATTTGCTTTATTGTTTGTTTAAAGCTAACTTTTTAACTATTAAATAACTACAAATAAGCATAATATCCGCAGGACAATCTGTAACCGTTGGTCAAAAATCTGTATTTAGATCATAATTATCCATTTTGTATCCATATCCGTATTTCAAAATATGGTTCTTTAATTTTTGTATATGCATAAAATCCATTTCTATACTTGCATTCATTTTGTAAAATGGTTGTGGATATGGTATCACCTATATCCATATCCATACCCAGCCATCTGTATTCCTCATCGGAAGGTTTATGGTCATTACATCCAATCCTATGGCCAGAGTTCTTCGGCAATTTTATTTAATGAGATGACCATATTAATGTCCCGACCATCAATCTTGCTTTCTCATGGACAGATTGCAGCACAACTCAAAATGGGCCAAACGGATAAAGGCTCATGTCCTTGAATCTAATGAATATCTTTCATTTTACTACCATGTTGGGACTTCCTAAAACATTCCCTAAACATGTTGGTCCTTAACCCCAAGTTTTCCAAAATAAAATTTGTCAAAATTGAACCTTTTTGAAAAAAAAAAGCTCTTCTTTTTTACCAGTGATGGAAAGCTCCCGGAACACTTATCTGTAGTCCAAAAACAGTTTTTACACATTTTTTAATAAATCAAATGCCCAAGGGATGATATCCAGGACTAGAAGAAAAACACTATATCAGAGGAATAGAATTTAATCCTTCTTCAACATTAAACAGGTCCTTTAAATCAAGAAGAGTTTCAACGGCATCAAAACCTTGAAGATGAGCATACACTAAACCTTCAGGATGTATTCAAACTTTGGATACAATGTGCCAAATTCATTTGGCTTGTGAAAGGGGAAAGAAATACCAAATTCCTTCACTGTCTCGTGTCAAGACAAAAAACAAGATTCGTGATCTATCTCCCTAATTCTACCCACGGTCATTTCCTTATAGTGAACCATATCATTGTGGCATCTTTGTCACTGATGACAACCAGGCACCTCCCTGGAAACCAAAGTAGAGTGATTTCTTGATCTTCTTAGAGGCCTCCCCTTCCAACTTGGAAATTTGCACTACAATACTAAATACCTTCTCTTCACTCTTGAAGCTTCAGAGGGATCTACAGCAAACCATGTTATGCTCTTACAATTTGAATTCAACTTAAGTAAATACCCTAAAAAATAATCTGCCCTGCAGTCTGGGTTCATTCCTTTGACTCCCTATATTCTTTAAAACAACACTTAGGTTATCTCATCAGAAGACTTGCCTGAAAATTTTGAAATTGGAAGGCCTACTTTCTTACTCTCTCGAGAAGAGTTAGTCTTATAATTGCAACCCACACCTCTCCAATGCTCCTAGCTTTAATCCAACGTAAGAAAAACTCAATCTGGAAAAAATTCTTATGGAAAAAAAAATCTTATGGAAGGTAACATGGAGAAGGGGCAATCAAGTCTCATCTGTTCTAAGGAAATTTGCCACTTAAATGGGGCAGCCTTATTCTTGATCTCATGAACAAGTCAATTCTTCAAATCCCTTCAAAAATTATACATGGATAACTCTAATCTTTGAACAAATTAGTTTACCATTGCTACTTTAAAGGCAAACCACTTCGGTTTTCAAGCCCCATTACAAAGCTTCCTCCACATAGAGAGCTTCCACCTCAATTACTCCCTAATTTTCCCAACGTCCTATCACTGCAAATGTGGAATATAAATAGCATTTAAATCTAAAAATCTGTTTCAATGGCCCTCTTGAGATTACTTACCAAAATCATTTTCCTTGGCAAATAATAAAGACACCATTCTTGGCAATGTTAATTTATATCTACCTTTAGCACTCCTTTAAATTGGCTAAAGGCCTCAACCTTAAGACAAAAAATACATTTTTCCAGAATTGTGCACGGTACAAAAAGATTATGCAGCATCACACTCATTAAGAATGCTGATGCTCATTGTCTCCAAGTCTAGCCTTTCCCGATGAAAAAATTTTTACTGTTAAATCAACCTGCAACGTTACAGCTGACAGGGTTTGAGGTCTATTTACAACAAAACAACAACCAGACCATTTCATGTTGAGTGGAATCAGCTGCATGTATTCGATCTTAGTCCTACTTAATTGAAAGCCTTGAATTCAAGAGCCTCTATCTAATGCTCAATTTTTCTATTTACTCCATTTCTTATCTCATCCACAAGCATAATGTCATCTAGAAAAAGCACTGCACCATGATCGTCCCATTTTTTTTTTTTAGAAATCGGGAAAGAATGACTGTCACTGGTCAGTCAAGGTACTTCATCTTGAATGTACTTCAATTCAATCATTACCGAGGTGACAAGGTAAGAACTCACATTTAAACCTTGTATACAACCTGACATTGATAGTAACTTCAAAGTAATTTGTCAACCCAATCTAAGTCCTCATGCAAGCTACAGTTCCATCATACATATCTTTTACAAGGTACTCTCTACAAGAACATTTTGAAGGAATGCTACCCACCTAGAGTCTCCTCTGAATGGTTTGCCTTCAGTAATTGGTTGCTAACTCTTGACAAATTACAAAGAAGGAACTAGTTGCTGGGCAGCATCTGCATATAATGTTTAACAAGTATGAACATCAGAAACGCCATCAACAAATGTCATCTCACTTGTTCCATTCCCACCTTTCTTGGGTGCTTCCATCCTTGGAGAGTAATATATTTATCTTCTTCCAGGAATCAATGACCCAATACCTTATAGAAAGTTATATCAGCTACTTTTCATTGGCTAATATGGGAAGAGAGATGTAATAATGTATTTAAAAGAACCTACTCCTCAATTGTTGTTTCATAAAAATATATATGTAAAGATCTTAGACTATTTCAAACAAATATTTTCAATCATCTTGCCATGACTCTCATAAAATTGGGGCTTTTAGTTAACCATTCCCCGTTTACCCCTCTATCCTTGAAGGCTTATCCAACAAGATCACTGGGATCTCCCTGTCGAAGCTATAAAGGTTGAACTTGCTACAAGAAGAAGTCACTTTTTAAGTAGTTATTATCAGGATGTATTGTTACGAAGCTTTACAAAATTTTATTATTATTTTTTAGTGGTTCTTTTTAATAACCATGGTGTTTACTAAGCCTATAAACTTTCGCCATACATTTCTGAACTCATGCAAGATGGAGTTGAAGCAATCTGTCATGACCATTTAACCTTTTGACGGCTAATGAACCCTGCTTATTTAGCTTGGCCTAAAATAAAATAGTTATGCCTCTCCACTCAAGCCAATTGATTTTGAGTTGGAAGTTTAGAGTCACATAGTATAATGGTTGATATTCAATTCCATATTGCCCATCAATTTGTCCATGTGGACCTAATTAAGGCCTTGCCAAAAGGGGAGACCGTGCAAAAATACTACTTATGAGTGGTTTGGCCACTTCACTTACACAAATTGGTTTTGAATTGGACCCTCCCATGGCACTCTCCACAGAGGCCATTAACTGGCAGACAAGTAAGAAGAAGAGAGGCTCAAAGAAGGAGGGTGACCCCTCCTCAGAACAGTACCTTGACACCAGTGGGTAGCCCTTTCATGGTTGTGTAACATGGGATGTAAGAAATTCTAGAGAGACACTATCATTTATTGATGTTCATGGCCTGGTAATTCTTCCACTATTTATGCTACCCTAGCTAATATAAGCTATCATGAATTGACACACCAGGTTGCTACAAGTAGCTTTTGAACATCATGCATCTTGAGCCCTCCAACTCACATCTTGGTACCTCTATCTGGGATACACCTTGTTTCACCTCTAAATGCATCTCATTCTCAAGCTATCCTCACTTCGATTCACAATCAAATATTAGTATAATTCAAGAGAAAGTAGCAAGATCCACTCAAACACCATAGTGGAAGTGTGTTGAATCACGAGTAGACAATAAATGTCTTTATTATGGTTGTTTCATTCTATCCCCACTTAGGAAGGGTCAAGTCGATATCATAGATGTTGCCATGAGAAGGGTTTTACTTAGAGAAGTAGAAAGAACATGTATCACACATGCAAAAGTCAAGAACATACGACATGAATATTCGACAATAGTCACACTACCAGTTATTGAAGAACTGGTACATGAAATTTTAATGAATTTGAAAGAAACGCAATTGGCTTAAAAGCTTTAAGGAAGTGGTTTAGTTAGCATATTTAAAGCCATTTCCAACCTCCAACAACCTCTATGTCTTTGAAATGAAATAAAATGGAAGATCCAAAATCATGTATTCAGGAAGTACATCATCTTTTATATACACAGCCATGCATGAGAGAAATCAATTTACATACAGAAATGAACAATGACGTCTTGGCAAAATCAAGAAGTTCAGAAATCCCATTCAATTATGAAAAATATAAAAAGTGAGGACTTCCCCACGGCCCCACATCATATTTTGTCATCCCCAAAGTAACAGACCTTAGGTACAACTAGACTGGACAATTGAGATGGTGGTAACAAAGCCTTCAAGACTTCTGAAAAAAGAAAACCACTTTTTCTCCACTCAAAAGCATGTGACACTCGAGAACTTCTATTATATGAGTCAATTTCTGAGCCACAGAGATATGGCTTTAAATATATGCATACACAATTTATACCTCGAACCCATATGGCTGCATTGATTTAGTGAACTGAGAATGGAATGTGGAGTATTGTGACCCCAGCTTGCGAATCCTACTAATATTTAATGAGCCCCTCACATTTTCTCCACTTAAAAGCATGTGAGACTTGAGAAGTTTTATTATATGAGTCAATTTCCGAGCCACAGCTGGACAATGCTAGAGAGATATGGCTTTAACCCCCCCCCCCCTCAAAACAAACCTACAAACAAAAAAATGGTGTACTTAATTCACAACAAGAACTACAAATTGTGTCATTATAGATGGAAAGAAGTTCCCAAAAGTGGTTTTGTTAAGGTGTTCTAGACAATCAACGTAAGTTTCTAATATGCATAAAAAGTCACCTAATCACCAGGAGGAAAAAGAAAATCCTTGGACAATGTTAAAGGTACAACAACAACAACCAAGCCTTCTCCAACACTAAGTGACGTTGACTATATGGATTCCTTGCTTTCACTCAAATATATTTTGAACCATTTCTAGGCTTACATTGAAGTAATTGAGGTTATACTTAATAGTTTTATTCCAACACTTCTTTAGTTTTCCTTGTCCCCTCCTGGCAGGTTTAACTCCCAACTCCTCACATCTCCCAACTGAGGCATTTAAATGGCCTTCTCTACAATTGTTCAAACCACCTTAGATGTATCTCTCTCATTTTATCCTTTATCGATGCCACCCCAACCTTTTCTTAGATAATCTCATATGAAATATGGTTGTTCTTTTTATAACCACAAATTTATTTTAACATCTTCATTTCTGCTGCAGTCATTTTTTGCATATGCCTATAGTTGACAATCTCACATTCAAAACCATATAGCATGGCAAATCTTACAATTGCTCGATAGTACTTTCCTTAAACTTTCAAAGGAATCCTCTGATCGTATAGAACACCAGATGCTCCCCTCCATTTCAACCGCCCTACATTAATTCTATGTGCAACATCTCCAACAATTTTGGCAAATGTTAAAGGAAGCATTCAAAAAATTCTATATCATTTAACCCAACAAAATCCGAGCAACTTTGGTTTATAGATGAACTTAGTGAATAGAAGGTAATGAAACAAATCACTTCCAATTCACACACACATAAAACACTTGGAAAACCTTCAAGCAAATGAGAATGGAAGATGGACCATCCAAGAAATATATCCCTGCCTTAGTCTTGTGCAACTCTTATTTGCACAATCCCTGCTTCATATATAAATACTTCGATAACATGCATGCTTCATTAACATGCTTGACACCACAAATCTTACCAGATCAATTAGTGTTGATGGTCCAGTGAGAACTTGTTAATCAGGGTCCTCTTGTACCTCAACGGTAAATTGGAAGTTAGAATGTGTAACCGTCAGATTGCTAAGGCTCAGCCACACCTCTACACCTAGTAATACAAAAACACGAGCATAGAGCCATCCTGAATCTCGGCTTGAAATGAAGTAGTATGGAAAAGGGGGCACCTTGGAGGTAGTTCGTTAGGATCCCCAATTCCCTGCCTTACTCGTAGCAAGACTTAGACCATAACAGATGATCTGTCCGTTATTCCAATGCCTTGTTTCCTTGATCCCACAGTTCATATTACCTGAGAGAAAGAATTACGACATATTTCCTTTCTACCTTTCGACGATTTCCGCAGTTAATACTATGCAAAAGCACGCAGAAACTCCAACATGACCCCCAAGATTCAATCTCTACTTAACCCAAAAGGGAAAAAAGTCACCTCTCACCCACTCGCGCCTTCTTCGAGTCAGGGGTGAGGAAGGCAAAAGACCAATCCTACCGAGCAAAACCCGATTTTGGCATCGACCCACGTCAGAAAACGGCCCACCGACTCCAATAATCAAGGAATTGTTGGGGGGTGGAGGGGAACCAGTGGAGATCATCACCTTGCCATTGATGACGAGCCAACAGTCCTGGGGGGTGTTGTGCTTAGAGACCTCTTCCAAAGTGAACACCTTCGCTTCGCCGCTCATTCTGCCTCTCCGATCAGCAACAACGACGCCCCGTTTGGAGTTTTTACGAGGGAAGAGCAGAGAGCGGAGATGGAGAGGAGAGAGAGAGAGACGGGGGAAGATGCAGATGGGTGTGCTTGTAGGGTTGGAATTGGTTGTGTCAGAACGTGGGACTCTTTATGGGGCACGAGGACCGGTGCGGTTTGGTAACCAGCGTTGGAATTTGTGGTTGCTGAAATAAATATGGCATTTATAACAATGCCCCTCTAAAACATTCGTAGCGTTTGATACTCCTCGTGTGCCCATATAAGTTGCAAGTTTTACACATATGTCCCCCTACTTGTACTCGGCAGCAAGGTATCTGTGATCTCTGCAAAAACTGGTTTTAGTGAAGATATGAAAGCCTAATACTAAGTTTCGAGGTGAAATCGAAATTTAAAAAGTCTGAAAAAGGAAGCACTCGGTATTGAGAATCGCCTATTATGGCTACTCAGAGCTATTAAAGGTTTAAATTTTTACGTGGCTACGGAGGGTTAGAGAAAGAGAGGGAGACGTCGTCCATTCGAAGAGTGAAGAGAGATGAGAGTATCTATTTTGACTTTTTTTTTTTTTGCCAGAGATGATAGACTTCTCAACAGAGCACAACAAAAGGGCCTCACATGGTATAAACTTTATAAGATACCCAAATATTGTGTTTCCATTTTTTATTTGCGGTACCATATTTTATATACCTTTGTCTTACCCGGCGTATGACGCTTCTTCGAGCGATGGGTAATTCAAACGAATCACCACTAAAAGTTCTCAAAATGAAATAGGACCCACAAGCAAGGAGGGCAAACAATGTTAAAAGAAATAGCACAGAAGGTAAAGAAAATGATGACCGAACTCATATCACTAATGATGTTACGTCTCTGGAGAGATTCAAATCTCTCATATATACTATGTGTGGCTTTAGCATAGAAGAATTTGAATGTTCTTCCCGGAATGCTTAAAAAGTATCTTACATTGACCTTCGATGTCCCACAAAGCGAAAAAAAGGTATGTCTTCAAATGTGTTTATGTTTGTACGTGATTTGCAAAGAAAGAGTTGTTGCATGTTAGTAAAGATGGGTAAAAGGATCGGTAATGATGCCTCTTTATTATTAACTAATGCAATCTATTGTGGTGTACATTCAAATTCCATGGAAAACCTTAGCATTCCGCACTTGCGCTATACTATATGCGTTGCTCGGTTTCTTATTTTGGTATTTTTCCTTGTTTGAGGGGACATTCTTACTCTTCCTCTTTGAGGGATATACAGTTTATCTAAATTTTTTTTTCTCTGAAGGTATATTTTTTTTTGTAATTTTTTCATTTTCTTAATGAAATATCTTATCTTAAATAATAAAAAAAATTCAAATGTTGTCGCCTACCTGCCTTAATTATATGGAAATATTCATTGCCTTTGTCTTACGTTTAAACCTAGCTATTGGTCGAATCTAATTTTATTGTCTTGAATGTGGCTCCAGCTCCTTGGGGAATGGGTTAAAACTCAATCTCTATCATTATATGATGTGACATTCTTGTAGCTAACCTACCAAATTTTGTTGATTTGTCAAAACCGAGCGTAGTCAATAGGAATAAATTGTAATGTGCACCGCTAGACCTTAAATGAAATTCCATCATCCATCACAAGCAACGTTGTATTAGTCTAATATCATTATTTGTATCTAAATCTAATCATCAAGTATTCTAGTTCATGACTTATATTAATTTATTGACAAATAAAATATGAAGAAGATTTGTTACTCTTCACTTTTAAGTTGGGAGTTTTATGGATGATTTTTTTTGTAAGGAAAGATAAGTTACAGAAAATAACCATTGTAATTTTGTGAATCGTAAAAAGTGAGAAATGATGTCAATTTTAACGATGATAATGTGTGGACAAAAAATATTTACAGAGACGTAATATTGAAGATTCACTGATTTATGACGTGTAAATTTGTAATTATTATTAAATAAATGAATAAAATTAAATTGCTACAGTAAATGATAGTGATCTACTTCTTTACCAAAAAAAAAAATAATAATAATGATGGGTGAAACAACACGTCTCCTTTCACTTTAGTTCATATGTCGATCTACCTCTTTAATTATGAATTATGACTGCCATGATTGCACCCACCGACGCCCATCTTAAGATTCTAAAGGGTAAACAAAATTTCAAACAATAATTAAGAGGGTGAAACCTTCATCATTACCTATTTCTTTGAAAATTTTATTAGAAACTAAATTAGCCACCAATTAGTTAACTTAAAGAAATTATGAAGCCACATATTTGATACCTCTCCTTAGCCTCCTATACCAATACCAAAGATGGAATTTGTCGATCTCCTTGTATTCCTTCAATTTCATTAAATTTTATTACAAAAAATACATTTATTGAAAAAAAAATCATTCTATTAACTCACCGAAATACCTCCAACTTAGGCATGATGTCAATGGGATTCCGAATTAGCTAATGACAATTAAATTGTGTTTGGTAGAAAAATAAAGATTATATCAGGATAAAGTACTATAAAGATAAGTGGAAAGAAATATTTTGTTTAAATATAAGAATAAGTGGTGAAATGAAATAATTGATATTGTGATATGATATTGATGGATATTTTTTTGATATCATAATATACATGTAAGTGGGTTGATATAATTTAGTGAATATATTTTAATATATATATTATATTGAAGTAGATATGTTTTAATATATATTGATGTTGATATAATATAGTAAGATAATTTGATGTTGATGTCAACCGATAAAATAAAATAAATTATATTTTTTAATTTTAAAATTAATTTTTTTAATATTCCTTTAATAATTATCGAGAGATAATCCACGGCGCGTTAGATGGTCGAGTGTGAATTATTTTGGACGCAATGCGTCGTAAGCAACACACGTGCCTCGACCTTTTCAAACCCGGTAGCACTCGTTGGAATCCGGGAGGCGGAGGACCATAGTTTTTACTTGGACTTTTTATTTGAAGCTTTTACAATGAAGTACCTTTCATTGTTCCGTTCAGCACTTCTTTCCCACTATATTTGCTTTCTGCAGCTCTGGGCCACTTGGGCATACGTAATGTGACCCTCCTTCGCTCCTTCCCAAATTCCGATGCCGCGGTAGGTTTCGGGATGTCGACGGGTGCGATTTGAGTTGGATTTTATTTTACTAAATTCATCCTTATTTACGAATCTATTTTCCATATTCATCTTACATCTAACTGAGGAGAATTCGTTCTATATCTGTTAAATTAATAGGTATCTATTAATATGTTAGTATATACATCGTACTATTATTTTAAAATACCTTATAAAAGAAATACATATTTAAATATCAAATTTTCTTTTTTTTGAGGATATGTAAAATAAATAAAAATATTATAAGGAAAAAATATTAATATTCTAAATGCATTTCATGATTTATGACAAAAAGTAATCACATGAGAGAATGGAGAAGCACTGTCCTGATGTTGAGCTAGAATTTAAAGTCACACTGTAATTTGTTGGTGCAGATAATCACATTAGAGAGGAGAGGAAGTCTTGGCGTTGAGACTTAAGATGAAATTTGGATGCTACCGAGGAAAGAGAGGATAGTAGGAAACATCACATTGCAACACTACTTTAGATGGAATTTGATGTTGAGATGAAATTTTATAAATTAGAAGTTCGAGAGACGTGAGTTGGTGACCACTTTTAAATCGTATGGTCACATGAGCTGACCAATGCAGGAATTTGAAAGTCTTTAGTTGTTGAAATATCTAGAGTTTGAGAGCTTTGGAAGTCTCAGAACATTTGAAATTTTTAGAACCTTATATATATAATATATTTACATTGGATATATGGGTTTAGGGATATCCTTCTTCATACTCGAATTCAAACCTGATCAGGCATCCAAAAATTCAAACCTACCTAAATATTAAATGAAACAAATTTTACCAATCCAAATCGAATCTAATTAGATCGATTCTCTATTGGAGATTATCAAATTAACATCCCTAGGTAGGATTCAACTCTTCCTCCTTTCCTACTCTCTCTTCAACTCTCTCTCATCATTAACCTCAATTTACATCAAATTTTTGAAAAAAGATAGAAAATTGAAGACAAAATCAGAGCATTTTTTCATGTCCCCTCCTTAACCCAACAAGAAGCACCGCGGCCAACTGAGGCTCAGGTCCTTATTTTGCCACCATGCGCAAATCGGATGTAGAGAAGGTAGACTTTAAAATGTGACGTGAAATTACACTTATATAAAAGATTTCTATTTTTAAATGAGAGCTAATTTCCTGTTGTCCGACCCTACTTAAGACACGTATGCATGACGTATTTCACATGCGTTGATTGCATCTCTAGTTGCCTTCCTTCGTAAACATCGAAAGTTAGGATCAACTTTCAATCTTTAATCAAAACAAGAAAGGCACGTACTAGTTTGCAAGTAAGCACTTGCATTTTTTTATATCCAAACGTGTGTGTATTGATAAATGTGTCAGATCCACTCTACTCAAAGGGCCTCCGTGTTGAAATCTTGAGAATTAAGCCTAGTTTACGGTGAAAGTTAACCTTCGTTTACAAAAGGAGATAACCTAACACCTATTTGCCATCCTAACATCGATTATCCCAACCCGAGATGGAAGGGGGGTTGACTTAACCCGCACCCCCAACCCCCAATTTCTCTCCCCTCGACACGCACCACTACCTCAGCACTATTCCGAACCTATCCCTCCGTGCCCTAACCCCTCTTGTCATGTCGCGGCGCTCCCCGACTGGCGATGCACTCCCTGACTCCACCCTCGTTTGGAACGATCGTTGTCTCCTCTGTGGGAGGTGAGTTCTTCCTGTGCTGACAGCGCCTTTGACACCATCGATGTTCGCTGCACCTCCTGCGCTCTACCCTTCGGAGGTAGACCTATGTCGATGATGCCGATGGTGATTTTCTTGCTGGGAAAGGGGAGTTGGTAGCTTTTACTACCTTGTGTTTACCCGAACAGTAACTCCATTTGCGAGAGATGATCGGTTTCAAGGTAATGTTCTTCTGCGCGGTTCCCTTGATTCTCGGCTCGTCTTTCTCATGAATGGGCGATTTGGTGTTGCCTTTATTGATTCCTACCTTTGCTTTATGCCCTTGTGAATGCATTCATCGCGATTATCGATGTCCCAAACCTCTTTATAAGGGACGCTGTTCCCATCCTCCTTCGCCATGTGAACCAGAAACCCTATCACATGCATATAATTTTTTTGTTTACATTTAGGTTTTTTTTCCATTGTAGGTTTTGGGTTATTCTAATTTCTACTACATTCTTGTTGGTTGTTCAATTTGAAAGTGTCTCTTGCACATTTGATCTTTGGTTTGTTTGGCTGGAGGTTGGGTTTTGGGCTATCTTTTATGGCCTTCAATCTATTGCTGAGGTATTGTACATTCACTACGTTTGTTATAATCTATTCAATTTTTTTCAGTGTTTCTTGCCGTGGTTATTATGCTTTTTTAGAACAAATGGTGTCAATTTGATAGAGTTGAACAACAAACTCTGCATATTTCTTTGTTTCAAGGGGTTGTTTACTTATTGAATGTCATTTGGATGTCTCTACTTGAAGTCGGGCGTGAGGGGGTTTTCCGTGTTGTTGAAGTTGTGTCTCTATTTTGTTGAAGTTTTGCTTGATGGTGTTGTACAATTTTTGGTTCATGATTTGCTGCCAAGAGTTGGTGATTTGCTTGAAGTCGTGGTTTTTACCTATCTGCTTGAAGTCTTGCTGAGTTGTTTCTGTCAAGATTAGTTTCTATCATGCTTGAAGCTATGCTTGATGTGCTTGATGGTGATTTGCTTGAAGTCGTGGTCTTTACCTATCTGCTTGAAGTCGTGCTCAGTTGTTTTTGCCAAGAGTTGTTTCTATTCTGCTTGAAGCTCTAGTTGATGTGCTTGATGGTGATTTGCTTGAAGTCGTGCTTTTTACCTATCTACTTGAAGTCATGGTTTTTACCTATCTGCTTGAAGTCTTGCTGAGTTATTTTTGCAAAGATTTGTTTCTATTTGCTTGAAGTTGTGCGTGATGTACTTGATGGTGATTCGCTTGAAGTCGTGATCTTTACCTATCTGCTTGAAGTCGTGTGATGAGAATCTCATCATGAATCATAACTAGCACATTTTGACCTAATGAATTGAATAAATGCTCCTACAAAACCTAAGGAAAGGCCTAAATCAGGGAATTGTTGAGCAGAAAATAAAACATTACACAAGGGGTAAAGCTGTAATTTTACATTGCAGTACATGAACGGGATTTCTAAGGGTCTAGACACAGGTCAAGTGGACTTGATAAGCAAAAAAGTAGGATGGTTTGGTTAGAAAAGGGTTATGACAAAATCTGAGAATTAAATGACATTCTGTAACCCTAAAACAAAACTACTTTAATTCACGAAGTCTCAGGCAAGATAAAAATCAACTAAATCCTCTAAAATTCATGAAAAAATATCCCCTAGGGTTTAGAACCTTCAATTTGGCCGTTGGAACCTATCTTGACCTATATTGAGAACCATACCCAATTTTTGACTTAATTTGGATTTTTGTGCAAAATGTCCGATCAAACATGGTCAAACCTAAAATCCAACTTCACCATTGGATTCCTTAGGTCCAAATTAGGTTTATACCAAAATTTGAACCTAAGGGAAGGTCGTCTTGACCCACTTTACAAAATGGTCTTCAATAATTACTTTTTGACCCTTAGCTTTTTAAAATCTTACAAAGACCCCCCTATCTTTTCCGCCGTCTTCTTCAATCGGGTCCCTCTGCCACTCGCATGCGCAGGCCATACCTCCGGCGACTTTGCACGGAGGATGGCACCACGCATGCATGGGGAGCCAGCCTTAGATCTGAAAGGGATGCTCCCTAGGAAGCCCCCTACAGCATGGGCCGGCTCCCATGCCCTGTCGGCCGTCATACCTCTCGTGCGAACGCGCGAGAGGTATGGGTCTCCGTCTGCCCACGTCTCCGGTGGGGTTTTTCCCGCATCTTTTGTGCGCTTCGCAGCCGACCGACGCCTATATAAGGAGCGGCACCCTCTGCCGCATCCGGCAAGCCTGTTTTGGCCAAAAATACCCCCCCAATTTCGTCTCCTCCTCCTCTGGCCATCTTCTTGTAGGCTCCGGTGACTCTCCTCCTCTCTCGTCGCCCTACCACCATACCAGTGGTAGGGTTGCCTCGGCCGTCTTCCGCCGCGCCGCAGTAGGAGCCCTCTAGCCCCTCTTCTTCGTCGCTGTCTCTTCCCCTGGGCACCCTTGTCTTTGGCGACGGCAGCACAGCCGCTCGCCACCTTCGCCTCCTCAATTCACTCCTGACCTACCGGCTAAGTCCCTCTTACCCTTCTCTTTAATTCCCCCTATCAATTTGTTGTTTTGACCCCTCTACACCACTGTCCACCCTCACCATCTCCACCTCCGACCAGAACACCGATGAAGTGCTCCCGCCACTCCACGCATCCACCCACTTCGCCAATCACCTCACAAGCTCTGCCACAACTCACTGATCATAACCCCTCTTCCCATTCACTGCCACACGCTCCCAACACGTCCCCCGAACACACCCACCTTCACAGCCATAGGGTGACCTAGGCACGCACGCCAAGGCCACCCTACGCCACGTTGACCACTAGGCCACCTTCTTCGTGTCACGACAAAGCTTTCTGTGTGATTTGACGAGGCCGTAAGGCCGTTTTGCTTGTGGATAGGTTTAGGCCTTCGCCACCATTGACGAAGGGCAAAGCAAGCTCGAGAGCTTCACCTACTGCCCCAGGCTTCAGGGAGCAGGGTCCCAGGTGCGCAGGCTCCCTTCGCGAACCCCTCACGCCCAGCAATTGGAGTCCAAAGCATCTGCAGCTTCTGTGATTGAACGTCGACTTGCTGCGGGCGTGAGCGAGAAGAAGGTGGGACATTTAGTCCTACCTCAGAAGATTGCAAGCGGGCGGTGTGGAATAAATTGTAAAAGTGATTGAGGCTTATCGCCTTAGTCACACAGGGTGAGGTCCCTCTCACCCGCTCACCCAGCCTCGTCCGCGACCACCCCCCGCGAACCTGGCCCGACCCGATTACCCAACCTGTGCACACCTCGCCCACCACCGCATGCCAGTGGGCCTGGTCCCGGGCGCGTCACCCGACCCGCATACCCGAATAAGCTCTGGGAGAGCGAACCTTGGAGTGGAACAGAGAGAGAGAGACGTGGGGAGGGTAGGGGTTAGGTTTTGCCTAACCATATGCCTGTGTAGGGAACAGTAGAAGAAGCAAGGAAGGAGCAGCTGAAGACTTAGCCGCGAAAGCAGCTGCGGGCAGAGAGAAGAGAAGAAGAAGGCTCAGGTGCAGAAGGAAAAAAGAGAGAAGAGAAGAAGAAGACAGAAGCTGAAGCAAAAGAAGAGAAAGGGGAGAAGCCACCTGAGGAAGGGAAGAAGAAGAAGCTGCCGCAGAGAGGAAGGCCAAGCAGCTGAAAGAAGAGAAAAAGAAAAAGCCAAGAAGAAGAAGAAGCAGCAACAGCAGTAGCAACTGAAAGAAAGAAGAAGAAGGAGAGCACAAGCACTGTAGCAAGTAGCTACTTAAGGCGTCTGATCCATGGAGTCAGACGTCTGAAGACAGAGAGAAAGGGGGACAAAAGAAGAAAGAGAGAAGGAAAGAGAAGAGACAAATTTTTGTTTCCTCTCTTTAATCTTTTTGTAAAACAGTATATTGTAAATTGTGATTTTCTACGCTTCTAGAATCGAGCTTGCTCCCTGAGTTCGACCTGGAGAATTTTTGTATTCGAGTAATAAAATAAAATCAAATCGGTCGGTTTAACACCGCTACCAGTTTTTAGTGCCGTTGCCGGGGGCAACGGGCATTTTAGAAGCATCAAAATCATAATTTTTGATTTTATACTAATTTAATCTCTCTTTTGTTGTGCAGGAAAGGAAGGAAGAACAAAGCAGCAGTACAACAAACACACCAGAGGACAGGTAACCCTCAATCCTCTCTCTCTTAAACCCCCACATTCTAAAGAGGAAAAAGAAAAGAAAAAAATCAATTTAGGGCTACCTGTCTTCTATACATAGTAATTCACAGAGTTGCCTGTTTTTAAATTTCAACACATTTTATCTGCATATCCACTTAAGGTAACTAGGGCTAAAACCTTCTTTCTTGAGCCCTAGTTACCCATTTCTGAGGCAACTAATTGGACCAACTAGAGCCAACCTAGGATTCTAAATTAGGGTTTTAGAGACACATCTTCTGATCAAGAACTGAAAATTCCAAAAGGAGGTGTACCTAAACCATTGCTTGAAAAGATCTATTAAGAGAAACCCTAAGAAATCTGGCTCTTAATTCACTTGAACACTAAAAGAAAGGACCTAATAAGCTCTCATAGAAACAAAAATGTGAAGTTGATCCCTTGGATCAACCAACCTTCAAATTAGGTCACTTTTTGCCCACAAAAGACTTAAAGTTCAAGTGAAACCCTAAGCACCTTGATCTTAATTATAAGTGGTAGACTTAAGAGGTCAAGGTCCCCATTTTGGTCTACTTAGAATCTCAGTGACAAGAGAGGTTGGGTGGGGGAAACCCTGTAACCCGTGGGGGCGCTCTACCATGTAGGGGTCTTCGAGGGACTCACCCTCTCTGGCTGCCCAGGTAATTCTCAAGTGGACGACCTTCTGATCCAGGTGTATCATCCGCTCCGAACCTCTATAGTCACCCAACATATTTTGGGTGTCTTAATTGGGTCCAACACGTTCTAACCTCATCAAATCCATCAGTGCATGTTTGGTAGGAGGTCCTTGAAACCTCCTCTAGAAATCCACTCTCCCCGAGGCCAGGCCTCAGCACCCTTGTTTGTGCGACAACCACTCCACATAGACCTCTCTTCTTATTCGAAACCTAATTCCCCTTCTTCTTCCATCATGGCTCAGCCTGTTGAAGAAGAGAATAATCTTGAGCACCAGCTCCAGCGTCTTAATGATCTCTTCCAGAATTTCATGAACCCACCGCAACATCCCATGATGAGAGATCACTATAATTTCGCTGCGATGGCAATTGAGCCTCGAGTCAGAATCCTGACTGGAGGACCTGATTCCGAATTGAAGCCCAATATGATTCATGCCATACCTAAATTCTATGGGCTTAACTCTGAAGATCCCTTCCGGCATATTAAATAGCTTAAGCATCTGGCCCAAACCTTCGGGTCAGATGCACAAAATCGGGATATCTTATTCATGAAGATGTTCTCTTTCTCCCTTATGGACAAGGCGGCTCATTGGTATCAGACACAGACTCGCTCGATCAACACTTGGGATGAACTTCAGTCCGAGTTTTTGGAGTTCTTTCCCGTTGGTCGGACAAACGCCTTGCGCCATTAGATTACTCACTTCACGCAGCAGACAAGGGAACCTCTTTATGAGGCATGGGATTGATTCCAGGATCTCATGAGAAAGTGCCCCCATCACGGAGTTCCTAAATGGGAACAAGTCCAGTCTTTTAACCGGGGACTTTGTGAAGATATTAAATTGTTGTCAATGCAACTTGCGGAGGAAATATCATGAGTCAGCATGAAGAGACCATGTGGGAGATTCTTGAGAATATGTGCGAGAACTCCATCAACAATGACTCCATGGGATTATTTGACCGGATGAATACCCGCGCAGTGATGAACCTTAGGGGGAGCATGATGAGAACCTCATCATGAACCCTAACTAGCACAATCTAATCCAAATATGTGTGAAAAAGCTCCTACAAAACCCAAAGAGAGGCTTAACTCAGAGAATTCTGAGTTAAAGGATAAAACAAATCATCAGGAGTAAAACTACAATTTCACCAATGCAGTATGCAAACAGGGTAATTAAGGGTCCAAACATAGGTCAAACAAGCTTAATAAGAAGTGAAGTGGGATGATCTGATCTGAAAAGGGTTATAGTAACTTCTAGGAATTAAATGACATTCTATAACCCTAAAGCAAACCCACTTTAATTCACGAGGTTTGAGGTAGGATAAAAATCAAATAAATCCTCTAAAATTCATATAAAAATATCCCCTAGGGTTTAGAACCTTCAATTTGTGCTTTGAAACCTATTTTTACTTAAAATGAGAATCATGCCTAATTATTGACTTAATTTGGGTTTTTATGCAAATTGACCTATCAAACATAGTCCAACCTAAAATAAAAATTCACCATTAAAATCCTTAGGTTCAAATTAGTATAGTATAAAAACTTAGGCCTAAGAAAAGACCATCTTGACCAACTTTACAAATTGGTCCTCTTAATTTACTTTTTGACCCTTATCTTTTGAACCCTTGCGTTTAGACCCCCAACTTCTCGTCGTTGTTTGCAGAACGGTCCTCCCTACCACTTCTGCGCAGCGCCATGCCTCTGGCGACCTTGCTCGGAGGATGGCGCCGCGCAGGGCAGGGCGGCCATCCTCTAGAATAGACGGGGGGTTCCCTGCGACGTCCTTTGTCGCAGGGACCCTCCCCTGCCCTCTGCCATCAACCATGCCTCTCGTGTGAAAGCCCGAAAGGCATGGGTATCCTCTCCAGCCCTTCTCCGGCGTGGCAGGCATGTCGCCTCCTCGGTCCCCTCTCCGCGCCAAGGCCTTTATAAGGAGCGGCAAGGTCTGCCGACTCCTTCAAGCTTCCTCTGGCGGAGAAATACCTCGCACTTCATCTCTTCCTCTTCCGGTCAGAGCGCCCGAGCTTCCGGCGATCTCCTCCCCCTCCTCCTAGTCACTCTGCTGCCCTACCTGCAGTAGAGTCCACTATGCCCTGTCGTCTGCGCCAGGCCGTACCAGCTGATGCCTTCAAACCGCCTCCTCGTCGCCAATACCCTCCTCCTGGGCATCTTCGTCCTCAGCTCCGGCAGGAACGAGCTAGGCGCTGCTCTCTCCCCCTTCGTCGAGTAAATAGGTACAAAGTTTCCTCCCTCTCTCCCTTGTATTTTCCCCCTTTTAATTTGTCATTTCAACCACCCGACCACCACTGTCCAACTCCATCTTCCCCATCTCCGGTCGCCTTCTCCGGCGAGGCCATCCCACTTCCACAGACCACCCCACCCCTCGCCGACTACCCCAGAAGCTCTCCCTCACTCCACTCAACCCTTTCCTCCACTCCATACACCGCCACTCACAGCCCGACCACCCCCCGAACTGACCCATTTTCGCGCACACATTCTGACCTAGGTCCACCTCCACCAGCGCTCTCGCACCTCGCCGACCACCGCACTGCCTTCGCCGCACTCCGGCGAAGCTTCCCACGTTTTCTGATGTGGCCGAGAGGCCATCATTGTGCTTTCAGGTCAGAGCCCCCTCGCCGCCATTATTAAGCTGCTGCAACTCCTTCGCTCGCAGCTCCAGGCGTTCTCCAGCCCAGGCACGCATCCCAGGCAGCGCGGATTGCTTCTGCGAATACATCCAGGCCTGCAATTGGGTCGCGAGCCTCGCAGCTGCCCCAATTGGTAGCAGCTTCCTCGACCGCAGGTGCGACATCTGGAGGTGGGACTTTAGTCCCACCTCGTAAGTTTACGGCTGCGCGCCCACACTTACATTGAAAAAGTGTATCGGGCTGGTTGCATTCGATACACAGGAGTCAAGTCCCTCTCACCCGAACGCAGCGCGCCACGCGCTCGCCCGCGCTCACGCCCGAGGGTCTGGGCCCGATCTGACTACCCGACCAAGCACTCCTCGCCGGTGAGCTTGGTCCCGGGCGCACTACCCGAACCCGATTACCCGGCTCTAGGAGAGCATTCCTAAGAGAGATTCTGAGAGAGAGAGAGACGCGGGGAAGGGGTAGGGGTAGGTTTTGCACTGAGCACTGTATGCGCGCAGGAAAGAAGGAAGGAAAGAAGAAGAAGCAAGCTAAGGAAGAAGAAGAGAGGAGGAGCGGTCGAAGCCTTAGCCGCACTGAACAGTTGAAGAAGAAGGAAGGAAAGCACTGTAGCAAATGCAAAGATAAGCCGTATGAGCACTGCATCAGACGTCGGAAGGGCAACAGCCAAAAGAAGAAGAAAAGAGGAAGGAAGATCAGCGGCCAGAGCAGAAAGAAGAGGAAAAGAAAAGAAGCAGAAGCAGAGAAGAAGAAGAAAAGAGAAAGAAGAAGAAGGCAGGAAGAAAAGAAGAAAGAAGAAGAAGAAGAAAGAAGGCAGAAGCCTCTGCAGCCACAGAGAAAGAGAAGAAGAGAAACATCGGCTGAAAGAGAAGATGAAAAGAAAGAAGAGGAAGAGAGAAGAAGAAGAATCCAAGAGAACATTTTATCCCTCTCTCTCTCTCTTATTTTTGTAACATAATTGAGAACTTTTATACTTCTAGAATTATGGTTGCTCCCTGAGTTCGACCTCGGGAAAACTTGTATTCCGAGTAAAAAAAGTTTGTAGTAATCTGGTAGCTATTTTGTCATATACTATAACGACTGTAAATAACCATAACGACGAAACACGCTTCACTATCGTCACTAGAGCACATGAGACGCAGGGCCTATCCGCATCAGTCGACCTGGAACTAATGGCCAGTTGGTTGGACAAGGTCTCAATTATTGAGAAGAAGGTGGACGAGCTGACTTAGCACTTACAGCGAGCCACCTCTGCGCAAAACTCCTTCGCACAACCACCGCCCGCAAGGGAAACTGTGCAGAACATTTTCCACCGACCTTCTCCTGGGATGGACCCGTATCCACCCCCATCTAACTCCAGGACCGGAGGGACCTCCGATCCTTTCTATTCTTGCCGGGGGAACTCTACTCCCCCATTCTCTGACTTTCCTGAGGCTCCTCAGACCTGTGAGAACCTCAACGCCATCCAAAATGACCCATTTTCCAACACCTACAACCCTAGATGGCGAAACCATCCCAATTTCCAGTGGACAGGAAATTCTCAGAACCCAAGACCACCCTTTCAGCCCCATCCACAAGCCCATCGTCCTTATCAGTCGCCTCAACCTCGACCTAACCCCACTGTTCGTACGCTTTTGTGCGGGTTTTAAAGAGAATACGTTGTAATATAGCCAACAAAACGTTCAAACAAATATAAAGAATTTTATTACTCGAAAAACTAGAGTCTCCGAGGTCGAACACAGGGAGCAATCTCAGTACTTCTAAAACCAAAGAATACAACTTTTAAATGAAAGTAATTGATTAAAAGAGAGAGAGTTATATAAAAAGAATTTCTAAGAGAAAACAGAGTTGGACGTCTGATTTCTATATCAAACGTCTTAAATGTAATCTTCTTTCTCTCTTCTGCCTTCTTCTTCTTTGTCTTCTCTGCTTCTTTTCTTGTGAAGGCTTCTTCTTCCTGCCTTTGTTCCTCTCCTGTCTTCCTTTTCTTTTTGGCTTTTCTACAGTCCTTCCTTCTCTCAGATCTCTGCCTTGCTCAGCTTCCTTTCTTCAGAGTTCCTTCTTCTTCTACTCCTGTTCCTTCTATTTCTTCAGTTCTTCTTTGTGCTTTCCTTCGAAGTTTTCTCCTTCCTTGTCTTCTTTGTGAGGGCTTCTCCTTCTTTCTCTGCTACACTCAGCCTCTTCTTCCTTCTTTTCTTCTCTTGCTGCAGCGGCTAAGTGTTCGCTTCTTCCTCTGCTCCTTTCCTGCGCAAACCACAACCAATGAAAAACCTACCCCCGTCCCTCTACCCAAACGTCTCTCTCTTTCTCTGTAATTTGCTCAAGGATGCTCTCCCAGAGCCACATGGGTAATCGGGTTGGATTTGCACTCGGGACCAGGCGCACTTGCAGGTGGGTGATGCGCGAGGAGTGCGTAGGTTAGGGTCGGGTCGGATCCCGCCAGATCCGCGAGGTGAAACCGCGGACGAGGCAGGCATGGGTCAGGTGAGGGACCTCACCCCTGTGATTTCGGAGGCGGTAAGCATAAAACACAAAAACAATTTAAAGTGTACCTGTGTGTTGTGTTTAGCCGATGTGGGACTATCTAGCCCACCCCAATTTCGCGCGCGCCCGCAGAGGAGTCCTCGTGCAATTGCCAATGCTGGGAGCTTCGCGGTGTGCCTTGCAGGCCCTGATAGCTTCGCAATACCCGCGCGAGCCTGCTGCGCCTGGAGCGTAGAGCTGCTTTGACTGTCAATGGTGGCAGGAGCTGAAACCTGTCAAACACGATCACGGCCTATTGGCCTAATCAGATTAGCTGGGCACCTTCGCCGTGGCACGGCGAAGATGGTGCACAGTGCTGCAGGCCGCAGGACAGCCTAGGCGTGCGCGCCTAGGTCAACCTGTGGCCGGAGATGTGGGGTTGTTCGGGGGGCTACTGCGGAGGTGTAGAAGGATGATGGATGGGCGGAAGTTGCTCCTGGTGGTGAGGCGGAGCTTACGAGAGGGTTGGCGAGCTGTGTGGAGGGGCGGAGTGGTGGAAGCGGCTCGCCGGAGGTCAGTCGGAGGCGAGGAAGGTGGAGGTGGTCAGGCACTGTCGGGGGGGCGATTAACTAAAATAACAGGGGGAAAAGAGAGAGGGGAAGATGGAGAAGTTATCTGGAGTAGTTTGGAAGGAAGGGAGGCAGCGGAGTGGACGGTGCGTAACTGCCATCGTCGGGGAAGAAGCACCTTGAGGGAGGAAGCGGCGACGAGGATGAGGTCAGGGGCACGCGCGCCTGGTACTGCGCGACGCGGGAGGAAGAGGCGGAGTTGACTCTGCTGCAGGTATGGCAGCAGAGCGACGAGAAGGAGGGGAGGAGGTCACCGGAGCTTGCGGGTCTCTTGGCCGGAGATGGGAGAGAGGGAAATTTGGGGGAATCTCCGTCAAAATCAAGCTGCTCCTCTGCGGCCGAGTCTGAGGAGCCTTTTATAGGTGTTGGCCGAACCTTCTAGCGCATGGAGATCGCGCAATCCTCTCTGCCGGCTCGCCGGAGATGGAAAGAGGGTGGATACCCAAATCTCTCATGCGTTCGCACGAGAAATTGGGTTCACACCAGAGATTGTGATTGGCTTTAGAAGGAAGGGAATTCCTCAGAGAATCTCCCTTCCATTTCTGGGAGGGAATCTCTGAGGGATTAGAGAGGAATACCTCTCTAAACCTCGCCGGAGATCGGTTCTGCCCTAACAATGGCGGCAGGACCTGATTGCAAAGGTGGCGAGGAACTTAGGGGGCTCTTTGCAAAGTTATTCAAAAGATAGGGACCAAATTGTAATTTGGGTGTACTAAATTGCAAAGTAGGTCAAGATGACCTCCCCTTGGGTCCAAATTTTGGTATAAACCTAATTTGGACCTAGGGAATCCAATGGTGAAGTTGGATTTTAGGTTTGACTTCGTTTGACTGGATATTTTACGTAAAAAACCAAATTAGGTCAATTAATGTGCTAGGACCCTAATCTAGGTCAAACTGGGTTCCAAAGGCCAAATTAAGTGTTCTAAACCCTAGAGGATATTTTTCCATGATTTTTAGAGGGTTTACTTGATTTTTATCCTGACCGGAACCTTGTTAATTTAAGTGGGTCTGTTTTAGGGCTACCAAATGTCATTTAATTCCTAGATTGCACATAAACCCATTTCTGATTGACTCAACTCACTTTTTATCTCATTTCGACCATTTGACCTATGTTTTACCTCTGAAAAATCCCGTTTATGTACTACAATGGTAAAATTGCAGTTTTACCCTTTAATTCATGATTTCTTCTCAGAGCACTTATTCCTTTATTTAGGACCTCTTCTAGGTTATGTAGGAGCTTTTATATTCTTTATTGGGTCAAAATGAGCTAGTTATGGCTCATGATGAGGCTCTCATCATACCCTGCCTAGCTTTTGCTAGTCCCTTAGCAAAATTTCAAAGTTTTAACTTCCGTTCTAGACCCTGAGTGTCCGTCAACAATCATGATAAGTGCTTCTCCTTTTCTTTTGTGATTAGGTAGGAATGCCGACAATAGGCCTAGAGGTACTCAAGTACCAACCAAAATCCGGACTTGTTCCGCTTTAGCCTCAGTCCTCCGCAAAGGTTTCTATGGCCCACAGAAACTAACCTAGGGTTTGTTGGACTCCGCGGTTAAAGCACCCATGCTTGAGACATTTTTAGCCTAAGTTCAGTTTGCAGTGCATTTTTGGTAAGAGAGAGATAGAAGATTTATTTGTTTGGAGAGCTTTTCTCTCTCTTTTCTTTTTATTTCTAGCTTCGGATTAGCTTCTCAACACGGTTTGTATCGGATTCCTCGTCCCCATCATCAATCCTCAAGGGTCCCTGGCTTTCGAGATTTTGAGATAATCCCGCCCATGGCAACCCCCAGAACCCTGGCTTTCGAGATTTCGAGATAATCCCGCCCATGGTGTTCCGTGGCTGAATTCGGACCCTAGCGATCGACATTTCGGGATAATGCCGCCCATGGTATCTGAACCAGCAGAGTGCTTACATGCCCCCAGTAGGATATTTAAATATCCTAAGAGACAAACACCGAGGAGACGATATGTTGTTACGCATCTTCGAGGGGAATTTCCCACCTCTCCGCGTTGGGAACTCGTCCAAATCAATTTGTGCTTATTGGCCGCTCCTAATCTAGGTGACTTTTTCAGAACATTAAACGCTTTTCGCGTGATTTGGATGTTTATGCGCACTGAACCAGACTGTGTGTGAATGTGGGTGCTTAGGTTACCGAATCCCGCAAACCGGAAGTCAGTTAACGAGGTCGAATACTTCCTAAGCCTTAGACCTAATACTCAAGCTTCGCATTTTCCTCAACCTCTTGAGGATTATCCAGATTTTAACGGATACGTGAATTTTTAAGCTAAAGATTCTAGCCCAAGAGGCCTAAGACCAGCGTTCCCGCTAATCTCTTGTTGTATCTTCGTAGCACTTTTCTTTCCTTTTTCTTGATTCGGTCTAAAACTTCAGTTAACCCCTTAATCTTTTACTAATGACTATTTCTTTTCATTTTCCTTTTATGCTCCTTTTTGTCATTTTACTCTTTTGCTTCTCTCATTTGTATGACCCTGAATTGTTCCTCCCCTCTATCAAGTCTTTCTCTCTCTCTCTTTTTTTTATATGAAACCCTTTCTTGATATGAATTTTCCTGATATTCTGCACTTTCATGCCCCCCCATGCCTATGATTTGCAATGTCCCCATTGTAAATTAGGTGGGTTCTATTTCAGCTTAGTTCATGCATTAGGACAGGTGTGTGGTGAGTGAATGGGTCGAAGTGACTTATTGTGAACGATTTCTAATCTCGGGTAGGGATACCTGAGGTGAAGTCGGCTGTTCTAATGGATGAACCCTAAAGTGCAATATGAATTCCGTATAGAGATGTCAGAAAAGGTTTCGGGTTTTTCAAAGAATGATGGGTTGCCTCCCGTTAAGCGCTGAGTTTTACGCCATCGGCTGGGCGCAATGAGCTCAAGTGGAATGGAGGGTAAAGGATGACTCAGCCAAATCTATATTGGTCATGTCAATGAACGGCTTAAGTCTCTGACCGTTCACGACAAAGGGTTCATAATCGTGGTTGAGTGGGCTGATCTCAATGGCTCCATTTCTGAAGACTTGTCGGACTAGGTAGGGTCCGACCCACTTGGATCTTAGCTTTCCTGGGAATAATTTGAATCAGGCATCAAAGTGTAAAACTTTTTGACCAGGATGAAAGATCTTTCTAGAAATGTGTTTGTCGTGAAAAGCTTTAACCCGTTCTTTGTAAATTCGCGAGTTCTCATACGCATCGTGGCGTAATTCATCGATCTCGCTCATTTGAAGTCTTCTGTGGGTTCCAACCTTAGAAAGATCCAAATTACAGGTCCGTACTGCCCAATAGGCTTTATGCTCCAACTCGACGGGGAGGTGACATGCCTTCCCGTACACTAGTCTGAAGGGAGACATTCCTAGTTGGGTCTTGTGGGCGGTCCTATAGGCCCACAATGCTTCCGGAAGCCGAGAAGACCAATCCTTTCTATCAGGTCGAATAGTAACCTGAAGGATCTTCTTGATCTCTCGGTTAGATAGCTCAGCTAGACCATTAGTTTGGGGGTGGTAAGGAGTAGAGATTCGGTTTGACACCCCGTATTTGGTCATCAGTGACCTGAACTGAGCGTTTGTAAAATGGGTCCCTCCGTCGGAAATTATAGCATGTGGAATCCCGAACCTTGAGAAAATGTTTTGATGAAGGAATTTTATAACGACTTTATGATTGTTGGTTCGGGTAGGAATGGCTTCTATCCACTTGGAAACATAGTCAACTGCGAGTAAGATGTATTCGAAGCCATCCGAGATTGGGAAGGGTCCCATGAAATCAATCCCCCAAATATCAAAAATTTCGCATACCAAGATCGGCTGTAGAGGCATCATGTCTCGATGGCTCATGTTGCCCAGAGTCTGGCAACGGGAACATGCTTTACAGTGATCGTATGCATCCTTGAAAATTGCGGGCCAGTAAAAGCCGCACTGGAGGACTTTTGATGCGATTTTATGTCCTAAAAAATGTCCACCGCATGCCTGGTCATGGCAGAATGAGAGTATGTCTTTGATTTCCACTTCCGCGACGCACCGTCGAATTATCTGATCAGCACCAATGCGGAATAGATACGGGTCTTCCCATAGGTAATACTTGGCATCGGAACGCAATTTGTCCTTTTTGGCCTTCGGCCAATCGGGCGGAACCTGATGTGATGCCAGGTAATTAACTATATCAGCGAACCATGGAAGACTTGTACTGATAGTCAGGAGGTGCTCATTAGGGAAATGTTCTGTAATAGGTCCGGAAGGGTCGATTATTTCAGAAGGAAGGCGGGACAAGTGATTAGCTACCACATTCTGCTTTCCCGCCCTGTCGCGAATCTCGAGGTCAAATTCTTACAACAGCAAGATCCATCGAATTAATCGAGGTTTCGCGTCCTTCTTTGCAAGGAGATGCCTCACAACTGTGTGATCCGAGTATATGATAACACGGGAACCCAGAAGGTATGATCTGAATTTTTTCAGGGCAAATACTACGGCCAGCAGCTCTTTCTCAGTAACCGTATAGTTATGCTGAGCCTCATCCAGTGTTTTGCTGGCGTTGTAAATGACCACAGGTTTCCCGTCAATTTTCTGCCCTAGAACCGCTCCTACAGCGAAGTCAGATGCATCGCACATGATCTCAAAGGGTTGAGGCCAATCAGGGGACTGTAGGATCAAGGCTTGGGTGACTCGGTCACGTAGGATCTCAAATGCTTGAGCGCATTCCTTGGAAATTTCGAAAGGCACATCCTTGGAGAGAAGATTGGTCAGGGGGCGCGCGATTTTGGAGAAATCAGGGATAAATCGACGGTAAAAATCGACGTGCCCCAAGAAAGATCGGATGTCCTTAATCGAGCTAGGCATAGGGAGCTTGGAAATCAGGTTAACCTTAGCTCGATCCACTTGGATGCCTTTCTCCGAGATTAAATGTCCCAGGACAATTCCCTCAGGCACCATGAAATGGCTCTTTTCCCAGGAAAGAACCAAATTCACCTCAATGCACCGCCTAAGTTTTTGGACCAAGTGTTGGAGGCAATCGTCAAATGATTGTCCAAAAACTGAAAAGTCATCCATGAAGACTTCCAGATAATCAACTACCATATCTGAGAATATGGCAAGCATGCACCGCTGAAAAGTTGCAAGTGCATTGCATAGACCGAATGGCATCCTTCGAAACGTGTACGTCCCGAAGGGGCAGGTGAATGTGGTCTTTTCTTGGTCCTTTGGATGGATTGCCACCTGATTGTAACCGGAGTACCCGTCAAGAAAGCAGAAGAACCTATTTTCTGCTAGTTTTTCGAGGATCTGATTAATAAACGGTAGTGGGAAATGATCCTTCTTCGTGGAGGAATTGAATCTTCTGTAATCAATGCAGACTCTCCACGAGTTAGCTATTCGGGTTGAAATGACTTCTCCGATTTCTGTCGTGATGATGGTAAGTCCTGCCTTTTTAGGCACCACTTGTATTGGACTCACCCAACGACTGTCGGAGATCGGGTAGATGATCCCTGCATCTAACCACTTTATGATCTCCTTTTTCACGACCTCTTGTAGATTTGGGTTTAGGCGTCTTTGCATTTCTCTTGAAGGTCGTGCGCCTTCTTCTGTGTAGATTCGATGTGTGCAGTATGAAGGGCTTATACCAGTCAAATCATCGGGAGTCCATCCAATGGCTCTTCGATGTTGCTGGAGAATAGAAATCAAACGGAGTTCCTGGTCAGGTGTGAGTCGAGAGTTGATAATCACAGGAAACGTCTGATTTGAATCCAAAAAGACGTACTTCAGATGTTCGGGAAGGGGCTTGAGTTCCATGACAGGATTTTCAGCAGCAGCGGGTGGTTCGGGGTTTGTATCAGGAGCAATGGTAGGAATCATAGGTGTGTCTAGATCACGTTTGCACTCCTCTGTTAGCGGGTTTTGATTCTCAAGTGGTTGATCAGGGATAATCAGGTTGTCTTCTATATGCAATTCATCAACCACGGCTCTGACATCACATTTTTCCTCTATAACCCCGCAATTAATCCCTTGTTGGGCTTTAAAAATGTCAATTTTCAGGTTTTGGTTCCCAAATTTTAATTCTATCTGGCCCTCTTCGTAGTTTATGTTGGCCCTAGCAGTGGCCAAAAAGGGTCTCCCTAATATGATTGGTGTGTCCCTTGGGTTCTTAGGTGCATCCATGTTTAGTACTATGAAGTCCACCGGGAAATAGAAATCTCTTACCCTAACAATGACATCCTCGAGTATTCCTCTAGGTGACTTGATGGATCGATCAGCTAACTGCAATGTCACCTCAGTGGGTTTAAGTTCAGATTCTTCAAGGTGGTCAAGGAGGGATGTAGGTATTAAATTTATAGAGACACCTAGGTCTAGTAAGGCTCTATCAAATTGGGTTTCACCAATTTTACAGGAAATCAAGGGAGATCCTGGGTCTTTAGCGTTGGGTGGGAGTTTGCTCAAGATGACAGAGCTGGCTTGCTCTGACAGTATGATTGGATTCCCATCCTTGGTTCGCGGCTTACGTTTAGGGGTACATATGTCTTTCAAGAATCTTGCGTAAGCCGGTATGTGGCGAATTGCATCCATCAATGGGATGTTTATCTGGACCTGTTCAAAGAGCTTGATCAGATCCTCCTCAGGAGCCACGGGTTTGGTTATTCTTTTTCCTTTGGTCAAGGCCTCAGGAAATGGGATCCTAGTTGGTTCCTCTAGGATAGGTCCAGGTTCTTAATCTGTGACAGTGGTATCTTGGATAACTATTCGAGGGTCTTGGCTATTATCAGGCTTGGAGTGGTTCGGATAATGTGGGTCTTGGGTTGTTTGACCACTACGTGTTGTTGCAGAGTTCAATCCGGCCTGATTTGGGTTAGGTAGGAGGGGTGGCTGCTGCTGAAATCCCGCATACGATGTTGAAGCTTCCATCCTGTCTGGCGATGGAGCAGTAGGGGCCTGATAAATCACATGTGTTTGGCCAGAATTTGGATTCATAATGCGCTTCTGGGTTAGCACGTTATTTGGGTTGGGCAGAGGTTGCGAGGGAAGGGTACCAGGTTGGCGGGAATTTGCCATCTGGGCCAGTTGGTTGCGAACCTCTGTGATCTCGTCCTTGTGCTATTTTTGCATTGCTGCATTTGTCTTTTGAATGTTAGCCAGTGCTTGAAGGATAAGAGTCATTTGATCCTGGTTTTGCCCGGATTGGTAGGTGGGATTGGGCCGAGGCTAAGGCGGCTGATATGGATGAGAGGCTTGTGGACGGGGTTGATATGGTAGTCTTTGAGAATTTCCTGCCCACTGAAAGTTAGGATGATTTCGCCATCCAGGGTTATAGGTATTGGAGAATGGGTCATTCTGGATGGCGTTGAGGTCCTCGCAGTTATGAGGAACCTCAGGAAAGTCAGAATACGAGGGTTCAGAGTTCCCCCAACTTGAGTAGAATGGATCGGAGGTTACTCGGTCCGAGAGGTAGACGGGGGTGGATATGGGGTCCATCCCCTTGGCAGATTGATGATAGATGTTTTGCACAGTTTCCCTTGCCAGAGGAGGTCGTGCAAAAGAGTTTTGCGCAGAGGTGGCTTGTTGCAAATGTCGAGTTAGCTCGTCCACCTTCTTTTCTATGATAGAAACCTTGTCCAACCGACTGGCCATTAGTTCCAAGTCGACAGAATTGGACAGGTCCTGCATCTCATGTGTCCCTCTCAGATTCGTCGATGCGCGGGCATTCGTCCTGTCGAATAAGCCCATGGAGTCATTATTTATGGAGTTCTCGCACATGTTTTCGAGAATCTCCCACATCGTGTCCTCGTGTTGACCCATGATGTTTCCTCCGCACGTTGCATTGGCGAATAAACGAATATCTTCACGGAGTCCCTGGTAAAAAGACTGGACTTGTTCCCACTTAGGAACTCCGTGATGGGGGCACTTTTGCATGAGATCTAGGAATCGATCCCAAGCTTCGTGAAGAGGTTCTCCCGGTTGTTGAGTGAAATGAGTGATCTGGTGGCGCAAGGCATTCGTCCGGCCAACAGGGAAGAATTTTTTCAAAAACTCGGACTGCAGTTCCTCCCATGTGTTGATCGGACGGGTCTGAGTCTGATACCAGTGTGCAGCCTTGTCCATGAGGGAGAACGAAAACATTTTCATGAGTAGGATATCTCGGTTTTGTACATCTGACCCAAAGGTCTGGGCCAGATGCTTGAGTTATTTAATGTGTTGGAATGGATCCTCAGAGTTAAGCCCATGGAACTTTGGTATGGCATGAATCATATTGGGTTTCAGTTCAGAATCAGGACCTCCAATCGGGATTCGTACTCGAGGTTCGATCGCCACCGCATCGGGATTATAGTGATCTCGCATCATAAGTCGCTGCGGTGGGTTTACAAAGTTTTGAAAGAGATCATTAAGGCGTTGAAGTTGGTGTTCAAGGTTATTCTCCTCTTCAATGGGTTGTGCCATGATGGAAGAAGAAGGAGAACCAGGGTCTGAATCAGATGAAAGATTTATGTAGTGGGGTTGCTGCACAAACAAGGGCGTCGAGGCTTGGCCTTGACGAGAATGAATTTCTAAAGGAGGTCTTAAGGGTGGCCTTAAGGACCTCCTGCCGAACATGCACCGAAGGATGTGATGAGATTTAGAAGGTGCTGGACCCAATCAAGACACCCAAAAAAATTATTCGGTGACTATAGAGGTTCAGGGCGGATGGACCCCTTAGTCAGAAAGGTCGTCCACTTGAGAAATACCTGGGCAGCCAGAGAGGTAGAGTCCCACAAAGACCCCTACACGGTAGAGTGTCCCCATGAGTTACAGGGTTTCCCCCACCCGACCTCTCTTGTCACTGCGGTTCCAGGTAGACCAGAATGAGGACCTTGACCTCTTAAGTCTACCTTTTTTACTTTAATATCAAGGTGCTTAATGTTCCACTTGAACTTTTAGGTATTTTCAGTGAAAAAGTGACCTAATTTTAAGGTTGGTTGACCCAAGGGATCAACTTCCCCTTTTGTTCCTTTGAGAGCTTTTAGGTCCTTTTCTTTTATGGTTCAAATGGATTAAAGCCTGATTTGCTTAGGGTTCCTTTTGTATAGATCTTTTCAAACAAGGTTTAGGCACACCTCCTTTTGGAAAAATTTATTTCTTTGTTTAAGAGAAGATGTGTCTCTAAAAACCCTAGCTTTATAATCCTTAAATTGGCTCTAGTGGGTCCAATTTAGTTGCCTCAGAAATTAACACCTAGGGCTCAATCAAGAAAGTTTTAGCCCTAGTTGCCTTAGTTGGATGAACAGACAAAAAATGTGTTGAAATTGAAAATCAGGCAACTTGATGAGTTACTAAATATGAAACAGGTAGCCCTAAGTTGATTTTTTTTTTTTTTCTTTTTAGATTTTGAGAGGGTTAAGAGAGAGGGCTTATGGAACTTACCTGTTCCTTGGAGTGTCTGTTGTGCGGCAGCTCTTCTTTCCTTTTTGCTTTCCCTGTTTTGAACACAACAAAAGAGAGGAGTTAGGTCAAATATTGGATCAAAAAGTTGTAATCAAAAGCTTTAAAAGTGTCCGTTGCTCCCGGGCAAAACCCGAAACCTTTTCTGACATCTCTATACGGAATTCATATTGCACTTTAGGGTTCATCCATTAGAACAGCCGACTTCACCTCAGGTATCCTTACCCGAGATTAGAAATTGTTCGCAACAAGTCACTTCGACCCATTCACTCACCACACACCTGTCCTAATGCATGAACTAAGCTGAAATAGAACCCACCTAATTTACAATGGGGACATTGCAAATCGTAGGCATGGGGGGGCATGAAAGTGCAGAATATCAGGAAAATTCATATCAAGAAAGGGCTTCATTTAAAAAAGAGAGAGAGAGAGAGAGAGAAAGACTTGATAGAGGGGAGGAACAATTCAGGGTCATACAAATGAGAGAAGGAAAAAATGACAAAAATGAGCACAAAATGAAAATGAAAAGAAAGTCATTAGTAAAAGATTAAAGGGTTAACTGAAGTTCTAGACCGAATCAAGTAAAAGGAAAGAAAAGTGCTACGAAGATACAACAAGAGATTAGCGGGAACGCTGATCTTAGGCCTCTTGGGCTAGAATTTTTAGCTTAAAAATTCACGTATCTGTTAAAATCTGGATAATCCTCAAAAGGTCGAGGAAAATGCGAAGCTTGAGTATTAGGTCTAAGGCTTAGGAAGTATTCGGCCTCGTTAACTGACTTCCGGTTTGCGGGATTCGGTAACCTAAGCACCCCACATTCACACACAATCTGGTTCAGTGCGCATAAACATCCAAATCACCCGAAAAGCGTTTAATGTTCTGAAAAAGTCACCTAGATTAGGAGCGGCCAATCAGCACAAGTTGATTTGGACGAGTTCCCAGCGTGGAGAGGCAGGAAATTCCCCTCGAAGATGCGTAACAACATATCGTCTCCTCAGTGTTTGTCTCTTAGGATATTTAAATATCCTACTGGGGGCATGTAAGGACTCTGTTGGTACAGATACCATGGGCGGCATTATCCTGAAATGTCGATCGCCAGGGTCTGAATTAGGCCACGGAACACCATGGGCGGGATTATCTCAAAATCTCGAAAGCCAAGGACCCTTGAGGATTGATGATGGGGACGAGGAATCCGATACAGACCGTGTTGAGAAGCTAATCCGAAGCTAGAAATAAAAAGAAAAGAGAGAGAAAAGCTCTCCAAACAAATAAATCTTCTATCTCTCTCTTACCAAAAACGCACTGCAAACTGAACTTAGGCTAAAAATGTCTCAAGCATGGGTGCTTTAACCGCGGAGCCCAACAAACCCTAGGTTAGTTTCTGTGGACCGTAGAAACCTTTGCGGAGGACTGAGGCTAAAGCGGAACAAGTCCGGATTTTGGTTGGTACTTGAGTACCTCTAGGCCTATTGTCGGCATTCCTACCTAATCACAAAAGAAAAGGAGAAGCACTTATCATGATTGTTGACGGACACTCAGGGTCTAGAACGGAAGTTAAAACTTTGAAATTTTGCTAAGGGACTAGCAAAAGCTAGGCATAGGGGTATGATGAGAGCCTCATCATGAGTGATAACTAGCTCATTTTGACCCAATAAAGAATATAAAAGCTCCTACATAACCTAGAAGAGGTCCTAAATAAAGGAATAAGTGCTCTGAGAAGAAACCATGAATTAAAGGGTAAAACTGTAATTTTACCATTGCAGTACATAAATGGGATTTTTTAGAGGTAAAACATAGGTCAAATGGTCGAAAGGAGATAAAAAGTGGGTTGAGTCAATCAGAAATGGGTTTATGTGCAATTTAGGAATTAAATGACATTTGGTAGCCCTAAAACAGACCCACTTAAATTAGCAAGGTTCCGGTCAGGATAAAAATCAAGTAAACCCTCTAAAAATCATGGAAAAATATCCTCTAGGGTTTGGAACACTTAATTTGGCCTTTGGAACCCAGTTTGACCTAGATTAGGGTCCTAGCACATTAATTGACCTAATTTGGTTTTTTACGTAAAATATCCAGTCAAACAAAGTCAAACCTAAAATCCAACTTCACCATTGGATTCCCTAGGTCAAAATTAGGTTTATACCAAAATTTAGACCCAAGGGGAGGTCATCTTGACCTACTTTGCAATTTAGTACGCCCAAATCATAATTTGGTCCCTATCTTTTGAATATCTTTGCAGAGAGCCCCCTAAGTTCCTCGCCACCTTTGCAATCAGGTCCTGCCACCATTGTTAGGGCAGAACCGATCTCCGGCGAGGTTTAGAGAGGGATTCCTCTCTAATCCCTCAGAGATTCCCTCCCAGAAATGGAAGGGAGATTCTCTGAGGAATTCCCTTCCTTCTAAAGCCAATCACAATCTCTGGTGTGAACCCAATCTCTCATGCGAACGAACGAGAGATTTTGGTATCCACCCTCTTTCCATCTCCGGCGAGCCGGCAGAGAGGATTGCGCGATCTCCATGCGCTAGAAGGTTCGGCCAACACCTATAAAAGGCTCCCCAGACCCGGCCGCAGGGAGGCAGCTTGATTTTGACAGAGATTCCCCCAAATTTCCCTCTCTCCCATCTCCGGCCTAGAGACCCGCAAGCTCCGGCGACCTCCTCCCCTCCTTCTCGTCGCTCTGCTGCCATACTTGCAGCAGAGTCAACTCCGCCTCTTCCTCCCGCGTCGCGTAGTACCAGGCACGCGTGCTCCCTGACCTCGTCCTCGTCACCGCTTCCTCTCTCAGGGTGCTTCTTCCCCGACGACGACAGTTACGCGCCGTCCACTCCGCTTCCTCCCTTCCTTCCAAACTACTCCAAATACCTTCTCCATCTTCCCCTCTCTCTTTTCCCCCTGTTATTTTAGTTAATCGCCCCCCCGACAATGCCTGACCACATCCACCTTCCTCGCCTCCGACCGACCTCCGGCGAGCCGCTTCCACCACTCCGCCCCTCCACACAGCTCGCCAACCCTCTCGTAAGCTCCGCCTCACCACCAGGAGCAACTTTCGTCAATCCATCATCCTTCTACACCTCCGCAGTAGCCCCCCGAACAACCCCACATCTCCGGCCACAGGTTGACCTAGGCACGCACGCCTAGGCCATCCTGCGGCCTGCAGCACCGTGCACCATCTTCGCCGTGCCACGGCGAAGGTGCCCAGCTAGTCTGATTAGGCCAATAGGCCGTGCTCGTGTTTGACAGGTTTCAACTCCTGCCGCCATTGACAGTCGAAGCAGCTCCAGGCACAGCAGCTCCAGGCTCCAGGCACAGCAGGCTCGCGCGGGTATTGCGAAGCGATCAGGGCCTGCAAGGCGCGCCACGAAGCTCCCAGCCTTGGCAATTGCACGAGGACTCCTCTGCGGGTGCGCGCGAAATTGGGGCGGGCCAGATAGTCCCACATTGGCTAAACACAACGCACAGGTACGCTTTAAATTATTTTTGTGTTTTATGCTTACCGCCTCTGAAAGCACAAGGGTGAGGTCCCTCACCTGACCCACGCCTATGTTTTATCTCATTTAGACCATTTGACCTATGTTTTGCCTCTGAAAAATCCCTTTTATGTACTGCAATGGTAAAATTACAGTTTTACCCTTTAATTCATGTTTTCTTCTCAGAGCACCAATTCCTTTATTTAGGCCCTCTTCTAGGTTATGTAGGAGCTTTTATCTTCTTTATTGGGTCAAAATGAGCGAGTTATGGCTCATGATGAGGCTCTCATCACCCACTTATCCATCCGGGCCCAACCAAGACCAAATGTCCCTCATCCTCCAAACTCTGGCTGACATTCAAAGAACGAATGCGACTATCCAGAAACAACACAAGGACGAAATCACAGAGGTCCGCAACCAACTTGCCCAGTGAAAGATGAGTGGCAGGCAACTCGTGGTGCTTTGTATTTATTATAGTACAGTCGTTATAGTATAAGCTACGGTTGTCGCCATCATTTTCAATTTTTACTCAGAAAAGGTTTCCCGAGGTCGAACTCACGGAGCAAACTTATAATTCTAGAAGTACAATGTTTCTGTTACAAAAATAAGAGAGAGAGAGAGAGGTAGATTGGTCTCTTGGCTTTTTCTTCTTCTCTTCTTTCTCTCTTGCAGTCTTTCTTCTTCTTCTTCTTTTTCTTCTCTTCTCTTTGCTTTGATCATCTTCAGCTCTTCTGTCTTCTTCCTTCTTTTCTTTCCTTCTTTCTCTTATGTTCTTCTTCTTTTCTTTCTTTCTTCTTCTGCGGCACCTGTTCTTCTTTCCTTCTTCTTGTCTTTTTCTTCAGAGCATCGTCTGATTTCTCAATCAGACGACTTAAGTAGCATCTGCTACAGTGCTTCCTTGGTGCTCCCTCTTCTGCTTCTTTCTTCTTCTTCTTTTTGCAGTCCTTCTTCTTCTTCTACTTTGCTTTGAGCAGCCAAGGCTTTGGCTGCTTCTTCCTTCTTTTTCTTCTCCTTCCTCTTCTGCGGTCTTCCTTCTCTCCTTCTTCGTCTGCCTGCACACTCACATAGCCTGGTCAGAGCAAAAACCTAACCCTACCCTCCCCCGCATCTCTCTCTCTCTCAGATTTCGCTCGTAGGATCGCTCTCCCAGAGCCGGGCATTCTGGTACGGGTTCGCGCCTGGGTCCAGGCCCACCGGCGTGCGGTGTTGGGCGAGGAGTGCAGGTCGGGTATACGGATCGGGCTAGGTCCGCAGGGGTGGTCGCGGACGAGGCTGGGTGAAGAGGGTGAGAGGGACCTCACCCCGTGGTCAGGAGGCGAAAAGGCTAAGGCACCTTTCCAATTTATGCGCGGGCGGCATTTCGAAATCCCACGATGTGGGACTATCTTCTGTGCTGTCTTCGCGCGCGCCCGCAGGACGACTCCACCTCGCCCTCTGATCAGCTGCAGCCGATGTCGGTGCCAACTGAAGAGGCAGAAGCCTTCGCGGACTTCGCCCCAACCTGCAGCACCTGGGAACCTGGGGCTGCAGGGTCTGGAGCTCACCTCGAAGCTGCTTCAGTCTTTTTTAATGGCGGCTAGAGCAGCGAACCTGTTAGATAGAAACATGGCCCTTCGGCCTAATCAAACTAGCGGGGGACCTTCGCCGTGGCACAGCGAAGGTGGCACGGGGTGTAGCAGGTCGTGGGGCGGCGTTTGGCGGCGGGGCTAGGTCGAACAGCGACTGGAGAAATGGGTCTATTCGGGGGAGTGTGGGGGGTGTGGAGCAGTAATGGGTCAGCGGAGGTTGCTCAGGGTGATTAGGCGGAGGTTCTGTGAGGGTCGGCGAGGCGTGTGGGGCTGTGGAGCGATGGGGGCGTTTCGCCGGAGGGTAGCCGGAGACGAAGGGGGTGACGGTGGACAGGAGTGGTCGAGGGCTTAATTGAATGTAAAATAGTGAGGAAAAGAAAGAGGGAGAGGTGGGGAGAAGTTCTGACCTAGTTGTAGGAACGAAGGGGGCCGGAGCAGGGCGGCAGTCGTATCGACTGTCATCGGAGAAGAAGACGCCCAGAGGGAGAGGGCAGCAGCGAGGAGAGAGCGGGAGGGCGCCCGCTGGGTACGGCGTGACGCGGGAAGAGCGGGCGAGGGTGGCTCTGCTGCTGGTATTGCAGCAGAGCGACGTGGAGGGGGAGGAAGAACCGCCGGAGCTGGTGGGCTTCTGCCGGAGTGGGAAGAGAGGAAAGATGGGGGTGTTTCTCCGTCAGGACCGAGCTGCTCTTCTGCAGGCGGAGGCAGCTTTTATTGAGGCGAAAGTGGAGAGGTGGAAGGAGGGAGGCGACATGCCTGCCTCGCCTGAGGACGACCGGAGTAGGGACCCATACCTTCCGCGCGCTCGCACGGAAGGTGTGGGCTACTGCAGAGATCGTGGAGGTGTCCCTGCGACAGCAGACGTCGCAGGGAACACCTCGTTGAAAGGTCAGAGGGCCTCCCTCACCCTGCGATGCGCCATGCTCCGCGCAAAGTCACCGGAGCATGGCGCTGCTCAGGGTTTTGCAGGGAGGACCTAAATGCAAAGAATGATGAAGACTTAGGGGTCAAAATGTGAGGGTTTCAAAAGTTGAGGGTCAAAAAGTAATAGATGAGGACCAAAATGCAAAGTCGGTCAAGAAGGTCTCTTCTTAGGCTCAAGTTTTTATACATGACTAAATAGGACCTAAGGATTCTAATGGTGAATTTTATTTCTAGATCAGACCTTTTTTGATCAGTCAATTTACGTAAAAACCTAAATTAATTCATTAATTGGGCATGGTTCTCAATGTAGGTCAAAATGGGTTCCCAAGGCCAAATTGAAGGTTTTAAACCCTAGAGATTATTTTTATATGAATTTTAGAGTGGTTATTAGATTTTTACTTTGCCTCGAACCTCGTGAATTGAAGTGGGTTTGTTTTAGGATTACAGGATGTCATTTAATTCCTTGGAGTTGCTGTAGCCCTAGTTGGATCAAATCATCCCACTTTCCTTCTTATTAGGTTAGTTTGACCTATGTTTGGACCCTAAGTTACCCTGTTTACAGATTGTGTTGGTGAAATTGCATTTTTAGCCCTTAGTTCCTATTTTCTTCACAAACTCAGAATTCTCTGAGTCAAGCCTTTCTATAAGTTATGTAGGAGCTTTTTCTTGCAAATCTAGGTTAGATTGTGCTAGTTTAGGGTTTATGACGAGGTTCTCATCATACCCCCATTCCTAGCTTTTGCCAGTCCCTTAGAAAAAACTTAAGGTTTTTAACCTTTGTTTTAGACCATGATGTTTTTAATAACTTCAGATAAGTGCTTTTTCATTTGAACTTAGATTAGGTTAGAATGCTGACTATAGGCCTAAAAGGTACTCTAGTACCAATCAAGATCTAGATCTGTCTAGCCTCAGCCTCAGTCTTTGGCAAAGGTTTTTAAGGCCCACAAGAACTAACCTAAGGTCTATTGGACTTTGTAGTTAAAGCACCCGTGCTTGAAATGATTGTAGCCCTGGTTCAGTTCGCAGTGCGTTTTGTAAGAGAGAGAGATAAAAAGTTTTTCTTTTTAGAGAGTTTTCTCTCTCTTTTTCTTTTTAGTTCTAGCTTATGATTGGCTTTTCAACACGGTCTGTATCAGATTCCTTGCTCCCATCATCAATCCTCAAGGGTTCCTGGCAATCGATGATTCGAGATAGCACCGCCCATGGCAACCCCCGGAACCCTAGCTATTGAGATTTCGAGATAATCCCATCCATGGTGTTTGTTCCGTGGCCGAATCCAGACCCTGGCAATTGACACTTCGTGATAATGCCATCCATGGAATCTGAACCAGCAGAGTGCTTACATGCCCCCAGTAGGATATGTAAATATCCTAAGAGACAAGCACCGAGGAGTTGATATTTTGTTACTCATCTTCGAGGGGATTTCCCGCCTCTCCGCGCTGGGAACTCGTCCAAATCAACTTGTGTTGATCGGCCGCTCCTATTCTAAGTGTATTTTTCAGAATTTTGTGACGCTTCTGCGTGATTTTGATTTTTACGCTTACTGAACCAGGCTGTGTGTGAGGTTGGGGTGCTTAGGTTACTGAGTCCCATAAACCAGAAGTTAATTAATGAGGTCAAATACTTCCTAAACCTTGGACCTAATACTTAAGCTTTTCATTTTCCTCAACCTCTTGAGGAATGTCTAGATCTTAATGGGTACTAAGAGTCTATCCAAGAATGCCTAAAGTTTGCGTTCTTACTAATCTCACCATGCATTTTTCATTTCTTTTCTTGAATAAGGTCTAGAACTTAAGTCAATTCCTTAGTTTCTTACTAATGACTATCACTCTTTTCTTTCAATTTTTGCTCCTTTTTCATTTTGTTCCTTCTCCCACAAAATTTCATTTCTCCTCTTATTCCCTTTTTTTTTTATGGTGTTTTTGGCATATGTGAATTTTTTGTTTAAAACCTTTTCTTACAAGTTTTGCACTTTTATACCCCCCCATGCCTAAAGTTTGCAATGTCCTCATTGTGACTTAAGGGGTTTTTATTTACTTAGTTCATTTCTTAAGACAGATATTTTAATGAATGAACAGGTCGGGATGAATTCTGCGGACGATTTCTAATCCCAGATGCGAGCATCTGAGGTGGGGTCGGCTGTCTATAAGGGTGAACCTTAAGTGCACAAAAGTGTGAAAAAGGTTTTAGATTTTTAGTAAAATGATGGGCTGCCTCCCGTTAAGCGCTGAGTTTTATGCCATCAGCTGGGCGCAATAAGCTCAAGGGGAATGGAGGATATAAGATGATTCAGCCAAATCAGTAGAAGTCACATCAATGAACGGCTTGAGTCTCTGACCGTTCACGATGAAAGGTTCAGAATCGTGGCTGAGCGGACTGATTTCGATGGCACCATTTCCAAAAACCTGTCGGACTAAATATGGTCCGACCCACTTGGATCGCAGCTTTCCCGGGAAAAGTTTGAGTCGGGCATCAAAGAGTAGGACCTTCTGACCAGGATGAAAGATTTTTCTCGAGATATGCTTGTCATGGAAGGCTTTAACCCGCTCCTTGTAGATTCGCGAGTTCTCATACGCGTCTAGGCGTAATTCATCAATCTCGCTGATTTGAAGTTTTCTGTGGGTTCCAGCCTTCGAAAGATCTAGATTACAATTCCGTACTGCCCAATAGGCTTTATGCTCCAGTTCTACGGGAAGGTGACATGCCTTTCCGTACACCAGTCTAAAGGGAGACATGCCTAATTGGGTTTTGTGGGCGGTCCTATAGGCCCACAATGCTTCCGGAAGTTGGGACGACCAGTCCTTCCTGTCAGGTCGAACAGTGACCTACAGGATTTTCTTGATCTCCCGATTTGACAGCTCAGCTAGACCATTAGTTTGGGGGTGGTAAGGAGTAGAGATTCGGTGAGACACCCCGTATTTGGTCATCAGTGACCTAAACTGAGCGTTTGTGAAATGGGTCCCCCCATCAGAGATTATAGCACGAGGAATCCTGAACCTTGAGAAAATGTTTTGATGAATGAATTTGAGAACAATTTTGTGATCACAGGTTCGGGTCGGTATGGCTTCGATCCATTTGGACACGTAGTCCACAGTAAGCAGAATGTATTCGAAACCATCCGAAGCAAGAAAGAGGCCCATAAAATCAATCCCCCAAACATCAAAGATTTCTCATATGAGAATCGACTGCAAAGGCATCATGTCGCGACAGCTCATGTTGCCCAAAGTCTGGCAACGACTGCATGCCTTGCAGTAACTGTATGCGTCTTTGAACAGCGTGGGCCAGTAAGAGCCACACTGGAGGACTTTTGATGCGGTTTTATGCCCAGAGAAATGGCCACCGCATGCCTGGTCATGGCAGAAAGAGAGGATATTGCTCATTTCTTCCTCCGGGACACATCTCCGGATGACTTGATCAGCACCTATGCGGAAAAGGTATGGGTCTTCCCAGATGTAATACTTGGCATCAGAACGCAATTTGTCTTTCTTGGCCTTCGGCCAATCAAACGGGATCTGATGAGATGTCAAGTAGTTTACTATATCAGCAAACCATGGAAGTCTAGTACCGATAGTCAGTAGGTGCTCATCAGGAAAATGTTCTGTGATGGATCCGGAAGGGTTGATAATCTCAGAAGGAAGACGGGACAGATGGTCGGCTACCACATTCTGCCTTCCCGCCTTGTCGCGAATCTCAAGGTCGAATTCTTGCAACAGCAAGATCCAACGAATTAGTCGAGGCTTTGCGTCCTTCTTGGCAAGGAGATGCCTTACAGCCGTGTGATCCGAGTAGATGATGACATGGGAACCCAGGAGATACGATCGGAACTTTTCGAGGGAAAATACTATGGCTAGCAGCTCTTTCTCCGTAACCGTATAGTTACGCTGAGCCTCGTCAAGTGTCTTGCTAGCGTAGTAGATGACCACTGGTTTCCCGTCAGCTTTCTGCCCCAGGACCGCTCCTACAGTGAAATCAGATGCATCGCACATGATCTCAAAGGGTTGAGACCAGTCAGGGGATTGTAGGATAGGTGCCTGGGTGACTCGATCACGAAGGTTTTCAAAGGCTAGTGTGCATTCCTTGGAGATTTCAAAGGGTACATCCTTCGAGAGAAGAGAAGTCAAGGGGCGCGTGATTTTCGAGAAATCCGGAATGAAACGAAGGTAAAAATCGACGTGCCCCAGAAAAGAACGGATGTCCCTGATCGAGCTAGGCACAGGAAGGCGAGAGACCATATCAACCTTAGCTCGATCCACTTGGATGCCTTTTTCTGAAATTAAGTATCCCAGGACAATTCCCTCAGGCACCATGAAATGGCTCTTTTCCCAGGAAAGAACCAAATTCACCTCGATGCACCGCTTGAGTATTTGGACCAAGTGTTGGAGGCAATCGTCAAAAGATTCTCCAAAAACTGAAAAGTCATCCATGAAGACTTCCAGATAATCACCTACCATATCTGAGAATATGGCAAGCATGCACCGCTGAAAAGTAGCAGGTGCATTGCAAAGACCGAAAGGCATCCTTCGGAAAGCGTATGTTCCGAAGGGGCAGGTGAACGTGGTCTTTTCTTGGTCCTCAGGATGGATTGCCACCTGGTTGTAACCGGAGTACCCGTCAAGAAAGCAGAAGAACCTATTTCCCGCTAGTTTCTCGAGAATTTGATCAATGAAAGGTAGTGGGAAATGATCCTTCTTCGTGGAGGAATTGAGTCGGCGGTAATCTATACAGACTCTCCACGCGTTGGCTAATCGGGTAGGAATGATTTCTCCGGTCTCAGTCGTTATAGTGGTGAGTCCTGCCTTCTTAGGCACAACCTGAATCGGGCTCACCCAACGACTATCGGAGATCGGGTAGATGATTTCGGCATCTAACCACTTGATGATCTCCTTCTTCACGACCTCCTGCAGATTAGGGTTCAAACGTCTCTGCATTTCATGAGAAGGTCGTGCGCCCTCTTCTGAATAGATATGATGAGTACAATAAGAGGGACTTATTTCAGTCAAATCATCGAGAGTCCACCCGATGGCTCTGCGATGTTGCTGGAGGACAGTAATCAGACGGGATTCCTGTACGGGATTGAGGTTGGAATTGATAATCTCAGGGAGGGTCTGATTAGAACCCAAAAAGATGTATTTCAAGTGAGCAGGAAGGGGCTTCAACTCGAGGATAGGGTTATCAGCAGCGGCGGGTGGTTCAGTATAGACATGAGGTTCAAGGGTAGGAGTTACTGGGTTGTTTATATCTGGATTCGACTCCTCTATTTGCAGGTCAAGATCTTTCTGTGGTTGATGAGGTATAATCAGGTCATTCTGGAAGTGTGTTTCATCAACCAAAGCCCTAATGTCACAAATCTGTTCGATGACACCGCAATTGATTCCTTGTTGGGCCTTAAATATATCAATTTTCAGGGTTTGATTCCCAAATTTGAGCTCTATTTGGCCCTCCTCACAGCTAATGTTGGCTCTAGCAGTAGCCAAGAAAGGTCTCCCTAAAATGATTTGTGTATCCCTAGGGTTTTCAGGTACGTCCATGTCTAAGACTATGAAGTCTATAGGAAAGTAGAAATCCCGTATCCTCACAATAACATCCTAGAGAATCCCTTTTGGTGACTTTATAGATCGATCTGCTAATTGTAATGTCACATCGGTTGGTTTTAGCTCAGATTCTTCTAGATGGTCAAGTAAGGATGTGGGTATCAGATTTATGGATGCACCCAAGTCTAGCAAGGCTCTATCAAATTGGGTATCACCTATCTTGCAGGAAATCAGGGGAGTACCAGGATCTTTAGCCTTGGGTGGGAGTCTACTCAGGATTACAGAGCTGACTTTCTCTGACAGAACAATTGGACTCCCACTCTTGGTTCGCGGCTTACACTAGGGTGTACACACATTCTTTAAGAATCGTGCGTAAGCCGGTACATGGCGGATTGCATCCATCAAGGGGATGTTTATGTGGACCTGCTCAAAGAGCTTGACCAGGTCCTCCTCAGGTGCCATGGGCTTGGTGGTCTTCTTTCCCTTGGTCAAGGCCTCGGGAAACGGGATCTTGGTTGGTTCTTCTAGGATAGGTCCAAGTCTTGGATCTGGGATAGGGGTAGGAACGTCCTGGATTACCGTCCTAGGCTTGGGATCACTACCAGGCTTGGAGTGGTTTGGATGAGGTGGATCTTGGGTTTCCTTACCACTACGGGTTGTTATGGAATTAAGTCCTGCCTGATTTTGGTTGGGATTGGGTAAGATGGGTTGCTGCTGGTAGCCTGCAAAAGAAGTGGAGGCCTCCATCCCGTCGGGTGAAGGAACAGAGGGGGCCTGATAAATCATATAGGCTTGGCCCAAGTTTGGGTTCATAATGTGCCGCTGGGTTGGCACGTTATTCGGGTTAGGAAGAGGTTGGGAAGGAAGAGTGCCTGGCTGGCGAGAGTTTGCCAACTGAGCCAATTGGTTTCGGACCTCTGTAAGTTCGTCCTTGTGTTGCTTTTGAATAGCCACATTCCTTCTTTGAATGTCAGTCAAAGTCTGAAGGATAAGGGACATTTGATCCTGATTTAGCCATGATGGATAAGTAGGGTTGGGCCGAGGCTGAGGCGGCTGGTAAGGATGAGGGGGTTGTGGGCGGGGCTGAAATGGTGGTCTTTGGGTTTGGGAATTTCCCGCCCACTGAAAGTTGGGATGGTTTCGCCATCCATGGTTATAAGTGTTGGAGAACGGGTCATTCTGGATGGCGTTAAGGTCCTCGCAGGTCTGAGGAACCTCCAGTGAGTCAGAGAAAGAGGGGACGGAATTCCCCGGGCTGGTGTAGAAAGGATCGGATGGACCTCCGGTCAGAGAATCAGATGGTGGATATGGATCCATCCTAGGAGAAGATCGATGGAGAATGTTTTGCACAGTTTCCCTTGTGGAAGGAGGTTGTGCAAAGGGGTTATGCGCAGAGGTGGCTCGCTGCAGGTGCTGAGTCAGCTCATCCACCTTCTTTTCAATGATCGAGACCTTATCCAATAGACTGGCCATTAATTTCAGGTCGACTGATGCGAACAGGACCTGCGTCTCATGTGCTCCCCTAAGATTCGTCGATGCGCGGGTATTCATCCTGTCGAATAATCCCATGGAGTCATTGTTGATGGAGTTCTCGCACATGTTTTCGAGAATCTCCCATACGGTGTCCTCATGTTGACCCATGATATTTCCTCCGCAGGTTACATTGACGAAAAGACGGATGTCCTCACGGAGTCCCTGGTAAAAAGATTGGACCTGTTCCCATTTAGGAACTCTGTGATGGGGGCACTTTCTCATGAGATCCTTAAAACGATCCCATGCCTCATGGAGAGGTTCCCCTGTTTGTTGAGTGAAGTGAGTAATCTGATGGCGCAAGGCGTTGGTCCGACCAACGGGAAAGAACTTTTTCAAAAACTCGGACTGAAGTTCTTCCCAAGTGTTGATCGGCCGGGTCTGAGTTTGATACCAATGAGAGGCCTTGTCCATAAGAGAAAAGGAGAACATCTTCATGAGAAGAATATCCCGATTTTGTGCATCTGACCCAAAAGTTTTGGCCAGATGTTTTAGCTGTTTAATGTGCTGGAAGGGATCTTCAGAATTAAGCCCATGGAATTTAGGTATAGCATGAATCATGTTGGGCTTCAATTCGGAATCAGGTCCTCTAGTTGGGATTCTGACTCGAGGCTCGATGGCCACCGCAACAGGATTATAATGGTCCCGAATCATAGGACGCTGCGGTGGGTGCACAAAGTTTTGGAAGAGGTCATTGAGTCACTGGAGTTGGTGCTCCAGAGTGTTTTCTTCCTCAACAGGCTGAGCCATGATGGGGGAAGAAGAAGAGCTTGGTTCAGAATCAGATGAGATAATGATGGGGTAGGGTTGCTGTGCAAACACGGGCGTCGAGGCTTGGCCTTGACGAGAGTGAATTCCTAAAGGAGATCTTAAGGGTGGTCTTAAGGATCTCCTACCGTTCATGCACTGTTGGAATAGATGAGTTTAGAAGGTGCTGGACCCAATCAAGACTCCCAAAAATGTGTTGGGTGACTATAAAGGTGCGGGGCAGATGGACCCCTTGATCAGAAAGATCATCCACCTGAGAATTACCTGGGCAGCCAGAGAGGGCGAGTCCCGCGAAGACCCCTACACGGTAAAGCGTCCCCACAGGTTACAGGGTTTCCCCCACTCGACCTCTCTTGTCACTGCGGTTCCAGGTAGACCAGAATGGGGATCTTGACATCTTAAGTCTACCTCTTTTACTTTAAGATCAAGGTGCTTAAGGTTTCACTTGAACTCTTAGGTGTTTTTGTGAACAAGGTGGTCTAATTTGAAAGTTGATTGACCCTAGGGGTCAACCTTACCTAGTGATTCCTTTGAGAATTTAGGCCTTGTTTCTTTTTAGGGTTCAAGTGTTTAGAGAGCCAATTGTTTAGGGTTTTTCTTATTAGGTATTTTCAATCAATGGCTTAGGCACACCTTTTTTGGATTTCCTCAATTCTTGATTAAGGGGTGTGTCTCTGAAATCCTAATGTTTGACCTTATGTTGGCTCTACTTGGTCCAATTAATTCTTTGCTGGGTAATTAGGGCTCAGGCAAGAAAGTGTTAGCCCTTAATTACCTTTAATATTGTGTGCAGGAATAATAGTTTTTGAGAATATGCAGTTATTACTATGTATAAAAGACAGGTTATACCTATTTTTTTTTCTTTCTTTTTCCTCTTTAAAATTTTAGGGTTTAATAGGAAGTTACCTGTCCTTGGAGTGGCTGTGGTGCGGCTGCGTCTTTTTCTTTCTGTACCTGCACAAAAGAGAGAGAGATTATTAGAAACTTACAAATATAACTTCTAGAATAGCTGTTGCTCCCCGGCAACGGTGCCAAATGAAAGATGAGTGGCAGGCAACTCGTGGTGTTTTGTATTTATTATAGTACAGTCGTTATAGTATAAGCTACGGTTGTTGCCATCATTTTCAATTTTTACTCAGAAAAGGTTTCCCGAGGTTGAACTTAGGGAGCAAACTTATAATTCTAGAAGTACAATGTTTTTGTTACAAAAATGAGAGAGAGAGAGAGAGAGAGAGAGGTAGATTGGTCTCTTGGCTTTTTCTTCTTCTCTTCTTTCTCTCTTGCAGTCTTTCTTCTTCTTCTTTTTCTTTTCTTCTCTTTGCTTTGATCGTCTTCAGCTCTTCTGTCTTCTTCCTTCTTTTCTTTCTTTCTTTCTCTTCTGTTCTTCTTCTTTTCTTTCTTTCTTCTTCTGCAATGCCTGTTCTTCTTTCCTTCTTCTTGTCTTTTTCTTCAGAGCATCGTTCGCGCCCAGGTCCAGGCCCATCGGTGTGCGGTGGTGGGCGAGGAGTGCAGGTCGGGTATACGGATCGGGCCAGGTCCGCGGGGGGTGGTCGCGGACGAGGCTGGGTGAAGCGGGTGAGAGGGACCTCACCCCGTGGTCAGGAGGCGAAAAGGCTAAGGCACTTTTCCAATTTATGCGCGGGCGACGTTTCGAAATCCCACGATGTGGGACTATCTTCTGTGCTGTCTTCGCGCGCACCCGCAGGACGACTCCACCTCGCCCTCTGATCGGCTGCAGCCGATGTCGGTGCCAACTGAAGAGGCAGAAGCCTTCGCGGACTTCGCCCCAACCTGCAGCACCTGGGAACCTGGGGCTGCAGGGTCTGGAGCTCACCTCGAAGCTGCTTCAGTCTTTTTTAATGGTGGCTAGAGCAGTGAACCTGTTAGATAGAAACATGGCCCTTCGGCCTAATCAAACTAGCGGGGGACCTTCGCCGTGGCACAGCGAAGGTGGCACGGGGTGTAGCAGGTCGTGGGGCGGCGTCTGGCGGCGGGGCTAGGTCGAACAGCGACCGGAGAAATGGGTCTGTTCGGGGGAGTGTGGTGGGGGTGTGGAGCAGTAATGGGTGAGCGGAGCTTGCTCAGGGTGATGAGGCGGAGGTTCTGTGAGGGTCGGCGAGGCGTGTGGGGCTGTGGAGCGATGGGGGCGTTTCGCCGGAGGGTAGCCGGAGACGAAGGGGGTGACGGTGGACAGGAGTGGTCGGGGGCTTAATTGAATGTAAAATAGTGAGGAAAAGAAAGAGGGGGAGGTGGGGAGAAGTTCTGACCTAGTTGTAGGGACGAAGGGGGCCGGAGCAGGGCGACAGTCGTATCAACTGTCGCCAGAGAAGAAGACGCCCAGAGGGAGAGGGCGGCGGCGAGGAGAGAGCGGGAGGGAGCACACTGGGTACGGCGCGACGCGGCAAGAGCAGGCGAGGGTGGCTCTGTTGCTGGTATTGCAGCAGAGCGACGAGGAGGGGGAGGAAGAACCGCCAGAGCTGGAGGGCTTCTGCCGAAGTGGGAAGAGAGGAAAGATGGGGGTGTTTCTCCGTCAGGACCGAGCTGCTCTTTTGCAGGCGGAGGCGGCTTTTATAGAGGCGAAAGCGGAGAGGTGGGCGGAGGGAGGAGACGTGCCTCCCTGGCCGAAGGACGGCCGGAGTAGGGACCCATACCTTCCGCACGTTCGCATGGAAGGTGTGGCCTGCTGCAGAGATCGTGGAGGTGTCCCTACGACAGCAGACGTCGCAGGGAACACCCCGTTGAAAGGTCAGAGGGCCTCCCTCACCCTGCGCGGCGCCATGCTTCGTGCAAAGTCGCCAGAGCATGGCGCTGCTCAGGGTTTTGCAGGGAGGACCTAAATGTAAAGAACGATGAAGACTTAGGGGTCAAAACGTGAGGGTTTCAAAAGTTGAGGGTCAAAAAGTAATAGATGAGGACCAAAATGCAAAGTCGGTCAAGAAGGTCTCTTCTTAGGCTCAAGTTTTTATACATGAATAAATAGGACCTAAGGATTCTAATGGTGAATTTTATTTATAGATCAGACCTTGTTCGACTGGTCAATTTATGTAAAAACCCAAATTAAATCATTAATTGGGCATGGTCTCAATGTTGGTCAAAATGGGTTCCGAAGGTCAAATTGAAGGTTCTAAACCCTAGAGATTATTTTTCTATGAATTTTAGAGGGGTTATTCGACTTTTAATTTGCCTCGAATCTCGTGAATTGAAGTGGGTTTGTTTTAGGGTTACAGGATGTCATTTAATTCCTTGGAGTTGCTGTAGCCCTAGTTGGATCAATTCATCCCACTTTCCTTCTTATTAGGTTAGTTTGACCTATGTTTGGACCCTAAGTTACCCTGTTTACAGATTGTGTTGGTGAAATTGCATTTTTACCCCTTAGTTCCTATTTTCTTCACAAACTCAGAATTCTCTGAGTCAAGCCTTTCTATAAGTTATGTAGGAGCTTTTTCTTGCAAATCTAGGTTAGATGGTGCTAGTTTAGGGTTTATGACGAGGTTCTCATCACCCAGTTGGCAAATTCTCGTCAACCGGGCACACTTCCTTTTCAACCTCTGCCTAACCCGAATAACGTGCCGACCCAGCGGCGCGTTATGAACCCGAACCCAGGCCAAGCACACTTGATCTATCAAGCCCCTTCTACTCCATCACTTGACGAGATGGAAGCATCAACCTCTTATGCAGGTTACCAGCAGTAGCAACCCATCTTACCAACCCCCAACCAGAACCAGGCAGGACTAAATTCTGTGACAACCGTAGTGGTAAAGCAACCCAAGATCTACCTTATCCAGACCACTCTAAGCATGGTGGTGACCCAAACCCTAGGATAGTTATCCAGGGTGTTTCTAACCCTATCCCAAATCAAAAACCTGGACCTATCCTAGAGGAACCAACCAAGGTTCCATTTCCCGAGGCTTTGACCACGGGAAAGAGGATAGCTAAACCCGTGGCTCCTGAGGAGGACCTGATCAAATTCTTTGAGCAGGTCCAAATAAACATCCTCTTGATGGATGCAATCCGCCACGTACTAGCTTGCACACGATTCTTGAAAAATGTGTGTACACCCCAGCGTAAGCCGCGAACCAAGAGTGGTAGTCCGATTGTGCTATCAGAGCAAGCCAGCTCTGTGATCCTGAGTAAACTCCCACCCAAGGCAAAAGACCCAGGCACTCCCCTGATTTCATTTAAGATTGGTGAAACCCAGTTTAATAGAGCATTATTAGACCTAAGTGCCTCCATAAGCCTAATACCCACATCCCTGCTTAACCACCTAGAAGAATCTAAACTGAAACCGACTGAGGTGACATTGTAGTTAGCTGATCGATCCATTAAGTCACCTAAGGGAATTCTTAAGGATGTTATTGTTAGGGTGCGGGATTTCTACTTCCCTGTAGATTTTATAGTTCTAGACATGGATGCACCTGAGAATCCAAGGGATACACCAATCATACTAGGGAGACCTTTTCTGGCCACTGCAAGGGCCAACATAAGTTGTGAAGAGGGCCAAATAGAGCTGAAATTTGGAAATCAAATTCTCAAGATTGATATCTTTAAGGCCCAACAAGGGATTAATTGCGGTGTGATAGAGCAAATTTGTGACATCAGAGCCGTGGTTATCCCTCATCAACCACAAGAAGATCTAAAACCGCAATTAGAGGAGTAGAACTTGATTTAGACAAACCCATAACTCCTACCCTTGTTCCCCACACCTACTCTGACCCACCCACTGCTGCTGATAACCCCATTCTAGAACTCAAGCCCCTTCCCAAACAATTCAAATGTCTTTTTGGGTTCCAATCAGACATTTACGGTGATTATAAATTCCAGACTCACACCTGTTCAGGAATCCCGTCTGATTGTTGTTCTCCAGCAACATCACAGAGCCATTGGTTGGACTCTCGATGATTTGACTGGAATAAGTCCCTCTTATTGCACACACCACATCTATTCTGAAGAGGGCGCACAACCTTCACGTGTGATGCAGAGATGTCTGAACCCCAATCTGCAGGAGGTCGTGAAAAAGGAGATCATTAAGTGGTTAGATGCAGGGATCATCTACCCGATCTCCGACAGTCGCTGGGTGAGCCCAATCCAGGTTGTGCCTAAGAAGGCAAGGCTCACCACCATCACGACTGAAACCGGAGAAGTCATACCTACCCGTATAGCCAACTTGTGGAGAGTTTGCATAGATTACGGAAGACTCAATGCCTCCACGAAGAAGGATCATTTCCCACTATCGTTTATTGATCAATTCTCGAAAAACTAAAGGGAAATAGATTCTTCTGCTTTCTTGACGGGTACTCCGGTTACAACCAAGTGGCGATTCATCCAGAGGACCAAGAGAAGACCACATTCACCTACCCCTTCGGGACATACATGTTTCGAAGGATGCCTTTCAGTCTCTGCAATGCACCCGCTACTTTTCAGCGGTGCATGCTTGTCATATTCTCTAATATAGTAGGTGATTATCTGGAAGTCTTCATGGATGACTTCTCAGTTTTTGGGGCATCATTTAACGATTGCCTTCAGCACTTGGTTCACATACTCAGGTGATGCATAGACGTAAATCTAGTTCTTTCCTGGGAAAAGAGCCACTTTATGGTGCCTAAGGGGATCGTCCTGGGACCAAGTGGATCTAGCCAAGGTTAACATGATTTCTAAACTTCCTATGCTTAGCTCGATCAAGGACATCCGATCTTTTTTGGAGCACATCGATTTTTACCGTCATTTCATCCCTGAGTTTTCGGAAATCGCGCACCCCCTGACCACTCTTCTCTCCAAGGATGTACCCTTTGAGATTTCCAAGGAATGCACTCAAGCTTTTGAGATCCTTCATGACCGAGTCACCCAAGCCTCGATCCTATAGTCCCCTGATTGGTCTCAACCCTTTGGGATCATGTGCGATGCATCTGACTTCGCTGTAGGAATGGTTCTGGGGCAAAAGATTGATGAGAAACCCGTGGTCATCTACTACTCTAGCAAGAAACTTGACGAGGCTCAACGTAACTACACGGTTACGAAGAAAGAGCTGCTAGCTGTAGTATTTGCCCTTGAAAAATTCAGATCTTATCTCCTGGGTTCCCATGTTATAATCAACTCGGATCACACAGCTGTGAGGCATCTCCTTGCGAAGAAGGGCGCAAATCCTCGTTTAATCTGATGGATCTTGCTGTTGCAAGAATTTGACCTCGAGATTCGCGACAAGGTAGAAAGACAGAATGTGGTAGCTGACCACTTGTCCCGCCTTCCTTCTGAGATCATCGACCCTTCTGGACCCATCATGAAGCATTTTCCTGATGAGCACCTCTCGACTATTGGTACTGGGCTTCCATGGTTTGCTGATATAGTAAACTACTTGGCATCACACCAGATCCCGTCTAATTGGCCGAAGGCCAAGAAAGACAAATTGCGTTCCGATGTCAAGTACTACATCTGGGAAGACCCGTACTTATTCCGCATAGGTGCTGACCAAATTATCCGGCGATGTGTCCCAGAGGTCGAAATCAATGACATACTCTCTTTTTGCCATGACCAGGCATGCGATGGCCACTTTTCTGGACATAAAACCGCAACAAAAATCCTCCAGTGTGGCTTTTTTTGGCCCACTATCTTCAAGGATGCATACAGTCACTGTAAGGCATGCAGTCGCTGCCAAACATTGGGCAACATGAGCCATCGCGACATGATGCCTTTACAGCCAATTCTCATATGCGAGATTTTTGATATTTGGGGGATTAATTTTATGGACTTCTTCCCTATCTCGGACGGCTTCGAGTACATTTTACTCATTGTTGACTACGTGTCTAAATGGATCGAAGCCATTCTGACCCGAACCTGTGATCATAAGATCCTCATCAAATTCATTCATCAAAATATCTTCTCACGGTTCGGGATTCCTCGTGCAATCATTTCTGATGGAGGGACCCATTTTACCAATGCTCAATTCAGGTCACTGATAACTAAATACAGGGTGTCACACCGAATCTCTACTCCTTACCACCCCCAGACTAATGGTCTAGCTGAGCTATCAAATTAGGAGATCAAGAAAATCCTTCAGGTTACTATTTGACCTGACAGGAAGGACTGGTCATCCCGACTTCCGGAAGCTTTGTAGGCTTATAGGACCGCCCACAAGACCCAATTAGTCATGTCTCCTTTTAGACTGGTGTACGGAAAGGCATGTCACCTTCCCGTCGAACTGGAACATAAAGCCTATTGGGTAATACGGAACTGCAACCTAGATCTTTCTAAGGCTGGAACCCACAGAAAGCTTCAGATAAGCGAGATTGATGAATTACGCCTTGATGCGTATGAAAACTCGTGAATCTACAAAAAGCGGGTTAAAGCCTTTCATGACAAGCACATATCTAGAAAGATCTTTCACCCTAGTCAGAAGGTCCTACTCTTCGATACTCGACTTAAATTGTTCCCTGAGAAGCTACGATCCAAGTGGGTCAAACCATATCTTGTCCGACAGATTTTTGGAAATGGAGCCATTGAGATCAGTCCGCTCAGCTACAAGTAGGGAGAAAGCAACCGGTTGTAAAGATACACCTTTAGGCAGAATTCTTTTTGAGGTCACCTAGAGGCGTAGAAATCCGAAGTCCGTTTTAATTGCCGGTCAACGAGTCTATCACAATCACAATAAGATGCTTAAAACTTAGGGTTCTCATCAAATCTTGGGTGAGTTGAATGGCCGTAGAAAGCCACTCTTAAACCCTAAAATTTGAAAATCTAAAAAAAGAGAGTAAAAACAGAAAAAGAAATTTTTCTTTGAATAAGGCGAGGCTTGAGGCGGTCTGCATTTTGGCTGATACCCGGGCACTGTTGTGTCTTTGAAAGTTCAGTTCTTAAGTAGACAATTTCTTAATGATTGAAAATAACTCAGGTCCAAATAATCTAACCTAATTCTTTTATAAATAGCATATAGTTTTTGCTAGGGACTAGCAAAAGATAGGCATGGGGGTATGATGTAAACACATTTACACTACTTAAAATGTCTATTTATGCATGTTCTTAAGCATAGGATTGCATTTCATGATATAAATATTGCATTACATGCATCATCTTGCATTTAGAGTAGTTTGAATAAAATGGAGGTTAATTGTCTCCTTTTATGTGCTTGGATAGGGCAAATATTTTATCGGGGCCTCGGATCAAAGATCCAACCGTATGGATATGATCAGGGCGACGATTGGAGTTCAACGACTCCAAGATCGCCCTAATCAGGCATCCGTAGCATCAGATAGAGACCGGGGAACCCTAGAAGATCAAGGGCCAGGATGGTGTAAATCCGCACTTCAGATGGAAAATCCGACCACACGGATGAATTCGGATCGACGATCGCAGCCGAACGACACAAAAATCAAGTCAATCCGACATCCGTGGCACCATCTACAACTTCCAGAAGATGGACGGCCAAGATAGCGCCACGTGGCGCCATCCCAGCCGCCCAATCGGCCGCAGGAGTCCTGTGAAGACCACGCAACGTCTCCTCTCCGCCGTTGGATCTCGATCCAACGGCTGCGGTCGCGCGCGTTTAAAAACGTCCGCGCGACCATTTCGCCGCGTAGCGCAGCGGCTACGCAGCTGCGGGCGAAGCGGAGGTCGCGGGTTCGAGCCGCGGAGAGGGGGTCGAAGGCGCGGGCGAGCGGGCACGCACGAGCGTCGGATGAAGATCCAACGGCCGCGCGCGCCCGATAGCGCCGACGCGCAATTGGACGCCCTGGTGGGCGCGCGATCGCACGCGGGCGGCGCGCTACGCAGCGGGCGCGGGCGCGATCTAAGCCGTCCGATCTCGCGATCGGACGGCTGAGACGACGCGGACGTGCGTCTGCGTTACGCGCGCAGGTAGCCGAGCGGGCGCGCGTGGCGCGGCGGCGACGGCGACGGCGGGGCTTTAGCGACGGTTTTATCCGTCACTAAAGACCCCTTATTTATTATTTTGAAGATGTAATGTCCATTTTGCCCCCACTCCTTGCAACTATAAAAGGAGACCCCCTCCATACGAAATTTTCATCCCTTCCTTCTCCTCTCTACCTCTCCAAAGCTCAAGAGAAGCTTGTCCCACACCCGGGATGCTTCTCGCGAGATAAAGTCCAAATTTTCGTCCCCCTTCGGAAGTGGATCCCGCGACGACGACGGCGTGCTGCTTCGTTCCCGTTCTTCTGCTTCGTCCTCCTTCGTCCCGCTTCGTTCTCCTTCGTCCAGGCGTCGTCCCGTCCGGCTCGTCCTCCAAGCGACCGTCGAGGAGGATTTCTCTCTCCCTATTCTTTTTACTGCTTTCTAGTATAGATTTACTGCTTTCTAGAGTAGTCTATTCGTCCTCCGAGCGATCGTCGAGGAGGACATTTCTCCCTCCATTCTTTTAATGCTTTCTAGAGTAATTGTTTTATGTTTTCTAGTTGTAATGAAAGAACTCTTTTATGATAAATTCCTTGTCTATTCTACATCTCATTTTGATTTCCATGTATAGTATTCCTTCGCTCTCTCTTACTCCCTCTCTCTCTTTTATTTGTTGTAGATACTTAGATAGTTTAAATTGAATTTCTTTGTGACAAAATAAAAAGAAACGCGGAGTTTTTAAATCAAACGTTCGCCTCCCTGTGTTCGACCCGGAATTCTTATTTCGGTATAAATTTTATTTGTTGAACACGAATCCTTCGCTTTCGAACTACAACGACGGGTTTTTAAAAAAACCAAACACGTTAGCGTAGATTCCTCGCGTTCAACACCCCCTACCGCATGGGTCGGCTCCCATGCCCTATCGGCTATCATACCTCTCTTGTGAACATGCAAGAGGTATGGATCTCCATTTTCCCACGTCTCCAGCGGGGTTTTTCCCGCCTCTTTTGCGCGCTTCGCGGCCGGCTGACACCTATTTAAGGAGCGGCACCCTCTGCCGCATCCGACAAGCCTGTTTTAGCCAGAGATACCCCCCCACTTTTGTCTCCTCCTTCGACCATCTGCCCGCAAGCTCCGCTGACTCTCCTCCTCCTCTCTCATCGCCCTGCCACCATACCAGTGGCAGGGTTGCCTTCGCCATCTTCCGCCGCGTTGCGCCGTACCAGCGTGCACCCTCCAGCCCCTCTTCTTTGTCGCCGTCTCTTCCCCTAGGCACCTTCGTCTCCGGCGACGGCAGCACAGCCGCTCCCCACCTTCGCCTCCTCATTTCACTCCTAACCTACCAGCTAAGTCACTATTACCCTTCTCTTTAATTCCCCCTATCAATTTGTTGTTTCGACCCCTCTACACCACTGTCCACCCTCACCATCTCCACCTCCGACCAAATCGCCGGCGAAGTGCTCCCGCCACTCCACACATCCACCCACTTCGTCAATCACCTCACAAGCTCCACCACAACTCACTAATCATAACCCCTCTTTCCATTCACTGCCACACTCTCCCAACACGTCACCCGAACACACCCACCTTCACAGCCACAGGGTGACCTAGGCATGCACGCCAAGGCCACCCTGCGCCACGCCGACCACCGGGCCACCTTCGTCGTGTCACGGCAAAGCTTTCTGTGTGATTTGACGAGGTCGTAAGGCCATTTTTCTTGTGGATAGGTTCAGGCCTTCGCCGCCATTGACAGAGGGAGAAGCAAGCTCGAGAGCTTCACCTACTACCCCAGGCTTCAGGGAGCAGGGTCCCAGGTGCGCGGGCTCCCTTCGCGAACCCCTCACACCCAGCAATTGGAGTCCAAAGCGTCTGTAGCTTCTGTGATTGAATGTCGACTTGCTGCGGGCGCACGCGAGAAGAAGGCGGGACATTTAGTCCCACCTGGGAAGATTGCAAGCGGGCAGTGTGGAATAAATTGTAAAAGTGATTGAGGCTTATCGCCTCAGTCACACGGGGTGAGGTCCCTCTCACCCGCTCACCCGGCCTCATCTGCGACCACCCCCCACGGACCTGGCCCGACCCGATTACCCAACCTATGCACACCTCGCCCACCACCGCACGCCAGTGGGCCTGGTCCCGGGCACATCACCTAACCCGCATACCCGAATAGGCTTTGGGAGAGCGAACCCTGGAAGGGAACAAAGAGAGAGAGAGATACGTGGGGAGGGTAGGGGTTAGGTTTTGCCTAACCATATGCCTGTGCAGGGAACAGAAGAAGCAAGGAAGTAGCAGCTGAAACTTAGCCGCGAAAGCAGCTGCGGGAAGAGAGAGGAGAAGAAGGCTCAGGAGTAGAAGGAAAAAATAGAGAAGAGAAGAAGAAGACAAAAGCTGAAGCAAAAGAAGAGGAAAGGGAGAAGCCACCTGAGGAAGGGAAGAAGAAGAAGCTACCGCAGAGAGGAAGGCCAAGCAGTTGAAAGAAAAGAAAAAGAAGAAGCCAAGAAGAAGCAGCAGCAGTTGAAAGAAAGAAGAAGAAGGAGAGCACAAGCACTGTAGCAAGTGGCTACTTAAGGCGTCTGATCCATGGAGTCAGACGTCTGAAGACAGAGAGAAAGGAGGACAAAAGAAGAAAGAGAGAAGAAAAGAGAAGAGACAAATTTTTGTTTCCTCTCTTTAATCTTTTTTTAAAACAGTATATTGTAAATTATGATTTTCTACGCTTCTAGAATCAAGCTTGCTCCTGGAGTTCGACCTCGGAGAATTTTTGTATTCGAGTAATAAAATAAAACCGACCGGTTTAACATCGCCACCATCGTGCTGAGTTGTTTTTGCCAAGAGTTGTTTCTATTCTGCTTGAAGCTTTGCTTAATGTGCTTGATGGTCATTTACTTGAAGTCATGGTTTATACCTATCTACTTAAAGTCGTGCTGAGTTGTTTCTGCCAAGAGTTGTTTCTATTCTACTTGAAGCTCTGCTTGATGTGCTTGATGGTGATTTTCTTGAAGTCGTGCTTTTTTCCTATCTACTTGAAGTCGTGCTAAGTTGTTTCTATCAAGAGTTTTTCTATTCTGCTTAAAGCTCTGCTTCATGTGCTTGAGTTGTATTTATAATTCTTCCATCTGGCATTTGAAGTCATTTAATGTCATTTTTCGTTCTTCTGTTCATGTCATTCTTCTCATGCACCTTAGCTCTTAGGGGGAGTGTTTACATTACAGATATAGCATGAGAAAATAGATATCTGCTTGTGTTACTTTTTATTCTCCAGTTAAAAATGACATTTTGTTGAGAGGAACCCATTCTTGTTGGCACCTTTTTTTCTCTAGTTAAATAACTGAAGATGTTTTCCCTTCTTTTTTGTCCTTTTTCTCTGGTTTGGAGGAGCATTTGCATCCCTCTTCATTCGTAAGATCTAGCGTGATGTTATTTTGCAAAGTTGTGCTTGCGTGTAGCATCCCCTTTGATCCTTCCCTACCCCCTCATGCCCACCACCACCACATACCCAGGAAGAAAAAGAGATATAAACATCAAATGACTTTAGCAAGTGTTCCTCCCCACCAACATCACTTCTTGCATGGGATGGGATATCCCGTGGGTTACCATTAGTGTTACCCATCACTCTCTAGTGGGATATACATATCCCACAGCCAAGCACACCTTCTTCTCTAGGCAGAGGTGGGTAATGGAGAGAACTTGCTTGGGGCCCCACTTCATTAACACACATATGGTGCAGGTGTTTGATGATAGACCATCAACTGGACATAGACACACGTAAGCATGCAGGGATGCCTATGGGTAATAAATTGATGCTTGAGCAGGCTTACAGCTAATGAATGTCTCTATGTCTCTTTGCATGTGTGTGGGGAAAAAGGGCAACTTAACGTGAACCCTTCTCTTGCCAAGCAATCTAAATTGACTAAAGATGTCTGTGTTTTGAGATTGTGTCACTTGTTTAATAAAGATGCTTATTTTGCAGTTCTCTACTAAGAACTCTACAAGTTTAAGTTAATTTTCTTGTGTCACTTATCAATACTTTTACTTGTTGATATTTTGTTTCTCTTGCATAAGATTTCTCATCTTTGTAAAACCCATACATGCATTTTCATGCTTGGCATGTGACTACAAATATGTTGATGGAGTCATTGAGAATAAAGGTTGCTTGCTGCTCATGAGTGGCCATAGGATATTTTTTCTCCCAAATTTGTTAAATTTCAAATGGATTACTCTCAGAATGAGAACATGACTATGTCCTCACAATCCCTCATCTCGAGGAATTATACTCCCACACAAGGAGCACCTACAGAATCTAGGATGCCCCGTGATGTTGAAGGAGATGTAAATGTTAGGTGTAGATCACCACCTTCGACGGTAACACCAAAACCATCAGAGTATAGATCGGGAAGCAGCGGGAAACATCGTCACAACAGGTGCTCATCTTCGTAAGGCGTGGACAAGGTGACGGTCATGATGGATGAGTTCCTTGCATTTAGCAAGAGCAAGCGACTGCAGGACTTGGAGCGGGAAGAGATTGATAATTGTGTTCTTGGTTTGAACATGATGTTACCAGATTATCAAGGATGACTGCTCGCCTATTAGACCCAGCTTTTAGAGATATAATGAGGATCATTCTTCACAGTATTGCAGATGATATGGGTGAGTTGGTCAAAATGGTTATGAACGGTGATATCTGGCATTGTTCCATCGTACCATCTTATGTTTCATTGATTCTCCCATTCTACTACTCCTGTTAGGTTGTCTTTGTTACGTTAGTTTCAATTTTTGTTGTTATAGTTAATGTGATGTAGGTCATTGTCTGCATTTTGGGAACACTATCTTCTTGTATTTGTAGTATCTTTTTTCGTTAGTATTGAATGTGCAAAACGTTTATCCAATGATAAAATTTTGCCTCATTTCCCTCATTTCGATACTTTCCAATAGATGGAACCTCGACGACAGTCAGTTGACAGTGATAAGTTGGGAAATTCGATTGTGGAAGTCATGTTTCAAGAAATTGTGCAATACATTGCCGACGAAATCCAACAAACCACCCATGTTCAGCGTGTACTGAAGTACACTGGAGATTTAAAGAGATTTGTATGGGTAAATAGAGTGTTGGAAGGACATTATGAGCAGCAATGGATATGTTTCAAATGGATAGTTCTTAATTCATCAAGTTACAGGATATAGTCTAGAGGGAATATCTAAAACCCACAAAGGAGATGCATCCAAACAAGGCCCTTACAATCTTTTTATATGGTAGTGGCCAAGGTGCTACAAATTGCAACATGCAAGGTTGATTTGAGAGATCAGCACAAACCATAAGTAATTACTACAAGGATGTTGCTCGAGCAATAAAGAAGCTTCAATTTGAGTTTATTACATCTTCGAAGGATTCGGCACCAGTTCCCAACAAGATAAGAAGGAACAAGGACCTATATCCATACTTTAAGGTAAGGTGCTTTACATAAAATTAGATAGGGTTTTTGATTCTGAACGAACTTCATTTCTCGCCACCAATCTTTGCAGGATGTAATTGGGGCTATAGATGGAACACACATTGAGTTGTGCGTGAACCCTACTGATGGTAACGCTATCATGAGCCATAACTAGCTTTAATTAGTCTTAATCAAATGACAAATGCTCCTATATAATAAACGTCAATTTATCATCATTCTTATGCATTAAAACAAACCTAACTCTTAGGATTTTGCTCTGCAAATAGGTTTTTGGGTTGCATTTAGGCATCAATTAGGTTAGGCATGCATTGCAATTTTCATTGTGTTTTTGATGTGTTTTTGTGAGTGTTAAGGATTTACAGATTGACAGATCCCTAAAACCCTAGCACTAAGGAAAGCAACTAGTAAAAGAGAAGCCCAAACCAGCTGGAACTCAGCTTGACCCAGCTCATTATAGCTGGAATCCAACTTACTTGAACTTGGGTTAGCTCATCCAAGCTCCATTTAGCTCATCTCAACTAAATGGCAGCTCAAGAGAACTCATCTTAGCTCACATTAGCTCAAGTTAACTCAGATCCAGCTCAACTTAGCTGAGTCTAGCTCATCTCAGCTCCCATCAGTTCACTGGGAGCTCTAGCTAGCTCAACTGAGCTGACTGGAGTTCACCCTAGCTCAGGTCCAACTACATCCAACTCCACTCAACTCCAGCTAGCTGAAAATGACTTCATCTTAGCTCAGGAAGCTCAAGTCCAACTCCCGGGGACTCAGCTTAGCTTAACGTAGTTGAGCTAAGCTACCTTAGCTACCTCAACCAGCTAGATCCTCCCCGGAGCATCAAACCCAACTCACCTCAGCTCATTTCAATAGAAGCCAACTTGCTTTAGCTTGGCTTAGCAGCTAGCAAAGAACTAGCAAGCTAAGCCAGCTAAAGTAGCTCCATGCCACCCTCTTCAGCAAGCTGGTTGCTCCAGTTCAGCTCCAGACTTCTCTTCAGCTCCTCTCCTCAAACCCTAGCTCCAGATACCTCCTCCTCTACTCTACTACTAGCTAAGCTAGCTAAGCTAGCTTAGCTTAGTTAGTCAGCTCCTTGGTGCCAACAACCTAACCCTAATTCCCACCTAACTAGCTCTACTCCACCTCAACTTGGTGCCAACAAGACATACCTCTTCAACCCACGCCATCACCAAAAGACACCATGAAAATGGTGCCAAAAACCATCCCCAACCACCTTTGTTTTTGGCGCCAACTTTCCCTTCATCCTAACCATCCATCTAACACCTAAACCCATCCTAACCCTTCCTAACTTGGCGCCAAAATAACTTTCTAGAAGACACCCAAGTTGGCGCCAATTTGTGGTGTCTCCTCACCACCAAAAGCCACCAACATCACCATAACTACCCCCTCCCAACCCTTCATTTGGCGACAACTTACCTCTCCCCTGTTGGTGCTAGAGCACCACGATCATTTGTTTTGATGATAACAAAACACGTGTTATTTAACATTTGCAATTTAAGTCCTAGATTTCAAGTCAATTGCAAATGTGGACGTGTTTAGACGGAGTTCGAGCTCGCATCCAGGACGGATTGGAGGAGCTTGATGGAAAACAGAGGAGGTTCGCGTGGAGCGACAGATTGAAGATAGAAGACAAGAAGAATAGGATAGATTCTTTTTAATCCTTTCATGTACTTTTATCTTTATTTTTCTTGCTCTTTATTTTCCTTAGAAAATTATGTTAAAGAGCCTCAAAGAACCCTAACAGTAGTCCTAGGAACACCGGCACAACCCTAGGATACTTAGGTTTTCTGTAGAATACTTAGAAAACCAATATAGGGTTCAAACAGCACTTCCAGACGTCTAATTCCAAAATCAGACGTCTGATAAAGTATTTTAAGACGTCTGACTGTTGTTTCAGACGTCTGATAACTGTTAGGCTGGAGTTAGTATTCTGTCTGATGAAATTAGACGTCCAGACCTTAGTCCAGACGTCTTAGAAGACGTCTGATGGACTTGCCAGACGTCCAGATAGTGGACCGTTGGCTGGCTTAGCAAACACTGAAGATTATGACCGTTAGAGCCTTATCAAACGTCCATAGGACTTACCAGACGTCTGATAATTGACCGTTTTGCCTCGGCTGACCCAAAATCTCTTCTCAGAGATTTTCTAGCCGTTGCAACGTTTGGAAATCAATTCCCACAGTAAAAGTAGGTTTCCAAACGACCAGACATAGTGCCAGACGTCCTATATGTCGTCTGATAGACTTGAACAAAAACCCTGTTTAGATCTGATTCAAGTCAGGAGGAAACCCGCATATAATCAGACGTCTGACCTTTAAATCAGACGTCTTAAAGTGGCCTTCCAGACGTCTGATGCCAGAGTTAGACGTCTGATTACCCTGTCAAGTGTAATCATTGTCCTGATTTCGGCCTGATTCTCTTGGGCTTTGTTCCCAACGGCTATAGAACCTTTCCTAAGCCTTCCAAAGCCTTCCTAAGGCTTCTATAAATAGAGGGGAACCTTTGCAACAAACATACACACTTAGAGACACAAAAGACACACCAAGAGAAACACAAGACACACTTAAGCAACATAGTTCCACTCTCTTGTGTCCTAGATAGCTCTTGCTCTCCAAGCTCAAGCTCCATCATCTTGAGAGCATCAAGCCTTCGCGCACCCGCTCTCCCGCCGTTGTTCACGAGAGCGACATTGCGCCGTTGCGTGGCTCACGCACCCGCGTCATCGTCGACGCACTCCTTGCAAAGGGGAGTTTTCTAAATCCTATAGAAGCTTAGGTTTATTACTTTGTTGGCTCTATAGGTTTGTTGTTTATTTTATCTTTGTTATTTGGTTGGGTATTCGCTTTGCGAATTCCCGTCTCCTTCGTGGGACAAAATCCTTCTCGTGGAGAGAAGGGGTTGAGGAACGTTACCCTCGTACTTGTAGCGTGGTTGTACTGAGGTTGAATCACCCTCGTTTTAAAGTGATTCGGTTAGTGGATTTGATCAACTAGGTTGATCGGAAAATCCTAACTCGAGAGGGTTAGGTGGTGGTTTTCACCCTGTTTGGGTTTCCACCTAAAAATACTTTGTGTACTTTGTGTGATTGCATTTTGTGAAGGTTGTTTATTTTATTTCCGCAATTATTACGTCACCCCCTCCAAGAAGGGAACCTACATCCCCTTGGATCACCTAACTACCCTCAATATCCAATCCTAGCCATCCATCCAAAGGTCACGCCAACCACCATTCCCCACCTTTATAAAAACCCTCCTAACCACCACTAAATCTTCATCCTCCCATAGTATATTTTCCACTCTAATTCCACCTATAACCCACGGCCAAGGAGAAGGAAGAGAGAAGATTAAGGGGGCACATCACCAGCCCCCTTGGTGCCTTCTTCTTCCCATTCCTTCATCTTGTGCCACGCCTAGGAGGAGGAGCAATCCATCACGAGGAGGATGGCCAAGCAAAGGAGGAGTTTTTAGGGTAGACATCCACCCTTGGGAGAAGCAAGTGCACGCCCCCCCCCTTGGGCTTACAACTATCTTGGAGGACACCTTCCTGGAGGAGCCTTTCAAGGAAGGAGAAGAAGGAGCCCTCTTTTCAAGTCAAGGAGCTACTAGACTTAGAGCAAGAAGCCCCCTCTTCTTCACCATTTTATATAGAAGATTTGTGTTTTTCTTTTCTTGTATTCTCAAGTAGAGTAGAAGCATTCCTCCATAGGTTTTGTGTAAACAATTTCCACCAATTCAAGTTGCCTTCAGTTATCTTTTTGTTGCATAGTCTTTAAGAATTTTTGTCTAGCATTTTTTTCACTCCCTCTCCCTAATTACTTTAGGCCTCCACTTGCCTAGGATGAGCTTAGGGAGATGCTCTACTTGTCACCTTAGTAGTAGTGTAGTGAATTAGATGTAGGCTATTTTTTCGCTATCAACAATTCACGTGTTTCTCGTCATTTCAAAACTATAAAAACTACATATTCAAAAAGATCAAAAAGAAAGTTGATTTCTATTTCCAAGTAAGAGACATATTTTGCAAACATTTGGCTTCCCTGGACAACCCTAGATACTTCCCTATCTAGGATTATAAATTTAAAAGCAAATCAATTTTTGTGTGTTGCAATGACTAAAACCCTAACTTTATAAACTGCGCAAAAATCCAATCAATAATCGCCTGAGAGTCATAATTCCATGTAAATCCATTCTGAGAAGAAAACATTAAAACAAGGTTAATTCTGCAGTTTTAACATCATATCATTAATGCAGAGTAACCATGGGATTTTTCAGGGGTTAGTTGAAGGTCTAATGAGCATTAAAGTCCAATAAGAGGGTCCACACAGACAGAAACAAGGATTTACGCGTTTCGAGAACCACAACAGTATCTAAAACCCTAATTTCAGACCTGCTTAAGTTGAAAAGGTTTCGATCAAGATAAAATTCATATAAACCTCCTCAAATTCATAGAAAAATATTCTGAGAGGTTTGGTACCCTTGGTTTGACCATCTGAACCTATTTTGACCTTAAATAAAGTCTCATATAGAATTCTGCCCTAATTTGGGTTTCTACTCAAATTGCCTAGTTAAACTTGGTCAAAACTCAAATCTGACTTCACTACTATATTCCTTGGGTCCAAACTAGATTTGTACCAAAATTTGGGCCCAATCAGAGTCCAGCTTGACCTAGTTTGCATTGCAGTCCATTAAGCCTCTGTTTCTATTAAACATGCCCCTAACTTTTGAAATCTTTGCAGAAAAGCGCCTAACTTCTTTGTCATCTTCACAGAACGGTCCCTTCCGCCATTGGAGGTTAAATCGACCTTTGACCACATCAAAAAGGCATCAGATCATCACCAAATCCCACCGAATTTGGTGGGATTGGTGTTCAGACGATGGGGATCAATTTTATTAAGATCTTAGGCTCTAATTCACGGCAGAGAGACCGTGCGAACCCCACTAAATTCATGGGTTCCTTGTGACCTAATTCCTAAAGCAATCAGAGCTCTTTCCTCATCTATAGCTCAGGTAGGAGCTTTATAAAAGCTCCTAAACTTCATGTCGATCTCCTTAACTTGGTCAAGGCCTTAAACTCTTCAAAATTCCTCTCTCCAGCCACCTCCGCCGCAGATCCGGCGACACCTCCTTCTCCGGCTTCCTCGCTCGTTGCAACATACCATAGGCAACGAGATCATCTTCATCTCCTTCTGCTCCTCGACGAACAAATCAGGAGCTCCCAGGCCCCCTTCTTCCTCATTGCTCCATCACCAGAGGGCTTCACCATCTCCGACATTGGCCAATCAAAGTCGACGCCATCTCTCCCATTTCATCCGCTAGTTAGGTTCCCAAACTCTTCCTCTCCCTCTCTAGATTAGGCTCAGCTCCCTACTATCCTATTTTGACCAATGACCACCTCGCTCTCCCATCATCTTCCCCACGTCCGACATACCTTCGACGTGGTTTCCCCAGCACTACAAACCACCAAACACCCTCGCATCACCTCCACAACCTTCGCCTCACCTTCACCATCAAAACCCCTTTATTTATTCCGCGTTTCATCCACCATATACCTCCGCCGAACACCTCCCCCATCGTACACCATCTTCAACTTCGGCAGCGCTCTTTACGCCTGCACACACCAAAATACTCCCCCTACTGCATTCCACGAACGTTGGCGAAACTTATGAGCTAGTATAATTCGGCCAGAAGGCCGTATTCATGTTTTCAGGTGTTCGCTGTCTCTGCCTGTCATTGCCACCTTCGACCATAGCATTCTGGCCAATTCTAACCATCTTCGACTTTGCTTCTACCTCTAGGAGTGCAAAGTGCATCCACAAAGAGCTCCAGGCTCTTGATTCAAAGAAGCAACAACAACCACCACACCGATTCGAGGAATTCACCTCCAGCTGCATTCGCGCAAGGAAGATAGAAACTTTAGTCCCACATCATATAGCCACGAGCTGTTGATAGTGTATATCACGTTCTTGTGCGCTTAGCTTCCTGCCCAAGAACACGAGGGGTTGGGTCCCCCACACACCCTCGGTCACCTGCACCTCCAGTGAGCTTGGACCTATTTTCACGACCTGATTATTAGCTCGATTACCTGGTTACTTGATATGGCTTGGTTCTGAGAGGAGAACTTGTGAGGAGGAAGGAGGAGGGTTTTTCTTCAGATTGATCCTCCTTGAGGTGCGTGTTGAAGAAAGCTTTGACACTTAGTGACAAATCTGAAGAGGCATTGGCCTTATGAGGTTTGGCACCCCTGTGTGCCTTGTTGTGGTTCTAAGTTTAACACTTAAGGCATCTGGTCATCAGATCCGACGTCTAATTTGATTCAAAACACTGCGACATTATTTGAGTATTTAATTAGAGCTACTATTGAATTATTCAAGATATTTGAGTTGCTTTGAATGTTTGGGATATGTTTAACTTGAACGATCTAAATGGTGATCCAAATCACCACTTTCTAGGTTCTTTCCATTCTTTTTGTCCCTATTCTTCTTGTGATACATTGGTCTATAATTGAATATCATTCTAAGATGATCATTCATTGAAATATCTTTATTTTGCTTAATTAATTGTGCTCATCATTCCTGAATTGAGATTAGTGTCGCGAATTACATATTTGCTCCTTGCAAACAACCTCGGACTCCAAGTAGATTTCGAGTTTATAAATTTAAGTGTTTTGTGCAATTTGTTAACTATACTACAACGCATTTTCTAAACAACGACGATTTCACATGAAACACCTACCGAAGCCGAGAGCTATCAAAACAGACACGGCTGGTGTTCACTAAACGTAATGTGTGTTGCATCGATGAATCTGTCAATTCAATATGTTGCTAGTGGCTGGGAAGGATCCACTGCAGATATGATGGTTGTTTAACAAGAGAGATTGATGTTTTAAAATAAAGCGTTGTAATATAGTCGAAATTGCTTTGAAAACAAATACAATTTTTATTACTCAAAAAAGTTCTGATGTCAAAAATAGGGAGCAAATGGAATTCACACACTAATCTCAACAATGAATGTAATTTGAACACAAAATATTACTCAAAAACTAATTTGCATTGTAGAGCATATGAGTATTTGAAGAGTAAAAAGAATTTTAGATAAAATAATGGTAATTTGAATCACCAATTATAAGTCTAATACATAGAATAATTACTCAAATTTACTAAAGGAGGGAGTATGAAATCAGACGTCTGATTTTGCAATCATACGTCTTAAATGACGTTTGCTACATGACTCCTTTTTCTTTTGTCTACGTGCTTCTTCCTTCTTTACTTCTTCTCTTCTTCTTCTTTGCAGCTCCTCTTCTTCTTCTTCACTTCTCTTCTTCATCAAGCTTTCTTCTTCTCTGGCCCTTCTTTGCTCCTTCATCTTCTGTTCTTCTTTCTCTCCTTTCTCCTCTGTACCTTTAATTCTCCTCTTCTTCTCTTCTTCCTTCTCTGGCTTTTCTTCCGTGCAACGCAGCAGCAAGGTACTTGGTCAATTTAACAAGGTTGCAGCTGTTGAAGCCCTCGCATGAGGACTTGGACTCCTGCAGGCCTCAATTCCTCATGGCCTGGAGCTATCCCCTAGAGCGGAAACACCCGGGAGCAGCTTAAAGCTTGCTCGAAGCACGGCGTCAATGGCAGGTTTTGGCCTGCTACCTGAAATCAGTGAAAAGGGGCCTTATGGCCGCATTAAAATGTTCAATAGGATCGCAGTGGCACGGCCAATGTGACGGTGGCAGTGGCGTGTTGCGCGAGTGGCTGTGGTGGTCAGACGAATGCCGTTATGGCCAATGAGAGTGGGTCTGTTTGAGAAGGTGCTTGGGTGGATGATGGAGCGAGTGGAGTGAGGGGAAATGAGCGGGAACGTGCAGTGGAGGTTGTAGGGTGGTCGGCGAGGTGGATGGAAGTGCGTAGTGGTGGGAACACCTCGCCGGAGGAGTCATCAGAGATGAAGGTGTTTAGTAGCGTCGGTGGTCGGATTTGGGAAATAAAGAGAGGGGAAGAAAGTAAGAGAGATAGGGAACCTAAGAGTCTACTCTAAGGACGAAAAGGTGTAGAGATCCCCACACCGGTGTGGTTACCGAATGTGGGGAAGACGAACCTCCGTAGGAGAGATGGCGGTGAAGACGGGAAAGGGACGGTGACGGCTGGTATTGCACGACGCGAAGGACGGTAAGGAAGGTAAATCCGCCACTGGTTTTGTGGTTGGATGACGAGAGGAGTCGGAGAGAGACCGCTGGAGCTTGTGGAGAATTGCGGCCGAAGAGGAGAGAGGAAGAGGGGGAGTTCTGGCCGAATTTCAAGCTTAGGAGAACGGTTGAACCCTGGGGAGTCTTTTATAGGTCATCAGAGAGGGTTTTGTGCTTGGAAGTAAAGCTTCCAAGCTAGGAATGCTCGTCAGATTTGGGGACTTCTAGAGACCCAAATCTCTCATGCATTCGCATGAGAGATTGGGAAAGAATCAGAGCATATGGACTGGTTCAGATGGAAGAGGATTCCTCAAAGAGCTTCCCTTCGAAATTTGGAAGGGATTCTCCAAGTAATCAAGGAGAAATCTCCTGTCAAAGGTCGCCGGAGTAGGTTTTCTCCGCGATAACGATAGAGGAACCTAATTGTGAAGATGATGAAGAAGTTAGGGGGCTGAATGCAAGGGTTTTTAAAAGTTAGGGGTATAAATGTAATCAGACAGGACCTTTTTGCAAATTAGATCAAGACAAGTTCTCCTTGGGTCTAAATTTTGGCACAAACCTAATTTGGACCTAAGGAATACAATGGTGAAGTTGGATTTTGGTTTTGACCACGTTTGACTGGGTAATTTATGTAAAAACTCAAATTAGGGCAAATATCTGTCTGAGACTCCATTTTAGCTCAAGATGGGTTCTGATGGTCAAATTGAAGGTACTAAACCCTATAGAATATTTTTCTATAATTTTTAGAGGATTTAAGTGAACTTTATCTTGACCAGAACCTTGGTTAATTAAGTGGATCTGTTTTTAAGGTTTTAAAAGTCATTTAATTCTCAAAACATACGCAAACCCTTTTCTGTCTAATCTAACTCACTTATTATCTTATTAAGACCATTTGACATTTATTCAGCTCTTGAGAAAATCCTTGGTTGTACTGCATTCATGATAAGCTGGTAAAATAGCAGTTTTAACCCTGGTTTCTTATTTTTCCCTCAGAATGCTTATGCAATGAATTATGACCTTCAGTTGGTTATGTAAGAGCATTTACTAACTTAATTGGATCAAAAAGAACAAGTTAGGGCTCATGATGGTGTTCTCATCAACGGTACTTCGGTGGGCAGCGCAAGATGACAACATTCCAATACCACCAAGTCGAGTTTATCTTGTGGATTGTGGGTATGCTAATACCCATCAATTTCTTGCCTCTTCCCAAAATGTAAGTTATCATATAACAGAGTACAACTGTAGGGCAACATGCAACAAAATCGCAATAAGAAAGAGCTTTTCAACCACCGTCACGCAAAGATTGGAAATTACGTTGAAAGGTGTTTTGGTGTTTTAAAGAAGAGATTCCTTTCCTTGAACTACCCCTCCTTTTATTTTGTTGAAGTCCATCGAGATGTAGTTGTTTCTTGTTGCGAGATTCACAACTTCCTATTAAGAGATGGGGGACCTGATGAATTTTACAACAAAAACTATCAAGCTTCCCAGGGTGACCACTCTGGAGAGCAATGACCACCTCTTAAGACTGATAACCTCGATGACACAACGTCGGACGCATCTGTGACATTGACTCAGGTAGATATTCGGAGGGGTGGCCAGATTTGGGAGTCCATAGGTTGTAGTGCTTTAATTGTTAATGTAATAGGTTGTCTATTGTATGCAAAGCTACATACAGTTTTGAAGTTGCTTGCAATGTGTCAACTTCCAATATTAGATGTGTTAGGACATGATTTCAAGTATGGAGACTGTTCCTTACTACGTCGGAGGAGACTGGTATCACAGACATCAGTGCCTATGTTATGAACCATGCAAGCTAGTTTTTGAATTGGAAAATGTTCGAAGTCAAGATCCCCTCGATTGTTTGTTTTATATGTCATCGGGGGAATGGAGTAAGTAAATCGAATAAACCCTTCATCCTTATAATACGGGTTGAATTAAGCTTATGGATTGTTATTTATTTTAATCAAGGGTTGCAACTACAGACAACCTGCACAAGCGAACTTTACCAACTTCCATGCACTCAAGGTCGAGCGTAACTTCTTGGCTTGCTTGTCTGCGAAGCTGAAGGCAAGAACTAGCTTAAGGCAGCGTGCGAAACTGCAGAGGTTACACACAAAGGTGGAACGTCTGAAATCTGAGTTGCAGGAATTGACAGCGAAGACAGACACCGTGGTCCATGATCTCGTGTCTTCCATAGAGCACATTAGCTACAATTAGTTGATCCATCCTCCTATTCCATAATGTAGTATTGTATCAAACTTATTAAGCATTTCGGATGTCATACTTTTATTCATAGTCAACATCTTCTTGAGGACTTCTTCTCATGATCTATTAAGGGAAATACCTCTCTGCACTTATGTTTCTTTCCCAATTTTCAAATTAGTTATTTTAACTTCTTAGCTCACAGGAATGTCTGCGTCACGAGAATTAAGAACAGTTGAAAGGAGATGCAATTGTGGGCACTTGGAAGAACTTATCTTTGAGGAAGAAATAAGTATAAATAATTTCTTAGACTGGCTAAATTACAAGTGTCCTTACGGGAATAGCGTAAGATGCAGCTTACAAATTAGTATCAATCGATTGAAGTTATTTGTAAAATCCCATGTTGACTTTTCATTTTAGGAATGCAAATTTCGAAAATCCCCTCTCAACTTCCAGCCAACGTTGAAATCCCAAAAGGTCGAGTTAATGTTCATGGCCTCCATTTATTACGAACTTTGCTGCGAGCACCGAAAGGAGAAAAGGAAAATGCTTGAATTTAAGCAGCAATTACATATCTTAAGAAAAAAATAGAAAGCATTAATTATGAAGGTTAATTGTACCATCAAATAATTATTTCTTACTTCCTTATAAATTAGCCAATGCATCTCTCAAAGTACCCGATAATGTTACATACTGTATGATGAAGATGTTTCTGTAAAAGACCCAACTGTTGTTTCAGACCACAGTTATTTTTTATAAATATTTCCTTCATGAGTATTTCTCGACTATGATTTAAGTTGAATGTCATTTTGAAAACTTTTCGCCATAAGAATGACATCTTTCAGGGGTTGGAACATTTGAAAGGATACATGCCTCATCATACGAAATTTAAAAGATGAAGAGTATGTTAATGGTACTTTCATAAGAAGTGCCTAGTACATTTTGAGGAATCACATGGAATATCATTTCATTGAGGAGATTCCACTAATTAAAATTATGAACCATTGAAAGTTCCTGAAAAAGTGCTATCAGTTGATCATGGAATTATTAGCTGAGGAGTCATAGACATGAGATATCGAACAATATGTCATCGTCCCAGATGATCCAACCTAGTGGGAAAATGTAAGAATCCTTCTGTTAAGCATTATTCTCTTTATTTACCTTATTGCAAAGATAGGTTTTCATTTCTTTTTCACTTTGTAGGTTAATGTCAAGTACAAAAAGTTACGAGGTCTTCAATTTCCTTTCCTGGAAATCATAGATGAGTTGGTTGATTAGGTTTCATGTCTGTTCGTTCGTTGGTGAGATATATTCATCTGCTTACAGTTCGATCACAGAAATCTATCTTCATTTATTGATTATTATGTAATAAGCATAGTAACCGATAATTTCTTATCACCAACTTTTGATATTATTTTCTTTTATGTTTATTTTGTTTATTGGATGATTTTGAATCTTATGTGCTTTCTTTCAATATTATTTTCTTTGGATTTTGTTTTCTTGTCTCAAGTTATGTGGTTTTGTTTATATATTTCTTTTAATTTATGTTCTCATATTGATTAATAATATATTAATTTCTGAAGATTTCTAATACACCTGCAGGATGCTTTGCAAAAACCTTTACGAGGGTTATATAGGCAATGATGAAAGCTTCCAACACTTGAGGGCAAACCTATTAACCGATTAGATGGTGTTGGTTTGGCTTGCTAGTGAAAATTAAACCATGCAACCCCATTGAATGCGTTTGCATACCTTGAACGGCTGCAATGCAGCAACCCTATGCAACACAAAAGGTGATAGTTAATTGTGTTTGCATGGTATGGATGCCTGCAATGCAGCAACCTCATGCAACACAAATTTCAAGGGCTAAATTCTTTAGACCATCCATAGTTGATAAAATGTGCCTAATGACTAGTGTTAAAAATTTTTACAATAAAGCAATTTGAGTCTACTACAAGTTTAACAATCCATTTCTATTGCCTACTCAGATGTGCCATTGCAGGTTAGTAAATTTACACCTACAATTACTCTTATATATCCATGAATTATGCTCTCCATTGATTTATACATAATGCATTTAACTTATTTGTATAGGTTTGACTTTATTACTAATTACAAGCAACCATCACTTCTTTAAGGCGATACCAAAACTTCTCATGGTTTTCTAGATAAATTAACAAAAATATCCACTACAATTACTCTCCTTTCCATTTATTCAAATATTTCTCATAATATATTTAATTTTATTTAAGGTCCTCAATTACAACACTTATACCAAAGATGAAGACATCAAATGTTGATCAAAGCTTCTTATAACTTACATTTTTGAAGGGAAATCCAAATTATTTTTTGTAAACGAATAATATCTTTTTATTATTTATGTCTTTTTATTTCTCAATGTAACATGCAATGCAGCAATGTCAGTTATAATAAAGTTGATTATTTACATGAAATTTGAACGAAAATTATTTCTAATACAAGTTCATTTTCTTTTCTATTTATCATTATTAAATTATTTTTATTTAAACAAAAACAACCCTAACTAACTTAGAGCAAACAAGTCTTTTGCCACTTTAACCTCATTTTCAAGTAAACACCCTTCTATCATATTATAAGATAACTTTCATTCCTAACCCACATTCAGTAAACACAAAGAGAAGTTAACCTTTGTTTGTAGGTAAATACAAACAGGGATGAACCTCTGTTACAACTTTACTAATCCAAATTAGCTAACCTGTGTCGTAAATTAGACCTTAGGAGTCTCTTCATGCGAGAGCCTTTTCACCTGCTACTACTCTTCTTCTTCTTGGCGCCCTCCTCCCACGGAGCTCTCCCCCTCCTTGTGAGAAGTCATTTCCTTAGCCTTCTCTCCTGTCGCAAGCATCGATTCGATGTCCTCGGAACCATTGATGTCCGCATGCATCTCGTAATTTGCTCTCCAAAGAAAAAAGGTTTGTTAAAATTATTCCTATTTACGTGTTGATACATCCAGTTTTATGAGGCATCATATGTTGGTCACATGGAAATTAAATTGATGTACGTCGGATCCACGTACGTGTTCCTTTCCTCAGCAAGATTGTTAATTTAATCCACCATAAGCATGGTAGATCCACAATCGAATCTCTTTTCCTTCGAGATGCATGATTACTTTAATTCCCTCCGATCTATCCGCGAATTCTAAGTCATAAATAAATAAATAAAGATTATTAATTTGTTTATATCAGTGTTGTTAAGGACTTTTGGATACATTGGTGTAAGATGATAAAGTTTGACCCAATATTACCTTTAACGTTTGGAAGCAATTCGATTCGATTCATCCATTAATGGAGTTTGCATGAGTTTCAATTTATGTTCAGTAATCATCGCTCCACCGGTTTTTCTTGAGTCTTTCGTTAAATTTATGAATGTGGTACGGAAAATGTAAAAGTTAATATAAAATGTGATGTAAAAGATTGTGAACATAATTTTTATTTGATATATTTTTTTAATGTAAAAAAATTACTTACAAGTGGTAGTATCCATTAATATTGAAATTAGGGTGGAGCATTGGATACAGCTTGATTGGAACTTGAGAAAGCCCACGTTTTCTTTTGGATCGTGAGTCAAGCCTAAGGCTTAAAATTTTTTCGAAATCAAAACCCCGGGCCGATCCAAGGCCCATGTTTATGAGCCTAGGGTCGGAGCGAGCCAGACCTAATTTTGATTTTCAGGACGAGTTTTTGGGTTGGACCCAAAAAAGTCCATCAAGGTACATAAATTTTATTAGGGTCATTTTTTTATTTTTAAATATGACCTATCAACCAAATAAACTAGGCTTTAAAAATATACCTTGTTATTTTTTTCTAAAAAATACTGGACTTTCATATATAACAAAATTACTTACATGAAATAAATACTTGCATCTCCTAGCATAATAATTTAAATTTATATTACTTCGTTTTAAATATTATTCAAAGTAGGGATTGAACATAACATTATTCAATATTAATCAACATAAGTTGTATCACACAAAATTACCATATGATACAAGTTGTAAAATAATATCGTCGTTAGAGATGACCCACTGGTGAGAAGTTGGTTGGAGAGGAGAGGAGATTCAGTAAAACTAGTCAATGGATGCCTGAGAAGGAGAGGGCATGAGACAGCTTGATGCCTTGATGGAGTAGCCACGGGCACGGCCGCACGGGGTGGAGGGGATTCTGATTCTGTGTGGGATTAGGGGGACTAGAGAGGGTGATGGTTGGAATTCCTTTTTTAATTTTTACTCAAAAAAGAAAAAAAGATTAGGAACTTGGGTGGGGTGGGTCGGGTCCAACGTGCCTTTTCAAGTTTTTTTGCGTTCCAGCCAGGCCGAGCCTAAACCCAAATTTTTAAAAATTAAGGCATGGGCCCAACCCAAGTAATATTTAGGCTTGGGTCGAGTTGGGCTTTTTCGAGTCGGGTTCGATTTGGGATTGGGCCGACCTAATCCAATCTCCACCCTAGTTAAAATCAATAACAAATCACTTTTGTACGGGTGCAAACTACTCAAATCACTTTCGAAATCACTTTACATCGGTGCAAAACTAGGGATGCAAGTTTCGATAAACCCAACCCAAACCCGACCTAACTCAACCCAAAAAGAATGGGTAAAATCCAACCCGAACCCAATCGAATTTGGGCATGAGTTTTATCTAAAAAATCTGATTAGGATTGAGTATGAGTATGGGTATGAATCTATATCCGATTACCCTACCTGAATACCCGAATAAAATCTCCATTTACCCGAGATAGATATTAGTCCCACCCTAAGTCCCTCATTCCCTCAACCCTAATCTTCTTCATGATTCCCTCCATGATTTTGAAGGTTAGGAATACTTCTAAAGCTTCCATTAAACATTTATTTTGGAGATGGAAATTTTTTGTCTGAAAGGTACTTGTATTTAGTTTTTCTTTATATTTTCTATTTTTGATATATTCCCCTTAAAAGGCTATTTTTGTAATAATTTTAGTAGAAATTAATAAAATCAAAGTAACTCAAGTTCCTATGTTGAGAGCTTGCTAAAATGAAACAATTAATGAATTGCGTTATATATTTTTCCTCTTCTTTAACTTTAATTTCACACGATTTGATTGTAAGATTAATTTATAAATGGGTACCCGATGGGTAAATGAGTATCCAATGGGTAGATGGGTATGGGTATGGGTTTGAATTTTTCTACCCTATGGGTAAATAGGTAAAGTAAGGGTATAGATTTTGTAAATGAGTATGGGTATGAGTTTAGCCAAACCCGACCTGAACCCGACCCATTTGCACCCTATGCAAAATCATTTTGTACCTTCGAAATAATTTTGCACTAGTGCAAAGTAAGATTGCACCGGTATAAAGTAAGATTACACTTGTGTAAAATTAAATTCTAAATATTTCTTCACCTATGACAAGTAATTTTACACTTAAAAAATGATTTTTCATCATAGGATTTAAGGTTTAATCTTTAGGGTTTAGATTCCCTAAACCTAAACCTAGATGAAAAATTAATTTTCAAGTGAAAAATCACTTCTCTTACGTGAAACCAATTCCATAAACCTAAACCTTAAACCCTAAATCCTAAACCCATAGGTCAAAATCTCTTTACACGGGTGCAAAATCACTTTGCACAGATACAAAATCACCAAATCACCTTTAGAATAAAATCACCTAGAACAATTTATCATTGATGCAATGTGATTTATCACCGATGCATAGCTATTAATTTATCACCTGTGCATTTTAATTCAAAGTGGTATGATGGTTTTTTTCAATGAAATCGAACCTAACACGTAACAAATCTTACTTTCTTTTATTTCTTTACATTAAATATTAATTATCAAGTAGAGCACATGTTGACATCATCTAAGTCATTTTTTAGTTTTCTGTACACTTTAACTTAATTTATGTTACGACACGGCTCCCGGATCCCTACAAGATCCGAGATCGATTCGCTTCGACTAATCCCAAGATCTAGTTGTCCAACGAGAAATAATCAAAAGTAGGAAATAAACCATATTCACACATGCAATATAACTAAGCAGAAGGAAAAAATGAAACAGCAAAGGAAAGTAGAGCAACTGTCTCAAAAATAGTACATGCCAGCATAACAACAACAGAAAATAGAAAGTAACGAGAACAGTAATTTTAAAGTCCAATACTCACAACTACAGTAGAAACAAAAGAGTTAGAAAGAAAACTACTACGGCTGGGCTCAGCTCCCTCTGCAGCCGAAAACTCGGGCTTCTCAACTCTTAGTCCTGAATAGGGTTACGAAAAGATAGAGTCAGCGAACGCTGAGTAGAGTGGCGTTTACATTATTTATTTGCAAGTAAAGTAAAAGCAACAAGCAGGTTTTATTCTTATTTCTATTTATCTCATTTATGTATTTCTGGTTCATCTATTTCACAAAGTATCCAAGTGTTTCTTGATCTTGTTTATTCCTCGTAGGAACGATCTTAATTGCAGTCTTTTCTGTGGAGTAGAAGGTACATGTGGTGCTCTCCTGGCCGGGAGAATCCCCCGCGGTAGTCTTACACCTAATCAACCACCTCGAGGTCACTGTCGAGACGTAGCGGTGACTACAGCATGCGTGATAAGCGCACGGGTAGTTACCCCGCACTGGCACGCGATCAGTCGTTTCCGCTAGCGGGTACGCCTAAGGTACAACACGGAACAGTATAGGGCTTTTCCCTCTCAAAACAAGGGTCTCTCCCCTCAGAACCAACAGGGGTCTCGCCCCTCCACAGTCCGCGTACCCTCGTCCGACTACTCCGGTTTGCCCAAGGAGCCTAACAAAGTCGGTGTAGGGTGGTTAGCTTAACCCTGGGCCCCATGGGGTGTGTTACGACCCGGTTCTCGAATCCCTACAGGACACGAGACCGGAACGACTTGACTGATCCCAAGACCCAATCGTCCACCGAGCAAGTAACCCACAAGTAGTAAAATAAACCACATTCACTATACAAGCAACTAACAGTAACAAAAGTACAGCAGTAAAGAAGAAAACTACTACAGTACATGCCACCACAACACTAGAAAATTTAAATAGATACAGGAAAATAAAGTTTACAATAAAGAGTACAAAAGGGTAACAAGTTACTCACTACAACGAAACAGGTACAATAAAGAAAAGTACAACTACTGAGCTCTACTGGGCCTAGCACCCTCTGCAGCCGTAGGCTTTGGCTACTCAACACTTGGACCTGAAAAAGGTTATGAGTACACGAAATCAGCGAACGTTGAGTAGAGTGGCAACCAGTTAACTAAAAGCAGTAAAAATGGACAGGTAGCTGTTGTTTTCAATTTCTTTCTTTATCTAACTAATTATTCTTTCTTTCACCACTTGGTTTATTTATCAGGTCTTTTTCTTTATCTCGAGTGTTCCTCGTGGGAACGATCTTGATTGCAGTCTTTTCCGAAGAGTAGAAGTAGCACGTGGTGCTGTCCTGGCCGGGAGAGTCCCCCGTGGTGATCCTACACTCAGTCAACCACCCCAAGGTCACTGACAGACATAACGGTGACTACGGCACGCGTGATAAATGTACGGGTAGCTACCCCGCACTAGCACGCGGTCAGTCATTTCCGTTAACGGGTGCACCCAAAGCACAGCACGGTACCAGTAAAGGGCATAGCCCTCTCAGTAACAGGGGTCTAGCCCCTAAGAACTAAACAGAGGTCTCGCCCCTCCACAGTCTGCGCACCCTCGCCTGACTACCCTGGTTTGCCCAGTGGAACTAACAAGTCGGTGTAAGGCGGCTAGCTGAACCCCGGGTCCCGTGGGGTGGCTAGCTCTCTCCATACACTAATAGCTCTTCCCGGTACTGTGTACGCGAGGGCCAAAGAGTCGGTACAAAGTGGCCAGTCCTAACCCCGGGTCCCAACCTTAGGGCGGCTAGCTCCGCTTTGCACTAAATAGGGGGACAGTCGCTCCCCATGGTACTCCGTACTCAAGGGCCAGCTCACTTCCCCATTCACATTTCCAGTTCTATTCCATTTATTTCCAGAAGCTCTACTCCTAATTGCTCGTACGGTTCATGCTCATGTTTCTCAGGGCAAGCCATACTAGGTTTCACCATTTCTATTTCCATTTCATATACAAGCAGCTCGTATTTAATTTCAAGAACAGGAACATACATGCAACAGTTGCTAACAGTAATTTACATTCAACAGGCAGCCGTTATCCACTTACAAGCAATTGTTATTATTTTATTTAATCATTTCATACTACAATTCATGCATTCAATACAATTATTCCAGTGTTTCTAGTCCTAGGATTCAGGCCATACCCTGGATCTAACATTCAATCTAGTGTTTCTAGTCCTAGGATTCATGCCATACCCTAGGATCTAATTTTTCATTCCAGATATGCAATTATGTTGTAATAAACTAGGGGAAGCCACTATACCTGCGAAACTAGGAGTGATGGGGGCTCGATCGGCAGATCCACGTGCCTCCGCAACCCCCAATTCCGCAATGGAACGATGTCCTGATACAAGGGTCAACCACAAATTACCACTCAAAACATGATAAAAAGAATTCCAACAAGTAGATGAATTTATTCGAAGAAGAACGGAATCTTAAACGCGAAAATCGGACCTCAAATGAACCCTAAACGGGTCAGAAACGACAATCCTGGCTCAAATCAGACGTCTGGAACACCTTCCAGACGTCTTAAAAGGAACCCAAAACCATACCTAACTCTGAGCTGCTCCTCAGACGTCCAGGGATCCTGCTGAACCGTCTGGACCTAGTTCCAGACGTCCGACCACCTCTCCGAACGTCTGGAGACACTCTCCGCCGTCTGGTGCCTCGCCCAGACGTCTGAACTGTGTGGGAGGGCGTGTCCCCGCGCCTTCCCGAAGCGAATCCTGCACGCGCAACGAAAACTTCCTCAACACCGTACGTCTCAGAACCTCGGCGGAATGGCATGCATGGCCGTATCCGCAAAAGGAGGTATAGGGTGCAGGACGTACCTCTCAGTCATCTGGATCTCCCTCCAGACGTCGTCCGCGTCGTCTGGATGTAGGTCCAGACGTCTAATTTTGGGAAAAATCCGAGAATCAGAAGCTCCTTCATCTTCTTCTTGCTGTGCGCGGCCACGCCACGCTCACTCCTCCGCTGCTCTAGCTGCAGCAGTGTCGGGGAAACCTCCCCAGCACACCCCTCCGCCATGCGCACGCCCAACCGGCCGTGAGCACCTCCGGCGAGCTCTCTCACGGCTCGCGTGCTCTCCTCTCTTCCTCCCTCGCTGCTCCGCCTCTCCGCCGCTACCTCGGCTGCACTCACCTCTCTCGCTCTCGCTCTCGCTGGAGGAAGGAGAAGGTGGATGGGAGTGGAGAGGCGTGAGGGAGAGGAGGGGGTATATGTAGGCGTGGGGGAGAGGGTTCTACAGTTCAGCGAGAGAAGGAGAAAGAGAAAGAAAACGGCGGAAGGTAGCGTAGGAAGATATGTACCTCGCGCGATATATGCTTTCAGACGTCTGGCCTCATCTCCGGACGTCCTGGTGCCTCGCTAGACGTCTGGTTGATGCTCCAGACGTCTGATACTGGAACTTTTCCAGTACCAGAACCTCCTCTGCGACGCTCCTCTCCTCGCAGCAACTTCAGCAGTTGCAGAGGGCCGAGAGGCCGCCTCCCCGAGCCCCTCCTCGTGCACGTGCCCGCCGCCGACCGTGCGAGCTCCGCCGAGCTCCCGAAGGTCCTCCAACCTCTCAGACTCTTCCTTCCTCTCTCTCTCTCTCTCTCTCGTCCCCTCACTCGCCCTCTCTGTCTCATCATTCTCATTCTCCCTCACCACAACTGCACAAGGAGGATGTTGGAGGTGGTGGTGGTTGGTGGAGAGTGGCGTGGGAAGAAGAGGGTGTTGAGGAGGGTTTAAATAGAGGGAGGGTTGGGGTTTAAGGGTGAGGGGTGTGGAGGAGAGAGAAGCTCTGCACGTCGCCCGCGTGCAGAGCACAAAGGAACGTACGAAAATTTCCACTTTCAGACGTTTAGACCTGTGTCTAGACATCTAACTGAAACTCCAAACGTCTTATCACAGTAAAAAGACAATGGATCATTTCAATTTATCATGTAGTTTTATGATTCTAATTACAGATGCTTCATATATATCAAGCATTCTTTTTTTTTATCAAAAATTAAAGCTGACCCTCTTGGGTTATGACGCACAAAATACATAACTATCTAGACTATACGTCCTTTTTCCTCTCAAGGGTATACTAATCTTGGTGCCATTAAGGTAAATAATCTCAATGTGAAACTTATCGCATAGTACTCATAAAACCAAGGGGTCATATCTACTTAATATGATCCGTGATCCTTTTAGTTTGGGATAAATCAAATTTCATACAATCAATAAAACAACAATTATAAATCAAACTAGAGTGACCAATATACAAATGCTAAAAACTTCAAACATATCACAATGATGCATGATTTTAGCAAATGAATAAAATGCCATGTCCATTTGTAACGACCCGATTCCCGGGTCCCTACGAGACACGAGAACCGGACCGACTCAACTAATCCCAAGACCTAGTCGTCCAACGAGGAAGTAACCAAAAGAGCAGTAAAATAAACCACATTCAACATGAATATAACTAACAGTAAGAAAATACAGCAGCAAGGAAAGAAACTACTACAGTATATACCACCACAATAGTAGAACAACATTTATCATATAACATGAACTGCAGGTAAAGAAAAGTACAGCGGAAACAAGAACTGCTCACTACAACGGAAACAAAAGGGGTACAAAAGACAGTGGTAACTCTACTGGACCCTACTCGGCCCAGCGTCCTCTGCAGCCGCTGACCCTGGCTGCTCAACACCTGGTCCTGAAAAAGGTAACGAGTGTAACACGTCAGCAAAACGCTGAGTAGAGTGGCAACTAAAACTAAAGAAAACAGTAGAGTGTACAGTAGCTGTTATGTTCTATTACTTCCTTTATTCACATCTTTCAATTTTCTCACTATTTCATTTATTTCTCAGATCCTTTACTTGATCTCGAATGTTCCTCGTGGGAACGATCTTGATTGCAGTCTTTTCCAAAAAGTAGAAGTAGCACGTGGTGCTCTCCTGGCCAGGAGAGTCCCCCATGGTGATCCTACCCTCAGTCAACCACCCCAAGGTCACTGACAGACGTAACGGTGACTACGGCACGCGCGATAAACGCACAGGTAGCTAACCCGTACTGGCACGCGATCAGTCATTTCCGTTAACGGGTGCGCCCAAAGCACAGCACGGAACCAGGGCAGAGCCCTCTCAGTAACAGGGGTCCAACCCCTCCACAGTAACCAAACCGGGGCCTTGCCCCTCCACAGTCCGCGCACCCTCGCCTGACTACCCTGGTTTGCCCCAGTGGGCCTAACAAGTCGGTGAAGGAGGCTAGCAGAACCCCGGGACCCGTGGGGTAGCTAGTGCTCTCCTAACACTAGTAGCTCTCCTCGGTACTACGTACACGAGGGCCAGCAAGTCGGTACAGAGCGGCCGGTCCTAACCCCGAGTCCCTGGGGTGGCTGGCCCCACTCTGCACTAAACAGGTACAGGTACTTCCCTTGGTATTACGTACCCAAGAGACAGTACAAAACTACATCTCAGTTCCATTACTTTTTCTTTCCAGGAGTTCCACTCCTAATTCCCCGTAGGGTTCCAGCTCTTTAATCTCAGAACATCTTATGTTTCACTTTCCAGTTTCACGTTCTCACAATCCATGATCTCAATCATGTTTCTTTATTCATAACAGGCAGCTGTTAATTCAATTTACAGGCAGCTTTATATTCCTTTCCATTTTTCCAAGACTGCAGTATTATACATTCCACTAGTTTTTCCATCCTAGGATTCATGCCATATCCTAGGATCTATCATACAATCTAGTTTTCCAGCCCTAGAATTCATGCAACACCTAAGAGCTATCATATATTTCTCATTCCTAGGATTCATTCAATGTCCTAGGTTCTAGTTATGGTTCCATACTTTAAAAGGTTTTATTAATACTTAAAGCCACTCTAACAGGTACAACGGGAGTAATGGGGGCGTGATCGGGAATCCCGCGTGCCTCCGCGATTCCCAAGATTGCAACTGAAGGAGGTCCTATCACAAGGATCAAATACAAGGAGTGTCTCAAAACAGTGTATAGCTACTATAGACGGGTAGAGGAATTAATTCTGAAAAGAACGCAACTCGAATCGCGGAAAACGGAACCCGAACGGGCCCTAAACGGGTCAAAAACGACGACACTGTGCAAAATCAGACGTCCAGAACTTCTTCCATACGTCTTAAAAAGTGGATCAGAGAATTACCTATTCAGCGTGGTTTCCCAGACGTCCAGAAGTCTGCGGGGACGTCTGGCCTAGCTCCCAGACGTCCGATGGTCACCCAGGACATCTGGAGGTCGCTCCCGCCGTCTGGTACAACAGCCAGACGTCTGATTCGCAAAGGATGGCGAAACACCGAGCCTGCGCACACCCAACTCCCTCCCTCAGTATGGTCAGTCGACAGGAAGGAAGAAGAAGACGGAAAACTCACCTTTCAGACGTCTGGATGGTCTTCCAGACGTCTCCCTCGCCGTCTGGCTATCAACCCAGACGTCTGATTCTGGAAATTTTTCTAGAATCAGGGCGCCACTCGTCCTCGCGCGCTTGCTGCTCAGACCGCAGCAGTCCCTCCCGCGCCGTTCCGCGCCCCCTGCGCCCTCCGCCGGCTGGCCCTAGCAACCCCGGCGAGCTTGCCCTTACGGCAAAGCTCCGCTCTCGCATGCAGCAACTCCTCCGCGCCCACTGCGGCCGCCGCTGCCGCCCTCGCGCTCGCTCGCTCTCGCGCACAGGATGGAGAAGAGGAAGGGGCGGAGACGACGGGAGGGGAGGCGTGGCCTTTTTAAGGCCGCGCGAGGAGGAGAGAGAAGGAGCGAGGAAGGGTGTCTGCAGCCGTAGAGAGAGAGGGAATAACGAATATCCTGTCTGCGCGCTTAGGCGCGCAGACGACCCGCGCGTGTGGAAGATAACGATTTTTCAGACGTCTGGAAACGATCCCAGACGTCTGGATGTGATCCCAGACGTCTGGTCAGACGTCTGGGCCACCTCCCAGACGTCTTAAAAGACGTCTGGGGCACGCGCTCGTTACAATATAACAAACTCAAAGGAAGTTTCATCCCCGAAACTTGCGCCAACTAGAGTGTAGGAAAAGATGTCCAAATAACCATAACAAACTCAAAGAGGACCGAAGCCGGTTCGAAAAGACGTACCCGCGAAAAGCTTCGGGTACCACTCCTGCATTGCCGCCTCAGGCTCCCAGGTAGCCTCCTCGTTCCGCTGGCTCCTCCACAAAACCTTTACCAGGGGTACTTGCTTTCGTCTCAAACTGCGGACAGCTCGGTCTAGAATCTGCACTGGCCGCTCGGGGTAGGTCAGGTCGTTGCTCACCTCGACGCTCTCGTAACTCAGTACGTGACTGGAATCGGCTACGTACTTCTTGAGGTTGGACACGTGGAATACGTCGTGCACACCATAAAGCTGCGGGGGAAGGGCAAGTCTGTAAGCAATGGGTCCAACCCGCTCCAGGACCTCAAAGGGCCCCACGAACCTCGGCGCGAGCTTCCCTCTCACCCCAAATCGCTGTAAGCCCTTCATGGGCGAAACATGAAGGAAGACGTGGTCCCCAACCTCAAACTGCACCTCTCTGCGTCTCCGATCCGTATAGCTCTTCTGTCTGCTCCTGACAGTGCGGAGTCGTCTGTGGATCTGCTCAACTACCTCCTGACTCTGCCGGATCAACCTGGGGCCAACCTCCCACTTGGTCCCCACCTCAACCCAACTCAAGGGTGCCGTACACCTCCGTCCGTACAGAGCCTCGTAGGGAGCCATGTCGATGCTCGAGTGATAACTGTTGTTGTATGCAAATTCTGCCAGGGGCAGGTGCTCCTCCCAAGAGCCCCTCCAGTCTAGTACACAGGCACGCAAAAGGTCCTCAAGTGTCTGTATCGTGTGCTCAGACTGTCCGTCCGTCTGGGGGTGGTAAGCCGTGCTAAACCTCAACCTCGTCCCCAAGGCCTGCTGAAACTCAGCCCAAAACTGGGACGTAAAGCAGGTATCCCGGTCGGATATGATCTCTCGCGGAACTCCTTGTAGTCGTACCACATCACGGATATACCTCTCTGCCAACTGTGCTGATCCCAAAGTGACTCGGATCGGCAAGAATCGCGCCGTCTTCGTCAGTCTATCCACTATTACCCAGACTGCGTCGTGTCCCCGCTGGGTAACAGGTAAGCCCACCACCAAGTCCATGGTGATGCTCTCCCACTTCTACTCTGGCACTGGAAGCGGCTGAAGCGGCCCTGCAGGCCTCTGATGTTCGGCTTTCACCTGCTGGCACACTAAACACTGCTGCACGAACTCACCCACATCCCGCTTCATCCCTCTCCACCAAAACTCACGTCTCAAGTCGTGGTACATTTTCGTGTTTCCGGGATGTATGGTGAATCTGGAACCGTGTGCCTCAGTCAGGAGCTCTCTCAACAGCTCCTCGTCTCTGGGAACGCACAACCGTCCCCTCAAGCGTAGCACCTGGTCTGTGAAAGAGAAGTCCCCTGGGTCTCCTGACAGTACTCTGTCGCGCAAAGACTGCAAGTAAGGATCGGCCATCTGTCCTGTGATGATGCAGTCTATCAGCTCTGGCCTGGTCTGCCGTGTCACCGTCACTGCCCCACAATACCCTCGTAACTCTAGGGGTCGCCAATTGCCCACCTCCTCCAAAAGGCTCCAACTCTGTAACTGTAGATTGGCCAAGCGTGCGGGCGCCTTACGGCTCAAGGCGTCAGCCACCACATTGGCCTGTCCAGGGTGGTAGGAGATGCTGCAGTCGTAATCCTTCAGGAGCTCCAACCAACGTCTCTGTCTCATGTTGAGCTCCTTCTGGTCAAAAAGATATCTGAGGCTCTTGTGATCTGTAAAAATCTCGAAGGTCTCACCGTACAAGTAGTGCCTCCAGGTCTTCAGCACGAAGACAACAGCTGCCAACTCTAGGTCGTGGGTAGGGTAGGTATGCTCATGGGGCTTCAGTTGCCGCGAAGCGTAAGCGACAACGTGACCCCTCTGCATGAGCACACCTCCTAACCCCTACAAGGAGGCATCCGTGTACACAACAAACCTGCCACTACTGTCAGGGATGGTGAGCACGGGAGCCGAGGTCAACCTCTCCTTCAGCTCCAGAAAACACGCCTCACAGGCGTCTATCCAAGCGAAAGGCACGTCCTTCCGGGTCAACTGTGTCATAAGACGCGCAATCTGTGAAAATCCTCTGATGAACCGTCTGTAGTAGCCTGCCAGTCCCAGGAAACTGCGAATCTCAGTGACTGAACGCGGTCTCTCCCACCTGAGCACTGCCTCGACCTTGGCTGGGTCATCCGCCAAGTCATCTCCAGAGATCACATGACCCAAGAAGGTCACCTCCTTCAACCAGAACTCGCACTTGCTGTATTTGGCGTACAGCCTGCGCCATCTCAGAGTGTCCAGAACCATCCACAAGTGCTGTCCGTGCTGTGTCCGATCTCTAGAATAGATGAGTACATCATCTATGAAAACCACCATGAACTAGTCCAAGTACGGTCTAAACACCCGGTTCATCAGGTCCATGAAAGCAGCGGGGGCATTGGTCAGCCCAAACGGCATGACCAAAAACTCATAGTGTCCGTACCGGGTGCGGAAAGCTGTCTTGGAGACGTCGGTCTCCCTGATCCTCAACTGGTGGTATCCAGACCTCAAGTCTATCTTGGAAAACACCGTGGCACCCCGCAACTGGTCAAACAAATCGTCGATCCTCGGCAGCGGATATCTATTCTTGATGGTGACCCTGTTCAGCTGTCGGTAATCCACACAAAGGCATAGGGTCCCATCCTTCTTCTTCACAAACAGTACCGGGGCTCCCCAGGGAGACGCACTGGGCCTCACGAAACCTTTCTCCAAAAGGTCCTGCAACTGGGACTTGAGCTCTCGCAGCTCAAGTGGTGCCATTCTGTATGGCGTGGTGGAGATGAGGCTGGTCCCTGGTACTAGTGAGATCTCAAACTCGATCTCGTGCTCGGGCGATAGTCCTGGTAACTCGTCTGGAAATACGTCGGGTACTCTCTGACCACCGGGATGCTTTGGAAGTCTGCCACAGGGCTGGGCTCTGCCACCACACAAGCTAGGAAGCCTTCACACCCCTGACTCAAAAGTCTCGCTGCCCGAAGTCCCGAAATGCACCTGAAACCTCCGTCCACTGGCTGTCCGTGAAACTCGAAAGAAGGCAACTCCGGAATGGAGAAGACGATCTTCCTCTCAAAACAGTCCACCAAGGCGTGGTAAGCAGACAGCCAATCCATCCCCAGAATCACTCCAAAGTCTTCCATCTGTATCATAATCAGGTCAGCTGGCAGGCTATGTCCCCCGACGCTGACCTCGGAATCCGTGTACACCTCCTCAGCTACAAACAGCTGACCACTCGGACCTCTGATTACGAACGGATTCTCTAACAGTGTACAATCCTGGTCCAAACTAACTGCGAAACTGGCTGCGACAAACGAGTGCGTAGCACCGGAATCGAAAAGCGTGTAAACGAGTCTGTCAGAAACTGAAACCATACCTGCTACCACCGATCCCGAAGCTCTGGCGTCCCTGTGTGTTACGGCGTTGATACGCCCCTCAGCTCTAGGTGCGGACGAAGCAGCCACACTCTGCGTCAGACGGGTAGGTGCTGGCCGGTACCCTCCTCGCGACTGCTGTTCTCCTCCTCGCGCCTGGGAACCGCGGCCTCCTGCGCGCCCTCCAATGCTCTGCGCGGGGAGTATCTGCTGACCTCCTGCCCTAGATGGGCAGTCCCTCCTGATGTGGCCCGGCTGGCCACACTGGTAGCAGAGGGGAACCCGACTCCCGCCCTCAGCGGGTACCTGCTGTCGGCTAGGCGGGGGTCCGGTGCTGGCGACTGGCCCCTGTCGAGGTCCCCCAAAGGCCACTGATGGCCCTGCACAACGTGAGGGCTCTCCTGCGGACGCCACGTGTCTCCGTTCTCGCCGGCCCTGTGAGAAGTCTGGCTGAAAGGGCCTCTTCCGCCCGCCGTCGGTGTCTCGCGCGAACGGGTTGGTCTCCTCGTAAGTCATAGCTGCCTCTACCACCCTCGAAAACGTAGGCAGCTTCAGGGGTTTGGCATACCCCCGGATCGCAGGCCGAAGCCCCTCGGTGAACCTCCAAAGGCGCTCCTCCTCAGTGGCTACCGCTGTCGCTGCAAAGCGGGACAGCTCTAAGAAACGCGTGCGGTACGCGCTCACAGTCATCGTCCCTTGGCGGAGAGTGTGGAACTCCCGCCTCCTCTGGTCCTGCCACGTCTGGGGAAAGTACTGCTCGCAGAAGAGGGTGACGAACTGGTCCCACGTCGGCTCATCCCTCTCTTGTCCCCGGACCGCCCTCCACCACCGGTGTGCCGCACTCTCCAGCTGGTACGTGGCAAAGGCCACGCGGCACTCCACCGGGGGGAGAAGGGTGTCGAAGATCTTCTCCAGCTGCTCAAGCCAGTCCTCTGCCTCGGTCGGGTCCTCATCCCCCTTGAAGGAGGGGGGCTTCAGCTTCCGGAACTGTCCGAAAAGCTCGAAGTGGCGCTGTAGGGGAGGTGCTGGTGCACCTCCAGGCGAAGGTGCCTCATGTACAGAAGTGTCGGAGGAAGGTGGGGGCGGCAGCGGCCCATCCCCTCCCTCGTGTTCAGCGCCGTGTCCGTCGCGTGGTCCCACAGAGGACTCCCCCTCTGCAGCCCCAGGAGGAGGTGCTCGGGTCGGTGGGTGGAGCTCCTCTCGTACAATGTCTCGTATCAGTCTGGCGAGGTCCTGGGCCTGGATGCCCGGGAGTGGTGGCTGGTCCACCGAGACATCAACAACAGCACGTCCACCTCGCCGACCTCGCCCTTGGCCGCGCCCGCGGCCAATCTCGCCAGTCCCGCGACGAGGCATCTCCTGCAAGGAGACGCAAAACAAAACGGAAACGTCAAAACAGACGGTACCTAACGAAACTTCTAAGAGCTCATGTCAAGAGATATGTTGTGGTGGCTACTCTAGCTATAAACATGTGAATTGGTTATTTTCCAGTCAGTTGATTCACTTCTCGGGACAACCTTGCTCTGATACCATCTTGTAACGACCCGATTCTCGGGTCCCTACGAGACACGAGAACCGGACCAACTCAACTAATCCCAAGACCTAGTCGTCCAACGAGGAAGTAACCAAAAGAGCAGTAAAATAAACCACATTCAACATGAATATAACTAATAGTAAGAAAATACAGCACCAAGGAAAGAAACTACTACAGTATATACCACCACAACAGTAGAACAACATTTATCATATAACATGAACTGCAGGTAAGGAAAAGTACAGCGGAAACAAGAACTACTCACTACAATGGAAACAAAAGGGGTACAAAAGACAGTGGTAACTCTACTGTGTTGGTGCTAGAGCACCACGATCATTTGTTTTGATGATAACAAAACACGTGTTATTTAACATTTGCAATTTGAGTCCTAGATTTCAGGTCAATTGCAAATGTGGACGTGTTTAGATGAAACTCGAGCTCGCATCCAGGACGGATTGGAGGAGCTTGACGGAAAACAGACGAGGTTCGCGTGGAGCGACAGATTGAAGATAGAAGACAAGAAGAATAGGATAGATTCTTTTTAATCCTTTCATGTACTTTTATCTTTATTTTTCTTGCTCTTTATTTTCCTTAGAAAATTATGTTAAAGAGCCTCAAAGAACCCTAACAGTAGTCCTAGGAACACCGGCACAACCCTAGGATACTTAGGTTTTCTGTAGAATACTTAGAAAACCAATATAGGGCTCAAACAGCACTTCCAGACGTCTAATTCACAAATCAGACGTCTGATAAAGTATTTTAAGACGTCTGACTGTTGTTTTAGACGTCTGATAACTGTTAGGCTGGAGTTAGCATTCTGTCTGATGAAATCAGACGTCCAGACCTTAGTCCAGACGTCTTAGGAGACGTCTGATGGACTTGCCAGACGTCCAGATAGTGGACCGTTGGTTGGCTTAGCAAACACTCAACAATATGACCGTTAGAGCCTTATCAGACGTCCATAGGACTTACCAGACGTCTGATAATTGACCGTTTTTGCCTCGGCTGACCCACAATCTCTTCTCATAGATTTTCTAGCTGTTGCAACGTTTGGAAATCAATTCCCACAGTAAAAGTAGGTTTCCAGACGTCCAGACATAGTTCCAGACGTCCTGTATGTCGTCTGATAGACTTGAACAAAAACCCTGTTTAGATCTGATTCAAGTCAGGAGGAGACCCGCCCAAAATCAGACGTCTGACCTTTAAATCAGACGTCTTAAAGTGGCCTTCCAGACGTCTGATGCAAGAATTAGACGTCTGATCACCCTGTCAAATGTAATCATTGTCCTGATTTCGGCCTGATTCTCTTGGGCTTTGCACCCAACGGCTATAGAACATTTCCTAAGCCTTCCAAAGCCTTCCTAAGGCCTCTATAAATAGAGGGGAGCCTTTACACACCTAGATACACTAAGAGAAATACTTGGATACACTTAGTTACACACTTCCACACTCTTTTGTGTCCAGAAAAGATCTTGCTCTCTAAGCTCAAGTTCTACATCTTGAGAGCATCAAGCTTTGCGCACCCGCTCTCCCGCCGTTGTTCACGAGAGCGACATTGCGCCGTCGCGTGGCTCATGCACCGCGTCATCAACTCGACGCACTGCTTGCAAAGGGGAGTTTCCTAATTCCTATAGAAGCTAGGTTCATAATTACTTTGTTGGCTCTATAGGACTTGTTGTTTAATTTATCTTTGTTATTTAGTTGGGTATTCGCTTTGCGAATTCCCGTCTCCTTCGTGGGACAAAATCCTTCTCGTGGAGAGAAGGGGTTGAGGAACGCTACCCTCGTACTTGTAGCGTGGTTGTACTGAGGTTGAATCACCCTCATTTTAAAGTGATTCGGTTAGTGGATTTGATCAACTAGGTTGATCGGAAAATCCTAACTCGAGAGGGTTAGGTGGTGGTTTTCACCCGGCGGGCACGTGCACGAGGAGGGGCTCGGGAGCTGCAGAGGGCCGAGAGGCCGCCTCCCCGAGCCCCTCCTCATGCACGTGCCCGCCGCCGACCGTGCGAGCTCCGCCGAGCTCCCGAAGGTCCTCCAACCTCTCAGACTCTTCCTTCCTCTCTCTCTCTCTCTCTCTCTCTCTCTCTCTCGTCCCCTCACTCGCCCTCTCTCTCTCATCATTCTCATTCTCCCTCGCCACAACTGCACAAGGAGGATGTTGGAGGTGGTGGTGGTTGGTGGAGAGTGGCGTGGGAAGAAGAGGGTGTTGAGGAGGGTTTAAATAGAGGGAGGGTTGGGGTTTAAGGGTGAGGGGTGTGGAGGAGAGAGAAGCTCTGCACGTCGCCCGCGTGCAGAGCACAAAGGAACGTACGAAAATTTCCACTTTCAGACGTTTAGACCTGTGTCCAGACATCTAACTGAAACTCCAAACGTCTTATCACAGTAAAAAGACAATGGATCATTTCAATTTATCATGTAGTTTTATGATTCTAATTACAGATGCTTCATATATATCAAGCATTCTTTTTTTTATCAAAAATTAAAGCTGACCCTCTTGGGTTATGACGCACAAAATACATAACTATCTAGACTATACGTCCTTTTTCCTCTCAAGGGTATACTAATTTTGGTGCCATTAAGGTAAATAATCTCAATGTGAAACTTATCGCATAGTACTCATAAAACCAAGGGGTCATATCTACTTAATATGATCCGTGATCCTTTTAGTTTGGGATAAATCAAATTTCATACAATCAATAAAACAACAATTATAAATCAAACTAGAGTGACCAATATACAAATGCTAAAAACTTCAAACATATCACAATGATGCATGATTTTAGCAAATGAACAAAATGCCATGTCCATTTGTAACGACCCGATTCCCGGGTCTCTACGAGACACGAGAATCGGACCGACTCAACTAATCCCAAGACCTAGTCGTCCAACGAGGAAGTAACCAAAAGAGCAGTAAAATAAACCACATTAAACATGAATACAACTAACAGTAAGAAAATACAGCAGCAAGGAAAGAAACTACTACAGTATATACCACCACAACAGTAGAACAACATTTATCATATAACATGAACTGCAGGTAAAGAAAAGTACAGCGGAAACAAGAACTACTCACTACAACGGAAACAAAAGGGGTACAAAAGACAGTGGTAACTCTACTAGACCATACTCGGCCCAGCGTCCTCTGCAGCCACTGACCCTGGCTGCTCAACATATGGTCCTGAAAAAGGTAACGAGTGTAACACGTCAGCAAAACGCTGAGTAGAGTGGCAACTAAAACTAAAGACAACAGTAGAGTGTACAGTAGCTGTTATGTTCTATTACTTCCTTTATTCACATCTTTCAATTTTCTCACTATTTCATTTATTTCTCAGATCCTTTACTTGATCTCGAATGTTCCTCGTGGGAACGATCTTGATTGCAGTCTTTTCCAAAAAGTAGAAGTAGCACGTGGTGCTCTCCTGGCCAGGAGAGTCCCCCGTGGTGATCCTACCCTCAGTCAACCACCCCAAGGTCACTAACAGACGTAACGGTGACTACGGCACGCGCGATAAACGTACAGGTAGCTAACCCGTACTGGCACGCGGTCAGTCGTTTCCGTTAACGGGTGCGCCCAAAGCACAGCACGGAACCAGGGCAGAGCCCTCTCAGTAACAGGGGTCCAACCCCTCCACAGTAACCAAATCGGGGCCTTGCCCCTCCACAGTCCGCGCACCCTCGCCTGACTACCCTGGTTTGCCCCAGTGGGCCTAACAAGTCGGTGAAGGAGGCTAGCAGAACCCCGGGACCCGTGGGGTAGCTAGTGCTCTCCTAACACTAGTAGCTCTCCTCGGTACTACGTACACGAGGGCCAGCAAGTCGGTACAGAGCGGCCGGTCCTAACCCCGAGTCCCTGGGGTGGCTGGCCTCACTCTGCACTAAACAGGTACAGGTACTTCCCTTGGTACTACGTACCCAAGAGACAGTACAAAACTATATCTCAGTTCCATTCCTTTTTCTTTCCAAGAGTTCCACTCCTAATTCCCCGTAGGGTTCCAGCTCTTTAATCTCAGAACATCTTATGTTTCACTTTCCAGTTTCACGTTCTCACAATCCATGATCTCAATCATGTTTCTTTATTCATAACAGGCAGCTGTTAATTCAATTTACAGGCAGCTTTATATTCCTTTCCATTTTTCCAAGACCGCAGTATTATACATTCCAGTAGTTTTTCCATCCTAGGATTCATGCCATATCCTAGGATCTATCATACAATCTAGTTTTCCAGCCCTAGAATTCATGCAACACCTAGGAGCTATCATATATTTCTCATTCCTAGGATTCATGCAATGTCCTAGGTTCTAGTTATGGTTCCATACTTTAACAGGTTTTATTAATACCTAAAGCCACTCTACCAGGTACAACGGGAGTAATGGGGGCGTGATCGGGAATCCCGCGTGCCTCCGCGATTCCCAAGACTGCAACTGAAGGAGGTCCTATCACAAGGATCAAATACAAAGAGTGTCTCAAAACAATGTATAGCTACTGTAGACGGGTAGAGGAATTAATTCTGAAAAGAACGCAACTCGAATCGCGGAAAACGGAACCCGAACGGGCCCTAAACGGGTCAAAAACGACGACACTGTGCAAAATCAGATGTCTAGAACTTCTTCCATACGTCTTAAAAAGTGGATCAGAGAATTACCTGTTCAGCGTGGTTTCCCAGACGTCCAGAAGTCTGCGGGGACGTCTGGCCTAGCTCCCAGACGTCCGATGGTCACCCAGGACATCTGGAGGTCGCTCCCGCCGTCTGGTACAACAGCCAGACGTCTGATTCGCAAAGGATGGCGAAACACCGAGACGGAAAACTCACCTTTCAGACGTCTGGATGGTCTTCCAGACGTCTCCCTCGCCGTCTGGCTATCAACCCAGATGTCTGATTCTGGAAATTTTTCCAGAATCAGGGAGCCACTCGGCCTCCGCTCGCGACGCCGCCCGCGTCGCACCACGCGCGCTTGCTGCTCAGACCGCAGCAGTCCCTCCCGCGCCGTTCCGCGCCCCCTGCGCCCTCCGCCGGCTGGCCCTAGCAGCCCCGGCGAGCTCGCCCTCACAGTAGAGCTCCGCTCTCGCATGCAGCAACTCCTCCGCGCTCACTGCGGCCGCCGCTGCTGCCCTCGCGCTCGCTCGCTCTCACGCACAGGAAGGAGAAGAGGAAGGGGCGGAGACGACGGGAGGGGAGGCGTGGCCTTTTTAAGGTCGCGCAAGGAGGAGAGAGAAGGAGCGCGGCAGGGTGTCTGCAGCCGCAGAGAGAGAGGAAATAACGAATATCCTGTCTGCGCGCTCAGGCACGCAGACGACCTGCGCGTGTGGAAGATAACGGTTTTTCAGACGTCTGGAAACGATCCCAGACGTCTGGACAGACGTCTGGATGTGATCCCAGACGTCTGGTCAGACGTCTGGACCACCTCCCAGATATCTTAAAAGACGTCTGCGACACGCGTTCATTACACCATTTTAGAAACTAAGTATACCATCTTCTTAACTAATTTTTCTATTAAAATATGAAAGGAGTCAAATCTTAAGTGATAAAGACCATTCAATATTGACATGAAGATAACAAACAACAAGCATGTTTGTAACAAGGGAGCTCATAAAATTTGAGAGAGAACTAAGCAGAAAACTTGAAATACAAGATTTAAAGCCTATAAATTTTTGGAAGAAATATGTTAAGTAACCACAGTTAAGATATTAACATTTTAAACTATGGGAGCATCCTAAGATATAAAATACTTCTGGCACATGTTGACTATTCAAATTATAAAGGATATAGAGTAACTAGCATTTAGCCACATACCTTTCCGCAGAATCAATCATATATTTTTTACTCCAAATGCACGTATTTCACATGTCAGAAAAGATCCCACCATTTTCACAGAAAAAGTCATTAGAATTTATTGGGTAATATATTATGATAAACTTTTCCAATGTAATTTTTCAACCTATTTATAATTGGTGGATGTGAAAAGCTTGTGGTGCTACAAGAATGTGTCTTTAACATAGAGATTTTTTTTTTTTTTTGAAAAAAACATAGAGAATTTTTCATCTAGCTTTTACTTAGGACTCAATCGTGTACCATAATTATGAATGGTTTTTTTATTTTCTGTATATACAATTTATGTTCATACTATACTACAAGTGATAAGTATAAAAATAGGCATGCATTGGTAGGATATGGTGCCAACATCCTGCCCCCATTAACCCTCACTTAAAGGCAAGTATGATTGATGATTGACGATCAATATAAGTCCAATGCACGTGCCTTGTTTGCACTTGTGTAAAACAAATATCTACAACATGTATAACATACATTTTGTAACAAAATGTGCACCAGATGTACCAATACAAATATTTAGTGGACACACCGATACATAACATAAAATAATTTTACCCTACAATAACAAGAGAGTTATGCCACAATATTACCAACTGCATAACAATAAGTAATAAGCATGAGTAAAAATACACAAAAGTTATAGGATCAATATTTGCAGTTTCAAACTGTGACCCCTCTATCAACAACTACCAAATGGGCCATTTATAAAGGTCGTATTTGAGTTGCATGTGATATGAGGAAGTACGTCTTTCCTCGTATTAATAATAATCTCTCAATTTAAGGGTTTTGGTGTTTGATTTTAATATTATTTTGATAACTTTTTAAGTCTATATTTGAGAGGTATATCATGAAAATATTTATATTTTGATGTTAGATTTCGATGATTCCAACATCCTAAAAAATAGCTTATTTCACAGGTATGCTAAAAAATTTTAAAAAATAATAACAAAAATAATCAAAATGATTAGAATTTTAAGAAAATCATAAGTTTAAATAGATTTATTTAATAATAAGAATGCTATACCATAATATTCATATTCAACATGTAGTCAATCATGTTCAAGATCAAGAATCAAATATTAAATAATTATAGCTTAAATTGAATTGAGGCGTATGTGCAAAGATAAAATATTTAAGTATAAGTTGCAAAATTCACATAACAATTCATATTGCTTAATATCTATAGTGGTACCATGGTTCAATAATTGTTCACTTTGAAGTCTAAGTCCAACATCTTAAGATCTAGGCATCATCCACAATTATAGTAAACAATTCCAATCATAGTCCAAAATGCATCATGTGCTCAAATATATGTCACAACCATATAATAAAATCAATTAGCAGTTGTGACATTTCTTTTATTTATGTATGAATGAATATTTGGCACCTACAATTATTGAATATAGTTTCCATGTTACTAAATATGTCATTTTCTTCCATGGTCGTATTAAACAAAGCTTAATTATATCTCTAATCATTACTAATGTGGAACCATAGAAGCAATTCAAATGCTTGAAAACCTCCAAAAGTCAAATGACCTACCAACTTTTCAAAAAAAAAAAGTCAAATGATTTACCAACGACAACTACCTTAATTCACATACCCAATCTAAGCAAGCACACATCTTATCAACCTCCATGAAACCTAAGGACATGACATATAATTCGACAAATCTAGACATTATAATTCCATGAAATTCACATGCTATTGCATCAAATCCACAAGGAGCAAAACCACTCATCAAAATTTCGTTGGCATGGTCGAAATTTCCTTAAAATGATCAAAATTTTGTTAACATACTTGTAAATCGAAACCTACATCATGTCCAAAATGTGGCATTTTGCTAACATGTCGATGACAATTTTGTTATGACTCAAAATCCAGATCCAAGCTCAAATCTAAACTAAACATATTAAGATAAACCCACCGATACTTGTTGAATACAAATTAGGTGAACATAGCCTAAAAATGAAAAAATATACATTTTGGTTAAACTCAGTTACCTTTCAAATAAAATCTTCTTCGGAAGTGTCATATTGGTATCATTAGATTGTGTTCATCATCTCCTTATTGATGAGGTTAATTTTGGATAATTCTAAGTTATGTGGTAAAAATTATGTGAAAAATAAGTTAGCAATGTTGGAGGACATTTACATTAACAAGTATGATATGAATTTTTAATGCTAATTATCTATTAAATGTTTATTAATATTATTTTTACTTTCTTATTTCTTTACCGTAAAGGTTCTTAAAGATAATGGAGAGAGCACGGTTTGAAGAAGGGATGGTATTTTCATGACATTGCAATGAACACAACTCTAACGGCTGGTGAATGGATAGCAAAGAATAACGGAAGCGAATTTGGAGATAAATCTTATTTTTTAATAGGAGAATTAGACTTGATCTGTATTTTTTTTTTTTTTGTACGAGGCCGTGTCTGTTTGAAGGATAGTGTTATTTCAGATAGAATTAAAGTTAAATAAGTATAAAAAAATATTTAGTTGGTAAGTTTGTAATAATCGGTAGAATTGTAATAAGGGAAGCTTATAATAATTGGGATGATAGTTTTATATGAAAAGAAAGGGAGTTGGTGGATTTTGATCTGATGGTTATGAGATTTTTTTTAAATATAATGGGCCTTAGCTATTAGGTAAAGTTATTTGAGTTAATAATAACATTATAGATAACATATTAAATATAAGATACGTTTATCTTTGATGAATGGATAAATTACAAAGTAATCTAATGATGTATTTAAACGTGGAGTTAATGTAACGTAGCATATAAGGTAAATTAGTAATTAATTAATTTGTTTAAAAGTAGCCTAGAAATATAATTAATAAAGAAGTGGAACTAATACAGATTAAGGAAGCATAGCAAACTACAAGAGTTGTCATTAGGTTTTTCTCTTGTAACATGTTTGGCAATCTCTCTAGTCATGTAGTAATTGACATAGACATAATAAATATGAATTTTTTTACCTGTTAAATTCCCATAACAACTGTCATTAACCATGAAATGTAAACAAGATAAGCCTTTTACACAGTAATATATCTATTATAACCAATGGATTAGGTGTCAAAGTTCATAATAATGTGGGTGTGGCCCTATATCCCACGCAAGGTCCATTTAGGAGGGTAGGGCGAGTCAGTGGCACGCAACAGTCCGAATGTATTGTGAGAGTTTTGTCATGCTTCATGGTAATGAATGTGTGCACTTGTGACAATGATTTGCTTATGTGGATGTGCGAGATATACACATTCTATTTTCCCTTGATAACCCCAGTAAAATGAAAGTCTTACGGAACCGTCATTGTTGCTTTCAACAATATGGTTTAGAAGTCGCATAAGGTTATGTTCTCCGAAAATGTGGTCATTGTAAGGTCGTGTGGATGTACTTCATACATGTGTAATAATTGGAACGTAAATTCTACTGAGTTCATAGAGGTACAATGCTATAAGTTCCATACCACAACATAGAAAGAAACGTTCTACGTTAAAAAGAAGAAAAGGGAAATAACTACTCTAGAATCATGCCAACAAGATTATACTCTAGGAAGCAAAGGCCATGAAGGCATTGAAAGCGCTCCTCAACCTATGGAAAAATTTGCTTGTCATTCAAATGGAACAAGTACGATTTTATGAACTGAATATGATGAGATTTAGAGGTACTTACATGTTCATACTGACAGTGTGCGTGAACTACTATGACTTGGTAAGCACACTAGTCTCACCTCCAATCATCTTGTTGTACAAGCTCCTGAATAAGTCAGTACGTATCCCGAAAATAATTTCACCCTTTGTAGAGCAAATGAATGGAAGGGTGGTAGTTTGTTTGTTGGAAAAATTAGAGTAAAGTTTGCTACCATGCCTCATGAGTGAAGTAGTGGTTCCTGTATTTCCCCTGCCGTTTCCTAAGATACAAAGAATGTAGAAGCACCTGTTGCTGCTTCGGGGATAAGAAAATGTAAAGCATGCTACACACAATTTAATGTAATATGTCAGTAATGAATATAAGTTTCCTTATGTAAGTAGAAATTTTTATAGTGTAAAATCCATACAATGTGGTAACTTAAGTTAAACAACAGTAGTTGACTTACATGTTCAGCTATTAATTGTGTTAACTTAAAAACATAGACATTATGCACTAGTACGCGTTCTGAAGAAACTATTAAACACCGCAATTTCCATTCGTATATGGTGAAAAATAGCAGGTAAAAAGATAAATCAATTCTTATAGTAGCACCATAGTGATATACATCTAGATGAATTACCAAACTTGTAAGTATAAATTGACTATATTAATGATTGAAAGAGTATTGTTCTTCCATGTGTCAATGAATAAATATACAAATTAAGGAGTAAAACATAACTTCTTGAGGGTTCTTTCTCAATTATAATTTCTAAACAATTGAGAACATAATCTTTAAAGTTTATTTTTTTCACAGTTTATTTCTCATAGTATTTTTGAAATATCATTCCAATATTTGTTCATTGACATTGAATAATTGATGATTAATCCTAACTATCCATCAATTAATTGTAAACTCGACAATATTGACCATTTCATCGCTTGCATAATTTATGATTGTAATTACCCTCACCTTTAGTCCCACAATTTTGGAATTGAATATGTTGTAGACTGTTACTGTGAAAGCCGTCACTATAATTGTTAACTAGTAATTGTGGAAGGGCTCCCCCGTATGTATATGTATACACACACACACAAATGCATACACAAATGCATATAATGCAAGAAAGATAGAGCTTCAGAGGCCCATTGGTGTGGCCTATTGGGGTGTTAGGTCATGTCTTGTTCAACGATTTTTTTACAAAATTAGCTTAAGTCAATTTAAGCAATATTTCCGTCGACAATTACAATCATAAAATTTTCTCTAACTACCCTAGTCAACAACATAAGAGAAATGTTCAGTAATCGCCTACGTGGAAGGATATGACCAATAAGGCATGGTGATAAGCAAAATGTTGCGTCATCCTCAACATCGAGGGAGGGAGATGTGAAATAAGGCATTCTTAAAGGCATGTCGGAAATCACATAAGATATGGTGGTACAATATCCCACATGAAAACTAATGGAAAGGATAGTTCCTTAACCACTGCAATTTCTCAAGTATCTACGAATAGATGAACAAACTTTGGTTACAATAATATAATTATAATTTTGTACTTCTCACCAATAGTAATATTAAATGTGTGTACTTACAATGGCGGATGAACTACGTGGTACAACAAGCAATCAGATTCTTCATCCCAAATCCACCATTTTTCGTTAACCTTCTTCCATATAAATTCATATATATGTAGCAACCTTATCCACTCTCTTTTAACAGTGTCTCTACTAATTCTCCTCCCATATTCGAAGGTAAACTTATTAGCGACTGATGAGACACTCATCATGATCTCTAATTACCCCTAATTAACTAGCTATGGTTATGAACATATAAGGATTAATTATATAATAAAGGATATTTAGTCAAGGTCTTTAAAATAAGTTTAAAATGACATTTTATCATTCAATTAACATTATTAAAAATTTAGTTAATAATTGGACTCGAAATCCTATTAATCATTCCCTTAATTAATAAGTTAAGTAACTTAAATTTAATGTAAACCTAAGTATATAATAACTTAAGTGATTTTACTTAATCTAATAAATTAACCTAAAAAGGTCAAAAATGTAAATTCAAGTTGAAAACATAAAATTTACCTTATTTACTAACATATATAAAAAGTTGAAAAAGATCTAAATTAAAATAAACCTTCAAAACCTGAGTTTACAATTTGGTCCTTAAAATTTATTACAATCAGGTCCTTATTTCTCACATAGGTCCTTGAGTTTTATTTCATTTAAGTCCCTTTTCGTCTTCTTCTTCTTCTTCTTCAACTGAATCAACGGCTGGCGGCAGAGAGTCACGCCACCACGCGATTACTGCCCTCCTGACATCATCCTTCTTTGTCCAAGCTCTTGCAGCTTGTGCTCACCACCTCCACTTCATCCACCGGTCTAGATTAACCGGGAATCCTATTTTTCAGTGGGAGATAACCTCACCGTTGTCAGAGACGACGCCGGAGGTTAAGCTCCTCAAGCTCCTTCTTCGGCCAGACCCCGCCATTCTCTTTGCCGTCAACTACTATAAATACCCCCTAACCCCTCTGATTTCACTGAAGTTGGCTCCCTTCCCTCTTCTAACACTACAGCCGACCCAATAGGCTATTCGTCCAAAACTCCGGCGACTTTCCATTTCAATATCCGACTTCCTCCATCCATCTTAATCAGCCGAGGAGATCCGCCATGGTCTGCCGCATCTCTAACACAAGCGCCAACCCAAGGAATCCTCCGCTCCACCTCAAATCCGCCCGTCAGAGATCTTTCTTCCACCCTCTGATTTCGTCGTCCGCTATGAACCTTCGGTGGAACCCTATTGACCCCTTCGTCCAGGTAATAGTAGATTAGGAGTAGGAGTAGGAGTAGGAGTAGGCTAGCTTAGTTAGGTAGTTAGTTAGTTAGAATAGTTGTAATTTTAGAATTTTAGTTTCATCTTCTCCGACTCCAGCGAGCTCCTTGAGCTCGCCAGAGTTTTAATCTTGTCTTTTTAATTCACTGTCCACCTTCCTTTAACCCTCATAATCATTTCTAGCACATTTAATCGTTTAATTGATCACCTAATCGCCTAATTCACATATCACCACCACCGACTACTATCACTGTCCATGGTGACAGTAATGGACTTAATTCCACCTTCATAAGGTTGTCCATCATTTACCCATCACTTATAGACCCTAATCGACACTATAATACATATTATTATCATTTATAAATTAAACGGCCAATCTTAATTAAGCTCCTGAGCTTACTGTCAATGACGGCTCAGGAGCAGTTCAAACTATTAATTAACTATATAATTATAACTGCTAACACTTGTTGACTTGTTTTAACTGCTCAATCAAGTGGTTAAACAAGTCTTGAGCTTATTTTTTAAAGAAATGAATTCACAGTCAAATCTTAATTCTAATGGACAAATGAAGAATTAAATATGATTATGAGGTTCCTTGCAACCTCAGGATCCTTTTTAGATTAAAAATGGTAAGTTTTAACAAATCTATGTACACTTTTCACATTTTCTGGACTCACCGAAGCTCCGGCGAGCCAAATTTGTATTTCAACCTCTAGAATTTGTTGAGAAGCTCCACAATGATTCAAATATGATCAATGAATAACTTAAGGATATTTGTTTGAAGATTTAGCCATTGGAGCTGTAGAATGAAGTTCATCTTCTCCAACTCTAGCGGAGTTGGAGAAGTCTGATAAAGAGATTTAAGAAGCATTGAAGGAACTCAGAAGCTTCAGTGCAATGCACTGAAGCTTTTTAAACCCTTAGAATACTGTAACAACCTCTAATTTTCTCTGACGAACAAACACCTTTTGAAGCTCAGGCGATGAGCCTGTAACCCTAGGAATATGAGTTAGAGCATCAATCTGAGAATCTGATTGAGTTTCTAAGGTTAAGAAGATCTTATTCGAGGCTTTGATTTCCTGTGGAGAAGCTTTTAACAGAAAGTTAAACTTTTGTACCTTCACAGTCAAACTGAGTCTGATAATGGAGTTCTGAGCTCGAATTGAGGTATTGAGGAGTTTAAATGGATTCTGAGGGCTTGTTGAATGGTCTAAGAGAGAATAAAGTGAGCTCAGATGAGTTATTGTGTGAGAATTTGAACTCTGTCAATTTGGGTTACTTTTGAACCCAAACTTATAGCAGTATCATTTTGTTAAGATATGAACTTGAATCCTGCCCAGATAAGACTGTTATAACCCTTAGAATTAGTTTAAATCAATCAGAGATGTTTCTTTGTGTCTGTTCATCCATTTAAAGTTTGAAAATTCAAACTCTGAAGCTTTCAGAGAAGCTTAAACCTTCTGTACACTTTCTGAAGGTCTTGAGAGCTTAAAACTTACTCTAACAGATGTGGAATAACTTGTATAACCTGTACAGACATTTAATTAAGATAGAAAAGTCCATCTAAGGACTCTGTGAAACTAATAACCATTTCCAGGCAATAATAACCCGTAGGAACCCCTGATTTTATCTTTCAAATTGAAGAGGAAAATATCATCTAAACCTTAAATTGACCCTGCAATTATGTAGATCTACCTTAGAGCTTTCTAACAAACTTTAAATCACTTAAAACGGAGCTCTAAGCTGGGAGTTATGATCATTTGAAGTTGGGTCTGGAAGGGGTTATGATAGTCCCACATCGCTAGTTTCTGAGCACACGCATGGGGATAAAACGATTTTGTTACATTGGCTCTTCAGTCGTCAGCGCTCAGCGCGTTGGTTACCGATCTGATCTGAACATTCTGAACATTCTGAGCATGAGCATGTGTGTGCAGGCTTGTGTGCCTGCGGGTGTGCGCCCTTGTGGGCGTGAGCGAATGTGCCCTGGGAGGGCAAGAGGCCTGGGAGGTTGGGTTGAGCTAGATTGGCTTGAGACTATGAACCGATATGAAATAAACTGAAATCGAACCTAATTGAGATTAGGCAAGGATCGAGTAAGGTCTGGTCCCACCTTGGTCTCAGGGTGCTGTGTATCCTCGAAAGGACTTCGCCACAAATAAAATAAATTTTGGTTAAAAAGTAAAAAAAAAATCCGGTTCAGCTGAAGGACTTAAGGAAAAGAAGAGCCGATGGTTAAAATGCTAAGTGTTGAGCTAAAGGCAAAGGAAAGAAAGAACAGGCACGAAAAGAACTAAGAGAACAGGCACTAAGGGAAGAGAAGAAGGCAGGAGAAGACTAAGGGAAAGAGAATAAGAGACAGGAAGAGAAGAAGGCAGGAACAGAATAAGAGAGGTAAGAAAGAGAGCTTGAGATAGAGAATACAAGAAAATAAAAGAAAGAAAGAAGAAGAGAGAGGCTGAAGAAATAAATGAAGAAAATCTTTTCTTGCATCATTTTAATTACTTTTTGTTCTTAATTGTAAAAGGCCATGTTTTAATAGAACAACTTTTATTGCGTTAATTTCTTTTGAAATAAAATTGGAAAACTAACATGTTTACTTGTTAATAAAGTAGATCATTTGAGTAAATATGTTTTTCATATGGAATTTTGTATATTCTTTATAGTTTAAATATTTTGGCAAAATTCATACTTTAAAATCAAACTAGTTATACCTCCTAAACTTATAAAGAAATAAAAGAGAATTGGTGAATTTGGAAAAATTATTATACCTCCCAGTGAACGACCTAGACTCAACCAGTAAAAATTTTTAAAATGTTAGGTTAATTCGACCCTATACTACACAATCGACACAACTTCGAGTTAACCTAAGTGGCTTTTTCTACTCCTAATTAAGTAAAATTAACTTAATTACTGAGTTAAGTGAAAGACACGCATCATTTTAATGGTTTCTCCCAAGCAGGAAAAGTAATGATATATCCATATATGTTATTGTCTTTCTCGATATGTTCTCGCAGGCATTTTATAAGAAAAATGTCATCCACAATAGTGAAAAGAAATTCCATTCTAAGATAGTTACATAAAAGGACATGCTAGTAAGTTAACAAAAATAATTTTTGTATATTAATGAAAAGGAATTATATTGTAAGTTACTAACATAACAGTACATGGGAGTAAACTTACGAAAAGAATCTTTTTTTAGAAAGTTAACGATAAAGATTATCAATGAAACTAAACGGTATAATTAAATTTTTTCTAAGAAAAACATTTTGGGTTTAAGACGATTGAAACGTGACTTCAATATTGTGAGAACAATTGCATACTTCTATAATACATGAATGAATTTATCATCATTTAAGTGCATGATCCACTATTTAACATGTGAAAATAAACATTCAATTAGAATGAAATTCATTCGTCTTTTCCCATTACATTGAAAATTCTACATGAAATTACCATACACATGTTTGATTTTTTTCTCCTTATTCAATCTGTACTTCCCATGAAGTCAATTATTCAAGCAATGAATAAAACACAAAAGAAAATTGGGTATGATTTAGTAACAACTTCAATACAGCTAACTAAACTAGTTACATTACCATGCATTACATAAAAACATTCTCCTTAACCATCGCACTTCCTTACTATTACAATACGTTACATAAGCTAAAAGTTCAAACTTCATAATGTAGAAGAAAATGTCTAAAATCCCAAGATGATAACCCTCTGTAGCAACTCATACTAGACATATCTTCATCATTGTAATCACTTGTAATAGTCAGGTAACTGTTGCGAGGAGTACAATATTAGTAAGGAACGAATGACAAATATAATTTTCATGCAAAATGTGGTCTACAAGGATACTTTCCTGCTCCCAGCCCAGGACTGTAACATATTGTTATACCATGCCCCATGTAAAATGGGTGGGTTAATAAAAAAGAAACATCTCCTTCAATGATCTCCATATTAACTTCAACCGAGTTACTGGAACAGGGAATTTAAACTTCAATGAGAACTCATATAGAACGAGAGACCAAATATATGAGGAGAAACAACCACCAAGCCAGTCACCAAATTCCCTCCTTTGAATCAGTGATAGCAACATGAAGATCTAAGCATCATTTATGTGTGAAGTCATACTACAATATTAACCATTCAAATAAACGTAAATGAGAAGAAAGTAACAGGTACCCTCATTTCATATTTATAAAGTTCTTAAGACATTATTTGCATAATAATATCTACTATGAAAGTAATTTACGATACAACATTAGTTTATGCTATTACGAAGATATATCAAATAAAGTAATTTACAATAACATCATTATAAATGTAAGAACCATTAGCACAAAAATAACTTTCACTCATAAAAGGAGGTTTTCTATATGTTTTCTCACTTCTAAAATGTTAATGTAACATGCCATGATGTCTTGCCTCAAGGAAGCAAAATATGTCTCATACTTTCCTTTGGCAATTTCCCCCTTGCATGACATGTAAGGTTTTTTGGGGGCTTCGACCTATATGAAGAAGTCGTATACACCAAGCCTACAAGTGTAAAACTATTGTCCCTTATTCCATTCCTTTGACGATATCCTCATAACATCAAGGCCTTGGCAATTGCAATTTGGCCCTCTCCTACTACATGATGGAGACGTTCCATCCATACTTGTCTGCATAATTTTTAGGACAATGGTAATCGGAAGCACTCCTATACACTGGATGCACTCCTCTTCCCACACCATCGACCCCTTACCCCCTCACCCAAACCCCCTCCCCTTCTCCCCTCCTCCCTCCCCCTCTCTTCCCATGGGAAAATAGGAACGTGAGTACTTCTGGTGCCTTTTCATGCACGACTTCTCCACGAAAAGGCACGTTGAAGGTCTATGAGTCCTTTCAGTCCTGCCTTCGTGAAGATAAAGGGAGGAAGGAAGGCAGACAGACACCATTCGAAGGTGTGATCTCGTAGGGAAGGTAAAGTATGATAGCATGTCATATTCATTTCTTCGTCGAAAATGGAGTGATGACAGAGTTGCGGTTGTTTTATTCAGAGAAGTCTTCGAGTGTAGTTTGAGGTCAAGTGCCAGCGGAGAGATCACGTTTGATAAGTTCACAGGTATAAGAGTGTGTTCATGTTTTTCGATTTCGAAATAGTGACTCCATCTCCTCACAATTCAAGTCGGTTGCGCATTTTGAAAAGGATCGGACGAGGAGGATGAGCTCTTGAGGAGAAAGGGGGGAAGCGCAAGGGAAGGACAAGAGAATCGGAGGAGGAATGCACTGAGAAGGTATCTCCTAAAACGTACTTCTAGTTGGACGTTTTTGAAATTGGAATGAGTGTGAAGATAGGTCTTTCGATCGGTAGTTGTTTCCCTTGTTTCATCGTATTTGGATTTGAGCTCGGAGTTCTTTTACAATTTGAGGTCGGAGGAAATGTAGAGTTGGGAGAAACCAGTGTGTAGTAGTAGATGTTGGATGAAGATACTGTTCGAATGTTTATTTTGTACATTTTGTTAGGATGAACGTTGAGAATGAAGAAGTTGCATAGGTGAGAGAGAAGTATTATTGGAAGTGCATCGTTTTAAAAATAATGAACGTGTGATAACTTGTAATGTAGTTTCTGTATCTTCATTAGCTATGTGGGTTAATGTTGCACATTTAAGAAATTAACGTCTTTAACCATATGGACATTTCTTCGAAAGACACACGCCATTGTGTGTTCAATACGATAGTTGGGGGAGGGGGATAGTTGAAAAGTTTAACATAGGAGAACGTGCATCACTATGAGGCACATTTCACATGCTTGACATGATGGGTCAGGGTGAGTGGTACGATTCCGATATGCCAAGAATCTTCTCTACATGTGGTGGACGTGTCGAGGTGTGTGCTCGGCGGTCGTGTAGCGTAATGATGATCGTTTCACGTGGTTGACATGACCACTCGAAGATAAGTTGTAAGAGTTGGATATATTTGGGGTCTTTGATGTGGGTAGACGTGATTTATTAGGTTAAGAAAGAACGTTTACGAAAACGTAGTAAACAGAACAAAGTAGTCAATCCGAGACATTTGTGGGATAAAGAGAAACGTGCAAGAAATCGTAGAAATAGAATGTGTGGGATTGTGTAGGATGGTCGAGGTACATGTAGAAATGTCTATTGTATGTCATTTAATTTGGTGAGACTTATAAGAAATTTGATATAGGAAAAAAAGAATTTATTCTTTATTTATGGTTACAAAAAATATGTTACATTGTAAAAAATTAATAGAATTAATAGATATGTTTGGGCGGACATATGAGATGTGTTTTTTGAGTACGTGCATCATTTTGATCGTGGATTCATGTGCTTGAAAAGATAAGTCGGAGATGACATTTACGAGTAGGATACGATGTAGGATTTGACTGACACACATGTTAGAAATAAGATGTTAGAAAAGATGCAGTAAACGGAGGAACATTTTCGGATCGTAAATGTTTAGTAGGATCTAGATGTCCAAAAAGTCTTGATGAAGGCACGTTAGTAAGGGGTTACAATGCGATGTTCTATATTTTCATGGAAGGTATGTGTTGAAAGTAAGACATTCTGCATGTACATAGTATAGTATATGTAGGTGTTGTAGAGAGTTTTTGTTAATAGTAGTAAATTATATCATCATTGACAGTAGACCATTTCCTTGCAGAGATATGGACCACTGAATTGTAGGTGAAGGGTTGAAAGCGATAATGAGAGGAACAAGTGTCTATTGCAAGTGTAAGATGGTTTGTAAACTACACATTAACGAATGTAGGTGTACTATTTAGGATAGCCATCCAATACATTGAGTTCATTACAAGTGCGAGGAGGTTGGAATGGTATGTCCTTTAATTATTGTCAAAATTTGTAAATTATAGGTACTGATAAGAACGAGTTGGTTACAGGAAATTGAGGACGAGAAATGTGATGTAAGGGAGAGCATTTGGTTGTCCACTGTCATACCAAGTACAGGTTCAACACTACAATCCTCTCAGCTAAGGGATATCTTGTGGTTCTTAGGTGATTATATTGAGACTGGAGGGGGAGAACCACAAGATGGAAGGACAAATTGAAGAACTTCATGAGAGACTATAGTACAAGGAGTGCACCATTGAAGACCTTCGCAATGAGAAGAAAGATTTTCGTAGGAAAATGCAAGGCATCTTAGGCATGTATCATGACCATAGTATAATGTGAGGTCGTGGATGGTTAGCGGCCGAATAGGATGTTGGATTTGAGAACCTAATTGCAGCAATTGGGATCAATTGTTATATTGTGATATAGGAATTCATGTTGAAATCAGTGAGATTTGGGAGAGGTTTTTAGTCCTATATTGGAAGTGGATAAAACTCTTGGTGGGTGTAAAAAACTTCTGCCTCCCATGGCTTAAGTAGCAAAGAATGAGAGGTGGGGCTGGGGACCAAGCACGCACGCGCGTGCTCCCCGCCCCGTCTCGGCTCGAGCTTGGGCTTAGGTGAGAATCAATTTGAAGCTTAGAACCTGGACTTATTTTGTTACGGATTTTTAACCTCACGATTTTGACCTAAATTGGTCGATCAAAATGTAAAATTGGTTGACCAATTGTTTTGGTTGATCAATGAATTTAGTTTGGTCGATCAATTGGTTTAGTTGACCAATTAGTGAAGTTTGATCGACTAATTTATTTTGGTCGATCAATGAACTTAATTGGTAGATCAATTGCCGTGTTTCCATAAAACAGGAATTTCCTTAAACATCTGGCCATGGGCTCTATATAAGGGTCACGAGGGGGCTCCCATTTGACACACAACAAGAGCAGAAAAGCTCTCTCCACTCTCTCCCTCGTTCTTGTCTCTCTTTCTTGGTGCGTTCGCTCGATGTGAGATTGGTAGAAAAATCTCCAATCCCCGCACCAAGAACTCGTAGTGCCCGTACCGAGTACGGAAAGCTATCTTGGAGACGTCAGTCTCCTTGATTCTCAGCTGGTGGTAACCTGATCTCAGAGCTATCTTAGAGAACACTATGGCATCTCTCAACTGGTCAAAGAGGTTGTCGATACGAGGCAGCAGGTACTTATTCTCGACGGTGAGTCGATTCAGCTGTTGGTAATCGACACAAAGTCGCAAGGTACCATCCTTCTTCACAAACAACACAGGGGCTCCCCATGAGGACGTACTGGGCCTCACAAAACCCTTCTCCAACAGGTCCTGTAACTGTGACTTGAGCTCTTGCAGCTCAAGTGGTGCCATCCTGTACTGTGCAGTAGAAATGGGGCTGGTCCTCGATACTAGTGAGATCTCAATCTCGATCTCACGCTTAGGCGGTAGTCCTGGAAGCTCCTCTGGGAAAACGTCAGGGTACTCGCAAACCACCAGGATACTCTGAAAGTCGGCCTCGGGGCTAGGCTCTGCTGCCACACAAGCTAAGAAGCCCTCACACCCCTGGCCCAAAAGCTTCGCTACCTGAAGTGCGGAGATGCACCTGAATCCTCCGTCCACCGGCTGATCGTGAAACTCAAAGGAAGGCAACTCCGGTATGGAGAAGACTATCTTCCTCCCAAAACAATCCACCAAGGCGTGATAGGCAGACAACCAGTCCATCCCTAAGATCATGCCAAAGTCCTCCATTAGGATTACAATCAGGTCGGCGGGAAGACTGTGTCCCCCTATAGTGACTTCGCAGTCGGTAAAGACCTCCTCTGCGACGAACAATTGTCCACTTGGCCCTCTAATCAGGAACGGAACCTCTTACAGTACGCTGCCTAGCCCCAAACTGACGGCAAAACTCGAGGAGGTAAAAGAATGTGTGGCACCAAAATCGAAAAGAACGTAGATTAATCTGTAAGAAACGATAACCATACCTGCCACCACAAAACCTGATGCCCTGGCGTCTCTGTGTGTTAGGGCATTGATACGCCCCTCAGCCTTGGTGCAGATGAAGCAGCCACACTCTGGGTCGAGCGAGCAGCAGCTGGCCGGTACCCTCCTCGTGACTGTTGTCCTCCTCCACGTGCCTGTTGACCGTGGCCGCCAGCTCGGCCTCCATCGCTTGGTGCGGGGAGCATCTGCTATGCTCTAGCCCTAGATGGGCAGTCCCTCCTGATGTGGCCCAGTTGGCCACAATGGTAGCAAAGAGGGGCACGGCCTCCCCCCTCATCGATCTCTACTGGTGGCTGGGGGGGGGTCCGGTGCTGGCAGCGGGTCCCTGCCTGGGGCCCCTAAAGGCCACTGGTGGCCCTGCAAAACGAGACGGCTCTCCTGCGGCCGCCGTGTGCCTCCTCTCCGGACGACCTTGTGAGTACTCTGGTTGGTAGGGCCTCTTCCATCTGCCATCAGTGTCTCGCGTGGTCAGGTTGGTCTCCTCAAAAGTCATGGCCGCCTCAACCACACGAGAGAAAGTGGGCAACTTCAGGGGTTTCACATACCCCCGAATCGCAGGTCAGAGCCCCTCAGTAAACCTCCACAGGCGCTCCTCAGTAGATGCAGTTGTCGGGGCAAAGTGTAACTGCTCCAGGAAACGTGTGTGGTATGTGCTAACTGTCATCGCCCCCTGACGGAGAGTGTGAAACTCCTGCCTCCTCTGGTCCTGCTAGGTCTGCGGAAAGTACTGCTCGCGGAAGAGAGCCATGGACTAGTCCCACGTCGGCTCTCTCCCCTCCTTGCCTCTAACTACCCTCCACCACTTGTGGGCTGCACTCTCCAGCTGGTACGTGGCAAAGGCCACGCGACACTCTACAGGAGGGAGGAGGGTGTCGAACACTTTCTCTATCCACTCCAGCCAGTCCTCTGTCTCAGATGGGCTCTCATCCCCCTTGAAGGAGGGGGGCTTCAGCTTCCAGAACTAGTCGAAAAGCACGTGGTGGAGCTACAACGGGGAAACAGGTACACCTCCAGGCAAGGAGGGCTCGTGCTCAGAAGTGTCCGAGGGTGGTGGGGGTGGTGGAGGATCACCCCCTCCTCCTCCAGCTCATACGGTACTGCGGCGGTTCCCTTGTCCCACGAAGGACTCTCCCTCCACGTCCTCAGGGAGGGGTGGCTGAGGAGGCTGCTGGAGCTCCTCCCATACGATATCTCGGATCAGCTGGGTGAGATCCTGGGCCTGGATGCCCAAAAGGAGAGGTGGGTCAGCTGGTGCCTTAGGTCCGGCACATCTGCCCCTCCGACCCCGCCCACGGTCACGTCCGTAGCCTACCTCAAGAACTCCCCGACGAGGCATCTCTTACATGGAGATGCAAGAAAAGAGTAAGAACAGTCAATGATAACAGATTACATTAAGAGATATGACTCGAAGCGAATATCAAAGCGATACGTTGTGATGGCTAGCCTAGTTCCACGCATGTGAGTGACTGTTTTTTAGACCATTTGGTTCATTTCTCGGGACGACCTTGCTCTGATACCATCTTGTTATAACCTGATTCCAGATCCCTACAAGACCCGAGACCAGCCCGCCTCGACTAATCCCAAGACCTAGTTGTCTAACGAGAAATAACCAAAAGCAGAAAAAGAAATTCCACAACCACAACTACAATATAACTAAGGAGAAAACAATAATACAGAGACAGTGAAAGAACCAAAACGGAATGTCTCATAATAGTACAGGCTATCACAACTAGTACAGCGGAAAAGTAACTGAAACAGTATTACATATAACAAGATACTCACTAGTACAAAAAGAAACGTGCAGGAACAGAAAACGTCAACAGCTAAGGCTAGGCTTGACTGGGCTCAGCTCCCTCTGCAGCCGGTGGTGTTGGCTACTGAACTCCCTGACCTGAATAAGGTTATAAAATTTCGGAGTCAGCGAATGCTGAGTAGCATGGTGATTAAGTCATTTGTATGCAATTAAGACAAGCAACTAATTAAGTATTAATTTTCATTTAGCTCAACCAAGTAACTCTAATTTATGTGCTCCTTTGTTCATCTAGTCTTCTCTTGATCTGATTTGTTCCTCACGAGAACGATTTTGATTGCAGTCTTTTCCGTGATGTAGGATGTACACGCGGTGCTCTCCTGGCCGGGAGAGTCCCTCGTGGTGATCCTACACCCAATCAACCACCCGTAGGTCACGGCCGCAACGTAGTGGTGACTACGACATGCGTAATAAGCGCATGGGTAGCTATCCCGCACTGGCACGCGGTCAGTCATTTCCGCTAGCGGGTACGCCTAAAGGTACAGCACAGAACAGTACAGGGCCTTACCCTCTCGGAATAGGTGATGTTGGGTTTTTATCATCAATTTAATTTATTTTATTACTCAAAATTTCAAAAATACTCCAAGGTCGAACTCAGGAAACAATACTAAAATGTTTTACAAAAAAAATGTAGAGAATAAAAGTAGAATTTGTCTTCTCTTTTTCTTCTTTTTTCTCCTTCTTTGTCCTCTCTCTTTTCATTTCTCTGTCTTCAGACGTCTGATTTCAAGAATCAGACGCTTTAAGTGGCAACTGCTACAGTGCATGTCTTCTTCTTCTTCTTCCTTTCTTTCTTTTTGGCTGCTGCTGTTGCCGCTTCTTCTTCTCCTTAGCTTTTTCTTCTTCTCTTCTTTCCCTTTCTTTCTTTTTGGCTACTGCTGCTGCCGCTTCTTCTTCTCCTTGGCTTTTTCTTTTTCTCTTCTTTTTCTTTCTGCTTGGTCTTTCTCTTTGTGACAGCTCCCTCCTTCTTCTCTTCTTCTTTGGCTCTTTTCTTCCCCTTCAGCTCCTACTTCTGCTTTCTTCTTTTTCTTCCTTTCCTTCTGCACTGTGCTTCTTCCTCTTCTCTTCTTCTTCTTCAGCTCCTACTCCTTGGCGCAGCTAAGTCCTCAACCTCTGCCTCTTCTTCTTCTTCTTCTTCTTCTTCTTCTTCTTCTTCTGCTTCCTCTTTCTCTTCCTCCTCCTTCTTCTTCCCTACACAGGCACAGTTAGACAAAAACCTACCCCTACCCTCCCCGCGTCTCTCTCTCTCTATTTCTCTCTCAGGTCACAGCTCTCCCAGAGCCAGCCGGGTTATCGGGTCGGGGACATGCGCCTGGGACCAGGCCCACTGGCGTGCAGTGGTGGGCGAGGTGTGCACAGGTAGGCGGGTCAAGACCAGGTCCGCATAGCTTGGGGTCGTGGACGAGGCCGAGTGGGCAAGGGACCTCACCCTGTGTAGTAGGAGGCGATAAGCCTATTTCAAAAATTCAATTTAAGCGCCTCCTCCTGTTTGTCAGCTACCGAGGTGGGACTAAACATCCCACCTTTGTTGTGTGACCGCCTGCATCAGAAGTCTCCTCAATTGGCGAGGCTGCAGAGTCCCTTGACGCCAATTAGAGGCTTGGACGCATGCGCGACTCACTTCCGCACTGCCTGGGGGTCTTTCCTGGAGCTAGTGAGATCCAAAGCTGCTTGCAAGCTTGCTCCAAGCTCGGCGTCAATGGCGGCGGTGGCTCTGGACCTGAAAACATGAGCACGGCCTTGCAGCCCTATCAGAACACTCAGCAGGCTTCGCCAGAGCACGGCGAAGGTAGCTCGGGGGTCAGCATGGCGTGAAGACGCCTATGCGTGTGTGCGTGCAGGTGGGTTTGTTGGGGGGGGGGGGTTCCAGTGGGTGGCGCGGTCAATGAAGAGGGGGGAAGTGATCAGGGAGTGATCATGGAGCTTCTGAGGGGTTTAGCGAGGTGGATGGAGGAGTGGAATGGCGAGGTCACCTCGTCGGTGGTCTGCCGTAGGTGTGGATGATGGTGGTGGTTGGCGACTATCGAGGGGTTGAAAGAACAAATTAATAAGGGGGAAATAAAGAGGGGAGAAAGGAGAACTTATCTGGTAGGGTTGGAGCGAAAGGGGGAAGGCTGATGGCGAGCGGCTAGTACTGTCGTCGTCGGAGACGAAGGTGCCAGGGGGAGGAGACAACGACGAGGAAGAGGGGTTGGAGAGCTCGCGCTGGTACGGTGCAACGCGGCGGAGGACGACGGAGGCAGCTCTACCATTGGTACGGTGGCAGAGCGACGAGAGAGAGAAGGAGTCGCCAGAAGCTCTGGCAGTCGGCCGGAGTTGGGAGGAGACGAATTGGAGGGGGATCTCAAGCCAAATTGAGCTTGAAGGATGCGGCGTGGTGTGTCGCTCCTTAAATAGGAAAAGGACGGTCGAGAGGCGCGCAAGAGGGGTAGGGAGGTCACGCCGAAGGTATGGCAGACCGGAGACCCATACCTCTCTCGCGTTCGCACGAGAGATATGGCGTGCTTCAGGGCATGGGGAGCAGCCCATGCGGTGGTAAGGGGCTCCGCAGGGAGCCCCCTTTCAAATCTGGGGCCGGCTCCCCATGCAGATGAGGCACCATCCTCCGCGCAAAGTCGCCGGAGGCATGGCCTTCTGCTGCGGGTGGTAGAGGGACCGAAGTGAAGAAAACGACAAGGAAGTTGAGCAGGTAATTGGAAGGGTTTCAAAAAGTTGAGGGTCAGAAAATAATTTTGAGGACCAAATTGCAAAGTGGGTCAAGACAACATTTTCTTAGGTTCAAATTTTGGTATAAACCTAATTTTTACCTAAGGAATCCAATGGTGAAGTTTGATTTTATGTTTGACCACGTTTGACTGAACATTTTGCACAAAAACCTAAATTAGGTCAAAAATTAGATGCGGACCTCAATCTAGGTCAAAACAGGTTCCAAAGGCCAAATTGAATGTTATAAACCTTAGGGGATATTTTTCTATGAATTTTAGAGGATTTAGTATATTTTTATCTTACCTGAAACTTCGTGAATTAAAGTGGGTTTGTTTTAGGGTTGTAGAATGTCATTTAATTCATAGATTTTGCCATAATCCTTTTCAAACCAAACCATCCCACTTTTTCTCTTATTAAGTTCACTTGACCTATGTATAGACCCTTAGAAATCCTGTTGATGCACTGCAATGGTAAAATTACAGTTTTACCCCCTGTGTCATGTTTTCCTCTCAGATTAGTAATTCCCTGAATTAGGCCTTCCTTTAGGTTATGTAGGAGCTTTTATTCATTTTATTAGGTCAAAATGTGCTAGTTAGGGTTCATGATGAGGTTCTCATCAACAGGGGTCTCTCCCCTCAGAACAGAACAGGGGTCTTGCCCCTCCACAGTCCGCGTACCCTCATCCGACTATCCCGATTTGCTTAGTGGGCTTAACAAGAGTCGGTGTAGGGTGGCTAGTTTTAACCCTAGGCCCCTTGGGGGGGGGCTAGCTCCCTCCCTACACTAAGTAGCTCACCTCGGTACCATATACACGAGGGCTAAACAGAAGTCGGTGTAGAGTGACTAGACCTAATCCCGGGTCTCAACCCAAGGGGTGGCTAGCTCCCCTCTACACTAAAGGGATAGTTGCTCTCCTTGGTACTGTGTACGCAAGGGCCAGCTCACTTCCCGTTTACTTACTAAGTTCTTTCCTTATACAAGTTTCATTCATATATCAGGCAGCTCGTGTTTTTCTAAAGAAAGCATCACATCAATAGAATAATACATTTGCTAACAAATTTGTTTAACATGCATCTCATAAAAAGATAGTGTAGCTTGAGCAAGATTCGTTCATTTCTACCCTAGAGTTCATTTCATGCCCTAGGGTTCAAGTAAGTTATTCTAAACATGCACTTAGTTTTATTAAATCTTGATATTAAAGCAAACCACTCTATCGAGAAACATGAGAGGAATGGGGGCTAGAACCACAGGTCCTATTTTTGCTCAACTAGATGGAGACCTATATAATTGACCAACCACGTCAAACGAGTCCAAAATTTGATACAATCGACACTAACTTGTAGAGAAACTCAAGCAGAAAACAACAGTATTTCATTTGCGGAAATCCGATTCCGTTTGGACCCTAAACGAGCCAAAAACAGGCATACTGTCTAAAATTAGACGTCTGGGACTAGGCTCAAACGTCTTAAAAGACGTCAGAACTCACCCTTGTTTCCTGCAACATCTTCAAACGTCCAAACCCCTCAGCAATCGTCTGAGGGAAGTCCCAAACATCGGACTCTCCTTCCGGTCGTCTAGGAGTACGGTCAGACGTCTGGCGATGTGCCCAGACGTTCAAAAGTGCCTCAAAGGGCGCACCGTGTGCCTTTCCAATGCTTTGCACTTGCGTACGCACGCGCAGAGCCAAAATTGACTAAAAATTTCCTGCAGTAAGGCCTGTATGGTCGGAACCCGTGCAGAAACACCTACCTTGACACTAAGAATGCTTTCAAACGTCTGGCTTCAGCTTTGGACGTCCCTCTGCTACTCCAGACGTCTGGGAGATGCACCAGACATCTGATATTGGAAAATATCCAGTACGTAGAACTCTCTCGTGAGCTGTCTCCTTCATGAGCTCACCTACAGGAGCTGCTGTAGTGTCTGCAGCGGCTGTAGGAGTCCAAGGCTTCCGCCCGCGAGCTCCTCCTCTTCACACACGTCCTCGACTCCTCCCACACGAGCTTCTCCGAGCTCCCGCAACTACCTCGCGAGCTCCTCCCCTTGAGCTCCTCTCACTCTCTCGCTCCTTGCTCACACTCTCCTCTCCTTCTCCTCCGCGTCTCGTCCCTCTTCTTCCCCTCTACTCGCTACACTGGGGGTGGGAGAGGAAGGTGGCTGCCGGCAGGGGGGAAAGGAGATCGAGGTTGTGGCTGGTGGTGATGGGGAGAAAGAGGAGGGGTTGGGTTTAAATAGAAGGCATTTAGGGTTTCGGGGAGGAGGTTAGAGGAGAGAGAAAATGCATGTGTGTCGCATGCGCGCGAAAGGCATAAACACGTACGATTTTCCCTACTTTCAGACGTCCGACCAGGAATCCAGACATTTGGACAGACGTCTGGTGAAAACTCCAGACGTCTTATCCAACTCAAGAGCGGCGGGTCATTTCACCTATGAAGACTGGATCACCTCAAAATGTGACTTCAGATAATCTAGCCACCACATTTGGTTCTATTCCTAATCAAGTGGAAATGATGTCTAATGTTAGGGCTAACTCTTCTCGTTCTGAACCCAATCAAGTAGAAGAATCTGAACCTAGGAGAAGCAAAAGATCAAGAATTTCCAAGGATTTCGAAAGTAATTTTATTACTTACCAAATTGAGGGCGATCCCCCCACTTATCGTGATCTATGGCTTCTTCTGAAGCTAAGTGATGAGAACCTCATCATGAACCCTAACTAGCACAATTTAATCCAAATATGTGTGAAAAAGCTCCTACAAAATCCAAAGAGAGTCTTAACTCAGAGAATTCTGAGTTAAAGAATAAAATAAATCATAAGGGGTAAAACTGTAATTTCACCAATGCAATATGCGAACAGGGTAATTAAGGATCCAAACACAGGTCAAATAAGCTTAACAATGAGGGAAGTGGGATGATCTGATCTGAAAAGGGTTATAACAACTTCTAGAAATTAAATGACATTCTGTAACCCTAAAATAAACCCACTTCAATTCACGAGGTTCGAGGTAGGATAAAAATCAACTAAACCCTCTAAAATTCATATAAAAATATTCCTTAGGGTTTAGAACCTTCAATTTGGCCTTTGCAACCTATTTTGACCTAAAATGAGAACCATGTCCAACTAATGACTTAATTTGGGTTTTTGCACAAATTAACTGGTCAAACATGGTCCAACCTAAAATAAAAATTTGCCATTAAAATCCTTAGGTTCAAATTAGTTTGGTATAAAAACTTAGGCCTAAGAAAAGACCATCTTTACCGACTTTACAAATTGGTCCTCTTAATTTACTTTTTGACCCTTATCTTTTAAAATTCTTACATTTAGGTCCCTAACTTCTCATCGTTCTTTGCAAAACGGTCCTCCTTGCCATTTATGCGCAGCAACATACCTCCGGTGACCTTGCGCGAAGGATGGCGCCGCACAGGGCAGGGCGGCCATCCTCTAAAACAGACAGGGGGTTCCCTACGACGTCCTCTGTCGCAAGGACCAGCCCATGACCTCTGCCATCAACCATGCCTCTCATGCGAACGCACGACAGGCATGGGTATCCTTTCCGGCCACTCTCCAGCGAGGCTGGCACGTCGCCTCCTCGGTCCTCTCTCCACGCCAAGACCTTTATAAGGAGCGGTAAGGTCTGCCGACTCCTTCAAGCTTCCTCTGGCAGAGAAATACCCCCCATTTCATCTCTTCCCCCTCCGGTCAGAGCGCCCGAGCTTCCGGCAATACTCTCCTCCTCCTCGTCGCTCTGCTACCCTACCTGCAGTAGAGTTTACTCTGCCCTGTCGTCCGCGCTAAGCCGTACCAGCTGGCGCCCTCCGACCGCCTCCTCGTCGCCGATACCCTCCTCCTGGGCATCTTCGTCCTCAGCTCTGGCAGGCATGAGTCGGACGCTTCCCTCTCCCCCTTCGTCGAGTAAATAGGTACAAAGTTTCCTCTCTCTCTCTCTTGTATTTTCCCCTACTAATTTGTTATTTCAACCACCCGACCGCCACTGTCCAACTCCATCTTCCCCATCTCCGGTCGCCTTCTCCGGCGAGGCCATCCCACTTCCATAGACCAGCCCAGAGGCTCCCCCTCACTCCACTCAACCGTTCCCCCCTCTCCATTCACTGCCAATCACCACCCAACCAGCCCCCGAGCAAACCCATTTCAGCGCACACATTCTGACCTAGGTCCACCACCACAGGCGCTCTCGCGCCTCGCCGACCACCGCACTGCCTTCGCCGCACTCCGGCGAAGCTTTCCACGTTTTCTGACTTGGCCGAGAGGCCGTCACTGTGTTTTCAGGTCAGCACCCCCTCACCGCCATTGTCGAGCTGCTGCAGCTCCTTCACTCGCAGCTTCAGGCATTCTCTAGCCCAGGCAAGAGTCCCAGGCAGCGCGAACTGACTCTGCGAAGGCATCCAGGCCTGCAATTGGGTCGCAAGCCTCGCAGCTGCCCCAATTGGCAGCAGCTTCCTCAGCTGCGAGTGCGAGATCTGCGCGCCCACACTTATATTGAAAACGTGTATCGGGTTGGTTGCCTTCGATACACAGGGGTCAGGTTCCTCTCACCCACACGCAACGTGCCACGCGCTCGCTCGCCCTCGCCCGCACTCACTCCCCGCGGGTCTGGGCCGAATCGGACTACCCGACCAAGCACTCCTCGCCCACCACCGCACGCCGGTGGGCCTGTCCCAGGCGTGCTACTCGAACCCGATACCCGGCTCTAGGAGAGCATTCCTAAGAGAAATTCTGAGAAAGAGAGAGACACGGGGAAGGGGTAGGGGTAGGTTTTGCACTGACCACTGTGTGTGCGCGCAGGAAAGAAAGAAAGAAAGAAAGAAGAAGAAGAAGCAAGCTAAGGAAGAAGAAGAGAGGAGGAGCGGCCAAAGCCTTAGCCACACTGAGCAGCTGAAGAAGAAAGGAAGGAGAGGAGCTGAAGAAGAGAAGAAGAAGCCTCACTGTAGCAAACCCATAGTTAAGTCGTCTGAGCATCAAGTCAAACGACAGAAGGGCAGCGACCAGAGCGCAAAGAAGAAGAAAGAAAGAAAAGAAGGAAGTAGAGCAGAGAAAGAAAACAAGAACAAGGTAGGCAGAGAAAGAAAAAAGAAGGCAGGAAGAAAAGAAGAAGAAAGAAAGAAAAGAAGGAGAAGCAGAAAAGAAGAAGATCACCACAGCCGCAGAAGAATAAGAAAGAAGGCAGAAGCCTTTGCTGCGGCAAGAAAGAAAAGAAAAGAAAAGAGAAGAAAGGAGAAAGCAGAGAAAGAGAAGAAGATCAGAGAAGAAGGAAAGAAAGAAGAGGAAGAGAGAAGAAGAAGAAGCCAAGAGAACTTTTGCTCCCTCTCTCTCTCTCTCTCTTGTTATTTTTGTAACATAATTGAGAACTTTTACTTCTAGAATCATAGTTGCTCCCTGAGTTCGACCTCGGGAAAACTTATTATTCCGAGTAAAAATTTGTAGTAATCTGGTAGTTGTTTTGTCATATACTACAACGATTGTAAACCCAATAAACATAAAGACGCAACAAGACACCCTACCAGCACTAAGCACTGGAAAGATGCCATTAAGAATGAGATTGACTCAATCATCTCTAATGACACTTGAGAGTTGGTTGATTTACCTCCAGGGTGTTCTATTATTGGGTGCAAGTGGGTGTTTAAGAGAAAACTTAGCCCTGACGGATCTATTGAAAAATACAAAGCTAGGCTTATTGCCAAGAGGTTCAAGCAAATGGAAGGAATCAATTATTTCAATATTGATTCTCCAGTAACTAGGGTAACTACTATCTGGATGCTTATTGCATTAGCTTATATTTATGTCACTATCCACCAAATGGATATGAAGACCACCTTTCTTCATGGCGATCTTGAGGAGGAGATCTATATGGATTAGCCTGAGGGATTTGTAGCACCTAGGAATGAGAAAAAGGTTTGCAAAGTTGTTAAATCTCTCTATGGTTTGAAACAAGCACCCAAGCAATGGCATGAAAAGTTTGATAAGACTATACTATCTTTTGCCTTTATAGGTCATAAATTTGACAATTGTGTCTACTCTATGATTAAGGGTGATATGTATATTGTCCTATGCTTATATGTAGATGATATACTATTATTTGGATCAGACATTAGAATTGTGAATGAAACTAAGTTGTTCTTGAGTAGTAAGTTTGAGATAAAGGATATGCGTGTTGCAAATGTGATCCTAGGCCTCAAACGGATACTGTTAGTAAAGGGGATAGCTATTTCTCAATCTCAATATGTTGAGAAGGTTCTTGAGAAATTTGACTATGAAGATTGTAAGGCTGTAAGCACTCCTTTTGATTCATAAAAAACTCTCTATAAGAACAAAAGCGAAACGTCTGTTTCACAACTAAGATATTCACAGATTATAGGAAGCCTGATGTATTTGGCTAACCGTACTAGATCGAATATTTCTTTTTTTGTGTCTAAGTTAAGTAGATACACAAGCTGTCCTGACCATACTCATTGGGATGCCTTAAACCGAGTACTTAGGCACTTAAAGAGGATTGTTTCCCTTAATTTGCATTATGGTAAATATCCTCCAATTTTGGAAGGATATAGTAATGCAAGTTGGATCGGTCAAATGGAGGATTCTAGGGGTTATGGTGTTACAAGGTAAGTCTTTACCCTTGGAGGCGATCCAGTCTCTTGGCAGTCTGCAAAACAGACCATTTTAGCCCGATCTACCTTTCAGGCTAAGCTATGTGCTTTGGACACACTGGAATTGAGGCAGAATGGCTAAAGGGACTTCTTACAGAAATTCCTTTGGTGGGTAAGCCAATTCCTGTGATATCATTGCATTGTGATAGCATAACTACTATAGCAAAGATTAAGAATTCAAAGTTCAAATAGAAAATAAGGAGACATATCCAAATCAGACTCAAGTCTGTAAGGGATTTAGTGTCTCAAGGAGTGATTGCTGTGGAATTTATAAGATCCAAGGATAACACAGTAGATTCGTTTACTAAAGGACTTGATAGATCTTTAGTCCTTAAGTCTAGGATTGGGATGGGACTGAGACCCATTGGGAGTTCGTCCGCAGCAACAACCCAACCTAATTGAATGGAGATCCTACAAAGTAGGTTCAATGTGGTAACAACAAGCTATATGAGAAACTGGTTGGCACTCATTGTTAGATGCTTTTGCATCTGAGTCCAATCCCTCGAAACCTGAGTGCCTTAAGCTGCAAATTTAGGAAGAACAAAGGCTCTGAATGGGTTCAAGCCTTTATGGCAAGATGTGAGCAATGCATCCTTGGAGAACACCACCTATGTGAGTGTTACTATGGGCCGCAGGTAAGGGAATATGGTCTTTCCCGATTACACTCATGAAACAAGAAAGGGTTCACGGCCTTTAAGAGCACAAACCCTGAAGACTATCACCAAGAACTTCCTCCTGTTGTCACCACTATACACCCCACATCAAAGGTCTAGAGTTCAAGACTAGTTTCACTTTATTCCTGTGGTGGTGAAGGTGAATGACTTAGGTAAGGGTCCAAACTGGAAGATACCTTTACTGAAAGTAGAGTGTGGTAGCCAAGGAATTTATCATTGAATTTCAACGATGAATTTGTGGGGATTATTAGATTTAAGAGCCTAATTGTATCAATTGAGATGCAATTGTTATATGGTGACGTGGGAATTTATGTTGAAATCCGTAAGATTTGGGAGAGGTTTTTATTCCCATACTGGAAGTGGACAAACCTCTTGGTGGGTGTAAAAGGCTTCTGCCTCCTATGGCTTATGTAGCAAAGAGTGAGAGGTGGGGCTGGGGACCATGCAAGCACGCGCCCCGCCTCAACTTGGGCTCAGGCTCCGGTGAGAATCAATTTGGGACTTGGTACTTGAACTCCTTTTTCTATGAATTTTTAATCTCACGATTTTGACATAGATTGGTCAATCAAATTGTAAAATTAGTCGACTAATTATTAATTAATTTAGTTTGGTTGATCAATTGGTTCAGTCGACCAAGTAGCTAAGTTTGATCGACCAATTTGTTTTGGTCGATCAATGAACTTAATTAGTCAATCAATTGCCATGTTTCCATAAAACAAGAATTTCCCTAAATGTCTAGACGTGGGCTCTATATAAGGTTCACAAGGGGGCTCTCATTTGACACACAACAAGAGCAGAAAATCTCTCTCCACTCTCTCCCTCTCTCTTTCGTTCTTGTCTCTTTCTTAGTGCGTTCGCTCGACATGAGATTGGTAGAAAACTCTCCAATCACTTTTTTCGATCTTGCGCAAGAGATTGAGAGATTCATGAGAAGTTTGTGGTTGATCAAGCCATTCAGTTGGCAGATCAATCGGGAATTTGGTTGGAAGCCAAATTATCTCAGCTTCGTTCTCTTGAGATGGTTTTCAAGGATGTCCAAGATCGAAGTGCGCCGAATCTTGGAGGTGGATTGGTGACGAGTTTTTGATCCTCGCCAAGTTTGATTAGATTTTATTACTCAAATATTTCAAAAATTCTCCGAGGTCGAACTCAAGGAGCAAGCTTGATTTTAAAAGCACAAAAATTTACAATTTACAATAATGTACAGTTAAAAAAAAAAACTAGAGAGAAATAAAATGTTTCTTCTTTTTTTCTTCTTTTCTTTGCTCTCTCTCTCTCTCTCTTTACTTTCTTTGTCTTCAAACGTCTGATTCTAGGAATCAGACGCCTTAAATGGCGTAGCTACAGTGCGCTTCTTCTTCCTTCCTTTGTCTGCTGCTACTCTTCTTCTCCTTGGCTTTTTCTTCTTCTCTTCTCTTCGGCTACAGCTCCCTCCTTTGGCTTCAGCTCTCCCTCTTCTGCTTTAGCTCCTGCTCTTTCTTCTTTTTCTTCCTTTCCTTTCTTCTTCTTCTTCAGCTTTTCCTGCTTGGACTTCTTGGCTTCATTTTCTTTAGCTTGCTTCTCCTCTTCCTCTTCTTTTGCTTTAGCTCCTTGGTGCGGTTAAGTCTTCGGCAGCTTCTTCCTCTTCTCTTCTTCTGCTACTCTTCTTTTCTTCCACGTCCTCTTCTTTCTTCTTCTTCCTCTTCCCTTCACAGGTACCCGGTTAAGCAAAACCTACCCCTACCCTTCCCGCGTTTTTCTCTCTCTCCATTTCTCTCTTAGGTTCGCTCTCCCAAAGCCTGCTCGGGTATATGGGTCGGGTATACGCGCCCGGGACCAGGCCCACCGGCATGCGGTGGTGGGTGAGGTGTGCTAGGCTTAGGTAAACGGGTCAGGCCAGGTCCGCGGGGGGTGGTCATGGACGAGGCCGGGTGAGCGAGTAAGAGGACCTCACCTCGTGTGACTGAGGCGATAAGCCTCAGTCACTTTTTCAATTTATGCGCCGCAGGGCACCTAAAAACTCACGAGGTGGGACTAAACGTCCCACCCTTCTATCTGTGCGCCGCAGTTGAAGGCGTGAGCAATTTCAGCACCAGCTGAGGTCTTCGATGCCAATTGAAGACCTGGAGTTGTGCGCGGAGGTAATCCGTGCAACCTGTGCCCGTGTCCTAGGGCTACGGAAGCCTAGAGCTGCTTGCGAGCTTGCTCGAAGCTCGACGTCAATGGCGGCGAGCCTTCAAACCTGAAATCATGCAAACGGCCTCGTGGCCACGTCAGAATGCTTAGGAGGCTTCGCCGAAGCATGACGAGTGTACTGCGGGGGTTAGCGTGGCTCAGAACGGCCTAGGCATGCATGCCTAGGTCAGTCTGAGTCTATGTGAGTGGGTTTGTTCGGGGGGAGGAGACAGTGGGTATGGCGGTCAGTGGAAGGTCGCAAGATGATCAGTGGGTGGAGGTGAAGCTCAGGGATCAGTTGGCGAGGGGTGGAACTGTCTGTGGTGGTGAAAAGGCCTTGCCAGAGTTGGTGGTCGGAGGTGGAGATGGTGATGGTGGACAGTGGATTCGAGGAGTCGAAAGATCAAATTGACAGAGGGGAAATAAAGAGAAGGGTAAGAGGAACTTAACTACGAGTCCAGAGTGAAGGGAGGGTGCGGAGGTGGCGAGTGGCTTGTGCTGCCATCGCCAGAGATGAAGGTGCCAGGGGGAGACACCGGCGACGAGGAAGAGGGGTTGGAGAGCACCCACTGGTACAGCGCGATGCGGCAAAGGATGGCGGAGTTAACCCTGCCAATGGTACGGTGGCAGGGTAACGAGAGAGGAGAGGGAGAGTCACCGAAAGCTCTGGCAGTTGGCCGGAGTTGGTGGGAGACGAATAGGAGGGGGGGATCTCAGGCCAAACGAAGCTTGAAGGATGCGGCGAGGAGTGCCGCTCCTTAAATAGGCAAGGGCAGGCCGGGAGGCGTGCAAGAACGGCAGGAAAAGTCTCGCCAGAGGTATGGCAGACGAAGACCCATACCTCTCGCACGTTCGCACGAGAGGTATGGTGATCCTCAGGGCATGGGGATCGGCCCATGCAATAGGTGGCTCCACAGGGAGCTCCACTTTTAAATCTGGGGCTGGCTCCCGATGCATGCGCAGTGCCATCCTCTGCGCAAAGTCACCGAAGGTTTGGCCTGCTACTGGTTGAGCTTGGGACTGGTTTGTATTTTTATTTTTATTTTATTACTCAAAAATAGAAAATCTCCGAGGTCGAACTCAGGGAGCAACACTTGATTCTAGAAGCGTACAAAATCACAATTTACAATATATATACTTTTTTACAAAAAAAAGAATATAGAAAGTAAAATTGATTCTTCTTTCTTCTTTTGTCTGCCTCTCTCTTTCTCTTTTCAGATGTCTGACTCCAAGAGTCAGACGACTTAAACTCCACTTGCTACAGTATTTCGCCTCTTCTTTTCAGTTGCCGCTGCTGCTGGTTCTTCTTCTTCCTCTTGGCTTCTTCTTCTTCTTCTCTATTGAGCTGTGCCTCCTCCTTCTTTTTCTTCCTTTCTTCTCTGCTCCGTGCTGCGCCAAGTCCTTCTTCTTTCTTTCTCCTTCTCTTCTTCTTGCTGCTACACTCCCTCCTCCTCCTTCTTTTCCTGCTTTCCTACATAGTGCACCGTTAGGCAAAACCTAACCCCTACCCTCCCCCCGTCTCTCTCTCTCTCAAATTCACTCCAGGATTCGCTCTCCCAGAGCCTTAATCGGGTAAGTGGGTCGGGTGACACGCACGGGACCAGGTGCACTGGCATGGGTGGTGTGCAAGGTGTGCACAGGTAGGGTTAATCGGATCCGGGTGCCAGGTCCGCGGGAGAAGTGTCGTGGGAGAGGCGTGGCGGGGGTGCGAGGGACCTCGCCCCAGTGTGTTTCGAGACGATAAGCCTGAAACACAAATTCAATTTAAGCGCGGGCGCCCGCTCGTGAACTTCTGAGGTGGGACTAAAGTCCCACCCGCTTCCACGCTTGCGCCCACAATAGACGGCTTCGCAATTGCAGCAAGCGTGGAGTCTCTTGACTCCACTTGAAGTCTAGGTGCGTGCGTGCTGCAAACCTACACCACCTGAGAGCTTTGCCTGGAACTGAGTACGACCTGGAGCAACTTGAAGCTTGCGTCAGGCTCAGCGATAATGGCGGAGAGCAGCCTAACCCTGAAATCAGTAGCACGACCTTTCAGCCACGTCAGACCATAGGAAAACCTTCACCGTATCACGGCGAAGGTGAGGCAGGGGTTGGCTGGCCGCGGGGCGACCTAGGCATGCGTGCCTAGGTCGCTCTGTGGCTGTGTTTATGGGTGTGTTCGGTGGGTGTTTAGGGAGGTGTTGGCGATCGATGAAGGGGTGGATGGTGATCAGTGAGTGATGGCGGAGGTTGTGAGATAGGTGGCGAGGCGTGCATAGGAGTGGAGCGACGGTTTCACCTCGCCGGTTGGTCTGCCGGAGGTGGAGAAGGTGATGGTGGACGACGTGTGGCAGTGAGTGATTTAGGAAATAGATAAGGGGGAAATGAAGAAGGGAAAAAGGGGAATAGTTGTTACCTACTTAGCAGATGAAAGAGGGGTAGGAGGCAACGAGAAGCTGTGCTGCCGTCGCCGGAGAAGACAGCGCCCAGAGGGGAAGATGACGACGAGGAAGAGGTGCTGGAGGGTGCCTGCTGGTGCAGCCAGGCATAGTGGACGATGGTGAGGGTAACTTTGCCACTAGTATGGTGGCAGGGCGACGAGAGCGAAGGAGGAAGGTCGCCGGAGCCTGCGGGCGAATGGCCAGAGGAGGAAGAGATGAATTTTGAGGGAATTCCTTCTCCAAGACAGGCTAGAAGGAAGCAGCAGGGGCTGCCGTTCCTTAAATATGTGCTGGCTGGGAGGGAATCTCTAGGAGGCGGTGTGGGCTCCTTGTCGGAAAAAGACCCATACCTCTCGAGCCTTCACACGAGAGGTATGGTGGTCGGCAGAGCATTGGAACCGATCCATGCAGAAGAGGACAATGCAGGGGATCCTCCTTTCAAGTCTGGGGCCGGCTCCCCAGGTCTGTGCAGCGCCATCCTTCGCACAAAGTCGCTGGAGGTATGGCCTGTGCAATGCGGGGGCAGAAGGACCTGTCTGAAGAAAGAGACTAGAAAGATAGGGGGTTTCTGCAAGGGTCCAACAAGCTAAGGGTTAAAAAGTAATTGTTGAGAACCGTTTTGTAAAGTGGCTCAAGGCGAACATTCCCTAGGTCCAAATTTTGGTATAACCCTAATTTTGACCTAAGGAATCCAATGGTGAGGTTGGATTTTAGGTTTGACCATGTTTGACCGGATATTTTGCACAAAAATCTAAATTAGGTCAAAAATTAGGTATGGTTCTCATTCTATGTCAAGATAGGTTCCAATGGCCAAATTGAAGGTTCTAAACCCTAGGGGATATCTTTTCATGAATTTTAGAGGGTTTAATTGATTTTTATCTTTCCTGAAACTTCGTGAATTAAAGTGGGTTTGTTTTAGGGTAATAGAATGTCATTTAATTCCCGGATTTTGTTATAACCCTTTCCTGATCAAATCATCCCACTTTGTCTCTTATTAAGCCCATTTAACCTGTGTCTAGACCTTTAGAAATCCCGTTTATGTACTACAATGGTAAAATTACAGTTTTATCCCATGTGAATTATTTTATATTCAGATTTGCAATTCCCTGATTTAGGCTGTCCCTTAGATTTTGTAGGAGCTTTTGTACACTTAATTAGGTCAAAATGTGCTAGTCAGGGTTCATGATGAGGTTCTCATCATACCCTCAAGCCTAGCTTTTGCTAGTCCCTTAACAAAAATTTAAGGTTTTAACCTCTATTCTAGACCATGAATTCCTTTCATCAAATTTGATAAGTGCTTTTTCTCTTGTCTCCTAGATTAGGTCAGAATGCCAACCATGGGCCTAAAAGGTACTCTAGTACCAACCAAGATCCAGATCTGTCTAGCTTTAGCCTCAGACTTTAGCAAAGGTTTTTAAGTCCCTCAGAAACTATCCTAAAGTTTATTAGACTCCGTGATTAAAGCACCCGTGCTTGAGATATTTTTAGCCTTGGTTCAGTCTGTAGTGCGTTTTGTAAGAGAGAGACAGAAGGTTTATTTGTTTGGAGAGTTTTCTCTCTCTTTTCTTTTTAATTCTAGCTTAGGATTGGCTTCACAACCCGGTCTGTATCAGATTCCTCGTCCCCGTCATCAATCCTCAAAGGTCCCTGGCAATCGATGCTTCGAGATAGCACCACCCATGGTAACCCCCAGAACCCTGGCTTTCGCGATTTCGAGATAATCCCGTCCATGGTGTTCCGTGGCCGAATTCGGACCCTGGCAATTGACACTTCGTGATAATGCCATCCATGGAATTTGAACCAATAGAGTGCTTACATGCCCCCAGTAGGATGTGTAAATATCCTAGGAGACAAGCACCGAGGAGATGGTATGTTGTTACACATCTTCGAGGGAAATTTTCCCACCTCTCTACGCTGGGAACTCGTCCAAATCAACTTGTCTTGATCGGCCTCTCCTAATATAAGTGACATTTTCAGAATATTTGAAACACTTTTGTGTGATTTTGATATTTATGCTTGTTAAACCAGACTGTGTGTGTGAATTTGGGTGCTTAGGTTACTAAGTCCCGTAAATCAAAGGTCAGTTAACGAGGCCGAATACTCCCTAAGCCTTAGACCTAATACTTAAGCTTTTTATTTTCCTCAACCTCTTAAGGAATATCTAGATCTTGACGGGTACTAAGAGTCTAGCCAAGAAGGCCCAAGGTTCGCGTTCTTACTAGTCTTGTTGTGCACTTTCGCTTTACTTTTCCTTAATATGGTCTAGAACATTGGTTAATTCCTTAATTTCTTGCTAATGACTATCCCTTTTCTTCTTTTTTTTTTCATTTTGTGCTCATGTTTAATATTCTGCTCTTTTCCTCCTCCTTTTGTGAAGTTTACCGGCATTTTCATCCTTCCTCCAAAGTTTTTTTTTTTATATGCAGATTTTTTTGTTGAAACCTTTTCTTATTATGTCATTTCATTGCACTTTCATACCCCCCATTGCCTAAGCTTCAGGAAAAGGTACAGAAGTGGTGACAAGAGGTTCAGTCCTAGGTAAAGGAGAAGTAGGAAGTGGAGGAGCGGAATTAGAAGTAGTACAAGTTGGAAAAGGTGGATCTAGTGTGCTTTTACCACTCCTAGTAACTATGGCATTTAGTTCAGCCCTAGAGGTAGATGGTAAATCAGTGTTAGGTAGCAGAGGTGGTTGTGTTTGTGTAAGAGAAGAACCTGAGTCTATGAAGAATTCAGTGTCGTGTAAGGGTTGTGAAATGACATGTGCTTGATCTTGCACTGCTGGTCTAGGTTGAACATACCTCTGATCAGGTATGTTCCCAGGGTTGGGTTATGCTTGAGATGGGAGTGAATGTGGTTGACGGGACTCCGTCAAATGTGACAGCTGGGCTCTCATCTCAGTTAAGGTCGCGTCCTGTCTCTGCTGCATAGCAATATTCTGTTGTTGCATATCAGCAAGAGCTTTCACGAAAGACCCCAACTGATCATCTCGTGTAGGCCCAGATTGAGAGTATTTGGTGGGCCTGGGTTGGGGTTGCTGGTAGGCACGCGGTGGATATCCGTGTGATTGTGGAGGTGGTGCTCAGATCGGGTTGTGCAGTGGTGGTGCAGAAGGTTGTTGGAAAGGCCCCTGTGAATTTCCCGACCACGAGAAATTTGGATGATTGCGCCATCCAGGGTTGAAGGTTTGTGCAAAAGGGTCATTATGAATGGCATGGAGCTCCTCCAAAACTCCAGAAGGTGCAGGGAAGTCAGTGAATGGAGGGACAAATGTTCCTCCAACCGATGAAGGATATGGAAATGGAAAATCCAGTAATGCAGTTTATGTCACAGAAAGGTTATTCACAGTTTCCCTCCCTGTGGGAAACTAAGAAGAAGTGTTTTATGCTGGTGACTGAGAAGAAGAAGATGAAGGTTTTGAGAGAAATTTCCATACTTCATCTACATTCTTCTCGATTAAGCCCACTTTATCCAGTTGACTAGCCACTATCTCTAAGTCCTTGCTACTGGATTGGGCTTCGTGTACCCCAGTATGTGAGTGGGAATGTGAGGAGTTTCTATTAAACATGCTCATTGAAGCATTATTAATAGAGTTTTCAGCCATGCCTTCAAAGAGCTCAAAGGTTGAGTCCTCGTCTCGACACAGGAAATTGCCTCCACAAGCGGCATCTACAAAATTCCGTGTGTCATCATGGAGCCCATGGTAGAAGATCTGGACCTGTTGCTAGTGTGGGACACCATGGTGGGGACATTTTCTCAGAAGCTCATGGAATCTCTCCCAAGCCTCGTGCATTGGTTCCCCTGAATTCTGAGTGAATGTAGTGATGGCACGCCTTAAGGCGTTAGTGCGGCCTACAGGAAAGTACTTCCTTAAGAACTCATGTTCTAAAGAAGCCCAGGAATCTATAGGTGTAGTCAGTGTAAGTGTTCGAAACTAAAAGGCTGCCTTATCTTTCAATGAAAAGGAGAACATTTTCATTAAAAGCATGCAATGATCATGTCCTTGCGGACCCAAAGCTTGGGCAAAATTCTTCAACTCCTCTAAATGCTGAAAAGGGTCCTCAGAAGCAAGTCCATGGAAGTGAGGAATGAGTGCTATAATGTTTGGCTTCAGTTCAGCAGCATGACCCCCATTGGGGTAACGTACCACAGGCATTGGTTGGGCAACTGCGGGATTATAATAATCCCGTAGTTGAGGTCTACGGAGTTGGGGTGGTGCCTGAGGATTTCTAGGCTGAGGTGGTTGTGGTTGGGGGTTAGCTAAGAGGTTAACAGCTTGAGCTAGCTGTTGCACCTGTTGGGTTAAGGTATTCATTTGTAGTTGTGTTTCGAGAAGGTGCTGAAGATGAGGCATAGGTCCTCTCTCCGGGGGTGGGTCAGGAAGATTAGGATAAGGTGAATGTTTGAACCTAGGGATAGGTGGTTGTGGTTGTGGTGGTGGAGGATGTGCAATTAAGTGTGGAGGAAGTTCTTCAAAATCCTCGAATTGTGATGACTCAAGATCATCCTCTTGGTGAGTGGAACTGTGAATAGGAGTTTGAGACTCGGGAGGTAAGGGATTAGAAGTGGAAGACAAAGAGGAAGATGCAATAGCTTGGGTACCAGTACCCAAGGGGAGTACAAGTTCTGGGTTCTGGGATCTCCTACCTTCCATTGAGTTGGTTTTTGAAAACACGTTTACTTCAATTCGTTCCAACTCAATGGGAAAATTTTAGCCAAGTTCACAGAAAGCGGAAAATCCCAATTAAATCTCAATCCATTCAGAAGACCAAGCAAGCGAGATGAATCGAAAAATTTTTCCCTAGAGGCTGCTACGCAAAATTATGTTGTACGCAAGCAATTGTTTCAAACAATTGTACGTGTCTTAAGATAAACTTAGCGATGTGCAGACCTCTAAAATCCACCGGGAGTCTGGATAAGACTTAGCATGCGAATCCAGATCCTGTGGTTGCAGAAGGAGATGAGGTAGAAACCCGTGTGTTGTGACCTTAAGTGATCGTGCTGTGTGCACGATAGCAATCAACACAAGACGATAAAAATCTCAATCAAGGTTTCACCCAAAGTTAATATCTCCTTTTTGATTCAGTTCAAGTGATTATGAAGTAATTTCTATGCTGCTTGTTTCGCTTTTTACTCAGTTCAATACAAAAGATGGTCTTCTTTAATTTTAAGTCAAATGCAATGATGACAGGAGTTGGAGAAAGGTAAAGAATGCGTACCTGACTCCAGCAATCTTCTATATGCAAATTTTGACTTGAATTGAAATCTAGCAGAAAAGTATGCAACCTAAGATAGATGCCTAAGGCTATGCTGCTGCTAGATAAGGATGAGATCTTTTTTATTTTGATTTTTTTTTTATATATGCAACAAGCAAAAACAAAGAAAGAAATCGATTCGGAAAATCGTAATGGAAAGACTGTATTGATGAGAGAGGAGTAGAAGAATAAAGTCCAGAAAGTCCACAGTTATTACAATGAATGTGTGAGAACAGACTCTCACAACTTATGACTAACAATTTGTCCTAGTTAGTATACCTAAATCTATCTAAACTATACTACTACTACTAGTCCTACAGCTACTCCAAAAGCAAACTCCACCTGGATGTCAGGTCAGGAGCGCAGCGATTCCACCAGGAAGACGACCTCTACCTGGAAGATGATATTGCTTCTCCAAAAGTGCTGTGGAAAAATAACAAATGATTAGTAAAAGAATAAAAGAATGTATACACAATAACAAATTAATCAATGGAAGAAAACAATTACAATCAATGAATTTGAATGAAATGAAGAATTTCTATATACAAAAAAAAGAATTAAAGGGTAATTTTGGCGTAAAGAGCGTTGCCTCCCCGGCAACGGCGTCAAAAATAATAATGATTGTGTCGTTCATAATGATGCATGGTGTATGGTGTATTGATGGATGAAAACATCATTAGTGTCATTGTAGTGGATTGTATGAAATACCAATCATTATTACGATCATTATTATTTACTTACCTAATTTTTACTGATTTTATTCCAGGTCGTTCACTGGGAGGCAATTATTAATTTACATCGCTCTCTAATATCAAAATTATCCTTTAATTCCAAAAAGAAGTTTTACATCTAATAAAGAACGAATGAATGAAGACTTGGTTTGACTGCTCACAAAGAATTAATCAAAATGCTTGCAAAAACTAACTATAAACAAGCACCAAACACTTCATCACTATACTCTAAACTATATCTTTATAAGTTATATTACTAATAATTACATGAAAATACACTACCAACTAAGATTACATAGTATACTAATTTAACTTACTAATCTGATACCTACAATAGCTAAAGCGATAGATATAAGCATCGCTAGACCCAAAAAAAAACTATATACAAACTTAAAGAGGGAAACCAGGGTCTGTAGCGATGGTTATGGCGACATTTTATTCTATTAGTAAATGTACGAATTTATTTACATAAAAGTAATTGGCTATACTATATATATATATATCCTTTGTATCTGTATTCATTTTCTGATTTACTATACGTATTTACATCTTCTCTCTCTCCTTCCACACTACTCTTCTTCTGTCATTCTTCTTCTTCTTTGTTTTATTCTACATTAACAGTCTTCACAACACTGCGACATATAGGTAGTTAGCTACTGTCATTAGTCCTCTTAATTAATCAAAAATGTGTTTAATTTGTGGGCACGCTTTTCGAGGGATACACAGCACCTAGAGGGTAGGACCAAACCTCTACTAAGCGCATCCTAATTGTCATTAGGCCACTTAATTTGCATTATCAAGCTCAGATCAGGGGCTTTCTCAGCTCGCGCAAACACACACATCCCCGGGCCCTCGGCCCCAAATGCTCACCATACAAATGCTCATGTATATGCTCGGAAGATATAAGGCTAGGTTGTTTCGGGCGCCCAGCGACCGTGACGACTACGCCTTAAGTTAACAAAATATATATATATAACAGCGCGCACTATGCAGCGCACGATGTGGCGCTATTCGAGCACCGCATCTGCGATGAAAATACGTGCAGCTGCTCGCCAAAGGTGATTTTGGCCCTCAATTCGAGGGCCAAAATTTATTTGAAAATAAAAATAAATTATGGGAAAATGAAATATTTATATAATACTATACAATTGTACACTTAATTTTAAATTTTAATTATACCTACTATATAAATAAATTAACTAAAGTATACAGTTTTTACACACTGATTTTGATGTTTAATTCTTTAATTAATTATAAATTGGCTACTATATGGTCTAATTGACCTTATACAGAGTTAGTATACATGTATAAGTATTTTATAAACATTTTTGTTATATTTTACAGATTTAATTTCTGTTCTATTTACATTGAAATGGCAGATTTGAATTGTTTTACTTATAAATTAAGTTAAAATAATATAATAAGATATAAGCATACTTCAATTAGCTTAAATTACTTAAAGTACATTGGTCTAAGTATACAGATTCAGTTAACTTAATTATAACTCTAAATTACTAATTTATCTAATTTAATCTAATATCTTAGCTATTAACTTAATAAATTTATTATTTATTATGTATAAAGAATTAAATTAAGGTACAGGATTTTATTTACTTATAATCTACATATACATATGTATATACAGTTTTATAGCTTAATACTGTTATTTATACTGTCTATTGATTTATTTAGTCTAAGAATACATATAAGTTAGTTTAATTAATAGATAGTTATAAAATTAATATATATACAGTATAATCTAACTTAAATACCCAATTTACAGTATGCAATATATACAAACGTTATTTGTACAATTTACATGCATATGCTACTTATTTACATATATAACTTAGTATAAAGCTTATATTTACAAGAGTATACTTAATATATAAAGTACTTTTTAGGTATTTTTGGAGTTTTTCACTTTTTATGGTCTTTATACATATTATAGAGATAAGAGATGAGAAGGGAAGAATTAGTCGAGGGGAAAGAGGTGTTTTTGATGTTTTTAGATAAAACTTCTATTATTAAGCTTCATGGTATACAAATCCATCGACTAGCAAATTCTACCAAGTCGAGGGTTTTGCATACCATGAAACTTGGTATATGGCTAGCAAACTTTCTGATCTTCGATCAAACAGTTTTATTTTAATTTTTTAGAATTTTTACTGATTTTTATTGAATTTCAAATCTCATCCAACCTAAGCCTTTCAAAAGATTTCTAAGGGATCCTAAAGGCTTAGGATGGGTCATAAAAGATGTAAAAAGGCATTAACTGCCTTATTTGCAGTCAGTATGAAATCTGGAAAGTATTTTACCCATTTTAATACATTCCTCAGTTTATATTCCCTTTAAGTCATATGTTGGATAGTTAGATTTAAACGGAACTAGATGACAACATTTAGGAAAAAAAAATAACAAGCATTCACATAATTAAAATTCAATTACTTATACAGGGAAGCTTGTATACAAAAGGAATACAATACAACTATATGTCAGCACTCTTCAAAACTACACTCTACAGGGTTTTAAATCAGACTTTTTCTGCTACAATTTAAGACAATAGACAGCAGCAACAAGGTCTCTACACACCAACCCTGCAGCAAATCAGATCTGATCCCAGATGGTTTAACTGCTGCTGTAGTTAGTCCATTTGGAATGAAATCAGATTTAGGAAAGAAGGAGAATGTAGCTGCAAAGTGCAGCAACTTGCTGTGACTTCTGGGATTAACATCATAAATCCAAACTAAAAAAATACTCTCTCAACCCCATCTGACAAGGGTTTCCTTCTCATTAAAAACACTGAATATCCTAATTCAAATGCAAGAACCCTTATCAATAAATTCGTATCAGATTAAATCAGCAAAAACACTGATCTAACTCTTCCTAATGCCATAGACAGCATGTAGAAAGAGTTAAATCAATCGATTAAAATCCCAATTCAAATCCCAGGTTCTGAAACCTTAAAGAGTATTGAGAACTCCTTAGGTTAGGAAATCACCAGTGCTTTCATCAAACACAAACTCATGGATACAAGATAAAACTTCAAATCACTACAGTGATTTTCCTTAGTTCTATCATGCATTCAATGCATTAAAATCCTCATAAAACTCAGATTAGATTATGGCTCTTCTGAGATGAATTCTGACATTAGAAACATCCAGATTCCTTGCCAAACAATGAACAAAAATCAGAATTCTTCAATTTGTCAGATCAAAACAGTCAAAACCCAATTGAGTGAAAATCCTTGAAATCTAAGTTAAAGAAAAATCCGACAAACTGATTACTTCCAAGCTCAGATCAGGGGCTTTTGTGAACAAAAATGAGGTGAATGGGAAGCCCCCTTATGTGTTTTTTGATGCCAATTTCAGATCTGAGGATAAAAACCAATTAGATCTGAAATTAGGTCTGAATGAATGGGTGAAATGCGAGAAACAAGTCGTGGAAATCAGAAGTGAATATGGAAACATGGAGAGGGAGAGAATTCGTGATCATGAACTGTGTGAAATCTTTCCCTCTGATCTGGAATGATCAGAGGAGGTGAGGGGGGAAATTCTAGTCTAAATCTACTACTACAACTACTCTATCATAACAACGAAATTAGACACTACAAATTACTTTAATTCTACACTAAACCTACTTAACTACAGCTACAACTAATTTGCAGAATGATAAATCTACTCTAACAGGAAGAATGGGACCTATGGGTCCTTAGTCGGTGGCTAAGGAGGAAGAAGGGAGGAAGATGACTCCAGCGGAGGGAAGAATCTGCTAGTGAGGCTCCAGGGTCGTCCTCAGGTGCTACGAGGTCCTTAGCGACGAGGAGGTCGAGAAGAAGGTGGCGATTTCACAGCCGGTGGCTGTGAAATCAAAGGATTGATGGAGAGGAGGAACTGGAGTGGACGAACGATCGCTAAGAGATGTAGGAGGGAGCGATCCTTTACGCGTGCGACCACTGAGGTGCTTAAGTAGCAAACTCAGTGGCTCAGATCACCACGCGGGTGAAGATAACCGATGAGGCAACCGGCGGCGGGGATGAGAGGAGAGGAGCGCGCGGCGAGCCAACTCAAAATCTGACCGTCAGATGGGATCTGGGGATAGGGGTGAGCGTACGTGCCAATTCGCGTGAAGCTTCTATTCAAATCCAATCGCAGATCGAAATCGCGAGAAGCAACGGACGGCCGAGATCTACCGTGTTCTTCGCACGCTACAGTGAGTGCAAAGAGCAGCAGGCCGATCTTTGAAATGTCGGAAAAATTGCAGGGAAAACCCCTGTGCGAAGGGGTAGAAAATTTGCATGCAGGCCCATAGGTGAAGAGAATTGCAACAGGATGGACCCTGCAGCCTTTCAAAGGGGTCCCTGCGATTTACAAATAGGTCCAAAAAGGATTTTTAAAGACAGGAATGTGATGCATGAAGGACCTAAGTGTAAACTACATATTACATAGCTTAAATGATGTCCAAATGCCTTCAAGTTTTTATATGTGCTTAATTGAACATTTAAGACATTAATTATACTTTTGATTTGGCCTTTCAAACTTATTTATGTATTCAATTAACGCATGGATCACCATTTGTCATTTGCTTTCAGAATATCTCGTTTTGTGACCTAATTATGAAATTTTAACATAGAGTAAAGGTTTTAGGTATTTTTCTTTGATTCCCACACTTAACCCTTTTTATATGTTAATTTGATGTTTTACTCAGTGTCTAGCTTAACTTCAGCTTTTTAGCTATGATGAGTAGCCACTCATCAGCTAGGCGCAAGAAGCTCAGGGAGAATGGAGGATAAATGATAACTCAGCCAAATCTGTATTGGTTACGTCAATGAACGGTTTGAATCTCTGACCATTCATGATGAAAGGTTCGGAGTCGTGGCTGAGTGGACTGATCTCGACGGTTCCATTTCCAAAAATCTGTCGGACAAGATATGGTCCGACCCACATGGATCGCAGTTTCCCAGGGAACAATTTAAGTCGGGCATCGAAGAGTAGGACCTTCTAACTAAGGTGGAAGATCTTTCTAAATATGTGCTTGTCACGAAAGGCTTTAACCCGCTCTTTGTAGATTCACGAGTTCTCATACGCATCAAGGCGTAATTCATCAACCTCGCTTATCTGAAGCTTTCTGTGGGTTCCAGCCTTAGAAAGATCTAAGTTGCAACTCCGTACTGCCCAATAGGCTTTGTGCTCCAGTTCGACGAGAACGTGACACGCCTTCCTGTACACCAGTCTAAAAGGAGACATGCCTAATTGGGTCTTGTGGGCGGTCCTATAATCCCACAAAGCTTCTGGAAGTCGGGATGACCGGTCCTTCCTGTCAGGTCGAACAATAACCTGCAGGATTTTCTTGAACTCCTGATTTGGTAGCTCAGCTAGACCATTAGTCTGGGGCTGGTAACGAGTAGAGATTCGGTGAGACACCCCGTATTTGGTCATCAGTGACCTGAACTGAGCATTGGTAAAATGGGTCCCTCCATTAGAGATGATCGCACGAGGAATCCTGAACCGTGAGAAGATATTCTGATGAATGAATTTGATGACGATCTTTTGATCACAGGTTTGAATTGGAATGGCTTCGATCCATTTGGACATGTAGTCCACAACGAGTAAAATGTACTCGAAGCCATCCGAGATAGGGAAGGGGCCCATAAAATCAATCCCCCAAATATCAAAAATTTCGCATACGAGAATCGGCTGTAAAGGCATCATGTCGCGATGGCTCATGTTGCCCAAAGTTTGGCAACGACTGCATGCCTTATAGTGACTGTATGCGTCCTCGAAGATAGTGGACCAGTAAAAGCCACACTGGAGGATTTTTGATGCGATTTTATGCCCAGAAAAATGACCACTGCATGCCTGGTCATGGCAAAAAGAGACAATGTCATTGATTTTGCCCTTCGGAACACATCGTCGAATGATTTGATCAGCACCTATGCGGAATAAGTACGGGTCTTCCCAGATGTAGTACTTGGCATCGAAGCGCAACTTGTCTTTCTTGGCCTTCGACCAATCAGACGAGATCTGGTGTGATGCCAAGTAGTTTACTATATCAGCAAACCATGGAAGCCTGGTACCAATGATCAAGAGGTGCTCATCAGAAAAGTGCTCTGTGATGGGTTCAGAAGGGTCGATGATCTCAGAAGGAAGGCGAGACAAGTGGTCAGCTACCACGTTCTGTCTTCCTACCTTGTCGCGAATCTCAAGGTCTAATTCCTGCAACAACAAGATCCATCGGATTAATTGAGGCTTCACGTCCTTCTTTGAAAGGAGATGCCTCACAGCTGTGTGATCCGAGTAGATTATGGCGTGGGAACCCAGGAGAGAAGATCTAAATTTTTCAAGAGAAAATACTACAGCTAGCAGCTCTTTCTCCGTAACCGTGTAGTTATGCTGAGCCTTGTCAAGTGTCTTGCTAACGTAGTAGATGACCACGGGTTTCCCGTCAATCTTCTGCCCCAAAACCGCTCCTACAGCGAAGTCAGATGCATCGCACATGATCTCAAAGGGTTAAGACCAATCAGGGGATTGTAGGATCGGGGCTTAGGTGACTCGATCACGAAGGATCTCAAAAGCTTGAGTGCATTCCTTGGAAATCTCAAAGAGTACATCCTTGGAGAGAAGAGTAGTCAGGGGGCGTGCGATTTTCGAGAAATCAGGGATGAAATGACGATAAAAATCGACGTACCCCAGAAAAGATCGAATGTCCTTGATCGAGCTAGGCATAGGAAGTTTAAAAATCAGATTAACCTTGGCTTGATCCACCTTGATGCCTCTCTCAGAAATTAAGTGTCCCAGGACGATCCCCTCAGGCACCATAAAGTGGCTCTTTTCCCAGGAAAAAACTAGATTTACGTCAATGCAACGCCTGAGTATGTGAATCAAGTGCTGGAGGCAATCGTCAAATGATGGCCCGAAAACTGAGAAGTCATCCATGAAGACTTCCAGATAATCACCTACCATATCAGAGAATATGGCAAGCATGCACAGCTGAAAAGTCGCAGGTGCATTGCAGAGACCAAAAGGCATCCTTCGGAATGCATACGTCCCGAAGGGGCAGGTGAATGTGGTCTTCCCTTAGTGCTCTGGATGAATCGCCACTTGATTATAACAGGAGTACCCATCAAGAAAGCAGAAGAATCTATTTCCCGCTAGTTTTTCGAGGATCTGATCAATAAACGGTAGTGGGAAATGATCCTTCTTCGTGGAGGATTGAGTTTTCGGTAATCTATTCAGACTCTCCACGAGTTGGCTATACGGGTAGGTATGACCTCTCCAGTTTCAATCGTGATGGTGGTGAGCCCTGCCTTCTTAGGCACAACTTAGATTGGGCTTACCTAACGAATGTCGGAGATTGGGTAGATGATCCCGGCATCTAACCACTTAATGATCTCCTTTTTCACGACCTCCTGCAGATTGGGGTTCAGATGTCTCTGCATCTCATGCGAAGGTCGTGCGCCCTCCTCAAAATAGATGCGGTGTATGCAATTAGAGGGACTTATTCCAGTCAAATCATCGAGAGTCCAGCTAATGGCTCTGTAATGTTACTGGAGAACAGCAATCAGATGTGATTTCTGGTCAAGTGTGAGTTTGGAGTTTATAATCACCGGAAGTGTCTGATTGGAACCTAAAAAGACATTTCAAATGATGGAGAAGGGGTTTGAGTTCAGGAATGGGGTTATCAGCAGCAGCGAGTGGTTCAGAGTGAGTGTGGGGTACAAGGGTAAGAGTTATAGGTCTGTCTAGATCAAGTTCTGACTCCTCTAATTGCGGTTTAAGATTTTCTTGTGGTTGATGAGAGATAATCATGTTGTCCTCAATTTGTGGTTCATCAACCACGGCTCTGATGTCACAAATTTGTTCAACGATACCGCAATTAATCCCTTGTTAGGCCATAAAGATATCAATCTTGAGAGTCTGATTTCTAAATTTCAACTCTATTTGGCCCTCTTCACAACTTATATTGGCCCTTGCAGTGGCCAGAAAAGGTCTCCCTAGTATGATTGGTGTATCCCATAGGTTTTCAGGTGCGTCCATGTCTAAAACTATGAAATCTACAGGGAAATAGAAATCCCGCACCCTAACAATAACATCATCAAGAATTCCATTAGGTGACTTGATTGATCGATCAGCTAACTGTAATGTCACCTCAGTCGGTTTCAGTTCGGATTCTTCTAGATGGTTAAGTAGGGATGTGGGTATCAAGTTTTTTGAGGCACCTAGGTCCAATAATGCTCTATCAAACTGGGTCTTACCAATCTTACATGAAATCAGAGGAGTGCCTAAGTCTTTTGCCTTGGGTGGGAGTTTACTCAGGATTACAGAGTTGGCTTGCTCTGATAGTACAATCAGACTCCCACTCTTGGTTCGCGGCTTACGCTGAGCTGTACACACGTTCTTTAAGAATCGTGCGTAAGCCGGTACATGGAGAATCGCATCCATCAAGGGGATGTTTATTTGGACCTGCTCAAAGAGCTTGATCAGGTCCTCCTCAGGAACCACAGGTTTAATTGTCCTCTTTCCCTTGGTCAAGGCCTCGGGAAATGGAACCTTGGTTGGTTCCTCTAGGATAGGTCCAGGTTTTTGATCTGGGACAAGGATAGGAACATCCTGGATGACTATCCTAGGGTTTGGGTTACTACCAGGCTTGGAGTGGTCTGGATAAGGTGGATCTTGGGTTGCCTTACCACTACGGGTTGTTACAGAATTTAATCCTACCTGATTCTGGTTGGGGGTTGGTAGGATGGGCTACTGCTGTTGGTAACCCACATAGGAGGTTGATGCTTCCATCCCGTCAGGTGATGGAACAGAAGGGGCCTGATAGATCAAGTGTGCTTGGCCCGGGTTTGGGTTCATAACGTGCCGCTGGGTCGGCACGCTATTCGGGTTAGGAAGAGGCTGAGAAGGAAGTGTGCCAGGTTGGCAAGAATTTGCCAACTGGGCAAGTTGGTTGCATGCCTATGTGATTTCATCCTTATGTTGCTTCTGGATAGCCGAATTCGTTCTTTGAATGTCAGCCAGAGTCTAGAGGATAAGGGACATTTGATCTTCGTTGGGCCCGGATGGATAAGTGGGGTTGGGTTGAGGCTGAGGTGGCTGATAAGGACGAGGGGCACGTGGACGGGGCTGAAAGGGTGGTCTTAGGTTCTGAGAATTTCCTATCCACTGGAAATTGGGATGGTTTCACCATCCAGGGTTGTAGGTATTGGAAAATGGGTCATTTTGAATGGCGTTGAGGTCCTCGCAGGTCTGAGGAGCCTCAGAAAAGTCGGAGAATGGGGGAGTAGGGTTTTCCCGGTAAGGATAGAAAGGATCGGAGGTCCCTCCAGTCCTGGAGTCAGATGGGGGTGGATAAGAGTCCATCCCAGGAGAAGGTCGGTGGAAAATGTTCTGCACAGTTTCCCGTGCGGGAGGTGGCTGTGCGAAGGAGTTCTGTGTAGAGGTGGCTCACTGCAAGTGCCGAGTCAGCTCATCCACCTTCTTCTCAATGATTGAGACCTTGTCCAATCGACTGGCCATTAATTCCAGATCGACTGACGCGGACAGGCCCTACGTCTCATGTGCCCCCCTAAGGTTCATCGCTGCGCGGGTATTCGTCCAATAGAATAATTCTATGGAGTCATTGTTGATGGAATTTTCGCACATATTCTCGAGAATCTCCCACACGGTGTCCTCATGTTGACCCATGATATTCCCTCCTCAAGTTGCATTGACGAACAGTCTAATATCATCACGAAGTCCCTGGTAAAAGGGCTGGACTTGTTCCCATTTAGGAACTCCGTGATGGGGACACTTTCTCATGAGATCCTGGAAACGATCCCATGCCTCATGAAGAGGTTCTCCCGTCTGTTGCGTGAAGTGAGTAATCTGATGATACAAGGCATTTGTCCAACCAACGGGGAAGAACTTCAAAAACTCGGACTGAAGTTCTCCCAAAGTGTTGATCGGGCGGGTCTGTGTCTGATACCAATGAGCCGCCTTGTCCATAAGGGAGAAAGAGAACATCTTCATGAGCAAGATATCCCGATTCTGCGCATCTGACCCGAAGGTCTGGGCTAGATGCTTAAGTTGTTTGATATGCCGGAAGGGATCTTCAGAGTGAAGCCCATAGAATTTGGGTATGACATAAATCATGTTGGGTTTCAATTCGGAATCAGGTCCTCCAGTTGGGATTCTAACTAGAGGCTCAATTGCCACTGCAGCAGGATTATAGTGATCTCGCATCATGGGCCCTGTGGTGGGTTCATGAAGTTTTGGAAAAGATCATTGAGTCGTTGGAGCTGGTGCTCAAGATTATTCTCTTCTTCAACAGGCTAAGCCATTGTGGAAGAAGAAGGAGAATTAGGTTCAGAGTCAGAAGAGAGGTCTATATGGAGTGGTTGCCGCACAAACAAGGGTACCGAAGCTTGGCCTCGGGGAGAGTGAATTCCTAGAGGAGGTTTTAAGGACCTCCTACCGAGCATGCACTGAAGGATTGAACGAGGTTAGAAAGTGTCTGACCCAATCAAGGCACCCAAAATGTTGGGTAACTATAGAGGTTCGGGGCGGATGATACCCCTTGATCAGAAGGTCGTCTACCTGAGAATTACCTAGGCAGCCAGAGAGGGTGAGATCTGCGAAGACTCCTACACAATAGAGTGCCCCCACGGGTTACAGGGTTTCCCCCACCCGACCTCTCTTGTCACTGAGATTCCAAGTAGACCAGGATGGGGACCTTGACCTCTTAAGTCTACCACTTTTAATTAAGAACAAGGTGCTTAGGGTTTCACTTGAACTTTAAACCTTTTGTGTGCAAAAAGTGACCTAATTTAAAGGTTGGTTGATCCAAGGGATCAACTTCACCTATTAGTTCCTATGAGAGCTTATTAGGTCTTTTCTTTTATGGTTCAAGTGAACTATGAGCCGGATTGCTTAGGGTTTCTCTTAATAGATCTTTTCAAGCAATGGCTTAGGCACACTTCTTTTGGGAATTTTCAGTTCTTGATTAGAAGGTGTGTCTCTAAAACCCTAGCTTAGAATCCTAGGTTGGCTCTAATTGGTCCAATTAGTTGCCTCATAATAGGGTAGCTAGGGCTCAAGCAAGAAGGTTTTAGCCCTAGTTACCTTAAGTGAATTTGTAGATAAAATGTGTTGAAATTTAAAAATAGGAAACTCTGTGATTTACTATGTATATAAGACAGGTAACTCTAGATTGATTTTTCTTTTCTTTTTCCTCTTTAGAATTTAAGGGGTTTAGGAGAGAGGATAGAAGATTACATGTCCCTTGGTGTGGTTGTTGTGCAGCTGCTTGTTTCTTCTTGCCTTCCTGTGCCTGCACAACAGAAGAGAGATTAAGTCAGTGGTCAATCAGAAATTGTGATTTAATAGCTTCTAAAATGCCCGTTGCTCCCCGGCAATGGCGCCAAAATACTGGTCGAGCTTGGGACCGGTTTGTATATGTGTTTTTAATTTATTACTCGAAAATAGAAAATCTCCGAAGTCGAACTTAGGGAGCAACACTTAATTCTAGAAGCGTACAAAATCACAATTTACAATATATACTATTTTACAAAAAAAAAGATTAGAGAAAGGAAAATTGATTCTTCTTTCTTCTTTTGTCTGCCTCTCTCTTTCTCTTTTCAGACGTATGACTCCAAGAGTCAGATGACTTAAACTCCACTTGCTACAGTGTTTTGCCTCTTCTTTTCAGTTGCCGCTGCTGCTGGTTCTTCTTCTTCCTCTTGGCTTCTTCTTCTTCTTCTCTGTTGAGTTGCGCCTCTCCTTCTTCGTTTTCTTCCTTTCTTCTCTGCTCTGTGCTGCGCTAAGTCCTTCTTTTTTCTTTCTCCTCTTCTTGTTCTTGCTGCTACACTCCCTCCTTCTCATTCTTTTCCTGCTTTCCTGCACAGAGCACGATTAGGCAAAACCTAACCCCTACCCTCCCCCCGTCCCTCCAGGATTCGCTCTCGCAGAGCCTTAATCGGGTAAGCGGGTCGGGTGACACGCCCGGGACCAGGTGCACTGGCATGGGTAGTGCGCAAGGTGTGCACAGGCAGGGTTAATCGGATCCGGGTGCCAGGTCCGCGGGAGAAGTGTCGTGGACGAGGCGTGGCGGGGGTGCGAGGGACCTCACCCCAGTGTGTTTCGAGGCGATAAGCTTGAAACACAAATTCAATTTAAGCGCGGGCGCCCGCTCGTGAACATCCGAGGTGGGACTAAAGTCCCACCCACTTCCGCGCTTGTGCCCGCAGTAGACGGCTTCGCAATTGCAGTAGGCGTGGAGTCTCTTGACTCCACTTGAAGTCTGGGTGCGTGCATGCTGCAAACCCACACCACCTGAGGGCTTCGCCTGGAGCTGAGCGCGACCTGGAGTAGCTTGAAGCTTGCTTCAAGCTCAGCAATAATGGCGGAGAGCGGACTGACCCTAAAATCAGTAGCACGGCCTTTTGGCCACGTCAAACCATAGGAAAACCTTTGCCGTATCACGGCGAAAGTGAGGCGGGGGTTGGCTGGCCGCGAGGCGACCTAGGCGTGCGTGCCTAGGTCGCTCTGTGGCCGTGTTTATGGGTGTGTTCCGTGGGCGTTTAGGGAGGTGTTGGCGACCGATGAAGGGGTGGATGGTGATCAGTGAGTGATCGCAGAGGTTCTGAGATAGGTGGCGAGGCATGCGGGGGAGTGGAGCAACAGTTTCGCCTCGCCGGTTGGTCTGCCGGAGGTGGAGAAGGTGATGGTGGTCGGTGTGTGGCAGTGAGTGATTTAGGAAATAGATAAGGGGGAAATGAAGAAGGGAAAAAGGAGAATAATTGTTACCTACTTGGCAGACGAAAGAGGGGGAGGAGGCGGCGAGCGGCTGTGCTGCCGTCGCCGGAGAAGACAGCGCCCAGGGGAGAAGATGACGACGAGGAAGAGGTGCTGGAGGGTGCCTACTAGTACGGGCAAGCACAGTGGACGATGGTGAGGGTAACCCTGCCACTGGTATGGTGGTAGGGCGACAAGAGCGGAGGAGGAAGGTCGCCGGAGCCTATGGGCGAATGGCCAGAGGAGGAAGAGATGAATTTTGAGGGAATTCCATCACCAAGACAGGCACGAAGGAAGCGGCAGGGGCTGTCGTTCCTTAAATAGGTGCTGGCTGGGAGGGAACGCGAGAAGGTAGCGTGGGCTCCTCGCCAGAAAAAGACCCATACCTCTTGAGCGTTCGCACAAGAGGTATGGTGGCCGACAGGGCATGAGAACCGGTCCATGTAGAAGAGGATAACGCAGGGGATCCTCCTTTCAAGTCTGGGGCCAGCTCCCCAGGTCTATGCAGCGTCATCCTCCGCAAAAATTCGCCAGAGGTATGGCCTTCGCAGTGCAGGGGCAGAAGGACCTATCTAAAGAAAGAGACTAGATAGATAGGGAGGTTTCTGCAAGGGTCCAAAAAGCTAAGGGTCAAAAGGTAATTGTTGAGGACCGTTTTATAAAGTGGGTCAAGGCGACCATTCCCTAGGTCCAAATTTTGGTATAAACCTAATTTCGACCTAAGGAATCCAATGGTGAGGTTGGATTTAAGGTTTGACCATGTTTGACCAGATATTTTGTACAAAAACCCAAATTAGGTTAAAAATTGGATATGGTTCTCAATCTAAGTTAAGATAGGTTCCAATAGCCAAATTGAATGTTTTAAACCCTAGGGAATAATTTTTCATGAATTTTAGAGGGTTTAATTGATTTTTATCTTTCCTGAAACTTCGTGAATTAAAGCGGATTTGTTTTAGGGTTACAGAATGTCATTTAATTCCCAAATTTTGTCATAACCCTTTCCTAATCGAATCATCCCACTTTTTCTCTTATTAAGCCCATTTGACCTATGTCTAGACCCTTAGAAATCCCGTTTATGTACAGTAATGATAAAATTATAATTTTACCCGTAGTGAATTGTTTTATATTCAGATTTTCCATTTCCTAATTTAGGCTTTCCCATAGGTTTTGTAGGAGCTTTTGTACACTTAATTAGGTCAAAATGTGCTAGTTAGGGTTCATGATGAGGTTCTCATCACCTGCACTGCGGGTGGCAGAAGGATCGAATTGAAGCAAGAGCCGAGAAAGATGAGGGGGTAAACGTAAGGGGTTCAAAAAGTTAAGGGTCAGAAAGTAATTTTAAGGACCAAATTGCAATGTGGGTCAAGATGACCTTCCCTTAGGTTTAAATTTTGGTATAAACCTAATTTGGGCCTAAGGAATCCAATGGTAAAGTTGTAATTTATGTTTGACTACGTTTGACTGGATATTTTGCGTAAAAACCTAAATTAGGTCAAAAATTAGGTATGGACCTCAATCTAGGTCAAAACAAGTTCCAAAGGCCAAATTGAAGGTTTTAAACCCTAGGGGATATTTTTTCATAAATTTTAGAGGGTTTAGTTGATTTTTACCTTACCTGAAACTTCGTGAATTAAAGTAGATTTGTTTTATGGTTACAGAATGTCATTTAATTCCCAGATTTTGTCATAACCATTTTCTAACCAAATCATCCCACTTTCTCTCTTATTAAGTCCACTTAACCTATGTCAAGACCCTTAGAAATCCCGTTCATGCACTACAATGGTAAAATTACAGTTGTACCCCTTGTGTCATGTTTTATTCTCAGATTAACAATTATTTGAATTAAGCCTTCCATTTGGTTATGTAAGAGCTTTTGTTTACTTTATCAGGTTAAAATGTGCCAGTTAGGGTTTATGATGAGGTTCTCATCATGGATCATCATATCTTGGGAAAAGTTCATCAGACCACGACGCATCGATATTGTAGGGGGCGAGACCTTCTCTAAGGGAAGTCCTTAATGGGCACTTCGATTGAAGTAAAATCTAATCTCTTCTTATTTTATTTATTTATATTATTGTAATGAAAGGTATGTACATAGCATGGAGTTGTTACCATGCATTTACCACTACAAGATGTTGAGTGCATTTACTGAGGATGTGAACATTAACTGTGGGTTGGTTTGTTATGGTTTAAGGGATTGGGTAGGAGTGCTCAATGAACGTTGAGTGGTTAATAAGGTCTTTTAATACATTGGTAGGAGTCCATATCCGAGTTGTGGGTACACCTTATTTGTTAGGTTAGAAAAGAATATCTACGAGGACTTAGAAAATGACACGAACATAACTAATCAATCTGGGCCATTTGTGGGATAAGGACATACATGCAAGATACTGATAAAATGGAATGTGTGGAATTATGCTGGACAATGGAGGTACATCGTACCTGTTACTTTTCGTTTTGAAAGTTAAATGCATGTCAATGTGAACGTAGTGAATGTGAAGGAGCAAAGATGTTTGTTTTGAATGTAAGAAAAAAATAGACATAAGGCCAAGCGGTGGGATTGTTTTCAACATCCAGAATAAATGTATGTGGAGAACATGCGAGAAGTACATACTGAAATGCACATTATAAAATTATGAGAAATGGGGAGTCCACCAAAAGATGACGGAATGTTATGAAAAAACCAACTCACTGGATTATAAGGACCAAGTTATCATATGAGACATGAAGGATAAGAATGAAAACACAAAATGGTGATTGATGGATTAATTGAAATGTGTGCTAATGTGCTTCCATGTAACAGTTTTGCATCATCACTGGCACCGCGGAGATTGAAAATCAGGTTTGTAAGGTAAAGATATCGGTAGAATAGCATAAATTTTAAGTTGAACTGAATGCTAGTATTAAGTTATTAAGAATTTATGAAATGAAACAAGAGCATGGCAAAGGAAGATATGGAAGAATCAACGGCAAAGAGGAAGAGCAAGACGAATGTAAATGCCGATGACAGCAACTCAGATGATGGGTATGTAATCTTCAACAAGTGGATAAATGATAAGATTACATTACTACCTCTCTATTTAAATGAAGAAAACTAAGTGAAAAACTTCATGACACTGAAGGATGGGGGAGAAGGAAAAAGGTATCATATCATGCAGATTCTCTCTGAGGAAATTCAAAAAGGCATATGAGCGATGTTGTGAGGAGGTTAAGGATGAATTTAAGAAGACGATTTTCAGATATTTTGCTTGGTGCATGTATCCAAGGAAAGACATGAAACTATGCTCAGTGTTTTGCTATATAACGCTTTGTCGTGTTTTAAATCAATCTTGTTGTAGTATAGTCGAAAAAGCGTTATAACCAAATAAGAATTTTATTACTCGAAAACCAAGGTATTTAAAGGTCGAACTCAGGGAGCAAATTGATATTTAAAAACTTAAGAGCACAACTCTCAATTTAATAAAAAGCAATGACAATTCAATCAAAATTGAAAAGTAATGTCAATGTAGAAATAATGCCCAAAAATTGGACATCTGATGAAAAATCAGACGTCTTAAAAATTTTGCTACAGTGCTTGATTTATGATTTTGGCCTTTCTTTCTCTCTCCTTTTTCTATCTCTGCGGCTGTGCTTCTTCCGCCTTCTTTGGCTTCTTCTTCTTATTTTCTTCTGTCTTTTTTTGCCTTTTTCTTTTGCTTAGCCGCTCCTGCTTCTCTCTTTCTTCAGCCCTTGCCTTCTTTGGCTTCTTCGTCTTTCTCTTCTTTCTTCTTCTGCGGCTAGGTCCCTGCCTAGCTTTGGCTTCCTTTACCTTCAGCAGCTACCTTCCTCTTCTTTTCTTCCTCTGCCGCTCCTCTGCTACAGTGCTTCTCTTTTCTTCTTCTTTTTCCTTCCTTGTTGTGGCTAAGTCCTTCTTCAGCCTCTACCTTCAGCCGCTACCTTCTTCTTCTTTTCTTCGTCGCTGCGCCTCTTCTTTCCTTAGCTTCTTCTTCTTTCCTGCACAGCACAACGAAGCAAAACCTATCCCCTACCCTCCCTGCATCTCTCTCTCTCTATTTCTCTCTTCGGTATGCTCTCCCAGAGCTGGGTAATCGGGTCGGGTGCACGCCCAGGTCCCGGCGCACCAGCGTGGGTGTGATGTGCGAGGAGTGCTAGGTCTAGGCAAATAGGTCAGGTGCTAGGTCCGCAGGGGCAGGGGTTGCAAATGAGGCATGAGCGAGTGAGGGCGAGGGACCTCACCCCTGTGTTACTTGAGGCAACTAACCGAAGACACAAATTCAATATAAGTGTCACAGCTTACCCTTGAGTTTACGAGGTGGGACTAAATGTCCCACCCGCTTCTGCTGGCGCCCGCAGGAGAACTTCACGTAATTGGAGCAGCTGAAAGCCTCGCAACGACTGCTCTCAGGCTGGATACACTCGCACACTCAATGCGCGTCGCCTAGAGCCCTGAAGCCTGGAGCGCACGGCCTGGAGCTCTGAAGCAAGCAAGCTTGCTTGTGCATTAATGGCAGACGGAGGCTCAACCCTGCACGACATTAAGAAGGCCATGCGACCCTGTCAAACAACAGGGAAAGCTTCGCCGTATCACAGCGAAGGTGAGGCGGGGGTCGGCGTGGCGCAAAACAGACTAGGCGTGCGTGCCTAGGTCGGACTGTGACCGTGTGTGTGGGTTTGTTCGGTGGAAGCGTGGGGCATGTGTGGTGGTCAGTGGATGGGCAGAAAGTGATCAGTGGGTGATGGCGAAGGTGATGCGGTTGGTGATGAGACATGTGGAGGTGCGGAGTGGTGGATGCGTCTCGCCGGAGGTCATCTGGAGACGAGGAAGATGAAGGTGGATAGTGGCAGTCGAGGGGCGGTTTATGAAATAAAATTAAGGGAAAATGATGAGTGGGAGGAGAGAAACTTATCTATGGGTATCGAAACGAAGGGGAGGCAGAGGAGATGAGCGGTGCGTATGTACCATCGTCAGGGAAGACAACCCTAAGGTGAGGATGATGGCGACGAGGAGGTCGGAGAGGCGTGCGCTGGTGCGGCACAACGCGGAGGAACGAGACGAAGCTAGCTCTGCCTCTGGTATGGTGGCAGAGCAATGAGAGGAGGGAGGGGAGATGGCCGGAGCTTGCGGCCATTTGACCGGAGATGAGGAAGGAGGAAATTGAGAGGATATTTGTGGCCAAATCAAGCTTGGAAGAAGCTGCTGGACCTGGAGCTTCTTTTATAGGCACAGGCAGAGGGCCTTATGCTTGGAAGGTGAGCTTCCAAGCGCAAGACTCTCACCGGAGGTCGCCGTGGGTATGGTACGAATCAGGGCATAGGAAGCTGCTCAGACGGTAGGGGATTTCTTAGAGGACCCCCCTTTCAAATCTGAGAGCAGCACCCTGGGGAAGCGAGAAGAAATCCTCCTTGAAACTTCGCTGGAGGTATGGGTCCTCTGCTACATTAGCAGAGGGATCAGAATGCAGAAAGTGACGAGAAGATAGGGGGCTCTGTGCAAGGATTTTCAAAAGTTACGGGTCAAAATGTAATTGGGTGGATTATTTTGCAAAGTAGGTCAAGATGATCTTCCGTTAGGTCCAAATTTTGGTACAAACCTAATTTGGACTTAAGGAATACAATGGTGAAGTTGGATATTAGGTTTGACCACGTTTGACTGGAGATTTTACACAAAAACCCAAATTATGTCAAATATTGAGCTAGGATCCCTTTCTAGGTCAAAATAGGTTCCACAGGCCAAATTGAAGGTTCTAAACCCTATGGGATATTTTTCCATGAATTTTAGAGGGTTTATTTGATTTTTATGCTGAATGAAACCTTGTGAAATTAAGTGAGTTTATTTTAGGGTTACAGAATGTCATTTAATTCTTAAATCTCACCATAACCCTTTTCTGGCTGAACCATCCCACTTTTCCTCTTATTAAGTCCAATTGACCTATGTTTAGCCCCTAAAAAATCCCGTTGATGAACAACAATGGTAAAATTACAGTTTTACCATTTGTTTCATGTTTTCTTCCCAGATTAGTGATCCCTTGAATTAGGCCTTTCTCTTGGTTATGTAGAAACTTTTGTTCTCTTTTTTAGGTGAAAAAGAGCTAATTAGGGCTCATGATGAGGTTCTCATCACTCAGACCTTTTGAGTGTTTATATCAACAAGGAGAAGGATTTGCAATAGGTGGACGTATACTTCACATAACGGTTGAATAAGTCTCAAAGATTACTGGGCTCCTAATGGAAGGGGAGCGCATCCAGTACACGGCTGAATTGAGGATAGTAGCTGTAATGAAATTTAGGGGACGATATTTCAAGGGTGGTGACCCAACAGTGAGAACGGTAGAAGCAAGGCTTGCTAGGTTAGCTAATCAGCTTGATGGAGATTTTGATGACAAGGAAGGGCTTCACGATCAAGTGAGGTTACTGATAGTCATACTCTTTGGAGGATTTCTATTTTCCTAAGGTAACCAATACATCTACCCTGTGCTATTCAAGTATATTGAGGACATTGAAGCCATTGGCAAGTACAACTAGGCAGGACCAGTTCATTCCCTAATTGTTGAAGGATTTGATGACATGGCAAAGAAATTGAAAGAAAGATGTAGGGGAAGACAAGGATACCTAAAGGGATGCATGTCAATTATGATAGTAAGTTTCATATTTCCTATGTGAATTTATAACAAAACAGCGATTATGTATATAGTGAATAAAATTGAGAAATGTGATATTACAGGTGTAGGCATTGGAGATGTTCAATCTGACAAAAAAATAGAAGTAGCAGCATTCCCATCGGTTCAAAGATGGGAAAACATAAGACATGTAACAAGTCTTCTGCGCATGATGGGTGTGGATGTATTATCACTTAATTCCAACTTTGATAGGAAGGAACCATTTAAGTTGGTACAATCTAATGAGGACGTGCTAAAAAATGAGGTTGAATCATTAAAGGGAGAGAATGAAGACATAAAGAAAAGAATACGTTTCTGGAGAAGGAGACCATTGAATTGAAGCTTGAAGAAGCCCAAACAAGCAGAATGCACAAGAACTTGAAAAGGCAATATCTTCGCACGAAAGAGTATTACGAGGTTGCGAAGATATACCTAACACTCACGCCAACTGCTTCAAGGCTTGTAAGATTAGTTTTAATTGAAAGCGTCTAGATCAATCTTGAATTGCCAATTACGACATTGTTGACATAATGATTTCTTGAAATTTGAAACGAAGCTGGAAGATTTGGATAGGCAAATAAATGCATTAAAGAATACATCGATCAAAATAGTAGTTTCAGAGTTGCCGGGAGTGATGCATCAATCCATTTGATGGTAAGTGATAGAATAATTTGGTTGTGGTAAGGAGAAAATACATCATGATATATATGCTGAACAATTCTTATGGGTACTTTGTGCAGGATCTAATGTGCACCATTGAGAGTCCAAAGGAAAACTTAGCATCGGGTTCAAAACGAGTAAGGAGACATTGTATATCAGTAAATGGAATGTATTGTGCTGGTTTATTAAATAGCCGTTCCTACACATAAAAGCAGGGAAGCAAGATGGCAAGCAATCTGCCAAAAGAAGGAAGTGAGAAAGAATTCGCAGCAAGTAAGGTTCAAGTGTAGAAGGTGAGGAATGAAAACTGCAAAAATGTATTTCAATGCAGTATGTTATATTTTATGGAATAATAAAACATGTTAAATTATATTAAAATTTGAATGCACTTGATCTGATTGCAGGGGGGAGTGGGTTTTCGAAGCATTGGAAATTATGAGAAGGGTCTCCGTAGTTAGGTAAAGAAGAGGCAAATATACATGCATTTGGCAAAATCATTTATTCAATTACATTCAATAGGAAATTAATGAATAAATTTGAAGACATACAGAACGTTGAGTGATTACTATCGAAAATTAAAGAGGTAAAGTAGTCAATGAGAAAATTAGAAATATATATAATAAACCGTATCATGATGCAGCAATCAAGAATCATGGAAGTCAGGGATGAAGACATTGAAGGGGGTACAACTCTACCGTCAGTGGTAATATCAACCAGCACTACAGATTGATTAACCATGTAAGAATTGAAATTAAAAATATAGAGCATGATTTATCTATTTGTATAGCAGAAGTGTAACGAACACGTGCCCCAGACGTCTTTTAAGACGTCTGGGAGGTGGCCCAGACGTCGGACCAGACGTCTGGGATCACATCCAGATGTCTGAACAGACGTCTGGGATCGTTTCCAGACGTCTTGAAATCCGTTATCTTCCACACGCGCGAGTCGTCTGCGCGCCTGAGTGCGCAGACCCGCATATTCGTTATTCCCTGCGGCTGCAGACGCCTGCCGCGTCCTCTCTCTCCTCCTCGCGCGGCCTTAAAAGGCCACGCGCTCCCTCCCGTCGTCTCCACCCCTTCCTCTTCTCCTTCCTGTGCGCGAGAGCGAGCGAGCGCGAGGTTGCTGCAGCGGCGACGGCCGCAGTGAGCCCGGAGGGGGTGCTACGTGCGAGAGCGGAGCTCTGCCGTGAGGGCGAGCTCGCCGGGGCTGCTAGGGCCGGTCGGCGGAGGGCGCAGGGGGCGCGGAGCGACGCGGAGGGGGGGGACTGCTGCGGTCTGAGCAGCAGGCGAGCGAGGTGCGACGCGGGCGGCGTCGCGAGCGGAGGCCGAGTGGCACCCTGATTCTGGAAGAATTTCCAGAATCAGACGTCTGGGTTGATAGACAGACGGCGAGGGCGACGTCTGGAAGACCATCCAGACGTCTGAAAGGTGAGTTTTCCGTCTTCCTCTTCCTTCCTGTCGACTGACCGTACTGAGAGAGGGAGATGGGTGTGCGCAGGCTCGGTGATTCGCCATCCATCGCGAATCAGACGTCTGGCTGTTGTACCAGACGGCGGGAGCGACCTCCAAACGTCCGGGGTGACCATCGGACGTCTGGGAGCTAGGCCAGACGTCCCCGCAGACTTATGGACGTCTGGGAAACCACGCTGAACAGGTAATTCTCTGATCCACTTTTTAAGACGTCTGGAAGAAGTTCCAGACGTCTGATTTTGCACAGTGTCGTCGTTTTCAACCCGTTTAGGGCCCGTTCGGGTTCCGTTTTCCGCGATTCGAGTTGCGTTCTTTTCAGAATTAATTCCTCTACCCGTCTACAGTAGCTATACGCTATTTTGAGACACTCCTTGTGTTTGATCTTTGTGATAGGACCTCGTTCAGTTGCAGTCTCGGGGTCGCAGAGGCACGCGGGATTCCCGACCACGCCCCCATTACTCCCGTTGTACCTGGTAGAGTGGCTTTAAGTTATTAATAAAATCTATTAAATTATGGAACCATAAATAGAACCTAGGACATTGCATGAATCCTAGGAATGAGAAATAGATGGAATGATAGCTCCTAGGTGTTGCATGAATCCTAGGGCTGGAAAACTAGATTGTATGATAGATCCTAGGATATGGCATGAATCCTAGGATGGGAAAACTAGTGGAATGTATAATACTGCAGTCTTGGAAAATGGAAAGAGATATAAAATTGCCTGTAATTTGAATTAACAGCTGCCTGTTGTGAATAAATAACGTGGTTGAGAACATGGATTGTAAGAATGTGAAACTGGAAAGTGAAACCTGGATGTTTGAGTAAAAAGGATGGAACCCTACGGGGGAATTAGGAGTGGAACTCCTAGAAAGAGAAAGGAATGGAACTGAGATGTAGTTGTGTACTGTCTCTTGGGTACGTAGTACCAAGGGAAGTACCTGTACCTGTTTAGTGCAGAGTGGGGCCAGCCACCCCAGGGACCCGGGGTTAGGACCGGCCGCTCTGTACCGACTTACTGGCTCTCGTGTACGTAGTACCGAGGAGAGCTACTAGTGTTAGGAGGGCACTAGCTACCCCACGGGCCCCGGGGTTCTGCTAGCCTCCTACACCGCCTTGTTTAGGCCCACTGGGGCAAACCAGGGTAGTCAGGCGAGGGTGCGCGGACTGTGGAGGGGCAAGGCCCCGGTTTGGTTACTGTGGAGGGGTTGGACCCCTGTTACTGAGAGGGCTCTGCCCTGGACTGGTTCCATGCTGTACTTTGGGCGCACCCGTTAATGGAAACGACCGATCGCGTGCCAGTACGGGTTAGCTACCTGTGCGTTTATCGCGCGTGCCGTAGTCACTGTTACGTCTGTCAGTAACCTTGGGGTGGTTGACTGAGGGTAGGATCACCACGGGGGACTCTCCTGGCCAGGAGAGCACCACGTGCTACTTCTACTTTTTGGAAAAGACTGCAATCAAGATCGTTCCCACGAGAAACAATCGAGATCAAGAAAAAGATCTGAGGAATAAATGAAATAGTGAGACAATTGAAAGATGTGAATAAAGAAAGTAATGGAACATAACAGCTACTGTACACTCTACTGTTGTCTTTAGTTTTAGTTGCCACTCTACTCAGCGTTTTGCTGACGTGTTACACTCGTTACCTTTTTCAGGACCAGGTGTTGAGCAGCCAGGGTCAGCGGCTGCAGAGGACGCTGGGCCGAGTAGGGTCCAGTAGAGTTACCACTGTCTTTTGTACCTCTTTGTTTCCGTTATAGTGAGTAGTTCTTGTTTCCGCTGTACTTTTCTTTACCTGCAGTTCATGTTATATGATAAATGTTGTTCTACTGTTGTGGTGGTATATACTGTAGTAGTTTCTTTCCTTACTGCTGTACTTTCTTGCTGTTAGTTATATTCATGCTGAATGTGGTTTATTTTACTGTTCTTTTGGTTACTTCCTCGTTGGACGACTAGGTCTTGGGATTAGTCGAGTCGGTCCGGTTCTCGTGTCTCGTAAAGACTCGGGAATCGGGTCGTTACAAGAAGGAATATGAAGTGAAGAAAATGAATGACAACCTATTAAGAGGGGAAACAATGGAAACAATCCACGAGTACACCGGTACTGGGGTAAGTGAATTGGTTTGTAAGTAGTAATTATTATATGTTCTGGAAATAAGAGAAGCCGACTGAAATATAGTTCCAATTACTCTCTAAAAATTAAGCAAGACGTCGAGGTTGGAGTGGGGAGCTTGAGCAAGAATGACAGGAAAGCCATAGGTGATCTTCTGGAGTGAGTTGAAGAAGTGAAAAGGAATAATTACTTGAAGAAGAGGAGATGCGTGAGAGGAATTGAGCAAAGCCCACTCAAAGGCATACCTGAGGGAAGGAAAGAGCTATTGAAAGAACTTGTCCAAGCAACAAAGTACAAGGACCACAAGCTTTGGTCTCATGCAGGTGAACATGTTGTGTGGGAAGATTTATGGAACATCCTCCAATATGGAAGATTCACAAGCTCAAATGTAAGCATCGTTCAACTCCACAAAAATAGTTACAATATGTACGCAAGTAGATATAATTTTAATAACGATGGTACAATAATTTGCAGGTCATTAATGCATTGCAATGTATACTAATGGAGGAGAATAAAACCATAGGAAATCCTTTGAAGGTTCATCCCTTACCTACAACCATATCTCAAGCAGTGAAAGGAATAGATAAGGAAAGATATGAAAATATGATACTCTTCAATGGGGATCGCTTGAAGATGTTAAACATAATAGCAATGCCGTTGTTAACAAACTTGCATTGGCACTTGTTGGTAATCAACATGCATCATGACATGGCTGTTAGGTACGACTCCTTGCATGGCCTTCAAGGATTGAATATGCGAAAGCCATTTGTGGAAGAATCGATGAGTTACAGAAACAATTTAAAGGATGCCATTGTAAGATTACCTGCAGTTGACATATAGAAATTAAATAACAATTCCCTTGTTTCTTTTCTAAAGGCCTACGGGATACACTCTTACTTGAACACTACGAACAAGAAAATCACATCCGCTTGGGAATTCATCGAAGATAATGAATGTTTACAACAAAAATCAGACAGCAACGATTGTGGAATTTACATTGTCAGGTGGATCGAGTGCCTCATCAAAGGACTTAATGTTGTGGAAATTACCAAGAGTGAAAGCCTTCACAAGATGCGGGCTGAATACATGGCATGCATCCTGGAAAGCAACCATGCATTGAAGGACATGATCTAGGGAATCCATTGTAGTGTTTGAAATTAGTTGTTTTTTGACAATTATGAACCATCACTTAACAATACTCCTATTATAATTTAGTTGTTTTGGGACAGGGTATTGTGACTATGATGAACTTCTACATAGCAAAAGTCAGTTGAAGAGTTATAAATTAGTTGCATATACATCTTCGAATTGAACAAATCCATGAATTACTGCTTCCCAAATGAACGTTTACTTAGCTAGGCGATTGCATAAACGTTATTGTCAATTGCTCAGTTCACAAACAATCTAATTTAATACATCACTGCAACCAAAAGATTGAAAGCGGTGGTCACGGGAATTGGTTAGAAAGGGTGAAGTGAAGAGTTGATGATGAAAAGAAATGGCAAAATTGCACAAATCAAGTAGTCTATTTCAAACATTCTTGTAAATTATATTATGAAAAGTAGACACATACAAGTGCAACCAAAGCCATGAAAAAGAGTCCCCATGGCTTAAACTGACATGTAGAAAATAAGAATAACCAAGTAGAACACATGAAACATGAATGAACATAAAAAGAAGATTTCGAGTTCGAAATTCAATAATAGGTAAACGAACAACATTGAAATGAATACATCATTAATGGCAACAACAGTTGAATGCCTTCAGAATGCACACATCAAATATGAATGCATGAAAGTAACAAAATCAATCTCTCACATACATCATTTCGGCAACCTAACATTAACATTAATGTTCCCATATTGCATAGAAAGCTCCTGCATAAATGATTAAAGAAATAAATAAATAATATAGTTGAATGGATATTAAACAATGTAAATATTTACATATTTACTTTACCACATTGGCTAATTCATTGTGAATGTTTACTAGAGGAGTGGATTGAGTAGAATTATTTTTTTTCTTAGTTGTTCGAGCCAATGCAACCTCAAGTCTAGATTTCTTCCTATTACTCGGAGGATGTCCAACTCTTTTAACATGCTTCGGATCAAGTACTCTACCAGCGGGTATAGAACAATTCCCAACATCAACCTACGTAACAAGGAATTTCATAAATTTCTCGATATATATGAAATGTAGAGTATAATGTAATAAAAAAAGGTAACGTACATTCGTAGAAACACCATCCATATGCAATAAATCTTGATATGACTTGTCAAACAGTATAACACAACGTTCATAATTTGAGGGAGAGAAGGCACCAAAATACGCAAATCTCAATATACGTGATGAAATGTCATGATAACGTTCCCCAGCATCTTCCAACAAAATAGGCATCTGAACTTAACCTTTATCGATATTCGGTATCTTCAAATTCTTCTACCATCGCTAAAGCACATATTCCTGTGGAAGAGTATGCACTCCCTGGTCTATAAGAACGCGGGCAATATGCCTATAAATGATGCCATCTGTCTCAAACTTTCGACATTCACAAAAAACTTTCATGGATGCCTGTTCAAAGTAGTCTGAAAATTTAAGTAAGCGATCTCTTTTATGCTCCGATACCTCTAAGTCAATAGAACCATTACAACCATGCTGGACGGAGTCCGTGATGGAGCAGAAGATAATTGATGTAATCTCTTTCTGAAACATCCTAAACACATAGTAAAAAGAGATCAAATCTGCTCCTCCATAGGAAATTTTGTTTGCAAAGGAACTAGACGATATAATGAATCGAAATCAGCCCTTCTAAACTTTTCATGCTTATCCTAAATTGTAAGTTCATATTGCTGCACAAATTTCTTTAACGTTATTTTAGAATTTAAATACTTATCCAAAAATGCATTCATACTCTCACTACGTTGCATTGTTGTCATCCCCGCCCAAAGCATGTTTTGGAAATAAGTGGGAACCCACATAGACCTTATTTGAAACATCAAAGATATCCAAGTATTATGAGACAAATTGCTATGTAAAACCATATCATGCCAACGACGTTCAAAAACTTCAATTGTTCTAGGTGAATGCACCAGTCTTTTCAAAATCTCTGGTTGTTGGATCACCTTCAAATCTCTATGGCAATTTCTGCATTATGTGCCAAAGGCATAGCCTATGACGAGAAGTGGGGAACACAATCGAAACCGCCTTAATAATTGACTATGCTTGATCCGTGATAATCCCCTTAGGAGGAACACCACCCATTCATGCCAACCAAGTACGAAACAACCAAACAAATGTATCCATAGTCTCATCGGATAATAACGCACATCCAAACAAAATCAACTGTCGGGGATTATTGGCATCGACAAAAAGGGCAAATGGCATATCATACTTGTTTGTTAGATACGTTGTATTAAACTTACAACTTCACCAAAGAATTTGTATGAAACTCTACTGGAAGAATCAGCCCAAAAAATATTTCTAAGGCATCCATCAGAGTCCAAATCAAACATGTAGTAAAAATTTGAATTCATAACCTGCATTCGTTAGAAATGGTCCAAAATTGCTTACACATCACCTTCCGCAAGCTTAAGCCTTCTTAATTTGCACAACTCATATCTGTTATCCTCTTGCGTAAATGACATATTTTGATATCCTCAATTTTCAACAACAAATGAGGACATAGTTTGAAATAACTCAATACCAGAGCGATCATTTAAATCAATTCATCATCTCTTACTTGCATTCATACGCTTTCTTGTTCTTAAAAATCTAGTCAACTCTGGTTCTAGTAATTCATGATTATGTTCCAAATTAACAAAAATGACTACATATTTTTTCTCGGAGCATAACCGTACTCGTGACTTTGCATTGTAATCAGTCTTACTACTTAAACGCTTTTTATAAAACCTACTAGATGGAATGGATGGACCCTTTCGTGAACGAGAACACATCAAGGTCGCTCTATGTAACAAAGACTTCTCTTCCACATCATATATTGGTGCTCTTCAACAAAAATTCAAATCCATAACTATAGACATACTTTTGTGCATCAAAAAGTAAATCTTCTAAATTATTAAACTCCATTCCAACAAAAAAATGACATTCACCTCTTTGAGAAATAAATAAATGACATAAAAACGGTGCAATATAATAAATTACGAAAAGAAATTCACATATAAGAACACACTCACATCGAAGATCATCAGTGACAGGGATGCTTTCAACAGATTGCATCATCCCATCTAATGTAATACAATATGTAGGAATGGAGAAATTATTCAAGGTGATAATCAACACGTCCATATATGAATGATCTTATATCATAATTTATTTACCAAGACAGGTAGAAGGGGCATCAAGATCATGACTAATAGAAATATTAACATTAATATCATTACCTACAAATTGCAAATAACAAGTTTGAAAATTGAAATAAATTTGTAAAAAAGAAAATAAAGAAATAAAACAACTTACGAATATCACCACAATAACCATCACAAACATCATGTTTATAAATAGGGAAAAGATGGTCAAAGAAATCATTCTGGTCAACCTCCTCATGAAAATCATCGCTCAAATCAAGGGAGGACCACAAAGAGATAACACCATTACCATCATGCACATTCTCATCCTCAATATCATCAAATAAATGTTCAAGCAGTTGAACTTCATTTAATCAACCATCATCAATAACATTCAAATCAATGCAAAATTGTCCAATGCCTACAACTTAAAAAAATACTTCGTATGAACATAAGTATATTATTTACATTGGTGAATCATGAGGAAGAGGAGTTAATCACCGAAAGAAATACAATACCATTTTAAATAGCATAATCATCTACATTTGTATTTGTTTAGTCTCCTCAATTGTATATAAAAACTCACATCATAGTATAGTTGATTAAGGCGAACCAAAACGTTTAAAATTTATAATACTCAAATTAGAAAAGGAAATTTGAGGTCATCTCTTGGAGCAAACTTAATATATGAATACCACTATCTAATTATCTGCACATGATCATGACGAATTTGCATAAAAGGATTGGCAAATAAACTTAAATCTTTCATTTGATTTTATGAATAAAGATTTGACATGCAACAAGTATTTAAAGCTAAATTAATCAAGTGTCAAGGAGATTAAATATCAAATAGTTATCACCATAATATTTGCACAATATATAGCAATAAAAATCACTTCAGAGACAATTCGTAAATCAATTTAAAGATGATTATAACTAAGCCCTTTATTGCTACAATTCAGTCCCTAAAAGTTTGCATTTTAGTCCCTATGATTTTTCATTTAGGTCCTTGCAAAAATTTTTTCTCATGGATAGGTCCCTACCTTCTTCTTCCTCCTTGCGTTCAGCAACAGACAATGCGGAGCCTCGGTGTTGGATCGATGAACTAGTCAGAGCTCTTCAGGGCATGGTAAAGCTTGTTGAAGGTCATAACGTGATCCTTGTGGTAATGAGGAGCTTCTCACGAAACTTCGAGACATGGAGCGAGGAGAGACGGCCGGCGCGTGGCTAGTGAAGGTAGCGACGATGGGTGGTTCCGGCGAAAAGCGGATCACATCGAAGCTTGCTTCTAAGGGGTTGGGAAGTTCCACTCTAATGCCATGAAGGTGAAGATGATCTTGATTTGGCGAGAGGATGGTCGGGGTGACCGGGCAGAGGCGACGAATGCGGCGAGGAGGGATCACGTTCGGTGGAGGCCGTGGATGGTCGATCCCTTCAATTGAGAGAGGGCTTTTGCTCCCCTCATCGAGGTGGTGCTTGTAGGGTGAATGGCGAGTGGAGGGCGTAGACAGAGTGGTGAGGTGTGCTCGCTGGAGTTGGCACCGGCGATGGCCGGACCTTGGCCGTGCGTGGGGAAGGCGATGGTGTGGAGTGGTGTTTTGGGGTCGAAACCTATGTCAAAAAAGCGTAACCTATACTACGGAGGAAGTGGAAGAACGGAGAGTACCTAGGAGGAGGAGGAGGAGGAGGAGAGGTCGGAGAGGTGGTCGGTGTGGCCATCAGACTTGGAGAAGAAGAAGAGGGCAACGAGGATGAGTAGGGGCCAAGGAAGGGACGGAGGAGCTGTGTCCTTTGATGGGGAGCACGGCGAAGAAGAGAGAAAGGCGATCGTGCCCTCGTTTAACGGCAAGGATCGGCAGATCGAGGGGTAGAAGAAGGTCCCAAGGTCCTTCAATAGCGGCATGCAAGGGAGGTGGAAGAAAGGTGTTGCACCTGCTATTTCTAAAGAACCTCCAACGGCTTGAGGCGGGGAAGGTTCATAGCTTGTTGGAGCACGACGAGAGGGTCGGAGGTTGCGGGAACAGTTCACTGGAGTTGCGTGGCCGGCAGGGTCGGAGGGGAAGGTGGAGAAGGTGCTGGCGGAGGTATAAATGCAAAGAAATTGAAAGTTGAGTGGACATTTGTAAGGAAATCAAGAATTAAGGACCAAAATGCAAAGTTGACCAAGATGAAGTCAAAATGAACCCAAATTTTTATGGTAGCCTAATTTGAACATAAGAAATTTGATGGTGACTTCAATTGTGGGTTTTGATGTTGTTTGCATGGTCAATTTACGTTTAGATCCAAAATATACCAAATACCCGTCCATGATTCTATTTTAAGTCAAAACGAGTTCCGATCGTCAAATTGACTGTACCAAAACTTATAAAATATTTTTAATTTATTTTTAGAATGTTTAGATTATATTTACTTCCATCATAACTGTTTTAATTAAAGTAGGGTTGAAATTGATTTTTTGATTAGAATGAAACATTAAATTTGAATGTAAATCCTAAATTATTTAATAACAACTCATTTTTGGGACATTTAAGTTCAATTGAACTTTAATTAATCATAATTTCACCCTGTAGCTATTTTGCATTCATAATTGTTCATGAAAATTGTGAAATTAACTCATTTTTCTATTAATTCCTCTATCCAACCATGATTGAGTTATACTTTTCAATGTATTAATTAAGTGAATTTATCCTTAAAACTTAGCTAAATTAGTATAATTATAGGGAATGATGGTGATGCCATCAGTATTGGAAGGAATGGGCACGTCATCAGTGATATTGACAACAACACTTAAATCAATTGATGTAACACTTTTACATACTCAAAATACAATTGTAACCATTGAGGTAAATATAAACATTTTAAAATAAATCAAATATTTACCTTCCATAACATTAATTAAGTCCCTCCTACAATGATAACAATAGTTTCTAATTAATTTTAATTAAAGAGGAACGTAATTGACTCTTACAATAAAGACGTTTAAAACAAAAAAAGTATGCACTCGTATGCTTACTTCGAAAAACACAGGATGCTTGGAGAGACCAATAATAAATCCTACTCCATCCACCAACGATGTTTCCCTTGCTTTTCACTTTTCCCTCCATTTGATTTTCAAGATTTTGAATTGGAGTTTCTGATGGCTAAACCTTTCCCGTGGTGACCTCTGATGCCGCAGGCTCTCCCTCGAAAAGCATCCACGTACAGGTACGTGTGCACGAGCCACGTATGTTTCCACTTTTCTTAAATTTTAAATATGAATCATTACAAAAGTTCTTTATCAGAAATGAGAAATCTAACCTTATCATTTTCGTAGTTACAATAATCATAATTAATGTGTCACATGCGATAATTTCATGAGAAATATAACATACAAGTATTACATTTGTATGAAAATTTTAACATAAATGATATATTCTAGTCGAACGCATATTTTTTCTAATAATTTTTCCCTTTACACGAGATTCGTGATGTTGCGGACAAGTTAAAATTGGGGACGTTACCATCACATCAATCAATGATATTAACAATTGATCTATATTAAAAAATAGAAAAAAAAAGTTTCAGTACATATTTAATTATATTATCATGTTCAATTTAATGCATCAGTTAGCTTACATTTGCCCACATATCGGGGTCTTCATTCGGAAGAAGTATGTTAAGCTTATCATCCCAACTCCACTGTGTTACAATAATGATGGCCATTATGTAGTAGTAGACCCTTTGAAAATTATCCAATAATCACAAATATATTTACTCGATATCTCCACTTGAAATTTCTTTTCGAATCCGTCACTTGTTCTCACTAATGCATCATCATTAAAATCAAAACCTACTGAACTACCTTCTAACATCCTCGATTTTAATTCACGTAGAAAGAATATTTCCTATTCTTCAATAAATGAGGTGGCTATGGTAAATGCCTTGCATGAAAATGTAAGGCACACGAAAAGTATGTCCACACAAACATGCCACCATCCCAATAAAAGGAACGTACAAAAGAAGGAAATATGTGTAATAAAATTACCAAATATAGCTAAATCGAACATGGTAAGTAGGAAGAAGTTAATGACTATATATCATAAAGAGTACGCTAAAATATACATAACCGATACAGGACCAATGTAACAAAATCAAGTATGACAACGTGTTACGAGGTAGGCCATTCGGATTGACGTACGCTACCATCAACCATCGAGTTGGGAAGAACATGTCATGAATAACATTGAAGTGTGGGTACGTGTGGCCCCTTAGCTAGTGGTATGTGTTGTTGACCTACGAAACAAAGTTATCCTTTGAAAATTTTGTGATATGAAAGTAAAGATATAAGGGAACTTTTCGACTGGTGTTATGTACTTACGTAAACCCAAGCCTCCTCCCCGCCTGGTGTAGTAAGCTCGGACTCCTCGTCCCACTCTCACCCGTGAAAGACAATCCTTTCCATTATGAAATGGTAGGTTGACTTCATCTTCCTCCAAGAACTTTTGATTACATTAACACTAATGCGTGTGCCGTAATGTTCAGTCATCTCCTTGGCCATTTCATGCCAAGCTGCAGGCGTGAAGGCCTCCAAGATGTACTCCCCTTGAACGTATCTTCTTTGTAGGAAAGCGAGAAGGGTCAATTTATGGTACTCTGTCACAAGTGTCGACATCCTAACAACATGTTGGATTTGTTAAAGTAGCAAATCCCATGAATTAAACTAACAACTTCTATTACTCCATAAATTTACTTTCAATGAAGAAATAACATGCGAAAGCGATCAATGACAATTCATATACAAATCCATAAAGAAAGAAGCTATGAAATCAGGAGAACATGTACATCAACCAAAAACAAATGGTAATATTGTTGACATTATATTACATGAAGGTACAAGTGAGGAGTTATTTCCATATGCAGTTATTTCCATGTAGAAACGTAAATGTACTTATCTACGTCGACGTGCAATTGGGTTGGTACAATAATCATTTCTCATGTCCATCGCAATCTTTTCCCGGTGGAAATTTCCTCGTGTGAATGTTGCACATGTGAAATATTGATGTGACTACTCATCACCCTGGTCAAGACCATTCCATCTACGAATCTGAGCAGGGGTGATTTGAGGGAACCATCTATCCGTACCATAAGTCCTAATGAAGTTGCGAATAATGCATGTGGTACGAACAACATCTCTTTGTAGAAACAAGGAATACTCTCTCATATGCTTGAGACATTCGAATCGTTTCTTCCAAACGCCAAAAGTTCGCTCCACACATCTTCGAAGGACCGCATGGTGGTGATTGAATAACTCCTTGTAGTTATTAGCTAAACCACCCCTAATACACCACTCAGGGAGGTGATAATTGGTGTGTATGTATAGGGCAATAAACTCATCAGTGTTTGCATACCTGCAATTAACTAGATAACAATAACTGTCCGAAACAAAGAAGCTACCCGACTCCAATGCATACCGCAGGACCACCATATCACTAGCTGAACCCTCATACACGATAACGACGTAGGTGAATAAGAGGTTGAAGTCAACGACAACCATAACATTTTGTGATAACTCAAGGTGACAGATGCAATATCTAGTCTCCTTAGATCTCGGGACATAGGCTCTCACGTGACAATTGCCAATAGTTTCGATTACTCTCTGCACACATGTTATGACTCCATAAACGAATATGAAAGAACCTTTTGAAACCTTAATTATCTTGCCCATTGTTAATTAAAGGGGACTAACCTCGAAGTATGGGAAATACTTATGGTTGAAAGATATATAATCTGCGGTCTCAGTGGGGACGAATGTATGAACATCGGCTCGATGCATAAGATTGCATCAAGAACAGGTCTAATATGATGACTTATTATTTTTCTTGAGTGCTGAAATCGCTCTTGAAGGTCACTATTTGGCACTGCACGACCAAAGGCATACATGAAGATGCATACTTGCTCAATAGTCATCATATGCGTCGTCTTCCGTAACCCTCCTTTAATTCCCAACAACTACACGAACGACTTCAGAGCATCAGGGTGCATCCTGAAGGTTCGATATGACCAAACCTCATGACTATCTATCATCTCACTAGTCCATACATGACCTCCCATCGAGGCAATGTGAACCCGCCTTGGATCTCTACGCTGCGGCTACCCTTCATTTCTTTCACTATCTTCCTCTTCTTGCAACAATTTTGTGGCATATTGTAAGTTTTGAGCAGCTACGGATAGGTGGATTTGCAAGTATAGATACCATTGTCTGTAGTCCATTCTAAGGGATGACAAACACCATATATGTTTAACGAAGTTATACTTAAGGCAAAGGGAAATAACGATCATCAAAATTCTTAATTCTTACAATGCATCGAAAACTTGTCCACTTCTGAACTAATGAAGTGACTATTTATTATTTTGCAAGTTACGACAATAACATGAATCAGGAAGATAATACATACAATAAAGAAGGCCAAGATAGATATTAAAACATTGATTGACTCCATGTCATTCATGGACATCTATTTGATGGTCACCTGTCCCTTGAAGTTCCGCAATTGCAACTCCAACCAATTATCTATCTGGTAATCCGGTAGGTCCAGCATGCCTAAGAATGTATACCTCTTTGGGGCATCCTCGAACAAACTGAGAAGAGTGGAGAACTTTGACGAGTCAAGGTTAGGCTAAAATCTATGAAGGGTAGCGATGGCCTCCCCAATTCCACCAAGGGAGTCCACAGACACCTGGTACTTATCAACCAACTCCTGTGTTGCTTCGGTAAGCTGCCTACTCCATGTCCACCATCAGAACTTGGTCCCTCACTACAACTCCTTTTCCCCCGATCGGCACTAGCAAATTTAGTTGACCTGTTGGGGGGCAGGGGGCGCTGGAGTGCATGCCTTGCACCTCCTCGTCATGCAGGTTGGTTACAACCTCCTTCCACTTTTGCCTTGCAGTGGAGGCTTCACCTTGGGTACTTCGAGCAGTGCAAGATGGGTAAGTTGGGGTGTGCAATCTAACAAGTATAGCCGTCATGCCACGATTGCTTGCCTCACTCGATCACCAAAGGCAGTATCATGACCCCGAAGCACATGCATCTCCTCGTACTACTTGAAGGGCCTGTTGCGAAACTTTCTATACCTCTCATCAATCTAAATGTACGAATTAATTATTTTACACATACATGACATCAAATATTCCACAATCATAGGTTAATGATGAGATTAGTTACCTTGTTCCAAGCCTCAATATAAGGTGGAATTGGTTGACAAGAATTGGCATCATATCCTCAACCACTCTTAAAATTCAGTTGGTGAAAGTCGCCATAGTTTTTCTTCATTGTCTTCCACTTGTTTTGGATTTGCGTCCGAGTAATATTCAACTCTCATATGGAGTTGAAATTCAAGGTAATCCTATCCTACCCTTGACTATTAAAAGTCACACCGACATATTCCTTATGAGTCTCCTTTGTCTCCTTCATTATGACAAAGATACCCCTACTTGCACGTGAGATCCAGTACATGTGGGAACCTGCTCATTCGTCATTATATCATTGCGGTTTTGACTTCCAAAGTTGTTCCCCATTTGGTGGATCCACGAGGGACGTTACTGCCAGTTGTTTGAAACCCCGCATTTGAATGTTGAGGGCGAGGATTTTCGAGCAGAGATGATCCAAAGAAATCATCTGAATATGGGTTGTTAAGATCCATTGCACTATGTTTCGATGAATGAGTCAGAAATATATCACTTTATGTTATATATATGTTTAGACGATACCGTGTTACCTATTACACTCTAATATGTAATGTAGTATGATAAAGGTGATTTAACTATAATGGTATTGTTGTAAAACTAACGAGATAGATAAGTTCTAAATGGTCATTAATAAGATTAAGTCATAAGCTCTCATAATATTGGGTGGGATCATATTCTATTATATGAATTACATAAATCCTACATTTCGTTACCTTTTAAAATATACAAGATTATTTGATTTTATAACGTTATTACAATGTTCCCATTTGTTATTCCGAGAGATGCAGAAAACCATACATATATTGTTTATATTCAGATAGATCAAGCATACATTAAACATAGTAGTTGATTTGTTTGATGAATATCTGTATATAACCAACAAAAATTATTTATCCACTCCTTGCAATTAGTTACAAGATGAAACATCAACCACCAAATACACGTACTTACCCAACCAATATATACTTAGAAGCTCGTCCCGGAGAAAATGATGTAGTATTTCTAAATATAAAATAATTCACTTTATTGAAACATCCAACAAAAATAGATAAATTTCTCGCTGTTCATCTTTCCCAAAATTTTAATTTTTCAAAGTTATTACAAAACATGTACGCAAATATACAATTCGATAAAATATATATGGATATCCGTATAAATAGAATTGGTTGCTTACTTTTATAAAAGGCTTGCTATATTTAGTATCTAAATGAAATATACATACATACTTAATCAAAATATCTATCCATACAGAACATTTATGCATGTATAATAATAGAAATGTATAGTAGATGTTTCTGTATCATATGTAGAAGATACCAAAAATCTTCATGCAAGTTTGTTTAAAATTACAAGGATAATATTTCCCTTTATGTTGGGAAAAGTGTAGCATCACATTGGCAAGTAGAAGGTACGATAAATATGATTTACGAGATAAATAATATCTTTTAATGTAATTATATAGATAACTGGATTGTACACTTTCTCCTTTACTCATCCTAATATTACATACAATCATATTTTTCTATAAGTAAAAGCCTATTTTGCAATATATTAGTTAATACAAATCTCACTACAAGTAACAATGAATTTCAAAAAGTTCTAAAATGTCGATCAGATTTTCTTTACATTAAAATATGATTTAGGTTCATGCCAAAGTGTAATTTTAAGGGAAAAATCATTGATCATCTACCTAAAAAAAGAAATTGTAGATAAATTCTATTTTCTTGTCGAATGGTAAGGTCTGTTTTTTGAGCTTAACGTCTAATCGGTATTTGACATATGCCAAGTTATGTTTAGATTTAATTTTTATATTCAATTGGTAAAATTTCATTATAAGTAAAAAAGGTAGATAAATTAAAATGTAATAATGAAATTGTAAATTCGTCAATAGGATATTCGAAACGTTTTATATTGCATAAAAAAAATATTATTACAATTTTCATATTTTAACTTGTATTTATACCTATATTCATCCATTTACATGAAGGATTCTTTTACCTAAACAATAAAGGAAATTCAAAACCATCGTATGGATGAGTCTTAATCTTACATCCTATCTAAGTTTGCGAACCAATGAAAATCAAATATATACTGTGATTAGAAATGTTACTTGCAAATGTTCCTCGATTAATGTATTGGGATCATACTATTTGCATACGACGAGGTAATCGTGTCCCTACCTTTTACATCACATGTTGGTGAATACTATTGAAATTAATGATCAATGAAAATGTTACAAATAAACCTAAGCTATGAAGAACACTTCTCTATAACTATATTATTAAGAGGTACTGGGAGCTTTCGAAGGAGTGTAATATGTTTTTCTTTGCTTCATTTGTGTTTTATGGTTAGCCATTAGTATAGGATGATTTCTATAGTTGTGGAATTTCATGTTATATATGTTCATATTTTTTTTCACTCTTTACATGGGTTTACATGTTCACTTTCTAATCCTTCTTTACCACATAATGATATTACAAATAAAGATGGCGCTTGAAGGCGGACATTGGAAAATCGCATATACAATGTTAAATAGAATAACTACCACTTTTATATATATATTCCCTCTTTGGTGTACATGTAATATAAGTACGGTATATTTGCCTTATATAATACATGAATGAAAATCATTCACAAAATTACTCTACACAATTGAAGTTGATTTGAATAATGAACATATTTGATCTACTATTTCATCAAACTACTTGTTGGCGTCCATCTTGAACAAGTAGCCATTAAAGTAAAGAATATGAACTTCATGAAAACTACATATACATACAACATTATCCTTACCATGCTATTACTACATATCTAGAATTTCTCAGATCAATAATATAATACACCACATTTTCATATAAATATTTTATAAAATAGAAAATCATTCATATTTTTTTAAAGTAAAGATCACAAACAAAATTCTTTCTTGATTTTAATTAATCTACCATATCTTTACAAATAACATACACCTCATGGCTGTGGATACCCCAAACCAAACATGTAGACAAGGCAGATAAGGAAGATCTCGCATATGCATATTTTGCATTTCCAGAAGCTAACTTAGAGCATATCTAAGAGTCAAATTGCAAATATGAAAGTAGGCAACTTCCCTCTACAGTCGTATTTCACAAAAAATGGCATCCCAATATTATCATTCAACTATTCTAAAATCAAACATTTTAGACGGTACAAATTCAAATTACACCACTATAACAACTAGAGGAAGCAAGCCCAATCTAATCAAAACAGTTGCTCGAATGAAGATCCAACCAAACACATAAAACGTACACAACAAAGGAACACATGAAATACATGTAAACATTTCATTCAGACGTCTGATATTGCTGTCAAATTCATGATTGCTTTGATTTGTGTTGGATTTCGTCCCAATCTCTTGGGACTTGCCTCCAACCGTTAGGAGACCTCTCTCAAGCATTCTTGAAGGTTCCAAACTTGTCTATAAATAGACTACAATCCCTCTTAGGTAAGACACCTCTTGAGATTCAATTTCCATAGAAAATCATTTGCTCACTACTGTTTGCTTCATTTTACCCTTGTGCTGTGCCAACACTTTGATTAAAGGGCAAACCCACACTCCCGGTGCACTTCATTATGCAAATCTCAGGGAGTTATTTTTATGCTTATTAGATAAGGAAGTCATTAATATTTTGGGGTGTTCTATAGGTGCTGTTTCATTCTTATTTTTGTAGTTTGGGTATCTGGCATATCGGGTCCCCATCTCTTCAATGTGAAGGGAGAAACCTCCGTTTAGGGATCGGAGGTGAGATTTGTAATTGACGTACACTATCCTTGTTTAAGTTGTGTGGTTAGTGGATTGATCACTTTGTGATCGAAAATCCTAAGTCAAGGGATTAGCTTAGGTGGTGGTTTTCACCCGTTTTGGATTTCCACCTAAAAATCTTGTGCCTCTTTTTGTGATTGTATTTGTTGTCTTATAATATTTTATAAATTCACTATTCACCCCCTCCAGTATAATTTCATTTGGTATTAGAGTATGTTATGACCCTGGCATCAAACGTCGTTTAAGACGTCTGGACTTTAATTTTTTCGACGTAAGGTTTCGCGTCTGCGCGCATGCACGTGCAGACTGAACCACCGCCCTCCTTTCTTTTCTTTCCTCCCTACAGGCGCAGCCCTCTTTTTCTCTCTCTCCCCACGGCAGCCTTCAAATACTCCCCCTCTCCTCTCCCTCACCCTCACTCCACCACGTTCTTCTTCTTCCTATTTAGTGAGAGAGTGAGCAGGCGAGGGCAGCAGCAGCTGCTACCGTGAGTGCGTGGGGAGGAGGGGTTGCTACGAGAGGGAGAAAGCTAGATCGTGAGGGTGCAAGCTCACCGGAGCAGCCAGGGCCGGCTGGCGGGTGCGCAGCAAGAGCGTGGTGTTGGGGAGGAGCTGCTGCATCTCAGGCAGCAGGCGAGCGCGACACGGCCGTGCGCAGCAGGCGGAGGGCGAGGGGGTCTTGATTTTGGGAAAATTTCCCATAATCAGACGACTGGACATACGTCCAGACGACGCAAGAGACGTCTGGAGGAAGGTCCAGACGTCTGAAAAGTACGATATTTTTCCTTCCCTTCTTCTTTCGCGTGTACGGCCATGCAGCCGTTCCGCCAAAGGGTTCTGCTTCGTTCCGTGTTGAGGGCGGTCGCATATGTGTGCAGGTCTCGTTCGGGAAGGCTCAAAGGCACGTCCTCCCACACAGATCGGACGTCTGGGCACAACACTAGACGACGGATAGGGTCTCCAGACGTCCAGAGTGACAGTCGGACGTCTAAAAACTAAGACCAGACGGTTCAGCGGGATTCTGGACGTCTAAAGGACCGTGCAGGATCAAGGTATGACCTGAGCCATCGTTTAAGATGTCTGGAAGATGTTCCAGACGTCTGATTTTGGGCAGACTTGTCGTTTTTTACCTATTTAGGGTCCGTTCGAAGTCCGTTTTCCGCGTTTCAAGTTTCGTTCTTTTCAGATTTAGTTCCTCTACCTGTTTACAATATTTGTATCATGTTCTGAGTAGCTCCTTGTAATTGATCCTTGTGTTAGGACCCCGTTCCATTGCGGCGCTGGGGTTGCGGAGGCGCGTGGGGTTGCCGATCACGCTCCCAGTACTTCCGATTTTGCGGGTAGAGTGGCTCCCTTTAATTGTTTGTCAAAATTATGCACTTATGAAATAATTAATAAATTCTAGGGTATTGCATGAATCCTAGGACTGAAAAACTAGATTGAATGATAGATCCTAGGGTATGGCATGAATCCTAGGACTGAAAAACTATATTGAATGATAGATCCTAGGGTATGGCATGAATTCTAGGACTGAAAAACTAGATTGAATGATAGATCCTAGGGTATGGCATGAATTCTAGGAATGAAAAACTAGATTGAATAATAGATCCTAGGGTATGGTATGAATCTTATGACTGGAAAACTAGATAGAATATATTACAGTCTTGGAAAAGTAGAAAGGAAAATGATGACTGCTTGTAATTGGATAACAGATGCTTGTTATGAATGGCTATTAACTGTTGAGAACATGTGCTATATGGATATAAAGTTGAAATGATGAAACTGGCTTAGTGAAAGAAATATGAATATGAACCCTACGAGGAATTAGGAGTAGAGCCCCTGAGAGGTAAATCGGGGAAGTGAGCTGGCCCTTGAGTACGGAGTACTAAGGAGAGCGACTATCCCCCTGTTTAGCGCAGAGAGGAGCTAGCCACCCCAGGGACCCGGGGTTAGGTCTGGCCACTTTGTATCGACTTTTGGCCCTCGTGTACACAGTACCGAGGAGAGCTACTAATGTAGGGAGAGCACTAGCCACCCCACAGGCCCCGGGGTTCTACTAGCCCTCCTACACTGACTTGTTAGGCCCACTGGGCAAACCAGGGTAGTCAGGCGAGGGTGCGCGGACTGTGGAGGGGCAAGACCCCTGTTTGGTTACTGTGGAGGGGCTGGATCCCTGTTACTGAGAGGGCTCTACCCTATTCTGGTTCAGTGCTGTGCTTTAGGGCACACCCATTAATGGAAACGACCGATCGCGTGCCGGTGTGGGGTAGCTACCCGTGCGTTTATCGCGCGTGCCGTAGTCACCGTTACATCTGTCAGTGACCTTGGGGTGGTTGATTAAGGGTAGAACCACTAGGGGGACTCTTCCGGCCAGAAGAGCACCACGTGCTACTTCTACTTTTTGGAAAAGGCTGCAATCAAGATCGTTCCCACGAGAAACATTCAAGATCAAGAGAAAGATCTGAGAAATAATTCAAGAATGAGTAAATAGAAAATAAAGAAAGAAATTAAAAATAACAACTACCTGTCCACCTTACTGTTTTACAAGCTAGTTAGTTGCCACTCTACTCAGCGTTTCGCTGACGTGTCACCTTTGTCACCTTTTCAGGACCAGGTGTTGAGCAGCCAGAGCCGGCGGCTGCAGAGGGTGCTGGGCTTAGTAGAGTTCAGTAGTTTTACTTGTGTAGTACCCACTGTACCTTTCCTTCTGTTGTAGTGAGTATTTTCTGTTACCACTGTAGTATTTTATTGTAAGCATCATGTTTATGTACCTGTTTATTTCTTTACTGTTGTGGTGGTGTATACTGTAGTAGTTCTTTTCTTTACTGCTGTATTTTGTTACTGCTAGTTATATACATGGTGAATGTGGTTTATTTTACTGCTCTTTTGGTTACTTTCTCATTGGACGACTGGGTCTTGGGATCAGTCGAGTCGGTCCAATTCTCGTGTCCCGTAGGGATTCGGGAATCGGGTCATAACATAGTAGGTTTTCCGCTTTTAGGAGTAACATCCATAGAAAGATCATATGGAGGGGAGAGTCATTTCCACCGGCAGATCCGAGGGGCAATCCACCACCCGACCACCACTCTTCGAAGGGACAAACTACACTTATTGGAAGCTGAGAATGAAAATGTGGCTTTAAGCCAATGATTTCTCTGTTTGGGAGAAATGCGAATCCGCATACGTCATTTCCGATAAACCAGAAACGGGATACACGGTGGAGCAGATTCATCACCTTGAACTAAATGCTAAGGTAATGAACTCATTCTACTGCACACTCAGCTCAGAGGAATTCAACCACATTAGCCAATGCACAACCGCCCACGAGATATGGAGAACCTTAGAGGTAACTCATGAAGGTACATCTAGAGTTAAATCCTCTAAGATTAATGTGTTATCGCAGGAATTTGAAGCCTTTTCTATAAAGGAAAATGAGAGACTTGGGGACATGCACACCCGATTCACGTTAATCGTGAATAACCTCAAGTCTCTAGGAAAGACATTTATAAAGGGGGAGCTTCAAGGGAAGCTCATTCGTTCCCTTGGACCCAAGTGGGAGCAAAAAGTCACGGCAATAGAAGATGCCAACCAAGTAGAGGATCTAGACATGAAAAATATACTTATGAATCTTATGGCTTATGAATAAAAAATGGAGTAAAAGAAGAAATCTATCACATCGAAGCCAAAGAAGAAGACTTTAGCCTTCAAAGCTACGTCAGACGATGAGGTAAGTATCGATGACGAAGAATTCATTTTATTAGCTAAAAAGTTTCTCAGAAATAAAAAAGAGATCAAGGGTAAGAAAAGGGAGGAAGAACCTCTAGTTTGCTATAATTGCAAGAAGAGAGGTCACATAAGGAAGGATTGTCCCTCACTCAAAAGGGATGATGAGAAGAAATACAAGAAGCCTTCCGATTACAAGTTCTCCAAGCCCAAGGGATTCAAGAAGAAGGCATTCCAACCAACTTGGGATGACTCCACCTCCGAAGAAGAGGAAACAAATGAAGAAACGACATGCTTGGGACTAATGGCAACGAAAGATGCTTCCGAATCTGAATCTGAGGAGCCAGAGGTAAACTCCTATTCTCTAGATGAATTACAAGATGCTTTTGATTCATTATATCTAGATCTTAAGAAAACAAAGACTAGAAGCAAAGCTCTAAAATAAGAAAACTTAGAGAGTAAGAAATTAATTAACGATCTTGAAGAGAAGAATCTAATTCTTACTAAAGAAACCACTGCCTTGAATATGCAAATAAGAAAACTAATGAGTGAAAAAGAGTCATTAACAAATGATTTGTATACGTCAATAAGTGAACAAAAATTTCTAGATAGAGAAGAATTACTCGACAAAAGCCATGTACTTGAAAAATCAAACTCCTTTAAAAAGGATGAGAATAACTTACTTAGAGTGGAGATTAGAGGACTAGAAGATAAACTAGACGTAATGAAAATAGAGATAAATCACCTTAAAGAAAGATCAAATCAACTTCTTGAGGACTTAGCTAAATTTACAAAGGGGAAAGATAACTTGGACAAACTCATTGCCCATGAAAAACCTTCCTCGAGTAAATTTGGACTAAGCTTTTATGAACCTAGTCAAAGTGAGCCGAAAATGGATCTCCTCTAAAGGAGACCACTAACAAATATGGATCCACATTACAATGGATACCGAAAAGACAACTTTTGCTTTGTTTTGTAGGGATCAAAGGACATTTTAATATCAAAAATTGGATATACAAAATGAAGGATGGACAACTCAAATTAAATGGACCTATACAAACACCAAGTCACCAACAGAGATCTTTTGTAGGATCAAAGGGGTCTACAAAAAAGAAGACAACGGGACCACCACCATCAAGGAGGCCGATGGGTGATGGACTCCGGGTGTTCCAAACACATGACGGGAAACAAGCACCTTTTTTTGGACCTCCAACCTACAGACGGAGGAACGGTTACATTTGGCAACAACCACAAGGGTCATATTATTGGCCTTGGTAAAATAGGTAACCCTCTCTCTCCCATCTCAAATGTCTCTCTAGTTAAAGGACTAAAATATATTCTTTTAAATGTTAGTCAAATTTGTGATAAGGGATTTAAGGTAGTATTTACTTCGGAAATGTTTTAAATTATACATGCATCAACCAATGAAATCATTTTTAAGGGAACTCGATTTAATGACATTTATATTGTAGAATTTGATAAAGATAGCACTTATGAATGTTTTGTAGCAAATAATGAGTTAAATATATGGCATAGAAGATTATGACATGTTCATATGAAGCTAGTTCAAAAACTAGTCAAACATGGACTGATCCGAGGTCTTCCTAAAGAAAAATTTTTAAATGAGCTTATCTGTTATTCATGTAAATTAGGTAAAATTATGAAATCTAGTTTTAAAAATAAATAAGTTATATCTATATCAAGACCATTAGAACTACTTCACCTGGATCTGTTTGGACCAACAAAATATGAGAGCCTTAGTGGATGCAAATATTGCCTTGTGATTGCAGACGATTTTTCAAGGTTTTCATGGGTCTCCTTCTTGAGATCCAAAGAAGGAGTATTTTCCATCTTTTCTATTTTTTGTAGGAAGGTTCAAACTGAAAAAGGCTACCAAATCACTCATATTCGTAATGATCATGGGGGCGAGTTTGAAAATTCCTTGTTTGATGATTTTTGTCAAGAGCATGGTATTACTCATGAGTTTTCTTTCCCCCGAACACATCAACAAAATGGGGTGGTTGAGAGAAAGAATCGTACTCTTCAAGAGTGTGCTCGAACATTGCTCATAGACTTGGCATTACTGAAATACTTTTGGGCCGAGGCAGTTAACATGGCTTGTTACGTGTTAAATCGCACCTTAATTCGATTTGGGTTGCGAAAAACTTGTTTTGAAGTATATTATGGGAAAATACTCAAAATCAGCTATTTTAAAATTTTTGGATGTTGGTGCTTTATTTTGAATACCTGTTATAATTTAGATAAATTTGATGCCAAATGTGAAGAGGCCATCTTTATTTGTTATTCTTCACATAGTAAGGCATATCGGGTCTTTAACATGACCACATTAATAGTGGAGGAAACCCTTCATGTTTCCTTCGATGAATCTCCTCACTCTTCCTCTATTAACCGAGTTAATATGGAAGATGAAGATGATTCTTCTATTGTTGTGTCTAACATTCCAAACTTTAATATCCATAATCTTCCAAAAGATTTGATATATCAAAGGGATCATCTCGAAAGTCAATTCATTGGAAGTGTTTCCGATGGCGTTAAAACCCGATCTCGTTTTAGTTGCTCCTTCGGTCTCTCTGCCTTTGTATCTCAAGTTGAACCCAAGAGTGTCGAGGAAGCATGCTCCAAAGAACCTTGGATGATGGCCTTGTAGGAGGAACTCAACTAATTTCAAAGGAATGAAGTTTGGGATCTAGTATCTAAACCTAAAGGGAAAACTGTAATATGAACCAAATGGGTATTCTGGAACAAGTTGAATGAATCCGGTATAGTTATTCGGAACAAGGCTCGTTTGGTAGCACAAGGGTACAACCAAGAACAATGAATTGATTTTGATGAGACCTACACTCCCGTAGCTCGACTCGAATCAATTCGCATGCTTCTTGCTTATGCTACCTTCCTTGGCTTTAAACTCTTTCAAATGGACATTAAGAGTGTGTTTCTTAATGAATTCATTAAGGAGGAAGTTTTTATAAAACAACCTCCTGGTTTTGAGTCTCATGATAAGCCTCATTTTGTCTATAAATTAAACAAGGCACTATATGGTCTAAAGCAAGCTCCTATAGCTTGGTATGAGAGGCTCAAAGACTATTTGTTAAATGTAAAATTTTCTATAGGAGAAGCTGATTCCACATTATTCATTAAAAGAAAAGGAAAAGATATTTTATTAGTTCAAATATATGTAGATGATATTATTTTTGGTGATACTAATGAATCTATGTGTAGAAAGTTCTCAGAGATTATACAGGAAGAATTTGAAATGAGTTTGATAGGTGAACTCAAATTTTCTTGGGTTTACAAATCACTCAACTCGAATTCGAGACCTTTGTGTGTTAATCAAAATACACAAAGGAGATGCTAAAAATATTTGAAATGGAGAAAAGTAAAGAGAAGAACACTCCTATGAGTGTCACAACTTCCTTAGACTTGGACGAATCAGGTACGCCTATAGATCAAAAGCTCTATCGTACCATGATTGGATCTTTACTATATTTAACTTCCAGTAGACTTGACATTTTATTTAGTACCTGCTTATGTGCTAGGTTTCAATCAAACCCTAAACAATCACACTTAAATGCTGTAAAACGAATATTTAGATATCTAGTTGACACATCTGATTATGGCTTATTCTACCCTAGGAGTCCATAATTCAACTTAGTCACATATAGCGATGTGGACTATGCAGGTAGCTACATCGATAAGAAGAGTACTAGTGGGACGTGCCAATTCTTGGGTAAATCACTAGTCTCTTAGTTCTCAAAGAAACAATCTAGTGTAGCCCTATCAACCACGAAGGCTGAATACATAGTCGCCGCTCTAGCATGTTCCCAAGTGCTATGGATGAAAAATACTTTGAAGGATTTTAACTTGATATTTCATGAAATAAAAATATTATGTGATAATACTGGTGTTATCAACATCTCGAAAAATCCCATACATCACTCCCGTACAAAGCATATTGATGTTTGACATCATTTTTTGAGGGATAATGTACTTAAGGGAGAAATCGAGGTTGAATTTGTTTGTACGAAATTGCAATTGGTTGATATTTTCACTAAACTTTTGAATTATGATCGTTTTAATTACATACGTAGGAAACTAGGCATATGTAAGCTAAGTGATATTTGAAGAATTTATTGACTTAGTAGAACTTTGTTTGTCATGAACATAGAAGGAGTCTTGACTTTACCAAGTTAAGAACCTTCAAACACAGTTCAAACATCAAAATGCACATTTTGTGCAATATCAGACGTCTGATTAATACCTCTGATGCCTTATACTTAAAAATTTGACGTCTAAAGATGTGGAATAGACGTCGATTTTATATCTGAGAAGAGCTGATAAAAGTGCTATTCTAGACATCCGTTATCATCCACAGACGTCTGGACAGTCATCCAAGTGTGTTGACAGGCGTCTATTTTTGCATCAAGATTTGTATTAGGATGTATGGATTTAGACGTCTAATTATTTAGTCAGATGTCTTGTAAGTCGTCGAATAAAGAAATCAAACTACAATCTGTCGCTTTGGGGTGAGATCCAGGAAGGACTGACTGCAGAGATCAAACATCTAATTTTAGCTTTAGACATCAATTCAGACGTCTGATACAGAAATCGGACAACAACCTGGAGAATAAACCATTTTCAAGGGAGGTATGTCTGTAGAAATTAGACGTCTGAATTTTTAATTGGTCGTCAGATAAGTCGTCTGGTAATAAAAAAAGACGACACCATCAAAAGGGTTAAAATCCCAAATGGCCAATCCCGACGTTTGACGACATCTTTAGACGTTTGATCTAGCCAAAATCTGCCGCTTCGCGTCTGTTCTTTGGATGGTTTTGCAATGAAAATTTCCCCAACTTCAGGGGGAGACTTGCTCAAGCCCTTGGGATATAAAATTCCACTCGTTGAGGTCCCACTTCCCCCATGCTCAAAATCCCTAAGACCTATCTCTCCCACCTGACGAGCGATGGCTGCAAGTTGGTGCTGCTTTTCTCGTCGTCAGACGACCGCTCCGCCTCCTCGATGATTGGCGACGCAGCTGCTCTCCTACGCGCGTGCCCCTACTCCTCCGCGCGCCTAGAGACCCTCCTCCATGGGTATAACCTCTTAAACCCTTAGGGCATCTCCACGGCTTTGCTCGAGTCCTTTTAAAGCCCTCAACTTTTCTCTTCTTTTTGATGAACAACTCGTTTAAGGTTTCCTCTTCCATCATGCTTATTTTTGCCCTAGGAGCTCAAACCCTAGAACAAAACCTATAGCTTGGAACTTATTTTTTATGTAGCATGAATGTATGTCTTTTTGGTTGTTAATGACAAGGGTATTACCTCAAATGATTCAAGCCGACATCTTAGTGGCCTGAGTTCAAAGGTATATTGCCACAACATTATGTCAGGTTGTATTGCCTCAAGGCATACTGCCACACAATTATTTTTTTTTGTTTTCTGGTATCAATGTTGTGTGCATATATGACACTATATTGCCTTATTGGTTGAATGACTGGTGTGGGATTGTTTTTGCAGGTGTTCTATCCTAAAACACCAAACTCCTCCCTCCAAAACCCAACCACCCAACCCACCCAAAATGCCTCCCCGTCAGAAGCAAGCCGAGGGCTCTTCCACCTCCTCTTCTGCCTATTTGGCTGACCATCTACGTGGCAACATCTCTAGACAGCGATTTCATCGTTTCGTAAATGCCAAAGTCAAGTGCTCTCGATTCATTGTATGGAATGGCTTTGCCCATCTAAACCTTCGGGAACATTTTGAAACCCTTCATCTCTTTCACTATTTTGATTGACAATTCCATTCTGACGTTGGAACTATTGGCGTGTTTCCTGACCTTGTCCGACTTTTCTACGCCAACATTGTTAAAGACTACAATAATGATGAACTTGAGTTACATACTCGTTTATTTGGGCGTGAAATGCATATCACCTCTGATTCTATTTCCGCCCTTCTTGCAATCCCTAATGAGGGAAATGACTTCAATGACATTCTGAGGCAATATGACTTAGAAGTCATCAATCAAGAATTAGTCCTACATGAAAAATATATCGAAAATCTTGGTACCCTACCATGCAAGAACCTCAAACCTCTTCCCCGATTACTCTCTCGCATTTTTGGGTGGGACCTTCTAAATAAATCGGAAGGTTTTGACTATATCTCTCGCAAACACAAGGCGCTCCTTTTTGCCGCCGTACATCACATTCCCTTCAACTACTGCCGCCTCATTGTTCGTGTTAAGAATGAGGACCATGGGGCGTCTCTACCATTTTGGTTCATTTTATCCAAAATTTTTGCAAGTCATCAGATTTCCATCAATGACCAAGCGGTTGATAAAAAGATTGAGCCCTACAACTGGACCACAGCCACCAAGATGCACATTCTTAGAGAGCATCTTGAGCCAGCCGAAGAGCTCGCTGAAGAAGAACCCCTTCCACCCTTTCTGGATCTCCGTGAAGAACGTCTACTTCAAATAGAAGCTCCTTGCTCAAGCTTTGATGAGATATGGGATCCCACCACAGATTCCCTCTCCTTGGGCATCTCTCTCTTGTTGCGATGAACTGGCGAGATGTACACTTATATGAGAAGTATGCACCGTGACATCGACGAACTTTGTACCGATGTTCGCAATCTGCAGATGGGTCAAGGACCCGTTCGCCGCTGCCACGATCAAGAAGACTAGTTTAGTTCTTTTGTTTTTCTTTCTTTCTATCTTTCCATGTTGGCTTGTATTAAGGGGCCTTGACCTCATACTTATATATTTCTTTGGGAACATTAGCTAGTCTGTGCTTAGAGCACATACATTCTTTTCCTAGTTAGTTTACTTTAATGCTCTACCATTTTTATTATACTTCAGCATGCAGATTTTATTAATGATCTCCGCTTTATAGATGTTATTATATAACACTTGTAGTTTAAGATTTAACCCCTTTCAAAACCCTTTATGATGATATTCAAAAAAGGGGAGAACTTAGGGAAGAACTTAGGAAATGACATGAAAAGTTACGAAAAGTCTTTTCAAAATTGGTATAAATTACTAAGTAAAACTTTCAAAGGGAGAAAATAAGAACCTATAGATATATTTTGAAAATCATCAAAAAGGGGGAGATTGTTAGTTTAACCCCTCATAAATAATATTTTGATGATTTTACAAAGTAAAGAAAAAGAGATAAAATATAAGCATAGCATATTTTTCTCTGTAATAACACAATTGCAGGTTTCATGGAGTTTCCAAGTCGGAGGATTAAAAGCGTGAAGACTATATTAGTATAAGTATTGTCATAAGTCATAGGCTTTTATGTAAACTTTTAAATGTTGTAATCTTTATTTTATTTGAGTGTAGAGATATTGTAAGGAGCCCCCAAACATAACTTATAAATAGCTAACTTAGGCTCTCTACACTAAGGATAAATTAGAAATAAAAACCTAACATTACGACACAAATTAGATGTCCATAACAACTGTCAAACGTCTGATTTTCAATTTTAAGACGTCTGATCAATGTTTCAGATGTCTAATTGCCTATAGCATTGCTTCTGCATTCTGACTTCTTAGGCATCAGTCAAAGCAACTTTCTATCAAATGTCCATAGCCTCATCCAGATGTCTAATAGTTTGCTTGGACGCCCTTAAACCAACCATTTGACTCAAGTACCCATTTTATTTCTGTTAATAATAAGCAAATACATTTTTAGACGTCTGGACATGTCTCCATACGTCTGTTAATGGATCGTTGCTCATTTATTTCTTTGCAAATCTTATTAGAAACCAAAGATCTGCTCTTAGATTTCCAAAGCAAGTCCTTTTTACGTTTCCAGACATCTAGGAAATCCTATAGACGTTCATATCGATGCATATTCTTTAAAATCTAGAATCTTATTTGGATATTGTTAAAACAGGAATGAATCAACTTATAATTAGACGTCCAATATTTTTATCAGACGTCTTATATAAATATATCCGACATTCTTATTTCGACCAAATAAAAATAATAAATCTAACTAATAATATCAGATATCCATAATTATAAAGCACCTCTCAACCAAAAGCCCTCGTGCTCTCCATGGTTAATTCTTCGTCACGTCTGCACGCATTTTCCTGCTGCGAGGACAGTCACACCACCCACTCGACCCTCCATCAAACCCTACACCCCTACGCCTAAACCCTCTCCCAACCCGTCCGACAACGCCTATTCGCCTGCTCAACGGGCTGCCAAACGCAGTCTAAAGTTTTCCCCAGGGAAAGTGGAGAGGGGTCCAATTCAATTCTCTTCTACGCACGGGATATAGGTAAGCGCAGCGGACATGCCAAGCAATGTCTCATTACCAAAGCTTCTCATCTGAAGACCATCTTCGTACCCTCAGGCGAGGGAGAGGCAGCGGGCAAAACGCGAGGAGAGGAGGGAATGGAAGCAGCGAGCAGCAGCTGGAGGCGTTCGCGAGCGCGCAGCTCTATCAGCAGCGGCGGCGGCGGCGGCATCAGCTCCCTCGGCACCGATCTCCTCTGCGCGATTTTCTCCCATCTCGACCACTGGAACATCGCCCGCTGCTCCGCCGTCTGCACCTTATGGTATCTAATCGCCTCTCGTTGATACATATTCCTGGTGGATCTCCTAACCCTAGGCGACTCCCTCTCGATCGATCGATCGATCGACTCAGACGCCGCTGGCGTTTGGTGGACGTTGTTTGCTTGGATCCCGCGTAAGCCCGCGAGGATCGAATCGGATGTTGTTAGAGTTGGTTGGTTCTCGGTGGTCTAGGTTTCTGGTTGGGGACAGACATGCCTACACCAGGGATGGGTCGGGGGGTGGAGATTGTTAGAGCTTGTCAGTGGAGACAGCGTTGGGGAATGCTTGCCAATTGAGCAATATCCCAGGTCATATGATGCCCCTGGATCGAAGTCAATCGAAATGCTTAAGCCCAAATTATTATGTGATGAATCTCAATCTTGTATAGCTTACTACTTAATTCCACGAGTTTTTAATGTGGAACTATTGTCACGGTATTTATCGCCATCAGTTAAATTTTCAACATTCTGTTGTGGCTTGACCTAGGCACTGGTAACTATAGTTGCTTCTTTTAGGTAGCCTTTTTTTCATCTTACTGGTCCTTTCATTAGTTGCGGTTCCACCTTCTAGGTGATCCTCTTCTCTTACTGGAGATAGTTCTGCTTTGATACATTTGGAAATGGCTCAACCCTATATTCTAGCCTCATTGGAAAAAATAAACTGTGATAAATTTTTGGATTTGAGTCTGTGGATTTATGTTACCCATCCTAAATACTTAAGTTTAAGTTATCCAATAGTAATGTTCGATCTTTTTGTTTTTGGAAAAGTAAAGGGGTGGTTGCTCAGAGGCAACCCCCATTTCATTCAAAACTTAGGGTAGCTTATAGCATCAAGAACTTAAACTCCCCTTTCAAAAAAAAAGAACTCAAATTCCCCTAATAAGATGCAAGATACAAAGCACATTGTACCATATTTTCATTATAGGGCTTTAATCCCTCAAACAAAACCTTGATACATTCAAGGGATATTGATCAAAGCAATGCCAACACTTTTGCTCTTTCCTTCTTTGATATAAACAATTTTGCGCCAAGCAAGGTTTTAAATGTTGATTTTGACGTTGTTTTGATACATTTCTAAGCGTACATTTTAGAGGCACGTTGAGGGTATATCGTGGAAACATCCGTATTTCAACATTAGATTTCGATGATTTTGATGCTTAAATAATAGTCTATTTTGGAAGCATGTCGAGGGCATGATGAAGCATGTCGACCAAAATGACAAAAGTAACTAAAATGATTAGAATTTCGAGAAAATAAAAAGCTCAAATAAATTTATGTAAGAATAAGAATGTTATATCATAATAATTATATGTAACATATGATCTACCATGTTCAAGCTTAAGAATCAAATATCAAATAATTACCTTCTTAAATTGATTTTTTTTTTTTTTTGAGAAAATTTGAAAATGTTCAAACCTAGTGGGCTGAGCCCACACCTTTCAAATTGAATGGAGACATGCAAAGATAAAAGATTCAAATATAATTGTTAGGAAATAAATGAGAATCTACTTACTTAGTTGTCTTACTTATTTTGGTTCATGTTATTTTTAGTAACTTAGTGTGTTTTCCTTTATTATACCAAACCCTTTCTCTATATAAAGAGGGGCTTGGCTTGGCTTGGCTGTTGAGTAAGAAAAATTATTCCCCTAAAAATCTCCATATGGTACCAAAGCCTTTGATTTAGGCTCTTCCCAAGAATTTTTCTACACACATAGTAAGGAGGAGAAGAGAAGAAAAGCCACGTACAACAGCCTGTGTCTGACTTTTCCTGGTGGACAGCAGCCACGTGCGTGGCCTTTCCTTTTGTCAGATCACTCACAAGAAGCCCTATCTTGTGCATGATTCCCATGGGGTTTAGAACCTTGTGTGTTGAGGTATCTATGTCGACTTGTGAGTTCTCTCGAAGAACTTCTTGAAGGACCTTGGCACTTTATGCAAGGTCCAAGGAGACACGTAGGGGAGTTCGGTGCGTGGCTTCCTTCATGCATTTAGTGCCTTACGTAGAGCGTACAAGTAGAGGAAGGCTCACTTCTCGAGGACGGAGACGGCTGAGAGTGAGAATCAGATCAATATTGGGGAAGGAGAGGTTATAGTTCACGGCACCACGATTAAATTTCAGGGTGTCTCAAACTATATCCTATGGGCTCGAGCATTCAAGATCTTTGTAAAAGGTCAAGACAAGTTGCATGTCATTCTCGAGGAGTTCGAGTCCAAGGATGGACGAAGTGAGAGAAAGTGAACACTTGGTGATGAATTGGCTGATGAACTCAGTTGATTCATTCATCGCCTCCAACATGCTCTATAAGAAGTCGACTCGTGAGATGTGGGGTTCCTTGGAGAAGAGATACTTCAAGAAGTCTAGCAACGTTCGCATCACTGACATCTAAACTCGTATCTGGATAACTAATTAGGGGGATCTTCCTTGTGACAAGTACTACTAGAAGATGGAGCCACTTTTTGAAGAACTAGAGATCTACGAGCCTGTCTATTGTGACAAGTAGACCTTTGTACAAGAAAGGTGGCAAGTTGCAAGATTCTTGGTGGGGTTGAATCCTCGATGTCAACCGATGCGTGATTAGATTCTTGCTCTGGACAAGTTGGATCTTGAGACAGTTTATGGCTGTCTTGAGAAGCTTGGATAACCAGATGCAGGTTTTAGTAGAGCGGTGGTGTCTGAAAACGCCGTTATGGCTACCTTTGATGGAGGCGCCGAACGTGGAAGAGGACATGGTCGAGTCTATCCACCATGTCAACATTGTGGACGCACCAACTATCCACAAGACTATTGTTGGGACAAATTTGGAAGACCCACACATGGGGCTTCTAGTACCACACGTGGATTCTCTTACTGTTGCGGATCTTAAGAAGATCAATGTAAGGGTTTGGATTTTACTTGTGTTTAAGTAACTACTTAAAACCTTAATTTGGTCGCTTGATAATGGATTAAGGGCTTTAAGAACTTAAATTAGGTAATAGTGGTCTTGGGAATTAAGAAACCCTTGAAAACATTAACAAATGTTTTTGTAATAAAAGTTGAGAGGCATGTGGTGATATAACTTGAGTTTATGAACTTTTTATTAATGAATGTTTTGGGTGGAGGGACCTTAGTGAAATTCTCTAACCCTTATATAATGCAAGACAACTTAAAGAAGAAAAAGAAATTTCATCTGTCATCCATTGTAAGCTTCTCTTCTCCAATGGTGGAAAAGAGGTCCTCCACGACCACCTCCACCTTGCACCCGTTGCTGGTCTGTCTTCTTGCTGTCGATGCCGAAGGAGCTGTATAGTTGTCGTTGCTGCTGTGGCTGTTGTTGCTACTACTAGTGCATGGAAGAAAGAAGAGAGGGAGAGGGATTTCATCTGTTAAGGTAGGGATCCACTTCTTGTTTCCTTTCTTTTTGATTTCCTATGTGTAGGAAAGGTATCAGGGGGGTTTTGGATGACGAGATTAGTTTTGTGCATGAGATCTTTGGTGATGAATGTGGTGTATTCAACCCATGATTGGTTATACTCGTGGTAATGAGGTTTTTCTAGTTAGGGATTGCCCTAAGGTTGGATAGGGGTTTTGATTGCTTCAATATTCTCCTTGTATGTGTAGTATCTAGTGCTTAAGATTTCATGAGTTTTGGATTGAGTTAAGGGTGTAATTTGGGGTTAAATGCTATGTTATCTTGCTTTGGTGGTTTATATAAATGGTAATGTGATTTTTCTATTGAAGGGTCATTTTAATGTTTAATAGGGGGTTGATTAGTTCAATGTGTTCCTTACGTGTGTGTTAGCTTGTAATCAAGGTTTCAAAATTTTTGGAGGTTGCTACTGCTGCCTTCTTTCCAAAAGAGAACTTTTTGTTGTAAATTATGTTTGACATTAAAAGTTAATAAAGGTGGGCCACTTCCAATTTTAAATTGGTATTGATTTCAAACTTTGGATATTGGATTACTTTCGATCAGTGTGCCAGGCTGGGTGGTGATTGATCAACCACATTATTAGGATGGCTTCCAAACTGCAAATAACATTGCAATTTTGATGTAATATTGTTAGTATGAAAACACCAATTTGGTTATTGTGAAGAGAAAAAGTGATGCATTGCCTTCAAAGAAAATCCTATCCTCTCTCTTATATTAGAAAGGTTTTAGTAAATTACATAGTGACCCAAGAAAGAATAAAAAAGACACATAAGTCCCTTAGTCTCAATAGTCCCCCTCAAGCTGGGGCGTAGATATTAACAAGACCCAGCTTGTTGCACAGAAAATCAAAATGCTTCTTCTTTAGAACCTTGGTGAATAAATTTACTAGCTGAAGCTTAGAGGAGATATAGGGAGTGCTAATCTTTCCTGCAAGGACCGCATCACGAATAAAATGGTAGTTTACCTTGATATGTTTGGTTCTCTCATGAAAAATAGGATTCAAGGTAATATATGTGACTGACTTGTCACAGTAGTGGAACAGACATGGAGGCTTGAATGCCTAAATCATGTAGAAAAGCGACAACCTACATAATCTCATAAGCAACCTGGGCCATTGCTTGATACCCTGCCTTTGCATTAGAATGAGTAACAACATTTTGCTTCTTACTCCGCCAGGAGACAAGGTTCTCGCCAAGATAAACTGCAAAACCTGAGGTGGAGCGCCGGTCATCTATAGACCTAGCGCAATTGCACCATAATAGGCTAAAATATCTAGATTGCCACTATCTCTGTAATAAGGCAAACCTTATGCTAGTAATTGTATCGTGGTGCCTGCATATACTGGTTGACTTTGCTTAGTACAAAATTAATATTAGGCCTCGTGATGGTAAGGTATAGTAAACATTCCACTATGCTGCGGTATCGAGTGATATTGTCATATGGTGGATCATCCTCATCAGAAGAATGCGTAGATAGAGGCCCAACTGGTATAGCAGAAGGCTTAGTCCCAAGCAAACCAGCCTCCTCAAGAATCTGCAGTGTATATTGCCTCTGCGATAGGGAAAGACACGATCCCTGTCGTACAACCTCAATCCCTAGAAAATATCTATGATCACCCAAATCCTTGGTGACAAATGTAGACTGTAAGAAGGATTTGGTCTGAGCAATCCTATCCTTGTCATCACCAGTAAGGATCATGTTATCTACATAAACAACAAGAATAACAAGAGTATGATCACCATACCTAGTCTTTCTGATGTAGACAGAATGGTCAGTAGAGTACTGGAATCCAATTTTTTCAACCTCAGAACTAAGCCTCTCAAATTAGGCATGAGGACTACTTCAGGCCATATATGGCTTTCCTCGTGCGACAAACAAGCTCCCCCTGGCTGTTATAACCTGGTGGCTGTCTCATATACACCTTCTCAGATATATCACCATATAAGAAAGTATTTTTAATATCAAGCTGAGATAAAGACCATCCTTTGGTAATGGCTATAGAAAGAAGGATTCTGATAGAAGTAATACGAGTTACATGACAAAATATCTCAAGATAGTCTATCCTGTAGGCCTGTGTGAAGCCTTTGGCTACCAGTCTAGCCTTATACCTATTCACTGTCCCATCTGCTTTGTAGTTGATGGTGTAAATCCATCTGTAGTCCACTACTGTAGCATCTGGAGGACATGGCACAAGATCCCATGTCTCTTGTGACTACAACACTTGTATCTCCTCATCCATCGCTGTATGCCACCTAGAGTCTTGAGAGGCTTCAGTGAAATCTTTGGGGATAACAATAGTAGTAATAGTAAAGGTAAATTGGCGAACACCATCCTCAAGATGGGCAACTCCTGTATACTGTGAGATAGGGTGAAGAGTGTACGCTTTGCTAGACCTCCTCGGTATTAATTGCTCTTCTATATGTGCTCTCATCTATTTGTATGGGACATGGCACTGTATCTAACGAAGTTTGTGGTCTCCTGTAATAAATCTGTGTCTCCTTTAAGATAGGCTGAATAGAAGTTCCTTCTTTTGAGAAATAAGGGACTTTCCCAAATAAGGTAACATTTGCAGTAACAGTGTATCTCCTGCGAGTTGGGTCATAGAGCACCTGTATCCCTTCTGCATCCTAGAATACCCAAGAAAGGTGCATTTGACTGCCCGGGGAGAGACTTATCCTGATTATTATGTGCCTGAACAAAGCAAGTGCAGCCAAAGATCCTTGGTGGAAGAGCAAATGGCTTGTCACAATCTGGATGGATCACCTGGAAAGCAATCTGCCCCCCAAGAACAAACAAGGGCACCCAATTAATCAGATAAGTTGCAATAAGTATGGCATCGGCCCAAAATTGCTTATGAACCTTCATATGAATCATCAAGGTCCTAGCAATATCTAAGAGGTGTCGAAACTTATGCTCAGCCATGCTATTCTGCTGAGACGTGTGCGCACAAGAAGTCTGGTGAATAATGCCTTTAGAGGAGAAGAGACCCTGGACATCTTGCTACGTAAACTCTAAGGCATTATCATTACGAAAAACTCTAACTACACTAGAGTACTAAGTCTGAACCTTTGACAAGAACTGTTGAATAATCTAAGGGATCTCTGACTGCGTCTTCATCAAGAAGACGTAAGACGACTGTGATCATCCACAATAACAGTATAACATCGATGTCCTCTAGGGGTAGGAACTGTAGACGGTCCCCAAACATCACAATGTACTAAAGAAAATGGAATACCACTCCATTAACTCTCCATAGGTAAGTACTCCTGTGATGCTTCTCAAGTTGGCAATCCTCGCATTGTAGAGTCAAAGAATTTGGCAATCCAGGATACATCTGTTTCATCTTCTTAAGTGATGGATGTCCAAGTCTCCATGTGCCACAGCTAAGGATCAAAGGCTATGGACACTGTTCCAGCAAATAGTGTAGGTGTGTCTAGGTAATAGAGACTATTTTGCTCTATACCCCTACCTAAAATCTCTCCCGTCTGTCGATTATGAAAATAGCAATGATCCTCATCAAACACCACACGACATCTAAGGTCCTTGCAGATATGACTCATAGACAATAGGTTAATTGGAAACTCCAAAGCACAATGTTCTTTGATTATCATCTTCTGGGAAGTACGTACACTCCCAACAGCTGTGATCGAAGATGTGGCCCCATTAGCCTCTCTAACATCTCTAGTCCCACATGGGTGAATGGGATTCTCCAATCTCTTCATATCTCCTGTGAGATTTATGGAGGCGCTGGAGTCTACAACCTAAACTCTTCTGATCACCATCTTCTTCTTTGAACCTACTTAGGCTGCACACGCATGTCTTTGTTGGTCTGAAATAGACTCTTCAAATTCTCCAATCCCACTTGTTCTGCACAAGATGACTCATCATGCTTGGGAGAAGGGACTTGATCAATTGTGGTGAGAGAATGCTCATCACCATGCACATGAGGCGTGAGAGAAGACTCATCATGCTGAGTAGAACACTCCAAATAGAGGTTACCATGCACCTACAGGCTTGCTAGGCCCTCGGCAAGCCAGCAGCAGTAGCGTTGGACCTGTCAGCAATAGTAGCGATAGCCCAGGTGGGCGCTGCAGTGTGGGTGACAGCGGCGGAAGGGATGGTAGGCGGGGCGGCGGCGGCGTTGGAAACCTCTTCTCCCATGTTGCTATTACTGTCACTACGATCTTGCCTCCTCTCTTCCATGGAATCACCTTTTCATTGGTGATTCAAATATCTTGTGGGTAAGTATTTGGTAGGATATCGGAGCATCGGTCTAGAATCGTTGCTCTGATATCATGTGATGAGGAAAAGTAATGCATTGCCTTCAAAGAAAATCCTAGCCTCTCTTTTATATTAAAGAAGTTTGGATAAATTACATAGTGACCCAAGAAAGAATAAAATAGACACATAAGCCCCTTAGTCTCAACAGTTATTAATGTAGGAAGAGAATGTAGCTTCCATGTGTTTCAGGTGTTCCAAAAACTTTCATTTGGAATCACTACGTGCAATATGACAAGTGTCCTTGTGCAGTTGTGTTTCTCTGTTGACCAAAATTTAATCCATTAGCTTTTGAAAGGAGTGCAGCCTGACTCACATCCTTGGTTGTACTCTTTCTGCGATGGCATCATTCTACTCTAGTTTATAACAATATGAGCTCTAGCCTACTCCATCTCACTGCTTGAAACAGTAACCACTCTCCTCATTGGTTGATAATCCCATTTTGTTTAAAGTTCCATGTTGTAAATTATTTTGCAAGGGGTACATCTGCAAGATATCTATATGTGATTCCTCTGCTGGTCCTTTTTGTAGTTATTTTCCATCTCTGATTTCTGTCTCGAGTCCCATCTCTCTTCTTTATTCACAGGAATTCCAGTGACACGTCTATCTATAGATGGAAGTTTCTCAATGAATCTAGTAATTTGATACAACCCACAATCCATGTTACAAGAAGCTCCCAACTACTTTTGCATTGAATAGTTATCACAATAATGCCAATTCAACCTTATCCAAATAAAAAAGTCTAATTAGTAAGGTTTGACCTCACCATCCTCCCATAGCTATTCATTGCTTCCTTGCTGGCAAATGGATTGTAGTATCTCAAGCTAGATTCTACATCATAATTTCAAATCAATTAAGATTCAGCATAGGGTTGAGTCCTTTGATGGGGAAGGCCTGATGAAGATAGATTCAAAGGCCCAATTTCAAATATAATTTGATTGATTTGATACTAATCATATCCCATTGTTGTTGACATAATTAAACCAGTACAAAGCTGCCTAAGTGTTGGGATTGCATGAGAGTAAACCCCCTTTCACGTCTTGATCTCAAGGATTTTGAGGGTATTTTTGGGCATAAAGATTTCGAATGAAAGGGGAGGGTGTTTTACTGATTTGCCTTGTTACGTGTGTTTTGTTGGTGCTGGAAAATATGTGGATTTGTGTTTGATCATATGGTGGTTTAGTGTTGATTGTGGGTGGTTGTGCGTGTAATGCTTTAAATCGTGGACTTAATGTGAGTCTTGTAGTTAAATGAGGATGCTTATGGCATTATGTTAATAATAACATGGCCTTGTTTCTCGCTGTTTTCTTGTGTTTTTACCGCTTTTGGATGTAGGATGTGCCTACTTGTATTTATTGTTGTTCTCTACCATTGTGGTATGATGGTGGGGAGTACCCACCTATATAATTTGTGGTATGAATGCACAGGTGCAAGTTGTAGGTACTGATTTTGGGAAAATAGCTGATAAACAGGGGAAATTATGCTAGATTTTTGGTAGGTTTTGACCCTACAATTTATTTAAAATTTGATTTTCCTAATGACGTACCCAATTGACAGGATTTCGAACTCTAACTTGAGCTATCCAGTAGCTAGGACCTTGGTGTGGTATTGTGGTATGGTTTTAGAGTGCCTAGTACAGGTACTAATATTCAGTACCGATACTGGCTTGGTTGAGGCTATGCTATGGGTGCCTAGTACCGTTGCTAGAGCTCAGTGCTGGTACTAGCACGCTATGGCTTGGTGGGGGCAATGGGTGCCTAATACTGGTACCTAGGACTAGGATCGATACTGATGTACTTGTTCTACTATGCTCGAACTCTAAAAAGAGGATTAAAAAGTTGATTGAATCTGGCTAAGCAAAGGATTTAATCCAAATTGTTGAACTTGTATGGACTCGGTCAGAGTCTAATAAATGGAATGTTTGGATCTTAAGGTCATGGATAAGATACTAGGCGATCCATTAGGTTTCTAGGGCTTCATTCCGAATATGGAACCCAATGAAATTAAATGACAGTAGGTCGACTAAGTGAGCTCGGAAGGCTGCACCCGTGGACTTGATGAACCATGGGCTCACTACTCGATTAAAAGACTCGAGTTGTTATGGTAGTTGGAGGCTAGCTAGGGAATCTGTCTCAGAACTTGGAAGGTTTTCGGGTTTGGTGATAGGCCTCGGGCTGTCATTGGTGTTTGGTACTTGGATGTACCCAAATTTGACTCGATGCGGAGGTACTCGTGGCTCTAAGCTTGTTAGGCGTCTGCGTGCATGGCGGGAGACGTCGGGTTACGTGGTACTCGTAGCTAGAGGCTCACTGGGTGATCGTATGTATGGAATTCACTTGGGTACCGTGATGGATTGGTTGAGATCTCATCCGACGGCGGATTGAGAGGGCATATCCGGAGACTACGCTCCTACAAGGAGTTGCTCCTAGCGGGAGCATTAGTGTGGCCCGACAATTTTGGTCAATCCTACAATGGTGATCTTGTTTGATTTGTGACTGGTCTTTGTTGGACACGAACCAAGCTTGCACTTCGTGGTCACAAGGTGTGGGCTTGGGTAGCTCCCAAGAGGCCAGACTCTTTTGGTTGAGGTCAGCAATGTTCTCGATACGTCGAGAATGGACACGCCTTTCTCAAGGATCAACAGACTTACGAGTCTCTTCCCTGGCTAGGGTGAGATTATCAGGCTGTAATTCAAAGGAAATGATGCATCTCAATCTTCTCTGGTAGAGAGGGATAATTCCAAGAATATGATCACAGAGGCAAGTGAGAGAATAGATTATTATATCATATCATTAGGTAATGAGGCAAGATGATTAATGAGTTTGGACCATGGTGGTTGGTCAGGTTTAACTAGGTTTAGGAGTTAGAACCTGGGGTGTTGGGTGTGGGTTAAGGATCTAGCTGGTTAATGAAACTGTACACTATCCTGTTTTTATTGGATTACAGTAGTTGTTTGTTTCCTACTGAGCAGATTGGCTCATCCCTACCTTGTGACCTAATTTCAAGTTGTTGTCATGCGACATTGACGTACAAGATTTGTCGCTGTGTGGGTTTTTGTGGAGATTTTGGCAAGTAACTCTTATACTTTGGTTTTATAGTGGATTTTTGTTTTTTATGCTAGTTTGGTACATGTTTAGTTGTACTATACATTATCGTTTATGTACCATTCTCCCAGTATTCTTTTCCATTTTCTTGATAAATGGAACCTTTCGATAGCCTAAATTAAATAAACCAATACCTCTTCTGTTGCCATTCCCTGTAACTCCAACCCTCATCAGGGGCCTGGATTTTTGGGGCATGACAATCAAGGCCATGTTCTATGATGAGAAAGAAAAGAAGACGATGGCAGTTGTGACGACTATTGAGGTTGCCTAAAAGGCAATGACTTTGGAGGTTGCAAAAGGCTACACCGTCACTCCAACTAAAGAGAAGATTGAAGATGTGGAGCTTGAAGAAGAAGAGTGGTGTGGATTCTAGCCTCATCACAAAGTAGAGCAAGTCATCGTTCTCCCGACCTCGACTTGAGGGAGTGTGGAGAATAAAGTGCCACGTGGTAGGTCAGTTTGGCCACGTGGCAACGTCATGTGGCAGATTTTGTCCACCCAAGGGGGCACCGATCCTAAGGGGTTGTTTGGTTTTGCTTGGAGTCCTAGTCTTGTTTTCTTTAGTTTGGTATTTTGTTCTTTAGTCGAGTAGTTAAGAGGGTTTGGTGTTTTTCTATTTTTAGGAGATATAATTAATTTTGTTGATTGGCTTGAGTTCTCTTTATAAAAGAGAACCCATGTTATTATTTTTTGAGTTAACGCAATATCTTCCAACATAACAACTCCCTCTCTCCCCCTCTCTTCTCTATCGTCGGTTGCCATCTCTCTTTCTCTCCTGTTCAACGCTGCACCACCTTCATTGGCAGTAGCCTGTTGCCATCTCTTTCCACGTTGAAGAGTCTCCATGCTCCATCGCGCTCAAATCTTCATAATATCTGTTTAAATCTGCCTTCTCCATAGGTAAGTATTTGTTTATTATTTCATATGATGTAGGGGTCTTAACTCTTGGCTCAGCTTGAGCGCTAACATCAATAATGTTTTGCAGCCATAATCCCTCTGCAATGTGGTTGGAAGTTTATGAGTCAAAATGAAGCTCATAACTTATCTACAAACATTGTCCCTTACATTTCAAAAAATGCCCTTAGTCAAGGGCCCAAAAATAAATGCAGACAAAAAATTACATTGAGTTTTCCTAAAAATGTATGAAAGAGAAAATAGTAGAAATGAAAATCTCAAGATACGGATGCTACCCCTTGAAGATCGTTACGTTCCTTTCAAGCCGTATGCCTTAAAGTACTACCAAAGCTTTGGCTTTCTCCTTCTTGGATTGGAAGGTATTCAACCCTGCTTGCCATCCTCCTCTTTTGAAGGAACTCTAGAAATCCCCGTGATTAGAGTGTAGGATCCAGTCAATGCTAACGTGACTCCAAATTTATGTTGAGAGAGAACATGCAAAAAAGAGATGGTTGATGCCCTCATCCTCTCCTTCATAGAGCAGGCATTGTTTCTCTGCTTCTGGGGCCCAACTCGCTCTTCACAACCTCATCATCAAGTGCCCTCTTCTAAGCAGCCATGCAAAGATTTTGATCTTTAAAGGGCAAGCTATTGTCCAAGTCTACTTGCAGTCTCTTATGAAGTCAATGTCACCACTAGCCCTGTAGTCCTTAGTCTCTTGCAAGTCTTTCACATTGAGAAGTCTCCATCATCCCAAATAAAAGATTCTACACCCCTTTCAAGCTAGTAGCCTTCCAACTCCTGGAGTTAAAGTTGTACATAAGAAATCCTCCAATTTGACAAGTTCGCCACCAAGGTTTTAAATGTTGATATCGATGTCGTATCGACAAATCAAAAAGGGGATATATTGGGGATATATCGGGGATATATTGCTGATATCGGTAAATTTTGGGGAAATTACTCAAAAAGGCCTAAAATGACCAAAATGTCACAAGTTTAATGAAAATTAACATTTTAATAACTACTACATGCACAAAGAAATGGCTAGAAGACAAAATATAAATTTTGAATGAAAATATAATAACACGTTACTGGCATATTGATAAAGTCATATTATAGCAATGGAAAGAATATGTACATAACATGAAAATTAATGTGTAGACAACATTAATCTACCTAATAATAAGTATATCAAGAAATTTAATTTCGAGATTAATAGTAACCAAGGGTTATTTAGGTCACAAAATCACCACAAATTAGAGTTTAATTAAGGATCTTACTAAATTAATGTGCACACAACATTAATCTATCCAATAATCAAGTATATCAATAGATGTAATTTCAGGATGAGCAGTAATCGAGGTTAAAAACATGGTGAGTTAGGCCATAAAATCATCACCAAATTAGGGTTTAATTAGGGATCGTACTAAATTAGTGTCTAGATAACATTAATCTAGCCAATAATCGAGTATCTGAAGAGATTTAACTTCGGTATGAACAATAATCGAGGTTCAAAACATGGTGATTTGGACCTAATAATGCAAATAAATTGAAGAATAGGGTGCTTATCTTGTTGAGAGATGAGACAAGGTTGAAAATCACCCAAAAAGATGGTGTACAAGTAAATTTTAGAGGTGCAGTAAGGTGGTTGCAGTGTGGAAGAGAACAAAGTAGTAAGGGAAATGAAGAGGAGAGCAACAGAATTAGTTGGCATTGCAAACATATTGCCCATGTCGGGCTATGTCGTCAAAATAATAGAAATTTTATGTTGAGGAGTTCCAATTTTAACGATATCGCTGATACCTCTCGATATCGGCGACATATCGATTGATATTAGGGAAAAGTTTAGGGGGGGAAGGGGTGTCTATCTCTTGGTTCATCGATACTGACATATTGACGATATATGTTGCCGACATCTTTCCTTGGGTGATGTATCGTTAATATATTGGAAAAAAGATATTCCTGTGATATCAATATGAGTCATGTTAGGGATATGGATATATCATTGATATATTGTTGATATATCAAGATATCTTTTTCCATGTTCCCCACAAACGTAGGGCACCAAGACCCATCCTAGCAGTCACCTATAGAAATCTCCCAGTCACTTGCTAGTGTAAATAGCCTTGGAAATATGTCCTTAACCCATTTAATCATTCATTTAGAATCGGAAGACATCTCCAGTGCCAACATATGGTGAAAAGAAACACTACACCTTAGGTGCTATCGAGCCTAGGCCTTTAACAAAGTGGGATGTACCACGTGGAGGGTTTGCCAACGGCTCTCAATTTAGCCTCATATCATATGATGCCTCCAAACCTGCTCTAGAAGTTCCTGCCTTTGCTCCAGAAACCTGTTTATCCATTTGACTAGAAAACTGCCATTCATGGTAACCATATCCCTGACACCCAAGTCACCTTCCTTCTTCGATCTGCAGACATCATCTTAGACCACTAACTAACCTAGTTCCCAGCCTCATGGACCCATAATTGGTCCATAAAAAATCTCTCATCAGCCCAAAAATTCTTTTCTCAACCTTCTACGGTAGCTTGAAGATGGAAATGAAATAAAATGGTATGAAGGCTAACACTGCCTTCAATAGCACCAATCTACCACCTCTGGAAAGCACTTTTGAAGCCCATCTTTCTAGTCTCTTCTCCATCTGCTCAATGAGCGACAACTATCAGATAGAGGTAGGCCTAGGTAAGATATGGGCAAAGATCCTTTTGCAGTGTGAAGGGCAGTCCCACAACTAGCAGCCTCCTTAGGGGACATGTGGATGGGGACAAAAGCAGATTTAGAAGGTTTGCTTTCCTCTTAATGCTACCATATCAGAAGAAATCACCAAAATCAAATTGTGCCAGCATTTGCAAATCTCATGTTCTATGCTCTTTGGTCACCTGCAAGAACTTGTTCATGCTTATTACTGAGTCTCTTATTGCTTGTCTATATTGTCTTCTCTTTCTTGGATGAGCTTTCACATTGTTCGGATATTTGAATTCTTCATCTGAATCAAAGTCTACATCATACTATCATAGTAATCATGGTTTCCAAATAAGGCATCATGAACTACTTCTTTTGACCTCTATTTTATTACCTCCTTTTCTAGCATTGACATTATCGTCTTGGCAATCAATTTGCACACATGGTTTGGGTAATCCTTATATTTTGCAACATTCTTTTTGTCACCAACTAGGTGATACTTGAATTGTGTAATTCCACCACCTCATAACTTTTTTGCACAGAAATTATATTTTGTCATCTGGTTGCTTTTGTTTAATTTTGTGCAATACAAATATCCAATGTCTTCCTAACATTCCTTGGGATTCCTCCCACTTCCTTTAGCAACAACCTTGGCTCTTCTAAACATATCGTTCCTACAAGCAAATACATTAAGAGGGTTATAAGTCATAACAATAATTGTACTCATAATTGAAAATCACTAGTGATATTTGGTTCACGTGCAAGAATTACCGTGATATTTCAAAAATCATCGACGATATTTGGTTCAAGTGCAATTCATCGGTGATGTTTGATTCTGGGGGATGAGTGGCGGTGTAGGGCCCATCAGCAATTAATATTTAATAAATAACAAGTTAATAGTGTATAATGGAATAAAGCTAGATCTAGCATGATTAGTGCATAATCATCATGGATCTATGATTCTATGCTAGATCTAGTGTGATTAGTGTATAATAATCACATATTTAAGCTCATCTAGTGTGATTAATGTATAATAATCACAGATCTAAGCTAGATCTAGTGATTAACAAGCTAGATGTAGTGAATCTACTAGTGATTATCGCAAATAAAGGTATGACTTAGTGATATCTAAGCTAGATCTAAGTAAGATTATCGAATGCAATGCATAATCATAACAATATTTAACCTTGAAATTATAAAAGAGAGGAGAAGCAGAGAATCTGGAGAAGCGAGCAGCACCCCGAGCAAGGTAGCAATTAACAGCAAGAGCAACGGGCTTCAAGAGGAGAAAGAGAGGAGCAGCAACATGCTTGGAGAGTTGGAGAGAAGACTCAGAGAAGAGAGCAGCAGCAGCAACTTTTAGTTGAAATGGGGTTTCATGTTGACATGTTTTGCCTATTTAATGGACATTTTACAAGAGCAACCCTTGAAATGGGTTGGTGTTATCGATATGACCAAAATATTGATGAAATTTTGTTGATATCTCTGGAAATCAACACTATTTACATGTTGATATGGACCTCTCTCCAAAACTGCCATTTTGATGAAATGCTGGCGGCATGCTGGTGGCATTTAAATCACTGGTGCCAAGTCCACATCTGCCAATCTAGAAAGAAAGAATGCCAGTAGTCTTAGGAAGAGTTGCAGTTGATCCACCAAAGATCACATTTCTCCCATACCTGCCTTGTGAACTCACATCCAAACAATAACTCGACATTTTGTACTCCTTGGTTGCCTAGGCAGCAAGAGGTAACCATATTAGGGGCCCATGTAGCTCAATGTTCCTCCGTGAGAGGTCTTCTTCACCAGAGAAGACACACAAAGAGTTTCATCTTTGAGTACAAAGTTCGCCAAGTCAACCTGTAGTTGTGGTTGAATTGTTGAAGGACAACTCATGACGCTGTTCATGCAACTTTGTCATTCTTTTGTATGCCTTCTCATCCCATGATAGATAATCATCTTCCTCTTAGCTTTCAAAAAAAAAAAAAATCATCTTTCTCTTCCAGCTGCACATCAGCCAACAGGTGTAACAAACTCACAAACTCATCTACTTTATGGTCCAGTAAAAGACTAACAAAAGGGGATGTACATGCATCTTTGTACCAACACATGCAAAGCGAAGACCTTAAAAAAGAGGTTCACAAGGCAACTATGGTGAGACCAATCACCCTTCTTGAATTGGCAATCCCTTCCCCCACCAGGCATCAGAGAGAAGAAACTTGCAACTCTTTGACAAATATCTGTCGCACTTATTTTTTAAAAAAATTGTTACACTTTTCCAGAAACCTGAAGATCTCCTCGTTGCTTCTTTTCTCCTCTTCAAGTAACTATCTGTAGCAACTGTATATGATTTCTTTCCATAGGTCACTCTCCTTCCCATTAAGCGAACCATCAATTTTGAGAGTAGAGCATCATTCATGTTTGGTATGCTTTTGATGTGCAAACCTCCTTCATTAGAGGTGTCTGTTGACCATTCTTTGTATCCAAGTTGGCTTGAACCCTGACTTGTTATTCTCTGTGCCCTACACTTAATGGCAAGCTCAAATATCCCAATCACTTTCTCATTCTTCATTTAGCATTTCCTTGAAGTCCATATTGGATAGATATCATAGCTACTTTTACCACACGCTTTGGTGCTACCACTCCCTAGGCCACCAGCGTGAACTCACTTCCTTCTTGGCTAACTGTATTTGCCATTACTATGTAGAGCGCCCTTTTCTCAAACTATGTAGCTCGGTTTGGAGAGCACTTGTTGGGTTTGACAATTTCTTTTTTTGGAAATTTCTCTGCCTAAATGCTTAACTATTGACCCTACTTGTTCAGATGGGTGTTAACTCCAAAGTGTTCCTGGACTGCCTGCATAGATCCGTAAGTAACTTAGTGCAAGTTGTGCAACGTGGGAAATTTCATTATGAGGAACCAGACAGGAAAAGAAAATTTGAGAGATTTTGAGCTGAGGAGGGTTCGCATGAGTTTGTTGATGTGTCTGCACAGACATAGGCCTGTAGTCCTCTTTTCTATTCTGTCGAGAGTGCAAAAAAGGGGATAGGGGGTCACAAGGACGCTCTTCTATTTTGAAGGGCTCTTTGGTGGCTTGTTCTTGAGTCTCGTGTTGTAAAGAGAGTTTTAGATTTGTAGAACAAGAAGGTAAATTTGGAATTCGATATTGTTGGAGAGAGATTTTTCCTTATAGGAAGAGAGAGAAAAGAGTCCATTTTATTCACAACTTGGTTTGGAGGGTAGGCTCTAAAATGGGGAGGAAATAGTAAGAATGACAGTCGAAGCCTGGAGGCTGATTGGAGACAGCCCACTTGACCAATTTGCCATTAACCATTTGATTCTAATGAAGGCGGGAAATCTCTACTTCACATTCACAAATCCATCATTGTCTATGTTGCTTACTCTTAGTTTGGTTTTATTGGTGTTTTATTTTGTTGCAAAAAAAGGAGGGCGAAAGTCAGTGGCAAATGCTTGGTAATGTTCATTTATTTTGTGCTGAATTCAGTAATTTAGGAAATGTGAAACAAAAGGTCTATACACCTCATCCCAAGCCACCGAACACACCCCACTTGAATTTCCAAACAAGGCTTCTCAGCAAATGTTCAAGTCTCGTTTTAACCTTCTTGACATTTTGACAACATGCCTAAAAAATAGGAAGGGAGGATAGACTGATTTAAGGACTAATTTCCTGACTTTTGAGAGTATTCTAGTTGCCATCCTGCAAGTCCAGCCTCTGCTCTCTTGATTGATGGTGTTCAGTGTTTACTTGAGATAAGCTTGTCTAATTGGGGTTGTCCAAGATGGGAGATGGTAGAAACCCTCTATTTGTTTGCAATATCTGCGAAACCTCTAATGCATCATTCATACCAAATGAAATGAAATTTGAATTGTTAAAGTTGATAGATAGCCCAGAAGCAGAGCCAAAGAAGCCGAGAAGTCACCCAAGCATCCTTGCATCATGCACAAATACCTCTACAAAAAATAGGGTGTCGTTTGCATATTGAAGTATTGGAACCATTGTATCTCCATCTGCCATAGTAGGGAATCCCGCCAGGAGTTCATATGCACAGGCTACAACTATGGATTAAGCAGATCCATTCATTGCAAGCACAAAATGGAGAGGTGCCAACAGGCAACCCTTCCTGACCCCTCACTATGGTTGTACCTCACCCCCTTTGAACTTCCATTAACCAAAATGGAGAAAGTTGTTGAAACAACACTTCATCCATGCAATCCACCAATCGGGAAGCCTCTCCTGACCGTAGATGCCCATGTAAAGGATCAATCCACTGAATCATATGCTTTGGAGAAGTCAACTTTCCACATGAAGCCCTTTTTACCATCTCTATGTCATAAAGCCACAATCGTAGAGGCCCATATAAAATACAAAATCTTCAAGGTCAATTGCTCTAGGTCTATCAAGCTACCCACGACACCACCCCCCCTTCCCTCAATCTGTTCGCCAACATTTTTGCAATATATGGTGTTCGAGAGAGCGATGGGCCTAACATCATCGGGTTGCTCCTCTCCATTCTTCTTTGGCAATAAGAAAAATCTGTTCAGCTTGTTGTATCCTCTATTTCACTTTGCAAACTCCCGAATAATAGCCATAACTTCTGACTTTAGGATGAGTCAGAACTTCTTGAAAAGAAAATTGGAGATCCAAGTCTTGGCGAACCCTCTGCATTTAGGCCCCAAACAACTGCTTTAACTTCTTTTGAAAATGCTGAAACCAGTGATTTTGTCTGTTGTGCTAAAAGAGAAGGGAGCCCGTGGCTTCTCCACCTCCAAGGTCCACAGGGATGCCTTCTCATGAACTCCCTGAAATTAGAAGAGCCCAAGAGTAATACTCAATCCTTAATAAGCCACTATTCGCTTACTGTTGAGTTGTATTTATGTTTGTAAGGGATGCTATGTTATTTTATTTTGTTTAGTGGGTCTATGATGTACTTTTCCCACACCAATATAGAGGTGTAGGGACTTCTTGGCAACCTAAGGAAGTTTGTTTTCTTCAACCTGGTATCAGAGCCAAGGTTGAGGACTCTACCAAAAACAAAACCCAAACCCTACCTTAAGCCTTCTCATCGGAGCTACCGCCACCACCATCGGCGGCCACGCTGGCGCCGGACCACCGCCGCAGCAGCAGTAGCACCAATTGCTACCACTAGCTGCTGCAGCAGTAGGCCAGCAGCAGGCCACCGTTGCTGGTGGCGGTAGTAGTAAGAGGTCACAGCGTCGGGAAGAGCTGCTGCAGGCCACCGCCTAGGCCACCTGCCACCACTGCCCATGCCTAGTCGCTGATTTTTTATGATATCTCTCCTGCTGTTGGTGTTTGGCAGCAGAGAGAGGGCACATCTCTGCCTTGTGTCTGATTGGAAGATCTTTGGATCGTAGTTGATGGAGTATTAAAGCCAAGGATCTTTCGAAAAGATGATGTGATGGTATTTTCAGATCTTATCTATTAGATTTGGGGTGTATATTCTCCTTTGATGCATGTTTTTGGAGTGTGTAGTCCCCTTGAGTATGACCGTGTGTGAGCAGAGTTTTTTTGGGTGTGTATTCCCCGGCTAGTATATTTGTTGGGGTGTGTAGTCTCCATTTTCTGTCAATTTTTAGATTTAAAGTGTGAAGAAGTTTAGGGGTGTGTACCCTTCTCTGTGGCACGTCGAGCTTTGTTTGAGGCAGTGTGGTTTAGTAAACATGGCAGTGTCTCAGTCAGAGATTGTACTAGGAACTGCTGTGGGTGATACTCAAACCATTGATTTAAATGCCGACGGCATGCCGTCGGCAAGGTCATTTCCGAGCAAGGGTCGTGCCGACATAAAGAAAACGTCGATTTACAGGAATTTCGTCGGCATGCCGTTGGCATTGTCGGCATGCCGTCAGCATGCCCTTGGCACGGTCGGCATGCCGGCGAAATTGGTGCCCATGTCGAGTTTGCTGTTGATTTTTTTAATTACTTTTTCTATTTTTGTTGGTATGCATCGACATGCCCTCGACATGCTCATCGGCATGCCCATCGAAAAACAGGCATTTCCACGGCATGCCCACGAAATGCACACTTGGAATTTCATCGGCACGGCATCGAAATCGGCATTTCGAACCTTGACTCAAACCACTAGTGTGACATTGTTGATTGATTTAGGTGCTTCTAATCATTTATCCGAGAATCTGGAGTGCTTCGGACATATTCAACCTATCTCTCGGGGTCGTATAGTATGGGTGGCTGATGGGCGACTTGCTCCTATTAGTGGTCAAGGGAAAATTAATGTTACCCCTTTTATGCAGCTTAATCATGTTCAGTTTGTTCCAGATTTATCTATGAACTTACTCTCTGTCAGTGAGATCATTAAGCAGATGAATTGTCAGGTCATCTTTGATGACCGTGGATGTATTTTCCAGGATAGAATGACAGGGAAGATTATTGGTAGTGGATATGAAGGAGGAGTTTACCGACTTCAGTAGGGTCCTATGGCTGCTGCATGTCGGGTTAGTACTACATCTAGGAGTGCTTTACAGTGGCATAGACGGTTGGGCCATCATTCTTTGGAAAAGTTATGCAAGCTTATTCCTCATGTGTCCCTAACTACACAACTTTCCTGCTATGTATGCCAACTTGGGAAGCACCATAGATCTTCCTTTCCAGCTGCTACAGGACCATGTTCAACTTCATGTTTTCAATTAGTGCATTTTGATGTTTGGGGTCCTAGTAGGACTCCTGATAGAGCAGGACATCGGTACTATTTGATTGTGGTTGATGATTTTTCCAGATTATCCGATTATTTCTCATGAAGAATAAGTCTGAAGTAGGTCCACTGATTGAGAAGTTTGTGTTTACGATAAAAAATCAGTTTGATGTTTGCATCAAAACTCTTAGATCTGATAATGCATTGGAGTCTTGTACTCGTCGGTTAGCATAATTCTATGGCATACATGGTATAATTCACCAGACCTAATGTCCTCACACTTCTCAGCAAAATGGAGTTGCAGAGAGGAAGCACAGACATATCCTTGATAAGGCTAGAGCTCTTATCCATAATAGTGTGCCACAGAACTATTGGGGAGATGCAGTTCTCACTGCTTGCTACCTTATTAATAGATTGCCCTCCTCAGTGATTCACGAGCAGATACCATGGCAGGTGCTTTATCCAAATGATGAGTTGTTTGATCTTCCACCTAATACATTTGGGTGCGTAGCTTTTGTACATCTCCTTGGACCTGGGTGTGATAAATTAGTACCTAGAGCAGTCAAGTGTGTGTTTCTTGGCTATTTTCGTACTCAAAAGGGGTATCGGTATTTGATCCCTATGTCAGAGGCATTGTATCAGTGCAGATGTCACCTTTCATGAAGCAGTACCTTATTTTTCTGTTGCTGTTAGGCAGGTGCAGAGTGTGCAGGAGAGTGCGTCTGTACCAATTGCTCCTATACCATTTGGTATATTCACAGATACTAGTAGCCCTTCTCAGGTTGATGAGTCACTTACCAGTACATTCAGACCAGCACCAGTGGATGAAGGGACCTTCAAGGGTCATACCTATTAGTTGCCAGTTGTGTATAGGGCAAAGCCCCCTCCATCTATTCCACAGACTCCTCAGGTTAGTGTTGATAACCTAGAGGTGGTTCCTACTCAGGAAATTGTTTCAGGCACAGTGTCAGCAGATGTAGCAAGTGGGAGTCTGCCACCTGAGGATAGTTCTCCCGGTCCTAATTTAATGATTACTGATGAAGATATTTCTATTGCTATTAGGAAGGCTCTGCGATCTTGTGCCCAGTATTGTGTTGCTGGGAGTGGTGTTACTAATAATTCTCTAAGTTCGGAGTTTCATGTATTCACAGCTGCTATATCTAATGCTGAGTTACCTATCTCGTATCAGCAGGCTCTACTACATCCACATTGGAAGGCAGCTATAAGGGAGGAGATGTCTGCACTTACTACCAGAGGTACTTGGGAGCTGTCACCTTTACTGTCTGGCGCGTATCTTGTTAGAGCCAAATGGGTCTTTGCCTTGAAATACAACTCAAATGGGTCTATTTCAAGATATAAGGCCCACTCAGTGGCTAAAGAATTCACCCAGACATATGGGGTGGATTTCTTTGACACGTTCTCCCTTATTGCACGACTTTCTACTGTTCTAATTCTTATATCTGTTGTGGCTTATTATGGATGGCAGTTACATCAGTTGGATGTTAAAAATGCATTTCTGTACGGAGACTTGGAGGAAGAGATAAATGCAGCAGCCACCTGGCTTTGAGATTTAGGGGGAGTGTGTATGCAGGCTTCGTAAGGCCATTTATGGTTTTAAGCAGAGCCCCTGATCCTGTTCCAGTGCCTGTCTGAGGGATTGTCTGTTATTGGGATGCAGAGATCTTCATCGGATCATTCACTATTTGTGAGGAAGACCGGTAGGAGTATAGTGGCTTTACTTGTGTATGTGGATGATCTTATTCTTATAGGTGATGATGCAGAGGGTATATCTAAGATGAAGAAATACTTGGCACATCAGTTTGTCATGAAAGATCTTGGGAAGCTGAGATATTTTTTAGGTATTGAGTTTGCAACAAGTAAGGGACAATTATGTTGTAGAGGAAATAAGCCCTTGATATTCTTCAGGAGATAGGCATGCTAAAATCCAAAGATGTAAATATTCCTATGGATCCTAAAATTCATCTGTTTGAGGATAATGTGAAGCTAAAAGACAAGAAGACATATCGACAGCTGGTGGTGAAGCTATTATATCTGACTATCACTAGGCCAGATATTAGTCTTGCAGTGGGAAAGCTGAGGCAGTTTTTAGATAAGCCTACTGAGGTTCTTTGGCAGGCTGTGATGCAGGTGTTGATGTATATCAAGGGATGGCTAGGTAAAGGCATTCTTTTTTAGAGAAAGGTACCTATGGCCGTTGTTGCATACTCAGATGCAGATTATGTAGGTGATGTCGGGGATAGGTGGTCTACTATTGGTCTCTGTACCTTTGTTGCTGGGAACTTGGTAACCTGGACGAGTAAGAAACAAAGTGTTGTTTTACGCTCTAATGCTGAGTCTGAGTACAGGGTCATGTTACATACTGCTGCTGAGATGATATGGATCAGATCTCTGTTGCGGGATCTTCATGTTGATGTTTAGGAACCTATGGAGATGCATTGTGACAACTGGACTGTTACCTACATTGCAAACAATCTTATGTTCTATGAGAGAACAAAACATGTGGAAGTGGATTGTTATTACACCAGGAGTTTGATTCAATAGGGTTTGCTTCGTATTACTTGTCTTACCTCCTCAGACCAGATTGCTGACATGTTTACCAAGCCGTTGCCACGCCTCCAGTTTGAGAAGTGTGGAAACAAGCTGATCATGATGGATATATATGCTCCAGCTTGAGGGGAAGTGTTGAGTTATATTTATATTTGTAAGGGATGTTATATTATTTTATTTTGTTTAGTGGGTCTATGATGTACTTTTCCTATACCAATATAGAGGTGTAGAGACTTCTTGACGACCTAAGGAAGTTTATTTTCTTGAACTCTTACAGGCATTAGAGTGATATAGGTAGAAATGCATATGTTATTTGAACCCTCTCTCTCTCCCCCCTCCTGACTCATAAAACAAATCCATGAAATTCTGAAAGTTACGGGCTTGATATTGTTACAGTCGGGATGGAGCTAACCAATTGCAAACAATAATTTGCTAATGATCCTATTGGTGGACATGTCTTCAATAGGATGGTAATGCCATAGATTTCTGTACTCAATGGTGGGGAATGGGGAAAAAATAAGCATTTGGTGGGACGTATGGATTGAGAAGGTTGGTCCTACACAGCCTAGGATTTTATCCCATAGGATTCCATCTTGTGTAGTTCGGCTTATTAATGATTAGGGGTGATGGAGGATAGGGCTACTGAACAAATACTTTCCAGAAGAGGTGCAGAATCAAATCTCAAAGGTCAGTACTGGCATCTCTGGAGATGATGAGTTAATACTCTAAAGGATCTTTCTCTGTGAAGACTGCTTATAGGAAGTCGATGGAAGGTGAAGAGTGTGCAATTATGCTCCACTGCAGTATTCTAAATTTATCTGGAAAAGCAAGTAGTCAGAGCCACAAGTCAAGATGTCCATGTGGAGATTAGTGAATGATTTCTTGCCCCTAGCTAAAGTTATGGCAAGGAGAATACCCAACTTTACAGTGGAATGTCGCACTTGCTTTATGTATGCAGATTCAATGTCGCATCTGCTTTATGTATGCAGATTCAAAATATTCTTGCATTGTAATTTTGCTTGTGCACTGTTATTTGCCATAGGGATCAGGGTACAGCTGGTTGATATGGACATTCTAGCTTTCATCTTTCAGGAAATGGGCAAACAAAAGGAACATTTCATTGCTGCATGCAATCTACCACGTCAAATTTGGCTTATGAGGTGTGATTTCAAGCATCAGGCTGCTGGACTGAATATCTGGAAGATCACGAGAAAGTGAAGTTGGCATTGGCAGTGGAGCAGGATTCAATGATGCCCCCATACTTTTAGTCAGACCATGCTGCTATTTTGTTCATATGTTTGCTGTGTGATAATTCTTTGTTTGATGTGGATGCCTTACTGATTGATGCATCTAATGCTGAGGATGCAGAATTCCAAGCAGTGGCTAGAGGATTGGAGATGACAGACCTTTATTGCTGCTATAGAATCAATGTGCTTAGCGATTGTTGGAATGTAGTATAGATGATCTCAGGTACTCAGCTCCCCCAATTGGAATTTGAAGATGCAAGTCAAGAAGTGCCAAGAAGTCTTGAAAAATTGCGATAAATGTTAATTTATGTCATATACCTAGGAGAAGTCAATATTGCACATGAATTAGCAATTGCTTGTAACAGGGAGGGGCCGGCCTTCCCAATGCAATTGCTCATCTTATTTGCCTAATGGAATGTTCCCTTTGAGTCTTCTCAGGTAAAAAAAAAGGTAGAACTCTTGGGTTCAAATAACGTAATTATCAACATTCCCACCAAATGATAGCAGTGCTCTTTCTCTGCAAGTTCTTTAATGATACTAGTAAACCATTGTGGATCTATGGTCCAGTGATCCTTAAAAATAGACCTCTCTATTTTTGACTCTGTGCTGATCCATTTAGATTCCTTTTGCAAGCAGTATCAATGCAGATTTGATAGTGGGTTCAACAGTGTAAAGATTTGCCTCTATGTTTTAGATGGTTGTTAATATGTAGCTTTAGTGCTGTATTCCATGCATGTTGGATGATTGGAACAAAGTAATCTTCATATGAAATGAAATATATACTTTTTTGGTTGAAGTGCTTTGTTTGATTTATCAGTGAAGAAAGCATCCACATTATTTATTTTCTTTCCAGAAGAACCCTGCATCATCATAGCTGATCCATTTGTGAAAATTTGTGCTTATACATTACCCTTATAACCATTTGCTTTTCTAGCATGGGATCTTCTTCCCAGGTTCTTTAACTTTGTTCTTCTCATGGTCTTTCTGCTCAATGTTTTTTCCACATTTCAGGCATAATGTTATTCACAACTCTACTTTGATGAGAGAGATATTTTTCAAGATGCATTCGGTCATCCCTAATAGCTCCATGGAGCCTGGTCTTGTGAAAATGCCGATGAGGGTTTACTTGGAAAATCTTGCTTTGAAGGAACACATTTCAGCTTTAACTGAAGGTTTCATGGAGATTCATCAGTGGTCTGGGCACTCTACTGGGTATTTGAACTTCTGGTGACCTTTTTTTTTTTGAGTTTTGCTATAACTTAGTTCTGTTTGAGCTTTTAAAAAAAAAAACTTAGTTCTGTTTGACTTATATGTAATGATTTAATACAGTACAGTTATATGGAGAACCATCCCTGTTTTCTTCGTACCAAAAATAAGGACCTAGTCTTGTCGAGGGAATAGTAAGTCGAGAATAAATTTGTGCAATAGTGATAATCTCATTTCTTGTTTGATTGTGTAAGGGTTGAAATATGGAACATGAAGTAAAAGATGGAACTGAGAGATAAGGATAATGCTTTCCTTGTTGTAGATAAGAATAATGATTTCATTGTTGTCACTCAGCGCTGGATTTACTATGCCATGACCTCCCCCTAAGAATCCTAGCAACAAACAACCAGGCAAAAATGTGCCGTCATTGTTGTTGGTTTTTTTTTTTTTTTTTTGAGAAGTTGCTGTCATTGTTTTCCCTCCTACTTTGTTGCATTGGTTTTGGCTCATTTTTTGCTGCATCCTTTGGATCTTTTGAAGGCATGTTTTTTCTGTCTGCCAAAAGAAGACAAGATCCATTGACCATAGCAAACCTTTCATCTCATTCCACATGACAGTTGTGCTAGATTGGAGGATCTTTTCTTGGCATGCATGAAATGGTCCCTCCTTCCAGTTATGATTTCACTACGAAATCGCAAAAAAGGATTGAATGATCACAGGGACATATCTTGTCACACCATGACCTTGGACATGCCCATGTAATGCAAAGGTATAGACCAAAAGAGCAGCATATCTCTGTGTTGTAGTAATAAACAGTTTTTTTCCTTTTTTTTCTTTCCTTTTTTCTGGAAAGAGACAAGATGATTGCCAGAGATTGGTAGATATCCAAATCATTCTTATTAATCATTTAAGTAATTCTCGCAACAACTCTTGCTAGAATTTTGATAAGTACACCAATTAAAAATCAACTTTCCCACCCCTGGCCTCTTGCCTCTAAATCAATCACTATTTCTTTTCTTTCACATGGACCACAAAGTCCATTAGTGAAAATGAAATGGTGCAACTTCACTCACCTTATTTGCAGTATAATTGGAGAGGATGACTAATGAGCATGGTATAAAATATCACAACATACTGGCAATAAGTTCCTTTCCAAAAAAAAAAAAATTCATTGTATGTCTCATATTCTTCACTCAGGTCATGTTGATATGGCTTGAATGTCAGAGGTCAAGGATAATTATGGTATTTCCCTTGGGTGCATGTCGTTGCAATTTTTCCAAATTGACATGGGGCAATATTCATTGACATGGGTGGGGTAACGATGCTGTCTTCAGATCTGAAGTGTGTGCTTGCTACATCTCCAGAGCTTACCCTCTCCTCAACATGGAAAACATTTTGAACTTACGATCTTACTTTTTGTCTTTTCCTTTTAACCTTACTTTCATTAGAATGTGAGTATACCAAGAGAGTACCTGGTCAGTTAACAATTATATGGGTCAAGTTTGGGTTTCACTTGCTCATATATGGATCTAACAAGTGAATGAGAACAACCATGAGTTATCATACTAAGAAATACTTGTTAATTAAATTCGACATTAATAATCATAAGGAGTGCATGATTATCAATCAATCCATGTAATGTTATTTTCAATAAGTCATCAACATTGATTGATTTCGTTTAACATTCAAAAGACTGAGTTTTAAGGTAGAAAATGAATGAATAGCATAATTCGGTAAGTAACAAAATCCGGTGGATTCCACTCTCGTGGGTGTTGTTCATGATGATGGCAGCGTTATTGGCGGTGATGTCTGACACGATGGGAGCGGAAGTGAGGCGACAGTCCAGGGGGGCTTTTACAGTGAAGATGTGGCTGGCTCAGGCATTGGGGAGGATCTTGGGGTTGCAGTGGAGTGCTGGAACAACATGGTTTCTTCTTCTAGCAGGGTATTGGACCAATCTAGACCTGTTCGAGATAGACATGGGCCTTTGTATACTTACTACTACAAGAAAAAATCTTTTAGGAGAAAGGTTGTGTTTCTTCCTAAAAAATTTGGTGACCGCTTTACTACCTCAGAAGTGGATGAGAGGGTGGCAAATGTTCCGAGCGTGAAGAAGGTGGCTCATCAGGCAGGTTTGGGGATTCCTATTCATGTATGGTTGTTACAGTCCTTACATGGAAAGTCAGAGGCTTGTAGGATCTAGCTCCTGGCTTTTTTATGCGGCGGTATCTGGGAGGCCAGAGGCAGCAGTTGCAAGCACAGAAGGAGAGGGAAACTGATGATACATTTATCAAATGGTTAATATTGTTGTTTAGGTAACTTTTTCTTGGGTGTGGGGTTTGGTTTTTGGAGTGAGATGTTCAGCATGAGTTTTTTATGAAGGGCATGTCCTTGTTGGTATTTTCTTTTGGGGAGTGGGTTGGACTTGGTTTTGCGTGGCTTTCCAACCACATTGTCGTGTGCTTATTGTATTTATCTTTAATTTTAATAAATTTAGATGACTACTGAATGTCGGTAGTCTTCCCCTTTTCCCTAAAAGAAAAAAACAAGAAGTAATTCAAGAGTAAATTGAGTGGGGATACTGGTGCTTAGGTGGTAAAAAGATCAGGTTTCCATGGCTATCATGGCACAAAAACATAATTCAAGGGAGATTATTGTATCCTACCTTATGAAGCATGCAATTCGTGCCGAATCTGGATTGTCCAAACTAACCACATTGTCTAACATGTTCAAAAACCTCAAAATGAATTCATGGGTCGATGAGATTGGCCTTCAGAATCCCCTGATTTGATTGGATTAATATTGGCGATTAAATTTAATATACTGAAACCCCCTTTGTAAAATGATATTCCTTTTATTCTTTCTTGCTCCAAAGATTACATAGTAAAAAATTATCAACTTCTTTAGTCAAAATTTGCACTTGTTGAACTTAGTATATAGCTTAATTCACCTTGAATTCTGTAGCACCAAGCAAAGGTGTTCCTCATGTTGTGCCTCTTCACTAGAATAAATTGAGGACATCATCAACAAAGACCATGGCAAATCGATCCAAATAGGGGTGGAAAATTCAATTTATCGATTCCATAAAGGCCACTTAGGCATTCATCAACCCGAATGCATATCCAGAAACTCAGTGGCCGTTGCATGCCTTGAAAGCTGTTTTAGGAATGCTCACTTTCTTTACAATGTTCTCTTTCTTTACCTTAGACTAGTGTATCGAGATCGCAAACCAATCTTAAAGAAGGCAGTTGCCATGTGGAGCTGGTCAAACAAGTCATTGATCTTGGCAAAATGTGCTTATTCTTGATGGTGACTCTATTCAACTGGCTGTAATTGATGCATTAATCTCATGGTCCCATCTTTCTTCTCTACAAGGAGCACAGATGCTCGCTAATGGGAGATACCTGGTTGAAGTGATCCATCTGAATGACTGGGAGGTCTGGCAACAGGTTGTACCCTCCAATCTGAACTGCAGAATCCTTGTGTACTAACTGAACGATAAATCTCTATCCTCCAGGGCCTTTACTTACTATAGGCACTGCCAGCATAGTCAGTGGTCTACCCAATGTGCTTGGCAGTGCAGGTGAGAAGAATGGATGCGATGTGCCTGAATCAAATAACTGATGTGCATGAAAACCATCCGCAGAAACTGTACCTTACATTACATGGCATATGGCCTTGATTTCTTGGATGTTATGAACATTTACAAAAAAAAGCTGATATGATTTTTAGATGAGATCATTCCAATCTCACCTTGCCTTATACTCATCCATGTGACTATCCTCATCTCTACCATAGTCATCCTATCATTCTATGTTTCTGAACTGCAATCATTTTGTGTGATAAATTAGAGTTGTTTTTAATATTGTCCTATTCAGTTGTCTATATGGTTCGGTGTATTTTTTATGTCATTAGATTGGAGCACCTTTCATTTCAACTGTCCACTCTAAGGGTAACCTCTCGACGTGTCAATCTCTATGTATGATTATATTAAGATAACAATGTACTTGATCCTTTATCCTTTTTTTTTTCGGATTCTTTGCTTTATTTGTCACTTCCATGGCATATATTAGCCATCATGGAATCGTGAATAAACATATCTGAGGTTGTTTCTATTGTTGGCACTTCCTGAACAGACACAGCCCTGATCCATCGCAAGTTGTTTTGCATCAAAAGATCTCTAATTTTCGAAGGAAACATATACTTATATGTCTATTACTGTTGGAAAATGCTCCCTTTAGTGGTTTCTGAATGTGTTGTTTTTTTACTCATTAGTCTTAAATGTCTTTAGGAGCTAGGTTTGTTTATGTTATCTGGTTTCTTCTGAGTTGTAATTGTTCCATTCTTTTCTTATGTCTAGGGTTAGTCAAAGCCGCATGAAAAGAGGTCTAGTTGCTACAGGTGTTGGAGATAAGGTATTGCCTTCTCTAAAGAACCTAAGATATGGTCTGACTCACATACACAATAATTACCCATTCTTCCAAATTACATGGTGCTTTTATATGTACAGCTAATCTTTAATCATTTATTAAGCCATTTATATCAGTTAAAAAACTGTAAAAGACACAAATTGTGAACATGAGGTGGTGGCTACCTTGATAAAGTGGAGTGGGAAATGTAGCCTTAAGTGAGAAGAACATTAATTTGTTGGTTTGTTAATGAGCTTGCAAATATGATATTTTGAATGCTTTTTGGCATTGGTTCCCTTCATATTGCGTAGCCTAATTCCCATTTATTTTGGAAGCTTTTCTTTACGAGGAATTATTTTTGTGGCCTTTTCTCCTATGTTCAGGTTTTTCATTGGTTAATTAGGATATGCTTTCAGGCAACCATGCTTGCTTTATTTATTTATTTAATTTATTTTTAATTTTTTTAAGTCTTAGAACCTCGGTCCTTTCACAAAAAAATGTCTTAGAACCTTGATATGCACACAATGTTTAGCCCTTTGCCTGTAGTCATCCCAAATTCCAGTTTGCATACTCAAAGGTTATTAGCAATTGAAGTCTGAGATTATTGCAATTCGGTGGCTTTTTCTTTTCCAAATTTCTATAACTACTGGTTACATGTTGTTGTTTTGTTATTTTTTTAGCTGCCTATGCTCTATTTTTACGAAAAAATCTCTTAAGGACCATATTTTTATGGCTCCAATCAAATTAATGTTGAATTTTGACTGCAGTAAATGGTCTATCTTTTGTTTACCTGTTTTAATTTCAAGTCATGGCCTTGTGTGGCTTTGGTGATAGCCACCTAACTTGTTAAACATTTTAATAATATACCTACTTTTGTACATCCTTAGGCACTCATGATGAGTATTGAGAATGCTGTGAGAAACACTTCTAAAGAAACAAAATTACACTATTGCCATTTCCTCCCTCGATAGTTGTCCTTGATCGTGGGGCTTTACAAAGCTGGCTAGTGGCTTTTTACTAGGTTTTGTGGTCAGTCTAGTAAGAGCATTTTGCCACGTTTGTATTCTGTTGCAGCTCTAACAATCTTCCCGTTGTTGCATGGCCACTGTTTTTTCCAATCACATGCTATGACATATGTGCGGGATCAAGCAACTGAAATTTTACCATTGCAGCTGTAGTTGTTCATTTTCCTTGAATTGTTCTGCTGCCACTTTGACTCACTAAGGTTTCTCAGTTGGATGCTGTTTCATTTTAATTGCTGATATCAGTTTTCGATTTAACAATAATGTGCTCTAGCATCTGTAACACATGTGTTCATCTTCTAGGTGGTTAAATTATGGTCTGCAGAAAGCTATGATCTTTTGGGTGAATATCTCCTTCCAGACACACATTCCTTGGTTGATTTTGATTTTGATGAAAATAAGGTAATAAACATTAATGTCCTATGGTTCTTTTTCCAAATCTTCTTTTAGTTAACAGCATTTACATGCATACATGCATGTATGCATACTTATGTACTTGCATGCATGCCTCATATATGTATACATACATACATAATTTACAATATCACCATAGAAAAATATTATCAAACGTACCAAAAAATGATGGAGGGATGAAGTATATGATATCAGTACTCTGTTATTTGCTTCTTATATATTGCACCAGCATAAGTCTATATCCTGTCTGATACTTTTTTAGCTTCTGGTTCCAATGGTTCTCCATTTAAGCCAAAGGAAGTGAAATAGTGGTTCATTTAAGAATATCAGAAGAAATTGTTTTTGCAAAGCTCTGGAGCTTTCTGAAAATTCTTTTTTGTAATGCATGATCTGGAAAGAGTTTTGTGATCTTGCTTGTCTGCTTATGAAATGTAGTTTTATTGTCCTCTGTAGATTGTTGGACTGGTAGGGGCTCAGTTATTTATATGGAGACGTGGGGGAAAGAGGAACCCTTGTCACTTAAATAGAGGTGCTTCTTCTCGCAGCTTATGCATGCGGTGTGTGATACAGACTACCATGTTTATTGGTTTTTGTGCTTACATTTTCTTCTACAATATAATTGTCTAAATTGGTGGTGGGGACCATATCCATAGGCATCATAGAATAATCCTGCATGCTTTACCATGATTTCATCCTTGATCTTTAGAAGTTAGCAGTTTTAGCAAATTCTTGTTACTGAACAGGTTAATTTTTCATTCATGGAGTTTTGATAATGTTACGACTCATTTCTGGTTCCCTACTGAATTTGAGAATAGCTCGTCTCGACGAATCCCATGATTCAGTCATCCAACAAGAAATAATCAAATACATATTCATTCCCCATCTATACGAGTAATGTAACTAAATAGAAAATATATAACTGACAGAGAAAGAGAATAGGAAATCACTAGATTTTTTACATAATACAGTGGAAAAGTACAGTTATCAATTTAACCATCACAACAAGGAACTGGTAAAAATATAACTGAGTATAACAACAAGCTACATATACTCACTACAACAAAAACTCCTTGCAGCGAAACTAAAGAAAGGAAACTATGGCTGGGTTTGACTAGGTCCAGTGTCTTCAACAGCTGGTGGCTCTAACTGCTTGAATTTCTGATATGGATATGGTTACAAAATCTGGAGTCAGTTAACGCTGAGTAGAGTGGTAGTTAAGTTAATTACATGCAACATAATGAAAACAGTAATGAGATAAACATTCAATTTTCGGTTATTTATTTTCATCCATTTCTAATTCTGTGGTTTATCAGGTTCTATGATATTCCTCAATCTTCTTGTTCTCTAAGGGAACGATTTTGCCTGTAGTTTTCTCGCGATACAGGATGTACACGTGGCACTCTCTTGGTTGGAAGAGTCTCCCGTGGTAGTCCTATACCCGGTCTACTACCCCGAGGTTACAGTTGCGACGTAGCGGTGAGTATGGCACGCGATCAGTCATTTTCGCTAGCTGGTAGGCCCAAACGTATAGCACAGAATAGTATAGTACCTTACCCTCTCAGAACAGGGGTTTCATCCCTTAGAACAGAGCAAGGATCTCACCCCTCCACAATCCACGTACCCTCATCTAACTATCCCGGTTTGCCCAGCGGGTCTAACAAAAGTCGGTGCAGGGTGGCCAAATCTAACTTCGGACCCCATGGGACGACAAGCTCCCCACTACACCAAGTAGCTCACCTCGGTACCACGTACGCGAGAGCCAAACAGGAGTCGATGTACAGTGGCTAAACCTAATCCTGGATCTCAATCAAAACGGTGACGAGCTCCCCTCTCTCTAAAAGGATAGTTGTTTCTCTCGGTATCACGTACACGATGACCAGCTCGCTTTTCTTAACCAAGTTCGAACAATCACCCGTAAGCAATATATTCTAAAACCATCAGGTTTTCCGTACCATCGTATTATTGGTTTTTTCCTAAATTTTCCGTAGGGTTCGTATATAAACTTTCTCATTTTCACATCTGATTCATTAAATGCATAATAGGAAATTCAAGAAATCTCAATCGATTATTCGGTATACCGCAGATATTTCCATTCATATCATAGTTCATTAAATGTAGTACAGACAGCTCATGGTTTACTACTTTTAGGAAGTATCACAGCAATTTTAATCATTCATTTACATGCGCATTCATTTCTTTCAGCCTTAGTGTTCATTTTACAACCTAGGGTTCAATTGAATAATTCTAAAGCATGCAATTTAATTATTAATTTAGAGAGAATCACTCTATCGATTAACCGAGTGGAATAGGGGTTTGTATGGTAGCTCACGACGTATCTGCAGGTCTCGTATATTCTACGGACTGGAGATCTACAACATGGATTGACAGGTCAAACGAGCTCAAAACTGCATAGACATTATATCATTACGTAGAGAAATTCGAATGTAATCCAACGACATTTCGTTTGCGGAAATCCGACTCCGTTTGGGTCTTGAATGCGTCTAAAGACAAACTCTGATCAAAATCATACGTCTGGTAAGAGTTTCGGACGTCTTAAACAAACTTAGAGACTCACCTTGTTTGAGACACTTTTTTTGGATGTCTGAAATTTCGTGTAGACATCTGTGGGTGTCTTCAGATGTCTGGAGATACTCCCGAACATCTGAAATCACCTCGGTCTTTGTACTGACGCGCTTCCCCAACCCCTGACATAAGTACGCATGGTTAGACTCGTCAGGTAGGGAAATAAATGAAAAAAATTGCACACTATCAGACGTCTGGTATTACCTCTGAACGTCTGGATAGACGTCTAATGGTCTTTACAGACGTCTGATTCTACGGAAAAATGATTCCGCAGAATCGTTTGCGAGCTCTCTCTCCCAAGAAGCTACAACAGCTGCAGCACCTCTCCGTCTTTCTCACGAGCCCACTGCTTCCGATATCCTTTGCTCTCCGCTCTTTCCTTCTCCTGCTCCCTGCTCTCCCTCTCCTCTCTTCTGCGGTGTAGGATGGATGGAGGAGCGGAGGTTTATATGGAGAACAGAGGGTGTGGGGGAGGGATGGTGTGGCGTGAGGGGTGAGGAGGTAGAATGGTGTGAGACATGGAGGGGTGTTGTGGGTGTGGGCTGGGGGAAGGTGTACAGGGGGTTAGAGGAGTGGTTTTGGAAAAAATTGCAGGGACACCCTCACAAGTTCCTTTTCTCCCTTATATATCCTCAACAAAAATCTAGGGAGGTTAAAATTGTATAAAATTTTTTAAAAATTTGAAAAATGCCAAACGACCTCTTGAAGGGTCATTTCAGATAATCTCCAATTTTGAGAGCTTATGCATTTAATATTCCAAATTCTGGCTTGCTTATCCATTACGGGTCATGGTTACTGAAGAACTAAACTTCTCTAGCACCAATAGCATCTAATGCTTTTATTGCTAAATATTTATGGACATGGCTCCTATTTCATTGGAATATTTTTATTGTGATATTATGCTCTTAATTTCTTCTTTTTCATGCAAATTATGTTTATGAATGTCCATCAGTGCATAATTCTGTTCTGTTCTGAGCAAGTCAAGTCAACTTTTTTATTGTTATTTATTTAAATGGAGGAGTCCTATATGTGGAAATTCAGTGATGTTTGTTTAATTATAGTTATGTAGATCCAGAGGCAGCAATTGGTTGTGAAGATGGAAGAGCTCGTATTGTGGACATGTATAGTGGGAGCTGTACAAGGATCATAAGGTAAAGTGAGAACAAATGGTTATAATTGATCCTGTCTATAATATTTAGTGTTTATGTTGTTTGGTCGACGACCAAGGTGCCGTATCTATCTAACCATGAAACTTCTAGATCCAGTTTAGAATGTTATATTCTTCATCTCCTACCCCCGTCGTAAGAAGACTAACTTTGAGTCAGATTCGTAATAGAATTCCTTCAGACTCCATTTACATGAAGTGAGCCTTTGTATCAGTGGAAGGGTCAATCGCACCTCTTCAAATCATTACATGGATGCCCATGCAGTATTGAATTGCGAATCATTATTCCAATCTAAACTATGCCACACCGTCATCCAAGTACCATGACTCTGTTTAATTAAGCATATATTATGCAGTCCTAGATCTATGATATTCTGTCTTTTTTTGAGTCATTTTGTCACTTTCTAGGTTTCCTTGGCATGCATTGGCCTCCCTGGGACATGCCTCTGAAATTTGCTTTCCAAGATATGAAAATCATTGAAATTGTGATGCCAATTTTCAGTGATTTCTTTGGCAATGCCGCTGAAATGTGCATCTTTCATAACCATCAAAATGGTGTTTTCTTAAATCTTGGTCTGAGTTCTTCATTTTATTTATTAAGTATGTTTCTGTAGACTTGAAACAATCACCTAGTAAAGTCTCACCATTTTGAGGCATCAACAAGGGTAAATGTGTCTTTCCAAAATAAAAAAGGATAAACATACAAAAAAATGGACTAAGCCTTCACGTATAATAAACTAAGGTTTGGATCCCTTCAAATGAAAAAAAAATACTGTTTGGAGTTGCAGTTATTATTCCTACTGGCCTAGCAGGTGGGACTACACAGAGGGCTTCATTACAAAAAAAACATTGGATCATTATGGAGATTAGTTCTATACAGGATGATGTTATTTTGCAGGACTGTGTTGAACTTGATCTTTGATGTGTTAAGTTGGTTGAAAGAGTTTAAGTTTATTAGAAATCATAGATCTCTTTATATTGAGAAGGATCAAAGGGTTAAAAGTACATGAATGTCCTTGAGGGACAAGGACTATTATAATCTTTACGATAAGACGGAACAAAATAAGTTAAAATACACCAACACTCCCCTTTAAGCTGAAGTGTAGATATCTATCATACTCAGGTTAGACATACAAGTATCAAATGAAGATCTGGCCAAGGGTTCGGTGAAAATATCCGCTGTTTGCTCCTCAGATGCAATAGAAGTGGTGTATAGCAGTCCTTTCTGAATAATGTTCCTGGTATAGTAACAGTTAACCTCAACATGTTTCGTCATCTCGTGAAATGCTAGGTTATTAGCAATGAAAGTGGTTGCTCTATTATCACACCTCATCTCCATGGAAATAGAAAACTATACCTGTAGATCAACAAGCAAGGATCTGATTCACATCATCTCAGCAGTCGTCTGAGCCATAGTTCTGTACTCAGACTCGGCACTGGACCTCGCAACTGTATCCTATTTCTTGCACCTCCATGTGATCAAATTCCCTGCTAAGAAGGTGCAGAACCTAGTAGTGGATTTGCGATCCACGTGACATCCAACATAGTTTGCATCTAAGCATCCAACCAATGTTATAGACCCCTTGGAGAAGAAAAGATCCTTCCCAGGAGCCTTATTGACATATCGAAGTACCATCAATGCCGCATCTCAATGCTGATGTATTGGCTTGGCTATAAGCTGACTCAGTCTCCCAACTGCAAAGGAGATATTTGGCCTTGTGATAGTGAGATACAATAACTTGTCCACAAGCTGTCTATACTGTCTTATTTGCATCCTCATCATAAAGTAGCATCTTGGGGTTCATAGGAATATTGGCCTCTTTAGCCCCAAGCATACCAACCTCCTGCAGAATATCTAAAGTATACTTCCTTTGAGACAAGACCATGCCCTTCTAACTACGAGCAACCTCGATTCCAAGGAAATACCGTAGGACCCCCAAGTCCTTCATAACAAACTGCTTTGTAAGGATGCGCTTAACATCAGCAATGCCCTGTTCATCATCTCCTGTGATAATCAAATCATTAAAATAACCAAGAAGTACCACAGTACCTCGTGGAGTCCTCCTGACAAAGAGTGAAAATCAACTGTCGATCTCCTGAATCCAGCTACTTCAACAACTTGTGACAACCTCTGAAAGTAGGCTCTGGGGCTCTGTTTTAAGTCATATATAACCTTCCGTAACCGGCATACACATTCCCCTTGTCTCTCAAAGCCAGGTGGCTGTTGCATATAGATTTCTACTTGGAGGTCAGGAAGACATTCTTGACATCTAGTTGATACAAGGGTCAATCCAGTTGAACTGCCACTGCAATCAAGACCCGGACCGAAGGAAGCTTGGCAACTGGTGAGAATGTGTCAAAGAAGTCAACCCCATAAGTTTGAGTGAACCCCTTTGCCAGGAGGCGGGCATTGTACCGAGCAACACTACCATCAGGGTTAAACTTCACAGTAAATACTCACCGGTAGCCAACAACTGCAGCACTATCAGGAAGTGGGGTTAACTCCCAAGTCCCACGACCTCGAAGAGTGACCATCTCGTCCTCCATGGTTGCCTGCCATTTTGGATCAACCATGGCCTCGCGGTAAGTGATTGGAATCTGCGTAGTAGCTAACGCTTGTGTAAATCCAGCAAATCCAGGAGATAAACTGTCAGCAGCAAGTGTCCCTGCCGTAGAATAAGTGGTGCAGGTCCGTGGTTGTTTCCAAATGGCTATCGGAATATCAAGATCATCGCCTGGCACATCACATGTCCTATCCCTGTGACCATCACATGGTAAAGATACGTCAGTATCTAAAAGACTCACCTGAGAAGTCGATGGTGAAAGCGAGGGTGGGGGTCCTTAATAGGTAGTATGGGGGCAAACATATGTCTGGAGTGGAAAGGTATGTGTAGTAGGTGGTGGTGGTGGTCTAGTAGGGATAGGAATCTCATGGAGGCTCTCAGAGCAAATAGGTGTATATGGCATAGGTGCCATATCGCCCTCAGGAGGCATTTCAGCAGCCGTCATAGAAAAGAAAGGTACAACATCATGAAAAGTAACATTCGTAGAAACATAATGTCGAGAGGTAAGCGGATCAAAACAACGATACTCCTTTTGTGTCCGGGTATACCCTAAAAAACATATTTAACTGCTTTCGATGCAAGTTTATCCTGATCTGGTCCTAACAAATGGACAAAGGCAATGCAACCAAAAGTTCGAGGGGTGACGTGAAACATGGGGCGATCAGGATACATGACCTGAAGAGGAATCCGTTCATATAACGCAGCATTAGGCATCCGATTTATCAAAAAACATGCAGTTAAAACAATGTCACCCCAGTAAAGAGACGGGACCGAATGATGAATTAATAAGGTGCAGGTAACATCAAGAATATGTGGATTTTACACAACAATCCATCACCCATGGTGAAAAGGATGAGCGAGGGAGAGGGAGAGAGAGGTCTGGCGACGGGGGCAGGGAGGTTTGGCCCGGGTTGGACGGTGGTGGGTAGGAGCTCGAGGAAGGTTGCGGTGCCAGTGAAATGCTTCAAATGCCTTGGTGAGGGGCACGTGGCGGCGGTGTGCAGGGACTTGGTGTGGTGTCTGCGGTGCGGCGCCCTGGGTCATCGGAGGTCGAGCTGTGGGCGGCGGAGGTCGGGTGTAGGGATCTCCTTGGGGAGAGGGGAGACACGTCCGTCCCCTCCGGAGGGAGTGCCCCTCGTGGAGGTCGAAGCGTCGTGGTTGGAAGAAATGGGCGCGCTAGAAGGAAGGCTGTCGTCGGCGCTGGTGGCGGTGGTTTTGGAGGGGTCGGTGGAGGTGGAAGCCCTGAGGGAGGCGGTCGTCGCCTGCTTGGGGATCGACGGAGGTTGGTTGGGGGTGGCCTCCCTGGGAGACGGGCGGATGGTGGTGCTGGGACTGAGCCGCGTGGAGTTGAGGGGGGTGGTTTTCAGGGTGCTCCGGTGTGTTGGTGGTGTGGCGAGATGCCGGTGGCTGGTCAGGTCTGATGGAGCTTTGGCGGAGAGACCGCTGGCAGGCGTGAGGAGGAGGGTCTTGATTGAGGGGATCCTGCTTTTCCTCCGCACGGTGGAGGTGGTGGTCGCGGTGGTTGCCCCTTTTGCAAGGTTACGTGGATGCGGGGGCCTCAGCCTGAAGGCGGCTGATCTGTCGCAGGTTGAGGCTTGGGTGGAGATGAGGCTGGGGCAGCGGTTGGTGGAGAGGTTGGTGCTAAGGTAGGGTAGCTCCGCCTGGCTCCTCCGTGTTTGCTGGGGTTCCGAGAACCCTAGGTCTTTTGCTGAGGTGGTTGGTGGCGGAGCGGCGACAGTGTGTGGAGGCGATAGCGGCGGGCGGGCGGAGGAGTGCCGGACTGCCCTCGGGAAGGTCGAGGGTCGTGGCGAAGATTGCGGCAGGGATCGCGAGGCAGCTGCGATTTCCGTGGCGCAATCGATGGCAGACGAAGGAGCGTGAATGCGGAGGGTCACTGCGACCTTTGCGGAGGGGTCGGGGGAGGTGAATGCGGCGCTGAGGCCGGGTGGTTCCGCTGATTGCGGGTGCGTTGGCGGCGTCGCTTTGAGTCCTAGCTTTGAAGGAGTGGTGGCTGGCAGACCCGGGTTGGGTGTGCGTGACCCGATTACGGAATCTGAGGGCCCCGATGCTGTTGCTGGGTTGGGCTTATGCGGGTGACTCCGCGCCATCGGATCTCTGCGAAGGAGAGGCGGGATGTTGCTGGAGAGGACTCGAGGCACCCTTTGGCTGATCCGATCCGAGTGGAGAAGGGGGTGGCTGGACAGGACACGACTGGTGGAGAGGGGGCGGGCGACAATGGGAGCGGAGGGGGGTCGGATCGCAGAGACTCTTCTACTGGCCGCGGTGGTCGTACCGTAGGGGTTTGGCTCGGAAGTCCCCGTCTGGGGGGTGGCTGGGGTCGACCGACGTCGGTCGCCGGAGGGGCTGGGTACGCCTGGTGGAGCCGGGTCACCAGCGATGGCATCTGCTGGGGGCGGCGGCGGAGGCCTGTTGTTTCCGGAGGTGGCGGTGGGGCGGCAGATGGCAGATGCAGGTGGGGACGAGGCAGCTGCAGATGGCAGGGTGGAGGTGGCAGGCACTGGTGGCAGGTGCAGTGGTGGCAGATGCTGTGGCAGATGCAGGGGGCTGGTGGCTGCAAGAGCGGAGAAGAAGACTATTGAGGCGACTGAGCTGATGGTGGCGACGGGGAGCTGCTGGCTATAGGCGGTCTGGAGACTGCGGGGCGAGAAGGTAAGGTATGTGGTGGTGAGGGGAGCCAGAAGGTCCATCGTCTGTTGATAGAAGAGGACCATGTGGCGGAAATGATGGGGTTTAGATGGCTGACGTCTGGAGGCGGCTCCCGGATGACCTCATGACTAAGGTCCTGTCCTGGAATGTGAGGGGTCTGAATGACCCGTCGAGAAGGGCTGTTTTGCGAGGGTATATTCAGAGATGGGGGCCTGATGTGGTTTTTCTCCAAGAGACGAAGTGGGGGAGCTATGATAGATTGTGGAGGGAGGTGGGGGGAGGGAGTTGTGGGGGCTTCCTAGTCCTGGATGCGGTTGGGAGTGCGGGGGGAATTGCGGTGGGGTGGAGGGAGGAGGAATTCTCCTTACTGGACACTCTGGTTGGATCCCATGTAGTCACTGTCAGACTTCAGAGACGTCGGGACGACACGTGCTTGCTCTTTTCCTCGGTTTATGGCCCGATGGAGGGTCGGAGTAGACAGGTCTTAGGGTAAGATCTGAACCAGATTGCGGCAGCTTTCCAGGGGGTTCCTTGGTTGATTGGTGGTGACTTTAACGTTACTCTGCGGGCTGAAGACAGACCGGGCGACCGAGGAGGTTTGGACCAGGGCTCTGAGGCGTTTGCAGACTTTGTGGCAGACCAGGGCTGGTTGATATGCCTCTATCGTCCTGTCTCTACACTTGGAGGAATTCTGGAGGACAGCGATCCCGTATTGACAGATTTCTGGTTTCGACGGCGATGGCAGAATTATTCCCGATAGCGGAGGTTAGTCCTTTGGAGCGCCCGTTCTCGGATCACACCCCCTTGCTGTGGGCGTCGAACGAGGAATGGAGGCATGGCACTTACTTTAAGTTCGACAAAGCATGGCTCATGGAGGAGGGCTTTAGGGGTTTGATTGAGGAATGATGGAAGTCGTTTCAGGCGGATGGATCAGCGGCTGCCAGACTCGAAGCGAAACTGAAGGAATTGAGATCTTTCTTGAAGACCCACATCAAACAGGTTAGGAAGGAACGCGTGAGGAAGAAAGAGGAGGCTCTTGCTGCGATTACACGACTGGACAGGGCAGAGGATGTTGGGCTCCTTTCAGAAGATGACCGGGTTTATAGAGCGAGGCAGATTCAGATGATTCAAGAGGAAGACCGGAAAGCGGAGGTGGAGTGGAGGGTGAGATCAAGGTAGAAGTGGCTGAAGGAAGGTGATTCCAACACCCGCTTTTTTCATATGGCTGCGTCGGGCAGGAGGAGGAATTGGATTGACAGATTGGTGGTAGATGGGAAGGAGTTTGTGGGAAGGGAAGCGGTGGGAGGGGCAGCTGTGAGTTATTTTAGAGATTTTACGGGGTGGAGACGGGGGGAAGGTGGAGGTGGTTAGGATCTGGGATCGCACAGATCCGGGAGACAGATGCTGAACTCTTGACGGGGTCGTTTGGGGAGGATGAAGTCCGTGAGGCGGTTTGGGGGTTGAACGCGGTTGGATGTCCGGGGCCGGATGGCTTTCCGGTTGCCTTTTACAGAGAGTTCTGGTCGGTGGTGAAGGAAGATGTAATGCAAGTGGTGCAAGAGTTTAGAACGGGCAACCTAGATTTCAATAGGTTGAACAGGTTCTATATGTTCTTATTACCGAAGAGGGAGGGTGCTGAGGAGATTCAGGAGTACAGATCGATAGCTCTTTCGAATGCTATCTACCTGGTGGTGGCGAAATTTCTGGCGAATAGATTGAGGAGGACGCTGGGTGGGATTATAGACTCGGTGCAGACGGCCTTTGTTCCTGGAAGGAATATTTTGGAGGGTTTTGTGATGGCCTCGGAAATCCTCTCATCTTGGAAAAGAGATAAGAAGAAAGCTTTCTTATGGAAGGTTGATTTCAGCAAAGCTTACGACTCGATCCAGTGGTCGTTTCTTTGGGTGTCTTTGATGAGGAGGGGGTTTCCGTCGATGTGGATTGAATGGATGAAAATGTGTGTCACCACGACTTCTTTTTTGGTTCTTATCAACAGAAACCCAGCTGGGGGTTGGATCCAACCTAGGAGGGGGGTGAGGCAGGGTTGTCCGTTGGCCCCGATGCTCTTTGTGATTGCTGTGGATGCTCTTGCTAGGGTGGCGAGGAGGTCGTGTGAGAGTCAGTTGGTGAGTGGTTTCTCCTTGAGGGATGGGACGAGCATCCCACTGCTCCAGTATGCGGATGATACGATCTTTTTCATTGAAGGCCAGAAGGTTGAGGTTCCTTGTTTTCTTACTGGGTGAGGCGTCTGGATTGCAGATAAACCTGGCTAAGTCGGAGTTTATCCCTTTCAACATGACTGAGACAGACGCGAGGGGATGCAGTTTGGGTCTTGGCACGGAGCAGGGTAAACTTTCGATTAAATATTTGGGCCTGCCATTGTCGGATGGGAGGATTCTGGTGAGAGACTGGGCCTCCCTGGTGGAGAGGCTGGTTGGGAGGCTGGAGGGGTGGGCGTCCAGGCTTCTGTCTAGAGGAGGGAGGTTGGTCCTGTTCAAGGCGGTTCTGTCGGCGATGCCGTCATATTTCATTTCGGTACTGAAGATGCCTCGACAAGTGATTGCAAAGATTGAGTGAACTATGAGGAGTTTCTTTTGGTCCAATCAGGGGACGAGTGGAAATGGTGCCAGGTTGGTTGCTTGGGAGGAGGTCTGTAAACCGCTGGAAGACGGGGGGCTCGGTGTGAGGGATCTGGGGGGATCAAATGACAGTCTGCTGGTGAAATGGGTAGGGTGCCTGTTGGGAGGAAGGGGGGATTTGTTGGGCAAGGTGTTTGAGATGGCGTATGGCTGTTCGATGCGTTGGGATCTCCTGGTGTCTCCGCCTAGGGATGCTTCTCAGTTTCTGAAAGGCTTGTCGACGGTGGCCCCTAGGGTGAGGAACTGCTTTGTCCCTATGTTGGGAACATGGGAGATTTTCAGGTTCTGGCAGGATGATTGGACCGGTGATGGTGCACTTTGCAGAAGATTTCAGAGATTGTTTGCCTTATCCCAGGACAAGATGGCGTCTGTGGCTGAGGTGTGGGAGAATGGGTGGTGCCTGCGCTTCGTTAGCAGTTTATTAGATGCGAGAACACTTGATTTTCATACCTTGTTGAGTTGGAGGGACTGCATCCGACGGTTGGTACAGACATGTTTGGTTGGGATGAAGGTGAGTTTTCGGTTGCGGCCGCATACAGGAGGTTGTCCGCTGGTGGTCCTGAGGTGGAGCTGGATCTGATAAGGGACTGCAGACAGATTTGGAAAGTCGCGTGTCCGCTGAAAGTCAGGATTTTTGCCTGGCTGCTCGGGAGAAGGCTGGTGACTAAGGTGTGGAGGGCAAAGTGGGCTCCTGGAGATTGTAAGGTATGCTCTTTGTGTGGGGGTGGTGAGGAGGACGTTGACCACCTCTTTTTCGCTTGCCCTTTTGTGATGCAGATTTGGGACAGAATGGGTGGGAGGTGGTGGGAGTATCGGCTGTTTGAGGAATTCTGGCATAGTTTCAGAAGTAGAGGTGGTGTTGGCGGTCAGTTTGTTTTCCGTACAAAGGAGAAAGCCAGGCCGTTAGCAGTCCTTTGGGGAGTTTGGTTGGGCAGAAATGCGGTAGTTTTCCGGAGCCAGAAACCTTACATTGAGAATTTTGTTGAGTTTATTGACTCTTTGTTTTCTCTTTGGGCTGATTCTTTGTGAGTGGGGGACCCCGGTGTTTGCCTGTTGTAATATTGTTTTTGTTTGTTTCTAATTTATATGGTTTTGGGTAGTTATCACTCTGGATAACTACCCTTTCCTTTTTAAAAAAAAAAAAACATCAAGAATATGCCGATGTTTCCTCTTAGCAACACAATTTTACTGAGTGGTATGAGGACAAGTAGTTTCATGAATAATGTCACAACTAGAAAAAAAAGTGCGCAAACACGTAGTACAGAACTCCAAGGCATCATCAGAATGAAAGCACTTCACCAAACACAAATGCTGGTTTTTTATTTCCTTGACAAAGTTTTCAATAAGTTGCCCCACATCAGACTTATTCTTTAAGAGAAGCATCCAAGTAACACGAGAAAATCAACTAAAACAAGATAATATTTGTTCTCAAGTCGATTAGGAGTACGACTGGGACCCCACAATTCATATGAACCACGTTAAATGCAGCAACAGATGAAACAGAGGAAGAACTGGAGAAACTAGCCTTGTGGTGCTTGCTAAGCTGATAGACATCACATGTAAGAGTAGTGGAGGGGATATGCGGAAGAACACGTCTGAAGTGATGAATTGGTAAATGGCTAAGGCGGTGGTACCACTGGAGAGGAGATCCAACAGAAGCAAGACCCTGAGTAGCAGAAGCAGCAAAAGTAGTACGGCTCAGACAGTACACCTCATGTTCCTCACGCCCTCCACTGATTGTCTTCCCACTGAATTTGTCCTACAAGACACAAGAGGATGCATAAAAGATAGCTTGGTAATTCAAATCTCTGGTGATACTGCTAACTGATAATAAACTCAATGGAAAATCAAGCACATAGTAAACATCTGCAATCCTCAAGGTAGGAGATAAAGACATATCTCCCTTGTCAACAAGTGGCGAGTGTCTCCCATCAGCCACCTGTACTGTCCTAGCAGGTGTACTAGGTGCAAGCTGGGAGAAAGAACCTCTATCGCCACATAAGTACTTGGATGCACCAGAGTTAATCAACCACTCACCAGAAGACGAAAGGGATGACATACCAATCGCAGGAGCCTCTGAAGACGTAGCCATAGCTGTAGTGTCAGGAGTCTGAGAGGCGGAAGCCTGAGTCAAAAGAGCAATCTGCTGCCACAGAATTTCAATCTCGGTACTCAAGGTGCTAACATTAGGGGTAGTAAGAGTTGAATCTGGGACTTCAGTTGCCTGATTGGCCATCGGTGGTCCACCATGCTTCTGCCAACATGTAGCCTCAGCGTGATCAAGTCTGCCACAATAAGTACACAGAGTTCTATTCTGCGTACCAGAAGAGCGTCCACGTCCATGACCATGTGCAGGATAAGAAGTACCCCTGCCACGCCTAGGGATCGCGGCCAACTGAGCAGTAGAATCAGCAGTAGGGGAACACACTATAACTTTGCTGAGCCTGCTACAGAGTGCTGCTACAGCCGTTAGGACTTGCAGCGCCGACAGCAGCCCCTGTATGGGGTCACGAGTGCGCCGCTGGTTCTATTGACCCTCATTGGAGAGCCGCTGGGTGGTGCTAGAGGTTCCCCGCCGCTATAGCCCCGTCACGAGGGCTGAATCAAGCTGCAACACCATCGCCTCCTGTTGCTAGGGCCTCACCGGAGCTTCGCTCGATGGTTCAAGAGCTTTTGCATCGCCGCAACCCCTTCGCAAGGGTTGAATTGGGTCGGAGCAGCGCCGCCTTTGGCTGCTAGGGCTCCTGCGCGTGGTCACACAGTGGCTTAGGAGGCTTGGTGCTGCCTCAATGTCGTTGCAAGGTTGAACAAGGGCACAGGGGCACCACCTCCAGCCGCTAGGGCACCTGCGTGCGGTCGGAGGGTCGTCGGAGAGCGCCGCCGCTACCGCCGCCAAGGAAGGAGAGAGAACGGGATTTGGGTGTTAGGGTTTAGGAGGTCTTGAGGGGTGAGATACCTAGAGCTATGGTCTAGGGCCGGTGCTCTGATACCAAGTTGGTGGAAAGAGTTTAAGTTTATTAGAAACCCTAAATTTCTTTATATAGAGAGGGACCAAAGGGTTAAAAGTACATGAATGTTCCTGAGGGACAAGGACTATTATAGCCCTCACAATAAGATGAAACAAAATAAACTAAAATACACCAACATCTTATGATCTTTCTCATGGATGCATTACCTCTAGCTGGAGATGCTGACCATCATGTGTTGACCAGTCAACTTGTCTGCATTTATCTTGCAGCAAAAAAACTTGTCTGCATTTACGAGTTTTTTCCCTCAGTAGTTAAGTGAATACAACATGAGGGATCTTTTAGGGATATAATGCCTTTCAGACACTTTTTTGGATGCGATTCTGCTGAGCAATTAGTTGATATCACTTATGTTCTTCTGACCTTAGTTGTGTGCTATGACTGATACATGGGTATGCATATTTTGAAAAGGTGCAAAAAATGAACATTCTGCTACCATTTTCAGTTTCTTTTTGGACAGATTTGGTAGTTCCTCATTAATTTCAGCCAGTAGCATCCTAAGTCCTTTCCAAAAAAAAAATCGGCAAGTACCATCAAGACATTAAACGTTGATGATTCAATCTCTACTCCTGTTTCTAAAATCTGAACAAAATCATAGAAGTCATAATCCATCCCTTCCTGCTTGATATACTTGTTTGATGTTTTTATTGTTCTTAGTTGCTTAAGTGTCTGTAACTAAAAAATGCAGGATGCATGGGGGACCTATAACTTGTTTGTCTTTAGATGAGCAACTTATTCTTGGTGGCTCCTCCTTTGGAAGAATTACCTTAGCAGATTTTTCTTCTGGTGAATCGATTGGATCTTTGAAGTCATCTTTTTCGCCACTTGGTAAGAAACACACACACACAGAGCTGACCTCCTGAAGAATTTTGATGGGAAAATTAAGCATACACATGGGTGGTCTGATGAAGCAAGTGGCTACCGACCTCTAGTGGCCATCCTGTTTTCCTTTTTTTTTTTAAAAAAAACATACATACATAGCTGACTGCCTGAAGAATTTTGATGGGATGCTTAATTTTTCACAAATTTGTGCAGTGATCCCAGCATTTTGGCAAAATATACAAGAATGCCTTGAAAAAAAAATCCACAAAAATGTCATTAGGCGCCACAACCTTCAAATAAGTTATTCTTTTATGGATGCGAGTAGGGAAATGTGTATTGCAACATGCATCCCTGTTTAACGAAACACACTTGTGTATTTTGATATTTAATCAGTGTGTTTTGATTTTTCATTGGTTGAAAATGAAAACAGACCGATATATTTTGATTTTCAACCGGTTTTCACTTATGTAAAGTGGTTCTTTATTTATGAAAAGTGATTTTTCACCTTTGGGTTTAGGGTTTAAGTTCTCTGAACCTTAAACCCTAAGTCTTAAATCCTAAATCTAAAGGTGAAAAATTACTTCCCATAGGTAAAATCGCTTTTCATAAACCTAAATTCTAAATCCTAAACTCTAAACCTAAATTCTAAACCCAAAACCCATAGGTGAAAATGACTTTCCACTTGTTAAGTGAAAACTCATTTTTCACTGGTTGAAAGTTAAAATACACCGGCGTGTTTTTATTTTCAACCGGTGTATTTTGATTTTCAACTGGCGTGTTCAGTGAAAATCAAAACATACTGGTTGAAAATCAAAATACACTAGTATGTTTTGTTGAGCAGGGGATGCATGTTTCTTGACTTTTTGGCTCCTTTTATCTACTCAATAATCTAAAATGTTTTTATTAGTGTAAGAATATTTTGTGGAAATTGTTGCAATTAATCCTTCATGAAGCTTGTCTTTGTTTTTTTGTTCTCCTGGCTGCTTGCCCTCATTTTCTCTCATTCTCTCCTTTCTTCTTTGTCTTACCTTACCACATTTAATATTGTTGGAGATAAGAATTTAATATTGTTATAGATAAATGCCATCTTCTTTTCAAAAAAATGCTATCTAAATTGAAATGAGGAAAGGTATTGACTCAATGCTCAATGTCTAGTTGTTGGTAAGCTTAATACCTAGACAAAAAAAAAAAAAAAAGCTTAATACCCTGATTCGTTTGTTTGGTAATTTCTTTTGTTTTCCTAAGGAAAATTCATATCAAGAAATTTTTTGATCAAGCAGTGTTTGCACTTTCGAGTTCCATTTAGTGCAGATCCTATTGCTGAGCTGGTAAATTCGATCTTAGATAAATACCAACACAGTCTGTAGTTTAATGAGAAATCTCTTAGCATTATAAGTTCTAAATGTGTGCTTTTTCTGATATTTAAACTATATCTGCTTGCACCCTGAACTAGGTATTACATGCCTGTCCTTCAGCAAGAAGTCGCACCTGGTATTTGCAGGATCTACTGCTGGTTATTCACATTGCTGGGATCTTCGGTAGGGTTGCATTACTAATCATCTTTATTGTTTTTAACAGCAATATACATAAAAATATAGGATTTTGTTGTTTCGAATCCCTTCACAATTTTAGCATTAGGCTTGCATCTCCTGTAGATTGGCGTCTATGGGATATCCACATCAACATAGTTTATTAGTTCATAAAAACCTGATAAAAATTGGATAGACTTTTTGTTGTTTTTTTCCTCTCTTTTTTGGACGGATGCATATGGGCTTTCATAACCTTAAAACTTATATGTAGGCCATTCAGAAAAGATAAAAAACTTATGTGTAGATGTGCTCTCTTCCAAAACTTCATTTCATTGTGCAGATGCTTGAAACCAATGAGTGAGAGGGTGAGCGTGAGGGGGTTCGCGGGGCGACTGGCGGGTGGAGTGGGGAGTGGCGGCTCTGACTGGACGGAGGTGAGAAGGAGGCCGTGGTGGGGTGTGGAGCCGGTGAGATGCTTCAAATGCCTCGGGAGGGGGCATGTGGCGGCGGCCTGCAGGGACCCGGTGAGGTGCCTGCGCTGTGGCGTTCTGGGGCACCGGAGGTCAGGTTGCGGACTCTGTGGACTGGGCGGTCGATTTTCTTCGGGGAGGGAGGGGACGCCCATGGTCGTGGAGGGGGGACCTCTCGAGGAGGTGGAGGCACCTTGGTCAGAGGAGATTGGGGCGTTGGAAGGGAGGCTGGCTTCAGCTCTGGTGGCGGTGGTGCTGGAAGGGGAGGTGGATGTGGAGGCCCTGAGGAGGGTGGTTGCCGCCTTCTTGGGGAGTAGTGGGAGATCCTTTAGGGTGGCTTCCCTCAGGAGTGGATGTCTGGTGTTGCTGGGGTTTGGTCGGGAGGAGCTGCAGCGTTTGGCTTTCAAGGTGTTGTGATGTGATCGAGGTGTAGTGCGATGTCGCTGGTCGGTGAGGTCGGACGGCGCGTTGGCAGAGCGACTGCCGGCTGGTGTGAGGCAGAAGGTGTGAATTGAGGGGGTCCCCCTCTTCCTCCGCACGGTGGAGGTGGCGGCGGCGGCGATTGCTCCCTTTGCAAGGCTTCGAAGCTACGATGGCGTGGGATTTTAGGTCGGTGGACCTATCGCGATTCGGAGCGTGGGTGGAGATGAGGCCGGGGCGACAGCTTATGGAGAGGTTGGTCCTTAGGTGGGGGAGTTCCTCCTGGCTGATTCGCAACTCGCGAGGACCCGGGGGACCTAGGTCCTTCGGTGGGGCGGTGGTCGGTAGTGCGGCAGCGGTGCTTGGAGGCGGTGGTGGTGGGCACGTGGAGGAGGCGCGGGTTGCTTTTGGGAAGCCCGATGGTCGCGACGAGGATCACGGCGGGGATGGTGGGACGATTATGATCCCTGGGGTGAGATTTGAGGCAGGTGGAAGGGCGGGGATGTCGGAGACCGGTGCGGGTATCGCGGAGGGGCTGATGAAGAAGTTTGAGCTTTTGATGTCCCCGCTGATTGTGGGTGCGGCCTTGACACTGAGGAGGCCCTGGCTTTTGAGGGGCGCGACCGTGACGGATCCGGGTCGGGTGAGCTAGACCCGACTACGGGTGGTGATGGTTTTGGTGGAGACACCGGTTCGTCTCACTCCCCGCGGGCAGACCCGAGAAGTCGGCCATTTGAAGATGGCGGCCTAGGGGCTGTGGCTGATAGCTTGCGACATGTCCCCGACAGACCAGACTGGGCGGTGAGGCGTGGTGTCGCAGGTGAGGTGGAGCGAGGGCGGCAATGGGAGCCGAGGTTGCTGGGGACGCAGCGGCTCACCTACAGGCCGCGCTGGTCGTACCGGAAGGGGCGCACTGCGAAGGCTCCAGCTGGGAGCATGGTCGAGGAGGGCTTGTGTCGGAGGCGGGTGGTGCAGAGCGTCGCCCCACCTTCTGGAGGACGGGGCAAGGTGCTGACAGTGGGCCTGACTGGGGGCGAAAGTAGGGCGAAGAGTACTCGGGGGGCCTCTGCGGTTGAGGTGGGACAGTAGATGGCAGGAGCTGGTGGTGGCGCTGGGGCATTGGAGGAAGAGGTGGTGACGCGGGGGGCTGATGCGGTGGCGGTGCAGCCTGTGGGGAAGATCTTGACGCAGGGAGAGGCGCAGGAATTGGTTGCAGACAGGGGGAGATTGCGGGGCAGGGTGGACCGGCAGGTGATGGCGAGGGGAACATGAATGGTCGGTGTGTGCTGGAGGAGGGAGAGGTGGATGAGATGGCTGCGGAGATGGGGTTTAGGCGGTTGACACATGGAGCAGTTTCTCGGGATTTTACATGACAAAGGTCCTGTCGTGGAATGTGAGGGGTCTGAATGATCCATCGAGGCAGGCGGCACTGCGGGGGTATGTTCAGAGGTGGGGGCCGGATGTGATCCTTCTCCAGGAGACGAAGTGGGGGAGCTGTGATGGGAGGTTGTGGAGGAAGGTGGGGGGAGGTGTTTTTGGGAGGTTCTTGGCCCTGGATGCGGTTGGTAGTGCGGGTGGAATTGTTGTGGGGTGGAGGGATGATGCTTTCTCCTTGGTGGACTCGTTGGTCGGATCCCATGTTGTCACTGTCAAGCTTCAGAGGCGTCGGGATAATGCTTGTATGCTCTTTTCTTCGATTTACGGTCCGACGAAGGGTTGGAGGAGGCATGTTTTGTGGGAAGATCTGATCCAGGTTGCCACATTTTTTCAGGGGATGCCTTGGTTGATAGGTGGTGATTTTAATGTCACTTTGCTGGCAAAGGATAGACCAGATGGCCGTGGAGGAATGGACCAAGGTTCTGAGGCGTTTGCGGGCTTTGTTGCAGAACAGGGGCTGGTTGACATGCCCCCTTCGTCCTATCTTTTCACTTGGAGGAGTTCTGGAGGACAGCGGTCCCGGATTGATAGATTTTTCGCTTTATGTTGAGGTTCGTGTGCCTTTTCATTGCCGGTCCCAAGCCCGGGTAAAGGAGGAGGGTTGCGTTAGGTAGCCGACAGCCAGCGTAAAATTTGTCGGATTTTTAAACATGGATTCTAGCAAACACTCTAATTTCGTTGGGGCGTTCCCTACTTGCGACGCGCTGCATCGACGCCCGGGTGTAGTGATAAATGAGCAAGGGTTCTCGCATGAGGAATGCATGCGAGTAAAGGAGTTAGTTCCGCTATATCGCCGTCCGGATGTAGTCCAAAATGAGCAAGGGTTCTTGCATGAGGAATGCATGCGAGTAAAGAAGTTAGTTCCGTTACATCGCCGCCCGGATGTAGTCCAAAATGAGCAAGGGTTCTCGCATGAGGAACGCATGCGAGTAAAGAAGCTAGTTCCACCACTTCGTCATCGAAGTGTCTCAAAGAATGCTGAGATTCGGTAGTTGAAATATTGGTACCTTGACCAACAAGCTCATGGAGATTGTGGATACAATGGTAAGGAGAATGATTCAAATTCTTTACCTTCAAGAGACTAAGTGGGTTGGTGAAAAAGCAAAGGAAATCGAGAGAACAGGTTTCAAACTTTGGTATTCAGGAGGGGACAAAAGTAGAAACGGCGTGGGTATTATAATTCATAAGGATTTGAAGGAGAGCGTGGTTAAGGTTAAGAGATTGGGTGATCGAATTATTTTGATAAAATTAATCTTAGAAGAAGAGATCTTGAATGTCATTTCAGTTTATGCACCTCAAGTTGGTATAGAGGAAAGAATAAAGAACAAATTTTGGGGAGAGCTTGATATGGTAATTCAAGGAATCCCACAGACAGAAATGATTTGCTTGGGTGGAGATTTAAATGGGCATGTGGGAAAAGATGTTTTAGAGTATGCAGGAGTGCATGGAAATCATGGTTTTGGTGTTAGGAATGAAGAAGGGAAGACGTTCCTTGATTTTGCTATGGCTTATGATCTTTTCATAGTAAATACTTTCTTAAAAAAACGGGAAGAGCATTTGATTACCTATAAAAGTGGCTTAACAAGAACGCATATCGATTACTTTGCTTTGAGAAGAAGGGATCGTTTATCTTGTAAGGATTGCAAGATTATTCCAGGGGAGAGTTTAACTGCTCAACATCGTCTTTTGGTGTTGGATGTTCATTTGAAGAAGGCAAAGAAGAGAAAATTAGTGTCTAAGAATTTGAGAATTAAATGGTGGAATCTTAAGAAAGAGCAAATGAGATTTAAAGAGAAGATGATGCAACAAAAGGCTTAGGATCTTGATGGTAGTGCTAATGAAATGTGGTTAAATATGGCAAACTGTATTAGGAAGGTGGCAAAGGAGGTGTTAGGCATGTCTAAAGGAGGTGTTCTAGGACAAAAGGAGGCTTGGTGGTGAGGTGAGGAAGTGCAGGAGAAGCTTAAAATTAAAAGAGCCTGTTTTAAAGCCTTATATCGAGATAAGACCGATGAAAATATGGAAAACTACAAAAGAGCAAAGAAAGAAGCAAAGAAAATAGTTAGTGAAGCAAAAGCAAAAGCTTGGGAGCATTTTTATAAGAAACGTGATTCTAAAAAAGGTGAAAAAGATATTTTCAAGTTAGCTAAAGCAAGAGAGCGAAAAGCAAAGGACCTTACGCATGTAAGATGCATCAAGGATGAAGAAGGAAGGGTGCATATAGCTAGTGATGATATAAAGACAAGATGGAAAAGGTATTTTCATAAGCTATTTAATAAAAAACAAAAGAATGATATCATCTTAGGGGAGTTAGTTAACTCAGAAGAGTATGTGAATCGATCATGTTATCGAAGGATACAAAAGAAAGAAGTAGAAGAGGCTCTGAAGATGATAAAAAGTGGGAGGGTTGTTGGGCCTGATGATATTCCTATAGACGTCTAGAGAATGACGGGAGAACGGGGTATAACTTGGCTCACAAATTTATTTAATACTGTGTGGAGAGGCAAGAAGATGTCAGAGGAATGGAGGAAAAGTTTTGTGATACCTTTATACAAGAACAAGGGTGATATACAAGATTGTTCCAACTATAGAGGTATTAAGTTGATGAGTCATACGATGAAACTTTAGGAAAGAATAATTGAAAGAAGGGTGAGGCAAGTCTCTATGGTAACTGAAAATCAATTTAACTTTATGCCAGGCAGGTCTACTATTGAGGCAATACACTTCTTGAGACGTATGATGGAGACATACAAAGTGAAGAAAAAGGATTTACATATGATTTTTATTGATTTGAAGAATGCCTATGATTCTGTCCCAAGAGATATCTTGTGGAGAATTTTGGAGAAGAGACAAGTGTCAATTATATATATCAACCTCATAAAAGATATGTACTATGGAGCTGCAGCTTGTGTAAAGACTAAGGATGATTTAACAAACTACTTTGATATCACCATTGGTCTGCATCAAGGTTCGACTTTAAACCCTTATCTTTTTGCCTTGGTTATGGATGAGTTGACGAAGCATATCCAAGTTGAGATGCCTTGGTGTATACTTTTTGCTGATGACATTGTGTTGGTTGATGAGACAAGAGATGGAGTGAACGGAAAACTTGAGCTTTGGAGAGAAGCCCTAGAAGATAAAGGATTACGCATAAGTAGGACGAAGACTGAGTATATGGAATGTAAGTTTAGTAGTAGAGGGAACAACGAAGGGATTGATGTAAAAATTGGAGAAAAGTGCATTCCAATGAAAGATATTTTTAAGTACTTGGGATCCATTTTCCAACATGATGGTGGAATTGATGGAGATGTTACACATAGAATTAATGCAGGGTGGTTGAAATGGAGGGGTACTTCTGGTGTTCTCTGTGATAAGAGGGTTCCTTTAAAAGTCAAAGGAAAATACTATCGAACTGTGGTAAGACCAGCCATGTTATACAGTTCTGAATGCTGGGCTATAAACTATAGGCATGTACAGAAGATGTCTGTGGCAGAAATGAAGATGTTAAGATGGATGTGTGGTCATACAAGAAATGACCATATTTCAAATGAATTTATTAGAAACAGGGTTAGGGTGGCACCGATAGAGGATAAAATGAGAGAGACCCGTCTAAGATGGTTCGGACATTTACAAAGGAGACCACTAGATGCTCCAGTTAGGAGATGTGAGAAGTTGGAGGCCGAACCCGCTAAGAGGGGGCGAGGAAGACCAAACAAGTGTTGGAAGGAAACTATTAAGTATGACCTCAATTACTTTAATTTAAGTCCTAAAATGGCTGAAAATCGAACTGTGTGGAGGCAAAGAATTCATATAGCCGACCCTACTTAGTGTGGGAAAAGGCTTGGTTGTTGTTGTTGTTGTACGGCGATGGCAGAGTTGTTCCCGATGGCGAAGGTTAGACCCATGGAGCGACCGTTCTCGGATTACTCTTGTTGTGGGCTTCGAACGAGAAGTGGAGGCATGGTATGTACTTTAAGTTCGATAGGGCGTGGTTACTGGAAGAGGGGTTCAGGGGGCTAGTAGAGGAGTGGTGGAGGTTGGCTCATGTGGATGGCTTGGCGGCTGCCAGATTGGAAGCTAAGCTGCGGGATTTGAGATCCTTCTTGAAGATCCGTATGAAGCAGATTAGGGAGGAACGTGGGAAGAGGAGAGAGGAGGCTCTTGGTGAGATTGCATGGTTGGACATGGTGGAGGATATTGGTCTCCTTTCTGACAATGACAGGGTATACAGAGCAAGGCAGATTCAGGTGATACAAGAGAAAGACCGGAAGGTAGAGATGGAGTGGAAGGTGAGGTCCAGGTAGAGGTGGCTGAAGGAGGGCGATTCCAACACTCGATTTTTTCATATGGCTGCATCAGGAAGGAGGAACTGGATTGACAGGTTGGTGGTGGATGGGGAGGAGTATGTGGGAAGAGAGGCGGTGGGGGGGGCTGCTGCGAGGTATTTCAGAGAGTTTACTGGGTGTAGACGGGGGGGGGGGAGATGGAGATGGGTGGGGTCTGAGGTACAGCGGATTGGGGAGACAGAAGCCAGTTTTTTGACGGGTTTGTTTGAAGAGGATGAGGTTCGCAAGGTAATCTGGGGACTGAATGCTGATGGTTGTCCGGGGTCGGACGGTTTTCCGGTTGCCTTCTATAGAGAGTTCTGGCCAGTGGTGAAGGAAGATGTGATGCAAGTTGTGCAAGAGTTTAGAGCTGGAAACTTGGGTTTCAATAGGTGGAACAAGTTCTACATGTTCCTGCTGCCGAAAAAGGAAGGTGCTGAGGAGATCCAGGAGTACAGACCGATAGCCCTCTCGAATGCTATCTACTTGATTGTGGTAAAGCTTCTGGCGAATAGATTGAGGATGCTGGCTGGGATTATAGACCCGGTGTAGTCGGCTTTTGTCCTTGGCAGAAACATTTTGGAAGGTTATGTGTTGGCCTCGGAGATCCTGTCATCTTGGGAGAGGAGTAAGAAGAAAGCTTTCATGTGGAAAGTTGACTTCAGCAAGGCTTATGACTCGGTTCAGTAGTCGTTTCTCTGGGCGTCCTTGATGAAGAGGGGTTTCCCGCCGATGTGGATTGATTGGATGAAGAGATGTGTCACCACATCTTTCTCGGTTCTTATCAATGGAAACCCGGCAGGGGGTTGAATTCAGCCGAGGAGGGGGGTGAGGTAAGGGTGTCCTTTGGCCCCGATGCTTTTTGTGATTGCAGTGGATGCACTGGTGAGGGCGGCCAAGAGATCATGTGAGAGGAACTTGGTGAAGGGCTTCTCCTTGAGTGGTGGGACGAGTATTCCGGTACTTCAGTATGCGGATGATACGGTTTTCTTCATTGAAGGTGGGGAAGTGGAACCAGGAGAATGCGGATTCTACTCTTCTTGTTTGGTGAGGCTTCGGGATTGCAGATCAATCTGTCTAAATCTGACTTTGTCCCCTTCAATTTGAGTGAGGCGGAGGCGAGGGGGTGCAGCTTGGGTCTTGGCACAGAGCAGGTGAAGCTTCCGATCAGATATTTGGGCTTACCATTGACGGATGGCAGGATTCTGGTGAAAGATTGGGCTCCCCTGGTGGAGAGGTTAGGAGGGAGACTGGAAGGGTGGGTGTCCAGGCTTCTGTCAAGGGGTGGAAGGTTGGTATTGCTCAAGGCAGTCCTGGCAGCGATGTATTTTACTTCTGTCCTGAAGATGCCTAGATAGGTTGTCGGGAAGATAAAGAGACTTATGAGGAATTTCTTCTGGTCCAACCAGGGGACGGGTGGACCGGGTGCTAGATTGGTTGCGTGGGAGGAGGTTTGCAGGCCGGTAGAAGAGGAGGGATTCAGGGTGAGAGACTTAGGGAGGTCTAATGACAGTCTGTTGGTGAAATGGGTGGGGAGCCTCTTGGAATGTAGGGAGGATTTGGTAGGCAAGGTGTTCGGGACTGCTTATGTTGGCTCGGTGCGGTGGGATATCCTGATATCTCCGTCGAGGGATGCTTCTCATTTTTTGGAAGGTTTGTCGGTAGTGGCTCCTAGGGTGCAGAGCTGTTTTGTTCCTGTGGTTGGAACGGGAGAGATCTTCAGATTTTGGTAGGATGATTAGACTGGACAAGGTGTGCTTGCTAGAAGATTTCAGAGATTGTTTGCTTTGTCCCAGAACAAAGAGGCATTTGTGGCCAAGGTATGGGAAGGTGGGTGGTGCCCGCGCTTTGTAGGAAACCTTTCAGATGCGAGAACTCATGACTTTCAGATGTTACTTGAAGAGTTGGAAGGGTTGCAACCAACTTCCGGTACGGATATGTTTGGTTGGGATGAAGGTGATTTCTCAGTAGGGGCTGCCTACAGGAGACTGTCCAGTGGAGGTTCCATGGTTGAACTAGATTTGGTGAGAGACTGCAAACAGATTTGAAAGGCCGCATGCCCTTTAAAGGTCAAGATTTTTGTTTGGCTACTTAGCAGGAGAAGACTTGTGACCAAGGTTTGGAGGGCAAGGTGGGCTCCTGGAGAGAGCAAGATTTGCGCTTTGTGTGGAGGTGGGGAGGAGGAGATTGATCACCTTTTTTCACTTGCCCGTTTGTGGTGTAGATTTGGAGCTGGGTGGGAGCGGGGTGGTGGGATTGTCGATCCTTTGAAGATTTTTGGCGCAGCTTCAGAAATGGAGGGGGTGATGTTGGATGGATTGTCTTCCGTGCAAAGGAGAGGTTTAGACCGATGGTGGTGTTATGGGACATTTGGTTAGGTAGGAATGATGTGGTATTCAGGGGTCAGAGCCCTTATGTGGAGAATTTTGTTGATTCTGTTATTTCTTGTTAATCTTTGGAGTGAATCCTTCTGAGTGGGGGACCTTGGGGTCTATTATTTGTACTGACGGTGGCTATTGATATATAATTAATATATTTGGGTAGTTATCATTCTTGATAACTACCCTTTTCTTTTTCAAAAAAAAAAAAAACTTCATTTCATTGTAGGAATCTTGCTCTGTCAAATAGTTAAAAAAATATCTGTAATATTTTAGAAAAAAATCAAGGGATGCTAAAAAAAGACCGAAACTTGTCCTTTCCCTCTTGCGATCCTCTTCCTTATCATTTAGTACCCTGCATCTCCCTTTTTCCTTTTCCCCCAGCTATCAACTTTGCATGCATCATTGCTATTACTGACTTAGAAAAAAATCATTGTCATTGCTGCTCAGTCATCATCAGCATTAAACTGTCTCCACCATCTCTGCTTCCCCTGGTTTAGTCTAACCATGAAATCATGAAATCATGACTGTAGCCTGTCCAACCCAAGTTAGTCTGTGTATCTCATCAAAGGGACTATCTGTAATCGTCAAAATCCAGAAGGCTCACTAGGATGTCTCTAGCTTGAACTTTTTTTTTTTCGAGAGAGAAGGAAGATTACCGTCACTTGGTACTCATCTAGGCAACTTCATTTAACAACCAAAAGGAGCGGACTGACGTGACATTAAGTCACAACTCAGTGTGTCATCTAGCTTCCTTTAAAATATTCTCAACCCATGGGGGAAGGTGGAGATGGTTAGGGTCTGAGATACCATAGATCTGGGAGATAGATGCCAAGTTCTTGACGGGTTCTTTTGGGGAGGATGAAGTCCGTGAGGCAATTTGGGGGTTGAACGCGGATGGTTGTCCAGGGCCGGATGGCTTTCCGGTTGCCTTCTACAGAGAGTTCTGGCCGGTGGTGAAAGAAGACGTGATGCAGGTGGTGCAAGAGTTTAGAGCGGGTAACTCGGGATTTAATAGGCTGAACAAATTCTACATGTTCCTGTTGCCGAAGAGGGAGGGTGCTGAGGAGATTCAGGAGTACAGACCGATAGCTCTTTCGAATGCTATCTACTTGGTGGTGGCGAAGCTTCTGGCAAATAGATTGAGGACGTTGGGTGGGATTGTAGACTCAATGCAGATGGCCTTTGTTCCTGGCAGGAATATTTTGGAGGGTTTCGTGATGGCCTCGGAAATCCTTTTGTCCTAGAACAGAGATAAGAAGAAGGCTTTCTTATGGAAGGTCGATTTCAGCAAAGCTTATGACTCGATCCAGTGGTTGTTTCTTTGGGAGTCCTTGGTGAAGAGGGGGTTCCCGCTAGTGTGGATTGACTGGATGAAGAGGTGCGTCACCACGACGTCTTTCTCGGTTCTTATCAACGGAAACCCAGCTGGGGGTTGGATCCAACCTAGGAGGGGGGTGAGGCAAGGTTGTCCGTTGGCCCCGATGCTCTTTGTGATTGCTGTGGATGCTCTTGCTAGGGCGGCGAAGAGATCTTGTGAGAGAAACTTGGTGAGTGGTTTCTCCTTGAGGGATGGGACGAGTATCCCATTGCTTCAGTATGCGGATGATACGATCTTCTTCATTGAAGGTAGAGAAAAGGAGGCCAGAAGAATGCGGTTCTTTGTTTTCTTACTAGGTGAGGCTTTGGGATTGCAGATTAACTTGGTTAAGTCGGATTTTGTCCCTTTCAATATGACTGAGACGGAGGCGAGGGGGTGCAGTTTGGGTCTTGGCACAGAGCAGGGTAAGCTTCCGATTAAGTATCTGGGCTTATCGTTGTCAGATGGGAGGATTCTGGTGAGAGACTGGGCCTCCTTGGTGGAGAGGTTGGTAGGGAGGTTAGAGGGGTGGGCGTCCAGGCTACTGTCTAGAGGTGGGAGGTTGATCCTGCTCAAGGAGGTTCTGTCAGCAATGCTGTCGTACTTCATTTCCGTATTGAAGATGCCTCGACAAGTGATTGCAAAGATTGAGCGAGCTATGAGGAGCTTCTTTTGGTCCAATCAGGGGACGAGTGGACAGGGTGCCAGGTTGGTTGCTTGGGAGGAGGTCTGTAGACTGTTGAAAGACAGGGGGCTCGACGTGAGGGATTTGGAGAGATCTAATGACAATCTGTTGGCGAAATGGGTGGGGTACCTGTTGGAAGGAAGGGGGGATATGTTGGGCAAGGTGTTCGAGACAACGTATGGTTGTTCGGTGCGGTGGGATCTCCTGGTGTCTCCGCCTAGGGATGCCTCTCACTTCTTGAAAGGCTTGTCGACGGTGGCTCTTAGGGTGAGGAATTGCTTTGTTCCTGTGTTGGGAACATGGGAGATTTTCAGGTTTTGGCAGGATGACTGGACGGGTGATGGAGCGCTTTGCAGAAGATTTCAGAGACTGTTTGCCTTGTCCCAGAACAAAATGGCATCTGTGGCTGAGGTATGGGAAGATGGGTGGTGCCTGCGCTTCGTTGGCAGTCTGTCAGATGCGAGAGCGCATGATTTTCAGGTCTTGGGTGAGTTGGAGGGACTGCATTCGGCGGCTGGTACGGACATGTTTGGTTGGGACGAAGGTGAGTTTTCGGTAGCGGCTGCATACAGGAGATTGTCCGCTGTTGGTCCTGGGGTGGAGCTGGATCTGGTAAGGGACTGCAGACAGATTTGGAAAGCTGCGTGTCCGCTGAAGGTCAAGATTTTTGCCTGGCTGCTTAGGAGGAGAAGGCTGGTGACTAAGGTGTGGAGGGCGAGGTGGGCTCCTGGAGATTGTAAGGTGTGCTCTTTGTGTGGGGGTGGTGAGGAGGACGTTGACCACCTTTTTTTTACTTGCCCTTTTGTGGTGCAAATTTGGGGCAGAATGGGCGAGAGGTGGTGGGAGTGTCGGCTGTTTGAGGAATTCTGGCATAGTTTCAGAAGTGGAGGTGGTGTTGGTGGACATTTCATTTTCCGTACGAAGAAAGAGAAGGCCAGGCCGTTGGCAGTTCTTTGGGGTATTTGGTTGGGCCGAAATACGGTGGTTTTCAGGGGCCAGAGACCTTACGTAGAGAATTTTGTTGAGTCTATTAACTCCTTGTTTTCTCTTTGGGTTGAATCCTTGTGAGTGGGGGACCTTGGCGTCTGCCTGTTGTATTGTTGTTTATTGTTGATTCTATTATATATATTTTTGGGTAGTTATCACTATGGATAACTACTCTTTCCTTTTTCAAAAAATATTCTCAACCCATGCTTGTTCCCCACAAAAAATCGAAGCATTCCACTGCAACTAAATAGACCAAGCACCACCGAAGCTCTAACCTAGCTAGCCACATCAGCATGAATCAAGGATCAAAAAGAAGACCGCCAAGCATTAAAGGAGGAGATGTCAGCTCTAAGGATATTCAACCCTCTCCAAACATTGGAAGACAATTGACAGTCAAAGAAGAGATGGTTAGTAGTTTCCAATGCATTGTCATAGAAAATGCACTTGACATCTTGGTCACCGGCCCAAGTAGATCTAAGCTCCTTCATAACCAACTTCTCTTTACAAAAAATCCACAGAAAAATCTTAACTTCAATGGCAAAGGGAAACTCCAAACCAACGTACAATCCTCCCAAACCAACAATGCTGGTCCAACCTCCAAGGACAACTTTTTGTAAGCCCAACCCATTGAAAAAATACCACAAGACCAGCCATAATCATCCATTGCATCCTCCCCAAGAGATAAGCCATGCAAAAGTCCCAATAAGCCCTGTAACTCCTCCATTGTGGCCTCAGACAAGCTGGTTGGAAAACATGAGACTAGGAAGATGAAGAAGCATCTCAGACATCATTTACCAAAGCATCCTTCTGCATAGATGTACCAAAAGCCGCGGAAAGATGGTAGAGAGAGGACCACTACCCATCCAGTTATCTTCCAAAATCAAAAAGAATGACCACTCTCAAGCTTTAGCCCAAAGAACATGGACTTTATGCCCCTATGAATGGTAGGTTCGACCACACTCTAGAAAGCTAAAGGTCAAACCGTAGGGGATCTCTTACAAATAACATCAACTGGGGAGCCATAGGAGTCCCTCAAAAGCCTGTCAACCAACCCGTCACCTCTAAGCAAAAGTTTGATCACCCACTTCATGAGCAAGGATATATTGAAGTCGTCAAGCTACCTAATCCCCAATCCTCCCTTTCCTTTGGGCCTACGAATCTCCTTCCAAGGGATCAACTGCATAAAATGCTCCTTGTAATCAGGGCCCTTCCAAAAGAACTTCCTTGCTAGATCAAGCCTCTTAAACTTCGACAAATAAAACATCAATACAACTGTCAAAACCACTTTAACCAGTACTAGCCTCCCACACCTGGAGAGAAGCTTCTCCCACCACTCATTCAGCCTCCTAGCTAATCTCTCCTCAACCAACCTCCAGTCAGCAACCACCAAGCGTCTCCCTTTTAGAGGAAGCCCAAGATAGACAATACGTGGACGTGCGATAGACATCCTTAGAGCCCCGGAAATGCCCTCCTCCCAGGCCTCAATGTGGAATGGGATAGAAGGCCCAATATGTCACCAAAAAGATCAACCAACTTTGCCACAAACTCTGCCAGATGAGCCCCACCCTAAATGAAGAAAATTTTGTCATTGGCATACTGAAGAATTGGGTTAAGCAAAGAACCATCATATCTCAAAGTAAATCCATAATACAACCCTCCCCTACAAGCCTTGAAGGCCAGAAAAGCAAGCGTATCAACTGCTAGAATAAAAAGCAATGGTGCGAGTGGACGACCCTGCCTAACACCTTTTTGAGGCTATGTCCAAGTGCCTGAAGGCCTATCATTAACCAGTACAAAAAAAGATGTCATCGTGATACATCTCTTCATGATCTAAACCCAGGTCTCTGGGAAACCCCTCCTTAGAATTTCCCACAAATAAAACCAAGCTATCGAATCATAAGTTTTGGAGAAATCGACCTTCCACAGAAATGCCCAGGTTCGTGCTCTACTTCAAGTCGCCACCATCTCCTTAGCTAGGACAAAAGAGTCACAGAGGGCCCTACCTGAGATAAAAGCAGAGTAAACCAGGGAACTCAACTACGGAAGCACTTGGTGTAACTTATTTGCAAAGACCTTCACCACGATCAAATAAATAGCATTCGAGAGGGCTATCAGCCTGTAGTCGTCAATTGTTTATGCACCATACTTGTTGGGGAGCAAAAAGAAAAAAAATATATTCAACCTCTCAAAGCCACAATTGCCCTGCGCAAGCTCATGAATCATAGGCAACACATCTCCCCCCCACAACATCCAAAAACTCCTTATAGAACAAAACCTACAGTCCATCAGGTCTTGAAGATCCTTTTGTCTTAAGGCTGCGAAGAGCATCCAAAACCTCATCATTAGAAATGTCTATAACCAAATTAACTCTGGCTTGACCATCCAACCTTCCCATATCAAAGGACCCCAACCTCCACCTCCTTGTCGACCGCCTCCTGGTAAAGGCCTGAAAGTGCCCAATAACAATATCACATATTTCATGTCTTTGTTGAAAAACTTGATCACCAATCCAATTCGAAGAAATCATATTGGCTCCTCCTCTAGTAGACAAATGAAAGAATCTTGTGTTGGAATCACCCTCATGAAGCCATAGCTGCTTGGACTTTTGACGCCAATCCATCTCCTACTTTCAATCATCCAAGGCAATCTTGCTTTGAATTGCAACCCTCTCCTGTTGCTGACCATGCCCTGACCTTTCCAAATCTTCTATCCTGTCAAGTTGCGCTAGAGCCTCCAAGGCTTCCTTCCGCACCTCATCCTGCATTCTCCCCACCTCCCTCCTATAATCAATCAAAGCAAGTCTAATAGCCTTGATCCTTTCCGCCAAAGTGTGCATGGTCGAGGAAGACACAAGGACCTCCAACCACTTATCCTTCACCATTTCCCGACAACAAGGCTCCAAAAGCCAAGACCTGTGAAATTTGAAATAAATAGAAAAAACCATCTCTAACCCACTGTCCCACAGCAAAGGTGTATGATCGGAAAAAGACCTTGTCATGGGCTTAACCGAGGCTCGATGAAAAGACTCTGCCAGAGAAACTTCACAATTAAGAGCTCCATGGACTCTCTCATGTGTGCTATCTCTTACTTTGCCACCATTAGCATCACAGAACTGCCATAAATACAGAAACCACAAGTAGTAACATGCCACTACCATCATAGTCACTCTGACATCAAACATGACCATGTCCACCATTGCTGCTGTATCATTGCTGTCTCCCTTTTCATTGCCACTATTGTGCCTTGCAAGAGATGAATTAGAGAATCATTGGACCAAAAAGGGTTTATTTGGTAGTGGGGGAGAAACCACAATTTATTCATGAATTAATCTACATCATAAGATCTGCAGTTAATCTCTTCACAAAAAAAAAAAGATCTGTGGTTTTGTATTGCCATTTTTATGGAGTTCTAAGATGTCTTTCAGGATAGATATCAGTATTGCCTTTTTTATGGTGTTTAGATTGAAATAACTATTGTACAGTTAACCGATATAGGGGGATAGCACTGTTAATGGGGATTTCCATTAGACATGGACTTAGATATTTTTTGATATGAGGAATGTGCTTCAATATAAAAGTTTACAGGGTTTACATTTGAAATTTCAAAACATCTTTGGAACCCAACATTATCATAGATGACTCCAAGTGCCTGGAATTGTCTTTGATTTTGTAAATGGGGTTTACTTTTTGCTTGAGTTCATTGGGAAGTTTGTGTACGTATAGAGCTTGCCATAGTGATAGTACAAATATTGACTATGACACATCAAAGGGTCAGTCATTGGATGTTTTGATGCTGAAAATAGAAGTCCTTGGGTACTTACCAGTCATTTGCTTAAATTTCTACAAGAATTTATTTGACATAGTTGAGGCACAAATAAGCTAGGCCTACAGTGGCATGAGCTGATGTAATGGATAATTGTATTCTTTCTGTCTAAACGAAGAAAAGGAAGATTTCTTGAGGGTAGTAATCATTCCTGTTGAAATGGAGGTGAAAAATCACAAAAGATTACAATGCCCTTTTGCAAAAAGGTCACCTAGGAACCTCCAAGAGAGGCTATGTCTCCAATCACATTGTCTGCATATGGCCTTTCTTCTTGAAGATCATTGCATTTCCTTGATGCTAGATTGCCTGCAAAATAGTGAATGGGAAGGCTATCTCACACCTTGATCTAAAACACAGAGGATCTAGAATAGTTCTAACCTATCCAAAGCTTTGAAAAATACCCATCTTGTGTTGTATCAATCCACTTGGTTGCCAACCTCTTGCTCCCATACTTTCTTTGCAAAATGACATGGAAAGCAACTGATGTGAATCTTCTCGTCCCAGGCCACAAGTAGCGTTGGAGTTTAGGAGTATCTTTTTTGTATACAACTTCACAAGCTGCTTTCCTCTCCTAACCAAGCAAACCTTCAACTTTAAGGATTCTTTTGCATTCTAGATACACTGATGATTGCAGGATAGAGCTTCATCGGTTTTCAATTAACACAATGGACAAAAAGAAGATTTAACTGTTTTAATTGTTCTCCCAAGACCAGCCATATCTAACCAACACATTAGGACGAATGTGCTCCAAATCCTTTTGCAATCGCATAAACTCACTGAACTGCTTGTTAGGTTCAACATAAAGATGGTGACTAGTGAATGGCTGCAGATGAAGGTGCTTCAAGATGAAGTGACTCTTGCATCAGGCTTAGCGGCTAAGGCAAACAACCTTCGGAACCTCTTGGCAAAATCTCCTTTCACTGTTCAATCATCAAACAGAAACTGAAGTCTTCTCCATCAACCAGTTAAGCATAGAAAAATGGAAACACCAATGGCATAATCCACATTTGACCCTTGGATGAGGCACCCATAACATGAGCACTTTATTTTGTTAGCAATGCCCTGTTTGTGGATGCCACATGCAATACCCCCAAAGCACTGCCAGAAATAGGCCAACTAACATCCACCAAGCTGCCTAGGGTATTCCTGATAAGATCCTTTGAACTACCCTGGACGCATCTTGTCATCAACATTTCCTTCCTGCTTCCCACCTTTTTGGGCATCAAGAATATAAACATGAAGATGATTAGAATAATCATGGAACTGGCCTCAATAGACTTCCACCGTCCCCTGATCTGCTCTAGTTTCTCCATCACACGTTCCCAGTTCTCCCCCATTAAATCTCTATCTGAGAACAACCACCCTGAATTAAGGCAATGAAGGAGAACATCGTAGACTACCAAGATAGGGATACACTTTGCAGAAATTGGTGAAGCTCCATTAAGGACAAAGTATCATTTGCATAATGCAGTAAAAGGGGATGAGGTTACTGCTTAAACATGGACTGAACCCTAGTACATAACCCCTTCTTGCAAGCAGCAAAAGTGCACACATCCAGTCAGTCCATTGTCAAGACAAATAAGGGTGAAGATAGAGGACACCTTCGTTTAACCCCTCTTTGTTGTTTAGATCTGTCTCCCTTCCGGTCCCCAATTTGCCAGAATTAAGGAATAGTTGGTGGTAATACATCTCTACATCCTAGTGATCTAAAGAGTTAGAGGACCCTGTTTACGAACAGTGCTTCACTTGGAAGTCCAATTGACTGAATCATATGCCCTCATAAAATCCACCTCCTGTAAAAAGCCCTTTGACCCTGAATTTCTCCAAAAACTGATTACCTTTACTGCTGTCAGCATGCTATCAACTAGATGCCTATTAGGGCTAAATGTCAACTAACCTGATCCATCACATCTTCAACCACTTCTTTAAAGGCCTGTTGGACAAAACCTCAGCTAGAATGAGATAGAATTGCATTTGAAAGGGAGATAAGCATGAAATCTTAAGTCCTCTTTACTGCATCCTTCTTCAAAAACAAGAACTAGAGGTGATCTTTTCTGGCTCTCAAAGCCTCTGATTCCCTGCAGCAAGCTCTCCTGTAAAGTGGAGATTAAATTGGAACAAACAGGGGGGGATCTGTGTTTAGAGGGAGAGATGAGTGGTAGAGAGACTGGGGTGAAGATTGTGGTTGGGGAACGGAGGGTGAAGATGGAACAGGAGAAAATCTGCTGTGAAGGCAAGGAAGGCGGTGCCTGCCAGAGGGATCATTTGCTTTAAGTGCCTTGGTATTGGGCATCTAGTGAAGGATTGTAGGGATCCGATGTTGTGTCTTCACTGTCATGGAGTTGGACATAGGTGTGCCTCTTGCCCAAAAGGGGTGTTGCCTTTGCCTCCACCTCCTCTACCTTCCGCACCAGAATTCGAGGTGGTTGCTCCTTGTTCTCCGGCTTTGGAGCCCATTGATGTGGTCCTCCAATCCACCTTGGTGGGGGTGTTTCTCTTTGGGGACGTCATGTTGTAGTGTCTTCAAGAGGTACTACATGAGGAGGCAGGGTTATTAGTTGGCTACAAGCTTGCCATAATTGATAAACGATGATATTTTCTTCGTGGATTGGAATCCTCAGCTATTCAATGGCTTTGCTTTTGTGTGCTGACAGTGGGCTCCGTGCGTATTTGTTGGAGGCTTCCTACTCCAAATGATGGGGCCCTCAATGAGAGGCCTCTATCAAAAGAGCTTGTGAAGGTTCTGGTGTTTGGCATCCCTCTCTAGCTACAAATGGCAAAGCTTGTTGAATTGATCTATGGCCCTTTTACGAGGGTCAGAGCGTGCAGTGGCCTAGGTGTTCAGGAAGGTGATTTGTCGTGGGTTGAGGTTATGGTGGAACCCACTGTTGGGTGAACCATCCCGACGAAGTTGATCCTCCGACATGGGGGATCATCGTGGGTCCTAGTGTTGTGGTTGGCAAGATCTAATCACTATCTTAGGATGTTTGCAGAAGTCATGGCTGCTGCTCAGATCGCTGCGTTGCCTCATCCGATAACGGTCCCGCCATGCATGGTGGTATGCCATATCTGGATGCCTAAGGGATGCGTCGCTTCCTCCAAGACTCCAATCGCTATTCTCGGATTGGGGCCAAAGATCGCGTTATGAGATCTGGAGCATACATCGTGGGAGGCTTTGTTTCTTCCATTAGTAGTGAAGGTGGATTTGGCAAGTAGGGGTGAGGGAGTACCCTTAAATTGTCACCCTAGATGGGAAATCTGGATCCGATTTTAGCTCTGGAGTTGGTATGCCTCCACCCATTTGTGACCCGTCTCATGGGTCTGTGCTTGGGCTTTGTTTACCTCACCAGTTAGTGGGCCGCCTCTCTTGGGTATTTCTTTTGTGTGGGTCTCGCCCTTTGGAAAGTCGTATGCTACAAGCCCCATGGAGAACAACTGCTCGATGGAAAGACGAAAGCCTCCTTTTCTCGACATGGAGTTGAAGCAGTTGCAAAGGAATTTGGAGCAAGGTCATCCGATGCAGACTACTCCGGCTGGTGTGCTGGATGACAACCAATAAGGGGGCGATGCCACCTCTCCTTGTTTGGTTGCTGCAATCGCTTGTGAGAAGGTGGCCATTGATCTTGATGCGTCATTTAGAGATGCTGCAGGTGCTCAGTTTGTCAGCTCTGGTGGAGGTCACACTTAGAGTGATGGGGCTATTTCAATGAGGGAGTGTTAGTGTTTGCAGAGAAATGTTGCTTCGAGGAGTTTCTCTGTCTCGCAAAGTCACAGGTCTTCCTTAAAGGGCTTCAAGTGGAAGCCTTTTATCTCCCCTCATGTTTGCAGTCTATAAAGAAGCTCATATGTTAGAGGAAGGGGAGCTAGAGCTGGGCACCATGTAAGTAACGAGGACTTTGATTGGGACATCACCTCCATGATTGGGGCGAGGAGGCATAGAATGAACAGAGGCTCGGGTCAGTCCTCAACTATTAATGATTAGGGTATGATTGTGGAATGTCAGGGGTCTACAGGACCCTATGTGAAGAGGAGTGCTTCATTGATATGTTTTTGGGTGGGGAGCTGACATTATGATGATTTAGGAAATGAAATTGGAGCATTTGGATGAAACAATAAAGCATGAAATTTGTGGTAGGGTTTTTGAATCCTTTCTTGAGGTCAGTTCAGTGGGTAGATCGAGAGGAGAATTGATGGCTTGTAAAGGGGGTTCGTTCCGCTTGATTTCGCAACTTGGTGGAAGATGAAGTCTTTCTGGTGTTTTCAGCAGGGTTACTGATGGGAAAAAACCTTTGTCTTCACGACAGTTTATGGGCCATGTGAAGGTGGGTTGAGGGTTGAACTTTAGGAGGAGTTGCATTGAGTTGCCCAATTTACAAATGGAAGACCCTGGCTAGTTGGGGGGAGACTTCAACGTCACATTTTATATGGAAGATAGACATGAGGGGTGAAGGGATAGATCAATGGAGTCTTTTGCTAATCTAGTTGCTGAACTTCGGTTATATGATATCCCCATCTTTGGAGTGAACTATACTTGGAGATACACGAGTGGTGCCAAGTCTAAGATAGATCACTTCTTGTGTTCTATTGAGATGGTTGAGCTCTTTTAGTTGGTACAGATCTCGGCCAAACCTAGGCCTTTTTTGGATCACTCTGCTTGTATGGTTTTCAAATGAAGGGACATATGTTTCATCCTACTTCAAATTCGATGAATCATGGCTTCTTGAACCTGGGTTTAATGACATGACCAAGGAGAAATGGCTTGAGGTGCCAATTGCACCATCTGTAACGATTTTGGCAAATAGAATACGACATTTGAGGTCTCATCTCATTACATTCAAGAAGGAGCTCAGGGAAAGAAGGGGAAAAATTAGAGCTGATGCTTTGCAAGGGATGGTTGGCCTAGACAAGGTAGAGGACATGAGAGATCTCACCTCTTCTGAAAAAGGAGAGGAAAAAAGCTGTGGAGGTTTTCTCAAAAAAAAAAAAAAACTTGTGGAGGTGGTCCAATAGGAGGATTTAAAGAGAGATGGATTGCTGTCAACGATTGAGGCATTTATGGTTGAAGGAAGATAACTAACATGTGCTTTTTCCACTTGGTTGCCAGTTCGAGGAGGTCCAATCTTATTGACTCATTTCAAGTGGATGGGCATACACTCACTTGGAGGGCACAGATTATGGGTTCTTGGAAGAATCACTTTTGAGACTTCTTTAGCCACGAAGTTCTAGGATTGTGGGAGTGGTTTGTTGGTGATATGCCAGTTTTGGGAGATGAGATGTCGATGAAGCTGGTGGAACATATATCAGAGCATGAGCTTCATTACGCTATTAAGGGCCTTAAAGACAAGGGTGCACTAGGACGAGATGGTCTTCCCGTGTTATTTTTTTGAGAGTTCTGGGATCTTGTCAAAGTCGATCTCCTAGGCATGGTGTCAAAATTCTGTGCAGGAAACTTTGGTTTTGAGAAAAATCAATAGATCATATTTATTCCTTATTTCTTTAAAAAAAAAAATTATTTCTTCTCCCCAGGAAGTCCGCTGCTAAGACTGTTAATTATTATAGACCAATTGCTTTTTCTAATGTGGTCTATCTTATTGTGGCTAAGGTTTTCGCTAATAGGTTATGTGAAGTGGTTCCACACCTTATTAGCCCAGTTCAGTTTGCTTTTATCTGTGGCAGATCTCTATAGGAGTCGTTTATTATCATGGTGGAAGAAATGTTAGCGACGTGGTGAAGAAAAATGACTAAGAGATTCCTTTGGAAAGTAGACTTTCCTAAAACCTATGATTCAGTGTCATGGTCCTACTTGTGGCAAGCGCTTAGACGAAGAAAGTTCCCAGACTCTTGGGTAGTGTGGATGAAAAGGTGCATCACTACTACTTTTGCAGTCCTAGTTAATGGTTGTCCTGCGGGTGGTTGGATGCAACCACAGGAGGGGTGTCTTCTTGCACCTTTGTTGTTTAACATTCTGATGGCTTGTAACGGTTGTGCTGGGGGCTTGATACTACTGAGGGAGATGGGACCTTGGTTACAACAATCTTGCAATATGCGGATGACACACTTTTCTTTATCAAGAGTAAGGAGCAAGAGGCCAGGAATCTCAATTCAGTGGTGCGAATCTTTTGGGATCTTACTGGTCTCACCGTGAACCATGGCAAATCGACTTGTGTTGCCTTGAATATGCCTGATGTCGAAAAAGTGGTTGTGGTCAAAGGAAAGCAGCTCACTCTAGGGAACTAGCTACCAGTTGTGGATAGGATGGAGAGGAGATTGGCTGGATGGAGGGGTCAAGTGCTGTCTAGGCAAGGATGCCTCGTATTGCTCAAGCCTGTCCTCTCAGTGATTCCTATTTTTTACTTGTCTGTTTTCAAACCTCCTAAAAAAGTGGTGAAGAAGCTTGATGCCATTAGACATAGATTCTTTGGGAAAGTCCTTGCTCATGAAGGAAGATTTTTTCATGCCGTTAAATGGGAGGAGATCTGTCAACCTATTAAGCAGAGAGGTTTGGGAGTTTTGCACATCACGGATTTCGGTGACGCCCTTCTGTTGAAATGGCTTGTTAAATTGCTGAAGAATGAGGGGTCCTTATGGCAAAGGATGTTGTGCGATTCCTATGGATATACCCTCAATCTGTTAGAAAGGAGGAGAGTGCCACGAGGTGTTTCTGCATTCTAGAGAGGCTTGTGTTCTATCATCAGTCAAGTAGAGACCTATTTTGAGCTAGTTCTTGGTGATGAAACTCATTTAGATTTTGGGGGGATGACTAGACAGGATTGGGCATTATAGCCTTCTATGCTAAGGCAACCGGTCTCTTCGGTGTGGGATGGCCTTATGGTTCGAGAGTCTAGATCCTGGCTACTGCACTTTGTGGGTTCACTTTCATATGCAAGAGCTACGAAGCTGCAAGAGTTGTTGGCCTTATTAGATCCCTTCTGGCTGAAAAAGGGCTTTTCTGATCACATGGATTGGATGCATGGTAGTTTTTACGTGAAGAAATCATATAGAGTGTTGAGAGAAGTGGCAAGACAAGATATTTACTTGGGGTTTGATTGCACTCCCATATGGAAGATGAAAGTACCTTTGAAGATCAAAATCTTCATATGGTTGATGTGGAGGAAAAAGTTGCCTACCCTTGATATTGTCAGCAGATGGCAGCCTGAGATTCACAGCACGTGCCCTCTTTGTCACTTTCAGCAGGAAGATGTGCATCTGTTTATGCATTGTGGCTTCACAAAGGATGTTCTCCACATGCTTGGTCTTCTGGTCAATGATGATGGGACCTTCTCTGATTTTTTGTTTTCTTGGTGTAGGGGATCTTTGGCTGGTCCCACCGTGAGGGTGTTTGCCTCTGCTCTGCAGCTGTGTGGTCTCTGTGGTTGCAGCATAACCATTTGCTTTTCAAGGGGAAAAGGGTGTGGCTTGAACATGTAGTAAGGGAAGCTCTATCTCTATGTTCTTTTTGGTCATGTAACTTGTAATTTGTAGCCTTGTGCTTTTTATAAATATATTGGATGTCTACTGACCTCTAGACATTCTTAACCCTTTTCAAAAAATAAATTGGAACAGACCACACCCTAGAATTCTTTAAAGAGCACAAGAAACTCATCTAGATGTGATGATTTCTTAGCATTAAGTCCACATAATGCAATCTTCATCACATTGTTTGTCAAAAATCTGATCAATATCGCTACCTGATCTTGTAATAGCCCTGAGCACCCCCTCCCTATCCACCTCAACACTGCGTCTCTTCATGAACTCCGGAAGATGTTAAGAAAAGAATTGTTTTTCCATCCGCCATAAACTTCTTAATTATTGACAGTCTATTGTGAAGTTCGTCCTCCTCCCTTTAATTATCATATGAAGAAAAATCCTGTATTCTCATCTCCCTCTTTAACCCACAATTGCTTTGATTTATCTCGATTTTATTGTTTTCAATGATTGTTTATGGTTGCTTTTACACTCCTCAATCCGTATAAGCTGCCAAGGGCGAGAATACTCCAATAATCAGTCTTCTCTTTTACTTGTAGAGCTGCCACTTGCTTTTCCTCTGCTTCTTTAGTTTCTTTTTAAATCAATCAAGGAAACCCTCAGTCCATGGAGTCATTTCATCAAGGTGACTATTGCCAAGTTCAAACTAGGTGATGCCCTCCATTCCTTCACCTTATCTCTGAAACTAGCCTCCAGTAGCCAAAACTTTCAAATTTGAAGCATGAAGTTGGCCTCAATTCATCATTGAATTTTGAGACAAGAGTGTTATAATTTGAAAAGGCCTACGCATGAACTCCACAGTCCACACCTGGAAGTGATAAAGCCTCAAAATAATTTTATTGACCAGGAAATGTACTGATCTTGGATTGAGAGTTCTCTGGAGCTGTACTTCTCTAAGGAGAAAGGCAAGGTGGTTTTGGATCTTGACGCTCAAACCCAGAAATCACATCCTAAACCTCAGCCTATCTAGGAGCTGTTCACCACCTCTCTCTAGCTTATCATCTACATGCAACATGACAGTAAAGTCACATTCCATAATCCATGGAACTGTAGGAACTGCTTCTCTCACCAGACAAAATTCCTCGTAGAGCTCATGGTTGACCCTCAGGTCCATAAACTAACCAGAAAGTTATATCCATCTATCTTACTAGAAGCACATAGACAACATTCTTCCTTTCCAACATCACTTGTTAAAAGAAACATCATTAGTCCTACCAACAGCTATGCCCCTAGACCTGTTCACAGAGTTCAATGCCACATACTCATCAATTTGACTCCTCAAAATGGAATTTTATTCCGAAGGCCCATGAAACTCAAACTTTTGTTTCTTATACCAATAAGACATCCATATCTGAGAACCCAGATCCCTCATCTCTGAACATTCTGAATGAGGATCTTCATTGGAAAAGTGCCTTATTCTTCCCCCTACCTCCAGCCACCCACGTGCTAATATCGCTACTGCCCTTGTCTTTGTGCCATCCTCCTGAGCACCTAGAGTTGAAGAGCCAAATGCTCAAATTCATTCAGCTATCAATGGATCATATAACCCTCCAAACACTAGAGGGACATTCAATTGGGGACCGGTGCCCTACCCTACTACATTCTCGGATAAATAAAGTTTAGCTCGGCTATGAGCTAAGGTAACAAAAGATTGTGGCATGAAAAGCAAACTAAGATTCTTAGAACTGGATAAAATTTGTTGGCAAGCCCAGATGTGTTGCAAGCATTTCCAAGAAGGCTGCTGCATTCCTTGTACCATGTGAACCCCATTCAAGCAATTGCTCCATATGTCAACTTTGTAGCAACTATATGTCATGGCCATCTATGGCTTGGAGTTCTAATTCCTCTGCATTGTATCGGTGGACTGGCTGCAATGTGACTTTAAAAAGAGTGGCATTTTGTGCCGAACAAGCTCAGATATAGCTCCATGACCATCTTTAAAGGCTGCATTGACCTTTACATGCAAATCTCCAGTTGGAATGGGCTGTTTTTGTATCTGAACACAATCTGCACGTTGATTAGATTAGGCAAGGTCTCCTTTAGTTGGTCCAACAACAACCTCTAGGATCTCCATATTTGCCACAGGAGAAAAGAGAAGAGTGCCCAACTTGAGAGCTCCCACAAACCCCGAGTCAAAACCACATCAATCGAATTGAAAAGAAAATCCAGAATTCAAAATGGATAACTACAATGAAAAAGGAATGGGATAGTTGTTTGCAGGAGTTGAAAGGTTGCAGGCTGAGACCATTGGGGAAGTTAAACATGCCCACCTGATTGTGCTGATAAATCTTCTGACCACAGCTGTCAACAATTGCACCCATGAATTGAGGATTCTTTGGAGGTGATTTCACGTCTCATAGACCTTCCAAAACAACTGAAGGAGAATTGCATGCATTCCACTCGTTGGAACTCCATCTTCACTCCAACCTTTCAGTGGCTGCTGCAACTAGGGATGCGAACTGATGGATATGGATGTAGATATAGGTGATACCATATCCGTATCCATTTTATAAAATGACAGTGGATATGGAAACGGTTGTGAAGACTAAATAATCATATTCATAAAATACAGATATGGATACAAAATAGATATTCATAATTTGGATATAGATTTATGTGGACACGGAAGTGAATTATCCTATGGATATTATACATCGTTTAATTATTCAAAAGTTAGAAAATCTAGCTACTAAACAAACCATAATATACATGAAAACTTTAATGATTAAATTAACAGATAACTAGATAATAAAATAAACATATGTAGCTTATTGTTATATGGGAAAGGAAGGTAGAAATGGAGGTTGAGTTCTTGAGGTTGCAAGAGGGAGGGAGGTTTAGGAGGTTGAGAGAAGGGGTTTTGGGAAACACTTGGCAATTTACGCATAACACCTTATTATTTAAACATATATATTATATAAAAAAGACACTTAAAAAAATGGATATTTGAATCCATATCTGTATCCTCAAAAAAGTAGATATCCATATCTGCAAAAAATGGATATCCGTATCCATATCTGCATCCAGTAAAAATTTGATATTCATATACGTATCCATATCTTTGAAAATCTAAATTTTAATATCCATATCCGCATCTGTACCCCAACCTTGCAAAACTAATATCTATAGCATCTTTAAAATGGATACGGTCATGGATGGATCCGGATATATCCGCTTCTGCATCCGGTTGCATCGCAACCCCCTGGTGGGCCTTCTTAGGAGTGCATTTTGCCTCTCGCCTCTCCACAGCAGTAGATGCGGATGATTTGGCTACCAAACCGACAAGTCCCTTCCTGAGTCTCACATCTTCACATTGTCCCAACTGGCCAAACGAAGAGATCATTGGCTCCACCAACTCCATGTACTCAATTTTGAGGGGATCCATGGAATCTCCACTTTGACAACTGGCTTTGGAAGATTTCAAACACTCCTTGCACGGTTGCACCATCGAAGTCTGGCCATTCTCACAGGAATTCTTGTGAGCAAACTTGGCAACAGTAGCAACCTCTTCCATCCACTCCCTTCTCCAGCACCACTCAAACATCTTCCACGAAGCAATCATCCGAGGATATCTCTTCAATTAAACACAAATTCAGCATAATATTTTCTAGCAAGTCTTTCGACCATTACACCTCCACCTTGCAAAGAATATTACCTCCTGGTAGACCCCACAGGTGGACACCCCTACATAGATGCATACTTCCACGTCTTCTAGTCCTATCTTGATGGTGCACCACGCCATCATGTCTAAGGTAAACAGCTGAAGTTTTGCACTCTTCTGAAAGATGCCTATGATGAAAAGGCAGTGATACCAGAGAGGGCTTCGATGACGAAGTGCCAGAGATGCATCTTCTTCCCTCAAAACATGACCAAGAACCACCTGTTCTCTCTCAGGTGCATGGTCCCCATATTGCTTCAAATTTCAATCTCTTTGCTAATGATATGATCACAAGAAGGTATGAAGATCGGGTATTTGAATAAGAATACGGACCAAGGTCATGCAGCTGATTTACTGATCGATTTAGGGAACTGAGGCTATGTTGTTGTAGGCTAACAAAAATGGAGAATATACAAACTACACAAGTTTTATGTATCTGTTGGAGACAACACAACAAGAGGAAGAAGTCCCACATTGAGTGGAAGCAGAATCCACTTACCAAATTCTGTTTTCCTATTTTCCTGTGTTTGTGTTTTCTATTTTTAGAATTTAGGAAGATGGTTTAGGATTTGATTTTATTGTTTAGGATTTGAGAGATTTGTTTTCCTTATTTAGTAAGTTGGATTAGGGGTTGGAATAGGGTTGGTTCTCTCTATATAAAGTAGACCAATCCCCTTGCCTTTTCTTCGAGTTTTCCAATGATGATAAAACTCCAAGTTCTAGTAAAACTCCACATGGTTTCAGGGCAGGTCCATCTTAAGACCTCAAAGTGTTCCACCCTGCCTTACAAATGTCGATGGAACCTTCTTGAAAATGTCCTGCATCAGTTTTGCCTCATAGTGAGAAGGATTTTTTATTGGTGTAATGCGACTACTTGTGCTTGGGATCGTCTCTCGTACTTTGGTAACTCCTTGGGATCGTCTCCTCGAGCCATTCACGTAGGTCCAATTCGAGTACCTATGCAACATATTGAAGGTAGAAAAGCCTTTATCATCTGCTACTGTGGCAACTACTGTAGAAGTCACTAGAGTTATGATAGCCCAACCAGTGCCTAGCCTGAAGGAAAACTCTGAAGCCTTAGGTTGTGTCATTTGTGCTAAAGATGATGACGAGTGGTGCGGTAATTGAGCCACAAGCTCATCCCCATCTCTTTGGGAGTGTGGATCTCATTCTGTTCTTTTCTTAGCGTGAAGATTTTTTTTTTGGAAGAAGGGTGACCACTCGGTGCTTGGGAATGCATCCCACGTTGAACTGCAGTTAAATATTTGAGTTCATGAACAAGTAAATCCAAAGTTAAAGTTAAAAGTTTGTGTCCTTGTCTGTGTGTGACGAGGCCTACACACATGCCAAGTATTTCTTTCTCAAGTTGGATTGTGCACATCCAACTTGTGAGGGAGTGTTGGAGACAACATGACAAGAGGAAGAAATCCGATATTGAGTGGAAGCAACATCCACTTACCAAATTCTGTTTTCCTATTTTCCTATTTTGGTATTTTCTATTTTTAGTATCTAGAAAGATGGTTTAGGATTCGATATTATTGTTTAGGATTTGGGAGATTTGTTTTCCTTATTTAGTACATTGGATTAGGAGTTGGAATAGGGTTAGTTCTCTCTATATAAAGAGACCAAATTGCTTCTTCTTTAAGTTTTCCAATAATAATAAAGTTTCAAGTTCTAATAAAACTCCACGGTATATGTATTGTAAATTTCTAGTAAATGAGGTCACCTTTTCCATTAATAATAGGTGGACATGTGGATAAACTTGATTGTCTCAAAACAATCCAATAATATCTTTTTGTTTGTTTCTTTCTTTTTTTTCCTTTTTGAGAAGTCTAATAGTATCTTACCATCCAATGGTCATCCTTTTCCTTTTCCCAAAAAAAATCCTAATTGTATCATTCTTTCTTTTCAATAACAATATTCACTGGTTGGATATAAAGGTTTCGTTATGGAATTTGAATCTTATCATAATTCTTTTAGGATTTTTCTTGATATTGATGTGACTTTCATGATTAGCTTATTCAAGTTATCATCAGTGACTACAAATTCAAAATTTAGGGAGCATACCTTATAAGTTTTAAGATTAGGCAGTCCACCACCTTACATCAAGCTATACTACATGAATCACATTTTTGTTGTGGCATCTTTTGATTAAATTTTTTCTACCTCATATGATATTGAGTTGGATCACAGCCCCCACGACACACGGTGCTGTTGGATCATAATGATGAGGTGTGTTAGGACGACGGAGGCGTGTGGCTTCCGATAGACTATGAAGGAGGCCCCCAGCTGTTCTAAATGAATAGGGTGCTTACGTGGAATGTGCGGAGTCCCAATGACCCGTCGAGAAGGGCATCGCTGGGGCATTATATTCGTATGTGGAGAGCAGACGTCGTGTTGCTACAGGAAACAAAACTGGTTGATTGTGATGTTCGGATCTGGAAGGAGATTGGGGGTTATTGGATGGAGGGGTTTCGGTCTCTTGGTGCCACTGGCCACTCAGGAGGACAGATCTTGGGATGGCGGGAAGATGTTTTCTCCTTGGAAGATTACTACTGCAGGGAGCATGTCATCTTTGTGAGGCTGATTAGGAGGGTGGGAGGTGCCAGGATGACTATCATGGGGGTGTATGGTTCGTCAAATGGCCAGGCAAGGGGAGTCATGTGGGAGGAGTTCACGACCGTGGTTGCGGATTGCCATGGATGTCCTTGGCTGCTTGGAGGGGATTTCAACATCACCCTACAGACGAAGGACAGACTTTGAGGGCGAGGAAGACAAGATCTTGGGTCGGATCTTTGTGGATTTTGTGGCTATACATGGCCTCGTGGATTTGATTTCAGCATCCTATGCTTACACCTGGAGGAATAACAGTGGCCATATGTCTAGGATTAATAGATTTCTTTTCAACGTGGAGCTAGCAGAGTCTTTCCCTGTGGCGATGTATCTGCTTTGGAGAGGCCGTTCTCTAATCATGCACCCATTATGTGGTGGTCCAATGAGAGGACACACTTTGACACCTATTTTAAATTTGACAGTATTGGTTAATGGAGGGGTTCCGAAGTTTGGTGAAGTAGAACTCTATAGAGGTGGAGGGATTTGCCGCGTGTTACTTGGCGAAGAAGTTGAGTATGCTGCGAGACCACGTAAGGACATACAGGAGGGAGATCAAGGCGTCCAAGAGGGGTAGGAAGGAAGAGGCATTGGCAGAGATTTCCAGGATTGACAGGCAGGAGGACTAAGCCCCTATCTCGATGGAGGATAGGGAGGTTAGGGCGAGGATGGCACATGTGGTGCAGGATAGGAAAGCAGAAGGGTGGAAAACGAGATCGAGGTAGAGATGGCTGAAGAAAGGCGACTTTAATACTAGGTTTTTCCACCAAGTGGCCTCTGCCAGGAGGAGAAACTGGATAGAGATGCTGATACATGGGGATACCTTATCTAGTAGGGAGGTGGGACAAGCTGCGGTAGATTACTTTAGGGAGTTCATTGGGAGGCGCATCAGGGGATGTTGGAGGTGGAGAGTGGAGAATGTGCAGTGTGTCACGAAGGTCCAGGCAGAGAGTCTCACAGCTGGTTTCTTGGAGGACAAGGTGAGGCAGACGATTTAGAGCCTGAATGCAGAAGGGTGTCTTGGTCCGGATGGTTTTTCTATTTTCTTCTTTAGGGAATTCTGGCCCCTGGTGGGAGTAGATGTGATGTAGATGATGGAGGAGTTCACGGTCGGGAACAAAGGCTTTGACAAACTGAACAGATACTACTTGTTTTTGCTGCCAAAAAAGGAAGGGGCGGAAGCGACCCAAGATTTCAGATCGATTGCGTTGTCGAATGTCGTGTACCTTATTGTTGCTAAGGTCCTATCCAACAAGCTCAGGGACCTTCTTGGAGACCTTATCTCCCCTGTTCAGATGGCTTTTGTTCTAGGGAGAGGAATCCTGGATGGTTCTGTTGTTGCCATGGAGGCATTGGCCACCTGGAGGAGGGAGAAGAAACATGCTTTTTTGTGGAAGGTTGATTTCAGCAAGGCATATGACTTGGTGCAGTGTGATTTTTTGTGGGCCTCCCTGTTGAGGAGGGGGTTTCCCGCGATGTGGATTTGATTGGATGAAGAGGTGTGTGACATCTTTCTTAGTCCTGATTAATGGGAACATGGCAGGAGGATGGGTACAGCCTAGGAAGGGGTTAGATAGGGTTGCCCTCTCGCACCTATGCTGTTTGTACTTGCAGCGGATGCTCTGGCGTGGGCAACACAAATGGCCTGTGATAAGGGTATGATTAGAGGCTTTATGGTTGATGAGGGCAGGGAGACGGCGATTGAGGGAACGGATCTGGAGGTCAAAAGGATGAGAATCCTCCTGAAGCTTTTTGGTGTGGCGTCAGGGCTACAGATCAATTATAAAAAATCAACCTTTGTCCCGTTCAACTTGTCGGTCGAAGAGGTCGAGAGGGTGGGCGATGCTTTGGGGACAGAGGTGCGTTCTTTGCCACTGGTGTATTTGGGACTTCTTTTATCAAATCGGCGTCTCAGGTTACAGGATTGGATTCCTCTGCTGGAGAAGATGGAGGGAAGCTTGGCGAGGTCGTCCTCTAGACTTCTATCTAGAGGTGGGAGGTTGACCCTGGTGAAGGCAGCGTTGGCATCTATACCATCGTATTTCCTTTCAATTTTTAGACTATCGCACCAAATTGAGAAGATCTCGGGATTGATGATGGATTTTTTCTAGGCTAATGTAGGGTCAACAGGAAGAGGGGCGATGTTGGTGGCCTAGGAGGAGGTGTGTAGACCGATTCAGGAAGATGGGGTCTAGGGGTTAGGAATGTAGACAATGTGAACATCAGCCTCCTCACAAAGTAGATTGCAAGGTTGGTGGGGAGGGAGTAAGGGCTCTTTGGTGATGTTATGTGACGATGATACGGTCCCTTTCATGGGGGCCTCTGGAGTCCCCTCCTCCCAGAGCCTCTCACTTTCTAAGGAGCTTGGCAACGGGGACGACGAAGGTGCGGGATTTCTTTTCACCTACACTGGGGGAGGGGGATGCGTTCCGATTCTGGTAGGGCGACTAGCAGGGGGTTAGCTCTACCCTCAGCGACAGTTTTCCCTACCTTTTTGGAGGTGTTGTGGACCTGTCAGCCATAGTAGGAAGTTGGGTTGGGGCTTTGTGTCCAACTTTTCGGGGGGCTCTATTTGACCAGCGATGCGAGGAGTTCCAGCGATTGTTGCAGGAGTTGGAGGGTTGGGCACCGGAGGAAGGTAATGATGCATTTTTTTGGGAAGGACATTTCTCTATGACAAAGGTCTTCTGCAGATTGGAGAGTGGCGAGGTCAGCTCAAACATAGATTTTTGACGAGATTGCAGATTGCTCTGGATGGCGGAGTGCCCATTGAAAGTGAAGATCTTCGCATGGTTTGTGAGGAGGGGGAGAATTCTGACGAAGCGATGGAGAGCAAGATAGGCTCAATCGAATGACCTGACATGTCCCCTTTGCGATGGAGTCGAGGAAGATATCTAGCACCTCTTCTTTTAGTGTCCGTTTGTGGTGCAGGTTTGGCAGAGGATGGGGATTGACTGGATCACCCATCGGGATGCGACTAGCTTCTGGTATTCGTTTCGCAGAGCAAACACCTACAATGGAGGGATCGCCTTTATATCCAGGAAGGATGGGGTCAATGTTTTGACAGTCTTGTGGGGTATTTGGCTGAGGAGAAATTGGGCACTTTTTAGGAGGGAAAGACCCTATGTTGGGAATTTTGTTTTATCCATTTCTTCTCGGGTGATGTTTTGGAGATCTATTCTATAATCTCAGATGTAATTTGATTTTTTGGAATGAAATATTTTAAGTAATTATCATTTGGATAACTGTCCTTTAACTTTTCAAAAGAAAATGATATTGAGTTGGGTCCATTGTTCAGGACACTGAGGCCCCTCTGGGAGAGAAGGATCAGCTTCAACGTCACATATTCCATAGGTCACTTGTCCGAAGACAGATCTACTATAGCTGCTGGTGGAATTGATGGTGTGCTTCGAATTGTAGATCAGGGGACAGGTGATGTCCTCTCTAGCTATGTTTCAGATGGAGGTGATGAGGCTTTGACTCTTGATGAGAAAAGGGGAATTGTTAAGAAGAGAAAAATGGTAGCACTCCCACCGGATGCACGCATAGATCGCTTGCCTAGAAGCAGGCGGCCTCAAATCTCATGTTTGGCTGTTGGAATGAGGAAAATTGTCACCACTCACAACGAGAAGTATATCAGAGTCTGGAGATTTAGGAAAAAGTAAGGTAAGCATTTCACACCAACAAGAAAAATGTCGAAGAAAAAACCTCCACCCAGGCAAACACCGCATTTTTGCATATTTGTAAATTTTACCTTCATAGTTCGTTTAAATGGCTTCAGATGAAGGATAGTTAAAGATTTGAAGTTCTTGTCTCAAGCAAACAAGACCTGAAGAGATGTTTGGAGCACAGATACAGGTACCCAGATATACTTAGCAAAGAGTGCCGATAACTGCAAAATTAGGTGTATGTATATATATTGTTAATAAATGCATCTTGTGATTATGCAATTTCGTTTTATACAAATGCACTTTGGTGTCCTGTCGAGTATGACTTAGAAGATAAATCCTTTCAGAGGAAAACAAAAAGAAAAACTTCGCTTAGTGGAAAGACAATGAATAACTCGATGCTTATATATTTCAGATTACCTGCATGTGTACATCTGATAATTGAAGTGAACTGCTCAAAATGGAAATCCAATTTGTTTCAGACACCGATCTCAACTTACAACTCACTGCTATTCTCCATACTAGACTAGATGGCCTTAGTAACCAACAACAATACAACATAATGACATTGATAATGGAATAACAAACCCCTTTCCCACGGTAAGTAGGGTTGGTACATGGATTCTTTCGCCTTGACTCAGACCTATCTGAGCAGTTTCCACTTAACACTGTTTTTACCCTTATTGATTGGCCTTCTTTGCAAATATTTAAATCATGTTAAACATATTTCTCTCATTTAATCCTCTATTTGTGTCACTCCAACTTTTCCTCGATTAATCTCATTAGAAATCCAATTTTTCTTCACTACACATCTTTTGCATATACTTGCAATTAATATTTGGTTATCTCATATTATTGTCACTTAGAAAAATCCTGGATAGTGAGAAATTCCTGGATACGGCTAGTTTGCAACAGATGTTAGCTTTTACAATCTTGATCCCCCCCGGTTGTCTATCGGATCCCATTTCGCAGGCAGTTTCTCCTCTCTTGTTATGTTGTTATAACGAGAGAGAATAGCCTAATTATCAAATGCTTCTGTTTGGGAAAGGAAAGGTGAATGGAAGAAAAATGAGAAATCTACAGACATGATAGGAAGATTATTAGAACATTATCCATCGTATATGTTCCCCAACTTATCTTTACGAGGATTTGTATCACTGTGAAAGTCAAGAGGAATTTTATAAGGAAAGAAAAAAGAAAAATAATCGTTCCACCAGAGTTGAATTATGTGAGTAACATGAAGGAGTCATTTTACCTTGTAAGATCTTTTGAATAAAGTTGATTCCAGTAAATTAGTAAGATTGACAAAAATAACCAAACACAGAGAACCACATTTTCTTAATTGATGGCTCTGTGGCTTTTTTGAAAGTTCTTGAAGAATTTCTCATTATTTAGTAATACCTCAGTCTGACTTCTTCTGTGAAAACCATTGTTTGAGAGGTGGAAAATTGCGTAACGCATTTAGGCGGCACCCACCACCTGTCACGTGTTGTGGCTATTGTCTCGTTATCAAAGTAATAAAAAAATCTTGTACGATGATTCCGGATGTATGACTTCGTAGTGATGAGATTATTCAATACGGCAACCGTAAATGTCAATTATTTGGAATATTTTTTCATTGAAAATAAACGCATACTTTGAAATATTAGTGCACTTCTCTGACTCTTACCACGGCCTCCTTTGGAATGAACTAGAGTTACGGTAAGTGCGTGATAGATTGCTAGTTAATTGCTTGACGTTGAATTAAAGTCTCGACTTTAAGGTTAGCGATTCACGCTTCTGTGATCTCATAAAAATGCACTTCGATCACCCTACTGGATCTCTTCCATTGAAATAAATCACATGATAGCATGCATGCAACTGAAGTTATTGCAAATTTTTTAGCCCCTTGAGTTGGATACATGACCATTTGCACCCGATGTCTTATTTGGTTGGTGAAATAAACGGGGTTTCATATTTAAATTTGTATTTGTTATCTCTAATTTTAAAATTTTAGAATTAGAGGTATAATTTAGAATTAGATAATTTCACCCTCTCTGGTGGAATTTCACCTTTTTTTTTTTTTCAACTAATTTTTTCTTTATTTTATTAACTTATTTTATCAAATAAACACTTCAAATAAAATTTTCTAATTTTTTTATAAAAAATAAATTTAATTAAACATATAAAATCTCTTAATTTCTTATTTCATTTATTTTTAATTTTTATTTCTCTTAATAATTTTCTTTATCAAACAGTACCTAAGAGAATGAGAAAATCAAAAGCAAATGGATGAAACCCAGAATAGGTAACTTATGACTTGTAGGTCTTGATTTTGGACATGAAATTGGACAAAAGCCTTATCCCCTCCCGAGGCTTCAACCTATACATGAGTCCGACTAGACTTGCACCTTGATGGCAATAGATTACGTCCAGATCCCATGACAATGAAGCGCAGGTTCAAAATATTTCTTGGTCCGTAGAATCAAATCCATTAACATGCACAGGGAACTACATGCGTATAATGCAATGTTTGGATGTGGGCAAAGGATCATCGACATTCCTAACCCATAAGATAATCCACCTATCTTCAAGCTAACAATACCAATCGAGTCTGCAAGTTACAAATCCTAGCTTAGGTGTAAAACTTCTGTGGACTAAATTCCCACGATAGAAACAGAGAAATAAACTTACCCACACATGCTGAACCCGATTCTCCATATTCTATTTTACATCAGCATTGATGTCAACGCACTTCGTGCATGACTGCAAGATGTGACTAGTACTGTAATATCAATGTTACACGCCTATTGATGCCATAACATTCATGTTATAACACCTGTACTTGGCGAATGCAATAGCACTGGTAGCATTAGCGTCGCACCATAACACGGGTCCATTGCTACGTGATAACTATTTTAACATCGATTGCTAATTCATCCTCTCTTCTATTCACATGATCAAGGAGAGGGTACAAAAACGGTAACACTCTTCCAATGACACCTCGAAAATAGTGTTACAAAATGTTTTAAATCTACAAACGGAAAGTTCTGCGTCGAAAATTTCAAGATCAAAGTTTCTCTTGGATTCTCCTCGCACCACCACTTTAACAGTACTCTGGTTTTTTTTTTATTTTTTTTGGAGTGGTCATGGTATTCATTTAGGTACTGATTGTTATGTGGGATATAGCAATTTATCCTTTATTTGGTAAATTTTATCTTAAGATAAAGTTATCCCAAGAGAAGAGTTGAAAACCTAGAATAAATTTATCTCCCTTTTTACCCGACATCATCTCCACTTATCCCTCCAACCACCTTTACTTATCTTATGATCAATCTTTTTCTTGTTCTTCTTATCTCCTGCCAGACCTCCGCTCTCATGTCACTTACATGTGTGGTTCTATTGGTGGGGACTATCAAGAGGGGTTGGTTTTTTTTGGTAAGGACTCTACTTCTCACACAAAAAAACCCACACGATATCTTACACATTCAACGTAGGCTATTGGATGTCGGGGAAGGATACAAAATGTGGACTGGTTCACTTTTTAGTTGTGGGCTCTATTTTTGTAGGGGGAAAGATGGTTACATGTGTCCCTTTTGTAGAATTCAGGGAGAAAGATGGTTACACATGTTCCTTTTGTAGAATCTTGTGTGAAAAATTTTATACATCAAATATTTCACTTTGGGTAAAACCCTCCCTTGAGAACATGGAAACACATTTACCTTGAAAAAAAAATCACAAGGATCAAAAGTTGCAAGAATCAAGAAGGGCACACATCATTGTCTTCTTTCTAGCATCATTGCTAAACTTTGGTTAATTTCAACTCAAGGTTAGGAAGATTCTTCTCTTCTGCTTTTGTTTCATCTCCACTTCCTTGTCTTTTTTCTCTTTTGTCTCTACAGGTTCCTGTTATTGGTGATGTTATGGAGAGGAGTGAGCAAAGCATTATTGAAGGTGAAGGTTACTTCGGAAAGATGATTTTTTGGCGAAGGTGTTCATCTTGGTTGAAGATTTGAACAAGCTGGAGAAGTGGAAAACAACAATCTATTTCTTGGTTATCTCGGATAGGAAAGTTTAGAGTAGATCTATTATTGATGTCATGACTAAAGCCTGGTCTTTTGAGAAGGCATCGATTATCAAAGAGATCGCTGAAAAAAGGTGGATGGCAAGCTTCTACAAGGAGTCTGAGGTTCGAGGTATCATTGCTAAATGTCCTTGGCACTTCGAAGGGGATTTATTGGTGTTGGTCGCTGGAAGGTCGGGTGTCAAGCCGTCAGAGTACGTATTTAAATCAGTACATATATGAATGAAAATCTTTGATCTACTGCTAGAATATCGCTGCAGATTGGCCCTTTAGAGAGCAAAGGAGGCTTTTCTCTCGATTACTGACATGGATCTTCATGAGTCAAGAGGGGGTGGGTCTGTTAAACTTAAGGTGGAAATGGACATTGCAAAACCCTTGGTTAAGCAAATAAAGCTTAACTTGGTAGGTGGTGGTTTTATATGGGTTCGAGTAAAGTATGAAAGATTGCCCAGGTTTTGTTATTTCTGTGGGAAAATAGGCTACATCCATAGCAATTGTGAAGAATTGTTGGAAGTGAAGATGTTGATCTTGTCAAAGGTAAAATCAGGTGAAGATAGAGAGATGTTGTAAAGTGAGATTCAGCTTCATTTTGAAAAATCTTTGAGGGTAGAGCAGAACAATAGATATTTTGAATACAAAAAGGGGAAAATGGAAAAAGAGCAATCTTATTCCAAGCAAGAAGATGCTTGGGACTCTGAAGAGTTTGATGAACCTATCAGCATTCTGCAGAGGAAAAAAAAGGAGAAATGGTGGTCGAATATTATTGCCGAGCACTCTTTGCCAGAAATGCATGACTCTCAGAAGGCTACTCTGAAGTTAGATGGAATGGTGATTGGAAAAAATGGGGATTGGTTAGATCTTGATAAATGGGCTCTATCTGTTCAGTCCTCCTCTAGTTCCTATTCAACTTCAAATGATATGATGCTCATATTGCCAATTAATCAGGATTGTTGTGCTTTCTCAAATATTTATACTTCCTAACTGTCTTGATGAAAATAGTATGGGTGGAGACTCCTTGCAGCTATGGGAGGAGTCAAATAGGGAGCAAAGGGGGAAGGTGGCTGTTGAAATGAATGAAGTTAGAAGGGGTCCTGGAAGAAGGAACTTTAAAAAAATTGCAAGAGAATTAAAGCTTAAAGCTTCACAAAAAAAATCAGCTTTCAAAAGAAAATCCATGGAAGAGACGGATGTCAATAAAAAGATTGCTTGAAGATCTTGGATGGAAATGAGCCTCTGGCAGTTGGGATTAATCAACTGTCGGATTGGAAATGAATGTTTTAGCATGGAACTCCAGGGGTTTGGGGTCATCCTCTGTAGTTCTCCATCTAAAATCCCTAGTAAAAGCAATTGTTGTTGATATCATTTTTGTTTCTGAAACTCATATCTCCAGGAAGAAATTCGAGAAGCTTGCTAGGAAGTTTCAAAACTATTCCTCTTTTACAGTGCAAGCAGCTGGCAGGTCTGGTGGTTTAAGTATGTGGTTTCTTTAAATATCCATATAAATATTATATATTCTGAACAACATTGTATATTAATGAAAGTTAACACTTCTAGTTATGACTGGTACTTGCCATGTATTTATGGTATGTCCAAACATAATAGTAGGAAGAAGTTCTGGTGTAGAATGACGAGGCTTCTTACTGATTTTGCTGAACATCTTGTTTGCATTAGGGACTCTAACACCATTATGTCTAGAGTGGATAAAGTAGGAGGAAATGAAGTTCCTTCAAGGGATTTTTGTTATTTACATGAATTTTGCCAATTACTTAGGGTTGATGGATTTGGGTTATTCAGGTTAGGCATATACGTGATCTAATGAAGGGAATATGCAATTTTTGATAAGGGAGTGTTTGGACAGGGTTTTGGCTTTTGGCAAGTGGGCTTTATCTTACCCATCCACTTGTGTTTTGCATTTGCCAGCAGTGGGTAGTGATCATAGCCACATTTAATTGCGGCTATGTAGGAAAAGTCCCAATTCCAATATGATTTGGCATTTTGGTGCGGAATGGTGTTTAAGGGGTGACTATAGGCAGGTTGTTGATCAAGCTTGGACTGCAAATGAAATGAGAAGGATTCATTCGCAAATGAGCTTAAGAAATGGCACGAAAAATCTAAGGTAAATTGGAAAAAAAGGAAGGCAAATTTGGAGTCAAAATTGGCACCACTACAAAATAAAAGGTCGGAAGAGAAGGCAAATAGATTATAAGATCAATATGAGGAAATACTTCGGCAGGATGAATTATATTGGTGTCAGATCCCATCACGATTGGGTTCATAGTGGGGATAGAAACGTGGCCTTCTATCATTTGCACACTCAGCATAGAAAGAGAACTAACACTATTGTTTCGATTAAGCTTCCTTCAGGAGAAGAAACCTATGATCTGGAGCAAATAAGGAGATGCTTTTTCAACTTTTATGTTGATCTTTTTACTTCTAAGCATGTAAGGTTTCACCCTCTTAATATATTCTCTATCCAAGATTGGGCTACTGATGCTAAAAATATAAATGGTGTGAGGATCCCTGATGAGGATAAAATTAGGAGTACTCTTTTTTCTATGCATCCCACCAAAAGCCCAGGGCTAGATGAGTATCCGAGATTGTTTTATCAAAATAGTTGGAGTACTGTTGGAAGGGAGGTCATTTTATTTGTGCAGGAGTGTTTTGTGAACCAAAATATGCCGGCTGTCATGAGTAAAACCTTCTTAGCGTTGGTTCCAAAACTTAGGATGCCAAGTGAGCCAAAGGACTAATGTCTTATTAGTCTTACAAATACTTTATACAAACTTGTTACAAATCTTGTGGCTAAAACATTAAAGCCCATTATTAAAAGAATCATATCGAAGGGTCAATAAGCTTTATCTGGCAAACAAATTATAGATAATATCATATTGGCAAAGGAAGTTATACGTGGCATGAAAAGGTCAAAGAGAAAGAAGGGATCCATGGTATTAAAATTGGATATGAAGAAAGCCTTCGATAGAGTTGAATGGGCTTTCATTGAATATTGCCTTATGCAATTGCATATTCCAAGGTCTTTGGTAAAACTCATTATGTCTTGTATCACTACTGCAACATTCTAAGTTCTGGTGAATGGTGTCCCAACATCTACTATTACACCTACATGGGGTTTGTCAAGGATGACCATTGTTGCCTTATATATTCATATTATGTTCAGAGTACTTATCTAGATTGCTTGATAATGCTCTTTACTTATGAAGGATTTCTGGATATAGAATCAATAGTCATGTAGATTCGATAACTCATTTAATGTTTGCAGATGATATTATTCTTTTTGCAAAAGCTTCAACTAATGAGGTAATGGAATTATTAAGGTTGCTTGCAGAATATGAGAAGGGATCGGGTCAGAAAGTTAATTATTCAAAATCCAAGGTTTTCTTTAATCAGGCAGTCAATGAAGATGACTATAATGCAATATTGAAGGCAATTCAGGTAACTAGAATGACACAAGAGGAGCTTTATTTGGGTGGTCTTTATTGGATGATGAAAACCATGCTAAATTAAAAGATTTGCTCTTATCAAAGTTCGCAAATAAGTTTGAAGGCTGGAAATCAAATATGCTTTCCCAAGCTGGCAGAGGGATATAATTCTTAATACACAGCTCATTGCCTATATATCTTATGAAAACTAATATGCTATCCAAGAAATTGTGTCATCAGCTTGATAGTCTTATTAGGGACTTCTGGTGGGGTTATTCAGATAATCGAAAAATTGTTACATGAAAACTTGGGAGAAAATTTGCCTTCCTAAGCATGAAGGAGGATTGGGCTTTAAGATGATGCATCAGCTTAATTGTGCACTTTTGATGAAATCTGGTCGATGTTAATTGATAAGCAAGGTTATCGGCAAAGATATATGCAAAGTATTTATTATCCTTAGCGGACGTTTTGGGAATATTCAAGAAAGCCTACTATTCTTCTTTTATGAAAGGAATTAGTTGTATTAAAAATTTGTTCAAATGGCATTCCAAGTGGCTTGTAGCAAATGAGCAAGAGATTAATATCTGGAATGATTGCTAGGTTAAATATGAAAAACTGTTATTCTACCAAAGAATTCTTCATGTCTACAATTAACTAAAGTAGCAGATTTGTTGTATGATGATATAGCTATGTGGAATGCAAATCTTGTAACTAATTCATTTGCTCAAGAGTCTGCTCGTGAGATTCTTGCTACCCCACTTCATGTTGGAATTGACATATTAGTGTGGAAGCCCCATCCCAAAGGGACATTTACTGCCAAATCAACATACCTAACTTGGTTATCTAAATAGGGGGTTTCTACGGGTTTGAATATGTAGCAGCGACAGTACTGTAGAAGACTATGGAGTCTTATTGATTTAGTGCCAAGAACAAAAATTTTCTTGTGGAAAGTCTTAGTAGGGGTGCTGTCGTTGCGAGTTGAGCTAAGCAATAGATTTGATATAACAGAGACATCATGTCCTTTGTGTCTCATACAAACTGAAACATGGGGACATTTTATTTGGGAGTGCACCTTTGTCAGAGCATTATGGCTCTTTTGGGGCCTTAGAGTCAATAGGATGGATCTCCATTGGTGGGATGCACTTCTGAAACTTGATCAGCAGTTAATTGAAGTAGACCGCCCGACATATTTACCTTTCTATCTGCTGCATGCCCTTTGGCAACATAGATGCAAGGTGCTAAATGAGGGTATGGATCCCTACCCTCTATTAGTTCTTGAACATGCTAGAAATATGGGCAGATTTTATATTGAATACAAGACAATTCACATGAAGAATGCCCCTAAATTTGAGGAGCAACTCCCTGCGCAAGTGGGTACTGAAACTGTACTATGGTCGATGTTGCGGTGAGGAAATTGCATGTAATTGTTGCATCAGTGACGCTGTATGCTGATGGAAGTCTTGATAATGCTGTGCTTATCAAATTCCTTATGCATCTAGTTCAAAAGCAGAGATTTGGGCTATTAAAAAAGGTTTGTTATTAGCCTTCCATGTTGACTTACAAGAGGTGGTTATCTTATCTGATGCCATAAATCTTGTAAGACAAGTTTTAGTCCTATAGTAGCCTAATTGAAGGAATATAAGTCTGGTCCAGCAATATTGTGCAATGTTGAATTCCTAAGTTAGATTTGATTTACACAAGATTAGTAGATTTTTTATCAAACCTGTCCATTCTTTGGTTAGGCATTGTCTTTAATATAACGTGCAAGGTATCCGATCTCCCCAACCCCTCCCCTCCCCCCTTCCTTGTATGCTTTAAAGCTACTTTTATATTATTTTTTCACATGAAAAAGAAGAAGGAAGAAGAAGAAGAAGTAGTAGAGGGCATGCATCTCCAACAACCATTTCCCTCCGCAAACCTTTTGTTTTTTTTCTCTTTGACACGTGGGCCCCACCACCGGCACGCACTTTGACGCCGCCAACGATGCAGGAGCGAGACACGTCTCGCTTCCTTCCCCACCCTCCTGCACACCCGCCGCGCGCACCCACACACCACCCCCCCCCCCCCCCCCCCCACACACATCTCTGTTGTGGATAGAAAGAAGCTCGGAAAGTCCTCGTCCACTTCTGACCACTCGTTCCTTCGAACACCCCCACGCACCATCACCAACACCCTCTCTCTCCTTCCAATGCCCATTCACTCCCCTCCACCACCACCACCATGAAGCACTACAATTCCTAACAGCAACACACACACACACAATCGTACGCAAAATCCCAGGTCATGATCACCACGAGAGCTCCTCTCCACCGCCGCTTCCCCCTCCCCACCCACCTTCACCACTTCAGACCCATCCCACCACTACTACCCACATCCACAAAGCTCCCATCACCATCCCCATCCCTCCTCCTTCGCCTTCACCACCCCATCCTCCTCCCTCCCTCCGCCGCCCTCTCCTCCTTCGCCAGCCCCGACAACAACGAGGACGCCAAGCCCAAAGATGCCACCCACCACAACCACAACCATGGCAGCAGCAGCAGCAGCATGGTCTCCGAAGAGCAGCCGGAGGGGCGCCCCTCGGCGATGGCGAGGGCCTTTCACGTGTCCAACGCCACGGCCTTCGCCGTGTGCGCGTGCATCGTGTTCGCGGCGCTCACCCTCCCTTTCCTGAGCACCTCCATGGCCCTCGTGGGTGACAGCGGGAGGGCGAGGGCCCTCTCCTACGTGACGCTGCTTCTCGGATTCTACATGGCGTGGAACATAGGGGCCAACGACGTGGCCAACGCCATGGGGACGTCGGTGGGGTCCGGGGCGCTTACGCTGCGGCAGGCCGTGGTGACCGCCGGGGTGCTCGAGTTCTCCGGGGCGCTGCTCATGGGCACCCACGTCACCAGCACCATGCAGAAGGGCATCCTCGTTGGCAGCGTCTTCCAGGGCAGGCAGACCCACCTCTTCGCCGGGTTGCTCTCGTCCCTCGCCGCCGCTGGGACCTGGTTGCAGGTGAGGAGAGGGGCCAGCAGTCCTCCTATATATGCTTGTTTTTGTGATGTAGTTGGTTCCTTGCAAGTTTTGATCTTGTTAATTTGCTATCTTGGTCTTTTATGCATGCCAATTAGGTTGATTTCGAACCTGACCATGCACTATAAGCTGATTTTGTAACAACGCACATCTAGACTCGAGTCTAATTGAGAAAAATTAGCCTTGACAACCTATTAAATTTGGTCGTAGAAGACTAAGGCAACCTATCCACAATGCTTTACTCCAAGTTATCAAGTAGTAATCCTTATAGTATTTATAACCCAAGTTGGAGATTGTACGAATTGTGCGGCCTGTGTGGGAGCAAGACCCTCCTCTTTGCTTTGGAGAGTTAGGGAATGATTCCTGCTTTTTGTTAGTGTCAGAAGTATTGCGTGTTTTTGGAGAGAGAATGGACAGAAAAAAAAGGTCACTGGAGGAAAATGTATCTTTCAATGATGTTTGATGGAATTATATCGGTAGATTCTATACTTTGAAGCACATAAACCACTCATTGCAAAATCATTACGAAGAATGTTCATATCTATCATCATGAACTGAGTCTGTTTGTTTGTTTGGTTTTGGTAAAATGGGCTTGGAGCAATTCACAGTCTGGAGTGAAGAGTTGTCAACTGGTAATGTATGGATGATAGTATTGCATACTACCAAACACTGCAATTTTGAAATATAATCAGTCCAAATGATGATGTGACATCCATCAAACTTCTAGTAGTTTGTTTGGTTATATGGCAAAAGTTCTGATAAATCTTGCTTGTATGTTGATCCATTAAACCCTGTAGGCATAGAGTTTGATGAGAGATGAGCTGCACCAATGCGGTGTCTAAATCCTCTTTGGTGTAATGTTTGCATGATTGTGTGAATTTTGGTGATAAGAAGCAATCCTAATTTTTTTGTGCCTTTAGAAATATGGTCATTTCTTTCATTTTGCTCTGTTCAATTTATATATTACATCATTGTGCTGCAAGTATCAGATTGTCTTTTTTTTTTTTGGTTACATTTATCATGTTTTTCTTTCTTGAACATTGTGCTGGATTATCCATTGCAAAAGCCTATGTGAACAGTCTAAAAATTAGTTGATGGTGGTGGTTTTCATCTTTAACCCTTGGTTTTGCTAGTTCTATAAATGTTTCCCTGAGACAGGGGAACTGAGGTTGAATTCAACTGATATTCCTTTACCCCATGACAAAACTCCTTTAAAATGTCCTTGTGTTCATCTTTGTTCAAGTACCCTCATGCTAATTCTTATATTCTTCACGCTAAGCACTTCAGTGACACCTTTTGCATTTCTGTCAGAATAGAGGGGATCATTGTTAAGCTTTTTCTGAAAAACTAAGAGGAGGGTCACCCAAGACTAGTAAGAGGAGGGATCATTGTTATTCTATAATTTCTGGGCCTCTTGCAGAAAAGTCTTTGGTAGATGAAGAGTAGTAGTTACTTAACATCTAATTATAGAAAAATATCATACTCTTCAAAGGGTCCTTGTGCTATGCTATTTACTTATTTGCTCTAGCTATTCAATATGACTCGAAAGATGCCCCCTTTGCTGTTAATGCCTTTGACAATTTTGGGGAGTTATTTACTTAACATAAACCATGAATAGTCTGATATTTTTGAATGGTTTTCCGTTTATATATTGCTGAGACACCTCTGTAACTTTATTCATAACATGTCGATTGCATGGTATATATATTATATGAGCATAAAAACTTTACATAACATGGTGTTTTACCATGTAACTAAGTGGATGGCTTAGTAGAAAACACCTCATTTGCCCCCATAAGGACCATGGGGATCAAATCCCTATGTGCACCACCCCCCCCACCCCACCAAAACAATATAGTTTTTGACCATGCAACTAAGTTGATGGCCTAGTAGCAAAACACTTCATTGGCCCTGTGAGGCCAAGAGGTCCAAACTAAGTGCCCTCCTCTCTATCCTGTGTCTGTCACGGTTCAGATGTTCAAGAATTATACGTATACGGGGTATCCATCAAACAAGTTCTTGATCAGGGTCAAATGTTGCCCACTCGAAAGAAAAGAAAGGAAAGCTACAAATAAAATCCATAGTTAAGGAATAGAGAGAATTAGATTATAATCTATTAGATTACAAATCTGAACTAAAAAAAATTATTATACTATTGTGATTATACATGACAAATAGCATATTCATATTATATCTTAAGTTATTTTCAGCAGAAAATCTAGTATAGGTACACTGAAGTAACCAAAATGCATACACCATATATTTCAATTGTAAGAATGGAGATGAAAAGGTTTTTTTGTCATTAACTATGACTCCTGTCATCAGAATGGTCTTCTTTTCTTTTTTGAAACGAAAAAAAATGGTAGAAGATACATGCACAGGATCTTGCTGTCTAACCTTCCACCATTTTTAAAAGAGATTTTACATTCACGCCTTAGAAACATACCTAATTACATGTATACCCCTATATACTTCATTATTACATTTATACTGCTATAAACTTGAGCCCCATGACGGTTATATTCCTAGTTTGATTCTCTGTTAAATTTAAGGGAATATTTTCCCAAATATTCTCTAACGGTCATTAAAGTTAACAAATTAATTGGAAAATTACATCAGTACCCTTATCAATGTTTTGAAATTACATAAGTATCCCTATCCACGTTTTTTTTCTTTTTTTTTTCTCTTCTTTCTTCTTCCTCCTTTCCTCCTCTTCTTCCTCCTCTCAAGATTGGATCATACCTCTCACCAAAGGTCATGAGAGTGGCAGTGATGTTGAGATCATTGCCGGAGAGTGCCCTCCTCCTCCCCAGTCGCCAGTGCCCCTCCTCCCCAGTCGCCAGTGCCCCTCCTCCTTAGCCACCATCTCCCCACCTCCTCCCTCTCCCCTTTTCCAAGAGAAAAATTTTATTTTTTAGGAGATTTAGATGTAATTAGGAAAGTTTTAGGGGGCGTCGATGTAAAAATGTCATTTTTTTTGTTAACCATGTTGAGGATGTGTTAACAATGCAAGTTTATAAGGGTGTGGATGTAATAATGAGGTATTCGGAGGCATAAATGTAAAAATTCCTTTTTAAAATTCACACTTGGTGAGATGTTTTACTGTTTTATTGTTTTTTTCATGTTTTATTATGTGAGTTGGATTTAGTTTAGGTTTGTTAGCTTTTGTTTACATCATGCCATATGAGGATACACTTGCAAACATGCTGCTTTTTGTGTGGCAAGGCTTACAGAGAATTTAATAATTTGATCAGTCAAATAAGGTTAAACAAGGGAGTTATGCAATCAAAATACTCAAGAAGGGAAATGGATCTTATATTGAGAATAAGTGACCTCTTCCACTTGGATGTTTCTTTTCTCTTCTCCTGTTCTCTCTGCCAGTTCAAAGTTCAAACATCCCTCCTCCCACATATTCAAGCAACTCCAGACCCTTCCTCAATCTACTCTGTGGTCTGTGCACAAGGTGCACTTTCATGTATACCTCTCTTATTGAGGGCATTTTTAGATTCCCTTGCTCCAGAAGAGATTGAACATATTCCACCATCTAGCTGCATTATCAGTTTTGTTAGAAGCAGATGAATTTTACAAACAGATTTGTTTCTATGTTGGTTTGGAAGTGAGGAGCACACTTATCTGGTCAAGTCGTCCAAATTCAGGCTATTGTTTCTATGTACATGCAAACTATATGATAACTTGCTATCTGCATTCAGTCATTTGTTGGAGAGATTAAGTGCAGTTCTTGTCTGAAGAAAATGCAAATAATTATAGCTGCTTGTAATTATGGTTTCTCAGAGGAAGATAGGTTCCCTAGATGCCACTATGGAAAACAAAATTGTGTGGGTAAAAGGAAACATAATTTTTTGAATGCAGTTTTGTTTTTGATTTTGTTTTTTTTTTTTTTTTTGATGAAGTAAATCCTTTATTTGTTATTTCCTCCAAGGTGGGGATTTTCACATCGATGTATTGCCAACCCATGTCATGGGTAGAAATGATGCATAAAAGCATCACTCGTTCATCAAATAGTAGATATATTGCAGGAAGGGCTTCCCATATATATATATATATATATATATATATATATATATATAGTCTTTATTACGTATTTTTATATCGAGTACTTTTAAGTAGCAGAAGAGATCCGTTGTCAAATCTTATGCATCTATGAAGCCAATGTGGTCATGCTCTTCAAGATCTTCAGCTCTAGACCAATGATGGCTGTCTGCATGAGAAACATAAAGTGAATTTGTTTCCACTTAGTAGCTTAGCTGTTAGAGCCTTCTGGTTGCAATAATTGTGTCGCGGTTTATCATGGTCTTGACCGGTAATTGCTTTCCCAACAACTGCAGGTAGCTTCTTTCTACGGGTGGCCTGTGTCCACAACTCATTGCATAGTAGGTGCGATGGTTGGCTTCGGTCTCGTTTTCGGAGGGCCTGGGGCCGTCTTCTGGGGCTCATTGGCCAAAGTTGCCTCCTCATGGGTCATTTCTCCATTCATGGGAGGGGCAGCCTCTTTCATCGTTTACAAATGCATCCGAAGAGTATGTCCAATTTCGTCCATTTAAAAGGAGCATGCTTAACAATGGGGCATTTGTGACAACTTGTTACTGATGAAAAGATGTCTCTTGATCAGTTTGTGTACAGCGCTACAAACCCAGGACAGGCTGCAGCTGCTGCTGCACCAATTGCCATCTTCCTGGGCGTGACTGGGATCTCATTCGCTGCCTTTCCTCTAAGAAAGGTGCTCCCCATAGCCCTCGTCCAAGCCCTCGCCTGCGGAGCAGTGGGTGCATTCGTGGTTAGCAGAATTATACACAAGCAGCTTGGGCACCTTCTCACATCGGAAAATGCCAAGGACGCAGAGATCAAACCTCGGCAAGATGGCAGTGTTGGATTTCTCTCCAGCTTTGCAGGCCCTACAGGTGCCCAGCTGGAGATTGTCTACGGCGTATTCGGTTACATGCAGGTCCTCTCGGCTTGCTTCATGTCATTTGCACATGGTGGCAATGACGTCTCAAATGCCATAGGACCTCTGGCTGCTGCGCTCTCCATTCTCCAAGGCGGATTATCGGCTGCCGAGATAGTCATCCCTATGGACGTCCTTGCATGGGGTGGATTCGGTATCGTCGCAGGGCTTATGATGTGGGGATATAGAGTTATAGCAACCATTGGGAAGAAGATCACAGAACTGACTCCCACGAGGGGATTCGCAGCCGAGTTTGCAGCTGCTTCCGTTGTGCTGGTGGCATCAAAACTTGGGCTCCCCATCTCCGCAACGCACACGCTTGTAGGAGCGGTCATGGGGGTTGGACTTGCTCGGGGGCTCAACAGCGTACGGGCCGAGACGGTGCGTGAAATTGTAGTTTCTTGGGCTGTGACCATCCCCGTAGGTGCAGTTCTATCGGTGCTCTACACAACGCTTCTGATCAGGATACTCTCCTATGTGACTTGAAATTGTACCCAACTGAGGATAAATTTTTTTCGCGAGATTCTGGTGAGCATTAAACTGTATCGCAACGTCTTACTAAAAGTAATGATTTCTTTCAGGTGCTTAGATCTCTTGATGATTCCAACAGCCTTTTTCTTATACTACTTCATGCTACGTTGTTACGTGCCTTACTAAGCAGGTTGCGTGTAATCTTTAAGGTTGCGATTGGATCTGCATGTCTTTGGTAAAAGGATTTCTATTCTCGTCGATCTTAATCTAATGGAAAGCATCCCATTGGAAGAGGAGATGAAGTGGAAGAGGAGAGGCAAGAAAAGTGTGGACAAAATGAGAATACCAGATTTGCCTAAATCCTGGAGTAGGCCCCATAAGTGAGATAATTATACCCACCAGGGAAAATGTGATGCTGGCAACCAAGATCAAACTCGTTGGAAATTAAGGAATCAGAGCTCAAATCTGGATGGCAGATTTGAGGGCTTCTTCAGCACCAGAAAGACATCATCATACATTCAGGTCTGACCTCAGGCTACCTAACCTCTAAAGCCAGAACACTGTTCCACATTACTTGTCTAGCTCAGGGTTGCCTTACATCCAGGCTCAGAAGCCCTTTTCATCTCAGTTGAATCCAATACCCAACTCTCCAAATTGGAAGGTTTTCCAAGTCTACCAACTTGAAACTCTAGTACCTGGCATTCAGCCAAGTCCAACAATTGGAGTACCAAGTCTGTCTTAAGGCCACAAGATTTAACTAAGAGATGATCGTTCTGAAATATCGGAGGTTAATCACCATTCTCTCCAAGATCTCCGTGATCTCGGCCTTTTATTCTATGACATAAATCTTCTTTAAATAAGGGTTTAGGATTAAAACTACAGATTGCGATCTGTGGTAGGATTACTCAAAAGATTTTGCCTCTGCCCTTGAGGCTCTACTTGCCACATTTTCTGCTGATGTGTTCACCATGACGCCTTTAGCTGCTGTCCTATTACTGCTTATATAACTTTTTCTTGTTCTTTAAGATTTCTTAAAATTGGGTTTGAGTACCACGGGCAGATTTAATTGCAGCATCATCCTCAGTTTGCCCTGCTCACAACTTTTAGACCTAATTTACGATGAGAATTAACCTCCGTTTACTATAGAGGTTAATTTAACCTCACTTTGTCTCTAAAATCCAAGATAAGTTAACCCGAGATTGATGGAGGTTGAGTTAACCTCCCTTCCTAACCCATATTTTCACTCTCTTCGTCTCGACGCATCATTCACATCTTACCTCTTCTCCTCTCATGTTTGGTGGATAGATATATTTTAGCCAATAAATGTTTTAACATAATTGATACATAATTAAATAGTTAACTTTATTTTAACATATAGATAAATCATAATAGTGTATCCAACCTAACAAATAATCATATTTTTACTATTATAAAATAATTAGTGACTATGTAGTAATCATAGCATTATAACATGATGATTATTACAATGTAATTAGCATCTACAATGTAAAATAATTACTTTACAATAATAACAAAAATTAATATTTATTTATTAAATTAATTTGTAATAATTAATATATTGTTGGAAACTATAGCTACTACATAACTATAGTATTAATCTATTTATAATTTCAAATGTATAGTTAAACCATATTATTATCACTGTAAATGAATTAATCACTAATGAAATTACTACATGCTTCCTAATTAGCAAATAACCTAATTATCAATTACAACGTGAGATAATTAGTATTTAATAAATAAAATAATTACAACGACATTATTAATATAGATTATAATACTCTTTGTAATTGGTTGAAAAAGTTTAAGTTTATTAGAAATTCTAGGCCCTCTTTATATAGAGAGGGATCAAAGAGTTAAAAGTACATAAATATCCCTAAGGGACAAAAACTATTATAGCCCTCACAATAAAATGAAAATAAAACGAGCTAAAATACACCGACACTTCCTCTTAAGCTAGAGCATAGATATCTATCATGCTCAGCTTAGACATACAAGTATCAAATAAAGATTTGGCCAAGAGTTTCGTGAAAATATCCACAATCTGCTCCTCAGATGCAACAGAAGTAGTGTATAGCAGTCTCTTCTGAATAATATCCCTGTTATAGTGACAGTCAACTTTAACATACTTCATCTTCTCGTGAAATGCTAGGTTGTTAGCAATGAAGGTGGTTGCTCTATTATTACACCTCATCTCCACGGGGCTAGAAAACTGTACTTATAGATCAACAAGCAAGGATCTGATTTACATCATCTCAGCAGTCATTTGAGCCATAGCTCTATACTCAAACTTGGCATTGGACCTCGCAACTGTACCTTATTTCTTGCTCCTCCATGTGATCAAATTCCCTACTAAGAAGGTGCAGAACCCAGTAGTGGATTTGTGATCCACGTGACATCCAGCATAGTCTGCATCCGAGTATCCAACCAATGTTATAGAAGACCCCTTGGAGAAGAAAAGACCATTCCTAGGAGCCTTCTTGGCATATCTAAGTACCATCAATGCCTCATCTCAATGCTGATGTGTTGGCTTGGCCATGAACTGACTCAGCCTCCCAACTGCAAAGGAGATATCTGGCCTTGTGATAGTGAGATACAATAGCTTGCTTACAAGCTATCTATACTATTTACTGTCCACCACCTGTGCATCATCATCATAAAGTAGCATCTTAGGGTCCATAGGAATATTGGCCTCCTTGACCCCAAGCATACTACCCTCCTGCAGAATATCTAAAGCATACTTTCTTTGAGACAAGACAACGCTCTTCTTACTGTGAGCAACCTTAATACCAAGGAAATACCATAGGACCCCCAAGTCCTTCATAGCAAACTACTCTACAAGGATGCGCTTGACCTTAGCAATGCCCTACTCATCGTCCCCTGTGATAATCAAATCATCAACATAAATAAGAAGTACCACAGTACCTCGTGTAGTCCTCCTGACAAAAAGTGAAAAATCAGCTATCGATCTCTTGAATCCAGCTGCCTCAACAATTTGTGACAACCTCTGAAACCAGGCTTTGGAACTCTATTTTAGGCCATATATTGTCTTCCGTAACCGGCATACACACTCCCCTTGTCTCTCAAAGCCAGGTGACTGCTGCATATAGACTTCCTCTTGGAGATCACCATAAAGGAAAGCATTCTTGACATTTAGTTGATACAAGGGACAATCCAACTGAACTGCCATTGCAACAAAGACCCGAACCGTGGGAAGCCCGGCAACTGGTGAGAAGGTGTCCAAGAAGTCAACCCCATAAGTCTGGGTGAACCCCTTTGCCATGAGGTGGGCTTTGTACCTAGCAACACCACCATCAGGGTTAAACTTCATAGTAAATACTGTAACGAACGCGTGCCCCAGACGTATTTTAAGACGTTTGGGAGGTGGCCCAGACGTCGTACCAGACGTCTGGGATAACATCAAGACGTCTGACCAGACGTCTGGGATCGTTTCTAGACGTCTGTAAAATAATTATTTTTTTTCGCACGAGAGATTCGTCTGCGCGCCTGTGCGGGCAGACCCGCGATTCCTCTCTCTCTCTCTTTTTCCCTCTCTCTCTACGGCTGCAGACCTGCCGCGCTCTCTCTCCCTCCTCCTCGCGCGGCCTTAAAAGGCCACGCCTCCCCTCCTGTCGTCTCCACCGTCCCCTTCCTCTTCTCCTTCCTGTGCGCGAGAGCGAGCGAGCACGAGGGCGGCAGCGGCGGCCGCAGTGAGCGCGGAGGAGGTGCGGCGTGCGAGGGCGGAGCTCTGCCGTGAGGGCTGTAATTTCCCTACTTGGAGGGGTGAGATCAGCGTGACAAAAAAATGCGGAATTGAAAATATAAACAATCTCACAAAAATAAGCAATCACAAAATGTACACAGGAATTTTTAGGTGGAAACCCAAACCGGGTGAAAACCACCACCTAACCCTCTCGAGTTAGGATTTTCCGATCAACCTAGTTGATCAAATCCACAAAACGAATCACTTTAAAACGAGGGTGATTCAACCTCAGTACAACCACGCTACAAGTACGAGGGTAGCGTTCCTCGACCCCTTCTCTCCACGAGAAGGATTTTGTCCCACGAAGGAGACGGGAATTCGCAAAACGAATACCCAACCAAAAGACAAAGGTAAAATAAACAACAACCTATAGAGCCAACAAAGTAATAAACCTAAGCTTCTATAGGATTTAGGAAACTCCCCTTTGCAAGGAGTGCGTCGACGATGACGCGGTGCGTGAGCCACGCGACGGCGCAACTTCGCTCTCGTGAACTACGGCGGGAGAGCGGGTGCGCGAAGGGAATGATGCTCTCAAGATGTAGAACTTGAGCTTAGAGAGCAAGAGCTTCTTGGACACAAGAGAGTGGAAATACTTGATCTTAGTGTATCGCAAAGTGTTTCTTGTGTTTCTCTTGTTGTATGTAGGTGTGTAGAGGCTCCCCTCTATTTATAGAGGCCTTAGGAAGGCTTTGGAAGGCTTAAGAAAGGTTCTATAGCCGTTGGGAACAAAGCCCAAGTGAATCAGCCCGAAATCAGGAACAATCATTGTTCTGACAGGCTTATCAGACGTCCAATTCTATCATCAGACGTCTGGAAGTTCACTATAAGACGTCTGATTAAAAGGTCAGACGTCTGATTTTGGGCGGGTCTCTCCCTGACTTGGATCAGATCTAAACAGGGTTTTTACGCAAGTCCATCAGACGACATACAGGACGTCTAGCACTATGTTTGGACGTCTGGAAACCTACTTTTACTGTGGGAATTGATTTCCAAACGTTGCAACGGCTAGAAAATCTCTGAGAAGAGATTTTGGGTCAGCCGAGGCAAAACGGTCATTTATCAGACGTCTGGAAAGTCCTAAGGACGTCTGATAAGGCTCTAACGGTCATATTCTTGAGTGTCTGCTAAGCCAGCCAACGGTCCACTAATTGGACGTCTGGCAAATCCATCAGACGTCTTCTAAGACGTCTGGTATAAGGTATGGACGTCTGATTTCATCAGACAGAACTACCTATGTCCAGCCTAACAGTTATCAGACGTCTGAAACAACAGTCAGACGTCTTAAAATACATTATCAGACGTCTGATTTTGGAATTAGACGTCTGGAAAGTCTGTTTGAACCCTATATTGGTTTTCTAGGTATTCTATAAAAAACCTAAGTATCCTAGGGTTGTGCCGGTGTTCCTAGGACTACTGTTAGGGTTCTTTGAGGCTCTTTAACATGAAATATCTAAGGAAATAAAGAGCAACAAAAGAAACGAAAAATACAACAAGTACAAAAGAAGGAAATCTATCCTATTCTTCATTTCCTTCCATCTTCAATCTTTCGCTCCACGCGAACCTCCTCTGTTTTCCGTCAAGCTCCTCCAATCCGTCCTGGATGCGAGCTCGAACTCCTTTCTAAACACGTCCACATTTGCAATTGACCTGAAATCTAGGACTCAAATTGCAAATGTTAAATAACACGTGTTTTGTTATCATCAAAACAAATGATCGTGGTGCTCTAGCACCAACAAGGGCGAGCTCGCCGGAGCGGCTTGGTCGGCCGGTGGAGGGCGCAGGAGGCGTGGAACGACGCGGAGAGGGACCTGCTGCGGTCTGAGAAGCAGACGCGCGAGGTGCGACGCGAGCGGCGTCGCGAGTGGAGGCCGAGCGGTGCCCTGTTCTGGAAAAATTTTCAGAATCAGACGTCTGGGTTGATAGCCAGACGGCGAGGGAGACGTCTGGAAGATCATACGGACGTCTGAAAGGTGAGTATTCCGCTTTCTTCTTCCTTCCTGTCGACTGACCGTACTGAGGGAGGGAGTTGGCTGTGCGCAGGCTCGCTGATTTGCCATCCTTTGCGAATCAGACGTCTGGAAGTTGTACTAGACGGCGGTAGTGAACTCCAGACGTCCGGGGTGACAATCGGACGTCTGTGAGCTAGGCCAGACGTCCCCGCAGACTTCTGGACATCTGGGAAACCACGCTGAGCAGGTAATTCTCTGATCCACTTTTTTAAGACGTCTGGAAGAAGTTCCAGACGTCTGATTTTACAGTGTCGTCTTTTTCGACCCGTTTAGGGCCCGTTCGGGTTCCGTTTTCCTCGATTCGAGTTGCGTTCTTTTCAGAATTAATTCCTCAATCTATCTACAGTAGCTATACACTGTTTTGAGACTTTCCTTGTGTTTGATCCTTGTGATAGGACCTCGTTCAGTTGCAGTCTTGGGAGTCGCGGAGGCACGTGGGATTCCCGATCACGCCCCCATTACTCCCGTTGTACCTGGTAGAGTGGCTTTAAGTTATTAAAATCTGTTAAATTATGAAACCATAAATAGAACCTAGGACATTGCATGAACCCTAGGAATGAGAAATAGATGGAATGATAGCTCCTAGGTGTTGCATGAATCCTAGGACTGGAAAACTAGATTGTATGATAGATCCTAGGATATGGCATGAATCCTAGGATGGAAAAACTAGTGGAATGTATAATACTGCAGTCTTGGAAAATGGAAAGAGGTATAAAGCTGCCTGTAATTTAAATTAACAGCTGCCTGTTGTGAATAGATAACGTGGTTGAGAACATGGATTGTAAGAATGTGAAACTGGAAAGTGAAACCTGGATGTTTGAGTAAAAAGGATGGAACCCTACGGGAAAGTAGGAGTAGAACTCCTGGAAAGTGAATGGAATAGTTTTGGGGAAGTGAGCTGGCCCTTGAGTACGGAGTACCAAGGAGAGCGACTGTCCTCCTGTTTAGTGCAGAGCGGAGCCAGCCGCCCCAGGGACCCAGGGTTAGGACTGGCCACTCTGTACCGACTTGCTGGCCCTCGCGTACGTAGTACCGAGGAGAGCTACTAGTGTAGGGAGGTACTAGCTACCCCACGGGTCCCGGGGTTCTGCTAGCCTCCCACACCGACTTGTTAGGCCCACTGGGGCAAACCAGGGTAGTCAGGCGAGGGTGCGCGGACTGTGGAGGGGCAAGGCCCCGGTTTGGTTACTGTAGAGGGGTTGGACCCCTGTTACTGAGAGGGCTCTGCCCTGGACTGGTTCCGTGCTGTGCTTTGGGCGCACCCGTTAACAGAACGACTGACCGCGTGCCAGTACGGGTTAGCTACCTGTGCGTTTATCGCGCGTGCCGTAGCCACCGTTACGTCTGTCAGTGACCTTGGGGTGGTTGACTGAGGGTAGGATCATCACGGGGGACTCTCCCGGCCAGGAGAGCACCACGTGCTACTTCTATTTTTTGGAAAAGACTGCAATCAAGATCGTTCCCACGAGGAACATTCGAGATCAAGTAAAAGATCTGAGAAATAAATGAAATAGTGAGACAATTGAAAGATGTAAATAAAGAAAGTAATAGAACATAACAGCTACTGTACACTCTACTGTTGTCTTTAGTTTTAGTTGCCACTCTACTCAGCGTTTTGCTGACGTGTTACACTCGTTACCTTTTTCAGGACCAGGTGTTGAGTAGCCAGGGTCAGCGGCTGCAGAGGACGCTGAGCCGAGTAGGGTCCAGTAGAGTTACTACTGTCTTTTGTACCTCTTTGTTTCCGTTATAGTGAGTAGTTCTTGTTTCCGCTGTACTTTTCTTTACCTGCAGTTCATGTTATATGATAAATGTTGTTCTACTGTTGTGGTGGTATATACTGTAGTAGTTTCTTTCCTTACCGCTGTACCTTCTTACTGTTAGTTATATTCATGCTGAATGGGGTTTATTTTACTGCTCTTTTGGTTACTTCCTCGTTGGACGACTAGGTCTTGGGATTAGTCGAGTCGGTCCGGTTCTCGTGTCTCGTAGGGACTCGGGAACCGGGTCATTACAAATACCCACTAGTTAACAATTGCAACACCATCAGGAAGTGGAGTTAGCTCTCAAGTCCCATGGCCTCGAAGAGCGACCATCTCGTCCTCTATGGCTGCCCGTCATTTTGGATTAAGCATGGCCTCACGGTAAATGGTTGGAATCTACGTAGTAGCTAACACCTATATAAATCCAGCAAATCCAGGAGATAAGCTGCCAATAGCAAGTGCCCCTACCGTAAGACAAGTGGTGTAGGTCCATGGTTGTTTCTGAATGACTATCGGAATATTAAGATCATCGCCTGATACATCATGTGTCCTGTCCCTGTGACCATCACATGGCAAACATACGTTAATGTCAAAAGGACTCACCTGAGAAGCCGATGGTGAAGGCGAAGGTAGGGGTTCCTAATAGGTAGCATGGGGGCAAATGTATGTCTGGAGTGGCTCTGTCAGGTGTGGAAAGGGATGCGTAGTAGGTGTCAGTGGTGGTGTAGTAGGGATTGAAATCTCAAGGAAGCTCCTAAAGCGAATAGGTGTATATGGCACAGGTGCCATATCAGCCTCAGGAGGCATTTCAGCGGTTGTCCTAGAAAAGAAAGGTACAGCCTCATGAAAGGTAACATCCGCAGAAACATAATGTCGAGAAGTAAGCAGATCAAAATAACGATACCCCTTTTGTGTCCAGGTATACCCTAGAAAAACACACTTAACTGCTCTCGATGCAAGTTTATCACAACCTGGTCCCAACAAATGAACAAAGGCAACGCAACCAAAAGTTGGAGGGGTGACATGAAACAGGGGGCGATCAAGTTACATGACCTGAATAAGAATTCGTTCATGTAACGCAGCATTTGGCATCCGATTTATCAAAAAACATGCAGTCAAAACAGCTTCACCTCAGTAAAGAGACGGGACCGAATGATGAACCAATAAGGTGCGGGCAACATCAAGAATATGCCGATGTTTCCTCTCAGCAACACCATTTTGCTGGGAGGTATGAGGACATGTAGTTTCATGCATAATGCCACAACTATAAAAGAAAGTGTGCAAACACATAGTACAAAACTCTAAGGCATTATCAGAACGAAAGCACTTTACGAAACACGAATGCTGGATTTTTATTTCCTTGACAAAGTTTTTAATAAGTTGCCCTACATCAGACTTATTCTTTAAGAGAAACATCCAAGTAACACAAGAAAAATCATCAACTAAAACAAGATAATATTTGTTCCCACGTGATCAGGAGTACGACTGGGACCCCACATGTTCGCGCGGCTAAATCGTGTTTTAACAGATATCTCGTTGTAATATAGATGAACTCTCCACGAAAATAAATAAAAATTTATAACTCGAGATTTAGAGTATCCCGAGGTCAAACTCAGGGAGCAAACTTTGATTCTAAAGCATACAAATTCACAATTCACTATACTACTTTACAAAAATTAAAGAGAGAGAGAGTGAACAAAAATCCTTCTCTTTTTTCTTTTTTTCTCTTTCTTTCTTCTCCTCTTGTCTCTTTCCTTCTCTTCTTTCTCTGCCTTTCCTTTTTCGGATGTCTGATTCTTTGAATCAGACGCCTTATCTACCCCTTTGCTACAGTGCCTCACAGCTTCTTCTCTTCTTTTTCTTCTTTTCTCTGTTCTCCTTCCTTCTCTTTTCTTCTTGAGCTGCTGCGCCTCCTCCTCCTTCTTTTTCAAGTCCTTTTTCTGCCTTTGGCCAAGTCCTCTTCTTCTTCTTTGGCTCCTTCCTCTGCCTTCTTCTTTTCTTTCTTCAGCTGCTGCCCTGTGCGGCTAAGTGTCTTGAGTTCATCCTTCTTCCTTCTTCAGCAGCTACGGCTCCTCTTCTTCTCTTTTGCTACACTCCTCCTTTCTTCTTCTCTTGCTTCCCTGCACTTACATGGTTAGGCAAAACCTAACCCCTACCCGCCCCACGTCTCTCTCTCTCTATTTCTTTCTTCACTCTCTCAGAGCCAGCCGGGTAATCGGGTCGGGTTACGCGTGCCTAGGTCCAGGCACACCGACGTGGGTGGTGCGCGAGGAGTGCAGGGTAAACGTGTCAACCAGGTCCGCGAAGGTGTGGTCTCGGATGAGGCAGGCGGAGTGGGCGAGGGACCTCACCCCGTGTTACTTGAGGCGAATAGGCTAATGCACAAATTCAATTTAAGCGTCGTAGCGTACCTCTGAGTTTACGAGGTGGGACTCAATGTCCCACCCGCTTCGCGCGTGCTGCAGCAGCAGGTGTTCCCTCTGATTGCGAAGCTGCAAGGGGCTGCGGCTTCAATTGGTGGACTAGAGTCGTGCGCGAGGATGTTCCGCGCGACCTAGGATATCCACCTGAAGCTGGTGAAGTCTGGAGCTCGCTTCAAGCTTGCTTCAAGCTCTGCTCCAATGGCGGAGGGGCATCGGAACCTGAAAGCGCCAAAATGGCCTCGCGGCCCTGTTAAAGCATTTGGGTAGCCTCGCCATGACAAGGCGAAGGTGGTGCAGTGGGTGGCGTGGTGCAGGGGCACCTGTGTGAGCGTGCCTAGGGCACACTGTGTGCGTATGTGTGGGTGTGTTTGGGTGAGTGGAGTGGTGGTGTGAGTGAGGGGAAATGTTGAGTGGAGTGAGGGGATGCTTATGGACTTGTTGGCGAGGGGTGGGATGGCCTGTGGAGGTGGAGCGGCCTTGCCGGAGTTGGTGGCCGGAGGTGAAAATGATTGTGGTGGTAGTGGCAGTCGAGGGATCGAAACTAAAAATTGATAAGGGGGAAATAAAGAGGGGAGAAAGAGGAAGAGTTTTTACCTAGCTAAGCAGACAAACGAGAGGAGATGGCGATCGGCTCGTCTTTGCCGTCGCCGGAGAAGAAGGTGCTAGAGGAGGGGGCGGCGACGAAGAGAAGGGGTCGAAGAGTGCCAGCTGGTACGGCCTGGCGCGGAGGAGAATGGCGGAGCTAGCTCTGCCACTGGTATGGTGGTAGAGCGACAAGAAGAGGGAGAAGGGTTGCCGGAAGCGTCGGGCTGTTGGCCAGAGTGAGGAAGGGACGAATCTGGAGTTCTCTGGCCAAATCGAGCTTGAAGCAACCGGCGATCCCTACCGCTCCTTAAATAGGCGCTGGCGAGGGGAACTCGAGGAAGAAGCGTGGGAAGGCCGCCGGAGAATGGCTGGAAAAGAGACTCGTGCCTCTCATGCATTCGCACGAGAGGTATGGGCGTTGGCAGGGCAAGGGAGGGGGTCTATGCGAAAACAAACTTCGCAAGGGACCCCCCTCTCGTTTCTGGGGCCGGTCCCCATACCGTATGCGGCGCCATCCTCCGCGCAAAGTCTTCGGAGGCATGGGCTGCTGTTGCGGGTGGCAGAGGGACCGGCTTGCAAAGAACGAAGGGAAAATTGAGGGGCCAAGTGCAAGGGTTCAAAAAGTTAAGTGTCAAAAAGTAATTCTTGAGGACTAATTTGTGAAGTTGATCAAGAAAAGCTTTCCTTAGGTCCAAATTTTGTTATAACCTTAATTTTGACCTAAGGAATCCAATGATGAAGTTGGATTTTAGGTTTGACCACGTTTGACTGGTAAATTTGCATAAAAACCCAAATTAGGTCAACAATTGGGTATGGTTCTCAATTTAGGTCAAAATATGTTCCAATGGCCAAATTGAAGGTTCTAAACCCTAGGGGATATTTTTTAATGAATTTTAGAGGGTTTAATTAATTTTTATCTTGCCTGGAACCTCATGAATTAGAGAGGATTTGTTTTTGGGTTACAGAATGTCATTTAATTCCTAGAAGCTGCTATAACCCTTTTCAGATTAGATCATCCCACTTTCCTTCTTATTAAGCTCATTTCCCTGTGTTTAAACCCTTAGACATCCCGTTTGTACACTGCATTGGTAAAATTACACTTTTACCCCTTGTGAGTTACGTTATACTCAACTTTATAGTTCTTTGATTTATGCTTTCCCTTAGGTTCTGTAGGGGCTTTTGTATACTTATTTAGGTCAAAATGTACTAGTTAGGGTTCATGATGAGGTTCTCATCATACCCCCATGCCTAGCTTTTGCTAGTCCCTTAGCAAAAATTTAAGGTTTTAACCTTTGTTCTAGACCATGAATTTTTTCCATCATATTTTGATAAGTGCTCTTCTTTTTGTATCCTTGATTAGGTTAGAATGCCAACCATAGGCCTAAAAGGTACTCCAGTACCAACCAAGATCCAGATCTGTTTAGCTTTGGCCTCAGTCTTTAGCAAAGGTTTTAAGGCCTACAGGGACTAACCTAAAGTTTATTGGACTCTGTGGTTAAAGCACCCGTGCTTGAGATATTTTTAGCCTTGATTCAGTTTGCAGTGCATTTTGTAAGAGAGAGACAGAAGGTTTATTTGTTTGGAGAGTTTTCTTTATCTTTTCTTTTTAATTCTAGCTTAGGATTGGCTTCACAACACGATCTGTATCGGATTCCTTATCCCCATCATCAATCCTCAAGAGTCCCTGGCAGTCGATGCTTTGAGATAGCACCACCCATGGTAACCCCCAGAACCCTGGCTTTTGAGATAATCCCGTCCATGGTGTTTCGTGGCCGAATTCAGACCCTAGCAATTGACACTTCGTGATAATGCCATCCATGGAAGCTGAACCAGCATAGTGCTTACATGCCCCCGGTAGGATATGTAAATATCCTAAGAGACAAGCACCGAGGAGATGATATGTTACGCATCTTCAAGGGGAATTTCCCACCTCTCTACGCCGGGAACTCGTCCAAATCAACTTGTGCTGATAGAATGCTCCTAATCTAGGTGACTTTTTCAGAATATTTGAAACGCTTCTGCATGATTTTGATATTTATGCTCACTGAACCAGACTGTGTGTGTGAATTTGGGTGCTTAGGTTACTGAGTCCCGTAAATCGAAAGTCAGTTAACGAGGCCGAATACTCCCTAAGCCTTAGACCTAATACTTAAACTTTTCATTTTCCTCAACCTCTTGAGGAATATCTAGATCTTAACGGGTACTAAGAGTCTTGCCAAGAATGCCTAAGGTTTGCGTTCTTACTAATCTTGTTGTGCACTTTTATTTTTCTTTTCCTTAATGTGGTATAGAACTTTGGGTTAATTCCTTAATTTCTTACTAATGACTATCCCCTTTTTTTCTTTCATTTTGAGCTCCTTTTTGTTCTTTTTCTCCTCTTTCTGTAAAGTTTACCGGCATTTTCTTCCTCCGTCAAAGTTTTTGTTTTTCGCGGATTTTTTTGTCGAAAACTTTTCTTGTTATGTCATTTCAGTGCACTTTCATACCTTCCTTTGCCTAAGATCTTCAATGTCCTCATTGTACATTAGGTGGGTTTTTATTTAGCTTGTTTCATGCATTAGGACAGGTATTTGGTGAGTGGATTGGTTGAGGTGACTGTTGCGGACAATTTCTAATCTCAGGTACGAGTACCTGAGGTGAGGTTGGCTGTCCTAAAGGATGAATTTAAAATGCAAAGAAATGTCAGAAAATGTTTCAGATTTTTCAAAAAGAATGACAGGCTGCCTCCCATTAAGCGCTGAGTTTTATGCCATCGGCTAGGTGCAATAAGCTCAGGGAGAATGGAGGATAAATGATGACTCAGCCAAATTTGTACTGGTTACGTCAATGAATGGTTTGAGTCTCTGACCATTGACGACGAAAGGTTCGGAATCATGGTTAAGTGGACTGATTTCGACGGCTCAATTTCCAAAAATCTGTTGGACAAAATACGGTCCGACCCACTTGGATCGTAGTTTCCCAGGGAAGAGTTTGAGTCGGGCATCGAAGATCACGACCTTCTGACCAAGGTGGAAGATCTTTCTAGATATGTGCTTGTCATGAAAGGCTTTAACCCGTTCTTTGTAGATTCACGAGTTTTCATACGCATCAAGGCGTAATTCATCAATCTCGTTTATCTGTAGCTTTCTGTGGGTTCCATCCTTAGAAAGATCTAAGTTGCAGTTTCGTACTACCCAATATGCTTTGTGATCCAATTCGACGGGTAGGTGACATGCCTTCCCGTACACTAGTCTAAAAGGAGACATGCCTAATTGAGTCTTGTGGGCGGTCCTATAAGCCCACAAAGCTTCCGAAAGTCGGGATGATCAGTCCTTCCTATCAGGTCGAACAGTGATCTGTAGGATTTTCTTGATCTCCCGATTTGATAGCTTAGCTAGACCATTAGTCTGGGGGTGATAAGGAGTAGAGATACGGTGAGACATCCCGTATTTGGTCATCAGTGACCTGAACTGAGCATTGGTAAAATGGGTCCCTCCATCGGAAATGATTGCACGAGGAATCCCGAACCGTGAGAAGATATTCTGATGAATGAATTTGATGACGATCTTGTGATCATAGGTTCGGGTCGGAATGGCTTCGATTCATTTGGACATGTAGTCCACAGCGAGTAAAATGTACTCGAAGTCGTCCGAAATAGGAAAGGGGCCCATAAAATCAATCCCCCAAATATCGAAAATCTCGCATACGAGAATCGGCTGTAAAGGCATCATGTCGCGGTGGCTCATGTTGCCCAATGTTTGGCAACGACTGCATGCCTTACAGTGACTGTATGCGTCCTTGAAGATAGTGGGCTAGTAAAAGCCACACTGGAGGATTTTTGATACGATTTTGTGCCCAGAGAAGTGGCCACCGCATGCCTGGTCATGGCAGAAGGAGAGAATGTCATTGATTTCGCCCTCTGAGACACATCGTCGGATGACTTGGTCAGTACCTATGCGAAAAAGGTACGGGTCTTTCCTGATGTAGTACTTGGCATCGGAGCGCAACTTGTCTTTCTTGGCCTTTGGCCAATCAGATGGAATCTGATGAGATGCCAAGTAGTTTACTATATCAGCAAACCATGGAAGCCTAGTACCATTAGTCAAGAGGTGCTCCTCTGGAAAATGCTCTGTGATGGGTCCAGAAGGGTTGATGATCTCAGAAGGAATGCGAGACAAGTGTTTAGCTACCACGTTTTGTCTTCCCGCCTTGTCGCGAATCTCGAGGTCGAATTCTTACAACAGCAAGATCCATCGGATTAATCGAGGCTTCGTGTCCTTCTTAGCAAGGAGATGCCTCACAGCTGTGTGATCCGAGTAGATTATGACGTTGGAACCCAGGAGATATGATCGAAATTTTTCAAGGGCAAATACTACGGCTAGCAGCTTTTTCTCCGTAACTGTGTAGTTACGTTGAGCCTCGTCAAGTGTCTTGCTAGCGTAGTAAATGACCACGGGTTTCCCGTCAACTTTCTGCCCTAGAACCGCTCCTACAGCGAAGTCAGATGCATCGCACACGATCTCAAAGGGTTGAGACCAATCAGGGGTCTGTAGGATCAGGGCTTGGGTGACTCGGTCACGAAGGTTCTCAAAAGCTTGAGTGCATTCCTTGGAAATCTCAAAGGGTATATCATTGGAAAGAAGAGTAGTCAGGGGACGTGCGATTTTTGAAAAATCAGGAATGAAACGACGGTAAAAATCGACGTGCCCCAGAAAAGATTGGATGTCCCTGATCGAGCTAAACATAGGAAGTCTAGAAATCATATTAACCTTGGCTCGATCCACCTGGATGCCTCTCTCAGAAATTAAGTGTCCTAGGATGATCCCCTCAGGCACCATAAAGTGGCTCTTTTCCCAGGAAGGAACCAAATTTATGTCTATGCAACGCCTGAGTATGTGAACCAAGTGCTGGAGGCAGTCGTCAAATGATGCCCCGAAAACTAAGAAGTCATCCATGAAGACTTTTAGATAATCACCTACCATATCAGAGAATATGGCACGCATGCACCGCTGAAAAGTAGCAGGTGCATTGCAAAGATCGAAGGGCATCCTTCAAAACGCGTATGTCCCGAAGGGCCAGGTGAATGTGGTATTCTCTTGGTCCTCTAGATGAATCGCCACTTGGTTATAATCGGAGTACCCGTCAAGAAAGCAGAAGAATCTATTTCCCGCTAACTTCTCGAGAATTTGATCAATAAATGGTAGTGGGAAATGATCCTTCTTCGTGGAGGAATTGAGTATTCGATAATCTATGCAGACTCTCCACGAGTTGGCTATACGGGTAGGTATGACCTCTCTGATTTCAGTCGTGATGGTGGTGAGTCCTGCCTTCTTAGGCACAACCTGGATTGGGCTCACCCAGCGACTGTCGGAGATCGGGTAGATGATCCATGCATCTAACCACTTAATGATCTCCTTCTTCACGACCTCCTGCAGATTGGTATTCAAACGTCTCTGCATCTCACGTGAAGGTCGTGCGCCCTCTTCAGAATAGATACAGTGTGTGCAATAAGAGGGGCTTATTCCAGTCAAATCATCGAGAGTCCAACCAATGGCTCAGCGATGTTGTTGGAGAACAGTAATCAGATGGGATTCCTGATCAGGTGTGAGTTTGGAGTTTATAATCACAGGAAATGTCTAATTAGAACCCAAAAAGACATTTTAAATGATCGGGAAGGGGTTTGAGTTCAAGAATGGGGTTATCAGCAGCAGCGCGTGGTTCAGAGTGAGTGTGGGGTACAAGGGTAAGATTATAGGTTTTTCTAGATCAAGGTCTGACTCCTCTAATTGCGGTTCAAAATTTTCTTGTGGTTGATGATGAAGTTTCCTACTAGGAGGGGGTGACGTAATAATTGCGCAAATAAAATATAAATAATCTCACAAATAAGCAATCACACAAGTACACAAGTATTTTTATGTGGAAACCCAAACCGGGTGAAAACCACCACCTAACCCTCTCGAGTTAGGATTTTTCGATCAACCAAGTTGATCAAAATCCACTAAACCAAATCACTTTAAACGAAGGTGATTCAACCTCAATATAACCACGCTACTTACACGAGGTAGCGTACCTCAACCCCTTCTCTTCACGAGAAGGATTTTGTCTCGCGAAGGAGACGGGAATTTGCAAAGCGAATACCCAACCAAATAACAAAGATAAAATAAACAAGTAATCCTATAGAGCCAACAAAGTAATTATAAACCTAGCTTCTATAGGAATTAGGAAACTCCCCTTTGCAAGGAGTGCGTCGAGTTGTTGACGCGATGCGTAAGCCACGCGACGGCGCAACTTTGCTGTTGTGAACAACGGCGGGAGAGCGGGTGCGCAACAGCTTGATGCTCTCAAGAGAATGGAGCTTGAGCTTGGAGAGTAAGAGCTAGCTAGGATACAAGAGAGTGGAAAGTGTAATACAAATTGTTTCTTGTGTATCTTGGTGTCTCTAGGTGTTTCTTAGTGTGTGTATGTGTTGCAAAGGTTCCCCTCTATTTATAGAGGCCTTAGGAAGGCTTTGGAAGGCTTAGGAAGGGTTCTATAGCTGTTGGGAACAAAGCCCAAGAGAATCAGCCCAAAATCAGGAACAATCATTGCTCTGACAGGCTTATCAGACGTCTAATTCTGGCATCAGACGTCTGGAAGTTCACTTTAAGACGTCTGATTCCAAGGTCAGACGTCTGATTTTGGGCGGGTCTCTTCCTGACTTGAATTAGATCTAAACAGGGTTCTTGTGCAAGTCCATCAGACGACATATAGGACGTCTGGCACTATGTTTGGACTTCTGGAAACCTACTTTTACTGTGGGAATGGATTTTCCAAACGTTGCAACGGCTAGAAAATCTCTGAGAAGAGTTTTGGGTCAGCCAAGGCAAAACGGTCAATTATCAGACGTCTGGAAAGGCCTAAGGACGTCTGATAAGGCTCTAACGGTCCTATCTTGAGTGTTTGCTAAGCCAGCCAACGGTCCACTAATTGGACGTCTGGCAAATCTATCAGACGTCTCCTACGACGTCTGGTCTAAGGTCTGGATGTCTGATTTCATCAGACAGAACTAACTATGTCCAGCCTAATAGTTATCAGACGTCTGAAACAACAGTCAGATGTCTTAAAATACTTTATCAGACGTTTGATTTTGGAACTAGACGTCTGGAAACTGTGTTTGAACCCTATATTGGTTTTCTAAGTGTTCTACAGAAAACCTAAGTATCATAGGGTTGTGCAAGTGTTCCTTGGACTACTGTTAGGGTACTTTGAGGCTCTTTAACATAATTTTCTAAGGAAATAAAGAGCAACAAAAGAAATGAAAAATACAACAAGTACAAGAGAAGGGAATCTATCCTATTCTTCATTTCCTTCCATCTTTAATCTATTGCTCCTCGCGAATCTCTTTTGTTTTCCATCAAGCTCCTCCAATCCATCCTGGATGCGAGCTAGAATTCCATCTAAACACGTCTACATTTGCAACTGACCTGAAATCTAAGACTCCAAGTGCAAATGTTAAATGACACGTGTTTTGTTATCATCAAAACAAATGATCGTGGTGCTCTAGCACCAACAGATGAGGTGTAATCGTGTTGTCCTCAAGTTGTGGTTCATCAACCGTAGCTCTAATATCACAAATTTGTTCAATGACACTGCAATTGATCCCTTGTTGGGCCTTAAAGATATCAATTTTGAGAGACTGATTCCCAAATTTCAGTTCTATTTGGCCCTCTTCACAACTTACATTGGTAGTTGCACTGGCCAAAGAAGGTCTTCCTAGTATGATTGGTGTATCCCTTGGGTTTTCAGGTGCATCCATATCTAAAACTACGAAATCTATAGGGAAGTAGAAATCCCGCACCCTTACAATAACATCCTAAAGAATTTCCTTAGGTGACTTGATAGATCGCTCTGCTAACTGCAATGTCACCTCAGTCGGTTTCAACTCAGATTCTTCTAGATGGTTAAGTAAGGATGTGGGTATCAAGTTTATGGAGGCACCTAGGTCCAATAATGCTCTATCAAACTAGGTTTCACCGATCTTACATGAAATCAGGGGAGTGTCTGGGTCTTTTGCCTTGGGTGGGAGTCTACTCAGGATTACAGAGCTGGCTTGCTCTGACAGTACAATTGGACTTCGACTCTTGGTCTCGGCTTACGCTAAGGTATACACACGTTCTTCAAGAATCATGCGTAAGCCGGTACGTGGCGGATTGCATCCATCAAGGGGATGTTTATTTGGACCTGCTCAAAGAGCTTGACCAGGTCCTCCTCAGGAGCAACAGGTTTAGTTGTCCGCTTTCCCTTGGTTAAGGCCTCGGGAAATGGAACCTTAGTTGGTTCCTCTAGGATAGGTCCAGGTCTTTGATCTGGGACAGGGATAGGAACATCCTGGATGACTGTCCTAGGGTTTGGGTCATTACCAGGCTTAGAGTGGTCTGAATAAGATAGATCTTGTGTTGCCTTACCTCTACGGGTTGTTACAGAGTTTATTCCTGCCTAGTTCTGGTTAGGGGTTTGAAGGTGATGAGAATCTCATCATGAATCCTAACTAGCACAATTTAATCCAAATAAGTGTGAAAAAGCTCCTACAAAACCTAAGGAGAGGCTTAACTCAGAGAATTCTGAGTTAAAGAATAAGACAAATCATAAGGGGTAAAAATGTAATTTCACCAATACAGTGTGCAAACAGGATAATTAAGGATCCAAACACAGGTCAAACGAGCTTAATAAGGTGAGAAGTGGGATGATCTGATCTGAAAAGGGTTATAGCAACTTTTAGGAATTAAATGACATTCTGTAACTCTAAAACAAACCAACTTTAATTCACGAGATTTGAGGTAGGATAAAAATCAACTAAATCCTATAAAATTTATGGAAAAATATTTCCTAGGGTTTAGAACCTTCAATTTGGCCTTTGCAACCTATTTTGACCTAAAATGAGAACCATGTCCAATTTATAACTTAATTTGGATTTTTGTGCAAATTGACCGGTCAAACATGGTCCAACCTAAAATCAAATTTCACCATTAAAATCCTTAGGTTCAAATTAGTATGGTATAAAAATTTGGGCCTAAGAAAAGACCATCTTGACCGACTCTACAAATTTGTCTTCTTAATTTACTTTTTGACCTTTATCTTTTGAAACCCTTACAATTAGCCCCCTATCTTCTCGTCATTATTTGCAGAATGGTCCCCCTTGCCATTTATGCGCAGCACCATACCTCCGGTGACCTTGCGCAGAGGATGGTGCCGCACAGGGTAGGGTACCCGTCCTCAGGAACAAGCGGGGGGTTCCCTGCGTCGTCCTCATTCGCAGGGACCCTACCCCGACCTCTGCAACCGACCATGCCTCTCATGCGAATGCACGAAAGGCATGGGTGTCCATTTCCGGCCACACTCCGGCGAGCGCGGCACGTCACCTCCTCGATCTCCTCTCCTCGCCAGTGCCTATTTAAGGAGCGGCAGGGTCTGCTGTCTCCTTCAAGCTAGTTTTGGCCGAAAGAAACCCTAGATTTCGACTCTTCCCTCTCTGGTCAGGTAGCCCGAGCTTCCGGTGATCCTCCCTCCTCCTCCTCATCGCTCTGCTGCCATACCTGCAGTAGAGCCCACTCTGGCCCGTTGTTCCGCACCTGCTGGCGCCCTCAGATCTCCTCTTCGTCGCCAATAACCCCCTCCTGGGTATCTTCGTCCCCAGCTCCAACAGGCATGAGCCGGACGCCTCCCTCTCCCTCTTCGTCGACTAAGTAGGTTGGAATCTTCCTCTCTCTCTCCCTTATATTTTTCCCTTCCTGATTTTTCATTTTAACCCATCGATCGTCACTTCCACCCCCATTTGCTCCATCTCCGGTCGCCATGTCCGGCGAGGTCACTCCACCTCCACAGACCACCTCACCCCTCGCCGACAAGCCCAGAAGCTCCCCCTCACTCCACTCAACCATTTCCCCCACTCCATTCACCGCCCGACCACCCCCCGAACAAACCCACTTCCGCACACACAATCTGCCCTAAGTGCACCTCCACAGGCACATTCGTGCCTCGCCGACCCTCGCACTGCCTTCGCCGCCCTCTGGCGAAGCTCCCTACATTATCTGATGTGGCCGAGAGGCTGTCCTTGTGATTTCAGGTCTCCGCCTCCTCGCCGCCATTGACGAGATGCTGAAGCTCCTTCGCAAGCAGCTCCAGCCCAGGTGTGAGCCCCAGGCAGCGCGGGTTGATTCCGCTAGCACGCCCAGGCTTGCGATTGGGGTCGCAAACGTTCATTGTTGCCCCAATTGGCAGCATCTTCTCGCCTGCGGGCGCGTAGATTGGAGGTGGGACTTTAGTCCCCCACCTCGTAAGTGTGTGGCCTCGCGCCCACACTTAAATTGATTTTGTGTATTAGGCTTATCGCCTTCGATACACAAGGGTCAGGTCCCTCGCCCACACGCAACGCGCCACGCGCTCGCCTGCCCTTGCCCGCGCTCACGCCCCGCGAGTCTGGGCCGAATCCGACTACCCGACCAAGCACTCCTCGCCCACCACCGCACGCCGGTGGGCCTGTTCCCAGGCGTGCAACCCGAACCCGGTTACCCGGCTCTGGGAGAGCTTTCCTAAAGAGAGATTCAGAGAGAGAGAGAGAGACGCGGGGAAGGGGTAGGGGTAGGTTTTGCACTGACCGTTGTGTGTGCGTGCAGGGAAGAGGGAAAAAGAAGAAGCAGGCGAAGGAAGAAGAAGAGAAGAGGAGCGGCTCAAGACTTAGCCACACTGAGCAGCTGAAGAAGAAAGGAAGGAGAGGAGCTGAAGAAGAAGAAAAGGAGCCGCACTGTAGCAAATGCATAGTTAAGTCCTCTAAGCACCGAGTCAGACGACGGAAGAGGAATGGCCAAACCAGAAGAAGAAGAAGAAGAAGAAGAAGAAAAGAAGGAAGAAGGACTTAGCAGCTGAAAGAGAAAGAAGGCAGGCTGAGAAGAAAGAAAGAAAAGGCAGAAGCTCTGCAGCCACAAGGAAGAAGAGAAGAAAATCAGAGAGAGAGAAAGAAGGAAGAGGAACGGCCAGTGCAGAAGAAGAAGAAAAAGAAGAAGAGAAGGAAGAAGAAAGGAAGACTAATCAGCTAAAAGAGAGAGAAGGCAGAAGCTCCGCAGCCATAGCAAAGAAAAGAAGAGAGAAGACGGCAGATTGAAGAAGTGAATCAAAGAGAAGGAGAAAAGAGAAGAGGAAGAGCGAAGAAGAAGAAGCCACAAAGAGAACTTTTACTCCCTCTCTCTCTCTCTATCTCTTAATTTTTGTAAAACCTTATATTGTGAATTTATGTTTCTAGAATTATAGTTGCTCCCTGAGTTCGACCTCGGGAAACTTGTTATTCCGAGTAAAAAATTTTGTATTAAACTGGTAATTGTTTTGTCATATACCACAATGACTGTAATAACCATTAAAGACGAAAACAGACAAAACTCTCTACTTGTTTTTGGCGCTGTTGCCGGGGTGCAACGGCTATTCTAGAAGCCATTAAATCATTATTTTTGAGTTTCTATTGATCTCTTCTCTTTTGTGTGCAGGCATAGGAAATCTAGAGGACAACAAGCAGCCGCACAACAACCACACCTTAGAGAGGTAATTTTCTATCCTCTCTTTTTAACCCCTAAATTCTAAAGAGGAAGAAAAAGAAAGAAAAAGTAATTTAGGCATAACCTGTCTTCCATATTTAATAAATCATCAAAGCTGTCTGTTTTCAATTTCAACACACTATTTCTGTACATCCATTAAGGGTATTTAGGGCTAACACCTTCTTTCTTGAGCCCTAATTAGCAAATCAAAAGGAAGTTAACTGGACCAAGTAGAGCCAACATAAGATTCAAAATTAGGGTTTTAGAGACACACTTCTTAAGCAAGAATTGAGAATTCTCAAAAAGAAGTGTGCCCAAGCCATTGTTTGAAAGCACCTTTTCTGAGAAACCCTAAGAAATTTGGTTCTTAAAAACACTTAAACTCTAAAAGGCAAAAACCTAATAAGCTCTCAAAGGAACTAGTAGGTGAAGTTGACCCCTTGGGTCAACCAACCTTAAACTTATGTCACTCTTTACACTCAAAAGGCTAAAGTTCAAATGAAAACTTGAGCACCTTGATCCTAACTAAAAGTGGTAGATTTAAGAGGTCAAGATCCCCATTCTGGTCTACGTAGAATCTCAGCGACAAGAGAGGTCGGGTGGGGGAAACCCTGTAACCCGTGGGGACGCTCTACCGCGTAGGGCTTTTCACGGGACTCACCCTCACTGGCTGCCCAGGTAATTCTCAGGTGGACGATCTTTTGATCAAGGGGTCCATCTGCCTTGAACCTCTATAGTCACCCAACATTTTGGGTGTCTTGATTGGGTCCAGCACCTGCTAAACTCATCCTCTCCATCAGTGTATGTTTGGTAGGAGGTCCTTGAAACCTCCTTTAGAAATTCACTCTCCTCGAGGCTGAGCCTCAGTGCCCTTGTTTGTGCAATCAACACTTCACATAGACCTCTCCTCCGACTCCGAACCCAACTCACCTTCTTCCTCTACAATGGCTCAGCCAGTTGATGAAGAGAACAATCTATAGCACCAGCTCCAGCGACTCAATGACCTCTTCCAGAACTTCATGCACCCACCGCAGCATCCCATGATGCGGGACCATTATAATCTTGCTGCGGTGGCTATTGAGCCTCGAGTCAGAATCCCGACTGGAGGACCTGATTCTGAACTAAAGCCCAAAATGATTCATGCCGTACCTAAATTTCATGGGCTTAATTTTGAAGCCCCTTCCAGCACATAAAACAGCTAAAGCATCTAGCCCAGACTTTTGGGTCAGATGCACAAAATCAGGATATTCTCCTCATGAAGATGTTCTCCTTCTCCCTTATGGACAAGGCAACCCATTGGTAAAAAACACAGACCCGGCCGATCAACAATTGGAAGGAACTTCAGTTCGGGTTCTTGAAGAAGTTCCTTCCCGTTGGTCGGACCAATGCCTTGCGCCATCAGATTACCCACTTCAAGCAACAAATGGGAGAACCTCTCCATGAGGCATGGGATCGCTTTCAGGATCTCATGAGGAAGTGCCCCCATCACGGAGTTCCTAAATGGGAACAAGTCCAGTCTTTTTACCAAAGACTCCGTGAAGATATTAGGCTTTTCGTCAATGCAACTTGCTGAGGGAATATCATGGGTCAGCATGAGGACACCGTGTGGGACATTCTCGAAAATATGTGTGAGAACTCCATCAATAATGACTCCATGGGATTATTCGACAGGACGAATACCCGCGCATCGACGAACCTTAGGAGAGCACACGAGACGCAAGGCCTGTCCACATCAATTGACCTGGAAATGATGGCTAGTCGATTGGACAAGGTCTCTATCATTGAGTGCCCCCATCACGGAGTTCCTAAATGGGAAAAAGTCCAGTCTTTTTACCAAGGACTCCGTGAAGATATTAGGCTTTTCGTTAATGCAACTTGCTGAGGGAATATCATGGGTCAGCATGAGGACACCGTGTGGGACATTCTCGAAAATATGTGTGAGAACTCCATCAATAATGACTCCATGGGATTATTCGACAGGACGAATACCCGCGCATCGACGAACCTTAGGAGAGCACACGAGACGCAAGGCCTGCCCACATCCGTCGACCTGGAATTGATGGCTAGTCGATTGGGCAAGGTCTCTATCATTGAGAAGAAGGTGGATGAGCTGACTCAGCACTTGCAGCGAGCCACCTCTGCGCATAATTCCTTTGCACAGCCTCCTTCCACACGGGAGACTGTGCAAAACATTCTCCACCGACCTTCTCTTGGGATGGATCCGTTTCCACCCCCATCTGATTCTCGGATCGGAGGATCCTCCGATCCTTTTTATACTAGCCAGGGGAATTCCACTCCCCCATTCTCTGACTCTTTGGAGGTTCATCAGACCTGCGAGGATCTCAACGCCATCCAAAATGATCCATTTTCCAAAACCTACAATCCTAGATGGCAAAACCATCCCAACTTCCAGTGGGCGGGAAATTCCCAAACTCAAAGACCACCCTTTCAGCCCCGTCCACAACCACCTCGTCCTTACCAGCCGCCTCAGCCTCAGCCCAACCCTACTCACCCATCAGTCCCAAACCAAGACCAAATGTCCCTCATCCTTCAGACTCTGGCTGACATTCAGAGAACGAATGCGGCTATTCAAAAGCAACACAAGGACGAAATCACAGAGGTTCGAAACCAACTGGCCCAGTTGGCAAATTCTTGCCAACCAGGCACACTTCCTTCCCAACCTCTTCCTAACCCTAATAACGTGCCAACCCAGCAGCGCGTTATGAACCCAAACCCAGGCCAAGCACACATGATTTATCAGGCCCCCTCTATTCCTTCACCTGACGGGATGGAGGCTTCCACTTCTTATGCAAGTTATCAGCAGCAACCCATCCTATCGAACCCTAACCAAAATCAGGCAGGACTGAATTCTGTGACCACCTGTAGTGGTAAGGAGACCCAAGATCCACCTTATCTAGACCACTCCAAGCCTGGTAGTGATCCAAACCCTAGGACAGTAATCCAGGACGTTCCTATCCCTGTCCCAGATCAAAGACCTGGGCCTATCCTAGAAGAACAAACCAAGGTTCCATTTCCCGAGGCCTTGACCAAGGGAAAGAAGACAACCAAGCCCGTGGCACCTGAGGAGGACCTGGTCAAGCTCTTTGAGCAGGTCCAAATAAACATCCCCTTGATGGATGCGATTCGCCCGATTTTTGAAGATTGTGTGTACACCTCAGCGTAAGCTGTGAACCAAGAGTGGGAGTCCAATTGTACTGTCAAAGCAAACCAGCTCTGTAATCCTGAGTAGACTCCCACCCAAGGCAAAAGATCTAGGTACTCCCCTGATTTCCTACAAAATAGGTGAAACTCAGTTCGACAAAGCATTGCTAGACTTGGGTGCTTCCATAAATCTGATTCCCACATCCTTACTTAACCACCTAGAAGAATCTGAACTAAAATCGACTGAGGTGACACTCCAATTAGCAGATCGATCTATAAAGTCACCTAAAGGGATTCTTGAGGATGTTATTGTTAGAGTGCGGGATTTCTATTTCCCTGTAGACTTCATAGTCTTAGACCTAGACGCACCTGAAAATCCTAGAGATACACCAATCATTTTAGGGAGACCTTTCCTGGCCACTGCTAGGGCCAACATTAGTTGTGAAGAGAGCCAAATAGAACTGAAATTTGGGAATCAGGCTCTCAAAATTGATATTTTTAAGGCCCAACAAGGAATCAATTGCGGTGTCATTGAACAAATCTGTGATATTAGGGCTTTCGTTGATGAAACACATTTTGAGAATAAACTGATTATGCCTCATCAACTAGAGAAAGATATTGAACCGCAATTAGAGGAGTCAGACCCTGATGTAGACAAACCCATAACACCTACCCTTGAACCTCACACTTACCCTGAACCACCCGCTGCTGCTGATAACCCCATCCTTGAACTAAAACCCCTTCCCGATCATTTGAAATACATCGTTTTGGGTTCTAATCAGACTTTTCCTGTGATTATTAACTCCAAGCTTACCCCTGATCAGGATCCCGTCTGATTGCTGTTCTCCAGCAACATCGCAGAGCCATTGGTTGGACTCTCGATGACTTGACTGGAATAAGTTCCTTTTATTGCACACACCATATTTATTTAGAAGAGGGCGCACGACCTTCCGATGAGATGCAGAGACGTTTGAATCCCAATCTGCAGGAAGTCGTGAAAAAGGATATCATTAAGTGGTTAGATGCAGGGATCATCTACCCGATCTCTGACAGTCGTTGGGTGAGCCCAATTCAGGTCATGCCTAAAAAGGCAGGGCTCACCACTATTATGACTGAAACCGGAGAAATCATACCTACCCGAATAGCCAACTCGTGGAGAGTCTGCATAGATTACCGACAACTCAATTCCTCCACGAGGAAGGATCATTTCGCACTACCTTTCATTGATCAGATTCTCGAGAAATTAGCGGGAAATCGATTCTTCTGCTTTCTTGACGAGTACTCTGGTTATAACCAAGTTGCTATTGATCATGGGGACCAAGAGAAGACCACGTTCACCTGCCCCTTCAAAACTTACGCATTTCGAAGGATGCCTTTCGGTCTCTGCAATGCACCCGCGACTTTTCAGCGGTGCATGCTTGCCATATTCTCTGATATGGTAGGTGATTATCTGGAAGTCTTCATGGATGACTTCTCTATTTTCGGGGCATCATTTGATGATTGCCTCCAGCACTTGGTTCATATACTCAGGCGTTGCATCGATGTTAATTTGGTTCTTTCCTGGGAAAAAAACTACTTTATGGTGCCTGAGGGGATCTTCCTAGGACATTTAATTTCAGAGAAAGGCATCCAAGTGGATCGAGCCAAGGTTGATCTAATTTCTCGACTTCCTATGCCTAGCTCGATCAGGGACATCCGTTCTTTTCTGGGGCACGTCGATTTTTTCCGTCGTTTCATTCCTAATTTCTCGAAAATCGTGCGTCCCCTCACTACTCTTCTTTCTAAGGATGTACCCTTTGAGATCTCCAAGGAATGCACTCAAGCCTTTGAAAACCTCCATAACCGAGTCACCCAGGCCCCAATCCTACAATCTCCTGATTGGTCTCAACCCTTTGAAATCATGTGCGATGCATCTGATTTTGCTGTAGGAGCGGTTCTGGGGCAGAAAGTTGATGGGAAACCTGTGGTCATCTACTACGCTAGCAAGACACTTGACAAGGCTCAGGGTAACTATACAGTTACGGAGAAAGAGTTGCTAGCCGTAATATTTGCCCTTGAAAAATTTCGATCTTATCTCCTGGGTTCCCACGTCATCGTCTACTCGGATCACACGGCTGTAAGGCATCTCCTTGCCAAGAAGGATGCGAAGTCCCGACTAATCCGATGAATCTTGCTATTGCAAGAATTCGACCTCGAGATTCGCGACAAGGTGGGAAGACAAAACGTGGTAGCTGACCATTTGTCTTGTTTTCCTTCTGAGATCATCAACCTTTCTGGACCCATCACGGAGCATTTCCCTGATGAGCACCTACTGACTATTGGTACTAGACTTCCGTGGTTTGCTAATATAGTAAACTACTTGGCATCTCATCAGATCCCATCTGATTGGCCGAATTCCAAGAAAGACAAATTGCGCTCTGATGCCAAGTACTACATTTGGGAAGATCCGTACCTCTTCCGCATAGGTGCTGACCAAATCATCCGGCGATGTGTTTCGGAAGGTGAAATCAATGATATTCTCTCCTTCTGCCATGACCAGGCAGGCGGTGGCCACTTCTCTAGGCACAAAATTGCATCGAAAATCCTCCAGTGTGGCTTTTACTGGCCCACTCTGTTCAAGGACGCATACGATCACTGTAAGGCATGCAATCGTTGCCAAACTTTGGGCAACATGAGCCATCGCGACATGATGCCTTTGCAACCAATTCTCGTATGCGAAATCTTCGATATTTGGGGGATTGATTTTATGGGCCCCTTTCCTGTTTCGAATGGCTTTGAGTATATTCTACTGGCTGTGGACTACGTGTCCAAATGGATCGAAGCCGTACCGACCCGAACCTGTGATCATAAAATCCTTCTCAAATTCATTCATCACAATATCTTCTCACGGTTCGGGATTCCTCGCGCTATAATCTCTGACGGGGGGACCCATTTCACGAATACTCAGTTCAGGTCACTGATGATCAAATACGGGGTGTCTCACCGAATCTCCAGTCCTTATCACCCCCAGACTAATGGTCTAGCTGAGCTATCAAATTGGGAGATCAAGAAAATCCTACAGGTCACTGTTCGGCCTGATAGGAAGGACTGGTCGTCCCGACTTCCGGAAGCTTTGTGGGCTTGTAGGACCGCCCACAAAACCCAATTAGGCATGTCTCCTTTTAGACTGGTGTACGGGAAGGCATGTCACCTTCCCGTTGAACTGGAGAACAAAGCCTCTTGGGCAGTACGGAGCTGTAATTTAGGTCTTTCAAAGGCTGGAACCCACAGAAGGCTTCAGATAAGCGAGATCGATGAATTACGCCTTGATGCGTACGAGAACTCGTGAATCCACAAAGAGTGGGTTAAAGCCTTCCATGACAAGCACATATCTAGAAAGATCTTTCATCCTGATTAGAATGTCCTACTCTTTGATGCCCGACTCAAACTCTTCCTTGGGAAACTGCGATCCAAGTGGGTCGGACCATACCTTGTCCGACAGGTTTTTGGAAATGGAGCCGTCGAAATCAGTCCGCTCAGCCATGATTCCGAACCTTTCATCGTGAACGGTCAGAGACTCAAACCGTTCATTGATGTAACCTCTATAGATTTGGTTGAATCATCATTTATCCTCCATTTTCCCTGAGCATATTGCGCCCAACCGATGGCATAAAACTCAGTTCTCAACTGGAGGCAGCCCGTCATTCTTTTTGAAAAAACCTGAAACCTTTTCTGACACCACTTTGCACTTAAGGTTCACCCTTTAGGACAGCCGACTCCACCTCAGGTGCTTGCATCTGAGATTTGAAATCGTCCGCACCAGTTTTTAAACAGTCACCCCGACCCATTCACTCATTGAAACATCTGTCTTAAGGTATGAACTAAGTTAAATAAAAACCCTCGTAAGTTCTAATGAAGACATTGCAAACCTTAGGCATGGGGGGTATGAAAGTACAAAACTTGTAAGAAAAGGTTTTAAACAAAAAAATTCACATACGCCAAAAACACCATAAAAATTAAAATTTTTTTTGAAAAAGAATAATAAAATGAGAGGAGGAAAGAAATTTTGTGGACTTTACAAAGGAGGAAGAGAAAAAGAACAAAATGAAAAGAAGGAGCACAAAATGAAAGAAAAGAGATAGTCATTAGTAAGAAATTAAGGAGTTAACTTAAGTTCTAGACCTCATTCAGGAAAAGAACTGGAAAGTACACAGTGAGATTAGTAATAATGCAAACCTTAGGCATTCTTGGATAGACTCTTAATACCCATTAAGATATAGACATTCCTCAAGAGGTTGAGGAAAATGAAAAGCTTAAGTATTAGGTCCAAGGCTTAGGGAGTATTTGGCCTCATTAACTAACTTTTGGTTTACGAGACTCAGTAACCTAAGCACCCTAACATCACACACAGCCTGGTTCAGTAATCATAAAGATCAAAATCACGCAGAAGTGTTGCAAAAAATTCTGAAAATGACACCTAGAGTAGGAGCGGCCGATCAACAAAAGTTGATTTGGACGAGTCCCCAGCGTGGAAAGGCAGAAAATTCCCCTCGAAGATGTGTAACAAAATATCATCTCCTCGGTTCTTGTCTCTTAGGATATTTACATATCCTACTGGGGGCATGTAAGCACTCTACTAGTTCAGATTCCATGGATGGCATTATCACGAAGTGTCAATTGCCAGGGTTTGAATTTGGCCACGGAACACCATGGATGGGATTATCTCAAAATCTTAATAGCCAGGGTTCTGGGGGTTACCAAGGGCGGTGCCATCTCGAAGCATCGACTGCGAGGAACCCTTGAGGATTGATGATGGGGACAAGGAATCTGATACAGACCGTGTTGGGAAGCCAAACCTAAGCTCGAATTAAAAGGAAAAAAAGAGGGAAAACTCTCCAAACATATAAATCTTCTACCTCTCTTTCCTACAAAACACACTACGAACTGAGCCAGGGTTAAAATTATCTCAAGTACGGGTGCTTTAACCACAAAGTCCAATAAGCCTTAGGTTAGTTCTTGTAAGCCTTTAAAACCTTTACTAAGGACTGAGGCAGAGGCTAGACAGATCTGGATCTTGGTTTGTACTAGAGTATCTTTTAGGCTTATGGATGGCATTCTGACCCAATCAAGGTTACAAAAGAAAAAGCACTTATCTAAACTCATTAGGAACTTCATCGTCTAGAACAAGGAACATCCTGGATGACTGTCCTAGGGTTTGGGTCATTACCAGGCTTGGAGTGGTCTGAATAAGGTGGATCTTGTGTTGCCTTACCACTACGGGTTGTTACAGAGTTTATTGCTGCCTGATTCTAGTTAGGGGTTGGAAGGTGAGGAGAACTTCATCATGAACCCTAACTAGCACAATTTAATCTAAATAAGTGTGAAAAAGCTCTTACAAAACCTAAAGAGAGGCTTAACTCAGAGAATTCTGAGTTAAAGAATAAGACAAATCATAAGGGTTAAAACTGTAAGTTCACCAATACAGTGTGCAAACAGGGTAATTAAGGGTCCAAACACAGGTCAAACGAGCTTAATAAGGAGAGAAGTGGAATGATCTGATCTGAAAAGGGTTATAGCAACTTCTAGGAATTAAATGACATTCTGTAACCCTAAAACAAATCCACTTTAATTCACGAGGTTTAAGACAGGATAAAAATCAACTAAACCCTCTAAAATTCATGGAAAAATATTTCCTAGGGTTTAGAACCTTCAATTTGGCCTTTGCAACCTATTTTGACCTAAAATGAGAACCATGGCCAATTTATAACTTAATTTAGGTTTTTATGCAAATTGACCGGTCAAACATGGCGACTGACGAGAACCTCGTCATGAACCCTAAACTAGTCCCATCTAACCCAGATTTGCAAGAAAAAGCTCCTACATAACTACAGAAAGGCTTGACTCGGAGAAATTCTGAGTTTGTGAAGAAAATAGGAACTAAGGGGTAAAAATGTAATTTCACCAACTCAATCTGAAAATAGGGTAACTCAGGATCCAAACATAGGTCAAACTGACCTAATAAGAAGAAAAGTGGGATGAGTTAATCCCATAAGGGCAACAGCAACTCCAAGGAATTAAATGACATCTGTAACCCTAAAAATCAACCCACTTCAATTCACGAGGTTTGAGGCAAAGAAAAAATCGACTAAGCCCTCTAATATTCATAGAAAAATAATCTCTAGGGTTTAGAACCTTCAATTTGGCCTTAGGAACCCATTTTGACCTACATTGAGAACCATGCCAATTAATGACTTAATTTGGGTTTTTACGTAAATTTACCGATCAAACAAGGTCTATTCTAGAAATAAAATTCACCATTAGAATCCTTAGGTCCTAGTTAGTCATGTATAAAAACTTGAGCCTAAGAAGAGGCCTTCTTGACCAACTTTACATTTTGGTCCTCATGTATTACTTTTTGACCCTCAACTTTTGAAACCCTTGCATTTTGGCCAATAAGACAAATCTCTCTCTCTCTCTCTCTCTCTCTCTCATTTTTGTAATAGAAACACTGTACTTCTAGAATACAGTTTGCTCCCTGAGTTCGACCCTGAGAAAACTTTTATTTCCGAGTAACACATTGTATTAAACTGGTAACCACTTCTCTATACTATACTACGACGAAATCCTACACCGAGAAAACGATGCCACCAGTTTTTGGCACCGTTGCTGGGGAGCAACGGCTATTCTAGAAGTTATAAAAGTTCTATTCATAAGTTTCTAATAAACTCTATCTCTCTTTGGTGCAGGTACAAGAAGAAAGAAAGACGTAGCCGCACCACAGCCACTCCAAGGATAGGTAACTTCCTATTAAACCCTAAAATTTAAAGAGGAAAAACAAAAAAATAATAGGTATAACCTGTCTTTCATACATAGTAATAGCTGCATGTTCTCAGAACCACTATTCCTGCACACAATTTTAGAGGTAATTAAGGGCTAATACCTCCCTGCCTGAGCCCTAATTACCCAAACAAGGAGTTAAATGGACCAAGTAGAGCCAACATAAGGTCAAACATTAGGATTTCAGAGACACGCCCCTTAATCAAGAATTGAGGAAATCCAAAAGAGGTGTGCCCAAGCCATTGATTGAAAATAATTAATAAAGAAAATCCTAAACAATTAGCTCTCTCTAAACACTTGAATCCTAAAAAACAGGGCCTAAATTCTCAAGGGAACCACTGGGGGAAGTTGACCCCTAGGGTCAACCAACCTTCAAATTAGGCCACCTTGTTCACAAAAACACCTAAGAGTTCAAGTGAAAACTTAAGCACCTTGATCTTAAAGTAAAAGAGGTAGACTTAAGAGGTCAGGATCCCCATTCTGGTCTACCTGGAACTGCAGTGACAAGAGAGGTCGGGTGGGGGAAACCCTGTAACCCGTGGGGATGCTCTACCGTGTAGGGGTCTTCGCGGAACTCACCCTCTCTGGCTGCCTAGGTAATTCTCAGGTGGACGATCTTTCTGATCAAGGGGTCCATCTGCCCCGCACCTCTATAGTCACCCAACACATTTTTGGGTGTCTTGATTGGTTCCAGCACCTTCTAAACTCCTCTATTCCAACAGTGCATGAACGGTAGGAGATCCTTAAGACCACCCTTAAGATCTCCTTTAGGAATTCACTCTCATCAAGGCCAAGCCTCGACGCCTGTGTTTGAACAGCAACCCTACCCCATCATTCTCTCATCTGATTCTGAATCAAGCTCTTCTTCTTCCCACATCATGGCTCAGCCAGTTGAGGAAGAAAACAATCTGGAGCACCAGCTCCAGCGACTCAATGACCTCTTCCAAAACTTTGTTCACCCACCGCGACGTCCTATGATGCAGGACCATTATAATCCTACTGCGGTGGCCATCGAGCCTCGAGTCAGAATCCCGACTGGAGGACCTGATTCCGAATTGAAGCCCAACATGATTCATGCTATACCTAAATTCCATGGGCTTAATTCCGAAGATCTCTTCCAGCACATCAAGCAGCTAAAACATCTGACCCAAACTTTTGGGTCAGATGCGCAAAATCGGGATATTCTTCTCATGAAGATGTTCTCCTTTTCTCTTATGGACAAGGCCGCTCATTGGTATCAAACTCAGACCCGGCCGATCAACACTTGGGAAGAAGTTCAGTCCGAGTTTTTGAAAAAGTCCTTTCCCGTTGGTCGGACCAACGCCTTGCGCCATCAGATTACTCATTTCACTCAACAAACAGGGGAACCTCAACATGAGGCATGGGATCGTTTTCAAGATCTCATGAGAAAGTGCCCCCATCACGGAGTTCCTAAATGGGAACAGGTCCAATCTTTTTACCAGGGGCTCCGTGAGGACATCCATCTTTTCGTCAATGCAACCTGCGGAGGAAATATCATGGGTCAACATGAGGACACCGTGTGAGAGATTCTCGAAAACATGTGCGAGAACTCCATCAACAATGACTCCATGGGATTATTCGACAGGACGAATACCCGCGCATCGACGAATCTTAGGGGAGCACGTGAGACGCAGGGCCTGTCCTCATCAGTCGACTTGGAATTAATGGCCAGTCGATTGGACAAGGTCTCGATCATTGAAAAGAAGGTGGATGAGCTGACTCAGCACCTGCAGCGAGCCACCTCTGCGCATAACCCCTTTGCACAGCCTCCCTCCACAAGGGAAACTGTGCAAAACATTCTCCATCAATCTTCTCCTAGGATGGATCCATATCCACCATCTGATTCTCTGACCGGAGGTCCATCCGATCCTTTCTATACCAGCCCAGGGAATTCCATCCCCTCTTTCTCTGACTCTCTGGAGGTTCCTCAGACCTGCGAGGACCTCAATGCCATCCAGAATGACCCGTTCTCCAACACCTATAACTCTGGGTGGCGAAACCATCCCAATTTTCAGTGGACGGAAACTCCCAAAATCAAAGACCACCCTTTCAGCCCCGCCCACAACCCCCTCGTCCTTACCAGCCGCCTCAACCTCGGCCCAATCCTACTTATCCATCAGGGCCAAATCAGGATCAAATGTCCCTTATCCTTCAGACTTTGGCTGACATTCAAAGAACGAATGCGGCTATTCAAAAGTAACACAAGGACGAACTTACATAGGTCCGAAACCAATTGGCCCAGTTGGCAAACCCTCGCCAGCCAGGCACTCTTCCTTCCCAACCTCTTCCTAATCCAAATAACGTGCCAACCCAGCGGCGCGTTATGAACCCAAACCCGGGCCAAACCCATATGATTTATCAGGCCCCCTCTGTTCCTTCATCCGATGGGATAGAGACTTCCACTTCCATACCTGCAGCAACCTATCTTACCCAATCCCAGATTCCCAACCAAAACCAGGCAGGACTTAATTTCGTAACAACCCGTTGTGGTAAGGAAACCCAAGACCCACCTCATCCAAACCACTCCAAGCCTGGTAGTGATCCCAAGCCGAGGACAGTAATCTAGGACGTTCCTACCCCTATCCCAGATCCAAGACCTGGACCAATCCTAGAAGAACCAACCAAGATCCCGTTTCCCGAGGCCTTGACCAAGGGAAAGAAGACCACCAAGCCCGTGGCACCTGAGGAGGACCTGGTCAAGCTCTTTTAGCAGGTCCACATAAACATCCCCTTGATATATGCAATCCGCCACGTACCGGCTTACGCACGATTTTTAAAGAATGTGTGTACACCCTAGCGTAAGCCGCGAACCAAGAGTGGGAGTCCAATTGTTCTGTCAGAGCAAGCCAGCTTTGTTATCCTAAGTAGACTCCCACCCAAGGCAAAAGATCCTGGTACTCCCCTGATTTCCTGCAAGATAGGTGATACCCAATTTGATAGAGCCTTGCTAGACTTGGGTGCATCCATAAATCTGATACCCACATCCTTACTCAACCATCTTGAAGAATCTGAGCTAAAACCAACCGAGGTGACATTACAATTAGCAGATCGATCTATAAAGTCACTGAAAGGGATTCTCGAGGATGTTATTGTGAGGATAAGGGATTTCTACTTTCCTGTAGACTTCATAGTCTTAGACATGGACGTACCTGAGAACCCTAGGGATACACCAATCATTTTAGGGAGACCTTTCTTGGCCACTGCTAGAGCCAACATTAGCTGTGAGGAGGGCCAAATAGAGCTCAAATTTGGGAATCAAACCTTGAAAATTGATATATTTAAGGCTCAACAAGGAATCAATTGCGGTGTCATCGAACAGATTTGTGACATTAGGGCTTTGGTTGATGAAGCACACTTCCAGAATGACCTGATTATACCTCATCAACCACAGAAAGATCTTGACCCGCAAACAGAGGAGTTGAATCCAGATATAAACAACCTAGTAACTCCTACCCTTGAACCTCACGTCTATACTGAACCACCCGCCACTGTTGATAACCCTATCCCCGAGTTGAAGCTTCTTCCTGCTCACATGAAATACATCTTTTTGGGTTCTAATCAGACCCTCCCTGTGATTATCAATTCCAACCTCAATCCCGAACAGGAATCCCGTGTAATTACTGTCCTCCAGCAACATCGCAGAGCCATCGGATGCACTCTCGATGATTTGACTGGAATAAGTCCCTCTTATTGTACTCATCATATCTATTCAGAAGAGGGCCCACGACCTTCTCGTGAAATGCAGAGACGTTTGAACCCTAATCTGCAGGAGGTCGTGAAGAAGGAGATCATCAAGTGGTTAGATGCCGGAATCATCTACCCGATCTCCGATAGTCATTGGGTGAGCCCAATTCAGGTTGTGCCTAAGAAGGCAGGACTCACCACCATAACGACTGAGACCGGAGAAATCATTCCTACTCGATTAGCCAACGCGTGGAGAGTCTGTATAGATTACCGCCGACTCAATTCCTCCACGAAGAAGGATCATTTCCCACTACCTTTCATTGACCAAATTCTCGAGAAACTAGCAGGAAATAGGTTCTTCTGCTTTCTTGACGGGTACTCCGGTTACAACCAGGTGGCAATCCATCCTGAGGACCAAGAAAAGACCACGTTCACCTGCCCCTTCGGAACATACGCTTTCTGAAGGATGCCCTTCTGTCTTTGCAATGCACCTGCTACCTTTCAGCGGTGCATGCTTGCCATATTCTCAGATATGGTGGGTGATTATCTGGAAATCTTCATGGATGACTTTTCAGTCTTTGGAGAATCTTTTGACGATTGCCTCCAACACTTGGTCCAAATACTCAGGAGGAGCATCGAGGTGAATTTGGTTCTTTCTTGGGAAAAGAGCCATTTCATGGTGCCTGAGGGATTGTCCTTGGAAACTTAATTTCAGAAAAAGGCATCCAAGTGGATCGAGCTAAGGTTGATCTGATCTCTCGCCTTCCTATGCCTAGCTCGATCAGGGACATCCGTTCTTTTCTGGGGCACGTCGATTTTTACCGTCGTTTCATTCTGGATTTCTCGAAAATCGCGCGCCCCTTGACTTCTCTTCTCTCTAAGGATGTACCCTTTGAAATCTCCAAGGAATGCACACTAGCCTTTGAAAACCTGCGTGACCGAGTCACCCAGGCACCTATCCTACAATCCCCTGACTGGTCTCAACTCTTTGAGATCATGTGCGATGCATCTGATTTCGCTGTAGGAGCGGTCCTGGTGCAGAAAGCTGACGGGAAACCTGTGGTCATCTACTACGCTAGCAAGACACTTGACGAGGCTCAGCGAAACTATACGGTTACGGAGAAAGAGCTGCTAGCCGTAGTATTTGCCCTTGAAAAGTTTTGATCATATCTCCTGAGTTCCCATGTCATCATCTACTCGGATCACACGGCTATAAGGCATCTCCTTGCCAAGAAGGACGCGAAGCCCCGACTAATTCGTTGGATCTTGCTGTTACAAGAATTCGATCTTGAGATTCGCGACAAGGCGGGGAGGCAGAATGTGGTAGCCGACCATCTATCCCGTCTTCCTTCTGATATTATCAACCCTTCCGGACCCATCACGGAGCATTTTCCTGATGAGCACCTGCTGACTATCGGTACTAGACTTCCATGGTTTGCTGATATAGTAAACTACTTGGCATCTCATCAGACCCCGTCAGATTGGCCGAAGGCCAAGAAAGACAAATTGCGTTCTGATACCAAGTATTACATCTGGGAAGACCCGCACCTTTTCCGCATAGGTGCTGATCAAATCATTCGGAGATGTGTCCCGGAAGAGGAATTCAACAATATCCTCTCTTTCTGCCATGACCAGGCATGCGGTGGCCATTTCTTTGGGCATAAAATCGCATCAAAAGTCCTCCAGTGTGGTTTTTAAATCATTCGGAGATGTGTCCTCGAAGAGGAATTCAACAATATCCTCTCTTTCTGCCATCACCAGGCATGCGGTGGCCATTTCTTTGGGCATAAAACCGCATCAAAAGTCCTCCAGTGTGGTTTTTACTAGCCCACGCTGTTCAAAGACGCATACAGTCACTGAGAGGCATGCAGTCGTTGCCAGACTTTGGGTAGCATGAACCGTCGCGACATGATGCCTTTGTAGCCAATTCTCGTATACGAAATCTTTGATGTTTAGGGGATTGATTTTATGGGCCCCTTTCCTATTTCGGAGGGTTTCAAATACATTCTGCTTGCTGTGGACTACGTGTCTAAATGGATCGAAGCCATACCGACTCGAACCTGTGATCACAAGATTGTTCTCAAATTCATTCATCAAAACATTTTCTCAAGGTTCGGGATTCCCCGTGCTATAATCTCTGATGGGGGGACCCATTTTACAAACGCTCATTTTAGGTCCCTGATGACCAAATACGGGGTGTCTCACCGAATCTCTACTCCTTACCACCCCTAAACTAATGGTCTAGCTGAGCTGTCAAATCGGGAGATCAAGAAGATCCTGCAGGTCATTGTTCGGCCTGACAGGAAGGACTGGTCGTCTCGACTTCCGGAAGCATTGTGGGCCTATAGGACCGCCCACAAAACCCAATTAGGCATGTCTCCCTTTAGACTGGTGTACGGAAAGGCGTGTCACCTTCCCGTAGAATTGGAGCATAAAGCCTATTGGGCAGTACGAAACTGTAATCTAGATCTTTCAAAGGCTGGAACCCACAAAAAACTCCAAATCAGCGAGATCGATGAATTACGCCTAGACGCGTATGAGAACTCGCGAATCTACAAGGAGCGGGTTAAAGCCTTCCATGACAAGCACATCTCGAGAAAGATCTTTCATCCTGGTCAAAAGGTCCTACTCTTTGATGCCCGACTCAAACTTTTCCCGGGAAAGCTGCGATCCAAGTGGGTCGGACCATATTTAGTCCGACAGGTTTTTGGTAATGGAGCTATTGAAATCAGTCCGCTCAGCCACGATTCCAAACCTTTCATCGTGAACGGTCAGAGACTCAAGCTGTTCATTGATGTGACTTCTACTGATTTGGCTGAGTCATCTCTTATCCTCCATTCCCCTTGAGCATATTGCACCCAGCCGATGGCGTAAAACTCAGCGCTTAACGGGAGGCAGCCCGTCATTTTCTAAAACCCTTTTCACACTTTTGTGCACTTAAAGTTCACCCTTATAGACATCCGACTCCACCTCAGATGCTTGCATCTGAGATTAGAAATTGTCCGCAGAATTCATCCCGACCCATACACTCATTAAAACATCTGTCTTAAGGAATGAACTAAGTAAATAAAAACCCCCTAACTCACAATGAGGACATTGTAAACCTTAGGCATAGGGGGAGTATAAAAGTGCAAAACTTGTAAAAAAAAAAAAGGTTTTAAAACAAGAAAGGAAATTTTGTGGGAGAAGGGAAAAGAAACAAAATGAAAAGGAGTACAAAAAATGAAAGAAAAGAGTGATAGTCCTTAGTAAGAAACTAAGGAATTGACCTATGTTCTAGACCTTATTCAAGAAAAGAAATGAAAAATGCATGGTGAGATTAGTAAGAACGCAAACTTTAGGCATTCTTGGATAGACTCTTAGTACCCATTAAGATCTAGACAATCCTCAAGAGGTTGAGGAAAATGAAAAGCTTAAGTATTAGGTCCAAGGTTTAGGGAGTATTTGACCTCATTAACTAACTTATGGTTTATGGGACTCAGTAACCTAAGCACCCCAACCTCACACACAGCCTGGTTCAGTAAGCGTAAAAATCAAAATCACGCAGAAGCGTCACAAAATTCTGAGAAATACACCTAGAATAGGAGCGACCGATCAACACAAGTTGATTTGGACAAGTTCCCAGCGCGGAGAGGCGGGAAATCCCCTCGAAGATGCGTAACAAAATATCATCTCCTCGGTGCTTGTCTCTTAGGATATTTACATATCCTACTGGGGGCATGTAAGCACTCTGCTGGTTCAGATTCCATGGATGACATTATTACGAAGTGTCAATTGCCACAGTCTGGATTCGGCCACGAAACACCATGGATGGGATTATCTCGAAATCTCAATAGCCATGGTTCCGGGGGTTGCCATGGGTGGTGCTATCTCGAAGCATCGATTGCCAGGAACATTTGAGGATTGATGATGGGAGCAAACAATCTGATACAGACGGTGTTGAAAAGCCAATCCTAGGCTAGAAATAAAAAGAAAAAGAGAGAAAAACTCTCCAAACAGAAAAACTTTCTATCCCTCTCTCTTACAAAATGCATTGCGAACTGAACCAGGGCTATAATCATTTCAAGCACGGGTGCTTTGACCACAAGGTCCAATAGACCTTAGGTTAGTTCTTGTGGGCCTTAAAAACCTTTGCCAAAGACTGAGGCTGAGGCTAGACAGATCTGGATCTTGAGTGGTACTAGAGTACCTTTTAGGCCTATGGTCAGCATTCTGACCTAATCTAAGTTCAAATGAAAAAGCACTTATCTAAAGTTGTTAAAAACATCGTGGTCTAGACCAAAGGTTAAAACCTTAGGTTTTTGCTAATTGACTAGCAAAAGCTAGGCATGGGGATATGATGAGAACCTCGTCATAAACCCTAAACTAGCACCATCTAACCCAGCTTTGCAAGAAAAATCTCCTACATAACTATAGAAAGGCTTGACTTAGAGAAATTCTGAGTTTGTGAAGAAAACAGGAACTAAGGGGTAAAAATGTAATTTCACCAACTCAATCTGAAAACAAGGTAACTCAGGGTCCAAATATAGGTCAAACTAACCTAATAAGAAGAAAAGTGGGATGAGTTGATCCAATAAGGGCTACAGCAACTCTAAGGAATTAAATGACTTCCTGTAACCCTAAAAACAAATCCACTTCAATTCACGAGGTTTGAGGCAAAGAAAAAATCGACTAAACCCTCTAAAATTCATAGAAAAATAATCTCTAGGGTTTAGAACCTTCAATTTGGCCTTAGGAACACATTTTGACCTACATTGAGAACCATGCCCAATTAATGACTTAATTTAGGTTTTTACGTAAATTGACCGGTCAAATAAGGTCTATTCTAGAAATAAAATTCACCACTAGAATCCTTAGGTCCTAGTTAGTCATGTAAAAAAACTTGAGCCTAAGAAGAGACCTTCTTGACTAACTTTACATTTTGGTCCTCATCTATTACTTTTTGACCCTCAACTTTTGAAACCCTCACATTTTGGCCCCTAAGTCTTCTTCGTTCTTTGCATTTGGGTCTTCCCTGCAAAACCCTGAGCAGCGCCATGCTTTGGCGACTTTGCGCGGAGCATGGTGCCGCGCAGGGTGAGGAAGACCTTCTGCCAAGACAACCGGGGGTTCCCTGCGAAGTCTGCTGTTGCAGGGACACCTCCATGGTCTCTGCGACTGCCCATACCTCCCGTGCGAACGCACGGAAGGTATGGGTCTCCCTACTCCAGCCGTCCTCCGGCGAGGGAGGCACGTTGCCTCCCTCCGCCTTCCTCTCTGATTTCACCCCTATAAAAGCTGCCTCCGTCTGCCGAACTCGGCAGGTCGGATCTGACGGAGAAACCCCCCTCTTTCCTCTCTTCCCGCTCCGGCAGAAGCCCTCCAGCTCCGGCGGTTCCTCGTCCTCCTCGTCACTCTTCCGCAATACTAGCAGCAGAGCAGCCTTCGCCCGCTCTTCCCGCGTCGCGCCATACCTGGCGCCAGCTCTCTCCTCGCCGCCGCCCCCTCTCTTTGGGCACTTTCTTCTTCGGCGACAGTCGATATGACTGCCACCCTGCTCTGGCCCCCCCTCGTCCCTCCAAGTAGGTATAGTTAGCTCCCTTCCTCTCCTCTTTCTTTTCCCTAACTCAATTTGTTCAACTACCCTTCGACCGCGCCTGATCGCCCTCAGCTTCTCCATCTCCGGCCAACCTCCAGCGAATTGCCCCCATCATTCCACCACTCCACACGACTCGCCGACGGACCCAAAACCTCCACCGCTTCATGCTGAACCACTTCCGCCCCTTCATTTCCGGCCATATGCTACCTGAAGTCCCCCCGAACAAACCCATTCTCCTGGCCACAGTCTGACCTAGGGCAGCCCCTGCACTTCGCCCCACGCCTCGCCACCACCCGCACGAGCTTCGCCGCACTCTGGCGAAGCTCCCTGGACCTTCTGACAAGGCCGAGAGGCCGTATTTCTGTGAACAGGTCACCCGTCCTCTGTCGCCATTGCTGAGCAGGTGGAGCTTCTTCCGCCTACAGCTGCAGGTTCGCCTCGCCCAGACTTGCGCTCCAGGACACACGGTTCGCCCCCACACAGCTGCCCAGGCCTGCAGCTGGGGTGAAAGCCTCGCAACAGCCGCAATTGCCTACAGCTTTCTCAGCTGCAGGCGCCAAATTGGGGTGGGACATTTAGTCCCACCTCGGTAGTTCTAAAGGCCGCGCACCCGCATAAATGAAAAAAGTGATGTAGGCTTATCACCTCAGTTACACGGGGTGAGGTCCCTCTCACCCGCTTACCCGGCCTCGTTCGCGACCACCCCCCGCGGACCTGGCCCGACCCGTATACCCGACCTGCACTCCTCACCCACCACCGCACGCCGGTGGGCCTGGACCCGGGCGCGACCCGTACCCGAATACCCGGCGACTCTGGGAGAGCTATCCTACGAGCGAAATCTGAGAGAGAGAGACGCCGGGGAGGGTAGGATTAGGTTTTGCCCTCTGACCAAGCTGTGAATGTGCAGGTCGAGGCAGAGAAGAAGAAGAAGAAGAGAACTGAAGGAAGAAGCAGCCGGAGCCGTGGCTGCTTGAAGCAAAGCAGAAGAAGAAGGACTGCGAGAAGAAGAAAGAAAGAAGAAAGGAGGACGCACTGTAGCAGAGGCTACTTAAGTCGTCTGATTGAAAAATCAGATGACGCTCTGCAAAGAAGAAGAAGGAAAGGCACCGCAAAGAAGAAAGAAAAAAAGAACAGAAGGAAGAAGACAAAGAGCTGAAGGAGAAAGAAGAAAGAAGCAGAACAGGAAGAGAAAGAAGAAAAAGAAAAGGAACAAGAGAACAAAAGAGAAACAAGAGGAAGAAAGAAGACCAAAGAACTGAAGAGGAGAGAAGAGAAGAGAAGAAGAAAAAGCCAACAAGACAAATCTCTCTCTCTCATTTTTGTAATAGAAACATTGTACTTCTAGAATACAGTTTGCTCCCTGAGTTCGACCTCGGGAAAACTTTTATTTTCGGGTAACAAATTGTATTAAACTGGTAACCTCTTCTCTATACTATACTACGACGAAATCCTAGACCGAGAAAACGATGCCACCAGCGACCTTGCACGGCACCATACCTCCGGTGACCTTGCGTGAAGGATGGCGCCGCGCAGGGTAGGGCTCCCGTCCTCAGGAACAAGCGGGGGGTTCCCTGCGTCGTCCTCTGTCGCAGGGACCCTCCCCTGACCTCTGCAACCGGCCATGCCTCTCATGAGAACGCACGAAAGGCATGGGTGTCCATTTCCGACCACACTCCGGCGAGCGCGGCACTTCGCCTCCTCGACCTCCTCTCCTCTCCAGTGCCTATTTAAGGAGCAGCAGGATCTGCCGTCTCCTTCAAGCTAGTTTTAGCCGAGAGAAACCCTAGATTTCGTCTCTTCCCTCTCCGGTCAAGCAGCCCAAGCTTCCGGCGATCCTCCCTACTCCACCTTGTCGCTCTGCTGCCATACCTGCAGCAGAGCCCACTCTGCCCCGTCGTCCCGCACCAGCTGGCGCCCTCAGATCTCCTCTTTGTCGCCGATAACCCCCTCCTGGGCATCTTCGTCCCCAGCTCCGGCAGGTATGAGTCGGATGCCTCCCTCTCCCTCTTCGTCGACTAAGTACGTAGGAATCTCTCTCTCTCTCCCTTATATTTTCCCCTTCCTGATTTATCATTTTAACCCACCGACCACCACTTCCACCCCCATCTGCTCCATCTCCGGTCGCCATCTCCAACGAGGTCACTCCACCTCCACAGACCACCTCACCCCTCGCCGACAAGCCCAGAAGCTCCCCCTCACTCCACTCAACCGTTTCCCCCACTCCATTCACCACGCAACCACCCCCTGAACAAACCCACTTCCGCACACAGTCTGCCCTAGGCGCACCTCCATAGGCACATTTGCACCTCGCCGACCCTCGCACTGCCTTCACCGCACTCTAGCGAAGCTCCCTTCATTATCTGATGTGGTCGAGAGGCTGTCCTTGTGATTTCAGGTCTCCGCCTCCTCGCCGCCATTGATGAGCTGCTGAAGCTCCTTCGCAAGCAGCTCCAGGATGCCTCCAGCCCAGGTGTGAGCCCTAGGCAGCGCGGGTTGATTCCGCTAGCACGCCCAGGCTTGCGATTGGGGTCGCAAATGTTTGCTGCTGCCCCAATTGGCAGCATCTTCTCGCTTGCGGGCGCGCAGATTGGAGGTGGGACTTTAGTCCCACTTCGTAAGTGTGTAGCCTCGCTCCCACACTTAAATTGATTTTGTGTATTAGGCTTATCGCCTTCGATACCAGGGGTCAGGTCCCTCACCCGCACGCAGCTCGCCATGCGCTTGCCCACCTTCGCCCGCGCTAACGCCCCGCGAGTCCAGGTCGAGTCCGATTACCCGACCGAGCACTCCTCACCCACCACCGCACGCCGGTGGGCCTAGTCCCGGGCGCGCAACCCGAACCCAATTACCCAACTCTGGGAGAGCTTTCCTGAAGAGAGATTCAGAGAGAGAGAGAGACGCGGGGAAGGGGTAGGTTTTGCACTGACTGTTGTGTGTGCGCGCAGGGAAGAAGGAAAAAGAAGAAGCAGGCGAAGGAAGAAGAAGAGAGGAGGAGCGGCTGAAGACTTAGCCACACTGAGCAGTTGAAGAAGAAAGGAAGGAGAGGAGCTGAAGAAGAAGAAAAGGAGCCGCACTGTAGCAAACGCATAGTTAAGTCCTCTGAGCACTGAGTCAGACGACGGAAGAGGAACGGCCAGACCAGAAGAAGAAGAAAAGAAGGAAGAAGGACTTAGCAGCTGAAAGAGAAAGAAGGCAGGCTGAGAAGAAAGAAAGAAAAGGCAGAAGCTCTGCAGCCACAAGGAAGAAGAGAAGAAAATCAGAGAGAAAGAAAGAAAGAAGAGGAACGGCCAGAGCAGAAGAAGAAGAAGAAGAAGAAGAAGAGAAGGAAGAAGAAAGGAAGACTAATCAGCTAAAAGAGAGAGAAGGCAGAAGCTTCGCAGCCATAGCAAAGAAAAGAAGAGAGAAGATGACAGATTTAAGAAGTGAATCAAAGAGAAGGAGAAAAGAGAAGAGGAAGAGAGAAGAAGAAGAAGCCAAAAAAGAAAACTTTTACTCCCTCTCTCTCTCTATCTCTTAATTTTTGTAAAACCTTATATTGTGAATTTATGTTTCTAGATTATAGTTGCTCCTTGAGTTCGACCTCGGAAAACTTGTTATTTCGAGTAAAAAATTTTGTATTAAACTGTAACTGTTTTGTCATATACCACAACGACTGTAATAACAATTAAAGATGACAATAGACAAAACTCTCCACCAGAAGGATAGGTTGCTGCTGTTGGTAACCGGCATAGGAGGTTGAGGCTTCCATCCCGTCAGGTGAAGGAATAGAAGGGGCCTGATAAACCAAATGTGCTTGGCCCGGGTTTGGGTTCATAACGCGCCGCTAGGTCGGCACGCTATTAGGGTTAGGAAGAGGCTGAGAAGGAAGAATGCCAGGTTGGCGAGAATTTACCAACTGGGTAAGTTGATTTCGGACCTCTATGATTTCGTCCTTATGTTGCTTCTGGATAGCCGTATTCATTCTCTGAATGTCAGCCAGAGTTTGGAGGATAATGGACATTTGATCTTGGTTTGGCCCAGATGGATAAGTGGGGTTGGGCCGAGGCTGAAGCGGCTGGTAAGGACAAGGGGCTTGTGGACGGGGCTGAAAGGGTGGTCTTGGATTCTAAGAATTTCCCCCCCATTGAAAATTGGCATGGTTTCGCCATCCAGGATTGTAGGTGTTGGAAAATTGGTCGTTCTGGATGACGTTGAGGTCCTCGCAAGTCTGAGGAGCCTCAAAAAAGTCGGAGAATGGTCCAGTAGAGCTCCCCCAGCAAGAATAGAAAGGATCGGAGGTCCCTCCGATCCTTCAGTCAGATGGGGGTGGATATGAGTCCATCCTAGGAGTAGGTCGGTGGAAAATGTTCTGCACAGTTTCCCGTGCAGGAGGGGGCTGTGCGAAGGAGTTCTGCGCAGAGGTGGCTCGCTGCAAATTCTAGTCAGCTCATCCACCTTCTTCTCAATAATAGAGACCTTGTCCAATTGACTGGCCATTAAATCCAGGTCGACTGATGCGGATAAGCCCTACGTCTCGTGTGCTCCCCTAAGGTTCGTCGCTGTGTAGGTATTCGTCCGGTCGAATAGTCCCATAGAGTCATTGTAGATGGAGTTCTCGCACATATTCTCGAGAATCTCCCACACGGTGTCTTCTTGTTGACCCACGATATTTCCTCCACAGGTTGCATTGACGAACAGTCTGATATCCTCCCGGAGTCCATGGTAAAAAGACTAGACTTGTTCCCATCTAGGAACTCCGTGATGGGGGCACTTTCTCATGAGATCCTGAAAACGATCCCATGCCTCATGAAGAGGTTCTCCCGTCTGTTGCGTGAAGTGAGTAATCTGATGGCGCAAGGCATTGGTCCGACCAACCGGGAAGAACTTCTTCAAGAACTCGGATTGAAGTTCCTCCCAATTGTTGATCGGGCAGGTCTGTGTTTGATACCATGGGCTGCCTTGTCCATAAGGGAGAAGGAGAACATCTTCATAAGTAGGATATCCCGATTTTGCGCATCTGACCCGAACGTCTGGGCCAGATGCTTAAGCCGTTTGATGTGCTGGAAGGGGTCTTCAGAGTTAAGCCCATGGAATTTAGGTATGGCATGAATCATGTTGGGCTTCAATTCAGAATCAGGTCCTCCAGTCGGGATTCTGACTCGAGGCTCAATTGCCACCGCAGCGGGATTGTAATGGTCTCGCATCACGGGGCGCTGCGGAGGGTTCATGAAGTTTTGGAAGAGATCATTGAGTCGCTGGAGCTGGTGCTCAAGATTATTCTCTTCTTCAACTGGTTGAGCCATTGTGGAAGAAGAAGGGGAATTAGGTTCAGAATCAGAGGAGAGGTCTATATGAAGAGGTTGTCGCACAAACAAGGGTACCGAGGCTTGGTCTCGGGGAGAGTGAATTTCTAGAGGAGGTTTAAGGACCTCCTACCAAACATACACTGATGGATTGGACGAGATTAGAAGATGCTGGATCCAATCAAGACACCAAAAATATTGGGTGACTATAAAGGTTCGGGGCGGATGATACCCCTTAATCAGAAGGTCGTCCACCGGAGAATTACCTTGGCAGCCAGAGAGGGTGAGTCCCACAAAGACCCCTACACGGTAGAGCGCCCCCACGGGTTACAGGGTTTCCCCCACCCGACCTCTCTTGTCACTGAGATTCCAGGTAGACCAGAATGGGGACCTTGAGCTCTTAAGTCTACCACTTTTAATTAAGTTCAAGGGGCTTAGGGTTTCACTTGAACTTTCAACCTTTTGAGTGCAAAGAGTGACCTAATTTAAAACTTGGTTGATCCAAGGGATCAACTTCACCTGTTAGTTCCTGTGAGAGCTTGTTAGGTCCTGTCTTTTAAGGTTCAAGTGACTTAAGAGCCAGTTTGCTTAGGGTTTCTCTTGATAGATTTTTTTCAAGCAATGGCTTAAGCACACTTCTTTTTGGGGGTTTTCAATTCTTGCTTAGAAGGTGTGTCTCTAAAATCCTAGCTTTGAGTATTAGGTTGGCTCTAATTGGTCCAGTTAGTTGTCTCCGGATTAGGTAACTTGGACTCAAGCAAGAAGGTTTTATCCCTAATTACCTTTAGTGGATATACAGACAGAATGTGTTGAAATTGAAAAACAGGCAACTCTTGTGATTTACTATGTATGAAAGACAGGTAACCCCTAGAATTCTTTTCTTTTTCTTTCTCTTTAGAATTTTAGGGGCTTAGAAGAGAAGATAGAAAATTACCTGTCCCTTGGTGTGATTGTTCTGCGGCTTCTTTGTTCCTTCTTGTTTTCCTGTGCCTGCACAACAAAAGAAGAGAAATTTAAATCAGCAGTAAATCAGAAATTGTGAATTAATAACTTCTAGAATGCCCGTTGCTCCCTGGCAACGGCACCAAAATGTCCGCACGGCTAGATCGTGTTTTAATAGATATCTAGTTGTAATATAGATGAACTCTCCGCGAAAATAAATAAAAATTTATAACTCGAGATTTAGAGTATCCCGAGGTCGAATTCAGGGAGCAAACTTTGATTCTAAAAGTATACAAATTCACAATTCACTATGCTACTTTACAAAAATTAAAGAGAGAGAGAGTGAACAAAAATCCTTCTCTTTTTTCTTTTTTTCTCTTTCTTTCTTCTCCTCTTCTCTCTTTCCTTCTCTTCTTTCTCTGCCTTTCCTTTTTCGAATGTCTGATTCTTCGAATCAGACACCTTATCTACTCCATTGCTACAGTGCGTCACAGCTTCTTCTCTTCTTTTTCTCCTTTTCTTTGTTCGACTTCCTTCTTTCTTCTTCCTTCTCTGCTGCAGCTCCTTCCTTCTCTTTGCTTCTTGAGCTGCTGCCCCTCCTCCTTCTTCTTCTTCAAGTCCTTCTTTTTCTGCCTTTGGCCAAGTCCTCTTCTTCTTCTTTGGCTCCTTCCTCTGCCTTCTTCTTCTTTCTTCAGCTGCTGCCCTGTGCGGCTAAGTGTCTTGAGTTCATCCTTCTTCCTTCTTCAGCAGCTGCAGCTCCTTTTCTTCTCTTCTGCTCCTCTCCTCCTCCTTTCTTCTTCTCCTGCTTCCCTGCACTTACATGGTTAGGCAAAACCTAACCCCTACCCGCCCCACGTCTCTCTCTCTCTCTCTCTCTCTCTCTCTCTCTTCGCTCTCTCAAAGCCAGCCGGGTAATCGGGTCAGGTTACGTGCGCCCAGGTCCAGGCGCACCGACGTGGGTGGTGTGTGAGGAGTGCAGGGTAAACGGGTCAACCAGGTCCGCGATGGTGTGGTCGCGGACGAGGCAGGCGGAGTGGGCGAGGGACCTCACCTCGTGTTACTTGAGGTGAATAGGCTAATGCACAAATTCAATTTAAGCGTCGCAGCGTACCTCTGAGTTTACGAGGTGGGACTAAATGTCCCACCCGCTTCGCGCGCGTTGCAGCAGCAGGTATTCCCTCTAATTGCGAAGCTGCAAGGGGTTGCGGCTTCAATTGGTAGACTGGAGTCGTGCGTGAGGTTGTTCCACGCGACCTAGGATATCCACCTGAAGCTGGTGAAGTCTGGAGCTCGCTTCAAGCTTGCTTCAAGCTCTGCTCCAATGGAGGAGGGGCGTCGGAACCTAAAAGCACCTAAACGGCCTCGCGGCCCTGTCAAAGCACTTGGGTAGCTTTGCCATGTCAAGGCGAAGGTGGTGTAGTGGGCGGCGTGGTGCGGGGGCACCTGTGTGAGCGTGCCTAGGGCACACTGTGTACATATGTGTGGGTGTGTTTGGGTGAGTGGAGTGGTGGTGTGAGTGAGGGGAAATGTTGAGTGGAGTGAGGGGATGCTTATGGACTTGTTGGCGAGGGGTGGGACGGCCTGTGGAGGTGGAGCGGCCTCGCTGGAGTTGGTGGCTGGAGGTGGAAATGGTGGTGGTGGTAGTGGTAGTCGAGAGATCGAAACTAAAAATTGATAAGGAGGAAATAAAGAGGGGAGAAAGAGGAAGAGCTTTTACCTAGCTAAGCGGACGAACAAGAGGAGATGGCGATCGGCTCATCTTTGTCGTCGCCGGAGTCGAAGGTGCCAGAGGAGGGGGCAGCGACGAAGAGAGGGGGTCGGAGAGTGCCAGCTGGTACGGCCTAGCGTGGAGGAGAATGGTGGAGCTAGCTCTGCCACTGGTATGGTGGTAGAGCGACGAGAAGAGGGAGGAAGGGTCTCCGGAAGCGTCAGGCTGTTGGTCGGAGTGAGGAGGGGACGAATCTGGAGTTCTCTGGCCAAATCGAGCTTGAAGCAACCGGCGGCCCCTGCCGCTCCTTAAATAGGCGCTGGCGAGGAGGAGAACTTAAGGAAGAAGCGTGGGTAGGCCGCCGAAGAATGGCTAGAAAAGAGACTCGTGCCTCTCATGCATTCGCACGAGAGGCATGGGCGTCGGCAGGGCAAGGGAGGGGGTCTATGTGGAAGTAGACATCGCAGGGGACCCCGCTCTCGTTTCTGGGGCCGGTCCCCATACCCTGCGCGGCACCATCCTCCGCGCAAAGTCTCCGGAGGCATGGGCAGCTGCTGCGGGTGGTAGAGGAACCGGCTTGCAAAGAATGAAGGGAAAGTTGAGGGGCGAAGTACAAGGGTTCAAAAAGTTAAGGGTCAAAACGTAATTCTTGAAGACAAATTTGTAAGGTGGGTCAAGGCAAACTTTCCTTAGGTCCAAATTTTGTTATAACCCTAATTTGGACCTAAGGAATCCAATGGTGAAGTTGGATTTTAGGTTTAACCATGTTCGACCAGTCAATTTGCACAAAAACCCAAATTAGGTCAACAATTGGGTATGATTCTCAATTTAGGTCAAAATATGTTCCAATGGCCAAATTGAAGGTTCTAAACTATAGGGGATATTTTTTAATGAATTTTAGAGGTTTTAATTAATTTTTATCTTGCCTGGAACCTTGTGAATTAGAGCAGATTTATTTTAGAGTTTTAGAATGTCATTTAATTCCTAGAAGCTACTATAACCCTTTTTAGATCAGATCATCCCACTTTCCTTCTTATTAAGCTCATTTGACCTGTGTTTAGACCCTTAGACATCTCGTTTGTGTACTGCATTGGTAAAATTACACTTTTACCCCTTGTGAGTTGCTTTATACTCAACTTTATAGTTCTTTGATTATGCTTTCCCTTAGGTTTTGTAGGAGCTTTTGTATACTTATTTAGGTCAAAATATGCTAGTTAGGGTTCATGATGAGCTTCTCATCGCAACACATCCATATGAACCAGGTCAAATGCGGCAACAAATGAACCAGAGGAAGAACTAGAGAGGCTAGCCCTGTGGTGCTTGCTAGGCTGACAGGCATCATAGGTGAGTGCAGTAATGGAGGGGATATGCAGTAGAACACGTCTAAGGCGATAAATGGGTAAATGGCCAAGGCAGTTGTGCCACTGGAGAGGAGATCCGGCAGAAGCAAGACCCTGAATAGCGGAAGCAACAAAAGTAGTACGACTCAGACGGTACACCCCATGTTCCTCACGCCCTTCACCAATCGTCTTCCCAGTGAATTTATCCTGCAAGACACAAGAGGACGCATAAAAAATAACTCGGTAGTTCAGATCTCTAGTGATACTGCTAACAAATAATAAACCTAATGGAAAATCAGGCGCATAGTAAACATCTATAAGCCTCAAGGTAGGAGATAAAAACATATCTCCCTTGCCAATAAGTGGCGAGTGTCTCCCATCAACCACCTATACTGTCCTGGTAGGTGTAACAAGTGCAAGCTGAGAGAAAGAACCTTTATCACCACATAGGTGCTTGGATGCACCAGAGTCAATCAGCCAGTCACCAGAAGATAAAAGAGATGACATACCAGTCGCAATAGCCTCTAAAGAAGTAGCCATAGCTGCAATGCCCAAAGTCTGAGAGGAGGAAGCCTGAGTCAAAAGAGCAATCTGCTGTCGCAAAGTTTCAATCTCAGTACGCAAGGAGCTAACATCAGAGGTAGTAAGAGCTGAATCTGGGATTTCAGCTGCCTGATTGGCCACTGGTGGTCTACCATGCTTCTGTCAACATGTAGCCTCAGAGTGACTAAGTCTAGTACAGTAAGTACATGAAGTTCTATTCCGTGTACAAGAAAAATGTCCACGTCCACAACCACGTGTAGGATAAGAAGTACCCCTGCCACGTCCAGGGATTGCAGCCAGTGCGGACAGCTGAGCAGTAGAATCAGTAGAAGGGGAACGCACTGTTACTTTGCTGAGTCTGCTATATGCTTCCTCCAGGGTAGGAAGCTCAGGAGTAGTGAAAATCTAATCTCTGGCTGCAGCATATTCAAGTCCAAGGCCAGCCAAGAAAAGAGAGACAACCAACTGTCTCCTGAAACTCCTCCAGGACTCGCAGGCACACCCTGGCAGGTAGGAGTGGTGCCTCTCCAACATTCCCTTCATAAGTGAGTAATATTGTGACAGCGTGCGCCCCTCCTAACGTAGATAGAAGAGATCATAAAAGACCTGAAAAATATGTGAGGAGTTCTTGGCATGTAAATAGGTATCACGTAAAAAATCCCACATCTCCTTTGCCGTAGTATAATACATGATCTCATCTCCTATTCTGGAAATAAATGTCTGCATCAGCCATGCACAAACCATGGCATTATCACTAGCCCAATTGGCATTTGTGTTAGTCTTATTTTTAGGCTCCAGATCGGTAAATATATGGCTCTTTTTATGACCCCTGATGGTCATAAGAAAGGTCTGGAATCACCACGGGTAGTTGGTCTTGTCCAACTTAACAACTGGACTAAAGAATGGGTACTTGAGTACCCCAGTGTCTGAAATAGAGCTCGAAGACACCCCGAACTGATCATCTAAAGCCATCTCCACAATCCGGAAGCCCCACTCAGGTGTTTAGGACCAAGAAACCATCCAGTAATCTGAAAATCGAGCAGATTCAGATCTGCATAGTTCCTAGGTGGCTTCCTTGAACAGATGTTAGCCTTACCTAGGTGTAAGGAGAACACCCACGGAGGCCGTGAATAGGTCTAGCCCCCTTCTTGCAACCAGAACAGAACTGCAGTCCTTAGATCAAGGCAATATGCCCCTCACTGATGCAGCAGGTGGTTGCACCACCGATCTCTGCCAACCAGCAGCCACTAGGACCTGCAGTGTCGACAGCAGCTCTTGTATGAGGTTGCAGCACAGCCGCAGTGCCGCTGCTGGGTCTATTGACCCTTACCGGAGCGCCTCTAGGTGGTGCTGGAGCTTCCGCGCCGTTGCAACCCCGTCATGAGGTCTAAATCGAGCCGCAGCACCACTGCCTCTAACCTCCAAGACCTTGCCAGAGCTCCGCTCGATGGTTCAAGAGCTTCCACGCCATTGCAACCCCGTCATAGGGGCTAAATCGGGCTTGAGCACCGTCGCCCCCGACCGCTAGGGCTCCTGCATGTGGTTGCGCGTTGGTTCAAGAGCCTTGGGGCTGCTACAGCCTCGTTGCAAGGCTGAACTGGGCACAGGGGCACCATCTTCAGTTGCTAGGTCACCTACGTGCGGCCGGAGGGCCATCGGAGAGTGTCGCCACCGCTAAGGAAGGAGGAGATGAGAACGAGATTTAGGTGTTAGGGTTTAGGAGGCCTTGAGGGGTAGGATACCTAGAGCTACGATCTAGGACCGGTGCTTTGATACCAAGTTGGTTGAAAGAGTTCAAATTTATTAGAAACCCTATGCCCTCTTTATATAGAGGGGGACCAAAAAGCTAGAAGTACATAAATGTTCCTGAGGGACAAGGGCTATTATAACCCTCACAATAAGACAGAAATAAAACAGGCTAAAATACACCAACATTTGTGAAGTGATATTTGGTTCAGAATTGAAATATCATCAATGATATTTGAAATATCATCTATGATATTAAAAATGATTAATTAATAGATTTATATTATATTTATTTAATATAAAAAAACTAATTCACCAATATACTTACAATCTTAAGGGTAAACATGTCTTTTTCCACTTTAACCTCCATTTTAACCCTATAACTAAGTAAACACCGATCTTTCACATCACAGGTTAATCCCAATTCCTAATCTCTGTTCAGTAAACATAAATAGGAGTTAACACCTTATCTCAAGTAAACACAACCCGAGGTTATCGCCATGTTGCAAAGATATTAACTTGTGTTAACTAATTCCTACCAAAAACTAACTCTTATTGAGTTAATTTTTAGATTTAGCTTTCTAATCAAACGCATGCTAAGTACGATGAGATTGTAAATTTAGTTTAGTTCTTCTGCATTAAATTTCTGGTGTGGCTTCGGTGAGTTGACTGCATGATAAATTTTGTAGAGAAAATATGAGAGGGAAGAAAAAAAAAAAGCGAAGAAGCCTAATATATGATTTATGACCGGGTCATGCTTAATGAGGGTGGAGATTTGAAAGCATAACTCGCAATACCTGGGGTCAATCTATGTAAATGATAATTTTCCCTTACTTGAGCCTATCTGTATTGAATGTTGGGTGGTTGAGTTCAGGCCCCATCCAAAAGAATGGATGTCAAATCTAACCTTACCCTACAAAAAAGAAAAATAAAGAAACTCTCTTCACATTCATTATTCTATTTTTTCACTTTATGTGAACCCATTAGTTGCGATGTATATCAGAACAACGGGAATATGGGAATAATGCACACATTTCCTTTCCTAGAAATAAACTTACGAAACAAAAGGGTCGTCTACAGGGTAGAAAGTATTTTTCAACGGATAGAAACGTTACAGTGTCATTTGGCAAGAGGAATAAATTTATGAAATAAATAAATAAATAAAAATAAAATGTTATAAAATAAAGTGATTAATTTATTTGTAAGATTTGCATCCTTAATACAATGGAAGTGGTCAGATGACTAAGTGGAATCAAATAAAGGTTAAATCCACTTTACCTTTTTTTTAACTTGCTTATCAAGCACCTCTAATTCTCAAAGATAACTAATTAGAACTGCTAAAATCAAAAATTAGGACTGCAAAGCTGAATCAGTCCAATCACCTCCAAACTCTAGTGGCACGGGCTATTCTATATATATATATATATATATATATTTCCAACACGGAAGCAGAATAGTTTGGGTGGGCCGTGCTGAAGTAATATAGTCAATTGGGCAAATTTTTAGCTAAAAAGTGACGAGGGTTTACCGTCGAGTGATCGAATGGGGTTTATTTCTGTGGCTGTGGAGAGAGGTCTCTAATTCCGTCACGTCTTCTCCATTATGTGAGCTCCAAACGCATGTGTCGTAGAAATTTCTCTCTTGGCCATTACACCCATCACTATTAAGCCATGGCCTCAATTCTCCAAACCCGACGACAAACCACCTAAAGCCAACAACACGCATCCACCCACATATCTCTTTTCTCAAATTTTCCATGGATCTATTAATACGACGTTTTGTCTTATCCGAATTTTGAAATTTTCTTAAATTTTTTCTGACATCTAAATTTCACCTTATGTTTGACCATGTACAGTAATTTTAGCCACGTGCACAGGTATTTTAAGAATTATTGCAAAAGATCCATAGGAAATTAACTTGTATGCATTCATGTACATTTCTTGAAACATGTTACATTCAAATAAAAGGGAGAAAAGTTTCAAAAAAGTTGTGGGGGTGCTTTTTGTTCAAAATTCATCAAATTAATTCTACACCTACTACAGTCGTCTCCATCAATCTTTATAACGCATTTAATTGCAAAAGCGATGTTGATGGTGTAACCTACAAAGATGGTTTTCAATCATCTCCACAGTCAACGGTGAAAATCGATAACCATTGCTGTGGGTCCTTTCACACCGATTCAAAGGTATATCTTTCATAAATTTAGCTTCCCATTTGGTTTATGTTTGCAGTTTCCAAAGAACCAAGCATCCTCCTCTTTCGAATAAGATAAAAACAAAGTATTGGATTGACATTAGCAGTCGGCAAAGATTGGGAGAAGAAAGACCTTCCGCAGAGTACTTAAGACAAGCTGAAAATTGCCTCTTTACTAACCTTATGAGAAGATCAACTTGTGTAGCAAATTGGAAGAGGATTGACACCAACAAATCATCGATCGCACTCGCTAGGTGCATTGTATTGCCCTTAACATAAGAAGCCCACACAAAACTCTCATGACTAAAATCATGATGTGATTCGTTTAACTGGTACACTAGATCGATGTCGACTCTCTACAAGATTTTGTCGACTCTCCTTCTCATTGTTTGCATTGGACGATATCTCCTATTTTGAAGGGATATCCCCCCATTTACCTTGGGGAATTTGCGAGCCTGTGTTTGTCTGAAAACACTGGTTTCATCCAACCCATGTTTGAGGTCAAAATGGCCAATGTTGTATTCTTATCCCCTACATCAACCCCTCCGTACAGGGAGAGCTCTAATCACCAAATCCCTCTTTTACCTCCGTCCTCTCCCAATCTCTCTACACCCGATCTCCCCCAATCTCCCCTAACCTATTTGTTCTCCCCCGTAACACCATCAATGCTTTGGTGATCCAGCAACGACTTTAATAAGTCTCCATCTCTCAAGAATGCAAACTCCACCTCATCGATTAGGTGATCCCTAGGGCTCAATGACCTTGCCAGTGTAAGATGATTCCGTCAACTTAGTGGCACGATTGCTGGGGTGCTCAACTAGGGTTGTTTGATGAGAGGGTGGAGGGAGGGGTTGTCGAGGTGGGATAGGTGATGGAGGAAGCAGTGGTTAGGGATGGAAGTTTCGGTAAATCCGACAAAAACTAAAAAGAATGGGTAAAATCTGTTACGACTCGATTCCTGAATCTCTACAGGACACGAGAATCGAACCGACTAGACTGATCCCAAGACCTAGTCGTCCAACGAGAAAGAACCAAAAAGCAGTAAGTAAACCACATTCATCATGCAAGTAACTAGTAGTAACAAAAGTACAGCAGTAAAGAAAAGAACTACTACAGTACACACTGCCACAACAGTAGAGAATTAAAAACAGGTACAGAAATATGAAGTTTACAACAAAAGAGCACAAGGTGCAACAGAAATACTCACTACTACAGAAAAACGGTACAACAAAAGTACAACTACTGGGCTCTACTAGGCCCAGCACCCTCCGCAGCCGTAGGCTTTGGCTGCTCAACACCTAATCCTGAAAAAGGTGACAAATATGACACGTCAGCGAAACGTCGAGTAAAGTGGCAACCAGCTAGCTAAGAAAACAGTAAAGGTGGATAAGTAGCTGTTGTTTTTAATTTCTTTCTTTATTTCTCTATTTACTCTTTCTTGATTTATTTCTCAGGTCTTTCTCTTGATCTCGAATGTTCCTCGTGGGAACGATCTTGATTGCAGTCTTTTCCGAAAAGTAGAAGTAGCACATGGTGCTCTCCTGACCAGAAGAGTCCCCCGTGGTGGTCCTACCCTCAGTCAACCATCCCAAGGTCATTGACAGGCGTAACGGTGACTAGGGCACGCGCGATAAACGCACGGGTAACTACCCCGCACTAACACGCGGTCAGTCGTTTCCGTTAAGGGGTGCGCCCAAAGCACAGCACGGAACCAGTATAGGGCAGAGCCCTCTCAGTAACAGAAGTCTACCTCCTTCACAGTAACCAAACAGGGGACTCGCCCCTCCACAGTCCGCGCACCCTCGCCTGACTACCCTGGTTTGCCCAGTGGGCCTAACAAGTCGATGTAGGACGGCTAGCTGAACCCCGTGCCTCGTGGGGTGGCTAGCTCTCTCCCTACACTAGCAGCTCTCCTCGGTACGGTGTACGCGAGGGCCAGAAAGTCGGTGCAAAGTGGCCAAACTCACCCCGGTCTCGACCTCAGGGTGGCAAGTTCCCCTCTACACTAAGAGGTAATATGTGCTCTCTTTGGTACCACATACCCAAGAGACAACACACTTTCCCGTTTACTTTTCCAGTTCCATTCCATTTATTTCCAGGAGCTCTACTCCTAATTCCCGTAGGGTTAGTGCTCATGTTTCCCCAGGCCAAGCCATACTAGGTTTTATCATTTCAGGATTATTCGCATATAGTACGTATTTCCAACATTCAAACTTCTTTTCCTTTCCAATTTATATACAAGCAGCTCGTATTTAATCTCAACCAACAAAATTTACATGCAACAGTTACAAGCAACAGTACTCTATATTTCACATGCAGTTGTTATCCAATTACAGGCAATTATCATTATTCTATCTACTTATCCAAGACTGCAATTCAGGCATTCAAGACATTCGTTTCAATGTTTCTGTTCCTAGGATTCATGCCACACCCTAGGATCTATCATTCAATCTAGTTTTCAGGTCCTAGGATTCATACCATACCCTAAGATCTATCATTCAATCTAGTTTTCAGGTCTTAGGATTCATGCCATACCCTAGGATCTATCCTTTACTTCAGATATATATTAATGTTTGTAATTAACTAAGGGAAGCCACTCTACCCGCAAAATCGGGAGTAATGGGGGCGTGATCGGCAGGTCCATGTGCCTCCGCAACCCCCAAGTCCACAACAGAACAAGGTCCTAACACAAGGATCAATCGCAAGGAACCACTCAGAACAGGATAAAAGTATTTCAAACAAGTAGAGGAACTAATTCTGAGAAGAACGGAATCTTAAATGCGAAAATCGGACCTCAAACGGATCCTAAAAGGGTCAAAAACGACAATTCTGACTCAAATCAGACGTTTGGAAAATCTGCTAGATGTGTTCAAAAGGGGTCCAAGTCATACCTCACTATGCGCTGCTCCTCAGACATCCAGAGGTCCTGTTGAACCATCTGGACCTAATTCCAGACGTCTGACCACCTCTCCGGATGTCTGGAGACACTCTCCGTCGTCTGGTGACTCACCCAGACGTCTGAATCACGTGGGAGGGCATGTCCCGCGCCTTCCCGAAGTGAAACCTGCACACGTACGCAAAACTCTCAACACGGCATGAAACAGAACTTTCGGCGGAATGGCCTGGATGGCCATATCCACAAAAGGAAGGAGAGGAGAAATTTCGTACCTCTTAGTCGTCTGGAGCTCCCTCTAGACGTAGCCTGCGTCGTCTGGATGTAGGTCCAAACGTCTGATTCTGGGAAAAATCCCAGAATCAGAAGCTCCTTTGTCCTCTTCCCACTGCACGCGGCCATGCTGCGCAGCCGCTTGTCCGCTGCTCGAGCTGCAGCAGCACCAGGGGAGATCTCCCCAGCACGATGCTCCTCTGCGCGCACGTCGGGCGACCCCGAGCTGATCCGGCGGGCTCTCTCTCTCTTTCTCGTGCGCTCTCCCTCTTCTTCCCTCTCGTTGCACCTCTCTCTCCACACCACACCTGGCAGTAGCTGCTGCCCTCGCTCTTGCTCTCACGCTGGAAGGAGGAGACAGTGGGGTGGTGAACGAGGGAGAGGGGAGGGGTATTTGAAGGCGTGGGGGAGGCGTCTGCAGGTCGGCGAGGGGAGAGAGAAAAAGAAGAGGGCGGCAATTTCAATCTATGCGCGACACGTGCGCAGATTCGCTTTCGTACGCACGCAAAAATTAATTTCCAGACGTCTTAAAGTGGTTTTGATGCCTCGGGTCTCAACAAAATCCAACCTGAATTTAATTGGATTCAAGTATGGACGATCAGGCTTGGATATTGGTATGGGTATGAATCTATACCCGATTAGTCAACCCGATTATTCAACCCATACTAGAATAAAATCCTCACTTATCGGGGATATATAAGTCCAACCTTAAGTCCCTCATTCCTCCATCCCTAATTTCCCTCATGATTTCCTCCATAATTTTGAAGGTTGAAAATGCTTCCAAAGTTTCTATTGAATATTTATTTTAGGGATGCGGATTTTTTGTTTGAAAAGAACTTATATTTAGTCTTTCTTTGTATTTTTTGTATTTTCGTTTTTGATGTATTTCCCTTAAAGGTCCCTTTTTGTAATAATTTTAGTGAGAACCAATAATATTAGAGTAACTCAATCTCTTATGTTTTGAGTTTGTTAAAAATAAATAATTAATAAATTATGTTATAAATTTTTTTTACTCTAATTTAGCATGATTTAATTATAAGATAAATTTATAACTAAATATCTGATGGATAAATGAATATCCGATGAGTACATTGATATCGGTATGGGTTTGGATTTTTGTATTCGATAAATAAATGAATAAGGTATAAGTATGAATTTTGTAAATAATTATGGATATATGTATAGGTTTAGTCAAATCCGACTTAAATCTGACCCATTTACATCTCTAGTTGTAGTTGGTGGAGGCAAGGAAGCTGAGATGTCGATGTGCTCGGGGCCTCTTGCATGCAATAGGGGAAGGCGAAGGGGGTAGCACCGAGGGGTAGAGGAGAGGCAGATCAGCGAGGTTGAGGAAAGTGATGGAGGGAGATGGGGAGAGTTCATCCACAGTAGATAACAAGATCAGTGGGATAACATGGAGTTCTTTTTTCTAGCGTGGTGTAGTAGTTTTCTTCTTTTTTTTGCAAAGGGAGCTTTCATTTATAGGGGTTGAAACCATACAAGTGATGCAAGGATAGAGGGGGGAATGCCGTCATCCTACAAGGGGAAGAGAATTGAAATAAAAAATTCGACCTAAGTCTAAAACAAGATAAAAGAAGCATCACAAAATAGAGTTCAAATAGTGATCGGGAAACCAACCACCACAACATGCTCGTAGATATGACAGCGCTACTAAGATAATCCTTAGTCATCAGTGTTAACGGGAAATCTGACCAAAGCCGGGCACCGAAGTATAGTCCAGGCAATCTCGGTCGTAAAAAGTACAGATTCTCGCATGTTCCTCAAAATAAACCCCCAAAGGTAACATCGTCATCCCCCAAGGGGAGCAAAACCCAACAACCCCTAAAGGGGAACATCAACGTCCCCCAAGGGGAAAAGCAAAATCAATAACATAACTAAAACAAACATCAAAATGGTCAAACCAACACAGTACCCAAACAACTACAAATGAGGCACGACCACAGCGTTTATCAACCTGCCCCTCGAAACAAAAGGGATGTTGTTCAGGTGCATGCCGACCGTAGCTCACCGACCACACCACCAGCGGAGCCCTGCTAACCGTCGGAACGCCTCCGCGCATGTTGTCGTTCTTGCAGCCAACGAAACCTCGACGAAGATCCACCCCAACATCGCTCGGTCATCGATTGGAAGCGCTAGCCGCCAAGCCTCAAACGAGGAGCATCAGCCGGCGCAATCGTGTCGCCCATCGCTGGTTGCTAAATGCCGCACACGCCGTCGCCACACCCAAGAATGACCTCCTCCCACCGTGCATGTCATCGTCGATGCCAAAGGAGAGACCCAAGGGGGAAAGGAGCAAAAAATCGTAGGGAAGGGGGGGTGATCAGCCTCCAAGAAGCCGATCAAGGCTCAACTTTCATACCGACGGCCTCTCTCACAGAGAGGGAGAAAGGGGAATCGGAGCCGAAAACAATGTGATGCAGTAGTTATAAATCAACGTTAAGGCTATAAGGGGCGATAGTGTTTTTCTGTTTTATTAAATATCGACAAATAGCTTCCGATAAATATAAGTTTAAGGCCTAGTTTATTTAGAGGGTTAACCTCCATTTACTTGGCTACTTAACCTCTCATTTATTAACCCAGGTTTAGCAACTTTAACACGGATTTGTTTAACACTAGTTTCAACTTGTGTTAAAACTATAAATCACTTATGTCTCTGACATCTCTCATATTTTATATGCTTAACACCACTATCACGTAAACACAGTAAAGGTTAACACCATAACTTAACACCAATTCAAGTTAACATAAACTAATATTAACACCACACCGCAATTAAACACAATTACAGATTTACATCAATTTTACATTTCTTAACAATACTTTCCTAATCCTTCAAGTAAACTAACCTTAAATAATTAACATTTCATAAATTTACAAAATAAAAAAAGTTCTACTGCCACAACTTTTAAATACCTAGAATAATTTCCTCTATGATCTCTGACAAGAAAGATATGATGTAAGATATATGGTGTAACCTTTTTTTTAATTGTTCTTCCAAAATTTGCTTAGGCTAATATTTTGTCCTTTCGTTACAAGAGTTGAATCTAATGTAAATTCAGCTAAACATATTTATTTATTGCTAGAGTTCTCTAGACGATCAACGAATTAGTATAATTGCTCATGCATATCAAATAGATGCAAAAGGTATTTTTGCTTTTGATTTGGTTGGTTGATCCCCTCGTCATGTTAGGAATGAGAGTCAAATGATAGGTAATAAACTTCATTAACATTGAATGTAATTGCAAGTAATAAAAATGTACTATAGTTATCTATCTAGGCACCTATGTAGGTCCAAACTAATATTTTTTGTGAAGATATACTCAATGATTACAAGGTAGAATAGCAGTATTGGTAATACCAAATGCCCTCAAATCAAAACTAAATTTTATCAATGATTCGAAACAATCAAGGGACAGACCTTTGGAGTTTGCATTGATCTCCATGTCTCAAGAGTACATCAAAAGTGGAAGCTATTTATTTAAATTAATGTGTTAGTATATCAAAAGTAGAAAATAATTATATCTATTAAAAAATAATTAGCCAACTATCATAACCGTCAAAATAAGGGTAAAATTGTATTATGGGAATTTATTCCTTCTAACATTTCCTAATTTCAAATAACATCCTACTTTCTTATCCTTGGATTATCCGCAACCTATCCCCTATTCAAATAAATGTTCCCACGGAATCATCTCGGATTTCAAGTAAACACCAATATATAAGGTATATCCTCTCTTCGCAATTTTTTCTCGCAGGACCGTCGGACCTTCTGCGTGCGAGCATTGCTACCCTAAATCCGCATTCAAGCCCATTAGGACACCAACGACCTCCTTCATACTCGGGCGGTGCTCCGGATCCGGGTGGCAACAAGCCAACCCCAGCTTCACCACCAACTCCTTCTCCAATGCCCCTCCCCCACCGCCGCCGGCCGCCGCCACCTCCCCGACCCTCCCCTCGACATACATGCCCCTCGCCCACTCGACCAGCACGAAGTCCTCTTCCTCCACGCTTTCCCCCACCTCTAGCGCCCTCCTCCCGCTGCACACCTCCAGCACCACCACCCCGTAGCTGTACACGTCGCTCTTCTCCGTCGGCGTCGCCAGCCTGGCCAGCTCCGGCGCCAGGTAGCCCAGGGTCCCCACCACCCTCGTGGTCCCCACCTTCTCCCCGCGCCCGTACATCTTCGCCAGCCCGAAGTCCCCAATCTTCCCCCTCATCTCCGCATCCAGAAGTATATTGCTGGGCTTCACGTCCCGGTGCAACACAACCTTATCCCACCCCTCGTGCAGGTACAGCAGCCCCTCCGCCACGTCCAGCAGCACCGTCTTCTTTCCCTCCCAACCCAACAGCGGCGGCCGTCTCGGACTCGGACCCTCCTCTACCACCTTTGGGAAGACCCACCTGCAGAGGCTCCCGTTGGGCATGTAGTCGTACACGAGCATGAGCTCGTGGCCCCTCCTGCACCACCCCCGCATCTGGACGAGGCTCCGGTGCCGCAGCCTCCCCATGCTCGACACTTCCGCCATGAACTCCCTCACCCCCTGGTTCGACTCGTGCGACACGCACTTCACCGCCACCTCCGCCCCGTCCCCCAGCACCCCCTTGAACACCCTCCCGAAACCCCCGTGCCCAAGTAGGTTCTCGTCGGCGAACCCCCCCGTCGCCTCGTAGAGGTCATCATACGCGAACCTCCTCGGCCAGAACTCTAGCTCCCACTCCTCCACCTCGTCCTCGCCAGTCTCCTCGCGAAGGCCCCCCACCTGCCTCCTCCTCCTCCTCCGCAAGCGGTAGCAGTAGAGAGTCAAGACAGCGCACGCAGCGACGAGCGCCGCGGCACCGGTGGACAAGCCGGCGATGGCCCCGGGGGAGAGAGTGGGGGGTCCACTCGACGGCGGGTTCGCGAAGACAGGGAGGTTGGTGGTGTTTATATCTCTCGCCGGAGCTCCGGTGTCGGTGAAGCTCCACGCCAAGATCCTTTGCTGCTCGACCCACGTGACCTTCGACGCGGAGAATCCCACGTACATCTTGGGGGAGAGGTAGTTGGCGATGTCCGGGTTGGTGTAGTTAATGAGGGGCCGAGTGGGCTTGTGGGTCACGTCGGCTGGTGCGACGGTGACCTCGATGCGGGAGTTGGGGCCGTCGAAGTCGATCCAGGCGCGGACGTTTCGGCCGCTCCTCATGTCGAGGCGGCGGAAATCGTCGGAGGAGGACGAGGAGTTGGGGTAGTACCCGGCGGTGGCGGTGACGGAGGACTCGATGTAGTTGAGGTCAATGCCCACGTGATTGCCGTCCGGGTCGCCGAACTCGGGGTTGCGGCCGGTGTCGAACTCGACGGCGACGAGTGGGTAGGCGACGCGGCGGGTGGAGTTGGAGAAGAGGCCGAAGTATTGGCTGGAGAGGGCGTTGGGGGGTCGGGTGGTGTTGCAGAGGACGAAGGCAAGGCCGAAGCCCGGGGTGGAGACGTCGGCGGGGAGGATGGAGAAGACGAAGGAGGTGGAGAAGGAGGTGGAGATGGTGGTGCTGGTGGTGTTGGTGGTGGTGTTGATGGTGAGTTGGGTCTGGTGGAAGGCGCGGCCGATGGAGAATTCGTTGGTGTCGTTGGTGAGGACGACGACGGAGGAGGAGTGGTGGGCGTCGTCGACGAGGAGGAGGTCGCGGGGGGAGAAGGAGTTTAGGAGGAAGTCGAGGGAGAGAGATGGGGTGGTGAGGGAAATCAGGAGGAGGAGGAGGATGGAGGGGAGTGTAGAGGGTGGAGGAGGTGAAGGAGGACTCATTTGTGAGCCGTTCGATTGTTTGTTCCTCTCCCTCTCCCCCTCTCTCTACTAGCAACGAGTTGGTGGGTCTTAGAGTAAAAAGGAGTTCGAAGGAAGGAGGGACGAAGTTGCGTAACGACGGATGATGGATTTGGAGGTATTGACTTTTGGTGGTTTGTTCTCAGCATGGGCATTTGGACTTCGATTTTTTATTTTTTATTTTTTTCTTTTTCTTCCCTGTCTAATGATCTTATGGCCCACTCTGCGTAGGTTTAAAATTTAAGATCTGATAAAGTTGTAAAGAGATATTAGCGTGTGAAATAAAAAAAAAAAAGTTAGTAGATGTGGATATGATAGTTTAATTAATATGTTATTTATTTTTATTTTTATTTATAATGAATAAAAATTTAATAGTTGAGTTGATGTTAATTTATGAAATTTTATCTTTATTTGCCGTGTAAGTGGATTAGTTGGAAGAAGTGTTATGGGTGAAGATGATTCGATATGTAATATTTTGATAACTTTTATAGAAGAGTTAACCTCGTTCACTGTCTATGTACTATAACTTGCAAAATGGATACGTAGGATAAGCCTCCTCTTAAAATTGCACTAAACAAAGCCTTAGGTCCCTTAGTTAGGAGCTTTTGAGCAATTGCATCTCAATGCAAATGAAGGATTGGGAGCGATGAGTGGAGAGTTGAATTACATCTAGAGCACATTTGTTGTTTTCGTCTGCAAGCTGGAAAACTCTTATGAGTTTCAACATGTAAGTTCTTGAGTTGTGCATTACAAATGTGGTGATCGTTCTATCGAGGGATCTGGCGATGTCTTGGTGCCTCTTTTTGTAGTCATTCTAGGTGTTGGTTTGGGGTGATGATCTCATCACCATTGAGGGAGTTATTCTTTGTTTCACTAATCCCTATAGTTAAAAGGGGTTAAGATTACTCAAGTAGTCTCGACCCTATCTTATTAGATTTTACTTCGGTACACTTTTTGTTACAAAGAAGTAAAATCTTAAGGCCTAATTTACTTAGAGGGTCTGTTTACTTGACTGCTTAAACCATCATCTAGTAATTCAAGTTTAATCACTTTAATACAAGTTTGTCTAATACGAATTTCAACTGGTGTTAGCCAAATCCATGTTAAAATCGTACACCACTCATTCCTCTGACAACTCTCATATTTTATATTCTTAACATCATTACCAAATAAACGCCACAAAAGTTAACAACACAACTTAACACCAATTCAAATAAATACAAATTAATGTTAATACTACTCTGTGAGTAAACATAATTGTAGGTTAATACTAATTTTATATTTTTTAATACTACTTTTCTAATTCCTTAAGTAAACCAGTCCTAAGAACTAATTTAAAGAAGAGTTAATTAATCCAGGATTCAAAAGTTGGAATATGAGATATCCCCCCACTTTCATTCACATAAGAAGAGACGAAAAGGAGATATCTTATGCTTTATTCGTAACTAAAATATCCCACCAGGTAATGGGAATGAGGGGTCAAGGGACAACCCCAACCAACACGGGAATTGATCATGCGATAACTATAGTTTTGATGAGGTATTCGTTAGGAGGTGTGTGGTTGGTAGATTAAATGAATGTGTGCTGGATTAAATATTTAACCTGTCAATTTATCCTTCATTTACGTCGAGTTAAGTATATTTAATTCGTGATAAAATTATTCTATTATCTTTATAAAATAAATAACTTTAAATTGTTAAAATATCTAAATTGATTAATTTACTTATTATATTATTTATTATATATTTTCATTTATTTTACAAATTTATTCCTCTTAAGAAATGATTCAGAAAATTTCGTGGAACTTGGAGGTGTTACTTGCGTAACCTCGCCGCGACGTTGAAGCCCTCCCTTGGGCTCATCTGGTGGGGAATGTGCCAGACTTTTCAACGAGAGAAACTAGTTAAGAAAAGAACATCCAAAGAAAGGAAGTGAAACGTTCATGTTATAGGCTCCAACACGACGAAAACCGATGACAGGAGGAAGTGAACGAATTAGATCTTCCAACGAGACGAACAACATTAAAAAAAGAATATATAAAGGAGGAAAACCGCTTATTGACAAGTCAAACTGCACAAGTTCCAACGGTCTTGTGTCAGCGTGGGCTCCACCACGGGAAAATCGACAACAAAATGTGAAATTCCCAACAGCCTTCCTGTTACGTCAGTAATAATTTAAGATCATGAACTTTTGTTTAACAATAACAATTTCGTTGGAGTGCGACGATATTTTTCTCCCATCCTGTACTCATCCTTTTACCAATGCCCTCACCTTACCGACTCACGGGTCCAATGTGTCGGTCCTGGAATCTGATGATCTCACGTCTGTGTCTGTGTTACGTTCCGTCCGTGATTATCCTTACAAGTTACCTCACAAGATGTACCCAAGAGAGAGAGAAGGAGAGATGATAGAAGTCCGCACTCACAGCACTCACCCTGCAAGAAGAAGAGGGACGACACAGCAAAGAAAAGAAGTCACGCTCTGAACCCCTGCGTCACTGAAAATAACCCACATGATACTTTGGGCAGAAAGTCAGAGGACGCAGGGGATTGGGTATGACTTGGTAACCCTGACGTTTGAGAATCCAAATTTCCATCCTCTGGTAATAATTTATTAACAAAATAATTAATAAATTAAATTAAAATATCAAGATGATTCATGCCACAAAAGAGTTTGATATCTAAATTAATTTTTACCTGAGTTGGAGCTCAGGTAGACCGAAGCAGAGGTTAGGCGTGCACTCACGTGTGATCCCAACCTCTCTCTTATCCTTTACTACATAGGTGAAGGGAATCAAAGTCCTTTTATACCCGTGTGACACTGAAGTTTACATCCAATTTTCTTTAATTTTAGCATGAATTTCTAATATCATCATCCTATATCTACATCTCAATTGATACATTAAGCTTCCTAAAATCAATGGTTATCTCTTTGAAATTAAATTTTTTTAAGTCTCATTTGATAGGGAAAATAAATTTATGGAATAAGTAAAAGAATAGGAAAGAAATGAAATAAATGATGGAATGAGTGAATCAAATTATTTAGACATTTTGATGAGGTAAAGTTAAAATTATTTCATAAAGAATGTAAAATAATTTTATCCCAGATTAAATCTATTTAACCTGACGTAAATAAGGATCTAACACAAATCTACTCAATCCGTCAACTAAATACCCCATTTTAGAAAATAATTATGTAGAGAGCGCTCGAGGTAGGCACGAGGCACGGACTAAAAGATAGCTACAAACAATTAAGGAAGTTGCTCGATCAGGTCATCAACCAATCGATTATGCTGAGGTAAATGGGATGAGGGAACCAATGCCAATCACGTTGAAAGCACTGACCGAACTAGGAACTGGCGGTGGAGTACTTTTGGAATCCAACTGTACGCGTTCTTTACCATCATCAACGTCATGTTATCGGAGCCAAGGCGTTGGAATTCAATGCGTCAATGCGTTAGATCTTCACTTCAGGAATTTTTGTTCTTATGTGCGAACGCGTTCTTAGCATGATCCAACAAAGAGGTATTTATATTATCCAAGTTCTTTTTGCGTAACTTGGCTTCTCGTTGTAACCAAGTCTACTGTAAAATCTTAGTATGACTGTTATAAGATTAATTCGTTGGAAATAGGCTAATGCATTACTTGAGCTTTCATTCGTTGATTTTAATTGATCCATAATGCTTCTGTGAGATTGATAAGAAAAACAAATGGAATTAACTTCAACCCCCTCTTCCTAATTCAGAGAAATCAATTAAACGTGAATGCCCAAATGTTTTACAAGGATGTTAGCTAGCATTTGAATTGCAACTTGTAGTTTATCTTGCAGAAAATGTTCGATCCATCAAGGCATCAGGGGATGGATGGATGGAGATCAATTTCCTAAGGCACCCCACTACAGAGCTGGCCGATGTATATGTGGGTGCCTCTTTAAGGGAAGTTGGCTGAGGATGGATGGATGGATGGAGTTGCAACTTGAATATTTTGATGAGGTGGGGGAGGAGGTAGGGAAGAAAGTAACGTTCTTGCCTTTGGTATAAGTTTGCTTCTGCTCATCGCGCTAACAAATAGAATTGCCTTCTTTTCCATTGGAAATATATAGCAAGGTGAGATGACCAATTGTTCAAGTAACGCTGCAGAAAAACCAAAAAAAAAAAAAAATCGACGGCATTCCTTTAGCGTCACCATAGGTCAAATAGACGTCGCTGAAAACACGTAATTTCTTGCACTTCTCAGAAACCGATCAAAACACAGAGATTCTTTACAATGATTAGAAGCGCAAGTACCGACAGCTACCAACAACTTTCGCAATATTAATGCTGTGTGTGCAAAATTTGAAGTTGAATCCCCCATCGCCTAAAAAGATCTCTACATTTCATAAGGTGTTCGGGTCGTCGCCGGATGAGATCCTCGTTGAAATCAAGCTTCCCGAGCTACTTGAGGGCCGACGGAAGATGCTGCTTCGGGTTGAGGTCAATGGACTTCGACTTGGCAGAGAAATGACAAAATAACATGCGTTTAATTGTCTGTGCAGGGGAAGGCATACCTGCCTGAGAGGATTACGGTGAAATCTAACGCGCTCGAAAATAAATAAATAAATAAATATATATATATATATATATATATATATATATATATATATATGTTTTCATGTAAATTAAAAGTATTAAATTAAGTAAGTTAAATATGATTTAATAAATTTTAAAATAAAATAAATAATAAAAAAATATAATAGTACAAACAAATAAAATGAAAAGAAATTAAACTTTACTTCGATAAAAACTTTCATTAAATATTTTTCTTACAAAATGTATCAATACCGATGCGTCTAGGTCTGACGAACTCCTTTCGAGATACGACGGTCCACCTTCAACATTCGATATACTTAGATCTTGAGTGTCCGTGAAAACCACCTTAGGAGAACGAAGTCGAGTTAATTAGTTGATCTACCAATTAATTGGTTTAATAAATTAAAAACCTCTCATGGACCACTCTCAAACTTGTGAAAGTTCGACAAAATCAATTTGAGCTTTTTTCTATTAATCTCACGTCGAACGAACGCACCAAAAAAGAGAGATAAAAACGAAAGAGGGAGAGAGAGAGTGGTGAAAGCTTTTTGAAGGTTCCTACAAGAGGAGGTGAGATATGCGGGATATAATAATAAAATGCGGAAGAAAAATAAGCAATCTCACAAAGAAAGAAATCACACAATATGCACAAGTAATTTTAGGTGGAAATCCAAACCGTATGAAAACCACCACTTAACCCTCTCGGGTTAGGATTTTCCAATTGACTAAGTCGATCAAATCCACTAACCCAGTCACTTAAACGAGGATGACTGAACCTCAATACAATAACACTACTTTGAACGAGGGTAACGTGCTTCAAACCCCTCCTCTTCACGAGGAGTATTTAGTCTCTCGATGGAGACGGGAATTCGCAAAACAAATACTCAACCAAAGATAGTAAAATACAACAATCTATAGAGCCGCAAAGATTAAAACTTAGCTACTATAAGAGTTAGGAAACTTCCCTTTGGCGGAAGAACGTAGACTTGATGCGGGTGCGTGAACTGCACAACAGCACAACAATGTTCTCGAAATCGACAACGGGAGAGCGTGTGCACAACGAATGTGGTGCTCTCAAACTGTGTGAGATGATCTTGGAAAGCAACAACACTTCTAAATGATCTTCTTCTCTAGGACACAATGTATGTAGAAATAGTATAGCTTGGTGTGTTTTAACAAGGGAGGGCTACCCGTCTATTTATAGGTGGCCTAAAAAGGCTCAGGAAGGCTTTGGAAGCCTAAGGTAGCCGTTGAGGATCATCCCAAGGCAAAACAAGCCGCAATCAAAATCATTAATGATTCTGACAGGGTCATTAGACATCTGGGCAAAAGATCAGACGTCTGGAAGTCACTCTTAAAACATCTGGGAACTAAGTCAAGTGTCTAATTCTAAACAGGTTCCCTTACTGACTTTCATCAGACCTAAATAGGGTTCTAGTGTGAATTAATCAGACGACGTACAGGACGTCTGGCACTAGGTCTAGACGTCTGGAAATAAATTTTACTGCGAGAATGGATTTCCCAAGGTCCAAACGACTATATTAGTCTAGAAAAGCAATTTTGGGTCAGTCGAGGAAAAATAGTCTGGAGTCCTCTAAGAACGTTGATGAAAACCTCATCATGAACCCTAACTAGCACATTTTGACCTAATTAATTGTACAAAAACTCCAACAAAACTTAAGGGAAAGTCTAAATTAGGGGATTGCAAATCTGAGTATAAAATAATTCACAAGGGGTAAAACTGTAATTTCACCATTGCAGTACATAAATGAGATTTCTAAGGGTCTAGACATAGGTCAAATGAGCTTAATAAAAGAAAACATGGGATGCTTTGATTAGGAAAGGATTATAACAAAATCTGCGAATTAAATGACATTCTGGAACCCTAAACAAACCCGCTTTAATTTACGAAGTTTCATGTAAGATAAAAATCAATTAAAGCCCCTAAAATTCATGAAAAAATATCTCCTAGGGTTTAGAACCTTCAATTTGACCATGGGAACCTATCTTGACCTAGATTGAGAATCATACCCAATTTTTGACCTAATTTAGATTTTTGTGCAAAATGTCTGGTCAAACATGGTCAAACTTAAAATCCAACCACACCATTGGATTCCTCAAGTCCAAATTAGGGTTATACCAAAATTTGGACCTAAGGAAAGGTCGCCTTGACCTACTTTACAAAACGGTCCTCAACAATTACTTTTTGACCCTTAGCTTTTTGGACCCTTGCAGATAACCCTCTATCTTTCTCGTCTCTTTCCTCAGACAGGTTCTTCTGCCCCCGCACTGCGCAGGCCATACCTCCGGCGACTTTGCGCAGAGGATGGCGCTCCACATACCTGGGGAGCGTCCCTGGACTTGAAAGGAGGATTCCCTACGTTGTCCTCTTCTGCATGGACCTGGTCCCATGCCCTGCTGGCCACCATACCTCTCGTGCGAAAGCTCGAGAGGTATGGGTCTTTTTCCGGCCATGCCTCCGGCGAGGAGCCCACGCCTCCTCCTCGTGATTCCCTCCCTACCAGCACCTATTTAAGGAACGGCAGCTCCTACCGCTTCCTTCAAGCCTGTTTTGGCCAAGGAATTCCCTCAAAATTCATCTCCTCCTATTCCGGCCATTCGCCCGCAGGCTCCGACAACCTTTCTCCTCCACTCTCATCGCCCTGCCACCATACCAGTGGCAGGGTTACCCTCACCGTTGTCCACTGTGCTTGGCCGTACCAGCAGGCACCCTCCAGCACCTCTTCCTCGTCGCCACCTTCTCCCCTAGGCACTGTCTTCTCCGGCGACGGCAGCACAGCCACTCACCGCCACCTCCCCCTCTTTCGTCTGCTAAGTAGGTAACAACTATTTCCCTTTTTCCCGTCCTCATTTCCCCCTTATCTATTTCCTAAATCACTCATGATGAGAGCCTCATCATGAACCCTAACTAGCATAATTTGATCTAAATAAGTGTGAAAAAGCTCCTACAAAACCTAAAGAAAAGCTTAACTCAGAGAATTCTGAATTGAAGAATAAAATAAGTCATAAGGAGTAAAACTGTAATTTTACTAATGCAGTGCACAATCAGGATGTCTAAGGGTCTGAATACAGGTCTAATGAGGTTAATAAGAAAGAAAGTGGGATAGCCTGAGCCGAAAAGGTTATATCAACTTATAGGAATTAAATGACATTCTGTAAACCTAAAAATAAATCCGCTTTAATTCACGAGGTTTTAGGTAGGATAAAAATCAACTAAGCCCTCTAAAATTCATGGAAAAATATTCCCTAGGGTTTAGAACCTTCAATTTGGCCTTTGCAACCTATCTTGACCTAAATTGAGAACCATGCCCAAATTTTGACCTAATTTAGGTTTTTGCACAAATTGGCCAGTTAAACATAGTCAAACCTAATATCAAATTATACCATTGAATTCCTTAGGTCCAAATTAGGTTGGTACAAAAATTTGGGCCAGAGAGAAGACCATTTTGACCGACTTTACAAATTGGTCCTCTTGGATTACTTTTTGACCCTTATTTTTAAACCCTTGCATTAAACCCACTATCTTCTCTTTAGTTCTTTGCAGAACGGCCCCTCCTACCACCCCACACAGGCGCCATACCTCCGGCGACCTTGCGCAGAGGATGGCACCGCACAGGGTATGGGGGCCGCTCTCAGGAACGAAAGGGGGATTCCCTGCATCGTCCTCTTTCGCAGGGACCCTCCCCTTTGAACTGCGGCTGCCCATGCCTCTCGTGCGAACGCACGAGGCATAGTTCTCCATTTTCAACCATTCTCCGGTGAGCTCCCCACGTCACCCCCTCGAGATCCTCACCTTACCAGCACCTCTATAAGAAGCAGCAGGGACAGCCATTTTTGGCAAGCCTGATTTGGCCGAGGACCCCCCCACTTCGTCTCCTCCTCCCATGGTCAAACGCACGCAAGCTCCGGCGATCTTTCCTCCTCTTCGTTGCTCTGCTGCCACAGCCGCAGCAGAGTCTACTCGTCCTCATCTTCCCACGCCAGGCCGCACCAGCTGACGCCTCCAAATCCCCTCCTCGTCGCAGTTACCCCCCTTCTGGGCACCTTCGTCCCCAGCGCCAGCAAGCACGCATCGGGCGCCTCCTCTTTCCCTCTTCGTCAATTAAGTAGGTAAAAACCTTCCCCTTTCTCTCCCTATTATTTCCCCCTTTTCAATTTGATATTTCCACCCACCGACAACCACTGTCCATCACCACCTTCTCCATCTCCGGCATCCCTCCGGCGAGGCATTTCCGCAGCCCCACACCTCCATCCGCCTCGCCAATCACCCCTAAAGCACCACAACACCTCGCTGACACCAAATCCGCCCTGCATTCACCACCCTGCGAACACACCCACCTGCACCTCTGCAGTGTGCCCTAGGCACAAGGCCACAGGCACTTTCCCGCCACACCGACCCCCGCACTGCCTTCGCCGTAGTCTAGCGAAGCTTCCTGAGCTGTCTGACGTGATAGTGAGGCCGTTTTAGTACTTTCAAGTCTCGCCCCCCTCCCCGCCATTGACGAACAGTAGGAGCTGCTTAGCGAGCAGCTCCAGGCCCCTTCAGCACCAGGCGCAGGCCCCAGGCAACGCGGAACACTTCCGCGAGTGTGCCCAGGTTCTCAATTGGGGTCACACACCTTCACTGCTGCCCCAATTGCTCGCACCTTCCTGCCTGCAGGTGCGCGGAGCAGAGGTGGGACTTTAGTCCCACCTCGAAAGTGTGTGGGCGCATGCCCACGCATAAATTGAAAAAGTCGCAGAGGCATTTCGCCTCGAATCACTCGGGTGAGGTCCCTCCTCACCTATCACCCGGGTCTCGTTCGTGGCTCTTCCCACGCGGACCTGACCCGACCTGACTATCCCTACTCCTGTGCACTCCTCGCGCACCACCCACGCCGGTGCGTCTGGACCCGGGCACGCAACCCGACCCGATTACCCGACTCTGGGAGAGCGTACCAAAGAGAGATTCGGAGAGAGAGAGAGACGTGGGAAGAGGGTAGGGTAGGTTTTGCGCTGAGCTTGTGTGTGTGTGCAGGGAACAGGTGAGGAAGGAAGAAGCAAGGAGCTACTGAAGAGAAGAAGGAAGGAAGAAAGAAAGAAGAAGAGGAAGAGCAGCGGCTGGGACTTAGCCGTAGAGAAGAAGAAAGGAGAAGGAAGGAAGGAGAGGAGCAGAAGAAGCCAGAGAAGCCAAGAGGAAAGAAAAGAAGGAGAGGCTGATCAGTTAAGGCGTGTGATTTCTGAATCAGACGTCGGAAAGAAAGGAAGGAGCGGAGCAGAAGAGAAGAGAGGAGGACGGACTAGAGAAAAAGAAAGAGAAAAGAGGAGGGAGCTTCTGTAGCAAAGAAGAAGCTGTAGAAGAAAAGAGAGAAGAAAATCAGAGAAGAGAGGAAGAAGGACATAGCAGCTGAAGAAAGAAAGAAAGAGGAGGCAACTGCAGCAAAGAAAAAGAAGAAGAAAGAGGAAGATAGGCTGAAGAAGAGAACCGGCTAAAAGAAAAGAAGAACAGAGAAGAAGAAAAACCAAAAAGAGAACTTTTGCTCACTCTCTCTCTCTTTTATTCTTTTTGTAACAGAATTGTGAAATTATGTTTCTAGAATGACATGTGCTCATTGAGTTCGATCTCGGGAAACTTTTAATTCCGAGTAATAAATTGTAAACTGGTGATAGCTTTTCATGATATACTACAACGCCTAGAACTTTAAACTAACACGATGAAACTCTAGCGCAACCAACTCACTGCCACACGACGACCACCATCACCTTCTCCACCTCCGACAGACCACCGGCGAGGCGCAGCCGCTGCGTCACACCTCCACACGCCTCGCCAGACACCTCACGAGCTCCGCCTCGACTCACTGATCACAACCCCCTTCTCCATTCACCGCCACACACTCCCGACATGCCCCCCAAACAAACTCACCTGCACAGCCACAGGGCGACCTGGGCACGCACGTCTAGGTTACCACATGGCCAGCTGACCCCTTCTTCACCTTCGCCATGATACGGTGAAGGTTTCCCCGTAGTCTGACAGTGTCGCATGGCCGTTTTCGTGTCTTGCAGATCCTAGCCTCAGCCGCCATTGACGACCGCAAGCAGCTTGCTTCAGCACTCCAGGCCAAGACAGTCCCAGGTCTACGCCTCAGGTCACGCAGAAGACACTCGGGCACGCTTCGGGGCTGTCAATTGGTGTGAAAGGCAGCAGCAGCTACTGCGATCAAGGAAGACTTCTGCTGCGGGCGCAAGCGTAGAAGCAAGTGGGACTTTAGTCCCACCTCGGAAGTTTGCGAGAGGACGCCCGCGCTTAAATTGAATTTGTGTTTCAGGCTTATCGCCTCGAAACAAACTGGGGTGAGGTCCCTCGCCCTCACCACGCCTCGTCCGCGATACTTCCTCCGCGGACCTAGCACCCTGATCTAACTAACCCTGCCTGTGCACACCTCGCGCACCACCCACGCCAGTGCGCCTGGTCCTTGGCGCATCACCCAACCCGCATACCCGATTAAGGCTCTGGGAGAGCGAACCCAGGAGTGAATTTGAGAGAGAGAGACGTAGGGAGGGTAGGGGTTAGGTTTTGCTTAACCGTGCACTGTGCAGGAAAGAAGGAGGAGGAGGGAGTGCAGCAGCAATAAGAAGAAGAGAAGAAGAAAGAAAGAAAAAGGACTTGGCACAATAGAGAACATAGAAGAGAAAAGAGAGAGCAGAGGCACAGAGCAGAGAAGAAAGGAACAGAAAGAAGGAGGCGCAGCTCAACGAAGAAGAAGGATAAGAAGAAGCTAAGAGGAAGAAGAAGAACCAGCAACAGCAGCAGCTGAAAAGAAGAGGCAAAACACTGTAGCAAGTGGAGTTTAAGTCGTCTGACCCTTGGAGTCAGACGTCTGAATAGAGAAAGAGAGAGGTAGACAAAATAAGAAAGAAGAATCAATTTTCCTTTCTTTAATCTTTTTTGTAAAACAGTATATATATTGTAAATTGTGATTATGTACACTTCTAGAATTAAGTGTTGCTCCCTGAGTTCGACCTCGGAGATTTTCTATTTTTGAGTAATAAAATAAAAATACAAATACAAACCGGTCCCAAGTGCGACCAATGTCCGATAGAAGATCAAAGGTCAAAACCTCAACGATAATATTCTAAGCCAACATTCCACTAATTGGACGTTTGGCCATGTCACCAAACGTCTGCTAAGACGTCTGGACTAAGGGACCTTCATCTGAAATCAACAGATAGAATGTTCTAAGATCAGCCCAAAATGTTTAGACGTTTGATTCAACATCCAAACATCTTAAAGTCAAAGATCAGACGTCTGATTTTCAAATTGAACATCTGATTAGATTGTCTAAAGTCTAACTTGATTTTCTAAGTTCTCTAAGAAATGTCTAAGTGTCCTAAGATTGTGCAAGTGTTCCTAAGACTACAGTTTAGATCCTTTGAGACTTTTTAACATATATTTAGATACAAAGAATAAAGAGCAAAAGAATTACAAAAGAATATATGAAAAGAATATCTATTCTATTCTTCATCTCCTTCCTTCCTCAAGCTTTCGCTCATCGCAATGCCCCTTCTTCTCCGACGAGCTCTTTCCAATCCACCAGAGACGCGAGCTCTAAGGTGCTTCACACTTGAATTCATTTGCAAAAAACCTAAAATCTTATACTTCAAATGCAAATGTTAAATACAAGTATTTTGTTATCATCAAAATAAACGATCATAGTGCCCTTGCACCAACACTTTTCTACTTTTGTTATGTGTCAAATGAGAGCCCTTTCGTAGCCCTTATATATAGCCCATAACCCGACGTTTATGAAAATCCCTGTTTTATGGCAACACGGTAATTGATTGACCAATTTAATCCTATTAATCGATCAAACTTAACTTTTTGGTCGACCAAACCAATTGATCGACCAAACTTAACTCATTGATCTAATTGATCGACCAATTTTACCTTTTAGTCGACCAATTCAGGTCAAAATCATGATATTAAAAATTCGTAGCAAAAGTATCCAAATTCCAAGTTCCAAACTGATTCTTACCTGAGCCCGAGCCTGAGCAGGAGCGGAGCGTGGCCTATGCGTGCATGGTCCCCAGCCCCACCTCTCACTCTTTACTACATAATCCATAGGAGGCAAAAGCCTTTTACACCCACCAAGAGATTTGTCCCACTTCCAGTATGGAACTAAAACCCTCTCCCAAATCTTACTGATTTCAAAATGAATTCCAACATCATCATATATCAATTACATCCTGATTGATGCAATTAGGCTCTCAAATTCAACAGATTATTGGATTCTACTTCAACCTCTTGAGATACAAAACGAAGTTCTTACTACTGTGGGAAGATATTGAGGGCATCACAGTCACTCTGCTGTCATTGGCAATGGTTGGCTGCCCATCGGCATGTGTTCACTCTGAGAAAAAGGTAAGGCATGGAACCACACCAAGGCGTGAAATCTGCAGATTCAAGAGCGAGATTTAATGTTAATTATAATATAAGTGTTATTAGTTTGATGCGACATTGTGAATGCATTTTACTTTGTATATTATATTGAAATAAATATATTTTAATATATATTGATATTAATGTGATATAAGAGACAATAATAATTTATATAAAATTTAAAAAAACAATTAACCTTTTGACCTCTCTTGTAAATCCACCCCTAACCCCACCTCCGACCCTTTTTGTCAAACTCCACCCTTTCTGTTCTTGCCATTCAGACACACCGAAGTCAACAGGTGCTAGCTATCTCCTTTCACCCTATTAGAAATTAATATAATAGTAGCTTGCAAGTTTTGTTGGATAAGAACATTGACAATAAATTAAAATGTCATAAAATTCAAAGAAATGGTTAGCATTTGTTAATTGGACTATCGTGAATAATATATAACTAGTTTGTAATCCATACATTATTGCGAGAAAAAAAAACTTAGGAACTTTGAAAAAAAAAAGATGTAATATGTAGACACAAAAAATAGTAGAAAATTATATGAAAATTGATTAAAATTTTAACTTAAATCATAATTTTATTGAAAGTTATGAATTAAAAGTTTGTTAGCAAACAACATGAAAATAATTTCATTATTAGTAACGTGGCCAATGATTCCACAAATCATAACACCAAGTAACTGAAGAAAAGTAGTTTAAACAATAAAAATAAAAACTAACTCAATCATGCATCCAACATAGTAATATCCTCAATCAAAAGTATTTGAAAATTAAAATCCCATCCAATTTTTTTTAAAAAAGCAATAATTAATTAATGACATTATAGTAAAATATTATAGGTTTGCCGCTTGTCCCCATAAAGTTCCCCCTGTGTAGGGTATCGGGTTTGAATCCCCAAGCTTACTCATACGCACATAGGCTTGTGGTAGGTGTGGTGACAGTTTATGTCCAGCCATCCCTGACTCGGTGCTAGAGAGTGGCCATGACTATGATCACGGAGGTACTCTATGGGAAACGAGAAATTTGAGGACCCCTTTCTGTTTCAAAAAAAAAAATATATATATATATTATAGGTTTGCCATGCAGCTACAACAGTACTGTCATAATCTGAGCTTAAGGATTTGGGTGCTTAACTTAGATCCAAATCAAATAGGATGTAAATGCTAATGAAGCTTGGGATTGAGTCTATGTAGTTACATTTATTGCATCAACCTAGTTTTTTTTTAAAAGAATAAGATTATTTTAATTACTCCATCTATATCTAATTCATCATCTAATTCCCAAATTTGTCATTTGTCCTGTACGACCAATTTTTCTTAATTCCTTCTTCCTAATTTCAATGCTCAATCATTCCCTTCATGCTGGTCGTGCAAATGCATATATACTATCTTGAAGCAACCTTGCTCGTACCATACGAAGCCGTTGCTTTTGCCATTGAGCCAACGCCCCCCATCCTACTTCTAACAAGATCATCTTGCACTTTCAGTTAAGTTGGAAATATAACTATATAGTAATCAAGAATTCTGGTCCTCAACATCCATCGAAGGTCAGTTTATTGCTTTGAAGAATTTATAGATTAAAAAGTTGTCTTTGATCACTTCCTCTTAGGACATAAAGTTGTGCATATGACAGTACCAATTTAATATCTAAGATTCCGAAAAGTGAGCAACCTACATCAACTATAGGACATCTTGAATGTCGAGTAAGCATGTGAACTGAGGACCAAAACCTAGATCCACTTAAGGAATTTGCTCTATAACAACTTATTACAATCAAAATTGTAATTATCAAGTTGTAATTGCAACAACACACAACAACCCTCAACAATTCATCCAAGTTAGTGTAAGAGCGCGGCGGAGAGCGCTGTGAGCAGGTTCTGGTACTGGAAATTTTCTAGTATCAGACGTCTGGAGTGGAGTCCAGACGACAGATGGAGCGCCTGGACGTCTGGAGTTGAGGCTAGACATCTGAAAGCATATTTATCATGAAGGTACGTTCTTTTTTGCAGTTACGGCCATGCAGGCCTTACCGCAGAGCAAATGTTGGGCCTGATTTGGGGGCTGCGACTGTCGTACGCAGGAGCAGCCTTAGGAAGGAGCATGAAATGCTTTCCCACGCACTTTTGGACATCTAATCAGATCACCAAACATCTAGAGGTGCTTCCAGACGACCGTAGGCGTGGTCCAACGTCTAGAACTGCCTTCAGACGATCGCAGAGGAGGCCTGGACGTCTAAGGACACCACAGGGACTAAAGGTAAGGTTCTAGTACCTTTTAAGACATCTGAACTTATTCCCAGACGTCTAATTTTGGATAGTAGGCACGTTTTTGACCCGTTTGGGGTCCGATCGGGGTCCATTTTACGCAAACAAAGTACCTATAGTTTCCTTGCGAGTTTCTCTATGTACTAGAGACCTTCGTACATTATTTTGAATCCTCCTTTTGTAATGTATTCCCTGGTATATGATTTCATCCTACTGCGTGTTTGAGGCTCGTAGAGACGTCTGGGTTTGTGGTTCGAGCCCCCATTACTCCCGAATTGTCTGGTAGAGTGGCTTAAATTCTGTTAATAATATTTGGTAAGAATGTGCTTATGGAAATAGTCGAATGAAACCCTAGGATGTGGCATGAACCCTAGAATAGAGGAATGAATGAATCGTTTGGGCTGTATGATGTACTTGCATGCATGTTTTAGCTAAACTGTTACCAATATAATTATGAGCTGCCTGTAATTTATGAACAATTACCTGTGAAATCACCAGTTGCATGTATCGAATTATGGAAACACGAGCCGCCTGTATATAAATAAGAATTGAATTGTGAATGGTGGAATCTGGATCGGAATAAATGAGGTGAACATGAGCATGAACCCTACAGGGAATTAGGAGTAGAGTTCCTGTGGTTAGTTGGAAACCTGGAATGTAGACGGGAAGTGTGCTTGCCCTTGAGTACGTTGTACCAAGGAGAGCAACTGTCCCCTTTTCGTGTAGAGTGGAGCTAGCTGCCCTTAGGTTGAGACCGGGGTTAGGATTGGCCACTCTACACCAACTCTTGTTGGCCCTCGTGTACGCAGTACCGAGGTGAGCTACTAGTGTAGGGAGAGAGTTAGCCACCCCATGGGGCCTGAGGTTCAGCTAGCCACCCTACACCGACTTGTTAGGCCCTCTGGGCAAACCAGAGTAGTCAGACGAGGGTATGCGAACTGTGGAGGGGCGAGATCCCTATTTGGTTCTGAGGGGCGAGACCCCTGTTTTAAGAAGGGCAAAACCTTATACTGTTCCGTGCTGTACTTTGGACGTACCCGCTAGTGGAAACGACTGACCGCGTGTCAGTGCAGGGTAGCTATCCGTGCACTTATCACGCGTGCCGTAGTCACCGCTACGTTTGGACAGTGACCTCGGGATGGTTGACTGGGTATAGGACTACCACGGGGGACTCTCCCGGCCAGGAGAGCACCACGTGTACCTTCTACTCTACGGAAAAGACTGCAATCAAGATCGTTCCCACGATGAACTTGCAAGATCAAGAATATCTGGTTGTTTGAGAAAAATGGGTGAAAAAGAAATACAGATAAAATAAAATAAATTGGAAAGTGAATTAAACATGTTACTTTTACTGTTTTAGATAGTATAGATACCACTCCACTCAGCATTCACTGACTCTATCTTTTTCACAACACTGTTCAGGTCCAAGAGTTTAGCAACTCAAACTTCCGGCTGCGGAGGGTGTTGGGTCCAATCGAGCCCAGCCGTAGTTTCGGCACTTTCTTGTTGTTTCCCTTACTATTGTAGTAAGTATCAGACTTTTAGCTACTATTGTCTCTACTGTTTGCTTTTGTTTCCGTTGTTCTGTTGTTGTGGTAATATGTAATGGAACAACAGTTTTTCTTTCTTTTACTGATTGTACGTTTTTACTGCTTAGTTATATTGCATATGTGAATGTGGTTTACTTTCCTATTTTTTGATTATTTCTTGTTAGACGATTGGGTCTTGGGATTAATCGAGGTGAGTCGGTCTCAGGTCCTATATGGATCCGGGAACTGGGTTGTAACAATTGATCAAACTTAACTTTTTGGTCGACCGAACTAATTGATCGACCAAACTTAACTCATTGATCTAATTGATCAACCAATTTAGGTCAAAATCATGAGATTAAAAATTCGTAACAAAAGTATCCAAATTTCAAGTTTCAAACTGATTCTTACCCGAGCCTAAGCCTGAGCCGGAGCAGGGCGTGGCCTGTGCGTGCGTGGTCCCCAGCCCTACCTCTCACTCTTTACTACATAATCCATAGGAGGCAGAAGCCTTTTACACCCACCAAGAGGTTTGTCCCACTTCCAGTATGGGACTAAAATCCTCTCCCAAATCTCATTGATTTCAACATGAATTCCAACATCACTATATATCAATTGCATCCTGATTGATGCAATTAGGCTCTCAAATCCAACAGATTATTGGATTCTACTTCAACCTCTTCAGATACAAAACGAAGTTCTTACTACTGTGGGAAGATATTGAGGGCATCGCAGTCGCTCTACTGTCATTGGCAATGGTTGGCTGCCCATCGGCATGTGTTCACTCTGAGAAAAAGGTAAGGCATGGAACCACGCCAAGGCGTGAAATCTGCAGATTCAAGAGCGAGATTTAGGTTATATTTTGCAATTGGATAAAATATTCGATGGATTTATAATGATTGATATGATGATATAGATGATTGTTAATACTATAATATAGATATTAGTAAATAATGAATAATTTTTTAATATTAATTATAATATAAGTGTTATTGATTTGATGCGACAGTGTGAATGCATTTTACTTTGTATATTATGTTGAAATAAATATATTTTAATATATATTGATATTAATGTGATATAAGAGACAATAATAATTTATATAAAATTTAAAAAAACAATTAACCTTTTGACCTCTATTGTAAATCCACCCCTAACCCCACCTCCGACCCTTTTTGTCAAACTCCACCCTTTCCGTTCTTGCCATTCAGACACACCGAAGTCAACAGGTGCTAGCTATCTCCTTTCACCCTACTAGAAATTAATATAATAGTAGCTTGCAAGTTTTGTTGGATAAGAACATTGACAATAAACTAAAATGTCATAAAATTTAAAGAAATGGTTAGCATTTGTTAATTGGACTAGTTTGTAATCCGTATGTTATTGCGAGAAAAAAACACTTTGAAACTTTGAAAAAAAAAATGTAATATGTAGACATAAAAAAAAGTAAAAAATTATATGAAAATTGATTAAAAATTTAACTTAAATCATAATTTCTTTGAAAGTTATGAATTAAAAGTTTGTTAGCAAACAATATGAAAATAAGTTTATTATTAATAATGTGGCTAATGATTCCACAAATCATAACACCAAGTAACAAAAGAAAAGTAATTTAAACAATAAAAATAAAAACTAACTCAATCATGCATCCAACATAGTAAGATCCACGATCAAAAGCATTTGAAAATTAAAATTCCATCCAATTTTAAAAAAAGCAATAATTAATTACTGGCATTATAGTAAAATATATAGGTTTGCCACTCATCCCCATAAAGTCTCCCCTATACGGGGTGTCGAGGTCGAATTCCCTAGGCTACTGCTCCTCGTCCTCCTCCTCCCTTCCTCCTCCCTAGACACGATTGCAACAGTGGCATTAGCCACCTTCCTTCACTGTTCCATCATAACCCTCAACCTTGTAGGCCTTCATTATATATATATTGATTTGATAAAATGTTAATTTGAATTGGGCCATTAGTGAAGCAATGCACTCTTCACTTCTAACAGGAATAATGTAAAGTAAAAAAAAAAGGCATGAACAATGGAAAAATAGCTTAGTGTCCATAAAAGCATAAAAAAGATACGATGACATGAAAAAGGTAAAAGACAACAGTTATAATATCTAGATGTACTAATGGAGCTACTTAACCTTGAGCTGAAGGAATCATCTTGGTTGGGTAAATATGAAACATGGAACATACTTGTAAAAAAATCTAAAAAGATCTTTAAAAAAGGAACCCCACGAATGAAATGAGAACCGAAATTTCTAGTAAACAAACTGGAAATTTGTTCAGTGCTTTCTCCAAGGTGTAAACACACACCACTCATACATCATTCCTTTCTAGTTGTAAGAAATGCAACAAACACATGTAGACGCATATTTGTGAAGTAGTTTAAATTTACGTACTTTTACATGGGATCAAGAAATTTACAGGGTTGTTGTCCTTGTGGTTGCAGCAGAATATAGTTGGAAATGTAATTGCGGAGCCATTCTATCCCTTCTTTTCTCCAAAACAAAGGAAGCCATTATATCCATCATCTAGATTTTGGCAACAATATGCTACTAACATGTGAAGTGGATGGCTATTGATCCATAGCAGTATTCCTTTACACTCTTCTTCACAAAGTTTGACATGACTAAGAAATCAAATTTGATATTCAATCATGAATCTCATGAAATATGTGGCCAAAACCTGTCATAGGTAGTTAATCAAAGATGGCCGACATCTTCCTATTGGCCCCCGTGAAAAGATGCAGCTTATATTCAGCACCATTTTCAGAAGAATATTACATCACTTGAATTTGTAATCAGTCTGTCTAGCAGTATAGAAAGTGGAACCACATGGTTGGGTAACAAAACCAAATGCATATACTTTTAACTATTCTAATATCTATTCTTTTTTTTATATATGTTTTGAAGGTTTCTAGTGGTTTACAATTTTTGAGTCGTTGGATGCAACTCTGCCTCGAGATAGTCCTGACAGGATGAATGTGGAGAGGCAATGCTTGGCAAAGGATATGGTGAACATTGTTACGTATTTTCCCACTTCTCTCCAAGGAGTCGAAGGGCTCCCAATCCCAAAACAACAACTTCCAACACTCACTATGGGGAGTAGAGGAGGTAGAAGAAACCACAACCACAAACCACCTGCAGAAACATCAACCTGCAAAAATGCAACAACATTGCCAAAGAGGCCTCACCATCCCACAACACAACATGATCAAATACTTAGAAATTGCATCATGGTGACAGGGAAAACGCCTCCTCTCTCCTCTGACACCCCAATCCATCAGTACCAACCACACGCCTCCCTCGAAAGCCCTACCTTTCGCAATACCCACATCGTAGAAACGCTCAACACGAAAAAGAGGTAAGGAAGCGAGACGGAGAAGAGGGACACACCTTTGGCAGCAGAGGACAAGCCAGAGCTGGAGGTGAAGGGGAGGGCAGGAGCTGGAGGCAAAGCAAAGGCCAAGAGACATCAAGGTTGAGGTGTTGGGTAGCACCGATGGCGCGAGACGTCAAGGGGCAATACGGAGGATCAACGGAGGCATCCCAGTGGCGAGATGAAGGAGTAAAGATCACCGTCGTCGAGGGCACGAGATGAATGAGCGAGTCGAGGGTGCAAGATGAAGAAGCAAGGGAGAGGTGACAGAGGTGGGGAATCTGTGAGAGAGAGAAAGTGAGACAGTCCCGACAACGAGACGAAGGAGTGGCCGAAGGAGAAAGCGATAAGACCAAGGTCGCTAGATTTCACATGACAAAAAGGACCATAAGACAGCAAAGAGGGTTGTGAAAAGGGTCACAATTCCGACAATAATTACATGGGTAGCCATTGCAAAGATATTACACTAACATCAACGGTGCACACGATACTCAACCACACACCCAACATAATAGATATCATGGATTTGTTATTTAATATTCTCTAGGTCTTCTGGAAGTTTTTATTGTTCATGGAATGTATATGCATCAACTTCACGTTTGTCTGGTTTCAAATAGCTTCTTTTTTTTTTCCGAATTGTTCATATTTAATTGTAATTATCCTATATTTGTACCTGTATAGAGCTCGCTTCTGTGGAGAAAAGGCTGAAACTGCAGAGGAATAATGGGAGGATATTCGTACATCGTGCTCGTATATGCACACCATCCTTTTCCGCCGATCTTGTCATCAATAATTGAGAGTAGCTGTATTGTCGTCATAGCTGTAATTGGTGCTACAACGCTGATATTAGTCATAACGATTATTAATTTCACGCCTCACATCTTATTAACTTTTTTAAGAATATGCTATATGTTTAGATCAATCGTTTCAATCCAATATGCCAATATGGCTAGATGTTTTTCTTTTTTTTAAAAAAAAAAAAGAATTATGTTTTGTTATAATAGTTAATTATTTGTTATGATGAGCTGGATGATCATTGGCAGTCTGGAGGGTAAGGTCTCCCTGGAGTGATGTGATGGAGGAAACAGTAAGAACCAGACAAAACAAATAAGATTTGAAATGAGGTGAGTTAGGCGTCGATTTCTCAGTTTTGATGCTTTTAGTTTGCAACTTAATTGGCTGCCCGTTAATCCAGCTCTTTTCGATGTTCTCCCACACCCACCCCAGAGCGTGTTTTTGTCGGTGGTGGGCGACCATTTCTTTATTCCTTTATTTTCTTTTAATGCTTTTTTCTCGTATTTGCTGTATATCTTCCATTTTGGAGCCTCAAGTCTAAAAGATTACTTGCCGTCTCTACACACACACACACACACACACACACAAGTTTTTTTTTTTTTTTTTTCTTTAAGGTAAAGAACATGTGAAATTCATTGCAACTTCAAAAGTACAAGAGATATCTAGTCCGTACCAAAATCCATACATTTTAGACTCAATAGAGAATTTAGCTAAAACATGAGCAATGCGTATATCAAACCGATGAACTTTAGCTACTGATAGGCCAGGCTTCAACCTGAGTGCTTCTTGGCACTTCGGAATAACATGCAAAGATTCCCAATGAGGTTGTGATATGTCAAGTGCTTGGCTAATGGGATCAGTTGCATCGCTGGCAATCAAGTTCGAAGAGGCAGCCAAGTTTCAGGGCAAGAGAGAGACCTTGATAGATTGCATGAATTTCTGCTGGAAAATGATCGGAAGTGGGGATGAACTCAGAGAAGTAGCAATAATCATCCCCACCCTATCCCTAATCACTGTTGCAGTCGTCGAATGAGATGATCGCACAGTTGCATCCACCATGATAGTGACCCCATCAATATTTTGGCCTACCTACATATGAGGTTGAGGCACGTGGGATTGAGGATCCACATAAATTAATAACAGGACTATTGGACTGATCCTTCAAGGAGAAACACACCATATTCACAGCTCTCTTTACTGAGTTATGAACATTCGGGATCTTTCCTCCATATAAAACTTCACATCATTGCAACCACAAAATGTGAGCTATATAGAGTGGAATATGGCAGCCATTATCATTGCGATTGTGCATCCATGAATCCGACAAACTCTCAATTCTAACACCATAAGTGAACCAAATAACTCTAACAGCCTCACAATTGAAAAATATATAATTCAAGTCTCCAACATCTCCTCCACAAATGTTATACCATGGATCCACCACTCTAGTTCTGTGAGACAGCATTGCCTTGGTACAAGTTGGGACTTGGTAAAATGAAATTCCGATTTTGTTTAACAAATCCAAAATTTGCTACGCCGACCTTTTCGCACTCGGCAACCCATTGAATGGGGGTTCAGGAGTGTCACATCTGAAATTGTCTCACGCGAAATGCAGTTTACATGGTTCCATGGATGAAAAGTAAAGAAGTTTTTACGCATATACATCCCAGGGAATATTGAGAAAGACATATATATATTTTTATCTTTGCGTATCTATCCCGATAAAATTATTATATTATGGTCATATAATCTTACTCTATTAAATTTAACGGGAGATGTTTAAAAAATTTATATTTATCTCCTTAAAAACTGTTTCATATTACTAATACATCCTCCTCCTCCTTCTCCTTCACCTCTCTCTTCTCAACCTCCTTCATTTGCTCAATCCCCATCCCCATCCCCATCCAAGTGCTCCTCTCCCTCTTGGATCCCACCGTCTGACGCTGCTGCAGCCCCTCCCCTTTGGGATCATGATCGAGATCTTGTCACCTCCACCTCTGCCCCGACAAGAGGCGTCCGACACCTCGCCACCTTCACCTTCCATGTTCGCGTGCCACGGTGCTTGCTGGCGTACCATCCGTTGGTGGGCTCGTGGGGAGAGGTGGGGAGAGCAAACTCAATGTAACGACGTGGACCACACCCCAATAGAAATCCAGATCAAATTCCCACAGCTACCCAACATTTATGATCGTTCATCACACAACCATAAAATCATGTCAACGCACAGCACACTTTATCACATCAAGCATACAAAGAAGGAAAAGTCATACGAGCTAAAATAATACACGTGCATCAATCCATTAATCACAATCCATAACCATCAGGCAAAAGAAAAAGAAGCACAGGCCCTAAATATAATAGTACTGATATAAAATACGAAATTAAAAAATTAGACTAAGCTAAAGTGATTAAGTGATCCTAATAGACCAGTTACAGTTGTTAGCTTGGATAGACAATGTCTCCTCCCGTAGCCGCAAAACTTAACTGAAACTCTCCAAGATCTGAATACGGAGTCAAAGTAAAACATCAGCAAATGTTAAATAAAATAGCTAACTTGTAGGTAGTATAAACACTTAAGGAAAGTAAGAAATGTAGAATGAGTACTTTTGATTATATTATTATTTGTAATTAATCAATCGATATTTAATTTTAATTGTGTGTTTCAGGTTATTATTAACTCAAAGTTAATTTTCTAGATAATGCGAGAAAATATCACTACGATATTCTAAGCAACAAGATCGACATGAGATACTCTCTTAATTGGGAAAATAGCCTACACCTATCCCACAGCTTAGTCAACTGCCCTTGATTCTTAACCTAGGTGTAGTGGTAACTGTCAACTCTTATGTTATACATGCAAGTCACTACTCCACACTGATACACGATTAATCCTTTCCACTGCAAGGTATCGAAACTGATACTAAAACATCTCACATCAAGCAACATGTACCTATAACACCAAACTATCCGATTGGCTAGGCAACCTAAACAAAGAGTTTGAGGGAGGCTAACCCATTCCTAGAATTTGCCTCAAGCCGTTAAGTATGACATAACAAGCTCTGAGCATGATTTGTAGGCATGAGGCCATCCTTTTAGTTTAATTCACAAATTCTCATGATTACAGTTATATTAACTATTGGCTATCTTAATATATTCACCATGCCTCCACAAACACAAATCATATCCTTTACAACTTTTGTCAGTTTCAAGAATATTGACCTTTCAAGTAATTCTATATATGCTTGAGGGTCCATCTGTGTTGTAAATCAGATCATTTTATGATCACAATTAGTCTATTCAACAGGTTAAATATGGCAAACATTTACGCACTTCTCTATTAATTCATGAGATAAAAACACCGGAGGTTTAATAAAGTTGTTGTATCATAAGAGGTACAATTTTAGGATCATATTTGAATCTAATATCATCACTTCGTCTTGCATATTAATGAATTCATATTTATTAATCCATTAGGGCAAGAACGGATGTGGTCATAATATCAAGTTATATTCATTATTAATAGTTATAATCTTCAAAATAAGTATTCAAGCATCCAAATAAAGACTACACAATGAGACAAGACTCTTATATTCAGTAGAAGAGTAGGGTACCATACACAAAACAAGGCCCTGAATTCAAACCAATCAAGACTGACGTTAAGTGCCACACAGGAAAAAAGACACGACTGCTTCACCTAAGGTTGCCAAGAGAATGTGGTGACTCTGAAAAACACGTCTCGAGTCCCATGCATACTCCACACTTTGTTTTTTAGGTTTTAGTTGATAGGAGGATACTGTTATATTTGATTAAAATATGAGTGAAATAAGTGTAAAAGTTGTGGTTAGTGGAATTATAATGATATGTAGAATTGTAATAATCGATGATATTGTTAATGATTGGTATGTTAATTTTAGAAATTTATTATTATTTTTGTAATTGGTGATATTGTAGAATGATCGGTGAATTGTAACGAGAGAAAATTAGTAGATTTTGGTAAGATAGTTATTATTTTTTTAATTTAAAAAATTTAAAAAAAAATTATTTATTTCTCTTTCCATTCCTTCTCTCTCTCCCATGCCCACCCCTCAATTTTCCCCCTTCACTCCACCCCCTCGAAACCCACGATGCCCCTCCTGAATTCCCTGTCAAACCTGTACGTTAATTCCTATTTCCCTTCCTAACCCACAACCAAATACTGCCTTAGATGATAACATTCATCTTGGACACGAGGGATAAATAGTTCATAAATCTATTCTCTCAAATTACTCAAGACTTTAGGGATCTATCGTTCCCACTAAAATTATATGAGTCTACTTATCAATTGAGTTATCTGACAAGTTCCTGATTACTTTATTTAGATCTTGAAATTCACATTAATTTGGGAAAGATATGGATGGTCAAACTCGTCCACAGTATTTCTCATGTTCGAAAACCTATAGCTCGAATCCTGAATTTATCAAATCGGGTTTTGTTTGCCCATGACTCAGACAAAAGAATGTTGACTGTTAGATTACGTACGTATCCCCAAACTCTCCTCCTAAGACCACATCCGTAATGTTTGAGTTGTAGTTTCTATGCTGTAATTCTTACATCCATAATTTAAAATAAAAAAATAGTATCTAATTGTCATCTTTACCTCTGTAACATGTAACTTCAAGCTTCGATTTGGTAAGGGAAGTAAATTTGTGAAATAAGTAGATGAATAAGGAAAAAGTAAAATAAATAGTGGAATAAGTGAATTGATCTGTTTGGATGTTTTTAACGTGTTAAAGTTATTTCACAGAAATGATAGAATAACTTTAACTCGTGTTAAGTCTACTTAACTCGACACAAATTTCAGACATGTTAAGTGATGTGTTAGACACTTAACATGTCAAACAAACACTACATCAATGTGTAACCCAACACACCAGCAGCTCCTTCGTCGTTGCCATATCACCTAGCCGCCCCCACCAGCCATCACGCCTCCCCAATTGACCTCCGTCACCTTATCGGTAGCTGGCCATTTGTACGTCGACATCCGTCAGCCATGGCGGGCTCCATATGTGACCATGGCTTCCTTTACGACCATTCTCCTTGGGTGCCTCCCTAGCAACCTATCGACCTCGTCGATGCACCGATGACATCGGTGTTAGCCACCAACCTCCTCGCATGGGATTGCACAACTCGATGAGCTCTATTGATTGTGATGCCGATGTGGGTCACCTCTCAACCACGTTTCCACTGCGACTCCGCTCCCTTTGTTGCTCTCAGCATTTCTTCTCTCTCATTTGGATTTTTCGGTGTCAGTCACACTAGGATGTCCTACAAGAATTTTCTAGGTATTCGAAATCAATTTAGGGTTATATCATGGTAGATTTGGACTAGAATGCTCATGTTTTTAGTTTACATGCACATACATTTTGCTTTAACGTGGTTTTTTTTTTTTTTTGTATAACTTTAACCTAGCAATTCAGTTATTCGTAAAGTATGATTTAATGAAAAGTTTGTAACGAGAGAAATTCAAATATTATCATATATGTCGTATTTCAAATAAATTTTATTTGGAGGTTAACCATGATTGATTAAAATATGTGTTTTCTCATTTTTTGGGTCACATTGACATGATTCATGTTTGGCAAATATTGATAGATTCATTTTGACGTGCTTAACTCCAAAATAGGGTTCAAAATTCGAAGTTCGAGTCTTTACACTCAGGGATGGCCTAAGAGGTGTGTTTGGGGTAGATGCAGGAGGAGTTGAGGAAGAGGAACCTGCAAATGGAGCTACAATAAAGGGAAGCGTCAATGAGGTTGGTCTAGATCTGAAGGTTGACAAAGATGAAGTCAGCAAGGAAGGTAGAGTTGGCGTGGATGTTGTTGACCTTCACAGCATAAACTACAATGTAGTGAGGGAGCCTAATGGAGAGGAAGGACTCGAAGCTAGACTGGCAGGCGAGTTTGAGCTCCAAGTGGGAGCAAAGGAGGAGGGTGGTGAAGTCCAAGGAGCAAAGGCAATGGATGATAGCAGATGTTCGTTCGACCATTGCAAGATGACCGACATAGCCTTCTGTGGCCTTAGGACTAAAGATGTGGACCTTGTGGAGAGGGCAGTACTTCTCAACTTCTACCTCCAGGATCCCAACCTCCATGCGAATGAGGTGTTTGCTTTCATAGGGAGGACAGTTGTGCTGACGTGCATGCCAAGGGTCACTAGTTGCTAGTGGTCATTGACTGGTTGGAGGAGCGAGAAGTAGAGGAGGAGGAAGAGGATGTCGTAGTAAATATGGAAAAACTTTTAAGAATGTAAATATAATTTTGATATTATTTTAAATGTCCCATGTTAGGCTCACATAGTGGTACACGAACATAACGGGACACCTTTGTAAGGGTACATACGTAACATAAATATGGATTATATGGGAGTATACATGTCTTTTAGAATGTTTCCAAGGAAGTATATGTAAAAATCCTAAAAATAAGGTACATCATTTTTGAAAGAAGAATGAAATGTGTCTTTTGTATTGTAAATTAAATTATTTGCAAGTCATTTCATTGCTTGGATTGGGTTGAATATCCCTCCAACCCAATCCAGCAACCCATTTTTTAACTAATGATAAAAGTTATTGGACTTTATATGTATCCTAATAGCACTGCCTCTAATCACATAACTAATTCCATGTCAAACTTAGATATTGGGACCAAATAGGATGGCTCATATGAGGTTAAATTCGTCAATGGATAAGGTGCATCCATATCGCATAATGGCTCTAAAATTCTCTCTCGATTATATTGTCCTCCATTTCTTAAAGATTTTCTTTATACATGTTCCCTCTACCAATAAAAATCTTCAGTATATATCTGTTGTTGATAATAAATGTTGTTTGAGATTGTCTCCTTAGGACATTTTCGTAAGAGATATAGCTATAAGAAGTGTATTACTTCAGGGCAAAGCTAAGAATAGGACTACATCAACTACGACTTCCAGGATCTCTATTAAAGACAACACATACTTCAACAACGCAATGCTTCTCTCTTGATGCACTACTTGCAACTAGAGGCACTTTATCTCTATGGCATAAACATTTAGGTCATGCTTATTCATTTGGTCCTTGTATGTATGTATGTATGTAAGCCAAGGCACACAAAATACATCTCTCACCTCCTTATGCAGTTAGTAAAAAGTCCCTTGATAGAATCTTTATTTCTTCAATTCCATGAACTTATCAAAACTCAATTTCATTTACACATTAAAGTTGTACATATGGATTGGTGATGTCAATACCATAAATATTACATGCTTCATTCAAAAATCATGAAGTTCATTATCAGTCCAATATTAGCCTCAATAAAATGGTTCAACTATATAAAAGAATTGACATACAGTCGACCACAATTTCAATAATCAATGTTCTTTCCTCAACAAGCATTTATGGTAAAATGCCTTACGAGTAGCTTTATAAATTAGGGAATGATTATTCTTTTCCTAAAGTCCATTGTGGGTGTTATCCTTTGTTAAGGTCTTACAACAATCACATATTACAATATGAATCTACTTTACAATTTACATACATTTCTTTGCTATACTGCACAACCCAAGTCTATTACCTCAATGAGATGGATCTAAGACATAGTTGGTCATGGTTGACCCTAGGTACCAAGTCAATGGAGGTAACAACCTTCGAAAGGCCAGAGTAGTATGGCAAGGTGGTAGGACATGAAGGCATCATTGTTGAAGACATTCAAGGAAATAATTAGACTTGTTTATCTCAATAAAGTATATATCATGTGAGATCAAGTCAGAGACTATGATTTGCAAGATTGGTTGAGAGGCAATGACCTATGTGAGTGTTCCTAAGCCACTAGGCAAAGACAACTATAGTAGGTAGACTTTGGTCTAGTTAACAATCAATTGAAGGTAACATTGTAGTACGCTAGTGATGCACCAAGATTCATAGATCCAAGAAGCCTATTACTACTTTTGGTTGCTAGTTGACCTCAGGTAAGTTGGTCATATTATGGTTTAAATTGGTAGGGTATAGGAGCCCATAAATTAACTATGCAGGAGCCTAGAAATTGACTATGCAAGGGACATAAAGAATGAAAGGGTAAGCATGGGATAAGAATCGGTGACTGAATGGGTAAAAGAGCATAATTAGTAATAAGTAGATACCCTTTCTTATAGTTTGTGAAAGGCAACCGACAAAATAGGTATAATTGGCTAGACCAAGTCACAAAGTTACCAAAAGAGTATTGAAAGAGTAATGAAATGATAGTGATAAAGAATGAATAAGCAAAAATCAATAGTTTTTTGCTAATTTACTTCTATTTTGTTTCTTATTGAGCAATTACTCAAGTATTGATTAATCTAATCCCTTCAGTAGATTATTAAGAGTACGATGACTTGGTCTAATGCCAACTTAGCTACTTTCCTTTGGTTAGTTTTAACTTTGCAGCTTTACTTTTGTTGTTTATACATTTAGTATCGTAGGAGATGGTAATTGGTAATTAAGGAAAGGATTTAGGTCAACAAATCCTACTGTTGCAACATATTTAGTATCGTAGGAGATGGTAATTGGTAATTGTTTATACATTTAGTATCGTAGGGACATGATAACTGTACTCTATATTCCAATCCTTGTAAGACAATAAATCTTACATAGATTATAACTATGTATAATCAATATTGCTAAGTAAAGTAGCACTTGAGTGGAGTTTTTCTGTCGATAAGGTTGGGCATGTTCCAACTTTAGTTTGGCAAAGATCAAATGTGGTCAAATGCAAGGTCATGGTGGCTGGTTATTTTAGACTATTTGCAATGGTCATGGTTGACATAAGGTTAACCTAAAGGTTACTTAAGGGCAAATATCTTAATCTCAAACATCACCTTAGACCAAACTCAAATTCAATACAATGGTCTGATCCTAGCATCAAATGTAGTTAGACTTTAACTTCAAGCATTTCTAGAAGAGTTGGAACTATACTTGAGGTTCATGTCAAAATATGGTCCGCGAAGATGAACCTCATGTTTGGTCATAAGCCTCACACACTTCTTAAGATCGACAGTTTAGTCATTCACACCACATTTCGCCTTTGAATTCTACATGTTCATTTTTTGTAGTTTGTAGAAGCTATTTAGTTAATTAGGATCCACTAAGAAATTATCGATAGTGAGCTAATTGCTTAAATATGATAGACACAACAATATCCCTTACAAAAGTTACAATCTTGCAACACTTAGATTAATTGCTTAATTGCTTAAATTCTATCTTCTTATTTGAATTGAACTTTAAGATTATTCCCGAGGTGCTTTTTTAAGACACGACCAATGAAATGACATAATCGTTGTATCTAAGAAAAGACCAACAAATCTAACACATAACTCTCTTCTACGGGAAAGTCTTTAATAGCGCACTTTAATTTTAAAATATTCTTAACCCTATTCTACTATTTTTGTTGCGAAATATTTGTACACAAGTCAATTGTAGGAAGAACTTGAATTTTCGCAACTTAATTATGACATTTGCATGTCCATGGTAGTTCTTGGCAAGTAGATTCATAGGGTATCCATTTCTAGGCCTATAGTGTGCGTTAGTGGTCAATGACTATATCATTTATTTACATTAGTTGTTATCCACGTCTCTAAAGTTTAAGCAACGGAGGATACTTAGGGGTGTACATGGATCAGGTTTAACTTGAACTAAATTTGAACACAACCTGATTGAGTTGGATTGTGAGTTAAATTGGGTTGGAGTGGGTTGAAATTTTCTCAATCCAACCTGTAACTTGATTTAACCCGATTTTTAGTTTTATATATATATATATATATAAGATTAACCATTCAAACTTCAAAGGAAAAACAAAAGTCACCCTGTTCAAACTTGAAAGGGTAAAAAAAGAAAACCCATGCAGACGTATGCTGCTCCCTCAGTTTTCCCCCTCCTTGTGCACTATCCATCGCACACACATAGGAGCATCATTGTGTGCTCTCTTTTCAATTTCCCTCTCTCGCTATTGCCACTAGCCTCTCCATTGCAGACTTGCAGCTCCCTTCTTGTCGCCACTTGAGGTCAGCATTTTCCTCCCTCCTCTCTTCCTCCTCTACGTCAGCGACAGCTACCACCTCCCTTGACCTTGACAACAACAGCACCTAGCCATCCTCCTTCGATGGCTACCATCCTTAGAGCTATTGTCACCACCACCACCACACAGCCACCCCCTCATTAGCTATCCACCTATGTCTCTACCTTCCCTTTTGCCCAACCTAAGCCTATCACCAAAGTTGCTACCACCACTACCCCCTCCCAACCCTCGTTGGCCAATATTATCAAGTATATCTTTATTTTTTTCTTATTATCGCTATCCAACTATCAAATTTTTTTTATTTTTACATATTTTATTTACTTTTTTTTTAAAATATAAGTTATTTATAAGTTTAAAATTTTTTATTATTAAATATGAAAGACATATAAAATATGTAGAAGATAAATATAAATTTTAAATTTTTTGACTAGTCAACAATCCGATCCAACCTAACCCAATTTTTATAGATTAGGTTGGATTCGATAATGTAACGAGTTGAATTGGACTAGAAAAATTTTAACCCAAAAACCATGAGTTAAATTTAAGTTAAATCCTAGTATACCTACAACTATGTGGCTAAATTAGTATACCCGTACCAATCTATCATGTTAGAGTCGCTTGTAACCAACTAAGTCATTTATTTAATATCTGCTGGATAGAATCCCCAATATCTCAGTCTGTCCCCCTTCTCTATAAAACAAAATCGATTGAACCACACAAAATCCACCTCTAATTGACTCGCGTAAACAACCTTTAGGGCTCTTTATGGTGGAAGTTTATCCCATCAGCTCGTTTACTTATGGTGTCATTTTTTTTTTATGCTAGTTAGGCATAGAACATGGGGTTTGGCCTAACATTCGTCTGATACCCATTATTTTTTTGGAGTAATCCCCTGATATTTCCGTAAAATACTAACAAAGGGGGACCCCCTCTTCTCACATAAGAATAAATAGAAATAATCATCGTTTTCCATTTTGCAAATTCAAGTTACAAACCCCTCCCCTGAACCAACCCTTTAGCTTAGACTCAATAAAAACAGAACAATAGAAAGCTAGAGAACGCATCAAAGATGGATGCACGTCGAACAGAGTAGCTTCAAAAGGTAGGTGGGAGGAGGATCAGGATTGCAAAGGGACAAGCCCTTGCCCTCAATCGAGACAAAACCCGCATAACAAGGGAGTTGAAAACGTCAGACTTCAAACCCTAACCGCCATGCAAAAAAGGGAAGAGGATGTATCATCCAAATATAGCGAAACATGAAACAAGTCGAATTACTAACATGCCGACCAAATCAAAGCCTAGGATATGTTCCCAAACCGCCATCCACCAGTTATCGCTTCCAAGATGCCCATCTTACATAACAACAGGTGGGTTGTTCGCCACAAAATTAGTCCAAAACCAACGAACCTCACTCCGGTTTGCAATTTTCCCTCCGTAGAATAATAAAATGAGGGATTATGAGAGAGTGGAATAAACGAAGGAACAAAGGAATTGCGATGTTTGGATGACTTGGTTGCCTCGTTAAGAAATTAGATGATTGCAGTGTTTGGTAGGTGAAATAAAGGAGAAAACTTTGTTGGCAAATAGTAGAGGATGATCGAACTGAGGTCTTGAGTGGAATCGGGAATCCACCAGCAGGATAAACTAGTTCCATGACTCCAAAATTGATGGGATATTCCGACACACATCACTTCCTGGAATTAAGCGGGGCCAAAACATGAGAATTAAGGCTTAATTCCGGCTACCGAACAGAGGCTATAACTGGAATCTGGGTTGGAGGAGGATTATTCAGATGCCAAGAAATTCAGTACACTCGAAATCACGACACCTCGAAGGCCGAACCCCCTTGAAGAATCAGAGCCTCTCCTTTTGTATTCCATGACACCTCCGTTCCCAACAACGGAGAAGGAAAAATTAAAAAGAAAAAAGAAAAAAAAAAAGAAAAGAAAGGGATTTACAACAAGGGCGAGAGAGCACATCACCATCACATCACATAGACAGCACCCCAACCAAAACCACACACAAACACTACTCCTTTCCTCTCCTCCGGGGTGGAAGTGGAGCCTATCGTATCGTATCGTTTCGTATCGTATCCCTTGCTTCCTTGCTTTCTTGTACGCTCCTCCATGATCACACGGGATCAGAAAGTAGAACGAACAACATATACTTTGACCCGGCGAATTCAATCGTACTTCTCCCTCCAGCCGTGGACCAGGAAGATGATCCAGGAGAGGCCGAGGACGAGGTCCCCAAGGAGCTGCCGGGGCCAGTCGCGGGAGAGCTCCTCGACCCTCCTCTCGAAGTAGACGCGCCAGAGGGCCATGGAGGCGTGGAGGAGGACGCACCCCCTCGCGAAGAACCCCTGGAAGTCCCTGTCGCGTACAAAGGAGACCATGAAGAGGAGGAAGCCGATGGCGAAGAGGAGGAGGCCCGCGAAGGAGTCGGAGGTCTGGAGGAGGAGCTGGTCGTGCGGGGTCGACCCCCGGAGCATCCGCGCCGTGTCGGCGCCGTGCCCGAACGCCGCGATCTCGTCCAGGAAGAACATCATCAGCGCCCCGCACGTTGCCGCCACCGCCGCCTGCACTCGGCAGATCGCCGCGAACGCCCCCGACGACATGGGAAGAAGAACGAGAGGAGGGGGATCGAGCGAGTCACGTCGAGAGATCAGGTAAGAGGGGTGGAAAGATCAGATCTTGTGGGGCGGGGGAGGGGATTTGGGGAGGATTGGGGAAGGAGGTGGGGTGGGAGGCATGACTCGTCGGGTGGGAGATTTTTGGATACAGGGGAAGCAGGAGGTGGATTTTAGAGAGAGAGAGAGAGAGAGAGAGAGAGAGATTGGGGTTGGGGCTTTTGGGGAAGGAGTGATTTTGGCATTGTCGTGGGGGGTATTTTGCAGTAAGGGTCCTTTGATTACGGGATACGGAACAGGAAGGTATCTTATGATTTTTCGTCTTGTTTTTTTAAGTTTTTAGTAATGTTTTCCCACCGACTCTGTAAACCTGGTCAGCTGGTGGCGGGGTCGGGTCATAGATCAGTCTGACTACCCCGGTCCAGGCCCAACTCGAACGTTTACATTTCATTCGCCCACTAATTTGATCAATGTTTGAGTTTTGTCCGTATTGCATGAGCATAATTGTTTTATAAGTCACGTTATATTGCTTTTTTTTCCGGGTCAAGTTGGAATAAACTCATGTTGACTCCATAGATGGTCAGGTAATGGAGCATGAGTTTCCTGGGACTTAGTTAGCGTTACATCGGGCTGGGTCGGGTCAAACGATTAAAACACAAGCCTGACGCGTGGATGACCAGGTTAAAGACCGGGCCAGGCCGACCCGATCGGATAGGTTATTTCCTAAGCCTAAGGCCTGGCACGTGGACAAAATGAGCTGGCAGGGCCCAACCAATTTGCGAGATCTGATGTTGAGACGTCAAGGGTCGCTGCATTTAGATTTTAGCCTACCCCTTCTACAATGGTATAACGAAAACCAAAATGGTTTGATCTTCTTCGTGCTTCCTCCGAGGACAAAACTATCTTGATGCTCTGAGGTCCCATTTGGAGATAGGTTAGTGTGGGTTATCCATCTTGAAGTTTTTATTGTAGTTTTTTAAAATAAATTTTTCATAACATCACATATTCTTAATATTAAATAAATACACCAGATGTTAATATTAAATAAATACTTACTGCATCTCACCCTCATACTTTTAATATTAAATAAATATCTACTAATATAATATTAATATATCAAATGTTTTATTTCTCACTTATCCTATCACTTATTCCACCATCTAAAGAGGCATCTTTCTCCATTTATTTCACACTAATCTATTTATCCTGTGTTGAAACAGGTGATAAATGTTAGATTTGAGATATTAATTACATCAATTAGGATGTAATTGTTATATGATGACGTGAAAATTCATGTTGAAGTCAGTGAGATTTAGGAGAGGTTTTTAGTTTTATACTGGAAATGAACAAACCTCTTGGTGATTGTAAAAGGCTTCTGTCTCCCATGACTTATGTAACAAAGAGTAAGAGTGGGGCTGAGAACTACGCATGCATGTACGCACGCTCCGCCCCGACTCGGGCTCGGACTCGGGTGAGAATCAATTTGGAACTTGGAACTTTAACTTATTTTGCTACGGATTTTTAATCTCACGATTTTAACCTGAATTAGTCGATCAAAATGTAAAATTAGTCGACCAATTGTTTTTATCGATCAATAAATTTAGTTTGGCCGATCAATTAGTTTGGTCGACTAATTAGTGAAGTTTGATCGATCAAATTGTTTTAGTCGATCAATGAACTTAATTGGTCGATTAATTGTCGTATTTCCATAAAACAGAAATTTCCTTAAACGTCTGGTCGTCTGTTCTATATAAGGGTCACGAGAAGATTCTCATTTGATACACAACAAAAGTAGAAAAGCTCCCTCCACTCTCTCTCGTTCTGTCTCTCTCTCTTAGTGCGTTCGTTCGACATGAGATTGGTAGAAAAATCACCAATCACTTTTGGCGATCTTGCACAAGGAGATTGAAAGATCCACGAGAAGATTTTGGTTGATCAAACCATTCAGTTGGTAAATCAATCGAAAATTTAGTTGTAAACCAAATTGCCTTGGTTTCGTTCTCCTGATGTGGTTTTCGGGGACGTCCAAGATCGGAGTGCATCGAATTTTGGAGATAAATTATTGTATCTTGGGAGGAATTCGTCAGATCTCGACGCATCAGTATTATGGAGGGTGATACCTTTTCTAGGAGAAGTCCTTAATGGACGTTTCAATCGAAGTAAAATCTAATTCCTTCTTATTTTATTTATTTATATAATTACATATTATTTGGTCTTTATTTTATTTTTAAATTTACTAAATTATATTTAACTTATTTGATTTAATATTTTTATCTATATAAAAATATTAAAAATATATTTCTTTTATTTATTTATTTTCTATATACGTATATTTCAACGATAAAGCTCTTACCGATAGCTGCCGCAATGTTTGTTCCAGCTCCATAGAGTTGCTGATTGATTTTATTTGTAATGTGTGATTGAACAAACACATCTGTTAGCATTCGGTTTACCCATTTACCTCTCGGAAGCTTGTTTTACCTTGTAGCTAGTCCTTCAGGACTCATGTCTGTAACCCTTGGGACTGTCTTGTTGGGTTTTTGCTTGTAAGTTTAGCCTACCATAGGGCCTTTTTTTGAGCAATAAGATTATTTATCACTGAAAAAAAAATCATATTCATATTTGCAAAGTATTATATATATGATATACATATGGGTATATAGGTTATAAACTATGGTCCCCCACAAAAATTTCTCTCTTCTCGGAAAATTTCCCTTAGGGGGGAAAACATTTTTCGCAAAGTCTAAAATCAGTTTTCCTTTCGTTCTATATCAGGTCCTTTGTGTGAGGCTGATGACTGCATTTCTTTGTTCTAATCTAATCTACTTTCTAAATAGGACAATGGCATTATTAGGATCTTGAGATTGGCCTTTGTGTTGTTGTTTTGCATTATATGAATGATTAAGGATGTGTGAGTGGTAACTTTTATCCATAATTCATATTTTGATATCTGGCTTCCTCAATCTTCACTTTGGCTTAAATTCTTTTTTTTAAGAAATAGTAATTAATTAGAAAAATGATTTATAAGTCTATGTGCTTTTGTTCTACTTTATGCCTCCCTTCAAAATTTATTTTCTTCTATTGTTTTTATCTCGCATCACAGTTCGATATACCTAAATTGATACACTACCAAAATGTCACATAAAATGTCTTGGGAGTCTTCTTCATTTAAGATCCTAGAATTTGAGGACTCCTTTTGTAATCTTCTAGTAAGACATGCTGCAAAGGGCCATAAAAAAAGTCCCTGGTATGGTCAATAACTTACCTACAGAGACGCAGAGGTTCATGTGTAAATTAGGTCAGTGAACAAACATAAGATATTAGATGGAGATATTATTCCTTTCATAGGGTTAAAATGGAAACTGAGAGGAGAATGATAAAAGACATTAGATGCGGATGTTATTCCTTTTATAGGGATATAATGGAAACTGAAAGGAGAATGGCAAAACCATAGGTTTTGAATGTATCAAGTATCCATTTAAATTCAATCCTTTCAATCAAAAATAATTATCTGCTTAACCATGGCATCATATAAGCAGAGTTTGGACATCAGAAATTTTCCCATTTATCAGTCCTACATGAATTCAGATGGTACGACTCAGCTCAAGTTCAAGTGACATTATCACTTGTTTCAAGTAAGTATATACATTTACTAATTTACTAGCATCTTTCAAAAACAATGCCCATAGAATTTCTCAAAAGTTCACACTAAGAGCAAAAGCCAATGATTCTTGTTGCATGAATTTATCCTCTATAAAAAGTGCTGAACTAGAGAAATTGCATTCAGTTTAGATATGGAAAGATTATAACTGTAGGCATAGAAGAATGAAACTTGTCGGAGATGATGGATGATCTCAAAAAAAGGAGGCCTCATATCATCAAAAAAATGATATTAGGAATTGTGTAGGCCCCACCTAACACAGAGATAACATAAAACAAGGCAAAATATAAGTTATATAACGCATAAACTTAACAGAGCCAATGCACCTATTAAACACTACCCTTCAAACTACTGCATTTGATACTAGACTACTCAGCTTATTGCAAAAATCAGGGAGGAGATTGGCAAAATGCTTTGTGAGGATGCGTGAAACTTGGCTTTTGGTTGGAACATTATGCTGGCGATTTCTGATTGAGTCAGATGTACAAGTAATGATTGAAGGGGTTAGTTGTAACTCCTAAAGTTAGTTAGTTAGTTGAGGCGGCTAGTGACAAGTGGTGGGAACCCCTGCCGTGGGGTAACAAATTGTATAAAACAGGGACCTGAGATATTGTACAGGGATATGGAATGACTAAAGGCATTTTTTACCTGTTAATTCTCTTCTTTCTCTTCTCTTCCTTTCTCCCTCACTTAGCTGGATCTGGTGAAGACTCGCGCTCAAAGTCAAGCTGACGCAACAGGTGCTTCTACCAAATTAGTGTTTGAGCCCACTCTGGGTTCATCGCCTATAGCAGCTATGTCACCAGATGAATTTGAAGTGATAAAGAAGCTGATTATTGATTCTGCGAATCAAATCAAATCAGAGCTTCGAGAGGAATTCAAAGTGCAGAAGAAGGACTCCAGTCCTGAAAAGGCTCCAATGGTTGATCCAGAAGTTAGGTCTTGGGATATTGGAGCTCTAAAAGGTAAATGGTTGCAGTTCCCTACTTATGATGATACAACAGATCCTTCTTGTTGGAGCTTTAAAGCTGATCAATATTTCACGTTCTATAAAATACTGGATTCTCAGCAGTTATTATTAGCCTCTTTTTTATCTTAATGATACTCCACTTCAGTTTTAGTGGTGGTATGTAAACAATGGCGATGAACAGAATTGGCCCTCTTTTGTTAATGCCTTGGAACAATGGTTTTCTCCTGATGTCTTTGAGGATCCTCATGGATCTTTAAGCAAACTTAAGCAGCATGGGTGTCTGTTGACATATATTCGTGAATTTGAGAGGCTTTCTAACAAAATTAAAGGGGTTCCTGAATCACATTTGTCGGGTACGTTTTTAAGTGGCTTAAGAGAAGATCTCAGTTTTGATGTACAATCTTTTAAACCAAATACATTAGTTGGAGCTATGGAATTGGCGATAATTCAAGAAGCAAAGATACGGGCCTCTAGGAAAGCTCTTAAATATCCTGATTCACATAAAGGCTTACCTCCTACTCCTTCCCGAGCAATGATAAAATCTTCTCCACCTGTTCGGAAGATTTCTAGTGCTGAATATGGACAGCTGAAAAAAGGTCTATGTTTTAAATGTGGGGATAAGTGGGCAAAATACCATAAATGCAAAATAATGTTTACTATTCAAATAACTCCTGACGATTATAGTGGTCAGCCTTATGAGGTAGAGGAACCTTTGCAAAATGTAGATTCTACATGTTCTGATGAAGAAGTTCCTGAAATTTCAACACAAGCAATCAGTGGTACCATTACTGATTCAACCATGAGAGTTAAAGGGGCAATTAAGGGGGTCTACACTACAGTTTTAATTGATTCAGGCAGTTCTCATAATTTTATCAACCCATCCTTAGTAAAAAAACTGGCACTACGAATTTCTGATCGCACTCCATTTCAAGTGATGATTGCAAATGGGTCTCACTGTCAGGGTGAAGGTCTCTGCATGAATGTCCTGGTTAAATTGCATGGGTTCTCTTTTACAATTAATTTCTACATACTGTAGTTGGGAGGTTGTGATGTGGTTTTAGGCACACAGTGGTTGAAGACCCTTGGCACAATTGAGTGGAACTTCAAGGAGCTGACTATGAGATTTACTGTTGGAAGTTCACAATGCTTCCTTCAAGGTCTGCCAAATGCTCCTATAACTCTATTGGCCAATGGCAAGCAGGGCAAGCAGCTCCAAATGATTAAGCAATCTTTCTTAATTCAGTTACAACCCACTTCAGTTGATAATTCTGCCTTTCATGTTGCACCTGATTTACAAACTCTTTTGGATGAATATGCTGATGTGTTCAAAGAAAAACCCACCTTACCGCCAGTTAGAAGTTGTGATCATCGAATTCCATTGATGGATGAAAATTTGACAATTTCAAAGCCACCCTACAGGCATTCTCCTATGCAGAAAGATATTATTGAGAAACAAGTCACTGAGGCTTTGCAAAATGGCTTGATTCACCCAAGTGTTAGCTCTTTTGCTTCCCCAGTGCTTTTGGTTAAAAAATATGATGGCTCATGGAGGATGTGCATAGATAATCAGGCGTTAAATGAGAAAATAATAAAAGATAAATATCTAATTCCAGTTATACATGATTTACTGGACGAATTGATACGATCTACTTATTTTCCAAGTTAGATCTACAATCTAGGTATCATCAAATTCAGGTGAAAGACACTGATGTCCATAAAACAGCCTTCAGAACTCATAATGGCTATTATGAGTTTTTAGTCATGCCTTTTGACTTGACTAACACCCCTTCCACCTTCCAAAGTCTTATGAATGATATATTTCTATCATATTTGCGCAAATATATTTTGGTCTTCTTTGATGATATACTCGTTTATAGCAATTCTTGGGAAATTCATTTACAACACCTACGAAGCACCCTCTCAATTCTCTGAAAGAATTGCTTGTGTGCCAAAAGATCTAGGTGCACTTTTGGAGTGTCCTCAATGTTTTATTTGGGTCATATTGTAGGCCGTGATGGTGTGCATATGGATCCAGAGAAAATTGAGGTTGTGGCTGCCTGGCCACTTCTAAAGTCAGTGAAAGACATTTGTGCATTCCTTGGACTTGCTGGCTACTATCCAAAATTTATAAAGAATTTTGGGTTGATAGCTGCTCCATTAAATGCACTTCTTAAGAAGGATAATCTTGGGTGGAATCCTCAAGCTCATGATTTTTTTATAAAATTGAAGGAGGCCCTGATATCTAATCCAGTTCTAGCATTACCTGATTTCACAAAAAAATTTGTAGTGGAATGTGATGCTAGTGGAACAGGAATGGGAGTTGTGTTATTGTAAGAGGGATGGTCTCTAGCTTACATCAGTAAAGCTTTTTCACACAGACAATTGGCTTGGTCTACATATGAGGAGCTGGCTGCTATTGTCTTTGCTACAACCAAATGGCGATCTTATCTGTTGGGAAGAAAATTTGTTATCAAAACATATCATGAGAGCCTTAAGCATTTGTTACATAATAAAGTTTCTACTCCATTGCAGCATAAATTCCTAACAAAACTGATAGGATTAGACTTTGAAGTCCATTACAAACCAGGAGAAATCAATCGAGCAGCAGACGCCCTCTCTAGACTGCCCACGACAACTTCCAACTTTGCAATTCCATTTTTACAACCAGCATGGCTTCAAGTTATCTCCGAATTGTATCATAAGGAACCTTCCTTATTACATTAATAAAACAGTGGCATTTGGAAAGCTTGATCCAGCTTTATATCAAAAGTGTGGAGATATTCTATTTTTTAAAGGGAAGATTCTCTTGTCGGGAGAGCTTTCATTTATTATTGACATTCTTCAACACCATCATGATTCTCCGGAAGGTGGACATTCCGGATACCATAGAACTCTTCACCGCATTAAATGCACATTTTATCGGCGGGGAATGAACGAAGATATCAAAGCTTATATTAGATCTTGTGACATTTGCCAAAAGTGTGAATATGACACTTCTTTGCCAGGCAGATTACAACAACCTCTATCCATTCCTGAGCAAGTTTGGACAAATATTTCTATGGATTTCATTGAACGTCTTCCTCCATCAAAAGGGAAAACAACACTATTGGTAGTTGTGGATCGCCTCACCAAATATGCACATTTTATTGGTCTGCATCATCCATATATTTCAGCACATGTGGTAGCCATTTTCCTACAAGAAATTGTTCGTCTACATGGTCTTCCACGTTTCATAGTGTCAGATAGAGATGCTATCATTTTAAGCACCTTTTGGAGAGAACTCTTTCAAGCTATGGGTGTAAGACTTCACATGTCTTCTACTTACCACCCTCAATCTGATGGCCAGACTGAAGTGGTTAATCGTTGCCTTGAAACTTATCTTTGTTGCTTCTGCCATCAGCAACAAGAAACTTGGATATCATGGTTGTCTCTAGCTGAATATTGGTATAATACAACTTTCCATATATCCACTGCTATGACTCCCTTTGAATCCTTATATGGACGGCCACCTCCAGCCCCTATTTCTTATGTTCCTGGTACTGTTTGTGCCCAGCAAACAGAAGTATTACTGAAATCAAGACAGCACCTTTTGACATAATTGAAACATCATCTTAAATAAGCTCAGGATAAGATGAAGAATCAAGCTGGTAAAGGGAGAGCAGATAAACAATTCTCTGTGAGCGATTGGGTATATCTTAAGTTGCAGCCATACCGACAATCAAGCATTGCGAAGCATTTCATTCAAAAGTTAAGCGCATGATATTTTGGGCCATTTCATATAGAGGCACCAGTGGGCTCGGTGGCTTATCGTTTGAAACTACCCCCGCAATCTTGAATTCATTCCACTTTTCATGTTTCTTAGTTGAAGGAGCGTGTGGGCCATGGCATCTAATCATCATTATTATTGTCTTCTATGCCTAAACAGACTCAAGAGCCTCAAGCTGTTTTGGGTCGTCGCATGGAAAAACACAATAATGAAGCAACTACACAATGACTAATTCACTGGAGGGGCGAGGATGTAGATGAAGCTCAATGGGTGGTTTATAATACTTTCATCACTGAATTTCCAACATTCAAACCTTGAGGACAAGGTTGATGCTAGAGGGGGGGATTTGATAGAGTCAGATGTACAAGTAATGATTGGAGGGGTTAGTTGTAACTCCTGAAGTTAGTTAGTTAATTGAGGCAGTTTGTGACAAGTGGTAGGAACCCCTACCATGGAGTAACAAATTGTATAAAACAGGGACCTGAGATATTATACGGGGATTTGGATGTTGAGTTGTTTATATTTTTTAGGATTTCTCTGTTATTGTTTATTTCTAATTAGTTTTCCTCTACAATTGTTTCCACACCTCTTTCTATATAAAGAGATGTAGGGTTTCTCTTTGGAATATGATTAATCATTTTGTCCAACTTAGTATCAGAGCGTGGTCCTAGGCCGGGTTCTGATATCCCACCCAAATTAAGCCTTAAAAACCGTCCACCCTAACCCTAATCTCCTCTCCTCCCACCAAACCCGCCAGCAACAACCAGCGGCAACAGTAGCAGGCGGTAGCAGCAAGCGACAGCAGCAACAACAGGCGGCGCAGCCAGTAGCAGTAGCAGCAGTAGGCGGCACCGGCACCAGCAGCAGCAGCAGCCGGCGCCGCCCATGTAGGGTAGTGCTAGTGCTGCTGGGTGCATCGGCCTGTTGTAGGGTGTGTATGCTGAAGAGGAGGGCCTGTTTTATGGTTGATTTTAGGCCTCCTTTTGCCTAAAAAATCATGTTAAGTTCCTGATTTGCTTCTTCCAGCACTCAACATCATGTTTCTTCCTTGGCTTTCATATGACTTAGTTGAAGGAAGAAGGCCTTCCCTAATGTTGAGGCAAGTATCTTTGCCGAATAGAGATTAGCAAGTGATATAGTAACCATCACCCAGAGTGAGTATGAGAGACTACTCCGAGGTTGCGGCCATCATGATGGTTTTATGGGAAGCTCCGACTTAGTGTCTCTTGCAAATGACAAGAAACATGATAGCACCAAGTGGTTGGTTGATTCAGGAGCCTCAAGATACCTTAGTGGAGATCGAAGTTGGTTTACTAATCTCAAACCCGTGTCTACAGGCAGGACGGTTCAAGTCGCAGATGGCAAGCACTCCAGGATAGAGGGTCAAGGAGAGGTGCCAGTGACCTCCAAGTTGAGATTGCCTGATGTTCTGTTTATGCCAGATTTTCCCATTAGCCTACTCTCGATCAGTAATATCACTAAGGAGCTTAATTGTCAGGCTATTTTTGATGAAGTGGGATGTGTCTTTGAAGACAAATTAACAGGAAGGACAATTAGCAGTGGTCATGTAGAGGGCGGTGTTTATTGTCTAGTTTAGTCTCCATTTGCTGCTGCATGTCACGGAGGCGTCTCTTTTACTACTAGGAGTACTTTTCAGTGGTATCTTAAACTTGGGCATCTTCCTCTAGATAGTCTTCAACGTGTTAGTCCGCACATATCCCCTGCAACCAAGATCACTTGTGATGCTTGTCAGATGGGCAAGCACCATCGTGCCTCTTACCCGGTAAGTACTCATCCTGGATCCAAAGCCATGTTTGAGTTACTACATATGGATGTATGGGGTCCGAGCCAAATTCCAGACAGGCAGGGTCATCAATATTACTTGGTAGTTGTTGATGATTTCTCACGCCTATCATGGGTATTTCTCTTGAAAAATAAATCAGATGTTGGATCTATTGTTGAGCATTTTTTGTTGGAGATAAAGAATCAATATTCAGCAATTGTTAAAGTAGTGAGATCTGATAATGCACTTGAATTCTGCACCATCAGGCTGTCTACTTTTTATAAATCCCATGGAATTATACATCAGACCACATGTCCTCATACTTCTCAACAAATGGGGTGGCTGAGAGGAAACACCACCACCTTTTGGATGTAGCCCGTACTTTGTTAATTTACTATAGTGTACTGCAGTTATACTAGGGAGATGTCATTCTTACTGCGTGTTACTTGATCAACAGAATGCCCAGTTCAATACTTCATGAGCAAATTCCTTGGCACATCTTGTATCCTGACCGAGAGCTTTTTCATGTACCACCACGAGTATTTGGCTGTGTTGCCTTTGTTCATCTTCTTTCCCAAAGCTGAGATAAGCTTGCACCATGGGCAGTTAAGTGTGTATTTTTGAGGTACTCACGGACTGAAAAAGGGTATAGATACCTAAATCCTATTACTGGGAGGCACTATGTAAGTGCAGATGTTACCTTTCATGAGTCTATTCCATATTTTTCCACGGCTGCTCGAGGAATATCTCCTGAGGTTATGGACGTGCCCATGCCTATCCCGCCTATTCCCTTGGAGCAGATACCTGTTTATGCTTCCCCTATTGCTACTACTGGACCCGTTAGGTTTTTTGAGCCCACTGTTCTCATAGCAATTTGCAGATATCAGATATTCCAGTAGTTACACAGGCACCACCCTCTCCAGTTTAGGTAACCATGGACAATTTGCATACTGATGATATAGGATCTAGGGGTGATGCTACAGGTCTAGATATGGATGCTCTTTCCCTAGAGTTAGTACAGAATAATTAGTCAGATGATATTGATCTTCCTATTGGCATTAGGAAGGCACCTCACACGTGCAAGCCCAGATACCGTGTTGCAAGCAGTCTGGCTACTGATGGACTTGTATTTACCTTTGGGAGCTTCTGTCGTACACTCTTTGCCACCTAGGTGCCCACTACGTACCGGCAAGCCATGCTTGATCCGAAATGGCGTCAGGCTATGGAGGATGAGATGGCTGCTCTTCGTTCCAGAGCGACATAGGAGCTTACTTCACTTCCTGCAGGAGCACAAGTGGTTGGATGTCGTTGGGTCTTTGCCTTAAAATACAATCCTGATGGATCTATTTCAAGGTATAAGTCTTGGTTGGTTGCAAAGGGATTCACTCAGACCTATGGGGTGGATTTCTTTGACACTTTTTCTCCAGTGGCACGATCATCGACAATGCAGATTTTGATGTCTGTTGCAGCCCATCTTGAGTGGCCTCTCTACCAGCTTGATGTGAAGAACGCCTTTCTATATGGTGATCTTCAAGATGAAGTTTACATGCAGCAGCTTCCGGGATTTAAGATTCAGGGAGAGTGTGTCTGTAGACTCCGGAAAATCATTTATGGACTTAAGCAAAGTCCTCGTGCATGGTTCCAGAAGCTGTCTGAGGTGATACAGGTGATAGGCCTTCAAAGATCCTCTGCAGATCATTCCTTGTTTGTTTGGAAGAGTGATAGGGGAGTTGTTGTACTTCTGGTAGATGTTGATAACATCATTATTACTAGTGATGATGAGGCTAGGATAGTTAAGGCAATAAAAAACCTTGGCTGGTAGGTTTGTAATGAAGGACTTGGGCCAGTTGAGAAATTTTCTAGGCATTGAGGTAGCAAAAAGTAAAGAGGGCATTGTACTTGCACAGCGTAAGTATGCTCTTGATATACTACAAGAGACAGGGATGTTGGGGGCTAAGCCTGCCAACATACCCATGGATCCCAAGGGGCATCTATTTGATGCTGAGTCAACACCTGTTGATAGCAGATCTTATAGATAACTAGTGGGCAAGCTATTATATCTTACAATCACCAGGCCAGATATTTCCTTAGCAGTTGAGAAGTTGAGTTAGTTCATTAATAGGCCTACTAAACAACATTGGGAGGCAGCAATGCAGGTGCTTAGATATCTAAAGAAAGCACCTCGATGTGGCATATTATTTACTAGAGGCATATCGATGGCAGTGGTTGGCTATTCTGATGCAGATTATGTTGGTTGCTTGACAAACAGAAAATCAACTACTGGTTTCTGCATTTATGTTACTAGGAACTTAGTCACATGGCAGAGCAAAAAGTAAGGAGTAGTGTCTAGATCCAGTGCAGAGTCTGAGTATTGTGCTATGGCTCAGACTGCTACAAAGATGGTGTGGGTGAGATCAGTTTTACAAGATTTACATGTGCAGGTGGAGAAGCCTATGAAGATGCGGTGTGATAACCGTGCTACCACTTATATTGCTAACAACCCTATGTTTCATGAGCACACCAAACACGTCGAGGTTGATTGTCACTACACCCGAGATCTGATCCAGCGTGGAGTCATCTGTACCACTTCAGTTTCTTCTAAGAACCAGACAGCAGATATTTTCACCAAACCTCTTCCTCGATCTACGTTTGACGTCAGTTGTTCCAAGCTGAGCATGATTGACATCTATGCTCCAGCTTAAGTGGGAGTGTTGAGTCATTTATATTTTTTAGGGTTGCTCTGTTATTGTTTATTTCTGATTGGTTTTCCTCTTCAGTTGTTCCCACACCTCTCTCTATATAAAGAGGTGTAGGGTTTCTCTTTGGAATATGATTAATCATTTTGTCCAACTATGGAATGACTAAAGGCATTTTCTACCTGTTAATTCTCTTCTTTCTAGAGGGGGGGATTTGATAGAGTAAGATGTACAAGTAATGATTGGAGGGGTTAGCTGTAACTGCTGAAGTTAGTTAGTTAGTTAGTTGAGGCAGTTAGTGACAAGTGGTGGGAAACCCTGCCGTGGGGTAACAAATTGTATAAAACAGGACCTGAGATATTATACGGGGATATGGAATGACTAAAGGCATTTTCTACCTGTTAATTCTCTTCTTTCTCTTCTCTTCCTTTCTACTCTAATCCTTTCTCCCTCAATTAGTCGGATCTGACGAAGGCTAGCACCTAGAGTCAAGCTAAAGCAGCAGGTGCTTCTACCAATTTCTTCTTTTGAATAGCCTGTATTTTAACACAATGTCAGTTTAATGCTGCTATTTTGTTTTAAGGTATGGCACATTGTAAGATTTCTCAGTATGTAATTTGTGTGGCTGACATAAATACAAGTACCAGTATAAAAGAAATCTAAACTGGCCACAAAAACCTAGGAGCTATAAACTCTGATCAAATGAGGATTGAAAGATATTCGTCAATGCTGAATATGAGGAGTTCTTACAATCAAATGTAACTTTGTAAAATGCCCAAAACATAGGAGCCCGGACTATCCCAAATTTGTTGATTCCTACAAATGTGATCAGAAAAGGAGCCCTTCAAGGGAAAGATTCCCCTAAAAATACTGGTGTTTGAAAACCAAACAACACCCATCCAAAAATGTTTACGTATTACAGCTGTGGATGACAATGATCACAATCAGCCTCATGTGTAGCCTTTATGCCCAACAAAGCTGCACATGAATAATCCCACAAGTTTTGATCCAGATAGGAAGTACTTCAACTGAAGCTCTTCACATAGAAGGTGGCAACCATGTCTGCTGGGGGCGCTTCAGGAACAAGGTGGCAAGCAGCTATCCCAACAGAAGAACAGCGGCAGCTATCCGAATAACAACATCCTCTGAGCATTAGGTGCAGCAAGTGCCAACAGCAAAATAGCAACAGGTCCTTTTTTTTTTTTGCGAAAACAGCAGCAGCTCCTTCTAGAATAACAACCACGGCATCAGCAACTCTAGCCGTAGTAAAGCATCCAATCAAGAGCATCGAAATTATTTTAAATTAAGATCAAAGGAGATAATGCACCTAACTGCTGTGCAGATTACAATGGATGGTGTGTGCACTTCCGAAACCTCTTGGGCAGTGATAAACTTGGAAGTGTAACAGCTACAAATAATAATTCCACTGTAACATGGCATTCATCCACGTGGTTTGGTTGCATTCCATGCGTAAGCAAGTATAGCATTGGAGGCTTTAATTGTACCTAGCAAACATTATGGGATCAAACTTCCTGCCTTTCATTTAATGGTTGATGAGGGCTGACTTAAGAATAAATTCTGACAGTCATTGTTGAAAGTCGGTCAAAGATTCCTCGAGGAATGGAAGTGTTGTGGTACAAAATCCATAAATTTCAAAGTTCAGAAATAAGATTGCCACTGCCTCCTCCATGGAATTATTTTGTGGCAACGTTGGCTTTGTTTCCAACAAGGAGGTGTGGAACTTGTAAAGCATTGAACCCCCCAGATAAAAGGGAAGTGGAAAATGTTTGACCTGCTACTCTCTCGGATGTATGTCTTCCTTTGAGAAAGATCATCGATGAAAATAACAACTAAATGTCAAAGAAATAAAAAACATTGGTTGAATCCATTCATAGAAAGAAAATAACACCTGGAGTTAGAGGTGCTTTTATTTTCCCTTGTGAGTAAACTGCATCAAATGGTTACTCAGAAAACATTCCACAAAGTAAACCATAAGCATCATTACCTTCATCTCAAAAATTGACACACTACCTAGTCAGGTTGACAAAGATGGAACTCCCATGTTATTCAATGGGCTATACACATATTTCATTATAAAGTGTCACTAATTTTGTAGACATGCTGGGAGATAAAATGTAGTGTAAATTCATTTTAATTGGGTGTCTCTATCCTGTGCATGAAAGAGACCAAACTTCCAATTCCTCTGGTGGCATTTTAAATGTTCAGATTAAGATTATGGAATGAAAATATTACAGACTGTGGAGGGGAACAAGTATCACTTATCTTTTCTATGCAAAACATCAATAGGGGTGTGGATTTCCAAATCTCAAGGAAAGGGCATAGTCCGTAAGTACCCCCAACAGCAACAAAGAAGCAGCTACCTCAACAGCAATTATTTCTCTAGCTGCCACCTCAGAATTGACAACAAAGCTAGTCAGATAATGTTTTCCATGGAAAGAAGTAATATTGAGAAGTCTAAAACATAAGCAAAACCAATACCTCATCAATGTCGGAAGATTACGGCAAACTAGTTGGAAGTGCTTCCACAACAGCATGTGGTAATGATAGATTAGCAATCATTGGCAAGGTTTTGGGCTCAGATTGCAAATATACTGTACACTCAAGTCATCCGGTTTACATGTTATCATGTGGACTGCCGCAAAAGCATGAAAGGTGCTAGCCAAACCATGTTTACAGACCAAGAACCAACTCCACGGTTGCGTGGCAGAATTCTAGACATCCAAACCAATCGTGTCATGGTTTAATGTATGTATGTGACCCTGCATGAGAGTATGTAGTATCAAATTACAAGCTTTCATCATCATTCATGGAACTAAATGGGAGGTATATATAGCAAACAGCTAGCGTCAAACATGAAATAAGTTTAACTTGAAAAGAAAAATAATTTAATATTACATACCGCAAATTTACCACACCCTGCAATGTCCAACCCAGGAAATATCTACCCTACTTAAGTACATGCCAACTCATACGAAGAACATGTTCATAAGTAGCCATGCTAAATATTACAGAAAGAGAAGTGTAAAGTGTAGCTTCACTAAAGTTGGTATAAATTGTGGAACCAATAGAAGCAAAAATCCTACCATGACAAAGTATGCATCCTATCCACAATAGATGTTAATATATATTGTTATTTTTATGCTTTTCTTGTACGGATTATAAGTGTTTAGTTCTTCGGGGGCAATTCTGTACTTTTAACCCTTCAATCCCTCTCTATATAAGAGAGCCTAGGATTTTCTATAATAAAATAAGTCATTTCAACAAATTTGGTATCAGAGCGGCGATCCTAGATCGGTGCTCCGGTATCTCATCCTCACAAGCTTCCGTACCTTATCCACCAAAACCCTAATCTCTCTTGGAGGCACACGGAGGAGTCTCTATCAGCAACCACCAGCCTTTGCCGGCTGCAGTCGACCACTAATCGAGCCATCGCTATTGTTGGCAACTGGCAAGCCCCATCGGCCACCGCTGTCAATCAACCTGCCTCAGGAGACCATCACCTGACCTCCGCCGATGCCGCTAACGCTTCCTACCACCACTGTAGCACCGCCTTGAGCTTCCCCAGTGCCACTAGTGACCCCTAGGCCTCCACCAACATCTCCTAGGGCTCCACTAGCGTCGGTGGGGCCTTCTGAGTGGTCTCCCTGCACCCGGGCTAGGCCAAAGTCTGTCCAAGGGGATTCTTCTGATTTTTAGGATTTCAAACTTGATTGATGACCTCTTGAATATAGAAGTCTGATTGCGGCTCCAAGATTGTAAGGATGGCTTCAGATGATTAGTTCGAGGTGAGTTCGAGCACTTCTTTGGACACCAAGGTACTAAAGAATCTATGTTTCGATCCTATCATCAAGTTGGATGAGCCCAACTGCCCACGGTGGTCTTAAGACCTTCCTCGTGAACGTCAGGGATCATGGGAAGAGCCACATCCTTGCAGATCCAGAGCTTGAGAGCAAAACTAGTACCAATGCTACCTGGGACAGAGACAATGCCATGATCTCAGTCTAGCTTATGTAGACAGTTATTCTTCGTATAGGGGATGAGATCATGTATTACGATACCGTGAATAAGATGTGGGAGTCCTTGCGTGAGACCTACTCTCATGCGAAGAACTCTACACGGGTCCTTCAGGTCTTCTACGACCTTTTCTACTTACGTCAGGAAGGATGCACTCTACCACAGCACTACTCCCTCTTGAAGGGAATGCTGGAGAGGCATCACTCCTATCTATTGAGATGTGCCTGTGATTTCTGGAAGGATTTTCGAAGACAGTTGACTGTCTCTCTCTTCCTAATAGGTCTTGGACCTGAGTATACTGTTGCCAGAGATCAAATTCCCACCGCTTCTGAGCTTCCTACCCCAAAGGAGGCTTATAGCAGAGTTGCAGTGCGTACTCCTACTCTTGACTTTGGTACTCAGATGTCCTCACTGGCAGTGATCCCTAGACGTGGAAGGGGTACTCCTCCCCCTACATGTGGTCGTGGATGCGGACGCTCGTTTGGTACATGTACTAAGACCTCGTGTACCTACTATGGCAGGCTTGGTCATCCAAAGGCTACATGCTGGCAGAAACATGGTAGGTCACCTATGGCTAATCAAGCAGCTAAGATTACAAATGGAGTGCCTGCCAGCTCTAATGTAAGCTCCCTGCGTATAGAGATTGAGACCCTACGATAGCAGATTACGTAGTTGGAATAGGCTTCATCCTCTCAGTCTTCAGATACTGCAGCCATTGTTACCTCCTCACAGGCAACTATGGCTGGTATTTCCTCACGCTTGTCCTATGGTGATTAGTTGATTGATTCTGATGCATCTACGCACATATGTGGCGACAGGAGTGCATTCTCTCAATTAGCACCTATTACACCAGTCAAGACGTGCAGGTGACAGACGGGAGACATTCGGCACTCATTGGCAAGGGAGATATGTCTCTATCTCCCACCTTGAGACTAGCAGATGTCTTTTATGTACCTAATTTTCCCTTAAGCTTACTGTCTATTAGCAGTATTACTAGGGATTTGAACTACAGAGCCATTTTTTATGTGTTTTCTTGTATCTTGCAAGACAAACTCATTGGGAAGACGATTGATGGAGGGCGTGAGGAAAGGGGGGTATACTGTTTGAGCTAGACCATTGTTGCTACTTCTACTACCTAGGGCCTTGATTCCACTGGATCTCCCCTTCAATGGCATCATCGCCTTAGTCACCTGCCTATTGACCACTTTAGACGAATTTTGCCGCAGATACCCTCCACTACTACTCTCACCTGTGATGCTTGTCAGCTGGGCAAGCATCATAGGGCTAGTTTCCCAATTCTACTTTTGTTTCTTCTGCTGCTATTTTTGATTTGATTCATATGGATGTGTGGGGTCTCAATCATACTCCTGATCGACTTAGGAATAGATATTATATTCTATTAGTCAACGATTTTTCTGCTGTTTCCTGGATGTTTCTTTTGCAGAATAAGTCTAATGTGGGACAAATCATTGAGAACTTTGTTAAAGAGATAAAAACTTAGCATTCTTCTTTTCTGAAACGTTTTCGATCTGATAATGTCTTGAAGTTTTGTACTACTTGTTTGCGTATTTTCTTTTCTAGTCATGGCATTATTCATGAGACCATATGCCCACATACCTCTCAATAAAATAGTGTTGCTAAGAGGAAACAACGCCATGTTCTTGATGTTGCTCGTACTCTATTCATTCACCATTTGGTTCCCTTCCTTTACTGGGGTGACGCTTTTTTGACTGCATATTTTTTTATCAATAGAATGCCTAATGCTGCATTACATGAACAGATTCCTTTGTTGGTTATGTATCCTGATCGACTCCTGTTTCACGTCACCCCTTAGACTTTTGGTTGTGTTGCTTTTGTCCATTTGTTGGGACCGGGTCGGGATAAACTAGCACCGAGAGTAGTTAAGTGTGTTTTTCTTGGGTATATAAAGGTACAATTCTTAATACAGTTAATTAAAGTTATTAGTATTAATTAATCACGTAAAGAAATAACTTAGGTTAACCTGATTTGTTAAGATGTTGTCGTTAATTGTAGTATAGGGTCAAGCTAACATAAAATTTTAGATTTAATTCATTTAACTAGTTGAGTCTAGATCGTTCACTGGAAGGCATAATTTATAATTTAATTCACCATTCTCTTAATTTAAGTTAATGATTAACTAATTATTTCAATAATTATGAAATATGTTAAGTGCATGAATATTTGTGCATAAGATTGAATAATTAAAGCATGCAATTATTCTATTAATAGAAAGAAATGCATATGAAATATTTGCATTGAACAACAAGAGTAAGAAGTGTTTATTACAGTATGGCACAAAAGATAAGGCATAGAAAGATGTTTACAAAAAATATAAATGCTTCTTTAAACAATAAGGCCCAAGCACTTCATTTCTCAGCCTTCAGCCTTTGATCATATGTTTGTTTCTTTTTCTCTTTTAATCTCTTATTTAACTCACTCTCTCCTCTTAAGTCTACCCTTCATCACACCCTCCCTTATACTTCTTTCTCTTTCTTCTTTACCTCTCTTCTTCTTAACACTCTCTCCTTTACTATGCATTCTTTTCTCTCCTTAACACTTAGCTATTTTTCTTTAACTCAAACCCACACTGTTCTTTACTTAACAAAAAGTACTTTAATGGGAGGCTGGGCTTTTCAGGGATACACAGCACCCATAGGGTGGGACTAGACCCTACTAGGCCCAACCTAGTTTTTATTAGGTAGATTTTTAGCCATTTAACGAATGCACAATAATGGGCCCAATCAGGCCCACATGTTCACGCCCATCTGGGCTGACGTACACAGGTGCACACACACGCACTCGCACGTACACCGCGCGCACGTTCTCAGATCAGAAGGTATATGGTTTTGGTGCACCCAGTGCTTGACGACTGAAGTGCTGGTGCATCGAAATCATAATATACAAGGTCACGCGCTCATACTTCCCCGATGTGGGACTTTGTGAAGCAATTCTACCTTCGTTGCTTCATCTTCCGGTCGGAGGTTCAATTGATGATTCTGAGTGAATCACTTTACCAAATCGAGTAAGGAAGGGCTCGATCGAAAGCTGCTTACATCAACTACACGATTTTAGCCTCAATTTAGACTTTGGATCAAATTTGATCCATCGATTTGTTTGATGAACAAGGCACTGTTCACGTGCCTCGAAAGTACTCAGAAGAGGCATTCTCAGGTCAAATGACTTGCAGAGGAATTAATTCCCTCAATTGAGGATCTGAGATGCTTCAGTGAAGCATTTTGCATGATTTAGAAGAGGGAGAGAGGTTTGGGAAGCTCTGGAAAGCTCAGAAGGTTCAAAGCTTCTGATTCAGGGTTCACAGTATTAAAATCAAAATTGAATCTATCCAGATGATAGATTAAAGTGTGTAGAAGAGGTCTGAATCAATTCAAGAGATAGAACATGATTGATCTGGGTGAAGTTTGCATGCAAAACAAGAACTCAATGAATAGCTTTGGGTTCCAGTTTGAACCAAAACTGTATAGGTCATGGAATTCCCTTCAATTCTCGTCAAAACATCATTAAATTGACTTGAAATGATTCACAATTGGACCAAGAACTCAAATAACCCTTTGATCCAGAGATTCAACCCTTAAAACATGAACATCGACCTAAAGTCGTCTTGTACAACCTAAAAGTTAACTTTTAACTATACATCATTTCAGATCAAATTAAAAGTCTAGATGAACTAGATTTCATCTACGAAATCAATTCAGCACATCAAATTTGTGTTTTGAGAGCTTCTACGGTGCTTTCAAGCACTGTCGCTTGAGCTCAGATGATGGGTTCTTCGAGAGAACAATCTAGAGCATTTCAGACTTAATTAACACCTAGGACAAAATCCAAATGTCTTTCTCATGCTTTAGAACCGATTTTCAGGCTCTAAACCTTAATGGTTGTGATTCTCCAACTCTGCCGGAGTTGGAGAAGATGAAGTCCAATAGAGAACAAACTTCATTAAATCTCAAATTTGAATAGTTAAATCTGATTCTCTCTTAAAATGATCCAAACTGGAGCTTCTCAGAGAGTTCTAAAGGCTAAGGTACACATTTTGATTCGTCAGAGCTCGCCGGAGCTCCAGTGAACGCCAATTTAACAAACTAGAGAGTGAATCTTCACTAAATTTAAAAAAACAGTCCTAAAAGATTCCTGAGGTTGCAAGGAACCTCAGGAGCAATTCAATTTGATCAATTAATGAACTGATGCAAGAATTTGTCAAGAATACAGTAAGATCATCTCTTGAGTTCAATTGAACTCAAGATAAACCCTGTCACTCAATTGAGTGAGGGGAAATGTTCAGGGAGATGGGGCGATGGTGTGCACATGTGCAATTAGTTGAAGAAACTCCACTGAGTTCGCCATAGACAGCAAGCTCAGAGGTTGACATGGATTTGAGCGTTTAGTGTATAGGTGTTAATAATCTAATTAAAAGAAAGAATGGGGCCCTGATGTAATGTAGAAATGGTGGAGGGCCCCCATTGGCTGTGAAATAAGCCAGAGACCTCTGCCATGGACAGCGGAGGTGCTCTAGTGAGCGTGAAATGGATTAGGCGTAAAAGTTGATACAATTGAGGGAAAAGAAGTGAATTGTAGTCACGGTGATGTGAGGAATGTGATCAAGTGGTTGGAATCATGGTTCGAAGTCTGACGAGGTCGGAATTGACCTCTCCAGAGATGAAGAAGAAAGGGAAGAAATTGAACTAATCTACTCCTATGATTACTCACCTAATCCTAACTAAGACTACGCCTAAGAGTTAAAACTACTTACCTGACGAAGGAGGTAGGGGATCTTGCCATTGGCAAGGCGAGAATGAGATCGAAATCAGACAAGGTGAGAGAAGAAGCTCTGGCCGATCAAAGCGAGGAGATCTCAAAGCTGTGGCGCGCTCCAACGTCGGTGGCAAGGCAAAGGAGAGGAAGAGGAGGTGAGGGAGGCAACGCTCCTCGGCAGTAGCACTCGATAATGGTGGTGGGAAGATGTCAGAGCTAGGAGGAAACCTATTGACGACCACCGTGGATAAGGGGGAAAAGGGGGTCACTCTTTGTAATCGAAGAGGTAGGGTGGTATTTATAGGTGGAGTAGGTAGTCAAGGGGGAAGAACCTGGATAGAATTGGGTGTAGGTGCGAAGAAACAAGAGACGACACCAGTGTGCTTCTTCGCTTAGTTTAAGTAGGATTAAGGACGAATCTGGTCCGTCGGGTGTGGAGGAGATGGTGAGTGTAACAATGGCGGCAACGGCGATGGCTTTTTGACATTAGATTGGTGATGATCGAGAGGTACGGTCACCGGCTGTCGCCAACGTTCCGAGGTTGAAGAAGAGGGTTGAAGAAGAAGTCGGTGTTGTGCTCACAGGGGCCTTTTTGTAAATTAAAAAGGACCTAAATGAAAAAATCAAGGACTCAATTGAAATGAAAGCTAAGGACCTAAACGTAAATAGTTTGTTTTGAGTCTTATTTAATTTATTTCTTTTTCAACTTTTTATATATAATTATAAATTAGGTAAATATTATATTTATGTCTTGAAATTATGTTTTTTCCCTTTTTAGCTATTTTTATTTAAATGATTAATTTACTTAAGTTAATTACATAACGAGGTCTTAATATTAATTTAGTTTACATATCAAATATCTAGCTAAATGCTTATTAATTAAGTCCAATTTATTAATTAAATTATTATTAAGATTAATTGATATTTAGTTTAGCATTTTTAACTTATTTTGAAGGTCCTTAGTCTTCTATCCCCTATAGTATAATTAACCCTATATTAAGTATATTCTTGGTTAACTAACTAGGGAAACTAGTTAATTAAGGATAGTTAGGAGCCATGATGAGTATCTCATCAGTATATCCAGACATAAAAAGGGTATCGGTGTTTTGATCCGCTTACTTCTCGGCACTATGTTTCTGCGAATGTTACATTTCACTAGGGGATACCTTTCTTTTCTACGGCTGCAGTTGAGATGCCTTTTGAGGATGATATGGCACCTATGCCATATACATCCATTCGCTTTGGGAGTTTTCATGATATTCCTATCCCTACTACACCACCACCACCACTTCATGCTATGCATCCCTTCCCTCAGCTAACTAAGTCACTCCAGACATATGTCTGCCCTCATACTACCTATAAGGGACCCCCACCCTTGCCTTCATTATTGGCTTCTCAGGTGAGTCCTTTAGATACTAACTTATGTTTGCCATGTGATGGTTACAGGGATAGGATAGACAATGTGGCAGGTGATGATCATGATCTTTCGATAGCTATTCGGAAGCGACTATGGACTTACACCACTTATCCCATGGCTAGGGCACTTGCTACTGATAGCCTAGTGGTCGAAGGTGTTGGGACAACCGGGTTTTATTGTTATTACGTTGTAGTATAGCCAGTTATTACCAACATTTCAACTATATAAAATTTTTTTACTCGGAGAATAAAAGAGTTCCCGAGGTCGAACTCAGGGAGCAAATTGTATTCTAGAGATATACATGTTTCTTTTACAAAAAGAAAGAGAGAGGGAAAGAATTTGTTGTCTTCTTTTCTCTTTGTTTTCTCCTCGTGATGTTCTTCTTTCTTTCTTTCTTCAGATCTCCTTCTTCTTCTTTGTTCTGCAGAGGTGATGTCTTTCTTCTGCAATGGTGATGCTCTTCTTCTTCTTCCTTGTTCTGCAGAGGTGATGTTCTTCTTTCTTTCTTCCTTGTTCTGCAGAGGTGATGTTCTTCTTTCTTTCTTCCTTGTTCTGCAGAGGTGATGTTCTTCTTTCTTTCTTCAGATCTCCTTCTTCTTCTTTGTTCTGCACTGCCTCGCCTTCTTCTGATGTTCTTCAGTCAGGGACGTCGCCCCTCCTTCTTTCTTCTTTTCCCTTCAGGCCGTCGTCTGATTTCCAAATCAGACGACTTAAACTGCCTGTTGCTACAGTGTCTCCCTCAGCTTCCTTCTTCTTCCGCGGTTCTTCTTCTTCACCTGTGCCTGCACACTTCAGAGCTTACGTCAGAGAACAAAACCTACTCTACCCTCTCCCCCCCCCGCGTCTCTCTCTCTCTGAATCCACTCTTCCGAAAGCTCTCCCAGAGCTACCGGGTAATCGGGTTCGGGTCAGGCCCGGGTCCAGGCCCACCGGCGTGCGTGGTGGGCGAGGAGTGCAGGTCAGTCTTAAGTCGGGTCGGGTCGGGTCAGGTCCGCGGGGCGTGAGCGCGGACAAGACCAGGTAACCGGGCGGGTGAAGGGGACCTCACCCCGTGTGCTGAGGCAGTAAGCCTCCAGCACTTTTGCATCTTATATCGCTGCGACTCTTCAGGCTTTTCCGAGGTGGGACTAAATGTCCCACCTCAATTGCGCGCCCGCAGCGGGGAAATCAGCGGGAGATTGCGGCGTCACGCGAAGCCTTCTGCCTTAGCTGCGAGCCTGGTGTTTTGTCGAAACGCCTCGCAAGGCCTGGGAGTTGAATCTGGGCGTGGTGCTGAGCGTGGCGCGCCTGTAGCTGCAGGCGGAAGCAGTTCCTCCTGCACGGCAATGGCGGCGGAGGTCGGGTGGCCTGTTCACAAGAAAACGGCCTCTCGGCCTAATCAGAAAGTGCCAGGAGCTTCGCCAAGGTGCGGCGAAGCTCGTGTGGGTGGTGGCGAGGCGCGGGGCGGCGTGCAAGGGCTGCCCTAGGTCGGACTGTGGGTCGGAGGATGGGTTTGTTGGGGGAAGCGTTACGGAGGTGTGGAGTGGCAGTGAAGGGGTGGGGGGTGCTCAGTGTGATGAGGCGGAGGTTCGGTGAGGGTCGGCGAGGTGTGTGAGGCTGTGGAGCGATGGGAGCATCTCGCCGGAGGGTGGCCGGAGACGAAGGGGGTGACGATGGTCAGGGTCGGTCGAGGGCTTAATTGAATAAATTGAAAGCGGGGAAAGAAAGAGGAGAAGAAGGGGAGTAGTTCTAGCTTACTTGCAGGGACGAAGGGGGAGGAACAGGGCGACAGTCGTATCGACTGTCGCCGGAGAAGACGATGCTCAGGGAAAGGGGCGGCGGCGAGCAGAGAGCCGGAGAGGCGCCAGCTGGGTGCGGCGTGGCGCGGGAAGAGCAGGGGAGGAAGTCTCTGCTGCTGGTATTGCGGCAGAGCGAAGAGGTGGAGGGGGAGGAAACCGCCGGAGCTGGTGAGCGTCTGCCGGAGGGAGAAGAGAGGAAAGTTGGGGATTTTCTCCGTCAGATCCAGGCTGCCCCAGTCGGTGGAGCAACGGGGGGTATTTATAGGGATCAAACAGGGAGGAAGGCGGAGGGAGACGACGTGTCTCCCTCGCCAGAGGATGGCCGGAAACAAGAACCCATACCATCCGTGCGTTCGCACGGCCGGTATGGTGGGTTACAACGACCAGGGGGGTGTCCCTGCGACGGCTGACGACGCAGGGCACCCCCGGTTTACTTGCCAGGTCCCCCACCTCACCCTGCGCGGCGCCATGCTCCGCGCAAGGTCACCGGAGCATGGTGCTGGCAGGTTTTGCAGGGGGGACCTGATCGCAAAGAACGAAGGAGAGTTAGGGGCCAAAATGCGAGGGTTCAAAAGTTGAGGGCCAAAGAGTAAATATATGAGGACCAAAGTGTAAAGTCGGTCAAGGAGGTTTCTTCTTAGGCTCAAGTTTTTATACATGACTAATTAGGACCTAAGGAATCTGATGGTGAATTTCATTTCCATATTAAACCTTGTTTGACCGGTCAATTTACGCAAAAACCCAAATTAAGTTATTAATTGGGCATGGTTCTCAATGTAGGTCAAAATGGGTTCTGAAGGCCAAATTGAAGGTTCTAAACCCTAGAGATTATTTTTCTATGAATTTTAGAGGGTTTATTCTATTTTTACTTTGCCTCGAACCTTGTGAATTGAAGTGGGTTGTTTTAGGGTTACAGATTATCATTTAGTTTCTTGGAATTGCTGTAGCCCTTGCTAGATCATTTCATCCCACTCTTATTCTTATTAAGCTGCTTTGACCTATGTTTGGGCCCTGAATTACCCTGTATGCAGATTATACTGGTAAAATTGCATTTTTACCCCTTATGACTTGTTTTCTTCTCAAACTCAGGATTCTCTGAGTTAAGCCTTTCCTTGAGATATGTAGGAGCTTTTATCCTTTGTATTAGGTCAAAATGAGCTAGTTATGGCTCATGATGAGGTTCTCATCACCTAGCTCCTAGACTTGCTGGATTCACTCAGGCGTTAGCAACTCAGATTCCAGCTACTCATCGTAAGGCCATGCTTGATCTAAAATGACGGGCAGCCATGGAAGATAAGATAGCAGCTCTTAGAGGGCATGGGCCCCGAGAGCTCACTCCACTTCTTGATGGTGCTACACTTGTTGGTTATCGGTGGGTATTTACTGTGAAGTTCAACCTAGATGACGGTGCTGCTAGGTATAAAGCACTCGTGGCATAGGGGCTCACCCAAACTTATGGGGTGGACTTCTTTGACACCTTCTCACTAGTTGCCAGACTTCCCGCAATACAGGTGTTAGTTGCAGTGGCAGTTCAGTTAGATTGGCCCTTGTATCAGCTGGATGTGAAGAATGCCTTCCTCTTTGGTAATCTCTAAGAGGAAGTCTACATGTAGCAGCCACCTGGCTTTGAGACTCGAGGGGAGTGTGTATGTCGACTACGGAAGGCCATCTATGGCCTTAAGTAGAGTCCCAGAGCCTAGTTCCATAGGTTATCACAGGTTGTAGAGGCAACTGGATTCAGGAGATCGACAGCTGACTTTTCTCTCTTTGTCAGGAGGACTGGACGAGGTACTGTGGTACTTCTTGTTTATGTTGATGACTTAATTGTCAGAGGGGATGATGAGCAGGGTGTTGCTGAGGTTGTGCATCCTAACAAAGCAGTTTGTCATGAAGGACTTGGGGCTCTACAATACTTTCTAGGTATTGAGGTTGCTCGCAGCAAAAAGGGCCTAGTCTTATCTTAGAGGAAGTATGCATTGGACATCTTGCAGGTGGTTGGTATTCTTGGGGCCAAGGAGGCCAATATTCCTATGGACCACAAGATGCCACTCTATGATGAAGATGCACAAGTGATGGATAGTAGGCAGTACAAGCAGCTTGTGGGCAAGCTGCTATACCTTACTATCACAAGGTCAGATATCTCCTTTGCGATAGGGAAACTAAGTCAGTTCTTAGCTAAGCCAACACGTCAGCATTGGGATGCAGCATTGATAGTGCTCAAATACGTCAAGAAGGCTCCTAGGAAGGGTCTCTTCTCTAAGGGGTCTTCTATGACTTTGGTTGGCTACTTTGATGCAGACTACGCTGGATGTCATGTGGATTGTAAATCCACTACTAGGTTTTGCACCTTCTTAGTAAGGAATTTGATCACATGGAGGAGCAAGAAACAGGGCACAGTTGCGAGATCTAGTGGCGAGTCTAAGTATAGAGCTATGGCTCAGACGACTATAGAGATGATGTAGATCAGGTCCTTACTTATTGACTTGCAGATACAATTTTTTAGCTCCATGGAGATGCGATGTGATAACAGAGCAGCCACCTTCATTGCTAACAACCCAGCATTTCACGAGAGGACGAAGCATGTTGAGGTTGATTGTTACTATACCAGGGACATTATTCAGAATGGGTTGCTGTATACCATTCTAGTCACATCTAAGGTGCAAATTGTAAATATTTCCACTAAGCCCTTGGCCAGATCTTTATTTGATTCATGTGTATCCAAGCTGAGCTTGATAGATATTTATGCTCCATCTTGAGGGGGAGTGTTAGCATATATTGTTATTTTTATGCTTTTCTTGTATGGGCATGAGTATTTAGTTCCATAAGGGCAATTCTATACTTTTAACCTTTCGGTCTCTCTCTATATAAAAGAGTCCAAGGTTTTCTACAATGAAATAAGTCATTTCAACCAATTATAGATGCCTACACAGTATGAAATTTTACCTCCCGGATGCCAAACTAAAACTTCCAGCTCATATATCTTCTCCTGCAACCTAATACTTTGTTTATGGCACTCCCGAAGTCCATTCTCTACAAACTACTTATGCAACTCCAATTCCTTAACCTTGTCAAGGAGGTAGTCAACATATGCCTTGTTTGCCCCCTACTTTATAGGACAGGTGCGCCATATATATTTCCTTGACATGGTACTTGATAATGACAAAATCGCTAAGTATAAAAATACGGATTTCGTCATCGTAGTCACAAAGTTCTTGAAATCAAATAATTTTTTGGTGAGTCCAGCGTCGTTTCTATACCTTGCATTACTATTCTATAAATAATTTATTCACATTAATTGAAAACAAGTCTAGCAAACAAAAAGGGGTAGTATGACTTGTTGCTATGAGATGTGTACATTGTTATTGTATTGTTACGGTCTACTCCATTTGGAAATCTAGATCGTTTGCACAAATTCTTTTTGACTATTTGATTTGCAATTGTTGTTCTTCTACTAGTTTTTATAAAGGCTATGAGTTATATCTTTAGAATTAAGGTTTTATACTATCTTAATCTCTAACTTTGTTATTTTTTGATGTGCATTTGACCTAAGCCTTCTGCTTTCCTTCTTTGTTTACTGTCAAAAGTAAGCAGGATAAATAAAATCATCTCCTTGTTCTCTGAAAAAAAATGAAAAAAGATAAAGAAGAAATAGGTTGCTCATTGCACAACTTTATTCCTTCACTAATTAGGTCAAGCTTGTTAAAGTAAGAGAAATAACCTCTTATTATTATATCCAGTATATAACATCGACAAGTGCTTGAATAAGAGAGTTCAATGGTTTGTTGATTGATGGGTAAAATGAGAGTAATGACTTGTTTAAAAACAATTGTCTTCTATTTAGAAGAATTAAAGCACTCTATTCTATTTTCACTTCTCTTAGGTTTCTTATTCTAACATATAGCATTGCGGAGATTTTTTTGCTGTATGTAAATCATGCTCCTATTAATTTATCCTTCAAGCTCCATCCTTGATGAGAATGTGGAACTTGTTTCTTCCAATATTACATGATCAGTGTAGGCTTGCATGTTGCTAATCTAAGCTTCTGCCATTCAACACATGTTTCAACCACAATATTCAATGATAATTCTATAGTCAAATGAGAACATTTAAATGCAAATCTTTTAAAATAGGAGTAATTCACAAAAAGGCCCCTACTAATTTGACCATGAACAAAATGTATGGAATTTTTGAAAATGAATAGACTGATACTTGAACTTTGTGTTCAATTTAATGTTGCTGATTCTCTATCATGTTGCTGTTAGCAACATGAAAGTATGCCAATACATGCTGTGCCAACAAGCATAATATCTCTTATTCCTTTTTACATAGCTTTTTTATCCGCACTCCAACATGCCCCACAATCACAACCTTTCTTTTAAAGGAAATGCATAAAAAAGCTAGAATTTAGAGTAATAGTGTTGGATTTGAAAGCCTAATTGCATCAATCGGGATGCAATTGATATATGGTGACGTGAAAATTCATGTTGAAATCAGTGAGATTTGGTAGAGTGATAGGAACACCATCATGAGCTATAAATAGCTCAATTTGATCTAATTAGGTCATTAAATGCTCCTTCATAACTACCAGAGCATTGCAATGCATTGCATTAGCATTTGTAACGACTCGATTCCCGAGTCCCTACGAGACACGAGAACCGGACCGACTCGACTAATCCCAAGACCTAGTCGTCCAACGAGGAAGTAACCAAAAGAGCAGTAAAATAAACCACATTCAACATGAATATAACTAACAGTAAGGAAATACAGCAGTAAAGAAAGAAACCACTACAGTATATACCACCACAACCGTAGAACAACATTCATAACATAATATGAACTGCAGGTAAAGAAAAGTACAGCGGAAACAAGAACTACTCACTATAACGGAACAAAAAGAGGTACAAGAGAACCGTGGTAACTTTACTGGACCCTACTCGGCCCAGCGTCCTCTGCAGCCGCTGACCCTGGCTGTTCAACACCTGGTCCTGAAAGGTAACGAGTGTAACACGTCAGCAAAACGCTGAGTAGAGTGGTAGCTAAACTAAAGAAACAGTAAAGTGTACAATAGTGGTTTTAAATTTTCTTTCTTCCTTTATTTACATCTTTCTATTGTTTCACAATTTATCTATTTCTCAGATCCTTCACTTGATCTCGAATGTTCCTCGTGGGAACGATCTTGATTGCAGTCTTTTCCGAACAGTAGAAATAGCACGTGGTGCTCTCCTGGCCGGGAGAGTCCCCCGTGGTGATCCTACTCTCAGTCAACCACCCCAAGGTCACTGACAGACGTAACGGTGACTACGGCATGCGCGGTAAACGCACGGGTAGCTAACCCGCACTGGCACGCGGTCAGTCGTTTCCGTTAACGGGTGCGCCTAAAGCACAGGACGGAACCAGTACAGGGCAGAGCCCTCTCAGTAACAGGGGTCCAACCCCTCCACAGTAAAAAAAACAGGGGCCTTGCCCCTCCACAGTCCGCGCACCCTTGCCTGACTACCCTGGTTTGCCCTAGTGGGCCTAACAAGTCGGTGTGGGAGGCTAGCAGAACCCCGGGGCCCGTGGGGTAGCTAGTACCTCCCTACACTAGTAGCTCTCCTCGGTACTACGTACGCGAGGGCCAGCAAGTCGGTACAGAGTGGCCAGTCCTAACCCCGGGTCCCTGGGGCGGCTGGCTCCGCTCTGCACTAAACAGAGGGGACAGTCACTCTCCTTGGTACTCCGTACTCAAGGGCCAGCTCACTTCCCCAATTCTTTTCCATTCCCTTTCCAGGAGTTCTACTCCTAATTCCCTGTAGGGTTCCAGCTCTTTAACTCAGAACATTCCAGTTTCACCATTCCAGTTTCACGTTCATACAACCCATATTCTTAATCATGTTCATTTATTCATAACAGGCAGCTGTTTAAACGAATTTACAGGCAGCTATTATTTCCTTTCCAATTTTCCAAGACTGCAGTATTCATACATTCCACTAGTTTTCCCGTCCTAGGATTCATGCCATATCCTTGGATCTATCATACAATCTAGTTTTCCAGCCCTAGGATTCATGCAACACCCTAGGATCTATCATTCAATCTATTTCTCATTCCTAGGATTCATGCAATGTCCTAGGTTCTATTTATGGTTTCATAACTTAACAGATTATACTTAAAGCCACTCTACCAGGTACGACGGGAGTAATGGGGGCGTGATCGGGAATCCCGCGTGCCTCCGCGACCCCCAAGACTGCAACGGAACGAGGTCCTATCACAAGGATCAAACACAAGGAGTGTCTCAAAACAGTGTATAGCTACTGTAGACAGGTAGAGGATTTAATTCCGGAAAGAACGCAACTCGAAACGCGGAAAACGAACCCGAACAGGCCCTCAACGGGTCGAAAACGACGACACTGTGCAAAAATCAGACGTCTGGAACTTCTTCCAAACATCTTCAAAAGTGGATCAGAGAATTACCTTCTTCTGCGTGGTTTCTCAGACGTCCAGAAGCCTGCGGGGACGTCTGGCCTAGTTCCCAGACGTCCGATGGTCACCCCGGACGTCTGGAGGTCGCTCCCGCCGTCTGGTACTATAGCCAGACGTCTGATTCGCGTTGGATGGCGAATCACCGAGCCTGCGTGCACCCAACTCTCTCTCTCTCAGTACGGTCAGTCGACAGGAAGGAAGAAGACGGAAGAACTCACCTTTCAGACGTCTGGATGGTCTTCCAGACGTCGCCCCCGCCGTCTGGCTATCAGCCCAGACATCTGATTCTGGAAATGTTTCCAGAATCAGGCCGCGACTCGCCCTCCGCTCGCGACGCCGCGCCTCGTCGCACCTCGTGCGCCTACTGCTCGGACCGCAACAGTCCCCCCCGCGTCGCCCCGCGCCCGCTGCGCTCCCCGCAGGCTGGCCCTGGCAGCCCCGGCGAGCTCGCCCTCACGGCTGAGCGCCGCTCTCGCACGCAGCACCTCCTCCACGCTCACTGCGGCCGCCGCTGCCGCTGCAACCTCGCGCTCGCTCTCGCGCTCACTGGCTGAAGGAGAAGAGGAAGGAGGCGGTGGTGATGGAAGAGCGCGGCAGGGGAATCTGCAGCTGCAGAAGGAATAAGCGAATATGCGGGTCTACGCGCTCAGGCGCACAGACGACCCGTGCGTGTCAAAGATAACAGATTTTGCAGACGTCTGGCAACGATCCCAGACATCTTATACGACATCTGGAAGTGATTCCAGACGTCTGGTCCGACGTCTGGCCCACCTCCCAGACGTCTTAAAATACGTCTGGGGCACGCGTTCATAACAGTACCACGCACACACCCGTGCGTGCCCTGACCTAGCTCGGGCTCGGGCTCGGGCTCAGGTGAGAATCAATTTGGAACTTTGACTCTTTTCTTACGGATTTTTAATCTCATGATTTTGACCTATATTAGTCGATTAAAAGGTAAAATTGGTCGATCAATTATTTTAATTGATTAATGAGTTAAGTTTGGTTGAACAATTGGTTTGGTTGACAAAAAAATTCAGTTTGATCGATCAATTAATTTTGATCGATCAATGGATATAATTGGTCGATCAATTGCCGTATTTCCATAAAACAGGAATTTCCATAAATGTTTAGTTGTGACTCTATATAAGGGCCACGAGGGGCTCATTTGACACACAACAAAAGCAAAAAAACTCTCTCCACTATTTCTCTTTCTCTCACGTTTTTGTCTCTCTTTCTTGGTACGTTCGTTCGACGTGAGATTGGTAGAAAAATCTCCAATCACTTTTGTCGATCTTGCACAAGGAGAGTGAGAGATCCACAAGAAGTTTTGATTGATCAAACCAATTTTTGGTAGATCAATCAGGAATTTGGTTGACCAACCAAATTGCCTCAACTTTGTTCTCTTGAGGTGATTTTTGATGACGTCCAAGATCGGAGTGCGTCGAATCTTTGAGGTCATTTGTCGCATCATGGGAGGAGTTCATTAAATCTCAACGCACTGGTATTGTGGGGGGCGATACTTTCACTAAGGGAAGTCCTTAATGGACTCTTTGATTAGAGTAAAATCTAATCCCTTCTCGTTTTGTTTGTTTGTGTTATTGCATGTGCTTTGTTCTGTATTTTATTTTGGATCTTGCCAAATCATGTTTGACCTGCTTGATTTAATAGTTTTTATCTATGTGAAATTCTTGGAAATGCATTTGCTTTTATTTATTTATATATTTTCTATACGCATTTATTTCAACAATCTTTGAGAAGGTATCGCTTAAATCTAAAATATTTAGGATGTCGGAAATAACTTTTAAATCACGTATAGACTTATCCAATATGCCTGAGAAGTTTGCTAGGTAAAATTTCAAGCGTTGGCAAGAACACATGAGGATTTGGTTGACCACCATTGGTTTGGTTTTAGCGTTGGAAACCAAATACCTTGTTTTAAACAAGGAAAAACCCACTCCTGAAGGCCAAAGGGCAGTGAATGAGTGGAATGAGTGCAACTGTATTTGTCATGGTTACATCTTATTGGCCTTGTCTAATGTGCTATTTGATGTATATAGCACATCCACGTCCACTGTGAAGGGGCTATAGGAGAAGTTGAAGAAGTATAATACCGAGGATCTTGGTATTGAAAATTACTGTCGCAAAATTCCTTAAATTCCAAATGGCTGAGGGTAAATCAGTATCAGAACAGGCACACGAATTCCTATTATTGCTCCATGGTTTAGCAGAGACTAAAATGAAACTTCTTGAGAAGTTTCAAGTCATGTCTATCATTTAAAAATTTCCAAAATCTTAGGAGGACTTCGGGATAACTCGCAAACATAGGAAGAGAAAGATTTCTCTTGATGACTTCATAGTGGTCATTGCTATTGAAGAAGAGCATAGGAAACAGAAACCTATAGTGCATGTGGAGTCTAAGGTGAATGTCGTGACATCTAAGGGTAAGGAGAATAAAAGGAACAATAAAAACAAAACGAAGGTAAAATCCAAGATCTAGAAGAAATTAAAGAAACCATGCTGGCACTGTAGGCAGGTTGGGCACTAAAAGAATGATTGTCCTTCTAATAAAGTTCAGCAGAAGACCACATATGCAAATCCTTAGGTGAATGTGATCACCGAAGAGGCCGAGCCTAGCGATGGGTATGTCTCAATAAAACCTGAACTCTATGTTATTTACAATCCTACTAAATAATTCGTGGAGATTGGAGCCAATATACATATTTGTACTTATAGATCTTTCTTCTCTTCCTATCAGGCCTACAGTGGCGGGACTGTGAAGATGGGGAACAATTCTGCAACCAAGGTGCTAGGATTTGGACGCGTGGACTTGAGGTTTTCCTTGGGGCAAGTCAAGACACTATGCAGGGTGTTACACGTTCCTGCTGTGAAGAAGAATGTTCTTTCTAGTTCTTTATTGGTTAGAGAGGGTTTTGAGTTGAGTTTTAAATGTAATAAAGTTGTTATGTTGAAACATGAAACATTCTATGGAAAGGGGAATTTGACAGATTTTGATCTATTATTTAGAGTGAGATGTGATATGAATGTTTCATCTAGAAATGCTCTAAATAATATTAGTTTTCATTCGATTCAATCTGTTTGTAGTAATATTGAATCTTGTGATATATGATATGGTAAATTGAGTCATGTAAATTTCAATTGTTTAAAAAAATTGATGAAATTAAATATGATTCATGAACACTTCATAGATGAAACTAAGAAATGTGAAATATGCATGCAGGCTAAACAAACTAGGAAGCATTTTCACTCTATTACTAGAAATACTAAGATTCTAGATTTGGTGCACACGGATATCTACGGGTTTAACGGTGTGTTGACTAGGGATAATAAAAAATATTTTATCACCTTTATAGATGACAGTAGCAGATACTATTGCGTATTTGCTTAAGTTTAAGGATGAAGCATTAAGTAAATTCCTTATCTTCAAGAAAGAAAAAAAATACGAACAGGGAAAACTCTTAAGAGACTGAGGTCAGATAAAAGAGGGGAATATACATCCAACTTATTTGATGAACAATGCCAAGCTTTTAATATAGTTCATGAAGTGACGGCCTCATATTCCCCTCAATCTAATAGGACAACAGAGTGAAAGAATAGAACCCTTACTGACATTGTCAACTCTCTCCTGTAAGGCTCAAGATTACGCACTTACATATAGGGGGAGGCTTTGAATACAACATGCCATATTTTGAATAAAGTTCCCCTCAAGCACAAGGAAAGTAGTACATTTGAGATTTGGAAAAATAGGAAACCAAGTTTAAAATACCTCAACGTGTAGGGCTACCTTGCAAAGGTAATTGTCCTAAAACACAAGAGAAAGAAGCTTGGACCTAAGATAATTGACGCGATCTTCCTAGGTTATGTTGATAATAGTTATGCCTATAGATTTTTTGTTATAAAATCTGAGATTTTATACATAGATGCCAACACTATTGTTGAGCTTTGCGATGCTATATTTTTTGATGATGTCTTCCCTCTGAAGACTGGATTACCTCAAACGTGACTTCAGATAATCTAGCCACCACATTTAGTTCTATTCTTGATCAAGTGGGAAGGATCTCTAATGTGGGGTTTAGCTCTTCCCATTCCAAATCCAATGAAGTAGAGGATTTTGAACCTAGGAGGAGTAAACGACCAAGAATTGCCAAGGATTTGGGAAGTGATTTTATTGCTTACCAAATCAAGGGTGATCCCCCTACTTATCGTGATGATATGGCTTCTTCTGAAGCTAAGCATTAGAAAGATGCCATTAAGAATGAGATTGTTACGACTCGATCCTACTCCCTACAGAACCCGAGAACGGTTGCCTGAACTAGATCCCAAGACCCAATCATCCAACGAGAAATAACCAAATGCATAAATCATTCCACAACCACACATGCAATGTAACTAAATAAAAATAGATAATAGACATCAATGGAAAATAGAATAGAAAAGCTCAAAGATATTACATGCCACAAGCGGAAAGTACTATTACAGACATAACTGTCACAACTAAAGGTATAACAAAAACAGTTACTATAGGCTAAAGATACTACCAACAAAAGGGCTCTGAAATAGAAAGCAAAGAACATGCAACAATGGCTAGGCTTGATTGGGCCCAGCACCCTCTGCAGCTGATGGTGCTGACTGCTCAACTCCCTAGCCTAAATATAGTTATATAAATCTATGGTTAGCTAACGCTGAGTATAATGGTGGATAAGCCATTTACATGTAATTAAACATAAAGGAACAAGCAAGTAATTAATCATACATTTGCCAGTTATTTATTATCATCCGTTTCCGTTTATCTCATTAATGTGTTTTCTGATTCGATTATTCTAATAAGGATCCACAATATTTCTTAATCTACTTATTCCCTAAGGGAACGATCTTGATTACAATTTTCCCGCGATTCAGGATGTACACGTGGCACTCTCCTAGCCGGGAGAGCACCCCACGGTAGTGCTACACCTGGTCTACCACCCCAGGGTAGCTGTCACGTAGCAGTGACTACGACACGCACGATAAGCGCACGGGTAGCTGCCTGCACTGCCACTCGGTCAATCATTTTCGCTAGCGGGTACGGCCAAACGTACAACATAAAATCGAACATGAGCCACACCCCTTAACAGCTGGTGTACCCTCGCCTGGCTATCCCAGTTTGCCTAGTGGGCCTAGCAAGAGTCGATCTAGGGTGGCCAATCCTAACCTCGGTTCCCAACCCAAGGGGCGACTATCTCCCCCCTACACTAAAGTGACAGTAGCTCTCTTCAGTACCGCGTACACGAGGATCAGCTCACTTTCCATGCCCATGTCCATACAACCAACCAGCCCGTACGCAACATGTTCCATCACACATCCGATTTTCATATCACTGTATTTTGATTCCTTTCTTAGTTCCCTATAGGGTTCATGTATAACATTCGTCCCATTTCATCATATGGGATGTATCTCTAATCACAATTTGATTTCTTAATCACATAACAGGCAGCTTGTGATTCAACAGAATAAGGACTCATCACTGCAATTAGACATTCAAGTTCTCACAGTAGGGCTTTAACCACATGCATTATCACTTTATAGCAGGCTAGGTTCATGCAACAAATATTAACATTCACATTCTACGTCCTAGGGTTCATCCCATGCCCTAGGTTTCAAGCAGACAATTCTAATTTAGCATGCACTTTAAGAAATTTAAACCACATGAGTAGAGAGGACCACTCTACCAAGGTAAACGGGAGATGTGGGGGCACAAACAGCAGAACTCACAGCCCCCGCAGGTCTCATTCGCACCACGGCCAGATGCCCTATTCAAAATGGTTGGTCAAACCAGACATTAATATTTTGACTAATGTTTCATCAAGTCAAAACTAGCTCAAAACAGTGGGTAAATTATCTCAACACATAGGAAAATCCAACAGAAGGCCAACAGTACTTCGTTTGCGAAAAATCGACTTCGTTTGAACCCTGAATTGGCCCAAACACCCTTCCCGATTCACCTGAATCGAACTAGGCAGGTAGCTGGACCAACCACCTGATGCCTGAAATGGGGAAATCAGACCAACATCAGATGTCTGGGGTGAGTCCCAGATGTCTTAAAAGTGAGCAAAATCCTCACCTTGCTTTCTGCATCTTTTTCAAATGTCTGAAACCCTTCACAGCCATCTGAAGGTGCTTCCAGACGTCTAGTACTTCTCCCGATCATCTGGGAGGGAGGTTAGACATCTGACGATGCCTCCGGACATCCTAAAGTGCCTCGAGCACCACACCAAAGTGCCTTCCCAACTGCCCTACAGCTGCGTAGACATGCGTAGCAAGAAAGTGATGTTGCCAGGTTTGTACAAACGACACAGGGTTCGGAAAGAGGGCTACCTTAGTATTTTGTGCGCTATCATACATTCGACGAATCCTTCAAACATCTGGAGAGTGTCGAAGACGTCTGATATTGCAGAAAAATGATTCTGCTGGACCCTTCGCGAAGCTCTTCCTTGCAAGCTCGAGCTGCTGCAACTACAGCAGCGTCGCCCTCCTGCTCGGTCTCTCCTCCCTCTCGGACTCCTCCAGCTGCCTGAGCCCGTGCCGACCCCTCCTGCAGCTCCTCCTCCCTGCACTCATCTTCTCTCTCGAGCTCACTCCCCAAGCAGGCAGGGAGAACACGGGGAAGGAAGGAAGGGGGAGGTGTGTGTGGGTGCGCTGCTTGAGATTGTAGGGGGTGGGGTAGGGTGTGAGCTTCAAGGATGTAGGGTCTTAAATAGGGTAGGGGGTAGGGTTAGGGTTTAAGGTGGCATAGGGGCGAGTGGGGTTGGGGTATTTGTAGTTTTGCCCCTAAAGAACCCCATTACCCCCCCCCCCCTGGGTCCAGAAGGCAAGTTCCAAGGGGGTTACCATTTGCGACAACCCCCCTCCATAAGTCCAAACATCGTCTAGGAGCATAGAAATTTTCGAGCAACCCCCCTAAGCTCCAGAAAAAGTCCAAACGACCCTTGGGAATGGTCATTTCAGAGATGGACTCAATCGTCTCTAAGGGCACTTGAGAGATGGTTGATTTACCTCTAGGGTGTTCTACTATTGGGTGTAAGTGGATGTTTAAGAGAAAACTCAGGCCTAATGGATCTATTGAGAAATATAAAGCCAGACTTGTTGCCAAGGAGTTTAAGCAAATGGAAGGTATCGATTATTTCGATACCTATTATCCGGTAACTAGGATAACTAATATTCGGATGCTTATTGCATTGGCTTCTATTTATGATCTCACTATCAATCAAATGGATGAGAAGATATCCTTTCTTCATACGATCTTAAGGAGATCTATATGGATTAGCTGAGGGATTTGTAACTCCTAGGAATGAAAAAAAGGTTTCCAAGCTTATTAAATCTCTTTATGGTTTGAAACAAGCACCCAAGTGATGGTAAACCATCATGGGCCCTAACTAACCACATTTAATCAAGTTTGAATGATTAAAACTCCTATCTAATCATCTGAGGGTCATAACTCCGCATTATTCTGATTTGAGAAAAGAACTGGGAATCTGGGTTAATTCTGTAATTTTAACAGCACATCACAAATATAGATTAACCACGGGATCATCCAGGGGTTAATTGAAGGTCAAATGAGCATGAAAGTCCAAAAAGTAAGTCAACACTGACAGAAATAGGTTTTACGCATTTCGAGGGCGAAAACAAGCACCAAAACCCTAATTATCAACTCACTTAAATTGAAGAGGTTTTGGTCAGGATAAAATTAATATAAACCTCCCTAAATTCATATAAATATTCTAAGAGGTTTGATACCCTTGGTTTGACCATCTGAACTCTCTTGACCTAGAATAGAGTTTCAGACGGAAATTTATCCTGTTTGGGCTTAGGTGCTAATTGCCCAGTCAAATATGGTCAAAACTCAAATCCAAGTTCACCATTAGATTTCTTGGATCCAAATTATGTTTAGTACAAAATTTGGGCCCAATCAGAGTCCATCTTGACCTCGTTTGTAATTTAGTTCCATAAATCTCAATTTCTCACATTTAAGCCCCTACGTTTTGAATTTATTACATTCCAGTCCCTAAGTTTCTCATCTTCTTCACACCTGGGTCCCTACCGCCATTGATGGGTCAACTAACCTACATATCCCTTTGACCAAGCTTAAAACCCCATCAAACCTACACCAAATCCTACCAAATTTGGTGGGATTAATGTTCACACATTTAGGAATCATCTAAACCCAATTTGAGACACGGATCTTGCGCAAGAGCATGTGAATCCAAGGAAATCAATGGGATTTCTTGATTCTAAACTGAGGTTCAATCATGCCTCTTTCTTTATTCAGAGCTCAATCTTGAGCTCTGTAAAGAGCCACGATGTTCTACGGTCATTTTCAACCAAGTTTTGCACCGAAATCCTCCCCTTCTACCTTCTCCAGCCTCTGCACCTTGAGCTCCGCCAAGCTTCTCCAACCCTTTCCTCCAGTCGTCCAACCATCAAATTGGACGGCTCTCCAATCTTCTCTCTTCATCGCACCTCTCCAGCCAAAGAGGGAGCGCTTCTACCCTCTTCTTCCTTGCTGACACCTTACCGTTCTTCGGCGTTGGCCAACCAACACTAGCACCTATCCCTCCCTGTTTCTCTTCCTTCTTCCTTCTAATCTCTTCCTCTACTCCCCTACTTCACTTTTATCCACTCAAGTTCCATGTGCGACCATTATACCGCCCTCACGCACTCTATCTTCCCTAGCACCGGCGAAGCTCCGATGAAGCCGCGTGACCGCCACAAAGCAACAAACCACACGCCACCACGTCCATAAGCTCTGCCCTGACTCCCCCTACAAAATCCCTCTCCTAATTTAAGGTTTCACGCACTCTACCACACCACCGAGCACTACCTCCTTCGCTCTCCTTCCCCGTCACCGATAGGCCCCTTCACACCACCACATGCCTCCAAATCACCATCACGTCACTCACCTTTGCATAGCAAAGCTTCTGAGAATCTCTAACAAGGCTGCAATCGAAGTAGGCGGCATCAACTACTGTCGCAATTCACCACAACATTCAGCTATTGCTCAAAGGAAGCCACAAAGAGAAGAGCTTCTCACTTAGTCCCACATCGTGTGAGATAGAAGTGAATTAGCACATAAAAGTAATTCCTGAAGAGGGCTCTTCGCGTCAAATGCACAAGGGGTAAGTGTTAAGACCCGAGACATCAAACACACTTTAAGACGTCTGGGAGTTGGTCCAGACGTCTGGAAATAAATTTTGGCGTGCGTACGATCACGAGCCTACGCGCATGCCGCATGCAGACTGCAACCCGCTGCCCTCTTCTTTTTCTCTCTCCCCTTGTCGACCTGCAGATGCCTCCCCCACCCCTTCAAATACCCCTCCCCTCTCCCTCGTTCACCACCCCACCGTCTCCTCCTTCCATCGTGAGCGCGAGAGCGAGAGCGAGGGCAGCAGCTACTGCCGGGTGCGGTGTGGAGAGGAAGAGGTGCAGCGAGAGGGAAGAAGAGGGAGAGTGCGTGAGAAAGAGAGAGAGAGCCCATCAGAGCAGCTCGAGGCCTGCCAGCCGGCATGCGCGTGGAGAAGCGTCCTGCTGGGGAGATCCCCCTGGTGCTGCTACAACTCGAGCAGCGGACGAGTGGCTACGTGGCGAGCTCGCGCGAAGCGAGAAGAAGACGAGGAGGTTCTGATTCTGGGAAATTTTCCCAGAATCAAACGTTTGGACCTACATCCAGACGACGCGGGAGACGTCTGGAGGGAGCTCCAGACGACTGAGAGGTACGAAATTTCTCCTCCACCTCCTTTTTGCGGATGCGGCCATGCAGGCCGTTCCGCCGAAGTGCTGAGACGTGTCGTGTTAAGGAGGTTTTCATCGCGCGTGCAGGTTTCATTTCGGGAAGGTGTGGGGACACACCCTCCCACGCAGTTCAGACGTCTGGGCATGGGACCAAACGGTGGAGAGCATCTCCAAACGTCCGGAGAGGTGGTCGGACGTCTGGAACAGGGTCCAGACGATTCAGCAGGAACCCTAGACGTCTGAGGAGCAGCGCTGAGTGAGGTGTGACCTGGACCACTTTTTAAGACGTCTGGAAGGTGTTCCAGACGTCTGATTTGAGTCAGAATTGTCGTTTTTGACCCGTTTAGGGTCTGTCAGAGGTCTGATTTCCGCGTTTAAGATTCCGTTCTTCTCAGAATTAGTTCCTCTACTTATATGAAATACTTTTATCCTATTCTGCGTGGTTCCTTGTGATTTCTTGGTTACACACGAATCCCCTACAGTTTTTTTTTATTATTTCGTCGTAGTATAGTATAGAGAAGTGGTTACCAGTTTAATACAATTTGTTACTCGGAAAAAGAGTTCCCGAGGTCGAACTCAGGGAGCAAGTTGTATTCTAGAAGTACAATGTTTCTATTACAAAAATAAGAGAGAGAGAGAGGGAGAAATAAATCTGAGTCTTGTGGCTTCTCTTCCCTTTCTTAGCTTATCTTCTTGTTCTTCTCTTTATCTTCTCTTCTTTCTACCTCAGCTGCAGAACTTTTCTTCTTGCGGTCCTTTGCCTTACTCAGCTGCACGGCTTCTTCTTTCTTCTTCTTGTTTTTCTTCTGTTCTTTAGTTCCTCTTCTTCTTCTACTTCTTCTATTTCTTTTGTTCTTCAGAGCTTTTTTTTCTTCTATTTCTTCTCTTCTTTCAACTTTGTCGCTCGTCTTCTTCTTCTCTCTGTCTTTTCTTTCTTCTTCTTTCTGCCTCAGTTGCAGAGTGTCGTCTGATTTTCCAATCAGACGACTTAAGTCGCCGCTGCTACAGTGCTGCTTGGTGCTCCTCCTTCTTCTTCCTTCAGTCTTCTTCGTCGGCCTTCTTCTTCTCTGCCTCGCATGTTCCTGCACACACCACAGCCAACGCAAAACTTACCCCTTTCCCTCTACCCAAACGTCACTCTCTTTCTCAGACTTCGCTCGTAGGATAGCTCTCTCAGAGCCGCCGGGCAATCGGGTCAGGCTTCGTACCCGTGACTAGGCGTACCGGCGTGAATGGTACGAGAGGAGTGCGCAGGTGGGGCGTCGGGTCGGGTCCGCCGGATCCGCGTGGTGAGCTCGCGGACCGGGCGGGTGAGTGGGCGCGGGACCTCACCCCGGTGCATTCGGAGGCAGTAAGGCTATTTCACTTTTACAATTTAAACCGGTGTGCGGCTTCAGGATCTTCCGAGGTGGGACTAAATGTCCCACCCCAATTTGGCGCCTGCAGCTGAGAAAGCTGCAGGCAATCGCAGCTGTTGCGAGGTCTTCTCTTCAGCTGAAGGCCTGGGTAGCTGCGTGGTTGCAATCTGCGCATCCTGGAGCGCAGGCTTGGGCGGAAGCGAAGCTACAGCTGCAGAACGAAGGAGCTTCACCTGTTCGTCAATGGCGGCGAAGGACGGGTAACCTGATCACAGAGATACGGCCTCTCGGCCTAGTCAGAAGGTGCAGGGAGCTTCGTCAGAGTGCGGCGAAGCACGTGCGGGTGGTGGCGAGGCGTGGGGCGGCGTGTAGGGGCTGCCCTAGGTTGGACTGTGGCCGGGGGAGTGGGTTTGTTCGGGGGAGTGATGCAGAGGTGAGGAGTGCCAGTGAAGGGGCGGAAACGGTTCAGTGGGATGAGGCAGAGGTTTTGGGTCGGTCGGCGAGTCGTGTGGAGTGGCGGAATAATGGGAGCGACTCGTCGGAGGTGGGCCGGAGACGTGGAAGGTGATGGTGGTCGGGTCGGTCGAGGGTCTAATTGAAAAAATTAAAATAGGGAAAAGAAAGAGGGGAGAAAGAGAAGTAATTGTTACCTACTTATAGGGCCGAAGGAGGCCGGAGTGGGGCGACAGTCGTATCGACTGTCGTCGGAGAAGAAGGTGCCCAGAGAGAGGGAGCGGTGGCGAGGAGAGAGCGGAAGAGCGCAAGCTGGATACGGCGCGAAGCGGGAAGAGTGGGAGAAGGTGGCTCTGCTGCTCGTATTGCGGCAGAGCGACGAGGAGGAGGAAGAACCGCCGGAGCTGGAGAGCTTCTGCCGGAGTGGGAAGAGAGGAAGGAGGAGGGTGTTTCTCCGTCAGATCCGAGCTACTGAATGCAGCAGACGGTGGCGATTTTTATAGAGGCGAAATCAGAGAGGAGGGTGGAGGGAGACGACATGCCTCCCTCGCCGAAGGACGGCCGGATTTCCACCCATACCTTCCGCGCGTTCGCACGGAAGGTGTGGGCGATGGCAGATATCGTGGAGGTGTCCCTGCGACAGCAGACGTCGCAGGGAACACCTCGTTCAACTGGCAGAGGGTCGCCCTCACCCTGCGCGGCGCCATGCCTCGCCGGAGCATGGCGCTGCTCAGGGTTTTGCAGGGAGGACCCAAATGCAAAAATGATGAAGAATTAGGGGGCCAAAATGCGAGGGTTTCAAAAGTTGAGGGTCAAAAAGTAATGGATGAGGACCAAAATGCAAAGTCGGTCAAGAAGGTCTCTTCTTAGGCTCAAGTTTTTATGCATGACTAAATGGGACCTAAGGATTCTAATGGTGAATTTTATTTCTAGGTCAGACCTTGGTTGATTGGCCAATTTACGTAAAAACCCAAATTAAATCATTAATTGGGTATGGTTCTCAATGTAGGTCAAAATGGGTTCCTAAGGCCAAATTGAAGGTTCTAAACCCTAGAGATTATTTTTCTATGAATTTTAGAGGGTTTAGTAGATTTTTGCTTTGCCTCGAATCTCGTGAATTGAAGTGGGTTTATTTTAGGGTTACAAATTGTCATTTAATTCTTTGGCGTTGCTGTAGCCCTGATCAGATCAGATCATCCCACTTTCCTTCTTATTAGGTTAGTTTGACCTATGTTTGGATCCTGAGTTACCCTGTTTGCAGATTATGCTGGTAAAATTGCATTTTTATCCCTTATGACTTGTTTTCTTCTTAGACTCAGAATTCTCTGAGTTAAGCATTTCCTTGAGTTATGTAGGAGCTTTTATCCTCTGTATTAGGTCAAAATGAGCTAGTTATGGCTCATGATGAGGTTCTCATCATTGCTCCTTGTGTTAGGACCTCGTTCTATTGCGGCTTTAGGGGTTGCGAAGACACGTGGACCTGCCGATCACGCCCCCATCACTCCCGATTTTGCGGGTAGAGTGGCTCCCTTAGTTAATTACAAACATTAATGCATATTTGAAATAAATGATAGATTCTATGGTATGGCATGAATCCTAGGACCTGAAAACTAGATTTAATGATAGATCCTATGGTATGGCATGAATCCTAGGACCTGAAAACTAGATTGAATGATAGATCCTAGGGAATGGCAAGAATCCTAAGACCTGAAAACTAGATTGAACGATAGATCCTAGGGAATGGCATGAATCCTAGGACCTGAAAACTAGATTGAATGATAGATCCTAGAATGTGGCATGAATCCTAGGAACAGAAACACTGAAATGAATGTCTTGAATACCTGAATTGCAGTCTTGGATAAGTAGATGGAATAATGAGAATTGCTTATAATTGGATAACAGCTGCCTGTGAAATGTAGAGTACTATTGCTAGTAACTGCTACATGTAATTCCTGTTGTTGGAAACTAAATTTGAGCTGCTTGTATATAAATTGATATTAAATGTTGGAAACACGAGCTATATGCGAATGAAACTGAAATGATGAAACCTAGTATGGCTTGGCCTGAGAAATGTAAGCATAAACCCTCCGGGGAATTAAGAGTAGAACTCCTGGAAAATATATAAAATGGGACTGGGAAAGTGGATGGGGAAGTGAGCTGGCCCTTGACTACGGAGTACTAAGGAGAGAAACTGTCCTCCTGTTTAGTGCAGAGCAGAGCTAGCCGCCCCAGGGACCCGAGGTTAGTTCTGGCCACTTTGTACCGACTTTTGGCCCTCGCGTACACAGTACCGGGGAGAGCTACTAGTGTAGGGAGAGAGCTAGCCACCCCATGGGCCCCGGGGTTCAGCTAGCCGTCCTACATCGACTTGTTAGGCCCACTGGGCAAACCAGGGTAGTCAGGCGAGGGTGCGCGAATTGTGGAGGGCAAGACCCCTGTTTGGTTACTGTGGAGGGGCTGGACCCTTGTTACTGAGAGGGCTCTTCCCTATACTGGTTCCGTGCTGTGCTTTGGGCGCACTGGTTAACGGAACCGACTAACCGTGTGCCAATGCGGGGTAGCTACCCGAGAGTTTATCGCGCGTGCCGTAGTCACCGTTACGTCTGTCAGCGACCTTGGGGTAGTTAACTAAGGGTAGGACCACGACGGGGGACTCTCCCGACCAGGAGAGCACCACGTGCTACTTCTACTTTTCGGAAAAGACTGCAATCAAGATCGTTCCCACGAGGAACATTCGAGATCGAGAGAAAGACCTGAGAAATAAATCAAGAAAGAGTAAATAGAGAAATAAAGAAAGAAATTGAAAACAACTACTTGTCCACCTTTACTGTTTTTCTTAGCTAGTTGGTTGCCACTCTACTCAACGTTTCGCTGACGTGTCATATTTGTCACCTTTTTTAGGACCAGGTGTTGAGCAGCCAAAGCCTACGGCTGCGGAGGGTGCTAGGCCTAGTAGAGCCCTATAGTTACACTTTTGTTGTACCCATTTTCTGTAGTAGTGAGTATTTCTATTTCACCTTGTACTCTTTTATTGTAAACTTCATATTCTGTGCCTGTTTTTAAATTCTTTACTGTTGTAGTGGTATGTACTGTAGTAGTTCTTTTCTTTACTGCTGTACTTTTGTTACTGTTAGTTACTTGTATGATGAATGTGGTTTATTTTACTACTTTTTGGATACTTTCTCGTTAGACAACTAGGTCTTGGGATCAGTCGAGTCGATCCGATTCTCGTGTCCTGTAGGGATTCAGGAACCGGGTCGTAACAGTAAGGTCCCCCATGCACGCCACTACGCACGTGCTCACACACGTTTGCTCACACTCCCTCACCCATGATCACGCACATGGGTCTGGGCTAAATCCATTTACCTAGTTACCCAGGTCCAACTTGGTTCTAAGAGAAAGAAATCTGAGGAGGGGTGTTGGCATCGCCATCATCCTCTATAACTAACTTAATTTGGCTAAGTTTTAAGGTTAAATTCACCTAATTAATACATTAAAATGGTATAACTCAATCAGGGTTTAAGATAGAGGAATTAATAGAAAAATAGATTAATTATGCAATTTTCACAAAAAATTATGAATGCATAATAGCTAAAGGGTGAACATATTTTTAATTAAAGGTCAATTAAGCTTAAATATCCTAAAAGTGGTTTCATACTGAGTAATTTAGGATTTTTTTGTGCGTTTCTCTTCCGTGCATTTATTATGTTTTTGATTTTTTTTCTATTTAAGATTTTTTTGTTGATAATATTGTCCTTGAGGCACCCTCAAAATCAAGTTCTTGGCTTTGAGCCAAATTGTTCTTAGCTTTGAGCTAACTTAGGGTTTCCAAAAAAAAACTGGTCCGAGTACCTGCAAGACAAATATTATCTTTTCTCTTACTCTTTTTTTTTATCTTTTCAATCGCAGGAAACAAGAGAGAAATAAAACAAGGTAGGTTGCTTATAGAGAAAGGAATAATTAGCTTAATATAATAAATACAGTCTCTATATATATATAAATATGTATATATTATATATATAGGGGTGGTGGAAGTGGAAAGGGAGTGTAGCACAGTGTCAAGTTGGTCCACGTTTAGTAAGATGCAACCAACGAGACGAAGTGCCGCGTAGAGTGTAGGATAGATGTGTGGGAGTGTCTGCGGAGGTGCTTACTTTACGCGAGTATCGGGGAATATCAGCAACTGGTGCAGATATTCCCGCGATATAATGCGCGATGGAGTGACTAGTGCAAGGGCGTATGGATACAGGTAGGTGATGTGTATGTAAGGATGTATATATATGTGTGTGTGTATATACAGATAGGGTTATAACTATATAGGTATATATGTAGTTGTGTGTATATATATATATATATGTAGATATATATATACGTGTATATATTTATGAATATATACATATATAACTATATAGATATATATATAGTAATATAGGTATATGTATACGTGTATATGTATAAGTATAAATATATATAGGTATATATATGTATGTATGTATATACGTATATATGTATAAATATATATATATGTATATATGTATGTATATATTTATATATAGTTGTATAGGTATGAATATGTGTGTGTGTGTGTGTGTGTGTATATATATATATATATATATATATATATTTATATTTATATAGTAATATATGTGTATAGATATTTATACGTATAAATGTATATAGATATATTTGTATAAGTATCTATGTATATAGATATATATATATATATATATAGATATATATGTATATATATATAGATATATATGTATGTATATATATATATTAGATATATATTTATGTATATATGTGAGTGAATATATAAATATATATGTGTGTAGGCATGAGTTTATAAGGGTGTGTGTGTGTACAAGTGTGTGTGAGAGAGTACACGTGAGTGTGTACAAGTGAGTGTGTGTGTGCGCGCACTGGTGGGTGAGTTTGAGAGAGAGGGAGGAGTTAAGTCATCTGGCAGGAGCGTCTGCCGTCTAATCTCGCAGGATCGCGAGCGCGCAAGGGCTTCACGCGGGCGCTGGAGGGAACGCACGCGCTGTCTTCGCGCACAGGCGGGTGCGAGAGTGCAGCGCAGCGCACAGCGCTGCGGGCAGGAGTGGGTGTGGGCGCAGACGCAGGCGACCGGCTGGAGCAGGTTGCGGTCAAGGAGAGAGAGCGTTGTGCCACCGGCTAAGTGAGAAACAAGCCGATGGCTACAGTGTCGCGCTGAGAGGCGTGAACAGTGGCTACAGTGCCACGCGGGAGAGGGAGACCGGTGACGCCAGTTCTGCTTGCGTGGTCACGCTGGGAAGCACCTGCGCACGCGGGGAGAGCTCGCGGAGGTCTACTGGCGTGCGCGCGGTGGCCTGCGCTACTTCAGGTGGCCGTTGCTGCTGCTGGAGCTTCCGAGCTTGAAGCTCTGACAATGGCGGAGAGGGTGTTCAGTGGTGAAAACGAAAGGTGAAACCACCACGCCCACTTGCTCACGAAGGAGCTGGGCGGTGGTGGAACTCACAGTGGTGGTCGTGGGACCACTGTGAGCTTTCTTCTACCCGCAATGTGTCTCTTCAGTGAGAAGAGATACTGCGTATGGAGAGGGAGAGGGGAGGAGATTGGCCTGGAGGAAGGTGTCTGAGGGTGGTGTGTGTTTTTGGCACCCAGTGCAAGGGAGAGGGCAAGGCTTTTTAAAGAAGAAGGAGCCTGCCACAGCCATGCTGCAGGTGTTGCATGTCCAGCCATGCTGCTGGCAGAGGAGTGGTGCGAAGGGTGCATGCCCCATGCCCTGAGCTGCATGAGGGAGAAGAATTTCAAAGTCAAAATAAAAAATGAAAATGGTGAATTTACAATGCAGCCCTTGATGAAGATGTTAATTAGATGGACAATTATTCGCATTATCCTCCCCTCTCAATAAATGCATGCATGTGTTTATTTCCAAATGCAACTATAGCTACATAAGATGCAATGGCAGTGCTAGGAAATAACACAAGATGGCATAATTACTAGTGTATTTTTGCTGTGCAATCATACCCCCATGCCTATCTTTTGCTAGTCCCTAGAAAAATATTTTGTATTATATTTAGAAATGATTTTAAGCTGAAGATTTTCTTCTGAGGCGACATGGGTGTGTTTACTTGTTGGATATTGTGAGAACCAATTGCAGAGAAGACTACCGGTACTTTAAGTCTTACGTGACATAGACCATCTCTCGACTAACCTGGACTCTTGATATTTAACCTTAAGTACGATTTCCAGGACTCAGAAGGTTTTTGCCGTACTCGAGAGCTCAAGAGATTATGGTTTGTACATAGTGAAGGATCAAGACTGACCATATGAACATTAAGACTCAAACCCAGGGCTTCACAAATCTTTAAGTGCAGGTCGGTCCCAATTTCAGCTCGTATCTTCAGATTGACCCTTAAAAAGATGACGGAAAACTCAACTCCCATTTTATTACATTTGTGGCTCAAAGAATATATGGTAGAAACAGGGTATTTGTAACTTGCCCTAAAAAACTTTTTAGGGAGAAGAATTTACAAACATTTGCGAGATATACTGGCTTATTTGTACAGTTTTTTTTTTTTGAAACAAGTGTCGGTATATCTCTTACAACTTTATTTGGAGGAGCACACTTTTTTGGTAGGAGAGTTCATTTTTGGTGGAAAGAGTTTCTCCTAGACACAAGACTAAAGCCGGGGATAAAAAGTCACATGTGCGCATAGGTAAGGACTCCACCTTCCCTAATAAACACTAGGGTTGGATCTTATGTTCACTTGGTCTTTCTTGATATGTGTAGTGTGAACCAAGATTAATTAGGCTCTCGAGTAGAAGCAAACCAACGGATCCTGTACTGATGTCTCAGGTACAAGAATACGTCCTTAGGAGAGATTCCAATCTATCTTGTCAATGCTCAAGTGAATTAAGCCGAGCCTGAGCAAATCAAGCTTCTGTGGCGTGGAAAGTCTTCAAACTAGTGGTTGAATATCCATAAACACTTATTGTATTTTTATTTCAACCTTTACATATTTATAGATGGATGGAAGCTGCATGATACCATATAATACCTAGATCCTATGGATGCCTATCCACCCCCCCATGCCAAACAATGCTATGTCCTCATATGCATGCAGGGTAGAGGAAGGTCCATAGATCGGGGAACGAGAGCTGAGGTGCAAGGTATATAGCAGGGTGGTAGGCTAGGTGGATGGTGGGTGGTGAAGTGAAAAGGTGCGAAGTAAAGTGTACGTGACAATGGAGGAGTGTTGTTGAATTTAACGTCCCCAGCTAGACTCAGAGTGAGGCACGAAATTTGTTACCCTCCGGCAGGGCAATAGTTTCTCCAATGGGGGCAGGTTCATGAGTAAGATAGGGTTTTAAACGCTGCCCATTGACCGTAAATTTATGCCCAGATTTGGGATCTTCAATTTCAACGGCCCTGTTGGGAAATGGTCTCGAGACCAAGAAGGGACCAGTCCATTTGGACTTCAATTTCCCAGGAAAGAATTTGAGCCGGGCATTGTAAAGCCAAACTTGCTGAGATGGCTCAAATTCCTTTCGCCGAATTCGGCTATCGTGAAAAGCCTTAGTGCGTTGCTTGAAAGTTAAGGCAGAATCAAAGGCTTCACGACGGAGCTCTTCCAGCTCTTGGAGTTGGAGTTTCCTTTCTCGACCACACAGGTCTGGGTCGAGGTTACATTGGCGAACCGCCCAATAAGCGCCGTGCTCCAGCTCCACGAGCAAATGACAAGGCTTCCTGTAAACGATTCTATAAGGATACATACCTAGGGGAGCCTTGAAGGCAGTCCGGTACGCCTAAAGTGCGTCAATCAATTTGTCGGACCAATCCTTACGGTTAGGCCGAACCGTTTTCTGGAGAATTTGCTTGATTTGCCGATTCGACACCTCAGCTTGGTCGTTCGTCTGAGGATGATATGGAGATGCGATACGATGGTGGACTCCATATTTCCTCAGAAGTGCCCGAAAAGAAGCATGGGTAAAATGGCTTCCTCCATCCGAGATAATGGCTCGAGGGATCCCAAAGCCTGCAAAAATGTGGTCTTTGACAAATCTAGTGGATATGACATGGTCAGCATGGCGCGTGGGAATAGCCTCGATCAATTTCGAAACATAATCAATAGCAACGAGGATGTATTCGAAGTCCTTGGAAGGAGGAAAGGGACCCATGAAATCGATTCCCCAAATGTCGAAGATTTCAGCAGCTAGGATGGGTTGCAAGGGCATCGTATCACGACGTGACATTGATCCTAACGACTGGCACCTAGTGCAATGTTTGGCATAATTGTGTGCATCCTGGTGAAGGGAGGGCCAAAAGAAACCGCACTACAACACCTTGGCTGCAATTTTCCTCCCAGAGAAATGGCCTCCGCAGGCCTGTTCGTGGCAGAAGGATAGCACACTGGGGAATTCGCTATCAGGAATACAGCGACGGATGATCTGGTCGGCACCTATTCGAAAAAGTAGTGGATTATCCCAGAAATAATACTTTGCTTCTGCAATGAGACGCTCGCGTCGATTTTTAGGCCAGCCATGTGGAAGGGAACCGGAAGCAAGGTAATTGGCAATGTCGGCATACCAAGGTTCACTTGCCACATTAATTGCCAATAGGTGCTCATCGGGAAAAACCTCATTGATCGGTAGGGTAAGTCCAATGTGGTCAGGGTCCAGTCTTGAGAGATGATCAGCTACAACATTCTGGGCTCCGGCCTTATCGCAGATCTCAATGTCAAATTCTTGGAGCAGAAGGATCCAACGAATCAGTCTAGGCTTGGCATCCTTCTTGTGCATGAGATGGTGAATGGCCACGTGGTCAGTGAAAACAATAACATGTGAGCCCAGAAGGTAAGAGCGGAATTTCTCCAGCCCAAAGACGACCACCAGTAGTTCTTTCTCAGTGGTAGTATAATTACGCTGAGCCTCGTCCAACGTCTTACTGGAGTAGTACACCACGAAGGGGTGTCTATCACATATTTGTCCCAAGATGGCTCCGACTGCAAGGTCGGAAGCGTCACACATGAGTTCAAAGTCGAGGGACCAGTCAGGTGGCTGGAGAATAGGGGCCTTGGTGACAGCATCACGCAGCTGCGTGAATGCTCGTATGCAGTTGGGGCCCATATCAAAGGGTACCTCGGTCGATAGGAGATGAGTTAAAGGTCGAGAAATCTTGGAGAAATCTTTGATGAATCTCCTATAGAAACCGACGTGTCCTAAGAAGGAGCGGATTTGCTTGATAGAGCCAGGCACAGGTAAATCAGCAATTACATCAAACTTAGCTCTGTCAACCTTGATACCCCTATCGGAGATGATATGCCCGAGAACAACTCCCTCGTGTACCATAAAATGACTTTTTTCCCATGAAAGCACGAGGTTCACATCAATACAACTCCGAAGGATACAGGTCAGGTTGGCAAGACAGTCATCAAAAGAGGGTCCAAAGACCAAAAAGTCATCCATGAAAACCTCAAGAAAGTCACCCACCATGTCATGGAATATCGCCAGCATACATCTCTGGAAAGTTGCTGGCGCATTACAAAGTCCGAACGGCATCCTTCTAAATGCGAAGGTACCGAAGGGGCAGGTAAAGGTGGTTTTCTCTTGGTCCCGGGGGTTAATTGCCACCTGGTTATATCCAAAGAATCCATCCATGAAACAGAAAATTTTATTTCCCGCTAACTACTCCAGGATTTGGTCAATAAAAGGTAGTGGAAAGTGATCTTTCTTAGTTGCAGCATTGAGTTTCCTATAATCTACACACACTCTCCAAGATGTAGGAGTGCATGTAGGGATAGATTCGCCCCTATCATTGATACGGATGGTGAGTCCCACCTTTTTGGGCACGACATGAATCGGGCTCACCTAGGGGCTATCGCTGATCGGGTAGATTATACCCACATCCAACCACTTAATAATTTCCTTTTTAACGACCTCTCACATGTTAGGGTTGAGACGTCACTGCATCTCGCGGGAAGGTCGAGCCTCCTCCTCCGTATATATACGGTGAGTGCAGTAGGAGGGGCTAATGCCAGTTAAGACTGATAAGGACCATCCAATGGCTGCCTTATGTTCTATAAGGACCTTTGTTAGTTTGCACTCTTGTTCCCTGGTCAATTTTGAACTAATAATTACGGGGAGCATTTCATTGGGTCTCAAGAAAACATACTTAAGCGTATCAGGCAACTCTTTCAACTCGGGAGTGGATGGTGAAAGATCTGGCATTTCTTGGGACGAGAGTGTCCCAAGCGGATTAGAAGAAAACAAGGCAGGAGGAAGAAGTTGGCCCTCAGATTGGCCAAGAAGAGGGGCATCTTGGATTGATGGATCCAAAAAGGGATAGCCCCAGTGAGCAGTATGTGGGCTCAAGGTCCCAGTGTAGAGTTGCAATTTCGCTTGATTTGGCAGGAAAGAAAGGGCAATCCGGTTTTCAAGAGTGTGGACCGGCGGTGAGTAGCCCGAATATGACTCAGACCATGAGGTATGGGAAGCGGAGAAAACCTCGTCAGAAGTCTAGTCAGGAGAAGATACGGGAAAATGGCGGGATGGGGGAACGTCACAATATGTGTCGATCAGGCAATCATTTGTGTTTAAAGGCAATCCACAACAGTCAGAACAGGTCCCTATTAGTCCGATACATGCGCTGATGGCCATGCCCTCGTCAGACGTGTCATCCTCGATGCAATCACAATCAAAGTTCTTGGTTGCCTTGAAGATGTTAAGCTTAAGCTTCTCAGATCCAACGGCAATCTCAATACAGCCCACCTCGCAGTCGATATGGGCGCGGGCTGTGGCCAAGAAAGGTCGACCAAGGATGATCGGACAATCAGAAAGTGAGCTAGGAACCTCCATATCCAAAACAAGAAAGTCAACAGGAAAACAGAGATTATTGACCCTAACCACCACGTCTTCCACCACATCCTTTGGTATTTTGACAGAACGATCTGCAAACTATAATGTGACAGGGGTGGGTTTCAGATTTCCTAAGGCAAATTTCTCGAGCATGATGGTTGGTATAGGATTGATGGAAGATCCTAAATCAAGTAGAGCACGGTTAAAATTGCATCCTTGGATGCTACAAGAAATAAGCGGTGTGCCCGAATCTTTCTGCTTCGGTGGTAGATTTGACAGTATAGCACAACTCGCATGGGGCGAGAGAACCACCGGATTCTTTGTTTTCTTTGACTGTTGCCTGGGTGTAGTGTAGTTTTTGAAAAATCGGGCGACAGTAGGTATGTGATCGATAGCCTCTAACAGGGGTACCTTGATTTCAACATCCCGGAATAAATTACGCAGGTTATCAAAGGCCTGCGTATCCTTTTTCTTGCCTTTTGGCTCCCTCAGTAGAGCCTCAGGGAATGGGACTGATTCTGGCACTAGTTTAGGTGTATTGTCCTCACTAGAATGCGGGGCGCATCCCGAATGAGAGGGCAATGAAAAAGATGGGCCAGGATCAGGTCGAGGCGGATCGACAGTTTGCTTACCGCTCCTCGTAGTAATCGCATTGGACGTCACGGGTCCAGTGGGATCATAAGGCGGAGGAGGGTTCACAATAGGGACATAAGGGTGAGGTGCTGCAGTGGGATTAGCCTGGAATCTCGGAGGAATGCTCGGTGCTTGCAGAATCTGATGCACCTGCCCCTGAGAAGGTTGTACCTGTGGTTGAGGACCACGGGGTACGAAATTTCGCGGGTTGGGAACAAGTTGGGCTGGAAGAATGCCCTAAGATCGAGTCACCATGCGTAGTTGACTGATCTCAGCATTCTGCTGCGCCAATTGGTGCTGAAGAGAGGTCATGTTCTCTTCATGGCACTTAGACATTTCCGTCATCATTCGCATCAGTTTATCAAGAGGACTTGATGAGTGTTCTGTTTGTGGTATGCAAGGACCCGATGGTAGATTCGCCATAGGATTAGACTGGGCCCTTGGGATGACGGGTGCGGACGGTCGCATTGGCCCACCTGTGGGGTTTAGGCGCTGCGGGTTATTGGACCATGCGAAATTAGGATGATTTCGCCACCTTGGGTAATAAGTAGCAGAGAATGGGTTGTTCCCCAAGGCGCAAGCGTCTTCGAAGCCAGAAGACGAGTCTGCATGTAAATATGCATCCGAGCACACGAAGGATTGGTCCTCCATGTCAAAATACTGGCTTGCAGAAGCCAGGTCCATCACTTACCGAATCGTTCGGCGCGACACTCGGTAAAGAAGATCTCACGGGATTTTTGGGGATAAGCCTGGCGTTGGAAGGATTAGGATTGTGACGGAGCTGTGAAGTAGAGGTGTTTGTCATAGAACAGGTAGGATTGGCCAGAAGCTCGTCTAGCTTCTTGTGCACAACGAAGACTTCATCCAATTTTTGTTCGATAAGGCTAAGATCTGTGGATGAATGGGAGGATCCCGTGTCAACTTCGTGAACATTACGGGGCAGGCTGGTCTGATTAAAGGCGATAATGGAGGCATTGTTCACTGAGTTTTCACTCATGTTTTCAAATAATTCGAATGCTCCATTCTCGTCTTTATTCATGAAATTCCCTCCGCAGGAAGCGTCTGCAATATGCTTCAAAGTCTCATTTAGCCAATAATAGAAAAATTAGGCTATATGCCACTTAGGCAGACCGTGGTGCGGACACTTCCGGAGGAGGTCATTATATCTCTCCCAAGCCTCATGAAACTGTTCGCCGTTTTGTTGCGTAAAGGAAGTTATAGCATGGCGAAGCGCATTGGTTCGCCCGATTGGGAAGAATTTCTTGAGAAATGTTGTTTGCATCTCTTCCCAAGAATGGATGGTTCTCCCAAGGGTGCGTAACCATTGAGACGCTTTATCCCACAACGAAAACGGGAACATTTTTATGAGGACAATTGATAACCCGATGTTTCTTGGTTTAATAGTTTTAGCCAATCGGGTTAGGTCTTCCAAATGGAGAAAAGGATCTTCACTTGCAAGACCATGGAACTGAAAATTAATTAGGCCAATTACATTGGGTTTCAATTCAAAATCATCCCCGCCCATGGGGACCCGAATTTGTCCTATGGTCTCTGTAGCAGCAGGATTTTGATAAGAGCTAAGAGACCTAGGCTCCTCCCATTCGGGAGGGTTCTGCATTTCCTCCAAGGCTTCCCTAATGGCTTCAATCTATTCATTATACATTTCTATTTGGGCTTGGAGGCGGGTTATGGGGTTCATGGCTCCACCACCTGGTGGGATTTGAGGGGGGCGGTTTCCTCCCTCGGAATTTGGGGGTGGGCGTGCAGCCATGTTTGTGGAGGAGGATGACGATTTAGTTTCTTTCCTTCTAGAATTATCAGACAATTCAAATAATTCAGGGTTTTGTGACCTCCTCCCAAACATGCACTACAGTAGGAAGAATTGGGGAGATAAGAAGGGAAAAGGTGATGAGAGAAATGACGCCGCAAAGGTACGCTTGATGACAAATCAAGGCAATCAAAGTCCTAACCTCTACAATGTCCCCTTAGACCTAAAGATCTAAGTTACCTACTATCATAACCTACGGAACCAAATGCGAGCACCGCGGAACCACCGGGCCAGATTGAAAGGCCGTTTGCCCCAGTCTTAGACACCCGATAGCACGCGGGAACACGCACCAGCACGTAGGCGCTACACGTAGGTAGTTAGACCTCCAATCCTTAATAAGGGTCAAGTTGCTACCAGTTTTTATTAGAGGTTTAGGATCAAGTGCTTCAGGAATGTGAAGGGCATTGTATACGGGTAATGCCCAAGTGCGTTGATTTTAGAAAGTGTGTAAACCAAGCATGCAACGAGGAAATCTCCCCGAATTGAAGTTTTAGTTGGTGAATGATTTTTAGAATTTCAGCCTTAAGTAGTATGGATTTTAAGATTTCACTTAGTTACCAATTCAACCAATCTCCGGGTTTTGAGTAAATACAAGTTCTTTTATGCCCAACAAACCCTTCTTCAATGTGAGTTGGTTAATGCATGCTAAAAATGCAATGGGCTTCCTTAGGTGGAAATTTCTATGTGTGGATGCACGAGTCAATTTTAGGTTAGTGTGAAAGAAAGCCAAAGCACTTCAATTTAAGTGCTCCCAATCACCAAAATGATGTTCCACACACAAGTCTCAACCACAAGATAATGTAAAGAGAATTAAAATTTTGGGGTTGAAATATTCGGGATCAAATCTTAGGCAGGTGAAAGGTTGTGGTGGGGTTGGAATCAACTCAATTCCAAGTCTCCCCACCAAAAAATGTGATCCCGAATTGTGGATAAATGAGGCAAGGAGGGATGGCAATCAATCTATTTAATCTTGCCTCAAAGGATACTTCACACGACGAAAGGTGCAAGAATCAAAATTCTTGGATCTTTGTTATGCGAAGTTTGGCGGGAAATCCAAGGGCGGTGGAGGTGATGGCAAACAATCAAGCAAGTGATTTTTAATCCACTTGCCCCAGGAAATCCCAAGAAGTGTTTTTTTTTATCTAGGTGACAAGTTAACCTAAGTTGCTAATAGAGGGAGAGACCTACCTTTTCAGCAATGTGGGCGAAGCTCCAGTGCGACACTGGCGACTTCACGCTCTCGTTCCTACCTTGGATCTGCCCACGTCTCCAACTTCCTCTGCTTGCCTCCTCCTTGCAACTGGTTTACCTTCACACCAGCAAACAAAAACACCCCTAAAGAGAAAGGTGTGAGAAGAGAAAATCAAAGGAATGGAGTAGAAACTTACCTCAATGCGCACCTCCCCGGCAATGGCGCCAAAAAAAGGGTGGTAGGACTCAAATAGGTTGTGTTAATATGGTGAAATTATCGTTGAAGTTAATATAGTGATTAACCTAAATCGAGTCTAACCATCTTTCACAAAAAAAAATTTTAACCTAGCCTACTTAATTTTATCTTTGTCACTTTTAGGCCTAGGGTCGATCTCAGGGAGGTGGGAATTAAAGGTGAAGAAGTTTCTACGCCTTTCCTAAAACGTATCTCTTCCGTGCGTTTATTATATTTTTGATTTTTTTTCTATTTAAGATTTTTTTGTTGATAATATTGTCCTTGAGGCACACTCTCAAAATCAAGTTCTTGGCTTTGAGCCAAATTGTTCTTGGCTTTGAGCCAACTAAGGGTTTCCAAAAAAAGACTGGTCCTAGTACCTGCAAGACAAGGATTATCTTTTCTCTTTTACTCTTTTTTTTTATCTTTTCAATAGCAGGAAACAAAAGAGAAATAAAACAAGGTAGGTTGCTTATAGAGAAAGGAATACTTTGCTTAATATAATAAATACAGTATCTATATATATAGATATGTATATATTATATAAATAGGGGAGGAGGTGGAAGTGGAAAGGGAGTGTAGCACAGTGTCGAGTTGGTCCATGTCTAGTAAAACGCAACCAACAAGACAAAGTGCCGCGTAGAGTGTAGGTTGGATGTGTGGGAGTGTGTGCGGAGGCGCTTGCTTTACGCGGGTATCGGGGAATATCAGCAACTGGTGCAGATGTTCTCGTGATATAATGCGCGGTGGAGTGACTAGTGCAAGGGCGTATGGATACAGGTAGGTAATGTGTATGTAAGGATATATATATATATATGTATATATACAGATAGGGTTATAACTATATAGGTATATATGTAGTTGTTTATATATATATATATATATATATATATATATATATATATATATATATATATATATATATATATATATATATATATATATATATAGTAGTATAGGTATATGTATATGTGTATATGTATAAGTATATATATAGATTTATATGTATGTATGTATATACGTATATATGTACAAATATATATATATATATATATATATGTTTGTATGTATGTATGCATGTATATTTATATATAGTTGTATAGGTATGAATATGTATATATGTATATATATATATTTATATATATAAATATATATATGTATGTGTGTGTGTATGTGTGTATAAATATTTATATGTATAAATGTATATAGATATATTTGTATAAGTATGTATGTCGATAGATATATATATAGATATATATATTTGTAGATATATATTTGTGTATATATGTGAGTGGATATATAAATATATATGTGTGTAGACGTGAGTTTCTAAGGGTGTGTGTGTGTGTGTACAAGTGTGTGTGAGAGAGTACACGTGAGTGTGTACAAGTGAGTGTGTGTGTGCGCGCACTGGCGGGTGAGTTGAGAGAGAGGGAGGAGTTAAGTCATCTGGCGGGAGTGTCCGCCGTCTGATCTCGCAGGAGCACAGGCGCGCAAGGGCTTCACGCGGGCGTTGGAGGGAACGTGCACGCTGTCTTCGAGCGCAAGCGGGTGTGGGAGTGCAGCGCAGAGCACAGCGCTGCGGGCGGGAGCGGGAGTGGGCGTAGATGCGGGCGACCAGCTGGAGCAGGTTGCGGGAGAGGAGAGAGAGCGCTATGCCACCGGCTAAGTGAGAAACAAGCCGGTGGCTGCAGTGTCGCGCTGAGAGGCGTGAACAGTGGCTACAGTGTCGCGCGGGAGCAGGCAACTAGTAGCGTCGGTTCTGCGTGCGCGTGCGCGTTGGGAAGCGCCTACGGGCGCGGGGAGAGCTCACGGAGGTCTGCTGGCATGTGCGTGGTGGCCTACACTGCTTCAAGCAGCCGTTGCTGCTGTTGGAGCTTCCGAGCTTGAGGCTCTGACAATGGCGGTGAGGGTGTTCAACGGTGAAAACAAAAGGTGAAACCGCCACGCCCACCTGCTCACGAAGGAGCTAGGCAATGGTGGAACTCACAGTGGCGGTCGTGGGACCACTGTGAGCTTTCTCCTGCCCGTAGTGTGTCTCTTCAGTGAGAAGAGATATTGCGTATGGAGAGGGAGAGGGGAGGAGATTGGCCTGGAGGAAGGTGTTTGAGGGTGGTGTGTGTTTTTGGCGCCCAGCGCAAGGGAGAGGGCAAGACTTTTTAAAGAAGAAGGAGCCTGCCACAGCCATGCTGCAGGTGTTGCATGTCCAGCCATGCTGCTGGCAGAGGAGTGGCGCGAAAAAGTGCATGCCCCATGCCCTGAGCCACATGAGGGAGAAGAATTTCAAAGTCAAAATAAAAAATGAGAATGGTGAATTTGCAATGCAGCCCTTGATGAAGATGTTAATTAGATGGCCAATTATTCGCATTATCCTCCCCTCTCAATAAATGCATGCATGTGTTTATTTACAAATACAACTATAGCTACATAAGATGCAATGGTAGTGCTAGGAAATAACACAAGATGGCATAATTACTGGTTTATTTTTGCTGTGCAATCAAGCATCGGCACATGCTTTCTTCTTCAACTCCTTCTTCCTTTCTTCTTCTCCTTCAGCTTCTCTTTTTCTTCCCAATGCCTTCTCTCTTCTTCACAAGCACAAGGGAGCCAACTCCTTCAGCGACTAAGTGTCGCACAGAGCCAAGTATTCAGAGAGCAAAACCCTTCCCCCACTCTCTTTCCTTCTCTTCTTCTCCTTTCTCTCAGATTAACTAGGTCGCTAATCGATTATTGGATCCGGGTGACCAGTGCTACCGGTAGTGAGAGGTAGTCGAGGAGTACACATGGGTGAAGAGGGGACCTCACCCCTGTGTCTTGAGGCAATGAGACAAAGGCAGAGATTCCTTTTATATTACTGCAGTGCCTCCTAATCCCACGATGTGGGACTATAATCCTACACCTCCTCGCATTCAAGAAACAGCAACAGGTGGATGGTGTGGCTAATTGAGGCAATGGCAACTGCTATCTCTTCAAATCAAAGACTTAGAAACCTTCCTGGAATGCATTCGCGTCACCTGGAGCAGGTCTTGGGGAAGAACACAACTGAACCTTGAGGACCTGGTCGAGCAAGGAGGGCTGTTAATGGCGGTGACAGCGAGGACCTGTACTTCATGAATACAGGCTCAAAAGCCTCGATTAAAATGCTTAGGAGTATCGCGCGGATGTGGCGAGGGTGTTGGTCGCGGTGGCAAGCTACGAAGATGGTTGTTTGGGTATGGCGGAGGCGACATAGGTGGTGAAAAGGTGGTGTGTTTGGGCGCATGATTGAATTGGTAATCCCCTCAATTTCTTGAGTGGTTTGGTGCGGGTGGATGAGGCAGAGGTTATGGAGTCAGAACGGAGTAGGTTGGTGGTCTGTGGTGGATGGATGGTCTCGTCAAAGTTACTGCCGAAGAGGAGGAAGATGACGGCGTGCGGCGTAGTGTATGGTTGAAACAAAGGTTTAAAGAGGTGAAAAGGAAGTAGAGGGAGAGGGGAGTCTAACTAACCTAATCTAACCGGATTAAAGGGGAGGAAGGCACCGGTTGTGGTATGGCCGGCGTCAGAGAAGAGGAATCCTCCATTGAGGGAGAACGGTGAGGAAGAGGGAGGAAGATGGCGCCTGCTGGTATTGCAAGATGCGGATAATCACAAGGAAGAAGGATCGGCCGACTATGGTCTGTGGCGGTCAATGAAGAGAGTGGACGAAGAAGCTCACTGGAGCTTGCGGAGAATTTGGCCGAAGAGAGGAGAAGGGTGGAATCCGGTCTAAACCAAGCTAAGGAAGACGGCCTTGCATAAGGGGACCTTTTATAGGCCTTAGGGGGCATTCCAAGCTTAGAAACCAAGCTTGGAAGCTCGAAGCTTTCGCACAAAAGGAAACCTAGATTTCAAATGGTTCGCATCAACTTTTGGGCAGAGCCCAAGATGCAGCTCAGATTGTAGAGGATTTCTTCAGGAGTTCCTCTTCCAATTTTTGGAAGAGATTGGGCGTGAAATCAAGGAGAACTCCTCGATTGAAGGTCAGTGGCAAGCTTGTGTTCACACGGCTATGGCGATAGGGACCTAAACATGAAGATGACGATAAACCTAAGGACCTATTCGCAATAATTTCAAAAGCTAGGGGCTTATGTGAGAGAAAGAGTCTGATTGGACTTAAATGCAAACTGGGTCAAGATGAACTCAGATTGGGAAAAAATTTTGGTACAAACCTAATTTGGATCTAAAGAATCTAATGGTGAAGTTGGATTTTAGTTTTGACCAATTTTGGCTAGGTAATTTGTGCGAAAATATAAATTAGGGTAACTTTCCATCTAAGACCTTGTTTTAGGTCAAAATAGGTTCAGATAGTCAAATCAAGGATACCAAACCTTATGGAATATTTTTCTATAAATTTTATAAGGTTTAAATGAATTTTATCCTGACCAGAGCTTTTATTATTTAAGTAGGTTTGAAATTAGGGTTTCAAGTTATGAATCAGTTCTTGAAGTACGTGAAAACCCATTTTTGTCTGTGTGGACCCTCTTATTAGTCATTAATGAACATTTAACCTTCACTTAACCCCTGGGAAATCACGTGATTATTCTGCATTCAAGATATGCTGTTAAAACTATATAATTAACCCTATTTTAATGCACTCTTCTCAGAAAAGATATGCAGTGAATTACGACTCTCCGGTGATTATGTAGGAGCATTTGTCAATTAATCCTGGCTAATAAAAGCTAGTTATGGCTCATGATGACGTTATCATCATACCCCCATACCTAACTTTTGCTAGTCCCTTAGCAAAACGCTAAGGAAAGAACTAGAGTTCTAGACCATGCATTGAAGTTCAGATGCCTGATTTGTTTTACTTTTTTAGAAATTAGGTTAGAATGCTAATAGTAGGCCTAGAGGTACTCAAGTATCAATCATGACCTAGACCTGACCAGCTTCAGCCTGAGTCTATAGCGAAGGTTTCTAAGGCCCTCAAAAACTTCCCAGAGGGTCGTTGAACCCAGCGGTTAAAGCACCCATGCTTAGAATGTAGCATGTCTAGGTTCATCTTACTAGTGCATTTTTTGCAAGAGAAAGGGATAAAAGTATATTTTTCATTTGGAGAGTTTTCACTCTCTTTTCTTTTTAGATTTCCCTAGATCTAGCCTCGAATTAACCCTAAACATGATCTGTATTGGATTCCTTGTCCCCACCATCAATCCTCGAAGGGTCCTTGGTAATTGATGCTTTGGGACAGCACCGCCCATGGCAACTGATGATAACGTCATCATTAGCCATATCTAGCTTTAATTAGTCATATTCCATTGATAAATGCTCCTACATAACCGCCAAAAAGCCATAATTCATTGCACATCCATTCTGAGAGATAAACATGAAAACAAGGGTAAAACTGAAGTTTTAATAGAATATCTTAATTTCAGAGCAATCACAGGATTTCTATGGGGTATATTAATGGTCAAATGGTCACAAATGTCTAATAAATGAGTTCATAAAGATAGAAACAAGTTTTCACGCGTTTGGAGAATTAAATAACATCTGAAACCCTAAAAACAGGTCCGCTTAATTAATTGAGATTATGGTCAGGATAAAATTCACCTAAACCTTCTACAAATCATAGGAAAATATTCTCTAAGGTCTGGTATACTTGCTTTGACCATTGGAACCCAATTTAACCTAAAATAAAGTTTCGGACAGATAGTTGCCCTAATTTAAGTTTCTGCACAATTTACCAGTCAGACTTGGTCAAAACCCAAAATTTGACTTCACCATCAGATTCCTTGGGTCAAAATTAGGTTTGTGCCAAAATTTAGACCCAATCAGAGATCATCTTGACCTAGTTTGCATTTTGGTCCAATTTGACTCTTTCTCTCTCATTTGTGCCCTTAACTTTCAAAAATTTGCATAAAGCCCTCCAACTTTATCATCATCTTCACACAAAAGCCCCTACCGCCATTGAGGTCAAACCCGACCTCCAAGCAACTTTGAATGGCTTGAATCCTACTATAATGGCAATCAAATCCTACTCTAATGGCAATCAAATCCCACCAAAATTGGTGGGATTGATATTCACACATAGGCAAACAATCTGGGATCAATTTGGAGTCCCAAGTCTCCATGGATTACTCGTGCGAAAACACGAGAATCATGGGTTCCTTTCCTTCAAGCCCAAGCCATGGAATCCCTCTTTCCTGATCCAAAGCTTCCCCTGAAGCTCTATAAAGAGCCAACATGCACAACCTTCTCTCCTTAGCTTGTTTTTGACCGAAGAATCTCCTTCTTCCCTCCTCTCCGGCCAAATTCTCCATGAGCTTCGGCGACCTCCTTCGACCTCCTTCCTCGTCCGCTCTCACAAACCATAGCGAGTAGATTCCTCTCCCTCACCTTCCTTCGCGCGTTGCAATACCTGCGGCCATCACCTATCTCCCCTCGTTGTCGCCGCCCATATCCCTGGAGGCTTCATCTTCCCCACGTTCGATGTACCACCGGCATAGGTAAATCCCCCCTTTCATCCATTAGTTTAGGGTTAGATTAGTTCCTCTAGAGTTCTAGATTAATTCTCTTATCCAAAAATCCCAAAAACACCCCTTGACGCATATGCAAGCCAACTTTGTTCTCCGCTCCGACCGTCCTTCGGTGAGGACCTCCACTCTCTACACAACTCCAACCACCTCGCCAACACTCCCACGAGCTCCGCCTCATCCATCTACACCAAACCCCCATCTTTATTTCCCATTACATCCACCCACACGACCCCCCAAACAAAACCATCACCGACCACCTTCTCTGAGTCCGTCCGACCACCACACACCTCCATCCTCCACGAAACCACTGCCATTACATTCGCCAACGTTCGGCAAACCTTGTAAGGTGTTTTGACGCAGCTGAAAGGCCTTATTCTCTATTTCAGGTACCATGCCAGAGCTCTACCACCACATTTTCTTCTCTGGCAGTGTTCGTGGTGTTCTAACCACGCGAGGCCCATTTAGCTCTAGAAGACACAGTTTCGCTCTAGGACCCTCTCTAGGTCCTCAATCGGGGACTTCAAGCATAGCCACGACGCCAATTGGGAGATCCTCACAGCCACAGGCGTACGTGAAGAAGGAGGGACATTTAGTCTCACATCGTTCGTGGAAGGCCACACGCCCATGCATAAATTGATTTTGTGATTGGGGCTTATCGCCTCCAACCATGGGGTGAGGTCCCATTATACCCACACCGGACCTGACCTATCCTTCACTCCTCGACTGCGACCCACACCTGCAGCCCTAGACCCGATTACACGTACCCATATACCCGATTATCTGGATTTCTAAGAGAGAAGAGAAGGAAAGAAAGAAAGAGAGAGTGAGGGAGGGGTGGGTTCTGCTCCTTGGTGCAGTTGAGCGACACTTAGTCGCTAGGGAGGAAAGAAGAGAAGAGGCTAAGGCAGAAAGGAAGAGAGAAAACCATGCCAGAGAAGAGAAGGGCTAAGGCAAAGAAAGAAGAAGAAGAAGAGAAGGGTTAAAGAAGAAAGGCAGAAGGCTAAAGAAGAAGAAAGAGGCTTGTGCGTGAGAAGAAGAAAAGGAAAGAAAGGCCTTAAGGAAGGCTTGCTGAAGAGGAAAGGTAGAAGAAGAGAAGAAGAAAATTAAAAGCACTGTAGCAAGGCTTAGTTAAGTCGTTTGATTCTTAAATCAGACATCAGATCACTGTTCCTCTATTTGAGATAATTGATAATTGATATACATGTGCTTAGACTAATAATTGGTGATCTAAATCACCATTATTTTGTTCTAGGTATCTTTTTGTCTCTAAATACATTGATCTTCATTGAATACTTAATGTGACAGGTTACTATTCATTGAAATATCTTTATAGTGATTCATTTATTGTGCTCATTTATATATTTATTTTGATTAGCGTGTGAATTCCTATTTGCTCCTTGTGTTCGACCTCGGACTTCATTTCTAAATATTCAAGCTTATAAATTTATTTGTTTGAGCACATTTGTCCTATACTACGGCGTATATCTTAAACAACGACGAATCCGGCTTAAACAGCAACCCCCAGAACTTTGGCTTTCGACACTTCGGGATAGTGCCACCCATGGCACCTGAACCAACACAAGGTCCTTACATGTCCCTAGTATCATATTTAGATATCCTAGGAGACAAGCACCGAGGAAACAATATGTTATTATGCATCTTCGAGAGGAATTTCCCACCACTTTGCGTCAGAAACTCGTCTAATTAACTTGTGTTGTCAAGCCACTCCTAAGTTAGATCTTCGAGACGAATTTTCAGAATAGAACACTTTTGGCAAGATTTTTTTTGTTAAACGCATTGAACCAGACTAAGTGTGTGATTTTGTGTGCTTAGGTCACCAAGTCCCGCAAACCAAAGGGCAGGCAACGATACCAAATACTCCCTATGCCTTAGACCTACTACATCAGCTCTGCACTTTCCTCAACCTCTTGAGGATTAATCTAGATCTTAATGGATACGTGAATGTTTAAGCCCTAAAACAAGCCCAAGAGACCTAAGATCAGCACTCATACTAATCTCCTTGTTTCTTTATTTAAGTAATCTCTATAATCAAGTGCTAATGACTATCCTTTTTTTTCCTTGATTTTTCTCCTTTTTGACATTTGAATTCTCCTCTCTTTTCCTCCTCAAGAGATATTTGCAATTTAGTTCACAAAATTTCCTCCCCTTTCTCTATTTTCTTTTTCTTCTTTTTTCAATTTTTTTATCTTTTCGACTTTTGAATATGTATATTTTTTTGTGAGAACTCTTCAGAGAATTGAATTTCTATTTGTTTGTACTTTAATACCCTCCCATGCCTAAGTTTTGCAATGTCCCCAGTGTAAACCAGAGGGTATGAAGTCAGCTTAGTTCAAAGTTTAGAATAGGATTAAAGGGTGGGTGAACGGGTCGGGATGACTGTTGCGGACAAATTCAAGCTCTGGTGTGAATACCAAAGGTGGAGTCAGCTGTTCTAACTCTAAACTCACAAATCCAGTAGGAGTGTAGCTTAATAGTTGATCAGAAGGGTCTCAGGTTTTTAGAATGACGGGTTGTCTCTCGTTAAGCGCTAAATTCAATGCCTTCAGCCAAGCAGAAGGTGATCAAGGCGAAGGGGTGGTCAAATCAGAAGAGTTTTATAGAACAAGCACTTTGATCAATAGCTTGGTTGGTCCAACCAGGTGTTTGTTCATTTCGACAGGCTAATGATGCAGCCCAAACCCAATCAGTCTGGTGGGTTGATGGATAGGAATCAATAGATGTAGAGTCCACCAGATACTTTGAAGCTCAAACAGATATGGAAATGAGAATCTGGGGTTTAGCTAAGTTGATTCAGCCTAGTCAGAGTAAGGGTCCTCAAAAGAAAATGGATCTAAAAAGGATGTAGGAACCCTACTGATAGGATCAGAAAAGGATAAGAAGTGGTTATCAGTCTGATCAATGTCTAAAACCCAATCAAAAGATTGAGCAGAATCATATGCAACCGGATTAGAGAGAGGTGAATTAGAGTAAAAATTGATTCCGGTGGTGGGTCGAGGTTGGGAATGGGTTTTGGAAGACTCTATGTGGATCAGAAGATGTGGCTTCTTTAGGGTCCAAATCATTGACCTCAACATCAGAATCAAAGAATGGATCATGGATGCTGAGGTCGTAAACTGGTTCATAATGACCAGGAAACAACAGATCTTCGAAATGATAGTAGAATTCGAAATCATCAGAGAATTTGCAAAGATCAATGCTTGAACCTGATTCCAGATCGAGATTTCCACCTTAGAATGAATCAAGATGTGTAGAATCGACAACCTAACTTGGATCTAACCTAATTTCAAATTCTAAGCTCAAAGTGGTGTCCTTATTAGGCATAGGCTCAGGTTCTTGGTTCCTATGATAGGCCCAATCAAATCCCAACTCTTCCAACCCCTCGGTTTCTGTATCATAAATTAGTTTGACTTCCGAGAAATCAATCTGTATCTCTGAGGAGGTTGGAAAGGTGTAATCGTCAAATATAGGCCTACAATCATAATCTAGATTCAAAATCTGATTCTCATCACATTGGGCCTCTTTATCATCCCAAATAGGCTTGAATCTAGATTCTAGGTTAAATGTAAGTATTGGGTCACTAGAATCTTGACTAGGTTCTATTGGGATGTCAGAATCATTCTCAAGAACTACCTTAACAGGATAAGGCTCGGGAATTACATTATCAAGAAATTCTAACTCAGGCTTATTATTACAAGTGTCTAGGGAATCTAGGCTTAATGGACCAGCTTCAAGGCTTTGTAAGATTGGTTCAAAATTGAGAACACCTGCAATTGGATCTTCCCAACCCTCATCAAGATCAGGCATGTCAATTTTCACATAATTTGGATCAAATTCCATTTAGGTTAGGGGTCCACAACAACCTCTATTCCCAAACCCGGGTTCCAGGAAATCATCAATTTCTGGCTTCTGATATGGGTACATTTGATTATGACTTGTTTCAACATAGTTATCAAGTTTTCCCGTTCCTCAAGGTCATATTAGTGCTTTTCCCAAAGACATGGATTTGTCATTCATTAGATACTCAAAATTATGCAATCTTTCTATTTCAATGAATCCTGTCATGAGAATATCTTGGGTTGAACCATTTGTCATCTGTGTTATTATCAGTTGGGCATAATTTGTAAGGAAGGTTGTTGTTGCTGATATATTAACCTAAATCTTGCCAGATGGGTCTGAGTTTTTGTAAATATTCATCATGATGTCTCAAAGCATCCTCAATCATTTTTTCTTTCATGCTCATTTGTGATCCAGGTTTCCTAAAAAGGGTTCCTACTTTATCATGTTGCATTTTCAAATCAGGTGGGTGAATCAAGATGTAGAATCAAATTCAGGTTCAGATTGAAGTAATCAGATTAGATCAGAAATCCCGTAGAAGATCTAATAAGGCCTCTTAGGTTAAAAACCTAAGGACCTTCCTGTGTATGTGATAACTCTACATCTAATGATGATAATTCCAACAACTGGGGTTAGTTTTGAGGATATATGTGCGTTAATGATATACCATAATGGGCTTGGGAGCATTGCATGCATGACAAATTAAAATTGCTTATAATCAATGTTTAATGACCATATGTACAAGTGCATATTGAAACTGACCTCAGATGAGCAATCAGACTGCACGGATGAATTCAGATCGACGAATCAAGTCCAATGGAATTGAAATCACTCAAATCTGACATCTAGAGCTCCCTCGACCAGCCCAAGAAGTTTTGGCCGTTAATCTAATGATCAACGGCCCACAAGCGACCACGTGGTAACATTTAATGCGCCCTCACCTGCAGCACACACTCGGGTTCATCACGCAAAGCATTTTAAGCCATCCGATCTGCGGATCAAACGGCTGAAAACATGAGAGCATCGCCTGCATCTCCAACGCTTCAAATCCGGACCGTTGGATCTCCATCCAATGGTCGGCAGCAACCGCACACGATTTCACCTCCGCGACCTGATGCAAAGATAGCGTAGCGGTCAAGCACCATATCCGCACATGCCACGCGCGGGTTCGAGTCGCGGCAGGACTCCATTTGGTAGTAGAATCATGTGCGGACAAAATTAAGCTACTGATGCAGAAGTCGACAGCAGGGATCGTGCCACGCGGCACAGTGGATGCACGCAGATGCGCCCAAGCAAGACGATGCACGATCCTCAGTGTGCCCACGCAAACTCTCGACTGTCCGATCTTAGATTGGACAGCTCACAGAGCGATCACGCAGATCGTGGGAGAAGCATGCACGCCTACGATGGACCGACGGGAGAAGGGGCTTCACCGACATCTCTAGCATGGGTTTAGCGACGTCTCGAACGTCGCTAAAACCCTTACTTAGTTTGGAAACCTCTTTTCCCTATATAAACCCCTTCAACTACCTCATTGGGAGGCATTGAATACATACACACCCTCCAAGCTACTCTATCCTTCTCTTAGCTCCACTAAATACTCCATACCCGCCTCGGAGCTTTCAAGCCCTCGACGGAGCTTCCCTCCACCACCGTGGCCACCTTGACTCTTCCTCACACCCTCTCTCTTTACTTTAGTTTATGTTGCACTTGTTTAAGCTTTCATTCATTGTTGTAGTTGTAAACAAACTTTCACCGCATGTTATATGTTGATGATATTTCATATGTTATAGCTCACATCCTTCTAAATGATTGTCATGCTTTAAACATGATCTCTAACCCTACTCTCTCTCTTGCGTTTTCTCGCCAGCAAGCAAATCAACCATTCGACACTTAAAGCGACAAAATAATATGATTTTACACCTCCTTGTGTTCGACACTTGGACCCACCAACTCAACACTCTAAATTAAAATCGACGTCACGAACTCATACTACAATGGCATAATTAAACAACTGCATTCCTCGCTCGTTAGTTTTTGGCACCGTTGCTGGAGAAGCAATGGATTTCTTTTGTTGCTTTCATCCCACATTTGTATTCACATCGTCTAACTCATTTTTCTCCCTCTACTTGATTGATTGCAGGAACTCAATGCATTGGCGGCGAAGGAGCGCGATTCGCGATGGTAGAGATGGAGTAAAGTGCGGTGAAGACTGGTTGTATCACTCCACCCTTTGGTTGTTTTCATGCTTAAAAGTAGAAAAATACAAAAAAATATAAATAAAAAAATTGGCCTGGTGAATGACTACTTGACCCACATTCCAAACTCATCACCCAACAAAAAAAATACACCCTAACATTCTTAAGGAGACAATCTTTTTTAGTGTTCTTCTTCTTTCTTTTGAGTGGTGTTTACGAAGCCGCCGTGATTTGACTTGGGCCGCACCACTCACCATAACTAAAATCAACTCACCTGGTAGAGCTGCATGAACACTAGGGTGAACTCATTAGGGTTGCTTTTCTAGGGCCACATCACTCTGAAGGAAATCGACTTTCGCCCGTTGTGTGCAAAATTGTGTGTGCCTACTTGAACCTTATTTGAAAACATTAAGGCACTTTAACCCTAAAAAGCACTAAATCAAGGATAAATCATTAAAAGACACCACATCTTTTTTTTTTAAACATAAAGACACCACATCCTAAAATCCTTGCTTGAGAACCATGTCATGTTAAGTGCACTCACACTTAAATCGGTTAACTAAGAGGCACAACCCCAATCAACGTTTCATCACATATCTTAAGCACAAGCACTAGCCTAGCCCCTCATTAAAATGGAGTAGACGTGCCCTAGGCAAGACTAGTTTAAGTCTTGGAGGTGTGATTTGGTTTGCTGGGTAGTTGGCCTTCATTCCCTTTGTAGAATCTGGTGTCTAGGCTACGGGGAAGTGTCAAACGACTGCGGTTGTGGGGTCTACGGAATCGGCAGCGAAAGCCAAAGGAAGAACCTTCCCCTCAATCCCCTCGTAATCAACCTGGCCAGATTAACATTTGGAAGGGTGGTTAAGTACTTACAGGCTTGATCATTCCCTTTGAGGTTTCTAGGTTGAAATGTCCCATTGTCTTTTTAGTCGGATATGACGTCTGGAGTTTCAGTCAGACGTCTGGACACGTGCCCAGACGTCTGAAAGTGAGAATTTCGTAATGCACTTTGCGCTCTGCGTGCGGGCGGCGCGCAGAGGCCTTTCTCTCTCCCTGCACCCTCACCCCTTAAGCCCTAACACCCCTCTATATAACCCCCCCTTCTCTTCTTCTCACCTCCTCACATCACTCAAGCCACCACCACCTCCACCTTCTCCTGCGACGGCCACGCCCCCTCCCATCTCTGCTGCAACTGCGGCGAGGAAGGAGAGCCACCGACGAGGGGAAAACGGGGAGGAGAGAGAGCGAGAGAGTGCGAGGGAGTGAGAGTGGGGGAGGAGGACGATGGTCGCTGGAGCTCGGTGGAGCTCGAGGAGGAGTCGTGGGAGAGAGGAAGACGCCGGCGAGGAGTTTCTCAAGCTCCTACAACTGCTAGAGCTGCCACTGCGGGCAGAGGGCGAGCGGGACGAGCTACGTGAAGGAGTTCTGATATTGGAAGTTTTCCAGTATCAGACGTCTGGGTTATCGTCCAGATGACAGGCGAGGCACTAGGATGTCCAGAGCTGAGGCCGGAAGTCTGAAGTGCAATATCGCGAGGTACGTACCTTCCTGCGCTGCTTTCCGCCATGCAGAAGATCTCAGCACAGGAGTTGTTGGGCTAAAACTGTGCCTGCGTTTTCGTACGCAGGTAAAGGCTTTGGGAAGGCACGCGGTGCACTTTTCCAAGTACTTTTGGACATCTGATCACGTTGTAAGACGTTTGGAGGTACTTCCAAACAAATGGAAGTAGGGTGAGACATCTGCAGCTGCCCCCAGATGGTCGCAGAGGGAGTTTGGACGTTTGAATCAGTCACAGGAAGGGTAAGGTGAGTTCTGACGTCTTTTAAGACGTCTGGGATTAGTCCCAGACGTCTGATTTTAGTCAGTAACTGCGGTTTTGGCCCGTTTAAGGCCCAAACGGAATCGAACTTCCACAAACAAAGTACCGCTGTTTTCCACTCAAGTTCCTCTACGTGTTCGTGTTGAGTATCTAATGTTCTGACCTTGTCTAATGTAATTAGTCCCTGGTACATGTTACTAGCCGGAGGCGTGTTCGGGGCCTGCGAAGACGATGAGATCTGCGGTGCATGCCCTCATTCCTCCCGTGATACCCGGTAGAGTAGTTTAATGCATTTATTAAGACATGAATAAAGAATATGCCTACCTAGATTAAATTGATTGAAAATCTAGGATGTGGAATGCACCCTAGGGTAGAAGTGTATGAGCATGATATGGAATTACTCTGGTTTACTTGAGATGCATGTTAAAATATTAGCTACCTGTATGTAAATGAGAACTTGAACTGTGAAACCATAAGTTGAATGTTTATGATTGAGAATTGAATTATGAAAACACGAGCTGCCTGTATATGGATGAGGAACGAGTTATAGAACATGAGACCTGGATATGGATGAATGAGATGAATATGAGCATGAACCCTATAGAGAATTAGGAGTAGAACTCCTATGTATGGAAGGAATATGGAATGTAGGCAGGAAGTGTGCTGGCCCTTGTGTACGCGGTACCAAGGAGAGTAACTATCCCTTTTTAGTGTAGCGGAGCTAGCCTCCCTTGGGTTGAAACCTGGGGTTAGAATTAGCCAATCTACACCAACTCCTGTTGGCCCTCGCGTACATGGTACCGAGGTGAGCTACTTCTGTAAGGAGGGAGCTAGCCACCCCACGGGGCCCGCGGTTCAGCTAGCCACCCTACACCGACTTTGTTAGGCCCTTTGGGCAAACCGGAGTAGTCAGATGAGGGTACGCGGACTGTGGAGGGGCAAGACCCCTGTTCTGAGAGGGCAAGGCCCTATACTGTTCCGTGCTGCACTTTGGGCATACCCGCTAGCGGAAACGACTGACCACGTGTTAGTGCGGGGTAGCTACCCGTGCGCTTATCACGCGTGCCATAGTCACCGCTACGTCTCGACAGTGACCTCGGGGTGGTTGACTGGGTGTAGGACTACCACGGCGGACTCTCCCGGCTAAATGAGCACCACGTGTACCTTCTACTCTACGGAAAAGACTGTAATCAAGATCGTTCCCACGAGGAACAAACAAGATCAAGAAATACCTGGATACTTTGAGAAATAGATGAATCGGAAAGACATAAATGAGATAAATAAAAATGAGAAATAAACCTGCTTGTTGTTTTACTATAATTGCACATAAATAATATAAACACCACTCCACTCAGCGTTTGTTAACTCTGTCATTTCGTAACCCTAATTAGGACCAGGAGTTGAGTAGCCCGGGTTTTCGGCTGCAGAGGGTGCTGGGCCTAGTCGAGCCCAACCATAGTTCTTTCAGCTCTTTCATTTTTTCTACTGTTGTTGTGAGTAATGGACACATATTTTACTATTCCTGTTACTTTTTGTTTCCTTTCCGTTTTCTATTGTTGTTGTGGTTGCATATACTATGTTTTGAGATAGTTGTTCTACTTTCTTTACTACTTCGTTCTTTTCTTCTACTTAGTTATATTGCATTTGTGAATGTGATTTATTTCCCTGCTTTTGGTTATTTCTTGTTGGACGACTAGGTCTTGGGATTAGTCGAGGCGAGCCGGTCTCGGGTCCTGTAGGGATCTGGAAACCGGGTCGTAACATAGGTCACCTAAGGTACACACTGTAATGACTAGACTTGTCTGCTTGTTTGTGCACACACTTCTCGCATCTGTTTCTCTCCGCATCCCTCCCCACTCTTCTCTAGTGCATGCACAGGAGAAGATCACTTCATCCTTAGCTATTTGTTTTAAAAAGAGAAATCAAAAGAAGACTTGATCTTTCAAGAGACATGGCTGGACCTAGAATAGATGAGGTTGAGGGCCAACCTCAACCTGACGCTATGGCCATCATTCAGGCCCAGATCTCTGCCAACCACCAGCTCCAACAACAATAAATCCAAACCGTCATGCAAGCCATACACCAGTTGTAAAACCCACAGGGGCAACCACCACCTAACCCACCACAACCTCTGGAAGGCCAACTTAGGCCCTTCCGCGACTTTTATGATATGTCTGCTATTCGAGTCGAACCCCATCTTAGGGTCCTCTAAGGGTGAGATGATTTTGAGCTGAAACCTAATGTCCTGGACCTGATTCAGAGCCACTTTCATGGGAGATCAAATGAGGACCCCTTCCAACACCTAGAGGACCTTGACCGGATCGCCCGAACTGTGAAACCCAGGAACATCAGCTTAGACATTGTTCTGATTAAGATGTTCCTTTTCTCCCTAAAAGACAAGGCATCTCATTAGATTAGAACCTTAGGGAGACCCATCTCCACCTGAGAGGAATTGAGGCATGCATTTTTGAAGAAATTCTTCCCCATAGGTAAAACCAATGCCCTCAGGAGAGCCATTACCACATTTACACTCCAAGGTGGGGAACAATTCCATGAGGCAAGGGAAAGATTTAACGAGTTAGTGAGGAAATGCCCACACCATGAGGTTCCAAGGTGGAAATTGGCTCAGATCTTCTACCATGGTCTGGATAACAACCTTAAGAACTTTGTTGATGCCTCATGTGGAGGTAACTTTTTGAACAAAGATGAGGAGAGCGCATTCAAACTCTTTGAGTCCATGAGTGAGAATTTGCTCAACAATGCCTCCATGACCCAGTTTAATCGATCCAGTCAACCTCGTGGTGGGATATATGAGGTGCAAGCAAATTCTGGAATGGCTGACATGGACATTATTGCCAAAAAGTTGGATCGAGTTGAATTGGTGGGCAAAAAGATCGATGAGCTGCTAAACCACACCAGGAACCCGCTATTGACCCTCTCCCCAGCAAAGGGAGATCACAATATAGACTTGGTGCAACCCATGAGCCAATTGCACCTGGAACAACCCCTGACCATGTTCCAGGGAGGGACCGTTGCTCCCTCAACCCCTGATTACTCACTTCCCTCCCCCTCGGCACCTTCTATCCTTGAAGATGTCCAAGCTATCCAATGTTACTCCAAACCTAATCCCTTCTCCAACACCTATAATACCGAATGGCGTAATCACCCGAATTTCACCTGGACGAACCAAAAATCGAACCAATTTCAGAACGAACCCAAGCCAAACCCCCCTCCTATAAGCAAAGTCCATCGGTTAGACCACCCTATAATTAGACAAGAATGGCCCCTCCCCCACAAAACCAAATGGACACTGATGAGAGCCTCAACATGAACCCTAACTAGCACAATTTAATCTAAATAATTGTGAAGAAGCTCCTACAAAACCTAAAGAGAAGCTTAACTCAGAGAATTCTGAATTAAAGAATAAGACAAATCATAAGGGGTAAAACTACAATTTTACCAATGCAGTACACAAACAGGGTAATTAAGGGTCTAAACACAGGTCAAATAAGCTTAATAAGGAGGGAAGTGGGATGATCTGATCTGAAAAGGATTATAGCAACTTCTAGGAATTAAATGACATTCTGTAACCCTAAAACAAATCCACTTTAATTCATGAGGTTCGAGGCAGGATAAAAATCAACTAAACCCTCTAAAATTCATGGAAAAATATTCCTTAGGGTTTAGAACCTTCAATTTGGCCTTTGCAACCTATTTTGACCTAAAATTAGAGCCATGCCCAATTTATGACCAAATTTGGGTTTTTACGTAAATTGACTGATCAAACATGGTCAACCCTAAAATCAAATTTCACCATTAAAATTCTTAGGTTCAAATTAGGCTGGTATAAAAATTTGGGCCTAAGAAAAGGCCATCTTGACAGACTTTATAAATTGGTCCTCTTGAATTACTTTTTGACCATTATCTTTTGAAACCCTTACACATTGCCCCCTATCTTTCTCGTCGTTCTTTGCAGAACGGTCCTCCCTGCCATTCTGAGCAGGCACCTTACCTCCGGCAACCTTGCGCGGAGGATGGCGCCGCGCAGGGCATGGCGCCCGTCCTCAGGAATGAACAGGGGGTTCCTTACGTCGTCCTCTGTCGTAGGGACCCTCCCCGATGTCCTGCAACCGCCCACGCCACTTGTGCGAACGCACGAAAGGCATGGGTCTCCATCTCCGGCCATCTCCGGCGAGCTTCGCACATCGCTCCCTCAGGCCACTCTCCGCGCCAACGCCTTTATAAGGAGCGGCAGGGGCTACCGTCCACTCCATGCTACTTCTAGCGGACAAAACCCCTCTATTTCGTCTCCCCTTTCTCTGGTCAGATTGCCCTAGCTTCCGGCGAACTCTCTTCCTCCTCCTCGTCGCTCTGCTACCATACCTGCACAGAGCCCAGTCTGCCTCATTGTCCCACACCAGGCCGCACCAGCTGGCATCCGCAGATCTCTTCCTCATCGCCGTCACTCCTCCCCTGGGCTCCTTCATCTAAGGCGTTGGCAGGTACACATCGAGCGGCACCTCCCTCCCTCTTCGTCAATTAGGTAGGTAAAAACTTTCCCTTTTATTTCCCCCTTCCTAATTTACTGTTTCAACCCACCGACCACCACTGTCCATCATCACCTTCTCCATCTCCGGCTGCCCTCCGGTGAGGTGTACTCGCCACTCCGCGCATCCATCTGCCTCGCCAGCTACCCCTTAAGCTCCGCACCACCTCACTGACACCGAATCCGCCCTCCATTCACCACCTAACACCTCCAGACCACCCCCCGAACACACCCACTCTCACGCACGTAGAGTGCCCTAGGAGCACGGCCACAGGCACTCTCGTGCCTCGCCGACCCCCACACCGCACTCGCTGCACTCTGCCGAACCTCCCTGGACCTTTTTGACGTGGCCGCGAGGCCGTTTGTGTGTTTCAGGTTTCACCCTCCTCGCCACCATTAATGAGCAGCAGGAGCTTCTCCGCAGGCAGCTCCAGGTCGCCTCAGCTCCATGCGTGAGCTCCAGGTGATGTGGAAAGAAGTCACGCCCACACCTAGAACTTCAATTGGGGTCGCAAGCGTCAGCTGCTTCCCCAATTGCTCTAAGTCTTCTCCGCAGGCACCCGAGATCGGAGGTGGGACTTTAGTCCCACCTCGGAAGTGTATGGGCGCAAGCCCATACATAAATTGAAAAAGTGCTATCGGCTGGTTGCCTCCGATAGCACTGGGGTGAGGTCCCTCACCTACTCACCGGGTCTCATCCGCGACACGCCCACGCGGATCTGACTCGATCCGACTTCCCACTCCTGTGCACTCCTCGCGCACCACCCACGCTGGTGCGCCTAGACCCGGGCACGCGACTCGACCTGATTACCCGGCTCTGGGAGAGCTTCCCAAAGAGAGATTCAGAGAGAGAGAGATGTGGGGAAGGGGTAGGGGTAGGTTTTGCACTGATGTTTGTGTGTGTGCGCAGGAAGGAAGAAGGGAGAAGAGGAGCAGTGGCCAGGACTTAGCAGAAGAAGGAAGGAAGGAGAAGAGAAGGGGAAGCCAAGAAGAAAAGAAGGAGAGGCTGATCAGTTAAGGCGTCTGATTTTTGAATCAGACGTCGGCGAAAAGAAGAAGACAGCAGCAGCAAGAGAGGAAAGAAGAAGGAGGGCCAGAAGGCAGGTTGAAGAAGAAGAAAGAAGAAGCGAAGAAGAAGAAGAAGAAGAAAAGAAGAAATAGAAGAAGAAGAAGAAAAGAAGAATACAAGTTGAAGAGAAGAGTAGCTGAAGAAAGAGAAGAAAAAGCCAATTACCCTCTTTCTCTTTCTTTCTCTATCTCTCTCTTAATTTTTGTAAAACCTTATATATTTATTGTGAATTTATAGGCTTCTAGAATTTTGGTTTGCTCCCTGAGTTCGACCTCGGGAAACTTTTCATTCCGAGTAATAAATTGTATTAGACTGGTAACCATTTTTGTCATATACCACAACACTATAATAACCATAAAGACGAACAAAGCGGCAACCAGACACGCTGATAAAAATGATGGCTGATAGGAATCAGAAACATCAGGAGGAAATGGCATTAGTGAAGGAACAGTTGAGCCAGCTGTTGGATTACAAACAATAGGGATCCCTTCCTTCTCAGCCACAACCAAACCCAAGAAATGTGATCAACAGAGGCCCCAATTCTCAAGGGTTCCAAGCCAATCCTAGACATGCCTACATGGTCCAGTAAGCCCCACAAACACCCCCTGGGTTTGGTGCTCCTTCCTCTTCTTCTCAAGGATTTACCCATGGTCCCAACGCCTCTGCCAAAGCGATTACCTTGAGAATGGCACTAAAACCCAGGATCCCAAATAGACAACCCCTCCCGTGACCTCACTTCCTAAGATACTCAAGTCTGAGGATGAGCAGGAGGAACCCAAGGACATGGAGACTGACCCGATTCAAACCCAAACACCATACCCCAAGGCCTTGGAGAAGATGAAGAAAAAGAAAGCTATAGTTGAGAGTAAGGAGCTATTGGAGATTTTCAAACAAGTCCAGATTAATATTCTGCTCCTCGAAGCAATCAAGCATATCCCGGCTTACGCTAAGTTCTTAAAGGATGTCTGTACGCCGAAGCGTAAGCAGAGAACCCAAGTACCTAGGAAGGTTGTGCTCTCAGAACAAACCAGTTCAGTGATATTGAGCAGTCTTCCTCCTAAACGAACTGACCCAGGAGCACCCCTGATATCTTGTAATATCGAGGACATGACATTTTATAGAGCGCTCTTGGACTTAGGTGCTTACATCAACCTAATCCCGACGACCCTGTATCACTAGTTTAGATTTGGGGAGTTGAAACCCACACCTGTGACCATCCAATTGGCTGATAGATCTGTGAAAACCCCAAAGGGGGTAGTCGAGGACATAATTGTTCGGGTCAAGGACTTCTAGTTCCCAGTCAACTTTTTGGTTCTCGACATGGAAGTCCCCGAACAACTACAAAACACACCCATCATCTTGGGCAAACCTTTCTTAGCTACGGCTAAGGCAAACATTGATTACGACACGGAATGCATGGAAATCACCTTTGGGGACAAGAAGATGCAATTGGATATCTTCAGGGCAGCTAAGTCTTTTGATTGTGGTTGGGTTGAGGAGAACGATCCCGTGGAACCTTTGGTTGAAGAATGCCTCACTCTTAGCTCTTCAGCAGACCATCTGACTCAACCAGTTGGTGACTACCCTAAACCACCCCAACTTGTGGAGGTTGACCTGTGTAGAGCTGATTACCTTCAGCAACCCCCATTCGAGGAGATTGATGTTGATCAACTCCCCCTTTCCCTTACCCATTAAATATTGTCCCACCTACACCCGAACTAAAACCTTTGCCCGATAATCTCAAGTATGTCTTCCTAGAACCTAACCAGACCTTCCCTATGATTATCAATGCCCACTTAACTAAGGATCAAGAACTTAGGTTGAATGCAACCCTCTTTGAACATTGGGCAACCATTAGATGGACAATTTCTGACCTAAGGGGAATTAGCCTTACCTATTGCACTCACAAGATCTATTTGGAAGATGGGGCTCGACCTTCTCGCCAGATGTAGAGACGATTGAACCCAAATATGCGAGAGGTCATTAAAAAGGAAATAATCAAGTGGCTTGACGCTGATATCATTTATCCAATCTCTGATAGCCCTTAGGTAAGCCCCACTCAAGTGGTACCCAAGAAAGCCGGGCTCACTGTTGTCACCATTGATCTGGGCGAATCCATCCCCATGATGAGAGCCTCATCATGAGTCTTAACTAGCACATTTTGACCAAAATAAGTATACAAAAGCTCCTACAAAACCTAAGGGAAAGCCTAAATAAAAGAACTATAAATCTAAATATAAAGTAACTCACAAGGGGTAAAACTGTAATTTTACCAATGCAGTACACAAACGGGATGTCTAAGGGTCTAAACACAGGTTAAATGGGCTTAACAAGAAAGAAAGTAGGATGATTTGATCTGAAAAGGGTTATAGCAATTTCTAGGAATTAAATGACACTCTGTAACCCTAAAACAAACCTGCTTTAATTCACGTAGTTCTAGGAAAGATAAAAGTCAATTAAACCCTCTAAAATTCATGAAAAAACATCCCCTAGGGTTTAGAACCTTCAATTTGGCCGCTGGAACCTGTCTTGACCTAAATTGAGAATCATACCCAATTTTTGACCTAATTTAGGTTTTTGTGCAAATTGACCAATCAAACGTGGTCAAACCTAAAATCAAATTTCACCATTAGATTCCTTAGGTCCAAATTAGGTTTGTACCAAAATTTGGACCTAAGGGAAGGCCATGTTGACCTACTTTACAAATTGGTCCTCATGAATTACTTTTTGACCCTTAACTTTTTGAATCCTTGCACTTTACCCCCCATCTTTCCTTTTGTTCTTACGGAACGATCCTTCTGCCACCCCGCGCAGCTGCCCATACCTCTGGAGACTTTGCGCGGAGGATGGTGCCACACAAGGTATGGGAACCGCTCTCAGAAATGAAAGGGGGTTCCCTGCGTCGTCCTCTTCCGCATGGACCCCCTCCCATGCCCTGCCATTGCCCATGCCTCTCGTACGAACGCGCGAGAGGAATGGGTCTCTTCTCCGGCCATTCTCCGGCAAGCCGCCCACACTCTCTCCTCGAGATGTTCTCCTCGCCAATGGCTATTTAAGGAACGGCAAGGGCCGTTGGTTGCTGGAAGCTTGTTTTGGCCAAGGAAAATCCCCAAACTTCGTCTCCTCCTCGTCCGGCCATTTGCTCGCAAGCTCCGACGACTCTCCGCTTCCTCTCTCGTCTCCTTGCCACCATACCAGTGGCAAGGTTAGCTTTGCCATCGTTCGTCGTACCTCGCCGTACCAACAGGCACCCTCCGATCTATCTTCCTCGTCGTTGTCATCTTCCCCACAGGACATCGTCTCTGGCGACGGCAGAATTGAGCTGTCCGCCTCCTGCCCCCCTTCGTCTGCTTAGATAGGTAAAAGTTCTTCCATCTTCTCCCCTCTTTATTTCCCCCTCAACAAATTTTAGTTTTGGTCCCTCGACTGCCACTACCACCACCATCAGTTCCACCTCCGGCCACCAACTCCGGCGAGGCCACTCCACCTCCACAGGCCATTCCACCCCTCGCTGATAAGTCCATAAGCATCCCCTCGCTTCGCTTAACGTTTCCCCTCACTCACACCACCACTCTACTCACCCAAACACACCCCCAAACACACCCACACATATGCACACAGTGTGCCTTGGGCACACTCACGCAGACGCCCCCACACCATGCCGACCACCTCTACACTTTTGCCACACCTCAGCAAAGCCCCCAAGGTATCTGATAGGGCCACGAGGCCGTGTTCGTGTTTCAGGGACAGAGCAGCTCACTGCCATTGACGAGCAGGTCGAAGTTGCTTCGCAAGCTACTCCAGGCTGCAACGCTCCAGGTTCCCAGGTCCAGCAGGTGCGAAACACCCTCACGCACACACTCAGGCTCTCAATTGGGATCGAAGGCCTCGGCCACTGCCCCAATTGGTCACGCCTTTCTCCTGTAGGCACACGAAGAAGCAGGTGGGACTTTAGTCCCACCTCAGAAGCTGAGGCGCACCTGCACCTGCATAAGAAGAAAAAATGACTGAGGCTATTCACCTCAAGTCACACAGGGGTGAGGTCCCTCGCCCTCACTCGATCTCGTCCGCGGCATTGCCCACGCGGACCTGACCCGCGACCCGAATATCCTACATGTGCACTCCTAGTGCACCACCCACGCCGGTGTGCCTGCACCCGGGCACGCGACCCGACCCGATTACCCAGCTCTGGGAGAGCGTACCAAAGAGAGATTTAGAGAGAGAGAGAGACACGAGGAAGGGTAGGGGTAGGTTTTGCGTTTGTATGTGCAGGGAGAAGGTGGAGAAGAAGAGAAAGAGAAGCGGCTAGGACTCAGCCACAAAGAGAAGAAGAAAGAAGAAGGCGGAGGAGACGCAGCAGCAAGAAGAAAAGAAGAAGCCAAGGAGGAGCTACTGTAGAAGAAGGAGCTGAGAAGAAGGAGGAAGGAGCTGAAGCTAGGAAGGAGGAAAGCTGCAGAAAGAAGAAAGAGAAGGCAGCAGCCGAAGGAGAAAGAAGAAGGAAAGGTCGAGAAGGCAACTGAAGAAATAAGGAGGAGGCACTGTAGCAACGGGGCCGATATGGAGTCTGATTCAGAGAATCAGACGACCGAAAAAGGGAAAGGCAAAAAAAGAAGAGAAGGAAAAGAGAAGAAGAGACAGGAAAAAGAAGACGAGAAGGGAAAGAGAAGAAAGAAAGAAGAGAAGAAAATATTCTTTTGTCGCTCTCTCTTAAATTTTTGTATTTCATAATTGTGAATTTGTAAGCTTCTGGAATCAAAGTGTGCTCCCTGAGTTCGACCTCAGGAAATTTTAAATTCCGAGTAATAAATTGTAATAAACTGTGATCGCTTTTCGCAATATACTGCAACTAACATAATTTTAATACACCTCGAAATGGGATTCCACCACCCCACCCATACCACTACTACATGGCGGGTGTGCATCGACTATAGGAAGCTTAATGAGGTCACCAAGAAAGATCATTTCCCTCTGCCATTCATTGACCAGATTCTTGAGCGATTGGGAGGGCATAAATATTTTTGCTTCCTAGATGGATATTCAGGATACAACCAAGTTGCTATTGCACCAGAAGATCAAGAGAAGACCACATTCACTTGTCCGTATGTCACATTCGCATTCACTTGTATGCCATTCGGATTATGCAACGCACCTGCTACCTTTCAGCGTTGCATGCTAGCCATCTTTTCAGAGATGGTAGGTGAATACCTGGAGGTCTTTATGGATGATTTCTTCATGTTTGGGAATTCATTCGACCATTGTATTAGCAATTTGGAGAAGATTATGAAGCACTGTATTGAGGTCAACCTGATTTTAAGCTGGGAAAAGAGCCATTTCATGGTTCAAGAAGGAATTGTCCTCGGTCACATCATCTCGCATAGGGGCATCGAAGTGGATCGAGCTAAGGTTGATCTAATTTCCAAACTTCCACCTCCTAACTCGGTCAGTGATGGGAACACCATCATGAGCCATAATTAGCTCATTTTGATCCAATTAAGTCAGCAAATGCTCATACATAATTGTAGAGAGTCATATTTCACTGCATAATCATTCTAAGGGAAAAATAAGAAACTAAGGTTAAAACTGTAATTTTACCATCATATCATGAATGCAGTACAACCACAGGTTTTCCTAGGGGTTAATTAAGAGTCAAATGATCCTAAAAGTCTAACAAGTGGGTTAGAACAATCAGAAAAGGATTTGCACGTGTTCTGAGAATTAAATAACTTTTGAAACCCTACAAACTGACCCGTTTAATTAACTGAGGTTTTGGTCAAGATAAAATTCACCTAAACCTTCTAAAATTCATAGAAAAATATTCTCTAGGGCTTGGAACCTTCAATTTGACCATTAGAACCCGTTTTGACCCAAAACAGAGTTTCAGACAGACATTTGCCCTAATTTAGGTTTTTGCATAAATTATCCAACTAAACGTGGTCAAAATCAAAATCCAACTTCACCATTGGATTCCTTAGGTCCAAATTAGGCTTGTACCAAAATTTGGACCCAAGATGAGTTTGTCTTGACCTAATTTGCAACTTGGTTCTGTCTGATTACATTTATGCCCTTAACTTTCAAAATCTTTTCAAATAGACCCCTAACTTTATCGTCATTCTCACAAAAAGGTCCCTACCACCATTAAACCTATTCCTACTTGCTCCGGTGACCTTGATTTGGAAAGAACCCCTTGATTTCTTGACGAATCCCTTTCAAATTTGAAAGGGAAGTTCATCAAGAAATCCCTTCCTTTTGAGCCAAATCTCACGTCAAAAAACCTTCCCAATCGCTCATGCGAACGCATGAGAGATTTGGGTATCAACGAATTTCCCAACTCCGGCAAGCTTTCCAAGCTTCCAAAGCTCAAAACTTCTTCCTGAAGTCTATAAACGAACCTCCTGATTAGACCATTCTCCGGATGCTTGAAATCGGCCAAGATCCCCCCCCCCCCAATTCCTCTCTCTTTCTCTCGGCCGAAAGCTCCTCGACGTCGGGTGAGCTCTTCCATCCTTTTTCGTCCTCTGTTCACAATACCAGCAACGGAGTTATCTTCCTCGTTTCTTCCCGCGTCGAGCTGTACCAGCCGGTACCCTAATATCCTCGCCATTTCCCTCTCTCCGGAGCTATTCTCTTCTCTGGTGCCAGCAACACCACAATTGGCACCTTCTCCTTCCCACTTCATCCATTATTACATTCAACTGCTCCCTAAATGCTTCCTCATCACACCAATACTTTTGACACGTCGTTTCGAGCTCAACCACGCCTTTGCGACTCCATCGTCTTCCACCGTTCCGACCACACCTCCGGCGAGGTACATCTCGCTCCACACACCACCAAACCCCTCGCCGACTATCTCAAGACCTCCGCCACACCTCTCTGCTCATTTTCCCTCTTTCATTTCGATCCATCATCCACCCGAACCGCCCCAAACAGACCCATCATCTCCAACATAACCCGTGACCGTCCGGCCACCATCCACACCCATCTACCACGCCGACCTCCTCTACGAACTCGTCGTGCTACGGCGATACTCTTTGAACCTTTTGACACGGCTGAAAGGCCTTGTTGATGTTTTCAGGTGTCAAGCTCTCATGCCATTAACGTAAAGCTTCAAAGGAGGCTTGAGCCCATTCTATCCGCGCATGCTCCAGGCTGCGGCTTCAGGTTGACACGAAATACTTCCAGGATTACACCCAGGTCTCTAATTGAGTGAGCCACCATCGATAGTTGCTGCAATTAGACGAAGAACCACCTACAGATGTTCGCGCTAAACTCTCGGTGGAATAGTCCCACATCTGAAAATGATGGTCCTCTTGTGCCGCATATTTTGTTTTTGTCATATAGGCTTTCCGCCTTAGAACACGATATGAGGTCCCTCTAACCCGTGAACCTGCCCCTCATCCTTGACCTCTGCCTACGGACCTGGCCTGACCCGTTAACTCGCCTAAGCCTCACTCCTCTCTCACTACCCACTACTGGTGAGCCTAGACCTGGGTATGCTAGGTCCGATAACCCGATTACCCTTGTGGCTCTAGGAGAGCGGATCCTAAAGAGAGAAAGAGAGAAGGAGAGACCTGCGCAGGTAGGGGGAGGGTTTTGCTCTTGGTGAGAATCAGCTAACACTTAGCCGAATTCAGAAGCTTTTCCCCTGCTGTGTGAAGAAAGACAGAGATAGAAGAAGGGTTGAAGGAAGAAGAAGAATTGCAGAGACAAAGAAGGAAAGTAAGAGAAGAACACAAAGAAGCGGAAGGGTCGTAGCTGAAAGAAGAAGAAAGGCAGAGAAGAAAAAGAGAAAAAAAGAAGAACAGAGAAAGGCTTGCGCAGTTTAAGCCGTCTAATTAGTAAATCAGACGATTGATTTGATTGCATTTCATACACATATGCATTGAGTTCATTAGCTAACATTGTAAGAAGTACTTGGTGATCTAAATCACCATTTTACTCGAATATTTTTGCAGTCTGACATTTGATCCTAGTGCTACTTTATTCTGAAGTAGTTTTTATTTATAATTTCATAGCTTTCTTGTCTTAAATTGAAATTTTGAGAAATGAATTTCATATTGCTCCCTGTGTTCGACATTGGAACTTTTTCGAGTGATAAATTTATTTATTTGAACGTTATTTTGGCTATACTGCAACGTGACAATTTTAAAACACCGATTTAGCGACCAAACAGTCAGGCAAATCCGATCTTTCCTAGGACATGTTGGCTTCTATAGAAGGTTCAATAAAGATTTTTCCAAACTCTCTAAACCCTTGACTAACCTTCTAGCCAATGAGGCCCTTTCACATGACACCTGATTGCATCAAGGCTTACAACACTCTCAGGGAAACAGTCTCCACTGCGCCTGTATTACAACCCCTGGACTGGTCCTAGGACTTTGAGATTATGTGCGATGCATCAGATTTTGTCATCGGTGCAGTCCTAAGACAAAGAAGAGAAAAGAAACCATTGGTTATCAACTATGCGAGCAAGACGTTGGATGAGGTTCAACAGAATTATACTGTCACAGAAAAAGAACTGCTCGCCGTAGTCTTTGGATTAGAAAAGTTCTGATTATATCTTATGGGATCCCACGTGATGATTTACACTAACCACTCGGCTATCTGGCATTTGTTGGCCAAAAAGGATGATAAACCCAGGCTCATCAGATGGATCTTGCTATTGCAGGAATTTAACCAAGAAATACACGACAAAGCTGGGTCCAAAAACGTCGTAGTCGATTACCTGTCCAGACTTCATCCGGACCACATCGGACCCTCATTACCTTTGACTGACACCTTCCCTGATGAACAACTTCTGGCCGTGCAAGGAAGAAAGCTACCCTGGTATGTAGACTTAGTCAACTATCTGGGGGTAGGACAGACCCCGCACAGCTGGTCCAGACAGCAACAGGATAAGTTCTTGGCTGAGGCCAAGCACTATTTCTAGGATGATCCTATGCTATTTAGACTCTGTGCCGACCAGATCATTAGGAGGTGTATTCCTGAAGAGGAAGTTCAAAGTGTGCTGTCCTTTTGTCACGACCAAACCTGTGGCGGCGACTTCTTTGGGAAGCAAACGGCTGCAAAAGTTTTGCAGCTCAGATTTTATTGGCCATCCTTATTCAAGGATGCACACAGTTTCCCCAAGACTTGCTCTCGGTGCTAGACATTAGGGACTATGACTAGAAAGGATATGATGCCCCTCTAGCCCATTCTGATTGTTGAAATTTTCGATGTTTGGGGCATCGATTTTATGGGTCCCTTCCCGCCATCCAACAGCTACGAGTACATATTAGTCTCAGTGGACTATGTCTCAAAGTGGATCAAAGCCATAGCCACCCGAAGATGTGACCATAAGGTTGTCGTGGACTTTGTTAAGCAGAACATCTTCTCTTGGTTTGGGATACCGAAAGCCATGATCAATGATGGTGGGAGTCACTTTATTCATGCCTAATTCCATGCCTTACTTAGAAAATACAGGGTTACTCACCGCATTGCCACCCCGTATCACCCGCAAACAAATGGGCAAATTGAGGTCTCCAATAGGTATATCAAGAATATTATGCAAATGATTGTGAGACCTGATCGGAAGGATTGGTCCACACAACTGGATGATGCCCTTTGGGCATACAGGACTGCTTTTAAGACCCCAATAGGCATGTTGCCTTATCGCCTGGTCTTTGGCAAAGCTTGCCACCTTCCGGTCGAGTTGGAACACCGGGCTTACTAGGCTGTTAAGCATTGCAACATGGATTCTCAGTTAGCCGCAACACAGAGGACACTCCAACTCTCCGAGCTCCAGGAAATCCATCAGGATGTGTATGAGAACAGTCGACTTTACAAAGAAAAGATGAAAGCTGTCCACGACCAGCACATCCATAGAAAAAACTTCAAGCCCAACCAGCAAGTCTGGCTTTTTGATGCTCGACTCAAACTTTTCCCTGGGAAGCTGAGATCAAAGTGGACAGGACCATATTATGTGGTCAAACCTTATCCCAATGGGGTGGTTGAAATTGCAGATCCTAACACTGGGCACACCTTCATAGTAAACGGTCAGAGATTAAAACATTTTCTTGCCCAAGTTCTCCCAAAGGAAGTCGTCACCCTCATTAAGGGTTCACACGAAGCTTCGCCCAGCTGGAGGCAATAAACTCAGCACTTCCTGGGGAGCAACCCAGAAGATTCAGACTGATCAGGAACACGGCAACACTCAGGTGATTTCTTTCTGTACCCCCTTTGCATACATTTATTTGCCAATGGGGACATTATCCAACTTAAGTATGGGGGGTGGTAATTCGCATTATCTGAGTTTATATTATTAGCCTGAATTATATAATAAATAAATAAAAATAAAAATAAAAATTAGGAAGGAGAACCTAGGCGTTAGGAGCTTGTCAACTGTGGGAAATAATACGAGAAGAACCTGGACACTTAGACTTTTCAAGCCTTCAGGCTTAATCAGCCCTGGTGTCCATTAAAATGTGGATTTAGCCTCGAATTCTCGCAACCTTAATTTACAGTAATTCGTCAATAAAGAAAGGTGATAAGTATACGACTTATCAATCCGCCCTCTGACTCTGAGGGATTTTTAGTCTAAGCATCTGCAAACATTTTTTTTGCACTGACTCGCTCCTCGGAGATTCTAACAAAACTTGGGTAGCAATGAACCTTCTAGGGTGGTATGCTGCCAAGTTGTCGTGGGTAACAGCCCATTGGCCGGTTGTCCAGAGCCCAATCATAGGACCATTCTCTTTTATTGCCTCTAGGTAAATCTTAGATCAGGGAAGCCACCTACTGAAACAACAAAAGAAAAAAGTAAGAAAAAAAAGGAAAAAATATATATAGAAAAAGAAGAAAAAGATAAAAATAAATAAGCCATACTTCACCGCACGAGTATGGCTGGTGTAACGAGCGCGTGCCCCAGACGTCTTTTAAGACGTCTGGGAGGTGGCCCAGACGTCTGTAAAGACGTCTGGGATCACATCCAGACGTCTGACCAGACGTCCGGGATAGTTTACAGACGTCTGGCGAACAGTTATGCTCGCACGGGATATTCGTCTGCGCGCCTGTGCGCGCAGACCTGCGATCCCGCATCTTCTCTGCGGCTGCAGGCGACTGCGACCGTCTCTCTCTCCTCTCCGCGCGGCGTTAAAAGGGGGAGGGGGCGCGCCTCCCCTCCCGTCTCCACCATCTTCCTCCTTCTCTCCTGCCTGTGCGCGAGAGCGAGCGGACGCGAGGGCGCAGCGGCAGCGGCGGCCGCAGTAGGCGCGGAGGAGCTGCGGCGTGCGAGGGCGGGGCTCTGCCGTGAGGGCGAGCTCGCCGGGAGCAGCTTGGCCGGCCGGCGGAGGGCGCAGGGGGCGCAGAGCGTCGCGGAGAGGGACCTGCTGCGGGCGGAGCAGCGGACGTGCGAGGTGCGACGCGGGCGGCGTCGCGAGCGGAGGCCGAGCAAGGTTCTGATTCTGGAAAAATCTCCAGAATCAGACGTCTGGACTGATATCCAGACGGCAAGGTCGACGTCTGTGAGATCATACAGACGTCTGAAAGGTGAGTTCCGCTTTCTCCTTCTTTTTGTCGACTGACCGTACTGAGGGAGGAGGGTTGGCTGTGCGCAGGTGTTCGGATTCGTCATCCTTTGCGAATCCGACGTCTGGAAGTTGTACCAGACGGCGGGAGTGACCTCCAGACGTCCGGAGAGACCATCGGACGTCTGGGATCTAGGAGAGACGTCCCCACAGACTTCTGGACGTCCGGGGAACCAAGCCGAACAGGTAATTCTCTGATCCACCGTTTAAGACGTCTAGAAGGAGTTCCAGACGTCTGATTTTGCACAGTATTGTCTTTCTCGACCCGTTTAGGGCCCGTTTGGGCTCCGTCTTCCGCGATTCGAGTTGCGTTCGTTTCAGAATTTATTCCTCTACCCGCCTACAGTAGCTATACACTGTTTTGAGACACTCCTTGTGTTTGATCCTTGTGATAGGACCTCGTTCGGTTGCCGTCTTGAGAGTCGCGGAGGCGCGCGGGATTCCCGACCACGCCCCCATTACTCCCGTTGTACCTGGTAGAGTGGTTTTAAGTATTAATAAAATCTGTTAAAGTATGGAACCATAACTAGAACCTAGGGCATTGCATGAATCCTAGGAATGAGAAATATATGGAATGATAGCTCCTAGGTGTTGCATGAATCCTAGGGCCGGAAAACTAGATTGTATGTTAGATCCTAGGATATGGCATGAATCCTAGGATGGAAAAACTAGTGGAATGTACATTACTGCAGTCTTGGAAAAATGGAAAGGAATATATAAAGCTGCCTGTAAATTTAATTAACAGCTGCATGTTATGCATAAAGAATCATGTTGAGATCATGGAATGTGAGAACGAGAATTCTGGAAAGTGAAACATATGATGTTCTGAGATAAAGAGCTGGAACCCTACGGGGAAATAGGAGTGGAACTCCTGGAAAGAAAAGGAATGGAACTGAGATGTAGTTGTACTGTCTCTTGGGTACGCAGTACCAAGGGAAGTACCTGTACCTGTTTTAGTGCAGAGTGGGGCCAGCCGCCCCAGGGACCCGGGGTTAGGATTGGCCGCTCTGTACCGACTTGTTGGCCCTCGTGTACGTAGTATCGAGGAGAGCTAGTAGTGTTAGGAGAGTACTAGCTACCCCACGGGCCCCGGGGTTCTGCTAGCCTCCTTCACCGACTTGTTAGGCCCACTAGGGCAAACCAGGGTAGTCAGGCGAGGGTGCGCGGACTGTGGAGGGGCAAGGCCCCGGTTTGGTTACTGTGGAGGGGTTGGACCCCTGTTACTGAGAGGGCTCTGCCCTGGTTCCGTGCTGTGCTTTGGGCGCACCCGTTAACGGAAACGACTGACCGCGTGCCAGTACGGGCTAGCTACCTGTGCGTTTATCGCGCGTGCCGTAGTCACCGTTACGTCTGTCAGTGACCTTGGGGTGGTTGACTGAGGGTAGGATCACCACGGGGGACTCTCCCGGCCAGGAGAGCACCACGTGCTACTTCTACTGTTGGAAAAGACTGCAATCAAGATCGTCCCACGAGGACATTCGAGATCAAGTAAAGGATCTGAGAAGTAAATGATATAGTGAGAAAAATTGAAAGATGTAAATAAAGGAAGTAATAGAACATAACAGCTACTGTACACTCTACTGTTGCCTTTAGTTAGTTTGCCACTCTACTCAGCGTTTTGCTGACGTGTTACACTCGTTACCTTTTTCAGGACCAGGTGTTGAGCAGCCAGGGTCGGCGGCTGCAGAGGACGCTGGGCCGAGTAGGGTCCAGTAGAGTTGCCACAGCTTTGTACCTTCTTTTGTTTCTGTTCTAGTGAGTAGTTTTGTTTCCGCTGTACCTTCTTTACCTGCAGTTTTTGTTATATGATAAATGTTGCTTTACTGTTGTGGTGGTACCTACTGTAGTAGTTTCTTTCCTTACTGCTGTACTTTCTTACTGTTAGTTATATTCATGCTGAATGTGGTTTATTTTACTGTCTTTTGGTTACTTCCTCGTTGGACGACTGGGTCTTGGGATTAGTCGAGTCGGTCCGGTTCTCGTGTCTCGTAGGGACTCGGGAACCGGGTCGTTACAGCTGGCAAGTGGTCGTGGGTAACAGCCCATTGGCCAGTTGTCTAGAACTCAGCTCACTAAATGTACGAAAAAGCCCAGAACACTTAAGGAAGAAGTGGGGAAGTAGAGCAATCCGGGGAGATATACACTAGAAACATCCTTGTGTTGACCCTACTCAAAATAAAAGTAGGGAGAAAGATATCGATCGGACAGATACACCTTTAGGCAAGCATTCTCTTTTCCGATCACCTAGGGGTGTAGAAACCTGAAATCTGTTTTAATTATCGTTGAGTGAGTTTATCACTATCTTCACACCAAGATGCTTAGCACTTAGAGCCTTTTTCGAGTTCTGGGTGAGTTGGGTAGCCGTAAAAAGTTATCAAGACACTCTCAACTCCAAAAATCCAAAAAAATGAGAAAAGATGAAAAAGAAAGAAAAAAAAATGTATATATGCTTTAAAGCGAGGATTTGGGCGGTTCGCCTTTTGGAAGACACATGGGCGCTGTTTAGTTTCTATATATCAGGCTCTTAGTATATTTCCTCCCGGTGACAAGCAACAAATGTCTAAGTAATCAATTCTTAATTCTGACTGAAATGGCTAGGATAAACTTTGCTAGGGACTAGCAAGGGATGAGCATGGGGGTATGATAACTGTACATCTAATGATGATAATTCCATCAACTGGGGTTAGTTTTGAGGATATATGTGCGTTAATGATATACCATAATGGGCTTGGGAGTATTACATGCATAACAAATTAAAATTGCTTATAATGAATGCTTAATGACCATATGTACAAGTGTGTATTGAAACAGGCCTCAGATGAGCAATCGAACCACATGGATGGATTCAGATTGATGAATTGAGTCCAATGGACTCGAAATCACTCAAATCCGACATCCAGAGCTCCCTTAACCAGCCCAAGAAGTTCTGGCCGTTGATCTGATGATCAACGGCATCTGATGATCAACAACCCATAGGCGACCACGTGACGGCATCCAACACACCTTCACCTGCAGCAGGCCCCCGGCTTCATCATGCAAAGCATTTTAAGCCATTCGATCTACGGATCGGACGACTAAAAAGATGTGAGCACCGCCCGCATCTCCAACGCTTTAAATTCGGATCGTTGGATCTCCATCCAACGGTCGACAGTAGCCCACACAATTTCACCTCCGCAACCAGATGCAGAGATAGTGCAGCGGTCAAGTGCCCTATCCGCATATGCCAGGCGTAGGTTCGAGCCGCGGCGAGACTCCATTTGGCATTAGAATCATGCGCAGACAAAATTGAGCCACTGATGCAGAAGCTGACGATAGGGATCACACCACATGACGTAGTAGATGCGCACGGATGAGCCCGAGCGAGATGATGCGCGATCCTCAGTGCGTGCCTACACAAACTCTCAACCGTCGGATCTTAGATCGGACGGCTTACAGAGCGATCACGCGAATCATGGGAGAAGAAGCATGCTTGCCTATGATGGACCAGTGGGAGGAGGGGCTTCACCAACGTTTCTGGCATGGGTTTAGCGACGTCCCGGACGTTGCTAAAACCCTTACTTTGTTTGGAAACCTCTTTTCCCTATATGAACCCCTTCAACTACCCCATTAAGAAGCATTGAATACATACACACCCTCCAAGCTACTCTAGCCTTCTCTTAGCTCCACCAAATACTCCATACCCACCCCGGAGTTGTCAAGCCACTGACGGAGCTTCCCTCCACCGTCGTGGCCGCCTTGACTCTTCCTCGCACCCTCTCTCTTTATTTTAGTTTATGTTGCACTTGTTTAAGCTTTCATCCACTTTGTAGTTGTAAATAAACTTTCACCGCATGTTATATGTTGATGATATTTCATATGTTATAGCTCACATCCTTCTAAATGATTGTCATGCTTTAAACACGATCTCTAACCCTACTCTCTCTCTCTCGCACGTTTTCTCGTAAGCAAGCAAGTCAACCATTCCTGTGACACTTAAAGCGACAAAATAATCCGATTTTATGGCTCCTTGTGTTTGACACTTGGACTCACCAACTCCACACTCTAAATTAAAATCGATGTCGCGAATGCATACTACAATGGCATAATTAATCAACCGTGCCCATCAGTATGTGCTCTAGAGAAAGGATGAGGGATTGGATGTGATTTGAACCCAATCAAGGCACTCAAAGATTTTTGGATGACTAAGGCTTGTTTCGAGGCGGATGATACCTCTAAATCAAAAATCCGCACACCCAAGAATTACCTGGGTAGCCAGGAAGGGAGAGCCTCGCAAAGACCCCTACACGATAGAGAGTCCCCATGGGTTACAGGGTTTCCCCCACCCAACCTTCCTTGTCACTGCGGTTCCAAGTAGACTGGTATGTGCGAATTGAGACCTTAAGTAAATCAATTTTAGCCTAGTTTGTGCCTTGGATTTCAATTGATTAGAAATTGATTTAGTTTATGACCTAATTTAGAGGTTGGTTGGACTATAAAGTAGACCAACTTCACCTCATCTGCCTTAAAAGATGAAGAATGAACTCTAGATAAAGACCCAAAGGTCACCCTGAATTGACTCTCACGTTATTAGGTCTATAATTTTATGGTTCAAGTGAGATTTAGGGCTTGATTTTAGGGTTCTTCTTGATTTTAGGGCTTGATTCGTTTAATGTAGGCAATTGTGAACTAACACTCTAAAACCCTAGGAGTAGAAAACCCTAATTGGCTCTATTCTAGGTATAATTTGTTCTCACAATGTTTACCTTGGACTTCAAACAAGAAGTGCGTAGTCCAAGGTGATAAGAAATTAAGCGTAAATCTCTAGTATATACAGGAAATCAGGGTAGGGATCTTTAAGTAGAATTGTCTCAACTTCAATCAGATGTGAATTTTTTCGTAAATCAGGAAACTTGCCTTTTGAATGAAAATTACTATGAAAATAAGGCAGGTGATTCCTAGTTGATTTGTTTCCTTTTTCTCTCTTCCAAAGATTAAGGGAATGATTATGGAAGAAGGGAGATTACCTGCCCTGGGAGTGGTAATTGTGATTAGTGATTGAATTGCCCAATTTGCTCCCTGCGAACACCCTCCAACTCACTTTTGTTTTCGAGATTATAAATTTAAATGCTGTTGCGATTTCGTTACTACACTACGACGCAGTCATTTCCTAAAATGATGATTTTCGCTGCCAACACCAAGCAATGGCATGAAAAGTTTGATAAGACTATACACTCTTTTGGCTATGTAGGTCATGAATCTGACATGTATGTCTATTATATGGTTAAGGGTGATATGTATATTGTCTTATGCCTATATGTAGATGATATATTACTGTTTAGTTCAGGCATTAGAATTGTGAATGAAAGAAAGTTATTCTTGAGTAGTAAGTTTAAGATGAAGGATGTGGGTGTTAGAAATGTGATTTTAGGACTCAAACTGATTTGGTCAGTAGAGGGGATGGTTATTTCTCAATCTCATTATGTTGAGAAGATTCTTAAGAAATTTGATTATTAAGATTGCAAGGCTGTAAGCACTCCTTTTGATTAATCAAAAGCTCTGTATAAGATCAAAAGTGGAGCACATGTTTCATAACTTAGATATTCACAGATTACAGGAAGTTCGATGTATCTGGCTAACTGTACTAGATCAGATATTTCTTTCTCCATGTTTATGTTGAGCAGATACACAAGCTATCCTGATCATACTCATTGGGATGACTTGGATTGAGTATCAAGTACTTGAAGGGAGTTATTTCCCTTAATTTGCATTGTAGTAAATATCCTTCAGTTTTGGAAGGATATAGTGATACAAGTTGGATCGGTTAAATAGAGGATTCTAGGAGCAATGGTGTTATAGGGTATATCTTTATCTTTAGAGGCGATGCAATCTCCTGGCAGTTTGCAAAGCAGATCATTTTCGCTCGATCGACCTTTGAGGTTGATCTATGTGCTTTGGACATTACTAGAATTGAGGCTGAATGACTAAAGGGACTTCTTTTAGAAATCCCTAAGGTGGGTAAACCGATTCTTGCAATATCTTTGCATTGTGACAATATGAATGCTATAACAAAGATTAATGGTTCAAAGTTTAATCAGGAAACAAGGAGACACATCCAATCTGACTCAAGTCTATAAGGGATTCAGTGTCTCAAGGTGTGATTGCTGTGAAATTTATAGGATTCAAGGATAACACAACAGATCCATTTACTAAAGAACTTGATAGATCTTTAGTCCCTAAGTTTAGACTTGGGGTGGGACTGAGACCCATTGGGAGTTCACCTGTAGTAGCAACCCAACCTAACAGAGTGGAGATCCTACAAAGTAGGTTCAATGTAGTAACAACAAGCTGTATGGGGAACTAGTTGTCACTCATTATTAGATATTTTTGCATTTGAGTCCAATCCCTGAAAGCTTGAGTGCCTTAAGTTGCATATTTAGTGAGAACAAATGCTCAAAATGGGTTCAAGCCTTTATGGGAAGATGCGAGTAGTGCATCCTTGGAGAACGCCACCTATGTGAGTGTTACTTTGGGTTGTAGTTAAGGAAATAGGGTATTTCCCGATTATACTCATAAAATAAGATAGGGTGTATGGCCCTTAAGAGCACAAACCCTGAAGATTTTCACCAATAACTTCATTCTGTTATCACCACTATACACCCCACTTCAAAGGTTTAGAGTTCAAGACTAGTTTTACTTTATTCCTGTGGTGGTGAAGGTGGATGACTCAAGTAAGGGTTCAAACCGGAAAGTACCTTTACTGAAAGTAGAGTATGGTAGCTGAGAAATTTATCGTTGAATTTCAACGATGAATTTGTGAGGGAATGTTGGATTTGAGAGCTTAATTGCATCAATCGTGATGCAATTAATATATGGTAATGTGTGAATTCATGTTGAAATTAGTGAGATTTGGTAGAGGTTTTTAGTTCCATACTGGAGGTGGACAAACCTTTTGGTGGGTGTAAAACACTTCTGCCTCTTATGACTTATGTAGCAATGAGTGAGAGGTAGGACTAGGGACCACGCACGCGTGCACACCCCACTCGGCTCTACCTTGGCTCGAGCTCGGGCTTGGGTGAGAATAAATTTTGAACTTGGAACTTGGACTCTTTTGCTATAGATTTTTAATTTCACGATTTTGACCTGGATTGATTGATCAAAAGGTAAAATTAGTCGATCAATTATTTTGATTGATCAATTAGTTAAATTTGGTCGACAAAAAAGTTAAGTTTGATCGATCAATGGACTTAATTGGTCGATCAATTGCCATATTTCTATAAAATGGGAATTTTCATAAACGTCTGGTCATGAGCTCTAGATAAGGGCCACGACGGGGTTCTCATTTAACAGCCAACAAGATCAAAAAAGCTCTCTCTACTCTTTCTCCCCCCTCTTATTTCTATCTCTCTTTCTTGGTGCGTTCATTCGACGTGAAATTGGTAGAAAAATCTCCAATCACTTTTTTCGATCTTCCACAAAAAGATTGAGAGATCCACGAGAAGTTTTTGATTGATCAAATCAATTTTGGTAGATCATTCGGGAATTTGGTTAACCAACCAAATTGCCTCGGCTTCGTTATTCTAAGATGGTTTTCGAGGACGTTTAATATCAGAGTGCGTCGAATCTTAAAGGTGGATTGTCGTATCTTGGGAGGACTTCGTCAAGCCCTGACGCATTGGTATTGTGAGGGCGATATCTTTTCTAAGGGAAGTCCTTAATTGGCGCTTCTATCGGAATAAAATCTAATCCCTTCTTGTTTTATTTTTTTGTGTTATTGCATGTTGTTTGCTCTTTATTTTATTGTGAATCTTGTCAAATCATGTTTAACCTGCTTGATTTAATATTTTTGATCTATACAAAATAGTTGGAAATACATATGCTTTTATTTATTTATTCTCTATATGTGTTTATTTCAACAAATAGCTATAGATAAATTAGATTACAATGACAGAAAAGGGATGGTTATAGAATAAAATAAATACTATTGCACTATTATTGGATGGAAAGTTTAGTTGTTCAATGCTAAAGGCCAAAAGATGTTTCACCAAGAGACATTAATTTTAGGCAAATCGGGAGAGATGCTATCTACTTTTCACAATCTAAAAATAGGAATTGATAAAGGAACCTTGTTAATGTGCCTATAACCATATTGTTTTCCATTGAGCATGGTGAGGTTGTGGCGTCAAGTTGTAAAGCTAAATAATTGAGAATTTTAAAAAATATGCTATTTAATTCTTATGCTATTTTCTTATGCTCGCTTCCTTATGCTATTCAATTCTTTCCTAAAATATGCTATTATAAAAAGAAAATCTCGGAAAGGTATGTACTAGGAAGCTACAGTTGCAAGAAAGTTATTGTGATAGCTTTCTAATTAGTTTGTTTACATTAGAAAAAGTTCTTCAATCATTTCCAGGCTAGAAAAGAGATGGAATTTTTTAATGAGTGTGTTTCTACTAGGAACCCATCTCTAATTAGATTTTTATAGTCTTTTGTTTTGGTCATTGATATAATCCTTCTAATAGTTAATAGATTGGGTGTAGGTTGTAGAGATCGAATGGTTGAGTTTGTAATTATATTCAAATATGCTATTACACCTAAGCATAAAATAGAAATCTCATACTATAAACTCAAATCATTGACTCTCTTTTTCTTTAAGAGGACACTCTTATTAGTCTCTAAGTCAAAGCCAAAGCCTCCATTGATTTTTTGGATGTGTAGATAAAGGATGTATTTTTCGCATGGCATCTAACAGTATGTGATTGTCTTTTTCACATGTTAATAACACTTGTATACCAAAATGTTAACATAGCTTGGATGCTAGTTTTGTACATCTTTTAGGGTTAGTTTACTTGGGGTGTTACAAAGTCCAGGTTTTTAAAATGTGCAACTAGTGTTTAAACCTTCTCTTTGTTTACCTTGCAAGTAAAGTTTACACATTCCTATTTACTAAAAACATGTGTTGACTAGGGGTGCTAGGGAGGAGAAAGGTAATAAAAGAAGGGTTAATATTAGTTCCAACTTAACACCAGTAGGAACCTAGGTTTTTGCAAAACTCATGTTCTCTCTCCAAAATACAGGTTTTGAAAGGTGATGCTAACCTATGAAGTAAATGGAGGTTAACTCTCTCAAGTAAGCTAGGCCTTAGGGAATAAAAAGAAATAAAGAGGAAAAAAAAATAGAAAAACCATCCAACATGCAAAGGCACCCTCCCTTCCCCAAAACCTCACTTGCCCCCTTTCTCGAAACCCCAAACCCTAACTCATCAGCCTCCGGTCACCGATTGCCCCTACATTTCTTGAGCTTCTCAAGTTCGACCTTGCCCGTACGCCTCCTCCATATCACGGCTCCACCATCCACTCCAACTCCTCTAACGTCTCACTCACAGACTCTCTCCTTTAGACACCAATTCTTGTGGGGCATCCCTGACGCCTTTCTTGTCCTCTGGGCTTGTGTTGCTCCCTCTCTGTCCATACATTCATAGGGGAGGGGAGGGGATGAGGGAGGATTGGGGTAAGATGGCTGACCATTATTGATTACCTTCACAATCTCTTTTGTTGGGATCGCGTTAGAGTTCAAAATTTTACACGATCAAAATTTTGTTAGATTTTTTCAACTATATATTTTTTATATCTTGCTAATTTGAACATCTAAAGTAATTACTTTAATGACATTTTCTTCATCTCACGGAGTGGAGTAAACATTGATTTATTTTTTTTTGACGTTTGTAATCGTAACCGGTAGACAAGGGGGCGGATTCCGAAGAGAAAGCTAATTTAATCCCGTCGCCACATATTCCTTTTCCCGAATCCTAAGCCGCAGCGCACGTATCTTCCACCTCTCTCGTTCTCTCCCCGAAGTCGGCGTACCAAACATCTCACCTACCAATTTGATTCTCCCGCTAGAACTAGGGTTTGCCAGCTGCAGCAACAACACCTTTCCCGGTTTTGGCGCCAATGGACCGCTCGATCCTTTCGCAAGGGGACGAGTGGGATCTCGTTATCAAGGTACTACTCCCTTTGACAAGCGTGATGCCTGTTTGTTGGCTATGATATTGGGAGCTTTCTATTAACATGGCCTTGCTATTCCGGCGATAAAGTCTCGATCTTTACGTGTTTCTGTGTCTTGATAATGTCCGATCCAGTCGGGAGAAGATCCGGTGTTGCATGTCGTCGATGCGATGGGAAGCTTTTTCCCACCCAATTAGTATTTACCTAAAGTAATGAATGTGAATCTTCTGTTTATGGATGGGAGTGTCAAATTTTTTTTCTCGAGTGTTTGTTGGATTGATATATCTGAAATCATGAACGTGACTTTTTTCTGTTTTGGTCTGAAGTCAAGTTCTTTTTTCCGTGTGATTTAACATGCATGTATCGTAGTGGCGTGGATCGCGATCCGGTAGCTCACGGCTCCTTGCTAATGTGCTCAAAGGTTTTGTTGTCGATCAAGGTTTTTTTATCGTAATTATTAGATAAAGTGGTTTTAGTATTGTTGTGAGATTGCCTTAATGGAAGGATAACTACATTCACCTTAAGTAAAGATAATAGATGGAGTATGTGCAGCATCCATGATTGCCTTGGTGGTTCTTCATATCTTGCAGCATCATCTGCTTTGGTGCCTGCGTTCCTCTTCGTACTGTTAAGAATTCTCTTCATGTGAGTGGCTTTAGTAGGGTAATATTTTTCATGTGCTTCTCGACCTCTTACATTAGCTTGAATAATTCTTCAATAAGATGATTCGAGAATACGGTCAGACTTGGAGAAGCAAGTCCTATGGCAAAGCTAAAGAGCAGGTGCTTGTTATATTTTGAAGGGGGTGAATTGGTAGTTAAATGCATTGGTTGGCTCTGAATATGAAGGTTGCTTTGATCAACTTATGAAAGCTAGAGTCTAGAAAGGATGCTTATTAGTTGTGCATTAGTGCTAATGGAATGATTTACTTTAGACTTGCTGCCATAATGAGGTGCTTTTAATCAGTGAAGACAAGCTTATCTGTGTGGATCTGCATTAATCAGGACATTTCATGTAAGCTGGAGCTTACACTAACCATTAATCAAGGTATTTTTGTATCTTAGCGTATCACTTGATGTTCAATCAATTGCCTATAGGCATAACCTAAAGTTGGAATACATTATAACTTCAAATAATTATAGCCGTTGTATATCTACTAAGAAGTTGCAACGTTGCTCAAATCTACAGTTCCAGTCTCTTCAATCAACAAATCTTTCCCTCACACCCTGCTTATTCTTCATTATTCTTAGCGTTTAAGTCGTAAAGGGCTTAAAGCTTTAGTAGGATGCGTGGTTTAAACAGATTAATTGCTTAAATTAACTCTTATTCATGTGAGAAGATTAAAAATTTTAGTGGATAGATTCAGATTTGACATGTTATTTATTTATTTTTTTTGAAAGGTGCTATTTATAAAATTAGTATAGGAATTGATTTTGTGGTTGCTCACACTTATTAGTGATGCAGGCATTACAGGTACATGCTTTATGCTGTAAAACATTAAACTGTGTAGTCTTACGGGAGATTAGTTGTTCTGATGTGTCCAAAGTTGTATTGAATGCTCTTCAAGAAAACCTAGCTGAAATCTTGGTGGATAGATCTCATCAAGAATAGCTAGCTTAAAACAAGACAAGGCGCTATTTTAAAACAATGAGGTACTTTTTAAAAGTGATTTTAGTGCATTTGATAGAATTTGACATTATAATGGTGCTTGGTACTAATACTACTAAGTGCATCCTTCTGAAAAGAAAAAAAAGCAACTGGATGTGAGTAGCTGCGCAATATTTTTGGGATAGAAAGCAGAGGCGCAATATTTTTGGAATAGAAAGCAGAGACCTTGTTTTGAATTGTACAGGTAGTGGGATTACCATCTTTCTATGTTTATTTTGCAAGGCAAGCTTGGACTTCTGTGGGAATATAGCCTGGCAAGTCATTTTTTGGTACAAAAGAAAGTTGCCTTAAATGGCAAAACTATTTTTAATATGTTGGATATTGTTGTGGTGTTTTTTTTTGACATTAAAGGGTAGTACCTTGAGGTCAATAGCCAATTTTCTTTGATTAATTACTGTAAAACTAATTGCTGCAGGCTGGAAAAATCAATCAGCCCTAACACTTCCATTCCCTAGGACACTAAATACATGGTGTGCTGCACTGCATTTACAACTTAACTACTAACCACTTTGAAAGCATTAATGATTGTAAAACTCATTACAGCCAGCTGGAAAATTAATCAGCCGAATAACACTTCCACCCAAAAAGAGGCCAAATACATGGTTATCTGCACTGCATTCTCAACATTACTACTAGCCCCTTTGAAAGCAACCCCATTATGCTGCAATCATATGGACAAAAGAAAAGCAAGTGGTTTCTGCTGTTCATGCTTGGACCAGAAAACAGCTACCCTAGAATCAGGCCTCCCAAGTTGGAATGAAGTCCAAAAAGTGACAGCCTCAGAGGAGAAATCCATCCAATGGATTGAAAAACAAGTCCAGGACTCCTGTTTGGTGGCTTCTTGGGAAAATTTGAGGGTAATGCTACAAGCATTCAAGTATATCCAAATGCCTGCTGGTTAATGGTTTCAATCCCATTGCAATATATCAAAGAGATATAAGTGGAATGGTATCAGTAGTCCTGAAAGCATCTAAGGCATCTTGTTTGTTTATTTTCTCATCTTGTTTAGTACATATCTGTTTGTGAGTTTTTAAATATAAAAGATTTGTGTTATTATGTTTGTCTTTTTCAAAATGAGATTTCTTTAAAGGATTCTCTACCCCTTTTTAATTGGAAGTTCTAATGTTGAAGATGTGCCCTTGGACATCTTGGTCCATATCAGTCTTTTTTACCAACAGGGTTCCAATGCCAATGATCTAATCTACCATGTCAAATGTGATTTTTATCTAATTCAAGCCATGGAATTACCTGAAAATCTTTGTTGATTCTGTTTGAGGTGAGAGTTCCCTTGTTTATCATCTTGGTTGATAATTTTGACAAATTTTCAGCAGATATTTTACTTAAAAGAAACCCAACATGGTACTTATTAATGGATCAAAGAAATACTTTTTTGCATTTTTTCTCTTTAGAAAAAAATGGGGGCAAGAAAATGGTGAAGAGTATAAAATTATATTGGCGATGATAAAGCATGGAATGAATCGAGAGGGATACACTGAAAAGGGTCCTCTTTCTAAAGGAAACCAATTTACATAAAATTGTCAATAACTGTCTTTGGCTTACATCATAGTGCTAGAAACTATTGGCTAATAGAAATCTGCTATGAGAGGATCTACTATTTTTTAGCAAGAGTTTTAACTTCAAGGGAAAGACAAATGAGTCTAACAGATTTTCAAAGGTCTTGTTCTGCTTAGGACTTGGTAAATAAGCCCATTAAAATATATATATATGCTAAAGGAAAGTTCTAATCATGATAGGCTGGCAGCTGTCATCAAGTTTCACCACATTCACCTCAAATCTCTCCCTTCTAAAAGTTAACAACATGTAACTTAGAAAAAAAAGCAATGACCCACAACTCCTCTTCCTAACTTCACTGCTTACCTTGAAGGACTGTCTGACTTCCATGATTTTATTTGTTTCCTGTTTGTTTTCTTTCTTTTTTTCCCCAACGTGCCCCTTCCTACTGCTGCTCATCTACATGTAATGCTAGTAATACTGATAAACATTCATCGTACGCAATTCTAGAATTATCATCCAATGTTGTCAAGGCTATTGCCTCAGGTTACCAGGCTAGACAAGAAAGATAGAGGTTGTCTTAGAGCTGCTTCAGGCAATGGGCTTTTCTTTCCCACCTCAATTCCAAGCACCGCGCTTCCCGACAAAACATCCCCCACCTCTCTCTCACCCATCCCCCCCACGATGCCCTACTCATCTCAATTTCCCCCCATGCACGTGACCCACCCCTCTCCCTCCTTCTCTCCCAACTGATACCCCACCCATCTCTTGCTCCCCACACACCCACCCACAACACCCCCTTTCCCTCTAATCAAGGGAGATATCTATATTCTATAATTCTATATCAAAATACTCTCACCATTTCCCACCACTAAATTGTCAAAAGAGCAATGCAAGTGTAAATAGAAGGGTGAAAAAGCAACGTGGTCCATGATGTTGGAATCGTGAGTGAAGGTGAAAAGTTAGTGCTTTGGGAAAAAATGCATCGCAGTTGTGGAGAGGGATATTTTGACATTTACTAAATTTAGTCCTATTTCCTTATTAGTAAATGTCTCAATTTTTTTTCTCAAAAAAAATCCCAAGCATTATTTTACAGTAAACATTTTATTTTCCCTTAACAATGCATTTGGCTTCTGTTGCAACATAATATATTTTTTTGAAATGTCTGTTGCACCACAATTTGGATATAGATTGTCTATTTCCATGTAACGAAATTGCTTGGATATATAATTTTCTAATAATGAATTGACGGGGATTATGCAAAAAATGTAGCATTTACCGACGCTTAAATTACAACTGACTGATAGAAAAAAAGATTTACATGGGGTGAATGGTTGATTGAAGTTATATGTTTCTAGGGGTGGAATAAAAAATTTAGATTGGGGGATACCAAGTTCAGAGAGATTATGCAAGCCTATTGGTTAGGGGTATAAAATACGGGATAATAGACTAAAATTAAAGGTCACAGTATATAATTTTTAAAGAAATGAAAAAGTTAAGAGAACCAACTCTCTTCGCCTACCTCCTCACTCCACCCAGTATGTAATTAGGTATGCTCTTAATTTACTAATATTGTCAGAGCAAAATAAGCTTACTCATGTGATCACATGACACTTTAGAATTAGAATAATAATAAAATTATTAATATCTAAAATAAATGATTTGTTGATTTAGTAGTAGAAACTTATTCATCCTTTTCGAAAATATTAATATTTAAGTTTAGTAAAGCTATTTGTAAGGTTGTACATTACACTTTCTTTGAAATATGTATTTCTACTTTGGTGAATTTTTGGGCTACAACTATGTAATCTTGGCCATTTTGCTAGGCTTTAATTAATATATTTCTCAAGTGGTTATCAACCAAATAGTCACCCTTCCTCTTTTCCAAAAAAAAAGAAACTCTTTTTTTGATTTATTATTTTTACGGTTTCTTTTCTATTCTAGACAATGTTCTATTTATTGTTAAGATTTTTGTATTGCATTATTAGGAGATATATGCTTAGTATCTATTAGAAGATATATGCTTCTCCATTCTAACTTTGATGTATTTATCATTTTTATATGTAGCCTCAATCTAAATGCTAGATTTTTTTCATTATAGTCTTAGTTTTAGTGACATATGAGTGAAGGAAACAAGAGGAATATCTTGAAGCAATGACAATATGTTTATAAAGGAGTAAGCATTGTTTTTCATTTGTAGAAATAATTTTTATTTAAATGCTCCTGATTTAGTCATCTGACGGGAAGAAACAAGAAATGCATGAGTAGAATAGAAAGAAAAAATTATATTTTTCCTGTGGCAGAGCGCGGGCCTTGATCACTAGTATTCTTCAAAAAATAGGTCCACTAAAATCAGGGCAAGGAACTCCATGCTTTGCCAGACAATTCCACCACATAGACCCTACCATATAATTTCCTATTCCAAACAATGCTGGCATGGGCAAGTTGGAAAAAACTTTCATTTACCAAACCTCCTACCACACCTATCTCATGTAAGCTAAGATCTAGCTTAAATTTTAAACTTGTTTTGTCCTTTTTTTTTTCAATTGGTGTTATTAACTTGTCATCTGATATTCACAGTGTGCTGCTCTTGTTAGTTTGTTAGAGTGGTAATATCTTTTCCTCCTTTTCAGGTTAAATATAAGGATGAACTGAGGCGCCTTATTGCTCATGTCTATGGAAATTTACTGGATTATAGCATGAGTGACTTGAGGATGAAAATTGCTAAACTTTTCAAGTTACAAGTGGATGCAGAATTGGTTCTTACTTATACTGATGTAGATGGTGATGTTGCCATATTAGATAATGATGATGAGCTGTGCGATGCAGCGATTAATCAGCGTTTGAACCCACTAAGGATACATGTTCAATTGAATGGCAGTTCTGTTGGAATCTCTGACGAGAAATCACTGGAGAACTCATACAGATCATGGAATCATCCAAATAAAACAAATTTTGGCATTGACGAGGTCTTGACCTCCAATCGGGAGCCACTTCACCGGCTATCTCAAGATCTTATATCTAAAGCTGCTGAATCTGCTTCAGTAGCTACAGATATTCTGGGACAATTTTCAAAATTGGGTCTCGCCCATTTTGGCTCTTCTGCATTTAGAGATTTTGGCACCCACGAGAATGCTTCTAGTTGTAAAATTGAAATCAAATCAGGAGACACGGTTGAGTGTCATGGATCCACAGAATCCTCAAAGAGCAGTGAAAAGCCAGAACCTGCTGCAAACATTCCGACACATGCTGACACTGATGATCTTGCAAATTCTTGGAGATCAGGGCTCTCATTGGGCAGTGATCTACCTTTTAGTTCTTCTCGTGTTACAGGCAACAAAAAGGTTGATGTGAAGGAAGAGAACAATGGGCACAATGATGTACCGATCATGCCATCTACTGCAATTAGTCAGACTCTCATGCCTGCCACTGACCAGCGGCAAAACTTTCGGGGGTATGAGACAACAGCCACATCCAATTTTAGCCCTGGCTTACCTTGTGCTAATTCAGATGAGGCTAACGGCAGAATACCCAGTTTTGCCCATTTTTCAGCTCGTTGCTCTTCAAGTTCTGAACGTGGTGTTGCTATTGAGAAGCATTTATCTTCTCCAGTTTGTGAAACTTCATACGGAAATTCTTCCAAAAGCCATTATTATGGCTCGCTGCGAGCTTTTCACAGGCTCGCCCACTGCAATGGTTGTGGAATCCTCCCTATCATAGGACCATGTTATAAGTCTATAGTGTGAGATTCATTTCGGTATTCTTGTTATCGTGAAGCTGGTATTCATGTTCTGCTTAAGCTATGATAAAATTTGAATTCTTGCAGGAAAGAAGACTATGACTTGTGTACAATTTGCTTCTCACGCATGGGAAACATGAATGATTATATGAGGATTGACTTTCCACGATACCAAATACCATCTGTAATAACTTCTCTTTCTATATTTCATTAATTTTTATTTTCAACTTAATTATTTGATTTTACTTATTTATTTCAGTAGGCTTTTAACTGCAGCATTTGAAATTTCAGAACTCAATTTCGTGTCCCTCACATGGTTATAGAGTGCAACAACATAGAGGAAAACTTGAAAGCCGCTTTATCGAAGATATCACCATCCCTGATGGGACATGCATGCTGCCATTGACACCATTTAGAAAGATATGGAGAATCCATAATAATGGTTCAATTCCATGGCCTGTGGGGACACAGCTTGTTTGGATTGCTGGAGAGCAGCTTACACCCAACAAATCAATTGCTTTGGAGGTGCAGTCTGTTGTTAGATAATTATACTTTCTTTCATCTTTTTTGAAAACTTTTAGTTGTTGTTAGATCTATTTTTGTAGGCAGCTTCCTAGCAACACAACTTCCTTTTGTTTAGTTCAAAGAGGTCCATTAACACAATTTTATCTCTTTTCAATAAAAAAACAGAATTTTATCTCTTTTCAATAAAAAACACAATTTTATTCAGATTATTTTGACCTCAATGCTTCACATACCTGTATCAATCCTACCGCCATTCCACCCATGTGGGGGTGGAACACATTTACTGCGTTAGACTTGTTGTACAGGCTTTCACTTTACCATATTTGACTTGAGTATGATCTTCCTACTACCTAGGTGATTTATGGTCGTGTATACCTCCCACGAACTCAAATCATATGTATATCTGAGGTTTTCTCTATGGTTGCATGACTGTGTCCATACCCCCTACCGTCCCACTTCATGGAAAAACAAAGGAAAAGATAGAGAAGAAAACTTCCGTGGTGATTAATCTTGTCTCTTTATTCCTGAAGGGACCTTTCTTATTCACAAAGCCTAAGCCATCCATAAGCTCATTTTCATCTTACATTTTGAAATCTTGTTTTTCTTAAGTATGTCTTACAAGTTCATTTTCGATTATGCTAGTTTATCTCTGAATCCTTAGTCCTTTTCAAAGAAAAGATCTCTGTATCCTTAGTTTCTTTTGATGCAAGGTGAATTGGAAACTCAAGCTTTGAGTGTTTGGGTACAAATATTTAATGAGTTATGTTAGAAGAAAAATCACATCCATCCACTATAGTAGAAACCTTGTAACTCCTTATATAGGGAGATCCCAAGGAGTTATTATAGACAAGTCTTTAGGAAAGCAAGAAAATAAAAGAACTACCAAACATAAGAGAAAAAAACACATCTCTCTTCATACTGGCTCTCAAGTTGGAGTATAAATATCTATTATGTTCAACTTGGAACAACACAGATCAAATGAAGTGCGAGGAAGTGCCTTGGTGAACATATTAGCCGGTTACACTCCAAAAGTTAGATGAAAATTGTAAATAAACCCTTTTTGGATCATGTCGCATGTGTAATGACAATCTACTTGCACATGTTTCTTCCTTTTGTAGAAGATTGGATTGCTAGCAATGAAGAGAGTTGTTTTGTTATCACACTTCATTTTTATAGGTCAGAAACATAAAGATCTCCAAGGATAGAGTGGATTCACATGACCTTAAAAATGGTTTGGGCCATTGCCCTATATTCAGACTAAGTGCTTGATTTGGCTACCACGATTTGTTTTTTGCTCCATCATGTAACCAGATTCCCCCAAATAAAAGTGTAGAATCCTGTTGTAGACTTTCTATTCTTAGGACACCTTCATAGTTCGCATCTGTCTAGGCCACCATATTTAAAGAATGCCTTTGGTAAATAGTAGGCCTTTCTTGGGTTCAGAATTCAGGTACTTGAGAATATCATCGCAACATCCCAGTGTATCCTTTTTTGCTTATCCATAAATTGGCTCACTTTATGCACTGCGAGAGAGATATCAGGTTGTGTGACAGTAATATACAACAAATTTCTTAGTAGGCTCATGCATTGGTGTCAAGGCGCTCGCCTAGGGGCTAGGTTGAGGTGAGGAGAGACCTTAGCGCCTCGATAAGGCTCGCCTTGCCTGATTTTTCTGAGGTGTTGCCTAGGTGAGCGCTTGGGCTAGGGCGTTAGGCGTCTCAGGCCAGTGCTTGAACCAAGTTTGCTGGTTTTTAATTTCTTAAACTGTTTTAAGGGTTTTAATTTCTTCAGCTAATTATTGAGTACTCTCCTTTACTTAAATACACATATATGTATATGTATGAGCACACATGTATATATGCATATACATGTTCTTAAATAGATATATACATATAGTAGTTGAAATATGGGGTATGGAATTGGTATTCTTGTGAACCCATATTAGATGCGGTGAAGCTTGCGAGCTAGTGTCCTCCCATAGGTCGGGGTACGCGGTTGGGTTTCCTCTTGCTTCGGTTTCGGTCGATAGCTCTCCCTCACCTATGGTGAGTAGCTTCCTTACTTGAAGCTGGATCCTGCTTCTAGTTGAAGTCGATCTCAGAATCGACCTAGAAGCAGGTTTTCTTGATGCCAATGGGCTGGGATACCTACCCGGCCCATTTGGCTTCTTCTCACCTTAATTCAAGGTTAGGCATACCTCGAATGAGGGTTTACTTTGGAATCCAAATCGACCTATAAGGCTCAATTTGTCACTCTACTGTACTTGGATACCTCAACTCGATTTCAGATCGATTTTGTATGTTTGTGTATGTATGTACATATCAACTCGTACATACAAATATATATGTACATACACACGTGTGTATAAGTATAGCATTTAAATATAAAAGTATATAAATATAATGTGTACATTTACTTAAAAAAATAATAAAGAAAAAAAAAGGGATGACCAAATCAGGGGGCATATAATATGAAAATGCATTCGCAACGTGGACACCTGCCAAGGAAAATAACTCTACAAATTGGATTGATCGAAGAAACATATTCAACTTTGATTAATGGCTATCTCATGCCAGATATACTTACAGTTTGACACCGCAAAATCTTGCAGCCCAAGATCAGCCAATAACCCCCAAAAATCCATGGAGCCAGGATCTGAACCTTTGTTGTTAGGTCTGTTATCACCATCAATGTTGAAATCTCCAAAAAACCATAGAGTATCCACAAGTCTCTCCCTTCCTCATTTGCTAACGCTCTTGCCAGAAGATCCACACAACTCTCCTGATTAAGAGGGGGCGATGAGGGTAGCGAGTGGGAGAAGGGGTGAGGGCGATGGGGGAGGTGGCCATGGCTTTCTCCGCGATGTGATTTGTTTCAAATGCCGTGGAGTGGGTCATTGGGTGAGAGATTGCAGAGACCCGGTGGTTTGTTTGTGCTGCAGGGGTGTTGGGCATCGATGGAGTTCTTGCAAGCGTGGGGATGCAGATAGTGCGGAGCAAAATCTGCCTCTGCCTCCTTCAACTCCTATTAGGGAGGTTGATTCCGTTTGGTCGCGAGAGGTGAAGGATCTGGATGGCATCTTGATTCTTCTTTGGTGGGATCTTTTGTACGTGGTTCGTCGGGACTGGAGCATATCAAGTTGGTTGTCTCTGAGCTTAAGTTGACGCCATCAATGTGGAAGGTGGCTGTTTTTGTAAAGATGAAGGTACTGTTGTTTGGTTTGCTTATTTCCAACGTTGCTTGGTTGAGGTTTCAAGTTTCGAATTTTAACGAGTTCAATTCGTTGGAATTCTCCTGGTCTTTATGAGGGTACTACTAATGAGCGTGTTTCTTTTCGTCCTTCTACGTTGTTTCGCATTATTGGAATGCTGTTGAGGTGGAGGATGATTGGAACAGTGAATGCATTGTGTTCTCCTTTCGCACGAGTGAGGAGACGCCATGGTATTGACTTACATGAAGGTGATGCTAGTGCAGTGATAGTCGAGTTTGAGATTTTGAGTGGAAAAAACCTGCCTATCAAGGAGATATTTTGGTTTGGGGGTTGTGCGTGTGTGATTTGGTTTGAAGAGGTGACAACAAAGCTGCACGATGGAGTTTCTTATGCACAGGTGGTTGTTGATGGATTGGATAGGTGCAGAAGAGGCGCTGCAGTCATTGGATCGGCGAGGAAGGCTACTTCGGTGGCTGTAGGAGTTCATGGCGATGGGGCGATGGTCATAGGTGGAGGCGATGTCAAGCAGCGACGAGTTTAGAAACCCAACATGCGATAGCTGGACGATTTTGAAAGTTCCAAAATCGTCCATCCTGTTAGCAAAACTAATTTTGAGATTTTTGGGTATGTTGTTGGTGAGGCTGGCTTTCCATTTTTGGAAAAGCTAGCTGGTGAGTCTGCTGATGTGGCAAATGAATCATTGGAGCCAGTGCATGCTGCTGAGGTGGCGCTTGATCAACAACTGATGAAGGTGATATCACAATATGATGAGGTGGCACGCGAGTTATTTTTCCAACGATAACCAAGTGGCATCCGGATCCTTTGAGGGATTTGGATGTGGTGAGTCAATATTCTCGACAGAATTACCTTCTTACTCTCCGTATATTATGGGTGGGGGCCCTTCTCTTGCTGTTGGAGACATGTTGTTGGTGATGAACACGTTGGAGCAGCAGACTGTGGGTCGAATGGATGGAAATGCTTGAGATTTCCATGGCTCGATGATGGAGGTTATGGATCGGCCTTTTGACATTTCATGGGATTCTTCACAGGTGGTTGTTGGACCCAATTTTGGGTTCGGTTGTGGTGAGTTTTCCTTTAATGTCGTACTTTTGGAGCCATCACTTGATGTTTTGGGGCAAGAGCAGGGCGTCTTGGTGGTTTTTCTGATATGGTGCGGGTGGCTAGGATTCCAACGGCCTTCAGGTATATTTTCAATGCTCCCTCGAGGGGCCTAGGGAATGGTGGCCTCACAGTGGTGGCTATTGTCTGCTGCTAGGTCAGATCTGATGGGAAAGGAGATGGTGTGGCAGTGCGGTCCTCATCTAGCCGTTCATCAAATTCGGCACGAATCATTTCTCAGAAGCATAAATTGATGTTGAGGGCTTGTTATAAACGTAAGAAGTTTTCAAAGAACAAGGAGGGATGTGGGGAGGAGGATATGAAGATGGTTGATGGATGAGTGGCAAAGGTAGTTAGGGGTGAAGAAGGTGCATAGAGGGGTGGTTAACAGATCTGTTAAAGCTTAGGGTACTTTCTTGGAATGTTCGGGGGCTCTGGGATGAAGAGCGAAGATCTACTCTTAAACGATATCTGGCTGAGTGGAAGATTGATATTGTGATGCTTCGGGAAACACATTTGGATGCATTATCGGTGCAGATGAAGAATAGTATTTGTGGGGACAGATATTCGGAGTATCTTGAAATAAAGGCAGAAGGTAGATCGGGAGGCATTCTTGTCTTGTGGCGTGGGGATCATTTTTAGCTTGATTCTTCTTTGATTGATGGAAGGGTGTTGTCGGTAGCACTGACTAGAAAAGCGGATGATTTCTCCTTTGTTATCTTGTGTGTACGGGTCATGTGAGGATTCAGCAAGACCAATCTTCTGGGAGGAGATTTCATGGGCTTCAAATTTTGTGGATGGAAGGCCATGGTTGATTGGCGGCGATTTTAATGCAACCCTCCATATGGAAGATAGATCGGAGGGGAGACATGATAGAGCTACACTTGATTTTCAGCATATGATTCAGGAGATCGAGTTGGTGGACCTTCCGCTATCAGGGTCTCGATTTACTTGGAGGAATGGGCATGGGGCTGCATCGTGTATATATAGATTTCTTTGTAACATTGGTATGATTGAGGCCTTTCATGGTGCGGATGTGGTAGCATGTGACAGGCCGTTCTTGGATCATACGTCGTTGTTATGGAGAAGTAATGAAAATGCAAATTTTGCTATGTATTTTAAGTTATGGAAATCATGGTTGAAGGAGCCAAGTTTCAAGGAGTTGATACATGACAGATGGGTGGCTACATTGGAGTGTTCATTGGCTACACGTACATTAGTGAGTAGAATATGAGCTATCCGGGAGGTAATGATGGAGTTTAGGCATGGTTTATGCCTACGTAGAGAGGCAAGAAGGGAGGCGTTATTGAGGATATTAGCGTTGGATAGACAGGAAGAGGAGGCGAGTTTGACAATTGATGAGTGCAAGGAGCGCATGAAGATGCAAATGGTGGTTTTGGAGGAAGACCATAAGTTGTAGATAGATTGGAGGTAGAAATCAAGACAATTATGGTTAAAGGAGGGAGATTCTAATACAAAATTTTTCCATATGGTTGCTAGCAACATGAGAGTGAATATGATCAATGTTTTGAAGGGTCGTAATCTTATGGTACGTAATATGCTTTTCGTAATCATTTTCATGAGTTCACTAGAAGGCAACATGGTGGTGATTGACATATGGGCACCTCAGAGTTAGTACAGGTTAGGGAAGATGCGAAGGTGGATCTTGTTTGTAAGGTGGGAGAGGAGGAAATTATTGCTGCACTTAATGGGTTGAAGGTGGATGCCTTGTTAGGACTAGATGGCTTGCAGATTCTTTATTATAAGAAAATGTGGGATATTGTGGGGCGAGATGTGGTGGCCATGATCCATGAATTCTTTGAAGGTAATGAAGGTTTCGAAAGGATAGACCATTTTGATTTATTCCTTTTGCCAAAGAAGACAGGTGCAGAGTTGATTGATGATTACTCTGTCCAATTCAATTTATGTGCTAGTGGCCAAGATTTTAGCAAATAGACTGCGACATGTTTTGCCTGATTTGATTTCTTTGGTTTAATTGGCCTTAATTAAGGGCAGATCTTTGCAGGACTCCTTCGTTTTGGTGGAAGAGATGGTAGTGGCTTGGAAAAGAAAATGGAAGTCGGCTTTCTTATGGGAAGTGGACCTTTCAAAGGCTTACGATTCGATTTCATGGGCCTATTTGGGGGATATTTTGAGGAGGCGGGGTTTCCCTTTGAAATGGGTTCAGATGATGAAGAGATGTGTGACCACATCTTCATTTTTTGTGCTTGTTAATGATGCCCCAATGGATCTTGGATTTAACCACAACAGGGAGTTAGGCAAGGGTGCCTATTAGCCCCATGCTTTTTGATATAGCAGTGGACATGCTGGCTTCTTTGGCGTTCAAGACATGTGAAGGTCAATTGTTTAATGGATTCACAACTCAAGGAAATGACACTTTAGTCACCCCTTTATTGCAATATGCAGATGATACAATGTTCTTTGTGGAGGGTGGTAGGTTAGAGGCATCTCATGTTGCTTCTTTGGTAAGGATTTTTGCTGATATAACATGTTTGAAGATTAACAGAAGGAAGTCTTTATTAGTGCCATTTTCCATTCTGGAGAGCGAGGTTGGGGAGATTGCTAATATTCTTGAGACACCTATGTCACATTTGCTGATTAGATGCCTTGGACTGCCATTGAAAGGAAGGAAGCTCACGGTTGTTGATTGGGATGGTGTGGTGGAGAGGTTGACAAAAAGATTGTCATCGTGGAGTGGTAGGCTTCTATCGAGAGGTCATTTGGTGCTTTTGAAGTCTATCCTATCTTTCATATTGATCTTTTTCCACCAAAGAAAATTATTAGATCTATGGATATTATTTGGAAAAGGTTTTTTTTGGAAGGGTACACATCATGTGGGGAGATTTACCCAAAGTGTTCCCTGAAATGAAATGTCTACCCAAATGTGCAGGTGGATTGGGGGTAAGGCGATTAGATGAGTTCAATAGGGCCTTACTCCTTAAATAGGTGGTGAAAATTCTCTCTAGAGATTCGTCCATGGCCAATATGGTTATGAGAGATTCATATGGGGTAGATATGGATTTGAGGGAGCGAGTTCTGCCTAAGAGAGGGTCTTATGCATTCTGCCAGTCCATTAAACCGGTGCTACATGACTCCATTGGTGATTTTAGTTTGATCCTGGGTGATGGTGTGGATTTCAAGTTTTGGTTGAAGGACTGGAGTGGATTGGGGAGATTTTCAGAACTGTTTTCAAGAGTTTTTCCGCTGATCAGAAATAAAGAAGCATATGTTGGTGAAGTGTGGAATGAACAACACAATATTTGGGACTTTAGATTGCCTCCCAGGCTGTCGGAGTACAATCTACAGGAGTTTCAGCAGCTCCTGCACACTATTTCAGATTTGGAGCCGGATAGAAACTGTAAGGATGCCTTCAGTTGGAGAAATGAGGTCTTCACAATGAAGAAGGCCTATTCAAGATTAATTTCTGCTGATGGAGAAAATGATGACACCAAGAAAGATTCAAGATAGATTTAGAAATGCTTGTTGCCTTTGAAGATAAAAATCTTTTTGTGGTTGTTTAGGAGAAAGCAACTGGTAACTAAATGTTTTATGCGAAGGTGAAGGGATGATATGGATGTCGCATGTGCTTTCTGTCAAGCTGATGAGGAAGATTTGGATCATCTTTTCTTCAGTTGCTCCTCTAAGGATGTCTGGCAGGTCCTGCAGCTTCATATGGTTGATGTCTCCAACTTCTCATCCTTTTGGAGATCTTTCCAGGACCATTATGATCTGGATGCTGCTGGTTGGTTGAAAGGATTTGTAGCAATATGGTGCTTATGGCTACAATGGAATGGCAAGATTTTTAGAGAGGAACGTTGTTGGGTGGAAAATGCAGTGAGGGAGGTTAATTATTTGTCTGAACTTTGACTCCAAAATCTGTAAGCCCGTTCCTTTTACTTAATACAATTTACTGGATGATTGTCTTCCTTCTTCTTTCCCCAAAAAAAAAGTGTACATTTATATGTGTATATGTAAATCTACGAAATAGTATACACACTTTTGATATGTATCAATGTGTGTATGTGCATTTCGTCTGATTGTCTAATCATTTATATATCTTGTATATTATAAATATATGCAATCATAACATATCATATTTTGGTTATTGTGTATATGTATGTCTGCATATATATATGTGCTTGTGTACATATATTAGCGTCTCATTTTTCTCGGGCGAGTCCTTAGGCGTGGCATCTAATGCCTTGAGCGTTTTGGATCCCCCTCGCTTTTTAGCGCCTCTTGCCTTTGTTAGCCTCTTGACAAGAGAATCATCCTGTCATGATTCATTTTTGTAGAGATGTATACTCGGATCCATAGGGATAGAGGTAGTTTTGTCACCTAACATGCTTGTCTCTTGAAGAATATCTTTCACATCTCTTTTGGGAAAGAACTACTCCATGTGCATTTCTGGCTACCTCAATTCCAACAAAGTATCGGAGGGACCCGAAGTCTTTTGTAACGAAGTGCTTGGCCAAGAACTCCTTGGTAGCCTTAATTCTTTGTGTATCATCACGGGTCAGTATGATATCTAATACACCAACATCACGATGATCCTCTTGTCAGCTTTTCGTACAAAAAGAGAATTATTTGCAGTGGATCTTCTGAATCCAATATTCTTAATAACCTTAACTTCTGAAATGATGCCCTTGGATACTGCTTGAGTCCATAGATTGCCTTCTGTAGTTTACAAACTTTGATACACTCCTTTAGATTCAAACCCAGGGGGTTGTTGCCTGTATACTTCCTCTTGAAGATCACTGTAGAAGAATGCATTCTGGACATTTAGCTGATAGAGTGGCCAATCCCAATGAATATTAACGGAGGTTAAAATTCGAAATTTAGGCATTCATGCCATATGAGAGAAAGTGTCAAAGTAGTCTACACCATACATTTGGGTGTAACCGTTGCAACAAAATGAGCTTTGTACCTCTTAACGGAGTCATCTAGATGATATTTTATCGTGAAAAGCAAGTTACATCCAACCACTACTGTTTCGGAGGTTGGCTCTACAAGACTCTAGGTGCTATGTGACATAAGTGCATATATCTCATCCTCCATGGCCTTACGTCAATTTGGATCACTAATTGCTTGTTGATGCGTGGTAGGTGTTCGCACACTAGAGTGTGTGGTGACAAAACTCTTGTACTGAGAGAACAAGTTTGCCATTGACGTGTACTTAGAGATTGGATGCTTGGTACACGATCGAGTGTCCTTGCGTAAGGAAATGGGCATATTAAAGCTGTTACCTTGAGAATCATCTATCTCAGTAGACTCAAGCTCAGAATCTGTATTTGTTGTACTCGCGAACTATAGTGGTATATCAGAATTTCCTTGAGAAGCAGGGATGGTGATTTCTATATTATTAGGTATAGGATTGCCCTCGGAAGTATAAGAGGGCATTGGCTTAGGAATGGGTGCAGGGTGAGTTGGCTCTTCTTATTGAATTGGGCAACGATAGTAGATCATCTCGAACATGTTGTCAGGACGTCTATTTAGAGGACTCTTAGGTGATTGCCTCTGTGGTGCATCTGAGGATATTGGAAGTGGGATGATGGCTAAGAGTGCTAATTTGGGAGGTAGATGTGGAATAATAAGGGATTTATTCATAGAAAGTAAAATTAATATTGACATGGTGGTGTTGACCAACTGGGTCATAATATCGATCTCTTTTGGATTTTTGAGTCCCTTAAAAAAAATACACTTGACTGCATGAGAGGCAAGCTTATCTATGTTGGACCCATGAAGATGCACAAATTTCACACAATCAATGACATTGTGCAACACTTGAAACAATTCACGATCAAGAAACAAGATGAAATAAAGAACTTGCACACTGAGAACTATAGATGGCCTTCGATTAATGAGATAACAAGCAATCAACACTACATCTCCCTAATATGTAGTTGGGACATTGTTTTGTATTAAGAGCGTCTTTGCAACATCTAAGATATGTTAATGTTTCCTTTTTGCCACATTATTTTGCTGTGACATGTAAGGGGAACTTGTTTGGTGGATAATTCCATGCTCTTTATAGAAGGTACAGAGGGAGTTGGTACAAAACTTCAAAGCATTGTCTAATCGAATGATTTTCACATTAGCCTTAAATTGATTTCTGATCTCTACCGTGAACGCTTTGATCATATCATCGGCTTGGCTTGGATTAAAAAAAAAATGTACACGTGAGGCTAGAGAAATCATTCATTGCCACCAAATAAAATTTGTTCCGTGAGGTCCCTAAATGCTCATGTGGAGTAACTAGAACATAACTTTTGAACTCCAATGTTGGCTCCTTAGGAATGCACATTGTGATGTTGGCCAAATTGGCATGCTTCACATTGGAAAGTGATTGTTGGTGTACTTTGTGATAACATCCTTTGAAACTTATACAGAGGAAGATGACTAAATTAGAGATGCCACAAGTAGCTAGAAGCGCCTCATGATGGAAGAGAGACATGACCTTCATAGGATGACTGTAGAAGATGGTAGACACTACCTTCTTCACGGTTGCAACCAATAGTGCAACCTATCAGGATGTCTTGGAATGTCAAAGATATAGCATCAAATAGCACCCTACAATTCATCTCCTTCGTGGTCCAATTGATGGAGAGTAAGCTCATTGGGAAATCTGAAGCTAGAAGGTCATTCCCCAATTTCTTGTGAGAAGTCACATGTATCTCCCTTTGAGTAGAAATGGGGGAATGCCATCCATCAATTACTAGTATAGTTTTTCGTGATGAGATTAGCCTGAGAGTAGAAAATTATTTTACATCACCACATATATGGTGGTATGTACCTAAATTGGCCAACCATTTGCTTCTGCTTGAGATTGACATGTAATTCTTGCCTCAGGTGTCTCAAACTGACAAAGTATGAGACCTTTGGGGATAGTTATAGTACCTTGTACCAATCTTGCTTCTAAACCCTTTGTAGTAGCTACTCACTTCTCTGACTCCAATTTATGCTGGATGCAATCCTTTTCACATTCCTCAACTCTTTAAGGGAGTGATCATGATTGTGGCACATAACTGGATCACTTGAGCTCTACATGGGTTAAATAGGGATTTTTGACACTCCTTTTTATTCTCGTCATTTAGATTAGGTGCATGAATTGTCATAGGGGCTGTCTCATATAAATTGGAGTCCACAACCACCAATCAACGAATAAACTTGATTTTTAGCACATTAAGATCACTAGTAACTTAATGTGTGACACCATTAGGAAGATAGGAAATACCACCACCCTCGGATGTAACTCATTTGAATGCTATCTTAGTGGAACATCTTCCAATATCAAATTTGAATTGAGAAAAAAAACTTCCAAAATAGGGGGTTCGTAACACACCTTTGATCAAAGCAAAAGGGTCTCGAGGACCTCTAAATGTCCAAAAATGGTCATCGGTGGCCCTATTTGGCACTCCAATAAGCCTCTCCGGTGATCGACTCGTTCACCGGTCATTGGTTGCGGCTCTCCTCCTCTGTGTGACCCCTCGGTGAGGTCCCTACGAGGTAGTAGCGCCTCACGTTCCTACATGAATCGAAGAGCCTAGGATCAGTCCTTGTCCAACCGATGTAGGTGTCTCAAGAGATTGATCTTAGGCGAACAATTGGCAACTTTGGTAGCACGGGTGGTAACACGACTTGCCTAACCACCCCACTAGTCCTTGGAAGGCGATTGGTAGCTGTACTCATCAGTTAAAACCCCACCAGTGATGGCGTTGGGAGAAGTGGGGGTTGGATGGCTGACTCTTTGAATGGTTGTCGGTTGGTATGATGGTTGTTGGTTAGTGTGGGGTTAGGCAATGCCTCCATTGGACAACCAAAGGGATTTGACGAGGTGGCTGGCCGGAGAGCCTCCTTTGGCTAGCGGTGAATAGTATGCATTAGGGCACTAGCCCCTTAGGGTTGCACGCCACCTCTCTAGGCCTCCTTTCTACTAATTGAGATTGATAATCCCAATATAGTTAAAATATTTAAATAATGCAAAAGTAATAATATCAAAGTATATAAGCATCACAAAACACTTGGGTTTACGTGGAAACCTCACTAACGAGGAGCGGGGAGAAAACTAGGGAAGAAGCACCTTATGGCGTGATTTCTCTGTATTTCTTCTAAAAGGTAAATGAGAGGTGTATACGCCTATTTATAGGTCACCACTCACACACAAAGCCCACACTTTCCAATGTGGTACTAAATAGCTACACAATTCTCTCAACACTCCCCTTCAAGCTGAAACACGGAATGCTCAGCTTGTAACACAAAGGAACCTACTCTACACAGGAGGGAACATAGGTTGGAGCTGCTAAAGGAATTGTGGTTATCTTTGAAGATCTGGTGCTAATGGCTCCACATTCAGTATCCTTGAAAAGGGTTTTCCTTTGAAGACCTCGAAGTCGCATCTCCCACATAGAAATCGGTTGGGCCCTTCCTCTGAGGACCTAAAAAATGGATCTCCCTCTCTTTGGAGACCTCGAAACTTTGGACCTCCCAGAGTTTGGTTTCTCATGTGAAGATCAACTACTAAACAAGTCCGTAGCGGTATCCAATGTCATCTCAACCGCTGGAGGATGCTATCGTGTCTTGGGGCTGCAACAAAGGAACTACCAAATGGGGGTGATTGTAATGGTTTTCACACTCCCCCTTTCTCCCATACTCGTATGGGAGAAAAAATAATGACGAGAAGAAAATAAAACATTAAAAAACTAGAGAAGACTTCTCCACATCTTCTCTCAACCATAAACCTGATCATCATTTTTTTTACCTTCGTTTTCTTCTTTTTTTTTTAATTTTTCTTCTTTTTTTTCTCTTTTCTTTTCTTTTTTTTTGCATGCCATTTTCTTTTTTTTTTTCTTCTCTTTTATTTTTCCTTCTTCCCTTCCCTCTTTTTTTTTCTCCTTTTTTTATGTCATTTTTTGCATCCTTTTTTTTTAGCTCCCTTACCCCTTAGGGTTCGGACCCAACGATTGTTCACAGAGTCAGTTGTCACTTCTCTTTCCCTCCTGCACTCGCAACGCAGGATCTTTGTCTGCTTCGACTGATTGCCGAGGGCGAGGGCTGCCTCGTAACCAAGATTGCCAATGCCATTGCCTGCCTTCCTCCACGACACCTCTTCGGAGGAGAACAACCACCTTGTCTCCTTGCCGCTGCTGGGAGGAGTGGATCAGCGCTGGGTCGCCGCCACTGCGACACCATGATCCTCGCAATTCCTCACCACTGTCACCGTCTCCGTCGCATAGGTGCGGGCTCTGCGACAAGGACACAATCCATCTTGTCTCTCGCTGCTATGCTGCCCACACCTCTGCAACGTTGAGATCCCACGGCTTCTTCGCCTCCACTGAACTCTTCGGTGAAGATCGCTCGCCTGAGCGCCATCAGCAAGCACCACCAGTGCTCGCTTGAGCGCCACTTGACCACGTATGTTGCCGCCAGGGCTTGAACCGTCCCTGCGCCACCTCCTTAGGCATCGTTTCGGCTCAGTGGGCCATCTCGAGGCCGTCATGAGGGCTTGAGAGACTCCTGCATCGTCTTTTGGGCGCTGACATCTAGAGGATGACCTTAATTCCTCCTCTTAGGCTCCTCCTCTAGATCACCTCGAGGATCATGTTGTTGTTGCCATTGCCTCGACCACTGCAACCCCTCATGACGAACTTGGAATAAAAGATAAAAAAAATATGTATATTCTCAAGAACAAATAAATAAACCCAAGATTCAATCTGATACTAAATTAAAATATTTAAATAATGCGGAAGTAATAATATCAAAGTATATAAACATTACAAAATACTTTGGTTTACGTGGAAACCCCACTCATGAGGAGCAGGGAGAAAACCATAGGAGAATTGTCATATGGGCGTGATTTCTCTGTATTTCTTTTCAAAGGTAAATGGGAGGAGTACACGCCTATTTGTAGGTCACCACTCACACACAAAGCTTACACTTTCCAATGTGGCATTAAACAACCACTCAATTCTCTCAACAAATATAATTATTTAAAAGTTTGTATTATTTGGTGGAGAAAGGAAGAAGGAGAACAAGGAGGTATAAAGCTTCGACTTAGGACCGCCGCTCTGATATTATCTTAGAAGAAAAATCACATCCATCCACTATAGAAGTCCTAGGCCTCCTTGTGTAGCAAGAGGTTAAGAAGCTATTACAGGGAAGTCCTTAGGAAAGTGAGAAAGTAAAGGAACTACCAAACATAAGATAAAAGAACTCATCTGTCTCAGCATTTTATTTTATGAGGGCTTTACAATAATTTTCATAATTTTTTTTTTGTTTTTATTCCATCCTAAATTCTTCTATCTGAGTTGCTTATGAAGATGATGTGGGGTACCATACAAATCACTACTGGTAGTTATAAGAAGCTTGCAGTTTCCAATTTTGGAAACTCCTGTATTATTTCAGGATATTTGTTGTAAGGAAATATAAAATGAGATGTTAGGTAATTAGGATAATTTTCGGAAAATTTTGGAATCACACGTTTATGAATTATATGCACAATAATGCATAAATTATTCTTCATTTGGCATGATCCTAGAAGTACCACCACTGGTACTAATGAGAAGGTGTGAGTTTCTAATTTTGTAAAGTTTACATAGCTTCAAAATTTCGTTGGAAGGAACTGCAACAGGATATTAGGTAAATGAGATAGTTCACGAATAATTTCTGAATCACTTATTGGGGGGAGCAGCTGTCATGAGAATGCATAAATTATTCTTCATTGGCTATACTTTCCATCCAAACCTTTTTCTCATGTTGAAATCTTTTGAGTTTGAATCACTCCTTCAGAGGTACCTTGGGATTTTTCGGTTTCCAGTCTCCTAGACCCCCTATGAAAGGCATTCCATTTGGTTGAACTTTTTTCTTCACTTTATGCTGAAGGGGCGAGGGTATCTATTTTAGGTCCCATCAATTTGCATTTCCCCTTGCTCATTGTGATGTTCCACAATTTGTTGTTGCACAACAAAACCATAATTAAACATCACATAACATTTTTTCTCACCATCTATTTTCATTATTCTTTTGTGTGCAGTTCGATTGAGCTAACCGGTTAGTCTACTTTTCTTTGTTTAATTTTTGGAGTGGGTTCTTGTGAGGGACCTTGGGATTTGTCCTTTGTACAGGTGGAGGCTGTTGATTTTCTATTTAATATATTTGGATAGTTATCATCTTAGATAACTATCCTTTTCTTTTTTCAAAAAAACAAAAAAAAAATCGTTTAGTCGACTCCATGTACGACTAAAATAGATCAGAATGGATGAAACTAATCCCTGTAGTTCATTCCATATAACCATTGGAGAGGGCCTTTCTTTGTGCCCGTTTTGCATTATTTGGACATGCATGTCTGATAAAAAATACCTTTGCTCCACTTCTAACCACCATCATGTTAATGGAGCAACTTAAGTAATAAACTTAACCAAATATCACAAAGATTTGTTATGATATCAACATCCACCTTGTACTTCAGAGAGAACCATTTCCAATTTGGTTGATTTCTAATAAATACAACTGTGAACCAAATGTGATTTCTAATAATGTCATCTGCATTATAGAGTTGGGAAAACCACACTGGGAATTTACGATGGGAAAGTAGGTGAGCTTAGAAAGGGTGCTCGTATCCATTTATATTACAATTTACAGCATAGCTGATGTAGGACAAAATTGGTAAAATTTGAAGTTTGCAAATGTCTCTGAAGCTGGGCAAAGGTTTCAGGACTTTTAGTAATTTGTCCAAAACAATGTCCATTGTCACATGGTCATTCCATTTCTAAAGTACATTTAACACTGTACAAGAAGAGCATGACTTACACAAGGGCAGCCATGCTCCCCACACTCAAGCAAAAAAGGGAAAAAGAAAAAACACACGCACGTGTACACACAGACACACATGCAAGCAGGCATGCACGCACACACCCCACCACCGCCGCCACCAAGAAAAACAAAAAACACCCCTCATGTGGTGCACACACGCACAAAAGGTCACCATGTTCATTACATCCCCGGATAATGTTTTGAACCGAAGAACCCATATTTGTGGAAGTTTACTTGCAATGATTCTAATACTTCAAAGTTCCATTACTTTCTAACTACTGCAGATTCCCATTGAAGGCATTCCTGTAAACGAGGAATTCGACATAGGAGTTCAGTTCATAGCTCCTGCAAAGCATGGCCGATATATATCTTATTGGAGAATGGCCTCACCTTCTGGCAAGAAGTTTGGTCAGCGCGTATGGGTGCTTATCCAGGTGTTGTTGATACCGTGTCTAGTTTTCTTCAACAATAACCTGTTCTATTTTTCTCAAGAAAAAACAAAGTTCTATTTGTGAAATTTTAATTAGCAACATCAAAAAATCCATTTCCTCTGTGGCAGGTGAACCCAAGTTGGAGTTTAGGTGCCAAGAACCCTGGCATGGAATTGAACCTAAACCTTCCCCCGGAGAGTAGCATCTGGGGTGATCCGAGTATTAATGATGATAATGATGAACCACTTAAAGACGTTTCTTCTCCAAATAAGATCTTGGACATGAAGGACTTAGGATGCAGAGAAGGGAATGATGATCGAAAATCTGAAATGGATTTAGAAAAAGATGAGCTGATTGGGGTATTGATCTGTGAATCACCTGGCATAACTGAAGCGTCAAATGTCGCACATAATGCTGGCGACAATTTCGAGCCCATGAAGGAGCCACTTGCAGCAATTTCAGACTCCACTTGTGCTCCAGCAGAGGAATCGGTCTCCAGTACTATGTCTGCAGTGGCTTCGGAAGCTGCAGATCTCTCTCCACTGCAGTCACCACCTGGGATGGTCTCCCTCAACAATGCAGTCGAGCATGATCTCCTAAAGGAGCTAGAGGATATCGGCTTTGGGTGGGTTGAACTGAACAAGGATGTCCTTAGACAAAACAACTATGACCTCAACGGCACTTTGGATTTCCTCTGTGCCATTTCAGATTGGAAGCCCCTTATGAATGAACTGAATGAGATGGTAATTAGCTACTTTCTTCATTTGGCTTGCTACAATTTTAGACTTTAAAATGCTGATGTTTAGAATCTGATATGTGTGTTCACAGGGTTTCCACGATAAAATGAAGAATGCAAAGCTGCTGATAAAGAACAAGGGGACCATCTCGGAAGTGGTTTTGGATCTGCTTGCAGAACAGGAGATTGACTACTAGAACTAGTGTTGCTTTCATTTATTTTGAAGACGCTTGCTTTATTTACTTCCTATGGCTACTACAGCGTTGTGCAAACCGAGCAATCCTTGGAAACTTCTTGCATTTTGCATATATTATGTATATAAGCCAGCACTGTAACTATGTTTTTGTGTTACTCATAGCTCTTCACGAAGAAAAGATATCTATGCTTGCATCCTGTAGATGCCAGCATTTTATTCACTCTTTGCATCATAATTGCGAATTCCCATGTGATTGTCTTGCCAGATTTAGCTTCGGTGCATTTGCAGGTGCATCAAATCTATACCAATGTAACTGTATCCGGTTGGTATTAGAGAGGATTTGGATCTAGTTTGAGTGATGGTATATCACTCAGTTACTCTTTGGAACCTTTTCTAATGTACTCAGGGTTTTTTCTTTTGAACTCATTTTTTTCGTCCTTCCACTATATAGCCCTTTCTCATTGGTTCTGCAATGGGGCGACTATGCTACAGTGGTAAAGATCATGAACCAAATTTGGACGTTTTAATCTTTGGAACTACGTTTTCTTTTTTTCCGTAAAGGAAAAAGCTCAGGAACTACGTTGAATTCGACTCCTCTACATGCGGATGTTTTTGTGATTTACTATAAATGATCGATTATTGTTTTCCAAAATTTAGGATTTTTTCATTCACGTTCCAAGATTTCTTTGTAATTACACGAGAAGGCCTGCAAAGGTCATGGTCACTTAGCCCTTGCAATGTTGCCAGCCCTTGAAGCAGCTGTCTTGGGATTAAAATTCGTCGACAATTGTCATTATCTTTAGCCCTGCAGATTAAAACTGACTTTTTTTGTTCCTGATCAACGGCAATTTACGAAGTACACCACGAGACACGATCAGTGTTTTTTGCAACGAAAGGAAAAATGTAATCCACGTTTTACATTACTCTGCCTCCAAGCATGGTTTTCACCTGACATATACATCCAATCACCAAGAATCAACCCAAGCAACACAATTCAATAGCAAAAAAACTTGTTTTGACAACTGCTCCTACTTTCCCTTGAGAAACAAGAGCTCTCCTTCTCTGTTGGGCCTTGATCGGTCGTATGAGGCCCCCTCGACCACTAGATAGCCCACTCTTTCCTACAGGATCTCTCCTCTTTGTTGATGGAGCTTCCTTGTCGACATGCATGACAATCGGTTACCTCTTGTGTCTTTGTGGCGGTGGTGTGGCTGAGGGGACTAACGGTGAGTTCTAGTATCCATCGAGGGGGTCGAGCGTCGCTCGTAGTGTCATATCATGCGGCGATGAGGGCGTGTTTGGTGATCGCTCTTTGATGGTGGCATCGGTGTGTGGCGCTAGGTCTCCTCGACTCTCTTCTCGCTGTGTGGTGCATTGGGGGCTTGCGGCTGGTGTCTTTCGTCCTCGACGTTCGATTATCGACGAGCAGCAGCTCTCTAGCGAGTTGCTATGGATGGAGGACTTGACTGCATGACAGGTTAATGATTGGCGGTCTATGTTGGCTCTCTATTGATGTTGAGACTGGTCTTTTCTTTTTTATTTTTTATTTTTAGTTTAGTTTTGTTTTATCTTGTTGGGGACTGCGTGTGACCCTGAGTTTCTAACACTTGTTTGTAGTCGAATTTGACATTCAGATTGATTATTTCGACTATCTTGTTAGCGCAGTCTTCGAAATTCGTCTCGTTGGTACTTTACCATACATACGAGTGTGGGGTTGTCGATTTCGATCTTGTGGCGTATTTCTTTTTCTTTTTCCTTTATTTTTTGTCAACTTTTTTTGTGTTCAAGTTCTCACGTTTCGACAGGACATATTTATCCTTTGGTGGGTGAGAATATTCTATCTTCCCCTTCGTCCACTTGTATCAGTTCTACCCCTTTAATGAAAATATTTTCCAAAAAAAAAAGTAAAAAATAAATAAACAAAGCAAGAACAAGATGGAGATCACCATTGACAACCATTTTTTCTTGGTTCTTTAAGGGGTTGAGTGATGGATCTATGAATAGGATCCTGTATTATATAAGGTTCACTTGTCACACATTTGAACCATACAAATTAATCTTTTAAGCTTAGAACTAGGAAACCAACAATTTCTTTTAGAAAAACTAACAGTAAACCAAGATCAAAATTAGAAAAGAAAGAAACAAATAGAGATCTAGGAAATTATGACACAATAGCCCTTATCAAAGGTCATGGGAATGGAACATCTCTAGTTTACCTCTAACATCTCTCATTTATCATTTCTTCAAATCTCTCTATTCTTTACCTCTCACAAACATAATTGGCCACCAATGAGATATATAAATCTTAAATCGAGATTGAATAAAGATATAACCAATTAATGAAAGTTGGAGAATAAGTTCTATTCTAAAGTCATTATAATGTCATGAATAAAGCCAAAGATTTGTTTATATTTATTTTTTAGATTCTTTCTTATTTTGATTTTATTTTTTACTAAGTTCTATCATATGGGTAAATAAGCATTTATGGAATAATGAAGATAGAGGTGAAATTAAGAATTTAGATTTTGACGATAAAGTTAAAAAGTGTTATGTAATAGGAACTTAATTATTAAGAGAGTAAAATAGGAGATAATTAATTAAAATTAAATATTTCAGTATATAATTTTTAAGGAAATTCAATAGTTAGAGAAGATTATCTTCATTTGCTCCTCTTGTTAATAGATATAAATGATATTAGTGGATGGATAAGAATAAGAATATATTTAAAATATAAGTAATTAGATAGTAAATAAGTATACGATAAAATTTAAATGATGTGATAATAATAATAAAAATTTTTTATGGTAGATAAGTGAATAAAATAAAATTATTAAATTAATTATACTAAAAAAAGGGTTTGGTGACGAAATTAATCGAAACTTATCATTTTTCCGAAACTTCGAAGGGGATCCGAGAAGAGTGCCGATTACAAACCTACCCACCGACCGCATGTAGACACGCGCGAGCACAGAACCCTCTTCACAGGGTTTCGACCTCGACTTCCGATGGATTCCACCGCGGGGCGCAAGAAGATGAGAAGGGTCAAGAAGCGGCGGCGATCGCCGGAGTCAGCCGCCGGGGACCCATCGCCGACGGATCCGGCGGCGCAGAAGAAGCCGAAGAGGAGCGCGGACGAGCCCGCGGCGAAGCCCGCGTCCACCTCCCGCCTTCTCGATAAGGTCCGTTTAGGCATTTGTTAGATTTTGATTCGCTGCTCTGTTAGATCACCATCGAGCCCTTCGAGATGGATACCTCTGTGATTTCCCAATTAATGCGATGTTGGAGATATAAGCTTTGATTCCGTGGATGAGATCGAATCCTAGTGTAAGGTTTAGAGGAGACGCGTACGTTGGTGTGGTGTGGGTTGGTGAGGAACATGTTCTGAACATATCACAATGGAAGGATCTATGGCAATTTCCAACAGTGAGTGATAGTTATGATTGATGTTGCTCGGGAATCGGTTTCCACTGTGGTTACATGAGTGGTCGGATCGCGTGTTTGGTATGGCGAGCAAATTGGTGTGTGAACGAAAAGGAAGTTGATGTGCCTTTCGTAATTCCTTGGAAATCGTGTACGTTGCTTGATCCGAACGAGTCACGATGGATCGGTAAAATTGCTTTCTGGATGGTTGCCTGTTTGTACGTTTTAATACGTGTTGTAAGGGTTGGGTGTTGGTATTATCTTTGGTTAGTTGCCATGCAAAAAACCTTACCCCAGGCTTAGGCACACGGCCAAACCGGAAAACCATCACCTTGTGGGATGCACCGTTTGTGATTGCATGGAGTTCAGTTGTGTTACGTGTTCTGATGGGGCCCTAAATGGATTTCATACTTGTGCGAAGACTATGGTGAAGCAATGAAGCCTATACGGGTCTAAACATTGCAAGGGAAGTTTACTTTGTATATCTGCAATCATACACGCGTGTTTGATAGTGAAATAATTGCTTCATAATTCATATTTGCCTTAATAGCTAGTCAATATCATAAAATAGGTAGATTTTTCTCCAGCCAAATGCACAATGGCGCTGCAATGAACTTATGAGTAACTGGCCCACAAGCAGAATGCCCCTTAGCTCAGCTGTGCTAGAAGGAACTAAGGGAAGAAGCATCAGTCCACTCAATCCCAACCTGATCCCACACATCATGAACAAGTCGCATCCAAAAAATAGATGATCATCATCCTTGTAATGCTAACCTCACAAAGCACTCCAAATTAGAATTTGGTGGCCAGTGGCCACTTGTGCCCAAACTTCTGCATCACCAACCATATGGTGCAAATCCTCTTTTTCTTTCTTTTTTTTTTGAAAATAATGTCATGTCGAAAAAAATGGTGTTGCTGTGAAGTGAAGATGCATATGTCACTTGGTGCTTTTATGCAGCTGATCAGACATCAATCTTAATGGTTCGGCCTCGGTCCCCGGAACACCTCCTCTCAATAACCTATAAGGCTGGCATACAAGAACTTCTATGTCCAAGAATCTCTGTGTTATAGGTTTGGATGGAGGGTAGAAATATTGTTGCATAACATTACAAACTCCTCCATATGTTGGTTAGGAAGGTGTTAAATCTGAATGAAGAAACAAACCCAAGTCCCACTGGAAGGATCCCCTTCCCAACAGTCTGCAGCAGAAGCTATAGAATCTTCAACCAGAGTTGTGAGGTGGGGACAGTATTGTGCAAGAGTCCCATTTTCCAACCAAGTCATCCTTCCAAAATCTAAAATCTACAGCATCCTTCAATTGTGGTCTAAAGGCTTGGACAATAGAAGTCAAAATAATGACAAAACCTCTGGATACACAGTCACAGAAAGCCTCAAAGACATGCTACTGCGACAAATGGGATCCACCCATAATATATGGGTTTTATTTTGCAAGAAGGGCTGAATTCATCATCCTCAGATGAAGAATCTCTAGATCACTTGCAAGGGTCTGCGAGTACTTTCACACAGACCAGTACTCCTACACTCACCTGGACCCTTTTGAAAGAGTTTGTGGAGGATAACATGCAATCATTTCTCCATTGGTGCAGGCATATAGCTTGGACATATTTCAAAAGGACCAATCACCCTCCTCAGTGAAGGAGCTTAGAACTCCATCTGTCTAGCTTCATTTCCATTCTCTTTATAAAAGGATGTCAATGTTGACTTCTTACTGCTGAGACTAACAGTGGATGGTCCATGTAAACACTAAAAAAAAGGTTAATTTCCCTGCGATGTGTCTAGAACCTCCAAGCAAGCCTCAATCTTTGTCTCCCTTCCTCTGTCTTGAAGGATGATTGTGGACTCATCATTCACTAGAAGGCCAAAGCAATCACCAAAAATTCAAAGAAATATGACCATATTTGCTGTTGCCTCTACCAAACCCTTGATTAAAAAAAAGTTTCTTGTTTGGTTGCTGAAAAAGAGGGATGGGAGCTCCTCTTTAGCATGGAGAGGGAACCTCTTCATAATTCCTTGAGAGCAAACTTTGAAAGCAAGCACAATCATCATGTTATCTGTGTAGATACAGTCAATAGGGAGGTCAATAGACATCATGCTGGACATCGTGTTGCCGCCAAATCTACCCACCTGCATATCTTCCATTAACTGAGATGGAAAATGAGGTAGTGGTAAAAGACAACATCATCTAGTATATGCATTTATTCTCAAATTCCCCCCTTACCAAGGTGCACAGAAGTTGCCAGTCTGGGAGTTGTAGCTCTTGAAAACCTTCCTGTTGGCTCCTTTCCAAAAGCATAACCTACTGATATTCTTTTCAAAAAAAAAAAAAAAAAATCCAACTGATGTTAAATAAATTTTTGTGTCTTAGTTTGTTTTGTCATAGATATGAAATCAAACACCATATCCATGTATATTTGTGGATACCAATAAATCCATGTACATTTGCATTTATAAATTTATCTGTCTAGGTGTCTGATTCATGGCATATTTATTTATCAAATTGGGGTCATGGATTTTATGTGTAATTATGTTATTCACTGACATGGGTGTTTGGCACTTGAGGTAGAATAGGTTCAAAGATGTAATTTTAACCTTTTTTTTTTAGGTAAGTTAAGAATTTAACATTTTGTTATCTTCAGATGCGAGCTAGACTATCTGGAGGCCATTTCAGGATGTTGAATGAGAAGTTATATACATGCAGGTAACTTTGCGATCATTTCTTTAACATTATATGCAACGGTCTTGTTGAATGTCTGTGTTGTAAAGTGAATCTGTTTATCTGGAGTGTTGCTTTCATTTCGTTGATCCGCCAAGGAAATTCTGGATTTATTGAGACATGGGATCAAGAACAATCCTGGTTTTCTGGTTGATATATTCCATTTGTACATTTTGTTAATGTCAATTGCAGTAAACAAGAAGTTGACATCTCACAGTACGACTAATTAATGAGTCATGGGCATCTCTTGTATTTTATTAGTCAGTAGGTGATTTTAGGTTTCCATTGGTAGGAAAAACAGCATACTAGGGCTGATTGCAAGATAGAAGATGGAATAGTTGAATATTGTAGCATAGAAAGGTTGATTGCCAGATTTTTGATGCAATAATCGAATATGCATTTGAGGTGAAGCAGTTCATGTTCCTCTATTACATTAAAGCTTATGTGAACTTCTGCAGGAAATTGCTGTTGTAGAATGTAGGCATACTATTTGATATTTGGAATTGGGGGGATAGTGTCTCACAAAACCTAGATTTCATCAGAGATACTTTGGTGCTGAAAGAGGAAGAGGACTTTTCATGTTCAGATGAGGACCTATGGAGCTTGCCCTATGAGTTTGGGCTTTATGTGTGCAAATAAATTGAAGGGTCTTCAGGGTTCTGGTCTTACATAGAGGATACTGTACACAGTTCATCTTTCGCAGGAGGCTTAGATGGTAGTTATACTTGTCATCTTGTTTTTAGGATAGATCTTAGTGAACACATGTGGGATCTCTAATATCTTGATCATGATTCATGAGTACTCATCCACTTTTTTATAAGAGACAGAGAAAGGGGTTCTCTTTATTGCCCAATTCATTAGCTTTATCCCCTCATATTGATGGTAAAATACTTCAGAATGGCATGTTTGGAACATCTGCTATGTTTTCAACTTGGATCAAATGAGCCCTTGCAAAATGAAAAACAGAAATTTGAGGGAATGGGGGAGGCTTATGCTTGGTGCCATGACCTATTAGTTTTATTCCTTCATATTGGGCTGCAACATGTTTCAGGCTGGTGTGGTTGGAGCAGTGTTGCCTTCTTTTTTCGTTTGTTCAGTGAAGTAGATAGTGGATAGTTTGAAGTATATTTGACTTAATAATCTATCACTACCCCCCCCCCCCCCCCCCCCCCCCCCCCACCAAAAAAATAGACAATCCATCACTTTTATTATTTCCTCCCTCAAAAATCACTTTTATTATGTATTCCATGTAAGCACAATATCTAGCAAAACTTATATAATAATCACTGTGTTTTTTCTCTCTCCAGTGGGCATGAGGCATTCAACTTATTCAAGAAGGATCCTGAACTGTTTAATGTGGTAGGCTATCCATCTGTCCTCACGCCTGACTACTTTAATGTATATATTTCTTTAGGTATTGTGTATTTCATAGAATTATGCAAGTGAAAAAAAGTAAAGAAATTAAATTGGCCCTGAAGTGTCTCAAATAAAAACTTTTTCTGTTTGCCTCTTTGATGTGGGAATTGAGCTTGTTCCTGTTTACTCACTTTCCTGTCAAAAATAATAATGTGTTTCAATACTTCTGTGTGCAATTACTTGAGAAAATAATATTTCTAATAACTTCTTACATTTAGGCCTAAATGGTTGAAAGTTTATAGCTAAAACTTTTTTCGTTAGAGGTTGGAGGAAGGGTACTCAGTAGCCATCCTGCTTCTTTAGAAGTAAAATGGGCTCATAGCGGTGGTTAAGAGAGCAAATGAACCTTAGCAAAGCTCTTAGCATAGAAAACCTTGCTCTCTACGTAAGGTCTTGCCAAATCAAATTTTAATCTAGGTAAACCTTTTCTAATCATTTTCTTTTTCCTCCCAGCCAGAGCCCCTGAAGAACTGCTAACGGTGCATCCTTCTCTCTTGATTCTGAATATGAGCAGGTTGTCCACTTCTGAATGTTCTCCAAAATTCTCCAAGAGAATTACAGTTGATCTAAGGAAAGCCTACCTTCACCCAAACCCTCGAAGTGGGAAGGTCAGAAAAGAGTAGGTGATCAATATCTTACTCCCAGTATCAAAGAGGGAGCAAGTAGTAACCACGCATGGATCCCATCTTTGCTACCTTAATTTTGTGAAGTTCCTTTTTTGTCATAGCTACCAAACAAAAAGTGAACCTTCAGAAATGCCTTTGCCATCCACAGCAGCCTACACTCCTAGAAAATTCTTATTTTGATCTGACATAGGAGGTTTAAAAGCATCGTAAACCTTCCTGACTAAAAACTCCCTTCTCCCCATTGCCAACCAGCATTGACACTAGAGCAGAGAGCGATACCACCAATAGATCCATACAGGTGCAGTAACTCAGTCAAAAGAGTCTTTGCAGAGTCTTTCTGAGATAAAAGTTTATGTCAAGGTCCCCTACACCAGTTCCCACAGGACCATTCCTACAGTACAGAAGAGTAACATCCTGATGTTTAGCAAAAGAAAATAAACAAGGGAAGGAAGCCGTGAGCAGCCCAAGAGGATACCGAGTATCCATTTAGAACTCAAAGCCAGAACTAGTACTAATACTGGGAATGAAGTGCTCCTTGAACTGAAAGACCTTTAGTAAACCTCGCCAGAAAGGAGAAGATTGGCCAGATGTCAAGCAACGGCCGTCATAGTCAAGAATCTTAACATATAGCTTGAGTGATAGTTGTGAGGAGAATCTGCTATTAGCTCCCAAAACCTAGGATCGCCACCTACTAGGAGAGCCCATTCAAAGTTGCAAAATGGCATATTCCCAAGCTCTCTTCTCTAATGAGGCAGCACACATTCTTTTATACCACCAAATAGCAGCCTCTGTCCTACCCTCTGTTCCCTTCCAAAGAAATCTCTTATAGATTGTCTCAATCTAGGACACAACATCCTTTGATTTCCAAAAAACCATCAATACAAATTTCGAAATTGTTGCTAAGACAACCTCCAAACGCACAGCCTACCTCCCTTTGACAACAACCTTGCCTTCCAACTTGCTAGCTTTCTCTCCATATCTTCGAACGGTGGAGTGAAGTCCTTGCATTGGTAGTAAGGGCCTAAGTATGTGAGGGAAAAATCACCCCTCTACATCTAAAGCGTAGAAGCCACTGCATTTCCTTTTGTGTTGTCCAGAAGCCACTGCATTTCCTTTTGCATTGTCCATACCGAAAGGCACACAAGTGGATCTATGATAGTTAATTGTGAGCCTTGAGTGGAGTGAAGCTCTGTTTCACTTTGTTCAGGGTGGGCTAAAGAGACGAGTTAACTCATGAGCAGCAAGGTGTAGTGAAGAGGAAGCGAGCTAATTCTTTTCACTCCATTTCACTCTGCTTCACTTTGTACACCCGTATCTTAACCCACTCTTCTTCTCTTCGTATGCTAGTATCGTATCTCGCTCTACTTCTCTTTGTACACTTGTATCTCTTCCCCCTTCGGTTCACTTTGTACCTTTCCTACCATCCTGCCTTACTTTGGTGGATTATAGTCTTTGATGAGGTTTAGTGGTATAACCTGGTGAAAGAGGCATACTATGATCTGACTGTGATTTGTTCTGAGAAAGACAGGCACTTATATACATCGCTTGCACATTGAGGGATTCTTCACTGTATGGGAAAGCTGGGATGAGACCATATGTCCAACATGGATTGAAAACAGGTAAGTCAACTGTATTTTCTTTTTGTCAACGAAACCCTTCACGAGGAACATCGAGGAACATCACATCATTGGCCTATGGCAGCAGAGGAAACATTAGCTTGGTACTTACAGAGTAGAGCAACCTTAGACTAGACCAGCTGAACAGGCAGTGTAGGAGCACCGGCAATGAGAAAAAAAAGCAGAAGAGGCAAATGGCAACCTTGATGAACACATCCCCTATGCTACACTTATCTGTTAATTGGGTTACATTCAACAGAATTGAGAAGGTGCTGGGCATCTACTCAGTCCAGGTCCTTGAAAAACCTCTCTGAACAAGCAGAGACCAGAGAAATATGCAATCCACCGAGTCATATGCCTTTGTGAAATTAAATATCCACAAAAAGGCCTTCTTGGAATGAGGTGGGTTGTAGAATGTAGATTACCCCAGATTACCACAATCACAAAAGATCACTCTCTAAACTTACTCCACTACTTAATCCTTACATCTTTACCAAACAACCACATTTCATATTATAAAAATTCCCAAATAGAAATGTTGGAAGAGAAGCGCTCTCTTTCTGCACTTTGGACCCAACATCTGTAATTCTCTGCCTAAATTTACTGTTTTTAGTAATATAGCAGATGGTTATTGACATCTGGTAGCCATCTTTGCCCTTTCAAAAAAAAAAACAAATCCCAATTAGCAACACACGTTAACCCTCTTATATGAAAGTGCACTCATAAATCTACCTCACTTACCAAACTAGCTTTTAGGTTGTTGGCATTCTACTGCATTTGGTTATTTACATCCAAGTTAGTCTTTTACCTTTTTGGTAGTATCATACAGGTTATCAGCAGCAAATGGTACATTGGCCAGAGCAACCAGTGAACGTTATCATTAAGTGGCTGAAGGATCGTAACCCATATCTAACAGTAGCTGATTTTGGTTGCGGTAATATTAGAAACCTTTTAATCTAAATCACATCTCTGATATACTCAAGTGGCACTTTTACTGATCATGATTTTATATTTCAGGGAATGCCATTCTTTCCAGAACTGTGAAGAATAAAGTATATTCTGTCGACCTCATGTCAAATGACCGATCTGTAATTGCTTGCAACATGGCACATGTAAGATCCCTTGAGATTTCTTATTCTTTTTCTTAGTTACTAAGGGCTCCTTTCCTTGAGCAATATCAAATCTACTTTGAAATATTGTTGGATCTGCATGATAGTCCTGTTTTCTTCTGAGAACAAGTTAATTTTTTTACTTAATTCTTATGGTATCAAGTTTGTGGCATGATTCAGAATTTGGTACCGCTGAAGGATTGAGTTTTTGGTACTTCAGAGGTTTTGGTGTTACTTATGTCCACATACATGCAGCTTCCTTCTGATTGGTCTTATGTTTAGGCTTTCTACTTTGTAGATCTAATTCATCTGCGGAATGATTCCAGTCTTTTTATTGTATGACCAGACTTTTGTGCACTGTGATCGAATCCAAAATTTCTCTCCAAATTATCTGTCTTCAACCTCACTTTCCGAGCTTCATATATGCAGTATGCACCCTATATCTTGATAATGTCGCTGCATGTCAACTGCCTTCTGAAACATTGCAGTAACATCCAGCGCACATGCTTTGTGGGGATTACAGAGAGACTTTTTTTTTTTTTTTTAATGAGAATTGCAAAGAACAATTGCAGTAATGTCCACCGCTCTGTGCTTTTTGGCTAAAAATTTCAAGAGACTTGTGGTCATTTAGAAGTGGAGTCCATTCAAACACCACTGGTTGGATAAAGGCAACGGTGACCTTGTGGTCAATTTGGCTCCAACACAAGTCCACCTTGTTCAGGGCAGCAAGAGCTTGGGCTGTAAATGTTGTAAGGGAGTTGTGTTTGCTTTCAACATTTTGGTTAGAAAATATGTTAGTGTGTTCCGGTTTTATTAATGAATTGCTATGGATGACTATTGAACTCTAGTAGCCATCCTTTTCACTTCCAAAAACAAAAAATATCGAGATCTTTCAAGAAATTAAAGATAATGATTTGGTATTGCTGCTCAAAGCATGACAGTAAAGAGCATTTGTTAGTGTCCTTGGTCCCCATATAATTTGAGTGGTATCTTGTCTCTTAAAAGTCTCATATGATGCTTTGGCAATATAAATACACATCAATCTTGTTCTTATGAATTCAAACCTCATTTTATCTCTTGTGGCTTACCTTGCTGTTCTTATGATGAAGCTTATCAGATCCTATAGAAGGAAATGTATATGTGGAGAATAAAGTGTCACATGGTAGGTCAGTTGGGCCATGTGGTAGGTTTTGTATACCCAAGGGGTGCTGGCTGTAAGAGAATTGTTTGGCTTTGCTTAGGGTCCAAGTTTGCTTTTTTAGTATGGTGATAAGTTCTTTAGGCAAGTAGTTAAGTGGATTTGATATTTTCTATTTTTAAGAGATTTGATTAGATTTGTTTCCTGATTTGAGAGTAGGATTTGCTCTCTTTAAATAGAGAGAGCATATGTATGTTCCCTTTTGAGTTAATGCAATATTATTTCCCAACAACAAAAACTCCCTCTTTCTCCTCTCTTCTCTACCACCGGCTGCCCTCTCTTTCTCTCTCTCTCTCTCTCTGTTTAGCGTGCACCGTCAACACCTGCAGCAGCCTGCTGTTGCTTCTCTTCCCCACATGGAAGAGCCTCCATGCCTCGCTAGTGCCCAAATCTTCACTGTATATATATTGAAAATGTCCTGATGAAATTCAATTGACTGATTGTCACCAGTGGACTTGACTAATCATTGCTCCGTAAGAGGGGGTGTTCCCCCCTCTTTGATCTCTCTCGCAAAACAATTTCCTTAACCCCCTCCTTTTCCAAAAAAGTTCTTAAACGCCTCCCCTTTCTATGATAGGAATTTGATTTACATATTTTTCCACGACATCTTGTTATTGTATTGGGATGACTTTAAGTTGCATTGTATTGATTGATGCAACCAAGACCTTAAAAACAAGATCAATCCTTTTCCTATTTTAAGTGAGGTTGACTATATGGATCAGTGTCTCCATTTATATTATCATAAGGGTGTCCTTTTAATTATTTATGACATGAAAAGTCATGCTTTGTGATTTCATTCCAATACTTTTTTGGTCTATTCCTACCCCTATTACATGGCTACTCAATCAGCTTGCCTCTTTGGGCTGGGAGATCAATTGGTTTTTGTAAATGCATACTCTACTAATCTTCTGCTGGTGCTGCATGGATCATTTCTTTAAGAAGTTCATTAAACATCCAGCACTTTTTTTGTTTGGCTCCTGGTCTACCTTGGCATCTTCTTTTCATGTCTCATCCACTGGTACAATGTTAATATGTAAAAACTTGTATCAAGGTACCTCATCTCTAATATGTTTCTTTAGTTTTTCCATACAAAACAAAGAGTATGTCAAAACTGATCCTCGGAGCAAGTGCGCTAAAGTTTTCTCAATAATAAAAAAAAGAGTTTGTCAACTTTATCTGAATTCTCACACTGTGTAGCTTGTCCATGATATCCTTTTATAAAGTTGAAATACAAATTTTCCTTTCATCTCCAAATTTTAGAGAAGATTGTCTTATTCAAGTAAACAAGGTTTTCTCAGGGTCTGGTGACGGTGGAAGGGGAGGTGCATGCTTTTTTCTCTCCCACTCTGGGGGGTGGGGGATGCTTTTTGCTTTTGGCAGGATGACTGGATGGGGGTTGGATGTACCCTTGGCGACTGGTTCCGTCGCCTTTTTGAGAATGTAGTCGACCCATCGACTACAGTGGGAAGCTGTTGGGATGGAGCTTGGTGTCTTGCTTTTAGGGGGGGCTCTCAGATCAGAGATGTGAGGAGTTTCGGCAGTTGCTGTAGGAGTTGGAAGGTTGGGCACCAGAGGATGGCCAAGATGCTTTCTCCTGGGAAGGAGGCTTCTCAGTGGCGAAAGTCTACCGCAGATTGAGGGGTGGTACGACCAACTCGAATGTCGACCTCCTGCAGGATTGTAGATTGCTTTGGGCGGCAGAGTGCCCTCTGAAGTTGAAAATTTTTGCGTGGTTGCTGAGAAGAGAGAGAATCATGACAAAGCGATGGAGAGCGAGATGGAACCATGCGGATGGCTTGACGTGTCCACTTTGTAGCGGAGCCGATGAGGACATCCAGCACCTCTTTTTCCAATGCCCTTTTGTGGTACAGGTTTGGCAAAGGTTGGGGATCGATTGGATCGTTTATCAAGATGAGGTTGCCTTTTGGTCCTCAGTCCGCAGAGGTGATGCAAGTGGCAGAGGGGTCACCTTTAGGTCCAAGAAGGATAGGGCCAAGATTCTGATGGTCTTGTGGGGTGTCTGGTTGGGAAGGAATGCATTGATTTTTAGGGGAGAGAGGCCCTATGTTGAGAATTTTGTTTCCTCGATTTCTTCCCAAGTGACGTTTTGGAAATCTATTTTGTAACATCTAATGTAATCTAGTTTTGTGGAATGGAATGAATTTGGGTGGTTATCATTTAGATCACTGCTGTTTGGCTTTTCAAAAAAAGGTTTTCATCATAATCCTTAAAATGTACATTGCCTCAATTGTTGATGTGATAGGCATGAGATCAAACAGGTGTCTTGAAAGAATAGAGGTTTGCCTTAACCTCTTTCCAATTGTCCTTCTAGAAGTTTGATTGCCTGTCTTATCAATTGGTTACTCGTGCAGGTTATCTCACTTAATTTTACTCTTTGTAAGTTATCTTTATATCTCTACATTCTTCTGGCACTATCTTCCTTTGACAAAATAACATGAAATTATTTCATTGACCAAATTGGTTGAAATGATTTAATTTTTTAGTGAAAATTCTAGGCTCAGAGAAATCAAAAGGGTAAAAGTACAGTAGTGTCCCTGAGGAGCTAAAAACCCAAAAGTCATACGAACATAAATAATAATATATGCTAACACTTCTCAAGTTAAAGTATAGAGATCTATCATACTTAGCTTGGATACACATGAATCAAATAATGATTTAGCTAAGGGCTTGGTGAAAATGTTGGCAATCTACTTCTCAGATGTGACTAGAGTGGTATATAGCAACCCCTTCTAAATGATGTCCCTGGTATAATGGTAATCAACTTCAACATGCTTCGTCCTCTCATAAAATGCTGGGTTGTTGGCAATGAAGGTGGCACTACTGCACTTTTACCCTTTTGGTTTCTCTCTATATAAAAGAGCCTATGATTTTCAATAAGAAATTGAATCATTTCAACCAATTTGGTATCAGAGCAGCGGTCCTGAACCGGGGCTCTAGGTATCTCATCCCCAAAGCCTCTAAATCCTAACACCCAAATCCCTTCCTCCTCTCTCTCCCTATGCGCACAGCACGATTGCCGATTCTTGCTGCACCATGTCGCACGATCGTGATTGTTGCACGATCATGATCGGTCACTGGATCGTGTGCAGTGCTGATTCTCGCATGGTAGCACGATTCGATGGCGCTGGAGTAGGGGCGACGAGGGTGATTGGAGTCTCTGGTGGTAGCGCAGCGCCTTTTTGACAACCCTAGCGGCGGCAAAAGGGGTCGGTGACGCTGGAGTAGGTGCGGCGACGTTCGCGCGAGGTGCTACAGTGCTCCTACTGGTTGGTGGCGCTTGCGGGGTGCTTTGGCAGTGCTCCTACCGGTTGGCGGCACTCACGCGACGCTCTTGCAGCATGAGTAGGTCCTTGGTGTGCAGTCGGCGGGGATCTTGAGGGGTTTGTAGCCTTGTTCTAAGGGCTACATTCTTTGTAGTCGCAGGGAGAGAGACACCTAGGTCCCCTTGGAGCTGTCTTGGGTGCTCTCCTTGCACCCATGCTAGGCCAACACCTGTCCAAGGGGGTTTTCCACGAATATACAGGTCTGAACGTATCTAGTTTAAGATTTATTGATGATTTCTTGGACATAGAAGGCTGATTGAGGCTTCTGGATTGTGAAGATGTCTTTGGATGATCAGTCCAAGGTGACATCGGGCTCTCTTTTGAACACCGGGATACTTAAGAATCCATTTTTCGATCCCGTCGTCGAGTTAGACGAGACCAACTACCCGCGTTGGTCCCAGACATTCCTTATGATTGTCAGGAATCATAAGAAGAGCCACATTCTTATAGATCAAGAGCCTGCAAACAAGATTTGCGTAAATGCCAATTGGGACAGCAACAATGCCATGGTCTGTGCATGACTTATGCAGATAGTTATTCCCTGAATAAGGGATAAGATCATGTACTACACCACAACGAAGGAGATGTGGGAGTCCTTGCGTGACATATGCCAAGAATCTCACACGGGTTTTTCATGTCTTTTACAACCTCTTCTTGCGTCAGGAAGGACGCATACTGCCACGGTACTACTCCCTTATGAAGGGAATGTTGGAGAGGCATTACTCCTATCTGCTTGGGTGCGCCTGTGAGTCCTGGAGGAGCTTTAAGAGACAGTTGGCAGTCTCTCTTTTCTTGGCAGGTCTCAGACCTGAGTATACGGCAGTTAGAGATCGGATCATCAGCGCACTTGAGCTTCCTATCCTGGAGGAAGCTTATAGCAGACTTAGCAGAGTAGCAGTGTGCACTTCTGCTCTCGACTTTAGTGCTCAGATATCCGCACTGGTTGTGATCCCTGGACGTGGCAGGGGTGCTTTCTCTCTTGGTCGTGGACGTGGACGTGGACACTCTTGGGTTTATGTTCTAGCTTGAGGGGGAGTGTTAATGTTTGGAGGCATTGGAGGTGGGATACCTAGAGTCTTGGTCCAAGACCGTTGCTCTGATACCAAATTGGTTGAAATGATTCAATTTTTTATTGAAAATCCTAGGCTCTCTTATATAGAGAGAAACCAAAAGGGTAAAAATACATAAGTGCCCCTGAGGAGCTAAAACCTCAAATGCCATATAAACATAAATAATAATATATGCTACTAGATCAAAATGATGCTTTTCTCAACAACGTCCAAGCATCTATGGTAATGCCATATAGGTTGCTCTGCTTTCCCAAGTTTTACCATTTTTAAATCCTCCTTTTATAATTGTAAATAACTTGTATGGTTCTAAATAAGCTTTTGAGTTGCCCAACTTCCTCATTGTGATTTTGAGTGCATAAGTATCATAAAAAATTATTTAGGAAAGTAATACCAGCATACGTGACATTTTCATTGGCAATGGGGCATATTTTCTTCATTTTTTATTAATCTTACATGTAAGATCTTTTATTAACCACCCTGTTGCTCTTTATTTAGAATCTATATTCAAATACTCCTAAAATTTTCTCTTTTGCCCTTTTAGTATTGCCTTCTAACTGGTGTGGAGGCTTTGTCTCAAATATTCAGGTTTGGTTAATTAATTGTGTTGCCTTTTACCTGAAGGACTTTCCATTAGCTTCTTATATCTTGATAACTAAGTAATACTTCTAATTTCATTATAGAATTAGAACAAGTTTATTTGTTGTGGTCACTATGAATGTCAATCCTATGGCTGTCATAATAAGCAATTTTCAATATAATTCAGTTCTATTAGGTTTTTGATAGTTCCTGTTGTAAATTCATGGTTTATTATTTTGTCCTACTGTGCAGACACCTTTGGAGTCGTCATCCGTGGATGTTGCTGTATTTTGCCTTTCGCTAATGGGAACTGACTTTCCAGACTACTTGCTGGAAGCAAGCAGGGTTCTGAAACCATGGTTGGTATTATATAAATATGAACCGCATGGACACAAGATGAATCTTCTGGAGTCACTGCATGAAGATGGTGCAGTGCACTTCAGTGGAAAGGATCTTATGGTGCCATGGTTATTTGTCTTTCTTAATGTTACTATTTTCTGCAGCATTATGACTAACTGCATGTCCATCCTTGCTGCAGTGGCTGGCTATTGATCGCTGAAGTTAGAAGCAGGTTTGATCCTAATAATGGAGGTGCCGATCCTGATAAGTTCTCCTTAGCTGTCCAAAAACTTGGTTTCTCCATGACTTCCAAGGTCTGGGCTTTGTCATACACATAACATGCAATTTTTCTCCTCTTTATCTTACTGATATCCCTGGTTTCAGGACTTCTCCAACAAAATGTTCATCCTCTTTTACTTCAAAAAAAAGGTGAGGGATTATGCTGTGCATTGCATAACTCATTTTTGGTAATGCCAACCGTAATTCTTTTTCAAGGTCTTAAAAAAAAATCTTTTTCAAGGTGCATGGTAACTGTGATCTTAACCTCATCCAGCACTAGCAATCTGTTAAATAACAAGGTAAAGAAGGTTGGGAGGGGCAGAATAGGAAATATTGGTGTATTTTGAGAAAGTCCTGTAGGTACCGGCATAGTGCCATTATGTTAGTAGTTTGGTTGCCCTTGGGGAGGTTGGAATAGTTCAAACCTGGTTCAACTTGATGTTGTAGTCTGAACAATTTGAGAAAAGCAGGAGAAACCAAGGGAAGGGAGGATCCCTAATAAACATCCTCGAAGACTTGAAGTTGGCGTGTTGGAACTCATTGTCAGGAAGGAAAGGAGGGAATAGAGGCAGTTGCATTTGATCTGCTTGAATGAATCTAGGGAGTGGGCATTAGCAGATTAGGCTTTCAGTAACTCCACTCCACCCGTGTAGTCTTTGTTGAAAGCACGTGATTGGGAAGACGAGATTTTCAGATTTAAGGGGAGTTGAACACCAGGATGTTAAAGTATTAGTTGGTAACTCTGAATTTTTTACTCCTAGGCTCAAACTGCTGGGGAGAAGTTTGCTTTTCAATGTCAGAATTTTCGAAAATTAAAGTTCCAGGTGAAAATTTTTAGCTGCTGAACCCACTTTATCCTTTCTCCAGGAGAACGGAGCAGTGAGCAGGAACATTAAGTGGCCGAAATTAAAACCATGCTTGTACAAACGCCGGTAGAGTCTGGCATTACAACTGGAGTCTTTGCTGCTTGTAGAAGCTGGTGACCCTTTGGTTTAGGCGCGTTTCGTTCAGTACGCTGTCCTGTGGGATTCCGTTGGTCTTTTGTATTACCTTTGTAGTCGCCTCTAGTATACCTTTTAATTATGAGATATTAAATTATGGCCTTCCCTTTATTAATTTGGAGATATGGAATGTGTGCTTTAATGCCATGAACGTGGTGTTCTTTGCACAATTATCGTTACCATTCGGTAGTGTGCTTTTCCGCTCTCCCAGAGAGAATTGCATCTGATCCAATGTTTTAAAAATCAAATTGATGAGAGTTTGGTGGTGTTTGATTTTTGTGGTTCAACTGACGGCTTGTACTGGTGATGACGTAAACATGATATGGGCATGAGGAAAAATTGGAAAAATATGAATCAAGATTTTGGATTAATTTGTATTAGTTTAACTAAATTTAATTAGATTAAATCGATGTTAAATAAAAAATTATTGAGAATAAGTAATAGGAAAAGTTATTATGAAATTTTAATTATATTAAAATAGATATATTTTTATCAAATATTAATTAAAAATAAAAGATAAAATGTAAATTGAGAGTTTATCGGTGGAGAACGTATAAATGTTTGAATCTTTAATTTAAATTTTAAAATTATATGTTTTATTTTTGTTTTATAAATTTTTTAATTATTAAAAGAATGGTTAAATTAATGATCCGATTTGATCAAGAACTGATTTGAATTCTATTTAGGATTTCACCACCGACGCTGAATCGACATTATCTTCAAAGTAAAGCCAAATGCCGTCGCAACGCGGCTTTTATAGAAAGGCAATTTCCTTGGTGTATATGGCGACAGCTCACGATATTCTTTTGGTGTCAGGTTCCGACGTCGAGAAGCACTGATGTCTACCGCAATTGAAAATGTCCTTAAGCTGATATTCAATTTCCAAGAAGAAAAAACGAGCAAGTATAGTTTTGAAAAACAAGTAGATTCTGATTACCGAAATGTTAGTGTTATGCAACGTGTTCTAAGCAAGGTCTCTGTGGCGATCTATCACGTGCATACGTATCATTTTCCTAAGAGCATAGGGATTAGTTGCGAAATGTATCCCGACAATCTATCTTAAAAGTTACAAAACTATTGTATGTCCTGCTTTTTCCCTGGAATGAAGCTAATTGCAAACTTATATGGCAATAAACAACAGATATTGGGTGGATTGGATTAATCTATTTCAATCGAACTGGATTGGATTTTATGTTAAATTGGATTAGAATATTTAAATTTGTTTTAATTGGATTAGATTTGAGTTGAAGTCTTTATCAATCTATAATTTGTAAAATTTATAATATATGTGCCCTAATTTAATCAGATTCATAATTCATATATATATATATATATATATATATATATATATATATGAAGAAAATAATCCTTATTACTCAAGGGTGTAGAATGTAGAAGTTACCAAAAAAAAAAAAAAAAAAAAAAAACAAAACTTCCCTCTCAATTTTTCTACCACGATCTAACCAGTGACCCTCTCCCTAAATAAACCCTTTTTAACTCAAAAAGTAACTTGTCGTCCTTTTCTCCATTCTCCCAACACTCCCAATCTCCTTTTCATGATCATTAAGAGATTAACTCTGAGATTTACAGTTGCCTTCTCTTTTACAAGTATATTTATTATTTCTTTATTTCCGTCAACGTTGGTTTCTTTATTCTATCATATGCTCCCTGAAGTAAATGATTTTGTATATCTTAGATGTAATTTTTTAATTTTTTTAGATGTTAATGTTATCATGTTTATATCCCAATAAGAGAAAGTAAACTTTAAAATTGAAATTTTACATCGGTTAATAAGAAACTATGTATAAATTATAAAATCATAAAATTTTATAAACAAAAAATCTGTTCTAATCTGATCGAATATGAAAGTTTGTAGATTAGATTGGATTGGATTAATACTTGAAATAGATTGAATTAATTTGTAAAAATCTCAATCTGATAAGAGCATATTGAGTCATGAAATTGTTAAAATCTGATGGAATCTGATCTGTGTGTACTTATAGATATAAGCATCAATACCCATTAGGGTTGGAGAAACCCAACTTGCCATCAGGCCATCACAGATATGGGTCTCCCTCGAACTCGCTTCTTCTTTACAGCTAGGGTGGTTTGTGATTTGTGCTTTGTTCTCTATCCACCTTACACATTGACATCATTCCACCTAACTATGTGATTACCAATTAGCCAAGGAAAGATATTAGATACCATTGCTGGTCATTACGTTGACTTCATCCTTGCTATGTTCCCTTCAATGTCAAACTTAGACATTTGCCCTAGCTTTATTACAAAGACAATATCTGTTGGGTTGAAAATAAAAATTTATTTCGATAAACTTATGCTTCCCAAGAATCTCCTTGTAATAAATTGCCATCAAGAAAAAATAGAAACAAACTTAGAAAGATAAATACTTAAATGAATATCTAGGTCTCAATAAAGTAGCCAAGCACCAAGAAGCTACATTATAGCAGAAATCACTGACTATTATGTCATGTGCTATGAGTCATATTTAGGATTAAACTTCGTTAGACAAAAAAAAGTACTTGGCACATTAAGGAAATAACTACATGGATTAAAACAAAGGGAATTGAGTAATAAATACGTAATACCTTTCACCTATACTGCAAGTATTTTGATTTACCAGAAAATCCTTTGCTTGCAACATGACATTGCATTCTAAATTCCATTTTCCATACTAATAATCAGAATATCTATGATTCTACATTAGTGCTAGGAAATTCCAATTTGCTTACTAAGGATGCTGCAACATTTACAACAGTGAAGTGCTCCATATAGACCTTTGAATCAAAGGAGGGGAAATCAAGAATTTGTCATAGGGATAGAGGGAGAATGGAAGCTGCAAAATTTCCCCCCTTAGCAAAAGATAATTTAAGGTTTTATCTTATGTGTCAAGGGTAAAGTGAACAGTATAGGTATGGTGAAGAAATTTTATTTTCCACTTATCACATCTACCATCATCCATCACATCTATCTCTTACCAATCATATCTATCCCCACTAACTCTTACCCATTACAACTATCACATCTATCATATTAATTCACTCCCAATACAAATAAAAAAAAAATAAACATATCAACTCAACTATTACATCCATACTCACTAATAATCCTCTTACCTAGCCACTTATCTCTTCTTAAGACTTCTTAAAATTTACCTAATCTTGAACTTTAAATCTCTACCAAATGGGGCCTCAAGGAATAACAGCCACCACCTTTCCCACAATGGTAGGAGGTTAGTGACGGTGCCGTTAACGGGGATTTGGTGCATGTTGTCGAGGAGGGTGGGGGGGTTTCTTGAAATGACCCTTCCTAAGAGTCGTGGGGCCATTTTCTGGAATTTAGGGGGAGTTGCTGCAATTTGTAACCCCCTGGATTTCTTGTTTTGGGGGTCTGCGGATAAATGAGACCCTTACGGGGTATTTCTTGTAAAATGGCCCAACCCCACCCACACTCATGCACACCCACGCCCCTAAACCCTAACCCCCTACTCTATTTAAATCCCTTACCTCGATTTTTGAGCCACCCTTTCCCTCCCAGTTTCTCCCTGCGGCACACCACCACCCTCCCTTCCCCCTTCCTCTCCGTGTCCTCACTGTCGCACAAGGAGCTTCAGCTGCGGGAACTTGAGTGAGTGAGGAGCTCAAGCGAGCTGACGACGGAGCTTGGAGGGAGGACGTGCGTGCGAAGCTGAGCAGTGCCATTGCTGCTGCAGCTCCTGGTGAGGGGTGCAGTGTTTTTGTGAGGAGAAAAGGCTCGCAAACGATTTTGCGGAGTCATTTTTCCGCAGAACTAGACGTCTAGGGAGTCCAACAGACATCTGATTGGACGTTTGCAGCTGTCACCGGATGTCTGATACCGTGTAAAATCTGAGGTAATGCCTTGCTCGAGACTTGTGTGTGTTTTTCAGTATACTCTCCTTTGCTCAGTAGGCGTAAGGCCGAGCGCCTTGGTGTGTGCGCTGCGTAGGGCGGGGGTTGCTTTTCGCGAGGAGAGGATGGCTTGCGAAGGAGTCTGGGGAGATTTTTCTCCGCAGATCAAACATCTGTACCTCTCAACAGATGCCTGACCGGACATCGGATAAAGTAGATTCAAATGGTAAGGTCCTATTCGCTTGTATTTTTCGTACGCGTTGTTTGCGAGTGATGGTATGTCATTGTACGCATACAGGGCCATTGGAAAGAGGCGTAGGTGCGGTTTCCCAGACACTTTAGGATGTCTGGACGCCTCTTCAGATGACTGATACCCATCCTAGACATCTGAGTGCACTGTCAGACTTTTGGAAGGACCCCTGGACGACCATGAGGGGTTCCGAACATCCGTTTTCAGTGCAGAATGCAAGGTGAGCATTCTGACGTCGTTTAAGACATCTGGAAGTTGTTCCAGACGTTTGATATCAGCATGTTTGGAAAATTCCAGGTATCAAGCAGCCAATCCAGCTGTACCAGCTTGCCTGGACCGGTTCAGGTAAACCAATAAGTGTGTTTGGGCCGGTTCAGGGTCCAAACGAGGTCGATTTTTCGCAAATGAAGTACCGTTGGTTTCCTGTCGGATTTTCCAATGTGATAGAATTTGGTTCTAATTGTTTCGAGGACATTCCTATCATGTGAGTTGTTAGTAATGTGTGTTGTGACCATTCATAGGTCGTCCATTCGTGGTGAGCACGGAACCAGCAGAGGCTGCGAGGTCCGCCGTTTGTGCCCTCATATCTCCCGGTTACCCTGGTAGAGTGGTTTTTGCTATGCCTTGTGAATTACATAATTGAAGTGCATGTTACATTAGAGCTATTGATTGAAGCCTTAGGATGTGGAATGAACCTGATGAGAACCTCATCATGAGCCATAACTAGCTCATTTTGACCTAATACAGAGAATAAAAGCTCCTACATAACCTTAGAAAGGCTTGGCTCAGAGAGATTCTGAGTTTGCAAAGAAAACATAAACTGAGGGGTAAAAATATAATTTCACCAATCCGATCTGAAAATAGGGTAACTCAGGGCCCAAACATAGGTCAAAATAACCTAATAAGAAGAAAATTGGGATGAGATGACTCAATAAGGGCTACAGCAACCCCAAAGAATTAAATGACAGCCTGTAACCCTAAAAATAAACCCACTTCAATTTACGTGGTTCGAGGCAAGTTAAAAATCAACTAAACCCTCTAAAATTTATATAAAAATAATCTATAGGGTTTAGGACTTTCAATTTGGCCTTAGGAACCCATTTTGACCTACATTGAGAACCATGCCCAATTAACAACTTAATTTGGGTTTTTACGTAAATTGACCAGTCAAACAAGGTTTAAGCTAGAAATAAAATTCACCATCAGAATCCTTAGGTCCTAATTAGTCATGCATAAAAACTTGGGCCTAAGAAGAAACCTTCTTGACCAACTTTACACTTTGGTCCTCATATATTTACTTTTTGGCCCTCAACTTTTGAACCCTCGCATTTTGACCCCTAACTCTCCTTCGTTCTTTGCATTTAGGTCCCTCCTGCAAAACCTGCGCAGCACCATGCTCCGGCGACCTTGCGCGGAGCATGGCGCCGCGCAGGGTGAGGGAGGGGCCCTAGCAAGTCAATGGGGGGTACCCTGCGTCGTCAGCCACCGCAGGGACACCCCCCTGGGTACTGCGACCGCCCATACCGCCCGTGCGAACGCACGGACGGTATGGGTCTCCTTCCTCCGGCGTCCTCCGGCGAGGGAGACACGTCGTCTCCCTCCGCCCTCCTCTCTGATTCCGTCCCTATAAATACCCCCGTCGCTCCGCCGTTCTTCGCAGCTCGGATCTGACGGAGACACACCCCTAAATTCCTCCCTTCCCACTCCGACAGACGCCCCCTTGCTCCGGCGGCCATCTCCTCCTCCTCCTCGTCGCCCTGCCGCACTACCAGCAGCAGGGTTACCTTCCCTCGATCCTTCCGCGTCACGTCGCACCCAGCTGGCGCCTCTCCGGTCCCTTCCTCGCCGCCGCCCCTTCCTCTGGGCAATTTCTTCTCCGGCGACAGTCGATATGACTGTCGCTTGCGCCAACCCCTCCTCGTCCAGCTTAGCAGGTAGAACTTCTCTTCCTCCCCTCTTTCTTTTCCATACTGAAACCCTTACTGTCGGCCCCGATTTCCCACCGATCACCCTCACCTTCTCCACCTCCGGCCAAACTCCGGCGAACCGCTCCCATCGCTCCAGCACCCCACACGGCTCGCCGACCTGTGCATAACCTCCACCTCGTCACCCTGATCCTCTTCCACCCCTCCTCTTCCCACCAAACGCCCTCTGCAGATCCACCAAACACACCCACTTCTCCGCCCGCAGTTTGACCTAGGGCGATCCGTTGGCTCCACCACGCCCACTGCAAACCATCCGACCACCTTCGCCGTGCCACCGCGAAGGTCCCCCGCCTGTCTGATTAGGCCGAGAGGCCGTTCTTCTGTGACCAGGTGACTCGCCCGCCGTCGCCATTACTGAGCAGGCAGAGCTCCTTCGCCTGCAGGTGCAGGCACGCCTTCGCCCAGGTTCGACTCCCAGGTTGCGCGGGGCGTCTCCGCGAAACGTCCCAGGCTCGCAGTTGGGGCGAAGGCCGCGCGTGAAGCCACGATCGCCCACTGCTCCCTCCGCGACGGGCGCTCAATTGGGGTGGGACATTTAGTCCCACCTCGGAACTTCTCAGAGGCACGCGGACGCATAAAGGCAAAAAGTGCCTTATGCTGTCTGCCTGCTGACCACGGGGTGAGGTCCCTCTCACCCGACCCGGCCTCGTCCGTGACCACATTCCGTGGACCTGGCCCGACCCGATTAAACCGACCTGCACTCCTCGCCCACCACCGCACGCCGGTGGGCCCGGACCCGGGCGTGACTCGTACCCGATTACCCGGTTGCTCTGGGAGAGCTGTCCGAAGAGCGAACTTTGAGAGAAAGAGACGCGCGGGGGAGAGGGGTAGAGTAGGTTTTACCCTGACTTTGAACTCTTGAGCGTGCAGGCACAGGTGAAGAAGAAGGAAGCTCAGGGAGACACTGTAGCAACAAGAGGTTTAAGTCGTCTGATTTTCAAATCAGACGACGTCCTGAAGACAGGTGAAGGCAAAGAAGAAGGAAGGCGAGGCAGAGGAAAGAGAGGAACACAGAGCAGCCAAGTGAAGACTCTGCAGACATCAGAAGACAAAGAAGAAGAAAAGAAGAGAGAAGGAGCAGCCAAGTGAAGAAACAGAAAGCAGAAGAAGAAGAGCACGGGAGGCAGATCTGAAGCAAGAAAAGAAGAAGAAGAAGAACAGGAAGAACAAAAGCCAAAGACAGAGAAAGAAAGAAGAGCAGAAGAAGAAGCCAAACTTTCATCTCTCTCTCTCTCTCTTTATTTTTGTAATAAAACATGTATATCTCTAGAATACAACTTGCTCCCTGAGTTCGACCTCGGGAGAACTGTATTTTCCGAGTAACAAATATTAGCAAATGATGGCAATAACTATCTGTACTACAACGATTTAAGAAAAGCTAGTTGCTGCCACCGTTTCGCCAGAACCCTAGGGCTGAGATAGAGAAATATGCATGCTTAATTTGTTGAGATGGTTCCTGGATATGGTAAATCATGAGTTGCCTGTTATGATTATTGAACCATGACTTGAACTGGAATACATGTTAGATCTTGTATAATTGATTGCTGAGATAATTGCTGGATTGTGAAATCATGAGCTACCTGCTATGTGTTTAATTAAGCATGACTTGAATGGATATATTTGGATGCTACGGAAATAAAGAAAGCTATGCATGAATCCTATGGGGAATTTAAAAGAAAACTGAAATTGTGATGTGGAAAATCTGTGGAATGATGGAACATGTTTCCTACGGGCGGTTGTTCGGACTTAGTAAGGGAAGCGAACTGGCCCTCATGTACGTGGTACCGAGGAGAGCTACTGTTCCTTTTGTGTAGGGGGAGCTAGTCGCCCATGGGGCCCGAGGTTAGGACTAGCCCCCCTACATCGACTTTTGTTGAGGTCTACTAGGTAAACTGGGATAGTCAGGCAAGAGTACGTAGATTGTTGAGGGACGAGACCCCTGTTCTGTTCTGCGCTGTACGTTTGGGCTTACCCGCTAGCGGAAACTACTTACCACGTGTCAGTGCAGGGTAGCTACTCTTGCGCTTATTGCGCACGCCGTAGTCATCGCTATGTCGTGATCGTAACCTTGGGGTGGTAGACCGGGTGTAGGATTACCACGGGGTGCTCTCCAAGCTAGGAGAGTGCCACGTGTACATCCTGCATCAATGGAAACTCTACAATCAAGATCGTTAGTGTCTCTTAATCTTCCTGTTCCCTTAAGGAACAGGAAGATTAAGAGACACTGTGGATCTTTGTTAGGGAAATGGATCATGAACACTTGGTAGTAAATTAGCTATATGATTGGATAATTGCATGCACAAAACTATTTCTCTTTACTATTTTAAATGCTATATTGTTTTAAATATACCACTCTACTCAGCGTTAGCTGACCACCATCATATATAACCATGTACAGGTTAGGGAGTCAAGCACCTAGCACCTCCGGCTGTAGAGAGTGCTGGGCCCAATCGAGCCCAACCATACTTCTATTTGTTTCCTTTCGGTTTCCGTTGTTTTCGTTGTTAGTGAGTACTTCTGCTTTATGTTGAGAACTATTATAGCTAAGTGTTTTTGTCTTAGTTGTGATGGCTAGTATTTATATTTTCTGCCTATGGCATGTCATCATTATGGAATCTAATTTAAATTTCTACTGTTGGCTTTATTTAAATTGCTTAGCTATTTGCATGCGTGGTTTATGGCTTGTTTCGTATGTTTGAGATAATCTCTCGTTGGATGACTTGGTTTTGGGGTTATTCGAGGTGAGCCGTACCCAGGTTCCCAGAGTGGTCGGATTCGGGTCATAACAAGATGATATCAGAGAAAGGTCGTCCTAAGAGATAACCCAATGGATTGAAAGTAGCCACACATGTGCGTGTAGTTAGGATAGCCATCATAACATGTCTTCTTGAATGTATGAGTCATATTTTTAACTTGTATCTTTGACAATCTCTATTTGTTTCTCTTCCATCTCCGTGTAGGAGATGCCTTGTCATGGAGCCAGCTGTGGGCGTGGCCGTGGACGTGGCCGTGGAGGTGGGCGTGTAGGGCCTGGGGCAGGGGTCGATCCACCCCTCCTTCCGGGCATCCAGGCTTAGGACCTCACTCAGCTGATTCGTGACATTGTTTGGGAGTTCCAGTAGACTCCTCCTCAGCCACCCCATCCTGAGGATGGGGAGGGAGAAGAGTCCTCTGTGCGGCAGGGAAGCTACCGCAGCGTTGGATGAGTTGGAGGGGGAAGGGGTGATCCTCCACCACCCTCACTACCCTCAGACACTTCTGAGCACGAGTCCTTCTTGTCGGAAGGCATACCTGTACCTGTGTTGCGGCTCCACCACAACCTGTTAGCACACCAGATGAGGAGGGACTACCCATTTAGGGTTGAAGCACACCAGATGCTCCCCGCTTAGAGCACTGAAAGCCGATCAGGTGGTCGTGGTTACTAGGCTTGTGGGGGAGGATAGCAGCCACGAGGAGGATACTGGCCAGCTGCTACCCGTCCGGTCCAAAGCATGGCGGCGTCTTTCGCACCAAGAGCTGAGGGGCGTGTCAACGCCCTGACTCAAAAGACGCCAGAGCTTCAAGATCCGTGGTTGTAGGTATGGTTCCAGTTTCCGGCAAACTTGTTTACGTACTTTTTTATTCTGGTGCCACACACTCTTTCGTCTCCATGAGTTTTGCTGTTAGTTTGGGGACGGGCAATACTTTGTTAGAGGATCCGTTCTTGATCTGTTACGACCCGATTCCCGAATCCCTATGAGACACGAGAATCGGATCGACTCGACTGCTCCTAAGACCCAGTCGTCCATCGAGAAAGTAACCAAAAGATCAGTAAAATAAACCACATTCACCATGCATATAACTAGCAGTAACAAAAGTACAGCAGCAAATAAAAGAACTACTACAATACACACCACCACAACAGTAGAGAATTAAACAGGTACATAAACATGATGCTTATAATAAAAGAGTATACTTGTAACAGAAAATATTCACTACAACAGAGAAATGGTACAGTAGGTACAACACAAGTAAAACTACTGGGCTCTATAAGGCCCTGCATCCTCTGCAGCCACCGACTTTGGCTGCTCAACACCTGGTCCTGAAAAGGTGACAAGGGTGACATGTCAGCGAAACGCTGAGTAGAGTGTCAACCAACTAGCTAAGAAAAATAGTAAGGTGGACAAGTAGCTGTTATTTTTAATCTCTTTCTTTATTTTTCTATTTACTCATTCTTGAATTATTCCTCAGATCTTTCTCTTGATCTCGAATGTTCCTCGTGGGAACGATCTTGATTTCAGTCTTTTCCGAAAAGTAGAAGTAGCACGTGGTGCTCTCCTGACCGGGAGAGTCCCTCGTGGTAGTCCTACCCTCAGTCAACCACCCTAAAGTTACTGACCGACGTAACGGTGACTACGGCACGCGCGATAAACGCATGGGTAGCTACTCTGCACTGGCACGCGGTCAGTCGTTTCCGTTAACATGTGTGCCCAAAGCACAGCACAGAACCATTATAGGGTAGAGCCCTCTCAGTCACAGGGGTCTAGCCCCTCCACAGTAACCAAACAGGGGTCTTGACCCTCCACAGTCCGCGCACCCTCTCCTGACTACCCTGGTTTGTCCAGTGGGCCTAACAAGTCCGTGTAGGAAGGCTACCAGAACCCCGAGGCCCATGGGGTGGCTAGTGCTCTCCCTACACTAGTAGCTCTCCCCAATACTGTGTACGTGAGGGCCAAAAGTCGGTACAAAGTGTCCAGACCTAACCCCGGGTCCCTGGGGTGGCTAGCTCCGCTCTGCACTAAACAGGGGGGATAGTCGCTCTCCTTGGTACTCCGTACTCAAGGGCCAGCTCACCTCCCCAATTCCATTCCATTCACCTCTCAAGAGCTCTACTCCTAATTCCCCGTAGGGTTCATGCTCATATTTCTTTTACTAAGCCAATTTAGGTTTCATCATTTCAACTTTATGTTCATATAGCCCATGTTCTCAACAGTTAATATCCATTCATAAACAAGCAACTATTATTCAATTACAGTCAATTATCATTTTTCTTTCTACTTTTTCAAGACTGCAATTCATATATTCACGACATTCATTTCGGTGTTTCTATTCCTAGGATTCATGCTACACCCTAGGATCTATCATTCAATCTAGTTTTCCAGTCCTAGGATTCATGCCATACCCTAGGATCTATTATTCAATCTAGTTTTCCTGTCCTAGGATTCGTGCCATACCCTAGGATTTATCATTCAATCTAGTTTTCCAGTCCTAAGATTCATGCCATACCTTAGAATCTATTAAGTATCTCATAAGTGCATAAATGTTGATAAATAATTAAAGGGAGCCACTCTACCCGTAAAATGGGGAGTACTGGGGTGTGATCGGCAGGTCCGTGCGCCTCCGCAACCCCTAGAGCCGCAACGGGACAAGGTCCTAACACAAGGATCAACACAAGGAACTACTCAGAACAGGATACAAGTATTGTAAACAAGTAGAGGAACTAATTCTGAGAAGAAGGAAACATGAAACGCGGAAAACGAACATTGAACAGACCCTAAACGGGTCAAAAATGACAAGTCTGCCCCAAATCAGACGCCTGGAACATCTTCCAGACGTCTTAAACGATGGTTCAGGTCATACCTTGTTTCTGCACGGTTCTTCAGACGTCCAGAATCCCGCTGAACCGTCTGGACCTAGTTCTAGACGTCCGACTATCACTCCGGACGTTTGGAGACCCTATCCGCCATCTGGTGCTGTGCCCAGACGTCCGATCTGTGTGGGAGGGCATGCCCTTGCGCCTTCCCGAACGAACCCTGCACGCGTACGCAATTGATCTCAGCACGGCAAAGAAGCAGATCCTTCGGCGGAACGGCCTGCATGGTCGTACACGCGAAAGGAGAAGGAAAAGAAATATTGTACTTTTCAGATGTCTGGATCTCACTCCAGACGTCCCTCACGCCGTCTGGACGTAGGTCCAGACGTCTGATTCTGGAAAAATTTCCCAGAATCAGGACCTCCTCACCCTCCGCTTGCTGCACACGGTCGTGCTGCACCGCGCCCGCCTACTGCCTTAGCTGCAGCAGCACCTCCCCAACGCCTCGCTCCCGCTGCGCACCCACCGGCCGGCCCTGGCTGCTCCGGCGAGCTCGCACACTCGTGCTTTACCTCTTCTCCCTCTCGCTGCACCTCCTCCTCCCCACGCACACCCGGTAGCAGCTGCTGCCCTCGCCCTCTCACTCTCACGCTAATAGGAAGAAGAAGGAGGAGACGGTGGAGTGATGGTGAGGGAGAGGAGAGGGGGGAGGTATTTGAAGGCGCCGTGGGGAGAGAGAGAGGAAGAAAAAGATGGCGCTGCAGGATGGGGAGGGAAGAGAGAGAAGAAAAGAGGGCAACCTCTGGAGCCACGAGGAGTTGGGTAGTTGGTGACCTCTGGAGCCACGAGGGTACTGTGGGGCTATGACAGTATCGAGGTAGACATGACAAGCTGTTGAACTGCATCATTGTTGGACAGATGGCCGACCCGTACCTATAGGCAGTACGGGATAGAGCGATGATGGTAACTGGCCGGCGGTTCTATTTACGTTTATTATACTTTAGTTGCAGTAGTTATAGTATGTAACAAGATAGCTACCAGATTACTATAAATTTTTACTCGAAATACAAAGTTTTCCCGAGGTCGAACTCCGCGAGCAACTAGAATTCTAGAAGTAAAAAGGTTCTCAATTAGGTTACAAAAATGAGAGAGAGAGAGAGAGATCTTGGCTTCTTCTTCTCTTTCTCTTTTCTTCTTCTTCTTCTTCCTTGGTTGTTTCTCTTTTCTCTTTTTCTTCTCTGCGGCAGTGGTGATCTTCCTCTTCTTTTTCTTTCTTTCTTCTTTCTTCTTTTCCTTCCTTGCTTGCGGCTGTGCCTTCTTTCTTTCTCTTTTCTTGTTCTTCTTCTTCTCTTCCTTCTGTAGCTGTGGTGATTCCGACGTCTGATGCTGTGCTTAGACGACTTATTTGTGGCTTTGCTACAGTGCTTTCCTTCTTCTTTTCTTCTTCTTCTTCTTCTTCTTCTGCTTTTCTCCTTCCTTCCTTCTTCTTTTCCTTCCTGTCTTCTTCTTCTTCAGTTGCCTTGAGCGGCTAAGGCTTCGGCCGCTTCTCTTCTTCTTCTTCTTTTCCTTTTTGCCTTCTTCTTCTTCTCTTCTTCTTGCACGCTCACACAAGGGTCAAAGCAAAACCTACCCCTACCCTTCCCCGCGTCTCTCTCTTTCTCAGATTTCTCTCTTAGGATTGCTCTCCCAGAGCCGGGTAATCGGGTGCGGGTATCGCGCCCGGGACCAGGCCCACCGACGTGCGGTGGTGGGCGAGGAGTGCGCGGTTTGGGTAATCGGATCCTGCCTAGACCCGCGGAGCGTGAACGCGGGCGAGGGCGAGCGAGCGCGTGGTGCGCTGCGTGCGGGAGAAGGACTTGACCCCTGTGTTCGAAGGCGATTAGCCTTAGGCACTTTTTCAATTTAAGTGCGGGCGCTTGGCCATGCACTTCCGAGGTGGGACTAAAGTCCCACCTCCCAAATTGGCGTCCGCAGGAGAGCGATCAGCTGCCAATTAAGGTAGCCCGTGAGGCCTTTGCCCCAGTTGCGGGCTTGGGTGCCTTTGCGACTCCTGCCCGCGCGACCTGGGACGCGCACCTGGGCTGGAGGGTGCCTGCAGCTGCATCTCGTCGACAATGGCGGCAAGGGGCGCGAACTTGAAATCACAGCTATGGCCTCTCGACCCAGTCAGAATACATAGGAAGCTCTGCTAGAGTGAGGCGAAGCTTGTGCGGTGGTTGACGGGGTGTGGGAGTGCGTGGAGAGGCTGACCTAAGTCAGACTGTGGCTGGAGAGGTGGGTTTGTTCGGGGGGTGGTCGGGTGACGTTTGGCAGTGAATGGAGAGGGGGAATCGATAGAGTGGAGTGTGAGAGAGCTTATGGGATGGTCGGCGAGGTGTGAGAGTGTCTGTGGTCGTGAGATGGTCTCGTCGGAGGGGGTGATCGGAGGTGGTCTGGACAGTGGCGGTTGGGTGGTCTAAAGGGCAGTTAAAAAGGGGGAAAATACAAGGGAAGGAGAGAGGAAGATATCTACCTAATTACTCGACGAAGGGGGAGGGCAGAGCAGCCGGCTCGTATCTGTCGGAGCTGGAGATGAAGACGCCTTGGAGGAGGGTTTCGGCGACGAGGAAGTAGGCGGAGGGCGCTAACGGGTACAGCCTGGCGCAGATGACGGAGCAAGGCAAACCCTTCTGCAGGTAGGGCAGCAGAGCGACGAGGAGGAAGAGGAGGAGTTCGTCGGAAGCTTCGGGCCCTCTGACGGAGGAAGAAGGGATGAAAAGGAGGTGTTTCTCCATCAAAGAAAAGCTTGAAGGAGCCGGCAAGGTTTGCCGGTCCTTATAAAGGGCTTGGTGCGCAGAGAGGGGCGAGGTGCGAAGGGGTCTGCCTCGCAGGAGTATGGCCGGAAGGGACACCCATACCTTCCGCGCATTCGCACAGAAGGCATGGTGGTCGGCAGAGGGCATGGGCGGGTCCCTGCGACGAAGGACGTCGCAGGGAACCCCGCTTCTGCTCTAGAGGACGATACCCCTACTCTGCGTGGCGCCATGCTCCGCGCAAGGTCACCGGAGTATGGCGCTGCGCAGAAGTTGCAGGGAGCACTGTTCTGCAAAGAACGATGGGGGCCTAAATGCAAGGGTTTCAAAAGATAAGGGTCAAAAAGTAAATGAAGAGGATCAAATTGTAAAGTCGGTCAAGGAGGTCACTTCTTAGGCTCAAATTTTTATACAAGACTAATTTGAACTTAAGAACTTTAATGATGAATTTTAATTCTAGGTTGGACCATGTTTGACAGGCCAATTTGAGTAAAAACCCAAATTAAGTTATTAATTGGGTATGGTTCTCTTTTTAGGTCAAAATAGGTTTCTAAGGTCAAATTGAAGGTTCTAAGCTCTAGAGAATATTTTTCTATGAATTTTAGAGGGTTCATTTGATTTTTATCCTACCTGGAACCTCGTGAATTGAAGCAGATTTGTTTTAGGGTTATAGAATGTCATTTAATTCCTGGAAGTTGCTACAACCCTTTTTAGATCAGATCATTCCACTTTCCTTCTTGTTAAGCTTGTTTGACCTGTGCTTGGACCTTTAATTACCCTGTTTGCAAACTGCATTGGTGAAATTGCAGTTTTACCCCTTATGATTTGTTTTATTCTTAAACTCAGAATTCTCTGAGTTAAGCCTTTCTTTGGGTCATGTAGGAGCTTTTTCTCACATATCTGGGTTAGATTGTACTAGTTAGGGTTCATGATGAGGTTCTCATCAGATGACAAGGGACCCAAGAGACTTTACTTTCACTGACGGAGTCCTGTGTATGAGATGTTTGTGTGTCCCTAGAGGCGAGGACCTGTTGAGAGGGCTCCTGACCGAGGCACATGGGTCCAGATTCACCATACATCCCTGGAACACGACGATGTACCACGATTTGTGATGAGAACCTTATCATGAACCCTAACTAGCACAATCTAACCCAGATATGTGAGAAAAAGCTCCTACATGACCCAAAGAAAGGCTTAACTAAGAGAATTCTGAGTTTAAGAAGAAAATAAATCATAAGGGGTAAAACTGCAATTTCACCAATGCAGTTGGAAAACAAGGTAATAAAGGGTCCAAACACAGGTAAAATAAGCCTAATAAGAAGGAAAGTGGGATGATCTGATCTAAAAAGGGTTATAGCAACTTCAAGAAATTAAATGACATTCTGTAACCCTAAAACAAACCCACTTCAATTCACGAGGTTCGAGGCAGGATAAAAATAAACTAAACCCTCTAAAATTCATAGAAAAATAATCTCTATGGTTTATAACCTTCAATTTGGCCTTAGAAACCTATTTTGATTTAAAAAGAGAACCATGCCCAATTAATGACTTAATTTGGGTTTTTACGCAAATTAGCCTATCAAACTTGGTCCAACCTAGAATTAAAATTCACCATTAAAATCCTTAGGTTCAGATAAGTCTTTTATAAAAACTTGAGCCTAGGAAGAGACCTCCTTGGCCGACTTTACAATTTGGTCCTCTTCATTTACTTTTTGACCCTTATCTTTCAAAACCCTTGCATTTTGGCCCCCAACTTTTCATCGTTCTTTGCAGAACAGTCCTCCCTGCAAACTCTGTGCAGCACCATACTCCGGCGACCTTGCGCGGAGCATGGCGCCGCGCAGAGAAGGGTTACCGCCCTGCAAAGCAGAAGTGGGGTTCCCTGGGATGTCCTCCGTCGCAGGGACCCAGCCATGCTCTCTGTCGGCCACCATACCTTTCGTGCGAATGCGTGGAAGGTATGGGTGTCCCTTTCGGCCATGCTCCGGCGAGGTTGGCACGACTCCAGCCCGCCCCTCTTTCTGCGCCAGCTCCTTTATAAGGACCAGTACCCCCTGCCGGTTCCTTCAAGCTCTTCTTTGACGGAGAAAACCCCCCACTTCATCCCTTCCTCCGTCAGAAGGCCCGAAGCTTCCAGCGACTTCCTCCTCTTCCTCCTCGTCGCTCTGCTTTCTTACCTACAACAGGGTTCTCCTTGCTCCATCGTCTGTGCTGTGCTGTACTTGCCGGCGCCCTCCGCCTGCTTCCTCGTCGCCGCATTCCTCCTCCAGGGCTCCTTCTTCTCCAGCTCCGGCAGATACGAGCCGGCTGCTCCGCCCTCCCCCTTCGTCTAAAACTTAGGTAAATAGCTTCCTCTCCTCCTCCCTTACATTTTCCCTCTCTCAATGTACCTTTTTGCTCCACCTCACGCGACTTCCACCTCCGCCTGCTCCGTCTCCGACCACCTTCTCCGGCGAGCCCATCCCACCTCCACAGACCTCCTCACCCCTCGCCGACTACCCCAGAAGCTTCCCCTCTCTCCACTCAACCGATCCCCCCTCCCCATTCTCTTCCAACCACCTCTCGACCTCCCCTCGAACAAACCCATCTTCTCGCACACAGTCCAACCTAGGGCTACCTCCACACGTGGCCTCGTGCCTCGCCACCACCCGTACTGCCTTCGCCGCACTCCGGCGAAGCTCCCTGCATCTTCTGACTGGGCCGAGAGGCCATATTCCTATTTTCAGGTCGGAGCCCCTTCGCCACCATTACTGAGTGCTGCAGCTCCTTCACCTGCAGCTGCAGGTGCTCTCCAGCCTAGGTGCACACCCCAGGTCACGCGGGTTGCCTCTGTGAACACGCCCAGGTCTGTAGTTGGGGCGAATACCTCACGAGCTGCTGCAATTGCCTGCGGCTTCCTCAGTTGCAGGCGCCAATTTGGGAGGTGGGACTTTAGTCCCATCTCGGAAGTGCGTGGCTAAGCGTCGGCACTTAAATTAGAAAAGTGTCTAAGGCTATTCGCCTTCGAACACAGGGGTCAGGTCCCTCTGCCGCACACTGCGGGCCACGCGCTCGGTCACCCTCGCCCATACTCAAGCCCCGCGTGTCTGGGCCGGATCCGATTACCCAAACCGCGCACTCCTCGCCCACCACCGCACGCCGGTTTGCCTGGTCTCGGGTGAGATACCCGCACCCGATTACCCGGCTCTGTGAGAGCGGTCCTAAGAGAGAAATCTGAGAAAGAGAGAGACGCAGGGAAGGGTAGGGGTAGGTTTTGCTCTAACTCTTGTGTGAGTGTGCAGGAACAGAAGGAGAAGAAGGAAGTAAAGAAAAGAAGAAGGGAGGTGGCCGAAGCCTTAGCCTCTCAGGGCAGCTGAAGAAGAAGCGAAAGAGAAGAAACAGAAGAAGAAGAGAAGAAAGGCACTGTAGCAAACCCACAGTTAAGTTGTCTGACCACTGCATCAGACGACGGAAGAGCAGTGGCCAGAACAAGAAAGAAAAGAAAAGAAGAGGAGTTGTAAGGAAAGAAAAGAAAGAAGGAAGCAGAGAAGAAAAAGAAGAAAAGAGAAAGAAGAAAGAAGACACAGCCGCAAGCAAGAGAAGAAGTAGAAAGAAGAAGAAGGATGAAGAAGAAGAAGAAGGCTGAAGAAGAAGAAGAAGATTACCACAGCCGCAGAAGAAGAAAAGAAAAGAAAGAAGAAGAAAGGAAGACTCTGCAGGAAAAAGAAGAGAAGGAGATCAGCTGGAAGAAAAAGAAGGATAGAAAGAAAAGGAAGAGAGAAGAAGAAGAATCCAAGAGAACTCTCCCTCCCTCTCTCTCTATCTCTCTCTTATTTTTGTAACCTAATAGAGAACTTCTATATTTCTAGAATTTCAGTAGCTCCCTAAGTTCGACCTCGGGAAAACTGTTTCCGAGTAAAAATTTGTAATAGTAATCTAGTAGCTGGTTTGTACTGCAACGATTGTAAACCATAATAACATAAACCCAACAGCTGCTGAGATGACCGCTATTAGTCTGTGACGCGACTTCTGGTGGAGGGGGATGAAGCTGTTGGTGCTAGAGCACCACGATCATTTGTTTTGATGATAACGAAACACGTGTTATTTAACATTTGCAATTTGAGTCCTAGATTTCAGGTCAATTGCAAATGAAGACGTGTTTAGACGGAACTCGAGCTCGCATCCAGGACGGATTGGAGGAGCTTGACGGAAAACAGAGGAGGTTCGCGTGGAGCGACAGATTGAAGATAGAAGACAAGAAGAATAGGATAGATTCTTTTATCCTTTCATGTATCTCTTGTATTTATTTTCTTGCTCTTTTTGATTCCTTAGAACATTATGTTAAAGAGCCTCAAAGTACCCTAAAAGTAGTCCTAGGAACACCTGCACAACCCTAGGATACTTAGGTTTTCTGTAGAATACTTAGAAAACCAATATAGGGTTCAAACAGACTTTACAGACGTCTAATTCCCAAATCAGACGTCTGATAAAGCATTTTAAGACGTCTGATAACTGTTAGGCTGGACATAGTTAGTTCTGTCTGATGAAATCAGACGTCCAGACCTTAGACCAGACGTCTTAGGAGACGTCTGATGACTTTGCCAGACGTCCAGTTAGTGGACCGTTGGCTGGCTTAGAAAACACTCAAGATTATGACCGTTAGAGCCTTATCAGACGTCCATAGGACTTTACAGACGTCTGATAAATGACCGTTTTGCCTCGGCTGACCCAAAATCTCTTCTCAGAGATTTTCTAGCCGTTGCAACGTTTGGAAATCAATTCCCACAGTAAAAGTAGGTTTCCAGACGTCCAGAAATAGTGCCAGACGTCCTGTATGTCGTCTGATGGACTTGCACAAAAACCCTGTTTAGATCTGATTCAAGTCAGGGAGAAACCCGCACAGAATCAGACGTCTGACCTTGAAATCAGACGTCTTAAAGTGGCCTTCCAGACGTCTGATGCCAGAATTAGACGTCTGATAACCCTGTCAAATGCAATCATTGTCCTGATTTCGGCCTGATTCTCTTGGACTTTGTTCCCAACGGCTATAGAACCTTTCCTAAGCCTTCTAAAGCCTTCCTAAGGCCTCTATAAATAGAGGGGAACCTTTGTAACACTTGGAGACATAAGAGACACACTAAGAGAAACAAGAGACACACCTAAGCAACTTAGTTCCACTCTTTTGTGTCCAATTGAGGCCCTTGCTCTCCAAGCTCTAGTTTCATTCTCTTGAGAGCATCAAGCCTTCGCGCGCCCGCTCTCCCGCTGTTGATAACGAGAGCGACGTAGCGCCATCGCGTGGCACACGCACCGCGTCATCGTCGACGCACTCCTTGCAAAGGGGAGTTTCCTATTTCCTATAGAAGCTAGGTTTAATTACTTTGTTGGCTCTATAGGACTATTGTTTCTTTTATCTTTGTCTTTTGGTTGGGTATTCGCTTTGCGAATTCCCGTCTCCTTCGTGGGACAAAATCCTTCTCGTGGAGAGAAGGGGTTGAGGAACGCTACCCTCGTACTTGTAGCGTGGTTGTACTGAGGTTGAATCACCCTCGTTCAAAGTGATTCGGTTAGTGGATTTGATCAACTAGGTTGATCGAAAAATCCTAACTCGAGAGGGTTAGGTGGTGGTTTTTACCCGGTTTGGGTTTCCACCTAAAAATCTTTGTGTACATTTTGTGATTGCTTATTTTTGTGAGATTGCTTCAATTCCGCATTTTTTTTTCACGCTGATCTCACCCCTCCTAGTACAAGGGTAGAACCTTCAGAAGCGTGATGTTGGTAGATTTTTGCAACAGTGCTTGGTATGCCAATAGGTGAAGGTCGAGCACTAGAGGCATGCAGGGCCACTACAGCCACTTCCCGTGCTAGAATAGAAGTGGGAGAGTGTCACTATGGACCTAGTGGTGGGGTTGCCTGTTACACAGCGTGGACACGATGCAGTCTGGGTAGTAGTAGACAGATTGACGATCCGAGTCACTTTTGGACCAACGCAGTTGGCATAGCATTACATTAGAGACATGGTGCACCTCCATGGAGTCCCTCGTGATATTATTTCTGACAGAGACACTCGCTTCACTTCCCAGTTTTGGGCGGAGTTTCAGTAGGCTTTGGGGACCCGTTTTAGGTTCAGTGTCGCTTACCACCCCCAGACCGACAGACAGTCAGAATGCACCATTCATACATTGGAGGACCTTCTATGCTCTTGTGTGTTGGACTGAAGACGCTCCTGGGAGGAGCATTTACCCTTAGCAGAGTTTGCATACAATAACAGCTACCACTCGAGCATTGGCATGGCACTGTATGAGGTTTTGTACGGGAGGAGGTGTATGGCACTCCTGAGTTGGGTTGAGGTGGGGACCAAGTGGGAGGTTGGTCCTAGGATGATTTGTCAGAGTCAAGAGGTGATAGAGTAGATCCAAAGGTGACTCCGCACAGTCAAGAGCAGACAGAAGAGCTATGCTGATCTGAAGCGTAGAGAGGTACAGTTAGAGGTTGGGGATCACATTTTTCTCTGTGTTTTGCCCATGAAGGGTCTGCAGCTTTTTGGGGTGAAGGGGAAGCTCGCGCTGAGGTTTGTGGGACCTTTAGAGGTCTTGGAGAGGTTTGGACCCGTTGGTTACCCTCTTGCCCTTCCTCCCCAGCTTTCTGGAGTACACGACGTGTTCCATGTGTCCAACCTTAGGAAGTACGTCGCAGATCCTAGTCACGTTCTGAGTCACAAGAGCATTGTGATGGGAGATGACTTGACCTACCCTGAGAGACCAATTCAGATACTGGACAGAGTCGTCAGGAGTCTGAGACGGAAGGAGGTGCCACTGGTGAAGGTCTTGTGGAGAAGTCAGTGGCATGAGGAGGCGACAATGGGAGGCCGGTACTTGGAGCTCTTTAAGGGTACGTTATCTTTGACCTAGTTTGATCCTCTTTAAGTTTGTTATGCGCATGTTGTTTATACCTGCATCCTGGTTTGACCTAAGTTTTGGGGATGAAACTTCTTTTAAGTTTGTTATGTTGAAATGACCCTTCCCAAGGGTCGTGGGGCCATTTTCTGGAATTTAGAGGGGGTTGTTACAATTTGTAACCCCCTGGATTTCTTGTTTTGGGGGTCTATGGATAAATGAGACCCTTGTGGGGCATTTCTTGCAAAATGCCCTGACCCCACCCACACTCACACACACCCACGCCCTTAAACCCTAACCTCCTACTCTATGTAAACCCTTTACCTCGATTTTTGAGCCATCCTTCCCATCCCAATTTCTCCTTGTGGCACACCACCACCCTCCCTTCCCACTTCCTCTCCGTGTCCTCACTGTCACACAAGGAGCTTCAGCTACGGGAGCTTGAGTGTGCGAGGAGCCCAGGCGAGCTGACGACGAAGCTTGGAGGGAGGATGTGCGTGAGAAGCTAACGGAGCACCACTGTTGCTGCAGCTCCTGGTGCGAGGTGCGGTGTTTTCGCGAGGAGAAAAGGCTCGCGAATGGTCCTGCGGAGTCATTTTTCCGCAGAACCAGACATCTGGGGAGTTTAACAGACGTCTGATCGGACGTCCGAAGCTGTCACGGGACGTTTGATACTGCGTAGAATTTGAGGTAATGCTCTGCTTGAGACTTGTCGCGTTTGTCAGTATACTCTCCTTTGCTCGGCAGGCGTAAGGTTGAGCACCTTGGTGTGTGCACTGCATAGGGTGGGGGTTATTTTTCACGAGGAGAGGAAGGCTCGCGAAAGAGTCTGGGGAGATTTTTCTCCACAGATCAAACATCTGTACCTCTCAACAAACGTCTGACTGGACGTCCAGAGGTAGCACCAGACGTCCGATAAAGCAGATTCAAATGGTAAGGTCCCGTTTGCCTATATTTTTCGTACGTGTTGTCTGCGAGTGACGGTATGTCACTATATGCATGCAGGGCCGTTGGGAAGAGGCACAGGTGTGGTTTCCCATACACTTTAGGACATCTGGACGCCTCTTTAGATGACTGATACTGGTCCTAGACGTCCGAGTGCACTGCTAGATGTCTGGAAGTTCCCCTGGATGATTGTGAGGGGTTCCAGACATCCGTTTGCGGCGCAGAACACAAGGTAAGCATTCTGGTGTCGTTGAAGACATCTAGAAGTTATTCCAAACATTTGATATTAGCCTGTTTGGAATATTCCAGGTATTAGGCGGTTGGTCCAGTTGGACCAGCTTGCCTAGACCGGTTCAGGTGAACTGAGAAGTGTGTTTGGGCGGTTCAGGGCCTAAACGAGGTCGATTTTTCGCAAATGAAGTACCGTTTGTTTCCTGTCGTATTTTCCAATGTGATGGGGTTTGGTTCTAATTGTTTGAGGACATTCCTGTCATGTGAGTTGTTAGTAATGTGTGTGTTGACCATTCGTAGGTCATCCGTTCGTGGTGTGCACGGAACCAGCGGAGGCTGCGAGGTCAGCTGTTTGTACCCTCACATCTCCCGATTACCTTGGTAGAGTGATTTTTGCTATGCTTTGTGAATTACATAATTGAAGTGCATGTTACATTAGAACTATTAATTAAACCCTTAGGATGTGTAATGAACCCTAAGGCTGCTGCTCCTCCACCAGTACCGACTACTTCGTCATATCCAAGACTGTCACCTTGGGGGGCCTTGCAATGGTGACGGTGACTCCGTGTCCCTTCTCATTGGTGTTCTCGCCCTTTGACTTGGGGGCACAGTGGGTCCCCCAAGTTAGTTCCCGATCCATAGTTGTAACGACCCGGTTCCCGAGCCCCTACGAGACACGAGAACCGGACCGACTCAACTAATCCCAAGACCTAGTCGTCCAACGAGGAAGTAACCAAAAGAGCAGTAAAATAAACCACATTCAACATGAATATAACTAACAGTAAGAAAATACACCAGCAAGGAAAGAAACTACTACAGTATATACCACCACAACAGTAGAACAACATTCATAACTAAATATGAACTGCAGGCAAAGAAAAGTACAGCAGAAACAAGAACTACTCACTATAACGGAACAAAAAGAGGTACAAGAAACAGTGGTAACTCTACTGGACCCTACTCGGCCCAGCGTCCTCTGCAGCCGCTGACCCTGGCTGCTCAACACCTGGTCCTGAAAGGTAACGACTGTAACACGTCAGCAAAACGCTGAGTAGAGTGGCAACTAAACTAAAGAAACAGTAGAGTGTACAGTAGCTGTTAAGTTCTGTTACTTTCTTTATTTAAGTCTTTCAATTATCTCACGATTTATCTATTTCTCAGATCTTTCACTTGATCTCGAATGTTCCTCGTGGGAACGATCTTGATTGTAGTCTTTTCCGAACAGTAGAAGTAGCACGTGGTGCTCTCCTGGCCGGGAGAGTCCCCCGTGGTGATCCTACTCTCAGTCAACCACCCCAAGGCATTGAGAGACGTAACGGTGACTACGGCACGCGCGGTAAACGCACGGGTAGCTAACCCGCACTGGCACACGGTCAGTCGTTTCCGTTAACGGGTGCGCCCAAAGAACAGCATGGAACCAGTACAGGGCAGAGCCCTCTCAGTAACAGGGGTCCAACCCCTCCACAGTAACCAAACAGGGACCTTGCCCCTCCACAGTTCGCGCACCCTCGCCTGACTACCCTGGTTTGCCCCAGCGGGCCTAACAAGTCGGTGTGGGAGGCTAGCAGAACCCCGGGGCCCGTGGGATAGCTAGTACCTCCCTACACTAGTAGCTCTCCTCGGTACTACGTACGCGAGGGCCAGCAAGTCGGTACAGAGTGGCCAGTCCTAACCCCGGGTCCCTGGGGCGGCTGGCTCCGCTCTGCACTAAATAGGGGGACAGTCGCTCTCCTTGGTACTCCGTACTCAAGGGCCAGCTCACTTCTCCAATACTATTCCATTCACTTTCCACGAGTTCTACTCCTACTTCCCCGTAGGGTTCCAGCTCAGAACGTCTAAGTTTCACCTTCCAGTTTCACGTTATCATAATCCATGTCCTCAAACACGTTTATTTATTCAACAGGCAGCTGTTAATTCGATTACAGGCAGCTATTTGTTCCTTTCCATTTTTCCAATACTGCAGTATTCATCTGTTCCACTAGTTTTCCCATCCTAGGATTCATGCCGTATCCTTGGATCTATCATACAATCTAGTTTTTCAGCCCTAGGATTCATGCAACACCTAGGATCTAACATTCAATCTGTTTTTCATTCCTAGGATTCATGCAATGTCCTAGGTTCTATTTATGATTCCACAATTTAATAGGTTATACTTAAAAGCCACTCTACCAGGTACGACGGGAGTAATAGGGGCGTGATCGGGAATCCCGCGTGCCTCCGCGACCCCCAAGACTGCAATGGAACGAGGTCCTATTACAAGGATCAAACACAAGGAGTGTCTCAAAACAGTGTATAGCTACTGTAGACGGGTAGAGGATTTAATTCCGGAAAGAACGCAACTCGAAACGCGGAAAACGGAACCCGAACGGGCCCTCAACGGGTCGAAAACGACGACACTGTGCAAAATCAGACGTCTGGAACTTTTTCCAGACATCTTTAAAAGTGGATCAGAGAATTACCTTGTTCTGCGTGGTTTCTCAGACGTCCAGAAGCCTGCGGGGACGTCTAGCCTAGTTCCCAGTCGTCCGATGGTCACCCCGGACGTCTGGAGGTCACTCCCGCCGTCTGGTACTACAGCCAGACGTCTGATTCGCGTTGGGTGGCGAATCACCGAGCCTGCGCACACCCATCTCCCTCCCTCAGTACGGTCAGTCGACAAGAAGGAAGAAGAAGACGGAAAACTCACCTTTCAGACGTTTGGACAGTCTTCCAGACGTTGACCTCGCCGTCTGGCTATCAGCACAGACGTCTGATTCTGGAAATTTTTCCAGAACCAGGGCGCGACTCGCCCTCCGCTCGCGACGCCGCCCGCGTCGCACCTCGTGCGCCTGCTGCTCGAGCCGCAGCAGGCCTCCCGCGTTGTTCCGCGCCCGCTGCGCTCCCCGCCGGCTGGCCCTGGCAGCCCCGGCGAGCTCGCTCTCACGGCTGAGCGCCGCCCTCGCACGCAGCACCCCCTCCGCGCTCACTGCGGCCGTCGCCGCCGTAGCAACCCCACGCCTGCTCTCGCGCTCGCTCTCGCGCACTGGAAGGAGAAGAGGAAAGGGGTGGAGGCGACGGGAGAGAGCGCGTGGCCTTTTAAGGTCGCGCGAGGAGGAGAGAGAGAGACTGCAGCGGCGAGAATCTGCAGCCGCAGGAGCGAATATGCGGCCTGCGCGCTTAGGCACGTAGACCCACGCGTGTCGAAAATAACCGATTTCCAGATGTCTGGAAACGATCCCAGACGTCTGGTAAGACGTCTGGAAGTGACACTAAACGTCTGGTCCGACGTCTGAGCCACCTCCCAGATGTCTTAAAATACGTCTGGGGCGTGTGTTCGTTACAATAGTATTATACCAAAGTGTGGATGTAACCTCCATTTTGAAAAGACCAATATGCTATCAAATTACATTATTTTCACATCGATGCTTGTAAATTTTTCACCATTTGCCCACATCGAGGTCATCCTCCCCATTTTCCAAGGTCCTCCCTAAATCACCCACTACTCCACAAAAAGCATCTAAATTTACTCCCGAATGAGCAAAGGCTTGTTGGGTGTAGACGTTGAAGAACAAAAGGGAAGTGAAAGTGATATCACATCAGAAAATCAAGGAGAACACAAACTCAAGTTTAGGCATGGATCATTATAAATGATGCAAAAGTAGAACTTCCTTTGGGAGGAGAAGGTTGTGCAAGAAGTGAATTAAAAGCTATCATCAAAGTAGTAGGAAGAAATTACTTAGAGAGGTGGGGCTGCTATCATTGCTAGGAATAATGTAATTGGACCATGTTACAATAAGGTGTGACAAGGAGAAGTTATGACACTCTTCTAAATAGTGTTGCATTTGAAACTTAGGAAATTGAGTGGTGATTTATAACCAATTAAGTCTTATGTCTGTGAACTTAAGGTTAAGCATTTTAGATGCTTGGTTGAGATCCACCCAGCTCATGCTGTCAAGATAAGAGTTAGGGTTACTTATTTTCAATTGAACTTGGCTCTACACCTCCAAGTCCAATGTTTGTGCAGAGGTGAAGTATCGATCTATTCTTGTCAATTTTAGTAGTTAAAGGAAACGTGTTTGTAGAATATAGTGAGGGAGGAATATGTAGTATTATTTTAATTAAGGTGGATGGTGGTTAATTACAATGTTTATGTAATGTCAATCTAATTTACAAAATCAATAACAATCACATGACTAAGCATTCAAATAAGTTTACAACCTATACAACTTTTTAAATCACATTTTGTGGCACACATAAAATATTTTGTCACAGGTTAACCCTTTGTAACATAAATATACAGAGTCACGAGTTATTCCCCAGGTGATCTCGAAAAGTAAATATGAAGACGAGATGACTCCTCTAAGCGAAAGGTGATCTCGATTGTCTATCCTCAAGTCCAATAAGACTTCGAGAAATAGCGCTTTGAGTATCATGTAATCACTTGTTCTCATGTGCCTATCACCTCCATGATGACAATAAGAACTCTAAGTCCCTCTCGGTCATCAAGTCCCTCTGTAATCATATGGATGCTAGAACCACCCTTGTCAAAAACATGAAAATTCTTGTATTTAATTAAAAGAGAAAAACAAAGAAAGTCCTTGTATTTGCACATAATTTAAACCAATTCAGTGTAGGAGGAGGGCCAGGATCACACCAACGCCTTGTGAAGCTTACGCAACGTTTGGATGAAGAATATTGGGTGGGATAAGGGTGAACGTATGAGATTGAGGTGGGATAAGGTGGTTTCCGACGTAGGTGTGGGTGGGGTGGAATTGAGGGGATAGGCATGGGAGAGGGAAAAGGAATGGAGAGAGGGAGAGAGAGAGAGAGAGAGAGATAGATAATTTTTTTTATTTTTTAAATTTAAAACAATTAATAATTTTTTCATCAAAATCTATTCATACTTTCTCATCTTTGACAAGATTAACATAGCAATCACTAATAATATTATCCATCATTATAATTTCATCGATCAGAAATTTTCTATATTTATTTTATTTCCGTTATTTATATAATCCACCGACAGACACAACCTTAGGAGTGGATATTTCCAATTAGGCGTACAGGACTTTTAGGTAAATGCACTTTTAATCCTTTCAGACAAACAAAAGAAGAGAATTTATTTTATGCATTCTTCTCGATCCAAACCAAGCAGAGTTTTGTACGATCTAAATACGTTGACAACCCAAGACACGCCCGACAGGATGCTGTACGTCATGTTATGAAGCCTCTCCCTACATACCTATACATCTGATCTGCACGAGGAGTTTTAATTAGTTTTGTTTACTGCCATCTACGCCAAGTTACATCAGATCTGCACGTCACATCAATAACAGTATTACGAACGCATGTTTACATATTTTCACGTTAATCGAAATTTTAGTATATTTCACTTTTTTCGATCCTACTGGTAACTACTGAAGCAGCTATGGTAACTGCTGCATAGAAAATCTACGGAGATATAGTTTTTTTTTAATATAAGTGTTATAACTCTATAATTTTTGGATAAATTTAATGTCGTTAAAATTTGAATCGAGGATCACATTTTTCTAATAATAATATAAAGGTCTTATCAACGGAATCACCCAATGAAAGCTTGGTGTTGAATTTTTTTATAGTTAAAATGAAGCAACTTGTGTCATCATAAAAGGTTAATTAGGATGGAAGGATAAATTCTGCGACATAAATTTTTTTATTTTTATTTAAAAATCATCATAGTTATTTTGGTAAGTTATCCTATGATTATTTGAAAAATTTTTAGATTACCTTATAAAAGTAGATTGGATAATCTACAAAAACAAAATTTATTTCACATTAATTTTAGAATAATTTATTTTTAATTAAATTTTGTTAATTTGAATCAAAATATTATTTTCTTCGAATAAAATTAACTATTATTTCGATAGATTATCCTTTTTTTTTATCAAACTGAACGTAAATATGAGAACTCTAAGCCATCCTTTTATTATATGAGAAAATGAAAGTCCAGTATCTTCTACTTGGATATACGCTAATTCTCCTATAATTAACTAGGGACACGGTCCCCATGGGTACGCGGTAACCGATTTTTCTCTTCCAAGAAATTGGGTGTTAATTTCGATGTTATCCCGGAGTATGCTTGCTCCAAGGAAAAGAAGAAGAGAAAGAGAAATATTGTTCCTTACATTTCTGATTCATGTAAAACCGTTAATGTACTCAAACTTATTGTATCCCATTACACTTGCAGGGACATAGTAAATAACAAGGAAAGGCAATAGCTCTTTTAATTTACTACATGGTAGCGGTTGAATAAAATTAAGATAAGAATAAATATTACTTGGTAATATCGCTGGAGGAGAACTGAGAAGGAGAAATAAATCAAGGGATAAGAATTTGTCTTGGGTTAGAGTTTTTTCTTTTATTTTTTCTGGGAGGTTGTTGAAGTTAAAGCAGAAACATAAAGGATAAGAAACAAGGATGGTAGATTTTTAACTCTTACTAGCGATATGGAGTAATTAGCGCGAGGGTTTTATTAATACGCGGACAACATGAGAGAGAGAGAGAGAGGTTTGCCAATCGCAGTCATTGCAGTTTGGCACCCCCAATGCCCTTTAATTTCCGGGTTCACCCGTTCGCCTATTTTGGGGTCACCCATGGGTGAAAGCAAAAGGAAAATTAAGGCAAGTACGTACGTTATATATATATATATATATATATATATATATATAGGGAATACCTATATTATGATTGTTATAATATAATAAATATAATACAAATGTACCCGTCGAAATACTGAATAAAGATTTACTATTTTTACTTGATATGGTACTAAAGTAGATTAATATGAAAGCTAACGCACGCTTCTTTTAACTAATTAAATTTAGCTAAAAAAAGTGAAATATGTAGAAATTTACATAAAAAGTGATGTTTTGTGAGTGTTATTTTTGTAATTCATACAACATTGTGAATGTGGATCTAATTGACAATTGATATTTAATGTAAAGAATTAAAAGGATGTTTAAGTATTGGTATAAGGATATCATGATCATCAATTTTGATGATAATAAAATACTTGTATTTTAACATTTACATTTTAGTTTAAGATTTCAGGATAATTGTAAATAGATACAAGTGTGAAGGACCTTAGAGTTCCCGTCCATGGTGGATTGGAGGAACTTGCTAGAGGAGAAGGAGCTTCACGAGGAGCAAAAGCTTAAATAAGGAAGGAAATCAATATTATGATAGATTTTCATTAATCTTGTTCTTTGTATTTTGTTTCTTTTGTTGCTCTTTTCTGTCTTTTTTAGATTCATGTTAAAGAGCCTCAAAGTACCCTCATAGTAATCGTAAGAACATTTGCACAATCTTAAAATACTTAAATTTTTCGTAAATAACTTAGAAAACCTAAATATGTTTCAGATAGCTTTTTCAGAAGTCTAATATGATAATTAGACGTCAAATAGTGAACTTTAAGACGTCTGAATGTTGTGTGAGACGTCCAATCATTTAGAGCTGGTCTTAGAATTTTTTGTCTGCTGATTTCAGACGACCGACTCTTAGTCCAGATGTCTTATTAGACGTCTGATGACTTGACCAGACATCCAATTAAATGAACGTTGGCTTAGAAAATGATCGTTAAAGTTTTGACCTTTGATCTTTTATCAGATGTCTGATATGTAGCCGTTTTGCTTCGATTGACCCTTAATCTCTTTTCTAGATGAATATAGCCATTTGGATATCGGGAAATCAATTCACACAGTTATCTAGGTTTCCAGATGTCCAGACCTAGTGCCAGACGTCCTATACGTCGTCTGATTGATTTATACTAGAACCTTGTTTAGGTCTGATGAAAGTCAGTAAGGAAACCCGTCTAGTATTAAATGTCTGATCTAGTTTTCAGACGTCTTAAACACGACTTTACAGACGTTTGATTTTTTTCCCAAACGTCTGATGACTCTGTCAAAATCATTAATGATTCTGATTACGGCCTATTCTGCCTTGGGATAATTTCCAATGGCTATGGAAGCCTTCCAAGGCCTTCTAAAACCTTCCCAGGCCCTCTATACATAGAGGAGTACCCTTGCCTTGAAAATAAAAAATCTTGTAACACTACTTTCACATTCCTTTGTGTCATTAAGAAGAAATCATCAAGACAAGAAGTGATCTTGCTCTCTAAACTCCATCCAACAAATCCGAGAGTGTTGCTACTCTGTCGAGATCACACCTACGTTCTTCCATCTAAGGGAAGTCTCTTTTGCCTATAGAAGCTAAGTTTAGGATTTATCTTTGTAGCTCTATAAGGTTGCTTTGTAATTTTACTTTGTAAATTGGTTGGGTATTCGCATTACAAATTCCTGTCTCCTTCGTAAGATAAAAACCTTCTCGTGAAGAGAAATGGTTTGAGGTAAACTACCATCGTATAAGTAGTGTGGTTGTAAGAGGTTGTACTATCTTTATTTAAGTGGTACATTAGTGAATTTGATTGACTCGGTCGATCGGGAAATCTTAAGTCGAGAGACTTAGGTGATTGTTTTTACTCGATTTTGGATTTCCACCTAAAAATACCTATGTATCTTATGTGATTGCATTTTGTGAGATTAAATTTTATTTATTTCCGCATCAATTTTATATTCCACAAATCTCATCCCCTCCCGTAGGAATCTTTAGTAAGTCCCACCGCAGTAAAAAAAATCACATCACTTTAAAGTAAAACGCGTAGATGATAAATAACTTTACACTGATGATAAATTATTCTAGGTGACTTTCTATTGATGCAAAATGATTTTGCATCGGTGATAAATTATTCTAAGTTATCTTAATTTGTATCGGTGAAATTTCATTTTGTATTGGTACAAAATTATTTTAAGGATTGTTTCACTTGTGGAAAGTAATTTTGATCTATGGGTTTAGGATTTAGGGTTTAAGGTTTAGGTTTATGGAAAGTGATTTCATGTATAAGAAGTGATTTTTTACCATGGGGTTTAAGGTTAAACCTTAAACACTAAAGACTAAACACCTAAACCTTAAGGTGGCAAAGTCACATTTCAAGTGTAAAATCATTTGTGAAGAAACACTTGGAATTTAATTTTATACCGGTATAATTTTACTTTGCATTGGTACAAAATAATATTGTACCTGTGTAAAATAAGATTGAACTAGTGTAAAGTAATTTGAAGTAAGATTGCATCAGTGTAAAATTATTTGAAAGGTGAAAAATGATTTTACACCGGTATAAAATAATATTGTATCAGTATAAAATGATTTTATACTGATGTAAAGTATTTTAATGATAATTTAAGTGATTTATACTCATACAAAGATGATTTATTATTAATTTTAATAATAATAGACTCTAATATGTATTAAATTTTTTATATAAAAGATATAGTAAATGAAGGCCGCACACATATTAACATACGTTAATTTTTATATTTTTCAATTTGCATCCTCAAATTTAAAGAAAATGTGATAATGTTAATTATGAATTAAATACTATTGGTGATATGTGAATTAAATACTATTGGTCTTTTACTTAAATTGTTGTGTTTCTGTCAATAAATATACTGCATGTCATATTAAAGAAGAGATCACCTAAGGCTAAGTTTCTCGTCCTCCAATGGAATAAGTAGAAGTAAATTGGGGAGCATGTTTAGCTAGAAGAATGAAATAAGATAAAATGAGTGATATATTAATATAATATTACTAAATAATATTTTAATATTATAATGTGAATGTAAAAGAGGTTGATATAATACAATGAATATGTATTAATAAGTATATTATGTTAGGATAGATAGATTTTAATATATATATATATATATATATATATATATATATATATATATATATTGAATGAGATTGATTATATATTTTGAGTAGGAGAGTTAGTTTATTTTTTAGGTATATCTTCAATTTTGAGATATCTCTTACTTTCTCCCACCACTAAACGGGTACCTAAGGATAAATTTATTTTGAAAGAAATTTACCTCCAAGACAAAATAAGCGCACTTTTTTCCGAGCCTAAGGATCACTCAATCACAAAATTTCATGGTAATTCCAAGGGCTCAAAGTCTTTGAAGTTCTTAGAAATTTTAATTCTTTTATTTATGATTCTAGTTCTCTCTCTTTCCCATCTTTCCTGCCTTTGGAAGGTTTCCGGGACCAAAGGGTGTTAATATCACGTAGATAAAAAGGATGGCCGTGCCATTGATGCATGTAATTAGACAGATATAAGCCTAATGGGGGCTATTTAGGGGATGGATGGGGTATAGGGAGGGATATGAGGTTTTTAATGTTTTGTCTCTTTTCGCAACGGTTGGAAGGTGCACATATGCTCTCTCTCCATCTCTATAATCTCTGCCATAGCGATCATTTTGATGATTACACTGCCACACGATCAGAGTTTGTTCCCCTCTTGTTCCTTGTTCCATCACACGTTTTTCCACGGATGGATAGATAGATAGGTAGATAGATGGAGAGAGAGAGAGAGAGAGAGAGAGAGAGAGAGATATGGAATTTTGTGGTCATGTTGGAAACTCGCGGGATTTGGGCCACCTCCATATTTTTTATCTTGTCAATTTGTATGTATGTCCTCTTCATGGATAAAACTCACAAAAAGATATAGTTTTTTTCGTGAACATTATTTGTTTGGAGAAATAAGCATCTTACGTTGCTGATGTTGCTTATCTTTTCTTTCATGGGCATAATAAAAAAAGAAAATTGTTACTAGCTCTGTCAATCTCTCGGTGGCACTGCCGATCATTCCTTCTCTTGTGGGGGCTCAGGAGTCGCATACTTCATTGTGAGGCTTATCTTACATCAACTTGCTTTTCATGTTTAATGTTGTAAATCAAAGGAGATGCTCGATACTTTATTATATCCTCCTTATTTTAGAATCTATATACCTGTATTTGAGGAATCGCTCAAACGAGCTATTCTTCATGCATGCTTTTCCAAGGTTTCGAGGAAAGAAACAAATCAATAGGATTCCCCCAAATCTTCCCTTCGTAAGTAGTCAAATAAAATTATGTCCTTTTCCATTTTTTAGTTCACCATGCACCTCATATCTTAATTCTCCAAGCAACTACAAGTTCATTAAGGATATGCTAGGTAAGAGAAAATAATTAAAAGAATATAAAATGAATGATGAAATAAATATATTTTAATATTTGAATGTTAAGTTAGAATAAAATTATTTTATAGAAGAAGTGAGATAATTTTGTATCAGAATAACTTTTCTTAAATTCAATGTAAATTACAGATAGATTAAGTAATGGATAAATATAGGTTAGCTTACTTAAACCCACCTGTCAAATAAATTCTAATAGGTCATGGGGGGAATGCATTTGCTTGGCTTGGCAAATATATTGGATATCAATGCATATTTTCCTCTCAATTATGTTTGGCACCCTTGTGGGCATGTAATAAATTTGGATCCATGTGAGCATGCAGACATGGCGGGAATAGTTGGGAGGGGGGTGCGGGGGTGTGTTTAGGGTTTGGAAACCGACGTTTGGGGTTCACATGGACTTGTCTGGCTTTAGGGCCTCTTCGTAGGGAAAGAATAGGGCAGAGGAGATGGACAAGGGTTCCTTTTATTTGAGTTAGATGTAAAGAAGGTTCGTTTTATTGTACCTTGCAAGTCAGGGAGAGAGAGACAAAAGGAAAAGAAAGCCTTATAAGTAGCGACAGAGATGGGAGTTTAAAGGTCGGAGGTCTCATCACTTCATGGCTTGTATGTGAATGCTTCACCAAAAATAAGTCTCTTAAATTCACCTTAAGTGCCATGCTACCTTTATAGATATCCAAATATGAGATGGTGACAGCGACTGGAGTAAGATGCTCTCGTTATCTCCTATTCTTTTTCAAATTCATCTTATCTCGTAAAAAATTTGGATGATGCAATGGTACTTGATAGATGCTTTATTGGTTTGTTGGAGCTTCAGATGGACAAAAATACATGTTAAAGCTGAAGAAACAAACCTCATCTTGATATGCTGTCAAGAGATTAGCTTAGTGACAGAGTACCTCGTTAGCATTCAAAAGAATGTGAGATCAAATTTCATATTTAATCGTATTTATCTTCTTAAAAGAAAGAAAAAATTAATTCTTTTAATTGAAAAAGAAAAAATGGTGAACTATATATGATAGAAGGACGTGCACTTTTTCCACCTCAAAGTGACTTTCCTCGAAACCACATGCTTTCGATTTCTCCAATGGAGTAATTAAGCAATCAATAATGGGAATAAAAAGGAGGGGTCTCTCCCTGCAACACCTATGCCCCATAGAGGAACGCAAGCTGAGTGAGCTAGTGAGAAACATATGCTTAATTATATATAATAATTATAATTGCATCCGTGTATCCTTTCCCCGATGACTTGCATGCATGCGACGGCTCGCACGAGTGTCTTTAAACCCTAATTAAAACGCCCGCACGCATTCTTATGCTAATATTGAGAGGGAAGAAACACACATGTTGAAATCCCACCAGTGTTTGGAGAGCCTGGTGGCCCAATGGTTAAAGCCGACATCGGTAGAGTATCGTATTTTTATGCAAAATATTGATATGAAAATTACACTCTTAAGTTTAAAGATCCTACAAAGAAAAAACGTAAAGTGCCAATAACTTAATTTTTATCAGATATTCTACTTCCTGGTCCCATCCCTATGTAATAAGAACTTGGAATTTCCTCTCTCTGTTGTTTTTCCTCATTTGAGTTGTTTGTGACCTAAAAAACCTTGACCTTCTTACAAATAATAGAACCATACATAGGTGATAACGTCGATTTTACTTCTAATTTGATAGGTTTCATTTTGTAGGTTGCATTTGGAATATATTTCGAATCGCTCGAAGGTCAAGCACGGTGGTGGGAAACTAATGTTATATTGGAGGTTCAAGGAGAGAAATAGAAATCACAAGGGGTATTAAAATATTTACGTTATCAGACATGGGAAAACTAGTAAAGTGAGACTCTTGCTTGTAGCCTTAATTTTTGTCGTAATTTTTTGTTGTTAAAATTAACTATCAATTTTATTTTTAGAATTGATAATATCAAAGTTGATTTTTGAGACTTATTGGGCCAAGAATTGTTGAAGCTAAAAAAAAAAAAAAAGTATTTTTGCATACTTTGTGCATCCACTACAGGAATGATGAAGGCCTTCTCTATGCAGACGTTGGCCATTGACAATTGACTGGCTGTAGTGGCGATGGGTGTTGTCGGTGAGGCGGAGGAAAGGTGTGGTGGAGGCAGTAGTGGAGGAAAACGAGGAGGATGGGGAGGAGAATAATGAAGGTCGGCGGAATGAATTGAACCTTTTGGGTTTGGAGATTCTCGGGGAAAAGGGGAGGGTTTCTCATATTTTGGTTATTTTTCTTTTTAGGCAACATTTCAAGGTGATCAAGTGGATGATGTTTAATAAGCAAACGTCGAAATAGGCTAAGTGTGCACGAAAGAAGTGCGGCTGCTCTATTTTGGGAATGTTAAATTTTTTAATGACAACCTAACTAATGATGATATTAAACATTAAATGTCACCTAAGGTATTTTTTTTTGTCGTAGTAATCATTGCAAAAGGAGGGTAGTCATCAATATTATTCTTTTCCTAATAAGTACTTGAGTGATTATAATGGTGGTAGCATAGATGAATCCACTCTTAATTACATTTCAAAACTTCTCTATTTAGTTGCTAGACAACTAAAACTCTACTAGTTAATTAGATACAAACTAAACTCATCTCTAGGTCATCCTCAACCTCTCAATTAATTAAGTAGTAAGGGGTTCCCAAAGTTCACTAGTCAGAGTTTCTTGATTTGCATGCATCTACTGTCCTTAAACTTCACTCCAAACCATGTTGAGGCCCTTTCCTAGATTTTTGGTGTCATTTTGTTCATTGAGTTCCTTTTCAAGGCAATCTTTTGCCATAAATCTAAGAAATTTGCAATCAGATCTTGGGTCCTGATGGTTTTAATGCTCAATTTTTCTCTCACTTTTGGGACCTGGTCAAGTCGGATGTTGTTGAGGCTATCACTTACTTTTTTTATCTCTAAATCTACTCTTAGGGCCTTCAACAACATTTTCATCTCCTTAGTCCCCAAAACTCCTGTTGCCTTGGACCTCTCCCATTATCGTCCGATTAGTCTCTATAATGTCGTCTACAAGATTGCTTCTGAAATTCTAGCCAATCGTCTCTGTCTCCTCCTTCACAAAATCATTTCCCCGAAGCAGATTGGTTTCATCAAAGATAGACCTATCTACGTTCACATTGCTTCTACTTTCAAGCTTTTGCAACGTATTGATCGCAAATCTTTTGGGTTCAATGTCATTGTCCAGTTGGATCTGGAAAAAACTTTTGATCAGGTTGAGTGGAGCGTCCTCTTCAAAGTTCTTCACCGCTTTGGCTTCTCTTTTGACAATATCTCTCTTATTAAAGCCTTCGTGCAGCACAAAAGCTCCTTTGTTTTGGTGGATGGGAGCTCTTCGAAATTTTTCCCTGTCACTCACTGTCTTAGGCAAGAAGATCCTATCTCTCATCTTCTCTTTAATATTTTCATGGAGCCTTTTATTCGTGGGATCAAGGAGCTAGCCTCTTTTGGTAACATTCATCCCTACTAGGTTAAAAGAGGTGTCTCTGCCCCCCCTACCCTTCTTTATGTAGATCATATTATTATCTTTACTAATGGTAACCTCTTGTTAAGACCCGTGCTATCAAAGCCCTTTAAGACGTCTGGGACTTGGGCCAAATGTCTGGTCAGACGTCTGGACAGCTTCCCAGACGTCTGGAAATCAATTTTTGTGTGCGTACGTCCTCGAGTCTGTGAGCGTGCCGCACGCAGACTGAGCTCAGCCGCATTTCTTCTCTTTCTCTTCCCCTCGTCGACTGCAGAACCCTAACCCACGCCTACTTATACCCCCCTCCTCTCCCTCACGCCACCCCACTCCCATCCACCTTCTCCTTCCTCTAGTGAGAGCGAGAGCGGCGAGTGCAGTCGAGTGTAGCGGCGGAGAGGAGTAGCGAGAGAAGGGAAGAGAGGAGAGCGCGCGAGCCGTGAGAGAGCTCGCTGGAGAATCTCACGGCTGGTCGGCGTGCACAGGGCGGAGAGGTGTGTCAGGGAAGTCCTCCCTGACACTGCTGCAGCTAGAGCAGCGGGCGAGCGAGCACGGTGATAACGGTTTGGTAGGGCTGTTCGGTTTGTTTACGTTTGTATACTTTAAATTACAGTCGTTGTAGTAATAAAATAACTACCAGGTTATCATTACAAAATTTTTTACTCGGAAATGGTTTTCCTGAGGTCGAACTCAGGGAGCTACTGGAATTATAGAACTACAAAGGTTCTCTATTAGATTACAAAAATAAGAGGGAGAGAGAGAGAGAGAGTGAGAGAGAGTGAGACAGTCTGTCTTGGCTTCTTCTTCTTCTCTTCTTCTTCTCTTTCTATCTTTCTTCTTCTTTCTGCTGCTCTCCTTTTCTTCTTCTTTCTCTTCTTCTCTGCTCACGGTTGTGTCTTCTCTCTTCTTTTCTTCCGCAGAGTTCTTCTTCTTCTTCTTCTTTTCTTCTGTTCTTCTCTTTCTTTTGCTCTGGCGGCTATGTCTTCTTCCCTCTTTTTCTTCTTCTTCTTCTTTTTCTTCAGCCTTCTTTCTTTCTTTTCTTGCTTTATCTCCTTTGGCCGCTGCTCAACCGTCGTCTGATGCAGTGGTCAGACGACTTAACTGTAGGTTTGCAACAATGCTTCTCTTCTTCTCCTGTTTCTTCTCTCTTGCTTCTCTTTCTTCTTCTCTGCTTCTTCTTTTTCCTCTCTGCCCTGAGCGGCTAAGGCTTCGGCCGCCTTCCTTCCTTCTTTTCCTTCCTTCTCCTTCTGCTCCTACACGCTCACACAAGGATTAGAAAGCAAAACCTACCCCTCTACCCTTCCCCGCGTCTCTCTCTCTCTCAGATTTCTCTCATAGGATCGCTCTCCCAGAGCCGGATATTCAGGTATGGGTATCGCGCCCGGGACCAGGCCCACCGGCGTGCGATGGTAGGCGAGGAGTGCGTGGGTTAAGGTAATCGGATCCGGCCCAGACCTGTGGGGCGTGAGCGCGGGCGAGGGCGAGCGCGTGGCATGCGTGAGGGACCTGACCCCTGTGTTCGAAGGCAAATAGCCTAGAACACTTTTCAAATTTATGTGCGGGCGTTTAGCCACGCACTTCCAAGGTGGGACTAAAGTCCCACCTCCCAGATTGGCGCCTGCAACTGAGGAAGCTGTAGGCAATTGCAGCAGTGTGCGAGGCCTTTGCCCCAGCTGCAGTCCTGGGATGCTTCGCGGAGGTAAACCACGCGTCCTGGGGCATGAGCCTGGGCGAGAGAGCACCTGCAGTTGCAGGTGAAGGAGCTTCAGTAGCTCGGCAATGGCGGTGAAGGGGCGTCAACCTGAAAACAAGAATACGGCCTCTCGGCCCAATCAGAGGATGTAGGGAGCTTCGCCGGAGTGCGGCGAAGGCAGTGCGGGTGGTGGTGAGGCGTGAGGCGGCGTATGGTGGTAGCCCTAGGTTGGACTGTGGTCGGAGAGATGGGTTTGTTTGGGGGGTCGTTGGGTGGCGTTTGGCAGCGAATGGGAAGGGGGGATCTGTTGAGTGGAGTGAGGGGAAGCTTTTGGGGTAGTCGGCAAGGGGTGAGAAGGTCTGTGGAGGTGGGATGAGCTCGCTGGAGAGGGTGGTCGGAGACGGAGCAGGCGGAGATGGAAGTCGTGTGCGGTGGGGCGAAAAGATAAATTGAGAGAGGGAAAATGTAAGGGAGGAGGAGAGGAAGCTATTTTCCTAGGTTTTGGATGAAGGGGGAGGGCGGAGCCACCGGCTCGTACCTGCCAGAGCTGGGGAAGAAAGGGCCCTGGAGGAGGAGTGCGGCGATGAGGAAACAGGCGGAGGGTGCCGGCAGGTGCAGCACGGCACAGACGAGAGGGCTAGGAGAACCCTGTTGCAGGTAAGGTGGTAGAGCGACGAGGAGGAAGAGGAGGGAGCCACTGGAAGCTGCGGGCCGTCTGATGGAGGAGGAGGGGATGAAGTGCGGGGGTGTTCTCCGTCAAAGAGAGCTTGCTGAAGCCGGTAGGGGGTAAGGGTTCTTATAAAGGGGCTGGCGTAGAGGGAGGAGCGGGCTGGAGACGTGCCAGCCTCGCCGGAACGTGGCTAGAAGGGGCACCCATACCTTCCGCACGTTTGCACGAAAGGTATGTGGTGATGGCCAACCGCGGTGCTGCTTGGTGCCTTTATGTTTATTAGAGTACAGTCGTTATAGTATAAGATGAGACAGCTACAGTTGTCATTACCATACAAATTTTTTTACTCGGAAATAGTTTTCCCGAGGTCGAACTAAGGGAGCTACTGGAATTCTAGAAGTACAAAGTTCCTCTATTGAATTACAAAAATAAGAGAGAGAGGGAGAGGTTTTTTGTCTTGGCTTTTTCTTCTTCTCTTCTTCTCTTTTTCTGCTCGTCTCTGTCTTCTTCTTCTCTTCTTTCTTCTTTTCTTCCTTTTCCTTTCTCTCTTTACTGGTCTTCTTCTTCCTTGGCTCTGTTTGCCTTCAATTCCTCTTCTTCTTTTGCTTGTCTTCTATTTCTTTTCTTCTTCAGTTCTTCTTCTTTTTCTCGTCTCTGTCTTCTGCTCTTCAGCTGCAAGGTCTTCTCTTTCTTCCTTCTTCTCTTTTCTTTCTCTTTTCTTCAGCTGCAGAGCCTTCTTCTTTCCTTCTTCTTCTTCTTCCTTGGTCTTCTGCTTTAGCTCCTCTAAAGGTTTATCTGTTGTCTGATGTCGCAATCAGACGACTTAAACGGCGGTCTGCTACAGTGCTTCCCCTCTTTTTCTTCCTTCGCTATTTCTTCTTCTTCTCTTCTTTGGCGAGCCTTCTTCTTCCTCTGCTTCTTCTCTTCTCCTTCCTGCGGCCAAGTGCTGAGCCTTTCTCCTTCAGTGCTCCTATCCTGCACACAAGGGGGAAGCAAAACCTATCCCTTCCCTCTACCCGCACGTCTCTCTCTCTCTGTAAACCGCTCATAGGAAGCTCTCCCAAAGCTGGGTTATCGGGTCGGGTAGTGTACTCGTGACCAGGCACATCGGCGTGGGTGGTGCGCGAGGAGTGCAGGGTAAACGGTTCAGCCAGGTCCGCGTGGCGTGGGTCGCGGACGAGGCGGGCGAGTGGGCGAGGGGACCTCACCCCGTGTTTTGAGGCGTTAAGGTAAAAACACAAAATCAATTTAAATGGGTGCGGCGCTTCGAAATCTTAAGATGTGGGACTAAACTTTGTTCCTTCTCGCGCGCGCCCGCAAGAAGAACGCGACCTTGCCTCAGCAGCTGCGTCCTCGTTTCCCCTCGCATGCCAGCTACCTGCCTTCACCCGATTCCCCCCAATTCGCATCAGCTGGAGATCTGACGCTCTGAGGCCTGGAGCTCGCTTGGAAGCTCCTTGCGTCGTCGCCAATGGCGGCCGGGGCAGCAGGTCTATCTAACACAAATAGGGCCTCTCGACCTAATTAGACCACAGGGGAACCTTCGCCGTCGCACGACGAAGGTGGTGTGAGGTGCAGCAGGCCACAGGACGGCCTAGGCGTGCGTGCCTAGGTCGTTCTGTGGCCGAAAAAATGGGTTTGATTAGGGGAGTGTTGTGGAGGTGTGGAGTGGCAGTGGAGGGGCGGAGGGTGTTTGGTGAGGTGAGGCGAAGCTTTTGGTGCAGTTGGCGAGTCGTATGGGGTTGTGGGATGACGGGGACGACTCGCCGGAGAGTGGTCGGAGGTGGGGAAGATGAGGGTGGTCAGGCGTGGTCGTAGGGCAATCGAGTAAAACAGATTGGGGAAAAGAAAGAGGGGAAGAAGGGGAGTAAATGTAACCTACCTACAGGGACGAAGGGGGGAGGGCGGAGCCACCGGCTCGTACCTGCCGGAGCTGGAGAAGAAGAACCCAGGGGGAGAGAGCGGCGACGAGGAAATGGGCAGGGAGGCACGCGCTTGGTACGGCGCGACGCGGGAAGATGAGACAAAGCAAACTCTGCTGCTGGTATTGCAGCAGAGCGACGAGAAGGAGGAGGAGTGGCCACTGGAGCTAGTGGGTTTCCTATCGAAGTGGGGAGAGAGGAAGGGTTGGGGGTTTCTCCGTCAAGACCAGGCTGGGAGAATCGGCTGGCGATGCTGGTCTTTATAAAGGCGGTGGCGGAGGGTCGGACGCAGGGAGGCGACGTGCATCCCTCGCCGGAGTATGGTCGGAGACGAGACCCATACCTTCCGCGCATTCGCACAGAAGGTGTGGGCGTCGTCAGGTGGCATGGCTGAGACCCTGCGACAGCAGACGTCGCAGGGAACTTCGCGTTTACTTTGCAGGACGCCTCCCTCACCTTACGCGGCGCCATTCTCCGCGCAAAGTCATCGGAGCATGGTGCTGCACAGAGACTTGCAGGAGGGACCAAAATGAAAAGAACGACGAGGAAATTAGGGGCCAAAATGCAAGGATTTTGAAAGTTGAGGGTCAAAAAGTAAATGATGAGGACCAAATTGCAAAGTTGGTCAAGGAGGTCTCTTCTTAAGCTCAAGCTTTTATGCAAGACTAAATTGGACCTAAGGATTTTAATGGTGAATTTTGTTTCTAGGTCAGACCATGTTTGACCAGCCAATTTACTTAACAACCCAAATTAAATCATTAATTGGGCATGGTTCTCAATGTAGGTCAAAATGGGTTTCTAAGGTCAAATTGAAGGTTCTAAACCCTAGAGATTATTTTTATATGAATTTTAGAGGGTTTAGTTGATTTTAACCCTACCTCGAACCTCGTGAATTGAAGTAAGTTTGTTTTAGGGTTACAGAACGTCACTTAATTCCTTGGAGTTGCTGTAGCCCTTGTTAAGTCAGATCATCCCACTTTCCTTCTTATTAGGTTAGTTTGACCTGTGTTTGGATCCTTAATTACCTTGTTTGCAAATTGTGTTAATGAAATTACATTTTTACTCCTTATGACTTGTTTTCTTTTTGAACTCAGAATTATCTGAGTTAAGCCTTTTTTTGAGTAATGTAGGAGCTTTTTCTTGGATATCTAGGTTAAATTGTGCTAGCTAGGGTTCATGATGAGGTTCTCATCAGTATGGGGGCCGGCAGGGAGCATGGTTGGGTCCCTGCGACAGAGGACGTCGCAGGGAACCCCACGTCTCTTTTGTAGGGCGGTCACCCCTCTCTGCGCGGCGCCATGCTCCGTGCAAAGTCGCTGGAGCATGGTGTTGCGTAGAGTTTTACAGAAGGGACCATTTTGCAAAGAACGAAGAAAAATTTGAGGGCCAAAATGCAAGAGTTTCGGAAGATAAGGGTCAAGAAGTAAATGAAGAGGACCAAATTGCAAAGTCGGTCAAGGAGGTCTCTTCTTAGGCTCTAGTTTTTATACACGATTAATTTGAACCTAAGGATTTTTGGTGAATTTTATTTCTAGGTTGGACCATGTTTGACCGACCAATTTACGTAAAAACCTAGATTAAGTCATTAATTGGGCATGGTTCTCTTTGTAGGTCAAAATGGGTTTCTAAGGCCAAATTGAAAGTTCTAAAACTAGAGATTATTTTTCTATGAATTTTAGAGTGTTTAGTTGATTTTTATCCTGCCTCGAACCTCCAAAATTGAAGTGGATTTGTTTTAAGTTTACAAAATATCATTTAATTTCTTGAAGTTGCTATAACCCTTTTTAGATCAGATCATCCCACTTTCCTTCTTATTAGGCTTGTTTGACCTGTGTTTGGACCCTTAATTACCCTGTTTGTAAATTGCGTTGGTGAAATTACAGTTTTACCCCTTATGATTTATTTTCTTCTTAAACTCAAAATTCTCTAAGTTAAGCCTTTCTTTGGGTTATGTAGGAGCTTTTTCTTACATATCTGGGTTAGATTGTGCTAGTTAGGGTTCATGATGAGGTTCTCATCACACAGCGTGGCCGCGCGCAGCACGAAGAAGACGAAGGAGCTTCTGATTCTAGGATTTTTCCTAGAATCAGATGTCTGGATCTATATCCAGACGACGCGGACGACGTTTGGAGGAGGCTCCAGACGACTGAGAGGTACGTCCTGCGCCCTATGCCTCCCTTTGCGGATACGGCCATGTAGGCCATTCCGCCGAGGCTCTGATACGTACCGTATTGAGGAGATTACGTTGCGCGTGCAGGATTCACTTCGGGAAGGCATGGGACACGCCCTCCCACGTAGTTCAGACATCTGGGTGAAGCACTAGAAGGCGGGGAGCGTCTCCAGACGTCCGGAGAGGTGGTCGGATGTCTGGAACTAGGTTTAGACGGTTCAGAAGGATCCCTGGACGTCTAAGGAGCAACGCGGAGTGAGGTATGATTCTAGACTTCTTTTAAGATGTCTGGAAGGTGTTCCAGACGTCTGATTTGAGTCAGGATTGTCGTTTTTGACCCGTTTAGGGTCCTTTTGAGGTTTGATTTCCGTAATTAAGATTACGTTCTTCTTTGTATAAGTTCCTTTACTTGTTGGAATGCTTTTATCATGTTCTGAGTGGTTTCTTGTGGTTGATCCTTGTGTTAGGACCTCGTTCTGTTGCGGGTTTGGGGGTTGCGGAGGCATGTGGACCTGCCGATCAAGCTCCCATTACTCCTGTTTTGTGGGTAGAGTGGCTTTCCCTAGTTAATTACAACATGAATGCACTCTGGAATGAATATTCGATCCTAGGGTATGGCATGAATCCTAGGACTAGAAACGCTGGATTGAATATTAGATCCTAGAGTATGGCATGAATCCTAGGCTAGAAACACTAGAATAGTTGTATGGAATGCTTGGATTGCAGTCTTGGACGAGTAAATAAAATAATAACCCTTGCTTGTAATTGGATAACAGCTGCCTGTAAAATGTAAAGTACTATTGTTAGCAACTGTTACATGTAAATTCCTGTTGTTGCAATTAAAGACGAGCTACCTGTATATGATTGGGAAATGAAAGATTGAATGTTGGAAACACGAGCTACCTACGAAATAAATTGGAAATAATGAAACCTAGTATGGCTTGGTCTGGAAAACATGAGCATGAACCCTACGGGGAATTAGGAGTAGAGCTCCTAGAAAATAAATGGAATGGAACGGGAAATGAGGATGGGGAAGTGAGCTGACCCTTGAGTACAAAGTACCAAGGAGAGCGACTGTCCCCCTGTTTAGTGCAGAGCGGAGCTACCTACCTTAGGGTTGGGACTCGGGGTTAGGACTGGCCACTTTGTACCGACTCTGTGGCCCTCACGTACATAGTACCGGTGAGAGCTTCTAGTGTAAGGAGAGAGCTAGCCACCCCACGGGACCCGGGGTTCAGCTAGCCGTCCTACACCGACTTGTTAGGCCCACTGGGCAAACTAGGGTAGTCAGGAGAGGGTGTGTGGACTGTGGAGAGGCGAGACCCCTGTTACTGAGAGGGCTATGCCCTATACAGGTTCCGTGCTGTGCTTTGGAGCGGACCCGTGAATGGAAATGACTGACCACGTGCTAATGCGGGGTAGCTACCTGTACGTTTATCGCACGTGCCGTAGTCACCGTTACGTCTGTCAGCGACCTTGGGGTGGTTGACCGAGTGTAGGAAAACCACGGGGGACTCTCCCAGCCAGGAGAGCACCACGTGCTACTTCTACTCTTCGAAAAAGATTGCAATCAAGATCGTTCCCACGAGGAACATTCGAGATCAAGAAAAAGACCTGATAAATAAGCCAAGTGATGAAAGAAAGAATAATTAGTTAAATAAAGAAAGAAATTGAAACAACAGTTACCTGTCCACCTTTACTATTTTTAGTTAGCTGGTTGCCACTCTACTCAACGTTCGCTGACGTGTTGTACTCATAACCTTTTTCAGGTTCAGGTGTTGAGCAGCCAGAGCCTACGGTTGCAGAGGGTGCTGGGTCTAATAGAGCCCAGTAGTTGTACCTTTTTGTTGTACCCCGTTCTGTTGTAGTGAGTATTTTTGTTACACTTTTGTACTCTTTTATTGTAAACTTTATATTCCTGTACCTGTTTGAATTCTCTACTGTTGTGTGGTGTGTATTGTAATAGTTTACTTCTTTACTGCTGTACTTTTGTTACTGTTAGTTGCTTGCATGGTGAATGTGGCTTATTTTACTGCTTTTTGGTTACTTTCTCGTTGGACGACTGGATCTTAGGATCAGTCGAGTCGGTTCGGTCACGTGTCCTGTAGGGATTCGGGAACCGGGTTGTAAAAGATGGTATTGGATCAAAGTCGTTCCGAGAAGTGAACTAACTAGCTGGAAAGTAACCAATTCACGTGCTTGTAACTAGAGTAACTACCACAACGTACCTTTTGACATCTGTTCTGGGGTTCTTTCGTTGAATGTTAGTTAGAATTGACGTCTCTTCTGTTCTGTGTCTGCGTCTCCTTGTAGAAGATGCCTCGACGAGGAGGTAGCGAGGTGGGTCACTGGTACAAGTTACCAGTCGGTAGCATGTTCGCGACCCGCGGAGATGGCGAGATTTGCGGCACAGACCCTGGTCGGGTGTGTTTCGCGTGTTTAGAAATTGAGGTTACAGGTAACCTGTCGTCGTAGTTGAAAAACACGTCGATCAAATAAAATTTATACTGAAACTCCAAGGGAGTCTCGGGTCGAACACAGGGAGGCGACGTTTACTTTACTTGAAAGCCACGCTTCAATTCATTCCTTTAGTATTTTAGGGTTTTGTTATTTTTTTGTGTTTTTGAAATAAAAGACAAGCAAATGAATCACAAGATAGAGATGTGGAACGAAAATGGTATATATATCAATCCAATGTCTATTACAATCTACTATGAAAGCATAAAAAGAGAGGGAGGTGAGAGGAAATCTTGCGAATCGGCTGTTCGGTGAGACGATGGCGCCTGGTGGAAGCTTGGACGAAGGAGGTGAGGAGCGAGAGGACGGAGGTGAGATGTTGGAGGACGTCGGGTTGAGGAAAGCTTTGGCGTAGCTCCGGAATGGAGGTGAGAAGACGGAGTTGATCTGCTACCGAAATGGAGGTGAGAGGATAGCTCCAAGGTGACCTATGAAGGGAGATGGGAAGTTGGAGGAATATTTGGTGGGGCAGAGGTTCGCTACACTAATTGGCACCTTGGAAGCTTGAGAACAAGCTATAATGGAGCATTGGTAGGCTTGCTAGAGCTTAGGAGTAGGTGGGAGTAGAGTAGGTAGAGATGGCTTGGAAGGGAGGGGGTATAGGTCCTTTTATAGTGGTGGAGAAGAGGCAAAAATCGTATCTGGGTCTTTACTGACGTCCACAAACGTTGCTGGAGCTGTCGCTGAAGATCCGCCCTTCAAATGTTCTTGCTGGCGTGCATAGGCCTTTAATGACGTCCATAAACGTCGCTACAGCTGTCGTTGAAGATTCGACTATTAAATCCTCTTGCTGGCGTGCACAGACCATTAGTGACAGCTGCAAACGTCACTAAAGGTGCATCGCTGAAGATCCGCGTGCCTCCCTGCTGGCGTGCGCTCCACTGGCGCTGTGCGCTTCGCACACCTGTGTTGCGCGCGTGCTGGCATGTGCTGGCATGCGCGTACACGTATGCTGTGCTTGCGTTGGCACTGCTGAGCGGTTGTTGCTGAGTGGCCGGCGAAATTAGAAATTGGGGGGGCTGCGGGGATTTGAACCCGCGCCCCTCCTTTACAAGCCAGCGTTAGCACCATTGCGACAACCCTCCCCTTGTGTCGCGTGGAGTGGTTTGGTGCGTCTGCCTCCTAGCTGTTGGATCTTGATCCAGCAGCTTGGATTGAAGGGTGTGGATGAAGAAGGAGTTGGGCAGTGCTGCTGGCCAGTGTTAGGCGGTTTGGATGGTGCCACGTGACGCCATCTGGGCCATCCATCTTCTTCTTCTTGTAGAGGGTGCTATGGTGCTCAGATCAAGATGATTCCCGCAACGCCGAACTGCGATCGTCGCTCCGAATCCATCCGTACGGTCGGATTTTCCATCCGAAACCCATATGGATGTCGCATTGCCCCCTGGCCGTTGATCTTCCTCGAGCTTAATGTGATGCTACGGGACTCCGATCTAGACGATTTCAGAGGCGTTAGTCTCTGATCGTCGTCCCGATCAGATCCGTATGGTTTGATCGTCCATCCGAGGCTTTGAAATAAATCCTCTTTTCTCTTGACCATAAAAAGAACCTAATTAACCTAAAATACAAACAACTACTCTAAATGCAGAATGATGCATGCTATGCGATATTTATGTTATGATATGCAGTGCTAAGCCTAGGAACTATCACAAATAGGCATTTTATGATGAATTTATACGTGTTTATCAGACCCCCATTCCTCCCATGATACCCGGTAGAGTGGTTTAACTTAGTTGTTAATATTTTAATAAGAACGTACTTGGTTGGAATAGTCGGATTGAACTCTAGGATATGGAATGAACCCTAGGGTAGAAATGAATGAGCTTATTTGAGATGTACTGTTTACTTGAATGCATGGTTAAGATAAATTACTAGCAAATGCCTTTAATATAATTACGAGATGCATGTTAAAATACGAGCTGCCTGTATGTAATTGAGAAATTGCCTGTGAAACCGCAAGTTGCATGTTTTGAGAATTGAATTATGAAAACATGAGCTGCCTGTATATAGATGAGGAACGAATTATGAAACATGAGATCTGGACCTGGATAAATGAGATGAATATGAGCATGAACCCTACGAGGAAGTTGGAGTACAACTCCTGTGGATGAAAGGAAATTTGGAATGTAGAAGAGAAGTGAGCTAGCCCTTGTGTACGCGGTACCAAGGAGAGCAACTATCCCATTTTAGTGTAGAGCAGAGCTAGCCTCCCTTGGGTTGAGACCCGGGGTTAGGGTTGGCTACTCTACACCGACTCCTGTTGGCCCTCGCGTATACAGTACCGAGGTGTGCTATTGGTGTAGGGAGGGAGCTAGCCATCCCACGGGGCCCGAGGTTCAGTTAGCCACCCTACATCAACTTTGTTATGCCCTTTAGGCAAACTGGGGTAGTCAGATGAGAGTGCACGAACTATGGAGGGACGAGACCCCTATTTGGTTCTGAGGGGGAAAGGCCCTATAGTATTCCGTGCTGTACTTTGGGTGTATCCGCTAGCGGAAAAGACTGACCGCGTGTCAGTGTGGGATAGCTACCCGTGCGCTTATCACGCGTGTCGTAGTCACCGCTACGTCTTGACAGTGACCTCGGGGTGGTTGACTGGGTGTAGGATTACCACGGGAGACTCTCCCGGCCAGGAGAGCACCACGTGTACCTTCTACTCTACGAAAAAGACTGCAATCAAGATCGTTCCCACGAGGAACATGCAAGATCAAGAAATACCTGGATACCTGAGAAATAAATGAACCAGAAACACATAAATAAGATAGATAGAAATGAGAAAGAACCTGTTATTGTTTTACTGTACTTGTACTTAAATAATGTAAACACTACTCTACTCAGCATTCGCTGATTCTGTCTTTTTGTAACCCTATTCAGGACAGGAGTTGAGCAACCCAAGTTTTCGGCTACAGAGGGTGTTGGGCCCAGCCGTAGTCGTTTTTCAGCTCTTTCGTTTTCTACTATTGTAGTGAGTAATGGGCACATGCTTTATTGTTCTTGTTACTTCCTGTTCCTGTACGCTTTCTATTGTTGTTGTGGTGGTATATACTATGTTTTGAGATTGTTGTTCTACTTTCTTTACTGTTTCACTCTTTTCTTCTGCTTAGTTATATTGCATGTGTGAATGTGATTTATTTTCTTGCTTTTGGTTTATTTCTCGTTGGATGACTAGGTCTTGGGATTAGCCGAGGCGAGCCGGACTTGGATCCTGTAGGGATCCCGTAACCGGGTCGTAATAGAGGAGTTGCTGTGGTCTCTGCAGGCGGAGAGGAGCACGAGGAGAAGGTTAGCAGGGAGCATTACGAAAACATTTTTCCACAATATTAGACGTCTGGGATGCTATCCAAACGTCTGGAGGAGCCTCAGGATGTCTGGAGTTGACGTCGGACGTTTGACAGCTGCAGAGTGGCGAGGTATGTCCTTTGTACGCACCTACATGCACGTACTTATGTTTTTACGTGTCGTGTTTTTAAAGCCACACGCATGCGCAGGTACAAGACGTGGGAAAGGCACGTGGCATGCCCTTCGAGGTACTTTAGGATGTCTGGAGACAGTTCCAGATATTTGACTGCACACCCAGATGACTAGAGAGAGTGTCAGACGTCTGGAATCTCCCTCAGATGGTTGCAGAGGGGTTCAAATGTCTGAGGAAGCCGCAGGAAAGCAAGGTGAGATTCTGAGGTCATTTAAGACGTCTGGGACTAGCTCCAGCCGTCTGATTGTAGTCAGTATGCACGTTTTTGGTCCGTTTAGGGCCTAAACGGAGTCAGTTTTGTGCAAACAAAGTATCGTTGGTTTTCGTTCAAGTTTCTTTATGTATTAGTGTCACTTGTGTACTATTTTGAACTCATTTGATGTGTTTGGTCAATTGTATAGGTCTCCATCCAATAAAGTATAAGGGGCCCGCGGAGACGACGGGATCTGCGATTCGAGCCTTCATTCCACCCATGTATCCCGGTAGAGTGGTTTTTCTCAATATTATGAACTAATTAATCAAGTGCATGCTATCTGACGTGCCTTCGTGCGTGTGTGTTGAGAGGTGTCGTTATAGTTGCACTTGATACGTCGGTTTTAAAAGAAATAAACGGAGGTGAGTCCGAGTGTCGATCTCAGGGAGGCGTGGAAATCGGATTTTGTTTACCACTTGTTGTCACGAAAAAGGCGGAGTTTTGCTTGCGAAAGAGACGGTTTTGAAAAGCGAGAGATAGAGAGAGAGTTTAGGGTTAGAAAGCTATTGGTTTTGATCATGCACTTTAAACAGAAAGTAAAATGGCAACTAAATGGAAAATAATTTCATTAAACATGCATTCATAGTTCATGGTTTACAATATTAAATACATGCTTCAACAAAAGTAAATGAAAGCTTAAAAGAGAGAGAGAGAGAGGTAGAGAGAGAGTGGAGAGCGACGAGGCAGCCACGGCGGTGGAGGAGGCTCCGTCGGCGGCTCGTCATCTCCGGCAATTACAAGATTGCCTAATACTAGCTAGGAGAGGAGTGGAGTAGTTGCAAGTGGGAGAGGATGCCTTGAATGGTGGTAGAAGGGGGTTTAAATAGAGTTAAGGGCTTCCTAAAAGAAGAATGTGCTTTAGCGACATCCAGAACGTCGCTAAAACCGCTTCCAGATACGTCGGAGAAGGCCTTCTGCCGCCGGTCAGCCGCCCGCCCCTCTCTCTCTTCAGGCGCGATCCGTGGATGTCGAACGAGAGCCGTCCGATTGATGATCGGACAGCTGAGATCCTCCCGCGCCTGTGCTAGGATCGCGCTTCGGGCGCGCGTGCGCGCGTTTCCGCCCGGCGTGCGCGCGCGCGTGGGAGGTGGGGCGCTGTCGTCGCGCCGCGTGGCGCAATCCTAGCCGCTCGCTTCTGATCGCGCGGCTCAATTTTGCCGCGCCCTTCGCTCGCAATTGATTTCCGCTCCGCGCGATTCGAACGCGTGTCGCCGCGACGCGGGCGTGCGCGCTAACCGTTGCGCCACGCCCGCGCTTTGTCGCGGCGACCGCGGGCGAGCGCGCGGATCTCGGCCGTTCGATCGAAGATCAACGGCCGAGATTCGTCCTTGGCTGGCTTGGGGGCGTGCGAGCGGCAGGGGCGGGGCGACGTGGCGCGTTCTGGGCCGTTGATCTCCAGATCAACGGTCAGGATTTCTTGGGCCCATTGTGGGAGCTCCGGATGTCGGATTTGGCCAATCTTGAGTCCGTTAGACTCCGTTCGTCGTCCTGAATCCATCCGTGCGGTCCGATTGCTCATCTGAGGCCTGCTTTGACAAATGCTTTACACAAATGGCCATTAATACAGTTTATAAGCAATCTTGGTACTTAATGCATGTAATGCTCCTATTCTACTTTATGTTGTGCCTTTTATTCTAAAGATGGGCCATATTCAACCTAATTACTACCCCCTTGCGTTGTGTTATCACTATCTTAGAATGAATTGTTGGAACCCTAGGATATGAAATGAATCCTAGGACAGAATTGAGCGGATAAACATTGCTTGAGCCACACAGTTATTTTTGAAATGCATGTTAGAACCCTTAATGTAAGCAAATGAATAGTTAAATGAAGTGATGCTTCTTTCAATTGTTAAATTATGAGTTGCCTGATATATGGTTGAGAACCAAGTTGTGAATAACAAGATATGCATGTCGTGAAATGAAATGAACTGAATACAATGCATGAACCCTATGGGGAAACTAGAAGAGGAACTCATGCATATGGAATGAATATCGTATGTAGGAGGGAGGTGAGCCGACTCTCGAGTACACGGTACCGAGGAGAGCTACTGTCACTTTAGTGTAGGGGGGAGCTAGCTATCCTTGGGTTGAGATCCAGGGTTAGAAATGGCCCCCTACACCGACTCTTGTTACTTTAGTGTAGGGGGAGCCAGCTACCCCATGGGGCCCGAGGTTAGGACTTGTCACCTTACACCGACTATCTTTAGGCCCACTGGGTAAACCAGGATAGTCGGGTGAGGGTATGCAGTTTGTTGAGGGGCGAGACCCTTGTTCTGAGGGGCTAGACCATTGTTCTAAGAGGGTAAGGTCCTGTTCTATTCTGTGTTGTAAGTTTGGGCGTACTCGCTATTGGAAATAACTAATCGCGTGCTAATGCGGGGTAGCTACCCATGCGCTTATCCCGCATGCTGTAGTCACCGTTACGTCGCGACCGTGACCTCGGGGTGGTAGACTGGGTGTAGGACTACCACGAGGGCTCTCCTGGCCGGGAGAGTGCCACGTGTACATCATACATCTCGGAATAAACTGCAATCAAGATCGTTTCCTTAGGGAATAAGAGGATTAAGAAACGTTGTGGATCCTTATTAGAATAACCGAAACAAAAACACCTAGTTGAGATAAATGAAAATGAATGATTAGTATTTGCTTATTTCTTTTGTTAAATTGCATGTAAATGGCTTAACTACTACTCTACTCAACGTTAGCTGACTACGGATTGTATAACCATGTTCAGGTTTGGGAGTTGAGTAGCTAATGCCACCAGCTACAGAGGGTGCTGGGCCCAGCCGAGCCCAGCCTTAGTTGTTACTTTTCTACTTTAGAGCTCTTTTGTAGTAGTGAGTATTTTTAGCCTATTAGCTGTCTCTATTATATTCTGTTCTTGTTATATTTCTCTTTGTTGTAGTTGTGATGGCTATGTATGTTATAGTACTTTTCTTCTTGTGGCATGTAATATGTTTGAGATTTCTCGTCCTATTTTCCCTTACTGTCTCTCATTTATTTCTTCTTAGTTACATTGTATGTGTGGTTGTAATATATTTTCCACTTTTGGTTATTTTTCGTTGAACGACTAGGTCTTGGGATTAGTCGAGGTGAGCTGATCTTAGGTTCTGTAGGGAGCTGGGATCGGGTTGTAACACCTTGCCTTTGGTGGCCTTGGCATTCTTGACTTAAACCTTTTCCTTAAAGCCTTAAGACTAAAGAGATCTTGGAATATCTTCTTTGTTGACTCTACCCACCACTCTTTTATGAGGGATCTCTTGCTTGGCCATTCCACCTCTGAATCTTCTCTCCCTCTTCGTTCCCGCCTGCTTCTTCAAGCTCATAGGGAACTGAAGCCTTTCATTCGTTGGGAGGTTCATGAGAGCTCCATTGACTTCTAGTATGATTTATGGATTGGTGACTCTCCTCTTCACTCTCTCTTCCCTGAAGGCTCTTCTCCCTCTTGAATCTCTATTCGTAGGGTGCTTCCTCTGCTCTTTAGTGCTCTTTTTTACTCTTCCATTCCCCCAAATCTGCTTGCTGAGATCTCCAGCCTCCATTTAGACGATCTTAAGGACTTGCAGATCTGGACTCCGGCCCCTTCTAGAATCTTTTCTGTCTCGTTGGCTTATCAGCTGCAGTTCCATTCCCTCCAAAAGGACTCTTTGCTTCGCGAGTGCTCCTCCAGGATCCATTCCTTCTCCTTCATTCATCCTCTTATCAATGAGGCTGCTTCCAGGATTGTGGGTCTTGGTGATGGCAACTGGCATTGTTTCTCCTGCTTGGATCAGCGTCCTCTCAATATTGTGGGTATTATCAAATTAGATAGCATTTAGATGTCGTATATTGTTCACCTGTAGCCCCTTACTGCCTTATTTTCTGTACTAGGCCACGAGTCGTTGTCCTCTTTACTCTTAAGGGGCAGGTTTTTGTCTAGTCCTCTTGCCCCCTTCTTTCTTGCCTCCTGGGAGCGGGGGATGAATAAAATTGCTCTTTTTTAAAAAAAAAAATCCAGGAAATTTACAATCAAAGGCATAAATCACTTTAGACTCTAACTATTCTTTTTTTATGCAATAAGAGAAGTTAAGAGCCACAATTGAAGCTAATGGAACTAGTTAGCCACCAAACTCCTCCCAATTGGGCTCATATATTAGTGAAGTTGAAGCTTTTGAGCTCAACACCAAGCTCAAACATAGAGAGCCCAAAGGAAGTATGGTTCCATAGATGAATTACTTATATATAGATTCCAAAATCTACCTAATTTTCTAGCTAGGACAAACTCAAATAACTTCTTATGTTCTAGTCATTGGAGCAGATGGTTCTACTTATAATCCTCATCACAAGCTTCATAACACCACTGACTTTCTTCCCAGGAGCTTTCCACCCTCTTTTTGGAAAGACTTAAAAGTTCTTACAAAACTTAACCACCTTGGCTTTCCAAACACATTTCCCTATTTGTAGAAAGACCATGTACTATCCTTTAGTCAACTAGAAACATTCTAGGCAACTAAGATCATGTTCTAAGCCACATTTTTTTCCCTCAAAAGGATGTGCTTACTGATGAGTGACTACTCATCATAGCTAAATAAGCTAAAGTTAAGCTAGAAACTGGGTTAAACAGTATTAAATTAACACATAAAGAGTCTTAAGTGTAGGAATCAAAGAGAAAGACCTAAAATCTTAATTCTGTGTTAAAATTTCATAATTAGGTCAATAAACGAGATATTCTTGAGGAATAGGTCAAGTGGTGATCCAAGTGTTAATTGAACACACAAATGAGTTTAAAAGGTCAAATCAAAAGTATAATTAACTTCTTAAATGTTCAATTAAGCACATATAAAAACTTGGAAGCATTTGGACATCATTTAGGCCTTGGAATCAAAGATTTACACTTAGGTCCTTTATGCATCACATTTCCTTCTTTAGAAAACTTTCCTGGACCTATTTGTAACTCGCAGGGACCTCTTTGAAAGCCCTCAGGGTTCGTTCGATTATCATTTCTTACCACTTATGGACCTACCTATAATTGTTCTACCTCTTCACTGAAGGGCTTACCCTGCAAATTTCCCTTTAGAACTTGCACACACCTCCTCCTGTGCGTGCACTATTCATGCGAAGAACGCGTGCATCCTCGACCATCCATCTTTGCTCAAATCTTGATCTGCAGCTCCATCTGACTTGAAGTTTCGCGCGAAGCAGCGCGTGTGGTCACCCCTCTCCCCAGATCCTATCCTACGGTTTGATTTGAACTTAGAGGCCCACACGCTCTCTCCTTCCATCCTTGCCACCGGTGTCCTCGTCGAGTAATCACACTTGCACGGTGCTTGGATTCTTCGCAATCGCTATTTAAGTGCCCTTGTGGCAGCGCGCGCGAGGGGATTGCTCTCTCCTACTTTCTTAGCGATCCTTCCTCCACTCCAATTTCCCCTCTTCATCAAATCCCTGATTTCACAACCACCGGCTATGAAATCCTCGACTTCTCTCCGACCCTCCTCGTCGCTAAGGACCTCATAGCACCTGAGGACGACCCTGAAGCCTCGCTAGCAGGCTTTTCACTCCGCTGGAGCTCATCTCCCTCCCTTCTTCCTCCTTAGCCACCGGCTAAGGACCCATAGGTCCCATTCTTCCTTTTAGACTAGTTTACTATTTTATAGTTAGCTTTAGTGTTAGTTAGATAGATTAGCAATAGAATTAGATATAGAATTTATTTTGATCCGCTGTGCATGTTAGAATAGTATTAGGAGTAGATTTAGATTAGTTTCTTTTCACTTCTCACCTCCTTTGATCATCCCAAATCAGAGGGGAAGATTTCCCCAGTTACTGTTCATATTTTCTCCCTCTACGCACTGCCATTTCACTTCTGATTTCCTCAATTGTTTTTCCATATTCCACCCACTCATTAGACCAAATCTTAGATTTGATTGGTTTACAACCTTAGATCTGAGATTAGCGTCAACACTCATTTTCAGGGGCTCTCACTCATCTCATATTTTGTCAGAAAGCCCTTAATCTGAGCTTGAATTGGAACTGGTTTACCAGATTTGTTTGATGAAGTCAGATTTCAATGTTTTATATGTTTGTGAGCTTTAAACTCTTTGATCTAGCAAACTTAGTTTATGTTTAGTTGATTCATTGATGGGCTAGGAATCTGAGGTGATTCTGAAGTTAGAATTCACCTCAGAGGAGCTATATTCTGATTTGGATTTTCATGAGGTTTTCAATGCCTTGAATGCATGATAGGGCTAAGGAAAATCACTTTGGTGATTTGAAGTCATATCTTGTATTCATTAGTTATTTATTTTTAGAAGTCTGATTTTCAACCTAAGGAGTCCTCAAAACTCCTTAAGGTTTTAGATATCTGGGATTTAAGTTTCTATTTTAAATAGACTGATCTAACTCCTTCTACATGTTCTTTATAGCATTAGAAAGAGCTAGATCAGGTCTTTTTCTGTTTTGAATGATGAGATTTTATTGACAAGGGATTTTGAGTATGAATTATATTCATGAGTGACTTTTATGAGAAAGAAAATCCTTGTCAGAGTTTTTCTTAGAGTGATTTCTGAGTTGGTCTTTCAATCCCAGATGCATAGCAACTTGCTGCAGAAGTAGCTACATTCCCTTCCCCTTAATTCCAACATGTACTCCTTGGATTAATCTCTTTAAATCCTTGATTAGGTTGTCCATGATCTGATCTGGGATATAAGAAGGAGGCTAAATCAGGAAATACATGTTAGAATTAACCTCTTCTTCTTGCTGCAGATTGTTTCTTTTTAGATGAGTCAACTGTAGCAGCAGTTGAGACATTTGAAGAGGAATTTGTTTATAATTGGCTTGTTTCTGCTGTTCAGCAGAACTCTAGATCTGAATAATTCATATGGACATTAGCCTAGATTTTAAATAGCTGCCTGTTGTAGAAAGTGGTATTCAACTTCTGTAAAAACTTTCTTGTAAACTAAATGAACTATTTTTATATCTTTTGAATACTTGTATTACTCCAAATGAATTTTTTGTTAGCTAGTTAAGAAATCCAACTATCACTGTTTCAATTAATTGTAATTCTTGTGATCTGCATGTTCAACTTTTTTGTCTCTTGTTCATATGGTGTGATAGGACCACTGAATCATTTGAATTCCTTTTTAGACCCTTTTAGATTCATCCTAAGCCTTTAGGATTCATTTGAAAACCTTTAAAAGGCTTAGGATAGGCGAGATTCAGAATTAGATAAAAATTAGAAAAAAATTTCAAAAAATTAAAATAAACATGTCTGGTTGTAGAATGAGTATTTCTTTACATCTGTACCAAGTTTCATGGTAATCAGAATCTTCGACTTGGTATAATTTGCCAGTCGACGGCTCTGTATACCATGAAATTAAATAAAATGAATCAAAGTTAAAAAAGGACAAAAACAACTCTTTCTCCCCATCTATCTCTTTCCTTCTCATCTCCTATTTCTAACACATATATAAAACCCATAAAAAGTTTAAAAAAACTCAAAAACACTTAAAAATTCCTGTGTATACTATGTATATAAGTGTATATATAAGCTTTATTGTAAGCTCATTTATATACAATGTAAATTATACATATACATATACATGATATAAATAACTTATGTATATATTGTAGTATATAAATTAAGTATTTAGGTTAGATTATACTGCATATAACTAAATTATATAACTACTTATTAATTAAACTAACTTATATGTACTAATAGACTATATAAATTAATAAACATTATAAACAGCCATATTAAGTTATAATTCTATATACACATATTTATATGTATATAATAAACATATTAATCTCTGTACTTTAATTTACTTATATATCTAGAATAAATAATAAATTTATTAAGTTAGCAGTTAAGATAGTAGTTTAAATTAAAATAAATTAGTAGATTAAGTTAGAATCAAGTTAATCTATATTGTATAGTTACACTAATGTAATTTGAATAAGTTAAGCTAATTTAAGTCATCTATAATGGATAATACTATGTAAACTAAATTATACACAAAATAGTATGAAATTGAATTAGTTAAATGTAAATAAAATAGGAATAAAGGTTGTAAAATACAATAAAAAAATATATTAAATACTTTAACATATTTACTAACTCTGTATAGGGTCATTTAGACCATATATTAACTAATTTATATGTAATTAAGGAATAAAACCTGGAATTCTGTGTGTACAAACAATATACTTTATTGAAATTATTTATACAATAAATCTAATTAAAAATATAAATTAATCGTACAATCAAGAAGTACTATATAAATACTTTATTATCCCATAATTTATTTTTATTTTATAATAAATTATGGCCCTTGAATTGAGGGCCAAAATCTCAATTCTCTGCATGGCGGCTGGAATTCCTCCGCAGCACAGGTGCTCAGATATCGCCACATCGATTGTGGATAAGCGTCCGTAGTGCTTTTTATTGGATTTGTGTTATAGGATGATCAGTCGTCACGGGAGCCGAGTTCCCGAACAACTGATCATCCTATTATTCTGAGCATTGTGAACATGTGTGTGTGTGGGGGGTCGGGGGCCTGTGTATGCTATGCGAGGGCTTGGTTAAGCCCAAATGTGCACCAAAACATATACTTAAGCGACCTAATTAAGCAATTAGGGCATGCTTAGTAGAGGTCTAGTCCCACCTAGTCTCTGGGTGCTATGTATCCCTCGAAAAGCATGTCCGCAAATTAAACAAATTTTTGTTAAGTAAAGAACAGTAATGACACTTTAAACATAAAGGAATGTAAGGATTGCCTAAGTGTCAAACGAAGAAAAGATAGAGAAGAAACACTGCAATAAATTTGGAGAGTGAGAGAGGAGAGGAGTAAGTGTATATATATGTCTAATGTATAACAGATAGCCGTATAGATAGTATTTGTAAATAAATATGTATAAGACAAATAATGTGTATATGTATATGTAGTATAGCTATATATATTTATAACTTCATATTTTTTACTGACAAAATAAAATGTCATTGAAGGTGAAATAGATGTCACTATAGACCCTTGTTTCCTTCTTAAAGTTTGTATATAGTTTTTTTCTAAGGTCCTGCGATGTTTATATTTGTCGCTGTAGCTACTATATCTGTTTCTGTATATGTTAATACATGAAGATAAGTGAGTAGAGTATGTATTATGAGTTAGTATGATATATATATGAAAGTATTGATAATATAACTTATAAGTAGATAATTTAGAGTATAGTTATGAAGCGTTTGATGTTTGTTTGTAATTAATTTTTACAAGCATTTCAATTAATTCTTTGTACACAATTAAACCAAGCATTCATTCATAAATTCTTTGTTGGACATAAAATTTCTTTTTTGAATTAAAGAATAATTTTAGACCTAGAGAGTGATGTATATCAATAATTGCATCCCAGTGAACGATCTGGAATAAATCAATAAAATTAGGTAATAAAATGGATGTGATAACGGTTTGTATTTCTGAGACATACCAACAACGACATTTTTTTTTTATGAACCGTAGACGATCACACAATAGATTCCATCAATTCACATCACGTTACATCATCACTTACCTAGGAGCCTATGTGATTATATGTAATTCCAAACCAACAAGCCTTCAAAATTCAACTAACTAGTTGTCTTGTTTTTTTGTAGAATACAAGTTTGTTGCCTCCTACAAGTTTTGAACCCAAATTACTTTTTGGTTAAATTTTAGGGGTTTTGCACTTAGGTTATTTGGAATTCTATGGTAATACAAGATGGATTGCGATCATTCAGTGAGTTAGCATGATCAATAAAGTTATAGCTTATCCTATCTAAGTTTGAAGAGATTACCTATCGTTGGGTGATTTACCCTTTAGACATATTTTGGAATCCATCTATGTATTGAAATTGCAATCATTATTTTCACAATCCATTTAGATAGAGAAATTTGTGTCACCACTAGTGGAACTTCTAAAATCGCATGAATTATTGCTGTAAGATAGTTCAATTTAGTACTTAAATTAATATATTGCTCTCAAATGGTTTCAAGAAGCTTCAATTTTTTCTTATCAAGGCAATCATCGAATTGTATACCTCATGAAAAATTACTTAGACCATTGTATAAAAGCTAAGCATCAATTTCCTACTACCAAATAAATTACACAAGGAAGTATATATATATATATATATCTACTTCTCTATTCATGTTGCATACATAGGAATGATTGAAACAAAGTCATTTGTACAGGTATCTTGACACAAATTAACATCTCCACTTTTCCATATATGTAGACATTGGTGCTCTTTATGCATATATATACTATACTTCAATGTTCCATAACATCAATGTTATGGCATCCCTGCCGTAAGAATTGATCCTGCAATGTTGTGGATATATATGGCATTAATGTTATAGTTCTATAGTATTATAGGATCAATTCTAAAGTGCCATGTTGCTATCCCCCTTTTATCTTCTTTCTTTGTTGCATGACTTGTTGAGGAATCCAACATGTCCTAGTGTCCACTCTCTACTAGCCTCTGCCTTGGTATCTGCCTATCTCCATTCGTTACTTAACCTCCCTCCTCTATGGGCATTTGTCATGAAGTGGTGATGGATACTTTATGTTACGACCAGGGCATCAAATGTCGTTTAAGATGTTTGGGAAGTGGCCCAGAAGTCTGGCCAGACGTCTGAAAGCCTTCCCAGACGTTTAGTATTAAATTTTTTCGGCGTATGGGTTCGCGTCTGCGCGCATGCATGCGCAGACTGAACCCGCCGCCCTCCTTCTTCTCTTTCCTCTCCCTCCCTGCAGATGCAACCATCCTCTTTTTCTCTCTCCCCGCGCTGCCTTCAAATAGCGCCTCCTCCTCCTTCTTCTTCTCCCTGTCAGCGAGAGAGTGCGCAAGCGAGAGCGGCAGCAGCGATTGCTACAGGTGTGTGGGGAGGAGCTGTTGCGAGAGGAAGAAGGAGCTCGACCGCGAGGGTGCGAGCTTGCTGGGGCAGCTAGAGCTTGCTGGAGCAGCTAGTACCAGGGACCAGCCCCATCTCTACCGCACCATACAGGATGGCACCACTTGAGCTGCGAGAGCTCAAGTCTCAGTTGCAGGATCTTTTGGAGAAGGGCTTTGTGAGGCCCAGTGTGTCTCCCTGGGGAGCCCCAGTACTGTTTGTAAAGAAGAAGGATGATACCCTACGCCTTTGTGTGGACTACCGACAGCTGAATAGGGTCACCATCAAGAACAGATATCCACTGTCGAGGATCGATGACTTGTTTGACCAGCTGCAAGGTGCCACGGTATTCTCCAAGATCGACTTGAGGTATGGATACCACCAGTTGAGGATCAAGGAGGCAAACGTCTCCAAGACAGCTTTTCCACACCCGGTACAGACATTACGAGTTTCTGGTCATGCCATTTGGGCTGACCAATGCCCCCGCTGCCTTCATGGACTTGATGAACTGGGTGTTTAGACCGTACTTGGACCAGTTTGTGGTGGTATTCATTGATGATGTGATTATCTATTCTCGAGATCAGACGCAGCACGGACAACACTTGCAGATGGTTCTGGACACACTAAGACGACGTAGGCTGTACGCCAAATACAACAAGTGCGAGTTCTGGTTGAGGGAGGTGACCTTCTTAGGTCATGTGATCTTTGGAGATGGCTTGGCAGTGGACCCAGCCAAGGTCGAGGCAGTGCTCAGGTGGGAGAGATCGCGTACGACTATGGAGATTCGCAGTTTCTTGGGACTGGCAGGCTACTACAGACGGTTTATCAAGGGCTTGACACAGTTGACTCGGAAGGACGTGCCTTTCACTTGGATAGACGCCTGTGAGGCGTATTTTCAGGAGTTGAAAGAGAGGCTGACTTCGGCTCCCGTGCTCACCATCCCTGACTGTAGTGGCGGGTTCGTTGTGTACACGGATGCCTCCTTGCAGGGGTTAGGGGGTGTGCTCATGCAGAGAGGTCACGTTGTCGCTTACGCTTCGCGGCAATTGAAGCCTCATGAGCATAGCTACCCTACCCACGACCTGGAGCTGGCAGCTATTGTCTTCGCGCTGAAGACCTGGAGGCACTACTTGTACGGTGAGACCTTCGAGATTTTCATAGATCACAAGAGCCTCAGATACCTATTTGATCAGAAGGAGCTCAACATGATACAGAGACGTTGGTTGGTGCTCCTGAAGGACTATGACTGAAGCATTTCCTACCACCTGGGAAAGGCCAATGTGGTGGCTGACGCCTTGAGCCGGAAGGCGCCCGCACACTTGCCTAGTTTATAGGTGCAGAGTTGGAGCCTTTTGGAGGAGATGGGCAGTTGGTGACCCCTAGAGTTATGGGGCACTGTGGGGCAGTGACTGTGACATGGCAGACGAGGCCAGAGCTGATAGATCGCATCATCACGAGACAGATGGTTGACCCGTACTTGGAGTCCTTGCGCGACAGAGTACTGTCAGGAGACCCGGGAGACTTCTCTTTCACAGACTAGGTGCTGCGCCTGAGGGGACGTTTGTCCGTTCCCAGAGACGAGGAGCTGTTGAGAGAGCTCCTGACTGAGGCACACAGTTCCAGATTCACCATACATCCCAGAAACACGAAGGTGTACCATGACTTGAGACGCGAGTTTTGGTGGAGGGGGATGAAGCGGGATGTGGGTGAATTCGTGCAGTAGTGTTTAGTGTGTCAGCAGGTGAAGGCCGAGCATCAGAGGCCTGCAGGGCCACTACAGCCACTTCCAGTGCCAGAGTGGAAGTGGGAAAGCATCACCATGGACTTGGTGGTGGGCTTACCTATTACCCAGCGGGGACACGACGCAGTCTGGGTTCATTGATAGATTGACGAAGACGGCGCGTTTCTTGCCGATCCGAGTCACCTCGGGACCAGCACAGTTGGCAGAGAGGTATATCCGCGACGTGGTACGTCTACACGGAGTTGCACGGGAGATCATATCCGACCGGGATACCCGCTTTACATCCCAATTTTGGACTGAGTTTCAGTAGGCCCTGGGGACGTAGTTGATATTCAGTATAGCTTACCTTCCCCAGACGGACGGACAGTCTGAGCACACGATACAGACACTGAGGACCTTTTGCGTGCCTGTGTACTGGACTGGAGGGGCTCTTGGGAGGAGCACTTTCCCCTGGCAGAGTTTGCATACACTAACAGTTATCACTCGAGCATCGGTTTGGAACCCTAAGAGGCTCTGTACGGACGGAGGTGTACGGCACCCTTGAGTTGGGTCAAGGTGGGGACCAAGTGGGAAGTTGGCCCCAGGCTGATCTGGCAGAGTCAGGAGGTAGTCGAGCAGATTCACAGGCGACTCCGCACTTTCAGGAGCAGGTAGAAGAGCTACGCAGATCAGAAATGCAGAGAGGTGCAGTTTGAGGTTGGAGACCACGTCTTCCTTCGTGTTTCGCCCATGAAGGGCCTGCAGCGGTTTAGAGTGAGGGGGAAGCTCGCGCCGAGGTTCGTGGGGCCCTTTGAGGTCCTGGAGCGGGTTGGATTCGTTGCTTACAGACTTGCCCTCCCTCCTCAGCTTTCTGGTGTGCACGACGCTTTCCACGTGTCCGACCTCATGAAGTATGTCGCCGATCCCAGTCACGTCTTGAGTCACGAGAGCGTCGAGGAGGGCGACGACCTGACCTACCCCGAGCGGCCAGTGCAGATTCTGGACAGAGCCGTCCGCAGTCTGAGACGAAAGCAAGTACCCTTGGTGAAGATCTTGTGGAGGAGCCAACGGTACGAGGAGGCTACCTGGGAGCCTGAGGCGGCGATGCGGGAGCGGTACCCGGAGCTTTTCGCGGGTAAGTCTTTTCGGATCGGCTTCGGTCCTCTTTGAGTTTGTTATGTATATATTGTTCTTTCTCGCACCCTAGTTAGCGCAAGTTTCGGGGATGAAACTTCCTTTGAGTTTGTTATATTGTTACGACCAGGGCATCAAACGTCGTTTAAGACGTCTGGGAAGTGGCCCAGATGTCTGGCCAGACATCTGGAAGCCTTCCCAGACGTCTGGTATTAAATTTTCTCGGCGTACGGGTTCACGTCTGCGCGCATGTGCGCGCAGACTGAACCCGCCGCCCTCCTTCTTCTCTTTCCTCTCCTTCCCAGCAGACGCAGTCGTCCGCTTTTTCTCTCTCCCCGCGCTGCCTTCAAATAGCGCCTCCCTCACCCTCACTCCACCGCCTCCTTCTTTTTCTTCTCCCTGTCAGCGAGAGAGTGCGCGGGCGAGAGCGGCAGTAGCGACTGCTGCAGGTGTGTGGGGAGGAGGAGCTGTTGCGAGAGGAAGAAGGAGCTCGACCGCGAGGGTTCGAGCTTGCTGGGGCAGCTAGAGCCGGCCAGCGGGAGAGCAGCAAGCGTGGGGTGTTGCGGAGGAGCTGCTATAGCTTAGGCAGCAGGTTGACGCGGCGCGGCACGGCCATGCGCTGCGGGCGGAGAGCGAGAAGGGTCCTGATTCTGGGAACGTTTCCCAGAATCAGACGTCTGGACTTACGTCCAGACAACGCAGAAGACGTCTTGGGGAAGGTCTAGACGTCTGACAGGTACGATATTTGTTATCTTCTCCTTCTTTCGCGTGTACGGCCATGCAGCCGTTTTGCCGAGTTTTCTGCACCTTTTCGTGATGAGAGCGAGCGTGTGTGTGTGCAGGATTTGTTTGGGAGGGCGCGAGGGCTTGCCATCCCACACCGATCAGACGTCTGGGCACGGCACTAGACGACGGAGAGGGCCTCCAAACGTCCGGGGTGACAATTGGACGTCTGGAAACTAAGTCCAGACGGTCCAGCGGGCTTCTAGACATCTGAAGGACTACGCAGACCAAGGTATGACCTGAACCACCTTTTAAGACATCTGGAAGAAGTTCCAGACGTCTGAATTTGGGCAGACTCGTCGTTTTTGACCCGTTTAGGGTCTGTTCGGAGTCTGTTTTATGCGTTTCAAGTTTCGTTCTTCCCAGATTTATTTCCTCTACCTGTTTACAGTAATTGTATACTGTTCTGAGTAACCCCTTGTGTTGATCCTTGTGTTAAGACCTCGTTCCGTTGCGGCTCTAGGGGTTGCGGAGGTGCGCGGGATTGCTGATCAGGCCCCCAATACTCCCGATCTTGCAGGTAGAGTGGCCCTTTAATTTATTTATCAAAATTTGTACAATTATGAAACAATTAATAGAGTCTAGGGCATTGTATGAACCCTAGGACTGAGAAATTAGATTGAATGATAGATCCTAAGTTATTGCATGAATCCTAGAACTGGAAAACTAGTTGAATACATATATACATTGCAGTTTGGGAAAAGTAGAATGGAAACGATAACCGCCTGTAAATTGATTAACAGCTGCCTGTTTAAGAATGAATAATCACTGTTGAGAATATGGGTTATATGGATATAAAGCTGGAATGGTGAAACCTAAATTGGTTGAGTTAAAAGAGCATGAACCCTACGGGGAATTAGTAGTAGAACTCCTGGAAAGTGAATGGAATAGAATTGGGGAAGTGAGATAGCCCTTGAGTACGGAGTACCAAGGAGAGCAACTATTCCCCTGTTTAGTGCAGAGCGAAGCCAGCCGCCCCAGGGACCCGGGGTTAGGACTGGCTACTTTGTATCGACTTTTGGCCCTTGTGTACACAGTATTAAGGAGAGCTACTAGTGTAGGGAGAGCACTAGCTACCCCACGGGCCCCGGGGTTCTGCTGGCCCTCCTACACCGACTTGTTAGGCCCACTGGGCAAACCAGGGTAGTCAGGCAAGGGTGCGCCGACTGTGGAGGGCAAGACCCATGTTTGGTTACTGTGGAGGGGTTGGACCCCTGTTACTGAGAGTGCTCTGCCCTATACTGGTTCCGTGCTGTGCTTTGGATGCACCCGTTAACGGAAACGATTGACTGCGTGCCAATACGGGGTAGCTACTCATGCATTTATCGCGCGTGCCGTAGTCACCGTTACGTCTGTCAGCGACCTTGGGGTGGTTGACTGAGGGTAGGACCACCACGGGGGACTCTCCTGGCCAAGAGAGCACCACGTGTTACTTCTACTTTTCGGAAAAGACTGCAATCAAGATCGTTTCCACGAGGAACATTCAAGATCAAGAGAAGGATCTGAGAAATAAATCAATAGAGAATAAATGGAAAAATATAAAGAAAGAAAATAAAGATATAACAGCTATTGTCCACCCTACTGCTTCTTTTAGTTTTTAGTTGCCACCCTACTCAGCGTTTCGCTGACGTGTCACCCTTGTTACCTTTTCAGGATCAGGTGTTGAGCAGCTAGAGTTGGCGGCTGCAGAGGGCGCTGGGCCTAGTAGAGCCCAGTAGTATTACTTGTAGTACCTACTGTACTTTTCTTTCCATTGTAGTGAGTAGTTTTTGTTACTCCTGTACTCCTTTTGTTGTAAGCTTCATGTTATGTACCTATTTAATTCTCTACTGTTGTGGTGGTGTATACTGTAGTATTTCTTTTCTTTACTGCTGTATTTTGTTACTGCTAGTTATATACATGGTGAATGTGGTTTATTTTACTGCTCTTTTGGTTGCTTTCTCGTTAGACGACTGGGTCTTGAGATCAGTCGAGTCAATTCGATTTTCGTGTCTCGTAGGAATTCGAGAATCGGATTGTTACACTTTACCACATGTGTGCATGAAGAAATCAGTGTGGAAGTGAATATGTTAACTATGACCCTTTTTATCATATATATTTTTCTTTTTTTATGATAAAAAATTTCATTTAGACAAATTAATGAAAAATTAGTCATCCCGCCCCCTTCCACCCCCCCCCCCCCCCCCCCAACACCAATCTTTTAGATAATGGAGGAATAGGAACTTGAACCGAGGTCTCTCTTGTCAAATGCAAAAGTTTTTATAGTTCGACCATATCCTAGTAGATCCTTTTTATCATAATCAAGAGAGCTTCTTCGGTGTTCTAGAAGCAATAATCGTCAATTCATTTATGGTATACTTGTGCCCAAGTTTTCAAGGACTCAAAGTGAACATATGGTTATCACTGAAGCCGAATTACTGCCTTGGCTTTGGCATAAGCAATTAAAGTTCTGCTTCCTTTGAGTATTTATTGTCATCATGTCATTTTTTAAAAAGTTTAAAAATAGCAATGATAATTATGCAAAAATTACCATGTTGTTTTGGAACACACAATGAATCACCATACGTCATAAACGCTTGCTCTAAACAATGACATGGTAATGATAAGTATTTGAAAAATGCCATTTTACTTTTGAACACATGGATCATAACATGCGCTAATATGCTTGCAAGGATGTTGTTATCATTTATTATGTTCTAGTGGCAATGTGACGTCTTATTTCTTTATTTGGTCATAAGTAATAATAAATTAATGAAGGATGACGTTGGGTACAGGTTTTCCCCCATCAACCAAAAGAGTTATGCCGTATTTTTAGATGCAAGAAGACTAATGGTAAAGCATGTATTTGTGAGTCTCTGAAGTAATCAATAGGAAGGACACAATTCTCAAATTTTACTAATTTGTAATTATATAAGGGGACCTTCTTTTATCTTTTGAAGGACACTGAATCCTATTTGGGTAAATTGGCAGAGATAAGGATTTAAATGAGTGAGGGGTTGCCAACGTTGGATCATATCCGTATAAAAATAAAGGAGACCTTTACCTTTATATTATATATTAATGACAATCTTGACGTTGTTAGAATTTACCTATCTTCCTCCTGTACGTTTTTCTTTTTTTTTTTTTTGACACTAATAGCATTTACATATCCAACCTCGTAGAAATGATCTCGTTTCGCGATTCCGATGCATTCACATACAATTTGCTATCTCGAGGCATAAGCCACCGAGACGCCTTTTTTTCCTTGGTAAGACGGAGAAAATATTTTAGGTTATTTTTTTAAAGTTACAAGCAAAGATAGTACGTGGAACTTAAATACCGATCTTTTTCTTGAGAGACCTCCCATTTTTGTCATTTGGGGCACTTTGTACATAATAAACGAGGAAATGCTTTTTAAATAAATGGCAAGGAAACAAGGCTTTACACTTGTGCAATATCAAATTCTTAAGTCAACTAAATGTAGGTTATTAATTTCGTAGCTAAAATTGCATCAAAATTAAGAAAAAGTTACTTAACAACGAATCCTTTTACCTCCTGACATTGAGATTATTCAAAAACAATCACATATGAAGGATGATGCAGTGGTATGCATTACTTATCGTACATCCAAGTTATCTTAAGTTGTTATGCATTTAGTATCACTCTAACCAGGAACCGTCACCTTCTAAATTCACTACAATATCCAAGAGAGACAAACCCTACTCACGAGCTTGTGGTATTTGCAACTTGCTTCCAACTACGTACTCGAACGCTTACAAATATATAATACTTTTACAAAATAGAGAAGGGACTCGGCTACAAAAATCCCTCGTTAGTTATTTTGTTATGCCCTTCCTTTCGAACGATTTATATATTCGGCACAGTACATGAAACATGTACAATTTAGGCTCAGACTAAGTTGAAATCTTATTGTAGGTGCCATGCGATCTCCTCCTCATTTAATGATATAAGAACAAAATTCCTGTTACATATATATATATATACACACACACACACACTACGCGTGTGGGTACTACATGCACCCGTCAGAGCTACTCTATATATGCACTCATATAGAGTCAGCATCTACAGGTGCAGGACCTGTAAAAGTGGGCATCAATCTTAATCCATTCGAATGCCATGTCTCTCCCGACAGTCAAAACGCAATGTTTTCTCTCTTTTCTGCTTGCAACATACTATTTGCAAAAAAATATTTTTTTTATTAAACCCTGCTTTAGTTAATGATTAATAGCCAACAAAAAAAAAAGAAGCATCTACGAACAAATAATTATCATTATATATTTTGATAAAGAATTTAACTTATGTTTGACTTCCGAATAGACGAACCATCATCCTTGTGGTCACCATTAATTAATTTCCTAATTTAATAAGTTTCTAAAGAAATATATATAGATTAAGGACAGGAAATTAGTTGACCTAGAGATAAAAGTTAGTTGACTTGGCAGTTTGTTGACTTTGTGCTATGTTGAATGTATATTAATAACCCATTGAAGAGGGTTAAGCAATGGGGATTTTTTTTTTTCCTTCGAGGAAAAATTCATCAACTCAGAGCAACCCCTTGCTAGTAAGGAGGACCTCATGCTATTGCCACCACGTTGGAACTTACTCAGTGGCTCGACAAAAAGGTGCATGGTTCCAGTGTCATTCTTCAACTTAATCTTGAGAAGGCTTATGATAGAGTGGACAGGTTCTCTTTAGAATTCTGAGATGTTTTGTCTTCTTTAATCATTTTATCAATCTCATTAGTGCTTGTGTTCAACATAAGGGTTTGTCGATCCTTATTGACGGAAGATCCATGGCCTTCTTTTCAGTCTCTCGTGACCTTTGCCAAGGTGACCCCCTTTCTTCATTCTTTCGATATCTTTATGGAGTCCTTTATTCGTGGACTCAAAGAATAGCTCTATATGTGGAAAATCCTTCCCTTCTCAGTCAAACGCAATGTTGCCACTCTTATTGCTCTTTTATATGCTGACGATATTATTATCTTCACTAATGGGAACCTTAATTCAATTCGTAATATCCCTGCTTATATTTAATCCTTTGAGATTTCTTTTGGTCAAAAGGTTAGTCTCTCCAAAAGTTGTTGTTACGTTGGTAAGAACCTCCCGCTTGGAAGACTTCCCTCTCTTCTTTCGATAACTAGCTATCGAATTGGGTCCTTCCCATTCACTTATTTGGGTTGTCCTATCTTTATAGGTCAAGCCAAGATCTCCTACTTTGCTACAATCATTGACAAGATTCAATCCAAATTGTTTGGTTGGAAGGCCAACCTCTTCTCCACATCTGCTAGATTGATGTTGATTAAGCATGTTCTTACATCTATTTCAGTCCATATTGTTGTTGTGATGGAGGTTCCCAAAGCCATTATTTGTAAATTAGAATCAATCTTTGCTAACTTCTTTTGGAATTCCTTTGATTATTAGTGACATCACCATTGGATTCCCTGGCACAAGATTGCCATGCCTCAGAAGTTTGGTGGTCTTGGGGTCTGTAACCTCACTTTTCTTGTGAATGCTTTGAGAATGAAAAGTGCTTGGAACGTCCTCTATGGAGATTCCATCTTTGCCAATTTGATCCGTGACTTGGAGGGGAATCAGTTGTCCACTCGTCTTTCCATGCCTTCCAGATTTTGATCTCTCTACAAAGCCTATAACGAGATGAAGCCTTTTATTCGTTGGGAGGTGCATGAGGGAAATATGGATTTTTGGTTTGATGTTTGGGTTGGGAACTCTCCTCTGAAGGATTTCCTTCCCAATGATTTGTAGCCTGATCCTATCTCTGTTAAGGAATTTTTTAGGAATCTGACTGATCATCCGCTTTGGTCTCTGATCCCTCTCTGTTCGAGCCAAGATTGAAATTACTAATCTTGAGGCTCTTAAGGATGCCCCCTTATGGTCCCTGGAACCTTCAAGGAGCTTTTCTATCTCCTTTGCCTATTCTCTGAATTTCAACGTATATATTGAGAATTCCCATTTTAAAAATTTGTGGTACCTTAAGCTCCCCCTGCGGATCTCTATTTGTATTTGGCATATTCTGCAGAATAGACTCCCTACTGATGACAATATTGCCAGATTAGGATTTCTGATGGTGTCTAAATGCTTTTGTTGTAGCTCTTCCCCGAACAATGACACTGGTTCGCACTTTTTCACTCAAAGCTAGCTTGTCCACTCGGTTTCTAGATGGGTTTTTGCTATTAACATCATTCAACTTGTTGATCTGATGATGTTTCATTCCATTATGTCCTCCAACTCCTATACCTCTAGGGTGAAACACATCAGGGGCTTAATTGCTTTCATTTGGTATAATATCTGGTGGGTTCGTAATACAATCAAACATGAATCCTTTGACTTGCGCTGCCTTAATTACTTCCTTAGCATCAACTGACGTAACTTTCAAATGGCCTCATGGCTCCGTTCCCAATGACCTTCTCAAATGGCTCTTAGCTGGGTTTGACCTGCCTCTGGTTATAAAATAGATATTGCTTCTACTTATGATAACTTTCGTTCCTATTTGGATTGGTCATTCGGGATCAAGATGGTAACTTGTTTTCTGTTGCTTCGGCTAAACGGAGCCGTACTCCTGAGGAGGTGGCTCTTATACAAACTCTTCATCATGCCCTTGCCTATTCCTCCATTACTGACGCTGTGCAAGTTGAGATAGGTTCCACTTTACTTTTCCATTGGTGGCATGAGAAGATTTAGGTACCTTGGCAAGCTAAGAAAGAATTTGCTTAGATCCAATCTTTTTTGTGGCAAATTTAGACACTTCACTATATACATTCATCCTATAGCAAATGTTTTGGCTAAAAAAATTATAGACCTAGGTGTTGGAGATTGTCATATATTTCAACCCACTTCTAAGTTACCTCAAAGATTCTAAGGCATTCTTCGGCTAGACGTTATTAAGATGTTTTGCTCTCTTTTTGGTGTACTAAGCCACGGGTTGGTCCCTTATCTTTTTTGAAGTCTCAAAAAAAGAAAAAGAAAAAGAGGTATGAATAAAATTAACTTCCACTTTTCTAAAAATAAAAAAAAAAAGAAAAAAAAAAAACTTCCTAGATAAGCAACTCGAAAACCTTGTCTATGAAATAAAAAACAACCTCGTGTCAAGCGACCGCAACGACGAGTCGACCATCTCTTCCTCCACCTCCATCCATCCACTCGGGAGGGAAGCAACCCGAAACCCTAGCGCGCTAACCGCCAACACATGCATGCACCCACAACATCCCGTTTCCACATGCACACAATAATTCCTTTTGAGTAAAAACATGCATGCAATAACACCCTCTTCAAAGCCTCCTTCTCCTCTCCCGCACTATAAATACCCCGCTCCCCCTCCTCCACACACGCACATAAACTGGACAAAGCACACCCCACACATACTTACTTACACCAAGCTCGCACATGGAGGACATCATCACTCCCCGGAAGCCCAAGCGCCCTTCCACCTCCTCGTCCTCCTCGTCCTCCTCCCACCATCACCACCCCAAGCCCCCCGGTAGCCTCACCGAGACCCCATCCCCCGAGGTCACGCGGTACCGCGGCGTGCGGCGCCGCCCGTGGGGCCGCTTCGCGGCGGAGATCCGCGACCCGCTCTCGAAGGAGCGCCGCTGGCTCGGCACCTTCGACACCGCTGAGCAGGCCGCCTGCGCGTACGACCTCGCCGCCCGCGCCATGCGCGGCCCTAAGGCCCGCACCAACTTCCTCTACCCCTCCCCACCTCCCCCACCCTCCAATGATATCAATTCCCACACCACCCTCATCCCCTTCCCTTGCTGGGCCACCTCTCCCATCACCTCCCCTTCCCTCCTCCTCCGTAACCTCATAGCCCCGACGAAGGCCCCCCCCATCACCACCACCCCCCCACACCCCGCCGTTGCCCCCTCCGACGTCGACATCGGAGCCGTCGAACCCAGCGAGTTCATCCCATCCGAGCCGTCGGACTCCGGGCTTCTCCACGAGATCATCCAGGGCTTCCTCCCCAAGCAGAACGGCAGTACCAACAAGGCCACGTGCGGCTCCTCCTCCACCACCTCTCCTGTGCAATTGGGTGACTACGAGGGGGTCTCCTCGTTGACCCAAGTGGGTGGAGGGGAGGTGTTCCACGAGGGTGGATACGCGCTGGCTTCCAGTGGAGGGTTGCTGGAGGACGTGGTGCAGTTTGCTGAGTTCTACGTTTGAGGGGTTGATTTGAGGGTTCTACCTTCTCATCGATGTAGCTAGTAGTACTTGTCGTCTATATATATTGGTTGTTTCTCATATGAATATGGTGGTGTTGCACTCAAGTAAGTTGATCAGATGTGTACATGTTCGTCTGTTTCGTTAGGAGGGTGATGATATCGATCTGAAGTACAATTTAAGTTGCGTTTCTTATGAAGAAACTATCTAACTCAGATTAAAAAAAAAAAAAAAAAACCTTTCCCTGTCATATGTCATGCGTGATCTCTCTTGCTATATATATATATATATATATATATATATATAGATGCTCGTGTATGAGACGTACATGTGTTACGGATACACGTTTGTGCTTGCACACACTTGCATTGCATGCATGCATGAGGATATCTATGCGTGTCACATGCATGTGATTGTAGGTCACCTTTGAGGGCTTTGAATTTATGCACCTGAGCAGATTATTATTAGGCACAGGCATGTTGCTGAGCTATGTAATATTTGGATATTTTCCATTTTTTGCAGGCTTGTTGGCTTTGGATGATCACGTGTAAGTAAATGGAGTTGGACTTGTTTTGTTTTCTACTCCTGACAATGCTGGAGTTCAAAAGTTTGGGAACTGTTGCTATCTATCCACCATCCATATCTTCCTGTGGTATTTATGCATGTACTCAATGTGTTCTTCAACACCCTATTCCTCTTTCTCTCCCTCTGTGTCTCTCCCTGTGCCTTCTGTTTCTGTTTAGAGTGCAGCATGGGAGAGGGCATTTGTTCGAGAAGGAAGCCCGGAATCAAAGATGGGTAGACAGCAAGATCTCAGGGGATACTCTCTCACTCCAAGTCTGCTGATGGGGTGAGATGGGAAGTGACCCCCCCTATCAATGAATGGGAACAGGAGGTAACGGCGCGGGGGAAAAGGAATGATGAGATGTGATGCGAGCATGTGTGAATAGAAAGGGGAAGGAGAGGAGAAGCTCTGTGGCTTGATGGGATTAATCTGCTTGGGTGCAAGCATACTGCTGTGAAATTAGAGAGAGACAGGGAGAGAGAGATGGCAAAGATAAATACCAAATCTCCCATCATTAATACACACATTACAACCTCCCAACAAACCCCATTGCCATCTCTCTCTCTCTCTCTCTGAATCTACTGATGTCTACTTCAAGTGAATAGACTCAGAGATGTGCACGCCTCTGTAGTGGAAAGGATATTTAAGAGAAAAGCTGATTTTGTCGGAGCTTTTGTACTTATGATGTAATGCGATGCTCTGATATTTGATTTGAAACAATTTTGATTGGTCACTTTGGGTGTCGAAGGATCGATGTGTTTGTTTTCCAGTCAAAATTTAGGATCTTTATCTCAAGTTTACTAAAAAACTGCAAAATTATTGCCTTGATGCAAAACAAAAAAAAAAAAAAAATGGAAAGAAAAATTAAAGTTGTTTCTCTAATAATACTAGTTAAAAAGTTAAATTATACCCAATGTTTTCATTAAAGCCCACTAAATGAAACATTCGTTTATGATCACTCACTTCTATTATGTGCTTTAAGAGTATATATAATTTATGTTTACTGATGACAAGCTTGACAGTCAAATAAAATAAATCAGCACTCCCTTGGGAAAATGAAAGGAAACTCACATGTACAAAGCCCGCAGACATGCACGTCCCACTCAAACATGTAATGCTAGATGGAGCATCTGCTCCTAAAGGAATACAAGAAAAGGTAATGTTAGTTTTAATGCCAACATGCTTTGTGCACAGAATTATTAATGCTAAAACTTTGATACTCTAGCACCCTGTTATGGTGATTCTAAGTGCGTCATAAGTGCCATATCATTCTCTCAATTTTGTTCCACAATATCATGATTTGCCTATAGGCATGTATCTTCACTCTCCTTCACATGTCCTATGTATATTTGTCTCAAGTTCTAATCTTTTTTCTTATTCCCTTTAGAAACATGGGATTTGATCTGTTGACTTCATAGATGTCAATGAAAAACCCTCTCACTGTGTCAATCCTTGGTGGCTGCCTCAAGTTATAGTCTCTTCCTTACAAAAACTAGCTCTTTTCAGGAAGCTACATTTAATTTCCACCCCAAGAATAGTGCTCTATTCTAAGGAGGTATAACTAATTAGTGACTTCTATGTCCATTGGTTGCATCCTTTACCTCTCCAACCGGCTACATTGGGAGGGGAAGACATGCAAATGGATATTGAATCCGAGTTTCCAACCTTTCCAGATGTCAAGTGAATAAAATCCACGTTTAATTGGCAGTGGCAGTTCCTCATGATGTTCAAATGACACGATCCATTGGCAATGCATGCCACATGGTTATCTTTGATGATTATAGACTATACTATATTTCGTAATAAGCAAATTATCCATCCACATATGCTTTACTATCGTGACACTCAAATTTTTCATTCACATTGCGCTTTTGTGAATAATGTCATTGTTATTTATTTAAAGTTACTACTATTAGTTTACCCATCAGAGAAGATATCTATCCGATTTTTCTTACAAGCTTTTCAAGTTGCAAATATTTCATACGTGGTTTAAAGGTCCCTTCATCAACTACTTAATCAGGTTTAGGGTTATATGTTGACCCACGCAACCTTCCTGTCAAAAATGAAAATACAGGTATGTTGTACAATCAAGAAAGGGAAGGCATCGGACTTTTCTCAAAAAAATTTCTTTATACCCGCATATCAATACGTAACTACAGATGTTTACAAGGACATATATATATATATTCAATGTAATTTAGGTGATATATTCACACAAGTAAGATTTTCCACATTATGTTTTGCTCGAAACCAGGGGGTGGGGGTGTGTGTGTGGGGGCGAAATGAAAAAGCAATAATATGAGAAAGGATATATATAAGTATAAATAGTTGGGTATATAGTTTTGAATGTATTTTTTTTGTAAAGAAGTTATGATTGTATTTTAATGAATATATTATGTTAAATTAAATATATTTTAATATATATTAATGTTAATGTGATACAATGAGATAATTTGATTTAATATTAATTGTCAAAGTAAGTTAATTAAATTATATCCCTTAATTTAAAATTTTATTCCTTTGACATTCTTTTAATCGAAGGATAACTTAGCCTTTGCCAATTGGAGCCCAAGAAATATTGTCATTGGATAACCCAATTATTTTGAGGATATCCAAGTCAATCCTGTCCTTACAAACAAATAGAGATGTGGCATCAATTTTCAGTGATCTACACATAAAAAGTAGGAGGCCAAAGGGATGAGAATCCCTTGACAAAGCGTCATTCGTGATTGTTGCAGTTGCACTAGAATCATCATTTATCACCCTTTCGAAGGGATTGAAACTATGGCATTTTGATGAAGAGGGAGAGCGTTGCCTCTTCAAATAATTGCTTGCATGAAATAGAGAAAGCCTTTTCGCTTCCTTAACTATTGGGCATAGAGGCCTGGCTTCCTCGACTTGGTGAGGAACACTTGGAATGCAGAGGTAAAGGGAAACCCCCTTTATCAATGTATCATAAAACTGGGATGTGTCAAGGATGCACTAAAATCTTGGGAGAATTATGGACCGCCTTAGGTCCAGGGTGATGGATGACCTCTCAAGTCACCTTATCGACATCCACAATTGGCTGGGTAGCAATCCTAGTAATTCCTCTGTACTGAGGGACGAGGTGAACACCTGAGCCAGGTTGGCGACTCTCAGGAGGGAGGAGGAAGATTATTGGATCCAGAGGAGTAGGAGCGATTGAATTAAGCATGGTGACAGGTCTACCAAGTTTTACTCTCTCGCCACCAAAATCAGGTAGAACACCAACTCTTGTCTGCCTTAATCGCCCCTGATGGGGCCATTATCGATAAGGAGTAGCTTTGTTTGGAAGCCATGGAGTTCTACAAATCTCTCTTTTCTACAGAAGATGAGGCTTAGGACGTGGAGGGTCTCACCCTTCCATTTCCCTATAAGGTCTCTCCTACTAAGAATGAGCAACTTACGAGGATTCCCTCTCCCCAAGAAGTCAAGGACGCTGTTTAGGCTATTGAGCCTAACAAGTCTCCTAGCTCGAATGGCTTCAACGGGACCTACTTCCATAAGGCCTGGCCTATCATTGGCAAAGACATTACCTCAGGTATTCGCTTCTTCTTCTCCATAAGAGGGCAGCTCCTTCGTCAGATCAACCGCACTTTCCGCATGTTAATACCTAAAGGTAAAGTAGTTTCCTCCCTCTTTGACTTTAGGCCCATTGCCTGCTACAACTTTCTATACAAATGTATATCTAAGATACTTGCTAACAGACTTGCCCCTCTCATGTCGAATCTGGTGGAACCAAACCAAGGAGCTTTTATATAATAAAGATCCATATCTGATTGCTCCCTGGTGGCCTAAGAATTTTTATCTCGCTTCAACTCTACTAACGTAGCTCGCAGAATGTGTGTCAAGGTGGATATCTCCAAAGCTTTTGACACAATCTGCCGTGACTTTATTATTAGGATTCTCTCTTCCCTGGGCTTCTGTGACACATGGTTCTCCTGGATAAGGGGATGCATTTGGGAGTCGTTTGTCTCTTCGCTTGTGAATGGCGTGCCAGCTGGCCTCCTCCCAATGTTAAGAGGCCTTAGGTAGGGGGATCCCCTCTCCCCACTTCTCTTTTCCTTGGCCCTCAATGCTCTCTCACTGCTGTTCAATATCCAAGTTCATGAGGGTTGTCTCTGGTTAGCCAAGGTGGGGGGAGTTGAATTCCCCTCCCACCTTCTATTTGTCGATGACCTTCTCATCTGTGCTCGAGCCAATGCCAATTTTGAATGTGCTATTAAGAAGGCCTTATTTATCTTGGCCCTCATCTCTGGACTGTGCCTAAAAGGGAGGAAGAGCAGAGTGTATATCTCTAAACACACTAAGGAAAAGATGGAGAATCTTTTATCTCTGGGTATCCTTGAGGGTAAGTTCCCCTGCAAATACCTAGGCATTACCCTCATAGGAGGCAAGGGTTCTACCCCTTCCAAAATCATTGAAGACCATGTGAAAGATCTTCTTGAAAGCTGGTGTGGTAAAATTCTCTCTAGAATGGGGAGAGTGTAATGGGTGCGCTGGGGCATTAAGGAATCACTAAGATTCTGGCTCTCCCACATGGCTATCCCTAAAGGCACCATCGACCACATACGGAAACTTATTTATAACTTCATTTGGAAAGGGAAGGTCCACCTTGTCGCCTGGGAGGACCTTTGTTGCCCCTTCCCTGAGGGCAGCCTCGGCTTGATGGACTGTAGGGACATCCAACTATGCTCTACCATCTCATGGGTTTGGAGGTTTCTTAACTCCAACTCTATTTGGAGTACTTGGATGCAAGCCTTGTATGGGTATTATTCCTCCCAATGTAAAAAACCCAATGACTCTAGAATTTGGGCCTCGATGCTTAAGATAAGCCGTTGTTGACGGTTCTTTTCATTAGAAACAACCATTGGGTATGGCCTGGTAACGCGATGGGTTCTCTTTACACTGATTAGATATATGACTCTATTCGGAACAAGAAACCGCCATCCAAGTTTTGGAATGCCCTTTGATCCAAGGGTCAAGTACCCAAGTGTGGGTGTTGTGCTTGGCTCGCGGCAAAAGGAAGACTTCTTACTTGGGATCGTCTAAGAGGTTCGGGTTTGGAGGTGGACCCTCACTATTTGCTCTGTGGGGGGGATTGTGAATCGATTTCGCATCTTTTTTTCTCCTGTTCTTACTCCCACATTATTTGGCAGAAGATCTGGACTTCACTCATGTCTTATCTGCACTGGTCTACTGTCTCTCTTCTTGCTTGGTAGGAGGCCAGGAGAAAGGGGCTAAACATGTAGTTTTTCTCTTGGGCCCTCTCGATGACCATTTGGCATATTTGGAAAGAATGAAATGTAGACTATTTGGTGATAACCCCTCTCCCCCACCTTGTTATTCCCTCGAGCATTTTGAGATATATTAGAGAATTGAGAGATTTGTAATTTGTTGCCTTTTGGCTCTTCTTTCTGGAAGGTTTTTGGTCCATGTACTATTTTCTGGTCAAATTGGCCTTGAGTAAATGGTACCCTTTTTACTCAAAAAAAAAAGAGAGGAGGAAGTCCACAATTGGAGAGATTTCTTGCAAGAAAATGTCATCATGAACAACTTTATCTAAGTCTCCCTTCCCTCTACAAAAAAAGGTTGCCAATTATAAGCTGATCAAGGAAAGGCTCTTGTTTTTTACGGATTAGTTTATTGGATGTGTTATAAAATTCATATTTACAAAAATGTATGCAAAAGGTGTTAATCCTCCTTCTGTTTGTTTTGTAGGAGGGATTAACACATATTTTTGTTTACTTAAAATAGGTGTTAACCTATGGTGTCAAGAAGGAAAAACAAGAGGCACTACTAGAAAAATGGGATATACTGTTGGTTACATTCCATCGGTTTATAAAATCGACGGTAAAATTATTTTTATCGTCTCTTATTCAACTAAGCGACGACGAATGCCTGTACTCGACCTACTATCAGTTGAAGAAAAGCTAATGGGGGCGTAGTTGTCATTAATATTCGTCGTCGATTTGTAAGTGACGACAAATATATTTTTACCATCGGTTGGTTGAATAAGAGATGGGGAAAAGACGGTTAAAATTTGCACCTAAAATTTGGGCGAGATCAGTGACTTTTGCCGTCGGTTAGTGGAATAAGTAATGGCAAAAATTAGGTTAACATTAGTGGCCAAAATTTGGGCGTGATTGATGGGAACACCATCATGAGCTATAACTAGCTCAATTTGGTATGATAAAGTTAATAAAAACTCTTACATAACCATCAGAGGGTCATATATGTATAATGTTCTATTTTGAGAAAATAAGAAACTAGGGTTATTTCTGCAATTTTAACTGCATTTCACAAATACATTATAACCGCGGGGAATTCCAGGAGTTAATTAAAGGTAAAATGATTATTAATGTCCAATGAAAGGGCCCTTGCAGACAGAAACAGATTTTCACGCATCTCGAGAATTAATGGACATCCGAAATCCTAAAAACAGACCTGCTTAATTAACTGAGGTTCTGGTCAGGATAAAATTTCCCTAAATTTTCTAAAAATCATATAAAAATATTCTATAGGATTTGATACCTTTGATTTAACCACTGGAACCCATTTTGACCTAAAATAAAGTCTCAAATGGACAGTTGCCCTAATTTGAGTTTCTGTACAAATTTCTCAGTCAAACTAGGTAAAAACCAAAATCCGACTTCACCATCAGATTCCTTGGGTCAAAATTATATTTTTACCAAAATTTGGGCCCAATTAGAGTCTATCTTGACCTAGTTTGCATATTGGTCCTCTCAGACTTATTTTCTCTCTTATAGCCCCTCAGGCTTAGAAAACTTTGTGAAATGCCCCCTAGGTTTATCTTCGTTCTTTGTAGTTGGGTCCCTACAGCCATGGTAGGTGTGAACCCAAAGAGGCCGAGCTTCAATAAAGGATTCCTCCCTGATTTCTTAGTCATTCTCTTCCAAATTTGGAAAGGAAACTTCTGAGGAGATCCTCTTCATTTTGGACATCTTGAGCTCTGATTCTTGTCCTAGAGTTCATGTGAACTCTTTGAATCCCACAAAATGTACTCCTTGATTTGCGGAGATTTCAAGCTTGTTTCGAAGCTTGAACGCTCAACTAATGGCCTATATAAGACCCTCCTTGCCTGCCTTACCTCTTTAGCGTGAATTTGAGCCAAAAATAGCTTTTCTTCCTTAACCACTGGCTCGCTCCAAGCTCGCTCCGACGACTATCCTCCTTCGGTTTCTTCACCGGCCGCCACATACGATAGGCAGTCGGATCTTCTTCCTTGTTCTTTTCTGCACCTTGCAATACAAGCGAGGTGCCCTTTACCCCTCCATCATTACCGTATCTCTCACCGGAGCACCCTTCATCTCCGGAGTCGGCCATACCGCAACTAGTGCCATCTCCACTCCACTTCGTCCGTTAGCTAGCTTCGTTGACTCCTTACCTTCTACTGATCACAACCACATCACTACACCATCGCCTAGACCACCATCGCACCTGCTCCATCATCATCTTCTGTTACGACCCAATTCCCGAATCCCTACGAGACACGAGAATCGGACCGACTCGACTGATCCCAAGACCCAGTCGTCCAACGAGAAAGTAACCAAAAGAGCAGTAAAATAAACCACATTCATCATGCATGCAACTAACAGTAACAAAAGTACAGTAGTAAAGAAAAGAACTACTACAGTACACACCACCACAACAGTAGAGAATTTAAACAGGTACATAAATATGATGCTTACAATAAAAGAGTACAATGGTAACAGAAAATACTCACTACAACAGAAGAAACGGTACAGTAGGTACAACACAAATAAAACTACTGGGCTCTACTAGGCCCAGCACCCTCTGCAGTCGTAGGCTCTAGCTGCTCAACACTTGGTCCTGAAATGGTGACAAAGGTGACACATCAGTGAAACGCTGAGTAGAGTGGCAACCAACTAGCTAAGAAAAACAGTAAGTGGGCAAGTAGCTGTTATTTTTAATTTCTTTTTTTATTTTCTATTTAATCTTTCTTGAATTATTCCTCAGATCTTTCTCTTGATCTCGAATGTTCCTTGTGAGAACGATCTTGATTGCAGTCTTTTATGAAAAGTAGAAGTAACACGTGGTGCTCTCTTGGCCGGGAGAGTCCCCCGTGGTGGTCCCACCCTCAGTCAACCACCCCAAGGTCGCTGACAAGCGTAACGGTGACTACGGCACGCGTGATAAACGCACGGGTAGCTACCCCGCACTGGCATGCGGTCAGTTGTTTCCGTTAACGGGTGCGCCCCAAAGTACAGCACGGAACCAGTATAGGGCAGAGCCCTCTCAGTAATAGGGGTCTAGCCCCTCCACAGTAACCAAACAGGGGTCTTGCCCCTCCACAGTCCGCGCACCCTCGCCTGATACCCTGGTTTGCCCAGTGGGCCTCATAAGTCGGTGTAGGACGGCTAGCAGAACCCCGGGACTCGTGGGGTGGCTAGCGCTCTCTCTACACTAGTAACTCTCCCCAGTACTGTGTATGCGAGGGCCAAAAGTTGGTACAAAGTGGCCAGACCTAACCTCGGGTCCCTGGGGCGACTAGCTCCGCTCTGTACTAAACAGGGGGACAGTCGCTCTCCTTGGTACTCCGTACTCAAGGGCCAGCTCACTTCCCCAATTTCATTCCATTTGCCTCTCAGGAGCTCTACTCCTAATTTCCCGTAGGGTTCATGCTCATATTTCTTTAACCAAGCAAATTTAGGTTTCATCATTTCAGCTTTATTTTCATAAAGCCCATGTTCCCAACAGTTAATATCCATTCATATACAAGCAACTGTTATCCAATTACAGGCAATTATTATTATTCTATCTACTTTTCCAAGACTGCAATTCATGTATTCACGACATTCGTTTCGGTGTTTCTGTCCCTAGGATTCTTGCCACACCCTAGGATCTATCATTCAATCTAGTTTTCCAATCCTAGGATTCATGTCATACCCTAGGATCTATCATTCAATCTAGTTTTCCAGTCCTACGATTCATGCCATACCTTAGGATCTATTATTTATCTCAAAGATGCACTAATGTTCGTAAACAACCAAGGGAAGCCACTCTACCCGCAAAATCGGGAGTGATGGGGGTATGATCAGCAAGTCCACGTGCCTCCGCAACCCCCAGATCCGCAACAGAAAGAGGTCCTAACATAAGGATCAAACAGAAGGAACTACTCAGAACAGGATACAAGTACTTTAAACAAGTGTAGGAATTAATTCTGAGAAGAATGAAATTTTAAACGTGGAAATCGGACTTCGAACGGACCCTAAACGGGTTAAAAATGACAACTCTGCCCCAATTCAAACGTCTGGAACACCTTCTAGACGTCTTAAAAGATGGTCCAGGTCATACCTCACTCTGAGCCATTCTTCAGACGTCCAGGATCTCGCTGAACCATCTGGACCTAGTTCCAGACATCCGACTATCACTCCGGACGTCTGGAGACTCTCTCCGCCGTCTGGTGCTGTGCCCAGACATCTAATCTATGTGGGAGGGCGTGCCCTTGTGCCTTCCCGAACGAAACCTGCACGCGTACGTAAGAGATCATAACATGGCATGTATCAGGGCTTTCGGTGGAACGACTTGCATGGCCGCATCCGCAGAAAGGAAGAAGATGAGGAATATACTACCTTTTAGACGTTTGGATCTCACTCCAGATGTCCCCCGCGTCGTCTGGACGTAGGTCCAGACATCTGATTCTGGGAAAATCTCCCAGAATCAGGACCTCCTCACCTTCCGTCTGCTGCGCACGGCCGTGCCGTGACACACTCACCTGTTGCCTGAGCTGCAGCAGCACCTCCCTAGCGCTACGCTCCCGCTGCGTGCACCCGTCGGCCGGGCCTGGGCAGCTCCGACGAGTTCGCTCTCTCTTCCTCACGCACTTCGCCTCTTCTCCCTCTCGCTACACCTCCTCCTCCCTGCACGCACTTGGCAGCAGCTGCAGCCCTCGCTCTCACTCTCACGCCAACACTGGAGAAGGAGGAGACGGTGAAGTGGTGGTAAGGGAGAGGGAAGGGAGGAAGAGAGTATTTGATGGCATCGGGGAGAGAGGAAGACGGAAGGAGGGACGCCTGCAGGTCGGCGGGTGTAGTCTGTGCGCGCACGCGCGCAGGCTCGCAATCGTACGCCGCAAAAATTTAATTCCAGAAGTATTGGAAGGCGTCCAGACATCTTACCAGATGTCTGGACCAACTCCCAGACGTCTTAAAAGACGTCTGATGTCGTGGGTCTTAACATCTTCCCCGCTGCTGGCATACCTTCGGCATGGTCGCGTGTCCACTTCACTCCACCAAATCACCTGCTACTGGTCCCAAAATCTCCGCCTTATCCACGCGAGCAAAACCCCTCAAAAAATTGAGGGAATTGCTTGCCCTAACCATCCACCGAACACCTCCACAAACTTCGACCTTCTCCGCCTCTGCCTTTCTCACACACCCACCTCCATAGCATGCCACCGCCACCACCACCTTCGTCGCATCTTTGCGCTTCTTCAGAGCTTGTCTGACGAGGCCGCAATGCTGTGCTTTGTATTTCAGGTTCGTAGGTCGTCATCGCCATTAACACAGCTTCAAGAGACCTTGAAGCCGTGTTCTTGCCTCAGCTGCTCCAAGAAAGACCTCCAGGTTACGTGAAAGTCACCCAGGTGTAGATCCAAGCTCGCCATTGGGAGCATTGAGTATTCCTGTTACTCTAATTAACTGCATCCTCATCAGAAGCTTCACGCGAAGAACTGCAGAGCTTTGAGTCCCACATCGTGGGATTGGGAGCTCTTTGCGTCGCATAAAGTGATTTTGTGTCGCACCTATTCGCCTAAGATCACCGGGGGTTGGGTCCCCGCTTCACGTGCCTCCTCGCACCTTCATGCCTCCCCCGCGGTCACGCACGTGGGTCTGGCCCCATTCAGGATCCGGTTACCCAATTAGTCAGGTTTAGAAGAGGAAGAGAAGAAAGAGAGAGAGGAAGAGGGGGGGCTTTGCCTTGCTCTTTAACCCTCAACACTTAGCCAATTTGGAGGCTTCGTGCCTCTACTGTGCTGTGTTGTGCCTCTCCCTTGAGGCTTGAAGAGAAGAAGGAAGAGGCCCTTGAGCCTCTTAAAGGCATTGTAGTTGAGTGTCACTTAAGCTGTCTGGTCTTTATCTCTGTCGTCTGCTGCATTGGTTCTGCTAGTTCTTAAATTGAGATATTCTTGACTTATATGATTCTAATATTTGAGTGAATTGTGAGGCTTAACATTGTAGGGTAATTGGTGATTTAAATCACCATTTTACCCCCATTCTTTTTGCAACTTGACATTGATTTTCATATATATATATATATATATCTATATAATTTTTTCTTGCTCATATTTATGGTGATATTGTGATCTTTAAGATTAATTACAACATTTGCTTCCTGCGTTCGACCTCGGATTTTCTTAACGATCTTTCGAGTTATAAATATTATTTATTTTCAAGCAATTTTGACCTATACTATAACGCATCTTTTAAAGCATTGATTTCGTGCGTAAATAGTGATGGAGGAGTAATTGAAGTTATCATTTGTCGTCGGTTTGTTTAAGAAGCGACGGTGAAAAAATAGTTAAAATTTGCGCCTAAAATTTGGGTGGGATTAGTGACTAGTGCCGTCAGTTTTTGAGAGAATCGACGACGTAGATTGCTTCATCTATCACGCGCAGGCTAGTCTCCCATCACCATTCATCTTCCCCAATACGTAACCCCATCACTGTGCAAGCCCTCCCATAGCGCCGCCGAAGCCTGAGTCGCCACCCCTCCTCCACCTCCTCAGATAGCTTCTCCGACGGGTCATCCTCCTCCTCGCCGTCCCCATGCTCGTCCTCCTCCGACCGGACACCCTCCTCCTCCCCAACTCCCTACTGTTGCCCTCCTCCTCCCCAACCGCCTCCTGCCGCCACCCTCCTCCTCCCAGACCCCTTCGCACCGCCCCCTCCTCCTCCTCAACACCCTGCCGTCACCGCCCTCCTCCTCTCAGACCCTCTCCTCCTCCTCCCCCTCCTAGTGTCCTCCTCCTCTTCCTCCCATCCTCCTCCACTTCTTAACCACACCCCCTCCTCCTCCTGACCACCCCTCTCCTCCTCCCCGTCTTGCCTACCCCTCCTCCTCCCCCTCCTGTTGCCCTGCTCCTCCTTCTCCTACTGCCAGCCGCCTTTTCTTCCTTGTCCTACTGCCCCCTCCTCATCGTCCTTCTCTTGTCGCGTTCCTCCTCCTATTGCCGCCGCTGCCGCCTCTATTTTATAAGTTCAAATTTTTTGAATAACATGATAATATGTTATTTAATTAATTGTGTTTATGAAATTGCAGGTTATCGATAACAACCATTCTCGGAAGCTGTAGTCGTTGAGGTATAATTTTAATGCTTTTAATTTATTGTAATGATATTTTAGGCTTTTGTTAGATGTGGGGTGTGCCCACATATTGTCGTGAAAGAATGGATGTATGATTTATTGTGAATGTAGGGTGTGCACACTTGTTTGATTGAAATTAAAATTTAATGTGGGGTGTGCCCACTTTGATGATGAGTATTATTTTGCTATGCAAGTTTATAGAAAACTTCAAAATATAAGGGGAAACTCTGTCAAATTTTTTTAAATTTTTTTTTAATGTTTAGAATTTAGGCAGTGGACCTGGCACATTATGTTTCCTAGGTTTAGTTGGGTTTAATATATGTTATTTAGGTTTGGCATTTGGTTGTGTATATGGTGCTTGGGCTAGGGTTTGGGGGTTTGAGTTAGGGGAGGGTTAGGGTGGTTGGTGTTGAACGGGTTTCGCGAATCGCTACGCTTACGATATTGGTTTTAGAAAACCTGTCGTTGTAGTTCAAAAAGCGAAGAATTCGTGTTCAACAAATAAAATTTATACCGAAAATAATTCCGGGTCGAACACAGGGAGGCTACGTTGATCTATATTCGCAATTATATTTTTTTTAGGATTTTTGTTAGGCAAGGCGATATAATTACAATGGAGCTGTCAGACTAAAAGGGAGAGAGAGAGAGAGAAAGAGAGAGAGAGAGAGAGAAAGAGAATATTCATTCAAAATTTCAACTGTTTATAAAAGTTACACTAGAAAGCAGAAAATCAATTATACTATAAAGCAGAAAAATTCTACACTAGAAAAGCTGTAAATAAGAATGGGAGAGAGAAGTTATCCTCCTCGACGATTGCTTGGAGGACGAGCTGGATGGGACGACACCTAGACGAAGGAGAACGAAGCAGGACGAAGGAGGATGAAGCAGAAGAGCGGGAACGAAGCAGCACGCCATCGTCGTCGTGGGATCCACTTCCGAAGGGGAACGAAAATTGGACTTTATCTCGCAAAAAGCATCCCGGGTGTGGGACAAGCTTCTTTTGAGCTTTGGAGGGGTAGAGAGGAGAAAGAAGGGATGAGAATTTCGTATGAAGGGGGTCTCCTTTTATAGTTGCAAGGAGTGGGGGCAAAATGGACATTACAAGTTCAAAATAGTAAATGAGGGGTCTTTAGTGACGGATAAATCCGTCACTAAAGCTCCCTTCGTGGGTGACGTGGGCGGCTCGTGCGCGCCCGCTCGGCTGCTCGCACGCGCAACGCCCTCGCACGTCCATTGATTTTCAGCCGTCCGATCGCGAGATTGGACTGCTTAGATCGCGTCCGTGCCCGCTGCGTTGCGTGCCCCCCGCGCGTCTGATTGCGCGTTCGATTGCGCGTCCAATCGCGCGTTGACACTATCGGGCGCGCGCGGCCGTCCGATCTCCATCCGACGCTCCACCCGTGCCCAATCGCTCGCGCTCGCCGCACCTCGCCACGGCTCGAACCCGCGCCCCGCGCTCGCGATAGCGTGCTCGACCGCTGCGCTTTGGGGCGCGGATGGTCGAGCGGGCGTTTTTAATGCGAGCGCCCACAGCCGTTGGATTAAGATCCAACGGAGGAGAACGATCGGGCGCGGGGCCTTCACAATTGAAGCGGCCGCTTGGGCGACTGAGATGGCGCCACGTGGCGTTATCTTGGCCGTCCATCTTCTGGAAGTTGTAGATGGTGCCACTGTTGTCGGATTGACTTGATTTTTGTGTCGTTAGTCTGCGATCGTCAATCCGAATTCATCCGTGCGGTTGGATTTATCATCTGAAGTGGGGATTTACACCATCCTGGCCCTTGATCTTCTAGGGTCCCTAGGTCACTATCTGATGCTACGGATGCCTGATTAGGGTGATCTTGGAGTCGTTGAACTCCAATCGTCGCCCTAATCACATCCATATAGTTGGATCTTTGATCCGAGGCCCTGATAAAATATTTACCCTGTCCAAGCACATAAAAGGAGACAATTAACCTCCATTTTATTCAAACTATTCTAAATGCAAGATGATGCATGTAATGCAATATTTATATCATAAAATGCAATCCTATACTTAAGAACATGCATAAATAGACATCTTAAGTAGTGTAAATGTGCTTACATCAGTTGGGTTGGGCTAGGTTTTAGGATTTGACTTAGGCTAGGGTTTGGATGGTTTGGTTTAGGTTAGGGTTAGGGTTTAGGATTTGACTTGGGCTATGGTTTGCATGTTTGGTTTGGGTTAGGGTTTAGGAATGTGGTTGTGTTGGGTTGGTTCGGGTTGTGCTATGGTTGATAAATCATTCTTAAATTATCTTTATCTTCTATTTAATCGTGTCCTCCAAGGGTTTAGGATTATAATCTATTATTTAATTAATTTTGATTTTGAAATTACATGTTATCACTATCGAGTACACTCGGAGGCTTGAGTAGTTAGAGGTATATATACATTTAATCTTTTGAATTTAATTAAATGATATTTTAGTCATTTTTTGAATTTCTTTAATGTTCAAATTACTTATTGTTTAGATGCATACACTTGCTAAATAAGATATATGCACGTGAGGTCAAACATTAAGTATTCTAACCCCTAGGGTAAAAGTCCTCCGAGTCAAATTGTGTCCAAATTACTCACCTGTCGAGACTTATGATCATGTTATAGGGACAATGCAAGAAGTGTACGTATACCACATTTACATGCATGATGTGTTGTCTTTGTAGTATGTCATAAGATTTGATCGACTTTAGTTCGGTGAAGTACCAACCTAAAGAAGGTCCATAAAGATTTGAGCACAACTTAGTTTTGCTCATTACATGTAACCTTGTACGGTGAAATTTCAATTGCTTCTTCCTGTTCCTCTGATATACCAACTAATCTTATCTAATTTTCTAGGGTGCCCTTATTTGGGTGTTAAAGGAAATCTAGCTAAGGTCAGTATTGGGGGATAAACTGGAAAAGTGCGGGGAGATGCTACCGAAATTTCACCTCACTAAGTTACATGTATCGAGAAAACCTAAGTTGTGATCAAATCTTTGAGGATGGGCTATAAAGTGAAAATCTTTATCAAGATACACATCATTTAGTCGTTTCCCTTCTTAATAAGTGATTTGTTGACATTAAATATTAGGTTACAATAGATAAATCTTGGATTGGATTGCAGGGTTCATATTACACCAGGTATAAGGATGGAGTAATTTCATTCTTGGATTGAGCTTTTGAAGACGATAGGAAGATATCTAGGCGAGGAGGTCAATTTAATAATATCTTCTGCCCATGCGGAGGATGTTTGAATGGTTCCTTGCATGATCATAATACTGTGCTCGAGCACTTGATTTGTAATGGGTGGTGGTAGAATTACACTACGTTGGTAGCTCATGGAGAGGAGTTGACTGAGAAAGTCATAAACAATGAGAACACTATTGACGAGGAAATTGGTGATAGTGGAGGTGAATAAATATAGGAAATGTTTAATGAGATGAGAACATGAGAGGATATAAATACAGATAAGGAAGATTCGTTTAGTTGTGATTCGTTCTATGATGCTGTTAAGGTGGCTGAGGATCTTATTTCTCCCGGTGTTACGAAAATGTCAAAGTTGTCGTTTTTGTTGAAGATGTTTCAACTGAAGGTTATGAATAGAGCTAGTGCTAAATTAATGTCAGAAATACTTCAGTTTAGTGCTGAGCTATTGAATAACCCTAATGATTTTTTGGCTTCATGGTATTAGGCAAGAAAACAGATTTGTAAGCTTGGTTTGGACTATCAGAAGATCGATGTATGTCCGAATGACTGCATTCTTTTCAGAAATGAATTCATAAACTTGAGTAACTGTCCCGAATGTGGACTTGAGAGATATAAGGAAGGTAAAAATGAAAGTAAGAGGAAACAACCTCAGAAGGTTCTTCGTTACTTCCCATTGACACCTAGGCTTCAAAGCCTTTTTATAACAACTAAAACTGCACGGTGTATGACATGGCACCAGGATTATAAATCTCAAGATGGAAGAATACGTCATCCTACTGATTTAGAGGAGTGAAAGAGATTTGATGAAAGAAACAATTTATTCGCTTTAGAAGCAAGGAATGTGCGGTTGGGTATTGAAAGCGATGGATTCAATCCATTTAAGAGTATGTAGCCGTCGTACTCTATATGGCCAGTGGTAATGGTTACTTATAACTTACCTCCCTGGTTGAGTATGAGATCGACATTCATGATGTTGACCCTATTAATCCTCTATCCAAAACAACTAGGAAATGCAATAGATGTTTATCTCCAGTCATTAATCGATGAACTAAAATAGTTGTGGTTCACCGGCGTGAAGACGTATGATGTAGAAAAGAATGAATTTTACAATATGTATGCAGTATTGTTGTAGACCATAAACGACTTCCCGACATACGCAAATTTTTCAGGTTGGAGCACTAAAGGAAAGCTTGCTTGCCTAGTCTATATGGAAGACACTCATCACCTACAACTGCTGGAAAGTAAGAAATTATATTACTTAGGACATTGCAGATTTCTATTTATTGAACATAAATGGCGAATGTCACAGTTCAAGAGTAAATTTGATGGTAGGGCATGTCTGTATTCAAAGAAAAATCGAAAAAATAAACTTAGTACAGATTATATCAGGTTGTCGGGTTAGGTTATAAGGGAGACATTACAAGAAATGAGTGAGATACGGCTGGGTTGACCATTCAAACAAGACCAAACGTCCTCAAGGAATTCTGGATTTCGAAAGAAAACCATTTTCTTTATGGAGCTGCCTTACTGGAAACATCTTACAATACGTCATAATTTAGATATTATGTACATTGAAAAGAATGTGATGGATAACATCTTAGATGTATGAAATCCGACCGATGATCCAAAGGACACGGTGGAAACAAGAAAAGATATGAAGAGTTTGGGGATACGTCTGGAGCTGCATATTCAATGGGATGATGGCTAATTCCCACCTACTATTTATAGCTTGAATCAGGACCGAAAGAGTAGACTGCTCCCCTTCTTAAAGGAAATTCAGGTGCTAGATGAGTTTTCCTCGCAGCTTTCCCATTGTGTGAATGAGGTGTAGAAAAAGTTATCTGGCTTGAAAAGTCATGACTCACGTGTTTATTTGCAAGTATTATTTCCACTGGTGACACGGGGGATACTGCCAGAGCCAGTTGTTGATTCATTTACAGAGATGAGTAGGTTTTTAAAAGCTGTTTGTTCGAAGACGCTACAAAATGACATACTAGATTACTGAGATAAACAAATAGTCATTACTCTCTGTAAGATGGAACAGATTCTTCCCCCAGCCTTCTTCGATATAATAGTTCATCTCACACTGCATCTTGCAAATGAAGCAAGAATCGGTGGACCCATACAATTTGGATGGATGTATCCTATGGAGCGATTTTTGAAAAAACTTAAAGATTATGTTTTGAACAAGGCAAAGCCAAAAGGTTCAATTATAGAAGGCTATCTCGTGGAAGAGTGTATTAATTTTACTTCCATGTATATGAATGAAACAAACAACCACTTTAATAAAATTCAAAGGAATTATGAGGGGAATACAATGACAGTGATGAAGAATGTCAATTTTTGATATCAGAGGAAGGTCGATCCTTCATACAAAGTCAAGATTTTTTCAGAAAATGACAGACATTGCGTGCATCTATATATTTTAAAATAAATTCCTAAAATTGATTCATTTTATGAGGAATTCAAATGATTACCTTTTTCAAGGACAACCGAATTTGATTTCTTAGATTTGTTTAAAGACCGAGTTCATCAATTGAAAGTAGATAAGGACCCACGATGGGTACCAAATTTTGATGTAATTGCCGATTCACCATTACATTATGCACATTACCACTCTCGGTATATAATAAATGAGTTAAGATTTAGAATAAAAGAAATTAATGATAGGAAGGTTACACGACAAGTTGAAGTTGTTGATTCAGATCTTTCCACCGGACTAGATGGATACTATGGTAAAATCAAAAAAATTGTTGAGATTAGCTTCAGATATGATCGCAGAGTTGTCTATTTAAATGTCATTGGTTTGATATTTTTAAAGAGGGCACTGGTTTCAAAATTGACAAGAAACATAATTTCTTGAGTTGAAATCCTAATAGTCAAATTCTTCAGTCTGATGAACCATTTACATTGGCATGTCAAGCGACACAAGTTTTCTACGTCCTCGATAATTGCCAAAGGGTTTTGGTTATACCAATAAAAATAATACCATGCAATCATTTTGACGCATAGTTTAAAGCATACCAAGAATTAACGGAAGAAGGTCATATAGATTCAAATGCAGTAGATTTGGACATGTAAGGTTAGTAACAATTTCTTTACTTTGTTTCATTTCTTTTTATATCAAATTTATATTCAAATTTAAGAAACTTAAACTACAACTGGTATTTTCTATACATTATAAATAACTAAGCTTAAACCAATCACACACATGTTCAAAATTTGTTACTTTTGCTCTGTTGGCATTTTAATTACTTTTATTTTTCAAATTACAGGTTATCGGTGATGAGCATACTCAGAGTCTGTTGTACATAGAAGTATAATTTCAATGCCTAAAATTTAATTGAATGAAATTATATGTTTTTGCCAGATGTGGGGTGTGCTAACATATTATTTTTTATTTTATTAAATAGATGTGGGGTGTACCCACTTGTGTTGCATGTTTTATTTGAATGAATGTGGGGTGTACCCACTTATGGTTTGTCTTTGCACCTTTTTTTTTTATGTAGGGTGTGCCCACTTTAATTTAATATGTAGGTTTATAGAGAAACCTTTAAATTTAAGGGAAATCTCTGCCGGAACTTTTAAACATTTCTTTTTTATTTTGCAAACTTTTTTCATTGATGATTTATATATTAATGATTTACAATTGTAATAATTATTGCATTTTATATTTGTTACAGATGATGTTGTTTAAGAAAAATCACTTAAGAAAGGGTCCTCTTGAGACACAGCCATCGACGTAGCCCGATTCGTCTCCTCAGACTCAGCCACCACCCTGGTAGTAAGCTCCCCCCCCAGTCACATTTTGTATGTCGAGGGGAAATGGCACGATTACTACATGTGGGGAGGGGGGGGGGGGTGGAGGGAAAGGGGAAGAAGATTGCTTTGACCTTGCTAGAGTGAGTAGAGGATGATTTAGATTATGGAGCATCAGATGTGGAGGCGGGAGAGGAGGAGGGGGAGGAGGCGGGAGAGGAGGAGGGGCAGGATGCGGAGGATGAGATGGTGGGGAGTACATCCCTAGTTCATGCGGATCACTTACCGATGAGCATAAGTTGGGGTAAGAACTCATATACCTTTAAGTTTAAAATTACTTATATATTTTGCAGTTTATTATAACTTCAGAAATATATAATGAATATTATTAATGTTTACATAGGTAAAGTAAGAAGATGACGGGAGAAGACAAAGAATCTAGACTTCCAACGTGTTCCCGAGGGCTGAGAATAACGATCAAGCTTAGAACCACAAGAGAGGCGGAGAATTACCACGACTTGATCAGTCGAGTAGGCACAATTGTTAAGTCCATTGTGCCTATTTGCTACTTCAACTGGAGGAAGGTGTCCACAAAGCTTTAGAGGTAGTTCTTTCGTCAGTTGGAGGTAATTTCATTCATCAAAGTTATTTCTTTTATAACTTTATCTTAAAAGGCAAATTGCGATTGAGGTGACGACCCCAATGCCTCCCGATACATTCTTAAGCACACTGCTAAAATCCATAGAGATTGTAGGACGGAGACTAAGAGAAATATAATATTTTTAAACATTTACATTTTTATTATATATTATTTCTAACAATTTATATTTGGTATTTAATTTTTTCTGAATTGTAGTTCACCCGATGAGGTAATGAAGAATTATCCTTCTGATGTTATGCCTGATGATTGGAAGAAGGCATGGAGCATTGGCTAGATCCGAAGATAGATGTTAGTAAGTGATTAAAAATTATTTCATTAATTTCATATATGTTAAATTTATAAAAAAACATTATTGTACATGTCGACAGGGGCAAGTAAAAAAAGAATATGACCAATAGGGCCAAAGCTCCATCATAGACCCATTATTTGGGTCAAAGGAGCATCGAGATGGTCAGGAGCCGTTATGTAAGTATTGAAATTACTTTTCAATTAAATATTACTTAATTTTAAAGTTATTTTAACCTAATTGTATCATTTTTATATTTTTAGTCCGTTGCACATGATGGGATGGAAATGCTAGGATGGATATTTACGAGGTCACTCACAATAAGGCTGCAGCTGTGGGTGCTCGTAAGTGGATTCATGAGTCATAAAAGGAGAAACACGTAAGTTTCCTAAACTCAAAAAATTTATTACTTTGTATATATACATAATAATAATATTTTTTAATACATGTAGTACCAAATGGTACAATTAGTACATCCCCCATTGACGAGATCTTCGACAGTGTCTAGCATCTTCGAATGCATAGGGGGCATTTAGGAGAGTGATGCCATCGGACTACGGTGGTTTTATTCATAGTGCGGGGAGGGCATACACATTATCCACTTGGTATGGAAGGAAAGGTGTCGACTCATTTAGTGTCGTCGATCAGCTGCATCAAAAGATTGACACATTACAAAGACGAGAGGAGGAGAGGGAGAAGAGAGAGGCAGAGAGGGAGAAGAGAGAGGTAGAGATGAAGAATAAGATGAATGCCATGGATGATAAGCTTTAGACGCTTATAGCCCTTCTTCAAAAGATGGGTCAGTCAGAGCATTCGCCTTCCACAGATTCTAGCATCTACAGACGAGACGACGTCGACTCCATGGGTGGTGCAGGTGGAGTTGGTGGCATTGAGGCAGTTGTATTTTGATTTCAATCCATTTTCTTTTTTTATGTTTTCATGTAACCTTTTATATATAAATATTTCATTTTCAAAATTTTAATGCACTAGATTTTATATTTGTGAAATATAAATTTCTGTTTATTTTCATTACTTATTTTTCTATAAAAGCAAGACTTTTAAGTAGGTTTAGTAGGTAGTTTCCATCATTTAGTAATTAAAAAAAAGAAACCCATACATTTGCCGTCACTTATTCAAATAAGCGACATCATATATGTGACGGCAAAAGTATTTTTATCATCGTTTATTTAATAATTGATGGCATAAAAGGTTCAAAAGAATTATTATTCTCATTTTATGCCATCACTTCTTAGGATAAGCGACGGTGAAAATATTTTTACTGTCACATATTTGCTGTCGCTTAGTTGAATAAGTGACGGCAAAAATCTTTTTGTAGTCACATGTATGCCGTCGATTTTGATACAAATGATGGTAAAAATTTTTTTTTGTCGTCGCTTATAGAAGCGACGGTAAAGTTACTTAAATGATGGCGAAAATAAAAAAGGGCATGTAAAGGCGGAGAAAAGTGACTTACATGTACCGTTGCTTATTATATAACAGACGGTGAAAACAATTACTGTCGATTTTGAAATGACGTCGAAATATCCAATCTGTCAGATGGTTAAACATTATTTTGACGTCGAATTAGCCCTATAATCGATGGCAAAGCGAAACAGCGATGGTAATAACAGTGTCACTGATTTCCGTCAGTTATTTGAGATTTGCTATCGGTTTTTAACCGACGACAAAAGTCAGGCATGTTGTAGTGAGGGTTATATAACTCCAGTTTCATCTAAACACCAGTGTGAACCTGAGTTTTGCAAAATCCGTATTTTCTCTCGAAAACATGAATTTTGGAAGGTGATGTTAACCCACAAAGTAAGTGGAGGTGTTGATGCACTTGAAAATTGTCGTAGTTAGTGTGAGTAAAATGCGTCGTTGTATAGTGACAAAAATTGCAACAACAACATTTAAATTTATAAGTGCTCAAGAAACAAACGTGAGTTCCAAGGTCATTCGCAGGGAGTAAATATGGAATTTAAACACTAGTCGAAATATGAGGAGTAAATGGGCACAATAATCAATCACAATAAGATATTCAATAATAGCAATTTGTATCTTAGAAATCAATGGGATAAAAAGAGAATTTAAAACCGGTGATTTGAATAACCAATTTAATCCCACAATAAAGCACATATCCTAAGGTCTTAAACTAATTCAATTTCCCAACAGTGTTTCTCAACCATTAATCCATGTTAGCACAAGACTCAATAAATCCACAGTGCCTTCAATTCAGACGTCAGACCCTTGAGATAGATGCCTTAAAGTCACCAAGGCTCAGCATGAGCACGAGGCACAACTCTCTTGAAATGGCTAAGTATTGAGTGTAGAGGCACGCTTCCCGAGTCACGTGTGCATGTTTCTTGAGGTGAAACCACTCCCTACCCTCCCCAGAATCCTCTTTCCTGTAATCGGGTATTTGGGTCATGAATAGGGACCAGGCCCACTGGTAGTGGTGGTGGGCGAGGAGTGAGAGAGAGAGAGAGAGTAAGGGGACCTCACCCCCGTGTCGAGGCGATAAGCGTAAAACACAAATTCCTTTTATACGCTTCTCTAGGTTATTCCTACATGATGAGGGACTAAATCCCACACTTCCTTTGCATGCGTTGCAGTAAAGAAGGTTGCTCCAATTGGGCTATTGAAGGTGTTGTTCTTCTTCAATTGAGGACCTGGTGTCCTTCAGGGTGTCCATTCACAGTTGCTAGAGGTGGTCGTGGTGTCAATGATGGCTAGATGATGGCAGACGGAGGTGACGTATGGCGACGATTCAACGAAGATCTATGAAGAAGAATATGGGCTAGTTGCCCCAATTATAAGGCTCAGAAGACTCGCCGTGACTCAAGGAATGTGATGGTGGTGGTGGCGAGTAGTTTGCAGGACTGTGGAGGGTGGACGGTGATGGAGATGACGACACTGTAGTGGGTTGTTCGATGGAGTTGTGGAGTGTGTGAAACCCTAAATTTGATGGTGGGAGTGAATGGAAGGTTTTGGTGGTGTCGTAGGGTCATTTGGTGGTGTGATGTGGTTGGGTGAGCTCACCGAAGCTACGTCAGTTGTGGAGAAGATGATAGGGGAGAGAGGTGTACGGTGGCTAATACTAAGGTCTAAGGGTATAGGAAGGATCTAGAGAGGGAGAGGAGGAAGAAGAACCTAATCTAAGGGACGAAGGGGATAGGGGGCCCTTGCCGGTGTGGCTGCCGAATTCGAGGACATAGATACCTCTGGTGAGAGATAGGGCGATGAGGAAAGGGGGAGAGTGCCTTTGCTTTGGTTGGCAAGAGGCAGAAGATAGAGAGGAAGGTGGAGGGCAGGTCAAGTTACCGTTGGCCAGCTGGAGGACGACGTAGGAAGAAGGTCGTCAGAGGCGTAGTGGAGGTGGCCGGTGAAGAGAGGAATTGGGTGTTTTTGGCTGTGATTGGGCTCAATTTGTTGAGGAAGGTTCGAGGAACTTTTGTAGAGATCGAATATGAGCTCAAATTGGAAAAATTAAGCCATGGGAGTAGGATTTGGAATCAAGAAGAACCCATGCTTTCTTTGAATTTGCGTGATCTTTTTGGTCCAAATCAGGGTCTAAGATCTTGATTAAATGGTTCTCCACCATTTGAACACAATTTGGTGGGATTTGGTGATGATTTACTGGTGTTTTGAGTTCGTCAAAGGTGGAGGTGCTAGGTTTTGACCGTTGTTCCACTATTCATGGCGGAAAAGACCTAAATTTGAAGACAAGAAAGTTAGGGGCTTTTTGTAATAAACTTGCAACCTAGGGGCTTGAGTGTAAGAAATAGAGATTTTACAGACTAAATTGCAAACTAGGTCAAGATGGACTTTAATTGGACTCAAATTTTGGTCTTAACCTAATTTGAACTCAAGAAATTTAATGGTTAACTTGGATTTGTGTTTTGACTATGTTTGATTGGGTAAATTGCATAGAAACCCAAAATCAAGGTAAATTCTCGTCTGAATCTCTATTTTAGGTCAAAATGAGTTCAAATGGTCAAACCAAAGGTACCAAAACTCTTAGAATATTTTCTATAAATTTTATGAGGTTTAAATTGATTTTATCCTGACCATAACCTTTCTAATTTAAGTGGGGTTGATAATTAGGATTTTTAGTTCTGTTTTGGTTTTCGAAATGTGTGAAATCTTGATTCAGTCGATGTGAACTCACTTTTTAGAATTTTATGCTCAATTAACCTTTAATTAACCCTTGAGTGACCCTGTGGTTAATCTGCATTTGTGATGTGCAATTAAAACAACAAAATTAACCATGTTTTCTTGATTCTTCTTAGGTGGAATTATGGTTCTCAGGTGATCATTTAGTAGCATTTATCTCTTCATTCCAACTAAATTAAGTTATTTATGATAAATGATGGCGTTACCATCATGAGGTTAACCCATATTTATTGGAGTTAATCCTCTAAGTAAACTAGACCTAAAAGATTTGTTGGATCACAATTTTCTAAGTGTAATGGACTTGGTCCAACTGTGATAAATTCATCACTTAAAGCAATAAAGTAGACATGCGTAAGATCAAGGGTCCCAGTATTTCACTATGATGACATGAGCACATCTCCCACACTTGTTGATCTTAATACCCCATATCACTTTTCTCTGTCCTAACCCTACATAAGAATCCCAAAGCCATGATAGTCGCCATCCCTAACCTTTGCATCTACAAGAAGCATCCCAAAATTCCTAGTGTATCTTAACATTTGTGCCAATAGGTACTCCATTGAAGCACAAAGAACCCTCTTTATGCATATATAGGGTAGGCAAGGTGAGTCGACAAGGCACATTCTTTTAAATAGGAAAGATGAGCGTGGAAGAAAGCTTGTATTGTGAGATAAGTGTACCTATACTTTATTGAAATATATTTGCTTTGTTATTTACCTTTTGGTTCTTTGGGAGAGGACCTTTCTCCTCAAATAAGGTGAAGAATTAATCTTGATAAGATATTTCCAAAGTGATACGATGAATAGTTACCTGGACATAAGGGATCTATTGATGGGTATACTGGACTAGCTTGTGCATAAATAAGTATAAATATCTCTTGTGCAAATTTGCAATGACTTCTTCCATATCGATATTGTGATCTTGCATACTTAGTCTATATTCCACAATTATCAATTTGTCATTGTTGTTAATCAAGGGACACTATTCACCCTCTTACTCTAGTTTCCAATTTTCTGCACACAGATTTTTTGCAACTTATGTAAGCAGATGCACGCATATGAAGCTTAGATGTCTTCAACACACTAAATTTTTTATCACCTTCTCATAACTTGAAAGTGATTCTGTTCAACATCTTTTATACATGATTATATATGCTATGAAATATTCAGGTGGCATGCAACTTAACATCCTTTCTTGCTCATAATGATTGGTTCGAGTTAAAGTGTTCTCTCACCCAATTTGATGTTTGTTTATGTCAATCATGAAAGTTAACCCCTTTTCCTGTCTTCTTTGTTTTTCTTTGTGTTTTCCTTGCATTTATTGTAAATCTCTCATTTGGAAATTATGTACTTAATATTTATGAATGAACAAATGATATTGTTATTTAAAAAAAAAAGCCCACTAATATTTATGAATGAACAAACCATATTGTTATTTAGAAAAAAAGCCCACTAGCCTTACAGCAAGGGTAGAGTATCAAGAAGCACATAAAAGAAGAAAATAGGTAGAGAACAAGCTAAAAACATAGAATTTTTGTTACTTTGATTAGTTTTTAGCCTGTCATTAAGCTCTTAAAAAGGTCATCCATTAGTTATTATTTATCATGTTGCAAAAAGAACTTGATGTGGTATTCTAAGAAAAACCTTGTGTGAAACTCACCTACATGCCCAAGTGGCCATTTTGTCTACCACCCTAAGACTATTCTCTTTGTACCAACTCTACAATTATCATAAGGACTTACCATAGCTCCTTATAGAAGTTGTCTTATCAAGCATGTACGGCCATGAAGCCAACATCAAGTTATTGCATATGATGATTTCTTGCTAAGAAGCGTTCTAACCTAATCTCTCGTTCAACGCGCAGGGAGTTCATTTCACCAAATAACTTTAACATTCTATGGTTATCATAAGGGTGTGAAATGGACGTCATACAACTAATAGATGTTTTAATAAAAGATGTCAGGAATGGGATAATATTTTATTGGACATTTGAGTGTAATCTCAACCCAATTTCCTAGAAACAACCTTAGGCTTTGAAATTATCTAGATAAAGGTCCCTGGGTCTCGTGGCCTTCCATTTTGTACCCCAAACTTCACCTTCTATCTTAGGAAGGGCTTAGCACCTAATTTTATACTCTAAGAGAGAGAGCATGGAGGACAATAGAGCATGTCGCTGGGGCTTGAGTCATTCATTAGTCAAATGCATAACCATGAAACACAAAATAAGATGCAAGAATGGTGGTGGCTGATCATCTTTTGTGATCATAAGAGAAGAGAATTACTAAAAAGGTTTTCATTCATTCTTTCTTTTTGAAGAAGGTAATGGAATTTTATCTCATAGCCTCTTGAATGTTAGTAGTGAGTCTTTTTTTTTTTTTCAAGGAAACAAGAGTGGATTTTATTCATCCCCTACTCCCAAGGGGTAAAAACAGGTAGGGTGACCAAACCAAAACCTGCCGAGTAAAAGAAAAAGGGAATACGATTCGTGGCCTAGTACATAAAAAGAAAAAGAACGAAAATATGAGCAAAACAACAAAAACTACAAAGAGGAGAAAATGTAAGGAAGCTGGATGCTGTTGAGCCTGAGAAGACCCTTGGCCCTGGGGAAAAGCAGGGAAGGGTCATGGAAAAATTTCCCAACCATCATTGGCTTTGGTGGCCAGGAATGAGGCGAGGGCGTTGGCGGCTGGAGCAATGTATTGAATGGATGAGATGCGAGTCTTGCAATCTAGGAGAGGTCTGAGATAGGCTTTGAGAGCCCAAGGTATGGGAATTTTACTGTTCCACCAGAACTGCAAGAGTGTAGAATCTAATTCTAAAAGGAGGGTGCAAGTGTCGTCGATATTATGGAGAGCTTGGGCAAAAGTGCGCAGGTGAGTTATATCCGAGAACAACGTAAGAGTTCTACAAGAAGCGGCTTGACAAAATCTCCGCGGTCGTTTCTCAAAATCCAACCCAACATAGAGTGAGATCTAGAGGAGAGAACTGCAGCATTGACTTTAAGACCAGAGGTGGGTTGGATCCAATTGACTATGAAGGTGGATGGGCGGCATTTCCTAAGCCACAAATCAAATTCGAAATTAAGCCAGTTCTTAAGTAGAAGAGTGCGAATATTAGAATAGGATAGCTGGTCGTGTCTAATATTGTTTCTAGCCATCCAAACATTAGCCCAGATAAAACAGATGAGGCCCTTATATGTATGCTCATTGCGAATGCTGGTAGAGGATTGCATAAAAGGAAAGGAAGTGGACGGATGAAAAGGACGAAGATGAGCCTTGGAAAAGACCCAATCAGAGACGAGGCAGGTGAGATGGCTGTTGAAGAGGTGAGAGTTCGTCTTTATTGAAGGATGATTACGGCAACAAGAACAAGCGGAGGGAAGGGGGATCCCAAGCTTGGCAATATTATCATCAGTGGGCAGCTTGCAGAGGACTCTCTAGGAGAGAAATGAGAGCTTAAGGGGGAGATTGAGGGACCAGAGTTTTTTTAGAGGAGAGGAGGGATGATTTTTGAAGAAGTTGGAGTAAGCTGAGGCCACAGTAAAAAGGCCAGATCGGTTGGGTGTCCAGATAGGAACATCATGACTACTATCAAGGGAGATAGCCGTGATATTGGAGATGATGTAGGGCGGAAGAAGAGTGAAATATGGGTTGGTATGAAGGTTCTCGATGGTAGAGTTGACCGGGATGGGATCAGGGCATCACGAGGGGGGAGGAGGTCCCGAAGAAGGGAGTCACCAATCCAAAGATTAGCCCAGAAGTCAATATGCCTCTCATGCACTTCCCATCTGATAAAAGGTTTCATAATAGTGTAAGTTTCATAGAGACTCTTGATCCTGGATGGAAGATTGGAAGTTGATAAGCCCATATTTGTGGGCTACTTAGTTACTTAAACGCCTAGACATTAGATTAGTATTGACATATAAATAGCATACAATAAGATGTAAATAGATTAGTCTAATTATTCACTTATTTGCATATTTCATGCATTGCATTCATATCTAAATACATTTAGAATTCATTTAGAATAACATGCATTCAAATAATTAGTCTACAGATTGCATTACAAGCATGTATTAGAATTAACATTTTATGTGAGGGTTTGTAGATAAATAACCCATCATTTATTTTCTTATTAATCTATTTCTTCTTCTTCTTGCTATCTCTTTACACCACACCAACTGCCCGCACTGAAGACCTGCATTCAAGGAGGAGCGGGAGAAGTGGATCTGGCCGATGCTCCATCCTCGTCTTCATCTTCCCTTGCAGGTATAAGAAAGGGGGAGCCACAACCGGGCTCGAGGAGACTCTGCCCTGACTCCACCATCATGAAGAGCGTAGAGCTCAGCTCCATTACCACCACCGTGCATCTCCAAGGTCGAGCATCACCACACCGTGGGCCAGCTGGGTGACAGACTGCCACGCCAATCTGGAGAACTCAACCATAACCATGCGCATGTGTCTCCGATGACCACACAATCATCACCGTGCTTCACCACTGTGCATCCTCCCCTGTCCACCGTCAACACCACTACAGCCATCCACTCACATTTAAGACATTTAGGAATGTTCCCAAATGTCTGAAGCCCCACAGCACCACCTTCATCTTCACTTTCTTCTTCTTCTTTCTTTTCCTCTATTTCTCTTCCACCAACAGACCCAACACCTTCAAATAGATCCACCAACCATGCCTCTCTGCACAACACCTCCGCAGCCTCTGCTCGCAGCGCTCGACCATCTCCTCCACTCGCTCACACAGCAACTGCAGCTGCAGTAGTGCATGCATTCTCCTTGCACCCTCCTCGCCTCCAGCGCACGTGTGTGCCCTTGTGTTTACGAGGTGAAATCATTGTTTTAAAATTGATGCGTCGTAGTATAGGTTGAAATCGCTCGAAAATAAATAGATTTTATTATTCGAAGTTTTAATTTTGAGGTCGAACACAAGGAGTAAATTGGGGTTTAAAAATCAAGAGCACAACTTTTGAGAAATTGAATATAATATGCAATGAAAACTGGAGTTGTATTGCAAAAATGTAAGCACAGAAGAATAAAGAAGTCAATGTATGAAGACAAGCACAAAAAAAATGGACGTTTGATGTGTGAATCAGACGTCTTAAACTTATGGGTGCTACAATGCTTCTTCTCTTTTTCTCTTCTCTGATTTGAAGCTTCAGTTCTTCTCTGGTTGCTTCCTTCCTTCTTCTTTCTTTCTTTTCTTCTGTTCTCAGCTTGTGCCTTAACCTTTCTTTTCCTTTGCCTTTTGGCTTCTTCTCTTTCTTCTTCTTCTTCTTTCTCTGGCGGCTTCTCTTTCTTCTGCCTTCAGTTCCTTCTCCCTCTCTTTCTTCTTCAGCTCTTCAACCTCTCTGATTTCAGATTTTTCCTCATCAGCTTTGCCTTCTCCTTCCTTAGCATCTTCTGGCCTCCACCTTCTTCTTCCTTGGCTTCTTCTTCTTCTCCCTTCCCTGTGAGAGCAAAACCTACCCCTACCTGGCGTGCTCTCTCTTCTTCTTTCTCTCTTAGGCTCGCTCTCCCAGAGCTGCTTTCTCAAGTAATCGGGTCGGGTACGTGCCCGGGACCAGGCCCACTGGCGTGTGGTGGTGGGCAAGGAGTGTAGGATTGGGTATACGGGTCAAGCCAGGTCCACGGAGGCAAGGTCACAGATGAGGCGGTGAGAGGGTGAGTGGGACCTCACCCCGTGGCCAGGAGGCGAAGAGCCTACTACAGTTTTTCCTCTTATTCCACTGCGGTGGTTCCAGAATTTTCGAGGTGGGACTATCTTCCCACTTCCCTTCGCGTGCATTTGCAGCAGGCAATGATGCTTGATTGCAGCTGCTACTAAGTCCTTCATCTGGAATTAGCGGCCTGGAGCTATGCACGAGAGAAGTCCACGCGACCTGGGACTCTTTGCCTGGAGCGGGGAGACCTGGAGGGAGCTCGCAAGCTGGCTGCTTGCTTGTGTCAATGGCGACAGACCTCTAAACCTGCCAACACGAAAACGGCCTTGCGGCGTCGTCAGAAAGCTTCGTCGAGACACGGTGAACGTGTTGAGGGGGTCTGCGTGGCATGGGGCTACCGGAGGCGTCGCACCTAGGGCTCCCTGTGTGCGTGAGAGTGGGTGTGTTCGGGGGCTGTTTTGGGGGCGTGGCACGGTGAGTGAAGCGAGGGTTTATGATCAGTGAGGTGTTGCGGAGCTTATGGGGTGGTTGGCGAGGTGGATGGAGGTGTTGAGCGGTAGGGACACCTCGCCGAAGGTCTGGCTGGAGATGAAGAAGGTGAAGGTGATTGAGTGCGTCGAAGGGCGTTTTCAAGAAATAAAGAGGGAAAAGGGATTGGAAAGGTGAAAGGACTTAGCTGGGTGTAAAGAGATGAAGGGAAAGGTAGAGATGGTGGCCGACTTGTGTTGCAGTCGCCGGAGACGAAGCGCTCAGTAGGGGGAGGATGGCGACGATGAAGGGGCGTCGGCGGGTGCGGCGCGACGCGGACGAACATGAGGAAGAGAACCTTGCCACTGGTATTGTGGCTGGGTGACGAGGGAAAGAGAGGGAGGTCGTCGGAGCTTGCTGAGCCATTGGCCAGAGGAGGAGGAGACGAATTAGAGGGATTCTCTGGCCAATTTCAAGTGTAGTAGATGCGGGGTGGTTTGGGTATGCTTTTATAGGCCCTGGAGGAAGGATTTATGCTTGGAAGCTTGGAAGCCAAGCTTCCAAGCACGGCAAGCTTGCCGGAGAAGGCAAGTTGAAGGAGACCCCAATCTCTCATGCATTCGCATGAGAGATTGGGTACCAAATAGGGTCTCAGATTGTGTTTATACTGGAGGAAATTTCTCAGATAATCTCCCTTTCAATTTTGAAGGGGATTCTTTGAGAAATCAAAGAGATCTTGACCTCAAAGTCTCACTGGAGAAGGATTCCCTCCGCTATAATGGTGGAGGGACCTAATTATAAAGAATGAAGACAAAGATAGGGGGGTTTCTGTAGAGGTTTTCAAAAGATAGGGGTAGAAATGTAATTAGGTTGGACCTATTTGCAAAGTAGGTCAAGATGAATTCCTCTTAGGTCCAAATTTTGGTACAAACCTAATTTGGACTTAAAGAATCCAATGGTTAAGTTGGATTTTGGGTTTGACCATGTTTGATTGGGTAATTTACGTAAAAATGTAATTTAAGGCAAATATTTGTCTAAGACCCCAATTTAGGTCAAAATAGGTTTTAAGGGCCAAATTGAAGGTTCTAAACCCTAAAGAATATTTTTTCATGATTTTTAGAGGATTTAAGTGAATTTTATCCTGATCAGAACCTTGTTAAATCAAGTGGGTCTATTTTAGAGTTACAAGAAGTCATTTAATTCCTAGAATTCACATGAACCCTTTTTTGTTTGATTGAACTAACTTATTATCTTGTTAAGACCATTTGACCTATGTTTAGCTTATGAGAAAATCCATTGTTGTACTGCAACGGTAAAATTACAGTTTTACCTCTTGTTTCTTGCTTTTATCTTAGAATGATTATTCATGGAATTAGGACCACCAGTTGGTTATGTAGGAGCTTTTATTTTCTTTTATGGGTCAAAATGAGCTAGTTAGGGCTCATAATGGTGTTCCCATCACCTTGTACCTCCTTGCGTGCGCGCCTCCGCGTGCAGTAATCAGCAGCACACTCCCACTTACAGCAAGCAGCGCATGCCTCACATCGTTGCACCTCTGCCCGTGCACTACAAAGCACACTCCTCCAGCAGCTCCCCCGCACGCGCCCGTGCGTCCTCCGCTAGCTCTGCATGCACAGCCTTTGCCAGCACCACGCGCGCCTCCCAACCGTGGGTATGCCACCTCCAGTGTGTGCTGTTGCAACTTGCAACAGCTACCCATCGCCGTTTGCACCTCACCCCGCCACCTCAGGCCGTATAGCACCGCGCTAGATCCACCGCTGCGAAGCTCTCCGTTTGGTGCTCCTCCGACGAGAAGCTCACCGTCGGCCTTGGTCTCCTCACGCACAGCTGAGGAGAAGATCCTCCCCTGTTTTACTACAGGACAAGCCCAATTAGTTTTTACATTAACATGCCATTGCCACTTTTTTTATTTTGAATATATTAATTAAATATTATGGCTAATTTATGAAAGTGACCTCCTTCTTTCTCATAAATGCCATTTCAGCATGATCTCTTATTGTTTTCTTAATCTGAAGGTGGATTTGGCTTGATTTCTTAACGAAATTAATAGTGAACATCAATTTTTGACCCTTGCGAGTTTGTAATAGCCAGTGCCTCCCTGTGGATACGATTCTCTCTTTCGAGTGGTTAATTTTTATTATTTTGATTAGTGATTTTCCGCCCCTTGCATACTACAACATGACATTTTATGTGCGAAACAACGAAAGCGAAAATCGTCTTTTCAAATGGTGTCGTTGTCGGGGAGGCAACGGGCCTAATAAACTCGCAATTATTCATTTGTTCATGTTGATTTAAATTGAGACATATTTAACTTATTTTATCTGATTTGGTGCGAGGTACGCATATTACATACAAGTTGTCGCATTGGCCTCAGCAACACCATGGTGGACCTTATTTCCACTTCTTGGAGGAGAGACTGAGGAGGACTGAGCTTTGCATCTTGGTGGATCTTGACGCCACCAACCCGAAGAGAAGAATTTTGAGAAAAAAAAAGATCATCTTTATTTTCTACTTTTGCATTTAGATAAACTTAGACTTTAGGATTTCTTGCATTTATTATTTGGGACCCTTGTTCTAGGGTATATTTTAGGGGTTTGTTTCCTGACTTTCTTTTAAGCTTGTGTTGGGTAATTTTTTGGGAGCCTATTCCCTTTTCTTTAGATCTAGGTTTTCTTTTGTGGGTTGTTTATCCATTATTTGTTTGTGCATAAGTAGCTAAAAAAAAAAATCACGAACTACCTGTTAAAAGCTGCATACCCCTAGGTCAAACCATATAGGTGTGTTTGACAGCATCTAGATTTCATTTTGCATTGCGTGCATCTTGCATTGTTGATTGATGGAAGGAAGGTATATCCTCTTTCTTTGCAATCTATATTGTTCACGCATGTGCATCTAGATTTAATTGCGAGACCACCTAATTGAATGAAAAGATCTAACAAGTGGTCACATATTTTTCTGAAAAGGACTAAGTAAAGGAGGAATACAGTAAAAATCAAGGAGTTGATTTGAGACATTGTGCTACGATTCAAAATTCAAACTCAAAACTTTTACGATTTATGCACACTTGTTTGATCTTTGCACCAAAGCACGCATTTAGACACTCCTAGGTTTTTGAGCTGGTAGGTAAAGAACCCTCCTACTGTTGGATTCTAAAGTGTTCAGAACTTGAGATCAAAGGTTTTGTAACTCCAAGGAGGGGGCTACCCTGTCACTGATTTTTGAGGGTAGTTAAGAAGCACCGCGAAAGCACAGCTTCAAAGGAAGGCTTAGGCCTATTTGCATCCCTTGATCTTTCGTCCTTAGAGTACTTCCCCTTTTGAACTTTAGGGTAGAGCACCAAAGTTCCAATTAAGTCTTTATTAAGGCATTTCGTAGGTCAACAATAGGCATGTAATTGATTGGGCAATTTGTACTGTCACCTACAACTGGATTAAAATCTCAAAGGCCTTAATTGATTAAAGACCTAAAAAGTTCTTTGGAATTGAGTTGCTTGGGAAGAATCTGACTTGGGTGTGAGATAGAATGGACCAATTTGATCACCTCTATTTCACCTCTTGTTCACACCCTTACCCCCACTCTGCAATCTTTAATCCCATACGCCGAGATGGTCGATTCTTTGGTGGACATAATGATAGTAATTGGGATCCTTTTTACTCCTATTGTAGGAGTATTGGCCTAGTTAAGCCCCGAATCAGTGAACAGAACCTAAGAGTGGGATTTGCCTTGCCCAATATCCCATACAACATAGAAATGCCCAACCCAAAATGTTCGCATGCTAGATTGGTGTTTTAAAATTGTCATGTTGTAGTATAGCCAAAATAGCGCTCAAACAAATAAATTTTATTACTCGAAAAGGTTCTGAGGTCGAACACAGGGAGCAATATCGAATTTAGATCTCAAGAATTGCAATTTAAGCATAATGTAAGCAATTTATAATAGAACTCCAAACAATAATGATATATATGAAGGAAAGCAAGTGTCAATAGCGCAAAAAGAATGGGGTAAAATGGTGATTTGAATCACCAAGTACCCCTCACAATAATAACAAATTTCCCAATAGTATTAATCAAATAAAGCCTAGCAATATCAAACAGCTAAGTGTTTAATCAGATGGCTTAACCGTCTCGAGCTACAGTGTATAGCCCTTTCTTTCTCTTCAGCTTTCTCTTCTTCTTCTTTCTCTATTTCTTCTGCTGCGGCTCCTCTTCTCTTCTTCTTTCTTCTTCCTCTTTTACCGTGGGTCCTCTCCTTCTTTTCCTGTTCAGCCTCTTCACACAAGGGAGAGGCTCCTTGAATTGGCTAAGTGTCAGCCAACTTCCCCTGCGGCAAAACCCCCCTACCCTCGTGCAAGCTCTCTTTCTCTCTCTGGGTCACACTCTCCTAGAGCCTTCCACAATACTGGGTATATGGGTAATCGGACCTAGAGCATGCTTGGGACCAGGGCTGCGGGCGTGGGTCACAGCCGAGGAGTGCTCATCAAGCACACTAGGTCCGCAGAGGAGAGGTCCTAGATGAGGTGCGTGAGGTGTGCGTGCAGGGACCTCACCCCCTGTGCGTGCTGAGGCAAACAACCTAAAGTAGAAATTCCATTTATGCGTGCGCCTTAGCTCTTCCACGAACAATGTGGGACTAAATGTCCCTCCTTTGCGTGCGACTGCAGCTGCTTCCTTTTGTAGATTAGGTTAGAATGTTGAAAGTAGGCCTAGAGGTACTCAAGTACCAATCAAGATCTAAACCTGATCAGCTCCAGCCTCACTTTGCCGCGAAGGTTTCTAAGGCCCACAGGAACTAACCTAAGGTTCGTTGAACTTTGCGGTTAAAGCACCCGTGCTTGTAACATGTTTTAGCCCGGGTTCAGTTTGCAGTGTGTTTTTGGCAGAGAGAGATAGAGGAATTTTTCTTTGTTTTTTGAGAGTTTTCTCTCTCTTTTCGTTTTATTTCTAACTTTGTATTTGCTTTACAACACAGTCTGTATCAGATTCCTAATCCCCACCATCAATCCTCACAGGGTTCCTGGCAATCGATGCTTCGAGATAGCACCGCCCATGGCAACCCCCAAAACCCTGGCTTTCGAGATTTCGAGAGAATCTTACCCATGGCGTTCTATAGTTAAATCCAGACCCTAGCAATCGACATTTCGAGATAATGACACCCATGGCATCTGAACCAACACGAGGTGCTTACATACCCCCGGTGGGATATGTAAATATCCAAGGAGACAAGCATTGAGGAGATGATATGTTATTGCGCATCTTCAAGGGGAATTTCCCGCCTCTCTACATCGAGAACTCGTCCAAATCAACTTGTGTTGATTAGCCGCTCCTAATCTAGGTAACCTTTTCAGAACAAGTTTAACGCATTTGTGTGATTTTGATACTTAGGCACACTGAACCAGACTGTGTGTGGATTGGGGTGCTTAGGTTACCAAGTCCCACAAACCAGAGGTCAGTTAACGAGGCCAAATAATCCTTAAGCCTTAGACCTAATACTTAAGCTTCACATTTTCCCCAACCTCTTGAGGACTATCCAGATCATAGAGGGTACTTGAATTTTTAAGCCTAGGATTGCAGTCAAAGACGCCTAAAATCAGCGTTCCTACTAATCTCTTCTTTATTTCATTAGCACGTTTTGCCTTTCATTTTCTTTCTTTTGATATGGTCTAGAACTAAGTCAATCCCTTAATCTTTTACAAATTACTATCTCTCTTTTTTTTCTTTTCAAATTATGCTCCTTTTTGACATTTTTATCTCCTCCCTTTTCTCCTCAAAATCTGATATGCAATCAGTTCAAATTTTCCTCCCTTCTGCCATTTTTATTCTTTTTACAGTTTTTTTACTTTTTTGGTTTTTGGAATATGTGATTTTTTTTTTATGAAACCCTTTCTTATGAAGTTATTTTTACGACATTTTGCACTTTAATACCTCCCCATGCCTACGATTTGCAATGTCCTCATTGTAAATTAGGTGGGTTCGAGTTTAGCTTAGAGCATTTATTAGAACAGGTGTTGGGTGGGTGAATGGGTCGGGGTGAGTTGTTGCGGACGATTTCAAGCTCGGGTACAGGTGCCAGAGGTGGAGTTGGCTATTCTAATGGATGAACCCTAAAGTGCAATATGAGTTCAGCATAAGATGTGTTAGGAAGGGTTTCGGGTTTCTCAGAATGACGAGTTGCCTCCCGTTAAGAGCTGAGTTTAACGCCATCAGCTAGGAGCAATGAGCTCAGGGAGAATGGAGGGTAAAAGATATCTCAGTCAAATTTGTATCGATGAGTTCAATGAACGGTTTGAGTCTCTGACCGTTCACGACAAAAGGTTCTGAATTGTGGCTGAGTTGACTGATTTCGACAGCTTCATTTCCAAATATTTGTCGGACAAGGTAAGGTCCAATCCATTTTGATCTGAGTTTTCCTGGGAACAATTTGAGTTTGGCATCAAAGAGTAAAACTTTCTGATCAGGGAAAAAGACCTTTTTGGATATGTGCTTTTCTTGAAAGACCCTAACTCGCTCTTTGTAAATTCACGAGTTCTCATATGCATTGTGGCGTAATTCATTGATCTCGCTCATTTGAAGCTTTCTGTGTGTTCCTGCCTTAGAAAGATCGAGATTGCAGTTCCGTACTGCTCAATAGGCTTTGCGCTCCAATTCGATAGGGAGGTGACATGCCTTTTCATACACTAATCTAAAGGGAGACATGCCTAATTGGGTTTTTTGGGCAGTTTTATAAGCTCATAAAGCTTCTGGAAGTCGGGATGACCAATCTTTCCAGTCAGGTCGAACAGTGACTTGGAGGATTTTCTTGATCTCCTGATTTGATAACTCAGCTAGACTGTTAGTTTGGGGGTGATAAGGAGTCGAGATCCTATGTGACACCCCGTACTTGGTCATCAGTGATCTGAACTCAGTATTCGTTAAATGGATCCCTCCATCAGAGATTATGGCACGTGGAATCCCGAACCGAGAAAAGATGTTCTAATTAATGAATCTAATAACCACCTTATGATCATTGGTTCGGGTCGGAATGACTTCAATCCATTTGGACACGTAGTCAACAGCAAGAAGAATGTATTTGAAGCTGTCCGAACTAGGGAAGGGTCCCATAAAATCAATTCCTCAAATATCGAAGATTTCGCATACGAGAATCGACTGTAAGGGCATCATATCATGACGGCTCATGTTGCCTAAAGTATGGCAACGAGTGCATGCCTTACAGTGATTGTATGCGTCTTTGAAAATCGTGGGCCAATAGAAGCCGCACTGGAGGAGTTTTGTTACGATTTTATGACCAAAGAAGTGTCCACCACAGGCCTGATCATGGCAGAACGACAAAATGTCTTGAATTTTCGCTTCTGGAACACATCATTGGATGATCTGATCGGGACCAATGCGGAAAAGATACGGGTCTTCCCAAAAGTAGTACTTGGCATCGGAAAGTAATTTGTCCTTCTTGGCTTTTGGCCAATTGGACGGTATTTGATGTGATGCCAAGTAGTTTACTAGATCAGCAAACCATGGAAGTCTTGTACTGATAGTCAGGAGGTGCTCATAGGGAAAATGTTCAGTAATGGGTCTGGAAGGGTTGATAATATCTTAAGGAAGGCGGGATAAGTGATCAGCTACCACATTCTATTTCCCCGCCTTGTCGTGAATCTCGAGATCAAATTTTTGCAATAGCAGGATCCAGCGGATTAGTCAAGGTTTCGTGTCCTTCTTTGCAAGGAGATGCCTCACAGCAGTGTGATCTGAGTAAATGATGACACGGGAACCCAAAAGATATGATCTGAATTTCTCTAGGGAAAATACTACGGCTAGTAGCTCTTTCTCAGTAACTGTATAGTTATGCTGAGCCTCATCAAGCATCTTGCTAGCATAATAAATGACCACGGGTTTCCCCTCTCTTTTCTGACCAAGTATTACCCCTACAACGTAATAAATGCATTGCACATGATCTCAAAGGGTTGAGACCAATCAAGGGACCGCAGGATAGGTGCTTGGGTAACTCGATCATGTAGGATCTCAAATGCCTGAGTGCATTCCTTGGTGATTTCAAAAGGGACATCCTTAGATAGAAGATTAGTTACGGGGTGCACGATTTTCGAGAAATCGGGAATGAATCGACTATACAAATCAACGTGCCCCAGGAAGGATCGGATGTCTTTGACTGAGTTAGGCATAGGGAGTTTGAAAATCAAATTTACCTTGGCTCGATCAACCTGGATGCCCTTTTTAGAGATAAGATGTCCCAGGACAATTCCCTCAAGTATCATGAAGTGGCTCTTTTCCTAGGAAAGAACCAAGTTCACGTCGATGTACCGCCTGAGGATCTGGACTAAGTGTAGGAGGCAATCGTCAAATGATTCACCAAATATCAAAAAGTCATCCATGAAGACTTCAAGGTACTCACCTACCATATCTGAGAATATGGCAAGCATGCACCGCTGAAAAGTAGCAGGTGCATTGTAGAGACCGAACGGCATCGTTCAGAATGCGTAAGTTCTGAAGGGGCAGGTGAAGGTAGTCTTTTCTTGGTCCTCGGGATGGATTGCGACTTGGTTGTAACCGGAGTACCCATCCAGAAAGTAGAAGAATCAATTTCCCACTAGTTTCTCGAGAATCTAATCAATGAATGATAGTAGGAAATGATCATTCTTTGTGGAGGAATTGAGTCTTTTGTAATCAATGCAGACTCTCCACGAGTTTGCTATACGGGTCGGTATGGCTTCTCCGATTTCAGTCGTGATGATGGTGAGCCCTGCCTTTTTAGGCACAACTTGGATTGGACTCACCCACCAACTATCAGAGATCGGTAGATGATCCCTGCATATAACCACTTGATAATCTCCTCTTTCACGACATCCTGCAAATTGTGATTTAGGTGTATCTGCATTTCACGGGATGGTCGGAGCCCTCTTCAGTGTAGATGTGGTGTGTGCAGTATGAGGGGCTGATACCAGTGAGATCGTCGAGAGTCCATCCAATGGCTCTTCGATGTTGCTGAAGAAAAGAAATCAGGCATGTTTCCTGATCAGGTGTGAGTCTGGAGTTGATAATCACAGGAAACGTCTGATTGGAACCCAAAAAGACGTACTTGAGATGATCGAGAAGAGGCTTTAATTCCAAAATCGGGTTTTCAGCTGTAGTAGGTAATTCAGGATGGGTGTCAGGAGCAAAGGAAGGAGCTATGGGTGTGTTTAGGTTGAGTTCGGGCTCCTCTAATTGCTGGTTTTGATCCTCTAGTGGTTGATCAGAAATAGTCGAGTTCTTGATGAAGTCGTCAACCACTACTTCAGTATCGCAAATTTGTTCTATGACTCCGCAATAAATTCCTTGTTGGGCCTTAAAGATGTCGATCTTTAGTGTCTTGCTCCCAAATTTCAATTTAATTTGGCCCTCACAATTGATATTGGCCCTAGCAGTGACCAGAAAAGGTCTCCCTAGTCTGATCGGTGTATTCTTCACATTCTCAGGAGCATCCATGTCTAAAACAATGAAATCCACTGGGAAATAGAAATCATGCACCCTAACTATGACATCCTCGAGAATTCTTTTTGATGACTTAATTGATGGGTCTGCTAGTTATAAAGACATTTCAGTCGGTTTAAGCTCAGATTCCTCAAAGTAGTCTAGTAGGGATGTGTGTATCAAATTTATGGAGGCTCCTAAGTCTAATAAAGCTCGGTCAAATCGTATATCACTGATTTCACAGGAGATCAAAGGGGTGCTTGGGTCTTTAGCCTTAGGTGGTAGTTTGCTCAAAATGACAGAGCTGGCTTGCTCTGACAGTATAATCGGATTCCCGTCTTTGGTTCGCGGCTTACGCTTAGGTGTACATACGTCTTTCAGAAATCGTGCGTAAGCCGGTACATGGCGTATTGCATCCATCAAAGAGATGTTTATATGGACCTCCCCAGGTGCCACGATTTTGGTTATCCTTTTTCCCTTGATCAAGGCCTCAGGAAATGGAACTTTAGATGGTTCCTCTAGAATGGGTCCAGGTTCTTGATCTGGGATAGAGGTATCCTAGATGACTATTCTTGGTTTAGGGTTTGTATTACCATGCTGGGTTTGGCTTGGATAAGATGGGTCCTATGTTCTTTTGCCAGTGCGGGTAGTAACAGAATTTAATCCTGTCTGGTTTTGGTTTGGTGTGGGTAGAAGACGTGCTTGTTGCTGGTAACCTGTATATGATGTCGAAGCCTCCATCTTGTCGGGTGATGGAGTAGAAGGGGCCTAATAAACAAAGTGAGCTTGGCCCGGATTTGAGTTCATAACGCACCTTTAGTTTGACAAGTTATTTGGATTAGGCAGAGGTTGTGAAGGAAGTGCACCAGGTTGGCAAGGATTTGCCATCTGGGTAAGTTGATTGCGAACCTCTGTGATCTCGTCTCTGTGCTGTTGTTGCATAGTCGCATTCGTCTTCTGAATGTTAGCCAGAGTCTGAAGGATAAGAGTCATTTGATCTGTCTGAGTTGCCCAGATTGATAAGTTAGGTTAGGCCGAGGCTGAGGCATATGGACGAGGAGCTTGTGGTCGGGGCAGATATTGAGGTCTCTGATTTTGATTATTGCCTTACCACGTGAAGTTGGGATGATTACACCATCCAAGGTTGTAGGTGTTTGAGAATGGATCATTTTGAATGGCGTTGAGGTCTCCGCAGGTCTAAGGAACCTCGGGAAAATCAAAATATGAGGGTTCAGAGTTCCCCCAACTAGAGTTGGTGGATCCAGAGTTTCCTCCGTAGCCAGAATCAGACGGGGGTGGATATGGGTCCATCCCCTGAGAAGGTCGGTGATAGATGTTGTGCATGACCTCCCTACTAGAGGGTGGTTGTGTGAACGAGTTTTGTGGAGAGGTGGCTCGCTGCAAATGTCGAGTTAGCTCGTCCACGTTCTTCTCAATAATAGAGACCTTGTCTAGATGATTGGTCATCAGTTCCAAGTCGACGGAAGAGGATAGGTCCTGCGTCTCATGTGCTCCCTTGGGATTCGTCAAATCATGGGCATTTGTCTGGTCGAACATGCCTGTGGATTCATTATTGGAGTTCTTGCACATATTCTCAAGAATCTCCCACTCGGTGTCTTCGTGTTGACCCATGATGTTTCCTCCGCAGGCGATCAGACTCGAATAGGTTGTGTTAATATGGTGAAATTATCGTTGAAGTTATTATAGTGGGTTAACCTAAATCGAGTCTAACCATCTTTCACAAAATTTTAAACCTGGCATACTTGATTTTATCTTGGTCACTTTTAGGCCCAGGGTCGATCTCAGGGAGGCGGGAATTAAAGGTCAAGTAGTTTCTATGCCTTTCCTAAAACGTATCTCTTCCCGACGTTTATTATGTTTTTGATTTTTTTTCTATTTAAGATTTTTTTGATGATAATATTGCCCTTGAGGTACACCCTCAAAATCAAGCCCTTGGCTATGAGCCAAATGGTTCTGGGCTTGTAGCCAACTTGGGGTTTCCAAAAATGGGTCCTGCTATTCGCAAGATCGAGTACCTGCAGAACAAGAATTATCTTTTCTCTTTTACTCTTTTTTTTTATCTTTTTAATAACAAGAAATAAAAGACAATAGAAAACAAAATAGGTTGCTAGGAAAGAAAGAAATACTTAGCTTAGTATATGTATAGATATATATAGTAGATACAGTATATGTATATTTATGTATACATTATATATGGGGGTGGAGGTGGAAGTGGAAATGGAGTGTAGCAAAGTGTCAAGTTGGTCCACGTCTAGCAAGACGTAACCAATGAGACGGAGTGCCGCGTGGAGTGTGAGCGGATGTGTGGGAGTGTATGTGTAAGCGCTTACTTTGTGCGAATATCAGGGAATATCAGCAACTGGTGCAGATATTCCCACGATATGATGTGCGGTGGTGGAACTAGTGCACAGGAGTATGGGTAGTGAAGTATAGATATGGATATGGGTAGGTGGATATATGTGTAAAGATAAATATATATATATATATATGTATAGATATATAACTATATATGTATATATGTAGTTGTATATATATATATATATATATATATATATATATATATATATATAGGTGAGTGGATATATAAATATATATGTGTGTATATGTGAGCGTAGAAGGGTGTGTGAGTGTGTGCAATGCGTGTGTACAAGTGGGTGTGTGTGCTGGCAGAGGAGGGAAGCACAGTAGATAAGTCGTCTGGCGCACGGTTGCATCGATGCAATGGCACGGGAGAGAGAGCGCGTTTGGTTGCACTGGGGATATGAGGGGAATTGCCCCTGGGATATGGTGCTGGTGCATGTGGGCGATTGGTTGCACCGGTGCAATGAGGCGGGCGAGTGTGGGCGATTGCACCGAGGATAAGGCGCACTGCGCAGCGCAGCGTTGTGTGGTTGCATCGGTGATAAAGGGTGCGGATGCACCGGGGATATGATGTGAATTGCACTGGGGGTATGGTGCTGGCGTGAGCGGGCAACCGGCTGGAGCGGGTGACGTCGAGAGAGAGAGAGAGCGATGCCACCAACTAAGTGAGAAGCGAGCCGGTGGCTACAGTGTCGTGCAGACCCCGCGCTACAGTAGCTACAGTGCTGCACACGGTCTAGCGACCGGTATCGGTCGGTTCTGCGTGCGCAAGCGCGCTGTGAAGCGCCTGCGTGCGTAGAAAGGGGATGCGTACATCCTGCAGACACTCGCGCGGTGGTCGGCGGTGGCTTGCAGCCAGGCGTGTGGCTTCTTCAGCTTCTGAGCTTGATGCTCTGGCAATGGCGGAGAGAATGACAGCAGTAAAAACTAAAGGTGAATCCACCACGCCCACCTGTTCACGAAAGAGCTGGGCGGTGGTGGAACTCACAGTTGTGGTTGTGGGACCACTGTGAGTTTTCTCCTGCCCACAGTGTGTCTCTTCTCAGTGAGAAGAGATACTGTGTATGGAGAGGGAGAGGGGAGGAGGTTGGCCCAAGGTGACGGTGTCTAAAGATGTGTGGAGGTGTATGTATGGATGGGCCTCCCGCACAAGGGAGAGAGCAAGGCAATATATAGACGAGGAAGCATGCCACGACCATGCTGCTGGCATCGCACGTCCAGCCATGCTGCTGGCAGGAGGAATGGCGCGAAGTGGCGCGCATGCTCCATACCCTAAATCCGTGGAAGAGAAGAATTCAAAGCAAATAAATAAATGAAAATGGTGAAATTGCAATGCAGCACTTGATGAAGATGTTAATTAATAAATGGCCAATTATTCATACTTACCTCCCCTCTTTAAACATGCATGCATGTGTCTATTTACAAATGCAACTATAGCTACATAAGATGCAATGGCAGTGCTAGGAAATAACATAAGATGGCATATTTACTGGTGCATTTTTGCTGTGCAATTAGCAAGTTGCATTGACGAATAATCTAATATCCTCACGGAGTCCCTGGTAAAAAGACTGGACATGTTCCCATTTAGGAACTCCGTGGTGGGGGCACTTTCGCATGAGATCCGGAAAATGATCCCATGCTTCGTGAAGTGGTTCTTCTGCTTGTTGTGTGAAATGTGTGATCTGGTGCCGTAAAGCATTTGTCCGACAAACAGGGAAGAACTTTCTCAGAAACTCAAATTGAAGTTCCGCCCAGGTGTTGATTGGATGCATGTGGGTTTGGTACCAGTAAGCAGCTTTATCCATGAGAGAGAAGAACATTTTCATGAGTAGAATATCCCCATTTTGTGCTTCTAACCCGAAACGGAGAGGCGAGTGTCTGAAAACAAAGAGTGGAAGATGAGGAGTTGTTTAGGAAAGGAAGCAGACTAAAGGGATTGGAGTTGGCGCTGGTTGAGGTGTGGCCAGCACCAGAGACGAAGTTGCTCTGAGAGGTGGACGGCGGGTGCTGTGCGACGTGGAAGAAGGCAAGGAGGAAGAGTTTGCCACAGGTATTGTGGTTAGACAACGAGGGAAGGAATGGAGGGTTGCCGGAGCTTGAAGAGCAAATCTGTCGGAGGAGGAGATAGGAATTTGAGCGATTCTCTGGTCAAATTCAAGCTTAGAGGATTGGGTAAGCTTAGGGAGTCTTTATATAGGTGTCAGGGGGTTGATTAGAGCTTGGAAGCCAAGATTTCAAGCTTGGAAGGTCGCCGGAGTTGGAAACCCAAATTTCTCATGCATTCGCATGAGAAATTTGGAAAGAATTGAAGCACAAGAATCGGTATGATTGAAAGAGGATTTCAAGAGGAATCTCCGGTTCAATTCTGAGGAGGTTTCATCAATCAATAAAGGAGAAATCCTCGATTGATTGTTGTCGAAGTTGTAGGAGTAGGAGTTTTGTGAGGTGGGGACCTTTTTGTGAGAACGACAACAAAGTTGAGGACCTGTTTGAAAGAGTTTTGAAAGTTAATGGTAGAAATGTAATTAGATAAAACCAAATTTGCAAACTATGTCAAGACAAACTCATCTTGGATCCAAATTTTGGTATAAACCTAATTTGGACCTAAGGAATTCAATGGTGAAGTTGTATTTTTGTTTTGACCATGTTTGATTGGGTAATTTATGAAAAGGCCCAAATTAGGGCAAATGCCTATCTGTGATTCTGTTTTGGGTTAAAATGGGTTCTGATGGTCAAATTGAAGGTTTTAAACCCTAGGAAATATTTTTCTATGAATTTTAGAGGGTTTAGGTGGATTTTATCCTAATTAGAACCTTAGTTAATTAAGCCGGTCTGTTTTTAGGGTTTCAAAAGTCATTTAATTCTCAAAACATGTGCAAACCCTTTCTCCTTGACCTTCATTCAACCCCTGAGAAAACTTGTGGTTGAATTGCATTTATGATAAACTGGTAAAATTACAGTTTTAACCATAATTTCTTATTTTTCCCTTAGAATGATTGTGCAATGATTTATGACTCTCTGGAGGTTATGTAGGAGCATTTACTGACTTAATTGGGTCAAAATGAGCTAGTTATGGCTCATGATGGTGTTCCCATCACCACCTTACTTGAATGATTATAATGGTTGGATAGAAACTCCTAGGAACTATAAGCCTGAGCTTGACTTCTCTTCTGATAGTAATGATGACCTCTCCTCTTTGAAGATGGAAATACGGAAAATGAAAGATGAAATGATCAAATTATTAGGAGAATCTTCGAGAGCAAGCTAACAGGAGAACGAAGCCATTAGCCACCCAACCTACCCCATTGAGGATAAAGTGCACCCCTCTACGCTAGATGCATCTCTCGTAGGAGAGCCACACCCTAAGTTGGAGGGGAATTTTGGGGATTATGTAAGGGAGAATAGCTACTTTTCGAGGATTGATTTTGAAACCTCCCTGCTAGATGACGCTTCCTTGAGAGGTCCACACCTTAAGTGGGAGGAGGATATGTATGAAAGTAGCTATACATTGGCTGAAGAAAGGTGGCAACCCGATGAAGATGATGCTCAGGTTGAGCATCCACCAGAATTATATTGGAGTCAAAAGAAGGGAATGATGGTACCATTGGAAGACCTCGACCCAGATGGTAGTATTTTCGTGACATTTGATGAAGTGGGTCAAAGTTAAGTTGTTAATCCCACCCTCCCCTCTGATCACATGATGGAACTTAAGCCCACCCTTAAGGAACCTAACCTTGAAGAAATTCACCTATCTGAGGAGTCTGATGATACAATTAGGAACATTTTACCCCAGATAGAGTGCCCCAAGGGATCTGCGGAAATGTTAGATGAATTTAAACCTCGGGTGAATAATGAATTGACGATTGAGGAGGATGAATTATGTAAGGCACCTGAACTTAGGATTTGGAGTGACATTAAGGGTGATTATGCCTTATTTGAAGAATTAGCTCCCGAAGATGTCACGAAGTTGATCAGATCAGGTTTCATTAGTACACCCATTGATAATACTCGTCCTCATGAAGATCAAATAATGGAAAATGTGGAAGCAAGTTCTAAGATTTATGTGGATTCACATATAGACTCCAGGGAAGATTTGAGTAAAGAACAAGAACCCAGGGATGACATTGATGGGATAATCGCTAGATCTGTTGCTTCCAACCCGCCTTCATACAATTGGGAGTTACCCTCTGATTTGCCTATGTATAAAGGCAAAAATTTGACTCCATGTGCAAAAATGAACACTAATGAAGAGCAGGTAGATACTTGTGATATTACTAGAGATGGTAGAGGCTCGATTGAAGAACTAGAAAGTTTGTTAGGCATGGACACTGAGTTGACTGGGCCCACCTTAGATCTTATACCCATCCTGCAACCTTGAAACTTGGACACCCTAGACAATCCTTGGATTAGGAAATTGCTCATTTTTGTTCTGACTGGAGGGCTTAACAAACCAATATCTCTTGTAATGGGATACCGAGTATGGATTGATGCTTTCTATGGTCAGTCCATCACCTTGGGGGTTTATTTCTGCACCATTCCTTCCCCATCTCTTTTGGAGGATCCTTGTCATCCTCCGCCTTCCCATTTGGAGGTTGTTATGCCAGTTTATCCTTTAGAACCTCCTCTGGTGGCTTGGGACAATTTCATTCCCATCCTGGTTGGGTGAGCATTTGCTATCGGGATTCATCATCAGCTCGCCAACATCCTAGGTTACCTGTTTTCTATGCCAGCATTACTTTGCTCATTTTTAGGGCCTATTTCTGTGATCCTTGAACCTGATTTGCAGGTTCTTTGGCTATTCTGCTGCCAACAAAATAACGGCAGCCCAACTCTAACCTAGGTAATACCCTTCTATGCAATGGGGACATTATAGATTTTAGGCATGGGGGGGTGTACTTGGGGATATACATAGCATTTATACATAATGCATTCATGCATTTAGTTAAAGCATTCTGCATTGCATACATTTGCATTTATTTAGAGAGAGAGAGAGAGAGAGAGAGAGAGAAATTTTAGTATTGAGCTTAACTGGCTAGGCCCTGCATTCTTAGGCATAAGATCAGAACTTTAGGTTAGACTAAGTTGACTCTAGGTGTCTGATTTTAGAAGCTAAGTTGAGCTGTTAGCTTTAGACTCTTAGGGTCCTTTGTAGACTTAAAAACTTAAGTAGGGGTTAAGTTGTGGACCATTCCTCAAGAGGTTGAGGAAGGAAAGATAGGGATTAAGTTAGAGGTTGGGTAGTACTTGGTGTCCTTTTCTACGCTTTGGTTTATGGGTCCTTGTAACCTAAGCATCCACATTTCACACACACTTAGTCTTATATAAATAATGATCACCTTAATTCCTTTTCTGAAGAAAATTTGCTTCTCTTAGTTCTTGTTATGGCCTGATTCCCAGATCCCTACAGCACTCGAGACTAGCTCGCCTCGACTAATCCCAAGACCTAGTTGTCCAACGAGAAATAACCAAAAGTAGGAAAATAATACCACATCCACACATGCATTATAATTAGGCAGAAAGAAAAATGAAATAGTAAAGGAAAGTAGAGTAACTGTCTCAAAATAGTACATGCCACCACAGTAACAACAGCGGAAAGAAAGCAGAAAGTAACAGGAACAGTAAAATAGATGCGTATTACTCACTACAACAGTAGCAGAATGAAAGAGTTGGAAAGAAACGACTACGGCTGGGCTCGGCTGGGCTCAACACCCTCTGCAGCCGGAAACTCAGGCTGCTCAACTCCTGGTCCTGAACAAGGTTACGAAAAGACAGAGTTAGCGAACGCTGAGTAGAGTGGTGTTTACATTATTTATGTACAAGTAAAGTAAAAGAAAAACCAGGTTTTATTCTCAACAAACAACCAGGTTTTATTCTCATTTCTATTTATCTCATCTATGTATTTCTGGTTCATTTATTTCACAAAGGATGCAAGTATTTCTTGATCTTGCTTGTTCCTCGTGAGAACGATCTTGATTGTAGTCTTTGCTGTGGAGTAGAAGGTACACGTGTTGTTCTCCTAGCCAGGTGAGTCCCCCGCGGTAGTCCTACACCCAGTTAGCCACCCCGAGGTCACTATCGCGACGTAGCGGTGACTATGGCATGTGTGATAAATGCACGGGTAGCTACCCACACTGGCACACGGTCAGTCGTTTCCGCTAACAGGTACGCCTAAGGTACAGCATGGAATAGTATAGGGCCTTGCCCTATCAGAACAGGGGTCTCGCCCCTCCACAATCCCAGTACCCTCGTCCGACTACCCCAGTTTGCCCAACGGCCCTAACAAAATCGGTGTAGGGTGGCTAACAAAATCGGGCAAAGGGCACGTCCTTTTGGTTCAGCTGGGTCCTAGGATGCGCGATCTGAGAGAATCCTCTGATAAACCGTCAGTAATAACCTGTTAGTCCTAAAAAGCTGCGTATCTCTGTCACTGTGCGTGGCCTCTCCCACCTGAGTATAGCCTCTATCTTGGCTGGATCCACAGCCAATTCATCTCTCAAAATCACGTGGCCCAAGAAAGTCACCTGTCTCAACCAAAACTCGCACTTGTTGTACTTGGCATACAGCCTGCGTTGCCTCAAGGTATCCAAGATTATGCATAAATGCTATCCATGCTGTGCCTAATCCCGTGAGTAAACGAGTACATTATCAATGAACACTACCACAAACTGGTCTAAGTACGGCCTGAAAACACGGTTCATCATATCCACAAAGGCAGCGGGGGCATTGGTCAGCCCAAACGGCATGACCAAGAACTCGTAGAGCTCGTACCGGGTACGGAAAGCTGTCTTGGAGATGTCGATCTCCCTGATCCTCAACTGGTGGTAACCTGATCTCAGATCTATCTTGGAGAACATTGTGGCATCTCGCAACTGGTCGAAAAGGTCGTCAAGTTTTGGCAGCAGATACTTATTCTTGACAGTGACCTATTCAGCTGTCTGTAGTCGACATAAAGTCGCAGGGTACCGTCCTTCTTCCTTACAAGCAGCATAGCGACTCCCCACAGGGACGCACTGGACCTCACAAAGCCCTTCTCCAATAGGTCCTGTAGTTGTAACTTGAGCTCTCGCAACTCAAGCGGTGCCATCCGGTACGATGCAGTAGAAATGGGGCTGGTCCCCAGTACCAGTGAGATCTTGAGCTCGATCTCACGCTCAGGCAGTAATCCTTGCAGCTCCTCTGGGAAAACGTCGAGGTACTCACAGACCACCGGGATACTCTGCAAGTCGGCCACGGGGCTAGGCTTTGCCACCACATAGGCCAAGAAGCCCTTACACCCCTGGCTCAAAAGCTTCGCTGCCCGAAGTACGGAGATGCATCTGAAACCTCCGTCCACAGGCTGACCGTAAAACTCGAAGGAAGGCAACTCCGGTACGGAGAAGATGATCTTCCTCCCGAAACAATCCACCTGGGCGTGATAGGCAGATAGCCAGTCCACCCCTAAGATCGCGCCAAAGTCCTCCATCTGGATCATAATCAAGTCAGCGGGGAGGCTGTGTCCCCCTATACTGACCTCACATTCTATGTAGACCTCCTCGGCTACAAACAATTGGCCACCTAGGCCTCTGATCACAAATGGATCCTCCAACAGTACACTGCCCTGCGTTAAACCGATGGCAAAACTCATAGCGACGAAAGAGTGGGTGGCACCGGATTCAAAAAGTACGTACACTAATCTGCCAGAAACGGTAACCATACCTGCACCACAAAACCCGAAGCCCTGGCATCTCTATGTGTTAGGGCGTTGATACGCCCCTCAACTCTTAGTGCAGATGAAGCAGCTACACTCTGGGTCGGGCAAGCAGCAGCTGGTCGATACCCTCCTCGTGACTGCTGCCCTCCCCCACGTGCCTGGTGACCACGGTCGCCAGCTCAGCCTCTAGCGCTCGATGCGGGGAGCATCTGCTGTGCTCTGGCCTTAGACGGGCAGTCCCTCCTGATGTGGCCCGGCTGGCCACACTGGTAGCAGAGGGGTACACGACCCCTTCCCTCAGTAAGTCCCTGCTGGCGACTGGGTGTGGGTCCGGTGCTGGTAACTGGTCCCTGTCTGGGGCCCTCGAAGGCCACTAATGGCCCCACAAAATGGGATGGCTCTCCCGCGGTCGCCGTGTGCCTCTTTCGATGGCCCTGAGAGTACTATGGCTGGTAGGGCCTCTTCCGTCCGCCATCAGTGTCTCACGGGGTCGGGTTGGTCACCTCGTAAGTCATGGCTGCCTCAACCATACGACAGAAAGTGAGTAGCTTCAGGGGTTTGACATACTCCCGAATTACAGGTCGAAGCCCCTCCGTAAACCACCACAAGATCTCCTCCTTAGTAGACACAACGATCAGGGCGAAGTGTGACAGCTTCAGGAAACGCGTGCGGTACGCACTAACCGTCATTGTCCCCTGGCGGAGAGTATGGAACTCCCGCCTCCTCTGGTCTTGCCAGGTCTGTGGAAAGTACTGCTTGCAGAAGAGAGCCACGAATTGGTCCCACGTCGACTCTCTCCCCTCCTAGCCTCTGATTTCCCTCCACCACCTGTGTGCTGCGCTCTCTAGTTGGTACGTGGCAAATGCCACGCAGCACTCCACAGGAGGGCGAAGGGTGTCGAACACCTTCTTTATCTGTTCCAGCCAGTCCTCTGCCTCGGACGGGCTCTCATCCCCCTTGAAGGAGGGGGCTTCAGCTTCCAGAACTGTCCGAAAAGCTCATGGTGTAGCTGTAGTGGGGGAACGGGCACACCTCCAGGCTAGGAGGGCTCGTGCTCGGAAGTGTCAGAGGGTAGTGGGGGTGGTGGAGGATCACCCCCTCCTCCTGCTCGTCTGGCGCTGTGACGGTTTCTCTATCCCATCGAGGACTCCCCCTCCACGTCCTCAGGGAGAGGTGCCTGAGGAGGCTGGTGGAGCTCCTCTCACACGATGACTCTGATCAGCTGGGCAAGATCCTTGGCCTGAATGCCCGGGAGGAGAGGTAGGTCAACTGGTGCCTTAGGTCCGGCACGTCCGCCCCTCCGACCTCATCCACGGCTGATGAGAACCTCATCGTGAGCCCTAACTAGCTCATTTTGATCTAAGAAAGTGAACAAAAGCTCCTACATAACCTAAAGGAAGGCTAAATTCAAGGGATTACTATTTTGGGAAGAAAACATGAATTAAAGGGTCAAACTGTAATTTTACCATTGCAATACATCAATGGGATTTCTCAAGGGCAAAACATAGGTCAATTGGACTTAATAAGAGGAAAAGTTGGATGGTTCAATCAGAAAAGGGTTATTGTGAAATTTAAGAATTAAATGACATTCTGTAACCCTAAAAAAATCCACTTAATTTCATAAGATTTTGGTCAGGATAAAAATCAACCAAACCCTCTAAAATTCATGAAAAAATATCCCCTACGGCTTAGAACCTTCAATTTGGCCTTTGGAACCTATTTTAACCTAGATTGGGGTCCTAGCTCAATATTTGACCTAATTTAGGTTTTTGTGCAAAATGTCCATTCAAACGTGGTCAAACATAAAATCCAACTTCACCATTGGATTCCTTAGGTCCAAATTAGGTTTATACCAAAATTTGGACCTAAGGGAAGATCAGCTTGACCTACTTTGCAAAATAGTCCACCCAATTACATCTGGCCCCTAACTTTTGAAAACCCTTGCGTAGACCCCCCCATCTTCCTCGTCACTTTTTGCATTTTGGTCCCTCTGCCATTTTAGCAGAGGAGCCATACCTCCGACAAGGTCTCAAGGAGGATTTCTCCCTGTTTCCCCAAGAGATCTGTTCTCAGATTTGGAAGGGGGATCCTCTGAGGAATCCCCTACCGTCTGAGCGCAATCCCATGATCTGGGTCACACCATATCCCTCGTGCGAACAACAGGGTATGGTGTCAGCTGCGTTTTCCGACGAGGTTCTTGCACTCGGAAGCTTGCCTTCTGAGCACAAGGACCTCTGCCAGCAGCTATAAGAGGATCCCCGGTCTTAACGCATCTTCCATGCTTGTTTTTGCTGTGGATAGCCCCTTAATTTCTTCCTCTCTCGTCTCTAGCCAACTACCCGCAAGCTCCGGTGATCTCTCCTCCCTCTTCTTGTCGCTCTGCCACCATACTAGTGGCAAAGTGATCTCCACCTTGCTCCGCGCCGCGCCGTACCTGCACGTGCCTTTCCGACCCCTTCCTCGTCGCCGTCATCCTCACCTCAGGGCTTTCGTCTCCGACGATGGTAGGAACGAGTCGTCCACCTCCTGCCCCCCTTCGTCCACTTAGCTAGGTTAGAATTATTCCCCTCTTCATTTCCTTTCTCTTAATTTGCACTTTCGACCCCTCGACACCGCAGACCACCATCACCTTCTCCATCTTCGGCCGACCACTGGCGAAGGTGATTCCACCGCTCCATACCTCCACATGCCTCGCCAGACCCCTCATCACCTCCGCCATCACCCACTGATCATCTTCCGCCCTTCCACTGACCGTCATCACCTCCCTAAACACCCCCGACCTAACCCACCTTCACGGCCACAGAGCGACCAAGGCACGCACACCTAGGCCACCCCTCGGCCAGCCACCCACCGCCTCACCTTCGCCGTGACACGGCGAAGCTCCTCATGTGTTTTAATGGGGCCAACAGGCCGTATTGAGTGAAGTGCAGGACCGACCCTCTCCGCCATTGACGCTCAAGCACAAAGCTTGCAAGCTCGCTTCAGGCCACTTCGCTCCAAGTACTGCGCTCTAGGCGACTCACGTTGAGCGTGCAAACACATCCAGACGAAGAATGAGCCTGAGAGCGACTGCAACAACAGCCATTAGGCGAAGCTTCCTGCAGGCGCGCAAGCAGATGCGGGTGGGACTTTAGTCCCACCTCGTAACCTCATGAGTGAGGTGCATCATTGAAATTGATTTTCTGCTTTCAGCTCTTCGCCTCTAGTACACGGGGTGAGGTCCCTCGCCCACGTACACCCGCCTCGTACGCGACCTATGCCCCCGTGGTTCTGGCATGACCGACCCGATTAACCCTCACACTCCTCGCGCACCACCCACGTCGGTGCGCCAGGACCCGGGCTTGTGAAACCCGACCCGATTACCTGGCTCTGGGAGAGCGAACCGAAGAGAGAAAGAGAGAGAGAGTGACACAGGGGAGGGTAGGGGTAGGTTTTGCTTCGCTGTGTACAAGGAAGAGAAGGAGGAGGAAGGCGTAGCTGAAGCTAAGGCAAGGTGAAGCTAAGGCCAAGCAGGGAAGGAAGGACTTATCCGCATCTAAGGAAGGAAGGAAGCCAGAGGCAAAGAGGCTAAGGAAAAGAAGGAAGGGGAAGGTGCAGCAGAAGCTAAGAAGGGAAAGAAGAAGCATTGTAGCTGCAGAGGAGAGATAAGGAAGAAGCACTGTAACAGAGGTGCGGCTGAAGAAGAGAAGGAAAGGCTAAAGCATAGGAAAGGCAAACCAGAGAGAAAGGAAAAGAAGAAGAAGAAAGACAAGGCAGAGGCCAAGGAAGAAGGCAAGAAGAATCAAGAACAGAAGAAGGAGCCACAGAAGAAGAGAAAGAAAGGAAGAAGAAAGAGAAGACAGAGAGCAGAAGAAGAGAAAGAAGGAAGAAGAAGACAGACAGAGACAGAGAGAGAGAAGAGAAATAACACTGTAGCAATCGTAAGTTTAAGATGTTTGATTTACAAAATCAGACGTCTGATTCACAAGGAAAGAGGAAAGTCAGAAAAAGAAAGGAGAAGGTGCGGCCAAGCAGAGAAAGAAAAGGAAGAGAAGAAAGAAGAAGCCATCAGAGAGAGAGAAGAAAGAAGAGAGAACATTCAATTTCTTCTTGCATTTCTATTCTCTTTTTAGTTTTCATATACATTGAATCTCATTTATATTATTGTTAAACATTATATTTTGATATTGTGATTTTAGTTTTTCAAAATACCAATTTGCTTCCTGTGTTCGACCTCGGATACCTAGGTTTTCGAGTAATAAATTCTTATTTGTTTTCGCGACAATTTCATTTATACTGCAACAAACATCTTTTAAAACCACAATCTTGCCTCGTTAACAACGGCCACGACCATGACCCGTCTCGGGAACTCCCCGACGAGGCATCTCCTACAAGGAGATGCAAGAGATAGAACAAGAGTTGTCAACAATACCGAATTACATCGAGAAAAAGACTCAGAAACAAATATTAAAGCGATACGTTGTGGTGGCTATCCTAGTTATATGCACGTGAGTGGTTATTCTCAGACCAATTGGTTCATTTCTCGAAACGACCTTGCTCTGATACCATCATGTTAAGGCCTGATTCCCTGATCTCTACAGCACTCGAGACTGGCTCGCCTCGACTAATCCCAAGACCTATTTGTCCAACGAGAAATAACCAAAAGCAGGAAAATAATACCACATCCACACATGCATTATAACTAGGCAGAAAGAAAAATGAAATAGTAAAGGAAAGTAGAGTAACTGTCTCAAAATAGTACATGCCACCACAGCAACAACAGCAGAAAGAAAGCAGAAAGTACCAGGAACAGTAAAATAGATGCCTATTACTCACTACAACAGTAGAAAAATGAAAGAGCTGGAAAGAAACAACTACGGCTAGGCTCGGTTGGGCCCAGCACCCTCTGCAGCTGGAAACTCGGGCTGCTCAACTCCTGGTCCTGAATAGGGTTATGAAAAGACAGAGTCAGCAAATGCTGAGTAAAGCGGTGTTTACATTATTTATGTGCAAGTAAGTAAAACAAACAACCAGGTTTTATTCTCATTTTTATTTATCTCATCTATGTATTTCTGGTTCATTTATTTCACAAAGAATTAATGTATTTCTTGATCTTGCTTGTTTCTCTTGGGAACGATCTTGATTACAGTCTTTTCCATAGAATAGAAGGTACACGTGGTGCTCTCCTAGTCGGGAGAGTCCCCCGCGGTAGTCCTACACCCAGTTAACCATCCCTAGGTCACTGTCACGACGTAGTGGTGACTACGACACGCATGATAAGTGCACAGGTAGCTACCCCGCACTGGCACGCGGTTAGTCGTTTCCGCTAGCAGGTACGCCTAAGGTACAGCACGGAACAATATAGGGCCTTGCCCTCTCAGAACAGGGGTCTCACCCCTCCACAGTCCCCGTACCCTCGTCGGACTACCCCGGTTTGCCCCGCGGGCCTAACAAAATCGGTGTAGGGTGGCTAGCTTAACCCTAGGCCCCGTGGGGTATCTAGCTCCCTCCCTACACTAGTAGCACACCTCAGTACAATGTACGAGAGGTCCAACAAGAGTCGGTGTAGAGTGGCCAATCCTAACCCTGGGTCTCACCCAAGGGCAGCTAGCACCGCTCTACACTAAAAGAACCACTGTGCTCCTTGGTACCACGTACGCAAGGGCCAACTCACTTCCCATCTACACACAAAATTTCTTTCCATATCCAAGAGTTTTCCTCCTAATTTCCCGTAGGGTTCACGCGCTGTATTCGTTCCAATTATCAGTATTCAGATCTCATGATTTATAACTCGTTCCCCATCCATATATAGGCAGCTCGTGTTTTCACAATTCAATTCTCAATCATATACATTTAACTTGTGGTTTCACAGTTCAATTTCTCATTCACATACAGGCAGCTCGTATTTTAACATGCATCTCAAGTAAACAGAGTAGCTCAACATCAGGCTCATACATTTCTACCTTAGGGTTCATTCCACATCCTAGAGTTTCAATCAATATAATCTAAGCAAGCATATTCTTTATTCACATCTTAACAAATGAATCAAACCACTCTACCGGGTATCACGGGAGGAATGGGGGCCTGCACCGCAGATCTCGTTGTCTCCACGGGTCCCGAACATGCCACCTGCTGGTAACCTATACCAACGACTAATTTACATCAGATGAGCTCAAAACAGTAGGTACTCAACATGAACACGTAGAGAAGCTCGAGTGGAAACAGCGGTACTTCGTTTGCGGAAATCCGATTCCATTTAAGCCCTGAACAAGCCAAAAACACGGTTATTGTCTAAAATCAGATGTCTGGGACTAGTCCTAGACGTCTTAAAAGACGTTAGATCTTACCTTGTGTCTCCTGCGGGTTCCTCAGACATCCGGATCCCTTCGCGACCGTCTGAAGGAAGTTCCAAACGTCGAACTATGCCTCCGATCGTCTGAAAGTACCGTCGGACGTCTAACGATGTCTTCAGACGTCCAAAAGTGCCTAGAAAAGCGCACCGCATTACTTTCCAACACCCTTCACCTACGTACGAAAGCTGCAGACCCATTCTCAGCCCAACATTCCTGCGCTACGGTCTGCATGGTGGAAAGTAGCGCAGGGAACACGTACCTCTGCGAGATATATGGTTTCAGACATCCGGCTTCAACTCCGGACGTCTGGTCGACCCTCTAGACATCTGATACTGGAAAAATTCTAGTATCAGGACTCCTCTGTGTAGCTCACCCTGCTCGCGCCTCCGCCCTCAGTCGACGCAACGGCAACTCTCGCAGTTGCAGGAGCTTGAGAAGCTCCCCGCTGGTGTCCTCCTTTCTCCCGCAAACTCCTCGAGCTCCACCAAGCTCCCGCGGCCTCAAACCTCCCTTCATGATCTTCCTTCCTCTCCCTCTCTTCCTCTCGTTCTCCCTCTTTCACCCTCTCACTCATCGCTTTCGTTCTCCCTTGCCACGGCTGCACAGGGAGGACGGCTGGAGGTGGTGGTGGTTGGTGGAGAGTGGCGTGGGTGAGGGGAAGAGGGTGTTTAAATAGGAGGGGATTAGGGTTTAGGGGCGAGGGGTGTGGAGGAGAGAGAGAAGCTCTGCGTGCTGCCCACGCGCAGAGCGCAAAGAACGTACGAAAATTCCCACTTTCAGACGTCTGGCCCTTCATCCAAACGTCCGAACAAACGTCTAACAATTAGTCTATACGTCTTAAACACCCCAAACAGTCACCGAGTCATTTCAGTTCTGACTTAGGAGAAGCTTGAAAACACAATTTGATTGGACGAGTTCCTACCGCAGGAGAGGTGGAGTATATACTCACTTTGATAATGCGATAATAACATGTCACCTCCTCGACGCTTGTCTCTTAGGATGTCCATCCTACTTGGGGCATGTAAGCGCATTGTGCGGTTCAGGTACCATGGGCGGCCCTATCTCGAAGTGCCGATTGCCACAAGCCTGAATTTTCTTATGAAATCCATGGGCGATACTATCTCGAAGTGTCGATTGCTAGGAGTTCTTGGGGTCGCTATGGGCAGTGCTATCTCGAAGCATCGAAAGCCAGGCATCCTTCAAGGTTCGGTGATGAGGACAATGAATTCGACATAGACAGTGTTAATAGTTGATCCAAGGTTAGACTTAGAGGAATCAAACAAAAATATATGAGTGAAAAAAGAAATTCCTCTTTCTAGGTTGGCAACCATATCAACTTCAAATAAATCAGACCAATGCACATGCACGGATGCTTCTATCTCTGGGACCAATAAACCCTAGGGTAGAGCTAGAAATCATGGAAACCTGTGCCTACAACTCGTCTTTAACCGACCGACTCTGTAACTTAGCAACTACTTGGGAACCTTAGGTCTAAAGTCTTAACTTAACGTGTTTCTAAAGAAAGACCGATTTGGTTGGCTAGTTTACTTGAAGAGCTGGGTTATTGCTTAAATTTGCTAGGGACTAGCAAAAACTAGGCATGGGGGCACTTGATAAGGCCATATTTGTGGGCTAATCAGTTACTTAAGCGCTTAGACATTAGATTAGTATTGACATATAAATAGCATATAATAAGATATAAATAGATTAGTCTATTTATTCACTTATTTGCATATTTCATGCATTGCATTCATATCTAAATACATTTAGAATTCATTTAGAATAACATATATTGAAATAATTAGTCCATAGATTGCATTACATGCATGTATTAGAATTAATACTTTATGTGAGGGTTTGTAGATAAATAACCCATCATTTATTTCTTCTTCTTCAACGGTTGCTGTCTCTTCACACTACACCAGTTGCCCGAATTGAAGACCTGCATTCAAGGAGGAGTGGGAGAAGTGGATCTGGTCGACGCTCCATCCTTGTCTTCATCTTCCCCTACAAGTATAAGAAAGGGGGAGCCACAACCGGGCTTGAGGAGACTCCTCCCCGACTCCACCATTGTGAAGAGCTTAGAGCTCACCTCCATCACCACCACCATGCGTCTCCAAGGTCGAGCATTGCCACACCGTGGGCCGACGAGGTGACAGACTGCCGCACCAATCCGGCGAGCTCAGCCATCACCGTGCACGTGTCTCCGACGGCCCCATAATCATCACCACGCTTCACCACTATGCATCCTCCCCTGTCCACCATCAACACCACTGTAGCCGCGCACCAGCAGCCATCCAAGCATGTTTAAGACGTCTGGGAATGTTCCCAGACGTCTGAAGCCCCACAACACCACCTCCATCTTCACTTTCTTCTTTCTTTTCCTCTGTTTCTCTTCCACCAATAGACCCAACACCTTCAAACAGATCCACCAACCACGCCTCTCCGCACAGCACCTTCGCAACCTCCGCCCATAATTCACGACCATCTCCTCCACACGCTTACACAGCAGCTGCAGCTACAGCAGCGCATGCATCCTCCCTGCACCCTCCTCTCCTCCGATGCGCGCGTGTGCCCCTGCAGCTCCTCGCGTGCGCGCCTCTACATGTAGCAACCAACAGCGTGCTCCCACACGCAGCTAGCAGGGCACACCTCACCTCGTCGTACCTTTGCTCGCGCGCTACAGAGCACGCTCCTCCAATAGGTCCCCCGCGCGTGCCCACGCATCCTCCACCAGCTCCGTGCGCACAGCCTCAACTAGCACCGCGTGCGCCTCCCAGCCATGGGCGTTCCACCTCCATGCGTGTGCTGCTGCAACTTGCAGTGGCTACCCACCACCGTTTGTGCCTTACCCTGCCACCTTAAGCTGTCTCGCACCGCGCTAGACCCACTGCTGCGAAGCTCTCCCACTGATGCTCCTTCGAAAAGAAGCTCGTCGTCAACCTTGGTCTCCTTAAGCACGGCTGAGGAGAAGATCCTCACCTGTTTTGCTACAGGAGAAGCCCAATTAGTTTTTACATTCACATGCCATTGTGACTCTTTTTATTTTGAATATATTAATTAAATATTATAGCTAATTTATGTAAGTGACCTCCCTCTTTCTCATAAATGTCATTTCAACATGATCTCTTGTTGTTTTCTTATTCTAAAGGTGGATTTGGCTCGGTTTCTTGATGAAATTAATAGTGAATATCGAATTTTAACCCTTGTGAGTTTGTAATAGCTAGTGCCTCCCTATGGATACGACCTGCTCTTTCGAGTGATTAATTTTTACTATTTTGATTAGTGATTTTCCACCACTTGCATTCTACAACACAACATTTTATGTGCGAAACAACGAAAGTGAAAATCGTCTTTCAGAAGTATTGGATGAGAGGTTGCCATAGAGCTGTTTCATAAGAGTAGAGTAAGGGGAGTTTGTGAACAGAATACGCCAGACCCTCTTCATCCGGAGAGAGGAAACAAAGAGATTCAGGTCATGAATCCCCAAACCCCCATAATTAGTAGGTTTGGCAATAGACTTCCAGGAGATCCAATGGTGACACTTGTCCTAGTCCTCATCACCCCAAAAGAAGGAGGCTAAAATAGATTGGAGCTTGGTAATGGTGGATTTGGGGACATCAAGAATGGATAGAATGTGAACGAGTATGGAGGACAGCACATGTTTGATGAGAAGAAGCCTGGAGGTGAAGGAGAGCATAGACGCTTTCAAACCGGCTAATTTGGATTGAATTTTGTCAGTGATCTGGTTGAAATAAGCCATTTTGGCTCTACTAACAAAGATGGTGCAACCCAAGTACTGGAAGGGGAGGGAGCCAAGTTGAATATTAAGGGAGTGAAGAATACAGGAGATTCTACCAGGGGGAAATGCTTGCTAATGTAACATTGGCTTTTGGAGTGGCTAATACGCTGACCTGAGAATTCTTCAAAAGTACGGAGGAACCAGTAGAGATTGGAAATGGAGTGCAGGTTCCCATTAAGGAAAAGGATAATATCATCAGTGTACCAAAGGCAAGGGGGGGAGAATTATCACGTCAAACAGAGGAGAGAATTTTGCCTTGAAAAGCAAGCTCCTTGATGCTGCGGATAAGAGGCTCCATGAAAATATTGAAAAGCAAAGGAGAGACCGGGTCTCCTTGACGCAGCCCGCGAGAGACTTTGAAGAAAGGACTGGAGATCCCATCAATAAGGATGGAGGAGCCTTTGTGTGCAATGAATGGTAGTAGTGAGTATACCACTAAGAAAACCCCTTGGTGGCACTAAGAAGAAAATTTGAATATAACGTTTGAATTCCTGCTCTCTTTTGCACAAATCATAACACAACATATAACACACATAGTTACTGGTGACCAATTACTCTTTACAACTATAAAGGAATAGAACTTTCATCTAAAAGAAAAAGAGTACTATAACCATTGAATTTTTGTTCCCTCCCTTTTAATCGACACATGGAGCTTCAAAAGTCCAACTTTCTCCTAATTTTTTGTAAGCAGACTTTTTCCCCTATTTTTGAACTCAATAGGGCTTAGAAAAGAAAGTGTTATGACCCTGGCATCCAACGTCATTTAAGACGTCTGGAAATTGGTCCAGACGTCTGGTCAGATGTCTGGAAGCCTTCCTAGATGTCTGGAATTTAATTTTTTTGGCGTACGGGTTCGTGTCTACGTGCATGCACGCGTAGACTGAACCGCCGCTCTCCTTTCTTCTCTTTCCTTCCTCCCTACAAACGTAGCCATCTTTTTCTCTCTCTCCCCCCACGGCAGCCTTCAAATACCCCCTCTCCTCTCCCTCACCCTCACTCCATCGCCTTCTTCTTCTTCCTGTTAGCGAGAGAGTGAGCGGGCGAGGGCAGCAGCAGCTGCTGCCATGAGTGCGTGGGGAGGAGGGTTTGCTGCGAGAGGGAGAGAGCTAGATCGCGAGGGTACGAGCTCACCGGAGTAGCCAGGGCCGGCCGGCGGGTGCGCAGCAAGAGCGTGGTGCTGGGGAGAAGCTGCTGTAGCTCAGGCAGCAGGCGAGCGCGGCGCGGCACGGCCGTGAGCTGCAGGCGGAGGGCGAGAAGGTTCTGATTTTGGAAAAATTTTCCAGAATCAAACGTCTGGACATACGTCCAGATGACGCGAGAGACATCTGGAGGAAGGTCCAGACGTCTGAAAGGTATGATATTTTTTTCCTTCCTTCTTTCGTGTGTACGGCCATGCAGCCGTTACGCCGCAGGGTTCTGCTTCATTCCGTGTTGAGGACGGTCACATATGTGTGCAGGTCTCATTCGGGAAGGTGCAAGGGCACACCCTCCCACACAGATCGGACGTCTGGGCACAGCACCAGATGACGGAGAGGGTCTCCAGATGTCCGGAGTGACAGTCGGACGTCTGGAAACTAAGTTCAGATGGTTCAGCGGGATTCTGGACGTCTGAAGGACCGCGCAGGATTTAGGTATGACCTGAGCCATCGTTTAAGACGTCTGGAAGATGTTCCAGACGTCTGATTTTGGGCAGACTTGTCATTTTTGACCCGTTTAAGGTCCGTTCAAAGTTCGTTTTCCGAGTTTCAAGTTTCGTTCTTCTCTAATTTAGTTCATCTACCTATTTACAGTAATTGTATCCTGTTCTTAGTAGCTCCTTATATTGATCCTTGTGTTAGGATCCCATTCCGTTGTGGCTCTGGGGGTTACAGAGGTGCGCGGGCTTGTCGATCACGCCCCCAGTACTCCCGATTTTGCGGGTAGAGTGGCCCCTTTAATTATTTATCAAAAATTGTGCACTTGTGAAATAATTAGTAGATTCTAGGGTATTGCATGAATCCTATGACTGAAAAACTAGATTGAATGATAGATCCTAGTATATGGCATGAATCCTAGGACTGGAAAACTAGATTGAATATATATATTGCAGTCTTGGAAAAGTAGAAGGAAAAACGATAACTGCCTGTAATTGGTTAACAGTTGCTTGTTTATGAATGGATAATTACTGTTGAGAACATGGGCTATATGAATATAAAGCTGAAATGATGAAACCTAAATTGGCTGAGTTAAAGAAAAATGATCATGAACCCTACGAGGAATTTGGAGTAGAGCTCCTGAGAAGTGAATGGAATAGAATTGGGGAAGTGAACTGGCCTTTGAGTATAGAGTACCAAGGAGAGTGACTATCCCCTGTTTATTGCAGAGCAGAGCTAGCCGCCCCAGGGACCTGGGGTTAGGTCTGGCCACTTTGTACCGACTTTTGGCCCTCGTGTACATAGTACCGAGGAGAGCTACCAGTGTAGGGAGAGCACTAGCCACACCATGGGTCCCGGGGTTCTGCTAGCCCTCCTACACCGACTTGTTAGGCCCACCGGGCAAACCAGGGTAGTCAGGCGAGGGTGCGCAGACTGTGGAGGGGCAAGACCCCTGTTTGGTTACTATGGAGGGGCTGGATCCCTGTTACTGAGAGGGCTCTACCCTATACTGGTTTCGTGCTGTGCTTTGGGTGCACCCGTTAACGGAAACGACTGACCGCGTGCCAGTGTGGGGTAGCTACCCGTGCATTTATCGTGCGTGCCGTAGTCACCGTTACGTCTGTCAGTGACCTTGGGGTGGTTGACTGAGGGTAGGACCACCACGGGGGACTCGCCTGGCCAGGGGAGCACCACGTGTTACTTCTACTTTTCGGAAAAGACTGCAATTAAGATCGTCTCCACGGTGAACATTCAAGATCAAGAGAAAGATCTGAGAAATAATTCAATAATGAGTGAATAGAAAAATAAAGAAAGATATTAAAAAATATAACAGCTACTGTCCACCTTATTGTTTTTCTTAGCTTTTGGTTACCACTCTACTTAGTGTTTCGCTGACGTGTCACCGTTGTCACTGATGTAAACACATTTACACTACTTAAAATATCTATTTATGCATGTTCTTAAGCATAGGATTGCATTTCATGATATAAATATTGCATAACATTCATCATCTTGCATTTAGAGTAGTTTGAATAAAATGGAGGTTAATTGTCTCCTTTTATGTGCTTGGACAGGGCAAACATTTTATCGGGGCCTCGGATCAAAAATCCAACCGTATGGATGTGATCAGGGTGACGATTGGAGTTCAATGACTCCAAGATCGCCCTAATCAGACATCCGTAGCATCAGATAGTGACCGGGGAACCCTAGAAGATCAAGGGCCAGGATGGCGAAAATCCACACTTCAGATGACAAACCCGACTGCACGGATTAATTTGGATCGACGATCGCAGCCCAACGATGCAAAAATCAAGTCAATTCGACATCCGTGGCACCATCTACAACTTCCAGAAGATGGACGGCCAAGATGGCGCCACGTGGTGCCATTTCGACCGCCCAAACGGCCGCACGCATTCCACAAAGGCCCCGCACCCGCTCGCTCTCCTCCGTTGGATCTTGATCCAACGACTGTGGTCGACTGCGCCTAAAAGGGTCCGCTCGACCATCCGCACCCCATAGCGCAACGGTCGAGCGCGCTTTTGCGAGCGGCGGGCGCAGGTTCGAGCCGCGGGGAGGGGCTGGAAGGCATGGGTAACTGAGGTGCGTGGAGCGTCAGATGGAGATCGGACGGTCGCGCGCGCCCGATAACGTTCATGCGCGATTGAACGCACGGCATGACGCGCGATCGCACGCTCCAGGCGGGCGCACAACGAGCCGGTAGAGACGCATCTTAAGCCGTCCGATCTCGCGATCGAACGGCTGAGAATCGACGAATGTGCGCAAGCGTTGTGCGCAGGGGCAGCTGAACGGTCGCGCGTTGGCGTGGAAGATACGCCCACGTTGGGGGCTTTAGCGACGGTTTTATCCGTCACTAAAGACCCCTCATTTATTATTTTGAAGTTGTAATATCCATTTTGCCCCCACTCCTTGCAACTATAAAAGGAGACCCCCTCCATACGAAATTTTCATCCCTTCCTTCTCCTCTCTACCCCTCCAAAGCTCAAGAGAAGCTTGTGTTGGTGCTAGAGCACCACGATCATTTGTTTTGATGATAACAAAACACGTGTCATTTAACATTTGCACTTTGAGTCCTAGATTTCAGGTCAATCGCAAATGGATACGTGATTAGACGGAGTTCGAGCTCGCATCCAGGATGGATTGGAGGAGCTCGATGGAAAACAGAGGAGATTCGCGAGGAGCGATAGATTGAAGAAGGAAGGAGATGAAGAATAGGATAGATTTCCTTCTCTTATACTCCTTGTATTTTTTCGTTTCTTCTGTTGCTCTTTATTTTTGTTACTTAGATTCATGTTAAAGAGCCTCAAACTACCCTAACAGTAGTCCTAGGAACACCCGCACAACCCTAGGATACTTAGGTTTTCTGTAAAACACTTAGAAAACCAATATAGGGTTCAAACAGAGTTTCCAGACGTCTAATTCCCAAATCAGACGTCTGATAAAGTATTTTAAGACGTCTGACTGTTGATTCAGACGTCTGATAACTATTAGGCTGGACATAGCTAGTTCTATCTGATGAAATCAGACGTCCAGACTTTAGACCAGACGTCTTAGGAGACGTCTGATGACTTTGCCAGACGTCGAATTAGTTGATCGTTGGCTGGCTTAACAAACAACCAAGGATATGACCGTTAAAGCCTTATCAGACGTCCTTAGGCCTTTCTAGACGTCTTATAAATGACCGTTTTGCCTCGGCTGACCCAAAATCTCTTCTCAGAGATTTTCTAGCCGTTGCAACGTTTGGAAATCCATTCCCACAGAAAAAGTAGGTTTCCAGACGTCCAGATATAGTACCAGACGTCTTATATGTCGTTTGATGGACTTGCACAAGAACCCTGTTTAGATCTGATTCAAGTCAGGAAGGAACCCGCCCAAAATCAGACGTCTGACCTTGGAATCAGACGTCTTAAAGTGAACTTCCAGACGTTTGATGCCAGAATTAGACGTCTGATAAGCCTGTCAGTGCAATGATTGTTCCTGATTTCGGGCTGATTCTCTTGGACTTTGCACCCAACGGCTATGGAACCTTTCCTAAGCCTTCCAAAACCTTCCTAAGGCCTCTATAAATAGAGGGGAACCTTTGCAACACAAACACACACCTAGAGACACCAAGATACACAAGAAACACTTTGTAATACACTTTCCACTCTCTTGTGTCCTAGCTAGCTCTTGCTCTCCAAGCTCAAGCTCCATTCTCTTGAGAGCATCAAGCTGTTGCGCACCCGCTCTCCCGCCATTGTTCACGAGAGCGACGTTGCGCCGTCGCGTGGTACACGCATCCGCGTCGTTGACGCACTCCTTTCAAAGGGAAGCATCCTATTTCCTATAGAAGCTTAGGTTAAATATTACTTTGTTGGCTCTATAGGATTACTTGTTTTATCTTTGTTATTCGGTTGGGTATTCGCTTTGCGAATTCCCGTCTCCTTCGCGAGACAAAATCCTTCTCGTGAAGAGAAGGGGTTGAGGTACGCTACCCTCGTCTAAGTAGCATGGTTGTAATTGAGGTTGAATCACCCTCGTTTTAAAGTGATTCGGTTTAGTGGATTTTGATCAACTTGGTTGATCGGAAAATCCTAACTCGAGAGGGTTAGGTGGTGGTTTTCACCCGGTTTAGGTTTCCACCTAAAAATACTTTGTGTACTTTGTGTGATTGCATCTTGTGAGATTGTTTATATTTCAATTCCGCAATTATTACGTCACCCCCTCCTGGTAGGGAAACTTTCAGCTTATCCTACACCCGAGATGCTTCTCGCGAGATAAAGTCCAATTTTCGTTCCCGTTCGGAAGTGGATCCCGCGACGACGACGGCGTGCTGCTTCGTTCCCGTTCTTCTGCTTCGTCCTCCTTCGTCTTGCTTCGTTCCCCTTCGTCCAGGCGTCGTCTCGTCCGGCTTGTCCTCCAAGCAACCGTCGAGGAGGATTTCTCTCTCCCTATTCTTTTTACTGCTTTCTAGTATAGATTTACTGCTTTCTAGTGTAGTTTTGTTCGTCCTCCAAGCAATCGTCGAGGAGGACATTTCTCCTTCCATTCTTTTAATGCTTTCTAGAGTAAATTTATCGCTTTCTAGAGTAATTATTTTATACTTTGTAGTTGTAAGAGTGAAATGAACAATCTCCTTAATGAAAAATTCTTTGTTTATTCTACATCTCATTTTGATTTCTCTGTGTAATATTCTCTTTCTCTCTTACTCTCTCTCTCTTCTATTTATTGTAAATAATTAGATAGTTTTAAATTTAATTATTCTGTGACAAATAAAAAGAAACACGTAGTTTTTAAATCAAACGTCCGCCTCCTTGTGTTCGACCCGGAATTTTCATTTCGGTATAAATTTTATTTGTTGAACATGAATTCTTCGCTTTCGAACTACAACGACAGGTTTTCCAAAACCGAACACGTTAGCGTTGCTATTCGTAATCGTTCAACATTTTGGTGCTGTTGCCGGGGAGGCGACGCTCTTTGATTTCTCTTCGCGTTTTGTAACTTACAAATCATTTACTTCACTTTTCTCCATTCTTATTGTAATTGCAGGTACTCTTTTAAGACGAGCAAAAGCGGTAGATTGGAGTAAAGTGCTGTGGAAGGTTTTGTAAGTTATCCCCCATTCTTTCCCCCTCCATAGATTTCATTCGCCACATTGAATCCAAATTCCAATTAACCTAGGTGTTTGCATAAATCCTAGGAATAGTTTGGTTGTTTGGATTCTCACTCACATTTATTCCACCTCAATTTATATAAAAATAAAAAAAAATAAAAAGATAATTTTGTCGGGCAATTTTCAACAAACACACAACGTACACCCACATTTAAAGACACTTAACCGAATTGATTTATTTCTACTCAATCGGGTTCTAATCTGTGGAATCGGTACACATAAAGCAACACATAATTGAGTAGAAATCGGATTAGGTAATCATTTGTGTGCCTAATTAAGTGGTGCATCAGGCCAATTGTTTGAGTTGATTGGGCCGCACCACTTCAAATAAAATAAACTCATCAAGTAGCTGCCAATTAGGTTCAACTCTTAGGGATTTACCAGGCATTCCACATTCTTTTTAAACTTTAAAGGAAAACATCTTCACCTGTGCTTACAAAACCTGGTGTGCCAACGAAAGCTGTTTGAAAACACCTAAAGTTGAATCCTAAAAGCTACTAAGCAAGATTTGAACCTTAAAATTTACCAAATCAAAAATAATCTTGCTTAAAAATCATTGGTTGTGCACGCACACACAAATCAATCAATCCTTAAGGGCACAACCCATTTAAAGGGCCCATCACATTCCAAAGCACATTCAAACCTAGCCCTAAATAAAACAGAGTAAACGTTGGCCTTAAGGATTGAACTCGCTCTTCAAAACTCAGAACGAGATTATTTTCGACTAGTCTGTTTCTACTGTTCAATCTGATGTCTAGCTAGGGGAGCAGAGTCAAACGATCGCGGCTGGGGGGTACACTAGGAACTGGAGGCGCAAGCCGAAGGAAGAACCTTCTCCCCAGTCACTCCTTCTAACTGGTTGGATTGAACAGACGGAAGTAGATCAAATCGTTCCTTCATCTCAAGACGGGTTTTGAGAGTCTGTAGGTCTTTAGGCTAACCCATTTAAGGACAGGTTTGATTGTTTGTATTGCAGGGCGCCTTTCTTCCTCCCGTGTCTCATGAATCCTTCCACATATTTCACGCATTCCCGTTCTTTCCCTCCTGTTGTGAATTATCCTCAACATGACAATTATCCCAACTCGTATTGTAATCAATCATCAGTTAGTTGGGATTATTCGGATTGGGGATACAATTCCAGACCTCCATGTTTAGGGTCTAACCCTGAACACTTTCATTCTGATTTCTATCCTTCTCAGAGCTACATCGATTATAGATCGTCTTCCTTTCATGAACAACCTAAAACGATCTACAATCAAGAAGGATACATCGATCCTTACCCATCCTCTAATTTCACTGCCTTTAGGTCATCACCATCTTTTCAACAATCTGAAATGACCTATTATCAGGAAGGGTATAACGAATCTCAATTCGTTAATTCCCCTACATTGAGCCCAAACCCGCCCAACCCTGAACCGACTCATTTGGTTCAGGTTAACCAGGTTCAAGATAAGGTTCTAGCTAACTTGAGGAATATCATTGAATCTTTAGAAGTTCAGCCAATACCTTGCATTGAGAGATTTGAGCCCCTAATTGAAATGATTGATGATTTAAACAAGACTTTGTTGAATTGGCTCCAGGACGTTAAGGATAAGAACCCGGGTGAGTTTCTACTTGGGAAATTAGCGAAATTGAGGATGAGATTCGTGGTTGCTTTGATTCAATCTTGGAATAATTCCGAGGATGAACCCTCTTCAGGAAAGCCAATGACAGAACCTGCTCAGGCACTTGTTGGGGGGACACGTGTTACGAGGCTGACTAGATTGAATTAAAACAACCAATTAAAGATGATCTGATTTCTTCACCTGAGATCCCTAAGTCGGGTTACGAGGAAACGTATGTCTCCTTGGAACAGAAAGTGACAAATGATTTTGGGACATACATTGATACGGATCTTGATGGTGAAGATTCAAGTTGCGAAGTCTCACACGAGTTTTCTGAATACGATTTCTGTGAGACGATTGGGCCTGAGGAATCTGATAGATCATTTGATAGCCCAATAACTGAGGAAACTAATCTTATTAGGGCACACATTACGGATCCAGAATCGCATTTTCTGGAGGAATCAATTCAATGCCCTGATTATCAGTTACACCCTGTTGAGCTTATTGATGATTCTAATTCTGAGATAATTAGACCTAAGTCAATTTTGATTCTGCCACATCATTTAGACTTAGAGATTTCAGACGGGGTGATGAATATACAAAAGGTCCTGGAATTTGATATGCTGAATGAGGAGGATAGGAGCTGGGAAGTTTTGATTTGGGAAGTTAATTTTGGAGGAAATGGAAGATTGAGTCGAAGGGTTCCTTTTAAGCTGAAACCATCAAATAAGAACCCTTACGACATTTGTTTCGAGGATGTTCAACTCAAGCACACATTAAACGATTATCCTTTTGAGCTTCAATTCTCTGTAACCCGACTTTTTGGTCTTGGGTTGCATCCTCATAAATCGCAGGCCCGACCCGGCTTGCATTCTGATTTTAGGTTTTGGGTAATTTTTATCCAGAACCTAAGATATTCTCGATTATGGGGTGTGGGTCTGCACCACAATCTGGTCCACATCTGTGGACCTCTATTAATAGGTCGGAGGATTCTTCTATTTATTCTAATTCTAACCTGCACTTGTGAATTCTTCATTTCTTTTCCTTGTTTTGTGTGCCTAGCTGAAGGCACTAAACTCAGCACATATACAGTTCTTTTTCATTTTCATCTCGGAGTGGACCTGTCATTCATGCAATTCAGGTGCTTTCTACGTTTTTCCACTCTGTTTTATGTCTTTTTAATACAATGAAGACATTGCATTAGATAGGCATAGGGGGTGGATATTTATCTCTGAATTCATTTGTCAGCTCCGTAGATTTGTTTTATTTTTTTTATTTAAAAAAAATTCAAAAATTAGGAAAGAGAATTTGGGTTTAAGAAAATTTTCAATCTTAAGAAATAATATATTAAGATCTGAACACAAAGACCCTTCAGGTCTTTGGACTTAATTAGCCTGTGTATCCACTAAAATGTGGATTTGTATTTGAGACCTCGCCATCTTAATTCTATTATAATTGGAATAAATAAGTTTGGGTGATAAGTACACGACTTATTAACCCACCCTCTGATTTGAGGGAATTTTGAGTCTTAAGCATCTACACACTTTCTTTGCACTGACTTGTCTGGCGATTCTAACGGAATTTGGGTAGCTAATGAACCTTCTAGGGTGACATGGCTGGCAAGTTATTGTGGGTAACAGCCCATAGGTAGGTTGTCTAGAGCCCAGTCACTGGACCTTTCTCTTTTTGCTGCCTTTAGGTAAATCTTAGACTAGGGAAGCCACCTACTTAAAAAAAAAAAAATCAAAAAGAAAAGGAGAAAAGAACAAAAAGAAATAAGCCACACTTCCCCGCACGACTATGGCTAGCAAGTTGTCGATGGTAACAGCTCATCGACCGGTTGTCTAGAACCCAGCTCAGTAAATGCACTAAAAATTTCCAAAACACTTACTAAGAAGCGGAGAAGTAGAATAAACTGGGGAGATATACTCTGGATTCACCCTTGTGTTAACCCCGTAAAAAAATAAAAGTAGGGAGAAAGCTACCGGTTGTAAAGATACACCTTTAGGCAGAATTCTTTTTGAGGTCACCTAGAGGCGTAGAAATCCAAAATCCGTTTTAATTGCCGGTCAACGAGTCTATCAAAATCACAATAAGATGCCTAAAACTTAGGGTTCTCATCAAATCTTGGGTGAGTTGAATGGCCTTAGAAAGCCACTCTTAAACCCTAAAATTTGAAAATCCAAAAAAATTAGAAAAGAGTAAAAAGAGAAAAAGAATTTTTTCTTTGAATAAGGTGAGGGCTTGAGGCGGTCTGCATTTTGGCTGATACCTGGGCACTGTTGTGTCTTTGAAAGTTCAGTTCCTAAGTAGCCAATTTCTTAATGATTGAAAATAACTTAGGTCCAAATAATCCAACCTAATTCTTTTATAAATAGCATATAGTTTTTGCTAGAGACTAGCAAAAGATAGGCATGGGGGTATGTTGTAAATACATTTACACTACTTAAAATATCTATTTATGCATGTTCTTAAGCATAGGATTGCATTTCATGATATAAATATTGCATAACATGCATCATCTTGCATTTAGAGTAGTTTGAATAAATTGGAGGTTAATTGTCTCCTTTTATGTGCTTAGACAGGGCAAACATTTTATCGGGGCCTCGGATCAAAAATCCAACCGTATGGATGTGATCAGGGTGATGATTGGAGTTCAACGACTCCAAGATCACCCTAATCAGACATCCGTAGCATCATATAGTGACCGGGGAACCCTAGAAGATCAAGGGCCAGGATGGTGAAAATCCACACTTCAGATGACAAATCCAGCCACACGGATGAATTTGGATTGACGATCGCAGCCCAACGACGCAAAAATCAAGTCAATCCGACATCCGTGGCACCATCTACAACTTCCAGAAGATGGACGGCCAAGATGGCGCCACGTGGCACCATCTCGACCGCCCAAACGGCCGCACACATTCCACAAAGGCCCCGCACCCACTCACTCTCTGTCGTTGGATCTTGATCCAACGACTGTGGTCGATCGCGCCTAAAAGCGTCCGCTCGACCATTCGCACCCCAGAGCGTAGCGGTCGAGCGCGCTTTTGCGAGCGACAGGCGCGGGTTCGAGCCGCGGCGTGGGGCTGGAAGGCACGGGCAATTGAGGCGCGTGGAGCGTCAGATGGAGATCAGACGGTCGCACCCGCCCGATAGCGTTCACGCGCGATTGAACGCGCGGCATGAACGCGCGATCGCACGCGCCAGGCGGGCGCACAACGAGCGGGCAGAGACGCATCTTAAGCCGTCCGATCTCGCGATCGGACGGCTAAGAATCGACGAACGTGCGCAAGCGTTGTGCGCACGGGTAGCTGAGCGGGCGCGCGTTAGCGCGGAAGCTACGCCCACGTTGTGGGCTTTAGTGACGGTTTTATCCGTCACTAAAGACCCCTCATTTATTGTTTTGAAGTTGTAATGTCCATTTTGCCCACACTCCTTGCAACTATAAAAGGAGACCCCCTCCATACGAAATTTTCATCCCTTCCTTCTCCTCTCTACCCGTCCAAAGCTCAAGAGAAGCTTGTCCTACACCCGGAATGCTTCTCGCGAGATAAAGTCCAATTTTCGTTCCCGTTCGGAAGTGGATCCCGCGACGACGACGGCGTGCTGCTTCATTCCCGTTCTTCTGCTTTGTCCTCCTTCGTCCTGCTTCGTTCCCCTTTCTCCAAGCATCGTCCCGTCCGGCTCGTCCTCCAAGCAACCGTCGAGGAGGATTTCTCTCTCCCTATTCCTTTTACTGCTTTCTAGTATAGATTTACTACTTTCTAGTGTAGTTTTGTTCATCCTCCAAGTAATCGTCGAGGAGGACATTTCTCCCTCCATTCTTTTAATGCTTTCTAGAGTAAATTTATCACTTTCTAGAGTAATTATTTTATACTTTGTATTTGTAAGAGTGAAATGAGCAATCTCCTTAATGAAAAATTCCTTGTTTATTCTACATCTCATTTTGATTTCTCTGTGTAATATTCTCTTTCTCTCTTACTCTCTCTCTCTCTTCTATTTATTGTAAATAATTAGATAGTTTTAAATTGAATTATTCTGTGACAAATAAAAAGAAACGCGTAGTTTTTAAATCAAACGTCCGCCTCCTTGTGTTCGACCCGGAATTTTCATTTTGGTATAAATTTTATTTGTTGAACACGAATTCTTCGCTTTCGAACTATAACGACAGGTTTTCCAAAATCGAACACGTTAGCGTAGCCATTTGTAATCGTTCAACAGTCACCTTTTCAGGACCAGGTATTGAGCAGCCAGAGTCGGCGGCTGCAAAGGGTGCTGGGCCTAGTAGAGCCCAGTAGTTTTACTTGTGTAGTATCCACTGTACCTTTCCTTCTGTTGTAGTGAGCATTTTCTATTATCACTGTACTCTTTTATTGTAAATATCATGTTTATGTATCTGTTTATTTCTTTACTGTTGTGGTGGTGTATATTGTAGTAGTTCTTTTCTTTACTGTTATATTTTATTACGGTTAGTTATATATATGGTGAATATAGTTTATTTTACTGCTCTTTTGGTTACTTTCTCGTTGGACGACTCAATCTTAAAATCAGTCGAGTCGGTCCAATTCTCGTGTTTCGTAGGATTCAGGAATCGTATCATAACAGAAAGACTCCAATAAGAACTTCTCTCCTATCATGGGCATCATGGGTATCACACTTAAATATATAAATTTAAGAAATAAGCATGCAATGACATAAATCGAAGGCCTAATTTATCATGGTTTAAAACATCTCAAATTGAGATCCATTGACTTGCTAGTTTCCATTGAACCAAAGAAGGAAGGTTTCATGTTTACACGAGAAATACCAAATTTGAACCTCAGCAACATGGGACCACCAGAAGACTTCTTGTTAATTTAATTCGTAAGACCCTGATTACTGACTTAAATGGATACTTTCTTTGAATAAACAAATACATTCTTTCAGTATCACGAATGATACTAAATCATCTCAAATAAAATCTTAATAAGATATCCTTTCTAATGAGATATGTCTAAGTACATGATTATATAATATTTAATTAACTTTTTGGGCATTGTGTCCAACACATTTCTTTTTAAGATCCATTTTCCATACTCAAAATCCCAAAAGATTTCCTACACAAGCCATTTGCATCGTCCTGCTACTCCACCACCGAACAAATGTACGGTCTAGTGGTAGGGCCCCTTTTTTGGGGTGGAGGCAGGGAGGGGGGCAGGGAAAGAGGTGGGGGTGAGAGGGATGTATGATTTTTCCGTAAAAACCATTGCATGTCAACTTTTTTTTCCCTTTTTTTTTTTTTAATTTTTTTATATTTTGACCCAAAAAGCTTGCGAACTTATTGCAGACATGTTGTACACCTTTATAACAGCTATATTTTACATTTTTATGCACATATATTTTTCACGCAGGCCTTTGCTAAAACCCTAATCCAAAATTCGCACGGGCTAGCCTTAAAATCATATATGTTCATGATTTTGCATTCACATGAATAATGATACTGTATATTGATCTAAGAGACAATATGGAAGCCAAGTATCAGAGACTAAGTATCCAAGGGACATAATGAATGCTAGGTATCCAAGAGATTAATTTTATCAAATTTAGTAAAAGATTGTTCTTGAAATAAGATTTTATTTATGGCTCAAGAATCTTAGATTGTGTAGAGAATCTGGTTTTCACAAAATTTTACTTATCAAAACCAAATAGCCTTGAATTTTGGATTCTTCATAGAAAAGATTGACCCGCAATTTAAGTAGAGAGCCTTTTAGCTTGATATGGTCCATGATTATAAATAAATAGTTTATTTTCAAAAATAAAAAACGCATAAAGCTACGTCTGTATGAAAAGCCCACTTTTCTCTCAAATGTGATCTCGAAGATGCTTTCCAAGCTTATCCTAAGAAGACTAAGGCCTAGATTGTTTACGAGGATAACTTAGGAAATGGTACATTAACATGTTTGGCAACTGGGATTGTCCAACTCAGGTTAAGTACTTAATTCTAGGTAACCCATGCCAAGGACGAGTGAGTCTAGGCTACACGAGTCAGGTGGAGACCTAACTCACAACTCAATTGATCAATATCTATGGGTTGAGATTTTTAACTCAACCCAACTAATATTACAGCCTACCTCGACTCAACCTAACCAACTCATGCAACTAAGTGGGGTTGGGTCGGATTAGCCCAAGTTATTAACTAGTCAAATTATTAGATTTTTACTATTTGCCAACAAAAAAATCTAAACTCATAAGGCAACGAGTCAAGTTATAAAATAACAAATAAAATAAGTAAATATTAAAAAAAAATTTAAATAAGAACTTAGGTCTCGTTTGACAAGATTTTAAATGAAATTTCTAAATTACATGATAGATATGATTATTACACTAAATGTATAATGTAAAAATTTTATTTTTCATTTAACACATTTACTATTATCTATCACATCCACAATTCACAAATTATAGATATCCTTACTAATTCACTCACATCTACTATCGACTATCAATATAAATAATAATAATAATAATAATAATAATAATAATATATTAACTTAATTATTATATCCACCCTAGCTGACACTCTTATTTAGTTACTTGTCTCTCTCATAAATTTTATGATTCCTTAACCTTTAAATCTCTACCTACCAAATGGGATCTTTAGTAATAATTTAAAGCTCTTAACAAAAGTGTGGGTGTAAGTAAAATAGCAGAGGAAACAGTAGAGATTCCAATTTTTAAATGTGACGGGTTTAACCAGGTTAATGCCCTTTAAATGTAAGAAACAGTGGAATGTATGATTTTTAATATATTACATATTTATGCAAAATAAATATTAAAATATTTTTATATGGGTCGTGGATTGAATTTTGATTGTGCTGCTCCTCCGCACCCAACCGAAACCGTGTTTTAACGGATTGGCCAAAAATACAAGAGAATCGTTTTGACGAAAATGTTTTCCATGCTATAATGGACGTCCCATTTATCAAAAAAAAAAGAGAGGCACAGATCTAAACGGTGAACTCATTTTCCAGGTGGTGAAAGCAAGGGCCGGGATTGAAGGGCATGGACAAAAGCGTCGACTACGACTTGGAAAAATCGATGCAACAACCTATTAAAACTCGTAACTGATTCAATAGGGTTGGATCAGTTCAAGTTGCAGTTGACTTCGACCAATACGTAGCCCTGTGATGCAGGATTGCCAATCCTACAGGTTAACCCTCTCTAATTTTCGCTTTGTTACTTGTTAGGACATGTAATGATGATGGCTGTGAGCTCTGTCTAAGGAAAAGCTGAGTTTATACAATATGACCATACTTCCCGGGATCTTATGAGAATCAAAATCTTCTTAAAGTTGAAATATCTGAAAAATCACTCCAAATTCATTCGATTCGCATCGTAAGTTTATTCACATTTTTTTTTTCTAGCATAAAAGCTCCATTCACGGGAATTGGATGGTAATGCTTCCTCGAGGAAGGAGGGAAGGGTATGTACTTCCAACGAAGTTGGAGAACTTCAAAATGGAGATGGAGATACAACAAAACTTCAACAACACAAAACAAAAACTAAACAAACATAAAAGAAAGCATCTAAATAAGTTGCTCCACGCCTATATATAACGATAATGCCACCAAAGAAAAATCCTCAGCAATTAACTCAATCTGCGTTAACAAGATCTCGGATAGCTGACAGCTAAAATGAGTCGACTAGAACTCAATCATGTAAAGCTATATATGGTACCAAGTGTGGTCCCAGTAGGAAGCTGCGTAGGTGTGAAGTAAGATCAGCATAGATTAACAAAAGCATCCGATCTTCAACTTCAAGCACGAATAGAAATTTTACAAACTTTGATAAAGCAATCCCTCCTTGCAGCTAACGTTGATATTGATCAGTCAAGGTTGCAACCAAGAGCGAGAAAACCATCTCAAGATCCACATTGGACCTTTGACTTGAAGCATCCAAGTAGATACATGAATCTACTCTAAAGATCAGCTGTAACGGGAAGGTGAGAGTGTCTTGCTTGTGGGCCTAAGGCTCCTTCTTGACCCACTATACCATAAGCTTGAGAAATAGATCAATACAACTAGAAAGTAGGGTTGTGAAGGAACATTGGTAGAAAGAAGAGTTGGAGAGCAATGGTGAGGAGAAGACCAACGGTGTAGAATTGACATTGAGAGGGCACAACTGACTTCCTCTTCAAACTGATCCTAGTGAGTACCACATGCTATGGCAACGCCCCTCAAGAGAGCACAACAGCAAGAGGAAAATACACTAGGAAGGAGGATGAAGGCCACCAGGTAGCTTTGGTCTTGCCTTGGCCTAGCAACAACAGAGTAAAGGAGGAGGCAAGTAAGGTAAACGTGAGGACAAAAGGTTGCACCTGGAGGTCTGCATGGGATGAGTGGTGTTGAGTGAGGTTGCCATGACAAGGAGTGAGGTGGAGACGGAACCTCTTCCCTTTTGGAATAGGGAGACCATGGAGGGGACAATGTAAGTGATGAGGAAGGAAAAGTTTGCCCCACCAAATGAATGCCCATGAAGCCTTTAGCCTAGGTGAACATAGGCCCAAGCACGATACCAAGTGAACAAGTCCAGGTTGCACCAGTTGAAAACCCCCACTTGGATCCATTGGATGAAATAGAAAGCATCTCGAACTCCCCCACTTAGGTCTTCCTAGGGCGGAAGCCTCGCAAGTGGACTTACGTCGAACCACCTGGATCATCCAATTAGCCTAGCCACCCAGGTTGACCAAGCACTTAGGCACTGAGGCCAAAGGAGGTGACAAAGTAAAACAGCAATTAAAGAGTCAGAGTAGCAATGCCGAAGTCCATTTGCCAACCGCCCTCTTTTTGCTCTTTTGTCTTTTGTTGTGGCTTGCACACCAAGTATTATATACAACCCATTCTACCACGCCTACCAAGATTATGCCTTCGATTATAGAGCACGCTCAGAAATGGCCAACGGTCAAGTGTAGGTTGTCTCCCCCAACCTTTTTCCACATCACATGTTCTCCCTAAAGAAGGTAGCCTTGTACTAGAGACGCGTGGCTCATGCCCTATAAAAGGGAGCCTTGTACTAGAGAGAACACTCTCGATTAACCACCCTATACTTGGGCAATTCTTCAAGAATACTCTCATAGTGAAAAACTTTGAGATTAAATCCCCTCTTTAGATGTACACTCCTTGTGGTAGAACTGAGTAATCAATTCCCAAGTACTTGTGTGGTTTGATTCTTCCCACACTCATACTCATTATCTTGATTAGGACCTCAAACCTCGATCAGTAAGGGAGGGGCAGGGGACGCTCACTAGCTCCCAAAGGCTGATCAGGGTCCTAATCAAGTGGGTGGTAGTGCTCCTTTAGAGTTCTTGTGGGGTGTGGGGGAAGGGGGTTTTGCAGGAAAGTTGAGACTAGGATCCTAACCAGGAACCTTTTCAAACCTATGCATTCATTCACATTGTTAAATCAACAACTAGAATAATCAAAGACATCCGAGTGTGTTTGAGTATCTACTTATAATCTTCAAGATAGTTAGGTAGTCCCTAGTTAGACACTTGCACGTGGACTCTGCAGAAGTAAGATTTTAACATTTGCATGAAAGCAATGGATTCTCCATTACATAGGGAAGGCAAGATTTACATCGCTTGAAACATGGTGTAAGATCAAGACAAGAATCTCCCAAAAGTAAGATTTGACAGCCTGATCAAAAATAATTTTGTCTTTCAAGCTAACAATAGACTTCATGAAACAATATCGTGATGTGAATGGTAAGAAATAAAATCTAGGGATAACTTGGACATATAAACTCAAAGGGGCATGTTGATTACATTATATACTGAGACCAATGGACTTGCTACTTAATGGCATTCTAAGACGAGTAGTAAGCTTGCATGATAAATCTCATCTAAAAATACGTTAAGAACTTTAATTAGGATAGGTAATTAATGAAGGAAAACATGATTACGAATTTAATCAAGCCATCACATTTGTTGGATTAAGATTCAATTGAGCAAGAAAATGACACCCTCTTGCAAGCATATCCAAGTACGAGATGAAGTTGAGTAAAGGTTATGGGTAAAGGATAAATTGCAAATGTTGCTTTCCACATTTGAATTTGATGATCGTTTTCTCTAAATCTTAGTGGTGATCCATTTATTATCTTCTTCAACTTCAAAATCTTTTCTTGCACGTGCAGTTTCCCTCTACTAACGAGAGCATTCTCATAGGAAACTAGGAAGTGAATCGAAGAACTCATACTTTGCATGGTTATGAAAGTCTCTAATATCTGACTAATGGCCAAAGAGAAGAAATGGCAGTGGATCACGAGAACCAGTAGTGACTGCATAGAGTTGTTTTGATTTGATTCTAATGTATTAAGTGTATTATACAGCTAATTAATTTCTATGAGTGCCTGTGTTATCTCAGACAACAAGGCATTACCGGCAATTGGACCAGCATAAAGATTCAATTGGGAACAGAAAAAATTTCACACTGGATTTACATGCAAGTATATTGTTGGATCTTTAACAATGGGTTACATAACTAAATTTTGTAGCTGCGGGTAAATTTGCAGACTCTTTGCAGTTTACTAATCTCTAACATAATCGGATCCTTGTACAACATAAATGGCATATGTATGCAATCTCGAGAGCATAGTGCAAAAGAAATACACACTCCTTTAAAGAACAATTCTAAAGTAGAAGAGTTTGGTTGAAGCTAGAAGTTACTGAAGTCTTATTGTTTTCTGTTCGACTTAGAAGTCATCTTTTTTTTCTTTATAAGCATTAACTTGAAGTCATCTAAGTATCAATTAAATTGTTGAACTTAGTCTACCAACTATTCCAATCATTAAGAAAGCATGACTTCATTGCGTGTGGTGGTGCACTACCTGTTGGTATGTGCATCCCAACAGTAGTGACAAAATGCTTCTTATAAGTGAATAATTATGTACAGAGATGGATAACCATCTAGGTCTTTCTCTGATATTAGAAAAGGAGCTCATTTTTCTCCTGAGGAAAGGAAATAGATAGTATTACAAACCACCCCCTACAAAAGGCCCTAAGTATAAATTCATGGGTCATTGCAGACTCTACGGACATCATCTTACTATGGAAGGGGGGCATTGTTCTTATATTAATGTAAGAACCACATGATAATCACTCCCCCTTAGATCTTTCCAAGATAAATCCTAGGAAGGTCATCGCAAAGAGGCATCCCTTCATCACACAAGCAATCAAAAGATGTTCACACCTGTCCTCGTAACTTTAGCAAGTTGGTTTCCTTTACCATTTTGGTTATTGATAATTTCAAAAGAAAGAAAAGAGAAAAGGGCAGACAGATATAAATGTCAACATCATGCCTAACATATCAGTTTGATATACCTATTAAAAGCAACTGAAATTGGCAAAATGCATCGCAACATGAAAGCTATGAGAGAACTGGATTTCTCATGTAATTTAAACCAGGTGATTTTTATGTTGGTAATAAAAGAGGATAAGCTACCAGACTTATTTACCTGCAATGCATGGAATTCTTGCTGAATATAGCGGATTTCATGAATATCTAATTCAGAGTCTATGAAAGAAAATGAGAATCTAGGGTACCATAAGTATTGCCAATAAAAGAAATTCAGCTAAAGATTCCACGGAGTGATTACAGAAAGCTTGTCTCCCTGTGCCACAAATATCTATAGAGGTTTTGGCATTTAAGAAGCAAATAGGAAGTAAGAAAAGAAATGATAAAATTCCTATGGCCATGCAAAACGAACATGCTTGTGCTATTTGAAGTAAGATGCAACAAAAAGGAAGGAAAAAACAAAAAACTTTTTGCCGTTTCCGTTTCATTTTCTTCACCATTGAGCATGGAATTTGCACAGGAAAGTGATTTTCCTAGATTAATATGCAACATCTTAGTGCCTAGAGAGCTGAAGGAGAAACTTTTCGTTTTCCGCTGCTTATCCTTTTATTTCAATCTTTTATTGTCTGTCTCCCTACAACCCCTGGGCGTAAGCAATCCCTGAACCAGCCAGTCGTCTAGTGTTTCTCTGAATTCTCATTCATGGTAAGTCCAGTTGATCACAACTATAAAAGCAAGTGTATAGAATTATTAAGGCATTTGGGATAGGTTTTGTTAGCACATGTTATTTATTATTATTTGCATAGGTGTTTGGTCCTTAACTCCTTAGAGGTACTCTTGGCCTTGAGGAATAAGCCAATTGGTTTTAAATCTTATTTTTTGCAGCGGTATAACAGAAAGCTGTTTAATAGCACCATGTAGAACTATGTATTCGAACCACTTTTATAAACCAACCTTCTATGAACTACGAAACTCCTCTAAGAGCTTAACATCAATCTAGAGCTCTGAAAGTTAATAAACCGCTAAAACACTTAGTTGAAGAGCCAAAAATTACGATTCAAAATTTCCTGAAGTCAAAATCCTGCAATTTCATAAAGCTTCAATGCTCGCAACTTCTAATGCATCTAGGATATTTCAACAAAGCCATCTTATTATTAAGATGAAAACTTCCAATGAAGCTAATTTACCTACATATATATAATTGACACATCCCTACTTACATCATCATGGAGCATCCAATTGGAATATGGATATTAGAAATGGAACTTTTTAACAACTTGATCAGTAGGTTCGTTCCATCAATGTCAACTTTTGGTCATTCCTTTGCAACGTCAGCATGCAGACATTCACTTGCAACAATTCTGCTCAAGTTTCCCTAAATATGACAAAATGTTCACCCCTTGAATAACGCAAACCTGATGCCACACCTGTGTTACTGAAAAAGATTTCCTCAAGTTATTAAAGAAGAATTCTTCAATCAAAAGACCAGAAAAAACACTAAGGGTAACTCTGGTTTGATGATAAAAAATAGTTCATACATGCACTTTAGTCAAAAACAAACAATAAAAACATGGACATAAAAGGCAGAAAAAAAGCCGAAAAAGTCTAAGAAACACCATCTTTTTTCATAATATTACTTGATGTATTGTGAATCTTTAATCACAAAAAGAATAGGTACATGATACATCAGGCTTTATGGTGCCTGTCACTCCCAATGAACTTGCTCTGGAAATAAATGGAGCAAGCCTGACCATCTGACATATTCCATCCACAATTGAATTGTGATCAAGAGTTTTCGACGCCATTTGTTTTCTTGGTATGATTCAAAATACAAATACAGCGAAGCAAGCCATACCATCCTCAGAAAAACTTTTACATCAAGCTTTCCTGAGAGAGGACTGCTAATCTCAAATTTCTCATGATTCCATATACCTCAAATCCTACTAACTCTCACTCTCTCTTTTACAGTTCCCGGGCATAAGGAACTTGTATTCATCGGCATGTTCAATCAAATACCGAGGCAAGTGAACAGCCGAGAATGACCTTGGCATCGGTGCCATCTTCCTAGTGAGGTCCCTGAAGGTGTACTCCTTAGGCAGCATATCAAACAAGTATACTCCTCGACATATCACGTCCTGTATCCGCAAAGGATCGAGGTAAGATGAGAACTTCACTCGGTCCACATGGCTGTATGCTTTCATCTTAAATACGAACTCACTGACATGCCTGAAGCAAAAGCTACAATGCCACCCTGAATCAGCCAACAACTCGTCACTCTGCCGGTAATGAGCATACACCGTCTTCCCCATGCGATACCGATGAACCGACGCCCTGTAGCTGTCATTATCTAGAAAGAACTCGAACGAGTACAAGTAATTCTTGAGCTGGAGATGCAGTATCTCAGGAGTGTCGTTGCACCACCGCAGGAGGTTGATCGTATGGCCATAAGGGATCTCGTCCACGTCGGACATGACAAGCAAGTCATCATGTTGTATTCCAGCAATCTTTATGAGCTTATCAAGTGTAACTCTCTGGTAGGATTCCTCCACAAAGGGATTCTCATCCTTCACAAACCTGCCCCCCACCTTGCCATACGTCAACCTCGATTCGAAGGCTTCAAACTTCGCTCGATTTCACTTGAAGTAGAGATCCTTCACCTGACCAGTGAAGGTGGAATTCGATTCGAGAAGAACAAACTCATCGACGTAAGGAGAGAGCTCGTTCCAACGGATCGTGAGCATGTCCACTTCAGTATTGAAGAGGACTGCATCATACACCTTCCGCGGGGCGTCACGAATCCTCCATCCATGGAGCTTGCACAGGTGCTCCATGGAGGTATTGTCATAGTAGTAATGGGGGAGCTCGTGGAATGGCTTTGGAGGAGAGTCCCATAGTGGCCGGAGGAGGTAGATGACCTTCGCGAAATGAGCATAGAACACATAGATGCAAGTAGGCACAAGAACAAGCACCAACAACTTGGACTTCCAATCAAACCCACGCATGGCATATCTGAGCCTTCCAACATTGTTGGGTACTCTCTGATTCCGATTCCCCTGCAGAAAAGATGAACTTGACATCAGAATTAACATGAATCTCACAAAAGCAAGTGGTCCTCTCTATCTCTCTCCGAGGGCAAACATCAAACAGGTTATATCCATTCCACCCATCACCTTTTCAGTAGATTGAGTTCAGATTAAAAACTATAAAGTAAGCAGAATCACCAAAAAGACCAGATTTTGTCGGCTCCCAAAAGGAATATAATCTAAACAAGCAATACCCAAATCAAAGAAAAGCGAAAAAAAAAGCATTCAAGAGAGAATAAAGCGGCACCCTTTTTCCCTACCTCGTCACAGATATCATCTGTCTTCGAGGTGTAGAGCCTTTTTCCCCTTTGCATCCTCTCTTCCTTTGCGGCCTCACAATACGGTACTCAACGACCAGAGCATTCACCTTTCCTGCAAGAGAGAGAGAGAGAGAGGGAGGAGGATGGGGTGGAGAGGGGAGAACAGAGGAAGTGGGCAAAGACCCATTTGCAATACTGTTCAGCCCTTCACATCCACCAATCTGCATGTTCTTTGCCTCTTTAAAACTTGAGGTCAATGCCAACCGTAACCACGAAAGAAAAAGTCCATTAGTAATAAAAAAAGTCAGCTCTTCGATCTCCACACACTTCTCTTCTTCTACTCACACCCATTCGTCCGTAGCGATTCTTCTGAGAGAGGTAGGATATTTTCCCTGTTCCTTTGTTTTCACAAGCAGAAGTCAAACGCACATGCAAAGACCGATGCAAGTCGATCTTGAAAAAATATACAGAACACACGTGAGCTCCCATGTTAGGAGCATCCCCTCCCCTCCCCTCCCCTTCCACCAAACCCACGGTAAACCCCTCTCACCCTCCAGCCTCCACCCCTCCCCTCCTTTCTCGCCCCGGAGCTCTCTCTTCTCCTCAAGTCCATTGAATGGGTGGGTTCTGTCCTACCACCCACCGGAGATATGCGACGGCGAACCCACTGTTGTCATTCCTGATGATAAGCTGGAGGAATTGAAGCTGCAGTGGCGGAACGCCCTTGTGTGTTATGTGCTTGAAAAACTTCCACAAGGTTAAGTTGTACGGGTCACACCTCCATGTCATGCCTACCCATATTTGGCCAGCCAAGGGCTCATTCTAGATGATCCCATGTAAGAAAGGTTTCTTCCTTGTCAAGTTCAGCCTCGTGGAGGACTGTGAAGAGTCTTGGAGTTCAAAATGTGGCACTACTAGAACCATCCTATTGTCGTGCGACGATGGGATGGCAACTTCCTCTTCGTCAAAGAGTCCTAGGAGGAGATCCCCATTTGGGTCAAATTTCTTGGACTCAACCCTATCTATTGGACCTCCAGGTTCTTGGGCATGCTTGGAAATGCGGTGGGCATCCCCCTTAAGATGGACGTTGTACTGCCAAAATGATCAAGGCTGTGTTTGCTCGATGTTTGATTGCAATTTCTCCGGCAAAAGGGATGCCGGACATGGTGAAGGCAAAGGTTGATAATGAAATCCACCACCAACGACTCGAGTGCACCCTATGTTGTGTATCCATTGTTCTGCCTTCGGACACTAGACTATGAAGTGCCCCTTCTTTTCGCTATATCTCCTCCCTCGAGTGCCCTCAACCCACCCACGGGTGCAGAATCTCTAACGCAAGCTCTGCCAGAACAACCCCCTCTTCGCCCCCGCATTCCCTTGCTGGCAAAGCTCTCTAGCCCTCATCGTGGCCTCCTGTGCAACCTCTGCCGGGCCCCCCACGCTCCCCTACCAGCAAAGCTCACCAGCCCTCGTCTCAGCCTCCGGTCCCTGCTCCCCATGCAAGAAAGAGTGCTAATTCAAGTTCGAATCACCGCTCCACCGTCATGCCCCAATAATCATTCCCAATGAGCCCAGTGTGGACCATCAGGCACAGAAATCGGTCCCAAATGCGAGATGGTTAGAGTTAAAAATATGGTTTCATTCAATTAGGTATGTTGTGGGGGGTGGTTCGTCCTTGTTAAATCATAGGGTTAGAAATCTGTCAAAAATTCGTCAGCTTCCTCGGTTTAAATGATACGTTCCCAAATTATACATGTGCATGCATATCATCACGATAATAATATATTATCATATTAATTATTATAAATTTTTCAATTAAATACCTCCATTATTTTATCTCACTCCAATCTTATTCCAAAATATTCCAAATCTCCAACCAAATATAACCTAAACAGTTCCTAAGGTTTAATTTATTTGGAGAGTTAAGAAATATTATTAAAAATTATAAAATTGATATTAACTTCTAATTATATTAACTTATAAAATTACGTTAACATCAATTTATATTTACTTGAATTGATGTTAAATTAAAATATTAACTCTTATGATATTTAATGATCAGTGATATTAAGAATTTAAATTGAAAATCGCAAGGATGTGACAAAATCATGAAATTCAAATATGGATTTACCTAACACCAATACTGATCAACACTAAATAAATCAGTATCAAAAAAATTTTAATCTATGTTAATAAAAATGAAGTTGTCATTCTAAGTAAATAAAAGTTAAACTCTTAATAAAAAAATTAACCATTCAAATAAACCAATCCTAAAATTCAATCCACAAAAATTACCTTTACCACGATCTATAAAAAAAAAAAAAATCAATTAACGTTACTTTTTATTTCGACCTTCTTTTAATAACGAGAAAGCCTCCCGTGATGATAAATTTTCGCGGATCGTAGGCTTTTCAAGTCACGATCTTTGCCTAAATTTTATATTTTTGATTTTATTTATTTATTTATTTATTTCTTTTAATAATGTTTCAGTCTCTAAATGTGTCAGGAATTCAACTTAAAAAAGAAACGATAATGAAAAAGAATTTTAACACTCGGAAGGGAGTTTTACCCTCATCTTTCCATTTAAGCAACCTTTTTAAAAGGATGAAAAATATCATATTTGCCCCCATTTATTTAAATTTGATCACAAGCGGTTCAACCCTGTGAATTAAAAATAAAAGCGTAGCTCTGGTTCGGGATCTGTCATCTATTACTGTTGTTGTTTTTTTGTTTGGCTTTGTATGTCTTTTCCTCTCTGTAAATAATGTTTCCTTATCCGAATGAGTAAGGACTCAACGTAAACTTGTATATAATAATTTTCAACTATTTTTAATTATTTTTACGATTAAAAACATTTATTATAATTTTTATTTGTACTTTTAATATTAAATAAATATCTATTAACATAACATCAATACATTAATTATTTTAATCTTACACTTACCTATTTCCTTATTCTACCTTAAACAAATACTATTTTCACTTATTACATTTTAACATCTCTTAACTTCACTACCAAACACATCCTAAGATTTGGAAGGAAGTTTTACTATAATCTTTTTATTTAGTCAAGAAGTAAATAAGTGCATATTTGTAATGTATTTTACAATTAGCGATTTCAATTAGTATTTTTTAATTTTTCATTGATGAAAATCAATTTTCATAGATAAAAATCACTTTATAAGTGAAAAATCATTTTTATTGATGAAAAATTATGTTCAAGTGAAAAACTATTTACCATCAATATAAAAGTAAAACATATCAATGTAGTGTTTTGTCATTTCCAACCGATTGAAAATCATTTCCAACTAGTGTATTTTAATTTTAAATTAGTTGAAAACCATTTCCAACTGATGTGCTTTGATATACTTGATTTTCAATTGATTGATTCTCATTTTCAACCGATCAATTCTGACTACCCGTTGTAATACATGTTTCCATACTCATGTCCTTCTATTTATGCAACCTTCCAAAAAATGAGAAATATCATATTTCCATTTGTTTAGATTTGGACACAACATGTAATCATGTGAAAAAAAAGGTCAAAAAGTAAAGCACTATATGCTTACAACATATTTTGTAATATATGGAGTGAGAGAATGTGATTTCAATCAATGTGTTTAAATTTTTTATATGTGGAGATCACGTTTAATTGGTGAGAAACTATATTTTTAAGTGAAAAATTACTTTTTCGTATATGTATGTTCTTCATTTTCAATCGATGTATTTTGATTTTTAATTAATAAAAAATTATTTTATTGAAACACAAAGTATATCGGTATGTTTTCATTTTTAATTGTTATATTTTTATTTTCAGTCAGTTAAAAATTATTTTTAACTTATGTATCTTAGTAATTTTAATTTTTAATCAATTAATTTTAAATTTTAATCGATAAATTCTTTGTAAAGAGATATGATTAAGAGTTATACGTTATAAAATACATTACAAAGTTGATTTTATATTAAAAAAGTTATAACTTTTGTTCCAAATTTGTCACCTGTTACTATTGTCTTTTGTTTATTATCTCATCCACGGAACGAGGAAGAGTCCGGTCTTAAAGACTTGTAAGGGAGTTTTGTTCGATCTTTCTATTTATGCTCCCTTTTAAAACGGTGAGCAATATCAGATTCGGCCCATTTGTTTAGTATGCTGTTAAGAGGTTTTATACGAATGAAGAAAGGAGCAGATTTGCCTATGGGGGCATGATCCAACGGGGAAGATTCTTTATTTTGAGAAATGAGACTTAATTCAAATCTCCATCTGCACAGTACCCATAGGATTAGTTTGTGTTAAATGAAATTCTAGGTCATGAGAAAAAGGATCAAATTTACCGGAGCATTTTGGTGGATAAGAAAATTTTATATGAAAATTTTACTTATTTTGTTCTTTCATCTAAAAATTTAAAGAGTAAAGAAATACATATCACAAAGTATTTTGTAGTACGTGCTTCCAATTCAATAAAATATATTGATATATTTTAATTTTTAATTAAATTATTTTAATTTTTCATCAAAATATACCACTAAAAAATAAAAATATATCGATATATTTTAACTTCCAAACAATAGAAAATAATTTTTTACTTAAAAAATAAAAAATGATATTCATTTATGAGTTTTGATTTAGAATTTAATGTTTAAACTTAAGGTTTAAGATTTACGTTTATGGAAGTTGTTTTATATATAAAAAAAATTAAACCTTAAATTTAAATATAAAAAATTATTTTTAAGTGAAAAAATAATTTTCATAGGTTAAAAATCAATTTATATAAGTGAAAATGTATACCCTAATCTATTTTTATTTTCAACTAATTTATTTTAATTTTTAATCAATAAAAAATAAAAATACATCCATATATTTTGTTAAAAATAACGTACTTGCAAACTAAATTACAATATGTATTTCTAAATCTATAACTTTTTTATTTGTATGAATCACGGGTCATGCTTCTTCGACCACGAGAAATTCACTATTACGATAGATTAAGTTTGGCCTTGATTTGTTTCATTCTCCGACAATAATTTTTATCATTTTATATTTGAACGTGAGATAACGTCCTGTCTTTTTTTATCTGTATTATACTTCTTCGACCACAAGAAACTTCACCATTATGGCAGATTAAGTTTAACCTTAATTTGTTCTTATTCTGACAATAACATTTATCATTTTATATTTAGATGTGATTTAACGTTATGTTCTTTTTTATTTGTATTACATGCTTCCTTGACGACGAGAAATTTCACCATTATGGCATATCAAGTTTGGCCTTAACTTTTTTTTTTTTTGTTCAGACGATAACTTTTATCATGTTATATTTGAATGTGACTTAACGTCACATCCTAATAAAAGGTTAAAAACACTTTTGAATTTAAAATTTTACACAAAATCTAAAAGAATCTGACTATCGAATGCCTAATATATAGGCAGATCTGAATTGACTTGACCCACCTATATTCAAATAGATCAGGCCCGCCAACATCCAAATGGATTCGGGTGAGCCTAGCCCGTTGAAGAATCCGGTTGACCGGAGTTGAAGAGGCGACAACAACATCTACGTCAGCGCTAACGGTAGCATTACAAATGCTATTTATAGCCAAGTAACGAATGTGTTGGGGAATCTACGAAGTCCGTTATAGGGATTAAATGTTATTAGATGTTACCTGCACTATAAATAGAGAAGAGAGACCCTCAGGAACTCTCTTCACACAACCCTAGAGAGAGAATGAGAGATATTGTATTGCCTACAACTATAATGGAAATTTGGGAGCATCGCCCTCCCCTCAAACGTACACTCCTTCGGTGGAATTGGGTCACCAATCTCTTGTGTGTTTTCTTTGTGTGTTTGTTTGCGATTGTTGATGATTTAGGTCCCCTATCGCTAAGGACCCCGATCAATTGGCGTCGTCTGTGAGAAACGACTATCATTTGATATAGTTTTCTTACTTCAAATCCAAACTATGGCCTCCACGACTCGCAATTCCTCTCGCGGTAATCCCAAGAAGATAACCCCGGTGGAATCAAGCATCTCGGTGTCTAAGGGACACCCCTAGCATGTCGGGCCTAGCAAGGAGAAATCGGCACAACCTAGCCAGCAACCAGAGGCATCATATTTTGTGGATCCTCAGCGAGATCCTCTCCTTGAGAAGTAGGGCGAGAGAGGAGTATGAGGCTAGGTTGGCAGCTTTGAAGGTCGAGCAACAGTCAATCGCAGATAAACTCCTCGAGATTAAATAGATCAAGGAAGATCACAAGATCTAGTCGGAGGAGCCCCAAAACTCAAGTTCTGAAGATGACCAACTAAAATAGCGTCTTGTGGTAGAAGAGAACACCCGCTTGTGCGAACAACTAGAGAAGTTAAAACGCAGGCTTAGTAGCGAGAAAAGGGAAAGTTCCTCCTAACTTGTCTAAAGCTCCCTGCCCCCTTCGTTGGGGGAACAGTCCTGCGCTCACCGATGACGATCAACAGAGGAGGCTCGATACTCAAGATCATCCGCCTGGACACCTAGGCAATTAGGGGCATATGCCCACATGCATACCTCACTACCTACCCTTTCACAGAGGAGGTAATGACAGCACCCCTGCTAAAAATGTTTAAACAGCCCGTCATGGCCCAATATGACGGGATGGTGGACCTCAACAGCTTTATAGGGAGCTACTGCCAAATGATGTTGGTTCATAGTTGCCCTAAAGAATACTCTGTCGAGTATTCCAGTCATATCTATTCGACATGGCCCACGAGTGGTTAAATGAGTTGTCGGTTGGGCAAATCACTTGCTTCAAAGAACAGGCGAATAAGTTATACCAGTACTTTACAGGACAATAGAGGATTAAAGATAACATAGAGAGGCTATTAGAAGTCCGACAACAAAAAAGTGAGTCCTTTCGGTCATACCTAGACCGATTTAAGGCTCAATACTTTAAGTGCAAAAGGCCCCATGATGCCATTGCCATCCAGTACTTCAAGTTAGGCCTCCTAATTCAAAGGTTCTGGTATGTCAATGACTTTCCACCTAGAGATAGGGCGGAATTGTTGGACCAGGCTACAAGATTTGCGAAGCAGGATGACTCATTCTGCTCCCATAGCTGATTGGTGAATGGCTACGAAAATGACCTCGGTCCCGCAGAGGAGAAAAGAATCTCAGGAGAATCGGCTCTTGTATCTATCTACGAAGGAAGTTGCTTCAATAATTGGAAGGCCAACTTTCAAGATTAAAGGAGCAACAAGCCTAGCAAGGGCTGAAACAATGGACCCCACCAGCCCAGGCGGGAGTTCTTGGAAGAGTACACTCCCCTTGCAGTGAACCAGGTGGACGTTTTGGCGGAGATGTGGTCATCGACAAGGACCTCTTACACATGCCAAAGCCTCTCAAGAAGAAAGTGAATTTTGGGCCCTATTGCAAATATCACTGGACTCGAGGGCAAGCCACTGAAAACTGCCGGGATCTACGTGACCAAAATGAGTCCTAAATCCTACATGGAAACTTGGCCCATTTCGTCAAGTGGAATTAAGACCAAGACAAGGGCAGGAGACCCATGGAAGGTTCGGAGGAGTATCACAAGGAGAAGCTCCAACAACTCCGAGGGGTCAACATGGTCTTCGTGGCAGACCAGGTGCTAGATGGGCCTGAAGCCTATCAAATTGAGCAAGCGGTGTCTCCCTGGCTCCCCCCATAGAATACTACTGTCAAGTCCTGGTGGTGAAGGCAGCGTTACCTTAGAATGCTCCTCTTGCTGCCTGAATCAACAAGTGCAAAGGTTAAGGTCATCTTCGAGGTCAACACCACCCAAAGTCAGCAAGCCACTCCTCCTGGGTAGGACACCACTCATGGCGGGACACCACTAGAGGTTAACGCGGTTACCGCACCAACCTTTCTTGTCACCAGTTGCTCTAAATAGACAAGGCCTCAGATACAATTGATGATAATGTCATCATGAGCCATAACTAGATTTAATTAGTCACCATCAAGAGACAAATGCTACTATATAATCGTCGGAGAGTCATAATTCACTGAATATCCTTTCTGAGAAGAGTGCACTAAAATAGGGTTAAATCTACAGTTTTAACAGAATATTATAAATGTAGAGTAACCACGAAGTTTCCCAAGGGTTAAACTAGGGTGAAATGTTCATAAATGTCTAATAAGAGGGTCCATGCAGACAGAAATGGGTTTTCACATACTTCGAGAGTCAAAACAGTACCCGAAACCCAAATTTCAGACCTGCTTAAATAACAGACTGGTTAGAATAAATTTCATATAAACCTTCTAAGATTCATAGAAAAATATTCCATAAGGTTTGGTATCTTTGGTTTGACCATCTAAACCTATTTTGACCTAAAATAAAGTTTAAGACGGCAAGTTACCCTAATTTAGGTTTCTACGTAAATTATCTAGTCAAACTTGGTCAAACCCAAAATCTGACTTCACCATCAGATTCCTTGGGTCCAAATTAGGTTTATACCAAAATTTGGACCCAATCAAAGATCATTTTGACTTAGTTTGCATTTTAGTCTAATCTGACTCTTTTATCCCACACAAGCCCCTAGCTTTTGAAATCTTTGCAGATAGGTCCCTAAGTTTCTTGTCATATTTGCAAATAGGTCCCTACTGCCATTAGTGTGAATAGAAGCTCCACTGATGAGATTCAAGCGAGGATTTCTTGCTCAATTCTCAATCAATCAGTCCTAAAATTGAAAGAGAGATCCCTTGAGGAATTCTCTTCCAAATGGACCTGACCATGAATCTTATTTCCTTCCCAATCTCCCATGCGAACTTATGAAAGATGTGGGTATCCCACATGCGCGAAATCCCCGAAGCTTGAGAGCTTCTTTCCTTGCTTGGGAATGCCCCCTGAGGCCTATAAAAGGTCCCCTAATGCAAGGTCGTCTTCCTTAGCTTAGTTTGGATCGGATTCCACCCTTCTTCTCCTCTCTCCCACCAAATTCTCTGCACGATTCGGTGAGCTTTTCCGTCCACCTTCTTCACCGGCCACCACAAACCATAGTCAACCGGTTCCTCCTCCTCAAGCTCTTTCGCGCCTTGCAATACCAGCAGGCACCCTATCCCTCTTCATCCTTACCGTTCTCTCTTAATGGAGGTTCTTCCTTCTCTAGCGCCGGCCATACCACAACCGGCGCCTTCCTCCCCTTTCATCTGATTAGATTAGGTTAGTTAGATTCCCATCTCTCGCCCATTCAAACATTTCGGAGCCATTGCCGGGGAGCAATGCGCAATTCACACATTAGTCTTATCTTTATATTTATCTAAGCACTAACTTGCTCTATTTGATTTGATTGTGATTCTGCGAGGTACACCACGAAGAGATCTTCCGTGCAAATCAGCCACTCCAGGAGCAAGTCTCTTCTTCCCTAATCATTCTTGAAAGAGCGATCTTCACTTTCGTTGAAATTTTTAAACATAAAATAACATGTCGTTGTAAAGCTTTTGTGGTGGAAGATCAACTATCAAAAATTTAAATTATCTCTAACCACAATGATTAGGTCATTTCCACGGGGAGGAACATGCCAAATTAATTTGAAAATTTGTTAAAACATGATGGTCAAATATTGGCCCATAATTATAATATAGCATGTAACTTATGTGAGGCTAATAGATGAAGAAGATAATCATGCACTTCAATAAGCCAATTAATTAGAGCAAACTAAAGGGGCTTGGTTGTAAATTCATTCAATTAATAAAATATTAAATCAAAAATCAAGTTTTGACAATGGCAGCACATGTAATTTTTATTTGGATGGGAAATAGAGCTTTTGCTTTCTCTCTTCCTCGCAAGCGGGAGGATCCATCGCCGGTAGGTGGCTTTGTGGAGAAGGTCCACCAGAGGGAATGCTTCGTAACGGTGGTGGCGCGTCGGTGGGTGGAGCCCAAAGATTATCGGTCGAAGGAGGAGAGGCTGGCAGCGGGCGGATGTCAATGGGTGGCCGTGGCGATGGCATGGATGGCTAAAGGTTCACGTGGAGACGAGGAGCACTCCGTGGTCGCTCTGGTACCCTTGGCGACGAGAACGAGGGCTGGAGGAGTTGCGGGTGAGTGGCATGGTGGGTCTACAGTTTGGGTTCTTTGTGGGAGTTGCAGGTGGTGTGGGTGGAGATGGGAGGTTGAAGAAGAGGCGGGTGAACAAGGGTGGCTGGTTTGGGCTTTCGGTGGGATGATGATGGTGGTGGCTCGTAGTGGTGGCAGAGAGAAGATGGGTTTGGGTTCCTTTGCTAACACAGAGGAAGGAGGAGAAGAGGAAAACGAAGGAGAGGATGAAGAGGAAGATGGTGATGGTCAGGTGGTATAGCCAATGGTGATGGGTCCTCGCTATCACCGAGAACCACCAGGATAGATGCAACGTTGAAAGGAGGAGTACACTCTAGCCACCGTGCACGCTTCGGCCACAGTGTCCACCCCGGCCACAGTGTTGGTGAAGGTTATGGAAGAGGTCTCTGCCGGGGGGAGGAGATATATCTTCCGCAGGTGGTTTCTCTGTTGCGACTCTCCCTCTCGCATTCTGTTCTCTCCCGAGATCTCTATCCTTCTCCAATGGAAGTAGTGAGGCGGTGGCTTCAGAGGCAGTGTTGCGCGTAGAGAGGAATCTTTGTGAGAAAGATGTGGTGCATTTAAGAGGCACGTGCTCCTCGTGTCCTACCTGTCATTATAAAAGTATGTTATTAATTATAACCTTGACACATAAAACTGTATGTAGGGTAAGATAAATTATCGTTTAAATCGTGAATTAAGAACATGTAATTAATGGATACTTAGGCTAATTAGCACTTCGCTAAAGTGGATCGATCAATTCTCCTAATCTTTTGGAAGAAAGAGAAAAGGAAATAAAATTAATTAGGATTCATCTGCCTTACTTTTCTAGTAAACATCACCTATAAGGCAAGTTTCCTGATTTGTGAATTCAAAATCAATATCTGATTGAAACCTGAGACGATTTTGATTAGATATTCCCCATCTTGATTTCCTATACCTAGTAGGGATTGTGCTTAATTTCTAATCTTCTTGGACTACACACTTGTTTGAAGTTCAAGGAGAACATTTTGAGATCAAATTGGACTTGGATTAGAGCCAATTAGGATTTCTACTTTAGGATTTTGAAGTGTTAGTTCACACTTGCCTAAATCAAAGGAAATTAACCCTCCTGCATTTTGTGTCCTACCCAAACCCTTGCTTAAAAAGATCTAATAAGAAGAACCCTAAAATCATGCTCTAAATTCACTTGAACCCTAAAAATTATGGACCTATTAACCTGAGAGTCAATTTAGGGTGGTCTTTGGGTCTTGATCCAGAGCTCATTCTTCATCTTTTAGGGCAGGTCAGGTGAAGTTGGTCTACTTTGTCGGCCAACCAACCTCCAAATTAGGTCACAAACAAAATCAATATCTAATCAAGTGAAATCGAAGGCATAAATTAGGAATAAAATTGGTAGACTTAAGGTCTTAATTCACACATACCGATCTACTTGGAACCGCAGTGATAAGGAAGGTCAAGTGAGGGAAACCCTGTAACCCGTGGGGATGCTCTACCGAGTAGGGGTCTTCACCGTCCTGGCTACCCAGGTAATTCTCAGGTGTACGGATTTCTGATCCATAGGTATCATCCGCCTCGAAATATCCTTAGTCATTCAAAAATCTTTGGGTGCCTTGATTGGATCCAATTTACATCCAGTCCCTCATCCATTCTATAAGCACATACATAGGAAAGGTCATTAGGTTTTTAACCTAAGAGATCTCATTAGATCTTCTACTGGGATTTCTGATCTAATCTGATCGATTCAATCTGAACTTGAGCTTGATTCTAAATCTTGATCCACCACTTGATATGAAAATGCAACCTGGCAATTTAGGAAGACCAATTAGGAAACCTGAACCCCAAGTGATCATAAAAGACAAAGTGATTGAGGCTACCCTTAAATATTTTGAAGATTATCCAGCCAACGAGATTCAGGTTACTATCCCAGAAACAACAAAATTCATTTTGAACCGTGCTTGTCTACTGCTTACTCAATTAAGAAATGGTTCAACCCAGGAGACCCTCATACCAGAATTCAATGAAGTTTAGGAATTGCATAGCACGGAGGGTTTACATTGCTTTGCAAATCCACCACTCTAGGAGATACACCAAGATATCATTGAGCAACATGCAAATATTCTAAATCTATTGCTACACGCCATTAATGAGACATCTTTGAGTGATTCTAGAGCTTTTCCAGAGCCTAGGTTAGACATTCATAATTGTTGTGAACCCCCAACCCAAATGAAATTAGATGCAAACTATATATAGAATGACACACCTGATCTTGAGATGGGTTGGGAGGATTCGATTGCAGGTGTTCACAATTCCGAATCAACCCTAGAAAATCATGAAGCTACTCCATCAAGCCTAGATTTCCCCGATGCCTATGATGATGAGATTGAGTCAAAACTTCTTGAGAATGTAATTCCCGAGCCTTATCCTGTTATGGTAGTTCTCGAGAATGATTCCAACATCCCAATAGAACCTAGTCAAGATTCTAGTGACCCAACACCTACATTTGACCTAGAATCTAGATTCAAGCCTATTTGGGGTGATAAAGAGGCCCAATGTGATGAGAATCAGATTTTAAATCTAGATTATGATTGTGGGCCTATATTTGATGATTACACCTCTCCAACCTCCTTAGAGATATAGATTGATTTCTCGAGAGTCAAACCAATTAATGATACAGAAATTGAGGGGTTGGAGGAGCTGGGATTTGATTGGGTCTATCCTAGGAACCAAGAACCTAATCCCATGCCTAATAAGGACACCTCTTTGAGCTGAGAATTTGAAATTAGGTTAAATCCAAGTCAGGTTGCAGATTCTACACATCTTGATTCATTCCATGGTGGAAATCTCGATCTGGAATTAGGTTCAGAAATTGATCTTCAAAAATTCTCCGATGATTTCGAATCATACTCTAATTTCGGAGAGCCTTTGTTTCCTAGCGATTATAAACCGATTTACGACCTCAGTATCCATGATCCATTCTTTGACTCTGACTCTGAGGTCCCTGATCCCGAGATCATTGATTCAAAATCATGTTCGATTGAGATGGAATCATTCTTTTATGATCTGCAGGAATCAGAAACAGTAAGTGCTGAGAGTGTTTGCAATCCATAATACGAATCTTTTATTAACTCAGATTTCCATGATCCTATAAGCACTCTCCAGGCATTTACGAACCTACCTTTGAATCTTTTCTAAAGGAGCCTTCAACACACACAGATCTCATAGAAGCCACATCTTCTGATCCACACACGGAGCCTTACGAAACCCAATCGCAACCCCGACTCGCCACCGAAATCAACTTCAACTCTGATTCACCTCTCTCTGATCTGGTTGCATATGATTCTTCTCCATCTTTTGATTGGGATTCTGACATTGATCAAACCACAAATCACGTCCTATCCGTCTCTGATCACACCTGTAGGGTTCCTACATCCTCCACAGAGCCATTTTCTTTCGAGGATCCCTACTCTAACCAGGCTAATCTAATTCAGCCAAACCCACAATTCACACTACCTTATCTTTCTAAGCCTCAAAGTACCTGGTGCGCTCTGCATCTGCTGATTCACATTCATCCACCCACCAGACTGATTCGGTTTAGGCTGCATCATCAGCCTGCTGATCTAAATAAGCATCTGGTTGGACCAACTAGGCTATTGATTAAGGTGCTTGTTTTACAAAACTCTTTTGATTTAACTGCCCCTTCTCCTTGACCACTTTCTGCTCGACTGAAGGCATTGAATTTAGCGCTTAATGGGAGGAAACCCGTCATTCCAAAAACCTAAGACCCTTCTGATCATCTTTTGAGCTACACTCCTATTGCACTTTTGAGTTCAACTTTAAAACAACCGACTCCACCTTTGGTACTTGTATCAAAGCTTGAAATCATCTGCAACAGTCATCCCGACCCATTTACCCACCCTTTGATCCTGTTCTAATCCTTAAGCCAAGATGATTTCATACCCTCTAGTTTACAATGAGAACATTGCAAAACTTCGGCATGGGGGGGTATTAAAGTGCAAATAGATGGAAATTCAATTCTCTGAGGGGTTCTCACAAAAAAATAGATATATTCAAAAGTCGAAAAAAATAAAAAATTGAAAAAGAACAAAAAGACTTGGAGAAAGGGGAGGAATTTTGTGAACTCAAATGCAAATCTATCTTGAGGAGGAAAAGAGAGGAGAATTCAAATGTCAAACAGAAGCAATATTCAAGAGCAAAAATTGATAGTCATTAGCACTTGATTATGGAGATTACTTAAGTTTTATACCTAATCAAAAGAAAATATATTAAATCGTGAGAACAAAGTGACAAAGAGATTAGTATGAGTGCTGATCTCAAGTCTCTTGGGCTTGTTTTAAGGCTTAAACATTTACGTATCCGTTAAGATTCGGATTAATCCTCAAGAGGTTAAAGAAAGTGCGAAGCTGATGTATTAGGTTTAAGGCTTAGGGATTATTCGGTCCCATTGCCTGCCATTTGATTTGCGGGACTTAGTAACCTAAGCACTCAAAATCACACACTTAGTTTGGTTCAGTGCACTTAACAAAGAAAAATTTGCCAAAAGTGTTATGTTCTGAAAAAGCATCTCGAAGATCTACGCTTAGGAGCAGCTCGACAACTGATGATAATGTCATCATCAACCATATATAGCTTTATTTAGTCATATTCCATCATTAAATGCTCTTACATAACCGCCAAAGAGACGTAATTCACTGCAAATCCGTTCTGAGGGACAAACAGTAAAACAGGGGTAAAATTGCAGTTTTAACAGCATATCTCAATTGCAGTACAATCACGGGATTTCTAAGGGGTTGATTAAAGGTTAAATGGTCTTAAATATCTAACAAGTAGGCCCGTGCAGACAGAAATAAGTTTTCGCGTATTTCAAGAATTAAATGACTTTCGAAACCCTAAAAACAGACCCACCTAATTAAATGAGGTTCTTGTCAGGATAAAATTCACTTAAATCCTCTAAAATTCATATAAAAATATTCTCTAGGGTTTGGCATGCTTGATTTGACCATTAGAACTCGTCTTGACCTAAAACAGAGCCACATATAGACTTTTGGCCTAATTTGGGTACTTGTGCAATTTCTCCAGTCAAACTTAGTCAAAAACTAAATTTAACTTCACCATTGGATTCATTGGGTCCAAATTAGGTTTATACCAAAATTTGGGCCCAATCTAAGATCATCTTGACCTAGTTTTCCATTTGGTCCTATATGACTTTTTTATCTCACACTCATACCCCTAACTTTTGAATTTCTTACAAATAGCCCCCAAACTTTGTAGTCATATTCACAAATAGGTCCCTACTTCCCTCAACTCCTAATCCTAAAGCTTCGACGACCTTCAAATGAGAAGATCTCCCTAATATCTCGCTCAATCCCTTCCAAAATTGGAAGGGAGATTCCTTGAGTCCTCTTTCCAATGAACCAGATCCGAAGCCCAACACCCTTCCCAATCTCTCATGCGAACACATGAGAGATTCAAGTATCCCATAGGTTTCCAACTCCGGCGGCCTTCAAGCTTGGGAAGCTTACTTCCCAAGTCCTAACCGCTTCCTGCAACCTATAAAAGGACCTCTGTGGCCTTGCACATCTTCTCAGCTAGTTTGAAGGCCACAAACCTCTTCGAAACTCCACCTCCGGCCCTCCTCCGACTTAGCTCCGGCGGATCTCTTCCCCATCGTCTTACGCCCAGCCAACAATCAAACTGGCCAGGCCAAGACCTTCCTCACCTTCATCCACGCCTGGTGTGCCAAATCCAAGGCCATCTTCCCCATTCTTCGCTGCCATCCATCTAAGGAGGTTTCATTCCATGGCGTCGGCAATCACACCAGCGTCGTACCCCTTCCCCTTTCGTCCTTATTATTAAGCCAAATCACTTCCTCACCCTCTTTACTTTTTCTTTTCTATCCTTAAATCTTTGTTTTGACCTCTGACTCCGTGAATCACCCTCATCCCTTCCATCTCCGGCGACCACTCCGGCGAGGGTTCCCTTCCGCTACACGTCCATCCCCCTCGCCAACTACTCCACAAGCTCCACAGTACTCCCCTCATCTAAATCCCTAACTTATCGCATTCCATTGTCCACCCAAACACGCCCCCGAACAACCCACCTTCGCACGACCAACTTCGTCACCGACCGACCACCTCTGTTAAGACCCATGCCATTAAAGCCCTTTAAGACGTCTGGGACTTTGGTCAGACATCTGGTCAGACGTCTAGACACCTTCCCAGACGTCTGGAAATCAATTTTTGTGTGTGTACGGTCTCGAGTCTGTATGTGTGCCACGCGCAGACTGAGCTCCGCCGCATTCCTTCTCTTTCTTTCCCCTCGCCGAATCTCAGAACCCTTCCCCCCATGCCTACTTATACCCCCCTCCTCTCCCTCACGCCACCCCACTCCCATCCACCTTCTCCTTCCTCCAGTGAGAGCGAGAGCGACGAGTGCAGCGAGCGGAGCGGCGGAGAGGAGGAGCAGCGTGAGAAGGAGAGGCGAGGAGAGCGCGCGAGCTTGCAAGAGAGCTCGGCAGAGAAGCTCACGGCCGGTCAAGCATGCACGAGGTAGAATGTTGTGTCGGGGAGGTCCTCCCCAACGCTGCTGCAGTTAGAGCAGCGGGCGAACGAACGTGGCGTGGCCGCGTGCAGCACGAAGAAGACGAAGAAGCTTCTGATTTTGGGATTTTTCCCAGAATCAGACGTCTGGATCTACATCCAGACGATGTAGACGACGTCTGGAAGAAGCTCCAGACGACTGAGAGGTACGTCCTGTGCCCTATACCTCTCTTTGCGGATACGGCCATGCAGGCTGTTCCACCGAGGCTCTAATGCATGCCATGTTAAGAAGATTTGCGTTGCGCGTGCAGGATTCGCTTCGGAAAGGCATGGGACATGCCCTCCCACGTGGTTCAGACGTCTGGGCAAGGCTCCAGACAGCGGGGAACGTCTCCAGACATCCAAAGAGGTGGTCGGGCGTATGGAACTAGGTCCAGATGGTTCAGCAGGATCCCTGGACGTCTGAGGAGCAGTGCGGAGTGAGGTATGGTTCTGGGTTCCTTTTAAGACGTTTGGAAGGTGTTCCAAACATCTGATTTGAGTCAGGATTGTCGTTTTTGACCCGTTTAGGATTCGTTTGAGGTTCGATTTCCGCATTTAAGATAACGTTCTTCTTCGTCTAAGTTCCTCTACTTGTTGAAATGCTTTTATCATGCTCTGAGTGGTTTCTTATGATTGATCCCTGTGTTAGGACCTCGTTCCGTTGCATATTTGGAGGTTGCGGAGGCACGTGGACCTGCCGATTAAGCCCCCATTATTCCCGATTTTGCAGGGAGAGTGGCTTCCCTTAGTTAATTACAAATATGAATATATATCTAGAATGAATGTTAGATCCTAGGGTATGGCATGAATCCTAGGACTAGAAAAACTGGAACAATTGTACGGAATGTATGAATTGCAGTCTGGATAAGTAATTAGTACAATAGCAATTGCCTGTAATTGGATAATAGCTGCCTGTGAAATTTAAAATACTGTTGTTGCAACTGTTGCATGTAAATTCCTATTGTTTGCAATTAAATACGGGCTGCCTGTATATGATTTGGAAATGAAAGTTTGAATGTTGGAAACACGAGTTACCTGCGAATAAACCTGAAATGATAAAACCTAGTATGGTGGCCTGAGAAACATGAGCATGAACCCTATGGGGAAATAGGAGTAGAGCTCTTGGAAGTAAATGGAATGGATCTAGGAATGTGCTGGGAAGTGTGCTATCCCTCGAGTACGTAGTACCAAGGGAAGCACATGTTACCTGTTTAGTGCAGAGCGGAGCTAGCCGCCCTAGGATTGGGACCCGGGGCTAGGACTGGCCACTTTGTATCGACTTTTTAGCCCTCGCATACACAGTACCGAGGAGAGCTACTAGTGTAAGGAGAGAGCTAGCCACCCCACAGGGCCCGGGGTTCAACTAGCCATCCTACACCGACTTGTTAGGCCCACTGGGCAAACCAAGGTAGTCAGGTGAGGATGCGCAGACTGTGGAGGGGCGAGACCCCTGTTTGGTTACTGAGAGGGGCTAGCCCCCTGTTACTGAGAGGGCTATGCCCTATACTGGTTCCGTGCTGTGCTTTGGGCGCACCCGTTAACGGAAACGACTGACCGCGTGCCAGTGCAGGATAGCTACCTGTGTGTTTATCGCGCGTGCCGTAGTCACCGTTACGTCTGTCAGCGTCCTTGGGGTGGTTGACTGAGTGTAGGACTACCATGGGGGACTCTCCTGGCCAGGAGAGCACCACGTGTTACTTCTACATTTCGGAAAAGACTGCAATCAAAATCGTTCCCACGAGGAAAATTCAAGATCAAGAAAAAAACCTGATAAATAAACCAAGTGATGAAAGAAAGAATAATTAGTTAAATAAGGAAAGAAATTGAAAACAACAGCTACCTATCCACCTTTACTATTTTTAGTTAACTGGTTGCCACTCTACTCAGCGTTCGCTGATTTCGTGTACTCATAACCTTTTTCAGGTCCAGGTGTTGAGCAGCCAGAGCCTACGACTGCAGAGGGTGCTGGGCCCAATAGAGGCCAGTAGTTGTACCTTTTGTTGTACCCGTTTCTTGTTGTAGTGAGTAACTTTGTTACGCTTCTGTACTCTTTATTGTAAACTTTATATTCCTGTACCTATTTAAATTCTCTACTATTGTGGTGGTGTACTGTAGTAGTTTACTTCTTTACTGCTGTACTTTTGTTACTGTTAGTTGCTTGCATGGTGAATGTGGTTTATTTTTATTGCTTTTTGGTTACTTCCTCGTTGGACGACTGGGTCTTGGGATCAGTCGAGTCGATCCGGTTCCATGTCCTGTAGGGATTCGGAAATCGGGTCGTAACAACCTCCGTGCACCAAACTCCACGAAACCACCTCCACTACACTCGCAAGTTCTTGGCCACTCTTATGGACTATTCTAATGTGGCCGAGAGGCAGTGTTGATGGATTTCAGGTACACGCCGCCCTTTGTCACCACAGCCATTAATGCCAACATGTTCTTCATGTTCTAGCCGCGCACACCCCAGGTGCCACGTCCAGGTGGTGCGGAATCAACACTTGCAGACTCCCAAGTCCCCAATTAGGAGGAAGAGGTTTAGCTGCGACTCCAACTCGAGGACACCTTCACCACCGCAAACACACGCGTGGAAGGTGGGACATTTAGTCCCAACTCAAAAATATGTGAGGCTACAACGCCACATAAAAGGAAAAAGTGAAGCGGGCTATTTGCCTGAAGTAACACACAGGGGGTGAGGTCCCAGCACCCTCACATGTGCCTCGCTTGTGACACTTTGCATGTGGGTCTGGCGCCGACCCGACCTGCCTAACCCGTGCATACCTCGGTTGCGACCCACACCCGCAGCTTTAGTCTCGGGTGCGCTTAGATCCGAAACCCGACCACCCGGTACTGTGCATGGCCTTGTGAAGGTGAAAGAAAGGTGGAGACCTAGAGAGAGAGTGCGGGGCAGGGGGTTTTGCTTCCTTATGTATTGGCTAACACTTTGCTAAAAAATCGAAGGTGTCCCCTGTAGAGACAGAGCTAAGGAAAGAAGGAAAGAAGAGGTAAGGCAGAGAAGCTAAGAAGGAAAGAAGAGGAAAAGCAAAAACAGAGCAGAGAAAGAAGAGAAGAGGAAGAAGTACAATGTCCTCTTTGCACTGTAGCAAGGCTAACTTAAGATGTCTGATTGAGTGCCCTGTCATCTGATGAAGTGCACTATGCACTAAAGTTGCATGGTTGAAACTGTTCATTTATTTAGATGATTAAGTAATTATTATATGTGTATCTAAGCCAATAAATGGTGATTCAAATCACTATTATTTTTTCTTAGATAACTTTTTGCTTCAATAGATTCTTGATATACTCATGTGCTACATTGAATATTAGTTTTGAGTAATTGTTATCATTAATTGTGCTCATTTACATTATTTATTGAGATTAGTGATTGAATTCCTATTTGCTCTCAGCAAACAACCTCGGACTTTCATTCAAGTTATAAATCTTATTTGTTTTCAAGTGATTTCGACCTATACTACGACGTAGCTTTTAAAACTTCGATTTCACTCATAAACAACACAAGTTGATTAAACGAGTTCCCGGCGCGTAGAGGTGGGAAATTCCCCTCAAAGATGCGTAATAACATATCGTCTCCTTGGTGCTTATCTCCTAGGATATCTAAATATCCTATTGGGGACATGAAAGCACCTTGTGCCGGTTCAGGTGCCATGGGCAGGATTATCCCGACATGTCGATTACCAGGGCCTGAATTCAACTATAGAATGCCATGAGCGGCACTATCTCAAAGTGTCAAAAGCTAATGTTCTAGGGGTTGCCGTGGGCGGTGTTATCTCGAAACATCGAAAACCAAGGACCCTTCGAGGGTTTATGGTAGGGACGAGGAATCCGATACAAACTGTGTTTAGGGCTAATTCAAGGCTAGATTTAGGGAAAAATAAAAAGAAATGAAAGAAAACTCTCCAAATGAAAATACTTCTATCTCTTTCTTACAAAAATGCACTAGCAAACTAAACGTGGACGAGTTCCGTCTACGCATGGGTGCCTTAACCGCTGGGTTCAACGAACCTCTAGGCAGTTTTTGCGGGCCATAGAAACCTTCGAGAAAGACTCAGGCTGAAGATGGTTAGGTTTGGATCTTGATTGATACTTGAGTACCTCTAGGCCTACTATTAGCATTCTGACCTAATTTCTAAAAGGTAATAAGAATCAGGCATTTGAACATCAATGCATGATCTAGAACTCTAGTTCTTTTCATAAGATTTTGCTAAGGGACTGGCAAAAGTTAGGCCTGGGGATATGATGATAACATCATCATGAGTTATAACTAGCTTTAATTAGTCACAATTAAGAGAAAAATGCTCATACATAATCGCTGGAGAGTTGTAATTCACTGAACATCCTTTCTGAGAAGAATGCATTAAAATAAGGTTAAATCTGTAGTTTTAACATCATATTATAAATTCAAAGTAACCACGGGGTTTCCTAGGGGTTAAATTAAGGTGAAACGGGTTTTCCCGCAGACAGAAACAGGTTTTCACGTACTTCGAGAGTCAAAACAGCACCTAAAATCCTAATTTCTGACCCACTTAAATAATAGAGATTCTAGTTAGAATCAATTCCATATAAACCTTCTAAAACTCAGAGAAAAATATCCCATAAGATTTGGTATCCTTGGTTTGACCATCTAAACCTATTTTGACCTAAAATAGAGTCTAAGACGGCAAGTTGCCCTAATTTGGGTTTCTACATAAATTATGTAGTCAAACTTTGTCAAAACCAAAATTCAACTTCACCATCGGATTCCTCGGGTCCAAATTAGGTTTATACCAAAATTTGGGTCCAATCAGAAATCATGTTGACCTAGTTTGCATTTTAGCTCAATTTGACTCTTTCATCTCGCACAAGCCCTTAGCTTTTCAAATCTTTGCAAAAAAGTCCCTAAGTTTCTCATATTTTTTTGCAAATAGGTCCCTACTACCATTAGTGTGAATAAAAGCTCCACCGACGAGATTTGAGCGAGGATTTCTCGCTCGATTCTCAATCAATCAGTCCTAAAATTGAAAAAGATTCCTTGAGGAATTCTCTTCCAAATGGACCCATCCATGAATCCTATTTCCTTCCCAATCTCCCATGTGAATGCATGGAAGATGTGGGTATCCCACATGCGTGAAATCCCTGAAGCTTGGGAGCTTCTTTCCTTGCTTGGGAATGCCCCCTGAGGCCTATGAAAGGTCCCCTGATGCCTTCCTTAGCTTGGTTTGGACTGGATTCCACCCCTCTTCTCCTCTCTCCGGTGAAAGTCTCCTCAAGCTCCGGTGAGCTTCTCCATCCACCTTCTTTACTGGCCGCCACAAAAAATAGTCGGACAATTCCTCCTCCTTAAGCTCTTCCATGCCTGGCAATACCAGTGGGCTTCCATGCCTGGCAATACCAGCGAGCGCCCTATCCCTCTTCGTCCTCGTCATTCTCCCTCAACGGAGGTTCTTCCTTCTCTGGCGCCGTCCATACCATAATCAGCGTCTTCCTCTCCTTTCATCCGGTTAGATTAGGTTAGTTAGATTCCCCTCTCTTGCCCGTTCAAACATCACTCCCCTTACTCACGCAACAAGAGGGAGGCATGGACCTCGGTGGAGGTCGCCGGTGGTCAGGGGGTTCCAATGGCGGTGATGGATGTTGAGGCGAAGGAGGCTCGCAGGCATGGTCATGGCGTAAGCCATATGTTGTCACCGTGTGGCTTGTCGAGGTCGGAGGCCGATGCATGGAAGCTCACGGGAAGGAAGCCGAGGAGGAGCAGGCGCGGTCATGAGGACAAGGCCGTCGTGGAGGAGGTGTAGAGAGGCATGGTCGAGGGGGGTCTGTTGGGTGAGGGCTCAAGGAAGAAGATGAAGGGGTGTGGGTGATGGTAACATTATCATTAGCCATAAATAACCTGAATTAGTTGAAATCAAGTAACAAATGCTCCTGAATATTTATCTGAGAATAATAATTACATACAAATCCATTTTGAAAAGAAAACATTAAATAGAGTTAATTCTGAAGTTTTAGCATTACATCACAAAAATAGAGTAACCACAAGATTTGTTGGGGAATAATTAAAGGTCAAATGAGCATCAAAGTCCAAAGAGTGGGTCCACACAAATGAAACAGGGTTTCACGTGTTTCGAGGACCAAAATAGCACACCAAAATTCTAATTTCAGATCCTCTTAAATTGAAGAGATTCTAGACATGATAAAATTCATCTAAACCTCCTAAAATTCATAGAAAAATATTCTAAGAGCTTTGGTACCCTTGGTTTGACCATTTGAACTCATTTTGACCTTGGACAGAGTTTCAAACAAGATTTTGCCCTAATTTGGGGTTATGTGCAAATTTCCCAATCAAACATGGTCAAAACTCAAATCCGAGTTCATCATTAGATTCTTTGGATTCAAATTAGGTTATCACCAAAATTTGGACCCAATCAGAGCCCATCTTGACCTAGTTTGCATTTTAGTTCCTAAAACCTCTGTTTCCTACACTCAGACCCCTAAATTTCAAAATTTCTTTCAAATGGATCCCTAACTTCTTCAACTTCTTCACAGAAATACCCCTGCAGCCATTGCTAGGTCAACCAACCTACAGGCGTTCTTTGACCATCTCAAAACATTATCAAATCAACTCCAAATCCCATAAAATTTGGTGGGATTGGTATTCACATTGCAGAGAATCGTCTAAGCAAGATTTTGGCTTCCAATTCACTATATTGTGCCCTAGTGAACCCATGAAATCCGTGGGTTTCTTGTGTCCTAATCTCCAAGCAAATTGAGCTCCTTTCCTTAATTAGAGCTCGGTTATAAGCTCTATAGCAACTCCAAACCACCCTCCTTAGTCTGAGTCAGAGTCTAGGTCTAAATTCCTCAACTTTCTCTCCCTCCAGCCACCTCTGCCGTGACTCCGGCGAGCTTTCGCAATCCTCCGTCGTCGCCCTCTACCACGTACGATAGGTAGAGGGATCTTCTTCCTCTCCTTCCGCCTCTCGCTGTACCAAGCAGAGGCTCCCAAACCTCTTCTTCCTCCCCGTCTCTCCCACCGGAGACTTCGTCCCCTCTGGCACCGGCCAATCAAAGCCGACCCGTATTTCTAAAAGATTCATTATTGTGCTTGTTATTTCTAATTCTGATTAGTGCGTGAATTCCACAATTACTCCCTGCAAACGACCTCAGACTCAATTCTTTGTTTTCGAGCACTCTTATAAATTTAAATGTTGTAAAAGTGTTTTAGTTGACTATACTATGATGCAAGCATTTCTCCTTGAAACATTGATGTAAACACATTTACACTACTTAAAATGTCTATTTATGCATGTTCTTAAGCATAGGATTGCATTTCATGATATAAATATTGCATTACATGCATCATCTTGCATTTAGAGTAGTTTGAATAAAATGGAGGTTAATTGTCTCCTTTTATGTGCTTGGATAGGGCAAATATTTTATCGGGGCCTCGGATCAAAGATCCAACCATATGGATATGATCAGGGCGACGATTGGAGTTCAACGACTCCAAGATCGCCCTAATCAGGCATCGTAGCATCAGATAGAGACCGGGGAACCCTAGAAGATCAAGGGCCAGGATGGTGTAAATCCACACTTCAGATGGCAAATCCGACCACACGGATGAATTCGGATCGACGATCGCAGCCCAAGGACACAAAAATCGAGTCAATCCGACATCCGTGGCACCATCTACAACTTCCAGAAGATGGACGGCCAAGATGGCACCACGTGGCGCCATCTCAGCCGCCCAATCGGCCGCATGCGTCTTGTGAAGACCGCGCACCGTCTCCTCTCCGCCGTTGGATCTCGATCCAACGGCTGCGGTCGCTCGCGCTTAAAAGCGTCCGCGCGACCATTTCGCCCGCGTAGCGCAGCGGCGACGCAGCTGCGGGCGAAGCGGAGGTCGCGGGTTCGAGCCGCGGTGAGGGGGTGAAAGGCGCGGGCGAGCGGGCGTGCACGAGCGTCAGATGAAGATCCAACGGCTGCGCGCGCTCAATCAGGACGACGCGCGATTGGACGCCGGGCGTAACGCGCGATCACACGCGGGCGGTGCGCTACGCAGCGGGCGCGGACGCGATCTAAGCCGTCCGATCTCGCGATCGGACGGCTGAAAATCAAGCGACGTGCGTAGGCGTTACGCGCGCGGCCAGCCGAGCGGGCGCGCGTGGGCGCGGCGGCGACGGCGACGTCGGGGCTTTAGCGACGGTTTTATCCGTCACTAAAGACCCCTTATTTATTATTTTGAAGATGTAATGTCCATTTTGCCCCCACTCCTTGCAACTATAAAAGGAGACCCCCTCCATACGAAATTTTCATCCCTTCCTTCTCCTCTCTACCTCTCCAAAGCTCAAGAGAAGCTTGTCCCACACCCGGGATGCTTCTCGCGAGATAAAGTCCAAATTTTCGTCCCCCTTCGGAAGTGGATCCCGCGACGACGACGGCGTGCTGCTTCGTTCCCGTTCTTCTGCTTCGTCCTCCTTCGTCCCGCTTCGTTCTCCTTCGTCCAGGCGTCGTCCCGTCCGGCTCGTCCTCCAAGCGACCGTCGAGGAGGATTCTCTCTCCCTATTCTTTTTACTGCTTTCTAGAGTAGTCTATTCGTCCTCCGAGCGATCGTCGAGGAGGACATTTCTCCCTCCATTCTTTTAATGCTTTCTAGAGTAATTGTTTTATGTTTTCTAGTTGTAACGAACGATCTCTTTTATGATAAATTCCTTGTCTATTCTACATCTCATTTTGATTTCCTTGTATAGTATTCTTTCTCTCTCTCTTACTCCCTCTCTCTCTTTTATTTGTTGTAGATACTTAGATAGTTTAAATTGAATTTCTTTGTGACAAAATAAAAAGAAACGCGAAGTTTTTAAATCAAACGTTCGCCTCCCTGTGTTCGACCCGGAATTCTTATTTCGGTATAAATTTTATTTGTTGAACTCGAATCCTTCGCTTTCGAACTACAACGACGGGTTTTCCAAAACCAAACACGTTAGCGTAGGTTCGTAACACGTTCAACATTTTGGCGCCGTTGCCGGGGAGGCAATGATCTTTGATTTCTCTTCACGTTTTGTAACTTACAAATCATTTACCTCACTTTTCTCCTTTCTTATTGTAATTGCAGGTACTCTTTTGAGGCAAGCAAAAGCGGTAGATTGGAGTAAAGTGCTGTGAAAGGTTTTGTAAGTTATCACCTATTCTTTCCCCCTCCATAGATTTCATTCGCCACATTGAATCCAAATTCCAATTAACCTAGGTGTTTGCATAAATCCTAGGAATAGTTTGGTTGTTTGGATTCTCACTCACATTCATTCCACCTTCATTTATATAAAAAAAAAAGTAAAAAGATAATTTTGTGGGGTAATTTTCAACAAATACACAATGTACACCCACATTTAAAGGCACTTAACCGAATTGATTTGTTTCTACTCAACTGGGTTCTGATCTGTGGGACCAGTACACATAAAGCAACACATAAAAGAGTGGAAATCATTCTAAGTTAACCATCTTTGTGTGCCTAACTTAGTGGTGCATTTGAGGCCAATTGTTTGAGTTGATTGGGCCGCACCACTTCAAATAAAATTAACTCATCAAGTAGCTGCCAATTAGGTTCAACTCTTAGGGATCTACTAGGCACTCCACATTCTTTTTAAACTTTAAAGGAAAATATCTTCACCTGTGCTTGCAAAACCTGGTGTGCCAATGAAACTTGATTGAAAACACCTAAAGTTGAATCCTAAAAGCTACTAAGCAAGATTTGAACCTTAAAATTCACCACATCAAAAATAATCTTGCTTCAAAACCACTGGTTGTGCACTCACACACAAATCAATCAATCATTAAGGGCACAACCCATTTAAAGGACCCATCACATTCCAAAGCACATTCAAACCTAGCCCTAAATAAAATAAAGTAGACGTTGGCCTTAAGGATTGGACTCGCTCTTCAGAACCCAGAACGAGATTATTTTCGATTAGTCTGTTTCTACTGTTCAATCTGATGTCTAGCTAGGGGAGCAGAGTCAAACGATCGCGGCTGGGGGGTACACTAGGAACCGGAGGCGTAAGCCAAAGGAAGAACCTTCTCCCCAGTCCCTCCTTCTAACTGGTTGGATTGAACAGACGGAAGTAGATCAAATCGTTCCTTTATCTCAAGATGGGTTTTGAGAGTCTGTAGGTCTGTAGGCTAACCCATTTAAGGACAGGTTTGATTTTTTTGTATTGCAGGGCACCTTTCTTCCTCCCGTGTCTCATGAATCCTTCCACATATTTCACGCATTCCCGCTCTTTCCCTCCTGTTGTAAATTATCCTCAACATGACGATTATCCCAACTCGTATTGTAATCGACCATCAGTTAGTTGGGATAATTCGGATTGGGGATACAATTCCGGACCTCCGTGTTTAGGGTCTAACCCTGAACACTTTGATTCTCAATTCTATCCTTCTCAGAGTTGCATCGATTATAGATCGTCCTCCTTTCATGAACAACCTAATGCGATCTACAATCAAGAAGGATACACTGATCCTTACCCATCCTCTGATTTCACTGCCTTTAGGTCATCTCCATCTTTTGAACAATCTGAAATGACCTATTATCAGGATGGGTATAACGAATCTCAATTCGTTAATTCCTCTACATTGATGTCAAACCCGCCCAACCCTGAACCAACTCATTTGGTTCAGGTTAATCAGGTTCAAGATAAGGTTCTGGCTAACTTGAGGAATATCATTCAATCTTTAGAAGTTCAGCCAATACCTTGCATTGAGAGATTGGAGCCCCTAATTGAAATGATTGATGATTTAAATAAGTCTTTATTGGATTGGCTCCAGGATGTTAAGGATAAGAACCCGGGTGAGTTTCTACTTGGGAAATTAGCGAAATTGAGGATGAGATTCGTGGTTGCTTTGATTCAATCTTGGAATAATTCCCAGGATGAACTCTCTTCAGGAAAGCCAATGACAGAACCCGCTCAGGTACCTGTTGGGGGGGACACATGTTACGAAGCTGACCAGATTGAATTAAAACAACCAATTAAGGATGATTTGATTTCTTCACCTGAAATCCCTGAGCCGGGTTACGAGGAAACGCATGTCTCCTTGGAACGCAAAGTGACAAATGATTTTGGGACATACATTGATACGGATCCTGATGGTGAAGATTCAAGTTGCGAAGTCTCACACGAGTTTTCAGATCACGATTTTTGTGAGACGATTGGGCCTGAGGAATCTGATAGATCATTTGATAGCCCAATAACTGAGGAAACTGATCTTATTAGGGCACACGATACGGATCCAGAATCGCATTTTCTGGAGGAATTAATTCAATGCCCTGATTATCAGTTACACCCTGTTGAGCTTATTGATGATTCTAATTCTGAGATAATTAGACCCAAGTCAATTTTGATTTTGCCACATCATCTAGACTTGGAGATTTCAGACGGGGTGATGAATATACAAGAGGTCATGGAATTTGATATGCCGAATGAGGAGGATAGGAGCTGGGAAATTCTGATTTGGGAAGTCAATTTTGGAGGAAATGGAAGATTGAGTCGAAGGGTTCCTTTTAAGCTGAAACCATCAAATCAGAACCCTTACGACATTTGTTTCGAGGATGTCAAACTCAAGCACACATTTAACGATTATCCTTTTGAGCTTCAATTCTCTGTAACCCGACATTTTGGCCTTGGGTTGCATCCTCACAAATCGCAGGCCCGACCCCGCTTGCATTCTGATTTTAGGTTTTGGGTAATTTTTATCCAGAACCTAAGATATTCTCGATTATGGGGTGTGGGTCTGCACCACAATCTGGTCCACATCTGTGGACCTCTGCTGACAGGTCAGAGGATTCTTCTGTTCATTCTAATTCTGACCTGCACATGTGAATTCTTCATTTCTTTTCTTTGTATAGTGTGCCTAGCTGAAGGCACTAAACACAGCACATATACAGTTCTTTTTCATTTTCATCTCGGAGCGGACCCAATATCCACGCAATTCAGGTGCTTTCTACGCTTTTCCACTCTGTTTTATGTCTTTTTAATACAATGAGGACATTGCATTAGATAGGCATGGGGGGATGGATATTTATCTTTGAATTCATTCGTCAGCTCCGTAGATTTGTTTTATTTTATATAAAAAAAAAAAAATCAAAATTAGGAAAGAGAATTTGGGTTTAAGAAAATTTTCGATCTTAAGAAAAACTATATTATGTTCTGAACACAAAGATCCTTCAGGTCTTTGGACTTAATCAGCCCGTATATCCACTAAAATGTGGATTTGTTTTTCGAGTTCTCGCCAACTTGAATTTTATTTTAATTGGAGTAAATAAGTTTGGGTGATAAGTACACGACTTATCAACCCACCCTCTGATGTGAGGGAATTTTGAGTCTTAAGCATCTACATACTTTCTTTGCACTGACTCGTTATTTGGCGATTTTAATGGAAATTGGGTAACTAATGAACCTTCTAGGGTGATATGGCTGGCAAGTTATCGTGGGTAACAGCCCATAGGTAGGTTGTCCAGAGCCCAGTCACTGACCTTTCTCTTTTTGCTGCCTTTAGGTAAATCTTAGACCAGGGAAGCCACCTACTTAAAAAAAAAAAAAAAGAAAAAAAAATCAAAAAGGAGAAAAGAACAAAAAGAAATAAGCCACACTTCTCCGCACGAGTATGGCTGGCAAGTTGTCGGTGGTAACAGCTCATCGACCGGTTGTCCAGAACCCAGCTCAGAAAATGCACTAAAAATTCCCAAAACACTTAGGAAGAAGCGGAGAAGTAGAATAAACCGGGGAGATATACACTGGATTCACCCTTGTGTTGACCCCGTTAAAAAAAATAATAATAAAAGTAGGAAGAAAGCTACCGGTTGTAAAGATACACCTTTAGGCAGAATTCTTTTTGAGGTCACCTGGAGGCGTAGAAATCCGAAGTCCGTTCTAATTGCCGGTCAACGAGTCTATCACAATCACAATAAGATGCTTAAAACTTAGGGTTCTCATCAAATCTTGGGTGAGTTGAATGGCCGTAGAAAGCCACTCTTAAACCCTAAAATTTGAAAATCCAAAAAAAAAAAAAAGAGAGTAAAAACAGAAAAAGAAATTTTTCTTTGAATAAGGCGAGGCTTGAGGCGGTCTGCATTTTGGCTGATACCCGGGCACTGTTGTGTCTTTGAAAGTTCAGTTCTTAAGTAGATAATTTCTTAATGATTGAAAATAACTCAGGTCCAAATAATCTAACCTAATTCTTTTATAAATAGCATATAGTTTTTGCTAGGGACTAGCAAAAGATAGGCATGGGGGTATGATGTAAACACATTTACACTACTTAAAATGTCTATTTATGCATGTTCTTAAGCATAGGATTGCATTTCATGATATAAATATTGCATTACATGCATCATCTTGCATTTAGAGTAGTTTGAATAAAATGGAGGTTAATTGTCTCCTTTTATGTGCTTGGATAGGGCAAATATTTTATCGGGGCCTCGGATCAAAGATCCAACCGTATGGATATGATCAGGGCGACGATTGGAGTTCAACGACTCCAAGATCGCCCTAATCAGGCATCCGTAGCATCAGATAGAGACCGGGGAATCTTAGAAGATCAAGGGCCAGGATGGTGTAAATCCACACTTCAGATGGCAAATCCGACCACACGGATGAATTCGGATCGACGATCGCAGCCCAACGACACAAAAATCGAGTCAATCCGACATCCGTGGCACCATCTACAACTTCCAGAAGATGGACGGCCAAGATGGCGCCACGTGGCGCCATCTCAGCCGCCCAATCGGCCGCATGCGTCTTGTGAAGACCGCGCACCGTCTCCTCTCCGCCGTTGGATCTCGATCCAACGGCTGCGGTCGCTCGCGCTTAAAAGCATCCGCGCGACCATTTCGCCCGCGTAGCGCAGCGGCGACGCAACTGCGGGAGAAGCGGAGGTCGCGGGTTCGAGCCGCGGTGAGGGGGTGAAAGGCGCGGGCGAGCGGGCGCGCACGAGCGTCAGATGAAGATCCAACGGCTGCGCACGCTCAATCAGGACGACGCGCGATTGGACGCCGGGCGTAACGCGCGATCACACGCGGGCGGTGCGCTACGCAGCGGGCGCGGACGCGATCTAAGCCGTCCGATCTCGCGATCGGACGGCTGAAAATCAAGCGACGTGCGTAGGCGTTACGCGCACGGCCAGCCGAGCGGGCGTGCGTGGGCGCGGCGGCGACGGCGACGTCAGGGCTTTAGCGACGGTTTTATCCGTCACTAAAGACCCCTTATTTATTATTTTGAAGATGTAATGTCCATTTTGCCCCCACTCCTTGCAACTATAAAAGGAGACCCCCTCCATACGAAATTTTCATCCCTTCCTTCTCCTCTCTACCTCTCCAAAGCTCAAGAGAAGCTTGTCCCACACCCGGGATGCTTCTCGCGAGATAAAGTCCAAATTTTCGTCCCCCTTCGGAAGTGGATCCCGCGACGACGACGGCGTGCTGCTTCGTTCCCGTTCTTCTGCTTCGTCCTCCTTCGTCCCGCTTCGTTCTCCTTCGTCCAGGCGTCGTCCCGTCCGGCTCGTCCTCCAAGCGACCGTCGAGGAGGATTCTCTCTCCCTATTCTTTTTACTGCTTTCTAGTATAGATTTACTGCTTTCTAGAGTAGTCTATTCGTCCTCCGAGCGATCGTCGAGGAGGACATTTCTCCCTCCATTCTTTTAATGCTTTCTAGAGTAATTGTTTTATGTTTTCTAGTTGTAACGAACGATCTCTTTTATGATAAATTCCTTGTCTATTCTACATCTCATTTTGATTTCCTTGTATAGTATTCTTTCTCTCTCTCTTACTCCCTCTCTCTCTTTTATTTGTTGTAGATACTTAGATAGTTTAAATTGAATTTCTTTGTGACAAAATAAAAAGAAACGCGAAGTTTTTAAATCAAACGTTCGCTTCCCGGTGTTCGACCCGGAATTCTTATTTCGGTATAAATTTTATTTGTTGAACTCGAATCCTTCGCTTTCGAACTACAACGACGGGTTTTCCAAAACCAAACACGTTAGCGTAGGTTCGTAATTCGTTCAACAAACATCGACTCAAAACGAAAATGTACCAACATTTTGGCACCGTTGCCGGAGTGCAACATGCAATTCACCACTGATCATATCTTTCTTGATTGAGCTTATTACTAACTTGCCCTATTTGTTTTGCTGTGATTTTGCGAGATACATCACGAGAAGATCTTCCACGCAATCAACCACTCCAGGGGTAGATTAAATTTCTCTTCTTCTCTAATCACCTCCTAATCTTGGGAAAGATAAAAAGGAAACAAACAAATTAGGATCCACTTGTCCTATTTTTCTAGTAATTATCATTTAAGGGCAAAGTCTTGATTTGCGAGATTAATTTGAATTATGATTGAAGTGAGACGAATTGATCAGAGATCCCATCCTAATTTCCTATACCTATTAGGGATTTACAATTAAATTCTCAACATCTTAGACTACTCACATTCTTGTTTGAGTCCAAGGTGTTACATTTGAGATCAAATTGGACTTAGAAATAGAGTCAATTGAGGTTTCCACTTTAGGGTTGCAAAGTGTTAGTATACATTTTCCTGCATTAAAGGAAATTGACATTCCTGCATTTGTGTGCCACCCAAGCCCTTTTTTGAAAAGATTTATTCAAGAAAACTCTAAAATCAAGGCTCTAAATTCACTTGAACTCTAAAATTTAGACCTAATAACCTGAGAGTCAATTCAGGGTGACATTGGGTTTTTGGCCCAAATTTCATCCTCAATCTTTAGGACAAGTCAGGTGAAGTTGGTCCATTTTGCTGGTCAACCAACCTCCAAATTAGGTCACAATTTCAATCAACTTCTAAATCAAGTGAAATTCAAGGCACAACTTAGGACTAAAATTAGTAGACTTAAAGTCTCAATTCTATTAACGGGCTATCGAGGAGTTTTAAGTCGTTTTATTGCAGCAAAGCCTCAATCGCTCGAAAACAAATAAATTTATAACTCAGAATAAAAAAGAGTTCGAGGTCGAATACAGGAAGTAATTATAGAATTCATACATTAATCTCTAATCAGAAATAATGAGCACAGTAAATGGAGCGTAATAAAGATATTCAATGAATAATAATCTACTCAAATTAATATTCAATGATAAACATAAGTATCTCAAGAATTTTTTATGATAAAAAGAAAGAGGATAAAAAATAATGGTAATTTAAATCACCGCTTAAATCCACATTTAAGCATATATCTCAATTAACTAAAATAAGTGAATAGTGCCTTGAATGCTACAGTACCCAGATGACAGCCTTTACTTTTAGCCTCTTAGCAACACAAAGGCTTTCTCAGAGCCTGCTTTTCTTCTATTAAGGCCTCCTTCTTTCTTCTCCTTAAGGCTTTCTTCTCTGCAAAGCTTCTTTCCTTCAGAGCTTTCCTCCTCCTTCAGAGACCTTCTCTTTCTCACACACAGCAAAGGGGAACCAACTCGCTCAGCAACAAAGTGTTGCATAGGGCATAGCTACAGAGAGCAAAACCCTCCCCCGCTCTCTCACAATTTCTCCTCCTCTTCTTCTCTCAAACCCAAATCCAGCATAGTCGGATCCATATTCGGGTAAACAAGTCATGTACAGTGTCCACGGTCACCGACGTGTGTGGTGACCAAGGAGTGAACATAGGCGGGCTATCGGCTGAGATGGGTAAGAGGGGCCCGACCCCTCATGTTATTGAGAGAATAGCTCAATGCACGAAAATAATTTATCCGCTGCATTGAGTCTGAGATCCCACGATGTGGTATTAAAGTGCCTTGCTACTCTTGCGCAAGGCCCACAGATGAAGTGCTTCCAATTGAGGTCGAAGTCACGGGCGAGGCCTTTGCCGGAGCTTGTTACGAACATGGGCATCAAACGTAGTTTAAGACGTCTGGGAAGTGTCCTAGATGTCTGGAACCCTTCCCAGACATCTGGTAATAAATTTTTTCGGTGTACGGGTTCGCGTCTGCGCACCTGCGCGCGCAGACTGAATCCGCAACCTTCGTTTTTCTCTCCCTGCAGGCGCCGCTTTCCTTCTCTCTCCCCGCGGCTGCCTTATAAGAACGCTCCCCCTCTCCCTCACCCTCACTCCACCGTCTTCTCTTCTCCTTCTCCCTGCCAGCGAGAGCGTGAGCGAGCGAGTGCTGCGGCAGCAGTGACCGCAGCGAGCGTGCGAGAAGGAGAGTTGCGAGAGGAAGGAAGAAGCTCGACTGCGAGGGTGAGAGCTTGCCGGAGCAGCTAGAGCCGACCGGTGGAGGAGCAGTGGGCGTGGGGTGTCGCGGAGGGGCTGCTGCAGCTCGGGCAGCAGGCAGACGCGGTGCGGCCGTGCATCGCGGAAAGAGAGCGAACCGGGTCCTGATTCTGGGAAAATTTCCCAGAATCAGACTTCTGGACTTACGTCCAGACGACGCGGAAGACGTCTGGAGGACGGTCCAGACGTCTGACAGGTACGATATTTTCCTACCTTCTCCTTTTTACACGTGTACGGCCATGCAGCCACCCGCCGCGTTCTTTTGTGCCTCTTCGTGATGAGAGCAGGTGAGGGCATGCGCAGGTGTTGTCCGGGAGGGAGCGAGGGCTCGCCATCCCACACGGATTAGACGTCTAGCCACAATACCAGACGACGGAGAGGACCTCCAAACGTCCGCGGTGACAATCGGACGTCTGGAAACCAAGACCAGACGATCCAACGGACTTCTGGACATCTGAAGGACTGCGCAAACCGAGGTATGACATAATCGAACTTTTAAGACGTTTGGAAGAGGTTCCAGACGTCTGATTTTGGACAGATTCGTCGTTTTTGACTCGTTTAGGGCCCATTCGGAGTCCGTTTTTCGCATTTCGAGTTACGTTCTTTCCAGATTTATTCCATCTACCTGTTTATAGTAATTGTATATTGTTCTGAGAAACTCCTTGTGATTGATCCTTGTGTTAGGACCCCATTCCATTGCAGTTGTGGGGGTTGCGGAGGCACGCGAGATTGCCGACCACGCCCCCAATACTCCCGGTTTCGCAAGTAGAGTGGCCCTTTAATTTATTTAACAAAAATTGTACAATTAGGAAATAATTATTAGAGTCTAGGGCATTGCATGAACCCTATGACTGAGAAATTAGATTGAATGATAGATCCTAGAGTATTGCATGAATCCTAGGACTGGAAAACTAGATTGAATGATAGATCCTAGGGTACGGCATGAATCCTAGGACTGGAAAACTAGTTGAATATATAAATATTGCAATCTTGGAAAAGTGAAAAGGAAATGATAACTGCCTGTAAATTGGTTAACAACTGCCTGTTAGGAATGAATAAATACGGTTGAGAACATGAATCGTATGGATATAAACCTGGAACGGTGAAACCTAAATTGGCTGAGTTAGAAGAGCCTGAACCCTACGGGGAATTTGAAGTGGAACTCCTGGAAAGTGAATGAAATAGAATTGGGGAAGTGTGCTGGCCCTTGAGTACGGAGTACCAAGGAGAGCAACTATCCCCCTGTTTAGTGTAGAGCGGAGCTAGCCGCCCTAGGGACCCAGGGTTAGGACTGGCCACTTTGTACCGACTTTTAGCCCTCGTGTACACAATACCGAGGAGAGATACTAGTGTAGGGAGAGTACTAGCTACCCCACGGGCCCCGGGGTTCTGCTAGCCGTCCTATACCGACTTGTTAGGCCCACTGGGCAAACCAGGGTAGTCAGGCGAGGGTGCGCGGACTGTGGAGGGGCAAGACCCCTATTTGGTTATTGTGGAGGGGCTGGGCCCCTGTTACTGAGAGGGCTCTGCCCTATACTGGTTCCGTGCTGTGCTTTGGGCGCACCCGTTAACGGAAACGACTGACTGCGTGCCAGTGCGGGGTAGCTACCCGAGCGTTTATCGCGCGTGCCGTAGTCACCGTTACGTCTGTCAGCGACCTTGGGGTGGTTAACTGATAGTAGGACCACCACGGGGGACTCTCCCGGCCAGGAGAGCACCACGTGTTACTTCTACTTTTCAGAAAAGACTGCAATCAAGATCGTTCCCACGAGGAACATTCAAGATCAAGAGAAGGATCTGATAAATAAATCAATAGTGAATAAATGGAAAAATATAAATAAAGAAAGTAAAAATATAACAGCTACTGTACACTCTACTGCTTCGTTTAGCTTTTAGTTGCCACTCTACTCAGCGTTTCGCTGACGTGTCACCCTTGTTACCTTTTCAGGACCAGGTGTTGAGCAGCCAGAGTCAGTGGCTGCAGAGGGTGTTGGGCCTAGTAGAGCCCAGTAGTGTTACCTGTAGTACCTTCTGTACTTTTCTTTCCGCTGTAGTGAGTAGTTTCTGTTACTCCTCGTACTCTATTTATTGTAAGCTTCATGTTATGTACATGTTTATTTCTCTTCTGTTGTGGTGGTGTGTACTGTAGTATTTCCTTTCTTACTGCTGTATTTTGTTACTACTAGTTATATGCATGGTGAATGTGGTTTATTTTACTGCTCTTTTAGTTGCTTTCTCGTTGGACGACTAGGTCTTGAGATTAGTCAAGTCGTTCCGATTCTCGTGTCTCGTAGGGATTCGGGAATCGGGTCATTACAAGATGGTATCAGAGCAAGGTCGTCCCGAGAAGTGAATCAATTGACTGGAAAATAACCAATTCACATGTCTGTAACTAGAGTAGTCACCACAACGTTCTTTTGACATGAGCTCTTAGACTTCTTCGTTAGATATCGTTCCATATTGACATGTTTCCGTTCTGTTTCGCATCTCCTTGCAGGAGATCCCTTGTTGCGGGACTAGCTAGGCAGCCACGGGCACGGCCGAGGACGAGGTCGGCGAGGTGGGCGTGTTGCGACCGACGTCTCAGTGGACCAGCCACTGCTTCCGGCCATTTAGGCCCAGGACCTCGCCCAGCTAATACGGGATATAGTGCGAGAGGAGCTCCACCCACCGCCCCGAGCGCCTCTCCTTGGGGCTGCGGAGGGGGAGTCCTTTGTGGGACCACGCGAAGGACGCGGCGTTGGATGCGGAGGAGGGTATGGTCCACCACCGCCCCCACCTTCCTCCGACGCTTCTATGCACGAGGCTTCCTTACCTGGAGGTGCACCAGCATCCCCACTGCAACTCCACTTCGAGCTTTTCGGGCAGTTCCGGAAGCTGAAGCCCCCCTCCTTCAAGGGGGATGAGGACCCGACCGAAGCGCAGGACTAGCTCGAGCAGATCGAGAAGGTTTTCGACACCCTTCACCCACGGTGGAGTGCTGCGTGGCCTTTGCCACGTACCAGCTAGAGAGTGCGGCACACAGGTGGTGGAGTGCGGTCAGGGGACAAGAGAGGGACGAGCCGACCTGGGATCGGTTCGTCACCCTCTTCTGCGAGCAGTACTTTCCACAGATGTGGAAGGACCAGAGGAGGCGGGAGTTCCACACTCTCCGCCAGGGGACGATGACTGTGAACGCGTACTGCACGCATTTTCTGGAGCTGTCCCGCTTCGCCGCGACGACAGTAGCCATTGAGGAGGAGCGCCTTTGGAGGTTCACCGAGGGGCTCCGGCCTGCGATTCGGGGGTATGTCAAATCCCTGAAGCTACCTACGTTCTCGAGGGTGGTGGAGGCAGCTATGACCTACGAGGAGACCAACCCGTCCGCACGAGATACTGACAGCGGGTGGAAGAGGCCCTACCAACCAGACTTTTCAAAGGGCCGGCGAGAGAGGAGACACGTGGCGTCCACAGGAGAGCCGTCACGTTTTGCAGGGCCATCAGTGGCCTTTGGGGGCCTCGAAAGGGGCCAGTTGCCAACACCGGACCCCCGCCCAGCCGACAGCAGGGACCCACTAAGGGTGGGAGTCGGGTTCCCCTCTGCTACCAGTGTGGCCAGCCGGGCCACATCAGGAGGGACTGCCCGTCTAGGGCAGGAGGTCAGCAGATACTTCCCGCGCCGAGCACTGGAGGGCGAGCAGGAGGCCGCGGTTCCCAAGCGAGAGGAGGAGGATAGCAGTCACGAGGAGGGTACCGGCCAACAGCTACCCGTCTGACGTAGAGCGTGGCTGCTTCATCCGCACCTAGGGCTGAGCGGCGTATCAACGCCCTGACACACAGGGATTCCAGAGCTTCGAGATCGGTGGTGGCAGGTATGGTTTCAGTTTCCGGCAGACTAGTTTACACACTTTTCGATTTCGGCGCTACGCACTCGTTTGTCGCAGCCAGTTTCGCAGTTAGTTTGGGCCAGGATTATATGCTGTTAGAGGATCCGTTCGTGATCAGAGGTCCGAGTGGTCAGCTGTTTGTAGCTGAGGAGGTGTACACGGGTTGTGAGGTCAGTATTGGGGGACATAGCCTTCCCGCTGACCTGATTATGATACAGATGGAGGACTTTGGCGTAATTTTGGGGATGGACTGGCTGTCCGCTTACCACGCTTCGGTGGACTGCTTTGAGAGAAAGATCATCTTCTCCATACCGGAGATGCCTTCTTTCGAGTTCCACAGTCAGCCAGTGGATGGAGGCTTCAGGTGCATTTCTGCACTTCGGGCGGTGAGACTTTTGAGCCAGGGGTGTGAGGGCTTCCTAGCTTGTGTGGTGGCAGAGCCCAGCCCTGTGGCAGACTTCCAGAGTATCCCGGTGGTCAGAGAGTACCCCGACGTGTTCCCAGACGAGTTGCCAGGACTACCGCCCAAGAGCGAGATCGAGTTTGAGATCTCACTAGTACCAGGGACCAGCCCCATATCCACCGCACCATACAGGATGACACCACTTGAGCTGCGAGAGCTCAAGTCTAAGTTGCAGGATCTTTTGGAGAAGGGCTTTGTGAGGCCCAGTGTGTCTCCCTGGGGAGCCCCGGTACTATTTGTAAAGAAGAAGGATGGTACCCTACGCCTTTGTGTGGACTACCGACAGCTGAATAGGGTCACCATCAAGAACAGATATCCACTGCCGAGGATCGAGATTTGTTTGACCAGCTACCAGGTGCCACGGTATTCTCCAAGATCGACTTGAGGTCGGGATACCACCAGTTGAGGATCAAGGAGGCAGACGTCTCCAAGACAGCTTTCCGCACCCGGTACGGACACTACGAGTTTTTTGTCATGCCGTTTGGGCTGACCAATGCCCCTGCTGCCTTCATGGACTTGATGAACCAGGTGTTTAGACCGTACTTGGACCAGTTCGTGGTGGTATTCATTGATGATGTTCTCATCTATTCTCGAGATCAGACGTAACACGGACAACACTTGCGGATGGTTCTGGACACACTGAGACGACGTAGACTATACGCCAAATACAGCAAGTGCGAGTTCTGGTAGAGGGAGGTGACCTTCTTAGGTCATGTGGTCTCTGGAGATGGCTTGGCAGTGGACCCAGCCAAGGTCGAGGCAATGCTCAGGTGGGAGAGACTGCGTACGGTTACTGAGATTCGCAGTTTCTTGGGACTGGCAGGCTACTACAGACGGTTCATCAGGGGTTCTTCACAGATTGCACGTCCTATGACACAGTTGACCCAGAAGGACATGCCCTTCACTTGGACAGACGCCTGTGAGGCGTGTTTTCAGGAGCTGAAGGAGAGGCTGACTTCGGCTCCCGTGCTCACCATCCCTGATAGTAGTGGCAGGTTCGTTGTGTACACGGACGCCTCCTTGCAGGGGTTAGGGGGTGTGCTCATGCAGAGGGGTCACGTTGTCGCTTACGCTTCGCGGCAATTAAAGCCCCATGAGCATAGTTACCCTACCCACCACCTGGAGCTGGCAGCTGTTGTCTTCGCGCTGAAGACCTAGAGGCACTACTTGTACGGTGAGACCTTCGAGATTTTCACAGATCACAAGAGCTTCAGATACCTATTTGATCAGAAGGAGCTCAACATGAGACAGAGACGTTGGTTGGAGCTCCTGAAGGACTATGACTGTAGCATTTCCTACCACCTGGGAAAAGCCAACGTGGTGGCTGACGCCTTGAGCCGGAAGGCGCCCGCACACTTGGCCAGTTTACAGGTGCAGAGTTGGAGCCTTTTGGAGGAGATGGGCAGTTAGCGACCCCTAGAGTTACGGGGGCACTGTGGGGCAGTGACTGTGACATGACAGACGAGGCCAGAGCTGATAGACTGCATCATCACAAGACAGATGGCTAACCCATACTTGCAGTCCCTGTGCGACAGAGTACTGTCAGGAGACCCGAGGGACTTCTCTTTCACAGACCAGGTGCTGCGCCTGAGGGGACGTTTGTGCGTTCCCAGAGACGAGGAGCTGTTGAGAGAGCTCCTGACTGAGGCACACGGTTCCAGATTCACCATACATCCCGGAAACACGAAGATGTATCATGACTTGAGACGCTAGTTTTTGGTGGAGGGGGATGAAGCGGGATGTGGGTGAATTCGTGCAGTAGTGTTTAGTGTGCCAGCAAGTGAAAGCCGAGCATCAGAGGCCTGCAAAGCCGCTACAGCCACTTCGTATGCCAGAGTGGAAGTGGGAGATCATCACCATGGACTTGGTGGTGGGTTTACCTGTTACCCAGCGAGGACACGACGTAGTCTGGGTAATCGTTGATAGATTGACGAAGACGGCACGATTCTTGCCGATCTGAGTCACTTTGGGACCAGCACAGTTGGCAGAGAGGTATATCCACGACGTGGTACGACTACACGGAGTTCCACGGGAGATCGTATCCGACCGGGATACCAGCTTTACGTCCTAGTTTTGGGCTGAGTTTCAGCAGGCCCTGGGGACGCGGTTGAGATTTAGTACAGCTTACCACCCCCAGACGGACGGACAGTCTGAGCGCACGATACAGACACTTGAGGATCTTTTGCGTGCTTGTGTACTGGACTGGAGGGGCTCTTGGGAGGAGCACTTCCCCCTGGCGGAGTTTGCATACAACAACAGTTATCACTCGAGCATCGGCATGGCTCCCTACGAGGCTCTGTACGGACGGAGTTGTACGGCACCCTTGAGTTGGGTTGAGGTGGGGACCAAGTGGGAGGTTGGCCACAGGATGATCTGGTAGAGTCAGGAGGTAGTCGAGCAGATTCACAGGCGACTCCGCACTGTCAGGAGCAGGCAGAAGAGCTACGCGGATCGGAAATGCAGAGAGGTGCAGTTAGAGGTTGGGGACCGCGTCTTCCTTCGTGTTTCGCCCATGAAGGGCCTACAGCGGTTTGGGGTGAGAGGGAAGCTTGCGTCGAGGTTTGTAGGGCCCTTTGAGGTCCTGGAGCAGGTTGGACCCGTTGCTTACAGGCTTGCCCTCCCTCCCTAGCTTTCTGGTGTGCACGACGTGTTCCACATGTCCAACCTCAGGAAGTATGTCGCCAATCCCAGTCACGTTCTGAGCCACGAGAGCGTCGAGGTAGGCGACAACCTGACCTACCCTTAGCAGCCAGTACAGGATCTGGACAGAGCCATCCGCAGTCTGAGACGAAAGCAAGTGCCCCTGGTGAAGGTTTTGTGGAGGAGCCAGCGGTACGAAGAGGCTACCTGGGAGCCTGAGGCGGCAATGCAGGAGCGATACCCGGAGCTTCGGTCTTCGGACCGGCTTTGGTCCTCTTTGAGTTTGTTATGTATATATTGTTCTTTCTCGCACCCTAGTTAGCGCAAGTTTCGAGGGCGAAACTTCCTTTGAGTTTGTTATATTGTTACGAACATGGGCATCAGACGTAGTTTAAGACGTCTGGGAAGTGTCCCAGACGTCTGAAACCCTTCCCAGACGTCTGGTAATAAATTTTTTCGGCGTACGGGTTCACTTCTGCGTGCCTGCGCGCACAAACTGAACTTGCACCCTTCATTTTTCTCTCCCTGTAGGCGCCGCTTTCCTTCTCTCTCCCCGCGACTGCCTTATAAGAATGCTCCCCCTCTCCCTCACCCTCACTCCACCGTCTTCTCTTCTCCTTCTCCCTGCCAGCGAGAGCGTGAGCGAGCGAGTGCTGCAGCAGCAACGACCGCAGCGAGCGTGCAAGAAGGAGGAGAGTTGCGAGAGGAAGGAAGAAGCTCGACCGCGAGGGTGCAAGCTTGCCGGGGTAGCTAGAGCCGGCCGACGGAGGAGCAGCGGGCGTGGGGTGTCGTGGAGGGGCTGCTGCAGCTCGGGCAGCAGGTAGACGCAGCGCGGCACGACCATGCATCGCGGGTAAAGAGCGAACCGGGTCCTGATTCTGGGAAAATTTCCCAGAATAAGACGTCTGGACTTACGTCCTGACGACACTGAAGATGTCTGGAGGATGGTCCAGACATCTGACAGGTACGATATTTTCCTACCTTCTCCTTTTTACACGTGTACGGCCATGTAGCCGTCCGCCACGTTCTTCTGCGCCTCTTTGTGATGAGAGCGGGTGAGGGTATGCACAGGTGTTGTCTAGGAGGGTGCGAAGGCTCGCCATCCCACACGGATCAGACGTCTGGCCACAGTACCAGACGACGGAGAGGACCTCCAGACGTCCGAGGTGACAATCGGACGTCTGGAAACCAATACCAGACGATCCAGCGGACTTCTAGACGTCTGAAGGACTGCGCAGACCGAGGTATGACATAATCAAACTTTTAAGACGTCTGGAAGAGGTTCCAGACGTCTGATTTTAGACAGATTCGTCGTTTTTGACCCGTTTAGGGCCCGTTCGGAGTCCGTTTTCGGTGTTTCGAGTTACGTTCTTTCCAGATTTATTTCCTCTACCTATTTACAGTAATTGTATACTGTTCTGAGAAACTTCTTGTGATTGATCCTTGTGTTAGGACCCCGTTCCGTTGCGGCTGTGAGGGTTGTGGAGGCGCGCGAGATTGCCGACCACGCCCCCAGTACTCCCGATTTCGCTGGTAGAGTGGCCCTTTAATTTATTTAACAAAAATTGTAAAATTTGGAAATAATTATTAGAGTCTAGGGCATTGCATGAACCCTAGGACTAAGAAATTAGATTGAATGATAGATCCTAGGGTATTGCATGAATCCTAGGACTGGAAAACTAGTTGAATATATAAACATTGCAGTCTTGGAAAAGTGAAAAGGAAATGATAACTGCCTGTAAATTGGCTAACAGCTACCTGTTAGGAATGAATAAATACGGTTGAGAACATGAATCATATGGATATAAACCTGGAACGGTGAAACCTAAATTGGCTGAGTTAGAAGAGCCTGAACCCTACGGGGAATTAGGAGTAGAACTCCTGGAAAGTGAATGAAATAGAATTGGGGAAGTGTGTTGGCCCTTGAGTACGGAGTACCAAGGAGAGCAACTGTCCCCCTGTTTAGTGTAGAGCGAAGCTAGCTACCCCAGGGACCCGGGGTTAAAACTGGCCACTTTGTACCAACTTTTGATCCTCGTGTACACAGTACCGAGGAGAGCTACTAGTGTAGGGAGAGTACTAGCTACCCCACGGGCCCCGGGGTTCTGCTAGCCCTCCTACACCGACTTGTTAGGCCCACTGGGCAAACCAGGGTAGTCAGGCGAGGGTGCGCGGACTGTGGAGGGGCAAGACCCCTGTTTGGTTATTGTGGAGGGGCTGGGCCCCTGTTACTGAGAGGGCTCTGCCCTATACTGGTTCCGTGTTGTGCTTTGGGCGCACCCGTTAACGGAAACGACTGACCACGTGTCAGTGCGGGGTAGCTACCCGTGCATTTATCGCGCGTGCCGTAGTCACCGTTACGTTTGTTAGTGACCTTGGGGTGGTTGACTGATAGTAGGACCACCACGAGGGACTCTCCAGGCCAGGAGAGCACCACGTGTTACTTCTACTTTTCGAAAAAGACTGCAATCAAGATCGTTCCCACAAGGAACATTCAAGATCAAGAGAAGGATCTGATAAATAAATCAATAGTGAATAAATGGAAAAATATAAATAAAGAAAGTAAAAATATAATAGCTACTGTACACTCTACTGCTTCTTTTAGCTTTTAGTTTCCACTCTACTCAGCGTTTCGCTGACGTGTCACCCTTGTTACCTTTTCAGGACCAGGTGTTGAGCAGCCAGTGTCAGCGGCTGCAGAGGGCGCTAGGCCTAGTAGAGCCCAGTAGTGTTACCTGTAGTACCTTCTGTACTTTTCTTTCCGCTGTAGTGAGTAGTTTCTGTTACTCCTCGTACTCTATTTATTGTAAGCTTCATGTTATGTACATGTTTATTTCTCTTCTGTTGTGGTGGTGTGTACTGTAGTATTTCCTTTCTTACTGCTGTATTTTGTTACTGATAGTTATATGCATGGTGAATGTGGTTTATTTTACTACTCTTTTGGTTACTTTCTCGTTGGACGACTGGGTCTTGGGATTAGTCGAGTCGGTCCGATTCTCGTGTCTCGTAGGGATTCGGGAATCAGGTCGTTACAGAGCTGGAGACGAAGACGCCCTGGAGGAGGATATCGGCAACGAGGAGGCAGACAGAGGGCGCCAGCTGGAATGGCCTAGCGCGGATGACAGGGCAGAGCAAACTCTGCTGCAGGTAAGGCAACAGAGTGACGAGGAGGAGGAGGAGATCGTCGGAAGCTTCGGGCTCTTTGACCGGAGGGGGAAGGGATGAAGAGGCGGTGTTTCTCCGTCAAAGAAAGCTTGAAGGAGTCGGCAATGTCTGTTGCTCCTTATAAAGGGCTTGGCGCGGAGAGAGGGACGAGGTGGCATCGTGCCAACCTCACCAGAGTAAGGCCGGAAGGGATACCCATGCCTTCTGCGAGTTCACACGGAAGGCATGGTTGACGGCAAAGGTCGTGGGCGGGTCCCTGCGACAGAGGACGTCGTAGGGAACCCCCTTCTATTCTAGAGGACGGCAGCCTTGCCCTGCGCGGCGCCATCCTCCACGCAAGGTCGCTGGAGGCGTGGCGCTGCGCAGAAGTGGCAGGGAGGACCATTCTGCAAAGAACGATGAGAAGTTGGGGGCCTAAATGCAAAGGTTTCAAAAGATAATGGTCAAAAAGTAAATAAAGAGGACCAAATTGTAAAGTCGGTCAAGGAGGTCTTTTCTTAGGCTCAAGTTTTTATACCAGACCAATTTGAACCTAAGGATTTTAATGGTGAATTTTAATTATAAGTTGGACCATGTTTGACTGGCCAATTTGCGCAAAAACCTAAATTAAGTCATTAATTGGGCATGGTTCTCATTTTAGGTCAAAATAGGTTCCAAAGGCCAAATTGAAGGTTCTAAACCTTAGGGAATATTTTTATATGATTTTTAGAGGGTTTAGTTGATTTTTATCCTACCTCGAACCTCGTGAATTGAGGTGGATTTGTTTTTAGGGTTACAGAATGTCATTTAATTCCTAAAGTTGCTATAACCCTTTTCAAATCAGATCATCCAACTTCCCTCATTGTTAAGCTTGTTTGACCTGTGTTTGGACCCTTAATTACCTTGTTCGCAAACTGCATTGGTAAAATTGTAGTTTTACCCCTGATGATTTATTTTATTCTTTAACTCAGAATTCTCTGAGTTAAGCCTCTCTTTGGGTTTTGTAGGAGCTTTTTCACACATATTTGAATTAGATTGTGCTAGTTAGGGTTCATGATGAGGTTCTCATCAGCCTCCAATTGAGGGTTTGGAGGGATGCCTTGAGCTCTTCCGCGTGACCTAGAGATGAACTTGAGGGCTATTACGACCGGAGGACTACAGCCTTAAACCTAGCAAAAAAGAATGGTTGTGCATAAGGGATGCTTTTATAAGACTCAGGGGGGCGTTCCAAGCTTGGAAGCTCGAGACTTTCGTGAAATAGGAAACCCTCATGTTCAAACTGTTCGCATTAGGTTTTAGGCAAGAATCAGAGCCCAAGATGCAGCTCAGATTGAAGAGAATCTTCTCAAGAGTTCCTCTTCCAATTTTGGAATAGATTGGGCGTGAAATCAGGGAAAACTCCTTGATTGAAGGTCGGTGGCAAGTTGCATTCACACGGCCATGGTAGCAGGGACTTGAACGCGAAGATGACGATAAACCTAGGGAGCATTTTGCAAGGATTTTGAAAGCTGAGGGGTTATTTGAGAGAAAAAGAGTCAGACTGGACTAAAATGCAAACTAGGTCAAGATGATCTCTGATTGAGCCCAAATTTTGGTAAAAACCTAATTTAGGCCCAAGAAATCTGATGGTGAAGTTGGATTTTGGTTTTGACGAAGTTTGACTAGGTAATTTGCACAGAAACCTAAATTAGGGCAACTTACCGTCTGAGACTCTATTTTAGGTCAAAATGAGTTTAGATGGTCAAATCAAGGATACCAAACCTTATGGAATATTTTTCTATGAATTTTAGAAGGTTTAGATGAATTTTATCCTGACCATAAATCTGTTATTTAAGCGGATCTGAAATTAGGGTTTCGGGTGTTGTAAATTCTCGAAATGCATGAAAACCCGTTTCTATCTACACTTACCCTTTTATTAGTCATTAATGCTTACTTGACCTTCGATTAACCCCTGAGAAAACCCATGGTTACTCTGCATTTATGATCTTCTGTTAAAACTGCAGAATTATGGTTGTTTTAGTGTACTCTTCTTAGAATGGATATGCAGTGAATTACGACTCTCTGACGGTTATGTAAGAGTAATTGTCAATTGATTCTGACTAATTAAAGCTAGTTATGACTTATAATGATGTTATCAACAAATTCACACATTTTCGGTCTACTTGAAAGCGTAGTGACAAGGAAGGTCGGGTGGGGGAAACCCTGTAACCTGTGGGGATGCTCTATCGTGTAGGGATCTTTGCGGGGCCTTCCCTTCTTGGTTGTCGAAGTAATTCTCGAGTGTGTAGATTTTTTATTCAGAGGTATTATCCGCCTCGAAACAGCCTTAGTCATCCAAAAATCTTTGGGTGCCTTAATTGGGTCCAAAAAAACATCTAGTCCCTCATCTATTCGCCAAAGCACATACACAAGAAATGTCCTTCGGTCTTTTTACCTAGAGGTCTCCATTAGAGTTGATCTTCTTGGGGAAAATCTGATCTGATCTAATCAATTCCATCTGGGCTTGAATTTGATTCTACATCCTGATCCACCACTTGAATTCAAAATGCAACCTGACAACATAGGAAAGATTTTCAATAAACCTGAATCCCAAATGAGCATTAAAGGGAAAATAATTGAGGCTTCTCTTAGACATCATGATGAGTACTACAAAACCTCAGATCCCTTTAGAAGCATTCAGGTTAATGTGTCAAAAACAACAACCGTTATTGTGAACCGAGCCATCTATTGTTGACCCAACTGATAAATGGTTCAACCCGGGATGATCTCTTATCAGAATACATTGAATTGGAAAAATTACATAGCAACAAGTATCTATAATGTTGGTCAAATCCCCCACTTTGGGAAATACACCAAGATCTCATTGAGAAACGTGGAAATTTGCTGAATATGGTGCATGAAGCCATCAATCAAAAATACCCATATATCCACTCAGAAACTGATGATGAATCTTGGAGTAATGCTAAAGATCAATATGATTTCCCAGAGCTCGGGTTCAAAAATCAAGGTTGTTGTGGACCCCCAACCCAAATGGAATCCAATTTGAATTATGTGCAGAATGACATACCTGATCAAAATATGGGTTGGGTGGATCCAGCTGCAGGTGTTTCCGATTATGAACCAGCCTTAGAGAGCCATGAAGCTGGTCCATCATGCCTTGATTTCCCAAACACCTGTGATGAGCTTAAATCAGAACCTCTCAAGGATGCAATTTTCGCACCTTATCTTGTCAAAGTAATCCTCGAGAGTGAGTCTGACATCCCATTAGAACCATGTCCAGATTTTAGTAACCCAATTCCTACCCTTGACCTAAAATCTAGATCTGAGCCTATTTAGGATAATCATGAGGCCTAATATAACAGGAATCCGATTTTAGATTTCAATTGCAATTTTGGGCCTGTATTTCATGATTATATCTCTCCAGACTCCTTAGAGGTACAAATTGATTTTTCACTAGTCACACTGATTTATGATACAAAAACAAAAGAGTTGGAAGAGTTGAGATTTGATTGTGTCTACCCTAGGAGCTAAGAACCCTAGCATATGCCTAATAAGGATACCTCTTTGAGCTCGGAATTTGGGAGTAGGTTAGATCCAAGCCAGGTTGTTAATTCCATGCATCATGATTTGTTCTGTGGTGGAAATCCTGATTTGGAATCAAGTTCAGAAACTTATTTTCGTAGATTCTTCGATGATTTCGAATCCTACTCTGACTTCAAAGATCCATTGTTTCCTAATGATTATGAGCCAATTTACGACCTCAGTATCCATGATCCATTCTTTGATTCTGAGGTCGATGATTTGAACCTTAAAGCAGCCACATCTATCACAGAGCTTGTCAAAATTCGATGCCAACCCCGACCCACCACCGGAATCAATTTTTACTCCAATTCACCTCTCTGTAATCCAATTGCAAATGATTCACCTCCATCTTTTGCTCAGGAATAGGACACTGATCGGACCGTTAATCACATCTTACCCTTCTTTGATCCCACCAGTAGGGTTCCTACATTCTCCAATGATCCATTGACTTTTAAGGACCCCTACTCTGATCAGGCTGAACAGATTCAGCCAAACCCTAGATTCTCACTTCCACATCTTTTCGAGCCACATAGCATCTGGTGGGCTCCATACCTATTGATTCATATCCATCAACCCACCAGACTGATTGGGTTTGGTCTACATAATCAGCTTGTTGATCTGAACAAACACCTGGTTGGACCAACCATGCTACTCATCAAGGTGGTTATTCAACAAAATTCCTCCGATTTGACCACCCCTTCTCCTTGACCACCTTCTGCTCGGCTGAAGGCATTAAATTTAGCACTTAATGGGAGGCAACCCATCATTCCAAAAAAACTCAAGACCCTTCTAATCATCCTTTTGAGCTACAATCCTATTGCACTTAAGAGTTCAACTTTAGAATAGCCGACTCCACCTTTGGTACTTGTATCAAAGCTTGAAATCGTCCGCAACAGTCATCCCGACCCGTTCACCCACCCTTTGACCCTGTTCTAAATCATGAACCAAGCTGAATTTGTACCCTCCTAGTTTACAATGAGGCCATTGCAAAACTTAGGCGTGGGAGGTGTTAAAGTGCAAAACACAAATGGAATTTCTATTTTCTGAGGGGTTCTCACAAAAAAATACATATTGAAAAAAAATAAAGAAAGAAAAGAGAGAAAAAAATGAAGAAAGGGGAGGAAAATTTTAAGAATTGATTGAGAAATCTTTCTTGAGGAGGAAAAGAGAAGGAAATCCAGAATGTCAAAAAGGAGCATAATCAAGAAAAAATTGATAGTCATAGCAACTGATTATGGGATTTACTTAAGTTCTAGACCAAATCAAAAAAAAGATTAAGTCATGAAATGCTAGAGACAAGGAGATTACAAAGGAGTGCTGATCTTAAGCCTCTTGGGCTTGTTTTAGGGCTTAAACACTCACGTATTCGTTAAGATCTGGATTAGTCATCAAGAGGTTGAGGAAAGTGCAAAGCTGATGTAGTAGGTCTACGGCTTAGGAATTATTCGGCCCCGTTGCCTGCCCTTTGAATTGCGAGACTAGGTAATCTAAGCACCCAAAATCACACACTAGTCTAGTTCAGTGCGCTTAAGAAAGAAATCATGCCAAAAGTGTTCCATTCTGAAAAGTCATCTCAAAGATCTAGCTTAGGAGCAACTTAAAAACACAAGTTGATTGGATGAGTTCCCAACACGGAGAGGTGGAATATTCCCCTAGAAGATGCGTATTAACATATCGTTTCCTCAGTACTTGTCTCCTAGGATATCTAAATATCCTACCAGGGGCATGTAAGCATCTTGTGCTAGTTCAGGTACTATAGGCAAGATTATCCCGAAATGTCGATTGCAAATGCCTGGATTTAGCTACAGAACGCCATGGGCGGCACTATCCCGAAGTGTTAAAAGATAGGAGTTCTGGGGGTTGCCATGGGCGATGCTATCCCAAAACATTGAAAGTCAGGGATCCTTCAAGGATTGATGATGGGGACAAGGAATCTGATACAGATCGTGTTTAGGGTCAATCTAAGGTTAAATCTAGGGAAATATAAAAAGAAAAGAGAGAAAACTCTCAAAATGAAAGGCCCTTCATCTCTCTCTTATCAAAATGTACTGGCAAACTGAACTTAGACTTGATACATCTAACGCATGAGTGCTTTAACTACTGGGGTCAACGAACCTCTGGGCAGTTTTTGCGGGCCTTAGAAACCTTCGCGGTAAACCTAAGCTGAAGCTGGTCAGGTCTGGATCTTGGCTGGTACTTGATTACCTCTAGGCCTATTATTGGCATTCTGATCTAATTTCTAAAGAGGCACAAATCAGGCATCTAAACATCAAAATCATGGTCTAGAGATCTAATTCTTTTCATAAGATTTTGCTAGGGACAAGTAAAAGTTAGGCATGAGAGTACAATGGTAACACCATCATTAGCCATAACTAACCTGAATTTGTTGAAATCAAGTGACAAATGCTTCTGAATGATTGCCTGAGAACAGTAATTCCACGCAAATCCATTTTGAGAAGAAAACATTAAAAAGGGTTAATTTTGTAGTTTTAACATCACATCACAAAAAAAAAGTAACCACAGGGTTTGTCAAGGGTTAATTGAAGGTCAAATGAGCATTAAAGTCCAAACAATGGGTCCACAAAGACATAAATAGGGTTTCACACGTTTCGAGAACCAAAACAGCACACCAAAATCCTAAGTTCAGACCTGCTTAAGTTGAAGAGGTTTTGGTCAGGATAAAATTCATCTAAACCTCCTAAAATTCAAAAAAAAATATTCTAAAAGGTTTAGTACCATTAGTTTAACCATCTAAACCAATTTTGACTTTAGATAGAGTTTTAGATGGGATTTTGCCTTAATTTGGGCTTCTGTGCAAATTACCAAGTCAAACATGGTCAAAACTCAAATCTCAGTTCACCATTGGATTCCTTGGGTCAAAATTAGGTTAGCATTAAAAGTTGGGCCCAATTAGAATCCATCTTGACCTAGTTTGCATTTCAGTCCCTAAAACCTTTGTTTCCTACACAAACCCCTAACTTTCGAAATTTCTTTCAAACGGGTCCCTAATTTCTTCATCTTCTTCGTAGAAATACCCCTTCCGCCATTGCTAGGTCAACCAACCTACAGGCATGCTTTGACCATCTCAAAACCTCATCAAATCAACTCCAAATCCTACCAAATTTGGTGGGATTAGTGTTCACATTATAGAGAATCATCTGAGCAAGATCTTGGCTTCCAATTTGTTATATTGTGGCCTAGTGAACCCACAAAATCCGTGGGTTTCTTGTGTCCTAATCTCCAAGCAAATCGAGCTCCTTTCCTCAATTAGAGCTCGGTTATGAGCTCTATATAAGCTCGGTGACTCCAGACCACCCTCCATTGGGGCATCTGCCATCTCAACCCTGCCCGGGCTCGAAGGAACAGGCGTCGTCGACTATCCCATCGAAGGAGTCATAGCGAACTTCTTCCTTAAGCACTTAAGGGGAACCTCAGCCTCCTCTTCGTTGCCCGCCACTTCTTTCCTTTTCCCCTCCTTAGGGTGGGAGGATCCACTCCCTTCATGCTACTTCGAGGGCTTGTCCTCCCCATGCTAGGACGTACCATGTGTGGAACTGATGGTCGCCGCCTAGGGGTGGATGAACCACCCAAAAGCTGGAACAAAAAGAAATAAAAGTAATTCAAATGGCGGAGGAAATAAGCTATCTAAAGCTGCTACCCCCCAACTTATATGATGTGGGATAGAAATCTGCAACCCACGACACCTCCATTAGAACATCTTTCCGCTTCAATTCTGACCGGGCAATCAACCTGAATTTCATTACCTGCTCTACGTCCGCCTGTGCAGTCGAGTCACGTTACTCAGATCTAGGCGGCAAGTCTCTATTAGGCGGGCCTTGCCACATAGAAGGAACTATTAAGTCCTCAATGTTATGGAGGAAGAAAAAATGGCTATCTTGACCCTTCAAGCTATCAGGGAGATAGACTATCCGGTATTTGGTATGCCTGTTGTATAAGGTGTATGTACCAGAGGGAGGCCTTCCCCTTTTCACCTTAGGGGACATGAGCCTGAAAATCAGGCGGAATACACCCAGTTGGGGCGCAATCCTCAGATGGAAACAGATAACGGTAAAGACGTTGAGAATAGACCAACTATTTAGGCTAAGCTGAGAGGGGGCAAGATTGTAATAGGAAAGGAAGGAAACCAAACAAGGGTTTAAAGGCACCTGCAAGTCATGTTCTATGGCATATCTACAAGTTATGAACATCTCCTTCGTTCCATCGAAGAACAGGCAGGTCATGGACCCGCAGGCATGGAACTAGACTTCATCGAGTCCGTATGCCACCAGGAACTCCTTAATGATGGACTAGCTATGAAAGTCGGAACTAAAGTTGTACAATTCCTTCATCTAAGGAGAGATGTTGGACGAGGAAGAGGCGGGCTTACCCTTGCCTACGAGTCCAGACATGATTCAGCCTCTGCTACTCCTCTGTACACGATGTTTTCGATGAATGGAAACCCTCACAGCTCATTGGGGAAGGAACAGAAATTAGCTTGCAAGGTGGGATCGCAACAGTAAAAGCAAGTAGGTGAGGCATTAACTCTGCCCTACACCCATATTTATAACCCTTCGGGGGAATTCTCCCCCTGAGGGCCATGGACTTTGAAAAATGAAATCTCGTGATTTGCGGTGCAGATTTGAAAAGATCCCGGCAAATCAGAAGTGGCCTTGGTCATCATTACGAGCACTAAATACCCCTACACATGTATCATTTCACTGCAGTTGTAGCGATTGCATCTCTGTCAATCATGACATTTGAGTCAAATACACCTCATAATAACGACAATCAATGCCAACCTTGTCACTCAAAAGGACAAAAGCCAATCCCCACAGTGATTTGCCACCACTTGTGGAAGGTGACGCATACGTCACATTTTTATTCAAGTTGTTGGCCACTTTAGGCCGACAGGGACCCAGGCGACGATATGCCTATGATCCCTTCATTATATGTTGACCTCTTAAGGCCGATAGGAGCTCGGGAGGAACACACCTACGTTCCCTTCATTAAAAATTGACCTCTTAAGGTCGACAGAAACTCAGGCAACTATGACTACATTCCCTGTAAATCTTAGAGGTCAAACACCACATGGATAGAGGCATCCTGCCCGCCTGAAATTAAAATGTGTGCCTCATGACAAATCCTCACCCCACCTGAAAGACAACCAAGATATCTTTTTGGGGCACCATACATATGGTAAGTTTTAATACCTTGACTACTCTCTTAGCAACGTTTGCAAGCTAGAGAGTGGAGGCATATGATAAGGGGCAAAAAGCACCCTCGGATTTAAAACCTTGCACTAAGTCCAAAAGAATCCGACTACCCGAATACCCAACATATAGGCGGATCCAAATTGACCTGACCCGCCTATATCCAGACGGATCCAGGTCCACCAACATCCAGACGAATCCAGGCGAGCCCAACCCGTTGTAGAATTCAGTTGACTAGAGTTGAAGTGGCGGCAACATCCACGTTAGTGCTAACGGTAGCATTACAAATGCTTATTATAATCAAGTAACCGACATGTCGAGGAATCCGCGAAGTTCGTTACAGAGATTAAATGTTGTTAGATATTTCCTATACTATAAATAGAGAAGAGAGACCCTTAGGGAGTCTCTTCACGTAATCCTAGAGAGAGAACGAGAGATAGTGTATTGCCCACAACTATAGTGGAAATTTAGGAGCATCGCCCTCCCCCCATACGTATACCCCTTCAGGTGGAACTGGGTCACCAATCTCTTGTGCATTTTCTGTTGTTGATACGGGTCCGCTATAGCTAAGGGCCCCAATCATGTCCTTTTTTATTTGTATCAATCACGCGTCATGCTTCTTCGACCATGAGAAATTTCATCATTATGGCAAATTAAGTTTGACCTTAACTTGTTCCCTGTTCCGACAATAACTTTTATCATTTTATATTTGGATGTGATTTAATGTCATGTCTTTTTTATTTGTATCAATCATGGGTCATGCTTCTTTGACCACAAGAAATTTCACCATTATGATAAATTAAGTTTGACCTTAACTTGTTCCTTGTTCCGACAATAAATAAAAGCTTTATATGAAGTCCAAGCCTCACTCCAAAGTCCACCCGTCCTAGCGACTCATAAGCCCGAGGAGGTCCTTTCCTTATGCCTGGCAACCTCCGTGTCTGCCGTCAACGACGTCGTAGTCAGCCATTGGGAAGGAGCACAGCGACCCGTATACTTCATCAGCAGTACCTATCAAGGTGTAGAAGCTAAGTATACAGTAGTCGAGAAGCAAGGGCTACCTTTGGTCGTCGCAGCCAGGAAGCTACGCTGCTACTTCCAAACCCACACTACAATGGTCATGTCAGAGTACCCCCTGGGCGAATGCTACACAATTTCACGAGGTCAGCACGACAAATCAAATGGGCTATGAAATTGGAGGATTTTGTGGCAAAATTCATGGACCCGGATGCCTCCCTCACACTCCCCTTACAGCCGTATGTTGACGACTCATCTATGACAATCGGGTCTGGGGTCAGGATAATCTTAATCGCCCTAGACGGCACTACTTATAAGTACACTATCAAATTGGATTTCCTTGCATCCAATAACCAAGTAGAGTACAAGGCCATGTTGACCGGCATTCGGGTAGCCAAGTCTAGATGCATCACCTCGCTAGAAATCTACATGGACTCACAGTTGGTCGCCAACCAAATAAATGGCGAATACCAATCTTGAGATCCAAACATGATCTTGATCTTGTATGCCGACAAGGTCAGGGAAGAGCTGGCAAATTTTAAAACCATCTCAATTTAGCGGGTGCCCAGAGCCGACAACCCCCTGGCGGACGCGTTGGCTAAACTCGCTACTGCCATCCCGTTAGGGTAAGAGGAAGATATTTGCCTCCAAACCTTGAAAGAGCCAACTGTACTCTCTCCCAAGAAGTTCACGATAGAGCAGTCCATCTCTTAGATGATGCCTATCATCACTTACCTGAACTCTGATGAGCTACCCCTAAGGGAACCCCAGCCCAAGGCATTCTGCCTAAAAGCCTCAAGGTACACCTTGATGGCGGGACAATTGTACAAATGGGGGTATTCCACTCCCTGTTGCACTTCTTAGAAAAAGAGGAAGCAAACACAGGTCCTTCAAGATGCCCACTAAGGCATGTGTGGGAATCACGAAGCGTACAAGGCACTTCTGGCCCGGCTATTCCAAGCAAGCTACTTCTGGCCCCAAATGAAGCAACACTACAAGGACTTCATGCGCAAGTGTGACAACTGCCTGTGGTTCACTATCCTGCACCACTTGCTTCCTGGAAAGTTAGTGCCTATGATATCACCCATCCCCTTTGCAAGGTGGGACATGGACATCATTAGCCCTTTCCCACCAACCCTGGCTTAGAAGCGGTACATACTATGGCAATTGATTACTTCTCCAAATGGGTCGAAGCTGAGGCTATGGCCAACCCAACAACTGATAGAGTTATCTCCATCTGCAAAGGCATTATAACTCGTTATGGGATACTCCAATACATTGTCACAGACAATGGCATCTAGTTCACCTACAAAATATTCAATGAATTTGCACCAACTGGAGTATCCACATATGCTTCACATTCGTGGGACATCCCCAGGCGAACGGATAGGCGAAGGTGACTAATCGCACCATCATTTCAGCGCTAAAACACCGACTAGATTCAGGCAAAGGGAGATGGGCGAATGAGCTGTCGAACGTGCTATGGGGCTACAGGACTTACTAGAGAACTTCCATGGGTCATATACCATTTACCTTGGTATACAGCATGGAAGCTCAGCTGCCTATCGAAACGGTCCTCCCCACCTACAGGACATAACTCTATGGCCCTGCCACCAAAGATGATCAAGTTTGCCTATCCTTAGACCTCATAGTTGAGGTAAGGAATAAGGCTTTAGAAGCATCACTCAAGCATAAAGAAGTGACTGTTGCCGCCTATAATAGGCGGGTCCGCAAGCGGACATTCTCCCAAGGAGACTTAGTCTTTCATAAGTGTGAAGTTTCCATGCCAAGCAAGTCAGGCGAAAAACTAGACGCCCATTGGGAAGGGCCTTACAAGGTTCGCAAAGACAGTCCAGGGACTTCTATGAGTTACAGACCCTAGGCAGCAAAAATATCCCCCGCACTTGGCATGCGAGCAACTTACGTTAGTACCATGTATGAATATAGACAAACAACAAAGACAAAAATTTTCTTTTTCATTCCAAAATAATGTTGCATGTTACATTCCACAAAAATATATATATGGCAACACCAATAAGAAGCTCATGGACTCTCCTCCCAAGCCCCAAAAATGCCACCCTCGGGTGCTCGAGAGAGGCAAAGTGGGCTAATCACCCCTGAAGGGGTGATAATGCTACATTTTATGGTGATAATTCTGGCAATCAGGGTTTATCTTAAGGGTTATATACACGAATATCACATCATAAATGGGCATGGGAGCATTACATGCATCTCACATTGAGATTGCTTATAAACCAGTGATAATGGCCATTTGCACAAATTCATGTCAGAACAGGCCTCAGATGGATTCAGAACGACGAACAGAGTCCAACGGACTCAAAATCGACTAAATCTGACATCCGAAGCTCCCGCAACTTGCTCGAGAAGTTCTGATCAACTTGACCATTGATCTGATGATCAACGGTCCACAGCGTACCACGTGGCACCCGATCGGCTCAACTAGGCCACCGCCCCACCTCTTCCATCACCACAAGATGAATCTCAGCCGTTCGATCTATGATCGAATGGCTGAGAACGGCTCGCAACACCTTCGACGACCCACTGCACACTCTCTTCGTCACCCGCAGGGGTGATCTCAGCCATTCGATCTGTGATCGAACAGCTGAGAACAAATCTCGCACCGCCCATCCAACAGTCGACACACCCGCGCACCCGCCTCCTCTGCGCGACCATCTACCTTCGCAGCTCAGTGGTCTGCTCCTCGACCTTGCACTGAGGGGAGCGAGTTCGAAATGCCCACCACATCCTAAATCCACGTGATCTGATGCACATTCAATTATGGTCGTTCATCTGCGATCGAATGGTGCGGAAGCAGGCAACACGACGCGATCGCGAATGCTCACGCTAGACACGCGTGCAAAGCACTCGTGAGGCGCGATTTGAAGCGCGCACAGCGAGTGATCTCGACTATCCGATCTGCGATCAGACGGTCCTCAACGGCCACACACGAATCACCGAGAAGAAGAAGAACATGCGTGCAAGGGACCAGTGGGCAGAGGGCTACACCAATGGTTTTGGCATGGGTTTAGCGACGTCCCGAACGTCGCTAAAGCCCCTACTTCATTTGGAAAGCCCTTCTTCCTATATAAACCCCTTCAAACTACCCATGCAAAGCATTGATTACACTTGCAAGCCTCCTATCCTACTTCTAGCCATCCTTAGCACCTTTTTGTGATAGCCGGAGCCGACGACGGAGCCCTCCTCCACCACCGTGGACACCTCACCGTCTTTCCTTCTCTCTCTCTCTCTAGCTTAGCTTTACTTTACTTGTGCTTAAGCATTTATCTAGTGTTGTAATTGTAAAACTAAAGTTGCATGTTAAATGATGATGTTCCCTATCTAGTTATTGTCTTTCTTTTTCGTGATTTTTTCTCATCCTGATTTACATGAATGCTGTGCTAAAAAGAACTCTAACCCTACTCTCTCTCTTTCTCTCTCTCTTACTCGCCTTTCTCCCACATTTTCTCGCAAGCCAAACTCACCATTTCCGTGACATCTAAGTGACAGAAAAACCCGATTTCACGCCTTCCTATGTTCGACACTCGGACTCATGTCTAATTCTTTATTTAAAATTGATGCAGCAAACACGAGCTACAACGACCGATTTATACCAACGCATCTGTAACACATCAGTTTTTAGCACCGTTGCTGGGGAGGCAACAAATTTATTTTGCCACTTCCATTCTACATCCATACTCATATCGTCTGACTTATTTTCTCCCTCTACTTGATTGATCGCAGGAACTTGGCACCGAGACGACGAAGGAGCGCGACTTGTGACGACAGGGATGGAGTAAGTGCTATAAGGACCAGATGTGAGTATTTCTTTTCCTGTGGTTGTTTGCTTGCTTTAAAAAAAATCTTAAAAAATTTTAAAATCAGAAAAAAATTGGCGTGGTGAATGATTTCCTGATCCTCATCCTTAACTCATCGCCCAACAAAAAAATACAGTCTAACATTCTTAAAGACTTAATTTTTTTGGAATGTTCTCTTTCTTTTTGTGTGGTGTTTGCAAAGCCACCGTGAATTGACATGGGCCACAGTACTCACACTTAAAATCGACTCATCTGGTAGAAACTGCATGAACACTAAGATAAGCACATTAGGGTTTTAGAGCCTCATCACACTAAAGGAAATATACTCTTACCTATTGTGTGAAAAACTTGGCGTGCACACTTGAAACTTGCCTGAAAACACTAAGACATGTCAACCCTAAAAGACACTAAAGTAAGGACAAATGTTAAAAGACACCACATCTTGAATCCTTGCTTGAAAACCATGTCTTGTTAGGAGCACACACGTCTGAATTAGACAACTAAGAGGCACTACCCCAATTAACGACTTATCACATAACCCGAGCATAAGCACTGCCCTAGCCCCATTAAAACAGAGTAGACGTGTCCTAGGCAAGACTGGGTTAAGTCTCAAGAGGCATGGTTTTGTTTGCTAGGCACTTGGCCTTCATTCCCTTAGTAGAATCTGGTGACTAGGCTGCGGGGAAGTGTCAAACGACTACGGTTGTGGGGTCTACGAAACCGACGGCACAAGCCAAAGGAAGAACCTTTCCCACAATCCCCTCGTAATCAACCTAGCCAGATTAACTTTGAGAAGGGTGGTCCCATGCCTGCAGACTTGATCGTTCCTTTTTAAATTTCTAGGTCCCCTAAGGAATACACTGTAAGGACTAGGCTTGTCTGCTTGGTTGTGCACACACGCTTCTCACATCTGTCTCTCTTCGCATCCCTCCCTCGTTCTTCTCTAGTGTATGCACGGGAGACGATCACTTCATCCCAAGTTATTTATTTTGGGATGGGAAACCAGGAGACTTGATCTTGCTAGAGATATGGCCGAACCTATAGTAGATGAGGTTGAGGACCAACCTCCACCAGATACGATGGCCATCATCCAGACCCAAATCAATGCAAACCATCGGCTTCAGCAACAACAGATCCACACTATCATGCAAGCCATACATCGGTTGCAGAACCCGCAGGGGCAACCACCACCACCTTCGCAGGACCCTCAAGGACAACCACCACTTGATCCACCACAATTCCAGGGCCAACCTAGGCCCCTCTGCGACTTCTACAATCCTTCTACGATTCGAATTGAACCACACCTTAGGGTCCCCGAGGGGGGAGATGATTTTGAGCTGAAACTAAACGTCCTAAGCCTGATTCAGAGCCACTTTCATGGGAGCTGAAATGACGACCCCTTCCAGCACCTAGAGGATCTTGACCGAATCGCCCAGACTGTAAAACCTAGGAACATTAGCCTAGAGATTGTTTTGATCAAGATGTTCCCCTTCTCACTGAGAGACAAAGCATCTCACTGTCTTAGGACTTTAGGAAGACCTATCTCCACTTGGGAGGAACTGAGGCATGCATTCTCAAAGAAATTCTTCTCCATAAGAAAGGCCAATGCCCTTAGAAGAGCCATTACCACCTTTACACTCCAGGGCGGGGAACAGTTCCATGAGGCGTGGGGAGGATTTAACGAATTATTGAGGAAATGCCCATACCATGAGGTTCCGAGGTGGCAATTGGCCCAGATCTTCTATCACGGTCTGGACAACAACCTTTGGAACTTCGTCGATGCCTCATGCGGGGGAAACTTCCTGAACAAAGACGAGGAGAGAGCGTTTGAGCTCTTCGAGTCTATGAGCGAAAATTCGCTCAACAATGCTTCCATGACCCAGTTTAGTCGATCCAGTCAACCCTGTGGTGAGATCTATGAGGTACAAGCAAATTCTAAAACGGTTGACATGGATATCATTGCTAAGAAATTGGATCGAGTGGAATTAGTAGATAAGAAAATAGATGAACTGTTGAACCAAACTAGGAACCCATTACAGACTCTCTCCCTAGCAAAGGGAGCTCACAACATAGACCTAGTTCAGCCACTAAGCCAGATGCACCTGGAACAACCCCTGACCATGTTCCAGGGAGGGACCTTTGCTCCCTCAACCCTTGATTATTCTTTTCCGTCCCCCTCGACACCTTATATCTTTGAAGATGTCCAGGCTATCCAAGGTTAGTCCAAATCTGACCCCTTCTCCAACACCTACTACGGTGGATGGCGTAATCACCCAAACTTTGCCTGAACGAACCAGAAATCGCCTCAATTCCAGAACCAGCCTAGGCCAAACCATCAGCCAAACTCGCCCTCCAATCAGCAAGGTCCACCGGTTATACCCCCTATAACCCAAATAGGGCAGCCCTTCCCCCACAAAACCAAATGGACACCCTGATAAAAATGATGGCTGAAATAAACCAAAAACATCAGGAGGAAATGGCTTTAGTGAAGGGACAGTTGAGCCAGCTGTTGGATTGTAAACAACAGGGATCCTTTCCTTCTCAGCCACAACCGAACCCGCAAAATGTGATTAACAGAGGCCCCAATTCGCAAGGGTTCCAAGGAAATCCCGGGTAGGCCCACATGGTCTAGCCAGCCCCACAAACAGCCCCTAGGTTCGATGCTTCTTCCTCTTCTTCTCAAGGACCAACCCACGATCCCAATGCCTCTGCAAATGCGGTGACCTTGAGAAGTGGCACTAAAACCTAAGAGCCCAAATGGCTGACTCCTCCCAAGACTTCACCCCCTGAAATACCCAACTCTGAAGACGAGCAGGAAAGTCCCAAGGACTTGGAAACAGACCCTATTCACATTCAGACACCATATCCCGAGGCCTTGGAAAAGATAAAGAAGAAGAAAGTTATTGTGGAAAATGAGTCAAGCAAGTTCAGATTAATATCCCACTCCTCGAGGCCGTCAAGCACATCCTGGCTTATGCTAAGTTCTTAAAGGATGCCTGTACGCCGAAGCGTAAGCCACGACCCCAAGCACCTAGGAAGGTTGTTCTCTTAGAGTAAGCCAGTTCTGTGATCTCTAGCAACCTTCCGCTTAAACGAACTGACCTAGGAGCACCCCTGATATCTTGTAATATCGGGACATGACATTTGATAGATCGCTCCTAGACTTAGGTGCTTCAATCAATCTGATCCCAACAACCCTGTATTACCAATTTGGATTTGGAGAGTTGATGCCTACACCTGTGACCATTCAGTTGGCTGATAGATCAGTGAAGACCTCGAAGGGGGTTGTCGAGGATGTGATTGTTTGGGTCAAGGACTTTTATTTCTCGATCGACTTCTTGGCGCTCGACATGGAAGTCCCTGAGCAGCTACAGAACACACCCATCATCCTAGGCAGACCTTTCTTAGCTACGGCTAAGGCAAACATCGATTGTGACACGAGATGCATGGAAATCACCTTCTGAGATAGAAAGATGTAGTTGGATATCATCAGGGCGACCAAGTCTTTTGATTGCGACTAGATTGAGAAGCACGATCCCATGGAACCTCTGGTTGAGGAATGCCTTACCCTTAGTTCCTTAGCTGACCATCAGACCCAACCCTATGACGACTGTTCTGACCCATCCCCGTTTGTGCACGCTGACCTCTGTAGAGCTGATTACCATCAGCAACATCTGTTTGAGGAGATTGATGCTGATCAACTCCCGCCTTTCCCCTATCCGTCAAGTGTTGTTTCACCCACACCCGAGCTGAAGCCGCTACCCAAAAACCTAAAGTACGTCTTCCTTGGACCTGACCAGACCTTCCCGGTGATTATCACCGCCCACCTATCAAAGGATCAGGAACTCAGGTTGACCGCAACCCTATCAGAACATCAGGCTACCATTGGATGGACTATCTCAGATTTGAGAGGAATTAGCCCTACCTATTGCACCCACAAGATTTACCTGGAAGATGGGGCCCGACCTTCTCGTCAGATGCAAAGACGATTAAACCTGAATATGCGGGAGGTCGTCAAGAAGGAAATTATCAAGTGGCTTGATGCTAACATCATTTACCCAATCTCCAATAGCCCCTGGGTGAGCCCCACTCAAGTGGTCCCCAAGAAAGCCGGGCTCACCGTTGCCACCAATGAGCGTGGTGAATCCAGCCCCACCCGCACCACCACTGCATGGCGGGTGTGCATTGATTATAGGAAGCTTAATGAAGCGACCAAGAAAGATCATTTCTCCCTGCCATTCATTGACCAGATTCTTGAGTGATTGGCAAGGCAAAAATATTTTTGCTTCCTGGATGGATATTTAGGATACAACCAAGTCACAATTGCTCCTGAAGATCAAGAGAAGAACACATTAACTTGCCCGTATGGCATGTTCTCATTCCGTCGTATGCCATTCGGGTTATGCAATGCACCCACTACCTTTCAGCATTGCATGCTAGCCATCTTTTCAGAGATGGTAGGTGAATACCTGGAGGTCTTTATGGATGATTTCTCAGTATTTGGGAACTCATTCGACCATTGTTTGAGCAACTTGGAGAAAATCCTGAAACGATGTATCGAGGTTAATCTGGTGTTAAGCTGGGAAAAGAGCAATTTCATGGTTCAAGAAGGAATTGTCCTTGGTCACATCGTATCTCATAGGGGCATTGAGGTGGATCGAGCTAAAGTTGATTTGATTTCCAAACTTTCCCCACCTAGCTCGGTCCAGCAAATCCGCTCATTCCTTGGACATGTTGGCTTCTATAGAAGGTTCATTAAGGACTTCTCCAAGATCTCGAAACCCTTGACAGACCTTCTGGCCAATGACACCCTCTTCCACATGACACTTGATTGCATCCCGGCTTATCACACTCTCAAGGAATCAGTCTCCACCGCACCTATGTTACAGCCCCCAGACTAGTCCTAGAATTTTGAGATCATGTGTAATGCATCAAACTTTGCCATCGGTGCAGTCCTGGGACAAAGACAAGATAAGAAGCCTGTAGTGATCTACTACGCAAGCAAGACATTGGACAAGGCCCAATGGAATTATATGGTTACAGAGAAAGAACTGCTCACCGTAATTTTTAGACTCGAAAAGTTTCGATCTTACCTTTTGGGATCCCACGTGACCATCTATACAGACCACTCGGCCATTCGGCATTTGTTGGCCAAGAAAGACGCTAAACCCAAGTTCATCAGATGGATCCTACTCCTGCAGGAATTTGACCTGGAAATTTGTGACAAAGCCGGGTCCAAGAATGTTGTGGCCGATCACCTGTCCAGACTCCACCCAGACCACATTGTGCCCTCCTTGCCCTTGACTGATACCTCTCCTGATGAACAAATTCTGGCTGTGCATGAAAGGAAACTACCTTAATATGCCGACTTCGTCAACTATCTGGTAGTAGGACAGACCTCGCACAGCTGGTCCAAACAACAACGGGATAAGTTCTTGGTTGAAGCCAAACATTATTTCTAGGATGATCACGTGCTGTTTCGCCTCTGTGCCGACCAAATTATCAGGAGGTGTATTCCAGAGGAAGAAGTTCGAAGTGTGCTCTCCTTTTGTCATGACCAAGCTTGTGGTGGCCACTTTTCGGGGAAGAAGATGGCTGCAAAGGTTTTGCAGTCTGGATTTTACTGGCCTTCCTTATTCAAGGATGCACACAACTTTGCTAAGACTTACTCTCGTTGCCAAACTTTGGGGACCATGACCAGAAAAGACATGATGCCCCTCCAGCCCATTTTGATTGTTGAGATCTTCGACGTTTGGGGGATCGATTTCATGGGCCCCTTCCCACCATCCAACGGCTTTGAGTACATCTTAGTCTCAGTAGACTATGTCTCAAAATGGATTGAAGCCGTCGTCACCCGTCGATGCGATCATAAGGCTGTCATGGACTTTGTTAAGCAAAAATATCTTTTCTCTGTTTGGAATACCGAAGGCCATGATCAGTGATGGTGGAAGTCACTTTGTCCACGCCCAGTTCCGTGCCCTACTCAGAAAATACGGGGTTACTCACCGCATTGCCACCCCATATCACCCACAAACCAATGGGCAGACTGAGGTCTCCAACAAGCAGATCAAGAATATTCTGCAAAAGACCGTGAGACCTGACAGGAAGGATTGGTCCACACGATTGGATGATGCCCGGTGGGCATACAGGACCGCTTTCAAGACCCCGATAGGCATGTCACCCTATCGCCTGGTCTTTGGCAAAGCTTGCCACCTTCCTATCGAGTTGGAACACCGAGCTTACTAGGCCGTTAAGCAATGTAACATGGATTCTCAGTTAGCCGGTGCACAGATGACGCTCCAACTCTCCGAGCTTGAGGAAATTCGTCAGGACGCCTTTGAGAATAGTCGGCTTTACAAGGAAAAGATGAAAGCCGTCCACGACCGACTCAACCATAGAAAGACCTTCGAGCCCAACCAGCAAGTCTGGCTTTTTGACTCCCGACTCAAACACTTTCCTGGGAAGCTCAAATCCAAGTGGATAGGACCATATCAGGTAGTCAAACCCTTTTCCAATGGGGTAGTTGAAATTGCAGATCCGAATACTGGGCACACTTTCACGGTAAGCGGTCAAAGATTAAAGCACTTCCTTGGCCAGGTTCCCCCAAAGGAGGTTCTCACCCTCATTGAGGGTTGACACGAAGCATCACCCAGCTGGAGGCATTAAACTCAGTGCTTCCTGTAAGGCAACCCAATAGATTCAGACTGATCAGGTATACTACATTACTCAGGTGATTTCTTTCTGAACCCCCGTTGCATCAATTTATTTGTCAATGAGGACATTGTCCAACTTAAGTATGGGTGGGGTGGTAATTTGCATGTCCTGAGTTCATTTTATCAGTATGAATAAAAAAAATGATGAATTTAGGAAGAAAAACTTAGGCATTAGGAACTTGTCAACAGTGGGAAATAATACAAAAAAAACCTGAACACTTAGACTTTTCAGGCCTTCAGGCTTAATCAACTCTGGTGTCTGTTAAAATATGGATTTAGCTTCGAATCCTTGCAACCTTAATTTATTTCAATCTACCAATAAAATAGGGTGATAAGTATACGACTTATCAACCCACCCTCCGACTTGAAGGGACTTTTAGTCTAAGAATCTACACATATTTTTGCACTGACTCACTCCTTGGAGATTCTGACAGAAATTAGGTAGCTAATGAACCTTCTAGGGTGATATGGCTGGCAAGTTGTTGTCGGTAGCAGCCCATTAGCCGGTTGTCCAGAGCCCAGCCACAGGACCACTTTCCTCTTATTGCCTCTAGGTAAATTTGAGATAAAAAAAATATATATAGAAAGGAAGAAAAAAAGAATAAAATAAGCCACACTTCACTACAAGAGTATGGCTGGCAAGTAGTCGTAGGTAACAACCCATTGGCCGGTTGTCTAAAGCTCAGCTCACTAAAATGCACAAAAAGATCCAAACACTTAAGGAAGAAGCGAGGAAGTAGAGCAATCCGAGGAGATATACACTGAAAAAACCCTTGTATTGACCCCAAATAAAAAAAAAGTAGGGAGAAAGCTACCGATCGGACAGATACACCTTAAGGCAAAACACTTCCTTTTTCGGTCACCTAGGGGCGTAGAAACCCGAAGTCTATCTAAATTACTGTTGAGTGAGTCTATCACGATCTTCACACCAAAATGCTTATCACTTAGAGTCTTTTTCGAGTTTTGGGTGAGTTGAGTAGCTATAAAAAGTTACCAACACACTCTCAACTCCAAAAATCTAAAAAATGAGAAAAGATGAAAAAGAAAAATATATATGTATGCCTTAAAGCAAGGATTCAAGCGATTCACATTTTGGCAGACACTCGGGCGCTGTTTAGTCTCTGTAGATCAGGATTTTAGTATATTTTCTCTTGTTGACAAGTAACAAAATGTCTGAGTAATCAATTCCTGAATTCTGACTGAGAATAATGGCTAGGATGAAGAATAAGAACACGAGCGCAAGGGACCGGAGGGCAGGGGGCTACATCGACGGTTTTGGCATGGGTTTAGCGACGTCCCAGACGTCTTTAAAGCTCCTACTTCATTTGGAAAGCCCTTCTTCCTATATAAACCCCTTCCAACTACTCATGTAAAGCATTGATTACACTTGCAAGCCTCATATCCTACTCCTAGCCATCCTTAGCACCTTTTTGTGATAGCTGGAGTCGACGAGCCACCGACGGAGCCCTCCTCCACCTTCGTGGCCGCCTCGCTGTCTTCTCTTTCGCTAATCATCCCAGAGCTCCACCAAGACCCTTACCCCCGTGGAGCTCCACCTATAGTACGATTGGTTGAAGATGCTGTCGGTGGCGACCACCTCTTGCGCCAGCAAGGTGAACACACTAAGGGAAGTCAACGGGGTTGAGAAGCCAACACTACCCACCATACGAGTCACCTCCAAAGTTGCCCCCAGCAGGGAATCGCTCAAGGTGATTGATCGATCAATTTTCTCTTTAAAATAATTTTTGCTCAAGAGAATAAGTGGTCAAAGTAGAAATTGAGCGGCGGAAAACCAATCATCAATAATTTAAATAAATCACTCAAAGAAGAGCGGGTCATATCCATAGGGAGGCACAATTTCATGAAAATCATAGACATATATTATTCCAGTCATAGATGCAAAGTCTGTATCAAAATTTGATACGCAATAAAGAGATAAGGAAGAATCAGAATTTTGCGAGAGTATAAGGGTTCAGCCACAATTTTCACCATCATAAAAATAATATGAAAAATAAAAATCAAATTGGTGGAAATGGCAAGTAGATGTAATTACTAATGAATCCCAAAATAGGGGAAATTGTTCCCTTGTGTGCACGCGAAGAGGACTGAACGGCGAGAGGTGTGGTTGCATGAGGAAATCGCCAGTGAAAAGGGCTACGCGTGGGTGGTCGTGGCATGGTTGTTGGTGGGCGGGGGTGGCCAGTCAGGGGTGATGAAGCTCGCCGGTGAGGAGGTCTACAAAAGGTGAACAGTGGCCATATGCACTGTAGCGCAAGGTCAAGGATGGTCCAAAGCTTGAGGGGAGATGATGGTGTCGACGGTGCGTAGACAAGAGGGTGAAGGGACCGGCTACGCGTCGAGGATCAGTGTGGAGTTTTGGGTTCCTCTTCTTCTCTGTCAGCGGAGGAGAAGAAGAAGAGAGGTTAAGCGTGTGGACTGTGGCTGCGCTTCCCAAATGCACGATTGGTCACACGAGGATGCGGCCAGCGATCCCGTGGTGGTTGCTTGCGCATGAGGGGGGTGAACGGCGAGAGTGCTATTGGAGGCGAAGGAGGAGCCGGCAATAGGCAGCTCTGTTGCTGCCGCACTTGGAGTGGCCATGACGATGTGAGGGCATGCGCAAGGGTGCACGCGAGCTAGCTACACGTGCGTGCATGGCCAGCGTGGCAGAGGGCGACGTCGATGGGGGGTCAATTGACGTCGAGAAACGCGTTAGGTTAATGCGATCGTTGTAGCATGCGCTTACGACATCAATTTTTATTAAAATAATCGAACGTAAGACCGAGTGTCGAACAAAGGGAGGTAAGAAATCAAATCACTTATTTGCTTTAATGTCACAAAATACGTCATTTGGTTTGCTTGTGAAAAAGAGAGAGCGAGAGAGAAAGAGGGAGAGAGAGTAGGGTTAGAAATACATGATAACGGTGATTGCTAATCTACACGCAAAAGACATGATAGAACAAGGTCACATTAAAATCATAAAATATCATGAATCAAATGAGACAACAATGATAGAAAAGATCGTCTTACAACTACCAACACTAATGCTAGATGAATGCTTTAAGAAATGTAAACATTAAGCTAAGGAAAACTGGAGAATAAATGCGACAAATGGAGCATTGAGACAGCCATGGTGGTGGGTGGGCTTCTGTCGGCAGCACGACAGCTCCAGGACCTCGCTTGAAGCTCTACGGAGGTGGTAGAGTTGGTTGGTAGAAGATGCCCAAAAGTGGAGATGGGCCCTTTTATAATGGAGGAAAAGGGCCAAAATCCATTCTTGGGTCAACAGCAACATCCAAGCCGTCACTAAAACTCCGCCTCAAACGTCGTTGAAGATCAGCTCATGCACGCCCTTCACGCATGTGCTCCACTACGCTGGCATGCGCTCCACGTGCCAGTGTCATGAGCAATGTGCTGGCTCTGCACATGTACGCTGCTGGCTACTGCTGTGGTACGCTGCGCATGTGCGCCATGTGCGCATGCTCCGCACTGTGTGTGAGGATGCTGCTCCTGCTACCTCAATTAGAGAATTTAAGGGGGTGGCAGGTTTCGAACCCACGACCTCCCCTTTGCCAAAGGGGTCAAGACCACCATGCTATCCCTCCTTTTGTGTTAAGAAGATGAATTCTTTACTCTGACTGGGGAAGGTGGCGTGGCCTCTCCATGGCTGTTGGATCTTGATCCAAAGACCCTGATCTGATGAGTATTTAAGAGAGGGAGGTGACAGCGGCCCTTGGGCAGCTTGGATGATGCCACGTGGCATCATCTGGGCTGTCCATCTTCAAATGCATCTTGAAAGTGCTACAGATATCGGATTGGACCGATTTTCATTCCATTGATCCGTCTATATGGTTAGATTCTTCATTTGAAGCTCCAAAATATATCATCCTGTCTCCTAGCTACAATAACATACAAATTACTATGTAATTTAAACAAATTATCCTAAATGCAATATGATAAAAGTTATGCATTATTCATAATGCTAAATGCAATGTTATGCTTAGGAATTAACATAAGTAGGCATTTTATCATGAATAAATACATATTTATCATACCCTCATGCCTATCTTTTGTTAGTCTCTAGCAAATTCAACCTAAATGCTATCTACAACTAGAACTAGGAATTGATAACTTGCAGAGACTCAACAGCGCCCAGGTTGCCTGCCAAAATGCAGACCGCCCGAGTACTCTCCTTATTCTATATAAAAGCAAATATATTTTTTATTTTTTCATCTTTTCTAATTTTTTTTGGATTTTCTTTTTAGAGTTGAGGATTTTGAGGTAACTTTTTACTACTACCCAACCCACCCAAGACTCGAAAAGGACTCTAAATACTAAGCATCTTATTGTAAAAGTGATAGACTCACTCAACGGCAATTAAAACTGGCTTCGGGTTTCTACGCCCCTAGGTGACTTGAAAGAGAAAATGTTGCCTAAAGGTATATCTATCTGACCAGTAGCTTTCTCCCTACTTTTTATTTTTGTGGGATCAACACAAGTGAGAACCCAGTGTATATCTCCCCAGATTATGCTACTTCCTCGCTTCTTCCTTAAGTGTTTTGGAATTCTTGTGCATTTTATGGCTGAATTTAGACAATCGGCCAATGGGCTGTTACCCACGACAACTTGTCAGCCATACTCGTGTGGTGAAGTATGGCTTATTTCTTTTTTTCTTTTCTCCTTTTTCTATTTTTCTACTTCACTTTTTTTTTTTTAAGTAGGTAGCTTTCCTGATCTAAGATTTATCTAAAAGCGATAGTAAAAGGGAATGGTCTTGTGGCTGGGCTCTGGACAACTAGCCAATGAGTTGTTACCCACGACAACTTACTAGCCATATCACCCTAGAAGGTTCATTAGCTATCCAATTTCCATTAGAACTGCCGATAAGTGAGTCAGTGCAAAACGTGTGTAAATGCTTAGACTAAAAATCCTCCCAAATCAGAGGGTGGGTTGATAAGTCGTATAATTATCACCCTACTTTATTGACCTGATTAATATAAATTATGGTTGCGAGAACTCGAGACCAAGTCCACATTTCAGTAGACACTCAGACTAATTAAGTCTAAAGACCTGAAGAGTCTAAGCATTCAAGTCCCTAACGTATCATTTTCTAAAGTTGACAAGCTCCTAATACCTAAGTTTTCTTTTCCTAAATTATTTTTATTTTTATTTTTATTTTTTATTATTATTTTTATTTTTTTTATGGCTAAAAAGAAATAAAAATTAATTCAAGTTAATAATTTTTGTACTCAGATCATGAGAATTATGACCCCCCCATGCCTATCTTAGACAATGTCCTCGTTGGAATTTAAATGTATGCAAGAGGGCAAGGAAAGAAATCACCTGAGTTGTAATTGTGTATCCGGTCAGCTTGAAACCTCTAGGTTGCCTCCTAGGAAGCGCTGAGTTTATTGCCACATGCTAAGCTTCGTACTTTTAGCTAGGCAAAGACTTAATCAGGTGGCTCAATACTTGTAGAAGATAGGGTTATCAAAACTAATATGAAAATGTGCTCGTCTTCTCCAAGAATCATTGGTCCACAACTATGGACCAACTGATGGTGTATCCCTACACCAAGGAGTCTCTCTACAGCCAACTGTGGAATAGGGACAAAGAATGGAGTGTAATCGGAATGCGAGTCATGATGCCAATTTTGTCCATTGATTCTGTTCCATAGTTCAATGAGAGGTTGTCGAGGAAGTGGATTGATATGAAAATCAACATGCATGTTAGCAACAGAGTTTGGATCATAGGGGTCTTCATAATTAATATCGACAATCATGCTCTCCCCAAGCCCTATATTATATGAGGGTACATGTGAGATTTGCAACTCTGTAAAGAGGTCGCTAAAATCCTCATCAAAAATCATCCCGTCCTCATTAGTACTAATCTCATATTCATCGGAATCTATCTCAGTCTTTGAGTCTAGCCATCCATTAAATTGACTAGGATTATGAGTAAATCCCCAATTCATTCCACTCAATATTTCACCCTCATATGTATTAGACTCCCTTCATTAGGTGGTATTTCCATTTCCCTACATAAATCTTCAGAGGTATCCCCCAATAATCAAAATCAGAGTCAAGATGAAAGAATGCAAACTCAAGGTTTCCTTCATCACCTTGGTAGGTGGGAGGAGAATAATGTGAATCATACAATGTCGAAGTGAAAACGAATTCGCTTCTCAAAGGACGTGACTCGGGCAGAGCAATCATGTCAACTTCAGATTCATTAAGGCACATGTGATTATCATAATCCTTGGCCAAAACCATCTTCGTACTACTTAGGTGGGCCTGACTAGAGATGTCCAAGTCAATAATCACATGGTAACCAACCTGCCTTTGCTTAAATTCCCCCAGATTATTTAGGACATCCAAATCTTGATTGTCCTGTGAATCCTTTCCTTGAGAAGGCTCATGATTGATTGGATCCTCAAAATGATTGCATTTCAGGGCTTTCCTCCAGATCTATGTTCGTAAGTGGATTTCCTTCCATAATTCCAGATTGGTAATTAGTGTTGGGGTTATCAACCTTTTCCTCATCACTTTCATAAATGGGGTAGTCTAAAGCTAGTTGAGTCCGGTAGTTCTCTAAGGAATTCACTGTCAAGCATTCTTCAACCAAGGTATCCATGGGATCGCATTCCTCGATCCAACCGCAATTAAAAAACTTGGTTGCCTTGAAGATATCCAATTGCATTTTCTTGTCTCCAAAGGTAATTTCCATACATCCCGTGTCACAATCAATGTTAGCATTGGCCGTAGCCAAAAAGGGTTTGCCTAGGATGATGGGCGTGTTTTGTGATTGTTCGAGGACTTCCATGTCAAGGACTAAGAAGTCAACCGGGAAGTAGAAGTTTTTAACCCGAACAATTATATCCTTGACTACCCCTTTTAGGGTTTTCATAGATTGGTCAGCTAGTTGAATAGTCACAGATATAAGCTTTAGTTCTCCAAATTCGAACTGGTTATAAGGGGAAGTTGGGATTAAGTTAATTGAAGCACCTAAGTTTAGGAGTGCTCTGTCAAAAGTAATGTCACCAATATTACAGGAGATCAAAGGTACTCCGAGGTCAATCCTTTTAGGAGGTAGGCTACTCAATATCATCGAACTAGCTTGCTCAGATAGCACTACCTTCCTAGGTGATTGGGTTCTTAGCTTACGCTTGGGTGTGCACACATCCTTCAAAAACTTTACGTAAGATGGGATATGCTTGATTGCTTTGAGGAGGAGTATATTGATTTGTACTTGTTTGAAAATCTCTAGCAACTCCTCGTTCTCAGCCACATTTCTCTTCTTTACCTTATCAAGTCTTCAGGGTATGAGATTTGGGCTTGAACCGGGTCAGGTTCTCAATCCTTGGGTTCCTCCTGCTCATCCTCAGAATCATTTATCTCAGTTAGTGGAGTCACGGGAGGGGTCGACCATTTGGGGTCTTGGGTTTGAGTGCCGCTTCTCAAAGTAATAGCATTAGCTAAGACATTAGAACCAGGGTTAGGTCCTTGAGAAGAAGAAGCAGCAAACCCAGGGGGTGTCTGTGGAGCTTGTGAATTCATATGGGCTTGCCCCTGATTTGGTTGGAACCCTTGAGGATTGTGGCCTCTATTCATTACATTCCTAAGGTTCAGTTGTGGCTGAGAAGGAAGGGACCCTTGTTGTTTGTTATCCAACAGCTAGCTCAATTGTCCCTTCACTAAAGCCATCTCCTCCTGATGTTTCTGATTCATATCAGCCACCATTTTGATCAGAGTGTCCATTTGGTTTTGTTGTGTAGGAGCCGCCCTATTCTGGTTATAGGATGGTCTAGCAGGTGGACCTTGCTGATAGGAGGGAGGGTTTGGCCTAAGTTGGTTCTGGAATTAATTTGGTTTTTGGTTCAACCAGGAAAAATTAAGGTGGTTGCACCATCCAAGGTTGTAAGTGTTGGAGAAAGGGTCAGGCTTAGAATATCCCTGGATGACATGAGCATCTTCAAAGGTAGAAGGTGCCGAAGAGTTGTTCCAAGAACATGGTCAGGGGTTGTTCCAGGTGCACTTGGTTCATAGACTGAACCATGTCGATATTGTGTGCTCCCTTCGCTAGGGAGAAGTTCTGCAATGGGGTTCGAGATTGGTTCAATAGCTCTGTTTATGCGTGAAATCGATGTTTTAAGAGATACAATCATCGTAGCAAGTTGAAATCGCTCGAAAATACTTAAACTTTATAACTCGCAAGTACGAGGTCATTCACTAGGAGCAATAATGGCAATTCATTCTCATAGATCACAATTCTAAGTAAAATATAAGCAATTAAGACCAAAAGAATAATCAAGAAAGGTATATTAATAAAATCAAGTATCAATGTGCAAAAAGATTAGAGTAAAATGGTGATTTGAATCACCAAATTACCCTTTAAGTTCAAGCTTCACAATTATTCAAATATATGAACAGTAATCAGAATCAAATCAAATGCCAAGTATTAGATGTAAGAAATTATCCCAGACGACTTAAGTGTTTAGGAGGAGCAACTTCAACAGAGAGGCAAAGGCCTCTTCTTCCTTCCTTCAAGCCTCAAGAGATGCAAGGTACAACACCAATTAGAGTCATGAAAGCCTCCCAGTAGCTAAGTATAGAGAGGGCAGGAGCAAGGAGCAAAACCCTCCCCTCGCTCTCCTTCTCTTCTCTCTCAGACCCGTGTAATCGGGTCTCAATCGGGTTATCGGGTCGAGTACAGGGACCAGAGCTATCGGGTGTGCGGGTAACCGAGGAGTGAGTGGGTGTGAGTGAAGAGGGACCCGACACCTCGTGACTAGGCAAGGGGTCCTGAGCACAAATCCAACTTATGTGTTGCAACTGCGTTGTGTTCCCACGATGTGGCACTAAAGCCACTGCTCTTTTCTCGCGTGCACCAACAGCAGGTCGATCTCTCAATTATGAGTGAGGAAGGCAACAACTTCTCCAATTGTCGACCTGGGTGTACTCCTGGAAGGTGTTCGCCTGACCTGGATGAGCAGGCAAGGTTGAATGCTGCTGAAGCACAGCTCCAAGGTTGCGCGAAGAAGCTCTATTAATGGCGACCGAGGGCGAACACTTGCAAAAATGAAAACGGCCTATCGGCCACGTCAGAAATGCTTAGGATGATCGTGCGTGCCGTGAAGGTGGTTGTAGAGGGATGGCAAAGGCGGAATATGGAGGCAAAAGGGTGAGGTGTTCAGTGGATCGATTGGCACAGCAATCCCTTTAATTTCTTGAGGGGTTTGCTCTCGTGGACACTGCGGAGGTGTAGGAGCCAGAGGTGCGTGGTTTGGTGGCTTGTAGTGATTTGTCAAGGTTGCTGAAGGTATGCCAGAGACTTGGAAGATGACGGTGGAGCAGGCGAGATTGTGATCGAAACCGAAGCCTGGAGGTGCTGGGGTGATCAGTCGATGAAGAGGAGTCGAGAAGAGGTGCTAGTGGACGAGGAGGATACAGAGGAGGCACCAGCTATGATAAGCCAGCACCGGAGAAGAAGAACACTCTGGGAGGGAGAATGATGACGAGGAGGAGGTTGGAGAGTGTCGCGCCAGTATTGCACGATGCAGAATGAAGAGGGGAAGAAGCACCAGCCGCCTATTGTGCGTGGCAGCCGACGAAGTGATCGAAGGAGGACGATCGCTGGAGCAAAGCTTGGAGTAGGCCAGAGAGGGAGAAGGGAAGAGGTTTGTGGCCTAAAAACTTGCTAAGTTCAGTAGGCAGAAGTTCCAGAGCTTAAATAGAGCTCCAAAGAGGGCCCAAGATCAGGAAAGAGCTCTGATTTGCTCTTTAGGAAATCAAGAAGAACCTATTGATTTCGTGCGTTCGAATGCATGAAACAAAGGGTTATAGGAATTAGGAACTGTCCCAATAAGTTTGTCAAAGTGTGAACATCAATCCCACTAAATTTAGTGGGATTGGATGAAGATTTGATTGCGTTTTAGGAAGGTCAAAGTCAACCTGGAGGTCTGTTGACCTCTAATGGTGGTAGGGCCCTATTTGTGAAGAAGACAAGAAGCTTGGGGGGCTTTATGCAATTAATTCAAAAGGTAGGGGCCTTTATGAAAGAAGAAGAGTCTGATTGGACCAAAATGCAAACTAAGTCGAGATGATCTCTGATTGGGCTCAAATTTTGCCACAAACCTAATTTGGACCCAAGGAATATGATGGTGAAGTTAAATTTTGGTTTTGACCAAGTTTGACTAGAACATTTATGTAGAAATCTAAATTAGGACAACTTTCTATCTGAGACTCTGTTTTGGGGTAAAATGGGTTCCAAAAGTCAAATCAAAGGTATCAAACCTTATAAAATATTTTTTCATGATTTTTATAAGGTTTAGATGGAATTTATTCTGATCAGAACCTTTGTTATTTAAGCGGGTCTGAAATTAGGATTTTGGGTTACTGTTAATTCTCAAAAAACGCAAAAACTCGTTTCTTTCTACATGGACTCATTTGATTTTAATGTTCTTTTGACCTTTAATTCACCCCTAACCAACCCCTTCGTTATTCTGTGTTCATGATATGCTGTTAAAATTACAGAATTAATCTTGGTTTTTTATTCTCTTCTCAAAACATAATATGGTGGAGATATAACCCTCAGATAAATATGTAGGAGCTTTTATCTTTTATTCCATACTAAAATGGGCTAGTTAGGGCTTATGATAATGTTCCCATCAAGCTCGTCAATTTTCTTGTCCACCAATTCAACCCGATCTAAGTCTTCCAGGTGTTGTAAAGGGTCTTCATTTGAGCTCCGATGGAAATGGCTTTGAATCAAGCTAAGGACATTGGGTTTTAGCTCAAAACCATCTCCCACTTCGAGCACCCTAAGGTATGGTTCAACACGGATGGCAGATGGATCGTAGAAATCATGGAGTCCTTGGTTGGCCTTAAGGGGTTGTGGTGGGTTAGGTGGGTTTAGTGGGGGTTGCCCTTGAGAGTTCTGCCCTTAAGGATTCTGCCCTTGAGCGTTCTACAGTCGGTGTATGGCTTGCATGATGGTATGGATCTGTTGTTGCTGAAGTTGGTCGTTGGATGTAATATGAGTCTGAATCATGGCCATAGCATCGAGTTGGGGTTGGTCCTCAACCTCCTCAACTCTTGGGTTAGCCATTTCCTCAGTCTTACCCCTTGAAAAATCAAGTCTCCTCCTAGTTTCTCTATCTAAAGCAACCAATTCAAGATGAAGTGATCGCCTTCCGTGCATACACTAGAGAAGAACAAGGACGGATGCAAAGGGAAACAAATGCGAGAATGGTGTGTGCACAACCAAGCAAACAAATCTAGGCCCTATAGTGTAGACCTAGGTGACCTACACTTCAGAAGTAAATTCCGACCACATGATGAATTTGGTGTTGTCCTTACTCCCGAAGGTGGTAAAGTTGGGAAGGCCAACCAAGGGGAGAGTGTCATGACGGCCACTAATTATGCCAAACCCCTGCTTACTTAAGTTGTTTGACAATCGAGCATCCCAACTTAGCACCTTTTGAGCAAGCAAACGTCACTAATTCGCAATGCGTTTAGGAAAAATACCCTGAAACAGACTCAATGAATCCTAGAGCCAATGTCTATTCAATTTTAATTTAGGGCTAGGTCAATGTTCAATCAGTAAATCACATTTCAAAAGATTATTTAGTTGTAGTATAGCCCAAAAATGAGTCGACAAATAAATTTATAAAGACTGGTGAGTACTGGGTCGTTCGCAGGGAGGCAATCTCGATTTTAACAAAAGTTTTTCAATAAAACTAGCTCTAACAGGTATTTTTATATGTATATATGTATAAAGAGGCATCAGATATCCATAAGATCAAATTTCATTGCATTGATAAAGAGTTTTTCATAGTAGAAATTGCTATGCAAAAAGTAGAGACAGATAGATAGAAAGAGAGAGAGAGAGAGGAGGTAGAGAGACGACACCGCTTGTAGGATGTTTGTGTGAGATGCGGCAACACCTCAGATCCAAAGTGCCGGGACGAAGGTCGAAGCGGAGTTGCAGAGGGAAAGCTTGGTCTAGAGATATTAAGAGAGTTGTATGAAGTTGATATGAAGTTGATAATCCATCCAAGGGGGCTTTGTTCTTCTTTTATAGCTCTTATGGAGGGAAAAAATGGCATTTTGGCCCTCCATCTCATGCAACAACCTTAGGCCAATTAGATCCGTCGATCAGGAGATCAACGGACCTAATTAGGCCTCAAAACACCTTCAAAATCCTTCTCTATGCTCGAATTTAACCTCATGCTGACACGTGGCACACTCTATGTCATCGGATGGCCATTGGACAATCCAGATCTCTCCTCATGCACATGCTTCACTTCACTTCGCCGCTCGCCTTCGCTGAGCGCCTCAACGTCAGCTATCCGATCTCTCAAACGCACGCTCATCTCTTCTGTTTCGAAGAAGCACGTGGGATCACGCGTTAAATGCGCGATGGATCCAGCGTTCGGTCGCAATCCACTCTAGTTTCGCCACGTGGTTGCATCACAACTCTCCGCTCGACATCTGACAGCCCAATTTCCTCTACTTGCACGCCCCTCTTGATTTCACACAAGGTGCGGTTCGATCAGGTGCCCATTGCTTTGTGGAGAGGGCGCTAACCAATGCGCCATTCCTATTGTTTGTTGCATTTTTGTTTTGAAGACGCACGCTCTCGCCCGTTGGATGAACCGTTGGATGAAGATTCAACAGTTGAGAGTCACTCTTTGATGAAGAGTAGGTGGACAGTTGACGTGGCGCGTTCGTGACTGTTGGACGGAGATCCAATGGTCCTCAGCGTGCGGTAAAGAACCTTCACAGATGGGGCGGCGATGCGAGGTCCGTTGTGACGGCGCCACGTGGTGCCATCATGTCCGTCCATCTTCTTTTCTTTGTATCTGGTGATGTAGACCTCAGATCGAGTTGATTTTTGCGCCGTTAGACTGCGATCGTTGATTCAGATCCATCCATGCGGTTGGATCTTTCATCTAAGGCTCGGATCTTTGCCCGCTGGCTCCGTGGTCTCTGTTCTTCTGTGGACTACACACGATACTCTGGTTGTCTGATCGAGACGATTTCAGAAGCGTTGGATTCCCGTCATCGTCCTGATCAGATCTGTCCGATCTGATCGGTCATCCGTAGCTTCGAATCATCTGCGATTAAAATCATCTCTCATTAGTACATAAAATGACAATTTTATTTATGCAGCTAATCAAACTAACCATTATGCAAATTACGATGCTTATGCATGCATTGTCCCTAAGTTATGCTAGAAGCCAGCTTAATTCAAGTGTTTTTGGTTGCATGATTGCTATGCAATCAGCCAGTGCTTGTGCTCAGGGATTAAGTAAGGACGTTAGGGGGGGTTGATGCCCTTAAAAATTCCAGTTGAGCTGTGTGCATAATCGGGTGCAAGGACCCAATACCAAAACAAGTATTCTTTATCAAGCAAGATTGTGATGAACGACTTTTAAAATTTAAACCTTGCTTTATTGGATTTTAGGATTCCACTTGTTTACAGATTCAAATAAGGCACAAAGAAGTAATCACATGGTTGGTTAAGATTGATTTTCTTTAGGGCCTTTTGTGTGACTATGAAGTTAAAAGCACCCTAGTGTGGAAGATCCTAGGACGTGCAACTTCTAATGAATCTTTTTTAGACTTTTTCAAGAAGGATCCAATTAAAGCAACAAATGACCCTATCCTGATCAAAATCGAACGAGCTTTTCAACAAAATCAATTTCAAAATTTTTAGAGGATGATAGACCACCCAAATTCACATTTTTCCAAGAGGGGGTCAATCTGTCCAGAACCTCTAGATCAGTGCGCAAGTTTAGGAATTGAATCAGAACAAGCATTAATATTTTTCAAATGCAAAAATAGTCTTCATAAGGAATGTAAAGAATTTTAACAGCTTTCCATAAATATAAATTTCTTGCAAATCCAAGCTACGTGGAGTTCGTAGCAATAGAAACAACCTACAGGTCTCCAGAAATCAAGGCAACCTTGCGCACTTTTAGTAGAGAATTTTTCATGGCCAAACCACAAAGAGTTTGGCTTTGAAATATTAAGTGGAGTTCGCCAACTAAAAGGAGCACCTCTGATATTTCTAAGAATTTTTAGAGGTGTTAAGGATCCTCTAATTGTGTGCTCAACCCAATCTAGAAAATAGTGCTGCGAAATTAACGGGTTGAGAACTTAGTGGTGGTGTTTCCATCGACAAACACAAGAGAGGCTTTTTTAGAGCACCACCACTTAGATCTTTTCCTTGGTCCATAGATGAAGGGTTACCTTTAGATCGTAGGAAGACAAGATATCAAACCTTTGGGTTGATGGCGGTCTTCTCTTGCGCTTCCTTTGATCCAATCTGATCCACTCTCCTTTCGTTGCCGATGTACGAGATTCCTGCAACCAATAAGAAGAAAGAAAGGCAAGTTAGATAACATAAGTATGAATAATGCCCAAGGAAATAAAAGCGAATAAAAGATCCGTTACCTTCCCAGCAACGGTGCCAAAAACTGACGTCAGGAAACGCGTTAGGTTAATGCGTTCATTGTAGCATGCGCTTTCGACATCAATTTTAATTAAAATAATAGAACATGAGATCGAGTGTCAAACATAGGGAGGCAAGAAATTGGATCACTTAATCGCTTTAGTGTCACAAAATACGTTGTTTGGTTTTCTTGCGAAAAAGAGAGAGAGCGAGAGAGAGGGGGAGAGAGAGAGGGTGGGCAGGGTTAAAAACCCATGATAACGGTGATTGCTAATCTACACGCAAAACTCATGATAGAACAAGGTCACATTAAAACCATAAAATATCATGAATCGAATGAGACAACAATGATAGGAAAAATTGTCTCACAACTACCAACACTAATGCTAGATGAATGCTTAAAGAAATGTAAACATTAAGCTAAGGAAAACTAGAGAATAAATGTGACAAATGAAGCATTAAGACAACCACGGTGGTGGGTGGGCTTCCGTCGGCGGCTCAACAGCTCCGGGACCTTGCTTGAAGCTCGATGGAGGTGGTAGAGTTGCTTGGTAGAAGATGCCCAAAAGTGGAGGAGGATGGGTCCTTTTATAATGGAGGAAAATGGCCAAAATCCAATCTTGGGTCAACAGCAACATCCAGGCCATTGCTAAAACTTTGCCTCAAACGTCGCTAAAGACCGGCTCACGCACACCCTTCACGCACACCCTTCGCTACGCTGGCACACGCTCCACGTGCCCGTGTCACACGCGATGTGCTGGCTCCATGCTGCACTGCACCCGCCCTTCGCGAGCAAGAGCTGCTGGCTGCTGCTGTGGTACGCTGTGCCACGCTGTGCATACGCGTGCTGTTGCTAACCCCTCAATTAAGGAATTGTGGGGGGTGGCGGGTTTTGAACTTGTGACCTCCCCTTTGCGAAAGGGGTCAAGACCGCCACGCTATCCCTCCCTTTGTGTTTAGAAGATGAATTCTTTGCTCCAACTGGGGAAGGTGGCGTGGCCTCTCCATGGCCGATGGATCTTGATCCAACGGCCCTGATCTGATGGGTATGAAAGAGAGGGAGGTGGTAGTGGCCCTTCGGTGGCCTGGATGATGCCACGTGGCATCATCTTGGTCGTCCACCTTCAAATGCTTCTTAAAAGTGCTACGGATATTGGATTAGACTGATTTTCACGTCGTTGGGCTGCGATCGTCGATCTTGATCCATCCGTAAGGTTGGATTATTCATTTGAAGCTCCAAAATATATCGTCATGTCTCCTAGCCTCAACAATATACAAATTACTATGTAACTTATACAAATTATCCTAAAAGCAATATGATGAATGTTATGCGTTATTCACAGTGCTAAATGCAATGTTAAGCTTAGAAATTGACATAAGTAGGCATTTTATCATGAATAAATGCATATTTATCATCGACGGCAAGGAGAGGTGCTACGGGGGGTGGAGATGTTGGGTTTGTTTCAGGAGGTGAAGAAGTAATGTAGATAGGGAAGATGAAAAAGAACGATTGATGAAGAACACAGTGGTGGTGGCGCGGTTGTGCTCAAAGAGAAGGAGGTTGCAGTCGTCGCGGTGGTCATGGAAGCACAGTGATCACCACACGCTGTCACTGCGTGGCTGTCGTAGTCATTTGTGGGAAGAAGGACAGCGCATAGTGGTGTTCGTAGGCGGAAGTCACGATGTAGTTGTGCGGTAGCAAAGAGGTCGACTTCACGGTGGACGGGTGGAGTGAAATCAATGGTTGGTGGTGGCACACGGTGGAGGAGAGCTTCTCCCAAGAGGGAGTTCTCCCCTCTGTTGGAAGGAGAGGTTCCTGTTGGGTGGAGCCTTAGGTGGAAAGATGGTTCTCCCTCCTCAGGGAGGAAGAAGATGCCCCCAACGAAAAGGAAAGAGCCTCTTTTATAATTTAGAATCTCCCCAAGAAGGAGCCGAGTGGTGCTCTTTCCCTTTCAGTCAATCGTTGGCTTTCCAAAAGAAAAGGATCTCCTTCCTTTCCCAAAATACCCTGCATCCAAATGAATAACTAATCAAATCACTTATTCAAGGCATGTAAAAAATTAACACAATGATAATTTTTAATGCTTAAATGGTTTATCAATGTAATGCATGCTTTAAATCCACTTCACATTCCAATAACACTGTACTTAGGCTCTAGTTTAGTCCACTAAAGTGGACTTATTAGTGATGACCTCGGGTGGCCCAGATGACTCCAAGGGGATAGAGGGCACACCTTCCCCCTCCGTCTCGTCATCACTCTGCAAAGAGGATGTCACTGACTCCTCCCACTGAAGCACCAAACGAAGACCCCTTTGGGACGCTTCAAGGGGACTTTCGACTCTTCTGTGGCCTCTTCAAGAGCCTCCTCCTTCTGCTTTAACCCCTTCTGATAAGTGGGCTGACACCCCTCGCCCCGCTCCACTGGCCTCCTCTCCCCATGCTGCATTGGCCTTTCCTCGCCATGCCGCAACCCACGGCAAGTCGAACCATTGCCTCGACTCATGGGCGTGTCCGATCCAACAAACTGCCCAAAAGCTGCAACCAAAAGAACCAAAAGACTGGGTTAAAAAATAGCTGGTAGATACGATATGCGATACAAAAGCTATTGCCTCCCCCCTACATACATGGCATAGGCAACGAATCCACCACCCATGACAAAGCCTCTCGGGCGACCTTCCGCCTGAGTTCCGACCGGGCAATCGGACCAAACTTAATTATTTTGTCTATGTCCGCTTGCGTAGGCCAGTCAAGCTCCTTGAATCAGGGCAGCTGGTCCCTCTTAGTAAGGCCTTGCCAGGTATAAGGGACTCTGAGGTCCTCGATAATCGAAAGAAAAAAGAAATGGTGGTCTTGCCCCTTCAAATTATCAAGGAGGTTCACTATCTGGTATCCGGTCTACCTACTATACAGGGTGTGTTGTTGGCAAGAATCGTTGTTTTAAGAATGTAACGTCGTACTACAGGACAAAAATCACAACAACACTTAAATTTGTAAAGTTGAAATCAAAATTGAGTCGAAGGTCGTTCGCAGGGAGCAAATTAGAATTCATAGCACTAATCACAATATAGAAATAATGAGCACAATTGCAACAAATAGGTATTCAATGAATAATAGAGATTTACTCAAATTGATGTTCAATGATAGCAAATGTGTGTCAAGAAACAATGGGGTAAAAAGAAGATAGAAATTAAAAAGAATGGTGATTTAAATCACCACTTAATCTCCCATATTGAGCACATCATAATTCTCAAATCTTTCAGCAGTGTTTCGAATCATCCAACCACAAAGAAGCCAAGAGCTCAAAAAAATCCACAGTAACTCAGGATCAGATGTTGGGAAGGTACTTCAGATGCCTTATGTTAGCGAAGCCTTAGAACAGGCACAAGGCCTTAACACAGCAGAGACACAAGGGTGTCAAGCCTCAGAGATGCTAAGTGTTGAGTGTTTAGGCACGCATCTCGAGGTACAGGGCACAAATCCCAATGCAAATCATCCCCCACCCTCCACAAATTTTCCTTTTTTCTCTACTCAGAACTAGGCATAGGGTAGTCGGGTATACGGGTCGTGAACCAAGGACCAGACTCGCGGGTGTATTTGCGAGTGAGGTGTGCATGGGCTTGTGGGAAAGGGGGACCCGACCCCCATGTCTTGGGCGAGGGGTCGGGTTCGCGAATTGCTCTTATATGTTGTCAAGTGATTCTGAGCTCACGATGTGCGACTAAGTACCCTTATCATTCCTTGCGTGCAGCTGACGATGGAAGGGAATGTAATTGATGCTGCTGCTATCTCGCTTTTGCTCGATTGGCGAAGCTGATGCCCTCACAGGATCAAACCGCAACTATTGGATGTAAAATCATGGCTTGAGATGAACGGAGCATGGTGGTTGGAGGTGGAGATGACGACGGCGATGGCGAAGCTCCAATGGTTCCTGAAACAATGAACACAGTGTTGGTGCAAGGGCAACACAATCGTTAATTTTGATGATATCAAAATACTTATTATTTAACATTTGCATTGAGTTTAAGATTTCAGGATTAATGCAAATGGATTCAAGTTTGAAGGAACTCAAGCTCGCATCCATAGTGGATTAGAGGAGCTTGATGAAGAAAAGAAGATGGAGCTTTGCGTGAAGCGAGAGCTTGAAGACAAGAAGAATAGGATAGATGTTCTTTTGTCTTGTACCCTATATTTATTATTTTTGTTCTTTGCTCTTTTATTTGTATAAATTATATGTTAGAGAGCCCAAAGTATTAAACAATAATCCTAGGAACACATACACAACCCTAAGATACTTAGATAGACTCTTAGTTAAATTAGAAAACCAAAGTAGGCATCAAACAGCTTGATTAGACGTCCAATCTGGACATCAAACGTTTGATCTTAGACTTTAAGACGTCTGACTATTTAATCAGATGTCCAAAACACTTAGGATGGAAACCCGTTCTCTGTCTACAAATTTCAGACGTCCAGCCCTTAGTCTAGACGTTTTAGAAGACCTCTGATAACATTGCCAAACATCCAACTAGAGGACCATTGGCTTTGTCAGACTTAATCATTGAGGATTAATCTTTAATCTGATTTACATTCACTTTCAGACGTTCGTAGAGTTCCCTAGACGTCTGATAAATAGATGTTAGACCCAAATCACCTTTTGTCAGATGATATAGCCGTTTAACCTCGGGAAATCCAATCTAGTAGAAGATTGTGTTTTCAGACGACTAGACACTGTGCCAGATAACCGATCTGTCATTTGACCAAAAAATCCAAGAACCCTATTTAGGTTTGGACAAAATAGAAAGAGAACTCGTCCAGAATTAGACGTCTGACTAGTATCTCAGACGTCTTAAATGTAATCTTTTGACATCTGCTCTGATCCAACATCGTCTAGTTGATACGCCCTTTTAGATCAGACGACCGATCATAGAATCAGACGAAGACCCAGATGTCTAACCTTAAGTCCAGACGTCTGATAACACTGTTAGAATCATTAATAGCCCTGATTCCAGCCTGATTAACCTTGGATTTATTTCCAACGGCTACCTAAGGCTTCCATAGCCTTCTTAAGGGTTCATAAGCCACTTATAAATAGAGAAGGACCCTTTATTAGACACACCAGGAAATACTACTTTCCACTCATTTTGTGTCCAAGAGAAGAAAGAATCAAGAAGGAAAGTCACCCTGCTCTCCAAGCTTGTAAGCATCCATCTGAGAGTACCATCACGCTACCAACTTCACGTCGCACTTCACTTCCATCTTAGGGGAGTTTATTTTTCCTATAGTAGCTAGCTTAACATTAGTACTTTGTGGCTCTATAGGATAGTAGTAATTTCCTTTGTTCTTGGTTGGGTAGCCGCTTTGCGAATTCCTGTCTCCTTCGTGGGACAAAATACTCCTCATGAAGAGGGTTTGAGGTACACTACCCTCGTATAAGTAGTGTGGTTGTAAGAGGTTAAGTCACCCTCGTTTAAGTGAATTGTTAGAGGATTTGATCGACTTGGTTGATCGGGAAATCCTAAATCAAGAGGTTTAGGTGGTGGTTTTTACCCGGATTTAGGTTTTCACCTAAAAATCCTTTGTGTACTTGTGAATGCATTCTTTTGTGAGATTTCTTATTTATATTTTTGCATTTTATTTCATATCATGCAAATCTCACCCCCCTCCTATAAAACCAACACACGAGCCTTAGGCCCTAATTAGAGCAGTTCAAGATGATCGTCGCGATGCGAGGAGTTCGTTGGTGGTGTCTCATGGTGTTTTGAAGTGCTTGGAGGCCGGACGTCGGAGGAGGTGGTGTGATGGTGGATTGTTTGGTGGGGAGTTTTAGTGGTTGAAAGGCCTAATTAGATTAGGGCTTTTGGTCGAAGCATTTAGGTGGATCTTTTGGTGGCGATGGCTGTGTGTTTGGTGGATTGTAGCGGTCGGGCGACCACGTCGAACGTTTGGTCGGAGTGTTGCGCACGTAAATCGTCGAGTTAAGAAATGTATGCGTCATAGTATAGTCAACGAAAACACAACAGCATTTAAATTTATAAAGCTCGAAAACAGGAGATGAGTCTGTGGTCGTTCGCATGGAGCAAATATGAAATCACAACACTAATCACAATTAATAATAATAAGCACAATAAATTAAATGCAAGAAAGATATGCAATAAATGAACTACTCAGAATGATATTCAATAATATCTCAAGAAATCATTATGATAAAAAGGAGAGAGAGAATTACTAAAATGATGATTTAGATCACCAAGGATATCCCTCAAGTTATGCACATATCAAGCATTTAAATTCAACTTAAATATTTCAACAGTATCTTTGAATCATTAATCTCAAATAGCCACAACAGAACAGGAATCAAGTAGCAACTCAAATAATGCCACAGTACTGCTTCGAACGACAGCCACAAGGGCCAGACAACTTAAATATCACCAATGCACAGAACCACAACAAGGTGCACAAGGGCACTAAGCACAGCCTTTTTCCTTAGAAGCTAAGTGTTAGAGCTCTCTTCAGCACGCACCCCGAGGGAGATCAACCTGAAGAAAAACCGTCCCCCTTCCTCACAAATTCTCCTCTTCTCTCATAATCGGGCATAATCGAATCCGCATATGAGTAATCGGGTCATGAGCAGTATCAGGTCCAGGCTCACTAAGGGTGTAGGTGAGCAAGGAGTAAGGACTAAATGATTGCACGGGGGACCCGACCCCCTGTTACTGGGTGAGGAGCTTATGCAGCGTTTTCCACTTGTATTGCTGCAAGTGTTTGGTGGTGAACGATGTAGAACTATGTTGTCTGCCTCCTTCTTCACAGTTGCAGTGAGGATGCTCTTGTCGATTGCTGCTATTGGTGCTTCGTGTTCGCTCAATTGAGGTTGCAGATGCCTTCAGGAGATGAAGCCGTAGCGTCTGGAAGTGAAGTTGGGAAGAAGCGTGGTTGGAGTAGGGCGGACGGAGCTGGAAGTGATGAAGGTGATGGCGATGGCAGCGGCGGCGAAACCTGAAAATCCACGAACACGACCTCGCGGCTGATAAGTCGATTTTTGCTTTCGAATAAGATGATTAAGATGATTTGTCATTGTATTTTAAAGTGGTGAAAAATCGACTAATCAAAGTAAAAGTAACCACTCAATGAGGAGCGAGTCGTATCCACAGGGAGGCAATTGCCTAATTAAACTTGTTAATATCAGAAAAGAAAGTTCACTATTGATTTTGTCAAGAAATCAAGCCAAATCCACCTTTAAATCAAGATAACAATGAGAAGTTATGCTGAAATTGCATTTGTGTGAAAGTGGAGGGGTATTTGCATAAAATCACACAATATATCTATTCCATTTAATGAAAAATGTTGGATTGGAAATGGCAAATGATGTAATAACTAATACCTATGCTACTGTAGCAAAATAGGGGAATGGCTTCCCCTTATCCGTGCGCGAGGAGGAGACCAAGGTCGACAGCGAGGCTGCAGCCAGAGGTCGAGTGGGCCGAGGGCTATTCGACGGTGGTGGTCTTGTGGCCAACATTGGCCAGAGGTGGCGGCGGCGAGGAGAGGAGCGGCAGCGGATGGTTCCGGTGGAGCTTCCTACTGCTTACTGATGGAGGCGAGGGCAGGGGTCGGCGAGGGAGTGCGCAGGCCGTGCGGGTGCTGCTGAGCTCGGCCGCAGGTGCTGCTGCTGCACGCTGCTGGTTGCACGATGCAGGCCGTACGGATGCACGGGAAGCCTGCTGTGCACAAGGGGTTGCGCGCGTTGGAGGTGGCTGCTGGAGGTGCTGGAGGACGCTGCTCTGCACACGAGCGGAGCTGCTGGAGTAGCGTGTGCTCTGCGCGCGTGGGCTGGAGGCAAGGGCCGGTGGGGGTGGGTGCTCTATTTCTGCTGGAGCAGCAACTTGGAGTGGCTGCGGGCGACGCTGGGCGTGCGGCGACGACTCGCTGCAGGGGGTGCGGGCACATGGGGGCATGCGTGGTGCGCTGCTACACACGAAGCGGCACTATTGGTGCGCGTGGAAGGATGGCAGTGATGGACTTTGTGTGTGGGAAGGGGGTAGCAGCTGGTGGTGATGGGTTCTTTTCGGTGGAAAGGAAAAAGAGAACGAAAAGAAGAAGAAGATGAATAGGTGGCTATTGGGAGATCAGACATTTGAAACATTCCCAGACGTCTTAAATGAGCAAGGATGGTTGCCAACGTGTGGTTATGTTGGTGGTTGCTGGTGTTGGTGATGGTGGTAGTGCACGCTATGGTGCTCACAGTTATTTGAACAAGCCAACGGTGGCGCAGCAGTTTGTCACCCTGCTTGCCTGCAGTGGTGTGGACTCGTGCTTGTGTTTGAGGTTGGCAGTGGTGGAATGGAAGAGAGCTTGACTCTCTACGCAGTAGTGGATCGAGGGTGATGGCCTCCCCGTGATGTTGGAGCGGACTCTTCTTTTATGCTGCAAGAGGAGTGCGGCCGCAGGCAGACGTTGGTTGAAGAAGAGGTGAAGCAACGCAAATCGTGGGAACTTAATCGTTGCTTGTGCATTATAGACGGCGCAACTCTCGTGAATGCATCTGTTGAATATAAAATAAAGAAATTAATTGAGGGTTATTTATTTATAAGCCCTTAAAAGAAATGTAAAATAAAATAATGCATGTAATGTAACCTAAAAGATTAATTATTCTGTTGACGCGACTAACTCGACCGTGTTTTAATAGTTATTGCGTCGTAGTATAGGTGATCAAGCGTCGTCAACAAATAAAAGTTTTTATTACTCGAAAATCGGAGTATCTGAGGTCTAACACAGGGAGCAATCGGAATTTACTACTAATCTCAATGTAATTGAACACTTTAATTACTCAAAACTTTAATTCAAATGTAAATGCATGAGTTTGAAAAGCAATTATGGTAAAAAGAAAGAATTGGACGTCTGATCATGAGATCATACATCTTAAAAGATGTCTTTCCCTTCTTTGATTCTTCTTCCTCTGTAGTGCCTTGCTTTTCTTCCGCCTTCTTTCTTTCTTCTCCTGCAGTGTCTCTCTCTGCTTCTTTTCTTCTGTCTTGTTTGCTCTGTAGTTAGTTTCTCTCTTTGCGGGTCTTCGTCCTTGGCTCTACTTCCTTCAGTTCCTCCACTGCCTTGCCTCTCTTGCTTCCTTGGCAGAACTTCTTTCCTTGCAGCGGCCAAGTGTTGGCTTCTTCCTCTCTTCTTTCTTTCCTGCACACAACATAGCCAAGGCAAAACCTACCCTTCTACCCACACCCGCGCGTTTCTCTCTCTCTCTGTGAACCACACTGAGGACGCTCTCCCAGATCCGCAGGTAATCGGGTCGGGCAACGCACCCGGGACCAGGCGCACCGGTGTGAGGGTGATGCGCGAGGTGTGCTCAGATAGGATCAGGTCGAATCCAGCTAGAACCGCGAGGTGAAACCGCGGACGAGGCGAGCGTGGGTAAGGTGAGGGACCTCACCCCTGTGCTTTCGGAGGCAACGAGTGAATAACACAAAATCAATTTAAACCGTACCTGCACCTCGTAGATTACCGATGTGGGACTATCAGTCCGGCCATGCTCTCGCGCGCACCCGCAAAAAGCTCTTCGTCGATTGCCAAAGCTGCGGACTTCATTGCGTTTTCCACTGGGTCAGATAGCATCGCAGTGCTTGCCCGAGTCAGCTGCACCTGAAGCCTGGCCGTCCTGAAGCCTGGAGCTACTTCGCGTCACCGTCAATGGCGGCAGAGGCTTGAAAACTGTCAGACACAAAACAAGCCTCTCGGCTTAATCAGATCACCGGAGGACCTTCGTCGTGGCATGGCGAAGGTGATGAGCCATGCAGCAGGTCGCAGGGCGGCCTAGGCGTGCGTGCCTAGGTCGTCCTGTGACCGGAGGTGTGGGTGTGTTCGGGGGAGCATTGAGTGGGTGTAGAGCGGCAGTGGGTGGGCGGAGGTTGCTCAGCGAGGTGAGGCGGAGCCTCTGAGTTGGTCGGCGAGTCGTGCGGAAGTGTGGAGCGACAGGGGTGACTCGCCGGAGGTTGGCCGGAGGCGAGGAAGATGACGGTGGACAGCGACGGTCGAGGGGTCGATTTAGTGAAATAGAATGGGGAAAAGAAAGAGGGGAAGTTGTGGAGTAGTTCTAACCTAATTGTAGGGACGAAGGGGGCGGAGAGGCGGACAGCTGTACCTGCTATCGCCGGAGAAGAAGATGCCTAGTGGAGGAGGACGGTGACGACGACGGGTCTGAGGCAGCGTGCGCGGGTATTGCGCGACGCGAAGGAGAATCAGGAAGAAGTCCCTGCCACTGGTTTTGTGGCAGAGCGAAGAGGAAAGGAAATAAAGCTCGCCGGAGCTCGCTGGGTACCCTGGCCGAGAAGGAAGAGACGAATCTAAGGTGAAACCCCGGCCAGGTCGAGCTGAAAATGAGCGGCCGGGTTTAGGGGTTCTTTTATAGGCATTGGGCCGTGTGTTCAGAGCTTGGAGGGCACGTATCCGTCTCCGACGGCTCACCGGAGAAGGAAGGTGGGTAGATACCCACATCTCTCGTGCGTTCGCACGAGAGATTGGGTTCACACCAGGGATCAAGACTGGCCTCAGATGGAAGGGAATTCCTCAGAGAATCTCCCTTCCATTTCTGGGAGGGGATCTCTGAGGAATCAGAGAGTATTCCCTCTCTAATCCTCGCCGGAGCAGGATTTTGCCCCAATAATGGTGGAAGGACCTGATTGCAAAGGTGGAGAGGAAGTTAGGGGGCTCTCTGCGATGATTTTCAAAAGATAGGGACCAAATTATGATTTGGGTGTACTGAATTGCAAAGTAGGTCAAGATGACCTCCCCTTAGGTCCAAATTTTGGTACAAACCTAATTTTGACCTAAGGAATCCAATGGTAAAGTTGGATTTTGGGTTTGACCCCGTTTAACTAGATATTTTGCGTAAAAACCCAAATTAGATCAATTAATGAGCTAGGACCCTAATCTAGGTCAAACTAGGTTCCAAAGGACAATTTGAATGTTCTAAACCATAGAGGATATTTTTCCATGATTTTTAGAGGGTTTAATTGATTTTTATCCTGACCGGAACCTTGTTACTTTAAGCGAGTCTGTTTTAGGGTTACCAAATGTCATTTAATTTCTAGATTGCACATAAACGCATTTCTAATTGATTTAACCCACTATTTATCTCATTTAGACCATTTGACCTATGTTTTGCCTCTGAGAAATCCCATTTATGTACTGCAATGGTAAAATTACAGTTTTAACCTTTATTTCATGTTTTCTTCTCAGAACACTTATTCCTTCATTTAGGCCTTCTACTAGGTCATGTAGGAGCTTTTATTCTCTTTATTGGGTCAAAAGGAGTTAGTTATGGCTCATGATGAGGCTCTCATCATACCCCCATGCCTAGCTTTTGCTAGTCCCTTAGCAAAATTTTAGGGTTTTAACTTCTGTTCTAGACCCTGAGTGTCTGTGCTTTTCTTTTCTTTTGTGATTAGGTAGGAATGCCGACAATAGGCCTAGAGGTATTCAAGTACCAACCAAAATCTGGACCTGTTCCGCTTTAGCCTCAGTCCTCCGCAAAGGTTTCTAAGGCCCACAGAAACTAACCTAGGGTTTGTTGGACTCCGCGGTTAAAGCACCCGTGCTTGAGACATTCTTAGCCTAAGTTCAGTTTGCAGTGCATTTTTTGAAAGAGAGAGATAGAAGATTTTTTTGTTTGGAGAGATTTTCTCTCTCTTTTCTTTTTATTTCTAGCTTAGGATTAGCTTCTCAACATGGTTTGTATCGGATTCCTCGTCCCCGTCATCAATCCCCAAGGGTCCCAGGCTTTCGAGATTTCTAGATAATCCCGCCCATGGCATTCCGTGGTCGAATTCAGACCCTGGCGATCGACATTTCATGATAATGCCGCCCATGGTATCTAAACCAGCAAAGTGCTTACATGCCCCCAGTAGGATATTTAAATATCCTAACAGACAAGTACCGAGGAGACGATATGTTGTTACGCATCTTCGAGGGGAATTTCCCGCCTCTCTGCGCCAGGAACTCGTCTAAATCAAATTGTGTTGATTGGCCACTCCTAATATAGGTGACTTTTTCAGAACATTAAACGCTTTTGCGTGATTTGGATGTTTATGCGCACTGAACCAGACTGTGTGTGAATTTGGGGTGCTTAGGTTACCGAATCCCGCAAACCGGAGGTCAATTAACGAGGCCGAATACTTCTTAAGCCTTAGACCTAATACTTAAGCTTCGCATTTTCCCCAACCTCTTGAGGATTATCCAGATTTTAGTGGATACGTGAATTTTTAAGCTAAAGAATCTAGCCCAAGAGGCCTAAGACCAGCGTTCCCGTTAATCTCTTGTTATGTCTCCTTAGCACTTTTCTTTTATTTCTTTTCTTGATCTGGTCTAGAACTTCAGTTAATTCCTTAATCTTTTACTAATGACTATTTCTTTTTCTTTTTTTCATTTTGTGCTCCTTTTTGTCATTTTTGCTCTTTTTCTCCTTATGTTTATGTGGCTCACAAAATTTCCTCCCTCCCCCATTTTTTGTTCTTTTTCATAATTTTTCAATTTTTTTGTGTTTTTGACATATGCAAAAATTTTTGTGTGTGAGACTCCTGACTTTTTTCTTGGTTCTGTATGTATGCACCTTATCACCCCCCCATGCCTAAGTTTTGCAATGTCCTCATTGTAAACGGAGGGTGCGAAATAGTGTTGAGGTCAGGGACTTAGAACAAGATACATCGGGTGGGTGAATGGGTCGAAAATGACTAATGCGAATGATTTCAAGCTCTGATACGTGTACCAGAGGTGGGATCAACTGTCTAAGGCTAAACTCAAGGTGCAATGGACTTGGAGTACAGATGGATAATCAGACGAGTCTCTGTTTTTGGGATGACGGGTTGCCTTCCGTTAAGCGCTAAATTTAATTCCTTCAGCCGAGCGAAAAATGGGGTAGAGAGAGAGTGGTCAAATTAGCGGAATTTTGTAAAACAAGCAGCTTGATTAAGAGCCTGGTTGATCCAACCAGGTGCTTGTTAAGATCAGTCTGCTGATGATGCAGCCCAAACCCAATGAGTCTGGTGGGTTGATAGATGTAGATTAACAAATTCGGAACCCACCATATGTAGTGAAGTTCAAATGAATATGGAAGTGAAAACTCAGGTTTAGGCTGAGTGGACTCAGCCTGGTCAGAGTAGGGTTCCGAAAAATAATCAATGTAAGGTGTGGAATCCCTACAAGGGTGATCAAAGAATGTTGGCTCCTATTTTTCGGTCTGATCAATGACCGATACCCAATATAGACATGGAGTTGAATCATCTGCAAACAGCTCAGTGAGAGGTGAATCAGAATATAAATTGAGTCCGGTTGGTGGTCGGGGTAGAGAACGGGTTTTGATTGGTTCTGTATATGTGGAGCAGGTGGCTTCAAAGAAAATTGGCTTGTTATAATCAGGAAGCAGATTTTCTCCGATGTTATGGCCAGATTCGAAATCGTCGGAGAGTTTGCGAAAATCAAAGTCTGAATGAGATTCAAGATCATGAGTTCCACCATAGAATAAATCATATGCTGTATACTCAGCAGCCTAACTGGGGTCTAGCCTAAATGTGAATTCTGAGCTTAAAAGGGTGTCCCTATTTGGTAGAGGCTCAGGTTCAAAGTTAGTAGGGCAGACCCAATCGAAACCCCACTTGTCCAACTCCTCGATTTCTGTGTCGTAGATTGGCATGACTTCCGAAAAATTGATTAGTTCCTCTGAGGATGTTGGCGAGGGATATTCATCAAATCGAGGCCCAAAATCATATACTTCATTGAAAGATTGATCTTCTTCATATGGGGCCTTGAAATCTTCAAAATAGGTTTCAGATCTAGGTTCTAGGCTTAGGATGTGGGTTGAATTACTAGAATCTAGGTCTAAATAACCTTCAAGGGTCACCTTATCAGAATAAGGGATGGAATTTATACCCTCGAGAGGTTCAGTTCTACTCTCATTCTTGCAAGAGTTTTGGGATTCTAGAATGGGCTCATCATGGTATTTTCCTGCATTTGGAGCTTCCCAACCTTCTTCAATATCAGGCACATTGTATTCTATTTGGGTTGGGAATCCACAACCATTTTGTGCCTCAAACCCGAGATCAGATTTATCCTCAATGTTGTCCCAAGATGGTTCATCCTCTGTTTGTGGTATATACGGGTACTTCTGGTCAATAACTTGTTTTACTAATCTCATTATCTCTTCCCATTTTTCAAGACTATCTTGGTGTTGCTTCCAAAGTTGAGGATCTGTCATGCATTGAAGATATTCAAGATTGTGTAGTTTTTCTATCTCAATGTATGCTGTAATGAGCAAGTCACGGGTTGATCCTTTTGTGGCTTCTGCTAATAGTACTTGGGCACAAGTTATGATAAAGGTTGTGGTTGTTGGGACATCAACCTGAATGTTTCCTACTGGTGTTGAGGTTTCTTCTTTTTCATAGAATTTCATGGCATCCTCAATCATTTTATCTCTCATGGATCTCTGATATTCAGGTTTCTTGAATGGTAGTCCTAAGTGGTTTGGCTGCATATTTCGATCAGGTGGTGGAGTCAAGATGTAGAATCAGAGTTTGAATCAAGATGTAGAATCAAGTTATGAAGCGATCAGATCTGAATAACGAGTCCCACTGAAAATGTGTATGTGTGCTCTAAAGAGAAGATGAGGGACTGGAGATGTTTTTGACCCAATCAAGACACCCAAAGACGTTTGGATGACTATGGAGGTTCAGGGAGGATGGACCCCTGGATCAGAAGATCGTCCACCTGAGAATTACCTGGGCAGCCAGAGAGGGAGAGTCCCACAAAGACCCCTACACGGTAGAGCGTCCCTATGGGTTACAGGTTTCCCCCACCCGACCTCTCTTGTCACTGAGATTCCAGGTAGACCAGAATGGGGACCGTGACCTCTTAAGTCTACCACTTTTATTTCAAAGGTGCTTTAGGGTTCTCACTTGAACTTTAGATGTTTTGATATTGTGACATAATTTAGAGGTTGGTTGACCCAAGGGGTCAACTTCACTTGACCTATCCTATAGATGGCAGAATGATTCTAGGTTTAGAGCCTAGAGATCACCCTGATTTGACTCCCAGTTTATTAGGTCCAAAATTTTAAGATTTAAGTGATTTTAGAGCTTCTTTTTTTTTTTTTTTAGGGTTTGTCTTGTTTAGATCACTTCAATCAAGGTCTTGGGTGACACACTGATGCGGGAAGGTTTATTTCCTTTTATGCAGGCATGTGTGACTAACACTCCAAGATCCTACTGTAGAAACCCTAATTTGGTTCTATTTCCAATCCTTTTTTCTTTTTCATGGAAATTCTCTTTGGACTTGAAAGCAAGAAGTGTGTTGTCCGTAGAGATTAAGCGTTATTTCTATTAGGCACCTGAATTTGTGGGATAGAATCTAAAAAATCGCTCCAACTTCAAGAACATTTGAAAAATTTTTCGTAAAATTAGGAAACGTTTGCCTTAAAGATGGTGATTACTATATAAAGAAGGCACTTGATTCCTAAATTGATTTCTCCCTTTTGTCTTTTCAGGATTTAGGGAATGGTTTAAGGAAGAAAAGAAATTACCTGCCCTGGAGTGGTTGACTTGCGAGAGGGATTTTCTCATGAAATACCTGCAAGATCAAAACAAAGCAAAGTAGTGGCGGCAGAGGCTTGAAAACTGTCAGACACAAAACAAGCCTCTCGGCTTAATCAGATATCCGGAGGACCTTCGCCGTGGCACGACGAAGGTGATGAGCCATGCAGCAGGTCGCGGGGCGGCTTAGGCGTGCGTGCCTAGGGCGTCCTGTGACCGGAGGTGTGGGTCTGTTCGGGGGAGCGTTGAGTGGGTGTAGAGCGGCAGTGGGTGGGCGGAGGTTGTTCAGCAAGGTGAGGCGGGGCCTCTGAGTTGGTCGGCGAGTCGTGCGGAAGTGTGGAGCGACGGGGGCGACTCGCCGGAGGTTGGCCGAAGGCGAGGAAGATGACGGTGGACAGCGACGGTCGAGGGGTCGATTGAGTGAAATAGAATGGGGAAAAGAAAGAGGGGAAGTTGTGGAGTAGTTCTAACCTAATTATAGGGACGAAGGGGGCGGAGAGGCGGTCAGCTGTACCTGCTGTCGCCGGAGAAGAAGATGCCCAGTGTTGGAGGACGGCGGCGAGACGGGTCTGAGGCAGGGTGCGCGGGTATTGCGCGACGTGGAGGAGAATCAAGAAGAAGTCTCTGCCACTGGTTTTGTGGCAGAGCGAAGAGGAAAGGAAAGAAAGCTCGCCGGAGCTCGCTGGGTACCCTGGCCAGGAAGGAAGAGACGAATCTGAGGAGAAACCCCGGCCAGGTCGAGCTGAAAATGAGCGGCTGGGTTTGGGGGTTCTTTTATAGGCATTGGGCCGTGTGTTCAGAGCTTGGAGGGCACGTATCCGTCTCCGACGGCTTGCAGGAGAAGGAAAGTGGGTAGATACCCACATCTCTCTTGCGTTCGCACGAGAGATTGGGTTCACACTAGGGATCAAGACTGGCATCAGATGGAAGGGAATTCCTCAGAGATTCTCCCTTCCATTTCTGGGAGGGGATCTCTGAGGAATCAGAGAGTATTCCCTCTCTAATCCTCGCCGGAGTAGGATTCTGCCCCAATAATGGTGGAAGGACCTGATTGCAAAGGTGGCGAGGAAGTCAGGGGGCTCTCTGCGATGATTTTCAAAAGATAGGGACCAAATTATGATTTGGGTGTACTCAATGGAAAAGTAGGTCAAGATGACCTCCACTTAGGTCCAAATTTTGGTACAAACCTAATTTGGACCTAAGGAATCCAATGGTGAAGTTGGATTTTAGGTTTTACCCCGTTTAACTAGACATTTTGTGTAAAAACCCAAATTAGGTCAATTAATGAGCTAGGACCCTAATCAAGGTTAAACTAGGTTCCAAAGGCCAATTTGAATGTTCTAGACCCTAGAGGATATTTTTCCATGATTTTTAGAGGGTTTAATTGATTTTTATCCTGACCGGAACCTTGTTACTTTAAGCGAGTCTGTTTTAGGGTTACCAAATGTCATTTAATTTCTAGATTGCACATAAACTCATTTCTAATTGATTTAACCCACTATTTATCTCATTTAGACCATTTGACTTATGTTTTGCCTCTGAAAAATCCCATTTATGTACTGCAATGGTAAAATTACAGTTTTAACTTTTATTTCATGTTTTCTTCTCAGAACACTTATTCCTTCATTTAGGCCTTCTACTAGGTTATGTAGGAGCTTTTATTCTCTTTATTGGGTCAAAATGAGCTAGTTATGGCTCATGATGAGGCTCTCATCATATTCCAATGTATGCTATTCTAAGTGAATTCTAGGTATGAATGCAATGCATGAGATATGCAAATAAATAAATAATTAGATTAATCTATTTACATCCTAATGCATGTTAAATAAATGTTAAAAATAACTTAATCTCAAGGCATTGAAATAACTAAATAGCCTACAAATATGGGCTCATCAGCGGCCTAGTCAGATAAGCTCAGAAGCTTCGGCATGAGTTGAGGAGTGCGTTAGTGGTGGTCGTGTGCGGTTTCATGGTCGGTGGAGCTCGGGCGAAGGTGGGGAATGGCGATAATGGTGGCTTCCTTTGCCGGAGCTATTGGGTGAGTGTTGAGCAAAATTTCATGAGGGGTTTTTATGAGGGTGATGTGGCGATACTTTTGGAGGCGATGCGAGGTTATTTGGTGGTCAGATGTGGTCGGGCGACCATGCCGGAGGCGTAGCCGGAGTCGGGGAACATGGAAGGGGAGAGGGTGATTTGTCTGTCGAACCTAAGATCTAAAGAGAAGGGAATGAAGTAGAAAGGGAGAGGAAGATAGGGAACCTAAGTTAGGGACGAATGGGGAAGGAATTGCGCTGGCTTTGACTAGTCAGTCGCAGAGAAGGTGAATTCCTCCGGTGAGTGAGACGACGAGGAAGAAGGGGTCTGGGGAGCTCCTGCTGGCATTGTAAGAAGCGGATGAAGAAGGGAGGGTGTTTCCCTCTGCCTATGGTATGTGGCAGAGGGCAAAGATGGAGGTTGTGTTATGACCCGATCCCAGATCCCTACAGGACCTGAGACCAACCCGCCTCGACTAATCCCAAGACCTAGTCGTCCAGCGAGAAATAACCAAAAGCAAAAAATATTTCACAACTACACATGCAATGTAACTAAGTAGAAAGAAAATCAAGAGACAGTAAAAGAAACAGAGCAAACAGTCCCACAATGTTACAAACCATCACAACTACGACAGCGAAAAGTACAGTGGAAAAGTAACTGAAACAGCATTACATAGAACAAAATACTCACTACTACGACAGAAGCTAGGAAATAGTAAGGAAACACAGCTAAGGCTGGGCTCGACTGGCCCAACTTCCTCTGCAGCCAATGGTGCTAGCTGCTCAACTCCCTGACCTGGACAAGGTTATTAAATTTCTGGAGTCAGCGAACACTGAGAAGAGTGGTAATTCAGCCATTTACATGTGATGAAAACAAGCAATTAATTAATGCAATTAACTATCCATTTTCACTTAGCTCAACCAAGTAGTCCTAATTTGTTGCTCGTTTATTCATTTAATCATTTCTTGATTTGGCTTGTTCCTCACGAAAATGATTGATTGCAGTCTTTTCCATGATGTAGGATATGCACATGGTGCTCTCCTAGCCAGGAGAGTCCCCCGTGGTAATCCTACACCTAGTCAACCACCCTGAGGTCACGATCACGACGTAGTGGTGACTACAACACGTGTGATAAGTACGCAGGTAGCTATCCCACACTAGCATGCGATTATTCGTTTCCGCTAGCAAGTACGCCTAAAGGTACAGCACGGAACAGTACAGGGCCTTGCCCTTTCAGCCCTCTTAGAACAGGGGTCTCGCCCCTCCACAGTCCGCGTACCCTCGTCCGACTATCCTGGTTTGCCCAGTGGGCCTAGCAAGAGTCGGTGTATGGTGGCTAATCCTAACCCCGGGTCCTGTGGGGTGGCTAGCTCCCTCCTTACACTAAATAGCTCACCTCGGTACCACGTACACGAGGGCCAAACAGAGTCGATGTAGAGTGACTAGGCCTAACCCCGGGGATCAACCCAAAGGGCGGCTAGCTCCCCTTTACACCAAAGGGACAGTTGCTCTCCTTGGTACCGCGTACACAAAGGCTGGCTCACTTCCCATCTATAGGAGTTCTAATTCCCCGTAGGGTTCATGCTGGTATTTCTTTTGTCTCATTTTCCAACATTTCCGATCTCTCAATTTACATTACCGGTTTCATTCTTAAAATAGGCAGCTCATGATTTACTAACTGAGAAAGCATCACATCAATAAACCAATACATTTTCTAGCATTCAGAGTTTTATATGCATTTCAAGTAAACAGTGTAGCTCAAACCATACTCATTTGTTCCTGGCCTAGGGTTCATTCAAGTTATTCTAAACATGCAATTTATTTATTTAAATCATAATATTAATGTAAACCACTCTACCGGAAAACACAGGAGGAATGGGGGCTCGGATTGTAGATCACGTCGCCTCCGCGGGTCTTGTGCACTCGATTAGCTGGAGTCCTATACAAATGACCAACCGCATCAAACGAGTCCAAAGCCATATACAAGTGACACTAACTCATAGAAAAACTCAAGCGAAAGACAACGATAGTTCGTTTGTGGAAATCCGATTCCATTTGGGCCCTAAATGGGCCAAAAACACGCACACTGTCCAAAATCAGACATCTAGGACTAGCAACAGATGTCTTAAAAGACGTCAGTACTTACCCTGGGTTTCCTGCGGCTTCCTTGAACATCTGGATCCTTCCCCTACATCAAACGTCTATCAAACGTCTGAGGAGAGTTCCAGACGTCTGACTCTACTTCCGGTCGTCTGGGAGTGCAGTCAAACGTCTGTCGACATGTCCAGATGTCCAAAAACACCTCGAAGGGTGCACTGTACACCTTTCCAATGCTCTTCCCCTGCGTACGCATGCGTAGAGCTAAAATCGGCTAAACAAAACTCCTGCGGTAAGGCCTGCATGGCCGGAAACCGTGCAGAAGTACGTACCTTCTCACAAAGCGTGCTTTCAAACGTCCGGCTTCAACTCCGGACGTCCCCCTGCTACTCCAGACATCTGGGATGTGCTCCAGACGTCTGATACTAGAAAATATCCAGTACGCAGAACTCTCGTGAGCCTTCTTCCTCGTGCGGACCCCTCCATGCCGCCTGCAGCTACTACGCCAGCAGCTTCAAGAGGTCGCGAAGCTCACCTTCGCGAGCTTCTCCTTGCACGCATTCTCAACTCCTCCAGCACGAGCTCCTATGAGCTCCCACTGCTCCCTCGCAAGCTCCTCCCCTCGAGCTTCTCCCATGCTCTCTCTCCCCTCTCCTCCTCTGCGTCCCATCTCTCTTCTTCCTCTCCATTCGCCACGTTGGAGGCTGGGAGTAAGGTGGCGGTCGGCAGGAGAGAAAATATGGAGGTGGTGGCTGGTGGTGATGGAGAGAGTGGTGTGGGTGTGGGGGTTTAAATAGGAAAGGGTTAGGGTTTGGGGTGAGGAGAGAGGGGATGTGCGTGTTGCGTACGCGCGGGAAAAGAAACAAGGTATGGTTCTTTTACTTGTAGACGTCTGATCATCTATCCAAACATCTTAACCAACCTAAATGGCAGCGGGTCATTTCAGGTTGGAGGAGATCGCCGGAGTTGTGGCGGAGGTGGTCGGAGAAGGATTTGAAGAATTTGAGGCCTTAATCGAGCTAAAGAGATCGGCCAAACGTTCAGGAGCTTTTATAGGGCTCTAATATAAGCTCTAAACAAGGTAAGAGGCTTCTTTGAGCCTCTTAGGAATCAAGAAGACCCATAGATTTCGTGCATTCACATGAGCTTTTCATGTAAGCTCTAAATCCCAAATCATGTCCAAATAAATCCTCAACGTGTGAACATTAATCCCATCAAATTTGGTGGGATATGGTGTTGATTTGAATGGGTTTTGAGTCGGTTAAAGGTCGCCTGAAGGTCAGTTGGCCTACAATGGCGGCAGTGACCTTTATGTGAAGAAGACAAGGAATTTAGAGACTTTTTTGCAAATATTTCGAAAGTTAGGGGCTTGATTGAGAGGAATATAGTTTTAATGGACTGAAATGCAAATTAGGTCAAGATGGACTCTAATTGGGCCCAAATTTTGGTACAAACCTAATTTGGACCCAAGGAATCTAATGATGAAGTCGGATTTGAGTTTTGACCACATTTTGACCCGTGGTTACTCTGGAAAACCCCTGAAAATTGATTTGTACGGGATTACGGCTCTCAGGCGATTATGGAGGAGCATTTTTCTCTTGATTTTGATTAATTAAAGCTAGTTATGAGTAATGATGGTGTTACCATCACGGAGGTAAAGAAGACGGAGGGGAAAGGACGTGTACGTCAGTCGAATTGGGGTTTGATCTAACCTACAGAAGAAGAGAAGGAAGAGGGACCTAGCTACGGACAAAGGGGATGAGGAATCTGTGCTAGCTGTGATTGACCAGCATCGGGGGGGATGAAATCTTCAGTGGGAGAGACAATGAGGAGGAAGGGTCGAGGTAGCTCCTACTGTGGCTAGCGAGGAGCGAAGGAAGCTGAGAAAGAAGTTCCCTCTACCTATCGTACGTGGCAGAGGGCAACAAAGGAGATTTGAGGAGCTCACCGAAGCCACAGGGGAGGCAGCCGGAGGGAGAGAACGAAGAAGAATTTTGTGGCCAAATCGAACTAAAGAGGAACCTAGGACCTTCAGGAGCTTCTATAGAGCTAGAGAATGAGCTCTAACTGAAGAAAGAAACTCAATTGGGGTAAGATTTGGGAACAAGAAACCCCACAATTTTCATGGTTTCGCTGGGGCTCTATGATGAGAATTTGAATTCAAGATGCTGATCAGATGATTCCCTGTAATGTGAACACCAATCCCACCAAATTTGGTTGGATTTGGTGCTAATTCGATATAGTTTCAAGATGGTCAAAGGTCAGTTCTTACTTAGTTGACCATCAATGGCGATAAGGACTAGATTGTCAAGGATATGAGAGAAAGTCAGGGACCCAATTATAATAAAATCGAAAGTTAGGGGGTTGATGGTGAGAAATAGAGATTCTAGGGACTAAATTGCAAGCTAGGTCAAGGTGGACTTTGATTAAGCCTAAGTTTTGGTTTTAACCTAATTTGGACCCAAGGAATCTAATAGTGAAGTTGGGTTTGAGTTTTGACTATGTTTGACTGGATGAATTACACAGAAGCCTAAATAAGGGCAAAATCCCGTCTGAAACTCTACTCTAAGTCAACATGGGTTCAAATGGTCAAACCAAGCATACCAAACCTCTTAAAATATTTTTCTATGAATTTTAGGAGATTTAGATGAATTTTATTCTAACCAAAACCTCTTCAATTTAAGCAGGTCTGAAATTAGGATTTTATGTACTAATTGGGTTCTCGAAATGCATGAAACCTTATTTCTGTCAATGTGGGCCCACTCTTTAGTCTTTAATGCTCAATAGACCTCTAATTAACCCTTAGGTGACCCCATGGTTACTCTGCATTCATGATGTGATGTTAAAACTGCAAATTTAACCCTATTTTATTATTTTTTCTCAAAATGGATTTAAGTGGAATTACTATCCTTAAGGGATCATTTAGAAACATTGGTTTCTTAATTTTGACTAATTGAAGCTAATTATGACTAATGATGGTGTTACCATTAGGGTATAAGTGCTAGATTGAGGCCTACCCTCTTAACCTTTAGGGGCATCAGCCCAAAACATAAGCGGAACAAAATGAGACGAGGAGCAATCCCCAAGTAGAAGCAGATGGTGGGAAAGGCATTTAAAATCAATCAGCAATTAAGGCTGAGTTGTAAAGGGGCGAGGCGATAACAAGAAAGGAAGGACAAAAAGGGGTTCAAGGGTACTCATAGACCGTGCTCTATGGCGTATCTACAAATTATAAACATATCCTTCAACCCATCTGAACGTAGACGGGTCTGGGACCCACAAGCATGAAATGACACTCCACCAAGTCCGTACTTCAAAAAAGACTGAATCGTGGACCAACTACGAAAGTCTGACGACAAGCTGTATAAATCCCTCGTCTCAGCACAGACCTTGGAAGAGGGAGCAATGGACTTACCCTTGCCTGCAAGTCCTGACATGATGATGCTTCCTCTAAAAAAGTTTGAGATGAAGATGCTCCGACGAAGGACACTCTCTCATAGCACACCGGTGAAGACGAGTACCGCTCACAATGCTCTCTACGGTAGTTGAGGGTAGATGGGCATTAACTATGACCCACCACCCCTTTATATACCTCCCACGGAGGGTGATTCCCCCTTGCGGGGCACACGTTTTGAAAAGATCAAATTCGGTCATATCTGGTTCGAACTCCAAATATACCATCAAGAGCGAAAAATACCTCAGTCATCATTACGGGCATTCAATGCCCTTGAGCGCATATCCATCGTTGCAGAGAAGACAGTCCCATCAATGACATGCGCGATATTTGAGGCCTTCGCCTCATTATAACGACAATTAATTCTGGTCTTGCCACACTCAAGACAAGACCCAATTCCCGCGATGATCGGCCATCACTCGAGGAATGTGGTACTTACGTCACACCATTTCCCAGGTAGCCTCATCTTAAGGCCGACAGGAACCAGGTGTCGATATACCTTCACTCCCTCTAGAGGCCTTCTCTTAAGGTCGGTAGGAACTTAGGCGGACGTGCCTCACATTCCTTCGGCATTGCCACCTCTGAAGGTCGACAAGTCACCTCTTAAGGCTGGTGGGAAATCAAGCCCCTACGCCCATGTTCCCTCAACATTGCCGCCTCCTAAAGTCGGCATACCACCTCTTAAGGCCAGCAAGAAAATACTTAAAACCTTCCGGCTCATCACAACCGTTCCCCCCGCTTTTAATACAACAGGGACAGCATTTGGGGGCATACTATACTGCGAAGTTTTAAGTATTCTTACCACTCTCTCAGCGGCATTCGCCTGCTAGAGAGTGGGAGTATATAATGAGGGGTAAAAAACGTCATTAGACTTAAAACTTCGCACATAGCCCATATGAGCATCCAGACACCTAAACTTGGAGTAAACAAGCAGATTTGGTCTGACCCGACCCGCCTCTATTCTAGTGGATCTGGATCTGAGCAAGCTCGACCTCTCCTAAAGACCTGGTGCATCCAAAGTCAACAAAGCATGATAACAACACCCATAATGCTCATGCCGACAGTAATCATGGGATTACTGATACAATTAATGTTCTGACAATGGATGAGTCCTGACAACGGCCTTACCAAGGAACATGACAAGACTACGGAGAAAATTTCGTAGGATTCCCCAGCTGTAACAATATTTTCTGTAACTATAAATAAAGAAGAAGGTCCTTAGAAGGGTCTCTTCATGCAATTCGAGAGAGAGGAACTCCGAGAAATTGTAATACCATTATTTCTAGTGGATTTTCTGATAATCATGCCCTTCCCTCATACGTACACCTCTTGGGATGAAATTGGGTCACCAATTTCCTTATTTTTTTGTAATTACCTTTTTGTGTAATTATTGGATTGAATCCTTTCTCTATCGAGGAGTATTTTTTATTTGCATGTTTTGTTGTGTTACTTCCATTCATGTGAGATGAGTTCCTCTCAAGAAGATGTTAGTATTCATGAAATCTATTTTCCCATCAATAAAACTTCCCTTCGCATAAAAGAAAAAGAAAAAAGTGGAAATAGCAGTCGGCATCGTGTTTTGGATATGGAATCACGAGTTCAAACTCACGTCCCAGAATTCTCCATGGAACTTTTATTCTCTGAGTCCCGTAAAGATAAATAAGGAAGAGAATCATCATTCTGAAATGGAAGCTCTGCAAAGGATTATTACTTCAAAAAAATTCATCTCAGAGGGAATATATGGCCATTCCCTTTCAGAACACTGTAAATTGTTTAGCAACTTTTCACACCGGTAAATTTTTAAAATGGCTTTCTTAACGAATTCTTCCACTAACCTACTTTCATTTTGTTCCTTTCTAGAAAGTGTAAGACCCTCAGAATAGATAGAAGAAAAAACGCATGAAAACCCTTGGAATCGGATCAAAATATGGAGCTGAAATTCTCAGATTATCAAAATCTGTTAGACGAGTATTAGATCTCATCCATTTATTTCAAACTGCTTGCTGAATGCTTACCCCAAAAGAATTGTGTCATTCAAATTATCAAGGAAGACATGGATATTCAATACAGGTTGAGAAATTTTGCGAGATATCCAAGGGACAGAGAAAATTATTCTTTCCGTAATATTCATATAATCTTACCTTCTTTAGCATATTCTCTCCTTTAATAACATCACTCTTTTTTTTTTTTACTTTTTGCAAGTCTCCAATAACATTTCTCAAAGTTTAACATGGAATCAAGACCACTAAATAACTATATCTCGGAATCACACTGGCTATTTAGATTTAGGTAAGGCGTAAAGAAATATCTTTTATGATGTGTTTTATAATGCATGTCACAAAAAGGATATATGGTTATCCACTCTTACTTAATCACAAGCCTATTAAACCCTACGTCCACATCCCCTCCCCTCTCCTCCCAAATAGTGATTTTTGTATTTGAATTGAATATTAAGTTTTAAATTATTATTATTTACTTATACATTTAAATCAAATATCATCTATTACTTTTATATTTAAATCAAATATTATTAGTACTTTTTAATGCTTAACCGTTCCCGTAAGTATTTCTTCGTTGATGTCACTGTTGGTATTTTTCTTGCCTAAGATATTCTGTCTAGAAAATTTTAAAGCTATCTTGATACATTTATTGTTTGACAGCGGTAAATGTACTTTGATTTCGAATCGTCTATTTGACAAGCATCCTTGCGTGCATTCAAAAATAGAACGGTATCCTCAAAGAAATGAAAATTCAAAACTTTACCCCTTATTAAAGGGCCAAATTCCCAGAAGTGATCAGCATCACAACAATTTCGTTACTGACTTGCAACATAATCCTTACTGGGGGAGTCTGCATCCAAAATCCCTTGATTTTTTGGGCTGGATAGAATTTTTTGCGTCAGCTAACATGGGTTAACCCCTCCCTGTTGAACTACAAAGGGGTAAGCTAATAGGGGTTAGTATTTTTGCAATAATGAAATAATCCATGTTTGTGCAATTTATTTGAGATAGGGGGTTAACCTCTTTTTACGTTTACTGAATGGAAGTTAGGAATAAAGGTTAACATGTGATGTGAAGAGAGGATATTTACTTGAATTTAGAACTAATTTACTTCGAGAGTTAAGAAATTGATGTTAAAAAATATAAAATCGATATCTAACTCTTATTTTTATTTACTTAAACTAATATTAAGTTGTAGTGTTAACCTTTATGATATTTACTTAAACTGATGTTGACACTAATTTCTAGAGGATAAAATACATGTTTTGCTAACTCCCTGTAGAATGTGTGTTAGCAAAACAAATGTGCACCTTCCAAAACATATGTTAAAATTTTACAGGTTAATCCTTCAAGTAAATAAAGCTTAACCTCCTAAAAGAGGGGTTAATTGTCTAAGTAAACTAACCCTTATAAACTAGAATGGGAGATAAAGTGATAAAAAATACACTTGACATTGGAATGGTAGTAAGATAGTTGGTATTTTTTTATAACAAATTAATTTAATATAAGAGATAATGTGATAATTTAAATTATAATAACCTAATTAATCATATTTTTAATATTTATTGACGTGATTAGTCAAGCATCATCTTATTTTGATTTGTAATTAACTTTTAATCATAATGTTATATAATAATTATATTTTGTCAATTAATGCAGCGATGAGGTCATTTTTCAAATAAGTAGAGGAGAAATTTTTGAAAGTAATCTCAAAAGTTAAAATATATAAAAATGCAACACCGAAGCATTTTGTAAACAATGCCATATGGGAGATGAGAACGAGGGTTTAAATGAAAGATCATCCTAACCCCCCGTCCAACATAAATTATTGAAACGCAAACTTGGGTCCACCCGATCCCCACCAATGGTAAACTTAGGCCTTAGCTACATGACAGATCTGATTTAATCTCGGTATATATTTACCGTTTCTCCCAACCAAACGTACCATGTGAGATCTAGTTACATCATCACCTGTGAGAATATTTCGCAGTTACAGGGGCTTGAACGATATTCCACGATTTTACCCCTACTTTTTCGATCTCTTGCAAAGCCCACAGACATACAGTACGTAGGATCCTTCCCGGAATTCTCTCGTAGCATGTCAGGATTAATTTACTGTTAGAAAAAAAATATTAAGAATTGTAAAAGTAATTTTAATTTGTAATTGTGGTAGTGTTAATATTAATTTTATTTATTTAAATTGATATTAAATTATAATATTAACACTTGTGATGTATTTAATATTAATGTTAAAAATATGAAATATGAAAATTGTTAGAGATATACGTAATATATAATTTTAATGTAAATTTAGTTAATACCAATTGCAACGACTGTTAGGTAAATTTATGGTAAAATAATTTAATTCAAGTAAACAGATGAAAAATTAAGTAGTTAAATAAGTAAAAATTAAACTTAGATTAATCCCTTAAGTAAATTAATCCTCAAAGACTGTACAAAAGAACACGGTAAAAAGATAAAATGCGAATGTCGCCCTTGCTCAGGACCGATCAAGGTTTCAAAAGACAGAGCCTCCTTTTTCCTTTGTCTCACTGCCAAACGTTGAACATACGAAACCAACCATTGGATACTCACTCCTCCTTCCACAGCTTTGGCGCGCGTGCTTTCCACTGCCACAGCCTTGCAAAGAACAATACCCCCAGCACCCTTAGCCCCGCGCCAACAGTCACTGCGTCGTTGGCGTTTTCCTTTCTAATGGATACCAGTACCACTTCCAAGTTTCAACTACCATGTGAGTTTGATCTATGCTGTAAATTGAAACCAGGATTTAATACGATGAGATATGGTTTGGATTGCGGACAACAAAACCTTGATGCTCGTCTTTATAGATGTTCATGTATATATACATTCATATAGGGAAGTATTGACTACATGTGTGCAGTTACACAAGAGAGAGGTGTGGATATATTAATCCTTATATAATTTGGACGTACACGCGAGAATGTCTACAATATGGTACACACTTGGAGCACTCCTTGATCTGGAGCTAGTAATGCTTGGTCTGGACTGCTTAAGGCTATTTTTACAAAGATATATTTATTTTTCTTGAGAATATATTAGCTTCAACTCTATTTCTCCTTCAGATTCCAAATGCACGCCATTCTCGTCCCCGGACACAAGTAAAGACCTTTCCTGTGGGGACTATGTACCACCTGTAGGTAGGACAAATATAACATAGTTGCATTCACCCCAATCCGACAAGTTAAAGGTATGTGTGGCTCTCCAGTCACGAAGAAACGTGTTGGTAAAGAAGGATAGCGATCGATGGGTCGAGGAATTTTCTCCCTATCTCCCCCCTCACTTTTTGGGATGTGTCCAACCAAATTAATGAGTGGATGTTTAGTTCTAACTGGTAAAAACTCTACGATGAAAATGAATCATTCTTATAGTGTGGGTTAGCTTGCATGCCTTAGAGTATACGTAAGATGAGAGGGGAGAAAGGAGTCATGCATGGGATCATGCACTCTCTTCTTCTCTTAGTTAATGAGTCAATTAGTTTGGTACGGCAGGATTTTATTATACTCTATAGATCCCATCTCTTTTGAAGATAAAAGGAAGTGGACAAGTTCATTCAAATTTTAATATATACAGAGCACACAACATGCATTTGGAAATATTGGACCTGTGAGTTCGTGCATATTTTACGGGTGAAAAATATAAAAGCACTACATATAGGAAATGTAAAATGAAGAAAAAGAGAGGCCACTTTTGCTTATATACGTTTCAATTAATGCAGACGCTTAAGAGAAAGGAATTATAGTTATACATTATACCGCCATTTTTGTGGGAAGGTCGATTTAATTGTTTTTCATCTCTGCTTGCTTTTCTTAAAAAAGATATGGAAAGGCTACGACAAAACATATTTCAGTTGTGGCAGATTGTTTAACACGATTCACTCTTCGGCCGTAGCTTTTGGTAAATCCATGTATCAACTCCTCTTCTCACCTCAGCATGTCAGTCCCACAACAAAGTGTAGGTATCGAGACTCTGATTGTGTATTTTTACGGAGTCGGCGTGAAGATCGTGATTTTTCTGAACGCAATAAGTTGTAAGTTTTCAAGTGTATTGCTTTACTCTTCTTACGGACATATGCATACTCATTTACTAGGATTTTTTCCCTTTTTCTTCTGAGACACACACACACCCTTACACACGCATTTGATATCTCTTTAATTTTGGTACGACGAATTTTTTAACTCTCCCATACTGGAACAGATTATTTTCAGACACCCTAACCCACCTTAAATTCTATTCCTACTTATAAAAGAAAACAGATACTCCCATTAGATCTTGGATCACAATTTAGAAACACAATAATTCACATAGAAGTTTACATTAAAATTGAAAATCATCAGTGATATTTGTTATATTACACAATGATATTAAAAAACATCAGTGAACATAGTTAAATGTTATCATTGATATCTATTTTAAAATTAAAATATCACAGATATAATTTAATTTAAAATTTAAATATTACTTGTTAATGTATAAATATTACTAGTATAATTTAGTTCAAAGAGGAACACGTAAACTTTTGTGTAAACTTTCATATTAACGTACATTTGGGCTTAGATCTTTGGTATAAACCCAAGACAAAGGCTTGCCTCGCATCTCTTGAATAGGATGGTTGGAATTGATGGATGTGAAGATAGCTAAGGCTGGATTCTAAAAGTGCAATAGCAGAAACACAATAATTCACATAAAAGTTTACATTAAAATTGGAAATTATCAGTGATATTTATTATATTACACAATGATATTAAAAAACATCAGTTAACATAGTTAAATGTTATCATTGATATCTATTTTAAAATTAAAATATCACATATATAATTTAACTTAAAATTTAAATATCAATTGTTAATGTCTAAATATCACTAGTATAATTTAGTTCAAAAGAGGAACACGTAAACTTTTGCGTAAACTTTCGTATTAACATACATTTGGGCTTAGATCTTTGGTATAAACCCAAGACAAAGGCTTGCCTCGCATCTCTTGAATAGGATGGTTGGAATTGATGGATGTGAAGATAGCTAAGGCTGGATTCTAAAAGTGCAATAGCTGTTGTTCTTTGTGGAATAAGATGAGAAAGAGTCTTTGAAAAAATATGATGCTTATCGATAATTGTCATCTATTTTTCGGTTAAATGAGTACACAAGTATAAATAACTATCAACAAAGTAAAATGGACTTATGGTCTCAGTTTCTTGACTCAAAATAAGAATCACATGGGCATGAATCAGGTGTCAATTTTGTTGGGTTCTAATTTAACTTACGGTGCCGATGTACTGAATATATCGCAAGTTGCAACTTATACAGTATCTTTTTTTTTTTTCTCTCACTTGTTTTCAATATATACACACGTAACTCCTCTGCCAAAGGACTGGGCATGATCCAATGCTAAAGCGAGTCACGTCTAACACTCGCATTTAAACCTGCAACTTGTTTGGGAACCAAATTTTTATAACCTCAATGATGCACATTCTGCTAATTAAGCTATACTTTGATTGGTGCCTGCAGCACCCCCCGCAATTCCTTCACCTTTTGCAGAAAAAGCTTGGGGGCTTTGCAGTATGCGTGCACTCGAACATCGTCACATACATCTGCCCAACATATGCACAGCTAAAGAAAAGTGAAGCAGTGAAAAAAATAGATGCCCTTATGTACAGTGCCCCTTTTAGGGTTTATGCAGTTGTGCACATTCCTCCCGGCCTTATATAAAGAGAGGTACCTGCAAACCTACATTTGGAGATTAAAAAGAAATCCTTATCCTACTGTAAGGTTCTCCATGGCCTCTATCATCGATCCCTCCACTCCTATATCATAGCCCTTTCTCACCCTCGTCGATCATGGAAACAGTCATGAGGAATGGGTGACGGGAGGACAGACATGGGAGCCCTATAGCCTTAATTCGTAGGGGAATCAAGCGCAATGGTCCGAGTTCTGCCGCTCTAAGATTGCTTTAATTATTGTTCTTTCACCATGCATGTATGTCTTCCTATTTTGATGTTGTATGTTATATTGGTTTTTCCCTCTTTTGCTCGGTTGTTAGTGTCGTGATCTTTAAGATCGATTGAGTGAGAATGAGGAATGGATAATTCTTGAGAATAGAATGAGGTCCGAGAGGTGGCTGGCTGGCATTTTATGTGTGGTTTATTTAAACGAAAAAAATTTGCTCGATAAGTATCTGAGGCTCTCAGCTTGTGTCTTTCTCAATCCGAAGGGTACTATTTGTAGGGTTTTTCCACAACCCTTGTACCCTCAAAATCTGTTCTTCTAATCTTGTGACGCCTACTCCATTGATGCGTCCGTTACAAATATTTGAATTCATATGTTTTTATTTCTAAAATAGAAATCATCTAATCCGTGGCGCTGATCATTTTAATGTGAATCTATCGTAACAGTACTCCCACGGTATTGCCGTGTAGCTTTTCGGTATGTAGCGTCAAGTTGCGTGGTTCTTCTCCGTTCATATTTGTCGTCTGCGCTCTGAGGATGTGTGTGATGAATGTATAATATAACCAATTAAATCATGGTGATAACAGCGTAGAGAGCATATCTAGCGTACGTGTGCGGGAAATTTTTAAGAAAAGGTATCAACCATGAGAAAAACTAAATTAGAAGCATGGGCTAATGGAGATTAGAAAAAGGAATACACCACGCGGTTACAAACAACGACTTGTGTGGAGTGCCACCCTTGTTGGCCTTAACAACTCCCGCTCGCCTCGATGCGTGTGGCTCCGTCTAAGCCGATGTTGGGAAAGCTGGCGACCTTAGCAAGGCCAGCTCTCCTTTCTCTGCCATTCCCACGTCAGCAACGATGGCATCTCTCTCTCATATATAATGTTAAATGTTTGTAAAAATATCATCGTAAAATCTCTATTTTTAAAAACATAATTAAAAAATATTTGATGATAATGATCATCCAAGTTTGAGAGAGAGAGAGAGAGAGAGATCTCCCCATGCCAACACTGGTATAATTGAGAGAGAGAGAGATAGAGAGAGAGAGAGAGAGGCCACTATTGCTAACATGGGAACGGTGGAGAGTGGAGAGTCGGCCTTGCGAAGTGATGAGAGGTAAAAAGTATATTCAGATTCAAAATTTCATAGGAAGTTCAAGAAGGGATCTAGTTACCCAAAATCAGAGTAAACAAGCAGATCTGGTCTCGCCCGACCTACGATCAAGCGGATCTGGATCCACTCACATTTAAGTGAGTCCAGACAAACTTGACCCGTCAGAAGATCTAATTTGGCTAATGTCAGAAAGGTGATAAGAAAGTCTACGATGCCCACGTCAACGATAATGATAACGTTACCACCACCATTAATAACCTGACAATAAACGTGCCTTAGTAACAGCCATGTCGTGGCAAAAGATCCTACGATAAAATCCTCTCTCGACATTATAATAGCAAAGAAAGGCTCTCGAGGCTTCTCTTCACGCGATCAAGGAGAAAGAGAGATTGTATTACCTTTATTAATTAGTGAATATTCGAGAGCATTGCTCTCCCTCCAGACATACACCCCTCGTAGTGGAATTGGGTCACCAATCTCCTTGTTTTCCTTGTGAATGCTTGCTCGTGACTTGTTAAGTCGTGTCCTCCCATTACATAGGAGGCCCGATCAATTGTCCCCATCTATGAGAAGCGATTATCATTTGATGACGTTTTCTTACCTTGGATCTTTTTCGATGGCCCCTACAACCCGCAACTCCTCTCACGCTAATCCTGAAATGGTGCCGCCGCAAGCAGGGTCCAGCGCCTTGGTGTCCGAGGGACACCCTCACCACGTCGGTCCCAGTAAGGAGAGGTCTGTCCGACCTCCCCGGCTGTTTGAAGCCCCTAGATAGGACCCCCTTCTCGAGATGCAGGTGAGGGAGGAGGAGTATGAGACCAAGTTGGTGGTTCTAAAGGCAGAGCACCAATTCGTTGCCGACAAGCTCCACAAGATCAAACAGATCAGGGAGCTCGGCAAGCCCCAGCCGGAGGAGCCCTAAAGTTCGAGCCCCAGAGACGAGCAACTAAAGTGGCATTGCATGGTGGAAGAGGAGAACACCCGTCTGCGTGAACAGCTTGAAAAACTAAAGCGTGAGCTTTGTAGCCAGAAGAGAGAAGCTCATCCCAGCCCACCAAAAGCTCCACGCTCGCCTTCGTTGGGAGAGCAAGCAGGGGCTCACCCTTTTTCCACCAGTGGTGAAGGCTCTATACCAAAGATTGTCCGCCAGGTCACCCAGGCAATAAGAGGCATACGCCCACGAGCATACGTCACCACCTACCCATTTACGAAGGAGGTGATGACAACCCCCTACCTAAAAAATTCAAGCAGCCCATCATAGCTCAATATGACGAGATGGCGGACCCCGACAGTTTTGTTGGGAGTTACCACCAGATGATGCTGATGTACGGCTGCCCAAACGGAGTGGTCTACCGAGTATTCTCATCATAACTGTCTGGCATGGCTTATCAATAGTTCAAACAACTGCCAGTCGGGCAGATCACGTGCTTCCAAGAGCTGGTGGATAAGTTCTGCCAGTATTTTGCTGGCTAGCAAAGGGTTAGGAACAACCTAGAAAGGCTGTGGGAAATTAGACCGCAGAAGACTAAATCTTTCCGATCCTACCTCGACCGGTTCAAAGCCTAGTACTTCAAGTGCAAAAGGCCTCACGATGCCATAGCCATCCAGTACATCAAGTCAAGTCTCTTGACCCAGAGGTTCTGGTACGACATCGATGATTTCCTACCTAGGGACAAGGTAAAGTTATGGGACAAGGCCCCAAGTTCGTAGAGCAGGATGATTCCTTTCGCTGCCATAGCCGGCTGGCAAAAGGCTACAGCGATAATGCCAGTCCCATGGAAGAAAGGAGGATCTTAGGAGAACCCACTCCTATATCCATCCATGAAAATAGCCGCTTCAACAAGCAAAAGGCTACCTTCCATGACCAAAGGGGGGATCAGCCCACCAAAGGCCGAAACAATGGATCCCGCCAACCCAGGCGAGATTTCTTTAAAGAATACACTCCCTTGGCCATGAACCAGGCGAACATGTTGGCGGAGGCCTGGTCCACCGATAAGGACTTGCTACCCCTGTCTAAACCCATGAAGAAGAAGGTTGCCTCCAAGCCCTACTGCAAGTAACACAGGGCTCGGGGTCACGCCGCTGAAGACTGCCGGCATCTCCACGACCAAATCAAGTCCCAGATCTGGCATGGAAACTTGGCCCATTTTGTCAAGTAGAATGAGGGCCAAGATAAGGGCAAGAGACCCCTAGAGGGCCTGGAGGATTACCACAAAGAAAAGCTCCAACAGCTCCAGGGGATCAACATAGTCTTCATCACAGACCAGGGGCTAGATAGGTCAGTGGCTTGTTAGGTTGAGCAGCTGGAGGTGTTACCATGGCACTCCCCAGCAGAGTACCATCACCAGGTCTTGGCGGCGATGCCAGCATTACCCCAGAATGCTCACCTTTTGCCTCCTGAACCCATAGTTATAGAGGTCGAGGTAATCTTCGAGGTCAACGCCGCCCTAAGCCAGTAAGCCACTCCCTCCAGGCAGGTGGCCCCCTATGCTTTCCCTACTATACAGTGGAGTGAGAGTACAGTCAAGCATGCGGCCTTCAGACTGTTCGCCTCTACCTGATCCAGCAGAACACACGGACTCGCTCTTGGCGATGCTCCCTATTAGCAGGGCAGTCACTGCCCAAGCTATTAGTGGATGAAGACAACGCCGTGGACATTCTTTTTTCGAAGATGCTACACAAGTCGGGCTTCAAAGAGGAGCACCTCTCCCCTTCAATCCACCAAGTCGTAGGGTTTGGCAATCATAAAGTGATGCCAATAGGAGAGATCACCCTTTCATTATCCATTTGTAATGGCGATAGGCATCTCAACAGGACAGCCACATTCATAGTGGCCAAGTTGACGATGATATTTGATGGCATCATCAACCGCCCGACAATCCATGCCTTCTGTCTGATCCCTTCCACATATTTCCAATTCGTGCTTTTCCAATCCCCTAGCAGGGTGGAAATAGTACATGGGGATCAAATGGATGAACGCAAGCTCCTGAGGATCGAGCTAGAATGATTCGTGGAGCCAAGACGCCTCAAGCCACAAAAATGGGAGAAGAAGAGGAACCAAGTTCAGGCGATCCAATGAGAAGTGGCTCCAGTTGATCCGCCGACAACTTTGGAACTCTAGCCAGGTTCTTCAATCATGGCTATACAACTGTACCTCGACAACGCTACTATGCTCGTCCAAGTTGGAGCGGACCTTGATCCCTCCGAAGTTCGGGAGCTGTTACTCTTGTTGAGGACCACGGTAGATATTTTCGCGTGGTCCGCCACTAACTTGCCGAGAGTGGATCTGTCCCTAATCCAACACTACCTTAATATTCAGGCGGGCACCCGGGCATTCAAGCAAGTGCGCCAGCACAAGTCAGCCGAATAATGGCAAGCGGGCGAGGCTGAAATCCAGAGGCTCCTCGAAGTTGGCTTCCTCAAGGAATCCCAATACCCCACCTAGCTCTCGAATGTGGTTATGGTGAAGAAAGCCAATGACCAATGGTGCATGTGCATGGACTTCACCCACCTCAATGAAGCCTTCCTGAAGGACTAATTCCCCCTACCAAGGGTGGATGCTCTGGTGGACTCCTTCAGCGGACAATCCCACATGTCCTTCCTAGACACATACAATGGGTATCACCAGATCAGCTTTGCTCCAGCCGACAGATCCCATACATCGTTTATAACAGATAGGGATCTGTTTCAGTATAGAATCATGCCTTTTGGCTTGAAAAATGCTGGAGCAACTTACCAACGCCTTGTAAACATGATCTTTTCTAATATAATAGGAAATCATTTGAAGTATATATAGATGATATGTTGGTAAAGGAATCAAACTTCCCCCAACACTTGAAGTATTTGGCAGAGGCCTCCTAAGTTTTGAGAAGCGCCTACCTCCTCCTGAACCTCGAGAAGTGTGTATTTGGGGTGTCTTAGGGTTCTTGGTCTCCGACAAAGGGATCTAGGCCAACCCCGATAAGATCCAAGCGATCTTGGACTTGCAACTGGCAAGTACTTTGAAAGGGATGCAGTCGTTAGTCGGCAAAATTGCCTCTTTAAGCCAATGTTTATCTCGGTCTTCCAACAAATGCCTTCCCTTCTTTGAGTGTATCAAAAAGGGCAAGGGCTACACTACTGCCCATTGGATGCCTCATTGCCAGAAGGCTTTAGAGGAAGTCAAGGTCATACTTCGAAGTCCTCCTATCCTGACGAATCCTATTCCCAAGGAAGCCCTTTCCTTGTACCTAACGACGTCCATCACCACGATCTTCGCCATCTTAGTCAGCGAATGAGAAGGAGCATAACGACCGGTATACTTTATTAGTAAAATTTAACAGGATGTAAAAGCTAAATATACTGTGATTGAGAAGCTCGAGCTAACATTGGTGACTGCCATCGGGAAGCTACGCCCATATTTCCAAGCCCATACTATAATAGTCATGTTCGGCTACCCCTGTGGCAAATGTTACATAAGCCCACAGGGTCAATATAACAGATCAAATGGTATATGGAATTGGCTGAATTTGATGTTCAATACTAGCCAAGGAGATCAATAAAGGGGCAAGTCTTGCCAAACTTTATGGAGAAATTCACAGACCCGGATGCCTCCCTCACTCTGCCCTAGAAGCTGTATGTAAACGACTCATCTATGACAGTCGGGTCTAGGATTAGCAAAGCCTTGACCACCCCAGATGGTGTTACTCACAAGTATGACATTAAGCTGGTCTTCCCAGCATCCAACAATCAGGCGGAATATAAGGCGATGCTAGCTGGCATATGGGTGGCCAAATCGAAAGGCATCTCCTCACTAGAGGTCTACACGAATTCCCAGTCAGTTGCCAATCAAGTTAATGGTGAATACCAAGCTAAGGATCCAAACATGATCTTGTGTGCTGACAAGGTCAAAGAGGAACTGTTGGACTTCAGGTCTACCTTGATTAGGGGAGTACCTCGATCCAACAACCCCTTGGTGGACACATTGGCACACTTGGCTTCAGCGATTCCTCTTGACCAGGAGGGGGATATTTGTCTCCAAACCTTGAAGGAGCCAACAGTGCTCGCTCCTAAGATGTTCACAATAGAACAATCCTCATCATGGATAGCGCCTATCATCACCTACCTCAACATTGGCGAGCTACCCCAAAGGGAACCACAGCCCAAGGTATTCCGCCTGAGAACCTCTAGGTATACCTTGGTAGACGGGAAATTGTACAAGTAGAGGTTTTCCACCCCCTTTTTGTGTTGCCTTACAAAAGAGGAAGAGTCTCATTCTCTCCAAGAGGGCCATGGCAGCATTTGAGGGAACAATGAGTTGTATAAGGCCCTTTTGGCCCAACTCTTCTAGGTAGGGTATTTCTAGCAACAATATAAAGTGTTTGTGCACAAGTGCGACAAGTACCAGAGGCTTGCTACCCTACACCACTTGCTGCCCGGAAAGTTAATACCTATCATGTCACCTATCCCCTTTGCAAAATAGGGCATAGGCCCCTTCCTGCTAGGCCCAGCTCAGAAAAGGTTCATACTAGTAGCCGTGGACTACTTCTCTAAGTGGGTCGAGGCTAAAGCCATGTCTAGCCTGACAACCGACAAAGTTGTCTCCTTTGTTCGGAAAAACGTCATAGCTCGATATGGGGTATCTCAACACATTGTTATAGACAATAACACCTAGTTTGCTTACAAAAAATTTAAAGAATTTTGCAACAATTGGAACATCCAACTATGTTTCACATCTGTGAGTCACCCGCAAGCAAACGGACAGGAGGAGGTAACCAATCGTACGATCATCTTAGTGCTAAAGTGGCACCTAGATTCAACCAAAGGGGGATGGGCAAACGAGTTGCCAGATGTATTATAGGGCTATAGGGTGTGCCAAAGGACTTCCACAGGTCACACACCATTCAGCTTGGTGTACGACATAGAAGCCCAACTACCTATAGAGACAGTCCTTCCGACCTACCGAACGCAACTCTATAATCCTGCTTCCAAAGACAACCAAGTCTGCCTTACCTTGGACCTTGTAGATGAGCTAAGAGAGGAAGCTTCTCAAGCAACACTGAAGTACAAGGAAGCCACTGTGACTGCCTACAACAAGTAGGTGCGCAAGTGGAAATTCTCAGAAGAAGACTTGGTCTTGCACAAGAGTGAAGTCTCCTCGTTCAAGTGGGAAGCTAGATGCCCCATGGCAGGGATCCTACAAAATTTGTAAGGACAGCCCGAGCAACTTTTATGAGTTACAAACCGTAGGCCACAAAGCAGTCCCTCATGCTTGTCATGCAAGCAATTTGTGTTTGTATAGTGTATAGAAAGAAAAGACGGTGGGAATAAAAACTTTTCTTTTTGGTGTTGTCTGTTACATTCCCCAGTGTTACGACCCAAGTCTCAGAGCTGTGCGTGAATAGGTGCGCGAGGAGGAGAAGAAGTCGTTACCTGTGGAAGAAGAGAATAAGAAAATAATAAAATATTATGGTTATTTATACATAACTCCTTAACTTCTAGGTTAATTAAAATAATGTTTGTAATGCACCTAATTGGTTAACTAATTAAATGCATGCAATTCTAAGTTAATTCTAAACGCATATAGATATGAATGCCACACATGAATTATGCAATTAAGATAAAAATATGAATTAATTTATTTACATCCTAATGTATGCTATCTAAATGTTAAAATTAACTTAATATCTAGGCACTTAAATACTTAAATAGCCCACAAATATGGGCTAATCAAATACCCCCATGCCTAGTTTTTGCTAGTCCCTAACAAATTCAAGCATGACTTAACACTCCAAGTTATCCAAGCTAACTCAATTGACCTTTTCATAAAAATTAGGTTGAACCATCTAACCCTAGATCATAAGGTACCCAAATAGTTATTGAGTTACAGACTAGGTCGGTTAAAGACAAGTTGCAGGACAAGTTTCCCTAATTTCTCACTCTACCCTAGGGTTTATTGGTCCTAAAGATTAAAGCATCCGTGCATGTGCACTGGTTTGAGTTATTTGAGGTTGGTATGATTGCCAACCTAGAAAGAGAGTAAGAGGATATATATATATATATATATTATTCCTCTAAGTCTAACCTTGGGTCAGCTATCAACACGGTCTGTGTCGGATTCATTGTCCCCATCATCGAACCTCGAAGGGTGACTGGCTTTCGATGCTTCGAGATAGCACCGCTCATAGCGACCCCAAGAACTCCTGGCAATCGACACTTCGAGATAGTATCGCCCACGGATTTCTTAAGCGAATTCAGGCCTGTGACAATTGGCACTTCGAGATAGGGCTGTCCATGGTACCAAAATCGTATAATTTGCTTACATGCCCCCAGTAGGATAGACATCCTAAGAGACAAGCGCCGAGGAAGTGACATGTTATTATTGCATACTCAAGGTGAGTATATACTCCACCTCTCCTGCGGCAGGAACTCTTCCAATCAAATTGTGTTTTCAAACTTCTCCTAAGTCAAAATTAAGAGAACCAAATTTTCTTTAAGAAATGAATTAGGGTGATCACTATTTACACAATACCAAGTATGTGTGAAATGTGGATGCTTAGGTTACGAGGACTCGTAAACCAAAAGGTAGAAAAAGACACCAGGTACTACCCAGCCTTTTACTCAATTCCTAGCTTTCTTTCCTCAACCTCTTGAGGAATGGTCCGCAACTTAACTCCTACTTAAGTTTTTAAGTCCAAACGGACCCTAAAGGTCTAAAGCTAGTAGCTCAACTTAACTTCTAAAGTCAGACACCTAGAGTCAACTTAGTCTAACCTAAAGTTCTGGTCTTATACCTAAGAATGCAGGGCCGAGCCAGTTAAGCTCAATACCAAAAAAAAATTTTTTTTCTTTTATTTATTTTTTTTTTATTTTTCTTAAATCAATGCAAATGTATGCAATGCAGAATGCTTTAACTAAATGCATAAATGCACTATGTATAAATGCTATGTATATCCCCAAGTACACCCCCCATGCCTAAAATCTACAATGTCCCCATTGCATAGAAGGATATTACCTGGGTCAAAGATGGGCTGCCGTTATTTTGTTGGCAACCGAGTAACCAAAGAACCTGCAAGTCAGGTTCCAAAACCAAAGAAATAGGTCATAAAAATGAGCAAAGTAATGCTGGCCTAGAAAATAGGTAACCTAGGATGTTGGCAAGCTGATGATGAATCCCGATAGCAAATGCTCGCCCAACGAAGATGGGAATGAAATCTTCCCAGGTCACCAAAGGAGGTTATAAAGGATAAACTGACATAACAACCTCCAAAGGGGTAGGTGGAGGATGACAAGGATCCTCCAAAAGGAATGGGGAAGGAATGGTGCAGAGATAAACCCCCAAGGTAATGGACTGACCATAGAAATCATCAATCCATACCCGATATCCCATTACAAGAGATATTGGTCTGTTAAGCCCCCCGGTCAAAATGGTACTGAGCATAACTTTAAGCCAGGGATTGTCCAGGGTGTCTAAGTTTCGAGGTTGCAGAATGGCCATAAGATCTAAGGTAGTGTCCATGCCTAACAACATTTCCAGTTCTTCAATCGCGTCCCTAGCATCTCTGGTAATATCACAAGTATCTACCTACTCTTCATTAGTGATCATTTTTGCAAATGGAGTCAAATTTTCACCTTCAGACATAGGCGAATCAGAGCATGACTCCGAATCAAATGAAGGCAGGTTGGAGGCAATAGATTTAGGGATTACCTTATCAATCTCATCCCCAGGTTCTTATTCATTACTCAAATCCTCCCCGGAGTATATATGTGAATCCACATTAATCTCAGAAGTTGCCTCCAAATTTTCCATTATTTCATCAGGAGGAGAGGTATCATCAATGGGTGTGCTAAGGAAACCTAATTTGGTCAACTTTGTGACATCCTCGGGGGCTAATTCTTCAAATAAGACATAATCACCCTTAGTGTCACTCCAAATCTTGAATGTAGGTTCCTCATATAATTCATCATTCTCCTTATCATATAATTCATCATATACTCGAGGTCTAGAATCATCTAAAATCGTAGGCCCCTAGGGCACTTTATCTGGGGTAAATGGTTCACACTGGTAACATCAAACTCCTCAGATAGGTGAATTTCTTCAGGGTTAAGTTCCCTAAGGGTGGGCTTAAGTTCCATCTCGTGATCAGAAGGAGGGCGGGATTAACAACTTGAATTCGACCCACTTCATCAAATGTCATGAAAATACTATCATCTGGGTCGAGGTCTTCCAATGGTACTATCATTCCCTTCTTTTGACTGCAATATAATTCAGGTGGATACTCAACATGATCATCATCTTCCTCTGGTTGCCACCTTTCTTCATCCAATGCATAGCTACTTTCATACATATCCTCTTCCCACTTAAGGCGTGGACCTCTTAAGGAAGTTCCATTTAGTAGGGAAGGTTCAAAATCAATCCCATAGAAGTAGCTATTCCTCCTTTCAGAATCCCCAAAATTTTCCTCCAACTTAGGGCGTGGCTCTCCCACAAGAGATGCATTTAGCATAGAGGAGTACACGTTGCCCTCAATGGGGTAGGTTGGGTGGCTAATGTATTCTTTTTCTTATTGGCTTGCTCTCGAAGATTCTCCTAATAATTTAATCATTTTGTCTTGCATTTTCTGTATTTCCATCTTCAAAGATGAGAGGTTATCATTACTATCAGGAGAGAAGTCAAGCATAGGCTTATAGTTCCTAGGAGTTTCTGTCCAACCATTATAATCATTCAGGGAGGGTGGGTTGGGTATTTGTATGGTGTGTAGGATATTGGGCAAGGCAAATCCCGTTCCTAGGTTCTGCTCACTGATTTGGGGCTTAACCAGGCTAATACTCCTATAATAGGAGTAAAAGGGATCCCAATGATTATCATTATGTCCATCAAAAGATGGACCATCACGACTTATGGGATCGAAGATTACGGAGTGGGAGTAAGGGTGTGGGCAAGATGTTAAAGGATGAAAGTCAACGTGGTCCAATCTAACTCACACCACGGTCAGATTCCTCCCAATACAAACACAAATTAGATGACTTTTTAGGTCTTTAATCAATTAGGCTTTTGAGATTTTAAGTCCACTTGTAGGTGACAAATCAAATTATCTAAACAGTTACGCACCTACTTATCGACCTACGATACGCCTAAGAAGACCTAACTGGGACTTAGGTGATCCTCCCTAAAGCCCAAAAAGTTTAATCACCACCAAACAGGCAAAAAGGGATGCAAGTAGGGTCAAACCCTTCCTTTGAAGCGGTGCTTCTAAACTACACTTAATCCACAAGGTTTGGAGGCAACTTACCCCGGAACTAAAGTTCGGGTCACTTGAGACCCCAGTAATAAAAGGCTCTAGTCCTATCGGTTCCAAACCTAAGGAGTGTCTAAAAGCGTGCCGTGGTGCAAGAGATCTAAGTGTCGCACGCCAAGTTTGAAAATCAAGACCTTGGTTTTTAAATGTCCCTCTTTTAATTAGTCTTTTTTTTTCAAAAAATTAAATGTGGCCACTTGTTAAATCTATTCAATATAGATTAGGTGGTCTTGAAATTAATCTAAATGCATTTGCATGACAGGTAGAAATGCAAAGTTAGAAGTGCATACTTGATTCCAGCATTCTTCATGAAAAATGCAAGATAAGAAATTAGATCTAGATGTTGCTCATTCAATCCTAAATGATGCGACCTAGGGGTAGGCAGCTTCTAGTAGGCAACTCGTGTTGTTATATATATATATATATATATATATATATATATATATATATATATATATATATATATATATATATATATATATATATATATATATATATATATATATATATATATATATATATATATATATATATATATATATATATATATATATGCATAAACAAAGAAAAGGATAAACAACCACAAAATAAAATAAAAATCTAGATCTAAAGAAAATGGAATAGGCTCCCGAAAATTATTATCCAACACGGGCCTAAAAAAAATCGGGGAACAAATCCCTAAAAATGTACCCAGAACAAGGGTTTTCAAAATGAAAGTACTAAAATAAAGAGAAGAAAGAAAAATAAAAACTATCTACAGCTAAATGGATGAGATGAAGATGTGGTACGCCAGATATCTCGTCCAGCGGTGGAAACAAGGTCCACCAAGGCGTTGCTGAGGCAGGCGCGACAACTCGTATGTAATATGCGTACCTTGTACCAAACAGATAATCGAATTGAAATATACCTTAAATAAAATGTAAACAAATAATTAAATAAATGCGAGTCTAATAGGCTCGTTGCATCAACGGTAATGGCGCCATTTGACGAGTTGATTTTCGCTTTCGAAAATGATGATTAAGATGATTTGTCATTGTATTTCTAAGTGGTGGAAAATTGACTAATCAAAATATTGAATTAAAATTAAACCACTCGCAGAAGAGCGAGTTGTATCCACAGGGAGGTAATGGCCTATTTAAACTCGCATCGGCTAAAAACAGATGTTCACAATTAGTTTCATCAAGAAATCGGATCGATCAAAATCGCTTTTCAATTGAGATAATAAGACATTATCAGGCTGGTATTGTAATTATGCAAAACATGAGGGAGATGCTCATAAATATGTCACAATAAAGTATTCAATAAATAAAAAAAAGTCTTAAGCAATGGCATGTAATTGTAAATACTAATACGTGTGGAAACAGAGGAAAAATCCTCTCTCTTCGCCGCACATTGGAGGAAGCTCGGTGGCCGGAGATGCTCTGGGAGAAGATCGAGGATGTGAAGAACCTGATGGTAGTGGTTGCACGGCGAAGGACTGCCAGAGCTCGCCGATCGGAGAGGAGCTTGCCAGCGGTGGGTGGTTGCTACTGCTGTGAAGCAGCTCAACGTGCGGCGCTACTAAAGGTGAGGGGGTGCGGCTGTATGAAGGCGAGAAGGCATGCAGGCCGTGTAGGCACGTGCGGGGAAGCTGCTAGAGGAGCACGACCGCAAGTGCTGCTGCTGCGGGCATGGCGGAGGCACAGCAAGGGGGTGCATAGGCACGCGCGAGGAATGGTTGCTGCTCACGATGCAGGAGGGCTGTGTGTGTTGGAGATGTGCACAGGCAGAGGACTTGCGTGCGGAGGTCACATGTAGGCTGCACGTGTTGCTACAGCTGTAGATGCTGCGTGGGCTGGAGGTGCGCTGTTGGTTCGGCAGCAGAGCAGCCCGCTGGGTTGCATGTGGCATGGAGTTGGAGGTGGGTGCTGCTGCGCGTGGCGTTGGGCTTGTTTTTGGTGAGGTTACAAGAGATGAACAAAGAAGAAGAGGAAGAGATGGGGCCGGGCTTCAGACGTCCGGGAAACTTCCTGGACGTCTTAACTGGAGGGGAAGATGACTGCTAGTGCGTGGCTTCTGTGGTGGTGATGTTGGTGGTTGCACGGTGATGGTTGCGTGCCATCGGAGACGTACGTGCATGGTGTTGGCACAAGTCCACCGGCTTGGCGTGGCGAGCTGTCACCTCGCTGGCCCACAGTGTGGTGGAGCTCGGCCTTGGAGACGTACGGTGGTGGTGATGGAGGTGAGCTCAAAGCTCGTCATAGTGGTGGAGTCGGGGTGGAATCTCCCTGTGCATGGTCGTCTTCTCCTCCCTTTATAGCTGTAGGTGATGAATTTTGAAAACAAAGAGGCAAGATCAGATCCTCTTCATGGCAAATGAATGCTTGCAGCTGTGCGTGAATGGGTGCGCAAGGAGGAGAAGTAGTCGTTACCTATGGAAGAAGAGAAAAAGAAAATAATAAAATATTATGATTATTTATACATAACTCCCTAACTTCTATGTTAATTAAAACAATGTATGTAATGCACCTAATTGGTTAACTAATAAATGCATGCAATTCTAAGTTAATTCTAAACGCATATAGATATGAATGTCACTCATGAATTATGCAATTAAGCTAAAAATATGAATTAATTTATTTACATCCTAATGTATGTTATCTAAATGTTAAAATTAACTTAACGTCTAGGCACTTAAATATTTAAATAGTCCACAAATATGGGCTAATCAGGGAGCACAAAAACAACAATACTATCTTTGGAGACTTGATGACTTCATTCCCAGTCTTCAAAGATATCAACTCCAAGCATCGAGGGTGGTGATAAGACGATGCGAGGAGGGCTGATCGGATGGGTAGGCAGTTCCCCGGCTCTTGACGAACCCGGCTTGGGTGCCTCCTCTTTAGGAGCTGGAATTTCCGACTGATCCACAAGCCCCGGTTGGTCCTCAGGCAGCTCTATAGAAGTCTTGTCTACAATACGACCGTCCGCTTTCTGACGGTCATACTCAGACAAAAACTGGTCCATAGACCAATTACATAGCTCCTCCACCAAAGTGTGTTTCCCCTCAAGAAGGGACTACATCGCCGCTAAGGTGTGCTTCTCGATCTCCCTTGAGATGGTCTCCCAACTCTCCTCCATAGATGAGTTGGAGACAAAGAATGCCATCACCGTCTTGGGATCAAGCTCTGGCTGGACAGTGTGCTCCAACTCAAGCACCTTCTTACCCTTGTCCTTCGCAAGCTGCTGGGCCTTGGCAAGCTCAGCCTTTGGGGCCCCCACAACCACCTTCTCCTTCTCTCGACTTGCCGACATGTTGGCAAGTCTGTCAATGGTGGTGCCCAAGCGAAGGCACTCATCTTGGAGAGCCACCTCTTACACCTCCACAACTGAGGAGCGTTCGACCCTTAGCACTCGCACCTCCTCCTTCAACGAAAGAAGGTTGGTACACGAGGTTTACAAGCACTTGGACAAGTCTCACATAGCCACGACTTTAGTCTTGTGTGCTCTAACAAGACCTTCCTCCATCTTCCTACCAAGATACACAGTCTGCCTCAGACCTTGGAGAGCCTTTTTCAGCTCCTCCTGCAGTTGGGCCACTTGACCAGCCACCTGCTGCTGCGATCGGAGCTTACAGCTGGCCTCCTTTGCCGCCTTCTCCAACCTCTCTTAGGCAGCAGTAGCCTCTCCAATAAGGCGGACAAAATTCCGTTGCTCCGCTTTGGACATCATGGCCCATTTGGCAGCCATATCAACCGCCTCGATGGAACCGCTGGGCTCGGCAATGACCGGGGGAGCATCATCGTGCAAAACAAAGGCACTCCCAAGAGCCTCCACCTGTCAAACACCATAGAAAAAGGTGTGAGGGAAAAGCTTCTCGCCAAAGGAGAAGAAAAAGACAAGTGAGGGAAACCTACCGTACGAAGGCAATAAAAGTACACATGGTTGAAATTCATGCCTCCCGGTTGGGAGGCAACCCAGAACGCCGCATCATGCATGTGCCGAAGCACCTGCCTCTCCAAGTTGGGGGCACTCCTCGAGGCGCCTATCAGAACCAGTGCTGCCCGATTGGGAACGGGGCCTTCAGGAGCCCCCTCCAAAATGGATCCCCTTACAGATCCGACAGTCTGGCCACTCATCGTGAGACCCCCCCGACCGGAAGGGTCCACCAACACTCTCGCCCCCATTGAGCTCCACCGGCAATACGACTACACAAACACGTTGCCACTCAGAAAACCACCATTGATAGCTACTGTAAAGACCCGAACCTACCTTTTAAGCTTATTTTAAGACTAAGCACTTTGAGACGAACCTGTTGGCGCTTTCTGAACGATAATCAGATTTGTGTAATTTAAAAGTGAGAAAAATTACACATTTGGTCAAATTTAGCCAATGTTCGAAAACGTACCCAAAATACATCAAAATTAATACCATTAAATTTTCCTAGTTATAAGTTTTCCAACGATATCTATTTTATGAAAATCCAAATTACATAACAAAAATTAGGTGTGTGTGTGTATATATATATGTGTTAATTTTAAGGGATAATTGAGCTGGTTGTTGTTTTTAACGAATCGTTTAGGGGGAAATAGTATATAAATGGATAAAGGGAGAGTGATGAGATCGAGATTGAGAAAAAGCAAAAAAACCACCTCCGCTCTTCCTTGTACGTAGAAGAGAGGAAGGGAGAAAGAGAAAGGCCAAGAGAGACGAGGGTGAGGCCGAGAAGAGTGGTGCAATCATAGCGAAGAGAGCAACGACCATGAGCGCATGAAGACGACGACCTTGGAGGGAGGCGACGGCGAGATTGGCATCGGCGTAGGATGTAAGACCCCTTGTTCTTTTTCTTTTTGTTTCCACGTTTAAGTGAGGGAGAGGGAGAGGGAGAGAGAGAGGGAGACGAAGACGACGCTCGAAGGTTTAGAGGGTGAAGGGTCTACCGGGAGGCCAAAGATGCACCGCAGAGAGCCGTCGTGGTTGTGGGAGGCATGGGCGGTGATGGGTTCACCCCGCTACACCCATCGGTGGAGGAAGGAGATAGAAGATGGAGGAGGCAGACCGAGGTTGATTAAGGGTCGCGGACGACGACAGAGGGCCAGCGAGGGTCACTGGAGGACGAGTCTGGCGAGTGAGTGGCGGTCAGTGTCGAGTGCAGCTCCACCTGCATGTGCGTGAAGCTTGACGTGGAGAAGGGAAAGAACGATGGAGGAGGAAGAAGAGGATAAAGGGGTAACAACATTGCATGCCAAAAATAAAAAGCTTCCTATATTATGGTTTAGTCCCTGTGAAAGGTTGTATCCTAATTAAGATCCGATGGTCAGTGTTGTTTCACTTAGATCAAATCTGGAGGAGGATTTAGGTGATCCAGAACTTGATCTTGGGGTTCTCGGGCGTGCTGGACACATCAGTATGATTGGATTAGGTAGTTTCAGCTCTGATTTCTAATGCACAGTTTTGGAAGACACATGTGGTATTGAAAGTCTCCAACCTATTTTCGTAGAGTCGTCGTGTGACCCCCCGACGATGTTAAGTAGAGTAATCTCTCTTTTTCCCCATGTGGGTTGTTTACATTGTAGTTTTCTTCGTATGTTATATCGTTTAGTGTGCATTCTTGTCTCTTGCTAGGATCAGACCCATTTTTCGTATTTCTTGCTATCTTGGGTACTTGAATATTAAATGTGGATGTTGTGAATCAAGTTGTTGACTTAAAATGTAAGTAATCAAATTGATATAGTTAACTACTGGATTAAAATGAGTCTATAACAATTTATTAGACCATTTTCATTAATTAAATGAATTATAAAACACTTAGAATATGGGATGTGGTTTTATTATCGCATGTGCGAAATGAATTCTATTTTTAGTGAAACTGACATCATCAGGATGGTTAAATAATAATTTGATTGGAACCACTATCATAAGTTAGAAAATAAATTATTTAACAGTTAATCTTGAAGTGATGTGATCTGAGCTCTTTAAATCAATGGTTTAAAATGATGAGAGTTATGGCTTAATTAAGGAACATTATTGATACAATTATCTGGAAATGATTAAATAATCAGTACAATAGATTTGTCGAGAATTAAACAGATTAGATAACTGGTTTCAACCCACTACTCGTCAGATTTGGCTAAAGCTTTGGTCTACTAGACCGGTTCTAGGCTAGTTTAGAGAGTTGTCAGCCTCCTTACAACTCTTTGGTAAGAGTTGGAGTGCTTTGTTTCTCGGCCGGTGGGTGAGTCATTGGCTATCTGTGGTTCAGTGTATATAGCGCGTGTACGTATTCACACTACACGACGTAGCTACCACCCCTTTCTGCAATGACCCCAAGGTGACAGAGAGTGGTGACTAGATGGGTATAAGCCGTCTTCTCAGCTAGGAGAATGGCTTGTACCGATCTTGCACTACAGAAAGTTACACGAAATCGTCTCATGTCCTGAGACATCGATTGACAGATTATAGACTATAATAATTTGGGCTTCCAATATAAGAAACGAAATCGGATAATGAGATGTCTAATAAATAGATTAATTAAAACTATAATACCAATTTTCTCTTGTTCTCGATTACTGTTGCACTCTGCTGTTGTTATTTCTATTCTACTCAGTTTTTACTGACATATTTTTGGGTTCCATACTCAAGTATACTTGACAGTCCACAAGGTGATTTCCGTTATATATCTTCAAATTATATACTTATGTTCTATGGTAAACCTTCTGGTTAGTATTCAATTTATGTTCATTTAATTTATGCAATATGAATTATTTATTGTTATATTTATATTTTATGATTACGTGTTGGGTAACTGCAACCTTGTGGGTGAGTTGTGCTGGTTGTTAGCACATAGTGACCTGAGTTTTGTCGCTTGGCGGGACTCGAGTCGTCACAGCCACCTCCTGCACCAACTTGGAGAAGGCACCAACAGAGTCGGATGGGATGGTGGAGACACTGATAAATCCTTCCGACAGGCCAAGTGGGCCAAAAGGGGTGGCTGACTCCACTGGGGCCTCCTTCGCCTCAGCCCCATGCAGGCTCGAAGGAGCGAACGTTGCTGACTTCCCTGAGAGAAGCCCAGCAGAGGACCCCCTCTTAAGGCACTTCAGAGGGATCCCCACCTTCTCCTCGTTCCCCTCCTCCATCCTCTTCAGCTCCTTAGAGTATGAGGATTGCCTCCCCTCACCCTGCTTCACAGACCTCTCCTCCCCATGATGAGACCCATGGCAGGAGGATCCGCTGCCTTGTCACTTGGGGGTATCCGGCTGAGCGAACTGACCAAAAGTTGCAACAAAAAAGTTAGGTGATTAAGTAACAAGCAAAGATAATACGCACTCTAAAGCTATTGCCTCCTCCCTACTTACTTGGTGTGAGATACGAATCTACAACCTACGACAAAGCCTCCCGGACGTCTTCCCGCTTGAGTTCCGAGAGGGAGATCGACCCAAAATTTACAATTTTGTCTACATCTGCCTGTGCAAACGGGTCAAGCTCCTCAAGCCTAGGTTGTAGGTCCTTATCAAGCGGACCTTACCAAGTGTAAGGGACACCGTGATCCTCAATATTCGAAATAAGGAAAAAATGGTGATCTTATCCCTTCAAACTATCAGGCAGATTAATTATTCGGTACTTGGTATGCCGACTATACAATGTATAGGTACCTAACGGAGGCTTACCCTTCTTTACTTTAAGAGGCATGAGGCCAAAAAGGAGGTGGAACATGCCTAAACGGGGAACAATCCTTAGGTGGAAGCAAATAGTGGTGAAGGCATTCAAAACTAGCTAACAATTAAGGCTAAGTTATGAGGGGGCCAAGCGATAGCAACAGGGAAAGGAAGTCAAAAAGGGGTTCAAAGGTACCCGAAGACCATATCTATGGCGTATTTACAAATAAGAAATGAGTCCTTAGACACATCAAAGCATAAGCAAGTCTGCAATGCACAAGGATGAAACAGAACTTCATCGAGTCTGTTCGCAGTATCTACAGACCATTTCTAGACCGGATTGACCACAACTAGTGACCAAACCCTAGTTTACTTATTCGTGCATTTTAGTGTATTTTGGGCATTGTATTGGGCTATATTAGGCTGATGTAAACACATTTACACTACTTAAAATGTCTATTTATTCATGTTCTTAAGCATAGGATTGCATTTCATGATATAAATATTGTATAACATGCATCATCTCGCATTTAGAGTAGTTTGAATAAAATGGAGGTTAATTGTCTCCTTTTATGTGCTTGGACAGGGCAAACATTTTATCGGGCCCTCGGATCAAAGATCCAACCGTATGGATGTGATCAGGGCGACGATTGGAGTTCAACGACTCCAAGATCGCCCTAATCAGGCATCCGTAGCATCAAATAGAGACCGAGGAACCCTAGAAGATCAAGGGCCAGGATGGTGTAAATCCGCACTTCAGATGACAAATCCGACTGCATGGATGAATTTGGATCGACGATCGCAGCCCAACGACACAAAAATCGAGTCAATCCGACATCCGTGGCACCATCTACAACTTCCAGAAGATGGACGGCCAAGATGGCGCCACGTGGAGCCATCTCAGCCACCCAAACGGTCGCTTGCATTTTGTGAAGGCCCCCGCCCGATCGCTCTCCGCCGTCAGATGGAGATCCAACGGCTGTGGTCGCTCGCGCTTAAAAACGTCCGCTTGACCATTTCGTCCGCGTAGCGCAGCGGTGACGCAGCCCGGGCGAAGCAGAGGTTGCGGGTTCGAGCCGCGGCATGGGGCTGGAAGGCGCGGGCGAGTAGGCGCGAACGAGCGTCAGATGGAGATCCAACGGCTGCGGGCGCCCGATAGCGCCGATGCGCGATTGGACGCCCGCGGGTAACGCGCGATCGCACGCGCAGGCGGGCGGGCTGCAGCGGATGAAGGCGTGATTTTAAGCCGTCCGATCTCGCGATCGGACAGCTGAAAATCAATGGAGGTGCGCGGGCGTTGCGCGCGCGAGCCGCCCACGTCGCCCACGAAGGCAGCTTTAGTGACGGATTTATCCGTCACTAAAGACCCCTCTTTTATTACTTTGAAGTTATAATGTTCATTTTGCCCCCACTCCTTGCAACTATAAAAGGAGACCTCCTCCATACGAAATTCTCGTCCCTTCTTTCTCCTCTCTACCCCTCCAAAGCTCAAGAGAAGCTTGTCCCACACCTGGGATGCTTCTCGCGAAATAAAGTCCAATTTTCGTTACCCTTCAGAAGTGGATCCCGCGACGACGACGGCGTGCTGCTTCGTTCCCGTTCTTCTGCTTCGTCCTCCTTCGTCCCACTTCATTCTCCTTCATCCAGGCGTCGTCCAGTCCGGCTCGTCCTCCAAGCAACCGTCGAGGAGGATTTCTCTCTCCCTATTCTTTTTACCGCTTTCTAGTATAGATTTACTACTTTCTAGATTAATCTACTCGTCCTCCAAGCGACCGTCGAGGAGGACATTTCTCCCTCCATTCTTTTAATGCTTTCTAGAGTAAATTTATCGCTTTCTAGAGTAATTATTTTATGCTTTCCAGTTGTAATGAACAATCTCTTCAATGCAAAAATTCCTTGTTTATTCTACATCTCATTTTGATTTCTCTGTGTAATATTCTCTTTCTCTCTTACTCTCTCTCTCTTCTATTTATTTTAAATAATTAGATAGTTCTAAATTGAATTATTCTGTAACAAATAAAAAGAAATGCGTAGTTTTTAAATCAAACGTCCGCCTCCCTGTGTTCGACTCGGAATTTTAATTTCGGTATAAATTTTATTTGTTGAACACGAATTCTTCGCTTTCAAACTACAACGACAGGTTTTCCAAAAACCGAACACGTTAGCGTAGGTTCGTAAATATTCAACATAGGCCCACACAAATCACGCTCATGTCTACTTGAGCCCACGCACATGCACGTGTGAACACGCACACTCAAGAGTACTTGTAACTCAAGAGTACCTGTATGCTCAGAAATTGCACCCAGCGCATGACGACTAGTGAGGCATGCGGTGCAAATCATTAAATAGGCGTGCGTGGCATCGCGATCTCACGATGTGGGACAAGCAAGGCACCTCCCTTAATGCAGCGTCTCCGGTCAGTGGACTTTGGACGAGGATTTCGGTTGACTCAAATGACCAATCAGAGTAGTTCAAAGCTCAATCAAGAGCTCTTAGGATCTAGTTTCCAAATTTACCATCAATTTGAAGATTGGATCAAAAGTGATCCAAGGATTTGAAGGATGAATGAACATAGTGCTGTTCAGATGCCATTTTTGCATGTTTCATGAGTTGAAGGTCTAATGACCTAAAAATGATTCAATCTTATCATTTACTAATCTTAGAATGCTTAGAAAAGCATTTCGCATGGAATGAAAGAGAGAAGGAAGATGGAAGAAGGTTCAAAAGCTTCAGGAGCTTCAGAGCTTAAAAACTTACTGTGCAGAACATGAATTCCAAAGTGAATCAACCCAATTAATAGATTAAAGTGCATAGCACTTATCTGAATCAATTCAAATGATGTTAAACAACAAATTTGGGCAAATAATGGAGTAAAAACTCATCCAAAACAGGATAAATGACCTTGAATTTCATGTTAAACCCAAAATGCACAAAGTGGGGAATCTCTAACAAATCTCAACAAAAGTCATTCAAATCATTTTCAATTAGTTCGCACACATCTCAGGAACTCAACTCATTCCTTAATCCAGAGATTCAACTCGTAAAACCTCAAAGTCGACTTAGAGTTGACTATTTGAGCTTGAAAGTTGACTTTTAATTCCACTCCTTAGATGAAATTAAGGACCTAAATGGACTAAATTCCATATACAGAATTCATTCAACACCTTAGATCTGCGTTTCGAGCACTCTACACGTGCTCTCAAGTTTTGTTGCCTGAGCTTCAATGGTAGGTTATTCAGCAAAAGAAACCATAGCATCTTAAACCTAAGTGAACACTAAAATAGGTTTTAAATGTCCATCTCATGCTTCAAGATCAATAACTAGTCTTTAACCCTCATCAGACTCTTCTATCTGGCTATGCCGGAGTTAGAGAAGACGGAGATCAACAAAGAGAGATTAACATTAAAGCTCCAATCTAATTAGTGGAATCTAATCCTCTAATCAAAACGACTCAATTTGGAGCTTCTCATTATTGTGTCAAAAATTATCGTATTTAAGAAAATATCGCGTTGTAGTATAGCGACAAAAATCAATACGATATTTAAATTTATATGCTCGAAAAATCATGAGTTCTGAGATTGTTTATAGGGAGCAAATGTAACAAATCAAACTACTAATCACAATAATTAGGAATAATAATGCAAGTGAATCAAATAATTAAAATGATATTCAATTAATAGCAAAAATGTATCTTAAGAGTTAGGGACAAAAATATAAAAATAGAAGACTACAAATGATGGTTGAAACCACCAATTAAGCCTAGAATTAAGCATAAATCCCAACAATACTCAAGAGTACTCAATGTCTCTAATAACTCAACACTAATCACTTAGCCACGTCAGACCAATGATTCAATATCTCCATAGTGCCTCAATTCAGACGTTGGGACTTAAGGTCAAACACCTTAACCTTCAAAGCCTCAACACCTCATAATTTTGCTAAGTATAAAGTGCACTGGCACACACCCTGAGGAGTACAGTGCAAAACCACTCCCTTCCCTCCTTAGAATCCTCATTTCTTTCCTTTGATCCGGGTATAAGGTATACAGGTGAACAGTAATCAAGTAATCGAGTTGTGAGCAGTGACCAGGCCCCCGCGCACGTGACCGTGGGAGAGGAGTGCATGGGCAAGTGAGGGAGCCTCACTCCCGTGTGTATTGAAGCACCATGGCTATAAGCATATCTCAATAAATATCAAAAATCTTTTTATCCTTTAACGATGTGGGACTAATGTCCCTCTTCTTTCGTGTGCAACCGTGGCTGGTATCTTCGTTGAATTGGGGCTTCTTCTTGTTGCTGCTACTCGATTGAAGGTGCAAGCGTGTTCGTGAGATGAAGCCGCAGCTGTAGGGTGTGGTCCTAGGTATATTGATGGTCAAAGCGTATCAACGAACATCGAGGAAGACGTAGGCGGTGGTGGATGTTCGACGAGTACCTGCGATCACGAAAACGGCCTTGCAGCCCAATTAAACTTGCTCAGAAGCTTCGTCGGACCTCGACGAGTGTAGTGGTGACAGTGGTGTGGTGGTTGGCAGTTTAGGGTGGCCGGCCGATGTCGGAGAAGACGACGGAGATGTGGGGTGTTCGGCGGTTAGCTACAGTGATCGAAGCTCCAAATCTCTTTAGGGATTTTGATCCTTGATGCTTAAGGAAGGTTTTGGTGGCAATAGCATGTGGTGGCCGGGCGAAGATCATCGGAGTTATGCTGAATGCAAAGAAGACAGTGGGGGAGAAGGTGGATTTAGCAGTTAAATTGGAGTGGGAAGGGGTTGAATCTAACCTAAAGGAGATGAAGAAGAAGAACCTAATTACGGATGAAGGGGGGTGGAGGTCCACGTCGGTGTGGCTTATCGGACATGGAAGGGATGAACTTCTCCGGTGGGAGGAACAACGGCAAAGAATAGGTCAAAGGTGCTTCTAATTTGACAATTGGATGCACGGAAGAGGGAGAGCGAGAGAGCTACTGGAGCTGATGGAGTTCGAGGTCGGAGAGGAGGAAGAAGAGGAGATTCTGGCATAAACCTGACTGAGGAAGACATGAGAAGATCCAAGCGTTTATATAGAGCTCGAATTTGAGCTCAAATTGAAGGGATTCCCACACTGGACTTGCGAATTTAGCAAGTCCAAATCTGGAAAACGTTGGCTTTGTTGGGGTTGTTTCTCCTGAAATCAGAGCTTACAATGTAGCTCAATCGCTTGGTTGAGATCTTACGACCAATTCTCCTAATTCTGGAAAAGAATTGGTCGAGATTTAAGGACGAGAGCTCTAATTGAAGGTCGACGCGTGAGGTGCTTAGGTTTCTGATTAGGAAACTTGCTGAACATGGTAGTAGCGACCTAAGTGAGAAAGTGATGACAAAGTTACGGACCGGAATACAATAAACTCGAAACCTAGGAGTGTAAATGTGAAGGATAGAGATTTTAATGACTAAATTGCAAACTAGGTTAAGATGGACTTAGATTGGGACCAAATTTTGGTGTTAGCCTAATTTAGACTCAAGGAATTTGATGGTGAACTTGGATTTGAGTTTTGACCACGTTTTACTGGGTAAATTGCATAGATGCCCAAATCAAGGTAATTTCCCGTCTGAATCTTTATTCTAGGTCAAAATGGGTTTAGATGGTAAAACCAAAGGTACCAAATCTCTTAGGATATTTTTCAATGATTTTAGGAGGTTTAGATTAATTTTATCTTGACCAGAACCTTTTCAATTTACGTGGGGCTGATAATTATGATTTTCAGTACTGTTTTTACCTTAAAAATGCGTGAAACCCTGAATTCAGTCAGGGTGAACACACTTTTTTGACTTTTATGCTCAATTGACCTTTAATTAACCCTCGAGTAACCCTGTGGTTAATCTGCATTTGTGATGTCTATTAAAACAGTAGAATTAACCATGTTTTCTTGTCTTTCTCTCAAATCAGATCAAAGTGGAATTATGGTCCTCAGGCAATCATTTATGAGCTTTTATATCTTGATTCTAACTAATTTAAGTTAGTTATGACGAATGATGGTGTTACCATCACTCATGAGAATTGGAAGGATGCGACTCTAGTTTAGATTTGCCGGAGCTTCAATGAATGCTGATTTTAGGTGATAGAGATTAAGTCTCCATTCAACTCATCAAGAAAAGTTTTGAAAGATTCCTGAGGTTGCAAGGAACCTCAAGAACTTCTTAATTTAGTCAATTAATAATTAGAAGTGAACATTAATGAAATTCGCTCAAAGAATCAAACTAGAGTTCACGTGAACTTAGGGAAATAAATCTCACTCAATTGAGTGAGGGAAGAAGATCAAAAGAATGAGGTAATGCTATACAATGAAGGAATTAACATTCCAACTCCTCTTGAGCCGCCATTGACAGCGAGCTCAAGAGGTTGAGTGTATTTTAGGCACTTTACATATAAGCAATTTTAGATGAAATTATATAGTGGATCGGGGTCTCCTATCTCACAAAAGACTCTCCCTCCGAGCCATTAGATTCAAAACTCTGCAGGAAAACCAAGAAGGGATCCGACTACCCGGATCCAAAGTAAATAGACGGATCCCGTCCCGCTTGACCTGCCTACGCTAAGGTGGATTCGGGCGGGTTCGGATTTGGCCACATTTAAGCAAGTCTGTACAAACCCAACCTAGCAGAAGATCCGATTTGGCCAAGGTTAGAAAGGTGGTAAGAAAGTTTACAACGCCCACGTCGACAGTAACGATGACGTTACCACCACCATTAATAACCTGACAATAAACGTGCTCTAGCAACGGACATGTCATGACAAAAGATCTTACGACAAGATCCTCTTTTGACACTATAAATAGCAAAGAGAGACCCTCAAGGCTTCTCTTCACGCAATCAAAGAGAAAGAGAAATTGTATTACCTTTATTCATTAATAAATATTCGGGAGCATTGCCCTCCCCCTAGACGTACACCCCTCTTGGTGAAACTGGATCACCAATCTATTTATTTTCCTTGTGATCACTTGCTCGTAACTTGTTGAGTCGTATCCTCCGATTACTTAGGAGACCCGATTACCAAGGTCGGCAGAGAGCCGTGTCAACTTTCCCAATACCGTTAGAGATGAAGCCACACACATCGAGGCAAGCTGAGGTTGGCAACGCTGATGGGGTGGGGGGGGGGGCACTCCACAAGAGCCAGTGTTGGTAACTATATACTGTATCCCTTTTTCTAATCTCCCTTAATCTATGCCTCTAATTTAATTTTTCTCAGGGTCGATGTTAAAAAATTTTCCTACGTATGCACGTGTGATTGTGTGCGTGTGTGTGTGTGATCATGCGTAGGTTGGGGATCGAATGTTCTTATCGGCAATGTTGGATGTCGTGGCAGGCATTTGTGGGGATCAATGGGAAGAGGAGATATTTTATAGGGATTGCGATTATTTCCTCCACCTTTCCCAAGCAGCCATTGATTTATAATTAGCATTGCCCTAGCCTTTGATTGTCTTCTAATAAAAGTAATTATTATCTATCTATTTCTTTATGTAAGAGTTCCATCACGTATTTTTTCCTATTTATGTTAAAAGAGATTCACATCGACAACATCGAAAATTACGTTGCGTACGTATCACATATTTTTCCTCAAAAGCTATTACAACATATATTAAAATACATTTACTTCATGTACTAAAATTGGTTTAACCTGTACACCATGTTCAATTTTGTCTACTTAATTATATGCCTGCCATATATACTAATTTCTCCTATTTATCACTTTTGCCCTTGTCATTTCTTTTATGGATGTTGATGATTTCTTCTCCTTGATTTGTTTAGGTACCATATCAAACTATCATCAAGAGGATCGGCTCTAATCTATAACATAATTATTCAAACCTAACCTAGAAAAATTAGCTTTGAAACGTATTGAATATGGATCCAATAGATTGATGAGATGTAATTTATCATAGCTAAAATACTTAATTAAGTTAAACATTAGAGTAAATACTATCATTACAAAAAATTTGACATACACTAATGGGCATACTATTTCTAAGTATGTTGTTGTTTGTCTCCCTTGAAAGGTCACTAATTTCCTTTATTTTTTCCTTCCTCTTTTCCTTTTTTTAATCCCTCCTCCTCCCTCTATTGATTTATCTTTTCCTGTCCAAAACCTAAACCCATGCAACCCTCCTCTCCAAGCCGACGCTCTTCAACCCCGGCCACTCGTGCCCCCCCTTCAATACACGAGGACCTTCGATGAGTTTCAACCCAACATCCCTTCCTCCCACCAGGCACGCACACACACTTGACGCCTCTCCCCTTCCGCCTGCCGATGCCTCTCCGCAGTGCCTGCAATGTCTCCACAAATGTCTCAATTATAAGAGTAGGTCTTTCCCGCTGCTCCTTGCATTCCTTACATGACTCTTTAGATTTTGCTTAGGTCTGCGTGGATCTCTCTTCGATCTGTCTCTCTGATCTCTCAATCTCTCACTCTCACAATGTAAGATCTCTCGGATCTCATCAAACTCACTCGGATCTTAAAGATGGGATCCCTTTCAAATCTTTTGCTAGGTTAGGGTTTGAGATCAAACTTGTGGTCGGATCTACAATCAAGATCTCCCACCCGATCTCTCTCGATATATGTGTTAATCTTTCTCACAAGATGTTTAGCAAAATGCTATGATGGGAGGGAGGGTTGAGATGGTACAGGCCAAGTGTTTGATGAAATGCTACAGTAGGGGTAAGGCGTGAAGTGGTAGTGCAAGTATAAGGTGATATGAGAATGAATATGGGTCCCTAAGACAACATCCATCATTTAACGATCCTAAACCACAAATTTGATTTGAATTCAATTATCCTCATATAAAATCTAATATGTAAGATGTAAATTTACCCTAATCAGAGTTCATCTAAAAAATCATTTATTTTTCACGTAAATCACATTTTTCCACTTTCTTTTCTACTAAATCCCAATATTTCCTTATTCTATTAATCTTTCTTCTTTCTCCATGAGTCACATAAGATTCCCTTGTTTCCTTAAATTCTTCTCTCCCTCCTTTCCCTTGATCTCCCCCACCCAACTTCTCCTTTCTTATGACAACAGGACAACAATAATGTCAGCTGGGGGATAGACTTTAGCATCCTGTTCATAGTGATGGCTATCTTAATGCTCCTCTTCCTTTTGGGCACCAGGATGTATCAGTATTACGTGGCCATCACCAACAAGAACCCTCTTGTGAGGATTGCGGATGGGGTTGGGGCATTGTGGAGGAGAGCAAGAGCTTGTTTGTAGGAGGAGATGGGTCCAACAGTTGAGAGTGAGATGGAAATGGGCATCAATTGACATTCAAGGTAATTAATTAATTAATCACATTCACTTTGCTTACTAGAGTTCTATTTGGTTGATGATTAGTTGCTTGATAGAGTGGATTCTTATCAGTCTTTAATCATCACTTTGCAGTTTGCCTGTAGGTATGTGAGTTTACTTTTTTATTATTTTAAAAGATTGAATAATTATTAATTTTTCTCATTTAGATAAAAATTGTTTCATATATCGACCCAAACATATGAAAAATAAAAAATTAGAAACATAAAGGCTATAAGGCTGAAATTAGTATGGGATCAATATGCATCAAGTACTATAACATAAAACATACCCCTATTCAAAGCGAAGGAAACTCATGAATAGATTGTGCTTTCTCTATTGACTCGCATATCTTTATTTATGCTACTTTCTCTTATTTCATTAACTAAAACTCATCACTACTTGAAACTATGAGTAAGAAAGGTGTTTTTTTTAAAGGACTTGTTATGGAGGTCTTGTTTTCCCACTTCGAATGACTAAGCAGGTTGTGATGTATTTTGTGAGTTTTAACTTTGCTTTAAAAGCTGGCTGGCCTGGCTGTTCTAGCACAATGGATTTCAGTTGGAATAATTTGACTGCCTGGTTTGGTTTTAAAAACACTGATTATAATTTGAAAAATTATTTGCAAGATTTAAGGAATTGCAGCCATTTGGATAATTAGGTATGAAAAGTCTTTTAATGCAATATGTTTTTGAGATTTTCATGTCTTGATAACCTAGCTTTTACTTTTCCATCTTTGTCTAGTATCTTCTGCTTTGAAGATTATGAAATTTTGTGTCTTTGTTTATTATGTTTTGTTTAAAGATTCTCCATTGATCTTTATGTTTCCTTTCTCCTGGTGAACTTCAATGCTTGGATTTTATTCATCGATCCAATGACAAGAGCTATTGGGTTCACTTTCAATCCCCATCTTATTCGCAACTCAGTTCCTCCATCGGTAAGATTATATCTTATGATTTTTTCCCATTATGATTATGATTTATTATCTTGCAAAATTTTTTGTTGATGTTGATTTGTTGTTTTGACTATTGGGATATAGTATGTTAAAATTGAGATGTTTTTGATGATTCAAGGATTGTTCGAATCGATAAGGGAATCAACCTTTTGCTTGAGATTCCTTCTTCCCCATAAGTGTCACTTGCATACGTTAGCGTATGTTCCATAATGAACTGTCATGGTTTGATTTCTTATTATGACTTTTTCTTCAACATTGGTTAATGAGATATTATGCAATTGGGAAAAACAATGATCCCTGTAGAGGTTTGATGTTTTTGATGAGGAAGTTCAAAGGTTGGAGAAAAGGTTTAAAGAAGGCACTCATGTCCGTTTCTGTGTTATTCGAGTTTCACATTTGGAGGGACTGGGAATTAGTACCTTAAAGGTGGTTTGCCCTCTTCCTGATCTCCAATTTAGTATATATTCAAGTTGCCCATTATATTGCCACTATCTAGAACAAGTATTACAAGTCATGCCTCCCTGAAGTGCACTACTCCTTCTTCCCTTCAGCTATTGAACAAATATTGCCTATATCTAAATGTGTAGCTTTTTTTCTTTTATGGAATAGGGTGGTTTAGATAACTGTCTTCCATTGCTATGCAGGCTTCAGCTTTTAAGGGATTGATTTTTACTCATGAAGATATTAAACCTGGTATGCTGGCTAGGGCCAAGGTCATTGTAGTGGAAAATCATGGTGCAATTATGCAATTCCCTAGCAGTGTTAAAGATTTGTGTCTGGTGTCACACATGTCTGAATTTGAAATAGATAAGCCCAGCAAAAAGTTTAGGGTAATGCCATGATTAATTTTGCCTAATTTTTTTTAATTGCCTAGTTGAAAGTCTCTTTGCATTTCGCGTATACCCTTATTATTTGATCATTTTACATTGCTAATTATCTTTTCCTTTCTTGGTTGTAAGTTGGAGTTGAATTACTTTTTAGGGTACTTGGTTGCAAATCGTAAAGAACAACAATCACATACAAGAAAACACTGGTATTTTTTTCTTACGCTTCCTGTTTCTTAATTTCTTCCAAGTCTACCAAGGACTACAATTTTGAAAGTTCTATGAGTCATTCTAAACAACCCTAGTAGCATTTACCACTATTACAGTCTGGGAGAAATTCTCGATCATGATTTATTTATTGTTAACATTGATTTTTTTGCTAGATGAAATCAAAACTCAAAGTATGAACTTATTTATTAGTTTGTAACTCAAAAACTTAGAATGTGCTCTTGTAATATGGTAGATATCTGTATATCTGAATAAAGCGATTATTCATGCTGCAAAGTACGAACTTCCTCCGGAGGTAGTTCTAAGTAGAAGTAATGCATTAGTAGCAAATTCATTATCAATTTTTATTTGGCCATCTTTCATCATGACATTTATCCATCTTTTTTTTTTTGTCAGCAAGGTTGGTTTCGTAGTTTGTGAAATCACAAGTGACTGAGAGTCCCTCAATCTGGATTTACAATGGACATTATTTATTATTCATTGGGACGTGATTACTTCTATTGAAGAATACCTTTAAAAGGGTCATGTTGTTGGGACTTAATGGTACTGTTGGTTCTATTTCTTTGAGTAGGAATGAACAAGAGTTAGTTGTTACTGGCCTGCATTACACATTGGTATAATTGGAATAATTGGATATTACAATGGATAATTGGAGCCACAGCAAAATTTTCTCCACTCTTGTTTCATTAACTCGGCTTCTCTCTCTGCCGCTCTATCACTCCAATTTTCTTAAGGTTCACTTGATTGTGGTCAGGTGTATCCAAAGTTGAGCAAAGCAGTTCTGTTTGGCTGTCAAGTCTTATAACTCTACATTGTGAGAGACAATAACAATACTTTGCATTAGTGGCATATAGAAGCACTTAAATTTTTGGTTTTATTAGCAGCATTTGATTTCATTTTATTTCAATAACTTATAAATAGTTTCTTTTTTTTTTAGTTATCTGTGATATTGAGAATTCAATTCTTCACTAGGTTATCTCATTACCTTGACAGTTGTTTTGAAAAATGCAGGCATGGTGAGAATTTTGCACCCAAAGTTGTCAGGAAGTACTTTAAGAAGGTGAAAAATGCCTAGGAAGCTCATGAAGCTATTAGGCCGACAAGCATATGGAGGTTGCCATGTAATAATTTTCAATTTAGATGTCTTACTGAGCTATATGTACTTATGGTCATTTTTGTTAAATTTGGGTGCTTAGTTTCCTATTTGAATTATAGAGTTATGCATGAGTAATTGACTGTTGATAAATTGAGTATTTTTTATGCTTTAGTAACTCTATATTTTTTTTTTTTTTTTAGAGGGAGTAGCTCTATGTTGTTGTCCTTAGCTGATTCACATTTACCAAATTCAGGGATTAACATGGTCTAGATGTTACCTTGATTGATACAAGAATTAACATAAAAATTTGCATTTATATAAACAAAGTGAACTTTTTTAAGACATTTATATAAATATGGATTTTCTTATGCCTCTTGGTGTAGTTGGGGTTTGCCCTACTATTCTGCTACATCTCATATTTCAACAATGATTTTCCCTTCATAGTGGTTTTTATATATTGAGAGAGTAAATTAATCGTAAATTGTTAACCGGTGGAGTCTTTCTTTGTAGATATGTGGCTGAATCGAGCTTGGTTAGATATACAAAAATAGCTATGCAATTGCATGATAAAACAACAAGGGATGTGGCTCTACAATGCAAATGGATAACTATATGTTCATCTTTCCCAAACAAATTGCTTTCCATGATATATGAAATGGTTCCGTTTTATGATTTTGTTGTAGTGTAGTTTGTATTAATTTAGGTTCATGAAACATGAATAGCACCAGTGGTCGAATAGTAGAATAGTACCCTTCCAAGATACAGACCTAGGTTCGATTTCCGACTGGTGCATCTTTTCTTTGGTTCCAAATTAAAGCATTCATTTTTTAATCTTTATGCTTCATAAATTTCTTTATTGCAAGACAAAAATGGGAGGTTGTTCAAGGATGCAATCATGAAGTGCAATAGAATTATAAATAATTACATGATGGTAATTTCTTTCATGTATCATGATAGTCATGCAACTTGTGTTTGTGTAGGAAAATTATATCATCATTTTTTTTACAAGGGCTACAACATGCATCATGTTTAATGATTTGCAGTTGCGCATTACCTCAAGTTGATCGAGAACCTTTGTAAGCTGCTCAAGATCTCATAGTTGACGTACCTAGAGCAATTAGAAAAAAAACCTAAGGAGGGCTTACATTTTGATGAACAACTTCTAAGATAGAAGCTACTTGTACCTTCTAGCCTTAGGCTAGAATGTTGTCTACCAATTGACGAGTGTATAAAGCATGTTTGAAGGATACTTGTGGCTCATGTCATTTATAATGCTTGTAGATGCAATTTCCTTTTAGAATTATATAAAAATATTATTCTATTGGATACGAATCTATGATTTATAAATAATTTAATTTGTTATTTCAAAAGTCATATCTTGTATATTTTTCTTTAATCATACTTGAATAAAGGTAAACATTGTTGATGATGATGTAAGATATTGCAGGATCGTAAAATTGAATAGGATATGGTAGTCAAGATCTTCATATTTACACGACGGATTTAGTAACAAATAGTCATGTTAGTATCATGTTCTAAATAAAATTGGTGTTATTGCCTACGGTGACAGTCTTATTAACATTTTTCATCCTACACTAAGGGATAAAATTATTGTTGTTGCTACTATCACCAAAATTAGACAGCTTTGGAAATGTGATTGTCGCTGTAGTTGTACATGCAACACCGACGGTTTTTACCGTCGATATAAGCTACAACGATGCCTCTTAGGACAACACCCCATTTAACCATCGAAATAGCTCTTTATACCTATAGTGATGGTCATTTCGACCTATACGGACGGTTACTGACTGTTGGTGTAGGTGCATATTGTTGTTGTATATATTATTAACATAATAAATAGGTTAAGTGTGGAAATTAATGAAAATGACTTAAAACATCAAATTTAGGTTAAAAATGCATAATTAGGTCAAGTAATGAGATATTCTATACATAAATACAATGTGATGATCCAAATGCCAATTGAATACCTATTTGAGTTTCAAAGTATAAATTAAGGGTTGAATTAGCTTCTGATACGTTCAATTAAGCTCCAATAAAAATCTCATAACATTTGGACATCATTAGGGCCCTGCATTCATTAGATTACAATTAGGTCCTTGATACGTCATATTTCTTTACACAAAAGTCGCAAGGGCTCATTTGAAAACCGTAGGGACCTATTTCTTAGAGGTTAGGGATCGCTTTGCATCAATTCCTTCCACTTGTGGCTCTTTTCCTAAATGTTCTACCAGTTCACTCACTTGAGCTCTTGGTGAAAATTCGTCCAACAGACCTGGGCAATACCAATTCTCCTCTACTATTCACACGAGGAACATGGGCAATAGCAGCCATCCATCCTTTGGATCATTAATCCAATGGTTAATAGTTAACCATTGATCTCACGCCTTTGCGCAAAGCATCGTTATCTCCTCTAGATCCCATCCTACGGTGGGATTTCATCTTAAATGTTCCCGCGCACCTCACCACCTTATCCCCACCATTCACACCCAAGTTTAGTAATCCCACACTCTGGTGCCCTGATCACCCCTATATAACTAGCTCCCCTAAGCTTGCGTGCGGGGACAAACCCTTTTCCTACTTCCTTGGGTTCTCTATTCTTCCTCTCCAGTTTCTCCTACCTTCTTCACTCGGTGCCATTGGTGATAGCAATGAAGCTTCTTCCTCGCTTCTTCCACGTCACTAGGGATGATGTATGCCTAAGGACGTCCCTGAAGCTTCACTAGTAAGCTTTTCACTCACTGGAGATCTCCCCCATTTCTTCCTCTTTAGCCACCGACTGTTGATCCAGGAGAGTCCCTTCCTCTTATTAGATTAAGATTTACTGCTTTCCAGGTAGTTTTAAATGTTTTCTAAATTAGTTAGGAGTAGAATTAGTTAGTTGAATTAGCATTTGTTAGTTTAGATTAGGAGTAGAGTAGATTAGATCCAATTTTCCCTCTCTGATCAATTCATATCAGAGAGGTGTTTTCACACTTTCATCTCAATTCATACAGCTCCTACACCTCACGAGTGTTTTCACTTTCTTCCCTTGATGTTTCAACCATTTGTCATCTCCTTCATCAAAGCATTTAGCAGATCTGAAGCTCATTAGTTTTCAGATCTGTTGAAGTGCTCAAAAGCAATTTGAGGGCATCCCATTTAGCCTAAATATTCATCAATGCCCTCACCTTGGATTTAATTGAGATGGATTCACTTGATACATGCAGATTTGTTTCTCACGCTTGATCGGAAGATTAAGATTCAATTTGGTTTTAATGAGTTTTAATCAGTGAATGGAGTTTATTTCTGTGTAATTGGATCAAGTGTAACGGGTTTGACCTTCAATACTGTGATTTTAGTATTCATAAAGCTTATGCCCAAATTTTAGAATTGATACTATTTTTAAGGTAGTTTTGGCCAAAGAGAATCAAATGCACTAATTAGAGGCCAAAGCAATGACCCAATGGATCTTAAAGCATCACTAGTTCATCCTACTCACCATAGATCCAAACCAATCACCCAAAATATTTAAACCTAAATTTTCAAGTAATAATTCTTAATCATTTATATCCCACTACTCATTTCATAAGTTTCCTATGTGAGATTATTTTTTAGGGTGGTATAACCCTCCTCACTTGAAATCCTAACGTCCCCGTCAGTGTTCGATCAAACAAACAATATACTCCCAATAGTACTAGTGATAGCTCCAACTCATGGCACACTCTTTAGTCGTCCTAAGGATAGCCCTTTCCTCTTACTAGAAGAAGTTTGACTCTGATATCATTTGTAACAACTCGAGCTTAAACCTAAGCCTAATTATGAAACAATGGTTATAACTTATTGGATATGAATCCAATGAACTCAAAACAACCACCAAAATGCTTAAACCTAAGTTATCAAATAATAATTTTCAATAATGTATATCCCACTACTCTTTTTCTTGAGTTTCTTATGTGGGATTATTTTTTAGAGGTGTTACATATATATATATATATATATATCAAAAGAAAGTTTTAAGGTGCCACATCACCCTACCTTCATCCTTCTCCTCCTCCTAGTTACTAAGTAAAAGGTGGTCTAGTCTCTCCTTGGTGCATGATAGAGATGTCTTGCACAAAACCATCGATAGTAAAAGAAGGATGTCCTTTAGCTCTCATTCAGTGAGGTTGATATCAGTCAAAACACATGGATAACCTTGGTGATTGAAATAACCTGGGCCGAGTGGGTTATTTAAGGGATATCTTGAGACTTACGATTAATTCCCTAAAGAGTGAAATTTTTAATACGTTATCTATCTCAAAGCCAAATATGAAATCCAAATAACCCAATACCATTAACACATAATAAAAGATAATTATCCCTTAAACTTTGGAATAGGCATGAATTTACTACCCTTACAAATTGCAATGTTTACACCTGGAATAATCAAACAAAAGTTATCTACATCTAGAAGGCACTTATGTTATCCATGCAAGCTTGAGATTCTAGTCAATGCTTACATGAAAGAGCTGCTCGATACCTCTATGTTGGATTTTGTCTTCTTTTACAATTTGTTGCTTGTTAGGATCATAAATCAATTTCATTCATGATTGGAAATCAATTCATGCAAACAAAATAACTAATTATCTAGAAATAGATAGAATTTTGATGTAAAAAATCTCCATCTCTATCAATCTACAAAAATTCATTGTTTATGCATATCACAAAAAAATAAAGATGCCTTCAAACATACACTAAAATAGGACTAAACTTTCATGAGTGTGCCACCACAAAGTCCTCCCACATCCTCCAAGCTTTTGTTTCTTTCTCCATCTCAATGATAGCCCCTTCTTCCTTGAAGGTCGCACCATCTCCAGCAACATCCTTGAATGTAGAGTCCTTCCAAGATCCAATCTTCATGATATCCACAACAATTTTTTTACTCACTTTCTCTTCGCTATAGCCTGCTATAGTCAAAAAGAGGTAGTGCAAAGAGAGAAAATAATATTCCTACCATGATCAATTACTGACATCAACCTCGCAAACTTGTGGATGTGACTTCTTTTCTTTTAACACAAAATATATGTAGGCACTAGGGGAACTTCTTTTTAGAGCATGGGTCATGGATTTTTTAAGGCCTTGGGGCTTGTTGTTGAGATTAAGAGAAGGCCTATAGGTTTGCAAAACCATTTCTCCACTTGTTCTTTGGTCATCTTATAACTCATCCTTCCTTAATGATAGATTTTGTTATCACTGAGGTTTAAGGTAGGAGCTTTTTCTTGAGAATGAATTATGTAACTCAATTGATATATGATCGAGCCTTTTAGAATAGAGAACTCGACTCAAAAGCCATCACACAAAAAGATCAATAAATTGGTGACCTTATTCCACCTTAACGGGTGTATATCTGGAGAGAGCGAGAGACTCTTAGAATTCACTATTGGTTTTTGAGAATACAAGATATGGCAAAGTTCTCTCCTTTCTCTTCTCTCAGATTTCATCACCCCTTCCACCTGAGCAACCTCAGCGTATATAGGTTACGCAATCCTTGAACGTGGAGATCGTGGTTAGTTGGATTAGTGTGGTTCAGAGACCACGATCCTATGATCTCCTAATTGTTCCACTTAGAGCGACCGCCTTATAATCGTGTCTAGGTACGGCAGGAAAGGTGACCCTTTCTGCCAGTTGTGGTTAACGGAATGATAGGGTCTTCTTACTCGTTTGGTGTGATAGAGCCTTCAAATGGACATGCATGGTCTACATGTTTCCTATTGACTTAGCTAGGCCAAGCAGTATGAGAAGCTAGAAAGTGCGCTCAATGGGTAATGCCTCGTCGACTGACTTATCTAGCTACCTACCTCCTGGACAGTTGGATTGAATTGACCTATCGGGTAATTGGGGGTAAAACTACCTTGGGTAGTTGGATCCAACCGAACTACCAAGGAGCTAGGTTGAATTCGTAATTCGAGTTATCAGACTAAGTCCATGTAGGGATCCTAAGATGAGCTTATTTCCTTTAATGGGCCTTATTGGCAAGGTTCAATAAGATGATTTTTTCTCCCCGCATCAATATACTAGATATTTGTGCTATTCAAAAGAGGTAGAGGTGATATATTGTAATATTTGGAATCCTAAGAAATAAAAGTGAAAGAATAATTCTAAGGATTTTTACTTAAATGCAGTATAATCTTTTAAAATTACTTCCTTATCATCCACTTTTTAATATTACTTTAAATGCTATTAAAAAAATAACATCATTTTCGTAATATTGTCACTTTGTCATAAATATCAACTTAATAATTTTGAACTGGAATATAATAAAAAATTATTTTTTAATCCTTATATTTTTTTTAGTCCTCAATTCTCCCCTGCTCTAAAATACTCAAAATTAATGAAAATTTATTTATTTTTCTTAATTTTTTTCTCTCTCTCTCTCCTATCCTTTTCTCCCTCCCACCCTCTTCTCTCCACCACCACGACAGCCACCTCCACCATGACCACCACCACCTCTTCTTACCTCCATCCTGACCACAACCGCCTCCACCTTTTGCACCTTCACCAAAACCACAACCACCTCTTCCATCCTGACCACCACCACCTCCACCCCTCCCTTCCCACCTTCCTCCCCATCCTCTCTTGTGTTGACCACCCTCTACACCACCACACCACTTGCATCCACCTTCGACCAACCCCTCTCTCTAACCTCTGAGGTGGTCAGAGGTTGGAGAGAGGGGGTAGAGGAGCAAGAGAGAAGGGGGGATTAAGAAATAAAATGAGATTAAAAATTAAATTTCAGCTATAACTAATGGAATAATAAATACGAAAACAATGTCATTTTTCAATGACATTTAAAGTAATATTCAAAAGTATATGACAAGAAAGTAATTTCAAAAGATTACAATAGATCTACGTAAAAATCCCTAGATTATATGGATTAGGTATTAATTAGATTTAAGAATGAGCTTACATACAAGAGATTAAAAAAAAGAACTCTAGTATTAGCATTTCTTTCACGCACTTGTTTACATGCTCCCTCAAAAAAATCAAATATAATTGGTGCCTTTTACATACACTAAAAATCATTAGTGCATTTCAATTATATACTAAAAATCAGAGGGGATTAATTCACAATGTAAGATATGAACCAAGAAAATTGGCTGGTTAACAACTAAACTATTATGGCCATTGGAGATAAAATATTTTGCACTACACCAATCACTTTAATATACCCATGTGCAATCCGATTTAGTGCTAATGACAATGAAAAGATAATGATAGAAAGCCCATGAATTAACATGAAACACAAGAAAGTAAGATGGAATCTTTCCAAGTCTAGCTAGATGGGGATATCTAAAGTTTGTAGCATGAATACGGCTAGGAAAGATAAGAACACAAGATTTGAACAAGATTTCAAACAAAGTTATGATTCTGAATTTGATGGAATTTATGCTTAAGATAAAGATTCTCAAGTTATGATAAAGGCTAAGTTAATAGTTTAAGATTGAGAAATATTGGCATATGAGATTTATGTAGTATAATTTAAGTTATGATTATTTACATGATTATATCTAGAATATAGATTGAATTTGGATGAAATTTTAAAGGTGTCCTTCAAAACAAGACTGAATACCAATGCATTAACATGCCAAGTAAGAAAGACAGTTAATTAGTTTAGTTGTTTTTCAACGATATTAAAAATCAGGTATTTTGTAACTTTGACTCAAGGGTAATGATTAGTCACTCGAGTTATTGTGGCATACTCAATCAACTTTGATGGTTGACACGATTGTCCTATGTATTTTCAAGAAACAGTAATGTGGACCAATGGTCAAGTTGCAAGAGATTGAATTAGAAGATGAGCATAGATTCTTTTTATTGGAAAAAAAATGTAATCATTTTTATGGCTTATTTTTTGTAATTTGGACAGTGCATTATCGTGAATAAATACCGTATTTCTAGTTAATACTAGTATCTTCATCCGTGATTAATCAGTGATGTATACGATGTTCATGATCTATGATGCTTAAATATCAAGTTATTGAGATTTTGAAGAAGGCTTTGGGGTAGTTCCGCAAAGTGTTTGCTATGCAGGAGGCTTGGACATGACATATATACTCGCTAAAATCTTTGCAAGGGAACAACAATGTCCATGATGCTATAAGGTAACTTTCGTCTTAAATGAAATTGAGATACATTTATAAGTGTAACGATCATAAGAATACTATTGGGAATCTCCCCGCTATGCACTTGTATATGTAAAATGCCCTCCACTTGCTCGAGATAGGAGTACATGCAAAATATCTATAGAGGAGGAGCTTTCAAGGAGGAGTAATGGTTATTGCAACAGCTGGATTTTCTCAAAGCAAAATATTTATTGTTACTTTACAATGAAGCCCAATTATTTAGTAGGAAAGGAGTTCAAAGGCATAGTCGGTAGTGGAGGAAGGTAAAATGAGAAAGATGTGACACAAGTAGCAGAATGAGTTATAGATGAGAAATTATATTCTCCAAATTGACTTGTTGGTATCGGTAGAGGGAGAAGATGGAGGTCACAACACTTACGTCTTATAACATTGGTGCTAGGATTTCAATTACCATGCAACATTGATGTTAAAATAATTAAATAGCACTAGTGCTATGTGGGTGGTATTGTAACATTGCCATTATATTAAAATGACCCTTCACAATGGTCATTTGAGGTTTTCTGAAATTTTAAGAGTTTTCTCGTAATTTTTTTATACACCAAAAGACCCCGTGCGAAATTTTGGACTTTTGGAGGGGTTTATCACAATTTTAACCCCTCCAAGAATTGTCCTGTAGGACTGGGTGCAATTTTTCCGACCCCACAACATCTCACCCCATACCCCCCCCCCCCCCCCCCCCACTCCCCACACACCCTTAAAACCCCCCTCCACCATTTTGTTCGCCACCGTAGCCTTCCTCCCACATCCATCAATGCCTCCCTGCTGTAGAGAGGTGTGCAGCCGAGGGAGGGAGGGTGAGAGAGGGAGAGTGTGAAGGAGATTGAGAGAGGGTGAGGTTAGGGAGCGGAGGAGGAGAGGCGCTGCGAGAAAGGCCCTGCGCATGGAGCTAAGGGTCATTTTTCCGCATTATCAGACATCTGGAAGGATCATCGGACATTCGGAGGGAGCTCAGGATGTCTAGTGGCACGCAGGTACCAGGGACGTTGGGAAGGTGCGTTGGCGTGGCATTTAAGGTACTTTAAGACATCTGGAAGCATCGTTAGACGTCCCACTGCTCTCCCATACGACCGGGAGCAGTGTCAAATGTTTGGAGACACCTCAGACGGCTGTGAGGGGCAACAGACAACTGAAACAGAAACAGGAGCTCAAGTTGAGGTTCTACTCACATTTAAAATGTCTGGAAATCACCCTAAACGTCTTATTTTAGTTAGGGTACACATGTTTGGGCTGGTTTAGGGACTAAACGAAGTTGGTTTTGACCAAACAAAGTACTGTTGGCTTTCTTTCTGAATTTCCTATGTGTTAGGATCGTTTCCATACTGTTTTGAGCTTGTTTTGACATGCTGAAATTTTGGTCAAAGTTATTGATGTTTGGTTTGACCAACCGTTTGGAACAGGGTTCTAGTCCGTAGAGCACTTGGACTTGCGGGGACACCAAGATCCATCGTTCGTGCCCCCATATCTTCCGTACACTTTGGTAGGGTGGTCTTCTCTACTCCTATGTTTTAATTTGTTAAGTGCATGCTAAATTAGAAATATCTGTTTGAAACCTAGGACATGAGATAAATCTTAGGGTTGAAAATGGTGTATGTACATTACTTAAACATCGCTGGTTATAAATTGAGAACGCATGTTGTTACACTTTCCTATTGTGAGAATTTGTATAGTTAATTTGATAAGATTGCATGCTTGTCAAGTTAAATCACGAGCTACCTATTCTATGATTGTGAAACCACAATGTGAATAAAGATACATGTCATGTATTGAAATGAGACGAGTACTATGCACGAATCCTATAGGAACTAGGAAAAAAATCAAAGTATAGTAACATGGATATTGATGTATGATGGAACACTTTGCCTATATAGGCATGTTGGTTGGCTGTTTGGTCGTGGGTATGGAAAGTGAGCTGGCCCTCGTGTACGTGATACCGAGGAGAGCTACTATCACTTTTGTATAGGGAGAGAGGTAGTCTTCCCTTGGGTTGGAATCCGAGGTTAGGAATGACCTCCTTATACCGACTCCTTTTGGGTCCACTGGGTAAACCGGGATATTTGGGTGAGGGTACGCAGACTGTTAAGGGGTGTGACCCCTGTTCTGTTCTGTGTTGTACATTAGAGCGTACCTGCTAGTGGAAAGGACTGATCACGTGCCAGTGCGAGATAGCTACCCGTGTACTTATCGTGCGTATCGTAGTCACCGCTGCGTTGCGACCATGACCCCAGGGTGGTAGACCGGGTGTAGGACTACCACAGGATATTCTCCCAGCCAGGAAAGTGCCATGTGTGCATCCTGCATTGCTGGAAAACTGCATCAAGATCGTTTCCTTAAGGAACATGTGGATTAAGTGATGATGTGGACCTTTACTAGCATACACAAATAATTAAACACATAGTTGAATATGCAGGGAACTAGATGACAATGAATAATTATAAGATGCATGAATGGTTTACTACTTTCTTTCTAATTTAATGCATTAAATGTCTTGTGTACCACCCTACTCAGCATTATCTGACAACCGATACATGTATATATGTTCATGTCAGGGAGTTGAGTAGCCAGCACCACCGGTTGGTGCTGGGACCAGCTAAGACCAGCAGTAGTCCGATCGTTTTTCAATTTTATTTCAGAGGCCCTGTTTACTGTAGTGAGTACTTTCTAGTACGTTGGAACTTGTTGTTGCCTTATGTCTTTCATTTCTAGTGTGATGGCTAGTTAGCGAACTCTATTTTTTTTCGCCCGTGGCATGTTGTCTTTTTCAAACTTCTGTTCTACTTCTGTTGCTACCTTTTATTTAATGCTTAGCTACATTGCATGTGTGAGAATGTTTATTTTTATGCGTTTGGTTTATTCGTCGATGGACGACTAGGTCTTGGAGTTAGTCGAGACGAGTCATTCCCAAGTTCTATAAGGAGTCAGGTTCGGGTCGTAACATATATGGTATTACAACATTGATGTTATGTGTTTGAGTATTGTAGCATCAACACTATGTAATATCATAGCATTGGTTTGAAGTAACCTACTAATCTACTAAAGCGTTGAAGTTGAGTGGCAAGTCAGATGGATGGTTGCTTGAAAAAATGAGTATATGTACGTTTCTTTATATGGATACCATATTCATTGATATAAACCTTTTGACGAGGGAAGAAAAATCCTCTTAAGTATAAAATAAACTCCGTGGCTTAATCTACTTATTTCGCCTCTTGACGGATTCAAGTACCTTGCATCTTGATGGATTCGGCTACCCGGCATCCTAACAGGTTCGATTACCTGGTATCTTGATGGATCTGATTATGCGTCAACAAATCCAATTGACCGAAGACGTAACAATTGAGCCGTTGCTCCGTAATTACACTAGCTAACTTAATGGTTATGAGCCATTCCCTCCTTAATGATTAGATCATGGGATCGTGGGCAGTCCTCACGATAACCACAATCGAGATCCGCACAATCTAAATATACTTGGGTTGCGTAAGGAAAGAGAGTTACGTAATATGAGAAAAGTGAGGATTAGAAAGTTTCATTTATATTCTCAACTAAAACCAGTGAAATTTGGGAGTTGCCATCTCCTCCCAAGCGTACACCTTTTCATGTGAAACTACGTTAATAATTTTTTATCTTTGAATTTATGATTGCATTTGAGTGGAGCATCCTATTCTAATGGTCTCGATCACCTTCCAATGAAAAAAATAACACCATTGTTTAATTCAAAGCAATCTTCAAAAATAACACTATTGATTAGTTAAAGGCAATATTCAAAAGCAAGAACAACGTGATCCGACGGGAGAAAATTATTTATTGAGATGGATATATAAAATAATTAATATGAAACTTAAACTTCCCTTGGAAACTTACTCGTGATAGCCTAAGCTTTCGTTGTGTGACTAGAACAGATCCACGTTATGATATTCCTAATACACAGCCAACTTTATTTGTTACGATCTACAACACCGTCTTATGCTACTTTTATCAACAATATTTAGATGTACCAAGATCATGAATATACACATGACCCATGGTCTCATCGTGTGTATGCAGGGGTGAGACAGCCAGAGATTCGGGTCATCACAGGTGCGGAGGACGAAGCTAAGATGTAATTTCGTTAGCATAACAAACTAACATTGGTGGTCCCTCAACCATTCTTTGCTTAGCATGCATTAATCCAAGAAGCTTTGCCAAAATGAACCAGAAATTGATCGACTATAGTTGCACCAAGCAGACGTCGCGCGAGTGAGCCGCTTTGGGTCTCCCCTCATACCCATCTCCGGACGATCACCCTCCGCCACGAACTCCACCACCACCATGACGAGGTTACTGCCACGCCCCACACCAAGAACCCTCCTCACCTCCCTCCTCCACCTCCGCCCCACCTCCGCCACCACCCTCCACCGCCTCCCCTTCTCGTCCCACACCTCCTACCCCCTCTACTACGAGCTCATCTCCCACTCCCCGCCCCCCCGCCTCCGCCTCAAACCGCCCCCACCCTCCGCCTCCGCCTCCGCCTCCGACCAACCCACTGGAGACACTCCAACCCCACCCAAGGGCCCCGAGAGGGCCAAGAGGAAGTACTACAGGAAGATGGTGAAGCGAATGTACGGCGGGTCCGACTCGGACGACCCGGCCGCCAAGGAAGGCGAGCCCACCATCGAGCTGAGGCCCCAGGTAGTCGACTTCCCCACCCTCCACCGCCGCGAGGAGGAGCTCTACTTCTACGACGCCTTCGCCATGCCTTGGGAGAAGGACAAGCACTACAAGATGGTCTACCAGCTCGAGAAGAAGTACTTCCCCGACCAGTGCCTCGACAAGGCCTTCGTTGACGTGGAGGCGAAGGACGGGGAGGGGGAGAGGGGGACGGTGTTCTTCGAGGAGGAGGATGAAGAAAAGGAGAGGAAGGAGAAGGGTCGGGGGAAGGGGGTGGAGGAGAGGAAGGTGGAGGAGTTCTTCAAGGGTTTGAAGAAACGCCCTGGCGAGGACAAAGCGGACACACGGGCATCCGCGGGGCCCGGGGAGCCGTTCCTGTCGTCGAGGAAGGCCGGCCTCCCACCGAGATGGGACGGGCCTGCCGGGACCATGGTCCTGGTGGACAAGCCAAAAGGTGGGCTTGTGGAGTGGGTTGAACTTTTTGGTTTGGCTTGGATTGCCATGGTGTGATCTGATTTCCTGGTGTTTGGTTTTTGAAGTTATCTATAGTTCAAATTCATAATTAGATTTGATTTTAGTCAGGTTACCATGGAATTGTTATAATTAGGTACATGGCAGGTTTCGCCTCTGATTACTTTTGATCCTTCATGATCATACTTATAATTTCATTTCTTGGTGATCCTATTCTTTATCAATTAGTTTACATGCGAAGAATTGCACATAGTCTGTAAATCCCATCCTTACATATAGTTTCCGCACTGCTTAAAGATGGTGCTTGATAACTATGTAATGGAATCTTCTACTTGTCAATCTGGAATTTATAGTGTTAATTCATGCCTGTTCACAAATAGAAACCAAAGTACTGGGAATCGCATTGGAATGAAACATGGTTTACTCAAATTTACATGGGGTTCATAAATCTTGAGTGCTGTTTTAGTTTTAGGCATCTGCAAGGAAATATGTTTCTGATAAATAATATTGACCTAGGTTTTAAATCATTATATACGTACCTGACACATACCATTATCAGGCAGAATTAAATATTTTCGGCTTGTTTGCTTGTTTACATTCGTAGTAGTATGGATTGAACAAAACCATGCATGTTGAATAACCTAATGGTTATAAAGAAAGTGAAGATTACAACAACTTTATGTTTTTCTGTAGTGGATGGGTACAATTACCATGCATTTTGAGTTTTCCTTATTGCTGGAGATTCCTTTAAACCTGAAAGTTGAAATTCTTTGTGTGTAGTTACACATGAATAAACCCTCTTAATCGTTCGCACAGAGGTTCTACATGCAGGATTGCACCAATGTCAATGGACTTAGTTTCACCATTTAGGTGAAATCTGTATTCTCTATATTCCAATATATTCCATCGGGAAGGAAGAAGCAAGCAACTTTCTCTAAGCATAAATGGACCAACAAAGTTCCCTTGGTGTATCATCATTGATAATTTGTTATGCTCATGATCATAGGATTTACACAGTCATCAAATATCTGTTATATGTAAGTTTCTGGAGTTTTGTGCTTGATAGGGGCTAGCCATTCACCTCGAGAATTGTTCTCTGTATTATTTTATCAATGAAAAGAAAGTGGAAGGCCATTATGAGGTTTATAGAAACTAGAAAGAAATAAATTCCTTTACTATTATTACTACGTTTGTGTTTGGTTGCCAAAACAAAAGGAAAAAAATTCAGTATTCACAGTTTCACTGCTGGGGGATTTTATTAGTTCTAAGCATTTAACTAGAATCTAAAGCTTGTTCGATCTTAAAACAGGATGGACTTCCTTCACTGTCTGTGGGAAGCTACGACGCTTGGTCAAAGTACAGAAGGTTTTGAAACAATGCTCTTGTTTATATATTTATCTACTTTTCCTTTTGGAAGGATTGGGCAATTGAAGACCTGTACAAGCAAGATAAAAATAAAAGGCTTGTCTGCTCTTGGGCTCTTCTAAACTTGTTTAAATTTGATTTCACATTGAAGCCCATGCTGATTTTTGTAATTGCAGGTTGGGCATGCTGGTACCCTTGATCCCATGGCAACTGGCCTCCTTGTTGTCTGTGTTGGTAAAGCAACGAAACTTATGGAGAGGTATGCAGTGGCCCTATGATCTCTCCCTCCCTTGGCAACTATATATATTAAAATGGTTACTGTATCTGGGCATATGTACCGGCATTTAAACTTTAGCGGATTTTTTGTTTGTTTTGGATGGCATGGTTCCTTTAAATGCATCACATATGAAATTGTCAGGGCTGGTAAAATAAGATGCTAAGGGAAATGATCTGTCAAATGTTGATATGAATGTAATTAGACAAGTGGCTATAATTTACTGAGTTGGAAACTTTTCATAATAGATGCTGTTCTTAAAAGAAGGATGCTGTTGTTTACAATTATTCTGAGATTCTGAATATGATTGAAGTTTTTGAAAAGGCTTGGTCCAGTCATACAATTTTCTGGAGATGCTACTATGATATTTTATATCAATGGAACTAGAGTAAATGTCATAAAATTGGTCCTTGTCCTGGTTGTACTATTTTGTGATTTAGTTTTCAGGCATTGGCTATAGCACATCACTCCTATTTATTAATGAAAGTAACAGAGATCTTCTGTTGGTACCTGTGCTCTTCGTGGGAAAGGCCATGCTGGCACCGTTTTTATTGCAGTAGATAAATCATTTTACTCAAAGACAAGTAGAAAATCATTGTATTGACCTGAATGGTTACATCACTTTTTTATTTAAATTCTTGGAATTTCTGTGTTCTTGCATGTGGCACTTATTTGTTGGCTCTTAAGCCAACTGACCACTTTGGTTACCATCAATTGATATTTACCTATGTTATCATTTTTGCTCGCTTAAGAGATCATGCTTATTTTCAACATCACATGCTGTTTTCCCTTAAAAGATTGAATTACTATTCTTTCAGTTTACATGAAAATCATTGCCTTGGATGAGACCTTTTTTTTTTTTTTGATGTTTCGAGATAATTTTTTGTTTGTTTTGCAGATATCAGGGTATGATCAAGGGCTATAGTGGTATTTTTAGGTTAGGAGAAGCCACATCCACTTGGGATGCAGATTCACCGGTAGGAATTATTTTGTAGTAAAATGCCCTTATGTTTTAAGGAGTCAGATATCAGAACTAATATATACATGGTGGTCTTGGATACTTGCAAATAATAGTTTTTTTATTGATAGACTTGGCTGCCATAAACATCCATGATTGTCTTGTCATCTTGATAGCCACTGCTTTTTCCTTTTCGTGTTTTTTTTTACTCAAGAAATAGATGCCTCGCTTTTCTTTGATATGTCTCCGAATATTAGTTATGCATATATGAGCTGGAAATTTGTAGCTATCCTATCTTGCAGAATTTATTAGTGAGATGGTTATCCTTATGGTAATGTATAAATTTTGGTGCCTCGTCTCCAATTGCATCATTTTTTTTTAAGGAGTTGCCTCATATTTTGTTTTGAAAGAAAAAGGGACATGTGTTTGTCTGCAAGCCCTACAATGTCATAACTCAAGCAAATTTTCCTTTTGTTTTAAAATGCATGGTAAAAGGCAGTCGTGACTAATCAACTCGACTGAAATGCAAACAGAAGCAACTAATCAACTTGTTTGGAGTACTCTTTTCTATTAAAAAGAAAGAAAATCTCTGGAATGTTCCTTCACTTCCCTGGAGTATCATTTTTCTGTTTCTTCCCTTTGTGATTAATTATTATTTGATCAGTTGCAAGCAAGTAGAACTGATATGTTGCCTATAGCCATTATCTTGTTGTAGTATCCTTTTTATCATAATTGTCATTTGTGGATAGGTCCTCCAACGTGAGCCATGGGAGCACATTAAAGACAAGGACATCAGAAAAGCTGTAGCATCATTTCGTGGAGAGATTTGGCAAGTTCCACCAATGTTCTCTGCCATAAAAGTATGTTATAATGTCATTCATTAGCTACTGGCTACTATTTTAGGCATGCATATCTTATATTTATGATGCTATTTGTTTGTTTATAACTGTTGGGATTTTTTGGAAGATCATGTGGACAATCCACGTGGACAGGAGCTAGTAGCCGGCTGCTCAAAGGAGGAAGGAGGGCATCGATTGCTGTTTTTGAAATGGCCTTAAGCCTATTTTTAGTAAATAGATTTGTTAGGATTTTAAATTAGGATTGGTTTCCTATTTTTAGGATTTACCATTTTTAGTTTTACTATTTTTAGAGTCCATGCTCTATAAAAGAGATGGACCCCTCTCTATTGAAATTACGACGGTGTGAATATAGTTTTAGATTCTTGACATGGTATCCGAGCCACCGTTTCTTCGGGGCTAAGAGAAGGAAACCCTGAAGGGGGAGGCAGCCCTCCGGCGACTGGTCGGCTAGCCATCGGCGACCTCCGGAGAGGCCCTCTCCCCTTCTGCTTGTTCTCCTTCTCCTCCATTCCACTGCCATCCCTATTGCTGTTGTCTTCTCCTCATCGCATCGCAAGGGCAAGGGGTGGGTTAGGGCTGGGCACTGCCAGAGAAGCGTGCCAGTACCTGTGTCGCCGCCACCACCATGGTGAGTGTGGAGCAACAGCAGCAACACCCCACCATCGCTGCCACTGGACCGGGCAACGTGAGGGAGGAGTGTAGGGCACGCGTCCTTCGTAGGCGTTGGACCGGACAAGGCTGCTGGCCTCTTGCCACCACTTTGAGTCCTCGGATCCAGCATCGTTGTCATCTTATGTGAATGCGAGGTAGTAGACGCACTGCCATCATCCTGTTCTTCAGGATGCGAGGTGGGCGCAGACGCCGACGTCGTCCTTTTCTCCTAACGTGAGGCAAATGCACCACCGTCGTCCTCCTCTCTGGATGTAAGGTGGGCAGATGCACTGCCATCGTTGTCATCTCCTCTGGACACGTGGCAGGAGGATGTCACCGTCGTCATCTCCTGACGCGAGGCAGGCAGATGTCGCCATCGTCTTTTGCGACACGAGGCGGATGTTGTTGCCGTCATCTTCTCATCCAAGTCTGCAACCTCCCTGATCTTGACTTGCTAGGGAGTGTTAGGATTTTTCAAAAGACCACGTGGACAAGAGCTAGTAGCCGGTGACTTAAAGGTGGAAGGAGGGCATTGCTTGCTGTGTTTGAAATGGCCTTAAGCCTATTTTTAGTAAATAGATTTGTTAGGATTTTAAATTAGGATTGGTTTCTTATTTTTAGGATTTACCATTTTTAGTTTTACTATTTTTAGAGTCCATGCTCTCTATAAAAGAGATGGTTCCCTCTCTATTGTAATTATGGTGGTGTGAATATAGTTTTGGATTCTTGACAATAACAATGAAAGCATATTGTTTCTTTGATGCGTAGACTTCTAACTTGATTTGAATAAATTCACTTATGCATGCAATTCTAACATTGCAAAATTAGATTTTATCACTAAATATCTTATAAGTATTGCAAATGCTTGGGTTTTTCCTTTCTCTTTTCCTTTCCTTTCCTTTTTTTTCCAGGTTAAAGGGAACAATGATAGGTTTCATCACTAAAATTACACCGAAAATTTTAGTGTAATTTTCATGAATGCCATAATTCTTCTATCATGTGTCTACCGACAAGGATAATGTTTCTCCGCTTTAATCTCCTTGCAATGGGAAATTTACCATCATTTTGAAGTTATCAAAATTGTGCCACTTCCAATAGCCAACCATTGCATGTTGTGGAAAGAATGAAATGCTCTATCTCTTAAGAAAATCCTAGACCCCATATATATAGCGAGAGGATCTAGGAACAATTACAAGTAGAACCAACAAAGAAAAGTAAATAGCAATAGACCAAATAAAAGGAAAAATTATGTATCTCTCTACACTCTCCCTCAAGTCGGAGCATAAATATCTTTCATGCTCAGCTTGGCACATCTGCTAAAGTTAGCTCAAGGAAGTGCCTTGGTGAACATATCTATTGCCTAGTCTACTGAGGGCACATGAGAGGTAGAGATTAAACCATTTTGGATCATGTCCCAAGTATAGTGACAATCCACCTCCGCATACTTAGTTCTCTCGTGAAACACTAGATTATTAGCTATGAAAAGAGCTACCTTGTTAGCACACTTCACCTCCATGGAATCAGTCAAGGGCACGTAAAGATCCTCCAATATAGAGCGAATTCATATCAACTCAGCTATAGCTTAAGCTATGGCTTTATATGAAACACTAGATTATTAGCTATGAAAAGAGCTACCTTGTTAGCACACTTCACCTCCATGGAATCAGTCAAGGGCACGTAAAGATCCTCCAATATAGAGCGAATTCATATCAACTCAGCTATAGCTTAAGCTATGGCTTTATATGAAACACTAGATTATTAGCTATGAAAAGAGCTACCTTGTTAGCACACTTCACCTCCATGGAATCAGTCAAGGGCACGTAAAGATCCTCCAATATAGAGCGAATTCATATCAACTCAGCTATAGCTTAAGCTATGGCTTTATATTCAGACTCATCACTTGACCTGGCCACCATCATCTGATTCTTACTTTTTCATGTGACAAGACTGCCTCCAACAAAGGTACAGAAGCTAGTAGTGGACTTCCTGTCCTTAGGCCATTCTACATAATCTGCATCAGTGTATGCCACCACATCCAGTGACGTACCACATGTAAGGGATTGACCCTTTCCTGGTAAGGATTTCAGATACCTGAGGTCATCATAGCAACTTCCCACTGTATCCTCTCAGGTTTATCCATAAACTAGCTCACTGTGTTCATTGCAAGAGCGATGTTTGGCCTCATCATTGTAACATATAGGAGCTTCCTTACAAGACATCTATACCTTCCAGCATCTATTGAACCCAAGTCATCATCATACAAATGTACACTTGGGTCAATAGGAATAGAAGTTGGTTTAACACCTAACATCCCAATTTCTCGAAGGTGATCCATCGCGCACTTCCTTTGAGAAAGGACAACTCCATGTGCATTTCTAGCTACCTTAATCTCAAGAAAGCAACGGAGTAACCTCAAGTCCTTTATAATAAAGTGTATAGTCAGAAACTCCTTAGTAACTGTAATCTCCTATGCATCGTCTCCAGTCAAAATGATATCATCTACATAGACAAGCATCACAACAACTCTAACATTTGTCCTCCATATGAAGAGAGTAGTCTACATTGGATCTTTTGAATCGAGCTTTCTCAATAACCTCAAATAATTTTTGAAACCACGCTCGTGGACTTTGCTTGAGGCCATATATTGCCTTATGTAGCTTATAAACCTTTGTATACTCTCCCTTAACCTCAAACCCTTTGAGTTACTGCGTATAAACTTCTTGAAGATCACCATGCAAGAAGGCATTTTTCACATCAAGCGATATAGTGGCCAATCTCGATAAACAACTACGGAAATAGGGATACACATTGTAGGAAGACATGCCATAGGAGAGAACATGTTGAAGTAATCGATCCCTTTCGTTTGTGTATATCCTTTTGCCACAAAATGAGCTTTGTACCTCTCAACAGAACCATTTGGACGATGCTTCACCATAAAGGCCCATTTCCAGCCAACGATCATTGCATCAGACGAAGGCTCAACATGACTCCAAGTACCTCATGACAATAGTGCTAACATCTCATCCTCCATAGCTTGTTATTTTGGATCAAGAATCACCTCCTGATGTGTAGAGGGTATGTGTATAGTAGAGACTCGTTACAAATTGTCTGTAGACTCTGTACTCGGGGGATAAAGTGGCCAAAGACATGTATCTAGAAATGGGATGCATTGGTACCCTTATGTAAGGCAATGGGCAAATCAAAGTTGTCATATGCAAGGCCCTATGCTTTAAATGACTTGGGATCAAGATTATCTATAAGGGCTACCTTGGGATGTTGAGGTACATTATAATCTTTCTGAACATTTGGCACCCTTGTGGTCCTTGGTTCATCAGAACTAGAAGTAGTATTAGTATCGTCAGGAGTAGGGATTGCCTCAGGTGCAGTTGACTGACTAGGCTTAGAAGGAAGGGGTTCCGTTTGGTTTCAAACATAAATTATTTCGAACCTGTTCTAGTGGCCATTCTCAGAATCAAGAGTAGTAGTCGGAGTAGGAATAGGAATAGTGCTTCATTCTTAGAAGTAGGGGTAATAATCCATGAGCCAATACTAGAACAGTAAGGTACTGACTCATGGAAAGTAGCATCTGTACTCACATAGTGGCATCGACTACTAGGGTCATAGCACCCATATCCCTTCTAAATCTTTGAATATCCAACAAAGATGCATTTAACAACCCGCAGGGAATGGTTGTCTCGATTAGAACCAAAAAGATGGACAAAGGTAACACAATCGAAGACCTTAGGAGGGACGCCAAATAACTCTCCATCAAGGAACAAGATGGAGTAGGGAACTTCCGCATCCAACACAATAGATGGCATTGTATTTATCAAGTAACAGGAAGTGAGAATAACATCACCCTAATAAGAGATAAAGACATTATTTTGAATAAGGATAGTCTATGCAACATGAAGGATATGACGGTATTTCCTTTCTGCAACACCATTCTATTGTGATGTATACGAAGAACTAGTTTGGTAAAGGATACCACGCTTCTTAAAAAACAACTGAAGAGAACGAGTACAAAACTCCAAAGCATTATCAAATCGAACAATTTTCACGTCAACTCTAAATTGAGTTTTTATTTCAACTTAAAAAACTTTTGATAGCATCACTAGCTTCAGAATTTGACTTCAACAGAAAAACCCAACATACACGAGAATATTCATCAACATCGAACCCTAACCATTACAATGTACTAATTAAAAGACATACTCAAAACTTCTAGTCAGTTGACTAGGAAAGGAACTTTGGTGATGTTTTCCTAGTTGGTAGACTCCACACTGAAAGGTGATAGGAGGAGATATTTGAGGGATCACGCATCACAATTTAGGTAAAAGAAGATGGCCAAAGCGAAGATGTCACAAATAGTTGGAAGTGCTTCCTAAAATAACAAAAACATGTTCGGCATACGATGACTATAGGAGATGGTAGACACCTCCTTCCTCACGGCCACAGTCAATCACCTGCCTCATCAATATATCCTGAAAGGTAAGAGACAAGGCGTCAAATATGGCTCTGCAGTTTAATTCCTTCGTAATTTTGCTAATATAAAGCAAACTCACAAGAAAGTCAGGTGCAAGTAAGGAATTCTCTAGTCGTAAGTTGGGGGCAATCTAAACCTCTCCATTACCAATGATAGGGAGATGTTGGCTATCGGAACAAGAATGGTCCAATATGATGAGACAGATTTCAACATGGAGAATTGGCATGCATCTCCGCATATGTAAGAGGATGCACCTGAGTCGACTAGCTAATCTATCTCTCTTAAGGAAGAGTTATAGGAAGCACAGGCTAAGGAGTTATCTGATGGACTGATAGATATTACTATGTCAGAACCTCATGGTGGTGAGCACAAATTTTCTTAATTGGGGGTGATAGTGAATCCATTTTGGTTGAGTCTTTGTAACAAATCATCATACTCAACCCTCGTGATAAGAGCCGTTGCAGGTACCATGTCTGGTGCTACAATTGCCTAATATGAGTGGTGATGGGCTTCCTACGTTTTTTCGAGCATGTTTCCTCGGTATGACCAATCTTCCTGCAATGAGAGCACTGGGGTCTAGCACGTAATTGAGCTCCACGGCCACGTCCACGGCCTTTGGTAGGAGTAAAGGCTCTGCCTCTTCCCTAAGAGACAACCATAGCAAATGTGTGTTAAATGCGAGGTAACGTTGAAAGTGAAACAATTAGTCTGCTAAGCCTATCATATGCCTCTTCCATAGTCGATATTTTGAGAAATGTTAACATCAATGCCCTGTCTACTTCGTATGTCAGATTCAACCTAGCAAGGAAGTGACCAACCATCATCTGAGTCTGTAAGTCTTCTGACTCTCACAAGAACAGATTGGGGTGTATTCATTCAGTCTCTTAAAAGTAGACTTGAGAGCCAAATAGTATTGTACAGGAGATGTCCCATCTTGTCGCATATGTGTAATCTCGTGAATGCGTGCCGCATTCTTGTCCTGAGAATGTCTAGTGGAGAGACTCCCACATCTTCGTCATTTTGTCATACCTAATCTCAGTAGCAATGTGTTGGATGGTGGTATTCATGATCTATGCTCGAAGTTTTGCTAAACTCATAGATGCTGCAATGATTTCTAACCCCCAACCATGGAGCTATCCTTCTTCCAAGAGGCGTATTTTCCCGTCTTTTGAGCCAACTCTACCTTAAGGAGTATGTGCTACTTGTCATGAACTTTAACCACATTGAGAATCAATCACGACCACAACGTATAGTTGGTCCCATCAAACTTCACCATCAGTCCAAAGAAGGGGTTTTTGAACTCCCCTTGGGTTTCATCCCCTTGTGTGGGTAAACCATCAATTTCGAAGGCCATTCTTTTCAATAAGATCGGACTCCACCTCAAGCGGTAATCAACAGTCAACCTAAACTTGAGAGACATAAAAAATACACTATTTGCGAAGAAAACACTCATCCAAATGCTATTTCAGCGAGAAATCTTTATATATCAGATTTGAATTAGTCGAAAGAACTCCTAAAATGAGTTCCAACCACCTTAGATTGAGGCAAAAGGGTCTCAATGACCACCAACAATCTCCAAAGGGTCACCAGCAACCCTATTCAGTTCTCCAATGAGGATTTTTGATGGCCGGCGAGCTCTCCGATCATCAGTGGTGGTGCTTCTACTCGGGACGACCATGTCGGTGTAGTCACCAAGAGGTAGCAATGCCTCTTATGACTATAGCAACAAAAGAACCAAAGGTTAGTCCCTATTTAATCGTTGCTAACGGCGTGGGGAGCAATGATCGACGATCGATGGCACTGTGGTTTGGCAGTGGTGCTCTGGTGCTGCCTCGACTCAACAATCACATAGATGGTTGCCGATGAGCTCCTCTCCTATTATAGTAGGATAGATTGAGGGTCCCCTCCCTTGGGTCTTATGCCTTAGGACTAGGACCCTAGAGATTCTTGAGAAGAAACCTTTCTTCTCAAGAAAGTGCACAAATTCAAAGAAACCTTAGATCAAGGTTCGAAATGTCGATTTTGACACCATGCCGATAAAATTGTAAGTGTGCATTCTGTGGGCATGCCGAAGGCATGCCGTGGAAATGTCCGTTTTTCGATGACAGATTTCGACGATTTCGATGGCCCGGAAAAATGCCATTTCGAAGGCACGTTGAGGGCATGCCGACAAAAATGACAGAAATGATTAAAATTATATCAATTGCAGAAAATCAAATGTTGACATGTTAAGAACATGTTGAAGGCCATATACAACTAAATAAAGACATGTTGAAGTGTGTGTGTGTGTGTGTGTGCGTGTGTGTGTTGTCTGTGTGTGTGTGAACCAACCAGCTTCTCCCTCCCAGCTGTGTGTGAACCTGCAGGAGCAGCTTCTCCCTCCCAGCAGACCAGCTTCCCTCCAATGTTTCCCTCCCCCACAACTTCAAATTTTGAATTTTAGACTTCCTCCCTGCAGACCACCTTCCCTCCAGCACCACCTACCGGCATGCCGGCAATATTGTCGGCATGCTGCCAAAATTATCGATATTTCACCGGCACGCTTGCAAATCGATACCTTAACCGTATCGGCACGCCCTCCTCCCAAAAACCCCCTTGCTGACGGCATGCCGTCGGCATTTAAATCACTGCCCTAAATTATTTAGTGGAGAAAGAAAGATAAGAGAAATCGAGGAGGTATCAAGCTCTGGCCTAAGACGGCTACCGTGATACCATATGGAAAGAATGAAATGTTTTATCTCTTAAGAAAACCATAGACCTTATATATATATAGGGAGAGGGGCTGGGAACAATTACAAGTAGACCCAACCAAGTAAATGGCAACAAAAGAGATTAAAAAAAAAAATTGCATATCCCTCTACACATGCTATTTTTTATTCTTGGGCTCTTTATTTCTAATATTAATGTGCTATTAATAATGACCTTTGATCAATTAGTTTCATTGCAAAGTTTTTTCCGGTATCTGACATTATTCTTATTACAATTATTCAGGTAGGAGGGGAGAGGATGTATGACAAAGCAAGGAGAGGGGAGTCAGTTGAACTTTCTCCAAGGCGTATATCGATTTTCCAATTCGATGTTGAGCGCAGCCTGGATGACAGGTTCTTATAGTTGGTTTGGTGGTTTTGCTCAAGTCATAGATGCTGCAATGATTTCTAAGTTCATGGGTGGGCTGACTTCAAATGGAGAAATTATGCTATGTAGTTTGATGATTTTTTTCTGTTGACTTTACAACAAAGAGAGAAACCAACTCAAAAACAAATTGAGTCAAGTAGAAAGGCTGAACCATTAAGATTAACCAATTGTTAGTGTCCATGTATTCAGATGTGAGGCTATTATTAGCAGACCCACTTCTGTGTGACCTTCTTTGGATTCTACGTATGGAAAAATGAGTGGAGTGCTGCTGAAATTAAATACTGGCCATTATACCAGCTTATCTTTCTATGATACTGTGTGAGAGCATCCTAACTTAAAACCACTTGGGTTGAGTGGATAGATGTGACCGTCTATAATAAGGGCTCGTTTAGGCTGGGGGTTCTCCCCTCTCTTGGGGGTATAACCCCATTTACCACGGGGGATATCTAGACCTGTGTTTGGGCTTTAACAGGGTATGGAAGAGGGGATAGCTTCATTTCTTTTCCTCGCTTCCGACCTGTCAAATCATGGGACAACCCCCAAGTTATCCCCTCTTTTAGTAATCACTGTTGAGGGGTTTGCTCATTTTCCTATTTACTATCTTTCTAGTCATTTAATTTATCTTTTGAGGGCCTGTGTGCAATTTTCTCTAAACTCTATAAATGGAAGCCTAGGGTTTTCACTAATAGAATACTCATTTTCTTCCAACAAACACTGATGGGAGTTACGCCCCAATAGGGAGTACCCCACTTTCTAGTTTGCTAATCCAAGTTAACAAACTCTCGACAGAAACTAGCCCCAATCATCATCTTTGAGCAGTCTTCTTCCCTCCAACCATTTATGCTACATTGTAACCCTATATTCAACCAAAGAAATGGGGTTAGACCACTTCCAAAAAAGTGTCCTCAAGTTATTATTCTTGGGGAATTGTGTGGGGTGGGGTTTCATTTAAGGGTTGTATAGCAAGCATTGCGTGTACTTTCACAATTGCAACATTTGGTTGACGATGGGTGGCTAAAGAAAAAGACTTTAGATGAGATATTTCATAGAGCTACTTTGGATGGTTTGTGGAGAACAATGGAATTAAGAGATGGGTTGGTCATATTTGAACTTTTTAGATGTTGTGTACTTTTCTAATAGTTGCATTTTTTCCTCTCTTTGAATACCGTTGCTCATTTTTTAGTATCTGAAATTTGTTTATCTGATGCCAGACAAAATCTGATTTTCCGAGTCACTTGTTCGAAAGGGACATATATCCGGTCACTTTGTGCTGATTTTGGAAAAGCTCTTGGCAGGTAATTTTTTATATATATAGTCAAGTATGTATAAGAATATGGATGGATACGATATTTGCGTGCAAGAATATCCAAGAATGGTGTGAACATGCTTTATACTATTGGGACCTGTGAAGTTTGAACCTCCTATCTCTCCTTCATTCTATTTTGGTAACTTTTTTTGAAAGCTCTCTATTTCAGGAACTTTATCTTTGTTTGCTAAGCTTCTACCCTCTATTTTCTTCTTGTAGAAGAAATAAACTATTGTCTTATTGAAAATAGAGTTCCCTACCTCTTTATATAAAAAGACTGGTTACAAAAATTACATAATAGTCCTAAAAAAAACAAGAAATAAACTATGATAGTTACCTTTAATATAATAAACCTAGTTACTGTAATACCCCCCCCCCCCCCCCCCCCCCCCCCCTCCCCACCACACACACACACCACAGTTGGAGCAGGGAATACATGCCCAATTTGCAAGTAGGAAACAAAACAACAAATTTGCAAGTAGGAAACAAAACAAATGCCCCTAAGAAGGCCTAACCACAAAGAAACACCTTTAGGGGGTTCATACTTCTTACAATAATGAAGAACCTCGTTGGAGGTGAAAAACTAGGCAGGAGCGCATGATCTCGTGCACAAGAGCATGGATCATGCAAGCAGAGGACAGCGTAGATCTATAGAGTGCACAATCAAAGCACATAATAGGCGTGCACTGTGTACACATAACTGGAGAATCGATCCGGTCAGTCGCAACCAAACTAGGTGACCAGACAGCAGCAAGATCTGATTAACAGAATTGGACATACAGAGGTTGGAATCGGTAACTAGTGCCCAGCAAGGACCAAACAAAGGCCCAACAACAATAAGGGTGGTCGAAGCCTTGGTTGGAGTTCTAGCAGCGTTAAGTCTGGGTGAGATCCGGTCACTGGTGGCCCCCAAATCTCCCGATCTGGGTAGGGTGATGCTTGGAAGGGTGGTGCGATGACCAAAGAAGAAAGCTTGAGGGTCCTCAAACCCTAGATGGGCCCGAAGGAGGTCACCAAAGTCGAGCAAGGCCTCACAAGGCCAAGTTTTGGCCACAAACAAGTTGCCGCATCCAATTTCTGGCGAGATTCGCTCGGTAGCCAGTTGCTGGTGGCTGGCGACAACCACCAGAGGGTTGTCGGTCGGCCGGTGTTACGACCCAAATCCGACCCCTTTGGGAACCCGGGTACAGCTTGCCTCGACTAACCCTAAGACCTAGTCATCCAACGAGAGACTATCCCAAACGTATGAAACAAACCACAACCACACATGCAAGTAGCTAAGCAATTTAAATAAAGCCGACAGCGGAAATATAAATTAAATTCCAGAATGATACCATGCTATATGCAGAAAATAGTCACTAGTCATCATAACTAAAGCAAGAAGACATAACGATAATAGTTCTCAGCATGAAATAGAAGTACTAACTAACAACAAAAGTAGCGAAAACGGAAAGGAACAAGTAGAACTATGGCTGGGCTCAACTGGACCCAGCACTCTCTACAGCCGGTGGTGCTGACTGCTCGACTCCCTGACCTGTACACAATATATATGACGGTGGTCAGCTAACGCTGAGTAGAGTGGTATATTCAAAACAATTATCGCATTTAAAGACAATAAAGAAGTTTTATGCATGCAATCATCTAATTATCCAATCATACGGTGAATTTAACTACTAGTGTTCATGAGTCGATTTTCTAACAAAGATCCACAATGTCTCTTAATCTTCCTGTTTCCTAAGGGAACGATTTTGATTGTTTTTCCCGCGATGCAGGATGTACATGTGGCACTTTCCTAGCCAAGAGAGCACCTCGTGGTAGTCCTACACCAGGTCTACCACCCCGAAGTCATGGACGCGATGTAGCGGTGACTACGGCATACGCGATAAGCGCACAGGTAGCTACCCCACACTGGCACGCGGTCAGTCATTTCCGCTAGCGGGTACGTCCCTTAACAGGGGTCTCGTCCCTTAACAATCTACGTACCCTCGTCCGACTATCTCGGTTTGCCCATTGGGCCTCAACAAGAGTTGGTATAGGGGGGTCAGTCTTAATCCCAGGTCCCATGGAGCGGCTAGCTCCCTCTACACAAAAGGAACAGTAGCTCTCCTCGGTACCATGTACACGAAAGCCAGCTCACTTCCATACCAAGGGACAGTTACTCTCCTCAGCAATGCTGTCAATGCGAAAGGCGATAGCAAGGCGACACTACTCAAAATCACCCGAGGCGAGAGGCGACAAAAAGCCGACAGCCTTAGGACCATTTCACTTTATATATATATATATATATATATATATATATATATATATATATATATATATATATATATATGTTATAAGTTATAACGTAACATACATATGTAACATAACAACATACTTATGTTATATACATACTTATATATACTAAGGAGGCATACATATATATAACATACATATATATCCAATGTAACATACATATATATAATAACATACTTATGTATATACTTATAAATATACTTATACATTACTTATATCTTACTTATACATACATATATTATATATAATATTTCATACATATGTATTTCCTATGTTATATATATATATATATATATATATATATATATATATATATATATACATCTGGTTTTATATTTATACAATAATATAAATATATATACAGATACATATTATTTGAGGATAACATTCCCCCTAACATTAACATATGTATGAAATATTAATACATATATACATATTGGACCGGCAAAGCCATTTCGTTTCGAGGAGAAGCGAAGTCATGAAGAAACGAAGTTGAAGAGGCAAAGTCATTTCGTTTCGAGGAGAAGAAACGAAGCCGGACGCCTCGACATGAAGAAGTGATGACGACGCTGGTCGAAGTTGAAGAAGCTCGAGTTGAGATACTTGGGAAAATGAGGTCGAAGAGGCGTCGCAGATGGTAACCGGTGATGCTCGAGTGGCGATGGTGGTTGACGAAGCTCAGCTACTCAAGCTACTCCGCCGCGGAGGCGATAATGGCGTGAGGCGGTGAGGGTTGCCATGGAGATAAGAATGCTCTCTACAGAGGCATCTAGGGTTCGGGCGATGAGGCGGCGAGGCGAGGAGGTGCCGCCTGAGGCGATGAAGCGCGTCGCCTGTTTGAAGGGCCTCGCCTGGGTCATCCTCGAGGCGATGACCTCCTGATTCGCCTCGCCTCGTCGCCTGAGGCGACCGCCTCAACAACACTGCTCCTTAGTACTGTGTATACGATGGTTAGCTCACTTCCTTTAACTAAGTCTGAACAACCGCTCGTAAGCAACATGTTCCATCATTCCACAGATTTTCCACATCATGGTTTCAGTTTCCTTTCAAATTTCCCGTAGGGTTCATGTATAGATTTCCTTAATTCCGTAGCAATCCATATATCTCTATTCGCGTCATTATTAGTTAAACACATAGCAGGTAGCTCATGGTTTCACCATACAACAATTATCTCAGTAATCGATTATACAAGATTCAACATGTATTTCAGTTCAAGGCAGGGTTCAATAATTATAAACAGGCATCTCATGATTTATTCAGGAAACATCACAACCGATTTAGCACTTAAATAATGCATATTCCTCTATCTCAACCCTAGGGTTCATTTCACATCCTACGGGTTTTATCAATAGTTCTAATGTAACATGTATTTCAATTATGTAATTCACGGGACATAGCAAAACTACCCTACCAGCGTAACCAGGAGATATGGGGGCACAAACGGCGGACCTCGCAGCCTCCGCAGGTCTTGTGCACACCACAAACGCACTATCTATTTAACATGAACGGTTAAACCTCACATTACTAACATCCCACATGACATAAATGTGCTCAAAATAATTAAAACCAAACTCCATCACATTAGAAAATCTAATAGGAAGCGAACGGTATTTCGTTTGTGAAAAATTGACCTCGTTTGGGTCCTGAACCGGTCTAAACACACTTCCCGGTTCACTTGAACCGGACCAGTAAGTTGGTCCAGCTGGACCGGCCACCGGATACCTGGAATATTCCAACCAGGCTGATATCAGACGTCTAGAACAGCTTCCAGACATCTTAAACGACACCAGAATGCTCACCTTGCATTTTGCACTGAAAACGGAAGTCTGGAACCCCTCACGGTCGTCCGGGGTTCCTTCCAGACATCTGGCAGTGCACTCGGACGTATGGAACAGGTATCAGTTGTCTGGAGAGACGTCCAGACATCCTAAAGTGTCTGGGGAGCTGTGCCTGCGCCTCTTCCCAACAGCCCTGCATGTGTACAGTGATGTACAATCACTCGCAAACGTGTACAAAAAATACAGGCGGACAGGACCTTACAGTTTGAATCTGCTTTATCAGACGTCTGATGCTACCTCTGAATGTCCAATCAAACGTCTGTTGAAAGGTATAGACGTCTGATCTGCAGAGAAAAATCTCCCCAGAGTCCTTCGCGAGCCTTCCTCTCCTTGCGAAAGCACCCCTGCCCTACGTAGCACACACACACCAAAGTGCTCGGCCTTACGCCTACTGGGCAGAGGGGAGTATACTGAAAATCGTACACAAGTCTCGAACAGGGCGTTACCTTAGATTCTATGCGGTATCAGACGTCCGATGACAGCTCCGGACATCCAACCAGACGTCTGTTGAACTCCCTAGACGTCTGATTCTGCTGGAAAATACTCCGCAGAACCGTTTGCGAGCCTTTTCCTCGTGAAAACACCCTCCCCTCCCTTGCACCAGGAGCTGCAGCAGCAATGGCGCTCCCTCAGCTTCGCCCGGACGCCTCCTCCAAGCTCCGTCATCAGCTCGTCCAAGCTCCTCCTTGCGCACTCAAACTCCCGCAGCGGGAGCTCCTTGTGCGGTAGGGAGAACATGGAGAGGAATGGGGAAAGGAGCTGGTGTGTGCCGCTGGGAGATAACGGGAGAGGGTAGGCGACTCAAAAATCGAGGTAAGGGGTTTAAATAGAGTGAGGGGTTAGGGTTTAGGGGTACGAGTGGGTATGGGTGGGGCCAGGGCATTTTGAAAGATATGCCCCGCAAGAGCCTCCTTTATCCCTAGAACCCTCAAAACAAGAAATCCAAGGGGTTACAAATTGTAGCAACCCTCCTAAATTTCAGAAAATGGACCCACGACCCTTGGGAAGGGTCATTCAGCTAATGACCTAACAACGGTGGCAGTAGCAGCAAGAACAGCTGCAGCAACAATAGCAGCATCAGCATCTGCAGTAACAACAAGGGTAGCAACAACGGTATCAAGAGGCCTTGCCTCCGGCTAAGGCCCCTGGAGGGTTGGCAGTGTCAATTGGGGGGTCATTAGGGCCAGGTGACCCAGTGGTTGATTGCCGAAGCCCTCCAACTGACCAATGGGTGGTAGGGAAGGCCACCCTATGGTCGACAACAACAAAAAAGAAGAGAGAAAACAAAAGGGAAAAGAAAGAAAGGGGAGAAGGGAAAAAGGAATTAGTGTTTGAAACCCTAACCCTCAAGTCCACTCTAATACCATGTGAAAGAAATAAACTATTGTCTTATTAAACCTCTTTAAATAGAGTCCGGTTGCAAAAATTATGTGAAAATAGGAAATCGCAAACATGAAATAAACAGAGTAACAACTTTAATGGAATAAAGCAAACTTATAACCTAATAAGCCTAGTAGTGGGAAAAACTTGGATGGAGAGCGAGAGAAGGTGAGAAGGAAGGCGAGTGGGAGAGTGATAGAGAGAAGGTGAGAGAGGAAAGAGGGTACCTCCGGTCAGAGAGGGGCAAAGGGTCTTGCCCGGCAGATGCGAAGGGGGGTGACGGGTAGAGCCAAGCAGTCGAGAGAGCAGTGGAGGATGGGGGGTGGTTGGTGGTAGCGAGTAGGACTTCTTGTGCATCAACTGCTCTTCAAAGGTTTGCTCGTAGGGGTGGCGTTGCCGAAGGGAGGGGGAGATGCTTCAAGTGCCTCGGTCGAGACCACTGGGCACGGGACTGCCGCAATCCTTGGCACTGTTAGAGGTGTGGGGGTCTTGGCCACCGTAGTAATCGGTGTAATGGAGGTCTTGTTGGTAGCCATTTTAGGGGTAGGGGCCTACCGCCGTTGCCGCCGTCGGAGGGCATGCCTCAGGCGGAGGTGGAGGGTGGTTTGGTGGTAGATGTTTTGGAAGGAAGGGTGATGTGGGAGATGGTGGAGAAGGCGTTGGACGAGGATCTGAGGAAGGAGGGGGCTAGGGTTCTGTTGTTGGACAGGGGGAGCTTCTTCGTCCTCGGCCTTTCCGCCTCAAGGAGGAACTCCTTTCCATGGAGATCGCCACTGGGAGAAGGCAATGGAGATAGTGGTGCCCCTCCCTGCACGATGGGGCATCCTTGGAGCACCCGCTGGGGAGACGTCGATTGAGGTGGCCATTGCGGGCATCCTGTGGTGGTTGAGATCGGTGAAGGTGGTGGAGGCCGTAGTGTCCCCTTTTGCCTGACTCAAGAGATGCAAAGTGATCGGCCTATCCGAAGGGCCGGTGGTGGTGGTGATCGAGCTGAAGATTGGCGCGATGATGATGGACAAGGTGGTGCTGCAACTTGGAGGATCCTCCTGGGTGGTGTCCTGCTCACCTCGTGGAGGGCTTGGAGCTTTGGCGGTCGGTAGAGCAGCCGGTTAGAGGCGATGGAAAAGGCAGCAGCCGACGATGATGAGGGGGAATCGGTCAGTCGCTGACGTGGTCCAGATCCTCGCGAGATTCGCGCGGATCTCGCACGACGAGCCAAAGGCGTTGCTCGAGATTGAGGATCTCCTGATAATCTCGAGAGCGAAAGGGGCAAACGGTGGAGTTAATGGGAGGTGCTGTCCCGAGGAGAGAGAGACGGTGCATTTAAATACATCCACGTGCGAAACACGTGAGGCATACTATGGAGGAGCCGATATGGACCCATGGTGGACTCAGATCCGGCTGCGGGATCCGAATTTCCCCTACCGGTGGATCTGGACGAAAGGGGCTCGGGATTTCGACATCCTCTTGGAGCTTCGTTTGAGGAGAGGAGTCCCGAAGCCCTTTCGACCTTGCCTTCGAGGTTGACGGAGGGTAGCTCGATGTAGGGTGGAGGCGCGAAAGGAGAGCGACGCCCGCTCTTCCTCGATGCGGATGGTGCGAAGACATCGACGACGATTACCTCTCAAGGGGCGAGTAGGAGAGAGGCGGCGACGACGATGAAGGCGACTTCGATGACCTTTGGAGGGTTCTCCAGTTGCCCTCCGGTCGAGGAGGTGATGGTGGTGCCCTCGCGTAAAGTGTGTGAATCTCCCAAGGCTCAACTTGAAGAACCACCGCAAAGCCAACAGTCGATGGGTGTCACCTCGACGTCTGGGGATTGGGCGGAGGTATCCCTGATTAAGTGGAGACCATGTCTAGTGCACGGTGGCACACTCCGTTGTAAGAGGAAATGGAGATTTGGTGGAGGTTAGAGATCGAGGGTGGTGGTAGACGCTCGTGGTAGGTCACCACAGAGTTCGCAGCAGAAAACAATGTTGATTCATGAGGATGAGGACGTGCATGGGACGGCGGAGGCATATGGCTTCCAACAGGCTAGGAAGGAGGCCCAGAGTGTTTATAGATGAATGGTGTGCTTACGTGGAATGTGCGGGGTCTCAATAACCCATCAAGGAAGGCATCTTTGGGGTAGTATATTCGAGGTTGGAGAGCAGATGTCGTGTTGTTGCAAGAGACAAAATTGACCGAATGTGACGTTCGGCTGTGGAAGGAGATTAAGGTTCTTGGATGGAAGGGTTTCGATCCCTTGGTGTGTCTAGCCGCTCAAGTGGACAGATCCTTGGATGGCGAGAAGATGTTTTCTCCCTGGAGGACTACTTTTGCGGAGAGCATGTCATCTCTGCGAGGCTGGTTAAGAAGGTGGGAGTTGCTGGACTAACTATAACAAGGGCGTATGAGCCGTCGGATGTGCAGGCGAGAGGAGTCATGTGGGAGGAGCTCACATCTGTGGCTACGGTGTGCCATGTGAGTCCTTAGTTGCTTGGAGGGGATTTCAATATCACCTTGTAGTTGGAGGACAGGCCTGGAGGGTAGGGGAGACAGGACCCTTGGTCGGATCTCTTCGTGGACTTTGTTGCTACTCATGGCCTCGTGGATTGGACTCTTGCGTCTTGTGCTTTCACTTGGAGGAATAACAACGGCTAGATGTCTACGATTGACAGATTCCTCTCGAATGTGGAATTGGCAGAAGCTTTCCTTGTGGCGGATGTGGCTGCCTTAGAGAGACCTTTCTCAGACCATATGCCACTTATGTGGCAGCCGAATGAAGGGGCACATGTTGGCACATATTTTAAATTTGATAGATCTTGGTTGCTAGAGGAGGGTTTCAGGAGTATGGTGGAGGAGAAATGAAAATCCTTAGAGGTTGAGGGGTCGGTAGCATGTCACCTAGCGAAGAAACTAAGTGCACTCCGGGACCACTTGAGAGTGTTCAGGAGAGAGATCAAGGCATCCAGGAGGGGCAGGAATGAAGATGCTTTGGCAGAAATTACCAGGATTGACAGGCAAGAGGATCAAGTCCCTATTTCATCAGGGGATAGGGAGGTTAGGGCGAGAATGACACGGGTGGTGCAGGAGGACAGGAGGGAGGAGGTGGAGTGGAAGTCGAAGTCGAGGTAGAGGTGGTTGAAGGAATGTGACTCCAATACTAGGTTCTTCCATCAAATGGGTTTTGCCAGGAGGAGGAGGAACTGGATTGAAAAGATGTTGATATAGGGGGAGACCTCGGGTAGGGAGGAGGTGGGACGGGTAGCGGCAGAATATTTCAGAGATTTCACTGGGAGGCGTGCTAGGGGATGTTGGAAGTGGAGAGGGGAGGATGTTCAGTGTGTCACAAAAGATCAGGCGAAGAGATTCACTACTGGCTTCTCGGAGGACGAAGTTAGACAGGCGGTTTGGAGCCTGAATGTAGAGGGATGTCCTGGCCCAGATGGTTTCCTTGTCTTTTTTTTCAGGGAATTCTGGCCCATTGTAAGGGTGGATGTGATGCAGGTGATGGAAGAATTCTTGTCTGGAAACAGAGTTTTCGATAAGTTGAATAAATGCTACTTGTTCTTGTTGCCTAAGAAGGAAGGGGCAAAAGCGATCCAGGATTTTAGATTGATTGCATTGTCTAATGCCGTTTACCTTCTTGTTGCTAAGGTCTTGGCCAACAGGCTTAAGGATCTTCTTGAAGACCTGATTTCCTTGGTACAGACAACTTTCATTCCAGGGAGAGGAATTCTTGATACCTTTGTGGTTAGTTTGGAGGCGTTAGCTGCTTGGAGGAAGGAGAAGAAGCAGGCTTTTCTGTGGAAGGTTGATTTCAGCAAGGCGTACGACTCGGTACAATGGGATTTTATATGGGTTTCCTTGTTGAGGAGAGGTTTTCCCACGGTTTAGATTGCTTGAATGAAGAGGTGTGTGACGACAACATCCTTCTTAGTCTTGATCAATGGGAACCCGGCGGGAGGATAGGTATAGCCTAGGAGAGGGGCTAGACAAGGTTGCCTTCCAGCACCCATGCTGTTTGTACTTGCGGCGAATGCTCTGGCACGGGCATCACATAGAGCATGTGATAGGGGCCTGATCAGAGGCTTTGCAGTTGGTGAGGGTAGGGAGACAGCGGTTCTGCAGTATGCAAATGATACTCTTTTTCTGGTGGAGGGTGTAGATCTGGAGGCTAGGAGGATGAGAATCCTACTGATACTTTTTGGCGAGGCATCAGGGCTGCAAATTAATTACCATAAGTTGATTTTTGTCCCGTTTAATCTATCAGCCATGGAGACAGAGAGGGTGGGTGGTGCTTTGGAGACAGAGTTGGGCTCCTTGCCGTTGGTGTACTTAGGTTTGCCTTCGTCAAATCGGCTACTCAGATTACATGATTGGATGCCTTTGCTGGAAAGGATAGAGGGGAGGTTGGTGGGGTGGTCTTCCAGGCTCCTTTCCAGAGGTGGAAGACTAACCCTAATGAAGGTGGTTCTGTCATCTATGCCATCTTATTTTCTTTCGGTCTTTAGAGTGCCACATCAGATTTAGAAGAGCTCGAGGTTGATAAGGGACTTCTTCTAGGCTAATATAGGGTCGGCTGGTAAGAGGCGAGGTTGGTGGGATGGGAGGTGTGTAGACCTGTTCAGGAAGGGGGTCTGGGGGTGAGAGATGTGGGCAAGGTGAACATCAGCCCTCTCACGAAGTGGATTGCCAGGCTGATGAGATAGGAACAGGGGCTTTTCGGTGATGTTATGCAGCGGTGTTACGACCCTTTCTTGTCGTGGGGGCCGCTGGTTTCTCCTCCTCCCAGAGCCTCCCATTTTCTCAAGGGCTTGGCGATGGTAACGGAGAAGGTACGTGATTTCTTTTCCTCTACGTTGGGGGAGGGGGATGATTTTTGTTTCTGGTAGGACGATTGGGAGGGGACTGGCTATACCCTTGGCGACATGTTCCCCTGCCTTTTTGGGAGTGTTGTAGACCCATCGGCCACAGAAGGAAGCTGTTGGGATGAGGCTTGGTGTTCTATTTTTCGGGGGGGGGGGGCAAGGTCTCTCTGACCAGGGTTGCGAGGAGTTTCAGCGATTGATTTAAGAGCTGGAAGGTTGGGCATCAAAGGAGGGTCTGGATGCTTTCTCTTGGGAAGGAGAGTTCTCGGTGGTGAAGGTTTTTTGCAGGATGGGAAGTGGCACGGTCAACTCAGACATCGATTTCTTGCGGGGCTGCAGATTGCTCTAGACGACGGAGTGCCCTTTGAAGGGGAAGATCTTCGCTTGGTTGGTGAGAAAGGGGAGAATCATGACGAAGAGATGGAGAGCGAGATGGACTCAAATGGATGACCTGTCTTATCCTCTTTTTGGCAGAGCTGATAAAGATGTCCATCACCCCTTTTTCTAGTGTCCATTTGTGGTACATGTTTGGCAAAGGATGGGGATCAGTTGGATCTCCTATCGGGATGTGGTTGCTTTCTGGTTTTTGTTCCGCAAAGGAAATGCCTGTGAAGGAGGGTTCACCTTTAGATCCAAGAAGGATAGGGCCAAGGTTTTGGTAGTCCTGTGGGGTGTTTGGTTGGGGAGGAATGGGGTGCTTTTCAGGGGTGAGAGACCCTATGTCGAGAATTTTGTTTGTTTGATTTCCTCCCAGGTGGTGTTCTGGGCAAATATTCTATAATCTATAATGTAAATCATTTTTTTAGAATGAAATGATTTTGGGTGGTTATTATTTGGATAACCGTCCATTGGCTTTTCAAAAAAAAAAAAAAGCCTAGTAGCTTTACACTTCTGAGAATTACAATGATTGAATGTTGCAAGCAGGCCTCCCTATTAAACATTTCATCTATTTGGAAAATTAGCCATGCAGGTGGACATTGTCAAAGGAACTTCCAGAATATGCTGAAATAACAGAGAGCTGCAATGAAATTTGTCCAATAAATGAACTTTGAACTGAAACTCTTAACAGGCATAAATGCACACTTTTGACGATCACGGAGAAAACATCTCTTTATCTACCTTATAGCAACTTCTTGAAAGCTACTTAAATTTTATATCACTATGAAAATTACACTAAGACCTTGTAATAGTAGCTAGTGTTGTATGGGAGTAAATGGTTCTCAGTAGAAACCACTTATCCAAGTCTCATGACAATTATTGTGCAGCTTGTATGGGGGTAAATGGATCTTAGAGAATATCTATCATGATTAATTATTGTACATCTCCCATCCTTTAGATAGAAGAAATTGGAACCATATTATGTAAGAAATCAGGGTCAAGGGAAAGAATGACCTTGTCTGTGATCGTTAGTGGTACACAGAATGGAGGAGAAGGGGAACCACCTTCAAATTGGAATTTCCAATTGTCAAAACATAGGGACAACCTCATTTCATGGTACATTTTTTAGCCAACCAGTGTACTAACAGAATGACAGCCCTTGGTATGTTGCTGACCCTTTTTGCACTTCCAATCATTTCCATTTTGTTCTTGTTTATTTATGCTATGAACTGAATAAATCCAATGGCACTTGGCTTAAGAGATAAAGTGCCTCCATCTTCTATGGAATAGGTTGACTAGGAACCATATAGATTGTCTAACAATGTAGAAAATATCTTGGTTTACATTTGTCATAGTAATTCAATATATCCTTTAACTTTTTTTTTAAAAAAAAAGCTTCTCTAACTTCGAATGTTTGTTTTGCAGCTGTGCTCATCTGACTTCTCTTAGGAGAGACTCAATAGGTAAATTTTATCTTTTACGAAAACAAACTTGTACTGTCTTTTATGACCTTTATGCCTCATGCCATGTTCCACCACTTCTAGTTTTATTCTTGTCAACATAACTACTAATCTATGGATAAACACTGCCCATACTTTCAAAACTGAACTATCACAAATAATTCGGGTTTAGTATGTAATATGGTGTATGCACTTCCTACAATCAACCACTTTGAAATGGCACTCACTTTCTTGATCTTGATTTCCAAAGTCTTGTCTTAATTGCTGGATCACTGTTGGGCATCTTTGCGTACCATCTCTGTCAAGGAATTTTAATTTTATCTTAAAATGATATGGAGTGATGACACTTCATCGCATAGTTAGGATATATTATAAGCTGCTACATTTGGATTTTAATTGCTATGTGAAAATACCACCAAGCTTAACTAGAAATGTCGACAATTTTAATTAATTTAGAAGTCATAACAATATTAGCTACTTTTAAGTTTTTTTCTTTTTTTATTTAAGATGGCCTTTTCTTCTGTGTGTTTGTGAGTTTCGCTGTTTGGTGCAGTATGACTTCATGGGAATGCATTACTTGAACCATCCGCATAAGAGATAGAAAGTGTAGGGCAATGTGTATGAATTTTTTCTGACGATCAATGTGTATTAACTTTATCCCAACAGTTTAGGGAGCACAACTCTGTTGCTTGTTGGTAGCCAGTCCCACATGAGTTCTCCAGTACTGCTGCTCCTACCCATGAATGCAGCTGCAATCACCCTGCTGCCCTCGGGGTGGGTCCTGCATGGATTGACACCACTTTGGATGCATTTTGGACGAGCTTCCGTAGAGGCAGCAGCAATCCCGGGGCTTCTGTCTTCAGGTCGAGGATGGAGAGGGCTAGGGTCCTAGTAGTGTTTTGGGGAATTTGGCTGGGAAGAAATGGGGTGGTGTTTAGGGGAGACAGGTCGTATTTGAGAGAATATTGTTGCATCCATCTCCTCCCTACTTGTGTTTTGGGACTCTGTGCGTTGATGTAATGTAATTTTGGCCCGAGGTGGTGTGATAGTATAGAAGGTGGGGGCCTACATGACCCTCACCCGTTCCCTCTCAAAATAAAAATAAAAAAAATTCACCCTGCTGCCCAACATTCCACTCCAAATCCACCCAATAGGGTTTTTTCTTTTTCTTTTTCTCTTTTTAATCCCCATATGGCATTAGGTTGAGGAAATTCTTTTGGCATGATCCATTGGAGTGTCACACAGCCTCAATTTTAATGGTTCAGGAAAATGGCCACAAAATCAGGCACACTGATATTTACATCAAAATCAATATTGACGAGAGGATAAGCATAACATATGCCTTGTAGTTTCTTTTAAATCGTGCTCGTCATCATACTTGTTTGTATCTCTATTTTGTTTATCTTGATTGGCAGACTTTGAAATAAAACCCATCCTCTAATAATTGATTTCATCATTTGTCAGGACAATATTCAGCTGATGATGCCTGGGAGTTCCAAGAACTGCAAGAACAGATAACGAAGGGGTACATGTGATCGGATTGCAGTCACCGGAGCCCACTAACCATTTCTGCACAAGAAGTAAATTACATGAACTGATGATCCCAAGTTGGCCGATCTTGGCCTGGAAATTTCTCCACCACAATCTCCAGTCAATTGAGGTGGAGTGCCAATTCTTCCATTTTGAGGTTCATTTCCAAGAGAAAACTATGAACACGTGCAAGACCGCTGTGCATAAGCAGAACTTCACCTATGGTGGGTTTCGAAAGAAATTGAAGGATTTACGCTGCAAGAGAACCCCTGAGTGGGGTTTCATGGACAAGCTGGATGCGTATCCAGCAACAGCATTCCATTTTTAAAATATTACGAGGATTCAGTTATTTCCTTCATTCGCGTCCTTTGCCTTTTTAATCATTAGAGATGGAAAATAGTCTATAGAATGCAGAAAGTTAAAATGCAGATTGTATTGTATCTAGGTAAGGTTATTAAACAGGTTTGACTTTATTTTGATCTAAAACCTTTCTTCGTAAGCATGGATGGTTGTAAAATATTTTTGTACTGAACTGGAAGACAATGGAGATTTAATTGGATTTATTTTCAGCTTTGCATTGACAGTGTTGGTTTCTTGTATTAGTTCGTTTTACAAGTGGTTTGCAGTTGTTAATAGGAGTGCTTGCTGATTATTGAGATGACATTAATATTGTAAGACGAGAGGTCGTGGGTGGAAAATGTTACGCAGATGTAACTGTATAGGAGTTTGATGTCTTCGGACCCTTGGTAGTCATCTTTTTTATTTTGAAAAAGAAAATGAGAGGATTGAAAATAGATGATGCTGGATGAGCTTACCATTTGCTTACAACATTATGTTGGTATTGCTTGAGGGCAGGTGATAATGGAGGTGGGCTGGGGAAGAACAAATGCTCGGAGCTATTCTCCATGATATGTGGAAAAGGGTAACGTGAAGGAACTCTCTAAGCCAACATCAGAACTTAAATCAGGGTAGTTGATGTGCGGAATGGTATAAAAGTAATTACAAACAAATTATTGTAGTCAATGGTAGGCTTCCCAATTCAACAAGTCGGATTAGATTTATAGTTTCCCGATTGTTTATTAATTTACTGCTAGATTGAAATTACAACCAAGGGCTTTTATTCTTTTTCGAAAACACAAGCGGAAGCACAAGAGGAAGAGGGAATACTACATTAGCCCCATGAGACGGCGCATCCAACCGGCAAAATCAAAATGGCACCGTGAAGTCCTTGCGCTTGGTAGGGGCCACTCCTTACCACGGGGATGAAGAAAATTTGTGTTGGGTAAGAAAAATAGATTTGTAGAATAGATAAAGAGATATGAGAAGAGTGAAGTAGAATAATGAAATAAGTGGATTAATTTATTTAAGTGATTTGGTGGGTTGAAGTTATTCTACAAATGATGTAAAATAACTATATTTTGGATTAATTTTTTTTTAATCTAATGTAAGTGATAGATAGATTAATTGAGATCAAATGAAAGTAAAGTTCACTGAGAGAATAAATCCATCAAGAGAGGGATAAGCCTTCGCAGAGAAGAGAGTTTGGTTACTAATGTTGGTCCTACTGGTATTAAATCATCAAGTGAAGATTGCCCAAACTTCGATACTTAGCATGTAAGGCAGTGTCCCAACAATCCCGGGCCCATTAGTACCTCATTTAAGAGCTTAGGTATATTTTGACAATTGCCAATGGCAATCATCCATTTTACTAGGGGGAAAGAATATTACTTAGCTTCCCATTGAATGGCCTCTTCAAGTTTGCTCCTCTCGCCATTCCCTTCCCCTTGCCTTCGGCAACCCTTGCAATTCCTCCTTTCCCCCTAAGCTTTCCGATTCACCCTTGGTGGCAAATATTGTGTTGTTGGTTCATGGTGGCAATGATGTTAACGGTCACTGTGTTGATGGTGGCTGTGATGCCAATGGTAGTAGGGAAATTAATTGTGCTTGGCGATAGCGGTGGTAGTTATAGAAATGGTGGTAATGGCAGTTTATATACAGCATTGAGGTCCTGTTTGACATGGTTTTAAATGGAGTTATCACATGTAAATGCTATGGTGAATAATGTAAAATTTTTATTTTTTACTTATCACATCTACCCCTCACTAATCATATCTTTCTTCACTAACTCACTTTCATCTATCACATTTACTTTCACCAATACATTTCCACCTATTACATATATCCTACTAACTCAGGTCTAATACAAATAAAAACAAAAATCAATAATAACATATCAACTTAATTATTACATAGTATAATATGGTTAAATGTTTGCGATTAACAAATATGGAAAAGGAGACGACATTGAGAAGTAGCATAACAATGACATGTAACACAAATTATATAACACAAAATCATAGTATGAAATCTGTGTCACAAAATTAAGAGCACAAATCTCTAATATTTTATCTAATTTAATCCGCAATATTTGCAATAGGATCTCCATGGTCAAAATGGTGGACATATTTTACATGTTTATCCTGATGGATAGCACAGAACTTTCAAAGATAAAGATAATTCATAGTTGCTGTCTAAACTTCCTTAAGCATTTCTTGTGTTCGTACAACCCATATGAAGAGGTCTTTTAGAAATTTGGGAAATAAATACTTTACCTTAACTTATAACAAGTAAAGGAATTAACATAAAAGCTCATAAACACTACTATTAGGTACCGTTTGTTACATGGATAGACAAAGAATCACATGTTTTGCGCAAAGAAATCTTTTTATTCTTCGTTTGATGGAGAAATCCTGTGACTTTTTTTAGTTCTATTTTTTGAAAGGATTTTTTAGTTCTATTTTGAGGTGAAATAGAATTAGTCCATTAAATTTTGCCATGATTTGATGTAAAATATATTAATTTTGTATGTTTTTTTGACTTAAAATATGCTTATCATTTCCATAATCACTTTGTTTATTTGAATTGAATGCCATTACAAATTATTTATTAATATGACCCTAAGCACCATCCATCTTGGTATAAATCTTTAATCCTCATGCTATGCTATGAACCTTATTCCACATACGAAATGACCTTACGAAACAACTTAAATTTAACTTTAGAGATTACTGATTTGATTGGATTAAATGGAATTCATTAATCCGATTCAATACATATGTCAAAGTATTGGAGTTTTTCCGATTTGATATAATTTAATAGAAGTACAAATTTATCATTCCATCTGCACGCTTATTAGCAGGTTTTAACCATGCAAGAAGAGAAGGTATTTTCCATGGTCTTACCCAACTCTAACCCCTGCACCAGCGTCGGAGCAAGTGATAGATATTAGAGTAGTCACAAGGAAAGTATAATAACAAAGGTGAAAATATATAATTAGTATAGTAACATTAAGCAAATAATGTATGGTTTAATTTGTGCAAAGATATATATATATATATATATATATATATATATATATTGCAAGGGTATAAATGCTTATATTACAAAATTATAAAATAACTCTACATTTTGCATAAAGCCTATTGCAAGGTATTCTTTTGAGAGGATATTTTTCCTTTGAAAGATTGTTGGAAGTTATTCCTTTACAGGTATCCTAATTTAGTTATAAATGGAAAATATTTACTTAAAGTTCTGAAGAAAAAAAAAAAAACATATGAATGACTCATGATTTTCATTAATATAAATATACTTATATGATCATTAATATTTTTTAACTAGCATTTCAATGCTTATGTATGGAAATGATGCCCAATTTACATACTTCAATTTCAACAAGAGAAATATCAAATACAATTACATATATTGCTTATTTATTTGTTTAGTTATCACCATGAATTACATGAAAGTGAAGCACCTCCTCTAAGCTACTACAAATTTTCTCAATTAGGAACTTTTTTCCTTTTTTTTCTTTCCACAGATAAAAATCCATGAAAAGTTTCTTTTTCCTAACAAACAAATTTGAAAAGAAACCAACACTAATGAGTGTTGTAATATTTATTGCTATTATTGTCATTGACATTCCTAATATAATTATAAGGTGTCATTTTTCACGCAAAATCCAATGACCATTTTCGCAAAAGGGGCATGAGTGGGGGTGACATTTGGGAAAGGAGATAAGAATCACATTTATTTGCCAAAAGAGGCAATAAGCTATCACCTCTCTTTGCATCATGGGAGAAGTCACTCAAGGTCATTGGATGATTCAGTGACTCCTCTCTTTCTCTCATTATCTCTAATCTCTCCTTAAGTATGATCTAAATAGCATTTTGTGAAGTATTTTTTATGATAAAAGAGGGAATGCATGCTTTAGATTTTTCTTTTTTTGTCATTAAGAGACTTTTTGTAGACTTTTATATTGACATAGAATATAAAATGCTTCCATTATTTTCTTCACCTTCTTTGAATACCCATTCTCTTTCTTTTCACTTTATTAACATTTATAACTTTTATTTTACATAACTTTTTTCTTTCCAAATTATTACATGCTAAAATATAGAACAAACCCTGCAACTTTTAAAATGCACTAGAAAATGTCCATTTACTTATACAAAATAACTAATAGAAGAAGCGAAACAATATTTCAATGGTGCTCGTATCTTTTTTGAATCATTGCAAATCTAGCAAATGTTGGTGCTAGAGCATCACGATTGTTTATTTTGATGATAATAAAACACGTATTATTTAACATTTGCACTTAAAGTCTTAGATTTCAGGTTAATTGCAAATAAAGACGTGTTTAGACGGAGTTCGAGCTTACATCCATGACAGATTGGAGGAGCTTAACGGAGAACAAAGGAGCTTTGCGATGAGCGATAGCCTAAAGAAGCGTACAGACAAGAATATGATAGATTTCCTTTCATCTTATTCTATGTAATTTTGTTTCTTTGTTCTACTCCTTATTCTTTGAGTCGAGATATGTGTTAAAGAGCCTCAAAGAATTCTTAAAGTAGTCATAGGAACACCTACACTATCCTATGATACTTAAGTTTTCTGTAAAGAGTTTAGAAAACCAAAATAGGGTTCTGACAACCTAATCAAACATCTAATTTGGAAATCAAATGTCTGATAGTGACTTTTAAGACATTTGACTGTTGACTCAGACGTCCAATAACTTAGGCTGGACTTTGTAACTTCTGTCTGATGAAATCAAACGTCCAGACTTTAGTCCAGATGTCTGATGGTTGTTCCAGACGTCCAATTAGTGGAACATTGGCTGCCTATGTAAACGTTGAGGGATATGACCGTTAGGCTTATATCAGGCGTCCGTAGAAAACCCCAAAAGTCTGATATGTGACAGTTTTACCTCGACTGACCCAAAATCTCCTTTATGAGATTTTCTAGCTGTTACCCTTCTTGGGAATGCATTCCCGCAGAACAAATAGGTTTCTAGACGTTCAGACATAATGCCAGACGTCCTGTATGTCGTATGATGGCCATACATTAGAACCCTGTTTAGGTCTGAACCAAGTCAGGAGGGAAACCCACCTAGAATCAGATGTCTGACTTAGTTCCCAGACGTATGATACCCGGACCAGACATCTGATGACCCCGTCAGAATCATGATTGATTCTGATTATAGCCTGTTTTGTCTTGGGTTCAACCCCAACGTCTATGGAAGCTTTCTAAGGGCTTCCAAAACCTTCCTAAGCCCTCTATAAAGAGAGAACCCTTGCCTTGCAAATAGACACCTTGAATAGCATTTCCATATCTTTTGTGTCTAAGTGAGGAAGAAGATCATTCTTAAGTGTTGTTGCTCTCCTAGTTCATCAGGCACACATTTGAGAGCACCACATCCTTCAAGCACCTGCTCTCCCACCAAAGATTTCGAGAGTATCGTTGTGCTATTGTGTAGTTCACGCACCCGCGTCATCACGTCGACGCACTCCCATCAAAGGAAAGTTTCATTACCTATTGTAACGACCCGGTTCCCGAGTCCCTACGAGACACGAGAACCGGACCGACTCGACTAATCCCAAGACCCAGTCGTCCAACGAGGAAGCAACCAAAAGACAGTAAAATAAACCACATTCAGCATGAATATAACTAACAGTAAGAAAGTACAGCCGTAAGGAAAGAAACTACTACAGTAGGTACCACCACAACAGTAAAGCAACATTTATCATATAACAAAAACTGCAGGTAAAGAAGGTACAGCGGAAACAAAACTACTCACTAAAACAGAAACAAAAAGAAGGTACAAAGCTGTGGTAACTCTACTGGACCCTACTCGGCCCAGCGTCCTCTGCAGCCGCCGACCCTGGCTGCTCAACACCTGGTCCTGAAAAAGGTAACGAGTGTAACACGTCAGCAAAACGCTGAGTAGAGTGGCAAACTAACTAAAGGCAACAGTAGAGTGTACAGTAGCTGTTATGTTCTATTACTTCCTTTATTTACATCTTTCAATTTTTCTCACTATTTCATTTACTTCTCAGATCCTTTACTTGATCTCGAATGTCCTCGTGGGACGATCTTGATTGCAGTCTTTTCCAACAGTAGAAGTAGCACGTGGTGCTCTCCTGGCCGGGAGAGTCCCCCGTGGTGATCCTACCCTCAGTCAACCACCCCAAGGTCACTGACAGACGTAACGGTGACTACGGCACGCGCGATAAACGCACAGGTAGCTAGCCCGTACTGGCACGCGGTCAGTCGTTTCCGTTAACGGGTGCGCCCAAAGCACAGCACGGAACCAGGGCAGAGCCCTCTCAGTAACAGGGGTCCAACCCCTCCACAGTAACCAAACCGGGGCCTTGCCCCTCCACAGTCCGCGCACCCTCGCCTGACTACCCTGGTTTGCCCTAGTGGGCCTAACAAGTCGGTGAAGGAGGCTAGCAGAACCCCGGGGCCCGTGGGGTAGCTAGTACTCTCCTAACACTACTAGCTCTCCTCGGTACTACGTACACGAGGGCCAACAAGTCGGTACAGAGCGGCCAAGCCTAACCCCGGGTCCCTGGGGCGGCTGGCCCCACTCTGCACTAAAACAGGTACAGGTACTTCCCTTGGTACTGCGTACCCAAGAGACAGTACAAACTACATCTCAGTTCCATTCCTTTTCTTTCCAGGAGTTCCACTCCTAATTCCCCGTAGGGTTCCAGCTCTTTATCTCAGAACATCATATGTTTCACTTTCCAGATTCTCGTTCTCACATTCCATGATCTCAACATGATTCTTTATGCATAACAGGCAGCTGTTAATTAAATTTACAGGCAGCTTTATATATTCCTTTCCATTTTTCCAAGACTGCAGTAATGTACATTCCACTAGTTTTTCCATCCTAGGATTCATGCCATATCCTAGGATCTATCATACAATCTAGTTTTCCGGCCCTAGGATTCATGCAACACCTAGGAGCTATCATTCCATATATTTCTCATTCCTAGGATTCATGCAGTGCCCTAGGTTCTAGTTATGGTTCCATACTTTAACAGATTTTATTAATACTTAAAACCACTCTACCAGGTACAACGGGAGTAATGGGGGCGTGGTCGGGAATCCCGCGCGCCTCCGCGACTCTCAAGACTGCAACCGAACGAGGTCCTATCACAAGGATCAAACACAAGGAGTGTCTCAAAACAGTGTATAGCTACTGTAGGCGGGTAGAGGAATAAATTCTGAAACGAACGCAACTCGAATCGCGGAAAACGGAGCCCAAACGGGCCCTAAACGGGTCGAGAAAGACAATACTGTGCAAAATCAGACGTCTGGAACTCCTTCCAGACGTCTTAAACGGTGGATCAGAGAATTACCTGTTCGGCTTGGTTCCCCGGACGTCCAGAAGTCTGTGGGGACGTCTCTCCCAGATCCCAGACGTCCGATGGTCACTACGGACGTCTGGAGGTCACTCCCGCCGTCTGGTACAACTTCCAGACGTCTGATTCGCAAAGGATGACGAATCAGAACACCTGCGCACAGCCAACCCCCCTCCCTCAGTACGGTCAGTCGACAAAAGAAGAAGAAAGCGGAAACTCACCTTTCAGACGTCTGTATGATCTCACAGACGTCGACCTTGCCGTCTGGATATCAGTCCAGACGTCTGATTCTGGAAATTTTTCCAGAATCAGAACCTTGCTCGGCCTCCGCTCGCGACGCCGCCCGCGTCGCACCTCGCGCGTCCGCTGCTCCGCCCGCAGCAGGTCCCTCTCCGCGACGCTCTGCGCCCCCTGCGCCCTCCGCCGGCCGGCCAAGCCGCTCCCGGCGAGCTCGCCCTCACGGCAGAGCCCCGCCCTCGCACGCCGCAGCTCCTCCGCGCCTACTGCGGCTGCCGCTGCCGCTGCGCCCTCGCGTCCGCTCGCTCTCGCGCACAGGCAGGAGAGAAGGAGGAAGATGGTGGAGACGGGAGGGGAGGCGCCCCCCCCCCCCCCCTTTTAACGCCGCGCGGAGAGGAGAGAGAGACGGTCGCAGTCGCCTGCAGCCGCAGAGGAAGATGCAGGATCGCAGGTCTGCGCGCACAGGCGCGCAGACGAATATCCCGTGCGAGCATAACTGTTCGCCAGACGTCTGTAAACTATCCCGGACGTCTGGTCAGACGTCTGGATGTGATCCCAGACGTCTTTACAGACGTCTGGGCCACCTCCCAGACGTCTTAAAAGACGTCTGGGGCACGCGCTCGTTACAATATAACAAACTCAAAGGAAGTTTCGTCCCCGAAACTTGCGCCAACTAGGGTGCGGGAAGAAGGTGTCCAAATAACCATAACAAACTCAAAGAGGACCGAAGCCGGTCCGAAAAGACGTACCCGGGAAAAGCTCCGGGTACCGCTCCCGCATTGCCGCCTCAGGCTCCCAGGTAGCCTCCTCGTACCGCTGGCTCCTCCACAAAACCTTTACCAGGGGTACTTGCTTTCGTCTCAACCTGCGGACGGCTCGGTCTAGGATCTGCACTGGCCGCTCGGGGTAGGCCAGGTCGTCGCTCACCTCGACGCTCTCGTGACTCAGTACGTGGCTGGGATCGGCTACGTACTTCCTGAGGTTGGACACGTGGAACACGTCGTGCACACCAGAAAGCTGCGGGGGAAGGGCAAGTCTGTAAGCAACGGGTCCAACCCGCTCCAGGACCTCGAAGGGCCCCACGAACCTCGGCGCGAGCTTCCCTCTCACCCCAAACCGCTGTAAGCCCTTCATGGGCGAAACACGAAGAAAGACGTGGTCCCCGACCTCGAACTGCACCTCTCTGCGTCTGCGATCTGCGTGGCTCTTCTGTCTGCTCCTGACAGTGCGGAGTCGTCTGTGGATCTGCTCAACTACCTCCTGACTCTGCCGGATCAACCTGGGGCCAACCTCCCTCTTGGTCCCCACCTCAACCCAACTCAAGGGTGCCGTGCATTTCCGTCCGTACAGAGCCTCGTAGGGAGCCATGCCGATGCTCGAGTGATAACTGTTGTTGTATGCAAACTCTGCCAGGGGTAGGTGCTCCTCCCAAGAGCCCCTCCAGTCTAGTACACAGGCACGCAAAAGATCCTCAAGTGTCTGTATCGTGCGTTCCGACTGTCCGTCCGTCTGGGGGTGGTAAGCCGTGCTAAACCTCAACCTCGTCCCCAAAGCCTGCTGAAACTCAGCCCAAAACTGGGACGTAAAGCGGGTATCCCGGTCGGATACGATCTCCCGCGGAACTCCGTGTAGTCGCACCACATCACGGATATACCTCTCTGCCAACTGTGCTGGTCCCAAAGTGACTCGGATCGGCAAGAATCGTGCCGTCTTCGTCAACCTATCCACTATTACCCAGACCGCGTCGTGTCCTCGCTGGGTAACAGGTAAGCCCACCACCAAGTCCATGGTGATGCTCTCCCACTTCCACTCTGGCACTGGAAGCGGCTGAAGCGGCCCTGCAGGCCTCTGATGCTCGGCTTTCACCGGCTGGCACACTAAGCACTGCTGCACGAACTCACCCACATCCCGCTTCATCCCTCTCCACCAGAACTCGCGTCTCAAGTCATGGTACATTTTCGTGTTTCCGGGATGTATGGTGAATCTGGAACCGTGTGCCTCAGTCAGGAGCTCTCTCAACAGCTCCTCGTCTCTGGGGACGCACAGCCGTCCCCTCAAGCGTAACACCTGGTCTGTGAAAGAGAAGTCCCCTGGGTCCCCTGACAGTACTCTGTCGCGCAAAGACTGCAAGTACGGATCGGCCATCTGTCCCGTGATGATGCGGTCTATCAACTCTGGTCTGGTCTGCCGTGTCACCGTCACTGCCCCACAGTATCCTCGTAACTCTAGAGGTCGCCAACTGCCCACCTCCTCCAAAAGGCTCCAACTCTGTAACTGTAGACTGGCCAAGCGTGCGGGCGCCTTACGGCTCAAGGCGTCAGCCACCACATTGGCCTTTCCCGGGTGGTAGGAGATGCTGCAGTCGTAGTCCTTCAGGAGCTCCAACCAACGTCTCTGTCTCATGTTGAGCTCCTTCTGGTCAAAAAGATATCTGAGGCTCTTGTGATCTGTAAAAATCTCGAAGGTCTCACCGTACAAGTAATGCCTCCATGTCTTCAGCGCGAAGACAACAGCTGCCAACTCTAGGTCGTGGGTAGGGTAGGTATGCTCATGGGGCTTCAGTTGCCGCGAAGCGTAAGCAACCACGTGACCCCTCTGCATGAGCACACCTCCTAACCCCTGCAAGGAAGCGTCCGTGTACACAACGAACCCGCCACTACTGTCAGGAATGGTGAGCACGGGAGCCAAGGTCAACCTCTCCTTCAGCTCCAGAAAACACGCCTCAGAGGCGTCTGTCCAAGTGAAAGGCACATCCTTCCGAGTCAACTGTGTCATAGGACGTGCAATCTGCGAAAACCCTCTGATGAACCGTCTGTAGTAACCTGCCAGTCCCAGGAAACTGCGAATCTCAGTGACTGAACGCGGTCTCTCCCACCTGAGCACTGCCTCGACCTTGGCGGGATCCACCGCCAGGCCGTCTCCAGAGATCACATGACCCAAAAAGGTCACCTCCCTCAACCAGAACTCGCACTTGCCGTATTTGGCGTACAGCCTGCGTCATCTCAGAGTGTCCAGAACCATCCGCAAGTGCTGTCCGTGCTGCGTCCGATCTCTAGAATAGATGAGTACATCATCTATGAAAACCACCACAAATTGGTCCAAGTATGGTCTGAACACCCGGTTCATCAGGTCCATGAAAGCAGCGGGGGCATTGGTCAGCCCAAACGGCATGACCAAAAACTCGTAGTGTCCGTAGCGGGTGCGGAAAGCTGTCTTGGAGACGTCGGTCTCCCTGATCCTCAACTGGTGGTATCCAGACCTCAAGTCGATCTTGGAAAACACCGTGGCACCCCGCAACTGGTCAAACAAATCGTCAATCCTCGGCAGCGGATATCTGTTCTTGATGGTGACCCTATTCAGCTGTCGGTAGTCCACACAAAGGCGTAGGGTCCCATCCTTCTTCTTCACAAACAGTACCGGGGCTCCCCAGGGAGACGCACTGGGCCTCACGAAACCCTTCTCCAAAAGGTCCTGCAACTGAGACTTGAGCTCTCGCAGCTCAAGCGGTGCCATCCTGTATGGCGCGGTGGAGATGGGGCTGGTCCCTGGTACTAGTGAGATCTCAAACTCGATCTCACGCTCGGGCGGTAGTCCTGGTAACTCGTCTGGAAACACGTCGGGGTACTCTCTGACCACTGGGATGCTCTGGAAGTCTGCCACGGGGCTGTGCTCTGCCACCACACAAACTAAGAAGCCCTCACACCCCTGGCTCAAAAGTCTCGCCGCCCGAAGTGCCGAAATGCACCTGAAACCTCCGTCCACTGGCTGCCCGTGAAACTCGAAGGAAGGCAACTCCGGAATGGAGAAGACAATCTTCCTCTCAAAGCAGTCTACCAAGGCGTGGTAAGCGAACAGCCAATCCATCCCCAGAATCACTCCAAAGTCCTCCATCTGTATCATAATCAGGTCAGCTGGCAGGCTGTGTCCCCCGATGCTGACCCCGCAACCCGTGTACACCTCCTCAGCTACAAACAGCTGACCACTCGGACCTCTGATTACGAACGGGTTCTCTAACAATGTATAATCCTGGTCCAAACTAACTGCGAAACTGTTTGCGACAAACGAGTACGTAGCGCCGGAATCGAAAAGCGTGTAAACGAGTCTGCCAGAAACTGAAACCATACCTGCTACCACGGATCCCGAAGCTCTGGCGTCCCTGTGTGTTAGGGCGTTGATACGCCCCTCAGCTCTAGGTGCAGACGAAGCAGCCACACTCTGCGTCGGACGGGTAGGTGCTGGCCGGTACCCCCCTCGCGACTGCGGTCCTCCTCCTCGCGCCTGGAAACCGCGGCCTCCTGCGCGCCCTCCAGTGCTCTGCGCGGGAAGTATCTGCTGACCTCCTACCCTAGATGGGCAGTCCCTCCTGACGTGGCCCGGCTGGCCACACTGGTAGCAGAGGGGAACCCGACTCCCGCCCTCAGTGAGTCCCTGCTGTCGGCTAGGCGGGGGTCCGGTGCTGGCGACTGGCCCCTGCCGAGGGCCCCCAAAGGCCACTGATGGCCCTGCACAACGTGACGGCTCTCCTACGGACGCCACGTGTCTCCGTTCTCGCCGGCCCTGTGAGAAGTCTGGCTGAAAGGGCCTCTTCCGCCCGCCGTCGGTCTCTCGCGCGGACGGGTTGGTCTCCTCGTAAGTCATGGCTGCCTCTACCACCCTCGAAAACGTCGGCAGCTTCAGGGGTTTGACATACCCCCGGATCGCAGGCCGGAGCCCCTCGGTGAACCTCCAAAGGCGCTCCTCCTCAGTGGCTACCGCTGTCGCTGCAAAGCGGGACAGCTCCAAGAAACGCGTGCGGTACGCGCTCACGGTCATCGTCCCTTGGCGGAGAGTGTGGAACTCCCGCCTCCTCTGGTCCTGCCACGTCTGGGGAAAGTACTGCTCGCAGAAGAGGGTGACGAACTGGTCCCACGTCGGCTCGTCCCTCTCCTGTCCCCGGACCGCCCTCCACCACCGGTGTGCCGCACTCTCCAGCTGGTACGTGGCAAAGGCCACGCGGCACTCCACCGGGGGGCGAAGGGTGTCGAAGATCTTCTCCAGCTGCTCAAGCCAGTCCTCTGCCTCGGTCGGGTCCTCATCCCCCTTGAAGGAGGGGGGCTTCAGCTTCCGGAACTGTCCGAAAAGCTCGAAGTGGTGCTGTAGGGGAGGTGCTGGTGCACCTCCAGGCGAAGGTGCCTCGTGTACAGAAGTGTCGGAGGAAGGTGGGGGCGGCAGGGGCCCATCCCCTCCCTCGTGTCCAGCGCCGCGTCCGTCGCGTGGCCCCACAGAGGACTCCCCCTCTGCAACCCCAGGAGGAGGTGCTCGGGGCGGTGGGTGGAGCTCCTCTCGTACAATATCCCGTATCAGTCTGGCGAGGTCCTGGGCCTGGATGCCAGGGAGTGGTGGCTGGTCCACCGAGACGTCAACGACAGCACGTCCACCTCGCCGACCTCGCCCTCGGCCGCGCCCGCGGCCAGTCTCGCCAGTCCCACGACGAGGCATCTCCTGCAAGGAGACGCGAAACAAAACGGAAACGTCAAAACAGACGGTACCTAACAACACTTCTAAGAGCTCATGTCAAGAGATATGTTGTGGTGGCTACGCTAGCTATAAACATGTGAATTGGTTATTTTCCAGTCAGTTGATTCACTTTTCGGGACGACCTTGCTCTGATACCATCTTGTAACGACCCGGTTCCCGAGTCCCTACGAGACACGAGAACCGGACCGACTCGACTAATCCCAAGACCCAGTCGTCCAACGAGGAAGTAACCAAAAGACAGTAAAATAAACCACATTCAGCATGAATATAACTAACAGTAAGAAAGTACAGCCGTAAGGAAAGAAACTACTACAGTAGGTACCACCACAACAGTAAAGCAACATTTATCATATAACAAAAACTGCAGGTAAAGAAGGTACAGCGGAAACAAAACTACTCACTAGAACAGAAACAAAAAGAAGGTACAAAGCTGTGGTAACTCTACTGGACCCTACTCGGCCCAGCGTCCTCTGCAGCCGCCGACCCTGGCTGCTCAACACCTGGTCCTGAAAAAGGTAACGAGTGTAACACGTCAGCAAAACGCTGAGTAGAGTGGCAAACTAACTAAAGGCAACAGTAGAGTGTACAGTAGCTGTTATGTTCTATTACTTCCTTTATTTACATCTTTCAATTTTTCTCACTATTTCATTTACTTCTCAGATCCTTTACTTGATCTCGAATGTCCTCGTGGGACGATCTTGATTGCAGTCTTTTCCAACAGTAGAAGTAGCACGTGGTGCTCTCCTGGCCGGGAGAGTCCCCCGTGGTGATCCTACCCTCAGTCAACCACCCCAAGGTCACTGACAGACGTAACGGTGACTACGGCACGCGCGATAAACGCACAGGTAGCTAGCCCGTACTGGCACGCGGTCAGTCGTTTCCGTTAACGGGTGCGCCCAAAGCACAGCACGGAACCAGGGCAGAGCCCTCTCAGTAACAGGGGTCCAACCCCTCCACAGTAACCAAACCGGGGCCTTGCCCCTCCACAGTCCGCGCACCCTCGCCTGACTACCCTGGTTTGCCCTAGTGGGCCTAACAAGTCGGTGAAGGAGGCTAGCAGAACCCCGGGGCCCGTGGGGTAGCTAGTACTCTCCTAACACTACTAGCTCTCCTCGGTACTACGTACACGAGGGCCAACAAGTCGGTACAGAGCGGCCAAGCCTAACCCCGGGTCCCTGGGGCGGCTGGCCCCACTCTGCACTAAAACAGGTACAGGTACTTCCCTTGGTACTGCGTACCCAAGAGACAGTACAAACTACATCTCAGTTCCATTCCTTTTCTTTCCAAGAGTTCCACTCCTAATTCCCCGTAGGGTTCCAGCTCTTTATCTCAGAACATCATATGTTTCACTTTCCAGATTCTCGTTCTCACATTCCATGATCTCAACATGATTCTTTATGCATAACAGGCAGCTGTTAATTAAATTTACAGGCAGCTTTATATATTCCTTTCCATTTTTCCAAGACTGCAGTAATGTACATTCCACTAGTTTTTCCATCCTAGGATTCATGCCATATCCTAGGATCTATCATACAATCTAGTTTTCCGGCCCTAGGATTCATGCAACACCTAGGAGCTATCATTCCATATATTTCTCATTCCTAGGATTCATGCAGTGCCCTAGGTTCTAGTTATGGTTCCATACTTTAACAGATTTTATTAATACTTAAAACCACTCTACCAGGTACAACGGGAGTAATGGGGGCGTGGTCGGGAATCCCGCGCGCCTCCGCGACTCTCAAGACTGCAACCGAACGAGGTCCTATCACAAGGATCAAACACAAGGAGTGTCTCAAAACAGTGTATAGCTACTGTAGGCGGGTAGAGGAATAAATTCTGAAACGAACGCAACTCGAATCGCGGAAAACGGAGCCCAAACGGGCCCTAAACGGGTCGAGAAAGACAATACTGTGCAAAATCAGACGTCTGGAACTCCTTCCAGACGTCTTAAACGGTGGATCAGAGAATTACCTGTTCGGCTTGGTTCCCCGGACGTCCAGAAGTCTGTGGGGACGTCTCTCCCAGATCCCAGACGTCCGATGGTCACTACGGACGTCTGGAGGTCACTCCCGCCGTCTGGTACAACTTCCAGACGTCTGATTCGCAAAGGATGACGAATCAGAACACCTGCGCACAGCCAACCCCCCTCCCTCAGTACGGTCAGTCGACAAAAGAAGAAGAAAGCGGAAACTCACCTTTCAGACGTCTGTATGATCTCACAGACGTCGACCTTGCCGTCTGGATATCAGTCCAGACGTCTGATTCTGGAAATTTTTCCAGAATCAGAACCTTGCTCGGCCTCCGCTCGCGACGCCGCCCGCGTCGCACCTCGAGCGTCCGCTGCTCCGCCCGCAGCAGGTCCCTCTCCGCGACGCTCTGCGCCCCCTGCGCCCTCCGCCGGCCGGCCAAGCCGCTCCCGGCGAGCTCGCCCTCACGGCAGAGCCCCGCCCTCGCACGCCGCAGCTCCTCCGCGCCTACTGCGGCTGCCGCTGCCGCTGCGCCCTCGCGTCCGCTCGCTCTCGCGCACAAGCAGGAGAGAAGGAGGAAGATGGTGGAGACGGGAGGGGAGGCGCCCCCCCCCCCCCCCCTTTTAACGCCACGCGGAGAGGAGAGAGAGACGGTCGCAGTCGCCTGCAGCCGCAGAGGAAGATGCAGGATCGCAGGTCTGCACGCACAGGCGCGCAGACAAATATCCCGTGCGAGCATAACTGTTCGCCAGACGTCTGTAAACTATCCCGGACGTCTGGTCAGACGTCTGGATGTGATCCCAGACGTCTTTACAGACGTCTGGGCCACCTCCCAGACGTCTTAAAAGACGTCTGGGGCACGCGCTCGTTACACCTATAGTAGCTAGATTTAATCATTCACTTTGTGGCTCTATAGTTGTGTTGTATTCTTTCTTTGTTATTTGTGTTGGATATTCGCATTGCGAATTCCCGTCTCCTTCGTGAAACAAAATCTTTCTTGTGAAGAGAAGGGGTTGAGGAATGCTACCCTCGTACTCGTAGCGTGGTTGTAATTGAGGTTGAACTACCCTCTTTAAAGTAGTTCATTAGTGGATTTGATCGACTTTGTCGATCGGGAAATCCTAACTCGAGAAGGTTAGGTGATGGTTTTCACCCAGTTTGAATTTCCACCTAAAAATTCTTGTGTCATATTGTGATTGTAGATTCCCTACTAGCAGGGGGTGACGTAATAATTGCGGAAATAAATAATAAACAATCTCACTAAATAACAATCGCACAAAGTACACAAAGATTTTTAGGTGGAAACCCAAACCGGGTGAAAACCACTACCTAACCCTCTCGAGTTAGGATTTTTCGATCAACCAAGTTGATCAAATCCACTAAACCAAATCACTTTAAAACGAGGGTGATTCAACCTCAATTACAACCACGCTACTTAGACGAGGGTAGCGTACCTCAACCCCTTCTCTTCACGAGAAGGATTTTGTCTCGCGAAGGAGACGGGAATTCGCAAAGCGAATACCCAACCAAATAACAAAGATAAAACAAGTAATCCTATAGAGCCAACAAAGTAATATTTAACCTAAGCTTCTATAGGAAATAGAATGCTTCCCTTTAAAAGGAGTGCGTCGACGACGCGGATGCGTGAGCCACGCGACGGCGCAACTTCGCTCTCGTGAACTACGGCGGGAGAGCGGGTGCGCGAAGGCTTGATGCTCTCAAGATGTAGAACTTGAGCTTTGAGAGCAAGAGAGACACAAAATGGTAGAAAGTGTATTACAAGGTGTGTCTTGGTGTTTCTCAAATGTGTGTTGGTGTATCAAAGGCTCCCCTCTATTTATAGAGGCTTTAGGAAGGCTTTGGAAGGCTTAAAAAAGCTTCCATAGCCGTTGGGTGCAAAGCCCAAGTGAATCAACCCGAAATCAGGAACAATCATTGTTCTGACAGGCTTATCAGACGTCTAATTATGGCATCAGACGTCTGGAAGTTCACTTTAAGACGTCTGATTTCAAGGTCAGACGTCTGATTTCGGGCGAGTCTCTTCCTGACTTGGATCAGATCTAAACAGGGTTCTAGTGTAAGTCCATCAGACGACATATAGGACGTCTGGTACTATGTCTGGACGTCTGGAAACCTACTTTTACTGTGGGAATGGATTTCCAAACGTTGCAATGGCTAGAAAATCTCTGAGAAGAGATTTTGGGTCAGCCGAGGCAAAACGGTCAATTATCAGACATCTGGAAAGTCCTATGGACGTCTGATAAGGCTCTAACGGTCACATCCTTGAGTGTTTGTTAAGCCAGCTAACGGTCCACTAGTTGGACGTCTGGCAAAGTCATCAGACGTCTCCTAAGACGTCTGGTCTAAGGTCTGGACGTCTGATTTCATCAGACAAAACTAACTTGTCCAGCCTAAATGTTATCAGACGTCTGAATCAACAGTCAGACATCTTAAAACACTTTATCAGACGTCTGATTTGGGAATTAGACGTCTGGAAATGCTATTTAAACCCTATATTGGTTTTCTAAGTTCTCTACAGAAAACCTAAGTATCTTAGGGTTGTGCCGGTGTTCTTAGGACTGCTGTTAGGGTACTTTGAGGCTCTTTAACATGAATCTAAGTAACAAAAATAAAGAGCAACAAAAGAAACGAAAAATACAATGAGTACAAGAGAAGGAAATCTATCTTATTCTTCATCTCCTTCATTCTTTAATATATCGCTCCTCGCGAATCTCTTCTGTTCTCCATCAGGCTCCTCCAATCCGTCTACATTTGCAATTGACCTGAAATCTAAGACTCCAAGTGCAAATGTTAAATAACACGTGTTTTGTTATCATCAAAACAAATAATCGTGGTACTCTAGCACCAACAGTGATTGCTTTTCTTGTGAGACTGCTATTTATTTTCCACATTTTATTACGTCACACATATCTCACCCCCTCCCGTAGGAATCTACAATAGCAAATGTATTTAAGAATCTATTCACACAAATCCCAAATTTGCAACAATGGAATAGTGCCTATCCTAGAACTATTTTGGTATTTATTCTTTATGCCATAAATTAATGGTACTAATAACTTTAGCAGCATTTATTCAAACTTTAAATAGGATACATTAGTATTGACTCAACTTTTACAATGCAAGTTTCTCACTAGACATTTACTGAAGCAACAATGCAACTCTATTATTTCCAGATTTCTACTATTAGACATATAAATTAAAAGTAGTTCACATTTACCTGACAGTTAAAACATGAAGCATGCAAGCAAACCACACATCTAAAGAAGCTAGCATTCACCACCTTGACAAGATGTTCCTCATAAATAATTTGAATTGCGACTACCTTCTTCCTTTCAATTACTTGTAACTTTTTTCATTCTGTAATAAAGAAGCTGATATTGCCTAATTGCAATCCAACAAAAAATTTACTACGTCATTAAGAATTGAAACTTACCTCGTCCCATTGATTTTCTCCACTCCATGGGCATAACATATGTTTTCCATATTCTACTATCATATTCAAAGTATGAGTGGCTGAAGGAGCCATCATATCTCATTTAATTAGTTGTTACCACATTAACTTCAAATGACGTACACGAACAGGAAATTAAATTCCTTAGTAAACTCGTTCAATATTTACTACCACAATTTATTTAAAAATCACCTGCCCATCCAATTCCTATCTTTCCTCCATTGTGGTTGAAATTTTAAGAAAAAAATCTTTTGAGTATTAGGGATGTGCGAGAGCATACTATGCAAGATTAGAGAATGAGAGTAAGAGAGGAGGACACAATGTGAAGAAAAGGGAAAGAATGTACGTGTATGTTGGGGGTGGGGGGGTTATATAATTAGAATGGATAAGATGAGGACATCATTAAAGAATATGTTGGAATGATTATTGGATAATTGAATAACTTATCTTCAACTTTCTCATTACCATTGCTACTTTATCACATTCACCTATAATATTAATAGAAGATATGATGATTCATTAAATACTTATAAATCATTAGATGATTTAACAACCTATTATTTATTTTATTAAATAAAAACAATCCCTATCCAATTTTTAAATGTTACTCTCAATGGCTGCTCTTTTTTCTAAAATCTTCAAATTCCACGCGCAACATCTTATCCATGGAGTAGACTTTTTATACGAGAACGCTATAATAATTTGTGCCCCTCTTTTCGATGGGGAGGGATATTTGTGGTGCGTCGAACGTTTCCCATAATTGTGAGTGGAAGAGCGGTGTTAACCAGCACTCACCACATGACGACAGATTTTTCCGATATGAGCTGAGATGGAGATCGGCCACTCCCCTCCCAAATCCCTTCACCAGATCCCGTCCTCCTTGCTGGATCGCCTCCTCCGGTCGCACCATCTCTCCCACCCGTATCACAAGAACGCATCTCCCGTCTCACAAATCCTTTTTTCCGTCGTTTGATCGTGAGTCCGAGCTCTATTTCGACGTGCACCTGCAGCCCAGTTAGCTCACTTTAGGTTAGCCCAGAACCCTCGACATGGGGCCGAGGGTGGTGACGTTGAGTCTTTTGATTGGGTTGTGTGTGGAGAGTTTGGAGTGAGTGAGTGGAGCTTGTGATTTGATGGGGTTCGGGTTGGTTTCAGGGCATGGGATCGGGATGGATGGCGGGAAGAAAGACCTGTGTAGTTGATGGAGATGGCCTAGGATGGAATCGATGTCCACGATTAGGTTTAATTGTGTGGTGAGAGGGTGACTGGTTTGTTGTTTAGTGAAGGATGTAGCGTCTCTGAGATGGTGTGCTTTGTGTGCTGGAGTTGGGATCGGGAGGGATCGGTGTCGACGTGTTATTGGAGGAAGTGTAGGCAAGGGAAAGGAATGCGTGGATTTCGTCCCGTTATTTCTGTTCGTCGAAGTATTTGAATGGAATACTCGAATCTTGACACTGCACTTTCGCATTTTTAGAGGATAGTCTGAATATGGTTGGCTGTCCATTGAGTACTACGAACCGATTTATCATGAGTACTTCCCGGATTGCATAGAAGTTGAAACGGTTTTGACTTCTAATTGCTATGTCTGTGGAATATTAGTGTAAGTTTGTAGACCATTTGATATTAGCCATCACTGGATTTGATGAGTGGCTTGTGGATGTTCAAAGCCAATCATCAACTGCCTTCTTTTTGGGAGTTCTTTCAGTTTTGGATAATCAGTGAGAGGAAGGGATCTCTTGTCAACGTTTCTTTATCCATGAAGTCTTATGTTTGGAGATACGGATTGACGTGGTGGAGATTCCTACTAAATATGTACACATTGTCGATTTTGTCAAAGGATTGGAGGATATGCTTCTAGGAACCTTTGCGATTTGAGGGGCATCTAGCTAACCTTGCCATGCCCTAGGTGAGGCAATTTCGATTAGGTGAATGCCTGTTTGGGACTGGCTCCTGACACTAGGTGCTCAAGACATGCATTTTCTCTCTGCCTCTCTTTCTTTGCCAATACTATGTTTCAGGGTTTTTGGTCTATATGGCTCCAACTTTGCAATTCTGATAGAGGTTTTCTTTTCTGTTAAGAGGTTTCTGTTGTCAAGGCCCCCCCTACAGTGGTTGACTAGGAATAAATTGGGAGGTCATAGATCAGCAAGTGAATTGGATGCTTTCTTGATGTAGTGAAGCATGAATCATTTTTATCATTGCTCACCCATGATTTGTTAATGAAGGACGCGAGCCAACTCATGTTCAGCTTGTTTCTTGGAACAAGTCAAACATCATTCTCCTCAATCAACCTGTGTAGCTTATGATTTATATACTGCAAAGTTACCAAAAAGATCCCACATTGAAGTACAAATGAGTGATTACAGTTTATTGGGTTCACTTACTAAATTATGCATGTGCTTGGAGGGATGTATGGAGCTGTGAACAGAGAATATTTTTTGCTTTTTTTATTTTATTTGAAGAGAGAATGTTTTTTGTAATTTTTGTATCCTTTGTGTGTCACTTTTCTCAAGACCTAGCACCTTGGGTAACATGGCTTGTAGCACATTTACGGCCCTTCGACAAACAGTAGATTGAGTATCACTCCCACCACATCGATGTTGGTGTTCCAATCACAGAAATCATGTATTATGTCCACAAAAGGTTAAGAATATTTGATGCTGCATGGCAATAGTGTTTTTTTGATGATTAAATTTGGATTCAGAGGAAATCAGATTTTTCACGATAGTGGTGACATTAAAGATGAAATATAATAAAGACTGGCATTCCTTTTCACTTCATCCCCGATTCTTGTGCAGCAGCCATGCCCTGCAAATTGCAATATATTGTTTAGACATTCAAAGTTGAACTGATGACTGCGATGTAGCAAGAGCTTCCTAAGTTTGTAGTATTATGATAGAGGCAGAAGTAAAGATCCTTAAATTGTGGAAAACAGTTCAATTTTGGTGATAATTTATGGTGCATTTAATGACTTAAAGTATGCTATTTAGAAGTGCAAGTATGCTAATTTATTGATGCAAATGCAAAGCAGCTACTTGAGGTGGCTTTTTTGGTATTTCACTTGAGTTACTGTGAGTGCTGTGAAGTTGTGATTCGGCTCCAAAGGTGGTAGATAATAAATGCTTGTCCTGGATATATTAAAATTTGTAACTCAAGTATGTGATATTATCCTGTCAAAAGGCATTGATGCAAGTTGGCCTGTCCTGTACGCAAAGAAACTTTCATGGGTAGACTCTGTTAGCATTGGGTGGTAAACTATCACCGGTATGGTAGTTTCATCATCACATCCAATGAGCATTGCCAAGCCACTAGTTATTTAAACCAAAGCCATCAAATATTACACTGTGCCATTATATGATATTTGACATTCATCTCATAAAAAAAAAGATTAACATTCATAGACATTTGAATTTTTTTCTCCTTGGCCTTCCATAAATTTGGGGTTACGGTCCATATTGGAGAAGTATTAAGAGTATACAACCTAAAAAAACTGGTTTGAGTGGTGATCCCCGACCTGTTAATGTTAACCACTTCTCAATTTCTATATCTTTAGATGTGATAGATCGGTGTTATTTTCTCAATGTGCCTCTCATGAATGGCATTCTCTAGCTCCTACATGTGGACAAAATGACAGGTAGCATAAAGTGTAGTCTTGAGTCTTGACTATTGGACTGGAGAATGCGAGAGCATTCAATTCAAAACCTATTGGCTTAAGTGAAGAGGTCCAGCCCATTAATATTAATTACCTCTCATTTTTACATGTGTCACTATTTCCCAAAGAAGTGTCATTCATCCAAGTTCGATCCTTGTACCTAACCTCAAGCTTGCAAATAATTGTAGCAAATTCTCATTTTCAAAAAAAAAAAAGTTGTAGAAAATTCTTCTTTTCAAGAAAAATGTGGCAATTCTATCATATTCATAGGTTTTGCATTTATTTTTGGTAGTTGGAAGTGTTCCATTTGATCTGACAAATACTGAAAATGTGCCATTCATGGTCCAGGTTTTGATCCACCGAAGAATGTGGACATCCTCCAGTTAGATTTTTCCTGTCGTTTATCTTTCATAGTTAAAAGACAATGGCAAAACTTGGAACTGCTGGCCGCAGGTTCTTCTGATGCTCCCTTGTTATGCTTTTGGATTATTACTTCTATTTGCATTGCTATAGAAGTGACTTTTTAAACTAGATGCCATGTTTGCAGTGGATTACTCCGAAGACCAAATGAGGGTATGAGACTTGCTATTACAACAGTAGTTGGAGTTGTATTTGGCTTCTTGATTGGCATCTCCTTCCCAGCGGTCAGCATAACAAAGGTTCAGACTTAAAAATTTCTCTTCCTGATAGGCATTTCTATCTCAATACTTATATAAAACCAAATTACATATCTGGTATTTGCAGCTTCACTTTCCTTCGAGTATTATCTCATATATTGAAGACAAGAACTCAGGCCTGAAAACACAAGCATTATTAAATCATGCTTGGACTACCATAGAAAACCACAATAGGAATCACTCTATTGGTACCTTGGATGACCCTACAAAGGTATGTTAGTCCTGCTCAACTATCAATATTGGTGATAAACGAGTTATCGTACTTCAAATGCTAACAATTAGGAGCTTATTTTACTATTACTGTTGTCATTTTAAAATGAAGTGTTCCCGATGTCGAAGGAATTTGTCCATGGGGATGTCATATTACTTGAATGAAATAACTAAATTCATTATAGAAAATCCTAGGCTCTTTTATATAGGGAGAAACCCAAGGATTATAAGGATAGAACTGCTCTTGAAGAGCTAAACATCCATAAGATAAAACATATAAGAACAATATATACTAACACTTTTCCTCAAGTTGGAGTATGAATATCTATTATGCTTAGCTTGGCACAACATGCCTCAAAGGCAGATCTCGTCAGGGGTTTTGTGAAGACATCTGCAGCCTGCTCCTCAGAAGTGACACTCGTGGTATGTAATGTCCAACGCTGAATGAGATTTCGAGTGTAATGGCAATCAATCTCTATATGTTTTATCCTCTTGTGAAACATATAGTTATTGACAATGTAGGTTACTGCTCCGTTGTCACAGCGCATCTCCATAGAGCTATCCAGAGGAACATGAAGATCTGACAAAACTGACTTGACCCAAACCATCTTAACGGTTGTTTGGGTCATGGCCCTGTGTTCTGACTCCGCATCGGATCTAGATATAATCGCTTGCTTCTTGCTCCTCTAGATAACCAAATTGCCTGCAACAAAGGTGCAAAATCTTGTGGTAGATTTTCCGTTCCTAACATAGCTAGCATAATCAGCATTAGAGTATGCTACAATCCCCATGGGTGTTCCCTTATGGAATAATAATCCTTATCCTGGTACTTTCTTCACATATCTAAGCACTTGCATTGTAGCCTCCCAGTGCTACCTAGTTGGCTTATCCATGAACTGGTTAAGCCTACCAACCGACAAAGACAAATCTGGATGAGTGATGGTGATGTAAAGGTGCTTACCCACCAACTGCCTGTAAGCTCTACCGTCAACCACCTCAGATTTCTCATCATATAAATAGACCTTGGGATCAATGAAAATATTTGCAGCTCTAGCTGCTAACATGCTAGTCTCCTAAAGAAGATCAAGAGCATACTTCCTCTGCGAGAGTACCACTCCATCCCTGCCACGTGCAACTTCAATGTCCAAAAAATATCTCAACAGTCTCAAATCCTTCATGACAAACTTTTCTGATAGATATCTCTTGACTTCGTTTATCCCATCTCTATCATCCCCGGTGATGATAAGATCTTTAACATAAACCTTATCCTGAAGATCGTCGTAGAGAAAGGCATTCTTCACATCAAGTTGGTATAACGGCCAGTCTCTGTGAGCAGCAACATAAATAAGTATCCGGACAGTAGCAAGCCGCGCAACATGAGAGAAAGTATCAAAGAAGTCCAGCCTATATGTCTGAGTGAATCCATTTACTACTAGCTTGGCCTTATACTTCAAAATAAACCCATTAGGGCTATATTATAAGGTAAAGACCCATCGGGAGCCAACTAGTCGTGCACCGGTAGGAAGTGAGATGGGATCCCAAGTCTGTCTACTCTGAAGTGTTGCCATCTCATCCTCAATGGCTTGACACCACTTTGGATCAAGCATGACCTGCTGGTAGGTAGACAGAATGTGTAACGCTGTAAGTGCCTGACAGAAGCTGCTAAACTGAGGAGCAAGACCATCGGTAGCCAAACTGTTTGCGACCTGGTATTTAAACTCACAGGTGCGCGGTGCCGTCCTAATGACAATAGGGAGATCTGAATCATCTGATACCTCTGATTGAGTCGCTGCAGAAGGAGCCTCGCCATTGTGGTGATTTGCACTGTCTGGGGAGTCAAGTCTAGCCAAACTGTCACTGGCATCAGATACCCTCTCAACTACCTGTGAACCATCAGCTGCTGGTGAGGTAGGAGGCCTTTGAAAAGTAGTGTGATACTTGTGATAGGTACATAATGACTCGTGTAATCTCTCAAAGCAATCTAGGGAGGAAGAGCTTATCTGTCCATCAGCTGGAGGGTTGAACTGAGAAGTAGACACCTCAGTCTCTGCACATGGAACAGGCAGGGGAAGAAAGGCAACATCATCACAAGAGCTCCTCTGTCCAGTAATTGAGAAATATGATGTATCCTCATGGAAAGTCATATCGACGCTAACATAGTGTTTGTTCTGCAGAAGATCATAGCAATGGTACCCCTTTTATGTCCTAGAGTACCCTAAAAATACATATTTGATAGCACGAGGAGCCAGCTTGTTACGACCAAGTGACGGCACATGGACGAATGCAACACATCCGAAGGTCTTGGGAAGCACATGAAATAACTCATCGTCTAGATACAAAAGAAGAACCGGTATTTGCTCATGAAGAACTGAGCTGGGCATCCTGTTGATGAGATAAGTCATTGTTAGAAACGTGTCCCCCTAGTATCTCTGCGACACATTGTGATGAATTAATAGTGTACAGGCAACATCCAACAAGTGCCTGTGCTTCCGTTCTGCGATCCCGTTCTGCTGTGAAGTGTGTGGACAAGTGGTCTGGTGGACAATCCTACGGGTCTTGTAAAACTCCTTAAGTCTGGCAATGCAGAATTCAAGAGCATTATCAGTTCGCACTATCTTCACTATGGCTGAATACTGTGTGCTGATCTCCATAAGAAAAGTCTCTATGCATCCTCCAACCTCTGCCTTGCTCTTCAACAAGAACACCTATGTAGCTCTAGAGAAATCATCTACGGCAACCAAGTAGTACCGATGTCCCATCCTGTCTGGAACTCTGCTCGATCTCCATGCATCCATATGAAGCAACTGAAATAATGTCGAGGATCCAGGAGAGGTGCTAGCTGGAAAAGAGGATCGATGGTACTTACCCAATTGGCAAGCATCGCACTGTATGGTAGCAGCTGGGGAAATATGTGGTATCACCCTCTTGAGGCGATCCAGAGACAAGTGGCCAAGACGAACATGCCACTGTAGAACACTCTTGCTACCATATCGAACAACTCCTGCAAACAGCTCAAACAACGAAGATCTTGAAGGCACGAGTCTACAAGACGTAGTTGGCGGCACCACTCAATTTGATAGCTGTCTCGGAGACAACCACCTTGCTCTCGCCAGGGCCGAGTGTAGCATCTCCGACGGTCATGGTAGATTCTGCCATCTATTGATCATCTTTTCCGCGCAAGTTGTTGAATTTGAGGACTTCTTCGGATGCACAAACCTCCAACGAGTAGTTGGATCTTCTACGTGTACAGAAGCCTAGAACGTAGGCTCTGATACCATATAGAGATTTCTGAGGTGGGCACAAACAGAGTGTGGAGGCTCCTATGTGTGGAGAGATCCAGAAATCTCATGCACAGTACCAAAATGTGCATAGAAGATGTCTGGAACGTCCACCAGACGTCTGATCTGGGTGATCAATGAGTCTGGAGAAGAGGCAGTGGCTAGATGGAGCAATGGCTCCTTGTTGACCGGCTGGAGGCCTGATTTGGCCTTGGTGATCCATGATAGAGAGAGAAGTAGAAAGCGGAGATGAGCTTTGATGTTTTGAAAATATTTGTTCTATTGCTCAATTGCTCAAATGAGGCTCTCTATTTATAGAGATAACATATCAACTAAAAATAGTAAAGACTATTTCTATTAGAGATTTAGATCTTCTCTCATTTGGAAAGATCTAATCTCTTTAACAAATCCCACAACTAGTTTCCTAAACCAACTTGCTAAACATAGGAAACTAAGAATAGAAAATAACCAACTAGGAATAAAAAATAATCAAAATAGGAAACAACTATTTTTTGTGCACCCAAAATTGGTTCTTGGGAACCCAAACTGCCTGTCTTGCTAGGCATCTAGATTGCTGCCACGTGACACTGCTACGCGGCCTGTTGATTGTCACATGGCATGTGCCACGTGGATTCTAATTTGATTCCCAACACTCCCCCTCAAGTCAAAGGTCGGGAGGCCGATGACTTGCCAAAATTGAAATTGATGCATCGTTTTTCATATTGAGATTTTGAGAATGATCTTCGTGTCTCTTTCTTCTACGCTCGAGAGTCGAGCTCTTCATCTTGGCGTTCCTCGATGTGTTAGAAAGTTCCACGCGTCTCCTCGTGAAATACGGTGCCTTACTCCTGAGCTGGCAAAGACCTTCGGCTTTTCTTTGAGCCAAGGTCACCAAGAGAAAGTGTAAAAGTTGATGCATTCTTGGTGCTCTTTTAGAGGCTTCACTATGTCTCTTTTGATAAATCTCCTTCTCGTGCTTCTTCTTCTCGTCCTTGAATTTCGGTGCCTCTTCTAGGAGAATACTGAGTTTCTCTTGTCCGCCAATGAAGATCTTGAAGGCGCGAGCCCACAAGATGTAGTTGGCGGCGCCACTGAATTTGATGGTTGTCTCGAAGACAACCACCTTGCTCTCGCCAGGGCCGAGCGTAGCATCTCCGACGGTCATGGTAGATTCTACCATCTCTTGGTCTTCTTTTCCCCGCAAGTTGCTGGATTTGAGGACTTCTTTGGATGCATGAACCTCCAACGAGTAGTTGGATCTTCTACGCACACAGAAGCCTAGAACGTAGGCTCTGATACTATGCAAAGATTTCTAAGGTGGGCGCAGATGAAGCGTGGAGGCTCCTACCCTGGATGGTAAACGCAATTCTCCTCCGTACCTCTGACAACTATCCTCCCGGTGAGATTGTCTTGGACAACACATTCGACATCATCGAAGATCACTATGCAGTTGAGATCCTTCGTGATTCTGCTCACTGACAACAAACTCAGTGGGAATTCCGGCACATGCAATGCACCAGACAGCTGCAAACTGGGGGTCACAGACACCTCCCCTTTACCTCTAACTGGGGTGTATCTACCATCAACTACCTGTACAGTCCTTCTTGGGAAAACAGATTGTAGCGAACGAAAATAGGTCTGATCACCACACAGATGCTGTAACGCACCAGAGTCGATCAGCCACCCTACTCCATGATGGCTCTTGTAATGCTCTTGATGCACCAGATTCACAGATTTTGTCATAGGTGTCAAGTAGACCACATCTAAAGAAAATGGGGAATACACACCCCAAGAATCATACAATACGAGGAATACACACCCTAATCAACTATCAATAGGGGGAATACACACCCCAAAAACAGTCCATAAAACTAGAGAAAATCATACCACTATTCAGCGAACACCAATGGGTCTGAAACATAAAAAATTCAGATCTGCATGATTGATAAGAGGCCTCCTTAGACGAACATTAATCTAACCCGGGTGTAAGGAGAACACTCGAGATGGCCCTTAGGAGACCTTGACTCCTTCTCTCTGAGGCTACGAGGAGTGTAGTCCCTTAGATCAGGGCTCCAAGCCCCTCATAGCCTCCACTTAGTGCAAGGCAGCCTTTGTAGGTCACAGAATTGCCCTGCGGGTTGTGGCTGCCGCCGTTGGCTACTGCAGACCGTCGCCAGACCCCCCGCAGGCTGTCGCCGCCGCCGCAGACAGTCACAGGTTGTGGCTAGTGCGTTGGCTGCTAGAAAGCTGCCGGACCCCCTGCAGGCTACAGTTGTCGCCGTAGACAGCCATTGGTGCGCCTGGCGGTGGAAGGTGGCCCTGTGTGCCGCCGGTGGAGGGAGAGAGAGATAGGAGGTGGATGTGGTGGTAGGTTTCGGAGGTCTTGAAGGGTAGGATATCTAGAGCTACAGTTTATGATTGGTGCTCTGATACCAACTTGAATGAAATGACTCAATTCATTATAAAAAACCCTAGACTTTCTTATATAGGGAGAGATCCAAGGGTTACAAGGACAGAATTGCCCCTAAGGAGCTAAAAACCCATAAGATAAAACATGTAAGAACAATATATACTAACAATATCGGTGACACAATAAAGCGAAAAAAAGCCCTGAATGCATGATTGGCAACCAATGATTTTTGGCACTTTTTGTTCAGGATCTTGCGGAAAATTTTCATGCATGGTTATTCATGCTTATTATAGTCCTTTGAACGTGTGAAGATTTGGAACTCGTGGAGAGCACCCTTTTTCCTCTTGATGATCGCACATGGAGAGTGGAGAGAGAGGGCTGGTGACCATGGTGAAAAGAAAGGAGGGAGTTCTAGAAAATTAGAAAATATTATTGTAAATTCAACTCAAGAATAAACTTGGTGCATTGCCCTTCTTTTATAGGGGTAATCGCCATAGCAAAGTTGCAAAATAAGAAACAAATCAAATCACCAAATTCTAATCCTAACTTGACAACTAAGAAATTAAAATATTTCTCAACAAAACTTATCACATTTGGCACAAAATAAACTCCACTACACCAAATCCTAAACTTCACTCACCCAACAGCAGACCAAATTGACTCTACCACATGACCATTGATTGCTGACGTGGCCTGTATTCCACACTAACACGTCCCCTCAAGTCAAAGCTAGAGAGGGTGAAAGCTTACCTTCAAAACTTCATGGTAGAAAGTGTATGATCTCAAACATTATGATAGATGCCTTTTCTTTGGGAAAATCTCCCCTCTTGGATGAGGATAAAAAATCAGATAAGAGGATCCTATCGGTGAAGTACATGGATCGTGATAGATTCTTTGATGAAGAACCTCTTTTCCTTTGAATGTTTCTCCTTCTCCTACTTTGTATTTGCTTTTTCAGGAAATACATGGAGTTTATCTTGAGCCTCTATGTTTGCAATTGTTGTCTTTAATGCGCTGGTTGAGGAAGGTCTTGGTACCTCTTCTTCTATACCCGAGAGCTAAGCACTAGATCTTAGCATTTCCTGACGTGTTGGAGGGTTCCGCGTGCCCCCTCAACCCCTTGGTACTGTTGTTACTACGCCCTAAGAGCCCACGGAGTTGCTTGGGTCTTTAGGTGCGTATAAGGCCACCTTTTTGTAGTAGAGTTGGCACGACGCTTCGACTCCAAGGCAACTCTATGTGTTCCATGCACGCAAAGGTAACTCCACGTGGTTAGTGATCTTATGTGGATCTCTCTTCTCTCTATGCGTGGATCTCCTTTTCTTCTCTCTATGCGTGGGATCAAGGAGCTCAGATGACCTACTCTAATACCATGTGAAGATTTGGAACTCGTGGAGAGAGCCCTACTTCCTCTTGATGATGGCACGTGGAAAGAGGAGAGAGAGGGCTAGCAACTGTGGTGGAGAGAAAGGCGGGAGTTGTAGAAAACTAGAAATATTATAGCAAGCTCAACTCAAGAATAAACGTTGTGCATTGCCATCGTTTTATAGAGGCAATCACCATAACAAATTTACAAAATAAGAAATTAATCAAATCATCAAATCCTAATCCTAATTTGGATTTTCCTGAAACTCTCTAACTTGACAACTAAGAAACCAAAATATATCTCAACAAAACTCACCACATGTGACACAAAATAAACTAGGAAACACTATACCAAATCCTAAACTTCATGCACCTAACAGTGGGCCAACTGGACTCTACCATGTGGCAGTACCATGTGACCACTGATTGCTCACTTGGCCTTTATTCCATGCTAACAAATAGTCAACCATTCTATTAGAGACTACTCTTGTTGCAAAAAAAAAATGTCTTTCATATTCCTCTATAAACTTTCATATTTTCCTATAAACTTCCACTCATTAAAGATGAAAAAAATAGAGCTCAACAATAAATTTTAAAAGGCACATGACATCAACTCAATTCACTCTATCTGAATGTTATATGGATTTTGGAATAGAAAAAAATTTTGTACAGATAGTGGTTATAAAAATTATTTCGTTAATTATACAACAACAACAACCAAGTCTTTTCCCACACTAAGTGGGATCGGCTATATGGATTCTTTACCTCCACACAGATCGATTTTCAGTCATTTTAGGACTTAAATTAAAGTAATTGAGGTCATACTTAATAGTTTTTTTCTAACACTTGTTTGGTCTTCCTCGCTCCCTCTTAGCAGATTTAGCCTCCAACTTCTCGCATCTCCTAACTGGAACATCTAGTGGCCTTCTTTGTAAATGTCCAAACCACTTTAGACGTGCCTATCTCATTTTATTCTCTATCGGTGCTACCTTAATCTTTTTTCTAATAATCTTATTTGAAGTACGGTCATTTCTTGTATGACCACACATCCATCTTAACATCTTCATTTCTACCACAGACATCTTTTGTACATGCCTATAGTTTATAGCCCAGCATTCAGAACCGTACAACATGGTTGGTCTTACCACAGTTCGATAGTATTTTTCTTTGATTTTTAAAGGAACCCTCTTATTACAGAAAACACCAGATGTACCCCTCCATTTCAACCACCCTGCATTAATTCTATGTGTAACATCTCCATCAATTCCACCATCATGTTGAAAAATGGATCCCAAGTACTTAAAAACATCTTTCATTTGAATGTGTTCTTCTCCAATTTTTATATCAATCCCTTCATTATATTTGAAAAAAAAAATAATCATTATTTATGGCAAAGTTATGTCTTAAAATTACCACTTTGATCTTTATACCAAAGGTATGTCTTCAAGACACAACTTTATTCTTTTGGAACCAACACTCTTGGTCTCCTAATGTTTGTTAGTTATATAACTTCTTGCTGTTGCATAATGTTGTGCCATCACTCTCGACCTCCTAATGACCAAACGATACATTCACGTTTCACAAGGATCCGATGGGATGTTCAGGATGAGCATTAACATATCCCAATATTAATAATTTTGATAAGAAGATTCTGATAAGAGATAGCTTTTAATGCAAATAAAAACAAATTTCAAATTTGTCTATATTTGTTTTGTGAGGAAAACAAAATAAACTATGTTTTAGAAGTATATATAACGAAATATGGCCCTAAATATGTGGAAAAAGGCTTAATTTTGTTATAGTTTGGATATTGACAAACATTTAAAAATTGAATTTGAAAGTGATAAAATTTTGAGGCAGTAGCATAGTGCACACAACACATCCTTCTTCAAACTTGCCCATTTATCAAAGGACATACTGAATTATATTCAGCTTTTAAACTAGATAACATAAGCCAATTTTTTAGTAAATTAGATTTGCAGATAGGTATTTTTCTTCACTCAAAGCCATATTCCAAAAATTCCAAGTTGAGGAAAGCCAGGGGTCCATTTGGACATTGACAATAAAAAAGGTTGACTAATTGGAGGTCATAATAGCAAATGTCATCAAAATTTTGACCAGAGGTTACAGTACAAGTGATGTGAGGGATCAAGGTCATGGGCCATGCCACATGACTTTCAACTACACCACTAGATCTCGAATTCTTAATTTATTGTCTCAAAAATCTTTTCCTAATTCCTTTTCAAAAGAAAAAAAAAATCTTAAGTTGCCAGATCAAGTACAAAACTAATATCATAAAATTAAAGCCCTCTTTCGAAAAGATGGGATTGTTATTTTTCCATCAAACCAGCTTTGGCTTGCTGTTAACTAGGACCAAATACAACTTCACTAATAAACAAATCCAATCAAAACAAGCCCAATACTATTGGCAGCTCCCATTTTATATCATAAAAGTAGCATTTGATTAAGATAATCACAAAAGCCCACGAAATAACCTTAAGTGGGAAGATGGCAGGACAGAGGGAATGGGAGGCAGAGAAGGCGCGGAGGCGGGGGATAGATGGAGAATAGTGAAGGATGTGTCAATATGGAGAAGAGAAAATTATTTGAAGCATGGATGCAATTGAAAAGTGGAGGGGGGAAATGGAGGGGAAGAGAGATGGCAAAGAAGAGATGAATGGACTGGGAGGGGGTGGGCAATTTAAGGTGTTGGGGAAAGGCGAAGTTGTGTCTTCAAATCACGACTTTGGTCCTTCTAGATCAACGTCGTATTTTTGGTATAAACACCAAGGTCATGTTTTCAAGGCATGACTTTTCTGTAAATAACAATTAAAGTCTCACTTAAGAGAATAGTTTAGGGGGTAATGCACATTATTAGTGCAAACACACAGTGCACTCTCAATCACTTCACCGCCAAGGAATTGTCGGTTTTTTTTAATGTAATTAACCAGTTAATTTTTATAACTGCCGTCTGTATAAATTTTTTTCCTTTGGAACACATCCTATCTGTATCCATCTCAGAGTGGACTAAGCAATGGTAACAGGCAAAATGTTGATTGAAGGTCACTTTAACAATTGCATCTAACTCCCACAATCTCAACAACATGTGAAAATTATCACTGGACTGAAATATCATACGGAAACATTGGACATAGAAATTCAAATTCAGATTTGTTGAAAGATGCCTATTGATGTCTATTATTAATGAGATGTGTTGCTGAATTTTTGAGAAGAGTCCAAGTAACCTATTGACTTGGGCATTGAACACCTACTAACACTGGTTGCCTGTGGAGGATATCAAAGTTGGAATAGATCCCTTTAAGTGGAAAGGTATTTAGATGATTGGAACTTAGTGAGTTCTATCTTTTGGAAATGATCTTGGGATACCGCCTTTATAATTAAGCACGTAAACTCCTAGCCAAGGGATGGAATACTAGCCATTCTTCAATTGATTGCAAACTCATTTGCATTTATTTCAGTTGTTGTGGTGCTTCAACTGTGGGAAAATGACTAGGTATATAGTTAATAAAGTGACAATAGTAATGGAAGTAATGCATTACCCAGGATTTCCATGGTGCACATTTTATCTCTTAAGTTCGGTGTTTATTCTTTGTGTGATGCAGATCTATGTTTCAACAAATGCTCGAGGTGCAGAAAGACTGCCCCCAGGTATTGTTGTTTCGGAGTCAGATTTCTATAGCCGGAGATTATGGGGTGATCCGAATGAGGTATGTGACATGCTGATTTTCTTTAACTGCACTCTGCAATGCATGGTTGATATTTTTTGCTTTTATTTTGGTCTCATCCTTGCTTTTGTTCTGATACTTGGAAGAGTTGATCTGTGTTTGATTTCTAACGGTGTAGTTTGAATAAATAAATTTTCTTCGTTCTATGTAAATAGCATACTCTATGCACCTAGGTAGTGATTTCTCTTCATATTCTAGGAATGCCACCGGCTTTCTTTCTTTTTTTTTTTGCAAAAAAAGTTTGTAATATTGGTTGCTAACTGAAGCATCTCAGATCTTAAAAGTAAGTGTTTAGGGGTAAGTATAAATAATGTCCGTACCTTGTTTTGACAAAAATGAGTGGTTTTATTTTTACTTTCATGCATACATTATCCTCTTAGATTTTTCATATGTGCTGCTCGATTGATTGAACCTGGTCTCAACTGTTTTTTGGTACCTACATACCCACTATTTCTTTTCAGCTAGATTTACATGTCAACCTTGTAGACCATGTTACTGTTTTCAGAAACCAGAAGTCATAGGAAGACAATTGTCTTTTTGTATAGATGGATTTTTTTTGGTTTTCTTTTCTGGGGTGGGGGGGAGGGGCAGGGGTGGGCGGCTTTGCTTTTTGACTCAATTGCTTGTTTCAATTAAGTTTGCAGTAGCACTGCAACCTAAGTTCAAAGTGTTTTAGCATTGAGTTTGAGGTCTTCACCCAAGGCAATAGTTGAACAGTAAAAAATGACTATTCAACATAATTTTCATGTATTACCTTGGCAAAGTTAAAAATACAAATCTAAAGGCACAAGTGCTCCCCTCCAACTCTTAATACAAGAAATTGCCCTCAAAATGATTCCCTTGGTATAATGCCCTGAAGAATGGAAAAACAACATCATTTCTTGGCCACTCATTCTTGCTGCAGAATAGCACTGGTCCCAGTGTTGTCCCATCCTCCCTGCAAGTCTTCTATCAAAGTCCCAAAAGCTATATTTATCAATCCGGTCAATACCACCTTTCTTCTTCACCCTTATTACATGATTGCATGTGAATAAAAAGATGGTTTATGCCTCACCCATCTGTAGCGTCAGACCTCCGTCACAAGCCCCCTCTTAGTTTCTACGTAAAACTTCTCACCATTTCTTTGGATGCGAACACCGCTTTGTCAACAAAGCTTCATTGCTTGACCTAGAGTGTCTAAACTTTTAGACTACCTTTTAAGACAAGCCAAAAACATAGTCCCAAGCTACCAAGCATTCACCTCTTACAGACTCACTCAGCCCTTGCATTCCATGATAACCGCCTGCCTGGTAAATCAGTTTCTTGCATCGTTTTTATTGGAAGCCAAAACACTAAAAATGAAAAATTGGCAAAGTTGAGATGATTGATTTAAGAAATGTAAGTTGTCTAACCTTTGTAGGAGCCTTGTTTACGGATTGTTCAAACACCTCTCCAACTTCTTGACAAGAGGAGAAAAATTCTGAGGTTGAACAAGATGTGCAGTGAGAGACAAACCTACCTAAGTAATAGGGTGTGTATCTCTGGGTGTGGTCAGCATGCTAAATGCAACATTTGCATCCCATCATTCTTTTCAAAAGGAATACACATGGGCTTGTGAGAATTTACTGACACCTTGAAGCCCTTCAAAAACATGTGTCAAAGAAGCAACTTGTTCAGTTTCAACCATCAGCCTCTTTGGACAAAACAAGGTATCAACCACATATTGCAAAAGGCATAACAATCTGGAATCTAAGAACAGAGGAAAACACAAAGTAAGTCCCAGAAGCAAGAAGCAAAAGAGTTAATGACAAATGCATCCACTATAAGAAAAACCTTTTGATAACTTTGTTCTATTGGGCTGCCTCTATGTTGTCTTGGTTAAAGTGTCTGAGATTTGAGGGATTATGACAGGATTATCCTTTACCATGAAAGTTTCAAGGGTTTGAAATGGGGAAATTTCTGAAAGTTGTGCTTCACTTCTGACAATTCAAGAAAATTGTAATGTCAGAAAAGAAAAGAAGTAAAATAGTCTCAATACCTCAAAAATTTTAGACGGCATCCAAAATATTTGATTGTTACATTTGACTCAACTTTTTTACTTAAAAAAAAAAATCAAAATTAACGAAATAGCTCAGAACAAAAATTCAGATTTACTAGTGAGTACAGAGAGTTATATGCTGTATTTGGAGTTCAAGTTTGAATAATTTTCAATTGGTCCATAACTTCTCTAAAAGTTACAAAATAGTCCAAGAATTTTGATAAGATACGAATCAGCTCAATATTTTCGTATTTTCCAAAAAAGTCCAAAGGTTTCTGGAATTCTAGAAATTGGCCCTTTACTCGACTCCATCATGATCTTCCTGGGGCTAAAGTCCCCAAGCTGCTGAGATGGGTTTAAGGGAGGGTCATTTGGACTATTAAAAACCAGAAGGTGTAGACTTGAGTAATATTCTATTTTCTGTTTACATTTATTTATAAGGGTGCGCTTGTCACCTTTTGTTTGTCTTGGTGTTGCTTTGTAATTTGCCATTTTTCCTCTTTCTATATAAAGAGAGGTAGGGCCTTCAGAATAAACAAGGCATTTCATTTTCTCCTATTTGGTATCAAAGCAGCAGTCCGAAATCGGTGCTCTAAATACCTTACCCAAATACGTCTTTGACACCTCCACCCTAACCCTAACCTTGGCGACGCCTCACCAAGGACCTGTCGCTGCCATCACCTCTCCCAGCATCACCGCTGTCGCTCAGCGGAGAGAAGAGGCGGTGGCGATCACCACCGTCGTTGTTAATCGGGTTGCAAAGAAGGGAAAGGGGGGTGGGGGGGCGACACTGGCCTCAGCATGAGGTCACACGTTGCCGCCACCTAAGGCTGCGCAATGCCACTGCCTGACGTCGCACATTGTTGCTGTCGTTGCTGCCTCCGCCTAAGGTGCACGACGCCGTTGCCGTTGTTGCCTCTGCCTGATCTGCATGCCACCGCCGCCGTCATGCTGCTACCTGAGGTGCACGTTGCCGCTGTCATGCTGTTTCTGTCATCGTCTGAGACAGCACATTGCAGCTGCTCTTCTATTGACCGGTAGGGGTGCTCACATGCATCCTCCTCACTTCATTCGATCTCCTTGGGAGATCCCTATAGGGAGAGGTGACTCATTCTTGCTAGATCATACCTTGAGAAGGGTTGCTACGCCATTCAGGTTCAATTTCATGGTCTGGAAATTGATTTTCAGATCATGGTTTGGTGATTTCAGATCTGTCTTCTTACGTCTGGAGGTTCCTCTTTTGTTTAGTGGTAGGTAGAGGATAGCACGATGGCATCGTCTAGTTCTACAGGTGGCTCTAGTTCGTCTGAAGTCTCATCAGACACTTCTATTGGCACTGGGGGATACAAGAGTCCATTCTTTGACCCCATGATCAAGTTACATGAGACTAACTATCCATGGTGGTTCCAGATGTTCTTAATGACTATTAGGGGTCATGCGAAAGAGCATATTCTGAGTCAACCTAAACCCACAGAGAAAACAGGAACCAATGCTACATGGGATTGTGATAATGCCATGGTTTGCGCCTGGCTAATGAACTCGGTGATACCCAGGATTGGCGATGAGATCATGTACTATCCCACCGCCAAAAAGATGTGGGACTCCCTGAGTGAGACTTACTCCCACGAGAAGAACTCTGCTCGAGTCTTTCAGATTTATCATGAGCTCTTGCATCTTCGTAAGGATGGGAAGACTTTGTCATGGTATTATTCTCAAGTGAAGGGGTTATTGGAGCATCATAACTCCTATAGACCTGGGTGTGCATGCTCCTGTTGGCGTACCTTCAAGAGAGCTTGCAGTTTCTCTATTTCTATTTGGTCTGGAGCCAGAATATGCTGCTACATAGGATCAGATATTGACCATGACTGATCTACCTACACTTGAGGAAACATATAGTCAACTTACCAGGATTACTGTGACTACTGCTTCCTTGGAGACTGCAGGTCAGACTACTGCACTAGCTACCCCTCGTGGTCCTTAGAGAGGAGCCTCTTCTGCCCATGGCTGTGGTCGCAGATGAGGCTTTGGGGGTCGTGGTCCCAAACTTTCATGTATTTATTGTGGCAGATTGGGTTATGTTGAGGCTACGTGCTGGTAGAAGCACAGGAAGCTAGTTAATGCTTACTAGGCGACAGAGACTACCTTGGCTATGACGGATACGATGACTAGAGCAGAATTTGAGGAGTTATTAGAGAAGTTTAGTGAGTTATCTCAACCTACTCCAAAGACCGTAGTTGTTGCCTCCTTGTCGGGTATAATAGATGCATACTCATTGTCTACTCTTTAAATAGGGGACTGGTTGGTGAATTTTAGTGCCTCGCAGCATCTTTGTGGTACTCCAAGTGCATTTTCAGACTTGAGGTATGTTCTCCTGAGCAAAACAGTACATGTGGCAGATGGTAAATTATCTCAGGTGGCTGGAAAGGGGGGGTGTCTCTTTCCTCCTCTTTGCAGCTACCAAATGTTCTACATGTGTCGTATTTTCCACTTAGCCTTATGTCTGTCAGTCATATTAGTAAAGAACTTAATTGTAGAGCTATTTTTTATGCCTAATTTTATGTCTTACAGGATCGACTCACGAGGAGGACGATTGGTGGAGGTCGTGAGAAAGGAGGGGTGTATCGTCTAAGTTGCTCTTGTTGCTACTGCTGCTTCTATGTGTCGGGGGGAGACTACCTTGGCACTGGGTCCCCAACCCAGTGGCATCTTCGCCTTGACTACCTTCCTGTGAAGAGACTTATGCGTGTTCTACCTCATATTCCCTCTAGTACCACCATCACTTGTGACGCCTGTCAGCTTGGCAAGCACCATCGTGCCAGCTTTCTTGTTTCCTCTCATGTTGGGTTGTTTGCTTTATTTGATTTAGTTCATATGGATGTTTGGGGTCCAAGTCGGGTGCTTGACCGGCTTTAACATCGATATTTTCTTGTACTTGTTGATGACTTTTCTCATGCTATTTGGCTGGTTTTGTTGAAAAATAAATTTGTTGGTGGAACGACTATTGAAAATTTTGTTATGTAAATAACGACCCAATTTTCTCTTACTGTCAAAATGTTTTGTTCGGACAATTCTTTGGAATTTCGTACTTCTCGTTTGATGCAATTTTTCCACAGCAATGGAATAGTGCACTAAACAACTTGTGCTCACACCTCTCATCAAAATGGTATTGCTGAGAGGAAGTATCTCCTTGACATTGCACGCACCATACTCATTTATCATACTGTATCGGCTTTGTGTTGGGGAGATGTCCTTACTGCATGCTTTCTAATTAATAGGATGTCGAACTCTGCCATTCATGAGCAAATTCCATGGTAGGTTCTGTATCTTGGTCGCCCCTTGTTTCCAATTATTCATCGTATTTTTGGGTGCATTGCATTTGTACATGATTTGAGTCCTGAACGAGACAAGCTGGCACCAAGGGTTATCAAGTGTGTTTTCTTAGGCTATTCCAGAACCCAAAAGGGGTATAGATGCTTTGATTTGATCAATTCTCGGCACTTTGTGTCAGCTAATGTGACATTTCATGAAGCTATACCATACTTTTCTACCACTAGTAGTGATTTGCTTCCTGTGAGTGATGGGGGGTCCTTTGCCTTTTCCTCCTATCTCCTTTGGGTCTATTCCAGTGGATGAGCACATGACTACTCCTTCTAAGCAAGAGAGGTTTCATGATCCTATTGTTACATATCAGAGATCACATGCTACATTCAAGATTCCCCCTCCTCCGCCTCCAGCCTCCTCAGCTTAGGTAAGTCCACGGTCTTTAGACACTGACGTTTTGGTGCATGTGATGATACAGGGACAGATGACGACCTTGCAGATGTTGATGCCTAAGTGGACAGTGATCTTCCTATTGCCATTAAGAATGCTCCGAGGTCAAGTACCATGTTGCAGGATATCTACACACAATTGATCTTGGTATAGTTTTTTTCGGGGTTTACTAGAGCCTTGGTCTTCGTTATAGTCCTTGCTTCTTATTAAGAAGCCATGCTTCATCCATAATGGCGTCAGGCCATGGAGATGGTTGCACTTCAGAGCAGAGGCACATGGGAGCTTGTCTCACTTCCACTTGGAGCCAACCTTGTTGGGTGCTGATGGGTCTTTGCACTCAAGTGTCATCCTGATGGCAGCATTGCTAGATACAAGGCCCGCTTGTAGCAAAGGTGTTAACCCAGACTTATGGGGTGGACTTCTTTGACACATCTCTTGTAGTCAGATTGTCGATTGTGCGGATCTTGCTTTCAGCGACAGTACATTATGATTGGCAGTTGCATTTGTAAATCCCTACGAGAGGGGGTGAGATATGCGTGACGTATAAAATGCAGAATAAAAATACACAACAATCTCACAAATGAAGCAATCACACAAGACAAGTAATTTTTAGGTGGAAACCCAAACTGGGTGAAAATCACCACCTAACTCTCTCGAGTTAGGATTTCCCGATCGACAAAGTCGATCAAATCCACTAACGCACTACTTTAACAAGGGCAGTACAACCTCTATTATAGCCATACTACAAGTACGAGGCTAGCATTCCTCAGACCCCTTCTCTTCGCGAGAAGGATTTTGTCCCATGATGGAGACGGGAATTCGCAACGCGAGTACCCAACCAAATAACAAAGAAAGATTACAAAATAACCCTATAGAGTCACAAAGTATGATTCCTAAACTTAGCTACTATAGGTAAAGATTACTTCCCTATGCTGGAAGCGCATCAACCTGACGCCGGTGCGTGAACCACGCGATGGCACCTCGTCGCTCTTGTAATCGCGGAGGGAGAGCGGGAGTGCAGTGAAGCTGAAGCTCTCAAGAGTGTGGACAAGGGTTTGGAGAGCAGCACTTCTAGATGATCTTCTTTTGACATAAGAGATGTGGAAATGTGTTGCTTGGGGGTGTCTTGGTGTATATTTGCAAGGCAAGAGTCCTCTATTTATAGAGGACCTAGGAAGGCTTTGGAAGACCTTAGAAGGCTTCCATAGACGTTAGGGTTGAATCCAAGGTAAAATAGGCCGTAATCAGAATCATTTATGATTCTGACAAGGTTATCAAACGTCTGAAAAATTTGCTTAAGATGTCTGGGAACTAAGTCAGACGTCTGATTCTAGGTGGCTTTCCTTCCTGACTTGGTTCGGACCTAAACAGGGTTCTAGTGTAAGGCCATCAGACGACGTACATGATGTCTGGCATTATGTATGGACGTTTGGAAACCTATTGTACTGTGAGAATGGATTCCCAAGATAGGTTAACGACTAGAAAATCTAACAAAGGTGATTTTGGCTCACAACGAGGCTTAACGGTCACAAATCAGACGTCTGGGGTCCTCTAAGGACATCTGATAGAAGTCTTCCACTAATTGGACATCTGGCACAACCATCAAACATCTTCTAAGACATCTCGATTAAGGTCTGATTGTCTAATTTCATCAGACAGAACCTACAAAGTCCAGCCTAAGTTATTGGTCATTTGAGTCAACAGTCAAACGTCTTAAAAGTCACTATCAGACATCTAATTTCTAGATTAGACGTCTAATTAGGCTGTCAGAGCCCTATTTTAGTTTTCTCAGTTATGTACAGAAAACTTAAGTATCGCAGGGTTGTGCAAGTGTTCCTAGGACTACTTTAAAGGTTCTTTGAGGCTCTTTAACATGTAACCTAAGAAAGATAAAGAGCAACAAAAGAAATATAGACAAATTACAAAGAACAAGAAGGGAAATCTATTATATTCTTCATCTCCTTCATTCTTTAAGCTTTTGCTCCTTGTGAAGCTCCTCTTCTGTCAAGTTCTTCCAATCCGCCATGGAAGCGAGCTCGAGCTCTGTCTAAACATGTCTCAATTTGCAAATATCCTGAAATCTAAGACTTCAAGTGCAAATGTTAAAGAACACGTGTTTTGTTATCATCAAAATAAACGATCGTGGTGTCTAACACTAACAACATCAACTTGATGTAAAGAATACATTCCTCTACGGTGACTTACAGGAGAAAGTGTAGATACAGCAACCACCGGGGTATGAGACACATGAGGAGTGTATGTGTAGGTTAAGGAAGGCTATCTATGGACTTAAGCAGAGTCCACGTGCGTGGTTCCAGAAATTGTCCCAAGTGGTGGAAGCTGATGGTTTTCAGAGGTCATCGGCAAATCATTCCATGTTTGTTTGAAAAACAGGGAAAGGTGTGGTTGTTCTCTTGGTATATGTGGATGACTTAATTGCCACAGGTGATGATGCAGATGGTATAGTGCAGATTAAAGAAAGATTGGCAAGTCAGTTTGTGATGTACTTAGGTCCGTTAAGATATTTTCTAGGGATAGAAGTTGAGTTATATCTCAGAGGAAATATGCATTAGATATTTTACAGGAGGTTAATATGCTTGGGACAAAACTAGTGAACATATCCATGGACCCAAAGGCACATCTCTATGATGCAGAGGCACCTTTAGTAAATAGCAGACAATACAGACAGCTTGTGGGAAAGTTGCTCTACCTCACTATCACCAAACCAGACATTGCATTTGCTATGGGAAGGCTGAGTCAATTCATGGCAAAGCCTACAAAGCAGCACTAGGAGGTTGTTATGATGGTTTTGAGGTATATTAAAAAGGCACCGGGACTTGACCTTCTATTTACTCAAGGTACTTCCATGACTGTGGTGGTGTACTTGAATGCAAACTATGTTGGATGCTTGACAGATAGGAAATCTACAGCTGGATTTTGCAGTTGTGTGGATGGGAATCTAGTGACCTGGAAAAGTAAGAAACAAGCTACGGTTTTTAGATCAAGTGTAAAATCAGAATATAGAGCAATGGCTCAGACAGCTATGGAACTCATGTGGGTGAAATCCTTAGTAAGAGATTTGCATATTCAGGTTACTGGCCCTATGAAAATGAGGTGTGACAATGTAGTTGCCACATACATTACCAACAATCTAATGTTCCATGAAAGAACCAAGTATGTTGAAGTGGATTGTCACTATAGCAGGGACTTGATTCAGAAAAAGGTTTGATATATACAACCCCAGTTGCTACAGAAGATCAGACGGTAGATATTTTTACCAAGTCACTTTCTAAGTCTACTTTTGACTCTTGTTGTTACAAGCTAAGCATAATATATTTATATACTTCAACTTGTGGAGGAGTATAGACTTTGAGTAATATTTTATTTTTTGTTTTATATTTATTTGTAAGGGTGCGTTTGTCACCTTTTGTCTGTCTTGGGGTTAATTTGTAATTTATCATTTTTTCTCTTTCTATATAAAAAAAGGTAGGGTCCTCAGAATAAATAAGGCCTTTCATTTTATCCTACTAAAGAAAAAAAAAAAAGAAATGGATGAAGATATAAAGCATTATCTTTCTTTTTGGCACCACCTCTTTTCTTTTCTTTTATTTTTTTTTTGAGAAGGCACCACCTCTTTTTTGTTTCTTCTAATTTGTTGGATATCTTTGTAAATCCATCAAGCATGGGAGAAAACGAGAAATGGATTTTCTCTTCTCTCATTCACTTTTCATGGTTGCCTATTATTATTTTACTCTGAGGGAGAGCTTTTTCTTATCATATTTACAAAGAAAATCCATTATTTTTGAGATCTTCTGGTGCAAAAGAGCCACTCTTAGGTTCCTACTTAAGTGATGCTCTTCCTTGGTGGCCCCCATTTAAAAGAGACCAACTCAGAGGTTTCCATGCGGGAGAGGTTGACTCTCCAGGTCTCCATCTAGGAGAGGCCTATCATTTAGAGGTTTCTGCATGGAAGAGACAGGCTCTACTTGAATACTCTGACTCTTCTTGGTGATTGGTGTCTTTTTCTGTCTCCACTCTCTGCTTGGAGGAGAAATTGGCTGGAAGATCATTTTCATAATCTCCCGTCTTTAAACTATCCAAAACTTATTCATCTTCTGCACGTTTACCTGATTGTATGTCGGTATATACACATTTTGGTTCTCCCGATCTTTCTTTATGTCAAAATGCCTCTTTTCTACCTCTTGATTGTTGAGATATTTTCTTCACTCCAATCTTCTCACAAGCTTTTTGTGTGAGAGGCTTTAAATTTGGAGATAGAGCTTTTTGCTTATCTCACTGCTTAACCTTGAAGAGACTGATTACTGCTATCTACCTGGAGATAAAGGTGTTGCCTATCTCATTATTCAATGTGAAAAAAACTTGTGGCCCTTGACTCGCTAGTCGAAGCAGCACTCTCTTGGAAGGCATCTTTGACAATAGATCTTTTCAGATTACACTCTTTTGAGGATGTCTTTGACTCATCTTTTTGGTAAATCTCCAGTCTATCTTCTTGATTGCATGAGAATCAGCACTTTGGCCCATGTGCCTGATGAGTATCATGTTAAGTAGTTAAGAGTTCGGTCCCATATCTATCAGGATTAGGATTGAAACTATAAGGGTTTGGGCCTATGTGTAGACCATTGTACTACATTTTCTTCATAAGAATCAATGAATTATTTAGCTTGCCCATAGCTTTTCCCTTCAGGGATTTCCTCATAAGCTTTACCTTCTCATGTTAATATGGTGCTATGCTTTTTACATTTAATTTTTTTAGGTTGATTTGACATTATATTATCCTCTATAGATTACAAAAAGTTATCATGTTTTTTTTTTCTTTAAAGGGAAAGAGCGGTTATCTAAATTGATAACCCCTCAAAAATGTATTACTAAAGAAGGCACGAGGCTATATTACGGATTAGAGCTCCATAAGCTAATCAAAGAAGAAATAGACTAAACAAAATTCTTCACATAAGATTGCTGGTCCCGAAACACAATCACATTCCTCCCCAACCAGATGTCCTACAAAATTGCCAGAGGCCTTGCTCTCTTCTTCTTCATCTTGAAGACATTTCAACCTGCATTCCTGACTTTGCACCTAAACGATCTCCAGAACTCTTCAAAAGTAGTGTGCATCTACCATCCTGCATCAAAGCGGCTCCAAATCCGAGATACAACCTTTTCAAAAAAAATTCCGAGATACAAAGGGGCATTGAAAGAACAAGCGATCATCATCCTCCTCTGCCCCCAAACACAGAGGGCTTTCCGTCTCTACTTTTGGAACCCACCTCGTCCTCCACGCTCTCGTCATGAGCTTGCCTCTCCTAAGCAACTAGGCAAAGATTTTCACCTTAGTGGACAAGCCACCGACCAGACCTAGTTACAGTCTATAATGAACTCAATATCTGCAACCCATTGGCATTCCCCAACCTTCTATAAGCATCATGGATAGAGAAATCTCTCTCTTCCCAGAAGTAAGCATCCCCACCATCCTTCGATTGAAAGCCCTCCAACTCTCACAGAAGAGTCTGAAACTCCACTGTCCTCTAGTTTAATAGGTTTCCCACAAAAGTGGGGCACCAGCAGTTCTCCTAAACATCAGCCACCAAAGCCCCCTAGTATCAGCGAGCACACACAATCTAGGGTACCGATCACATAATCTCCTCTACCTCATCCAATCAACCAGCCAAAACCTAAACAAGCTACTGGAACCAAGCACATGCATAAAAAAATTCCGCACCCTAGGTGCCACCACAGAAAGACTTTAAGGAAGTGGGGGGCACCCTGTGGAGGAGACAATAGCAGGTCCCACCATACCAGGCCACCATAACATGTTTGGAAGATCTTCCCTACAAGACTATCTTCATTCCCAAGCAGTTGGCCAATTCACTTCATCAAGAAACTGTCATTTACTTTTCCCACCTCCCTAAATCCCCAGGACCCCTTCCTTCACAGTTTGCACACCTCCTCCAAGGCGCCTCCTTCTTGCCTGCTCCATAGTTCATCCAAAAGAAATTTCTCATGAAGCCCAAAATGTTATTTCTCTTTTATAGGCGCCTTCAACATAGGCAAAATATGAGGGCATGGATGACAACATTGCCTTGAGTTTCACCAATCTCCCTCCTCAAGAGAGAATCTTGGATGCCCACCCTGCCAACCTTCCTTCTATCCTCTCCACCATGGGGGTCTAGTCGTACATGGGGATCTTCCTATCTGTTAAAGGAAGGCCCAGGTAGGAAATAGGCAAAGCTCCCTCCCGCATGTCCAATGCCAGGCTACATTTGGTGGCCTCATTACCCAGCATTTGGAAAGGGACAAATGTTGGCTTCGAGTATTTTATCTGCAACCTGGATGCCTCCCTAAATAGCCCAGCAAAAGACGCATCCTCGCCTCCATCTCAAAGCCTTCCACAAAGAACAGTGTGTTATCTGCAGATTGAAGCATTGGTATCACAATTCTGTCATCCAAAGGGAATCCTCTAATGAGGCTCCTCTCACATCTCTAACTGACGACCTTGCCAAAGCATTTGCTGCCAAACAAAAAGCATTAGTGCCAAAGGGCAACCCTGGCTGACACCTCTCCTCGGCTAGAAACAGCCACTCGCTGGATTTCCATTGATAAGAACTGCGAAAGATGTTATCGTGATGCATCACTTCATCCATTTAATCCAGATTGGCGGAAAGCCTCTTTTCATCAAGGATGCCCAAAGAAACAACCACTAAACCGAAGTTGTATGACCTTTTGAAATCAACCTTTCACAAAAAGCCATCTTGTTCTTCCTTCTCCAATGTGCCAAGATTTCTGACGCTGCGACAACCATCCAAAATGTTCTTACTTGGATCAAAGGCCATCTGCATCTAGGAGACCACCCCTGTTATCACCCTCCTCAATCTATTCATTAAGACCTTTGCCACAATCAAATAGATGGCGTTGGATAGGGCAATGGATCTAAAATCATCAATGGCTTCTGCCTCCTCCTTCGGTAGCAAAAACAAAAAGAATTTGTTGAGCCTGTTGAATCCAAGGCTTCCCTCCCTGAAATCCACTGACACCTATGTGACATCCTCTTTACGAAGCATCCAAAACTCTTTATAAAAATATACGAGAAGCCATCAAGGCTAGGGCAACCATTTGCATTCAACCCCCATATTGCCTCTCGTACCTCATCCTTCGTGAAAGGCCTTGTTAGGCCCCTAGCCCAATCCTCATTGATTCGTGGCACGCTCGACTCCAACCATCTCCACCTCCTACCCAGCCTCTTCCTTGTGAAATCTCAGTAGAAATTAGTCGCAACTCTGCCAATCGCATCCCTGTCGATGAACTCTGTGCCATTCATTGATATTCTATCAATTTAGTTCCTTCGCCGTCTCCCTGAAGCCACCATGTGGAAAAAGTGTGCATTGTAATCCCTCTCTTTAAGCTACTTCTACCGAGACCTCGTCCTCCACTCCACTTCATCCGTCCAATCCTCCTCCTGGACAACCTGCAGGTGCATCGCTTTGGTTGCCCGATCTTCCTCGGATAGGAGCTCCATATCATCGACTTTGTCCAACCTTGCAATCTCTCCCAATGCCTCACTCTTCTTCCTGTTTTGTTCCTCTTTAATTTGCCTCCTGTACTCCTTGAGAAAAGATCTAAGCTTTCGAAGCTTGGCCTCTATAGTTGTTGTTGCTGAACCACTTGGCCTCAGATCTCCATTTCTCCTCTATCTTTCCCCTGAACCCATCCTTCATTAGCCAATCCCTATCAAATTTGAAGTAGGTCCCATATTGTCTTCCTTCGTTTGACGTCCATGGTACTAGCGGCGTATGATCTGGGAACAACCTTTCCATGGGTTTAACCTCTGCCAAGGGAAAAACCTCCGCCAGCTCCATCGAGGAAAGTTATCATGTTGCATCATTTTTTATTAATGCTGCATGCAATATTTTGATCCATTTGTATTGTAGGTGGGTTTCCATGTTTGGTATTTGTTAGAGAATGTGGGTGATGTGGTCTGTTGGAGTGTGTGGTGGCCTATAAATAGGTGTGTACCCCCCACTTATTCTTTTGAAAAGAAATAGAGAAACACACGCCTATAGGGTACTTCTCCCATGATTTTCTCCCCATTTTCTCGTAAACCCAAGTGTTCATTTCATTTATTTTATATTTTTGATATCATGCTTTTGCATTATTTATACTTGTCAACTTAATATCAGAGCAAGTCGTTCTTGGGTTTTATCTTTTGTCCATATTCGATTCTATTTGTTATTAGGGTTCTATTTGTGCCTTCGATCTCGACAGAGAGGAAAACTCCTCTCACAGATCTGAGATCTGAACCCAAGTTCAAGCTTTGGCGGTGTGGAATCGTGCATCGTGCCTCTTCCTTCGGGCAAAGTTTGCGACTTTCCTTGAGAGGCCGCTGCCCAATCTGGAGGTTTCGAACTGCATGGTTAGGAAGATCGCGGACGAGCTAAGCAGGTGGATCGATGTGGCACTTGGCGTTGCACACAAGATCACACTTGGGAATAACAAGAAGTCCATGCCCCTTTGCTCCCCTCCTCATCGCGCCCTCAGCGGTGGCAAAGTGGCTAACGTCCTCCTGTGGCAGTGGAGGAGCCTCTCTGCGGCCTCCCTGGCGGCGGCGACTACTGCATGGGACTTGCTTGGCCCCGTCGACCACCGCCTTCTCCCTCTTGCCAAGGAGGGTGTCCTTGGCGGACTTGAATCTGGAGATCTGCCAGAAGATGGCATAGTTTCAGGCAATGCCGATGAGATTGGGGCCCTTGATGAGGTTCATGGGCTTCTGCTGTAGGTCCTTGTCGCTGCATGGCGCTGTGGAGATGAGGTCGTCAGAGGAGACGCTGTGCATGATCGTTAGGTAGTCGAAGGTGCGAATGGTGGCGCATGAAGGAAGCAAGAGATCAGCGGTGATGAACTTGACGAAGAGAGTGGTTGAGGTCCCATGCAACCAAGCGAGGAGATTTGGTTTCTTGTCCCTTCCTTTTTTGTTTATGCTCAGGCAATAGTTATTTTTTTATTTCGTTGCCCTTAGAGCTGTGAAGAAAAAGAGGGAGAGAGAGAAAAAGGAGGAGAGGATGATTTTTTCAAAAAATTAAAAAAATGGAAAAGAAGAAAATAATCAAAAAATAAGGAGGGAAAAAGAAAAAAAAATATCAAAAAAAAAAGAGAAAAAAAGGAGGAAAAAATAGAAATTTTCAAAAAAAAATTTTAATGTTTATGAGAAGAGGTGAAAGAGATCTTCTCTAGTATTATCATTTCTTATGTTTATGATTAGTGTTATTTTGATTATTTTTCTTCTCTGTGTTATTTTCTTCTCCCATACAAGTATGAGAGAAAGGGGGAGTGTGGATGCCATTATAGTTACCCTCATTTAAGAGTCTCTTTGTTGCAGTCCCAAGGCACAATGGGTGACATCGGATACTGCTGCAGACTTTTTGGAGTAGCTGATCATCACATGATAAACCAAACTCTAGGAGGCCCAAAGTTTCGAGGTCTCCAAAGAGAGGGAGATCCATTTTCGAAGTCATCAAAGGAAGGGTCCAACCGATTTCTATGTGAAAGATCTAACTTCGAGGTCTTTAGAGAAATATCCACTTTAGGGATACTAAATGGGGAGCCACCAGCATGAGGTCTCCAAAGGAGAGGCCTTTGTTAGAGCCAGCCACGTTTGTCCAGCAGCTCCAGATCTCGCTGATGTGTCGTCATTAGCATACCTGCTTATGAGCAAGAACCAATCGAGAGAGTTGTGTTCTGTTGTGTAGAGTGGGTTTCATTTTTGTACAAGTTGAGCATTCCATGCTCCATCTTAAGGAGGAGTGTTGGAGAATATGGGTTGGTGTTTAGTGCCATGTCTTAAGATGTGGTTTGTTGGTGTGTGGTGGCCTATAAATAGGCGTGTAGCCCCCTCACTTACTCTTTTGAGAAGAAACAGAGACACCCATAGTACGTTTCTTCCGTGGTTTTCTTCTCGCTCTTCGTGAGTGAGGTTTCCATGTAAACCCAAGTGTTCATTTCATTTATTTTATGCTTTTGATATCACTCTTCTGTATTATTTATATTTGTAAACTGAATATTCTCTCTGTTCTTTGGAGATACTAGGAGAACGCCACTTGTCAGTGTTTGCAAACCAGTCATTTAGAGCTTGGTTCTATTCTTTAATTGGTTTGAAAGTTCTTGTCCGTTGCTCCTACAGCATATCCTTGTACAATGCTCAAGGCCCTAGGCTGAGCAGGGAACAATGAGGATGTTAGTCGAGTACTAGGTTCTCCCATTGATTGACCTGCAACAAAACCTATGGCTTCCTCCATTTCAACTTGGCAGGTGTAGGGAAGACTCATGATTTTCCTTTAGTTTAAACATGATTTTCCTCTGTTACTGGATTGGCAAAAACTCGTGTCTTTCAGTTTAGTTTCTTATTTCATGCAGCAAATTGAAGCATTGATATGAAAACATATTTTTCAAACATAAATGTGTTAGTGGGGTTTACACTTCTTAGAATGTCCTTTTTATTTTTAGAAGTAATTCCATGACATGGCACTTTTCTCCGTATTTTGATTTTCGTACAGATTTGCAAAATTGCCATGTATTAGAAACTTCAATGTTAAAATTCCAGGGTGGTTGTTGGCAGTCTGCGTGAGCACACAGACACATGAAATATAACTGCCATGTATACTTTTCTTTGTGGTTTTGAAGGATTTACCTGTCAAGCAGAAGTACCTAGTCACCTTCACTGTGGGATACAACCAGAAAAACAATATTGATGCATGTGTTAAGAAGGTTAGGCAACAAATTTGGTGTATTACATTGGATAAATGAAATTTTTGCATCTGGCATTTGTTGGTATGTTGCCAAATTACAGGCTATTTCAGCTAGACAATCATGATGAACATCCAATAATAAAATTTCCTGGTCCTAAATTAATTCCTGCTTATCAAGATTTTGCAAAATCTGCTGTACAGGTTACTTGATTACTTAATGCAACTTTTGGATGCTTACCAATGCCCAGTAGCCATATCCTTTTCGATTAACAAAAGGACCAACATTTACTAAGCATCCAGTAGTCACATCATGGAAAGCATATATTTTGATGAAGCACTATATAAAAGACATTGCCTGCTAAGGATGCTGGTGTGGTTTCAGTATCCCATTCTGAAGGGAAGTATCTTGAAGGAAACTGTAAGCTATGTAAAAGTATGAGATTAATGTGTTGGGCGACAAGCTCTACAAAAATAGAAATTTTCAGTGCGATGGGAGTTAATCTACACTGTAGATTGGAGATGTTAATCCAACGACGATGTCAACGAGAGCAACAGCAATATTGCTGTTATATAAATTTCAAAGGATTGAAAATATGCATAAGTCTCATACATTTGAATATTGCACACAAATACAAACTCCAACAGAGTAGAAAGATGCTTTCCTCTCAGAAAAAACAAAGTAAAAAGATGACCAGTAGTTTCTTTCAACTAGTACCTGTATGTGTCATGTTTTGTTAATTTTAGTGTGGGATTTTCCAACCCTGCCTCATAGACATTTCCTTTTTTGCATTTGTTTTCCTTCCTCCACCAAACAGAACAGTTATTTATAAGCCCTAAAAAAAGATAAGTCATATATATTTTTTGTTGCTTATTGCTTATTATGCCACTATTCCACCTATTCTCTATATAAGAGAAGCTAGGTTTCTCAAAAAAACAACTTTGAGCATTTTATCTAATACTTCTGATCATTGAGTTATCTGGTGTGGACTAGTTAATAAAGCCCTGTGTCAAAGGGAATCAATCTACGTGGAAATCCATAAAAAAAAGGAGTATAAAAAGAAAGCCAGTAGCCTAGACTTCTATAAAGTATGTTAGTCATTAGTTTCACTTTTCTTCCTCATCAAAACACTCAGTTTAGCAAGTCCCTTTGTGTTCCTAACTATCCTTTATTGTTCTGTACAGTTCTCTGAAAATTTTACTATTGTACTATTTCATTATGATGGACGGACGTCAGAGTGGGATGAATTTGAGTGGTCAAAAAGAGCAATCCATGTCAGTGCAAGGAAACAAACTAAATGGTGAGGAACATAAATATTTATACATTCAAAAAGTTGTTCCTGGCATGAGGTATAGACCTCCCTGTTTAGTTTGTCTTTGGTTATAGGTGGTATGCAAAGCGGTTTCTCCACCCTGATATTGTAGCACCATATGAGTATATATTCATATGGGATGAAGATCTTGGCGTTGAACACTTTAATGCAGAAAAGTGAGCATTGCCTCTATCAGAGCTTCAATTTTCTTCTTTTGTCACTTGGGCGCAATCTACTTGTCCTTCAAATTTAGGTACATCTCTCTTGTCAAGAAACATGGTCTGGAGATCTCCCAGCCTGGATTGGAACCTGATGAAGGGTTAACATGGCAAATGACAAAGAGAAGAGGTGATCGTGAGGTTCACAAGTGAGCTTTATGATAGCCTGTGTATCAGATTTTTCTCTTTAATAAGTTTTTTTCACAGTCAGTTCCTTTATTGATTAAAGCATCTAAATTTTTATAGGGACACTGAAGAGAGACCTGGTTGGTGTGCAGACCCACATTTGCCTCCATGTGCCGCGTAAAAACTGTCTGGTTTGATTTATTAACCATTTTGCATTCTTGGATTTGGAGATCATTTTTTACCCTTCTTTCAACAGATTTGTTGAGATTATGGCCCCTGTCTTTTCACGAGATGCGTGGCGCTGCGTGTGGCATATGATCCAAGTACACAGATTGCAACTGTTCCCTTTTTACTTGGTGCAACATATGTTTGCTAGCCACTATAACTGCTCTTTAATTATTGGTCATTGCAGAATGACTTGGTTCATGGATGGGGACTTGATTTTGCTCTTAGGAAATGTGTCGAGGTGACTGACTCTCGTTCAGCATTTTGTTGATGAACAAATACTAAAAGGGATTATTCTACTTGCAAGAAATTTGGTTTGTTGGAATTGCTATGACCATTGAAGGTTAAAACCTACAACAAACGTAATACTAGCACACTTTGTAACTTTCTATCCAGGACAAAGCACGGTAACTATTTAACATCAATTCATGATCTCATGAAGCTGATTGATTATTATTTCTGTACAGCCAGCCCATGAAAAAATAGGAGTTGTTGATTCTCAGTGGATCGTTCACCAAGTGGTTCCTTCACTTGGGAACCAGGTAAGATCAACTTTTCCTTTCCTTTTCTGTACTTTCACACAACAGGGTTACAGATTGAGATAATTTTTTGCTCCTTTCCATTAATCATTGCAGGGTCAGGCAGAAAATGGAAAGGCTCCATGGGAAGGGGTATGTCAATTTCTTTAGCTACAATTCATTGAGATATAAATGCAGCATCAACTTTGATTGCTACCATAATGAGCCACAATCAATCTCTTCGTTCATGAGTACCTAACCGTTTTTGTCTCGCATTACTCCCTCCAAATAAAACAATGAGTTTTGTGCAATAAGCTTTGCTTTATATTAAATTCTAGGGAGATGCAAGAGACGTTTTAAGTACAGTTCAAATAAGAGGAATATTGAGTAGGTTTACAAGAGATGATTAACTAGCTGGATGAGTTGGGACACAAAATTACCAGGATTTTAAAAGATGATTGTAGCATAAAATACCACCAATTGGAGAGAAGATGAAGAATAATTGCTCGAGAAGGTAGGGTCATGATAAAGTTTACACCTCTAAAGTTGCTTCAGGTTGTGGAAGCGGAGCAAAGAAACTATGTATGGATTTATAAATATTCCACAAAATGTGGTAAAAATAATGCAAGGATGTAGAAGCTAGAATTTTACAACATCAAAGATCCCAAGCGAAGAAAATGCAACTGTACTTGAAGATGTTTCAACCTGTTGTCGATTAACTGTTGATAGTTATCTTGTGCGGTCAGGGAAGGAGGGCAACTTTTGGAACAGTTAGTTCGATGCATTGAGGGATGAATGCATCCTCTGCAGTTGATTTAGCTTTAGGGTTTGGGGGATGAGTAGTGAGCTTGCAAAATACATACTGTGGGGTAAAGTTTCCCCCCTATAAGCCATCCTATTGGCATAAAATCTTCCCTTGAGCTAACTTCTAGACCCTATCTGTTCTTGGAGATTTTGGATGAACCTACTGTATACGGTTTTTTTTCCATTTCTACGAATCATACACAGCCGATTCACCATTCGGAAAAGATTTCTGCTTTTGTTAATTCATTCATCTCCTTTTGAGTCGTCGGCTAATTGCTAGTTGTGCTTCAGGTGAGAGAGCGGTGCAGAGAGGAATGGGCAATGTTCCGATCTCGAATTGCAGATGCTGAGCGGAGTTATTACAAGGAAATGGGGAGCAGCCCACCAAATACTACATCTAGTCAGAAAAAGTAGTCTACTTTTTCCACCACAAGTTTATATTACACTATTAGTGTATCTATTCTTATAAATCAGTTTTTGATTATGTACTTAGATTGAAGTCATACTGGGCCATTGTATATTTTATCCCAAATTATCAATTCTCTATCTGCCTTTGTCCTTGCCATGATTGGGTCGGGTTGTTCATGCGATACTCTTTTTTTGTCTTGACGTTCTTGTCCTGTCATTTTGCTCGGTCCAAAATTGTCACAGTGATGCAAGGAGAAGGTACTTGCTTAAGGTATATAATTCGAGATCAGTGAAGATTTGGAAAGTAGAGAGATCCATATTGAACCTAAATGAAAATGACTTGAAAGTCTTTTTCTGAGGGGAAAGACTTGTCCTTGGATACTAACTCAAGAAGATTAGGGAAAGAAGAAAAAATAGAGGACTGAATTGAGGTAATCTAGCAATTCTGGCATTTTTGTTTACCTTGAGATATACTGTATTCAAGGTTAAGTGCATCAATGTTATCTATATCATCTTCCTTTGCTTTAGCATCTAAAACCTCATTCTGGTCTTTCTTTGGCTTCCCAATCACCACAAGGTGGTTGGTAATCTTCCCGATTACATTAAGCTTTTTCCCATCAAAGTGAGCTTCCTCCATGGCGAGGTTGTCATTAGTAGAATCACAATGGTAGCATCGTTGTAATCGGAATCAACGGCATCAGTAGTCATCAAGGAACGAATATCTTTGGTGCCTGCTCTTTTTCCTCCCTTTTCATTTCATGCTTTCCGTAACTTTCCAATTAAATTACTGTGGATTGATCCTTAATTGACTTATTTCACCACATGACTCTGAATAATTGCATAACGACTTCTTTGTACAAACTTCATATGTATATATTTATCTTCTTTTGTCAATCTACACAAATATTGTTATATAATGAGTCTGAAAACCATTGCATTGCAACCCATCACAACCTACCCTTAATTAACGAAACCTGTCACCGCTTCCCTCGCCCAACTACTCAGTAGTTTCCCCACATCATGACTTACATCAATACAGCGACCCTCAGCTTACCGTCCCAACCATTGTCCTCTATCGGTAACTAATATTCATTCTCAAGTTAAAGGATGGTAGTGATCATGGATCATTACATAAATTTGACATTACATAGTTTTGACCAATAGATCACAATAAAATTTTCTTTATGGGAAGGGTAAATAAGGTGAACTTGGGATTTGAAACTTCTAGATGCCTAAGAAAAGGCTTTATCATTCTACCAATCCTTCGTGGTGATTGCAGTTAAATTGATATGGATAGTTAAGTGAGGAATGTGCTTTGCTGAATAATTGATTTAAAGTTTCAGTGATGCAATGTATTATAAGAAAATTTTCTTTTGCTTTTTTATTTTATTTAGAACGAATAAAAGTAACTATGTTTGATAGTTTATTTTTTTACATGTGCTTATCCACTTATATTGATCTAAGGATGCTCCTAACAGACAAGATGATGAGGATAAATAATGCGTTCACATTTAATGTACAAGTAAGTGGAGCATTTCAAGTAGAGGGAAAGAGAGGGAGCTGGGGAAAGGATGATTAAGGGGAAAGGAAGAGAGTGCACGTGGGGAAGAAGGGAGTGAGAAGGTGTGTTTTGCAGCATGGGGTTGAGGGAAGGTGTTGGTGGGGATTTCAAGGCACGTGATGAATAGAGTCCTGTGAGTGTTCTCCCATCTTTTCTTCTTTTTAATTTTTTTTTTTGTTATGTTTCTTTTGAAAAATTATTAACCTAATTCTTAGTTTGGTCCTTAAAGGGTCTATTGAAAAAAAAATCAACTTTTGAAAAGTTAAGTCAACTCTTCTTTACTCTACGTTAAGGGTGGAATATGGATTATTTTCTACATTTACTCCGATGCCCCTGTGCCAACTCTTCTTTATTGGTTCACACAAAGCATAATACAATTTAATGATAATTTTGTTCAATGAAATAATTATTACTATAAAATTTCTTAAACAATGCATCACTTTTTTACATGTTTCTCATTTTCATTCTTCAAATCAAATGCTACAATTCCTTCAAATGAAGAAAAATGATAACTTATTCCTCAAAAGACTAATTCAATGTAGCCTTCCTTTAAGATCCATTCCTGGAACCAAACTAGCCCATGTGGGGATCATGTCTAAAACGAGTTGTGCCAATGTAATGGTAGCATACCAATAGGTTAAGTTGGTAATACAAGGATCGGATTCTTGCTGGGTGTACACAAATTTTGATAGGTGCAATTTGGGGGAGTGATTGGAGCGTTGGATATCACAGGATAAATGGAGGGGGACGCAAGGTCCTCCTGCCCTTCCCCATTGTGGATGGGAAACACCAACAACCACAGGGAAGGAATAGATAGTTAAGAAGGCAACTTCTGCATGCTGCTTTCGTTTTCCATTTCTTTACATATATAGGGATGAGTAAAAAAAAGAAGAGGGAACAACCAGCCCTTTTCCAAGTAGGACAAGACTGCGTGCATCATTCTCGGCGGACTAGCCACAAAAAGATATAGAATTAAAAGACAAAGGAATAAAAGATAACGAAAGATAATGGATCACGTGTGTGCCAGCACGTTTCCTTGAGATCTACGTAGACCCTTGCCAATTGCAACCATCCACGACGTGGTGCATCCATCAACTCCCACCCCCTCCCCAGTGGGAAAGCCCATCATCCTAAAGGTCCCATATCAAGTACCAACGGCACAAGTCAGGATAATCTTCCCAAGTAGCAGTAAATCCCCTCAACCCACAGTACCAAAACTTCGGAGGCGTTGCGGTCCCTGCGCTTCAACTATTCATCGCTCGAGAATGCGATTGGGAAACCGAACCTCCACGTCACGTGGTGGCCATTTTGGTGGGAGGTTGCAATGGGTGAATCCGGGTGCCCTCTACAAGGCGGAGCTCGTATGTAACCTCCCCGATGTGTCGAACAACCGGAAAAGGTTCGTAGTAGTAGTGGGACAGTCGGTGATGTCGCCTCGATCACAAGGCAGACGGTTGAAAGGAGGGAAGGTGCGAGTACACAAGTTGATCAGTTATCATGTAATTGGACATGGCGGTGGCAACAGTCAATGAGGGACCGCACACGATGTTGTGCACATTTGAGGTGGCCCTTGAGCTCCGAGAGGATTACGTTCCACGCACACAAATTGTTGGCCACTTTCTAGGATTGGGTCTCGCCTCACGTATTAGGTGGCAATGGTTGGCGGGGGTTGGTTGTAGATTGCCTCGAAGGGCATGAGGCCGACAGCAAAGTGCCAGCTAGTGGTGAAGGAGTATTTTTCCCATGCCAACCAACGTATCTGTGAGTGCAGATGCTCACTACAAAAGCACTTGAGGTAGGCATTGAGGCTACGGTTGACAACCCTCGTCTGGTTGTCACTCTGGGGTTGGTAAGAGGAAGTGTATGTGCCTTGGAGCTTGACACTATTAGAAAAATATGATAGGACATTGATTTTTTTTTGTCAATTAATAAAATCGATGGTAATATTGTTTTTACCGTCGATTATTAAAATAAGCGACGGTGAAGGTCTGTATTCAACCAATCATCGGTTTAAGAAAAGCGATTGGATGCGCGGTTGTCATTAATATTCGTCGTTGTTGTAGTAAGTGACGGTAAATATTTTTTTACCGTCGGTTGATAGAATACGTGACGGCAAATATATTTTTACCATCGGTTAGAGTAGTAAGCGACGGCAAAGGAGTAGTGTACAATTGTGTACCCCTCCCCTCCTCACTAACTCCTCGAAAAGCGATGGAGTTTTAATTGTGTTTTTGCCTTCATTTGTTTAGAGAAGCGATGGCGAATGTATTTTTATCTTTTCAGACGTCCGGACATATTGTCAGATATTCGGCCTGTCATCTGGGCAACTTATCCTAGAATCTTGTTTTGATCTTGTGAAAACAAGAAGGAAAGCATCTTAGGATTAGACGCTTGACATTTATCCCAGACATCTTATAATTGAAGCTTTGTCGTCGTTTAGAGGAAGAAGCGACGGTGAAAGGTTGGTTAAATTTTCAGCCCAAATTTAGGCGCGTAGGAGGGATTTAATTGATCCTTTATCGTCGATTTCTGACATAACCGACGGTACAGATCTGTTCATCATACTTATGCACAAGGTCCTCTCCTCGCACAACTCACAAAACCCTCGCCGCTCGTCTCCTTATCCTCCTCGACGACCGCCCTCCTTCGTCTGCGCATCGCTCCTCACCCTCTGTCAATTGCCAGCGCTCCTCCTCCTCAGGTAGCTCCTCGTCGCCCCGTCCTCCTCCTCCTCCTGCTCCTCCTATCGACGTTGTCCTCTCCGCCTTGTTAAGACCCGTGATTTTTTAGCCTTTTAAGACGTCTGGACTGTCAGTCAGATGTCTGGTTAAACGTCTGACACCTTTCTAGATGTCTGGAAATCAAAATTTTTAGGTACGAACTCGCGTTTACGTGCGAGCTACTCACAGACAGTACCCCCTCTCTCTTTTCTTCCCTTCTCTCTCCCTCCACCCTCCAACGAACCCTAACCCACCTCTTTATAACCCCCCTTCCTCCTCTCTCGTTCTCCCCACTCCAGCCACTTCTTCTCTTCCTCACCACCCCAGCGCGAGTGAGAGAGCGCGAGAGTGGCGACGAGGAGGAGCAGTGTGAGGAGAGGAGGAGGAGTCGAGCTCGCGAGCTCGTGTGGGAGCTTACCAGAGGGCGCACGGTCGGAGCGGCACATGCGAGAAGAGGAGTGTGTCGAGGGAGTCCTCCCCGACACTGCTACAGCTGGAGCTGCAGGCGAGGAGGCGAGCTGCGGCCACGGGCGGCGAGAGTTAGCGGGAGCAAGTTTTGGTTTTGGGTTTTTCCCAGAGTTAGACGTCTGGAGTGACGTCCAGACGACGGAGCAAACATCTGGAGGTGGTTCCAGACGTCTGAGGAGAGAGCTTCGCGCAGGTACATTTCCTTTGCGGATATGGCCATGCAGGCCGCTCCGCAGGAACACTTTGTGTGCCTATTTTGAGGAGATTTGGTGGTTGCGTGCATGATTTGCTTTGGAAAGGCGCGGGACACGCCCTCCCATGCATTTCAGATGTCTGGGAAGCTTACTAGATGATTGGAAGCACTTTTAGACGTCTAAAGAGGTGGTCGGACGTCTGGAGCTAGGTCCAGATGGTTCAGAAGAGTTCCTGGACGTCTGAGGACGACGCAGAGCTTAAGGTGCATTTCTGGACACTTTTAAGACGTCTGAAAGTTGTTCCAAACATCTGATTTGAGTCAGTAAACCTATTTTTGACCCGTTTAGGGTCCGTTTGAGGTTCATTTTACGCAAACAAGATACCGGTGTTTTCCTTGCGAGTTCCTCTACTTGTTATAAAGTTTTCTATACTGTTCTGAATGTTCCATTGTGATTGTTTCTTATTATAGGACTTCATTCCGTTGCAGGTTCGGGACTTGCTGAGGCACGTGAGCCTGTTTTCAAGCCCTCAATACTCCTGGGTTGACTGGTAGAGTGGCTTTCCCTAAATTAATTATAACCCTGAATGCATGTGTGGAATGAATGATTAGAACCTAGGATATGGCATGAATCCTAGGATGAGAAATACTTGAAATGTCTGTATTGTGTGATTGAATTGCAGCCTTGAATGAGTAGATAGGAATGTTAACAACTGCCTGTAAATGAACAAAAGCTGCTTGTGATATATGAATTACTTATGCTAATTAACAGTTGCGTGTGACTTTCCTGTTGCATATGTTAAATGATATAATACAAGCTGCATGTGTATAATTTGAGAATGGTAATGTGAATGATAGAAATACGAGCTGCATGTGTATAACCTGAGAATGGAAATGTGAATGGTAAAAAGACGAGCTACATGTGTAGAACCTGAGAATGGAAATAAAAATGATGAAACCTGGTATGGAATGGCATGAGGAATATGAGCATGAACCCTACGGGGAAATGGGAGTAGAGCTCTTGGAAATAAGTAAGTGGATCTAGCAATGCGTTGGGAAGTGTGCTGGCCCTTGAGTACGTGGTACCAAGGGGAGCGTGTGTTACCTCTTAGTGTAAAGGGGAGCTTGTCGCCTTCGGGTTGAGACTCGGGGTGGGTTTGGCCACTTTGCACCGACTCCGTGGCCCTCGTGTACATTGTACCGGGGAGAGCTACTAGTGTAGGGAGAGAGCTAGCCACCCCACGGGGCCTAGGTTTCAGCTAGCCGCCCTACACCGACTTGTTAGGCCCAATAGGGAAACTAAGGTAGTCAGGCGAGGGTGCGCGGATTGTGGAGGGGCGAGACCCCTGTTTGGTTCTTAGGGGCTAGACCCCTATTACTAAGAGGGCTAGGCCCTATACTATTCCGTGTTGTACTTGGGCGCACCCATTAGCGGAAACGACTGACCGCGTGCCAGTGCGGGGTAGCTACCTGTGCGCTTATCGCGCGTGCCGTAGTCACCGTTATGTCTGTCCGTGACCTTGGGGTGGTTGACTGGGTGTAGGATCACCACAGGAGGCTCTCCCGGCCAGGAGAGCACCATGTGTGCCTTCTACTCTTTGGAAAAGACTGCAATCAAGATCGTTCCCATGAGGAACATTCGAGATCAAGAAAGAGATAAACCAATGGGTGAAAAAGGAATAACTTGTAAATTAAAGAAATTGGAATAGCTAGTTTACCTGTTAGCTTACTGCTTTAGTTAGTTGGTTACCAATCTACTCAGCGTTCGCTGACTTTGTGTACTCATAACCCTTTTCAGGTCCAATTGTTGAGCAGCCCGAGTCTATGGTTGCAGAGGGTGCTAGGCCCAGTAGAGTCTAGTAGCTATAGCTTCTTTGTTGTACTTCTTTTGTAGTAGTGAGTTTAGACTCTTGTACCTTTATGTTCTGTACCTTTACGTTTCTGTACTTTTATGTTCCTGTACTTTGTTACTTTTCTACTGTTGTGGTGGTGATATATACTGTAGCAGCTTTTACTTCTTTACTACTGTACCTTTTTACTGTTAGTTGCTTAGCATAGTGAATGTGGTTTACTTTCCTACTTTTTTGTTACTTTCTTGTTGGACGACTGGGTCTTGTGATTAGTCGAGTCGAGCCGGTCTCCGGTCCTATAGGGATTCAGAAACTGGGTCGTAACACGCCCCAACCCTTCTTATCGTCCCTCCTCCTCCCTAACCCCCTCCTTCTCTTCTTCCTCCCTAACCCCTCCTGCCAGCCTCCTCCTCCACCCTTACCCCCTCCTACCGACCGCCTCCTCCACCCTACCCCCCTCTTGCCGCCCCTCCTCCTCCTCCTTGCCACCCTCCTCCTCCTCCTTGCCACCCTCCTCATCTTGCAGGGAACGCCCCTGCCCTCCTCCTCCGCCTGCCATCCCCCTCCTCCTCCTCTTGCTATTGTGCCTTCCCCCATCGTCTTCTCCTTCTTACTTCCACCCTCCCCTTCATCCCCTTCTCATCTTACTTTCCTTATATCAAATTAATATATTAAGTTATTAATAACATAATGATTTATTATTTAATTTATTGTGTGTTATTGAATTTACAGATTGTTGGTGACGGTCATGCTCGGTCACGCTCAGAGGTTGTAGTACATCGGAGGCATAATTTCATTTTTTAAATTTATTTTTATGATATTTTAGAACTATATTAGATATGGAGTGTGCCCACATAATGTCATTTATGTGAATGTATGGTGGGGTGTTCCCACATAATGTCGTTTGTTTGAATGTATGGTAGGGTGTGCCCACTTTTATGCACTTTTATGTTTTTGTGTGATGCACTGTTATTGTAGGGTGTGCCCATTTTTATTATGTCTGTTATTTTGATATGCAGGTTTATGAAAAAACTTAAAATTTAAGGAAAAACTCTGCTAAAATTTTTAAAATTCTTTAATGTTAAATGTATTGGTTGGTTGGGGATTTAGGGTTAGATTAGACTTTAGTTAGGTTATGTTAGGATTTGGTTAGGTTATGTGCACATCCTTAGGTTTCCACTACGCCGTGCACCTCTCGCACCACCATCCTTGTCGCGAAGGGGATCTCTTCCGCCATTGCCGTCTCGCGAGTTATTGTTGAGGTGGACGGTGGGGTGGAAGGCATCGAGGCGGATGTCATCGTCGTGTGGGGAGGGGAAGGGAATGGGGGAAAGGGAGGGAGAGGAATTGGAGCTCGGTGGAGATGTCAAAGGAGAAGGAGGGCGAGTTAGAGAGGGAGAGGCGTGAACATGTTAGCGCTATGATGTCAAGGAGAGATGCCTGTGAGAGCCTCCTCTCCAGTTGTTTCCCTTCTCTGCTGCAAGTCGTTATACTTTATCAGCTACGCTCTCAAGTGCCGCAATCTACCAACTAAAGCCCTCTTGGTGGGGGTGGTGGAGTGGTCGCCCTTAAGCTTGCAGAGGAGAGCAGTAGAGTCGATGGTAGAGAAAGGACGTGCTCTAAGAGGGAAATGACAATGGTGATGAGGATGGAGAGGAGGCAGTTGGGTCGGAGGAGGGGTGGTGCTGGTGGGAGGAGTCGCTGCTGCTGGGGGCGTGGGGGAGGGGTCGAAGGGTGAAGGTGTCCCTATTAGGGCTCTAGTGAGGGGCTGGGTGGGAGGGGCAGAGGAGGGAGGTCTGAGGGGGGATGGGGGTGAAGGGGCAGTGATGGAAGTTGCCCTCGTAGTTGTCAATCTAGGTAGTGCTTTCTTCCATTTTTCTTGGACTAGGTCCTTAAAGCTCGATTCTGTAAGCCATGATTTTTCAAATTTAAAGTAAATGGACACCTACAAGCATTTGAGATGTTAATCTAAAAAAACTAAGCGCAAAAAATCTATTTCATGTGTATGATTAATCAAAACCAGTTGCAATCTCCAATCAAATTAATTCAAAGTTCATTTAGAAACTCCATCTGAGCTTTTGAACCATTTTTGAATCTTAATCAACACTTAACCATTTAAACAAATGCTTGAAATCCATAAATCACCTCTGACCTAGGTGATGAAAGTGTTCATCCCAGATCTGATTCAAAGCAGTAAATCTCCATTCTAACTTGTCACAAATAATCTATGATATATCTAGAATTCAAGGGGTCATGGGGTAGCATTGTTGGTGCGCCTGCTCCCTATAAGGTGTTCCCTGTGTGGGGTGCGTAGGTTTGATCTCCCGTGGCATGCCCAGACGCGCATAACGATCTCATAGGGGGATGCATCGCTGATGCTATCCGCGCCTTGACTCGACACTGGAGAGTGGGCATGGCTAAGATCATGGAGGCACTTCGTGGCAAGTGAGAAATTCGAGGACCCTTGGGGGGGGGTCTAAAGATTTCGCCCTACCAGGAGATGGTGACGTAATAATTGCGGAAATAAATAATAAACAATCTCACAAAAAGACAATCGCACAAAGTACACAAGAATTTTTAGATGGAAACCCAAACCGGGTGAAAACCACCACCTAACCCTCTCGAGTTAAGATTTTTCGATCAACCAAGTTGATCAAAATCCACTAAACCGAATCACTTTAAACGAGGGTGATTCAACCTCAATACAACCACGCTACTTAAATGAGGGTAGCGTACCTCAACCCCTTCTCTCCACGAGAAGGATTTTGTCTCGCGAAGGAGACGGGAATTCGCAAAGCGAATACCCAACCAAATAACAAAGATAAAATAAACAAGTAATCCTATAGAGCCAACAAAGTAATTTTAAACCTAGCTTCTATTGGAATTAGGAAACTCCCCTTTGCAAGGAGTGCGTCGAGTTGATGACGCGATGCGTGAGCCACGCGACGGCGCAACTTCGCTCTCGTGAACTACGACGGGAGAGCGGGTGCGCGAAGCTTGATGCTCTCAAGATGAATGGAACTAGAGCTTGGAGAGCAAGGGCTTCTCTTGGACACAAAAGAGTGGAACAAAGTTGCTTAGGTGTGTCTTGTGTTTCTCTTGGTATGTTGTGTCTTGGTGTTTCTTGGTGTGTGTTGGTGTGTAAAGGCTCCCCTCTATTTATAGAGGCCTTAGGAAGGCTTTAGAAGGCTTAGGAAAGGTTCTACAGCCGTTGGGTGCAAAGTCCAAGAGAATCAGGCCGAAATCAGGACAATGATTACACTTGACAGGGTAATCAGACGTCTAATTCTGGCATCAGACGTCTGGAAGACCACTTTAAGACGTCTGATTTAAATGTCAGACGTCTGATTTTGGGCGGGTCTCTTCCTGACTTGGATCAGATCTAAACAGGGTTCTAGTGCAAGTCCATCAGATGACATATAGGACGTCTGGCACTATGTCTGGACGTCTGTAAACCTACTTTTTCTGTGGAAATGGATTTCCAAACGTTGCAACGGCTAGAAAATATCTGAGAAGAGATTTTGGATCAGCCGAGGCAAAACAGTCAATTATCAGACATCTGGACAGTCTTATGGACGTCTGGTAAGGCTCTAACGGTCATATTCTTGAGTGTTTGCTAAGCCAGCTAACGGTCCACTAATTGGACGTCTGGCAAAGTCATCAGACGTCTCCTAAGACGTCTGGTCTAAGGTCTGGACGTCTGATTTCACCAGACAGAACTAACTATGTCCAGCCTAATAGTTATCAGACGTCTGAATCAACAGTCAGACGTCTTAAAACACTTTATCAGACGTCTGATTTGGGAATTAGACGTCTGGAAGTGCTATTTAAACCCTATATTGGTTTTCTAAGTTCTCTACAGAAAACCTAAGTATCCTAGGGTTGTGCAGGTGTTCCTAGGACTACTGTTAGGGTACTTTGAGGCTCTTTAACAAAAATCTAAGTAACAAAAATAAAGAGCAACAAAAGAAACGAAAAATACAATGAGTACAAGAGAAGGAAATCTATCCTATTCTTCATCTCCTTCCTTCTTTAATATATCGCTCCTCGCGAATCTCTTCTGCTCTCCATCAAGCTCCTCCAATCCGTCCTGGATGCGAGCTCGAATTCCGTCTAAACACGTCTACATTTGCAATTGACCTGAAATCTAAGACTCCAAGTGCAAATGTTAAATAACATGTGTTTTGTTATCATCAAAACAAATGATTGTGGTGCTCTAGCACCAACAGGGTCTCCCCCCTCCCTCCCCTTTTTATACATATCCAGAATTCAATCCAACTTATATTAGGAATCTTTAGATCCCAGAAATCCTAATCGATCCCCCTCCTTACGCTATAGACAACCTGAAGGAGGAAAATCACATTAGGTATCAAAATCAACTCAAAACCAATCATAGACCTTTATTCAAATCTCTTAAGCAATGTTCAAACACTGATAGACAAATTAAAGCAACTTTCAAATGCTCAAACTGTCACCCAGGAAGGCATTTGATCTTATGTTCATATAATTTATAGTTCTAAAGCTACATTGTCCACTTTATAGTTCTATTTAATTTATTGTACATTTATTTTTAGCATTTAATAAAAATAATTTTATTTCTTATCAAATAATTACTTATGTTTATGTCAATTTCTTTGCAATTATGAGTATTATTTTAGATGCACACACTTGCAAAGAAGATATATGCACGCGAGGCCAAACATTAGGTATTATAACCCATAGGGTAAAAGTCCTCCAAGTCAAATTGTGTCCAAATTACTTGTCGTCGAGAGTTGTGATAATGTTATACGGATAATGCAGGAAGTGTATGTATACCTCACTTACATGCATGATGTATTGTCTTTGTAGCAAGTCATAAGACTCGATCAACTTTTGTTTGGTGAAATACCGAACTAAAGAAGGTCCTTAAATATTTGATCACAACTTAATTTTGCTCGTTACGTGTAACCTTGTGAGGTGAAATTTTAGTTGCTTCTTCTTGCTCTTCTCTGGTATACCAACAAATTTTATCTAGTTTCCTGTGGTGCCTTCAATTGGGTGTTAAAGAAAATCTCGCTAAGGTTAGTATTTGGGAGATGCTGTCGAAATTTCACCGCAGTAAGGTTACATGTAACGAGTAAACCTAAGTTGTGATTAAATCTTTGAGGATGGGCTATAAAGTGAAAATCTTAATCAAGATATACATCATTCAATCATTTCCCTTCCTAATAAGTGATTTGTTTACATTAAATTTTATATTACAATGGATATATCTTGGATTGGATTGCAGGGTTCATATTATAGCAGATATAAGGATGGAATAATTTCATTCTTGGATTGGGCCTTTGATGACGATAGGAAAATATTTAGGCTAGGAGGTCAATTTGAGAATATCTTCTACCTATGCAGAAGATGTTTGAATGGTTCCTTGTATGATCATAATACTGTGCTCAAGCACTTGATTTGTAATGGGCGGTGGCAGCATTACACTACTTGGGTAGTTCATAAAGAGGAGTTGACTGAGAAAGTTATAAACAATGACAACACTGTTGACGAAGAGATCGACGAGGAAATTGGTGATAGCGGAGGTGAAGAAATATATGACATGTTAAACGAGATAAGAGAAGGAGAGGATATAAATATAGATGAGAAAGATCCGTTCAATTGTGATTCGTTCTATGATGCTGTTAAGGCGGTTGAGGATCCTATTGTTCCCAGTGTTACGAAAATGTCAAAGTTATCATTTTTGTTGAAAATATTTCAACTGAAGGTTATGAATAGAGTTAGTGCTAAATTCATATAAGAAATACTTAAGTTTATTGCTGAGCTGTTAAATAATCCTAATGGTTTTCCGATTTCATGGTATGAGACAAGGAAAAAGATTCGTAAGCTTAGTTTGGACTATCAGATGATCAATGCATGTCCAAATGACTGCATTCTTTTCAGAAATGAATTCGCAAACTTGAATAACTGTCCCGAATGTGAACTTGAGAGATATAAGGAAAGTTAAAATGAAAGTAAGAGGAAACAACCTCAGAAGGTTTTGTCGTTACTTCCCACTGACACGTAGGCTTCACGCCTTTTTATATCAAGTAAAACTACACGGTTGATGACATAGCACCATGATTGTAAATATCAAGATGGAAGAATACGTCATCCTATTAATTCAGATGAGTGGAAGAGATTTGACAAAAGAGACAATTCATTTGCTTTAGAAGCAAGGAACGTGCGGTTGGGTTCTACAAGCGATGGATTCAATCCATTTAAAAGTATGTACCCATTGTACTCTATATAGCCAGTGGTAATGGTCACTTATAACTTTCATCCCTGATTGTATACGAGATCGTCATTCATGATGCTAACCCTATTAATTCTCGATCCAAAACAACCAGGAAATGCAATAGATATTTATCTCCAACTATTAATCGATGAATGTTGATGTGACGAGATTGTGTTTTTAAAAGATGTCACGTTGTAGTATAGATGAAATCACCGCGAAAATAAATAACAATTTATAACTCGAAAATCAAAGTATCCAAGGTCGAACACAGGGAGCAATTGGGTATTTAAAAACTTAAGAGCATAACTCTCAATTTAATAAAAAGCAATAATCAATTCAATCAAAATTGAGAAGTAATGTCAATGTAGAAGTAATGTCCAAAAATTAGACATCTGATGAAAAATCAGACATCTTAAAAAGTTTTCCTACAATGCTTAATTTGTGATATTTGGCCTTCTCTTTCTCTCTTCTTTCTTTTTTTTCTCTCTGCGGCTATGCTTCTTCTGCCTTCTTTGGCTTCTTCTTCTTCTTTTCTTCTTTGTCTCTCCTTGCCTTTTTCTTCTGCTTGGCCACTCCTGCTTCTCTTCTTCTTCAACCCTTGCCTTCTTTGGCATCATCTTCTTCTTTCTCTTCTTTCTTCTTCTGCGGCTAAGTCCCTACTTGGCTTTCGCTTCCTTTACCTTCAGCAGCTACCTTCCTCTTCTTTTCTTCCTCTGCCGCTCCTCTGCTACAATGCTTCTCTTTTCTTCTTCTTCTCTGCCTCTGTCTGTCTTCTTCTTCCTTCTCTCTCTTCTTCTGTAACTAAGTCCTTCTTCAACTTTGGCCTCCTTCTTCAGCCACGTCTTCCTCTTCCTTCTTCTCTCTTTAGCAGCTGCCTCCTTGTTCTCCTCCTCCTTCCTTTCCTTGCATAGCATAGCAAAACCTACCCCTACCCTCCCTGTGCCTCTCACTCTCTATTTCTCTCTTAGGAATGCTCTCCCAGAGCCGGGTAATCGGGTTGGGTTCGCGTGCCCGGGTCCAGGCGCACTGGCGTGGTGTAGTGCACGAGGAGTGCTAGGTCCAGGTAATCGGGTTGGGTGCCAGGTCCGTGGGGGCAGGGATCGCGGACGAGACGTGAGCGAGTGAGGACGAGGGACCTCACCTCGTGTCATGTGGAGGCGATGAGATTAAAACACAAAAACAATATAAACGATGCCACTCACCCCTGAGTTTATGAGGTGGGACTAAATGTCCCACCCGCTTTGCTTGCACTCGCAGGAGGAAAGTCCTGCACAATTGGAGCAGCTGTGGAGTGCTTTGGCTTTGGTAGATGGCTGATGATGTTCACGGAGTAACGCCGCGCACCTGGAACCTGATCTCCTGGAGCGGGGCCACCTGAAGCAAGGCTGCGATCAAGTTCGCTTCCTCTCCAATGGCGGCGGAGGGCCGAACCTGAAACACACACACACGGCATCGCAACCCTGTCAAACAACGTGGGAAGCTTCGTCGTGTCACGGCGAAGGTGTGGCGGTGGTTGGCTGGCTGCAGGGCGGCCTAAGCATGCGTGCCTAGGTCGCTCTCTGGCCGTGAAGGTGGGTTAGGTCGGTGGGTGTTTGTGGAGGTGTTGGTGGTTGATGGAGGTGTGGATGGTGATCAGTGGGTGATGGCGAAGGTGATGAGGTCGGTGGCGAGGAGTGTGGAGTGGGGGAATGACGGATTTGCCTCACCGGTGGTCGGTCGGAGGTGAGGGAGATGAAGGTGGACTGCGAAAGTCGAGAGGCGGTTTATGAAATAAAATGAGGGAAAATGATGAGTAGGAGGAGAGAAACTTATCTGTGGGTATTGGGACGAAGGGGAGGTAGAGGAGACGAGTGGCGTGTACGTGCCGTCGTCGAGGAAGATAACCCTGAGGAGGAGATGACGGCGACGAGGAGGTCAGACAGGTGTGCGCTGGTGCGGCACAACACGGAGGAATGAGACGAAGGTAACCCTGCCACTGGTATGGTGGCAGAGCGACGAAAGGAGGGTGAGAAGATCGTCGAAGCTTGCGGGCATTTGACCGGAGACAAGGAGGGAGGAAATTGGGAGGGTATCTGGGGCCAAATCAATCTTGGAAGAAGCGGCTGGACCTGAAGCTTCTTTTATAGGCATAGGTAGAGGGCCTTGTGCTTGGAAGGCAAGCTTCCAAGTGCAAGACTCTCGCTGGAGGTTGCCGTGGGTATGATACCCATGCCTCTCGAGCGTTCGCATGAGAGGTATGGTGCGAATCAGGGCTTGGGAAGTTGCTCAGATGGTAGGGGATTTCTCAGAGGACCCCCCTTTCAAATCTAAGAGCAGCTCCCTGGGGAAGCGAGGAGAAATCCTCCTCGAAAGTTCGCCTGAGGTATGGGTCCTCTGCTGCAATGGTAGAGGGATCGGAATGTAGAAAGTGATGAGAAGATAGGGGGTCTATGCAAGGATTTTCAAAAGTTAGGGATCAAAATGTAATTGGGTGAATTATTTTACAAAGTAGGTCAAGATGATCTTCCCTTAGCTCCAAATTTTGGTACAAACGTAATTTTGACCTAAGGAATTCAATGGTGAAGTTGAATTTTAAGTTTGACCATATTTGACTGGAAATTTTGTACAAAAACCCAAAATATATTAAATATTGAGCTAGGGCCCCAATCTAGGTCAAAATAGGTTCCAAAGGCCAAATTGAATGTTCTAAACCCTAGGGGATATTTTTCCTTGAATTTTGGAGGGTTTAGTTGATTTTTACCCTGACCAGAACCTTGTGAAATTAAGTGAATTTGTTTTAGGGTTACAGAATGTCATTTAATTCTTAAATCTTACAATAACCCTTTTCTGACTGAATCATATCACTTTTTCTCTTATTAAGTCCAATTGACCTCTGTTTAGATCCTGAGAAATCCCGTTGATGTACTGTAATGGTAAAATTACAGTTTTACCCTTTAGTTCATATTTTATTCCCAAAATAGTAATCCCTTGAATTAGGCTTTCATTTAGGTTATGCAGGAGCTTTTGTTCACTTTCTTAGGTCAAAATGAGCTAGTTAGGGCTCATGATGAGGTTCTCATAAATGAACTAAAACAGTCATGGTTCACCGACGTGAAGACTTATGATGTAGAAAAGAAAGAATTTTACAATATACATGTAGCATTATAGTGGACCATAAACGACTTCCAGTCTTACACAAATTTGTCAGGTTGGAGCACTAAATGAAACTTTGCTTGCCCAGTCTGTATGGAAGACATTCATCACTTACGACAACCGGAAAGAAAGAATTTTTGTTATTTAGGACATCGTAGATTTCTACCTATTGAACATAGATGGTGAACGTTACAGTTCAGGATGTGTCTGTATTCAAAGAAAAATCCAAAAAGTAAACTTAGTACAGATTCTATCAGGCTGCCGGGTCAGGTTATAATGGAGAGATTACAAGAAATGGGTGAGATATGGTTGGGTCGACCATTCAAACAAGACTAGACGACCTCGAGGAATTCTAGATTTAAAAAAAAAAAAGCATTTTCTTTATGGAACTGCCATACTGGAAAGATCTTACAATACGTCATAATTTAGATATTATGCACATCGAAAAGAATGTGATGGATAACATTTTAGACGTATTAAATCTGACCGATGGTCCAAAGGACACAGTGAAAATAAGAAAAGACATGAAGAGTTTGGGGATACGTCTGGAGTTGCATATTCATAAGGATGATGGCTAGTTACCACCTGCAATTTACAGCTTAAATCAAGACCAGAAGAGTAGACTGTTCTCCTTAAAGGAAATTCGAGTGCCAGATGATTTTCCTCACAGCTTTCCCATTGTGTGAATAAAGCGCAGAAAAAGATATCTGGCTTGAAAAGTCACGACTCACATGTTTGCATGCAAGTATTGTTTCCACTGGCGATACGAGGGATACTGCCAGAACTAGTTGTTGGTTCAATCATAGAAATGAGCAGGTTTTTCAAAGTTGTTTGTTCTAAGACGCTACAAAATAATATGTTGGATTATTAGGATAAACAAATAATCATTACTCTTTGTAAGATGGAACAAATTCTTCCCTCAGCTTTCTTCGATGTAATGGTTCATTTCACGCTACATCTTGCAAATGAAACAAGAATCGGTAGACCTACACAATTTAGATGAATGTATCCTATAAAGCGATTTTTGAAAAGGCTATAAGATTATATTTTGAAAAAGGCAAAGCCAGAAGAATAAATTGTAAACGGCTATCCCGTAGAGGATTGTATTAATTTTATGTCTATGTATATGAATGAAATAGACAACCGCTTTAACAAACTTCAAAGGAATTATGAGGTGGAATACAATGACAGTGATAAAAAATGTTTGTCAAGTTTTGATATCAAAGGAAGGTCGATCCTTTATACAGAGTACAAGGCTATTTCAGAAAATGACAAACATTGCGCGTATCTATATATTTTAAAATAAATTCTTGAAATTGATTTATTTTCTGAGAAATTCGAACGATTACCTCTTTCTAGGACAAATGAATTTGGCTTCTTAGATTAGTTTGAAGATCGAGTTCATTAATTGAAAGAGGATAAGAACCCACGATGGGTACCGGATTTTGATTTAATTGCCGATTCACCATTACATTATGCACATTACCACTCTAAGTATATAATAAATGGGTTCAGATTCAAAATAAAAGAAATTGATGATAGTAAGGTTACATAATAGGCTGGAGTTGTTGATTCAAATCTTTCCACTAGTCCAAATGGATACTATGCTAAAATCAAAAAAATTGTAGAGATCAGCTTCAGATATAATCGTAGAGTTGTCCTATTTAAATGTCACTGCTTTGATGTTTTTAAAGAGGGCACTGGTTTCAAAATGATAAAAAACATAATTTCTTGAGTTTAAATCCTAATCGTCAAATTCTTCAGTCTGATGAACCATTCACACTGGCATGTCAAGTGCATAAGTTTTTTATTTCCCCGATAATTGCCAAAGGGGATGAGTTATACCCATAAGAACAATACCACGCAACCATTTTGACGCACAGTCTGAAACATACCAAGAATTAACAGAAGAATGTCATATAGATTCAAATGCAATAGATGTAGATATTTAAGGTTGGTAACAATTTCTTTACTTTATTATTTTTTTTGTTTATATGAAATTCATATTCAAATTTAAGAAACCTAAACTACAATTGGCATTTTCTATACATTATAAATAACTAAACTTAAACCAATCACACATACATGTTCAAATTTTTTTACTCTTGCTCTACTGGCATTTTAATTACTTTTGTTTTTCAAATTATAGGTTATCGGTGACGGGCATACTCAGAGGCTGTTGTACTTAGAGGTATAATTTCAATGTCTTGAATTTAATTGGATGAAATTATAGGGTTTTGCTAGATGTGAGGTGTGCCCACATATTATTTTTTATTTCATTAAATAGATGTGGGGTGTACCCACTTGTATTGTATATTTTATTTGAATGGATGTACAGTGTACCCACTTGTGGTTTGTCTTTACACTTTTTTTTATGTGAGGTGTGCCTACTTCAATTTTAATATGCAGGTTTATAGAGAAGCCTTCAAATGTAAGGGGAAACTCTACCGAAATTTTTAAATATTTCTTTTTTGTTTTGTAAACATTTTTCATAGTTGATTTATATATTAATGATTTACAAGTGTATTAATTATTACATTTTATACTTGTTACAGTTGAAGTTGTTTAAGAAAAAATCAAGAAAAAAGAGTCCTCTTAAAGCACAGCCCTCCATGCAGCCCGATTTGTCTCCTCAAGCTCAACCAGCGCCCCACAGTAAGCTTAGCCACCTCTTCGACAGCAGGTTCAGCCACCCACCAATCACGTTTCATACGACCAAAGGAGATGGCATGTTTATTACATGCAGGGGGAAGGAGATTGCTCAGACCTTCCCAGACTGAGTAGAGGATGATCTAGATTATGGAGGATCAGAGGAGGTTGAGGGGGAGGAGGCAGGAGAGGAGGGAGAGGAGGCGGAGGATGAGATGGTGGGGAGTACGTCTCCAGTTCATGTCGACAACTCACCGGCAGACTCAAGTTTGGGTAAGAAATCATATACCTTTAAGAAGTAAATTATATACTTTCAAAAATATATAATGAATATGATTAATGTTTATGCAGGTAGACTAAGAAGAGGACGTGGGAAGCAAAAAATCTAAACCTCTAACGTATTCTCGAGGGCGTCATTTTAACAATTAGGCTCAGATCCACAGGGGAGGCGGAGAATTACACGGGCTTTATCAGTCGAGTGGGCATAGTTGTTAAGACCATTGTGTCCATTTCCTACTTCGACTGGAGGAAGGTGCCCATAGAGTTGAAGAGGTAGTTCGTCCGACAGTTAGAGGTAATTTCATTTACAAAAGTTATTTTTTTTATAACTTTATCTTAAAATTATTTTAAAGTAACAATGACAAATATTTTTTAAAAATTAATATAGCAAAATTACAATTGAGGTGACGAGCCCAATACCTTTTGATATATCCTTAAGCACGCCGCCAAAATCCACAAGGATTAAAGGACGGAGATCAAGAGAAACGTAAGAATTTTTAAACATTTACATTTTTATTATATACATAATTTCTTATATTATTTCTAAAAATTTATATTTGGTATTTAGTTGTTCTTGAACATGAGTTCACTCGAGGAGGTAATGGGTGATGCTCCTCCTGATGTCATGCCTGACGATTGGAAGAAGGCATACGAGTATTGGATAAATCCAAAGACGGAGGTTAGTAAACGATTACAAATTATTCTATTAATTTCATATATCTTAAATTAATAGAAAAATATTATTATGTATGTCTAAAGGAGTAAGCAAAAAAAGAAAAAGGTAAATTGGGCTAAAGCTCCACCACAGACCCATTGTTTGGGTCGAAGGAACATCAAGACAATCAGGAGCCATTATGTAAGTATTGAAATTACTTTTCAATTAAATATTACTTAATTTTAAAGTTATTTTAACGTAATTATATCGTTTTTATATTTTCAGTCTACTACACATGATGGGATGGAAATGATTAAGATAGAAATTTACGAGGTCACCTACAGTAAGGCAGCAGCTAATGGTGCTCGTAAGTTGATTCATGAGTCATACCATGAGAAACACGTAAGTTTCGTAAACTCAAAAAATTTATAACTTTGTATGTATATATTATAATAATATTTTTTATTACATTTAGAATCAAATGGTACAATTAATACATCCCCCCATTGATGAGACCTTCAACAATGTCCAGCAGCCTTTGGATGCAAAGGAGGCATTTAGGAGAGTGATGCCATCGGACCACGGTAGTTTCGTTCGTAGTACGAAGATGGCATATTATTATCCACTTGGTATGAGAGGAAAGGTGTCGTCTCATCTAGTGTTGTCGATCAATTGCATCAAAATATCAACACACTACAGAGACAAGAGGAGGAGAGGGAGAAGAGAGAGGTAGAGATGAAGAATAAAATGAATGCCATGGATGATACGCTTTAGGTACTTATAGCCTTTATTCAGAACAAGGGACAGTCAGAGTATCCGTCTTCCACAGATCCCGGCATTTACAGATGAGACGACGACGACTCCATGGGTGGTGCAGGTGGAGCTGGTGGCATTGGGGCAGTTGTATCTTGATTTATATCAATTTTCTTTTCTTATGTAATCGTGTAACATTTTTTATGTAAATATTTTATTTTCAAACCTTTAATGTACTAAATTTTATATTTATGAAATATAAATTTCAATTCATTTTCATTATTTATTTTACTATAAAAGTAAGACTTTTAAGTAGGTTAGTAAGTAGTTTCTGTCATTTGGAAATAAAAAAAAAACTTATACATTTGCCGTTGCTTATTATATAGGTGATAGTATAAATATTTTTATCATCATTTATATAATAACCGATGGCATAGAAGATTCGATAAAATCACTATTCCCATTTTATGCCGCCAGTTTGGTTAATAAGCGACTGCTAAATCATTTTTATCGCCACATATCTACTGTCGCTTATTTGAATAAGTGATGGTAAAAATTTTTACCGTCGGTTATAGAAGTTACAGTAAAGTTACTTAAATGACGGCGAAAATAAAAAAGGACGTGTAAATGCGGGAAAAAGTGACTTACATATGTTGTCGGTTATTTAATAACCGACGGCAAAAACAAGTGCCGTCAATTGTGAAACGTCGAAATCTCTAATCCATCCGATGATCAAACGTCATTTTGATGTCGGATTAACCATGTAACCGACGGTAAAGTAAAACAACGACGGTATTAATGACGTCGTTGATTGCTGTCGGTTATTTGAGATTTGTCGTTGATTTTCAACCGACGGCGAAAGGCATGTATGTTGTAGTGTGAAGAGCTCACGGCAGAATCGACTAGTAAATAGGGCATCACAATTAGAAACTATGGATTTTAGGAAGTTGTGGAGGTAAACGACCATGTTGATAAAGACTCATACGGCGTTGATGGTGAAGGGGTGGCACAATGGCTGGCACTAGGTGCAGGTACTCGGACAAGTGGTCCACAACCACTAGGATGACCGAGTATCAATCCGTGGTCAGTTGGAAGAGTCTCCACAAAATCCATGCTAATACCTTTCCAAATCAATTGTCGGATGGGACGAGGTTGGATAACACCTGCCGAAGAAAGTGAAGATGCCTTGTTGTGTTGACAGAAGTCACACACGCGCACCCATTCGCCAACGGAGGTGTGCATGCCTCGTCATTTGAAGTCACGGTTCGGCAAATGCGGTGGCTTCGCGTAGCTCGCACGTCCCCCTATGGGAGAGGAGTGATAATCCTTGAGGATGTGCTAGATCATCAAAGAGGAAGCTGCTATATATATATATAGGCTCCCCTTATATAGTAGAGAACCCTCACGTCAAGGGACGTCCATCCCTAGGCGTGACCCACGCACATCCCCAACAACTAACTCCCATGCACGAACATAGTCATCATGGTCACCGTACTCAGCAACGAGATCTACGAACTAACACGGTTGCAAGGTGGAAGTGCTAGTGGCATCTCCTCATCCCAGCATGAGAACATGTTGGCCACGCGATTGGAGGCTCCCTTCTTACACACGACCTCGAAGTCGAACAACATGAGCATGGCAGCCCACTTCTGTTGGCTCTCGAAGGTGATCTTCCCCTTAGCTCTTTTTTTTTTTTTTTTTAAACTGTCTTCGATTCAGTATAACATAAAATTTGAAATGGGCATCACCCATAATTGCATGCAATACATTCTAACCAAGAGACAATATGAAAAGTTATAATTTACATGTAATTAACAAGAGTGCTTCTCCAACTATTTGTTGTAGCAAATCGAGGCAAGCAGCAAAGCCCAAAGGCCGCCAGCATAGAACTTGAATGTTACATGATTCTTGCAAATCCATTGAGACTAATCTCAGCCCCTTCCGGTTCGAGGAGGAATTCCAGGCACCATTGAATGAGAAAGGATGCTGAACAGAATTTGCTCTAGAGTTGTATTTCTGGGAAGCAAGAGAAGTGAGAACAGTAACAACATCAGCAATAAGTGGCCGCAAGTTGGGTTGCTCTTGGATTGACATTGCAGCAACTGCAAGAGCTTGGTACATCCTTCTGAACATGGCATTTTTGCTTCCATCGGGTGGATGGAACGACATAATCTTCCCTTAGAATATTGATCCAAAACCAGCAGAAGATACCATGAGACATCACACTTATTCAGCTGATAGCTTGGTAGAAATTGCATCTCTAGACATTTACTGGAAATGTGGAAATTAAGGGGAAAGCAAAGTTCTCTCGCTGTCAGATAGATCATTGTACTAAATTCGTGTATGCCGTAGGGAAAAGCAAAATGCCCTGCATATAGATACCTGTTTCAGCTTTCTTTAATGAACCTATGAATTGATAAGGGAAAAAAAGTTGCAATTGTGTCACAAATATTTGGATCTTGATTTGTGATTATGACCGTGGACATTTTACCATACATACAACTTAACCAACTTTGGAGTAACCATTTAAAAGTTTATGTAGTTTTGCCTGCAAGGAACATACAACCAAACAATGTTGATTGTCGATGATGATTAATACACGTAAATGATACAAATGACATTAAGAATTTGTTCGTTCTATAGGTCGTGCCAAAAACTAACATGTCATAAAATTTTAAATAAGATGATCTCGATCGACTGTTAGCCCAAAAAATACTTCTTACAAGACCAGTGCTGTCAACTTCAAGTTTGAAAAAAAAAAAATAGAATCCATTGATGATAAGAGAAGAAATTGACCACCTCACAAAATAAGCCTAATTGGTTCGTGATCAAACTAGCTTCAACAATTCCATGTGCTCATGTGGTTGATTGTCATATTTTCTCGTGGCTACGTTACTTTTCCTACCCATACAAATTTTTTGATGGCCATCGGTGACGGCCTTTGAGGCTCATCAAATAACGTTATCTATGGGAAACAACAACAAAAAATGTCATGCTCTTCCCATGCATAAGCCAGGGATCTCCCCTTCGTAGAGAGAGGCCCTTATCCTACTGAAATTAGCCCCTTGCTTGAGGACCCCTCCTTTTCATAAGATGATAGGTGGCTCTCCTCCAAAGATTTATCAAATGACCTCATGTGAGAGGTTCACCCAAAGGGGGGCACCCACAATAGGGTATCACAATCCGGTTGCCTCCTTAGCCGACTGCCAGTGCCTTCATGCTTGAAGAGGGCTAACTATTTTTCCAAATTAATTGGTAGGCCAATGCTCCTACTCTCGTGAAGAGCTACTTGCCACTATCAGCTAGCCACTTGCCACCATCATGTAAAGATAAGTGCTACGAACACTCCCATTCTTCCTTTGTTTAACATTATCTGTACATTTAACAACATAAAATCAAATAATTTATTTTTCTTGAATGGCAACACTTATCCCTCGAAAAAAGGAATCAACCTTTCAACCTAACCTCTATCCCCTCCATTTTTCACGCCATTTCCTTCCACAGTGCAATGACATTGGCTAAATATGCAAAGTTGCTTGGAAAAAACTTTTGAGGAAGAACATGCTGTCTTAGTTGGCCACAACTATGAAGTGCAAGATGGCAAATAGCAAAAATAAAAAAGAGTTGGTGCAGGGAGAATTTTATAAATAGCCTATCAAAGGCATGCCTTTGATATTCACAGCTAGATATTAAGCAGTATTCAATAAATGGGAAACATGCCTCACTGCATCTTTCTTGCCCGATGGATCGTATAGAAGATGCACTTGCATCTTGAATTGCTACAAAAGATCCTTCATACCTCACTCGTCCTTTTGCATCTTCCTACTGCACATCTCTGTCACGTCGCATGCAGCTTCGGAGCTCTGCCCTTGCATGGGCAAGCTTCACCTAGGAGGGAGGTGACATCCTTGAGAGGATACTACGATGCCACCGTTGCTTCCCTGCCTCCTCTACCGTTAGACACTGGCCCTTCGAGCACACTTCCAGTGGATGGTGGAGGCATTTGATCTCTCACCAAGTATACCACATGAGTGGTTCACGACCCATGCAGTCGTGACCACCTGCCAAACTCTGTCGTGGGCACTAGTCGTCCTAGGACATGCTAGCTCACCCTCCTTCGCCTGCCATAGGTGTCGATTAAGTCCTTTGCTTGCCCATCGACATCAATCGGGTGCAACTTGGGCCGGGTGGCCTCCTTCGCCGCATGCCTTCAGTGAGCTGCAACTTGGGCGGGGTGCCCCTGCAATTCCATATACGAGAATTGTGGTGGTGGGGCAGGGAGGGTTTGTGGGAGGTGGTGGTCGTAGGCTCGAGGAAGAGGGACAGGGAGGGTATGTTAGGAAGGAAAGAGGAGGGGGGGGGGGCGGCAGGAGTCGCAGGATGCCAGGAGGAGGAGGAGGGAGGTGCTGGTGGTGGATGACTGAATGAAAGAGGAAGAAGAATAAGCTGTGGCTATAGGTGAGGAGGCAAGGAGGCTGTGGTCGACGACCAAAGGAAGGAGAATGGGGAAGATGAAGAAGGTCTGTGGAGGCATGGTGGTGGTGGTTGGTTGGAGAAAAAGGAAGAAGGATGGACGACGATAGAGAACATACCTCTTAGCTGTAAGGGAGACATTGTGATGTGGAGGGAACGGTGGGCGGCGGCGTCTTCACACTTGATGGGGAAGGAGGCAAGGAGGAACGGTGGGTTTGCTCAATGGGGATGGTTTGTTCAGTGAAGAGGGAATGAGAGGGGGAACAACGATGGGTTGGAGATTTCGGTGATGGATTGGGAATTTAATTTAGACCATTGATCTACTTGAGTGGTCCATGTGAGTCACTTGTAGTTAAGTTGGATGCAAGTCACCTATACCTTCTCCCCGCCCCCAACCACCACACACACACACACACACATTTTTTGGAATGTTATAATATTATTTAAATAACTATTAAATAAAGATAATAGCCTTGATTCTTATTAAAGTTGTATTCCCTTATTTGAGAAAGATAATAGCCTTGATTTTTAGTAAAGTTATTTGTCTTTTCTTAGTTGAGAGTCTTTAAGGTTACGGTAATGCATGTTTGAATCCTACATTTGCATACTAAATTAGGCGTGTAGCTATATTGGTGGTAGGATTTTGTAGATTTATAAATTTTAGGAATTACATATAAGTTCCTATATTTCTTTTTATATATAAGCTCCTACGCCCTTTTTCTTTATATATGCAAGAAGCTCATTGAAAATTTGTATTCAGGCCCTTATAGTTGTTAAAAATTGTAAAAATTACATCTAGAACTTCTTAGGTGTTAAAAATTGCAAATAAAACCTTATGTCTCTTCCTTTTTGTAAATTTTTCCCAATAGAAAAATGAAAATAACACAGAGATTCCTATTGTTACGACCCGATTCCCGGATTCCTACAGGATCCGAGACCGGCTCGCCTCGACTAATTCCAAGACCTAGTCATCCAACAAGAAATAATCCAAAAGTAGGAAAGTAAACCGCGTTCACATATGCAATATAACTAAGTAGAAGAAACGTATAAAACAGTAAAGGAAAGTAAATCTGCTGTTTCAGTACATACCACCACAACAACAATAACAACGGAAAGCGAAAAGTAAACAGTAGTAGCAGAACAGTAACTAAAAGTCCATTATTTACTACAACAGTAGAGAAAAGAAAAGAAAGTGATGAAGAAAACTACAGCTGGACTCGACTGGGCCCAGCACCCTCCGCAGTTGGAAACTCAGGCTGCTCGACTCCTAGTCCTGAACAGTGTTATGAAAAGATAGAGTCAGCGAATGCTGAGTAAAGTTGTATCTATACTATCTAAGTACAAAACAGTAAAAGTAAGAGGTTAAATTCTCATTTCTATTTATCTATTTTATATCTTTTTGTTTCACCCATTTCTCTCAAGCATCCATATATTTCTTGATCTTGTATGTTCCTCGTGGGAACGATCTTAATTGCAGTCTTTTCCGTAGAGTAGAAGGTACATGTGGTACTCTCTTGGTCGGGAGAGTCCCCCGTGGTAGTCCTACACCCAGTCAACCACCTCGAGGTTACTGTCAAGACGTAGCAGTGACTACGGCACGCATGATAAGCACACTGGTAACTACCTCGCACTAGCATGCAGTCAGTTATTTCCGCTAGCGGGTACGCCCAAAGTACAGCACGGAACAGTATAGGACCTTGCCCTCTTAGAACAGGGGTCTTGCCCCTCAGAACCAAACAGGGGTCTCGCCCCTCTACAGTCCGTGCACCCTCGTCTGACTACCCCAGGTTGCCCGGAGGGCCTAACAAGTCGGTGTAGGGTGGCTAGCTGAACCCGGGACCTCGTGGGGTGGCTAGCTCCCTCCCTACACTAGTAGCTCGCCTTGGTACCACGTATGCGAGGGCCAACAGGAGTCAGTGTAGAGTGGCCAATCCTAACCCTGGGTCTCAACCCAAGGGAGGTTAGTTTCTCTTTACACAAAAGGGGACAGTTGCTCTCCTTGGTACCACGTACTCAAGGGCCAGCACACTTCCCGTTTACATTCCAGGTTTTCGTCTATCCACAGGAGTTCTACTCCTAATTCCTCATAGGGTTCATGCTCATGTTCACCTCATTTATTCCGATCCAGATTCTACCTTTCATAATTCATTTCTCATTCATATACAGGCAGCTCGTGTTTCCATAATTCAATTCTCAATAGATGCAACTGGTGATTTCACAGGTAATTGTTCATTAAATACAGGAAGCTCATATTCTAACAGGCAATTCACAATTATATTACACGCAATTGCTAGCAGTTTATTTCAATCATGCATGCAAGTACATCATACAGCACAAATGGTTCATTCATTTCTCTACCTTAGGGTTCATGCCACATCCTAGGGTTCCATTCAGCTATTTCCACAAGCACATTCTTATTTAAATATTATTAACGGAATTAAACCACTCTACCAGCTAACACGGGAGTAATGGGGGCTCGAACCGCGGACCCAGGCGTCTCTGCGAGCCCCAAATACGTAGCAGGCTGAAATCCTATACTAGGGAATACATCACAAAAGGAGAGTTCAGAATAGTGTAAAACATACTCCAGTACGTAGAGAAACTCATGAGGAAAGTATAAGTATTTCGTTTGCATAAAATGGACCCTGATCGGATCCTAAATAAGTCAAAAACGTGCCTACTGTTCAAAATCAGACGTATGAGAATAAATCCCAGACGTCTTAAAAGGCGTTAGGTCTTACCTTATGTTCCTGCAGTATCCTCAAACGTCCAGACCTTCTCTGCGATCGTCTGAAGGCAGTTCCAGACGTCAGAAAATGCCTCCGGTCATCTGGATGCACCTCCAGACGTCTAGTGATGTAATCAGACGTCCAAAAATGCACGGAAAAGAGTTTCGCGTGCCTTCCTAAGGGCCTTTACCTGCATACGAATCTACAGGTCCAAAATCAGGCCCGACCAGCTTTTGTGGTGAGGCCTGCATGGCCGTAACCATGGAAAGGAACGTACCTTGCGATGTAAGTACTTTCAAACGTCTGGTCTCAGACCCGAACGTTCAGTTGCTGCCTCGGTCGTCTGGTCGACACTCCAGATGTCTGATACTAGAAAAATCCCAATATCAGCAACTCCTCGCAGCTCGCTCCGCTCGCTCGCCTCGCGCCACAACAACTCCAACCGCTGTAGAGGGCCAGGAGGTCGCCTCCCCGAGCCCTCTCCTCCCGCATGCGCCCGCCGGTGGCTGTGCAAGCTCCTTCAACCTTAGGCCTCCTCCCGTGCTCTCCTCCCTCTCGCTCTCCCTCACTCGCCCCCTCTCGCCGCTCCCGCACAAGCATTGAAGTTGGTGGTGGCTGGTGTGTGGAGTGGAGAGGAGATAGGAGGGGGGGTTATATAAGAGGGTGAGGGGTTTAGGGTTCGGGGGAGGCGAGGAAGAGAGAGAGAGAGAGAAAGGAGCGGTTCTGTGCATCGCCCGCGTGCAGGGCGTAGTGTGCAGTACAAAAATTTCACTTTTAGACATCCTGGAATGGGTACAGACATCTGGGTAGACGTTTGACTGAGATTCCAGACGTCTTAAAACTATAAAAAGTAATGGGTTCTTACACCTATGCATTGTAGCAACTACTGTTAAAATTACATCTAAACCCACTTGAGTGTTAAAAATTGCTAATAAGACCTTATATCTTTTCCTTATTTTAATTTTTTCCGATCAAAATTATAGGAAGTTCCTTTAACGAGATAAAAATAGCATAAAGGTCTAAATTAAATTCGAGCCCTTATAAGTGCTAAAAATTGTAAATATTATCCTATATCTATTTCTTATTAAAATTTCCTTCCAATCAAAATTGTAGGAAATTTCTTGAATGAAATGAAAATAATAAAAAAATTTAATGTATTTTAATTTTTAACTAATAAAAAATTAAAATATAACAGTGGAAACAATAACGTATTATAAAGTATATTTTTTTATATCTTGATTTTTTATTTTTTACTGTAATAATTTCTTGAATTATAAATTTTTTACTCTCGTAAAAATATGTGTGTGTATATATATATAAAAGCAAAACACATAGCGGCAAAACTTCCCTCCACCGTCCGGATCCGATACCGCGAGCCTTCAGACCCAACAAACCAGATCCGTATAAAAGAACGTAGCCAAAGGCCCCGCTAAAGTCCTCTCCGTCTTCTCACCTCCAATTTCCCAAACCTCCGCACACACCTCCAGAGAGAGAGAGAGAGAGAGCTCCTCCCCAATGGAACCCCATCACCACCCCCACCAACACCAGCATCAGCAGCAGCAGCAGCAGGCACCTCTTCCTCCCCAGTGGTACGGTCCTGCCCCCCCTTATCATCACCAGCAGCAGCAACCCCTCCCCTTCGGTCACCACTTCCCCCCTCGTGCCCCCCCGCCGCCTCACCCCTACGCGATCCCCCCTCCGTGGCCCCCCGCCGCACCCGACTACACCCCCGCGGGCGTCCCTCCCGCTCCCCACCCCCATCCCTACTCGCACCCTCCTCCTCCCTACCCCTCCCCTCCCCCTCCTCGCTACCCCCCCCTCCTTCTCCCCCGTCCCGCCTCCTCCCCAGGTATTACTTATTCCTGATTACGGTTTTATTATTTATTTATTTATTTATTTATTTTTTGTGCGTGTGTTTCCTTCTCGAATGTTCTTCTGTTGCGAACTCGCACCGGCATCCATCCGTTCTATTTGTCGAAAAGGAACACTGTCTTGAGTTGTAATCATGTCTAGGCATGTGGAGAGAATCCCATCTTCTTGGGGGCTTCCATCAGATAGTCAGAGGATTATAACTAGAGAAGATATTGATCTTAATCTTACGTAATTCGGACATTCCAGGCTAGAATATAGGGTGCTGTGCTGTATGGTAGGGAGGTAGGGAGGGAGTAAGTAGATGAGATTTATCACAAGTTACACTGTAATAGCATCCCTAACCTGGCCGGAGTAAGCTTACGCCGGCTGGTATATTATATTCCACCAATTTATTCCTTGATAATGTAAGGTAACGTAGAGTATAACAACCGAACAGTAATTACCTCTTACTTCTTAAACGTAATATCTTACACTAGTTCTTTGATTCAACACCTCTTCCCTCATACAAGAGGGAAAAACTGAATTAACCGTGGATGACCTTCAATTCCTTGAGTTGTTCTGCACACCCCAAATGGTAAGCGAGGGTTGATGTGATTTCAATTTTATGAAGTTTTAGGAGATATCAGCAGTGTGTGGGTTGGTTTTGATTGCAACTGGGCATTCCTATCCCTTGTCTCAAAATATGTTGAATTTCACCCCTTTTTACGTGGTATTGTTTTGCTGAAAGTGGATCTCCCTGATGGAGATGGACATGTGACTGCTTAAATTGTGTACCATGTATTTTGCTCCTTTGCTTTTTCTTTTTCCATTTTTTTTTTTTCCCTCTCATGGGAGGTACATACATGAATTTATGTGCAAACTTATGATGCAGGCATGGGGAACTTCGCCGTGGCATCAACAGCAAGGTTGGGATCATCCAGGTCAGATTGGTTTAAAGATATATTATAATGTCCCTTGTTCTGTGGCTTCTGTATCTGTAACTAGATTTCCTTCCTTCAAGGTAATGCTTGCACTAAGGTCATGGCTAGTGGAAAAGTTAGGATTTTTTATTAGAGTAGGCACATAGAACATGTAACTTGTGTTGAAATGGGGAGCTACATCTAAAAAAAAGTGCATGCAATCATCGTATTGAGGACTTGGATATAAGCATGTAATTAAGTACCTCACAGTTGACCGGTGTGTTTCCACCTTTTTTTCGGGAAGGGATAATATTTTTTTGTGAACCAAGACTATTAGGGATCAAATCATAAAATATATGCTTATAGATAAAAGATCAGGGGGGTTTTTGTGTAAATTCCATAAAAAATTTTTGATATGACATAAGTACCACTAGGAACTTCTTATTTACATGTGTCCAACTACCATCATTTCTTTTTTTTATAACGATGCCATTTAAGTAGCCAAAATGGTAGAAAAGGCTGCAAGGGACAAAAAGGTGGTAGTGGTAGAAGGTTTTCTTTAGGATGTTGGATGGGCTTATCAATGTACTTCAGTCCCACAATGTTGAGTTGAAGGGAGCACCAATTTTGGCAAGCATTGATTTAAATGCCGACGGCATGCCGTCGGCAAGGTCATTTTCGAGCAAGGGTCGTGCCGACATGAATAAAATGTCGATTTACAGGGATATCGTCGGCATGCAGTTGGCATGCCCTCGGCACGGTCGACATGCCGTCGGCATGGTCGGCATGCTGGCAAAATTGGTGCCCATGCCGAGGTTGCTGTTGATTTTTTTAATTACTTTTGCTATTTTTGTCGGTATGCATCGGCATGCCCACAGCATGCCCTCGTAATGCTCATCGGCATGCCCATAAAAAAATGGGCATTTCCACGGCATGCCCACGAAATGCACACTTGGAATTTCATCGGCACGGCATCGAAATCGGCATTTCGAACCTTGTTGGCAAGTAGCGGAGTTAGAGAAGTGAAGAGGAGAAAGGATGGGGTGGAGCAATGCCATTGCATTTTTTGAGGCCTATGATGGAATTTATGCGTAAAAGCAACTATTTGTTGACGTTCTTAGTTGAAAATAACATATCATCTTGATGGAACTTAATTTGGGTGGCATTTTTGTAAAGGTAATCAATTTTATGGTGGTATTTGTGTAAATATGAATATTATGATGGCAATTATTTAATCTCGCAACTTTATGATGCATTTATGTAAAAATCCCAAAGATCAGTTAATAAATTTTCAAAACAAGATTATTTACTGATGCATATGAGGCAATATCTGTTGTATCTAACTGGAAATATGCCACCTACCCTGTGTATGGGTTTGGAAGCTCACTTTTTGACGCTCGAGATATATCCTTTATTTTATTTGACTGCACTTTAATATGAGTAGATCAAGAAGTGGGAAGTTTTACTTCAGGCAAATGGTGAAGAATTACAACTTATAAGGAACTTATCTTTTATTATTCTGATATGGGAGTGATTCTGTTTCTCCATGACTCCATTCCTCCATGGAGAAGGTGCTAGGTACAATGATTTTTCATAAAGAGGTCTGGTTTATAGTCTCAATTGCAACCGCAAGTAGTTCCCACCTTGCCACACCAACCCACCTATCCACCTCGCCATATCATCCAAACCCACCATGTTACCTACCTCGCTCTAGCACCACTTCCATATTGATTCTGCCGCTTCATTTTGTTCGTTATTATTTGAAAAGTATCCATATTTGTGCTCTGTTACCTCTCAAAAAGTGGTATGACATAACATTTGAATTCGTGTTTTGATGCCAATTTCCTAAAGAGATGTTAACACTTATCCTATTGTTAGTATCTTTATGGTGCTTGCGCTTCAAATTCATTAATGGACTTGCTAGAGTGTTGATATTGTTATCAATACTATACTAATGGCAACATTATAAAAAAAGCGACCTCTTCGAAAAAAAAGAAGGATGCTCTATGATCTACTTTGTTAGTATGAAACTGGTGTCAGTTCACCAATGCGCTAGGTGGAAGTATGCGGTTGACAGAATAGACTGAGTGGTTAATGAGTAGTCATTGGTTTAGGGAAAGTGTATGATGTGCAAAAGTTTGTTGCTGGTGGGTTGCAGTTATATTCATGTGAGAGGCATTATACTATAGAGGGAAATGAATATTGCACCAATTCCTCTTTTCAAAAAAAAAAAAAAAACTGCACTAATTCCTATGTGATGGTGCAAGTTGTGCATTAATTTGTAAATTTTTGCATCATGAACACAAATTCTCTATTCAAGGGCACCAATTGTGCCATGGCATAGACCCTCGGTTTTAGGACCAAACTTTGAGTCTACTTTTTACTCCGTGCCATGATGCCGATTCTTTATTATGACCATGGTTTAGGTTTCTGTCAGATACATCAAAGTAGACAATCTTATCCTGGTTATCATATCTAAATTGTTATCTTGTCCAACTATATGGCGTTTCTTTCCTTACTGGATTGATGTAACAAGGAGAAATGCAAGAAAACTTGACATCTACCCTTCCAGTCACTACTTGATATTGATTCATGCGGACTAGAACTTTTATCGCTTTCTGTTTTTATCCATCCTCTATGGGTCTGGCTAATCCAAAAAGGTCTTGACAGATTGCATTCAGTTGGGACAAGGAGAGGTCCTTATATGATGTAATTAGCCCCTCTTGTTTATTTTCTTTTCCCTTTTTTTTTTTTGCTTTTCAATTGTTAGAGTTGTTACAAAGTATTTATTAAGAGGAGCTGTTGGCTTGTAAGCATTCATTGTGGATGACTGCATGTTTTGCAACTTTTATAAGAAAAATATAAAAAACCATATTAACAGTACTATATGAAAAAATCTAATAATATCTCTGGTAGTAAATCTCTGTTATGGAACTGCATATTAAGCAATAGAGGGTACATGATGTTCAAACCAAGTTAAAGCAGAAAACTAGATCAACTATGTCAATCAAAAGGCTGCTCTCTATTATTATTATTTTTTTAAAAGGCCACTCTCTATTGATATCTAGTGTTTTCTGTGCACTGAATCAATACAAAAATTAGCTCTTCTGAGTTTGTCAGTGATCATCCATAATTGTCGTGGTTGCCTGACCATATAGGCATAATTGGACGATTAGATGGGGTATGCTGCCTATTTATGAGACTCTGCTTTCCTTATATTTACCTTTGGATGCTCATTCTTATCCCAGATAGAAGTCTTGCTTACAGCAATGAAGATGACTGGGCTGCTAGGGCAAGGGCATGGGCAGAATCTAAATCTGTCACGGAGAGCCATTCTGCAATGTCATTTAATTCAGCTGGGAGAATGGAGGTCCAGAACCATTTCTATGACGATCCTACACAACAGACGGTTGGGCATTCCAGAGACAGCCAGCAGCCTCCAATACCTGCAACTCATCATTTGCCATACTCAGTGACAGATTATCAGAAACAAGCATCTCATCTGCAAGAGTCATCACAGACAAATTTGGATTCGTCTTCCTATGTTGCGGATACTCATGCCTCATATAATTATAGACCTGAAAGTCTTGTTTCAGATAAAGTTAATGGAACATCTCCTCAAGTAAATTTTAGCTCAAATTCATCTATCTTTGAGCAGGAGGTACCTTCTAGTTATTCTTCTATCTCAGGTATGTTTCATCTAGCATTCTCAGTTAAATGTGAACATATTGCCATTCCTGTTCAGACCCTAAATAGATTGCTATTTGCTGTCTGTTAAAGTTGTACTCCAATTCTTAGCATACTTCTTTTACTGCTCTGTTATTGGTTTTGTAGCACTCTGTCTTTTGTTCCCTCTGAAGAGGGATATGTTAATGCCCTTTTAATACTATATTCCAGCACTGACAGTGGTCACTTCATTTTTTTTGACATTTATAGCGGTCAGTGCTTTCATATTTGCATGTGCTGCAAGGACTTATTGCTATTCCTACTTATTCATCATTGGTTGTTGATTCCTTTTAGGTTGTATCTTGTTTACTAGTCACGAGGCCCATTTTTCTTTCTGTTTCTAGAAGTCCGGTATAAAATATCTAAGATGCATAATCTGCATAGATGCTTTTTTTTTTTTTTTTTTTGAAAAGGGAAATGGTGGTTATCCAGTTGATAACCACCAAACAATTATATTAATAAAATAAAAGGCACAAGTCAGATTACAAATTAGAACTTTAAAGACCAACCAAAGAGGAAACAAACTCAACAAAATTTTCTACATATGGCTGCTGTCCCCTGAAAACAACTGCATTCCATAGATGCATATTAGCTGATGACTGTGTTTAGAGTAGGCTGGTTATTCTGAAAATATGCTGCTACAAGAAAAGCCACCTGAGCATTCGTTTTTCCATAAGAACTCTCCACAGCTCATGAGAGCATTCAGTACACAGGATTAGAGGTGTTGGATGGCAATAGGTTGGAGTCTCCATTATTCTGGGAGATTTTATGTTGGCGTCCAGCATTTCTTGCAGACAGCATTTACGCAGGCAAATTGCCCCCCAAAAGATTTTCAGTTCAGAGGGTATGAATTGTTGAAAAAAATGACCTCAGGTTGCTGCTATTTCTCCTCTGGTCTATTCAGAGAGGTTTCTCATACGAAGCATTCACAGTGGGCCATTATTCTGGAATATTTTGGAGTTTCCTTTCTTTATATGACATGTTATCAATGTTTGAAGTGATCAATCACTTCTTTTATATGATTTCCTCTTGTACAGGAATACTGTTGCAGTTGTCTATCCATTTCAGTTCATCTTTTTTAATTTTTTTCACTTTGGTTTTAGAATTGTTAATTTTTCATTAGCATTTTTGCCTGCATATATTTGCAGTTTGTACATTTTTTTAAACATTTTTGGATGAACATTTGTTTTTCTGTAAATCAAAGTGATGTTGTTACTACATTCTGTATTATGATTGTATCCCCTGTACTACATTTGTTACCAGCTTTGAGTTTTGCTCAAGTCATTCCTTGCAGTAGCTGGTCTTTGCGTGTATATCAAAGTTAACATAGTTTCTGTCTTTAGATTTGAAGCAACTTAATGGTGGCTTTTGGTAAAATTTTGTATGTGTTTGTGCACATGTGAGCATGCCTTCATTCTTATCAATGCATTTCATTGAAACTGTTTGATGTGGTTGAGCCTTTGTTAAGCAGGTTTGATTCAAGTGTTTTGCTCCATTACATATACCTGAATTCATATTACCTGAATAAAATCCTAATGCATATTTTCATGCTGGAGGAAGGCCATCAATATCAGGGATTATCTAAATCCAGTTGTAGACAAAAAATTAAAGTATTTCTTGATCTTTGTCTCCTCTTCCTTTAGTTGTTACTTTTTCCTTTCTCATAACTTTAGCTCTCTTACCATCCTTATGAACCTGCCTTTTGTCCTCCTTAATGTCCTTGTCATCTTTGAGTTCTCCTTTTCCCTTGTTCCGACCATGATTTTAAAAAATGAGCCTTGAGGCGAGGTGGCCCAAAATAGCCTTGAGGCGGTAGCCTCGGTCTGCAGGCATGAGGCATGTGCCTCACTTAGTCGAGGTGCATTGAGGTGGTGCGAGGTGGTGTTGAGGCGTTGCCTCAGGTTGTTACTAAGGATCTTCTTCATCTCTAGAACTTTTTGTTGTATAAGTCTCTTCTGAGGTAGGACTTTATGTCAGGGTATTAATATTCACAGGTTATATTTTCCTTGGAGAGAATTTAAAAAGATAGAATTTATCAAATTGACTTTCTTGCAAAGGAAAAATTGACACAATGGGATTTAGTTTTACTATGAGTAGAGTTTGTATAAAACAGTTCCATCAACTGTTCTACTAGAAAATTCCCTTTTGAACACATTTATAGGTTTCCCATTTTGCAAATCCTTGATCGAATATCTACTAGCCATCATAGTAGAAGTGCAACAACGGAGGATCAAGTTGAATATTTTACCTAGTTCCACCAAGAAATTCATGCTAAACTGCAAACTATGACCCTAAATATCAAATCCAAGCTAAGTTATGTCTCCCTAAATACCAAATCCAAGCCAGCCTACATCAATGAGAATTTGAGTTTCGAGACAGGGGCCTTATGATGGTTTATTTTGAAAAAGAGAGGTTTCTTACAAATGTCCACCAAAATTTGGGGACAAGTTTTGAGTCCATTTTGCTAGATCTCCTTCCAAAAGTTTCAGTTTCTTGTCATTGTTCAATGTTTTCAAACTCTATATGTATCATGGTGACTAGGTGACCTTGGGGTAACCTCCACTAATATCTCATTTGGACTTCAACCTTCTCTAATGCTTCTTGGATCATGTTGTCAAATACCATGTGACAAGTAGGCTTGATTCTACTTGAGAGAGGGGTTGGGGGGTTATATACTATATGGTGCTTACATAAACCATTTTGTAATTTATTTTTGGGGGGTTATAACTTGTGATAGAGAAAAAAATGTTATGAAAGTGTGTTATTTACATTATTATTTCCTTATTAGCACTTAATAAGTATATATCATATTATTTTTCTATTTTTTATGTAAATCCTGAGTCTTACGCCTTAACCACCTCGAGGCTTACGCCTCGCCTCAATGAAGGCAAACCGCCTTGGTACCACCTTGCGTGTTTTAAAACCTTGGTTTTGATAGAAGTGCAAAATTGAAAAGCTTACTATTGAGGAGGAAGAACAACAAGAACAAGGGATGCATGGATGTGGAAAGCTAGTTAAATGTGTTGCCTTTTTAGGTATTGACCATTTTGTGTTTAGATCCCGGTTCTGCTTTTTTGTATTCTCCACTCTGCGGTGCAGCCTACTCTTTTTGTGTCACACCATCCATCCTTCATGTTGCAGTTAGTGATGAGTTCGAGTCTTCAAAGTCAAGGTGTGTGAAGGGTGGACGTGGAATGAGCAAGTATGCTGCGTGCTCTAAGCATTCTAGCATAGAAATGTGCATGATGCTGGTTTCTGTTATTTTCAAGATCGTTCATCTTTGACCGTCAGAGAAGAATTATTCATTTTTTGTGGTAGAGCATACCTTGCAGGTAACATCCTACGTGAGCTGAAGGACTAATGCTACCATTACCAAAACCAAGCCTTTCCCGAAATGAAGTGAGTCAGGTGGACAGCAATTGATTGTGAGTTTTTTGGCATGATGCCTCTATTGAATCAGAGCTTCCAGTCAAAGGAGATGGACACTTCCCAGGAGATAGATATGTTTTCAATTCCTTGCTCTCAGCCTTTGACCATTTCCCTTTCCCTTCCACTTAAAGCTGTTGATCCTTCCCAGTTGTTTCCCTTGTACTCGCCACATCTGCATTCTTTTGGCCATTGTCTACTTTAGTTTTTTTTCACTAATCACTGGGTTACTATTCTTTTAGTTGTCAATTCAGAATGGTGCAAGTATTCTGGCATCGTATTTGCAATCAGAGGTTCTCTAGTTCTTTACTCATTGAAGCAGAAAGACTTTTTGTAAACATTACGTTATTAATTAATAGAAGTATGATTAATCAATAGAAGTTTTTGGATGTCCATTGGCCTCTGGTAATCATTCTTCTTTTTTTTTTGCTCTGTTTCAACTACAAGGTCTGCCCCATTCGATCACCATTCTTGCTTGGGATTTACAACCCGAGCCCAAAAACGTGGCCTTTAAATTAGGTATGTTCACTACTCTAGGAAAAATGAAATTTCTTATTTTCTAAAGAAACCTATCTCTCAATATATAGACAGGTGAGAAAATTACAAGACTAAACCAAGACAAATAATAAGTTGCACAATAGTAAGAGATAATAAAAAACAAGTGACTAGAGGAGTTCTAACACTCCCCCTCAAGTCGGAGCATAGATGTCGATCATGCTCAGTTTGGAATAGCAAATATCAAATGATGATTGTGGCAGTGGCTTGGTGAAGATATCTACCGTCCAGTCATTTAAAGATACTGGAGTAGTGTAGATGAGGCGTCGTTGGATCAGGTCATGAGTATAGTCGCAATCTGCCTCCACATGCTTGGTCATCTCTTGAAACATCGAGTTATTAGCTATGTATGTGGCTGCTCGATTGTCACATCTCATCTCCATAGAGGTGTCAACTGGTGTATGTAAATTAGCTAGGAGAGATTTTGCCCACATTATCTCAGAGGCTGTATGTTCCATATAGCTTTATACTCTGACTCGGCACTTGACTTGGAGACTACAACTTGCTTTTTGATCTTCTAGGTAATGAGATTCCTTGCAACATAGTACCACAAAATCCTATTGTTGACTTTATATCAATTAAGCACCTTGCATAATTTGCATATGAATATGCTATCACATTCATGGAATCTCTTTGTTGACTGGAATGCTTTTGCTTGGTGCCTTCTTAAGGTACCTTTGTACCATCATTGCAGCATCCCAGTGCTACCTGGTAGGTTGATCCATGAATTGACTCAGTTTCCCAACTGTCAGGAAAATGTCAGGTCTAGTAATGGTTAGGTATAAGATATTCCCTATTAGTCCTTTGTACTGCCTACTAGCAGCTGCCTCTGCATTCTCATCATAGAGGTGGGACTTGGGATTGATAGGAACATTAGCAGATTTGGCTCCCAGCATTCCAGTTTTCTGCAAAACATCTAGAGTTATTTCCTATGAGGTAACACTATTTGCTTTTAGCTACGTGCCACCTCATTCCCAAGAGAGTACCTCAAGGGATTACGATCCTTCATAACAAACTTGTTTGCAAGGCATTTCTTGACCTCGACTATGCCTGTACCATCATCACCTGTAATGATTAGATCATATACATGAACAAGGAGTGCAACAACTCCCTTTTCTGTCTTTTTAACAAACAAAGAATGATTAGAAGAGGACTTTTTTAAGCCAATAATCTCTAATACCTCTGAGAGCTTCAAAAACTAGGCTCGGAGACTTTGCTTCAGGGCATATATAGCCTTCTGCAATCTGCACACTCTAGAACACTCTCCCTGACTCTCGAACCCAGGAGGCTATTCAATGTAGACTTCCTCGTATAGATCACCATAGAGGAAGGCATTTTTCACATCCAACTGGTGAAGAGACCAATCATAGTGAATTGCAATTGAGACAAGAATTCCCATGGTGGGAAGCCGAGCTACAGGGAGGTGTCAAAGTAGTCTACACCATATGTCTGTGTGAATCCCTTTGCAACAAGGTGGGCCTTGTGTCTAGCAAGTGACTCGTTTGGGTTGTACTTGATGGTGAACACCCATCTACAACTAACAACCACCACTCGATTAGGTACCTTTGCAAGCTCCCAGGTATTACGTGACCGAAGTGCAATCATCCAATCCTCCATGGCTTGACACCATTTTGGATCAAGCATGGCTTGCTGATGAGTAGAAGGAATCTATGCAGCAGATAAGGCATGATGGAATTGCCTAAAAGTGGTCCCCAAGTGGTATGTAGAAATCATCCTTGAAATAGGATAGTGTGCAGAGCTGTGTGGTGCCTTTCGAATAGCAATTAGAAGGTCAATATCATTTGGCATTGTGTTTGAGGATAGAATATCACTTAATTGCTCTGAAGAAGTGGCATCCTGTGTGTTGTCCCTGTATCACCACAATAAGGTAAAATATCATCAGTTTGCAAATAATCTGTGCTCACTTGAATCAGGGAAGATGATGTTGAAGAGGGGGGATGCTGCTTGTAAGTGCCAGGGAACTTGCAGGTGACAGGAGGATCACGAAATCGCTTAGGCCCACTAGAAGAAGGTACATGATTAGTGATAGGAATAACCTCCAAGGGAATAGGTGGTATACTCATGGGAACATTAGTGGCCTTGGGGGAAAGGCTATGCCTTGCTATGGAAAAATATGGAATAGACTCATGGAAGGTGACATCGGTACTAACATAATGTCTGGTAGAGATAGGATTATAGCATCGATATCCCTTCTGAGTGTAAGAATACCCAAAAAATGCACACTTCATTGCCTTTAGAGGAAGCTTGTCCCTATTAAGAGAAGTAATGTTGACAAAGGCAACGCATTTAAAAACATGTGGTAGGGACGTGAAACAACTCAACATTAGGATGTAATATCTACCAAGGCATTTGCTCATGAATGACAGAACTTGGGATTTGATTGATTAGAAAGTAGGTAGTAAGAATAATATCACCCTATTACAATGAACATTATGGTGAATCAACAGGGTGTGGGTGACATCCAACAACTGTCTATGTTTCCTCTTAGCAATCGTATTTTGTTGAGAGGTATGAGGTAGGTAGTCTGATGTATAATTCCTTGGGTTTTGTAAAAAGTAGACAATCTCTTGGTACAAAATTCAAGGGCATAATTAGATCGCACAGTATTAACACAAGTAGAAAAATAGGTCTTTATTTCCAAAATAAAATGTTGAATGACAATGCCCACATTAGACTTATTTTTCAAAAGAAACACCTAGGACAACCAAGCAAATCATCAACTAAGACAAGGTAATATTGGTAGGGCCCCAAACATCTATATGAACCAACTGGAATGACGCTGTAGACCCAGGACTGTGGCTGGCAGGGTAAGAGACTCGGTGATGCTTTCTTAACTGGCAAGCATTACATGTGATCTCAACAGGAGTGATATGAGAAATAACCCTCCTGAGGTTGTCTAGTGAGAGATGGCCAAGACGAAGATGCAACTGAAAAGGACTCCCAGTAGGTGACACCTCCATGGCATGTAGCAGTAAAAGGTGACTAGACAAGGCGATAAACACCTCCCTCTTCACGTCCGTCATCAATTGTCTTCCTTGTCAGTTTGTCCTAAAAAGTGCAAGTCTAAGAATCAAATATAGCATGTCAGTTTAATTCTTTAGTAATTCTACTAATAGAAAGAAGATCAATAGGAAAATCTGGCATAGACAACACATCTGGTAGCCCCATAGTAGGGGTAATTGAGACCTTCCCCTATCCTACCATCTGGGAATGCCTCCTGTTTGCCACCTGTACAGTCCTGCTTGATTGCATAGGTTGATGACGACTAAACATCTCTAATCTCCACTCAAGTGATGTAAAACCCTAGAGTCAACTATCACCGGTCATCTATTTGAGATGCTAAAGCAAAATCTATACTTGAGGAAGAGGTGAAGGCAACAATCTCTAGTGGAGTAGCAGGTTCTTGAGTCATTTGTCTAAGATGCTGTAACATCTCATCATAATTTGCCCTGGCGACTGGAATAGTATCACTCGATGTCTCAGAAGTAGTAGTGACCTGATTGGTTGTCGGGGAACGGCCATGCTTGGTCAAACAAGTTGTCTCAGTTCGTCTAGGTCTCCCACATTACTTGGAAAGACACCCTCTCCCAGTGGATGCATGACCTCTGCCTCTACCACAAGGTGAAGGAGCACCTCTATCGCGTCCTAGTGTAGTTGCAAGGGCGGACATTTGTCCTGTGGATTCAGTAGAAGGCAAGGTGACTACCACTCTACTCACTCTACTCTATGCTTCCTCGAGTGAGGGAAGCTCCGACAGAGTAAGAAGCTGGGAATGTGCAGTAGTGTACTTAGGCCCAAGGCCAGATAGAAACTATAGAACAATTGCCTCTTTGTTGTATTCCCGTTGTGTAGCACACGTGCAAATACGCCTTCCATGCATCATGTTTCTCAAGGAGATCTTTCAACTGAGAATAATACTGGGACAATGGGCAGCCCTCCTGATAGAGTCTTGAGAGCTCATTATAAATATAGAAAACTCTATTGGAGTTTTTCTCATGGGAATAGGTGTTACGCAAACTATCTCATATCTCCTTTGCTGTCTTGTAGTACATGATTTCATCTCCAATACAAGGAATAACATAATTCATGATCTAAGCAAAGGCCATGGCGTTATCCTTTTTCATGTTGCATTCTTGCATGTCTTTTCTGGTGGTTTTGGTTGAAGAAGTATGTGCTCTTTGTCATGGCCTTCCAAAGTCATCAGGAAGGTTTGTGATCATTGGGGATAGTTGGTCTCATCTAATTTTACCATGAGATCATAGAAGGGACTCTTGTATATCCATGTTTCTGACATAGATTTCCATGTCACTTTAGAAGAACTTGAAGATGACATCTGTTCTTCAATCAGAGCCACTACTTATTTCAAGATCCAAAAAAATTGATATCAGATCATTGTAGCACCAAATTAGATCAAAACTTGATTTGACTTGATTGGATGAATCCAATCAATGCTGTAGCCACTTCTCGATCAATATCACAATCACCACAGTCGGTGCCACAACCACCAAAGAGTAGTGCTGCAGCCACCGGACACCACCAAGGTGAGGGCGGCGATGATAATAGCCACGGGCAGATTGCTGGTGGTGCTAGGAGAGGGGTGACGGTGCCCTGGAGGGGTGGTGACGCATGGAGGAGGGTCCTACTGACAGTGTAGACTGTGGCCGGTGGACAACAACACTACCATGGGTGGTTGCACGACGAAGAAGGTGTTGGCAGTGCCGAAGATCAGAGGAAGAAGTGGATTTGGTGGAGGTTTTGGGGTTAGAGTTTTGGTGCGATATTAGATCACTGGTTTAGGATTGTTGCTCTAATATCAAGTTTGGGAAACTGATTTTTCTTATTGTCCAAAAAAACCTTACCTTTCAATATATATAGAGGTGGGAAAATTATAAGACTGCTCCAAGATAAAATAATAAGTTGCACAATAGTAAGAGAAATAATAAAAAAGCAAGGAAGTGACTGAAGGGGTGTTGTCATCAGAAGATTCAAAGTCATTGTTAAGATTTTCCTTTGAAATAGGGCCTTCCTGTGTCACTCTCCATGAGAGAGCTCGTGCGAGCGGTTGAGGACAAGTGAGTGAGGGGGATGCAGTATGTAGGGAGAGGAACCTGGTTGAGTTGGGGATGCAGTAGAAATGAGGGCAACTTGATTGAATTGCCCAAACATCTGCTGCCTTTCTTTAAAGAGTGAAATCTAAAATTCCTGGACTCTATTTTTGGGCTACTTTGGGCTTCCTTGGCCCCAAGAGCATGCCAGTGAGTTGCCAATCTGCTCATGGATGCTACAGATCAATGAATTGAAGTCAGATAGAATTAAAGAAAGTACCCAACTGTCGGAAAAAGAAAATCTCAAGTCAATTGCAATGTTGCCAATAAATAGTCAGAGGAATTGTCGTCTATTGGATGGAATCAGGGATACATATTAAGCTTCTTCCATGGCTGGATGGCAGGAAGATCTGATGTTGGCATGTACAGATGCTTAGTTGACTGGATACAGATGGAAAGCATGCAATTTTACTGCAGAAAAACCAAGGTTTTTTAGAGGAATCGTAAGATGCTGGTGGTTGTAGGTTGGGGGATCAGTTAGGGTAAAGGATGACCTTCTGGATGATGAATAGGAGTAACGAATGTAATAAATTTGTCTTCCTATTAGGCTATTGTCTTGGCGTGAAATGCATCCAGGGCTCATCACAAATTTTCATCTCAATCGAACCATTGACTTTTGGACTATAACTGTAAGGGTACTACATGAAACTTTTAGTTTTGTGGGCAATATATATTTTTTAAACTACCATTAATAAAAAAAATGACGTTAGCATAATTTGACCTTGATTTAAAAGAAAGAGCAACCTTTTGTTTACCCCTTGCTGCATGGCACTTTTAGTGGGTTCCAATTTCTGTTTGCATGTTTTTCTTTTTTGAGAGAAAAAAAGGACAACTACCGAAGATCAGTAGTATTCCACTTCCATTAAGCAGAAAGAAATAATTTCATCAACCAAAAGTTAGAAAATGGTACTAACAACATTCTCACACCACACCCTCTACCCTTTAAAAAGAGGTGTGCTTTGTTGCAACTAAATAGACCACACCACCGTGGCTGCAACCACCTAACTATGAGCATTTGACTGGACTCCATTTTTGAAAGACTCCTAGTCGCCACCTCAATACCAAGAACATCCATGGTCCCCTAGACTAAAGCAACAAGATCACATTGCAAGGCCAAAGAAGATATTTAAAACAATGGATTTTATCCGAAAGTGGTTCTTTTAAAAAGGTGCGGATCATGTGGAGAGATTTGCCCAACTCGTTCCCTAGAATGAAATTTGTTTACCCAAAAGTGAAGGTGGCTTGGGAGTAAGATGGTCATATGAGTTTAATATCTCACTTCTGCTTAAATGGGTGGTGAGAATTCTTTCGGGTAGCCACTCAACAGTCAATATGGCTATGGAAGATGCATATGAGGTGGATATGGATTTGATGGAGCGAGCACGGCCATGTAGAGGATCATCGTCTGTTTGGCAGTCCATTAGACCAGTCTTGCAAGGTTCAATCATCGACTTCAGGCCGATATTGGGTGATGGGGCTGACTTCAGATTATGGTTGAATGATTGGACTGGTTGTGGGAAGCTTTCAGAAATGTTTCCACGGGTTTTTCAGCTTGTCAGCAGTAGAGAAGCTGTGGTCAATGAAGTGTGGGATGAGCAACATAATGGCTGGGACTTTAGGATGCCGCTGGGCCTCTCGGATACCACTTTGCAAGAATCTCAGCAGCTGTTTCAAGATCTGAAACCACATAGAAACAGGAGGGATGCTTTCAGCTGGAGAGAGGTGGTTTTTATGGTAAAGAAGGTGTATTTAAACGTGATTTCTGCTGATGGGGGAGCGGAATATGTCAAGAAAGATTTAAAAAAGATATGGAAATGTACTTTGCCTTTGAAGATCAAATTATTCCTTTGGTTATTCAGAAGAAAACGGTTGGTGACTAAATGCTTCATGCTCATGTGAAGGTGGAGGGAGGATATAGATGTCACTTGCATCTTCTGTGAAGTTGGTGATGAAGATATGGATCATCTCTTCTTTCATTGTTCGTTCTCCATGGATATTTGGCACAGCCTGTAGCTTCAAACGATTGACGTCTCCAACTTTTCATCCTTCTGGAGGTCTTTCAATGATCATTACAACCTGGACGTTGTGGGGTGGGTGAAGGCCTTTGCCACGCTATAGTGCTTATGGCTACAACGGAATGACAGAATCTTTAGAGATGAGCAATGCTAGGTTGAAAATGTAGTGAGGGAGGTTAATTATTTATCTGAATTTTGGCTCCAAAATTTGTAAGTCCGTTCCTTTTATTTAATGCAATTATTGGATGATTACCAATCTCAGGTAATCTTCTTTTCTTTCTCTAAAAAAAAGGAGAGATATGTCCTCCTCACGTCCACACAAGTAGCAAGTATATCCATGTCTTCCACCCACCTCTACCTTTGCTTCTTAGTACCTCGACCATTCCTCCTTAAGAGCCAAAGGAAGATCTTGACCATAAGTGGGATCTCTAAACGCCAGAGAAGATGACAATCCTTTGTCACAATAGATGCAGATGAATGATTCCCTTGCAACAATTTGTAAGCCTTGGTCACAGTAAAACATCCCTTAGTCAAGGTGAGGCAGTCCACCATCAAGGACTTCAAATGGATGTTGTGCAAGAGCGGGAGAAGTTGCAGATCTTATACTTGAGATCAGACAAACCAACGCCCAACATGATCGACCACTAACTAGACTCCTCATCCCAAATGTCTCTCACCTTGTAAGCTTTATTATCCACAAGCGCGAAAAATCTCGGAACCAAGTAAGCAAAGCGGCTAGCCTCTGAGCTTGAAGAGTCTATCACTTCCTACCTTAGGATGGAAAAAAGATGCCACCCTTTGCATTATAGGGGCCAACGCCCTCCAAAATGCAGAAGTATCACGGGGAATGATCACCCTCTCCACCATAGATAGCATATCATCATAAGCATCCATTAATACACGATGCCACATATTATCGTCGCCCCTAAACATTTTCACGACCCCCCTTCGTAAGCAGAGCATCCCCAAAATCAGCAAGGCCATTGACGTCAAGACCACCCTTCCTGGGAGCACAAACAATGTCCTAAAGAGCTAGCTGGTAGAAGTGGCCATCATGATCGACACCTTTCCAGAAAAGTCACTTCCTCATACTCTCCAAAGTACGTAGCATGGCCTGAACACAGGAAAAAGGAACACAGGGATAGTTGAGAGAATCACTTTCAACAAAACAAGACGTCCTCCTCTAGATAACAACCTCTTACTCTATGATGACAACCTCTTCCTCATTTGGTCCACCCAGCTTGCCATTGGTCACCATCGAGAAGGAGGTTGTTGTAACACATCTCTTCATCCATTGAATTTGCATCTCTGGGAATCTGTGCCTCCTGAGGATCTCCCACAGATATGGCCAGTTGATAAAGTTGTACGCTTTCGAGATATCCACCTTCCATAAGAGCCTAGACCTCCTCTAAGATGCAACCGTCTCCTCTGCTATGAGGAATGACTCCTAGAGTGACCTACCACCAATAAAAGCAGATTGCTCCAGGCTAATCAACTGAAGGATGGTAGGTAATCTGTTTGCAAGAACTTTGGAAACCACCAAGTGTTTCACCTCTGCATTAGATAAGGATGGCAGTCTGAGGAAGGATGGCATGCAGTCTGTTTGCAAGAACTTTGCCAACCGCATTAGATAATGCAATGGGTTGATGATCTTCTATCACCTTTGCACTGTGCCTCTTCAGGAGCAAGAAGAAATAGAATCTGTTAAGCCTTTCAAAGCCCCTATTCCCATCATAGAATTCTCTCACCATTGCCATGAAATCAACTCTAACCACCTTCCAAAACTCCCGGTAAAACAGAACCGGAAAGCCGTCGGTCCCTGGCACCATGTTTGCATGTTATTTTAGCACTTGGGATGTATATGTGGTCTGAATTCTACACTTAGTGAACTTTTCCTCTGCATCAGCATGGTTGTCTCTCTGATGTGTGTAGTTCCTATATTCTACTAATAATAACCATCAAAGTTCATGCAGCAATAGAAAATCTAATCAGAGAGCCATTAAGTGCACATACTTTGCTGTGTATGTGTGCTAGTTACTTATCCATATATGGTCAAATCTTCTTATCTTTTACAGGCAGTAGTATTAGCCAGATGTCAGATGTTGCTGATTAGCTATTGTGAACACTTGCTACTCTATGATTTTGCAGCTTACTATGAAGTGTACATTAACAAAGTTAATCATGTTTAAACATGGTTAATTAATGTTAGGGGTGGCACTGCTCCTTTTTTGTTGTATGGATGGCTTAGATTAAGTCATTCAAACATGCACCTTGATTCTTTGAATATAACAATCATTTAGTTTTTAAATGGCTGCAATTTATTAAATGTTTGGTTCTGGCTACTTTGTTTTGGAGGGAGGAGGGTATGATGGTGCTGGTAGTGGAGACAGCTTAGGTGGTGCTAAGCATGCATGTTCTGGATGGACAAAGAGCTTATTTTTCCTGAGATATCTATTTCTATAACAATTTCATCCCACCTTGTTATATCAGGTAGAGAAAATGGAGATCAGTATGAGCAGCCGGAGATGGCTTTGCAATCACCAGTGCTCTTTAGTCAGGGTGGAAACCAAACTTCACAACCAGTGCCACCTTTTGAACCTACTCCTATCAAACAGCCTCATGTGGCTTATGGACACCAACTTGCAGCATCTAGTGATGCCAGTGACCAACCTCTAGTTTTTGACCAGAGGCATACAGTTGACCATGGAAAAAATCAGAACCACATAACTGGAGCCATGGGTGGTGTGGAGCATATGGAAGCTGCTATCCCCAGCCATCCTTGGACACCTTCAGTTGCTTTCTCTCAAACAGCGGCAGTTACTTCTGTACAACAGGTTTGATATCCAGAATTAAGAACATAACATCCTGTTCTTTCAGTTTGCTAATAGCTGTATTTGTACAGTTTGATTCTTCATATGGAAATCTCCCCATGGTTGCTGGAGATCCTGCTTTGGTATTTGGAAGGATTTCTGCACCCAGTTTTCCTCCAAACATTCCCCCTAATATTCCTGCTGTTTCACCATTTGGGTTGGGCTCTGGAGCTCCTCTTCATCCTTCAACAACTTTTTCTGAAGATGCAAATGGGGTTTTTGGTCATGTTGAGCGTCCCAAAAAGGTGAACATATATCTTTTTTATTTAATTTTGGGATTTCTACGTAATTGTTCCTGTAGGCTTTTGCAATTACACAAATGCCCATGAAAATATTGTATTCCATAGGTACTCCTGTACAGTTGTATTTTTCACTGTTTTCCCGTCTTCAACTCTGGCTAGTTTCTTCATTAAAGTTAAACACAATTGGAATAGAGGTAATGCAAATTTCCACTTAAATGCCTCGCAGACCGTTCTCTCTTTGTCCTCTACTGTCCACTTGGGCTGCAGCAGCTTAGCACCACATTCTGTTATGAGCGTCAGTGCTTCAACGTTAGAGCATGAACAATGGAGCCAAGGCTTGACACTAGATCCTTCCAATTGAGAAGCAGCTGTGGGGCTTCCAGTGTGAGCCTTTGCTGCAATTATGACCATTGCATTGCAATGTGATGAGTTTGATGAGGGCATTTGGTGGTGTGCTGTAGATGTCCATGAGGCATATGTCTGATGGGATGAGAAGAGTGAGGAAGATAGGGCAGAACAAGTATCTTGCGTTGCATATGAATGGGATGTGGGCTTTCTTTACCTAGTGGTGCCTTAAATGGTGGTGTTGAAGGTAGAGGAAATGAAGGATACCGCTGAAAGCAGTGGTTGCTGATGAGGCTGCGCTACTGCAGGGTGTCTTGCTTACCTACCACCTATTACCAAGCTTCTTCCAGGAATAAATATCCTTTCCATTCTCTTCTTGTGAACTCCCATTATAGATGCCCAAGAGCAGGAGCAAAGTGAGCAAGGCTCCTGGCATAAGCATAAATTAAATGGAGCCCAACCTGATTCAAGGTTAATATGGAAATTAGAACATGCATTTGTTGACACAGAAAATTCAAAAGCAAAGTACCATGAAGTGAAGCAAAAGTATATCTAATCAACATGTTTTTTTGGGGTAAAAAATTTACCTGTAAGGATCAATATCAAAACTGATATAAAATTTAAAATGCATCAGAAATACAATTAAAAAGTCATCCTAAACTGTAATACAAGAGAGGACATAATGAAACATAACCAATGCTTCAAATTTGCTACAACTAGCGGGTGGTCTTGACTCTCGAGCTGCTTGTCCTCCATCTGCTGCCTCGGTTCTCCTGCATGTTTCCTGTTGACCTTTGGAACACAGGACCACATACCCTCATCAAGCTTGCAGGATCTTGCTAGATTGTAGTGTGCAAGGTTTTAAATATCGATATCGTATCGACAAGTCAAAAAAGGGATATATCAGTGATATATTGCTGATATCGGTGAATTTTTGGGAAATCATTCAGAAAGTCATAAAATATAAAAAAATATGACAAAATTTAAGATTAATATTTTTATGACCAATATATCACAAATGAATGGCTAAAAAATGTGTGTGTGCATGCTTCAAGCCTCCTACCCAATAGTGCCATTTCAACTCCCCACTTCCCACCCAACCGTCCCATTTCAACAGTGCCATTTCCCACCCCAGCTGTCGATATCTCGGAAATATTGCCCGATATATTGCTGATATATTGCCGATTTTTGGGAAAAATACACTTTTGATGGTATCGATACCATCCGATCCGTCGATATGCGATATATCGGCGATATATTACCGATATATCATGATATGTCAAACCTTGGTAGTGTGATGATTGCAATTGCATTGAACCTTAGGCTGATGCCTCAATCAGACAGCATCATCATGGTGGGCCTCAAGTGTATGGTTACCACCCTGATGACAAAGTGCTGGTGGTCGTTATGGAGGGGGGCTATGCTGAAGTGTGGGAGACAAAAAAAACCACTACAAGCCTACGACTACTGCTAGACTGCACTTTAATGGGTGGGGTTGGGCAAAAGGAGGAAGGATTTAGGAGGAAGGGGATTGAGGGAGAAGACAAGGAGAAATGAAGGTTTAAGAAGGATCTAAGGTGAAATTTTCATTATTTTTAGTCTGGTTACATTAACTATAATGAAGAAGCTAATGGGGGAGGGGCAAATGGTATGCAACAAAGCATCTTTATAGGGAAGCCTATGTATTGCAGGGGCAGTTGCGTAATTGCAAAAATTTATAGGGCATATATGTATAGCAAAAGTTTATAGGGGTAATTATAACCTCATGTCGCCTTAATTTTTTTCCTCCTCCCCTCTTTTTCTTTTTTAAATCTTTGGAGTACTTGATTTTTGTTAATTTTCCAATGCATCGTTTAAACTTGCAGCCCTCAGTACCAAACTGGCTCAGGGAAGAATTGATTAAGAAAAAAGCTTCCATTGCAAGCTCTGCTGTGGAGCAACCAACCATTGTTTCCCGATCTGTTGGTGATCATGATGATGATAGATCATTTGGAAAATCTGAACAAGTTAGCAAAGGCTCTGAATTGAGTAAATCAGATGAAGATGATGAAGATGAAGAGGTGCTTTTGATTTCTGTTGTTTCTTTTTCTATTTGTTGACTGATGCCTATGGTCCAAGTGAGTTTACATTTCGTTTTAGTTAGTTTTTTTTTTTAATCTGTGTGTGTGTGGGTGGGGGTGGGGGAGATGGGGTGTCAGTTGACAGAATCTGGTGCAGCTTGGACTTATGATGAAATAATTTGAGGGCCTTGATAACTTTTTTTTTTTTTGAAACTCAAAATACCAAAGTATTCATCTGTTGATTAATTTTTTTTTGTCTTCTATTTTCTTTTGCAGGAAGTTAGATTTATTTCAGGTGCTATGTTAGTTACCAGAGTACAATGCTATTTAACTAGTGCAGATTCTTTTACTTCCTGGGGTATTTTGAGGGGTGGCTAGATGCACAAGTGACAAGTCAAGCTTTTGGCTTGTGCTTTTCCCTTTACCTGTTTCACCTTTTTGACTTCCTCCATATGTCTATCCGGGTATATCTCCATGCATAATCTCAACAAGTTTGTTATGCTTCTCCCCCTTGCACTTCCTTCCAATTGCTTGCAGCTTGACATGCTTGTTCCCTGTGCTTATCCCCCTCTGGTCCGAGGTTCTTCTCCTTCTTTTCTTCCTCAAATTGCTCCTTGGTCCTACCTCCTATCCTTTGATGTGATTATTATTGAAGAGAAATGGTGCTTTTCCTACTCATTTTGCATTTTATTGGGTTTTGTAGGTATTTGCCTTTTCAATCAACCAGGGAAATCTTTTCTAATTGTGATTTTTTCTTTAGAAGCCATAGGTGAAGGGAATAATGATGCTCTGGACTTGATGACGTTATTAGATGATCTTGAACTTTTCTTCTTGTTGACGAAACCATGCTTTCTGGCCTCCAAAAGGCAGAGGGAAAATGTTACCTCTGGCTTCTTGTTTTCATTAAAAAATGACAGCTAGGGATTAGATGCCTATTACAGAGACGATGAAGAAGCTCCTCTAGGGGTGGGGCTCCTCTTCTATCTAAGGGGGTTGTCTGGTCTTGTTCTATTTAGTACTTTCAGTACTATTGATGTACTATCTTAATTCAAGGTTTGAAATATTGATTTCGACGTTGTTTTGATAAATTTGTAAGTATGCATTTTGGAGGCATGTTGTGGAAATGCTTGTATTTTGATGATTTTGTTCGCCTGAAAATAGGCCATTTTGGAGGTATGTTGAGGGCATGTGGATGCATATCGATAAAAATAGAGAAATAGTTAAAATGATATAAATTTCAAGGAAATCACAAGCTTAAGCTAATTTATGTAAGAATAAGAGTATTATATGATTAATATTCATATGCAACAGTAGCAATGTAGTAGCGACAGGAGCACGCCAGGCCAGCACTGTAGCAGCAACAGTGCTGACGATAGTGCAACAACAGCAGCAGGCAGTCGAAATGCTGACTGTATCGGTGATATGTCGACATGACATCTACTTGTCGATATGGGCCACTGTCAGGAACACCCATTTTGACGTGTCATCGACACTTTGATCACTGTCTCAATTTTGAGGGTACCGACCATGGCTTTAAAGCGAGCTAATTCCATTAGAATGAAATTCCTATGGGCTTATGGTGCTAGTAACAATCCCCTTCCTTTAATGGTCTGGAAGGAGGTTGGTGACCTTGTCATCCTTAATTTTCTTGTAATGAATGAAGCTCGGTGTTTGTCAATTTCAAATCGGAAAAATAGCACATCGGAATTTAATGGACTTAATTTTTTGCGTAAAGTGTGAGTTAAGTTGAATCCTTAAAGAGATTGTGTAGTTGTGTTCTTTGATGAGTTAGACAAGTTTGGGATTTTTTTTGGTATTTTTGAAGATATTTTCTGATTGTTTTGGGATTTTGTAAAGCAATTGGGTCCGAAGGACTGTTCGGACCCTTTTCTAATGTGTAGACCTAAACTTGAACCTAAATATCCCAGAAAAATATGTTGAATTTATCCTTGACACTAGACTCAGTAAGGAAGAATTAGCTGCCAATTTCACACAAATTGGACTTGTAAATAATTCACTAAAAATCTGACAAGTCAGAAATTTTAGGTTCTACTTTCAGTGTGACCCTCAATTAGTGCATGAATTTTATCTTTTTTTCTATAATGAACCGGGCTATAAAATTTGGTACAACTCTTTCCTACTTCATGACTTAACTTTTTTTTGAAAAGCTGAAGGGTGGTTATCCGTATGATAATCACCCAAATTTATTACTCAAATGAGGAGTTACAGGGTTATAATTACAAGGTGGACTTCCAAAACACTACCTGGGTCGAAATGGAGCAGACGATATTTTCAACATAAGGCGTCTCGCCTTTGAACACGACTCCATTCCTTCCCAACCATACGCCCCACAAGACCGCTTACACACTCGCCTTTTCTTTCCTTGATTTGAAAGTGTTGCCCCCACCATGGACGTTAATCCTCTGGAATGAAGACCAAAGTATTCCATGTTACCGAAGACAATCCAGTCAATCCCCATCCTTTGCCAAACCTGCATGACAAAGGAACATCCGAAGAAAAGGTGCTGAACATCCTCAACCACCCTTTTGTAGAAGGGGCAACTAAGGTCATTTGTCATAGTTCACTTCGCTCTCCAAGCCTTCGTCACAATTCTACAGCCAAGTGAAAATTCTAACCTTCAATGGGCATTCTGTCGACCAGAGCAATCTACAATCCCTCAAAAGATCAACATCTAATGTCTGCGACGTAGCACGTAGCCTACGGAAAGCCTTAGCCACAACAAGCTCTTCCTCGTCCCAGTAGTAAGCATCCCTCGCTCCTTCTGGTTCCCAACCTACTAACTCACACATAATCTGTTGGAACTCAGCGCACCTTTGGTCCGATAGCATCCCCTGAAAGGTGGGGCATCATGCCTCGTTCCAATAACTCATCGTTGCCTCTCTATCCACAGTTCTTAAGAAGAGGCAAGGGTACCTGTTGCAGAGGCCACTGCTAGACCTGGTCATGGTGGGCCATGGGTCGGGTCAGGTGGGCCATGGGTCGGGTCAACCGAGCCGAACTTTAAAAAGTCTTGGACCAAGTCCTAGTTGGGTCGACCCATGGGCCTATAAGCTTGGCCTAAGTCTTGTTTCTGAGGGTTGGGTGGGGCCGGGCTTGGGCTGACCCATGGGTCAAATATAAAGTACTTTAAAGTTTTAAACACAAACATGGATAATGATACAATACGAATGTTCAAAAACATAAACATAGCCATGCTAAAAAAGAATAATAAGTGAAAAATAATAAGAACCAAATTTACTTTAGTTAAATTGTCATAAAAGTTACGAAGATTCATCATTCACATAAAAAATATACTAAAGTTTCTAAGGTATTAATCCTTCATGAAAATACATCCTAGAAAATTTATAAATCATATAGAATTTAGGAAGAATATAAGTAATTATTGTGATAGTTCTTCAATCTCCAATCCTCATTAACAACTTCCAATCTATTACTTTGTACTGTGTTAACTATCAAGTATATTGCGGTATGTTTTCCCCTTATTGAATGTGCTTATATATGTATACTAAAGGTCCTTGATTCATAATTAAAAAAAGATAAAGGAATAGATGTTGAAAGAGTTGGAAGGTAGTTGGTCTAATAGATAGTTCTCATACCTCATGTTAAATAGATGGTTCATAATTTTAGATGGTGGTTATTGGCTGTCTTGTGTGGTACTTGAAGAAGGGTGGAGATTTTGGGGAAGCAAGACAATGGTTAAAAAGATGAAAAATTTGACATCCAATGGATGTGCATGGGATTGTTGGAGTTCCAAGTTAAGACTGTTGGAGTTCTTGATTTTAAATATTAATGATTTACGAGTTGAGTCAGGTCGGGTTACGATAAAAAAATCGAAGCCCAAGTCCGCCCATTTTGCTAGTCGGGTCGATGGGGCCCCTAGCCCATGGCCGGGTCTAGCCACTGCTTCATTCTTGCTAATCATCCAACCAGAATTTGAAGGTGTCGTCCTCTCCCACGTAAGGCGAAAAGAAGGTGCGCACCTCGGAGCCACCAACGCTAGCCCTCTTAAGAAATGCGAAGCTTCGGGTGGTGGAGACTCTAAGGGCCCCCAGGACAGGAAGGAGCCGTAGCATTACTGCAACACGTCACCATAAAGGCCTTGCTTCCTCCCCACCAGCTTAGTAATCCACTTCATGAGAAGGCTCAGGTTGACCTCCTCCACATCTCTGACCTTGAGTCCACCCTCCTGCACGGGTCGGCAAACCTCCTCCCATGCCACTAGTCTTGTCCCCTTCCCCATCGATCCCATATTAGATCAGAAGAAATCACGCATCAATCTTGTAAGCTTCTTCTCCACCTATTATGGCACCCTGAAAACGGAGAGGAAGTAGGATGGTATGGAGGACAAAATCACCTTAACTAGTGTCAACCTTCCCTCCTTCGAGAGTAACCTAGAAGACCACCTCGCCAACCTCCTCTCCATCCTGAGGCGATCGTCAGACAAAGGCAACCCCATATATGATATCAACAACGTTCCCACACTTGTCTTTGAGTGCATCATCAGTAGCCTCCACTTTCCTGTTTGACATATTTAACAGAATAAAGCTCGACTTCCGGTAATTAATTTGCAACCCCAAGGCCTCACAAAAAAGCTCCAGAAGTATGTGCATCTTTTTTGCCTCCAAGATAGACCCCTCCATTAGAAACAACGTATCATCCGCGTACTGTAGCACCAGAACCTCCTTGTTAGCACCGATCGCGAAACCTTTAAGCAGACCCCTTGCACAGGACCTGTAAGTCATCCTTGCAAGGGCATCCATCGTTGGGACAAACAACATTGGGGCAAGCAGGCAACCTTGCCTGACCCCTCTCCTAGGTTGCACCCAACCTCCTGCAGGGTTCCCATTTATCAGAATAGAGAAAGATGTAGTCGTAACACACCTCTTCATCTAGTTAATTTAAACTTGAGGGGAGCCCCTTTATGCCAGGGAGGCCCATAGAAAGTTTCACTGAATCGAATCATATGCCTTGCTAAAATCAACCTTCTAAAGAAAAGTTGTCTTGTCTCTCCTCTAGGTGGTCAGGGCCTCCATAGTCACAACAAAGCCATAAAAAATGCCTCTCCTTGGGACGAAAGCTGTTTGCACAAGTGAGATTAAGTCACCCAGAAGCCCACGGAGTCTGTTAGGTAGGACCCTTCTGACAATGAGATAAATACATTAGATAAAGCGATTGGGCTAAAATCTTTGGTGGCCTTCACACCTTTCTTAGGCAGAAGAAAGATGTAGAATTTATTAAGCCTGTTAAAGCCCCTGTTCTCTGCCGCGAACTCCTCCATCACCTCACTGATTTAAATGCCGACGGCATGCCGTCGGCAAGGCCTGTTTTGGAGGATGACCATGCCGATATGATTATAATGTCGAAAGTTAGGAGTTTCGCAGGCATGTCGACCATACCGGAGGCATGCCGACGTGTCGATGCCGATGATGGGTGCTTGTTGCAGACTGCAGTATGTGCTCGTCCGCTCCGCTAATGCCACTGCCATCTCTGCCGCTGCTTCAGGCTGTAGCCTGCATCGTTACTTATGGAGCTCAACCATTCTACCGCAAGCATTTGCACCACCACCGCCTTTATATAATTATCCATCATATTCATACGTTGAGTCTGAAAATGTTGACACTTTTGGGACTAGGACTGTGAGTGAATATTCTTACCCATATGAGTATGGTATGATCCAAAATTATTTTCTTCAGCAATTCCAACCCCAAGCTCCCCCTCAAATGCCAAGATTAGAAACATCACAAGATGATTCTAGAACAACAGGATTCTCACAAACACGTGCAACTAATCGTGCACGTGGGCAGCGTGACACACCATACACAGATAGTAGATTTCCCTGTCTTAGGATTTTTGTTAGTATGAATGAATATGAATACAGACAGCACATAATGGATTACTAGACAATGTATTCATATATGTCTTGGAAGGATTGCTGTGAATACTTTCAAAGTATTCATTAACACAATAGTCAACAATGATATCAATTAAGTGGTGATAGTACCCATGATAAAGATATAAATACAGCAAGACACTCTTGGTTCTGGTGAAATCTGTCTTTCAAGTTCCAAGTCCTGACTTCCGATATATCATACATCAAGACATTACAGTTTTAACTTTTACTTTGAAACTATGCACTTTGATTCTTTCATTCTTAAATTCTTTGTATTCTTCTATTATTAAAATTTCTGTATTCTTAACATGGTAAGAATATTTGATCTCATTATTGAATTTTAACATTGTATGGTCATGTTGTATATGAATATTATGATGTAACACTCTTATTGTTACATAATCAACATTTGATTTTTTTGAAACTGATATCATTTTGATCATTTCTACCATTTTTGTCGGCATGCATTGGCATGCCCTCGGCGTGCCTCCGAAATGGCATTTTTTTGAGCCATTGAAATAGTCGAAATTTGCCATCGAAAAATGGGCATTTCTCCGGCATGCCGTCAGCATGCCCACGAAATGCACACTTGCAATTTCATTGGCACGGCTTCGAAATCGACATTTCGAACCTTGTATCACCTGCAACATCTCCTCCTTAACCAGAGACCAGAATTTCCTATAGAAGACGATTAGAAACCCATTTGGACTCGGGCACCCATTTGCATTGAGTCCCCACACCGCTTCCCTCACTTCATCCTCCGTGAAGCTGGTCGTGAGGGCCATTTCCTGGTCCATAGAGATGCTTTGCACGTCCTCCCCCTTCTCCAATTCCCTCTCCTACACCTTCCCGTGAACTCCCCGAAGAAATTTGCCTCACTTTCCCCACCTCCTACTTCATGACTTAACTCCAGACAAAATTTCACGAATTTTGGAGACCTAGAATTTGTAGAAATTTTGGAAAGCGGAAGTCAGAATCTATACGAATGCGGAAAAATGGGAATATGCAAAACGAGATCCAATCAATGCGAAACTTAGCAGACGGTTTTGAGAAATAGAATCGACATGAACAAGATAATTAGACAAATTAAATTACTAATGGTTGCTCTCTCCGAGGTTTATCTCATCCCATGCAAACCCATTAAGGTTATAACCCAACTTGGATTTGAGATCCTAGGCTTGGACTATCTTAGACAAATCTATCCACACATGAAACAACTTGATTTTCTGACAACCATTTAAGTGCAATAAAACTCATCTACAATTAAAGCATGTCAATTCTACCCCCTCGTCCACACTTGAAACAAAATTAGTCTTGCATAGATATAAAAATAAAGCACAACATCTCAATAGAAAGAAGAATAGTCATATTATTACAAGATTCAAGAGTTTCAACAAATAAAGGGGTTGCATAAGACTTCAAATAGAGGTAGGCCCCCATTGTTTTGGATGATAGATCCATGTTCAGGTTTTGGATGCATAATTAATCCTTGGCTGATGTTATTGCAAATTTGTTTTCTAGGTTGGTTGCCTTCGCTACCAAGCGTTTGGCTATTGTGGTTGATTGCTTTACTGACCAATGCTGGATGCCTTTCCTGCCATGGTCCCTCTCCAATGCTAACATTGGAGGACCTGACCCTCCTGTTGTAGACCCTACATGAGATTAGGTCAGGGGTGGGAAGAGATGGTTGGATTTGGAGTTATGGGGAATTCTCTATTAGAAAAGCTTTGCATGTTATGGAGAGCATGGTCTTGTGGAGTCACTAGGGATTGGCTTCAGATTGTGGAAAAATTTGGAAAAACATATCCCCCTTAAGATGAAAATATTTTTGTGGTTGTTGAGAAGGAAAAGGGTGGTTCCCAAGAACATTCGTGAAGATGGGTGCTTGTTGCCGTCGCCGATTCTAGTTGTGTCCTTTATGGTGATGGGGTGGATGGAGGATATAGAGTACCTGTTCTTCACTTGTCCTTTTGAATAGGCATGCTGGTCAAATTTGGCGGATTGGTTCTTACTGCATTCCTTGGAGGCTGATTTTTGGCATTCATGTCACCCTTGTTGATGGGGACACTAAGGAGACCTTTTACACTGATTTGGTGCATTTGGGTAGAGCACAATGGCATCATCTTTAGAAGGTGGAGAGCCTCTATGGATGGGGTTTTGCATATAATTTCCCTTTGTAACTTTAGGTGTACTTAGCTCTCATGTCTTTTGTTAATCCCTTTCTTTAAAGAAAAAAGAGAGTTTTCTTGGAAACAAAATTTTAAGGTAAACCCATGGAGTTCTAAAAGGATGCTCTATTTAAGAAACATGCATGAACACTGGAAAGTGGCAAAATGGTGAATATAATACATTCTGTTTCCATTATTTCCCATTCTCTGATTATGAGAGGCATTTTTAGCTTTGTCCCAGGGCATTATATCGCCATCAATATGTTCAATTTTGTATAAGAAGCTTTTTTAGTTTTATGACTTTGCTAGTCAAAATGCATGTAGATGCGGGAGCAGATAGATTTTGCATCCTTGATGGGCTATAATTTGGAGACTTAAGGAGAGATCATTCATTTAGTATCTACATATGGCATGCACATTTAGCCTTGTTTCTCTGTCTTTTGGCTTTTATTTTGGCATGTTATCTATTTAGAGTGTTGATGTAGATGTAAGCAGGCTAATGTGCTTGTTTTTGGATTCTAAATCCTCTTTTGCTTATCTAGGGAAAGGTGTCTCTTTGGAATTTGATTAGAATGTCAGACGTGGTCCATTATGTCATCATATGGTAACATGGCCAACCATTTGGCTGTACCCATTAGAAAATGGCTTCTTATTTTGGTTGGTTGACGATAAGTTTTCCATGAGAGCAAGATGCAGATGGCTATTAGCTGCGGTATGAGGCAGCCAATTGAGCTGTGGGTTTTTCTTGCGGCCAAAATAAGAAGACGACTGTATGAATATGATGGCCTACACATGTTACTAAACAAGATGATACTTGCAGATGAGACAAGAAAGCATGTTACCAGATAACAGCTTGTGGCTACTAGCCATGTGGCTAAGCCATGACTTTTGTAGCCACATGGACAAAACAGTCATGTTACCAAATATCATCTATGCCAATTACTCCTTCGTCTGAAGCAAAAATATGGGAAAATTGAGGAATTTCAAAGAATTGTTTGTAGCACAAATAATAAGACAAGGACAGAGCTTGAGTTTTTGCTTCCACACATTGCTAACATATCCTGAGAACTTCCGTGTATAGGCAATTGATTCAGCTTCAAAACATGAGTAAATGATTGAATTATAAGGCATGTATCCTTATGGAAACCCTAATGTCAAATGGTGTAATAACACAAATGACTGCTTAATGACCCTTGTTAAGGATGATTTGTGCTTTGCTGAACCCAAGATCACAAGCTAACCTCCCATACAAGTTGGAGCATTTATTTATTCTAAGCTTGTACTCTTGCTTACTCATTTCAATGTTTAGAATGTTATTTTCTTTGAATCCTGCAATAGCCAGCCCATTATTTAAGAAAGGACCAATATTTGCTTGGCCAGTCGAATTCTTTATGTATGATGCTTTGAGTTCAAAGATATTTAGTCTACTTCTGCAACTAAGTCATAAGATTTCAGTACCCCCATCACTTCCTTATGGAGAGCTACACATGGGTGAGGTGCAGTTTGCAGCTTTCTGATGTATGACTCCCTAAATGCTTGAAAAAGATTGAGCCAATTGCCAATCAGCTGCAGCTTTATATATGACCACAAAATATTTTATACCTCTATCTGCCAGCCACATTCTTCAGAGTTCTCATATTCATTCCATTATCATGCTGTACCTTTATATGCTTACTCCATGTCCTAACGAAAGGATAATTGAATGAAGTTATCATAATGATTTTTGTTTTGTTTTCTTTTTTCTTACCCCTTTTCCTTTTTGGGAGGGAAGAGGATGGCTATGTAGTGAAAAGTTCCAAGGGCAAGTTTCTCAACATATGGAGTATGGTGATTGTCAGGCCATGATACCTGGTAGATATTTATGAGAACAAGTGTTCTTTTTGAATCCAAGACTGAAATTATGAACAAAGTACCGTTAACATTGGATGATAAGCTAGCCTATAAGTATTGTATTTCTACTTGAAATTGTCCATTATGGTTGATACTCTGACATTTTTCATTCTATTAAGATATGGTCCTTCAGTAGTCATATTATTTACCATAGTATTCTTGGCTGAATTGTGCTCAGAGTTCTCATTTATAGACCTCCCAGAAAAAAAATTCTTAACCATAGTCATTTCTTTTTCCTTATTTTGCTTGATTCTCAGGATGATGCAGAAGCAGCAAGGTTGGCAGCTATTAACCAGGAAATAAAACGCATCTTGACTGATATACTGCTAAAGGTCAAAAGCTTCTCTAAGCTCTCTTTCGTATCTGGTAACATTGGATGCTAATCTTATTATAAAAGCAGGTTACCGATGAGTTGTTTGAAGAAGTTGCGACAAAGGTTATCAATGAGGAAGATTTGTCTGTGGAAGGTGCAGTAAATTTCTATAAAGGATTCATTATTTATGAATTAGTTTATTTTTCAGTAGATCTGCCAGCTATTTTCTCTCTCTTGCTCTCAATCTCTTTAATTTTTTTTCTGAATATGCAGTGGATAACAGTGTTACAACTACAAAAGTGTCATCCCAGGCCAGTGTGACGCCAAGGACTGCTGCCAGAGTTACAGTGCCACTGCAAGGCAACTCTGAAAATGTTAGCAATATTAAAAACTCAACAGTATCTCTTCAAGGGAATCTGTTGGGTCTTGCAAATTACAACTCAGATGATGATGAGGAAGAACCTATAAATTCAAGCAGTGTGCCCTCTGTTCGAATGATTGAACTTTCTCATCAAACACAGAAGGATTCAGCTTTGAAAGATGCGTCTGAGACCATTAAAAACAGTACCAATGAAGAAAAAAACATTGTACTTCCACAGAATGGTGCCAAAGATGCAGTCAGGTCTGGTTCCGTTACTGCTGGAATTATTGATGAAAGTATTCCTGAGGAAAGCAATCATGATGAAACAAAAGAGTCCAGGGGAGGAAGGTCTAGAGGAAAGCCTGAATTAACACATTCAAGTGCTAATGATGGGCAGTCTGCCGCAGGTGAGGCCAGGGATCTTAAAGGGAAGTCTGTATCCAGTAGCAGACATCCTGACAGGAATATCACCAGCGATGATGCAACCAAAGATGCAAAATCTGGAAGGGTCAATGAGAAATTTATTGCTGGTGAACACAAAGGAGGTGGCACTGGAGATAGAGGGAATGATAAGTTGGGCAAACAAGACAGTTTCCAAAGAACTTCTAAAGGTCATGGATCGAGAAAAAGAGACAGTGAGGAAACTGATTTGGATGACAATAGAGGTAATGGAAAGGACAAGAAAAATAAGTCTAAGGATGATGGTGACAGGAAAAAGGAGCAAGCAAAGAAATTCAGAGAGGAAAGGTACGGACAAGGTGAAAGGCATTCCCGTAGGAGTAAGAACAGACGTTCTCCTTCTCCTGATAGTAGGCCTATGAACAGCAAAGAGAATTCTATCAGTTGTCATGGTATCACATCTAGTGGTGAAACTCCTGAGGATTCCAAAAATAGGTGTGTGTTTGACCATTGAACTTAATCTTACATTTCCAATTCTGCCAACTCTCCTTTTGATGCAGTATCTTCATGTACAGGAGATCACATTCTATCCAACACAGTTTTTCAAGATCACCACCAAGGTCTAGAAGAAGGTATTTGTGCCCCATGTTTGCTTCATTTTGCCATTTTGTATATGGTAATGTTTGCAGGTTTGAGAAATTGCATAGTTCCAATTTTCATTTGGTGTCCGACACTATCATCAAGTGCTTTTGTCTTGTATGTGTCTTGATTTGAGTTTGAGACACAAATGACCTCTCAGATTCTTTGTTCTCAACTGTAGGCTATAGCTGCTTTGTTGCTTTTTCATACTAAGAACCTTAACACTCTTTTTTGGGGGACATGAGGATTGAATATGACTGACTCTAATATGTCCAATGGCTGTCATTGCAGTTATTTTTTGAGATTTATTGGGTACGGGAGCTGACATATTTGTACGTGTAATTTGTTAGAATGACGAATATTTTGCACGTTGGTAAAATGGACTAGTATAACTGGGGTCTACCTGCTTGAGTAATTTAACCTAGTTACTGATGTTGGATGTAGACTGTTTTGATGGTATAGCCTCATTCTCACACCCTTTTATTTCCAAAACAAAATAGATGCTTCTATTGGAAGATAAAAAACCTGAAGATTCCAGGTTTCCAGAAAAGCTGGCCTCACATTCCTATCTGATCTTACTTGTATTGTTCTCATGCTCATCTGCATCCTTATTTTTGGATTTGTCATGTTACTGAGTAGTATCCATCGACTTTCTGTAGTTCTGTTCCCCTATGGTTTTCAGGAATGCTCTAGAAAATTAGACAGCCTTTTAGATATTGACCACCATTAAGTTGTTTGTTTATCCCTTGTTGCCATGCGTAGACAGTAAGTTTTGGTTGCAGTTGTCATTTGAGTCAATAGGACTTTTAGTTGTATTATGAAATCGGGTAAATCTGCCCCATAGATGCTAATCCGATCCTAGTATTGAAAAATGTTGTGAAGTCCCTCAAGAGTCATAATACATGTTTCTGAAAGTTGAAAGGAGTGATTTGTACGGCGGTTAGAAGCACATGGATAGGATAACTCCAGAGTCTTATGTGGCGGTTGTCTGGCTTTTGCAACTGCCAGGATGAGAAGCAGGGAAATAGGGTTAATTTTGGCTGTTTGCTGAAGTGGGGAATTTTCTTGTGAAATGAGGTATAAATTCATCAAGGTGTAAACCACTTGATTGTTTGTCAAAATTTTATGATGCCACATTGCACTTTGTTTCTCAACTTGCATGGTTTGCCTGTCTTACTCTGCTTGTTTAAGTCAATATTGAGAAATATAACCTGTTCAAATGCCACTTAGAGATACAACAGCTAAGTCTTTTCCCACACTAAGTGTGGTCGGTTATATAGATTCTTTGTCTACGTGCAGATCGATTTTGTCTTATTTCAAGACTTAAATTAAAGTAGTCGAGGTCATACTTAATAGATTCCTTTCAATACTCAAATACCACTTTGAGATGATTGAACATATTTGGAAAGTTATTAAATTATTTTATGTAAGTTAAACATAAATTCCCCCTAAACCCCAATTTGATATGGAGGGATTTGAATTGCCGCCATAAATCTGGAATCCTGATGGTGTTTCTGATCTGCAGAAAGGTGGCTGCAATCCTATCTTAAGAGAACATCTTATTGATTTATCTGGTGTAAGACTAAGTAGATTCACGTTGGCAGAAGTTTAGTATGCCAAGGTTGTCCCTTCATTTTTATTTATTTTGGTTGGCTGTTATTAATATTACGTGTTTGAACTTTGCGTTCTATTTGCTGCTCTGAGGTCTGGTAACTATAGAGGGCAGTTCTGATCAAATTCAGAAATATGAGGAGAGAAGTTTATGTAAATAAGCATCTTCTTACCTGTCAGTGTTATGATGTTTTATTTATAGACAAGTTTCGAGGTCTCCACATAGGAAGCATTCCCAACGCAGGCATTCTCCCTACTCTTACTCAGAAAAGAGGTAACAAACCCAACCTTCATTCTATTTTAAACTCTTCACAACATAAATACCATCTCAGGTGAAGGACAAGTTTTGGGCCCTAATTGTAGTCATCATCTTTTCTTGTATTTATTGCCTAAAATTTATATTTGATGCAGGAGGAGGTCAAGGTCTGCTTCCCCGGGACACCGTAGACGGTAAGGTAAAAATCCGGACGACTCAATACATGCAGGTATTCTTTCCTCTCTCCTCTAGGACTTGAAACATGTTAGTTCCATTGTGTGGGATGATACGAAACAAAATTTCTCACCCTAATGTCTAGCAACAAGCTTTGTCTGTCTCCTTATCAAGATTTTCTTAGTTCTGAAGTCGATTTTGCAGTTGATCTGGATGCAAGGTCTGAAACTGCCCACTGGATGCGCGTCCTTGGTATGCACAAGTAGTATCTGGCGTTGGTATTTTTGGGACAGCCTCCCTCATTTTGCAGTTGATTCACTCTTGATTGGCGAAATGTAGTCACCGGTCATGGCGATGCTCAATGTGGGTCGAATCTTTATTGCATTTAGGGAGATTATCATCACTTGCCACGTGTAGCTGGGTCCCTGTTTCTCATTTGATGCCTGCGAGGCATATCTTGAATTGTCAATTGCTTATTCTGCATTTTTCTCGTCTTGTATCAATCAGGATGCGCAACGGAATGCCAAAGGAAGTAGGTGGTTGAGTTTCCCTTGAATTGGGAAGCTGGCAACATAATTTTGACCTTCCTCGTGTTTCTGTATACTATTAACAATGTACCAGTAAACATATTAGCAGTTGTTTGCAATCAGTTATGTACTGTGGTTCGGATCGTTTATAGAGTGCAGCGAGTGCTGTGGTTGATGGCAGAAAGGGTGTTTTTCAACAAATGTCATGGAAAGTGTTCTGGTGTTTTATACCATCAATGAGTGGGGACCGAAAATCGGACAGAGGGCATGACTATTTAGGTTGGAACAGATTTATAAGTTGAGATTTTTGCATTTGGAGTGGGTTGGAAGAAGATAAAGCAAAACACATTCGGCACAGAAAAAGTGTAAATTTAGTTGTAAACTTACTCATTAATGTACTTATCTAAGGTGTCATTTTTGCTGGTATAGTTTCATATTAGATGTCACATGGAGATCAATGTGTAATGTTATTGATTCATTGTTGCCTGCGTCAACTTTTTCTATGTTTGTGTTTGTGTGGTACATGTAGTTTCTAGTACATAATGGCATAGGTTCGTAGTTCTTTTTATTTTTATGTAAGATCGACAAAAGTAGTTGACAGGATTGCTGATGCTGTTGGTAGGATGTGTTCATACTATCGTACATTTTAAGTAAGATGCGTTAGTTGTCACTCTTAGTGATGGTATTGTAATCATTGTTCTTTATGTAACGTCAATAGTAATTAACTTCATCTTTTTATATTTATCATGTTATCTTATAAAAATTTTCATTTTCAGCTATGATCATTCCTTTAGATTATCAACCTTCGTTTATATAATTTGTATGTTGGTAGAGATTGATTGTAGAATATTTTATTCAATTAATGAAGTAATCGAATGTTACTAACAATTTTATGTAGATAAAGAATGTTCTCGACATTACTATGAAGTTCTTCACATTACTACCAGTATTATCATAAAGTTTTAATAATGATGCTAGCAGTACTATAAATTTGTTAACATTGTCAGTGACAGTTTATGATATATTACATATTGCTGCTAATAGCAGGTAAGAGAATGTCAATAACACCTGTTAACCTACCAGTGATAACTTATGACGTACCAACTTGTGTAGGAATCAATAAAATTGTCATAGTAGTGGTGCTGTTGGCAAAAGTCGTCTTAAGGTGTAAGTTTTCTGTTTCTTCTTCAAGAGAGGAACAATACACCTTCATTAGAGTATTTAAGAAGAGAAGATTATATTTGAACTATGTGAATCTGTATTAATGCAATCTCTTTGGGATAAAAAATTATAAAACAAAATCAATACTAGTTAAATGAATGAATTTTGTTTGAATTTAAATAGATATATTAATTCACGTCTATCTATGATCATTTGTTTAACTATCAAATTTTGCATATTTAATTGGTACATAAGTAGAGATTGATTATGGAATACTTTATTCGATCTTAAGAGGTAATATTAATTTTTTAACAATGCTGTCATTGTTAGAGATTACATCTTATGCAGTAATATTATGAAGTTCTTAACAATACTGTTAACATCATTAGGAATTTATTAACAATACTCTAGCAGTATTATGAATTTATTAATATTGCTGTCAACAGAATTACGAATTTTAGAATGTTGGTAATATTAGAGACATATTTCTTGTTACAACAATACTGTTTAGCATACTACTATCAATGATGTCTATAACATTTAAGCATTGTCGAATGCCACCAACTCTATAAATGATTTACGAAGTAGAATTTATATACACTACTATGACTATCAAAGTTGCCTCTTGTAATTTATAAATTTTATATCAAATATATCTATAGCAGATTGAAGGGATAAATATCATTATACTTACAACATTCTAAATCACTTTAATTTTACTATTAATAACAGCAATGAGTGATACTAAGTAATCAATGATATTCACATACATTACAAAAAATTTGGTTGAGGTCATTGCCAAGGTTGACCTAGCTATCGAGGTTAAGGTTCAAGTCACCGTCGTCAAGGCAATTGCTGTCGAGGTCGAGATCGTCATCGAGGTTGTCTATGTTAAGGTAACCGTCGTTGTGGTCGAGATCGTTACTGAGGTCATTATCGACATTGAGGTCGCTGTTGTGATAATCGTCGTCAATAATAAGGTTACCATCGAGTTCGCTGTTGAGGTCACCACTGAGGTCGACCTAGTTGTCGAGGTTGCCACCGAGGTCGTTGTCGATGTTAAGGTCGAGATCACCATTGTTGAGATCGAGATCATCGTTGAGGTCGTTGTTGAGCTCGTGGCCGAGGTGGAAGTCGAGGTTGAGGTCGTTGTGTTGGAGGTCGAGGTTCCCGTCAAGCCTACTGTGGAGAAGCTTCAGGTCAGAGGCGGAGAGGAGCTCGACATGGTTATTGGTCTTCGAGCTCACCATCATGGGTGAAGTGCAAGTGTTACATGCTGCTAGCAAAGTTCTCCTATCGTGGTAGTCAGTGGAATGTGTTGGGCGGGAAGGGGTGCTCCTCCTTTTATAACTAAAATTTTAATTTGAATTTATGGGTCCCATGCTCTTACTGTACCTCCCGGTTGCTCAAGTGGCTCAGGGGAGGGAGGGGGGCGGATAGAGGTTTTACATGTTACTATCTTAGTCATATAGGTATCATAATGGGTATATTGAGAATATATATATCATTATCCATCGTCAAAAGTCGTGAAGTTAAGAGTGGGAAGCCGTGTGATCTCTCTGTGTAAGTCAAATTCAACATTGTCTCCCGACCTCTTCGTATTTGGTGAAATCCCCCCCTCCCCCTGCCATTGTTAGGAATGTTCCCCTATAATGTTGTTGTCACGGGTTCTCGACCAGCTCTGTCGGAGTAGCTCCTCCCACATGGCTTTTTGGTCAACTTTGCCGGAAACATTATTGTCCCTCTGGGTGAGATCAACTAGAGTAGGCTTCTCTGTTGCAATCTTTCATAGTGCAGGTTGCACTTCTCTGCCTAGAAATTGGATTTGTATGTGTTGGCTAGGCTTCCCAGTAATAAATCCCTGTTGCTTCTCTTCACATGAGTTGGGTTGAATTTAGGTTAGGTTTATGCAAACCCAAACCTGTATACATTTCTAAATTAAATATCTATGTCTTATCCATTTACTCATCGAATTCTAAATCAAACTTTATATCCAAACTCATTTGACCATTGTATATCTATTTACCTACTGAATGTCCATTCACTTATTTTTTTTTGAAAGGAGTCCATCCACTTATTTAAAAATTACCATTAGGAAATTTGATGGATTAGATTCAATTTGAGTTCCGAGTACATCCATATCTATATATACTTGCAAATCTAATATCTATGCCTGTATGGTTAACTACCAATTATTTACATTTAAATAATGTTAACATTATGAAAACTTTTTATACATAAAAATATCTACAATCATATATTACATTAAAAATCATTATTAAACAATTCTTCGCATGGAAACTCAAAAACAAAATAGTAATATGGGATCGTATGTGTTATGTTTACATTATATATTTATTTATGTATGTATGTCAAGTAAATTGACTGGGTAAATGAGTAAAAAAATCAAACCCATATCTATATCTATGCCCAATTGGGTTTTAAAATTAAAATCCATATCTATACTCATTTATAAATGGGTTGCTTTTACAGATTATAGTTGAGTTAGATAGGATTGGTTTGAAGAAAATGTGCATCCAGGTTGCTCTGTGTTCCATGGATGACCAAAGTGAATTATTCAAAAAGTTCCGGTCTGAAAACAAGTTTAATGACCATGCTGGATAAAAGGAGTAAACGAGGACGCTTGCAAACATTGTACACCGGTGCCGATACGAATGGTCTTCGTGGTACGCTGTTGGGTGTCAATTTCGAAGCTCGTACTATTGCTCATATACACGATATATTGCAAAATGAACCTTCAATAATGACAAGCTCGTTGCCGTTGCCCTTTTGCCTTTTTATGACCCCCCTCATCACAACAAGGCCAGTTGCGCCAATACCAAGATATTTAAGGGCGTCCTCCCGAATATGAAGATTTTAGAAACATACAAGTAAATGCCAAAAGGCTGTCATAGCTCTCTCATTCTTGCTTACCTTTATGCCAGGGCTTCAAATCCTCATCATTGATAATGATAGGTCAATATTGAGATATGTTAGATACGGGTGAACCCTTGTCTAAAATTTTGTTCAATTATAAGCGTTTGGAATTGATGGAGCGTTAGCAAGGAGTAAATTTACTTTCTGTATTGGCAAAAGGCATAAATCCATAATCTGACCAGATTTCATACGTGTTTAGAAGTTCTGCTCAAGACCTCACGTACCAAGTGTTGACGCACGTGTATAGACCAACGTCCAATTAACGCTGTCCTAAAATCCCTGTCTGAACATAAAATGGCAACACCGCTGCCGCCATTCTCGGTAAATCGGGTGCGAAAGTGCAGAAGGATGGATTGGTCGTGAAAACTCCGCTGCACAAGGGTGGAAATGCTCTAGTGTGGATTGAGTGCGAAAACTCTATTAAAAAAATGTAACTTTACCAAGGACATGGATATCAAAATCCAATGTACCAATGTAAAATCATCATAATCATTTACATTGATATAAAATTATCCCGAATGATTTTGTATCGATGTAAAATTACTTAATGGTTATTTTGTATTGATGTAAAACTACTCAATGATTATTTTGTATCGATATAAAATCACTATCAATCACTTTGCATCAGTACAATTATTTTACATTGATACAAAATTACTCAGAATTACTTTGTATTGGTGTAAACCAATATGCTACGTCAACATGTTGTACAACATGTATCATGACACATTTTTCTACATTTTGACCTTTACTAAATAAGGAACAAACTTTACCAAGAACATAAAAAGAACTTTCCATAGACCATTGGGAGGAGTGCAAAACTTCACTCCTTTTAATCTATGGTTATCTCTCTCATTCTCTCTTGCTGAACAGGGCTGAGGTAATATCCTTTTTTTTTATAAACATGTTCAAACGGAGGGCTTCACTTTAAATCTGTCCACATTTCCTTTAGACTATATATGTACAGGCCAGGAATCATTTACAAGCTATACACAAGGCAGTGTGGTCAACTTGAGGGCTCCACTACAGAACCACATTTTAGATTGTGATCCAACTACATTTGCAAAAATTCGACCAAAAATTCCCACATTCACAAGCTGTCGAAATGTTGGTAGTCACAAATGGCATAAATAACGAAACAATAATGCCCGATGTCATCAAACCGTGCATTTTCCACATAGAGGGCTCGCTCTTGATCGACAGCCATGCTAATTGTATGGAACTCAACTCCGGGATGAGCTTTTTGCAGATAATGGTTGTGGCATTGTGCAAGTTCTGCAACATGGCCTTGTAATTCACCTGCATCCAGCAGATATGAGAACAAGACCATTGCAATATATCCCGACACCGACGAGGGAAAGGATACTTTGGCTAATCCAAGTGCGAGTGTAAATTTGAGATCCATCATCCCATTCTAGTTCCTTGAAAGATGGCTGCAGGCTTCTGAAAATACAGTGGCCTCAACTGTTCAGGGGATTGACGGTGCCAAATGATGAACTCATAGAAATAGATGATGGCACCTCAGGGATGGCTGGGGCACTACTTGCCTCATTTCGGATTAACCGTGCATTTTCTGCACTGGTACAAGGAGTATATGGTTTGGTTACATTCTCCCGTCGCATTTCCTGCAAACAAATCAGATATTTTTAATGGAAATCTCCACTATAAAACAATCTGCAAACTGATTGTTGTTTATATGGAATTGGAATTATTTAAGGAGCGTACAGCACATTCAGAGTGTTGTTGAGATGAGTGTTATTTGCTACTCAATGTCAGTGGAAAATGAAATTTGTTATGGGCTTAAATACCCTTAATTTGGGAATAAGCACAGGAAAAGCACACACCTTTTGACGGTTTGGACCATAAATGTTCATTGCTCTCTCAATCGAAGCATAAATTTCATTGGCCTGTTGAGATTCCTTTCTGCACTTTATGACACGGATATTCTCCCTTGATTCTGTTGGCCTCATTCTTGGGTACAAAATTAAGCGTGAAGGTGATGTTGGGGGGTCTTTGTTTCCATATGCCAACTCCCTAGTCATTAGGTCATCCCACAGCACATCCCAGAGTACTGAACAAGGATCTCGAGCAGGATTGAACTTCCTTTGGCCCACAATGTTCGTTGGTTGCTAGGAAAAATCCAGAAAAATATAATTACTTTCATGTTAGATTAAAGTGAAAAGGTAATAGACAAGATATTGCCTAACTTGTACCTGTAACTGCAATACTCTACGGTGAGTGACCAGAATTATTTTTCCTTTTGGAAGTAAAAAGTGGTCTTCATAAGCATCTGAAAGTGCAAACTTTCCCCGAACCTTGAAGAAATCAACTTGTCCAAAAAAGGTTCCAGATTCAGCAAGTTGAAGGATGGCCTTCATGTTTCAATGACACAAGTCACAAACAGACCAAAAGAACAGCAGTATATAAAGAAGCATTTGGAAAGCCATACCAGTCCTGTTGCTTTGTATTCATCATATGGTTTGAGTAGACTGTCACCACCAATGGCACGGGGGAGACGCCTGCGTCGTAATTGCTCTTCTGAAGTGATTGTAGATGCGATCTTCATTCGCATGGCATTAGCTCCTTCAGTTGTTTTTGACAATAGATCAAGGACTCCACTAACAGGTTGAGCTGCAACACCTATTATTCCCTTGCCAACTCCTTGGACAAATCCTTCAACACCAGAAGATTTAGCACCTTCCAGAGGTTTAGTTAAAATACCAGTCACTCCTCGAAACAAGCCTTTTGCTAGAGCCCCACCTCCTTCTCTGATAACATCACCAAAATCCTCAACAGTTTTACTTTCCTGCAGCCAATTAAATGGAGAAAAACAATTACACAAGAAACTCTAAGCCACAAATTAGTCTGCAGCAGAGACTCGATCTCATCCTAGTCTATTAAACCTGCTTTTGGCGACTCTGAATAAACTTCTTATCCATTGAGAGAGCCGCAACCCCTTTGCTCATATGTCCAAGTGCACTACTTGCATTGCCAAGTATATCAACTCCAGACAGCAGGCGAAGAGGCTGACTCAAGAGATCTTTCCGTATGCTTGATCTTGCAGTGCTGACAAGAGTACTCTGACGCATACAAACATTTTCCCGTGATCTTTGGTTGATTCGAACCTAAAGATTATTTAAACAAACATTAGCTATCATCGCCCAGTCTTACCAATTTCAGGCAATATCAAATTCTGCCGCTTAAAAAGAACAAATAAAATCTCCAATGGCAATTTTGTCCGAGCACATGAATTCATGCACGCATATGTAAGTATTTATTATGCTAACAACTGAAACAACTGTGAATCAGAATTGAACCATAGAACTCACAGTCATGTTCTCCATGTTTCCTAAAGCCGTCATAAGAGAAGACCAAAATCCTAGGACGCCCCCTGGCCGTTGGTTAGGTGACATAGACATTGACAATTTGAATCGGAACTCGGAGATGTTAAGAAGCCTATGTTTACGAGAAAAAACATTAGGAATTTTCTCATAGGAACTTTTTTTTAAAGATCTCCAACAGGTAGATGCATACCTAATTTGTACTGTTGGATCAATAGGGACAGCATAGCTCTGTGGGCTATACATCCTACTAAGTTTACCTTGTTTGATCATCTCATGTAGGCGCCAGATAATTGGTTCATGTATATTGACTAAAAATGCTGAATTCTCAGGTCCCTAATAAGAGTTAAACATGATTCAGATTTGCAATAAAAACAAATACAATTCCAAAAGCAGCAGAAGCTTATATTTTTAGGATAACCACATCCATTACCTGTATACCGATGTAAGGGTACATACACAGATCTTGTGAGCTACTTTGCATAGTCAGAGAAAACTTCAACACATAATCATCAACTACCTCCCCAATTCTTTGAGATCTAAAGAGAACAGGCATTGGAGTAAATGGCAACTGATTATCCACTTGCAAGCCAACTATCCGCAACTTGAATCTATGACAAAGGACAAGAAGATATCCCAGTGAAAAATGCTCAGCGGCTTTCCTTTCAATGGTTCTAAATAACACAAGCCACATAGACATTGAACATTATTATACCTGCTAACTCCAGATCCAAGTCCAGTCGAATAAGAAAGTAGAAGATTTTGCACAGAAAGATACAAAATCTCTTCTGGTGTGTGATCAATGATGGACAAACCCAGCTCAGCAAGCTCAAGAGTCACATGAAATTCAGGGTGAAAGTTTGTTGTACTATCATATTCAGAAGATTGAGGATAAGGTGCAGGAGAACTTCTGTCCACAGCTGGATCTTGACTTTCACGTCTCCAATCATCAATTCTAACGACATGCATCTTCCCATCTTTAAAAATGCTCACACGTATTGCCATCATAGGTCCACCATACATCTGTACTGGTTGATAAGTTCTGCAATTGTCAATGTTGTATATTTCGGACTTTGATGGATCAGACCCTTCAACCAGTATTTCCAGCAGTTGCCGCCTTCCAAGATCTTCCCAGCAGAATGACGTAGAAGAGTTTTGGGGAAGAGATCTCCAGAAATCACCATGACAATCGACTTGACGGAATAGTATATTCAAGAAAAGTGACCGATTTTCAATTCTGCAAAGGAAACAAGATACAATTTAAGCAGGCAATAGATTAATGGAAATAACCTTAATCAAAAGATTCAGAGCTTCATGTTGAGGGATGTGAACTTTAGCACCAGTGGATGGGGGTTGTGGTCAAAGAGACGAAGGCTATATTTGCCTCAAGGCTTTCCACTGTCAGGTTACTATACGACCCCATTATTGTTTGTCTTACTGTCAAAGAGAAGATTTAATACCTGTAAGGACTTGAAAATGAAACTGGGCGGAAAATAACTTCATAACGTGAGCCTTCAACACTACTCCGTACTTCAATCCACAGATATGTCAGTTCATCTCCATCTTTCATTAGGGAGATACACATCAGCCCTTCAGTTCCGACACTGAAAGGTGAACTCCACTTGCAACCATTCATCCGCAACTGAAGAACCAGACACGAAAAAATAGTTATCAGAAAAAGGAATGAAAAGAAAAATACTACCATATACTAAAAGTTGCAACTCACCTTCAGTAATTCGGTTCTTACACCAGATTGCCACTTAAACAGTTTTGGCACATCCATTGGATGTAACCATTCTACTAGTTCATTGTCAGATTGCTTTAAGCAGATATTGCACCCAATTCTATTAATAAATAGAGTTTGTGGTTGAAAGCAAACAACCTGCCAAAAGAAAAATCAAGCTTAAACATAGCACCGTGAGTCATCTCACAATGTTTGTGACATAGAGGTAATGATTTAAAAAGAGCAAAAACTTAAGTGAGGTCTTTGTTAGATCAGTTACACCTATATCCATTAGCAAGAAATGTTGCCCGTAGGGCTTTTTTGAGAGTTATTTAATTGGGTAAAATTGGATGTTCTTCTAGATCCAATTAGTACTTCTTATAGAGTCTACTCCAAGATTGCTTGTATTGTGTTCGTATATGAGAGAGACTGGGTCTATATAAAGATCTGTATAACTTCAGTCTATATAAAGATCTGTGTAACTTCCTTAGAAGAAATGATAGAGACATCAAACCATTGGGTCACTACTCCAATGGAGCATGATAGCTTCAGGCCATCATTGACCACATAAATGCAAGGTTTTCTTAGGGGTAAAATTGGATGTTCTTCTAGAACCAATTAGTACCTCTTAATCTTATGGAGTCTACTCCAAAATTGCTTGTATTGTGTTCGTATATGAGAGACTGGGTCTATATAAAGATCTGTATAACTTTCTTAAAAGAAATGATAGAGACATCAGATCATCGGGTCACTACTCCAATGGAGTATGATAGCTTCAGGTCATCATCGACCACATAAATGCAAGGTTTTCTTAGTTATCCTGATTTGTCTTTTATCATTGTTTTCATATACTTATTCTTTTTCAAATAAGAGGAAAAGCTGAGGTAACCATATAGGTACCACCATAGAAAAAAAGCACAACTCTAAAGCGGGAAAGCACATTTAGTCAAAGGCGCCAACCAATGATATCATTGGTCGATCGACTCTTCAGTAGCTAGTCGACCGATGGCCTCACCAACCGACACTTTAGTAGCAAGTCAACCAGCTTTTGACCAGTGGCTTGAACGTTGGCCCAGCAACGACCAGAAACTTTGAAATTTGAATGCATTTAATGCCCTATTAATTAGGCTTTGATTTCCCAAGTTTACCTTTATAGTTAGCCAAGTACTAGTTGATTGATCCTAATATAGGGTGCCGACTGATATTGTACCAAGCATCGAGCTACTGCCAAAATCCCCAAGACTAGGAACTTTGAACTTATAATCCTTCTATAGCAAGCCGATCATCAGTCGACTGGCTAGAACAAACCCAGATAACCATTGGTTGACTTGCTTGTAAAGACCACTTAGGGCCATTTCCACCTGTTGTAGGGAGTCGACTGAAAATAGTTTTTCGTTGACCGATTCTATTGTAAATCGTCGACTAGGAGTCGACCAGCTTTGTTGTATCCAATTGACCGAGATTTGACTGGCTACTATTGTCTAACAGTTTGCTCGATTTTCTATGAATCTGACGTAGCCTTTGTTAGCCACAAGTTATCCAACGGGTATTTGAAGTCCTTAGGCTTCTCTAGAGTGTTCCTAAGCCTTCTATAAATACCCAAGGACACTTTTATGCCTACACACAAGATAGATACACATTAGAAGTGAGAATCAAAATGTGCAACCTTCTTAAGTGCTAATTCTTCCATCTATACACTTAGAGTGAGACCAAATTGAGAAGTTGCTCTCTTTGCAATCAGCTTCACATCTGTGAGCACTGAATTACTACGCTTTTACGTTGATTTGTTTCCGCATTTGGGGAGTACCCTTTACACCTATAGTAGCTAGTTGTAATCTTTATTTTGGGTTCTATAGGTTTTGTTTTGTATTTTTATACCCGTCTCATGAAATAAAACTTAATATGATAAGCAAAAGAGCGGAGAGAAAACTGCTTATAATAAGCGGAAGCAATAATCAAAGCATAAAATCAATTAAGAACGCTTTGATTTACGTGGAAACCCCACCCACGAAGAGTGGGGAGAAAATCACGGGAGAAGCCCCCGATAAGGCATGTGTCTATATTTTCTCAAAGAAGAATGAAGATGTACACTGCCTCTTTATAGGCCACCACACACCACACAGTCCCATGCTAACCAATGTGGGACTAAACTACACACTCTAACACGCTCTCTCAAGCTGGAGCATGCAATGCTTAGTTTGTACAACATTCAAATCCCACTCTACACAACATAATATACACTCTTGGCTGGTTCTTGTTTGCAGGTAGGTATGCTGATGTCGACACATCAACAAGGGTTGAAACTGCTAGATGCTGTAGCTGACAAATGGCCTCTCCTCTGGAGACCTCAACACATGTTGGTGGCTCCCCATTTAGTATCCCTGTAACGGGCCTTCCTCTGAAGGCCTTGAAAGGTGGATCTCCCTCTTGGAGTCCACAAAACTGAATCTCCGACGCGGAATCTGAAATGGGCCATTCCTCTGAGGACCTCGAAACTCTAGACCTCATAGAGTTGTGAATTCTCACGTGATCTCGAACAAGGGACCCGCTCCTGGAGGATGACTATAATAGGTCTACACTCCCTCTTTCTCTTATACTCGTATGGGAGAAGAAATAAAAATCAGAGAAATACATATATATAGAGAAGAGTTTCTCCCCCCTTCTCTTGAATTCTCTCTTCCCCTTTTTTTTCTTTATTTTTTTTTTTATTCTTCTCTCCTTTTTTTTCACCTCTTTTTTTTTCTTTTCTTTTCTTTTTTTAAACAATAGTCTCCCTTTCTTTTTCTTTTTTTAAACAACCACAACAAAACAGAAGAGCGAGCAATGCACCATCTTTAGGATTTTAAAACCCTGAGCTGCCATCGATGCCTCCCTGGAAGCCTTTGTCTCGAGAGCCTCACACATCTCCTTTGCACCACCACTGCCGCTACATCCTTGTCGCTGGCGTCCTCGTCTCCTCGCGCGATCTCGACTGAGATCCTCGCAAAGATCGTAGATGTGATCTTCGTTGCTTGAGTCTCCATCTTCTCCTCAAAGGCCGCCGCCAGCAACCACTTCCACTGATCGCCTATGTGAGCCCCTCGCCTCCTCATCTCACAGTTGCTGCCAGTCTCATGTGAGATCCTCGCTGCGATCTTCTCCATCGACCGTTCCTCGCCGGTGCTGCTCGCCGCCTGCCAAAAGGCCAATGGGCATCACCACTGTTGCCATCACGGAGACGACAAGCGCCGCCGCTGTCATCTAGGGTTTCGTGCTTTGCCCGGCTCGATCCCGACGATGTCACCGCGTTGGAGTTGCTTAGTGCATGATGGCCACCATCTCCTAGTGGTCGTGTTGTAAGGGGGCACCTCAGACCCCCAGCGTTGCCACCTCTATGCATCTTTGCCACTGATCATCGTGCCCCTTCTCACCACTAGAGGAGTAAATCTCCTTGCTGCTTCAATATTCATCGAGATTGCCAAAATAATGTGAAACAAATAATAGAAATAATGATATAACAATAATACTTTGATAAGAGAACTCAAGATCGACTTGCTCTGATACCAAGTTGAAAAAAAATATAATAAGCTGAAACAATAATCAAAGCATAAAATCAATCAAGAACGCTTGGGTTTACGTGGAAACCCTACTCACGAAGTGTGGGGAGAAAATCACGGGAGAAGGCCCCGATAGGACATGTGTCTATATTTTCTCAAAGAAGAATGAAGAGGTACACTGCCTATTTATACGCCACCACATATCATACAGTTCTACGCTAATCAATGTGGGACTAAACCACACACACACAAATAATATTTTTATAAGGTATTTGCATGGTGAATTCCCGTCTCCTCAAGAAACAACTTTTTGAAGAGAAGTTTGAGATACACTACTCTTCATTTAAAGTAGTGTTGTAATTTCTTGAGAGAGATGTGTGGTTATTTAGTCCCACATAGTGGAGCGAGACTTTCCGTTGTGTGTGATGGCCTATAAATAGGCGTGCACTCATTTTCCTTTAAGAAGAAATACAGAGAACACCCCCAAAGGGCACTTCTCCTGTGATTTTCTCTCCGCTCTTCGTGAGTGTGGTTTCCATGTAAACTCAAGCGTTCTATTATCATTTATGCTTTGATAGTGCTTCCGCTTGTTATATTTTTTAACTTGGTATTAGAGCATGTTCGTTCCTTAGGCTTTGTCCTTTATTGCACATATTTTTCTTTTTCTTTTGATATGAAGTTATTGTTCCACGGAGGATGTTCTCTTCCCGATCTAGAGGTTTTCACCTTGTGCAAGGAAGAGGGTGTGGCCATATTGGCACGGGCAGCGCTTAGGCGATCGCTGGTGGCTGAGGAGGGTGACTCCCTTGAGGGCACGGTTGTGCAGATCAAGAGAGAAGTGATTAGCGGTATTTTATACGCGTAAAGGTTGAGTTAAAACCCATTGTTGTAGTTGCATAAAAATCCGCTATCAAATAAAATTTATAACTGAAACTTTGGTTAGTTTCGGGTTGAATATTGGGAGGCAAACGTTTGACTAAAAACCACGTTTAGAATTATTGTCACGAAGTAGATTAGTTGGTTGAATTAAATCTACACTAGCTATTTTACTTAAAGAATAAATAATAAAAAAGAGAGAATAATACAGAGAAAAAGAGAGAGTGAACCGATATTTTATAGCCAAATGCTCATTATAACTAATTTCTACAACTAGAAAGTTGAAAATCTATACTAGAAAGCAGTAAAAAGATGATGAGAAAATCCTCCTCGACAATTACTTGGAGGACGAGCTACATTGACGGAACGCCTGGATGATGGGGATGAGATGGTGGACGAGTGAGAATAGAGCTGGAGGACGGAAGACATAACATGGCGTGTCATAGCGGGATCCGCTTCTCGAATGGTGGGGAAAAGACAACCACGGGATGCTCCACGAAGGGGGTGAGAAGATGAAAATTATTTTACTCTAGCTCTAATGGAGCATCCCGGGTATGGGATCAGCTCGTAGAGCTTTGGAGGAGGTGAGAGGAGAAGAGAAGGGATGAAGAAATATGTGGTAGGGGTGGTTCTTTTATAGTTGAGGATATGGGGGCAAAAAGGTTTTTTTCAAAGCTTAAAATAAATATGCGGCCTTTAGTGATGCATATAAGTGTCACTAAAGGTGCACGTTGCTGTTGCTTGCGTCCAATGCCAGCCAGCCATTGCCGATTGCACGATCCATGAGCTGCCACGTCGACTTCTCGTATTTCAAGCATTGAGGCCTTCGATCATCCTCAGCCGTTCGATCAAGAGATTGGACGGCTTAAAAGCCATGCGCCTCTTCTCCTTCAGCACACTCGCAGTGCTCGCGTACGATGGCACGCCATCGCGTGCTTCCAAGCGTGCTACGTTGCCACTGTCGCCGTTGCTTGATCTCCATCGGACGCCCCAATTTCGATTGCGCACGCTCCGCTTGCTCAAGAGAGGCGAATCGCGTTTCAAACGTGTGCCCTCTCTTTGCGATAAAGCGCACAACCAATGCGCTGCACTTCGTATCATGTCGCATTTACGATTTAATGCTTACGCGCCGTTGGATGAAGATCACTCGTTGAATAGATGCACGACCAAGATTGAATCTCACTCGGATCACGGATCTGACGACTGAGATTAAATGATCAGATGGAGAAGGGTTGTGGTGCTCTTGGGCCAGCTGGGATGGTGCCACATGGTGGCATCTTGGTTGTCCATCTTCAAATGCTCGTAGGTGGTGCCACGAATGTCAGATTGAACTGATTTTTGCATCGTTGGGCTGCGATCGTCGATTTGAACCCATCCGTGTGGTTGGATTTTTTGTCTGAGGTACGAATTTTACACCACCTTGCTCCTTGGACTCTCATCTTTCTCGGACTGTATCTGATGCTACAGAGGTTCGATTAGGGTGATCTCGGAGGCGTTGGACTCCAATCGTCGCCCTGATCAAATCCGTACAGTTGGATCTTCAATCTGAGACCCTGAAAAATATCGCGCTATCCCCTGACTACAAAAAGGGTAAATTAACCTATAATTTGTATAAACTAATATAAATGCATGATGATGCATGTTATGAAATATTTATAATGCATGATACTTCTATAGACCTAGGAACATGTATAAATAGCATTTTAAGCTAATTAGATGTATGCACATCAAGAAGAAAAGATGGCGACGGCCTGAACGGGGGGGGGGGGGGGGGCGATGTGGTGCCTCCTCGTCTGCGACATGCAGTGTGTCTTCGGGATCCGCCTGGATCCTTACATTGAGGAGATCCGGTGGCCATCATCCACGCTGCAGGCAGAGGAGCAGGACTGCAACTCAGGTGGCGATGGAGAGGCAAGTGTTGAAGGAGATGATCTCGGTGCTGTGCGAGGCCCAACCCCCTTTAGCACAGGGGATGCGAGGCGCAGCATTGGTGCTATTGCTTGGACTGAATCGGAGGAGATTGCAGTGCAATGGTGGTATCAGGCGGTGCAGTGATGGAGTTGGGGTCGCAAGATGAAGGCGCACGATGGTGGAGTAGGCACCGAAGGAGGATCGGGTGAGGGTCGCTCGGTGGTGGAGCTTCGTGGGCGACGCGATTGGAGCGGGTGTGGCGACGACTGAGCGAAAGGAGTACGAGGGCACTGCAGAGGACGTTGGGTTCCCTTCGAACCTTATGGTGAAGATTGAGGTCTTTTAGGTGGACAGTTGTTGGAAGGCCTGACTTATATCCTTTGTTAGGTTATAAAAAAAAAAGAAAAATGATGAAGAAAGAAACGAAGAGAAAAAAAGGAAAAAAATAAAAAAAGGATAAAAAAGGAGTTTATGTTTAAGAGAAGAGGTGAAGTCTTCTTTTGCATTCATTGTTTTATTTTGTTCTCGTTATTATTATTTTTCTCCAATACGAATATGGGAGAAAGGGGGAATGTGGAAGCTTGTTGTAGTCACCACAGTCTGGGAGTCCCTTTTATTCTTGGACTACACATGAGAAACCCAACTTTGGGAGGTTCAGAGTTTTGAGGTCTTTAGAGGAAGGGTCCATTTTAGGTTTCTATGTGGGAGATCCAGTTTTGTCAACTCCAAAGAGGGAGATCCACCTTCGAGGTCTTCAAAAGAAGACCCCATTTTAAGGATACTAAATGGGGAGCTACCAGCACCAGATCTCCAGAACCAGCTACAGTTCGTCCAACAGCTCCAGCTCGTTTTCCCACCTATAAGCAAGAACCACTACAGAGTGTTGTTTATTTATGTTATAAACTAAGCATTTCATGCTCCAGCTTAAGGGGGAGTGTTGAGAGAGATTTAGTGTAGTTATTTAATCTTATATAGTGGAGTAGGACTTTCTGTTGTGTGTGATGGCCTACAAATAGGCCTCTACTCCCATTTTCCTTTGAGAAGAAATACAGAGAAAGCATGTCCAAAGGATGCTTCTCCAGTGGTTTTCTCCTCGCTCTTCGTGAGTAGGGTTTCCACGTAAACCCAAGCATTTTATTATTGTTTATGCTTTGATTATGCTTCCACTTGTTATATTTTTTAACTTAATTCAGGTTGTCACCCTTATTTTAAGTGGCACGTATGGTGGATTTGATCTACTAGGTAAATTGAAAAATTCTAAGTCAAGAGACTTAGAAGGTGACTTTTACTTAATTTAGATTTTCACCTAAAAATACCTGTCTCATGTGGTGATTGCTTCTGCAATTGATTTTTATAATCTAGTTGTCTTATTTTATTTATCTTGCACTATTCATCCCCCTCCAGTTGTAATCTCATGTGCTTGATTCAACCAGTGGGCTCTGTGTCCAGGTCTCCCATAGTACGTGCACGAAGCACTTCCTCTCCTAGTTGGTACGTGACCACGACCCCTACCACGTGGTGCAGATCCTCCTCTGCCACACCTTGGTGTAGCAGCAAGAGCATAGGTTTGCCTTGTGGGCTCAGTAGCAGGTAGGGTAAATGCAATCCTACTCAACCTACTATAGGCTTCCCCCAAAGAAGGAAGTTGGAAGCGAGTAGTAGAATAACTTGGTCTAAGACCAGACAAGAATTGGAGTGCAACAACCTCCTTGCAACACTCCCTTTATGTGACACAAGTGCAAATCGGCCTACAGGCATTGTATTTCTCAAGAAGACCCTTTATAGTAGAATAGTATAGTGACAACGGGCGGCCCTCTTAACGTTGCTGTGAGAGCTTGCTGTAGATCTGGAAGACTACCAGAGTTCTTCTCATGGGAGTACATCCCCACAAACTATCCCACATTTCTTTTGTTGTCCTGTAATACATAATCTCATCACCGATCCGAGGAATAACACAATTCATGATCCAAGCACAGACCATGGTGTTGTCCTTTTTCCAAGTAGCATTCTTACTAGTCTTCTCCCTTTGGTTCATGTTGAAGCAATATGTGCTCTTTGTCATAGCCTTCTGCTGTCATGAGGAAGGTCTGTGACCATCAAGGATAGTTGGACTCATCTAACTTGACCATGGAACCAAAAAAGGGACTCTTGTATGCCCTCATCTCTGACACAAAGTTAGATGTCACCTCTGAGGATATTGAAGATGCTATCTTGCCTTCAACCGAACCAATCCAATAGCCACACACAAGACTAATGCATCCAATCAGAATCCAATCATCAATTCAACAATCTGAAAACAAAAATCAGATTTGAATCATGAACTCAAAGATCATGATGTGGTAGGCGTAGCAATCACCTCCAAGGTAAGAAAGAGCCCTAATGGTGATTGTCTTACCCTTCTAGAGGTTATTGTGGTCTAGACGAGGAGTGCGACAGCATAGCCCCTACCAGTAGAAGTTCCCTATCGGCAATGTAGGACCTGCAACCAACACAACTGTCCTTGGTGACGCTGCAGAGGCCTAGGGTCCTTGTTGTTGGTCCTTTGGAGGTGGTGCTAGGGTAGTTGTTACCCTTGGTGGCGGTGCAGGGGCTACCTTGACACTGTAGAGGATAGTGGCAAGGTGGAGGCCCAATGGCGGTGAGGAGAGATATAGGAGATAGGGTTTTGGTGGAGGGGTATAGAGGTTAGGGTTGGTTGGGTACCTCGGCACTGGTCTAGGACGGCTGTTTTGATACCAAGTGAGATGAAATGAATCGAATAGTTTATTTCAGTAATCTTACCTCTTTATATATACATGTGGGAAAAATACAAGATAACCCCATGAATAAATAAGAAAATAACAAAGAGAACTAAAAGACCGAAGGGGCATAATAGTTCTATGCTCCCATAGTTTCTCCCCCTCAAGGTGGAGGCTTTTCCACATAAATCCATGTGTTTTTGCAAGAGGTTTCTTGTTGTCGATTGATTTCGATATTTAAGAAAAATAAATTGTAAGAGAAAAAAACCTTTGTCCTGTCAGATGTCACACTCAACATTGCTGAAAGCTTGTAATAAGATCCACTTGATGCAAATGCCTTGATATCAACTCGCTCCTGCACAAAGTGCATTCACATGCAAGAATGCAAATGAGCTTCACAAATAACTAAAAGGAACAAAAATAACATAAATATTTTACCTTGTTTTCAAGTTCATATAGGGAAATGCCAGGACCATAGCATTCTGAATGGCAGACAGCCACAGAAATACCAATGTGTTGGGAGGGTAATAGCTCATTATGTGATTGATGGTGCGAAATGGCAATGTGATTGCTGTAATCCTGAGGAGACAACATGATATAAGGTGAATTTGGTTCCTCAATTACTTCCAATATTTGGTCAAATCTTCTGGAGCTGCCGAGAGAACTAGAAGTATGCCTCAAGACCGACTTGGCAGACTTGACTGCTTTAGAAATAGAGGGTGCATCAACATCGCCATTTTCTGAATACTCAACCTCCACAATGCGATATGAAAGTGGCACTGATGAATTGTTTTGAATCCAATATGGAACAAAAAGTCTAATGGTTTTGGGTGTTGCAATCGTTCCCTCTATGTCATGTTCAACGCTTACACGCAGTCTCCTGCAGCAGCAAGAGTTATATTCATTTCCATGTCAATATTCATCAGAAAATAATACATAGGACGGCGAAGAGCATTCAACTAAAACTAGATTATTTCTTATTACATGGAAACCGCCAATCAAGTGCGAGCAGTTACGAAATTATTTTTCATGAAAAATGAAGTTATTTTATTTTAGTTGTTTAACAGGAAAGGAAGCAGATATACTACCTCCAATCAGATTACTCCGAGGACATGTTTAGCACCAGAAGGAAGGGACCTGCTAACAAGGCAATCCCGCCAAGTAACCCTTTTACTGCCTCAATACCAAAAAATGGTGACGACGCTCATCCTTACTGCCTCAATACTGGTATGACAATGAAACACTAGAATGACCTTGAAAGATAGTCCAATGTAAATAACCTTAGTAAAGACCAAGCAATCTGAGATCAATGACCTTAATGGAAATCAAATGGGTTTTATTTGACCATTTTCTGAAGGGAACTGGCATTTGCATGTGATGAACATATTGGAGAATGTAAGTCAGGAGTTTCAAGCCCCGTTATGCATGCCCTGCTTTCCTTTCTCTACTCACCTGATTTTTCTATTTTGATCTGAAATAGACAGACCTCAAGGACTTGGATGAAATGACTCAATTCATTATAGAAAACCCTAGGTTTTCTTATATAGAGAAAGAAGGGGTTGAAAGTACAACACTGCTCCTAATGAGGTAAACACCAATACACCCGTACAAGAAAAGCATAAAAAATATAACCACTAAATGCTAACACTCCCCCTCAAGCTGTAGCATGAATATCTATCATGCTCAGCTTGGAACAACACGCCTCAAAGGCAGATCTCGCCAGGGACTTCGTGAAGACATCTACAACCTACTCCTCAGAAGTGACACTCGTGGTATGTAATGTTCATGCTGAATAAGATCTCGAGTGTAATGGCAGTCAATCTTTACATGCTTTGTCCTCTCGTGAAACATAGGGTTATTGGCAATGTAGGTTGCTGCTTTGTTGTCACACCGCATGTCCACAGAGCTATCCAGAGAAACATGAAGATTTGACAAAACTGACTTCACCCAAACCATCTCAGTGGCTATTTAGGCCATCGCCCTGTACTCTGACTCCGTACTGGATTTAGATACCACCGCTTGCTTCTTGCTCCTCCAGGTAACTAGGTTGCCTGCAACAAAGGTGCAAAAACCTGTAGTGGATTTTCTGTCCCCAACACAGCCAGCATAATCAGCATCAGAGTATTGCTACAATCCCCATGGGTGTTCCCTTACGGAACAATAATCCTCGTCCTGGTGCTTTCTTTACATACCTGAGCACTTACCTTGCAGCCTCTTAGTGCTGCCTAGTTGGCTTATCCATAAATTGGCTAATCCTACCAATCGACAAAGACAAGTCTGGACAAGTGATGGTGAAGTAAAGAAGCTTACCTCCCAGCTGCCTGTATGCCTTACTGTCAACCACCTCAGATTTCTCATCATATAAATGGACTTTGGGATCCATGGGAATATTTGCAGCCTTAGCTGCTAGCATGCCAGTCTCCTTAAGAAGATCAAGAGCATACTTCCTCTGCGAGAGCACCACTCTATCCTTGCTACGTGCAACCTCAATACCCAAGAAATACCTCAATTGTCCTAGATCCTCCATGACAAACTTCTCTGATAGGTGTCTCTTGACTTTGTCTGTCCCATCTCTGTCATCCCCAGTAACAATAAGATCATCAACATATACTAAGAGTACCACAGTCCTCCTATCAGTCTTCCTGGTAAATAAGGAGTGATCTGACGTAGAGCGACTCAGACTAATCTGGTGGAGCACCTCTGATAACTTCTGAAACTCTACCTTAGGACTCTTCTTCAATCCATAGATTGCCTTCCTCAATTTGCACACACTCCCCCTGAACCTTGAAACTCGAGGCCTGCTGCATGTAAACCTCCTCCTGAAGATTACCGTAGAGAAAAGAGTTCTTCACATCAAGCTGGTATAACGGCCAATCTTTGTGAGCAGCAACAGAAATAAGTATCCGGATAGTGGCAAGCCACGCAACATGGGAGAAAGTATCAAAGAAGTCTACCCCATATGTCTGAGTGAACCCCTTTGCTACTAACCTGGCCTTATACCTCAAAATAGACCTATCAGGGTTGTATTTTAAGGCAAAGACCCATCGGGAGCCAACTAGTCGTGCACCAGTAGGAAGTGAGATGAGATCCCAAGTCTGTCTACTCCGAAGTGCTGCCATCTCATCCTCCATGGCTTGACGCCACTTTGGATCAAGCATGGCCTGCTGGTAGGTAGACGGAATGTGTGACGCTGTAAATGCCTGACAAAAGCTACTAAACTGAGAAGCAAGACCATCGGTAGCCAAACTACCTGTGACCCAGTATCTGGACTCATAGGTGCGCAGTGCTCTCCTAACGATAATAGGGAGATCTGAATCTAGTACCACTGATTGAGTCGCTGCAGAAGGAGTCTCACTATTGTGGTGATCTGCATTGTCTGGGGAGTCAGGTCTAACCAAACTGTCATTGGCATTAGGTATGCTCTCAACTACCTGTGAACCATCAGCTGCTGGTGAGGAAGGAGGCCTCTGAAAAGTAGTGTGATGCCTGTGATAGGTATGTAATGGCCCGTGCAATTTCTCAAAGTCACCCAAGGAGGACGAGCTCATATGTCTATCATTGGAGGTCTGGACTGAGAGGTAGGCACCTGAGTCTTCGTACATGGAACAGGCAGGGGAAGAAAGGCAACATTATCACAATAGCTCCTCTGTTTAGTGACTGAGAAATATGATGTATTCTCATGGAAAGTCACATCAACACTAACATAATGTCTGTTCTGCAGTGGATCATAGCAATGGTACCCCTTCTGTGGCCTAGAGTACCTCAAAAATACGCACTTGATAGCGCGAGGAGCTAGCTTGTCACGACCAAGTGACAGCACATGGACGAATGCAACACATCCAAAGGTCCTGGGAAGCACATGAAATAACTCATCGTATGGATGCAGAAGAAGAATCGGTATCTGCTCGTGAAGAACTGAGCTAGGCATCCTGTTGATGAGATAAGTCGCCGTCAGAACTGCGTCCCCTCAATATCTCTGCGGCACATTATGATGAATCAATAGTGTACGGGCAACATCTAACAAGTGCCTATGCTTCTACTCTGCAGCACATTGTGACAAGTGGTCTGGTGGACAATCCCATGGGTCCTATAGAACTCCCTACGTCTGGCAATGCAGAACTCAAGAGCATTATCAGTCCACACTATCTTCACCATGGTTGAATACTGTGTGTTGATCTCTAGAAGAAGTCTCTATGCATCCTCCATCCTTTGCCTTGATTTTCAGCAAGAACACCCATGTGACTAGAGAAATCATCTACGACATCCAGGTAGTACCAATGTCCCATCCAATCTGGGACTCTACTCGGTCCCCATACATCTATATGGAGCAATTGAAATAATGTAGACGATCCAGGAGAGATGCTAGCTGAAAAAGAGGATCGATGGTGCTTACCCAATTGGCAAGCATCACATTGTATGGTAGCAGCTAGAGAAATATGTGGTATCACTCTCCTGAGGCGATCCAGAGACAAGTGACTAAGACGAACATACCACTGTAGAACACTCTTGCTACCATATCGAGTAACTCCTGCAAATGGCTCTTGTCCCAGACGGTAAACACCATTTTCCTCCGTACCTCTGATAATAGTCCTCCTGGTGAGCTTATCCTGAATAACACATCCGACATCATCGAAGATCATTCTGCAGTTGAGATCCTTCGTGATTTCTCACTGATAATAGACTCAGTGAAAATTCTGGCACATGCAACGCACCAGATAGCTGCAAACTAGGGGTCATAGACACCTCTCCCTTAACCCTAACTAGGGTGTATCTACCATCAGCCACCTGTACAGTCTTTCCTGAGGGAATAGACTGTAGCGAACAAAAATAGGTCTGATCACTGCACAAATGCTATAATGCACCAGAGTCGATCAGCCACCCTACTCTATAGTGGCTCCTGTAATGCTCCTGATGCACCAGACTCAGATTCTACCATAGGTGTCAAGCAGATCACATCCAAAGAATATGAGGAATACACACCCCAAAGATCATGCAATACGGGAAACACACATCCCAAAACAGTCCCTATAACTGGAGAAAAGCATACCACTGCTCGGGGGACATCGATAGATTTGAAACAAATCAGATTTAGATCTGCATCAATAACAGGAGGCCCCCTTGGATAGATATTGGCCTAACCCGGGTGCAAGAACACCCGAGATGGCCCCAAGGAGACCTAGACTTCCTCTCCCTGCGACAAGGACTGCAACCCCTAGATCAGGGCTGCAAGCCCCTTACTGCCGTCGCCTGCAGGTTGCATAGGGACTAGGCGACTTCATGTAGCCTCTGCTGATCCTTGCGCTACCTGCTACAGGTCGCTGCTGTTGCTGTCGGCTGCCGTAAGTCACCGCCGACTGTGTACCGTCCTCTGCAGGTCGCTGCGCCACCTGCTATAAGTTGCCGCAGATTGTCGCTGGTTGTGCGCCGCCCTCTATAGGTCACTGCACTGCTGCTGCAACTAGGTTTGCACGGCCAAGGGCTTGGTTGCGCGCCACCGACTGCGAACCTAGTGTTGCGGCGGCAGCCGCCGCCGTCGCCAGTGGGAGCACCTGTGCGCCAATGCTAAAGCAGGAGAGAGGAGAACGGGATGTGGTGGTAGGATTTCGGAAGCCTTGAGGGTGGGATACTTAGAGTCATTGTCTAGGATCGGTGCTCTGATACCAACTTTGATGAAATGACTCAATTCATTGTAGAAAACCCTAGGTTCTCTTATATAGAGAGAGAAACCAAAGGGTTGAAAATACAACACTGCCCTTAATGAGGTAAACACCAATACACCCGTACAAGAAAAGCGTAAAAAATATAACCACTATATGCTAACACAAGGACGTGTGGGACCCACTTTGTAAACAATACAAGGACTATGCAATTGCCTGTGGCAGAGGGGCTCGTGCTATGGACTTCACTGAGCTCACCTATAAGGGATGGGAGGAAAGAGCAGGAGGAAGTGGGAAAGTAAGGGATTGCAAAAGGTGATCTTACAGTAGGAAGAGGATGTGAGGTTGGAAATCTGGTGTGTGGAGATGCTGCCATGGTCTGTTAGAGCTAAATAGGACATGTTCGGTTGGCAATGTCAGCCATTCAGGGGTTGCTTGATTGCAATTCAAACCATAGAGTAAAATGAATTCAAAACATCATGGGGGATTTTTGTGTTCATTTCGCTTAGTTTGAAGTGAGTTATTATGTACACATGGACATCCATACATCTAGAAATAAATGTCCACTTGCACGCCATCATAATACATATATATTATCAACATCTGAAACTATCACTTTGCTTTTGTATGAAATCTCATTCACTGAATATACAAAATGTTTAACTTTTCTATTTTTCAACTACTAAATGATACAATTCTTTCTGGTTAGCAGCATGTATCACTACATGACCAATTTGTACCGATTTAATTGTTTTCTCGTGTACGAAAAGTGTTGTAACAACCAACATATGACATAAGTTATGTTAGACTGCGTGGAATAAGCCACATGGCAGTCTGTGGTGTGCCCACGTGTGGGTGTGACTGTATGTGCGTCAATTAGGTTTAGGTTTGGTGTCTTTTGTTTCTAAGTTTGTTTATTTAATTAATTTTGGTGATTGAGTCAATTTAGGAATAGTTAAGAGATTTGATTGAATTTGTTTTAGGAAAGAGGATCAACAAATCCTAAATTACTTGGGTTTGTAATTAAGATTGGATCTCTTTGAATAGAGACCAAATCTTCATTTTATTTCTTGAGTTTCAATAACAATATTTCCTATTCTAAGAACTCCTCTCCTTTCTCCCATCTCTCATGCCACTGTCCTCTCTTTCACTCCCACTCACTCTCACTCTCACTTCTCTCCATGTGTGCACCTTCAAGGATATGGGCTCTCCTACGCTACAAGCAAATTCTCATATGATATTTGTTGGAGTACGTAATTGGTTTAGTATCACATTATCTGTTGTGGGATTATGGTGTGTTGTGACCTATAAATAGACATGTACTCAGTTATTTCTTTGAAAAGAGTAATACAGATATTAACCCTATTGAGGCATTCTCCCGTGATTTTCTCCCCGCTTTTTGTGAGTAGGGTTTCCACGTAAACCCAAGTGTTTTATCATTGTTTATACTTTGATATCATTTTGCCTCCACTTATGTATATTATTTAACTTGGTATCCGAGCCATCGATTCTTGGGAATTATCTACTTGTTTTAGAAATTATATTATCTTTGGAGTTCTATTTTCTATTCATCTGCAAGAAGATCAATCGGCGATCCTGTGCATAGTGACATGTCGTGTGAAGTGGACGACATCACCCTTTCCTCCTGCTGTGACTTTGAGATGGAGCAGCGACATTGGTGGTACACATAGAAGTGCCTGAGGCTTGGCGAAGCACAACCAGGTAAGGAGAAGATGCGCATGTGGTGGTGCACGCAAAGAGAACTGGAGCGAGGAAGCTTGCGTGAGATCGATAAAAAAAAGGTTGCGACGGTGCATTGATTAAGCTCTAGGCGAGGTCAGTGCTTACGGTGAAGAGCAATGTCCCTTGCAGTGCTGTTGCATCGTTGTGGGAAGCCTAGGCGGGGCTTGGCGGCACTGATTGGGTATCAATGAAGGCGCTGGAGACGATGGCGAGGTGCACGAGGTGACGTGCAGAGGAGGTGATGTAAGATGCTTGGGAGTGTTGGTCGTAAGGAATTAACGACGATCTTGGGCGAAATCGTGATATCCTCGTGGCAATAAAAAAGGTGGTGCCAGCAATCTTCGATGAAGATCTTGCGATGAGATTGCGCAAGCAGCTGATGCAGCGATGCCGTCGACGGAGAAGGCGAGATCGTAGTGTTGATCTTGCGAGGTTTATTTTGTTCTTTTTCCCCCATTACGTTGATATCTCTTTGTTAGGTTAAAAAAAAAATGAATGAAATGAGTTACACTAAAAGGGTTAAAGGAAAAATATCGAAAAAAAAGGGTGAGAAAAAAATAAAGGAATAAAAAGCAAGAGGAAGGAAAAAATTTTGGGAATAAAAAAAGAAAGAAAAAAAGGAGAAAGAAGAAAAAAATATTAAAAAAAATGAAGTTTATGTTTAGGAGAAGGGGAGAAGCTATTATCTAGTTTTATTATTTCTTCTCTATGTTATTTTCTTCTCCTATACAGAATGAGAGAAGGGGAGTGTGCATCCTATTATAGTAATCTCCAATTTGGGAGTCTCTTTATTTAAGGTCACTACATGAGAAATCACAACTCTAGGAGGTCTTTAGGAGGGAGATTCGATTTTGAGGTCCTCATAGGAAGGACCAATGTTAGGTTTCTATGTGGGAGATCCAATTTCATGGACTTCAAAGTGGAGATATAGTTTCAAGATCTTCAGAGGAAGACTCATGATGGGGGTACTGAATGGGGAATTTACCAACACCAGTTGAGGTCTATAAGGAGAGGCTCTTGTTAGAGCCAACTACAGCAGTTCATTTAGTAGCTCCAACCCTATTGTCATTAGCACACTCGCCTACAAGCAAGAAGCAGATTGAGAGTGTTGTATTTGTTATGTAGAGTGAGATTTTTGTATTGTACATGCTGAGCATTGGAGTGTTGGAGTATGTAGTTGGTTTAGTCTTACATTGTCTATTGTGGGATTATGCAGTGTGTGGTACTCTAAAAATAGGCATGTACTCCTCACTTATTTCTTTGAGAAGAGAAATACAGATATGAGCCCTATTGGGGCCTCCTCTCATGGTTTTCTTCTTGCTCTTCGTGAGTAGGGTTTCCACATAGACTCAAGTGTTTTATCATTGTTTATGCTTTGATATCATTTTTCTTCCGCTTATTTATATTATTCAACTATATTAGAGCAGGTCCTTTTGGCCCCTTGATCTTACGTGTGGAGAGATCTCTCTCCACACAGAAATCTCTCTTTCTGTGCATGGAAAACGTGTAGCCGTGTCAAGGGTCGAGTGCCAAGTCAAGTTCAAGTTCAAGTCAAGTTCGAGGTATAAAAACCTCAAAGTCCAAGTTAAGGGAGTGCATGAACCTCTCACGCATCGGGGAATGCCAAACTATAGCACCTGACTCCTTGGCATACAAGAAGAGGCACAGAGATCACCGCAAGTTGCAGTTATGGTTGATGCAGAGGCCTCAATCACCACGAAGGTCTACAAGCTCTATGTTATCCTAGAGAAAGCACTTGAAAATCGTGAGGGATCAAAGGTGAAGTGAGAGAAGGAGAATTACATGACCTCATTTACATTTACAGATTTAGAGAAGCTCCAGGTGTTACTCAAAGAAGAAAAGAAGACAACTGCGGCCATAGCAATGACTTTCGAGGTTGCCAAAGAAGCAACGACTACTGAGGTTACAAAAGGACTCATAGTTGCACCAGAAGATTCGTTCAATGAAGATCTATGAGCATACATGGATGCCGATGATGAAAAAGAATGATAGGACAATTAGCCTTATTAAAAGTTCAAAATCATGCAAGTCTTCACCCTCTCTAATATTTGACTTGAGGGGACATGTTAGAGTGCATGGAATAAGCCATCTGGAAGTCTGTGGTGTGCCCACGTGTAGGCGTTTTTGTGTGTGCGTCAATTAGGTTTAGGTTTGGTATCTTATATTTCTAAGTTTGTTTTATTTAATTAGTTTTGGTAATTGAGTGAATTTAGGAATAGTTAAGAGATTTGATTGGGCTTATTTTTGGAAAGAGGATTAGCAAATCCTAAATTAGTGGGGTTTGTAATTAGGATTGGATCTCTTTAAATAGAGACCAAATCCTCCTTTTATTTCTCGAGTTCCAATAACAATATTTCCTATTTTAAGAACTCTTCTCTCTCCCATCTCTTGTGCCGCCATCTTCTCTCTCTCTCATCTCTCTCCACATGTGCACCTTCATGGAGAAGGGCTTTCCTACACTTTAGGCAAATTCTCACAAGTTATATAGAATGTTTCAAATGAATGATTTAAAGTGGAGAACTGGTCTATTTCTAGGTGGGAGGAAATGTCAAAATCTAATTATCAAAGGATCTACCACCTTTTTATATAGAGGAGAGGTATTGGGTAAATAACAGTGCATGTCCAACATAAAATAGAAAATAACGAAACAAAACATAAAACAAATATAAATATGAGTATCTCAACACTCCCCCTTAAATTGGAGCATAGATGCCAACCATGCTAAGCTTGGAACAACAGTCATGAAATGCAGCACGAGGAAGAGGATGTGAATATATCAATTGTCTGGTCCTTAGATGTGACAAAAGTAGTGTGCAACATCCCATGTTGAATCAGGTCTCTGGTATAGTGGCAATCCACCTCAATATACTTCATGCATTCATGGAACATGGGATTGTTGGCTATATATGTAGTTGCCTTATTATCACATTTCATCCTTATAAGCTTTTCTATCTGGACATGCAAATCACGCAGTAGAGATCTCACCCAGATCATCCCTGCGACTCAATACTCTGACTCAGCATTGGAGAGAGAAGCCACTTCTTGTTTCTTACTCTTCCAAGACTCTCAGACTCTGCTTAAGGTCATAGATGACCTTCTTCAACTTGTACACACTCTCCCCTTGAACCTCGAACTTGGGGGGTTGTTGCATATATCCTCTTGAAGATTGCTAAAAAGGAAGGCGTTCTTCACATCAAGTTGGTGAAACATCTAATCCTTGTAAGTAGCAATAGAAACAAGTATCTTGACTATGGATGGACGAGCAACTGGAGAGAAGGTATCAAAGAAGTCTACCTCATATGTTTGAGTGAATCCCTTTGTCACCAACCGAGCCTTATACCTTGAAATAGACCCATCAGGGTTGTATTTCAGGGTAAAGACCCAACACCATCCCACCAAGCGAGCACCAGTAGGAAGAGAAGTTAGCTCCCAAGTCTATCTGTTGCAAAGTGTGCCCATCTCATCCTCCGTGGCTGTACGCCATTTTGGATGAAGTAAGGCTTGCTGATATGTGAAAGGAATCTCTATAGTAGCAAGAGCTATGCTAAATAACCCAAATGTCTTTCCCAGATTAGCTGTAGTTGCTACTCCAGCAGCTACATGATATTGAGCATAAGAACGAGGACTCTCCCTAGCAGCAATAGGAAGGTCAACATCTGGGATACTATCACTAGGTCCTGCACCATCACCACTAGATACAACATTGTCAGATACCTCAACACATACTTGACTCGAGGAGGATGGTGGATCTGAAGTAAGGAGGTGTGTTGCCTATAATTGACTAGAAGTTGAAAAGTAATAGGCAGATCTTTGAATCTCTGATCATCAGTACCATTGTCAGGTGCCGAACTACTTGCAAGTGCCTGACTGTCAATGTCAGGAGTAAGCCAACCTCAGATATAGGAAACCATCCATAGGCACAGGTGGAAGTAGCATAGGAGCAAACTCAACCTTATAAACCAATTGTTGTGCTGTAAGTGAGAAATAAGGGACAGATTTATGAAAGATAACATCAGCACTCACATAGTGCTTCCCAGCAACAGGATCAAAGGACTTATACCCCTTTTGTGTCCGTAAATAACCAAGAAAGACACTTGACTATTCTAGGTGCCAACTTGTCCCTTCCTGGTCTCAGTAAATGCACCAAGGCAACACGTCCAAATATCCGAGGAGGTAGTTGAAATAAATTTCTATCAGGGTACAAAACATGCCACGGTGTCTGCTCATGTAGCATAGAGGATGGCATTCTATTAATAAGATAACAGGCAGTAAGAACATCACCCCAATACAAATGTGGTACATAGTGGTGAATCAAGAGAGTACGAGCCATATCTAACAAATGTTTGTGTTTCCTTAACGTTACACCATTCTGTTGGGAGGTGTGAGAACAAGAAGTCTGATGTATAATAGCATGAGACTTGTAAAAATTAGCCAATTTAGTAGTGCAAAATTCTAAAGCATTATCATACCGCATGATCCTGATTCTTTATTTCTAATAAAAATGTCTCAATAACAAGTATCACATCGGATTTATTCTCTAAGAAAAACAACCATGAGTGGTGAGAAAAATCATCTATAATGACCAAATAATATCTATGTCCCTGTCAGTCAAGGATCCAACTAGGGTCCCAGACGTTCATATGAAGCAGCTGAAACATCGCAGTAGTCCTTGGTGAAGTATTCGAAGGAAATAAAGATTTGTGGTGCTTCCCCAATTGACATGCGTCACAGTGAATCTCAGTAGTGGCATAACTGTGCAGGATAATGCGTCTGAGCTTGTCTAGAGAAGGGTAACCAGGCCATGGTGCCACTGCAAGGCACTCTCAATAGCAGAACTCGAATCACCCAGGCAAGCAATAGCAAGTGGTGTTTGGACTAGGCGACACACACCCCCCTCTTTATGTCCACCAATCATCCTCCTCATCAATTTGTTTTGAAATATGCATCCAAATTCATCAAATATAGCACGGCAGTGGAGCTGCTTTGTAATCTTGCTAACAAATAACAAATTCAATGAAAAATCAGGAACATAAAAAGCATCAAGCAATCTCATAGTGGGAGTCAGTGCCACCTCCTCCTAACCCCTAATCTGCGCATGTCTTCCATTAGCAACCTATACGGTCCTACCATGGGGTATATACTGTAGTCTGGCAAAACACCCCTTATCTTATGATAGATGGTGTGAAGCACCTGAATCCACCAATCATGTCATACCTGCAGAAGCCTGTGCACGCACATCTATACCTGATGAGGAGGCAAATGGAGTAGTCTCAGTGGAAGTGGTGGCTAGCTCCTGAGTTGGTTGGGAAAGATGCTGTAGCAATGCATAGTCTGCCCTAGGAATAGGGACATCATCAGCCGTCTCCTTAGTAGTCATAGGGGCTTGGTTAGCCATTGAAAGTCTTCCATGTTTGGCCCAGCAAGAAGCCTCCACATGACCAACTTTGCTACAGTAGGTGCAAGTAGTGCGGGATTTCCCATAGATACCACGTCCTCTCTTGTGTCCACGAGTGGCATGTGCTCCCCTACCACCCTGCCCAACAATAGAACGTGGCTATAGACTTCCTCTAAGGTAGGAAGCCCTGATAGGGTGAGAATCTGAGACTGAGTAGCAGTGTGCTCTGAACTAAGACCAGACAAGAACTGGTGCACAACTGCCTCTCTGTGGTACTCTCTCTACGTGGCACATGTGCACATTGACCAGCATGCATCATATTTCTCCTGAAGCCCTTTAAGGGCTGAATAGTACTGGGACAAAGATCTTCATGCTTTAACTTGGACAATTCATGACTAATTTGAAAAGCTCGATATGAGTTTTTCTCAAGCGAATGGGTGTCATGAAGACTATCCCACATGGCTTTGGCAGTTGGATAGTACATAATCTTGTCTCCAATCCATGTGACAATGTAATTCATCAGCCACACTTTAACTATTGTGTTGTCCTTCCATGTGGCCAAGGTTTGACGTCGATATATCGCCGAGATATCGCATATTGACGGGTCGAGTGGTATCGATACCACCCAAAGTGTATTTTTCCCAGATATCGACGATATATCGCCAATATAGGGATATATTGCCGATATATCGGGAGATATTTCCGAGATATCGGCAATATATCGCCAGCTGGGATGGGAAATGGCACTGTTGAAATGGGACCGCTGCGTGGGAAGCGTGGAGTTGAAATGGCACTATTGGGTGGGAGGCTTGAAGTTGAAATGGCACTGTTGGCGAGAGGCTTGAAGTTGAAATGGGACTGGCACTGTTGCGTGGGAGGCTAAATGGCACTGTTGGCACTTTCTCACACACATACACATTTTTTAGCCATTCCTTTATGATATATTGGTCATAAAAATGTTAATCTTAAATTTTTGTGATATTTTTTAATATTTTATGGCTTTCTGAGTGATTTCCCAAAAATCCACCGATATCAGCGATATATCCCTGATAATCTCTTTTTTGACTTATCGATACGATATCGATATTGATATTTAAAACCTTACATGTGGCATTCTTTCTTGTCTTGTCAGTAGGCTTAGGCTTTAACAAAATATGTTCCTTGTCATGACCTTTAATTGTCATCAGTGTAATTTTCTGGTTGGAGGGGGTGAGATATAAAGTGCGGAAATAAAATAGACAATCTCACAAAATTAAGCAATCACATAATAGGCAAAGTATTTTTAGGTGGAGACCTAAACCGGGTAAAAACCATCACCTAACCCTCTCGAGTTAGGATTTCCCGATCAACCTAGTCGATCAAATCCACTAAACCCAATCACTTGAACGAGGGTGACTGAACCTCAATTACAACCACACTACTTAGACCGAGGGTAGTGTACCTTAAAACCCCTTCTCTTCACAATAAGGATTTTGTCTCGGGAAGGAGACGAGAATTCGCAAAGCAAATACCCAACTAAAGATAATAAAATGTATAACAATCCTATAAAGTCACAAATATTTAACCCTAACTTCTATAGGAGTTAGGAAACTTTCCTTTGGTGGAAGTGCGTCGATGTGACGACGCGGATGCGTGAACCATACTTTGGCATAATAGCGCTCTTGTAACATCGACGGGAGAGCGGGTGCATAACAGGACAAAGCTCTTAGGTGTGAAGTGAGTGTTTGTAGAGCTAGAGCTTTTTCTATTTGATCTTCTACTTTTTGACACAAGAGAGTATAAATATTCTTGTAAGGTGTGTCTTGGGTGTATCTTTCAAGTCAAGGGGTCCTCCTCTATTTATAGAGGGCCAAGGAAGGCTTTGGAAGGCCTTGGAAGGCTTCCATAGCCGTTGGGTGCAAATCCAAGACAAATTAGGCCGTAGTCAGAATTAATCATGATTCTGATAGGGTCATCAGACATCTGGTTTTGACATCAGACATCTGGAAAACCTTATTTAGGATGTCTGAAAATTAAGTCAGATGTCTGATTTTAGGCGGGTTTCCTTCCTAATTTGAATCAAACCTAAATATGGTTCTAATGTATGTCCATCAGACGACACACAAGACGTCTGGCACTAGATCTGGTCGTCCGGAAACCTATTGTTCTGCGAAAATGGATTCCCAAAGAAGTACAACGGTTAGAAACTCTGAAGGAAGATTTTGGGTCAGCCGAGGCAAAATGGTCATGTATCAGACGTCTGGGATCCTCTACGAACGTCTGATACGAGGCTAACGGTCATTTCCTCAATGTTTACAAAGGCAGCTAACGTTCCACTAATTGGACGTTTGGCAAAAGCATCAGACGTCTGCTAAGACGTCTAGACTAAGGTCTGGACGACTAATTCTAACAGACAGAACCTACTAAATTCAGCCTAGATGGTTTGGACGTCTGATCAAACAGTCAGACGTCTTAAAAGTCAATATCAGACGTCTGATTTTCAGATTGGACGTCTAATAAGGCTGTCTGAACCCTATTTTGGTTTTTTAAGTTCTTTACATAAAACCTAAGTATTCTAGGGTAGTGCAGATGTTCCTACGACTATAAGGATTTTTTGAGGCTCTTTAACATAAGATCTAAGAAAGAAAATAAAGAGCAAAATAAAGAAACAAAAATTATATAGAATAAGATAAAAGGAAATCTATCATATTCTTCATCTCCTTCCTTCTTCAAGCTTTTGCTCCTTGCGAAACTCATCAGCCTCAGTCTAGCTCCTCTGATTTGCCATAGATGTGAGCTCGAACTCCGTCTAAACACTTGTCTTTATTTGCAATTTGACTTGAAAACTAGAACTCAAATGCAAATGTTAAAACACGTGTTTTGTTATCATCAAAATAAACGATCGTGGTGCTCTAGTACCAACAATCAGGAATATCTAAGATCATTTAAGATAATTGGTCTCATCCAACTTGATGATTGGACCAAAGAACAGGCTCTTATAGAGCCTAGACTCAGGAACACCTGATGTCACTTTAGAAGAACTGGAACTTGCCATAACTCGCCTTGTAAACAGGAAAAACACACTAAATTCAAGATTTGAAAATTTTTTAGACCATGTGATACATTGAGAGATTGATTCGGCCTCAAGTGTGGAGAACCAGCATTCTTGCAATCTGAAATCCATGCTCAAGGCAAGAGAAATAGCCCCTACACAATGCTGCAGGGTGTGCAAAGGCCAAGGGGATGCCCAATGCACCCACGTGCAGAGGTGTGCTTCCCTAGGTCGTTGCCGGTGGGTAGCAGTAGCTCAGCAGCGCCTTTAATGCAGCTACTGAAGGCTGTTGCTGCTCCCTCGCTACTGCTGGGCATCGCTTAGGGCCCTCCTAGTCCCCCTGATGTCGTAGCCCGCACGCGTCACCCCTTGTTGTCGACAATGAGAGTGGGGCAGCGGTAAGGAGATAGAGGGTGGCAGTGGTGAGGAGAGAGAAAGAGGCTTTTGGAGGGATTTTTCGATGGGATATCAGAACCTGGCCTAGGATTGCACTCTGATACCAAGTGAGAGGAAATGTTAAAATCTAATTATCAAAGGACCCAACACCTCTTTATATAGAAATGTATTTGGTAAATAACAGTGCATGTCCAACATAAAATAGAAAATAACGAAACATAACATAAAAAAAATATAAATGGGAGTACCTCAACATTCTAATTTCACTACAATATCTTTGCTTATGTTCATTATTGCAACCTAACGCAGCATCACATTTATTTTGGCCTAAATAGTATGAGGGCATTGTAATGTCTTAGAGGAAATATGCCCTTGACATACTTCAGGAGGTAGGGATGCTAGGATCCAAGGGAGCAGATACCCCTATGGATCCAAAGGTACACCTTTATGATAGTGTAACAAAAATTGTTGATAGCAGGGCCTATAGACAGTCGGTAGGAAAACTTTTATACCTGACTATCACATGTCCAGACCTTACTCTAATAGTTGGGAAGTTGAGCCGATTTTTAGCCAAGCCCATAGATGCACATTGGCAGGCAGTGATGCAGGTACTTAGGTACCTTAAGAAAGCTCCTGGACATGATCTTCTGTTTCAGAGAGGAGCTCCTATGATAGTTGTAGTTATTCTGATGCTGATTATACTGGTGATCTTGGTGATAGGAAGTCTACCATGGGCTTATGGATATTTGTAGTGAGCAATCTTGTTTCTTGGCGGACTAAAAAGCAAAGTGTGGTCTCTCATTCTAGTGCAGAATCAAAATATCGAACTATGGCACAAATAGCGGCAGAAATGATTGGGTTAGATCCTTGTTGCGAAATCTTCATGTTCAGTTTCAGGAGTCCATGGAGACGCATTGTGATAACAGGGCTGCCACATACATTGCCAATTATCCCATGTTCCATGAAAGGACTAAACATGTAGAAGTGGATTGTCACTATACAAGGAGTCTAATTTAGCAGGGTCTGCTTCGTACCCCGTGCCTGCTTCTTCAGACCAGACTGTTGATATATTTACTAAGCCATTATCTCACCCTATGTTTGAGAAGTGTAGGAACAAGCTGAGTATGATTGATATATATGTTCCAGCTTGAGAGAGTGCTATGTTGTGTTGAGGGGTACTTTTGTCTTTTAGCTTTTATCATTAGACTCTTGTTATATTTTTTCCTTCACCTCTTTCTATATAAAGAGGTGCAAGGTTGGCTTACTAATTTGATGACTTTTATTTCTTTCAACTCAATATCTCTGCTTATGTTCATTATTGCAAGCTGACCCAACATCACATCTATTCTGTCCTAAATAGTATGAGCCTGTTTGATGGAGAAAATACTCGACACCTCAGGTTATAAGGACGAGTTTCACACAATTGCATAAATAGATATGCATGATTTAATAATAGCCATACCTTTGTTTTTTTTGAAAAGTAAAAGGAAAGTTACTGTTCATTAACTCTCCAAATTCATTAATGTGTATGTATAAGTTTGTACAAGGCTGTAACCATACCTTTTACTTTGTTTGTTAACCATCCAAAACGACGATGAATGTTTGTAGCATAAAAGATCCATAATTAAAACAGCATCCTAATGAAAAAGATCTATGTCAATTATCAATATGATGGAGAAAAAATTCGTTGAGATTAAATTATTGAACAATTACCTTTTCCATTGCCCAGTCATTTTGAATAAATAAGGTAAGATAAATGGGTTTTTGCAAGTCAGCAGAGTACACATAAAAACTGTTTCCTGATGGAACAATCCCGTACTGCCTTTCCACATTGTTTCCTTCTACTGTTTTTTCCCAGATATAGAACTCTGCCGGATAAGGGAGTTTATTCTCAACTTTAAGAGGTGAGTTGATTGTAATTTTCCAATCATACACTGGAACATTCACCTCTGTCTGCAGAACCGATGCATCTGTCCCCACAGTGAGCCAGAAATGCTGCATCTTGCTTACAGAAGAATCGCAACACAGAAGGAAATCCATTTTCCCAAGCTGATTCAATGTCAATGCTGAAGGAGACAATCGAAAGTTGTCGCTCCTTATGGTATTCTGCCTAGAAAAGGGACTTTGGTCAAAGTTTTCATTACTAGTACAATTATAGGTAGGGGTTATGCTGAACATCTCGCCCCAGCTGTAATGAATGCCTGAAGTTTCATCATAAGGTCTGATTTGCAAGCACAGGTTCAGATCCATAGTCATGGATGACCATGGCAAAGGTGCAGAGGAACCTGGGCTTACGATAGCAATGATATTCCTTGCATTTTCAGTACTTTCCTTCGATAACTGTTCCCTAGTGCGTATCCAGCGTCTTCTCCGAACAAAATCTTGAGGGGACTTTGAATGTGATTTCGAAGAGCTTGGGGGCCAGGTTAAGCTCTGAAAGTCAGTTCCATAAGCCCATCCATCACTATCCATGAGCTCCGTCTTTTCAATAGTCCATGCTGATGTCCATCTCCAACCAGGTGGAAGAGGAATATTAAAATAATCCTTCAAGAAAAGAAGAATGTAAATTCACAACTGACTTTTAAAAATACTTTCAGGTTAAAAAAAAAAAACAGTATTTAAACTACTACTTTTGATGAATATGAAAAATCCCTTGTACTCCAATTAGCTGGATCCCTACTCTGATGACCTGTCCATTTGCTTCCCCAACCTGATGTAGGATGATACCATTGATTCTCAAAAATTTCTTCCATCCCAACCAGATTATTGTTTCTCATTTCACTCTGAGCACATCCCATTGTTGATGCAGGACATAACGACACTTCAAGCTTAACATTAGCATCATTGACAATGAGTGCAAGGGGCCTAAAAATTGCATGCTTGCAGCCATTCCTCATTGTGACTTCAAAAGCAAATGGCTTTTCATCAAATAACTTGGGGGAAACTGAAAGTGGCAATAAAGATCCAAAACTCTCCCATGGTCCTTCAGGACATAAGCCAACCCAAAAGCCTACTTCTTTATTAGAGAGATATGGTGAACTGCCAGCTCCTCCGTGGAAGTTTGAGACGCTGCTTCGCTCAAATATGGCTGTCGAGGCATACAAACAACCACAATCCTGTATTTTGCCACTAACTTGACCCTGAAGATAGAATAATATCACTGTCAGTGTAGAAACTCCAGAATTTCATGACTTTTCATTTACATACTAACACAAATAGACACAAAAGTATGCAGGACTAGGGGAAAAAAGAAAATAAAACTTCATAGTCTATTGCCAGCATTCCAGCATCTCATGCTGATTCAGATAGGTAGGATGCTTTGAATCACTTGGAACGTGTTTTTCCAGGAAATTCCAAGTATGCTAAAAGTTCCAACAAATTTCATCAATTCCACAGGTACTTTTTCTTGAATTTTGCTGGAATGATGCTTAATTTTGATAGTGCCGATCAATTTTGGCAAAAATAGATATATGGATACTTATTTAGATCTATTTGTTTTTACAACTCCATATTTACCATGTATGACGCGGCCTTTGTCTTGCTCATAGGACTGAGAATGCTTACAAAAATAAAGAAACAAGAATTTGACCAACCAAGAATGCTCTTTCACATCAACAATACCCCCCACACTAAAGCCTTCTTTCCTGGAATATAGGGTGATTTGTTTCGAATACAATTCTATCCTGTCCTACCTTGCAAGGAGTAGTGTACATTCTTTTTTGAATAGTAGTCTTTATTTCATTAGGGTTTTGGAATTAAACAATTAGTTCTTTTTTTTTTTGTATGTGTGTATGTATGCACATGAGTGCATATACTGTTGGTGTAATTTAACTTATTTTGTTCTGTCTTATTGTGAGGGCTATAATAGTCCTTGTCCCTCAGGGACATTCATGTACTTTTAACCCTTTGTTCCCTCTCTATATAAAGAGACCTAGGGTTTCTAATAAACTTGAACTCTTTCAACCAACTTCATATCAGAGCATCGACTTTAGACCGTGGCTCTAGGTATCCCACCCCTCAAAGCTTCCTAAATCCTAACACCCAAATTCCATTCTCTCTTCCTTCCTTGGCGGTAGCGGTGGCGCTCTCCAGCGGCTGGAGGTGGCACCCCTGTGCTCGTGTTCAATCTTGCAACGACGTTGAAGCGGTGCCAAGCCTCCTGAGCCATCGCGTGACCACATGCAGGAGCCCTAGTAGCCGAAGGTGGCACCGCTCTGACCCGATTCAGCCCTTGCGATGGGGCTGCGGCAGCGCGGAAGCTCTTGAACCATCGAGCGGAGCTCCGGCGAGGCCCTAGCGGCTGGAGGCGACGGTGCTACGGCTTGATTCAACCCTCATGACAAGGTTGCAGCGGCGCGGAACCTCCAGCACCACCTTGCGGCATTCCGGTGAGGGTCAATAGACCCAGCGGTGGTGCTCGTGACCCCATACAGGCGTTGCAGGTCCTAACGGCTATGGCGGCGCTCTGTAGTAGGCTTTAACGCCGCCATCCAGCCTTTGTCGGTGTCAGCGGTTGCCTGAGGCCGCGATTGGAGGAGAATAGGCGGTGCAACCACTGAGCAATCACCTGCTGCATCTGTGAGGGGCATATTGCCTTGATCTTGAGATTGTAGCCGATTCGGGTTGCTAGAAGGGGGCTAGACCTATTCACGACCTCCTTGGGTGTTCTCCTTGCACCCAAGTGAGGCTACTACCTGTCCAAGGAAGCCTCCTAGTAGCTATGTAGATTTGAACCTGCTGGATTTTCGGATTATTTGATGATCTCTTGGTCCTAGACATGTGAGTGAGGTTTCCGAATTGTGGAGATGGCTTCAGATGATCAGTCTGAGGTGTCTTCGGGCTTTATTTTGGACACCGGGGTACTCAAGAACTCGTTCTTTGGTTTTGCTGTTAAGTTGGACGAGACCAACTACCCGCGGTGGTCCCAGACCTTTCTTATGCCCGTCAGGGGTCATAAAAAAAGCCATATACTTACCGATCCGGAGCCTGAGAACAAGACTGGCATAAATGCCAATTGGGATAGTGATAATGCCATGATTTGTGCATGGCTGATGTAGATAGTTATTCTCAAAATAGGAGATGAGATCATGTATTATACTACAGCGAAGGAGATGTGGGAGTCTGTGTGATATCTATTCATATGCCAAGAACTCCGCATGTGTTTTTCAAGTCTTTTATGATCTCTTCTACCTACGTTAGGAGGGGCACCTGCTGTCACAATATTACTCTTATGAAGGGTATGCTGGAGAGGCACTACTCCTATCTGCCAGGGTGTGTCTGCGACTCTTGGAGGAGTTTCAGGAGACAGTTGGCTGTCTCTCTTTTCTTACTAGCCTTGGACCTGAATATGCTGCAGCCAGAGATCATTCTTACTGCTCCCGAGCTTCCTACCCTGGAGGAAGCATATAGCAGGCTCAACAGAGTTACAATGCGCTCCCCTACTGCTGATTCTACTGCTTAGTTGTTAACGTTGGCCGCGATCCCTGGACATGGCAGGGGTACTTATCCTGCACGTGGTCATAGACGTGGACGCTCTTCTGGTATGCGGAATAGAACTCCATGTACTTACTGTAGCATACTTGGTTACTCTGAGACTACATGTTGGCAGAAGCATGGTAGACCATCGGTGGCCAATCAGGCAACTGAAGTCCCAGATTCAACTCTTACTACCCCTAATGTTAGCTCCTTGAGTATCGAGATTAAAACTCTGCGACAGCAGATTGCTCTTTTGACTCAGGCTTTTGCCTCTCAGACTCCTGACACTGCAGCTATGGCTACGTCTTCAGAGGCTCCTGCGATTGGTATGCCATTCCTTTCGTCTTCTGGTGAGTGGTTGATTGACTTTGGTGCATTCAAGCACTCATGTGGTGATAGAGGTTCTTTCTCCCAGCTTGTACCTGTTACACCTGCCAAGACAGTACAAGTAGCTGAAGGGAGACACTCGCCACTTGTTGGTAAGGGAGATATGTCATTATCTCATATCTTGAGACTTGCAGATGTTTACTATGTGTCTGATTTTCCATTAAGTTTATTATCTATTAACAGTATCACCAGAGATTTGAATTGTCGAGCTATTTTTGATGCGTCTTCTTGTGTCTTGCAGGACAAATTCACTCGGAAGACGATTGGTGGAGGGCGTGAGGAACATGAGGTGTACCGTCTGAGCCATGCTATTTTTGTTGCTTTTGCTACTCAGGATTTTGCTTCTGTTGGATCTCCTCTCCAGTGGCACCATCGCCTTGGCCATTTACTAATTCATCGCCTCAAATGTGTTCTTCCACATATCCCCTCCACTACTGCTCTCACCTGTGATTCCTGTCAGCTTGGCAAGCATCATAGGGCTAGTTTCTCCAGTTCTTCCTCTGTTTCATCTGTTGCCGCATTTGACCTGGTTCATATGGATGTGTGGGGTCCTAGATGTACTCCTGATCAACTTGGAAACAAATATTATCTTGTTTTAGTTGATGAATTTTCTTATGTTACTTAGATGTTTCTCTTAAAGAATAAGTCTGATGTGAGGCAACTTATTGAAAACTTTGTCAATGAAATAAAAAACCAGCATTCGTGTTTGGTGAAGTATTTACGTTCTGATAATGCCTTGGAATTTTGTACTACGCATTTGTGCACTTTTTTTTCTAGTTGTGGCATTATTCATGAAACTACCTGTCCTCATACCTCTTAACAAAATGGTGTTGCTAAGAGGAAATATCGACATATTCTTGATGTTGCCCGCACCTTATTGATTCATCATTCGGTCCCGTCTCTTTACTGGGGTGACGTTTTAACTGCATGTTTTTTGATAAATCAGATGCCCAATGCTGTGTTACATGAACGAATTCCTCTTCATGTTATGTATCCTGATCGCCCCTTGTTTCATATCACCCTTCGGACTTTTGGTTGTGTTGCCTTCGTCCATTTGTTGGGACCGGGTCGGGATAAACTTGCACTGAGAGTAGTTAAATGTATTTTTCTAGGATATACCCAGACATAAAAGGGGTATTGTTGTTTTGATCCACTTACCTCTCGACATTATTTCTGTGGATGTTATAGGTTGTACCTTTCTTTTCTATGACGGCTGTTGAAATGCCTCCTGAGGGCGATATGGCACCCATGTCATATACACTTATTCGCTTTGGGAGCTTCCCTGAGGTTCATGTCCTTACTAGACCACCACTACCACCTGCTACGGATCTCTTTCCACGCCTGACAGAGCCACTCCAAACATATGTTCACCCCCATACTACCTATCAAGGACCCCCACCCTCGCCTTCACCATTGGCTTCTCAGGTGAGTCCTTTAGACACTGACATAACTTTGCCATGTGATGGTCACCGGGATAGGACATGTGATGTGTCAAGCGATGATCTTGATATTCTGATAGCCATCCGGAAACAACCACGGACCTGCACCACTTATTCTACGGTAGGGGCATTTGTTGCTGACAGTTTATCTCCTGAATTTGCTGGATTTACACAGGCGTTAGCTACTACGTAGATTCCAGCCACTTACTGTAAGGCTATCTTGATCCAAAATGGCGGGCAGCCATGGAGGACGAGATAGTCGCTCTTCGAGGTCATAGGACTTGGGAGCTAACCTCACTTCCTGATGGTGCTGCAATTGTTGGCTGCCAGTGGGTATTTATTGTGAAGTTTAACCTTGATGGTGGTGTTGCTTGGTACAAAGCCCACCTTGTGGCAAAGGATTTCACCCAGACTTATGTGATTGACTTCTTTGACACCTCACCAGTTGCCAGGCTTCCTACGGTCCGGATCTTGGTTGCAGTGGTAGTTTAGCTGGATTGGCCCTTGTATCAACTAGATTTCAAGAATGCCTTCCTTTATGGTGATCTCCAAGAGAAAATCTATATGTAGCAGCCACCTGGTTTTGAGAGAGTGAGTGTATGCTGGTTACGGAAGGCTATATATGGCCTAAAATAGTCCCAGAGCCTGATTTCAGAGGTTGTCACAAGTTGTTAAAGCAGCTGGATTTAGGAGATCGACAGCTAATTTTTCACTCTTTGTCAGGAGGACTCTACGAGGTACTGTGGTACTTCTTGTTTATGTTGATAATTTGATTATCACAGGGGATGATGAGTAGAGCATTGCTGAGGTCAAGCGCATCCTTGCAGAGCAATTTGTTATGAAGGACTTGGGGGTCCTACGGTATTTCCTTGGAATCGAGGTTGCTCGCAGTAAGAAGGACGTGGTCTTGTCTCAGAGGAAGTATGCTTTAGGTATTTTGCAGGAGGTTGGTATGCTTGGGGTCAAGGAGGCCAATATTCCTATAGACCCCAAGATGCTACTTTATGATGAGGATGCACAGGTGGTGGGCAGTAGACAGTATAGGCAGCTTGTGAGCAAGCTATTGTATCTCACTATCACAAGGTCAGATATCTCCTTTGCAGTTGGGAGACTGAGTCAGTTTATGGCCAAGCCAACACGTCAGCATTGGGATGCGACATTGATGGTACTTAGATATGTCAAGAAGGCTCCTGAGAAGGATCTTTTCTTCTCCAAGGGGTCTTCTATAACATTGGTTGGATACTCAGATGCAGACTATGCTGGATGTCACGTGGATCGCAAATCCACTACTGGGTTCTGTACTTTCTTAGCAGGGAATTTGATCGCATGGAGGAGCAAGAAACAGGGTATAGTTGCGAGGTCCAGTGCCGAGTTTGAGTATAGAGCTATGGGTTAGACTATTGCTGAGATGATGTGGATCAGATCCTTACTTGTTGATCTACAGGTGCAGTTTTCTAGCCTCATGAAGATGAGGTGTGATAATAGAGAAGCCACCTTCATTGCTAATAACCCAGCATCTCACAAGAGGACGAAGCATGTTGAGATTGATTGTCACTATACTAGGGACATTATTCAGAAGGGACTACTATACACCACTTTTGTTGCATCTGAGGAGCAGACGACGGATATTTTCACCAAACCCTTGGCCAGATCTTCATTTGATACTTGTATGCCCAAGCTGAGTATGATAGATATTTACGCTCCACCTTGAGGGGGAGTGCTGGTGTATTTTAGCTTATTTTGTTTCGTCTTATTGTGAGGGCTATAATAGTCCTTGTCCCTCAGGGACATTCATGTACTTTTAGTCCTTTGGTCCCTCTCTATATAAAGAGGTCTAGGGTTTCTAATAAACTTGAATTCTTTCAACCAACTTATATGCTTGTTTTTATTTTATATTTTACCATTTTGTCCTGAGTGATGGCGTGTGAGTCGGGGGAGGGAGGGTGGGGTGGGGAGACTTACTCTCCTTTTTAGAGGATATGATGACTGCTGTCCACTACCAGCTAAATCCAACATCATTCGAATGGAACTGATTCGCTTCAATGTGCTAACATTTTTCCTGACAGGAATTGACAAGGCACCAACAACTTCACCTGCATGCTTGCAAATATATGCATGTAAATATCTTCAAATTCAATGATCACATCTTCCTAAGACTTTGAAACTGAAATGTAGCATAGATAAAACAACAACAACAACAACAAAGTATTTTTTCACACTAAGTTGGGTCGGCTATATGGATTCTTTGCCAAAATGTAGCATAGATAAAAATTCACTAAAAATTGCAGCTGCAAAATCCGCCCAATGATCAACTTGTCACCCTAAGATATGTTGCCAGTGCTCTTACAATGTTTTATCCGGTGTGAACAGAGTGTTTAGGATCATGGATAAATGTAAGCATCAGGTGAAAATAACGTAGTCAGAGAAACTCCAGTCTTTATTTTAAACCATGAAGAGTGTCAAGAACCAGATTTTACCAAAGTGTGTAGAAGCAACCCTAATCTAATAATTGATTCTAATGAGTTACATTCATTCAAAGGCCCTACCTCTCTCTATATAAAGAGAAGAGGGGAAACTACAAAGAGATCCAAATAAAATAAAGAACTGAAAAACAAGGTCAGAAGGGCCCTAACAATTAACTGTAACAATATAACCCTCAACCCTAATCATAAATGCCACTCCTACATATACCAGGTTTATGTAGTCTGGAGTCTAGGATGCTCAAGTCCAGAAAGTTTACTTCTGAAAATATCTTCCCTTTAGTTGCAATAGCTTTGATATGGATTGAACTCATGTTAATGCCGATAGAAAGCTAAACAAGGAAGGCTACTTTCACTATATTACAGACAAATGGACAAATCAAAGATGTTAGAAATGAATATTCAAAATGTCCTATTCTGCGAATGCTTTTCTAACATAAGAGGTGTTGAGGATCGGAAGTCTGATATGAAGAAGTTCCAAGGAGATATACTATAATGACTTTTATTGGAAAGGTAATGAGAAGCGGCAAGTTTGTTTCCCTACGGTTGCTTATAATCAAGAAAGGATTTCCTTAAAATAAGAACTGGTGATGGGAAAGGGCATTTTCAAGCACTCTGGATGAATACAGTAACTCGACGTTACTAAACGTTTAAAATATTAGCTGGCATGAGAATTATTAGACCTTTTGCCTTTATTGCTTTTTTTTTGAAGTAAACTAGATCAGATACAAAAAAAATACATTACCCTTCCCCGTTTTTGAAGCAAGATTTGTGATCTCCAACTCTAATGTAGCCAACACCTGTGAGGTAGAGGAAATACAGAAATATTAGTCATTTTTGATGCCTTGCTGACTGCACAAAAAGTTTACAGTAAATCATGACCAAAATTGTTTGCTTCATCAACCACAAGTCTACACGATACCATATATGTGAACATACCAGGTAAGTAAAACTATGAGCAATTGAGAATGACAATCAGTTAGAGACCAAAATGATGCATTCTTTCATAAGCTAAACTATGATCCAATATTGGCAAGCACATAAAAGTTCTCCAGTAAATAAATTTGCAGCTCAAATTTCAACATGAACAGAGTAAGATCAGAAGACTGGCAATTTGCTGCATGTCTTACTCGGAAAATATTCTCATTAAAAGCAAATAGTTGCTTGATCAAAGCTAGTAGTAGAAATATATATACTGGATGATGGCTTATTGTATAATAGGCGTGAAGCACAAAAAGATTGCATTAGTTTTGATGGGATTGATTGCATTGACCCATGGCATCATGGAAGTGTGAAAATGTAGAACATATGTTTTAAAATTTTTTGAAATAGAGATCAAAATGCCAAACCTTGATCAAGAGAATGAAAACAAGAACGCATTAAACTGGAACCACATGGTGCAACACCCCACATGTGGTGCCTCAAACAAGTTATAGTAAAAACCCAAACACCTTCTCGACAAGCCGATGAGACCTTTCGTGTTCTGGGGAATCTATCACCAGCGAGATCCGCAGGCTCTCCGTGAATTCAAAGTGACGATCACCTCAGGATCAAGCCTGCACCACGAGAAGAGCTCAAGAAGGGCTGCAAAGGCACAACCCTTTACTAGCTAGTCGACCAATAGATCCTGGTGGTCGATTGTCTTGCGAAGGGTTCAAAACCCTGCTGTAAGGGTCTTCAAAAGCTAGATGTCTAATTCAGAAATTGGACGTCTGGTTTGTGAAAAAGGTGCTGTCCAACACCTCTATTTATGACTGCCTTGTGAAGAGGGGCTTGGCTACACCTCTTCTCTTCCTACGATGGCTATTGATTGAAGGTGATTGGAAATCAAATCAAATGATTGGATGGAATTAAGGTTTTACCATAGGGGGATATTTATAGGTATTCCAAATCCCAATCTTAATTTGATGTAATTCATTAGATCACCATCTAATGGTAGAGATCAAATGCTAATTGAATTTTGCATGATTAACCAATAACAAATTATGAGATATTTGCATATAGTATCCAAACTTAAATTAATTGGAATCCAACACTTAGATTTTCTACAATTGAAATATTTAAATAATGCGGAAGCATAAATCAAAGCAATAAACAATCATAGAACGTTTAGGTTTACGTGGAAACCCCACTCACAAGGAGCGGGGAGAAAACCACAGAAGCACCCTATGGGCATGTTTCTCTATATTTCTTCTCAAAGGTAAATGGGAGGAGTACACGCCTATTTATAGACCACCACTCACACACAAAGTCCACACTTTCCAATGTGGCATTAAACAACCATTCAATTCACTCAACACTCCCCCTCAAGTTGGAGCATGGAATGCTCAGCTTATAACACAAAAAAACCCACTCTACACAGGCGGGAACAAAGGCTGAAGGTGCTGAAAGATTTGTGGCTATATTTGAAGATCTGGTGCTGATGGCTTCCCATTCAATATCCCTAAAAAGGGTCTTCCTCTGAAGACCTCGAAGCTGCATCTCCTACATAGAAACCGACTGGACCCTTCTTTTGAGGACCTCGAAAAATGGATCTCCCTCTCTCTGGAGCCTCGAAACTCTGGACCTCCTAGAGTTTGATTTCTCATGTGAAGATCAGCTACTAAACAAGTCCGTAGCGGTATCCGATGTCACCTCAACTGCTGGAGGATGCTATCGTGCCTTGGGACTACAATAAAGGGACTACCAAATAGGGGTGACTATAATGGTTTCCACACTCTCCCTTTCTCCCATATTCGTATGGGAGAAAAAATAATAACGACGAGAAGAAAATAAAACATTAAAAACTAAAAAAGACTTCTCCACATCTTCTCTCAACCATAAACCTCATCATCATTTTTTTTTACCCTTTTCTTTTTTTTCCTCCTTTTTTTCCTTTTCTTTCCTTCCCCCCCTTTTTTTTTATACCATGTAACCTTCTGACCTTTTTTTATCCTCTGTTTTTTTTTTAACCGAGGGAGATCTTAGGTTGAAACGAACCCAGCGAAAGCCATGCCCACACTAGTCTTTCGTCTGTTTCCTCGCCGCATCTGCCTCTATGCCCATGACCAACATGCCATCCCTACGATCTTGGCCGTCATCAACGCTAGGCCTCCTTGCTATCATCATTGCAAGATCCTCACACGAGATCTCGCCACGCTTCTGTTGCGACAACCACCTCTCGACCGCGTGTGTTGCCTCTGCTACATTTAGCATGCCTCCGGCTCCCACGTACGCGTCGCCTATCATCATCGACCATGGAGCTCCATCACCAAGCTACTTCTACCGACTTCTTCGGCAGATCCTTCACACATGTAGACCCTACTGTGCTCCTTAGCCAGTACATTGCCTTCACTGTCCTCTCCGGTCGCAGCGTCTGATCTTCACCTCCGGATCGTCATCACCTCGAGCAGATCTTCTTGCTGCTCCACCACCTTGATGACCCGCACCTCTGTCTCGGTGGCCACCACAGAAACCCTAGATGGGCTCCTATAGTGGCAAGCCTCCAGTCCCGCTCACGTCTCCACCTTTGGACCTCCTCCATCTCTGAGGCATAGCCTCTCCATGTTGTGGTCCTCCATGATGTGGATCCACAGATTGGAACAAGAACCAAGGAAGATATTCTCGAATAGATATAAAAATATATGCAACAAAGGATAAAACCCAAGGAACGAACATGCTCTGATACCAAGTTGAAATATTTAAATAATACGGAAGCATAAATCAAAGTAATAAACAATAACAGAACGCTTGGATTTATGTGAAAACCCTCCTCATAAGGAGCGGCGAGAAAACCACGGGAGAAGCACCCTATGGGCGTGATTTCTCTGTATTTCTTCTCAAAGGTAAATGGGAGTACACACCTATTTAGAGGCCACCACACACACACAAAACCCACACTTTCCAATGTGGCACTAAACAACCATTCAATTCTCTCAACATCTACCTAATCAAATTAAGTCCAATTAATCACCAAATCAAATGTAATTTAATTATTTAAATTACAATTGATTTATTATTCAATTACGAACCCATCAAAATCATTATTGATTTTATTACTTTAATAATAAAAGCTATAGGATTAGTGAAATTTTGGCATTACACCTCCTCAAGTATTCAAAATACTCGTGAATCCTTCACATATGGAGGAAAATATTATCCTAAGGTCTAATCCCATTAGAATTCCGTTATTCCTCCTTGGATAATATTATTTTTGATCTCTTTGTATCATTAGGACGAGAATGAAGATAAGAACAAATTTGTGTAATCCTTTCAAGAGATCATGCATCTTTTGTCCCTTCATACATACACCAGCTTTTCAATATCAACACCAAGGTGAGTGCATCTACTATTGATCTGCCAAATACATGTGTTCATGAGTAGAGACATCTGTCTCAGGTCAAAGGATAGCCTTCTCTATGACAGCAGTGGAGAAGGATTTCCACTATCTCCTGTTTCATTAGGTTAACCCCTTAACTCGACCCACGTGATAGTTCTCGAGTCTCCATTCAAGAGCATCAATCAGGCTTGGCTTCTAGAGAAGGTTGCCATCCCAACTCAGATCGAAAACAATTGATTGAATCAAATGGTTTCTTGATGTGTAATCAAATTCTTTAAATTGTTTAGATCTCCAAACCAACACACATTGGGTTTATTTGATTGGCTAAGTATGCTACCTTATTCATACTAAGAGACCCAATTCATTTACTAAAAAATAATCAAATTCTTTATTGAGAAATAGATTTGATCATTCTCTCCTACCGGATAAAATGACAATTGACCTCTATATGCTTTATTCTTTCATGCAATCCACGATTATTGGCTAAGAAAGTTGTTGCCTTGTTATTGCAGTACATAGGTAAAGGGCTAGTAGTATCCACACCAAAATCATTTAGAATAGACTTGATCCAAAAAAGTTCATAAGTTGTATGTGCCATTACCTGATATTTTGATTTTACATTGCACTTGGAGACAACATTTTATTTCTTGCTATGCCATGTCACCAGATTACCACCAACATATGTGCAATGTCTTGTAGTAGATCTCTTACCCTCATGCGCCCTAGCATAGTCAACGTTTGAGTATCCACAAACATCCAGGTGATCATGCCTCTGATAGAAGAGTCCTTTCCAAGGAGAACTCTTTAAACACCTCGGCATTTGGCACACACCTGCTTAGTGAATTTCTTTGGGCTCCTGTATAAACTAGCTTAGCCTTCCTATTGCATAGGAGATGTTCGACCTTGTGACAGAAATATATAGTAGTTTGCCTATCGTGGCTTTATATTTGGTGACATCCTTCAGTACAAGACTCTCATCATCTACAAAGTGGAAGTTAGGGTCCAATGGTACCCTAGTAGGTTTGCATCCTAGCATACCTACCTCTCGGAGCATATTCAGCACATATTTTCTCTATGGTAGCACCATACCACCATCTAGGCAATATATCTTAATACCTAGAAAGTAGCTTATAGAGCCTAAATCTTTTGTTACAAATTAGGAATGTAGAAAGGCTTTGGTCTCCTCCAGGCCCTTAGTGTTACTACCTATGAACAAGATATCATCAACATACACTATTAAGAATAATGATCCTGCCTGTGTGTGACTGGTGAAAACAGAATGGTCAACATGGATTGTGTAAATCCAAAGCTCTGAACTGCCAAACTAAACCTGTCAAATCATGCTTTAGGACTTTGTTTCAATCTGTATATAGCTTTGCCCAATCTACACACCTTTTGACACTCCTCCAGACTTAGAAAATCGAGAGGTTACTGCATGTAAACTTCATCCAAGTCGTCATATAAGAAAGTAATTTTTATATCAAGCTGATATACTGGCCAATCACAATTGATAGTAATGGAGAGTAGTATCTGAATAGAATTAAGATGAGCAACTGGAGAAAACGTCTCAAAATAATCAACACCAAAGGTCTATGTATAGCCTTTGGCGACAAGTCTGGCCTTATATCTGTGCATGGTGCCATCAGGTAGATACTTCAGGGTAAACACCCATCTGCAACCCACCATAGTAGCTCCTGGAGGCAGGGCAACTAACTCCCATGTAGCTTAAGAGCAGAAAGCCTCCATCTCTTCCATAGCTTAAGTCCAAGTAGGTTCTTATAAAGCTTCTGTATGATTGTGTGGTATCCAATAACCATCAATTGTAATTTCTAAGGACTGTTCACCAATTAGTAGACATAAACTGAGTAACAAAAAAACAAGTAGGGATACCACATGATCTAAGAGCTTTCCGTTGAGGAATGGGAAGGTCTAAATCTATGGTCTCAATAGTAGTGGGTACCTGATCTCCAAACGAGTCATTAGCGTAATGAGAAGACTGAGCAGGTATTGTAGAGAGAGGTTCCTAAACCTGTATAGAAGAACATGGCCTGCGTTGGAAATGTTTCAAGTAAAAAATAGTTGGTGGCGGTGGTGGGGGTAGTGGTGGTGATGGTGGAGGCTACGAAGGCTCAATGGGTTGTGGTAGTGTAGTAGGAATGGGAAGAGGTACATCCTACGGCATAGACCAGCTTGAAGAGTCTACTTTCTTAGGATAAAATAGAATCTTTTCAAAGAAAGTAACAACAGTTGAGACAGATCTTATGTGTCATATGATTATAGCATCGGTATCATTTTTGTGTTCTTGAGTACCCCAAAAAAATACACTTCATCAACCATAGGGAGAATTGTCCACTTTGAACAAATAGACAAACACACTTGAAAACCACTGGGCTAAGTGGAATGGCATCTCCGTAAGGAAATAATACAAAATAAAGCATTTTACTGTGTAAAATAGAGGAAGAAACTCTATTCACCAAGAAAGCAACAGTAAGCATCGCATTAGACCAAAAACGAGACGATGCATTCATCTGAAACATTATTATGTGTCACATCAAGGAGGTGATGCAACTTGCATTCAGCAACTCCATTGTGTTGAGAGGTATGAACATAAGAGGTTTGATGTAGAATACCTACCGACATTAAAAACTTTGTTAAGGGAGCATTCACAAATTCAAGACCATAATCACTTTGAAACATTGTTATAACCGTGGAAAACTGAGTTTTTATTTCTTGGAAAAAGTTTTGAATGAGTGAAAGGACTTTTGATTTTTCGTTCATCATATATACCCAACACACATGGGTATAGCAATCCACCAACACTAGAAAATAACGAAAATCCCTGACACTATGAACCCTAGACGGGCCTCAAACATTAGCATGAACTAACTCAGAAGGAAACTCAATTTTCTTATTTTTAGAAGGAAAGACACTTGGTGGTGCTTGCCAAGTTGGCATGCCTCGCACGGAAACAAATCAGTAAATCTAACATCAGGAAATTGGTGACGAAGACAGAAAAATTGGGGTGTCCAAGTCTCAGATGCAATTGGATGGCATAGGTAGCAAATATAGTAGCAAACATAGGGGATGCAGGTGGTACATGGAGGTAGTTTAAGCCATTTTGCTCAAGTCCTCCACCAATCTACCTCCTTGTCGGGAGGTCCTACAAAATGAAACATTGATCATAAAAAACTACTTTGCATCCTAAATCTCTAGCTATTTGACAAATAAACATCAAGTTCAAAGCAAATCTAGGCGCATGCATCACATTAGAAAGATAAAAGGGAGTTAGACAGAGATATGTTTCCAAGTCTAGTAACAGGTGATGGTCCCCCATTTGCTGCCTTGACTTGAAAAGGTGTAGCAAGTGATCAGAGAGACAAAAATAAATGAGCATAACTAGTAATAAGAGAAGATGTACCTGATTTTGCAATCTAGGGAGGGGTAGTAGACTTGTGGGTGGCAGTGCAGTAGTACCTGTAGGTGGATACATAGCTGCACTTGTCGAAGTGGAGGCTTGAGAGGTAATAAACTTCTTGTACTTACCTTTAGAAAGCATGACTCGACTATTATCAGCTTGGGCTTGAAAGGACTCATCTGTGGCACCCACTTGATTTGCTCGTGGATCCATACTTTGAGGATATCCATGCGTTACTCAGCATCTGTCAACAGTATGTCTACTTACAGAAAATATTGCTCTTGGCATGACCACGACCTCCATGTGCTCCACCACGATCTCGACTACCACAACTGCCAGGCCTGCAATTTCCCTTGCCAAGGCCAAAAGAAGCCAAGGCAGAGGAGTTAATAGTAGAAGCGGGGTCTAAGATCTCTAATCGAGAGAGACATGCATAGATTTGTGCTAGTGTTGGTATTTCTTCAAGTGTCATAAAGTGATCCTTCACAGCTTTATACTCAAGACCCCACCTAGACAATAACTAAATAGATCTGATTGCCTCTCTCTGCTTGGCCATAACAGCAGGATCAAAAGATAAAGGTTGATGAATATCATGTTCATCTCATAAATACTTCATTGTGCCATAGTACTTGGTTAGAGGTATCGTCCCTTTCCGGAGTGCGTGCATCTCCTCAATCACCCGATAGAGACGTGCAATGTTGCTCTTGTAGGAGTGTATTTCATGTAATATCTCCCATATCTTCGTTGATGCATATGCCATCACTTGCTTAGCAATTGTCTCCTTCATGCTATTTATTATACATGTTGCAATCTAATCATTATCGACTTCCCAATCTACTGACTTTTGTGCGGGTTCATCTTTGAGTAAGAATATATTTCTTCCAATGAGATCCTACGAATAGGGAGAAAGATGTGAACCAAAGGAGAAAGTTGGAAGCATCTAACTTGATAGATGTCCCTTGGATATGTGGAGAGGCGCTTGTGGTGGATAGTCTCCCCGTTGAGTCGCTTAGGGGGTGTTTTTGGTCTCCCACGGTAACCTAATTCATAGAAACCAATTTCAGATCTAGATAATGGACTTTTACATCATCAACGTCTCAAAAAAAAAAACTTGTAGAAGTAGCAATCACCCTTAGGGCAAGAACAAGCAAGCCCCTGTGGTGATTGCCTCTTCCTTATAGAAACTGTTGTGTGCCTTGATGAGGAGAGCGAAATGATTGCCCTTACCAACAAGGAGCCCCTACGTAGTTGTGCAAAAGCAAAAGATCCTCCTCACACAGCTACGTAGAGAGCAGGAAGCCCTCCATGCGACTACGTTGGACCTGCAGAGCCTCCACGTGATGTTGCTGGGGCATTGCAGTCATCGTTGCTATGGGGCTTGGCAATGATGTGGCAAGGGCCTGACGATGCCCTTGCAGAGGCTGGTGGAACTGGCGACGAAGGAGAGAGAGGGGTTTGGGTGGAAGGCTTGGCGACTAGGTTTTTTGGTTGGGAACCTGAGCACCGATCTAGGAGCACTGCTTTGATACCATCTTAGGAAAATAATGGCATAGTTTTCATTATTCGACCCTTAAGACTCTTATATAGTGGACCCTTATGGGTAAACTACATACATTTCAATGAAAGAAATAAAAGAAGCAAAAATAGTAACAAGAAATAACATCTCTCTCAATAATCTCCTTGATGGTTTTGCTGAGGTATTTAATATACATTGGATCATTCCCCTTCTATTCTGCTCATGAATAGTTTTGCCTACCGAGGGGAGATTGTCTTTCAATTGTGGATTTTGCACCTGTTGCTTCTCTCAATTCAATAAGGATCCTTATTTCTATGGCACTCAACTCTAGATGGCATCTCGATTAGCTTGATAATGAGAGTGCCTTTCTTACTGATCTCTCTAAGGTATATACAAGGGAGAATAGTTAGAAGGTCCCTAGACTGTTGAAAGCTTTCTATGGTGTGTCCATAGCTTGACGAATTTAGCTATTTAAAGTTGACTTAACTAGTCTTCTGCCAATCATTCAGTTTTGACCATGTGTAAAGACTCTTGTTTAGTGGTAACTGGTTGTTATTGTAGATGCTGATGATATCCTTCTCATTGGTAGAGACAAATAAGGGACAATAGATAGTAAGGAATTCTTTAGTCACAATTTCTTGCCCAAGGTCTTGGTTGTTTTATTCAGATTTCTTGGAATTGCAGGCATCAGATGCTGTTGTTATTCCTTAAAATATTGCATCTTATTTAAGAGGTAGGAATGTCAGGTTATAAACCTGCCTATATTATCTATGGACCTGGAGATCTGTCTTGATGATCCGAAGGACGCTCCATTTCACAATACTAGATGCTATCAGGTCCAGGTTGGGAAACTTCTCTATTGAGCAGTGAAGTTAAGAAAAACACTTATATTGGGGTGCTACTTACCAAATTTTAGAATCTTGAGTCATTGCGATAGAATGTTTTCATATAATGGGCAATTTGTGCTAGTTTTTGCAATTTATAGGTGGAAACTTAATTAGTGATGCAAGGAGCACTCGTGGGTTTAGTGTCAAGTCACAATATAAGGCTACTCATGCTGCTTGTGAACTATGTTGGAATCTCTACTTTGGGATTTAGCATTCAAGTTGAAAGGCCTATTCATATGTGTTGGGATGTGGAGAAGATGCCACGTGGCAGCAGCCATTTGGCCCCCATCAGGGCCAGCTGCAAGGGGTCCTCTTGGACCAGATTTGGTACACCAATATTGGTGCTTATCTTTTTTTAGTAAATTAGTTTGTTAGGAATTAAGTTGTAGGATATGGTTTTATTAAGATATAAAATCTTTCCAAATGAGATAAGATTTTATTTCTTCAGGAAACATGATTATTTGTTGCTTTATTTGTTAGGATATATTCTCTCTATAAATAGAGAGCCTTCCCAAGTTTCTATCAACTCCAAGACTCCAACTATTTCCTTTCCTCTCTATGTTACCGTTCACGTGAACAGTACCTATACTGTTCAACATGAACAGTAATAGCCAGCCACCAGTAGATCTACCGGCCACAACAGGCTGATCTCCCACTGCCAGCCACACTGTTGTCTCCTCGAGGAGGCTATCGTACTCCCTGTTCTCTCTCCCACATGGGAGAATAGTCCTTGCAACCTCTGCTAGACTTGTCCACACTCCGCTTCCACTCCAATTCCCAGAATGATATCAAAGCAGTAACGCTTTGGGCAATTATTCTCTAGGCTGATGTTCTTCCCAGCCCCAATCCAAGTTCTTTCCGATTTCCTCATCATCCTCCACTCAAGTCGAAGTTCTTTCTGACCTTCTCTAGAGCTGAAGTTCTTTTCGACTCTAACCAGAATTGAAGTTCTTTTCGGTTCAAACTATCTTGGAGGATGGCGGCGAAATCAGAGATACAAGTTTCCGGTGAAGAAGAAAAGAAGAATGATGGGGTGTATAGCCTCACACGTGAAGAGCAAGTCATCGGCCTCCCAACCTCCGACTTGAAGGGGAGTGTTGGGATGTGGAGAAGATGCCACGTGGACACTGCCACATGGCACATCAGGCCACGTGGCAGTGCCATGCAGCAGCAACAGTAGCCATCTGGCCCCCATCAGGTCAGCTGCAAGGGGTCCTCCTGGACCAAATTTAGTGCACCAATATTGGTATTTATCTATTTTTAGTAAATTAGATTTGTTAGGAATTAAGTTGTAGGATTTGATTTCGTTAAGAGATAAAATCTTTCCAAATGAAATAAGATTTTATCTCTTTAGGAAACATGATTATTTGTTGCTTTATTTGTTGGGATATGTTCTCTCTATAAATAGAGAGCTTTTCCAAGTTATTTCTTTGAGTCAATGAATTAATTCTTTCCATCAACTCCAAGACTTCAACTCTTTCCTCTCCTCTTTATGTTACTGTTCATGTGAACGGTAATAGCCAGCCACCAACGGATCTTCCGGCCACTGCAGGCTGGTCTTCTCCCACTTGCAGCCACACTGCTGTCCCCTCGAGGAGGCTATCGTACTCCCTGTTCTCTCTCCCATTGAAGGCCAATCTTCTCCTTGCAACCTCTGCTAGACTTGTCCACGTTTTGCTTTTGCGCTAATTCTCAACCGTATGTATTATGAATTTCAGACAAGAGGTTATCTTTCTTGTGAACAACCTCGGCCTTTCATAAGTGTACGAGGCACATAGAAGCGAGGCTATTGCCACTTTATCAGAGCTTCCTTTTTTAAAGGCAATAAACTCCACAAATGACTAGAGGGAATCAATCAGCTGATGTCTACACAAAGACTCTAGCACTCCTGTCCTTTTAACCATTCCTTCCAAATGGGCATGATGATCTCTATGCTCCAAATGACTTTCCCTTTTACGTACCTTTTACCTACTCTTATTCTTATTATGAACTCGGGTGCTTCTCTCTGTATATAGAAGCTACATATAATTAAGCATTCACATCCACAATCATCAATAATTAAATTTCTTCCCAAGGCATTTCCACAGGCCCCACAGCACACTCCTGCAAGGAAAAATGAAATTTTTTGTTTGAATATTTGTTTGTACAATGAAAATTCACCACTGCAAAGAAATTGGAATTCTCCCCTAGCTTGAATATTTGTTTTCCGCACCTGTTGCCTCCAAGAAGAGTAACACACCAGTTAATGTCATCAGTGAATGCCTTTAATTAGCAAAGCTGAAAACCGAAATCAAGGCTTTTACCACATTAAGTGAGGTAACTTCTTTTTTCAATAAATTGAATAAATTAAAGTGTACATAGCATGTCCTGGTGGAAGTACCTCAGACCACACAAAGAAAAATGCACAGATGCTTATCAAGAGCTAATCGGAGTGAAATTTAATCACAATTCAAAATTTTACTTTTTAGTCAAGTGTTAAGAGTCTGCAGAACATTCATTAACCTAAGCTTTGACATTCTCAGTTGCCAGAACTGCCATGCTAAGTTTCAGATCCATGATTTCAGGCAAGCAGATTTTGTGGAAAGCAAAAAGCAATGGTGAACAAGGACAATATTTACCTTATCAGGAACTTCAAACAAGAAAATCTCATTCCACCTTGCTATACCCACATCAGTGTCATTTATCTTTGAAATCAATGGTTTAACACATCGTGTCCTTGCACTTTGAGGAAAAAGCCTGCTTCGATTTGATGTCTTACCATCAATAACAAGCCGCAAGGCACAAAAGAAATCAAGACCATTGCCATCATCTTCAATAGGCAATCCCTGCATATTTTGGAAACGTATTTTATAAACAATAGAGGTTGCAAAATTAAGCAAGCAAATAATGATAAAAATCTAACCTTGGCATGGAATATATTTATTGCAACATAAGACCGGTTTGCCCTGGTTTCAGTTATGACGTTCAACCTGTCTGAAAACCGTGGAGGTGGGATTGATACTGATGCCTCATTTCCATGAGATAGCAATACAACAGTATCCGAACCTTCCACAACCTTTTTTAGGTACAGGTCACAACCAAGCTTATTTTCCAAAATTACTTTTTCAAAGTCATCTTCATCCAGGGCTGAAAAAGTTGAATCTTGACAACCGTTGGATTCCTGGTGAAAAGAAATCACTCAGGCAAGTATTCCCCAAAGAAATAGAATTAAGAACAGATATTAAAGAAACAACTGACATCACTCTTTCTCATTGTCTTCTGCTCGAGATCAGCTTGTTTTCGCCATGAAACCACTGATTCAGCCAAAGTCTCAAGATTCCCGGCACTTAAGTTCAGGTTTACTATAGATGTTGCAGCTATACGTATTCGCTTTCCTACTCTTGCCAAAGCATTTTCATTTGTATCATATGTTTCAACCCTGTAAATGAAGTCATCTCAGTAGCTGTAACTAAGAAGAGCAGAGCAAATCATTGGGTCAAGTAAGTAATGACCTGAACAATAAAGAAAAACTAAGGGGAAGGCTCGAGAAGTATGCAACATAAACTAAATGCAATAAATAATTACTTCATCAGCTTCTACAAGATGTCGGTTTCCCAATAAGATACATTTTTTTTTTGTTATTGTTCATTATTCATAGATATTGTTGATGGTCATTGCTATTTATTGCCAAGTTATTCTGCATGCTTTTCTGCTTTTCATGTTTCTGATTGATTTCGATTTGTATTTTCTGTTTAGTTCCTGCGGCTTACAGAAATTTTCACTCCACGTTCCAAGTTTACCATGAATTTTACATGTATAGACAGATACATGCACATGTGCACAGGCACACACAAACAAGCATGAGCATGTGCATGCACACATACACAAAACAAAAGCATGGGTGCAAAATCCCATCATCACCGATCCTAACTTCCTTTGTCTCAAGTTAAATGAAAATGGGGCTACTTAATCAATATAATTCAAATTCCTCGGGCTTTTTTTGCAATTCATCCTTAAGATGTGCATAAGAGATTGGCACTGATGCCTGTCAAGTGCAGGCAAGCAAAAAGCTTCAGCAATAGGAGCTGGCTTCTCCAGAGGCATAAGCATGATCAAGTCTCTCCTTGAAGTGGAAATTGTGAATGTTGCCTCTTGCACCAAGGAATACAGGAATGCCACAAATCACATCTATTAGAGAAGGGAAATATCTAACATTTTACTCCACACACAGCAAACAATAACCACTCTCTCCAAATTTATTGTGAATATAAAAACTGGTACTTAAATCCCTACCTGGAGCGGTCTGCAATAGAGCACTAAAACTGACACCTCTATCATAATGGACTAACATTTCCCTGGAATCTTTCTGGAAGTAGTTTAAACACAAAGAAGAGACCAGGTTCACTCCGGTGCTGACACTCCTCAACATATGGAAGTCACATGAATTATGCAGACAACTAATTTCCTTCAATGAAAGCATACTTGCTGCGGCTTCAATAGAAAAAGATCCTATTGACAAAAAATGTCCACCTACTTGATCTTAGTAGAAAGAAATGACTCAAGTTATCTTATTCCATAACCTAATCTCTCAATATATAGAGGTGGAAAAACTACATCATAATTCCTTTAAGAAATAAGCAAAATACAACCAAATCCAAATAACAATAAAAGATAAATAAGACTGAAGGAGCTCTAACACTCTTCCTCAAGTTGGAGCATAGATATCAATCATACTCGGTTTGGAATAACAAATATTGAAGGAAGATCGAGACAACACCTTGGTGAAGATATATGTTATCTAGTCATCAGAGGAGACATGTATGGTATAAATAAGACCTCTCTGAATCAAGTCACGTGTATAGTGGTAGTCTACCTTCATATGCTTGGTCCTTTCATGGAATATCGGATTGTTAGTGATATAGGTAGCACCTTGTTATCACATCTCATCTCTGTAGGGGTATCAACAGATGCATGTAAATTTGCCAGAAGGGATCTCACCCATATCATCTTAGGAGCAGTATGTGCCATGGCTCGATACGTAGACTCTGCACTGGATCTGGACGTAACAACTTGTTTCTTGCTCTTCCTTGTTATTAGGTTCCCTGCTACATAGGTATGAAAACTAGTTGTAGACTTCCTATCAACCAGCTACCTTGCATATCTACATCTCTGCATAGGCTACAACACTCATAGAAGTCCCCTTGGTAATCATGACCCCGTTTCTTGGTGCTTTCTTTAAGTAACTGAGCACCATCGTTGCAACATCCTAATGTTGTCTAGTAGGCTTATTCATAAACTGACTCAACTTCCAAATTGTAAGGGCAATATCTGATCTCGTAATAGCCAAATATAGGACTTTGCCCACCAGTCTTCTATATCGCCAACTATCCATTGCCTCTACCTCCTCATCATATAAGTGCACTTTGGGATTCATGGGAATATTAACTGGCTTTACCCCCAACATGCCAGTCTTCTACAACAAGTTAAGTGCATACTTTCTTTGGGAAAGTACAATAGCCTTCTTGTTCTGTGCCACTTCTATCCTAAGGAAGTATTTGAGAGGTCTAAGATCTTTTAGAACAAAGTTGTTCACCAAACTCTTCTTGACCTCAACAATTCTAAGTCCATCATCCCCTATAAGAATGATGTCATCAACATTAACTACCAATGACACCACATCCTATGTAGTCCTTTTGACAAACAAGGAATAATTTGATGACGACATCTGAAAGCCCAGCATCCCAACCACCTTTGACAACTTCTGAAATCATGCTCTGGGACTCTGTTTCAAACCATAGATCATGTTAGCCCCTATGGTCTTAAGTCATTTTATGTATTTTGTTATTTATTGAGTTGTAGCATTTTCTATTTCTCCAAGGAGAACTTATGTAATTTTCTCACCTATATATATATATATATATATATATATATATATATATATATATATATATAAAGAGATAGGGCTATGGAAGATTGAGACTCATTTATTTTAACTTGGTCGGGGTTCGATGCTCACCTTTATTTCAATACCTCCACCAAAAAAAAAACACAAAACCCTAAACCTAACAAGAACTTGGGAGACACCTTTGCCACCAACGGTCTCCTTTGGCTGGTTGGTGGACCGTCATCGACCACCTTGAGCATCGCAGGCGGTGGTCTCTCTCTTCCTTAAGGTGTCACCAAAGTCTTTTAGGGCAAGCGGTGTTGCCAATGACCCCATTAGAGTGCTACCACGCTTGCTGGAGGTCAGAGCAGCGTTGCTTGACCCCATTGGAGCATTGCCCATGCTCATTGGAGGCTGAACAACGTCGTAACTCCATTCGACCATCGCTAGCAATCTTGTGGTGGCCTGAGCAACATTGTCTTGGTGTTCCTAGGTCTTCTTAAGGTCTGTTGCGGCTCCTCAACATCGCTAGTTGTCTAAGTAGCATCGCCTGAAAGTTTCTTGGTTGCTATAGGCCTTGTTGAGATCATCTGAGGCGCTGCTTGTGTTGCTGTGATCCCCTTAAGCACCACCTACATCCTATTGGAGCACCACCGGTGATTTGTATTGTTTCTAGAACTATTGTAGGTGTCTTGCTTGGTCCTAAGAGCCGATATGATGATCTGATTTTTCATCTTCTGTTGGTAGAAATTGTGTTTGTGTTTTGGTTGAAGCACTATGGCGTCAGAGAGTTCATCCGAGGTGGCATCGAAGCAAGTCTTGGATATGGAGGGATACAAGAGAGTCCCTTCTTTAGTCCCATTGTGAAGTTGAATGAGACCAATTATGCCCAGTGGTCATAGACTTTTCTGCTGATAATAGAAGGCCATGACAAAGAGTATGTTCTACTTCAACTAGAGCCATAAGACAAGGCTGGGAAGAATGTATCTTGGAATAAGGATAACGCCATGGTCCATGCCTAGATCATGAACATCATTATTTGAAGGATTGATGACAAGATTATGTACTATAGGACAACAAAGCATATGTGGGATAATCTTCGTGATACCTTTTCCTATGAGAACTCTAGTAGAGTCTTCTAGATATATGGCGAGCTCTCTTAGCCTCGTTAGGAGGGCTGTACGCTGTCACAGTACTATTCGACCCTGAAGTGTCTATTGGAGAAGTATAACACGTGTAGACCTGTTTGCATGTGTGCCACTCAGAGGGCTTACCATCATAAGGTTACAACTGGATGAGTAGGATTTTTGTTACTCTTACACTTGCTGAGCCCGTAGGACAGACCATAGCTCTTGCTGCCATCCCAAGTCATGGTCATGGTACCCCTGCCAAGTGAGGTAGAGGCCGTGGTCGTGGATTTACTGGATGAGGATGCCTGACTTACACATACCATGGCAAGACTAGACATATTGAAGGTACGTGTTGGACTAAACATGGTCGTCCTCCCATGGCTAATCAAGCAGTTATTACTATAGAGCAGACGACTAACACGATACTTATACCCAAGGCGGACTATGATGAGTTGTTGCAACATCTTGCACAGCTATCCTAGGAGACATCACCTGCCTCAGAGACTACTGCTTTCGCTTCCTCGTCAAGTACAAAATTTGCTTTCACCTCTACTATTGATGATCGGTGTGACATAAACTGACTGGTTGACTCTGGGGCCTCTCGATATCTTTGTGGAGATCAACAATGATTTCGTCGTATTCGGCCTATTCCATTTGGGAGAATAGTAAAGTTACAGATGGAAGGCATTCTTAGATTGCAGGACAGGGGTAGGTCTTTATTACCTCTACTATGAGATTGACTGATGTTCTCCTTGTGCCTAATTTTCTCATTAGTCTGTTGTCAATTAGTAAGATTATTAAGGATCTGATTGTTGTACCATATTTGATGCCATTACTTACACTTTTTAGGATATCCTGACGGGGATAGACACCTAGGAAGGGGGTGTCTATCACTAGTTCTAGTCTCCCTAGGTGGCTGCTTTTCATGAGGGTGTCACCTTCTCTTCTAGGTCTCCGTTCCAATGGCATCTACAATTAGGTCACCTTTCTTTGGACAGGCTTTGTCGAGTCATCCCACATATTTTCAACAATAACTCCCACTTTCTTCCTATTCTCTTCTTTACAGTTGGCCTCTCTCTCTCTGTCTCTCCATATCGCCTACTAAGGCTCACGCATAGGCCTTCTACGTGCACAAGGCCCATCCCACGTTGCTCTGATTCTCCGTATGGTATTATAGCCACGCATGAATGAAGGTAGTGCAAGGAGGAGAGATCGTGCACAAGAAGGTCCTATTTTATGTGTGATTCCCATGTGTTCTAGAGCCTTAATTTTTGAGGCATCTTCATCAACTTGTGAGTTCTTTCAAAGAACTCCTTGAAGGACCTTGATGCCTTACGCAAGGTCCAAGGAGTTAACAAGGGACTTTGGCAAGTAGCTTGTCTCATGCATCTAGCGCCTTACGTAGAGTGTATAAGTAGCAGAAGGCTTGTTTCTCGAGGATGAAGATGGCTAAAAGTGAGAACCAGATCAACACCAGAGAAGGAAAGGTTATAGTTTAAGGCACTACGATCAAGTTTCAGGTTGCCTCAAACTATATCCTATGGGCATAGGTGTTCAGATCTTCGTAGTGGCTAGGACAAGTTACATGCCCTACAAGAGAAGCTTGACTCCAAGGACTCGACGAAGTAGTGGGAGAGAGAGAACTACACGGTGATGAATTGGCTGATGAACTCAGTCAATTCATCCATCGCCTCCAACGTGTTACACAAGAAGTCGGTGTACGAGATGTGGGATTCCTTGGAGAAGAGGTACTCCAAGAAGTCCAGCAATGCTCGCATCACGGATATCTATACCCGCATCTAGATGGCAAGTCAAGCGGATCTTTCCTTTGATAAGTATTACTCAAAGATGGAGGCATTTTTTGAAGAATTAGAGATCTATAAGCTTGTTTGCTGCAATAAGCAGATTACTATACGTGGAAGATGGCAAGCCGCAAGATTCTTGTCGGGATTAAATTCCCGATATTAGCTAGCATGTGATTAGATCTTGGCATAGGATGATGAGTTGGATCTTGAGATGATTTATAGTCGTCTCGAGAAGCTTGGAGAACTAGATACAGGATTTAGTAAAGTTGTGTCTAAAAGCACCGCCAGGGCTACATTCGATGGAGGTGCAGAACGTGAAAGAGGATATGGTCGAGGCTTAGGTTGGGTCTACCCACCATGTCAACATTGCGGGCGCACCAATCATCCGCAAAGTCATTGTTAGGACAAATTTGGGAGACCTACACATGGGACTATTAGCACCTCACGTGTGAATTCTCCTACTCCTGTGGATCTCAAGAAGATTGGATCCATGCTTCTAAAAGAAAAAAAGACAACAGTTGTCGCGAAAACTATTGAGGTTGCTAAAGAGGCAATGACTTCTGAGATTGTGAAAAGCTACACTGTGACTACTCCTAAAAAGATTGAAGATGTGGAGCTTAAAGAAGATGAAAAGTGGTGGGGGCTCTAGCCTCATTATAAAGTGCAGTAAGTTATCGTCCTCTCGGCCTCGACTTGAGGGGGAGTGTGGAGAATACATGCCACGTGGCAGGTCTTGAGTGCACCTAAGGGAGTCGACCCTAAGAGATTCTTTGGGTTTTACATAGAGTCTTAAGTTTTCTATTTTTAGTATGGTCATATGTCTTTTAGTTAAGTTGTTTAAAGGATTTGATATTTCTTGATTTTAGGCGATTTATTTCTTGTTTTAAGAAATTAGAATTAACTTTCTATATAAAGAGGGACTCTATGTAATTTTCTCGAGTTAATGCAATATATTTTCAACAACAAAAGCTCCCTCTCTCTTCCTCCTCTTTTCTACCGTTGACCTCTCTTTCTCTATTTCCTACCAAGGCTCATGCGTGGACCTTCTACATGCGCAGGGCCCGCCCCACGCCACTCCGATTCTCCACATGGACAAATCACGTATGAGGAAAACTACACTTATTTCATTGGGCCAATATCTCTAAGCATTGTACTTAGTTAACATCATTGTTAATGTATCTAAGTTTTGATTGTTATAGTTGGTAGAAGTACAGGATCTGTAAATATTTTAGTATCTAATGTAAGGGTGTGTTGGTGATTGTTACACACCTATATAAGCTACTGTAACTTCCTCAGTTGAGTAACCACAACGTTTTACCCTTTTGGTCTATATTATGTGATTGACCTTTGTGTAAAGGTGTGCTTGTATTTTTTATTTCTTTTTTGGAGTTGTGTTGTAATTGTTTCACCTCTCTTTATATAAAGAGAAGTAGGGTTTTGAAATAAGATCAAGTTATTTGTTTGTCCTAATATGTTATTAGAGCGACGGTCCTAGATTGGAGCTCTAGATATCCCACCCAAATAAGCCTTCTAACCTCCCACCAATCTTCCTTCTCTCTCTCATCGGCTGGTCTTCCTCGCTCGCACCACAGGCGCCACCAACACCATTGCTGGTGGGGCACACCCATCGACGTTGCCCAACCAATCTCTGCTTGCTGTTGGTGTTGCCCAGTCGGTGACCCCAGCAACCAGCACCACTGTTGGTGGTAGATCAAGCCACTGGTAGCCCTGCTGGTGGTGGATTTGCCCACCGGCAACATTGCCAGCCCTCTTTCTCCACAAATTTGATTTTTCAAATTGGATTTAAGGTGATTCTACCTTGGTACGGGTGTTCTTGTGCTCTCCACCTTATTTAGCGTCTAGGGAGAAGAGGTTGTTCTTGTAGGGACAAATATTGTCTCTATAGGGTGCAACTATACCTTGGTTGGTCTGATTTTTGTGGTTTTGGGCATTAAATCAAATGCTCGTGGCCTGAGTTGGTGATTGAAAGAGCTCTAAAGAAGTGTAGGTTCATGGGTAAGAGGGAGAGATGGCTTCTTCAAGTTCGCCCGATATCACTTCGGATTCCACAGTCGACACCGGAACTTAGAAAGTCCATTCTTTGGTCCGATAATTAAGCTTGATGAGACCCATTACCCTCATTGGTCCTAGACTTTTTTGATGACCATGAGAGGTCATGGGAAGGAGCACATTCTGAGTAGCCTAGAACAAGTACAGAAGACATGTGCAAATGTCAATTGGGATAGAGATAATGCAATGGTATGTGCTTGAATGGTGAATTACGTTATCCCTAGAATTGGTGATGAGATTATGTACTACACCACCGCTAAGCAGATGTGGGATTCTCTACGTGAGACGTATTCTCATGAGAAGAATTTCATTAGAGTATTCCATGTCTATCATGCATTGTTCCATCTTCATCCAGAGGGATGTTCATTGGCGCAATACTACTCCATTGTGAAGGCCCTCTTAGAGAGACAATTCTTACAGGCCTGGTTGTACCTACACCTGTTGGTGTGATTTCAAGGAGCTAGCAGTCTTTCTGTTTCTCTTAGGTCTTGGTCTTGAATTCACTATTGCTAGGGAGCATATCTTGACTCTACCAGAGCTCCCATCACTGGAAGAGACCTATAGTAGGCTCAGTCGGATTGCTATTCAGACTCTCGTGACTGATACAATAGGTTAGACTTTTGCTTTGGCTGGGACCCTGGAAGTGGTAGAGGTGCACCTTTTGCACGTGGTTGTGGTCGTGGACGTGGATTTGAGGGGCGTAATCGTACTCCTTGAACTTACTATGATCGAGTAGGGCAATCCGAGGTTACCTACTGGTAGAATCATGGCAAGCTTGTCATTACTAATTAGGCGACAAACACTTTAGATACATCTATAGAGGTAGCCTCTATGGACAAATTTGATGATCTTCTTCAGCAGTTCTCCCAGCTATCCCATGCTTCTACTTCTCAACTTGCTGATACAACAGCTTTTGCCTCTTCCTCCTTAGGTCTTGACTTGGTTTGCTCCTCTTTTCCAACGAGATCTGATGAATGGTTAGTTGACTCTGGAGCCTCGAGACATTTATGTGGAGATCACGGCTCTTTTCTTGCTGAGTCCTATTGCACCAGGGAGAATTGTAAAGGTTGCTGATGGCCAGCATTCACCTATGCTTGGAAAGGGAGATGTACCCCTATCATTTACTTTGAGATTATCTAATGTTCTTTATGTACCGGATTTCTTAATTTGCTTTTCGTTAACAAGATTGCCAAGGAATTAAATTGTCGAGCTATATTTGATGCATAGTCATGTATCTTTCAGGACAAGCCTATAGGGTGGACGATTGGTGAAGGACGTGAAGAAGGGGGTATACCATCTAAGTCGTGTAGTTATTACTGCTGTTGCTATTGGTCATAGAGAGGGTGCTTCTGGATCTCCATTCTAGTGGCATCTTCATCTTGGCCATCTACCCTTGGAGAGACTCAGTTGCGTCATTCCCCGTATTCCTTCCACTGCTACTATTGTTTGTGATGCTTGTCAACTTGACAAGTACCACCGTGCTAGTTTTCCTACTTCCAGTCATACTGGGTCTAGTTCTATTTTTGAATTTATTCATATGGATGTATGGGGTCTTAGTTGGATTCTTGATCGGTTAGGCCATTGTTATTTTTTAGTGATGGTTGATGACTTTTCCAGAGTTTCTTGGGGTTTCCTTTTGAAAAATAAGTCGGATGTTGGAAACATTCTTGAGCATTTTGTCATTGAAAAAAAGACCCAATTTTTTATTGTTATTAAAAAATTTCGTTCTGATAATGCATTGGAATTTTGTACTACTCGTTTAAAATCTTTTTATAAGTCCAATGGCATTATCTATCAGACTACCTATGCTCATACCTCTCAGTAGAATGGAGTAGTTGAGAGGAAGCATAAGCATTTGCTTGATATTGCTTTTACCTTGTTGATTCATCGTTCCCTGCCTTCATTGTATTGGGGGATGCGATGTTAACTACTTGTTTTCTAATTAATAGGATGCCAAACTCTACTTTACATGAGTAGATCCCGTGGCAAGTTTTGCATCCTAATTGACAGTTGTTTCATGTTGCACCTCGAGTGTTCGGTTGTGTTGCTTTTGTACATCTTCTTGATCTTGGACAGGATAAGCTGGCACCTAGAGTGGTGAAGTGTATTTTCTTAGGGTATTCTCGGACACAAAAGGGATATCGATGTTGTGATCCTATTTCATCTCGTCATTTTGTGTCTGTTGATGTTACCTTACACGAGGCAATTCCGTATTTTTCCATGTCTGGTCATGACTTAGCTCCTATTGTTGATGGTGCTCCTAAGACTATACCACCTATATCCCTTGGAGCTATTCTAGATGCTTAGATGCCCACAATAGTGTCTAATGAGATATAAAAGTATGCTGAGCCCATTTGTACTTATAAAAGGCCTCATACTACCTTGCAGGTTCCCCCTACTTCACCTCCTCCAGTCTCCCCAGGCTAGGTAAGCACTGCACGTTTAGACACTGACGATTATGTGCTTAGTGATGTAGATGGATCTCCTTTTGATTCAGTTGAGGAGAATGATCTTGATTTTTCGATAGCTATTCGGAAGGCTTCATGAAGTTGTGCTAGATATCCAATTGCAGTTAGTTTTGTGACAGATGGTATGAGGACAAAATTTGCTAGTTTTTGTCGTGCAGTAGTAGCCACTCATATTCTTGCAATATATCATGAGGACATGCTTGATTCAAAGCGGCGAAAAGCCATGAAGGAAAAGATGACCACTCTTCAGAGTAGAGACACATGGAAGTTGACATCCCTGCCAGAGGGAGCTACTATTGTTGGTTGTTGCTAGGTCTTTGCAGTTAAATATCATCCATATGGGTAGATTGTATTTTTTTTTGAAGTGGTCGATTGCAAGATATAAGGTCAGGCTTGTTGCAAAAGGCTTTTTTGACACTCTCTCCAATTACTCGCCTCTCTACAGTGAGGATACTTGTGGTAGTTGCAGTTCATAGAGATTAGAAGCTACACCAGTTGGATGTCAAAAATATTTTCCTTTATGGGGATTTACAGGAGGAGGTGTATGTGCAATAGCCCCCAAACTGCAAGATTCAAGGAGAGTGTGTATGCAAGTTACGTAAGGCCATTTATGACCTTAAGCGGAGTTCCCGTGCTTGGTTCCAGAAATTATCCCACGTGGTGGACTCTGTTGGCTTCTTAAGGTCATTAGCGAATCATTCCAATTTGTTAGAAAAACAGGGAGGGGTGTTACTGTTCTTTAGTCAATGTGGATGACTTGATTTTCATAGGTGATGATTATGGGGGAATAGCTAAGATCCAGAGATGCTTGGCTTAGCAATTTGCAATGAAAGATCTGGGTCCATTGAGATACTTTCTTGGGATAAAGTAGCTTGCAGCAAAAGTGGTATTGTTCTATCCAAGGGAAAGTATGCTCTAGATGTCTTGCAGGAGGTTGGTATGCTAGGAGCCAAGTCAACAAATATACTCATGGATCCTACGGCACACTTGTATGATTCTAAGGCAAACACTGTTGATAGTAGGCAATATAAAAAGTTAGTTGGGAAGTTGTATTTTATCATCACCAGACCAGACATTTTCTTTGTAGTTCGTAGGTCGAGTCAGTTTATAGCTAAGCCCACCAGACAACACTAGGATGCTGCGATGATGGTCCTTAGATAGCTCAAGAAGACTCCAGCATAGGGTCATCTATTCACTAGAGGGACTTTCATGATACTAGTGGGCTATTCAAATGCAGATTATGCTGGTTGCCACCTGGATGGAAAATTCACTACAGGTTTTTGTACTTATGTAGCTAGCAATCTTGTGACCTAGAAGAGCAAGAAGCAAGCGGCATCTCTAGGTCTAGTGCAGAGCCAAATTATAGGGCAATAGCCCAGACTGCTGCTGAGATGATGTGGATTTGATCTCTCCTTACTGACTTACATGTTGAGATTGATGGTCTTATGGAGATACGATGCTATAATAGGGCAACCACTTATATAGCCAACAATCTCATGTTTCATGAGCGTACAAGACATATGAAAGTTGATTGTCATTACACCAGAGATATTATTCAGAAAGGGCTGCTTTACACAACTTCAGTATCTACTGATGACTAGACAACATATATATTTACCAAGCCTCTTATTAGATCTAATTTTGATGTCTATTGTTTCAAGCTAAGCATGATTGACATTTATATCCCAACTTGAGAGGGAGTGTTATACGCCTTCAGTCAATTAAGTGATTGATATCTATGCAAGGGTATGTTTGTATTATTTATTTCTTTCTTGGAGTTATGTTATAATTGTCCCAACTCTCTCTCTATATAAAGAGAGGTAGTGTTTTGGAATAAGACCAAGTTATTTGTTTCTCCTAACACAGGTCACTTTCTACCACCTACTCTAATGAACTGTGAGTGAGGGTTTGCTTTCTCCGATAACACTAATTTAGGGTTCAAAAGAAGCTTGACTCATTTTCCTTCCATGAAGTACCAAGTAAAAAAATTCTGCCAACTATTGTTAATAAGGAAAAAAGATAGAGATGAATTACTTGAAGATCCCTTCAAATGGTTCCACTAAAGGTTCCCATGTTTCCAGCTGTCTGTTGAAAGTTGATGCTGCAACAGAACATATTAGAGCAGCATTCATTGCTTCAAACTGCCCATGTGTGGCGAGATTGATGCTTGTAATTGTTAAGTCGAACAATGGAGTCATCTGAACAACATCAACACAAAAATGTCACTGCAAAATGATAAAAGACCTATAGGAAAATTCAGAGATCGCAACCTACTGTATAGCACAAACTGAGATCATACCATTCCACACAAACCATCAATAATTGTGAGAGACAAAGTTCCAATTTTCATTTCAGCACTAATGTTTTCACGTGATTTGGGTTTCACATAGTCACTCAAAGCGTATGCCAAACGACTTGATGGTCTTTTATGGTCAGGACGAGCAAGAAAGGTGTTGGCCTGAAACATTAAAGCCAATCATTAAGAATAATATGCTGTTCAGCTAATCAGCGCCGCCCCCCCCACATCCCCCGTAAAGTAAAAAAGAAAAAAAGAACACAACGTGCTACACACAAAAAAGAGGAATGGGGTAATCCAAAAAGTAATATCATAAAAGTGACCTGATTTTCAATTTTCCAGACACTCCAGCAGTTAGAACCCTTTGAACTGGATGATTTGAATAGAGGATACTCAGAAATATTTGCTTCGCTGACAAGGTCCATTCGAGGGCAGCAGACGGATTCTTTGCATGGTGGTTCATCTGTTTTAGTAAGAACACATCCTAAAGACGCATATCCTGGAGGAGGAATGGGATACCAGAAATATGCATCATCAAGGCCTTTTCTTGTCACATGTGCAACTTTAGTAAACTGCATGGGTTTTGCTGAAATCTCTGGTGAATCACACTTAAAAAGGATGCCTAAAGTAGGTGGTTCGAGCCTGATAACAAGATGGCCTTGTCAGTCTGGTCAGACTTGAAATTACCTAATAAATAAAAACAAAGAAACAAAGAAAAAAAATACCCTTCAGCAAGGAAATCACCAAGAACACAAAATCCCTGACGTGGTAATGGTCTCCAAAATGAAACTCCCTTTCGAAAATCACAACCTTTGTCCCACCAAACTCTTTCGAAGTGTGGAGTTGAAATATAGCAACTACCAGGTTTTGAAAATGCCCTCAAAATGTCCCAGCGAGAGATGGTATTTGTATATTCATTTCCCAGTTGAACACCATCACCGGGCAGATCTGATTGATTATAGGTGGATTTATTTGTATTTGTAAGTGAAGATAGACTGATATCACCAAGGAGGATGTGATGCAAGTCAAAGATGCTGCTTGTGCTAGGACAACCCACCAAAGAATGGGCATAGAAAGAGCAAGCAGCATTGTAAACACGCCAGATGCTGAATCCAGATGGTGCCCTATTCATTTAAACAATGAAGTAAAATCGTTAATCTTCATAAACTTCTATTTGAAAACCAGGAATGCCAAAATAGTCCATGAGAAAAGGATAACAACCTGTTATTTGATGGGATGTTAATAATGCAATCTGAAAATGTTGCAGATGTAACAAGATCTGAACGTATACAATAAACAGCATGATTAGGAGGTGGGTGTCTCCCAACATGTGCCACGCAACCCAGTGCCAAATAGCCAGGGGGTGCAATAGGCATCCATATTGAACAATCACTGCTTACATCTGTCTGGCTTTCTCCTCCATCTGGTACAAGTAAATCAGATATCAGGCCAATAAGCTTGAAACCAATGGGCTTCCTTACCCGCCCATAGGAGTTGCTCACTGCCATTACAATCTGAGAAGGAGGTATTGGCCTGCAACCACAATCATAATCATGGCAAACAGTCATCAATAGACAGACAGCTTCAAGCCTGGTACATTGCATGCAGAACTCATAAAACAACAGTTCACGAAGAAAATTTTAAGTATGAAAAAATTCACATAGACACTAGCATCCGAGTGAGAGCAGCTCTTCAAGGGAGACTAGATAAATTCTTGATCTAGGTATGACCACCCTCACCGTCAAATCAACTTTCATTTCACAATGAAAACCATATATTGTTAGAAATAAGCACGACACAAGTTATTGAAACATCTGCTATTTAGGGAGCCTATCTCTTGATAAAGTGAATGGAGAAAATAATTGCAAAACTACACATTTCTTTATGCATTCTTTAACTTATATTGAAGATGTTTTCTAATGTCTCTCTACTTCCCTTCAAATGATCCCCGAATGATATAAGAGTGGGTCCAACTACTTACCCAAACTTGTCAGACATCACTCATATTTTTTATTATTTTCAGTATGCCGAGGGTTATGTAATCAGTCCTTATTTATCCTCTCTTTATTTCCTATGGACCTTTTTAAAATTTACCTACATCCTCTATAAATTAGGGTGTAGGTTTTGTAATAGTCAAGGTGCTCATTTTTCTTGACATAGTATTTATAGCAGATATTGTAGCACCCACATGAAAGGGCAACTACTTTCGTTAACATGTTGCTCCTGAATTCATCTTGTTCAATAAATTCGTGTCTATCCACAACACTGAAACATATTTTAGTAACTTATGCTAGCCATGAAGCTTATAATCTGATTTTGTTGTTCAAGCAGTAATTGTTTAATTGTTGATTGTTACATTGTGCGCCTATAAATGCCACCAACATCTTAGAGAAGATAACGTGGCCGCCAGTGGGCTCCAGGTTGTGTACTCCCATTGTTTTTCTTGTAGTGTAGGATTTCTGCAAAAATCATTGTTTCTTGTGCTTGTGTGATTCATTGCATGGCCTCAAAACCATGATTCTGATCCCATGGTGTTAGAGTCTAAGACCTACCCCACTCTAACACCATGTTGGAAGAGAAACTTAGTGTCTTATTTCTCATAGAAACCCTGGCCCTCTTTATATAGAGAGGTGTTGGGTAAAATACAAGGAAGATCCAACAATAAAATAAAAATCCTAGAAAGAGAAAACCTCTTCTCTCTCTCTCTCTCTCTCTTGATCTTCCTCATTGCCGGTGCTGCCCTAGCAGCAGCAGCAACGCTAGCATTGCCAGCACTACTACATGCCTTCAGCGCCCTATAGCATCGCTACTAGGCACCCTCAACGTCGCCAAGGCCCCAAGGTCACCACCATGGCCCTAATGCTGCTGCTAAAATCATTAACACCACCGTCAAGGGCTCCAATGCGGTTCTCAGGCCTACAACAGCATTGTGGTGGCTATTGCAGCACCTACTTCGCTTGTTCTTGGCCCCAGCATCGTGGTGGCCCCAGAGGTTCCTGTTTTGTCATTGGGACCTTTGGTGGCTCCCTAGACGATCTCTTGGTGCTCGTATGATCTGTTCTTGCATCTCGGTTCATGCTTAGGCCTTGATAAGACTCAAGACACTCTTCATTACTCTTCTTACCCTTTGTTAGAAGTTTTTGGTATGCGTGTATGAGGGTGCAATTCTGATTTTCTACTCTTGAGTCTTCTTTAGATCCACTATGGCGATGTTGGGACCCATTATCTCTTTGGAAGTCAAGCCTATGACTTCCTCTGTTTTTGTGGTGATTCAAGGCACCTCTATGAAGCTCAACGATATGTAGAATTACCTACTATAGTCTCAAGCATTCAAGATTTTTATTAGTGGTCAAAAGAAGCTATATATCTTGACTAAGACTGCTTCTAGTTCCCAATTGGTAGACTTCGAGAGTTGGGAACAAGACAATTACTTGGTCATAAATTGGATGATGAATTGCATTGGGCCCCAGATTACAACAAACTTGCTTTACAAGAAGATCGCCAAGGAGATATGTTGAGTACCCCCTTTGGTCTTGTTTATGTTTTTGAGGACTACTTTGTCATTTATTATTTTTTACTTGTTTTATACCGCAATTGTTTCCACACCTCTCTCTATATAAAGAGGTGTAGGGCTTCTTCTTTGAATAAGATTGATCACCTTTTCCTACTTGGTATTAGAGCGTGGTCCTATGTTAAGTTCTGATATCCCACCCAAACCAAGGCCCAAAACTCTTCCACTCTAACTCTAATCTCCTCTCTCATCCACCAACCGATATCGCTAGCAACCATTGGCACCATTAGTAGTAATCGACGACGTCAGTAGTAGCCACCGACGATGTTGCCCCCACAATGCCAACAACAATAAGCGCTGCTTAGCAACGCCAGCAGCTATTGACGCCGCACTTGCAGGGCAACAATGGTGCTGCTGGGTGCACCAGGCCTGATGCTGAGCCTATAGGTGGATGGCCTCATATTGGGCCTGCAGGTACTGTTGGGTTTAGATCTTGGCCCCAACAATGAATTTTTGATCTCACAGAGGCTAGTGGGGGACTTTTAACGTGGTCTTTGGGCTCTCTATCACCCAAAAATCCAAATTCATTCCTTGATCTTTTCCAGCACTTGGTATGATTTGAAATTAATTTCAAATCTCAATTTTTTGGCATATTCTTGTCATTCATGTGGACTAGTTGAAAGAAGATGGCCTCCCCTCATGTTGAGCCAGTACCTTTGTTGTACAGAGATCGGCAGGTGATACAATGACCATTCCACGAAGTGAGTATGAGAGGCTACTCCGTGGTCTTTGCCATCATGATGATTTCCGGGGAGGCACCGACTTAGTTTCTATTGCAAATGACAGGAAATAGGAGAGCACAGGCGATTGGTTGATTTAGGAGGTTCAAGATATCTTAGTGGAGATCGATGTTAGTTTACTAAGCTCAGATCTATACTTGCAAGCAGGATTGTTTAAGTTGTGGATGGTAGGCACTCCAGGATAGAAGGTCAGGGGGAGGTGCCAGTGACCTCTAAATTAAGATTTTCTAATGTTCTGTTTGTGCCAGACTTTCCCATAAACCTACTATTGATTAGTAGTATCACTAAGGAACTTAATTCTCGGGCCATTTTCAATGAAGTGGGGGCCCACATGGATGATTTGTAGTGGCCATGTAGAGGGCGGTGTTTATTGTCTGATTCAATCTCTACTTGCTGTTGCATGTCAAGGAGAAGTTTCTCTTATTGTTGGGAGAACGTTTCAGTGACATCTTAGACTTAGACACCTTCCTCTGGACAGCCTTGGACGAGTTATTCCTCATATATCTCCTACAGCCAAGAGTAGTTGTGATGCTTTGTTAGATGAGCAAACACCACCGTGCCTCCTACCCTGTGAGTACTCATCCTGGATTGACAACCTTGTTTGAGTTGTTACATATGGATGTATGGATCCAAACTGAATTCCAAATAGGCAGGGTTATCGTTATTACTTAGCAGCTGTTGATGACTTCTCACATTTATCACAGGTATATCTTCTAAAAAATAAGTCAGATGTTGGATCTGTTCTTGGGCATTTTTTATTGAAGATAAAGAATCAATATTCAACTGTTGTTAAAGTGGTAAGATCTGATAATGCACTTAGTTCTGCATCACCAGGTTGTCTGCATTTTATAGGTCTCATGGAATTATATATTAGACTACATGTGCTCATACTTCTTAACAGAATGGGGCAGTTGAGAGGAAACATCGCCACCTTCTGAATGTAGCCCACACTTTGTTGATTCACCATAGTGTGACTCCGTTATATTGGGGAGATGCAGTACTTACAACTTGTTACTTGATCAACAGAATGCTCAGTTCAGTTCTTCATGAGCATATTCCTTGCCATATTTTGCATTCTGACCAAGAGCTTTTTCATGTGTCATCATGAGTATTTGGCTATGTTGCATTTGCTCATCTTTCCCCAGGCTGAGATAAGCTTGCACCATGGGCAGTCAGGTGTGTGTTCTTAGGATATTCACGGACTCAGAAGGGGCATAGTTGCCTAGATCCCACCACTGGTAGGCACTATGTGAGTGTTGATGTTACTTTCATGAGTTCATACAATATTTTTCCATTTTTTCCCAGAGAATATCTCCTGATGTTATGGATGCACCCATGCCTATACCTCCTGTTCCCTTAGAGGAGATATCTATTTTTGCTCTCCCGGCTACTACGACTGGACTTATGAGGTTTTCTAAGCCTATTGTTACCTACAGATGTCTTTACAATACTTTGCAGATACCAGATTCTCCAGTGGCTACACAGACACCACCCTTCCCAATTCAAGTGAGCATGGATTGTTTGCACACTGATGATGTAGCATGTAGTGGTGATGCTACAGGCCCAAATGTGGATGTTTCCAAGGTTTTAAAAAATGTGAGGCGGTACCAAGGCTGTTTACCTTCATTAAGGCGAGGCGTAAGCCATGTTTAGGGTAGAAAATAAGGGAAAATGACAAGATAAATATTTTTTAAGTGCTAATAATTGAAAAACAATGTGAAGAACACATTTTCATACCATTTTTACTCTATGACAAACATTGAAAGACTTAAAATGGCATTCCAATTAAAAGATAAACAACCAAACAATATAGAAAACTAAGTTTAGTTTATTTAAACATTGGAAGACTTAAAATGAAAGTACATCCACATTAAAAAATCCCAAAGAAGAACTACAAGACATTCTATTCTCCTCCCAGCATGTCGATGGTGGCCTTGTTCTATCCTAGAGGAAACATGTACTTGATATGCTGAGAGAGGTGGGGATCTTAGGTTGCAAGCTTGCTAGTGTCTCGATGGACCCATCTATGCCACTTGCCGATTCTGAGAGTTCACTGCTTAAAGATGTAACAAGATATTGTGCCATGGTAGGGAAATTAATGTATTTGACTGTTACTAGACCTGACATTTGCTTTGCAGTTGGAAGACTGAGTCAATTTATGCAGTCTCTTAGAGAAATGCATTGAGAAGGTGTGTGTCAGGTGCTGAGATACCTCAAGTAAGCTCCTAGTAAGGGGCTGTCATTTATGAAGCATGGTCACCTGGATGTCTGGGGATACTCTGATGCAGATTATGCAGAAGTACATGAGGATAGAAGATCTACTATAAGCTACTGTACCTATGTGGGTGGCAACCTTGTTATATGGAGAAGCAAGAAGAAAAATGTTGTCTCTAGATACAGTGTAGAATCAGAGTATAGGATTATGGCCTATACTATTTGTGAGCTCTTGTCGGTGAGATCTATTTTACATGATTTGGGCGTGCCTATTTCAAGCCCTACTTCCATGTATTGTGATAACAAGAAAGCCACATTTATTATTAATAATCTCGCCTTTCATGAGCGAACCAAGCACATAGAAGTGGATTACCATTTTATCAAAGATGTCATTAATAATGGCAAGATCACTACTCCCTATATTGCCACTGAAGATCAGATTGCAGATGTCTTCACCAAAACACTCTCCAAGAAGCATCTTGAGATAGTATGTTCCCAGACGAGCATGTTTGATATATATGCTCCAGCTTAAGGGGGAGTGTTGAATTATATGTTATTTTTCTAGTGGCTTATTTATGGTTTTATAAGTGGGTATGTGCTTGTAATTTACCCTTTGTGCCTTTCTATATAAAGGCACCTAAGGTTTTTAATAGAATTAGTTCACTTTTTTGACCCAACAATCTCACATGACTAATACCCTTTCATGATATATAGGTGGTAGCTAGATAGCTATTCAGAGTTCTAGATTAGAAAAATGTATGTTCACCCATGGTTTTAAAAAACTAGCCTCGAGGTGCTTGAGCTATACACCTCGAGGTATGGGGGAAGAAAATTGCCCTGAGGCTATACGGTGTGAGGCGTGCGCCTTGGTTTGTCGAGGCGACTTTGAGGCGGTGAGGCAAAACCGAGGTTATACCTTTAATCGAAAGTTCACATTTAAAGATCATGTGAGTAACATATGACATAATAAAGCAAATAAAACCCTTTTCTAAATTCCTACACTCATTACCCGACCCTAAACAATGGCCCTAACCTCTCAAGTGCTAAAAAGCCCATCCTCCTTCGTTGTTGCAAGTTATTTTCCATCTTTGGACTCTTCCATTACCATTGTTGATGGCTGTTGCTGCATCGTCGGTTGCTAGTCACCTCCCCTACATACCACCTGTTACCGGTTTGTCTCCTCTTGCCGATTGTTGTTCCTTTCCCCTTTCAAGTTTTAACCTCACTTGTTGCTGTTGTTGGTAAGAGTCTCGACCTCTTTTGAGTTAGACATTACAATTTTTCTTGCTACTTATACCTTTATTTCACGTATCTCTCGATTGTTGAATTTTAACTTTGGAATCAAAAAGTTTCATTTGGACTTTTGAAAAGCATCCAAAGTTGTCTTTTGATTCTTCTGTATCCTGTGTGCATAAATTGCACGATTATGAAAATTTTTTTGATTCTGTGATTAATATGATGACATGTACATTAGAAGAATGAAAATTGCATTGAGGGAGGTAACCATGTGATTGAATACCTAAAAGTAACATTTTCTATTACATATGTTTAGTTTTTTATCAACCAAACTCAGCCCAACTTGGTTTGAACCAATTGGACCAATGCAGACTAGAAGTTGGTTGGTTTGGATTTTTCCGGTTTGGTTCAAATGATGATGTCATCACTGGTTTGACTAATTCAAATAGCGAATCACTAAAAATCAAAATTGGAGCTAGGCTAGTCTAATTTTTAAATCATTTAAAATAGGGATTGTAGGTCGCGTATGAAGTGACTACATCTATGGAACAAAACCAAAACCTGCAGAGACTGATCCATCTTAGTTAAGGAGGTACCTCAAGGATAACCACGTGAAAACTTGGATCATTAATATTGTTTATATCGAACTATAACCTCCTATTCTATGGAAGATTACAAGAGATGTGGGTTGATGTGAAGGTATGAACAGTTAAGACAAAAAGGAGATTCACATTTCCCAATTGATGAAGATAGTAACTTGTGATAAATTAGTAATGTCAGTTTTCCAAGTGTTTTCTAGTTTTTAGATCCAAGTAGGAATACTTGGATGTTCAAAAAATAGTGGGAAGACTTAGATTTTCTAGTGGAATAAAGAATGGAAGCCTGATTTAGAAGAAATGAGCAAGATGATTCGTTATGAAACCCTAATCCTTATTAATGGAAGAGCTGATATTTAATAGAAAATAAGTCAATTTCCTTATGTCATGCTATTAGGTAATACTGAATATATAAGCACACCTGGATGTTACACAATCACCCAAAATAGCATAGTTCAGGGGAGCCTGAGGTCTCCAAAATGTAAGGTTGTAACCAAACTTATTTCCTGCAGTCAAAAACAAAAAAGCACAGGGAGGAATAGAACATAAGGAGATAATATCAGCCTCTAACCTGACTCAAATAATTGACATATAGCTACACAAATCTGGATTACCTTCTTGAGAAACCCAAATTCTCTTGAAGTTTGTACAAGAGGTAACTGGGTCCATGTTGCCAAACTGAAGTGCTGTAAATGCCTGATGCTGGAGGCGAAGAATTAAAGAAGCAACGCTTAAAGAAAGATGGATGCATACATCAGTTGATATGATTGATATGTTCGCCTTATCCTTAACAGAAGTATAACCGCCTGAAATATCCAGCGGAGCCAAAACAGTAAGACCAGATCCAGACTCTATAGCAAAATCTTTCACATGGGACCTGACCCATATATCATTTCCTTTTGAAGCATACCTATTAGTTGTAACTAAGGTTAATTCGGAGATTCTGCACAGAAATAGAAATCAATTTATAAACAAAGGAACTAAATCTCACATGAAGTTAAAGTCCATCTTTGCACGAAGCAGTTTCTCGACATGCATAGCATCTTCCAGGAATACTCCTGAACTGTCATAAAATGTCAACTCAGGTGATACGACCTGCATAGCAAAACAATGAACAGAATATTAAAAGTCACTCAACTAGCAATTTGCCTACAAATAACCTTTTTAAAACTTTATAGTTTAGAAAGAATTGGGATAGTCAAGGTATATCTCTTTCAGATACTTGTATCGTTCCAAGAGTATATTCCTTTCAGATATTTTGAGTTCCAATTTGTATTTTACAAACAAAAGACGACAGAGTTGGAGCATAATGAGTAGCTGCACTATTCCTATGAAAAAAGAAAACAAAAGGAATTCCAGGTTTCAAGTTCCTAACCAGTCTATGCATTACAAGGCCACCCCATAACTAACAACAACATTATGGAATGTGATTGGAAAATTGTAAAAAATTCCCAAGGCAGATTAAGTTATTAGCAAATCTGCAGAGTTGTCTCAATGAGTCACTCAAGGGAGGGATGAACATAAAAAATGGTGTTTCTGGTTCAAAATATCAAAGCAGCCCTTGCATAGCCATGTTGCAAGAGAGCAAGTTTTTTTAGTTATTATTATTTAAGTAAAAGCATCAATGCGTGAAATTAGCAGCCATCTAAATATATTTTATCTTAGAGGGAAGGAAAAGCTACAATTGGGTGAAAGGAGATGTAAACACCATACATTAAGTCCCTCAGCATTGAGAATTAGAAGAGCCCTTTTTTCAAAATGAGAATTAGAAGAAGTGAGTAACGTGATTATTGAGAAAAGTCTAATCAAAGGAAAAAAAGTGCATACATTGCCTTACATAAATAAGAAATTTTTAGAGTAGTAAGAAAGCTAAAATAATATAGTTTCAGCAATCCCCCTCAAGCTACAACTTAGATGTTGTTGAGAGAATGCGTAGTTGGTAATGTTGTGTCCATAGCTTTTCTTGGAGGAGCATACAGTATATTTTGCTAGGCCTTGTCCACTATGGAAGTTCCCACAACTTACCAACAAGCAATGCTTGATCCAAAATAACGTCAGACCATGGAGGATGAAACGGTTGCACTTACCTTACGGAGGACATGGGAATTAGCTGATTTACCACCAGGTGCATCTGTTGTCAGGTGCAGATGGATCTTTACCATCAAGTATCATCCGAATGGAACGATCGTGCGATATAAGGCACGTCTTGTAGCCAAATGATTTACACAAACCTATGGTGTGAACTTTTTTGACACTCTCTCCTTAGTTACATAGTTTCCTATGGTGTGTATACTTATATCAGTTGCAGTGCAGCAGAATTGACCACTTCATCTAGATATGAAGAATGCATTTCTATATAGTGACTTGCAGGAGGAGGTATATATGCAGTAGCCACTAGGTTATGAGGTTCAGGAGGAGTGTTCCGAGGTTTGTTGACTGCGTAAAGCTATTTATGATCTGAAACAAAGCCGTAGGGCCTAATTTCAAAAGCTCTTTGAGGTGGTTTAAACACTTGCCTTCCATAGATCGTCATCAAATCCCTTGCTATTTATCAGAAAAACTACAAAGGGTGTGGTGGCACTTCTTGTTTACATTGACAATATTATTCTCACAAGAGATGATGAGCTTGGCGTCACTAAGGCCAAGGAATGTCTTGCAAGAAACTTTGTTATGAAGGATCTTGGACCACTTAGATACTTTCTTGGGATAGAGGTTGCCCGAACCTTGGAGTAGAAAGGGTGTAGTGCTTTCCTAGAGGAAATATGCATTGGATTTGCTCCAAGAGATTGGCATGCTGGAGGAAAAGTCAACAAATGTTCCTATGAATCCCAAGGCACATCTGTATGATGAGGGGGCAGAGGCAGTTGGCAAGCTTCTATATCTGATAATTACGAGACCTGATATTTCCATTGTAGTTGGGAAATTGAGCTAGTTTGTGGATAGACCCACTTAATAGCACTGGGATGTTGCGATAATGGTGCTAAGATACTTAAAGAAGGCACCAGGGAAGGGAATCCTATTCACGAGGGGTCCCTCCATGAGTATTGTGGCCTACTCTAATGCTGAATATGTAAGGTGTTTGGCACATAGGAAATCTATCACTGGCTTTTGCACTTATGTTACTAGAACTTGGTGACCTGGAAAACCAAGAAGCAAGTTGTTTCCAGATTTAGTGCAGAGCCTGAGTATAGGGCTATGGCACATATAGCTGCAGAGATAATGTGGGCGAAGTCTCTCATGGTAGACATGCATGTGACAGTTGATACTCCTATGGAGATGAGGCATGACAACAAGATAGCTAGCTACATTGCCAACAATCCCATGTTCCATGAGAGGACCAAGCATGTGGAGGTAAACTGTCACTACACATGACTTCATCTAAAGAGGTTGTTAGGGTTGAAATGCATTAGTTTATTCTAGAGAGGCCCTGGTGCCTTTATATAGAGAGGCACCAAGAAGAAATTACACGGATGCCCTCTCACACTAAAATAAAATAAAGAAGCCACAAACATAACTCAACACTCCCCCTTAAGTTGGAGCATAAGCATCAAACATGCTCAGCTTGGAATTAATATGATACAGTTATTTCTTGGGAAGTGCCTTAATGAAAGTGTCAGTAAGTTGATCTTTAGTGCATATGTAGGGTGTAGAAATCTTCTTTGCTGCAATAGCCTCTCCGATGAAGTGACAATCAACTTCAATATGTTTGGTTTTCCCATGGAAGGCAGGATTATTTGCAATTAACGTAGCAGCCTTGTTATCATACAGCATAGGAATAGGGCCAGAAACCTTTACTTTAAAATCTTCTAGGATATATCGGACTCAGAGTAGATCACAAGTAGTCTGAGTCATAGCCTTGTACTCAGATTCGACACTTGACCTAGAGATAATTGCATGCTTCTTAGTTCTCCATGTAACCATATTATCCCCAACAAATGTGCAGTATCTTGCAGTGAATCTCCGATCCTCATGTACTCCAGTATAGTCTGCATCTGAATAGCCACACACATCTAAGTGCCCATTGTTTTTAAAATAGTCATTTCCCAGGTGCACTTTTCAAGTACATGAGAACTTAGCAAACTCCATCCCAATAGATTTCCCTTGGTGACTGCATAAACTGGCTCAACCTTCCAATTGCAAAGGCAATATTAAGTCGAGTAACTGTCAAATACAACAACTTGCCAACCAACGCACAGTATCTAGTAACATCCTAAAGTAGGGGATTATCATCATTTGCAAGAGGCAAAGATGCATCCATAGGCACATATGCTAGCTTGCACCCTAGCATACCAGTGTTTTTCAACAACTCAAGGACACACTTACGCTGAGATAGCATAAGTCCTCCAGTGTGCTGCACCTCAAGGCCAAGGAAATAGTTGATAAGGCCTAGATCCTTGGCCACAAATTGTGACTGTAGCATCTCTTCTTCTATACCTTGCCTGTCAGTTTGTCACTTCCAGTAAATAGAATATTATCAACATAAACAATAAGAATGATTGAACATGTCTTCTCATGCAATGTAAATACAGAGTGGTCAGTAGATGATCTGGTAAAGCCATGTTTTTGAACTACCCTGCTGAGCCTCTTAAACCAAGCTCTCGGACTTTGTTTCAGTCCATAGATCGTTTTTTTCAGTTTGCATACTTTCTGACACTCCTAAGTGAGAAACCTAGGTGGCTGCTGCATATACGCTTTCTACTCCAAGTCTCCATCGAGAAACACACTTTTAATATCTGTTGGCATATAGCGTTTCTTATATTCCTTTCTTGTTTGGTTTTTGGGTGTTTAGCTCCTAAGGGGCAGTTTTGTATTTTTCAACCCTTTGGTCTCTCTCTATAAGAGTTTAGGGTTTGCTATAATGGATTAAGTCATTTCATCCAATTTAGTATCAATGCACCGGTCCTAGATTGTAGCTCTAGGTATCCCACCCTTCAAGGCTACTTAAACCCTAACACCTAATCTTGATTGTCTCTCTCTCCTCGGTGGCAGCAGCACTCGATGAATCTCTAGAGGCACACAACACACGCAGCGATGTGACAACGACATGGGGGGCTACTGCACCGACCCAATGGCACTCCAGTGGTGCACAACAACCACGCAGCGGTGCTGTGGTGACGCGAGGGTTTGCTACGACAGCAGGCAACGATAGCCATCTGTAGGTCCGTGGTGACCTTGTGCAGCACAGCGGCGGCAGTCTGAGGCGGTAGAAGGCGACGCAGACTGGTGACGTAGGCGAGGCACTGTGCTTTAGTTCCTGTGCAACAATCGTGAGGGGCTTCTTGCCTTGATCTAGGGCCTGCAATCCTTGTTGTCGCAGGGAGAGGGAGTCTGGGTCTTCTTGGGGCCATCTCGAGTGTTCTTGCAGCTGGGTTAGGCCAATGTTTGTCCAGAGGGGCCTCTTATTATTGATGCAGATCTGAATCCGATTTGTTTTAGATCTATTGGTGTTCGCCGAGCAGTGGTATGGTTTTCTCCAGTTATATAGACTATTTTGGGATGTGTATTTCCCTTATTGCATGATCTTTGGGGTGTGTATTCCCCATTTTCTTTGGATGTAGTCTGCTTGACATCTATGGCAGAATCTGTGAGTCTGGTGCATCAGGAGTATTACAGGAGCCACCATGGAGCAGGGCGGCTGATCGACTATGGTCCGTCACAGCATCTGTGCAGTGATCAGATCTATTTTCGTTCTCTACAGTCCATTCCCCTAGGAAGGACTATATAGGTGGCCGATGGTAGATACACCCCAGTTAAGGGTAAGGGGGTGTTTATGACCCCCAATTTGCTGTTGTCTGGTGCGTTGTATGTGCCAGAATTCCCACCGAGTCTGTTGTCAATGAGCAGAATCACAAAGAATCTCAACTGCAGAGTGATCTTCGATGATATTGGATATGTTGTTCAGGACAAGCTCATTGGGAGGACTGTTGTCAAAGGTACGGAGGAGAATGGTGTTTACCGTTTGTGATAGGAGCCATTTGTAGGAGTTACTCGATATGGTAGTGGGAGTGTTCTACAGTGGCACGCTCGTCTTAGCCACTGATAAACGTCAATTTATCATCATTCTTATGTATTAAAACAAACCTAGATTTTAACTCCGCAAATGGGATTTTGGGTTGCATTAGGCATAAATTAGGTTAGGCATGCATCACACATTTTGTTGTCTTTTTAATGTATTTTTGTGAGTGTTAGGGATAAATAGATTGTCAGATCCTCAGAACCCTAGCACTCAGGAAGGCAACTGGTGAAGGAGAATCCCAAATTAGTTAGAACTTAGCTTGATCCAACTCACCATAGTTGGATTCCAACTTACTTAGACTAAGGTTAGCTCATCTCAGCTGAATGATAGCTCAAGAGAGCTCATCTCAACTCACCTTAGCTCAAGTCAGCTAAGATCCAGCTAAACTTAGTTGAATCTAACTCTTCTCAGCTCCCATCAGTTTATTAGGAGCTCTAGCTAGCTCAGCTAAGTTGACTGGAGTTCACCTCAACTCAGGTCCAGCTACAGCCAGCTCCACTCAACTCCAACCAGCTGAAGATGACTTCATCTTAGCTCAGGAAGCTCAAGTCCAATTCCCGGGGACTTAGCTTAGCTACTCCAACTAGTTAGGTCCTTCCCGGGAATATCAGACTCAGCTCACCTCAACATATTTTAGTAGAAGCCAGCTTACTTTAGCTTGGCTTAGCAGCTAGCAAAGAACTAGCAAGCTAAGTCAACTAGAGTAGCTCCATGCCATCTTCTTCAGGAGTTATCAACTCCAGTTCAGCTCCAGACAACTTCCTTTAGCTCCTCTCCTCTAAACCCTAGCTCCAGATGCTTACTCCTTTACCTTACTACTAGCTAAGCTGGCTTAGCTTAGCTAAGCTCCAGCTCCCTTGGCCATCCACCACCTTAAAACCCTACCTAAACAACTCCACCAACTAAACCCTACATAGGTCCACCTAAGCTAGCTCCACCCCTACTCCATTTGGCACCAACCTACTCACCACCCTTCACCCTTCAATCACCACCGAAAGTCACCAAATAGTTGGCACCAAAACCACCCTAACTACCACCTCTTTGGCACCAACTTCACCTCCCACATCCATCATACACCTACCCTTCAAAGCCACATCCACCATCCACCTCACCCCCCTTCTAGAAGCCCTCAAGTTGGCACCAACCCATGGCACCCTTCCATGGTTGGCGCCACTTTTAGGTACCCTTTGGCCACCCACAACCACCTCCCTAGCACCCCTTAGGTGGCGCCAACCATCCTTAGCCTTAGGATCACTAATTACCATCCTAAAATCCCATCCTAGCCATCCGTTCCAAGAGCCACCTATACCCCCCATCCTACTCTATAAAAAGACCCTTAACCATCACCATTTTGATCCACCTCCATTTTAGTTTAATTCTACCCTACACCCACCATAACCCACGACCAAGGAAGGAGAAGAAGAGAAGAAGATTAAGGGGGTATCCTACCCACCCCCTTGGTGCCTTCTACCTCTCTCTTCTTGTGCCACGCCAAGGAGGAGCAAGCTTCCAACTTGGAGGACGGCTAGGCAGGAGGAAGGAAGGGTGGTCCACGCCCACCCTTGGAGGAGCATCTAGGGTGGACGTCCACCCTTGGAGGAGCAAGTGCACGCCCCCCTTGGGCTTGCCTACATTTGGAGGACACCATCTTAGAGGAACCTTGCAAGAAGGAGGAGGAGGTTTTCTTTTCAAGTCCAGGAGCAACTAGACTTGGAGCAAGAAGCCATTCTTCTTCACCATTTTATCTAGACTTGGAGAAGCATTCCTCTATGTGTTTTGTGTAGAACAAATTTCCTTTAAATCAAGTTGCCTTCAATTCAATTTCTGTCGCATTTATTTTCTTTGTTTCTAGCACTCTTCACTCCTTCCCCCTAATTACTCTAGGCCTCCATGTGCCTAGGGTGAGTTTAGGGAGAGGTTATTCTTATCACTTCAAGGTTAGTTTTTAGGTGTTAGTTTTTCCCCATTTTTAAAGTGCAATAGCCTGTCATTTCAAAAACCTATAAAAATTTTATATTTAAAAACACAAAAAGAAAGGTGATTTCCAGTTTTCAAGTCAGAGACGTATTTAACAAACATTTGGCCTCCTTAAATGACCCTAGATACTTCCCTATCTAGGTTTACAAATTTTAAAAGCGACTCGATTTTTGTGCGTTGCAACGATAAAATCCTAATTTTACAAACCGCGCAAAAATCCAAACAGCCACTTGTCTTTGGATCATCTAAGGAGGGTGATACCACATATGTCCTTAACTACTACTAAATAGTGTGATGCTTGCCAATTGGGCAAGAACCATCGATCCTCTTTTCCAGCTAGCACCTCTCCTGAATCCTCTACATTATGTCAGTTGCTCCATATGGATGTATGGGGACCGAGTAGAATTCCAGACCGGATGGGACACCGGTACCACCTGGTTGCCGTAGATGATTTCTCTAGACCCACGTGGGTGCTCTTACTGAAAAGCAAGGCAGAGGTTGGAGGATGCATAGAGACTCTTCTTCTGGAGATCAACACACAGTATTCAGCAACAGTGAAGATAGTGTGGATTGATAATGCTTTTGAGTTCTGCACTATCAGACTTAAGGAGTTCTATAGGACCTGTGGTATAGTCCACCAGACTACTTGTCCTTACACTTCTCAACAGAACGAGGTTGCAGAGCAGAAGCATAGGCACTTGTTGGATGTTGCTCGTACACAATTGATTCATCACAATGTGCCGCAGAGATACTGGAGGGACGTAGTTCTAACAACTTATCAACAGGATGCCCAGCTCAGTTCTTCACAAGCAGATATCGGCTCTTCTTTTGCATCCAGGCGATGAGTTAATTCATGTGGCTTCCCAGGGCCTTTGGATGTGTTGCATTCGTCAATATGTCATCACTTGGTTGTGACAAGCTGGCTCCTCGCGCTGTCAAGTGTGTATTTGTTGGGTACTCTAGGACATAGAAGGGGTCTGTTGCTATGATCCTCTGCAGAACATACATTATGTTAGTGCTAATGTGACTTTCCATGATGATACACCATATTTCTCAGTCACTGAACAGAGGAGCTCTTGTGATGATGTTGCCTTTCTTCCCCTACCTATTCCATGTACAGAGGCTCAGGTATCTACTTCTCAGTCTAGACCTCCAACTGATAAACAGATGAGCTCTTCCTCCCTGGATGAGTTTGAGAGATTGCATGGGCCATTACATACCTATCACAAGCATTACACTACTTTTCAGAGGCCTCCTTCACCAGTAGCTGATGATTCACAAGTAGTTGAGAGGATACCTGATGCAAGCGACAGTTTGGTTAGACCTGATTCCCTAAACAGTGCAGATCACCACAGTGGTGAAGCTCCTTCTGTAGCGAGTTAGTCCGAGGTATCGGATGATTCAGATCTCCCTATTGCCATTAGGAGGGCACCACGCACCTATGAGTCCAGATACCAGGTCGCAGGTAGTTTGGTTACTGATGGCCTTGCTCCTCAATTTAGTAGCTTTTGTCAAGCACTTACAGCATCACACATCCGTCTACTTACCAGCAGGCCATCTTGATCCAAAGTGGCGTTAAGCCATGAAGGATAAGATGGCAGCATTTCGGAGTAGACAGATTTGGGATCTCATCTCAGTTCCTACTGGTGCACAACTAGTTGGCTCTCAATGGGTCATTGCCTTGAAATACAACCCTGATAGGTTTATTTCGAGGTATAAGGCCAGACTAGTAGCAAAGGGGTTCACTCAGACATACTGTCTGGATACTTATTGCTGATGCCGCTCACAAAGACTGGCCGTTATACCAGCTTGATGTGAAAAATGTTTTTCTCTACGGCGATCTTCAAGAGGAGGTTTACATGCAGCAACCCCTTGGTTTCGAGGTTTAGGGGGAGTGTATGTGCAGATTAAGGAAGGTAATCTATGGATTGAAGTAGAGTCTCAAGACATGGTTCAAGAAGCTATCAGAGGTGCTCCACCAGATTGGTTTGAGGTGCTCTACTTCAGATTACTCCTTATTTACCAGGAAGACTGATAGGGGGACTGTGGCACTCCTGGTATATGTTGATGACAGAGATGGGATAGACGAAGTCAAGAAGCACCTATTAGAGAAGTTCGTCATGAAGGATCTGGGACAGTTGAGGTATTTCTTAGGCATTGAGGTTGCACGTGGCAGGGATGGAGTGGTGCTCTTGCATAGGAAGTGTGCTCTTGATCTTCTTCAGGAGACTGGCATGTTAGCAACTAAGGCTGTAAATATTCCCATGGATCTGAAGGTCCATTTATATGATGAGAAATCTGAGGTAGTTGACAGTAGAGCGTAAAGGCTTGATAGTAGGGCGTATAGGCAGCTGGTGGTTAAGCTCCTTTACCTCACCATCACTAGTCCAGACTTGTCTTTGTCAGTTGGTAGGCTTAGCCAGTTTATAGACAAGCCAACTAAGTAGCACTAGGAGGTTGTAATGCAGGTGCTCAGGTATGTGAAGAAAGCACCAGGACGAGGATTATTGTTCCGTAAGGGAACGCCGATAGGGATTGTAGCATATTCTAATGCTGATTATGTTGGCTATGTTGGGGATAGAAAATCTACCACATGATTTTGCACATTTGTGGTAGGCAACCTGGTTACCTGGAGGAGAAGCAAGTGGTTGTAGCTAGATCCAATGCGGAGTCAAAGTACAGGGCTATGGCCTAGATAGCCACTGGGAAGGTTTGGGTCAAGTTACTTTTGCCAGATCTTCATGTTTTTCTGGATAGCTCTATAGAGATGCGGTGTGACAACAGATAAGCGACCTACATTGCCAATAATCTTGTGTTTCACGAGAGGATAAAGCATGTAGAGATTGACTACCATTACACTCGAGACCTCATTCAGCATGGGACATTACATACCACAAGTGTCACTTTTGAGGAGCAGGCTGCAGATGTCTTCACAAAGCCCCTGACAAGATCTGCCTTTGAGGCGTGTTGTTCCAAGCTGAGTATGATAGATATTCATGCTCCAGCTTAAGGGAGAGTGTTGGCATATAGTGTTTCTTATATTCCTTTCTTGTTTGGGCTTTTGGGTGTTTAGCTCCTAAGGGGCAGTTTTGTATTTTTCAACCCTTTGATTTCTCTCTCTATATAAGAAAGCCTAAGGTTTGCTATAATGGATTAAGTCATTTCATCAGATTATATCAAATGGATGAATAGTCTAGCTCCAATTGATAGCAAGAGAGGGTAATATCTTGACAGAATTAAGACAAGTCACTGGGGAGAATGTCTCAAAATAGTCAACTCGGAAGGTCTGAGTGTCGCCTTTAGCCACCTGCCATGCCTTGTACCTTTCCACCTGCCATGCCTTGTACCTTCTCAAGAGTCAGACATGACCAAATTGCAAACTAGGTCAAGATGATCTCATATTGGGCCCAAATTTTGGTATAAACCTAATTTGGACATAAGGAATCCAATGATGAAGTTGGATTTTGTTTTGGACCTAATTTGATTGGGTAAATTGCATAATTATCCAAATTAGGACAAAAGTCTGCCTGTGGCTCTGTTTTGGGTCAAACTGGGTTCCAATGGTTAAATCAAAGGTACCAAACTCTAGAGAATATTTTTCTATGATTTTTAGAGGGTTTAGGTGAATTTTATCCTGATCGGAACCTCAGTTAATTAAGCAGATCTATTTTTAGGATTTCAGAAGTCATTTAATTCCTGAAATGCGCGAAAACCCTTTTTTGTCTGTATTAACCCACTTGTTAAACTCTTAAGATCATTTGATCCTTAATTAACCCCTTAGAAATCCCGTGATTGTACTGCAATTGAGATATGCTGTTAAAACTGCAGTTTTACCCCTATTTTATTGTTATTCTCTCAGAATTGATTTACAATGAATTAGGGCTCTTTGGCGTTTATGTAGGAGCATTTAATGATGTAATGTGACTAAATAAAGCTAGATATGGCTGATGATGACGTTATCATCAGATACCATGTTAGGGTACATTAGTTTATTCTAGAGAGGCCTTGGTGCCTTTATATAGAGAGGCACCAGAGAAGAAACTACACGGAGACCCTTCACACCAAAGAAAATAAAGCCACAAACATAACTCAACAGAGGCCTTATTTGCACCTCACATGTTTCTTCTAAGGACTAAGCAACAAACATCTTCACCAAGGCGTTGCCTCAACCTCCGTTTGATAATTGTTGTTCAAAGATGAGCATGATTGACATCTATACTCCAGCTTGGGAAGTGTTAGCCCCTACAGTCTCTTATTAGTTCGCTATTTCCTTAGTTGTATTATTTTCATTTTCCTCAAGGAATACTCATGTAAATTTCCTACCTCTATATATTGAGAGGTAGGGTTATGGAATAAAGCAATCTAATTCATTTGTTTTAACTATGTGAAGGTGGCTGATGGTGCCTTGACTCCAGTGACTGGACTTAGAAACATCCGTCTTTTTGGATCTTTATCTTTGACAGATGCTATGCATTCTCCCAAATTTGTTTTAAGCTTTATGTCTATTATTCAGATTATAAAGGCACTACATTATTGGGCGGTGTTTTATGATCACTTCTTCTTGCGAGACCTCCAGACAATGAGGCGAATTAGTGGAAGACTTAAGCGGGATGAACTTTACTACCTCAGCCTACCATCTACACACCTTTATGTTGCTTCTGCTTGTGCCGCTATTGCCTTCAAGTGGCATCTGAGCCTAGGTCAACAAAATATCCTTATGTTACATTGTCAGTTTTCTAAGTTGCAATTTCTAGAGTCCTTTCAATGCAATGCATGTCAACTTGGCAAATGTTATAGGACTTTTCCGTCAAGTCAAAATAAGAGACCTTGCATTGATTCATGCAAATTTTCGGAGGTCATGTTGTGTTCACATTCTTAGGAGTTCTAGATATTATCTGATTTGATGGATGATTGTACCCGTGTTATGTGGGTTTATATATTGAAAGAAAAATCTGAAACTCCTGTACTTATAAAAATTTTTTCTTTGAAATTAAGACTCATATTTTTATTGTTATTTGTACTTTCTAAAGTGACAATGGCCTTGAGTTCATAAATGCTACTATGGTTGATTTTTTTACTTGGGTGTCATTCATCAGACTTCTTATGTTCACATTTCTCAACAAAATGGAGTGGCTAAACATAAGGTTAGACACTTTCTTAATGTGGCTAGAACTATGATGTGCTAGATGCATGTTCCTGCTTAGTTCTGGTCTGATGCTGTCCTTATTGCTGCATTTCTTTTAAATAGGGCATCTTCGTCTATTCTAAAAGGGAAGATACCCTATTCTATGTTGTTTCCAGGCCAGGGGCTTTTTTCTCTTACCTCTGATGTGTTTGGCTATGTCTATTTAGTCTACCTTTTCAAGGTGGACAAGTTGGCACCCCAATTCAGTAGGTGTATTTTCTAGGATGCTCACATTCTCAAAAGGGATATTGCTACTTTGACCTCGTGGCTTATAACTTGTATGTCAGTGCTAATGTAACATCCTTCGAGGAGGTTTCTTATTATCAACCAAAAGAAAAGAGCTCTCATCCTCCATTATCGTAGGATATCCCTCTACCTGTGCTATCTGCACTACCTCTAGAGCCCTTTGAGCCATTCCATCCACCGCATACGTCTATACTAGGTCCCTTTAAGCCACCTCAATCACCATTGCCTTCAGTACCACCACCAACATTCTACCCCAAGACCTATCACCGACGTGTCCCTCTTCCACCTAGTGTGGAACCATTGTCTACCATCCCTGCTCCTGCTTTTGCTGGTCCTGCTAAATCATATGGAGATCAAGTATTACCTTCTACAGAGGGATCTAACATGGACCTTCCTATTGCTCATCGGAAGGCCTAAAGGTCTTGTGCTTGCTATTTTCTTTCATAGCATATGTCTTTTAATAGATTGCTTGTTATTGCTTGTTTGTTCTCTTTTACTGTGGATAGTCGCCAGGTTCCTCCAAATTACATGGAGGCATTATGAGATCCTATCTAGAAAACAATGATGCAGGAGATGGAAGCTCTCCAATCTCATGGTACATGGAACTCGATTGACCTACCCCTAGGTGCTACAGTTATAGAGTGTAGGTGGGTGTTTACCCTCAAATACCTTCCTAATGGCTCAACTGACAAATACAAGGCCTAACTTGTGGCAAAGGGATACACTCAGACCTTTGGGGTCAATTATTTTGAGACCTCATCGGTGAAATACCTGAATTCTCTTTGAATTATACTCTCTTTGGAAGTTAACCTCAACTGGCTCGCTTTCTAGCTTGACATAAAAAATGCTTCTCTATAGGGATCTTCATGCAGAAGTCTACATGCAACAACTGGGTTTATTATTCGGGCAGAGTGTCAGAAGGTGTGCAAATTAAACAAAGCCAACTATGGATTGAAGTAGAGCCCCAGGATGTGCTTCGAGAGATTTAGTAAAGCTATTCAGCAGTTTGGCTTTACTAGATCGTCACTGACCACTTTGTTTTTGTGATGCACAAGCCAGCTGAATCAGTTTTTCTTATTGTCTATGTAGATGATATTTTGCTTACTCGGAGTGATAGGGAAGGCATTCTAGTAAGGTGTTTCTGCATACCCAGTTTATCACCAAGGATCTTGGGGTTATCAGCTACTTCTTAGGTATTGAAGCACATCACATTGATGGAGGCATTATTCTCTCCTAATGGAAATATGTTCTTGATATGCTCCGTGAAGCAATTATGACAGGATGCAAATCTGCTAGTATTCCGTTGGATCCGGCATGTCATTTATTTGATGTTGATAGCCCATTGTTAGAGGATGTTGATGTAGGGCTATGGTTGGCAAGTTGCTTTATTTGACAGAAACTAGACATTGCTTATGCAGTGGGCAACTGAGCTAGTTTATGTAGAAACCTCGAGAGGCACACTGGGTTGGAGTGTATTAAGTTTTGAGATATCTGAAGAATGCTCCTGGAAAAGGGCTACATTTCTAGAGATATGGTCACCTGAATGTATGGGGATATTCCGATGCAAGCTATGTTGGAACCCATGAGGACAGGAGATTTACTACAGGTTATTGCTTGTATGTTGGTGGTAATTTAGTCACTTAGAGAAGCAAGAAATAAAATCTAGTCTTTAGATCTAGCATAGAGCCAGAATACAGAGCCATGGCGCATACAACCTGCGAGCTACTCTAGATCCAATCTACCCTATAGGATTTTGGAGTTCATATCTCCGAGCTTGTTCCTATGTCACCTTCATTGCAAATAATCCTGCCTTTCACGAGAGAACAAGCATGTAGAGGTTGACTGCCTTCTTATTCGAGATGTTGTGATGACTGGGAAGATATCTACCCCATATATCTTTACAGAAGATCAAGTTGTGGACATCTTCACTAAAGCATTCTTGAAAAAGTGACTAGAGTATCTTTGTTCTAAGTTGAACATCCTAGATATCTATGCTCTACCTTGAGAGGGAGTGTTGAGAGTTATTTAGAGTTACTTATGTTTATAACTCTTGGAGTTATTTCTTATTTTTATTATCGTATGGGGTGTGTAATGTAATTTTTATTAAGGTGCCTCTATATAATGACTCCTAGGGTTTTGTGGTGAATTAGATCATTCATTTTTTTGTCATCAGTACTATCCAACTTGAAAATTGTAGCAAGGGGTTTTTTGCATCCAAGGCCCAACAACAAGAACCAATGTCTAAGATGAGCTAGTCACATTGGATGAATAAGAGGGTTTTATATTCTATTTCCAATGAGAGACTTTTTTTTTAATAAGGTAAACAAGGGTTATCAAGGGTTGCTAACCCCCCAAACCATCATTCATAAAGGATAGCTAGTTACACCAACAATTACAAAGCATGCTAAAGTGATACAAAGCACCCTCCACTGAGGTTCTGTCCCGCCTAAATATGACCCCATTATGCTCTAGCCAAATGCACGGTGGCAATATAAAAGCTCTTTTAGTTGTGTCACCGTCTGCGAAAATCCCATGGAGACTAGACCAAAAATCCAACTACAAATTCAAACTGGTAGACCAATTGAAACTCCTTTTGTGGCAGCATTTCGCAAAGCAACAAGTGAAAATTAAATGGCTGGAGTCCACCCCTTCACCACACAAGATACAAGTGGCATCCGCCCCAAGCAGCCATCATCTTCTGTAATCGCAGGTTATCATCCTTTGTCTTCTTAAGAGCCACAAAAATTTCACTTTCAAGGGCACTTTTGCTCATCTACATTTTCCTACAACACATGGTCAAACCTTGATCTGTACAGAAAAAATGTCAATCCCACCAAAAGCAGTCAGCTCTACCTTGGCCAGGCTTGATGTCATGCAGCATCTGCAGCAAAAGTGTTAGCTCATCTGTCTTGGCATTAGATAAATACCAAGGCAGGCAAGTGCCCAACACCTGTTGTCAAAGCAATCTGCAACCAGTGACCAACTGTTTTGTGGACAAAGCAACCCATCGAGGATAAATTTGGCAAAAATACTTACAAGAGACCAATCATGGTCCAGAAGAGGAATCTAGAACCATCGCCTGGAAAGAGCCTTGTTATATGTGGAAAACATGGAAAATCATTTAGCACGCAAAATATGTTTTAGGAAACTACGAAGACGTTGATCAACACACGCAAACAAAACATGTGGCCAGGCCTTGTGTTCCTCACAACATGCCATTGAATACCAGCGACATCGTGCAATGCCACCAGCTTTATAGTGTAGCATATAGTTTGTATATGACAGCAGCATCGCGCAATGTGAGAGATCAGCATTGCACTGCAGTGTGCACTGCAGCAACAACTGACATGATGTTGTAGAAGTTGGGAGACAGCATTGCACAGTGCTCTACGATCAGATCAAAGAAACAATATCTCAATGCTGATTTTGGTGGAACAAAGGGGTAGAACAACAAGGGCATAAGGCTCCATTGTAGAGCCACTACTGTAATTTGTGTCAGAATAAATGGTTAGCCAGTGTTAATGAGAGGCCCTACACTTTTAACCTAGAAGACTACTGATGAAAAGTACATGCATGTTGTTATAGAAACAAAGGAAACACACAAAACTATAGGAAGGATGACAATTAATCTCAATAGACACTGCTTATACACCATATATGCAGAAAAGATATAATCTTGGAAGAAGAGTAAAGCAAGTTATCCTACCTAATCGAAAGTATGGAAAGTCTTTCTTGAAAAAGGAAAATATAAACATTGTATAATAGCAGGAATAGCAAGTCTGTAGTAACAGTACCATACCCTTGCATAGTAATGATGCATAAGCAGACTTGAGGCTATCATTCAACAAACAACTACCACGAGAATTAGAATGTGGTGCCCTTTCATCAATGCGACATCAACATGTATTATGTAAATTTTCATTGTTAACATTTCAATATGGACCATTCTCAAATCTTTCAACCCAAATATATGAATGAAGAAAGAAAACAGAAATAAGATTTACTAAGTTTGTTTTGCGGTGCTAAATTGTTATTAGTAAATTGGACAAAAAGGACATGTGGGCTACTTTAATTTTCTCTAACTTGGGTTCTATCAAATTGATATTAAGTTCAAGACAAACACAATGAATTAATAAAATCCAACCGACGTTTCTGACAAGGCAACATTGTCTGTACTAATATAAAATAATTTGATAGCTAATGATTTTTTTAAAGGTATCAAATAGCTAATAATAGAACAACAAAATGCAATATTGCACCTGAGCCTCAAAGGAAAAGCTTTGCAATTCGGCTGAGTTAACATCTGAGTTTACAGTTTTTACATCCCTGCACTCTGACAGACTTTGAAGATTTTGTGAATTAGTATGACGAACGTCAGCAGAAAAATTATCTGGCAAAGATATCTGCACACCATCCTCAGCAGAGACCGAGTAACTGCTGTCGTTGCCCAGATATGTATGCTTAGACAGTAAAGTACCATTCTGAATGTAAAATAGCGACAAGTATAAGAACACAAGGTAATGCTGAAAGACGGTAAGTAGACCACTGATATCCTGCTAAAATTTTGTTAAACTGAAAGACAGTAAGTAGACCACTGATGTCCTGCTAAAATTATCTTAAAGCATTCTCAATTAACAAAGAAGGTTTCCACCAGGTTACAAGTAAAGGCTTGTTCTTTCTGAGATAGACTTGTATATTCTTCAATTCCTCCCACATTACATGGAAAAAGAATTGCAATAGGCCACTCATCTTATTGATATCATATTGACAAAACAAGAATCAAGTAAAAAAATAAGCAGAGTGAAGATTTGAGATTTTACAATTCCAAAGTCCTTCAATATTCCTATCGACATCATTTTGGCAAAACCCAGAACTAAGCCAAAAAAAAGCAGAGTGAATATTCTATGATTGCGAAGTTATCTATGCACTGAACTTTGAATCTATCATGCAAAGATCAAATTAAATGAAACCAAGAAGCTGGGTTAAAGAGAATTGAGACTGGAATGGAGAGAATTATTTTTTGAAATGGAAATTCTCCTTCCCAATCCATTAAGCCTAGATCTGAATTAAGTATGAGAATGGAATGTGAAATTAACATAAGCACTCTTCTGCATAACATGCACACAGTATAGCTATTGCGTACAAGACTGTTTATTCATATGGGCTGTATCTTTTCAAGAAAAAAGAGAGCTCTTGATATTAGAGAAGCAAGCAATAAAAAAAATCATCCACATGCGGAGGATAAAATTTACATGGAAAACTGATGTAGCAAACCCTCTATGATGAGAGAGAAAGAAGGTAGAACCACATGAACACAATATATTAAACAACAGCCAAGGTCTTCTTCACCATGTTTGTAGACAGAATGAAGTTTCTTATACCACTACGGAAGCCCTGGGCCTCTATTTATAGAGAGAGGCTAGGGGAAAACCTACATCCAAGCCCATATAAGAATGGAAATAACATAAAAGGGCAAAACTGTAGACAGCAAAACATGTCTGCAATTTGATCTTTAGAGGCCACATGAGAAGTGCAAATGAACCCTTTCGAACTCATATCACGAGTGTAATGGTAATCTACTTCCACGTGCTTGGTCCTCTCATGGAAAACTAAATTGTTAGTGCTCAGAGAGTTTTAACTTTACTAACATTGTTTTGTAGTCCTTATCTATAGTTCTTTATTTTAAGTGGATTATCTTGTACTTTTCCCATCTTTATATATTGAGGGGTTGTGGTACAGAATATGACGATTTGACTCATTTCTTAACTTGCTATAAAAGCTATGCTCCTAGATTGGGGTTCGATACCCACCTTGATTCCCATACCCCTTCTTTTTGCACCGAAAAACACCAAAAACCCTAGGAGGAGGGACACGTATGGAATTTAGCACCGCTGCTACCGGCCTTTGGGCCGATTGGTGGCCCATTACCAACGTGAGTAGCCACCTATTGGTGCTTGCATGGCTTGCATTGCCTTTATCGCTGCCTCCTCTGTAATGTCATTCCTCCACCAATGAGGCTTCTTTAGGGTGGTGCCAACCTAGCATCACTCATAGAGGCCCTGTAGGATCGATTTAGGGACAATTGCAAGTGCTACCCAATTCGGGCTTGGTGCACACCACAACACCAACAAGGATCGGGTGGTTCCTTCTCTACTTGTTGGTCATTACATGACCCCAGATCGGTAGGAGTATCTCCGTTAAGGATTTGATAGTCTACTTTCTTTCCTACCTAACATGGATATTGTTTGAGTTCTGGTTGAAGCAAAGATGGAATCTAAAAGTTCAACTGAGGTGACATTGGAGCACAATCCTGAGATGGGGGGTACAAGAGCCCCTTCTTTGATCCCATGGTAAAGTTGGATGAAACCAATTATGCTTGATGGTCATAAACCTTTTTGATGACTGTAAAAGGTTATGACAAGGAGCATATTTTGCTTCAACCAGAACTAGAGAAGATCAGAAAGAATGCTTCTTGGAAGGACAATGTCATGGTCTGAACATGAATCATAAACTCTATTATCCCTAGGATTGGGAATGAGATCATGTATTACCTTACTGCTAAGGAGATGTGGGATAGTTTTAAGGGACACATATTCCCACGAGAAGAATGTAGTTGAGTTTTCCAAATCTACAGTGAGCTATCTCAGCTTCATTAGGAGGGACGTATCTTGTCCCAATACTACTCGACCTTGAGGGTCTTTTGGAGAAGTACAATGCATGTCGCCCTACATGCATTATGCTACTCAGAAGGCATATCGCAGGAAGGTTGCTATACTACAGTTCTTGGCTAGTCTTAAACCTGACTATACAGTTGCACAATCTTAGTTACTCACTCTTTCGGAGCTTCCTACATTAAAGTGAGCCTATAGTAGGATGAGCTAGATTTCTGTTCAACTTACTATTGTGGAGTCTGCTGGGTAGACCTTTAAATTGGCAGCTACTTAATACCATAGACGTGGTTTACCCCCTACTCGAGGGAGAGGTAGAGTGCGTGGTCCTGTTGGGAGAGGACATCCCACATGCACCTACAATGGGAAGTCAGGATACATGGAGAATAACTACTGGACGAAGCATAGACATCCTTTAGCAAATCAGACAGCCCAAGAACAACCTGCAGATGCCATTTCCGTACCTAAGGCTAATTATGGTTAGCCCCTCCAATGGTCACTCAGTTGTCGCATGAGACCCCGTTTGCTTCTAAGATGGTTGCATTCGTTGCCTCATCAGGTATGCCACTTGCTTTTTCCTTTTAGGTTGATGATTCCTGTGATACAGACTGGTTGATAGACTTTGAAGGATTGACACCTTAGTGGAGGTCAGAGGTGTTTCTACCGTCTACGATCTATTCCTCCCGGGAGGACTATATAGGTCGCTGATAGGAGACATTCACCCATCAGTGGTCAAGAGGAGGTGACTATTACCCCCAATATGAAGTTGATAGACATGCTTCTTTTTTCTATCAGCAAAATAACCTAGGAACTTAATTGCTATGCCATATTTGACGCTGCTACTTGTACTTTTCAAGATATCCAAATGGAGAAGACGATTGGTGGCAGCTATGAAGAGGGAGGGGTCTATCGCTTGCTTCAGTCACCATTTGCTATTGTTAGTTAGGGAGGTGTCACTATCTCTTTGGGATCTCCCTTTCAATGGCATCTCTGTCTTGATCACCTTCCACTGGACAAGCTTCGTCATGTCATACCTTAGATTTCTCTCACTGCAGTCATTACTTGTGATGCTTAGTAGCTGGACAAGCACCATTGTAGTACCTGAACCCTTGATTAGTGGTGTGATGCAACCAATAATCATTTTGCTGGATCCCTATTTGATTGGATTGATTAATGTGATTTAAGGAGTTAAAGTGCATTTAATTTGGTGATTGATTACACTTAATTTGATTAGGTCCAAAACCCAAGAGTTAGATTGCAATTAATTTATGTTTTGATACTAGATCAAAACATCCGATAAGTTATGGGCCAATCCTATAAAAATTAAATAAGATTAGATCTCAACTCTTGGATGGAGATCTAAGGGTTCCCATCACATTAGGTTTATTTTTGGAACCGTATATATATATATATATATATATATATATATATATATATATATATATAAAGCTACTTAGAAACTCTAATTGATTCTAATCAATGTGTGCATCCACCATTAATCCCTACTGCCATCCTCTTCATTCCTTCTTGAAGCCTTTCGGATCAAGGATTCTCAAGGAAGTTGCAGGTCATCCTACATGCTGGGTGGTAGACCCTATTCTTCTTAAGAAGGAAGGGGATAGCTAGGCGACCCAATAGCCTACGCCCTTCTCCTTTTGTAGCACAAAGGCGACGTCCAGGAAGCCACCTAATTGTCCAGCCCAGGCATAGAATCAGGGACTTGACCCATGAAGGCCAAATCTTTGGCTTGATGGTGTTGGGCAACTACCAAGATGGAAGATTAGTTGATTGATTTCTACTTGGCCGAGAGGAGTTGATCTTATAGGCCAAGTTTTGGTGGATTTCAAGGCGAGTGTCAACTCTCGTGAAGTTCGCAGGGTGTGAAAGGTTCACATCGCACATGAAGGAATCGACTCCTCGGCATAAAGGGCTTCATTCGCCTGTTGAGAGGAAGGTAGTCCTTGTAGGCGGGACTTTCAGTAGGAGGCACAACAAATCGGGTGCTGTGTTATGCCACGCACAAGGATAACTCTTTACTCATGGGGATCTCGGAATGGGGAGATACTAGATCTCCCCCCATGTGGTTCCAATTTACACAGGCTATTTATGTTTTATCAATTTCCATTATTCGGGTTTACAAGCATCGGCCTGAGTTTTGTTTTGATGAAAAATTTTAAATGCCCATGTTTTCACGTTTCCATGATGCCACAGAAATCAAGGATCGAATTGTTCAACTCCCCAAGCCCCCTCAATTGTTGAGTGGGGCTAAGACCATATTTCCCAACAAGAACTTGGGAAACAATGAGTAACCAAATCTTAATTGCCAAAGATAGCTGGATGATCTACTTGATGCAATAGAGACATGTCCTACATACGATGATTGTAATAAGCAATAGACACCCTCCTTACGACCATAACCAATCACCTGTTCTGCCAGTATATCCTGAAACATAAGACAGAAAGGAAAATTTGTGGCAAGTAAAATATTTTGTAGCTGTATATAGGGGGCTATTTGAACCTCCCCCTTACCCGTAACAAGGGAATGTCTCCCATCAACCATAAGAGAATTGTTCGACCAAATGAATCAGGCTGTAATTGGGAAACCGTTTCGCCTTCCCATATATATGTCATGAATCTTCAAAGTCCACAAGCCAATCAGTATCCTCAGTATTAACGTGGCAAGCTAGACATATACCTGAAGGGCTAGTAAAGGCAGTGGTGCCCACATTCCCTGAAGCAGAGCCTAAAGTGGTTGTGGAAGTAGTTGTTGATATCTTGTGGTGATTAAGCTGCCAAATCAACTCATACTTAACTCTGGTGATTGGAATAAACTCTTGTCCTCCATCTGGAGCTATGGCTACCATATGAGCACTAGTAGGTTTCCAATGCTTAGTCCAACAAGCCTCCCTAGTGTGTCCCAGTTTCCCATAAAATGAGCACCAAGGCCTAACACGTCCTTGGCCTCCTCAGCCTTGACTACAATCGCAAGTAGATGGTCCTATACCTTTGCCCCTTCCTTGGGAAATAGCCACAGTAGTGGTATGCTCTACACAAGTAGTAGGTGACAGAGGAACTGCAAGTCTACTTAGTCAGTTGTATGCCTCTTCTATCGACGGTATCTCGGGCAATGTCAACATTTAGGAATGAGTTACATCATAAGCTAGATTTAATTTAGCAAGAAAGTGCCCAACCATGGTATGTGCCCTATTTGTTTGCTGAGACTTGCATGAACATATAGGGGTATAGGCATTAAGCCTCTTAAAAATTGACTTGCAAGTCGAGCAGTAGTACGCCAATGGCCTATAGTACATAGTTTCAATAGCAATGCGTTGGATGGTGGTATTCATGATCCACGCAAGAACCATGTAATTATCCTTCTTCCAAGAAGTGTATTTCCATATCTCTTGAGTTAGCTCCATTTCAAGGAGTATGTGCTCCATGCCAGAACCCTCAACTACTAAATTCCACCACCTATGTAGAAACAAAAGCCGAGGAGCCCGGTAAAGACCCCCTATCAAAAATCCAGCTCATGACCCTTCCTATGAACCAATAAAGAAAGATTTGATTGAACTTGAAGGTGTGGCTGATGAGAATTTGGATGATGTGCTTAATTTTGAGCAACCAGAAAATGGGACAACGAGGCAGATGTCTCAACCGATATTAAAGAAGAATATGATTCTGAGACATCCGAATTGGAACGACGGCTAAGGAAACTGATTTTGAAGATGTTGATTTTGATGACACTTGTCTTAATTTAGGTGAGGTGGCACATGAAGAGCTGATTTTTGAATTCAGGATGAATTTTTTAGATTTGGATCACGTAGATGGGGTTGATGAAATTCAAAATATACCGAGGAACGATGTGGATGATTTGGAGAATATAAATAAAGAAATCATAATTTCGGAAGAAAATTTTGAGATTTATACCGAAATTTAAGGGTTCTTTATGATTTTAAACTTCCTACCTTCTATAAGGACCCTTATGATCCTTCTGATTTACCTAAGACCCTTGAACTCGAGTGTACTAATTCCATGAATCATCTTTTCAAACTTCACTGCAAAGGGACATAAGCTTCTTATGCTGATTGTCCCTTGTGTGTCTGAATCTTTAGACTCGAGTTGCATGGGACCAAACTAAAGATCGCACCCCATTACAGACTACTTGAAAATAGATGGATGCGGTCATTTTTTATTTTACATCCATCGAGTATTCGACCGTTAGGTATGGGGCTACATCACCAGCTCATCTACATTTGTGAACATTTGATTTTGAGCTTCCTTGATCTATCTGTTATTCTACTCTTGACCCTCTCTTCTATTCTGATTGATTCATCTTCTTAGGGTCTAGGCCCAACTGAAGGCGTAAACGTCAGCACTTGTTAGGAGGCAACCTAATGTTTGTAGATAATCTTGTTATTTGCTTTGAAATTTTCATTCAGGTCTGAAGATGATCGAGCCTTGATTTCTTTAGAACTCTCGAGTTCCAGGTAATATCTACTATTCTTTTATGTTTATTACATGGGATATTGCATGAAATAGGTATGGGAGGTAAATAATATTTTTCAGAGTCATTCTTATTTATCTCTAGAATTATAGATTTTAGTGGCTTTTCTCGAATTAATTATGTCATCGAAAAATAGTAATTATTTTCAAAAAAAAAGAAAAAATTGTGGTATTTAGAATTTGAGCTATAAAACTATTGAAAAATTCAATTTTGAGGATTTACCGGTCTTAGGAAAAGTACAAACAAAATCTTTATGTTGACTTAATTATCTCGAGTATTTACCTAAATCTGGATTTATTTTCTTGAGACTTTGAAAGGAGTCTAAAAACACTAGAAGAATTAAGTCAAAGAAGTGATGAGTGAATGACATCGCTCTACCCTTTGGTTTGGATAATCTTGGAGTTCCAAGCATCTTCACTTGCACAGTACACTGACTTATCTTTTAGGTGATTTCGTTGAGTCTTTAGTGGTTAATAAGGTTTAATCTTAGGGCTTGTAGATCCAAAGAACCTTGCCATGTTTCTAGCTCCAAGGACTATTCCTATTTGTAGGGGAATGCATTTAGAATGGATGGAGAGCCACTCACCTAGAAAAATGATTTGGGAAAAATATATATAGATATTTAGCCTTGAAAAAAATGAGGAGAAAAATATGAAAAAAAATTAAAATTCCACCAAATAAAAGCATTTCACTACATATGGATACTACCATTTCCATTTCCAAAATAAAAACACTTCGCTACAAATGAATGTTTATTCTATAGAAAAAAAAATGCAGAAAAAGAAATAGGAATAAGAGACCAATGGGTCCAGCTAGGGAGATATACACCTAGTGTGTTGACCTCGGGATAAAAAAGTGGTGAGGAGAAAGTTGTCAAGTTTTAGTATTGCCTAACCGAAGACAGGATTCTCTCAGAGAGAGTATATAAATATTCTAAGTTTTATTGACTACTAGGAATCAACTTAGCTACTTGTCTGGTGAGTTGCATTATTTCACACACAAGATGCATGTTTCTCACATTCAATTCTAACGACCCGAGTCCGATGGCTAATAAGATTCCTGATTTAATTTAGGAGGTTCGAATTTGAGTTGATACTTTAGAACTGCTAAGTCTTCGACGTTAAGGTTTTGTGTATTATTCCTTTGTTCTGGTGAAGAATCAAGATTAATGACTTTGTTGTGACATAGCTCAAAACTCGCAAGTGGTTTCCCGTGTAAATATTATTTTCTCGTAAGTTTTTCACTTAATGTTTTGTTAGAGGACTTGCAAAGGATAGGCATGGGGATGTGATATCTTCATATATATTTATTTTAGGTTAGGTTGCATCCACATAGGTTAGATTATCCATTTTAGAGCATTTCGTAAATAATGCAAAGTTTTTAGTTTTTAAGCAAATTTTCACTTAGTTATATCTGATGCTTTGATGTATTTGTTCATATTTATGTCGGTACCAGGTCTCAGGATGATTGGAGCTTGGCTAGAGGTAGTTATGAATCTGAGCTCAATCTAGTTGGTGAACCTAATTGGTAACCTATTTAGCCTTAAGCCTTGACCCATTTAGGATCCCAATCAATCCCTACCACTAACCTATTTTCCCACCTAATCCTAAACCCAATCCCATGCAACCTCTTGACCACATATTAAACCTGTCCCATACAAATCCCATATCCAAAACCCACGTACTCACATCTAAACCCTATGCATGCAACACCAAATACCCTACGTTCATTCCCTCCATTCAAAAAATCCCATTCAATGGTGATGCAAACCACACGCATAGCCATCCTATGCAACCAAATTCCACCACCTATGTAACCCACCAAACACCCACAACCTAATCCCATGCAAAATCTCAACATCCATTTTTATCCTTACCCACCGTACATCCCCTCCCCTATCGACCAAACAAACTATGTACCATAAATCCAAGCACAACCCACCTATCCCTTTACATTAACTCCTATCCACTCGACACCACCGACTCCACCAAACAACTTATTTCCTACATCAATCCCCCTCCTATCAATTTAAAATCCAATCCCACACCTACCATGAAACATGCAACGCACCCCTATCCCAACAACTCAACACCACCGACTACCCAAACATCTTCCCTTATCCCTTACGTAACGTCCGACCCCTCTCCTTATTTATACACAGCCAGTCGAAGGGGGAGGAGATCTCTCTCCAATAGATAGTTTCTCCATCTCAAATCTCAAGAAGTCCCCACGGGTGTGCCTTCGCACCCGATCTCGCCTCCACATCCTCACTGCAGTCTATGCCTCGCCTTCGAGGCTTTAGATAGTTTTTAGTTTCATTCTTCATGTTCTAGTATAGTTGCACTTTATTTCTAGTTGAATTCTAGTTGTAAGCATTTGGTATTCAAATTTTGATTTTTCTTCTTTATTTCCTACTTGTGCTTATATTATTTCTAATACTTGTTTTGATTGCTAGTTCTAGTAATTACTTGCGGTTAGTTTTAGTTATTTATGCTTGTTCTAGTTTAGATTCATCATATATTCGCCTATTCCGTAGATTTTAGGAAAGAGAACTAGTCCAACTGCCTCTCTACGAATGACTCAGATTTCCATATTTTTACTTGAAAATCTTATGAGTTCGATTTTTACAAATTTAAAACGACCTTGATTTCGCACTGCACCGATCACGTTATTTACGATTGCGATTTCGGTGTGCCAGCATGGGTGATCCGTAGTGACCTCAACAAAAGGGCATGATGGATCGATTGAGGGGTTGCCTCCCTTAGGTCTTGTGCTCTAGGGTTAGGCCTCTTATAATTCTTGAGAGAAAGACCTTCCTTCTCAAGAAGATGCATAAATCCCAAAGAAACCCTAGATTATTTGCTGGAGAAGAAAACCATAGGAGAGAGATCACAAAGGTATCAAGCTCTGGCCTAGGATCGCCACTCGGAGACCATGTACAGAGAATGAAGTTTTCTATACCACTATGGAAACCCTAGGCCTCTACATATAGAGAGAGGCTAGGGGAAAAACTGCAAATAAGCCTGTGTAAGAATGTAAATAACATAAAAGGACAAAATTGCAAACAATAAAACATCAAAAACTTTTCTATAATGTCAAAATGAAATGCAATGGCATACAATATCTATCAATTGAATAATATAAATAAGTGAAAGCATAGTAATATCAAAGTATAAATAATAAGAAGTGCTTACGTTTATGTGGAAACCCCACCTATGAAGAGCGGAGAGAAAACCACGAGAGAAGTGCCTTATGTGCATGTGTTTTTGTTTATTCTTCTCAAAGAAACAAGTACATGTCTATTTATAGATCACCGCACACTCTACATTCCCAAAATAGACGATATGGTACTAAATGACCACTTACATACAATTCTCTCAACACTCCCCTATTAAGCTGGAGCATAGAATGCTCAACTTATAACATAAAGAAACCACTCTACACAGCAAAACAAATAAAACTCTTAATTAGTACAACTATCTCTCCTTTGCAGACGACAACTACACTTTTGTTCATGCTTATAGGCAAATATGCTGATGACGACACAACAGCAAGGCTGAAGCTAGGTGATGAACTACTGTAGTCGACTTAGACATGGGCCTCTCCTCTAAAGACCTCGATTGGTGATGGTGGCTTCCCATTTTGTATCTCTGTCATGTGCATACCTTTGAAAACCTCGAAACTGAATCTCCCACATAGAAACTTGACATGGGCCCTGCCTCTGAGGACTTCAAAGCTGGATCTCTCTTTTCGAGACCTTGAAACTTTGGATCTCTCTGAGTTGTGGTTTCTCATGTGATGACCTTGATCAAAGGAACTCCCAAACGGGAGATGACTATAATAGGATCCACTCCTTTTTTCTCCTATACTCTTATGGGAGAAGAACCAAACATAGAGGATAGAAAAAGAATAAAAGAAGAGCTTCTCCCCCTCATCTCTTAAAATTCATCATATTTTTATCATTTTTTCCTTATACATTTTTTTTCTTCTTTTTTAACTTTTTTTTTTTTTGATATTTTTCTTCTTCTCCTCTTCTTTTTTTCTTCTTCAATATTTTCCTCTCCTTTTTTTTCTTAAAATTTTTCTTATTACACCTTTTATTATCTGCCTCTCCTTTGCATGAGCCAAAAAATAACATAGAACTGAGGGGTAAAGATAGTAAAAAAAATAAAATAAACCTCTTCCTCTTAGGGTTCAAACAAACCCATCCACATAGCTAATGCCTGCTATTGCTCTCCCACAAATGCCTGATCTCCTCCGAATTCACGATCTCAAACAAGATTGCAGTTAAGAACTCAGCCATCCTTTGTTGTGCGAAATCTCTGTCGCCTGATGGTCTTGTGATCAAGCACGAGATCTCCAACAAGTCCTCCATCGGTTAGACCTTCGTCTCCTCGTGATCATGGGAGATCATCGTCACACTAAAGGCCACACCTAATCTTGCCTTCATCATCTATCATCTTTGTTGTGGATGTGAAGATCTCGTGATCTTCCGAGAATTATGATCACCACCATCAGCGAAGGTTTCCTTACCGACTTCTTTGCTCCTAATCGTTGCTAGCAGGGGAGTCCACTAGCTCCCCTTCTCTCTTGATCACCGCCACTGATGGCCATCAGCTCCTTTGCTCATCGCAAGGAGAGCCATTGCCTTTGTGGCCGCAATTGCCACCTTGGATGATGCTCATCTTCTTTGCATGAATCAAGGAAATTGGAACTTCAACAAAATAATAATAAACATAATAATAAAATGAATCCAAGAATGGAATTGTTATGATACCAAGTTGAATAATATAAATAAGCATAAGTGTAGTAACATCAAAGCATAAACAATGAGAAACGCTTGAATTTACGTGGAAACCCTACTCGCAAAGAGTATGGAGAAAATCACAGGAAAAGTGCCCTACAGGTGTGTGTTTCTGTTTATTCTTCTCAAAGAAACAAGTGAGGAGTACATGCCTATTTGTAGGCCACCATACACTCTACATTCCCACATTAGATGATGTGGTACTAAATGGCCACTTACACATAATTCTCTCAACAATAACCATACAAGGTAAATGTTAATACATATTAGCTTTTTTTTATTTTTCCTCTCATTGTAAGGGCTATGATAGTCTTTGTCTCTTAGGGATATTTATGTACTTTTGACTCTACGGTCTCTCTCTATATAAAGAGGGCCTAGGGTTTCTAATGGAATTGATTCTTTTCATCCAATTGTAAACATTACCATAACCAAAATCCATTTCATCCAATTGTAAACATTACCATAACCAAAATCCATTTACTCACGTGCTACTCAAACTCCTTAAAGTTGGGCATGGATGTCAAACATGCTTAGCTTAAATATTCTCACTTTTTGTCGAAGACATTAGCAACAAGATCTTCATAATTGAGATATGGAAGAGATGGATCTTCTGAATCAATATTTTAATAAATGAAGTGACTATCAAATTCAACATGCTCTTCTTCATCTTCTTCGGAAAAAGAGCATCAAACTCTACATGCTTTGCAATGTCATGCAAAATAGGAATGGTTTATAAGGTTGATAGTATCTCTTTTGTCACACTAGAGCCCATTGGGTTAGATAGAATACGAATATGAGAATGCAATATCCTAATCCCAATATCTCAGTGATGACTAAACAATTAGTCTGTACTCAGCCTCAAAGATAAACCATGCAAACACCATTTTTTTTTTTGGCCTTTTCCAGATAATGAGCTTGCTTCCAACAAATGAACAATAACCTGTGGAAAAATTATTGCTCATCAACATAACCAACATAGGTAGCATCATGAACCCCTTGATGCTCAAACCTCTTGTATATAGGAGTTCCTCTCCAGGATATTTCTTCATTTAGCAAGGAATTGTATAAGCAACAATAAGATGAACATCCATAGGAGCCTTACATAATGACTTACGGTATACACCACATAAGTATTGTCAAGTCTAGCAACAATGAGATCAACGAACTTCTGCATAAGTCTTGAAATCTATTTTTCTGAGTTATCAAGAGGCTTCCCCTTATTTACATCAAAACAACGAATTCACTTCAATAAGAGTAGTTACATGTCTATAATCAAGCTTCCAAATCTCCTCAAGAAGAAAAACATATTCCTATTGACTTGTGAGGAGTCTTGCTTTCGACCTAGTAATTTCAATACTATGGAAATACTCCAATCTTCTGTGATTCTTGATTTTTAACTTGTTGGACAACTTTTCTTGATATTTATTTCGTCATCATCACTGTTGGAATGTGTGTAGTTTAGTCCCACATCGGTTAGTGTGGGACTGTGTGGCGTGTGGTGGCCTATAAATAGGCATTGTACCTCTTCATTCTTCTTTGAAAGAAAATATAGACACACGTGCCCTATCGGGGCCTTCTTCCGTGGTTTTCTCCCCGCTCTTCATGAGTAGGGTTTCCACGTAAACCTAACTGTTATTATTGTTTATGCTTGATATCATTTTTACTTCTGTTTGATTTATTTTATTCAACTTGGGATCAGAGCAAGTCGTTCTTGGTAGGAGGTCGACGTCATGTAGGCCTATTATAGTCATCCTTCAGGAGGGAGTCCTTTGTTTGAGATCACCACGCGAGGATTCACAACTCTGGGTGGTCTAGAGTTTCGAGGTCTCCAGGAGGGAGATCCAGTTTCGAGGTCCTCAGAGAAAGGGTCCGTTTCAGATTTCGCGTAGGAGATCCAGTTTTGTGGGCTCCAAGAGGGAGATCCACCTTTCGAGGCCTTCAGAGTAAGGCCCGTTACAAGGATACCAAATGGGGAGCCGCCAACACGTGTTGAGGTCTCCAGAGGAGAGGCAATTTGTCAGCTACAGCATCCAACAACTTTAGCCCTCGCTAATGTGTCAACATCAACATACCTGCCTACAGACGAGGACCGGCCAAGAGTGTATGTTCCATTGTGTAGAGTGGGATTTGAGTGTTGTACAAGCTGAGCATTGTATGCTCCAGCTTGAGGGGGAGTGTTGGAATGTGTGTGTAGTTTAGTCCCACATCGGTTAGTGTAGGACTGTGTGGTGTGTGTGGCCTATAAATAGGCAGTGTACCTCTTCATTCTTCTTTGAGAGAAAATAGACACGTGCCGTATCGGAGCCTTATCCCATGATTTTCTCCTCGCTCTTTGTGAGTGGGGTTTCCACGTAAACCCAAGTGTAATTATTGTTTATGCTTGATATCACTTTTGCCTTCGTTTGATTTATTTTATTCAACTATCACTTCCTAAAGTGACAATGCCATCCATGTAGACTAACAATAGGGAAACTTTTATCTCCGTTTTGTTCTCATTCAAACCAATCCTCTTCATCAATTATTCTTCATATATTATCGGTGCGACCGAGCGTTCCACATTTTTTACCTTTCTTACAAGGTTATTGACTTTGTTGAGAAAATTGTAATGGTTTAATCTCACATAGTGGAGTGGAATTTTGTTATATGTGTGGTGGCTTATAAGTAGGCGTGTACTCCCCATTTATTCATTTAAGAAGAAATGCAGAGAAACATGCCCTATCTGAGCACTTGTCCTGTGGTTTTCTCCTCGCTCTTCATGAGTGAGCTTTCCATGTAAACCCAAGAATTCTTTATTGTTGTATGCTTTGATATCATTCGTTTCCGTAGGTATATTTTTTTCAACTTGGTATTAGAGCAGTCAATTCTTGGGTTGTTTGATCTTTTGATCATTACCATCTTGTTATTAGAGTCTTTCATTTGTTCATTCGATAGAGGATGACCCTAATGGCTGCGTCATTCGAAGATGATAGCAGCATCGATCGGTGTTGCTAAGCAATGGCAGTAATCACCATCGCCATTGCCATAGGTATTGTACTATCAACACCATTAGTGCCACCTCGCGAGATGCCCATGGCCTGCTAGGCAACGACGTAGCCGCACGATCTCAAGACGTCGAGGAAGAAGAGGGCGGCGACCCTCAGTGGCGAAGAGCAACTTGATGTTGTGGATGACACCGAGGGCGTGTTCCTTCATGGTTGTAGCTGCATCTCAACGACGACGAGCCCCCCCTCGTGCCCCAACTCGTCTTCCCTCCATCGTCTCTTCTACGCGGCCATAAGGGCTACCCTCTTCCTCTCAATGGTGCTACTCACCTTGGAGATCTTCGCATGGGCGTGCAGGGAGCCTTCGACCGGGTCTACCTCAGCTGGGTGGCCTTTCGGGTGGAGTACCTCGCCCTGGCCGATGATGGAGGCGGGGCAGTCGGAGCCGCAGTTGAGGATCCTATGGCACCTCACCACCCTCACAAACCCACCGGTGGCTGGCAACGATGTTGCACTGCCATCGTCCCTATTGGCGTGTTGGGGCTCTCAATCTCCTCCAATCTGTGGCAAGATGAGGCAATGCCTAAGAGACGATCTGGCGGTTGTCAATGGAGAAGGCGATGTCCCTGGAGTGGCCGACAAAGCGGCAGGTGGTCGAGCTGGAGTGGAGGTCCCAGAGGCGGAGCTCAGAGTCCAAGGAGTTGGAGAGGGTGAACTGCCCGTCGAAGGAGAGGAAGACGACAAGGAGAAGATGCCATAAGATTGCTGATACAACATGGATCTCAGCAGGGATCTCGCGTGAGATTGGACGAGCGATCTCTGGCGGAGATCACGGTGTAGATCTCTCGGCGATGTTCGTAGCCATGATGGAGTACAACGATGGAGATATGTGTTGGATCTCAGCGTGGTCTCTTGGTCTTTATTGTGTTCAGGTCATTTATTACTCCACTTTAACATAAACCTTTATAAAAAAAGGAAAGAAAAGAAAAGAGAAAAAAAGGGGAAAGGAGAAAGAAAAAAAATGAAGAGAAATAAAGAAAAGGGAAAGAGGAGAAAATTTTCAAAAAAGAAAAAAAGAAAAAAAAGAGAAAAGAAGAAAAGAAAAAAAATGATGATGAATGTTTAGGAGAAGAGAAGGAGAGGCACTTCTCTAGTTTTATTGTTTCTTCTCGTTATTATTTTCTTCTCCCATGTGAGTATGGGAGAAAGGGGGAGTGTTGAGCTTGTCATGGTTATCCCCCATTCGGGAGTCTCTTTGTTCTTGGACTCTACATGAGAAATCATAACTCTTGGAGGTCCAGTGTTTCGAGGTCTCCAAAGAGGAAGATCCAATTTCGAGATCCTCAGAAGAAGGGCCCAGTTTAGGTTTCTATGTGGGAGATCCAGTTTTGTAGACTCCAGAGAGGGAGATCCAATTTCAAAATCTTCAGAGGAAGACCCAATTTCAAGGATACTGAATGGGGAGCCATCAGCACCAAGTTTCCAGAGGAGAGGCCTATTGTCAGAGCCAGCTACAGTTCGTCCAGTAACTCCAGCCCATGTTCCCACCTACAAGCAAGAACAATCCAGAGAATTGTGTTCTGTTGTGTAGAATGGATTTCTTTGTGTTACATATCAGCATTGAATGCTTTGCTTGAGGGGGAGTGTTGAGAGAATTGTAGTGGTTATTTAGTCTCACATAGTGGAGTGAGATTTTGTTATGTGTGTAGTAGTCTATAAATAGATGTGTACCCCCATCTATTCCTTTGAAAAAAAATACAGAGATACACGCCCTATCAGAACACTTCTCTCGTAATTTTTTCTCTATTCTTCGTGAGTCAAGTTTGCACAAAAATCTAAGTATTCTTTATTATTTTATACTTTGATATCATTCGTTTAATTTTATTCAACTTGATTATTTCAAGTAGGGTTGTTCACATGACTCGACTAACATTATAGCCACATGGATAATTATAAATCATCTAACCTTTTCTTGTGCAATCTCCATGGAAATTAGGATGCCTATGTTGATCTATCATACAAGATAATTATTTCCAAATATTGAGAAAAGGAGCTCCCATGCTAACATTGTGACGAAAATTATATTAACATCCACTAAGTATTAGTCTCAACAAGAGCCAAGCTCCAAATTATCAGAAAAAATGGACAAATGAAATTGCTTATCAGGAACTATAAAAGAACTGTTCATATTAGTATGCATGCAATAAAGAAAATAAAAAATAACAACGCATCACATAGCACACATTCACATAACTAACTAGACTCTGTAACACTCCCCCTCAAGCTGGAGTATGGATATCAGTTATACTCAGCTTGGATACACATTTATCAAATGCAGATCTAGTTAGTGGCTTGATAAAGATATCAGCAGTCTGAGCCTCTGAAGTAACCTGGGAGGTAAAGATAAATCCCTTCTGAATCAAATATCTAGTGTAATGGCAATCTATCTCCACATGTTTGGTGTGTTCATGAAACATAGGATTGTTGGCAATATAAGTGATAGTCCTATTGTCACATCATAACTCCATAAGCTCATCAATCTGTATATGTAAATCACTCGGCAAAGATCTCATCCACATTAATTCTGCTGAGGCCTGAGCCATGGCACGATACTCAGACTTAACATTGGATCTGGACACCACAGTCTGTTTCTTGCTTTTCCAAGTGACCAAATTCTTGTAACATACGTACAAAAACCTATGATAGACTTCCTATCATCATGGCTACAACTACCGTCACAAATGTCCCTCTAGTGAAGAGACGACCCTGTCCTGGTGCTCTCTTCAAGTACTTGAGCACTATCATGGCTGCATCCCAATGTTGTTTAGTAAGCGTCTCCATAAGCTGGCTTGACTTCCCTCCCGCAAAGGAAATATCCAGCCTAGTAATCAACAAGTAAAGTAGCTTCCCCACCAACTGGCGATAGATACTATCTATTAACAACTGGCTCTGCATCACAGTCATATAGTCACACCTTAGGATCCATAGGAATATTTGTTGGCTTGGCTTCCAGGGTACATGTTTCTTTTAGAACATCTAGGGCATATTTTTGCTAAGATAGAACAACACCATGCCTACTACGGCTACTTCTATCCCAAGGAAATATCGTAAGGGCCCTAAATCCTTCATCACAAACTGCTCTACCAAAGTTTATTTGATCTCAATCACAATTGCTGTATCATCACTAGTGACAATCAAGTCATCAATATATACCAAAAGAACAACAATACCTCGTCCTGTCTTCTTGACAAACAAGGAATGATCTGTAGATGATCTACGAAACCCCATAGGCTCTACCACCTGAGAGAGCTTTTGAAACCAAGCTCTTGGGCTCTGCTTGAGGCCATAAATGACCTTCTACAACCTACATATACACTACCCCTGAACCTCGTAACCAGGGGTTTGCTGCATAAAGGCTTCCTCCTGTAAATCTCCATGGAAAAGCATTCGCATCAAGCTGATGAAGATGTCAATCTCACTGAATTCGATAGAAATGAGAATCCTCACTGTAGAGAGCAAAGCTACAAGAGAGAATGTATCAAAGAAATCCATCCCATATGTCTGGATGAACCTTTTGGCAATTAGCCGTGCCTTGTAATGCGCAACAGAGCCATCTAGGTTGTATTTGAGTGCGAATACCCATCTATAACCAACAACTATAGCACCATCTGGTAGAGGCATGAGCTCCCAAGTACGTTGTGAAATAAGAGTAGCCATCTCATCCTCCATGGCTTGGCGCCACTTCGGATCAAACATGGCCTGCTGGTAGGTGGTAGAAATCTATGTAGCAGACGGTGTACAGCAGAAGCTCTCAAAAGTAAAACCAAGGCCCTAAATAGTTAAACTCCCTGTAACTGAATATCTGGCACAATTTTGTGGTGCCTTCCAAATAGCAATTGGAAGGTCAAGATCAGCCATCCAATCCTGGTTGGGAAGCAGAAACATCCTCATCTAGACCTATAACGGCATCCCTGGGTACCGCACCATCAGTATGCAACCTGTCTGTGATCACTTGGGGTTGAGGAGATGGTGTCTCTGTGGTTGCTGTGGAAGATGGCATCCGGAAAGTAGTGTGAGGTCATTGATATGTAACAACTAGCTTAGAAAACTTCATAGGGCTCGTAGTAGTAGGTAAGGGAATAGAAATAGGTATCTCCAACGGAATAACAGGTATAGGTATGGGAGCCTCTATAACCTTAACAGATAAACTTTGTGTAGTAGTAGAAAAAATATGGAATAAACTCACGAAAGGTAACATCAACACTTACATAGTGCCTACTAGTAAGAGGATCAAAGCATCTATATCCTTTCCGAGTTCGTGAATATCCCAAGAACACACATTTGACTACTTGTGGTGCCAACTTGTCTCGCCCTGGAGAAAGAATATGAACAAGTGCAGCACATCCAACACGTAGCGGTACGTGAAAAAGCTCCTGCTCGGGATGCAACATATGCCAAGGTATCTGCTCATGAAGCACTGAACTGGGCATCCTGTTGATCAAATAGTAAGTTGTAAGGACATCTCCCCAATATAATGGTGGTACACTGTAGTGGATCAACAAGGTACGAGCCACATCTAAAAGATGTCTATGCTTTCTCTTAGCCATCCCATTTTGCTGAGAAATGTGAGCGCATGTGATTTGGTGCACTATCTCATGGGACTTGTAGAAGGTAGATAACCTGGTGGTGCACACAAGTACATTATCAGATCTCATTACTTTAATAGTAACTGAATACTGATTCTTAATCTCCAGCATAAACTTCTCAATGACAGATCCAACTCTAATTTATTCTTCAACAAAAATACCGAAGACATGCGTGAAAAATCATCAACAACTACCAAGAAGTAACGGTGATCCTACCTATCTGGTATCTTGCTCAGACCCCATACATGTAGTAACTCAAACAAGGTTGCAGATCCTGGACGAGTACTCATAGGGTAGGACGAACGACGATGCTTGCTCATCTGACAAGCATCACCGTAGATATGGGTCATAGGAGATATATGTGGTATAACTCGACGAAGGCTATCTAGAGGAAGGTGTCCAAGGCAGAGATGCCACTAAAATGCACTCCCAGGAGTAGAAGATACATTTCCTTGACATGCAGATGCAAGTTGAGTCATGGATGGTGCATCCCAAGACATTAAATATTGTATAACAATTAAGTTTCTTAGTAATTTGGTAGACTGAAAGTAGACTCAGGAAAATCTGGAACATACAAAACATCAAGCAATCTAAACGTAGAAGTCACTGGTACCTCCCCTTGACCTTCTACCTTGGAATGTCTTCCATTTGCAACTTGAACAGTCCTGGATGCTAGAAGAGATTGGAGATGGGTGAAGTAACCCAATCTCCACTAAGGTGCTGTGAAGCTCCTGAATCAACAAGCCACTTAAAACATCTCTGACTCCTGCCACATGTAAGGAGCTCAATTTGGTTGTTGTCTTAAGTCTATCTTGATAACTATGACCTTGGAGTAGTCTCTTGTACTTCGAGCAATAGTCACAGTATTCTCTCCCAACATTTGAGTGGTACGTATACCACCATAAATAGACTCAAAAAATTGGTTTGCATACCTCCCCACCTCTGTAGCGGTATCCGATGATACCATTGAAGATCTAACTGATGCCAACGTACCCTTGGAGGAGGTAGAAACACATGAAATTAGATTTGAAACACTACTTTTCAGACCATAGAAAACTCAGAAATCTGGGGTAGAGTATCCTGGTCACAAGATCAAAGCAAACATTGCTTGGAAATTAAAACCCAAGAGACTCGAAGTAGGTCCTGCAAGCAGTAGAGGGTAGTCTAGGATGCGGGGAAATACCTTAGAATAGCTATCCAGAGACTTTTACTTCTTTCTTGCCGTAAAGGAGGTTCGGACCCCCCTTACGGGATTCTAGAGGGGCTACAAGCAGCTGGCTGAGCGGCCTGACTGGCGGACGGAGAACCTGCTGGCGAGCGGCAACCCTACTGGTCGGGTAGAGGTACTGTAGGGCAGTGGCAAGGAAGATAGAAAGGGTTTAGTAGTTAGGGTTTGGAGGCCTTTTTGGGTAGGATACCAGGGCCACAGTCTAAAAGCAGTGCTCTGATAGTAACTTAAGAGAAAGTTGAAGAAAATGGTTTGTCTTAATTACCAAGCCGTCTCTACACCTCTTTATATAAAGAGAGGTGAGGGAAAAGTTACAACATAGATCCAAAAAAATAATAAAAATGACATAACGCCACTTACAATATAACGTAACTCAACACTCCCCCTCAAGCTGGAGCATATATATCCACCATGCTCAGCTTGTTTCTGCACTTCTCAAACTGAGCGGGAGTCAGTGGCTTGGTAAACATATTAGCAGTCTAGTCTAAAGAGGCAAGAGAGGTAGTACGAAGCAGATCCTGCTGAATCAAACTTCTGGTGTAATGACAATCCACTTCCACATGTTTCGTTCTCTGATGGAACATAGGATTGTTTGCAATGTATGTTGCAGCTCGGTTGTCACAATGCATCTCCATTGGCTCTTGAATAGTAACATGAAGATCTTGTAACAAAGATACGATCCATATCATCTCAGCTGCTGTATGTGCCATGACCCGGTACTCAGACTCAGCACTAGAGCGTGAAACTACACTTTGTTTCTTGCTTTTCTAGGTCACCAAGTTCCCAGCTACAAAAATGCAAAAGCCAGTGGTAGACCGCCTGTCTCCAACATCTCTTGCATAATCTGCGTTTGAGTATGCAACAACATAGGAACCTTCCTCTGAAATAGAATGCCTCTACCTGCATATTCCTTGATGTACCTTAACACCTACATCACAACCTGCCAATGAACATCAATGGGTTTGTCTAAGAACTGATTTAGCTTGCCCACTGCAAGACTAATATTTGGCCTAGTGATAGATATAATCACTTCCCCACTAGTTGTCAATATGCCTTCTTGTCCTTCAAATTCACTGTATCATCAAAGAGATGAACTTTGAGACCCATAGGAATATTGGCATCCTTGGATCCTAGAATGCCTATCTCCTGAAGAATATTAAGGGCATACTTTCTCTGTAACATAATTATCCCTTACTTGTGGCAATCTCAATACCCAAAAAATATCTCAGCTTCCCAAGGTCTTTCATGACAAACCGGTGTGCCAAGTACTACTTCACCTGAGAAATGCCATCTGCATCATCATTTGTGAGAATAAGGTTATCCATATGCACAAGTAGAGCCACTATACCATTATTGGTCTTCCTCACAAATAGTGAATAGTCAGATGAGGACATCTGCATCCCAATAACAGATAACGCCTCCAACAGGCGCTGAAACTAGGCTCGAGGGCTCTGCTTAAGACCATAATGAACTTACGAAGCCTACATACACTCCCTCTGAACCTCAAAGCCAAGTGACTACTGCATATATATCTCTTTCTACAAATCTCCATATAAGAATACATTTTTGACATTCAACTGATGTAGATGCCATCCATAACGAGCTGCAATAGAAACAAGCATATGAACAATGGAGAGCTGTACACAAGGGAGAACGTGTCAAAAAAATCCACCCTACAGGTTTGGGTGAATCCTTTGGTCACAAGGCAGGCCTTATATCGAGAAATAGACCCATCTAACTTGTATTTCAACGCAAAGACTCATCTGGCTCCAACAAGGTGTGTGCTAGATGGTAGAGGAGATAGCTCCCAGGTGCCTCTGTCAGTAAGAGTAGACATTTCCTCCATAGCTGCCTTCCAGTGTGGATGCAGTAGAGCTTGCTGGTACGAGGTAAGAATCTCAGCATTGGAAACTACAGCAGTGAATGCATGAAACTCCAAAACCAGAGAATCAGCAGAAAGAACACTCCCAGCAACACGATACTGTGTACAAGATCGTGAAGCCTTCCTGATAGCAATGGGGATATCCTCATTTGTGAGCATAGAAGAGAACTTGAAGACACATCTGGAGAAGGATCGTCAGTACCCTCAACACATACCTGAGTGGGGAAGGACAATGGTGGCTCATTGGGGACTAAGGAGGGGGTGTCTTCTCTCTGTAAGTGACAGGAAGCTAATATGTGGTGCCCTTAAAGGTCTTCTCATCAGGTGGTACAACCCTAAATGTGCTCACAGTCTGCTCTGTAGTAGGTACACCACTACTCTAAGAAAAATCCTCCATGGCTACAAGAGGTACAGGCATTGGTACAACCATTTCAACCTCTTTCAACTGATGACCTGATGTGGAAAAGTATGAAATAGACTCATGGAAAGTCACATCCGCACTAACATAGTGCTTCTGGTGTATAAGGTTAAAACATTTATATCCTTTCTGAGTGCATGAATAACCAAGAAATATGCACTTAACCGCCCTTGGAGCTAATTTGTCACGACTAGGTCCAAGGAGGTGTACAAACGCCACACAACCAAAAGTCCTTAGCGGCACAAGAAACAAATCTGAATCAAGATATAGAATGTTCCATGGGATCAGCTTATGAAGCACAGAGAAAGGAAGTTTGTTAATGAGATAATAGGCAGTAAGAACAACATCTCCCCAGTAACTATGTAGAACACTATTCTGGATAAACAAGGCTTTAGCTATATCCAGAATATGACGGTGTTTTCTGTCAGCAATCCTATTCTGCTGTGACGTGTGAGGGCACGATGTCTGATACACAATGCCAAGTGACCCATACAAGTTAACCAAATTCTTAGTACAGAATTCTAAAACATTATCAGTTCTAATCTTCTTAATGCACATACCAAACTGAGTTTTCACAAACATCACAAATTACTGAATAATGGAACCAACCTCTAATTCATTCTGCATAAAAAATGTCCACAACAAATGAGAGAAATCATCCACAAATAACAAATAATTCCGATAACTCTGTCAGTCTGCCACACGGCTAGGACCCCAGACATCACAATGCAATAAATCAAAGCAAATAGAACTACTGGTCCCCAGCTAACAGGCATTATACTAAATCTTCATGGCAAGAGAAAGATGAGGGATGATCCGGCATAGCTTGTCTTGCGAAAGATGATCTAGTCGTCTGTGCCACTGCAAGCCACTCCCTGCAGTAATACTCATTTACAGGCTGCAACAACACTTTGAACCAGTCGATACACACCCCCTTTCTCATGGCCACCACTAATCAATCGCATGGATTGCCACATAAAAAATGACACAACAATTCAACTGCTTAGTAATAGTAGTAATAGATAACAACTGCATTGCCATGTCAAGCACATAGTAAACATCAGAGAAATATATGGAGGGAGTAACCATACCCCTCCTTTACCGCAGATGGGGGCATGCCTACCATCTGCAACCTGCACTGAGCTATCTTGTGGTGTTTTTTGCAAATTCCCAAAACACTGGGAATTCCCTGTCAAATAATCTGAGACACTTAAATCAATCAACCATGAGCTATTCATACCTGATGTGGATGCATAAGCTGATGTGCCTGAAGACTGAGACTACTTATGGGTCAACTAGGCTAGACATTGTACAATTGCATCATAGTCCGCCTCTGCAAGGGTCACTGCCTTAGTAGATACGCCTAGAGGTGTAGTCACAGAAACTTGGTTGGCAACTACAGGCAGTACAAGTTTGTTCCAACACTTGGTCTCAATGTGGCCAAGTCTCCAACAATAAGAACAAGTAAGCTTGCCATGACCACCATCAGCACAACCCCTGCCTTTGCCTCTGAAGGCTCTTGTCCGTCCTCTACGAGTACTCATAGCTGCATAAGCAAAGGAGGTGTTACTAGTAACACCTTCTGGAATAGACTGGATTTGCAACTTGCTAAGTCTCCTATATATCTCCTCAATAGGAGGGAGATCAGACAATGTTAAAATCTATGAGCATGCAGTGGAATAACTATCATTGAGCCCTACCAGAAACATATGTGCAGAGAACTCCTTCCTCTGATCCCTACACGTGGCTGAGGTACACATAGACCTGCATGCATTGTATTTCTCCAAGAGTTCCTTCATGGTGGAATAGTACTGCGAAAGACTTATGGATTCTTATTTTAACTGATAGAGATCATAATGGATTTGAAAGACCTAGGTGGAGTTGAGTTCATGAGACTAAGCGACCTTTAGATCCTCCCACATCTCCTTAGCTGTCTTATAATACATGACTTCATCTCCAATGCGAGGTATAACCCTATTGAGTATTCAGGTTCTCACCATGGCATCATCTCTATTCCAGGTTGTATATTTACCTATCTTCTACTCTGGTGATACTTCTATGAGAACATGTTGCTTCCCATGTCCTTCCACACTCATAAGAAATGTCTGAGACCACCAAGGGTGGTTGGTCTCACCAAGCTTCACAATAGGAGCAAAGAACGGGTTCTTGTAGACTACACTGTCTTTAGTTTGTTTTGATGTAACTCTATATTTCAACAATGATGAGGCCATAGTGAAAATCACCCACAAACTCCTTCAAACACAGATTTGAAATTTGACAAAAATGGGAAATACACACCCCAAAGAACTCTACTCAGGTGCGGTCAAGAATCAAAGGGGAATACACACCTCAAAACATACATCAACAGGGGAATACACACCCTAATACAGTAAAGAAATTTCTAATTTGATTATATCATTAAAGAAGAATTTCCAAACTTCTTTCCGGAAGATCCTCGCTTTAGAACTCCATCACCAACATGTGAAGGATCTTCCTAGACCTCGTTGCAAGAGAAATCAGGGTCTACAACCCTCTCCTTACTGTCAGAAGAGACCCAAGAGCAAGAAGAGGGTGCCAGAGAGGAGCAAGAGGGTCGAGGAGGCCCCCCTTATTGCTGCTCTTGCCGCTGCAGTTGGTAGTGGTGCTACTTAGGCGACGTGACGCTGGTGAACTTTGAAGGTAGGGTTAGGGTTTTAGAAGTGGAGTCCCCAACTTGGCTCTGATACCAAGTTGAAGAAAATGATTTTTCTTAATTACCAACCCATCCCTACACCTTCTTATATAAAGAGAGGTGAGGGAAAAGTTACAACATAAACCCAACAAAATAATAAAAAGGACATAACACCCCTTACAATATAACCTAACTCAACAGAGAAATGACAAATCAGTTTATTTCTCCAACCCTACCTCTACATAGAGAGAGAGGTGGGTGCAAATTACATACAACTCCATGAAGGAAATAAAAAATACCAACGCACCACAAAACACAATCACATAACTAACTAGACTCCGTGACATCCTCTACAACCAAATATACATACATCAGCACGTATGCATATGTACACATATTCAAGCATAAAAGTGAATGTAAATCAAGCAAAGGAAAGCAGCTAAAACTTCAATAATAATTAAGCATCATGGAGTGAATTTTTGGGGAACATTCTTAGAAACAGTAGAAATGAACTGAAGAAGCAAATATAGAATAGACAACTACCTCAATTTTTACATTCTTGAATCGCAGCATTTTGCCACGCCCAACAATAATGCTGAAAGGCAGCTTGCAATATCCAGAGAGCTCATGATCATATGTTTCACATTCTTCACTCACGTGGATGGTCCCCCCACAACCATCATATATGACCTCATCAAAGCCAGGACCATCCACAATTAGTTTTCTGGCAGGTGACAAGTGTATGATATCAGCTTTCTGCATGTATAAAGGTTCTGAAACAATTATGTTGTCAGTTCTAGACAGTGGATCATTCTTAGGATCTACCAACTCCTCGCTGCCAGTTATAGAACGTAAAGAAGGCACAAAGAACTCAGCAACTGAAACAAGAAAATCAAGAACAACCAAAACACGAGGTTGTTGCATCCGTATGACGAAGGATTGCGAAGAGGGGCGCCAGCGGTAGTCCATGATTAGCATTGTCAAATTAGGAATATCACTACCAGTTCCTTCTCCAGCATTTGAAGGAAAGACATCACTGCAGGTCCACGAGGAGGGTTCATCCAACTGACTACTGAATACACCTTGCTTGTAAGCATCAGAAGACGACCCAAGCATTGATCGCATCTCAGGCTTTATGTCTGGACGGATATCCAAAATAGAAAACTTTGGAATAGTAACATAGAGATCTGCTTCTGAAAGCGACGTGGATCTATATGATACCCAGAGTCCCTCTAACTGAATAAATAGTGAAATTTTCAACTCAATTTTCAAAAAATTGAATAAAATTAAACAAATCCAAATATCAGATGGTACCACATAAACACCATGAAACACATAATAATTAGCCATAATATAATAACATGCTTAGCCAAATAAAATAACAGGACTCACCACTATCTGAGCCAAAGGTGACTCCTCATATCGTCCATTACGAAGTTCTAACAAAGCATGTTGAACATGAACTGCCATAATAACAACAGTACGAGAGAGCAAAATCTGAGTGTTGAAATTGACTTTATCAGCCAACATCCGGATCGAGTCAGTAGCATTGGTATTTCCACGAAAAGTTGGAGGAAGACTTGGAATTTCTGAAATGTTTGTGTAAGCACAATCACGAATAATACGGTATTCCTTGTCAGACATTACGCAATGTAATGAACCAACCTGCACATATTTCTCTAGAAATGACAATGGGAATATGATTGGGAAGTTTTGACTGAGAGATAGAGATAACATCAAAAAAGAGATACGGTTTAAACCAAGTAATCAGTACAAAGACAGCATAACTATGACCTAAAAAAAAGAGTCGCATCTGACTGGTGTTAGCTTATAAAATGTCCATTAGTATCTTATAAAACTAGAACACAAGCTAACAAAGGACATAAATGTAGACAATTAATATAACAATTTACATTCTATATTTCAGCATCAAGAATCTACATCCATGGGTAAAAGAATATGATCCTATTTTCTTTTTTCTTTTTATTGAAAAGAAAAGGAATGATTATTGGAGGCCAGTAACCATCCACTTGATTACCTCTAAAAGGAAAATAGTTACAGGAACTAGGACCAAGAGGCACAAAAAGATACGGCTTCCCTCGCTACATTCTCATGCCAAGCCCTTTCCCCATGAAAGATGACCACATTCCTCTGAAACTAGATTCCCACCCCACCGCAAAGACCTTGGTCCACATAAGAGTGTCTGTTTGCAGAGCACTTCTATAAGACCTCCAGATATCCTCCTAGGAGTTCATACATGTTCTTGGGTTAGAGAGCTGCTCCTGAACAGCAAAGGAAAAACTGCAAGGAAAAGATGAGTGCCATCCTCATCATGGGACACACACAGACTAGAAGAAGAATTAGTCTCAGAAACCTACTTTGTCCTTCTAGCATTAATAACCAGACTTCTACAGAGCAACCCTAAAACAATCTTTATTTTGATGGGAACCACAAGTTTCCAGAAGTAGAGCACTGTGTGATCAGGTTAGAATCAACACCATTTAAAGTGCCCAGAATTATCTAATGTGCCTTCTTTAAATTGGTTGAAATGATTTAATTCTCATTAGAAACCTTAAGGCTCTCTTATATAGAGAGAGATCGAAAGGGTAGAAGTACATAAAAGTCCCTGAGGAGTAAATCAAACTCAATAGCAATACAATAAGGAAAAATAGAAATAGAAAATATATGCTACCACTCTCCCTCAAGCTGGAGCATGGATATCTATCATGCTCAGCTTAGATACATATGAATCCAATAGAGATCTGGCTAAGAGCTTGGTAAAGATATCAGCAATCCGCTCCTCAGATGTGGTTGACGTGGTATAAAGCAACCACTTTTGAATGATATTTCTGATGTAGTGGCAATCAACTTCAACATGTTTCGTCCTCTAATGAAATGCTGGGTTGTTGGCAATAAAGGTGACTGCTCTATTATCACATCTCATCTCCATCAGGCTAGAAAATTATATCTGCAAGTCAGTAAGTAGGGATCTAATCCACATCATCTTTGCAGTAATCTGAGCCATGGCCCTGTACTTAGACTAGGCACTAGATGTTGCAACTGTGACATGTTTTTTGCTTCTCCATGTAATCAAACTTCCTACTAGAAAGGTGCAGAACCAAGTAGTGGATTTGAGATCCACATGAAATTCAGCATAGTCCGCATTAGAGTATCCAATCAAAGTCATGGAAGACTCCTTGGAAAAGAGAAGACCCTTCCCAGGAGCCTTCTTGATATATCTGAGCACCATCAATGATGCATCTCAGTGCTGGTGTGTTTTCCGCATTAGAGTATCCAATCAAAGTCATGGAAGACTCCTTGGAAAAGAGAAGACCCTTCCCAGGAGCCTTCTTGATATATCTGAGCACCATCAATGATGTATCTCAGTGCTGGTGTGTTGGCTTGACCATGAACTGACTCAGTCTCCCTACTGCAAAGGAGATGTCTGGCCTTGTAATAGTGAGGTATAGCAACTTACCCACAAGCTTCCTGTATTGCCTGCTATCCACCAACTGTACATCCTCATCATATAGTGACATCTTGGAGTTCATAGGAATATTGGCCTCCTTGGCCCTAAGCATACCAATCTCCTGCAAGATGTCCAAAGCATATTTCCTCTGGGATAGGACCACACCCTTTTTGCTGCGAACAACCTGAATACCAAGAAAGTACTGTAGAGCTCCCAAGTCCTTCATGACAAACTGCTCTGCTAGGATGCGCTTAATCTCAGCAATACCTTGCTCATCATCTCCTGTGACAAACAAGTCATCAACAAACAAGAAGCATCACTGTATCTCATCCAGTCCTCCTGACAAAAAGAGAAAAGTCGACTGTTGACCTCCCTGAATCCAGCTGCCTCTACAACCTGTGATAGTCTCTAGAACCAGATTCTGGGACTCTACTTAAGGCTATAGATAACCTTCTGTAGTTGGCAAACACACTCCTCCTGAGCCTCAAAACCAGGTGACTGCTGCATATAGACTTCCTCTTAGAGATCCCCATAGAGGAAGGCACTTTTCACATCCAGCTGATGTAAAATTCAATCTAACTGAACTGCCACTGCAACCAGCACTCGTACAGTAGGGAGTCTAGCAACTGGTGAAAATGTGTCAAAGAAGTTCACTCCATAAGTTTGGGTGAACCCCTTCGCGATGAGACGTGCTTTGTATCTAGCAACACCACCATCTGGGTTGAACTTCATAGTGAATATCCATCGACAGCCAACAAGGGTAGCACCGGCAGGAAGTAGAGTGAGCTCCCAGGTCCCATGGCCTCTAAGAGCTACCATCTCATCCTCTATGGCTGCCCGTCATTTTGGATCAAGCATGGCCTCATGATGAGTAGCTGGAATCTAAGTAGTAGCTAAGGCCTGAGTAAATCCAGCAAACTCGGGGGCTAAGCCATCAATAGCAAGTGCCATAGCCATGTGATAAGTAGTGCAGGTCCGTGGCCACCTTCGAATGGCTATCGGAAGACCAAGATCATCACCCGCCACATTATCGGTCTTATCCCTATGATCATCACATGGCAAACATGTGTTAGTGTCTAAAGGACTCACTTGAGAAGCTGATGGTGAAGGCGAGGATGGGGGTTCCTGATAAGTAGTATGAGGGCAGACATACATCTGAAGTGGCTTAGTCAGCCGAAGAAAGGGATGCGTAGCATGAGGTAGTGGTGGTGGTGCAGTAGGGACATGGATTTCAGGGAAACTCCCAAAGTGAATCAGGGTATATGGCATAGGTGCCATATCACCCTCAAGAGACATCTCAGCAGCAGTCATAGAAAAGAAAGGTATTGCCTCATGAAATGTAACATCCGCAAAAACATAGTGCCGAGACGTAAGCAGATCAAAACACGATGCCCTTTTTGTGTCCGGGTATACCTATGAAAGACACACTTAATTGCTCTCGGTGTTAGTTTATCATAATCTGATCTTAACAGATGGGCAAAGGCAACACAACCAAAAATCCGAGGGGTGGTGTGAAATAGGGGTCGATCAGGATACATAACCTGCAAAAGAATCTGTTCATGTAATGCAGCATTAGCCACCCGATTAATCGAAAGCATGCAGTCAAAACAGCGTCACCCCAGTAAAAAGAGGGGATCGAATGGTGAATTAACAATGTATGAGCAACATTAAGAATATAGCGATGTTTCCTGTGAGAGGTATGAGGGCACGAGGTCTCATGGATAATGCTACAACTAGAAAAGAAACTGTGCAAACGCATTATGCAAAACTCCAAGGCATTATCAAAACGAAAACACTTCATGAAACAAAAATGCTGTGTTTTTATTTCTTTAACAAAGTTCTCAATGATTTGTCCCACATAAGACAATCCAAGAAACTTGAGAAAAATCAACTAAAACAAGATAATATCTATTCCTAAGTCAATCAACAGTACGACTGGGATTCTAAACATCTATATGTATCAAATCAAATGTACCAACAGATGAAACATAAGTGGAACTGGAAAAGCTAGCCCTGTGGTGCTTACCAAGTTGACAAGCATCACAGGTGAGAGCAGTAGTGGAGGGTATGTGCAGAACACGTCTGAGGTGATCAATAGGTAGGTCGCTAAGATGGTGGTGTCACTAGAGTGGAGATCCAATAGAAGCAAGGCCCTGGGTAGCAGAAGCAGCAATAGTAGTACAGCTCAGACAATACACCCCATGTTCGTCATGCCCTCCACTAACCGTCTTCCCAATGAATTTGTCCTGCAAGACATAAGAAGATGTATCAAAAATAGCTCAGCAGTTTAAGTCTCTAGTAATACTACTAACAGAAAGTAAACTCAAAGGAAAATCATGTATATAAAAGACGTTTGTCAGTCTCAAAGTAGGAGATAAAGACATATCTCCCTTGTCAATGAGTGGCGAATGTCTCTCATCTGCCACTTGCACTGTCCTGGCTGGTGTAACTAGCGATAATTAAGAAAACGAGCCTCTGTCGCCACATATGTGCTTGGATACACTAGAATCAATCAATTAATCACCAGAAGACAAGAGTGACGACATACCAGTTCAGGTGCCTCAGAAAAGGTGGCAATAGCGGAAGTGTCTGGAGTTTGAGAAGAAGATGGTTGAGTCAATCGAGCAATCTGTTGCTGCAAGCTCTCAATCTTTGTACTCAAGGAACTAACATTTGAACTGGGGAGGACTGCATCAGAGATCTCTATTGCCTGATTGGCCACAGGTAGCCTACCATGCTTTTGCCAGCATGTAGCCTCAGAGTGACCAAGTCTGCCACAATAGGTACACGGAGTCCTAGTGCATGTACCAGAAGAGCGTCCACGTCCACAACCACATGCAGGAAAGGGAGTACCCTTGCTACGTCTAGGGATCGTGACCAGTGCGAATGTCTGAGTACTAGAGTCAGGAGTAGGAGTGCATACTGCAACCCTGCTGATTCTGCTATAAGCTTCCTCCAGGGTAGGAAGTTCAAGTGAGGTGAGGATCCAATCTCTAGCTGCAGTATACTCGGGCCCCAAGCTTGCCAAGAAAAGAGAGACGGCCAATTATCCCCGAAAATCCCTCCAGGAATCATAGGCACACCTTGGCAGATAAGAGTGATGCCTCTCCAGCATTCCCTTCAAGAGGGAATAGTATTGTAACAAAGTGTGCCCTTTCTGATGCAAGTAGAAAAGGTCGTGGAAGACTAGAAAGACCCGTGCAAAGTTCTTGGCATGAGAGTAGGTCTTACGCAATGATTCCCACATCTTCTTTGCGGTGTCATAATACATGATCTCATCCCCTATACGGGGAATAACAGTTGCATAAGCCACGCAGAGACCATGGCATTGTCTCTGTCCCAGGTGACGTTGGCAACAGTCTTGCTCTTAGGCTCCGGATCTGTAAGGATGTGGCTCTTCCCATAACCCTTGACATTCATGAGGAAAGTTTGAAACCACCATGGGTAGTTGGTCTTGTCCAACTTGTCGATAGAACCAAAAAATGGATTCTTCAGTACCCCAGTGCCTAAAGAAGTGCCCAAATTCACCTCGAATTGATCATCTGAATCCATCCTTACAATCTTGGAGCCGCAATTAGACTTCTATATCGAAGAGGTCATCAATCAAGTCTGAAATCTAAAAAATCAAATCGGCATCTTCATAAAAAATCCCCTTGAACAAGCTCTGGCCTAGCCCAAGTGTGGGGAGACCACCTGAGAAGGTCCCACCGGCCTTGGCGAAACCCTAGGCCGCATTGGTGGTGCCCTAAGTAGAGCTGTCGACGTTAGCGACGCCCTGCGCCACCCTGGTGGTGCTGCCAATGTTTGAGGTGGCCCTAGGCGGAGCCTTAGAGGCCTGTAGCAATGCTGAGAACCTTGAGGTAGAGGTGGCTTGCTACAGTAGTGCTACAACGGAGGTGGAAGGCATGGGTGACGTTGTCGGAGGTCCACCCAAGGTAGCGCATGCTTGGGGAGGTCGGACGATGACCTCCTTAGGCAGCACGACCGGCGGCGGTGCCCAATGGGGCTCGCCAACAGCGGCGAGGGCTCGATCTGGGATCAGCAGAGGCCGGTGGTCGCCTGTGGAGGCTCCTTTGGGTGCCTCCAATGGATCTTAGGATTTTGGTGGACAAGATATGGAGGCTTGTGAGGGTGGGAGACCTGAGCGTCGATCTAGGATCGTCACTCTGATACCAAATTGGTTGAAATAATTCAATTATCATTAGAAACCCTAGGGCTCTCTTATGTAAAGAAAGACCGAAAGGGTGGAAGTACTTAAAAGCCCCTGAGGAGCAAACCAAACGCAATAGCCATACAACAACGAAAAATAGAAATAGAAAATATATGCTAACACATTACTGAGAAAGGGCTCCTATCCCACAACAAAGAATCAGGAACGACGTCCCTTGGCTTGGGTCACCAATCCTTAATAAGTATAATTGTTCGTTGAGATAGAACTATAGCTATTACTTTAGTTACTGTTCATTTATTATTTTTTTAAACTTTTGTTCGGCACTTTTTCCTTTTCGCCCTCTCTTTCTCTCCAGTTCTCTCTCTCTCATCTCTTTTTTTTTTATTTTTCTTTTATTTCATTTTCCTTACACACTGTTTATCACGTACGTCCATTTTGAATTCCGTCTTCACCATCGACTTTCTCGTCTTGTGCTCTTTCATTAGAGACAAATATTGAGTATGTTTCTGCGAGAGTATGAAATAATATATATACAAAACCAAGCTATATAAATACAATCTAAGACATCGATTGGAAATCAAAATACATTAGGCAATGCATTTCACAATGAGCGTTGTGTTTTTCTTTCAAACACACAGATTTAAAATAAAAACGCACTAGTGTTTTTTTTTTAGTTGGGATATTTATTTACTTTTTCCAGTCTCCAATAAACTCAATATTCTATAACCCACAGACATTCCCCAACCTTCTATAGGCTTCACGAATGGAGAAATCACCCTCTTCCTAGAAATAAGCATCCCCACTATCCTCCAACTAAAAGTCCTCAACTCTAGCAAAAGAGTTCGAAACTCCCCTATCCTCTAGTTCGATAGGTTTCCCACAAATGTGGGGCACCAGCCATTCTCCCAAACATTAGCCACCAAAGCCCCCTAGTCACAGCGAGCGCATATAGTTTGGGATACCAGTCACACAATCTCACATGTCTCATTCGATCATCTAGTCAAAACCAGAACAAGCTACCAGAACCAAGCACAAGCGTAAAAAAATCCTGCATCCAAGGTGCCACTATAGAAAGACCTCTAAAAAAGTCGGAGGCACCGGTGGAGACAACAGGTCCCACCGTATCGGGCCACCATAACTTGTCTAGAAGATCTTCCTTACAAGACTATCTTAATTCCCAATCAACCTACCAATCCACTTTGTTACGAAACTGTCATTCACTCTTTCCACCTCCCTAACCCCTGAGCCCCCTTCCTTCACAAGCTTGCACACTTCCTCCCAGGCTACCATCCTCGCCCCCTTCCCACCTACTCCACAGTTCATCCAAAAGGAATTCCTCATCAAGCCTAGAAATTTTTTTTTTGTCTTATGAGGCATCTTCAATATAGAGACAAAATATGAGAGCATGGATAACAACACTGCCTTGAGTATCACCAATCTCCATCCTTCAGAGAGAATCTTGGACACCCACCCCATCAAACTTCCCTCTATCTTCTCCACCAAAGGGGTTCAGTTGTATGCAGCAATCTTCCTATCTATCAGGGGAAAGCCTAGGTAGGAAATGGCGAAAGCTCCCACCCATGTGTCCAGTGCCCAACTACATCCGGTGGCCTCATCAGCCGACATATGGAAAGGGACAAATGTTGACTTCGAGTAGTTTATTTGCAGCCTAGATGCCTCCCCAAAAAGCTCCAGCAAAATACACATCCTCCTCGCCTCTGTCTCAGAGCCCTTCACAAAAAATAGCGTGTTATTTGCATACTGAAGCACTGGTATCACAACCCTAGCATCCAAAGAGAATCCTCTTATGAGGTTCCCCTCACATACTCTAACTGACGACCTCGCCAAAGCATCCACCACCAAGACAAAAAGAATTGGTGCCAAAGGGCAGCCTTACTTGACACCTCTCCTCGACTAGATCCAGCCACCTGCTGGATTCCCATTGATAAAAAATATAAAAGGTGTTATCATGATACATCGCTTCATCCATACAATCCAAACTGGTGAAAAGCCTCTTTTTTATCAAGGATGCCCAAAGAAACAACCACTGGATCGAGTCGTACACCTTCCTAAAATCAACCTTCCACAAAAAAGCCATCTTCTCCCTTCTCCAATGTGCGAAGATTTCTGACGCTATGACAAAACCATCCAAAATGTTCCTACTTGGGACAAAGGCCATTAGCAAATGAGAGACCACCCTTGCTAGCACCCGCAATCTATTCGACAAGACCTTTCCCACAATCAAATAGATGGCGTTGGATAGGGTAATGGGTCTAAAATCATCAATGGTCTTCGCTCTCTACTTCAGTAGCAAAAACATAAAGAACTTGTTGAGCTTGTTGAAGCCAAGGTTTCCCTCTTTGAACTCCACTAACACCTGCATGACATCCTCCTTAAGAATCCAAAACTCCTTATAAAAATATACCGAGAAGCCATTAGGGCTAGGGCAACCATCTGCATTCAACCCCCATGCCACCTCTTGTACCTCATCCTCTGTGAAAGGCCTTGCTAAGCCCCTCGCCTGATCCTCATTGGTTCCTAGCAGGCTTGACCCCAACCATCTCCACCTCCCACCCAGCCTCTTGTGAAATATCTGTAGAAATCAATTGCAGCTTTGCTAATCGCATCCCTACCAGTGACCTCCGTACCATTCACTGATAGCCTATCAATCCAATTCCTTCACTACCTCTGTGAAGCCACCATATGGAAAAAGCGTGTATTGGAATCCCCCTTTTTAAGCCACTTTTATCTAGACCTCATCTTCCACTTCACTTCAATCTTCCAATCCTCCTCCTGGACAACCTACAGGTGCACCGCTCTAGCCGCCCTGTCTTTCTTAGATAGGAGCCCAAGATCTACCCTGTCCAACCTTGAAATCACTCCCAATGCCTCATTTTTCTTCCTATTTCATTTCCCAATGCCTCCCAAAGCTTGGCCTCATGGATCTCCATTTCTCCTTTATCTTTCCCTTGACCCCTGTTGATACCTCAATTGTAATGTACCAAAATTATGTTATATGTCAACTGACCTTTCATGACTCAATTGTGACTCATGGAAAAAAAAAGAGCTATCTCTAGAGCCTCTTATGTATTTTCATTTTCTTGACTCTAGAACTTTTATACAGAGCCTCAAATGTTTTCTCGTAAAAATGTGAATTATCTTAAAACCCTAGTTTAAGACTTTTTGATCGACCAATTTCATAAAATGATCGACTAAACATCATTGATCGACCAAAGACTTTACTTAATAGAGCAAATCAAGTTATATTAGGAAGTTCATAATAGACAGATTAATCGATCAAAAATATAAGTTAATTGATCAATAAGTAATCGATCAATCAAGTTGATTAACCGACCAAAATAATTTTTGATCGACCAATATAGTAATTTTGATCGATCAATTGTGTTTGAATAACTTCCAAATCTGGCCAAATTTCTAGTATAACTAGAGGTCCTTGGCAGCACAACTAAAAGCAATACTCTTTAGAAAAAGTGCTATCTTTGAAGTGCTTCTACGCACCTCCTTCCACGCTTTTCAAGCACTCCATTCAAAAGACTACGAAAAATCTCGGTTTGATTTTCCTTTTGAGGTTCCTAAGGATTATATTGTTTATATATTTTCTCTTAGTTTGATTTGGGTCCCAAGTTGTTTTGGGAGACTTGTACTTATCTTCAGGTATTAAAGAGAAGGATCATTGTAAGAGGTTGTGTCACACTCGTTCAAGAGGTACAAAGTATTAGTGGATTGACTAGTATCGCCTAGTCAGAAAAATCCTAAGCTGGGAGGCTTAGGTAGCAGTTTCACCCGAAAGGATTTCCACTATAAATCAAGGTGCACATGTGATTGTTCATTTGTGATGTGAAATTTCTTTACTCTATTTTTTAACTTGCCATCTATACTATGCACCCCTACCCTCTAGTATAGTCTTTAGATCCATAAGGCCATCAACCCCATCCTCTATTAGCCAAGCCCTATCAAATTTGAAGTAGGTCCCACACTATCTTCCTTTGACATCCACATTAGCGGCATATGATATTAGAACCTCTCCAATCTCCATAGGTTTCACTTTTGGCAAAGGGAAAGCCTCTGCCAGCTCCATCGAGTAGAAGAATCTGTCTAATTTGGACCTTTGCCCCCAGAGCTCCTCTAAGTGAAGGCACAGGAGTTCAGACACATGTCCAACAAGCCATGCATAGCAATGAACTCCGAGAACTCTGAACCATGGTCTCTTCCCCTTCTTCCACCTGGCCTGTCATCTGTTGTAGTGTTAGGTTGAAATCTCCGCTAATCAGCCAGGGACAACCTTGAAATCTCATAGCCACCTACCCCAATTCTGCCCACAACTCGTGCCTAGATGTATCATCATTCGGATCATATATTGCTAAGAACACACAGTAGAAATTGTTGCAACGTCTCCTCAACTGAACATACACCATGAAGGATCCCAGTGAAGAGTCAACCAGAGAATATACATCATCCTTCCATCCCACTACCACTCCATCAGAGCACCCAACAACATCTAGAGCCGCAAACTCCCCACAAACTCCACCTCCTATCTCCCTCCAAGCCTACTATTCACATCGTTCCAGCTTGGTTTCCTGGAATAGCACAACCTTAGGTCCCCTACAGCTGCAGGTAGCCTCTCAGCGCTGCCCTCCTTAAGGGGTCGTTAAAACCCCTGACATTCCATGTTAGAACCTTAGTCAAGGGAAATTAAAAAGCCCCCCTCCCCCCCCCATACACACATACGTGCGCTTGAACCCTGTCGCCTCTGCAACAAGGTTAGTCTCCGTGGCCTTTAGAGCAACGTCTCCCCCACTTACCACGGTAGCAGCCACAACCTCCCCCTCGGCCATCCCATTGCCTTCTCTTAGCCCTTCTATATGGGCTACAAAGCCATCGGCTCCCTTCAGGTCAGCCCCCCCACTAAGCCCAACTCCACCTCCTTCGAAAACCCCCTCCACCGAGTCATTCAAACCCCCATCTCTCCTGGCTGTCATTGTCTCCCCTATCGCAAGCTTCCCACCAGCATCCATTAGTATGTTGCCACCGCCATCCACGCACTGGTCTCCACCACGCAAGCTTCAACCAATCTCCATCGCCCCCAGCTCTCCTCCCCACGTCCTGCTCGGACGAAGCTTAGGGGCCAAGAGGAGATCCCTCACCATCCCTTTCGCCCACCAAAATGCAAACTCGTGCCTTAGGTGCCATAAACCATCCTGATAGTCCACCCTTGCTCCGAAGATGGGCCCAAGCCCCGATCCAAAACAAGTGTGCCTGGGTCCGTATAGCATCTCGCCATCTCAGATCCATGGGTCGATCCGGATCCAAGACACCCATCCGAGTTTGTCTCCTCCACTTCCACAAAAGGTGGCTTCGCATTTGATTGTGAATCCACCAAATCCCCACCTCTGCAGTTCATGCCAATCAAAAGCTTGTCATCCACAGCACGATCGTTGGGGAGCGCAACCGACGTTGCCGACCCCGCACCAGCTCCACGATCAACACCTCATCCCTTATAGTGTTGCTAGTCTGAATAGTCTGAACCACTGGTTGTACCACATTGAATCTGAACTAGAGCTTTTCTAGCTCGATGTCAGGTCCAGTTAATTTAAATCTTGCCCAAAACATTGAAAAAATCGGGGAGAAATAAATTTCTAAAAGCTAAAAAATCATCCCTACCTATAACTTGCATAAAACTGATCAATATTAAAATATAAGGCTCAATCCAGCAAAAGCCAAACAGAACCATATACAAAAATCATGATATATATTAATAGTGCACAGATGGACAAGCTCAATGGGATTATAAGGCCATCCAAATGATTAGATGAAGACCACAATAGAGCTTCAGTATGCTAAGCTAATTGACAAAGGCTGTATAGCAGCACAATATGTTAATGACCAGTCTTGATTTTTGCAGCCAGTGCAAACTACAAAGAAGAATAGTGATGATGTAGGAGTTCATCTTATTTTTGTGAAGAAAAACATGTAAAGTGCATTTATCTGCTTGGACTATTTTCCTCCAAATATTAGTAAAAGCAATATATTGATAACTTGATAGAAGCAGAAAACATGTGCAAGTCTTCCGCAACTCCATATATACATATCCGTTCCAAATGTATCTTTCAGGGGGGAAATATTATATAAAACAACTCATTCTGTCAGTCCCCAAACCAAAATATTTCTTTCCGCAACTAGACTGCCTTGAAGCATTAAACAACATTAAGCATGAAGACAAAATGGACCGAAGTTAAAAAAATCCTCACTTACACAGAAACAAACACTAAGCTCAAAGTAGTTTACCTTGACTTCAACACAAGCCATTGGGACCTTACGAAAAATATCTCGTAAACTCCGTCGCACTTCAATTTGAAGTTGTTGGCCTTCCTCTATCATTGGCTCACCAATTTCACCATTCACCCCAACAGCCAAATTAATCCCACGCATCTAAGAATTTTTTCAGAATAAAAAATGCTTAAGAAGAATGAAGAGTGCAAGTAAATCTTACATACAATCCTCACAAAAACAAAAGGGTTCTCAAAAAACTAGAAAATCAACAAATCATGAATGTTACTACGAAAATGAGATTGTTAAGTGCATTCGGAATGGCTGCACAAGCATTCCATCACCTGAGAAAGCCTTGTAACTAAAAGTATATATTAATTCAAGTTTTAAAACCAAACAGTGGCTTGCTTGCTCCCAATTTGAGAAGTCACAGAGCAAATTAGGCATGTTTATATATATATATATATATGCCCAAACAGAAACAGAGTGTTGAGTGATATGTATTAATAAGATATTTAGGTTAATGGATCTTGAGTGTGGATCGGCTGTCCTGTTTCACCTTTTTCTTTTACTCTTGGTGAAGATAACCCTAATGACTAGTGGGCTCTAGGGCGTGTGCTCCCATGGATTTTCGCACAATTTGAAGGGTTTTCAACGTAAAACCATGTTTTATAAGTGAGTGACTTTGTGTGCTTGTTTCTGCAGGGGCCTTTATGCTTCTGTGGTGCTACACAGATCAACAAAATCAGACATCTTGTAAACAAGAAAATTGTATGAAATTGCAAAAATCCAAATGTGCACAGAAGATGGACTCCCTTCAGGAGTTACCTCTGCATGCAGAATATCTAGATGCACAGCAGAAGGATCTTTCTCCTCACCATGCCATCTAAGGGAGTTTGTTATCTGAAGCTTCCCCAGATCGAACTGCATAAAACTGTGGGGGCATACAAACATAAAGTTACTATCTATTAAAATAACACCTGAATCAATGCACTTACAACTAGAAAAACACCATCTATTGGCTAAAATGAAAAGTTTTTCCTGTAGTCATGAGTATGATAGCCCACTTATTTTCACAAGCACCATAGCCTACAAATGCAGTACACACCAACATAAATCTCAAAATAAACTCAAAATGAAATAGAAAAAAGCCAACAAGAAGCATAATTGATATCAAGAGCTTGGGCATCCAATTACTGGCACACCTAGTGCCCAGATCCAGTGCCATTAGGAGTTCCTTTTAGATAACAAAGAAGCATAACTAAAAGCCAAAGTTAAATCCAAACCCTATGATACTGCCAGATAGTTCAAGAAAGTCAAGCCCAGGACCTTTCAGCAGTGATGATTTTATAGTACCTAATAATTCCAAGTAATTCTCCATATGATATCCTTGATGATTATTCCATGTCATGTTTTATTTTCAGAGAAAAAATTCCCCATGTTTTGCGTCATGCTTTTGCTAAACGATTGCCTAGACGTAGACCATGATATGTTCCAAATACATGATTCAAAAATCTGTCCAAATAGCTAGTTGGAATTGCCCACCCCAACCACCACATTTTTTCAAGAATTATATACCAATGTGCCTAGCAAACATATACCCAATCTAGCACCAATGGTTTTTCTTGCCTTTTTTTCTTTGAAAAGAGCACCGATGGGTTATGAGAGATATGAACTTCCTTTCAGTTATATCGAAGACTTGAACAAATCCACTGATTCAGTAAGCACACTCCCACAACTTCCAACCTTTGGTATAGAGAGGGAGAAGATGAGTGGAGAGGGTGAAGGCGAGAGAAGTGGGAAGTATGGCCATGACAATGGGTGGGTGCTGGTCTTTGGGAGACAGATATACTGACAGAGGCGACATGGTGACAGACCTCCATTGGGTTTTGTTTATCAGGTTCATTGTTATCACTGCAGGGAGGTTGGGCACTTTGCAAAATTGTGTTGCAACCCTGTCAAATGTCTACTTTGTGGTGGGTTGGATCAATAGCGCTTAACATGCCCAAGAAGGATTTATTCTACTCCTGCATCAGTTTCTAAGTTGGAAGTGGAGGTGCAGTGGCCCTTCACAATTGAAAACAATGTTGGCTTACTGGCAGGATGTTAGGTAGTCAGTTTGGATGAGTTGCAGGCTGCCATGCAGGGTTTTTAACAAGAAACTTGTTGAGAGAATTGTGTAAGTGATCATTTAGTACCACATCGTCTATTGCGAGAATGAAAAGTGTGTGGTGGCCTATGAATAAGCATATACTTCTCACTTGTTTCTTTGAGAAGAATAAACAAATACACACGCCCATAAGGCACTTCCCCCGTGGTTCTCTCCCCGCTCTTCGTGAGTGGGGTTTTCACGTAAACTCAAGTGTTATTTCTTGTTTACGCTTTAATATTTTGTTAATTTGCTTCCACTTATCATATTTTTCAACGTGATATCAGAGCAAGTTGGTTCGTGGGTTATCATTTTCGTTCTTAAGATTATCACGTTTATCTTTCTCATTCTTGGAAGTTTTGTTTTGCCCCATGATCGTTTGAAGAGGAGCACGTGAGAGTTGAAGAAGTGCCTCTATGGCTTGTTGGATTTGTGAACTCTTAACACAAAAGGAGACGTGAAGTTGGTGCTTCACCATGCTGAACCGAGGAGCATAGGAGGTTGAAGTAGATCTTGGAAGGCATTTGAGCAGTCGAACGAGGTGCTACGATGAGATGGAGAGCTTCTCCATATTCTGTGATCACTAGAGGTGGCATGCAAGGTCGTGACAATGCAGCAAGTGGTGGTATAAGGGGGCAACTAGGGGCACCCGCTACATTGCTGCTCCTGTCACGAGGTAGCGAGGTGGTGAGGCACACATGAGACCGCAAGTCGAAGCAGTGGTGGTGTGGATCTTACATCAGGAGGATGCAAGGAGCGGAGGAGCTGAATGGAGGCAATGCAGCATCTATCTCGAGAGAGGTAGCATGCATTAGGTTCATAAGAACCCTAAGGAGAAGAAATGAAAGGTATCTATAGGTATTAGTCCTTTTCTGCCCTTTGGTTTTACATTTATTTGCGATGCAAAGGAAAAGAGTGAGAAGGAAAGCAAGGGAGCAAGAATAAAACGAGAAGACTGTAGTAAAAAAACAGGCAAAAAGAAGAAAAGGGAAAAGAGAAGAAAAAAAAGATAGGAAAATAAAAAAATGAGAGTAAGATATTAAAAAGAGAAGAAAAATATCAAAATTAAAAAAAAATAAAAAAGGAAAGAATAAATGGTAAAAAAATGATGATTATGTTTAAGAGACGAGAGGAAGAAGTTCTTCTCTAGCCTTATTATTTCTTCTCTATGTTATTTTCTTCTCCCATAAAGTACAACAGAAAGGGGAAATGTGAGTCCTATTATAGTCATCCCCCATTTAGAAGTCTCTTTGTTTGAGGTCACCACATGGAAAACCATAACATCAGAAGGTATAGAGTTTCGATGTCTCTAGAGGAGGGAGATCCAGTTTCGAGGTCCTCAAAGGAAGGGCCCATGTCAAGTTTCTATGTAGAAGGTCCAGTTTCGTGGACTCTAACGGGGAGATCTAGTTTCAGGGTCTTCAAAGGAAGGCCCATGATAGGGATATTGAATAAGGAGCCACCAGCACCATTCGAGGTCTCTAAAGGAAAGGCCCATGTCTACTAACAACAACAATTTGTCATCAAGTTCTAGCCTTGCTAATGTGCTGTCATCAACATACCTGCCTACAGGCATGAACAAGAGTGTAGTTGTTGTCTGTAGAGGAGAGGCAGTTGTACCAGTTGCGAGTTTTGTTTGCTTTGTTGCATAGAGGGGTTTCTTTGTGCTACAAACTGAGCATTCCCTACTCTAGCTTGAGGAGTGTTGAGAGAATTGTGTGTAAGTGGACATTTCGTATCACATCATCTATTGTGGGAATGTAAAGTGTGTAGTGGCCTATAAATAGGCATGTACTCCTCACTCTTTTTTTTGAGAAGAATAAATAAATACATACGCCCATAGGGCGCTTCTCTCATAATTTTCTCCCCGCTCTTCGTGATTAGGGTTTCCACGTAAACCCATGCTATTGATATCTTCTTACGTTTTCACTTATCTATATTTTATAACATGGTATCTTGGTAATTTGCTTCTGCTTGTCATATTTTTCAACTAAATTCTTTTTTTTCGATGGCCTGAATAAAAGGTGTGAAGTTCTTACAGGTTTGGTTGACGATTTTCTCTATGATTGTGAGGTAGCGACATGCTTCAGAGTTTGATGGAGCCCTGTCAAGGCAAGTGTTGGAGAGACCCATTGTTTGGACAAGGGTTTTCGACACCAATCTAAAGCTGCAGTGCTTAAGGTTGTCGAGGAGGTGGTTTCTTCTTCAGAGTGGTTTAGGCAATGTAAGGATCTATCTCTTTGGAGTAGGGATGGGTGGTAGTGCAAGTTTAGTTGAAGGTGGAGGGATCTTTACAGAAGAAGGTTCTTTATTATCAGCATGCATGTAACTTGGTGGTTTCAGTGTAGCCAATATCATCTATTTGCCACATAATGCCACCTTCCAATGTCCTTGCTAGCCAAAGTTAGAGAGGGCGACATTATGGTCGAAAGGGGTGGTTGCACCACTGGATCAAGCAGTTGCATCTCAGAATAGAGTGGTTTCTCTCCGGGATTGCTGCCAAGATTCCTGAGTGTAATGGTTGTTGTGCAACTATGGAAGACTAAATAATCAACTGCAATTGCTCTCTCATGTGACCATAGAGGGTCTCTTGAGTTAAGATGCACTCCGCATGTGTCCACATTACTTCGGAAGGAACTACACAACACCAATGGGTTCGCCTGTTGAAAGGTCTGCCACCACCATTCATTAACCTTCAAATGAGGTGATGGCTCTTCGAACATCTATCTTTGCCATCAACAAGCAAGAAATGGTTTTCATCTTTGCAATGGAAGGCTTCACCAACCTTTATGCCACCATTGTTGAAGCATCCATCTCCTCTGGTGATTGTGGTTTCCCTTCTGCACCCCTCAATTGTACAATGTTCTTGGCAAAAGAGGCATACTAGTGGGATTGCTGTTGTTGCTTCGGCTCCAAGATTGGCGAAGACTTAGGGGTCGCTTCCTCTACAAGGGTCGTGTCCCAAAGCCCAAGCTTGGTTTCTTGTGCAAGTTGCTACAACTGGCGATTATGCACAAAGACCTCTTACAGGGGTAGGGAGGTTAACTTCTAATGATGAAGGTTCCTAGCTGGAACATTTGGCGGCTACGAGCTCCCTCACAACGACAGGCTCTTGGTCAATATCTTGCTAAGTGGAGGTCGCCAGTCATTTTTCTTCAAGAAACAAAGTTGGAAATTATTTCTCTAGAATATGGAATCTGGTAGGTGGTAACTGTTAGGACGGTAGAAAATAAAGCCACGTGGACAGTCACATGGCAGTTAGCAGGTCACGTGGACTGTCCACGTGGCAGTCAGCTAGGAGGGCCTTAGGGACGGCGGTCAAGGGTCAAGGGACCAATTTTGCTTAGAGTGCAAGTTTGGTTATTTTTAGTATATGTATTTTAGGAAAAATATGTTGGGATTTGATTTATTTTAGAGAGAAGATCTTTCCTTGTTTAGAGATATGATTTGTTTCTAAGTGTGGGAATATGTTCTCTCTTTAAAAGAGAGTCTTCCCTTGTATTTTGCATTTAAGCAATATTAAATTTTCCTACCACAAAAGCTCCTCTCCTCTCTCTTCTTCAACTACAACTGCCGGCCACCACAAAGGGCAGCCGACCCTCTTCCTGCTGGCCTGCACAGCCAACCCACAGGCCAACATAGCCGGCCCACCTGCAGATTGGCCTCCTCTTCCCTGCCGGCCACCTCTGCAGGTCCCTGAGGAGGCCGTCTGCCCCTCTTGCAGCAGGAGGCTGCACTCCCTATTCCACACACATGGACAGTCCCCATTGGGACTTTTCCCATGCACAAGAGCCTCCACACTCCGAACTACACCAATTCTGGACGGTAACAATGGAGAGAATTTGTTCAGCTGAGGTCAGTTGGTGTTTCTGGTGGTCAAATCCTAGTGGTCAGTTGGAATTCTAATTTGTTTTCTTCAGAAGATTCAGTATTGGCACTTATGCTCTTTTTGTGTTGCTACAAGGAAAATTCAACAGTGCCCGTCTCCTCATAGGCTCTGTTTCTCGGCCAAATAATGATAGAGGTTGTTTTATGCTAAGGTATGACCTTAAAGGTGAGCTTCGTGGAATGATTTCCCTTACTTTTTGGTGGGGATTTTAATGTCACTCTTCAATTACCTAACAGGCCGGGCAATGGGTTGGTTCATGATTATGGTGCTGAGGACTTCAGCAACTACCTTACCTAGAGCTTGATGGTTACTCTGCGTGTAACTGCCAATTCACTTGGCATAGTTCATGTGACGGAGACTCCTATTCTTAGCCTACTTATAATTGGCGGAATTGTTTCCTTTATCTGATGTTCCCATGCACTGGTCCCAATCAGATCACAGTCCTATATACTGGAGATTGAACCACCATTTAAGGTGTGGTACCTATTTAAATTTGAGAGCATCTGGTTGTTGGAGCTTTGTTTTACAGAGCTTGTGCAGGATAAGTGGTTTGTTGTTCCACCTTTGGATTCGATAGCTTGTACAATGGTTGTGAGGCTCTCTACTCTTCGTTTGTTATTACATAGCCAGTTGAGGAAGATCAAAGTGGCTCTGACAAGGAGGTCTAGAGCAATGGAGGCTACTTCTTTTTCTTTTTTTTTGAAAATGGCTTTGGAGGCTATTTCTCAGTTGGATCAGGTAGAACAATCCAGAGTTTTATCCCCTTGCGAAACGGAGGTAAAGGTGAGGCATCAAGTTGTGGTTTAAAAGGAGGAAAGGAAGAAATACTTAGAGGTAACGATCCAGATAGAAGTGGGTTCGAGAAGGGGATGCTAATAATAAGTATTTTGTTGAGTTATACAAATTGGTTTGGGTCTTCGTAGTATTTTTTTATTTGTTCAAGGGTGTGTAGCATTATTTTTTCCTTTGTACCTCACTATATAAAGGTACCTAGGCCTCCATAAAATAAACAATTGATTTATTGGTCCCATCCTAACATGGTATCAAGTAGCAGTCCTAGACAGGTGCCTGAGTACCCCACCAAACCCTAGCCTCCAACCCTCCACCGAAATCCTATCTCCCGTCTTATCCGATGCCACCTACCCCATTAGTGTCCCTCCGACAAGGCTCACCACCTCTAATGGCCCCTTTCCTCTCCAACGCCAACGCTGGGACCTTTGGGGAGTCTTCAGTGCCACAACCTCTCCTAATCTCCTCTCCTACACCGCAACAGAGGGTCCTCCTCCCTCCTATGCTGCCACTGGAAACTGTAAAGGGTCGCTAGCACCGCCACCACTGGCCTTCTTCTTTCTCGCCTCCTTTAGTGCCACCTGAGCCTCCTTAGGCATGCGTGGGAGGCAAACTCCCTCGGCAAGGGCGCACAACACCCTCCTTCCTCCTCATTCTTCGCTGCCAACAGCCTAGGAGGAAGAGGTTGCCCTGTTTGGGCCTCTATCATGCCCCAACAGGTGCAACTACACCCTGCATGCTCTAAAAAATATTTTTTCTGATCGGTTTTATGCTTCTTTAAGGAGCACATTGATGTAGACATATCTATTGAGGTTAAAATGCCTATTCATGCATGTTCCTAGGCTTAGATTTGCATTTCATATTATAAATATTACATAATATGCATCATTCTACATCTAGAGTAGTTGTGTATATTGTAGGTTAATTACGTCCTTATGGCCAGGAGGGAAAAAGATTTATTTCGAGACCTCGGATTGACGATCTGACCGTATGGATCTAATCAGGACGACGATCAGAGTCTAACGCCTTCGAAGTCATCTAGATCAGAATCCCGTAGCATCATATGAAGTTAGAGGAAGATCAACAGCCAGCGGGCAATGCAACACCTTTACGAGCTTTGAATGAAAAATCTGATCGTACGGATAGATCCGAAGTGACGATCACAGTTTGGCAACACGAAAATCATCTCGATCTGAACACTGTGGCACCCTCTGCAACAGAAACATGGACGGCCCAGATGGTGCCATGTGGCACCATCTAGGCCGCCCAACATTGGCCAGTAGCCACCGCCCACATCCGGATCATCCATTCTTAGCCGTTGGATCTTGATCCAACGGCTAAGAAGCCTCCTCCACCGTGTGCCCTCAACCCTCCTTCGCAACACGTGCTAGCATGGGACGTTGGTGGAGGTGTGCACTCTTAAGGGAGGGGTGCGGGTTTGAATCCCCACAGCCCCTCCCCCCCAATTCGAAATTGCCAGCACACTGGCCGAGCGCACAAGCAGCGTGCACAGTCGCAGCCGCGCACAGTGCATGTTAGCTACACACTCGCGACAAGGCACGAGGGGCACGGACGCTTGATGCGCGTGCAGCGGTGGAGCGAATCTTCAACAACAGCTTGCATGGTCTTTAGTGACGATTGCAACTGTCACTAATGCCCTATGCCCAAATTCCTCCTCTTCCTTTCACTATAAAAGGACCTATCCCCCTCAATTCTTCACCATCTCTTCCTTTCTCCTCACTACTTCCAAGGCTCTAGAAAGAGCTTGTCCCAAGCCCGGGATGCTCCTCTAGAGTAGAAATCAAACATTTCCCCACCTCTCATCCCTATTCGTGGAACATCCCGTGGCCGTCCTCTCACCTCCTTCCGGAAGAAGATCCTCGCTGCGACGACGTCCTGCCCCATCCTCCTTACTCCGCCGTCGTTCTCCCTCATCACGCTCCTCACCACCTTCTTCGGGGCGTCGTCAGAGCGAGCCGTCCTCCAAGCGATCGTCGAAGGAGATTTTTCTCACTTATCTCTATCTTTTCGCTTTTGTAGTGTAGTTTTCCCACTTTCATAGTTGTAGAAACATTTGATTAGAAATATATGATCATCTCTCTTTCTCTTTCTCTCTGCATTATTTTTGCAAGTATATAAAATTTTCATCGACCTAATCTCTTGCTTGATAAAAATACAAAAAAATTATAAAAGATAAAAATGACAACAAATAAAAACGAAATGCGAATTTTTCAAACTAAACGTTTGCCTCCCTGTATTTGACCTGGGATTGACCTTTCAAGTTTCGATTATAAATTTTTTCTGATCGATGGATTTTCTTGTGAATCGAACTACAACGATGGGTTTTCCAAACTCACTTGAGCTTAAGGAAGACGATTTTAGTGAGACAAATGGGCTCGAGGAGTATATGAACCATTTGATAACCTGATTATTGAAAATTATGATCATGTTGGGGCTAACTTGGACGATCCGAATATTGTTGATTCAATCATTAGCCCCATTGCTCAACTACACCCTGAAGAGCTGAATTATGATATTCTTGAGATCACCAGACCTAAGTCAATCATGATTGAGCCACAATTGTTGGACTTAGGTATTTTAAAGGAGATGTACAATGATTTGGCAATCTCAGAAACACAATTTAGAGGATAGGAATTTAGCAATAAAAATCTGGAAGGCTAACTCAAAGGGAAACACAATTTTGGATTTAAGGGTTTCTGTTGACCTAAAACTACCTACATTTTACCAGGACCTTTATGATATCTTTCAGGTGCAACCCAAGCTCAGAATCATTGATTATCTTTGTAAGTTGAAATCTAAAAGGACATCTGAATCTAGTGAATCAAATCTACCTTTTGTTTGACACTTTAGTCTTGGGTTGCATACTACAAAACCGCAAGCCTGGCCCGCAAGCATAATAATATTCGATTTTTAGTGATTTTCATCTAGAACCTTAGAACCACTCGACCCTGGGGCATGAGTCTGCACCACAACTTGGTCCACATCTCTGGACATCTTCTGCTGGCGGGTCTGAGGATTAATCTTTTGATTTTGATTCTAACCTGCACTTGTAAATTCTCAATTTCTTCCTTGTATGTATTTTATGCCTATCTAAAGGCATTGAACTTAGTGCATGTGTATACTCTCTTCTCTCTGCGAAGCTGACCAGATTTTCACGAAATTCAAGTGATATTCTATTTACTCCGCCATTTTCAAGTCTTTGTTTTTACAATGAGGATATTGCATCATTTAGGCATAGGGGGTGGATAATTAATTCCTGAAATAATTTTGTTAACTCCATGGACATTCTTTTATTTTTATTTTCTTCAAAAAAAAAGAATTAGGAAAAGAGAGCTTAAGCATTAGGCGCTATTAACTTTAGGAAATGATACGATATGACCTAAATACTTAGACTCTTCAGGTCTTCGGATTTAATCAGCCTGGGTGTTCACTCGAATGTAGACTTAGTCTCGAGTCCTCGCCAAGTAATTTTATTTTAATTTGGTAAATAAATTGAGGTGATAAATACACGACTTATCGACCCGCCCTCTGATTTAAGGGAACTTTAAACCTAAGCATCTACACACTATTTGCACTAACTCACTTTCCAGCAGTTTTTACGGGAATTAGGTAGTTAATAAACCGTCTAGGGTGGTATGGCTGGCAAGTTGTCGTTGGTAACAGCTCATCGGCCGGTTGTCTAGAGCCCAACCACACGACTATTCTCTTACTGCTGCCTTTAGGTAAATCTTATATCAGAGAAGCCACCTACTTAGAAAAACAGAGAAAAAGAAGAAATACTAAAAAATAAAAAGAAAAAAAAAGAACGATAAAAAAGTAGAAAAATAAAAAATAAAATAAACCACACTTCACCGCATAAGTATGGCTGGCAAGTTGCTGCAGGTAACAGCCCATTGGTCGGTTGTCCAAACCCAGCCCACAAAAATGCAGAAATAATTCTCAAAATACTTAGAGATGAAGCAGGGAAGTAGAATAAACTGGGGAGATATACACTGGGTTCGCCCTTATGTTGACCTCATAAAAACTAAAAAAATAGAGAGAAAGCTGCCGATTGTAAAGATAAACCTTTAGGCAGAAACTCTTAAGATCACCTAGGGTCGTAGAAACCTAAAATCCGTTTTAACGACCGCTCAGCACGTCTATCACATTCACAAAGATGCTTAGAACTTAAAGTTCTTTTCAAGTCTTAGGTGGGTTGAGCAGCCGAAAAAGTTGCCCCGAAACCCTAAACTCAAAAATCCAAAAAAATTAGAAAATAAGAAAAAAACAAATGTATCTTTCCTTTTCAAATAAGACGAGGACTTGGGCGGTCTACATTCTAGCAAACACCCGGGTACTGTTAAGTTTTTGTAGTTAGGACCTTAGTTGAACTTTTCTATTGTTAATAAACAACTTAGGCCTAAGCAATTAAGTCATAATTCTATTTTTATACATAGCATGTAATTTAATTTTGCTAGAGACTAGCAAAAGATAGACATCGAAGTATGATGTAGGTAGATCTATTTAAGTTAAAATACCTATTTATGCATATTCGCAGACTTAGATTTGAATTTCATGTTATAAATATTGCATAGCATGTATCGTTCTACATCTAGAGTAGTGTATATTTTAGGTTAATTACATCCCTTTTTTTGGCCAGGAGGGAAGGAGATTTATTCGAAACCTCGGATTGACGATTTGACCAAATGGATCTAATCAGGATGACGATTGGAGGCTAACGCTTTCGAAATTGTCTAGATCGAAATCCATAGCACCATATGAAGTCTGAGGAAAATAAACGGCTAGGGGGCAATGCGACATCCTAAAGGGCTTCAGATGAAAAATCTGACTATACGGATAGATCCGGAGCAACAATCGCAGTTTGGCTACATGGAAATCATCTCAATCCGAGCACTGTGGCACCTTCTGCAACAGAAAGAAGATGGATGGCCCAGATGGCACCACGTGGTGCCATCTTGGCCGCCCAACACTAGTCAGTAGCCACTGCCCACATCTGGATCATCCATTCTCAGCTGTTGGATCTTGATCCAAAGGCTAAGAAACCTCCTCCACCGCGTGCCCTCAACCCTCCGCAACACGTGCTAGCATGGAACGTTGGTCGATGTGTAAACTCTCAAGGGAGAGCTGCAGGTTCGAATCCGCGCAACGCCCCCTAAATTCGTAATTGGAGGTGCACTGGCTGGGCGCACAAGCAGCGTGCACAGCCGCAGCCGAGCGTAGCGCAACACTTGCTAGCGTACACGCGTGCAACAAGGTGCGAGGGTTACGGGTGCATGATGCACGCGCTAGCGGTGGAGCGGATCTTCAGCGACAACTTACATAGCCTTGAGTGACAATTGCAGCTGTCACTAATGCCCTATGCCCGAATTCCTCCTCTTCCTTCCACTATAAAAGGACCTACCCCTATCCATTCTTCACCATCTCTTCCTTTCTCCTTACCACCTCCAAGGCTCTAGAGAGAGCTTGTCCCAAGCCCAGGATGCTCCTCTAGAGTAAAAATCAAACATTTCCTCGCCTCTCATCCCCATTCATGGAGCATCCCGTGGCCGTCCTCTCACTTCCTTCCGAAAGAAGATTCTTGCCGCGACGACATCCTGCCCCGAACTTCCTCCGTCGTCGTTCTCCATCGTCCCACTCCTCACCACCTTCTTCGAGGCGCCGTCAGAGTGAGCTGTCCTCCAAGCGACCGTCGATGGGGATTCTTCTCACCTATCTCTATCTTTTCGCTTTTGTAATGTAGTTTTCCCGCTTTCATAGTTGTAGAAACATTTGATCAGAAATATGTGATTGTTCATCTCTCTCTCTTTCTCTCTCTGTCTCTCTACATTATTTTTGCAAGTAGATAAAATTTTCATCGACCTGATCACTTGATAAAAACACAAAAAAATTATAAAAGATCAAAACGACAAAACAAATACAAACGAAATGTGGATTTGCAAACCAAATGTTTGCCTCCCCGTGTTGACCCAGGACTCACATTTCTAGTTTCAGTTATAAATTTTATATGATCGACGGATTTTCTTACGAATCGAACTACGACAACGGGTTTTCCAAACTCAAACCTTTTCATGACAAATCTCCGCTCCATCACACGAGCTGATTTTGTTGCTAAAACGTAGTTGGAGGTTGATTCCACGAACTAAGTACACATGACAGACTAAAAGGACTCCATAAGTGACTTGATGGGAAAATTATCCACCACAAGCGCTTCCCTACACATGCAGGGGATTTCTATAAAGTTGGGTGGATCCAAATTCTTACTCTGGTCCATGTCTTTTTCCCGATTCATTGGCTCCCAACGTAAGAAATATATCCTTATCCAAGATGAACCCACTATGAAGTTTGCATATTAGGAGGCACACAGTGGATGGGTAGCCACGTGCCTCTTAAATAACATGACCCAAACAATTACAAAGCAGGTCATCGCATATGCTTCAGCAAAGAAGATGCCGGAGGTGTTACATGAAATACACTCCTACAAAAGCAACATCACTCATCTCTATCTTGTTATGGAGCTACACACACTTAAAAAGGGCTCCATGCCCTTAGCTAAGTCCTAGCCCTTAGCTAAGAATTTATGGGATGAACAAGACATACATCAGCCTATATCTTCTGATGTTGCAATCATATTAAAATAACGAGAGGTGATTTGATCTATTCTGAGTACAAGGGGTTCAAAGACCAGTTTATGATGATGGATGAGATCCCGAGACCAGCCCAGATCTATGCTCGTCTATCGAGATTGGAGACCTCTGACCCTGGAGATCGTGGTCATGGGAGACTCCTCTACCATGGCTTCCATAGGTCGTGGTCATGGGAGTCCTGCTCCTGGAGATTGAGAAGGTTGTAGCCGTGGTAGTGCCCATGGTGGTCATAATAGTGGATGAAGCACCCTTTTCTACGAGTATTGTCCCAAGAATGGTCATACTGTTGATCATTGCTGGGTGAAGCACGCTATCCTCAAGAAATGGATCCACGTGCTCACCAGGTTTCTACAAAGGATACCACTCAGGCACAAGAGGATGATAGTCATATTACACGAAGACAAAGTATGAGAGGTTTATTGCATCCAAAGGCTCCACCTCGACTGGGGCATCTATTCAGTAGTCCACAAGTACCTCTCCTATACTTGTCAAGTCCCATGCTCCAGCCTGGATTGCAGATTCAGGTGCTTCTTACATCTCCGGTGATGCTGATTTGTTTTCTTCCCTTTCGGGTTAGAGGTGCTTTCCAAGTGAAGGTAGCAGATGAAAGCTTGTCACCGGTTACAAGACGGGTATATTTCCTTGTCCCTGACTTTGCCCCTGTTTAATGTCATGCATGCTCCTAAATTTGCACTTACTTTGATATCCATTAACCAAAGTACCAGATATCTTCGATGTCGAGCTATTTTTCATGACCAACATTTCTTCCTTCAGGACCTCCAAACAATGAGGCGAATTGGACATAAGCAGAACTATCTGTGTTACCTCCACATTCTACCTCTTTCATCTGTTGCTACTATGTGCGCCACCACTGCTCTTCAGTGGCTCATTCGTCTTAACCACCTTAGTCCGCCCATGCTACATCGTCAATTTTCATATTCTTTTCGTTGTGAGACTTGTCAATTATGTAACCACCACCGATCAACCTTTTTATTCTAGAATAAGCATACTAAGTCTGTTTTTGGCTTGATTCATGTCAATGTGTGGGGCTTGTATAGGATCCATAGTCTTAGACGCTTTCAGTACCTTCTTTTGTTTTCTTTTTTTGAAAAGCAAAAAGGCAGTTATCCAAATGATAACCATCCATATTCCCATCAAACTCATCGAAACAACACCCACATCACCGGTTACAAAACGGACTCCCAAAAGACCACTTGGGAGGAAATGGACAAGAAAAAATTCTCCATATAAGGTGTGTCACGCCTAAACACCACTCCATTCCTCCCCAACCACACACCCCACAAAACCACCAACACCTTCGCTTTGTCCCTCTTAGATCGAAAGGTGCTTATCCCCTCACGAGCATTTCCCCTCTAGAACGAAAACCAAAAACTGACCATGTCTCGGTGGTCTTTCCAGTTGAAATCCAATCTTCGCCAGAGTTGCGAAACAAAAGAATGTTGGAAGAAAAGGTGTTGGATGTTCTCGTCTGCCTCACCACACAGAGAGCATCTCACATCATCCGTCTAGGCCCACCTTGCCCTTCACACCTTTGTCAGAATCCTTCCTCTCTGCAACAACCAAGAGAAAATCTTGACTTTTAGCGGACACTTGGCCAACCAAATCAGCCTGCAATCTCTGGAGAAATCATTATCCAAATTCTGTGGCAAAATCTCTATCATCCCAATTGTAAGCGTCTCTCTCGTCCTTTGGTGCCCAACCTTCCAGCTCCTGAAGCATCTACTGGAACTCCGCGAGTCTTTGATTCGAGAGACCCCCCCAAAATGTCAGGAACCATGCTTCGTCCCAACAACCACCAACCGTAGCTGTCGAATCCACCGCCCTCCCGTAGAGACGAGGGAACGCGTCACTAAGGCTCTCCCCAACCCCCTACCAATCATTAAGCCAAAACCGAAATGCCTCATACTCCACAAGGACAAGAGAGAATAGAGACCACACCTTCGATGTCACCGTCGCCAACCCTCTGAGAAAATGGGAGAACCCTGGAAGAGATTCTAGCAGTCCCTACGAGTAAAAAGAGCCATAGCACTACCAAAGGATATCAACAAAAAGTCCTTGCTCCTGTCCCACCAGCCTCGCAATCCATTTCGTGAAAAGGCTCAGATTAACCTTCCTCACATCTCTAACACCCAACCCCCCTCCCGCTGCGGCCTGCACACCTCCTCCCAAGCCACAAGCCTCGTTCCTCTTCCCGTTGTCCCCACATTGGACCAATAGAAATCTCTCATCAGCCCTATGATCTCTTTTTCTATCTGGCACAGCAGTTTGAAGACGGAGAAGAAATATGCCGAAATCGAGGACAGCATTGCCTTCACCAGAATCAGCCTCCCCCCTTTTGACAATAATCTAAAAGACTAACTTGCCAACCTCTCCATTCTCTCTAGTAGTGGAATCCAATCAAGCATCCTAAGATGACAATCAAATAATGGTAGTCCTAGGTACGACAAGGGAAGCATTCCCACCCCTATCCCAAGAGCATTAGTTACCATGTCCACTTCCTCGGTCGCCATGTTTAGTGGGATAAAGCTCAACTTTTGGTAATTAATCCATAACCCTAACACTTCCCTAAAGAGCTCCAGCAATATCCTCATCCTCCTAGCCTCCAGAGCTGACCCCTCAAAAAGAAATAAAGTATCGTTCGCATACTGTAGCACTAGAACCTCTCTCCCAGACTCAACCCTAAAACCTCTGATAAGATCCTTAGCACAAGACCTGTGAGTCACCCTTGCGAGAGCATTTGCCGTTGGCACAAAAATCACCGAAACAAATGGGCATTCATGCTTGACCCCCCTCCTGGGCTGCACCCACCCTCCCGCTAGATTCTCATTAACCAGGACCAAGAAGGATGTCGTAGTCACACACCGCCTCATCCAATCTATCCAAGTTTGAGGAAAACCACTCACCAGCGAGGTCCAGAGAAAGTCCCACTGTACGGAGTAGTAAACCTTGCTGAAATCAACCTTCCACAAGAAGGCCTTCCTTTTATCCCTTCTCCAAGTGGCAAGGGCCTCCATGGCGACCACGAAACCATCCAGGATTCCCCTCCCTGGCATGAACATCGTCTGAACAAGTGAAATCAAACCATCTAGAAGGATGCGGAGTCTATTAGACAGGACCTTCACGACAATAAGATAGACAGCATTCAACAAGGCAATAGGATGGAAGCCCTCAATTGCCTCTGCATCTTCCTTCTTAGGCAACAAGAATATATAGAACCTGTTCAACCTGTCAAAACCCCTGTTACCAGCCGCAAACTCCTCCATCATTTACATCACCTTGGACTTGACCATAGCCCAAAATTCCTTGAAGAGAACAATGGGAAGCCGTCTGGACCAGGGCACCCCTCTCCATTGAGACCCCACACCGCCTCCCTCACCTCGCTCTCCGTGAAGGCCGATGTAAGATTCAATGCCTGACCCATCGAAATACTCGCCACATCCTCCAACTTCCCCTCCTTCACCTCCCTGTAAACTCCCTGAAATAGGTTGTAGCTGCCCATCCCACCTCCTCCCTGCCAGAGAAAGACACCCCTGCCATGTACAAGCTCTCAATCCAGTTCCTCCTCCTTGCCGAGGCCACCTGGTGAAAGAACCTGGTATTGGAGTTGCCCTCACGCAACCACTTCTATCTCGATCTTGTCTTCCACTCCAGCTCCGCCTTCCTATCCTCCTCCTGTACTACCTTGGCCATTTGTACTCTGCGATCTCTATCCTCAGTAGCTACGGACTGGAGATCCTCATGCCTGTCAATCCTAGAGATTTCTGCCAAAGCCTCTACCTTCCTACTGCACCTAGACTCCCTGATCTCACTTCTGTAGACCCTCAACTGGTCCCTCAAGCTTGTCAGCATCATTACTAGCCGAATCATCGTTGGCCCCTCCACCTCCATCAAGCTCCACTTCACCAAGGACCTGAATCCTTCCTCCAACAGTCAAGACCTATCAAACTTGAAATATGTGCCATAGAACATCCCCTCGGTCTTCCACCTAAGCGGTGTACGATCCGAAAAAGGTCTTTCCATAGGAGAAACATCTGCCAACGAGTACGCCTCTGCCATCTCGATGTCGGACAAGAACTTGTCAATCTTGGATTTCTGGCCGTTAGCATTCCTCCAAGTGTAGGCACATGACACCAGGACCATGTCAAGGAAGCTATGTAAGGCCACAAACTCCACAAAGCTCTCCGATCCGGGATCCTGCCTCCCCTACCCATCAGGCCTATCATCAATCAGCAACGTGACGTTAAGGTTACCTCCAATCAACTAGGGCACCCTTTAACACCCTAATGCCACCGCCGCGAGCTCCTCCCACATCACCCTTCTAGCCTAAGCCTCGGACGGACCATAAACGCCAGTCATAGTCATTCGAGCCCCATTCGCTCTCCTAACCAGCCTGCCAAAGATCACATGATTTCCTCTGAAGTAGTCCTCCAAGGTGAACACATCCTTCTGCCATCCAACCAACTGCCCTCCTGCACGGCCAACCGCATCCAAAGCCAAAAATCCCTCCATCCAACAGCCCCCAATCTCCCCCCATAACCTTCCATCACACTCTGATAGCTTCAATTCTAGAAGCAAGACCATATCCGCCCTCCACTGCCTGATGTAACTCCCCAACGCTGACCTTGATGGATCATTAAGACCCCTAACGTTCCAAGAGAGCACACCATTCATGGGAAAACCAAAGAAACCTACCTTGCGGTCAGACGGACGCCTACGATCTCCGCTGTCCAACACACCTCCTCATCCTTTCTATTCGAGATATCAATCTCCGGACATGAAGATGGGGGTAGCCCTCCTCGACCATTGATGTAAACACGTTTATATCACATAAACTGTCTATTTTTTGCACGTTTTTAGACATAAAGTTGCATCATATATTATATATATTGCATAACATGCATCATCTTGCATTTAGGTTAGGTTGTATAAGGTTTAGGTTAATTTTCCCTTTTGTGGGCAGGTAACAGGGTGACATGTAAGCGGGGCCTCGGACTGAAGATCCAACTGTACGAATCTAATTAGGGCAACGATCGAAGTTTAACGACTCCAAGATCACCCTGATTGGACTTTCGTAGCATCAGATATAATCCGAGAAATATCAGAGATCAAGGGCTAAGATGGTGTAAATCTGTAACATCAGATGACAAATCCGACTGCACAAATGGGTTCAGATCGATGATCGCAGCCCAACGGCGTGAAAATCGATCCAATCCGACATCCGTGGCACTACTATAACTCACAGAAGATGGACGGCCAAGATTACGCAACGTGGCGCCATCCCAGCCACCCAACGCACGCCAAGGCCTCCCGCTCCACCTCTCCAAGCGAACTTCAACGCTTGATCTCGACCATTGGATGAAGATCCAATGGCCGAGATCGGCTAAGCACAAAATCATCCACGTGCCTCAAACGCACGCGTAGCGTAGTGGTTAAGGCACTACGTGAGCAACGAGCTCACGCTTGATTCGCAGCGCTGCGCTCTCCTTATTGCGCGTGAGTGCGAAATCCAACCGTTCAATCGAGCGCCAACAACACAGATCAACCGATCGGCCAGACGCGCGATTGGACGCTAAAGTTCACGACCGATCTGACGTGTGGGCGCGCGACAAAGGCCCGGGCAAGATTCATTTTAAGCCGTCCGATCACATGTTCGTGGATGTGCGTTTTGAGCACGGAAGAGGGGGCAACGCGTGCGCACGTAATTCAGTAACATGGGGCCTTTAGTGACACTTAAATTCGTCACTAAAGACCCCCATTTAATGTTTTAAGATAAAATGACCTATTTGCCCATTCAAACTTCACCTATAAATAGCCCGATCCCCACACTTTCTTCATCCCTTCCTCTCTTCTCTCACCCCCTCCATAGCTCTAAGAGCTTGTCCCAAACCCAGGATGTTCCATTAGAGTTAAAAATACAAATTTTCCCATCATCCCCTTCGTGGAGCATTCCGCGGTAGTCCTCTCACCGCCATTCGGGAAGCGGATCCCGCTACGACGTCATCTTTCCTTGTTCTCTACCATCCTTCTTTGTTCTTCGTCCTACATCTCACCACCTTTGTCTGGGCGCTCTGTTGTTGCGGTTCGTCCTCCAAGCAGCCATTAAGGAGGTTAATTTCTCTCCACTTCTTTTTACCACTTTTTAAAGTAGATTTACCGCTTTGCAGTTATAATCTTTCCAGCTTTTTAGTATAATGATTAGTTGTAGTGAACATCACTTGATAATTATGAAATCCATGTTTATTATATCTCCATTTTGTCTTTATTTGTAATATTCTCTCTCTTCTATTCATTATTATTTAAGTAGATAGCTAGTTTAGATTCAATTCGACCAGTTAATCTGCTTCGTGACAAATAAAACAAACGTGGTTTTTAATCAAACGACCGCCTCCCTGTGTTCGATCCGGAATTCTTTTCGAGTTTCGATTAAAATTTATCTGTTGATGGTTTTCTCGCAAAACAAACTACGACGAGATTTTCAAAACTCAACTTTCGTTACGTAGATTTTTCGCTACAACATTTTGGTGCCGTTGCCCAGGATCATCCAAACAACATTTTGGCGCCGTTGCCGCGGAGGCGATGCTCTTTGATTTTTCGCATTTTCCCACCTTACTTATCTTTTACTTCACTTCTCTCATTTCTTATTGTGATTGCAGGTACTCTTTCGAGATAAGCAAAAGCGATAGATTGGAATAAAGTGCTGTAGAAGAGTCTGTAAGTTCACCCCCACCTCCCACCCACTAGTTTTCATTCCACCACGTAATAACACAAACACAAATCAACCTAGTTGTTCCTATAAACCCTATGGTTAATTTTTGATTGTTTATCACCTCCACCCACCTCACCCTCCACATATAAAAGAAAAATTTAAAAAAAATCTCACAGAGGTACACAACCTCTTCTGATTTTCAAACTGAATCGATAAATCGATCTTGGGAACAGGTATACACACCCAAACACATAATCGAGTAGAAATCAGATTAAGTAACCACTTGCGTGCCTAACTAAGTGGTGCATCAGGCCAATTATTTGAGTTGTTTGAGCCGCACTACTTCAATTAAAATCAACTCATCAAGTAGATGCCATATAGATTCAACTTTTAGGGATTTACCAGGCACTCCACATTCTTTTTAAGATTTAAAGGAAAACATCTTCACCTGTGCTTTCAAAACCTGGTGTGCTAACTGAACTTGATTGAATACATTTAAAGTTGAATCCTAAAAGCTACTAAGCAAGATTTAAACCCTAAAATTCACCACATCCAAAAAAATAATCTTGCTTGAAAATCATTGGTTGTGCACGCACACACATATCAATCAATCATTACGGGCACAACCCAGATAAAAGGTCTATCACATTCCAAAGTACATTCAAACCTAACCCTAATTAAAACAGAGTAGACGTTGGCCTTAAGGATTGGACTCGCTTTTCGGAGCCCAAACCGAGATTATTTTCGATTAATCTGTTTCTACCGTTAAATTTAATGCCTAACTAGTAGAGCAGAATCAAACGATCGCAGTTGGGGGGTACACTAGGAACCGGAGGCGTAAGCAAAAGGAAGAACTTTCTCCCCCGTCCCTTCCTCTAACTGGTTGGATTGACCGGAAAGAAGTAGATCAAATCGTTTCTTTATCTCAAGACGAAATCTGGGAGTCTGTAGGTCTTTAAGCTAGCCCACTTAGGGACAGGTTTGTTTATTTGTATTGCATGGCACCTTTCTTTCTCTTGTTCTGTCATGGATCCTTCCACATCCTATTCACACTTCCACTCCTACCCTCCTACCACTACTTATTCCCAAAATGATTATTATTTCAACTAAACTTATTCTCATCCATCTTCTAGTTTAGATAATCCTAATCGGGGATACAATTCCGGACCTCCGTGCTCAGGGTCTAACCCTCGACACCATGATCTTGATTCTTATCATTCTCTAAGCTACATCGATTATAGATCGCCGCCTTCATTTAGACAACCTAATATGATCTAAAATCAAGAAGGACATGCTAATCCTTACCATTTCCCAGATTATACCGCATATAGGTCATCACCACTGTTTGAACAACCCAAAATGATCAGGGAGGGTATCAAGAACCTCAATTTGTTAACTCCCATGCACTAAACCCAAATCCACCTAACCCTAAATCAAACCATTTGGTTCAGGTGAACCAAGTCCAAGATAAGGTGTTAGCTAAACTAAGGAATACCATAAAATCTTCAGAAGCTCAACCAACAACTTGCCCTAAAGAATTGAATTCCCTGATTGAAATGATTAACGATCTTAACAAGTATCTTTTGGATTGGCTCCAAGATGTTAAGGATAAGGACCCAGGTGAGTTTTTACTTGGGAAATTATCTAAATTAAGGATAGGATTTGTGATTGCTTTAGTCCAATCCTGAGAGGATTCCCAGGATGAATTGCTAACGGGAGAGCCGATGTCAGAATCCACACATGCGCCTGTAGGGGAAACACGTTTTACGAGACCATGGTTGACCAGGTTGTTCTAGAGTAATCAAATAAGGATAAATTGATTACTTCACCTGAGATCCCTAAGTTGGGGTACGAGGAAAAGTATGTCTCAATGGAACAGAAAGTGATTGGTTATTTTGAGGCATACATTAATGCGGATTTAGAATTCTTCGATTCTAAAGGTAAAGAATCATTATGCGAAGTCCCACCTGAGTTTACAGCACACGATTTATGTGAAATAACTGGGATTGAGGAATTCGATGAATCATATAATGGCCCAATAACTGAGGAAATTGATCATTTTAGGGCTCGCATGGCGGATTTAGATCCTCACTTTCCGAAGGATTCAATTCATAGCCCCGATCCTCAATCACACCCCATAGAGTTTACTGACGAATTTGATTTTGAGATCACTAGACCCAAGTCAATTCTAATTCGGTCGCATCTTTTAGACTTGGCAGACACCCGGGCGCCGTTGTATCTCTGTAGTTCAGGTCGCAGTTGAAATTCATAAGTGTTGAAAAATAACTATTGCTCAAGAAATCCAACTTAATTCTCTTATAAATAGCATGTAGTTTTGCTAGGAACTAGCAAAAGATAAGCATAGGGGTGTAATATAAACACGTTTATCTCACATAAACCGTTTATTTTTGCACGTTCTTGGACATATAGTTCCATCATATATTATAAATATTGCACAACATGCATCATCTTGCATTTAAGTTAGGCTGTATAAAGTTTAGGTTAATTTTCCCTTTTTGTGGTCAAGTAACAGGGCGACATTTAATCGGAACCTTGGATTGAAGATCCAATCGTATGGATCCGATCAGGGCAACGATCGAAGTTCAACGACACTAAGATCGCCCTGATCGGACTTCCGTAACATCAGATATAATCCGAGTAAGATCAGAGATCAATGATCAAGATGGTGTAAATCTGTATATCAGATGACAAATCCGACTATACGGATGGATTCGGATCGACGATCGTAGCCCAACGGCACAAAAATCAATCCAATCCAACATCCGTAGTACCATCTACAACTCACAGAAGATGGACGACCAAGATAGCGCCACGTGGCACCATCCCAGCAACCCAACGCACGCCAAGGCCTCCCACTCCACCTCTTCAAGCGAACTTCAACGCTTGATCTCGACCGTTGGATGAAGATCCAACGAAAGAGATCGACTGAGCACAAAACCATCCATGCACCTCAACGCCGCGTAACGTAGCGATTAAGGCACTGCTTGAGCATCGAGCGCGCGTTCGATTCGCGACGTGTTAAGACCCGTAGACGTCTGGAACTTGGGTCAGACATCTGGATACCTTCCCAGACGCCTAGAAATCAAAATTTTCGTGTACGAGCTCGTGTCTGCACGCAAACAGTACGCGTCCTTCGTTTTCTTCTCCTTATCTCTCCTCTCGCCCGATGAAAACCCTAACCCCACACCTTATATAAGCCCCCCTCCTCTCCCTCTTTTCAACCACTTCCCAGCCACCTTCCTCTACCCTCCAGCGAGAGCAGCGAGCGACGAACGGCGGAGAGGAGCGACGTGAGAGGAGAGGAGCAGCGTGAGAAGGAGAAGAGAGAAGGCTCGCGAGCTCGCGTGGGAGCTCGCCGATAAGCTCACAGTCGGTCGGCGCGTGTACAAGGCGGAGGAGTACGTCGGGGAAATCCTCCCCAACACTGTTGCAGCCGAAGCAGCAAGCGAGCAGGCGCGGCGCGGCCACGCGCGGCGCGAGAGGGCGGAAGTAGGTTCTGGTTCTGGGTTTTTCCCAAAATCAGACGTCTGGAGCAACGTCTAGACGACGTAGCTGATGTCTGGAGGAGGTTCCAGACGATTGAGAAGTTTCGCGAAGGTACATCTCCTCTGCGGATACGACCATGCAGGCCGTTCCGCCGAGGCACTGTTCGTGCCTTATTGAGAAGATTTCGGTTGATTTGCGCAGAGGGTGCTTCGGGAAGGCGCAGGACATGCCCTCCCATGCAGTTCGGACGTCTGGGCAAGGCACCAGACAACAGGAAGCATTTCCAGACATCCGGAGAGGTTATCGGACGTCTGGAACTAGGTCCAGACGGTCCAGCGGAGTTCCTGGACATCTAAGGAGTAGCGCAGCACTTGAGCTATGGCTCTGGACTCTTTTAAGACGTCTGTAAGGTGTTCCAGATGTCTGATTTGAGTCAGAATCACTGTTTTTGACCCGTTTAGGGTCCGTTTGAGATCCAATTTCCACAATTAAGATATTGATGTTTCCCGTATGATTTCATCTACTTGTTGGAATACTTTTATACTGTTCTGAGTATTCTTTTGTGATTAATCCTTGTGATAGGACTTGTTTCCGTTGTGGGTTCGGGGTATGCTGAGGCACGTGAGTTTGCTGTTCAAGCCCCCATTACTCTTAGGCTTATTGGTAGAGTGCTTCTCCTTAATTTAATTGCAACCTAATTGCATGTGTGGAATGAATGATTAGAACCTAGGATTTGGCATGAATCCTAGGGCTAGAAATACTGAATTAACTATATTAAATGAATGAATTGACGTCTTGAATGAGTAAATAAAATGATAACATTTGCCTTTAAGTGAATAACAGTTGCCTGCAAAATATATAGTATTTGTATTAATTAACTGTTGAATGTAACCTTTCTGTCATACCCGTGAAATAACGTAATATGAGCTGCATGCATATAATTTGGAAATGGAAAGGTGAATGTTGGAAACACGAGCTATCAGTGATTAAACTAAATATGAAATAGGGTACAAATTGCATGTGTATAACCTAAGAATGGAAATAGAAATGATGAAACCTAGTATGGCTTGGCCTGAGAAATATGAAAATGAACCCTACTGGGAATTAGAAGTAGAGCTCCTGGAAATAACTGGAATGGAACTGGGAATGTGAGTGAGGAAGTGAGCTGGCCCTTGAGTATGAAGTACCAAGGAGAGCGATTGTCCCCCTGTTTAATGCAGAGCGGAGCTAGCTACCCTTGGGTTGGGACCTAGGGTTAGGATTGGCCACTCTGTACCAACTTCTTGGCCCTCGCATACATAGTACCGGGGAGAGCTACTAGTGTAGGGAGAGAGCTGCCACCCCACGGGGCCCGAGGTTCAGCTAGCCACCTTACACCAACTTGTTAAGCCCACTGGGCAAACCAGGATAGTCAGGTGAGGGTGCGCGGATGTGGAAGGGCGAGACCCCTGTTTATTTCTTAGGGGCTAAACCCCTGTTACTGAGAGGGCTATGTCCTATACTGGTTCCATGCTGTGCTTTAGGCACACCTGCTAATGGAAACGACTGACCGCGTGCTAGTGCGGGGTAGCTACCCGTGCGTTTATCACACGTACCGTAGTTACCGTTACGTCTGTCCGTGACCTTGGGGTGGTTGACTGGGTATAGGACCACCACGAGGGACTCCCGACCAAGAGAGCACAATGTGCTACTTCTACTCTTTGGAAAAGACTGCAATCAAGATCGTTCCCACGAGGAAAATTCGAGATCAAGAAAGAGATCTGATAATTAAATCAAGTGGTGAAATAAAGAATAATTAGTTAAAGAAAGAAATTGAAAAAAAAATAATAGCTACCTGTCCACCTTTACTGCTTTAGTTAGTTGGTTGCCACTCTACTCAACGTTCACTGATTTCGTGTACTCATAACCCTTTTCAGGTCTAGGTGTTGAGCAGCTAGAGCCTACGACTGCAGAGGGTGCTGGGCCCAGTAGAGCCCAGTAGTTGTAGTTCTTTAGTACTCGTTTGTAGTAGTGAATAACTTCTTGTACTTTTATATTCTGTACTCTTTCATTCTGCACATTATACTCTTGTACCGTTTACTTTCCTACTGTTGTGGTGGAGTGTACTGCAGTAATTTACTTCTTTACTGCTATACTTTTGTTACTGTTACTTGCTAGCATGGTGAATGTGGTTTATTTTACTGCTTTTTGGTTACTTTCTCGTTGGACGACTAGATCTTAGGATCAGTCGAGTCGGTCCGATCTCGTGTCCAGTCGGGATTCGGGAATCGGGTCGTAACACAACGCTACGCTCTCCTTGTTGCACGCGGGTATGAAATCCAGCCGTTTGATCGAGCGTCAACGGCATAGATCAACCAATCGGCCAGACACGGGATTAGACGCTCAAGTTCACACCCGATCCAACGCGCAGGCGCGCGATGAAGGTGCAAGTGAGATCGATTTTAAGTCGTCCGATCTCGCGATTGGATGGCTAATATTACAAGTTCATGGATGTGCGTTTTGAGCGCGGAAGAGGGGGTGGTGCGTACACATGTCCTTCAACAACGTGGGACCTTTAGTGACGCTCAAATCCGTCAGTAAAGACCCCCCATTTAATGTTTTAAGATAAAATGACCTATTTGCCCATTCAAACTTCACCTATAAATAGCCCTACGACCCCCACACTTCATCCCTTCCTCTCTTTTCTCACCCCTTCCATAGCTCTAAAAGCTTGTCCCAAACCTGAGATGTTTCATTTTAGTTAAAAATACAATTTTTCCACCTTCTCATCCCCTTCGTGGAGCATTTCGCAGCTGTCCTCTTACCACCATTCGGGAAGCGGATCCCACTACGACATCATCCTGCCTCGTTCTCCGTCGTCCTTCATCGTTCTCCTTCGTCCCGCATCTCACCACCTTCGTCCGAGCACTCCGTCGTTGCGGCTCGTCCTCCAAGTAGCCGTCGAGGAGGATAACTTCTCTTCACCTTCTTTTTACCGCTTTCTAGAGTAGATTTACTGCTTTTTAGTTGTAATCTTTCTAGCTTTCTAGTGTAATGATTAGTTGTAGTGAACATCACTTGATGATTGTGAAATCCATGTTTATTTTATCTCTATTTTATCTTTATTTGTAATATTCTCTCTCTATCTTCTATTCATTATTATTTAAGTCGATAGTTTAAATTTAATTCGACCAGCTAATCTGCTTCGTGACAAATAAAACAAACGTGGTTTTTAATCAAACGTCCGCCTCCCTGTGTTCGACTTGGAATTCTTTTCGAGTTTCGATTAAAATTTATCTGTTGACGATTTTTCTCGCAAATTAAACTACGACAGATTTTTCAAAACTCAACTTCCGTTGCGTAGATTTTCCGCTACAACCATTACCACCACTCGATCCCCCCTTCCCTTCTTAATGAAACTCCACCTCCGATTGTAGCGAAGACCCCTCCCTCGACCATCGTTCACAACACATGGCCTCCACTCCGCCATATTGATACCAGCCAGACCATCAGCTGCTGACGCACCCTCTAGCGAAGCCCCAGCCGACGCCACCATGAGATTCGCCGCAGTCACCACTGCCGCAATCTCCACTACCACCGTCCCAGCCTCCAACACTGTCGATGTGACCTCTATGGTGGCCTCGTGCACCTCGAAGGCCGACAACACACGCCACCCCAGCCCTAGGTCGCATCTCCATCCAACGTCAATCGGTGGATGCCACCGCCTTCGCCACCGTCGCCTCAAGGCTCCCCTACAATGTCGCAGCCTCCACGGTGGCCCCACGCGTCCCTACGACCGAGGGGGTTGCCATTGCAGCCCCACACCGCTACTAAAAGAAGGTTGAGTTGTCGGCCTCCTCCGATCCATCATCTCTCGAGACAGCATGCGCTACTCCCAGTGCCTTCAGCTGCTGAAAAGCCGCACGCATCTCGCAAGCCACAAGTTGCGAACCTACCAGAGGAAAATCTTTCATCTGAGTCGTATCCCTAGTTTCAGAATCAATTCCTCTTCCGACCAGATCCTCAACCGGATGCCAAATCCCCTCGCTATTACCAAGTCCAGGTACCTGGGTTTCCCGCTCTGCATGCGACCCAAGCTCCCTTGGGTGTTCAAATGAAACCACTAGCTGGCCATCCACATTTACTCCCGACAATCTCGCTTCCCCATCCGACACCCACACCTTGGAATCCGCAGCTTCCGAAGTCGGTGCCTTGGGACCCGCATTGAATCAAATCTCCTCCCGTTGATCTCTCCACGCCACCGACACTGCCTTTACGGGCCAAGCACCGACCGCCCCCTACTAGGAGCACCTCCCTAGGGTGAGCAAGTAACTACCCACAATGCTCCACCAAGCCTAAGAGCGACATTCTCCAACAGGGGAAGGCCCACCTTGGGCTCAACCTTCGCCACCAACGGTTGGGCGACGAGGCCAACGTTCCAAACCCCCTGAGTCGAGCAAACGGCGCAACCACCACCTCCACCGTCCGCAGCCACCATAGAACCCTTGAGATGACAACCTCAATGAGCGATCACTCCGGGGGACACTCCGAGGATGCTCCATCATGGGTGCAAAGCCTCTGCCATCGCAACCTCCCCCCTTCAACCAGAGCTCCCCGAAACAAAGCTCCTCCCCCTTGGCAACTAAAAGACCAAGAGCCCAGAACTTCCCTCCGTCGAAGGCCAAGACCACCTCTTACCCCTCCTCACAGCCCAGGGCCACAATCACCTCCCCATGGTGAATCTGACCCTCCAAGACCTCCCCACCAAATCATCCTCAATTGAAGCCAGCAGAGCAATCGCCCCCATCGGACCACGGTGCCTCAACCTCAACCTGTGGCACCTTCGTCACCAGTGGTGAAGGCAACACCCCAACAACGCTACCACGATGGCAAAGCATGCTGTGATGCCCGAAACCTCCACATCTCCAGCACTTCCATGGGTCGCCGCAGTCCCTAGCCCAGTGACTGTGACCAAGGCACTTAAAGCACCTCTCCCTCTCTCCTGGTCCCCCACCTCCAACCACCTCGACTCCACGACGACCCCTTCTACTCGACACCACCACCCAATCGCCCTTCTCCCCTACCCCCGGACAACCTTCCACGAAAGATCTCCCCCTCTCTCTTTCTTGCCCTCTCAGTACCTTCTTTTGTCAGTTGATGATTGTACTAGGAGAGGGCTTGATTTAAGGGATTTAGCAAAGTTGTATAGGAGCATGGCTTTGCTAGGTCCTCTGTCGACCACTTGGTGTTCACATTGCACAGGGAGATAGGATCAGTGGATTTGGTTGTTTATGTGGACAACATTCTATTGACTAGAAGTAAGAGAAAAGGCATAAAGAACACCAAAGCCTTGCTACATTCACAGTTTGTTACTAAAGATTTGGACCTCATTAATTATTTTCTTGGCATAGCAATATGGCAAATTGAAGGACTTGTCTTGTCTTAGCAAAAGTATGTGTTAGACATGCTGAAGGAAGCTGGTATACTTGTGTGCAAACCAACTTGTGTTCCTATGGATCTTTCATTGCCTCTTGTAGATGCCAACAATCCTTTGTTGCAGGATGTAACCAGATATAGTGCCATGGTTGGCTAACTATTATACCTGACAGTTACAAGGCTCGACATAGCCTTTGATGTGAGACGACTGAGCCAGTTTATGCAGACACCCAGGGAGGTCGACCGGGATAGAATCTACCAAGTGTTAAGGTACTTTGTGTGCCCCAGGGAGGGGCTCCACTTCCAGAACCATGACCATCTTGACATCTATTGTTACTGTGACGCTGACTATGCTAGGGTACATGAGGACAAGAAGTCTACCACTGGGTACTACACCTATGTGGAGGGCAATCTTGTCACTTGGAAGAGCAAGAAGCAAGTGGTGGTCTCCAGATCGAGCACTGAATCATAATACATAGCCATGCCGCACACTACTTATAAGTTATTGTGGGTACGATCTATTTTGCTAGATTTTGGTGTCTACACTTCAAAACCTATTCCTATGTTGTACGACAATGAGGCCACGTTCATTGCAAATAATCCTACATGTCATGAGCGAACTAAGCATATTAAAGTGGATTGCCACTTCATTGGAGAGACCATTGCAAGCAAGAAGATTTCCACACCCTACATTAGCATCGAAGACCAGATTGCAGATATCTTCACTAAAGCACTCTCCAAGAAGCAGCTTGAGATCTTATGTTCCAAATTGAGCATGATAGATGCTTATGTTCTAGCTTGAGGAGGAGTGTTGAGCTGTACGGGTTGGTTTGGGTCTTCATAGTATTTGTTTATTTGTTTGAGGGTGTATTGTATTATATTTCCCCTTATACCTCTCTATATAAAGGTACTTAGGGTTCCATACATGTGCTAATAGGAGGTAGAGGAGAAACCAAATTACTCATCTGCTGGTGGGTGAAGAGTAGTTCCGCTCCAGAGATCAGATTGGTAATTACTAGGCATTCATTTTAGAAGTTTCTATTGCCAACAGCGAGCTCAGTCATAGAGGTGGCATGGAAGGGATGTCTCTGTGCCATCCCAAGGACAATAAGATCTACCAGCTGCTCCTGTTTCTGAGGTGGAAGTCTGCACTGCTATGTCTAGCTTGAATTCTAATGGCTCCCCTCAACCTGATGGGTTTCTAATCTTTTTCTTCAAGTTTTAGGGATGTTTTAAAGAAGGATATGCTTGGCAATTCAAGTTTTTATCGGTCAAACAAGTTCTTGCTTTTTTTACTACCAAAGAAGGAAATTTTGGAGAAAGTTGATGATTTGTGAACCACTAATTGTCTAATGCTATTTATTTGATAGTGACCAAGGTCTTAGCAAATTATCTGCATCTAGTAATGGACTTTGATCTCGCACGTACCAGCAGCCTTTCTAGAGGGTCATAGTCATTTTGGCTGCTCTATCTTGGCTATCAAGATCCTGGTTGGCAGGAAAAGGGATCGAAGGTTTTCCATAGAAAGTTGATTTTTTCAAAGCTTATGATTTAGTTTACTTGTGTTTTCTTTGGCATTTGCTCATTTGTAGAGGCTTCCCTTAGCAATGGATTCAATGGATGAAACAATGTATCACGACTACTTTATTCTCAATCCTACTCAATGGCAATCATGTTAGTAGCTCGGTACAACCACGGTTTTAAAAAACGCAAGGTGGTACCGAGGCAGTTTGCCTTCATCGAGGCAAGGCATAAGCCTCGAGGCGGTCGAGGTGTAAGCCTTAGGATTTGCATAAAAAACATAGAAAAATAATACATATATACTTATTAAGTGCAAATAAGGAAATAATAATGTAAATAACACACTTTCATAATATTTTTTCTCTATCACAACATTGAAAGAGAGAAACTAAACGAGAGATGACGTTTAAAAGCATAACAATTGTACCGCAAGATTCAATTAAAAAATATAACATAACTACAAATGTGTAAATGATGTAATGAAATGCAATCTAAAAAAGATTAGTAATTAAATAAACAACCTAAATGACCTAAAGCTGAGAAATAAATAAAACTAACAAAGGCAAATGACCTAAATAGGCCATTTCGGAGCCTCTACTTAAGGCAAGTTGCCATTTGCCAACGGGTTTAGCTGCTATTGCTACCGCATCTAAACCATGCAATTGTAGAATCATCCAAATGGTTGTCAAACCTGCTGAAAAATTATATAAAGCAAGTTTCCTTTTAAATCGCATTCTGTCATAAAAAGAAATGACAAAGCATGTTAAGGTTTTATGACAGAATGCACCGTCTTGCAAAACTACCAAAGCTGTTGCTGGCAAATTTAGGTTGCAAACTTGCAAGTGGCAACAACAAAACCTTGTTAGATCAAATGGTTGTCACAACCTTACTTTCCTTATGACTTAAATAGATGAAGCAAAACCAACACAACTATCATCTCAAACTAGCTTGGACCAAAGTGTGGCGTTGCTGGACCACCATACAAGCTACTGCACCACCGACGATGCTCCTCCAACGACGACGACGCCGCTGCACCTGAGGCAGTGCCTCAGATGCACCTCAATGCCTCAGACCGCCTCGAGCACATCAACCAAAGTGAGGCGCATGCCTCTTGTCAGCAGCCCGAGGCTACCGCCTTAAGGCTATTTTGGCCAGCCTCGCCTCGAGGCACATTTTTTAAACCATGGGTACAACCAAGGAGGGGTGTATAATAGGGGTGTCCTTTAGCACCTTTGCCATTTGTTTTAGCTGTAGACACTTTGGCAATATCTTCTTTTGTTGCTTCTTCAACTAGCCTATTTTGTAGATAGTCTGGTGGCGGGTTGCTGGTTGGCACAATTTCTTTGTTGCAATATGCTGATGATACAATATTAAAGGCCTTGCTCGTGCTTTTCCTCACCTCAAGGACTCCTTTGTTCTGCATGTGGGGTATGGTGATGGTTTTTATTTTTGGGTATATACTTGGCATCCTATTGGCCCTTTGGTAGAGTCGCATCCTTGATTATTTGTGTTGGCTCGTGACCCTCAGGCATTCCTTCCAGAGTGTTGGTTCAGTCCTTTAGAATATGCTCATCCTGGTTGCTGGATGCCTACTTTTTGGGGTGGTCTATCTGGAGCTAAGAAGGCTGGATTTTTATGGTTGTTGGAGGATATCCATAGCACTTCCATACAACATGTTGTGGTTGATGGTTGGGAGTGGGCCAATGGTGATTTTTCAGGTCGCAAGGCTTATATTGAGTTGCAGGGTCCTTTGGAAGTCCATAATGAAGATTTTTATTTTCTTTGTGCTTGTAGGCTCCAATGGAAAACCCATACTCCTTTAAACATCCGAATTTTTGTAGGCTAGAGAAAGCTAGAAGACATATTTGGTTACCTGCTTCGTCCACTACTCGTTCCTTGCGCAATGACGGAATTGAGGATGATGAAAATTAATTTGCACTTGCTTTCTCTTAGTCAGTTTGGGGGGACTTTCATATTGATTAGATATCTTATGCATCATTTGGAGTTTTCTAGTCTTCTTTTCGTCATGGTCATCACATGCCAAGTATGTTTCAGTTTGGGTCCAAAGTTGAGAAGCTTACTCCTTTTGCAGTTCTTTGGACTATTTTTTTTAAAAGAGTTCTTTGGACTATTTAGCATAAAACAAATGGGTTTGTTTTTGTAGGGGTGCGTCCCTTCAGGGAAAATGTAATCTTATGAGCTAAATCTTTGTTTTTTCAGTGGGAACATCTCACCATGTAGTTGGTGACTTGGTGTTGCACAAATTTGTTTTTTTACTGATTTAATGATGTTGGAGGGTTACTGCATCTGAGCAACCCTCCCTTTACCTTTCAAAAAAAAAAAAGCTAGTTGGAATTTAGAATTCCAGATGTAAGAATCAGAAAATTAAGCCTCATAATTTTGGATTACATGAACACTTAAAATGAAGATTTGATCAAAGTCAACTAAAAACTAATGTGTCACAATGAAGACTCATGATATTTATTAAAGTTTAAATAATTTCCAGTTGTCATTTCATTTTCTAGAAAAATGGAAAAGAAAAGGGAGTTTTTTTAAAAACCATTCACCTTGTCAATTGTGAAAAAGCAGAAAAGGTGGGTTAAAACAAAAAGGAGATGCAGGGATTCCTACACATGGCATGCTTCAATGTGATTATAATAGCCTTTGTCTCCTTTGGTAGTAATTTTTTTTTCATAATTGGCATGTAAGAGTACCAAAAAATCATGCAGCAGCATGCTTTGGAAGTAACTATGAGAATAGTGCAAGTGTTGTTTTGGCCATGGGCAATGAACGACCATTTATGCAACATCCCACCACAACATCTATGCTCCTTTTCCACTCCTACCTCCTCCTCCCGTCCTCCCACATCCTCCCCCAGAGACACCTACATCTCCCACTACTTCCTTTGTCCCACTACCGCTAACCCACTGCCCAGCAATCTCTCCTCTTCCTTATCTCCCCATTTCTCACTTCGAACATGTGTTGTGGCTCTCACCTCCATATCTTCCCCCTTTTGTACTGCAGCAGCATCGAGGACTGCATTCTCAATGCCCTGTACACCACAAACTTCAGGGGTGGTGTCTCCTTTATAGCCCTCAACTTCACCTTGTCACCGTGCCGCACCACACCCCTTATAGACCTCCTGCCAGAGCCCCTTCCACCACCTACCCAGTGGAAGATTGGTGGCACCTAATAAGGAATGACAGAAGGGGCATGACATGAAGGAGGTCATCAATCATTTGCAAGAGTGCTGAGTGAGGCAAAGGGATCAAGTTGGCAGAGTACCCACTTCATGATGCCCCACACGTCAAGCCTAAGATTGGAGTTCCTTGCAAAAAGAGAAGTTTAATGAGAACTCCAAAATTGCAAAGTCACTAAACATAGTGAAGTTGACTTTCCCTTGAGGGTGAACTTGTCCTTGATAGAGGTGAATGGGAAACATGAGACAGCCACATAGGAGGAGGCAAAGAAGGAGAGAGAGTCTTTAGGAGAGAGTTGAGGAGGTTGAAGGGGTCAAGGTAGAGGAGGTCGTGGAGGCTGCAGATGGAGGAGGGGGTGTAGGTGTCTATGAAGAGGCCGCACTTATAGACATTAAAGGAGTCAAAAAGGACAAGGAAGGAGGGGGCCTCAAGGAGGGGAAAGATATGGGGATCAGGGTAGGGGGAGGGATCAAGAGGCATACGATGATGGACTGTCGGTGGAGGGAAGAGAAAATGTTAGGGAGTGGAGTAGGTGCAATAAGAGTGTTAAGTTGCATTGGGTTATTTTTTATCTTAGTTATATTTCTTTATTGTACAAGGGTTTGTGTTTTAGTTCTTCTTTGTGCCTTTCTATATAAAGGTACCTTAGCTCTCATGAAATAACAATTGATTCTTGATCCTGTCAAAGCAACAGTCCTATACCATCTGATATTCCACCAAAACCCTAGCCTCCTTAGCCTCCACTGAAACCCTTCTCTCCCTGCATGGGTCACCGTCGGCCGATCCTCTCTCCATGTGCCACCGCCTTTGCAAGCAGTGCTAACCCCCCAGACCAGTGCCACCCGAGCTCAGCACCATCTGTTAAGCGTTGTGGTGGCCTTAGACTCGCCGCCAGAAGTGCTGCAACAGCCTATGTCGTCGCCAGCAGGGCTACAGAGGCCCCCAACGCTTGCCTTATGTTGGATGATCTAGTGGCTGATCTAGGTGTTGTGTGATTCCTTTTTTCTTTTTAGAAAGAGAAAGGAAGATTATCAAAGATCGGTAATCATCCAGAGATTGTATTAATAAAAAGGAACGGACTTATAAATTATGTAGCCAAAAATCAAACAAAAAATGAATCTCCCTCAACAATTTCTAGCCAGCACCGCTCATCTCTGAAAATCTTGCCGCAACGCTGCAACCAAAGACACCACAAAGTTTCGAAAACCTTTATCCAACCAACCACGTCAAGGTCAAAGTGGTCCTGGAAAGACCGCCAAAAGTTGTCTCTGATATTCCTTGCAATAGTTCCTGAAATTCTTCAAAAGTTGTCTCTGAAAGTCCTGTAGACAATCTGAAATCCCATATTTTCCGTTGATCAACCCACATTTCACCAACCAAGGCTTCTTTACTACTGATCAGCTGAAAAACTCTTGGATAGAGGTCTGAAAATACCCCTAAATCACTCCAATTATTCAACCAGAACTTGAAAAGCATTCCATTCCCAAGGACCTGCCGAAACTCACAAGAATTATCCTGTAGGACAAGAAAAGCATTGTGTGATTCTTGATCGTTGTCGGTCTTCTTCTGTGGAAGGGGCAAGTCTATCGCCCTCCTCTCTTCGGGCCTTCACCGCAGGAAGCATCGAAGGGAGAGGCAGCCCCTATTGGGGCACGGTGTTGCCCCAGGAGGCGACTGCTATGCCTAATACAGAGATTTTCAGATCTCCTATGATCTGATATTTCACATTCAGATCTGTCTCTTGCTTTCCTCGCAAGGCATATGAAGTAAAATTGCATGTAATTGTGTTTGCAGGACTATTCCACAAACCAGGCTGTCACGGGAGACCAAAAAGATTCCCTTCGCAACTCTATGGAGAAATTATCTACCATGAGCACCTCTCCACATGTAGAGAACTTCCATTAACTTGGATGGATCTAACTTTCTACTCTAGTCAACATCTTTTTCTCGATTCTTGGGATCGCACAAGAAGACATATATGAACCTGAGTGAAATCTGCCAATTAGAAGGCAAATAACGATTGGGTGACCACATGTTAAATGTACAGTATGGCTTATACCATTGCCAAGCAGGTGATGGCTTATGCCTCGGCGAAGATGTGGGAAGTCCTACATGAGATACCTTCCCATAAGAGCAACATCACCCATCTCTACAGAGTTGTGCAAGAGCTGCATACGCTCAGGAAGGGTATCATGTCCCTAGCCAATTATTATGGTACTATGAAGAATCTGTGAGATGAGCAGGACATTCATCAGCCTATATCCTCTAATGCAGCAGTCTAACAAGACAACGAGAGGCGATCATATCCATACAAATGCTCTCTGGCCTTAGACCAAAGCATAAGGCAGTCAAGGACCAATTTATGACCATGGATGAGATCCCAACACTTGCTCAAATTTATGCTCACCTTTATAGACTGGAGACTTCTGAACCTGTACCCATATCTGATTCCCTTGCCATGGCAACTGTTGGTCATGGTCATGGGAATCCTAGTTCTGGAGGCCACGGTGGTCACGCCCGTGGTGATGCCTATGGTGGTCATGGTGGTGGATGAAGGAATCCCTTTTGTAAGTTCTACCACATGAATGGTCATATGAGTGATAGATGTTGAGTGAAGCACGACTACCCTAAGGGGATGTACCCACGTGCTCACCAAGTATCTACATAGGGTACTACCCAGGCTCGAGAGGATGACAATCATGTTACCATCTCCAAGGCAAAGTATGAGAGGTTCATCGCATCCCAGGCTTCCACCTCGATCGGGGCATCTCTTTTGCAACCCACAAGTACCTCAACACTATTGACCAAGTCCTATGCTCCGACCTAGATTGTTGATTAAGGTGCTTCTTTGATCTTTTTTCTTCCATTTGGGATCTTGCTACCCCCTTCCAAGTCAAGGTAGCAGATAGAGGCTTGTCACTTGTTATGGGACATAGGAATATTTTCTTGTCACTTACTTTGTCTCTATCTAATGTAATGCATGCACGGAGATTTGCACGTAACCTTATGTTTATTGGGCAGATTACCAGAGATCTTCGATGCCAAGCTAATTTTCATGACCAGTATTTCTTCTTGCAGGACCTCCAAACGATGAGGCGAATTAGTGGACTTAAGCAGAACAACTTGTATCATCTCTGCATTCCACCTCCCTCCTCTGCTGATGTTGTGTGTGCCACAATTGTTCTTTAATGGCACCTTTATCTTGGCCATCCCAGTCTACCTATGCTCTGTCACCAGTTTCTAGATTTGCCATTTCCATATTCTTTTTAGTGTAAGGTTTGCCAACTTGGCAAGCATCAGAGGCCATCCTTTCGACCTTTCCGTCCCAGAATAAACGGACTAAGATTTCTTTTGGTTTGGTTCATGCAGATGTGTGACGCCCATGTAGGGTCCATAGTGTTAAAGGTTTTCGTTACTTTCTTTTGTTAGTTGATGATTGTACTCTGATGTCGTAGTACTTTATGATGAAAGAGAAGTACGAGGTCCCTGATATTGTTCAAAAATTTTTCCAAGAAATAAAGACTCGATTTTCCACAATTATCAAAATTTTTTTGAGTGATAATGAGCTTGAATCTGTGAATATTAGGCTTACTTAGTTTTTTCAGTCTATTGATGTTCTTCATCAAGCGTCATGTGTTCACACCTCCCAACAAAATGGGATAACTAAACATAAGCTCTGTCATCTCCTAGATGTTGCCTGTAATATCATGTTCCAGATTAATGTACCATCTTTTGCGTTGATGTTGTCTTAACTGCCACATTTCTGGTCAGTCAGGTTTCTTACTATGTCTTGGGTGGTAGAGCCCCCTACTCTATATTGTTTCCTAGTAGAGATTTATTTCCCATCACCCCTGCGATTTTTAGTTGTATTTGCTTTGTTCACCAGTTCAAGGTGGATAAAATTTCATCTCGATCTATCAAGTGTATTTTTCTAAGGTATTCTAGGATACAAAAAGGATAACAGTGTTATGATCCTCTGGCACAACTTTTTGACATCTCTACAGACGTTACCTTTTTTTTTGGAAATCCCCCATTATCCCAAAAAGGGGGAGTACTCGACTCTTGTCATACCTCAGGAGGTTCCTCTTCCTATGCCTGTTGCACCACCACCAAAGCCCTATGAGCCTATCTTACCACAAACAGATGTCCCTCCTAATGTTACCTTTCCTAGACATCCAAATGTTAGACACATTTCCCAGACACTTCCAGCACAGGACCACGTCTACCTCTCCTATAGACGAATCCTTGTCTAAAATCCCTATTCAGTCCTCCCTAGATGCTAGTGACTCATCTGAGGACCAGGTACCTTCTACCACTAAGAACGCATGAGTCTTCCCATTGCTCATCAGAAGGCTCAGCAATCTTATGCTAGATAGTCTATTTCTCAATTTTTCACTTGACCATTTGCCTACAGTAGGACGATGTCTCTTTGACTGTTGATAGTCACTAGGTTCCATGGAATCATAGAGATGCATTCCAAGATCCATCATGAACACTTGCCATTGAAGAAGAGATGGTCGCTTTACAGTCTCATGGGACATGGGAGCTAATGGATCTACCCCTAGTGCTACAGTTGTGGGGTGTAGGTGGGTGTTCACCCTTAAGTGTCATCCTGATGGATTTGTGGAGCAATACAAAGCCCATCTTTTTGCCAAAGGTTATACATAAACCTTTGGGTGAATTACTTTGAGACCTCCCTAATGGCATGACTTAATTTTGTCTGAATAGTGTTTTCTGTGCCCATTAATCAAGGGTTATACACAAAAATGTGTTTCTTTATGGGGATTTGGAGGAAGAGGTTTACATGTAATAACCCCCCGGCTTTATCATTTAGGGGGAGTGTCAAAAGGTGTGAAGGCTGGCCTTAAACAAAATTCGAGAGAGTGGTTCGAGAGATTTAGTAAAGTAGTACAGGAGCATGGCTTTGCTAGATCTTCTGTTGACCACACAGTGTTTACATTGCATAGAGAGACAAGATCAATGATTTTAATTATCTATGTGAACGACATTCTATTGACTAGCAAAGACAAAGAAGGCATAAAGAACACCAAATCTTTATTGCATTCATAGTTTGTTACTAAAGGTGGGTATTATCAGCTATTTTATGTCCATAAAGATACATCACATAGATTGGGTACTAATCTTACCTCAAAGGAAATATGTAAAGGCCCTGCTAAAGGAGGATGATATGCTTGGATGCAAACCAGCATGTGAGTATATAAATCTATTGTTGCCTCTTGCAGATGCAGATAATCCACCATTGCAAGGTGACTAGATACCATGCCATGGTTGGAAAACTATTATACTTGACAGTCACTAGGCCTGAATTGCCTTTGTTGTTGGACGACTAAGCCAATTCATGCGAACACCTTGAGAGGTCCACTTTGATGAAGTTTGTCAGGTGTTGAGATATATAAAACATGCACCTCGGAAGGGGCACTCTTTCCAGAACCATGGTCATCTAGATGTTTGTGGCTATTCTGACGCCAACTATGTCGATGCACATGACAACAGGAAGTCTACCACTGGATATTGTACCTACGTGGGAGGCAATCTTGTAACCTAGAGTAAGAAGCAGGCAGTTGTTTCCAAATCAAGTGCAGAATCTGAGTCAGTGATTTAAATGCTATCAGCAAGGCCTCTTTTGGGAAAAGCCCATGCCGACATAGTATGGTTGTCGAAATGCTGGGATATCATCGACATGCCATCAGTATGGTCGGCATACTGTCAGCATGGTTGGCATGCCAGCGAAATCGATGGTCATACCGAGGTTACTGCTAGTTCTTTTGACTGCTTCTATCATTTTTGTCGGCATGCACAGGCATGCCCTCGGCATTTCCACAGCATGCCTCGCATGCTCATCGACATGCCCCTCGAAAAATAGGCATTTCCATTGCGTGCCCTCGACATGCCCACGAAATGCACGCTTAGAATTTCATTGGCATAGCATCAAAATCGGCATTTCGAACCTTGATCTGAGTATAGAGCCATGGCACATACTACCAACAAATCGTAGGTCTAATCCATTTTGCAGCATCATGGTGTCCAAATTTCGGGGCTTATTATCATGTATTATGATAATAAGACTATCACATTCATTGCCAATAATAATCCAACATTTCACGAGGACCAAGCATATTGAAGTGGATGGTCACTTCATTAGAGCATTCTCCAAGAAGCAGCTTAAAGTCTTAAGTTCCAAGTTAAGCATGCTTGATGCCTATGCTCCAACTTGAGGGGAAGTGTTGAATTATATGGGGTTATTTTTTGTCATAGTTATATTTCTTTATTATACAAGGGTTTGTGTGCTATTTGTTCTTTGTGCCTCTTTATATAAAGGCACATTAGGCCTCATGAAATAACAATTGATTCATTTGGTCCTAATAAGGAGGGAGAAGGTGGTGGGAGGCATGGCTGAGGGTAGGGGAGTAGAAGTTGGGGGAGTGAAGGAGAAGGTGGGGATTAGAGAAGCAAAGGGTGTTTAGGTGGGTTGTGTATGTGGTTATTTATGTCCCATGACCAAAATGGGCCATGGTTATCTGTAGAAAAGTGTTTGTGGCATGGTTACTATTTATATTGTGGTTTTGAGTTTTGATTTTTTTTTAATAATGATTTGCATTGGTAATGAATGTTCACTCATCACTATTCAATTAGTCTTTGATCATTTTTTATCATTGTTTGAAGATTTATCATGTTATCTAAATGTTACTTCTAGTCTAATTCCACTCTTGATATGTTGTAATAGAGCTAAATATCACGAAAGTCTTTTTTATATTATTTTTTCATTGATAGAGCTTAAAAAGTATATATATATATATGTGTGTGTGTGTGTGTGTTTTTCAAAATAAACAAGTATATATTTGTCATTCTTTCCTTTTTTTTCACCTAAAATCTAAGCCTTATGCCTAGCCTCAATGAAGTCAAACCGGCTCACATTTTTTGAAAACCTTGATATCATGCCAATAGGAAAATGGACATTTGATTACCATGAGTAAAAGAATGCACATGGGAGAAAAAAGCACAAAGAGTATGATCAAACCTTTGGCTCATCGAGCTGTAGGGTACAACAATTACTGGGGTGTCCAGAGAAAGGTCAAGTTTTATGCTTGAAGCACCATCTATCTCATACTTTTTTATTAACCACTCAAACCCACCAACTTTGTCAACAAATTTTATCACTTCCTCAGTATGAGGAGTAGCCAACTCCATGAAATATGCCATTACCTGACAATCAGCATTCTACACCTTTAGCCAAATATCAAACTCTTTGCAGCAAAAAACATAGTGACTGGAAGAAAAGAAGACAAGCGCACCTCTTGCACAAACCGGTAAAGGAAAACAATTCTCACAGCTGAGAGCTCACCAGACAAGCTATAGTCATGCCCAGTGTAGTCGTCATCATCAGCACTAAAAGATCGAAAAGTAAACTGCATCAAAAGGAAATATAGCAGTGACATAAACTGAAGATAATAATTCTAGAATCAATTCAAGACAAGAAAGAAAGTTTACTAATAGCAATATAAATATATGTACTTTTCTAAGAATTGAAATTGTTGTTTTTATTTTATTTCTCTTTACAAGCCCTCATGTAAACCTTGGAGAGTAATTTTCTATCTACTTAAGTTCGCATTGTAAATGAATTTATGATCATTGTCTTCACGGTATTTCAATGAAAGAGGAAATGAACAATCTATTCTTCTAAGATAGGCTAATCCTCATTATATATGGCTTTTGCTAAAATTATAGGCAAACTCCACGTAACACCAAATATAAAAAATATTAATAAACAAATAAAATAGATGATACTCTCAATACTCCCACTAAAGATAGAGCATTATGCTTTGCTTGGAAAAATCTCTTAAAGGACATCCTAGGAAGTGCCTTGGTGAGTATGATTGTAGTCTAGTCTTTGCAAGAAATATAGTTAGTATGAATGAACCTCTCCTATGTCAAGTCTCTCCTATAGTGGTAATTTACCTCTACATGTTTGGTCCTCTCATAGGATATTAAATTAGTTGCAATATAGGATATGGCCTTGTTATCATCTCCAAAACTGAAGGGATAGGAATATACAGATCACAAAGAATAGGCCAGAGCTACATTATCTCAACTGACAGGTCCAATTTGTAACATGGCCCGACGCTCTTGACCTTGATAGACCAAGAGACTACACCTTATTTAATGTTGTGCCAAGTCACCATTTTTTTTTTTTGCAGCAAGATAGGTACAAAACCTCGTAGTAGTTCCTGACCTAAGAGCACTTTGCAGAGTCTGCATCAATGTATGCCACAACAAATGAGGAACTCTTTTAGGATGGCAGTACTCTGTCTAGGCTTTAGGTCCCGAGAAACATCATAGTTGCATCCTAGTATACCTTTATAGACTTGTTTGTCAACTATCTAAACTTCCCAATTGCCAATAGATACCTAGATGAATAATAGTCAAATAGAGTTCTCGTATGGCTCAAGTTACCAGATGTAAACAAATAGGACACCCATCAATTAGGAAGATGTCCCAAACGTAGCCCAAGTTACCAAATACGTTATCACTAGAGTGAGGGGATTGCTAGTTAGAGAGCAATTCAATTAGTTTGTGGAGCCCTATCTTCCTTTATATAGAGAAAGACACAAAAGGAAAAAATACAAACACACCCTCACATAAGGAAATGACATAAAAAATAGCACACGCCACATAACTCAACACTTCCCTCAAGTTGGAGCATACACATCAGACATGCTCAGCTTGGAAGACAAAAACTCAAGACATTTCTTTGCGAGTGCGTTAATAAAGATATCAACAATCTATTTTTCAATGGCAATATAGGGTGTCAAAATCTTCCCCACTAGAATGGCATCGCTGATGAAGTGACAGTCCACTTCTATATGCTTTCTTCACTCATGGGATGCTAGGTTGTTTGTGTTGGTGCTAGAGCACCACGATCATTTGTTTTGATGATAACAAAACACGTGTTATTTAACATTTGCAATTTGAGTCCTAGATTTCAGGTCAATTACAAATGTGGACGTGTTTAGACGGAGTTCGAGCTCGCATCCAGGACGGATTGGAGGAGCTTGACGGAAAACAGAGGAGGTTCGCGTGGAGCGAAAGATTAAAGATGGAAGGAAATGAAGAATAGGATAGATTTCCTTCTTTTGTACTTGTTGTATTTTTCGTTTCTTTTGTTGCTCTTTATTTCCTTAAATATTTCATGTTAAAGAGCCTCAAAGAACCCTAACAGTAGTTCTAGGAACACCGGCACAACCCTAGGATACTTAGGTTTTCTGTAGAATACTTAGAAAACCAATATAGGGTTCAAACAGCACTTCCAGACGTCTAATTCCCAAATCAGACGTCTGATAAAGTATTTTAAGACGTCTGACTGTTGTTTCAGACGTCTGATAACTGCTAGGCTGGAGTTAGTATTCTGTCTGATGAAATCAGACGTCCAGACCTTAGTCCAGACGTCTGATGACTTTGCCAGACGTCCAATTAGTGGACCGTTGGCTGGCTTACCAAACACTCAAGAATATGACCGTTAGAGCCTTATCAGACGTCCTTATGCATTTCCAGACGTCTGATAATTGACCGTTTTGCCTCGGCTGACCCAAAATCTCTTCTCAGAGATTTTTTTAGCCGTTGCAACGTTTGGAAATCAATTCCCACAGTAAAAGTAGGTTTCCAGACGTCCAAACATAGTGCCAGACGTCCTGTATGTCGTCTGATGGACTTGCGTAAAAATCCTATTTAGATCTGATCGAAGTCAGGGAGAGACCCGCCCAAAATCAGACGTCTGACCTTTGAATCAGACGTCTTAAAGTGAACTTCCAGACGTCTGATGCTAGAATTAGACGTCTGATAAGCCTGTCAGAACAATGATTGTTCCTGATTTCGGGCTAATTCACTTGGGCTTTGTACCCAACGGCTATGGAAGCTTTTCTAAGCCTTCCAAAGCCTTCCTAAGGCCTCTATAAATAGAGGGGAGCCTTTACACACCAAGACACACCAAGAGAAACACAAGACACACACTTGGATACACTTAAGCAACATAGTTCCACTCTCTTGTGTCCTAGATAGCTCTTGCTCTCCAAGCTCAAGCTCCATTCTCTTGAGAGCATCAAGCTTCGCGCACCAGCTCTCCCGCCGTTGTCTACGAGAGCGACATTGCGCCGTTGCATGGCTCACGCACCCGCGTCATCCTCGACGCACTCCTTGCAAAGGGGAGTTTCCTAATTCTTATAGAAGCTAGGTTTATAATTACTTTGTTGGCTCTATAGGACCTGTTGTTTTATTTTATCTTTGTCTTTTGGTTGGGTATTCGCTTTACGAATTCCCGTCTCCTTCGTGGGACAAAATCCTTCTCGTGGAGAAAAGGGGTTGAGGAACGCTACCCTCGTACTTGTAGCGTGGTTGTACTGAGGTTGAATCACCCTCGTTTTAAAGTGATTCGGTTAGTGGATTTGATCAACTAGGTTGATCGGAAAATCCTAACTCGAGAGGGTTAGGTGGTAGTTTTCACCCAGTTTGGGTTTCCACCAAAAAAATACTTTGTCTTTGTGTGATTGACTATTTGTGAGATTGTTTATTTTTCAATTACGCATTTTTTACGTCACACTGATCTCACCCCCTCCAAGTAGGGAATTACAGTTTGTAATTAATGTAGCTTCCTTACTATCACAGTACATGGAAGTGGAACTTGAGATAGGAACACCTAGGTCCTGCAAGATAGATCTCACCTCTAGCAACTCACAAGTAGTATGAGCTATTACTCTATACTTAGATTCAGCACTTGATATGGAGACTACAATTTGTTTCTTACTCCTCCACATAACAAGATTGCCACCCGCAAAGTGCAATAGCCCGTAGTAGATCTATCCTCATGTGCCCTAGCATAATCAGCATCTAAATAGTCTCATATATCATGATGACCATGTCTTCTAAAAGAGAGCTCTTTTCTAGGAGCCTATTTGAGGTACATCAATACGTGGCACACACCATCCCAGTGTACCTTTCTAAGAGATTGCATAAACTAGCAAGAGTCTCCCAATAGCAAAAGCAATATATGATCTCGCTATTGTCAAATATAGGAGCTTTCCTACCATTGCACGATATCTGGTCATGTCCTCAAGTAACGAACTCTCTGAATTAGCAAGTGGCATGGATGGATCCATTTGGACATTGGCAAGTTTGCAGTCGAGCATTCTTGCCTCTCTCAACATGTCCAGCACATACTTTCTCTGTGACAAAATAAGACCACAATTAATGTGTTACACCTCAATGCCCAGAAAACAAATTATTAGCCCTAAGTCTTTAGTTACAAACTAAGTGTGTAATAATGTCTTGGTAGTCTCTATGCCCTCTTTATCATTCCCCGTAAGCATAATATCAACAACATACATAATAAGAATAACTGAATCAGTAGCTCTATGCATAGTAAAGACCAAGTGGTCAGTTGTGGATCTAGCAAAGCCATACTCTTGAACAACATTACTAAACCTCTAAAACTAGACCCATAGACATTACCTTCTAACACTTCCCCTAAGTCATAAATCCTAGGGGTTGCTACATATATACTTCTTTTGTGAGGTCACCATAGAGGAACGAATTTTTAATGTCTAGCAGGCCAATCACTGTTCACTACAAGGGGAAAAGAATTTGTACTAAATTAAGAGGACCAATGGGTGAGAACGTCTCAAAGTAATCAACACCACAGGTTTGTGTATAACCTTTAGCAACTAATCAGGCCTTCAACTGTTTAATGGAGCCATCTAGATGGCACTTGAGCATAAACAGCCACCTACACCCCACTACTATAGCACCAATGGACAGGTCAATAAGCTCCCAAGTCCCTCTAGATTGGAGAGTTGCCATCTCTTCCTCCACAGCTAAGGTCCAGGAACGGTCTTGAAATCCTCTACATGATTCTTGGGAACATAATGGTTGTCCACAGCAAAAGACAAAAGTCGCTTTGTTGCAGGCAAACAATCAAGTGACATATAATTTGAAATAGAATACTTACGATCTTTGTGGCTTCCTCTGAGCAATGGGAAGGTCCACATCAATTACCTCAAGTACTGTAGGCCCTGGATCTCCAGTAGAATCCGCAGGATCAACAAAGGACTAAGTATAGTAAAAAGGGGCTCATCTACTGGAGATGTGGTGGACGCAAGTCTGCGCTAGAAGTGTTTAGGGAAGGTGTCTGTAACCTTAGGATGTTTAGGAAATTGAGTAAAAGGGAGATTTGTCTGAGGTACAGCAGGCTAAGAGGGCACTAGAGGTGCAACAGTAGGCATGGGAAGTGGAACATCCTGTGGAGCAGTAAATGACTTCCCAATAGCAATTTAATATGGGATCTCCTTAAAGAAAGTAACATCCTTACTGACATAAAACCAATGTGTCAATGGGTCATACTTGTATCCCTTTTGGGTTTTGGAATAGCCCACAAAGATATATTTAATTGACCGAGGAGAAAGCTTGTCTACTCTGAACAAGTGAATAAAACAAACACATCCAAAGATTTTAGGTGGTATAAAAAACTCTCGGTCAAGAAATAAACTAGAGTAAGGGGTCTTTTCACCTAAAACAAACAATGAAACCCAATTGATTAAGAATGTTGCTTTGAGAACTACATCAGCCCAAAAGGTAGTGGGAACATGCGTCTAGAACAAAATGGTATGAGCAACATCAAGCATCTCAACTTGCATTCAACTACCCCATTTTGTTGGAATGTATGAACACAAGAAGTTTGGTGAGTAATACCCAAAGGCTGAAAGAACTGAGCCAAAGTAGCATTGACAAATTGAAGTCTATTATCAATCCAAAACATGCAAACAAGAATATAAACTGCATCTTTATTTCATTAACAAAATTTTTTATTAATACAAGGATTTTTAATTTCTCCATCATGAATACCCAACATGCACGGGTATAATCATCCACAAAAAAAAAAAATCCGCATGCACGAAAACCCCTAAGGCTCCTAACCCGACATGAGCCCCACAAATCAGCATCAATAAGGCAAAAAAGAGACTCGGCTCTTTTATTACTACTCGGAAAAGACACCTGATCATGCTTGCTAAGTTGGCAAGCCTCATAGGAAAAAGAGTTTGAAAAATGCATGTCCAAAAACTAACGAAGAACTGAAATACCAGGATGTTCTATTCTAAGGTGCCACTGAAGAGCGGATGTAGCACAAGCAGCAACAATGGAGTGATTTTGAAGTAAAAGGTGCAGGTAGTAAAGACTATCCTGCTAAAGTCCACAAATCTGCTTCATCATCTGGAGTAGGAAGAAAAAATCATCATGAAAAATGACTTTGCAATTTAACGTCTTTGTAATTTGACTTATAGACATTAAATTCATGACAAATTTAGGTGCATGCATAACATCAAATAGGGACAAAGTAGAAGATAACGAGATGTCACCCAAGCCTATCACAGGAGACATGGCACCCTGTGATACGGCACCATCTGCTACCCTAACATGAACTAGCGTAGTCAAAGGTCTAAGAGATGAAAACAATGGAGCATCTTCGATAATGTGGGAGGAAGCACTTGAATCAACAAGCCATGATGGTGTAGAAACACCTCCAAGTCATTGAGGCACCAACAGTAGTAGCCTGAGAAGATATGAAACTATCATACTCCTCCTTGGAGATGGTGATCTGGGTACTAGCTTGCTCCTCCTAATAGTATTAACTCCCTTTGCCACCATATGCCTCTTGGCTCGCTTGATGCCCCTGAAAAAAGTCATGTGTTATCTAACATCTATCAACTATGTGATTTGTCTTGTGACAGTAATACAAAACAAACCAGTATGGCCTCTGCTATGGTCTCCTACTCTCGCACCACGTCCTCTCCCCTGCCTCTAGGAATCCCCTTACCACGGCCAATAAATGCCATGGCAGAAGAATTTGAAGGTGGGATAGGCTCAAAAATCTCCCATTGTAACAGTCGAGCATATACCTAGGCAGGTGTAGGAATCTCCTCCAAGGTCATTGTTAGGAGAAAGCAAAAGTCGTCTTATTCAGAAAACTTACCTCTCTTTATATAGAGAGAGGTGGGACAAATTACAACACAACTCCACTGAAAAATAAAAATTACCATAACACCCTCAAAGACAAAACATAAAATATGGAGTACAAGCATAGATATTTATTATGCTCAACTTGGAATAACATTCGTCAAAGGTAGATTTGGCAAGTGGCTTGATAAATATGTCTGTTGTCTGGTTATCAGGAGAAATTTGAGTTGTGTAGAGCATCCCTTTTTGAATGATGTCTTTAGTGTAATGACAGTCAACCTCCACATGCTTTGTGCGTTCATTAAACATAGGATTATTGACTATATAGGTGTGCCCTATTATCAACCCGCATCTCTATAGATCCATCAATCCCAATATGCAAATCAACTAGCAAGGATCGAATCCACATCATCTTAGCTGTTGTCTAGGCCATTGCCATGTACTCTGATTCTACACTGGATCGAGATATTGTTGCATGTTTCTTGCTTTTCCAGGTCACAAGATTTCCAGCTATATAGGTACAAAAACCTATAGTAGACTTTTGATCCAAATGACATCCAGCAAAATCAGCATCAAAATAACCCACTACTTTCATAAAAGTCTTTCTGGTAAACAGAAGACCCTTGTCAGGAGCCTTCTTAATGTATCTAAGCACCAACATTGCAACATCCTAATGTTGTCTAGTGGGTTTAGCAATAAAATGGCTCAATCTTCCAACAGCATAAGATATGCCCTCTGGAGAGAGGATTGGGAGATTGGTGGAAGGCATTGGAGGCTTATTTGGGTGGGATATCATGAGCTTCGGTGTAGGACCGTTGCTCTGATATGAAGTTTGGAGAAAACAAAAGTTGTCTTATTCAGAAACCCTACCTCTCTTTATATAAAGAGAGAGGTGGGACAAATTACAACACAATAGTGAAAAATAAAAATTACCAGAACACCTTACAAACAAAACATAAAATATGGAGTACAACAGTCATACGTCGATCCTTCACAACCCCATACTTAGAACCTAGGCCAGCAAGTAACTAAACAAACCTAGAGGCCTCTTGCTGCTTGGCAATGACTACAACATCAAATGCGATTGGCTAATAAGTATCCCGGTTGTCCCATAGGTTATTTATGGAGCCATAACATTCAACAAGGGACATAATTCCCTTTCAAAAAGAATGAAGCTCCTCAATGACTCTATATAGGCAACTAATGTTTTTTTTGAAAGCTCTAAGGGTGGTTATCCATTTGATAGACAGCCAAGAGTTTCATTAAAGAACGACACTAAGCCAAATGACATGTTACATATCCAAAGCAAAATAAAAGAAGAAGCAAGCTGTGCCGAACGTGACATCAGACGGGTTTTTAAGACGTCTGGGAAGTGGCCCAGACGTCTGGTAATAAATTTTTTCGACGTACCCGCCGCTTTCGTTCTTCTTTCCCTCTCTCTTCCTACAGATGCGCCGCCCTTTTCTCTCTCCCTACGCAGCCTTATAAAACACCCTCGACCTCTCCCTCACCCTCATCTCCTCCGCCTTTTCCTTCTCCGTCTCCTTGCCAGTGCGAGAGCGTGAGCGAGCGAGTGAGCGACAGCAGCAGCGGCCGCGGCGAGCGTGCGGGAAGGAGGGCTGCGAGCGGAAGGAAGAAGCTTAACCGCGCGGGTTCAAGCTTGCCGGGGCAGCTAGAGCCGACCGGTGGGGGAGCGGCGAGTGTGGGGTGTCGCGGAGGGAGCTGTTGCAGCTCGGGCAGCAAGCGGACGGGGCGCGGCGCGGCAGTACGTCGCGGGCGGAGAGCGAATCAGGTTCTGGTTCTGGAAAATTTTCCAGAATCAGACGTCTGGACTTACGTCCAGACGACGTTCAAGACGTCTGACAAGTAAGATATTTCATCTTCTCCCTTTTTCACGTGTACGGCCATGCAGCCGTCCGCCACGACTTCGTCTGCGCTTCGTCGTGCTGAGAACAGGTGTGTGTGCACACAGGTTCTGCTCGGGAGGGCGCGAGGGCTCGCCATCCCACGCGGATCAGACGTCTGGCCGCAGTGCCAGACGACGGGGAGTACATCCAGACGTCTGGGGTGACAATTGGACGTCTGGGAACCATGGTCAGACATTCCAGCGGGCTTCTGGACGTCTGAAGGACTGTGCAGAACTGAGGTACGATCGATCAACCTTTTAAGACGTCTGGAACCTCTTCCAGACGTCTGATTTTGGATAGTTTCGTCGTTTTTGACCCGTTTAGGGCCCGTTCGGAGTCCGTTTTCCACGTTTCGAGTTGCATTCTTTCCAGAATAAATTCCTCTACCCGTTTACAGTAATTGTATACCGTTCTGAAACTCCTTGTGATTGATCCTTGTGTTAGGACCCTGTTCCGTTCCAATCTTGGGGGTTGCAGAGGCACGCGAGATTGCTGACCACGCCTCCAGTACTCCCGGTTTCGCTGGTAGAGTGGCTTTTAATTTATTTAACATAATTTGTTACGATTGTGGAACAATTAATAGAGTCTAAGGCATTGCATGAATCCTAGGACTGGAAAACTAGATTGAATGATAGATCCTAGGTATGGCATGAATCCTAGGACTGGAAAACTAGTGAAATATATAAATATTGCAGTCTTGGAAAAGTGGAAAGGAAATAATAGCTGCCTGTAAATTGATTTAACAGCTGCCTATTATGAATAAATAAATAAGATTGAGAATATGGATTGTATGAACGTAAAACTGGAACGGTGCAACCTAAAATGGCCAAACAAAAAGAACACGAACCCTACGGGAAATTAGAAGTAGAACTCCTGGAAAAGAAAATAAAAGGGAACTAAGAAAGTGAAACGTGGAAGTGTGTTGTCTCTCGAGTACGTGGTACCAAAGAGAGCACACATTACCTCTTAGTGTAGAGGGGAGCTTGCCGCCCTCAGGTTGAGACCGGGGTGGGTTTGGCCACTGTACACCGACTTGCTAGCCCTCGCGTACGCAGTACCGAGGAGAGCTACTAGTGTAGGGAGAACACTAGCTACCCCACGAGCCCCGGGGTTCTGCTAGCCTGCTACACCGACTTGTTAGGCCCACTGGGCAAACCAGGGTAGTCAGGCGAGGGTGCGCAGACTGTGGAGGGGTTGGACCCCTGTTACTAAGAGAGCTCTGCCCTATACTGGTTCCGTGTTGTGTTTTGAGAGCACCCGTTAACGGGAACGATTGACCGCGTGCCAGTGCGGGGTAGCTACCCGTGCGTTTATCGCGCGTGCCGTAGTCACCGTTACGTCTGTCAGCGACCTTGGGGTGGTTGACTGAGGGTAGGACCACCACGAGGGACTCTCCCGGTCAGGAGAGCACCACGTGTTACTTCTACTTTTCGGAAAAGACTGCAATCAAGATCGTTCCCACGAGGAACATTCGAGATCAAGTGAAGGATCTGAGAAATAAATCAATCGTGAAATAATAGAAAGACGTAAATAAAGAAAGTAAAAATATAACAACTATTGTACACTCTATTGCTTTTTTAGCTTTTAGTTGCCACTCTACTCAGCGTTTCGCTGACGTGTACCCTCGTTACTTTTCAGGACCAGGTGTTGAACAGCCAGGGTCAGCGGCTGCAGAGGACGCTGGGCCTAGTAGGATCCAATAGGGTTACTTGTTGTGCTTTCTGTACTTTTCTTCCACTATAGTGAGTAGTTTCTTTGTTACTCTCTGTACTTTATCAAAACTTTATGTGATGTACTGTTTATTTCCTTTCTGTTGTGGTGGTGTATACTGTAGTATTTCCTTTTCTTACTACTGTATTTTGTTACTGCTAGTTATATTCATGCTGAATGTGATTTATTTTACTGCTCTTTTGGTTACTTTCTCGTTGGACGACTAGGCCTTAGGATTAGTCGAGTCGGTCCGATTCTCGTGTCTCGTAGGGATTCGGGAATCGGGTCGTTACACAGGCTCCACAAGATTCTCAACATAAGGCCTCTAATCCCTGAATATGACTATATTCCTCTACAACCAAATGCCTCGCAAAACCACAAGAGGTCTCACCCTCTCCTTCATGCGGTAAACATTAGGCCCACTTCTGATCCCACATCTGAAAGACCTCCAGAAGCCATCAAAAGAGGCAACGACCACCAACCATATCTCCGTCATAATTCGACAACTAATGTTGCTCTTGTGAGAATGTATCTCATGAAAAACTTCTCATATCTTCCTAGCAGAGGCATAGGACATAACTTGCTTGGCAATCGGTTCCTTCATACCGTTCAACATGCAGCCGATGACTCAGTCAATGTCTGCTTCCCAATCCACGATCTTGACTACAGGCTCATCTTGGGTGAGGATGTACTTACAATGCAAACCCACAAATCGGGAGAAAGTCGTGGACCAAAGAAGTTAGTACCATCCAACTTAATAGAGGTCCGCTGCATAAAAGAAGATGAGCTCGTGTTAAAAAATTTCCTCATCAAGTCGCTAAAGGATCCTTATCCTCCATAACACCAAACCACAAATGGTTCTGGATAAAAAAAACTTTGGTTTATGACATATGTAGATCCAAAATCAGAATCAAGCAAAGTAATAACCTACTAAGGCTAGAAGAGGCCCTAGTAGGGTTGCCTCTTCCTCGTAAAATTGGCTATGACAATGCTAGAGGAGGAAGGAGGGCAACAACTATGTCGCCCCTACTCAGGAAGACCCCCCTTCATGCTATGGAGGGGTCTACGCTAGAGATAGAAGGCAGCAGCAATGCTGTTGCACCTCACAAAGGCACCGATGAGGTGCTGCAGCAGGCTAGGACACTGGAGGTGCCCGTGCCGCCTGTGGCAGTGATGCTGAGCCCCAGATGTCATCGTTGTTGGCCTTGGGCAACGACACTAGCGGTGTTGCTACCTAGGGAGGGGCCAGTGGCGACGAACAAGGGTTGGCAACGCCCTAGAGAGAGAAAGGAAAGGAGTTTTGGTGGAAGGGTAAGGAGGTAGGGTTGGTGGGGTACCTAAGCACCGATCTAGGACTGCTACTCTAATGCCATGATGGGATAAATGAGCAATTCAATTAGTTTGCAGAGCCATATGTGCCTTTATATAAAGAAAGGCACAAAAGGAACAATTACAAGCACACCCTCACATAAGAATATTGTAATTAGATGAAGAGATTAATTGAAAGCAAGCATGTTATTGACAAAATCATGTGAAAGTTAGATTTACCATTTCATGCCATAATTGCAATAATCTCTATATGGAGGGATTAATTACTCACTTTAGAGGCAAAGGCATCACATCAATCTTAATTTGAGATACCATAATGTTGGGATTGTTTCAGCAAAAATAGCAACGAAATCATTTTTGGTGCATCCCTATATACCTCACAATTAATCAATGGCATCACCTTCCTTATTTTCCTTAAAACCTCTCTTACTTCTTTTGATAACATAAAACGTCAAGCATGCCTTCCTCTTTTTCTCTCCCTCAAATTTCTCCCTAAAATCTCTCTTCTCTTTTGGTAACATGAAATCATGAATCTCTCTCTCTCTCACTCTTTCTCTTTATCTCTATATATGTAACAGGTCCCTCTCCTCTGTTCACCTTCCACCACCGTGAGCCATCGACAACCACAATCACCACCACGTCTCACCCTTAACGTTACCATCACCGCGATCGACGGTGATAGCGCCAACATCACCATCGCGAGCTTCAACGATGATGTAGACATCCATTTAGGATAAAATGCATATTTATGCATGTTCCTAGGCGTAGATATGCATTCCATATTATAAATATCACATAGCATAATCATTTTGCATTTAGAATAGTTTGTATAAAGTTTAGGTTAATTCGTGTCATTTTATGGCCAGGAGGGGAGAATTATTTCGAGGCCTCGGATTGATGATCTGACCGTATGCATTTGATCAAAACGACAATCGGAGTCCAACGCCTCCGAAATCGTCTTACTCGAAGTTCCGTAGCACATTATCTAGTCCGAGGAAGATTAAAAGCCAAGGGGCAAGGTGGTGCCAATCAGAACCTCAGATGCCAAATCTGACCGCACAGATGAATCCAAACCGACGATCGCAACCCAACGACGTGAAAATTAACCCAATCCAACATCCATGCGTCATTTACAAAGCACAGAAGATGGATAGCCAGAATGGTGTCACGTGGCACCATCCCAGCCGCCCCTCTTCAAAGGCTCCTTCCCTCATGAGATCTGGGTCATTGGATCTCCATCTAACGACTTTAGTGAAGCCGCGTCGCCTCCCTTTCTGCAGCTTACACTCTCCAAGAGCTCGCAGCCGTTGGATCTCCATCCAATGACTGTGAGCGATCACACCCCAGTTGACCTTCGCAACAATCCATGGCGATGCCACATTGGTGACGAGTGGCGCTCTCAAACAGAGGGCGCAGGATCGAAACCCGCCGCACCCCCTCTCAGCACAGCATGAGTGAGCGGCTAAATTGAGCCGCTTGATTTGGATCGAACAGCGCAAACCTCACCACACAGCACAAGGGATGTGGCCGCACGCATACGCGCGATTGCACACCGAGTTCGACACCTAATCTAACACGCCAGCTGAGCTCATGATCTTCGCGCGATTGTTGCCGTCGATCGAGCATCTGACAATGAGGAAGCGAGCGCACAAGCACAGTTGTGAGCGCACAGGTGTGAGCATTGGCCAGCGACCTTCAGCGACATTTGGGGGTAAATCTTCAGCGGCGCATTTGATGTTGCTATAGCCCATGGACCGATTTCTTCCTCTCCTCCACTATAAAAGACCTACACCCCTCCATCCACCTTCACCCTTCCTATGCTCTCCTCAATTACTCTAGAGCTCAAGACACACTTTGAGCTTGTGTCCCAAGACATTGGGATGCTCCACTGGAGTAAAGAAGAATTATTTTCCACCCTCTCGTCACCATTCATGGAGCTCTCATCGACCGTCTACTCAACCCCCTTCTAGGAAGCGGATCAGGCCGCGACGCTACCTGTCCTCCCCTCATCTTCCGATGCCGTTCTCCTTCCTCCAACTCCTCAACATCTTCATATGGGCCATGTCAACACAGCTTCATCCTCCAAGCAGTCGACAAAGAGGATTTCTCTCACCCCCTTTCCCTTTTACTGCTTTCATAGTGTAGAAGTATTTGTAATAAACATTTGTCAAGCATTTATCTAGAAGTAATTTTTTATTCTCTTTTCCTTCGTACTAAGCAAGTAGAATGGATCTTTCCTACTTTTTAGAATAGCTTAGTATAGATAATATTCCTGCCTGTTCCCACACTATCATAAAATGCCAAAAAAAAAAGCAAATACAAGATACCAAAAAGAAATAAAGCGAAAAAAGATTTCAAGAAACAAATGTCACCTCCCCGTGTTCGACTCGGGACTCCCTTTTCAAGTTTCAGTAAATTTTATTCGATAGTGAGTTTTGCGACTATGACGACAGGTTTCTCAAAACCCTAACTTTTCTTTGCGAAAACCCGCTAATCAGACGACAACCGCGACAGCCCCCGTATGCCTCCCTCTCAACGATCGCACAACCACCACAATTGCGACCGTGCCCTCTCCGCCTTGGCTCTAGCATCACCTCGACGTCTTCTACTTCGTCTTCAACCTCTGCTGCACCCACCGTGCCTCCTCGCCCACGACTGTGAGCCTACGACGACAACGACCACCTCTCCATCCTCTCAGATGCAAGGTCATGCCATCTTCTCCTAAACAGAACCACCCACGGCAGCACCTACCTTCGCGTGCAACCCGCACAACCACACACCACCACCGGTCCCGCGCACGGCCATAGCCCCAAGCACCCACAGTAGTCCGCGCCCCTCAACCTCCACGCGTAGGCCTCAGCAGCGGAACAGGACCTCCTCGCACTACCATCCTCGACTGCACCAACGTGTCACCAACCTTTTCGCGCGCCCTTGCATGCAACCGCCCCCTGCGTGCACTCCTTGCCCGTGTGCACGGCCAGCAACTGTGCACCCAAACCCACCGGCTTCCTCCCCTTCATCTTCTTCTCCATCGACAAAGGAGAGGAACCCAACACCACCCAAAATGTAGCAGCCACCACCGACCACGACTCTTCATTCCGTCAACGCCATCGACCTCGCCTCGACGCCATGAGCTTGCCCACACCATCGAGTGCACCCCCGCCGTTCGGGCACACCACGAGGACAGCTCCACCGCAAGTAGCTTCCTCATCTCTGACAACCATCGCCGGTCACCGTTAGTCGATCCGCAACCATCATCGGGTTCCCCTCGTCGTAGCCGACCTCCACCGAAGTTTTCGCGACCCCCAGCAGCCTCAAGAGTGCATACTGCAAGCAGAAAGAGACACTCTGTTTTCTGGGTCTATTAATAATTACATTTGATGCCATTGCTATCTCTTGGATTTAAGATTTAATCACTTTTTATTCAGCTAAAATTACATGCACGCTCTCAGGTGTTTACATTATTCCTCTCATGCATTCAACTCTTTGAACATTGAATTAGACTCTTAACATGCATGCATAGAATATCAAGTGTGGACCCTAATTAGAAGAGAGAGTCCAATGTTTTCGATTCTAACTTTGTTTACCACACATGCCATTATGGGAAAATTACGCACATAACCCTCACATGCTTAAATTATTTTCTTTTTGCCTCGTTTTGCATCGGATTTGAGCACGAATATCGCACTCGATTGGGCAAGTATAAGGAAAAAAAATATTTGTGAATTTATTGGTCTATTCCTCCCTATAGATACGACCTAATCCACCATAGTTAGTTTTACTGATAAATATTTTTGATCTGGGATTCTTCCACCAGACGATTTTACTGCGACAATGTATTATTTCTCTGACACATCATCTTCCAAGCGAAATTTCCCGATCAAGTGTACCTAAGGAAAACACACTTAACTACTCTCGACGCTGATCTATCCCAACCCAATCCCACCAAGTGAACAAGAGTAACACAACCAAAAGCCCGAGGGGTGACGTAAAACAACGGTCTATCAGGATACATAACTTGCAGTGGAATCCGTTTATGTAAAGCAGCATTAAGCATCCTATTGATCAGACAACAGGCAGTCAAAACAGCGTCACCCCAGTAAAGAGAGGAGACCGAATGATGAATCAATAATGTACGAGTAACATCAAGAACGTAGCAATGTTTCCTCTCAACAACACTATTCCGTTGAGAGGTATGGGGGCACGTGGTCTCATGGATAATGCCACAACTGGGAAAGAAAGTGCACAATCGAGTAATACAAAACTCTACGACATCATCAAACCGAAAACACTTCATCAAACAAGAATGCTGAGTTTTTATTTCCTTAACAAAATTTTCAATAATTTGTCCAACGTCGGACTTATTCAAGAGAAACATCCAAGAAACTGGGGAAAAATCATCTACTAACACAAGATAATATATGTTCCCAAGTCAATCAGGACTACGACTGGGACGCTAAACATCCATAATGAATCAAATCAAACATAACAGAAGAAACCGAAGTAGAAGTGGAAAAACTAGTCCTGTATGCTTGCCCAGCTAACAAGCATCACAGGTGAGAGCAATAGTGGAGGATATGTGCGGCAATACACGTTTGAAGCAATCAATAGGCAAGTGGCCAAAGGCGGTGAAGCCACTAGAGAGGAAATCTAGCAGAAGCAAGGCCCTGGGTGGCAAAAGTAGCAATAACAATACGACTCAGACAGTACACCCCCTGTTCCTTATGCCCTCCAGCAATCATATTCCCAGTGAACTTGTCTTGCAAAACACAAGAAGACACATCAAATATAGATCGGTAGTTCAGATCCCTAGTAACACTGCTAACAGATAGTAAACTCAATGGAAAATCAGGCACATAGAAAACATCTATCGGTCTCAAAGTAGGAAATAAAGACATATCTCCCTTGATAACAAGAGGCGAATGTCTCCCGTCTGCCACTTGTACAGTCCTAGCTAGTGTGACTGGTGCTAACCGAGAGAAAGATCCCCTGTTGCCACATAGATGCATGGATGCACCAGAATCAATCAACCAATCACCAGAGGACAAGAGTGACGACATACCAGTCGCAGGTGCCTCAGAGGAGGTGGCAATAGCTACAGTATCTAGAGGCTAAGAAGAGGATGCCCGAGTCAACTGAGCAATCTGATGCCGTAAGGTCTCAATCTCAATGCTAAGGGAGCTAACATTAGGACTAGGAAGGGCTCCATCAGTGATCTCGACTATCTGATTGGCCACAGGTGGCCTACCATGCTTCTACCAGCATATAGCCTCAGAGTGGCCAAGTCTACCACAGTAGGCACATGGAGTCCTAGTGCGTGTTGCAGAAGAGCGTCCGCGTCCACGACCAAGACCACGTGCAGGAGGGGGAGCACCCCTGCCACATCCAGGGATTGCAACCAATCGGACCGTCTAAGCACCAGAGTCAGGAGCAGGAGTTTGCACTGCTACTCTGTTGAGTCTGCTATAAGCTTCCTCCAAGGTAGGAAGCTCAAGAGCGGTGAGGATCTGATCTCTGGCTATCGTTTACTCAGGTCCAAGGCTTGCCAAGAAAAGGGAGACTGCCAACCGTCTCTTAAAGCCTCTTCAGGACTCACAGGCACACCCCGGCAGATAAGAGTGATGCTCTCCATTATTCCCTATATCAGAGAGTAGTACTGTGGCAACATGTGTCCTTCCTAACGCAAGTAGAAGAGGTCGTAAAAGACCTGAAAAACCCATGCAGAGTTCTTGGCATGTGAGAAAGTCTCACGCAAGGACTCCCACATCTCCTTCGCTATGATGTAGTACATGATCTCATCCCCCATTCGGGGAATAACTGTCTACATGAGTCATGCACAGACCATGGCATTGTCTCTGTCCCAATTGGCATTTGTGCCAGTCTTGTTTGTAAGCTCTGGACCCGTAAGAATGTAGCTCTTCCAATTACCCTTGACAGTCATGAGGAAGGTCTGGGACCACCGTAGGTAGTTAGTCTCATCTAACTTGATGATGGGACCAAAGAACAAATTTTTAAGTACCCCAGTGTCCAAAAGAGAGCCCAACATCACCTCAGACTGATCATCTGAAACCATCTTCGCAATCCAGAAGCCTCAATCAACCTTTTATCACTAAGAAAACATCAATAGATCTGAAATAGGATGTGTTCATATCTACATGTTCAACAAGAAGCCCCTTGGACGAGCATTGGCCTAACCCGAGTGCGAGGAGAACACCCGAGACGGCCCCAAAGGGACCTAGACCCCCTCTCCTTGCAACAATGAGGGATGTAGCCCATAGAGCAGGGCTACAAACCCCTCAAGATCGTTGCGTCGTCGCCGGACCACTGCAAATCACGTGCGCCGCCGCCAGAGGCATCGTAGGACCACTGCAGGTCCCACACACCGCAACTGAAGGCGCCGCCAACCGCTGCTGCTCCTATTCCAGTGCCACCAGGCCTCACTGGAAGTGCTACAGGTCTCCAATCGACCACCGCAAATCCCACACACCGTCGCTGGAGGCGCCACCAACCATTGCTACTCCTATTCAAGCGCCACTAGGCCTCACTGGAGGAGCTGCAGGCCGCCGATCGTCGCCACTGGAGGTGGAGCACGACACGCAGAGGGTGGGTGCACCGACGCTCAGGAAAAGAGAGGGGGGTTCAGTGGGTAGGGTTTCGGAAGCCTTGGGGGTGGGATACCTAGAGCCACGATCTAGGACTGGTACTTTAATACTAAATTGGATGAAATGAGTTAATCTCTTATTGAAAACCCTAGGCTCTCTTATATAGAGAGAGACCAAAAAGGGTAAAAGTACAAGAGTGCCCCTGAGGAGCCAAAAGCCCAAAAACCCATACAAATAACAAAAAATAATGTGCTAACTGGCTATGTACCCAAGTATGGGTTATTCAATAAGTTAAGGTACTAACAGAGAGCCGTCGACCGACTAGTCAACTGACTCGACCGATTTTTATAACAGCAGCGGAAGTTCTTCTCTTATCATTGTCACAAAAAGAGTGTATCCCTTAACCTAAGATAAATATGTGTCTCTGTGTCTAAGTATGCACATTTGGTGGACCAAAATGGGATACACCAACCTTGGTATTGAAACTAGAAATTGGTGTGCACATAAGGGCACAGGAGACACATGATCTCTTGAAAGGATCACACAAGTCCCTTGTCGAAGGTGTACGCAACAAATCGGGAGACTTGAGCTCGCTCCGCATATATTAGGAAGTACGAAATTCCATGCATAGTGTACGAGTACTGATGTGACCCATACATGAAAGGAAGACAATCCTTTAGGAAAGGATCTAGTCATCATTCTCGTCCCAATAGTACAAAGAAAAATCTTGGATTCAATCCCAAGGGTTACATATGTCTTCTAGTGTGAAGGATACACAAGCATTTCGAGTACCTGAGGGAGGCATAGCATCATAATTCCTCTGATCCTAAACCCTTGATTATTAGCGAGATGAAACAATAATCATTTTAGTGTGTTCCTATTTTATTGGACTAATTGAATTGATTTAAGAAGTTAAATCGCATTCAATTTAGCAATTAATTACACCTAATTTGATTAGGTATGAAATCCAAGGGTTAAATTGCAATTAGTTAATGTTTAATTGGCAGATCTAAACCAATAAATTGTTACAAGCCAATCATGCAAAATCAAGTGAGATTAAATCCCAACCCTTGGATGGATATACAAGGGTTCACACCATATTAGCATTAGAATAGGATCCCTATAAATATCTCCAATACCTAAAGCGAATCCCTTGAAATTGATTCTAATCAATTCCCATCAATTGTGTGCATTTTTTTACCAAGAAAGAGAGTAGCCGCTAGCCATCTTCTCCTTCCTAATCTCCTTCCTCTTCTTGATTTGTGACAGAGAGAGAGAGAAGAAAGAGCTAGTCTTCTTAGAGGGAAGGGAATCAACCTACCACACCTTGGTTGGAAGGCCAACCAAGGAAGGGGTCGGCTCCCTTCTTTGTGCCACCCTTCCTCTCCTCCTTACTAGTCTCGTGAAGATGAAGTAGTGAGTCTTCTTGGAGGGGAGGGAGTCAACCTACTACATAGTAGCAGGTCTTCTTGGAAGGGAGTGATTCAACTTGCAACTACATGTCGCAAGAATATTGATCCTAATGGTCATGGTCGACCAAAATCCTCTCCTGATCTTCCTCTCCTTATGTAGTAGGTCCACCAAAATCCGAAAAAGGTTGACTTTGCTACTTCTTGGCCAAGAGGATTTAATCCTCTTGGCCCTGTCTTGGTGGTTTTCGAGGCAAGGGTCGCCTCACCGCTTGCCAAGGAGTTCATGAGTCATGAATTGTTCACGTTACACACAACGGAATCAATCATCCTCTGCGTGAAGGATCTCATCCGCCTGCCAAAACGAAGGGAGTCCCTTAAGCAAGACTTATTTGAGGTACAACACGTCGAGTGTTGTGCTACGCCACACACAAGTATAATATCTTACATGTGGGGATCTCAAATAAAAAGATACTAGATCTTCCCATGTGCTTTCGGTTACATAGGCTTTCTTTATGCTTCTCATTTCTATTAATCGGGTTTTTTTAAAACATCAACCCAAGTTGTGAAAATGAGAAAAGTTTTAAATGATTATGTTTCATGCTTTTGCAATACCATGGGAAACTGAGGATCGAATCGTTCAATTCCCAACCCTCGATTGTCGAGCAGGGTTCTGAACCTTCAAAATCCAAATTTCCCAACACCCTCCTAGTTGCAGTGATGGAACAGGGACCTAAGGATGATCCCCAGGCTAGCTCCTCCACGCATGGAAGTTGGCTTCCACTTAGAGAGAGATCCAACACGGATCTCTAGGCACATGATTTTAGGACTAGGCACTACGGAAAGCCAACTCTGATACCATGTTGGAGATTTAGAGAAATTGAAAATATTATTATGAATATCAAGAAACAAATGATAGGAGTTGGTCCCTTTATATAGAGAAGGTTACTCCTATTACAAATCCTAACATCATCTTCTAGAATAAAAAAGAAACAAATGTCTAACAAATCAAATCTAATCGTATTCCTAAAAATAGAAAGTGATCAATTCCTAATTCTATATCTCTAGAAAAATCTAAAAATATGACAAAAAGTACACTTTAAAATGCTTTATTATAATGTGCATGAATAAGTTGTCAAATCACTAAGATTGCTAGGCTAATGGAGGTCAAAAAATAATTAGGAGACCAACCACTAAGATTGTTAAAAGCTATGCAAGAACTAAGTGCAAAAGATCAAGCATTTATCTTAGGTGTTTACATCCAAAACAAAATTCCTAATAATAAACCCAATATTTGACTTTTAAGCGGAAAACTCAACTCAAATGGGAAAATTCATCAACTATAACAAGATAATATTGTTACGTTATGTTAAGAGCTCTCTTGTCATTTGTTTTATTTGTTGGACACTTGTTACAATTTTTCCCTCACCTCTCTCTATATAAAGAAGTGTAGGTCTAGCTTAGTAATAGGAAAAACTTTCATTTTCTTCAACTTGGTATCAGAACCCAGTTGAGGGCACCACCCAACAAAACCCTAACCCTACCACCAACCAATCTTTTCCTCGCCTTACAGCCGCCGTCGACAGCCAGCGTCACTGCCTTCTAGGAGCAAGGGGGAAGCATCACCAGCTGGGCCTATTCCTTTTCCTGTTGGGCAACAGGAAGAGGGACAGAGTAGCCGCCCAACTCTCTAGGAAGATCCTTGACCTTAGTATGATGTTTTGATAAGGTCTAAGATCCTCTAGGAGATGATTTAAAGTGTTTCAACTAGATGGTATCATCAAATCAGACTTCTGAATATTGTTTAGGGTGTATATTCCCCTTGTTGATGAGATTTTTAGGGTGTGTATTCCCCTTGATTCGTTGACAGATTGTTGAAATTGCGTGTGAGCGGATTTCAGGGTGCGTATTCCCCAGTTTTATTCAAAATCAGATCTATGTTTGAAGTTGTTTGGAGGTATTTGTATTGTGATTGCACTACGGCATCATCATCATAGAGACTGAGGTGACATCGGAACAAACCAGAGATAATGCGGTCAACAAGAACCTATTTTTTGCACCGATTGTGAAATTAGATGAGACCAATTACTCCCGTTGGTCCCAAACCTTTCTTGTTACTGTGGAAGGACATGAGAAGCAACATGTTCTTACAAAAGCACCACAAGAGCATAAAACGGGGAAATATGTAACCTAGCACAAAGATGATGCTATGGTAAAGGCCTGAATATTAATCAGTGGGATACCCCGTATTGGAGATGAAGTTATGCATTATGAAACGGCTAAACAAATGTGGGACAATATGAAGGATGCCTACTCTCATGAGTTGAATTACACCCAGGTCATTCAGATACATTATGATCTTTGCCATCTGAAGCAGGAGTCCATGAGTCTTTCACAATACTATTCTATGAAGAAAGGACTTTTGAAAAAATATAATGCATGCAGGCCCATGTGCACAACACCTATGTGTAGAGATCAGATGGAGTTTTCTGCTCATGCTTCTAGCAAGACTTAATGATGAATATGTTGCTACACATTCTCAAATTTTAACACTAACTAGGCTTCCTCCTATTGAGATCTACAGAAGGCTTAGCAGGTTGCAAATTCAGTCCACTCATGAGGTTGTCACCAGTAGCACTGCTTCTACCCATACAGCTATGAGTACACATGGAGGACGGAATGGAACTTTCCGAGGTAAAGGCAGGGGACGTCGTAATGGGGGCCATAGTAAGCCTACTTACACTTAATGTGAGAGGTTTGGCCATGTTGAGGCCAAGTGCCGGAACAAACTTGGACAGCTTACTGTTGCCAAGTTAGTGTGACTGCTCCACCAGCGATGTCTGCTGATACAATTACTCTTGCAAAGGCAAATTATGTAGTAGTGCAGCGTAGTTTTGACTCATGATCAGCCCCAGTCTTCAGGCACAGCAATTTATGCCTCAGCATCACGTACAAGTAATTCTTGCTGACAGATTTTGGTGCTTCAAATCATTTATCTAGGAATTCTCAGTGTTTTGGGGATATGCAAAAGCTGTCACAAGATGGCTCAGTTCAACTAGCAGATGGTAGACATGCTCCTATCTGTGGCAAGGGGGGTATCTGTTACTCCTACTATGCACCTTTTTGATATTTATTATGTGCCTGACATGGTAATGCAATTGCTCTCTGTTAGTAATATCACAAAGCAACTAAATTGTCGTGCTATATTTGATGCAGCTGGGTGTACTTTTCATAACCGCATGACGAAGAGGATGATTGGTGGTAGACATGAGGAGGGGGTGTATACCAGCTAGTGCAGAGTCTAGTTGTTGCAGCATGTCAGACGAGTACTACTGTGGAGAGTGCCTTGCAGTGGCCCAGACAATTAAGCCATCCTTCTCTGGACAAACTACACTAGGTAATCCCACATCTCTCGCTTGCCATGAAGAGTCAGTGTGATGCCTGTCAACTGAGAAAGCATCACCGAGCCAATTTTCCAGTTTCTATGTAGTCTAGTAGTTCAACATGTTTTGATTTACTTCATTGTGATGTTTAAGTCCTAGCCATGTGGCAAATCGACAAGGTCATCGTTATTACTTGTTATTTGTTGATGACGTTTTTTATCTATCATTGTTATTTTTTATGCGTAATAAATCCGAAGTTAATTCTATTATTAAGCAATTTGTGATTTTTGTCAAAACCCAATTTGGTGTGTGCATTAAGACTATCAGAATAGAAAATGCATTGGAGTTTTGTACAAAGAGTTTGGCATCCTTTTATGGATCACTTGATATTATGCATTAGACTTCCTACCCCCATATGTCACAACAAAATGAGGTTGCAGAACGGAAACACCACCATATTCTGGATACAGCTCGAGCCTTGCTTTTCCAGAACGGTGTACCACATACTTACAGGGGAGATGCATTCCCACTGCATGTTATCTTATTAACAAGCTTCCTTCCTCTGTACTTCATAAGCAGATTCCATAGAATATTATGTATCCAGATGCAAATTTATTTTTAGTGTCCCCAAAAATATTTGCTTCTTTTACCTTTGTGCATTTGCTTGAGCTTGGTCATGATAAACTAGCTCCTAGAGTAGTTAAGTGTGTGTCTCTTGCTTACACACTCAGAAAGGACATAGGTGCTTTAATCCTATACATTACAGGCATTATGCTAGCACATATGTGACATTCCACGAGTCCATTCCATATTTTTCCACATCAGGCCATCAGTTGAAAGATTTGGAAATGGTTGTGTGTATGCCTGTGCCTCCCATAGCCATCAAGGATTTTTCTCAAAGTAGCAATCTTCCTACTACAGAGCCACCTGCGAGCACTTTCAGAGTGGTACCACCAAATGAGAATATTTTCAAGGGTACCACGTATCAGCTACTTGTCAGTTATTGAGACAAGATACACCCCCCCCCCCTCAAGTATAAGGCCACCATCACAAGGCTCAGGTTCTCTCTCCATGTCTATGGATGATGATATACCTATTGCTATTCAGAAGGCTCCCTGTTATGTGACCAGTATCGTGTAGCTGAGAGTGTTATTTCTGTTAATTCTCTGAGTACTGAGTTTCATGCATTCACTGCTGTTGTTTCTAGTTCTAAGATACCGACTTCATATCAGCAAGCTCTCCTGAATCCGCACTAGAAGTCTGCTATAGAAGAAATGTCTGCTCTCCGTGACAGAGGCACCTAAGAACTTGCTACATTACCCGCCAATGCGAACCTTCTTGGTGCTAGGTGGGCCTTTACCTTGAAATACAACACAGGTGGGTCTATTTCTCGATATAAGGCATACCTTGTAGCCAAAGGATTCACCCAAACCTATGGAGTGGATTTCTTTGACACATTTTCCCCGATTGCTCGTCTCTCCACCATCCGTTTACTTATTTATGTTGCAGCACACTACGGATGATCTTTACACCAGCTGAACATCAAAAATGCATTTCTCTATGGCGACCTTTAGGATGAGATATATATGCAGCAACCTCCTAGTTTTGATGTTCAAGGGGAGTGTATTTACAAACTACGAAAGGCCATCTATGGTCTTGAGCAGAGCCCCTGAGCCTGGCTTCAACTCCTTCAAAGGCCTTGACTGTTGTTTGGTTACAGAGATCAGCGTCTGATCATTCATTGTTTGTGAGGAAAACCACTGGTGGTACTGTAGCTCTACTTGTGCATGTTGATGAACTTATACTCAGGATATGACACAGCTGGTATTTCTCAAGTGAATGAGTATTTAGCACACCAATTTGTTATGAAGAACCTTGGGAAGCTCAGGTATTTCCTTGGCATTGAGATTGCTACGAGTAAGCAGGATATTGTTATGTCCCAGAGGAAATATGCTCTAGACATTCTCTAGGAGACAAGCATGCTTGGATCTAAGGGTGTTGATGTCCCTATGGATCCAAAGGTTCACTTGTTTGATGACACAACAAAGTTGATGGATAAGAAAGCTAATAAACAGCTAGTGGGGAAGCTACTGTATCTGACAATCACTAGGCCAGATATTAGTCTTGCAATAGGTAACCTGAGTCAGTTCTTAGACAAACCTATTGTTGATCATTGGCAAGCAGTGATGCAGGTGTTGAGTTACATCAAAGAGTGTCCAGGTCGCGGTCTTTTGTTCCAGAAGAAAGCTCCTATGTCTATTGCTGCTTATCCAGATGCAATGATGTTGGGGACAAAAGATCTACTACAGGTTTCTATACCTTTGTAGCAGGGAATCTGATGACCTGGAGGAGCAAGAAGCAAAGTGTGGTATCACGCTCGAGCGTTGAATCAAAATACCACGCTATGGCGCACACACAGCAACGGAGATGATACATGGATACGATCTTTGTTGCAAGACCTCCATGTTATTCTTGAGGAGCCCTTGGAGATGTATTGTGATAATAAGGCTGCAACTTATATTACTAATAATCCCATGTTCCATGAAAGGGCTAAACATGTGGAAGTGGATTGTCATTACACCAGGAGTCTAATTCAGCAGGATCTACTTCGTACCGCTTGCCTAGCCTCTTCATAACAGACTACAGATATGTTTACTAAGCTGTTATCTCGCCCTATGTTCAAGAAGTGTGGAACAAGCTAAGCATAGTTTATATATATGCTCCAGCTTGAGGGGGAGTGCTACGTTATGTTAAGGGCTCTCTTGTCATTGGTTTTTATTTGTTGGACTCTTGTTACAATTTTACCCTCACCTCTCTTTATAAAGAGGTGTAAGGTCGGCTTAGTAATTAGAAAAACTTTCATTTTCTTCAACTAATATTGATGTCTCAACCAATTAAGAATTCGATTATGACCCTAGGTATCCATATGTGACACCTCAAGTAAGGACTTCGACCCTAGACTATGGCTACGTGGATAAGAATTCTAGTGGTACTTCCTAAGCTAGCAAGCATCACAATCAACCCTTATCATTAACAAGCATAGAGGAATAAGGAAAGTAAACCAAGCAAAGGCATGGAAACTAGAAGTGGTGGATGGAATGGTGAAATGGATAGCACATGGTGACTGTAGTACAGCCTCCACCAATTATTTTCACCAACAGAATGTCCCAAAAAGTACACGAGATGGAATCAAAATCACCTGACAGTTCAGCCCCATAGTTAAAGAGGATAGCTACTGTCATTTTTCTTTTCCAAAAGAAGAGAAAAAAAAAAACGAAAAAAAATTCAGCACCATGGTTAAAGCAAGCTAATTTTTTTCTTTATGAAAAGGAAAGCTACAAGAGCCTTCTCTTGGCTAGTAACTCAATCTGCCACCTGAACTATCTGCTGGACAAGAACAAGTCCCAGGGTACGGAAACGACTTGCCTCATCACATGGATGAAGTGATTCGGTGATTACAATATTTTGAACATGCTAACCACCTTCTCAATGGCTGGCAACTCATTTAAGTATCCTCAAGAGTGCGCCAATAGAAATTCTTATACTTTGATTATTCTGTGGTTATCTTCCAAAAAGAAGGCCAAAGTTCATTGTCTTATCAGCAAGAAATTTCTAATACAATCAATTCATAAAGTTATAAAACCCAAACTTAATTACTTTTCAGCAGAATAACCATAAAAGGTAAAATAACTGTATTACTCTAAATATGCAAACCTTTATAAGCGATTCACTTCTGTGATCACGAACATCACAAAGCCAACCCCAGCAATGATCAGGACCAAGTGACATGTCACAAAGACGAAAATTTCCTAATGTGCTCTTTAAGGACGTAGAACTAGGATGGACCTAGAAGACAAATCAAATAAATCACCCAAAGTTAAAAAACAGTATATCAAGAAGCGGAGAAAACTAGAACAGGAAGTAAAAAGCATCAAGCAACTGTAAAAACTGTTCCAGGGATCCGAGGATAGAACAAGATAAAATAAATTAGAAAGCCCATGTTAAGGCAATAAGACACCTTATGCCTAATCAGAAAAAAGTTGTTTTTTCAATTACAATTAAGTTTCAATTACCAAACATTGAAAAGGTCATAAAGGGGTAAGGACAGTACCTTTTTATGAACAAGTATAGAAAAAAGACAAAAGATAAAAAGATTATAAAGAAAAGCAGAGTCTTCATTGACCAAAATGCCCAGGAAATAAAACTTATCATTACCTTAAAATCAAATAGGAATCTTTCTTGCACAAACATTGCAAATTGGGAACCATCCTCCTTGTTGAGAAACACACATACACTATCGACCGCCATCCTCAAATAAAATACAATGCGCCTTTTTCCATAACCTAGCAAGCCTTTGACAACAGACCGTCCACTGTCTTCAGCTCTTTCTCTGTCATTGCTACTGTGTGCTACCTTATCATCTATGCTATTTGTACTTTTTATGCTTGAATTGACTAAGCTAAGATCAAAGCCAAAATCAAGTAAAGCAACAACAGTAGGCCTGTTACAGAAGAAATCTAGCTTGGACATGCAGATGCTCATCTGAAATAACCGAAATATATTTATTAAGAAGATGTTCATGATTTCAGAGATAAAAATTAACCTTTTATAAAGATTCAGTGACTAGAAAAGAACCTGTGTATCAATACCATCATATAGTGGTGAATCCGGATATCTCGAAAAAAATGTAAGAACTACAAAATCAGAAGAACCATCATCCTCAGCCTCATAGAATACTTCAGCATTTGCCAATTTCCCCCTGCATTTGGTGTTGTCACAATGTATATCATCCCTGAAATTATGATGTGAACAAAGCTCACATTCATCCAAGGCACCAGAAAAAGAATCGCCAATAATATCCAGTGGCTGATCATCAAAGTTTTGATGCACAGCACTAACAAAATTAGGCAGTGCATCCCTGAATATGTCATCCTCCTCCACTAGATTCTTTGGTAGCATTTCATCACAGAGACTCAAAGCACTGTTGTCAGGACAAAAATTATGCTTCACCACTGAGCAAGCCAGATACTGCGAGAATACAGAATTCTGACCCTGAAGTTCATCCCTAATTTTCAGAAAATGTAATTTCAGCTTAAGTGACAGGTCACTACTTGTCCGCGCCAGATTAACCTACAAGTAAAATGTAGTGTTGCTGATAAATCCTACTAAAGGACACAAATGCTCTAAAAATGTTCAGTGACAGCTGTAAAGAAGTATTACCTTTTTCCTTCCACAACAAAAAAATTATAAACAAATATGCCTCTATCCATTTATGGAACAAGGACTGTTAACCCCCAGATTCATTAATTAAAGGAGCTAATAAAACAAACATTCACATAAAGAAGAAAAGCAGTACAATACCCCATCTACACTAGCTCTCTCCCCTCTAAAATGACCCCATTGCTTTCCAACCAGATGTATCAAAGTACAATCTCCTAACCATATCTCTGTCCAGATCATCTGTACGACCCTGAGTACTATCCCTAAAAGGCCTCATATGAGCAAGAGTCCAAAGACCAATCTCGGGTATGATTCCAACACTGCTGCACAACAGGACAATCAGAGAAAAGGTTATTCACATCCTCCATAGGTGAAGTTCAAAGCACACAAGATGTGTCCACACCTCTGCTGACCCTTCTCAATTGCAGCGCAAATTCCTCCGCAATATATAGCAGAATAGAGGCCTCTCATGGATCATTTTATAGGGCATACATAGCAATATAAAGGCCTTGCAACTACTTTACAAATGGGGAGAATATACATGATTCTCACAAGAAAATATACAAAAATATCAATCCAGAACCAACATCCCTTGCATAAAGTCAGCAAAATTACATCTTCTAGAGCATCCCCTGTGACCCAGTCTAACTAATTGTATAAATTTGTTAAGAACTACCTGCCTAGGTTCATTCATCAAACTGAGCTAAAGGAAGGCCTACAACAAGCACATGGAAAACTTGTTTTGAAAATGGAATACAAGGTTTTAAAGCACCTCTAATGAAATGCAGATCAATCTCCACTCAAAAAAGCTTTTATCTTATTGTGGTCAATTTGGTTGGATTGGAATGATGTTATCTTTAAAAGGGAGAGGCATGGAGATGCATGCACCCAACCACAAAAAAGCCATTGGCACCACCTTTCCAGGAAGCATGGACATGCATGCACCTCACCCAAACATACCCCCTCCGCTCCACACATTGCCAACCATGCTCCACTCCCCTCTCACCCTTAGCTACCCTCTCTCACACTCACTCATTCTGTCACTCATTCTATCATGCAATTAAAAGATCATGTTAATACTCTAGTAGATCAAAATCATAATTACCATATCCCAAGTTAAATTACAATGAAATATTGTCACTTATTATTATTTTTGCAAAATTGTTTACCAAACCTTCTCTTGGGATTTTTCTTTAGAAATGAATGACTAGGAGATATCATAATCATCCACAAATTCTCATTAACCAAAAATTTAAAAAAAAAAAAAGTTTGCTTTGACGCAAGACACAATGTTGATTACAATAAGGATTTAGGATTTTTCTTGGAGCTTTTATATAGATGCTCCTGCAAAACCAATTAAATAACACAAATTTTCGCAAGGTGGTACTAACATATATAACTTTGCCTTTTCGAATATACACAACTCTGCAACAGTTCTGTATTTTACACAATCTAACCCTCTTCGCTAAGCATCATCTACTTCATCCAGGATAGAATGCCTACTGTCTGACCACAATAACTGCATTTGCAGCAGTATTCCAACTAAATTAATGTATTGTCCCACAGGTTCTTACATAAAACTTCGCAAGAGTTGCATTAGGACCATATGTCCAGGACCGCACATGGGTTGGTGTCAACCACAACCCAAACCGACCCATTGGATTGGATTTGGTCAGGTTAGCAGCATTAATGCGATGAGTTGGGTTATATTTTGATCCACCCGTAAAAGTACAGATTGAGTTGGGTTAGAGGAGCAACACAATCCAACCAACTCACAACATGTACACATTTCTTGAATTGCTACTTTTCAAATTGTTCTTTAAGTGCAATTTGAAAATTCCCACTTCCTATAATTCTCTAAAAATAAATAACATAGGATTTCATTACACACAATCCATTGGGCCCATTCTAATCCAAAGCCCACTGGATATAGATGTCCCATTTTAGCCATTGTCCTACTTTCCCAATTTTCACATTGCCAATTCCCGACTCCCACAATCCCCTTAATTAATCCCATTCCCCAATTTTTCAAGACAAAATGGGAATATATACAGGAAAAAAGTCCAATTCTTTAGCTAGTCAACAACCTGATCCAACCCAGCCTAACCCACCCATTTTTATAAGTTGGGTTGGGATGGGTCAGGTACAAGATGGGTTAAGCTGGGTTCGAAAATTCCCGACCCATACACACTGGGTTGAGGCATGGGTTAGGTTCCAACCAACCCAGCTGGACCCATGTAAGGCCATGGAAGTGACCTCAACGAGTGTATCACCCAGATGACTTCTTGCCTGCACAATTTCCCTTAAAAAAATTGTTTTTTTTTTTTTTTGGAAAGAATGAATGGTGACTGTTCCAACAACAGTCACCCAAGTAAATCAATATAAATCAATAAGTTACACGCAAGATTACAAGTAATTGTCCCAGGAAGACATCAGGGAGCAAATACAAGAGACAAAATTCTGGGGCCCTAACCGCCGCCCCCATGCCCCCCCCCCGAGAATAATCCCATTTCTTCACAACCAAATGCCCCAAAGAACAGCCAACACTTAGGCTCTCTCGTTTTTAGATCTACAAAGTACAAACTGCTGCACCTGGTTGCACCCTCCCATTTCTGAAGCTCTCCCAAAATCTGGATACATCGAGCAATCAATCCAAGTGAAGTGGAAATGCTCAATCATCAGCATCAGGGACCCATCGTGCACACAGCACCTTCATCAACACTTTCCCTCTTCGCAGAAGCCATCAAAATACCTCAACTTCTGAGGGCCAAGCTGCACATGAAATCAAATTACAGTCCCTCAAACTCTCAGCACCCAAATGAGGCAAAGGACCCCTCAGCTTTTTATAAGCATCCTGTACAGAAAAATGTCCAGAATTCCAAAGTAATGCATCCCGTTCCCAAAATGTCCAGAATTCCAAAGTAATGCATCCTGTTCCCGAAGTGGCCAAAAATATTCAATAGAGTGCAGTAGTAGCAAAACTCCCACATCCCTTGCTCAGATAGGGAGCTAATAAAAGATGAAGTCCACACCACATCCCAGTCAAGAGCACACAGTCGTGGAAAACGATCAAACAGCCGACCATCCCCAGTCCAATTATCTCCACAAAACAAGAAGCATAATTACCAAATTTCAGCTCAAAGCAATCCACCACTTTAGACAAATCCTTGCAACCCCCTTCCAAAACAGAGAAGACCCCCTTGGACAATTAATTCTCCATTCCCAATTTAAAGTACGGCCATAACAAGCAAAGAAGACAGCACTCTAAAGATCAGCACCAAGTCCCATGATTTTGGCCACCCATTTGGCTAAATAATAAAGCTTCATTCATCGACCTCAATTTTTTTACACCTAAGCATCCCCCTATACTGGCCTACAGATGTCATTTCATGCCACCAATCTCACTCCTTTGCCACTTGGCCCATGGTTGGTCCAGAAAAAATCTATCATCAGGCCAACCAACCTCTTCTCCACCTTCCTTGACAGACAAAAAACAGACAGGTGATACAAGGGCAAAGCTGACAGCACTGACTTGAGAAGAACTAAGCAACCAGCCTTGGAAAAAATCTGTGAAGCCCAGCTGCTCAACCAAAGGTAGCCAATCCATTAAAGTCAAAGATCTGTCAATTAGCTTTTTTTTCTTTTTCGAAAATGAAAAAGGAAGGCTATTGGAGGTCAGTAGCCATCCACTTCATTCAACCTTCATAAAAAAGTTACAAATGAAGTTTCCAAAAATCAGATAAAAAAATAACTCCCCTTGCTACATTATCAACCTAAGTTCTTTCCCAATAGAAAATAGATGAGTTGCACCAGAACCACACAGATCAAAGAGCCACTAATGCTATGATGCAAACTTCTGAGGCCATCTATACACCATTCCAAAAGGAACACCAAAAGTCTTCAAAGGACGACAAGGAAACACCTCATAGACCGAGACGGTCCCACAAGATCTGTCAATTAGTGGAAAACCCAAGTACGAAATAGAAAGAAGCCATGAGGAGTGCGCAAAAGAATGCTGCAAGACAGCCTCATTTTCAGACATCCCCAAAGGAACAAATGTAGATTTGGAAAAATTAATACTAAAGCCAGAAGCTTCACCAAACATCTCTAGTAGCCATCTTAGCCATCTCACGTCAACAACATATCCTTCAATAAGGAAAATGGTGTCATCTACATACCATAAATTGGACCAAGGGAGAGTGCATCCTGGCTAGGGGAGAAACCAGTCAATAGCTGTGCCGAACAAGTAGAAAACGTTGAGTGTGCCAAAGCATCTGTAGCTAACGCAAATAGCATGGGGGCCAGGGTGCATCCCTTCCCAACAACGCACCTCAGATGTACCCAACCTCCTACAAGATTGCCATTAAGAAGTACCAAGAAGGATGCCTTTTTTTTTTTTTTTGAGAAAGAGAAGGAAGATCACTGGAGAAGGAAATTGTATTAAGAAAATTGGAACGAACTTGCAGAGTGTTTAGTCAAAATACAGACATAAAATGAGCCTCCCTCACAACATTGTCCACCCAACACCTCTCGTCTCTGAAAACCTTGTTGTTTCGTTACAACCATATGCACCACAAGATTGCAAAAGCATGTGTCCAACCCGTCACATCAAGATCAATATGTCTTCTATAGGAACTCCAAAAGTTGTTGGCATCAAAAGCATTGACTGTAGTAATATTGAAATGTTGCCACACTTCTCTTGAAAAAAAGAGATGTTGCACATCCTCCTCCGATTGTTGGCAAAAGGGACAAGCAACATCTGCATCATTTGACCATCTTCTTCGCATGGCTTTGGTGGCAATCCACTCTTTTCTTAGCATCCATAACAAAATTTTTACCTTCAATGATATTTTGGACATCCACAATAATTTAGAATCAGATTGAATCTCATCTAATTGGCTGCCATCACAGACCATCAAGTCATGAGCTTTTTTGACCGAGAAGGTTCCATCCTTCCAATGGAATCTATCAGTCTCATTCGTATCTGGACTAAGGTCTGAAATACATTGCAAAAGCTGCTGAAATTCATCACAAGTTGAATCTGAAAGACTAGGAGGAAGCCTAACATTCCATGCATTACACCGTACATTACAAGAAGAATGTTGTGGTGACACATACGTTCTTCCAGTCAATCTAAACATATGAGAAGCCTCATTTAATCATAAATGCCCAAATAAAAGACCACTACACATAATTGTAAAGTGTTACAGAAATGCACCTTCCACAAGAAGGCTTTTTTACCTATTCTCCAAAAGGCAAGAATCTCAGAGGCCATCACAAAGCTGTCCAAAATAAAGCATCCTGGTACAAAAGCAAACTGAACTAGGCAAATAATATCTTGAAGAATTCCCCATAGACAATTTGAAAGGACCTTAGTAAGGATCAATTAGATACCATTTGATAAGGCAATGGCTGGAAATTTTCCACTGCAAAAGTGGCATCCTTCTTGGTAACAAGGAACACAAAAAATCTATAAGCTTATTAAAGCCCAAGTTGCCCTTAACAAAATTGGCAATCATTGCCATCATATCATCCTTGACCAAACTCCAAAACTCCTTATAAAAGAACATCAGAAAAACTTCCAGCCACAGTGAACCATCCGCATTCAAGCCCCTTATGTCTTCTTTGACCTCCTGCTTGGTAATAGGCTCCACCAAGTCCTCATTTTGATTCTCTAAAATAGCAGGAACACCAACTCTGACCCATCTCCATTACCCCTTCTTCTCTTGGAAATAAATTCCCTAAAGTAGCTGACTAAAGCAGAACCCACGTGACATCGACCAGAAAATTCAGTCCCAGCCACCAACTTGTTGATAATATTTTTCCTTCGACAACCACCAGAAAGTAGATGAAAGTGCTTTGTGTTGGAATCACCTTCCTGAAGCCAAATCTGTTTAGAACACTGTCTCCACTCCACCTCGCATTCCCTGCCTCGTCAGAGACGATGTCCAACATTCTCCCTCTTGTTGACCACTCCTCTAGCCAGAGTTCCTGGGAGTCTTCTTCACAAACCCACCTTGAAATTTCTGCCAAAGCATCCTTCTTCCATTTGTTCCACCACTCTTACAAACGTTTTGTTAAGGAAAAAGTCTCATTCATTTATCAATGAGAAACCCTAGTCCCTTTTATATGAAAGAGATTCGGGTAAATCACAAGTACACCCAATAGAACAGAAGAAATTAAAAATAACATAACATATGGCTACAGAATAAGTATAGGTCTACAGTTTTCTGTAAGTCAAATTATTCCGAAGTAGGAACAGCTTGTTTACAAGACTAGCTACTGCCAACCCTTCCGAAGTATAACTCCTCCATTGCTCCACCACAGCACAAAAGCCCTCTTCCATGAGTCAAGATTGCTCAAACTTAAAATACTTTACACAGGGTCAACCTTCATTGCATCTCCAAAGAAGTGGAGTACAAAGAACAGCGTGTCCATGGGAGAAACATTGGACAATGGAAAAGCTTCAACAAATTCTGCATTATAGAAGAAGTGATCAAGGCTAGATCTTATATCAGGGCCAACCAAACCACAGCAAGTGAATCGACACGAGTGGGCCAGCAAGTCACTTAAGCCATTCAGTAAAATAAATTCCGCAAAGGCCTCCACCCCTTCATCTGTACCTTGCCTATCCCCAAGCCAGTCATCAGCATTTAAGGCCACATTAAAATCACTTGATAGCTCCTCCAAAGAAGCAATCGATTAGCATCAGAACAAGGTCCGTAGACGGCTGAAATCATTATCTGTATACCATCCCAGAGTCATTTCCCTTTTATAGAGATTGCATATAAACCCTATCTTGTCACTTCAACAGAAAAGATACCCTCCTTCCAACCCAGAAGAATGTCACTCAATTTTCCTACAGCATTAATGCCACAAAACCTCCAAAGGCAGAACCTCCAATCTCCATCCAAGTAGCCCTATCACAAGGTTCCAATTTGGTCTCATGAAAGAGAACAATATCAGCCCCCCAAGATCGAACGTAGCCACACAAGGACATTTGTCATGAGTGATCATTCAGACCCCTCATATTCTAGCTTAAAATGGCATTCAATGGGCACCAGTAACACCCCCCTCACTCAAAGAAGCAATGCTTCCGCCCATCATACGGTTGCCCCCTACTTTCGCCACCAACTCCAAGTCCACTTCTTCCCCACCCCCATTCTCTTTCCTCAAATCAGCAACATCCAGCACCCTGACAGCCTCAGAATTGGAATGCATACGCATGGAAGTCTTTTTGCAGCTGGAAGCAAGTGTGGGCTACTTGGTTACAACAGAATTGTTCCCTGTTCAAGGGAGAAACAGTGTGGTTAGAAAATGTGGTGAGAGAGGTAATTTTTTCCTAAGATTTTTAGACTCAACATTTACATGTTCTAACTTTCAATGTTTTAAAGGAATGAAGCAAATGACTACCGACCACCTGTAGTCATCTTTTGATTATAAAAAAAAAAAAAAAAACAAAGAGTTGGAGCACGTACCTTAACTTCAACCTCAACTACTGAAACAGAGGAAGTCACCTCAGCGGTGAAGAGGCCAGCAACCATGGAGGAGGACTAAGCCCCATGAACCTTCATCGTGTCCCCAGAACCCACATCACCATTCAAAGAAGTCACATGATCACCATCAATATCGGCCTCCTGACCTCCTGATAAGCACTGTCGAAGCGGGGAAGGAGGCCACCTTTGTCATTGCCACTAATAGGTTATGAGAGGAGGTAGAACCCTCTTTGCTTTGAAGACCAAAAGGTCTTCGAGTTCAAGTCCATAATGTTGGGCCCAAGGGATGGGTCAACCCCATCCAAAGAGATGCAGGGCAACAGAGTACGCAAATCCAAGTTCAGATCTGCATACCCAACATTTGGTGTGCCTAGCACCACCCCATCGTTGATGGCACCACTCACCTCACAAGGTCCAACCTCTATCATCTGTAACTGCATGCATTCACCATCAGAAGTGCAACCTTCCAATTCCCGCATTCTACGTGCCACATCATCCCCCAAACTCCAACCACCAAGCAGCAGAGTTGCAGCTCAACTACCCAACCAATGGCCACTTGCCACCACCTCCTCTCAAGACAGTAAGCTTGAGGCCCCTTCAAGTATAATAGTGAAAAACTCCTCCAAATTCATGCTCACCAACTCTGGCAAACCCCCTCTATTGAGTCAACCTCTACTCAAATGTCCAAAAGGTCAGGCCACATGAGGTTAAGGTCTTCCACCGCTGCAAACCTCCTAAAAGAAGAGACAATCATAATGACCACCAAAGACTATAGATGAAGAGGACTACCAACAATGGAAGCCTCGAACATCCTCCACGCAACCACCTTTTGCACCCCATTCAAAGTCACCAACGCTGACATGTTAAAAAGCTTCCATGATTCTATGATGGAGCCACCAACCACAACTGCACAAGTCTACAAACCCAACACCACCTAAAGGAACAATAAAGCAAACTTTCAAGTTGATGTAAGAGACTCCCACACCAGAATAACATAAAAGCCTTGCAACAAGCCCGTCGAGTCCTCCATGTGAAGGAAAAGGCCAACTCAACCACCCAATTGGGTAGTGATCAAGCAAGGAAGCCATCAGTGCACGTTGATACCCAGGCAAGGCACCAACCACCAAGTTAAGATAACACTCCACATGGTAAGGTAAACGCTTCAAAGGAGTTGCATGCACCAAGCGGGAGCTCTACTTTCAACCATGAGAGGTGCAATTCCACAGTCGATGGCGAACACAACCGCACAAGACACAATTGACAGGTTCCCTTCATTGTGCAGCTACATGTTTGAAGCCCCAGCAAAGGAAGCAAAGTGTATGCAGAGATGAGGACAGCCTCTCCATAGTACGACAGCGACAATTCCTCCCAACTACCACTCGCCACCCACCTTCACCCTCTCACAAGGAAAGCCATGTCGGCAACATCACCGATATGTTATCGATATGATGTATCAAGGCCCCAAGAGATATTAACACCTCCTCGGGACATATCAATCAATTTATTGTCAATATCGAAGGGTATTGGTCATATATCATTAAAATTGGAGCACCTCAATACAAAATTTCAAGATATCGACGATATATCGTTGATATGTTGTCAACATGTCTTTCCTTGCTTCAAAAAGAAAATAACATTTCCTTGTATCTATAACTAATTCCTAATTTACAAAGATTCTGAGGAGTTGTTTGTGATCATGAGACAACGTTGTAGGTAGTGAGCCTAGGGGCAATAGCAGGCCATATATCTAAGATCACATGCCTCAAATCTAATTTAGCTAATGATGGTGATACAAAGTAGTAGAAGCCTATACATCAAGTTTCAAGATCCTTCTCCTTAATGCAATTTACGGAAATCATGACAAACAAACATCAAAATGAATCAACCGAAAAAGACTCAAAATTGTGAACCTATCGGCTAGGAAATGAATTCCTACGATACTTTCCCAACTGACAAGTCTTACACTGAAAGATAACTATGGCAGGAATCTACAAAAATAACACATCTCAACTTCATCAAAGGAAGGCACCCAAATCTCAGGTGTGATAAATAACTAAATGAGCCTTCAGCTAATGTTGCCTAACCAGCAACTAAAACCAGCTAATGTAGCCTTTGCAATACCACCAACTAAAAGAATATTCAAAGGAAAATTCATAGCATGAAGAACATTCCGCAATCGTATGTAAGAGGCTATCTATACCTCCCCCTAACAAATTTTGCATCCATCTACTAAAACACTAGTCCTCTTAGATGAGTCTGGGTGTAAGCTAGCGAACTGTTATGCCTTCCCACATATATGTCAAGAAGTGCCTAAGTCGACCAACCAAACTGCATCATCAATCCTAGCATGACGGGCAAGACATATGCCTAACAACTTGGCAATGGCAGTGATATCTCCAAGTCCAAAGGAAGAGCTCGGGGCAGTAGCAGAAGAAGCAAATAGTCCATGCTAGGGTAGCCTCTGAATCAAATCATCATATTCAGCTCTAGTGATAGGTGCAATCTCTGAACCAAGGTCAAAGTCAACTAGTGAGCACCAGCCAACATCCTATACTTGGACCAACAAGTCTTTACGAGATGCCCAAGTTTTCAACAGTGTGAACATTGGAGCCTAGCATGCCCTTAATCACCTCGTCCTCAGCCACGGGTGAACTACCCAGTGCCTCTACCTCTACTTAAAGATGCCGCCATGGCAGTGGTGTGCTCAACCAATCTGGAAGGAGAGAGAGAGAGAGAGAGAGAAACTGCAAGTCTGCTCAAACGGCTATAGGCCTCCTCCATAGTGATCTTGTTGCCTCATAAAATGGATTTAACCCAACTAAAAAGTGACCCAGCATGATCTATGCCCAATAGAGTTTTTATGACTCGTAAGCACACACAAGCATATAGGCATTCATCCTCTCAAATGCAGACTTCAGGACAGAATAATACTAAGTGAGGGGTCTCCCATCTTATCGCATGTAGGCAATCTTGTGATGTTGTAGTACTGTAGCATTCTTATCCTAAGAGTATGTGTGGAGAAGGACATCTCCCATCTCCTTCGCTATCTTCTAATACATTATCTCAGCTGCAATCCTCTAAATAGTAGTGTTCATGATCCACGCTCCAACCATAGTGTTCTTTTTCTAGGTAGCATACTTGCCAGGCTTGTGGTTGGGTTTTGCTTCAAGTAGTATGTTCTTATCATGAACATCAACTAGATTAAGGATCACTTGAAACCACAATGCATAATTGGTTCTGTCAAACCAAGTGATCAAAGCAAAAAAGAGATTCTTAAAATACCAATGACTTCCCACTCCTTGAGTAGAAGAATCAATGACTTTGGATGCCATAATACTCCCAATCAGAGATCCAAATATACTGGACAATAAGGAAACTTCACATAACATGCTCACCAATCATCAATCCTCTAATCTAAAGCCTCACATGGACAAGAAAAAATATTCAATGCCGCAGCAGGAGCACCATCGGTCTGAACAACCCCTAAATTGTGCCTTAGCGATGTCCTGATGACCCTTCCAATGATGAATCAATCACCAAAATTAGGTTAGCAGATAGAGGGGTCGTGTTCAACCCCTACAATGTGCTAGAGGGGGAGGAGAGCCCCTGATAAGCCCTCTACACCCCACTGGTCAGAGGCAGCGCTAGTAGGAAGAACCCCCACCAATGATGCTATTGCAAGTGACTAATCGCCTGAGGGGGTCCAACCAGTAGCGAGTGATCCGGCGACACGCCTGCCAATTGCTCAGGGGTGTTGGCTTCTCCATGTTTTTAAGATTAGCTACTATCAATTTCGAGAACAAAGAAAATGTTGGCCACACACCCCGATGTGAGAGATTCTTCTCTTAATGGATGTAAGATCCCAAGTAAGAGAAGAATCCCTAAAATCTTATTTAGTGGAGAAAGAAAGATGATGGGAATCAAGAAGGTATAGAGCCCCAATCTAGGACTACCACTCTGATGCCATGTTAAAGAAAGCATCAACTTGATTCTATTACAAAACCCTAAGCTTTTATTTATAGAAGAGAGGCCAAAGGAAAAATAACAGGCATGCCCATTTATAACAAAATAATTAAAGAAATTGGTAGTAAGTAGTAACAAGAAAGATAAAATAGGAACAATCCTCAACACTAATAAAGAAGTTTGATGCATAAAGATTCATATAACCAGCCACAGTCAAAATTGCAGTAGTTTTTTTTAAGAAGTTAAAATTGCAATAGTTCACATAATCAACAAAAGGAAATCCATCCAATTTGCTGCCTTAAAACATGAGTATTGTTCAGCAAAGGTATCGAACCTTTCCACCACCCGCAAGAATATCCACAATTAACTCCTCCTTGGGACATTTTTCATTTCGAGCAAACTGCAGAAACACCATACATCATAGCCTTCAAACCCATATTTAGAGATAACAAACACTAGATGATAATCAACAGATGCTGGTTTGAGAGGGAAAAAAAGGCATAGAGTTTTACCTTTCCATAGATTGAAAGTTTTGCTTCAAACAGTGAACCATTTATGACAAGGTCAGCTCTTTGAAAAGCATTAGATGGAATGGGAGCATCATCAATGTCATTTCTTAGTTTTCCAGGCACGTCAACAAGAGGAAAAGCCTATTTCGGACATGGAGAGGACAGTCAACCAGTCTTAGGAAAATTAAAAAGAAAAAAAAAGCAGCAAGGAACTAAACAAGCAAGAAGGAAAAAAAGAGGGGAGAATACCGAAGCTTGGTATGTTGCTTGAATGAGTCCCTTAAGCCACTTGGTCTTTTCAACTTCATTCCGAAACTCGATGATCAAAGTGCTGGATGATTCCAAGGCCTAAAACATAAAATCAACATGGAAATATATGTATTTGAAATTAGCATTAGCAAATTGATCAAAAATCTTTGACTCGAGAGTATAACATTCCAATGATTGTAAATTTAAGGGAAAGATTAAACAATGTTTCACACTTCAATTTAGCAAACGGAGTGGAAGATCAAAAGGAGAGGGAAAATAAAATAAACCCTTCACATTTTTTTTAAAGAAAAAAGAGGGGTTAACAACCCTTGTTACATTAAAAGGAGAGCTAAATGCTCCAGAAATTACAAAGAATGCCATAAGGTGCAAACCACCATCGCCAGAAAACCTCCCCCTTCTAAAAATGAAGCCATTATGCTCCAACCAAATGAGAATAAAAATCCTCCTACAAGTATCCCCATCAACAAGAACATCGTGGATGTTGTGCCAAAAATCCTCCAGCAAAGACGTTCCTACTGGAGATGCTTGATCACACCCAAGTAGCCTGTAAGAGAAGCTGATAAACAAGATTTTATACGCAAAAAAGATTGAGTAAAAAATCTATCGTTGTAGTTACGTAAAAATCTACCAATCAAATAATTTACTGAAACTTGTGAGGCCCGTGTCGAACACGGGGAGGCTACATCAATCTAAATCCGCAATAATATTTTTTCTATTTTTTTATAAAAGAAACATTCACAATGGTAGCTAAACTACTTGAAATATAAACAAGAAAGAAAGAGAGAGAGAGAGATATATAACTTTATAATTATGATAATGTCGATTACAACTAATGACTACAACTAGAAAGTTGAAAATCTATACTAGAAAAGGATAAAAAGATAGGGGATGAGAAATTATCATCCTCGACGACTGCCTGGAAGACGAGCCAAACGGACAACGCCTGGAAGGAGAGTGAAGATGGAGGATGAAGGGCGAATCTGGAAAAATCGGGGATGAGGCAGGATGTCAACGTCGTAGGACCCGCTTCCAGAATGGGGGCGAGAGGACGGCTGGCGAAAGCTCCGCGAAGGGAGGATGAGAAGTGGCAAATTTTGATTTTTAACTCTAGCGGAGCATCCCATAACTTAGGAGCACTAGAACGAGCTTGAGAACTTTGTTCTTAGCTCTTAGGAGAGCTGAGAAGAGAAGGGATGGTGAAATATGTGGTAGGGGTGGCCCTTTTATGGGTGTAAAAATTGAGGGCAAAAGAGTCTTTTAAGGCCTTTAAAATAAATGTAGGGCCCTTAGTGACGTTTACGCACGTCACTAAAGGCCGCACGTTGCTAAAGCGCGCATGCGAGGGGAACCATTCATCACTGATCCGACGCACCATAAGAAGGCACGTTACGCACCCTCTCATCTTCAGCCATTCGTGCATGCAGCCAAGTGCTTTGACACGTGGCCAAAGCAGGGTTGTTGGATGCTCAATCGACGGCTCAAGAGCGTGCTTGCCCGCCCTTCACAACGCAGGTGAGCCACGTACGATTGCGAATTTTCGCAAGCGTACAGAGCCTCGCTCATCCGTGGCACCACGTATCCGGCTCCATCGCCGCTCATCACTGATCCGATGGCTAAATTCCACCCGTTATCGCCTTCAGCGGATTTAATCCGCTCACACAGATCCGACCGCAAGTCGCTGCCTTGATAGCGCCTCTCAAGACCGTTGCGCTGCAACCGTGGATCGTCACTCTTTTCAACTCAAGGTCCATGCTTTCTCACCGTTGGATGAAGATCCAACGGTCGAGATTGCGTGGATTTTCTTCATGCTTTTTGGTTGCAAGGAGGGAGCGACATGACCAGATCTTGGCCGTTGGATTAAAATCCAACGATCAAGATCATATCTTGATTTGCCTCTTTAGAAGGGAAGGGTGTTGCGGATGGTCGTGGGTAGCTCAAATGATGCCACATGGCATCATCTGAGTCGTCCATTTTCTTTTGCTCATAGGAGGTGCCACGGTTGTCGAATTGGATCGATTTTCGCGTCGTTAAGTTGCGATCGTCGATCTAAACCTATCTGTACGGTTGGGTTTGTCATTTAAAGTCCGGATTTTCACCACCTTGCCCCTTGGCCTCTGATCTTCTTTGAACTGCATCTGATGCTACGAAGGTCCGATTGGAGCAATCTCGAAGGCATTGGACTCCAATCGTCGCCCTAATTAGATCCATTGGTTAGATTTTCAATCCAAGGCCCAGAAAAATATCGCCATGTCCCCTAACCACCATAAGAGGCGAATTACTATACAATTCGTACAAATTAACCTAAATGCATGATAATACATATTATGCAATATTTATAATGCATGATGCTTCTATGACACTAGGAACATGCATAAATAGACATTTTAGGTCAATTAGATGTGTGCACATCAGAAGCTCTTCACGTATTATGTACAAACTCCTTTCATATCAATCTTGTCATATTCAGACTTTGATCCAAACAAACAAGATCATGCCTATTTATCCAAAACCTTGGCTCGAGAATATAATATCCCACTTGTTAAAATATATAAAAGTGGAATAAAATAGATATGAAATTAAAGCATAAGAATAAAGAATACTTTTGCTTAATGTAGAAACCCAATCACAGTGAGCATGGAGAAAATCACGAGAGAAGCACTCGAAGGGCATGATATGTCTATATTCTTCTCAAAGATAAAATGACGGGATACAATAGCATTTTATAAACAATCTACTCACAAACTTGTCCACATACGATGTGGGACTAAAATGCCTATTAACAACACTCCATCTCTCAACACTCCCCCTCAAGCAGGAGTACGGAGTGCTCAATTTATACAAAAGAAATCCTCACTCTATCAAGTAGAACACTATTGAGTAGCCCTTTTGGTCTTGCTTATATTTTTTGGGCTACTTTGTCATTTGTATTTCTTATTGGTTTTGCTCTACAATTGTACCAATGCCTCTCTCTATATAAAGAGATGTAGGATTTCTTTTTGCAATTAGACTGACCAGTCTTTCCCACTTGGTATTAAAGTGTGGTCCTAGACCAGGTTCTGATATCCCACCAAATACCTAGCCTGAAAAATTCCACCAAAACCCTAGGTCTACTTCCTCTCCCCTCACCAACAGCAACCACGGCCACCGGTGGCTACTATAGCCACTAGCAGCGCCTGTAGCAGCCACCGGCGACCACAATAGCCACCAGCGACAGCTTCTCCTCCGACATAAGGAGCATCGCCGTCGCCTTAAGGCTTAACGCCACCTCCGAGCATCGCCCAGAGCCCAACATCATCCTCCCATAACACCGCCCAGCACCATTTAGGGCTCAACACTACCTAGGGCTTCTCTCCGCAACACCACCCAGGCCCAAGGTCGCCTCCACAACATCGCCCAACGCAGCCCAGGCCCAAGGTCGCCTCGACAACGTCGCTCAACACCGCCCATAGCCCTACCTCCCATGCACATGTATTGTAGTCACCGGCGGTGACTATTGTGTAGCACTGGGACCATAGGAGGGGCCGCCAACACCCATTGAGGGGAGGGGGATCTCCGATAGTCCCTGCTCATCATGCTTGAGTCAATCTTGACTCTTACTATGATGTCTTGATCATGTAGGGGTTGGAGACTTGAACTTGATTCTTTGGGTGATCCAGTACCTAAGAATTCATGTTCATCTACCGATTTCGAGGTTCTACTATTTGTTATGATCTCAAAATAATTTCAAATCTTGGTTTGTAGCATTGTTCCCTATCTCAAGGAAAATGGCTTCCCCTCATATTGAGCCAAGTATCTTTACCGAACAGAGATCGGCAAGTGATACGGTAATCATCACACGGAGTGAGTATGAGAGACTACTCGGACGTTGTTGCCATCATAATGATTACCAGGGAGGCACCGACTTAGTGTCTCTTGCAAATGACAAGAAACAAGATAGCACAGAGTGGTTGCCTAATTCAGGAGCCTCAAAACATCTTAGTGGCAATCAAAGTTGGTTTACTAGTCTCCGCAGGACTGTTCAAGTCACGAATGGCAGGCACTCTAGGATAGAGGGTCAGGGTAAGGTGCCAATAACCTCCAAATTGAGATTGCCTGATATTCTGTTTATGCCAAACTTTCCCATCAGTCTACTCTCGGTCAATAGTATCACTAAGGAACTTAATTGTTGAGCTATTTTTGATGAAGTGGGATGTGTCTTTGAAGACAAGTTGACAGGAAGGGCAATTGGCAATAGCAATATACAGCGTGGTGATTATCGTTTGGTTCAGTCTCCACTAGCTACTATGTGTCAAGGAGGCATCTCTTTTACTACTAATACTTTTCACTAGTATCTTAGACTTGGACATCTTCCTTTAGATAGTCTTCAATGTATTATTCCACACATATCTCCACAGCCAAGATTAGTTGTGATGCTTGTCAGATGGGCAAGCACCACCATACCTCCTACCTGGTGAGTACTCATCCTGGATCTACAACTTTGTTTGAGTTGCTACATATGGATGTGTAGGGTCCAAGCCGAATTTCATATAGGCAAGGTCATCGTTATTACTTGGAGGTTGTTGATTTCTCACGCCTATCATAGGTATTTCTCTGGAAAAATAAGCCAAGTGTTGGATCTATTCTTGAACATTTTTTTGGTAGAGATAAAGAATCAATATTCAGCAATTATTAAAGTGGTGAGATGTGACAATGCACTTAAGTTCTACACCACCAGGTTGTCTGCTTTCTATAAATCTCATGGAATTATACATCAGACCAGATGTCCTCATACTTCTAAACAGAAAGGGGTGGCTGAGATAAAACATCGCTATTTTCTAGATGTAGCCTAAACTTTGTTGATTCACCGCAGTGTACCTCAATTATCTTAGGGAGATGTAGTTCTTACAGCTTGTTACTTGATAAAAAAATGCCCAATTCAGTACTTCATGAGCAAATTCCTTGGCATATCTTGCATCCTGACCGAGAGCTTTTCATGTGGCACCATGAGTATTTGGTTGTATTGCCTTTGTTCATATTATTTCCCCAGGCCCAGACAAGCTTGTAAAACGGGCAGTCAAGTGTGTGTTCTTGGGGTATTCACAGACTCAGAAGGGGTATAGGTGCCTGGATCCCATCACCGATAGGCACTATGTGAGTACGGATGTTACCTTCCATGAATCCATTCCATATTTCTCCATTGTTGCCTGAGAAATATTTCCTACGGTTATGGGCGTGCCCATACCTATCCCTCCTGTTCCCTTTGAGGGGATACCTATTTATGCTCCCTCTGCTACTACTACTGGACCTATGAGGTTTTCTAAGCCTACTGTTAACCACAGACATCCTCATAGTACTTTGCAGATACCAAATCCTCCAGTAGCTACACAGGCACCACCCTCTCCAATTCAGGTAACCATGGATAGTTTGCACACTGATGATACAGGAATTAGTGCCGATACTACAGGTCCAGATATGGATGTTCCTGCCCCAGAGTCAATATAGGAGGATCAGGCATATGATCGACCTTCCTATTGTCATTAGGAAGGCACTCCGCACCTAAGTCCAGATACCACGTTGTAGGCAGTTGACTACTAATGCCTTGGGTCTGCCTCTGGGAACTTCTATCATGCACTCTCTGCCACCCGATTCCCACTACATACCAGCGAGCCCTACTTAATCCAAAATGACGTCAAGCCATGGAGGATGAGATGGCTAGTCTTTGTTCCAGAGCGACGTGGGAGCTTACTTCACTTCCTGCAGGGGCACGAGTAGTTGGATGTCATTGGGTCTTTGGCTTGAAATACAATCCTGATAGATCTATTCAAGGCATAAGGCTCAATTGGTTGCAAAGGTATTCACCCAGACCTATGAGGTTGATTTCATTAACACTTTTTCTCCAGTGACACGACTACCGACAATGCGGATTTTGATGTCCATTGCAGCCTACTTTGAGTGGCCTCTCTACCATCTTGATGTGAAGAATGCATTTCTATATGGTAATCTTAAAGATGAAGTTTACATGCAGCAACCTCCTGGATTTGAGACTCAAGAGGAGTATGTGCGTAGACTCCGGAAGGCCATTTATGAACTTAAGCAGAGTCCGCGTGCATAGTTCCAGAAGCTATCTGAGGTGATGCTGGTGATAGGCCTTCAAAGATCATCTACAGATCATTCCTTGTTTGTTCAGAGGAGTGACAGGGGAGTCATACTTCAGGTATATGTTGATAACATAATTTATCACCGGTAATGATGAAGCTAGGATAGTTAAGGTGAAGAAGACCTTTAGCTGATAGGCTTGTAATGAAGGACTTGAGCCAGTTGAGATATTTTTTAGGCATTGAGGTGGCAAGAAGCAAAGAGGAAATTGTAGTTTCACAGCGCAAGTACGCTCTTAATGTACTACAAGAGACAGTGATGTTGGGGGCTAAGCCTACCAACATATCCATAGATCTAAAGGGGCATCTATTTGATGCCGAGTCAACACCTGTGGACAGCAGATCTTATAGACAGCTAGTGGAGAAGCTGTTATATCTTACAATCACCAGGCCAGATATTTCCTTGGCAGTGGGAAAGTTAAGCCAGTTCATGGACAAGCCTACCAAACAGCATTAGGAGGCAACGATACAAGTGCTTAGATATCTAAAGAAAGCACCTGGGCGTGGCATATTATTTATTAGGGGCACATCGATGACAGTGGTTGGCTATTCTAATGCGGATTATGCTGGTTGCTTGGCAAATAGAAAGTCAACTAAAGGTTTCTATACTTATGTTGTTAGGAGTGGCGTCTAGATCCAGTGCAGAGTCCGAGTACCGTGGTATGCTCAGACTGCTGCAAAGATGGTGTAGGTGAAATCTATTTTACAGGATTTACATATGCGAGTGGAGCGTATGGAGATGTGGTGTGATAACTGCCCTGTCACTTATATTGCTAACAACCTGATGTTTCATTAGTGCACCAAACACGTTGAGGTTGACTATCACTACGCCCGGGATCTAATCCAACGTAGGGTCATCTACACCACTTCAGTTTCTTCTGAGGATCAAACAACAGACATTTTCACCAAGCCTCATCCTCAATCTATGTTTGATGTCCATTGTTCCAAGCTGAACATGATTGACATCTATGCTCCAGCTTGAGGGAGAGTGTTGACCACCCCTTTTGATCTTGCTTATGTTCTTGAGGGATACTGTCATTTTTATTTCTTATTGGTTTGGATCTACAATTGTTCCCACACCTCTCTCTATATAAAGAGACATAAGATTTCTTTTTGGAATGAGATTGACCATTCTTTCCAACTACTAAACAACTCAACTAATGCTATCAGGTTACTGGCTTTCCTACATCCTCATTCATGCTTGTACACGAACATCAGTTAAAGTCCGAAGATGAATTGCTAAAGCTGGCTCACACACATTGAGAACTCTAAAAAGGGTCTCTCCATGGAGACCAAGAAACTTGGTCTCTCCCACATGGAAACTCAAAGAAAGAAGTCGCTCCTTTAGAGACCAAGACAGTGGTCCTCTCATTTAGGGGCCAAAAGAAAAAAAGTGAGTTTCCCTCGTGTGGGGACCTCATAGAAAAGAAAGTGTCTTGTTTAAGGTACACAAAGAGGCTATCACACTCCTTTCTCCCATATGCCATATGGGACAAGAGTTGCATAGAGAATAGCTTCTCCCCTCTTCTCATCAAGTTCAACATTTTCCCCCTTTTTTATTTTTTTTCTCTTACTTATCATCATTTTCTCTTCCTTTTTTTTTTCATTTTCATTTCTCTAAGTTCTTTTTCTTGCAATGCTAAGACATGATAAAAGAACATAAAAGAGAATAACAGGGGTAAAGATGCACAATGCCCCAAAATATCTCCTCATCTCTACTTCTCAGGGTTCGTAAGAAACCAAACTCCACTCCACGTCGCCACTCGTGAGGATGCAGGAGAGCGACATGAGGAACTCTGTCAACCTCCTCGGGATCGCCTAATCCTTCGGTGACATGATCTTCATCCTCATCTACCGCACCATCGACATCTCCTATGAGCACATCAACCTAGCGGTGACCTCTTCATCACTCCATCACTCCTTTACCACCTTCGATCCATTGGGGCTTCGAAGGCGTCTTGCCTCCCGCGCCGCAGCAGCTCCCTGATTAGAGCCCAAAGTGTCGAGGCCCACCTCGACCTCTACTATGGCCTACCTCACGTAGATCTTCCTCGCCAAAGACCAGTAGGCACAACATATCGGCTACCGTCGTCGCATTCTCATGCCTTGCCGACCTCAAACCATCTGATGATAGCATGTTGTTATTGCAAAGATCTTCTCCCGATCAAGTGTCATCGAGATCTCTATCACCTTGTCCTCATCACCTCCTTCAGATAGAGCTCTAGGAACCCAACAGGAACACGCCACCACTTCATTTAGGAGCACAGTGCTCCTCCTACACTCTCGTAGCATTATTCAGTTGTCGGTGTGGAGAGCGATGCAGCCACCTCCACAATATGAGGCTCCTACTTCTCCCTCAGAATCCACAAGCACTCCCTCTTCTTCATCAAGGACTACCTGATCCTTTTTATGCCACTCGCGAAACTCTCTTAGGAAGAACAAAGAACTCCAATAAATGATAATGATAAATCCGTGAAAAAAATTCCCAAGAATCAATTGCTCTAATACCAAGTTAAAAATCTAAAAGTAAAATGGACACGAAATCAATGCATAGCAATAAAGAACACTTGGGTTTAACATGGAAACCACACTCACGAAGAACATAAAGAAAACCATGAAAGAAGTATCCCAAAGGCACAATATGTATATACTCTTCCCAAAAATAAAATAAGGGGATACAGTAGCCTTTTATAGGTAACCCACTGGCACACAAACTTGTCCACACACGATGTAGGACTAAAATGCCTCTTAACAACACTCCATCTCTCAATACCACTCATTGTAAATTTAAGAGAAAGATTAACCAACATTTTACACACTTCATTTAAGCAAATTAAGTGTACAATAAAGAATTTTAAAAAAAAAAAAAGGCCAAGCCCTTTCCCATACAATGTGACATTAACTAAATTTATTCAGACTATTTTCACACCAATCTTGTCATATTTAGCCTTTAAACCAAACAACCATATGAACATGCCTAAAACATTACTCCCAATACTCTCTGGTCACCTTCACTACTCTCTTACACGGTTCAATATCCAAGCTTTTACACCTTTGAATCAATCGTAGAGAATGAAAATTCTTATAGAACCAAGAAACCCTATACCTCTTTATATAGAGGTAAAAGGACAATTGCAGTATATGTCCAAGCAAGAATATAAAATAGCAAAAAAGTACAAAATAACTGAAGAGGTATCTAACATACTAACACTTTCCCTCAAGTTGGAGCATAAATGTCAATCATGCTCAGATTAGAACAGTCATCAAATGCAAGACAAAAAAGGGGCCTGGTGAAGATGTCTGATGTCTAATCTTCAGAGGTAATTAAAGTGGTATAGATGACTCCGAGTTGCATCAGGTCCCTAGTGAAATGGCAACCAACCTCGACATGCCTGGTACGCTCATGGAACATCAAGTTGTTTGCTATATAGGTAGCAGCACGATTGTCGCACTTCATCTCCATTGGCTCCTAAACTTGGGCATATAAATCCTGTAATACTGATCTCACCAAGACCAGCTCTGCCACAATCAAAGCCATAGCACGATACTCAAATTCTACACTAGATCAAGATAAAACCTGTTGTTTTTTACTGCTCCAAGTCACAAGATTTCCTGCCACATAGGTACAAAATCATATGGTAGACTTCCTATTTGCCATACATCCTACATGGTCTGAATCAGAATAGCCTACCACAGTCATGGACTCTCCTCTACTAAATAAGATACCACGGCTCGGTGCTCTCTTCAGGCAGCTGAGCACCTGCATTGCTACATCCCAATGCTACCTGGTTGGTTTGTCCATGAACTAACTAAGCTTCCTTATAGCAAGGGAAATATCTGGGCAAGTAATAGTGAGATATAACTTGCCAACGAATTGCATGTACGATCTACTGTCAACAGGCTCAAACTCAGTGTCATAGAGATGCCCTTTAGGATCCATGGGTATGTTAGCAGGCTTCAATCCCAACATCCTTATCTCCTATAACACATCGAGAGCATACTTGTGTTGCATGAGAACTATACCATCCATGCTCCGTGCCACCTCAATACCTAGAAAATACCGCAGCTCACCTAGGTCCTTCATTACAAAGGAATCGGTTAGCTTCTACTTGACCTCAATTATCCCAACTTTATCATCACCAGTAACATTAAGATCATCAACAAAGACAAGGAGTGCCACAACACCTCCCATGTTCTTCCTGACAAAGCTAATGGTCTGTAGAAGATCTCCTGAATCCCATAGCCTATGGCCCTATATCACCTCTAACAACTTTTGAAACCATGCACGTTGGCTCTACTTCAGGCCATAGATAGCCTTATTAAGTCTACATACACACTCCCCTTGAGCCTCAAAACTTGGAGGCTGGTGTATATAAACTTCCTCTTGAAAATTGTCGTAGAGAAAAGCATTCTTCACATCTAGCTGATATAATGGCTAATCATAATGTGAAGCTACAGAGATAAGGACGCGAACAATCAGAAGTCTCGCCAAGGAAGAAAAAGTGTCAAAGAAATCCACCCCGTATGTCTTAAGTGAACTATTTTGCAACGAACTAAGCCTTAACAAAAAATGGACCCATCTGGATTATACTTCAATGCAAAGACTCACCAGCATCCTACCACTTTTGCACCCTTAGGAAGGATAGCAAACTCCCATGTCCCACGAGAACGAAGGGCAGCCATCTCCTCCATGGCTTGACACCATTTTGGATCAAGCGTGGCTTGCTGATATGTTGTGGGAATATGAATAGCTAATAAGGCATCAGTGAACATAGCAAATAACCTCATTAGATTGCCAGTAGACACTGCCCCAGCAACCTGGTACTAAGCACGAAAGTCAAGACCCTCCACCTTTGTCTCCTACAGTGGAGTAGGGGAGACACTATCCCCAAAAGCCTGGCCATAAGAACTTGCATCATCACTAGGATAGATCACGTCCATATCAACACATACTTGACTTAAGGAGGAGGATGGCAACTAAGGGGGTAGGCAGTGTGCTGCCTATAAGTTACTTGCAACCTATAAACATGAGGCAATACCAAGTAAGGCACACCATCAGAACCACTGTCTAAAGTAGTACTGTCTAGACTATGAGTAACAGGCATCTATTCCAAGGGAACTTGTGGAACTGGCATAGGTGCGGGCTCATCCTCAAATTATAGTTGTTGTCCAGAAGTAGAAAAATATGGGATGGGTTCATGAAATGTGACATCCGCACTTACATAGTGCTTCCTGCCTAGTGGATCATAACACTTGTATCCCTTTTGAGTACTACTGTACCTTAAAAATACTCACTTCACAACTTTAGGTGAAAACTTGTCTCGTCCTAATCCCAATGTGAACAAATACTACACAACCAAACACCCGTGGCAATACATAAAACAATTCCTTATCTAGATGAACTTGCAAGGGAACCTACTCCTGTATTATCGAATTAGGCAACCAGTTAATCAAGTAGTAAACAGTAAGCACTGCATCTCCCCAATACATCTGTTATACATTATGATAAATAAGTAATGTCCTAGCCGCATCCAAACATATAACAGTGTTTTCTCTCGACCACCCCATTTTGTTGTGACACATGGGGGCAGGAGGTCGAATGAATAATACCAAGGGACCTATAAAAAGCAACCAGCTTTGCAATGCAAAACTCAAGTGCATTATCTACAACTCTACTTAGACCCTAAACGTCCATATGCAATAAATCAAAACAAGAAGCAGAACCCTAAGAAGAACTAGTAGGAAAATTGAAATGATGATGCTTCTCTAGCTAGCAAGTATCACAATGAATCTCAACAAGTGAAATATAGGGGGTGACCTGTCTCATCCTGTCCAAAGAAGGATGTCCAAGTCAATGATGTCACTGAAGAGCTATACCAACACTAAAGGCAACTTCTCCTCAGTAAGTAGCAGCAAAAGGTGTTTGGATTAGGTGATACACACCCCCCTCCACATGTCCACCACCAATCGTCCTCCCCGTAAGCTTGTCCTAAAAAGTACAATCCAACTCGTCAAGATAGCACAACAATGTAGATCCTTGGTAATCCTACTAACAAATAAAGCATCGAGTAATCTCAACGATGGGGTCACTGCAACATCTCTTTGACCATCAATCGTCAAATGCCTACCATGAGCAACCTGAACGGTCCTACCAAGAGCCACTCAACATTGAGGAAGAGAGAGATAGATGGAGAGAACAAGCAAGGGAGAGAGTGAGAGAGCGAGAGAGTGAGAACGTGCAAGGGCGTAGGGGCGCTGGGGAGAGCGAGTGAGTGTCGAGACAAGGAGGCGAGGGAGAAGGTAGGAGAGGGGCGGAGGGTAGAGGGAGGACCTTTCGGAGGGAAGAGGGTGGTGGAGGCGCAACCGGAGGCCTACGCTGGTCGGAGGTGGTAGGTCAAAATCGGGCGGAGCAGGGCCTGAATGCTCGACGGGTATCCGTGCAAGGTCGAGAAGATGCAGTCGGGTGTGGAAGGTGTTACAAGTGCCTCGGCAGCGACCATTGGATCAGGGATTGACGGGAGCCATGGTGATGCTGGAGGTGTGGAGGTCTTGGCCATAGGAGCGGTAGCTGCCAAGGGGAAGCCGCAGTCAGAAGAGGGAAGGGGTAGCCACCGTCGCCCCTGAAGGGGCTGCCGGAGACAGAGGTGGAGGCCCCCTGGTCGGAGGGTGTTAGGGCTTTAGGAGAGTGGTGGAGGAGCATCGTGGGAGAGGCTCTGGAAAGTAGGGTTTCGAGGTCGATAGTGGAGAACTCATTGGGCAAGGCTGCGAAGAGGGGAGGGGCCAAGGTACTGCAGGTGGCAGAGGGGGTGTTTGTGGCAAGTGGACTCCCTGCTGAGAAGTGGAGTGAGCTACTCTTCATAGTGTGCACTGCTGGGGGAGGGAGGTGGCGATGGAGGCATCCGTCACTGCACGATGGGGCCTCGCCGGAGTGCCCACCTAAACGGACAGTGTTGGAAGTCACCATTACCGAAGTCCCATGGTGGCTACGCTCAGTCAAGGTAGTGGAGGCAATCGTGGCACCTTTTGCTCGGGTCAGAAGCTGCAGGGCACTTGGGCTGGCGGAGAGCCCGATGGTTGCGCTGGTCGAGTTGAAGGCTAGGGCGAAGCCAATAAGCAAGATCTTGTTGCGGCTCGAAGCCTCCTCCTAGGTGGTGGAGTGCTCAATTCGGGGAGGGCAGCGGCACGCATCCATGGCAAGCGGAGCTGTGCGCCCAGCGTTGGGGAAGGCGAGGCGACGAGCGGCTGCCGCAAGTAGGAGACAAGAGGGTGCTAACGTGGACTCGGCTCCCGAGGGATATGGGAGGACTATGCGGGGGAAGCCCGAGAGATGCGTGGATCACAACCCTGACATGGTCTCGACCCCCGAGAGATCTGCGAAGATCTTGCGAAAGACAACCAAGGATTGCGGGACTGCGAGCGCCTCAGAAGTGGAAAGGTCAGAAAACGCTTCTGCAGGACGGCACTCCGAATGCGGAGGCGAGGGGTTTTTAAACCCTAGCACATGCGCAGCACCTGATGGGGCGCGATGCACCGAAGGCAAAGCGGATCCGAATCCGGATTCACGCTCCGAGTCCGAAACAGCGATTCAACCCTCAGAGCAACAAAGACCTGAGGTCACTCTCAAGGGCGATGGCCCCTCTGGCTGCTTCGCAAAGCCCCTAGGGCCGGAGGAGGTGCCGAGTTTGGAACAAGAAGAGGGAGCTGGACAAGTGATGGTGCTACGCGAGGCGGATGAGGAGGTCTGGCCCCTGCTAGGGGAGGCCCGACCGATCGTGGCAATGGAGAAAGATACTCCATTGACAGCAACAGGCGAGGTGGTTCTCCAACGAGGAGAACCTTCAGAACAGTTGGAGGCGCACCGGCAGCAGCAGCAGCCAGTTGGGAACTCCTCGGTGGGGGTGACCCCATGGTGATCTCTTTGGCAAGGTGGACACCACGCTTGGTGGGCAGGGGGCGCGGTGGTGATCTCTGCTATCAAAGGAGGTGGTCGCTCCATGGTAGACAAAGACCACGAGTGGTGGTGGATGGTCTGGAGAGCTCCGCAGAGCCCGATGTCGAGAGAGGTGCTGAATGGTGATAATCAGGAGGTGCGTAGGATAGCGAAAGCCACAAAGGAGTATACCACATCGCCTAGATGAATAGGGTGATCACCTGGAATGTGTGGGGCCTCAATAACCCTTCGAGGAGGGCCATTTTGGGGAGGCACATCAGGCAGTGGAGGGTAGACATTGTACTGTTGCAGGAAACTGAGCTGGCTGATTGCGAGGGACGAGTCTAGAGAGAGATCGGAGGCTCTTGGATGGAGGGATTTCGCGCTCTAGCCACGAATGGTAGGTCAGGAGGGCAGATCCTTGGGTGGAGGGAGGATGTCTTCTCTTTGGAGTACGTCCGATGTGGACAGCATATCATTTCGACGAGCTTAGTCAGGAAGGTGGGAGGAGCCAGGCTGAAGGTTACAAGGGCATACGGTCCCACGGACGCCCAGGCGAGGAAGGTGATGTGGGAGGAGCTCGCGGCGGTGGCGGCAAAGTCCATTGGGAGTCCCTGGTTGCTAGGAGGGGACTTCAATGTGACGTTGAAGGTGGAAGATAGACCAGGTGGATGGGGGAGACAGGACCCCAGGTCGAACCTTTCTATGGATTTTGTTGAGACTCATGGTCTTGTGGACTGGTCCCCTGCGTCCTGTGCTTACACATGGAGGAATAACAATGGCCAGATGTCCAGGATTGACAGGCTTCTATCCAATGTGGAGCTGGTTGAGGCATTCCCTGTGGCAGATGTCTGTACATTGGAGAGGCCTTTCTCGTATCACACTCTTTTGTTGTGGCGGCCGAATGAGGGGGTACGGTTCGGCACATATTTTAAATTTGACAAGTCGTAGCTACTGGAGGGGTTAAAGGCGTTGGTGGAGAAGTGGAACTCCTTGAAGGTGGAAGGTTCGGTGACCTTCTGTCTGGCAAAGAAACTTTCCTTGCTGCGTAACCATCTGAAGCTTGCTAGGAGGGAGATCAGGGCATCTAACAGGGGCAGGAAGGAGGAAGCTTTGACAAAGATTAGCAGAATTGACAGACAGGAGGACCAGGCTCCCATCTCTTCGAAGGATATGGAGATCAGGGCAAGGATGTCGAAGATGATCCAAGAGGAAGACAGACGGACGAAGATGGAATGGATGGTGAGATCCAGACAGAGATGGTTGAAGGAAGGGGACTCCAACACAAGGTTCTTCCACCAAATGGCCTCTGCCAGGAGGAGGAGGAACTGGATAGATAAGATGGTGATTGGCGGGGATGCTTTCTCAGGCAAGGAGGTGGGGCAGTCGGCGGCAGATTATTTCAGAGAGTTCACTGGGAAACGATCCAGGGGAGGCTAAAGGTGGAGGGAAAGGATGTGCAGCGTATCACGGAGACCCAGGTGGAGGGGTCTTACAGCTGGCTTCTCAAAGGAGGAGGTGAGGTAGGCGGTATGGAGCCTCAATGCGGAGGAATGCCCTGGCCCAGACGCTTCCACGTCTTCTTCTTCAGGGAGTTCTTGCCTTTGGTGGGTGCAGATGTGATGCGGGTGGTGGAGTTCGCATCCGGCAATAAAGGTTTTAAGAAGCTAAATAGATACTACTTATTTCTGTTGCCAAAGAAGGAAAGGGCAGAGGCCATCCAAGACTTTAGACCAATCGCCCTGTCTAATGCAGTTTACCTTATTGTGGCTAAGGTCCTGGCTAACAAACTGAGGAGCCTTCTAGGGGATTTCGTCTCCCCTGTTTAGACAACTTTTCTTTCAGGGAGAGGAATTCTGGATGGTTTTGTAATTGCGATGAAAGCCTTGGCGACGTGGAGAAGGGAGAAGAAGCAGGCCTTTTTATGAAAGGTGGATTTCAGCAATGCGTATGACTCGGTTCAGTGGACTTCTTGTGGGCATCTCTACGGAGGAGGGGTTTCCCTACGATCTGGATTGATTGAATGAAGAGATGTGTAACGACAACATCATTTTCAGTCCTTATCAACAGGAACTCGGCGGGAGGTTAGGTCCAGCCTAGAAGAAGGGTCGAACAGGGGTGCCCTCTCACACCCATGCTTTTTGTTCTTGCAGCAGACGCACTTGCACAAGCGGCACACAGAGCTTGCAGCAGGGGTTGTTTAAGGGCTTTGACTTTGGTGGTGACAGGGAGGTGGTGGTCCTACAATACGTTGATGACACTCTTCCTAGTCGAAGAAACCATGTTGAAGGCAAGGAGGTTGAGAATCCTACTGGAGCTCTTTCGTAAGGCATCAGGGCTACAGATTAGCTATCAGAAATCAAACTTTGTCTCGGTCAATTTGTCCTCCACGGAAGCAGAGAGGGCGGGTACTGCTTTGGAGACAGAGATGGGTTCCTTGCCATTGGTGTATCTGGGCCTCCCTTTGTTAGCCCACATCATCTCAGGCTGCAGGATTGGCTCCCATTGCTAGAAAGAATATAGGGAAGGCCAGTAGGGTGGTCCTCCAGACTTTTGTCTAGGGGCAAGTGACTGACCTTGATGAAGGCAATTCTGGCCTCCATACCGTCCTACTTCTTGTCGGTCTTCCGGTTGCCGTGCCAGATTTAGAAGGTCTCGGGATTGATGAGAGACTTCTTCTAGTCTACTGCAGGGATGACAGGCAGGGGGGCGAGGCTGGTGACATGGGAGGAGGTGTGCAGGTCTACAAAGGAGGGGGGCCCTAAGGTCAGATATGTGGACAGAACGAACATCAGTCTTCTCACGAAATGGATCGCGAGGTTGGTGGGGCATGAGCAGGGGCTTCTTTGAGATGTTATGCGGCGATGCTACGCGATTTCCTGTCGTGGGGACCTCTCTGCTCCCCTCCCCCTGGAGTGTCTCACTGCCTCAGGGGCTTGGCGACGGTGGTTGTGAGAGTGCGAGGCTTCTTTGACCCGATGCTCGGTGTGAGAGATTCCTTCCCTTTATGGTAGGACGACTGGCAGGGGGCTGGCTCTACTCTAGGGGAGAGGTTACCTCGCTTAGTGAGTAGTGTGGTGAATATTTCGACGAAGGTTGGAGAATGCTAGGATGGATCCTGGTTCCCCATATTCCGGGGGGGTCTTTCCGATCAGAGATGTAAGGACTTCCGGCGGCTGTTGCAGGAGTTGGTGGGTTGGGCACCAGGCGAAGGCCTTGATGGTTTTTATTGGGAGGAGGGAGACTTCTTGGTGGCAAAGGTGTACCGTAGGTTGGGGACTGGTGAGGCTGATTTGGACGTTGACTTCATGCGGGACTACAGACTGATATGGACGGCGAAATGCCTGTTAAAAGTGAAAATCTTCGCCTGGTTGGTAAGAAGAGGAAGGATCATGACGAAGCAGTAGAGCAAGATGGGCTCAGATAGATGATCTAGCGTGACCCCTTTGTGGGGGGGTTGTTGAGGATGTGCAACATCTTCTGCTTCAGTGCCCGTTTGTAGCACAGGTTTGGCAAGAGATGGGGATTGGCTGGATCTCCTGCCAGGACGCCGCTAGCTTTTGGTCTTCCTTTCACAGGGGAAGTGTGGGTGGCGAAGTCTTCACCTTTCGCTCTAAGCATGATCGGGCAAAGGTCTTGGATATTTTGTGGGGAGTGTGGCTGGGAAGGAATGGGGTGGTGTTTAGGGGGGAGAGGCCTTATGTTGAGAACTTTGTATTCTCTATCTCATCCCAGATTGATTTTTGGAGGTCTATTTTGTAATTCCTAATGTAATTTTGTTCTGAGGTGGAATGAATTTGGGTGGTTATCTATGGGATAACCACCCCTTAATTTTTCAAAATGGTCCTACCAAGAGGAACGGACTGAATGTGCTAAAAACAACTCTGATTTCCACTCAGATGACAAGATGCACCCGAATCTACTAGCCACATAGTGCCATCAAAAAGTCCACTACTGGAACTCAAGGTAGGAATAATACTTGGAGAAGTGAAAGCGGCAATATCTGTGGAAGTAGTAGACTCCTATGTGAACAGGGCAAGATGTTGTACCATTACATCATACTCTGCACATGACACAGTATCACGCAGCTCCTCCAAAGAAACGGTTTGGTTGGCCATAGGAGGTTTACCATGCTTAGACCAGCATGTAGCCTCAACATGTCCAACTTTGCCACAATGAGAGCATATGGTCCAAGGCCTTCCTATCTGACCTCAACCACACCCTCTCCCCCTAATAGGACTGCCACGTCCACCAATAGCCACAAGTGCAGATGTCTGTCCAACATATGCTTCCTCATCCAGCTATAGAATTCATGATCCTAAGTAGAAATCTTCATAGCAACTTTACTCATCCAGCTATATGCTTCCTCCAGGGATGGAAGCTTAGGAAGTGTCAAAATCTGTGACCTAGTAGCCTCATATTCAAGCCCAAGTCCATCCAAAAACTGTAAAACTACAGACTCTCTCCAGTACTACCTTCATGTGTTACAAGTACACACCAATCTACAAGCATTATACTTCTCCAGAAGCCCCTTCAAGGTAACATAGTACTAAGACAATGACTGGCTCTCCTGCTTCAGACTACCAATTTCATGGTGCATCTCGAACACCTTACTAGAATTCTTTTTATGTGAATACGTATCATGCAAAAAATCTACATCTCTTTAGCCATCTTGTAGTATATAATGCTATCTCCGATCCGAAGCATAATAGAATTCATGATCCATGCTCAAACTATGCCATTATTTTTCTTCCACATGGTGAATTCCTAATCATGTTCTTTGGCTCTGTCTCCATCAAAATGTGTTCCTTATCGTGTCCATCAACTGTCATGAGAAATGTCTGAGACCATATAGTGTAGTTGGTCTCGTCTAACTCCGCGATAAGAAAAAAAACTGATTCTTGTAATTCTCTGCATCTATAACGATATCCAATGCCACCTCCAAACTAATGAATGATGCCATCGTGCCTATAGGGAAGGGAAATAGCCACCAAACTTGTTTGAAAATTCGATTTTAGATATGAAACGTGAAGATCAGAATGATAGTGATCTCTCAATCATGAAATCCAAGACACGGATGTCCTAAAAATCACAGCAAGAGTCACTACAGCCCTTAAGAATCAACGAGGGCATGCGCTAGGGCGTGGGGGGACCCCTAGCAACGTCACCCAAGGGGTTGCCCCCTCCTTTCGTCGACACAAAGGCTGCCTACCGCTTGTAAGCAGTAGCGGCAACGGCGCTACTACCTCTGGGCGACAACAGCGAGCTTGTTGCAGCTACCCTAGGGACGGTGGCAGTGGCAGGTAAAGGCTACCAGCGGGAGAGGGCAGGGAGAGAAGGGTTAGGGTGGAGGAGTACAAGGCCTTGTGCAGGTGAGATATTGGAGCATTGATCTAGGATCGCCGCTTTGATACCAAGTAGAAAAGAATGAAAATTCTTATCGAACCAAGAAACCATACACCTCTTTATATAGAGAGAGGTGAACGGACAATTGCAATGCATCTCCAGGAAAGAATATAAAATAGCAAAAAAGTACGAAATAACCATATGACTATCTAACATTATAACAAAATCAATGCATTAACCTTCTCCTACACATTAAAAACCACCTTCAACATACTTCTTTTTGCCCACCTCTTCTCGATTTCCAATGCAACCTTTTCTCAATTAACATCACTCAATGCTGCATTATGTGTTAAGGGTTATTTTGTCTTGTTATTATTTCATTGGACTCTTGTTATAATTTTTCCTCACCTCTCTCTATATAAAGAGGTGTAAGACCGGCTTAGAAAAATAAGAAGATTCATTTTCTTCAACTTGGTATCAGAGCCAAGTTGGGGACTCCACTAAGAAAACCCTAATCCTACCTTACAGCCTCTCTACAGTTGCCACCAACGGCAATGCCACCACCACCACCGAGCAGCAGCAGCAATGCCACTGCAGCAACAGGAACGCCCAACAGCAGCGACAGCAGCACTCCACAGCAACAACACTCCCCTTGTTTGATGATTCTTTGGGGTGTGTATTCCCCAATGGAGTGTTGACGGATTTTGTTTGATCGCATGTGTGTGGATTACAAGGTATGTATTCCCCAAATATTGTGTTTTTGGTACTACAATTCAAATCTACAGTTTATGGTATTTTATGAAGTTGTTTGTGTGGTGGATTCAATATGGCTTCATCATCAGAGTTTGAAGTGCCTTCGGGGCAAAGTGCAGAAAGTGGCATGTACAAAAGCTCATCTTTTGCTCCGATTATGAAATTGGATGAGACCAATTACCCCTGTTAATCTCAAACCTTCCTTGTTACTATGGAAGGTCATGAAAAGCAACACATGCTTACAAAAGCACCACCAGAGCAGAAAACAGGGAAATATGCAACCTGAAATAGAGATTATGCTATGGTGAGAGCTTGGATTCTAGATAGTGTAATTTCCGCATTGGAGATAAAACTATGTATTACAAAACGACCAAAGAGATGTGGGATGGCCTAAGGGTTGCTTATTCACATGAGTTGAATTCAACTCAAGTCTTCTAGATACACTATGATCTATGTCATCTCAAGCAGAAGTCGACTAGATTGCCACAGTATTATTTTACTATGAAGGGTCTCTTAGAAAAACATAATGCTTGTAGACTTATGTGTACATCTACTACAAGCAGAGACCACAGGAATGAGTTTTCAACTCATATGTTTCTTGCAGGTCTAAGTGATGATTATTCTGCGACTCGTCTCAAATCCTTACTCTCTCTGAGCTTCCTCCTGTTGAGGAGATTTACAAGAGGCTTAGTAGGTTACAGATTCAACCTACTCATGAGGTAGTCTCCATGAATACATCTTTTGCCCATGCAACTGTTAGCAGCCGTGATGGACGAGATGAATTTTTCCATGGTAAAGGCAGAGGACATGGTGACGGCACACGCAATAAGCGGACATGCACACATTGAGGAAGGATTGGCCATGTTGAGGCCAGGTACTGGAATAAACTTGGAAGGCCTACTGTAGCCAACCAAGCTACTGTGACACCTGCTCCAGCAACTTCTACTCAACCCCTAACTCTTGCAAATGTAGATTATGATGCAATGGTACGTCCGGCACAATTGACTCATGATCAACCACAGTCTTCAGGAACAGCAGCTTTTGCCTCAGCTTTAGGTATGAATAATACATGGTCGATAGATTCAGGGGCTCCAGATCATTTGTCTGGGAATCTCCAGTGCTTTGGAGGTATATAGGATGTTCCACCAGGACATTCAATCCATCTTGCAAATGGTAGGCATGCCCCTATTTGTGGAAAAGGGGAGGTGTTAGTTACTCCCACTCTACACCTTTCAGATGTTTATTACGTTCCTGATATAACTATGCAGTTGCTCTCTATTAGCATTATTACAAAGTAACTAAATTGCCGAGCTATTTTTGATGTTATTGGGTGTACATTTCAGGACCGCATGACAGGGAGGACGATTGGTGGTGGACTAAGGGGGGTGTGTACCAGCTAGTGCAAAGTCTAGTTACAGTAGCCCGTCAGACGAGTCCTGCTGGGAGTGCCTTGCAGTGGCACAAATGACTAGGTCATTCGTCTCTGGACAAGCTACATCGAATCTTCCCACATTTGTCACCAACTACGAAGATTCAGTATAATGCCCGCCAGTTGAGGAAGTACCACAGATCTAGTTTTCCAATTTCTACGCAACCTAATAGTTTGGCTTGTTTTGATTTGATACATTGTGATGTTTGGAGCCCTAGCCATGTGGCAGATAGACAAGGCCATTGTTATTACTTGATTCTAGTGGATGATTTTTTCGCCTGTCAAGCCTATTTTTATGCATAATAAATCTGATGTTAGTACTATTATTATGCAGTTGTGGCTTTTTGTGAAAAACCAGAATGGGGTTTGTATTAAAATTATTAGATAATGCCTTAGAATTTTGCACCACACAGTTGACGAGATTTTACAGTTCTCTTGGCATTGTGCATCAAACCTCCTGCCCCTACAGATCACAGCAGAAGAGGGTTGCAAAACGAAAACATAGAGACATTCTAAATACCACTCAGGCTTTGCCCATTCAGAACAGTGTACCTCATATCTATTGGGGAGATGCAGTACTTACAGCCTTAGTAGACATTAATTTGACCTAAGAACAATCAATTCTAAGATTAAATAAATTAACACTAGAAAATCAGTAAAGTCACGATTTAGTATTCCTACATAATTCTTTGATGTAATGCATGTTGCATTTAATTAAGTGTATTGATTGCACGAGAAAATTCAGAATAACATCTACTAGGAACATTAAAAGTATGAGACGTTTTGTTGCGAAAGAAAAATAATGAGGGAATCTTGCTAAACTAAGAAACATAAGAGAGGATTCTTCAATTTCTAATCTCGTGGAATCTCTATTTTCCCTGTGATTTCCTCTTACCTTGTAAACCTCTCTTTCTTTTTTTGGTCACATGAAATCATGTTATTCTCTCTCTGATTCTCTTTCTCTGTTTATAACAAGACATGAAGAGCAACCCCTAGATCATCATTTCCCCCCTCTCCCACAGCACCCAAGAGAACCATCTTCCTTCCCCACCATGCACCCTCCACGACACCGCGACCATATCTTCCTTGACATATCAACCGCGCTCACCACCGTGCCACCAGAACATCCACCACTGCAACTCCGTCCTCAATGCACCTCCTCACCACCGCAGCCTCCAGCGACCACCAACCACGACCGCATCATCCTCCACTACGTCCGTCGACCAACAAGGAGCACGAACCCCCCCTCTCCCTTTCGTTTAAGACGTCCAAAAGTCTTCTCAGACGTCTAGAGGCCACGCACCGCCTTCTCACCGCCATTAGCACCCTAGCGACACCACCACCTCTGTGCACCCACAATAGCACCCACTGCCACTGATCCTTGACAACAAGCCAACCTCCTCGACAGAACCGTACCTCCGCCCACGCCCACCGTGCACAGTAGCCATAGCACGCGCCACCGCCACCCATGTGCGCCCTCGTGAGCGTCCTCGCCCTTGACACCACCATCGACTACGACCACGAAACTCCGCGCAGTCGACATCCACACGCTCCCCTCGCCCTCTCGAGTATGGCCACGCCTTCAAACACACCAACCGGCAACCGTCTCGCCGACTGGAAGACCCCCCACCGCCGGCCAACCTCTCCTCCGACCAGCAATCACCAGCCACCATTTAACGTGCCACCACCGCCATCGGAACGCCCTTGTCGCAACCAACCTCCACCGAGCTCCACATGCCCAACCATAGCCTCCTCTCCTCGCGCGAGCATGATAAAGCAAGTGCTCTGTTTTGTTACAGTAAAGGGGCAATTAGTGTTTACATTTGATGCAATTGCCAAACATTACATTTACGTAATTATTATTTTATCAAGCCACTTTGCGTTAATGCCCTTAGGTTTCCACTCTATTTCTCTCATGCACTCAACTCTTTATATGTTGAATTAGATTCTTAACATACATGCATAAAATATCAACTAGTGCATACCTTGCTTAGAGGAGAATACCCAATGTCTTGAATTCTAATTTTATTAATATTAGATGCCATTGTGGGTTATTGAGGAAAATTACACACATAACCCTCACATTCTTGAGTTATTATGTCTTCTTCCTTTCACCTCATTTCACATCGGATTTGGGCACGGATTCCACACATGATTAGGCGAATATAAGGAGAAAGTATTCGTGAATTTATTGTATATGTTCCTCCCTATAGATTCGTCCTAATCTATCATGGTTAGTTTTCACTGATATATATTTTTGATATGGGATTTTTCCACCACGATTTTTACTGCGACGATGTATTATTCTGACATATCATCTTCCAAGAGAAAATTTCCCATTCTCTATTATCTTATCACGAGTAGGTGCCATGGACAGTATTGTACCCTGATGCAAATCTATTTCCTGTGCCTCCAAAGATGTTTGGTTGTGTTCCATTTGTGCACTTGCCTGGACCTGGTTGTGATAAGCTTGCTCCCAGAACAGCCAAGTATGTGTTTCTTGACTACTATCACACTTAGAAGGGATATAGATGTTTCAATCCCATTTCTAGGAAACACTATATCAGTGCGGATGTCACATTTCATGAGTCTATTCCCTATTTCTCTACATTTAGACATCAGTTACATGATGTGGAGACTACTGTACCAATGCCTATACCTCCAACATCTATAGATGACTTCACTAGTAATAGCAGGGTCGTTACTTCTTCAAAGTAGCCTATAAGTACATACAGAGTAGTACCACCATATGAGAAGACATTCAAGGGCACTACATATCAGCTACCTGTCAATTACAGAGAAAAGCAAACACACACACACACCCTCCAGTGCTTAATGAACCACCATTGTCCTCCCGCGATTAGGTATATGTTGAGCCATCTGACAGTGCTTCTGTTAATGTTTCCTCAGGTCAGGTGCCCATGGATGTTGATGATGATGTGTCTATTGCCATTCGGAAAGCTCCCCATTCCTGTGCTCAGTGCCATGTTGCTAGGTGTGTAGTGACCACTAATACTCTTAGTACTAAGTTCCATGCATTTACTGTTGCGGTCACTAGCTCTATGCTTTCTACATCATATCAAAATGCTCTACTTGATCAACACTGGAAGTCTGTTATGGAAGAGGAGTTGTCTACTCTCAGTGACAAGGGCACCTAGGAGCTCACTCCGTTACCTTCTGGTGTGCATCTTGTTGGTACTAGGTGGGTCTTTGCCTTGAAATACAACCTAGATGGATCTATTTCTCGGTACAAGGCTCATCTTGTGGCCAAAGGATTCACCCAAACCTATGTGGTGAATTTCTTTGACACCTTCTCGCTAGTTGCTCGCCTCTCCACTGTCCGTATACTTGTTTCGATGGCAGCACACTACGGATGACCTCTACACCAGCTGGATGTCAAAATGCATTCTTATATAGGAACCTTCAGGAAGAGATATACATGCAGCAGCCTTCTAGATTTGAGGTTCTGGGGGAGTGTGTTTGCAAGCTCAGAAAGGCCATTTATGGTCTTAAGCAGAACCCCGAGCTTGGTTTCGGCACCTATCAGAGGCCTTGGTTGTGGTTGGGTTGCAAAGGTCCTCGTCTGACCATTCCTTATTGTGAGGAAAACCAATGGTGATACCGTGGCTCTACTTGTATGTGTTGATGACCTAATATTCATAGGTGATGATGCAGCAAGTATTTCTCAAGTGAAGAAATACTTAGCTCGCCAGTTTGTTATAAAAGACCTTGGGAAGCTCAGGTATTTTCTTGGCATTAAGATTGCTACGAGCAAGCAGGACATTGTTATGCCCTAGAGAAAATATACTCTAGACATTCTCCAGGAGACAGGCATGCTTGGATCTAAAGGTGCTAATATCCGTATGGATCCAAAGGCTCACTTGTTTGATAGCATAGCTAAACTGATGGATAAGAAGGCCTATAAACAAATAGTGGAAAAGTTGTTATATTTTACCATCACTAAGCCAGATATTAGTCTTGCAACAGGTAAGCTAAGTCAGTTCTTAGACAAACCTAGTATGATCATTGGCAGGCAGTGATGCAAGTGTTGAGATACATTAATGATTGTCTAGGTCACGGCCTTTTGTTCCAAAAAAAAGCTCCTATGAATGTTGTTGCTTATTCCGATGCTAACTATGTTGGTGATATTAGGGACAGAAAATCCACTATAGGTTTCTGTACATTTGTAGCAAGAAATCTTCTGACCTGGGGTAGCAAGAAACAAAGTATGCTGTCACATTCGAGTGCAGAATTAGAATACCACGCTATGGCACACACAACAGCGAAAATGATCTCGATACGGTCATTGTTGCATAACCTTCATGTTAAGAGTTGATGAGCCTATGAAGATATATTGTGATAATATGGTTGTAACTTATATCGCTAACAATCTTATTTTCCATGAAAGGACTAAACATGTGGAGGTGAATTGTCATTATACCAGGAGTCTTATTCAACAGGGGTTACTCCACACTGCTTACCTTGCCTCTTCAAATCAGACTGCAAAAATATTTACCTAGCCGCTATCTCGCGTTATGTTTGAGAAGTACAGAGATAAGCTGAGCATGGTTGATATATATGCTTTAGCTTAAGCAGAAGTGTTACGTTATGTGTTGAGCATTATTTTGTCTTGTTACTTATTTCATTGGACTCTTGTTATAATTTTTCCTCACCTCTCTCTATATAAAGAGATGTAGGACCGACTTAGTAAAATAAGAATTTTCATTTTCTTCAACTTTCAAGTTTCAATCCTTTTTCAAAAAAATCATCAGAGCTATATTTTTTTTGTATAGGCACATATCTTGTGAGCTTCCAGACCACCAATGTATGGTAATGTCAGCATACCTAGAAAATTACCAACCCTATTCTAATTAAAGTGACACTAATCCTGTGCAATCACAATCTCATGTAAAACAATTTGTAAGTTTCACATGTATGTCTTCGCAAGAACAATGACCAGACAGTCACACTTCTATTTTTTCTACAGGTTACTCCTGTCAGTCAGACTTCTATGCTTTTCTATGCTTCCCTCCCTCCCTGATTCCACCCATCCCTCAGTTACTCATCTCCAACTGCCCCACACCATCACTTGCTTGTTCCTTCCCCTATCCACTCAAAAAGATTTCACAACCACCATCTCCAATGGTTGCTTCTCACAAGATCAATAGGTAGCTGAGAAAATTTTCATTTAGTAGAATTAGACCTTGCTCCTGTCAGGTCAAATCAGGCTGAGCCAAAGAGAAATAGAACCTAAGCCCAGCCTAAGGTGACCAGGCTGAATCTTCGGCCAATCAAGCCAGCCCAATGCCGTATTTCCTAGGCCCAAGCCCAACTCACAGACAACATAGAGGACGAGTGTCTGGCCCATCGTCTAAGTTTAATCACTAACTTCCATCCAACAATTGCTTGCAACATGGCAAATAAAAAATAGGTAGTCTGTATCCTCCACAACTACACAAAGGACACTGGTAGCATCTACTTTTGGCATTAAGCAACATCCTGTCCTTCTATTACGAGAGCTTTCTATTCAAGACAAAGCCTTTCACAGAGATAACTGTGTCATCTACATATTGCAGTAAATGCACAATCATGCCCCTCTCGTCGGAGCCAAAGCTCCTAAGTTTCCCTGCCACATAAAGGAAAGAGCACTTATCTGCAAAGAAATCAACATCCAGGACAAACAGCATACACACCAAGGGTAATCTGAGTTGGACCCTCTCCTTGATTGAATCCAATCGTCTTTCAAGCATAGTTTTAAAAGGTACGCCTCAAAGCACTCGTGGCGCAAGCCTTGAGGCGATAGCCTTAGGTTGTCTTTCTGAGGCATAAACCTCAACTTTGCAAGGTGGCCTCAAGGTAGTAAGGCAGTGTCAAGACACTACCTCAAGTGAAAACCATGACAAGTAGATTTGAGTTGGTTTTATCTCTCCTGTTATATCATTCTTGGTTTCTAAAATAAGTTTTTCTATTAGTTTTTATTTTTCTTGTATATGTCTTCAATAGGAGTAATAAGAGACTGATAACCCATAAGTTTTCTAAATTACATTTATCTCACCAACTCCTATGTGATTATTGGATTTAGGTTTAACTCCCGTACGACTAATTGGAGTAATCAAAATGCACTAAAAACAAGTTGCTGATTCAGAGATATTATTATCTTATTCATACAAGATAATAGACTAAAAAATGAATCCCTTACTTTAGATAAAAAAATGTAGCACTGTTCAAAGATTACCAATAAGAGAAAAAAAAATGATCCTTGTTGTCAAGACATTCATAATTATAAAAGATTTGACCTATTACTTCATTTTTCCATTATCAACATGTTTGTAGATTGATATAAATAGTGATAGATGTACCAGTCTAAGTTATAAATATGATATCGGCCTCGTTTTGCTCTATATGAGGATCAGATTCTCCATCCTTGTATTTACCATTCTTGTGGAAGGAATAATCTTTGTTTATCAATATAATAAACGTCATCATTCATAGTTGCAATTGCTTGGTTCTAAACAATTTTGGCCTTATGTTGCTCCCTTTGGGGTATCCTTATGGCAGTTTATGTTTCCCATTGAAGAAACATGGTTGTAATTGTGAGTTCTAAAAATTTGCACTTTAGAAGCATATATTTACATCTAAGTTTAAATTTTCTACTAAAATGAGAGGCTTACATCTCACCGCAATAACACAAAATTCTCTCAATACACCTAATGTTTTTTGAAACATTCCTTTCAAGCATCCATTGACAAGGGCAGTAAAGGATGCCGAAGTAACACAAGTCTTCATCCAACTGCACTACAACCCATCAATTACCACATCCACTACAAAAACTATTACATCCAACCCAACACTTATCCCACCATATAACCTAACGCCTTAACTCCACTTATCTGACCCACGAACTATCTAAGGTATAGCATATCCTACTGCAAGCAACTTTAGCTTGAAAGTGGTCTTATACGCACTTAGATTTGTCATTAGCTTGACTACCTAAAACAACCACTTAACTAGTGTTACAAGATATTATTTAAAGAATTAAAAAAGTTAGTTTTAGGAGAGTATGTCTATTTTATCCCTTTCCATTATTAGAGATATGATTAGATTTAAATTAATTGTAGTAGGATTACGATTAGGATTGACCCTCTCTATATAAAGGGGCCAACTCCTCTCATTTATTTTATGAGATTTCATAATAACATTTTCAATTCCCCAAATCTTCACATGGTATAAAAGCAGGAACAGTCCTAAGGAATTCCCTGGGACCGTCAACTCTCACTCATGCACGCAACCTTTCCCGCATGCTTCCTCTCCTTGCATGCTAGACGCATGCACTACTGCTTCCTACACACTACCTTCTATACACAGTCTATTGTTGCGTGCATTCCTACATGCATGATCAACATTTTCCCATGCACAATAGTGCACCCCTACCATCTCTCCTCGTGCGTAAATCATGCGTGCACACTTATGCAGGCTATTGCACCAATCCCTGCACATAATAACATGTGTCGCTACACCAACCTCCTACGCGCAGTTGCGAGCATACCTTACATCAGCTTACGTGCACCAGTGCACATGATCAGGACCTCCTGTGCATGCTAACGCACATGATGTACTCTGCCTCTACGAGCATCCATGCACATTCTACTATGGGTGCATGCATTACGTGTGTATCTCTATGCCTTCTCATGCAAGATTGCATAGTCGACTTGGCAAATCAAGATGTTGAATTCAGGATCAACTTTCACTACTATAAAGGCCAAGACTCTAGCCTCTACTATTGTTGAGATAGGGACAAACTAGTCTCTCTTTAGTTTACTTCCACAAAACTAGAGCGTCTACGATCTCTGCAAAGGAGCAAACCCTCCTCCAATACTGCTGCCATGGTTACATCCCTTACTGCTTCTCCAAACCAAGGTACTAGGCCTTTCGTTCCAGCATCTAGATTCACGATTGAAGTCGATGACTGGTGGGGTAACTAAGTCACGTGCTCAACCCCATCCCTAAATGCCCTAGTCCAGTTTTTCCTTCTTGTAAGAAGGATTTTTTGTTGGTGTAAAGCGACTACTACTGCTTAGAATCATTTCCCTTACCCAACTACTACTACTTGGGATCGCTTCCCACCTGCCTAAAGGTCTCTACATCAATTTTTTTTTTTTTGTTTGACTCCCAGCTAATTAGGTTTCCATTGATGAAGAAACAACCACTTGGATGCCTAACTATCTACTTGCCTGCATGCCTGACTACCTACGTGCCTGATTGACTGCACACCTGACTACCTGCTTACCTACTCCAACCTCAAATTACGTCTGATGGAGGGAGCTCTCCTGCTACTACTATTACTACAGCCCTACTACTATAGTCCATGACTGCTACTTCTGCTACAATTGTCTATCATTTGTTGATGCCCCTTATACCTACTACTACTACGGCTACTTCCTGCTTAGGATCGTATCCTACAATCCGTCTACTACTCTCAATTTACTACGGTTGTTACTTCTAATGCAGTCATTTCTACTCTTCCACTTTACTACCTACTCCTTCGAATGTCTACATTGGGGGAGAGTTCATTTATATAACAAGTTGGACATTGCACACTCCAACTTGGGGGGAGAGTTAGAGATACTATTTATAGAATTAGGAAAGTTAGTTTTAGGGGAGTATGTTTGTTTTATCTCTTTCCATTATTAGATATATGATTAGATTTAAATTGATTGCAATAATATTACGATTAGGATTGGTCCTCTCTATATAAAGGGGCCAACTCCTCTCATTTGTTTCTTGAGATTACATAATAATATTTCCAATTCCCCCAATCTCTACAACTAGCTTCTACTTGAATATATGTGTAAATATACATGTATAGCACTTGTACTTGCACTTCAATACTTTTACGATGCATGTACCTGTATAAATGGATAAGCTGCTTGTACAATATTTGTACTTGGACTTGGGCATGTGTAAGCTAGCTTGCACTTTAGTAAAAGCTAGCTTGTAACTATGATTTGACTTCTTATAACTCCTTAGTGCGCTTCCTTGGTATCTTACTCAAAAGCTATACTCTTGCAAGTAGAATTATATTTGTTTATGCATGGAGCAGATATTAAAATTTAACTTTACAAGATTTGAGGCATTTTCAGCAGGTTTCATCAATTTCAAAGTACTGGTGCCATTATCCCTGCCATGCCCCTTCTCAACTTGCTGAAACAGCATTGATTCAGATACGTAAAACCTACTGGACCTCTCACGGCAAATATTCTATTCTATCAGGAAGTACATTTAGTTGATACGGTCAGACTTTCTCCTAATATATTTTAATACAGGAAAGGCATGCTTGTATAGTTCCATATGCATGTACTCTAAATTGTAAGTCTAGCAATGGACCAAACAAGGAAATATCATGAACTTAATGGATCCATGCACGACATCATCACGGAGATCTACATTTGGGGTGCCACACATCTGATTCCCATGAAGAAAAAGAAACCACGAGAACTCCCATTTAAAAAGAATCTAAAGATAATTCTCTGTTTCACTGCTCAAGCTCGATAGTCATTCCACATAACTTCAAAAGGAAAGATATAAAGAGCAGCCAAAAATCCCAGGATTTTTTTAAGGAGTATTTTCTACAAAGGAGAAAGAAGTTAATCTTATCTAAATTCTTAACAAGGAAAACATAATTTGTAGTTGGTATATTATACTTCTATTACAAATCCACAAGCTCCAAGGCAATACGTAAGTACCAAAACTTGACTAATGAACCAGCCTGCAGAAAATTTGAAAAAAAAAAAAAGCTGCAATCGAAATCCATGAATGAAGTAAGATAATAGCCTTGAAAAATTGAATGTGAGATTGCATACCTTCTGCACATCAGAGCCCCTTAAACTAACAGCAACAGAAAAAAAGGACCCACCAACACTTGCCGGAGGAACTTCAAAGACTGAACGTCCACCCATACTGTAGAAAGAAAAAGCATAGGGATAATGACCCAAATCAAATATATGACCATACAACAGCTAAATACCAACTGGCAAAAGGACAAGCACCTGCAGCAACGTTGATATGACTGGGAAATTTCAGATTCCAAAACATACAGATAGAGGCCCGATAAAACAAGAAAGCATGGTCGCCACTCAGCCAGAGAATTTCCAATCCCCTTTATTACAGAAAAAACTAAAATTCTAAATAAGGAAAACATCTTTATCCAAAGCATTTAAACAAATTAGCATGCCATACCCTCCAAACTAGAACTCTAGCCTCAGAAGCCAGATCGGCAGGATACCAAGGTGCAAGATCAGGATGCATAAGCTCAGCACTGATTTCTTGATCACTAACTTCGACTGAGCCATAGAATATATCTAACAAATCAAAAAATCTCTGATACCTTGTTGGGGAAAAGTGAATTCCAAGTTTCGGCACTTCAATGGATATCCGAGTGGATGGATAACTTGGATGTGGTACTTTGATCTTCAACAAAAACGTAAAGTCACAAAATTTTAAACTGGTTCAAGCACACACATACATGAACTTAAAACAGATACTTATGTCAACTTCAGAGCTCCTGCATCCATGGGGGTGCCAGTAAAACTCATCATAACTAAAACTATCAATCCTGGGAATAACGGAATAAATTGACACCAAAATGTGAAACTATATGAAGTGTATTGGGATGGTCTGATACATTTCAGCCAAGTCAGAAGCATCAATTCAAGAGTGTGCATGCATGTATCTGGCAGTGGGCAGGTTAGTGGTAATTGAGAGACACAGCTGGATTCCCTGACTGTGTTAAGTATAAAGTGGTGTGAAAATATTGTGTTGTGACATTGCTCATAAAGATTGAAAAAACATTTCTAAAGCAAGCTATTTTTGCCAACTATATGTTCAAAATGCCTACAGCATGTAAAAATAAGATATTGATTGTAATACTTGAAATATAAAAAATATCCTTTGTGTAATGATTAGCAGAATATGCTTTGAATGTAAATTATCGAATGTCTTGTTTGTCGCTCACGGATATGCAACACAAACAATAACTGTGATGCTTGCATAAAATAAAAAGACAATATATGAAAATAAGAAATTGTAGTTTGGATCTTTTCTACATAAATAGTAGTGGTTCCAGAAAATGATTCCATTAGAAAAAAGAAAAAAGAAAGGAAAAGATACTCTGACACCTTTATAGCAACTAGGAGAAAACATGGTAATGGCGATTCTGCTGCATATATAGAAATCCTATAAAAGTGACAAGAAAGTTCACTCCCATTTAAAAAATTCTTCTATAATATTCTCCTGATCAATTTCAAAGGCTACCTTTTTTATTATGCTTAAAAATAATGTAAACCAGAAATGTTTTCACCATTTTTAACAGTTTAAGTACAAAATGTGACCCAAATCTGAGTTGAGATTTTCTCATCAATATAATTTCTGAGTGCCTAAAACTTTGGCACAAATAACCTGTATACCATCCAAAAATTATTGTGCATGCATATTCAAGTCAGGTTGCATGCATTAATGTGGGTGTGCACATGCACAAGACTGCACTTATGCATACTTGTAGGATATGCAGATATAAATATATGTGATGCACGCTTCCCACAGGAGAGTAGAGACCCAATCAAATTCTTAGGATGTGGAGGCTTGGACCATCAATGTTTCTCATTCCCAAGGGAGATGAAAAGGTTGACCAGGAAGAGGGTTGAGTGGAGATGAGAAGGAGACGGTAAACATGAAGGTGACATTTCTGCACCATGGTGAAATCACCTGTGATGTGTTTGGTAGGGGAGATCATACAGGGGACCCTATCAAGGCAGGCAGTTGAGGAGGTCACGGTGAGATCCCTGCATGGAAATTGTAAGGTCTGAATCTCATTAATTTGCTTTTTTTTGGTGTGGGGGAAAGTGGGGGGTGGATTCTCTCGTGTGGCTGCTCAGCAAAGGAGAAACTTAACTTTTGCATCACTGTGTTGTGATGGTGGGCTGATTAGGTGGAGGAAGATGATGACCTCCAAAATTTCCCATGAAATTGGAGGAGATGGGCATTGCATTGAGGCTGTGGCGTTAAGAAATGGTAGAAGCTTTGTTCTCTGCATTTAGGAGGTTCAGGAGGTGAACTATTCCATCTTTGGAGACCAAAGACCTCACTTATGCTATTGCTTATGTGAAGGTTCCATTAGGGAAAAAGGCACTACGAGGGTTGATATTAAGGTGGAAGTGGATGTTTGTGTTAGTCCGCACGAGGCCCTATTGCAACAGCCTTGGCAAGGTGGTGAAAGAAGGATTGTTGTTGAGAAGACAGCCAGAGGGCGCCATTGACATACTTGGAGCTTGAAATGGATAATTTTTCAATCAATGGGAGTTATGAAGATGCATGCAAAGAAGGCAGAATGTCACAGAGTGGGCACAGAAGCTTCCAGCCCACGTGGTTGATCCGTGTGTGACATATGAGGATGGTTCCGCTTCCAACACTGATGACGGATTTCATAACTGGCAAGATTTGTATAGGCCTCATAAGGACTCTTCCACATGCTTCGTGTGTGGGAAGGATACCCATTGAATCTTTGGGCAAGTTTCAAATCTGCATAGCGCTTTAGGTACCTTGTAAACTTAGGCGCCTCTGCAAGTTGGATCAGGGGGTTTGTCTCAGCAGTCTCCACTTTGATTTTATCAAGAAGGACAATGATGTGAATGGGGTGACGCAAGGGGAGCAACACAGAGCTTGAAGTACTGCAGCAAAGGGCTACAAAAGGTGACAAAGGGAGGATCCATAAGGAAGAAGGGAATCGGTGGTGGGATTGCCACCACATGATGTAGGACTGGAGAGTATTCCAGAGCGCCCAGGGTGTTACACGAGCAGATGGAGGAGGCGAGGAAGCTACAAAGTCAACAGTAGAGATACTTCACTGAAGCCCATCTCTTTTCCATTCCGAAGATGCATGGCAAGTTGAAGTGCATGGCGAAAAGCATAGGACCTTGGCCAAATACCAGAATATCAGAGGTGAGGTTAAGCTATGTAGGTTTAATCATGGGATGCCCTGCAGGACCTCTCAAGGAACTTGGGGAATTATTTCATTCCGTTGGCAGTTATCATGGCACTCTTTCAAGAAATGAAACTGGAATCATGTATGTAAAATGAGTGGGTGATGGCAGGAAGAAGATCCTTCAATGATTTACTACCATATCAACAATAGGGAGGTGGCTGCAGCAGTTCCAATCAACATCTGGACGTCGTCAAAGATGGCTGCGTGCAAAAGGGAGGTGGTGACACTACTTCCGAGTCTAGGACATTGGGAGCTAGGAGATCCTTGTGTTAAGAGTGGCCTTCTATGCTGATCTTTCTATAAAAGGAAATTTGTGAAGGACAAGAGGTTTGATGAAAGGGTTCTAAGGACAATGTGGAGACCAAGGTGGCCAAAGCTCTAAATCTGAAGGTCTCTAGTGGCCATGGCAGGAGGAACAAGGTCTATCATGGTCAAGTTCCTCTCTTGGAACGTGAGAGACCTTCATGATTGAGCGTGGAGGTCTATTCTAAGAAACTTGGCCGAGTGGAGGGTGGACCTGGCACTGCTGCAGGAGACGCACATTGATAGTTCAAACTGATCAATGACATATAGTGTTGCAAGTGGATCTTTGTCTAGTTTCTTAGTAGTCGATGCATCGGGGAGGTCTAGGGATCAGTGGCACATTTGGAATGAGGATCTTTTCAGCCTCGAAGAAGCGTTGGTATGCTCCCATGTTCTCACTGGGCTCTTCTCCTGTAGGACCAACGGCATCAACTTTGCTATTTCCAATGTTTATGGACCATGTGACACTCCAATGCCTAGTTGTTTGTGGGAGGAATTGAGGCAAGTGGCAACCAAAGTTGATGGGGAACCTTGGCTAGTTGGAGGAGACTTCAATGCTACAATAACTGTGGAAGATTGGCCGAATGGGAGATTGGGCCCTTTGCCTGTGTAGTTTCGGGAGGTAGTTGATGAGTTGAGACTAATGGATCTTCCAATCTTTAGAATGCAGCATACAAGGAGAAATCGGACTGGCCAAATGTCACATATCGATATTCTTCTGTAGTGGCCCTCTAGTAGAGGCTTTCCATGGTTCTTTTGCTCCGACTCTAATGAGACCATTTTCTAATCAAACACAATTGTTGTGGAATAGAGGAGAAGAGGCGCTTTCTACGATGTACTTCAAGTTCCAAAGGTCTTTGCTCCTAGAGTCAAGGTTTCAAGTCTTGGTGACTGAAAAGTGGAAGGGGGTTCCCGTTTCCAACCCCACAGTCTACATGATGGCTAAACACATTAAGGTGGTTAAGCAAGCGATGATGGAGTTTGGAAAGGACATGAGGCGAAAGCGAGACAGTGTGAGAAATGAGGCATTGGATGTGTTGGCAGCATAGATTGAAATATTGCGATATATCAGCGATATATCGCTGATATATCGATATCCGTGAGGTTGGGCATATCGATACCATTGATAGTATCTTTTTACCATAATATCGATGATATATCAGCGATATATCCCCAATATCGTCGATATATCGGCGATATCAGCAATATATCCCTTTTTAAACTTGTTGATACGATATCGATATTTAAAACCTTGATGATAATGCAGTGATAATTGACGAGCCACAGGAAAAAAGTAGTGGTGGAGGAGATGAGGGATATCATCATCAAGGTCCTAGTAGAGAGGATACCCAACATAAATACACAAAAAAATATACAAATATACATGGAGATCCCATACCAAATCCACCTTGTGACTATGACGCAGGGACAAGCCCGACAAGGTACAGGTATGCTTCAGACCATTCTATGATGTTCATCGATGATTTAAGTTGATCAGTGGGATCTCTTAATCTGGTGTTGAAATCATTATTTAGAGGTGACCTAAGATCATCATCATCAAGTTACTATGGTGGCTACAGATCTCATTACACCAACCCACAATACCAACCCCAAGATGAGGTGCAAAATTCATCTAATTACTTCCAAAGCTACACCAGCCCTCTATCTTATTATGATTCCTCATATGGCTATGAGTATGATGGTCGCCACCAAAGTAATAGTACCCAAAGTGATCCTGCATCTGCAAATTATGGCTATATGGTTTTCCCTGAGTATTTTGCATTTCATGGTCCTCAACAATTTTCTAATCAACCTTCCCACTCTGCTGCACCACTTCCTCCTCAACCACCACGAAGTTCATCAATGAGATAGCGTGAACCTTGTGAATCATCAAGTTCTACACTGAAACGAGGTGGGTCTACCACATCCACAGATTCAAGAGGACATCGAGATGAGTCTACTCAGAATCAGGGTAGATCTCGAACTAGAAGCAGGGGTAGCTCGTCCGACAATCATAGTTGATATCCACGTCTTGTAATACTTTTCAATTGCAGTGATGAAGACCATCAACGAATACAATACTCGATATAGCTACATAGCATGGGAGTCATACTGTGAATATGTTAGAGTGCTACAAATCGAGGAAGATAATCGGAGGAGAGGTATCGAACCAGGTCAAAGCTCAACCTGGTATTGATTTGGTGGCATTGGCTGGTACTTCCGTATTTGGTGTAATCAATTGATACTCTGACACTATTTATATTTCATTTTTTTTGTGAGTAACATTACTATAAACATTTTTCAATTATTATCTTGTTCTATACACCTTTTCAATATATGACTTTGTCAATATGCGATTAGTGTATTTCTAATATGTTTTCATTCAAAATTTATGATTTTCATCTTCTAGGCATTTCTTCATGATATATTAGTTATTAAAATATTAACTTTCATAAAATTTGTGACATTTTGGGATATTTTAGACCTTTCTGAGCGATTTCCCTAAAATTCACCAATATCAGCGATATATCGCCGATGTATCCTTTTTTTTGACTTGTCGATACAATATCAATATCAATATTTAAAACCTTGGTTGGCAGAGCTAGATAGAAAAGAGTTTGGTGAGCTTTATGCAGAGTAAGAAAGGGGGAGAGGATTGCGGTACAGAACAAAATTAAGGAAGAGGATGGCAAGAGAGAAATAGACTGGAGACAAAAATTTAAACAATTGTGGCTCGAGGAAGGCGATTCCAACACGAAACTCTTTTACTTGTCTATGAGTGCCAGAAGAAGGTTGAACCTGACCACGTCGATCCATGTCAATGATGTGATCCTCTATCTAAGACAATAGATATGTAGGGCCTTCATCAACCATTTTCATACCTGCACCAGGAGGTAGCCATAAGGCAGGTGGAGACTGGACTCTTTTGAACTGGGCAGGCTAGATGAGGTGGTAAGGATGGATTTTCTCAAGCCTATTACTAGGGAGGAGGTGTTGGAGGCAATTCGAAGATTGAAGGCAGAAGGCTCGTCAGGCCTGAATGGGCTGCCAATCTTGTCCTTTAGGAAGTTCTGGGGTATGGTAGGGGAGGACGTGTTGACAGTGATAAGGCAAGTCTTTCAAGAGAATCATGGCTTTGAGAGCTTGAATCAGTTCTTCCTTTTCTTACTCCCTAAGAAGCCTAGAGCGGATTGTGTTGATGACTTTCGCCCAATTGCTTTATCCAATGCAAGTTATTTGATTGTAGCCAAGACTTTTGCGAATCGCCTGCAATCGATGCTACCCTCTTTAATATCTCTAGTGCAATCCGCCTTTATCTTGGAGAGATTCATTATGGATTCTTTTGTGTTGCTTGAAGAGATGGTCGTCTCTTGGAACTGGTCTCTGATTTACCTGATTTTATGTGGAAGGTGGACTTCTTGAAGGCCTACAACTCCATTTCTTGAACCTATTTGTGGGAGATTCTTAGAAGAAGGGGTTTTCCGAAGGGTTGGGTCAAGCTCATGAGACGGTGTGTCATGACATCTTTTTTGGTGCTTTTTAATGGGAGGTCTTCAGAATCTTGGACACAGCTACAGACGGGCATTAGGCAGGGGTTTCCATTGGCACTGCTACTTTTCAATGTTCACACCCTAACTTTCTTAGCTTACAAGGGATGCAGGGACGGCCTCTTCTCTAGTTTCACGTTGATCGATGATGGTTCTCTGCTCACTCTACTGTTGCAGTATGCTAATGACACGGTGTTCTTTATACAGGGAGGTGTCAACCAGGCTAACCATATTAGGCATTTGGTGAGGTTGTTTGGAGATATCCCTGGTCTGCTGGTTAATAAGAGGAAGTCAACATTCATTCCTTTTCATTTGGATAAAGGTGTGAAGGAGAGCATTTCCGACATTCTGGACACGTCGATTGTTAGGCTACCAGGTTTGCCAGTGAAAGGAAGGAGATTGGTGAAGTCGAACTGGAGGCCGGTGAAGGAGAGACTAGCTAGAAGGTTGAATGGCTAGAGTGAAAGACTCTTATCCAGGGGGTGGTAGGCTTGTTTTGATTAAGGTGATGTTATCCGTAATTTCTATTTTTTACCTTTCTTTATTTAGACCTCCAAAGAAGATCTTGGCAAAATTAGAGGTGGTCCAAAAAAGATTCTTTTGGAAGGGACCTAACCATCAAGGCTGCTTTTTGCAACTCATCCCATGGAAGGAGGTATGTAGACTGACGAAGAATGGTGGTTTGGACATAAGGCCACTTGATAAGTTTAATGTTGCACTTCTTATGAAGTGGGTGACGAGATTCCTAGCAGGAGGCAATGGGCTTCTGGATAAGTTGTTGAAAGATTCCTATGGGTCCCCTATTGAGTTAGCTTCTAGATGTTCTCCGCCAATTCGACCATCAGCTTTTTAGGCATTTTTCGAGCCTTTTATTGCAAGTGGCATTTGTTCCGATTTCTTTGGATCAAGGCTTGGTGGAAGCTGCTCCATTCGATTTTAGAAGGATGATTGGATGGGTGCTGGCAATTTTCAGTCCTTATTCCCACGTTTGTCTGGTCTAGCTCAAGATAAAGAAGCGCTTGTTTCGGACATTTGGGAGAATGCTTCCAAATCTTGGTATCCGGACATACAGCCTGGACTTTGTAATGCATCCATGAAATAGCTGCAGGAATTGCTTCAATTTCTTCATGGGATCTCTGTTGGTAAAGGACACCTCAATGGTTTTAGGTGGAAGGAGGGTGCTTTCTCTATGGCAAAGGCATATAGGAAGTTGACACAAGAGATGGGTCTGACATCTCTGGTCAGGGAGGACTGTGCTCTAGTTTGGAAGTTACCTATCCCTCTAACGGTTAAAATTTTCCCATGGCTATTTAGGAGCAAAGAGCTGGCGACAACGGCTGTCTGATCTAGGTGGGCTACTAATGGTGATTTAGATTGCATCGTTTGTGGGGCAGTAGTGGAAGATCTTGAGCAACGATTTTTCCAATGTGACTTGTCCAAGGAGGTCTGGGCACGATTTGACATACGGCAGGCTGATCTATCCTCTTTTGCGGCTTGGTGGGACTCTTTCCACACACCGGTGCATGTGGATACGACAGGGTGGGTAAAAGCAGTGGTGTTGTGGTTGAACATGAGGTCTACTTTTTTATTCTGTCTAGAATGAAGGAGGTGCAGGTCGGTTGCTCTGAGGTGTTACAAACCCTGAGGTGCTCACTGGTGATGAAGAACTTGGGAATGTCGTTGACAGACAAGGGGTTAACAATGGAAGACTAGTTCCTTGTCATTGTTGCTCTAGAGAGAAGGCTGGAGGGATGGAGATCATGACTCCTATATAGAGGGGGATGGTTGGTACTACAGTCTATCCTCATGGCCATCCCCATGTTTTTTATGTCTATATTTTTTATCCCAAACAAAGGTAGAAAATAGGTTGGAGTCTATTTGCAGACAGTTTTCAGGAAGGGCAAAGGACAACAGAGTGGCCCTGGTAGCCTGGGATGACACATGCAAACCTACCTATGCTGGTGAATAGGTGTTCTACAACCAAGGAACATGAATTCAGTGCTCTTGTCGAATTGGGTGGTTTGGATCATAGGAAATAGGACAGAGTTGCCTCCCTATTTCTAGAGAATTATTATGGTGAGAGGATGTCATGGGAAGATAGACAACATCCAATACGAAGAGATGCAGCTTTTTGGCAAGGTTGATGCCAGTTATATCTCAATCAGCTTTTTGATCAGAAACTTGGGAATTGAGAGAGATTCAGGTTATGGCTGGATGATTAGACCAGCAATGGGCCCTTTTCACAAAACTACCCAAGATAATTTGCTCTAACAATGGAGCCTCGAGCACTAGTGACAAGCTTTTGGAATGGGAATGCATGGATGCTGCTCTTTTCAGGAGTATTATCAGAGTAGCAGGTGGAAAAGTTCTTGAGGATATTCGGCCGGCGAGCCCGGGGAGGGGGGAACCTGAAGGATCAGTCCAGATACTAACAAAGGAAGCACTATCCACATAATGCCCGACTTCTCTGAACCCTCAAAAGGAAGGGCAGATGACAAATAGATGATCTGCATCTTCCTCCCCGTTTCTGCAGGAGTGAGAAACATCAAAATTGTGGGCCCCACCTACCCAACTTCATCACAATTCTTTTTCTACAGAGTTCCAAACCAAAAAAAGCACCTCCAAATGAGCCTTTGCCTCCCAAAACAACCTGTAATCACAAAGAAACTCATCATCACTAATTGAAGAAAAGAATGGTTCTTATCCATGTTGTAAAAGTCGGTAATCGGTATTCAGTCGGTCAAGCCACTGATTAAGGAGTATACGATATACGGGAGAGTAGTTGGGGAGTTCTCAGTCGGCCATTATATATATATATATACAACTCTAAAAATAATAATAAGTACTCTATCAACAATATATATATATATATATATATATATATATATATATATATTGTTGATAGAGTACTTATTATTATTTTTAGAGTTGTTTGTTATGGTTATTATCCTATTGGACTTATGATGTAATTTTCCTAACACCTCTCTCTATGTAAAGAGGTGTAGGGTTTCATTTGAGAATAAGACTTTTCATTCTCTCCGATTTAGTATCAGAGCAGTGATCCTAGATCGGCAGTCTGGTATCCCATCCCTCACAAACCTCTGTACCCCTCTGCCAAAACCTTAATCCTCTTGGTAGAAACCCCCGGGAGCCTCTGCCAACATGCCACCTACCGCCACTGACCCTCAGCAAGCCGCCGCCACGGTCACAGTGCTGCTGCTAGCCCTAGTGGGCCACCTCCTACAGTCACAGGGCACCGCCGCCCCACTATAGGTGGCTACTAGTGCTCCTTGGGGCCCTGCAAGCCTACCCATGACACCGGGGTGCCACCTCCTCGTCGCCTGCAAGTCACGGCTCCACCTCTGACCTCGGAGCACCGCCACCTCATCGCCTGCAAGTTGCAGAGGTGCTTCTTGGGGTCCTGCAGCCCCACTTCTGACGCCGGAGCGCCACCCCCTCGTCACCTGCATGCCGCAGCTCCCTGTAAGGCCATCAACTGAAGGCAACGCAACCCCCTGTGGGGTTGCATCTCCTTCTACCTGCTGTGTGCAGCAGGTAGTAGGGTTGGTGGCGTGATTTCCTTGATGTAGAGGGTGTTACACCTCTTAGAAGTGCTGTTAGGTTTTTTCCCACATCCTAACATGCACTGAGCCATGATCTATGGGGTGTCTATGATTCTTGCAACGTTATCTAGGGTCTTTCAATCTTAAATCTCATATTCAAGAGATCACTTTTCTCTTATTGTGAAGTTTTCATATCTGAATATTGATTTTAGATCGCATCTATCGCATCTTGTGGCAGTCCTAAGGCACAATGGCCTCCTCGGATTCTTCGAAAGTGCCGTCGGTTACCGCTACAAATAATAGGGGTCACAAATCTACTTTCTTTGTTCCCATCGCCAAGTTGAATGAGACCACTTGTGCTAGATGGTCTCAGGCGTTCCTCATGACTGTTGAGGGGCATGATAAAGAATACCTACTGTTGGAGTTGGAGCCACAAGATAAAACAAAGAAGAATGCCACGTGGAAGAAAGATAATTCAATGGTCCGTGCTTGGATCATGAATTCTATTGAGCCTCAGATTGGTGGATGGGATTATATACTACAAGACCACCAAGGAGATGTGGGATTCTCTACATAATACATATTCTCATGAGAAGAATTCTAGCAAAGTATTTGAGATTCACCATGCTATTAGTAGTCTCAAACAGGAGGGTCAGTCATTATCGCAGTACCATGCCACTCTAAAGGGGCTACTTGAGAAATACAATACATGTCGACCTGTCTGCACTTGTGCCCCTCAGAGAGCACATAGGAAGGAGTATGTTGTCCTCCAGTTTCTTGACAGACTTGGACCAGACTATGAGGCTACTGAGTCCCAAATCCTTACTCTGGCTGAGCTTCCATCTCTAAAGGAGGCTTATAATCGTGTGAGCAGGGTGGTTGTTAGGCCATCCATGTCAGAGAGTGGACAGACTCTTGTGCCTGTTGCTGCCGTACGTGGAGGACGTAATGCTCCATCCACTAGGGGGTGAGGGCGTGGTGGTCGGGGTACTAGTAATAGACCCCGCACCATTTGCTCGCATTGTGGGAAGATTGGTCATACAAAGGCCTCTTGCTAGACGAAGCATTGTTGATCTCCTATGGCCAACCAAGCTGTCTCTTCAAAGGAGGTGAGCGACGTGGTGTCTCGAGCTGACTATGATGCTATGGTCCAGCGCCTGTCCCAGTTGACCTAGGAAACAACTACCGCTGCAAATATTGCGGCCTTAGCCACTTCAGGTATAACTTCTGCTTATAGGTCTGGTAGCACTAACAGTGCCTTGTGGTTGGTGGACTCAGCTGCATCTCAGTGGGGATAAGACACGTTTTAGACACGTTCATAATGATCCCTTAGGGAGATCTGTGCAAGTACCAGATGGCAAGCAGTGTAGGATTCATAACAGAGGAGACGTAGCAATGACTCCCACATTAACACTGCCTAATGTTCTTTATGTTCCAGAATTTTCCATTAGTCTTTTGTCAATTAGTAGAATTACAAACGACTTGCATTGTCGTGCAATATTTGATAAGTTTGGCTATATTTTTCAGGACAAACTCACGAAGAGGATGATTGGTGGCGGACATGAGGACAAGGGTATGTATCTCCTAATCCAGACTCCATTTGCTGCTGTGTCAGGGCAAGGTTGCATTTAGTACTGGTACAATTTTTCAGTGGCATTGTCGTCTTGGGTACCATCACTGAATAGGCTTCGACGCGCCATCCCTCATATTTCACCAGCAACGGAGATTTTGTGTGATGTGTGCCAACTGGGAAAGCATGACAGAGCCAATTTTCCTCCTAGTTTGTCTCAGAGTTCTGCTGCTATCTTTTATTTACTGCACATGGAAGTATGGGGACCAAGTCGTATCCTAGATAGACTGGGTCATAGCTTTTATCTACTTGTTGTGGATGATTTTTCCCAGGTGGCATGGTTATTTCTTTTGAAAAATAAATCTAATGTTGGATCAATGATTGAAACATTTATTTTATAAATAAAGACTCAGTTTTCTACTATTGTGAAGATTGTGTAGTCTAATAATGCTCTAGAGTTCTATACATCTAAGTTGGCGGCCTTTTACAGATCTCTTGGAATTGTTCACCAAACATCCTGTCCACATACGTCGCAGCAGAATGGTGTAGTGGAAAGAAAACACCGTTACGTGCTTGATGTGGCTAGAACATGTTAATACAGCATAATATGCCACAGGTGTATTAGGGAGATGCAGGGTTAACTGTGTTATTTGATTAACAGGTTGCCCAACTCAGCTATACAAGAACAAGTTCTTTGGCAGGTCCTCTATCCTAAGAAGGATTTATTCATTGTTCCACCTTGGGTGTTTGGTCGTGTTGCCTTTGTTCACATTCTTGGACATGGCAGGGACAAGTTGGCTCCAAGAGCAGTGAAGTGTGTCATTCTAGGCTATAGTAGCGCCTAGAAAGGATAAAGATACTATGACCCCCATGGTAAGAGTACTATGTGACTGCAGATGTTACATTTCATGAGCACATTTCGTATTTCTCTACTGATGGTCATCGGGTGACATTTAAGAAAGGCTTGGCTCCTATGCCTGTTCCACCAGTTCCCTTGGAACAGATCCTCATTACACAGAGTGAGGATATCAATACCACAAAGACGTCTATGAGGCAGAAAGCTGAGATTACTCAAGTTTATAGGCTATCTATGACATACAAATAGCATGCATGGCGAGAAGAACACACCCCCCCCACCACCTCAGCCACCTGTCTCCTCCCCTGGTTATGTATAAGTTAATACTGACATGAGTTGTCCTAGTGGTGCATGTGCAGGTGCCTCTGATGAGTCTCTTACTCCGATTGCTACTGAGCCTAATGAGGAGGATCTCGATCTTCCGATTGCTATTCGGAAGGCTCCACGCAGTTGTGCCCAGTATCATACTGTACAAATAATCTCTACTGCCAATCTTGGTAGTTCATTTGCTACTTACGCAGCAGCTCTCTCTGCAATGCATGTTCCTACCTCTCATCAGCAAGCCATGCTGGATAAGAAATGGCATCAGGCCATGGAGGATGAGATGACTGCTCTATGCTCTAGAGGGACATGGGACCTGACCACCTTGCCTCCTCATGCCAGAATAGTTGGGTGTCGTTGGGTCTTTGCGGTCAAATACAACCCAAACAGCACGATATCTCGCTACAAGGCGAGACTGGTGGCAAAGGGATTTACCCAAACATATGGGGTAGATTTCTTTGATACCTTCTCTCCTGTTGCCCGACTGTCTACTATTCGGATTTTGATGTCTGTAGCTGCTCACTATGACTGGCCTATTCATCAGTTGGATGTGAAGAACGCGTTCTTCTATGGAGATCTTCAAGAGGCGGTCTATGCAACAGCCTCCCGGATTTGTGGCTCAAGGGGAGTGTGTATGCAGATTGAAGAAAGCCATTTATGGCTTGAAGATGAGCCTGAGAGCATGGTTCCAGAGACTCTCAGAGGAGGTACAGGTAATGGGACTTATAAGGTCCTCTGCTGATCACTCTTTGTCAGGAAGAGTAAAGGGAGAGTGGTTGTACCCCTTGTCTATGTGGATGACCTGATCCTCACTGGAGATGATTTTGCTGGGATAGCTGAGGTGAAAAGGAAGCTGGTTGATGCCATTGTAATGAAGGATCAGGGAGAGCTCAGATACTTTCTTGGGATTGAAGTGGCACGCAGCATAAAGGGGATTGTTCTTAGCTAGCGTAAATATGCCTTTGATATCTTACAGGAAACAGGAATGATGATGTCCAAACCTGCTAATATACCTATGGATCCCAAAGGACACATCTATGATACTGAGTCTCTGCCTATAGATAGCAGATCATATAGGCAATTGGTTGGTAAATTGTTACATCTTACTATTATACGTCCAGATCTTTCCCTTGCAGTAGGGAAACTCAGCCAGTTCAAGGACAAATCGACCAGGCAGCATTAGGATGCTACTATACATGTGCTTAGGTATATAAAGAAAGCACCTGGCAGAGGTGTTTCATTTCAGAGGGACACATCTATGAGTGTTGTTGGTTATTCTAATGCTGACCATGCAGGGTGTATGACAGACAGGAGGTCAACAACTGGATTTTGTACTTATGTTGCAGGCAACTTAGTAACCTAGAGAAGAAAGAAGCAACAGGTGGTATCCAGGTCCAATGCAGAGTAAGAATACAGGGCTATACCTCAAACAGCTACAGAGATGGTCTAAGTCAGATTTGTGCTACATAATCTCCATGTTCAAGTAGAAGGACCAATGGAGATGAGGTGATAATCGCGCTGCTACATATATTACAAACAACTCAATGTTTCATGAGTGGACAAAGAATGTTGAGGTTGACTACTATTACACTAGAGACTTGATACAGCATGGAATCATGTACACTTCATCTATTTCTTCCAAAGATCAGATTGCAAACATTTACAAAACCCCTTGCTAGATTTGCTTTTGATAAGTGTTGTTCCAAGCTGAGCATCATTGATATATATACTCCAACTTAAGGGGGGAGTGTTGGTAGAGTACTTATTATTGTTTTTAAAGTTGTTTGTTATGGTTTTTGTCCTATTCGACTTATGATGTAATTTTCCCAACACCTCTCTCTATATAAAGAGGTGTAGTGTTTCATTTGAGAATAAAACTTGTCATTCTCTCCGATTTATGTGTATATACACACACACGCACGCATATGTACGTACTATGTATATATAGACACATATCAAGAAGTAAAATATATCATTGCATAAAAATAAACATATTCAAGTTTAAGGTTATAAAATAAGCTACAAAGTACAAACAATATCAAATTTATTACAAATTTAATAATTAAATCAAAATATAAATCATTACAAATACATTACCAACGACAGTAACATAGACCAAAAATTAATATATGCTTGAATCAAATACATTACACTAAACGATTTTAGGGGATGGAAGATTTTTGCTTGCCAAAAGGAGTCTCAGATGAAAATAAACGATTTTAGGGGAGTGAATGGGGGAGGGGGTTGAGTGGGGTTTTATTTGACCTAAAGAAAACTAATATACCTACATATATATTTTTCCTTCTATGCAAAAATAGGGCTATTACTCAGCCGACTACACCGACTACTCGATCGAGTAGTCAGTGTTGCCAACTATAGGCCTGACTATGGGTTATTCAATCGGTAGGGCACCGCATAGGATTACTCGACCAAGTAGGCCGATTTTTATGACTCTGGTTCTTATTATTACCAAGCCGTTCCTACATCTCTTTATATAGAGAGAGGTCAGAGAAAAATAACAACATAAGTCCATCAAGGAAAAATAAAATAACAAATACCCCTCAACATAAGTCCATCTCTGAGAGGTTAGAGATGGCCCTGGCTGGACGGTGGTGGGCAGGAGGTCGTGGAAGGGTGCAGCACTGGTGAGGTGTTTCGAGTGCCTTGGGGAGGGGCATTTGGCGGCGGTATGCAGGGATCCGGTGCGGTGCTTGCGCTGCGGCGCTCTGGGACATCGAAGATCGGGCTGCGGGCGTCAGGGGTCGAGTGAGGTGGTCTCATCGAGGAGGAGGGAGACACCTCCGCCCCCTCTGGAGGGGGCGCCCCTCGTGGAGGTCGAGGCGCCGTGGTCGAAGGAGATTGGAGCGCTAAAAGGGAGGTTGGCGTCGGCGTTGGTTGCGGCGGTCTTGGAGGGGAAGGTGGAGGTGAAGGCCTTGAGAGAGGCGGTCACCGCATACTTGGGGATTGACGAGAGTCGGTTTGGGGTGGCCTCCCGGGGAGGTGGGCGGTTGGTGATGCTGGGGCTGAGCCAGGTGGAGTTGAGGCGGCTGGTCTTCAAGGTGCTCCAGTGTGGCAATGGAGTGGTGAGGTGCCGGTGGCCGGTCAGGTCAGATGGCGCTTTGGCGGAGAGGCCGCCGTCTGGCGCGAGACGGAAGGTCTTGGTTGAGGGGATTCCACTCTTCCGCCGCACGGTGGGGGTGGTGGCAGCGGTGGTTGCCCCTTTTGCGAGATTGCGCGGGTGCAAAGGCCTGGGCCTGAAGGCGGCCGATCTGTCTCGGATCAAGGCTTGGGTGGAGATGAGACCGGGGCAGCAGCTTGTGGAAAGGTCGGTGCTCAAGTGGGGGAGCTCCGCCTGGCTTATCCACGTCTCGTGGAGTTCCGATAACCCTAGGTCTTTTGCTGAGGCAGTGGGTGGCGAAGCGGCGGCGACGTGTGGAGGCAGTAGTGGCGGACGGGCAGAGGGCCGGACTGCTCTTGGGAAGGTCGAGGTCGCGGCGAGGATTGCGGTGGGGATCTTGGGGCGGTTGCAATTCCCGTGGCGCAATCGGTGGCAGGCGAAGGGGCGGGGATGCAGGAAGCCGTTGCGGATTTTGCAGAGGGGTCAGGGGAGGTGAATGCGGCGCTGAGGCCAGGCATCCCTGCTGACTGCAGGTGTGTTGGTGGCACCGCATTGGCCCCCGTTTTTGTGGGAGAAGCTCGTGGCGGACTCAGGTCGGGTGGGCGCGACCCGGGTGCAGGAGTTGGAGGCTCCGGTGCTGGTGCCTGTTCGGGTCCTCCGGCGCGCCCGACTCCGCGACTCCAGGTCCCTGCGGAGGAAGGGCGAACTATTGTTGGAGATTCGAGGCGTACCTTGACCGGTCCGATCCGGGCGGCGGGGCAGGATGCGACTGGCGGGAAGGGGAGCGGCCGACGGCGAGAGAGGAGGCTGTCTGGCTCGCAGCGGCTCGTCTACAGGCCACGGTGGTCTTACCGTAGGGGCCTGGCTCGAAAGGCCTCGTCTGGGGGCGTGGCTAGGGTCAACCGACGTCGGTCGACAATGGGGCTGGGAGCCTCTAATGGAGATGGGTCGTCTGCGGCGGCTTTTGCTGGGGGCGGCGACGGAGGGTTCTCTGCTCCGGGGTCCCCAACGGTGGCGGAGGGGCGACAGGCGGCGGGTGTTAGTGGTGGAGCTGGGGAGCTGGTGGATGCGGGGGTAGGGAGGAGGACTGCTACGGCGGCTGGGCTACCTGAGGACGAGGCTGTGGTGCTGGGGGACACGAGATTGTTGGCTGTAGAAGGTATGGAGGCTGCGGGGCGACGAGGGGAGGTGGGTGGTGGTGAGGGGAGCTCGAATGACCAACGTTTGTTGATGGAAGAGGAGGATGATGTGGCCGCAATGATGGGGTTTAGGCGGTTGACGTCTGGAGGTGATTCCCAGAAGTCCTCATGACTAAAGTCTTGTCATAGAATATGAGGGGTCTGAACGACCCGTCGAGGCGGGTAGCTTTGCGGGGGTATATTAAGAGATGGGGGCCTGATGTAGTCTTTCTCCAGGAGACGAAGTGGGGGAGCTGTGATGGAAAGTTGTGGAGGGAGGTGGGGGGAGGAGTTTGTAGGGGTTTCTTGGCCCTGGATGCAGATGGGAGTGCGGGGAGAATTGCTATGGGATGGAAGGAGTTTTCCTTGCTGGACACTCTGGTTGGGTCCCATGTTGTCACTGTTAGACTTCAGAGATGCCGGGATGACACATGTATGCTCCTTTCCTCGGTTTATGGCCCGACGGAGAGTCGGAGAAGACAGGTCTTATGGGAGGACCTGAGCAAGGTGGCGGCAGCTTTTCAAGGGATTCCTTGGCTGGTTGGTGGCGATTTTAATGTTACTCTGCGGGCTGAAGACAGACCGGGTGACCGAGGGGGGTTGGACCAGGGCTCTGAGGCGTTTATAGGCTTTATGGCAGACCAGGGGCTGGTTAATATGCCTCCGTTGTCCTGTCTATACACATGGAGGAACTCTGGAGGGCAGCGATCCCGTATTGACAGATTTCTGGTCTCAACGGCGATGGCGGAGTTGTTCCCGATGGCGTAGGTTGGACCTCTAGAGCGTCCGTTCTCGGATCACACCCCCTTACTGTGAGTATCGAACGAGGGATGGAGACATGGTACATACTTCAAGTTCAACAAGGTGTGGCTCATGGAGGAGGGCTTCAAGGGGTTGATTGAGGAATGGTGGAGGTCATCTCAGGCGGATGGTTCGGCAGCTGCCAGATTGGAAGCGAAACTGAGTGATTTGAGATCTTTCTTGAAGACCCATATTAAGAAGGTTAGGGAGGAACGTAGGAGGAAGAAAGAAGAGGCTCTTGCTGAGATTGCACGTTTGGACAGGGCAGAGGATGTTGGGCTCCTTTCAGACGATGACAAGGTTCACAGAGGAAGACAGATTCAGGTGATACAGGAGGAAGACCGGAAAGTGGAGATGGAGTGGAGGGTGAGGTATAGGCAGAAGTGGCTGAAGGAAGGTGATTCCAATACCCGATTTTTTCATATGGCTGCATCAGGTAGGAGGAGGAACTGGATTGACAGATTGGTGGTGGATAGGGAGGAGTTTGTGGGAAGGGAGGCGGTGGGAGGGGCAGCTGCGAGTTATTTTAAAGATTTTACTGGGTGGAGACGGGAGGGAAGGTGAAGATGGTTAGGGTCTGAGATACCACAGATCCGGGAGACAGACGCCAACTTCTTAACGGGTTCTTTTGGGGAGGATGAAGTCCGTGAGGCAATTTAGGGGTTGAACGCGGATGGTTGTCCAGGGCCGGATGGCTTTCCGGTTGCCTTCTACAGGGAGTTCTGGCCGGTGGTGAAAGAAGACGTGATGCAGGTGGTGCAAGAGTTTAGATCGGGTAACTCGAGATTTAATAGGCTGAACAAATTCTACATGTTCCTACTGTCAAAGAGGGAGGGCACTGAGTAAGGTTCGAAATGCCGATTTCGATGCCGTGCCGATGAATTCCAAGTGTGCATTTCGTGGGCATGCCATGGAAATGCCCGTTTTTCGATGGGCATGCCAATGAGCATGCCGAGGGCATGCCGATGCATACCAACAAAAATAGCAAAAGTAATTAAAAAAATCAATAGAAACCTCGACATGGGCACCAATTTCGCCAGCATGCCGACCGTGCCGAGGGCATGCCGACAGCATGCCGACAATGACGACGGCATACCGACGAAATCCCTGTAAATCGACATTTTCTTCATGTCAGCACGACCGTTGCTCGGAAATGGCCTTGCCGTCGGCATTTAAATCAATGGCGTTGAGGAGATTCAGGAGTACAGACCGATAGCTCTCTCGAATGCGATCTACTTGGTGGTGGCGAAGCTTCTGGCAAACAGATTGAGGACTCTGGGTGGGATTGTAGACTTGGTGCAGACGGCCTTTGTTCCTGGCAGGAATATTTTGGAGGGTTACGTGATGACCTCGGAAATCCTTTCGTCCTGGAAGAGAGATAAGAAGGCTTTCTTATGGAAGGTCGATTTCAGCAAAGCTTATGACTCGATCCAGTGGTCGTTTCTTTGGACGTCCTTGGTGAAGAGGGGGTTCCCGCCGGTGTGGATTGACTGGATGAAGAGGTGCGTCACCATGACGTCTTTCTCGGTTCTTATCAACGGAAACCCAGCTGGGGGTTGGATCCAACCTAGGAGGGGGATGAGGCAAGGTTGTCCGTTGGCCCCGATGCTCTTTGTGATTGCCGTGGATGCTCTTGCTAGGGCGGCTAAGAGGTCTTGTGAGAGAAACTTGATGAGAGGTTTCTCCTTAAGAGATGGGACGAGTATCCCATTGCTTCAGTATGCAGATGATACGATCTTCATTGAAGGTGGAGAAAAGGAGGCCAGAAGAATGCGGTTCCTTGTTCTCTTACTGGGTGAGGCATCAGGATTGCAGATTAACCTGACTAAGTCAGATTTTGTCCCTTTCAATATGACTGAGACGGAGGCGAGGGGGTGCAGTTTGGGTCTTGGCACTGAGTAGGGTAAGCTTCCGATTAGGTATCTGAGCTTACCGTTGTCAGATGGGAGGATTCTGGTGAGAGATTGGGCCTCCCTGGTGGAGAGGTTGGTAGGGAGGTTGGAGGGGTGGGCGTCCAGGCTACTGTCTAGAAGTGGGAGGTTGATCCTGCTCAAGGCGGTTCTGTCAGCAATGCCGTCGTACTTCACTTCCATGCTGAAGATGCCTCGACAGGTGATTGCAAAGATTGAGCGAGCTATAAGGAGTTTCTTTTGGTCCAATCAGGGGACGAGTGGACAGGGTGCCAGGTTGGTTGCTTGGGAGGAGGTCTGCAGACCATTGAAAGACGGGGGGCTCGGCGTGAGGGATTTGAAGAGATCTAATGACAGTCTGTTGGCGAAATGGGAGGGGTGCCTGTTGGAAGGAAGGGGGGATATGATGGGCAAGGTGTTCGAGACGACGTATGGTAGTCCGGTGCGGCGGGATCTCCTGGTGTCACCGCCTAGGGATGCCTCTCACTTCTTGAAAGGCTTGTTGACGGTGGCTCCTAAGGTGAGGAATTGTTTTGTTCCTGTGTTGGGAACAGGGGAGATTTTCAAATTTTGGCAGGATGACTGGACGGGTGATGGAGCACTTTACATAAGATTTCAAAGACTGTTTGCCTTGTCCCAGAATAAAATGGCATCTGTGGCTGAGGTATGGGAAGATGGGTGGTGCCCGTGCTTCGTTGGCAGTCTATCAGATGCGAGAGCGCACGATTTTCAGGTCTTACTTGATGAGTTGGAGGGGCTGCATCCGACGGCTAGTACGGACATGTTTGGTTGGGACGAAGGTGAGTTTTCGGTAGCGGCTGCATACAGGAGATTGTCCACTGTTGGTCCTGGGGTGGAGCTGGATCTAGTAAGGGACTGCAGACAGATTTGGAAAGCCGCGTGTCCGCTGAAGGTCAAGATTTTTGCCTGGCTACTTAGGAAGAGAAGGCTGGTGACTAAGGTGTGGAGGGCGAGGTGAGCTCCTAGAGATTGTAAGGTGTGCTCTTTGTGTAGGGGTGGTAAGGAGGACATTGACCTTTTGTGGTGCAAATTTGGGGCAGGATGGGCGGGAGGTGGTGGGAGTGTTGGCTGTTTGAGGAATTCTGGCATAGTTTCAGAAGTGGAGGTGGTGTTGGTGGACGTTTCGTTTTCCGTACGAAGAAAGAGAAGGCCAGGCCGTTGGCAATTCTTTGGGGTATTTGGTTGGGCAGAAATGCAGTGGTTTTCAAGGGCCAGAGACCTTACGTAGAGAATTTTGTTGAGTCTATTAACTCCCTGTTTTCTCTTTGGGTTGAATCCTTGTGAGTGGGGGACCTTGGCGTCTGCCTGTTGTAATGTTGTTTATTGTTGATTCTATTATATATATTTTTGGGTAGTTATCACTCTGGATAACTACCCTTTCCTTTTTCAAAAAAAATACCCCTCAACAAAAAGCATAACTCAACACTCCCCCTCAAGATGGAGCATATATATCCATCATGCTCAGCTTGTTTCTACACTTCTCAAACTGGGGGCGAGGCAGCGACATGGTAAACACATTAGTAGTCTGATCGATGGAAGCAAGACATGTAGTACAAAGTAGACCCTGCTGTATCAGGCTCCTGGTATGGTGACAGTCTACTGCCATATGTTTCATCCTCTCATGAAACATGGGATTGTTAGCAATGTATGTCGCATCCCAATTGTCACAATGCAACTCCATAGGCTCCTGAATATCAACATGAAGGTCGTAGCAGAAATCTGATCCATATCATCTCAACTGCAGTATGAGTTATAGCCCTATATTCGGACTCAGCACTAGAGCATAAAATAACATTGTTTCTTATTCCTTCAAGTCACGAAGTTCCCAACAACAAATGTACAAAAACCAGTAGTAGACCGCCGATCTCCAACATCTCCAACATAATCAGCGTCAAAGTAAGAAACTAAGACATAGGAGCCTTCTTCTAGAATAGGATGCCTCTCCCTGGACATCCCTTGATGTACCTCAATACCTACATAGCAGCCTGCCAGTGAACATCAATGGGCTTGTCTAAGAACTGACTTAGCTTACCCACTGCAAGACTGATGTATGACCTGGTGATGGTTAGATACAGTAGCTTCCCAACCAGTTGTTGGTAAACCTTCTTGTCCTTTAGCTTCACTGTGTCCTTAAATAGATGAACTTTAGGATCCATAGGAATGTTAGCTTCCTTGGATCCCAGCATTCCTGTCTCCTAAAGAATGTCAAGTGTATACTTCCTCTGAAACATCACTGTGCCGTGCTTGCTCATGGCAATCTCAATGCCCAAAAAATATCTCAGCTTCCCAAGGTCCTTCATGACGAACTAGCAAACCAAATACTCCTTCACCTGAGTAATGCCATCTGCATCATCACCTGTAAGGATAAGGTCATCAACATATACCAATAAAGCCACGGTACTAGTACTAGTCTTCCTGACAAACAGGGAATGATCAGAAGATCTCTGCATCCCAAAAACAGATAGTGCCTCAGACAGACACTGAAACCAAACTCGGGGGCTCTACTTAAGGCCATAAAAGGCCTTACGAAGCCTACATACACACTCCCCCTAAACCTCAAAACCAGGTGGCTGCTGCATGTAGATCTCCTCCTCCAAATCTCCATATAGAAAGGCATTTTGACATCCAGCTGGTGTAAATGCCATCTATAATGATAAGATGCACCTGAATCAATTAACCATGACCCACTCGTACCTGAAGCAGAAGCATAGGCTACAGTGCCGAAAGACCGAGGTTGCTCATGTGTTAACTGTGCTAGCCGCTGCACAACTGCATCATAGTCGGCCTCGACAAGTAATACTGCTTCAGTGATCACACCTGTAGATGTTGTAACAAAGACTTGGTTGGCAACAATAAGATGGCTAAATTTATTCTAACACTTGGCCTTAATATGGCTAAGTCTACTATAGTAAGTGCATGTTGGCTTGCCACAACCACCATCAGTTCGCCCCTTGCCCTTGCCACAAAAGAAGCCACCTCGACCACCACGAGTGCTACCTACTGCATGAGCTGAAGATGCATTGGTAACAACCACATCATGAGTAGGCTGAATCTGCATCCTACTCAGCCTCTTGTAAATTTCCTCGATAGGAGGAAGCTCGGAGAGAGTCCAAATCCGAGAACAAGCCAAAGAATAGTGATCACTCAACCCTGCAAGAAACATATGAGCTGCAAACTCTTTCCTGTGATCCCTACATGAAGTACACATCGGCCTACATGCATTATATTTCTCCAATAGCCCCTTCATAGTGGAGTAATACTGCGATAGACTCATCTCCTCCTGCTTGAGATGGCATAAATCATAGTGGATCTGGAATACTTGAGTTGAATTCAACTCATGTGAACAGGCAGTCTTCGAGGCATCTACATCTCTTTGGCAGAAGTATAATACATAACTTCATCACCAATCCGAGGAATAACGATATTCAGGATCCAGGCTCTCACCATAGCATCATCCCGATTCCACGTATATTTTCCTATTTTCTGCTCCAGTGGTGCTTCCATAAGCAAATGTTTCTTCTCATGACCCTCCACAGTGACAAGGAAGGTTTGAGACCAATGGGTATAATTGGTCTCATCCAACTTAGTAATCAGAGCAAAGAAGAAGAAGGGGCTCTTGTACACTCCGCTTTCTGTACTCTATCCTGAAGACACCTCAGAACTCTCAGATGTAGCCATGGTAGCTCCAGACACACAGAAACAAATCCGAACAGCAAATCTGAACTCTTGGATCAAACACCAAAAACACAGGAAATACACACCCCAAAGTCCACAAGCACTATCTCCAAAACTTCACTAGGGAATACACACCCCACCAATCATGCAATCAAGGGAATATACACCCCAAAAACCATTAACAAAGGGAAATACACATCCCAAATCAAACCACAAGATCACAAAGAGTCATCACACCTAGGAAGGTCCTTGATTCAAAACTCCATCTCCACAAGACTCAAGAACCTCCCTACAAAGTACTAGTGGCCAACAGCCTGCTCTCCGGTGGCCTGGGTGGCAACTGGGAGAGAAGGCAACCGGCAGAAGGCGGCGACCGGTGAGCTGCTCTACAGCAGCGTCAGACGCGACAGCGGCAGGCTGCTTTGGAGCGGCGGCGGCAGCCTACAGGGTGGTAGCAGCCTACTGCCCTCTACAGATGTGCGATGGTGGCGAGCCAGCAAGGTCGCTGCTACAGTTGTGGTGAGCCAATGCCGACGCTGCCGCCAAGGATGGAGGTGGCGACCGGCGGTAGGGGCCTTGAGGTAGGGTTAGGGTTTGTTGTTTAGTAGAGTCTCCAACCTGGTGCTCTGATACCAAGTTGAAGAAAAGAATGGTTCTTATTATTACCAAGTCGTCCCTACACCTCTTTATATAGAGAGAGGTGAGGAAAAAATAACAACATAAGTCCATCAAGAAAAAACTAAATAACAAATAGCCCCTCAACAAGAAACATAACTCAACATCGCTACAAAATAAAAGGAGCCTCAACACCATGTACACTTTTTTCGCAATAAACTCTCCATATTCCCAATCCCAACCATCAAGAACCACAGCATACAGGAAAATTATAGAGGCAGCATCCTGCTGCATCTGCAGCCACTCCAATCTTCTATCGAAAATAACAGATATGAAAGAGGTGCTGTGCTACCACATCCAGCATCAGAAGATCCACTCCAGAATTCACTTGAGAGAGGCACCCAGGGACTGCACCAATACAAAGAACATGAGTGGTCCAAGTGCACTCCAAGCATCCTTCAAAATCTAAAACCTGAGCCCGCCCCCACTCTTGGTACATAAAATTCCTCCAACATTGGGAAGATCCTCAGTAGACCTTACCAGAAAGTTGAACATCTACCATACAATACACACAAGTCAACCCAATACAGGGTTTTACAATAAATCTACTGAGAAGTTTAGAAGAGAGCCTATCACTTCCTTTCATGATCCAGAAACACCTAGGCTGAAATAAACACAACTTAAAATGAGGTTGTGACAAACATTTTCTTTAACCTAAGATGACAGCCTCTGTTGTGCACCCCTCATCAACTCAGGCCTCAAGGTATACTCTCAAACGAGGCATTTGCCTCACTAAGAGTTTCCAGGACAGGTACCTCAGCTCATTACCCTGGGACTGACATTCAACAAACTCTGAAAGGATGGAAGAGCTCAAGTTTCCATCACTAACTCTCAGGTTTTTGAAAACACATATGAATCTCAAAATACCCCAAGCATAGCCTCCTTATTGCAAGCTTAATAACTCCAAATAATTAGAAGAATACCATACTGGACTAACAACGAATCATACCTGATCAACTACAACAGACATTCGACAGCGATCAATAAGAGAATGGAAGTCATTGTTATCTGAGTGAGTGCATAAGATGGAATGTTGATCATCTAAAGTGTGTGTGCTGGAGTGTCTGCAATCTTCAGAACAGCCATCAGAAAAGAAGGCAGCAATATCTTTTCCAAAGATAGTAAAACGAGAATAGATGCTCTCTCTTCGCTCATCATGTTCATCTTCCTGCAAAATTTTTCCCTCGATGAAAACAATATGACAAGGAAACACATAATCCCTAGATGACAAAGCGTACCCTGGTATGTAGAGTAAAATGACCAAAATCCAGGAGGAAGTTCCCATGAGACGAACCAGAAGAACAATCACCAAATGGAACCCTCACTTTTGGAGCATCAAAATCAATGTCAAGATTAAATCTGTGATCAGAATAGTAATATGTAATAAAAACAAGTAGAAAAGCATAAAAAGTAAAGAAAATCAACATAAGAGAAAACAAGTTTTTTATAGACAGATTAAAAAAATATACAATAATTAACTGCAAGAAATATTTCACCAATATAATTAGCTTTTTGCCTGCCATATGTCACAGTTAGAACAAATGCACCAAGTTGTCTTATTCCGTAACTGTTGCAGTGAGTCATATTTAGTCCCACACCGTGTATTGTGGGTTTTTGTGTGTTAGTGGTGCCTATAAATAGGTTATTATACCCATATTTACTCTTTGAGAAGAATCGAGAGAAACACGCCCATAGGGGCACTTCTCTGGTAGTTTCCTTCTCGCTCTTTGTGAGTGGGGTTTCTACGTAAACCCAAACATTATTATATGTTATGCATTGATGTTTATGTTCATTATTATTCTGACGTCATTTATTTATCAACATGCTATTAAAAGTTTTAATCTTTCTACAAAAGACACCGTTGTTCCACAACCATCTCATTGGGGCTCTTATCAATCATCAAAGAAAAAGCCCCAACATGATCGCAACGATGGAGACAACGTGACCATAGCGATGGCGTTTTCCTTGGCTGCGAGGCATATCAACTCTCACTCGCACGAGATTGCGCAAGGATGAAGAAGCGACAAGGCATCAGTGGCAGTAGCGAGGCAATGGCAAGCTTGGCGGTGTCATCTTGCACGAAATCGCGAGATCTCCGCAACTTCCACATGACATCGAGGCTGCAACAAAGTAGCCAAAGAAGAAGCGACAAGATCTCTGAAGCCTCTATGCAAGATCAATGTAAGGGCGATGAAGAAGTAGAAGTAGGAGACCGAAGCAGTGCATCTCCATGAGTGGTCAGCGCACCAATGAGGTCGTGGCAGCACACTTGGCTGCTAAAGGTGTGAGATCAACGAAGTAGAAGGCAAGGTTGATGTTGTGCAGAAGCAGTCGGAGGAGGAGATCCACGGCATCAGCATGAAGCCCAAAGATCTCACATGATCTCACATGAGATCTTTACAGCAGCCACGCAAGGTAGAAAGCTAGGAGAAGGAACCGACGAAGGCGATGATGAAACAGCAGCAGCAAAGCGCCTCCACACGTGGTTGACTTTGATGGCGAGGCAAGAAATCTATTAGCATTAGTAGTTCCTATTTATGCACTCCTATTGTATTGTTTTCTTATTTATTTTTCTACCCAAACTTATGTTGCAATTTACCCTTTCACCTCTATATAAAGAGGTGTAGGGTTTTAGAGTTAAATAGGACTAATCATTTTCTCCAACTTGGTATCAAAGCGGTGAGGTATTCCACCCGTACAAGCCTCCGCACACCTTCCACCTTAACCCTCCTCTCTCTCTCTCACTGGTCTCCCTCGTCGTCGCCATCACCACTGCCACTCGGAGCCAGCAACAGCCACCTCCAACTGTAGCAGCAGCCTCCATCGTCACCGCTGCACATGCAAGCTGCCGACGCTGCCTACAGGGACCACCGCCACAGCCGCTCATTCTGCCGGTGGCCTGTTAGGGCACCTGCAACCACCACTAACAGATGGTGGTGATCGATGAGGGGCTGTACTCACCGGCAAGGAGCAGAAACACCCCTTAGGGACGTTGTTAAGGGTTTCCCCATGCCCTAACATGCGTCTTGTCTAAACCTAAGGGGTTGTTGTGTTTCTTGGGATTATTTCTAAAGTCTCCAAATCTTAGATTTCAATATCAAGAGATCACGATCTTCATTATTTGTAGATTTTCATATCTCCTTTGGTGGCGTGTTTCTCTCTTCCTAAGGCACGATGACATCCTCCAGCGATTCTGAGGTGACATTGGATACCACACACATGTTGGGAATTACAAGAGCTCGTTCTTCGTTCCTATCGTCAAGTTGAATAAGACCAACTATGCCAAATGATCTTAGATGTTCCTCATGACAGTTGAGAGACACAATAAGGAACATACTCTGGTGGAGACTAAGCCACAGAATAAGATAAGGAAATACGCCACATAGAAGAAGGATAATGGCATGGTCCACACATGGATCATGAACTCAGTGGAGGCTCAGATTGGAGATGGCATCATATTTTACAGCATAGCGAAGGAGACGTGAGATTCTTTACATGACACCTATTCACATGAAAAGAATTCCAGTAAGGTTTTTGAGATACATCATGAGATTGGGAGTCTGAAGCAGGGAGGCCAGTCATTGTCCCAGTATTATGCTATCCTAAAGGAGCTCCTAGAGAAATATAATGCATGCAGATCAGGTTGAACATGTACTACGCAAAGGACATATAGGAGAGGGTATGTAGTTCTCCAGTTTCTTGATGGTCTTGGACCTGAGTATGAGGTTGTTAGGTCTCAGATTCTAACTCCTGCAGAGCTTCCATTTCTTGAGGAAGCATACAACCGGATGAGTAGAGTGGTTGTAAAGTCGTCTACACAAGATGTTGGATAGGCTTCTACCCTGTTGGCTACTGGAGGACGTGGAGCACGTGGTGCCCCATCTACCAGGGGGAGAGGGTATGGTCGGGGTTCAATTGGTAAACCTCGAACCATATGCTCTCATTGTAGCAAGGTTGGTCATTTGTAGGCTACTTGCTGGTCCAAGCATGGTAGACCTCCCATGGCTCACCAAGCCATCTCTTCAAAGGAGGTAAGCGACATTGTATCTCATGCCGACTATGATAAAATGGTACAGCGCCTCGCCCAACTAACTCAGAAGCCTACGACTACCACAGATACAGCTGCTTTGGCCTCCTCAGGTATAGCATCTTCCTCGAGTTCTGGTAGTGGTATGTCTGATGGCACTATCTGGTTAGTAGATTGAAGAGCATCCCGTCATCTAAGTGGAGATCAAAGTTGTTTTATGCATATTCAAATTGTTCCTCCTGGTAGGACAGTTCAAGTGGGAGATGACAAACATTCCGGAATTGATGACAAAGGAGATGTTGCAGTGACCTCATTACTAAAGCTGCCAAATGTTCTTTTTGTTCCTAACTTTCCTATTAGTCTTTTGTCTATTAGAAGAATTACAAAAGATTTATATTGTTGTGCCATCTTTGATGAGTTGGATTGTACCTTTCAGGACAAGCTTACAGGGAGGACGATTGGTGTCGAACATGAGGACGGGGTGTGTATCTCCTGATCCAAACTCCGTTCACTGCAGCATGTCAAGGAGAGGCTACCTTTAGTGCTGGTACACCTCTTCAGTGACATCGTCGACTTGGACATCCTTCACTGAATAGGCTACGATGCGTCATTCCTCATATTTCGCCTACTGCTGAGATTTATTGTAATGTTTGCCAGCTCAGGAAGCAACATCGAGCAAGTTTTCCTACTAGTTCCTCCCAAAACTCTAATTCCTATTTTGATTTACTACATATGGATGTCTAGGGTCCAAGTAGAGTGTCTGATAGATTGGGTCATCGCTTTTATTTACTCATTGTAGATGATTATTCTAGCATGTTTTGGTTATTTTTGTTAAAGAATATGTCTGATGTTCGATCAGTTATTGATACTTTTATTATGCAAATAAAGACCTAGTTTTCTACTACTGTAGAGATTGTTCGTTCTAATAATGCATTAGAGTTTTATACTGCAAAATTGGCCACTTTCTACAAGACTCTTAATATTGTTCACCAGACATCCTGGCCCCCATACATCGCAGCAAAATGGGGTAGTTGAGAGGAAACATCGTTATGTGTTGAATGTGGCCAAAACATTACTTATTCACCACAATGTAACATAGATATATTGGAGAGATGCAATGTTTACTGTATGTTACTTGATAAATAGGTTCCCTAACTCGGCAATACAAGAGTAGGTTCCATGGCAAGTTCTCCATCCAAACAAGGACTTGTTTTATATAACACCCAAAGTGTTTGGGTGAGTAGCTTTTGTTCATATTTTGAGACCAAGCAAAGATAAATTTTCTTCAAGTGCAATGAAATGTGTCTTTCTAGGAAATAGCAATCCTCAGAAAAAATACAAGTTTTATGACCCACAGGACAAGAAACACTATGTTAGTGCCAATGTTACCTTTCACGTGTCAATTCCATATTTCTCTACCGAGGTTCATCAGTTGTCATTTGAGGGGAATCCTACTCCTATGCCAGTGCCACCAATTCCTTTGGAACAAATCCCTGTCAGTCATGGTCAGGATACCATCACCACTACAAAGGACAGAACTATTCAGAGCCTACTCATGTTTACAGATTATCGGTTACTTACAAACAACATGAATGGAGCAAAATACACACACACCCCCACCACCTCAGCCACCTATCTCCTCCCCCAGTTAGGTATATGTTGATACTGACATGAGTTGTTCCAATGATGATTGTGCAGGTTCCTCTAATGGTTCTGGTCATTCCTCTGGGCAACCTGTTTCTCCTACCATTCAAGAGACTGAGGAGGATCTGGACCATCCGATTGCCATTCAGAAGGCTCCTCATAATTGTGCCATTCAGAATACCGTACCATGTCATAGACCGCTGCAGAAATGGTCTGAGTCAAATTAGTATTGTAGGATTTGCATGTCCAAATAAAGAAGCCAATGGAGATGAGGTGTGACAATCGTGTTACCACCTATATAGCAAACAACCTAATGTTTCATTAACGTACAAAGCACGTTAAGGTTAATTCCCATTATGCCAGAGACTTAATACAGCATGGAATCATTTATACTACCTCAATGGCCTCAGAAGATCAAACAACAAACATATTCACGAAGCCTCTTCCTCGCTCTACATTTGATGCCTGTTGTTCCAAGCTAAACATATTTGATATCCAAGGGTGTAAAAATAGATCCAAAAAAGATCCGAGTACCTATATTCGGCCTTATAGTCCGTCTATCTAATTAATTAATCAACCAAGTAAGTTTTAATGTTTCAATTTAAAAAAAAAAAAAGCTTTGATGCATCTGCAATGCACCCCCAAAACCAAAACCCGACTAAACCTGACACCTAAATGCACCTAACTAAACCCGACTTCTCCCATTACCCCAAGTTCCCAATGCACGAAAGCCTCAGCCCTAAGCAAAACCCTCAATCCTGAATCCCTCTTCTTGTCTCCTTTACCCCAACTGGTCTCCGCTTTTAGATTTATGATGCACCAATCTTAATTTATTTGTCTTATTTTATGTGTTGTCATATTGATAGCTATTTGTTAGAAGCTATATTGAGAAAATATGTCTATCAAAAAAATAATATTAATATATATGTGATATTTCAATTCATATATATATGTATACTTAATATGTATAATAGTATATATAATTATATTTAAAATTTCAAATATTAAAAAATACTACATTGATTAATCCCCAATAAATCACCCGCATAACATATACTCCTTAATCGGTGGCCTCAATGACTGAATACCAACTGCTGATTTCTGTAGCTATGTCGATATATATGCTCCAGCTTGAGGGGAAGTGTTAGCATTAGTAGTTACTATTTATACACTCCTATTGTACTGTTTTCTTATTTATTTTTCTGCCTAGACTTATGTTGCAATTTAGGGTTGAATAAGATTAATCATTTTCTCCGACTCCATCAAATCCTCGACTCCAATGGCAATGCTTAGTGGCACCATGCACGTGGTGATGATGACCACTTGATCACCCTAAATCTAACAATGATGGCAACAGCAAGGAAGGCGACATCGATCAAGGTGAGATCAGTGTGGTTGTGACAATGACAACGATCTTGGCAAAGATCTCAACGTAGACGATTCCTCATGATTGCTCATGGAGGAGTGATCTCCAGCAAAGATCGCAGCAGAGATCTCGCATGAGATCACTCACATGTCATGAAGCGCAGTGGTGAAGAAGCAATGCTAAAGGTGAGGTAAGCATGGAAGCTGAAGAAAAAGAAGCATTAACTGCGACTTAAGGAGATTTGTTTAGGGTATGAGATATTTTTGGGTCTTTTACCTTTCTTAACCCTCTATTTTCTTCTTTTTATATCACATCCCCTTATCTAGCCTTAAAAAAAGAAATGGGAAAGGGGAAAGAAGAGGGTAGTAAAAATGAAGTGTAAAAAAAAAGGAAAATATTAGAGAAAAAAGTAAAAGGAAAGAAAAATAGAAAGAAAAGAAAAAGAAAATAGAGAAGAAAAAAAATGATGATGAGTAAAAAAAAACATGGTAATCATGAACTTGAAGAGAAGAGGGGGAGAAGCTCCTGTAGCTATTTTTTTTATTTCTTCTCTATCTTGTTTCTTTTCTCATGTGGAAGAAAGGAGTGTAAAAGCCTATTGTGACCCCATACGAGACCCATTCACTGAAATGCCCACATAAAAGAAGCTCCTTTTCTTTGTTCCTATATAAGAGGCATTTTCTTTGTTCCTATATGAGAGAAATATACAAGGAGATTTCCATATGGGAGAGGTCAGTCTTGAGGGCTCCAAATGACAGATCCACCTTGAGCATCCGTGTGGGAGAGGCCCAGTTCCTTCCTCTCCACGGGAGACCTTCAGAGTTCTCAAAATGGAAGGCACAGGACATAGCCAACTTCAATAATTCATCTCCGAACTTCAACCTACATGCGCCTACAAGCAAAAATGTGGATGCAAGGATGCTAACAACATAGGATGTGAGGAAGTAGTGACCTGGCAGCATCAATTAAGCTGAGTGTTGTGTTCTGCCTTGTAGAGTAGGGATTTCTTTGTACAAGTCGAGCATTCCATGTTCCAGCTTGAAAGGAAGTGTTGAGAGGTGAAGAGTTGTAGTAGGGCAAATTTAGTCTCACGTCGTGTATTGTGAGTTTATGTGCATTAGTGGTACCTATAAATGGGTTACTGTACCCCCATTTACCCTTCTCCCATTGTTTTCTCCACGCTCTTCGTGAATATAGTTTTCACGTAAACCCAAATGTTATTATCTGTCATGCTTTGATATTTATATTCATTATTATTCCACCGTTATTTATTTATCAACAATGACCCTACCTTTTAATATATAGAGGTAGAGAATTACACAAGCACTCAAGAAATAAAGAAATATAGCAAAGGTGCTAACAATAACATAACAAAGGCGGTAGGGGCTAACACTTTCCCTTTAGCTAGAGCATATATGTTGATTATGCTCAGCTTGAAATAGCAAGTATCAAAAGACGATCGGGGCAACGTCTTGGTGAAGATATCTACTATCTGGTCGTTAAAGTAGACGTGTCGTGTAAATAAGGCCGCTCTAAATCAAGTCACATGTGTGGTAACAATCTACCTCTACGAGATTTCATTGAACATAAGATTGTTAGCGGTATAGGTGCCAACCTTGTTATCACATCTCATCTCCATAGGGCTATCAATCGTGATACATAAATCAATCAGAAGAGATCTCACCCACATCATCTCGAAGGTTGTGTGCACCATGGTCTGATACTCAGACTCTACACTGGATCTGGAAACATCATGTTTCTTACTCTTCCATGTTATCAGATTCCCTACTACATAAATACAGAAACCAATGATGGGCTTCCTATCAACCAAAAATCCTGCATAATCTGCATCTATATAGGTCACAATGCTTATAGAAAGCCCCCTTAATGAACAGGACCCCATTTCCTAGCACTTTCTTCAGGTATCTGAGCACCATCATCACAACATCCCAATGTAGTTTAGCAGGCCTATCCATAAACTGACTAAACTTCTCAAATGCAAGGGAAATATTCGATCTCGTTATAGTCAAAATAGAGGAGCTTGCCCACAAATGCTTTATAGTGCCGACTATCCACTACCTCTACCTTCTCATCATATAAGTACACTTGGGATCCATGGAATTATTAACTGATTTTTTCCCCAGCATGCTAGTCTCCTGCAATAAATCAAGTGCATACTTTCTCTAGGAAAGTACAATGTCGTTTATGCTTCGTGCCACTTCTATCCCAAGGAAGTATCTAAGAGGTCCTAAGTCTTTTATTAAAAAGTTGTTCGCCGAATTCTTCTTGACCTCAACAATTCCAGGCATATCAACCCCCGTAAGTATGATATTATCAACATAAACTAACACTGCCACCACACCCTATGCAGTCCTTCTGACAAACAGTGAATGATCATAGATTATAGTCCTGACAAACATAGACTATATTTCAAATCATAAATCACCTTGCGCACGAAACACACCCTCAAACACTCCCCCTAAACTTCACAGCATGAAGGCTAGTGCACGTAAACCTCCTCCTATAGGTCACAATACAAAAAGACATCCTTAGCATCAACTTGATGCAGGGGTCAGTCTTTCTACACAACTATAGATATCAAAATGTGCATGGTAGGAAGTTGCACCACCAAGGAGAATGTATCAAAAGAGTCCACACCATAGGTCTATGTAAATCCATTCGCCACAAAACAGGTTTTGTGTCTCGCTATCTTCCCGTTGGGATGACACCTGGTGGTGAAGACCTACCTACACCCCACAATTGATGCACCAGCAAGTTCCCACGTGTTATGGGACCACAGTGCAACTATCTCATCCTCCATGGCCCGATGCCACTTTGGATCAAGAATAGCTTGCTGGTGAGATGACAAAATCTATGTGGCAAACAGAGCATGACAAAACTTGTTGCAGGCCACGCCAAGAAAGTCTGTAGACACTGCACTAAAAGAGGGTATCTGACACGACTGCATGGAGCCTTATGAATTGCAATTAGGAAATCGAGATCATCAGTAGTGAGAATGATCTAACGTATTATCTCTGGCTAGGCAGAGGAAGAAGTGCAACACTACCTCCCTGTATAAACCTTGTATCATCATCACTTGGCACAATATCATCAATCCATAAATCACCATGCTCACCTGAGGTGGAGGGGTGGTCGCCTGTAAGTGACTAGAAGTCTGTATGTGATAAGGGGCTCATGAAACATCTCAGGCTCAAAGGGTGGTGGCTCATATGGTGGTGGAGTACTGATCGCAATTGCCTCCAAGGGCATAGGAGGAATAGGCAAGAGGTACCACACTAGCCTCAAGAGAATGACCTATCCCTATAGTAGAAAAGTATGGGATCGACTTGTGAAAAGTGACATCAACACTCACATAGTGTCTCTGAGTGAGAGGATCATGGTACCTATATCCCTTCTAGGTATAAAAGTATCTCAAAAAGACACACTTGACGACCCTAAGAGAGCTTCTCCCAACTAAGAGTAAGAATATGAACAAAAGCAGCACACCAAAACACTCGAGGTGGAACATAAAATAGATTACCCACTGGATAATGAACCTACAAGGGAATCTATTCATGAATAACAGAAGTGAGTATCCTATTAATCAAGTAGCATGCTGAGAGCACAGCGTTTCCCCAATAGAGAGCGGGGACACTGTAATAAACAAGTAAAGTGCGTGCTACATCAAGAATGTTCCTGTGTTTCTTCTTAGCAACCCCATTCTGTTAGAAGGTATGACGACAGCTAGTCTGATGAATAATGCCATGAGACTTAAAAAGGCACATAAGTGTTGGATACATAACTCAAGAACATTGTCAAAACAAATATTTTTAACACATGTGCCAAACCAACTCTTTATTTTAAGAATAAACTATAAAATATTACCAACATCAGACTTATTTTTCAGCAGAAATAACCAAGACAAGCACAAAAAGTCATCAACAAGTAACAAATAATATCAGTAACCTAGCAAATCAGAAATACAACATGGACCCCACACATCAATATGAACCTATTAGAATAACTCAGTGGACCCGAGGGTCTGGCTAGCAGGAAAGGTATTCCAGTGATGCTTGCCCAACGGACAAGCATCACAAGTAATGGCAATAAATGGAGATATGTAGGGTATAACACGACGAAGCTGTCCAGTGGAAGATGACCAAGGCGAAAGTGCTACTGAAAAGGAGATCCAGCAGTAAAAGTGACACCTCCATGACAGTAACAACAACTGGACGTTGAAACTAGTAAACCCCCCTCTTCATGGCCGCCACCAATTGTCCCTGTCAAAATATCCTAAAAAGTACAAGTGGTGGCATCAAATATAGCATGACAATTTAGCTCTTTGGTGATTCTACTAATAGATAAATAACTAATAGGAAAACCAGGCACAAAAAGAATATCTATCAATTTCATATTGGGGGTAACTGAAACCTCCCCCTGTTCAACAATCCTGGAGTCTCCCATCTACCACCTACACTATCTTCCCTTGAGGAACAAGTCTAATGTAGTGGAAACACCTCTGATCTCTACTAAGATGTTGTGAGGCTCCAGAGTCAACCAACCAATTCATATTCGAGTTTGTATCACACAGAGCATCAGTGAAGAGAGCAAACTCTATACTTGACAAGGTGGCAAAAGTTGCAGTCTCTAAAGTGAATGATGCCTCATGTGACAACTGAGTAAGGCATTGAAGTAGCTCATCATAATCTACAATGGGCACAGATACGATATCAGTGGCCATTTTGGCCATAAGACAACAACCATGCTTAGTCTAACAACTACTCTCCATATGTCTTGACTTCCCACAATATGTGCAAGTCAAGCATCCTCTACGGATGGGTCCACGGCCCCAGCCTTTGCCCAGCGTAATTGAAGTCCCTCAACCGCAACCCTGAGTAGCAGCAAGGGCTGAGGTCTACCCTGTAGGCTTACTAGCAGTAAGGGTAACCGAGCTCCTACCCATCTTGTTGTATGCTTCCTCCAAGGTGGGAAGCTCTGACAAAGTAAGAAGCTACGACTAGGCTGCCACGTAGTTTGGGCCAAAGCCAACCATAAACTGAAGGACTACTACTTCCTTGTGATAAGCCCTTTAAGTTGCATGTGCACACAAGCTAACATGCATTGTACTTTTCCAGGAGATCCTTCAAGGTCGACTAATACTGGGACAACATGCAACCCTCCTAATGAAGCTGAGAGAGCTCGCTACAAATCTAGAATACCCTACTGGAATTCTTCTCGTGGGAGTATGTATCTCTATCCCACATCTCCTTAGCAGTCTAATAATGCATGATCTCATCAACAATCCTAAGAATTACTGAATTCATGATCCATGCAAAGACCATGGCATTATCTTTTTTCCAGGAAGCATTCTTCCTGGTCTTATCTTGTGGTTCTTGGTGAAGCATAACATGCTCCTAGTCATGACCTACCATCATCACAAGGGTCTGTGACCACCAAGCATAATTGATCTCATCCAATTTCACCATGGATCCAAAGAAGGGGATCTTGAACCAACCCTCAAGAACTTACTCCAATGTCACCTCAGACGAACTCTTAGATGCCTTCCTGCTTCAACCAGACCACAAACAATATTTCCGTTGATAGAAAATGAAAAATCAAACCATCCAAACTAATCTAGAATCAAGAGCCAATCCTTATTGGCATTGTGATTACCAAACATGAATCGAACTGCACCTACAAGAAGTCGTAGAATAACCTATAGGGTCTCTAGAGGTGGCACATGGCATATGCTACCCCAAAGAACCCCACTGCAGGCAGGGATAAGGCAACGGTAGCTCTACAGGAAGAAAGGATGGAGTTGGGCAACGTCGAGCTTTGCTTGGTGAAGTTGGGCAGCATTGAGCAATGCTAAGCCACATCAAGCAGTGCTACAGCGTTGGGTGGCACTAAAATCAATGTTAAGTGATGCTACACCACCGTAGAGGTTGCGCTTCTCAGGTCGCCTCTACGGTATAGAGGGTACACGAGGGCGATGTTGCAGCACGAGGCTACGTTGAGATGATGCTGCAGCACAAAGCTACGTTGGGATATGATGATGGAGCGTAAGGAAAAGAGTTGATCAGTGGTCCACCAACTGGCCAAGGAAGGCTGGCGGTGGTGGTGGTGGCACCTCGTCAAGAACTAGCTTGGGTTAGGATTTTTTTGTGGAGAAGATGGGGATATGGCAATCAAGGTGAGTACGAGCATCAATCTAAGATCGTTGCTTTGTTACCTAGTTAGAATAAATGAACAAAGTTGTCTTATTCCATAACCCTACCTCTTAATATATAAATGTAGGAGAATTCCACAAGTACTCTAGAAATAAAGAAACATAACAAAGGTGCTAACAATAACATAACAAAGATTATAAAGGCTAACCGTCACCTCAGTTCAAATCCTTTCATTTTGTAAGAAAATTTAAGAGGGATTTTTATCGGTGAAGAATGATATGGCCAAAACAACACTCAAGAACTTTCATGGCACAAGTCTAGAGAAACTTCACCTTCCCAAGCTACCATACATAAAAGCTTATGTATCTCCAAAAAATGATGTGAACCCCTGCTTAATGTTAAGTCATAGAATGGAGCCCAACAACATATTGAAATGATATTTCTTTCCCCTTTATTATTATGAGGAACATCATTCTTTTTCATCCCACAATGTTTGCTTAAAAAGCATCAATCTTTAAATTGGTGATGGCTGTAAGCACCATCTAGGTTTCCAAAGGTCCTTGAAGAGGTAACTAAAGAGATAAAGAAAAGCACCAGCAAAAAATCTAGATCATGGATTTTTACCATATTTCGCAAAAAGACGCAAAATCTCAAAAAATTGGTGACGTCAGGACATTTATAGCCCTCTTTTTCTGTATAGGTTCCAATTCTTCAGATAATAGTGTACTCAAGAGTGTGATAGAATAAGCATGCCAGTACTCTTACACTTGAAAATCATAGCCAAGATTCAGTATATAATCACAATATTAGCTAGAGCTGCCATCGGAACCCTACTGCAGCTTTTCTCTCCCTCCCTCCTTGCATGCATGTCTGTTTGTGACCATCTTTGTGTGTGTGTGTCTGTCTGTCTGTCTGCCTGCCTGCCTCTGTGTGTGCCTGCATGCGTATGTGTGTGGGATATATATATAGGAAAATTACACACACACACACATACATACATAGCTATATGTATACGTATATCTGTCAGGGAGCATGCAACATAGTTAGTATCTTAATACGCAATTAATATTTCAAATGGAAAATTTCGGGATTGGAACCATTCAATAAAAACATGAACTACACAAAATTTCATCAAATTTGGATGACCCTAACACCTCCATTAAATGGAGCCAAATTTTGTAATACTTGTACCATTGAAATCAATCCCACTTTAATGTAGGGGGTAGGAGTGTCGAACTAACTTTAAATTTTGTGCACAACGTACACAGAAGAAGTAATCTCAACCCCCAAAATATCACTTCAAACCATCACTAGTAATGAAAGATATTAACAAAGCTTCACATACTCTATATGTATTATATATAGTTAAGCTTCACACTGCCTTTTCTGATGTGTGGTATTGGTACAGACATACACACATATCAGATGAATTGGATGAGCAAGAGATTCTCTCATTCTTTTGGGCCTTTGGTAAGTTACATGAACACTAATAACACTTCATAGTCTTCTTCATATGTCTTCCACACATTTCATTTTAGATCTATCTTGGGAAATTACATGAACAGATATGACACTTTGTAATCTTCTCCATTTATCACTTAACACATGCCATTTATACCCATCTTGGAAATGATAAGAAAGGAGATGATACATTGCAATCTTCTTCGTTTGTCAATTGACACAATTCGTTTTGGACCTGTCGTCCTTGCTTAGTAATGAATTCTTTATTATCTTAGAAGACAATGGTCATATCCAAGATTAAGTTGAGGAACCATAAGCATTTTAGCATAAGGGACCTCACACAGAGGAAGCTGCCCTCCAATGGCTTCACAAAAAATCCCAAACTTGACTTTTGAAGGTGCTCAAAAATGAACATATTTTGTTCACAAGAATGTTTCAAACAAAGAAAAGAAACTAAACCCTTTCAATGGATACAGAAAATGTGAATGACCGTAAAACATGTACCAAGAAAAAAGGAATAATCTCAAAGAATAATGTTTGTGCATTTTTCTCCTCTCTTTGGAAGGAAAAACATGAGAACATTTTCTGTGAATATTATTCACAGAATATCTTACCATTAATGGTTCTACCCAAGTCAAAAAGGCTTGATCAATAAATTTCAACAATCTCAATAGGATTACTATCAACTAATAGCAATAAAACTGCCTCAATTATCAATGAAAAACAGAATTTACTACAACTAAGCAATTTCCCATTGTGGGTGTTAAAATATACAAGTGGAATAAAATAAATACAAATATCAAATCATCGCACGATAGAACGCTTGAGTTTACATGGAAATCCCACTCACGAAAAGCGGAGTGAAAACTATGGGAAAAGCACCCCTCCGGGCATGATGTTTCACTACTCTTCTCAAAGGTAAAATGGGGGGTACAAGGGGCCTTTTATAGGCCACCACACACCTCTCCTTTTCCCACTCCACTATGTGAGACTAAACTATTTTCCAACTGCAACATCATATGTCTTAACACTCTCCCTCAAGTTGGAGTATAGAATGCTCGGCTTGTACAATAGAAATTCTCACTCTCGCAAGCAAAACACAACACTCAAGTGACTCAATTGATGCAACCGGGTCACGGCTCTCCTACATCTCATTCCTGCTTAAAGGCAGGTGTGCTAATGACAACACACCAGCGTACGTTGCAATCTAGTAGATGAATTGGTGAAGCTGAACCTCAACTAGTGCCAGTGTCTTTCCCATTGGAAATCTCTAAAGTGGTCTCTCCCATGGAGACCAAGAGACTAGGCTTCTCCACATAGAAATCTCTATACAGGGACCAGGAAAGTGTTCCTCTTATATAGAGACCAAACGTGGGTTTCTCATATGGGCACCTCAAAGACAAGAATGAGTCTCCTTATATAGGGTCAAATAATAAGCTCTCATTTACACTCCCCCTTTTTCCTATACTCGTATGGAAGAAGAAACAACATAAAGACGAAACATAAATAGAGAAGAGCCTCTCCTCCACTTCTCTTCCACTTCAATTCTTTTTTTTCTTCTTTTTTTATCAACTTCCTTTTTTTTCTTTGCCTCTCACTTTTTTTTTCCTTTTTTTTTTGTTTAAAGGTAACAAGTAAACATAAAAGTAAAACAAAGTGCTACACAAGCAAAAGACACAAACTATCTTCCTCTTTGATTTTTAGGGTTTGAAAGAACCCATCCATGATGCTACTCTCCATATCTTGGCTTCGCGTCGTAGTTGTCCTCTCCAAAAAGCTGAAGGCCTTTGTTGCCTGGATCGTCACATCCTCCGCCAGCTTTGTCCAACGCGCTATCATGGCTCATTAGATCAATGAGCTCAAGCCTAAGCTCCACTCCTATGACGCCATCACCCCCCATGCCGCTGTTACTCTCGCGATCAAGTTAAAGATCTCCACCGAGGCTATCGCTGCCAAGACTTCCTCTGCAATCATGCCATCTTCCTCGGTGCCTCGCTCGATGCCTCTATTCTCAAGTGTCACCATCTTCCTCCTCTCTTTCGATAGGGTTCGTTTAAACCCAACAGGCGCACACCATGAGCGCAGTGCCTCCTCCACCTTCATCTGCATCGGATCTTGAGGGTTCCATCGAGGCATCAAGGGTGCTCTTCCACGATGCATTCCTCACAGAACACCAACACTTTGCTCTACTCGTATCTCATGTTTCAAAACAATAGCAACCATGGATGGATCCACATGGAGCAATCAACCATGAACAATAAGAAATTTTGAAAATAAACCCAAAAATGATTGCTCTAATACCATGTTAAAATGTAAAAGCGGAATAAAATAAATACAAATATCAAAGCATTGCACAATAACATGTTTGGGTTTACGTAAAAATTCCACTCACAAAAAGCAAGGAGAAACCACGGAAGAAGCACCCCTATGGGCATGATGCTTCACAATTCTTCTCAAAGATAAAATGGGGGGCACAAGGGCACTTTTATAGGCCACCAAATACCTCTCCTTTTCCCATTCCATTATGTGAGACTAAACTATTTCCCAACTACAACACCATCTCTCTCAACAGCGGGATTATCTCATAATAAGTCTACAGTATGTGAAGTGTTTAAATGTTTCACAGATCAAGATGGTTCCTTGCCTCATAAATTGACATTTTCTTCCAATAAGCCTCACTTATCATGAGAACCATGAGCAATCAGAATAGATGGAACACGTGTTGTAAATTGATAAAATTCCATATAAGAAAATATATGTTCAATCATATGAAAAGAGGAACAGCATGTTCCAGAAAAATATCAGAGGAGGATTGATTAATTAGACCTGCTCTGTTCTTCTAGCACCATTTGAAATTGTTCCTGAGCTTTTCGAGTTACCTGCTCTATCTTCATCTGTGGCAAAAATTCAAAAAAAAATTGAATTTTTTTTTCGGAAAAATGTTATGCCAATTCTCACTTACAAGTATATTTTATGAGTTGATTTAAAGGCTTGTGAAGGTTAAGTAAGATAACTATCAATAAGATGAACTTAGATGTTAAACACCTAATTGAGACTTTTGCAAGTTTACCTGCAAAGCAGCTGCAGTCTCCAGTGCCACAGTAGGGCTAACTGCATTACTTCTTTTCATAAACCCTAAAAATCGTTCATAGCTTTTCATGAAAACCTGCATATATGTAAATGGTAAATGAACATGAAAAGGAAGCTACCTAACAAAAGGAAACCAAAATCAAAGGAAATGTAAAACCTGAGTTGTTCAAAATGCCATCCTCTATCATGTTAGTCAATAAGTCTTATCTTAAATTCACATAAAATAAGTCAAATAAATGTGGCAAATGATACACAAAGATCAAGTTGAATTTGCATAACTTCACCGATTCAAATGGCAACTGAAGCTCTACTGTTAAAATACTATTTCTAGTCTACACTAGAATGAACAACAAGGGATGGATGCAGGGTTTTAACTTGTCAAACCAATTAACTGGGAACAAGTGCCAAACCAGTTAGACCAGCCAATTTGAGAGGAAAAAGGGAAGCCCAATGCACAAAGCTCCCACTATGCACGGAGTATGGGGAACGGTTAGACCACTTTGGGTCCATTGTACACAGCGTCACTTTGTTTTTTTCAACAAGTTGTTTCCACAACTCAACCTAGTGACCTCCAGGTCACATGGCGACAACTTTTACCCATGCACTAAGGTTCCCCTTCCTAATTTGAGAAAAAATGGCCAAAAGCCTAGTTCGACCAATCAAACTAATTGAACCAGAATGCTAGTTCAACCCTTTCACTGAGAAAGAACACATCAAATAAAGGAAGTGTTAGAGAAAATCTTGTTTGGAGTGGAATTATCCACTTCCTATTTTAGTTTTTCCTATTTTGTTTTTAGAGATTTGTTAAAGATGTTTTAGGTTTATTAGAGATTTGATTAGGTTTATTAAAGGGACTAAACTCTATGTTTTATTCTTAAGGTTTCATAATAATATTTCCAATTTCCCAAATATCCACATGGTATCAAAGCGGGAACGGTCCTAGGAAACTCCCTTGGACCGCCAAACCTCTCTCTACTGCAAGCGGTCTCTTCCACGAAATCTTCTCTATGTGCACAATCATTGCGTATCAAGCCCGTGGCTGCACCACCATAGTCACAATCGTTCACACAAGCTCAAATTGAGTCTCAAATTGAGTGCCTACACAATTTGTTTAAGGGTGAAGAACCCTCATCATCTACTACTACCGTTGCGACCACCAAAGAAGTCGCCAAAGTACTATATGTGCAGCCTGTGCCTGACCCAAAAGAATATGTTGAAGCTTCGAGTCATGTCATCAACACAGAAGACACCGATGAGTGGTAAGGAATCTAAGCCACAGGCTCAGTCCCATCTATGCTTGAGAACGCTTCCCAATGTGTGGTCCCTACTACTGCTACAACCATTGTATGTATGGTTGCTACTATTGTTATGACCACTATGAGGCCACTACTTCTACTATGGTCATCATATTCTTACTTGAGATCAACTCCTATTGAAGACAAAGTATGTGTGTGCTTTGCATGTGTGCCCCAGCCTCGATTACATATGATGAGGGAAGCGTCTACTAGTATTACTCCTTCAAGATGGACATGCACACTCCAACTTCGGGGGGGGTGCAGAGTGGGAGTGTTAGATAAAATCTCGTTAAGAGTGGAATTATCCACTTCTTATTTTAATTTTTCCTATTTTATTTTTAGAGATATGTTTTAGAATTATTAAAGATTTAATTAGATTTAGAGAGTTGATTTGTTTCCTTTGTGATAGAATCAAGATTTGTTCCTTCTCTATATGAAGAGACCAAACTCTGTTTTATTCTTAAGATTTCATAATAATATTTCAAATTCCCCATATCTCCACATGGTATCGAAGCGGGAGAGGTTCTAGGGAACTCCCCTAGACTACTAGTCCTCTCTCTCCACTTTTGCATGTTCTTGTCTATGCACGCCATCATCACAAGTCAAATCCATGCTACACCACCAAAGTCACAGTCGGTTACACAACCTCAAATTGAGTGCCTACACAATCTATTTAAGGGTGAAGAACCCTCATCATCTACTACTGCAGTTGCAACCACCAAAGAAGTCGCCAAAATACTATCTATGTAGCCTATGCCTGACCCAAAAGAATGTGTTGAAGCAACAAGTCGTGTCATCAGTGCAAAAGACACCGACGAGTGGTGGGGAATCTAAGCCACAAGCTCAGCCCCATATATGCTTGGGAACGCTTCCCAATGTGTGGTAACTACTACTGTTACAACCATTGTATGTGTAGTTGCTACTATTGTTACAACCACTGTGAAGCCACTACTTCTGCTACGGTCTCTGTATTCGTGCTTGGGATCAACTCCCGTTGAAGACAAAGTATGTGCATGCTCTACACGTATGCTCCAACCTCAACTACATCAAATGAGGGGAGCGTCTACCAATGTTACTCCTTCAAGTAGGACATGCACACTCCAACTTGGGGGAGAGTGTTAAAGAAATCCATTAGTCTAAGAACCTTTTTCTTCGTAACACCTACCACAAGTAAGCGTAGCTCATGGAGTCATAGGCCTTAGAAAAATCAACTTTCCACAAAAAGCACTTCTTCCTAGTCCTCCAAACTACAATCAATTCCTCAGCCATAATGAACGACTCCTAGAGGGATCAACCACAAACAAAAGCTGGCTGGCAAAGACTAATCAAATGGGAAAGAAGTTCGCGCAACTTTTTTTTTTTTTGAAAGAAAGAAAGGACCACTACTAGTGATGGTAGCCGTCCAACTTTATAAATAGGAAATTCATTACATAGATGAAAGCCACAAATTGGTGGAAGAGTTGACATCACTACAAATGTTTTCCACCCATCCCTTCCCACTATTAAAAATAACACCATTTCTGGTTGTCCAAATCGCCCATAAGACTGCTGCCATTCGCACCCAAGGCCAACCTAAATCCACAAGTTACACCCACAAATCATCCAACACTGGCATGAAGGAGGAGAACGTTTAGATCCAAACCTCATTTGAAACAAGACAGGAGCTGAATAGGTGTTTAACCCCATCTTCACCAAACCTGCATAAAGGACAAACCACAGCTAGCATGCCCATGGTACAGTGTCTGAACGCACCTGTGACCAAACCATCCCTTCTAGTCCACCACAAGAATATTTGCACCTTCAGGGGGATCCTCATCTTCCACACCACCGAGCACATATGCTTGTGTTCATCACTCCCACTACCTGCAATCAACCCAGCATATGCCTTGGAATCTTTGTCACAATCAAGTACACTTTAGAGAGGGTGACGAGGTGATAATCATCAATGGACCTGGCAACAAGCTTCTTAAGTATCAAAAAAAAGTAGAACTTATTAGGGTTGTCAATCACTTCTTTTAGAGGAGTTCTAATGATAGAGTTGCATGATCCAAGCTTGATTAACAGAAACACCTATTAGGCCTCTCTTTACTATCACCCTTGGCCTAGGAGTCTAAGGAGTGGAAATCCACTTTTGGCACTTATTTCAAGTTTGAGGGTACTAGCCACTTAAGTATGGCTTCAAGGAGAAAGTTGTCGGTTAAGCTTGATAGCACCTCCCACACTCATGTTTAAGATGAGGGTTCTATACCTAAGACAAGTTGTGGGATTTCAGAAAGAAGCTTTAGGTTTCTTGTAACAAGAGTTCGAAAGGAAACCCTTGTTGGCATCTCTAAATTGGATAAATTATAGGACAATGGGAATTTCTCTGTCAATAAAGGCAAGGATGAAGAAGACTTGTGGAACCTAGAAGATGCAAAGGACAACATCACTAGGAGGGAGAGATCTCATCATCCAGGGCTTGAGGGAGATGCTAATACGAGATTTTTCCATGCCTACGGCCCTATGCTAATGAAAGGAAACAGAATTGAATTGATTCCATTGGAATTGAGCAAAAGGTCATCAAAAATGTTAGGCAAGAGGTGGATAGAACTTCTATATGCATGTTTTCTATGATGGTAACAAACTTTGGAACTAGGTTTACCACACCAAATGTATTGCCATTAAGTAGGCCAATGTGCCAATTTATTCTTTTACAAAAGAGGAGGTATGCATTTCCCTTAGCAAGAGAGCTCCCTAGGCCAGATGGATTCATAGATTTCTTCCTCAAAGAGTTTTGATACCTCATTAAGGCAAATGCCATTGTCAATTTCAATGATATCCTGCAGCAAGAATTTCTTAAGGCTTAATTAATTTTATCTTTTTCTTTTGCCAAAAGTAAAGTCTACTAAGGTGGTGGTGGAGGAGTTTATGCCTATTGCAATCTCCAACTCCATCTATCTTTTTGCAACAAAGACTTTGTCACTGCTGCGAGCAATGGCTCAAGATGATTTGATTAACCTTGTTCGATTTGCATGCATCAAGGGTCATTTCTAGAGAACTACATCATGATATTAAAATCCTATTAGTGCAAGGGAGTGAAGGGTTTCTGCTGGATGGTTAATTTCTTTAAGGCATATATGGGCTTCCTTCACAATGGATCACCTAAACAAAGATTTGTGTTACAACCACTTCTTTCTCCATCCACATTAACAAGGTTCTAAAATGTTGCAGAATTCAATATAGGAGAGGGCTTAGTCAAAGTTCTTTTGAACCTCTCCTCTTTGTCTTCGAAATGGAGCCTTGCAGATGGTTACTACTCACCATCTACAGCTATTGAGCTCTATGGTTCTGGCTCTACATAATGGGGTATTGCAACCTTGTCTATGGAGGGATCAATGAGGGAAGCTCAAAAAATCAGCTCTCATGATTGACCATTGGAGAGGATTAAGAACTATAGGTAAATTTATACAAGTTTAGTTCCCCTCCTTTTTAGTATGACCGAAGAGGAAGCAATAAGCTTATGGCAAAATGAAAAGGTCAATGCTTTGTTTGGCACATAAGCTAATTTCCCTAGCATTTCATTGCATGCAAGTGAAGACTCAGTCTTCCTATAACAAATAGGCACACTTACTGAAACGACTCTTTCCACCCTAACAGAGATCAAAGAGAAGCAAAATGAGAAAACTTAAACCTTGCTCCCCTTACAACACGATGGATTTATCCTTCAGGCTATGATTGGAGACAAGCACGACTACTATAAAGAAGACCTGAGAATCCATATGTTTGAAAGACGGATTGATCAACTCGTGAAGTAATGAGATTTTCAAAGATCAATCAACGATATTAAACGAATCCTTCGATCAAGGTTTCAGATGTCAATATCGGTACCATATCTACAAGTCAAAAAGGGGGCTTGTCAAAGATGCATTGGTCACATGTCAACAGTATTTAAGAATATGCACAAAATGAATCAAAATGGCTCCAAATATATCAAATTTTACAAAATTATAGTTTTAATTACTAGTACATAATGAAGGAATGCCAATGAAGCAAGAATCACAAAATTTTAATAACACAGGAAAAACACATTAAAGACAAAGCTCATAAGTCAACTTTGAAATGGAAAAATAGAAAATAAGATAATTTATAATTAACGTGACAACATAACATACAATCTTACCAAGAATGTTATTAATAAAGTAATAATATAATGCACCAACAGATCATGGACATGCACAACTTTTTATGATTATGAGATGAGTTAATCAAATTATTGACTGCACCATGGCATAATTCATGAACCATCACTACGAGATAAGCCAACAACATGAAATAAGCCAATCATGGAATAAATAACCTGTTGTCTTATTAAAAGTAGAGTTCCCTATCACATTTCCTCTTTTCAAAAAATAAAGTTCCCTAACCTCTTTTATATATAGAGTTAGGGTGGAAGAATTACAATGAAATCCTAACAAAAATATAAAAACAAATAGGAATAAAAAATAGACTAAACCAAATGTTCTAAAAAAAGCAAACCTATAGCAAAGGAGGAAGGGATTGCAACCAACATGCATCTGTAAAACAATCTGCCACCGAAGCTAGGGGATCCGTAGCCAAAGTAGCTAATCTACTATATATCTAGCTGATAATGCCAGAAAAGAACCACCCATGAGTCATGAGTCCAAAAGTAAATTTCGAGCCATCACCCAGCCTAACTCCCCTTAGGGACTTCAGCAAACCCATCCAAAAAGGAGACAAACCCTTAATGGTGATCCTTCCCTCCTCCTAGTCTACCATACCACCACAGGAATCACAAAGCACCCTCTTCCAAAATGAGAACTCAGAACCCATAAGTTTGAGGACTCATTTACTTAGCAAAGCATCATTCATAACCTACAAACTCCTTAGGCCTGCAAAACTCCTCCCAAGACACCAAAGGAAGGGAGTTATCCCCAGAGTCAATAGCCCATAAAAATCTCTATTTGACAGAATCAATTTTCTTCAAAACTGAAGCAGGCATACTGAGGAGAGAGATACAGACTAAAGTACACCAGCAGAGCTAAACATACGAAGAGTTGTTACCCAGGGCTTTAGGCAGTGCCAGGCACCAAATCTCAAGGCTTGTTTCTTTTGTGGCTCAGGACTAGAGGAAGCCAGACTTCTTTTTCCTTCATGTCCTTCCTATAGAAATTGTCAGATAGGATCTGATGGTTTGATGTTGGATTTCAGCTCTCAATATGCTTTTCATGAAGGTGTTATGGAAAACTCCTTGTGTGCAGATAACAACCAGCAATGGAGGCTGCTTATTCTTCATTGGTGTATTTGACTAGAGCATATTCATGTTGTCTTTCATGGAGAAAGATCCAATATGGAAGAGGTGACGTATCATTTTGCAACCCCTTGTAATGTTCGGAGACATTAGCTCTTTTTGATAATGAAATCCAAAGGGACTAACACCAATTGTTAGTCAGTACCTTTTTTCCGAATAAAAGCAGGTAAGCAAAATGCTTGACAGTTTTTTTTTGGAAAAAGAAAGGGGGGATTAACGAAGGATGTTGATCTCCCAAGGTTTTATTAATAAGGACAGCTAACAAAGAGATCCATAAAGAAACAAAACATCATCAACGCTCGTTCTCTCCCTACTAGAGATTCTGCTACTTCACTCCAACCAAACGGATCAACCAAACGGATCAAGTCTTTACAGTTCAATTTTTCCTTGTTCATTTTAATGAAACTACCATGCTGATGCTGATGTCATCACAGCTCAACAAGTTTGAACCACAGGTCCAACCGATAAAAACCAAAACCAATACTTGTCCACTTCAATGGCTGGATTTTTAAAACCTTGAATGGAGGAACCACATAGGGCATGACAATGTCAAGCCAAAATTATTACTTTCCCATTACTTTAATTGCAACATAAAATCAATCTTTCCAAAAAAAAATTGTGACATAAATCAAGGTGATATTTTTCATTATGGCAGTCGAAAAAGCTACTTTTGATGCAGGGAGCCCTTCAAAAAGGTAATCTACTGGCCTAATAATGTAATAGAACTCAGTTATGATGAATCAAAATGAAGTGGACCACAAGTTCAAGCCCCCAATTCAACAAGGGACATCATGCAGAAGTAGGAATTTTTGAAATGGCACTCGGAAAGTGGCATATTATCCCTATTCCAATGTCCCCTACTGAGTGATCAATACTTGGTTTTCATCATTGAAAAATCTGGTAAATTGCAAGCATGACCCAACCACACAGCTATATTTTTCTTTAAAATCTCTCCTGAGCATTTATACTCTGTCCCATAGCAACTTCAACATGAAACACAAACAAGCATAACTTCTCTCCTGCATCTGTGATTTTTTTGACCATAATTACTCCGTTAAGGATATTGGCAATCTTCTTCATAGAGGTCAATCTTAAAGTAAGCACATTTGACCTCCAAAAAAATGGTAAGAAAACTTCACGAAAGGAGTGAGGCGTACACAACCAAATAAGTCAAGCGGGCAGTGAGTTCATTCATAGACAGAGAGATGCTCCTCAACACTTGGCCAGGAAGACTGGGCTGACAAGAGAAAGCCCTATGGACTGCTTTCCAGATAGATGCACAGTTCCCTAACAGACAGGCAACATGCCTCTACGCAATCAGCAACACTGTCTTAAGGACAGAGAAAGCTGGAACCTGGAGATACTAGTTTCAAATAGTCCAGACAAACAACTGAAAGACTTGATTCATTGCAACTTGCAATACGTGTTAGACCAGCTGCTTGAACCTTCTCAACAAAATTATGAACTGCTCAATTACACTTTGATTATTGTGGAAGACAGGACATAAGAGTTAACGCACAAGAAGTTCAAATATCTCAGTAGCCAATGAAGCATTATTGATCAGGAAAGAGCTTCAGTGAATATGCAGAATCATGTAGCATGAAAATGTAGAGGCTATTGCTCTCAGCTTTGGTGACTTGATCAAGCCATAATCTCCTTATCATCACATTTGCATGATATGAGATTCCTTCCTAAACAGACACAACAGCCTGAAATAATCCATCTCTATGAGGACCCAGCTGACATCACAATGAACAGAGATACAGCTCAATCCCGGTGGTAGAAGTCTACCACAATCATAATGTGACCATTAGTACTGGCCCTCAGTCCCTGCAGTGGAAGGCGATCACAATCAAAACATGACCCCTAGTACTGGTTCATTTAATATATTCATAAGTTCTTTTGAATTTTTAATAGGGCATGAATGGATTGCAAATCCAAAATGATTAATACGGTAATGCTCAAAAGTGATTGTCAAATATTATAGATCCACAACCATTAACCAAAATTCTTCAACATTTACTAGAAAAGGTTTCATAATTAGAAACTTCTTAGGACCTGGGATTGACACAGGCTCATGGTTATCAACTAGAACCTCCCTAGCAACTCAAGCCTATATTTAATTCATGAAAATCCTAATTGGTGTGACCTTCAATCAACTTGGATGCTTTGAAAAACAAACCCGATAAATTAGATGGCTAAAGTGAAACAATTACCTGCTAGTTTAGTTGTAAGTGGACTTTTGCACGAATGATCCAATCATTAATTAATTTGTAGATTGACCTACATCACAATCCTCTAACTCCCCGGGGTCCCAAGCCCAGTATTTTGACACATTATATATGAGTACTTGATATTGACGAGGTTCACCTAAAGAACCAATTTTGCAAATATATCACATCTTTCTATTGGTTTTTTTTTTCAGAGAACACATCTTTCTATTGTTGGTTCCATTTCAGTAGAAATGCTCTTTTTCTGCAGCATTCCTTCTATGATCGTAGCATGACTAACTTCCATGGAGAAAATGAAAGCCAAAGTAAACGTGGATCATGTGAGACCATAAAAGAAATTCAATCACTACTAATTGGTGCCTCTCCCATGTGACAAAAACTTTGGGAACTACTATCGCTAGTTGTCCTGAGAGTCTTCAAAAGTAGACTCGCATCCAATAGATTCTCATTCCACCCATCCCCTATGTCAGCTCTTTTATCAAGAACTTCACCCAGGTCCTCCTCACTTGGAAATTTGGAATTGATGGTGAATCGTAGGTCGCAAGAAATTATATATATACCCAACACACATATGTGCTTCTCCAATTCCACAAGAATGGCATGGGAGTAGTCCTTGAAGTAACTTCACGATTCTCGAATGATCATATGAAGAATCCTACTGCACTCCATGCAAACATGGTTGTTGATACTAGGGACAAGCCACAAAGGGCCAAGATGAATTGACTGAAATAGGCAATATGAAACAGCTATTTAGCTAACTCATCACAATGCAGAGCAAAGGGCCAAATAGGATGTAAGTGAAGTTAATCTCCTGCTTTGGAGATAATGGAAATTAAAAAAGAAGAAAAAGTAGTGCTGCTTGAGCTTAAATCCTAAACCTCATTGGCCCGTTTGCCTCCCTGGGTGTTAAACCAAGGAAGAAAAATGGTACCACGAGCAAGAACTTGGTGGTATAAATCAATCCCAACATAGTGTACACATGCAGAAACACAAGTTGACACATGGCACAAGCTCCAACTGCAACAAAATCAGATCAACGCTAAAGTATCTAGATCGAGGCCCTTGGTAGAACATACTTGTGTCCATAGTTCAAGAAATCGGCTGCCAAGGCCGCATATGCGTAGGCGGCCCCTCTCCTAAACCACACATTATGGGACTGTCCAAATAGTCAATCCAAACCAATTACTCGGTCCAACTAAGCATATACTCGGCCAAGTATAAGGCCAATTGTCAAATATACCCTAAATGAAGGAGCTCACCTAATTTTCAAATAGGCCAACTTTTTAAGATGATGTAAGGATTAGTATGTTCTTGTTTCAGTACTTGAGGTGGCTTTACGTTTATAACTTTGATTTTTCATACATTTAGGGCATAAAAGAAAAAAATTAGCAAGTTGTCTAATGATTTTATATTTTTTAAATAAAAAATACAAAACTGTATACTTGTCCGCATACTCACCCACATACCGCATACTCTCTATACAGTAACCCAAACAACCGAATACCGCATACCAACTTTCTGAACATTACTTGTGTCTAGTAGATTTTACGAGTTTAAAAAGGTTCCACTTCATTTCTTAGTGTGTCGGATCTCTAAAATGATTTTATGATTCACTTATCACGTTCCTATATAATGGTTTAGGAATTAGGTTTCCCATTTTGGGTCCCTTTTAACCCTCTTTTCGTGAATAGGGACTTGAATCTAATCCACCTAAATAATAGTTAGATGGATGGGTTTAAGCTTGGATTGAGAATTAAATTTAGACGTGAATTGCATCACCAAACCATAATATTGTCCGTCCTAGATCTAACGCATTGGCAAGTCGTCGAAATGGCTATTTTTCTGAGAAGACCATGTCAACATCATTATTTTTTAAAAGAAGATGCCAACATCATTATTATGTCCAAAAACAAGTGTTTCGCTAAAATTTCACCTATTTCGTCGAAATGGTCAAAACGTGGTGAAATGCACCGAGCATTTTTAATAGTTGTTCCTGCTATTGCTCCCTATGTTCTAAACCCCTATTGTTGTCGATCCACACCGTGAGGAGGTGTTGAAAATTGGATTTTTTTTGCACCTACCTCAAAAACGATTCTACTAAAACATCAACTCATACCTAATTGATGCAAACAACTCTAATAACTAGTGGAGAAACTAAGCATTATACTCTTCCCCTCACCTTTACCTACTTGAATGCATTATCTCAATTTTATCTTCTCCTCAAGAGAGATTTTTCATTGTTGTTGGCATGACGCAACTACAAGTACTACTCTGTAGTATGTTCTCTTGTGGTTTGATTCCATTCCAAATCCACATCTATCCCTAATTATAGAGTACATCTATACTAGATCTTTTTTTTTCGAAAGGTAAGGTGGTTATCCAGTTCCTAACCACCAGCACTAGATCTACTATTATTACAAACATTTAGGTCTAATCACAATTTAGAATTAAGAAAATATTTGTTTAATTCCAAAAAATAAAACCCAAAGTTTGTGTTAACATTAGAGTCTTTCTTCTTTCTTATACTCAATTTTGGAAATAGTTATCCATTTAAATATGGAGTATAAGATAGGGTTTAGGATTTAGGGCTTAAATGAAAATAATTGTCCTTAAAATTCTAATCATTTTGAATATTTCTACCAATTTTGTCAACATGCATTGACGTACTTTTAGCATGCCCTCGACATGCCTTCAAAACGGACTATTTTCGGGATATTGAAATCATCGAAATCCAACATCAAAACATGGGTGTTTCCACTGTGTGCCCTCGCCATGCCGGCAAAATGGGCACTTGGAAATTTACTGAAATGGCACCAAAAAGACATTTCGAGATTAAACCTATGTATGTTGAATATTTTACACCTGTCGAGTGGGTTTTCACCAACCCGAAATCCTTGGAATAGCATGCCACATTAATTGTATTTTACCTCGTATAATCAAACCTACAACTTATTAAAGACAATCCATCATTCTAACAAGTGAATAATCATGATTTTATATCCCTAAACAACCCTCTCTTGTGATCCAAGCAATTGGTTCCAATAAAAGGCCCAGCATCTTGTCATTGACTCTAAGATCATGTATTGAGCATTTCATCAGATGGTTGGTTTGTACTGTTTCCCATCATGACATAGGGGACATTAATGGAAGGGATTGGCTCCTATATTGATTACTAAACACTTCAATAGTCTGTTAGAAGAGGTACCGTAACATGGCATGGTGCAATTGTTGCAGATAGACTCCAATCCACTTTATCCCCTACCGGTGAATGCACAAAAGTGGCAGCCAGAGCATTTTCCTTCTTCTCATTGCTAACACTCTGCAATACAATTAAGTGATATAAAGTCTGTAGAAAGACTTTAAAAGGAACATACCATGCGAAAACACGATCTGAATTTTTTTTTTCTTTGAAAAATAACACCATCTGCAATTTTTATTCATATAACATTATCCGAAATATAAAAAAAAAAAATGCCAACCTGCGCCAAAGAACCTTCTGGAGAAGATAAACCACAATATCGCAACGACAGTTCACAGTGGATGCTTTTATAGTAAAACCTAGTTGTGATTCGAAGTTGTTCAAATCTACCATAGAGGACCTCCATTTGATCAATACTAACAATCCGAGCAGCAGCCTTCTCAATTGAAATATCTACCAAGAACTGTATCATTGTTTGCATGACCTTCCCGGAAATCGGGATATTATCCTCATCGGGATCATAGCTTAACATCTTATTCAGTACTTGCCACTCTTCTTTTGATAGTTTCTCCTCTGAAAACTGTTCTCCAGAAGGACTATAGGGAATAGAAGCATCATCTGATGCCGTATGCCTAGAACAAAATATATGTAGCGAAGACAGAGCAATAACATAAATGTTAAAAATAAAGGATGCTAGCAAAAAAACTCAAGGGAAATGGAAACTATAAGAAAAATAATCCAAAGTTTCTAGGATAATGTTCTTGACATACCATCCAAAAGACCACCAGCTTCTTTTTAATACACCACTCTGCTGACTTGCTTCCTTTGACTTGACAGATTCAACTTTTGCATGAGCTAATAACCTAGAAAAAACTAACTTAGTAAAGAAGAAGCTCCATTTCCACCATTTAATATTTATAATCGAAAAATATCATATTTACCTCCACAGTAAAATTACTTTAGAATCAAGATCCTTCTCAATTTGTCTGATTTGATAATTATCCTCTTTTGTACACAGCTGTAATGAAGTAGCATATAGTTGAACATAGCGACGGCGAAGGTGGCAAAGTTGCCTAATCCTCTCCCACGAGAATCTATAGCTGAAAAAACATAGATTTTAATGACAACTCCATCAATGACATATAAAAGAATCATAGGAATGCCTCAACCCCATTGAAATTGGAAAAGGTAGTTGCTTGAGGGGCACCAGCATCATTCTTCACGGGCAAATAGTGATAGTAATACCACCGTTTAGAATAATAAATTAGTAGACTGATGCCAAATACATTTCAACATTCCAAAATTTTAAAAAATAATTGGTTAGATATCTCCTTGCATGAAAATATAAAGGACGTTGATTAGTTATCATCTAAGTTGGATGGAATCAAACCATTGCACCTGCAAAAAAAAAGGTATGGTGATCCTAGGAGATAAATATAGACACCAACAATAAAAAGATCAATCCCATGCTAACAGAGTTAATATGCAGTAAAGAAGGGAACAGAAAACGTGCAAATTACCACATCTTCTTCTGCTGCAATGTGGCCTGTACAGCATAGCGCCACCATAAATAAGTATTTTGGGAAAGAGGTTCCACAGGTCGCAAGTGGGAGACATTTACGCGCGTCTTATATCTTGATAGAGTTTCCAAGAGTTTAATAACATCATAATATTGAGTCTGCATGAGGTAGAAAAAATACACAGATTCTATGAACCCTTCAAATGAAGCCCAAGGTATTTCGTGAAAAGAATGAGGAAAGGACCTCTAAAATGGTAAGAGAAACATCAGTTAAGACAAGTGCAGCTTTCTCCAAAGGAACATCTGGGTCATGATTTTCCTGCTTTCCAAGGCGATGATAGTTAAGAACTCCATTTATTGGAGAAACCAAGTACTTGCGATGTTTCTCCCTTGAGGAAAAGTCCTTGTCACCATCAGATTTGTTAATTCCATCTGCAAATATCTACAATAAGCACAATGCTTTAAATGTAAGAAAAGAGACAGAATCAGTGGAAAGAGGCAAGTATAAAGATCTAAAAATATAGAACTAACCTCTACCCACTCCATGGGACTCAACTCTTCCCACTTTTTTTGTAGCATCCAAGGGCTACTATCTGAATCATGGTATAGCGCCAATCTCTGAAGATACAAAGACTACAAAACAAAGATGTTGACTATTAAGATAAAAATCAAAAGATGTCATGTGTACCATCCTAAAGAACAGAGATGGCTTCAAAAAAAAAGAAATAGCATATCCTTGAAATTGTTCATCTTTCCCTTAAAATTATTCACCTTAAGACTACCATCTTCAAGAACATCTATATGTTTATCTAACTGCCAAAAGGGAGGAAAAGAAATCCACTCGGCTAACCCCACTTTGTATGAGAAAAGGCCCTGTTGCTGTTTTTTTTCTTTTTTCTTTTTAAGAAATGAGGGAAAGATTACCGGAGCAAGGTAATCATCCATAATTGTATTAAGTTAAAAAAAAGAATGAACTTATGAGTTTTGAAGCCAAAATTCAGCAAGAAACTTGGCCTCTGTTACAACATTATCTACCCAACACCTTTCATTCTTGAACACCTTGCCATTCCTCTGTAGCCATATGCACCACAACACAGCGAATGCCTGACACCAACCAGTGATGTCTAGGTCTACGTGATCTCTGAAAGAAATCCAGAAGAGATCAAAATCAAAGTTGTGCACAGTTGGTAGATGGAAATGATCCCACACATCTTAATTGGTTGAAATGACTTAATTCAATATAGAAAACCCCAGACTCTCTTATATAGAGAGAGACCAGGGGGTTAAAAGTACAATAATATCCCTAAGGGACAAAACACCCATAGCCCATACAATAAGAACATAAAAATAACAATATATGCTAACACTCCCTCTTAAGCTGGAACATAAATATCTATCATACTCAGCTTGAATGCACACGAATCAAATAAAGATCTGGCTAAGGTTTTGGTGAAAATATCTGCAATCTGCTCCTCAGATATGACTTGAGTAGTATATAGCAACCTCTTCTGAATAATATCCCTGATATAGTGACAATCAACTTCAACATGCTTCGTCCTCTCGTGAATGCTGGGTTGTTTGCAATGAAGGTGGTTGCTCTATTATCACATCGCATCTTCATGGGGCTAAAAAACTATATCTGCAAGTCAATAAGCAAGGATCCGATCCACATTATCTCTACAGTCATCTGAGCCATAGCTCTATACTCATATTCGGCATTGGATCTCGCAATTGTGCCATGTTTCTTACTCCTCCATGTAATCAAATTCTCTGCTAATAAGATGCGAAATCCAGCAGTGGATTTACGATCCACATGACATCCAGTGTAGTCTACATCATAAAAGACCCCTTGGAGAAGAAGAGACCCTTCCCAGGAGCCTTCTTGACGTATCTTAGCACCATCAATGCTGCATCAAAATGCTGACGTGTTGGCTTCGCCATGAACTGACTCAGTCTCCCCGTTGCAATGGAGATATCTGGCCTCATGATGTGAAGTATAGCAGCTTGCCCACAAGCTACCTGTACTGCCTGTTGTTCACCACCTGTGCATCATCATCATAGAGTAGCATCTTAGGGTCCATAGGAATATTGGCCTCCTTGGCTCCAAGCATACCAACCTCTTGCAAGATGTCCAAAGCATACCTCCTCTGAGACAAGATTACGCCATTTTTGCTGCAAGCAACCTCAACACCAAGAAAGTATCGTACAACCCCCAAGTCCTTCATGACAAACTACTCTGCAAGGATGCACTTAACCTCAACAACACCCTGCTCATCATCCCATGTGACAATTAAGTCATCAACATAAACAAGAAGTACCACAATACCTCGTCCAGTCCTCCTAACAAAGAAAGAAAAATCAATTGTCAATCTCCTGAATCTAGTTGCCTCTACAACCTATGACAACCTCTGGAACCAGCCTCTGGGGCTCTGCTTAAGACCATAGATAATCTTCCGTAGTCAGCATACACACTCCCCATGAGTCTCAAAGCCAGGTGGCTGCTGCATGTAGACTTTCTCTTGGAAATCACCATAGAGGAAGACATTCTTTACATCCAGCTGATGCGAGGGCCAATCTAACTGAACCGCTACTACAACCAATACCCGCACTATGGGTAGTCTAGCAACTGATGAGAAGGTGTCAAAGAAGTCCACCCCATAAGTACGGACTACAACTCTGCTGAATCTGCTATAAGCCTCCTCTAGGGTAGGAAGCTCAAGAGCGATGAGAATTTGATCTCTAGCAGCTGTATACTCAAGTCCATGACCTGCTAAAAAGAGATAGACGGCTAACTGTCTCCAAAAATCCCTCCAGGAATCACAAGCACACCCCAACAGGTAAGAGTGATGCCTCTACAGCATTCCCTTCAAAAGGGAGTAGTACTATGGCAGAGCACGTCCTTCCTAATGCAAGTAGAAAAGGTTGTAGAAGACCTGAAAGACCCGTGCAAAGTTCTTGGCATGAGAATAGGTCTCTTGCAAGGACTTTCACATCTTCTTTGCAGTGTCGAAATACATGATCTCATCCCCTATATAGGGAATAACTGTCTGCATAAGCCACACAGAGACCATGGCATTGTGTCTGCCCCACGTGGCATTGCCCCAGTCTTGCTCTCATGCTCTGGATCTGTAAGGATGTGGCTCTTCCCATAACCCCTGACAATCATGAGGAAAGTCTAAGAACACCGTAGGTAGATGGTTTCGTCTAACTTGACGATAGGGGACCAAAAAACAGATTCCTCAATACCCCGATGTCCAAAGAAGTGACTGAATTCACCTCGGACTGATCATCTGAAACCATCTTTACAATCTTGGAGCCGCAATCAGACTTTTATATCCAAGAGGTCATCAATCAGATCTGAAACTTGAAAAATCAGATCTCCATCTTCACAAAAAATCCCCTTAAACTAGCTTTTGCGAAGCCCGGGCGAGAGGAGACCACCCGAGAAGGCCCCACGGAGATTCCCCCTGTGGTAGGCGAGGAGAGTAGCCCTATAGAAAGGCTACAGTCCTCTTAGGTCAAGTTGCAAGCAGAGAATCAATGCCGACGCCGCTCCTGTCGCTGGAGCACTGTCGTTGCCACGTCGGTGCATGTCAGGCAACATCACCACGCAAATCGTCGTCACTAGGTGCTAGCAGTGCGAATCACCGCCGCTAGGTGCACTGCTGTAAGCCACCGCTGCCTAGCACGCACTAGCCACGACTACGCACACCGCCAACCGTGCATGAGCCGTCGTCACGCAGATGCGCGATGCCCAATGCGCGAAGGAGCAAGACTCGCACGAATCATCACCGCTTGTGCGCGTTCTTGCGCCGGCACAAGTGCGCCCTACGCATGCGAGAAGCAGCGTGAGACCCTGTGCCGCTGTCGCCGACGGTGCACGAAAAGGAGAAAGGGATTTAGGTTTAGGGTTTTGGAGGCCTTGAGGGTGGGATACCAAGAGCCACGGTCTAGGACCGATGCTCTGATATCAAATTAGTCAAAATGACTTAATTCAATATAGAAAACCCCAGGCTCTCTTTTCATCAACCCATTAGCAAAAAGGGCATGTAGTGTCTTCATCAGTGGCCCATTTGGATCTAAACATATTCGTTACCAAACGCTTCCTTCATAGAAACCACGTGAACAATTTGACTTTGAGCGGTATCTTACAGCTCCAAATGAGCCTTAAATCACTATTGCTGCCACCAGAGTGAAAATCAGTCGAAGTGATAATATTTTATGCTTTTTTAACAGTGAAAGAACCTTCTTTCCATTGATGAAAGTTGCGTCCCACATTAGAAGGCACAAAATCTGCAATGCACTGCAGCAGATTTTGGAAATCAGAAAGCGTAGAGTCTGATAAGCCATTTGGCAGATGGAAATCCCATGCTTTAATAGTGCCATCCCACATATCATTCATGAGAACTTCTTTATCAGGGGCAACCTGGAAAACTCTATGGGAGATCTCAGATAAAACACCATGATCAGTCCAGTTATCAAACCAAAATTTGAACAAAACTCTATGGAAGGCTCTGTTGCTGTTGTTGTTGCTCTTTTTTTTAATAGCTCAAAAACTCTCCCTTGAAATCATTTAAGCGAGATCAGGTAGTCAATCCCCAAATCCAAACATACGATGACTAAGCCATGAAAAGTATGAGTATATACAAAAAGGATCCTTAACCATGGGTACCTGAACAAAAAAAAGGTCACAATTTCTAAAAGTTAACAGAATAGCATCCAACAAGTGCTGACCATACCAAGGTCGACTATTTCAATTGGTAAATAACTCCCCCCACCCCCCACCCCAACCAGGTACAATCTCTTTGACCTAAAGCCAAAAACTCTCCTTTTGAAGAAGTTATACAAATGGTACAACAAGAATGACACCCTTGGAGACAATGGTAATGTTCACATAGAGACAACAATATGGTGATACCCAAGGCAATGCATGGTTAAAATGGCATTGGAAATGCCCACAACAAGAATGGTGTCAGCAGTACCCAATTTGAATGAAACTGAAACACATGCTAATTGCTAAGGCCCCCAATCTACTCTCACTTGCCATTGTTAATGAAGTCTCAGCTCATTTCCCTTCCATTAGCTCCTCAAATGTCCAGAGAGCGTAGATAGGACTAAGATAAAATACAATTTCCAAATAAGAGCTCCATGGATGGATTTCACCTGTGAAAGAAACTATCTTCTATGCAAGAACTCCGCCGAATGCATGATTCTTCATAATACATACCAGTGTCACAGTTCATACAGCCAAATCACAAATCTAGGCAATCCATGTTGCGAGATTTTCTCATGCCATCCCCTTTAAGAAAAGTCCAGAATTCCTTGAAGAAACCCAATCCACAAAACCCTCCGCTCACCTATCCCAACCACAGGTACTCTCAAGCCTTTCTTTCGACGAGAGGGTAGAATTGAAATCTCCCTAGCATACCCATGCATCATCTGTGCCAAGCACGAACCATACATGTTGATGACTCAAAAAACTAGGCCATTGCTCGAGCACTTTAGCTCCACTGCCAAAGAAAAAGGATCTTCCAACCACATGCTCCCAAGTAAAGGAGCTCCCACTCCAACCAAGAGACCCACAGATTGTCCAACTACAGTTAGGGCCTCAAACTTATCCAAACAAGCTCCCCCAATCTGGTTCCAAAAGCAGAGATCACACTCCTCTAAATGCCTTTTCTTTCAGTCAGATAATATCAACAAAACAGTCTAGGTATTTTCTCCAAAACCTCTCTCCTTACCTCATGCCTTAAGCCCTTACATTCCAAGTGGAAATCCTCAATTCTTAATACAAACAGCCCTCTTTGCCACCTTTTTCCGCAGCCTACAACATGCAATGCACCTATCAACTAACCAGGGGTTGATTCAGCCAGCCAAATCCAACTTTTTCTCTACGAAGAAACTAGTACTTGGAGTTTTTATTATTGTAGAAAACTCAAAATACAAAGGAGGGGTATTGGTCCCTTTATATAGAAAACCAATTCCAATCCTAATAGGACACAAATCACTTAACAAAATAAAATCTCTAACAAGCTTCCAAAAGAGAATCCTAAACTAAATAAGGAAAAACAATAACTTGACTCTTAAGCAAACCAACTTGACTAGCGAGAAATCCTAATTTGACTTGGCAAGGGACTCTTGCCTTATTCCGTACATCGTGACTCCTTGAAGGACTCATGCAAAGGAGATGTCTGATCTAGTAATGGTTAGGTAAAGCAACCGACCAACCAACTGTCTATAGCTCTCCACCTGTTGTGCCTTAATATCATACAAATGGACCTTGGGTTCCATGGGTACGTTTGCTACCTTTGCCCCAAGCATCCCAATCTCCTGGAGAATATCAAGAGCATACTTTCTCTTACTAACTACAATTCCTTCTTTTCTTCTAGCCACCTCAATGCCCAAAAAATATCGTATAGGACCTAAGTTCTTTATAACAAACTGCGACATCAATTCCTGTTTGGCCTGTCCAATCCCTTCTGTATCATCTCCTGTAATGATAAGATCATCAACATACACAAGAAGCACAACAACTCCCTTGTCAGCCTTTCTAACAAATAACGAATGATCTGAAGTAGACCTTACCATGCCCAATCCTTCCACAACCTTTGATAGTTTGTGGAACACAAGGACTCTGCTTGAGACCAAAGATTGCCTTCCTCAACCTGCACACACGCTCCCCCTCAGCCTCAAACCTGGGAGGTTGCTACATATATACTTCTTCCTAAAGATCACCATATAAAAATGCATTCTTTACATCTAACTATATAACTCCCAATCTCTGTTTGCTACAACAGACATGAGAATCCAAACCATCGAAAGGCGTACCACCAGCGAGAATGTGTCAAAGAAGTCTATCCCATAAGTCTGGGTAAACCCTTTAGCCACCAACCGAGCCTTATGCCTAGAAATAGACCCATCAGGATTATATTTCAAGGCAAAGACCCATCTGCATCCTACCACCCATGTAGTAGGTGGTCTCGGCATAAGCTCCCACGTGCCTTGCGAACATAAAGTTGTCATCTCCTCCATGGCATGAAGCCACTTAGGATGAAGCATGGCCTCCTAATAAGATGTGGGCAGCTTGGATGCAGATACAGCAAAAGTAAATGCAGCAAACTAGGAACCCAACCCATCACTGACAGAAGCACCTGTGATCCTATACTAAGCACAACTCCAGGGCACCTTGCAAATGGCAATGGGCAAATCGATGTCCTTAGTAGCCTCATCTGGAACATTAGTAACTTCATGCTCCTCTAGAACACCAGTAGGCTTCTGCTAACTGTCCTTGTAAGAAGCATCAAACACAAGCATATCAGTATTATCAATACATACCTGTGTGGGGCAGGATGATGGTGCTAGGGCAGGAGAGGGAGGGTGCTGTGACTCATGGTCTATAAGTCACCAAAAGCTTGTACACAAATGGTTGTTCCCTGCCATGCCCGCGTCCACAAGTGGATGGAACTCCACGTCCACCACCAGCAACAAAGGCCGAAGTCTAGCCCATCACCTCAAGATTAGGAGATTTAATGGACAATCTACTGTAAGCATCCTCCAGAGTAGGAAGCTCAGTAAGGGTAAGCATCTGATCCCGTGCAAACTCATACTCAGAGCTCAATCCAAACAAGAACTTGAGCATCGTAAACTCCTTACAATGCTCTCTCTACATTGCACATGTGCACACTGGCCTACATGAGTTGTAGTTCTCCAACAACCCTTCAGTCTGGCATAATACTGTGCCAGTGTCAATCCATCCTACCTCAGCAAGAATGTGTCATGAGTGATCTGGAACACCTTGCTCAAGTTTTTCTCATGGGAATATATATCATGAAGAGAGTTTCACTTCTCTGGTAGTTTTGTAAAACATTATCCCATCTCCGATGTAAGCAACCACAGCATTCATAATCCATGCTCTCCCCATAACGTTGTCACGCTTCCATGTGGCGTATTTCCCAATTTTCTCTGTTGGCTCTGGCTCTAGAAGAATATGTTCCTTATCATGACCTTTAACCGTCATGAGGAACATCTACGACCAACGGGCGTAGTTGCTCTCATCAAGCTTCGTGATGGGAACAAAGAATGAATTTTTAATGTTCCCATGATCCGTCACATTCTCGGATGGGCCTTCGAACTTTAGAGAGGTAGCCACGAAGCCAAATCAAGAAATCAGCGAGAGAAATCACGACGAACAGATCACTTCATAGACGGGCTAAATCTGAATCAGAGGTTTTCAGATCTGCATAATGAACAGAAGGCCCCCTTGAACAGATGTAGGCTTAGCAAGGGTGTGGAAGAAGGCACCCAAGATGGCCCCAAGGGGACCTACGTCTCTCTCACTACAACTACAGGAGGTGTAACCCTAGAACAGGGTCACAGAGACCCCCGTTATCACCTGAAGCGTCGTCGCACATCCTACAGCGCCGCCGCACATCTTACAGCGACATCGCACACCCTTAATCAACGTCGCCGGGCCTTGCAACCGCTGTTGTTCCTTCAGATCACTGCTACGTCGTCGCTTCACCTGCAGACCACCTCTCATGAGGCCCATAGATCGCTGCTGCGTCACTACGTGCATCACAGCACCACCACTACGGCTAGGCGAGAGCACGAGCGCAAGGATGCTGCCTACAACGCACGTGAGAAAGAGATAGAAAGAGAGAGGGGTTTGGTGGTTAAGGGTTTTGGAGGCTTTTTCGAGTGGGATATCGAGAGCTCCAGTCCAAGACCGTCACTCTGATACCAAGTCAATGGAAATGAGCAAGTTAATATTCCAAAGAAACCCCACACATCTTTATATAGAGGAAAAGCTATAGGTAAAACATAGAAAAGGACCAAAGAAATAAAAGAATAGTAAAATAGGATAAATATCAAGGGGTACCATAACAAAGGCATTGAAGAGAAGTATGAGTAGGACATTCCAAACATAGAAGCAATCCATGGAAAGAAAATCTAGCTAACAAAATGGAACAAGAAAGCAATGCCATAGAATTTGCTATGATAAATCTATCCCTTAGGCACCAAGACTTTTCCAACACTTGCTTTTTTATAAAAAAAAAAAAAATGAAGGCGTATGCCACTTGCCATTCGACGCTAACAAAGATGCGTATAAGAGTGGTATACTATTTGAAGACTTGAAATCGCATAGATTAGACTTCTTGCTAAGAAGGCCCTTATAAATTAGGAAAGTAAGAGACAATGCGATAGGCAAGCCAAAGTCACTGCAATATGGAACAAACCAAGCAAAACAGAGTCCATAGCAAAGCACTAACTTATGACTCAACAAGATGCCACACTAGCAATAACGTTTGATTTTTCATTTATCTCCTCTACAAGTGATTTCCAAGGTTGCCAAAATCAATATCCAGCAATGAAAAGGGGAGGTCGCTACAAGGAATATACGGTATACAATTATTTTTAAAAGATTGGTTAATTTAAGCATGCCAATAAATTTTCTTATCGAGTTTTCCCTTTTTCAAGGGTTGTCGGGGTGATATAAGAGAGAGAGGTCTGGCGATCGGGGCAGGGAGAGTTGGCCTGGGCTAGACGGTGGTGGGCGGGAGGCCGAGGAGAGAGGCAGTGCCGGTGAGGTGCTTCAAGTGCCTTGGGGAGGGGCACTTGGCGGCGGTGTGCAGGGACCCGGTGCGCTGCCTGCGCTGTGGCGTTCTAGGTCACCGGAGATCGGGCTGTGGGCGACGGAGGTCGGGTGAGGTGGTTTCCTCGAGGAGAGAGGAGACGCCTCCGCCCCCTCCGGTGGGTGCGCCCCTCGTGGAGGTCGAAGCACCATGGTCGGAGGAGTTGGGAGAGCTGGAAGGAAAGCTGGCCTCGGCGTTGGTTGCGGTGGTCTTGGAGGGTTTGGTGGAGATGGAGACCCTGAGGGAGGCAGTCGCCGCCTACTTGGGGGCTGACGGGGGTCGGGTGAGGGTGGCTTCTCTGGGAGGAGGGCGGATGGTGTTGCTGGGGCTGAGCCGAGTGGAGCTGGGGCGGCTGATCTTCAGGGTGCTCCGTTGTGGTGAGGGTGTGGTGAGATGTCGGTGGCCGGTCAGGTCTGATGGGGCGTTGGCGGAGAGGCCGCCGTCTGGCGCGAGGAGGAGGGTCCTGATTGAGGGGGTCCCGCTTTTCCTCCGCACGGTGGAGGTGGTCACAGCGGTGGTTGCCCCATTTGCGAGGCTACGCAGGTGTAGCGGCACTGGCTTGAAGGAGGCGGACCTGTCGCGGATCGAGGCTTGGGTGGAGGTGAAGCCGGGGCGGCGATTGGTGGAGAGATCGGTGCTCCGGTGGGGAAGTTCCGCCTGGCTCCTCCGAGTCTCCTGGGGTTCTGAGAACCCTAGGTCCTTTGCTGAGGTGGTGGGTGGCAGAGCGGCGGCGACGTGTGGTGGCGATGGCGGCAGACGGGCGGAGGTGGGCCGGACTGTTTTTGGGAAGACCGAAGGTCGTGGCGGAGATCATGGCGGGGATCTCGGGGTGAACGCGATTCCCGTGGCGCGTTCAGTGGCAGACGATGCGGCGGGAATGCAGAGGGCCGCTGCAGTTTCGGCGGAGGAGGCGGGGGAATTGAATGCGACACTGAATTTGGGCAGCCCCGCTGGATGTGGGAGTGTCGGTGTCGACGCGCGGGCTCCTGCTCTTGAGGAGGTGGCGGGGGGCGGTCTCGAGTCGGGTGAGCGCGACCCGGTTACAGGTTTTGGGGGCTCCGGTGCAGTAGCCGGGTCGGATCCCTTTGCGTGCTCGTCCCCGCATCCCTTGGTTTCTGCGGAGGAGGGGCGGAAGGCTGCTGGAGGGGTATCAAAGCTCTCCTGGGCTGGTCAGGGCCGGGCGGCAGGACTGGTGGTGATTGGCGGGGAGGGGAGCGGACGACGATGGGAGCGGACGACGATGGGAGCGGAAGACGGCCGGGTCGCAGAAACTCCTCTATCGGCCGCGGTGGTCATACCGTAGGGGGTTGGCTCGGAGGACCCCGTCTGGGGGAGAGGCTGGGGTCGACCGACGCCGTTCGCTGGAGGGGCTGGGGACGTCTGGTGGCGTTGCGTCGTCAGCGACGGCGTCTGCTAAGGGCGGCGACGGGGACCTGTCTACTCTAGGGTTCCCTGGGCTGGCAGAGGGGCGGCAGGCGGCGGAGGCTGGTGGTGGAGATGGGGAGCTGGGGGATGCGAAGGCGGGGAAGAGAATGACGGAGGCGGCTGGGCAGCTTGGGGGTGAGGCTGAGCTGCTGGGGGCTGGTGCCGGCGAAGAGGTTTTCGAGGCTATTGGGGATTTGGTAGCTGTGGGACGTGGAATTGAGGTATGTGATGGTGAGAGAAACTCAGAGGACCGATGTCGTTTGCTGGATGAGGAGAATGTCGTGGCAGAGATGATGGGGTTTAGACGGCTGACATCTGGAGGCGTTTCCTGAAGGACCACATGACTAAGGTCTTATCTTGAAATGTGAGGGGTCTGAATGATTCGTCGAGAAGAGCGGTTCTGCGGGGGTATATTCAGAGATGGGGGCCTAATGTGGTCTTTCTCCAGGAGACGAAGTTGGGGAGCTGTGATGGAAGGTTGTGGAGGGAGGTGGGGGGAGAGAGATGTGGGGGTTTCCTAGCCCTGGATGCGGTTGGGAGTGCGGGGGGAATTGTTGTGGGGTGGAGGGAGGAGTTCTCCTTGCTGGACTCTGTGATTGGATCCAACGTTGTCACTGTCGGACTTCAGAGACGCCGGGATGACACGTGTTTGCTCCTCTCCTCGGTTTATGGCCTGACGGAGGGTCGGAGGAGACAGGTCTTGTGGGAAGATCTGAACCAGGCTGCGGCAGCTTTCCAGGGGGTCCCTTGGCTAATTGGTGGGGATTTTAATGTTACTCTGCAGGCTGAGGACAGACCGGGTGCCGAGGGGGATTGGACCAGGGCTCTGAGGCGTTTGAGGACTTTGTGGCAGACCAGGGGCTGATTGATATGCTTCCGTTGTCATGTCTCTACACATGGAGGAATGCGGGAGGGCAACGATCCCGTATTGACAGGTTTCTGGTTTCGACGGCGATGGCAGAGTTGTTCCCGATGGCGGAGGTTAGACCTTTGGAACATCCGTTCTCGGATCACACCCCCTTGATATGGACGTCGAACGAGGTATGGAGGCATGGCACTTATTTTAAGTTCGACAAAGCGTGGCTTTTGGAGGAGGGCTTTAGGGGTTTGGTTGAGGAACGGTGGAGGTCTACTCAGGTGGATGGGTCGGCGGCTGCCAAGTTAGAAGCGAAGCTGAAGGATTTGAGATTTTTCTTGAAGTCCCACATCAAGCGGGTTAGGGAGGAACGGGGGAGGAAGAAAGAGGAGGCTCTTGCTGCGATTACACGCCTGGACAGGGCAGAGGATGTTGGGCTCCTTTCAGAAGATGACAGGGTTTACAGAGCGAGACTGACTCAAGTGATTCAGGAGGAAGACATGAAAGCGGAGGTGGAGTGGAGGGTGAGATCTAGGCAGAATTGGCTGAAGGAGGGAGATTCCAATACCCGCTTTTTTCATATGACTGCGTCGGGCAGGAGAAGGAGGAACTGGATTGACAGGTTGGTGGTGGATGGGGAGGAGTTTGTGGGAAAGGAAGCGGTGGGAGAGGCGGCTGTAAGGTATTTTAGAGATTTCACGGGGTGGAGGCGGGGGGGAAGGTGGAGGTGGTTGGGATCTGGGATACCACAAATCAGGGAGGCAGACGTGGATTTTTTAACGGGTTCTTTTGAGGAGGATGAGGTTCGTAAGGCAGTTTGGGGGCTGAACGCGGATGGGTGTCCAAGGCCGGATGGTTTCCCGGTTACCTTCTACAGAGAGTTCTGGCCGGTGGTAAAGGAAGACGTTATGCAAGTGGTGTAAGAGTTTAGAACGGGCAACTCGAGATTTAACAGACTGAACAAGTTCTATATGTTCTTATTGCCGAAGAGGGAGGACGCTGAGGAGATTCGGGAGTACAGACCGATAGCTCTTTCAAATGCTATTTACTTGGTGGTGGCTAAGCTTCTGGCGAACAGATTGAGGAGGACGCTGGGTGGGATCATAGACTCAGTGCAGACAGCTTTTGTCCCTGGCAGGAATATCTTGGAAGGTTTTGTGGTAGCATCGGAAATCCTTTCATCCTGGAAGAGAGAAAAGAAGAAGGCATTTTTACGGAAGGTAGATTTCAGCAAAGCTTATGACTCGATCCAGTGGTCGTTTGTTTGGGCGTCCTTGGTAAAGAGGGGGTTCCCGCCGGCGTGGATTAAGTGGATGAAGAGGTGCGTCACCACGACATCTTTCTCAGTTCTTATCAATGGAAACCCAGCTGGGGGTTGGGTCCAGCCTAGGAGGGGGGTGAGGCAAGGTTATCCGCTGGCCCCGATGCTCTTTGTGATTGCTGTGGATGCTCTTGCTAGGGCGGCGAGGAGGTCCTGTGAGAGAAGACTGGTGAGTGGTTTCTCCCTGAGGGATGGGACGAGTATCCCTTCGCTCCAGTATGCGGATGACACGATCTTCTTTATTGAATGTGGAGAAGTGGAGGCCAGAAGGTTGAGGTTCCTGGTTTTCTTGCTGGGTGAGGCATCCGGATTGCAGATTAACCTGGCTAAGTTGGATTTTGTCCCATTCAACATGAATGAGACAGAGGCAAGGGGACGCAGTTTGGGTCTTGGCACAGAACAGGGTAAACTTCCAGTTAAGTATTTGGGCCTGCTGTTGTCAGATGGGAGGATTCTGGTGAGAGACTGGACCGCCCTGGTGGAGAGACTGGTTCCCCCTGGTGGAGAGACTGGTTGGGAGGCTGGAGGGGTGGGCGTCCAGGCTTTTGTCTAGAGGTGGGAGGCTGATCCTACTCAAGGCGGTTCTGTCGGCGATGCCGTCATATTTCATCTCTGTACTGAAGATGCCTTGACAAATGATTGCAAGGATTGAAAGAACCATGAGGGGTTTCTTCTGGTCCAATCAGGGGACATATGGACAGGGTGCGAGGTTGGTTGCTTGGAAGGAGGTCTGCAGACCGCTGAAGGACGGGGGGCTAGGCGTGAGGGATTTGGAGAGGTCTAATGACAGTCGGTTGGCGAAGTGGGTGGGGCGCCTGTTGGAAGGAAGGGGGGATCTGTTGGGCAAGGTGTTTGAGACGGCATATGGTTGTCCGATGCGTTGGGATTTTCTGGTGTCTCCGCCTAGGGGTGCTTCTCACTTCCTGAAAGGCTTGTCGACGGTGGCCCCGAGGGTGAGGAACTGTTTCGTCCCTGTGTTGGGAACAGGGGAGATTTTCAGATTCTGGCAGGATGACTGGACAGGTGGTGGTGCGCTTTGTAGAAGATTTCAAAGACTGTTTGCCTTATCCCAGAACAAGGTGGCGTCCGTGGCCGAGGTATGGGATAGTGGGTGGTACCCGCGTTTTGTTGGCAGTCTATCAGATGCAAGAACGCATGATTTCCAGACATTACTGGCTGAGTTGGAGGGACTGCATCCGGCGGCTGGTATAGACATGTTTGGTTGGGATGAAGGTGAGTTTTCAGTTGCGGCTGCTTACAGGAGATTGTCTGCTGGTGATCCTAGGGTGGAGCTGGATTTGGTAAGGGACTGCAACAGATGTGGAAAGCCGCATGTCCGCTGAAAGTCAAGATTTTCGCCTGGCTACTTAGGAGAAGAAGGCTGGTGACTAAGGTGTGGAGGGCAAGGTGGGCTCCTGGAGTGTGTAAAGTCTGCTCCTTATGTGGAGGTGGTGAGGAGGATGTTGACCACCTTTTTTTCGTCTATCCTTTTGTGGTGCAAGTTTGGGATAGAATGGGCGAGAGATGGTGGGAGTGCCGGCTGTTTGAGGAATTCTGGCGCAGCTTCAGAAGCGGAGGTGGTGGTGGTGGACGATTTGTTTTCCGTTCGAAAAAGGAGCTGGCCAAGCCGTTGGCGGTCCTTTGGGGGATTTGGTTGGGCAGGAATGCGGTGATTTTCCGGGGCCAGGGACCTTACGTGGAGAATTTTGTTGAGTCTATCGACTCCTTGTTTTCTCTTTGGGTTGTTTCGGTGTGAGTGGGGGACCTTGGGGTCCGCCTGTTGTAGTGTTTGTTATTGTTGATTCTATTATATAAGTTTTTGGGTAGTTATCTCTCTGGATAACTACCCTTTCCTCTTTCAAAAAATAAATTTTCTTATCAAATTATAAGAAACTTTAATGCCTAAAACTCTTATGCTACATTTTGGTAGTGAGATAAGCCGTAGCGAGCATAACTTAATGAGTGGGATAACTAAGTTTAAGGTGTTAGGTGGTGTGTGGAATAAGTGATGGATTGGATGTGACAATATTTCTAGTAAAAGTGATTATAATATTTATTTATATTGGAACTATTTCACCAAAGATTACAAAAAATGTTCCACTAGAAATCTTCTTACTATCGCCTTGACTCATGTTCCCCAAAAAGTGGATCCCCTTTAATAGCTCCAAAGAAATTAAATACAAGCATTAAGATGAGAAAGCTTCTTATTTCACAACAAAAGGATTCCTTCATTCTTTCATATACTAGGGGATTTCACTTGGAAAAGAAATTGTTCTATATGAGAGACTAAGATCCACTCCAATGCATGAGATCTTGCAATCCTTGTCAAAGAGGCTTCACCAGAAATCCTAAAGCAACCTTTATCCCCCAACATAACCATGTTCAACCATTTCCAAAAAAAAAAAGCACTCCTCAACGGGTTATTCCTCAACCTACACAACCTTAATCTTTCCAAGTAGTATTTTAAATAAAGAAATACCAAGGATGTTTGTGTGTTTGTTGTTCATATTAAAAAAATTGTTGAAATCGATTGATTTATTGGCTGAAGAACCAATTAATTGAACCGGATTACTTACAATGGCCAAGTACTCACATTCAATTTGATTAAGTGACCAAGTACGGCTACTCAACCAGATATTTGGCTGAGTAAGCCAATTTTTGCAAGCTTGATGATCTCATTCAAAAAGTTTTTCTTGATATGGGCCAAACGTTGAGCTAAAAAGACATTTTCATTCAAATGTTGGCTCTCTTAGGGCAGGCAGATATCAGCTTATCTACAAAATGACTCCTATATTTAGAGTAGAGATAACAACATATACTAGGGTTATCACTTTTCTGCCTTTTCTAAATCCCTTGTTTGGAGTTGATGATCCTCATGCTTCCTTTGGATTTTTGGTTTAACTTATTGTGTGGAGGATATTTGAACATCCTAATGGTTGGATCAGTTGGTCACAATATAGAGTGCACAAATAAAAGGAAATAGATGACAAATGGACTTGGGAAAAAACAATGTGCATTCATAAAGAAGATGAAAAATCCAGGATGCCTATTGTTTGATTCCAACAGGTTCACTCTTGCATAGATGAGCTCTGCTCAGAGAATGCAGATACAACAAATCAAGATGAGTGCTGCTTTTTCTGCAATTACCCAAAACTGCAAAGTAGATTTGGAACCACAATTCCCAAACTTACAAATTCCACCACATGTTGACTCGCACCCACGGATGTTTACCCATTTGTGTTGATCACAGAAATACACTAAAAGTTGTTATCAGAGAAGCAATACAAGAGGCTGCTTCAAAACAATGGTAAGTGGCAAGCATACACTCTGAACAAGTTGATTTGAAAAGTTACACTTTGAACAAGTTTTTTGAAAAATACACTTTGAACAAGTTACCCTTTTATTTTCCCCTTTCAAACCACAACAGCCAGCAGAAACATTCACAAGTCGGGTAGCACAGCATCAAATGCAGAGGGTTTTAATATAGGCAATGAAGATAGCATATCCCATTTGGGAGATTTTGGTTAGCTATGATTTACAGAAACAAGATTATGAGACAATACAACTCCTCAAGCCACAGAGATATCACTGCACTAATTCGTCTTCGAGCTCATGTCCAATTAATCCCCGGGAAGCTATTCCTACTATTGATGTTGGCGATGGGTCCTCTACAACCAGATCACCCAGTTCCAGAGCTATCAGCCTCATTTGCTGACACTTCATCCAATTATAATGGAAAGGATGATTATTCTGATTGGAAATTAAGGATGCTCTCAGTAGGATGATGACTATGAGGATAGGATGAAAAGGTGTTGCAAGAGCCAACGCTATTGTCAGATATCTACAATCAAGTATCAAAAAGAATAAGGTCAGTGGGTCAAACTCAATTAGTCATTTTTCTTCTCTAGTTTTTGTAGCAGTCTTTTTGGGCAATCATATAATGCCCGATTGTTGGTGTTCTGATGTGTGTGTGTGTGTGCGCGCGCGCGGAGAGGGCACCGGTGGGGGGGTGGGGGCCAGTTGGTACTTGGATATCTTGTAATTTTCGGTAGTGGAGGAATCCCTACTTGCAAATTTGCAATAAAATCTCTGGACGACTAATTTCAGAGTAATGGTCCTTTTCCCTTTCTAAAGCAAATCACATGTAATTCAAGTTTCGATGCAGTCTGAGTCCATTGATTTAATTATGAATGATGTCATCGGCTGATAGATTGCTTTTTCTCCTTGAAAAATTAATAAAATAAAGAAAAGTGTTAGATTGTCTGGCGCAATTGTTTCTGTCAGGAATCGACATAGTTCGAAGCGTGGAGGCTCCGTGTGCATGGGAAAACAGTCCAAGGAGAACTGTCCACGTGAATATGGAGAGGAGAGAAAGAGGAGATGAGCCTTGAGTTGGAAATATTATTGATGACTCAAGAAACTACAAAGAGGGAAGACTCTCTTTCATAAAGAGTACATATTCATATTCTTGGAAAATATCTTATCTCTCTAAACAAATCAAATCTCAAACTATTTTCCTAAAACATATTTACTAAAAATAGAAAACTCCTCCCGAAGCAAAAGCTCCAAACTTGGGTCCAAAGACCCATGACCGCCAACCCCTATGGGCCTCCTTACTGACTGCCACGTGGGCAGTCCACATGGCCTCTTGACAACCACGTGGCCTGTCCACATGGCTTTATTCAGCTATTCTAACAGTTTCTGCTGAGTTTTCTTTTCTGTAGTAAGGGTGTTTCATTAATTTTTATTTTCATAATGGGTTTATGATGTAATTTTTCCCCCACCTATATAGAGGTGAAGAGACTATTTGGTAAAGTAAGAATGTTCATTTTCTTCGACTTAGTATCAGAGTCAGGTTCAGGACTTCACTAAGAACACCCTAACCCTACCACTAAGCCCGCCATCACCGCCACTGCCACTGTCACCACCGTTGCTACCAGCAGCGCCGCCGACCTGCCACTGTTGCTGGCTACGGTAGGAGAGGTGTAGAGGGGGCAGCCTTGCCTCTTCTACTCTTCTCCACCTCTCTGCCCTTGCTGCTAAACATCTTCCAGCAGTAAAGAGAGGGTTGTAAATCCCTATCTCCTTTGTTTTGGGGTCTAGGAAGATCCTTCATGTGTTGGTGATGAAGTTCTAAAGCAAGGATCTTCTAGAAAGGAGTTTGAAAGGTCTTCTTGAATGGTATAATCCAATCAAATCTTTGTTTCTTTTTGTTTTGGGGTGTGTATTCCCCATTGATGCATGTTTTTGGGGTGTGTATTTCCCTTGAATATTGACCGCGTGTGAGCGAAGACTTTTGGGGTGTGTATTCCCCGTTTGGTGTATTTGTTAAGGTGTATTTTCCCTATTTTCTGTCAGTTTTCATATCTAAGTGTGAAGAAATTAAGGGGCGTGTACCCTTTCCGTGGTGCATTGAAATTAGTTTATGGCAGTGTGTTTCAGTGAATATGGCAGTATCTCAGTCAAAGATTGTGCTAGGAACCGCCATGGGTGATACTCCAACTAATGGTGTGACGTTGATTAATTCAGGTGCCTCCAATCATTTATCTGGAAATCTGCAGTGTTTTGGACAGATTCAACCTGTCTCTCGAGGTTGTACAATACCGGTGGCTGATGAGCGACTTGCTCCTATTAGTGGTCAGGTGGAAATTAATGTTACCCCTTCTATGCAACTTAATCGTATCCAGTTTGTTCCATATTTATCCATGAACTTGCTCTCTGTCAGTGAAATTATTAAGCAGATGAATTGTCGTGTCATCTTTGAAGAGCATGGATGTATTTTCCAAGATAGAATAACAGGGAAGACTATTGGTAGTGGATATGAAGGAGGTGTTTACCAACTTCAGCAGGGTCCCATGGCTGCAACGTGTAAGATTAGTACCACATCTGGAAGTGCTCTACAATGACATAAATGGTTGAGCCATCCTTCTTTGGGGAAATTACGCAGGCTTATTCCTCATGTATCCCCAACCACACAACTCACCTGTGATGCATGTCAACTTGGGAAGCACCATAGACCTTCCTTTCCAGCTACTACAAGACCACGTAAGTCTTCGTATTTTCAATTAGTGCATCTTGATGTTTGGGGTCCCAAGACTTCTGATAGAGCAGGACATCGGTACTATTTGATTGTGGCTGATGATTTTTCTAGATTGTCCTAGCTAGTTCTCATGAAGAATAAGTCTGAAGTGGGTCCACTGATTGAGAAGTTTGTGTTAATAAAAAATCAGTTTGATGTTTGCATCAAGACTCTTATATCTGATAATGCAATGGAGTTTTGTGTTAGCCGAATTCTATGGTTTACATGACATAATTCATCAAACCTCATGTCTCCACACCTCTCAGCAAAATGGAGTTGCAAAGAGGAAGCACATACATATCCTTGATATGGCCAAAGCCCTTCTTATCCATAACAGTTTGCCACAGAACTACTAGGGAGATACAGTTCTCACAGCTTGCTGCCTTATTAATAAATTGCCCTCCTCTGTGATTCATGAGCAGATACCATGGCAGGTACTTTATCCAAATGATGAGTTGTTTGATCTTCCACCCAAGACATTTGGGTGCGTGGCTTTTATACATCTTCTTGGACCCGAGCACGATAAATTAGCACCTACAGCAGTCAAGTGTGTGTTTCTTAGCTACTCTTGTACTCAGCAGGGATATCGGTGTTTTGATCCCCTATACCAGAGACATTACATCAGTGCAGATGTCACCCTTCATGAAGCTGTACCCAATTTTTCTGTTGCTGTCAGACAAGTGCAGAGTGTACCGAAGTGTGCTCCTGTACCAGTTGCGCCTATACCATTTGGTATATTCACAGATAGTAGTAGCCCTTCTCAGGCTACTGAGTCATCTACCAGCACATTCAGGCCAGTACTAGCGGATGAAGGGACCTTCAAGAGACATACCTATCAGTTGCCAGTTGTTTACAGGGCAAAGCCCCCTCCTATTCCGCAGACTCCTCAAGTTAGTGTTGATAACCTAAAGGCGGTTTCTACTCAGGAGGCTACTTTAGATACAGTGTCAGCAGGTGTAAAGGGTGAGACTCTGTCACATGTGGATGTTTCTCCGAGTCCTGATTCCATGAGTACTGATGAGGATATCTCTATTGCTATTAGGAAGGTTCCACGATCTTGTGCCTAGTATCGTATTACTAGGAGTGTTTTTTCTTTCTTTTTTTTTTTGAAAAGGGAAAGGGTAGTTATCCAACCGATAACCACCCCAGCTATATTATAAGAAAAACTGGCCTTTCAACCTACATTGGGTCCAATATACAGCAACAAAACACCAATCACAGCGACTCACTCCACATCCTAATCAAAGAAGAGATAGACTCCACAAAATTTTCTACATAAGGTCTCTGCCCCATGAAGACAACCTCATTCCTCCCCAACCAGACTCCCCAAAGGACCGCTAGTGGTCTGGCCCTCTCCTTCGACCGGAAGACATTTTGCCCTGCGTTGCCACCTCCACCTCTAAACATGCTCCAAAACTCGTCAAAAGATAGTTCCACCATCCAGCTCCCACACGGCTCCAAATCTGTGATACAAACGGGCAAGAGAAGAAAAGGTGGTCGACGTCCTCATCATCTCCACACAAGGGGCATACCTTAACCTCCCCAAGAGCCCATCTTGCCCTCCACACCCTCGTCATGAGCCTACGCGTCCTAAGCAACCAAACAAAAATCTTGACCTTCAATGGACAAGCCGCCTTCCAAACATTTCTGCAATCTCTCACCATATCCAAATCACCATTGGATTCCCCACCGAATAATCTCCTATAAGCAGCCCTCACCGAGAAATCTTCTTCATCTCAAGAAAACATATCACTCCCCGATTCTAGATGGATGCCTTCCAACTCTTCAAGCAACCTCTGGAATTCCTGAATTCTCGCATTTGAAAGATTCCCTGCAAAGGACGGGCACCACCCACCTTCCCAAACCTCTGCCACTGACGCCTCCCTGCCCATAGATAGTGCAAAAAGTCTCGGAAATCTTCTACAAAGTGACCCCTGACATGTCCAATCATCCCGCCAGAACCTGAACACCTCCCCCGACCCTATCGTCAGTACAAAAAAATCCTACACTTTAGGAGCCACCACTGATAGACCTCTCAGGAAATACGAAGCATCCCTTGGCGGAGATAGGAGAAGGCCCCAACACAGGCAATCCATAAGAGGATCTAAAAGCCCTACCCACCAAGTCTCCCCTATTCTCCAACAAGCCCCCAATCCATTTTGCTAACAAGTTGTCATTTGTTCTCCCCAAATCCCTCACCCCAAGCCCCCCCTCGTCAATCGGCTTGCAAACCTCCTCCCACATCACCAACTTAGCTCTAGGCCCATTCGACCCATGGTTGGACCAGAAAAAATTCCTCGTTAGTCCCAACATTCTTTTAACGACCTGCTGGGGCATCTTTAGGACAGAAATGAAATACGACGGCATTGCAGCTGAAACTGCCTTGAGCAAAACCAGCCTCCCTCCCCTCGACATCAACCTAGACGCCCATCCTGCCAATCTCCCTTCCAGTCTCCGCATCAAAGAGGCTCAATGCTGCACCAAGATCCTCCCGTCTGTCAACGGAAGGCCCAAAGACTTGATAGGCAATTTCTCCTGCTCTGTGCCAAGACACAAATTACACGCCCTCGCCTCTGCCTCCGTCATGTGGAAGGGAACAAAACTCAACTTGGACAGATTTATATGTAGCCCGGAAGCCTCACCAAATAATACAAGCAAGATCCGCATCCTCCTAGCTTCCACCTCCGTGCCTTCAATAAAAAATATCGTATCATCAGCATATTGTAGCAACGGAGTGCTCATCCCATCTTCCAAGGAGAAACCTCTAACCAAGTTCCTCTCACACGATCTATTCACTACCCTCACTAGCGCATCTGTCGCTAGAATAAAAAGCATTGGAGCCAACGGACATCTCTGTCTAACCCCTCTTCTCGGCTGGATCCAACCACCTGCCGTATTTCCATTAACAAGAACCGAGAAAGATGTCATGGTAACACACCTCTTCATCCACTCGATCCACAAGGGTGGAAACCCCCTCTTCACCAAAGAGGCCCACAGAAAGGACCACTGCACTGAATCATAGGCCTTGCTGAAATCGACCTTCCACATGAAAGCCTTCCTCTTGTTCCTCCAACAAGATAAGATCTCTGAAGCCATAACATACCCCTCCAAGATGTTCCTTCACGGGACAAAAGCCGTTTGCACCTAATCCACAATCTTCGTTAAGACCCTCCTTAATCTGTTTGCCAAGATCTTTGTCACAATGAGGTAAATAGCATTCGAAAGAGCTATCGATCTATACTCCTGAATCTCCTCCGCTCCATCCCTCTTTAGCAACAAAAACAAATAAAATTTGTTTAATCTGTTAAAGCTCATATTTCCACCTCTAAACTCCTGCAGCACCTACACAACATCGTCCTTCACTACCGACTAGAACTCCTTATAGAAGAAAACAAGGAAATCATCTGGACCTAGACATCCATCCGCATTCATCCCCCAGACCACCTCATGGATCTCATCCTCCTCAAATGGCCTAATCAAGTTCCCCGCTTCTTCATCCCCAATCCGCGGAATCGCAAATCCCAGCCGTCTCCATCTTCCATCTCCCCCTGCCACTTCCCAGTGAACTCCTTGAAATATCTCGCAGCCGCCTCGCCCACTGCCTCCCTGCCTACAAACTCCTCCCCGCCAACCCTCAATGTATCAATCCAATTTTTCCTCCTCCTTCTGGATGCCACCATATGAAAGTACCAAGTGTTGAGTCACCCTCCCTGAGCCACTTCTGCTTAGACCTCACCTTCCACTCCACCTCCACCCTACAATCTTCCCGCACCACCTGCAAGTACTTCGCTCTGTTCTCCCTGTCCACCTCGGAGAGGAAACCAACATCACCAACCATGTCCAGCCTCGCAATCTCACCGAGAGCTTCATCCCTCCTCCCACGCTCCTCTTTAATCTGCTTCCTATAGACCTTGAGGAAAGACCTTAGCTCCTATAGTTTGGCTTCCATCCTAGCAGCTGCCGAGCCTTCTGCATGAGTAGATCTCCATCTCTCTTCCACCAATCTCCTAAAACCCTCTTCTAGAAGTCAGACTCTGTCAAACTTAAAATACGTACCATATCTCCAGCACTCATTCGTTCCCCAAAGCAGAGTATTGCAGTTCCTTTCCCCTCCACGAACTCCTCACCACCGTCCATCCACGCCCCTCCTCGCCCTCCCTCCCTCTCGCGCCTTCCTTCTCTCTCATGCTTATGCTCCGCCTTCCCAAAAATCGAGCACGCCTCTATTGCTGGAAGTGTTGTTTCTGCTGATTCTCTAAGTTCAGAATTTCATGCATTCACAGCTGCTATATCAAATGTTGAGTTACTTGCCTCATACCAGCATGCTCTAGTACATCCACACTGGAAGGCAGCCATGGAAATGTCTGCACTTATTACCAGAGGTACCTGGGAGCTGTCACTCTACCGTCTGGCACGCACCTTGTTGGAGCCGGATGGGTCTTTACCTTGAAATACAACCTATATGGGTCTATTTCAAGGTATAAGACCCACCTTGTGGCCAAATGATTCACCCATACCTATGGGGTGGATTTCTTTAACACATTCTCCCCTGTTACACGACTCTCCACTATTTGCATTCCTATCTCTGTTGTAACTCATTATGGATGGCAGTTACATCAGCTGGATGTCAAAAATACATTTCTGTACAGAAACTTAGAGGAAGAGATCTATATGTAGCAGTCGCCTGGCTTTGAGGTTCAAGGGAAGTGCGTATGCAAACTTCATAACATCATTTATGATCTTAAACAGAGCCCCCGAGCCTGATTTCAACACTTGTCTAAGGCATTTTCTGTTATTAGGATGCAAAGATCCTCATCTAACCATTCACTATTTGTGAAGAAGACCAGCAAGGGTACAGTGGCTTTACTTGTGTATGTGGACGACCTTATTCTTACAAGTGATGATGCAGAGGGTATATCCCAGGCGAAGGAGTACTTCGCACACCAGTTTGTCATGAAAGATCTTAAGAAGCTGAGATACCTTTTAGGCATTAAGTTTGCCACAAGTAAGCAAGGGACAATTATGTCACAGAGGAAGTGTGCCCTTGATATTCTTCAGAAGACAAGCATGCTAAGATCCAAAGATGCAAATATTCCTATAGATCCTAAAATTCACCTTTTTGAGGATATTGTAAAGCTAAAAGACAAGAAGACATATCGACAGCTGGTGGGGAAGCTGCTATATATGACTATCACTAGGTCAGATATTAGCCTTGCTGTGAGTAAGCCAAGTCAATTCTTAGATAAGCCCACTGATGTTCATTGGCAAGCTGTGATGCATGTGTTGAGGTACATCAAGGAATGTCTAGGTAGAGGCATTCTTTTTCGGAGAAATGCACCTATATCTATTTTTGCAAACTTAGATGCAAATTATGCAGGTGATATTGGTGATAGGCAGTCTATTACTGGCTTTTGTACTTTAGTAGCTGGGAACTTGGTGACCTGGAGAAGCAAGAAACAGTGTTTCACGCTCTAGTGTTGAGTCTGGGTATAGGACCACGACACATACTGCAACTGAGATAATATGGATCAGGTCTCTGTTGCGGGATTTTCATGTTAATGTTCAGGAGCTTATGGAGATGCATTGTGACAACCAAACTATCACCTACATTGCAAACAATCCTATGTTCCACGAGAGAACAAAACATGTGGAAGTGGATTGTCATTACACCAGGAGTTTGATTCAACGGGATCTTCTTCGTACTACTTGTCTTGCCTCCTCAGACCAGACTGCTAACATGTTTACTAAGCCGTTATCTCGCCCCCAATTTGAGAAGTGTAAAAACAAGCTGAACATGATGGATATAGATGCTCCAGCTTTAGAGAGAATGTTAAGTTTTGTTTTCTGTAGTAAGAGCGTTTCGTTAATTTTTATTTTCGTAATGGATTTATAATGTAATTTTTCCCCACCTATATAAAGGTGAAGGAACTATTTGGTAAAGTAAGAATATTCATTTTCTTCGATTGTTTCCATAGGTTTGACCTTATTGATGTCAGAAGCAATTTGATTTGGATATAAATAAGATAAAACATTAACGCAAAAAGAAGAGCTATAAAAAGAATTCATATTATTCATGAACTATCTGCATATCGTCTCTACTATGTATCGGTTGCCAAGGCCATCAACTTTAGAGTGAAAAAGCTGACCTTCCGTAATCTATCCAAAGCTCCACTGGTATCAAAAGTTTCATTACCATGTTCATCTGTAGTAACGGCAGCAAGTTTTGCTAATGTGACACCAGAACTAAAGGGATGACCAGGATTGCTGCAAGTCATAGAATATATCAGAAAAAAATAAAGTGATTCTGCATTAGTGCCATTGTAAACTTTTGACATCACATAACTACCATTACACTCTTTCTATTTACACACATCCTGCAGTAACATTGCCCACCATTACAAAATTGCCACTTGAAGTAAGTTCTACCAAGATGATCTGCTGTTTTCAACTAAAAATGTCAAGAAATCATTGTCTTTGCCTCTAAATTATATCATAAACCACAAAAGACTGTTACGGCATTATGCCTCCCCATCCTTGTTCCTCCCTTCACCTCCCTAACGCCACCACTTGCGTCATTGTTGCTCCCTCCAACTCGGTATTGCAAGACCAAAACACCTCAACAAACTTGCTCGACAACTTCAAAGGAGAACGTCACCACCTCTTTGCTTCCATTGCCTTTTTACCTTCTTAGCCACTTGAGTATGGCTAATGTCCGACAGCACATAACTAAACAATATGTTGCTAAAAAAAGGCATATTGCAGTGGCATACATGTAAATATGACATGCCTAGCAGCATTGTTTTTCTTTTTGGAGGATAGTGGCATTTATGTGATATCAAAAATTTTCAATGGCAGTTATGCAAGACACCAAAAAAGAAACAAAGAATCTCTAATCAACAGAAAGATGGCACTACGCAAGGAACATTTCCTAACCTCAAAGAATCCTCATATCTGACATGGACATTACTTATTGTAATCTTAAGGTTACCAATAATAGTTGCAATAAGCGAACTTAACCAGGAGCTTCCTCCAGAAGGCTGCAAAATGGTCAAAACCACAACATTATACGATCAAGAACATATTTTCCCGAAACATTCAGTGTAAGCACCCAATGCAAATCCAAGAAACCAATAACCATAGGAAGTTTGCCCTCCATAAAACAGAAACAGTTGAAGAGTACACTGAACCACAATCTTAAATAAATAGCATGGATCAAACTTAGCCCAAGTTTTAGATTATGTTTATGAACATAATTTTAAGTGTAGCATGCCATTGAAAATTCCTCTAAATGGATCATTTCGACAAGTGGCCTGTATCATCAGTGTTTGTGTGTCAAAATCTTAGATGTTCAAGGCCTTTCAAAGAAATTTCGATGATTTTGACCTTGTGTCCATGAATTTCAATGATTTTCAACATCAATACTTCAAGCACTATTGTACAATTTTGTCTATTATTCCATGCTCCTCCTCTCAGGCAAATAGCTAGATCTAAGGCTCACATAATTAAATACGAGCATCACATAGATAGATCTAAATCATAACTAATTCCACATGCCTAGTTCTAATTATTTAGATGCCTAGACCTATACTCCACTTCGGTAGATCTAGGCTGTACTTAGCCATAGAAGACTAGGTTTAATAATTTGTTATTGAGTTATTTAGTTGCATCGCTAGTAACAAACCAATTTGGTTCAAGTCAGTATTGCCTTTACCTTAGCTATTTTTAGCGATGATGCCAACATACAATATCTATTTGAACACATCTTGAGAATGCTACTGCAATTACATTCATGCCATACGGTTGCACAAGTATGGTAGGTGTCATTTAAAACTCATATCTTTTGAAACCATTGATTTTATTAATAATATGTGCAGCTGCTGGTAAGTTTTCTTAACTTTAACACTACTTCTTACCATCATGTTGTTTACAATATTTTCCTACACACTATTCGATTACAAAGCGTAACTTGATTGAACTCATAATGTTTAAGCATGTCCAAATAAGTAAATGTAAATTCTCATCTGTTCAAGAGTTTATGAAGTTTCAGATACTATAAATCTATAAATGCTATTCATTTTCAGTCATTCGGTTACAACAACAACCAAGTCTTTTCCCACACTAAGTGAGGTTAGCAATATGGATTCTTTGCCTCCACTCAGATCTATTTTGAGTAATTTATAGACTTAAATTAAAGTAATTGAAGTCATACTTAATAGTTTCCTTCCAACACTTCTTTGGTCTTCCTCACCCTCTCTTAGCAAGTTCAACCTCCAACTCTTCGCATCTCTCGATTGAGGCATTTAGTGGCCTTCTTTGCAAATGTACAAACCACCTTAGACGTCTCTCTCATTTTATTCTCTAACGGTGCCACCCCAATCTTTTCTCGAATAAGCTTATTTGAAATCCAGTCCATCCTTATATGACCACACATCCATCTTAACATCTTCATTTCTGTCACAAACATCTTTTGCACATGCTTATAGTTAACCGCTCAACATTCAGAACCATACAGCATAGCAGGTCTTACATCAGCTCAATAGTACTTTCCTTTAACTTTTAAAGGAACCCTCTTATCACAAAGAACACCCGATGCTTCCCTCCATTTCAACCGCTCTGCATTAATTCTATGTGTAACAACTCCATCAAATTTACCATCTTGTTGAAAAATAGATCCCAAGTATTTACAAACATCTTTCTTTAGAATGCACACTTTTACAATTTTTACATCTATCCTTTAATTGTTCTCTTTACTACTAAACTTGCATCCCATATACTCAGTATTTCTCCTACGTAGGCGTAGGCTATTAGCTTCTCGAGTTTTCTCCAAAGCTCAAGTTTTCTGTTCACTCCACCTCTTATCTCATCAATCAACATAATGTCATCAACAAAAAGCATACACCATGACACCTCAACTTGAATATGCTTCGTCAACTCGTTCACAACCAAGGTAAAGAGGTAAGAGCTTAATGCCGATCCTTGATGCAAACCAATGGTGATATCAAAGAAGTCTGTCAATCAATCCTTAGTCCTTACACAAGCTGCAGCTCTATAGTACATATCCCTTATGAGGTTAATATATAAAACTAGTACAGGTCTCTTCTCCAAAATTCTCCACAAGATATCTCTTGGGACAGAGTCATATGCTTTCTCCAAATCAATTATAACCATATGTAAATCCTTCTTATCTTTGTAGATCTACATCATACATCCTAAGAGATGTATTACCTCAATAGTAGACCGGCCTGACATAAAATCAAACTAATTTTCAGTTATTACAGAGACTTGCTTCACCCTTCTTTCAATTATTCTCTCCCAAATCTTCATTGTATGACTCATCAATTTAATACCTCTATAGTTGGAACAAATTTATATATCTCCTTTGTACTTGTATAAAGGTATCATAAAATTTTTCCTCCATTCTCTGATATCTTCTTGCCTCTCCAAATAGTATTAAATAATTTAGTGAGCCAAGTTATACCATCTTCTCCCATCACTCTCCAAACGTCTATAGGAATATCATCAGGCCCAACAACCCTCCCAATTTTCATCATCTTCAAAGCATCCACTACTTTTGTATCCTTTAATAGCTTGCCTGATTCACATATTCTGAATTGGCTAACTCCCATAAGATGATGTCATTCTTTTATTTTCCATTGAAAAGCTTGTGAAAATAACTTTTCCATCTTGTCTCTATATCCCCACTAGCTATAGGCACCCTTCCTTCTTCGTCCTTAATGCACATTACATGTGTAAGATCCTTTATTTTCCGCTCTCTTGCCTTAGCTAGCTTGAACATAATTTTTCACCTTCTTTAAATAAAAATGCTCCTAAGCATTTGCTTTTGCTCTACTAACTACTTTCTTTGCTCTTTTGTAATTTTTCATGTTTTCATTATTCTTATCTCGATATAAGGCTTTGAAGCAAGCTCTTTTAATTGTAAGCTTCTCCTGCACTTCCTTACTCCACCACCAGGCTTCCTTTTGCCCTCGAACAACTCCTTTAGACACGCCTAACACCTCCTTCCTAATACAGTTTGCCATATTTAACCACAAGTCATCAGCACTTCCATAAAGATCTCAAATCCCTTGTTGCATCAACTTCTCGTTGAATCTCTATTGGTTTGGCTTCCCTAGTAGTTTGAGCTCTCTCCCTCATATACTCCAAACTCGCATCTTCCTACCTACTTCTCCTTGTCTTCGACCCTGCCCGCATCTCTTTCGTTGGTCTCTCCCTCGTCGGATCGCATCTCCGCTTTGAGGCTCGAACCAACCCCTAGGGTAAGCTTGCTGGCTGCTCATTGGCTCGCTGGAATTCGGTTCGGATGAGGCCCCCAATCGATCTGGTGGACAGACCTGCTAAGAGAAGAGTGAATAACAACACAAAAAAGGCGGTGTGCTCATTCTCCTTTTCTCGACAGCCAGAGACAAAAAGAAAGAAGAAAGGAGAAAGAGGCGCTCTTTCTCAAGATTCCACCATTTAATTCTCAAACTCTTAAACGTGAAATTTCTCTTATTTGATTTCTTCATATATACATCCAATACCAAAAGAGGATATTTAGTTAAACTCACCCCTGGAATAATCTTACAATCTTTACAACATAAACGATCTCTTCTTTTAAAAACAAAATAATCAATCTTTTCAGTCAATCGATTCTTTCAAAAAAATTCAACCACTCTATCAATTCAAAGATTTCTTCATTTTTTTCTCAAGCATGAACCTCTGAGATGCTTGGTTTCTAGAGTGTCAAAATTCAAAATTGAAATCCCAGCATTTCCTCAGAAGATTCCAGAATGCCTTCGGCATGCACATTTCGTGAATTACCCAAATGGAATCCAAAACATGTAAATCCATGGTTATGGCAATGATCATAGTTTACATAGTTTGCCCCCTGATTAGATGGTTTGCTGTTCACCCTATAACTCAACAGGTGGAACTTGGAAAAAGAAATTCAACCCTATCAATTGGCAACTACAATACTCGATATGTTGATTCTTCTGATCACAAAAGCCCACCAATCCCAACATCAGTCAATAGAACAATCATCAACCAATAATCTGCATTCTAGCCACTAAATATTCCTGAGTGCCAAATATTCACTTCTTGAACATAACAACACAGATCTTGAGGATCACTTCCACCCACCATCATCCCTTAGTAATAAATTGTAGATCAAATTTCAAAAGTTTCCATGCAACATCGAAATGGAATTGTGCCAAATACCCACTTTTTATGCTGCCCACCAACCCAAGAGGCTAGATGATCGTCCTCGCCATATATGGATAAATGGTATAAACAAAGAACATGGCCCTTTGACCTTAAATATGGTGAGAAATGCAAAGTGAAATCAGTCATCCTGTTCAGCAACATATTTGTCATATCAACATCAAGATCTAAAAAGTATGAGCAAGCCTACATGCCTAACTCGAAAGACTCATTTGAACTAGTAATTCATCAGGAAACAAAGAATGCAAACAAAAAAGGCAAGCTTCAATAACCTCGTACAACATTTAAAATTTTATTTCATTAGGCATACATTTCCAGATTTAGATCCTCTACTGGTAGCTTCAAGTGTAGCCAGTTCAGCCTCCTGGTAAACAAATAAATAAATAAATAGCAATCAGTCAATTAACAATGTGCATTAAGCAGGGAAAAAGAAACTATCCAACATAATCATACGCACGTCTTAAGGATTTTACTTAAACAACAAAAAAAAATCTACTGCTGCTGCATGAAGGATGGCATGCCTTCCATTCATTCTCTGTTTTTTTCTTGAAAAAGTAAAGGATGTCTCCTGAAGGTCAGTAGACATCCACTCCTGTCCCTCAAAAGTAATGAGTTAGAACATGCTTACAAATGTGGGGACTACAAATTTGAGAAAAAACAGTCTCTCTCACAACATTTTCAGACCACACCCTTTCACCCTTAAAAACAGCCCGGTTCCATTCATTCATTTTTCATAATGCGAATTCCAAAAAGTAGTAGAATCTTATAAACCAAGAAGTTGGACTTGTGTTCCTTAGTACATATCTACATCAAATAATGTGGCAATTAATCCAGCAAACGTAAGATCAAAAGTCTTGTGAAAATTCACTACAGAGATCCTGATCGGAGAGGCAATATCAGATAAATCTTCTTTTCTCTTGGATTATTTCATTTTTGCTTTTTATGCATTGTCTGAGGATCCATATGTAATTGTCCCAATCCTCTATATAATGTGGATTAAGGCTAAGCTAATAGATTAGATTCCTTATTTCTTTCCACTTGCCATCAGAGTGGCCTAGCAATCCTAGGCCAGCATCGGTACCCTCCTTTTTCGCCCTTCCTTTTTTCTACACCCAAAAGGAAAGAAAAAAAAAATCCAGAAACCCTCAATTTTTCCCCTGGAGACATTGATATTTTTCAGTTATGACAGCTTATCTTTCTTATATGGATAGCCTCATAGCCATCTCCCATCTAGATCTAATGTTGAGCAAGGTTGGTAAACGTGATACTCGATATTTAGCCGGGGAAGTCACGGACTAAGGAGTATATATTATCAAGGTTTTAAGTGCTGACATTAATGCCATGATGAGAAATTTTCAAGTGCGTGTATTGGAGACATGCCAAGGGCACCCATGGAAATGCCTATGTTTCAATGTCGAGTTATTGAGAATATCGATGACCCAAAAACTGTGTATAGAGGACATGCCAAGGACACACTGGCAGTGTGCCGATGCATGTCGACAAATTCACTTAAATGATTAAAATTGCGAGTAAATCATAAATTACTAACTTAAAAAGTTAAGAAAGAAGGGTATACATATAAAAGCACAAGTGTTCAATCAATACATAATCAAATAAAGTTGTCTCTACCAACTTGAAATTTGAAGTAGGTGGTAGTGATATAGACCTATGATCTTAAGACATTACCTAATTAGGGCATTCAGATAAGACCATTGTGAATCATACAAGTCATTAAATGTATGCAAACAAAATCGACTACCATCTACATTCCTTGTACAGCTCACTTGCCGTGCAACACCAAACACCTATGCCTCCTCTAGTGTCTCTCAACCACTCACGACCCTCCACTACCAGCTTCTGTTGTCATCAATCTCCTCCAACACACCCTTAAGCACCAAATTCAGCAACATGCAAGAGTAGCAAGGCACAAACAAAACATGTACGAAAGAAATATTAAGAGGTTAACGAGGACATCGAGAGGTTATCAAAGTTCTTGTCAAAATTATCGACAGCACACCTATAAATCAACTATTGTGTGTCAATATGGCCGTTACCCCAAAATCCCCATTATCAACATCATGTTGCCGACAACTTGATCATCGTATGGTATGCAAGTGAGTAATCAAGAATTACCCAGTTGAATATATTATTAATATTTAAATACTTAAAAATATACATATTCACAAAATATATTAATAAATGTATTGCTTGCATAATTTACTATTTTTTAAAGAACAATTTACTACCAAGCGACAAATAAAACCACGATTCTAACAAGTATCTTATTACATAAAAAATCAACCATTGTGGAGTTCAAAGCAAGACAAATAATTAGCAAACCTTACGTCAAAAGGAAATAAATAACCTATGTTCAAACTAAGGCAAAAGCTTTACAAACCATATGCCATAATGAGTCGACTACTCAAGCCAGTAGACCAAGCAATAGGCCACCACTCAACCCAACCAAGTAATGACCTAAGTATAAGTACTTAGATCAACTAGTGAACCTAGTAGTATTACTCAACCAAGTTTTGCAAGTATGATGTTGAGCAATGATTGCACAAAGATTTAAATGGACCCGTGTTCCCCTAATGGTGTGGTTCGTCTTGGGGTTGCTAAGGAGAAGATCGCTACTTGGGATTATAGACATTAGGATGTCGAATGTTGATTGTAGTTGTGTTCTATGTGACACATGTATGGAGGAAATAAATCACTTATTTTTTTACTTGTCCGTTTGCAAAAGATTACTGGTTGGAAGCACAAGACTAGATGATCCATGGTTCTCAAAGTGACTTCTAAAGGAAGCTTTCAATGTGCATTGTCATTGATTGTGATGAGAAAAGGACAGATTTTATTTTGATTTGGTGCAGTTGACTAGAGTTAAAAGGGAGAGACATCTACCATGGAAGGTGTATTGTATCAAATTTTGATCTCTCTACAATACCTAGTGTAACTAGCTCCTTCATTATTCCTCCTTTTTTTTGTTTTCATAAAAAAAGTCACTATTTTGTATGCATCTAAGTGAGTGAAAACCTAAGGTTTTACTACTCCACTTCCCCACCCTCAACACAAATGAACTTGAAGATGGCGTATGAATGTCTCATCAAGTTCCACCACTCTTTTGGCTTTTTTTTAAAAGAAAAAGACAACTATCAAAGGTTAGTAGCTATCCAATTTAATTAATTACCAAAATTACTAAAATTTCCCTCACAATATTCCCCACCCATGGTCTTTCTCCACAAAAAACAACCAAATTTCACTATAGCCATAGCGACCACATTGCTGCAAGAGCCTGTTGAACGTGTACGAACCTACGCTAACGTGTTCGATTTTGGAAAACTTGTCGTAGTTCGAAAGCGAAGAATTCGTGTTCAACAAATAAAATTTATACCGAAATTAAAATTCCGGGTCGAACACAGGGAGGCGAACGTTTGATTTAAAAACTACGCGTTTCTTTTTATTTGTTACAGAATAATTCAATTTAGAACTATCTAATTATTTACAATAAATAGAAGAGAGAGAGAGTAAGAGAGAGAGAATATTATACAGAGAAATCAAAATGAGATGTAGAATAAACAAGGAATTTTTGTATTGAAGAGATTGTTCATTACAACTAGAAAGCATAAAACAATTACTCTAGAAAGCATTAAAAGAATGGAGAGAGAAATGTCCTCCTCGACGATTGCTTAGAAGACGAGTAGCTTAATCTAGAAAGCAGTAAATCTATATTAGAAAGCGGTAAAAAGAATAGGGAGAGAGAAATCCTCCTCGACGGTTGCTTGGAGGACGAGCCGGACAGGACGACGCCTGGACGAAGGAGAACGAAGAGGGACGAAGGAGGACGAAGCAGAAGAATGGGAACGAAGCAGCACGCCGTCGTCGTCGCGGGATCCACTTCCGAAGGGGAACGAAAATTGGACTTTATCTCGCGAGAAGCATCCTAGGTGTGGGACAAGCTTCTCTTGAGCTTTGGAGGGGTAGAGAGGAGAAAGAAGGGATGAGAATTTCGTATGGAGGGGGTCTCCTTTTATAGTTGCAAGGAGTGGGGGCAAAATAGACATTACATCGACGTGGCCGTTGCCGCCGCGCCCACGCGCGCCCGCTCGGCTGCCCGCGTGCGTAACGCCTACGCACGTCCGCGAAGTCTCAGCCGTCCGATCGCGAGATCGGACGGCTTAAAATCGCGCCTTCACCGCTGCCACCCGCCCGCCTGTGCGTGCGATCGCGCGTTCACACGCACGTCCAATCGCGCGTCGACGCTATCGGACGCGCGCGGCAGTTGGATCGCGATCGTGCGATCGATTGGAGGCGCGCCACCGCTCCAATTTCTGCGGGGCGCGGCTCGAACGCGCGTCCCTGCTTCGCGTTAGAGCGCTCGACCGCTGCGCTGCGGTCGCGTTTGTGTCGAGCGCTTGACTTCAGCGCGGGCACGTCGCAGCCGTTGGATCGAGATCCAACGGCGGAGAGGAGACGGGTGCGCGGTCTTCACAAGATGCAAGCGGCCGTTTGGGCAGCTGAGATGGCGCCACGTGGCGTCATCTTGGCCGTCCATCTTCTGGAAGTTGTAGATGGTGCCACGGATGTCGGATTGACTCGATTTTTGTGTCGTTAGGCTGCGATCGTCAATCCGAATTCATCCGTGCGGTCGGATTTGTCATCTGAAGTGCGGATTTACACCATCCTGGTCCTTGATCTTCTAGGATTCCCCGATCTCTATCTGATGCTACGGATGCCTGATTAGGACGATCTTGGAGTCGTTGAACTCCAATCGTCGCCCTGATCACATCAATACGGTTGGATCTTTGATCCGAGGCCCCGATAAAATGTTTGCCCTGTCCAAGCACATAAAAGAAGACAATTAACATCCATTTTATTCAAACTACTCTAAATGCAAGATGATGCATGTTATGCAATATTTATATCATGAAATGCAATCCTATGCTTAAGAACATGTATAAATAGACATTTTAAGTAGTGTAAATGTGCTTACATCAGAGCCTTTAATCCATGTACCAAAATTTGTTTAGATGCTGTCCCTAAAAGAAAGCTAAAAAAGCATCCAAGGAGGAGGTGTTGGCCCCCGTCGAATTCAGTTGCAGCACATGCTTGAGGCAAAACTACACAAACAAAACAAGGGATTGGCATCCTCATCCCCAACAGTGCATAAGCTACAAGACTTATCCTTAATAAGCACTCACTTTTCTCTATAATCTTTGGTAACCATGGTTTTAAAAATCGTGCCTCAAGGCATGGCAGAAGAAAATCACCCCAAGGCTATAGCCTCAGGATTGTAGTGAGAGGCATGCACCTCGATTTTGTCGAGGTAAAGCCAAGGTGGTGAGGCGGCAAGGCAAAGGCAAGGCTATAGCCTCAATCGAAAAGCTGCATTTGAGAGTCATGTGAGTTGCATATGACCTAATAAAACAAATAAAACCCTTCTCCAAAATTTCAAACCCATCACTCAACCCCAAATAATATCCTCAACCTCTCAAAGCCCTAAAAAACCCATCACCCTTATCCATCTTCAAACTCCTCCATCGCTGTTGTCAATGACTACTACACCACCAATCACCGCCCCTACGCGTCACCCCTTACTCATTTGTCCCCTTCTCCATTGCCCATCACTACCCTCTTTGCCTTTCAAGTCTTGACCTCTCCGTTGTTGTTGTTGATAAGAGTCTCGACCTCTCTCAAGTTACACATTATATTTTTTTCTTGTTACTTATACCTTTATTTTATTATTTAGTTATGTTAAGGTATGTTTGCATGTTTTGTGTAGTTAGTTAACATGTTATGTAATCACTCTTTTGGCTTCTTTTTGAAGGGGTTATGTGGTCATTATTTATTTAAATCTTCTTGTTACATGTTTTTTATTATTGTTTTGAATTTTTCAGTACCATTATGTGATTAGTGTTTTGATTTTTTGAAAATTTTACAAGTTGTGCGGTACTTACATATATTTAAATATTGTTATATTAGTTTATATGTGAATATTTTTTTTGAAAAGGAATTTATATGTGAATATTATGCATTTGTTGTGTAGTAATGACATATGATAATGAATATTTAAATGTTGTGATGCAGCAAAAATAGTATGAAAGTATGTTTTTACATTATTTTTAATTATTTTTTTGAAAAAGACATTATTTTTTCATTATTAACACTTAACGGTATATATTTGTATCATTTTTCCTTTTTTACATTGTTTTTTCATTATTAACACTTAACAGTCTATTTGTATCATTTTTCCTTATTTTTCACCCAAAAACTATGACTTACACTTCAAGCACTTTAGGGCTCACGCCTCACCTCAATGAAGGCAAACCACCCCAATACTGCCTCATATTTTCTCAAGCCTTGGTAATAACCCACCTTCGATGAAGGAGCCACAAAAATAGCTTTGCAATCAAGGGAATTTTCATCCTTCATAAAATACAACAATCCAAAGTTAGATCATCATCCATCAAATTGTCATCATCCCATAACCGCTAATACACCTTCATCGAAAAGGGTCCATCACTCCACTACAAAGAGTCCAAGGATGTCAACCTTATCCGACCATCTTATAACAAGGATAGCAGATGTTGTAAGTCTTCGACTCATGCCTCTAAGAGACCTCCATCAATCATGGGAGCCCATGCCAAGGATGATTTATCCCAAAAACAAGCAAGTTGACAGAACGTATCGCCTACTAAAGCCTAAAGCATGGGAACCATATCAACAAAAGAACCTTCACCTATCTAATTGTCCTCCCATAACCAAACAATCTTGCCATTGCCCAACACAGGTTCAAAAAAAGGCAAGACTCTAGTAAAAACGAACATCAAACTCCTCTAGAAAGTGGAGAACCCTTGTGTGATTGCACTTAGGGATGAAAATGGATTTGAATTCAAATTGGATATTCAGATACCGTATTCAATTCTAGTCAAATCTAATAATTTGGATTTGGATCCAAATTCAAATAGAGAAGCTCCCAAAATTTTGAATTTGGATTTGAATCCAAATCTTATGGAAAAATTCAGATTCGGATGTCCGATTATATCCACTAGGATTCGGATTTGGATTTAAATCTAACATCACCTCCCACTTCAACATGTACCCATCATAGCTATGACTTTGCATGAAGGGAGCTATCGATTTCGTCCCTAACTGCACTCCCACGAACAAGGCACAAGAAAGATCTGTAGGAATCTATCATAATCCTTTACAACAGGCAATCACTATTTTGAAAAGACTACAATCCATTTTGCCAGCAGAGCATCATTGAAGGTTGCCAAGTTGATGACCCCTAAACCACTCTTCTTCTTAGGCCGACAAACCCCATTTCACGCCACCAACTACAACATGGTATGGCCCCTTCCAAAAAATTTCTTTCTCAAGACTTCAAGCTTACTCAAAATCTTCCTTAGAAAGTTGAAAAATAGAATATGGGAATAGCCAAAAAGGCAACCTTCAACAAAACGAACCTCCAACCTAAACAAGCAACCACTCCCAGTATTCAACCTCTTCTCCATCCACTCCACCAACGATGACTAATCAGTAGATGTGAGCCTATTCCCCTTGCGCAGGTGGCCCAAGTAGGTAAACAGCAAATGACCAAGCTAAGTATGGAAATGTTGAGAGCAGCTTCCTAATTGGTCATGTCAAAAGGAACATAAACCAACTTAGCATGATTGACCACCAGGCCAGAAATGTCACCTAAAATGCTAGACAAGGTGCAAAAATCTCTACTTGGCGTCCCCCTTCCACAAAAATAGGGTATCAATAACACAGGCATCAACAAAGTGCCACTTCCCATAAAAGAGAAACTGGAGATAAGACCACGAGCATAAGCCCTAAATGCCATGGCAACGAAAGTGTCTGCAACAATAATGACAAGTAACAGAAGCAAGCACCCTTGCCTAACACCACACTACAACTGCGTCCAATAGCCATTTGGTCTACCATTAACCAAAACTGAGAAAGACATAATAGCAATGCAACGTTTCATCCATGAAATCCAAACATCTGAGAATCATCTTCACCACAAAATTTGACACAAATAGGACCACGAGACAAAGTCATAGGCTTTAGCAAAGTCCACCTTCCACAAAAAAACCCATTCTTCCATATCAATTCGACGAACCCACCATATCATCTGCCATGACAAAGGACTCATGTATAGACTGCCCCTTAATTAAGGCCGACTGTACCAAGCTAATCAAGGATGGGAACAAGGAATGTAGCCTATTTGCAAAAATAGTGTACAAGTGAATTCCCTCACTTGGATTTAGGCTACGACCTTATGGTTGTTGTGGCTCCAAAGGAACAAAGTGGTGTTTAGGGGAAAAGACTTTAGGTGAAGAATATTGTAAGGGAGGCGACGACGTTTCAATTCCTATAGCCATTCTTTTCCCTCCAACCCCCACCACCACACACACACACACACACACACACACACACACAATAGGCTATGCAAGCTTGCACGTGAGTCAACCCTAGTTCACAGGTTGAATCATGACCCTTTGTTTCAAGCTAGTTCTAAATACCTTGGACCCTTCATGCTTCGGCAACCGTTACCTAGAACTACCATTTTTCTTACTTGAACAATACCTTTTAATGTTAGATACTAGGAAAAAAGCTAACAAGTCTATTGACCCTGTACCAGGGACAGCAAAGGAGAAACCTAGAGTAGTCCAAAGCAGCCAATCTTGGTTTCGCATTTAGAAATCTTCTTTCCCTGACCTACCCTTAAATATTTGCAAAAGCTTCCAAGCGCATAAACCTCTCAAGAACTAATTGCTAGTAGGTAAGAAATGGAAAAGTCAATGATGTCAATGTTTAGATGTGAATTAAATTTGAGACCAGATAACTTTTAGGAGGTGTTAAGTTGAAAGTAGGTATCTTGTAGACTGGTAGAATAAGTTCTGGATTAGATATGATAGATGACTTAGTGGATGAAAGTTTCAGACTTTCTTCTACTATTTAAGGTTGGGTTGTTCTTTAACTATTGTTTGGCAACATTATGAAATAAGTAGTGAATTAGAAGTAATAGGGGAGTAGAAATGTGAGACTCCTAGGTTATTTGTTCTATATTCAATGTTGAATTGTTTTACCTGGACATGGAGTACATTAGAAACCATAAGACAAGATAACCCTCTTATTTAACCATGTACGCTATAGTAGTAAACCTGAGAGGGATAACCTATGCACTATGTTGATGTGTTAGTAGAAATGCAAGACTATGTTCAATGTCGAACTGTCTTATTTGGAATCCGGAGTACATTAGAAACCACGAGATAAGATAACACTCTTACTTAACCCTTGCAAACTATAACAGTAAACCTGCAAACAGAGGGATAACCTATGCACTAACCCATGTCCCAATGCAGTCCGGGTTAATTAATTGGATATCTATTGACCGTCAATGGTCCTTTGTTTATTTCAAAAAATGAAAATTCTTTAAGAGTACATACCCTCAAAACTTCAAGAAGGAGGACTTTTCAATGTTAGCATGTGAGAAAAGACAAAAGCAAGGGTCTAAAAACCATCGGCATAATGATGACATGACCAACTGACAGCCTCCAAATCTGAAGAATAGCAAATAACTGCAGGAAAGGATTAATTTAAATTTCCCTGGATGACCCTGTCCTTCCAAAAAAAGAGAAATTCATGTCAGTGCAAGGCCTCAAAGTGAAGAAGAGAACCACTTTCCCCATAACCATGGGAACCCCTTTCCAAAGTCATTAGGCTCCTTTCAACTGAAGCATGCTTAACCCAGTTGAAGTCCCTTCCAGAACTTCAAACACCTCATTTGAATAACATTTCAAAGTCCCAAAATACAGGCTACATGCCTTGCAAGGGGAACATGATTAGTTGTCCTCAAACATGTTATAGGGCCTTCAAAAAGGGTCTGACCTCACAGATTTTGTGAAAATTTAACAATATATCTCATGGCTGCTTTTTTCAAAAAAAGACCAAGGGAATAAAATAATGAATGGCAGGTAAACGCAGGTGCGAGTATACCTCAATCTGCCGGAGCTTGGCTTCAAAAAGCCTCTCTCTGTCTTCATCCTGGTAAACAGGCAGTGATGAACTTATCCAATTACCAAAGTTTTCTAGGTTTTATGCATGCGCATTTGGAGAAGTTACAGAGACATTAATTTTCTTGCCTTAAGACTCTGCCCATCTGGAGCAGGATGGGCAAGAATAAAAACACGATCAATGAGCACGATAACAGGCTCTTTACCAAGGCTTTTCCATGGAACCTGTAATCCAAGGTTATTCTTCAAATTAGGCATGGCAATGGAAGAAACTAGAAGATCGCCTGAGAAAATGAAATCCCAAGCCAGGCAGAATATGAACATACAGACATATGGACAAAAGCGAAAACCACTGAGGGGTAATCCAGTGATTTTAATTAGAGCTATAAATAATATATGATATTTGGGGATTCAGAGTAACTTACATGAGAAAGAAATGTTCAAATTTTGTTTGAATCAGACTTTTATCCGCTTAATCAAGAGAGTAAATTTTTTTATAACATCTAGACCACTGAAAATTGGACACTTTCGATGGCGGGGGTATGAATAAGAGATGGAGTTGAAATTTATATAATTCTTACTTTTATTGGGATATTCAAATCCTGGAAGTGCAAAACAGATATGTAAATTATAATGACATGAGAAAGCTTCGAGAATACCCACTTGGTTACCCCTTGCAGGCATACCATTTTTCCCTATACATGCATATTCATAAAGATACAGCTATAGATATACATGCAGAAGATATAAAACAGGACAGGTTGTAAGCAGTTAATTTCCCTTCAAAACACCGAGCATGCAATACCTGTTAACCAAAAGGTCCACACAAAAGAAACAGATACCAGACTGGGACATAACCATGAAAGACAAGCTCTCCAAGCCACTACAATAACTACTGAAGGAATTCAACTTATCTTCAATGACATAATTTACTCTCATTAAATAGCAAATCAAACAACAAATTTAAGCCCTCTCACAAAGCTCAAAATCTGAGTTATTGCATGAAATGAATATAGACACCAAGAAGCACACTACCTTCAAAGTTATTGTACCAATGAAACCTGCAGTTACCGTAACTGGCAACTTCAATGAATTCAATGCCTCGGCCTTTAATTTCAGGTCCTTAAGAACAACATCGCCTAAGAAAACCAAACTTTAGAACAAGATATTTGAACAGAAAAGAAGATTCAAGTGTAAAATGATTGGTGCACTTTTGACTGTCAAGATAGATGACAAAGAAGCTTCAAAGGCATCCTTATAAATAATAACAAGCAAATAATAAGAAAAAGGGCCATGTCAAACTGAAATACTTATGGTACATATGGTACAAGATGATGACTTGATTACTAAGAAAACCTAAGCCTCTATTTATAGAGGCTAAGGGCAAATTATATACAAGTCCTCACAACTATAATACAATAAAAATCAAGCAGAAGCTAAAAATAAAAGATAAGAAAAATAGAGAAAACTCTCAACACTCCCCCTTAAGCTAGAGCACAGATATCTATCATACTCAACTTAAAACAACACTACGCAAACAAGCTGCAAGGGAGTGCCTTAGTAAACATATTCGCATCTCACCTCCATGGGATTAGACACAAAAACATGTAGATCCATAAGGATTGATCGGATCCACATCAACTCCATGTTGACTTGTGCCATAGCCTTGTACTCAGACTCTGCACTTGACCTTGCAACTACGATCTGCTTCTTGTTATGCCATGTAACCAAATTTCCTCCAATGAATGTACAAAACCCAATAGTGGAATTCCTATCTTTCGATCACCTAGCATACTCTGGATCGATGTATGCCATCACACCCAAGGAACTACCTCTAGTAAATAGCAACCCTTCTCCTAGGTTACCTTTAGCATAATCTGCAATCATTACAAGATCATAATTGTTGCATCACAATGAACTTTCCTCAGCTTGTCCATGAACCGAATCACATTGCTAACTACGAGGCTGATGTCTAGTCATGCAACAGTGATAAATAACAACTTTTCCACAAGACACCTAAATTTCCTAGCATCCACTAGAGCCGAATCATCCTCACACAAGTGCATGTTCGGGTCCATAGAAATGGAGGTGGGCTTGGCACCAACATGCCTATCTGCTGAAGTAGGTCCATCACATACTTCTGCTGTGAGATAGCAACACCTCTTGCATTGCAAGCGACTTCAATACCAAGGAAATATCGAAGCAAGCCTAAATCATTCACAGGGAAATGTTTTATAAGAAACTCCTTGGTGATGGTGATACCATTGATGTCATCTCCAGTCAATATAATGTCATACACATAGATTAACATCACGACTCTCCCTCTTTCTATATTCTTCACAAATAAGGAGTGATCTGCAGTAGACCTTTTGAAGCCAATGCCCTCAATAACTTCAGATAATTTCCGGAACCATGCACAAGAGCTCTGCTTAAGTCCATAAATCACTTTATGTAGCTTACAGGCCCTAGAACACTCCTCAACCTCCAAAGTGAGGGGCTACTGCATATATACTTCCTCCTAAAGATTACCATAGAGGAACACATTTTTGACATCTAACTAATGAAGCTGCCAATCCAAATGAACTGCTACCGAACTAAGAATTCAAGCAATAAGGAGTCATGCAATAGGGGAGAAAGGATCGAAATAATTGACACCTTGAGTCTGTGTGTACCCTTTTACCACCAGCCTAATTATGTATCATTCCACAGACCCATCTAGTAAATTTCTGACTGTCAAGACCCACTTACATCCTACGATGGTAGCACCAAATAGTGGATCAACAAGACTCCAAGTCCCACATGAGATCAAGGCAAACATCTCATCTTCCATGGCCTGTCTCCATTTATGATCACTTAATGCCTGCTAATGTGTGGCAGGTATCTGCACACTGGAGAGAGTCATGGCAAACTTCCTATAGTGACGAGACAAGCCAACCATAAACACATGCTTGGATACAGGGTGAATAGTACAAGATTGCAAGTTTCGATCCCCTTTCGTAAGGTAATCAGAGGATCAAGATCTACTTCCATTTCATCTACAGATCCATCTATCTCATCGAGCTCAAATGGTTGGGAGTTAACCCAAGGCAGTTGCTAATACATCAAAACTAGAAGGGGCATTAGTACTATGAGGAGGAGGTATTACCTTAGGAGCTGATAATGGCTCTAGCATAGGATAAGGGGGATCAGGCACAGGCCGACGAGTATAAACCAATCTAAACCACCTAACCTAGGAGTCGAAATAGATATGGCAAACTTGTGCTCAGTAATAGGAGTAATAATACGCGTACCTACCAAGGAATAGTAGGGAATAGACTCAAAGAATGACAGGATGCCAACAAGATCATAATGACATCTACCAACAGGATAATAGCATCTATATCCCTTCTTGATCCCCCTTCATGATCCTAGAATACCCTACAACGATGAATTTGACAACCCTAGGTGACAACTTATCCCTATTGGAACTAAACCAACGTTCAAGATGCCGACGGCATGCCGTCAATACCGAGGGTTTTGGGCGAAGAGCCATATTGACATGCAAAAGATGTTGATATGCAGGTGTGCCGACGATATATTGATCATATCGACACCTATGTTGATTGTATCAATGCTTGTCATAACCATATTGATGCACGTGCCAACCATATCGATCGTGTTACTATTGCTACTTTTGTTGTAAAAATCGACCAAGTCGGCCGAGTAGTCGACCGACTACCCTTAGTCGATCCCCTAACCGACTAAATAACCCATACTTGGGCACAGTCGGCAGGCCCGACTACTCAGATGAGTAATCAATCTACTCGACAAACTATGCGCCCAATTTCTCCATAGAGAGTTGACTTATGATTTTATTCTCTTGCTCGACTGCTTCAGCACTTTGAACTTGTGCTTTTCTTTCGTTGGACTTATGATTTGTAGCTTGTTTTCAAAATTTTGAGCTTGAAAATTATTTACTTTTATGTAATGGTTTATTGTACTTGTTATCTTTATTTATTTATTTATTTAAATAGTTAAAAAATACCCGATCAAGTACTCCCCGACTACTCCCCCACATACTGTATACTCCTTAGTCAGTGACTTAACCAACTGAATACCGACTACCGACTTTTACAACACTAGCTATTGCTCCTGTGTATTGCTATTGCTGCTCCACAACTACTAGCAGTACCCTCACTATGAATGCCATTTGAAGCCAGAAGCCCTTTGACATGCAGCATCAATACGTGTCTAGACAAGGTGATACACACCTCCCTCTTCATGTCCGCCACAAATCGTCCTCTCCGTCAACTTGTCCTAAAAGATGCAACCAACATCATCAAATATAGCTCTACAATTAAGCTGCTTGGTGATCTTGCTTACAGATAAAAGATTCATAGAGAAATCAAAAACAAAAAACACATCAAGCAAACGCATGGTAGGGGTAACCAACACCTCCCCCTGACCAACGATCTGAGCATGCCTGCCATCTGCCACATGTATAGTCCTTCCCTATGGCACAGTCTATAATCTCCCACAACATCCATATTCACCAGTCAAATGATGTGAACATTCTGAAGCATCAGAGTCCAGTAACCAAGGCATATCTGTACCTGACGAAGAGGCGAAAGCAGCGATCTCAGTGGTGATAGTTGCCTCCTGAGTGAGCTATGAAAGGCGTTGAACCACAAGATCATAGTCAGTACGAGAAACCATGTCAGACTACTCAAAAGAAATCACGGAGGCCTAATTGGCAACAGTTAGCCTCTCATGCTTGGCCCAGCAAGAGGTCTCAACATGCCCAACCTTCCCACAGAAGGAGCAAGTGGTACGAGTCCTCCCAGACATACCACGTCCTCTTCCCCAATCTCGTGTGGACGAGGCACCTCTACCTCCACGCCTAGTAATAACAGCCATAGCAAATGCCTGTTCAGTGCTCTCTCCAATCTGAAGCTGAGGCAGTACAAGACTACTCATACGACTATAAAGCTCCCCCAAGGTAGGGAGCTCAAACAAAGTAAGTATCTATGAACGAGCAGCAACATAGTCCAGGCCCAGTCCAGATAGGAAGAGGTGAACAGCAAACTTTGCAGTGATCTCTCTATGTAGAGCAAGTACACACCAACTGACAGGCATTATATTTCTCCAAGAGCCCTTTCAAGGCTGAATAATACTGAGAAAGAGAACGGCCTTCCTGTTTCAACTCAAATAACTCATGGTGTATCAGGAATACCATGGAGGAATTTTTCTCATGAGAATAGGTGTCTCTAAGACTATCCCACATCTGCTTGGCGGTCTTGCAATACATGATCTCATCTCTAATGCAAGGAATAATGCTATTCATCAACCAAGTACAGACCATAGCATTACCCTTCTTCCAAGAGGTGTTCTTCCCTGTCTTATCCATAGGCTCTGGGTTGAGTAAAATATATTCCTTATCATGCCCCTCAACTGTCATAAGGAATGTTTGAGACCATCTAAGACAATTAGTCTCATCCAGTCAGACTATAGGCCCGAAAAACGAACTCTTGTAAGTCACATTCTTTGATGTGGCACCCGAAATCACCTATGATTCTGAAAGCAACGCCATCACAAGCCTCTAGACAGGAATAATGCCACAAAACAAGATCTGAAATAAATTTCAAATCATAACCAATAGTAAGAACCCAAGATCAGTAGATGAACATGGGTTCTTAGGTACTAGACACCGCAAAAAACCACATTCCGATCTCCAACAACCCCTACACTATTAGATCATCGTTGCAAGAGTCAAGATCAACTCACGAACGACGTGCAGAGACCATAGGAAGACCACCTCCCCTCTACCCAACCACTAGCGAGGCCCTGGGAGGCGGAGCAAAGCCCTAAGCAGCGGAGTAAGGACCTGGAGGCGACGCTAGGGCAACCTATAGGCGGCACAAGGGGCTGCGCGGTGGCGCTGGGCACTATAAGCAGTGAAAGGGCAGTGCTACAGGCGGTTGTTGGGTGTTGAGAGGCTCTAAGGGGGCTACAAACCACCTCCAGGCGCTAAGAGAGCGACACTGCTGGTGAATCAACCGTCGTCGGTGGCTATTACGATCGCCAATGGCTACAGTCGCCACCAATGGCAATGGTGGCCACCGGTGAAGGAAGAAGGGAATCTAGGGTTTAGATGGGGTTTTTGGGGGCTAAGTATTTAGTAGATCAGAACCTGGCCTAAGACCAAGCTCTGATACCAAGTGGGATAAAATGAAGCATCTTATTCTTCTAATAAACCCTACACCTCTTTACATTGTGAAGAGGTGAGGAAAAATTACACAACATCCTGATAATAAATAGAAAATAATAAAAAGCACAGAACAAGATAGCAAAAGCAAATAACTAAAGGAGTATGAAAGCCAACAAAATCCTTACCGGATATTCTATCTCTTAATTGTAGAAAACATTACACTTGTACCCCTTCTTTACTTCCAATCTTTAATCTTTAACTCTTGTTTTTCATTAAATCAACTATATATACAACTGAAATTGCAACTCACCACATCAGTACCCTAAATCCCCTGCTTGTACACTCTCTCCCCCCTTCCTTAGATCTTCATCTTACCCTCCCATGATAGCCCCCTATTCCCTCTGCAACCACCATCATATCTCATTTTTTCTCACACTTGCTCCCTTCCTCTTCCCCACTTTGACCACAAACATTTTCTCCATTGTCAAGACTCCTCAATGCCATCTCCCAAGGCCATGATCCCCATCTAAATCGCCACCTTCCACACCACTAAAATACACCACCTCTTGTGTATCTCATCTCATGTGGAAACATCGATACCAGAGAGATGGACCACACAAGTTTCTTGATTGTGTACGTATTCAAGCACATTTGAAAAATTATCTTTCCCATATCCTGTATTTTAATACTAAAATCAAGCATTTCATTCTTTTGATATTACTACATGTTACCTGTATTATATACAATGTGCCGTTGTCATATTTCTTCCACGCCCTTGCTAGTTTAGGGAGTCCATTCTTGAACGCCTCTATGTTACATGTGAATCCCAAACTTAATGGAACCCTTATTTACAAATTTTAATTGTTCGTTGGAATTGTGAACATGATATGAAATGTGGACTGTCTATTCAGGAAACTGTGATAATATGTGAGAAAGATGAGGTTGATAAAGATAGAATGACTGCAAATCAGTGATAATTGTGGAAGTGACAAATGAGAGACCTCCATTTAATTTGTTGACTATGCATATAGCTAATAGTACCCAAAAAAAAAAAATTATGAGAGCTAATACTACCACAATTAAAGTGCCATCTATTCTCTGATAATTAGCACTCGTATCTGCAAACTATCTGCTGTTAACATGAACAGAGTCCTCTTAAAAACACAAGTATACTTAAAAGAGCCACATGCCTCTTTGAAATTCCAATCACCAATGTTTAGCATCTCTGTGATGGCTTAGAGTTTTTTTTTTTTCCTGAAAAGCCAAAGGGTGGTTATCCAAATGATAACCACCCAAAATCATTCCATTCCAAAAAGGCGGATTACATCAAATATTACAAAATAGATCTCCAGAACACCACCTGAGAGGAAATCGAAGAAATAAAATTCTCAATAAGGCCTCTCTCCCCTAAAAAGCACCACATTCCTCACCAGCCAAACACCAAACAAGACCGCCAAAACCTTGGCCCTATCCTTCTTGAATCTAAATGTGATCCCTCCGCCATATAAATCACCTCTACGGAATGAGGACCAGAATGCAACCTCATCTCGATGGACGATCCAGTCGATCCCCATCCTTTACCAAACCTGTACCACAAAAGGACACTAGAAGAAGAGGTGTTGAATGTCCTCATCGGCTCCTCACAGGTCATCTATCTGGTTCCATCTCGCTCTCCATCGTTTCGTCATGATTCTCTTCCTTCTCACCAACCAGACAAAGATTTTCACCTTCAAAGGGCACTCCACCGTCCAAAGCAACCTGCAATCCCGCAAGAAGTCGACGTCGGAGCTGACTGTGTCACTCCCCAATCTGCGAAAGACCTTTACCACCGAAAAATCTCCTTCCGAGGAGAAAGCATCAAGGCCATCCTCTGGTGCCTAACCTTCCAGCTCTTGCAACATCCGCTGGAACTCCTCACATTTCTAGTCTAAGAGCCCCCCCTAAAAGCAGGACACCAAACTCCATCCCAACAACTTCCTACCATGGAAGATGGGTCCACAACACTCCCAAATAGGCGGGAGAATCTGTCGCTAAGGGTACAGCCAACCCCCTGCCAGTCGTCCTACTAGAAACGAAAAGCATCCCCCTCCCCGAACGTGGGAGAGAAGAAACTACGCACCTTCCTTGCCACTATCGCCAAACCCCTGAGAAAGTGAGAGGCTCCTGAAGGAGGGGAAACCAACAGCCCCCATGACAAAAAGGGGTCGTAACATCACCGCATAACATCACCGAAAAGCCCCTGCACCTGTCCCACCAACCTGGCAATCCACTTCGTGAGGAGGCTGATGTTCACCTTAACCACATCCCTAACCCCCAAACTCCCTTCCTGTACTAGTCTACACACCACCGCCCAGACCACTAACCTCGATCCCCTACCTGTCAACCCCACATTAGCCCAGAAGAAAGCCCTCATCAGTCCTAAAATCTTCTTATCAATTTGGCGCAATAATCTGAAGATCGAGAGGAAATACGACGACATGGATGCTAGAACCGCCTTCACCAAGGTCAGTCTTCCCCCTCTAGATAGGAGCCTGGAAGACCACCCCACCAACCTCCCATCCATCCTCTCCAACAGAGGAAGCCAATCCTGCACCCTAAGATGCCGATCTGATAAAGGAAGTCCCAAATATACCAATGACAAGGATCCCAAATTTATCCCCAAGGCATCGCCCACCCTCTCTACCTCTGCGACCGACAAGGTAAACGGGACAAAAGTTGACTTCTGATAATTTTATCTGCAGCCCCAACGCCTTGCCAAAGAGCTCCAAAAGGATTCTCATCCTTCCAACCTCCAGATCTGTCCCCTCAACCAGAAATAGTTATCGTCAGCATACTGCAGGACCGCTGTCTCCCTGTCCTCACCAACCATAAAGCCTCTTATCAGACCCCTATCACAGTCCCTATGCGCAATTCATACCAAAGCATCTGCCGCAAGTACAAACAACATAGGTGCTAGTGGGCAGCCCTGTCTGACCCCCCCTCCTAGGCTGTATCCATTCTCCTGCCAAGTTCTCATTGATCAGGACTAAAAAGGATGTCAGTCGTCACACACCTCTTCATCCAATCAATCCAGACCGCGGGAAAACCACTTCTCAACAAGGAAGCCCATAGAAAATCCCACTGTACCGAGTCATATGCATTGCTGAAGTTCACCTTCCACAGAAAAGCATGTCTCTTCTCCCTCCTCCAAGTGGCCAAAGCCTCCAATGCAACCACAAAACCATCTAAGATTCCTCTCCCTGGAATGAAGGCTGTCTGTATCGTGGATATCAGGTCACCAAGAAGATCCTTGAGCCTATTGGCCAAGACCTTAGCAACAATAAGATATACAGCATTTGATGATGCAATCGGTCTGAAATCCTGGATCACCTTTGCTCCTTCCTTCTTAGGTAGCAAAAATAAATAATACCTATTTGTTCAACAATAAGGCTTGGAGTTTGTTTACTGGCCATTAACAATGATATGAGATTCTATGATTTTCCATTTCGCTAGGCTGATCTGCTTTTCTCTCTCGATAAGGATCAAAAGGATCTAAATCCGATGGTTTAGGTTTTTCCATTTAAATAGGTTGATCCACCTTTTTCTCTAGATCAGGATTAGAAGGATCCAAATCCAACAGTTTTTGCATTTCAATAGGTTGATCCACCTTTTACACTGGATCAAAATGATACAAATCCAATGGTTTATCCATTTCAATAGGTTGATCCACTTTTTTCTCAGGATCAAAAGATCCAAATCCAATGGATTTTCCATTTCAATAGGCTGATCCACTTTTTTCTCTAGATTAGGACCACATGGATCCAAATCATGGTGATATTAAATCCTGCCAAGATTCTTGGAAAGCAGCAAAGCAGGTAGCCAATACTTTGGATATGATAGCTTCCCCATCTTCAGACACTATACATTAGGCAAACATCCACCCAATCATGGTAAGTTGTATGTGACACTCCTGGATTATTGTTAGTCACAAGAAATGGTTTCATAAAAAGACAGAATTCTAAATGCCATCTAAGATTTTGTAAATAATGAGATTAAAATATGTATATTATTACACATTTAGGGTAATTCTAGTTCAGTTTAGTTCTTTCAAATCTTTGTTAAAGTATTTGCGTACTTGAATTTTTTGAAAGGGTATTTGCATACTTGAATTCCATAATGCCTTTCCTCTCCACCTCACTAGGTTGTTGGATCATGAATTCTTTTGACGGGAGGGAACAGCCAGTTGTAGACGTGACACCACATAACAAGGCAGCTTACACTGAGGTGCTATAGGATGGTACAGGTCTACCATGCCCAACCCATAACTAGGTAAGTGGATTTTGTAGTAGAAGTATTCGTATCAATCATTTATTCCTAGACATTGCAGTGCATTTAAGTTACATGTTACCCAATTCACTGGTGTAATTCCAACTTATTCTAGACCACATATTTCTATACCTTATTTTGTGATCATTTACATTTCAAGTTTTTTTTTGAAAAGATTTCAAGTTTTATTGTTGCTAATTGCTATCATGAGATTGCCCCAAATATGTAACATTTTCCTTTCCTGAAATTATAAGGATGGGTTAATAAGGGATGATAAATTCCTGGCAAATGTGTAATATTGTTGAGTCTCTTCTTTTCAAAAAAGAAAAAAAAATGTTGAGTCTCTTGACATGGTTTGTAATGCTTTTTTGAAAAGAAAAGTGCTACTGGAGCTCAATAGCCATTCCCTCAATTACCAAAACAACAGATAGAGATTACAAATACTACAATCAGCATGTCTTGTAATTTCCCCCTCTCCTATACTCCAAGTAACCTTTTCATGTACGCCAAGCAACTTGGTGGCCATTAATAAAAACCCTAGACCTCCTCTCATCATTGAGAAGCCATCCAAGGCACAAACATAGGAAGGTATACCATCATTATGAACTATGTTAACAATTCTTGTGTTCTCCTTGATTGTTTTGTGGGTTTTTTTAAAAAAAGAGACTGTTTTGCATTTTGTGGTTTTATAATGTGCACTTAGCAACAATAGGAGTATGTGCTTGAATGTATGGAGGTATGCATAAATTACGTTACCCCCTGCATGAGTGACTACGTGAGTTTAATCATGAAGTTTAATATGTAAACCACCTTTAAGAAAAGGTGTTCTTCCAGCATGATGTTAATGCAGATTTGACCTTAGGACCCATGAGATCCATCATTTTCCAGAGTTGTACGAGTGCATGAACCTAGAATTATAGGCATGGTAGGCACAGTGAAATTGGAGACAACTAGCATCACGGATAAGGAAGATGTCGAGAATGTGTTACAATAACATACATCCCAAATATCGAGCACAACATAATATTACCTGAAACGAGAGATCAACATAAAAACTTCAAAAGCTAGACAGAAATAACAAGAGAAACCTTTCCAAACACTGATTCGCAAGGCTTCACTTGAAAGGCCATGAACATATTCTCCCAAGTACTTCCGGAGCAAATGCAAAACCTGTAAAAGGAACACGACCAGTAGAATTTTCAAAAAGCGTAACAAATTTCGTGAGAATCAATTCCAAACAATCTATACATGTCTAATGCCAGGTCAAGACTCGGAAGTGTATTAAGCATGATTACGCTTCATAACTTCACTAACATGACCCCCATGAATGAAAAAAATGAGGAAATAGCCAGAGTAGGAGATTTACATATTTTTCTTTTAGGAACGGGTCACAACCAGCTTGTCAAAACAAGCAAAATCAATAGCTATGTACAGATGAGCTCGATGTTTCACAATCAACCCAATGCCCAATGGAATAGCCTCAGACAAGATTAAGCAGAGGAAGGGAAAATCACTTTAAAAAAAAGAAACAAGAAAGAAAAGCTAATGCAACAATAAGCAGTGCCAAATTCACAAAGTCATAATGACTCACAAGTTTACGTATATTTCTTTACTATAATAGATATATCAGGACACTCTTTAATTTTTTTAAGTTTGTGTTTCTTCTTCTACCTTCTCCTTACTGGCTATCTTCCTCCTTATCCATGTCATACAACAAGAAAGACTTTTCCCACATTTTAAGTGGGATAAACTACATGGGTTCTTTGCCTCCATTCACAACCATTATAGGTTATTCTACGACTTTAATCCAAAAAAACCAATATCATGTCTGACAATTCCCTTCGAACACTTCTTCCAGTCTTTCCATACCCCTCTTCTCAGGTTTAACATCCAATTTTGCCCATTTCTAAACCAGTGCATCAAAATGTCTTCTTTCAAGATGTCCAAATCAACTCAAATGAGTCCCATTACTCCATCCCCGATTGGTGCCACATTTACCTTTTCCCAAATAACCTCTTCATGAATCCAATCTTTATGTGACCATATATCTACCTCAACATCTTTATTTCATCATATACTTACAATTGATAATTCAATATTATCAATTACCAACTCGTCCATTACCCTATTACCAAAATGAAGAGGCAAGGACTGAAAGTTGAACCTCCTAGGTGCAAACCGATGTCAAGTTCAATTAAATCTATCAACCCAGTCTAATTATTTACATGAGCTATGAATCCATCTTGCGTGTCCTTTATAAGGTTAAACACAATCTATCAGCCACATCTAGTTATTTACATGTGATATGAACCCATCTTACATATCTTTATAAGGTTAAAATACAAAACCGGTACCCCTCACCATTCAAATATTCATCAATATATCCCTTTCAAGGGTATTATGAAGTTGTATTATGAATATTATTAAGTTGTATTAGGTAAATGAATTTTATCTGTTTATTCCATTTCATTGCACTGTAGAAATACTTCATCCTTTCCCTTTGCAAAAAAAGAACACTTCATCCTTTCATTTTGTCTTGGTGAGGAACATTCTTTTCTTTTGAAAAGCCTTGGTGACGAGCATTCTAATCGCTAGTGATTGCTAGGGATCATGCTCTTGTGCTTTTCCCCTCATTGTTGAGGGCTATCCATGTAATCCTTGTGCTTGTGACCAAGACTTTGTGTAGAATCTTACTATATGTGGATCATATTAGTTTGAATGAGTAAATATGGAGAAATAAGGGAAAAAAACTCTCCATGCCACCTACTCCTTGCAGGGCCCTCCATTAAGGTCCCATCACCTCCCTCCCCACTTCCACATCCTACTTCCTTCACATGCCTCAGTAGCCCCTCCAGGTACCTTCAAATACCTCACCAACATCAACTGAGAAGGCTCTTCCTCATTGCCGACATTCTTTCTATTCAAGATCGAGGGCTTTGAAGCCCTAACTCAACTCAGAGAACCCTAACTTAATTCTTCACTCTCAACAACCACAAAAATAAAGCAACAATGGCACATAATAGCCACGAGTTTCAAATAATACAGCCATGGAGTGGGACTCAAGTGTGAAAACCCATATATTCACTGTCGAGTTATTTTTGTATGCCTTTTTTAGTGTTATAGTATGTGAGGAGTATACTTGTAACTCTACCCTTTGATTGCCTCTATATATAAAGGTACCTAGGGTTTTCTAATAGAAGTTTTGCACATTTCAACCTAACATGATATCAGAGCAGTGACCCTAAACCAGGATTCTGGTATCCCACCGGAAAATTAGCCTCCTCTCCTCTCCACCCAACCCTAAGGAGCCGACCGGCTCTCCTTGTCGCTGTCGACCTCCTTCCTATCGCCGCCAACCCCTCTAACCAGCAGTAAGACCTGCCACCGCCAGTCAGGAGGGTTGCCAACCCCCTTGGCTACGTGCTACCCCGTCATGGTGAAAGGCACAACACCGCCTCCCCTGCTCGCCGCCAACCACCTGATCGCCACAGCAACGCCAAGTGCCGCCTCCCTCAGATCTGCAATGGCATGAGAGGTGCAGCTCTGCCTCCTCTGCTCGGCGCTAGTCACAGCAGCATCGAGCACCGCCTCCCAATGCCGAGCGCCACCTCCTTTCGGATCTGGGGCTATCTGCCTCAGGCTCCTAGTGAGGAGTAGCGGCTAGGAGGCATCTCCACTCTCTTCTCCAAGCATACAATGGTTCAGAAGAAGGAACAACCCCTTTAGGGTCTTATATAGCCCCAAAGGTGGTTGTTATGATCAGAAAACATCTCTATTCTCTGTTTTGTTAACGTTTTCAGATCGATATACGGTATGATTTCATGCTGCAGTATTTCCTCTTTGGTGTTTCCCGCATATCGGATGATATGGAAGACAAGAAGAGTTCCCCGAGCGACTTAGGAGGGAAGATATCTACTCCAAGCGCATCCTCTTTCATGCAGGGAGCTTCTATCAAGTTGGATGGAATCAACTTTCTCCTCTGGTCTACCGTTTTCCCTATTTGTAGGGTCACATCGAAAGAAATATATTCTGACAAAAGATGAACCAACCGCCAAGTCTGATGACTAGGAAGCAAACAATGATTGGGTAACGACTTATATGTTGAATAGCATGAAGGAGCCTACTACCAAACAAGTCATGTCATACACGTCTGCAAAGAAGATGTGAGAGGTTCTTCATGAGATACACTCTCATAAGAGCAACATCAGCCGCCTCTACAGGGTGATTGAGGAGTTACATTCCCTTCGGAAGGGAACTATGTCCCTTGCCGAATATTATGGCTCTATGAAGAACCTCTAGGATGAGTAGGATACTTATCAGCCGATCTCCACAAATGTCACTGTTATCGTAAAGCAACATGAGGCCTTCCACTCTGTTAAGTCGCTTACAGATCTTAGTCCTAAGTTCAAGTCTGTTAAGGATCAGCTTATAACACTTAAAGAGATCCTTACACCTGTGCAGATCTATGCTCGCTTGTCTAGACTTGAGATCTCTGACCTTGTCTCAATCCCTGATTCCTCAACCATGGAAGCTACTGGGCGTGGCAAGGGAACCTCAAGAGGCAAGGGGAGAGGACGTGGAGCGAGAACAGGAGGTCGTGGCAGAGGATATGGTTTGTTCTGTGATCATTGTCACAAGACAAATCACACTGTTGACAGGTGCTGGAAAAAGCACGGGTTTCCTCAAGGCCATCAGGCCAATCAGGTTACTAATGGTGGAGACGAAAGTCTGCATTATCAGGAGGAAGAGCAAGGCAATCCTTAGGTCACTATCTCTAAGGAGGACTATGACAGACTTGTTTCTACTCAAACTACTTCCATTGAATGCGCTTCTGTGACTCAAAGGACAGGTATTGCTGCTTGCGCCAGAGGTATTCGTAAGCCATCTTAACTTGCAAACTCAAGTGCATCTTCCTACATAACAGGAGATGTTACTCTTTTTACTTCTCTTAGACCACAGACTACTCCAGTACATGTCAGAGTAGCTGATGGTGCATTGTCCACCATGACAAGCTTAGGTGACATTTCTCTATCCACTACGTTACTTCTTTCTAATGTCATGCATGTGCCAAAATTTACCCTAAATTTAATATCTATTAGCCAGATAACTAAGACATTGAATTGCAGAGCTATTTTCCATGACCATTTTTTCTTCCTAGGACCTCCAGACGATGAAGCAGATTGGTAGACTTAAGCAGAACGGCCTCTACTATCTTGACCTTCCACCAAAGCCATTCCATAGTTGTTGCCTCCTCCACTTCTGCTTTACAGTGGCATTTGAGATTGGGAAATCCTAGTGTATCTGTCCTTCGTCGTCAGTTTCCTGATATGTAATTTCTAAATTCTTTTACTTGCGATGCTTGTCAACTTAGCAAGCATCATAGAATTTCATTTTCTAGTAGTAATAAAAGAACTCAGTCTATTTTTTCTTTTGTTCATACTAATTTGTAGGGCCCATATCGGGTCACAAGTCTTAGGGGTTTTCGATATTTTCTCGTTCTTGTGGATGATTGTACCCATGTCTGTTGGGTCTTTATAATGAAAGAAAAACCCGAAACTCCTGTACTAAGTAAAAATTTTGTCAATGAAATAAAGACTTAGTTTCCTACTACTATTCGTATGTTTCGAACTGAAAATGGACTTGAGTTTGTGAACTCTACTTTGACTCAGTTTTTTCAGTCCCATGATATTATACAACAGACATCTTGTGTTCATACAACCCAATAGAATGAGGTGGCTAAATGCAAGTTGAGACATCTTCTTGACGTTGCCCGCACTACTATGTTTCAAATGCATGTTTCTACTACCTTCTAGTCTGAAGTTGTGCTTATGACTGCTTTTTTTATTAATCAGGTGTTGTTATCTGTGCTTGGTGGGAGAATTCCCCACTCTATTTTACTTTCTAATCAAGAGTTGTTTTCGTTACCTCCTAAGGTGTTTGGCTGTGTGTACTTTGTTCATTTATTTAAAGTGGACAAGCATGCTCCTAAATTTGTCAATTGTGTTTTTGTTGGTTACTCTAGAATCCAAAAGGGATATAGAGATTTTAATCCTCTCTCACATCGGCTTTATGTTAGTAAGGATGTGACCTTTTTTGAGGATATTCCCTATTACTCTACTACAGGACAATCTCTCAGTGTCGCAAGATGTTCCATTACCTATGCCTATTACTGCACTACCAGGTCCCTCTGAGCCACCTCCACCTAATGATGTCTCTCCTATTGCCTATCCTAGACATCCCAAGGTGTTACGAACATGCGGCTTCAGACGTCTTTTAAGACGTCTGGGAGGTGGCCCAGACGTCGGACCAGACGTCTGGGATTCGGTTACGGCAGCACGCGCGGTCGCGTCTGCGCGCCTGCGCGCGCAGACTTGCGGGTGCCCTTTTTCCCTCTCCTCCGCAGGCGCTACCCCCTGTCCCGCTCACTCTCTCCTCCTCGCGAGGCTTTAAAAAGCCTCTCCCTCACTCTCACCACCTCCGCTTCTCCTTCTTCTTCCAGCGAGTGCGAGCTCGAGCGAGCGGCAGCGGTGGCAACCGCGGCGAGTGCGGGAGGAGGTGCTACGCAAGAAGAGGAGGCGCTCAGCCGTGAGGGCGAGCTTGCCGGGGCTGCTAGGGCCGGCCGGCGGGGAGAGCAGCAGACGCGGGGTGACGCGGGAGGCCTGCTGCAGCTCAAGCAGCAGGCGGACGAAACGCGACGCGACCGTGCATCGCGGGCGGAGGGCGAGTTGCGCTCTGATTCTGGAAGTTTTTCCAGAATCAGACGTCTAGGATTCCAACCAGACGACGGGGAAGACGTCTGGAGGACTGTCCAGACGTCTGGTAAGTAAGTTATTTTTTCGTACCTTCTTCCTTTCCTTCGACCGTCCGTATTGAGCACGAGAATGGGTACACGCAGGTTCTGAGATTCGCATCCAACGCAAATCAAACGTCTGGCTGAAGTGCCAGACGACTGAAGCGACTTCCAAACGTCCGGGGTGACCATCGGACGTCTGGGAACTAGGCCAGACGCCCCCGCAGGCTTCTGGACATCTGAGAGACCACGCAGAGCAAAGGTAACCTCTGATCCACTTTTCAAGACGTCTGGAAGAGGTTCCAGACATCTGATTTTACACTGTTTCGTCGTTTTCGACCCGTTTAGGACCCGTTCGGAGTCCATTTTCCGCGTTTCGAGTTGCGTGCTTCTCGAAATTTAATCCTCTACCCGTCTACAGTAGCTATATACTGTTTTGATAAACTCCTTGTGTTTGATCCTTGTGATAGGATCCCGTTCCGTTGCAGTCTCAGGGGTTGCGGAGGCACGCGGGATTCCCGACCACGCCCCCAGTACTCCTGTTGTAACCGGTAGAGTGGCTTTTAAGTTTACTAGTATAATCTGTTAAATTATGGAACCATAAATAGAACCTAGGACATTACATGAATCCTAGGAATGAGAAATAGATTGGATGATAGATCCTAGGTGTTGCATGAATCCTAGAGCTGGAAAACTAGATTGTATGATAGATCCTAGAATATGGCATGAATCCTAGGACGGAAAAACTAGTGGAATGTATGAATACTGCAGTCTTGGAAAATGTGGAAAGGAAATAATAGCTACCTGTAAATTGGTTTAACAGCTTCCTGTTATGAATAAATGAGCATGTCTGAGAATATGGGATGTATGGACGTGAAACTAGAAAGGTGAAACCTGAATGTGCTGAGTTAAAAGAACTGGAACCCTACGGGAAATTAGGAGTGAAACTCCTGGAAAGAGAAAGGAATGGAACTGAGAAAGAAAGACGTGGTAGTGTGCTGTCTCTTGGGTATGTAGTACCAAGGGAAGTACCTGTACCTGTTTAGTGCAGAGCGGAGCCAGCCGCCACAGGTACCCGGGGTTAGGACTGGCCACTTTGTACCGACTTGCTGACCATCGTTTACGTAGTACCGAGGAGAGCTACTAATGTAGGGAGGTACTAGCTACCCCACGGGCCCCGGAGTTCTGTTAGCCTCCTACACCGACTTGTTAGGCCCACTGGGCAAACCAGGGTAGTCAGGCGAGGGTGCGCGGACTGTGGAGGGGCAAGGCCCCTGTTTGGTTACTGTGGAGGGGTTGGACCCCTGTTACTGAGAGGGCTCTGCCCTGTACTGGTTCCATGCTGTGCTTGGGGCGCACCCGTTAACGGAAACGACTGACCGCGTGCCAGTGCGAGTTAACTACCCATGCGTTTATCGCGCGTGCCGTAGTCACCGTTACGCCTGTCCGTGACCTTGGGGTGGTTGACTGAGAGTAGGATCACCACGGGAGACTCTCCCGGCCAGGAGAGCACCACGTGCTACTTCTACTGTTCGGAAAAGACTGCAATCAAGATCGTTCCCACGAGGAACATTCAAGATCAAGTGAAGGATCTGAAAAATAAATGAAATCGTGAGACAATTGAAAGACGTAAATAAAGAAAGTAACAGAACATAACAGCTACTGTACACTCTACTGTTTCTTTAGTTTTAGTTGCCACTCTACTCAGCGTTTTGCTGACGTGTTACATTCGTTACCTTTCAGAACCAGGTGTTGAGCAGCCAGGGTCAGCGGCTGCAGAGGACGCTGGGCCGAGTAGGGTCTAGTAGAGTTACCACTGTTCTCTTATACCTCTTTTGTTCCACTATAGTGAGTAGATCTTGTTTCCGTTGTACTTTTCTTTACCTGCAGTTCATATTATGTTATGAATGTTGTTCTACTGTTGTTGTGGTATATACTGTAGTGACTTCTTTCCTTACTGCTGTATTTCCTTACTGTTAGTTATATTCATGCTGAATGTGGTTTATTTTACTGCTCTTTTGGTTACTTCCTCGTTGGACGACTAAGTTTTGGGATTAGTCGAGTCGGTCCGGTTCTCGTGTCTCGTAGGGACTCGGAAATCGGGTCGTTACACAAGGTGTCTACTACAGATACTTTTCCTTAGCATTTTCAGCGTAGACCTCCTACTACTCTACAGATAGAGGAATCACTTTCTACTATTCCAGCTCAATCCTTTGTTGATTCAAACAAAGGTCCAGATTCTACACTACCAAAGGCACCTGACGTGGATCTTCCTATTGTTCAGAGGAAGCCAGAGCGATCTTATGCTAAATGTTAGGATTCCAATTATATGTCACTTGATCATTTACCTATAGCAAGGAGGCTTCTATCTCTTCCAGTTAACAAAAATATTCCCAGAAATCATGTTAAAGCATCTCACGAGTCAGGACCCTCCCTGGACCTTGGCCATGGAGGAGATGGCTATGCTCTACAATTAAGGGGTATTTGGGAACTTGCTAACCTACCCCCAGATGCTACTGTTGCGGGGTGTAGGTGAGTGTTCACCTTAAAATGCCGCCCAAATGGTACAGTAGAAAGATACAAAGCACGCCTGGTTGCTAAAGGTTACACACAAACCTTTGAAGTTAATTACTTTGAGACTTTTTCTCCAATGGCAAAACTTAATTCAGTGCAAATACTTCTCTCTGTGGCAGTCAACAGTGGATGGTCAATTTCACAGCCTGACATTAAAAATGTTTCCTCTATGGTGACTTAGAAGAGGAGTTCCACATGCATCAACCCCATGGTTTCGTAGTTGAGGGGGAGTGTCAGAAAGTCTACAGGTTGAAGAAGGCAATTTATAACCTTAAACAAAGCCCCAGGGCCTAGCTTAAAAGGTTTAGTAAAGCTGTACAAGAGTTTGGCTTTACTAGATCTACTGCAAATCACTCTATTTTTACGATGCATAGAGCTGCTGGATCTCTTATCATTATTGTGTATGTAGATGATATACTACTCACGGGGAATGATGAACAAAGGATAGAGGCTACAAAAAGGTTCTCACATTCTCAGTTTGTTACCAAAGATCTGGGAATGATAAACTACTTTCTGGGCATTGAAGTATAACATGTTGATAATGGCCTAGTATTGTCACAGCGGAAGAATGTTCTTAACATGCTAAAAGAAGGGATGCTGGGTTGCAAGCCTGCCAGCATTCCTCTGGACTCCTCATTGCCACTTACAGATTCTAAGAGTCCTCTGCTTGAGGATGTTACCAAGTACCGTGCTATGGTAGGAAAGTAGTTATATTTAACTATCACACGACCTAATATTTACTTTGTTGTAGGGAGACCAAGTCAGTTTATGCAGTCTCCTAGAGAAGTCCACTGGGATGGTGTCTGTCAGGTGCTAAGATATCTCAAACAGGCTCCTGGGAAGGGGCTATCGTTTATGAAGCATGGCCATTTCAATGTCAAGGGGTATTCAGATGCAAATTATGCAGGAGCACATGAAGACAGGTCTACCACTGGCTACTATACCTATGTAGGTGGCAACCTTGTCACATGGAGAAGCAAGAAGTAGAATGTCGTTTCCAGATCCAATGTAGTATCAGAGTATAGGGCTATGGCCCATACTACTTGTGAGCTCCTATGGATAAGATCTATATTATGTAACTTGGGAGTGTCTATTTCTGGTCTCACTCCCGTGTACTGTGATAACAAGGTAGCGGCATTTATTGCAAATAATCCTACTTTTCATGAAAGGACCAAGCACATGAAGATGGATTGTTATTTTATCAGAGATGCTATTACTATTGGCAAAATCACCACAACTTACATTGCTACAAACGATCAGCTTGGAGATATCTTTACTAAAGTGCTCTCCAAGAAACGTCTTGAGTTGTTATGTACCAAGCTGAGCATAAGTAAAGTCTATACTCTAGCTTGAGAGAGTGTTGAGTTATTTTTGTATGCCTTTTTTAGTGTTATGTTACGTGAAGGGTATACTTCTCACGCTACCCTTTGGCTGCCACACCTAGGGTTTTCTAATAGAAGTAATGGACATTTCAACCTACCAGGCACTTATTTCAAGTTTTAACAAATCCTGGCTACCGGAAGCTGGTTTCTGTCTAAAGGTTAACCTATAGTGGAGGGACTGCGATGAATTTGGCCACCCCACAAAGGTGTACCACAAGAAAACTCTCTTCCTAAAGGGATACCCAAACTTGACAAGATCAAAGATGATTGTGATTTGTCACCTGTCAAGGGCAAAGAGTTGTTAGAACCTAGTTTCACTTCTTTTTTATATTTTGCTGTTAACAAAACTGTTTTAAATCTAATGAGTTTATGAAGTGTTATTTACAGGAAATCACAAGATTTAGAAAGTATGGATCATAACAAGGAAGAAGTGTTGATGATATGAAGGATGAAGATTGTTTTTATGTTGTTCATTTGTTGTATTCTAGAATTTTGTATCTCCTAAACAAGAAAATTTGATTTAGAAAGTAAAATCAAAATAGAGATAATTAGGTATCAAACTCACGTTTTAATCATTCATTTGAAAAATCAAAATCATTTCTTTGAAATATTAATCATGTAGTTAAGTTTGTTTAGCACTAAAATTGATTAAATCACTCAAAACAAGATACTTGTAGCAAGTACCGGTACATGCAAAGCATAGGTTTGGACCCTAGTCTTAAACTGTGAACAACAAATACTGATACTCATCATGAGTACCAGTATCAAATGCTCACAGTTTGTGAACAGTAGTAGTGCCTAGACCTTATAAGTACCAATACTAATCACTAATACCGGTACATGTAGGACACAGTTTTTGACTTGTCTCAAACATGTGAGTCACAAGTACCGGAACTCATGATAAGTACCGGTACTTGGTGACTTAGTTGGTACTCAACTGTAAGTATTGAGTACCGATACCTAGGCTCTGTTGGGCTAGCTGCTGGATAACTGTGAGCAGTCAATATCGGTACCACAACTTTAGTACCGATACCAACTAATCGTTGTGCCTTATCTGAACGGTTGTTTTGCAATTGATCTCATTCCTAACCTTCTTACTTTGCCCCCAACGGCTATGCATAGGGGGGGCAGATTAGTGGCCTATAAAAACACCTTTTGAGTGTCATTTTCATATAACACAAGAATCAAAAATCTTCTTTGCTCCAGATTATATTTCTCTGATTTTAGCTGCAAGAGTGATAGACTTGTTGCATCCATCCTTCAAGGAGATCTTCATTTCACAACAAGTTCTTTTGGCACGTTTGTTTTGTTCTCGTAAAATCATTTTCTACACTTTATTGTTTATCTCTAGATCTTTATATCAAATATCCACTAAACTAGTTCTTGTTGGAGACTTAGGAATTGAATTGTAAGCTATTTTATTCCTTGCTTACACCTGTAATAGTTTGCTTATATTTGCTCTTGTAATTGGATTAAGGTAACTTGTTAATTACCTCATTTTTTAGTAAATTAATTCCCTTCGGGTTGAGGGAATCGGGTTAAAAAATCCTAAGTCTGGAGACTTAGGTAGTGGAGTACCCAAGTAAGGGGAACCACGACGTATTTGGTGTACTTTTTTCTGTGGTTTATTTTATTTGCAATATTTTTTATACCACACTATTCATCCCCCCTTTTAACGTACTTGTGCCCTTTAGATTCTATAAGAGTAGTCTCAACATCACCAGAAAATTCAACTCGAAGACAAAATTGAAGAAATCAAGTGGCAGCATAGATTAAGGCAATTTTGGCTAAAACACAATGACTCCGACACGAGATTCTTCCACTTGTATGCTAATAGGTAGAGGAGGAAGAATTGGATTGACTCCATTTTTAATGGTAGGGAAGTACACTTTAGGAGATGTGCGATGGCTAAAGCTTTTACCGGTCATTATCGTCAACTATCGATGTGGCATCTAGGTGGCTACCACCCAAGGCATCTTAGGCCCAAAGACATCACATCACATCCTTGACTCATCCTTTCATAGAAGATGAGGTTTCTAGTTTTCCATAAACTAAGAAGGCTCTCCTAGGCCTGACAAACTCCCAGCCTTTTTCCTTAAAGAGTTTTAGCCCACAATTGAGAACAAAGTTGAGTATTTACGAAGATTTAGCAATGGGATCCAATCTTTCAAAGATCAACAATTTTTTCCCTTTCCTCTTGCCTAAAGGGAATGTTGCTAAGATAGTGACTGACTTCAAGCTGATTGCCTTATCCAATTTTATATATCTTGTGGTATTATTTTCGTTGTTAGATTTCTCCGAATGTGATTTGAGGTGTTGGATTCTCTTAAAATTCTACATTACAACCATAGTTTCCTCAAAATTGTACTTCAATTGCATATCACTAGCAAACATGCTAGTTTCTTTTTTTGCTCGTTCTCTTTAGTTTCATTACTTGAACAACATGGTTGCAAATGTAGAGACATATTGCACTCTCACCCACTACCATACCACAACAACCAAACACTCCCCCCCCCCCTTCCATTGGTAGTGGACGAACATGGCAATCAACCGGACGTGGCAATCACAATGGCGGTGAGTCATGGCAATCGATGAATTGGATAGAGGAAGTGAGGATGGTGGGGGTTGGTCCATGGTGAAGGGTGGGTATCAAAAAGGGAGTCAAGAGTGTGCTACAGCAACGTCAGGTAAGCAACGAGGGATCCATTATTTTCGTTGTCGAGGCTAAGGTCATGTTGCAAAGCTGTCATGATCCCATTGATTTAAATGCCGTCGGCAAGGCCATTTCTAGAAGGGGGTCATGCCGACATGAAAATATTGCCGATTTACAGGTGTGCCGCCGGCATGCCGACGATTTCGCCGGCATGCCGATCGGCGCTACGAGTGGTTTGAAATGCAGGTGCTAGAGACTCGGAGGAGCTGAAATCTGAAATAGGGGGCTTAGTCATGGGCTGAAATTCGAAAATTAGGGGACTATCACACACAAACAGAGCGATTTGAATGCAGGAGTAGGAGATTCGAAACTGGGAATGTGGGGGGGCTGAAATGACACACACACAATGATTAACTCAACTAGAGACACTCAAGCTTTCCAAGTAGACACACACACTTCATTTTGAGTATTTATGTGATTTTCTATTTTATTTTGAGTATTTATGTGATTTTTTATTTCATTTTGAGTATTCATGTGATTTTCTGTCGGCATGTTATCGGCATGCCCTCGGCATTCCCACGACGTGCCATTTGCATGCCTATCGGCATGGCCATCGAAAAACGGACATTTCCACGGCATGCCCACGAAATGTACACTTAAAATTTCGTCGGCACAGCGTCGAAATCGGCATTTCAAACCTTGCATGATCCTAGCATCTACATTAAGTTCAAAGGGATCAATCATTATCAATGGTCATGCCCGGAGAAGGTTGCTTGTGCTACCATCAAACCCAACATGGGGAGAAGATCAAGTTCCTACTATCTTTGCACCATGGTCGCCGATTGTGCGAGCTATGCATGCCTTCATTGAAGGAGCTTTGGTGGGTGACATCCGCAAGGGGTCTCCCTTCATTGCTTTAGTTAGGTGTAACTTGGAGTCTTTCTACTTCGATTCATCAAGGATCAAGCTATTGAGGCTGAGGCTATGTGGACATATCAGTCTGGATGCAAAAGACTTGAGATGGGTGCTAGCAACCATGGAGGTGAGGGATATTGTCGATATTCCTACTTGACTGATCTTCCAACCCAAAGGCTCATTGTAGATGGTGTGAATGAACGTGCCTGTGAAGATGAGGGCATTCGCAAACGTGCTTTTGTCTCCTTTGCCAACGACAGTGAATGCAACAACGAAGATGCAGATCGACAACCACAGCAACGCCAGCAGTGGGTATGGCTACCCAAGCAACACATTGATTCTGGAGGTCGAGGTTGCTTCTCTAGGAGTGAAAGCATCGATCCCATTTCCCAAGTAGGCAGATTCAGTTGCCACTTTTGACATCCATCTGTTTGAAAAAATATATGTTGATGTAGACAAAGTAACCGCCAAGGGCAGAACTGATGCTTTCAATGGGCCCCTCCTTTTTTTTAAAACATCCTTTATATATAAGTAAATATTTTAATGGCCCCTCCTTCCCTTCATGTAATTAACATAAAGAATAGGGATAAGAATAAAAAATTAACAATAAAGAACCCTAAACGTGAAGGCCAATGGTCCCCACCCCCAATCCCTGTCATCATTCCTCCTTGCAGACTACAATACCGTTCTCTTCTCTTTCTCCCCTACAATGCAACAGCCATTCCCTTCTTCGATTCTCCTTGTTGGCAATGTTGCATTCTTTTTTTTTTCCCAACAGGTACAAGTCATTACTTTCTTCTTTTCCTTCTTTATTTCTCGATGGCAAAGGATATGGAAAAGGGAATATCTTTTTGCCAAAAGCTTGCTTGTTAAGACAAGACTTGTTGTGTTTGCCTCTGGATGGCCTCTTGTTGTGTTTGCTACCTTACGAATCTCTAGAACTAAACTACTGGTCATTTTTTCATCAAAAGCTGCCTCCATAGAGAGGTTTTCAAGTGGGTTAAGCAACAAACTACATGCATGGCCATCCTGAGGATTTATGCCAACTCCTTTGAGTTGAAATTTTGGTTATTTTATTTGTGGTCTAGTTGATACATAATAAATTCAACAACAAAAGTTGCCCTTGGGTTGCCATAACACCTCCCTTCATAAACTCAAGTACCACCTTTCGATTAAGGGGCTAAGTTGGCCCAAGTCAAATCGATGGTGGTTTGGATGGCTTAGATCCTTCCTAGGGCATCAAAATTATATCGGTGCTATACTCTGTATCAAGGGGGAGAAGAGGCATCTTTGATTGGTGTTTATAAAATGAGTTTAGCTGGGGAATATCCCACGACTTAGTAAGGGGTATTTAAGTGGAAAGAAGAGTTAGAAGAAGGGTTAACATCTAAAATGAAGGGAGGATGAATCACATAATGAATAGTAAGTAGTGTTAGGAAAAGAGGTACTAGTTTAACCCTTCTTCAATCTCAAGTTTAGTGTAAGAAATAGTAACAGCTTCTCTATCTTCTTCTAGCAAAAGAAGCGAGACTGCGAGAGAATAACTAAATATAAAATATTGAGTTATGATAGTGCAAATTAGGTCCTCTCAATAAGTAAATATATTAACCCACCATCACATGGCACCTAGAGGACATTGGTAGGGGATAACCTTTCCAAAACACAATAAGAAAAAAAGATGAAGGAAAAGAAGAAATGAGAAACTCCGGGGGTGGTTTACAGCTGATTTTCCTACTCTTGATGAAGAAATGAGAAAGTCCCCAATTCATGATATTTCTGGGGAGGAGGTTCTTTCTATGGTTGGTGACCCAAGGTCGAGGGGTCAGATGGGATTCGGGTGTTTTTTTTATAAGGAATTTTATAAGTTGGTGACAAATGATTTCTACATTTTTTTCGATAGAAAAAAGGATGATTACCGGCACTTGATAACCATCCAGAATATCATTTAATTTAAAAAGGAATGAAGAAAATCTGAGCGACAACACACCTCCCTTATAGCATTTTCAACCTACACTCTCTCTCCTAAAAATGGAACCATTACGTTGCAACCAAATCAACCACAACAAAGCCACTGCTTTCACCCACCCAATTGTATCCACATGCACCAGTGTGCAGAAAGAGTACCACCAAGCTGCAACAGAGGACAGATCAGCCCATCATATGCCAAATCTTGCCCAAAACTCCTTAGAGAAGTTGCATTGGAAAAATAGATGCTCAAGATCTACCTTTACAATCTCACAAAAGATGCAATTTAAATCATCATTAGTAGCTCATCTAGATCGAACGGCCTTCATCGCCAACTTTTCCCTCCTAAACACCAACATGAAACATTTAACCTTTAGAGGAATAAGTAACCTCCAAACCAAAGAATAATCCTCCCAGATCAGAGATGTCGAACCCATCTCTAACATCAACTTCTTATACGCCTTTGCCACAAAGAAAACACCCTCCTTCCACCTGAAACCATCAAGGTGCTCTTCACCAACAAAGATCCCATGAAATAACTAAAGCAATTCCTACAGCTCTTCCATAGACGCATTAGAAAGACCAGGCTGCAAGACTAAAGACCAAAATCGGGAGGCACGGTCCCAAATGTTCGAAACAAGCACTTCTTTATCTCGAACCAAACCAAACAAACATAGGAACAAGGATTGAAAACCACCACCACTCATTCGATCATCCCTCCAAACCCGAAAGGAGCACCTTCCACCAAGCCTCGATCCAACAAAATCGAAAGACATGTCGTGTGCAATAAAAGGCTCCACAGATGCCCAAAATGCAAACAGTCGAGCTAGTCAGGAACATCTAGAAGCTATCTCAACAAGGAGCTCATAAGAATCTCTCAACAACTTATCCAAAAGCCCATCTCCTCCCGATAAAAATCACTTCGCCCACTTTATAAAAAGCGCAACATTGAACTCATCAAGTCGCCTCACGCCCAAACCACCATTCTTCCTTAGTCTATCAACCTCCTTCCATGGGACATGTGCAAAGAGTGACCTTGATGGTCAGGCCCCTTCCAAAAGAACCTTTTTCCGAGACACCTCTAATTTTGCCAAGAGCTTCTTTGGAGGTCTAAATAAAGAAAGGTAAAACAATAGGGATTGCAAACATTGCCTTAATCAAAACAAGCCTACCACCCCTGGATAAGAGTCTTCCACTCCAACCATTCAATCTTCTAGCTAGTCTCTCCTGCACAGGCTTCCAGTCCAACATCACCAATCACCTTCCCTTCAGTGGTAAACCCAAATACATAACCGGCTGCCTAACAATTGACGTGTCTAGGATGTCAAAAATGCTCTCCTCCGCACCTCCATCCAAATAAAAGGGAATGAATGCAAGCTTCCTCCCATTAACCAGCAAACTAAAGATGTCTTTAAACAACGTCACCAAATGCCCAATATGTTCAACCTAGCTGACACCACCCTATATAAAGAACATCATATCATCAACATACTACAACAACGGAGTGCGCAAAGAACCGTCACCAATCAACATGAAACCAGAAAAGAGACCTCCCCTACACCCCTTGTAAGCCAAGCAAGTCAAGGTATCAACAGCAACATTAAAAACTAACAGTGTCAAAGGACATCCCTACCTAACGCCCCTATACAGCCACATCCAAGACCCCGAAGACCTTCCATTAACAAGCACCGAAAAAGATGTTGTCATGACACACCGTCCCATGAGCCTGACCCAAGCCTTTGAAAAATCCCTTCTTCTAAGAATCTCCCACAAATAGGTCCAAGAAATAGAGTCATAGGCCTTCAAGGAGTCCACCTTCCACATAAAAGCAGACAAATCAAACTAGTTCCAAGAAGCAACAATCTCCTTAGCCAACACAAAAAAATCCATAATGGATCTCCCAGCAGGGCCAACACAGATAACAAGTGATTCACAAAAGTCTTGACTACAATCAAATAAATCGCATTGGATAGAGCAATAGGGTGAAAGTCATCGACACAATCCACTCCAGGCTTCGAAGGGAGTAAGGTAAGGAAGAACTAATTCAGCCTCTCAAATCCATGATTCTTCTGAAAGACTTTCCTCTCCATTGCCAACACATCCTCCCCTACCACACCCCAGAACTAGCTAAAGAACAAGATTGGCAACCCATCCGAGCCTAAAAAGCCTTCCACCTTCAATCCACGAACCGCCTCGAGCACCTCCTCCCCAAAAACAAGTCTGAGAAAATCTATCCTCGCCACCTCATCCAACCTGCCCAACTCAGAAGAGCCCAGTCTCCACCTGCCCTGTGGCTACCTCCTGGTAAAGGTATGAAAATGGTCAATAAAGGCCTAGCATATCTGTTGTCTCTAAGAGACGATCATCATCAACACGAATCAACATGATCAAATCCATCCTCCTAGTACTAGCAAACAAGTGAAAGAATTTCGTGTTAGAATTGCCTTCCCTCAGCCACAACTACTTGGACCATGGCCACTCCCCCTTCCTCCAAGAGCTCCTCAACCACAACCAAAGGATGTCGTGGCAAAAGAGTCGGAAAGGGGGGCAGGGTCAAATATCTCTAGGCATGAAAGATGAGGATATATCTGCAGTGGTGTGGGAATCTCCTATAGAGTCATAAGCTAGTTCTTTATTGCCTTATACTCAGGTCCCAAGCCTACAAACAACTAAACTGATCTAATAGCTTCCCACTGCTTCGCCAAGACAAACACATCAGGTGAGATTGAATGATGGATATCCTGCTCATCCCAAAGATTATTAATCGTGCCATAATATTCATCGAGGCTCATGGTTCCCTTTTGGGATGTGTGTAGCTCCTCAATAACCTGATAGATGGGTTATGTTGCTCCTGTGGGAGTGTATCTCATGTAATACCCCCTACATATTATTAGCAGATGAATAAGGCATCCCCTGCTTAGCAATAGATTCATTCATGTTGTTAAGCATGCAAGTAGTCACCCAATTATTGTTGGCCTCTCAATCATTTGTTTTGATAGCTGACTCATCCTTCATGAGGATATATTTCTTTTAATGAGAGCCTACAAATCGAGAAAAAGAAGTCAACCACAAAAGAAAGTTGGTCCCATCTAACTTGATAAAGGTGCCTTGCATATGAGATGAAGTGCTCATGGTAGATAACTCCCCCATCAAGTCACTAATGGCTTCTTTTTGGTCACTCATGATGCGTCAATCCACAAAAAGAAGAGGAAGGCCTTCTTGCACAACAAAAATGAGATCATATCCCAATCACAGAGGGAAATAAGGCCTGAAAAAAACATTAATTTCAGACCACACATGCACCAGAAATAGTCCTCAAGATCTGAAAACAGGAAATTTTATACCAAATAACCATAGAAAGTCTCCGTTATCATAGAACCCTATTTTTCATACCATAGAACCCACGGAGGAGATTCCAAGAGAGCAGGAACATGCACGAGGGCATTAAAGGAGCCCCAACGGTACCTCTCTGCACAGCCAAACCCTACAGCAGTTAAATAGGCCGCGCGAGAGAGTGTTGGTGGCACCAAAGAAGGTGGCAACGCCGGCGAGCACTGCAGGGGCTGGCGACACTGACAACTGCCAGTTTAGGCTGCTGAAGATGCCAGCAAGTGTTTCAGGCAGCGGCAAGAGATAAGGAGAGGCCTTGGTGACGAGAGAGAGAGAGAGAGAAGGTTTGGGTGGAAGTGTTAAGAGGCTAGGTTTTGATGGGATATCGAAGCCCCGGTCTAAAACTACTGCTTTGATACCATGTTAAGTAAAATAAGAGAACTATATTATTGAAGAAACCCTAGGAGCCCTTATATAGAGAGGCACCATGAGAAAACTACAACACATGCCCCATACTGTATAAAAATAACAAGAAGAGCCAAAAATAACACATACAACTCAACAATTGCAAATGTAGGAATACATTCCAAGTCATTTAGGCAGCCTAGCAGAACCGGCAGCAGAATAGCAGGTTATCCTACATTCAGAGGTCATCCTTCTAGAAAGTATCAAACCTTCAAGATGTCAGCATCTCATACCATAACCGCATAATTCCATTTAGGAGGTGGAATTGCATTATTCTGTGAAGGTGACATGAGGAAAAAAATTCTTAAATATGGTAATGGGAGAAAATATGATGTTAAATAAGTTCTGAGGGTATTTTTTTTATTATGTAGCATGGTTACCTCGCATTCCGAGAAGGCGAGTTTGGGCTATGGGACTGTAGCTGGAATTCGCCTTTACAAAAGGCGAGAACCATACAGACAACTGCACCCTTGTTTATTCGGTAGGAGCTTCAATGAATTCTATTATGAGAATTCATCTTTATTAGGCTTCACTACAAAAATCCTTGCTGGACCCAGTGGAGGATTTTCAGGTGTACTGGACTTAAGCATCCCTTGGAAAAATGGTTGCTTAGATATTCATAAATTAAGTGCTGAAGTTTCTATTTATTCCTGTGCATGCATTTTCACTGCCCACCACCATTATGTGGATGGTTTCCTTTCGGAGACATCTTCAAGACGTCATGAATGATTGTAGAAGCCCTCGTCAGCTACCAACAGATTCAGGCTATTTCAAACATAGCTTCCAAGGCAATTCAAATGGACCAGATTCATCTTTATTACCTCAAGAGATTATTACAGCAAGGGCTGGAAGTTACACCCTCAACTCACATTCACCACCATGCCAGGAAAGAGTATCAGATGCATTTCATCCAATTCCTCATGTAATTCACTTGGATCCCCTTACCAGCTGACTTTGACGTCAACTTTGAAGCTGAATCTAATTATGAAGCCAGGTTTTCCCTTCACGTGTTGCTTCGGAACCTCTAATACATGGAAAGCAATTATCTTGTCCATCACAATTAGATTTTATTCCTCACTTTCTTTTTTAGAATTTATGGCTTGTAGAGGAGGCATCGAACATGTCAGTTTATAGCAGGCTTATTCCAGTCTTGTAGTTGCTAATACCAAGAACTCCTTTATGCTTTCTCTAGTCACAGAATTTGTAACTGCAAGGTCAAAAATATAAAATGAGAATTTAGAAGTTGTTCATTCGTCATATTCTTTTTATACCTCTGCAGTACTTTTTGCATAAGTGCTGCAGACGTGCTGATTATGTTCATATCAAGTTTGTTGCAGCATCGATCAATTCTTTGAATGTTTTGATGAGATGCGGAGTTCTCAAGCAAGTTTAGGAAATAGTGACATATGGAACTTGGCTTGTTCTGAAAGCAAGTTTATCCTGCCACTCCCGACCACGTTTGCTGCAGCTGCCATGCACAGTGCTGCGCCTACCAACCTCGCCGACGCCACGTCGCAGAAGCATGCACTCCACGCCAAGATCCACAGGGACCTGAGGTTGGTCCCACTCCCCCAGCATCGCCAAGAAATCGCCGTCAGAGAAGGCGAGTTTCTCCTGATCACTCCTGGCCTGGCTGCACGCATAGAACTCCCCCACCTGCTCCCCAGCAAACTCACGTTTTGTATTAGCGAGGTAACCACATTACTTAATAAAATAAAAATCCCCTAAATGCATTTAATAACTTATTTTCTCCTGTAACTACGTTTAGGAATTTTCTTCGTGACATGAGCATTCGTCATCTTGCCATGGTCACCTTGCATTCCTTATTCCTCCCATCCTAATCAAACACTAACTTCTTCCTTCCGACACCAAGGAAACAACGAAACAAGAGAAAGCTGAATCAGCCATTTGTTCATTTTCCTCCAAGTAATACCCTATTCTCCGCTCCCACTTCCTGGCAATGCCTAAATTTATTGCAAGCGGCAAATTCCAGGAAATGCACGGGAGGCAGGCAGATTGGAGAGGCACTTTTCAACAAGAAGCATGTCTCCCCTCCTTTCAGTAGCTTTTACCGTGTCCTTCTTTTTCATCTTTGTAACCAAAGTGCTTCTCGATCGGCTCCTATTGGGCAAAAAAAGGCAGTAAGTCTCCACCTTCTCCAAACGTCATACCCTTCACTAAGATTCTTCAGAATCCATCTGATGCCCTACACTCTCGCTAGGACTCCGGAAACCGCTCTACAGATCAAAGAGGCAATGCTATGCTACTGAGAACGCCATTCCACCTATTCTCACCATCCCCCCGCAAAAATTCGCACATCAGAATCGCATAAACAAACCGCCGTCCCTACAGCCGAAGCCCTCACGCGGGGATCCGCGCAGCTATAGGTTGAGAAGAACGGCGAGAAACAGAAACAGGCGAATTGATACACGATAAAGGAGAGGGAGATCGAACGTGTGCTTACGTGAGCTTCGAACATCGCGTCCCGATTGCGTACCGAAGCCGATCGAGCGATCGAGACAGCGCAGTGCAATCAGCAGCAACGCATCGTCTCCTTCGTCTCGGATGGATTAGATAGAGAGGAGAGGAGTGTGGAGGAGCACGAACGGGAACGGGGGATGTGTCGTGTGAGGAGGTTCCAATCCAACCGACTGGTCAGGTCGTCTCGGGGAGTTGGCCTATAAAACACGCGCACACCGCACGTGCGGTCAGGTGGGCTTTTGCGGGGTCCGTTGCCGGCTACTACTCCTTTTGTGAGAAAGGGGCCCGTTTCTGGCCCTGTCGCTACTGTTTCTTTTGTTATTTGGCGTCTCCTTGTCTGGCAGAAAAGGAAAAATGTCCTCCCGCTTGCCGACGTCCTCATTACGTTGGACATCAGCCTATCCTTGGCCAGAAAAAAAAAAAAACAAAAAATCAAGCTTTGGAAAAATTTAGGGATGGAGCATTCACAACCCCGATAAATTGGAGGGGGAACATCACGTGAAATGACCGAGAAAGAAGGCAAAATATCGACAGATCAACTAATGCTCCTCCGATGCATCGCGGAGGAGAAAGCAATTGACCGTAATGGTATGGCAGTGGCCCGGGGGGGTGAGGGGATGTGTGCAAATAAATGTAAACTGATATTTATTTATTTGGTTGGTGAAACAAGGGATGAAATAAATAAGTGATAAAATAATTTATGTATTAACCTGATAGAGTAGATATTTTTTTAATATTAAAATTTGATGAGAAGATGTCGTAGATATTATTTAATATTAATATTAAGAGTAAAAGATATTAGTATGTATTTATTTAATATTAAAAAGAAAGTGGAGTTTATCTAATGTAAAAATTTTCAAAAATTTTAACAAAAGTTTTAAGAAAAGATATCCACCCACTAACTCCTCTTTCAATTGAGGTCTTAATATCAGGATAGTGGTGGTGGCAGTAAGGGAGATGCTAAGATTATATGGTGAGTAGAGTATCAATAAAATATGTTACAGTGGTGTTGTAACTTATTTTATCTCTATCATAGCAATTTGCAACTCCACAATCTTTACCAGGCAATAGGTGAGAGGTGGGCAAGGGAAGTAACCTTAGAAGATTTAAAAATGGTAGGAGAGATGGAGTAGCAATGTTAAAATGGGTGGGAAAGATGGAGTAACAAAGTCTGGGGTAGAGGAGGAGAAGGAAGGGAGCGGAAGGGGAGGGCAATGGTGGCCTAGAGGAGGAGAACTATGAGGTGACGAAGGGTGAAAGCTTGGAAGAGAGGGTTGGTGAGACTTGAGAAATATAGCGTTGCTAGTGACAGGGAGGACGAGTGTGAATGTAGGGGCGATTTTGACTAGAAATTCTCCTAGGAAAATCTTCTATAACCCTAGGACATTATTGAGCACACAGAACTTATTAAAATCCCTCTAGGGTTGGAAAATTACACAATGACATTTGGATGCACCTTTTAATGTGCAAAATTTACAAAAAATACCCTAAGGTCTTGAACATTACTCAATGACCCACAAGAGACAAATTAAATGTTTGAGATGGGTCATTTCAAAATCAAGCTGAGATGGTTGTGTTCAAGCGGCTACAATGACTAGCAATGATGATTGAAAGAGAGTCAAGGACAGTACCGTGAGATAGTAGGAAACAGAAGAGGTGGGGGGGCCACGCTGAAGGGGAGGGGTGCAATAATGGTTGGTTGATGTTGATGGCAATGACAATCACAATGAGGGTGATGATGGTTGAGCTAGTGGACTACATTGGTGTGTGTGTGTGTGGGGGGGGGGTTGTCGAAGGGAGGAAAGATCACAATGAGAGAGGTAGTGGTCATGGGGGAGAACCCAACAGTGGTACAAGGTGGATAAACGAAGGGGGAGGGTGATCGAAGGAAGGGAGGAGAGGGAGTTGGGGGAATGAGTGGCATAGGGATCAAGGTGGGAGGGGGGAGTGGAAGCTATGATTTTTATGACGGGGAGTGTAGGGTTTAGGTAGTGTAAGTTTTTTTTTTTTTTTTTGAAATGGAATTTACATTATTCCTATATTCAAGTTTGGATGTAAAGCCTTAAACTTGGATTCCAAAGTCATTTTAGACCTAAGAACATTAAAACAAACATGTTGTCACTTGCCCGGTGTGGAACGGGTCAATGTAGCCCAAAAATGAGAAAAACATGTATTTTGGTCAACTCAATCAACCCTTAGAGATATTTGCCCAAAATATTTTATATCAAATTATGTTGGATTCTTCTTGTTACAAGTTTCCCAATCTTACTTATTTCGCTAAAATATGAGATTCATGGTAAAAGTTACGCAAAAAATGCAAAGAATGGACGAGAGGCATGAGCAAACCAATTATGGGGGTATTTTCGTCTAACCCTTGTTTTCCTAAACGTAATATGAGTTAATAGACCTATAAATAGGTCATTTAGGGTTCAAGACCATCATTAGTTTGCTTGGGCAAGGTGACTTTCGAGAAAGAGATTCGAGAGAAGAGAGAAGAAAGAAGAGAAGAAAGAGGAAAGAGAGAGATCGAGAGAAGAGAGTGAGAGAGAGAAAGGGAGAGAAAAGGTGAACGGCTACACATGTCCTTGGCAGGCATAGGCGGGGAGAGGGATCACACGTGAGAGTTGATTCCCTCTCCTGACTTGTGACATAAGAGCACCGGCAAGAGAGAAGTCAACACGACATTGATGAGGCATGCATAGAGAGCATAGAGAGCAACTACGTCATATGGGCACATGAAGTGAGGCAGTGTGTGATGAGTGGCTACTCATCATAGATAAAAAGCTAAACTTAAGTTAGAAATTGGGTTAAACAATGCCAAATTAACACATAAAAAGGGTTAACTATGGGAATCAAAGAAAAATACCTAAAACATTAATTCTGTGTTAAGATTGTAAAATTTGGTCATAAATTGAGATATCCTTGAGAAAAAGGTCAAAAGATGATCCAAGTATAAATTGAACATACAAACAAGTTTAAAAGTCCAAATCAAAAGTATAATTAACTTCTTAAAAGTTCAATTAAACACATATAAAAACTTGAAGGCATTTGGACATCATTAAGGCCTTGAAACTTAGAATTTACATTTAAGTCCTTTGTGCATTACATTTCCTTCATTAGAAAACTCTTCTGGACCTATTTGTAACCCAGAGGGACCTCTTTGAAAGCCCTTAAGGGCCACTCTGTAACTACTTTCTACCACTTACGGGTTCTTGTGCAAATATTCTACCCCTTCGCAGAAGAGCCTCCCTACAATTTACCCAAAAGAAACCCGGCACCTAGAGCCTCCGCGCACGCACTGTGCATGCGTAGAACACAGAGCATCTCGACCGTCTGTTCTCTCTTGATTTTAATCTGCGGCTCGATCGCATTCGAAGCTTCGCGCGAATCGACGTGTATGCTCACCGCAACCCCCAGATCCCATCCTGCGATCAGTTTTCAACTTGGAAGCCCTGCGCATTCTCCACTCATCCTCGCCGCCCTTACCATTCACGCCTATTTTCACCAGCGCGGTGATCTGAATCACTGGATTGGCTACTTAAGCACCTCAGTGGTCGCGCACGCAAACGATCGCTCTCTCCTACCTTCTTAGCGATCGTTCTTCCACTCTTGCCACCCCTCCTCACCAATTCCCTGATTTCACAACCACCGGCTGTGTAATCTCCGACTTCTCCCGTTCCTCCTTATCGCTAAGGATGACGTACGCCTGAGGACGACCCAGAAGCCTCACTATTAGGCTTTTCACTCCGCTGGAGCTCTTCCTCCTTAGCCGCCGGCTAAGGACCCACAAGTGCCATTCTTCCTGTTAGAATAATTTTATTGTCTTGTAGGTTAGTTGTAGCTGTAGTTAGGTAGATTAGAGTAGAATTAGATGTAGAATTAGTAATTGATCTACTGTTCTGATTAGTTTATGTAACGACCCGGTTCCCGAGTCCCTACGAGACACGAGAACCGGACCGACTCGACTAATCCCAAGACCTAGTCGTCCAACGAGGAAGTAACCAAAAGACAGTAAAATAAACCACATTCAGCATGAATATAACTAACAGTAAGAAAGCACAGCAGTAAGGAAAGAAACTACTACAGTAGGTACCACCACAACAGTAAAACAGCATTTATCATATAACAAGAACTGCAGGTAAAGAAGGTACAGCGGAAACAAAAACTACTCACTAGAACAGAAACAAAAGGGGGTACAAAAGGCTGTGGTAACTCTACTGGACCCTACTCGGCCCAGCGTCCTCTGCAGCCGCCGGCCCTGACTGCTCAACACCTGGTCCTGAAAAAGGTAACGAGTGTAACACTTCAGCAAAACGCTGAGTAGAGTGGCAAACTAACTAAAGGCAACAGTAGAGTGTACAGTAGCTGTTATGTTCTATTACTTCCTTTATTCATATCTTTCAATTTTTCTCACTATTTCATTTATTTCTCAGATCCTTTACTTGATCTCGAATGTCCTCGTGGGAACGATCTTGATTGCAGTCTTTTCCAAAAGTAAAAGTAGCACGTGGTGCTCTCCTGGCCGGGAGAGTCCCCCGTGGTGATCCTACCCTCAGTTAACCACCCCAAGGTCACTGACAGACGTAACGGTGACTACGGCACGCGCGATAACGCACAGGTAGCTAGCCCGCACTGGCACGCGGTCAGTTGTTTCCGTTAACGGGTGCGCCCAAAGCACAGCACGGAACCAGGGCAGAGCCCTCTCAGTAACAGGGGTCCAACCCCTCCACAATAACCAAACCGGGGCCTTGCCCCTCCACAGTCCGCGCACCCTCGCCTGACTACCCTGGTTTGCCCTAGTGGGCCTAACAAGTAGGTGAAGGAGGCTAGCAGAACCCCGGGGCCCGTGGGGTAGCTAGTACTCTCCTAACACTACTAGCTCTCCTCGGTACTACGTACACGAGGGCCAACAAGTCGGTACAGAGTGGCCAGTCCTAACCCCCGGGTCCCTGGGGTGGCTAGCTCAGCTCTGCACTAAACAGGGGGACAGTCGCTCTCCTTGGTACTCCGTACTCAAGGGCCAGCTCACTTCCCCAATTCTATTCCTTTTGCTTTCCAGGAGTTCTACTCCTACTTCCCCGTAGGGTTCCAGAACATCTCATGTCTTACTTTCCAGTTTCACGTTCTTACAAACCATGATCCCAATCATGTTTCTTTATTCATAACAGGCAGCTGTGAATTCAATTTACAGGCAGCTTCATATATTCCTTTCCATTTTTCCAAGACTGCATTATTATATATTCCACTAGTTTTTCCATCCTAGGATTCATGCCATATCCTAGGGTCTATCATACAATCTAGTTTTCCGGTTCTAGGATTCATGCAACACCTAGGAACTATCATTCCATATATTTCTCATTCCTAGGATTCATGCAATATCATAGGTTCTAGTTATGGTTCCATACTTTAACAAATTTTTATTAATACTTAAGACCACTCTACCAGGTACAACGGGAGTAATAGGGGCGTGATCGGGAATCCCGCGCGCCTCCGCGACTCTCAAGACTGCAACCGAACGAGGTCCTATCACAAGGATCAAACACAAGGAGTGTCTCAAAACAGTGTATAGTTACTAGACGGGTAGAGGAATTACTTCTGAAAAGAATGCAACTCGAAACGCGGAAAACGGAGCCCGAACGGGCCCTAAACGGGTCGAAAAAGACGATACTGTGCAAAATCAGACGTCTGGAACTCCTTCCAGACGTCTTAAAAAGTGGATCAGAGAATTATCTGTTCAGCGTGGTTTCCCAGACGTCTAGAAGTCTGCGGGGACGTCTGCCCTAGATCCCAGACGTCCGATGGTCCCTCAGGACGTCTGGAGGTCACTCCCGCCGTCTGGTACAACTTCCAGACGTCTGATTCACAAAGGATGGCGAATCAGCGAACCTGCGCATAGCCAACCCCCCTCCCTCAGTACGGTCAGTCGACAAGGAGGAAGAAGAAGGCGGAAACTCACCTTTCAGACGTCTGTATGATCTTACAGACGTCTACCTTGCCGTCTGGCTATCAATCCAGACGTCTGATTCTGGAAATTTTTCCAGAATCAGGACCCTGCTCGGCCTCCGCTCACGACGCCGCCCGCGTAGCACCTCGCGCTCCTGCTGCTCAGACCACAGCAGGTCCCTCTCCGCGTCGCTCCGCACCCCCTGCGCCCTCCGCCAGCCGGCCAAGCCGCTCCGGCGAGCTCGCCCTCGCACGCCGCACCTCCGCGCTCACTGCGGCCGCCGCTGCCGCCCTCGCGTCCGCTCGCTCTCGCGCACAGGAAGGAGAAGAAGAAGGAGACGGTGGAGACGGGAGGGGAGGCGCGCCCCTTTTAACGCCGCGCGGAGAGGAGAGAGGAGGTGGCAGGCCGCCTGCATCCGCAGAGAGAAGAAGGGGGAATATGCGGTCTGCGCGCTCAGGCGCGCAGGCGACTCGCGTGTGTCGAAAATAACGGATTTCCAGACGTCTTGAAACTATCCCAGACGTCTTATCAGACGTCTGGTTGTGATCCCAGACGTCTTGTCCGACGTCTGAGCCACCTCCCAGACGTCTTAAAATACATCTGGGGCACACATTCGTTACAGTTTAGCATTAGGAGTAGTTTTAGAATAGAATTTCCCCCCTCACCTCCTCCGATCATTCCAGATCAAAGGGGACGTTTTCACACTGTCATTGATCATGAATTTTCTTCCTCTCCAAGTTTTCCATGTCGCTTCTGATTCCCGTGACTTGTTTCTCGCAATCCACCCACTCAAAAGACCTAATTTCAGATCTGATTGGTTTCTAACCTCAGATCTGAAATTAGCATTGGAAATCACATTAGGGGCTTCCCATTCATCACATGTTTATCACAAAAGTCCTTGATCTGAGCTAAAAATTGAATTAGTTTGCCGGATTTTCATGGATTTCAGATTTAAAGGATTTGGATTCATGTGAGCTTTAAATGCTTTGATTCATCAAACTGAAATTTGTGGATTTGATTCACTGTTTGGCTAGGAATCTGAGGTGATTCTGAGATCAGAATTCACCTCAGACGAGCCATGTTTTGATTTGGATTTCTGTGAGGATCGAACGTCTTTAATGCATTATAGAGCCAATGAAAGTCACTTAGTTGATTTGAGACTCTACCTTGCATCATTTTGTTGATTTTGAAGAGCAATCTGATTTTCTAACCTAAGGAATTCACCATATTCCTTAAGGTTTCAGAGTCCTGGGATTCTAGTTTTTGGATTTACTGTGTTGATTCTAACATTTTCTACATGTTGTCTATAGCATTAGAAGGAGTTAGATTATCAGTTTTTGTAATCTAACTTGTTATTAAACTTGTGACAAGGACTTGGAATTAGAGCTGAACATTTGAGCATGATTTTTATGTAATTTTAACCCTTGTCAGATTTTGCCTTTAGGTTAATTTCTATTTGAATCCCAGCAATTATAGTAAAATTGCTGCAAATGCAGTTACATTCCCATTCTCAATTCCAGCTAAGTGTTCCCTGGATTAGCTCCTCTGTACCCCTGATCTGGTTCTCTCGAATTTGATTTGGGATATTAATGGCTAAATCAGGAGATAGGAAGCTAAATTTGAGTTTCTTCCCTGTTACAGACTTAGTTTTTATTCTTGATGGATTAACTGCAGCAGCAGTTAAACCGTCTGGAATCAGAACTTGGCCTGTTGCAGGGCTTGTGTTCAGTGGCTTTTGCTGCTGCTTGTGTTAATGAATTTCCAGCAGTGTGTTGCAGCTGCTGTTCCAACAGATGTTGTTTTAGCTGCTTTCTGCCGTGCAGTTTATTTTGTAGCAGCAGATTCTGTCTGGAGAGATCAGTGGATAGTAGGTCCATGATCTGGTTGGTTAAATAGCTAACCTATGTATAATGGTTGTCTATGGGTTGTATACAAGCTTTCATACATTGTAATTGACTTTAATTCTCATTTGAATACTTGTAATCTTGAGTTAAATCTTTTGTCAGCTACACTTTAGGCTTAACTGTCCATTAAGTATAATTTAATTGAAATCCAAATTGAAATGCGTGCCAAAATACTTGAATCCTTTATTTATCTTGTTTAGAGTTTCTTGAGGCAGTTCACTGCCTGTCAAGACACTTTAGATTCCATTTTAGGTCTTAACACACATTAGAAAACCTTTAAAAGGCCTAGAATGAGTGAAGTTTGGAATTAAATAAAAATCATATAAAAAATCTAAAAAAATAAAATAAACATGTCTGATTGAAGATTAGGTACTTCTTTAAGTGTATGCCAAGTTTCATGGTAATCCAAACCCTCGGCATGGTAGAATTTACCAGTCAACTGTTCTATATACCATGGAATTTAATAAAAGAAATTACAGTTAAAAACACAAAAAACATCTCTTTCTCCTCATCTATTTCTTTCCATCTCATCTCCTACCTCCATAACAAATATAAAATCCATAAAAAGCTGAAAAAAAACTCAAAAATACCTAAAAATTCCTTTATATACTATGTATATAAGTGTATATATAAGATATATTGTAAAACTTATTTATTTATAAGGTAAACTATATGTATATAGGGTATAAATAACTAATGTATAGATTCTAGTATATAAATTAAGTATTTAAGTTAGATTATACAGTATATAACTAAATTATATAATTATTCATTAAGTAACTAATTTATATGTATTAAATAGCTATGTAAATTAATATCCTCTATAAATAATCATATTAAGTTATAATACTGTATATATGTATTTATATGTATATTATAAACATATTAAACCCCGTACCTTAATTTAAGTATATATATAGAATAAATAATTAATTTATTAAGTTAATAGTTAAGTTAATAGATTAAATTAAAATAAATTAGTAAATTAAGTTAAAACTAAGTTAACTTATACTATATATGTATATTACTGTATTTTGAGTAAATTAACCTAATTTAAGTATATTTACAATGTATTTATTATTTAGCCTCAATTTACAAATAAAATAATTTCAAATTGTACTAATTAAATGTAAATAAAATAGAAATTAAACTTGTAAAATACAATAAAAATATCTATTAAATACTTTAATATATTTACTAATTCTGTATAAGGTCAATTAGACCATATAATAACTAATTTATACGTAATTAAAGAATAAAACCTAAAATTAGTTATGTATAAACGGTATTCTTTACCTGATTAATTTATATAGTAAATGTAATTAGAATTCCAAATTAATTGTATAATTGTATAGTACAATGTACATACTTTATTTTCACATAATTTATCTTTAATATCTAATAAATTATGACCCTCGAATTAAGGGCCAAAATCCTTAATCAGCATAGTCGCCGCCGGAATTCCAATGCAGGAATAGCGCCTAAATGGTGCTATATCGGTTATGACGAAGCACTCGTAGCGCTATATTACCAAAAAGTCGTATGGGTAGTTCAGTTGTCAGAGGCGCTGGGCGCCCGAAACCACCGAACATACCCATTACACTAAGCATACTTGAGCATTATATGAGCATTTAATGTGTGTGTGGTTGGGGGTCGGTTACTATGCTAGGGCTTCATTAAGCCCACTGATGAGCTGAAAATGTGATTAATCGGCCTAATTAACAAACTAAGGCCGCACTTAGTAGAGGTCTGATCCCACCCGTCTCGGGTGCTGTGTATCCCTCGAAAGGCGTGCCCGCCAATTAAACACATTTTGCTTCCTAAGTAAAAAGGATCTGAATGACTCAAGTAGAAGAAAAGAAGATAAGCTGAAAAAAAAAAAAAAAACTAAGTGTTGGAACACAGAGAGACTTAAGAGAGGAGTGAACATACACAGAAGAGTAAACAACTAAGTGTTTAGATAAAGAAGAAGGATATAGAGAAACTAAGAAGTAAAAGAAGAAGAGAAGTATATATGTATAACGTATATTTGTATGTATAGTATATGTAAAAAATATGTATAAGTAAAAAAATAAGTTGTATAGTATGTATAGGTAAGTAATACAGCTATATATATGTATATAAGTAACTTCATATTTTCACTGATAGAATAAACTGTCGCTAAAAGTAAGATAACTGTCGCTATAGACCCTAGTTTTTGCTTAAGAGTTTGTATATATTTTTTTGGGTCCAGCGACGTTTGTATTTGTCACTGTAGCTTCTATATATGTTACTATATACGGTAGTATGTTATGTTAAGAAAGTATGGTATGTATTATTAGTTAGTATTGTATATAGATGTACATATTAGTAATATAACTTATAAATAGATAGTATAGAATATATCTATGTATTGTTTGATGCTTGTTTGTAAGTAGATTTTTGCAAGCATTTTCATTGACTCTTTTGTACATAATGAAACCTTTAATTCATTCTTTAGGGATTCATTCATTCATTCATTATTGATTGTATATAAAATTAATCATTTTTTAAATTAAAGAATAACATTGGACTTAGAGAGTGATGTATATCAATAACTGCCTTCCAGTGAACGACCTACAATAAACCAGTAAAAATTATGTAAATTAAATAAAAATCGATACGATAACGACTTGTATTTGTGACATATACTATAATATCGATAATTTTTGATACAAACCGTGGTCAGTCGATCGCATTACATTATTTTTGACACTGTTGCTGTGGATCAAAACCCGACAACAGCGTTTATGTCAAGCGACTGACTAATTGATTAACTTGACTAAATAAACATGCAGTGAAAGTTTTGATTATTATTATTAGTGTGCAAGATGCAAGGTAAGTCAGTGAGCGAACGCCACAAATTTTGAGACGACCAATAAGTGATTTTTGTTTCATTCTTTCAGGATGGTTCAGGGGACAAATAACCTCCAATATATGCATTATTGCTATCGTCAAAATCGTCTCACTGTGTACTATGTTGTGGTAAGCCCTCAACCCCTTTGGAAACTATTCATGAAGTTAAAATTTAGGAAAACCCCTTTAATGTGTTTTAGAATCCACTTCTCATTATTTTGATCCAGTATCCGATTTCAAGAGCACATGCAGAACATGAGGGTTCCCTGGATAGTAGTAAGGGATTTTGGACACACATTCCGACTTGTCGTGACTCCCAGATGGCATTAGATAAAGTGGTAAGAATATCTCTCTCTATTTAGCATGTGAACATGATTCTTTTTTTGTGTAGTTGCTCCGTCGTGCATATGTACACCTCTTGATGAGTTCCAGAGTCCAAATTTTGATATACTTACATGCAAATGATAATTAAAATGAATGTTGAGACTATTTGATTTTCTAGAAAATGAATTAAATGATAATCTCATGCTCATCTAATTCTAAATGGATATACATTCTTGTGATATTTGCCCCTGAATGAATGATTACTGATGACTTTCTAATGAGAATTAAGGGGCAATTAATAAGTCTAGACTTGACTAACTAACTGACAATTGTATAAATTCCTAATTTATTATCTAAATAATAATCTAGATGATTATGTGTATACAAAAACTATAAATGTTCAATTATCCGAAGGTTATGTGCAAATAAAATGAATGCATTAGAATTTGAATATGGTTAGTAGACAATTGGATGATATAATGAATTAGTATGGGTTTAGACTGGTTGGATGGATCAAGGAGTCCGCTAATCGTTTTGTGAATCTGTGACAAGCTTATTGGCCAATCGGCTAACAAATTAAAGATATGTTAATGGATATATATATACTGTTATGTTGGGATATGTACCTAAGTTGTGGAGAGGGCTATCTACAAATCGATACAGGTTATGCCTGTACGTATAGTTTGTAGCATATAGCTGCCACACTATCTATGCTGGGACCCCAGGGTGACATTTCAAAAAATTTGAGATACGACATAGACAATTGAAGATGAACAACACACGAAACGCAAAACACACGTGAGCTCTAAAAAGTGAGCTACTTACCAACAATTCACACAAAATCAATGTTATTAGTTTTCAAATTTCACAAGGAGTTCAAGAGCTACTTTCAATAGGGAAACAAGTGCATATTATGAGATGCAAAGGTTCTCACACAAATCACGGCATACAAGGAGGTTTGTTCACAAAAATCCCATAGCATAAGCTACTCTAGGTTGGGTGCTAGAATTTGGGCTCAAGATTTTACATGGGAAAATCCACTCCTTAAACCACCTCAGGAGTAATAATTGAGTTCATTAGTATAGCCTACCTCATCACCAAGCGATTTGCTATGCAAACTTCTGTGAACATAAGGACATGAAGGATTAGACGATTGACAACTTGGACACTTTTTAGGTGGAATTGATTAGTTACTTAGCTTCTTTTCTAGTCACGACTAAATGTACGCCCATTTTTTAACTATACATAAATGCAAAGATTGCGGTTGGGTCCGACCATTATTGTAAGTATTTGCAGGTATAAATCTTAGCCTATTTATACTTTATGCATGTAACATTTTTATATTTACCTCCTTTAGCTTTCAAATATTTGTGCTATGTCATGATTGCTAACCACTTAATAAGAAGTACTCGTTATTAATCAGTAATCGAGATAGCGATAATTGAAAGGACTGCTTACAACTCTAACCACCCTAATGATTGTGGCCTAAACGCATCACACTCGTTTACCTAGTTTTCAATTTGTCACAAGGTTATGGAGCAAGATAGGAAAACTTCTCCAAGTTCATTCTTGTTTTTATCTATTGAAATGACCGACAATGGGATTGGACCTCCAAAGTCATAACAACATAGCTCAAACTCCACTCCATCTATTAGAGTTATGTGAATCCGTCATTGTAGTGCAATTCGTAAGAAAATCCATCAATCTAATAATTTAACTGAAACTTTGGTGAGTCTTGGGTCTAACACAAGGAGGCAAACATTTGATCAAAAATTGCATTTATATTTGATGTCACGAAGTAAATTAGCTAGTCAAATTAAATTTACGCTAGCTACCTACTTAAAGAATAATTAATAGAAGATAGAGAAAAAATAATGCAAATAAAGAGAAAATAGAGAGTGAATAAACAAATATTTCATAGTCACAAATTAATGTTCATTACAACTACTCGCTACGCTAGAAAGCAGGAAATCTAATTTAGAAAGCGATAAAGAGAAGAGAGAAACAAGTTATCCTCCTTGACGGCTGCTTGAAGGATGAGCCACGTTGACAGAGCACGCCAGACGAAGGTGGTGAGACGTAGGACGAGGGAGATCAAAGACGGAGAAAGGAAGATGAAGCAGGGCAACGTCGCAGTGGGATCTGCTTCCTGAATGGCGGTGAGAGGACAACTGCGGGATGCTCCACGAAAGGGGTGAGGTGGGAAACTTGTATTTTTAGCTCTAATGGAGCATCCTGGGTTTAGGACAAGCTCCTAGAGCTTTGAAGGGGGTGAGAGAAGAGAGGAAGAGATGATCTAAATGTGGAGGGCATAGGTCCTTTCATAGGTGAAGAATAAGGGGGCAAATAGGTCATTTCATTCTTAAAACATTAATGTAAGGGTCATTAGTGACGGATATAACCATCACTAAAGACCCCATGTTGCATTGCATGCATGCTTACCCCTGCCCCTTCGTCTTCATGCAATCAGCACTCCTCCCACGTACGCGCATCCTCAATCATCCGATCGAGAGATCGAACGGCTTAAACACACACACACACCGCTTCCTCTTCACTCGCTATGCACCGACGCAGTCACATCCCCACCGTTAGATCAAGAACGAACGATCAAGGAAGGCGCTCGCCCGCACTCCTCATCGTGTCAAATCGTGCGTGGTCTTTGGCATCAGATCGCGCATGGGCATGCTCGTTCATCCGTGCAGCCACGTAGCCGCTGCCAAAGCCACTAAATCGCCATCCAACGGGCGAATTTCGCCCATGCCCGTGTGCACGCTCAATTGAAGGCACTAAGGTGCCTCGAACGTGTCTTTAGCTAGCGTAGAGCGCACGTAACAAATGTGCTACGCGATCGTATAAGGCGCATTTTCGTTTTAATGCACACGCACCCTCAGCCGTTGGATCTCAATCGAACGGCTGACATCGCGTCTTGATAGCACCTTCAGAGTTGGAACAGGGGCTTGGGCCGACGTTGGACGGCTGGTATGGCGCCATCCGACTGTCCATCTTCTTTGACTTATAGATGGTGCCACGGATGCCGGATTGTATCGATTTTTGCGTCGTTGGCTGTGATCGTCGATTCAAACCCATCTGTTCAATTGAATTTGTTGTTTGACGTCCAGATTTACATCACCTTGGCCCTTGACCTCCGATCTTTCTCAAACTACATCTGATGCTACAGAGGTCCAATCAAGGCGATCTCAGAGGCGTTAGACTCCGATTGTTACCCTGATCCGTTCCGTATGGTTGGATCTTCAACCCAAGGCCCCGATAAATGTTGCCCTGTGTTACGAACGGGCGCTCCAGACGTCTCTTAAGACGTCTGGGAGGTGGCCCAGATGTCGTACCAGACGTCTGGAATCACTTACAGACGTCGGATCAGACGTCTGGGATCATTTCCAGACGTCTGGAAATCGGTTATTTTGGCACGCTACTGTTCGTCTGCGCGCCTAAGCGCGCAGACCTGCATTTTCTCTCTCCCTCCCTCTTTTTCCCTCTCTCCAGCAGCCGCAGACGCCTCTGCCACGTTCTCTCTCTCCTCCTCGCGCGGCCTTAAAAGGGCCACGCCTCTCCCTCACTCCCGTCACCTCCGCCTCCTTCCTCTTCTCCTTCAACCAGTGCGCGAGAGCGAGCGTGAGGGTGCAGCGGCAGCGAAAGCCGCGATGAGCGTGGGAGGAGGTGCTACGCGTGGGAGAGGCGCTCGGCCATGAGGGCGAGCTCGCCGGGGCTACTAGGGCCGGCCGGCGGGGGGCGCAGCGGGCGCGGAGCGAAGCGGGAGGACTGCTGTGGCTCGAGCAGCAGACGGAGCACTCGCAGCGCGGCCTGGCGTCGTGAGCAGAGGGAGAGAGGCGCCCTGGTTCTGGAAAATTTTCCAGAATCAGACGTCTGTGCTTCTAGCCAGACGACGGGAACGACGTCTAGAAGACTCTCCAGACGTCTAAAAGGTCAGTTTTTCCCTCTTCTTCCTTCCCTTCGATTGACCGTACTAAGAGAGAGAGGAAATGGGTACGCGCAGGGTCGGAGATTCGCATCCAACGCGAATCAGACGTCTGGCTGCAGTGCCAGACGGCGGGAACGACTTCCAGACGTCCTGGGTGACCATCGGACGTCTGGGAACTAGGCCAGACGCCCCCGCAGGCTTCTGGACGTCTGAGAGCCCACGCAGAGCGAGGTAATTCCCTGATCCACTTTTTAAGACGTCTGGAAGAAGTTCCAAACATCTGATTTTGCACCGTTTCGTCGTTTTCGACCCGTTTAGGGCCCGTTCGGGTTCCGTTTTCCACGTTTCGAGTTGCGTTCTTTTCGAAATTAAATCCTCTACCTATCTACAGTAGCTGTATACTATTTTGAGAAGTTCCTTGTGTTGATCCTTGTGATAGGACCCCATTCCGTTGCAGTCTCGGGGGTTGAGGAGGCACGCGGGATTCCCGACCACGCCCCCAGTTCGCCTGTTGTAACCGGTAGAGTGGCTTTAAGTATAATCTGTTAGATTATGAAACAATAAATAGAACCTAGGACATTGCATGAATCCTAGGAATGAGAAATAGATTGAATGGTAGATTCCTAGGATGTTGCATGAATCCTACGGCTGCAAAACTAGATTGTATGATAGATCCTAGGATGGGAAAACTAGTGGAATATGTGAACACTGCAGTCTTGAAAATGTGGAAAAGAAATAATAGCTGCCTGTGAATTGAATTAACAGCTGCCTGTTATGAATAAATGAACATGATTAGGAATATGGGATGTATGAACGTGAAACTGGAATGGTGAAATTGGAATGTTTTGAGTTAAAGAGCTGGAACCCTACGGGGAATTAGGAGTAGAACTCCTGGAAAGTAAATGGAATAGAATTGGGGAAGTGAGCTGGCCCCTGAGTACGGAGTACCAAGGAGAGCGACTGTCCCCCCTGTTTAGTGTAGAGCGAAACCAGCCACCCCAGGGACCCGGGGTTAGGACTGGCCACTCTGTACCGACTTGCTGGCCCTCGTGTACGTAGTACCGAGGAGAGCTACTAGTGTAGGGAGGTACTAGCTACCCCACGGGCCCCGGGATTCTGCTAGCCTCCCACACCGACTTGTTAGGCTCATTGGGCCAAACCAGGGTAGTCAGGCGAGGGTGCGCGGACTGTGAAGGGGCAAGGCCCCTGTTTGGTTACTGTGGAGGGGTTGGACCCTTGTTACTGAGAGGGCTCTGCCCTGTACTGGTTCCGTGGTGTGCTTTGGGCGCACCCGTTAACGGAAACGACTGATCGCGTGCCAGTGCGGGTTAGCTACCCGTGCGTTTACCGCGCATGCCGTAGTCACCGTTACGTCTGTCAGTGACCTTGGGGTGGTTGACTGAGAGTAGGATCACCACGGGGGACTCTCCCGGCCAGGAGAGCACCACGTGCTACTTCTACTGTTCGGAAAAGACTGCAATCAAGATCGTTCCCACGAGGAACATTCGAGATCAAGTGAAGGATCTGAGAAATAGATAAATTGTGAAACAATAGAAAGACGTAAATAAAGGAAGAAAGAAAATTAAACAGCTACTGTACACCTTACTGTTTCTTTTGTTTAGCTTCCACTCTACTCAGCGTTTTGCTGACGTGTTACACTCATTACCTTTCAGGACCAGGTGTTGAGCAGTCAGGGTCAGCGGCTGCAGGGGACGCTGGACCGAGTAGGGTCCAGTAGAGTTACCACCGTTCTCTTGTACCTCTTTTTGTTCCGTTATAGTGAGTAGTTCTTGTTTCCGTTGTACTTTTCTTTACCTGCAGTTCATATTATGTTATGAATGTTGTTCTACTGTTGTAGTGGTACATACTGTAGTGGTTTCTTTCCTTACTGCTGTATTTTCTTACTGTTAGTTATATTTATGTTGAATGTGGTTTATTTTACTGCTCTTTTGGTTACTTCCTCGTTGGACGACCAGGTCTTGGGTTTAGTCGAGTCGGTCCGGTTCTCGTGTCTCGTAGGGACTCGGGAATCGGGTCGTATCACCCTGTTTCCTAACCACAAAAGGAGAGAATTAACCTAAACGCACGATGGTGTATGTTATACAATATTTATAATAATGAATGCTTCTATGCCACCAGAAACATGCATAAATAGGCATTTTAGGTCAATTAGATGTGTGCACATCAGGTGTCAAGCAAACCCAAATAAATGGATCCTACTTGAACCCAACCAGATAACCAGACTCGAACTCAATCTGACAAGAACAATATCTAAATAGGTTAGACCTTACCCAACCGACTCAAAAAAGCAAGACAAAACCTGGGCAAAGGTTTAAGACCTGCTAGTCCTGATTGGCCAATTTAAGGCAAAAACCCTTTTTCCACTACCACTAGCCACAACCCTATGTTTCTCCCTTCAGCTACTGCTAAAACCCCCTACCTACTGGAACCTTAGCTCCCCTTTACACCTATTCTCTACCTCCTTGAACTCTCTCCTCCAAATCAACCCTCTTCTTGTTGGTTTTTTGTGTAGGAGCATAAGTAATTAGGCACCACATTAGCTTTTAATGATGGTTTTGATGATAACAAACATTTCAAGGAATTGAGATTAAAATTGCATTTTATGCATGGATATTACAAGAATGTTTTCCAGGTTGAAGCTCTCTTGATGAAATCCAAAGCTAAGAAGGAGGAGATCATGCAAACTCTTCAAGTTTAAGTCTCCTTGTACTATAAGAATTTAGTTATAATTTTATATTCTTTAGAATGTAGGGAGAGGCTCAATCAGATCTCATATTAGCATAAACTTAAGGGGTTCTTATGTAATTCTCACAAGAACACCACATATAACCTAAATAGGTCAAATTATATCTAACTAAGCTTGTAAGGGTTAGTTCATGGCCCAAAATTCCTATGAGAACCCAATAGTTCATTTTTGTAAAGATTTGTTCTATTTTGAGCCTTTTAAGATGTCTACACCCCTTCCCAGTTGTCTGGAAATTAAAAAATCAGTACGTGAGGTTGGCTCTGCGTGCTGGATGTGCGCAGACAACTTTCCTTCTCTCTCTCTTCTTTTTCTCCTTCTCCCTCACCGAACCCTAACCCTTGCCTATATAAGTACCCCCTTCCCCTCCTCTCCACTTCATCACAACCACTTCCCTTCCCTATTCACTGTTGTGAGAGAGGTGTGCGTAAGAGAGGGAGAAAGAGCGAGGAGGAGGAGCAGTGTGAAGAGAGGAGGAGGAGGTTGAGCTCGCGAGCTTCGTGGGAGTGTATGGTCGAGCCGGATAGGTTGTTAGTATGATGATTTTATTGTTGAAATGTGTACAGTGGTTAACCTAAATCGGACCTAACCATATCTTTACAAAATTTTTTAACCTGACCTATTTGATTTTATCTTGTCACTTTTAGGCCCAAGTCGAACTCAGGGAAGTGGGGTTACAAGTCTAGTTCCTACACCTTTCCTACAACGAGTCTCTTCCATTCGTTTATTGTGTTTTTGGTATTTTTCTTATTTAGATTTTTTTCCCGGTAATCCTTGTCCTTGAGGCATACTCTCAAAATTGTGTCCTTGGCTTTAAGCCAAAATAGAGTTCCAAAACGAATCTTGTTATTCGCAAGACGGGGAACCTGCAAGTCAAAGATTATCTTTTCTCTTTTATATATATTTTTTATCTTTTTACTAACAGAAAAGAGAAACAGTATATATATATATGTATATATTATGTATATAAAGGGGTGGGGGTGGAGGCGGCGATGGAGTGTAGTACGATGTCAAGTTGGTCGTCGTCTAGAGAGACGCAACCCATAGGACTAGGTGCTGCGTGGAGTGTGGGATGGATAGTGGAAGATGTATGTAACCACGCTTTTTGTACGCGTGTATCGGGGAATATCAGCAACTGATGCAGATATTCCCGCGATACAGCGTATGGTAAATAATGTGAAAATATATATATAAATATATCTAGATGTATATATATATATATATGGTTATAAATATATAGGTATATGTGTGTGTGTGTGTGTGTAACTATATAGAGGTATATATATATGTATGTATAAGTATATAGTAATATATGTATATATAGATATATGTAGCTAAGTGCATATATATATATATATATATATATATATATATATATATATATATATATATATATATATATATATAAGTTTATGATAGTGTTTATGTGTGTGTGGGTGCGTGTAGGTGTTGGTGTAGGTGTGTGTGTGCGTCGGTGTAAAGTGCTGTGAGTGAGTGAGTGAAAGAGAGTGAGAGAGAGAGAGCGCAGCCGCTGCTTCTGGAGTGAAGGAGTTAGGCCGTCTGGCGGTGAAGGCCGTCGTTTGATGGCCTTCAACGCGCGGGGGCGTCTTTGCGCAGAGGAGATCTCTACGCCTGACAGTGGCAAGCGTCGCGACTGAGCGCGCGAGGCTGGAGAGCGAGGTGTCTACAGGCGGGTGCGGAGGCTTGCAGAGGCTGACAGGGGCCGGGAGACGCTTGGCCAGCCGCTGCAGAGGCGTGCAGCGGCCGGTTGCAGGCGCGGAGAGCGTGCATCAGAGTGGGGAAGCGGAAGTGGGGAAGGCCTACAGGAGTGCGCGAAGGGCTGGGGTGCCTGCAAACGCTCGCGGAAGCTGCTGGGGCAGCTGGTGCTGCTGCTTCAAGCTTCAGAACTTGAAGCGGCAGCAATGGCGGGAAGTTGCGGGAACGGGAAAAAAAACTAAATAAGAGCCACCACGCCCACCGGCTCTTTGAAGAGCTGGGCGGTGGTGGTCTCACTGTGGTGGTGTGCACCACAGTGAGAGCTCCTGCACAACGGGTTTCTCCTCGGAGGAGGGCCGGTGTATGGAGGGGAGTGGAGGAGAGGACGGTGGTGGTGATGGAGCTGAAGGTGGGCGTTTTTACTGCTACCGGCGGGGGGGGCCGCCTCGTTTGAAGAAGAAGCCGTGGCTTTATAGAAGATGAAAGCATGGTCATGCATGGCTGCTACAGGGAGAAGGAAGTGCAGGGACGTGCTTGGCAGGGAATGGCAAGTTGCAGCTGCGGGAGGCATGGTGTGAGGAGAAGTTGCAGCAGTGGGAAAATTAAAAATCAAGTGGAGAAATAAAAAGGTGTGGATTTTGCAAGGATGCACTTGAGGAAAAAAAGTAAAATGCAAACCACTTATTTCATTCTTCTTTCCTCTCAATAAAATGCATGAATGCATATATTTTTACAAATGCAACTACGGAATCCTAATATGCACAGGTAGTGCTAGGAAATAGCATAAGAAGGCATTATTGCAGGCGTATTTTGCGGTGCAATCATACCCCCATGCCTATCTTTTGCTAGTCCCTAGTAAAACAGTATTTAGAAATGATCTTAAGCTGAAGATTTTCTTTTAAAGCAATATAGGTGTGTTTATTGTTGGATATTGTGAGAACCAATTGTAGAGAAAACTACCAGTACTTTAAGTCTCACATGACATAGATCAACTCTCAACTAACCAGGACTCTTGATATTTAAACCTTAAGTACGATTTCCAGGACCAAAGAGGTTTTTGCCGTACTCGAGAGCTCAAGAAGTTATGGCTTGTGCATAGTGAAGGATCAAGACTGACCAGATGAACATTAAGACTCAAGCCCAGGGTTTCACGAATCTTTAAGTACAGGTTGGTCCTAGTTTCAGCTCGTGTTTTCAGATTGACCTTTAAGAAGATGACGAAAAACTCAACTCCCATTTTCTGATTTTTGTGGCTCACAGGAAAACAAAGTATTTGTAACCTGCCCTGAAGAACATCTTGTAGGGCAAAGACTTTACAGACATTTATGAGATATACTAACTTATTTGCATTTTTTTTTTGAAACACGTGTCAGTATATCTCTTACAACACTTTTTGAAGGAGCACATTTTTTTCTTTTTTTTTTCTTTTTGGTGGGAGAGTTTCTTTTTGATGGAAAGAGTCCTCCTAAACACAAGACTAAAGCCTGGGATAAAAAGCCTACCTGCACACACAGGTAAGGACTCTACCTTCCCTAATGAATACTAGGGTTGGATCTTATGTTCACCTAGCCTTTCTGATATGTGTAGTGTGAACCAAGTTTACTTAAGCTCCCAAGTAAAAGCAAACCAACGGATCCTGTACTGGTGTCTCAGGTACAAGAATACGTCCTTAGTTAGGAGAGATTTTGATCTATTTTGTTAATGCTTCAAGTGAATTAAACCGAGCCCGAGCGAATCAAGCTTTTGTGGCCTGGAAAATCTTCAAAACAGAGGTTGAATATCCATAAATACTTATTGAATTTTTTTTTTCAACTTTCAGATCATTACTAAACACCATTTATTATTATTATTATATATTATATATTTCTTTTTCTTTTTCTTTTTCTTGCATATTTATAAATGGGTGGAAACTGTATGATACCATAAAATACTCAGATCCTATGAATGCCTATCCACCCCCCCATGTCAAATAATGCTATGTCCTCATATGCATGCAGGGAAAGGCAGAGAAAGGACGAAAGATCGAGCAACGAGAGCTGAGGTTCAGGGTATACAGCAGGGTGGTAGGGTGGGTGGATGGTGGGTGGTGAAAGATCTGGCATTTTCTGGGACAAGAGTGTCCCAGGCGGAACAGAAAACAGGTCAGGAAGAAGTTGGCCCTCAGATTGGCCAAGAAGAGGGGCTCTTTGGATAGATGGATCCTAAAGGGAATAACCCCAGTGAGAAAGATGTGGGCCTAAGGTCCCAATGTGGAGTTGCAAAATCGCCTGATTTGGCGGGAAAGAAAGGGCAATCCAGTCTTCCAGAGTGTGGACCGGCAGTGAGCAACCCGGCGGTGAGTCAGACCACAAGGTATGGGAAGCGGAGAAAACCTCATCAGAAGTCTGGTCAGGAGAAACTACGGGAATAGGGAGGGATTGGGGAACGTCACAGTTTGTGTTGGTCAGGCAGTCGTCAGGTAATTCGCAGCAGTCTGAATCGGTCCCAATTAGTCCGATGCACGCACTGACGGTCATGTCCTCGTTAGATATGTCATCCTTGATGTAATCGCTATCAACATAAGAGTGCGGTGCTGCAGCAGGAATAGCCTGAAATCCCGGTGGAATGCTCGGAGCTTGTAGAATTTGATGAACCTGCCCCTGAGAAGGTTGTACCTGAGGGTACGAAGTTTCGCGGGTGTGGAATAGGTTGGGCAGGAAGAGTGCCCTAAGATCGAGTCGCCAGACGTAGTTGACTGATCTCAGCATTCTGCTGCGCCAAATGGTGCTGAAGAGAGGTCATGTTCTCTTTATTGCGCTTTGACATTTCCGTCATCATTCACATCAGTTTATCAAGAGGCCTTGATGCGTGTTCGGTTTGTGGTACGCAAGGGCCTGATGGCGGATTCGACATAGGATTAGACTGGGCCCTTGGGATGACGGGTGCGGACGGTCGCATTGGTCCCCTCGCGGGATTTTGGCGCTACGGGTTGTTGGACCATGCGAAGTTTGGATGATTACGCCACCCTAGGTTTTAAGTGGCAGAGAACGGGTTGTTCCCCAGGGCGCAAGCGTCTTCTATGCCAGAAGATGCGTCCGCATGTAAGTATGCGTCCGAGCACACGGGGCTTGGTCCTCCGTGTCCAAATACTGGCTCGCAGAAGCCAGTTCCACATGACTTACCGAGTCGATTGGCGTGACACTTGGAAAGGAAGGTCTTACAGGGTTTCTCGGGATAAGCCTGGTGTTGGAAGAATTGGAATTGTGACGAAGTGGTGAGGTGAGGGTGTTTGCCATTTTTGTGGAGGAGGAGGACGATTCGGCTTGTTTTCTAGATTTAGCAGTCAATTCAAACAGTTCAGGGTTTTGCGACCTCCTCCCAAACATGCACTACCGTAGGAAGAGTTGGGGAGATGAGAAGGGGAAAAGAGATGAGAGAAATGACGCTGCAAAGGTACACTTGATTAGAAATCAATACAGTCAAGTTCTTATCCCCTACAATGTGCCCTTAGACCTAAAGATCTAAGTTACCTACTATCACGAACTATGGAACTGAATGCGAGCACCGCGGAACCACCGAGCCAGATCGAAAGGCCGTTTGCCCTAGTCTTAGACACCCGATAGCACGCTGGAACTCTCACCAGCATGTAGACGCTACACACAGGTTGTTAGACCTCTAATCCTTAGTAAGGGTCAAGTTACTACCAATTTTAATTAGAGGCTTAGGGTCAAGTGCTTTTGGAATGTGAATGGCGTTGTTTACGGGTAATGCCCAAGTGATTGATTTTAAGAGAGTGTGGAAAACAAGCATGCAACGGGGAAATCTCCCCGAATTGAAGTTCTTAATTGGTGAATGGTTTTTAGAGTTCAGCCTTAAGTAGTATGAATTTTAGGATTTTGCTAAATTACCAATTCAACCAATCTCCGGGTTTTTGTGAGAATCAAGTTTTCTTTCTGAGCCCAAGAAACCCTTCTTCAATATCAGTTAGTTAATGCATGCTGAAATGCAATGGGCTACCCTAAATGGAGATTTCTATGTGTGGATGCACGAGTTAGTTTTATATCAGTGTGAAAGGGAGCCAAAGCACTTCAATTCAAGTGCTCCCAATCACCAGAAAAGATTTCCACACACAAGGCTTCGACCAAAAGATAAAGAAGATCAAATTGTTAAGATTAAGGTATACAGGATCGAATCTCAGGCAAGTTGAAAAGTAGTGGTGGGGTTGGAATCAACTCAATTCCAAGTCTCCCCACCAAAAATGTGATCCCAAATTGTAGATAAGTGAGGCAAAAGAGGGGTGCAATCAATCTTTTTATTTGCCTCAAAGAATACTTCCCACGGTGAAAAATTCAAGAATCAAGATTCTCGGATTTTCGCTATGCGAAATAGGGAGGGAAATCCCGCGGCGGTGGGAGTGAAGATAATCGATCAAACAAGTGAATTTTAATCCACATGCTCCAAGAGATCCCAAGAAGTTTTTCTAGTTTTTTAGTTTTTTTTTTATTAAGGTGGCAAGTTGACCCTAGTTTGCTAAGAAAAGAAAACTTACTTGTTCGGCAACGTGTACGAAGCTCCAATGTGGTGTCAGCGTCTTCACGCTCTCGTTCCCGCCTTGGATCTGCCCAAGTCTTCGACTTCGTCTGCCTTCCTTCTCCTTACACTAGGTTCACCTGCACATCAAAAACAAAAAATACCCGTGAAGAGAGAAGAGAAAAATTGAAAGGAATTGAATAGAAACTTACTTGAAGGTGCACTTCCCCGGCAACTACGCTAGAAAAGATGTATGGTCGAGCCGGATAGGTTGTTAGTCTGATGATTTTATCGTTGAAATGTGTATAGTGGTTAACCTAAATCGGACCTAACCATATCTTTACAAAATTTTTTAACTTGGCCTATTTGATTTATCTTGTCACTTTTAGGCCCAGGGTCGAACTAAGGGAAGTGGGGTTACAAGTCTAGTTCCTACGCCTTTCCTACAACAATTCTCTTCCGTTCGTTTATTGTATTTTTGGTGTTTTTCTTATTTAGATTTTTTTCCCGGTAATCCTTGTCCTTGAGGCACACCCTCAAAATTGTGTCCCTTGCTTTGAGCCAAAATAGAGTTCCAAAATGAATCTTGCTATTCGCAAGACGGGGTACCTGCAAGTCAAAGATTATCTTTTCTCTTTTATATATTTTTTTTATCTTTTTACTAACAGAAAAGAGAAACAGTATATATATATATGTATATATTATGTATATAAAGGGGTGGGGGTGGAGGTGGCGATGGAGTGTTGCACGATGTCAAGTTGGTCGTGGTCTAGAGAGACGCAACCCATGGGACTAGGTGTTGCGTGGAGTGTTGGATGGATGGTGGAAGATGTATGTAACCACGCTTTTTGTACGTGTGTATCGGGGAATATCAGCAACTAGTGCAGATATTCCAGCGATACAGCGTTTGGTAAATGATGTGAAAATATATATATAAATGTATATATGTAAATATATCTAGATGTATATATATATAACTATATAGAGGTGTATATATATATGTATGTATAAGTATATAGTAATATATGTATATATAGACATATGTAGCTAAGTACATATATATATATATATATAAAAGTATGTATGTATGCTAATACATAAGTATATAGGTACTACTATATGTATAAATATAAGTATATATATATATATATATCAATATATATATGTATGTATATCAATATATGTATATATATATCACAATAAGTATACGTATATGTATATAAGTTTATGATAGTGTTTATGTGTGTGTGGGCGTGTGTAGGTGTTGGTGTAGGTGTGTGTGTGCATCGGTGTAAAGTGCTGTGAGTGAGTGAAAGAGAGTGAGAGAGAGAGCGAGAGCGCAGCCGCTGCTTCTGGAGTGAAGGAGTTAGGTCGTCTGGCGGTGAAGGCCGTTGTCTGATGGCCTTCAATGCACGGGGGTGTCTTCGTGCAGAGGAGATCGCTGCGCCTGCCGGTGGCGAGCGCCGAGAACTCGCGACTGAGCGCGCGGGCCTGAAGGGCGAGGTGTCTGCAGGCGGGCGCGGAGGCTTGTAGAGGCTGGCAGGGGTGAGGTGACGCTTGGCCGGCCGCTGCAGAGGCGCACAGCGGCCGATTGCGGGCGCGGAGGGCGTGAGTCAGAGTGGGGAAGCGGAAGCGAGGAAGGCCTGCAGGCGTGCGCTGAGGGGCTGGAGCGCCTGCAGACGCTCGCGGAAGGTGCTGCTGCTTGAAGCTTCAGACCTTGAAGCAGCAGCAATGGCGGGAAGTTGCGGGAACGGGAAAAAAAACTAAAGAAGAGCCACCACGCCCACCGGCTCTTTGAAGAGCTGGGCGGTGGTGGTCTCACTGTGGTGGTGTGCACCACAGTGAGAGCTCCTGCTCGCCGGGTTTCTCCTCGGAGGAGGCCCGGCATATGGTGGGGAGTGAAGGAGAGGACGGTGGTGGTGATGGAGTTGAAGGTGGGCGTTTTTGCTGCTACCCGTGGGGGGGCTGCCTAGTTTGAAGAAGCCGTGGCTTTATAGAAGATGAAAGCATGGTGATGCATGGCTGCTGCAGGGAGTGGGAAGTGCAGGGACGTGCTTGGCAGGGAATGGCAAGTTGCAGCCGCGGGAGGCATGGCGCGAGGAGAAGTTGCAACAGCGGGAAAATTAAAAATTAGGTGGAGAAATAAAAAGATGTGGATTTTGCAAGGATGCACTTGAGGAAAAAAAAGTAAAATGCAAGCCACTTATTTCATTCTTCTTTCCTCTCAATAAAATGCATGAATGCATATATTTTTACAAATGCAACGACGGAATCCTAATATGCACAAGTAGTGCTAGGAAATAGCATAAGAAGACCTTATTGCAGGCGTATTTTGCGGTTCAATCAGGGAGCATGCCAGAGTGCGCACGGCCGCCGCTGCGCGTGTGGGAGGAGAGCGTCAGGGAGCTATCTCCGACTTCCTGCTGTGGCAGGAGCTGCAGCCGAGAGAGAGAAGCTGCGGCGGAGCGCAGCGAGAGGAGCGAGAGCTCGTTCTGGTACTGGAATTTTTCCAGTATCAGACATCTGGAGTGCCATCTAGATGACTGGCTGGATGTCTGGTGACGACACCGGACGTCTGAAAGCAGGTATTCCCGAAGGTACGTCATTTCCGCGGCTGCGGGCATGTAGACCGCACTGCAGTATGATTTGCTTGGCTAAATAAGGATGTGCTACTTTGTCGTGCGCAGGAGCAGCTTTGGGAAGGCGCGCAGCATGCCCTTCCACGCGTTTCGGATGTCTGGACAGCTTCCCAGACGATCGGAGGCATTCATAGACGACTAGAGGATAGGTTAGATGTCTGGAGCTGAGTCCATATGGTCAAATAGGAGTCCTGGACGTCTGAGGTCGACGCAGGGACTTGAGGTGAGATTCTAGTGACTTTTAAGACTTCTGGACTTGGTTCGAGACGTCTGATTTGGTTCTACAGTTCTATTTCTGACTCGTTTAGGGTCCGATCGGGATCCGTTTTTTGCAAACGAAATATCGGTGGTTTCCTTGTGAGTTCCTCTATATGTTAGAAACCTTTTTATATTATTCTGTACTTTCCGTTGTGTTATGTTCCTTGGTATATGGTCGCGTTCGATTAGTTTGATTTTATTTTTTTACTCGAATACAAAAATTCTCCGAGGTCGAACTCAGGGAGCAAGCTTGATTCTAGAAGCGTAGAAAATCACAATTTACAATAATACACTATTTTACAAAAGAACAACTAGAGAGAATGAAAAAAATGTTTCTTCTCTCTTTCTTCTTTGTCCTTCTTTCTCTTCTTCTTTCAGTCTTCAGACGTCTGATTCTGGGAATCAGATGCCTTAAGTAGCCACTTGCTCTAGTGTGCGTCTCCTTCTTCCTTTCTCTGCTGCTGCTGTTTCTGCTTTCCTTGTCTTTTTCTTCTTTTCCCTGCTTGGCCGTCTTCTTTGCGATATCTTCCTCTTCCTTCCTTCCTCAATGGGCTTTTCCCCTTCCTGCTTCAGCTGCTGTCTTCTTCTTTCTCTTCCTTTTCCTCTGCTTATGCTCCTAAGCCTTCTTCTTCTATTCTCTTCGGCTGCAGCTGCTTTTGCGACTAAGTCCTCAGCCGCTTCCTCCTCCTCCTCCTCCATCTTCTTCAGTTTTCCTGCACAAGCATGGTTAGGCAAAACCTAACCCCTACCCTCCCCGCGTCTCTCTCTCTGTTTCACTCCAGGGTTCGCTCTCCCAGAGCCTACTCAGGTATGCAAGTCAGGTAACGCGCCCGGGACCAGGCCCACCGGCATGCAGTGGTGGGCAAGGTGTGCAAGGCTTAGGTAAACGGGTCGGGCCGGATCCACGGGGGGTGGTCGCAGACGAGGTCGGGTGAGCAGGTGAGAGGGACATCACCTTTATGCATCGTGAGGTGCTTGCAAACTCACAAGGGGCAACTAAACGTTCCACCCTTCTGCCTGTGCGCCCGTAGCCACAAACGCGAGCAATCGCCACTCCAGCCAAGGCGTCAGACTCCAATTGAGGACCTAGAGCTGTGCGCGGAAGTCTTCCGCGCAACCTGGGCTCGTCTCCTGGAGCTGGAAGGGCCTGGAGCTACTTGCGAGCTTGCTTCAAGCTCGACGTCAATGGCGGCAAGGGCTTGGGACCTGAAATCAAGAATACGGCCTTGCAGCCCTGTCAGAATACTCGGTGAGCTTCGCCAAAGCACGGCGAAGATACTGCAGGGGTTGGCATGGCTCAGAGTGACCTAGGCATGCATGCCAAGGTCGGTCTGAGTCTGTGTGAGTGGGTCAGTTCAGGGGGAGGCGACAGTGGGTGGCGTGGTTAGTGGAGGGTCGTAGGGTGATCAGTGGGTGGAGGTGATACTTCTGAGGGGTCTGGCGAAGTGGATGGGTGTGGGGAAGTGACGAAGACACCTCGTCGGTGATCTGCCGGAGGTGGAGGAGATGGTGCTGGCTTGCGGTTGTCGAGCGGTTTGAATAGCAAATTGGCAGAGGGGAAATAAAGAGAAGGGTGAAAGGGACTTAGCTGTGAGTCCAGAGTGAAGGAGGGGATGCGGAGGTGGCGAGCGGCCGGTGCCGCCGTCGTCGGAGATGAAGGTGCCAGGGGAGAGAACGGTGATGAGGAAGGGGGGCTAGAGGGTGCCTGCTGGTACGGCGTGCGTGGCGAAAGACGGCGGAGTTAACCGTGCCACTGGTACAGTGGCAGGGCGACGAGAGAGGAGAGGGAATGTCGCCGGAGCTCTGGCAGTTGGCCGGAGTTGGTAGGACTTGAATAGGAGGGGAGATCTCAGGCCAAACGAAGCTTGAAGGATGTGGTAGAGGGTGCCACTCCTTAAATAGGTGAGGGCAAGCCGGTAGGCGCGCGAGAGTGGCGAGAAAAGCTTTGCCGAAGGTATGGCAGACAGATACCCATATCTCTCGTACGTTCGCACAAGAGGTATGGCAGCCGACAGGGCATGGGAGCTGGCCCATGCGGTAGGGACATCGTTGGGAGTCTCCCTTTCAAATTTGGGACCGGCTCCCCATGCATGCGGGGCGCCATCCTCGGCACAAAGTCGTCGGAGGTATGGCCCGCTGCTGCGGGTGGCAAAAGGACCAGATTGAAGAAAATGACGGGAAAACTGAGGGGGTAGTTGCAAGATTTCAAAAAGTTAAGGGTCAAAAGGTAATTATTGAGGATCATTTTGTAAAGTGGGTCAAGACGACCTTCCCTTAGGTCCAAATTTTGGTATAAACCTAATTTGGAACTAAGGATTCCAATGGTAAAGTTGGATTTTAGGTTCGACTACGTTTGACTGGACATTTCGCACAAAAATCCAAATTAGGTCAAAAATTGGGTATGGTTCTCAATCTAGGTCAAAATTGGTTTCAACAGCCAAATTGAAGGTTTTAAACCCTAGGGATTATTTTTTCATGGATTTTAGAGGGTTTAGTTGATTTTTATCTTTCCTAGAACTTCATGAATTAAAGTAGGTTTGTTTTAGGGTTAAAGAATGTAATTTAATTCTTATGTTTTGTCATAAGCCTTTTAAGACCAAATCATCCCACTTTTTCTTTTATTAGGTTCACTTGACCTACGTCTAGACCATTAGAAATCCCGTTCATACACTGCAATAGTAAAATTATAGTTTTACCCCTTGTATAATGTTTTATTCTCTGCTCAACAATTCCCTGATTTAGGCCATCCCTTAGGTTATGTAGGAGTTTTTATTTAATTTATTAGGTCAAAATGTGCTAGTTAGGGTTCATAATGAGGTTCTCATCAGTATAGGACTTCGATCTGTTGCGTGTTCAGGCCTTGCAGAGGCACGTAAGTCTGCCGTTCGAGCCCTCAACACTCCTGGATTGTCTGGTAGAGTGGTTTCCCCTTGTTCTATATATAAAATATGAATGCATCTATGAATTTAGATAACTAGAACCCTAGGATGTGGCATGAATCCTAGGACGAGAAATTGTTGCACTGTTTGTATGCGTGTTTGATATTGCAGTCATAAATGAATTAGCTAAATTGTAAACAACTGCCTGTTAATAAATACGAGCTGCCTGTTGGAATATGAAATCCCTATGCTAGTTAAACAGTTACTTGTGATATCACTTATTGTATATGTTAATTTGTGGAAATACGAGCTGCATGTGTACAATACGAGAATGGAATTGTGAATGATGAAACCTGGTATGGAATAATATGGTGAATATGAGCATGAACCCTACGGGGAATTAGGAGTAGAGCTCCTGTGGATGAATGGAAAGATCTGGAAATGTGAGTAGGAAGTGTGCTGGCCTTTGAGTACATGGTACCAAGGAGAGTGACCGTCCCTTGTTTAGTATAGAGCGGAGCTAGCCGCCCTTGGGTTGAGACCCGGGGTTAGGATTGGCCACTCTACACCGACTTCTGTTGGCCCTCGCGTACACTATACCGGGGAGAGCTACTAGCGTAGAGAGGGAGCTAGCCACCCCACAGGGCCCGAGGTTCAGCTAGCCACCCTACACCAACTTGTTAGGCCCATTAAGCAAACCGGGATAGTCAAACGAGGGTGCATGGATAGTGGAGAGGCGAGACCCCTATTTGGTTCTGAGGGGCTAGACCCCTGTAGTTGAGAGGGCTAGGCCCTATACTATTCCGTGCTGTACTTTGGGCATACCTGCTAGCGAAAACGACTGACCGCGTGCTAGTGCGGGATAGCTACCCGTGTGCTTATCGCGCGTGCCGTAGTCACCGCTACGTTTGTCAGTGACCTCGTGGTGGTTGACTGAGTGTAGGATTATCACAGGGGACTCTCTTGGCCAGGAGAGCACCACGTGTGCCTTCTACTCTTCAAAAAAGACTACACTCAAGATCGTTCCCATGAGAAACATTCGAAATCAAGAAAGCAATATGAAAGTAAACCAATGGGTGAAAAGAAATTACTTGTAAAATAAAATAATTGGAAAAGATAAATGCACCTGTTAGCTTTTACTGCTTTAAATAGTTTGGTTACCATTTTACTTAGCGTTCGCTGACTCCGTTTACTCACAACTCTTTACAGGTCCAGGAGTTGAGCAACCCAAGTTACCAGCTGTAGAGGGCGCTGGGCCTAATCGAGCCCAGCAATAGTTCCCTACTATTGTTATACTTCCTTTTTGTTAGTGAGTTCAGACTTTGTTTACTGTTCTTGTTCTATACTTTTGTTCTACTTTCCTATTGTGGTGGTGATACGTTCTGTTTAGCAGTTTTTACTTCCTTTACTGCTAATACACTTTTACTGTTAGTTACCTTGCATAGTGAATGTGGTTTATTTTCCTACTTTTCGATTATTTCTTATTGGACGACTTGGTCTTGGGATTAGTCGAGTTGAGCCAGTCTCGGGTTTTATAGGGATTCAGGAACCGACTCGTAACAATTTTGGACAGTTAGAAGCATTTTTATTGTCTATCTAACGTTAGATATATGATACCTAACGTTAGATAATAGCTTGGGTGTCAACCAGGCCTTTAGGAATTAACGAACTTTGCATTGAACTTCGTACCTAATGTTAGGCAGTTAACCCAACATTAGATAAGAGCTACCTAACGTTAGATAAGCCCTTTTGGGCCAATCTGGGGTGTGGATAAGAGCTAACAAACTTTGTACCTAACTAAGCGCTTAACGTTAGATAGTTCACCTAACGTTAGATCACTTTTACCCAACATTAGATGAAGTACTTTTTGACCAAATCAATTACCCATTAAACAATCAATTTAGGAAACTTTTTAGTCATTGAATAGGAGCCTTATGCACACATGAATTAGTCCAAACAACCATCTATATGTATGGGATGGTTTTTTGCTCTTTGGTGGTTAGAGAACACATATATAGCATTCAAAAAGGAACACATAAGCTCACATTCAGCTCAAATTTTAGAATTGGCATTTATTAGTAGTGTTTTAGGCTCTCAACCTTGAAGTGCATCTTGCTTAGAGCTCAATGACACTCAACTCCCTCTTATGCCACACTTCTACAATCACTAAGGAAGTTTGTCTAAGCATCCTAGAAAGCTTATTCATTTAATTGATTGCATATCCTTTTGGGGCTATCCATAGGAGCTAAAAATCTATTTTAATTTAGTTTTGCTTCTATAATTTACTTGTAATATGAGGGCCCGGATTGTGGGCTCCTTTCTTCTTAAGTGAGAGGGTTTTGCTTTTAATTGGAATATTAAGAGGGTTTGTATAAAAGGTTTGGTACCCCATAAGTACCTGTTAGTATTCCGAGAGTAACTCAGGGCAAAATCCTAGATTGGAAGATTTAAGTAGTGGTTTTTACTTGATTTTGGGTTTTCACTATAATTGCTTGTGTTGTGTTTGACAAATTACTTGTGGACTGATTAGTTTGTCTATATTTGCGTTACTCATTTTTAATTAGCATTGCCTTTATCGCCTTAAGCACTAATTACCCTCCCTTTAGTGCTTTCGATTGAGAGGAATCGTGGAGGGGCAGATGGGGTGGTGGGTGCAAGGAAGGGGTGGCAAGGGGTCATTGTCAAGGGCTAGGGAGTGGTCAGGGTGGTTGCGACAAAGAGAGCAAAGAGGAGCAGGATGTGTGGTGACGTTGGCGAGTGGTGACACAAGTTCGAGGAGGAGACAATGGGGATGGTGGTGCATGCTCATGGTTAGAGGTGCGCATTCAATTGGTTTGGATGGATTTAAGTTATTCGATTAAGATTGAATTCAATTTAATTGAAAAAGTGATCACATGTGACCTGATTGAAATGCAATGGATGGAGCTACTTGGGTGATTGGCTTGGATCATCTAGTAGTGTGAAAATCAAAATTGGCTTATGCCAAATCAAGATAAAAATCATAATGGTTTCAAACTATAGATGTCATATTTGATGTTTTGGTTCTTTGATGTTATCCATAAGTAGAAAAGATATTTGACCGAGATAATATCTATTGAGATTTTTGGGGATAACATGATCATTATTATTGATAAAAGAGAGGCCCTATCATTCTTTATATAAAGAGAAACAAAGGCATACATGGAAACTCAATCAGATACTTATTCACTATAACTATGACCTAAAAATAATAAACACCAAATCAAATAATTAATTTGATTGATTTTCTAACACTCCCTGCAAGTCAAGACGTGGGAGATGGCGAAGACTTGGATCCTTAAGGTAGTAGACATCAACTCTTATCGACTTGGTAGTCCCTTCTTCATGTCTTTAATCATAGGTGTCTCTTCTTGTATGCCCACACAAAGCCAATCAATGCTTGATTTCTTTTAAGGTACGTGAGAGTACTGCCTGTACACTTGACATCTTGAGGTGGCTCCCGTCTTATTGTTGACGTGTGTTACGACCCGATCCAAATCTACTCAAGAATCGGGTCGAATCGCGTCATTATCTCAAGACGCAGTCGTCCAACGAGCAACAAACCAAACTACATCATTTTCCACACATGCAACATAACAAAAAGAATTTTAAATGACTGAAGAGAATTGAGACATAAACCAACGTGAATGCGTAGAAAGAACATGGTTCACAGCATAGCCATCACACCACCAAGAACAATGCAGCAAATAAAAGAGACGAATAGTTCTAAAGACGGAAACATACTACAACAGAAAAAGAGTCTGCTAGCACTAAGGCTGGACTTGACTGGGCCCAGCTCCCTTTACAGCTGGTGGAACATGCTACTCACTCCCCTAACCTGAGTATAAGTAGTAAACGTCAGCAAAAAATCGAGTAGAGTAACAGAAGAATAGTAAACAAAACATCAGGAATAAACTGAAAGAAAAAGAGACAAAACTGCATGCCTTTAATGTAATTGTACTGGTCTATTAAATACTCGCTATTTGATTCCCAAGTATTCTAGCATAAGATCATTCTTGCACTTATTTTACATGTTCCCTAGAGGAACGATCTTGTCACAGTATCCCTGTGGTGTAAGATGCACACGTGGCACTCTTCTGGCCAAAAGAGCACCCCGCGTCAGTTCTACACCCGGATTACCACCTTGAGGTCATGGTCGCAGCATAGCGGTGACTATGGCATACGTGATAAGTGAACAGGGTGTTACTCCACACTGATTCGCAGTAAGTCATTTTCGCTAACTGATACGCTCTAAACCATATAACACAGAACAGGGACCGTGCCCCTGACAAGTCTACGTACCCTCGCCCGACTATTTTGGTTGGTCCTTTAGGCCTAACAGGAGTCAGTGTAAGAAAGTCATGCTTCCCCCTGGTCGCTACTCGAAGAGGTTAGCTCTCTCCCTACACTATGGGATGGTTAGCTCTCCTCGGTACACATGTACCCGAAGGCCAACTCATCCCTTGTTAAGTTTCAACCAAAAAGTCTCTAATTCCATCTACAATAGATAACCCAGGTGTAATCCAACCAATGTACTTTCAAACCCCACTAATTTAGGCAGTATTTTAAGAAGCATATAATAAGAATATGTAATTTTACACAATTCAAAAAAAAAAAAATGAAGGTAAATGTATGACAAAATTTATGCTCTTGGTTGAACATGAAATTCATATTAAATTCAGATACATCTTATATAACATTAGCAATACATAAACCTTAGCCTCCTCATCTTTCTTTCAATTTGTAGGAACTTATAATTGGGATGCCAATTAATCCACATATTTGGCACTACACTCTTGAAATGGTATGTACGAGTAAGCATGATATCATTAAGGCTACCACATTATTTATTTCCACTGATGCAATAAAAACATGCATGATCAATATATCAGAGAACTCATGTCAAGAAGCTGAACTTGGTATTCATGATTACGTGCACACTAGTTGAAAAGTGAGCAATTCGAAGGAAACACAAACTTGAAAGTAAACGGTCCACCACCACCCACATTGGCCACCAGCCATGGTAAGATATAACTAGATTTAATTATGTAAAGGGGAGTGATGGACGAAACCACTCGACCTAAGTTATTGGGAGATATGGAGGCACACTTGATTTGCTCGTCACTCCAGTTGGTGCTGCGGAGGCCTCCACCGAAGCCAGGCCACTCCAAGGTGGAGCACTTACGTTAAACCAAGGGTCAAACTGGCCATTAGGTACCTTGATCGAGATTTTTAGTGATGAAACACGAGCTAACAAGGGTAATTAGGGTACCAAAATGTAGGCAATTAAATAGCTTTCCAACGATACTTTACTTGCATGATTCGAAGACCAAATGAACCCCGAACCTACCCCGTAAAGGGTCATGGTTCACTTGAACCAGACCAGACTAGTTCGATCTAGTTGGATCAGTCGCCCCCTTGCAGTAGAGTGCACCTCACACCCTCCATAGACGTCTAGCACATGCCTCAGACATCTTAAACGCACCTCGAGACTCACACAACCCTCGCGCTTTTCTCCTCGGACGTCCAATGCTTGTCCTGGTCGTCCACATGACTCTCTGGTCGTCTGCATGGCTCTCTTGTCGTCTGATGCTCGCCTTGACTCATGCGCCTTCTCCCTCACATTGTGTGCAAGCATGGAACACTCACACTTTCCCCATGCGGTGCCCCCCTTCTCTCTCCTCATCACACTCGCTCGTCAACTGCAGCGCATATGCCCCTACGCTTCCGCTGTGTCAAGCTCGCTCCCCGGGTTGGTCGCCCTCTCATGCTGTGCCTGCGGTGGGAAAACGCGCGTGCAGCTACTACATGCCCTCTCCTCCCCGTTGCACGTGAAGAACGGGAGGGAAAAAGAATTGAGAGGTGCGGGGCCCCTTCGACTCTCACTCCCTGTCTTTCTCTCGCAGGCAAGCATAGCGAAAAGAGGGGTGGTGGTGGCTCGTCGCTCGAGGCGTGGGGTTTGAGGGCATGACAACCAAGGTGAGGTACGTCGGGTCTTTAGGGTTTTAGGGTGTCGTTAGGGGTAAAGTGGTGTCGGGGGAACATATGGGAAATGACCTTAGGTCTTTAGTTATTTGTTTGGGGTCCCAAGAACAAAAAGTAGGAGCATAGGAATTGGAAGAAGCCCCTTCATGAGTCGAGAAATCACGATAGGCCCCCGATTATTCTCTAGCATGTGGAAATTGCAGGAACACCTAGCATAACTTAAGAATTTGCTTATGGCCCCTACGGAGTTTAGGGAAAAATATTAGAACTAATGAGACCCCATAGTTAAAGCACATAAATTGCGTAAAACCCCATGAAGTCTAAGAATTTACCAAGCAGCTCTCAAGTGTGGTTTCGATGTGCGAAAGTTGCAAGGACCACCCTGGAGAACTCAGAAACTCCGTGATGATCCCTAGGTCATTTCAACATGGTAGTCCCTTCTTCGTGTCTTCAACCCTAGGTAGCTCTTCCTATATGCTATCACAGATCCAATCTCTGCTTGGTTTTTCTTGAGGTGCGTAAGAGTACTGCCCATACTCTTGACATCTTGAAGAAGCTCTTGTCTTTACTATTTGTCCAACTCACACATATAAGGACCCAAACAAAAAACTTAACCCTTTTAGAGGTTACATACAAGTAACCCAACAATAGAAGACTAAACTTGAAAGAAAACAAAACAGTGGACTCAATCATAAAAATAACCCTAATTTTTTTTAAATGAAAAACTCCTCCAAAACCTTGATCAAAGAGGGTTTTTTTTTTCCCTCAACTTTGTTCTCTATCGGCTTTCCCATCTTCTTCTCTATTGGGCGTGAAGTCGCAGCACCAACAACAGCAACATGGGGAGAGGAGAGGAGCCAACATCGGCTCCCTCTTCTTCTCCTTTGTCTCCCCCTTTTCTTTCATTGTGGGTGGCACTACAATGACAAGGAGGTCAGTGTTGGAGCTTCGGTGAGCCGGAGGAGATCTGGACCACCTTGGTCCGGTGACTTGACCTCCAAGGAGTCGAAAGAGCCCCTTAAATCCTTAATCAAACGAGGTTTGGGGACTAAATGTGCGATTCAAGCCAATCTTATCAGGGGCGACACCAGACAAAAACAAGGTCACCGGCAACACGTGGCTTGTCCAATGGCCACCGAAGTAGGTCATTGCAGAGGTTGGGGCACCAGCGACCCCTTCCACGTTGGTTCCTTGTCAGAGATCGGCTGGAGGCGATGCCAGCAACGACTTTTTCATCGGTGATGAGTTGAGCAACAGTGGTAGCGAAGGTAGAAGAGGAGAGGAGAGTTTTGGGAGAGGAGAGGACCTCCCTAGTGGCTCATTAGAGGTCGACGACGTCGCTAGAGGGCTTCCTCCTCTAGGGTTTCTTTTCTTCTTTTTTTTTTTCTCTTTCCCGCGGGATCAAACTTGCTCCGATACAATGTTGAGATTTTTAGGAGATAAAATGATATTTGTTATTGATAAAAGAGATGTCATATCCCTCTTTATTTTAAAAGAAACAAAGGTATACATGAAAACTCAATCAAATACTTATCAAATATAATTATAATATAAAAATAGTAAACATCTAATCAAATAATTAATTTATTTTATTTTCTAACAATATCAATAATAGATATTTATAAAGATAAAAGAGAGAGAGACATTAGAGGTAGAATGAGCCTATTGATTGTCATAAATTGACCTGGTAGATAAATTATTTTTCTTTTATATCAACAAACTCTGTTGCTAAAAAATGAGTACGAGAAAAATCATCTCAAGTAAAATAATCTAAAGCTATAACAACGAAAGTAAGACAAAGCAATGATGAATAAAATGGACCACAATTACATCTACTTTAGGAGTTACGGATGGGATACATGGGTACAATCGTCTATTACCCATATGATTTGTTCGGTCTTTTAGGTAGTTCGGATTGGAGGTATTAAACTTATCAACCAACCCAATACCAAATGTGTATTATGATTTGGATCTAACCCAGCCCATTACCCAAACAACCCAACCTAGATAGACCATCATAATTTAGGTAGGTTATTTGAGTTGACCCGAATAATGTATAGTCCTACTCATAGTCATGGATGTTGGGGGGATGGCAAAGGGGGAAGGGGGCCATGGGGAGTGGTAGAGGGTTGTGGAGTTGGTGGTGGTAGTTGTCATGGGAAGAGGGCAGACGGTGGTGCTTGGACTTGCTTGTTTTTTTTTAATCCGCAATAAAGCTTTCATTAAAGGGAACGAAAGAGTGCAATGGGAACACAAGCCCAAAGGGAGAGAGGAGGGGACAGAGACACAACACCCTTAAAAAGGAACAACCATGCCCCAAAGAAGAAGAAGAAAACGTTCCAAGTAGAGTTCCGTTGCAACTCTAAAGTGCTACCCTACACCAAGAGCTAACAACAGTGCCACCAAATCAGGGCTTCCACAATCTAACCGATCCACATTAATGAGTATTTGAGAAGTCAAACGCCTAACAAAGTCGGTCAAATACTTAGTCGTGTGAGGTATAATTTCTGACATAGACCCAACGTAAAAGGAGGTATCATGGGTACAAGATGGCGATGTTGAGGCAGGTAGCAGCGGGGACAACGGTAAGGGGAGTGATAGATGCAAAGTTGATGGTGGTAGGGAAGGCAAGAATGGCAATGGCTTACCACAACTACCTTGTATGGCAGGGATAACCATACTTAAGGCAGCCGTGGCGATCACGACCAAGGTCAAGTAAGGGTGAAAGGTGAGAGGGAGCACCAACACCAAGTCTTTAAAACAATGATAGTGATGAAGGGGGAAGACCAATGGAGGGAGGTGTGAAGGGGAGGGGGTCTCTAATCAGCCATCGGGTCGAAGGCCTGATCAAGGCCAGAGATGAGAGGTGGCTGGGGTTTGGTTTGGGGAGGAAGGCCCCAGGTTTCTAGAGAGAGACCTGCTTTAACTTTCTGGCTGACCCTTTTTAGGCTTGTTTGTCCCTCTTTGTGTGATCCATCAGATGCTTTACTCAAAAATAATAATGGTTGATGAGAAAAATCTCAGTAAATATCAAGTTGTCTCTTTCATTTTTCACGAATACCATTTTATTTCCAAAAATAACAATGGTTATGGAATTATGGAATGATGAGGCTTCATTTGTGTAATTGTCTGCGATTACCGTATAATGGGTTGGTGGGTTATCAAATATGGCTATTTGATAAATGCATTTACTTTGCATTTTCAAACTAGTATTCTACGTGTATTCTGTGGCTTTTTTTTTTGCAACGTCAGGAGCATGGCATTTTTTTTATTTTTATAAATTTGTATTTCTATTTTCTTTTGTTTCCTTTTTTTTGGATGCAGAAGGTTGTATCATTGCTCATACAGAATAATCACGTTAACCTAGGACCCGCAGACCCACTAAAATCTGACCCAACCAGGTTTAGACCCGCAAGCCCAAGGACCTGTTTGTTATTGGGTCGGGTAGGGTCCACAAGAAAAACTGCAGTTCGGGACTCCGGACAAAACCCATGCAGACTCATTTTCTTATTGGATCGTGCCAGACCCGACCAAGTTGAGTCTAGCCCAAAATGGCTCGGGCCTGTCCTGATCCACACCAAACCGATAAGAACTAAACTTAGTGCATAAAGGAAACACGTACCACCACTGTCCCAAGAAAGCGGAACCATGACATTTCCAAGTCTGTTCTCTTTATATTCAACTCAATTTTCTCAAATATAATTTTTATTTCTGTTTAATGCCCATTCACAAGCACGCTCTATACTAAATGAATCCAATTTACACCATGGCAGCGTATCCACCTGTCACTTTTGAGGGGGTTAATACCCCCCTGAAACTTATGGAGGAGAATGGATAGACACGAAAAAGCGGGGACTAAAAAAGAAAATATCGTACAAATAAAAACATAAAACAGATTAAGATACAGAATTCTCCCCCATTAGTAAGAAGCCAACAAAAGCATGGCAATTAGATATAGCAACCACGTTACTTTCCCTCTCTCCAAACGTGTGGAATTAGAGAGATCATGTGCGCCAACAACGTAAACTCTATTCGATTTATTGTCCTGTACTTTGATGGAGGATGAACCTGCAAATTTAAGGATGCACAATTTAGTTGCCAAAGTAATTTAAAAATGAGAAAAAGTAAATAAATACGTGACACATCACATTTGGTAACGTGTGAAGTGAGAGAATATAATGATCATCGTATGTGTTGATTTTAATTCATATATTTTAATTTTTTTATCAATTTTTATAAATATAAAATTATTTTTAAGTAAAAAATTATTTTTCATATGTGAAAAATTATTTTTCATAAGTAAATAATCTTCCACTTGGTGAAAGGTAAAATTTATTGATATATTTTAATTTTCAACTGATATATTTTGATTTCCAACTAATGTATTTAATTTTTAACTATGACACAAGTTGGAAAATGTAAAAGCTGACGCAAAAATTAATACGTATCAGTGCAAATATGATCCAAACCTGTATCCCTTTTTTAATGCAAAAAAAGTGCTACGCATGGTACGATCCACCACTATTGAAATCAACAACAAATTACTTTAGTACAGATGCAAAACACTCAAATCACCTTTGGAATCACTTTACATTAGTGTAAAATCACTTTACACAGGTGCAATCTTATTTTACACCTGTGTAAAATCACTTTGCACCTTCAAAATAATTTTGCACGGGTGCAAAGTAAGATTGCACCGATGAAGAATTAAATTCCAAGTATTTCTTCACTTATGACAAATAATTTCACTTGGAAGGTAATTTTTCACCTTAAAATTTAAGGTTTAAGATTTAGGATTTAAGGTTTCCTTAGGTGAAAAATCACTTCTCATATGTGAAATCATTTTCCATAAATCTAAACCATAAACCATAAATCCTAAACTCATAGGTCAAAATCACTTTGCACAGGTGTAAAGTCACTTCGGATAAGTGAAACTACCCTTTCAATAATTTATATGCAAAGTAAGATTACACTAGTGCAGAATTAAATTCTAAGTGTTTCTTCACGCATGACAGGTAATTTTACACTTGAAAGGTGATATTTCACTTTAAAGTTTAGGATTGAGGATTTAAGATTTCCTAAGGTGAAGAATCACCTTTAAAGTGAAAAATCACTTCTCATACGTGAAATCATTTTCCATAAACCTAAACCTTAAATCCAAAATCCTAAACTCATAAGTCAAAATCACTTTGGACAAGTAAAATTACCCTTAAAATAATTTATAACTGATGTAAAATAAGACTACACGGTGCAAAGATAACTTAAAATAATTTATCATCGATGCAAAATAATTTATGACCGACGTAAAATTATTTATCACCGATACATTTTAAGTTAAAGTAGTGTGGTGATTTTTTTTAAATGTGGTGAAAAATACTACGTAACAAATCTTACGTTCTTTTATTTCTTTACATTAAATATAAATTATCAAATAGATCTACATTCTCGATCTTGTGTGACATATGGAAATAACATCACACTTGACTTTTTCCGTCAAAATCTAAGCTTCTCTATCTTTTAACTTTCAACCAATTGTGACCAAGCATTGCATTTTTACGTTTTTTTTTTTTTTTAAAGTGAAGCTGTGCATCATAAAATGTGTTCCAACGCACGCTTTCTACTCACGTCCTGCCCATGTCAAAAATCATAAATCTTTTTGCCACTTAACCATGGATGCTAAGTTAATAATTTATGACTCTGCCAAAGACCATTCCCCATGCTAAATTATACAGCTGTTTAAATTTGAGAAGAGTCGGAAAACTCTAAACCTAAATCTTTCTTTTATCCGGTGCTAACTTGAAGCAACGTCTAAATTGATGGTCCAACTCCAAAGAATTTGATCAGATTGCAAGGGAAACACTGCAGAAAAGTGAAAGAGGCTTACAGTTGTAGTCAACCCAACCAATTTCTTGATTTTCGAGATCATAGAAAACTAACTTGTTCATCAGAATCAGATCTGCAGGTCAAAGAAATTAAGGAGGTCAAAAATGCCTGCATGCATGGAAACAATCTGTCATTTTTCCTACAACTAATATAAACTATACAGGTCGGAAGAGTCCCAAAGGGGAATCCAAGATATTTGTCTCAAATAAAATCATCCTAATCCCCTTTTTTTCTGGAAAAAAATCCCGAACCATCAGTGGATTTTTGTCTAGCCTTTATTTGTGACAAACAGGTGCATGGTGATTCACCAGTGGACTTCTATAAAACCTTTAAGAGAAAACACGCTACCTTAACCCAAGGCAAAGCCTCATGGGAACTGCAAGATGGTGATACCAGTATACACATTAACAACCTCTCAAACAAGCAAGCAAACTACACATTCTTAGTCCTTTTTTGTCTTTTTCGTAGTTACCACTAGGTTGTTCTGAGAATTTAAAATTCAAGTGGTTTGAGAGGAAAAAATCATCCGTGAAAGCAATGTTGACAGCAAGAGATTTCTGATGTCGAGTGACAAAGAAAAAGGTACCCCAAAAAAACCATCTTTGGGTTGCACCTATTACGATTAATAGATCTAAATAGTAGACTTACGGGGGGGGGGGGGGGGGGGGGGGGGGGAGAGAGAGAGAGAGAGAGAGAGAGAGCACATTACCTCCCAAAAGGAAATATTGTTTACCATTATCCTGTGAAGAGCTACTTTGAAAGCCAAAGCACCAAAAGTCAGGCTGCATAGGCAGAGAAGGCCATAGATGAGCCAAATTTCTAACACAACAAATTCGCTCATTCACAGTTGCAGAAGTAAATGCAATACTCAAAATAAACAATATAAAACATAGAATCCAACATAGCCTGCTGTCTGGCTAACTATGAGTACATCAGTCAATCGATAACAGGAATCACCATGAATCACAACCACCAAAATATCACCAAGCATTATAATTTTTTTTGACGGAGAGACAAACATTTAATTTAAAGTCTATCTAAACAGGAGTTGAAATTCGATGATAACTAGAACTCACTTGACTTGCATAATCTAGCCATAGAGTATGAGAAGACAAAAACAATTATTTTGAGCCCTCGCCATCATTTCTACACTTCACAATCAGTGCTGATGCAACTTCCCTCACGTTCTTGACATGTTGGATTTATCAAAAGTGCCCAACGGTGGTGCCTGTGAAAACCAATGGCTATGCAGGATGGTGTTTTACTGAAGGACGGCAGGTCATTTTCTACTGCCAAATCACCTTTGCAGGTTCACATTTTTATGTGACTTCTACGATGGGAAACAGCTTCTGACAAAAAGCCTTGAGCGAAGTGGGTGGCATCGGTAGATCACCCTTGGTTCTTTCTGCGGTGGTGAAGGGGTGGAGAACTTTAACCATCCACTTGATAGTCTTGCAGGTAAGGTTGGATAGAGGTCGGTATTGCTTCATCTTCGCATGTGGAGTTTCAACGGTGACGAGACAGAAAAGGCACAGGAAGTGATTCCATTATTCATCATATACATTTATTGACTTGAGGAAGTGAGACAAGAGATGTAGAAGCAAGCATTCCATGGTAGACAAGGATTTTACAAGGTTCCTCGGAGAGTGGGGAGAGGAGGGTAGGGGGAGCAAGGTTGGACCATCATTTCGAAGCAGCGGAGCGTGATCAGAGGGAGGCCAGGGTCCTTTGCTTCAAGTGCCGTAGTAGGGGGCCACTGGGCGAGGGACTGCAAGGACTTGGTGCGTTGTTTGTGGTGCAAGGGAGTTAGCCATCGACGTCTGAATAGCTCTGTGGGTTGCAGGGTTGAGGTACGGCCAGTGCCACCTCTACCTCCTTCAAGTGCCCCACTCCTTGAGGTGGAGGTGCCTTGGTCGGAGGCGATGGGGAGTTTAGATGGCATACTTGAGACAACCCTCGTAGGTGTGGTGTTGGAGGGGTGCGTGGTTTTGGAGGAGGTGGAGTTCACCAGGACTTAGGTTCCAAGGAGGCATCTGAAGGTGGCGAGTTTTGATGAGAGGCAACTTTTGATCATTAGTTTGCAACTAGAGGAGAGGGTTGCTCTCTATTCCTTGGAGACGAAGGTAAGAGGAACTGTGATTTGTTGATGCCTTCCATGTGATCATTGCGAAACGTTGGCAGAGCGATCACCACAGAGGCTTGCAATTCGCATCAGCCTTGTAGGGATTCCCTTGAGGCTAAGGACAAGAGGGTGGTGGAGGTGGTTGTTGCTCCTTTTGCTAGGTTGCAATCGTGTTGGGGTGTGGGATTGGAGAAAGGGGACCTCTCGACGTTGAAGGCAATGGTAGTGGTCAAGATGGGTCGTGTGGTCCCAGAGAAGCTATCCTTGTGGCTTCATAGGGCTATGTGGGTCGTCGCTTGTGTTGTGGGTGGTGGTTCAAAGCATGGTGAGGCAAGGTCCTATGCACAAGCATTGATGGGAGGTGGTGGTCCTCATTTAACGGCGGTCACCAGAGGTGCATAGATTTGGAAAGCGAAGAATCGTAATGAGGGAGGCAAGATGATGGATGACATGGCAAGGTGTTGTTTAGGAAGAATTGATGATCATGCATTCAATGCCTTTCGTGGAGATTTGAGAGAAATGAATTTTGTTAATATGATAAAAGAGTCATTGGTCCTCTTTTTATAGATAGAGGTCGAGGGTAAATAAGGAAACCACAATTACACTTTACTAAAAATAATTACAACTAAAAATAGAAAAGACAATTAAATGTCATCTCTGACTTATTTCCTAACAAATAGAAAAGACAACTAAATGTCATCTCATATTTATTTCCTAACACTCTCCCGCAAGTCGAAACGCGAGACGATGAAGACTTGGATCCTGTAGACGTTCATGATAGCCCAGACGAACGATAGTCGAAGGTGATAGAAGATAGAATAATCGACTTCGGCATCCACATTAACTTATTGTGTTTCTACTTATACTATTAGAATATGTTGTGTGGTCTTTTTCTTATTATAAGGGTTATGGGTATTTTGTTCCTCAGGGGCATTTGTGTACTTTTGACTTTACGGTATCTCTCTATATAAGAAAGCCCTAGGGTTTCTAATAAAACTAAGTCATTTCAACCAATTTGGTATTAGAGCACCAGTCCTAGATCGTGGCTCTAGATATCCCACCTATCACAGCCTCCAAAACTTTAACCACCAAACCCTAATCACCTCTCTCTCCCTCGTGAGCGGCAGCGACTCTCGGCGGAGCTCCGACGGCGGGCTACAGCACGCGCAACAGTGTTGCGGCGGAGCGGGTGAGCCTACTGCACCGTCAGCGATGCTTAGGCGGCGCTTGCGGTGAGCTTGGAGGCTCTCCTAGCCTCTGGCGATGGCGCTGGAGCATCTACGTTGATCGCAGCAGCACTGCAGCAACTTTAGGGCCTCTCCTAGCCACCGACGGCGACGCTGCGGCATTGAAGGTCACAGCGATGCTGCGGTGCCCTTGAAGGCCTATCTAGCCTCCAGCGGTGGCGCAGTAGCAACTCGGTGGAACTGCGACAGTGCTACAGGCAGTTGGCGACGGTGCAACAGCAGCTAGGGCTACTTGTTGGGCCTACAACGTTGTGCTGCAGGCAGTGTAGATCCACAGTAGCCACGCAGCAGCCTCTAGTGGTGCTGCTACAGTGATTTGCGGCGGCGATTGGCAGCTCAGATAGATAGCAAGGCAGTACGCAGTGATCTAATCGTTGTGTAGCGGTTGTGATGGGCTTTTTGCCCTGATCTAGGAACGTAAGTTCGTAATGTAGGTCTGAATCTGTTTGATTTCAGATTGTGGATGATTTCGTGGTGATATAAGCTTGAGCAAGGCTTCCAGATTGCAAAAAATGGCTTCAGATGATCACTCTGAAGTGTCTTCGGGCTTTGTTTCTGACACCAGGGTACTCAAAAACCCTTTTTTTGGTCCTATTGTTAAGTTGGATGAGACCAACTACCTGGGGTAGTCCCAAACCTTTCTTATAACTATCAGGGGTAATAAAAATAGCCATATTTTTACAGATTCGAAGCCTGAGAACAAGACAGGCACAAATGCTAATTAAGATAGCGACAATGTCATGGTTTGTGCATGGCTGATGCAAACGATTATTCCCCGCATAGGGGATGAGATCATGTACTACACTATTGCAAAGGAGATGTGGGAGTCCTTGCGTGATACCTATTCACATGCCAAGAACTCCGCACGAGTTTTTTAGGTCTTCTATGACCTTTTCTATCTACGTTAAGAGGGACGCACGCTGTCACAGTATTACTCTCTCATGAAGGGAGTGTTGGAGGGGCATTACTCCTACCTGTAAGGGTGTGCCTGTGAGTCCTGGAGGAGTTTTAGAAGACAACTAGCTGTTTCTCTTTTCTTAGCTGGCCTTGGACCTAAGTATGCAGCAACAAGAGATCAGTTCCTCACTGCTCCTGAGCTTCCTACTCTGGAGGAAGCATATAGTATACTCAGCAGAGTTATAGTATGCATTCCTACTCCTGACACTGTTGCTCAGTCGTCTGCACTAGCTGTGATCCTTGGACGTGGCAGGGGTACTACTTACCCTACACGTGGTCATGGATGTGGACACTCTTCCGGTACACGTACCAGGACTCCGTGTACTTACTGTGGCAGACTTAGTCATGCTGAGACTACATGTTGGTAGAAGCATGGTAGGCCACCAGTGGCCAATCAGGCAATTGAGATCTCCGGATGCAGCTCTTCATACTTCTGATATTAATTCCTTGAGCACTGAGATTGAGAACTTGTGACAACAATTTGCTCAATTGACTCAGACGTCCTCCTCTCATATTTCAAACACTGCAGCTGTGGCTTCCTCTTCAGAGACACCTGCGATTGGTATGTCAACACTTTTGTCTTCTAGTGAGTGATTGATTCTGGCGCATCCAAGCACCTATGTGATGACCGAGGCTCTTTCTCTCAATTAGCACCTATTACACCTACCAGGACAGTACAGGTGGCTGATGGGAGATATGTCTTTATCTCCTACTTTGAGACTTGCAGATGTCTATTATGTGCTTGATTTTCCTTTGAGTTTATTGTCTGTTAGCAGCATCACTAGAGATCTGAACTGCCAAGTTATTTTTTATGCGTCCTCTTGTGCCTTGTAGGACAAATTCACTGGGAAGACAATTAGTGGAGAGTGTGAGGAACATGGAGTGTATCGTTAGAGCTGTAATGCTTTTGCTGCTTCTGCTATCTAAGGTCTTGCTTCTGCTGGATCTCCTCTCCAGTGGCACCACCGCCTTGGCCATCTACCCGTTCATCACCTCAAACGTATTCTACCGCACATCCCCTCCACTGCTGCTCTCACCTATGATGCATGTCAGCTTGGCAAGCACCATAGGGCTAGTTTTTCCAGTTCTAACCCGGTTTCGTCTATTACTGCATTTGATTTGATTCATATGGACATGTAGGGTCCCAGTCGTACTCCTGATCGACTTGGGAGCTTACTCCACTTCCTAATGGTGCTGCGCTCATTGGTTGTCGATGGGTATTTCTATGAAGTTCAATCCTGACGATGCTGTTGCTAGGTACAAAGCCCACCTCGTGGCAAAGGGGTTCACCCAGACTTATCGGGTGGATTTCTTTGACACCTTCTCCCCAGTTGCTAGACTTCCCACAGTTCGGGTGTTGATTGCAGTGGCAGTTTAGTTAGATTAGCCCTTGCACCAGTTAGATGTGAAGAATGCCTTCCTTTATAGTGATCTCCAAGAGGAAGTCTATATATAGCAGCCATCTGGCTTTGAAAGTCAGGGGGAGTGTGTATGCCGATTACGGAAGACTAAATGGCCTTAAATAGAATTCCAGCGCCTGATTTCAGAGATTGTCACGGGTTGCAGAGGCAGCTGGATTCAGGAGATCAACAGCTAAGTTTTCACTTTTTGTTAGATTAGACGAGGTACTAGGGTACTTGTTTATGTTGATGATTTGACCGTCACAGGGGATGATATGCAAGGTATTGCTGAGGTTAAACGCATCCTAGCAGAGCAGTTTGTCATGAAGGACCTGGGGACTTTACGGTATTTCATTGGTATTGAGGTTGCTCGCAGCAAGAAGGGTGTGATCTTGTCTCAGCAAAAGTATGCTTTAGATATCTTGCAAGAGGTTGGTATGCTTGGGGCCAAAGAGGCCAATATTCCTATGAACCTCAAGACGCTACTCTATGATGAAGATGCGTAGGTGGTGGACAACAGACGATACAGACAGCTTGTGGGCAAGCTACTGTATCTTACTATAACGAGGCCGGATATCTCCTTTGCAATTGGGAGACTGAGTCAGTTCATGGCCAAGCCAACACATCAGCATTGGAATGCAGTATTAATGGTGCCTAGATATATAAAGGAGGCTCCTGGGAAGGGTCTCTTCTTCTTAAAGGGATCCTCTATGACATCGGTTGGCTATTCAGATGCAGACTATGCCGAATGCCATGTGGATTGTAAATCCACTACTGGGTTCTACACCTTCTTAGCAAGAAATTTGATCACATGAAGGAGCAAAAAATAAGGCACAATTGCGAGATCCAGTGCCGAGTCTGAGTACAGAGCTATGGCTCAAATGACTACTGAGATGATGTAAATCAGATCCTTACTTATTGACCTACAGGTGTAGTTTTCTCATCCTATGGAGATGCGATGTGATAATAGAGTAACCACCTTCATTGCCAACAACCCAGCATTTCACGAGAAAACAAAGTATTTTGAGGTTGACTGTTATTATACCAAGGACATTATTAAAAAGGGTTGCTATATACCACTTTTGTTGCATCTGAGGAGCAGAATGCAAATATTTTCACCAATCCCTTGACCAGATCTTCATTTGATTCTTGTATATCCAAGCTAAGCATGATAGATATCTATGTTTCAGCTTGAGGGAGAGTGTTAGCATATGTTGTGCGGTCTTTTTCTTATTGTAAGGGTTATGGGTGTTTTATCCCTAAAGGACATTCGTGTACTTTTGACTCTACAGTCCCTCTCTATATAAGAGAGCCCTAGGATTTCTAATGAAACTAAGTTATTTCAACCAATTTATACGTCCCGCGTAAAGCGCTGGGTACGTGAGAAATCACAACTATTACTCAGGTGTTGCTGCTCCCGCATCCAAGAGTCTGAAGATGATGAGGCTTGGTCTTCTTGAGTGTGCATAAGGTCACACAGGTGCCATTGCTGCTAAACCCTACGAGCAAACGTACCATGCTTGGTTTCTCTAGGTGTGCATAAGGTCACCTCATTGCCATCACTCCTATGCCCCAAGAGCCAGCCAAAATGCTCTAAGTACATAAGAGTGCATCACATTTATGTGACAATGCGAAGGTCGAAGATGATCAAAGCAACGGTTGGTGGCGGTGGTGATGATCTTTGATTGTCGTTGCAACTGCTGTAGTTGGTTTCCGATGTTGAGAAAAAGAGAGGAGATTAGTGGAAGAAAAGAGGGGAGAAGATTGACATTGAGAGGAGGGGCCTCCTCGATGGCTCGCTGGAGGTCGACAACGTCGTCAGAGACCCTCCTCCCCAATGTAGAACTTCTACTCTCTTAACCCTAAGCCATAAAGATCGGTGATTCTGATACCATGTAGAGATTTGAGGGAAAAATAAATTTGGTCAATATGAAAAAAGAATCCTTGGTCCTTTTACGGATAGAGGTCGGGGGCAAACAAGGAAACCACAATTACACTTTACTAAAAATAACTACAGCTAAAAATAGAAGAGAATTAAATGTCATCTCCGATTTATTTCTTAACACCTTTGATGGCATGCAGAATGCGAAGAAACTAGGGGTGTTTGATGACAAGGTTCGAAATGCCGATTTCGACATCGTGCCGATGAAATTGTAAGCGTGCATTCCATATGCATGCCAAAGGCATGCCGTGGAAATGCCCGTTTTTCGATGGCAGATTTTGACGATTTCGATGGCCGAAAAAATGCCATTTCGGAGTGCATGCCGAAAAAAATGATAGAAGTGATTAAAATGATATCAATTGCAAAAAAATCAAAGATTTACATGTTAAGAACATGTTGAAGGTCATGTTCGGTAAACAATGACATATTGAAGTGCGAACTCGTGTATGTGTGTGTGTGTGACATGTTCTTAAAGCCCACATACGACTAAATTAAGACGTGTGTGTGTGATCAGACCACCATACCAGCTTCCCTCCCACCAAACCCTCCCATTCGAATTTTGTATTTTCAAACTCCCTCCCCCCCGCCAGACCAGCTTCCCTCCAATGCTTCGAATTTTGAATTTTTAGTCTCCCTCCCTACAGACCACCTTCCGTCGAGCGACACCTGTCAGCATACCAGCGATAATTGTCGGCATGCCGCCGAAATTATTGATATTTCACCGGCATGCCTACAAATCGATACTTTAACCGTATCGGCACACCCTCCTCCTGAAAACCCCCTTGCCGACGGCATGCTGCCGCTGGCATTTAAATCACTGATTGGTGAGGAAGGGGCTATTGATGGCATCGCATCTCACGTGATTAGGCTCGAGGTGGCTCCCAAAGGTTATGGTGGAGTTAATATAGATGAGTGTGAAGAATATAGCAATGGGGGCTCATCGCTTGAGTTGTTTGTGGATCTACCCAAAGTGTGGATCCAAATCCAACTATAGACCTGATCTTGGACAAGACCCATTATTGTTCGACTCAACCCCGCTCCGAACTTGGAGCGTTTTCTCGTCGCCCCAACCCTGTGTGTGGAAGCTCTGCTCTTTACCCCGACACTAATTGTGGCGAGGAGCATAGGGAAGGGTTTTGTTGCTCTACCCTAGTTTGATAGCATTGATGTTGTTGTGGTGCGAGCGTCGAGGGTCTTTGAGCGGTTAAAGGTGGGTGTGAATGTCTCGATAGAGGAGATTAACGGAGCTTTAGTAGTCGGGGAGGTAGAAGGGGATGGCATGGTGGTGTCTTCGATTAGGTGGTCCCTTCCCCAACCGCAGTGTCAGAGGAGTGGGGTGTGGTTTTGCCCCTATTGGTCCTTTAAGGGGAAGGGTTGCATGGAGGCATCAATTCGTACCTCAATGTGGGTGAAGAGGGGGAGTTTGGCAGTGTAGGAGGAGGTGGTACCTCAGGTGAGAAAGATGATGACATGGAGGTGGAGATGGTTGGAGAGAAGGTGGTTTTCCATCAAATTGAAGGGGGGGGTTTCACTTCTATCCTGATGATTGGGGTCATTTCCTAGAATGTGAGGAGTCCAAACAACCGATCAAAGAGGGCAACCCTCATGGGCTACCTTCATTCTTGGGGACCTACGGTGGTGACTCTTCAGGAGACGAAGTTAAGAGTCTTGTGGTCAGAGGATCTGGCTGGAGTTAGGGGGCAATTACATAGAGAGCTTTCTTACACTCAACATTATCGGGTACTTTGGTGGGATTTTGGTTGGGTGGCGAGACATGTTTGATTTGGAGGACACATTGTTAGGCTTGCATGTGGTCACTGCAAAGCTAGTGAGGAAGAATGATGGTTTCAAGATGGTTCTTTCTGTAGTCTATGGCCCCACTAACGACGCCACATGTCAGAAGATTTTGGAGGATCCATCAAAAGTTGCAATCAAATTTCATGGCGTCCCCTTGCTGGTTGGGGGCGATTTCAATGCTACCCTACACATTAATGACAAGTCTAGTGGTAGAGGAAGGCAAAATTGGGAATGGTGTTTGCAGATTTTATTGCTTTACATGACCTCCTAGATCTCCTCGTACAAGTACACTTGGAAAATTTCTCTAGCCTTAACTCCAGGATTGACAGGTTCTTATTGGAAAAGGCCTTTCTCCCAATTGACATTAGATCCTTGGATAGGCCTTTCTCATATCATACCCCTATGTTTTGGAGGACAAATGAGAATAGATTAATTTGGACTTATTTCAAATTTGACAGATCCTGGTTGATGGAGGATGACTTCATAATGGTAGTAGAGGACAAGTGGCAATCTTTCCAGGTAAATGGGTTGGCAACGACGAGGCTAGAGTCAAAGCTAAGGGAGTTGAGGGCACTTTTGAAGGCATATAGGAGGGAGGCTAGAGAGAGAAGGGTTAGGAGGAAGTCAGAGGTGTTAATTGAGATAGCGAGATTGGATAGGCTGGAAGGTGTGAGTGACCTATTAGAAAAAGGATTTGAGGAAGAGGGATACACATATGATTGTGGTACAAGAGGGCAAAATAGTAGACGTGAATTGGAAGGTGAGGTCTAGGTAGTGGTGGTTGAAAGATGGTGATTCTAATACACGTTATTTTCATATGATGGCTTCCAATAAGATGAAAAGGAATTGGATTAACAAGCTTGCATTGGATGGTACAGTGTTCTCTAGTAGCGATGATGTGGGCAAAGCAGTAATGGATTTCTATAGGCAATTTTTGGGGAGGAGGATGGGGAGATGAATCGGGGGGGGGGGGACGCACAGTGCATCTCAAATGTGTAGGTAGATGCACTTACAACACATTTCTCTGTGGATAAGGTGAGGTAAGCATTGTAGGGATTGAATGCAAATGGCTCCTTGGGCCTAGATGGCTTTCCAGTATTCATTTACAAGGAGTTCTAGTCAATGGTTTAGGAGGATGTCATGCAAGCTATGGCAAAGTTTACAGAGGGAAACAGGGGGTGCAACAGGTTGAATAAATTCTACATGTTCCAGTTGCCTAAGAAGGATGGCACAAAGGCTATTTAGGATTTTAGGCTGATAGCCCTCTCTAACGCAATATATCTTATCGTGGCCAAGGCACTTGCCAATAAGCTTCATAGGGTCTCGCAGGACATTACCTCTCTGATGTAAACACGTTTACACTACTTAAGATGTCTATTTATGTATGTTTTTAAGCATAGGATTGCATTACATGTTATAAATATTGCATAACATGCATCATCTTGCATTTAGAGTTGTTTGAATAAAATGGAGGTTAATTGTCTCCTTTTATGTTCATGGACAAGGCAAACTTTTTATCGGAGCCTCATCTCGAAGATCCAACCGTACAGATGTAATCAGGGTGACGATTGGAATTCAACGACTCCAAGATCGCCCTAATCAGGCAATTGTACCATCAGATAGAGATCGGGGAACCCTAGAAGATCAAGGGCCAAGATGGTGTGAATCCGCACTTCAAATGACAAATCCGACCGCACGGATGGATTCGGATCGACGATCGCAGCCAAACCTTGACACCATCTACATCATCCAGAACATGGATGGCCAAGATGCCATCTCAGCCGTCCAACCGGCCCTCAAAACCGCCGCTGCCCCTCCAAAGAAGATCCAGCGCGCGATCTGGGCCGTTGGATCTTAATCAAACGGCTGTGGATGCGTGCGCTTGATTTCATCTGCGTGACTATTTGGACAACGTAGCGCAGCGGTTCAACGCCTTATCACGAGGTGCTGGCACAGGATCGATTTGCAGCGAGCAGGCGAGAAGTGCGGGTGAGCGTCGGATCGCGATCGAACGATCACGCGGGCCCGATAGCGCCCACGCACTATTTCACGCGCGGCGAAGACGTAGCATCGTACGCGTGCAGGCACGCGCTAAGGAGGCGAGCGTAGCATGATCTGAGCAATCTGATCTCGCGATCGGACGGCTGAGAATGGCTAAACGTGCGCGTGCAAGCGAGCGGGCACGCATGTGCCGCCCACTACGCCCACGTTCAGACCTTTAGCGACGGTTTTATCCGTCACTAAAGGTCCTGAATTAATGTTTTAAGAGTTGTAATGACTAAATTGCCACCACTCCTTACAACTATAAAAGGAGACCCCCTCCACATGAAATTCCCATCCCTTCTCTTCTTTCCCTCTCCAAAGCTCAAGAGAAGCTTGTCTCATACCCGGGATGCTTCTCACGAGATAAAGTCAATTTTTCATCTCCCATTCGGAAGTGGATCCCGCGACGACGACGACGTGCTGCCCCGATCCCGTTCTTCTGCTTCGTCCTCCTTTGTCCAGGCATTGTCTCGTCCGGCTCGTCCTCCAAGAAATTGTCGAGGATGATAGCTTCTCTCTCCCATTCTTCTTTACAGCTTTCTAGTGTAGCTGATTTCCCACTCTCTAGTTTAATTCTTATTTGATTTTATTGTATAAACATTTTAAATTATTGAATGCATGTTTTCTCTCTCCCCCCTTTTGGTCTGATTATTGTTATGGCTTCATTGTAATTACATCGCCTCGCTTTTCAAGAAAAATTCAAAAAAATATATATATAATTGCGAATATAGATCGATGTAGCCTCCCTGTGTTCGACCCGGAATTTCCATTTCGGTATAAATTTTATTTGTTGAACACGAGTTCTTCGCTTTGAAACTACAACGATAGGTTTTTCAAAATCGAACACGTTAGCGTAGCAACTTGTTCGTTCAACATTTTGGCACCGTTGCGAGGGAGGCAACGATTTCTAATCTTCTTTTCGCATTTCTTACACTTTATTGTTTTCTAACCTGCTTTCTCTTGTGTCTATTGTTTCGCAGAGACCTCCATCAGAGAATAATCAAGCGGTAGATTGGAATAAAGTGCAATTGAAGACAACTGTAAGTGCTCCCCATTCTTCTCCCCTCCATAGAATTCATTCGCTACATTAAATCCAAATTCCAATTAACTTAGGTGTTTGCATAAATCCTAGGAATAGTTTGGTTGTTTGGATTTTCACTCACATTCATTCCACCCTCATTTATACAAACAAAAAACAAAAAAATAATCTTGTGAGGCAATTTTAAACAAACACACAACGTACACCCACATTCAAGGCACTTAACCGAATTGATTTGTTTCTACACAACCGGGTTCTAATCTGTGGAACCGGTACACACAAAGCAACACATAAAAGAGTAGAAATCATTTTAGGTTAACCATCTTTGAGTGCCTAACTTAGTGGTACATTTGTGGCCAGTTGTTTGAATTGTTTGGACCACACCACTCTACTTAAAATCAACTCATCAAGTAGCTCCTCCTTAGGGTTTTCAATCTAGGTCTATTCCAGGCACTCCACTTTCTTTCTGATTTTAAAGGAAAACAATCTTCACCCATGTTTGACAACCTGGTTTGCCAAGAAACTTGATTGCAATCCACCTAATTTGAAACCCTAAAAGCTACTTAAGCAAGATTTGAACATTAAAATCCACGCATCACAAATAATCTTGCTTGAAAACCCTAGTTGTGCACGCATTTACACAAATCTCAATCAATCAATAAGGGCACAACCCATTTTAAGGGCCCATCACATTCCATAAGCACCACAATCCCAGGCCTTAATAAAATTGAGTAGATGTTGGCCTTAAGGTCTGATTCGATCTTCAGGGCCTAGTCTGAGATTGTCTTTGATTGACCTACTTGTACTGATTAATCTGATGTATAGTTAGGGGAGTAACGTCAAACGACCGCGTCTGAGGGGTACACTAGGAACCGGAGGCGAAAGCCAAAAGAAGAACCTTCTCCCCAGTCCCTCCTTCTAACTGGTTGGATTGAACAGACGCAAGTAGAGTAAATCATTTACAGTCTTAAGGCAGGTTTTGAGAGTCAGTAGATCCTTAGGCTACCCCACTTAAGGATAGCCTTGTTTTATTGTGCTGCAGGGTCCCTATCCCCAGTCCTTCCGACCTGCTCCCAGTTTATGCTGGGAAGACGATCATTGAATCCCCGATTGGAAGGACCATTAGAGTATTCTAGGAGGCGTAAATTGGATTTTGGTCAAATTGATCTCATGGCCGACCAACAGCCTCCTCTGCTTGGAATCCACAAGAAGAATTTCGAATGCAGCTGGAACAAATGTAGAGAATACAAGAATGGTTCCAGAGAATACAGGGTGCTCAGCCCTTGAAAGATTTTTATGATCCTTCAAATTACGGGGAACGTCCCGGCATCCAGATTTCAGCCGATGATGTAGAAATCAAGCCCCAGGTGTTAAGCCTGATTAAACATTATCATGGGTTTGACTCCGAAGATCCGTTTCAACACTTGGAGGACTTGACCACTTTGGTCCACCCCACCAAGGCACGAAACGTAAACGATGAGCAAATAATCATGAGGCTCTTCCCCCACTCTCTTAGGGATAAAGCCGTGCATTGGTATAGGACAATAGGAAGACCAATTACAACTTGGAATGAGTTGAAATCGACCTTTCTTAAGAAATTCTTCCCAGTCGGACGTACCAATGCTTTGAGACGGGCAATCACTACCTTTACCCAGTGGCCGGGGGAGCAGTTTCATGTGGCCTGGGAGCGATTCCAGGACCTATTGCAGAAGTATCCATATCACGAGGTGTCGAAATGGCAACTCGTGCAGATCTTCTATCATGGGTTGACTGAGCAACTCAGAAATCATGTGGATGCTTCTTGCGAAGGCAATTTCCTCGATAAAGATGCAGATAGTGCACATGATTTATTTGAGGAAATGAGTAAGAATTCAATCAATCATGCCTCCATGGATATATTTAACCGGTCCTAGCATCCTAGATTAAATGTCAATGAAGTCTATGAATCATTCATTTGATATGTAATTGATTTCTAACAAACTTGATAAGATGGAATTGGTTAATAAGAGAATGGAAGAGTGGATGGCTGTCAATTCTATGAACTCTCGATCCACTCAATACCAAAATTCAGGATTCCTTTCTTCACGAGCTCCTTCTGGACGAGAGTTCGTGAATCAACTCGATGCGGCTCAACCTGTGAGTCAGCATTTTTCGGAACCCCATGGGTTCCAAACTGGGGCCTTTGATCCCAGTTTTTATAATTCTTCCCTTTCTTTCTCTTCATCCTCACCCTATGAGGATGTCTATGCTGTACAAGAGAATGTTAGATCCAACCCCTACTCTGATGCTTATAATCCGGGTTGGAGAAATCACCCTAACTTCTCTTGGAAAAATCCGGGGCAACAGACTCAATTCTGACCCGGCAACTATGCTTCGCAACGACCAATGGGTCAGGGTCATGTATATACTCAGTTGCATCCAAATCAGGTCAATCAGCCAGCTTGGAATACCCGTCAACCCGCAGGGCAGGCTGATTTGAACCGACAAATGGTAGAGATGTAAAGATCCATGCTCCAGCTCATAAAGCAAATGAAAACGTCGCTAGACAACTTACAGTCCGGGCTCATTGCTAACTCTCGTCAACCCGGATCTCTACCATTCCAACCCGTACCCAACCCGCAAAATGTTATGAATTTGGGCAACCAAGCCCATGGGTATGGAAATCAAAGGAACCCACACACATGCTCAGGTGGTTGAGCAGGGTTCCTCGTCCTTTTCTTCTTTTGCAAATCAACAATTCATGGCTAATAAAACCCCTCCAATTTTTCCTAACCCTCCCCAAGACCCCTGCAAATTCTGTCATTTTGAGGAGTGGTAAGCAAACTCAGGATCCACAACCACACTATTCTGATCTTTTGAATCCTGAAGAACCTGAGGAGAGAGGAGAATTCTGGAGGAGAAATCAAGGCTCAGGAACCTGATTCCAAAGATCTGACTCATTCCTTGTCCTGAAGCCTTCACTAAATCAAAGAAGAAGTTTGTTAATAGCAATGAGGAGCTTCTGAAATTATTTAAGAATGTTGAGATCAATATCCCGCTCCTTGATGCTATCAAGCACATACCAGCTTACGCAAGATTTTTAAAGGAATTATGTATACGAAAGCGTAAGTCGAGAGAATTTGTTCCGAGGAAGGTGGTACTCTCCGAGTAGGCTAATTCTGTTATCCTGCACCACCTCCCTCAAAAAAAGAGAGATCCAGGTGCTTCATTGATTTCTTACGTCATCGGAGATTACACATTTGATAGAGCACTTTTGGATCTGGGTGCATCCATCAACCTAATTCCGACTTCTCTTTACGAGAAGTTTGGATTAGTTGAACTTCGGCCAACCTCAGTAACGCTACAGTTAGCGGACCGCTCGGTCACAAATCCGCAAGGCGTTATTGAAGATGTTATAGTCAAGGTCAAGCATTTCTATTTTCCTGCAGATTTTCTTATCCTTGACATGGATGTACCTGATAAACTGAGGAACACGCCCATCATTCTGAGACGTCCGTTCCCAGCTACTGCTAAGGCCAACATTAATTATGAAAGCGGTAGCATGGAAATCGCCTTTGGGAATCAACGAATGAAATTGGATATTTTTAAGGCGATCAATAAATTTGAGGATTGTGAATTTATTGAGGAACTTGATGAGGATAATGAAAACATTGAAATTTATTTGATGGTTTCTTCAATTGAAAGTTCCTCCTTTGATAACGAATTCGACTCGCAACCCTCTATGGCTGACCTGCTTGAACTGAAACCATTGCCTGAGAATTTGAAATATCAATTTTTAGGACCTCAGAAGATGCTCCCTGTGATTATCAGTGCTTAATTGACAAAGGAGCAAGAGATTAAATTGATCGAGGTCCTGAAGGAACATAAGGAGGCAATTGGTTGTACCATTCATGACCTCAGGGGGATCGAGTCATCTTACTGTAATCATAGAATATTCTTGGAAAATGGATCCCGCCCTTCTCGCCAGATGTAGAGGAGATTGAATCCAAATATGCAAGAAGTTGTCAAAAATGAAATCATCAGGTGGCCTGATGCAGGAATTATTTATCCAATCTCTGATAGTCCCTGGGTAAGTCCCGTACAGATTGTTCCAAAGAAAGTCGGGATTACCGTTCTGACTAACGAGAGAGGAGAATCTGTCACAACTCGTTCAGCTTCCTCTTGGAGGGTTTGTATTGATTATAGGAAGCTGAACACAGCCACTAAAGAGGATCATTTTCCCCTGCCATTCATCGATCAAATCTTGGAAAGATTAGTCGTGCAGAAGTACTTCTGTTTTCTTAATGGTTACTCGGGATACAACCAAGTTCTTATCCATCGCGAGGATCAGGAAAAAACTACTTTCACCAGTCCCTACGGAACCTTTGCTTTTCGTATGATGCCTTTCGGGTTATGCAATGCACCTGTGACTTTTCAAAGGTGTATGCTAGCCATATTTTCTGACATGGTAGGAGAGTTTATGGAAGTCTTCATGGATGATTTCTCTGTTTTCGGAGAATCATTTGACTCTTGTTTGGCTAATATGGAAATGATTCTTAAGCGATGTATCAAAACACGATTGGTCCTTAGCTGGGAAAAGAGTCATTTCATGACCCAAGAAGGCATTGTTTTAAGTCATGCAATCTCTGAACAGGGAATTGAAGTGGATAAAACTAAAGTTGATGCTATCGCTAAACTTCCTCCTCCCACATCTGTTAAACAAATCCGATCATTTCTTGGCCATGTGGGATTCTATCGAAGATTCATCAAGGATTTCTCGAAGGTTGCTCATCCCTTGAGCAATCTTCTTGCCAAAGAAATGCCGTTTGTCTTTTACGAATCATGCCGAAAGGCATTTGATTTCTTGAAAACGGCGGTCACCTGTGCTCCAGTTTTGCAACCACCAATTTGGACAGCCCCTTTTGAGATCATGACCAATGCTTCTGATTACGCGGTGGGGGCTGTCTTGGGTCAGAAAATTGATAGAAAGCCATCTGTCATCTACTACGCTAGTAAAACTCTGGATGAAGCGCAGAAGAATTACACTGTTACTGAAAAGGAATTACTAACTGTAGTGTTCGCTTTGGAAAAATTCAGAGCTTATCTCTTAAGGTCTCATCTTACCATCTATACCGACCACTCAGCCTTGAGACATCTCTTGGCCAAAAAGGATGCTAAACCCCAGCTTATTCGTTGGATTTTTCTGCTTCAAATATTTGATCTTGAAATCAAGGATAAAATCGGGGTACAAAATGTGGTAGCGGATCATTTGTCGAGACTCCTAGGCGATTCCTCTTGTTCGGACATTCCGATTGCTGACACTTTTCCGGACAAAACTATTCTTACAGTTTTAGGTGTCCACACCCCATGGTTTGCTGACATTGTTAACTATTTGGCCGTTGGTCAAATCCCCCAGGATTGGACCAAGCAACAACATGATAGACTCAAATCTGAGGCCAAATATTACTTATGGGAGGACCCTGAGCTGTACCGCATCGGCTCTTATCAGATTATTCGCCGATGTATACCAAAGAATGAATTCAATAGTATACTCGAGTTCTGCCATGCATCTGGGTGTAGTGCACATTTCTCCGGGAAAAAGACAGCTGCAAAAATCTTGCAATCTGGCTTCTATTGGCCATCTTTATTCAAGGATGCCCAGAATTTCTCAAGGTCATGTTCTCGATGTCAAGCACTCGGGAGCATAACTAAGAGAGATATAATGCCCCTAAACCCAATTCTTCCTGTCGAAATTTTTGATGTTTGGGGCATCGATTTCATATGACCCTTTCTCCTTTCATTTGGACATCAGTACATTTTTGTTGCTATTGATTATGTGTCCAAATGGATCTAGGCGATTCCCACCCGAACCAATGACCACAAGGTGGTCATCAATTTTGTTAAGAAAAATATCTTCAGTATGTTCGGAACTTCGAGGGCTATCATCAGTGATGGTGGCACTCATTTTACTAATGCCCAATTCCAAAATTTGTTGGCCAAATACCGAGTTAATCACCGAATTTCCACACCTTACCATCCCAAGACGAATGAACAAGCCGAGATCTCCAATCGAGAGATCAAGAACATTCTACAGAAAACAGTTAGGCCTGATCACAAGAATTGGACTCATAAGTTTGAGGACGCTCTTTGGACCTACCGTACGGCGTATAAAACGCCCATCGGCATGTCTCCATTCCATTTGGTGTATGGAAAGGCATGCCATCTACCTGTAGAGATTGAACACAAGGCATTCTAGGCGATCAAACAATGTAATTTTGATCTGAATTTAGCTGGGAAGACCAAGAAACTCCAACTATCTGAGTTGAAGGAGCTTAGAAATGATGCATATAAGAATGCCAACATCTACAAGGCTCAAACCAAAGCTCTACATGATCAACTGATTTCCCGCAAAAGCTTTGAGCCGAACCAGAATGTCTGGTTATTCGATTCTAAACTTAAGCTCTTTCCTAGCAAACTTAAATCTAAATGGAATGGCCCATTCATAATTGACCAGATTTTTCCAAATGGAGCCGTTTAGATTTCTGACCCAAAAATGGGTAACACATTTAAAGTCAACGGTCAACATCTAAAGTCTATTATTGACCGTATTCTTCCAGAATCCGTCTCAGACACGGTTGCCCTAGCCATTCTGTGACTTCTTTGGCTGGACCTTGCCTAGCTAACGGCATTAAACTCAGCAGTTGTACATATGACACAAAGCTGATAAGAGTTTCATATTCAGGTGACATCTTTCATATTCTACCCTTTCTTTCATGTCTCCTTTTCAATGTGGACATTGCATCAGCTAGGCATGGGGGGTGGATTCATTTTTTAATCATTTGGTTAGCTTTGTGAAATTCATGTAAATTATTTTTCTCTTCTTATTTATACATTAAAAAATAAAATAAAATAAAAAATCAAAATTAGGAAGGAATAGTTAGATATTAGGACTTTTCAATCTTAGGAAATTTTACATTAGAATCTGAACACAAAGACCCTTCAGGTCTTTGGACTTAATCAACCCGTGTATCGACTAAAATGTGAATGTCTTTCGAGTCATCGCCATCTTAATTCTATCATAATTGGAGTAAATAGGTTTGGGTGATAAGTATACGACTTATCAACCCACCCTCTGATTTGAGAGAATTTTTTAGTTTTAAGCATCTACACACTTTCTTTGCACTGACTCGTTGTTTGGCGATTCTAACGAAAATTAGGTAGCTAATGAACCTTCTAGGGTGATATGACTAGCAAGTTATTGTAAGTAACAGCCCATATGTAGGTTGTCCAGAGCCCAGTCACTGAATCTTTCTCTTTTTGCTGCCTTTAGGTAAATCTTAGACCAGAGAAGCCACCTACTTAAAAAAAAATCAAAAAGAAAAGAAAAAAGAAATAAACCACACTTCGCTGCACGAGTATGGCTGGCAAGTTGTCGGTGGTAACAGCTCGTCGACCGGTTATCCAGAACCCAACTCAATAAATGCACTGGAAATTCCCAAAACACTTAGGAAGAAGCAGAGAAGTAGAATAAACCGGGGAGATATATACTGGATTCACCCTTGTGTTGACCCCGTAAAAAAATAAAAGTAGGGAGAAAACTACTGGTTGTAAAGATACACCCTTAGGCAGAATTCTTTTTAGGTCACCTAGAGGCGTAAAAATCTAAAGTTCGTTTTAACTGTCGGTCAACGAGTCTATCACATTCACAATAAGATGCTTAGAACTTAGGGTTGTCATCAAATCTTGGGTGACTTGAATGACCGTAGAAAGCCACTCTTAAACCCTAAAACTTGAAAATCCAAAAAAAATAGAAAAGAGAAAGAAATTTTTCTTTGAATAAGGTGAGACTTGAGGCGGTCTGCATTTTGGCAGATACTCGGGCACTGTTGTATCTTTGAAAGTTCAAATCCTAGGTAGACATTTTTTAATGATTGAAAATGACTCATGCCCAAATAATCCAACCTGATTCTTTTATAAATAGCATATAACTTTTGCTAAGGACTAGCAAAAAATAGGCATGATGGTATGATGTAAACACGTTTACACTATTTAAGATGTCTATTTATGCATGTTCTTAAGCATAGGATTACATTACATGCTATAAATATTGCATAGCATGCATTATCTTGCATTTAGAGTAGTTTGAATAAAATGGAAGTTAATTGTCTCCTTTTATATTCATGGGCAGGGTAAACTTTTTATCGGGGCCTCGGATCGAATATCCAGCTGTACAGATGTGATCAGGGTGACGATTGGAGTTCAATGACTCCAAGATCGCCCTAATCAGGCATCTGTAGCATCAGATAGAGACCGGAGAACCCTAAAAGATCAAGGGCCAAGATGGTGTGAATCCGCACTTCAAACGATAAATCCGACCGCACGGATGGTTTCGGATCGACAATTGCAGCCTAACAACGTGAAAATCAACTCAATCCGACAACCGTGGCACCATCTACATCATCCAGAAAATGGAAGGCCAAGATGGCACCACGTGGCACCATCTCAGGCATCCAACCGGCCCTCAAGAGCACCGCTGCCTCTCCAAAGAAGATCCAGTGCGCGATCTGGGTCGTTAGATCTTGATCCAGCGACTGTGGATGCGCGCGCTTAATTTCATCCGCGTGATTATTTGGACGACGTAGCGCAGCGGTTCATCGCCTTATTGCGAGGCGCTGGCGTGGGATCGATTCGCAGCGAGCGGGCGAGTGGGCGTCGGCGAGCGTCGGATCGCGATCGACCGGTCGCGCGCGCCTGATAGCGCCCACGCGCTATTTCACACACAGCGAAGATGCAGCACCGTACGCGGGTGGGCACGCGCTGAGGAGGCGGGCGTAGCGCGATCTGAGCCATCCGATCTCGCGATCGAATGGCTGAGAATGGCTGAACGTGCGCGTGCGTTGAGCGCGCGGGCAAGCGAGCAAGCAAGCGCGCCGCCCACTACGCCCACGTTCAAACCTTTAGCGATGATTTTATCCGCCACTAAACGTCTTGAATTAATGTTTTAAGAGTTGTAATGACTAAATTGCCCCCACTCCTTGCAACTATAAAAGGAGACCCCCTCAACACGAAATTCTCATCCCTTCTCTTCTCTCCCTCTCCAAAGCTCAAGAGAAGCTTGTCTCACACCCGAGATGCTTCTCGCGAGATAAAGTCAATTTTTCGTCCCACTTTCGGAAGTGGATCCTGCGACGACGACGACGTGCTGCCCCGTTCCCGTTCTTTTGCTTCGTCCTCCTTTGTCCTCCTTCATCCAGGCATTATCCCGTCCGACTCATCCTCCAAGCAATCGTCGAGGAGGATAACTTCTCTCTCCTATTCTTCTTTACAGCTTTCTAATGTAGAATTTTCCTGCTTTCTAATGTAGATGATTTCCCTCTTTCTAGTGTAATTCTTATTTGGTTTTATTGTATAAACATTTTGAATTATTGAATGCATGTTTTCTCTCTCTCCCTCTCTTTTTGGTCTGATTATTGTTATGGCTTCATTGTAATTACATCGCCTCGTTTTCAAGAAAAATTCAAAAAAAAAATACAATTACGAATATAGATTGACGTAGCCTCCCTGTGTTCGACCCGGAATTTTCATTTCGGTATAAATTTTATTTGTTGAATACGAGTTTTTCGCTTTCAAACTATAATGACAGGTTTTTCAAAATCGAACACGTTAGCGTAGCAACTTGTTCGTTTAACACTCCCATGCAAACAACCTTTGTCTTGAGAAGGAATATTCTAGATGGCTTTGTTGTCGCATTTAATATCTTAGCAATTTGGTCATGGTAGAAGAGGAAGGCTTTTTCGTGGAAGGTGGGCTTTAGCAAGGCTTATGATTCTGTGCAGTGGTCCTTTCTTTGGACTTCTATGTTGAAGAGAGGATTCCCTCCAATGTGGATTGAGTGGATGAAGCGATGCATAACCAATACATCCTTTTACATCCTAGTAAATGGTAACCCTGCTACAGGTTGGGTGTAGCTGAGGAGGGAGGTTAGATAGAGGTGCCCTTTGGCACCCATGCTCTTTGTGGCGACGGATGCTTTGGCGAGGGTCACTTCTAGAGCTTATTTAGGCAGTCTCTTCAGTGGATTCATGGTGATGCCACAAGCTGAGATCCCAGTGCTATAGTAAATGGATGATATGCCATTTTTTATTGAGGGATCCATTGTAGAGGCGAGTAGGTTGCGCAATCTGTTGGAGATGTTTAGGGAGGCCTTGGGGTTTATGATTAATTTTTCAAATCCACCTTTATCCCTATGTAAATGTCTAGGGAGGAGGCACAAGAGTGCAAAGCTACTTTGTGTACACTGGTTGGTCCACTGCTGATCTCTTACCTGGGCCTCCTGCTATCTTACAAATGTATTTGTGCCCAGGATCAATGCCTGCTAGTGGAGAGGATGGAGAAGACACTTGATGAGTGGGCCTCCAAGATGCTTTCTTGAGGAGGCAAATTGGTTTTACTCAAGGCTATCCTCTCCTCGCTTCCGACTTATTTTTTGTCCGCCTTCAAACTTCCCCGGAAGCTGGAGAAGCAACTCTCAGGTTTAACGAGAGATTTCTTTTGGACGAAGTTTGGCACGGCAGGGAAGGGTGTTAGGTTGGTGACTTGGGAAGAAGCGTGTAGGTCATTGAAGGAGGGAGGTCTAGGGGTTAAAGTGGTGGATACTATGAATGACAGCTTTCTTGCCAAGTGGATTAACAGGATTATGCAACGCAAGCAGGACCTCATTGGATAGGTGTTCGAAGCATGTTATGGATCCTCACTAAGCTAGGAGCTGATGGTGTCACCTCAGGGAGGAGCATCTCAATTCTACAAGGGATTAGTGTTGGTTGTCCCTAAGGTTCAGTGTTTTTTCTCCCCCTTCGTTGGCACAGGGGATGTGTTTCGATTTTGGAGGGATGACTAGATGGGTGATGGCCCACTTTGTGATAGATTCCATATACTTTTTTCCATGGCCACAGACAAAGAGGTTATAGTGGATGGTTACTGGGATGGATCCTGGTGTTTAACCTTCACAGAGAATCTCTCTAAACAACGGATGGAGGAGTTTCAGGCTTTGATGTAACAACTCCATGGCTATAGTCCTAAAGGTGGTGTGGATGCGTTGCCCTAGGATGTAGGGGAGGGAGTCTTCGATTAGTGAGGCGTACTCTAGGTTGCAGACTGTGAACCAAACGACAGATATTGACTTCCTCAGAGATTGTAGACTCATCCAGTCAATGGAATGTCCATTGAATAAGATATTCACATGGTTGATGTGAAAAGGGTGACTAATGACCAAAGTGTGGAGGGCCAAATGGATGCTAGTGGCTAATAAGATGTGCCCGTTGTGTAAACCAGGAGACGGGGACATTGACCATCTTTTTTTTTGGATGTGCCTTCTCTCAGATCTAGTGAAAATCAAACTTTGGGTGGATTGAACACTCTAGCCAAAATCAATTTTGGAGTTCGTTCAAACGAGGGTGTTCAAATGCGAGTCATAATGTTTTCAAATCAAAGAAGGGGAAAGTGAAGTTGCTAGCAATGCTCTAGGGAATTTGGCTGGGGAGGAATGCAACCATTTTCAAGGAACAAATTCCTTATCTTGAGAATTTTATTATTAGTATTTCTTTACTTGTTCATTTTTAGGAATCCTCCGTGTAATGCCCTTGTAATTGCTACCATTTTAAAAAAATAGTACTAATCCTCAACCAATGAGAAGGTATGGCACCCATAGTCCCGATTGCTCCATTATATGGTATAAATGCATTAACCTCCATTTTAGAGGTATAGAGTATGTGGTAGAGGAGAAGAAAATGGCATCCCTTTACACGTCTTCTTGGGAATATTTTTATGGTACAAGTATCATTAATATAAAAGTTGGCTAGGAATATGGTGGTGGTTCTACATGAGATATTTGATACCCTGGTCCCTCAAAAAGTGATTACTTGATTGACCCTTCATGGTGTGATTGACTCAACAACCAAGGCACTTTGCTTCATTGCAAACCTAAGCACTCCTATACCAACAAAGTGGGTCGTGACATGTAGAACATGGTCTCTTCATTGAATCCTCTTATTGCTCTTTGTAGGTCCAGAGCATATTGTTGGAGAGTGAACCCAAGTATTAGGATTTGACCCTCATCAACTAGGTCTTTCTAAGACTTTATTGGAGTTTCATTTTGTGAGCCAAGTTAAATCTTCCTCTCCCATCCCATCATTTCCCAAACATCTATAGGATATCATTGGGTCCAACAAGCTGCCCAGTTTCATGTCTTTATAGCATCTACTATTTCTTTCTTTTATATTCGATTGCTGCTTGATTCAAATAAGCTCCTAAATTGGCCAAGTCCCTTAAAGTGATAATAACTAATTTTCCCACCTTGTCTCTATTGCCACCTTAGCCCTTCACTAAAGAGCTTATGAAAATAATTTTCCCACCTTGTCTCTATTGTCACTAGCTATAAGCACCTTTCATCCTTAATACACCTTACATGTGTAAGGTCATTCATTTTCCACTCCTTGGTTTTAGCTAGCTTAAATATGTCTCTCACCTTCCTTAGAATTAAGTTTCCTGTAGAAATGCTCCCAAGCTTTTGCATTTGCTTCACTAACTGCATTCTCTTTTCGCTCTCTTGTAATATGCAAGTTTTCATTAGTCTTATCTCGATATAAGGCTTTGAAACATGCTCTATTAACTCTAGCTTTTCGTACACTTTCTTGCTCCACCACCAACCTTCCTTTTGCCTCAATACTCTTCCTTTAGACACACCTAAGACCTCTATAGCCACCCTTTTGATACGAGTTGCCATAATCTTTCGCATGTCACCTAAGACCTCAATACTCTTCCTTTTTCCTTGAAACTTTCATCTTTTTTAAGACTCCGTTTTATTTTATATTCTTAAACACCAATTTTATCTTCTTTTATTTCTTTATTGTTGAGCTCCCCTTTGGTCTTTTTTATGCTTTTGTGGGCTACTTTATCATTTTGTATTTCTTATTGATTTTGCTCTACAATTGTTCCCACACCTCTGTATATAAAAAGGTGTAGGATTTCTTTTTGGAATAAGATTGATCATTATTTCCTACTCAATATCAGAGCATGGTCCTAGGCTGGGTTCTGATATCACACCTAAATCAAGCCCCAAAACTCGTCCACCTTAACCTTAATCTCCTCTCTCCTCCCTAGGGCTATCAAAAATAACTAAACCCGCCTAACCCAACCCGAACCCAAACCCGACCCGAACCCGCTTACATTAAATGGGTTTAAACCCGTTTAACCCATTTATTAAACGGGTCAAGTTCAGGTTTACCCCCATGAACCCGCTCAACCCGATAAATCCGATTAATGAGAAAAAAATCCCCACCTTAACCCATTTAACCTCCATGTTTATCCATTTAACTCGTTTAACCCGTTATTCAATGGGTTAAACAGGTCGGGTTGGGTCAAGTTTGGCGAGTGTAAACGGGTTGGGTTCGAGTTGGAATATATAGACCAATTTAATAAACGAGTTGAACCCGACTCAACTCATTTATAAACAGGTTTAGTCTAAATGGGTCGGGTCCAACCCGACCCGACCCGTTTGACAACCCTACTCCCACCGACTACACCAAGCGCCACCAATAGCAACAGTAGTCCAGGCAACAACAAGAGGGCAGCACCAGCAGCAGCAACAAACAACGACACAAGCACCAGCAGCAGCCTGCGTTGCCTAACAGGGCTACCGGCACCGCCCATGCAGGGTAATGCTGGTGCTACTGGGTGCATCGACCTACTGTAGGGTGCGCAGACTAAAGAGGAGGGCCCTTTTATGGTGGATTTTGGGTCCTCTTTTACCCAGAAATCCATGTTGAATCCCTTATTTGCTTCTTCCAACACTCAACATGATCTGAAATTAATCTCAGATCTTGTTTCTTGGCATATTCTTCATGTCTTTCATGTGACTTGATTGAAGGAAGATGGCCTCCTCTAATGTTGAGGCAAGTATCTTTGCCGAATAGAAATCAGCAAGTGATACAGTAACCATCACACGGAGTGAGTACGAGAGACTACTCCGAGGTTGCTGCCATCATGATGATTTCAAGGGAGGCACCGACTTAGTCTCTCTTGCAAATGACAAGAAACATGATAGCCCCAAGTAATTGGTTGATTCAGGAGCCTCAAGACACCATAGTAGAGATTGAAGTTGGTTTACTAATCTCAGACCGGTGCCTGCAAGCAGGACTGTTCAAGTCGCGGATGGTAGGCACTCCAGGATAGAAAGTCAAGGGGAGGTGCCAGTGACCTCCAAGTTGAGATTGCCTGATGTTCTATTTGAGCCAGACTTTCCCATCAACCTACTCTCAGTCAGTAGTACCACTAACGAACTTAATTGTCGAGCTATTTTTAATAAAGTGGGATGTGTCTTTTTACCTCTACATGTCATGGAGGCGTCTCTTTTACTGCTGAGAGTACTTTTCAGTGGCATCTTAGTCTTGGACATCTTCCTTTAGACAGTCTTCGCCATGTAATTCCACACATATCTCTAACAACCAAGATCAGTCGTGCTGCTTGTCAGATGGGCAAGCACCACCATGTCCTGGATCCACAGCCTTGTTTGAGTTGCTACATATTGATGTATTGGGTTCGAGCCAAATTTCATATAAGCAAGGTCATCAGTATTACTTGGTGGTGGTTGATGATTTCTTAGGCCTATCATGGGTATTTCTCTTAAAAAATAAATTAAATGTTGAATCTATTCTTGAGCATTTTTTGTTGGAGATAAAGAATCAATATTCTAATAAAGAATCAATATTCACCAGTCGTTAAAGTAGTGAGATCTGGTAATGCACTTGAGTTCTGCACCACCAGGTTGTCTGTTTTTAATAGATCTCATGGGATTATACATCAAACCCATGTCCTCATACTTCTCAACAAAATGGGATGGCTGAGAGGAAACATCGCCATCTTCTGGATGTAGCCCGTACTTTGTTGATTCACCACAGTGTACCTCAGTTATACTGGGGAGACGTCGTTCTTACTGCTTGTTACTTGATCAACAAAATACCCAATTCAGTACTTCATGAGCAGACTCCTTGGCATATCTTACATCCTAATCGAGAACTTTTTCATGTGCCATCACGAGTATTTGGCTATGTTGCCTTTGTTCATCTTCTTTCCACAGGCCGAGACAAGCTTGCACCACGAGTAGTCAAGTGTGTATTCTTGGGGCATTCACGGACTCAGAAGGGGTATAAGTGCCTGAATCCTATTTCCGTAGGCACTATATGGGTGCGGATGTTACCTTTCATAAGTCCATTCCGTATTTTTCCACTGCTGCTTAAGGAATATCTCCTGAGGTTATGGACGTGCCTATGCCTATACTGCATGTTCCCTTAGAGGAGATGCATGTTTCTGCTCCCCTTGCTGCTACTACTAGACCAGTGAGGTTTTCTGAGCCTACTGCTAGTTACAGATGTCCTCACAGCACTTTGCAAATACCAGATATTCCAATAGTTAGACAAGCACCACCCTCTCCAGTTCAAGTGACCATGGACAGTTTGCATACTGATGATACAGGATCTAGTGGTGATGCTACAGGTCCATATATGGATGTTCCTGCCTTAGAGTCAGTACATGAAGATCAGTCAGATAATATTGACCTTCTTATTGCCATTAGGAAGGCACCCAGCACTTGTGAGTCCAGATACCGTGTTGCTGACAGTCTGGCTACTAATAAACTTGGGTTTGCCTTTGAAAGCTTCTATCGTGCACTCTCTGCCACCCAGACTCCCACTACGTACCAGTAAGCCATGCTTGATCCGAAATGACGTCAAGCCATGGAGGATGAGGTAATTGCTCTTCATTCCAGAGCAACGTAGGAGCTTACTTCACTTCTTACAGAAGCATAAGTGGTTTGATGTCGTTAGGTCTTCGCCTTGAAATATAATCCTGATGGATCTATTTCAAGGCCTAAGGTTCACTTGATTGCAAAGAGATTCACCTAGACTTATGGGGTGGATTTCTTTGACACTTTTTCTCTAGTAGCATGACTACCGACAGTGCAGATTTTAATGTCTGTTGCATCCCATCTCGAATGGCCTCTTTACCAACTTGATGTGAAGAAACATCTTTCTATATGGCGATCTTCATGAGGAAGTTTACATACAACAACCTCCCGGATTTGAGACTTAGGGGGAGTGTGTGTGTGTAGACTATGAAAGGTCATTTATGGACTTAAGCAAAGTCCGCATGCATGGTTCCAGAAGTTGTCTGAGGTGATACAGGTGATAGGCCTTCAGAGATCATCTGCAGATCATTCCTTGTTTGTTCGAAGGAATCACAGGGGAGTTGTACTTCTAGTATATGTTGATAACAACATTATTACTAGTAATGATGAGGCTATGAAAAAGACCTTAGCTAATAAATTTGTAATGAAAGACTTGGGCCAGTTGAGATATTTTTTAGGCATTAAGGTGGTAAAAAGCAAAGAAGGCATTGTACTTTCACAGCGCAAGTACACTCTTGATATACTACAGGAGATAAGGATGTTGGGAGCTAAGCATGCCTGCATACCCATGAATCCCAGGGTTCATCTATTTGATGTCGACTCAGCACCTGTGGACAGCAGATCTTATAGACAGCTAGTGAACAAGCTGTTATATCTTACCATCACCAAGCCAGATATTTCCTTGGCAATAGGGAAGCTGAGCCAGTTCATGGATAGGCCTATCAAACAACATTGGGAGGCAGCGATGCAGGTGCTTAGATATAAAAAGAAATCACCTAGGCGTGGCATATTATTTACCAAAGGCACATCGATGACAGTTCTGATGCGGATTATGCTGGTTGCTTGGCAGATAGAAAGTCAACTACTGATTTCTGTACTTATGTTGTTGGGAACTTAGTCACGTGGCGGAACAAAAAGCCATGAGTGGTGTCTAGATCCAGTGCAAAATCTAAGTATCGTGCTATGGCTTGAACTGCTACAGAGATGGTGTGGGTGAGATCCATTTTACAGGATTTACATGTGCAGGTTGAGGAGCCTATGGAGATATGGTGTGATAATCGCGCTGCCACTTATATTGCTAACAACTTGATGTTTCATGAGCACACCAAACACGTCAAGGTTGACTGTCACTACACCCGAGACCTAATCCAACATAGAGTTATCTACACCACTTCCGTTTCTTCTGAGGACCAGACAGCAGACATTTTCACCAAGCCTCTTACTCGATCTAAGTTTAATGTCTATTATTCCAAGCTGAGCATGATTGACATCTATGCTCCACCTTAAAGAGGAGTGTCGAGTCCCCCTTTGGTCTTGTTTATGCTTTTGTGGGCTACTTTGTCATTTTTTATTTCTTATTGATTTTGCTCTACAATTGTTCCCACACCTCTCTCTATATAAAGAGTTATAGGGTTTCGTTTTGGAATAAAATTGATCATTATTTCCCACTTTTATAAACAAATTCATTACTAATAGGCAATATTGAGTAGTAAAACTCTCCCATGGAATAACCTTGGAATCCTTATACTGCAATTGATCTCTTCTTGTTAAAGAAAAATAATCGATCTATGTTCTTATTAGACCATTATTGTAAGCGATCAAATGTTCTCATTTTTTGGAGAAAGTATTAGCTATATAAAGTTCTGACGCCATTGCAAAATCAAGAAAAGTCTTCACTTCTTCATTCATTTCACCAAAGTCATAAATCCAATGAACATGTGCTGCCATGCATATTCTAAAGCAACATTTCTTATATGTCCATTTAAACCTCTACCAAAGCAAAGCATTTCTCTTTGTAAAATTTCTTGGAGAATCATATCAAGCTCCTTCTAAAATTCTTTCTTTATCCTTTTCTCGAAACCAACTTAGGGAATGTTTGTTTTGGGGGATTGGAGCAATGGTCCCTTGTTTAGTAAACTTTATACTAGGATTATCCCATTTCAGGATAGAGAGAGCAATCCCGAGATTATCCCATGCTACCCTCTACGCTTAAATTAAATAATCCCTCTTCTTGTGAGAGAACAATTCCACCTATCCCTCCGAACACCCCATGATTCAACCCTTACTTCCCACAAACACAAAAACTCCACAATTCCAGGCTTATCCTACAATCCCACAACTTACAAAATTAATCCCTCAAAACAAACAATACCTTAAGGTACACAAATAGAAATGACATTCTTTTCTTCCAAGATTAGTTTTATCAAAATAATTTTGTCTCCCATCCCCTCACTACATTTTCCTTCAAATCCTTATGGATGATAATTCCAACTCCCTTTTTAGCTTTCTCCTTTCCTAGATACCATAATCTGCAACCTATTCTTTAAGCCTACATTTAGATGGAAGGATTAAGAGGGAAAAAAGAGGGATGAAAAGAAAGGGGATAATAAAAAGATGTTTAGTTGCAAATTATTAGAAGGGAAAGGGAAGGGAGGGATTGAGAAGGATTAAAAAGGCAAATATTGAGAGATTTGCTCCCCTCCCAAATCAGAGGGGACAGGAAAGAATTGGGTCATCATTTTATTTTAAATACCTCTTTTGCCATTCTCCATAATAAATACCATATATATCCTTAAGGGAATTCTAAAGGCTATATTAGCAAAGTTATACCAAATCCTCTCCCTTGCTTTCCCTCCACTTATTTTCCAAGAATACAATATTAGCCTTCACTTCCTTTCCTTTTCACCCTTTCCTTCCCTTTCCCTCCCCTCCTAGTCCTCCCATCCAAACATAGGTTTAATCTCCTTAGCTTTCTCTCTTACCTACTTTGTCTCCTAAAGCCAAAGAATTTGAATCCTCCAAATCGTCACATCTACAATCATGAGCTTCCCGGTCAAAGTTCAAACATTCCAAGTACCAAATCTCCAATTGCTCTGCACTACACTTTGCTAACAAAGCGGGGGAACTAGCTTCTTTACTTGCATGTATCTCTCATGTGAGAATCCTTGTTTATTTTAAACTACATCTAGAAGGTGAAATAGTAGAACTAGCCTCTTTACTTGTGCGCATCCCTCATTCAAGAATCTTTGCTCATTTTGGACTACATCCAGGTGGCAATGCAATGGCCCTAACCTCCTTATTTGCACGTCCCTCATGTGACTCATGTGAGAACCTTTGCTCAGTTTTCACTACCTGAGTGGCGATGTAGCATGTCGCAAGAAGGAAATGCTCCAATAAATGTGAATGTGTTCTTAAATCAGTGTTTAAAAGATTTGACAAGTTTTATGTTGACCATCAGCTTCCTAATGCAACCCTTCTTTACTCTGGCTTAGGATCATTAAAGACAAACCAGAAACTCAATAGAGGCGGAGTTTAGTTATATAATTCAGTAGTAGGAAAATAGTTGCATTGAGGTGCAGCTCCTTAGACCACTAGCAGCCATGCTACGGCAAGACATGATCAAGCTACTCAACCACCAACAAAAATGCTACTTCAGGACGACTGCCCAGCTAAAAATTAAAATTGCACCATTTAATATTTGTGAATACTGATAGGTGCACTCATATTGGAATAACATATGACTAAAGGAAAGCAATCACCTTTTCCTCTTGGGAGAGAGAGGGAGAGAGAGTCCATATTGTGGTTTATAATATATAAAATACCGGAAGTGTGGGCAATCAATTATAAATGACGTGTTCCCAAGAAGGTGAAATGTCATTAGACGTAATGTGTTCGGAGTTTTCAGACAGCCTGATTAATCAGGGATTTTAGTCTATCACAGCTAAAAGAAAAAAGGAAAAATACAGAAAAGCAACACCTGATTACCTGCATTTCAAACAGATATTCATGAGGATAAGCCTTCAGACTGAGTGAATTCTCAAAGATGAAGGTTACAATTGGGAAGTTGGCATCTACACTGCAATATTGCATGAAAAGAAATCAAGAAAATGCAATTTTAGTGAAGCTAACAAGGAAAAGTCAACTAAAGTAGACACCATCACTAGCAATTCAGGAACTTTGTTTCAATTCAAAAGTCCCATCATCAAATGTGAGGTGGTAGTGTTCTGGTACTAACCATACTAGCCAATTCCTGTGTATGTGCATGATTACATGAATTACAGATGTAACAGTTCACATCAATTTAATATGAAGAAAAATAACAAAAATGTATGGCTATTTTGTGTATTCCTGTACCATACACTACAGTTAGTTACTCTAAGAATAGGAAGACCTTCAAGCATCAAAGTCATCTAATAAACTAGCTGTAACAACAATGACCACGGAAAATACCATTTTGATATTTTTCATTTGTAGAATGGTTATCCTTTCTACCTATTTATTTATATTTAATCTTAATATCCCCTCCCTCTCCCAACCAAATATGCCACCTCACCCCTCACTACCATCCCGACTGTCGACCATCCCACCTCCTCCACAATATGGGGGAACACCCCATATTCCCAAGCCAAGAAAGATCATCGCTTGGTTTTCCCAGTATATCTTAGAGTTGCTAGCTCTAAGAACTATAAGCTTTTTCTACATATCTCATAGTTTCTCTAAAGGAATAACAAGTCTGCATGCCTTTTAACCACTTGATGTAGAGAGACTATGTGTACACTTATGATATTCTGATGGATGTTCTGCATATAGAATATTAAAGATACCAAACATCCTTCAAGAACTAGGAGGCAATGTCCGTCAAGGTCATACTTGGCAGTATATGGAAAACATAGGAATCCCTGTGCTTCTCTGAAAACCAAATCTTGACGGGATTTCAAAATCTGAAATTGAACAAGGGAAACATTTGAGATAGCGAAAGAAAGAAAGAAAGATCATTGACTAAACAAAGCAATGATACCTCTCCTAACAACATTTTATTGGCTGAGTCAGGCAAATATGTCAAGGTTGTGCCACTATCAATAATTGTCCCAGTTTTGTCAGTAGCAGAAAACAAATCAGTAGGTAATCTGAGCAGTGTCCCACCAACATTGATACCTTTCAGGTTAACATTGTAATGTTGTCTGCTCCCCAAAACGCCATTCATAAGATGTACAATAAAGGCAAACCAATGGATGATAGAGAAAAAAAATGCTAGACATCATGCAAAAAAATGTCAATAAGAAGTTGACAAGAAAGGATATATGCTTTTAAGGGACAAGAAACAATATATTCAACATAAAATGTATTCCTCTAGCTACACTTGCAAAAATTAAGTGCCAAAAAACCTTTTAAAAAAAAAGGCCAAAGAAGTTATTCTAATTACGGAACGCTGTTCTTAGATAGATTGTCTTGCATGCCAACACAAGGAATAGGTGAGGTGAATTTAGAACATTAGATGCCCAGGTAATGTTTATATGTCTTCTACTCGAGCATAACATGTTGAGAAAATTGAGTTGTTGGTTTAGTGCCACATTGGAAGATGTAGACTTTGTGTGGTGAGTGGTGGCCTATAAATAAGCGTGTACTCCTCCCATATTCCTTTGAAAAGAAAGAATAGAGATATCAGAGCCCTATCAGGGCCTTCTTCCAAGGTTTTCTCCCCGCTCTTCGTGAGTTGGGTTTAAACGTAAACTCAAGTATTCTTTGACTGCCTTTATGCTTTGATTCGTTTCCACTTATTTCAGATTTCAACTTGGTATCAGAGCAAGTTGATCTTAGGTTTATATGTTTGTTCTTAAGATTATACAAGTTTTTATCATCTTTGTTATGAGTTAGTCACGAGGGACTACAGTGGCGGCACAATCTGGGTGGTAGAAGCCAACAGACTGGCAGGCGGTGGAGCCATCACTCCCAAACCATGACAGCCAGTGCTTGGCATCCACAGTAACAGCAACAGCAGTCCTCTACAACATCCTCTGTCGTCACTTGCGTAATTGCCACCATGGGTGACCCCATCTTCGACTACGACATAGGCATCTTAGGTGGTGTCATGTCAATGGACCCCCCTAGAGGAGTTCTTCCCGAAGGTGTATGAGAGGAAGCACGGGCCACCATACTCTAGGGAGGACAACTACTGCAATGCCAGTGGCAGCAACACCAACAACATCCTCCCACCGATCCTCCGCCTCCAGCAAGGCCAGCAGTGACAACAGCAAGAGCAACACCTCCTCGACAAGGCCACCCTACACATGCTCCGTCGTTGGGTGGTCTTTGGCACTCTCACCCTCACCCACACCTTGCGCATGTACGTCATGTCGACCCAGGAAACGCCACGAGGGGTCAAGGAGGACGTTGGAGCAGTGGAGGCACATCCTATGGGCCCACTGGAGGGTCGACATGGAGGACACTGACAACGTGGCACCGCATGCCTGTACCGCCGGTGGCCTTTCCTACGCCGCCACTGCGTGTTGGGTTCTTCTGAACCCTAACAAAGGGAAAGAGACGAGATGGTATCTCTGTTTTATGTTTTCGCAAGTTTTTGGCCTCCACATTGGAAAGAGTTTTAAAAAAATGAAAGGAAAAAGAGGAAAGAAAGAGAAAGGAAGGAGAAGAAAAAAAATTGAAGAGAAAAATAAACAAAAGGAAGAGAAAGAGAAAATTTAAAAAAAAAAGAAAAGGTAAAATTAAAAAAAAAAAGGGAGAGTTTGAATTTAAGAGAAGAGGGGGAGAAACTTTTATCTAGTATTATCATTTCCTATTGTTATGATTGAATTTCTTCTCATTATTATTTTCTTCTCCCATACGAGTATAGGAGAAAGGAAGAGTGTGGAAACTTGTTGTAGTCACCCCCATTCGGGAGTCCCTTTTGCTCCTGGACTACACATGAGAAACCATAACTCTAGGAAGTCCAGAGTTTCAAGGTCTCCAAAGAGGGAGATCCAGTTTCGAAGTCTTTAGAGGAAGAGCCTATTTCAAGTTTCTATGCGGGAGATCTAGTTTTATAGACTCTAAGAGGGAGAGCCACTTTCAAGGTCTTCAAAGGAAGACCATTTTCAGGGATACTGAATGGGAAGCCACCAGCACCAGATCTCTAGAGAAGAAGCCATTGTCAGAAGCCAGCTACAGTAAATCCAACAGTTCCAGTCCGTATTCCCACCTACAAGCAAGAACCAATCCAAAGTTGTGTTCTATTGTGTAGATTAGATCTCTTTGTGTTACAAGTTGAGCATTTCATATTCTAGCTTGAGGGGGAGTGATGAGAAAATTAAGTTGTTGGTTTCGTGCCACATTGGAAGATGTGGACTTTGTGTGGTGAGTGGTAGCCTATAAATAGGCATGCACTCCTCCCATATTTCTTTGAGAAGAAAGAATAGAAACATCAGAACCCTATCAGGGCCTTCTCCCATAGTTTTCTCTACACTCTTCGTGAATGGGCATTCCACGTAAACCCAAGTGCTCTTTGATTGTCTTTATGCTTTGATTCGTTTCCGCTTATTTCATATTTCAACTTAACAAGGAAAGAATTTCAAACAAAGTTATTAACTGCTCTGGTTTCTGAAACAGATGCAAAGTATGGAAATTTAGAGGGTAAATATGAAGAAAAGAATATTAGCTTAAACATCCCAAAAGCCAATACCCTCAACCCAGATTGTATTGTCAGAAGCTGAGGGCAAACAAGCATGTCTTACGAGTACACCCTGCCAAAGATCATGAACAGCATCTACTTTATTGGTAGATAATTCAGAAAAAAAAAAAGGTGGAAATGACAAATGAATAATTTTTTGGTGATCATGTATTTTTCGAGCAGTAATGCATAGTTGGGTACCAGGAAATCAATAAAAGATAGTTTCTTTTTTTTTTGATGTGTTTCTTAAAACTGGCCATAGAGCCACGTAAAATTTTTTGAGAAAGTAGAACCACGCAAATTTCCAGAGAGCAAAGGTGGGGAATCCTTTGTGGGACTTTTCCATTTCACTTCCCCAATTCCTACTTCGCACAAAAAAAAAAAAAGGAAAGAAAGAAAACAGCCAAAATGTTATGTGGAAATGGGCCCTTGATATGATGGAGAAATGAGCTATGCAGTCACAAAAAAGATTCGCAAACACCTCATGCAGTCATATGTAAGAACTTTTGATATATGGCCTGCTTTTGACTATGGAGTTTGCAGCTGTAAGAGAACCAACCATAAATAGCATGTTTAGAGTTTTTGTGTGTGTGATGCTACCTCCCAAGTTCTTTGGTTCAATTCAGGCTCTGCTACCAATAAGCATTGGGCTACAAATCAATCAAGAGAACGCTTCTATAAAAAAGAAGAACCAATTAAGTCACTTTCTGACTTTTCAAAACAAATATGTAACCTTTTCACCTAACCTAGCAGCAAGATCTATTACTTCTTTAGTCCCTGATGCCGAAAAAAGATGGCATTAGATTTTTGTGGCACTTTCATATATCACGTTTAAATCTGAAGAGAAAACACAGCCATCTCAATTTTCCCAAATCACATAATTTATGATGCACCATCAACACTTCATTTCTCATAGACTACCAACCAAAACCTCCAACTAAACAAGATGCTACATCTCCCACAAGGTTTCAATAAGATAAGCTGCAAAAGAATAGGCAATATTTTTATCACAGGCTATTAAAGACACAGCTCAAAGAAAAGAGATCAAAGGCTCGCTAGCAAAGAACATGAACCAAGGAAACCATGTACTGCTTTATGAATAAGGAAAGACTAGAGCGAGGGGGGAAGATATTCAACATCTACATAGGGAAAGGGCAATGACATACTGATTCGGTACTAAAGGTGTTGTCGGCACCTTTGGATGTACAAGTTTTCCAATAGCAAAGATCCCGCCACCACCATTATCGGTATTTAAGCAATGAGAAAACATCTTTGAAACTTTTCCCAAAGAAGAAAGTTGTGATAGTATGGATGAGCTGGCCTGTCCAAAACCAAATATCCCGTCAACAGCTTGATCATTGTCATCTAGCTCACCTGTCTGATGTGCACCACACCTTGCAAATCCAAATACAGTTAAAGAGGTAAGTGCAGGAAACAAATAAATTATTCATTCATCAACAACATCCAGGTATTATTAATGTCTTCATTAACTCAACTTGATATTTGTGTATGTCACCTGGATATAGGTATGGATGCAAGTGCATGTGCACGTATGGATGCCACACCACGTTTGGAGATACAAGCATTGGAGCACACAATTATTGGAATAAATATAAATGCATTGTTTTGTAAAATTCACAGACAGCTGACTGGCATGAAAATTATAAAGAGGAAACAAAGGGTATGTTCAGTTCATATGCGAGAATAGGACCCGTGTATGCACATGAAGTGGATAAAAAGCAAAAGAATCGTTTGTTGAGTTATGGCTATCCTTTTTCCACCTCTCATCATCCAATTACCCCGATGGAGGCCAGTGAACATGTTAATAGGGAAACCTTCACCATTTTCCCGAGTCAATTTCCTGTTCGCTCTTATCAAAGAAAAACATGTACACTATCAAACGACGACATCTTCAGGTCTTTTGGGAGACCTAAATTCCACACCAGACCCCATCTAGTGCCATTGATTTCTGACATGCTACCGATCGATGGTTTGGAGACGTTACAGTTTTCAAAAGGAAAGACCAAAATGAACCAATCTCCTGTGCAAGACTCACCCAAACACGACGCTCGCGTTTCTCAGCACTGTTTCCAAGTTCCCAGTAACTTTGTTGTACACGAAATTATCTCTCACGAAAAATCCAATGGTCCCGCTCCCATCTCCGTACCGCAAGCTGTACTCGCAGGGCGTCCCCGCCGTGCAGCCTTCCAGCCTCTCGCCATATGTCGAAGCGCAAAACTTGTCATCGCAGGAGACCATATTCGCCGTGCTGGATTCCTTGGGATTGTACAGCTCCAGCTCAAACTGCATAGAAGCAAAAAAACTCGCATTGGTTTGGAAAGAAAGCAACTCATTCCCGTGTCCAGCAGAAGTTTGAGATCCCAAAGGTGCACGGGGAGGAGATTATTGTGAACGTCATCAAAGCGATTACCCCGAGCCTCGTCTTGGTGGGGCAGTTCTTGCAGTTGAAGCAATTGACCCACAGGATGTCGCTCCCCGTGTCCACCTGGACGTGGTACGTCTTACTGGGCGTCCCGAGACAAATCTCGGCGAAATACAACCTGAAACACACACAAAAAGAGGCTCCCAGCCGTCACGAAAAATTCGTGGCCTTCCGCAAAACGACGCGCAATTCTCGAGCAAATTTCGCACCGGAGATTCTATCTTCCCACAATGGGATCGCCTCAATTCCCAGAAACAAACAGGAAACACGAGTACGAAAGCCCAGTGGGCCGCGCAATTCACGAGCAAATCCGCAAATAGAAGCAACCTTTCCCAATCCAAATAGGGCGCAAACACGAGCTCTTACCCGTCGGCGATGGGGGAGCCGTCGCCTCCGAGGACGATGTCGGCGGCGGAGAGGATCCGTCCGTGGCGGCGGGCGTCGTGCGCCCTGAGATCCGCGAGCACGGCCGCGCCGCTGCGCGGGAACTTGCGGCGCACGTGGAACACCGCGTTGGCGTTCGCGTGAGGAAACTGGGAGGAGAAGAAGACGATGAGGAGGAGAGAGAGAGGAGCCAATCTCGACCTCCACGGGGCCATGGAGGACAAGAAGGCAGTCCTCCCCATGAAACAGAGAGAGAGAGAGAGAGAGAGAGAGAGAGCGCGAGAAAGATCACGGACACAGAGAGATTATAGAAAGGGAGAGAGAGAGAAGGAAGAGAAAGTGGCAGGGGACCGAACCAACGTCTTTCCCCTTTTGACATGAAATTGCGGGGCCTTTTTCCGCGGAATTCCTTCGTTCGCCCCTCTCCTCGCCTCCGCTTCCCTGTTGGGGGAATTTTTGCGGGTTTTATCCTGTACTCCTCTCATCCGGGAACCGCCTTGAACGAAGTGGCTGGTCGGGATGTTTGGCGGTTTCGGAGCAGGAGGGTTTGTGTATGCACCACCTCGACTTCTCTCATAGGTGCATATGCCGCCCTCAGGATTTGTCATTTTTGCCCCGGGCCCCACCTGTTTTTGGATAGGGAGCGCATTTACGTCGTTCGCGTGACGGTGCCCGTCCGTGCGCTTGCGAGTCGGCGATTACGAATGAAGGCTTTTGCTGAGGGCTGAGGGCACGCCTTGGCCACCACCGGTCATAGGACGCTCCCGCTCGCAAACGACGGGCTCGATCTTGGATGGGCCAACCCATGTTAAAAAACGATACCGTGTCTGGATTTCAGGTTTCATTGATGTTTGCTTCGGTGAGATTGCAACGTTAGTTGCACGCAGATCTGTAGAACAATCACATCATCAGTTTGAGTAAATGGCTCTGTCAAGGAACCCATCCTTCGTATCGAGTCAAATTCTAACAGAAGATCAAATATATTCCGTTTTGAAAATATGACAGCACCGCTCTTACTTACGTTAGAAATATTTAATTGTTTTCATAGCAATTTTCTGAACTTATGTCGAACTCGAGATTCATAACTCTCGGATGTGATCCGTGATTTTTGTAGGTCCCCCCTTTCTTTATCAAACTAATTTGGATAAATGTTCATGAATCTTCACGTATAATTAGCATTTAGTGGGGTACCACACTATGTCCTTCTAACGACAGAGTGATTTTCCATGTTGCCAATAATTAATACTTATGTTTGAGAACGGCAATTAATAACAATCGCTATTTTGTAAAATAAGAATAGAAATAAAATAGACAACAAAAACTTTAACTAAGAAATAAAAAGTCAATAAAACTTAAGAAATATGGCTAAATTTTACGCAAAACAATTATAGTATGAGTTTGAGCACGGGATTAACATAGAACCTAGTCAAAATAAGCAAGAAAAACTCTAAACAAAACATCCTACATCTAAGATCTCATGTAAACTAAGAAAATCTAGAAGCTAACAAAATCTCTATGCAGTGCTAACCTTTTAAAGCAATTTCTAGAATTCACAATAACATGATGATATTGTTTGAAATAAGTCATTTGAATTAATAAATCACCTTCATCTATTTTAACACATGAGATAGCATCTCCTTATCAAACATGTTATAAGGTACAAGTGAACTTATATCAACTTCTTACTTCTCTTCGGAGCCTAAATGTCATATGACTTATCTTTAGAAATGTAATTAACTAAAGAATAATGTAAATTTTCATAAGCATGCATATTAGGAAACTTGGAAAGTCCATTTCAATCTATGTATCTATTGGAGGAAGACAGCATATGGTTACATCTAACTTTCTAAGCAAGCTCATGTAAACAACTTGTGTTTACTTTTAACTTTCCAAGCAAAACTCATGTAAATGAATAAATAAAATACCCTTGGATCAAGTTGTGAATCAAGCATGAGATAGAGATCCTACTAATTAGCAATGCTCCTAAGTAACTTCATTTGTCAACAAACCCATAATAGTTGGAAAGACCAAGTTGGTCTGGAAGTCCCTTATACCCTCTGCTCCATGTGGATATTGTCTGGATGAAGAAGCCCCCATCTTGTCTCAAAAAATGTCATACAAATAATGTCAATGTTAGAATTAATGGGGCAAAAATCAAAATCATTTTTCTTAATTACACCTCTCCTTAGATACATATATTAAATGATTCTTCAAGACATCAGCAAATGCATCACCCTCGATCTTTGACATCCAACCAAGTTTCTCAACAAGGTTATGCATCCCAACAAATCATTTACTCTGACATTTTTTGGTCACTTTGGATCTCTGTAGTTTAAGCATTATGTTGTAGTGACAGGAACTCAACATTGCAACTTCCAACTTCTCAATTCTTACACTTCACTTATTTAATTCAAGGATGAGAAATAGTTGAAAACTTTCACCTACCACTTAAAAGGGAAATAAACTTAGCCACCATTAACATTGTGATTTAACTTTGGAAATGTAAAAAGCTACAAAAAGATCAACCCTCTTTCTACTATCAAAAGGGAATCCAATACAACCTACTCATTGATGGATGTTCCATCATAAGCAACAACAACCTCAACTCTAGCTTGCTAGGAGAGTCTCTTGATCTCTTCATAGATCTACAAAAAAAAGAAGAAATAAGTACGTGCATGGATTCTGTTTGTTTCTCTTTCTTGCTTCCATTATTGTTTGCATGGATGTCATACGTGTCAATTGGTACAAGTATAGGTATAGACGATTGCAAGAGATCTACAAATTAGCATTCTGGGTTGGCAAATCTAAGGCGTCGCAGTATATTTTAGGACCTCATTTTATATTATTTCTAAGCAATAGAATTTTGATACAACACCTTTGAGTAGATAATGACATCATACATAGTACTTTTAAATGGAAAGGAACATGAAGAATGGGGTCATGAACCAATAGGTGATATAATAAATACCTCCACACCATTTGCATTCTTAGGGTTTTATTTAGAAGGGGGATGAGGAAAATAAGAGAGAGAAGAAATTCGTCAACCAAGGGAATAAAAATGACTTGCTGAAACAGACAAAAAGAAACTTGACAACTATGGCAACTGGCAACTACGTACTGTAGCAAGCTCTAAGGGGTGAGAACAAAGAAGAATGCCTCTATTGACGTCATCTACACCCTCATTGCCTTACCTTTTGGAGTGTCATAGTAATCGTTGTTGACCATGGCCAGCAGCTGTGAGAAGGACTCACAATTAGAATCATTCAAGAATAGCCTTGAGGATAGGGTCATCATCCACAAGCTGGCATTAGACAATGGCCTTGCAAAGAGGAGGAGGTGACGATCGGAGAAGGTTGGATCCAAGGAGGAGTTGGAAGGTGGCATAGAAGGCGCAAAGAAAAGTGGCAATGAATGCTTCGGCTTACAGAGAGAGAGAGAGAGTTGGAAGGGGATGTTGGTGCAAAGGCACAATGATCGTTAATTTAATGATAACAAAACACTTCTGATTTAACATTTGCATGTGAGTTTATGACTTTCAGAAAAATGCAAATGGATAAAAGTTGAAAGAGCTTAAGTTCGCACCCATGGTGAATTGGAGGAGTTTGATGGAGGAGATGGAGCTTCATGTGGAGCGAGAAGACAAGAACAATAGGATAGATGTCTTTTCGTCTTATACTCTGTATTTGGTGTTCTTTGCTATTCATTTCTTTAGATGATTGTTAAAGAGCCTCAAAGTACTTTACTGTAATCTTAGTTACACTTACACTACCCTAAGATACTTAAACATCTCGTAGAGAACTTGAAAAACCAAAACAAAAATCAAGCAGCCCTATCAGACTCTCATCTAGACCTCAGACGTCCGATACTAGACTTTAAGACGTCTGACTATTTGACCAGATGTCCAAAATACTTAGGCTGTCAATCTACCCTCTATCTACCACCTTCAGATGTCCAGCCCATAGTTCAGATGTCTTAGAAGACATCTAAGAACCTTGCCAAATGTCCAACTAAAGGATTGTTGCATTGTCAAACTTAATCTTTGATGATTAACCCTTAATCTGATTTACATCTACTTCCAGTCATCCGTAGTGCATCACAGGCGTCTAATAAATAGACGTTAGGCTAAGATCTTACCCAAATCACTTATGTAATATGATTATAGCTGTTTGAGCTTCGAGAAATCTATTCCCGCAGAGAATCCAATTTCCAAACATCCAAACTTATGGCCAGACGACCAACCTGTTATCTGCCCAACATTTTCTAAAACCATGCTTAATCTTGTTAAAACGAGAAGAATGGCATCTTAGGATTAGACGTCTGACCAGTATCCCAAACACCTTAAAAGTGAATCTTAGACGTCCATCTTAATTGAACTCAGATCAAATCTTTCAACTCTTTCAGATCAGACGATCAATCCTTAGATCAGACGATAACCCAGACATCTAGCCATAAAATCAGACATCTAATAACCCTATCAGAATCATAAATGACCCTGACTTCGATGGGATTTTGGACCACACTCTTTAGCCTTGTTCCCAACGGCTACAATAAGCTTCCAAGGCCTTCAAAAGCCTTCTTAGGACCCCTATAGATAGAGGAGCACCCTTCATAAGCCAAGCACACCTTGACATACTACTTCCACGACATATTGTGTCCAAGTAAAGGAGAAATCTCTAAGAAGAAAGTGCTATTGCTCTCTAAGCCATCTAGCACCCATCCAAAAGCACCGTTACATCGCACCACTTCCATCTAAAGGAAGTCCTTTTGCCTATAGAAGCTAGTTTGATTTTCTCTTACTTTGTGGCTTTATAGGATTTATTGTAATTGTCTTTGTTTGGGTATTCCCTTTGTGAAGTCTCGTCTCCCTCACGAGACAAAATAATCATTGTAAAGAAGAGGGGTTTGAAGTACACTACCATCGTATAAAGTAGTGTCGGTTGTATTAAGGTTGAACTACTTGTTGGAACCTTATTCCACATCTTGTTTTGGTGTTAACAAAATTATTATGGATTAATGTTTGCATTAAGTGTTTTTCATATTTAGGTGAAGAAGCAAGGTAAACAGGAAATGATGGAGGAGAAGATCATGACAAGAAGGAGGCTTGATGAAAAGGAGAAGATCATGGTAAGAAGGAGGCAAGATGACCAGGAGAAGATCATGTTCGACTTTAGTTTATTAAGTTTAGATTTTATTTTTCATAGATTGTATGCCTCTTAACAAGAGAACTTAACTTAGATCATACAAATCAATTAGATATAAATTATGATTTATATGGCATTCATTTTCAAAGTACATAATTGATTAAATTGCTTAAAACAGGCACTTGTAAGCAAGTACCGGTACTGTTCATCAGCACTAGTATTTGCAAGGCACAGGTTTGAGAATTCGTCTCAAACTGTGAACAAGTACCGGTACTAATCATAAGTACCGGTACAGGTTGGCCACAGGTTGAAGGTTTTATTCTGGCTTGAACCTTACAAGTACCAGTATCCATAATGAGTACCTATACAGGTAGGTTACTGTGCCCATAGAATTCCAAACCTGGGAGTCACAAGTATCGGTACCCATGATGAGTACCAGTACCAGGACTCTTGTACTGGTGGCAGTGAGCTGCTAGTACCGGTACCAGGTAGCCGTTAGCTCATTTCTGAACGGCTAGAAAATTAATTCCAACAATGTGAACGATGGGAATTAATTCCTAACGTCTGGTAGACGAATCTTTGAGGTCCTAAACTCTATATAATGATCCTAGGACTCTTTGTTTGCATACAAGAAGGATTAGAAATACAAAAGAAATTCCTAGAGCCATATTTCCCAAATTTCCACCAAAAGAGACAAGAGAAAAGAGAAGAAATCGTGTTTGCTGCTTTTCGTCGTGCTACGCTTTTGCAAACACTTCAACGACGTGATTTCTTCACACATTGTCAAAGCGATTCACGCTCATTCTAGGCTCTCAAATTGGTAATATTATTTTAATTATTGTTGAGAGACTTAGGTTCTTGTTGTAGGAGTTTCCTTTCTTACATCAGTTTTCACTTGTATTTTGAGCATTTGCTCGTTTGGGTTGTAACAAACCCGTTGTTATAATTGGGTTGAGGTAACCCGTTAATCAGCTCGTTTAGTAAATTGATTCTCTCGGGGTTGAGAGAATCAGGTTAAAAATCCTAAGCTAGGAGGTTTAGGTAGTGAAGTACCCAACGAAGGGGAACCACTATACATTTTGTGTCAATTTGTGGTTTGATTGTATTTTGTGCAAATTCTTTCCTGTTATTACTAATTTGTTTGCTTAAGTATTTACGCATAACCATATCTTTTTAGATCCTACACTACCCTTGTTTTAAGCAGTACGGTTAATGGATTTGATCAACTAGATCGAACGAGAGATCCTTAGTCGAGAGGTTTAGATGGTGGTTTTTATCCACGTTTGGGTTTCCACCTAAAAATACTTGTGCGCTTTCTGAGATTGTTATTTTGTGTGATTGTCATATTTCATTATGCATTATTTTATTTATCACGCATATCTCACCCCCCTTCGTTAGAACCTATAGGGGATACACTGTTTATGGGTGGAGAAATGGGGGAATCGATTTGATGAACAGTGTGTCATAAATAGTTGCATGTTCATCTCCCTTATTTTATATTAATATAGCTTAGCAGGGTTGGCACAAGTGTGCTTGTAGGCATGAAAATTATTCATAATGAAAGGGGAGTTCACGAAATTGGAGCTCTTGTTTGTAGGAAGTTGAGGAGAGGAGGAGATGAAAGGTATGTTGCGATTTGAGATGCCCATAAGGTCCCTCGTTCTAGTTTTGTTTGCTTATACTTGAACCCCATTCACGTCAATTTGTAATTGCCCAATTTTGAGATTCCCACTATAACAATCACTATCAGCATGGGACTAATAGAGTTTAACGACCACCGTCACCCATCTTGGTAACTAATTGATGACATCATAGTGACAACATTAGGTTTTCTTAAGATCATTAGACTTGGGCTTGACATCTATGAAAAATGTTCAAGTTTAACACTGTGAGAGACATCACATACAGGAGTTGACCAAAATTAAACTTAGAAAAATGAATGAATTTTTTGATATATAGTCATGTCCAAGATAGAAGAAAATATGATATGTGTGACTTAAAAAAAATACCATTGCGACATTCATAATAAGACATTATATTAATTTCACTTGTAAATATCACAATCACTACATTTGAGTGTTCTAAAACTTTAGGAATAACATTGGAATTTGATATAAGTTAAGGCCTTTCTTGTTAGTTACTCTTTGATGTTGTGAAAAACCTTAAACCCTTAGGGGCTTAACTGTAAATAACCCACCTCTAACTTAGGATGGACTTGTGCCACAACTTAATTCAACTGGAATTCATACTAACTAGGTACCGGTACTGGTAGACCAATACCGTTATCCTTGAGTTATAGTTATGGACTCCATATCCCAACAAGTACCGATACTGGTGTCAAGTATCAGTACCTATGGGTTACAGTTTATAACCCATGTCCAGATAAGTACTTATCTAGCTCACTATGTATCGGTACTTATATTGAGTACCGATACTCATAGAGTACTGGTATCTCTCCAGAAAACGACTAGTCTCAATGAGTACTGGTACTCATGAGGTGTATCGGTACTAGTTTAGTACTGGATGCACCACCTGTAGACTACAAGTACCGATACTTGTAACCTACAGGTTCTGGTAACTTCAAGTCCAGAACTTGACCTGGGACTCATGTGTACCAGTACTCATGGTGAGTACCAGTACATGTAAGTCCTAGTTTTGGACTTAAGATGACCTGGAGCCTCGTCTGTAGCTTGCATGTACCGATACTCGTGAAGAGTATTGGTACTAGCAATTTCCAATACACTTAATGGTCCAAAATCAGTATTGCGTATGAATCGGTACTCATCATGAGTATCGGTACTTACGACGGTTAGATATTGGTTTCTAAGTTTTACAGGAATACGAAATGATTATTAATGACTTGTTAATCTAAGATCTAACTCAAACAATATATCTAAACGTATAAATAGACAAAGATCTATGTATAAAGCTAAACACAAAAATATGCTTAGGCATGGATTTATGTTGGTTATTGCACTATGTACATGTATAGAAAACTAAATACTATCTATGAAATAAGATAATCATCGATTTATGCAAACAAACCTGTAGATTACCTGTGTTCATGATTCCAGAGAGTAATAGGAGCTGCAATCTATATCTTCTAAGAGATGCCCACCTTTTGACTCTTTAGAGGGTTGCCTTGGGGAGAAGCTTTCAGATTCTCCTTCTATCTCTAGCCGTCTGCAACTCTTGAGCCCTAAACCTCTCTCAATCTCGATGGGGAAAACAGAGAGAATGATCATGAGGGTCTCTTAGGGACCTGACTGCCCTAATTAGCAATTAGTCACACTAATTGTTGTGGGTGAATTATGTTTCAACCCATTAGAGAAACATAATTCACAACTTAAGTCTCTACACATATGTCATTTAAACCACACCATCCTTTTGCATTTTATGCCCATACCCTTAATAAACCTTAAATTGATCACTTTAAGTGATGGGCAATTACATACAGTCCATAATATTTATGTTTAATGATTATATCTATATATAAATACATATACTAATCCATATGTTGGATTATGATCCAACATTTGAAAGTACCACTTAATTTACATCTACCAGATGCTTCCACATATCAACTATGTATAAAATCTAAATTCTAATTGCTTTTCAAATGCTTACAACTTTTAAAGCTTTCTTCTTACCTAAATCCAAATTGTATTGTAAAGTAAATAAATAATTAAAAAAATAATGACAACAACAATGGTGATGACAATGAGCTTCTTGTAAATCCCTACAGGAGAATGTGAGATTTGCATGATAAATTGTGAAAACAAAATAAGCAATCTCACAAAGAAAACAATCACACAATATGCACAAGTAATTTTTAGACAGAAACCCAAATCGGATTAAAACCACCACCTAACCCTCTCGAGTTAGGATTTTCCAATCAACCAAGTCAATAAAAATCAACTAATGTACCACTTAAAACGCGGGTAGTACAACAACTATACAACCACGCTATTTGAACCCGAGGGTAGCGTTCCTCAAATTCCTCTTCACGAGAAGGTTTTTATCTCACAAAGGAGACAGGAATTCGCAAAGCGAATACCCAACCAATTAACAAAGATAAAATACAACAAACCTATAGAGCCAACAAAGTAAGTATTTAAATCTACCTAGTATAGGTAAAGGATCTTCCCTTTGGTGAAAGTGTATCGATTTGATGACGCGGGTGCATGATCCACGTAAAGGCACAGGAGACGCTCTCGAATGTGAGGACAGGAGAGCGGGTGTGCAGTGAAGATGAAGCTCTCAAGATGTAGATGATGGCTTGCAGATCTAGAGCTTCTTCTAAAGTGTTTTGGACACAAATAGATGTGAAAAAGGTATTTCTTGGTGTGTACAAACAATGGAGGACTACTCCTCTATTTATAGGTGGCCTAAGAAAGCTTTGGAAGGCCTTAGAAGCCTTAGGTAGTGGTTTGGTGCCAATCCTCTATGGTTTTAATATCTCGTTGTAGTATAGTATAGAGGAGCAGTTACCAGTTTAATATAATTTGTTACTCGGAAAATAAAAGTTTTCCCAGGTCGAACTCAGGGAGCAAATTGTATTCTAGAAGTACAAAGTTTCTATTACAAAAGTGAAAAGAGAGAGAGAGATTTATTTTGTTGGCTTTTTCTTCTTCTCTTCTTTCTCTCCTTGCTTGTCTTCTCTTCTTTCTCAGATCTTCTTCCTTGATCTTCTCTTTTCTTCTTTCTTCAGAGCTTCTTCTATTTCTTCCCTTCTTCTTTCAGCTCTGTCTTCCTTGCGCTTCTTGTCTTCTTCTTCAGCTTCTTTTTTTTTTTCTTCCTTTGTGCGGTGCCTGCTCTTCTTTTGTCCTTCTTCTCTTCCTCTGCAGAGCGTCGTCTGATTTTCCAATCAGACGACTTAAGTCGCCGCTGCTACAGTGCTGCTTGGTGCTACTCCTTCTTCCTTCAGTCTTTCTTCGTCGGTCTTCTTCTTCTCTGCCTCGCTTTTCTTCAAGCAGCCACAACTCTGGCTGCTCCTTTCTTCTTTCTCTTCTCCTTCTTCCTCTGCAGTCTGCCCTTTCTTCTTCTTCTTCCTCTGTGCCTGCATACTCACAGATCGGCCAGGGCAAAAACCTATTCTACCCTCTCCCGCATCTCTCTCTCTCAGATTCCGCTCGTGGGATAGCTCTCCCAGAGCTGCCGGGTATTCGGGTACGGGTCGTGCCCGGGTCTAGGCCCACCGGCGTGCGGTGGTGAGCGAGGAGTGCAGGTCCGGTAAACGGGTCGGGCCAGGTCCGCGGGGGGTGATCGCGGACGAGGCCGGGTGAACGGGTGAGAGGGACCTCACCCTGTGTACTGAGGCGAAAAGCTTATTTCACAAAAAATAATTTAAACCGGTGCGGCGCTTTGAAATCCCACGTTGTGGGACTAAATTTTGTCCCTCTCTTGCGCGCGCCCGCAGGAAGGCGCGACCTGGCTTCAGCAGCAACGTGCTTGTTTCTCTTCGCAGATCTACTCCTTGCCTTCGCTCAAGTCCCCCCGCTTCGCCTCAGCTGGTATCCTGTTGTTGCAGGGCGTGGAGCTTGCTTGGAAGCTCCTCGCCTTGTCGACAATGGCGGCCGGGGCTGCAGACCTGCAAACACAAACAGGGCCTCTCGGCCTAATAAGACTACAGGGTAACCTTCGCCGTGGCACGACGAAGGTAATGCGGAGGGTAGCAGGTTGTGGGGCGGTGTTTGGCGGCGGCCCTAGGTCGGACTGCGACCGGAAAAATGTTTGTTCGGTGGAGTGTGGTGGGGCGGTGGAGCGATAATGGGTGAGCGGAGGTTGCTCAGTGTGGTGAGGCGGAGGTTCTGTGAGGGTCGGCGAGGCGTATGGGGCTGCGGAGCGATGGGAACGTCTCGTCGGAGGGTGGCTGGAGATGGAGAAGGTGAGGGTGATTAGGCGCTATCAAAGGGTGGTTGAGCAAATTAAAATAGGGAAAAGAAAGAAGGGAGGAAAGGGAAGAACTGTACCTACTTGGAGGGACGAGGGGGACCGGAGCAGGGTGACAGTCGTATTGACTGTCGCCGGAGAAGAAGGTGCCCAGAGAGAAGGGGCGGCGGCGAGGAGAGAGCGGGAGAGCGCGCGCTGGGTACGGCGCGACGCGGGAAGAGCGGGTGAAGGCAGCTCTGCTGCTGGTAGTGCGGCAGAGCGATGAGGAGGAGGAAGAATCGCCGGAGCAGGGGGGCTTCTACCGGAGTGGGAAGAGAGGGAAGAGGAGTTTTCTCCATCAGAACCGAGCTATTGAATGCGGCAGACGGTGGCGGTTTTTATAGAGGCGAAATCAGAGAGGAGGGCGGAGGGAGACGACGTGCCTCCCTCGCCGGAGGATGGCCGGTTTGCGATCCATACCTTCCGCGCGTTCGCACGGAAGGTGTGGGCGAATGTAGAGATCGTGGAGGTGTCCCTGTGACAGCAGACGTCGCAGGGAACACCCAGTTCAACTGGTAGGGGGTCGCCCTTACCCTGCGCGGCGCCATGCCTCGCCGGAGCATGTCGCTGCTCAGGGTTTTGCAGGGAGAACCCAAATGCAAAAAATGATGAAGAATTAGGGGCCAAAATGCGAGGGTTTCAAAAGTTGAGGGTCAAAAAGTAATAAATGAGGACCAAAATGCAAAGTCAGTCAAGAAGGTCTCTTCTTAGGGTCAAGTTTTTATGCATGACTAAATGGGACCTAAGGATTCTAATGGTGAATTTTATTTCTATGTCAGACCTTGTTTGACCGACCAATTTACGTAAAAAACCCAAATTAAATCATTAATTGGGCATGGTTCTCAATGTAGGTCAAAATGGGTTCCTAAGGCCAAATTGAAGGTTCTAAACCCTAAAGATTATTTTTATATGAATTTTAGAGGGTTTAGTAGATTTTTTCTTTGCCTCAAACCTCGTGAATTGAAGTTGATTTGTTTTAGGGTTACAGATTGTCATTTAATTCCTTGGAGTTCCTGTAGCCCTTATCAGATCAGATCATCCCATTTTCCTTCTTATTAGGTTAGTTTGACCTATGTTTGGACCCTGAGTTACCCCGTTTGCAGATTGTGCTGGTAAAATTGCATTTTTACCCCTTATGACTTGTTCTCTTCTTAGACTCAGAATTCTCTGAGTTAAGCCTTTCCTTGAGTTATGTAGGAGCTTTTATCCTCTGTATTAGGTCAAAATGAGATAGTTATGGCTCATGATGAGGTTCTCATCAGGTAGCCATTGGAGTTCATCCTAAGGCAAGGCAAGCCGCAATCAAAATCATTAATGATTCTGACAGGGTCATTAGACGTCTTGGACAAAGATCAAACGTCTGGAAGTCACTCTTAAGACATTTGAAAACTAAGTCAGACGTATAATTCTAGACAGGTTTCCTTCCTGACTTGGCTCAGAACTAAATAGGGTTTTAGTGTAAAACCATCAGACGACATATAGGACGTCTGGCATTAGTCTAAACGTCTGGAAACCTAATTAAGTGTAGGAATGGATTTCCAAGAGCCTAAACGGCTATAATCCTCAAGACAAGTGATTTCGGCCTAATCGAGGCTCAACAGTCACATATTAGACGTTTAAGGTCCTCTACGGACGTCTGATAGAAGCCTAAAGGTCATTTTCCTCGATGTTTATTTTGTTACCCAACATTCCACGAATTGGACGTTTGGCACAGCCATCAGTCGTCTTCTGAGACGTCTAGACTAAGGTCTGGATGTCTGATTTCAACAGACAGAACCTACTAAGTCCAGCGTAAGTTATTGGACGTCTGAGTCAACAGTCAGACGTCATAAAAGTCAAGATCAGGCATCTGATTTCCAGATTGGACATCTGATCAAGCTGTCTGAAGCCTATCTTGGATTTCTAAGTTCTCTATGAAAATCGTAAGTATCATAGGGTTGTGTAAGTGTACCTAGAACTACTATATTGTTACTTTGGGCTCTTTAACAAATAATCTAAGAAATAAAAGAGCAAATAACAAAGAAATACAAAGTACAAGATAGAAAAGACATCTATCTTATTCTTCTAACTTCACGCTTTCACTCCTCGTGAAGCTCCTTTTCCGTCAAGCTCCTCCAATCCGCCATAGATGCGAGCTTGAACACCATCTCTACACTTGTTTCTATTTGCAATTTAACCTGAAAACTAGGACTTAGAAGCAAATGATAAATAACAAATGTTTTGTTATCATCAAAATAAACGATCGTGGTGCTCTAGCGCCAACACTTTGTTCATGATAAAAAATACATAATGATTTGCCATTAGATGATGAAGTGATGAACACATCAGTTTTCTCCAATTTAACCACAATATACACATTTGCACTTCAAGTTGGTTACAACTATTTTGGATTTTCCTGTATCTCCAAATAACCTAACAAGGTGGATACACAATTGACAAAGTGTGTGTAAAACTTTACTTCTGGAAAGTCAGATCAAAGTTTTGATTCAGACTACATACTTAGGGGTGTTGGTGCTAGAGCACCACCATCGTTTATTTTAATGATAATAAAATACGTATCTTTTAACATTTGCTTTTGAGTCTTAGTTTTGAGGTCAAATTGCAAATGAAAACATGTTTAGATAGAGTTCGAGCTCGCATCAATGGCAGATTGGAGGAGCTTAATGGAGAAGAAGGAGCTTCACGAGGAGCGAAAGCGTGAAAAGAAGAATAGGATAGATTCTCTTTTCATGTATTCTTTTGTAATTCTTTTGCTCTTTAATCTTTGTGTTTAGATCTTTTGTTAAAGAGCCTTAAAGAACCCTTAAAGCAATGTTGGGAACACCTGCACTATCCTAAGATACTTAGGTTTTCTGTAGAGATCTTAAAAAATCAAAATAGGGTCTTGACAGCCTAATCGGACGTCTAATATGAAAATGAGACATCTAATAGTGACTTTTAAGATGTCTAACTATTTACTCAGATGTCCAATAACTTAGGCTGGACTTAGTTAGTTCCGTTTGATGAAATCAGATGACCAGACCTTTGTCCAGACGTCTTAGAAGATGTTTGATATTTGTACCAGACGTCCGATTAGTGGAACGTTGGCTACCAGGTAAACATTGAGGAATATGACCGTTAAGCTTATATCAGACGTTTGATATGTGACCGTTTAGCCTCGGTTGACCCAAAATCTCCTCTGTCAGATTTCCTAGCCGTTAACCTATCTTGGGAATCTATTTTCGAAGAACAATAGGTTTCCAGACGTCTAGACCTAGGGTCAGACGTCTTGTATGCTGTCTGATGGCCATGCACTAAAACCCTATTTAGGTCTGAACCAAGTCAGGAAGGAAGCCCGCCTAGAATCAGAAGTCTGACTTAGTTCCCGGACGTCTTAAACTAGTTTTCCAGACGTCTGATACCAGGATCAGACATCTGATGACCCTGTCAGAATCATGATTGATTCTGATTGCGGCCTATTTTGACTTGGGTTCAACCCTAACGGCTATGGAACTTTCTAAGAGCTTCCAAAGCCTTCCTAGGCCCTCTATAAATAGAGGAGGACCCTTGCCTTGTAGAAACACACCTTGAAAATCATTTCCACATCTCTTGTGTCAAAGAGAAGTAGAAGATCATCTAGAAGAAGTTCTAACTCTCCAAGCTTTTATTCCACATCTAGAGAGCTTGAATCCAGTTGCACACCCGCTCTCCCTCCGCGATTACGAGAGCGATGAGGTGCCCCCGCGTGGTTCACGCACCCGCGTCGTCACACCGACGCATACCCTTCATCAAAGGGAAGTTTCTTTACTTATAGTAGCTAGGTTAATCTTTGTTGGATCTATAGTTTATATTGTAATTTTTCTTTGTAATTGTGTTGGGTATTCGCGTTGCGAATTCCCGTCTCCTTCGTGAGACAAAATCCTTCTTGTGAAGAGAAGGGATTTTGAGGTACACTACCCTCGTTCAAAGTAGTGTGGTTGTAAGAAGTTAAGTCACCTTCGTTGAACCCTCGTTGAAGTGACTTGTTCAGTAGATTTGATCGACAAGGTCGATCAAAAAATCCTAACTCGAGAAGGTTAGGTGGTGGTTTTCACCCGGTTTGGATTTTCACCTAAAAATACTTGTGTAATTGTATGATTGCTTATTTTTGAGAGATTGTTTATTTTAATTCCACATTGTATATTGCGTCACGCATATCTCACCCCCTCCCATAGAAAATTACAAGGGGTTGGGTGCCTTAGGAAAACTAGGTTAAGACATTTAAGTCTAAACTTGAGATCAACCTAAATCAAGTCTAACTTTACCATTGTGCAAGTCTGATTTTAAATGTTACTCGATGTTAATTAAGGTTGGAGGGCTCATCTAGTTCTTTTTCCCCAATTTCCATCCCTTTAAATTAGAAGGATTTCAGAACATCTAAGTAATGATATCTTGAACATTTGGTTTTTTAGCTTTTGCCAGGTCAGGATTCCAAATTTACCTTAGAATGAAAACATGGAAGCACATGTTACCTTCCAATATAGCTAATTGAGAGAGAATTGCTCCACAACATCCAAATTTTATTGTGATCACCATGATTCTTACACTATTAACTTTAACATGGGACATACAAGGTGTCCATCAGATATTTCTCCAACTCAACATGTAGCAAGTGGCAAGTAAATACATGTACCAATAATTCAAATTCCATAACATGTCCATTGATCATTACATTTTGTCCAATCCTATAAGATGGCAAATGTAACAAGGGAATAATTCTATATTCATCTGTCTATGTCATCCATGTAAAAAGTTCTTTACTCTTTTTATTGAGGCAGGCAATCATATTGTAGCCAAGCAATTCTCTTCTCCTCTATATGGTATAGTTAAAAATTGGCTCTCTGTAGGATGTAATAATGAGAAGTGTGAATATAGAAAAAAATTCATTTTGTTCTAGGCAATTTTTTGGGTGCATTCCCTTGCCAACTAAACATTAACATCTTGGTTGGTTGAGCGATCAAACATAACCCTATTCAAGATGTGATGTTTATCATTTGCCACTACCTATGCTAAAAACGAACAACCTAAGCTCTTAGGACTATAGTCCACATTCACATTATTCCTAAAATATTTGAAACACTACTGAAAAGAGATCCAATCCTCACCCTAAAATCTACTTTTCTCAATTGTCAAGGAAGTTGCAACTTGAGAATCCTCTCCCTTTCAACAAGCCACTCCAAGAGTCAACAAGCAAACATGCATTGGGTGACATCATATGTGTTGAATTTATTAGCATTCTACATAGGTTTACCACCATTGACATATTGAGAAACGGAAGAACTCCTAAAGTAGATTTACACTTTGGAAAATGTGCTTTAAGAGAATTCTTTTCAATGCCTCTGTTAGCAAATTACAATCTTCTCTTCCTTACTCTTCCTTCATCTTCATTTGCGAAGTATTTACTGATCATTCTTGTGGATAGAGTTATATCTTCTTTGATCTCCAAACAATCTTCGATATTACTTTGTACTCTAACCTTAAATGTTAGATCCTTTTTGGTTGATTAGACAACTTCCTCTTTTTTCATCCCTCCAACTTTGCTTCACGAGTCATGAGGCTTTTGTCCATGTTGATTGTCCTAAAATATTTAGCCTCCTTAATAGCTAGAACTTTAGTTTCCCACTCCTTCATGAGTGATCTTAGGAATTAGAGACAACCTTTTGTGAAGAATCCCTCTTAAGGCTCTTTAATCATTTGGTAGATGATGATATTTGTTTGGTGTTGAGTTGCTTGAAAGATTCTTCGTCTTTCATTCCGAATATCTTGAATTCTTGTATAAGGATGTGGATTGGTCTTCCAGATACAAACTTAATGTAAGCTTTTTTACACAATCTCTTCTCTCCAACCTCCTAATAATTCTATAGCGTACCCAATCCCTTGTTAGCTTGAATCTTTTTATCTTCACCTCTATATTTAAATCTATTTATATAATGTACTAAATAAGATTCAATGCATCTCTGGCTTCCTTGTCCAATTTTCTCCATATTGTTCTCATTTTCTCACTATTCATACCAATACATACATTACATCTATGATTATTGTGACGACCTGAGTCTCGCCAATCAATGAAACTCAAGTCATCGTGTGCTGGCCACAAGCACAACCAACCACAAAATCACAATCACCTAACACGTAATTATAAAACAATAATAGCCAATATAAAAAAACATAAAACAATAATAAAAATAAAAAAAATGAAGTACTGACCAAAGGGTTTACCATAGAACATAAGTACATAAGCTAAATAGATGCACAAATGGTAAGCACCTTGCTAGTTGCCAAGTACACCTGAGTGTGGAACCTAAGAAATACGTCCGTAAAAATTGAGTAAAGTAGAAACAACAACCAAGACAACAGTAACAAGAGAGTAAGAGAGAGTGTGTACTATATCTTTAATTAATTAATTTAATTAAAAATTTTGTTATCCAATTCCGTTTTATATATTAGAAACCCAAGTTGTTACAGTCCATAACCCATTAATCAATCCTCGTGCCCGAGACATCGATTGTCAAATTGTGAACTATAATAATATGGGTAAATTACATAAACATAATTGGATAAGTTATAATTTGTAAATAGATGAATTGCTGATATAGTGTCTTTTTTCTTTTACTTCTGTCACTGTTACTACTTGTATTTGTTTTACTCTACTTAAATTTTACTAACGTGTTTCTCGAATTCTGTACTCAAGTGTTGTTGAGTAGTCGGCTGTAGGTTGCTGTTGGTCAATCTACTGTGGAACTAGATCTTACTCGAGGAGACGATCCATTCTCAGCCAATGGCTCTTAGTTATTTCTTTTCCGCTATTGGATTTTATTTCTGTCTTTTTGAGATTATATGAGCACTCTTTACTTTCTATTTTTGTGGTAAATTTTATCATGTTGTCAGCACTTTATTTATTTTTCATTTAGTACATTATGGATGAATACTTGGCTATTGATATTCTATAACTATGTGTTGGGTGATTGTGATCTTATGGGTGGTTTGTGCCAGTCGCTTTTTTGAAAGGAGGTTTATGCTAGCTGTTAGTACACGATGACTTACATTTTATCATTTGACGGAACTTGGATTGTCACAATTATGTCATTCTCCTTAAATGAAAAGTAGCTTATGCAAACAAATAGGTATATTTGATGAAATGATATATTTTTTTATAATAGAGAGTATCTATAAATATGTTTTAATTGAAAAATGTGCATGATTTCATGCATAATTTTGTTTTATATATCAATGACCGGGACTAACAAATATCGGATGATTAAAATATGTATCAAAATTATTTTCTAATAAATATAAATATATTTCAAAAATAATACGGTATGTATAAATCTCACTAAATAAGGTTATGTTTGGCAGCGGAATAAAATATATCTTAAAATAAAGTAATGCAGGGATAAGTATGAGGTATGCACAGCAATAATATTGAGTATTGCCGACTATTAAAAACTATCGACATTATTCAAATAATCGTTGAGGAAAAGAGTCGAAGAATATATTGTTACTATTGGATTTTCTCGATCGTTTTAGAACAATACTGTCGGGAAAAGGCGGACCATAACTCGACGTTTGGTTATTTCTCTCGTCTGTTTTCGACGATCGAGAATGCTTTTTCTCGACCGTTCTAAATAAACGGTTGATGAAAATATTTACCTCGACTGGTATTTAGGTAGTCAACTAAGATCATATTCTCGACTGTTTATTAACAATGGTCAAGAATGTTTCTATTGTTGTTAGTTTGTGAACGATCAAGAATATTAATATTCTCGACTGTTCGTATATAACAGTAGGAAATTCCAATATTCTCATCTCTTTTCAAATGGTGGAGAATATTAATATTGTCGATGTTTCATAAATAACGGTCAACAATACTAACATTGTCGCTCGTTAAAAATGGTTGAGAAAATATTTTTTTCTAAATGTGTTTAATTTATGTAAAAGATCTGTAAAGAACTAATAACCTAGTAAAAATATAATCAATTACACAACTTAAAGCATTTTTTCATCTAATTAAAACACACGAAATCAAAATAAAAATTTCATATATGAAATAACGTACACAGAGTTCGTTATAAACAATAATGTATATAAAAAATACAATCATGCTGTAGCACTAATGCCTCCAGCACTACTACCACCTAAATCGTTGTCATCACGACGATCTCTATACTGATGAAATGACAGGTGATCAATACCTTCTTTCTGAAGTAATGGCAATAGCGCCTTGATGGTCTTGTTGGATTCGTTGGTTTGCATCACTTTGTCCCTGGCTAGCGTCGTCTGCTCATTGATTCGCTGGTCCTTTTCCTCGTCTTCGTGGTGTAATGCCGCAATCTCCTTCCTCATCTCATGCACCCAGTTGAAGAGGATGATGTTCCCCTTCTCCCATGCCACCCCGAGACGATCTCGCTCCTCCCTACGGTATAAATATATCCGCTATACTCAGGTGGCATGACGGTTCGGTAAGCTTCCTCTGTTGTCAGTGGCTGCTGAACTATATTAGAGTTGGCATCTTTAGGAGGACACATTAAGTTGATCATATTATCTTGAAAGATATTGAATTACGTTAAGTAATTTCATTTAATTATATAATTATGAAATCAAATAAAAGTATTATCTTTTTTAACTTACGTGTCTCTGTTGGTATGTGTCTTAAAGCCACTCTTTATTTCTGTCGTCACTCATCTTTCTATGAGTGGCCTCATATACTTCCACCCGATCAAACTAGGCATCTTGATGCATGACGGATTACAATAATTTGAAACAGTTAATTTTAACAAAATTAGAAATTTTTGTAAGATTTAAAAGAAAATAACAATTAAAGGTACTTCCGTACGTATATGGATTTCATTGAAACTATGCTCCTCCTACCCGAGACATGGGTCTTCGGTGGAGCCTTAGCCCTATTTTATTTATTCTTCTTGGCCTACTCCTGAAATAAAGGTACAATTTATTAACTTAGAAATTAGTTAAACAAACGATAACATATGAAATACTTTTAGCTGCGTCACTGGATCATGCTAATTCTCGCACGCTTCCTTACAAATGTGTGGTTGTATCAAAAGAGGTGCATTATGCAATGCCTCATCATGATTCCTATTCTTATAATACTAAAAAATATAATTGTAATGTTAGGAATTGAAATGACCCGCTGCCCTTTTAATCGGATAAGACGTTTGGAGTGTCTGTTAGACGTCTGTCCAGACGTCTAGACATAGGTCCGGACGTCTGAAAGTGGGAAAAATCGAAACCTACTTTTCCTCCACGCGCGTGGTGCGTGGACCGTTCTCTCTCCACGCGACCCTCTCACCGGAAACCCTAATGATCCACTTGCTAAACCCCCCTTTCTCACCACCCTCACCCCTTCACCACCAACCACCGCCACCTCCAGCCATCATTCTTGTGTAGCTGCAGCGAGGGTTAAGAGGGAGGGCGAGAGATAGAGAGAGATAGAGAGAGAGGGTGAACGAGGAAGAACGAGAGGGAGAGAGAGAGAGGAAGAATGTGAAGGGAGGACCAAGGTCGGGGAACTTCGGCGGAGCTCATAGGAGTTTCGGCGGAGCTTGGAGGAGCTCATGCGGAGGCTCAGAGGAGCTTCAGTGGAAGCCTGGAGGATCTCACGTGAGCGGCGGGGGGCACCCGCGTGATTAGGAGGGGCTTGGGGAGGCGACCTCCCGTCCCTTTGCAGCTGCTGAGGCTGCTACGGTGTTGCGGAGGAGGTTCTGGTACTGGGAAAATTTCCAGTATCAGACGTCTGGAGGGTCGGCCAGACGTTTGTAGAGGCATCAGGACGTCCAGAGCTGAAGCCAAACATCTAAAAGCATTTTATCGTGTGGAGGTATGTGTTTCCTGCGCTACTTTCCGCCATGTAGACCGTAGCGCAGTGTGATTTGGCTAAAAATTGGTCTCCGTCTTCGTACGCAGCTGCAGGGCATTGGAAAGGTGTGCGATGCGCCTTTCCAGGTACTTTTGGACGTCTGACCACTTCGCCGGATGTCTAACGGCACTTCCAGACGATTGGAAGGAAGGTCAGACGGCTGGAACTCTCCTTAGATGGTTGCAGAGGAGTTTGGACGTCTGAGGCAGCCGCAGGAAGTGAGAGGTAAGATCTGACGTCTTCTAAGACATCTGATTTTGGACAGTAACTGTGTTTTTGGCCCGTTATGGCTCAAACGGATTCGGATTTTCGCAAACGAAGTACCGTTGTTTTTCACTTGAATTTCTCTACGTGCTATTATTGAGTATCTATTATTTTTGATCCGACTAATGTGAATTAGTCACTGGTACAGGTTACCATTCGGTGACATGTTTGGGGCTCGCAGAAACGACGAGATCTGCGGTGCAGACCCCTATTCCTCCCGTGATACCCATTAGAGTGGTTTAATCCAGTTATTATTATTTAAATAAGAAAGTTCCTGTTTGGAATAATTGGATCAAACTCAAGGATGAGGAATGAACCCTAGGGTATAAATGTATGAGCCTATTTTGAGCTATGCTGTTTACTTGAGTGCATGTTTGAAATAAATTGCTAGCAATGGTATTAGTGTAATTATGAGCTACTGCTTTAGACATGAAAACACGAGTTGCCCATATGTGATGGAAAATTGAGAATTGGATAGTGTAATCCAGATATTGATAATGAAATGAATATGAACATGAACCCAACGGGGAATTAGTAGAACTCCTGTGTATGAAAGGAATCTAGGATGTAGACAGGAAGTGAGTTAACCCTTGGGTACACGGTACCAAGGAGAGGGTCTGTCCCTTTTAGAGTAGGGGGGAGCTAGCCACCCCTTGGGTTGAGACCCGGGGTAGAACTGGTCACTCTACACCAACTCCTGTTTAGCCCTCGCGTATGTGGTATTGAGGTGTGCTATTAGTGTAGGGAGGGAGCTAGCCGCCCCACGGGTCCCGGGGTTAGGACTCGCAAACCTACACCGACTTTTAGGCCTTCTAGGCAAACTGCGGTAGTTGGACGATGGTACGCGGATTGTGGAGGGGCAAGACCCTTGTTTGGTTCTGAGGGGCGAGACCCCTGTTCTGAGAAGGCAAGGCCATATACTGTTCCGTGCTATACTTTAGGTGTACCCGCTAGCGGAAACGACTGACTGAATGCCAGTGCAGGGTAGCTACACGTGCGCTTATCACGCGTGCAGTAGTCACTGCTACATCGCGACAGTGACCTCGGGGTGGTTGAATAGGTGTGGGACTACCACGGGGGACTCTCCCGGCCAGGAGAGCACCACGTGTTCCATCTACTCCACGGAAAAGACTACAATCAAGATCATTCCTACGAGGAACAAGTAAGATCAAGAAATACTTGGATCTCTTGTGAAATAAATGAACCAAAAATATGTAGATGAGATAAATAGAAATGAGAATAAAACATGGTTGGTTGTTTTACTTTACTTGCACATAAATAATGTAAACACCACTCTACTCAGTGTTCGTTGACTCTGTCTTTTAGTAACCTTGTTCAAGACTAGGAGTTGAGCAGCCCGAGTTTCCAGCTGGAGAGGGTGCTGGGCCCAGTCGAGCTCAGCTGTAGCCGTTTCTTTCCAACTCTTTAGCTTTCTGCTGTTGTAGTGAGTAATAGACATCTATTTTAGTGTTCCTGTTACTTTCTGTCTTCCTTTCTGTTGCTATTGTTGTTATGGCATATATTACTTTGTTGAAACTTTTATCTCTGTTATTCCTTTATGTCTCATTTTTCCTTATGCTTAGTTATATTGCATGTGTGAATGTGGTTTATGTCCTGCTTTTGGTTATTTCTCGTTGGATGACTACGTATTGGGATTAGTCGAGGCGAGCCAGTCTCGGGTCCTGTAGGGATCCGGGAATCGGGTCGTAATAGGAATAATATTTGAATAATGGTAAAGGAAATAAACAAATACAATTAAAATTTATCTTTTACCTTATTCTTCATCTTTAATTTCCAATCTTTATGAATATTCGTTGCGTGCTTAAGGATGTATTTGGAAATGTTCGGATCATCGCTCCAATTAAAGGTGGCATGCATCATTAAGAGAACAAAAACTGTTAAAAAATTTAAACTTATATAAAGCAATGTACATAAGTTATTAATTTTTACCAATTACCTCTAACTCTCGAATGAGTTGCATTTTCAGTTCATTTGGAACCTTCATCCAATTGAAGTCGGACAGTGGGATAATCGCCTTCGTCAGCGTACCCAGTCTGCTGACGAATGGAGGGTAGTCCACTGCTTTCCTCGCTGGTGTGATCCGCACTGAAATGCGAACCTCATGCAGAATTTTCTTCCCCCGTTCTGCGTAGGACCACTTCCCTTACGTGCACCTATAAGACAGAATTATAACATAAATTAAATAACAAAGAAATAAATAAATCGTAACATTTACCAAACCTTAAATTCATACCTAAACTGCGGAAAGGTAGTCGTGGCGCAAAACATCTCAGCTGAGAAGGATCTAGGTCAGCCGTCTGCTCTGGCTGATCATCTAAGCCAACGCCCTCCTCCTCAATTGAGGTAATATCCTCTTCCTCATCGGCAGTCGCATCCACCTCATAGTCAGAATCCTCTGCTGGTAGATTCGTCGGAGGAGGCATCGGACTCTTCCCCTTCCACCTACCTACCCTCCCATGACTCTGGAAATATCGAGCCACATCTTCAGGCCTCAAAAACCGCTAGTAAGGTGCCTGGGGTTGAGTGGGCTGCTACCAGCGGTGAGCCTGAGGCTGAGGCTGAAGCTGCTAACTGGCAGCCTCAGGCTACCGGGGGGTCCTCAGGCTGTTGGGAGGCCTAAGCCTCCTCCTTGCGACTCCTATTAGCCTTTTTCTTAAAAATAACCTGTATAAAAACATCACAAATACTGAGATATTTGTTTAAAAAATTCGATAACATTTCCCTCACATATTGTGATATTTCAAAAATCCTATATAAAATAAGCATACAAATAAATAAAAATGAAATAAGCGTATATAAATGAAACTGAAAATGAAATAATATCTCTCTTCCCCTTTCCCCTTCCCTTCCCCTCCATTTCCCTCCCCTTCTCCCTTCTTCTTTCTTATCCTTTTCTTTTTCTCTTCCCCTTTCCCCTTCTTATTCCTCCATTTCCCTTCCCCTCCCCTCCATTTCCTTTATCAAGGTAAGTTGTAAGTTACCATGACTACCGGTCAAATGAAATATGATGGATACATGCTTTTGAATGGGTTGAATCAATCGCTTGTAAGACATAGTCTCACGTTTCGTGCCTTCTCTGCGAATAATGCGTGATTCTCATTAAATATGTTCTACTCATCAGAATCTTTTGGATGATGGACGCGTTTATCTTTCGATTTATTATTCTGATGCCACGACATCAGTTTTGCTATTTTACTAGAAATGAATAAGCATTGTAATGTAGGGATCGGTGGAAAATAACGGACAACCTTCTTCGGTTGTTTCTTCCCGCTAGTGTTTGTTGACTTACCCACCTTATATCTCTCCTCACCACATTCAGGACAGTTAGTCAACCCTGAGTACTCATTTCTGTATAGGACACAGTCATTACGACAGGCATTAATCTTCTCGCATTTCAGTCTGAGCCCACACATCTGCTTATTCGCATCATACCATGACTTAGGATACTCAACAGAATTATTCAGTGGATCTCCAATGAATTTCAAAACCTCAGACATTTATTTCGCTGTGGCTATATTCATTACTTTATCTGAAATAATTTTAGAAGGAATGACAACTTCGACATTAACATTATTCCAAGAGCAATAGAATCCTCTGCTGCCTTGACTGTATTGTACAACTCATTACAATTTCGTAATGTCTCATCGTTATCTACATCTTCATGGTCTGTTGCTCTCATATCATGTAACATTTTATACAATTCATCTTCTTAATTATCATCACTTCCTTCAAATGCTTCAATTCTTTCATTTCTAACTTCTCTCATTTGCTCACCATGAGCTGTTCAATTTACGTAATGTTGCCACTAACCGTTACATATCACATGCTCCAAAACTATGTCTCAGTCAAAGAAAAACCCATTCAACAATGTCTACATGGGCTTAAAATTAGCTGAAGGAATTCACCTCATCTAAATGTCTTCCTATCATCATGAAATGCCCACTCTGGAAACAAAATCACTCTACTCTTGTATTCGTGGTAATTTAAATTCCTCATATTAATCCATGACTTATCCATGATAATGAACTTAAATGTAAAAGACAATCACTCATAAGTTGGACTCGAATAAGGTAAAAATGTGTATTTTAAGGTCACTCATAAGTTAGACTCGAATAAGGAATAAATGTGTATTTTAAGAAGATTTTCACTTGATAGCCCATTGTTGAAGATTTGATCACAACATTATTTCTCACATGCAACCGGTATTTAGAGAAATTTCGGCAACATTTCCATACACTTCTCCAGTATAACCCCCAGGACTAACCTTAACTACATCCCCAATAGCCCCCACTAAAGGGTGCTTCGGGAACGAAGCTAAGATTAATTGGTATACTAGAGAAGAGCGAGGAAATGCGAGTGAAATTTCTCCAAACACTAGCTACATGCAAGAAGTAACTTTAAGTTGTGATCAAATCTTCAAGGACCCTCCTTTGTTCAGAACATCACTGAACAAAGGATGACGACACATATGGCATGTTATAAAGACAACACATCGTTCATATAAGTGAGACATACACACACTCTGCATTGTCCGTATAACATGTCATAAGTCTCGACATGCTAGTATTTTGACACAATTATATCCCTTCCACAACCTGTTACCTAAGGATTAGAATTCCTATTGTTTGTCATGAAGTGCTTCTAAATTCGTGCAAGTGTATATATTTAATTAATATAATAAAAAAAATTGATAATCGAAAAAAATAGTTTCAAAATATTTCCTTTGTTACAAACTTCATCTAACAAAATTTAAACCTTTAACCCTTAAACACTAAACCCTAACCTGAACCTTAACCCCTAAACACTAAACCGTAACCTAAACCCTAACCCCTAAGCACTAAACCCTAGCCTAATTTGTAACCATTAAATAAGTCCCTTAAAATCTACATCATACACCATAAATCAAACACCTTTATGCCGAAACTCAAAACTCGGCCAACACCCTAAAACCTAAAATCCTAAATCCTAAAACCTAAACTATAAATCGAACACCCTAAATCTTAAATCCAAAACCCAACACGCAACACCCAAACATTAAAACTTCAAACTCTAAACTCAAAACCCTAAAACTTAAACCCAACACTCAACACCCAATCCTAAACTCTAAATTCAAAAGCATAAAACCCTAAACCTAACACTTTAAATGCTAAAATAAAACCCCGTAAGCCAACACGTTGAAACTTAAAATCCAATTCCATCATCAATAAAAAACCTAAACCCAACATCCTAAACCTTAAACCTAGAAGATAAACTCAAAGTTGGATAAATTTCGACAGAGTTTCCCCTATAATATGCACATTCTCCAATTTCTGCATATAAAACACAATATGTAGGCACACCCTACATTCAGATCAAATAAAAAAGCAACTAACATGTGGGCACACCCCACATTTCATGTGCACACCATCACATAACAATAATATCAAATGGAAGAGACCATTGAGCATTGAAGCTAATTGATGCATTTTAGCTAAGTATTGATGCATTGAAGCATATAATTTAATTATATTTATAATTAAATCCATAACTATGGACTATAGTAAAAATAAAAAATTATTGGCGACACAAGGAGGTGGTGGTGGTGGCGGTAGGTGGTGATGGTGGTGGTGGGGGCAAGAGGAGGTGGTCGTGGTGGGGCTGGTGGTGGTAGGGCGTGGCGGTTAGGTGGTGGTGGTGGTGTGCACTGTTGGTGGGGATGGCGGTAGGGTGGTGGTAGTGCTGGTGGTGGCAGTCGTGGTGGGGGCCGACAACGAGGGGAAGGGGAAGGTGCTGGTGGTGGTGAGGTGTTGATGGTGGTGGTGGCTGGCCAGTTGTGGTGGTGGCGGAGGGATGAGGTCGACCGGCAGGTTGTGACGGTGGTGGAGGGAGGAACCAGGCGGAGGAGGAGGCGTGGGAGGAAGACGGCTACCTGAGGAGGGGTCGGTTGACGAAGAGAGGTTGGGGGTGTCGTGGAGGAAGAGGGTCGCAAAGGAGGAAGCTTGGAGGAGAAGAGGATTTGGGAGAAAGGGGGTGGGAGTCGGGGTGCTGTGAGGGTTTTAGTCAACCTTTCTCGACTGTTCCATATAAATGGTTGACGATGGCATTTGAAAATTACCTTTTTCAAGGTGGCGGGTTATGAAAAGCTTATTGTCGACTATTTTTGGATTAACAGTCGACAAATATCTTATTTACGATCATGTATAAACGGTTGAGAATGACATCAAATTTTCTCTTGAACGTGGCGGTTGATGAAAAGCTTATCGTAGACCGTTTTGTATGAATAGTCTAAAAAAATATCTTATTGTAGACCGTTCATAAATGGCCGAAAATGACCTCAAATTAAATTTTCAGTTTAGTGATTTATGAAAAGCTTATCGTCGACCGTTTTATTATTAATGGTCGACAAATCTCTTATTCTTGGCCGTTATAAACGGACGAAGATATCCTCAACCAAAACCTCTACGCAGTAGGTGGGAAACTTAATACTTGATGTTTTGGCAACCATTTTACTTTACAATGATCGATAATATTATTATTAACGACTATTGTAAAACGATCGAAAATTTACCGTCAAGAACAACATATTTTCATTAGTGATGGTATTTATTTAAGTAGACTAAAAAATGATGATTGGTATAGGATATAATGATAATGAATGATTTTTTAATTGTATGATATGTGTATGAGTAGGTGGATAGGTGTGTGGATATATTTTAATGGATATATTATATTAAAGTGGTTATATTTTAATATATCTTATGTTGATATGATGTAATGTGATAGTTTGATATTAATGTTGATTGATGGAGTGAGATAAGTTATATACGTTGACTTTAAATTTTATTCCTTTAACATTCCTTTGGTATTCTTTTAACCAAGAGTTGGGTTATCCCTCAACTAAATCGAGGCTAATTGATTTGTATCCTATAATAGTCACTAACTAACCAACCTCTGAAGAAAACCTATAAAGAACAGAAAGATATCTCCCTCAAGTAATGGTTTGAAAAGTATCGGGTTGTCTAGTTGATGTGTACACATCTAATTGGTCTCAAATGCCTATTTATGCATGTTCATAGGGTCATAGAAGCATCAAGCATTATAAATATTGCATAACATGTATCATCATGCATTTAGATTAATGTCAACAAATTGTATATTAATTCACCTCTTGTGGCAAGGGGATAGGACGATATTATTCGGGGCATCGGATTGAAGATTTAACCGTACGAATTTGATTAGGATAACGATTGGAATTTAACGCCTTCGAGATTGCCCCAATCGGACCTTCGTAGCATCAAACGCAGTTCGAGGAAGATCGTAGGTCAAGGGGCAAAGTGGTGAAAATCCAAATCTCAGATGAAGAATCCTACCACATGAATGGGTTCGGATCGACGAGCGTAGCCCAATGGCGCGAGAATTGGTCCAATCCGATATCCGTGGCACCACCTACGAGCATTTGAAGATAGATGGCTAAGATAGCACCACGTGGCGCCATCTGGTAGGTTGCCACTTTGTTCGTCTTTATAGTTGTTATAGTCGTTGTGGTATATAACAAAACAGTTACCTGTCTAACACAATTTATTACTCGGAATGAAGAGTTTTCCGAGGTCGAACTCAGGGAGCAAACTAAAATTCTAGAAGCCTATAAATTCACAATATATATATAAGGTTTTACAAAAATTAAGAGTGGGAGAAAGAAAGAGGGTAATTGGCTTTTTCTTCTTCTCTTTCTTCAGTTACTCTTCTCTTCAACTTGTATTCTTCTTTTCTTCTTTCTCTTTTCTTCTTCTGTCTTTCTTCTTCTTTGCTTCTTCTTTCTTCTTTTCTTCTTCAACTTGCCTTCTTCTTTCTTCTTCTTCAGCAGCTGCGGTTCCTCTTTCTTCTTCTTCTTCTTCTTTTTCTTTACTTCTTTCTTTCTCTTCTTCTTCTTCTTTTTCTTTGCTTCTTCTTTCTTTCTCTTCTTCTTCTTTGCTTCTTCTTTCTTCTTTTCTTCTTCTTCAACTTGCCTTCTTCTCTCTTCTTCTTCAGCAGCTGCGGTTCCTCTTTCTTCTTCTTCTTCTTCTTCTTTTTCTTTGCTTCTTATTTCTTTCTCTTCTTCTTCTTCTTCTCCTTCTCTTCTTTCGTTTGCTCTGGCCCTCTTTCTTCTTTCCTCTCTTGCTACTAACTCTCCTTTCTCGCCAACGTCTAATTCAGCACTCAGACGACTTAACTACTTGGTTGCTACAGTGCAGCTCCTCTTCTTTTCCTTCGGCTTCTTTCCTTCCATTCTTCTTCCTTCTTTCCTGCGCACACACGCAAACATCAACGCAAAACCTACCCTACCCCTTCCCCGCGTCTCTCTCTCTGGATCTCTCTTTGGAAAGCTCTCCCTTAGCTGGATAATCGGGTCGGGTCGCGCAACCAGGTTCAGGCGCACCGGCGTGGGTGGTGCGCGAGGAGTGCACAGGAGTGTCGGGTCGGATCACTCCTGATCCGTGTGGTGAGCTCACGGACGAGGGCGGTGATAGGTGAGGGACCTCACCCCGTGTGGAGGCAATCAGCTCATATCACAAAAACAATTTAAGTGTGGGCGTGAGGCCACACACTTAGTCCCACCTCCGATCTCGGGCGCCCGCAGGAGAAGTCTTTGCGCAATTGGGGTAGTAGCGAAGGCACACGACCCCAATTGAGAACCTAGGCGTCTCTGTGGAAGTGCCCCGTGCTGCCTGGGGCCTGCGGCTGGGCCGAAGAAGTCTAGAGCTGCCTGCAAAGCAGCTCCTGCTGCTCGTCAATGGTGGCGAGGAGGGTGAACCCTGAAATCACGAAAACAGCCTCATGGCCACGTCAGACAACGCAGGGAGCTTCGCCAGAAGATGGCAAAGGCGGTGCGGGGGTCGACGAGACGCGAGCGTGCCTGTGGCCGTGCACCTAGGGCACACTGCGTGCGTGAGAGTGGGTGTGTTCGAGGGGTGGTCTGGAGGTGCTAGGAAGTGAATGGAGGGCGGATTCGGTGTCAGTGAGATGTTGCGATGTTTAATGGGTAGCTGGCGAGGCGGATGGAGGCATGGAGTGGCGAGAACGCCTCGCTGGAGAGCGGCCGGAGATGGGGAAGGTGGTGATGGACAGTGGCGATCGGTGGGTTAAAATGGTAAATTAAGAAGGGGGAAATAACAGAGAGAGAGAGAGGAAAGTTTTTACCTACCTAATTGACGAAGAGGGATGGAGGCGTCGCTCGGCACGTACCTGCCGGCGCTGGGGACGAAGGTGCCCAGGGGGGGTTATCGGCGACGAGGAGATTTGAGGACGCCAACTGGTGCGGCCTGGCGTGGGAAGACAGGGCAGAGTGGGCTCTGCTGCAGGTATGGCAGCAGAGTGACGAGGAGGAGGAGAGTTCGTCGAAAGCTTGGGTAGTCTGACCGGAGAGAGAGGAGACGAAGGAGGGGGAGTTTCTCGGCCAGAACTAGCTTGCCTTGGACAGTAGCTCTTGTCGTTCCTTGTAAAGGCGCTGGCGAGGAGAGTGGCCGAAGGGAACGACGTGCAGAGCACGCCAAAGATGGCCAGAGAAGGAGACCCATGCCTGTCGTGCGTTTGCACGAGAGGCATGGGCGGTTGCAGGACACAGGGGAGGGTCCCTACGACAGAGGACGACGCAGGGAACCTCCCGTTCGTCTTGAGAACGGGCGTCATGCCCTATGTGGCGCCATCCTCTGCGCAAGGTCACCGGAGGTATAGCGCTGCTCAGAATGGCAGGGAGGACCGTTCTGCAAAGAACGACGAGAAAGATAGGGGGCAATGTGTAAGGGTTTCAAAAGATGAGGGTCAAAAGTAATTCAAGAAAATAAATTTGTAAAGTCGGTCATGATGGTCTTTTCTTAGGCCCAAATTTTTACACTAGCCCAATTTGAACCTAAGGATTTTAATGGTGAAATTTGATTTTAGGTTTGACCATGTTTGATCGATCAATTTGTGTAAAAACCCAAATTATGTCATAAATTGGGCATGGTTCTCATTTTAGGTCAAAATAGGTTTCAAATGATAAATTGAAGGTTCTAAACCCTAAGGAATATTTTTCCATGAATTTTAGAAGGTTTAGTTGATTTTTATCCTGCCTCGAACCCCGTGAATTAAAGTGGATTTGTTTTACGGTTACAAAATGTTATTTAATTCCTAGAAGTTGCTATAACCTTTGTTAGATCAGATCATCCCACTTCCTTCCTTATTAAGCTTATTTGACCTGTGTTTAGACCCTTAATTATCCTGTTTGCGTACTACACTGGTAAAATTATAGTTTTACCCCTTATGATTTATCTTATTCTTTAATTCAGAATTCTCTAAGTTAAGCTTCTCTTTAGGTTTTGTATGAGCTTTTTCACACTTATTTAGATTAAATTGTGCTAGTTAGGGTTCATGATGAGGTTCTCATCACCATCCCAGCCGCTCAAATTGCTTAAGAGTGCCCGTACCATTTCACCTTCAACTGATCAATGTATCTCAGTCGTCGGATCTGCGATCCAACGGGTGAGGTCCAACCACAGCAACACCTCATATCCTCTGAAGACAAAAGCTCATGCATCCTTAGCCAACGCTGAGGGTGTGCGAGCGTTTAAACGAAAATTCGACACAGGTGCGTGGCCTAGCGGGCAAGCGCCCTACGTGGAGAGTGCAATGCAGGTTTGATCTAGGCTTTGCCAATTAATTCATGAAGAGAAAGCGTAGGTGAAATTTTCCTATTGGATGGCCATCGAGCGGTAGTGGTGGCGGCCACGTTGCACGATCATGTGCGCTGGATGAGCACACATGTAATAACGTGTGATCTGACATGGGAGCACGATTTGTAAAGGCGTGCGAGCACGTGTTCTAAGACATTGATTTTCCATGGAACGGTTGAGAGAGCAGCTACGTTGTAGCTTAACTATGAAGAGAAAGAGGTAGAGACGCGATGGTGGCTACATGATCTTGATCAGACGGCCACGATTGAGCCATCAGCGCAACGCACGACGGTTGAGTGTTGCATGATGTGGCGCGACGAGAACGCTCGGATTAGTGATGCACGATTGAGATCCCACACGTGGCTTCAATAATGTGCGGCTATAGCGACGCATGTATCCGTGACTAAAGGGCTATATTAAATTTTAACAATGTGAAATCCCTCTTTTGCTCCTATATCCTCAACTATAAAAGGAACCCCATACCCATTCATCACATCATCCCTTCCTTCTCATCTCAACTCCTCTAAGAGCTAAGAACAATGTTCTCAAGCTCGCTCTAGTGCTTCCAAGCTACTAGAGGCTTCGCTAGAGTTTAAAAAACAAAAATTTCCACTTCTCACCCATTCTCGAAGCTTCGCTAGCCATCCTGTCACGCCTATTCCAGAAGTGGATCCTACGATGACGATGCCCTGCATCATCCTCGGTTCATCCAGATTCGCCCTGCTTCCTCTGTCTCTACTCTCCTTCTTCCAGGCGTCGTTTGTTCGGCTCGTCCTCTAAGCATTCGTTGAGGAGAATAATTCTCATCCCATATCTTTTTTTATTGCTTTCTAGTATAGATTTTTAGCTTTATAATTGTAGCAAGTAGTTGTAATTGACGTTATCATAGCTATAAAAGCGTTATTCTCTCTCTCTCTCTCTTATTTATATTGCAAGTATATTAGCGTATGTTTTCTTTATAAAAAAATTACAAAAAAAATTATAATTGCATATTTATAATCGATGTAACCTCCCCATATTCAACCGGGGACTCACCAGAGTTTTGGTTAAAAGTTATTTGGTAGCGAATTTTCTTGTGAATTTTGCAACGACTCAAGTTTTCTAAACTTCAACTGTTCTTTGCAATGATTTTTCGCTTATCACTAGTCACCCAATCTATTGGGTAGGATGGCGACTGTGGGTTCCTATTGGTAGATCAGTGTGTTGATGGATGCCTCTTTGCTTGAGAGCATCCCCCCTGTCGATGGCTACGCTGGCCATTGGTTGGCCCTCGTCCTCCCTTGTTTGGTCTTTGGTCAGGTTCTTCGAAGCGGTTGATGCTAGGGTATCTTCGGTAGTGTCCTCAGCTCCATTCAAGTAGGTCACTCCTGATGTCATACTCACAATGAACCTGTTGTGGGTAATCCCAGGCCGAGTCACCTCCATCACCTTTCTTGCATCGGATTGTCGATGTTCTCGACTGTTTTTGTGGCTTTTGACCATTGTTCTTCTCTTGGTTTTGCTTGTCCTGCGCAAATCATTAACATTGGTCATTGGCCTTAATCGTTATCTATAGAGTGGAGAATGTTTTAGAAGCAAGTTGGGTTAAGCACTAATGTTTAAGTTTTTGTGTATTTTTGTTTTCACCTTGGGTGAGTGTTACTCCCTATCTTGGGAGACGTGATTTCCCACTTTAGAGGGTATGGTGTTATGATGTACTATGATTCTTACCTTTAATAAAGTTCACCCTTGCAAAATAAAAGAAAAGAAACATGTGCGGCCATTTATTGCTCATGAAAAGAAAGTGAGCAAAATAAAATATGATTAAAATGTACACTTATATAGTTCAGATGAATTAAGATGGACAGATGAATGGATAAATGGGAATTCATCTTGGGACAAACTAATTTTTTATTTGATTTATGGTTGGGTGACGGTAAGAGGATAACTCTAAACTTGTGTTTGGTCACAATCTAATAACAAAAAGGATAATTATTTTAACAGTCACAATAATTCTGGGATACTCTGGTTCATCAAAGCCCAAGTTATTGGGATCATTCCTCCGTAATGGTAGATTGATCTTAGGATAAGTGGTCCCAATTCAAAATTACTTGTTTTGGAAAATTACTCCCCTAGACAGAGGAACCTGCTCTTCCCTTTTTTTTTCTTTGTTTCAAAGAAATGAATGATAAAATGGTGACCATGAGATGTGAACCCCATGACCGTCACATGCTAGTGGAGAGGTTTTGTCACTGTCCCACTAAATAAAAGACGATGGAAGTTATCCTACATGGCAAATGACAACTTAACACTCAAAAATATGACCACTCTCCGCATGTCTTTTGCATAATCTCAGTCCCTCGAGCTTAGGAAAGGTAAAAGTAAACAAAAATGAACCAACCCATAAAACTAAATCAAACAATTTGAAAAAAGAAATCAAATTTCAAGAGTTCTGATTTGATTATCATACTATGAATAAGAATTGAAAATTTGCATTGGTTATTGATTTTCTTAGCTGGTTCAAATCAAATTGAATCGATTTAATTTATTAATTAAAAGATACCAAAAATTATAAAACTCCATCCCTAACCTTACAATCCCCTTCGTGTTCCTCTTTCCTTTTTTTTTGTTCCAATCGTGATCTCTTCTTGCTAGACTGAAAGATACGTTCTTATTGCTGTATCTGATTACCTTCTTTGGGTATATTGAATTTTCCGTGTATGATTAATGTCAAATGACTAGAGTGTTAGCTTATTTTTTTTGTAAAACTTCGTTAATACTATTTGTTCTAGTAAATTGCTTGACTTTTTCACTCTGAAGATGTCTTTAATTAAGCTTGTTCATCTCAAATTGAACCGGTTGTAACTATTTTGGTTCACCATCGAGAACCGGTTCGGTCTTGATTGAGGATTTTAGGGAACTGAAAATCCGATTGGATTTGAAAAAAACCTGTCAGAATCAAATTGGATCGTTTTCCAACACCCTTACTCCCTTTGCCTCCACTCCTCTCCACCTCACTAAATAAAAAAACTATCTATAATATTCTATGCCTCGTCCTCGAGCAGCAAAGCATAAATTCATGTTTTACATGGTGAAGTGGGGAAAAAAGGTATTTTAGCATCACAACATCAAAATTTATACCTCTGTCGTCAGGTGGTGCAGCACAGTACTCATCCATCATCAGGAAAGTTCAACATGTGCTGGGGAAAATTCAGATGATCCTTATTTTTTACAGATTTATATCGTGGAGGAAAAATGGGCATGAAATTTGGTGGCACAACCTGTTCCATGATATTTCCATCTCACGGGCACTATTTTTGAGAATTTCTGACAGTGGGCCACAGTCCAAATAAGTATTACGTCAAGCCCAAACGAACCCAAAAACTGGAAGTTGAAAGTGGGGTCTCAAACTAAAAATAATCCATATAAGCTCAGACTTAGAGTCGTCGATTACTTTCAAACAGTAACAATGCAATAATAAATTAAGGGCTTGAATTCATGGTCACTGATTCAACCAACGTTGGGAAAGAAAAATGCAACTCTTTGGAACAAGAGGTACTCTCGTTGGATAGTGAGAATATATATATATATATATATATATATATTCTAAAGAAATTGTGGAAAAAGGGACATGTGCAGCCAGGGATATACGTACTGCATGAGATAGCTTCTCGTCATTTTTCTTCCGACCAAAACATCAGCTTTGCCACTCTTCTTACACTTCGTTCAGATATGATTATTAAAGATTTAGACAAGAAAGATAAATGAAGTAACATTCGTGTTGTCAATTTTACCTAAGGAGAGAGAATTTCGAATTTCACAATAATGGATGAATATTCTTCTTGGTTAGGTGCTCGAGGAGATAAAAGCTTCTGGATTCAATAGGAAGGCTATCATTTAAATGGAAAATGTTACGTTGATGTTGTAATTTCCTTACCGATTAAATCTCAGCGTGATTTCCGACGAAAACATTTTAAACCAAGCTTCTCCACTTGGATCTTTCATCTAAAGAGAGATGGGCAACAGCAACGCCATTATATGCGAGATTAAAAGCAATGCATCCTCCCCCTTCCCCCACTCTCTCCGTCAAACTCCTTGCGCCCATCCAACGATGCATCGAGCCCTAAGAGGGTGGGTATTTGCACATGCAGTGTGTATGTTTTTTGTCTTTGTTATCTAATCATTTGTAGAGATGAGATTAATCCAATTTTCATCAATTATCAATCAAATATGCCATCCAAACAGTGTGTATGTTTTACCAGTGAAGGTCATAATGGAGACGTATGTAATTTCTCAAATCTTTTTTTTTGATATCCGTTGCATTTTGAACAATGACAACCTTGTTATCTCTTTCCTCCCACCAACTCTGCTCTACGAGCTCCCTGTACATCCATGCATCACCGGTGGACAACAACAATGCAAGTATTATCATTTTTCTTCTATATCAAGTAGTGATCTTCAGTTGCTATCTTCTCCAACTAACAGAGACCACAATCTCTTTATCGCAATATGTTCCCACTTGTCAACGTCACATTATCGCAATAGGTTCTCACTTGTCAACATCACATTTTGATTGTAATTTCTAACTTTATCTAATGCCCATTTATATATATCATGTTTGATCAACATACAATGATAGTATCTAAATTGATTTCCTTCAATTTTGATATTAAAGAAGCTTTGTGTGGAACATAGGAAAGTTCCATGGCCGGCATTAAAACGGATCATCTTGGGATAAGAAAACTTGGAGGCTCCCAAGATTACACATATGAGTTTGTGTTTACCCGTCAATGCATATGTTTGGAGGCATGGAGATAGGTGGTCCAAGCCTTTGTTTGCGTTGATATATTGCCATAAATTGACTCTTTAATTAAATTCAATTCTAATTAGAGTAGACTATATCCATGTATATGGATCATCCGCCAATGTGAGCTTTAAGTTGGACTCAGATGTGTATATGAACATGGTAGCTAAACCAATTGATTTTGTTAAAGCAAGCTATATGTGTAATGTAGACATCATATGGTTTAAGTAACAATTTTTGGCATCAATGTAAGTTGAGATAAAGCCTATACTTGAATGGATTCTTGAACATTTTCAATTTGATCATGATAACTAAAATTCTATTTTCTTAACCATCTTAAATAACAATGCAAACTTTTGCTCACATACATAAAAGGTGTGTAGAGAACTATTTAGGTTAAACATGACGTTTTCAGCAAAACTTGGCATAATAAGTAGGCATATGTATAGTAGATAAAATTAATCCTATATTATTAAAATTCGACCAGTTACCATCCAAACTTGATCAAATTGCAATGGATTATAAGAAAACAAAACAACTCGCTCAATAAAAAAGTTAAAGAATGCCTACTCGAATATCAATCTCAATGCTCATTGTTGTAACTAGGAAACTTGAATGAAATGATATCAAAATAAACAACTATTTTTCATTTCCTGCTCCACCAGAGATCAGATCAAAATTTACAATTCATTTCATCTACAGAATTAGTTGCTCTTTCATACTCTTATTCATTTCATTGCACATGCAAAGTTGAAACTTTTGAAAGAAACAGCACCAGAAATTAATCATAAAAAGATTCCACGAACTATTATTATTATTGATATTTACTGGTAGAAGAAAAACGAGTCCACAAATTACCAAATTTCATCTGTTTTTCCATCTGCATAAGTGACACGTTGCTTCTGCGTGCGAACTAAAATTCCAATAATCCCACAAAGCTCCCCACTTCACAGACATCTTCCTGTCATTTGGGTTCTTCTGAACGGCCTCTGTCTCCCCTCCCACGTACCAATATCGATCTCGTCGGCGGGAAAGGATAGGATTTTTGGGGGAGCCCATCTGGCTTAATGCCACCCCTCACCCCCTGTTCATCGCAAAACCCTAGAAAACTCCACAAGCACCCCGTCCCTTAGGCGCTGCAATGGAACTGTTAAATGAAGAAGATGACGGCGACACCCCCAGGAAGAAGTACATCCCCATCGGGCGCCTCTACTCGTCCACCTCCCCGTGCTTGCTACTCGAGAAGAAGGCTTCCAGTGTGATGTCAAAGAAGATCAAAGCCAGGAAGATCACGGTGGAGGAGGAGAGGGTTGAGGACATGGGGAAAGGCGAGGCCTTGGAGCCAAGGACCGAAGGGCCAGGGGAGAAGCCCCTCATTGTGTACAGGAGAAGGCCCAGGGATCGAAAGGCGTTGGCTTTCGTCGACAATCCAAGTGCCCAGACGGAGATTGGATTGGGATCGGATAGGTCCGGGGAACCCTGTGACGTAAAGGGGGAGATGGGTGGTGTTGAAGTCGGGGAGAAGAGGAAGAGGACGCCTAGTGATGGGAGCAATGGTGAAGCAAGGAAGTGCATTCGTGGCAGGGGTGATCAAAAGGAGGAATCTTGTGCCCCTGGGAAAGCGAGGAAGTGGGTTGAGTAAGTGGTTCTCAGTGGCTTTGTGTATCATCTTTTGAAGTAAGTTGTTTTTGCTTTGACTGAGTGTGGGCTATTTATTTGTAGATTGGATGTCGAAGGGGCTGATCCGCTTGCTTTCATCAGGTTATCGTGCAAGGTAATTACTCTAATGGATTCATTGGGTCTATTTGGCTGGTAAAATGTAATGCTGTTTGATCTCTTAGCAAAGAGATTGCTTCTTGTTTGTAACCGTCGTTGTTTCTTTTTTTTGGTGCCAATGAATATAGGTTTTCTGGCCAATGGATGGTTGCTGGTACATTGGTTCAATCACTGGTTACAGCTCAGATACGCAACAACATAGGGTATATATCACTGATCATCTTTTTGCAAATATGTTGAGGTTTCTGATCCCTGGATAAGTGGATAATCTCTGTTCAACAAAAAAATGCCCTGCTAATTTTTTGCACTTATGGATTTTGTTTTTTTTTTTTGGTATGCCTGTCTGCAAGTTTATTGCATTATTTCAGAATATATGCAAATGTTTATTACTTAATATTATTCTTGTCATTCCCATTGCAGGTTGAGTATAAAGATGGTGATGTTGAAAATCTCACTCTTTCCAATGAGAGATTGAGGTTTCATGTATCTCTTGATGAGATGCAACATTTGAACTTGAAACACAGTGATCCGTCTCTGGAGAAGAAAGCCTCCAACTATGATGAAATGCTTGCACTGGCGCTGAATTATGATGATGGTCAAGATTTTGAACCAGGGGACATAGTTTGGGCCAAACATTCAGGTACAGTTTCTTTTTGTTGAAAAGTTCAGCTACAGTTTCAACATATTTCTGATGAAAGAAAGAACTGAAGATATTAGGAATGGAGCTCCACTGGTCAGTGGTGATTTAGAAGAAGTAGTTCTTCTTTCTTTCTGATGACTCCTGATTACTAAAACAGTGCATCTTATAGATAACATCTAATTAATATTGCTTGACAGAGGTGTTGCCTTTGAGTTGTTGTTCTAGAAGGAAATGGACTGGAATGCCACTATATCGATCCAAGTGAAATTAGCTTGTAGCTTTTAGATGCTAACACAACCTTCAGAAATAAATTGGCTTAGTGAGCTTGCAAAAATTTGAACAAAGGATAGCTTTTCAGTTTGATTCTGCACTCAAAAGGGACACCTTTTCCACTTGTTCTTCTTGGTCAAATGTGATCAACAGAAAGGAATTGTACCAATATTTTCTGAAAATGACCTTCCATTGTAGATATATTGAGTAAGCAAAGTTTCCCAGTCGATTGACGATTAATGTAATCGTCGAAATCCTCTGCAGGTGATCAGAGATTTGAATTTTCTCTGCTCATGCTTGGATGTGCCATCTAATTTTTAGTTTCAAAATCCCTATTGTTTGCAAAAAGAAGATAATTTTCTTTGGATTGGAAGAATGTGGCTTTTAGGTAAACACAAAAAAGTATATTCTTTCTTCTCATGTGATACTACATCCATCTCTGTCTAATCATGCTCATTTTGATCAGTATGAATTGTTGAATGCTTCCTTCCAACAGGACATTCCATGTGGCCAGCTTTGGTTATGGGTGAAGAAAGAGTTTTGAAGACATATCGAGAAAAAGCAATTTCTGTGCAGTTCTTTGGAACACATGATTATGCAAGGTTCGATATACATCGGAATGATGATTCCTGTGGTTTTAGTGGTAGCTATCACCTCATGAGGCTGCTATTGGAAAATTGATCTTTTGGCACACAATCCCTCTTCCTAATAGACTATTTCTGTGATTTCTCCAGAATCAATCTGAAACAGGTTCGACCCTTTTTCCGTGGCCTACTTTCATCATTTCACTTGAAGTGCAAGCAGAGACGATTTCGGCGAAGTCTAAAGGAGGCTAAGACGTATGATGAGTTTCTGAATATTTTTCTAATACACAATTTGGTATTGCTGTTATTTAATGTTGGAGACATATCTGGGTGCTTTTCTTGTTTTTCTAGAGCTTTAGATAATGCCTCAAACATTTTCATGCAGGCATTTGCATATTTTTATCAGTTTGGCACTTTATAGATATACCATAAACTTGAACCGATCAAATCATTCTAGATTTTTTGTTTAAAAAAACAAAATAAGAATAAAAATTATTCTAGATCTTTATAAGCTTCTCTGGGACTAACTTAACCTTATCTGGTATCTGATGGAACATTGTTAGGTTGAAAAGCTTGAAGAATTATTTCTACACTTGTTATTTTAGTTTATATAGGTGAATCTTCAATAGGAACTGACTTCACATTCTGAATGTTTAACAGAATTCTGTCTGGTAAGGAGAAAAGTTAGAACTTGGTAAATAAGTTGTAAGTCGCTTTTAAGGTGATAGAACAAAAAATTCACTTGTGCGATATTACACCAGCAAGGTCAGTGATATCGAAATGAACAAATGAACAGCAACAAAGCCTTTTCCCACCCTAAGGTTGCGTTTGGAATGCGGGATAAATTTTGAGGGATAAATAATGTTGTGTAAGGGATAGAAGATTTATCCTAGGATAAATATGTTTTGGTGTTTAGGGGAGTGACGGGTTATGTCAAGGGATGGATTTGTGGGATCCTGCGTTTGGGGTGTTATGTGTGTTTGGTAAGGGGGATGTTGTTCGGGGATAAATTGATAGTTGTTTGATAGAATTGGAGGAAAAGTTAGTTAGAAATATGTGAATGGATCCTTATACCCTTATTTTTAGTTAGATATTTGTGGTAAATGTTACAATATAATAATGAATTATGTATTTTGGCAAATGAGATACGTGCATGGATGTAACAAGTAACATGTATGATTAAATGATATGTGTTTGTAAGTAAATGAATAAGTGTTTTTAGTATGTTTTCTTTACTTGAGGCATTGGTCATTTCCAAGGAAAACTTGAGACTTTCAAAAAATCCTGTCAAATAGAAGAAGGCATTAGACGTCATATAAAATTCAATATGTATTTATTATGAACATCTTTGTACACTTTTTGTTCTGTACTTCCTAACTTAGAACCACAATTTATTGAAATTAGTATTATTTGAAGTAGTAGGTAGCACGTACAAAGCTTACAAGTCCCTAACAAATTAGCAAGGAGGATGATGTGGTACATTCCACCTAAATCATCCCCTCTTGCAGTAACAGTTTATTTTAACTAACTAATGCGTCAATAACAGACTTAGACTTCATCGAACATCTATATTCGTGTAAAATCACAATCTCATTACAGATATCAAGGAGTAGTGAACTATCTCTCGCAGATCTTCTTTTTACTTTTTTTGAAAAACCTGTATTCATTGAAATGAACGAACAAACAAACATATAAATGCACACACGCATGGCATAAAATTGAGAATCCAAGTGCTACATTAGATGGCTGAGTGTGAACTCCCACATTCAACAGTAAAGCAATAACTCTTATGGGTAGAGCCAACATGATTTCTGGTAGAGCAATAACTTTAGCATACTATGGTGTTTATTCAGATAGTTTCCTTTTTGTAATACTTAAAGTGTGTGATCTTGCTATTATTTCAGTTGAATTTAAAAATTCTCCCTTTTCTGAAAAAGAAAAAATTTCCCGCTTGAAAGTAACTTTATTTATAAAATGGCTCATAGGGTACAAAAATTCTTCCATTTAACTGGATACATCTACTTAATGTCCATTTAATAGATGACTTACATTTTTAATGTTATGCCTAAAAATGGTAAGTTACATTTCAATGTTCTGCATAAATGGAAATGAATATTATGAATTGTTTTATATAAAATGCATGGATGAGAATTATCAAATCAAGCAAATCCCCATCATCTGGCCAACTCTGTTTCAGAATCTGCAAAAAAACCAGTACCTCCATAGCCAAAATCCTTAACAATGTTTATCATCAAAAGTTAAAATAGAATTGCTAAAGACTTTTCCTTCACCACTTTCATTCCTGCTGAGATACCAAATGATTCAGAGTTGCATTTGCGATGAAGATCAGTGTTAGAGTTCACCAAACAAAAAAATTTCCACAACCCTTGCCCTTCCTTTACCATTTCATATAAATACAATTGTCTAACTACAAAATTGTGAAACACTAGCTCATGCTTGCTAAGAAAGCACACCTACACCATGCACTCAATCTATCGAAGTCAAGAAACCAATAGCTACACTGGACCAAAACAAATCCTTTATAATTTCCATGCATGGGTATGCGAATCAAGGCTTTGAAATGAAGGATTAGGTCAAGAGGGATTTCTATACATAGGCTAGAGGGGAATTCAGTTGGATTCATTGTGAAATATCCATGGACTTTCGTGTGTTTGGGTTTCCATGTAGGGCACAAAGATGGAGGTTTTGCATCTTGTCCAATTAAGGGATCACTAGTTGTATCTTTGAAAAAAAACTGAGCTTGATGCCATTTGATATTATGTCCAAAGCGTGCAGCTGTAAAACCAATATTGGAAATATCCTAAAGATTCTTGCTACTTTCAATCTTCATCATTGAAACTTCCAGATTCTGTGGAAGATATTCAGAGCTTCCCCCCTTCCAACACCTTTAACTTCCTCCGGTGCCATAGAACTAGTGGTTGTCTCCATGACTAAGTCCTTGAGGAAGTAGTCCTTGTAGCAACCTTAGACAAGGGTGTTTCCACATCCACGACTATCTTTAGTTGCCGTCCTCCACAATCATTGCCCAACTTCAAAGATGCTCTCCTCCATGCTAACAAACATATGAACCTTCGATGACCAAGTCCCCTGCACATCAAGACCAAATTGAGCGCAATCACCAACCACTGTTGTCGCCATCGCCATCGCCATCGCCATTGGAAGCCATCTTGTGAAGGTGACTTGAGATTAGGGTTTCGATTGGAAAGCTGATTCGCAAGGGCATCTCGTGCTCGACAATGGAACACATGAGTTACCATCCACGGGATAAACACTGGAGGAAATCAATTCCGTGGGGGTCGCGGGGTTGGTTTTCTCCCGTGTTTCCGCCCCCTCGCACAGGGTTTTTAACCTTTGGGTTACTTCTCCACAAATAAGGGATAAGCCCCTCAATCCCACAATCCAAACGAGCCCTAAGTGGGGTCGGCTATATGGATTCTTTGCCACCATTAAGCTCTACCTTGAGATTGTAGCTAAAATTTCAATTGACGTTGAAATCATAGTTAACATTTCAATTGAATCACGTGAATTTCCTTCAAAACTTTTGATAGCTTGCAAAATTGGTTGGGATTTCCATTGGTGAGGTTGAAAATTTTGTATAATATCTGAATTCAAAAGTGAAGTTGTTGCATATGCATCCACATCTCATGATGATTACAACTAATTCAAGTCTAGATTATAAAATTAGACGATATACTCATTTGACTGTAAGGCTTTTACACATTTGACATCGGAAGTATGATCTCCATTTGAGAAAAGATTTCAGAAAAACTCTAGACATTTGTTTCAGAAAGCTATCGCCTATATAATGGTACCTTGGATAGTAAACATCCTTTTGGCATGCAGTTGCAATTTGATTTTTTTTTTTTCTCTTGAAAAGGGAATGGATGGTTATCGGAGATAAGTAATCATTCGCTTCATTGTTCTATAACAATGTTGTCAAGGCTATTGCTTCAGCCTACTGAACTAACAGGCCAGGTGAGAAAGCTAGAGGTCACCTTGGGGCTATTCTAGGCTAGGAATTTCATCTGGGTTATCTCTCGATCACCTTCTTTGTTGCTTAGGCTACTTTGCGCCTCGTCACCCTACTCTCAATTCACTCTGGATAATATCGTAAGACTCTTCTCTAGTCTCAAATTATAAATATAATATATATGTTAGCATTATAAATTATAAATATAATATACATGTTAGCATTATAAATTTTAAATATAATATATATGTTAGTATTATATATTGTTGTATATACATACATATATGTTATTGACATCATTTATACTCTTAAGTTTACTTTTTGCTCTTTTTCCAAAAGAAATGTTTGCTTTTTGCTCCGATCTATCTTCCTAACTTAGAATACTATTGGTTTGTTATGACATATGTATAAGTTATACATACACATTATTGAAATTCTGTAATGATAGTTATGATATATTGTTAGTTCAATGATATATAGCAATATATGTATAAGTAAGTATTAAGTTTGTATTGTACTATAAATATAATATATTATATTGTGTCACTTTCTTATTTTGATAGATACATATAATATATATTTCGGTTGTCTGGTTTGACATGTAATTATAAACATGTGTTATTTTTACCTAAAAATTTTTGGACCTTTGGTTTTTTTTTCCCATTTAAATAGTGTTATCATATGTTTTTAATGAAAGTCAATGCTATCATATGAGTGAGTTAGGCATATTTGATATTTTAAAAAATAAGAAGACTTGTGGCTTCGATTTAAGCAGTTAACCGTCTTTTAGTCGCCTCTCGCCCCGGTGAGTAAGTAGCTTGTCACCTTGTGGTCGCTGAATGCCTTGACAACTTTGCCCTATAAGGAAAGAGGTGGTACACTTTCAGAGGTTGAGACTAGAAAGTAGAAAGATACAACGCTATCCTTGAAGTATTTTCCAGCCAAACCCTCTCTCATTTGAAAATGGCCCTATTTCTTTGCAGCCAAGCCGACCAAAGAGCAGTAGGTATTCTAACCTGCATGGTTGGATCTGCCAATTGACCATGATTGAAAGATCTCCAGAAACCCTCTAAGGTGTTGGCCTCAAGATTGGGAACCCCAACTCAGAGAAGAGCCCTTTCATAAAATCACTCTGAAGGAACAGATAATCCACATTTTCAGAATCCAAACCACACAGAATACAACAGGCATTGCTGTTAGGAAGCCATCTTTGTAGTTTGTACGCTATCTCTGGTAGGCAGCTTTTATCTCCTTAGTAACCAGTAGAAAATTTTAATCTTAACTGGTAATTTCAACTTCCAGAATAGAGAGCAATCCATGCCTAGGTAATTATCGTTTGATACGACGACACCCCTTAAATTCTTGTAGACCCTCTTGGTTGAGAAATTACTGTGCACCCAATCCAACAGGTCGGGCCTATCTTGCACCAGCCAAAAGGCCTCCAATAATGTCATCAACTCCTGCAGCTCTGTCATCCTTGTATTTGACAAGGCTCCCCCAAAGGTGGGCAGCTAAGAGTTGGTACCCTTGATATGTGGACCATCCCGGGTTTATGTAAGCAGCTCATATTTGCCTATCACCAAAGCATATAATCTAGTCAGCCTAGATGTGAGGGTCTCTGTTCTAGTCCAATTATCCTCTTAGAAGTTGAAAGTCCTTCCATCTCCAAGGATTGGCTCGAAAGAACAAGCAAGGTGGTCCATAATGATAGTCAGACCCCTCTAAAAAGCAGATGCTCCTCGTGGAACCATTCGCCTATCATTGTAGCTGAGCCTGTTGCCATACAAGTCCCGCATAATCCGGCTCCACAGGTTGTCTTCAATTAGCATCAACTTGACCACTTCTGTGCACTGCATGAGGTTTGCCCAGTGAAACTTCTGTTTCAACTCGAGAAGTTATTATACTTCCAAAAAGAGGAAGCACAAGTGCATTTGAAGGGAGTTTTGGATTTTGATAATATTTGTCAGGAACAAAGTGTACATATGCAATTATATAATTTCCGCCCGGTGAGCATATAAATCTCTACCATGAATGATCCATGTCACATACTTTATTCTTGTATACAATCTGGTAGATTTTCTTCCCATCATCAATGTACATGACCCTATCTTCATCTGCAGGGGTCCTTGCCTCAAGTAACCCTATTCTGTCTGGCCAGGTCTAAAATGAATATAAAATCTGATGGTCAAGTCTATTCTATGATTATAAGTTCATTAACCATTTTTTTAAGAGGTAAAAGGGTGGCTACTCGTAGTTAGTAGTCCCCTGATTCATTAATATAAATCAACTAGTTACATCAATGTGTTTTCTGGGATCACCAAAAAGAAAAAGCCAGGTACAAGGTGCAGTGCACCACATTCTTAATGTACAACCTCAAACCAACAATGTGCCATTCCTCTCTAGCCAAATTGGCCATAAAACGGCTAACGTTTTTGTCCATCTCCATTTGGACGTAATAGATCCACTTATATTTCGATTCCAGGATCTTGAACTAAGAAATAGATCATAGAAGCTAAAAAGGGTATCCTAAGCAATTGAAACTGTCAAGAAATAAAGACTGTAACGTGGCACTCAATAAAGGGCCCACAGGGGGCCGGCAGTCATGGTCCAAGGATCAATTTTGATTTTTTTCTTAAGATGCAAGTTTGATTATTTTTAGTAAATTTGGTTTTAGGAAAATATGTTGGGATTTGTTTTTGATTAGAGATAAGAGCTTTCCTTAAGAGATAAGATCTTTTCTTACTAAGGATAAGATTTTTTGTTTCCAAATATTGTGATATGTTTTCTCTATATAAAGAGAATCTTCCCTTATATTTTATTTTGAGCAATACAAATATTTCCAACTATTCAAGGCTCCTCTCCCCTCTCTCTTTCTCCTCTCAATTGTTGGTCACCACCGGCCACTAGCCAGCCGATGAAGCTCCTCGATGACTCCGGACCACACACGTATGGATAGTCCACAAGTGGACTATTTTTTTTTTTCCACGCTTAAGAAGAGCCTCCACGCTACACGTGTCAATTCTTGACATGGTATCAGAGCCACCAGTTTAGGCTCTTGTGCGTATAGGTATCTTGACTATATGTTGGTGGTTCTTGCATCCAAGAAGTCATCCTCGACAAATCCGGTGCCTTATGCGGAGAAAGAAGACTAGAAGAAGATGACGGAATCAACCATGACAGTTGGAGATGCCACGCTCGATCTCAAAGAAAACAAGGTGGTTGTCTCCAAGACAACCATCAAGCTAAGTGGTGCTTCCAACTACATCTTGTGGGCTCACGCCTTCAAGATCTTTGTTGGAGGTCAGGAGAAATTAAGCATTCTCCTTGAGGAGGCGCGAGAATTCAAGGATGACAAGAAGAAAAAGAAATTCAAGAAGGACTACGTCGTCATGAACTAGCTCATGAATTCAATGGATCCACCAATAGCCTCGAATATGCTCTACAAAAAGAGCACATTTGAGATTTGGATGGTCCTCGAGAAGAGGTATGCCTGAACCTCAAACAACGCCGCATCACCGAACTCTACACTCGTATCTGGACAGCCAGTCAAGGAGATCTCTCCTCGACCAAATATTACAAGATGGGGCATTATTTGAGGAGTTGGAGGTCTACGAGCCACTTTGTTGCGACAAGTAGGGGGAGACACGGGCAGTCTGGCAGTCCGCCATGTTTTTATCGGGATTGCATTCCCGTTATCGAGTCACCTGAGATTGGATCTTTGCTTCAGAAGGGAAGATGGATCTTGAGACCATCTTCTGCCGTCTCTTCAAGATGGAGATCCTCGAGGAGGAAGACACGCTAAGAGGCGAGAGCTCTGCACTTGCTATTCCAGAAGCAAGTGCGGAGCGAGGATGAGGGAGTGGACGTGGACCTGGCCACGTCTATTTGAAGTGTTGACATTGTGGACGCAACAATCAGCTACAAGGAAAGTATTGGGAGAAGCTTGGGAGGCTACCACGTGGGGCTACTAGCACCTCACGCATGGATTCCCTAACTCAAGAAGACCTTGTGAAGCTGCATGCACTTCTGAGAGAAGTCCATGGCGGCTGTCGTGACGACTACTCATGTTACCACAAAAGCAACGACTCCGGAGGTTGCAAGAGGATTCAGCATTGACTTGTCAAAAGAGAAGACCGAGAGCTTGGTTCTTGAAGAAGATGAATGGTGGGGCGTCTAGCCTCACAAGTGGAAGACCAAGTCGTCGGTCTCGCGGCCTTTTACTTGAGGGGGAGTGTTGGGATAAAGATGGGCCATGTGGCACGCAATAAAGGGCCCATAGGGGGTCGGCGGTCATGGTTCAAGGACCAATTTTGGTGTTTTGCTTAAGATGCAAGTTTGGTTATTTTTAGTAAATGTGCTTTTAGGAAAATATGTTGGGACTTGTTTTTGATTAGAGATAAGATCTTTTCTTAAGAGATAATATCTTTTTTTTATTGAGGATAAGATCTTTTATTTCTAAATATTGGGATATGTTTTCTCTATATAAAGAGAGTCTTCCATTGTATTTTATTTTGAACAATACAAATATTTCTAAGTATTCATGCTCTTCTCCTCTCTCTCTCTTTCTTTCTCCTCTCAACCGTCGGCCACCTTGGTCGACTGTTGGCCGTCGGTTACCATTGACCACCAGCCAGTCGATGAAGCTTTTCTACGCCTCTGAACCACGCACGCGTGGCTAGTCTATATGTGGACTATTTTTTTTTCACTCTCAAGAAGAGCCTCCATACTCCACGTTGTGTCAATTCTTGACAGAAAGAATTGGGTTCATGGACGATGGATATTCCTGGTGTAATAGATGCTAGCACATATACAGTCATACTCTATTTGATTTAATTGTTTGACCTGAAAGTAGATTTTCTATAATTTCACACATGGGGGTGATTCTTGTATATCATTTGGTAGTAGATTTCCTTCTCATCTTCCTTTCTTTTCTCAGATAAAACCTAAAGCTTCGAACAAGCACCCATGAAGCTTGAGTCTGAACTGTCTTTGCAACCTTTGTTTTTTATTTTGTTTTATCATGTGAGGGCTGCAGAAAGATACTTGGCATCCTTGTGCCCTTGAAATATTAAGAATGAAAATGTAACATTATATAGCTTACTACTTGTCAAAAGAAAATTATATAGCTCACTTTTCTAGGGGAATAATTCTTTGTGCTAACATATCCAAGGGCATGCCATTTAGTTTCATCTTGTTTCTAAGCATTCTTGCTTGTATAATGCATTGAATTGAAAGTGTTATAGAATTTATTTATTTTTTATTTGGTCTTTTCTTCTATGTATATATTTGTGAAATTTTTCTTCTTGGTTGCAAGTTTGTATATTTTGCAAGTCTGAACTTCGTTAGATGTTCATCTCATGCCTAGACCTGATGAAGGTATTAAATTTCTTATGGTTGATTCAGTTATCTCAGTCAACAGAAATTTCCTAACAGGACGACACAATCTCAAAAAGGTAATAAAGATGAAGTTTTCCCAAGTATTACTTGCAGAAATGAAGAATGGTCAAACCCCAAAAATGACCCTTGTGATGATGATGGAAGACCGAGGGTGCCACAGCAAAATGGTGTTTGCCCATTTGAAATCGGAGATCTATGTGTAATAAGCCTAGGTAAGTCAAACATCCAATTCTCCTTTTTTAAGATATATTCCAGCATACAGCTCCTGAAACCATTAGCTTCTAGCATTCTACGTCTGTATTTTGACTCATATAAAGAGTCCCATTATGCATGGTTGAGGCTAATTAGCTTTGAAAAAGAACAATGACATTTTCCAATTTTGAACTGTTCATTTGCAGGGAAAATCGTATCTGACTCAGACTATTTTCATAACAAGCATTTTATCTGGCCTGAAGGGTACACAGCCTCGAGACGATTTATGTCTGTAACAAGTAAATCACTTTACGCTTTCAAAAAAAAAAAGTAAATCAGTTTAGCCACCTTTTACTCTATCTATTAGCTAAAACATCGAGGCCGGTTTATGTCTGTAACAAGTAAATCACTTTAGCTGTTTTCTGTACCTATTAGCTAACTTTTAGATCAATTCTTTTGCCAACGCAATTGTTTAGACATTCAAACTCCCTTGTCTGTGTGCTTAAGCATCACTTTATCTTTCAAAGTATTCTATCTGCAGATCCAGATGTGATGAGCTTTTATATCATGGAAGTTTTAAGGAACCCCAAAGTGAGAGCTAAACCTTTATTTAGAGTAACATTGGAAAACGGAGAGAAGGTAAGTTTGCATTATTAGTTTTCTTTTATCTTCTGAATTGACGTGTCTAACATTAACTTCATCTAATGCTTTTTTTTTTCATCTTTCCACTTGGATATTGAACCCCAAATTTATTAGTCAGGCATCATTGTTCCTTTGCCATTTCTTCATATTCTTGGTTCTCTATTTTGATTTGCTCTCATGTGCCTATGTTTGTATATCTTGTTGGGAGCAGCCTTTTAGTTGTCTATTTGGATCACAAGCTGGGGCTTCAAGTTAATTATGATGCCTTGAACACAATGATATGTGTTAATTGTATTAGAATGGGGACTACGAAGAAGGAACCAAAGTGCTTCTCTTGATATCCGTGCTTAGAAAATTTTCCGAGTAAGAAAGTGATGCATCCTCTGCATTAGGAACAAATACCTTGAAGGGATGGGAGAAAGGGCAATAAGGCAAGGAGAGGACAACAACCATGAAGAATTTTGTAGAAGTTGCATCAATATCCATCCATTTTGGCAATATCAGTTAATAGGGAGATGTTGGCAGAATTCCCAACCATGGATATTCCATCTATACCAATATGGTGAACCCTGTTGACACGACGACTGGCAACATTAAATTGCTGTTGTATTGCAATATCGAACCATGGTTGCCACAAGTTCTTGTCATCTTTTAAAGCTGGACATTTGGCTATTATGCACCATAGACTGTGATTTCTCTAGATAAAGGAAAGGTTCTTGATGGGGGACCAACCAAAACCCATTAGCACAGGGCAACTTTAGAGGCTAAAAGCTTGGCCATCTGCCAAATGGCCGCAAGGCTGCCTATTGGCCCTGCTGCTTTTTATTTTGGTGCGGGATACCTTGGCTGTAATGGCTTTTAAGGCCTACAATGGCAACCTTATTTCTGGGTTTTCGTTGCAAAGTACTAGTTCTTTGTTGACCCCTGTGCTGCAATACATTGATGATACTCTCTTCTTTACAGAGGGGGGTGGTAGAAAGGCAGAAAACTTGGCTGCCATGGTCAGGAGTTTTGGTGAGATCTTGAGCATGATGGTGAATCATCACGAGTGTGCCTTTGTTCCTTTTGGTATGATTGAAGTGGACGTTGCTGAGTGCACTCATCACCTTCACACAGATGCGTACCGTTCACTTACTTGGGACTTCCCTTGAAGGGGAAAAGACTCACGGCATGAGATTGGACTGCTTTCGTGGAGAGGATGCAGAAGTGACTGACTTCTTGGAGTGGAAGGTTGCTTTCTAGGGGTGGTTGTCTGGTTCTTTTGAAGTCAGTTCTCTTGGCCATTCCTATGTTTTCCAATCTGTGTTTAAGCCCCCAAAGAAGGTGCTGCATAAGCTGGATGTCAAGCGGAATAGATTCTTCTGGAAAGAATCAGATCATGTTGCGAGAAGCTTTCTGCAGATGGTATCATGGGCTAAGGTCTACTGGCCCAAGAAGTTTGGTGGTCGTGTGCTTGATTTTTTTGATTGCAATGATGCACTCGTGGCAAAATGGGTGGTTATACTTTTTTAGAATGGAAATGATATGTGGCAGTGGCTTATGAGAGACTGCTTTGGTAGATCCTCGAATTTTGCTCATAGGGAAATATTTTCTCAAGGTGTTTTTGCGTTTTGGGGGAGTCTTGTTCTGGTGACCTAGCGCTTTTCCTCATATTTTGATCCTGAGGTTGGGGATGGACAGACCTTCTTGTTTTGGGAGGATAAGTAGACAGAGAATGGTGCCTTTGCAGATTTACTGCTAAGGCTGTATGCTCTTGTTCTGGACAAGTGATGTCTGGTTTCAGATAGGTGGGATGCTGTCTCGGAGTCTTGGACACCTACCATTATCAGAGGTCTTCCTGAGGCACGAGTGCAGGATCTTCAGTTGCTTCTTTCAATGCTACATAATCGTCAGATCTCGCAGTCTGGTCCGGATGCTGTGGTGTGGACTCAGGGCTCCTTCTCGGTGAAGAAAGCCTATCTTATCCTGCACAGAGACAATAGTTTGGTGGTGGGTGATTAGATTACGGATTTTAGGTGTATTTGGAGGTTGAAGGTTCCTTTGAAGGTGAAGTTGTTTTTATGGCTGCTCTGGAGAGATTGTCTGGTTACGAGAATGCGGAGGAGTAGGCGTAGTGGAAGGTGACACTTCATGTCCCTTGTGTAATGGGGCAGAAGATGTGTCTCATCTCTTCTTGCACTGTGATTTTGTGGCACGAGTGTGGGACCGTCTCTGCCTATGAGGAGTTTCCTTGTCCTTTGAAGACTTTTGGTGTTCCTTTGGGAATGGTGTGCTGACAGCCTCGGAAGTTTGCATCGTAGCATTGTTAGCTCTTTGGCCTGTGTGGCTCCAGCACAACTCATCCATTTTCTGTGGGGAAAGAGCCTGGGTTGATAAGGTAGCAAGGGAAGTTATTTTTTTATCTGACCTTTGGAAACTTCATTTGTAACTTTTTTATGAAGGTTGAATGAAGCAGATGGTTACTGACCTCTAGAAGCCTCCTTTTTCCTTCTCAAAAAAAGACTCACTTGGCACCCCCTACTCCCCTGGTATGAGCTCTTTAACCTCCAAGACCAGGCTTCTGGTGTACTTGACTAAAGGCATGCACAACTATCTGGCAGGCACCTTTCTAGCTCTATCAGGTTTTTATGACGGTAGATGAGTATCTTGATGGTAGACAGTAAACTTTTCCCTGCAAAGAACTGGGACTAGGCAAGCAACACTTTACAGGAAAACAACTTTTACACGTCAACCACATCATCTTGCACATGCTCTCACATTTGCTATGCTTGTTGCTCAGTGTCTGAATAGAGAGAGATCTTCACCCTCCACAGATACTGAACTCTGTGGTAGCACCTGGAATATCTGATTGCAGCTTGCTTGATAAGAAACATTATCCTTCTTATGATTATTTACCCTTAATTGGTACAATTATTGCCCAACGACCCAATTCATAAGGGAGTTGGGGATTATTATAGAGGGGATGCAACCTTGGATTGTAACAGCACCTGCCAAAAGCATAGTAAAATAGAAGTAGCAGCTTTTTGGTACATACACTACTAATCCTGGAGCCTAGTAAAAGCTTGTGTGTGCTTGTTACCTTAAATAGTTACACGGTTCCTTTGAAACCCTCTTGTCCGTCTGAGCCAACCAAAGGTTCTTCCAATTTGTTTAGGTTTTTTCATAATCTTTTGTTTGGCTTTACTAAAATTCATTGATTGGAAACACATTCTCATGGCAAATGTGCTTTCCTGTCATAGTTTTTTCATATAAAACATATGGGAAATAACAGAAAAAATTGAAGCCATAGAACAAGTGGACTGGAAACAAGAGCTGTAGCAAGTGGGGAAGGGTGCTTATACATAGGTATTCATTAGCCAGAAATCTCAGAATTTCTGTTTAGAAAGGGTATTTACACATATACTATTTCGATGGAGGAATCTATTCCTGTTTGTATCTCCAACTGTTTGAAACATATACTATTATGTTAAGAAACATATAATATTGCGATAAAGCACTGTGAATTGCATAATCATAAAGAGGGTTAATTATCGTGTCGATCCTCAATTCTCTATTTCAGAGGCATGTAACAGATTGGATTTAGAATAGATTTAAGGGTACAAAAATTGCCTGAACCCATGTGGCTGTAAGCCTAACTGATGCAACTACATGCACTTAATTGCGCTTGCTTAAGCCATGTAATATCCATCTTCAATCTTCTAGCTTGAAGGGAAACTATTTCTTGTCCTTGGATATACGACTACCTTTATATGAAATTAAAACATGAGTGCTTAGTATCATCCATGTGAAGGAAATAGCAGGGGGTGCCAGCGATTATAGGCTGATTGTGCTCTCAAGTGTTGTTTATTTGCTTGTTTTCAGAGTACTTGCAAATAGGCGAAGGTTGGTTCTCCTTGAGTTTTGGGCACCATGCATTCGGCTTTTGCTCTTGGGAGATCTCCTTAGGTGGTCCTTCATGGCCTCCAAGATTGTGGCAGCATGGAAGTGGATGCAGTGTAAAGACTTTCTTTGGAAAGTGTACTCCCCAAAAGGTCCATGACACCCTATCCGAGTCATTTCTTTGGTGATCCCTGAGGGGAAGAGGTGTGGATGACTGGGTTGGTTGGATGATGAGGTGTTACCATGGTCTCCTTCTCAATGTTGATTACTGTTGACTGGTGTGTAGATGGATGCAACAAGAAGAAACACAGGGTTGGCCTCTTTTGCGGTGCTTCTTATCCTTGTGATAGATGCCTCAGCGATCAGCCAATCAGTTTGTTCCCGGCATGTGAGGCTGGTCTTTTTTCTGGATTCAGGCTTGGGGACTTTGGTTTTATGTACACTATGCAGATTACTTCTTCATGGGAGAGAACGTGCAGGAGGTAGAGTATTTGGCAACACTGGTGAGCTTATTCGGTGATTTTCAGGTCTACGCTGAATGGTAGTGTCATTTTTTAGTCCTTGTGCCATGACTTGAGGTTTGCTTGTGGGAGGGTACTCAATAATTTGGGGGTTCCTTGCCAGTTATATTTTTTTATCTGTCTGCTAGAGATTGGAACTTCTTGGTGGAGTGGTTGGAGAAGTGATTAAATGGATGAAAGTCAAGGCTTTTGTCCAGAGATGGAAAGATGTTTTTCTTAAGGTTTGTGCTGTCATGCTTCCTGTTTCTGTGTCTACTTGTTTGTGTTCAAGATGCCAAGAACTAATGGATACGAAGACTGACAAGGTCAAAGGTTAGATTCTTGTGGAAAAGCCTGGGAACATGAAGGTTCCTTTGTTATCTTGTTGGCATGGAATACAATGTGTAGAAATATTTGGGGGGTCTGGAAGTTCTTCAGATGGAAGTCTTTCAATGAGGCTCTCTGCTTTCCATGTGGGTGGTCAAACTTACAATGGATAAAGACGAATTGTAGCCTGGTGACATGGTATGTCTGTGGCATTCATTTGGACTGGAGAGAGAACACATGGATGCTGAGAGCGTTTTCTGAATTTTGGAATAGGCTTTTCTCAATTATGTTCCATGGTTTTTTAATTTTTTGAAAAGATATTATGTTCCATGTTGTGAGCTACTCCTTACCAGTGTTAGGGGATGACTGCTCCTTCAGGTACCGGGGAGATGACTGGATTGGTCAAGGTCTTCATTTAGGGGTCAGATTTTCAGTTTGGTGGAGGACAAGGAAGTCTAGGTTCTTTGAGTGGCCTGATGGGTTGAGGACATGGGTTTTCGTTGCCCAGGCTGGCAAATGGTCTACCCTATGCAAGGTTTGATTACGTCAACAATCACGTGGCATGCTTGATGGCTTCTTCTCTAAGAAGATCAGATTCTTTCAAGTGGACAAATGAGTCTTAGTGTGAATATGGTTTACATGAAGGTGTGTACCAAGGGGGCTGTTGATATGTATTCCTTTTTATTGACTGCAGAGTATCTGGATCTACATGTTTCCCTGAGAGTAAGGACCTTTGTGTTGTTACTAAGAAGGGGAAGGTTGGTGATGAAGGTATCCAGGAGGAGGTGGATTCCTGATACCGAGGCAGGTGCTCCTTATGCAGAGAGGTGGACATTGTCCTTTTTTTTTTTCCGGCTATTGGTTCTCTAGAGATGTGGGGTGAAGCTTGGCTTTCTTGGTTTTTTTTGGGGGGGTATTCTTTGGAGTTTTGGAAGAAATTTTGGGGTTGCTGAGGTAAGAGGCCAGCTTTGAAGGTGAAGGTACGGGCATTCTGGAGGTGATATGATTCTATACTGGAAAATGTAGTTACAGAAGCTCTGTACCATTCTAGGTAGTGGCTAGAATGTGTATAATTATCTTTCGATGCTTAATGAATTATCAATGGCTGTAGACCTCAGGTAGTCATCCTCTTTGCCTTTTCCAAAAAAAAAAAAAAAACAGATGGAGCAAATTTTCTGAACAACGTCTTGTTTAAGGTTTGAAACAGAAAGCTTATGTGGTAAAGTCTTGATCTATTTGTGGTATGGGTTTATTAGCTTCTTATTAGGTATTATTTTTTTTTTAGAAAAGAGAAAACATGATTATCCATGTGATTCTTAGCAGGTATTATGGAAGTTCTGTTCTCTGTGGATTTCATCAAATAAGATAAAAGCATACAACTGCAATTCGTTTTCTAAATTACTCTGATTTTAATCAGATGTGGTGATGAAAGAATTTCAAACTGTTATATAATGTGCAAAAAAGGACATTGGATCCACCATATGACTTCATATTGCTTGATATGTAATTAATATAAGTGGCTGATACAGTCTCTTTATTGTACATAGCTCAGCATTTAAATCCGTGCAAAGATAGGCTACTATTAATTCTTCAGGAATAAAAGAAAAGTGGACTGCTTGGCATCCGCAAATTGCCAGGAGAATCTCTTGATCCTTTGATGTTTATGTTTTTGTATAAACTGGGGTTGTAGCTATTATTTGCAATAGATTTTTTGGATGGTTACTTTCAACTGGCTGTCCTTTCCCCTCATGAAAAAAAAATTGAGCGTTATGCATAGCTGAGCACAGGCAGCAAGTGGTGAAATGAAAGTGACAAAGCATCCTGGAGCTTGATTTGTGGAGGGGAAAAATACCTTTTTTTTTCCTGACTCGTTGGTTGGGTTCTATGTTGTCACTGTCAGGTTACAGAGGCGCCGGGACAATACGTGTTTGCTCTTTTCCTCGGTTTATGGCCCGACGGCGGGTTGGAGGAGGCATGCTTTGTGGGAGGATCTGGGTCAGTTTGCGGTAGCATTTCAGGGGATACCTTGGTTGATAGGTGGTGATTTTAATGTCACTTTGCTGGCAGAGGATAGACCGGATGGCTGGGGGGGGGGGGGGGGGGGGGGGGGGTGGACCAAGGTTCTGAGGCTTTTGCGGGCTTTGTTGCGGAGCAGGGGTTGGTTGACATACCACCTTTGTCCTGTCACTTCACCTGGAGGAGCTCTGGAGGACAGCGATCCCGGATCGATAGATTTTTCGCTTCGACGATGTTGGCAGAGTTGTTCCCTATGGCGGAGGTTAGACTCCTAGAGCGGCCGTTCTCGGATCATACTCCCTTGTTGTGGGTGACGAATGAGGACTGGAGGCATGGTATGTATTTTAAGTTCGACTGGGCATGGCTCCTTGAAGAGGGGTTCAGGGGGGCTGGTAGAGGAGTGGTGGAGATCGGTTCATGTGGATGGCTCGGCGGCTATCAGATTGGAAGCTAAGCTGCCGGATTTGAGATCCTTCCTGGAGGTCCATAAGAAGCAGATTAGGGAGGAACCTGGGAGGAGGAGAGATGAAGCTCTCGATGAGATTGCACGTTTGGACGTGGTGGAGGATGTTGGTCTCCTTTCTGACGTTGACAGGGTTAGCAGAGCGAGGCAGCTACAGGTGATACAAGAGGAAGACCGGAAGGTGGAGATGGAGTGGAAGGTGAGATCCAGGTAGAGGTGGCTAAAAGAAGGCGATTTTAACACTCGATTTTTTCATATGGCTGCCTCAGGAAGGAGGAGGAGGAACTGGATTGATAGGTTGGTGGTGGATGGGGAGGAGTTTGTGGGAAGAGAGGCGGTGGGGGGGGGGCAGCTGCGAGGTACTTCAGAGAGTTTACCAGGAGAAGACGTGGGGGAAGGTGGAGATGGTTGGGGTCTGAAGTACCGCGGATCGGGGATACAGAAGTTGGTTTCTTAATGGGTCCGTTTGAGGAGGATGAGGTCCATAAGGCAATCTGGGGGCTGAATGCTGATGGTTGTCCGGGTCCGGACGATTTTCTGGTTGCCTTCTATAAGGAGTTCTGGCCGGTGGTGAAGGAGGATGTGATGTAGATCGTGCAAGAGTTTAGAGCTGGAAATTCGGGCTTCAACAGATTGAACAAGTTCTACATGTTCCTGTTGCCAAAGAAGGAGGGTGCCGAGGAGATCCAGGAGTACAGACCGATAGCCCTCTCGAATGCTATCTACCTGATTGTGGCGAAGCTCCTGGCGAATAGATTGAGGAGGACCCTGGCTGGGATTGTAGACTTGGTGCAGACGGCTTTTGTCCCTGGCAGAAATATTTTGGAAGGATATGTGTTGGCCTCGGAGATCCTGTCGTCCTGGAAGAGAAGTAAGAAGGCTTTCTTGTGAAAAGTTGATTTCATCAAGGCTTATGACTCGGTTCAGTGGTCGTTTCTTTGGGCGCCCTTGGTGAAGAGGGGCTTCCCGCCGGTGTGGATTGATTGGATGAAGAGATGTGTCACCACGACGTCTTTTTCGGTACTTATCAATGGAAACCTGGCAGGGGGTTGGATTCAGCCAAGAAGGGAGGTGAGGCAGGGGTGTCCTTTGGCCCCGATGCTCTTTGTTATTGCAGCAGATGTACTTGCGAGGGTGGTTAAGAGGTCGTGTGAGAGGAACTTGGTGAGGGGTTTCTCTTTGAGAGATGGGACGAGTATTCTGTTACTGCAGTATGCGGATGATACGATTTTCTTCATTGAAGGCGGGGAAGCGAAAGCTGGGAGAATGCGGATTTTACTCTTCTTGTTTGGTGAGGCCTCGGAACTGCAGATCAACCTAAATCCGATTTTGTCTCCTTCAATTTGACTGAGGCGGAGGCAAGGGGGTGTAGCTTGGGTCTTGGCATAGAGCAGGTGAAGTTTCTGATCAGATATTTGGGTTTACCGTTAACGGATGGCAGGATTCTGGTGAAAGACTGGGCTCCCTTGGTGGAGAGACTGGAGGGGAGATTGGCAGGGTGGGTGTCCAGGCTTCTGTCAAGGGGTGGAAGGTTGGTCTTGCTCAAGGCGGTTCTGGCAGCGATGCCGTCGTATTTCACTTCTGTCCTGAAGATGCCTCGGCAGGTTGTCCTAAGAATAGAGAGGCTTATGAGGAATTTCTTCTGGTCCAACCAGGGGACTAGTGGACCTAGTGTCAGGTTGGTAGCATGGGAGGAGGTTTGTAGGCCGGTGGAGGAGGGGGGACTTGGGGTGAGGGACTTGGGGAGGTCTAATGACAGCCTGTTGGTGAAGTGGGTGGGGAGTCTCTTGGAGTGTAGGGAGGATTTGGTGGGTAAGGTGTTTGGGACAGCTTATGGTGGCCCAGTGCGGTGGGATCTCCTGATATCTCCATCGAGGGATGCTTCTCACTTCTTGAAAGGTTTGTCGGCGGTGGCTCCTAGAGTGCAGAACTGTTTTATTCCAGTGGTGGGAACGGGGGAGATTTTCAGGTTCTGGCAGGATGATTGGACGGGGCAAGGTGTGCTTGCTAGAAGATTTCCGAGATTGTTTGCTTTGGCCTAAAACAAAGTGGCGTCAGTGGCCGAGGTGTGGAAAGGTGGGGGGTGCCCGTGCTTTGTAGGAAACCTTTCAGATGCGAGAACTCATGATTTTCATAGATTGCTTGAAGAGTTAGAAGCGCTGCAACCGGCTTCCTGTACTGATATGTTTGGCTGAGATGAAGGTGATTTCTCGGTGGGGGCTGCCTACAGGAGATTGTCCAGCAGAGACTCCATAGGTGATTTGGATCTGGTGAGGGATTGTAGACAGATTTGGCAGGTCGCGTGTCATTTAAAGGTCAAGATCTTTGTCTGGCTGCTTAGGAGGAGACTTGTGACTAAGGTTTGGAGGGCGAGGTGGGCTCCTGGAGAGAGTAAGGTTTGCCCTTTGTGTGGAGGTGGGGAGGAAGAGATTGACCACCTTTTTTTCACCTGTCCGTTTGTGGTATAGATATGGAGTCGGGTGGGAGCGGGGTGGTGGAAATGCCGGTCTTTTGAAGAGTTTTGGCACAATTTCAGAGGTGGAGGTGGTGATGTTGGATAGATTGTCTTTCGTACAAAAAAAGAGAGGGTTAGGCCGTTGGCGGTGCTATGGGACATTTGGTTGGGTAGGAATGCTGTGGTCTTCAGAGGCCAGAGGCCTTATGTGGAGAATTTTGTGGAGTCTGTTATTTCTTTGTTTAATCTTTGGAGTGGGTCCTTGTGAGTGGGGAATCTTGAGGTTTGCCCTTTGTATTGGCGGAGGCTGTTGATTCTCTAATTAATATATTTAGGTAGTTATCACCCTGGATAACTACCCTTTCCTTTTTCAAAAAAAAAAAAAAAACTTTTTTTTTCTACTTCCTCTTTGTATCACCATCCCTGCCACTGCAAGAAACCTATCTGTTTCCACTACTCTCTGTCTGTTTTTACTATTCTCTCCCAACTTTTATGCTTCCAGGTTGTAGAACATTTCAGATAAGACATGAGAGGAAAATATGATGTCTTTTTCATTTCATGACTGACGAAACTGGCAAAGGGAAGTACAGACAAGAATTTTTCTTCAGCTTTGGCATATGTGCTTAATTGCGTATCTTAAATTATGCTTCTTTTTTTTTTTCTACCCATTCTTTTATTTGCTTTCTGTTAGTTTGTATTCACAAATTGTAATGCCTAGGTCTGTTTCTATATGGTTTTCAGATTGAAGGGTCGAATCCTACTTCCTGTTGGGAGCAAATATACTGCAGAATACGAAGAAGTGTCAGCAATGGTTTTGCTTCCGTGGAAGAATGTGAACTCCAGAGGTCTGGCTGCTATATGTTTGGGTTTTCAAATCCAAAAATTTCTCAGCTTATTCAGGTATTGCAAACACTAATCAACAGGTTGCAAATTGTAATTAGTGCTCTTGCTTCATGACATTCTGTCTAAATATTTCTTTGGTTTGGCTAATTCCTGGTTTGCTCTAATTATATGAATGCATTTTTTGTCACTGTTGAATGTGTGTGGAATTTTCTTCTTGGAGAGAGGACTGGTTGGCTCGCCGAAAGCAGCTATGTGAATCATCAAAAGTCCAACTATTCTTTTCACTTCCAATGGTGTTGGATGGAAGGCTAATAGAAGAAACGTACATTCTTTCATTTCTGACACTTCATTGTATATCCTTTCTTTAGTGTGTAGGATTTCTTCAGCTAAAGAGTGAATTTCTCCTGGTTGCTTATAAATGACTTATTAGTTTTCCATATGTAATAGTTTCACTTTTTTAAATAACAGGATTTCTACCAGCTTAATATTTGCTCATGCTTCACCACTTGCTCCAATTGTATTGATGTGCCACATGTGCAGGTCCAATACAGACTTGATGTTGCAAGGTGCTCTTTCTAAGAACATTGTTGGAACATCAGAATAAAGCCACGTGAACTGTCCGCGTGGCAGTCAGCAGGCCACGTGGACAGTCCACGTGGCAACTTCTAGAAAGCCCAACAGGGCCGGTGCTTATGAGTTCTAGAACCCAAGTTTGAAGTCTTTTGCTTAGTAGTTAAGTTTTTTATTTTTAGTAAATATATTTTAGGAAAAGAGTTTATGATTTGATTTAATTAGAGAGATAAGGTCTTTCCTTATAGGATAAGATCTTTGATTTTCAAGAATAGGGATATATACTCTCTATAAAAGAAAGTCTTCTCTCTTTGTAATCTCTTGGGCCATAATAATATTTCCTATTCTCAAAAACTTTTCTCCCTCTCTCTCTTCTCTACAAGGTAGCCGACCACCATCATGGGCAGCTAGCCACCTGCACCAACTACCAAAGGGGCTGTCGACCACAAGGCTGCTCCTCGTGATCCATGTGTGCATATCCCCCATGTGGGATTACTTTTTCCACGCACAAGGAGCCTCCACGCTTCGGTTTGCGTTGAATCTTAACATGATATCAGAACCACCGTTCTAGGCTCGTTGTGCGTATGGTTTTAGACGTATTGGTGATTCTTGTCTCCAGAGAAAGTATTTTTCAAAATAGCCAGTGCCTTACGTGGAGAAAGACTAGTAAAGATGACGGAAGCATCGGCACCGGGCAATAGCACCACGCTTGGACCGAGAGAGATCCAGGTGGTTGTCTCTGGGACAACCATCAAGCTCTATGGCAACGACAAGAAGAGAAAGAAGTAAGAGAAGGAGATCTATCAAGTTCTACTATTTGTGATTTTCATACTCTTGACACCTTATATCTGATTTTTCACTCTCCTTCAAAAGAAGAGATTTTTCCGGAGAAAAGATGTCAAGGAGGGGACACCATGATCCATGTAACGACTTTCGAGGTTGCCAAAAGAGGTAATGATTTCCCAGGTTGCGAAGATGCTAATAGTTGATCTAAGTTCCTTTTCTAAAGTCCAAGCAAGATACAGAGACCACGTGGAGCCACTAGCACCTTTGAGAAGTTACGGGCTCTACTTCGAAAAGACAAGACGACGGCCGCCATAGCGATAACTACACAAGTTGCCACAGAGGCAACTTTGGAGGTTGCAAGAGGCTTCACCATCAACATGTCGAAGGAAAAGATCGAGAGCATGGCTCTCGAAGAAGAAGAGTGGTGGGGCGTCTAGCCTCTCTAAAGACCAAGTCGTCGGCCTCCTGGCCTTTGACTTAAGGGAGAGTGTTGGAACGTCAGAATAAAGCCACGTGGACTATCCACGTGGTAGTAAGTAGGCCACATGGCAGCCTCTAGAATGCCCAATAGGGCAGGTAGTCATGGGTTCTAGAACCCAAGTTTGGAGTCTTTTGCTTAGGAGTTAAGTTTTCTATTCTTAGTAAATGTGTTGTAGGATAAGAGTTTGTGATTTGATTTAATTAGAGAGATAAGATCTTTCCTTATGGGATAAGGTCTTTGGTTTCCAAAAATAAGGATATGTGCTCTTTATAAAAGAGAGCCTTCTATCTTTGTAATCTCTTGAGTTATAATAATATTTCCTCTTCTAAGAAACTCCTCTCCCTTTCTCTCTTCTCTACAAGGTAGCCGACCACCATCAAGGGCAGCCGGCCACTTGCACCAACCACCAAAGGGGCTGCCGACCACAAGGCTGCTCCTCCTAATCCACGTGCGCATAGCCATCATGTAGACTATTTTTCCTACGCACAAGGAACCTCCACGCTCCGGTTTGCGCCGAATCTTGACAAACATATAACTGAATTCCTTGGTACCAAGGGTGCCGTTGGATGTTGATAAAAAGTACTACTTATTCCATGTTCTTTGGAAAGGGTGTGAATTTGTATGCTTTGTGCAAAAACAAATTTGTTTGATCCTTTTGGATCTAAGTCCTAGACTGGCTGAGAATAAATTTGAATGGAGGCAAATAATTGATGTGACCAACCCTACTTAATGCAGAAAAAGACTTGGTGATGGTGGTGGTTGTATAATACATATTCACTGAGTCCAGATGCCTGAGCTTTGAACTAAAATTTACTGCTTTTTGGATATGTGAGTTTTGAGAGGAATTTCTGTATGAGGAAATATTCATATATGTACGTGGAATTACTGCTTTTTGGATATGTGAGTTTTGAGAGGAATTTCTGCATGAGGAAATATTCATCTATGTATGTGGAAATCTGGATCTTGGAATTTTGAGGATGAAATCAGAAGGATATTAAGGTAAAACTTTTATTGTGCAATCCAATGGAAATGATTGGCATACTTATCTTATCTGCATTAATCATTAGCTAGTGAGGAGATTTGTCATAAGAATCACTGTTGAGGTTGAGGTGCGGGAGAAGTGTACATAAATTTTCCCAGTCTCAGCTGTCGAAGTATGCAGAGTGACAACAAAATGATGAGTGTAAACGGACAAGAAGACCTGTATGGAACTTTTTACTTGGGCTTGACAACTTTGTGCGAAGCCAATTTCCCTGAAATATAGGGAAGAAATGTTTGAGTGAAAAGGGGAACAACGTCACATTATTCTGAATTTATGAACTGACTGATTGAGGTCAGAAGCAAGAATTTTCAGATTCTATCAGCTTTCAGAAAGTAGCCCCAGTAAGCTGAGTACTCAGCTGTCCATGCACTTGTAGGCACCGATCTAAAATTATTGTTAGGCAGCCTGTTATGTGAGCAGATCAGATACTTGGATCAGGTAGGCAGCATAGTCAGCCTCATACCTGGCTGCATTCAAAATAAACTCATCTGGATCTTCTTTTGGGTAGTGAGGTTCATAAGATGGACCATGTCTAATGCTTGTAAAATGAACTTTTAGGGCATATCCGGTCATTGACATATCAATTAATTTTTAACTAACAGAAGAAATAAGAGTAGAAGAAGTGGGTTTTCCTTGCAGATTTTTGACAATGCTATTAAGAAAAAAATGCAAAAACAACATGCTTGCATACTCACTAGTTGATGACATGCCTGAACATAACGACTTTTGGAACCTTGGATAGCGTGTATGCATGGGACTTCTTAAAGTCCGTGCTGTTACAACACCTTCTGCACCAAATTTTTATGTCCTACGGCTATAGTTCATGTAAAGAAAGAAGAGCAATTGTCGCTGGAAACAGCTGTATTCATTTGTAAGCCACCATAGAAAAGCATAACGAGATTATTTCCAAAAAAGGAGAAATATGATAAGATCTGGTACTTGACATCTCTGTACAGCCTTACATGAATCCTTGCTAATAGTTGTATAAGTTTGAAAACCAAGCTAGTGACATAATGAAATTAATGAAGGTTAGAGAGATTTGTCATATTTCAATCAATAAATATTATTGACCTAAATGTACACCCTTATGTTCTATTGATTTCAGTAACTTTCCTGCTCGTGATTCTTCTCTTGCTTTAGCTCTTATAAGCTTATCAACGACAAAGTTCTAATTTGATGGCTTCATGTATTTCCAATTTTTTGACTTTAAGAAACTTATGGTGTTTTGAATTTGCTCCTGTTAATTTCAGGATCTACCAAATTCCAGATGCTCGAAGCAACTCGAGTGTCATTTTGATTCACCACCAGGATATCGAGCTGTTTACATTGAATGGAAAGATCTTGATAGATGCAACGTCTGCCACATGGATGAGGTATCCATTGACTATTTCTCATGATCAAATCTTAGGCTGCTGATAGGATATGAAGTACTATTTGTCATTTTCCTTTTTGCTATTATATGCTATCAAGCAGCCATGAAATGCACTCTTGTATTGTCATTATGAACAGGAAATACCATTCTGCCTTTTGGAAAGGACATATATTGCTAGAGAAGTGGCTACCAGAACAACAGTATCAATCCTAAGCGCAATAATTCTATTATATAGAGTTCAGAATAGGGTTCTTTTCCTGTATACAAGAATGGTAAACAATACTAAGGAGGACTTGTGTACTAACTAAAATCCTTGAAAATCTTGCTATTGACAAAGTTAACTGCAATGATTTGTAATAATGCTCTTTGGATTTGGCACATGTATTATTTGCTAAAATTTTAGTCATATATGTTTATTAGAAGAAATCTCTCCTAGCATAATGCTGTGCCATTAATAAGTAGAATGCCTAGATGCCATCCTAAAATAGAAAATGTAGTTTGGACTTATGATGTGAAATCTGAACTAGTAATGTGATTCCCATATCTAAAGACAAATTATTCCGTATGAGAGTTGTGGAGAATCGATGCAGCGTGATGGCCTTGCGCACGTGGTAGAGTCCATGCGTGGACATGGAGGGCAATGAAGAAGAGAGAGAGAGGCCAGCGGTAGAGAAGAGAAGAGGGAGAGAGAGGGAGTTGTTGTTGTTGGAAATAATATTGCATTAACTCAAAGGAAAATACATAGGTTCTCTCTTTATATAGAGAGCTAATCCTAGGCTCTAAAATAGGAAACAAATCAATCAAATCCCCTAAAGTCAGGAAAGATTAAATCCATTTAACAACTTGACTAAAAGACACATAACCATACTGAAAATAGCAAACTTGCACTCTAAGTAAACTAAACTTGACCCTTAGGACTCCAACTAGGGCTGGCGGTCCTCCTTGACCGACTGTCATGCTATGTGGTACTGCCTTGTGGCCTTTTATTCCTCACAAGAGTAAATGGGATAGGAAGACCGAAGAAGAGTTGCCAGAGATTAGTCACCTCAGTTGATATTATTCAAAACTATACACAATACAAAGTTCAGAATCAATTCCCGTGTCTTACGAATGCTTCTTTGGAGGAGACTGGATGGAATTAAGGCATTTATATAAGTGACCCTACTTGATGTTTGGAAAATGCTTTTTTTTTTTTGGGTATTCTGACGTGACATAATCCAAGGTTGTTCAAAGGATTACGTATGCTCATATATTACTTTTCAATAATACAGAGTGTGGGCACATGAATGCCTTAGACAATAGCCCCAAATTGTAGATCAGATGCATTATTTACAATATCCTGCTTCAGATTCGTTTACTTAATTATAACTGGTATTCAAGGATGTGATGTTCTCAGGCAGTTGTTTGAGTTATGAATTTGATCCTGTTTAGTCTTATCAACTCCAGCTTATTCAAATGGAATGCGTAATGCTTTTCTGTACCCAAAGCCTGCAAGTATAAAACATGACCTTCATTATAATCTATTTAACAGGAGTACGAGGACAACTTGTTTCTACAGTGTGATAAATGTCGCATGATGGTACTTTCCCCCATTTTTTCCAGTTTGTTAGATCATTTTGTATTACACTAGATAACCATTTGAGAACAGGTCCATGCTAGATGTTATGGGGAAAGTAGGCCTCGGGATGGCGCTATTTGGCTTTGCAATTTATGTGAACCTGGAGCCCCCAAGCCACCTCCACGATGTTGTCTTTGTCCCGTATCAGGTAATTGGCTTTTTCGAAATCAATAGGTGCTTCCCAAAGGTCTCTCACGATAAGATGACTTGCCTAAATGTTGTTGTATTATTAGGGGGTGCAATCAAACCCACTACTGATGGTCGTTGGGCTCATTTGACATGTGCCATGTGGATTCCTGGTATGTGAATTATTCAAAAGCCATGTCTTGTTGTTTCATACACATCCTGTACTGAAAGAAGGTGTATTTTAAAAATTTTCCAGAAACTTGTCTGCTAGATATTAAAAAAATGGAGCCAGTAGATGGTATCAGCAGAATAAATAAGGTGATAACTTGAGCATGCATTTTTTTAAGCTAATATTTGCTTCCTAGTATTTCCTTTGAGGCGTTTGAGAAAAATGTATCTGGACCTACATCTATTTTTCTTCCCATCTTTAGGACCGATGGAAGCTTTTATGCAGCATCTGTGGTGTCCCTTATGGAGCTTGTATTCAGGTTATCCTCAAATACGTTCATTATTGATTTGGATGTACTGCAGACTAAGAACATCTTACTGTAATCTTATCCATAAGCCTTTTGATTGATGATTTAAATACTAAAATCTGAATTGCAGGTAATAATGGGTATTATCAAGAAAATATTATAGGGTCGAACACATTTAATTATGGTTGGGTCACAACCATTCTTTATTTCTAAAATGTCAACTTCTTGTTTGAAAAACATGTTGAATTCTGTTGTTGCATTTGATCATTTCATTTTGTCCAAAATGTTGTTGGTATGCACACTTGAACAGATTATTCATTGAGGAAAAGATGAACAGATTATAAATAATATCTACATTTCTGGCTAACATTATCCTAGAAAAAAGTTGTATTAGAGAACCACGAGGTGGTGAAACTGGCATTGGAAGAATTCCAGAGTTCTCTCTGCCTCAAATCAAGATGCATGCTGATCTTTTGGTGTTGTTTGTTTGGACATTAAGGTTTCTAGGACTTCCCCTCTATTGAGTAGCATCCACAACCTGTTGGTTCTTTTTTCCTACAGCCAAGGGGTTAGGGAGGATACTTATTGGTCTGTATTGATTTTGTTGGACCCATATGATGCATTGACTTCTTTCCTCTGGTTCTATTGTTTGAGAATGTTTCTCTTTAAAGTGTCAAACTTGCTATTTATTCATGTTTTTTTTTTCCTGCTATAATAGAAAGAGGCCAAGCTGCATTTCCTTTCTTTCTTTTCTTTTTCTTTCCTTGTTTTTGGTTTGTGGTTTCATTCTTCGTTCGTGAGCAATGCTGGATCATTTAGTTTTGCCTATTCTGGCAAGTTGTTGATGCTTTCGACTTTGGTTTTGATCAAAATGTAGGATACTAAGCTAACATGTCAAAATAATTGATGCCATATGCTTTTACATACAAGATGCGCCCCCTTTTCAAAAAAAATGGTGCCAGTCTTTGTATAAATGATTTAACTATAAGAACTGTGATACCCTCTTTGCTTTCCAAGTTTCTTTTGACCTGATTTGCTTGCTGGGACAGTGAGCATGAAGGGTAATCCCCTGATGCCCTGTTCAACGTGCTTCCCATGGAACCCTTCAAGCAAGGGAATGGAGACAAAATGTCCCAATTGGGAAAACCGATTGTTATGCTTTCAGCTAGAATGCATCTGAACTAAAGGCCATCAGTTCCAATGGTTCGCCAAGTGTTTTTCCCGTATTTAATCATTTCTCAAATTGAACTTGGGCTGTTTCGACTGGAGTTGGGTATTCTGAGATTGCAAGTCATTATATCAAGTTTTGAGCAAGTTGTGGATATGATTGCAGATACTTTGTTTTCAATATTTACAACATGTGAATGTAGTTGCACATTCTAAATGCACATTGGATATAAATTGGTGAATTATTTACAACATATAAGGCAGCTGATGGATTTTTCACTTGTACTACACTACAATGGCCAGTCAAAACAAGAGATAAACATGTCAACAAAAGATTTCCTCGTCTGAGTTTTCTCATATTTTTATAATTATCATGCAGTGTTCTAATCTAATGTGTCGTGTCGCTTATCACCCACTTTGTGCTCGTGCTGCTGGCTTGTGCGTGGAGGTTTGACCTTTCCTGATCTTTGCCAAGTTCCACAAATGCTATGCTTTCCCATCCAACTTTATTCTTTATTATGTAGCTTGAGGATGAGGATCGGCTTCATTTGATGTCCTTCGATGAAGGAGATGATCAGTGTATACGCCTTCTTTCATACTGCAAGAAGCACCGACAGCCTGTAAATGAACGTTCTCCTGATCCCGAGCAATGCCTACAAACAAACCCACTGTGTTCTGATTACACTCCTCCAGCTAATCCATCTGGCTGTGCCCGATGTGGTATGTTAGTTGCAATGTTATGAAATTAACTTCCAATTTATGATCATGTTTATTGCATCAAGCAGCTATATTTCAACATTGTCCACTACAAAGTTTTGAAAATGGGAACAACTGCATAAACTTGATAGTTAACAGTAATGTCCCTTTGTATTTGCCTCCGCAGCAGTTGGGTGCCTCATCAATATCTTGGTTTTAGGTAGTTAAGCTAAGGTCTATCCCTGATCTGATGAAATAGGATGAATTGAGATGGTATTTAGTTAAACTAAGCTCTATCCCCTATCTGATGAAATAAGATGAATTGAGATAGTATTTTGTAAATACCTAATGATCTTGAATAGATCCACCATTTCTTCTGATCGTCACCTGAAAGGGACAAAAGAAACATCTTGATTTTTCTTCCAAAATTTCTGATCTCTAGTGGAACCCTCCATAGGATTTGACCCCAGAAGAAGTTCTGACCATTTGTCAGAGAAAAAAGAGCACATTCAGGTACACACTCCTGCATACTGGTGATATAAAGCCCTGTTCTTGTAACCCTTTTCTCAACACTCGTGACATCACTTAAATCCAGAAAAATACAGCCAAGACTTTTCTATAATTATGAATAATGAATCTGATATTAAAGTAGTTAAAGATTTGGATGCATCAATTGCCTAATTCGGCATATTTTTGCTCCTTCCATTCTTCTGAAAGAACCTTATAATTTCTTCGGAAGGAGGGGGCAAAAGGAACCACAGGTCCTTGCTGCAGCATCTGTAAAAAGATTGTATGTTGAGAGGGTGCCATATCTGATTAGTGGATATCAGCAAAATGGAGTTGGTTGTGACCTACCGTGCTCTCAAAGGTCACTCTCTCTAACTGGAAGTTTCAAGTGCGAATCTCCATTGGAGAATCAGGAGGCCATTTCTTCTGTGGCAGAGAAGTATAAATACATGAAGGCCACCTTTAGGAAGTGGCTGACTTTTGGTAAGTATTGCTCATTATATGTCATTCTTGTCATGTAGTAATCACAATTGCCTTGTAAGGTTTATTGGATATAGCCATCGTTTAAGTACTCTTGTGCTTTAGCAAACAAGACAGGCTGACATGCTGATTTAACAAAGTTTATTGAATATTGCCATCCTTGTAAAGCATATTTACAACCAATACCCATTCAATTTACTCGTATTCATGCAACATGAAATGAATTATTATGGTCAAAATATGTCTGTATCTTGGCCGCAAACTAAGCTTCTCTAGTTATGTATTCTGTTGATTGATTTGAAATGATTGTAATTTATTGGTTTCAATTTCTTGTTGGCACTTCAAAAATTTAAATACTCATGCTGCACATGCATTTATTTAAATGTTTTATATGTTCTTACTCTTGAATCGACTACATCTGTGCAAATAATCTTTTCGGTGTAATGCTGAAATGATTACTTTAATTCACATTATAGAATTGCATAACTAACATTCTATATGTTGAAATAAACAAAATATAAGGGCCAACCATTAATACCAGAAATATATGTGTAAGGCAGTGGAGGAGGCCAAGATTAGGCCTGTGAATGGAGCCAAATGCGCCTATATATCTGAATTGTTAGAGGAAGTGAAGGCAGTGGAGGGAGATGAGGGGAAGGGAAGATGTTACTGGTGGGAAGGAGGATGCAAGGAGGAGAATGGTCAAGGGAAACCCACGTAAATGACAATTTTGATGGGACTAAATTCTTGATGGAAAGCTTGAAAAGCAAAAGCATTGGAAAATTAGGGATCACTTTATGGTGGCAAACTTCAGGGACTTGTGGGAAATTTGGCCTACGCTCAGAATCTATTTTGTAAATTGCTCTTTGTTTTATTGTTGACAGTTTTCATGGTCGTGGAATGCAATTGATTAGTCACTCTAATGATGCAAAATTAGTGTGTGTGGTGTTGGAATGCCTTATGCCATTTGCTTCAACCTTAAGCAGTGATATGTGGGGTTTGCTTTTGTTTTTGATGGCACAATTCAACGGATATTATGTGATACATTTATTTCCATTTTGGATTTGATTTTGTAGAAGGGAACTGCATACTTGAAGCAGTCTGAACTGAATATGTAGATGTGGTCCACATCTTGCACCGTCCCTCACCATTTCTGTTAGAATATGTTATTTTTGTTTATTCCTTATTTTGCTATTTTCTTATTTAGTTGGAATTCTTCGTAATTTTCCTTTGCCTCTCCTTATGTCAAGAGGTTAGGGTTTCAAGGAATAAACAACTCTCTTTTCTTCCAACATGGTATCAGAGCAGTGGTCATAGGTTGGTGGTTGATACCTACTTGATTCTCATCCCTTTCTTTCTTTCCACCAAATAAAAAAAAAAAAAAACCTAAATCTAGGTTTTCAAGCAAGGAAACCTCCAGAACTCATCACATCGCAACGCCAACACTGCCACCTGGACAACCACCAATCGGTGGCCCATGAACGGGCCTCCAGTGACCAGATGCTGGCTGACATCGGTTGCTGCCAGGCTACTTTGGTCTGGTTTTGACCAGATATTGTCGGTGCCTGAAGCTTTGAAGGTTGAATCGACCTTTCTTGGTCCACTTGAAGGTCGATTCAACCTTTAGGGCCATTGCTAGATCTCCCTTGGTCTGACCAAGCACTGCACTGGCTGTCACTGGGCTTCTTTGGCCTGGTTTCGACCAGAAATCGCCCCCATCCGAAGCTCTGAAGGTTGAATCAACCTCTATGGTCATCGCCTAACCTCCTTGGTTCGGCTAAGGACTGCTACTGTTGCTCTTGGCCAATAGTGGCTTCATTAGGGACCCACCCGTTCTACCATTTACCTTGTTTTTGGCCAAACAAGGGCCTATTTTACAACCATCTGATCTTGTGTGGTTAAATAAGGAACTTTACTAAGGATTTCTTGGTCTTTGTGTCTGCTACTTGACGATGAGTAGGAGTCTTTTTACGTGGTGATCTTTACTAAGTCCTATGATTTGACATTCACATTTCGAATAGACTGATTTCTTATCTTCTTTCCTTTCATGGCAATGTTGGGATCATCTTTTATTGTTGGGGAAGTCAAACCCTTAGCCTTATCTACTGCTATGGTGATCCAGGACACCTCCATCAAGCTCGATGGTATCCAAAATTCTCTCTTGTCCTAGGCGTTTAAAATATTTATGGGAGGAGAGAAGTTATCCATCCTATCAAAACTTTCTCGTGACTTTAGAGCATTTGATCATGAGAAATGAGAATAGGATAATTATTTTGTTATAAATTGGATGATGAATAGTATAGAGCCTCAGATTGCTGCTAATCTTCTATACAAGAAGATGACCAAGGAGATCTGGGATAGTTTGGCTAAGAAATACTCTGAGAAATTGAATCATGCTCGTCTGGCAGATATTATTGTCGTATTTGGTCTACTGTTCAGGGGTAGCGCTCTTTGGTCGACTAAGATGGAGTTCCTTTATGATAAGCTAAACGTTTTTCAGCCTTCTTGTTGTAATACCTAGATTGTACAACATTAGATGTGGCAGGTGTACAGGTTCTTGGATGGTCTAGGCTCCAAGAATCAATTTGCAAGAAACCAAATTCTTGCTCTAGAGGAGATCCCTGATATAGAGAATGTCTATGGGAGGCTCTGGAAGACTTTAGTTGATACTACCACCAGTGGACAATCCACCACTTGGCCTACTACTCCCCCTGCTATGGAGACCTCTGCCATTGTGGTCCCTGGTGGCCGCGGAGGTAGAAATGGAGGCCATGGTTGCAACTGTGGTTGAGGATGAATCTATGAACCTTGCATTCATTGCAAGAAGACTAATCACCCGCCTGAGAGATGCTGTGGTGATTGCGCACATTTAATGTAGCTTCTTTGACAATCCAATGCTTTTATAGAATCTCAGACTATTTCTACCTATGTAGCTTAAGTACTAGTGTTAATCTAGCTAAGAAAGCTTCATCTTCTTAGGTGGTTGATTCAGTTGCCTTGAACCATCTTACTAGTAAGAGGGAGTGTCTTACCTCTCCACGTTGTTCAACTGGTGTTACCTCAGTTAGATTAGCTAATGGCTCGTATTCCCCTATTACGGATGTTGGTGATAGTAATTTCTCTACTCATCTTCGGTTATTGGATGTTTATTGTGCTTCCGAGTTAGTTAGCAAATTATGCAAAGTTTTGAAGTGCCGTGTGATATTTGATGAACAATATGCTTATTTTCAAGACCTCCAGATGATTGGTAGGGGGATTGAGAAAGATGGGCTATCTTTGCTGGTGCTACTTCTATCTCTGTCGATCTAAAGCTTTGGCATCGTTGTTTTGGTCGTCCCTTTGTTGCCAAGGTTCGTAAGATGTTTTCATAGTCTTCCACTCCGACTTCCTTTGATTGTGAAGCGTGTTAGCTTAGGAAACATTATAGTGTCATTTCAATTTAGAGAAAATAATTGAAGTCTTTCACCTTTTCATTTGGTCCATTGCGATGTTTAGGGACCATGTCGTGTCAGTAGTGGATTTGGTTTTCATTACTTCGTTGACGATTTCAATCATTTGTTATGGGTATTTCTAATAAAGGATTGATCGGAGATTGTTGTTGTACTTCCAAAATTCTTTAATGAAGGTCAAAACTTTTATTCTACCACTATCAAAAATTTTTGAATTCATGCAATTTGATATACAAAACTTCCTTGTTACTAATGGTACTACCCACCAAACATCCTATGCCTATACCCCTCAACAAAACGAGGTTGTTGAGTGAAAATTCCGCTACATTCTTGATGTTGCTCGGACTGCCCTTATTGCTATGAAGGCGCCAAAACACTTCTGGGGGGATGCCATTCTTATTGCCACATACTTGATCAACAGAGTTCCTCGGTCCTTAAGGGGAAGATACCTTTCCAGATTTTACAGCCTAAATATGAACTGTTCTCCTTGCCACTGCGAATTTTTGGATGCACATGATTTATTCATGTGTTTGGGGCTATTGACTTTCTCCTAGAGTTGTCAAATGTGTTTTTCTTGGATACTCCCGTACTCGTAACGGGTATCGCTATTATAATCTGATTGGGAAGAAGTATTATGTCAATGCTGACATTTCTATCATTAAGAAGATGCCATTTTTTTCTTATGAGGATTGGTATCTTGCGTGGGATGTTCCACCTCTCATGATCTTCCAGCATAGGCTTAAGAATCTTGTATTTGTTCCTCTTCCCTCTATGTTGGTTGATATATCTGAAGATAGTCCATCTAATTTGCAATCCCTACTAGAATCTAGTCCAAATGCTCCACCTGCTCAGTAAATGGCCGACTTACCCATTGCTCTACGGAAAGTAGCAAGAAGTTGCACTCTTCATCCTATATCTCATTATACTTCTGTTGACAGATATCCTAGATAATGGCCAACAACTTTATCTAGTAGAATGCTTACTAGAAACTATTCTGAGGTTGTGCAGGATCTTGACTGGGAAGGTGCAATGGATAAAGAAATTAATGCTCTTATTACTAGAGGTACATGGGAGTTGATCACTCATCTTGCAAGTGCTAAAATTGTGGATTGCAGATGGGTTTATGCAGTGAAGTATAAGCCAGATGGAACAGCTGAACGTCTAAAAGCTTGACTTGTTTCAAAGGTCTATACATGGACTTATGGTGTTGATTATTTTGATACTTTCTCTCTTGTGGCTTATCTTACTCTGCTGTATTATGTTGTCTATTGCTATAAATAAATAGTGATCTTTATATCAGTTATATGTCAAAAATGCTTTCTTGTATAATTATTTGCACAGGGAGGTGTACATGATCCAACCACCTAGATATGTTGTTGAGGGGGAAGGTCTGCAAACTCGAGAAACGATTATGGCCTAAAGCAGAGCCCTGCAGTGTGGTTTGAGAGATTGACTTGTGAAGTCCAGAAGCTTAGTTTTATCATATCTACTTCAAATGTTAATAAAATTTATCAGGCGCAACGATTTTGGCATGGTTATTCTAGTCGTTTATGTTGATACGATACTTATCGATGATGACAATACAAGAATCCAAGAGACCAAGTTCTTGCAGGAAACCTTTGTGACTAAAGACTTAGGCAATCTTATATATTTTCTTGGCATTGTGGTGGCTAGAAATTCCATTGGTATGGTTCTTTTACAAAGGAAATATGCTATGACAAATTCTTAGGGAGGTCGATCTACTAGGAATTCCTAGCCTGGAGGCTCGAGTGAATAAAGGAAGAAGATCCCTTTTTTGAGGACAAGAAAAGAAATTGGAGCATTGTTGGCAAACTCCTATATTTGAGTCACCAGACCTGATATCAACTATTTAGTGAGCAAAGCAAGTCAATTTATAGAGAATCCACGTTAGCATGCAACTTGCTTGATTCTTAACTATTTGAAAGGCTCTCTAGGGAATGGCTTGTATATAAAAAATAATGGACACTTGGATTTATATGCATTTTCTAATGCAGACCATGCAGGGTCCATTAATGATAGAAAGCCAACTATTGGTTATGTTACTTTTCTTGGAGGCAACTTAGCCTCGTGGAGAAGCAAGAAATAGATTGTAGTGGCCTGTTCTAGTGTAGAAGTGGAGTATAGAGTCATGGCTCCTACAATAGTGGATTGTCAACTTTTTGGTTGATCTGGGATTGCAAATAAAAATGTTTGCTATTTTTGTGATAATAAGTTTGCCATTTTATTTCTTCCAATTCATTGTTCCTTGAGCGCACGGTAAATTTGGAATATAGTTGCTGAAGGAAAAATCTGCACTCCTACTACTTCTTCTGAACAACAAGTAGTGGATATTTTCACAAAGGCTCTCCCATGTAAACATCATGTCTATTTTTGTAGTAAGCTAGGTATGATTGGTAAACATACTCTAGCTTGAAGGGGAGTGTTGGAATATGTTATTCTTGTTTATCCCTTATTTTATTATTTTCTTATTTACTTGGAGTTCTTTGTAATTTTTTCCCCTACTCTCCTTATATGAAGTGGTTAGGGTTTCAAGGAATAAACAACTCTTTCTTTTCTTGCAACAATTTCTTTTCCTAAGAGATTACTCGATTTCGTTGTCCTTGTCCAAAAGAACTTTTGGCAATTCATATCATTATCTAATCCTGATGTTCTCTTGGATCAATTTTGCCCTTAATCTTGTGATTGGTTATTTGTGTAGCAACTCAACATCAAAATACATTATATGAAATTAACCCACTGTGTAAGGAAACATATTACACCCAGATTGAGATACAACAACAGAGCCTTTTGGCATGTCAAGTGGGGTCATTTACATGGATTTTTTTCCTCTACTTAGATCTATTTTGAATCATTTCTCTTATCTCTTTTGAGCCATTGCACCAAAAATGTGATCATGGGAAAAATATGCTCAACCAATCTCATCATGCCCTGAGCTCCAATTTTTAAATTTTGTAATAGAAATGCTCAAAACCAATCTCATTGTATGCTGGCTTCAAAGATTTATGTTGGTCTTTTCAACAAGTGATGTGTTACTGAAACCAGTGTGCTGAAATCTCCTGGCAAGTGCTTGAAATGAAACACCCTTATCTGTATGCGAACAACTCATATGACTTGGTGATGTAGCCATGTAGGCTCATGTGTGGCTTCTAGTGTCTTTGAAGTCTATTGCTGTAAAAGAACTATAATCAAATTGTTGAAGAAAAGAAAGCATTTTATTATTCAATGGAAACCCTAGCCTCTCTTTTATATTAGAGATGTTTGGGAAAATTACAGACACCTCGAAAATAATAAAAATAATAAGTATGTCCCTAGGCTTAACACTTCCCCTCAAGTTGTGGTGTAGATATCTACAAGATCTAACTTGTCACATAAGAAATCTAGATGCTTCTTCAAGGCTTTAGTAAATATATCAACCAGCTAGAGCTCTAAGGAGACATGGGGTGCTAATTTTGCCAGTGAGAACAGCATCACTAACAAAGTAGTAGTCGACCTCAATGTGTTTGGTCCTCTCATGAAAAATCGGATTTGATGCAATTTAAGTATTTGATTTGTTGTCACAGAGAAGTGGGATAGTTGTAGTAGTCTAGATGCCAAGATCCTGTAAGAAAGAAACTACCCACATAATCTCTCAAGTAGCCTGTGCCATCGCTTTATACTTGGCCTTTGCACTTGATCGTACAATATCATTTTGCTTCTTATTTCTCCAAGAGACGAGATTCCCCCCCAAGATAAACTACAAAACCCGAAGTGGAGTGAATCATCTATAGATCCAGCATAATCTGCATTAAAGTAACAATATTTATGTTCCTACCATTTTGCATTGATTTAAATGCCGACGGCATGCCGTCGGCAAGGGCATTTCCGAGCAACGGTCGTGTCGACATGAAGAAAGCGTCGATTTACAGGGATTTCGTCAGCATGCCGTCGGCATGCCCTCGGCACGGTCGGCATGCCGTCGGCATGGTCGGCATGTTGGCGAAATTGGTGCCCATGTCTAGGTTGCTATTGGTTTTTTTAATTGCTTTTGCTATTTTTGTTGGTATGCATCGGCATGCCCACAGCATGCCCACGGCATGCTCATCGGCATGCCAATCGAAAAACGGGCATTTCCACGGCATGCCCACGAAATGCACACTTGGAATTCATCGGCATGGCATCGAAATCGGCATTTCGAACCTTGCCATTTTGTAATATAGTCCTCTGCCTGGTGTCTCCTTAAGGTATCTTAGAATAAGGCAAACCTCATGCCAGTGACTGTAACGGGGACTCTGCATGTGTTGGCTAGCCCTGCTCGCTACAAAACTGATATCGTGCCTTGATGAGGGGCAAAAAATGCCCTCGGATCCAAAACTCCGCACACAACTTGACAGAGAATTCGGCTACCCGGATCTATGGCACACAGGTGGAACCAGCGCCTTGTCCCGCCTAAGGCCAGTTGGATCTCAATCGACACCAATCCAACTTGACAAAAGATTTAGCGCAACAAAGGGAAAAGATACGGTAAGATGGCCCTGACCACCTATGTATTGACAACGTACAAGTAGCCTGGTAGTAGGGGTACTAGGGGCTATCAAGTGCAGATTCACTCCCTGCGGAGAGAGGGAGCGAAATCATGTATTACCATGTATCCTCAAAATTCTAGTACATAGTTGGGAGCTTTGTTCTTCCCCTAGATGTATATCCCTTGTGGTGGAATTGGGTCACCAAACCCTTCTCCTCTGTGTATGCTTGTTGATTGCCGATCTACCCTCCTACGCGATGGATGATTTATGGTTAAGTAACGCCTCTTACACTAACAAATCTTTTGGTGGCCTTTCGAGGCTCATTAAATGACGTCGTCTGTGGGAAGCGTCAACAAAAGAGCCATCGCTCTTCAAAGCATTCGATCGCTGAGAGCAATGGCCTTTTCGGCTCGTAACAACCCGCGATCCCACTCGTGGCTTCCCTCCTCTCGGAGGGGCTCGGTCAGGACACAGCGTCTCCATGCCTTCGTGACCTCAGCTCGTCGTTCGAGGTCCCCAAGCTGGACCTCCCTTCCCTGTGGCACGACCTAGTGAAGAGGAACCAGGGGTTGAATCTGGCAGTCCCAAATATATGCCCCTTCGCGTACCGCCTACCTACTTGGGAAAGAGAAAATGAAGGTCTCCTGTTGGAAGCGCTTGGAGAGCCAGGCGAGGCCTGGTGCGAAAGGATGGTGGACCCTAGCTCATGCACCACTCTCTTAGGAGCCACCCTTGGGATAAGCCGATACTTGGCCGTCCCAGGAGGAGTTCCCACCGGGCTCCTCCAGTGATGCTTGCTCGGTGAGGGCCTGCATGCGGATCGTTGTCCGACCAGTTGGACAACTCCTCCGAGGGTGTGAAGAACAGGTCCTGGGAGTGCTTCGCTAAGCACTTAGGGACGGCAACAACCCCAATAGGCTGTCGGAAGTCGAGCGGCGGAAGATCGAGTCCACTTGGTCTTACTGAGGTTAGCTCGAGGCTCAGCACTTTGACGAGGGAGGCCCCATGAAGCGACGAACCCTTGGTGCCCCGAGTCGAGCCATGTGGTTCGCGAGCATGGGTGCAATGCACTCAACTGCATGTCAAAATACCCAACGAGAGACCACCGAGTGAGTTGACTCCTGTGGATCGATCGAGAAGTGCGGCAACGACGACAGCCTTGTCGAAGGTGAGAGTACTCCCGGATAGGCACGCCCCTGTGCCCGCCTATGAATAAGCTTCCTCAAGTGAAGGATTGCCTCTCCCAAGGTAGCAATTGGCCCCCGAAGGGGTGCAATCGCGAGCCACGCTGTGCAATTGCAGGCAACGTTGCGTAAAGGAGTTCCTCAAGGAATGTACTCCCTTGGCCATGCACCAAGTGGACGTTCTTCAAGGGAATCGATCCACCAAAGGTCGTCGAGGCAGACCTCGTCTAGGAGGAGCCCTCGGGAGAACGCACCCCCTGGCCATGGACTAGGCGGGTGTGATGGAAGAGGGCCAGCCCGCGAACGAGGACTTGTTATCCTAAGGCTCCATCGAGCGAAAGGATAAGAGGCTTGGAAGCGCCTGAAGGACCACCCCAAAAAGGGACCCCGACGACTGCGGATGGCCGATGCGGTCTCCCAGGTAAAACTGAGAGCCAGGCAGGTTAGCACCCCGCCCTAGTAGACAGGCGGTGTCACCCCAGGTTCCCATGCCCGACGGACATCGACGCCAAGTTCTGGTGGTGACGCTTGCGCCACCCAAAGCCTTCTCCTGATGCTTGAGCACATCAGCATAAAGGTTAAGGTAACCTCGGGCTGACGTCACCCCAGGCATCCGGGTCCCGCCTTCTGAGTCGGCTCTCTCCAGGTACCTCCCTGACTTTTATTCGGGCAAAGAGAATACGACCAAGTTTCCTCGCAAGATCCAGCAGAGCATCTAGGTTCGTTGCGACAGGAGTCTCCCTCCTTCGGGGAAGCACCAAGCCCTTCGAAAGGCATGCTCCCTTGACCATGGGCCAGGTGGAAGTCACCATCGCGGTACCTGCGATGGTCCAAGGCCTTTGCATTCGGCATCCCAGGTGCATCAGTGCGCAGATCGAGACAACCTCCGGGAGCGGCGACACCCAAAACGGGTCCACGACCCACTTAATCAACTTCAAGCGGCAACGCCCGCAGCGCTTCGAGACACTCGTGCTGGGTAGCCTTCCAAGCTACCCTTTCCGGGTCAGCGTGCTTGTAGCGCATTCACCACTCTGGTGAAAACGCTTCCCTCTCTTCCCGACAGCCATTTTGGTCATTGACCTTTGGCAATCATGGAAAAGGGAGGAGGGGAAGGGAATGACCCTCCTCTGACCAATTTGGACGGAGATGGGCACCTCAACCCAATTGCCATACCTAAGGCGGCAAGGTTGACGGTAGAATTAGGCAGCCTGGCTGGCTAATCACCTGTATGTGCCCACTGCCAGGACCTCCCGTTACGTGCCTGACTCCCTTAGGGGAGGAGCAGTGGACGTAGAGAAGCTGCGACCCGGTGTAAGCCCCTCAGAGTCAAGGTGAAGCAACCCGAGAAGCCCACACGAAGAAGGGAAAGGGGAGCCAAGAATGTGCAATCTAGCAAGGGGTTAACCCAGCTAATCTATCAAGCGACTTCGGGATCGCAGCCAAACTCTTCAGTTGCGACATTCCCTGCTTCCTGTTCTTCCCTCACAAACGCGTTCGAGCTCGTAGAGGGCCAGGAGGGTGATCTCAATCTCCTAAAAAGTCTGAGGGCTACGGCACCCACCCCCCCACCCCCCCAACAGGTCCAAAGCACCCAAAAGCGGCCTCTTAAGGCCATCGGGAACTATGGAGTCTCAACTGAGTCCCAACAATGGCAAGACCACCCCTCGAGGGTGGCTGTGCGTGAAAAATTCCTCACGTGTGCAGTCCCTAGAGCACGAGGAGTGATCTTGTCACTGCCAAAATTGGCACCTGAGGCCCCTATCCTACCTCGGTGATAGCAAGAGGCTCGATCTGCCTTAGCAAGGATAGGGCCCTACCCCTCACGACGGAGGGCCATCACCAGCAGAGGGTGGCAACCACCCCTTGCTCTCACCTGGCGACTCGCCTCTGGAGGATGGTTGGGACGAAATTTCGGCCAGGCAAGTCACCTTTTAAGGTCGACGAGAACTCGGTCGAACGCGACGTTCCACATATTGTTGCATCTTCAGGCCGATAAGCCACCTCTTAAGGTTCGCAAGAACTGGGACGGATGCGTCCGATGTTTCGCATATTGCCGCCTCTTTAGGCTGGCAAGCCACCTTTTAAGGTTGACGAGAACTTAGATGGACGCGTCCGACGTTCCACATATTGTCGCCTCTTCAAGCCGATAAGCCATCTCTTAAGGTCTGTGAGAACTCAGACGGACGTGTTCAATGTTCCACGTATTGCCGCCTCTTCAGGGCAGCAAGCTACCTCTTAAGGTTGGCAAAAACTCGGATGGACGTTTCTGACGTTCCCCATATGACCGCCTCTTCGGGTCGGCAAGCCACCTCTTAAGGTCGGTGAGAACTCGGACGGACGCGTTCGACGTTCCCCATATCGCCGCCTCTTCAAGTCGGCAAGCCCTTTCTTAAGGTTGGCGAGAACTCGGGCGGACGCGTTTGATGTTCCCCATATTGCCACCTCTTCAGGCCGGCAAACCACCTCTAAAGGTCGGTGAAAATTTGGACGGATGCGTCCGACGTCCCATTTATTGCCGCTTTTTCAGGACGGCAAGCCACCTCTTAAGGTCAGTCAGAACTCCAACGAATATGTCTGGCGTTCCATGTATTGCCGCCTCTTCAGGCCGACACAAACTTGGATGGACGCTTCTGATGCCCTTTATCTTGCCACCTCACAAGGTTGGCGCGAATTCGAGCGAACTCGCCAAACGCTCTCTTATACCATCGCTTCTTGTCGGCAGGTCATCTCCTCAGGTTGGCCGAGGGTTGGAGGAACCCACCCCTCGACCCTGGAAATTGCTGCCTCTTATGGCCAACACAGCCACCCTCGATGGCTGGCATAGGCACTCTCACCCCATTTACTGGCTACCAGAATGTCGTTTACGAAAAACGGCAGAATTAGGGCTTCGACGCCCTACGTTTCGACAATTAAGACATCAACTCCCCAAGCCGGTAAGGACTTGGGTCCGTGCTTCCTGAAGTTCCACACACTGTTGTAGGCAGAACCTTGACCACTCCACCCGTAAAGGCATCTGCCCACTGTAGCAAATGGCGAGGGTTCGGGTCACCTCGCCCAACAACCACCATACTGGTCTCCAAAAGCTGAGTTAGGACCCTAGGGCCTTGTGTCACGCAACACCCATAACGTGGGCTTGGACCCCTATGCTCCAAGCCCCGTCTGGCGTGCTTCTAGATCTCTATCTGAGAGAGTCCGAGTGCCCGCTCTTGGCTCTCGTCGCCACCCTGCAAGGTCGGTCTCACTTCATGGCCACCCTCTACTGAAGGTTCCAGGCAATGGTTACTCCCAAGGGTCGATCCATGCAGAAATCCCCCTACGCTTGCCCTCTCCGGGGGCACTACCAGATGGGTATATGCCCGGCGGTATCACACCCCGTGGCCACGACAAAATCGTCCCTCGTTCACATATGATAAGAGTGGGCCTGACGGTAGAATTGTTAACCGCCTTTGCGGATAGGATGGGCCACCTCACCTTTGCAAAAAGGTCGAGGTGATGGATCGCGGTTCAACAACCAGGTTCGAGTTACCCCCTACAGGATTTTGGCCAGGTTCTTCAACCTTGGCTACTCGATCCTTCCTTATCGATGCCACATATCTCATCTAGGCAAGGGATCAGTCCACTCAGGCGACCATCATCCAGCCTCAACAAGAAGGCCAAGGATGAGGCTTGGAAAACTCTCAAAAAATGGCTCTTCTGGACACTTGTGACGAGCACGACTCTCGAGGGAAGCAACGGCCCTAGAACGATGCATGGCCATAAGTCCCTCTGGCAAATCTTGCCCTAGGGCTCCCTTATCAAGGATAGGTGCCTAGGCGCTCCTGCATCGGACACTTTTGCCCAATCCCCACGAGGGACATGCAATGAGCACCGCCAAAGACGGATCTATCTCAACCAAGGGGTCTCCCAGGAGACCTGATTGAACATCCCCCAGGTAAGGGGGCATGTCTTAAGAAGAGCAGCCCCTACTCCCCATGGTCCTCAACAAAAGGACAAAGGGATAACGTTGTCAAAGTGGCCATAGCCCTTTAGCCCTCGGTCACTTGGACAGAAGGGCCTGGGCAGCATAGACAAAGCTGGAGCACCCTCTTAACTTTGCTCTAGGCAAACCCCTCAAGCGGTGACTGATTCCGAGGGGTACACGAAGGGTCGGGACGTCTCGCTCAAAAGTCAAAGCAGGGACCCTCCGCCCCCTCCCTCTACCACCTTGCAAGGAAAGTCATCCTAAGAGAATGGCGGAACCAGGGTTCCCACGCCCCACATTCTATCGGCTACGATGCGAGCTCCTCGGGCTGGTAAGGACTCGGGCCCATGCGCCTTAAGGTTCAACACATCACCCACTAGCAAAAGTCTTTGCCACCCCACCCTCAGAGGCATGCCCACCAAACGAATGGCGAGGGTTCGGGCTGCCTCGACCAACGATCGACATATTGGCAAATGGAAAGGGAGCGGGTCCCTAGCGCCTTGTCTCCCAAGCAACACAACGCTGCATGATGACACGAGCTTAGGCTCCGGTGCCCTGAGGTGACATCCGGAGGTCGACCCCCCCTTCTTGGCCACCCTTTAAGGGAGGCCCTTGTAAGCAGTCGACCCATTGGGGAACGCGCAATGGGCCAGGGCATCCTGCTTCAAAAATCAACAAGGCAAGTCGGGACTCTTCGCCCCCTCCTATCGTCACCCCACGAGGAGAGTCGATCAAAGGCAAGGCATTCATAGCGAACACTCTCACACAACCTCTCGGAGATGAACACTACATACTAAGTAGCCTCGACACAACCTCTTGCCTACAGAGAATGTGCTGGTCCTGCCTACTAAGGGAGTACAGTATGTATGTTCACCCCACTAGGCACACGGGACATGCTCAAGGCACTAATTTCACCCACGACCAATTTAGGTTGGTGAACCAGGCGTCAGGCAACTAATCGAACTATGGAGGCCACAAGAAGAGCCCCAAGGGAAACCTGCCTGCGCCTTCACAATGCAAGCCATGAGCGCCCGGCCACTACTATAGATAGCCCTCTCCACGGGCATCTCAATAGGCCCTGCCAACGATAAGCTGGGAGGGAGTAATAGGAGAAGTCTCTACGTTAAGTTGTTCGAGCAAGCAAAAGGAACCAAGCCAAGCTTCGTGAAACGTGGTTCACATAACCTGTGTCAGCAACGAAATCCCGGCACAAAATACATTTTCACACTTAGCATACGAGCAGTCCATACAGGGAACGAAAAAATTTCTTCCTTTACAATAAACACCGATGGTTACATTCCCCGGATTAGTTTCCGGTTAAGTTATAGCTAAAAAGAGGTAGGTTAGTACAAAGAAAATGGTGGCAGGACTCAACGACTTCACTCTCAGTCTCCCTCGCACTTAGAAGAATAGGGTGATAGTGCAACGGCAAGACCGGTGAGCCCTGCAGCTCCTATCGGGCCCGCCCAGAATGACTCCCCGATAGAAGTCGATCTGTCCCAGTCAATCGCCATCGGGCCGGTAGGTGTTGATGGATAACGATGACTGCTTGAGGCAGTCAAGGCCACTCGGAGGTGCGAAGTAGCCCCCTACTATATCAGTGAGGTATCCCACCTAATCGTTGCTAGGCCTTTAGCTGGTGCTTCCATGAGGAATTCCTAGATGGACCCAACCATCTAGGCGAATGTGGCAGGCGCCATCTGACCAAGGCCCTACATCTGGCTGGGCAAATATGCTCCCACTCGAGGAGCCACTGATGGTAGCAGCAGCTAACACTTCGACTCCATGGAGTTATGAAGGATCGAGCTGAACGAGAGAATTGTCATGACTCCACGTAGGGGCGACCTTCCCTCAGGCCCCAGGCGGAACCTCCACGGCCTAGTGTCTGGTCGGTCCTCCACACAAGACCGAAGGGGACGGTACCCCCAGCGGAACGTCCCCTAGCTTGCCCTTTGCTGGGTCCACAAAAACGGACACAGTTGACTCCCTTTCAACGGATGCCCCGCCGAATTCGTCCCGTGGGTGCCATGTGGGAGCCTGCTCCGCCTCTTCTCGGCTCCCTACCTGCTTCCCATCGAGCTTCTTGCAAGGAAGAGGCCTGCTTCTTTATGCCTCGCCAAATAAGCTTCCTCTATGTGGGATGGGCCCCAAACCAGAAGGGCCCGCCACGGCAATCGAATTCTCCCGACAAAGAAAACCCCCAGAAACCTGCGTCAGAAAACAACGCAAAACAAGCACACAAAAGGGAGGATAAGTCACAACAGACGTATCAGAAGATGGAAACCCTTATCTCAGCCAGTGCGTTGAGCGGGGCCACGAAGAGGGGCTCACCCCCATTCGAAGAGCTGCACATAATCACTCTTCGGCTGCTTCGCCAAACACGCGGAAGTTCGGCGACAGAGCTGTACATAAGGAACGAATGAGTCACAAACGTTCCTCTCCACAACTCTTGATCCCTCAAGCGTGTTTGAAGACAATGAAAGGCCAGTGAAGCAAGGCCCACATTGGGCCTCTATTTATAGCCCCACCTCATGGGCTCCCGAGGGTGGTAACGTCTTTCTACCTCCCCTCTGGATCACCAATTCCCAAGGAATCGAATCCCTTGAGATTTGACACGGATTCCGCGACTGCATGAACGTGTTGATAAAATCGCCGGACAAGGACCCTCGCGCGTTATTACACAACGGATATTTGAAAAGCCTTTCATGCCTTTTTAGAAAGGCTCGACGCTTCAGGCTATGCCCGCTCACGACAACAACAGTTAATGCCAGTTTCAGCATCTCAATTAGGCAAACTGCCACCTTTTAAGGTCTGCACTGGCTCAGCCTAATACGCCCACACCCAAATTCTGTCGCCTCCCAAGGCTGACATTGATATGCCTTACGTCTAACTTTTGCCGCCTTCTAAGGCTAGCATCGGCTTGGGCTAATATGTCTTATGTCCAACTTCTGCTGCCTCTTAAGGCCGACAACGGCTCGGGTTAATACATCCCACGCCCAACTCCTGTCGCCTCCCAATGCTAGCATCGGCTTGAGGACATACGCCTCACGCCCAACATCTGTCGCCTCCTAAGGCCGGCATGGGCTCGGGCTAATACACCCCACGCCTAACTCTTGTCGCCTCTTAAGGCCGGCATCGACTTGGACCCATACGCCTCACGCCTAAATTTTGCCGCCTCCCAAGGCCGGCATTAGCTTAGGCTCATACGCCCCACGCCCAAATTATGTTGCCTCCTAGGGTCGACATCGATCAGGCTCATACTCCTCATGCCCAAACAGTGTCGCCTCCTAAGGTCGGCATGAGTTCAAACTGATACGCCCCACAACCAAATCTTACTGCCTCTTAAGGCTGGTATAAGTTGCAGCTCATTAGCTCCAACATCTGCAATCACCACCTCATAAGCTCAGCTCGAACTCGGGACAGGTCGCCTCCTGAGGCCGACGTAATCCCGAGTAGATATGTTCCACATTCAAGTGACATCGCCTCCTAAGGCCGACACAAACTCGGACTCATACGTCCCTAACATGAGACCTCTTCTAACCAATTGGAAGCAGGTGAAGGCCACCTAACTCCTCAATCTTAAATGTTTCCCCCACTGCATTACAGTCAGAAGAACATCTGGGGGCCACCTACCGCGGAGGTTTGGCCACTCACACTACTCTCTCAGCAGTTCACACTAGCTAGAGAGTGGGCATACGATGAGGGGCAATAAATGCCCTCGGATCCAAAACTCTGCACATGACCTGACAGAGGATCTGGCTTATCTGCATACAAGGCACACAGGTGGAACCGGCACCCAGTCCCGCCTAAGACCAGCCGGATTCCAATCAACACTAGCCTAGCCTGCCAAAAGATTTTGCGTAGCGTAGCAAAGGAAAAAGATACGATAAGATGGCCCTGACCACCTATGCCTTGACAATGTACAAGTAGCCTGGTAGTATGGGTACTAGAGGCCATCGAGTGCAGATCCCCCCCCCCCTCGCCTAGTTATAAATAGAGGGAGGGGACCCCAATGGAAGGAGGCCTCCTCCCCCGGAGAGAGGGAGTGAAATCATGTATTACCATGTATCCTCAAAATTCTAGTGCATAGTTGGGAGCTCTATTCTCTTCCCAGACGTACACCCCTTGTGGTGAAACTGGGTCATCAAACCCTTGTTCTCCTTTGTATATGCTCGTTGATTGTCGATCTACCCTCCTATGCGATGAATAATTTATGGCTAAATAGCGCCTCCTACGTTAACAACTTTTGGTGGCCTTTCAAGGCCCATCATGCCTCATGATAGTAATAAGATAGAGTAGGCGACCCACTGTACTCCGGTAACGAGTCACATCCTCATAAAGTGGATCTTCCTCATATGAAGAATGTGTTGGTGGAGACTCCACAGGTATGCCAGAGGACTTGGTTTCAAGTAGACTTGAAACTGAAGTGTATACTGCCCCTGTGACAAAGACAAGCCTGACTCTTGCTGCACTGCCTCAATCCCCAAGAAGTGTCTCAACTTTCCCAAGTTCTTGGTGACAAATGTCGAATGCAAGGACTTGGTCTGTGCAATTTCATCATCATCTCTTACATATATTGCTAGAATAACTACTTAGGTATGACCTCCACATTCTGTCTTCCTGATGAAGACAGAGTGATCAGAAGGACGATGAAATCCAACAGTGGCAATCTTTGTGCTAAGCCTCTCAAACCAGGCCTGAGGACCCTACTTCAGCTCATATATTGCCTTCCTCAGGTGACAAACATGCTCCCCCTAGGCTGCTGTAACTTGGAGGTTGCCTTACATACGCCTCTTTAGACAAATCACAATATAAAAAGGCATGCTTAATATCAAGATGATGTAACGGCCATCCCTTACATAAATATTAATCTTGACAGAAGTAAGACAGGCGACGGGAGAAAATGTCTAAAAGTAATCTACCCTATAAGTCTGAGTAAATCCTTTGGCAACAAGCCTGACTTTATATCTGTCTATTGTCCCATCAGGTCTATACTTAATAGTATAGACTCATTTGCAATCAACCACTGTAGCACCAGCAGGGCACGATGTTAAGTCTCATGTTTGTCGTAACGGTAAGGCTTGTATATCTCATCCATGGTAGCACGCCATCTAGGGTCCCCTGGTAAGCCTGGGTAAAATCCTGAGGAATCTCAGTGGCAATAATAGCAGAAGCGAATTGACGGACCCCATCCTTCAGATAAGCAACTCCAATGTATTGAGAAAGAGGATGGAGTGTGCATGCTCTAGTGGATCTCCTTGGAATTGGCTGCTCCTTCGTGCCTAAGCTGCTTGCATATGTTAAAATAGTACAAGTCCTAATGTCGGGTGAAGTATGTGGCCGTCGATGATATACCTGAGTCTCCTCCAAAACAGCCTATATAGATGTTCCTTCCTCTGAGAAGTATGAAACTCTTTCAAAGAAAGTAACATCGGCAGTGACAATATATCTCCTGTGGCTCGGATCACAACACCTGTAATCCTTCTGAGTCCTGGAATACACAAGGAAGACACATTTGACTACCTTAGGAGAGAACTTGTCTTACTTATCATACGCTTGGACAAAGCAGGTACACCCAAAAACCCTTAGGAGAAGAGCAAATGGTCTGTCACAATCTGGATGAATCACCTGAAAGGGAATCTGCCCATAAAGAATTGATGAAGGTACCCGATTAATCAGGTAGGCTGTAACAAATATGGCATCTTCCCAGAATTGCTTAGAAACCTTCATATGAATCATTAGGGTCTTAGTAATGTTCAGGAGGTGTCGAAGCTTTCGCTCACCACACCATTCTGCTGAGATTTGTGAGCACACGATGTTTGGTGAATAATGCCTCGAGAAGAGAAGAGGCTCTGAGCATCTCGTTGCATAAACTCTGAGCCATTATCACTAAGGAAGACTCGAACTATGCTACCATACTAAGTTTGAACCTCTGCCAAGAACTGCTGTATAACCTAGGGAATCTCTGAGTTGGTTTTCATCAAGAAAACCCAAGTAAGGCGGTTATAGTCATCCACAGTAACCATATAGTATGTGTCTTCCTGGATTAGGAATCCTGGATGGTCCCCACATATCACAATTGACCAAAGCAAAGGAAACAGAACTCACTCTAGCATCTCCCTATGGATATGTGCTCTTGTGGTGCTTTCCAAGCTGACAATTCTTGCACTGCAGAGTTAAGGAATACATTTATCGCATCTTTTTGAGCGATGGGTGCCCAAGTCTCCTGTGCCATAGCTAAGGATCAGTAGCTATGGAGGCTGCTCCCGCAAAAAGGGTAGGTGTGTCTAGGTAATAAAAATCGTCTTGCTTTATTCCTCTACCTGTAATATCTCGTCTGTCGATCCTGGAAGTAGTAATGGCTCTCATCAGTTACTACTCGACACCTAAGATCTTCACTGATGTGACTCACAGACAACGGGTTCATTGGGAACTCTAGAGCACAATGAACCTCTTCAATCACAATACTCGGGGAAGCGTGCACACACCCAACTGTAGTGATGAATGACGTGGATCCATTAGCTACTTTTACATCCTTGATCCCACGTGGAGTCTTGGGATTCACTAGTCGCTCCACATCTGTAAGGTGAACTGAGGCACTGGAGTCTACAATCCATGCTCTTTCAATCCGCTTCCTCAAATCTTCTTGGACCGTAAACGCAAGTCCTCCTAAATTTGAGTTTGATTTTTCTGAAGAATCAAACTCATCTTTTTGGAATGCAAGAAGACTCATCATGCTTGAGACAAACATCTCCTTAATCAGTGGTCATCACCACCTATGTAATGTGTGGAATAAATGTCATCATGCATGAGAGATCTCCACAACTTAAGAGACCAAGACTGTGATTCGACCTTAAGAGTCCAGTCGTGGCCCCCCTACAGGTCTGCCCACATTAGCAGCAGATCCAATAGGGTCTTCCACACCACTGGCAGGGACCTGCTGCAGCCCCCATGGGCGGTGCTGCTGCCCAGTGGCAGCGGCAGGTCCCCCTGCAGCGGCGACAGGCTCCTCCAGTGGAGCATGGTGGCCGGCGGTGACGTTGGGATTCCTATTCCCAGTGTCGCTGTTGATGCCGCCATACTTCATGTTGATTTTCGATGATCAAATATCTTTTAAGTTGGTGATTTCATCATCTTTTAGGTGGACATTTGGTAGGATATCGGAACATCGGCTTAGGATTGCTACTTCCATACTATGTTGAAGAAAAGAAAACATCTTATTATTCAATGGAAACCCTAGTCTTTGTTTTATATTAGAGAAGTTTGAAAATATTACAAAGATATCCCACAAATAACAAAAATAATAAGTATTTCCCTCGACTCAACACAAACATTCTGCTAGTTCGTTGCATAGCTTAATATATGGTCAAGCCATTCTCCTGAAAGAAATCGGTCAAGCCTTATATCATTAGGCAGGAATCCCACGTAAACATACCTCAGTTTTCTCCCTAAATTTGTAAAGATTCACCGTTAACTGTACATTCAGTTTTATGTCTATTCTGGTGAAAGAGTACACCTACAACTCATCATTGCTACTCCAGTTATATAATATGCCTCGTTGATGGTCACCAACTCCATTACGTGGTCCTGTCTTTCACTGAATGCTTACATTCATTTTTTTTGTAGGAAAATCCACCATCCACGGGGTTGGTGTCTTTGCAAAGGTTGCCCATAAAGCCGGGGATATGGTCAGATAAATTGCTTGGACACTTTTTTAAAATATTTTTGTCTCGCATGGTTATACTCACTCTTTGATGAACTCCAGGTAATAGAATACATTGGTGAACTGGTCAGACCCCCAATTGCAGATATAAGGGAACATCGTATATACAACTCCCTAGTGGTAAGATTGCTTTTGTTTCTTGGATGTGGCCATTTTCGGAACTTGGAAGCAAGATTTGTTGGCAAGAATGGGAAGTTTTTCTAAAATTGGTGTTTAAATACTAACGCCAAATACAAGTGGATATTGGCTGCTGGCTGGGGTTTTACTTGGTTAAAACCATCATCCCTTCCAATTGCATCAGCAACATGAAAACTTGTGTAACCAAATGCTTTTTTCAAGCCTTGGGATTCAAATATTTTTTAGAAGTTGTATCCTTTGCTTGAGCAAGAGAGTGATAATCATGATGATTTCTCCCCTTTGGAAGCAGTTAAACATTTCTGGATGAACCCATTCCATATAGTCACCCTTCCGTCTTTCAGACATAAGATAGAGAACATGGTTCTTCTTTGTGACCTGGGCTTAGGTGGTGCAATTTTTTTTGTAACTACTAATTATTTCACTACACTAAGCATTGTTTCTTTATAAAAATTCCATTTCAGGGTGCAGGCACTTATATGTTCCGCATTGATAATGAGCGTGTAGTTGATGCTACAAGAGCAGGAAGCATTGCACACTTAATTAATCATTCATGTGAAGTAAGTAGCTTTGCTGTCTTTTCAGTTTGTTCTGTGCATACAATCACGTTTTTGTGCAATTGCTGGTTCTATGATCCGCAATTTTTCAGTCAGCTTTTGCAAGATATATTGTGGTTAATCTAAGCAAGGTCATGAACAAACTGAAATGTTGGTTTAAGCAGAGTCTTAACAGATCTTGTGCAAGGATATCTGTAACTTTATTAAGTTTTCAGTACAAAATCACTGAAAACATTGATGTCTATTCAATGATAAATTCCACAAAATATGTTAAATAGCAGAGAAGTTGTAGACATTTTAACAAAAAAAAAGCAGAGTTGTAGACTGCAGATTTGGGTGTATAACAAGTTTGATACATGCACGATTGCATGGGACATGTAGCGAGTCAGAGTCGGGTACGTGGTGAGTCAAGAGTCAGGCTGTAGGGTAAGGTAATGTGTCCCTGAGTCAGGTCGGGTCAAGTGGCAATCTCATCCATGGTCCTGTAGCTCGGAGCACAAGTAGGGATATCATGCAGTAGTGAGTCTGCTGTGCAGGTGAAGGCTGATGCTGTGCGTGTGAGTAATGGAATTGGAGAGGGAGTATGGTATGTGCTCTCCCCAGCCTAGTCATCTGTAAAAGGGGCAGGTCGCCAATTGTTCGTGTCAAGAATGGTCCTATATGTATTTGGACGGTGGCTCTGGAAGATATATGAAATGAATACTACCTCCTTTCCTTCTTGGTGTTAGTGTCTGAGTGGCCTTCCCTCCATGTTATCATTATAGCTCGAAAATGGTCGATCCTCAGACCTCCCCAACCATGCTTCTTATTCAGTTTCTTCCATCCATCTCTATAAGTTGGCTTCTCTGATGGATACTCTTATGGACTTTGACAATTCCAAAAGGCCCTACAATGTGGCTTATGGTTCCCAATTGAAATGAAACCTTGGCTATTTTAGGAGCCGTTAGAAATTAGCATTCTTTAGTGTTGAGGAGAGTTTTTATCTACTTTGGGATCACCCGAGATCATTGTTTTTGGGGTTTTCTTCAAGTGATTTTACTGTGTGGTCTTTGCAATTAGAAAATCTGGATGGCAGACTGAGAGTTGTCATCCCTTTCCTTTTCTCGCAAAAAGAGAGAAGATATACACTGGTACTATCAGTGGATTTGTGAATCTTGTTTTTCATTCTAAATTAACCTAGCAATCAAGTCCTGATACCTGAAAGATAAGCATACCGCCGTCACCTCGCTTTTCTGATGGCAGACTTTCCATTATCTATCTTGGCTCCATTGAAGCTGAGTCTTATGCTTTCGTTTCATTATCCTGTTTTTTTGCACCATTTTTCTCCAATTTGTTTCCTGTGTTTTCTTATCCTTGGCAAAGATACAGCCAATATTACTACCTCCACGAGAAAAGCCTTCTGTAATTTAGATTCTTGCAGTTGTCATTTTGAAGTTTTGCCTTCCCATAATCATCCCAGACTTAGCTCTTATTGCATTCATAGTAATCAATCCATTCCATTGCTGGATCTCATCTATCTATTTATATTGCTGCAACTACTTAACATGTGTCGTCCCTCTTCTGACAATGCAGCCAAACTGTTATTCAAGAGTCATAAGTGTACATGGTGATGAGCACATTATCATATTCGCAAAAAGAGACATCAAGCAATGGGAAGAACTGACGTATGATTACAGGTAAGATCTTAAAACGAACTCAGTAATTCCCTCCTCTCTGCAATGTTGGATGTGATCTTCCATGCAAAATGCAGATTTTTCTCGATCGACGAGCGATTGGCATGCTTTTGTGGGTTCCCAAGATGCCGTGGCGTGGTCAATGACACGGAAGCGGAGGAACAAGTAGCTCAACTTTGGGTATCTCGACATGAGTTGATTGACTGGACAGGTGAATAGGGACAGAGTCTTACAAAATTCGATCCTAGATTCCTTACCGATTCTTTGTACAGTGCTGTTTCTTTTGCCATCTCGTTAGTGACCTGTCTTTTCGAATCATCATCTAGACGAATGTTTGATATTGGATTTGCAAGTGCCAAAAATTTTAGGCTTGAGTAAGCACGTATGTCTCCTTTTCTATGTTTTAGGATCTATCAATTCAAATGGTTGCCTTATGGGGGAGGGAACGCAACAATATCAAAAGATTAAGAGACCAGGAGTCAGGACCAGATGGATCCAACTCGAAGCGGACGTGAATTGTTTGGTCTCATCTTGTTTAGAGCCAGTGTTAAATGATCAAGTGCTGAATCGGGAAAAGATGGGTTAATTGAAATCTGATAATAACAGAACCTTGCAGGACAAAGGAAAACCATCCGCATACTCCACCTCCCATCGCAAAGCATACCCACTTCAATCATCGACCCATCCGCCCGACGTGCTAACATAGGCGTAGGAAATGGGGTGTCAAAAATGAGTACAAGGCAAATATTACAGTAGAATTACCTATGGTTCAGGATAGGAAGGTTTTATTTTTCAGGTTGACCCTCGAACTGAGTTTATTGACGGATCGGAAGAACCGAAAATCCTATGCTTACAATTTCTTTTAATTTATTAAAAAAATCTTTTGGGCTGTAGCGTTGCTGATGCTCCTTTTAATTCTTTTTATTCTTTGTTGGGGAGGTTGTAAATTTGATGGAAAATTGACACCATAAATAACATCCACTAGATTTGTACGCAACTGCTCTTGTTTGCATAAAAATTGTCTACTTCCTAAGAATATCTTCTATTATTGGGATTCTCTATATTTGCTGCTACGCTCACCATTGCTAAGAAAATTGGATAGGCATTATATAAATCGAATTGCTTGTCCAAAATATTGGCTATGTTCCAGCAAAATCTTGTCAATAAAGGCACCAAAACCTGCGTCATTTGGGTAAGTTCTTTTGCAGATGCACTTACTGGTGGGCATACAATTAATACTAGGTGTGCCTCGTTGAAGGTTCTACTTGCATCATGGTAGTCGTATAAAAAGGAATGTTGTTCTGCCATCAAATTTCAATCAATTGAAAATCCACATTAGCGCCAATATCCTCCAGTAGAATGAATGATGAAAACTCCTGACTTTTGCAGAAGAGATGCATGTTTAAATTCACATCTCTTCCAAATTTACCCAATTGAGATTCTGGATCATCAAAGAAAAAAAGAAAGATGAATTACTCTTGGGATTTCAAGGTTCTCTTTATAGGCTTATCTCTGAACTAAAGACAGGCAATGTTTACTGGGTTTAGAGCTTATATAAGCAAATATTAAGCTTGAAGGAGGATGCCTTTCTTTCCTCAAGAAGCAAATGACATAAAAGCTTGCACGCTATACATCTAGAAGGCCATGCGTGCTGAATGCGTATAAGCATTAAGCAGATATTCGGATACATTGAGAACTCAATTGGCAGCACATGGTACCGTATGATATTTCAATGGCCATCTACCGAACCGATCAGAGGAGACATTGGCATGGAAACCTGGATGACCATCTTTCGAGGTTACCTCACCTTATCTAAGACCACTCTATCACGAATACAAAGATCCAAACCAACAATGAAATTATATTCTTGGAAGATTAAGTTTGCATGAATACCCCATCTCCCTAATTGTTGAAATACTCCTCTTGTTTGGTTTAGCAAAGGCTGATTATTAATGCATTATCACCAGCAGTAGCACACATTGCTCAAACCATAGTGTCCTCTGAACAAGCCTGTCTGAATCTAAAATTATTTAGTTAAAGCTCAAAGAACGGCATCACCTATTGCTTCATTGTTGTCGAGAGCATACTGGAGCTTCCCTGACTGACCCTGCAATCCAAGTTGAAAGACAAAAAAACACCAATCAGATATGTACTTCAAGCCAATTGAAAGCATGCAGCTTTAAGTCCACTTCAACAGGAAAATTGTTACTGGTCGTGTCTAACCCCATGATCTTCGTGTTGGTTAATCTTAGTCCAAAGTCTTTGGTTTAATGCTCTAATGCTGCTTCCAACACTTCCCATATAATGTAGAAAAAAAGCTGTCACATGGATTTTTTTTCACCAATGAACACAGCGCATAATCCTACACACTTTAGACCTTTGGATGGAACTATCGTCATCAGTGACTGCATGATCTATAGAGGGGAAAAAGGAGCGTCTATAGGCAATTTGCATGTTTTAAGCAAAGTATCCACTTGGATCAGAAAAATTGTTGCAAACAGACATAAAACCAGGAACGATGAGACATTTCCCTCCTCCAGCAAATGAAATCAGGAGCTGGTTGGTGATAACCACAAGAATGAAATGGAATAATGTTTTTAAGATAATGCCAGGACCACAGCCGTCTTCTACCAGGAGAACAGCTAGAATTTCTACACAATGCAAGCAAACATGGAACATGAAACAAATGTAGGCATCTTACTTCATGCCGATAAAACTGGAAAAATGAAAGGAAACTTGTATATACACACCAACAGTACACGGACATTCAACCAAATAACAATGCCAATTTCAATTTGCCTCAGTGCTTTAACATCACTGCACCTGAGTAAAAGGTTGGAGATGGATGTTTCGTACTTTGGACCCACTTGTATGTCAGTGGGATGTAGAAGAGAGTTGTAAATTCGAGAAGGATATATAAATAGTCACACGTTGGCATAATACCAATGCCATGGCACCAAGAACTCCACCCCCTTGGCACTTCCTCCTCCAGAAAAGAGGTGCTCCTTTTACATGAATGTGTCGGAGTCCCTCCCTCCCCACTGCTCGTTCACAACACATCCTCCACTCTTCTGCTCCCACACAAAATCGTCATACGAGCAAACGAGTTTCTTAACTGCGGTCCAAAGAAAGCTCATGACTACAACTTTGAGGCTATCCCAACGAAGAAGATCATGTTGAGGGTGTGTTGGGGTATAACGTCACCTTCGTGGTTTCTGACGAAATAATCTTCACCACAGTTGTTCCAATATAAAAAGAAATATTACAATTACATCAATTATAACAAGTATCACATCCAACCAATCAGTTATTTCATCAAACGATCAAATACCTTAATCCCGCCCCCGTGGGGTTTGATTTTGGGTTGACCATTGGATAGCATATTCCCCCCCTTGGGATATATTTGAATGATGAGAATAAGGTCCCTAAACTCATTGTTAGAGATGCTCTGAACTCTTTTCATACCTCCAGGTTTCCTCCTTATTCCCTCTCAAATTGGTGGCTCGGACCTTTGCAGTTAACTTTGATGGGCAACCCGTTATTCCAATTTGGAAACCTTTTCCTCGGGGTCAGTTCACGGTTGCTTCAGCTTGCAAAGAGATAACCAGCATCCCTTCAGCACCCACTCTTACTTGGAGTAAAACCTCTGGACAGTCAACCATTCAACCTTCTCCTCCATTTTTCCTAATTCTTTTGGCGATTGTTGACGGGCAAGCTATCTACCGATGACAACATCATGTCTCTGGGTATTCAGCTTGCTTGCAAATGCCTCTACCGTCCCTTTGATCATCAAAAGGAAACTCAGCAACAGTTATTTCATTCCAGCCAGCTCCTTGATACTGTTTTTTTTTTTTTGAAAAGGTCCTTGATACTGTTTTTAACTGAACAAAGCACAAATGCCCCCACGTGGTGCCAGCACTGTGGAGCCAGGTATTTTCTTCTCTGTGTCAAATCATGCAGCATTTTCAAACGCAAAAAGGGTATTTTTAAACCTTCATTTTGTATATGGTTTGGTGGATTAGAAACAAGTTGAACATGATCAGTTTACTTTTCAGGCTATTCCCCACTTCTTGGAGTACTCCTGGCCTTCCTGGGAGATGAGGGACTGCATTCAGATCTCCAAACCATCCCCTTTGCTAGTTAGGTGAACTTGCCCCTCTCAGGGACACAAACCAATGTAGCAATGGTTTAATCTGCAAATATCATCCAATGGGGTTGGATTCTTAGGAATGAAAAGGGAGAAATGTAGGATGCCTTGGAGATAGAGGCTGTTTTGAGGGAGGTTCCAAAGAAGTACTTTCAATTAAAGCTCTCCCCCACGCCTCGTCTTTCTTGCAGGGATCTAAATCTGTCCCCTCGAGTGGGGACAAATTGCTCACTGCTTTTTCACCGTTGGTCGGGCAAAATTCCCATTTCTTGGCACGCTAAGGTATTGCTTCAAGCAACTCACTTCCTTCAAGATTCCAAGCTCGTTCAATTTTATACACAAGTCCGCGAACATGGTCTCCACATACATTGCAAAGCCGGGTCGTCTCACTCTCCTAAAGGCTAGGAGACGTTTACATCTGAAACTTTTGTATTCAGACATGGGATCTTTTTTGGTTTAGGACACTCCATACTTGTTATACTTTCCAATGCGGTCCTTTTCCTTTCTTTGCTTGTGTGTGGAGGGTTAGGTATCTGTTTCTAACCAACATATTCTGCAACCAAATGTAGCCTACAAGTACGACTCGAGGTTAAAGCTCCTCCACTGATCCCATAGCCCTCAAGAACCTGTATTGTTCATCCACCTTTTCCAGACGTAAACCTCCCAATCTTGATTCCACGATCGGCGATATGAACCCACACGCACTTACCCGAAGCCAAGCAAGCAACAAACCTGAAATCCACTTTCGATCAGCCTCTTCCATTCTCAATCTCGTAACAACGAACCCATTGGTTTCCGAAAATTCCACAATGAGAATGCCTCATAACAACTTTACGGGGTTACATATATAATTGGCAAGTATATGGAAGTAGATAATGTAATTATCCATGTATTTAGGAGCATCAATGCAAAGATCCCAAAAGAACATTTGCTTGTAACAACCAGGGCAAAGGTCTCGAGAATGCGAACCTCGGAGACGACGACGCGAGCAGCGGTGTAGCCCTCGGCGAGGGCCCCACCGCCTTCCCCCCCATCCTCCTCCTCCTCCACACGGCGGCACTCCGGGGGGTTGTCGAAGAGGGACCTGGAGAACTGCTTGTGGATGACGCCGACGTCGAAGTAGATGACCCCGGAGGTCGAGTCCTCCACTCGGATGCCCTTCACGGGGAACCACAGAAAGAGCTCCTGCGCGGAGACCCCGCGGAGGGCCCCGATCTCCCCGTAGCTTATGTTGCCGCTCACCACGGCCTCGTACCTCACCTCGCTCTCGAAGCTCGCCGTGCACGGGCCCTCCAGCTCCACCTCGAAGCTCCCGTCGCTGGAGATCCAGAAGCCCTTGATGGTTCTCGGGAGGAGGCCGGCCGGCAGGTTGTTCTTGGTGAGGATCTCGATGACGGAGGAGGCGGATGAGAGGGGGAGGAGGAGGAGGAGGAGTAGGAGAAGAGGGAGCATTGGCGATGTGGGTCGATCGAGATGGGTGGAAAGGTGGGAGCTTTTTGCTGATTGGTGCGGCGTGGGGGGTTGGAGCCGGAGAGAAAGAGGAGGGGGAATGGGGAGATGAGGAGGTGGCGTTTGGCGGTTTGGAACAGACGTGTTTGTCGAGGGTGGCGGGGTGGGAGGTTTGGATTGGGTGGATTTTGGGGCGCCGTTTACTTTTTCTTGCCGAGCAAGTGGAAACGAAACTCATGGGAGATTCCGAGTTGGGTTTTCCTTTTACTTATTTGGTGAGGGAAACCAGCTATGAAGCAAGACTAAGTTATGGTTGAGCGGATCCGTCCTTTTACCCCCTCTCCTGCGCTCCTCTCCTTTGTTCCTCTGGAGAGGGCAAAACAGTGAAAAGCAACTTGAGCTTCGATCGGTCGTAAATGGTCGATTGTAGGTCCCCTTCCTTTGGAAGCTCCCTTCACCTCTCGGACCTTTTTTCTGCAATGTGTGACCCTCCTTCTCGACATGCATAGCTGGTGGCTGCTCATGATGGTTGTTCAAGATTGGAGTGGTCGGGACTCTTCTTGGTTGCGACGGCGGTGAAGCTCCGAGGTCGTTGGCACTGGTCGCTGAGTCGTCAGAGGGAGGTGCGCTTGGCGGTCATGCGACCACGGCATTTGCTGAGATGCGGCGGAAGTCGCGCTTGGTGGTGTGCTCGACGGTCATGCGGCCACGACATCTTCTCTTGGCAAGCTTGGGCAGTCGGTTGGTGGCGATGGTGGTGGTGGCACTCGACGATTGAGGTGTGTACTATGGACGGCTGTTGCGGTGGTTGATTTCATTTGTTGGAGTTGTTAGGTCTTCTTTTTCTTGATTTTTAGTGTAGTTTTCTTTTGTTAGGAACCACGTGTGACTCCGTATTTATTACGACCGAGATTTCTGACCCGAGTAAGTGGTTGATTTATTTGATTTTCTCATTAACGTAGTCTTTGAGATTTTATCTTGTTAACTCCTTGCCGTATCGAGTGTGGGGTCGCTCTCCTTTTTGGGTAACTTAAACCATAAACTCTACATCCTAAACCCTAAACCTTAAGGTGAAGAATTAATTTTCAAATAAAAAATCATTTGTCATAGGTGAAGAAATATTTGGAATTTAATTTTGTACTGGTGCAAAATTATTTCAAAGGTGAGATGGTAGTTTTGCACAGGTGCAAAGTGGTTTTACAGTGGTGCAAAGTAATTTTGAAGGTGATTTAAGTTGTTTGCATCTGTACAGATGCGGTTTGTTGGTTTCAACAGTGATAGATCCACCACATGTGAGTGTATTTTTTAGCATAAAAATGAGATACATCCAGTAGGGATTGCATTCACAACTCTTTATCCGTCACTTTTTACATCAACTTTTACATTTTTCAACTCGCATCTTAAACTAAATCAGGGTTTGGTGAGATAGGTTCGACCCCTGCCCCTACCTCCCTCCCTCTCAGCCACCTATACATGTCCTTGCCTTCGAATGCTTTGTCCCTCTACTGTGATCATTTCTAAGCAACACAGGAATACGGCGGTACCATCCTTCCCTTACCATGCCTACCCACCAATACTACTTTTGCATTTCCAACATGCTGAGAAAATAAAAAAACCTTCATAGGTATAATAAAAAAAATAAGTCATAAGAGGATTAGTTTGATAAGAAAAATGATTGGGGTAAATGAAAATGTACGCACATCACTCTCCCCCTTATTAAGTAAGGGGATCATATGTTTGGATGGTGTTATATGATCCGTAAGTGAATGTATAGATTAACGTACAAACTAGTGTACAGCTATTGTTATCCATTTGATAATAGGCGACATGGGTCAACTACCTGCCTAAGTAAATTTTGCTCTTTACTCGCCTAAGTTTTACTTATCTACCATCAACTTCTGTACAAATCCTATTATTTTATTTTAATTCTATTCTATAGTCGAGTAAAAACTTCCCCACCTTAAAATTAGTTTTTATTTTTTTAATTATCAAAATCACACTTATGGTAAAATCATGGCATGTGAAATAGTTATCAATTTTTATACTACTACAATATCAAAATATCTACTTACACCATCCAATTCCCCTCCCCTTCTATTAGATTGTGATGAAACTGGTGCTGAGGTTATACATCCAAATCGATTAATTCTAATTGAAATGTATCAATTCAATAATTTTTTAAGGTTAAAAAGAATATAATGAAAAAATATAAAATTTTACAAAAAGATGGTCTAAAATTTTTTTTGATAGATATTTTATTTGCACTATTAAAATCTCAATTTTCTTTACTTATTAAGGATAAATCTTTTTTATTGTAATTTCTATTTTTAATGAAAATGTGTAAAATAGAAATGAGCATACGTGCTTCTTATTTCAAGAATTTTTTATTTTTTTATTATGACATACACCATGAGTACTAGGTAGCTTTACTTAGAATGACTAAATTAGATTGAAATTTAACCCATTAATCAAGGATGCATTTATGAGTTCACAATAATATAAAATTAGGAATACATTTCAATTTCAACTTATGTTAAGTGGAACTTGTGTGGGTAGCTTACATTGTTATATTATGAAATTAAGAATATAATTTAAGATATTTACAATATTTCTCAAGATTTATTTTCCTTTTTGTAATTTATATGCAAGGCACAAACGACATGGAAATTCTTGTGGTGAATCATTTTAAAAATTAGTTTCTTTGAGAATTATCCCAATGTCAACCTTGAAACTCAATTTTTGAATGTCTTGATTTTGTTTTAAAATTCTTAATTAAGTTATATTTTTTAATCATAGGAGTTTCATATATTAAGATTACTACTTTGTAAACTTTAGTTTTTATTTAAATGTTATTGAAAATCTACAAGAAAATTGATGTTTATAAATAATATATTTATCGTTACATAACATAAATGCATATGACGATCTCCAAATCTAAGTAAAAGAAAGAGGTTGTATTTTACAAATAAATTTGAGTTACTTTAATATAATTCTATCTAATTTAATCATCTGTCAGTGACTATCCGTTACGAAGCATGAGTCAACGGGTTAGTTTATATACTAAAATGGGGTCTCTCCCTCATACGTGGCAGCCCCTCCCTCCTCTACCCTCGCCTGCCCAACTCCCCCCTTACTCCCCTCCCAATCCCCTCTCTCTCTTACTCCCCTCTCATTCCACATACTACACCACCACCACCCCCACCTCCCCCCCCCCCCTCCTTTTCAATTTATAGTTAGCTTTTGTATTTTGTTTTTTCACCAAATTAAAGTTTGAAGAAAAAAAATTAGTAGCATGTATAATCTAATTCTAATAACTAATTTTCATTTAACTATAATCTTAAATTATAAATTTTATATTTTTGTGTGACTTTTTTTAATAAGTAATTTTAATGTATCTCAAAAATAAATTTAATTATATTACTCACGTGTTTCTTTACTTTTTTTTTTTAATTTTTTCTCCTCGTCGATCCTACAGGGTAGCATAGGACCAAACACACTAGGGACACTTATTTGATGGTCGTGTGAGGATATGAATTCCTTAATCACGAGGGGTTTTGGGTTAAAAAAAAAAAGTTATTTGTTGGTTGTTTCAGGTTTGAATAATTTGGAGGAATATGCAAGTCAGAAAGATCACGAGATGAGATATTGGGGTCCAAGTTTCCATGGCCGAACTGGCCATCAAGCTGAAATTTAAGTCGTTTCGTTCTTCTTACCTTTAGCTGAGATTAGGTCTGGATTTAATTAAAATTGAAACTAGAGCAAGATTTCATAATCCAAACTGTAATGAAATCAAAACTGATGCGAGTGAAATATTTGAAATTAGATCATATTCATTGCACGCTTTAAATAGAAGTGAAGAAAAACAACTAGATATTTATATACTTATATGAACGTAGAATTTGTTATGATTTGATTTAAAGTCATCACCGATTATGGGTTCCATAATCAATTGAATTTGAAACAAACTATAAATAAAGTAGTCTTACATGTAAGAGAGGTCAAAATTAGTTTAATAATGGTTCAAACGTCCAGTTTGGTTCATTCAAATTGGTGTGATTTAGAGTGAGAAGGGCCGACTCTTATTTACTTCCTTGTTGCTGGAATAAAGTTTTGACATTTGGGAGGAATAAGCTAAGGTTAGTCGATTTAGGATATTACAAGAAAGTGTCTTCGTCAAATATGACTCCGAGAAATCGTGGTAGTAAGTGGGGGGAACGAGATCGGAGGTTATTTGCCCATTTGGAAAGATATCCCTGTCAATTCATCCTCGCAAACGTGCGGAGGTGGGAATATCTTCCATCTCTATTTGCATCGAATCACCATTTCGCAATTTATTTTTATAATTTTCATTCGAACTAGCAATTCTTTTCCTCCACAAAGTAATTCCTTCCCTCCCAAAGAAGAAATAAAACATGCCCAAACGGATCCTTATTTCTCGAGATCGGTGGTCCTAGAGGAATTGGATGCACATTGGAAGAACGTAGCATGATTCGTTTTGCTATCTATGTTTGCTTATCCTATAATCTTCTTTGGGTAACGATTTATCCAAGTTAAAATCTAAACTCTTTTCCAAACCATTCATACCAACCGTTTCTTCCCACGGCACACATACAATCCAACAGCACACGTACAATCTGAGATTTTATCTTAGACTAAATGTTTTTCATCTTCTTTCTCGTGAGAGTATGGAATCTAGACTTCTGGAAACTCACGCTTGATCGTGAGATTTGCCTCTTCAAGATGTGAAGTGAGGAAAAGACGACTAATGAAACGGCCATCCACACGTGGAGCTCACACCCTAGAAGACGAGTTTTCGGCGTTGGCCAGATACTGTTCATTCGGCACATTTAGGCAGCTTTCCATATGTCTACAAAACCATCACGTGAATCATCAAGATGATCTCACAGCAACGAAGGGGCACGCGTCAAGGGGTTATTGCAATAGCATTTGTGTGAATTTGGAGATTTCAATGATAATTAGGCAGAATATCTAATGTTCACAAATGAGACACCATTCAATAAGCACTTCATCTTGCTGCAATTTTCAGGAACGGTCTTTCTGGAATTTGCCACAGGAATACCATGCCTGAAGTGCTACGGTAAAGATGAACAAAGACTGAAGCATTTTGGACTTATCCATTATTATGATAATTATCGCATGCCGAGGATCTACGTACGTTTCAACCAGAAAATCAAATATCATTCTTTCGATCGTAAAACCTATCCACGTTGATAATGTACTGGTTACCGAAATTCCAGTTCACTCGTACGAGATTACTAAATCATTACATTGGAAGAATCTACAGATAAGGAAAAAGGCAACCTACACTGGTCGCATCTGTTTTCAAACCGTTGATAAATATAAATATGTGAAATAAGTAAAAAAATAATTAAAAAAAAAACTGAATTAACTTATTTAGATATTTGGATACATTAAAATTATTTTATAAAGAGGTTAAATTAAATGATGGATAAATAATTAATATAATGTAAATCCATTTAACCCAACCACCAAACACCACCTAAATGACCATTATCAGTTCTAAAGGCCCATCTGGTAAAATGTGTTGGACAATGCTATTACCTAAACCTCACTCAAACATATGGTTGTTAAATGGAGACGCTTATACATATAGGGTCGTAAACCATTACTCCCATCTTAGCATCCTAGAAAAGTGCAAAATTCAGCAGATGGTAGCTACAACTTTCCAATGCCAAAGCAACCCAAACATCCCAATTTACCCAAATGGGATTTTGGGTCATTAAAAAAAGGAAAAAAAAAAAAGAGGAAAACAGAAAATTTTTCTTCTCTAAATCAAGTAACTTTTATTTATACAATAACAAAAATTTAAGGTGAAAGTAGTAAGATAATCTTCCTATAGAACACCCAGCAAAACTTAAGGTGAGAGCAATAACACAACATTAAACATCCACCCAGCAAGATAATCCGTAGGAGACATTTTTAACAACTGGGTCACTATCAGGCATCTCTGATACTCATTATTCACATTCGATAAAAATTTATCGAGTTTCAAATGATGAAGAATGAAAAGGAAACTGATCATTCGATCAGTTCACAGCATCCACAACAATTTTGCGGGACTTGAGTGGAGACCACTTCAGGCGACGGTAATATGCTGCCTGAAGAAGGGCGAGAGACAGCACAAAGATCCATTTGAATCCCATCTGCGTGGTTTTGTAGAAAACTTGAGGAATGAGTTTACATCAGAGATTAAATGCAATAAAAATGAGGGGATTACTGCTCATTACCAGTTTCCTTTCTTCCATCTCAGGCTCCGCTGCCCATGCCAAGAATGTAACCACATCTTTACCCATCTAAAAAGTGCAAAAACAGAATTCATTTCCATTATGACGTTAACAAATGCATTTCTCATTTGCATCTATTGAGTAAATGAATAGATAAATTCTTTGCTGACGTTGCCTATGCCCATAAGTTTGATATCTTCACATCCCCACGAACAAGGTCACATTTGAAAAAATAAAGAATCACAAAAAGGATCTCCATAAGCTTTTGTTCAGTACAGAAGAAGAAACGTTACAATCATCATTAATGAATCTAGTTAAGAGTTATACAGCTTTTAGAGATGCTGACTAAATGACCCATGGCAATTGCATTATAATTGCCATAGTGCAGCTGAAGCAGCATTAAACCCATGGACAGAGGTTAGCAAAGTAATTTTCATATTTGACTAGATTCACACATGTTTGCAGGTACAAGATTCAATTTTCACTCTGTTTTTTAAGAAAGGAAATTTACCTCGTGTGTAAATGCAGGTGTACATGTGTGCATGGTGCACATGTATGTGTGTTGGCAAGTCTCTGCTTCAGATTTTTAAATGTCTTTCACCTTCCTTGGCTCCTAATCATTTAGAGCTCTTCCTTGCTAAGAGTCCAAGGTGAGGTGCTTTGGGCTGGGGAAGAAAAAGGCAGGGGCATCGAAGAAGATCGGGTTGGAAAGAGGAGAGGCATTTGGACTTTGGGGTCATGTGGCAACATGAGCCAGCTTCAGTTAGGTCAAAGAAAAAACCAGTCACTTAGCTCCCTGACAAATTCCGGCTAAGAATTATCAGATGGTTTGTACAAGGTCAGAGACTAACCTTCACCATGCTCAAAAAAGATAAAACTTCTGAACATGGAGCCATGAACTTCTACACATGAAAATGTGGTTTTCCCTTGGCACCTACGAAACACCCCTGTAATTCATCCCAACTTCAAAATATTTGAGTGAGAATTGTGCATAACTACCTCCTAACTGGGGCTTAATCCATTCTGAGTGGTTGAATTGGATCCGTTATTACCTAGGCCCTGCCAACTGTAATCCATTTTGAGTGGGGATTAATCCATATTAAGCTCAGTTTTTTTTTTTTTAATTACAGATGGTATTAGAGCCATGGACTAACTGAAATATGTTGAATCTGGAAGGCTGCATTTGGTGGTCTGTCAACTCTCCTTAGGTGAGTTCATAGCTAAAATGCAAAGGGGTTATAAATGGGTGACAAATTGGTGGGATGGGTTTTTGAACGCATCAACACCCCCAAAGGAAAAGATTCTAACACACAACAAACATAAAACAAATAAACTACAACTCCCACTTCCCTATTCACAGAAGACCTATTCTCCTGATGCAATACCACTACCAATAACAAAACCAACCCAACATCTCGTAAAAACCAAAACAAATATCAGTTCCACTTCCCCATTTACAATACGGCAACTCACTTATCAGTTATCAAATCCAATCCGCCATTCATGCTGTTCCTCAATTACCTATGGTACATCAACCCCTCTATCACACTAATCATATTCAATCCACTATTCTTTCTGCTCCTCGATTACCTGAGGTCCTACAGTATATCAACCACTCTATTATTGAACCCATCACTTGTCAACCACTTAAGCTTTCCACATAAGCCTTCCTAAAAACTAACATCTACAAGTTTACCCTCACGAGTGACTTCCCCCCTCCCACCCCTCTCGAGCCATTCCTGGCTGATTGCCCCACCACCCCCCACCCCCCCTGCCCACCTCCGATTTCCCCATTCTTCCTCCGACCATGCATCTTCGACGTTACGGAGCTGATCACCCACATGTGCGGCTGATTGTAGCTCGTCGTGGCCGTTAGAGGTTGCTGCTCGTTGCTCCATGCTCGCAGCTCGCCGTTCGAGGTCTCGTTTCGTCTCTCGCAGCTCGTTGCACGCTACGCGTGCTCGCCGCCAGTGGTCAATCGTGGAGGTCACGATCATGGAGGATGGTCGCATGTTCATGGCGTGGGGTCGAAGTGAGTTCAAGGTGCGACGGTTGGTGCAAGGTCGCAGCTCGACAGTGGTCGGCGTGTTCAAGGTGGATGGCCATGAACAAGGTTTGGCTTGGCACTGTGGAGATCATCGTGTTGCTTCAGCAACGTTGGGATTGAGGTGCGTGAGGCTGAGCTCGTGCTATTGCTGCAGTCCTGCGGAGGAGTGCGGTGATTGTTAAGCGGCTGATGACTGCGGGCGGTGGTTGTTTCGTTTTGTTGGAGTTGTATGGCCATTTTTTTTTTTTTGGTGTAGTTCATTTTGTTTAGGGACCACGTGTGACCTAGTGCTTATCATAGTCAAGATTTCTGACGTGAGTCAGAGATCGATTTATTTGATTTTCTCGTTAACACGATTTTTGAGATTTTATCTCGTTGGTGCCTTGCCATATCAACGAGCGTGGGGTCACCCTCCTTTTGAGAGATCGTCCGATTCCTGATCTCGGGACACTTCTTTTTCTTTTTCCTTTATTTTTGTCTTGTTATTTTTGTGTTTTGGCCTTTCCCCGTTTTTACGGGTCGTAACCTCCCCTTGTCGAGGGTGTTAGGCCTTTTCTCTTCCTTCCCCGCTGGGGCACGTCCTCTTGTATCGGGTACTTCCCTTTTTTAATGGAATTTAATTCCCTAAAAAAAAAAAGATCAGTTGATTAAACAACTAGACATAGGGTTACTAATTGAACTGAATGATTTGAATTCGACTCGAATTCATTCGATCGTTTGAAAGAAAATGAACCAACGTGAACATTAAAACTAAGTTCAATAGCTTAACGAACTGAGCATGAACATAATACATATTCGTTCGATAAAAGTTTGAGTTCGAAAACATTATATATATATATATATATATATATATATATATATATATATATATATATATATCCAATTGTGATTCCATTAAAAAGAACCTCAACCCGTTCAAACTAATGTAGATTGATATAATTAATATTAGTACAAAAAAAACTATTCTAAATTTACAACCATTTAACTATTGGCACTTCTCCGGTTCAACCACTCAACTGGGCTACTTCTCCAATTCTCCCCACATTGGCTCACACAAATACTTGGACACATGTGACACAATTGCTAATTCACAATTGGCTCTCCCAGCACGCACTCTCACACAAATACGATCTTCTCCAGTTCAACTATCGATGCTCTCCCCATGCTATTTCCCCCCTTACTTTGGCCCAAGCAAAAGCTAGTGCTACTTCTCTAGGTCTCCTCTCAACGCTCTCGTCATTAGCCACCAGCCGAGTCGTTGAACCCTAGCGCAGCAATGCTACTTCTCCTCTCAAGGACCCTAATCCCATCGTTGGCACCGCAACTCGCAGGCTCGTCGCCCTCCAGACCCTCCCCTTAGCCCACTTCCTCCATCAGCGATTAAGCAGCTCCGTCCTCGTCGACGTTGTCCTAAAGGTAAGCTCCTCGCCTCCTCCTTTCTCCAATCCTCCCCCAGCCTCCTCCCCTCCCCTCCGCTTTGCCCTCTGACCACCAATGGTGACCACCATCCTCCCCTCCCCTCCACTCCAACCATCCTCCACCCCTCCGGAGTCGAGTCCTCCTCCAACTTGATCTACACCAACCAATGATCGCCCTCCACTCCTCTGGTCCTCCCCTAGGGCCCAAGCTTAGGACCCCAGCCCTACCTCCCTCCACCCTGCAGGCCTCCCCCAGCAGCAAGAAGATTGTAGGAGTGTTTACAAAGCCAATGGGTATGCTTCATTGAATCCCAATTTCGTTGGATGTGCTGAAGGGTCTTTACGGATCTGAGTGGCTTGAATCGTACGTAAAAGGAGATGGTTTTAGTCACAGCCATTGCCAAGGACTCTTCATCTGTTTCTTATGTGCTTTTGACTTGAAGAGCTTGTGTCACATATACTTCATTCGTTGACTTGAATTTTATGTGGCCATGTAAATCTTTAGATAATTCAACATTATAGGGAAACCTCTAAGGTTGTTTCTTTCAGGAAGTGGAAAGACGTACACAATGCAACCTCTGCCATTAAGAGCATCTCAGGATATTCTAAGGTTAATGCATTATGCATATCAGAACCAGGGATTTCAGCTATTTGTTAGTTTCTTTGAGATATATGGTGGGAAGCTCTATGATTTGCTAAATGATCGGAGGTCAGCATATCATGCTTAAATTCTGACTTGTCAATGACTAATATGATTGCAATATATGTAGCTGAATTTGTATTTTGCAGGAAGCTTTGTTTTGGTGAAGGTTGTTGGGGTTGCTGAATTCTAGTCTCATTAAAGCAAAATCTCATTACCAAACCTTTCACAAAAGCTGCTCTCTAAAGTCAGAATAATTGGTGTGCGTCGCAGTTTGGATTAAGGTTGCTCGGTTTTGTTGTTAAAAGGGGCAGCATTTCCTACCTCAGTGCCATTGGTTTAGGCTAAAATGTATAAGGTGGAATGTTCCTTTTTTCCCTTTTTTCTGACATATATTGGGTTCTTGAAGATATGCTGCATTGAGGCGTCGTCTTGTGGATCCTCATATTGTAAGGATGGAAACAAATCCAATGATCTTAGCATGCACAATCCACTTTCACAAAATCCAGGTATGTAGCCTTCCCCGTTTCTAGAAAAGTTAGAGTTGAATTCAAGTCTTTCATTGCTAAGTTTCTTAAGAAAACTTTGCCGTTCCTTCTCCGCCCCCCCCCCACACACACACAAATCTTTGTCTTGCTTCGCTCGATTGAGACCTTGCAAAAGGATCTCAAATGGGAGAACTCTAGGTCCATGTTGCCTAAAATTCAGCATGCACCCTAATGAAACGTGTTTTCATCTCTCAAAGTTTCAAATTGTAATCTCCATAGGCAGATTGGTGAAAGTTGTAGAATGAAACTATGGTTCATAATTCACTAGGAAGTGAAATGCTTCTGGTTATAGATTTGGTGAGTGGACCCTTGTATCCCATGCTTATTTTTCATCCTTTAGTCAATTTTGTAAAACAGCTGATAAACCTCCAAGTGCTTGGTGCCCCAAGAAATATATTTAGAAAATTCTGGAATTGATGATGTATTCTACAATCTATTTTCTGCGGCCATTGTCTGGTAGATAAACGGTTTCTTTGCCTTTGCAGATAGCCCATGGATGCGGTCCTTCCAGGATGCTGAAGTTGAAAAGATGGTCGACCTATCCAGGGCAAGGAAGCTATTTTCAAACTCCTGCATGCCAGGCCATACTGAGAAGAATACTGTTATTATGGTGTGTAAAAAATCCAGAATGTGGTTACAAGAAAGGCAAGTTATCAGGATATTGATTCTTGTGTCTCATCTTTCCATTTTCATAAGCATACTTGCTGGGGCATATAATCAGAAACATTAGAAGTTTCCTTTATTTTTGCTTGTGAAATGACTTGTCAATATCTCTTCTTCAAATACGTATCTGGGCAAAAAACATAGAAAAAGTTATCATTGTTTTCTGTGTCTTTTGGCTTTTCAGTGGGATCTCAATGATCATTATTTCCTTAAATGAAGAACTAACTTTTGATAGATTTTAGGCTCCATTTTTCGTACACTTGAGAAGCATTATTATTTTGACAGGTATGCATGAATTATTGGCTCCTCTGTTGCATGTACTTCATGTAGATCTGCAATGCCTCTCAGTTGCAAACAACATATCAGGAACATTTTGTTGATGGCACTTGTGGGATTCTTGAAAAATACATCGTTTTAGGTCGGAGATTTGTAAGTGGGGAAGATCATGTAAATGGACGAGATGAAAAGCATACTTTTCAGGAAGGCATAGAAAATAACAGTGGCTTGGGCAATGTCGACCGTGACACGTGGAACATAATATTGTCCAGTGAACCTTTTGGTGCAGAGGGTGAGGTAGGGGCTGTCTTATCTGAAAGGTTCCTAGAACATGACAGGTACTGCATGTTTGACTCATTAATGGGTGGGGCTCATGGAGTAGTTGCAATGGCAGATTTTTCTCTCCTTTCTCCACCATACCAAACCAAGAAGGAACATCATTTTTTTGGGCCATCAGAAAGGGAGAGATGACATATTGAGATTAAGATAGAGCATAAGGGGCAAAATGTCCTTTTTTTAGTGCTTTACATTAAAGATAATTATCGAATGAAGTGTTAATAACATACTGTTATCGGACATATTGTTGAACTTAATCGAATATATTCGTTCGAACAAAGTAAACGAACTAATAACGAACCGAACTCGAACATTCGATTTCGTAATCGAACCAAACTCGAACATTCGTAACCAAACATTTAACGAACTCAAACCAAACTCGAACATTGAATATTTTATCGAACTCGAATTCGAACATACCTTTGTTCAAGTTCGTTCGGTTTGATTAGCATCCATAGCTATACATGAATGCGTTGATCTTCTAGAATTTTACGAAGGTGGAAAACATGAATAAGGGTAGACCTTCCGAAAGAAGGAGAAAGAGATGACTAGAGCTGGCATTTGTAACACTGCCCCATCTTATCAAAGAAAAAGGGGAAAAAATTGCTCTTTCCTTTCCACCTTTGACTTTTGGCCTATGGAATCATCCTCATGTATCGAGTAAGCCTCTAGGTGAGACTTGAGAGAGTGAGAAAGGAGCTACAAGTTCACCCTTGTAAGCAAATGATTGGCTTGCATGGATGAATGGGCAGGTTTGTGGTGGTGGTGTCGGGGTGGTGTTGTGTGTGTACGCATGGGGGAGTGGTTACAAACTTTTGGGTCAAATGAGTTGTCCAACTCTGTTCCCAAACCCTGAGATTGTTCGAAGTCATACCAGTGGGTCCATCCCCGACTCCATGAAGATTTTTCTTCCATTCTTTTCCCTGAACCAGGAAGACAAGCAAGCCTATGTTTGATTAAACTCGACCAACTCATCTACAAGCAATTTACAAGTCTGGTGTCAATTAGCATCATGAAATCACCATCCAAGTTGAGTAACCCGGATTGAGATTGACCTAGATTCTAATACTTGGTCAAATTGTTCTCACTTCTAAAGCTTTCTATTACATATATCATTTGCCACAGTTTACTCCACGTGTGGCAGATATTTGTCCCCTTTATTTTGTCAATTAGGAATCTTTTATCCCTTTTGTCTTAAACTTGGAAAGGTCTCTATTCTGGTGTTGTTTAAGGTGATGCAATATATGTTTTTATAGCATTCAAGCTACATTTCTTGCAATAAAGTATCACTAAACGATTACTTTTGACTTGTGGGCATATAATATATTCAATTAGCAAAAAAACTTAGTAGTGCTTCAAAAAAATCAGCAGACAAAAAATAGTGGAAAAACTACCTGAGCTTCAGTTGCAGGAATGCCATCTTCGTACTCAACTGCACCATCATTAAGCATCTTGGGCATTGCTATTGCACCGCCAGGGAAATAAGGATTATAGTGCAGGCCTTCACGAATCTGAATTTCAAAAAGGAATGCTCCATGATAACAAATTACGAGTGAAAATACTTATAAAAATAATAGGTTATGCAGCAAAAAGTATATTGATTTAAGACAAGGTAAATATGAAGATATGTGAGTTGACTATCTCATATATTTTTTTAGATTCTCAGGATACCTAGTGCCAACCACTCTAAAGACAACTTCTTTCTAGCCTCTAGACAATGAGTGGGAGAGTGATTTTTTATTTTGCTCAGATTTTTTTTTTGAAAAGATGATTTCTTATTTTGCTCAAAATTAGGGACGGAAAGTTTCAGGTTCTTGAATTAAAGAAAAGGCTCGGTCAGAAGAGTGAGAGGCATGTCCAAACTGTATTCCATCCTTTGAGGGCTTCAATAACTTGAGGAAAAAATGAGAGATATTCAAAATAACAGTGTTCCAGAGTGTCAGTAACTTCAGGTTGCAACCTGCCTCAATAATTTTCTTGTCAAAAGGTCCCAGCATCAGTGACAAATTGTAGTTTGCATCACGGAATTTTGGCATACAAAAATCAGCTGTCTTTAGATGATTGATCATGCTGCTTATTTGTAAGGAATATCCCATAGCAATTATCCACTGGGGAAACATCCATGTCATGATGAAGATGGCCAAAGATTCAATTCCTAGTATTACATCCTCTCAAGAAAAAAAAAAATCCCAGTATGACATGTATTATTTAAGCTTCTAAAAGTTCGTGTGAAGAACAGCTTGGATATCTTGGAAAAAATAGTAAGAAAAGAATGAGCACAGGCATAAGGAATGCCACAAAAAACTGAACTTGTGAAAAGGGAAATTTAGGTCCATAAGGTCATCACTTATCCCCTTACAACATTTCTGATATTTCCTCCTCTGAATAGAAAAATCACTTTAAAAAGTTAAAAAGATAAATGAATCTCTGAAGATAAAGTGGGGCAAAGAATAATTTTTCCTTAAAGCATAATACCAATCCTAAACCTATCTTTCAAATGGTAATCATCTCATCTCTTTGTCATGCTCTTTTTGGCCAAGTTCAAAAAATAACATTAAAAGAGGCAGAACAAGCAACTGCACAGAAGGATCTTTGTGCACGCAGCCCACCATATTAATGACCATCCATATTCATAATGTGATTTACTACCTCAAATGAATTTATGTATCATGCTAATAATTGTTTGTTATGCATGAAGCTTGGCTAACAATAACCTCTTTTTATCTATTTTAAATTGCTCTTCAGCTTGACACCACAAGGTTCTTGGGAAAGGATGGAATATTTAATGTGGTGCTTCTAATGGAAGATAATATTCCAGCAACCCAGGCATACTGCTACAGATTCTCCTATACAGAGATAAAAACTTACCAAGACCCCAGCTGGAGGGTCACGGTAGCCAGTAAGAAGTGCAAAAACGTAATTCTGTCCATTGTGGCGTGCCTGGGAGAAAAACAAATAGTACTTAGTTGCATAAGGTGATTTATATTTTATACTGTAAAATATAAAATATCTAAAGCATGAAATATTAATTCCGAACGACAATTATAGAGAAACCTTGAAATAATTAGTTCAGAAAATGACCTTTGTGATTAAACTGAGATCAGGGGGGTATGCCCCTCCATTGGCAAATCTAGCTGCTTGCTCATTTGCATATGGCTGTGGAAAACGGTCACTCAACTTTCCAGGGCGAGTAAACATCTCTCCTTCGTCATTGGGTCCATCAGCAACCTCAATCTCAGCAGCCATATCCTTTGTCTCCTCTTCTGTGTATGCTACACCAACAAGATCTCGATATGAGATCAGTGACATTGAATGGCAAGAGGCACAAACTTGCTGATAAACTTGGTGTCCTCGGCGAATCCTGCCCATGAAGTTGTTTGAAGTTACCTAAATATTCAGGATACCATTCCACTTTCTACATTACAAATCTATATAGCTATATCTGTTGTATCACCATGACTAAAAAGCATATAAGATAATATGTGGTCTTTTCTGGAACAATCAAAGTTTAGACCATGTCATAAATGAAGACAACCCACATCACAAAAGTATGGAGTAATTTACATTTCAAGAAGCCACTAAAAAGCAAATCAGAACATTTCAAAAGAGTTCAAATAGCCCTCAGAACAGTAGGACATGATGTGAAGACAAATCATGGTAAAATTTGCTTGTTTTACCTTGCTATGTGGTGGCCTAAAGGAATTCTAGAGAGCAAAAAAGAAAAGCTAATATAGATGTTATGGATCTAAATCTTTTTTGCATATTTATGATGACTTTTTTAGAGATTAACTATTATCTGCTTTTATGCTTAGATATTGAAATGCATCAATTTTTCATCATAAAGGAGAGAGATACGTTATGACACTTTTTTTTTGCGGAAGGCTTTGAAGATGAAGCAAGGAGAGTATGGATTCTCTTGGAAATTTTTTGAGAGGCATCAAGGTTGCAGATTAACTTCTCTAAATCTATTTTTATTCCATTTTAGATGCCCACACAAGAGACCAGTGCTTGTAGCATGAATTTACATGCACCGGTGGGGTCCCTATCAATCTCTTATTTAGGATTACCACTATTTGATAAGTGGATATCTTTGCAAGATTGGAAGCCTTTGATTGAAAGATTGGAGAGAAGGCTATCAGGCTGGGCTTCTAAGGTCTTATCTAGGGGTGGAAGATTGGTTCTATTGAAGGCATCGTTAGCCTCAATACCCTCTTATTTTACTTCTATGTTACGATTACTATAGAATATTGAAAAAAAGATCTCTGCTTTGATAAGAGACTTTTTTTGGACTAACTTTGACTCAGTTGGGAAAGAAGTCAGGATGGTTGCTTGGGAGGATGTTTGCAAGCCATTTAGTGAAGAAGGAATGGGAGTTAGAGATCTGAGGAAGATGAATGACGGTCTTCTGACAAAATGGATTGCCAAATTTTTTGCGGTGCAAATAGGATTTGGTTGGGAGGGTTATAGAGACTTGCTATGGAGCCTCTAGGAGTTGGGACTTTTTGGACTCACCTCAGTTTGGGGTCTCATTTCCTTAAGGGTTTGTCGTTGGTGATGCCTAAGGTGCAAAATTTCTTCTCCCATGTGGTAAGCATGAGTGACTATCTTTTTTGGCTAGATGATTGGATGGGACAAGGAAAACTCAAGGATTGGTTCCCTAGATTATTTGCGTTGGCCATAGACCGGCAGGTGAAGGTCATTGATTATTGGGAGGGTTCTTGGAGTCCCACTTTTGTGGGAAACCCTTCTAATAAGAGGATTCAAGAACTCTAGTCGCTGTGGCAAGAGCTGGATGGTTACCAACCTGAGGGTGGCTTAGATGCTTTCATGTAGGATGGGGGTGAGTTCACTGTTAGGAAGGCATAAGGTAGATTGTGTAATGGAGGGGTGGTGATAGATGTTAATTTTCTGAGGGATTGCAAGCAAATTTGGTCAACTTCATGCTCCTTGAAGATAAAGATCTTTGTAGGGTTGCTTAGAAAAGGAAAGCTAATGACAAGAGTTTGAAGAGTTAGATAGGTAGTAGAGACAAAGTGTGTCTGATGTGCCATGTGGCGGATGAGGACATTGACCACTTGTTCATTGGTTGCCCATTTTCTGCATAGGTGTGGGGCATTTCCACTTTCCCTGGATAATGCACACTGGTCAAGTTGATTTTTGGAAATCCTTTAGGAGCGAGAATCTTGCCAGGAGACCAAACACTTCCAGGATAGAGAAAGAAAAGCCAGAGCACTTGGCTTGGAAGAAACAACTATTTTTAAAGGGTGGCATCCCTGCCTAGAAAATTATATTTCATGTATTTTTGCTCTAGTTAATTTTTGGGCAACTACTATGTAATTCTGGCCATTTTGCTTGACCTTTGATTAATATATTTGCTTGGTGGTTATCAATCGGACAAGCAGCTTTCTCCTTCAAAAAAAAAAAATCATATTCGGTTTTGAATTTGAGACATGAAAAGTTAACTTCAAGTCTAACTGACTCCCAGGCTTTCAAGCAAATGACACAGGTTCAATTCCCATTACCTGCTCATATCCCTTATTGTATTGAATCCTATGGATTCATATGCCTCCCCCAGGTTATTAGTCATAAAAAGGGCATCTGATAGTTACAAATTGATACAGACATGGAAAATCATCTCCCATGAGAGAAATACTTCCAAAAAAGGAAGCACTGTGGAAAGGAGATCAAGGCTTGTCAAGTGACAGTTATGGACACTGAGGAGTTATGATTCATACTTTGTGGTTAAAGCCAAATACAAGAGTCCAAACTGGTGAGGTCATTTCCTTGGAAGCGTTCTGGAAAGACTGGACATTTTCTTCCAGCCATCAAGATACATTTCTTTATGAAAGATGAATCTCAAATTGGTTGCGCCAGAATGAGATTTTTGTGGAAGAATGGTGATCTTGAATATAGAGGTTCCAAATTAATAGCCTTGGATAATGCCGGGAAAGCATTGGGTATAATGTCCCTTTTTCTCAAGGCGAAAAAATTGAAAAGGTGGTTGTAAAGAATTTATAATTCTTTTCTAAGAAGCATTTGTAGATGATGATGACTAATGAATTACTCTTGAAATAGCATTCTGTATTGAAGGGAGATACAAACACCTTTGGAAGGAAGACATTGAAACTTTGCTTCAGCACATCTTGACTGCAAAACAGAAATAATTATACCAAGGACACTCCACCTTGAGGAAGGGTGGCTTTAAGGATCAAGTCAAATACCTATGTATGAATGCACATCAGGATAAAATGAAGAGTTTGTCCTTTATCATGACAGATCAATTCACCTTAGATTGTTGGCCACCTTACGGTCTTGCTGACACCCTGGATGCCAAATGGCTGAAGCTTGGTATGACCCTCATAAAATTGTCTTCGGAACCCAAGACCTAATTTTTAGGTGATTTTTTTTCCTTGAAATGTAGAGGATTTTTAGGTGATTTGTAAATAAGTGCGCAGAAAAACTCCAAATAATAGAAGGGCTGTGTCCAGGCACTAAAATGATTATTAAAAGGCTTTAGGAAGTCCTGAATAAACATACCTACCTAACTCACATGAAAGATGATCAACTCTTTTTTTTTTTTTGATGGGCTAAAGACTGATTTAAGAATGTAAGGCATCACTAAAATAGTTGTATTTCACTATTTCTATATCAGTAGGGCGCAGTTTGATCAGGAAGCCAGAGACTGATAGCAACAAGTCAAGACAGGTCTCCTTGATACCAAATTGCTAGGGAGGACGAAAGCCACCCATTTTCAACTCCTTTTCACTATGAAAGGATGGATGAAGAGGCAACTAAATGTTAATTGGGTTGGGCACACCTCGACCTTACAAGAGTCTTTTTGGAGAAGCTTCACAGCTGGTGGCTTGCAGGTTGGTTCAGCCAGGTTCTGTACTATAATGAACGGAGAAAACATGCATTGTTTTCACGTGGCCTAATTTGTCCAGGAGGAGCAGTGTTCCATATTCTACAATGGGAAGCCTTCATAGAGGGTATGATGCAAAAGACTTCTTTGCTGCGGACACCACAACCTTTTGCAAAGGCAAGGCTAACTTACTTGTTTGTTATGAGTTCTCTTAGACATGATTGCATGAGAATAACTAGTTATATTCCTTTACCATTATTAAAAAAAAAGCTTCATTAATGCAGATGTTTCTCCCAAATTTCTAAGAGGAATGCTTAAGTTCCTACGGCATTACAACTCTTTTTTGATGGGAAAAAGGATGATTACATGAGCTTAGGGATCATCCAATTCATTAGAGAAATGGGGTAAAGCACAAGGATGGCTATTACAAAGGATTCCACAACCCCTTGATCCAAGTCGCTTTCCTACAAATGTTGTCAACAAAAGCCCTTTTTCCTCTAAAGATAACCCCATTTCTCTGCAACCCAAGCATACAGGATGGCAAAAGGGGCAAGCCCATTCCCACTCTGTCCTGAAAGCTCCACTTCTCAAGCAATTCCAAAAGGCCACCAATGAAGAGTATTGTCAAGTAACATCCAGAGTCCAAACACCTTTAAACCTCCAAAGCAAAGGAGCAAGAAAGGAATAAATATTTTATGTCCTCCTGTGCTTCCCCACACAAGTAGCATCCTCAGTAGGTTTAATGTTCCATCTACAGAACTTTGTCATTAGCCTCTTTCTAAACACCTGCCAAGTGGGAATCTTTAGTTTCAAAGGCATTTTAGCCTGCCAAATCAATCCAATGTCTCTAAAGGCAACAATAAGTGTTTGCAGGCCAATTTAATAGTGAAAGCTCCCCCTTCCCATCACCAACAATCATGCACCCCTGGCAACATCAAATGTAGGATAGCTCCATCTGAAGACTCAAGAAATCCTCTACTCTCTGATCTGATAACCTTCCCACAAGCTAAGGGGGTCCAATATCCCACTGTTGATTTCAGTAATCTACCACCTTTGCCAACAAGGTAAAGGCCAAAGCAAGCTATCAGAAAAGTCTATCAGCTAGAACACTGCATCAATCAATTGTCAAGCAAAAAATTGAAAGTAGCTCTGTAACAGAGATCTGCAAAGAAGTGCCTCACCAATGGCAAACTCCCACAATCTCCTTTCAAAAAATCCAATTTCCTTCCATAACATGCCTCCATAGCTGCAGAAAAAAAAAATCCATCTCCCATCCCACTAGCATCCAACTAATGACAAAATCAGCTTGTGAAATGTCTTTCTTGCCGCATAAATACCCCTAGGGTTATGCCTACGGAGACCTGATTGGCAAAATCAATATTGTTGGCTTATGCCCTCAACCTTCTTTTCCTCTTATCACTTGTTCCCCTTCCTCTTTTCCTTCATTCTTAAGCTTTGCCACTTTCTTTTCCCCACCATTTTAAAAACCTCTCCACCACTTTGTTTTGAGAGCTCTCCTTATTTTCCCCAACGGCGTCTTGTGATGCCACCCGTAAGCTATTAGACATGTTTAGCAAATAGTTCCTTTCCCAAAAGCTTTTTTCTTTTTTTTTCCAATACAGTTTTTCCCATAAGCATATTAACACAAGAGGTCCAAACCATGTCCTACTTAATTCCTTTTGAGGTCAAATTAACCAACTATATTGGTTCTACTCGAGCCAAGCTAACAGAGTGGCTAGAATTACTAATATTTCTTCTTCCCTTTTCTTTTTGGTAATCTTTTCAGAAGAAGGCATCATAACTACAGCCACTATAATTGAGTTAGTTGCTATCTAGCCACTTGAGAGTTAAGTTGTCCCAGTTTTGTTTCCTTTGAAAGGTAAAAGGATGAATACCCAAGGTCAGGAGTCATCAATATTACATCATTCAAGGGATTCTGGAAGATTTCCCTCCAGGCTGAGACCAAAACCAGGCTGCATCCCCTTAAAAAGGATACAAGTTCTTTCCAGCCATATAGACCTAAGTTTACTCCAGATGAGATAAAATTATTCACTTTCACCTTTTTTTAAGCTTTTCCCGATAAATCTTCCCATCCTAAGGGTAGAAATTGCATCCATTTCCTAAAAAGAAGGATTCTCAATACTAGAGACATCCACATCTATCTTGCTTTCATCAATCCTGGCTCAAAAAAGTTAGAACTGAAGCTACATTAAAAGATGACTACTCAGATAAGAAGGATGGAGTTTTTCTTCCTTTTTTTTTTTTGAAAGGGAGAAGGATGGGAATTGGATCCTAGAATAGCATTTTCCCCCTTTTTTTGTGTGTTTTCTTTTTATGGTGTGTGTGGGCCGGGGGGGTTTGGGTGGTGTTGTTTGTGGGGGTGGAAGAGAGAGTCCAAGCTTTGAAAAGGCAAAATAATAGTATTTAAAGGTAATATAAAGCCAGGAGGGGACTTGTTTCCTAACTTTGATGATAAAATAATAGTATGTGTTAATATCGATGGTCATCCATGTTTACATACTGAAGCACATATAAAGTAAAGAAAATCAACAATCCATTGTTACATCCTAGTCTCAATCAACCACAAATTGATGCATAATAGGCACGTCTATGTCAGGCAAGAGGGGGGCACTGAGCTGATGCATTTGTTATTGCATAAACAATCAGATTTGGGACAAATCATGGGTCTTATTTAAACAAAACCAATAGAAAATGATGCTGATTTTTCCATTTTTTGGATGTTCTTTAGATATTTTTGTACCAATAGATGGTCTTCTTTGTTGGGGGTAGGAATCAGAGGTTGTTTTTGTAATTGACTAGAGACACTTCCCTTTCTTTTTTTTTTGTGCCATTCAGGCAAAGCAGGTGTACTTTATTAAAATGGTTCTCACATGTTTAACTCCATAAGATTAGATATGCTTCTATATACATAAGGCTATCACAAATATTCACGTTCGGTTCAAATTCAATTCATGAATAAACAAACCAAACCTGAGCAAAGTTTTAGGCTCGTGGCGATAAATGAATTGAACCTGAGCAAGGTAGGTTCACTTAGATTCGGTTCATTAAAGGTTCAATAATTGAGTATGTGTGTGTGTACACACGCACGTGTATGCATGTGAATATAAAGTATTGGTACGTAAAATTTCCAAAAATAGTGAGAAGTCCCTTTCCCTGCCCCCCAAACCAAGTATCGAATTTTCATTTTTCACCTACGAAATAGAAAAAAATCCATCTAATTTATTCTAATCCCACGGTGCCACTCTTGAGTCCCCCCTTCCCCCCAAGTCATCACTCATAAGTGGAATGTGAAACTTGTAGATTAGTTAGTGGCTTTTAATCTTGGAGTTCATTTTATATGATTATTAATGAAATTCTTAAACAACTTTAAACAAAATTGAACCTAGACAAGGTTAGTTCGCTTAAGTTCGGTTCAAGTTCGATTCACAAAATAAACGAACCAAACAGAACCTGAACAAGATAATCTTGCTCGAGTTCAACTCGTTTACACCCCTATATATAAATACAACATATGTTGGCAATGCTTTCTATGTTTAGATAAAGGTACCGCTCATGAAGATCCAAAAAGTAAGACAAGTAATGTCTTAAGCTTGGGAGAAAATTTCTGACCTCTTTTATTTATTCCATTGATAGAAAAATACAATAACTGTTCCGTATGGTTGTTTTAATGCAGACGACTATTTTGTGTGTAAACATTTCCTTTTGAGAGCTTTATGTGAAGACTTACGATGCATGATCATAGGAACTAAGAATGCCTTCATGAGGCCATGGATAGCTGGGGCAAGCTAAGCCATGCTCTGCTTCATCAGCAGATGCTAATGTTCCATAACTCAAAATACCAGAAATACCAGCTCCAAGGAGTGCAAACACTCTTAGAGGCTTGACACCAGCAGAATCAAATCCTTCAGAATTCTGCTTCTGCACAGAAGATGATAGAATTGGTGCAGCCTGCACATTAAGATGCAGCTTCCATGAGCAACCTTCAAAAGATGCTTCCATGAATCACCACAATTCCAAAAAGAAAGAAAGAAATCCATAGTAATATATTTTCAAAAAAATCCCAAGTACATTTTCATGTCTATTCGTCACAACTGCTTATAAAAGCACATGCTAATATAAGCATATTAGCACATCCTTCCAAAACTGACAGGAATGCATTGTGCAAGCAATAAGAAATATCTCAGAATCTGACATCTCAATGTGAAACTACGACATAGAATCAGAAAAAAAAAAGTCCATTTATATAATGATCAGCAAAATCTAATATCTGACCAAGACTCTGCAAGAAGTCACAGAACAAATATTCACATTTTGTTGCATATTCACAGGACTGAAAAAATATTCTGACAAACTGTCACGATAGATTCCATAGATATTATGATCATAGTCATTGCCCATGGACATTAAGTAGCAAAAATGTTCAATTCTAACTATGCATGGCAGGACATGAAAATAATAAAGTGAACACTGCATATTAAGTACATATGAGAGTGCCCTAATGACGAAAAAATGGTTATATACTGATTTCTGGTCTATCATGCCAGGCAAGTAGGAAGGAAATATATCAATGAGAAACTACAACCACAGAGATAGAAAATTTACACGGTTCACAAATACAGCCTACTAACTGGAACTATTACATCCTCCTCATGTTATATTGGATGCCTTTGATCTGCACAAACTTACAACCTATGGAATAAAGAGATGTTAAAAGCTATTTGGCTCTTTGATTTTATTGAATGATCCTCAACAATCCTTTATCTTGTGGCTTGAGAAGATGGTTACAAGGGCTTGCATGTTGGCCATTCTTGCCCTAACATCACATGGTGCCTATTATTTGAACCACATATCCACCGCATGCTTAAAAAAGGTCTACTTGGGGTATGGGTGTCATTATGACAGCACTTCACAGAAATGGTCTGGATTAGAACATTCAGCAAAAATGGTGAGAAGAACCACAAATTTCAGGAGAGAGATCTAAAGTATGGAGCCAAAAGTCCCTAGGCTTGCTCAGCAAACCTTTGAGTGGAAGAAAGTGAAATTTACTTCTAGAGATTTGGAGTATGTCCAGACCTTTGCAGGGGTCATTTTCAAGGTTACAGAGCCATGGCAAGCCAAAACTCCTATGATATCTTTATAGGTGGAGAAGGGCAGTGGAGGCCCAAACTTAGGAGATGCCTGATGATCTGAAGCTTTTTGGTTATCTTTCTTGGTCCTTTTTCTGTTTTTGAGAAGACAATTTCAAAGTTTAACATATGATAACCATTGTTGCATTGCTAGGAAGGCCTTCATCACCCAAATTCGACAAGGCTGTAACCCTATAACCATTGAGAAAGATTGTTGAACATTGAAAAATCAAAGGCAAGCTCGTCCCATCTCCAAGCACCAGCTATTCCATGAAGTTGCTATGAATTTATTCCATGCCACTTCCCATTTGGGTTAAGGCCGCTAATTCACAGGTTAAATAATTCCACCGCAGATGCTAGGTCGACCTATCCTACCCATTTATCCTAGCAAAGCTGAAAACACTAATATTTTTACGTGCATATTACCATTGCCACAAACAAATAAAAATTGGCAAAGCAACTCCAACTCAGTTCACCTTCCACCAACAAGCCCACCCAGCCGAAATAATGCAGCATAATCCTTTTCCCTCCAAGCAGTTCCTTTACGGCTCTAATCAAACTGCATCGCTACAAATCCAAAACACTGCCAACGAACATTCAACCAACATCGCTGGAGGACTCCCAATCACGAACACAACATCCTAAATCCTTGCCCTAATGGCTCCAACAACGACTGCAATAACATTACAAAAAACAACAACAGCTCCAATCGACAAAAGAGCGAATCTTTTGCCCCTATTCTTCCAAACCTAACCTACAACTGAAGGAATTGAACATCGTTTGATTTCCACCAGAGACTACGTCCAGATCGAACAACGGGAAACGGATTGGAAACAAAAAGGAACGAGATCGAGAAGGAGAGGAGGGCGATACATGGGGCTGAGATCGGAGATTGCTCCTAAGGATCCGCTGGATCGCACGCCCGGCAGCGGCCATCGCGAGAGAGAGAACGACTGCTGGGGGGTCACTTTGGTGCTGGAGTGTGGAGAAGATCTCTCTCTCTCTCTACTTGTGGTTTGGGATTAGGGTTTCGGAAGGCTACTCCGCAGTTGTGGGATCGAGGTGGCTCGATCGCGATCCAGACACGTGGTCGCCCTTCGCCCTCACTTGCTCACTCGCTCCGGGTCCGGGCCTATTTGCGGTTTGCGTCAAACCTCTTTGCGGTTCGCCACAGGCTCGGATTTTTTTTTTTTTAAGTAATGACCAATTTATTACTCGGAAAAGGATGACCGACCCAAAATAAAATACATGGGGTTTTTCATAAGTATAAAATTAAGATAGAATCATGAGCCTAGATATTGCTCACTAAAGCTTTGGTGAAGAGAGAAGAGTATCCATGGTGCTTATGATTTTTTTTTTTTTTTCAGGTGTGTCAAGTAAAATTAGTAAGTATCCTCTAAAATAATGGAACACCAATGAACAAGAAGTCATTAAAGAGGGTAAATAGCATTTCATTCAAGGAGAATCGTGTAGCCAACATACACTGTACTCTTGAGGAATAGAGACATTGCAGGAAAATATGAGTATTTGATTCTATTAAATTGTTGCAGAGAATGTAATTGGGATTAGAATGGATCCTCCAAGTTGATAATCTATCCGTTGTGAGTAGCCTGCCCCTTCTAGCGAGCCTTAGACAGTAGCTTCACTTGGGAAAGGTGGAGCTCTCCCAAAATGCCTTCCAAATATCCTTCGATGTGCCTTTTTTGACGCAATAGATTCCAAACCTCCAAAGGAGCAAAATCCCCATTGGGAAGAAGGGGTCATTTTCAGTTTCTTGTTGGTGGAAGAGAAGGAGAATATGCTCTTTAATTTCTAGCAATGCATGCCAGATGTTGGAATCCGTCAGACCCTTGCTCACATTCTTGAAATCACCATACCTGCCCCTGATCCAAGTAGCCCAAATTGAGTGCCCCTGCGATGTAAGTATACGTATCATCTTCGTGAAGGCAAGAACTTGAAGTTCCTCAAAATCGCAAAATTCGAGTCTCCCTTCCTCTTTGTTAGTAGCACAAGAAGGGGGGTTGAATTGTGAAATAATTAAGTAAAGAATTCACAAACAATCGTAACAAGAACATAGGTATTTAGAGAGGAAACCCTTGCGGGAAAAACCTCTACCTAGATTTCCCAATGTAGGATTTTACCTCCAATTCAATGGGAATCATTAAACCACACCACTAATATGAGGGTGGTATTCCTCAAAATAATTCCCCTCTCTTGGACAACCCCCAAGGAGAGTTTTGCCCTTCTATTAAGAGGAAACGGGAAACCTACATCTCGGACACCCAAATAAACTATCAAAACAAAATAAAGTAAACAATATTAAGAGCCTTGAAAGATATATAATATAAAGTAGGCTAAGAAACTCCTTTTGCAAACCTATGTGATGCAGAAAATCAGAGTGGGAGTGATGTTGCTCTCAAGAATCTCTAAGAACAAAAGAGTACAATGGAGCACACTAGTTTTTGAAAGCCTAGAATAGGTTAATAGAAAGTATTTAGCACTATAATATATTTTTTCTATATGTATAGGTTTAAAGCAACCCTTGGTGGGCATATATAGGTGTAGGAGGTCAGATTTAAGCCTAGGTAGTCGTTGGAATTTGAATTGGAATGGAATAAATTAAGGTAGAACGGCTATAAAACAATTACTCAAAGTCTAACTGGATTAGACGTCTGAAAAGGAAATATAGACGTCTGAAGAGATCATTTTAGACGTCTCAGAATAAAGCCGGACACCTGAAAAACTTCTGTAAGAAAGTAGTCGTTACTTGATTTCTCAATATTGGGTACAAGGACGTCTGAACAAAAAGATAGACATCTGAACAGATAGTTTCAGACGTCTGAAAATAAAACAGGACGTCTAAAAAAGCCTCATTGTCAAAGTGATCATTCCTGGAAAGAGATTAGATCCAAACAGGGATCTAGAGACAATTGATCAGATGTCTGGACAAAAGTGTGGACATCTTAAAAAGAATCATTAGACGTCTGAATAAATGCAAAGACATCTAATGGCCTACAACATTCCAAAATCAATGTGTAACGAATATAATCAATTGCGGTCAATTTGATCATTGGATAGAAAATGAACGTTGGTCATTTCCAGATGTCTTTAGAAGACAGAAGACGTCTGAAAGAGAAGAAAAATTATGACCGTTGTTTAGTTGAGTTAAAGAGATATCAAAAGCTCAAAGAGGCGTCTGAAAGACAATACTAGACATCTGAAGAAGATAACGTACGTCTGAAAAACCTAGATGACAGTGGTCAAGAATTCTGGATAAGAATCTAAGTTCTAGATAAAAGCATAGATGTGTGATAAAATATCTCAGACGTCTAACCAAGCAGACTCAGACGTCTGAAGGAATCATAGAACATCTGAAAAATCAATCAGAAATAAGGTCTTGTGTGCTGAATTAAAAGAATGAGAATAGGAAGGTTCTAAAGGTATCCTAAGGATAATTCAAGGCTCATTTACTTTGTAAAAATGAAAAGAAACAAAACTAATCTAACTACATTTCCTTCTATCTCCTCATCTCCTCGATGCTCATCTCCTCATTTCCTTAATCTTAAGCTTTCATCAAGCTCCATCCAACCCTAAGCTTCAAATATTCATCTCCAAATACAATGTTAAATATAATATGTTTTGTTACCATCAAAATTAATGATCGTGATGTTTTATCACCAACACTCTTTAGGTTTGCAAATGTCAACTCAATAAAGAAGTGGGGGTTATTGCATCCTATAAACAAGTTATTTGAGAACTATTACTCGATGACCAAACAAGTTCTAAGTTTGATTAGGGTGATAAGGTGATTCTCTTTGGTGGAAAGATGTTTATCCATTAGATTCTTCTTTTAATTCACATTGAATCTATGTATTTTTCTATCAATTTATCCATCTATTTGCGATTTTCAAACCACTAGAATGTGTATCTAGATGATCTATTGTGATTCTCCATCGAAACTTGTTGATTGCAACAATATGTCGTGCTTCAAATTCTTTTTTGAGTGGAATTGAATTTTGAGTTTTTTGACATTTCATTCCATAATCTAATATGAATTAAATTGTTAGCAGAAATGTTTATTTTTACTTAATGAGTCAATTTTCATTTAAAAAGAAAGCATTATTTGAATTTTTTAAGATTAACATTTCAATAAGGCTCTATAAGATTAAGATCATGGATATAGAAAGAAGTAATGAAATCAATAGTAAGGTCTTCATAGCATCACATTTGAGTGCTTGGAAATACCTAATGGAATTTGTAATACATGTGATTTTACTTATCATTAACCTTGTTAATGTTGTGTGGATGATTACTTTTAAAGAGTGAAGGAAAATGGATTGAGTATGTAAAGTCAAATGATGAGAAGAAATGGCAATTTGAATAAAAGAAGAGTCAACTTTTATTGTTTCAGTGTTATCAAGGAGGAATTTGGTTGACTATAAAAGATGACTGAATATTTTGAATAAATTGAATTAAGATAGAGTTTAAGTTTATTTGACAAGATGCAAAGATTAGAAAGGATGATAATGCAAAAGAAAATGTAAAAAATAATTATACAAGATGGTTTCTTCAATTCAAGCTTCAACTAGTCTCATGGACTTAAATGGAGAAGCTAAGGAGTTAATTTTTATTTTTTTTCTATAACTATTGTGAAAAACCATTAGCACCTCTCACACTTATTACATTTCTTAGGAATTGCACATTAAAAATAGTTAGAAAATATCTGGGGATAATCTAGAAGGTTGTTTACCAAGTTAGAGACACTCCTTAACAAAAAGAAATAAGTTTAAAAAATTTTAACATTCAAATAGTATCTTAATAAATTAATTTTTGCTGTAAGTAGTAAATTAATAGATTGAAACTACAGTGTTAATTGATTAACACACCAACAGAAAATCCTATTAGTCGGTTAATCGATTAATTTATCTTTTTCAAGCCTTGCGTAGTTCTATGGATTGGAAAATTAAACGATTAAAATTTCCTTCACCAAACGATTAATTTTTGTAACAATGCCTTTATGCTAACATGTTCTCGTTGAGTTTTAGAAATGCGTCGTAATATAGTAACGAAAATGAGTCAACATTTAAATTTATAATCTTGAAAAATGTGAGTTCTGAGGTCGTTCGCAGGGAGTAAAATAATTGCAATTCAACCACTAATTAATGGTAGAAATGACTACAATAATTTGATTCACAAGAAATAATATGCAAGGAATACTCCTTTTATATAGATAAGAAACTTAGAGTTCCAAAGAGCCAAAAATAAGAGAACATAAGGCTAAAAAAATTGGCTTACAAGTTAATTAACACATTAAGCCTTCTCAATTCCAACTTAAGCTCGATTAAATCAGCCAAATCAGATGTCAAAGGTGAAGCCACGGACATCTTAAATAGCATGCCAAAGACTCTTCATGAATTAAAGCCAAAATTTCCCACTCTCATTCACAGATCCCAATGCACTAAAATGCTTCACACGCACGCGTATGTGCATACGCATGTGTAAGCATGTATATATGTGATGGATGCTAGGGACCTGACCCTTGTTCTAAGGCAAACTTATAAGGAACAAAATTCCTTATATATAAAATTTAAATTAAAATGTAACGAGGTGGGACTTTTGTGTCTTGCTCATTCCTTCGTTCTTCAGTAGGAAAGAAAATGTGGAAGATTTGCTTGTACGATTAGAGCTTCGATCACTGTTGGATCTTTGATCCAAGGGCATAGATGAACTCTTGGTACCATGTCGCATCAAGAGGGGACCTTCATGTTGAGCTTCAACGGTCGAATGGAGTTCTCAAACGGCGGGGATGGTGTGGGCATGGTGAGCCTATCACAAAAATATAGGCATAAAACCCTAATTAAAATGCTCAAAATCTGCTATATGAAGAAAGTGATGGTAACACCATCAGTCATCATAACTAACTTGAATTAGTGGAAATCCAATGATAAGTGCTCCTAAATGACAGCCTGAAGGTCACAATTCTATACTAAACTGTTCCGAGGAGAGGACAGAAAAACAAGGTTAATTCTGTTGTTTTACCATTCCACCATTAATGTAAATTAATCAAGGGGTCAATTTATGGTCAAATAAGCTCGAAAGACTAAAAAGTGGGCTCACATGGACTGAATTGAGGTTTCACTCATTTCGAGAATTAAAATATCATTAAAAACCCTAATATCAGTTGCACTTAAATTGAAAGGGTTCTGGTTGAGATAAATTCAATATAAACCTTCTAAAATTCATTTAAAAATATTCTAAAAGGTTTGGTACCTTCACTTTGACCATTTGAGCCCATTTTGACTGAGAACAAATATTCAGACGGGAATTTACCCTAATTTATGCTTCTGTGCAATTTACCCAGTCAAACGTGGTCAAAATTCAAATCCAAGTTCACCACTAGATTCCTTGGGTTCGAATTAGGTTAACACCAAAATTTGACTTCAGTCAAAGTCCATCTTGACCTAGTTTGCATTTTGAGCCCTAAAAACTCTATTTTTCACACTTAGACCCCTAACTTTCAAGTTTCATTACAAACACACTCCTACGTTCTCGTCATCTTCACAAAAATACCCCTACCTCCATTTTTGTCTGAACAGAATCCCACACCCGAACCCGCCAACCTTTGATTGGAGATTTCTCCTCCAATCTAAGGTGGAATCTCTTTAAACTTGGAGAGATTACTCCAAAGAAGATCCTCTACTGATTAAGCCATCTCATGAGAGATGAGATTGACCCAAGACCTCTGATGACCTCAAGATTTTTAGCGATTTTTGTTCGCGAGTAATTCTTGCGTAATCCTTGAATTTGAGGTCCAATTCAACATCTATATAAACTCCCCCATCTCGCAGCGTGCTCCTCAGCCAAGAATCGATCAGAATTCCTCCTCTTCCTCCTCCGGCCAACTTCTTCTTTGGCTTCGATGAGCCCCTCCACCTCCTTCATCTGGCCAACCAACCACCAAATTGGGTGGCCTACATCCTTTCTCACCTCCTAGCGATTGTCGCCAGCCAAAGCACGACCGTTCTCGACCTCTTCTTCCTTGTCGATACCTCCACCAGACTTCATCATCGTCCTCGCGTCTGGCTAGCCAACGTCGAATGCATCTCACCTCCTAAAGCCCCCCTAAGCACCCTAAAGTCTCCCTCTCCTTGTCTAGACTCTTTCTAAGCCCTTAGAATTAAGTTTCATCCACTGCCACCACCCTCTCCCACTACATCTTCTCCACGTTCGCTGAGAGCTCCGACGAGCTCGTGTTGGCACTACACACATGCAAACAACATGTCACAACCACCCACATCTTCCTCTCCTTCCACTGATCAAAAGCCCCAACATTATTGGGACTTTTGATCATGCATTCGCCCTACCGAACACACCCACCACCAGACACCTCTACCGACATCGTTCAACCACCACACACCACAAAATGCTTCATCACCACCACCATCTTCCTTAGACCTAGGTGAAGCTTCTGGACGTATTAATTGGGGCAATTAACTCGTGTTTTGGATTTTAGGTGTTTGCGGATCTCCGCCATGTATTGCCTCTGCCTACAACCGTTTGGTCATCATTGTCACCACTACCACCTCTAGTAGCCACGGAATCATTCCACGAAGCTGCCCAGGGCTTTGATTGAAGGACGAAGCCACCAGCAGCTACAATCAAAGAATGAACACTCCTACAGCACACGCGAATTGCAGCAGCCAATGTTAAGACCTATTCTGTCCCAAGCCTTTTAAGACGTCTGGATTGTCGGTTAGGCATCTGGACACCTTCCCAGACGTCTAGAAATCAAAATTTTTAGGTACGAGCTTGCATCTGCGCGCGGGCTGCGTGCAGACAGTACCTTCTCTTTTTCCTTCCCTTCTCTCTCTCCCCACCTCCAGCAAACCCTAACCCACCAACCTTATAAACCCCTTCCCCTTCTCTCGTTCTCCCCACACCAGCCACTTTCCTCTCTTCTCCAGTCCAGAGAGAGCCAGCGCGAGCAAGTGAGCGCGAGAGCGACTATGAGGAGCAACGTGAGGAGAAGAGGAGTTATGCTCGCGAGCTCGTGTGGGAGCACACCGGAGGGCACACTGCCGGAGCGGTGCGTGCGGGAGGATGAGTGTGTCGGGGAAGTCATCCCCGACACTTTTGCAGCCGGAGCTACAGGCGAGGAGGCGAGCCGCGGTCGCGCGCGGCGGGAGCGAGCGCGAGCAGGTTCTGGTTCTAGGTTTTTCCCAGAATCAGACATCTAGAGTGATGTCCAGACGACGGTGTGGACGTCGGGAGGCGGTTCCAGACGTTTGAAGAGAGGTCTTTGCGAAGGTACATTCCCTTTGGGGATACAGCCATGCAGGCCACTCCGTTGCTACCCTTCGCATGGTTTTTTTGAGAAGATTTGGTTGTCGGGTGCAGGATTTGCTTCGGGAAGGCGCGGGACACGCCCTCCCATGCATTTCAGACGTCTAGGCAGTTTACTCGATGACTGGAAGCGTTTCTAGATGTCCAGAGAGGAGGTCGGACGATTGGAGCTGGGTCTAGATGGTCCAGAAGAGTTCCTGGACATCTGGGGTGGACGTAGAGCTTGAGGTGCATTTTTGGACACTTTTAAGACGTCTGGAAGTTGTTCTAGACGTCTGATTTGAGTCAGTAGCCCTGTTTTTGACCCGTTTAGGGTCCGTTTGTGGTCCGTTTTACGCAAATAAGATACCGATGTTTTCCTTGTGAGTTCCTCTACTTGTTAGAAGGATTTCTATACTATTTTGATTGTTCTCTTATGATTGTTTCTTGTTATAGGACTTCATTCCGTTGCGGGTTTGGGGCTTGCTGAGACACGTGAGTTTGCCGTTCGAGCCCCCAATCCTCCTGGGTTAACTGGCAGAGTGGCTTCCCCTAAATTTAATTATGAACCTGAATGCATGTGTGGAATGAATGAGTAGAACATAGGATGTGGCATGAATCCTAGGATGAGAAACAATTAAACTATCTGTATGCGTGTTTTGCAGTCTTGAATGAGTAGATAGAAAACAACTGCCTATTAATGAACAAGAGCTGCCTGTGAAATATGAATTAACTGTGCTAGTGAAAGAGTTGCATGTAACCTTACGTGTTGTATACATTAAATACTAGAATATGAGCTGCATGTGTATAACCTGTGAATGGAAACGGGAATAATAGAAATACGAGCTACACATATATAACCTGAGAATGGAAATGTGAATGATGAAACCCGGTACGGAATGGCATGAGAAATATGAGCATGAACCTTACGGGGAAATTAGGAGTAGAGCTCTTAGAAATATATGGAATGGATCTGGAAATGTGACGGGAAGTGTGCTAGCCCTTGAGTATGTGGCACCAAGGGGAGCGCATGTTCCCTCTTAGTGTAGAGGGGAGCTTGCCCCCTTCGGGTTAAGACCCGGAGTGGGTTTGGCCACTTTACACCGACTTCGTGGCCCTCGCGTACACTGTACCAGGGAGAGTTACTAGTGTAGGGAGAGAGCTAGCCACCCCACGGGGCTCGGGGTTCAGCTAGCCAGCCTACATCAACTTGTTAGGCCCACTAGGCAAACCAGAGTAGTCAGGCGAGGGTGCGTGGACTGTGGAGGGGGGAAACCCCTGTTACTGAGAGGGTTAGGTCCTATACTGTTCCATGTTGTACTTGGGCGCACCTGTTAATAGAAATGACTGACCGCATGCTAGTGCGGGGTAGCTACCCGTACGCTTATCGCACGTGCCGTAGTCACCATTACGTCTATCCATGACCTTGGGATGGTTGACTGGGTGTAGGACCACCACAGGGGACTCTTCCGGCCAGGAGAGCACCACGTGCGACTTCTACTCTTCGGAAAAGATTGCAATCAAGATCGTTCCCACGAGGAACATTCGAGATCAAGAAAGAGATCTGATAAATAAACCAATGGGTGAAAAGGAATAATTTGTGAAATAAAATAATTGGAATAAACAGCTACCTGAGCACCTTTTCTACTTTAGTTAGTTGGTTGCCACTTTACTCAGCGTTCGCTGACGTTGTGTACCCATAACCCCTTTTCAGATCTAGGTGTTGAGCAGCCCGAGTTTACGGCTGCAGAGGGTGCTGGGTCTAGTAGAGCCCAGTAGCAGTAGTTTCTTTTACTGTACCTTTTTGTAGTAGTGAGTTCTGACTCCTGTACTTTACATTCTATACTTGCACTTTTCTGTACCTTTATGTTCCTATACCTTGTTACTGTTCTATTGTTGTGGTGGTGATATGTACTATAGCAGTTTTTACTTTCTTTATTGCTGTACTCTTTTACTGTTAGTTGCTTAGCATAGTGAATGTGGTTTACTTTCCTGCTTTTTGGTTGTTTCTCGTTGGACGACTGGGTCTTGGGATCAGTCGAGTCGGTCCGATCTCGTATCCTGTAGGGATTCGGGAACTGGGTTGTAACAGCCAACATAGTCCCACATTGTTAAATTTAATTTGGATTTTGATATATAACAGTTTCGGTGTGTTAGCTGCTTACTTTAAGTCACGGGGTGAGGTTCCTCACTCACTCATGCCACTCCTTGCCCACCACCCACACCTAGGCAGGCCTAGACCCTGGATCCGATTACCTGATTACCACTGACCTATTTCTGAACAGAGAGAGAGGGGGGAATTTCTGAGGGAAGGAGGGGGGATTTGCACTATGCTGCCTTGGGAATCACGCCTACGCTTAATAAAATTTTATAAGTTGTTTGGTTTGACACTTAAGCTATCTGTGGCTTCATTGAGACGTTTGGTTGTGACTTTGTTTGAAGAATCTGACTACAGTTGCCATTGAGATATGAGTTGGGAATTGTGTTAAGTGTTAGAGGGGCTTAATTGGTGGTTTCAACCATGATGAGAACCTCGTCATAAATCCTAAACTAGCACCATCTAACCCAGATTTGCAAGAAAAAACTCCTACATAACTATAGAAAGGCTTGACTCAGAGAAATTCTGAGTTTGTGAAGAAAACAGGAACTAAGGGGTAAAAATGCAATTTCACCAACTCAATCTGAAAAAAAGGTAACTCAGGGTCCAAACATAGGTCAAACTAACCTAATAAGAAGAAAAGTGGGATGAGTTGATCCAATAAGGGCTACAGCAACTCTAAGGAATTAAATGACATCCTATAACCCTAAAAACAAACCCACTTCAATTCATGAGGTTCGAGGCAAAGAAAAAATCGAATAAACCCTCTAAAATTCATAGAAAAATAATCTCTATGGTTTAGAACCTTCAATGTGGCCTTAGGAACCCATTTTGACCTACATTGAGGACCATGCCCAATTAATGACTTAATTTGTGTTTTTACGTAAATTGACCGGTCAAACAAAGTCTATTCTAGAAATAAAATTCACCATTAGAATCCTTAGGACCTAGTTAGTCATGTATAAAAACTTGAGCCTAAGAAGAGACCTTTTTGACCAACTTTACATTTTGGTCCTCATCTATTACTTTTTGACCCTCAACTTTTGAAACCCTCGCATTTTGGCTCCTAAGTCTTCTTCGTTCTTTGCATTTGGGTCCTCCCTGCAAACCCTGAGTAGCGCCATGCTCCGGCGACTTTGCGCGGAGCATGGCGCCGCGCAAGGTGAGGGAGACCCTTTGCCAAGACAACCGGGGTTCCCTGCGACGTCTGCTATTGCAGGGACACCTCCATGGTCTCTGCGGCTGCCCATACCTCCCGTGCAAATGCACGGAAGGTATGGGTCTCCATCTCCGGCCGTCCTCCGGCGAGGGAGGCACGTCGCCTCCCTCCACCCTCCTCTCTGATTTCACCTCTATAAAAGCCACCCTCGTCTGCCGAACTCAGCAGCTCGGTTCTGACGGAAAATCACCAATAGCTTTCCTCTCTTCCCACTCCGGCAGAAGCCCTCTAGCTCCGGCGGTTCCTCCTCCTCCTCGTCGCTCTGCCGCAATACCAACAGTAGAGCTGCCTTCGCTCGCTCTTCCTGGGTCGTGCCGTACCCAGTGTGCGATCTCCCTCTCTCTCCTCACCGCCGCCCCCTCTCTTTGGGAACCTTCTTCTCCGGCGACAGTCGATACGACTGCCGCCCTGCTCCGTCCCCCTTCCGTCCCTCCAAGTAGGTACAGTTGTCTCCCTTCCTCCCCTCTTTCTTTTCCCTACTTCAATTTGTTCAACTACCCTTCGACCGCGCCTGATCACCCTCACCTTCTCCATCTCCGGCCAACCTCCGGCGAATCGCCCCCATCATTCCACCACTCCACACGACTCGCCGACCGACCCAAAACCTCCGCCTCTTCACGCTGAACCACTTCTGCCCCTTCATTTCCTACCATTCGCTACCTAACGACCCCCCGAACAAACCCATTCCCCCAGCCACAGTCCGACCTAGGGTAGCCCCTACACTCCGCCCCACGCCTCTCCACCACCCGCACTAGCTTCGTCACACTCTGGCGAAGCTCCCTGCACCTTCTGACTAGGCCGAGAGGCCGTATTTCTGTGAACAGGTCACTTGTCCTCCGTCGCCATTGCTGAGCAGGTGGAGCTTCTTCTGCCTGCAACTGCAGCTTTGCTCTCGCCTAGGCTTGCACTCCAGGACGCGTGGTTCGCCCCCACGCAGCTGCCCAGGCCTGCAGCTGGGGTGAAAGCCTCGCAACAGCCGTAATTGCCTGTAGCTTTCTCAGCTGCATGCGCCAAATTGGGGTGGGACATTTAGTCCCACCTCGGTAGTTCTGAAGGTCGCGCACCCGCATAAATGAAAAAACTGCTGTAGGCTTATAGCCTCGGTTACACGGGGTGAGGTCCCTCTCACCCGCATACCCGGCCTCGTCAGCGACCACCCCCCGCGGACCTTGCCAGACCCGTATACCCGACCTGCACTCCTTGCCCACCGCCGCACGCCGGTGGGCATGGACCCGGGCGCGACCCGTACCCGAATACCCGGCGGCTCTGGGAGAGCTATCCTACGAGCGAAATCTGAGAGAGAGAGAGATGCGGGGGAGGGTAGGATTAGGTTTTGCCCTCTGACCAAGCTGTGAGTGTGCAGGCTGAGGCAGAGAAGAAAAAGAAGAGAACAGAAGGAAGAAGCAGCCACAGCCGTGGCTGCTTGTTACGAACGCACTCCAAGACATTTTCTTAAGACGTTTGGGAGGTGGCCCAGACGTCTGGGATCTATTTTCAGTGGCACGCGGGACTGCTTCTGCGCGCAGGCGCACGCAGGCCCACAACCGCCTTCCTCTCTCTTTTTCCCTCTCTCCTCCTGCGACCGCAGTTTGCGTTCTCTCTCTCTCCCTCTCCCCGCACGGCTTTAAAAAGCCTCGCCCTCTCCCTCACTCTCATCACCTCTGCTCCTCTTTCTTCTTCTTCCAGTGAGTGCGAGCGCGAGCGAGCGGCGGCGGCGGTAGCTGCGGCGAGTGCGTGAGGAGGTGTTGCGCGAGGGAGGAGGCGCTCGGCCGTGAGGGTTCGAGCTTGCCGGGGCAGCGAGAGCCGGCCGGCGGGGGAGCAGCAGACGCAGGGTGACGCGGGAGGCCTGCTGCAGCTCGAGCAGCAGGCGGACGAGATGCGGCGCGGCCGTGCGTCGCGGGTGGAGGGCGAGTCGCGCTCTGATTCTGGAAGTTTTTCTAGAAGTAGACGTCTGGGTTTCCAACCAGATGACGGGGAAGACGTCTGGAGGACTGTCCAGACGTATGAAAGGTAAGTTATTTTCGTACTTCCTCCTTCTCTTCGACCGTCCGTATTGAGAGCGAGGAATGGGTACACGCAGGTTCTGAGATTCGCATCCAACGCGAATCAGACGTCTGGCAGCGGTGCCAGACGACTGGAGGGACTTCCAGACGTCCGGGGTGACCATCGGACGTTTGGGAACTAGGCCAGACGCCCCCGCAGGCTTCTGGACGTCTGAGAGACTATACAGAGCAAAGGTACCATCTGATCCCCATTTTTAAGACGTCTAAAAGAAGTTCCAGACGTCTGATTTTGGACTGTTTCGTCGTTTTCGACCCGTTTAGGGCTCGTTCGGAGTCCATTTTCCGCGTTTCGAGTTGCGTCCTTTTCAGAATAAAATCCTCTACCCGTCTACAGTGATTAGATACTGTTTTGAGAAACTCCTTGTGTTTATCCTTGTGATAGAACCCCGTTCCATTGCAATCTCGGGGGTTACGGAGGCACGCGGGATTCCCGACCACGCCTCCAGTACTCCTGTTGTAACTGGTAGAGTGGCTTTTAAGTTTATTAGTATAATCTGTTAAATTATGGAACCATAAATAGAACTTAGGACATTGCATGAATCCTAGGATTGAGAAACTAGAATGAATGGTAGATCATAGGGTGTTGCATGAATCCTAGGGCTGGAAAACTAGATTGTATGATAGATCCAAGGGTATGGCATGAATCCTAGGATGGGAAAACTAGTGGAATATACGAATAGTGCAGTCTTGGAAAAATGGAAAGGAACAAATAGCTGCCTATAAATTGATTTAACAGCTGCCTGTTATGAATAAATACACGTGATTGAGAACATGGATCGTAAGAACGTGAAACTGGAAAGTGAAACCTAGATGTTCTGAGTTAAAAGAGTTGGAACCCTACGGGGAATTAGGAGTGGATCTCCTGGAAAGAGAAAGGAATGGATATGAGAAAGAAAGACGTGGTAGTGTGCTGTCTCTTGGGTACGTGGTACCAAGGGAAGTACCTGTTACCTGTTTAGTGCAGAGCGGAGCCAGCCGCCCCAGGGACCCGGGGTTAGGTCTGGCCACTTTGTACCGATTTGCTGGCCCTCGTGTATGCAGTACCGAGGAGAGCTACTAGTGTAGGGCGAGTACTAGCTACCCCACGGGCCCCGGGGTTCTGCTAGCTCACCTACACCGACTTGTTAGGCCCACTGGGGAAACCAGGGTAGTCAGGCGAGGGTGCGCGGACTGTGGAGGGGCAAGGCCCCTGTTTGGTTACTTTGGAGGGGTTGGACCCCTGTTACTGAGAGGGCTCTGCCCTGTACTGGTTCCGTGCTATGCTTTGGGCGCACCCGTTAACGGAAACGACTGACCGCGTGCCAGTGCGGGTTAACTATCTATGCGTTTATCGCGCGTGCCGTAGTCACCGTTACGTCTGTCCGTGACCTTGGGGTGGTTGACTGAGAGTAGGATCACCACGAGGGACTCTCCCGGCCAGGAGAGCACCACGTGCTTCTTCTACTGTTCGGAAAAGATTGCAATCAAGATCGTTCGCACGAGGAACATTCGAGATCAAGTGAAGGATCTGAGAAATAGATAAATTGTGAAACAATAGAAAGACGTAAATAAAGGAAGAAAGAAAATAAAACAGCTACTGTACACCTTACTGCTTCTTTAGTTTAGCTGCCACTCTACTCAGCGTTTCGCTGACGTGTTACACTCGTTACTTTTCAGGACCAGGTGTTGAGCAGCCAGGGTCAGCGGCTGCAGAGGACGCTGGGTCGAGTAGGGTCCAGTAGAGTTACCACTGCTCTTTTGTGCCCTTTTTATTTCCACTGTAGTGAGTAGTTTTTGTTACTCTCTGTACTTTTCTTTACTCGTAGTTCTTGTTATGTTAAATGTTGTTCTACTGTTGTGGGGGTACATGCTGTAGTAGTTCTTTTTCTGACTGCTGTATTTTGTTACTGCTAGTTATACTTCATGTTGAATGTGATTTATTTTACTGCTCTTTTGGTTACTTCCTCGTTGGACGACTAGGTCTTGGGATTAGTCGAGTCGGTCCGGTCCTCGTGTCTCGTAGGGACTCGAGAATCGGGTCGTTACACTGCTTGAAGCAAAGCAGAAGAAGAAGGACTGCGAGAAGAAGAAGAAGAAGAAAGACACAGAAGAAAGAAGAAAGGAGGACACACTGTAGCAGAGGCTACTTAAGTCGTCTGATTGAAAAATCAGATGACGCTCTGAAGAAAAAGAAAAGAAGAAGGAAAGAAGAGCAGGCACCGCAAAGAAGAAAGAAAGAAAAAGAATAGAAAGAAGAGAGAAGCAGAGCTGAAGGAGAAAGAAGAGAGAAGCAGAACACGAAGAGAAAGAAGAAAAGCTTGGAAGCAAAAGAAAGAAGAAGAACAAAAGAACAGAAGAGGAAGAAGAAGAAGAAAGAAGACTGAGGAACTGAAGAGAAGAAAAAGAAGAGGACAAAGACGAGAGAAAGAAGAGAAGAAGAAAAAGCCAACACGACAAATCTCTATCTATCTCTCTCTCTCTCTCATTTTTGTAATAGAAACATTGTACTTCTAGAATACAGTTTGCTCCCTGAGTTCAACCTCGGGAAAACTTTTATTTCCGAGTAACAAATTGTATTAAACTGGTAACCACTTCTCTATACTATACTACGACGAAATATTAGAACTACAGACGAGAGGCGAGCTAAACCACCATTTTTAGGCTTCTCTTTATATTTCTTTTGATTGTTGAGATACAGTTTGAATTCTAATTGACTATCTTTTTAGTTGATTGATTCATGGCATATTATACTTGTGATTGATTATTATATCTAATTAGTGGATTGAATTGTAATACTCACTGCCTGTGAATGACCTCGAAACTCATACATTTTTCGAGCACTTACAAATTTAAGTGTTGTTATGCTTTTATCGCCTGTACTACAATGTATCTGTTTTCTAAGACATGTAGAAGCGTTCAACAGCAAGGAACATGGTGGTGATCGTGTGGTGCATGGTGCTTGGAGGGTTGAGGTGGTCGAACAAAGGAGGGTTGCAGCGACGATGATGGGTTTCTTCGTAGTGCGTTTTGAGTGAGCAAAGTCCTCAATTTCTTGAGGGATTTTGCTCCCCAAGTTGTGAGGAGTGATTTGGTGGTTGTGGTGTGGAGTTTCGCGGAGTGGCATGGCTGGATGAGCTCGCCAGAGCTTTGTCGGAGTTGGGGAAGGAGGGAGAATGGTCAAGGTAGGGGTTGAAAATAAATCCTAAAGAGAGAGAACTATTCTAAGGAAGGAGAGGAAGAGAAAGAACTACTTTAAAGGATGAAAGGGAAGAGTTCCATAGCTGGCTTGCCTCGCTGAACATGGAGAAGATGAAGTCTCCGATGAGGTAGAATGATGACGAGGAAGGAGGAAGGGGACCTAGCTAGCTATGGTTGGCTAGAGTAAAAAAGACTTGGGGAAGAAGATGGGGCACCCAATTTGATCGTTGGATGCCTGGAAGAGGGAGAATGTCGGGGGTCACCGGAGTTGAGTTGGAGAGGCCGGCGAGGAGGAAGAAAAGGTGATTTTTGGCCTAAACTCGACTAAGAAACTCATGGGAAGTTGCTAAAGCTTATATAGATGAGGTTTGAGCCTTCAATTGTGAGGAAATCATTATATTTCCTTGCGATTTTGGCGAGTGAATTTGTGAAATCCAAGCTTCTCGCAGGTTGCATGAGGAGCAAGTTGGGTGTTGTGGGGGGGGTGCAAATGAAAGGGAATCACCTTGGGATTAATCCCTCCAAATTTGGAGGGATTTGATTGGGAAACGCAGGAGAAATCTCCTCTTAAGATCAATGGGTTTGGGTTTCCAAATCCCACGCCTGTTGCTGCATTTTGGAGAAGGAGGTGGTGATGGTGGTGGTTTAATTGATTAACTACTTAGGGAATCATGTAATATCATGGGCAAACGGGATAAAATGTGAATTGAGTCGAAACGAACTCTGATTGAGCTTAAATTTTAGAGGTAGCCTAATTTGGACTCAAGAAATCTAATGGCTCAAATTTTGGATTTTGATGCAATTTGACTAGTTAATTTACGTAGAAGCCCAATAAAGAGCAAAATTCCCACGGAGTCTCTACTTTTAGTCAAGATGGGTTCCGATGGCTAAAGTGAAGGTCTCAAACCTCTTAGAATATTTTTCAATGATTTTTAAGAGGTTTAAATTACATTTATTTCCATCAGAACCTGTTTAATTTGAGTGAGGTTGAAATTAAGGTTTTCATGTAATAAATTAATCCTTAAATCTCATAAAATCCTGATTCAGTTTGCTCAAGCCCATTTCTTGGGAAATTAAGCTTATTTTTCCGTATGGTAAGATCTGATTAACTCCTTAGTTAATCTACATTTGTGATTGGATGTTAAAATAGTAGAATTAAATTATTTTTGTGTCTTCTCAAATTTAATTTAGAATGAAATTATGACTTTTAGATGACCATTAAGGAGAATTTATCACTTGATTCAGGCTAATTTAAGCTAGTTATGACGGATGATGATGTTACAATCACTTTACTACAGTGCATTAATCGATCTCGAGAGGGATTAGCTTTAGATTTTTGAAATCTGTTGAATCCTTTCATTATATAGTATCCGGTAGATTTAAATTCTATTAAGCCTATTTTGAATTTTAAATGATTTCTAAGGACCTTATCACTTTCATAAATATCTGAAGAAGGTTTTGAAGCAAGATATACCAACTCTCAAGTGCTATTGATCTCAAATATTCTTAGAGAACTCTTACTCACTAAAGTGCTCATTTTCACTCTCCGCTTATAAGAAGCTTTCGTACTTTGCTTCCTACGCTCTAAACTTCAATTTTTCTACTCAAGAGAGTATAAGGGACTATTTAGCTTAAGTCCTATTTCTATACACTTATTTTGCACAAATAATTGGCTCTTTTAGACTTACAATTTTGTAATTTTTAGTTTTTGATGTTCTTGGGTGCCTAAGGTGGAGGCCTCCTAGTTTCTCTTGAAAAGAGGAATTAAATGTCTTCTCAGGGGTGTTCAAAAAGGAGAGGTTGTAATTGAGGCGCACTACCCTCGGTTTAAGTGGTGTGATAATGATTCTTTCTAGGAAGTAAGGGCAAAATCTTAGGAATAACAAGGTAGAGGTTTTTTCCAGTTTGGGTTTCCTCTCTAAATAATTGTGTTAATTGTGATTTGATTATTATTGTGTGATTTTAGTTGATTATTATTTTCATTTAGTACAATTCACCCCCCTCTTGTTCTGATTTCACATGCATGACATGTGTCGAGTAATGGACGAGCATAATGAGGAACCACCTCTATTAACTATGGAATCATGAATTCATGAGCAAAAATCATGGATGTGCTCTGATATAAAATAAGGTGTGAGGGCGCTATTTGTGAGCATAAGAGAAGAGACAAACAACATTGTATTTACTCTCCCTTTTGCAGAATACTCAATTAAAATTTTGAGAGTTAAATTCTCTCCCTAAAGGCACACCCTTTGAGGTAAAATTGGGTCACCAAACCTTTTTGTCTTCTTGTGTGTTTGCAAAATTTTTATTGAATCCTCTTCCTACTTTGAACCTAGTAGGATTTATTCGATGGCTCCAATCAATTGGTATCATCTGTGTGAAAAACAAGCCAATTACAATTGTTATTCTCGTCAGTGTTCAAAGACTATTGAGGATTAATAGCCCCTACAACTCGAAACAGTTCCAAGCTTAACCCTAATCAAGTGGTTAACGAGGAATCAAGTGTCACCTAGTCGCACCCCCAACATCAAGTAGAGGAGGGCGACAATCTGAAGTAGAAGAAGGCTGTTCAACACAAGGAGGAGCCTCCACTTTCTCTACTCCGCTAGGCCAAGAGGGACAAGCGGGAGTACCTCGATCACTTAACATACCTCCTGGCCGAGTAGGAGGAAATAATGGGCTACCTCCATAACATACAAAAGTTTAAAGAGGAGGCCTTTCAGCAGAACCCACCCTCCTTCCATGAGCAATTGGATGAGGAGGCATGATTGTTGTATTGTTGAAGAGGAAAACACCTACCTTTGTGAGTAGATTGAGGAGCTCAAGTAGGAGATGAGGTATAAGAGAGGTGAGGTGTCGCAACCTCTCCAGCCTCTGCCTGCCCTATAAGATTTGGATGGCCAGTCAAGTGGAGGTGAGTCCTACCCAAGATTGTCCGACAAGTAATGAGGGCAATGAGGGGGATCCACCTCGGGGCTTATGTCACCACTTACCCTTTTATGAAGGAAGCGATGAATGCCCCCCTCCTAGAGAAATTTAAACACCCAACTCTCCCCATTATGATAGGACCATAAACCTCAACAACTTTGTTAGAAACTCCTTGTAGATGATGTTGGTCCATGGTTGTCCAGATGGGGTCCTTTGTCAGGTGTTCCCATCTTATTTAGTTGGGATGGCTCACAAATGGTTCAACAAATTCCTGACAAGCTAGATCTCTTATTTTCAAGAACTGGCAAACAAATTCTGTTAGTAGTTTGCTAGCCAGCAAAGGTTAGGGACAACCCTAAGAAGTTGTCAGAGATCCAATCGCAGAAGGGGGAATCCTTCTGCCCCTACCTTACCCACTTCAACACTTCGTATTTCAAGTGTAAGAGGTCTCATGATACCATCGTCGTCCAATGCTTCAAGTTTGACCTCCCCACCTAAAGATTCTAGTATGGCATCAGCGATTTTTCGCTAGAGACATGGTCAAATTGTAGGATCAAGCTACCCAATTTGCGGAATAGGATAATTCCTTCCATTCATGGGATCGCCTAGCCAACAATGTCTAGGAGGAGGTCAACTACCTACCTAATGACATGAGAGTTGGGGATGAGGCTGGTTAAGGTTGAAGTGGAGGCGATCATTTTAATAAATAGAAGGATCGACCAACTGATCACAAGAATGGTCACCAGCCTGGCAACTGTGAGGAGGGACAGAAGTAAGCCTGGAGGGAAACATATCAAGAGTTTGCTGTCCTCACTATCAATCGCACATAGATCTTGATGGAGATTTTGGATACCAATCATGATCTCATGTTGCCACCTCCGCCTCTCTAATGCAAAGCGATCACTAGATCTTATTATCATTATCACAAGGCAAAAAGTCACGCCATTAAAGATTGTTGAGATCTGTGAGATCATATTGAATACCAAATCTGGCACGACAATTTGGCCTAATTTGTGAAGAAGGATGAGGGTCCTAAGGGTAAGCAGCCCATGTAGGATTTTGGAGAGTATCACCAAGACAAGCTACAATAAGACAGAGGGACATATATGGCCTGGTTAGCATTGTCCATGAGGATGTCACTCAACTACTCAAAGAGCAAGGCCTCAATAGAGACCTCTTAGCCAAGGAGTATCATGAGTGCGCTTACATCATGTTGGCTGAGAGGTGATGTTGACAGTCGAGTGATGAACTAGAAACTACCAAAAGCTCGACAACCTCCACTTTCACAAGGGTCGAAGTCATCTTTAGCATTAACGCCAGTCCTCGTGCTCCTACTTAAGAGACCAACTTAGTTGGCACCCTTGAGTCAATTTTGCCAGTTAATCATTGGGGAGCCGAGATCCACACCAAGAGGTTGAAAAGGATGCATCCACTTTATTCCACTTGTTGCTGAACCCTAACATCCACTTCGACCCCTTGATGATTACTCTCCTTGCAGTAGGGCATGATCAACTCCATTTACTCATTGACGTCGTCGAAATGCGTTAAGTTAAATTCGTTGTTATAGTATGCATTTGCAACATCAATTTTAAATGAAGATATGGATTAAGTGAGTCCAAGTGTCGAATGCGAGGAGGCGTGAAATCAGATTAATTTGTCGCTTTAAGGTGTCACAAAAATGTTTGTTTTGTTTGGTTGCGAAAAAATGAAAGAGAGAGAGAGAGAGTACGGTTAAAGACTTGAGATTATAGCATGGTGATTACTTAGCTAGACATGAAACATGACATGATGAAATATATTACGCAAATAGAGTTGTTTTACAATTACAATGATAGAGGAAAGCTTAAAACAATGTAAACATTAAACTAGGGTAGAGAAATGCAAAAGGGAGAGGCGAGGCAGCCACGATGGTGGATGGGGCTTCCATCGACAGCTCGGCAACTCTGGGAGATTGTGAAGTGTGCTTGGTAGAGCTAGGAAGAAGCTAGGAGTGAATGCTCTTAAATGGAGTGGTTGTGGGGGTTTTTATAGTGGAGAAGGGGTTTCTAAATCAGTTAGGGGTTTTAGCGACGTCTAGGATGTCGCTAAAATCGTTCCTCAAATGTCAGTGAAGCTCTCCACCTGCCAATCCATCACGCGTGCGCGTGCTTCCTTTGCGCGATCCGTGTGTGCACAGCATAGGCCATCCAATCAAAGATCGGATGACCGAGATCTTGTGCCGGCGCGTACTGCAGATTGTGGGCAAATCCTGCCTGGGTGCATCCACATGCATCTGTTGCACCGCGTGGTTGTGTGTTAGCCACCTGATCGAAGATCAATGGTGGAATTTCATCTGCGCGCTCGCTCCGCGGATTTGAAGCACTACTGGTGAGTCAAACAGGCATCTTCGTGCTTGGGATGGTGACGGGAACACCATCATGAGTCATAACTAGCTCAATTTGATCTGATTAAGTCATGAAATGCTCCTACATAACTATCAAAAGGCCATAATTTATTGTGAATCCTTTCTGAGAAAATGATAAGAAAATAGGGCTAAAATTGTAATTTTACCATCATATCTTAAATGCAGAACAACCATGGATTTTCTCAAGAGTTAGATAAAGGTCAAATAGTCTTAAAAGTCTAACAAATGGGTTGGAACAAATAGAAAAGGGTTTTCCCGTGTTTTAAGAATTAAATGACTTCTGAAACTCTAAAAACAGAGCTGCTTAATTAACTAAGGTTCTGGTCAGGCTAAAATTCACCTAAATCTTGTAAATTTCATAGAAAAATATTCTCTAGGATTTGGTACCTTTAATTTGACCATCAGAACTCGTTTTGACCCAAAATAGAGTCCTAGACAGACATTTGCCCTAATTTGGGTTTTTGCATAAATTACCAAGTCAAACGAGGTAAAAACCTAAATTTAACTTAACCATTGGATTCCTTGGGTCAAAATTTGGTTTATACCAAAATTTGGGCCCAATATGAGATTGTTTCAACATAGTTTGCAATTTGGTCCTGTCTGATTCCTTTATCTCACACATATGCACTTAACTTTCAAAATCCTTACAGGTAGCCCCCCAACTTTGTCATCATTTTCACAAAAATTCTCTGTTGCCATGAAATCCTAATCCTACAAACTCCGGCGACTTTTAAAGGGCAAGATCTTTGTGATTTCTTGACGAATCTCTCTCAAAATTGAAAGGGAAACTTGTAAAGCATTTGCCTTCTAAATGAGCCCATTTAGGGATCCTAAATCCCTCTAGAATCCTAATGTGAACAATTTGATTGATTGGGTATCTTACGGCGAGAAGCTCGGAGGTTCTAACCTTGTTTCCAAGCTTGAAACTCTGTCTAGAGCCCTATAAAAGGACCCCCGTGGCCTTGCGCTTTCCCTTAGCAAGTTTTGGTGAGTCAACCCCCTTAGATTCTCCTTCCCCGGCCACCAAAACCCTTGCTCCGGTGACCCTCTTCGATCCTCCTCCTCCGGCCGTCTAATGACCAAATTGGTCGGCTTCCTCGACTCCTCTCTTTGTCGCGACCCTCCCTAGCCAAAGGGAGGGCGTATCTCTGCCTACTTCATCGTTGCCGTTTTCTCCTCCTTCTCCAGCGCCAGTCGACCAAAACCGGCTGTCTCCACCTCTCTTTCACCTAGCTAAGTCCCTCTATTGCTCTCTCTCTCACTCTGTTTCTCTCTCCCACACTTACGACACATGCATGACCGCCAACCACTTCCTCCGCACTTCATCTTCTCCGCCTCCAGCCACATCTCCGACGAAGCGTCTCTGCCGCTCCACAACTCCATCCGCTTCGCCAACCGATCCAAAACATTCGCCATACTCCCCTCATCCAAAGCCCTAACTTTTCGCACTCCACCGTCCACCCAAACCGCCCATCGAGTAACCCACCTTCATGTGACATACTTTGTCATCGATCAACCACCTCCGTGCACCAAACTCCATGAATCCATCGCCGTTGCACTCGCCATGGTCCAGTGATCCTACTGAGCATGTTTGATGTGACTGAAAGGCCTTGTTTCTATTTTCAGGTGTCACTCGTGCCACCGCCATTATTGAAGCCCACGAACACCTTGACAAAGGTGTTCTTGCGTCAGACCTCCCAGGCGCTACCTCCAGGTGGTGTGAGACTACGTGCTCCAGACGCCCAGGCCTTCAATTGACATCATCATACACGATTGTTGCTCCAATTCAGGCAAAGGACGTCGACTTGCAGTTGCGCGAAGAAGCCCTGTGGGATTAGTCCCACATCGGAAACAGACGGGCGCACACAGGAGCATAAAAGGAAAAAGTGCTATCGACTTATCGCTTGAGCACTCACAGGGGGTGAGGTCCCCGCACGCACGCGCATACGCATGCCCTCGCCCGCGCTCACGCTTCACGGGTCTGGGCTCGGTCCGTTTACCCAGATACTCGGGTCTGTTTTGGTTTGATGGTTTTGAGAGAGGAAGAAGAGAAAAAGAGAGGAGAGGGGGGGTTTCCTCTACCGCCCTCCTATCAACACTTGTGAGATCTAAGAGAGGTTTTTTCCTTCGCTGGTGTGCTGAGCCCAGTGTTGTGCCTTCTCTGGAGCTTAAGAAGGTAGAAGAAGAGAAGAAGAGGTAAAAGAGGAGAGAAGCCTACGCCTCTCCCTGAGGCTTGAAGAGAAGAGAGGCCTTTGCCTCTGTCTTATTGAGCATCGGTTATGGCATTTGAGCGCCTATTCTGTCATCTAATATCTATTGATACCTTGGTTCTGTTGGTTAAATTGAGATTTGCTTGGCTTATATGATTTTGTTACTTTGAGTAGCTTGTAAAGCTTAACATTGTAGGGTAATTTGGTGATTCAAATCAACATTTTATCCTCTCTTCTTTTTGCACATTACTATTGGAAATTTTTGCTATATCATTTTGAATCAATATTGATTGCAATCACTCATATCTTTTACCTAAAATTGTGATTTTGAGATTGAATTGCCACTTGCTCCTAGCGAATGACCTCGGACTTTCATTCGAGTATAAGTTTTATCTGTTTTTCACACTGATTTGAACTATACTACAACGCATTGATTTTAAAACTCGTTTCAGAGCAAACAACAGATGGAGGTATTGCCCATTATGCCATCGACACGAAAAGGTCACGTTCTTCGCGGATACTCAACCGTCCGATCTTTGATTGGACAACCTAGAGTGCTTGATGGAGGCATGCTGGAGAGAGAGTGGTGGCTGCGGGCACGTGGATGCACGACACGTGGTCGGCTTTGGGTCGTTGATCATCAGATCAATGACTAGAATTTCTCGAGTTTGTTGTGGGAGCTACGGAGGTCAGATTGAGGTGATTTTGAGCACGTTGGACTCTATTCGTCGATCTGGATCCATTAGTGAAGTCTGATTGCTCATCTGAGGCTATTTCAATATGCACTTGTACATATGGCCATTAAATATTGATTACAAGTAATTTAAATGCCAAGATAACACAGTATGCATGCAATGCTCCCAAGTCCATTATGATATATCATTAATGCACATATGCCCTCGAGATCGACTCTAATTGATAGAATTATCATCATTATATGAAGAGTCATCATACCCCCATACTCATCCCTTGCTAGTCCTTAGCAAGGTTATCCTAATTGTTATTTCTAGCTAGAATTAAGAATTGATTGCTTAGGCATAGGTTACTTGTCAACACGAGGAAATTTATACTAAGAACCTAATTCATAGAGACTAAACAGCGCCTAAGTGTTTGCCAAATGTAGACCGTCCAAGTCCTCGCTTTACATTGAAACACACACACATATATTTTCCTTTTTCATCTTTTATAATTTTTTTTGGATTTTTGGAGTTGATAATTTTTGGGTAACTTTTTACAACTACCCAACTCACCCAACACTTGAAAAGGACTCTAAGTGTTAAGCACTTGGCGTGAAAATTGTGATAGATTCACTCAATGGTAATTAAAACAAACTTTGGGTTTCTACGCTCCTAAGTGACCCGAGAAGATGTTGACTAAAGGTGTATTTATTCGACCGGTAGCTTTCTCCCTACTTTTATTTTGTGTGGGGTCAACACAAGGGTGTGTCCAGTGTATATCTCCTCGGATTATTCTTATTTCCCACTTCTTACTTATGTGTTTTGGACTTTTATGTGCATTTCGTAAGTTGGGTTCTGGACAACTGGCCAATAAGCTGTTACTACTGACCACTTGCCAGCCATACTTGTGCGATGAAGTGTGACGTATTTCTTTTTTTTATTTTCTTTTTATTTTCTATTTTTCTTTTTCTTTCTCTGTTTTTGTTTTCTTTTCTTTTCTTTTGTTGTTTAGTAGGTGGCTTTCTTGATCTAGGATTTACCTAAAGGCAATAGTAAAAGAGAATGGTCTTGTGGTTGGGTTCTGGACAATCGGCCAATGGGCTGTTACCCACGACAACTTGTCAGCCATACCACCCTCGAAGGTTCATTAGCTACCCAATTTCTGTTAGAATCGCCGATGAGTGAGTCAGTGCAAAATATGTGCAAATGCTTAGACTGAGAGTCCCTCCGAATCAGAGGGTGGGTTGATAAGTCGTATACTTATCACCCTACTTTATTGATCAGATTAATATAAATTACGGCAGCAAGAACTCGAGAACAAATCCACATTTTAGTGGACACCTAGGCTGATTGAGCCTAAAGACCTGAAGAGTCTAAGTATTCAGGTTCTTAACTTATTATTTCCTATAGTTGACAATATCCTAATGCCTAAGTTTTCTTTTCCTAATTCTTTTTTTTTTCTTCTTGTTTTTCTTTCATAATATAAACTCAGAGAATGTGAATTGCCACCCCTCATGCTTAAGTTGGACAATGTCGTCATTGGAAGATAAATGTATGTAGGGGAGTAAAGCAAGAAATCACCTGAGTTTAGCTGTGCTTTCGGTCAGCCCGAATCCTCTGGGTTGCCTCCTAGGAAGCTCTGAGTTTATTGTCTTCAGCTGGGCATAGTACACAAACAACAAAGGATCAATTAGTTGAATGGTCTGGGTCAAGAAGGGGAAGCCAAAAACAGCTAGACCCAAAGTCAGAAGTCCACAGATGCGGACTAGATTATGGTAGAGTCCCATCCATAAGGGATGGGAACTTTGCAAATGGTATAACATGCATGCCCGTGTCAGTTTCTCTCTTAATCTGCGAGCATGCAGGGAAGTTGATTTAGATGAGTGCAACCCAAATCTAAAATGTCAGACACTAAAAATGTAAGCTTTGTAATCATTTTATGTCCCTTTGGAGTTGTAATCCCTCAAAGTTAAATTGATTCCAGTGAATTCGTGTTGCGAGATTTCAATTCTGGTGGGGCATGTAACAACATCAAGAGTTTCACAATGAGCCCTAAGATCAAGCATGAGGTCTCTCTCCAAAGAAAAATCCATCCGTTCTTCAACTAGGGTTTCATTGCTTATTCCCTCTAATTCCTTGACCCCAAGAATATTATCTTCAACCTCTTTCATATCAGACTCAATATTTGAGATTGTAGTAGGGCTAATATCATCCTCTAGCTCAGATTCTTTCCCTTGTCCCTCCTCTAAACTTGTGATGGGAGTTTCAAATAATTCAAAATCGTACCAGAATTGTAAGCCCACTCCTCATCTTCAATTTTGGATGTTTCTTCCACCAAATCACTTTCCTTGGGAAGATTAGATTTGGATTCAAAGACATCGACCCCCAAATTCTCAGTTTCCTTCTGATGCTTGTCCTCAACTCTCCCCAACTTATGTTCTAAGGAATCCTTAATGACATTTTATAATGAGTTGTCCAACACTAGGGGAGTATCAATGGTGGATTGAACCAATTTTGGGCAAATAGGTGTAGTCCAATCGATTACCATGAGGCCTTGCTTCATGAATTCAGTAAAAGGGGTTGCTTGTGATAGTGTTCTTTGGCCCTCTTCATCTAGTTGTGGGAACATATCAATCATAGCTTGTCTCCCCTCAATCAATTCTTGGTTCTGTCTATATAGCTTCAATTGAAGGCTATCAAGAATTGACTGAGTGTCATTAGGGTTCCCTTGGATTTCCTCCCTATTGTACGTAGCATTCAACTCAAGGTTAGGGGTGTATGGGTGAGGTTGTGCGTCAGGGTCTGTATTGGGGTTTAGGTCCTTGGGTGGAACCTCGATTCTATCATTTTCAGGGTCCAATTCTTCAAGAGGCACCATTTTCTATTTAGTCCTACTCCAGAATAATTGAGGTTCTAAGTCCTCCTCCCAGTCGAATCCTTTGTCATGGGTCCAAAGCAGGGGTTGATCATTCTTGGTTTGCCCAGGTTTATTATCATTTGACTTCCATTTTTCTAACATCTCTTCCAATCCATAGGTTAAGTAGGAGAGATTCTTGAATTCAGATGACCTTTCTTGGTTATGGTCCTAGGAAGAGTAGCGATCTTGGTGTTCTCCTAGAGTGTAGGACCTATCAAAGTGGTTAGTGAGTGGGTAGGACCTAAATGAAGAGTCGTCATGAGAAGAATCGAGATAAGGATCCCTAAGGTTTGGATCGTACCCCTGGGTGGGTGGGTTGGAATTGGGATAGTTGGGACAAGAGGGGTATTTTGGGTTATATTGCCAACTAGGTGGTTGGTTATCCCAAGTAAGCTGTGGATACGGTCTACTTGGGTTAGAATACAAATCATGTTGGGGATAGTTTGGGTAAGATGGATAGGCATTGAAATCCATGGTTTGAAAGAAGTGGAGGGATAAGGGAAGAACAGATGAGAGAATTGTGTGTGCACAACCAAGCAAACAAAACTAACCCTTATAGTGTAGACTTAGGTGACCTAAAAAGTCTTGGAAAGAGTAATCAAGTTTGCAAGCACTTAAACCTTCCTTCTTAAAGTCAATTCAGCTAGGTTGATTACAAGGGGATTGAGGGGAAGGTTCTTTCCTTGGTTCGCACCATCAGTTCTTTTGTACCCCACAACCACGGTCGTTTGATACTTCCCCGCAGCCTAGACACTAGATTTCACGATGAGAATTAAGGCCAAGCACTCAACAAACCCAATCTACTCTTTCATGACCTAGATTAGTCCTACCTAGGGCACGTCTACTCCATTTTAATATGGGGCTAGGTTAGTGCTTGTGCTCAAGATATGTGATGAGGTGTTGTTGGGGGTTGTGCCTCTTAGTTAATCCAATTAAGCATGTGTGTGCACTCAACAAAATATGATTTTCAAGCAAGGTTTTTAGGATGTGGTGTCTTTTAATGATTCGTCCTTGCTTTAGTGATTTTTAGGGTTGAAATTTCTCAATGGATTCAGACAATGTTTAAGTAAGCACACAATGTTTTGCACACAACGGATGATAGTCGATTTCCCTTGAGAGAATGATGTGGCCCTAGAAAAACAACCTTAATGTATTCACCCTAAAGTTCATGCAATTCTACTAGGTGAATTGATTTTAGTTGAAAAGGTGTGGCCAAGTACAAAGCACGAATGGCTTCACAAACACCACTTGAAAGAACAAGAACACTCCAAAAAGATTTTCTTCATGAACATTAGAGTGTATTTTTTTTTGTTTGGGTGATGGATTTGAGATGTGGGTTAAGTAATCATTCACCACATCATTTTTTGAATTTATATTTTTTCGAATTTTTAAGCAAGCAAACATCCAACTAAACTGGGGTTTATGCACGAGCCTAGATACAATTTTTCTTTTCTTTTTTTTTTAGATAATGGAGAGATGAGACTACTCTAGGTCAAGTGGTACTCACAAAAGTTCTTTATCGCGCCTTGCTCTGACTCTATCAATGTGGATCGCTCTCCTCTCGTCGCCGATGCACCGAGTTCCTGCAACCAAAGAAAGAGAGAGAAAAGAGGGTTAGAAAATGTGAATACCAATGCAAGGATAAAAGCGACAAAAAGATCCGTTGCCTCCCTGGCAACGGCACCAAAAATTGACGTTGTCGAAATGTATTAACTTAAATCTGTCATTATAGCATACATTTGCAACATCAATTTTAAATGAACATATGGATTAGGTGAGTCCAAGTGTCGAACATGAGGAAGCATGGAATTGGATTAGTTTGTCGCTTTAGGGTGTCACAAAAATGTTTGTTTTATTTGCTTGCGAAAAAACGAGAGAGGGAGAGAGAGAGTAGGGTTAGAGACTTGAGATTATAGTGATTACTTAGCTAGACATGAAACATGACAATTACAATGATAGAGGAAAGCTTAAAATAATGTAAACATTAAACTATGGTAGAGAAATGCAAAAGAGAGAGGCGAGGCAGCCACGGCGATGGATGGGGCTTCCGTCGATGGCTCGACAACTCTAGGAGAGTGTGAAGTATGCTTGGTAGAGCTAGGAAGAAGCTAGGAGTGAATGCTCTTAAATGGAGTGGTTGTGGGGCTTTTTATAGTGGAGGAGGGGTTTCTAAATTAGTCAGGGGTTTTAGCAACGTCTAGGATGTCGCTAAAACTGTTACTCAAATGTCGGTGAAGCCCTCCACCCGTCGGTCTAACATGCGCACGTGTGCTTCCTTTGCGTGATTCGTGTGCGCGCAGCATGGGTCGTTCGATCTATGAGATCTTGTGCGGGCGTGCGCTGTGGATTGTGAGCAATTCCTGCCTGGGTGCATCCACGTGCATCTATTGCGCCGCGTGGCTGCGTGTTAGCCACTCAATTGAAGATCAATGGTGGAATTTCATCCACGCGCGTTCCGCGAATTTGAAGCGCTGCTAGCGAGTCGAACGGGCATCTTCATGCGTGGGATGGAGGTGCTACCCAGTGCACCATCGAAGCGAAAAGGTCACGTTCTTCGCGGATCCTCAGCCATCCGATCTTTGATTGGACGGCCTAGAGTGCTTGATGGAGGCGCACTGGGGAGAGAGCGGTGGCTGCAGGTGCGTGGATGCACGACACGTGGCTGGCTTTGGGTCGTTGATCATCAGATCAATGGCCAGAATTTCCTAGGCTTGTTGTGGGAGCTACGGAGGTTGAATTGAGGTGATTTTGAGTCCGTTGGATTCCGTTCGTTGATCTGGATCCATCCGTGCAGTCTGATTGCTCATCTGAGACTTGTTTCAATATGCACTTGTATATATGGCCATTAAATATTGATTACAAGCAATTTAAATGCTGAAATAACACAATATGCATGCAATGCTCCTAAGCCCATTATGATATGTCATTATTGCACATATGCCCTCAAGATCGAATCTAATTGATAGAATTATCATCATTATATGTAGAGTTATCACTCATCAATGCCCAAAGTGTAGTTGACATCTTATTGTTGAAGACCCTCATCAAACTTGGCTTTGAGGAGGACTTGACCCCTCCGACATACCCAGTTGATGGATTTTGCAACCACAAGTTAATGACGAAAGTAGAGATAAATCTACTGGTCACCATTCAAAATGTGAACTAGTATTTAAATAGAACAACCACATTCATAGTGGCCAATTTGTCTACAACCTTTGATGGGATGGTAGGGAGATCGACTACTCATGGTTTTGTTGCTATTTCGTCATCTTTTAATTGGTAATGTTCGGTTCCCCAACTAGGATCAGAATCGTCCATGGCAACGAATCAGCAGGTCAAGAATTTCTTTACTTTGAACTTGAGCGAAGCATGTAAGGAATTGCCCCAAAGCCACAAAAATGGGCAAAGTAGAAACCATGATCACCATTGTTGAAGCGAGTGCTACTTCTCAAGAGGAGGCAGCCTTACTCGCTGCCATACATCTAGGGCCTTCTATAATGACTGTCTAGTTATAGACCAAATAGGCGAATAAGTTCATCTAGATTGGCACTGACTTAACTTTGACGTAGTATGTAAGCTCTTGGAGCTCCTGTGTCAAAATGGAGACATCTTTGCTTGGTTCACTAGAGACTTGCCAGGTGTACACCTGACAATCATTGAGCACCACCTAAATATACAATCGAGTACCCAATTGATAAAATAGGCGTGCCATCACAAATCAATTGAGCAGTAGTAGGTGGTTGTCGTGGAAGTGGATAAATTTCTAAAAGCAGGATTCATCAAAAATTCCCCATACCCTGGTTGGTTGTCTAGCATAGTAATTGTGAAAAAAGCTATCGAAAAGTGGAAAATGTGTGTTGACTTCACATAACTAAATGATGCATGTCCAAAGGATGAGTTTCCCTCGCCGAAGATTGATGCCCTTGTGAACTCTTGCTCTAACCAATCTCACATCTCCTTCTTTGACACGTGGTAGATACCACCAGATCAGCCTCACTTTGCTAGATAAATTGCATAAAAGCCTTTTTTTTATTGCAACGTGCTTAGTTGTATGTTTCAATGGCTTTACTTGTATAATATCTACACTTTTGATGCATGGTGTGTCCATCACTGCGTTCTTTGGCGTGATCCCTTTTGCTTAGAAAAGATGTGTGATATTGCATCCAGCTTCTCACTCGTCACCGTGAAGTTTAGTTTTCTTACATTCATAATTCTTATATAAATATTCTAAACATTCCACTAACTCCCAGATATACATGAACACCAGCCATTTTCATGGAAAAGTAGCAATTGCATGAATATGATAAATCTTGAGATAAAGAGTAAGAAGTGTAGTCTATGTTCTTAAGAACTAAGGTTGTAGGTCAATTTAGTTGGTCGTTCATGCAAATTTAAGCTCTAGATAATGGCTTGTATTAATGATCATTTTATATCTTACATTTCACGAAATCATAATTGTCTCAGAAATCTAGATTATACTTTCAAAGAAAGGAGAGATTAATTCATCGGTGGTTCCATATGAAGCTTCTAAGCAAGCATCAGTATAGCTCCCATGTGAAGCTTTACATGAGAGATCATGTCAATAACCACTTTGTCGGAGCAGGCCAGTGAAAGGCGATTACTTGGGGCCAAGGTTGGTTCAGAAATGTGCTAAAAAAATGGAACTGATTAAGGAGAGATTGCTTGTTGCTTGAAGCTGTTAGAAGTGCTATAATGATAGTCGTCGAAGGGATCTTTCCTTTGATGTAGGGGACCATATAGTTCTCAAGATTTCACCTACTAAAGGAGTTTTGAGGTTTTAGTCTGAGGGGCAAACTTAGACGTATATGTGTTGGACATTTTGAGGAGCTTCTATACTACATCATCAAGGTTGCCCATTGTCTTGCATTGCCTTCGTATTTCTCCTATGTACATAACTTATTCTGTGTGTCAATGCCGAGGAAATATATATCGGATTCTTTGCAGCAAATCTGACATGAATCCATTGAGATAAAGCGAGAAGACCTTCAAATATTATTGATTGACAAGAGCATCAAGATCGTGAAGGTAGCCTAGCATCATCACTCGGAAGATGAGGTTAACTTAGGAATTAGAAAAGTATGTACCTTGAATTGCTAGGCATGCCTTTGAATTAATTTTGAGGAAGATTTTTTCTTTCTTCTTCTTTTCAAGGCATAGAGTCGTTAAGGCCAACATAAATGTTGCAAGAAAAAACAAGAAAGGGGTTGAATGGTCCATTTGCTTCTAGCCGAATGAAGTGGAGATGTTTATAGGAAGGATTTCTTTGTGTGTGTGTGTGCGCGCGCGCGCGTTGGAATATGACATTGAATTAGTTTAATAATACCATATTTGTTTATACCTCATATATTTCATATTTTCATTTTATGTTGCAAATTTGCTATATGATAACTTGTTGCACCTTGTATATTATTAATGTAGATTAAGTTTTCAATGAAGGTGTGGAAATGTACCTTAAGATTGTGTTAGACTCTTTTAGTAACTAAAAATTAGATCTACAGATGTAATTTGAGTTGTGTGCAGCCATCTAATGGGTGACTTAGTACTAAGGTCATATCGTATTTGGGTGGAGATGTACTTAACTTTATGTTTTTGCGTTTTGATCAGCGGATGAGATGAGGTGGGACGTATCTTGGGTTGGGGCTGTTAGGTGCTGACAAATAGCATATTGATTTATATAACAAATGAAAAGAAGCAATCGCTATTGTGTTGACTGATAGAAATTGGTGATTTTATTGGTACAGTGGTTATTGAGTAAAATTGTTCCATCCGTCAAGATTAAACCGTTATATTCTGAGAATAAATAAGCATGTAATTCTTGCATTGGTTCTTTGACGTATACTTAGTCGAGTACGTTGACTAATATTGTTGGTTATTATCTTTTTTAAAACAAGTTAAATTAGTAGATTAAGCTCAGGATGGACCTCAAGTTCTAGATTGAGACCCTGTCTTGTTGCTTAGAATGGAAAAAGAAATGCAGTAATAACTTTGTTAGCAACGAGGGGCAAAAATTGTCTTGTGATTTAAAATTTTGCACATAATTCAATAAAGGATCTAGCTATTTGATTATAGGGTAAACAGGTGGGTTCGATATTGTTTGACCTACCTGAGACCAGTCGAACCTAAATCTAGAGCCATCCAACCTACTGAAAGATTCGGTGCAGCCAAGATAGAAATCACGATAAAATAGAAGCGACTACCTGCAACCTGACAATAGACAAGCAATTTGACAGGAAATGTACAAAAAATTACTAGGCTAAGAAGTTTGCCATACCATAAATAGTGATTAGAGACCCCCAAGCGAAAGGGGTCAAGAGAGAAGTCCTATAATCTCACTAATACTAGTGCAGAGTTGTGAGTATCACCCTTCCCCCAAACGTACACCTCTTGTGGTAGAAGTGGGTCACTAGCTTCTTTTGCCTCTTTTGCGATTGCTTATGATTTGTTGGGTCAAACCCTCCGATTGCGTAGGAGGTTCAACCACATCCCCCTTGTCATGGAGTATTTTGCAGGTATGTAACGTTCCCTATGTTTATAAATCTTTGGATGACCATCGATCGCCCAACGGCAGCTATCGAGGCCCATCAAATGGCGTCGTTTGTGAGAACGCTAATAAAAGTGCCATGCTCTTCCAAGCATCTGGTGGCTGGGAGGTGACACTTCTTCAGCACCCTGCCTCGGTCCTCCCGATAAGAAAAACCTCCGCGATGGTTTTAACCACTCGTGACTTCACTAGCAGCTCCCCCCCCGAGGGGGGGTCTCGTTGGAGTTCAGTGTTCCCATATTTCAACGGCACCCTCGACTTGCTGGTCCCAGTAGAGGGATGCAAGTACGACCTTGCTGTCTGTTCGAGGCCCCGAAGTGGGACTCCCCCCTCGGGATGCTGGCCAAGACGGGGAAGTATGAAGCTAAGGTCGACAGTCTTGGCTATACGCCCATGCGCGTACCTCCCGCCCACTCATGAAGGGGGTGGAGGCCTCCCCTCCAGAAGGATTTGAGCACCTAGTCATGGTTCCATATGAAGGGATGGCGGACCTTCAACAGTTTTGTTGGGGCCTACCGTTAGGTGATGTTGGTGCAAAGTTACTTCGATGGAATACTCCGCCAAGCACTTTCGTTGTGCACGTTCGGCCCGGCACGTCAATGATCCATCAACCTGCTGACCGGGCAGATTATTGTATCCTGGAGGGTAAGTCCAAGGAGCACTCTGCCGAGTGGTGCAGGGTTAGAAACAACCCTGAGAAGCCTGTTGAAAGTTGGATAGATGGAAGGCTGACTTGGGTCGGTCTAAGGCTTAGTATTTCAAGAGCAAGAGGCCCTGTGAGGCGATGACCGTCTGACACTTTGAAACAGGCCGCTTGACTCGAAGGCTCTGGAGTGACGTCAACGGTTGCGCGCCAAAGCATCCAATGGAGCTCTCGACAAAGTCGTAAGGCTTGCGGAGTGAGGTAACTCCTTCCACTCTCGTAGTTGATTGGCAAAGGGTCACGACAGCAACGCTAGCCCCGTAGAAGATAAGTGGATCTCCTGGCAATCATACCCCAGCACTTATTCGAGGAAGTAGTCACCTCCACAAGTGAAGGATCACTTTTGTCAAAACTGCAACCAACCCACCGAGGCTTGCAACAACGAACCTCGCAGAACTGGGCAGAAGCCCTTTTAGAAATGTACTCCCCTTGCCATGAACCAGGCGGAGGTACCATAAGGACCGGAGCCACGAACTCCTGGGATCTGCGAGACTAGACTAAGCCCCAAATCCAACGCAAGAACTTGGCTCACCTTATCAGGTGGAATCACAGCAAAAAAGGGGTAGGAGGCCTTGGTAGGGCCTAGGAGACCACCCTAAGGTAAACCTTCAACAACTTCGAGTAGTCAACACGGTCTTCCTCTAGGACTGAGAGCCAGACTGGTCCACACCCTGCCTGATTAAGTCGACGGCGTCGCCCTAGCTCCCCCTACAGCGGAACACTGCGATCAAATCTTGGCGGCGGCCATCGCGTCACCCAAGGTCCTCACCTCCTGTCGCTTGAACATATTAGCGTAGAGGCCAGAGCAATCTTTGGGGTCGACGTCGCCCCAGGCCGGCGAGCCGCTCCAGGCTGACGAGCCACTCCTTCTAGGATGACTCTCTCGAGCACCTTCCCCCAATCTTTCGTGGGGCGAGAAGGGCATAATCAAGCAAGCAGTGTCCCAGTGAATCACCTCCCTGCCTAATCCGGCGGAGCGCCTGGGATTACTTCGGTAACACTCCTCCTAGTGAGGTAGCTCCGAACCAAGCCCTTTGAAGAATACACTCCCTTGGCCATGAACCAGGGGGACGTGTTTGTGAGAGATTAACTCTACAGCCTTCGAAATCCATAAAAATAATGGCTAGCTCTAGACCCCACAACAAGTGCCATAGGGCTCATAGACACACCACCATAAAATGCCAGGGTCTGGATGACTAGACCCGATGTGGAAGCCCGCACTACCTCAATAGGCAGAGTGGGGACCAAGGTCGAAGGCCCAAAAGAGTATCACAAGGAGCGCCAGCAACTCCGAGGAGTTAAGATGACCTTTGGTCTGGGTTCGAGGCTAGACAGGTCGACAACCTACGTAATTAACTTCCAGCTGCAATGCCTGCACTACTTTGAGACTCTCACCTCTTGACACAGAGGTCGAGCTAGCCTTTGGGGTCAACAAGCTGCTTCTTCTGGGCTGGTGCGTCCATAACGCCTTCCTTATTCCTTGATAGGGGGTCAAAGGAACATCGTCAAGAAAACAAAGTCTAGACTATTCACCCCTCCCAGAAGAACACACGGACTCACTTTTAACAACACTCCTACTAGCAAGTCAGATGCGGCCTAGAAATAACATCTCTCCCTCCATCGGCCATCTCGGTCATGGACCTTTGGTGATCACGGATAAGTGCTAAAGGGATCGATTGGCGCTCCTCTGTTCGTCTGCAATGAGGACAGGCACCTCAATCATAAGAAAAACCTCCGCGATGGTTTTAACCGCTCGTGACTTCACTAGCAGCTCCCCCCTCGAGGGGGGGTCTCGTTGGAGTTCAGTGTCCCCATATTTCAACGGCACCCTCGACTTGCTGGTCCCAGTAGAGGGATGCAAGTACGACCTTGCTGTCTGTTCGAGGCCCCGAAGTGGGACTCCCCCCTCAGGATGCTGGCCAAGACGGGGAAGTATGAAGCTAAGGTCGGCAGTCTCGGCTATACGCCCATGCGCGTACCTCCCGCCCACTCATGAAGGGGGTGGAGGCCTCCCCTCCAGAAGGATTTGAGCACCTAGTCATGGTTCCATATGAAGGGATGGCGGACCTCAACAGTTTTGTTGGGGCCTACCGTCAGGTGATGTTGGTGCAAAGTTACTCCGATGGAATACTCCGCCAAGCACTTTCGTTGTGCATGTTCGGCCCGGCACATCAATGATCCATCAACCTGCTGACCGGGCAGATTATTGTATCCTGGAGGGTAAGTCCAAGGAGCACTCTGCCGAGTGGTGCAGGGTTAGAAACAACCCTGAGAAGCCTGTTGAAAGTTGGATAGACGGAAGGCTAACTTGGGTCGGTCTAAGGCTTAGTATTTCAAGAGCAAGAGGCCCTGTGAGGCAATGACCGTCTGACACTTTGAAACAGGCCGCTTGACTCAAAGGCTCTGGAGTGACGTCAACGGTTGCGCGCCAAAGCATCCAATGGAGCTCTCGACAAAGTCGTAAGGCTTGCGGAGTGAGGTAACTCCTTCCACTCCCGTAGTTGATTGGTAAAGGGTCACGACAGCAACGCTAGCCCCGTAGAAGATATGTGGATCTCCTGGCAATCATACCCCAGCACTTATTCGCGGAAGTAGTCACCTCCACAAGTGAAGGATTGCTTTCGTCAAAACAGCAACCAACCCACCGAGGCTTGCAACAACGAACCTCGCAGAACTGGGCAGAAGCCCTTTTAGAAATGTACTCCCCTTGCCATGAACCAGGCGGAGGTACCATAAGGACCGGAGCCACGAACTCCTGGGATCTGCGAGACCAGACTAAGCCCCAAATCCAACGCAAGAACTTGGCTCACCTTATCAGGTGGAATCACAGCAAAAAAGGGGTAGGAGGCCTTGGTAGGGCCTAGGAGACCACCCTAAGGTAAACCTTCAACAACTTCGAGTAGTCAACACGGTCTTCCTCTAGGACTGAGAGCCAGACTGGTCCACACCCAGCCCGATTAAGTCGACGGTGTCGCCCTAGCTCCCCCTACAGCGGAACACTGCGATCAAATCTTGGCGGCGGCCATCGCGTCACCTAAGGTCCTCACCTCCTGTCGCTTGAACATATCAGCGTAGAGGCCAGAGCAATCTTTGGGGTCGACGTCGCCCCAGGCCGATGAGCCGCTCCAGGCTGACGAGCCACTCCTTCTAGGATGACTCTCTCGAGCACCTTCCCCCAATCTTTCGTGGGGCGAGAGGGCATAATCAAGCAAGCAGCGTCCCAGTGAATCGCCTCCCTGCCTAATTCGGCGGAGTGCCTGGGATTACTTCGGTAACACTCCTCCTAGTGAGGAATCTCCGAACCAAGCCCTTTGAAGAATACACTCCCTTGGCCATGAACCAGGCGGACGTGTTTGTGAGAGATTAACTCTACAGCCTTCGAAATCCATAAAAATAATGGCTAGCTCTAGACCCCACAACAAGTGCCATAGGGCTCATAGACACACCACCATAAAATGCCAGGGTCTGGATGACTAGACCCGATGTGGAAGCCCGCACTACCTCAATAGGCAGAGTGGGGACCAAGGTCGAAGGCCCAGAAGAGTATCACAAGGAGCGCCAGCAACTCCAAGGAGTTAAGATGACCTTTGGTCTGGGTTCGAGGCTAGACAGGTCGACAACCTACGTAATTAACTTCCAGCTGCAATGCCCGCACTACTTCGAGACTCTCACCTCTTGACACAGAGGTCGAGCTAGCCTTTGGGGTCAACAAGCTGCTTCTTCTGGGCTGGTGCGTCCATAACGCCTTCCTTATTCCTTGATAGGGGGTCAAAGGAACATCGTCAAGAAAACAAAGTCTAGACTATTCACCCCTCCCAGAAGAACACACGGACTCACTTTTAACAACGCTCCTACTGGCAAGTTGGATGCGGCCCAGAAATAACATCTCTCCCTCCATCGGCCATCTCGGTCATGGACCTTTGGTGATCACGGATAAGTGCTAAAGGGAGAGATTGGCGCTCCTCTGTTCGTCTGCAATGAGGACAGGCACCTCAACCAGGTAACCACACTTATGGTGGCCAGGTTGATGGTAGCATTGGACAACCTCATTGGTTGACCACCAATCCACACCCCCCAGAAAATCTTCTCTGTGCACTCCTGGACTCCTTAAAAGGTAAAAATAATGCGTGGAGTCAGGTGACCGAGCGCAAAACTCCTAAGGATCGAGCCGAAGCGATCTAAGGAGCCCCAGACAAGGGGGAAGAGAAAGAAACCAAGTCCAGGCAATCCGGCAAAGGGTGAACCTGGCTGATCTACCAATGACTTAGGGATTAAAGCCAATCTCTTCGGCCATGGTTGTGCTTCTTTTCTCTCATGACGTTACCTAGCTCGTCGAGATCAGAGGAAGCCTTGATACCCTCTAAGACCCATAGGTTACCACTCCTCGCTTAGGATAGGGCGAAGACACCCAAAAGCTACCACCTAAAGTCAACATGAACTGGGTATCCCCCCATGTTCCTGTAACGACAGAGCCACCCCTTAAAGATGGCAGGCGTTGAATACTCCTTGTGCACGTATCCTCCACCACGGAGAGAGGACAACCCTATCAATGCCAGCAACGGCATTAGAGGCCCTTGCGTCATCTTGATGGCAATCGATAACAAGTCTTGTCACAAACAAAGACTTGTTCCTCGTAGTGACTAACCATCACTCATGGAGGGCGGCGCTTATGCCACATCATCACCCGGGTAGCTACCTGTCAAAGTTGGTAGGAATTTAGGTAGATGCGGCCCACGTTCCCTTATATCATCGCTTCTTAAGGTCAGCAAGCCATCTCTCAAGGGTGGTAGGAACTCGGGCGGACGCACCCCATGTTTCCTTGTATCGTCGCCTCTCAAGGCCGGCAAGCTACCTTTCAAGGCTGGCAAGAATTCGAGCAGACGCACCCCCAGGTTCCCTTGTATTGCCACCTCTTAAGGCTGGCAAGCCACCCCTTAAGGCTAATATGAACTTAGGTGGATGCCGTCCATTGAGACTGGCTACTGCCGCTTAAGGTAAAGAAAAAAAAAAAAAGAGGACTCCCACATCCTACCCTCCGATAGATGTAATGTCGCCTCCTAAGGTCAGTAGAACCCAGGCCCCCGCACCTGACGAGCTCACACCTTGCCTTGAAGTCAAAAGGAACTCAGACTCCTGCACCCCCCAAGTTTTGCTTAATGTAACAACAACAAGCACTTAGACCATTAGCAATGAAAGTCCAGCCGCTTGCACTTAGCTCTTGTTGCCACCTCCCAAGGTTGGCCCTTGTCTGGTGCCACCTCCTAAGGTTGGCCCTCATTCATTGCCACCTCCTAAGGTAGGTGTTCGTGTGAAATCATTGTTGTTTAGGAAATGCGTTGTAGTATTGGACAAAATCACTCAAAACATTTAAATTTATAAACTCAGATTTAGAAAGGAGTTTGAGATCGTTCGCAGGGAGCAAGTATGCAATTTAATTCACCAATCACAAGAAATATATTTGCAATTGAAATCAATAATACTCAGAATGATGTTTCAATAAAACCAGAAGAATAGTGCAAAAAGATTGGGTTAACATGGTGATTTGAATTACCAAATTAACCCTTTTAGTTTAAGCTCACAACTACTTAAATGTTTCAACAGTAAACCACAATTAATAATTTACGTCAATCAAGTTATTCAAATAATCCAATGGTAACCAGCAGACATTGACCAAAGGCTTCAGATGCCTTATCAGAAGGGGCTCAAGGGCCTCTCAAGAGAAGCCCAAGGCTTCTCTCCTCCAAGACTCAGAAGATCACATCAGTAGTAGCGGCAGAGGCTCAAGGGCCTCACACAAAGCCCGCAGAGGCTAAGTGTTGAGAGCGGAGAAGGCTCAAATCCTGAGGCAGCAAAACCCACCCCTTCTCTCTTAGATTCTCTTTCTTCTTCCAAGCTTAGAATGGACCATACCTAGGTAGCGGGTAAACGGATCCACCGCCCAAACTCGCGAGGCATGAGCGCAGGCGAGGGTGTAGACAGGTGCTTGGGGAGCGCGTGTGTAAGGGCATGTGCGTAGGGATCTGACACCAGTGGTTCGAAGGCGAACAAGCTACTGCAATTTTAGCTTTTGTATGCTGCAGAGAGCCCCTTACTCTACGATGTGGGACTATCCACAGAGTCTTGTTCGCATAGCAGTAGTAGGAGTGTGAAGCCTCCAAGTGAGGGCGAAGGAGAAGCTGGCAAAGCCAATTGGCTACCTGGGGGGCTTTCTAGAACTGGGTCGCATGACCTGTAGAGGGATTTAAGGATGAACACGGCCAAAGAACTGCAGTTGGAGTCGGAGATGATGGTGGTGGCGGCGATTGTCCGGCGAGGTACCTGAAACAGAGAACACGGACTAAATGCCCCAATTAGTATGCTCAGAAGGTTCTCCGGACCACGGCGAGTGCAATGGTGGTCGTGGTTTGGTGTGTGCGCGTCTGTGGAGGGATGATGGTGACGAGAACGAGGGCGGAAAGTGGGTGTGTTCTTAGGGGAGGTAGAGGGCGTTAAACCCTAAATTTCCTTGGGGCTTTTGGAGGGCGAGTTGTGGTGGAGCTAATGGAGGTGGTGCAAGGAAGCTTGGGGGCCTGTGGCATTGGCACGGGCACACTGGAGCCCTTGCCGAAGGCAGGGAAGACGAATGTCACGTGGTGATGGTTTGGGTGAAGCTTAAAATCTAAGGGGCTGGAGAGGATCAGGAGGGCGAGAGGAAGACGAAGGGAGATTTAGAGAGGGAGAGAGTGAGCGAGGGCGACAGACTATGATGGGTCGGTGATTACACAGCAAACATACAACCTAATCTACTTGAATTAAGTTAGACTCTAACATAACTTAGGAACAATGCATGCACAAGCATTATAATTTGCATAGTAGTTAGTTTGATAGCCTTATAGATAATATTGCTATTTTATGCTCTAAAAGAGAAAGGAAATTGATTGCAGATGATCTAAGGCCACAGATGACAAATCTGACTGTACAAATCTGATTATGATGTGATGGGATTCGAACGCTTTCTGAATCATTTTGATTAGACAACAATAGCAATCACGTGTAGCCCATAAAAGAACAGAGGCCAAGGAACACAATGACAGAGATCCAAGCCTTAGATGTAAAATCCGACCGCACGGATGGATCCAGATCAACAATTACAGTCTAACGACGCAAAAATCATCTCGATCGGAGGCTTATAGAACTGTCTACAAAGAAAGGAAGATGGACGACCACGATGGCACCATGTGACGCCATCACAGTAGCCCCTCACTGTGCCCCCAATCTCTGAAGAGCTCTTCCCTCACCTTGCGGGTCATTAGATCGTCATCCAATGGCCACAAAGCGGCCATGTTGCCCCCGCCTCCACGCTCCATTAACAGAGAAGAGATCTTAGTCGTGCACAAAACCCAAATCGCGACCATCCGTGCTTATAGCGCAGCGATTAGCGCACCTGCACGCGAGAGAAGGGCGCAGGATAGAGCCTCGCCGTGCACCAAATCAGGAAGGAGCACGTGGATGCAAGCGTGTGGTGCGACAAGGACCATTCGATGTACACGCGCGATCTGACGCACGCACTAATGCCTCAATCCATGGGTTCTCCTTAAGGCGGTGGTGCGCTCGATTTAGGCCGTTCGATTGTGAGATTGGACGATTAAGATTGAAGGCGCACGTAAGGAGAGGGAGTGGTGCGCAGATCGTGATCGATGGCTGCGGGCGAGCCACGTGTCAGCTGTAGGTTGAATCCAAACGTCAAAGGCACGTGGAAGGTGATTTTAAGGTGCGATCAGAGCTGTTGATCTCCCGATCAATGGATCTGATCAAACCTGAGTTGTTGCATGAGTTGGAGGGCTAAAATACCCACTTTGCCCCTCATTAAAGCTATAAAAAGAGCCCTAGGGCCTTCCAGTTGAAAGCAACTCTCGCCAGATACAACTCCAGCCTCTCTCCCTCTCTGCAACTCTTCTCTGGCATTCGTCCCGACGCTCTGGATCTGAAGTGCTGCTGTACTTCACATAAGAATCCCACAAGCGGCGTTGTCGTCATCTGTTCTCTCTCTCTTTACTTTTTAGCATAATGATTCTTAGTTTGAAAACTATTTCCAAATGGCAATAAAACTCTAATTCTCTAGATATCTGATGTTTATAAATATATAAATATTTCTTTAGAATGACTTTTTGAAAAGCTTTCGCATAAAAATCGTGTTTGCCTCCTTGTGAATGACTCGGTATTCATCGAAACTTTAGAAATATTATTTGTTTCATCTTGATTCGCACTACAACGATACAAAATCTTTTAACGTGTTTCACGGTCGAACAGTCGACATTGGAGAAGGTGAAGGTGACGGTGGTACGGCGCAAGGAAGGAGAGGGAGATGGCGGCTGTGCTTTGGCTGGCGACGGTCGCGAGCACGAGGGGAGGATGTTGAGTCGATCAATTTGACGGTTGGCCAGCTCGACAAAGAGGACAGAGAGGCTCGTCAGAGACGAAGGTGCGGATGGCTGAAGTTGAGGAAGAAAGGGTTTTTTCAGCTCCAAACTTCGCTAAGGATCTTAGTTTCGCGCGAGGGCTCCCTTTAAAGGCCTCAAAAGGCTTTCTAAGCAATGTAGGAAGCTTGGAGACCTCGAGAACTCAAGGAAGAGGATCCCTGAGATTGTGATCATTCGCATGAAAAATCTTGTGCAAATCATGGTCCAAGACCTGGTCCAATCGATAGAAGACCTCTTAAGGATTCTCCCTTCCAATTTTAGGAGGATTTGATTGAGAATCGAGTGAGAAAACCTCGCTCGAATCTCAGCGGAGGAGCTTCATTCACACCAATGGTAGTAAGGACCTTTTTGTAAAAATGTTGACAAAGTTAGGGACATGATTGTAAATATTTTGAAAGTTAAGGGCTTAATTGAGAGGAATAGAGTTTAAATGGACTAAAATGCAAATTAGGTCAGGATGGACTCTGATTGGGTCAAAAGTTTGGTAAAAACCTAATTTGAACCCAAGGAAACTGATGATGAAGTCAAATTTCAGTTTTGACCAAGTTTGACTGGGCAATTTGTGTAGAAATTTGTGTGTGACTTTGTTTAAGGTCAAAATAGGTTCAAATGGTCAAATAAAGGATACCAAACCTCAAGGAATATTTTTCTATGAATTTAAGGAGATTTAGATGATTTTATCTTGACTAGAACCTCTGTAATTTAAGTGGGTCTAAAATTAGGATTTTGGGTGTTGTATTGGTTCTTGAAATATGTGAAACCCCGTTTCTATCTACATGGACCCACTTATTAGTCTTTAATACTCATTTGACCTTCATTTTATCCCTGACAAATCCCTTGGTTATTCTGTGTTCATGATATGATGTTGAAATTATAGAATTAACCATAGTTTCTGATGAGAACCTCATCATGAGCCATAACTAGTACCATCTAACCCAGATTTGCAAGAAAAAAGCTCCTACATAACCATAGAAAGGCTTGACTCAGAGAAATTCTGAGTTTGTAAAGAAAACATAAACTAAGGGGTAAAAATGCAATTTCACCAATCCAATCTGAAAACAGGGTAACTCAGGGTCCAAACATAGGTCAAACTAACCTAATAAGAAGAAAAGTGGGATGAGTTGATCCAATAAGGGCTACAGCAACTCCAAGGAATTAAATGACATCCTGTAACCCTAAAAACAAACCCACTTCAATTCACAAGGTTTGAGGCAAAGAAAAAATCGAATAAACCCTCTACAATTCGTAGAAAAATAATCTCTAGGGTTTAGAACCTTCAATTTGACCTTAGGAACCCCTTTTGACTGTAACGACCCGATTCCCAAGTCCCTATGAGACACGAGAACTGGACCGACTTGACTAAACCCAAGACCTGGTCGTCCAACGAGGTAGTAACCAAAAGAGCAGTAAAATAAACCACATTCAACATGAATATAACTAACAGTAAGAAAATACAGCAGTAAGGAAGGAAACTACTACAGTATCTACCACCACAACAGTAGAACAACATTTATAACATAATATGAACTGCAGGTAAAGAAAAGTACAACGGAAACAAGAACTACTCACTACAGTGGAACCAAAAAGAGGTACAAGAGAACAGTGGTAACTCTACTGGACCCTACTCGGCCCAGCGTCCTTTGCAGCCGCTGACCCTGGCTGCTCAACACTTGGTCCTGAAAGGTAACGAGTGTAACACGTCAGCAAAACGCTGAGTAGAGTGGCAGCTAAACTAAAGAAACAGTAAAGTGTACAGTAGCTGTTTTAATTTTCTTTCTTCCTTTATTTACGTCTTTCTATTGTTTCACAATTTATCTATTTCTCAGATCCTTCACTTGATCTCGAATGTTCCTCGTGGGAACGATCTTGATTGCAGTCTTTTCCGAATAGTAGAAGTAGCACGTGGTGCTCTCCTGGCCGGGAGAGTCCCCCGTGGTGATCCTACTCTCAGTCAACCACCCCAAGGTCACTGACAGAAGTAATGGTGACTACGACACGCGCGGTAAACGCACGGGTAGCTAACTCGCACTGGCACGCGGTCAGTCGTTTCCGTTAACGGGTGCGCCCAAAGCACAGCACGGAACCAGTACAGGGCAGAGCCCTCTCAGTAACAGGGGTCCAACCCCTTCACAGTAACCAAACAGGGGCCTTGCCCCTCCACAGTCCGCGCACCCTCACCTGCCTACCCTGGTTTGCCCCAGTGGGCCTAACAAGTCGGTGTAGGAGGCTAGCAGAACCCCGGGGCCCGTGGGGTAGCTAGTACCTCCCTACACTAGTAGCTCTCCTCGGTACTACGTACACGAGGGCCAGCAAGTCGGTACAGAGTGGCCAGTCCTAACCCCGGGTCCCTGGGGCGGCTAGCTCCACTCTGCACTAAATAGGGGGACAGTCGCTCTCCTTGGTACTCCGTACTCAAGGGCCAGCTCACTTCCCCAATTCTATTCCATTCACGTTCCAGGAGTTCTACTCCTAATTCCCCGTGGGGTTCCAGCTCTTTAACTCAGCGCATTCCGGTTTCACCTTTCCAGTTTCACGTTCATACATCCCATATTCTTAATCATGTTCATTTATTCATAACAGGCAGCTGTTAATTCAATTCACAGGCAGCTATTGTTTCCTTTCCACATTTTCCAAGACTGCAGTATTCATACATTCCACTAGTTTTCCCGTCCTAGGATTCATGCCGTATCCTAGGATCTATCATACAATCTAGTTTTCCAGCCTTAGGATTCATACAACACCCTAGGATCTACCATTCAATCTATTTCTCATTCCTAGGATTCATGCAATGTCCTAGGTTCTATTTATGGTTTCATAATTTAACAGATTATACTTAAAGCCACTCTACCGGTTACAACAGGCAAACTGGGGGCGTGGTCGGGAATCCCGCGTGCCTCCGCAACCCCCGAGACTGCAACGGAACGGGGTCCTATCACAAGGATAAAACACAAGGAATTTCTCAAAACAGTATACAGCTACTGTAGACGGGTAGAGGATGTAATTCCGAAAAGAACGCAACTCGAAACGCGGAAAACGGAACCCGAACGGGCCCTAAACGGGTCGAAAACGACGAAACAATGCAAAATCAGATGTCTGGAACTTCTTCCAAACATCTTAAAAAGTGGATCAGGGAATTACCTCGCTCTGCGTGGGCTCTCAGACGTCCAGAAGCCTGCGGGGGCGTCTGGCCTAGTTCCCAGACGTCCGATGGTCACCCCGGACGTCTGGAAGTCGTTCCCGTCGTCTGTCACTACAGCCAGACGTCTGATTCGCGTTGGATGTGAATCTCAGAACCTGCGTGTACCCATTTCCTCTCTCTCTTAGTACGGTCAGTCGAAGAAGAGGAAGAAGACGGAATAACTCACCTTTCAGACGTCTGGACAGTCCTCCAGATGTCGCCCACGTCGTCTGTCTAGACTCACAGACGTCTGATTCTGGAAAATTTTCCGGAACTAGGGCTCGACTCGCCCTCCGCTCGCGACGCCCAGCCGTGCCGCGGCTCGTCCGCCTACTGCTCGAGCCGCAGCAGTCCTCCCGCGTCGCTCCGCGCCCGCTGCGGCCCCCGCCGGCCGGCCCTAGCAGCCCCGGCGAGCTCGCTCTCATGGCCGAGCGCTTCTTCCTACACGCAGCACCTCCCACGTTCACCGCGGCTGTCGCCGCCGCCACTCACTCGCGCTCGCTCTCGCGCACTGGCTGGAAGGAGAAGAGGAAGGGGGCGGAGGTGACGGGAGTGAGGGAGAGGGCGTGGCCTTTTAAGGTCGCGCGAGGAGGAGAGAGAGAGAGAATTTCCGCAGGTCTGCGATCTCAGGCGCGCAGACGAAACAATCGTGCCAAAATAACCGATTTCCAGATGTCTGGAAATGATCCCAGACGTCTGGTCCGACGTCTGGAGCGCGCGTTCATAACATTGACCTACATTGAGAACCATGCCCAATTAATGACTTAATTTGGGTTTTTACGTAAATTGATTGGTCAAACAAGGTCTGATCTAGAAATAAAATTCACCATTAGAATCCTTAGGCCCCATTTAGTCATGCATAAAAACTTGAGCCTAAGAAGAGACCTTCTTGACCGACTCTGCATTTTGATCCTCATCCATTACTTTTTGACCCTCAACTTTTGAAACCCTCGCATTTTGGCCCCTAACTCTTCTTCGTTCTTTGCATTTGGGTCCTCCCTGCAAAACCTTGAGCAGCGCCATGCTCCGGCGACTTTGCGCGGAGCATGGCGCCGCGCAGGGTAAGGGGGACCCTCTACCAAGTCAACCGGGGGTTCCCTGCGACGTCTGCCATCGCAGGGACACCTCCATGGTCTCTGCAACCACCCATACCTCCCGTGCGAACGCGCGGAAGGTATGGGTCTCCATCTCCGGCGTCCTCCGGCGAGGGAGGCACGTCGCCTCCCTCCGTCCTCCTCTCTGATTCCACCTCTATAAAAACCGCCCCCGTCCACCGAACTCAACAGCTCGGTTCTGACGGAGAAACCTCCCCCCCTTTCCTCTCTTCCCACTCTGGCAGAAGCCCCCTGCTCCGGCGGTTCTTCCTCCTCCTCCTCGTCGCTCTGCCACATTACCAGCAGCAGAGTCGCCTTCGCCCGCTCTTCCCGCGTCGCGCCGTACCCAGCGCGCGCTGTCCCGCTCTCTCCTTGTCGCCGCTCCTTCTCTCTGGGCACTTTCTTCTCCGGCGACAGTCGATACGACTGTCGCCCTGCTCCGATCCCCCTCGTCCCTCCAAGTAGGTAACAATTACTTCTCTTCCTCCCCTCTTTCTTTTCCCCATTTTAATTTGCTCAATCAAACCCTCGACCGACCTAAAACCTCCACCTCGTCCCACTGAACCGTTTCCGCCCCTTCACTGCCACTCCTCACCTCCACATCACTCCCCCGAACAAACCCATTCCCCCGACCACAGTCCGACCTAGGGCAGCCCCTACACGCTGCCCCACGCCTCGCCACCACCCGCATGAGCTTCGCCGCACTCCGGCGAAGCTCCCTGCACCTTCTGACTAGGCCGAGAGGCCGAATCTCTGTGATCAGGTTACCCGTCCTTCGCCGCCATTGCCGAACAGGTGAAGCTGCTTCAACCTGCAGCTGCAGCTGCGCTTCCGCCCAGGCCTGCGCTCCAGGACGCGCGGATTGCGACCTCGCAGCTGCCCAGGCCTTCAGCTGAAGAGAAGACCTAGCAACAGCCGCGAATGCCTACAGCTTTCTCAGCTGCAGGCGCCCAATTGGGGTGGGACATTTAGTCCCACCTCGAAGGACTCTGAAGCGGCACGCCTGCATAAATTGTAAAAGTGCTGTAGGCTTATCGCCTCAGCACATGGGGTGAGGTCCCTCTCACCCGCTTCACCCGCCCGGTCCGCGAGCTCATCACGCGGATCCGGCCGACCCGACCTGACTTGACTCGAACACTCCTCGCCCACCACGCACGCCGGTGAGCCTGGACCTGGGCGCGACCCGCACCCGAATACCCGGCAGCTCTGGGAGAGCTATCCTACGAGTGAATTCTGAGAGAGAGAGACGCAGGGGAGGGTAGAGTAGGTTTTTGCCTTCTGACCAAACTGTGAGTGTGCAGGCACAGAAGAGAAAAGAGAAGACAAGAAGAAGAAGAAAGCCACAGAGGAAAGAAAGAAAGAAGACGCACTGTAGCAAAAGCTACTTAAGTCGTCTGATTGAAAAATCAGACTACGCCCTGAAGAAAGAAAAAGAAGGGGAGGATCACTACTGCCGCAGAAAAGAAAAGACAAGAAGAAGAAAGAAGAAGCCGTGCAGCTGAGCAAGGCAAAGGACTGCAAGAAGGAAAGCTCTGCAGCTGAGGCAGAAAGAAGAGAAGATAAAGAGAAGAAGACGAGAAGCTCTGAAGAAGAAAAGAAATAAGAAGCAGAAGAAGAACTGAAGGCAGAGAAGAAGAAGATAAGCTAAGAAAGAGAAGAGACGCCACAAGACTCAGATTTATTTCTCCCTCTCTCCCTCTTATTTTTGTAATAGAAACATTGTACTTCTAAAATACAACTTACTCCCTGAGTTCGACCTCGGGAACTCTTTTTCCAAGTAACAAATTATATTAAACTGGTAACCACTTCTCTATACTATACTACGACGAAATAATAAAAAAACTGTAGGGGATTCGTGTGTTGACTAGTTTTTGGCGCTGTTGCAGGGGAGCAACGGCTATTCTAGAAGCTTTAAATTTCTTTTAAGAGATTGCTAATCTTTTTCTCTCTCTTATGTGCAGGTAAAAATTTGAAGAACAGCCGCACAACAAACACTCCAACAAAACAGGTAATCTTCATCAGCCCTTTCTTAACTCCCTTAAAATCTAAAAAGGAATGAAAAGAAAAATCAACTTAGGGCTACCTGCATCATACATAGTAATTCCTCAAAGTTGCCTAAATTTTTTATTTCAACACATTTTAATTGTCCATCCAACTAAGGTAACTAAGGCTAAAACCTTCTTGATTGAGCCCTAGATAATACATTTTCGAGGCAACTGAAATGGACCAACTAGAGCCAGCTCAGGAATTAAAAAGCTAGGGTTTTTAGAGACACACCTTCTATTAACAAAGAAAAGATCTTCCCAAAAAGAGGTGTACCTAAACCTTGTTTGAAAAGATCTATATAAGAAAAACCCTAAACAATTGGCTCTCTAAACACTTGAACCCTAAAAGAAAGGACCCAAAAGCTCTCAAAAGAATAAGAGGTGAAGTTGACCCCTTGGGTCAACCAACCTTAAAATTAGGTCACTTCTTCACTCAAAGTACCTAAAAGTTCAAGTGAAACCTTAAGCACCCTAATCTTAAAGTAAATGAGGTAGACTTAAGAGGTCAAGATCCCCATTCTGGTCTACCTGGAACCGCAGTGACAAGAGAGGTCGGGTGGGGGAAACCCTGTAACCTGTGGGGACGCTCTACCGTGTAGGGGTCTTCGCTGGACTCACCCTCTCTGGCTGCCCAGGTAATTCTCAGGTGGACGATCTTTCTGATCGAGGGGTCCATCTGCCCCGCACCTCTATAGTCACCCAACACATTTTTGGGTGACTTGATTGGGTCCAGCACCTTCTATACTCTTCCACTCCAACAGTGCATGAACGGTACGAGATCCTTAAGACCACCCTTAAGATCTCCTTTAGGAATTCACTCTCGTCAAGGCCCAGCCTTGACTCCCGTGTTTGAACAGCAACCTTACCCCATCATTCTCTCATCTGATTCTGAATCAAGCTCTTCTTCTTCCCCTATCATGGCTGAGCCAGTTGAGGAAGAAAACAATTTGGAGCACCAGCTCCAGCGACTTAATGACCTCTTCCAAAACTTTGTGCACCCACCGCAGCGTCCTATGATGCGGGACCATTATAATCCTACTGCGGTGGCCATTGAGCCTCGAGTCAGAATCCCGACTGGAGGACCTGATTCCGAATTGAAGCCCAACATGATTCATGCTATACCTAAATTCCATGGGCTTAATTCCGAAGATCCCTTCCAGCACATCAAACAGCTAAAGCATCTGGCCCAAACTTTTGGGTCAGACGTGCAAAATCGGGATATTCTTCTCATGAAGATGTTCTCCTTTTCTCTTATGGACAAGGCCGCTCATTGGTACCAAACTCAGACCTGGCCGATCAACACTTGGGAAGAACTTCAGTCCGAGTTTTTGAAAAAGTTCTTCCCCGTTGGTCGGACCAACGCCTTGCGCCATCAGATTACACACTTCACTCAACAAACAGGGGAACCTCTCCATGAGGCATGGGATCGCTTTCAGGATCTCATGAGAAAGTGCCCCCATCACGGAGTTCCTAAATGGGAACAGGTCCAATCTTTCTACCAGGGACTCCGTGAGGACATTCGTCTTTTCGTCAATGCAACTTGCGGAGGAAATATCATGGGTCAACATGAAGACACTGTGTGGGAGATTCTTGAAAACATGTGCGAGAACTCCATCAACAATGACTCCATGGGATTATTCGACAGGACGAATACCCGCGCATCGACGAATCTTAGGGGAGCACATGAGACGCAGGGCCTGTCCGCATCAGTCGACCTGGAGTTAATGGCCAGTCGATTGGACAAGGTCTCAATCATTGAGAAGAAGGTGGATGAGCTGACTCAGCACTTGCAGCGAGCCACCTCTGCGCGTAACTCCTTTGCACAACCTCCTTCCACACAGGAGACTGTGCAAAGCATTCTCCACCGATCTTCCCCTAGGATGGATCCATATCCATCCCCACCTGATTCTCGGATCGGAGGATCATCCGATCCCTTTTACACCAGCCTGGGGAATTCCATTCCCCCTTTCTCTGATTCTCTAGAGGTTCCTCAGACCTGTGAGGACCTCAACGCCATCCAGAACGACCCATTCTCCAACACCTATAACCCTGGATGGCGAAACCATCCCAACTTTCAGTGGGTGGGAAATTCCCAAACCCAAAGACCACCCTTTCAGCCCCGCCCACAACTCCCTCGTCCTTACCAGCCGCCTCAGCCTCGGCCCAACCCTACTTATTCATCAGGGCCAAATCAGGACCAAATGTCCCTTATCCTTCAGACTCTGGCTGACATTCAAAGAACGAATGCGGCTATTCAAAAACAACACAAGGACGAAATCACAGAGGTTCGAAACCATTTGGCCCAGTTGGCAAATTCTCGCCAGCCAGGCACTCTTCCTTCCCAACCTCTCCCTAACCCGAATAACGTGCCAACCCAGCGGCGCGTTATGAGCCCAAACTCGGGCCAGGCCCATATGATTTATCAGGCCCCCTCTGTTCCTTCACCAGACGGGATAGAGGCCTCCACTTCTTTTGCGTGTTACCAGCAGCAACCTATCTTACCCAGTCCCAACCAAAACCAGGCAGGACTTAATTCCGTAACAACCCGTAGTGGTAAGGAAACCCAAGACCCACCTCATCCAAACCACTCCAGGCCTGATAGTGATCCCAAGCCTAGGGCAGTAATCTAGGACATTCCCACCCCTATCCCAGATCCACAACCTGGACCTATCCTAGAAGAACCAACCAAGATCCCGTTTCCCGAGGCTTTGACCAAGGGAAAGAAGACCACCAAGCCCGTGGCACCTGAGGAGGACCTGGTCAAGCTCTTTGAGTAGGTCCACATAAACATCCCTTTGATGGATGCCATCCGCCACGTACCGGCTTACGCACGATTCTTAAAGAATGTGTGTACACCCCAGCGTAAGCCGCAAACCAAGAGTGGGAGTCCAATTGTTCTGTCAGAGCAAGCCAGCTCTGTAATCCTAAGCAGACTCCCACCCAAGGCTAAAGACCCTGGTACTCCCCTGATTTCCTGCAAGATAGGTGATACCCAATTTGATAGAGCCTTGCTGGACTTGGGTGCATCCATAAACCTGATACCCACATCCTTACTTGACCATCTAGAAGAATCTGAGCTAAAACCAACCGAGGTGACATTACAATTAGCAGATCGTTCTATAAAGTCACCAAAAGGGATTTTCGAGGATGTTATTGTGAGAGTGCGGGATTTCTACTTTCCTGTAGACTTTATAGTCTTAGATATGGATGCACCTGAGAACCCTAGGGATACACCAATCATTTTAGGGAGACTTTTCTTGGCTACTGCTAGAGCCAACATTAGCTGTGAGGAGGGCCAAATAGAGCTCAAATTTGGGAATCAAACCCTGAAAATTGATATATTTAAGGCCCAACAAGGAATCAATTGCGGTGTCATCGAACAGATTTGTGACGTTAGGGCTTTGGTTGATGAAACACACTTCCAGAATGACCTAATTATACCTCATCAACCGTAGAAAGATCTTGACCCGCAAACTGAGGAGTCAAATCCAGATATGAACAACCCAGTAACTCCTACCCTTGAACCTCACGTCTATACTGAACCACCCGCTGCTGATAACCCCATCCTCGAACTGAAGCCCCTTCCTGCTCACTTGAAATACATCTTTTTGGGTTCTAATCAGACCCTTCCTGTGATTATCAATTCCAACCTCAATCCTGAACAGGAATCCCGTCTGATTGTTGTCCTCCGGCAACATCGCAGAGCCATCGGGTGGACTCTCGATGATTTGACTGGAATAAGCCCCTCTTATTGTACTCATCATATCTATTCAGAAGAGGGCGCACGACCTTCTCGTGAAATGCAGAGACGCTTGAACCCTAATCTGCAGGAGGTCGTGAAAAAGGAGATCATCAAGTGGTTAGATGCTGGGATCATCTACCCGATCTCCGATAGTCGTTGGGTGAGCCCAATTCAGGTTGTGCCTAAGAAGGCAGGACTCACCACCATAACGACTGAGACCGGAGAAATCATTCCTACCCGATTAGCCAATGTGTGGAGAGTCTGTATAGATTACCGCCGACTCAATTCCTCCACGAAGAAGGATCATTTCCTACTACCTTTCATTGATCAGATTCTCGAGAAACTAGCGGGAAATAGGTTCTTCTGCTTTCTTGACGGGTACTCCGGTTATAACCGGGTGGCAATCCATCCTGAAGACCAAGAAAAGACCACGTTCACCTGCCCCTTCGGAACATACGCTTTCCGAAGGATGCCTTTCGGTCTTTGCAATGCACCCGCTACTTTTCAGCGGTGCATGCTTGCCATATTCTCAGATATGGTAGGTGATTATCTGGAAGTCTTCATGGATGACTTTTCAGTTTTTGGAGCATCATTCGACGATTGCCTCCAACACTTGGCCCAGATACTCAGGCGGTGCATCGATGTGAATTTGGTTCTTTCCTGGGAAAAGAGCCATTTCATGGTGCCTGAGGGAATTGTCTTGGGACATTTGATTTCAGAAAAAGGCATCCAAGTGGATCGAGCTAAGGTTGATCTGATCTCTCGCCTTCCTATGCCTAGCTCGATCAGGGACATCCGTTCTTTTTTGGGGCACGTCGGTTTTTACCGTCGTTTCATTCCGGATTTTTCAAAAATCGCGCGTCCCTTGACTTCCCTGCTCTCCAAGGATGTACCCTTTGAAATCTCCAAGGAATGCACACTAGCCTTTGAAAACCTGCGTGACCGAGTCACCCATGCCCCGATCCTACAATCCCCTGATTTGTCTCAACCCTTTGAGATCATGTGCGATGCATCTGACTTTGCTGTAGGAGCGGTCCTGGGGCAAAAAGCTGACGGGAAACCCGTGGTCATATACTACGCTAGCAAGACACTTGACGAGGCTCAGCGTAACTATACAGTTATGGAGAAAGAGCTGCTAGCCGTAGTATTTACCCTTGAAAAGTTCCGATCGTATCTTCTGGGTTCCCATGTCATCATTTACTCGGATCACACGGCTGTAAGGCATCTCCTTGCCAAGAAGGATGCGAAGCCCCGACTAATCCGATGGATCCTGCTGTTGCAAGAATTCGATCTCGAGATTCGCGACAAGGCGGGAAGACAGAATGTGGTAGCCGACCATCTATCCCGTCTTCCTTCTGAGATTATCAACCCTTCCGGACCCATCACGGAACATTTTCCTGATGAGCACCTGCTTACTGTTGGTACTAGACTTCCATGGTTTGCTGATATAGTAAACTACTTGGCATCTCATCAGACCCCGTCTGATTGGCCGAAGGCCAAGAAAGACAAATTGCGTTCTGATACCAAGTATTACATCTGGGAAGATCCGTACCTTTTCCGCATAGGTGCTGATCAAATTATTCAGAGATGTGTCCCGGAAGAGGAATTCAGCAATATTCTCTCTTTCTGCCATGACCAGGCATGCGGTGGCCATTTCTCTGGGCATAAAACCGCATCAAAAGTCCTCTAGTGCGGCTTTTACTGGCCCACACTGTTCAAAGACGCATACAGTCACTGCAAGGCATGCAGTCGTTGCCAAACTTTGGGCAACATGAGCCATCGCGACATGATGCCTTTGCAGCCGATTCTCGTATGCGAAATCTTTGATGTTTGGGGGATTGATTTTATGGGCCCCTTTCCTGTTTCGGATCGTTTCGAATACATTCTATTGGCTGTGGACTACGTGTCTAAATGGATCGAAGCCGTACCGACCCGAACCTGTGATCACAAAATCATTCTCAAATTCATTCATCAAAACATTTTCTCAAGGTTCGGGATTCCTCGTGCTATAATCTCTGATGGGGGGACCCATTTCACAAACGCTCAGTTTAGGTCACTAATGACCAAATACGGGGTGTCTCATCGAATCTCTACTCCTTACCACCCCCAAACTAATGGTCTAGCTGAGCTGTCAAATCGGGAGATCAAGAAAATCCTGCAAGTCACTGTTCGGCCTGACAGGAAGGACTGGTCGTCCCGACTTTCGGAAGCATTGTGGGCCTATAGGACCGCCCACAAAACCTAATTAGGCATGTCTCCCTTTAGAATGGTGTACGGGAAGGCGTGTCACCTTCCCGTAGAACTGGAGCATAAAGCCTATTGGGCAGTACGGAACTGTAATCTAGATTTTTCGAAGGCTGGAACCCACAGAAAACTTCAAATCAGCGAGATCGATGAATTACGCCTAGACGCGTATGAGAACTCGCGAATCTACAAGGAGCGAGTTAAAGCCTTCCATGACAAGCATATCTCAAGAAACATCTTTCATCCTGGTCAGAAGGTCCTACTCTTTGATGCCCGACTCAAACTTTTCCCAGGAAAGCTGCGATCCAAGTGGGTCGGACCATATTTAGTCCGACAGGTTTTTGGAAATGGAGCTATCGAAATTAGTCCGCTCAGCCACGATTCCGAACCTTTCATCGTGAACGGTTAGAGACTCAAGCCGTTCATTGATGTGACTTCTACTGATTTGGCTGAATCATCTTATATCCTCCATTCCCCTTGAGCTTATTGCGCCCAGCCGATGGCGTAAAACTCAGCGCTTAACGGGAGGCAACCCATCATTTTCCTAAAAATCCAAACCTTTTTCACACTTTTGTGCACTTAACGTTCACCCTTATAGACAACCAACCCCACCTCAGATGCTTGCATCTGGGATTAGAAGTCGTCCACAAAATTCATCCTGATCCATTCACTCATCCAAATTTCTGTCTTAAGGAATAAACTAAGTAAATAAAAAATCCCCTAGTCACAATGAGGACATTGCAAACCTTAGGCATGGGGGGGTATAAAAGTGCAAAACTTGTAAGAAAAGGTTTTAAACAAAAAAATTCACATATGCCAAAAACACCATAAAAATTAAAAAATTTTTCGAAAAAAGAAAAAGAGAATAAGAGGAGAAGGAAATTTTGTGGGAAAAGGAAAAGAAACAAAATGAAAAAGGAGCATAAAATTATGAGAAAAAGGTAGTCATTAGTAAGAAACTAAGGAATTAACCTAAGTTCTAAACCCCATTCAAGAAAAGAATTGAAAAGTGCACAATGGGATTAGTAAGAACGCAAACCTTAGGTATTCTTGGATAGACTCTTAGTACCCATTAAGATCTAGACACTCCTCAAGAGGTTGAGGAAAATGAAAAGCTTAAGCATTAGGTCTAAGGCTTAGGGAGTATTTGATCTCATTAACTAACTTTTGATCTACGGGACTCAGTAAACTAAGCACCCTAACCTCACACACAGCCTGATTCAGTAAGCGTAAAAATCAAAAGCGTCACAAAATTCTGAAAAGTACACCTAGAGTAGGAGCGGCCGATCAACACAAGTTGATTTGGACGAGTTCCCAGATCTGAGAGGCGGGAAATCCCCTCGAAGATGCGTAACAAAATATCATCTCCTCGGTGCTTGTCTCTTAGGATATTTACATATCCTACTGAGGGCATGTAAGCACTCTGCTGGTTTAGATTCCATGGATGGCATTATCACGAAGTGTCAATTGCCAGGTGATAACGGCGTTGTGACTAGCTTTTGTTGTAGAAATTACGTTGTAGTACAGCTAGTTATTGCCATCATTACAGATATATTTTTTTACTCGGAATATAAAAGAGTTCCCGAGGTCGAACTCAGGGAGCAAGTCATATTCTAAGAGGTACAAAGTTTCTATTACAAAAATAAAGAGAGAGAGAGAGAGAGGGGAAAATTTTGCTTCTTCTTGTTCTCTTCTTTCTTCTTATCTTTTTGGTTGTTCTTCACCTGTGCTTTCTTCTCTTCTCTTTCTTTTTCTTCTTGGTCTTCCTTCTTGTTCTTCAGATCTTCTTGTTCTTCTTTGTCCTCGTGTTCTTCTTTTCTTCTTGCTTCTCTGCTTCTTGTCTTCTCTTCCTGTTCTGCAGCTGCTAAGTGCTCGCTGCTTTCCTCTTTTTTTTTTTCTTGGTTGCGGTTCTGTACTTCTTTTCTTCTTCTTCTTTGTCTTCAGGACGTCGTCTGATTTTTCAATCAGACGACTTAAACTGCTGCTGCTACAGTGTGTCTCCTTCTCCTTCTTCTTCTTCTTCACCTGTGCCTGCATACTCACGGTTTAAGTCAGAGGGCAAAACCTACTCTACCCTCCCCCCGCGTCTCTCTCTCTCAGAATTCACTCTTAGGAAAGCTCTCCCAGAGCAACCGGTTAATCGGGTACGCGGGTCGCGCCCGGGTCCAGGCCCACCGGCGTGCGGTGGTGGGCGAGGAGTGCAGGTCGGGCTAATCGGGTCGGGCCAGGTCCGCGGGGCGTGAGCGCGGACGAGACCGGGTAGTCGGGCAGGTGAGAGGGACCTCACCCCGTGATCAGGAGGCGAACAGCTTAAGGCACTTTTTTCCTTTAAGCGCCTGCGTGACTCTCAAAGTTTCCGAGGTGGGACTAAATGTCCCACCCCAATTGAGCGCCTGCAGCGGAGGAGGCAGCTGGCAATCGCGGCTTCACGTGAGGCCTTCGCCCCAGCTGCGAGCCTGGGACTCTTCGCGGAGATGCCCCGCGCAGCCTGGGAGTCGGACCTGGGCGAAGCGCACCTGAAGCTGCAGGTTGAAGGTGCTTCTTCAGCGCAGCAATGGCGACGGCGGTCGAGATACCTGTGCACAGAGGAATGGCCTCTCGGCCTAATCAGATACGCGGAGAACCTTCGCCGTGGCACGGCGAAGGTGGTGGGGGGTCTAGCAGGCGGCGGGCCGAAGCATGAGGGCCGGCCTAGGTCAAACTGCAACGCGGAAAATGGGTTTGTTCGGGGGGTCTGCAGAGGGCGAGTGGCGGGAAGTGGAAGGGCGGAGGTTGATCAGGGTGAGGAGGCGGAGGTTCTGTGAAGGTCGGCGAGCCGTGTGGGGTGGTGGAGTGATGGGGGCGTCTCGCCGGAGGGTAGCCGGAGACGAAGGGGGTGACGGTGGTCAGGATCGGACTCGAGGGCGACAGTAAAGGTTTAAAGTGAGGAAAAGGAAGAGGGGAGGAAAAGGAGAAGTTCTACCTGCTAAGCTGGACGAGGAGGGGTTGGCCCGGAGAAGAAATTGCCCAGAGGAAGGGGCGGCGGCGAGGAGAGGGCCGGAGTGGCGCCAGCTGGGTGCGGCGTGGCGCGGAATGATCGAGGGAAGGTAACCCTGCTGCTGGTAGTGCGGCAGGGCGAGGAGGAGGAGGAGGAGAAGCCGCCGGAGCAAGGGGGCATCTGTCGGAGTGGGAAGAGAGGAAGTGAGGGGGTATCTCCGTTAGATCCGAGCTGGGAAGAACGGCGGAGCGACGGGGGTATTTATAGGGGCAGAACCAGAGAGGAGGGCGGAGGGAGACGACGTGTTTCCCTCGCCGGAGGACGCCGGAGGAAGGATACCCATACCGTTCGTGCGTTCGCACTGCCGGTATGGGTGGTTGCAGCCAACAGGGGGGTGTTCCTGCGACGGCTGATGACGTAGGGCACCCCCATTTGACTTGGCAGGCTCCCTCCCTTACCCTGTGCGGCGCCATGCTCCGCGCAAGGTCGCCGGAGCATGGTGCTGCTCAGGTTTTGCAGGAGCGACCTAAACGCAAAGAACGAAGGAGAGTTAGGGGTTAAAATGTGAGGGTTCAAAAGTTGAGGGCTAGAAAGTAAATGTATGAGGACCAAAGTATAAAGTTGGTCAAGAAGGTTTCTTCTTAGGCTCAAGTTTTTATACATGACTAATTAGGACCTAAAGATTCTGATGGTAAATTTTATTTCTAGATTAAATCTTGTTTGACCGGTCAATTTACGTAAAAACCCAAATTAAGTTGTTAATTGGGCATGGTTCTCAATGTAGGTCAAAATGGGTTCCTAAGGCTAAATTGAAGGTTCTAAACCCTAGAGATTATTTTTCTATGAATTTTAGAGGGTTTATTCTATTTTTACTTTGCCTCGAACCTCGTGTATTTAAGTAGGTTTGTTTTTAGGGTTACAGGATGTCATTTAATTCTTCGGAGTTGCTGTAGCCCTTGTTGAGTCATTTCATCCCACTTTTCTTCTTATTAGGTTGTTTTGACCCATGTTTGGACCCTGAGTTACCCTGTTTTCAGATTGGATTGGTAAAATTGCATTTTTACCCCTCAGTTTATGTTTTCTTTGCAAACTCAGAATCTCTCTGAGCCAATCCTTTCTAAGGTTATGTAGGAGCTTTTATTCTCTGTATTAGGTCAAAATGAGCTAGTTATGACTTATGATGAGGTTCTCATCATACCCCCATGCTTAGCTTTTGCTAGTCCCTTAGCAAAAACTTAAGGTTTCAACCCTTGTTCTAGACCATGAAGTTCTTAATAGCTTCAGATAAGTGCTTTTTCATTTAAACTTAGATTAGGTTAGAATGCTGACCATAGGCTTAAAAGGTACTCTAGTACCAATCAAGATCCAAATCTGTCTAGCCTCAGTCCTTAGCAAAGGTTTTTAAGGCGCACAAGAACTATCCTAAGGTCTATTAGACTTTGTGGTTAAAGCACCCGTGCTTGAAATGATTTTAGCCTTGGTTCAGTTCGCAGTGCGTTTTATAAGAGAGAGATAGAAAGTTTTTCTGTTTGGAGAGTTTTCTCTCTCTTTTTCTTTTTAGTTCTAGCCTAGGATTGGCTTTTCAACACGGTCTGTATCAGATTCATTGCTCCCATCATCAATCCTCAAGGGTTCCTGGCGATCGATGCTTCGAGATAGCACCGCCCATGGCAACCCCCAGAACCCTGGCTATTGAGATTTCGAGATAATCCCATCCATAGTGTTCCGTGGCTGAATTCAGACCCTGGCAATTGACACTTCGAGATAATGCCATCCATGGAATCTGAACTAGCGGAGTGCTTACATGCCCCCAGTAGGATATGTAAATATCCTAAGAGACAAGCACCGAGGAGATGATATTTTGTTACGCATCTTCGAGGGGATTTCCCGCCTCTCCGCGCTGGGAACTCGTCCAAATCAACTTGTGTTGATCAGCCGCTCCTATTCTAGGTGTACTTTTCAGAATTTTTGCGACGCTTTTACGTGATTTTGATTTTTACGCTTACTGAACCAGGTTGTGTGTGAGGTTAGGGTGCTTAGGTTACTAAGTCCCATAAACCAAAAATTAATTAATGAGGCCAAATACTCCCTAAGCCTTAGACCTAATACTTCAGCTTTTCATTTTCCTCAACCTCTTGAGGAGTGTCCAGATCTTAATAGGTACTAAGAGTCTATTCAAGAATGCCTAAGGTTTGCGTTCTTACTAATCTCATTATGCACTTTTCAGTTATTTTCTTGAATGAGGTCTAGAACTTAGGTTAATTCCTTAGTTCCTTACAAATGACTATCACTTGTTTCTCATATTTTGCGCTCCTTTTTTCCCTTTTTTTTTTTTGAAACCTTTTCTTACACGTTTTGCACTTTTATACCCCCCATGCCTAAGATTTGCAATGTCCTCATTGTGATTTTAGGGGTTTTTATTTACTTAATTTATTCCTTAAGACAGTTGTTTTTGTGAGTGAATGGGTCGGGATGAATTTTGCGGACGATTTCTAATCTCAGATGCAAGCATCTGAGGTGGAGTCGGCTGTCTTGAAGGGTGAACCTTAAGTGCACCAAGGTGTCAGAAAAAAGGTTTTAGATTTTCAGAGGGAATGACGGCTGCCTCCCGCTAAGCGCTGAGTTTTACGCCATCAGCTGGGCGCAGTAAGCTCACGGAGAATGGAGGATGAGAGATGACTCAGCCAAATCAGTAGAAGTCACATCAATGAACGGTTTGAGTCTCTGACCGTTCACGATGAAAGGTTCGGAATCGTGGCTGAGTGGACTGATTTCAATTGCTCCATTTCCAAAAACCTGTCGGACTAGATATGGTCCGACCCACTTGGATCGCAGTTTTCCCGGGAAAAGTTTAAGTCGGGCATCAAAGAGTAGGACCTTTTGACCAGGATGAAAGATCTTTCTCGAGATATGCTTGTCATGGAAGGCTTTAACCCGCTCCTTGTAGATTCGCGAGTTCTCGTACGCGTCTAGGCGTAATTCATCGATCTCGCTGATTTGGAGTTTTCTGTGGGTTCCAGCCTTGGAAAGATCTAGATTACAGTTCCGTACTGCCCAATAGGCTTTATGCTCCAGTTCTACGGGAAGGTGACACGCCTTTCCGTACACCAGTCTAAAGGGAGACATGCCTAATTGGGTCTTGTGGGTGGTCCTATAGGCCCACAATGCTTTCGGAAGTCGGGATGACCAGTCCTTCCTGTCAGGCCGAACAGTGACTTGCAGGATTTTCTTGATCTCCCGATTTGACAACTCAGCTTGACCATTTGTTTGGGGGTGGTAAGGAGTAGAGATTCGGTGAGACACCCCAAATTTGGCCATCAGTGACCTAAACTGAGCATTTGTAAAATGGGTCCCCCCATCAGAGATTATAGCACGGGGAATCCCGAACCTCGAGAAAATGTTTTGATGTATGAACTTAAGAACAATCTTGTGATCGCAGGTTCGGGTCGGTATGGCTTCGATCCATTTGGACACGTAGCCCACCGCAAGCAGAATGTACTCGAAACCATCCGAAACAGGAAAGGGGCCCATAAAATCAATCCCCCAAACATCGAAGATTTCGCATACGAGAATCGGTTGCAAAGGCATCATGTCGCGATGGTTCATGTTGCCCAAAGTCTGGCAACGACTACATGCCTTGCAGTAACTGTATGCGTCCTTGAAAAGTGTAGGCCAGTAGAAGCCACACTGGAGGACTTTGGATGCGGTTTTATGCCCTGAGAAATGGCCACCACATGCCTGGTTGTGGCAGAAAGAGAGCATATTGCTGATTTCCTCTTCCGGGAAACATCTTCGAATAATCTGATCAGCACCTATGCGGAAAAGGTACGGATCTTCCCAAATGTAATACTTGGTATCAGAACGCAATTTGTCTTTCTTGGCCTTCGGCCAATCAGACGGGGTCTGATGAGATGCCAAGTAGTTCACTATATCAGCAAACCATGGAAGTCTAGTACCAACAGTAAGCAGGTGCTCATCAGGAAAGTGTTCCGTGATGGGTCCAGAAGGGTCGATGATCTCAGAAGGAAGACGGGACTGATGGTCGGCTACCACATTCTGCCTTCCCGCCTTGTCGCGAATCTCAAGATCGAATTCTTGCAACAGTAAGATCCAACGGATTAGTCGAGGCTTCGCGTCCTTCTTGGCAAGGAGATGCCTTACAGCCGTGTGATCCGAGTAAATGATGACATGGGAACCCAGAAGATACGATCGAAATTTTTCAAGGGAAAATACTACGGCTAGCAGCTCTTTCTCCGTAACCGTGTAGTTACACTGAGCCTCGTCAAGTGTCTTGCTAGCGTAGTATATAACCACGGGTTTCCCGTCAGCTTTCTGCCCCAGCACCGCTCCTACAGCGAAATCAGATGCATCGCACATGATCTCAAAGGGTTGAGACCAATCAGGGGATTGTAGGATAGGTGCCTGGGTGACTCGGTCACGCAGGTTTTCAAAGGCTAGTGTGCATTCCTTGGAGATTTCAAAGGGTACATCCTTAGAGAGAAGAGAAGTCAAGGGGCACGCGATTTTCGAGAAATCTGGAATGAAACGGCGATAAAAACCGACGTGCCCTAAAAAAGAACGGATGTCCCTGATCGAGCCAGGCATAGGAAGGCGAGATATCAGATCCACCTTAGCTCGATCCACCTGGATGCCTTTTTCTGAAATTAGATGTCCCAGGACAATTCCCTCAGGCACCATGAAATGGCTCTTTTCCTAGGAAAGAACCAAGTTCACCTCAATGCATCGCCTGAGTATCTGGACCAAGTGTTGGAGGCAATCATTAAAAGAGTCTCCAAAGACTGAAAAGTCATCCATGAAGACTTCCAGGAAATCACCTACCATATCTGAGAATATGGCAAGCATGCACCGCTGAAAGGTAGCAGGTGCATTGCAAAGATCGAAAGGCATCCTTTGGAAAGCGTACGTTCCGAAGGGGCAGGTGAACGTGGTCTTTTCTTGGTCCTCAGGATGGATTGCCACCTGGTTATAACCGGAGTACCCGTCAAGAAAGGAGAAGAACCTATTTCCCGCTAGTTTCTCGAGAATTTGATCAATGAAGGGTAGTGGGAAATGATCCTTCTTCGTGGAGGAATTGAGTCGGCGGTAATCTATACAGACTCTCCACGCATTGGCTAATCAGGTAGGAATGACTTCTCCGGTTTCAGTTGTTATGGCGGTGAGTCCTGCCTTTTTAGGCACAACCTGAATTGGGCTCACCCAACGACTATCGGAGATCGGGTAGATGATCCCGGCATCTAACCACTTGATGATCTTCTTTTTCACGACCTCCTGCAGATTAGGTTTAAACATCTCTGCATTTCACGAGAAGGTCGTGCGCCCTCTTCTGAATAGATATGATGAGTACAGTAAGAGGGGCTTATTCCAGTCAAATCATCGAGAGTCCACCCGATGGCTCTGCGATGTTGCTGGAGGACAGCAATCAGACAGGATTCCTGTTCGAGATTGAGGTTGGAATTGATAATTACAGGGAGGGTCTGATTGGAACCCAAAAAGATGTATTTCAAGTGAGCAGGAAGAGGCTTTAACTCGAGGATAGGATTATCAGCAGCAGCGGGTGGTTCAGTATAGATGGGAGGTTCAAGGGTAGGAGTTACTGGGTTGTTTCTATCTGGATTCAACTCCTCCGTTTGCGGGTCAAGATCCTTCTGTGGTTGATGAGGCATAATCGAGTCATTCTGGAGGTGTGATTCATCAACCAAAATCCTAACATCACAAATCTGTTCGATGACACCGCAATTAATTCCTTGTTGGGCCTTAAATATATCAATTTTTAAGGTTTGATCCCTAAATTTAAGCTCTATTTGGCCCTCCTCACAGCTGATGTTGGCTCTAGGAGTAGCCAAGAAAGGTCTCCCTAGAATGATTGGTGTATCCCTAGGGTTTTTAGGCGCATCCATATCTAAGACTATAAAGTCCACTGGGAAATAGAAATCCCGCACTCTTACGATAACATCCTCGAGAATCCCTTTTGGTGACTTTATTGATCGATCTGCTAATTGTAATGTCACCTCGGTTGGTTTTAGCTCAGATTCTTCTAGATGGTCAAGTAAGGATGTGGGTATCAGGTTTATGGATGCACCCAAGTCTAACAGAGCTCTATCAAATTGGGTATCACCTATCTTGCAGGAAATCAGGGGAGTACCAGGATCTTTTGCCTTGGGTGGGAGTCTACTGAGGATTACAGAGCTGGCTTGCTCTGACAGAACAATTGGGCTCCCGCCCTTGGTTCGCGGCTTAAGCTGGGGTGTACATATATTCTTTAGAAATCGTGCGTAAGCCGGTATGTGGCGGATTGCATCCATCAAAGGGATGTTTATGTGGACCTGCTCAAAGAGCTTGACCAGGTCCTCCTCAGGAGCCACGGGTTTGGTAGTCTTCTTTCCCTTGGTCAAGGCCTCGGGAAACGGGATCTTGGGTGGCTCTTCTAGGATAGGTCCAGGTTGTGGATCTGGGATAGGGGTGGGGTCGTCCTGGATTACTGTCCTAGGCTTGGGATTACTACCAGGCTTGGAGTGGTTTGGATGAGGTGGGTCTTGGGTTTCCTTGCCACTACGAGTTGTTACAGAATTAAGTCCTGCCTGGTTTTGATTGGGATTGGGTAAGATAGCTTGCTGCTGGTAACCTGCAAAGGAAGTGGAGGCCTCTATCTCGTCGGGTGAAGGAACAGAGGGGGCCTGATAAATCATATGGGCATGGCCCGGGTTTGGGTTCATAACGCGCCGCTGGGTTGGCACGTTATTAGGATTAGGCAGAGGTTGGGAAGGAAGAGTACCTGGCTGGCGAGAGTTTGCCAACTGGGTCAACTGGTTTTGGACCTCTGTAAGTTCGTCCTTATGTTGTTTTTGGATAGCCGCATTCGTTCTTTGAATGTCAGCCAGGGTCTGAAGGATAAGGGACATTTGATCTTGATTTGGCCCAGATGGGTAAGTAGGGTTGGGCCGAGGCTGAGGCGGCTGGTAAGGACGAGGAGGTTGTGGGCGGGGTTGGAAGGATGGTCTTTAGGTTTGGGAATTTCCCGCCCACTGAAAGTTAGGATGGTTTCGCCATCCAGGATTATAGGTGTTGGAGAACGGGTCGTTCTGGATGGTGTTGAGGTTCTCGCAGGTCTGAGGAACCTCCAGAGGGTTAGAGAAAGAAGGAATGGAATTCCCCTGGCAGGTGTAGAAGGAATCGGAAGGACCTCCGGGCAAAGATTCGGATGATGGGTCCATCCTAGGAGAAGATCGATAAAGTTTCCGAGGTGGGACTAAATGTCCCACCCCAATTGAGCGCCTGCAGCGGAGGAGGCAGCTGGCAATCGCGGCTTCACGTGAGGCCTTCGCCCCAGCTGCGAGCCTGGGACTCTTCGCGGAGATGCCCCGCGCAGCCTGGGAGTCGTACCTGGGCAAAGCGCTCCTGGGGCTGCAGGTTGAAGGTGCTTCTTCAGCGCAGTAATGGCGACGGCGGTCGAGATATCTGTCCACAGAGGAATGGCCTCTCGACCTAATCAGATACGCGGAGAACCTTCGCCGTGGCACGGCGAAGGTGGTGGGGGGTCTAGTAGGCGGCGGGGCGGAGCATGAGGGCCGCCCTAGGTCAAACTGCAGCACGGGAAATGGGTTTGTTCGGGGGGTCTGCAGAGGGCGAGTGGCGGGAAGTGGAAGGGCGGAGGTTGATCAGGGTGAGGAGGCGGAGGTTCTGTGAAGGTCGGCGAGCCGTGTGGGGTGGTGGAGTGATGGGGGCGTCTCGCCGGAGGGTAGCCGGAGACGAAGGGGGTGACGGTGGTCAGGATCGGACTCGAGGGCGACAGTAAAGGTTTAAAGTGAGGAAAAGGAAGAGGGGAGGAAAAGGAGAAGTTCTACCTGCTAAGCTGGACGAGGAGGGGTTGGCGCAGGCGACAGTCGTATCGACTGTCGCCGGAGAAGAAATTGCCCAGAGGAAGGGGCGGCGGCGAGGAGAGGGCTGGAGAGGCGCCAGCTGGGTGCGGCGTGGCGCGGAAAGATCGAGGGAAGGTAACCCTACTGCTGGTAGTGCGGCAGGGCGAGGAGGAGGAGGAGAAGCCGCCGGAGCAAGGGGGCGTCTGTCGAAGTGGGAAGAGAGGAAGTGAGGGGGTATCTCCGTTAGATCCGAGCTGGGAAGAACGGCGGAGCGACGGGGGTATTTATACAGGTAGAACTAGAGAGGAGGGCAGAGGGAGACAACGTGTCTCCCTCGCTGGAGGATGCCAGAGGAAGGATACCCATACCGTCCGTGCGTTCGCACGGCCGGTATGGGTGGTTGCAGCCAACAGGGGGGTGTTCCTGCGACGGCTGACGACGTAGGGCACCCTCATTTGACTTGGCAGGCTCCCTCCCTTACCCTGTGCGGCGCCATGCTCCGCGCAAGGTCGCCAGAGCATGGTGCTGCTCAGGTTTTGCAGGAGGGACCTAAACGCAAAGAACGAAGGAGAGTTAGGGGCTAAAATGTGAGGGTTCAAAAGTTGAGGGCCAGAAAGTAAATGTATGAGGACCAAAGTGTAAAGTTGGTCAAGAAGGTTTCTTCTTAGGCTCAAGTTTTCATACATGACTAATTAGGACCTAAGGATTCTGATGGTAAATTTTATTTCTATATTAAACCTTGTTTGACTGGTCAATTTACGCAAAAACCTAAATTAAGTTGTTAATTGGGCATGGCTCTCAATGTAGGTCAAAATGGGTTCCTAAGGCTAAATTGAAGGTTCTAAACCCTAGAGATTATTTTTCCATGAATTTTAGAGGGTTTATTCTATTTTTACTTTACCTCGAACCTCGTGTATTTAAGTGGGTTTGTTTTTAGGGTTATAGGATGTCATTTAATTCTTCGGAGTTGCTGTAGCCCTTGTTGAGTCATTTCATCCCACTTTTCTTCTTATTAGGTTGTTTTGACCCATGTTTGGACCCTGAGTTACCCTATTTTCAGATTGGATTGGTGAAATTGCATTTTTACCCCTCAGTTTATGTTTTCTTTGCAAACTCAGAATCTCTCTGAGCCAAGCCTTTCTAAGGTTATGTAGGAGCTTTCATTCTCTGTATTAGGTCAAAATGAGCTAGTTATGGCTTATGATGAGGTTCTCATCACCAGGGTCTGGATTCGACTACGGAAAACCATGGATGGGATTATTTCGAAATCTCAATAGCTAGGGTTCCGGGGGTTGTCATGGGCGGTGTTATCTCGAAGCAACGATTGCCAGGAACCCTTGAGGATTGATGATGGGAGCAAGGAATCTGATACAGATCGTGTTGAGAAGCCAATCCTAAGCTAGAATTAAAGAGAAAAAGAGAGAGAAAACTCTCCAAATAGAAAATTTTTTTCTATCTCTCTCTCTTACAAAACGCACTGCGAACTGAGCCAGGGCTAAAATCATTCCAAGCACGGGTGCTTTAACCACAAAGTCCAATAAACCTTAGGTTAGTTCTTGTAGGCCTTAAAAACCTTTGCTAAGGACTGAGGCTAAGGCTAGACAGATCTGGATCTTGATTGGTACTAGAGTACCTTTTAGGCCTATGGTCAGCATTCTAACCTAATCTAAGCTCAAATGAAAAAGCACTTATCTGAAGCTATTAAAAACTTCATGGTCTAGAACAAAGGGTGAAACCTAAAGTTTTTGCTAAGGGACTAGCAAAAGCTAGGCATGGGGGTATGATGAGAACCTCATCATGAGCCATAACTAGCACCATCTAACCCAGATTTGCAAGAAAAAAGCTCCTACATAACCATAGAAAGGCTTGACTCAGAGAAATTCTGAGTTTGTAAAGAAAACAGAAACTAAGGGGTAAAAATGCAATTTCACCAATCCAATCTGAAAACAGGGTAACTCAGGATCCAAACATAGGTCAAACTAACCTAATAAGAAGAAAAGTGGAATGAGTTGATCCAATAAGGGCTACAGCAACTCCAATGAATTAAATGGCATCCTGTAACCCTAAAAACAAACCCACTTCAATTCACGAGGCTCGAGGCAAATAAAAAATTGAATAAACCCTCTATAATTTGTAGAAAAATAATCTCTAGGGTTTAGAACCTTCAATTTGGCCTTAGGAACCCATTTTGACCTACATTGAGAACCATGCCCAATTAATGACTTAATTTGGGTTTTTACGTAAATTGACCTGCCAAACAAGGTATGATTTAGAAATAAAATTCACCATTAGAATCCTTAGGCCCCATTTAGTCATGCATAAAAACTTGAGCCTAAGAAGAGACCTTCTTGACCGACTCTGCATTTTGGTCCTCATCCATTACTTTTTGACCCTCAACTTTTGAAACCCTCACATTTTGGCCCCTAACTCTTCTTCGTTCTTTGCATTTGGGTCCTCCCTGCAAAACCTTGAGCAGCGCCATGCTCCGGTGACTTTGCGCGGAGCATGGCGCCGCGCAGGGTAAGGGAGACCCTCTGCCAAGTCAACCGGGGGTTCCCTGCGACGTCTGCCGTCGCAGGGACACCTCCATGGTCTCTGCAACCACCCATACCTCCTGTGCGAACGCGCGGGAGGTATGGGTCTCCATCTCTGGCGTCCTCCGGCGAGGGAGGCACGTCGCCTCCCTCCGTCCTCCTCTCTGATTCCACCTCTATAAAAACCGCCCCCGTCCACCGAACTCAACAGCTCGGTTCTGACGGAGAAACCTCCCCCCCTTTCCTCTCTTCCCACTCCGGCAGAAGCCCCCTGCTCCGGCGGTTCTTCCTCCTCCTCCTCGTCGCTCTGCCGCATTACCAGCAGCAGAGCCGCCTTCGCCCGCTCTTCCTGCGTCGCGCCGTACCCAGCGCGCGCTGCCCCGCTCTCTCCTCGCCGCCGCTCCTTCTCTCTGGGCGCTTTCTTCTCCGGCGACAGTCGATACGACTGTCGCCCTGCTCCGGTCCCCCTCGTCCCTCCAAGTAGGTAACAGTTACTTCTCTTCCTCCCATCTTTCTTTTCCCTATTTTAATTTGCTCAATCAAACCCTCGACCGACCTAAAACCTCCACCTCGTCCCACTAAACCGTTTCCGCCCCTTCACTGCCACTCCTCACCTCCACATCACTCCCCCGAACAAACCCATTCCCCCGACCACAGTCCGACCTAGGGCAGCCCCTACACGCCGCCCCACGCCTCACCACCACCCGCACGAGCTTCGCCGCACTCCGGCGAAGCTCCCTGCACCTTCTGATTAGGCCAAGAGGCCGTATCTCTGTGATCAGGTTACCCGTCCTTCGCCGCCATTGCCGAACAGGTGAAGCTGCTTCAACCTGCAGCTGCAGCTGCGCTTCCGCCCAGGCCTGCGCTCCAGGACGCGCGGATTGCGACGTCGCAGTTGCCCAGGCCTTCAGCTGAAGAGAAGACCTAGCAACAGCCGCGAATGCCTGCAGCTTTCTCAGCTGCAGGCGCCCAATTGGGGTGGGACATTTAGTCCCACCTCGGAAGACTCTGAAGCGGCACGCCTGCATAAATTGTAAAAGTGCTGTAGGCTTATCGCCTCAGCATACGGGGTGAGGTCCCTCTCACCCGCTTCACCCGCCCGGTCCGCGAGCTCATCACGCGGATCCGGCCGACCCGACCCGACTTGACTCGAACACTCCTCGCCCACCACTCACGCCGGTGAGCCTGGACCTGGGCGCGACCCGCACCCGAATACTCGACAGCTCTGGGAGAGCTATCCTACGAGTGAATTCTGAGAGAGAGAGACGCAGGGGAGGGTAGAGTAGGTTTTTGCCTTCTGACCAAACTGTGAGTGTACAGGCACAGAAGAGAAAAGAGAAGACAAGAAGAAGAAGAAAGCCACAGAGGAAAGAAAGAAAGAAGACGCACTGTAGCAAAAGCTACTTAAGTCGTCTGATTGAAAAATCAGACGACGCCCTGAAGAATGAAAAAGAAGGGGAGGATCACTACTGCCACAGAAAAGAAAAGACAAGAAGAAGAAAGAAGAAGCCGTGCAGCTGAGTAAGGCAAAGGACCGCAAGAAGGAAAGCTCTGCAGCTGAGGCAGAAAGAAGAGAAGATAAAGAGAAGAAGACGAGAAGCTCTGAAGAAGAAAAGAAATAAGAAGCAGAAGAAGAACTGAAGGCAGAGAAGAAGAAGATAAGCTAAGAAAGAGAAGAGAAGCCACAAGACTCAGATTTATTTCTCCCTCTCTCCCTCTTATTTTTGTAATAGAAACATTGTACTTCTAGAATACAACTTGCTCCTTGAGTTCGACCTCGGGAACTCTTTTTCCGAGTAACAAATTATATTAAACTGGTAACTACTTCTCTATACTATACTACGACGAAATATTAAAAAACTGTAGGGGATTCGTGCGTTGACCAATTTCCAATTCTCTTCTTATAACAGAATGATGCAGAGTTATAACCCTCAGATGGTTATATAGGAGCATTTACCTTTCAATCCTAACTAAAAGTGGCCAGTTTAGGGCTTATAATGGTGTTCCCATCAGTAGGCTCTCGTTTGTTGCCACCTCCTAAGGTTGACCCTCTCAAGGGTCCTTTTGTGCTTTCCCTGTTCCTTAGAAAGATACCAGGGGTACAGCCAAGCAGACCAATGCACGACAGTTACTCAATGCTATTCTGACAATGCCATCCGGCTCGTCTGGGCAAAGATCTCACCTATTCATGCGGACGTAACTCAACTGCCATAATAATAAGCCAAGGCTGAAGTAAGGGAGCTTCCTCAAAATGGTTTTATTAAACCCCCATTGGCATGGTTCTCAAGGGAGGTAGTGGCCTCGAACGAGGCATGCGTATAAGCTTCAGCAACGAAGCTTACCCTAAAGCTCTCTTACTAAGGATAAGGCGTTGAGGAACTCCAGCAATGGGCAATTCCGCCCAACCTACAAGGGACCTGTTGCGAGTGCTGTCAAAATCAATCATGTTTCAGCTAACATATTTCCTATGAAATCCGAGAAAAGAGCCTTCATACGAAGGGGTGTGCCCGAGTTTCATACAAAGAGCGTCGAAGGCCCTTAGTCTCCAATAGAGAGACGAGCAAACTCCGACAAAATCCAAGCAACCATAGTCCTTCAGCCCTCGGAAAAGGGCCTGGGCAGCATCGGCAAGCCTAAGTGCCCTCCTCACTCCCCCCTGAAGACTATGGCCGCCCATTGGTAGCAACCGATTTCCGAGTTGACTATTCTGGAGTGTGCGATGGACCAGGGCATTTCCCTTAAAAGACGGCTAGCCAAGGAGGCGTCTCCCCCCCCCCCCCCCCCCCCCCAAGGCATTTCCAATGACGACACTTAAGGCAATCGCTCCTAACCCGACCATTCCAGGAAGGACAGTTCTAAGATCCCAGCTAGAGCACCGATATAAAAACTATGTGCGCAAAGGAACTAAGTACCGTTAGGACTGACACCACTCTCCACCTGAAGAGTCGGTACCACTTTGGGCATTCTCCCATCAACCTCGCCTCTAAAGGGGGACCATATTGATAACGCCCACCCCTCTCTACAAGCGGGTTGTAGCCAGGACAATGGTTCCCCTTATAGCCGACACAGTTATACCATGTGTCAGGTGCAGAAGAGCGAACGAGGTACCAGGTAGATAGTCGGGCCATGGAGTCTACAAGAAGACTCCCATATGTCACACTCCTGTTTCTAGCTAGGCGTATGGCATGGGCGCTCGACCACTACTATGGGAAGCCCCCCCTCCCCCCCAACAGGCACTCTCTTAGGCCCCGCCCCAAACAGACGACATAAACAAAATAAGAAAGCAAACCTCTATGCCAAGTTATTTGAGCGGAAAATTAAAATGCCCCATGAATTAAGCAAAACCTCGTAAAAGCAGTCCACGCGACTCTTGCAAGTAACAAATCCCAGGTGGCAAACCAATTTCTCAAACTTGGCATACGAGTAATTTGTCACAATAGGACAACGAACACAAAAAATAAAAGCTTTTTTCCTTTTATAAGTATTGACTATTACATTCCTCGGGACCATCATCTCCAGCTGATTTACAATTAAAAAAAAGGGTAAATCAATATTGAAAATACAAGGATAACGACAACATCATTTGTTAAGACCCGATTCGTTAAGCCCTTTTAAGACGTCTGTACTTTAGGTCAGACGTTTGGTAAGACGTCTGGACTAAGGGTCAAATGACTTGCAAGACGTCTGGACCCATTCCTAGACGTCTGAAAATCAAAAATTTCGTGTACGTCCTCGCGTCTGCATGCGTGCTGTGCGCAGACAGTACGTGACCTCGTTTTCTTCTCTCCCTCTCTCCCCTCTCGCCGACGCAAACACTAACCCAACGCCCTATTTAAACTCCCCTCCTCTCCCTCGTTCACCTCACCTCCAGCCACCCTTCTCCTTCCTCCAGCGAGAGCAGTGAGCGACGAGTAGCGAGCAGCGGGCGTGAGCGGCGTGGGAGGAGAGGAGCAGTGAGGGGAAGAGAGGAGAGCAAGCGCGCGAGCTCGTGTGGGAGCTCGTCGGAGAGTTCACGTCTGGTCGGTGCATGTGTGAGGCGGAGAGGTGCGTCGGGGAGGTCCTCCCCAACACTGCTGTAGCCGGAGCAGTAGGCGAGCGGGCACGGCGTGGCCGCGCGCGGTGTTAGAAGGCGAAGGCAGATTCTGATTCTAGGTTTTTCCCAGAATCAGACGTCTGGATCGACTTCCAGACGACACAGACGACGTCTGAAGGAGGTTCCAGACGATTGAGAGGTAAGTTTTGTGATGTACACCTCCTTTGCGGATACGGCCATGCAGGCCGTTTCGTCGAGGCACTGTTCTGTGCCATATTGAGGAGATTTACATCGACGCGTGCAGGATTCACTTCAGGAAGGCGCGGGACACGCCCGCCCACGCAGTTCAGACGTCTAGGTGAGGCACCAAACGACGGGAAGCATTTCCAAATGTCCGGAGAGGTGGTTGGACGTCTGGAACTGGGTCCAGACGGTCCAGAAGAGTTCTTGGATGTCTGAGGAGTGGTGCAAGAGTAGAGGTATGGTTCTGGACTCTTTTAAGACATCTGGAAGGTGTTCCAAACGTTTGATGTGAATCAGAATTGCTGTTTTTGACCCGTTTAGGGTCCGTTTGAGGTCCGATTTCCACAATTAAGATACCGTTATTTTCTGCATAATTCCTTCTACTTGTTGGAATACTTTTTACCCTATTCTGAGTAGTCTCTTGTGATTTATCATTGTGATAGGACCTCGTTCCGTTGCGGATTTGGGGTTTGCTGAGGCACGTAGACCTGTCGATCAAGCCCCCAGTACTCCTAGGTTTACTGGTAGAGTGGCTTCCCTTAGTTTAATTACAAACCTGAATGCATATGAGGCATGAATGTTAGATCCTATGGTATGGCATGAATCCTAGGACTAGAAACATTGGAATATTGTATTGAATGTATGGATTGCAGTCTTAGATGAGTAGATAGAATAATAACAATTGCCTGTAACTGAATAACAGCTGCCTGTGAAATGTAAAGTACTTGTGTTAGCACACTGTTGCATGTACATTCCTGTTGTTTACATAAAATGCCATAATATGAGATGCATGTATATGAACTGGAAATGGAAGATTGAATGTTAGAAACACAAGCTATCTGCGAATAAACCTAGAATGTGAGCAATAAAGTTACATGTGCATAACCTAAGAACGAACATAGAAATAATGAAACCTGGTATGGCATGGCTTGAGAAACATGAGCATGAACCCTACGGGGAATTAGGAGTAGAGCTCTTAGAAATAAATGGAATGGAATTGGAAATGTGAATGGGGAAGTGAGCTGGCCCTTGAGTACGGAGTACCAAAGAGAGTGATTGTCCCCCTATTTAGTGCAGAGCGGAGCTAGCCGCCCCAGGGTTGGGACTTGGGGTTAGGATTGGCCACTTTGTACGGGCTTTTTGGCCCTTGCATACACAATACTGGGGAGAGCTACTAGTGTAGGGAGAGAGCTAGCCACCCCACGGGGCTCGGGGTTCAGCTAGCCACCTTACACTGACTTGTTAAGCCCACTGGGCAAACCAGGGTAGTTAGGCGAGGGTGCGCGGACTGTGGAGGGGCGAGACCCCTGTTACTGAGAGGGATATGCCCTATACTAGTTCCGTGCTGTGCGTTGGGTGCACTCGTTAACGGAAACGACTGACCACGTGCCAATGCGGGGTAGCTACCCTTGCGTTTATCGCGTGTGCCGTAGTCATCGTTATGTCTGTTCGTGACCTTGGGGTGGCTGACTGAGTGTAGGACCACCACGGGAGACTCTGCCGGCCAGGAGAGCACCACGTGCTACTTCTACTCTTCAGAAGAGACTGCAATCAAGATCGTTCCCACGAGGAACATTCGAGATCAAGAAAAAGACCTGATAAATAAACCAAGTGGTGAAAGAAATAATAATTAGTTAAAGAAAGAAAGAAACAACTACCTGTTCACCTTTACTGTTTTAGTTAGTTGGTTGCCACTCTACTCAGCGTTCGTTGACGTTTTTGTACTCATAACCTTTTTCAGGTCTAGGTGTTGAGCAGCCAAAGCCTACGGCTGTAAAGGGTGTTGGGCCCAATAGAGCCCAGTAGTTGTAGCTTTCTGTTGTACTCGTTTCCTGTTGTAGTGAGTAGTTTATTGTACTTCTGTAATCTTTCATTTGAACTTTATATTCCTGTACCCGTTTACTTTCTTGCTGTTATGGTGGTGTGTACTACAGTAGTTTACTTCTTTACTGCTGTACTTTTGTTACTGTCAGTTGCTTGCATGGTGAATGTGGTTTATTTTACTGCTTTTTGGTTACTTTCTCGTTGGACGACTAGGTCTTGGGATCAGTCGAGTCGATCTGGTCTCGTGTCCTGTAGGGATTCGGGAACCGGGTCATAACAAGATGGTATCAGAGCAAGGTCGTCCTGAGAAGTGAACCAATTAGCTGGAAAATAACCAATTCACGTGCTTATGACTAGAGTAACCACTACAACGTACCTGTTGACATCTGTTCTGAGTTTCCTTTATTGAATGCCTGTGGAATTGACGTCCTTTTATTTTGTGTTCGCGTCTTCCTACAGGAGATGCCTTGATGTGGAGTCAGTGAGGCGGGCCGCGGATGCGGTCGAGGACGAGGTAGGAGGGGCGGAGGTGTCGAGCCTGGCGCCTCAGTGGATCAGCCACTACTTCTGGGCGTTCAGGCCCATGATCTCGTCCAGCTGATACGGGAGATTGTGCGAGAGGAGCTTCACCCGCCTCCACGGGCGCCTCTCCCCGGGGCTGCGGAGGGGGAGTCCTCTATGGGACCGCGAGATAGACACAGCGCTGGACGTGGAGGAGGGGGTGGCCCTCCACCGCCCCCACCTTCCTCTGACACTTCCGAGCACAGGCCCTCCTTGCCTGGAGGCATACCAGTTTCCCCACTTCAGCGCCATTATGAGCTTTTTGGATAGTTACGAAAGTTGAAGCCCCCTCCTTCAAGGGGGATGAGGACCCGACCGAGGCGGAGGACTGGCTCGAGTAGATCGAGAAGGTGTTTGACACCCTTCGCCCCCCTGTGAAGTGCCACGTGGCCTTTGCCACGTACCAACTGAAGAGCGCGGCACACAGGTGGTGGAGGGCAGTCAGAGGTCAGGAGAGGGTCGAGCCGACTTGGGACCATTTTGTCACCCTCTTCTGCGAGTAGTACTTTCCCCAGACATGGCAGGACCAGAGGAGGCGGGAGTTCCACACTCTCCGCTAGGGGACGATGACCGTGACGTATACCGCATGAATTTTCTAGAGCTGTCTCGTTTCGCCGCGACAGTTGTAGCTACTGAGGAGGAGCGCCTTTGGAGGTTCACTGAGGGGCTCCGACTTGCTATTCGGGGGTATGTCAAACTCCTGAAGCTGTCTACGTTCTCGAGGGTGGTGGAGGCAGCTATGACATACGAGGAGACCAACCCGGCCGCACGTGACACTGACAGCGGACGGAAGATGCCCTACCAGCCAGACTACTCACAGGGCCGACGAGAGAGGAGGCACATGGTGCTCGCAGGAGAGTCGTCACGCTTTGCGGGGCCATTAGTGGCCTTTGGGGGCCCCCGACAGGGGCCAGCTGCCAGTACCGGACCCCCGCCGAGCCGTCAGTAGGGACCTACCGAGGACTGGAGTTGAGTTCCCCTTTGCTACCAGTGTGGCAAGCCGGGCCACATCAGGAGGGACTGCCCGTTTAGGGTTAGAGGCCAGCAGATGCTCCCCGCGCCGAGCACTGGAGGACGAGAAGGAGGTCGCGGTTCCCAGGGGCGTGGGGGAGGATAGTAGTCACGGGGAGGGTACTAGCCAGCGGCTACCCATCCGACGCAGAGTGTGGCTGCTTCGTCCGCACCTAAGGCTAAGGGGCGTATCAACGCCCTGACACACAAAGACGCCAGAGCTTCAGATTCAGTGGTGGTAGGTATGGTTGCAGTTTTCGGTAGACTAGTTTACACACCTTTTGATTCTGAAGCCACGCACTCGTTTGTCGCTGCTAGTTTTGCTGTTAGTTTAGGGCTGGACTGTGTTGATAGAGGATCCGTTTGTGATCAGAGATCCGGGTGGTCAGCTGTTTGTAGTTGAGGAGCTTTACACAGGTTGTGAGGTCAGTGTTGGGGGACACAACCTCCCTGTTGATCTGATTGTAATACCGATGGAGGACTTTGGCGTGATTCTGGGGATAGACTGACTGTCCACTTACCACGCTTTGGTAGATTGTTTCGAGAGGAAGATTGTCTTCTCCATATTGGAGATGCCTTCTTTTGAGTTTCATGGATAGCCAGTGGATGGAGGCTTCAGGTGCATCTTTGCATTTCGGGCGGCGAGACTTTTGGGCCAGGGGTGTGAGGGTTTTCTGGCTTGTGTAGTGGTAGAGCCCAGCCCCGTGATGGATTTTCAGAGTATCCCGGTGGTCAGAGAGTACCCCGACGTGTTCCCAGAGGAGCTGCTAGGACTACCGCCTGAGCGTAAGATCGAGTTTGAGATCTCACTGGTACCGGGGACTAGCCCCATTTCTACAGCGCCTTACAGGATGGCACCACTTGAGCTACGAGAGCTCAAGTCCCAGTTGCAGGACCTTCTGGAGAAGGGCTTTATGAGGCCCAATGCGTCTCCGTGGGGAGCCCCGGTATTGTTTGTGAAGAAGAAGGATGGTACCTTACGCCTTTGTGTGGACTACAGAAACTGAATAGGGTTACCATCAAGAACAGATATCCACTGCTGAGGATTGACGACTTGTTTGACCAGTTGCGAGGTGCCACGATATTCTCTAAAATAGACTTGAGGTCTGGCTACCACCAGTTGAGGATCAAGGAGACCGACGTCTCCAAGATAGCTTTCCGCACCTGGTACGGACATTACGTGTTTTTGGTCATGCCGTTTGGGCTGACCAATGCCCCCGCTGCTTCCATAGATTTGATGAACCGGGTGTTCAGACCAAACCTGGATTAGTTCGTGGTGGTATTTATTGATGATGTGCTCATCTACTCTCGAGATCAGACACAGCACAGACAGCACTTGTAGATGGTTTTGGACACACTGAGACGACGTAGGCTGTACGCCAAATACAGCAAGTGCGAGTTCTGGTTGAAGGAGGTGACCTTCTTAGGTCATGTGATTTCCGGGGATGGCTTGGCCGTGGACCCAGCCAAGGTTGAGGTAGTGCTCAAGTAAGAGAGACCGTGTATAATGATAGAGATCCGTAGTTTCTTGGGACTGGCAGGCTACTACAGGCGGTTTATCAGGGGTTTCTCACAGATTGCACGTCCTATGACACAGCTGACCCGGAAGGACGTGCCCTTTTCTTGGACAGACGCTTATGAGACATGTTTTTAGGAGCTGAAGGAGAGGATAACTTCGGTTCTCATGCTTACCATCCCAGACAGCAGTGGCGGGTTCGTTGTGTACACGAATGCCTCTTTGTAGGGGTTAGGGGGTGTGCTTATGCAGCGGGGTCACGTTGTCGCTTACGCTTCGCGGCAACTGAAGCCCCATGAGCATAGCTACCTTACCCATGACCTGGAGCTGGCAGCTGTCGTCTTCGTGTTGAAGACTTGGAGGCACTATCTGTATGGTGAGACTTTTGAGATTTTCACAAACAATAAGAGCCTTAGATACTTGTTTGATCAGAAGGAGCTCAACATGAGATAGAGACGTTGGTTAGAGCTCTTGAAGAACTATGACTGCAGCATTTCCTACCATCCGGGGAAAGCCAATGTGGTGGCTGATGCCTTGAGCCGGAAGGCGCCCGCCTACTTGGCCAGTTTACAGGCGCAGAGTTGGAGACTCATGGAGGAGATGGGCAGTTGGTGACCCCTACAGTTACTGGGGCACTGTGGGGCTGTGACTGTGACACGATAGACGAGGCCAGAGCTGATAGACCGCATCATCACAGGACAGATTGCAGACCCGTACCTACAGTCGTTACGTGACAGAGTACTGTCAGGGGACCCTGGAGACTTCTCCTTTACCGACGAGGTGCTACGTATGAGGGGACGTTTGTGTGTTCCCCGGGACAAGGAGCTGTTGAGAGAGCTCCTAACTGAGGCACACGGTTCCAGATTCACCATAGTTCCCGGGAACACAAAGATGTATCATGATCTGAGACGCGACTTTTGGTGGAGGGGAATGAAGTGGGATGTAGGTGAATTCGTGTAGTAGTGTTTGGTGTGCCAGCAGGTGAAAGCCAAGGATCAGAGGCCTGCAGGGCCATTGCAGCCACTTCCAGTGCTAGAGTGGAAGTGGGAGAGCATCACCATGGACTTGGTGGTGGGCTTGCCCGTTACCCAGGAGGACACGACGCAGTCTGGGTGATTGTAGACAGATTGACGAAGAAGACACGTTTCTTGCTGATCCGAGTCACTTTGGGACCAGCACAGTTGGCAGAGAGGTATATCTACGACGTGGTACGTCTGCACGGAGTTCCGCGGGAGATTGTATCGGACTGGGATACCCGATTTATGTCCTAGTTTTGGACTGAGTTTCAGCAGGCTTTCGGGACATGGTTGAGGTTCAGTACAACATACCACCCCCAGACGGACGGACAGTCAGAGCGCACGATACAGACGCTTGAGGACCTTTTGCGTGCCTGTGTACTGGACTGGAGGGGCTCTTGGGAGGAGCACTTGCCCCTGGCAGAGTTTGCATATAATAACAGCTATCACTCGAGCATCGGCATAGCACCCTACGAGGCTTTGTACGGACGGAGGTGTACTGCACCCTTAAGTTGGGTTGAGGTGGGGACCAAGTGGGAGGTTGGCCCCAAGCTGATCTGGTAGAGTCAGGAGATGATTGAGCAGATTCATAGGTGACTCCGCACTGTCAGGAGCAGATAGAAGAGCTATGCCGATCGAAAATGCAGAGAGGTGCAGTTTGAGGTTGGGGATCACTTCTTCCTTTGTGTTTCGCCCATGAAGGGCCTGCAGCGTTTTGGGGTGAAGGGGAAGCTCACGCCGAGGTTTGTGGGGCCCTTTGAGGTCCTAGAGCGGGTTGGACCCGTTTCTTACAGGCTTGCCCTTCCTCCCCAGCTTTCTGGTGTGCACGTGTTCCATGTGTCCAACCTCAGGAAGTACGTCGCCGATCTCACCCATGTTTTGAGCCACGAGAGCGTCGAGGTGGGTGACGGCTTGACCTACCTCGAGCAGCCAGTGCAGATACTAGACAGAGCCATCCGGAGTTTGAGACGGAAGCAGGTACCCCTGGTGAAGGTCTTGTGGAGGAGCCAGAGGTACGAGGAGGTTACCTAGGAGCCTGAGGCGGCGATGCGAGAGCGGTACCCGGAGCTCTTTGAGGGTACATCTTTTCGGATTGGCTTCGGTCCTCTTTGAGTTTTTTATGCATATGTTGTTCTTTTTCCGCACCCTAGCTAGTTCAAGTTTCGGGGACGAAACTTCCTTTGAGTTTGTTATGTTGTTAAGACCCGATTAGTTAAGCCTTTTTAAGACGTCTGTACTTTAGGTCAGACGTCCGGTAAGACGTCTGGACTGAGGGTCAGACGTCTTGCAAGACGTCTGCACCCATTCCCAAATGTCTGAAAATAAAAAATTTCGTGTACGTCCTCGCGTCTGCGCGCGTGCTGCGCGCAGACAGTACGCGACCTCGTTTTCTTCTCTCCTCTCCCCTCTCGCCAACGTAAACCCTAACCCAACACCCTATTTAAACTCCCCTCCTCTCCCTCGTTCACCCCACCTCCAGCCACCCTTCTCCTTCCTCCAGCAAGAGCAGTGAGTGGCAAGTAGCGAGCAGCGGGCGTAAGCGGCATGGGTGGAGAGGAGCAGTGAGGGGAAGAGAGGGGAGCAAGCACGCGAGCTCGTGTGGGAGCTCGCTGGAGAGCTCACGTCCGGTCGGTGCGTGCACGAGGCGGAGAGGTGCATCGGGGAGGTCCTCCCCGATACTGCTGTAGTCGGAGCAGCAGGCGAGCGGGCGCGGCGTGGCCGCGCGCGGCATGAGAAGGCGAAGGCAGATTCTGATTCTAGGTTTTTCCCAGAATCATACGTCTGGATCGACGTCCAGACGACGCAGACGACGTTTGAAGGAGGTTCTAGACGACTGTGAGGTAAGTTTTGCGACGTACACCTCCTTTACGGATACGGCCATGTAGGCTGTTCCGCTGAGGCACTGTTCCGTTCCATATTGAAGAGATTTACGTCGACGCGTGGAAGATTTGCTTCGGGAAGGCGCGAGACACACCCTCCCATGTAGTTCAGACGTCTGGGTGAGGCACCAGACGACGGGAAGCGTTTCCAAATGTCCGGGGAGGTGGTCGGACGTCTGGAACTGGGTCCAGACGATCCAGAAGAGTTCCCGAACGTCTGAGGAGTGGCATAGAAGTCGAGGTATGGTTTTGGACTCTTTTAAGACGTCTAGAAGGTGTTCCAAACGTCTGATGTGAATCAGAATTGCTATTTTTGACCCGTTTATGGTCCGTTTGAGGTCCGATTTCCGCAATTAAGATATCGTTATTTCCCGCATAATTCCCTTTACTTGTTGGAATACTTTTTACCCTATTTTTAGTAGTCTCTTGTGATTGATCCTTGTGATAGGACCTCATTCTGTTGCGGATTTGGGGTTTGCTGAGGCACGTGGACCTGCCGATCAAGCCCCCACTACTCCTGGGTTTACTGGTAGAGTGGCTTCCCTTAGTTTAATTACAAACCTGAATACATATGAGGCATGAATGTTAGATCCTAGGGTATGGCATGAATCCTAGGATTAGAAACACTGGAATATTGTATTGAATGTATGGATTGCAGTCTTGGATGAGTAGATAGAATAATAACAATTGCTTGTAGCTGAATAAGAGCTGCCTGTGAAATGTAAAGTACTTGTGTTAGCACACTGTTGCATGTAAATTCCTGTTGTTTACATAAAATGCCATAATATGAGATGCATGTATATGAACTAGAAATGGAATATTGAATGTTGGAAACACGAGCTATTTGCGAGTAAACCTGGAATGTGAGCAATAAAGTTACATGTGCATAACTTGAGAAACGAACATAGAAATAATGAAACCTGGTATGGCTTGGCCTGAGAAACATGAGCATGAACCCTACGGGGAATTAGGAGTAGAGCTCCTAGAAATAAATGGAATGGAACTGGAAATGTGAATGGAGAAGTGAGCTGGCCCTTGAGTACGGAGTACCAAGGAGAGCGACTGTCCCCCTGTTTAGTGCAGAGCGGAGCTAGCCGCCCCAGGGTTGGGACTCGGGATTAGGATTGGTCACTTTGTACCGACTTTGTGGCCCTCGCATACAGAGTATCGGGGAGAGCTACTAGTGTAGGGAGAGAGCTAGCCACCTCAAGGGGCCCGGGGTTCAGCTAGTCGCCTTACACCGACTTGTTAGGCCCACTAGGCAAACCAGGGTAGTCAGGCGAGGGTGCGCGGACTGTGGAGGGGCGAGGCCCCTGTTTGGTTCTTAGGGGCTAGACCCCTGTTACTGAGAGGGCTATGCCCTATACTGGTTCCGTGCTGTGCTTTGGGCGCACCCGTTAACGGAAACGACTGACCGCATGCCAGTGCGTTTATCGCGTGTGCCGTAGTCACCGTTACGTCTGTTCGTGACCTTGGGGTGGTTGACTGGGTGTAGGACCACCACGGGGGACTTTGCCGGCCAGGAGGGCACCACGTGCTACTTTTACTCTTCGGAAGAGACTGCAATCAAGATCGTTCCCACGAGGAACATTCGAGATCAAGAAAAAGAACTGATAAATAAACCAAGTGGTGAAAGAAATAATAATTAGTTAAAGAAAGAAAGAAACAACTACCTGTCCACCTTTACTGTTTTAGTTAGTTGGTTGCCACTCTACTCAGCGTTCGTTGACGTTTTTGTACTCATAACCTTTTTCAGGTCCAGGTGTTTAGCAGCCAGAGCCTACGGCTGTAAAGGGTGTTGGGCCCAATAGAGCCCAGTAGTTGTAGCTTTCTGTTGTACTCCGTTTCCTGTTGTAGTGAGTAGTTTATTGTACTTCTGTAATCTTTCATTTGAACTTTATATTCCTATATCCGTTTACTTTCCTGCTGTTGTGGTGGTGTGTACTGTAGTAGTTTACTTCTTTATTACTGTACTTTTGTTACTGTTAGTTGCTTGCATGGTGAATGTGATTTATTTTATTGCTTTTTTGTTACTTTCTTGGTGGACGATTAGGTCTTGGGATCAGTCGAGTCGGTCCGATCTCGTATCCTGTAGGGATTCGGGAACCGGGTTGTAACATCGTTCATCAGAACTTAGCGGCTTCACCCCAAGTCTTCAATGGTGCCCGCCTTAACCAACGAGGGTGATCGAGCAGCATCAAGATTAGTGGCCAGTGCAGCTTCTGGCGGACCTAGCTTAGAAGCCTCCTCGTCAAAAATCGGTTTGTCCCAGCTAAACGCCCCCCACGTCCTCAATGAAACCCCAGGTATCAGAGGGGCTAGCTCTCAAGCTCCCTACCCTTCCACAATAGAGGATTGTCCCACTTTTAGGACATACACCTTCTTCTGTAGAGGAAGAATGGCCCAATGAGAAGCATGCTGGAGCTTAGGCAAGTCTTGACGACCCACAGCGTTCCCCTCGAGTGCCCCAACAAGACTTCCCTGTACGTCCCCGCCCATAAGAGCAAATCGACCCTGGCCTCGGTGAGTTCCGCTTAATCCCTAGGGCAGCCGGAGCAACTCGAAGGTGCTAGAGTAACCTCCTATCTATCAGAGAAGTACCTGACCTAGTCGACGCTACCTTGTTGGACATGAGGCCTCTAGCAGGCCCTTCCACAAAGGATCCCTAGATAGACTCAACTATCTGGGTGAACGTTGTATGGGCCATCTGATCAAAAACATCCAATCTTGCCAGCGCTCTTGTTGAGCTCTATCACATATTTGGCTGGGCAAATACACTCCCACACAAGGAGCCACCGGTAACAGTAGCTCCTACTCCACCCTCGTGGAGTCACCAAGAGAGCTGAGCAGGGTGGTAGAAGTGTGGAGCCTCCACAATGGAACTGCCCCTATCCAAGCCCCGAGCAGCACATCTGTGACTCGATGTCTGTTAGATATTCCAAGCGGACCCAAACGGGGTAGCAACCCCACTAGGACATCCTCTGCCTCATCCTTGCTTGGATCCAGAGGGGTGGATGCAGTTGGCTCCCTCTCAATGAATGTCCCGCCAAGCACCCTTTGTGGAAGCTTTAAGGGAACCTGCTCCACCTCCTCTTTGTTGCTAGCCTCCCTCCTCTTGAACTCTCCGAATGCAAAAGGAGACCTTCTTCTTACCTTGCCCCATGCTTCTCCCCCACACGAGATTAGTCCTATACCAGGAGAAGCTACTGTGGCATCCAAAATTATCTGGTAGGAAAAATCATCACGAGTCTACGGTAAGAAACAAAGCATGATAAGTAGGTAAGAAAGGAGGAAAGCAGCTCTAAAAGTCCTCTTTGCCATAAAGAATGGGAAAACCTAAAATCCTCTAACGTCGCAATAGGCATATCAACTACAAGAAATACTAGAGGCCCTCACCTCAACCCATGCGATGAGCAGGGGCACCAAGAGGGGCTTACCCCCATTCGAAGCATCGCACATAATTGCTCTTCGGCCACTCCACCGAACGCGGAGGTTCGATGGTGAAATTCTATCAAAAGAGTGAACTAAATGAAAGTTTCTCAAGACAACTGACAAGTCCTTCAAACACAATAAGGAGGGTAGAGGGTCGTGAACTACAACCTACCCCAGACCCTTATTTATAACCCCCCCTTTTTTTCAGGGGCGATGCCGTCTTTCCAGCTCCCCCCTTGGATTGTAGGTAGGGTGGAGCATTGAGTCGAAACTGGGCCTTAATTTTTTAAAAAATTTGGGTTTAAGCTCAGCCCGGCTTGAACCCGAAAAGGCCTGTTGGGCTCGACCCTCCCCACCCAAATTTTCAACCTTTTTTCCTTTTTAACTAAAAGTTTAAAAAAGAATGTTTATTTTGGGCACAAGTGAATGCATGAAGATGAAACTTTATTGGGTAATGAAATTGATTGCTTTCCAATCTTGGTTTGTTTATTTTATCTTATTTAAGGAATGCAATACGAAATAGTGTTCTTTTACACCTATATCTATGATAACTATGCTTTTTTTATTAAGTAGAGTATGAATTTTTTGTAAGAATCTTTTATTTGATGTGGTTTAGTTAGATAATACTGCAATATTTTATAACTTGTATCATATAGTAACTTTATGTGATGTAACTTGTATCATATATTTTTAAGTCTAATTTATTTGGTTGGTTGGTCTTATTTAAAAATCTAAAAAAAATTGGCCCTAATAAAATTGATGAGCCTTAATGGACTTTTTTGGGCCCAACCTAAAAGTTCGACCTGAAAATCGAAATTGGGTTTGACTCGACCCACCCTTGGGCCCATAAACATGGGTCTTGGGTTGGGCTCAGGCCTTGATTTTGTAAAAATTTTGGGCCTTGGACCCGACTCACGGCCCGAAAAAAAACATGGGCTTTTTCGAACCTAGGTTGGGCCGAGCTGGGTTCGACCTAATCCTCTACCCTAGTCATAGGTTTCCAAGGAATAAAATCCCCAAGGATATGGTGCAAATTGCATAATATCACTACCACATTGACAAAATGTCGGTTAAGGCTCCACACGTTACAACACCTTCCGCATATCGGTTGCTGCTATAAAAGTATCAGTCGCCTCACTAAACAGGCACGACATTTAAGGTCATGACCTCTCATGTCAACAATAATTAATATCCGTCAGATGAACTGCACGACAAAACAATTTTTGGTATGTCGCCTCTTAAGGCTGGCGAGAACTTGGGCTCATATGTCCCATGTTTCAACTTCAAAAAGTGCCGCCTCTTAAGGTCGGTGGGAACTTGAGCTCATACGTACCACGATCACTTTCACAAAGTGCTACCTCTTAAGGCCTGCGGGAACTTGGGTAGGCACCAAAAAGGTGCTAGACCCGCTACTGTACATAAGCACAAACCTCTTATGGATGGTAGGAAATAAGGGCAAATCACCCAACTCCTCCTTCATCAAAAATGTTCTACCTGTTTCATCTCAGCTGGCAGTACATTTGGGGGTATTATCTATCGCAGAGTTTTAAATACTCTAACTACTCTCTCAGCAACTTACATTAACTAGAGAGTGGAGGCATTTGATGAGGGTCAAAAATCGCTCTCGTATCCAAAATTCTGCACATAACCAAACAGAGGATCCAGCTACCTGATCACAGGGTAAGCAAGTGGGTCTGGTATCGCCTGGTCTGCCTGAGATCAGCCGAACCCAAACTTGGATTCGTCCAACCTGCTAAAAGATTCGGTGCAGCCAAGGCTGAAATCACGATAAGACAGAAGTGACTACCTGCAACCTGATAACAGACAAGCAGTTTGGCAGGAAATGTACCAAAAATTACTAGGCTAAGAAACTTTCCATACTATAAATAGTGAGGAGAGACCCCTGAGCGAAGGGAGTAGAGAGAGGAAGAAGTCCTATAATCTCACTAATACTAGTGTAGAGTTAGGAATATTACCCTTCCTCCAGACGTATATTTCTTGCGGTGGAACTAGATTATCAACTCTTTTCGCCTCTTTTACGATTGATTATGATTTGTTAAGTTGAACCCTCCAATTGTGTAGGAGGTTCGACCACATCCCCTTGTGATGGAGTATTTTGCAGGTACCTAATGTTCCATATATTTACAAATCTTTTGATGTTCATCCGATTGCCCGTGGCAGCCATCGAGGCCCATCAGTTAGATTTTTTTTTATTTTAATTGCTGTCTTTAGATGATTGGTTATTCTACAATACTTCCTTTCCCTCGTTATCGTATTTTAATGATTAGCTTGAAATGGTTAAACGTTTGCTGCGAACTCTAAATTGAATCAATAGATAAAGTATTGAATTGTTTGGGTATTTTCGTGATAGCCACTCATGTTGAGAACATGACCCTAAGATTTGAAATAGTAACACCTAAAGTGTTTCAAATACTAAACCTTAGCTGTAACGCTGGTGTAATTGACTTTCGAAGTCTAACCTGATGGATGGAATCTATATTGCTGTTTGAGATGCGGATGGGCCAAAATTCGCCTATGTTAGGTATGTGCAATACTGAAATATGGCATTTTCTTTCGTTCCAGATGGATGGTTAGACACGAAAGCAAACGCTCATATAAAAATTGAAGGAAAAAAAAAAATTAAGATGAAGGTGCAAGACATGTGCAGGTTGATTTTTGGATCGATGATTATTCCAACCTAAAGCTAATTCCCTACAGAAAGTTGAGTTTGAAGAAAAAAAAAATCAAATTGGAAAAAAAAGAGAAAATTTTCACACTCGATCGGTCCGTGAAGTCTTCATCCGTGTATAAAGCAACCAATTTTTTCTTAGCATTCTATTTGTCTTTATTCATGTTTAGTTTCTACTCTATATCATCTATTTTATAGTTACTTGTCATCCTGATGATTATTCATCGTTCTAGCCACTAAGAAACATTGGTTAATATGTATTTTTCCAAAAGTTTTATTTCTCTAGTTGGCTTGACTCTGGACCGTTTCCTGTAACTTGCTATTGCTTATGCTCTATTAAATATATAGTACCTGACGTTTACCCAATCGATCCTATCTAGCTTACTTAACAGTGTCATGATAGAAAGCTTCTGGTAGAGGGTAGACTTCGTATGGCCTTTTAAACTCTTTCCAGTTGGCCACATGCACCATCCGGTACTTATCTTCAAAAGAGGAGAATAACTTGGTAGGTGGGATTTGATTAAAAGGCACACCATACAACTTACCAGCAAGAGGATGCATCAAGCAAGCCCGTCCTACTGTCTCAAGATACTTCAAATTAACTCCCCTGCAGAAATTTTGCACTCAAAAAAAAATTTGTCACCGAAACATATTAATACGATGGTGAAACAGTACACCGTACAAACCTCTATGACAGACTCAAACAAACACGAACGCTAATAATTAATACATTGCCGCCTTCTGTTCTACCTCACGATTTAAGAAGGAAGTCAGCAAACAATTAAACAACAAATAATACATTAGTGCATGCATGCCATTCAATTGTAAGTCTCAACTGAGGAAAGATACGTACAACCCTTATTGGTAGTAAATTAAGCTGTTAGCCTTAAATCTTAATCATCGATATATCCAACACCATTAACGTGACACAATCTTAACCGAGATATTAAATCTCATATAGCACTACCCTTCAATCCTCCATTACCTTTCATTTCTTCTCTTTCTTACCATCATCACCGGCATCTTTCTTCCCACATGGCACGAAGGAATCGGCTATTTTTTGCATGACCTTCACTTGGAACTCGAGGGACTCTATGTAGTTAGCAGTCTCCTCTAACAAGCAGCACAGATCCATGCTCTTACCCCCAGGTAGTAGTTGCCTAAGCTCGTCAGCTCTGCGGCTGCTCCCTCTCCTCCTCTGCTCCGACCCGAGGGTTCTCGTAGCCCTTCTTCGATCCCGAGTACTCCTCAAGCTTCTCAGCAGGGCCCTGCTCCATGGCCTCTGAGGCCAAACCGCAAAGGCCAGGGAAGTGTAAGCAGCCCGTCTGATGCCACGTGTCCTCCTGGCGGCAGCGGTACGAGAGGGAAGAGGGGTGGAAGGCCTTCGCCGGTTTAGTTGCGACAGGAGGTGGAAGAAGTGGAAGGCCTGCATGAATCGGACAGAGTTAGGGTTAGGGTTGAGTTGCATGGTAGTAATTGGACGACGGACGTGGGAGTTCGCTCTGACACCGACACACACAAGCAGACAGGGTCCAAGAGAAGATCCCTTCTATGGGTTCTCTCTTCTCCTCATCCTTTCCTCTGACACAAATATTTATCCTCGTTGTTTCTCTATCGCTGTCACGCTTTGCTGGTTTTAAATGTTGATATATGTTTTGCTATTGTAAGAAAACACCTCAGGTTTTTATATTCCTATTTGTAAAGTGGTCCTTGAGGGAGAGTGAGGAGGGGGAATTGCGTGTGTTTGTTAAAGGAAACAGAGATGCATAGATGAAAGGCATGGGATGATTTTTTTTACCCTGAGAGGGGTAAATATGGTGGTCTAGGATTTGAATCCGTGACCTTTAGATATTAATTGAGAGGCTTTACCCTTCTATATACTTACTTCTGGATGATATAAGTGATGTATGATTTCACTTGGAAAGAATAAGTTGAAAGAGAGAAAATACAAGATTTGCGTAAAATATTGTGCATAACGAAATAAAAATCTACGTTTAGTACTTGCATAGGACTTGACTTTAGAGGAACTGTGTTAACATGTTAGTAGCGGAACAAATTTATAGGAACTCAAAACTTTACCACATAATGACAACTGATATCAAACCTAATTTGAACTTAGTCATCTAACCTAGAATTCAAGATTTGCTTCCTTAATCTTATCTTGATTTACGATATATGATTGATCAAGTTGTACACTTTCATGAACATATTTTTACGAAATTCTAGATGAATTCTTTCTGCATACCACGATTTCCCAAGATAGCCTCAATTAGGTGAAATTTATCCAAAGGTTTGGGCCGAACATGAAATTTATGAATCAACTAAAGAAAATTCATGGAAATATGAAGAAAGATCACAAAATTCTATTTCCGTTCTATTTTCTATACCATTAAACATTGAGAAGGAAAGACAAATGGATGGTGAGGTTGGACGGCAATTAACAAAAAGCCTTGGGGTGTCTTGAGAGGGAATAAATGTAGGGGAATATACTTGTGGGGGTGAAGGGAGCGGCTGGTGGTGGGGGGTTGGCAAAGTAGGGGGGTGGTGGGGGAAACCGACCACATGGCTGCACATGGCCGTCGAGGGAAACCCACTTGTCTTGTCTTGTCCTGTCCTGTCTCCTCTCCTCTCTTCTCGTGTCATATGCCATCTCCACGTCAAAAGCAAAAGGTTCGATTTAGATTTCCAAAAGAGCAAATAAAATTAACAAATGTCTGGTTGTAAACCAATTCTCATTGAGATGTTACAAAAAAATTAAATATTCAGTGCACCGCTCTCTCTCTCTCTCTCTCTCTCGCTCTCTCTCTCTCTCTCTCTATATATATATATATACGTACGTTTGTGCTCGTGGGTAAAGTGAGAACCATCCAGGTCACCACAATAAATTCCGGAAAACGACTCGATCTGATCCAGGGATTGATGTTGGATGCATAGAAGTAGGCAAACAAAAAGAAACTCTGGTGATCATAGCCTAAGCAAAGGATAACCCATATTCATACGTCTAGGCCAGAGTGCAATGATTCTATGCGACCTAACTAAAGCACTCGGAGCTATGCGGCCTCGACACTCTGTGATGAATGGTAGGTAGTGGTGTGATGATTCGGAAAAGATTTCGAAATTTGTTTTGTTGTTTAAACGGCATAATATAAGTGTGAGCATGTGCGATGGGCAGTGGCCACGGTTCCGGCTCAAGCATGGCACGTCATTTCACAGGCTCCTCCCTCGTTTAGCTATGGTTACTACCCTCAAACATGCACGACAAGTCAACCTAATTACGAGAGGGTGTCACTCTTCTGTTCAAGCACGCCTAACCCCTTCGAATTACTATCGATCCCAAAGAGCCGGTGCTTGTTTTTGTTTTTGGAGAATTAATTCATGAAGATACAAACCGATCCGCTATATATAGCTTTATGCATCTCAAAGTAGCCGAATTAAGCCACCATGCCAAATATTGGGTTATACCATTCGTGACATCATACGATTAACGATTCGCATACGTGACGAAAACCGTGTGACGTAATATCATCTATCATATTGTATGTCTTTCGTCTTAATCTTGACAGCTGAGTCCTCTCTCTCTCTCTCTCTCTCTCTCTCAGTTCAAAGTATCTCCAAAGCACGTCCAAGCTTCCAGCTCGGTTCATGCTGCCTCTGTACCTATCCCGCACCAACTGCTACATCATTCTTACCTACTTATATAATATCAAGAAATTACATATGATGCATGCAATGTCAGTGGATTCGGAAATGGGAGCGGAAGACCGGGGCTTGTGGAACGGGTTGTTTGCATTGTACGTGGATTGTAAGGTCCCACGGGTAGTGGGGAGTAGGCATCTCGTGGACATGGAGGACCCCAGATGTCGCGATCGAGTACGGCGGATTGGGACGTGCCCATTGCCGCGTATGGGGAGGAGACAACTTTTGACGTTGGATCCCCCTTATCCGAATGGTTCACCGGCGCAGATATATAATGTATGTAAGTTGAATGATCTGTGACAGTTGTTGGCGATAACTTATTGCTTATTCATTGCATTTTTGGACTGTATTCATTCGCAGCCTCTGCCTTTGGGAATTTTAAAATGTGTGGCGGTGAGAATAGTGGTTTTAACATGTTTATTTTAATTTTTTTTATCGATGGAAATAATTTTCTACCGAACATAGAGGTATTGTAACTTCTGAAAAATAGATGATTTGCTGTATATTGCCATCCTCGTGAGTTCATGTATTTAAAGGTAATAGCAGCTGATTTGTTGCAGAGACGGTTATTCATAAGGAGTTACCTATCATTTTGCTGTAACAATAGAATATTATCATTTCATAGACTAACACTTTTGATAGGTAAAAATTATTTTTAATAAGTGAAAATCAGTTTTAATAAATGAAATATCATTTTTTATAAGTAAAATATCATGTCTTAAGTGAAAAATATTTTTACTAGTATTTTTTTATTTTCAACTAATATATTTTTATTTTCAATCAATATATTTTAATTTTCAATTGATATATTTTAATTTTAATTAGTAAACAATTATTCTCTCATGTGAAAATATTTTTTATTGATGTATTTTTTTTTCAACTGATATTTTTTAGTTTTAGTAAATATATTTTTTTATTTTTAATCAATATATTTTTAATTTTAATCGATGTATTTTAGAAGTAAAAATTTATACATTATCGATAGAAATTTAATCGTTAGCAAAGGAGGGAAGGTAAAACGTAAGATAATTAAGTGAACTCAGAGATTTTACATATAATTTTTAGAGAGATTTAAAAGCTAGAAAGTTAATAGAAAGGATAGGCATGTGTCGTCGGCAGGTGGGGTCAAATTTCCCCTGAAAATATAAAGATCATTATATTTTCACATAGGTTCTCTTATTAGAAAAATAATAAATAGTGTCATAGTTCAAATTTTAATCTAATTAGCCTGGAGCTCCCTTCCCTCTATCTACTCTCTAGAGTAAGATAAAATTTAGGGATTGTTATTTTTGTCTCACTGTTAAATACAAAAAATATCTTTCCAACCCAATTTCAATTAGCCCACATTTGTCACTTTCAACTCTACACTCTTAATGTTTAGGTATTTTTATTTTCAATTAGTGTATTTTCATTTCCAATAGATGAATTTTGGTGGTGGAGATTTGTGCATTGTAAAATATATTGTAACGTGTATTTCCATATGACATTCTTTTAAAGATTTTTACATAGACGTCACTGTAAACTTTCAAAATTAATGTTATGCGATTGGGTTACAACTAATGTTATTCATGCTGTTGTAGAACTTACGCTATTAACGTAAATGGCATCCTGTTATCTATTCGTTATTCCACTAACTAGGGTTAGTGAAGTTGACTTGAGTTAAGTTAAAAATGTTAATCTAGAGGAAAATAGACAGCAGTGACTTAATCCATCTTTAAAGATGGATCGGATGGATCTATTTTAATAGGGATGAGAGTCTCATCATACTTCCTCTCGATGACTCCATTGTTGGCGACGTAAGCTACTCCTCTTTCCTCTTCCTTCGACCTTCTCCTCAGACTTGATCTTCCTCCCCCACCTTCCTTCCCCTTCTCGTCGGTGCTCTTGTTTTTTTGCACCTTCCTACCCCCCATACACACCGCGTGCAGACCCATTGAAAAAAGCCCTCTTCTTGCTAACCTGAAATTCGTACTCCTTTGCCTGCCGAGATGGACATGTTCCATAAGGCGAAGGTAGTGCGGCTGCATAGCTACCAGAACAAGTACCTTGTAGTGGAGGACAATGAGGAAGTGGTTTGCCAAGACCACGATGGCTCCATCCGTGTAAAAGCAGTGTTTTAAATGTCGTTGTAGTATATTTGTTACAATGCAAATAGATGTAGCGTCCTTTTTTATAATTACAATTTTTACTGGTTAATTCCAGGTCATTCATTGGAAGACAGTCATTAATATACATCACTCTCTATGTCCTAAAATATTCTTTTAACCCAAAAATGTCAATTTTTTTTATAACATGAATTAATGAATCAAATAATTAATGAATTGGTTAATTATATACAAAAGAATCAATTAGTAAACACTACAATGCCTTAAACAAATTTACAACTAACAGGCATTAAAACTAATTACTACTACACTGTGTTAATTATGTACAACTATCCTAGATAATACCTAAGTATATGTACAAAAATAACTACTAATATATATTATATTAAGTTATACTAACATACTAATATCTTTAGTAACATATACTATATATATATATAGTAACATAAGTATATGTTAGTATAGAATTTAGTAAAATATATACACAACATAAGACAAAAGAATATATTTTATTAACATATTTACATATATGCAGTGACGGATATATTCGTCACTAAAGCCTTAAGATTTTATTTATATATATAAGGCTCAAATAATACTTTATTCTATTTATATTCTACATATATGCATGTACATTTATACCATACCTCCGTATATATTATTTACATATATTTTAATTATTATATATATATATATATATATATATATATGCATTTCTATTATATTATACTATATATATATGTATACATGTACATATATATGCACATATGTATACAGGTACGCACACACAATGCACACACAACTCAATCCTAACACTTAGAAGTTTCTTCAAACTCTTCTCCTTCTCTTTTCTTTGTTCAACACTTAATTTCTTTTTTCTTAGATTTCTTTCTCATTGACAGCAGCTGATTCACTGTTCATTAGACTAAAATTAGGTTTTCTCATGGGCAGGTTGGTCCAATTTGTGGGATGCATAGCACCCCATAGGGGTGAGACTAGACCACTACTAGGGACCAACCTTAGTTCAATTAGGTGCATTTTTCATTTGATTTAGTTTAGGCCCAATATTAGGCCTAACACAGGCCCGCTACAGTGCATGGCCCTTGATCCATCACTGTTCAAATATCATGCTCATATGCTTAGCATTAGATCAAAGGAGAGGGGTAATAGTGGGTATTGGTGCACCTTACGCTGACGAATGAGTGGTCATCATTACAAAAGCACTTTATATGCTGTTAATAGCTCTATGTGGCACGATGTGGCACGAAAGAACAATGCCTAATTGGCACTCGCTACGTTTGCAACATGTCGAGTTCCATGATTTTGGCCCTCGATTTGAGGCCATAAATAATTCTAAATTACAAATAAATTATATGTTTATAAAGCCTTAATATAGGTCTACATAATTGTATAATTTATTTAGGAAAATAAATTATTTAAATATATATAAAAATTAATTTAAGTTAGGATTTTATACATATTAAATTCAGGTTTAATTTCTTAATTAATATAAAAATTAATAAACTAGTCATGAAATTGACTTTACACAGAGTTAATTTATATAATAAACTATTTCTTATACATTTTAAATTTATTTTATAACCTTTATTTGAATTTATATATATTTAAATATACATTTTAGATAGTTATGTGCATATTTAAGTTATAAATACTGTCGTATAATACAAATATAGTATAAATAGGTCAAATATACTTAAAATTACTATATGTACAGGTACAGTATAAATTACTTCATTAATAACTTAATTTATTAATTTAATTTATTTTAAGTTAATAATCTATTTAATTAACTTAATAACTTAATTATTTAATGTAATTACATAATTAAATTAATTTACAAGTATGGTATAGTATATATTAATGAATTAAGTGTGTATGTATAATACTACAAGTGGTTATAGGTATATAAATAGGTATTTAGAATTACTTAGTATTATATACATTTAAGTTAATATAAATTAATATATAGTTATACAATAAAGTTATATATGTAATAAATCATCGTAAATACTTAATTTAATATACAAAATACATTTATAAGTTATTTATGTATATTATTTACAATATATACATATAGCTTAGTTTTAAATTATATTTGTAAGTATAAATATTCTGTATAGGGTATTTTCATGTATTTTTGGGGCTTTTCTGATTTTTCTGATTTTTATATATGTAGTAGAGATAGGAGATGAGAGAGAGGGTGAGACGAGAGAAGAAGTTTCTTTTTGGTGTTTTTCAACTTGGTTTTCCTTATTAAGTTCCAAAGTACACTGACTCGTTGACTGGTATGTTCTACCAAGTTAGAAGTTCAGAATACTTTGAAACTTAGTAAACACCTAGAGAAATACCTAATCTTACTCAAGACAGGTTTATTTTATTTTTTTATGCTTTTTATTTATTTACAAGTTAACACACAAGAGACCTTAATAATGTTTTGAAAGTGAACCTAAGGCCCTAAAAGGGGTTTGAAGGGGTTGAACAGCTAGTTAAGCATTCCAAGAAATTTAGTACATATCAAGAAAGATGTGCAAACATTTAAACCTGATTTTCATCTTGATTTACATGTAAATTTACATTTGGGCGGTGCCTCCAGCAGTTGTAGGAGGCCAAGGCTTCTGCTCGCAAGCTCCTCCTCCTTGCTCATGTCCTTGACTCCTCCCACATGAATTCCTTTGAGCTCCTGCGGCTCCCTCGCGAACTCCTCCCCTCGGGCTCCTCCCACACTCTCACTCCCCTCTCCTCCTCCTCCGCGTCCCATCTCTCTCTCTTCTTCCTCTCCACTCGCTGCGCTGGGAGGAAGGTGGCAGCCGGCAGGAGGGAAAGATGGAGGTGGTGGCTGGTGGAGATGGGGAGAGTGGCGTGGGTGTGGGGTTTAAATAGGAAAAGGTTAGAGTTTGGGGTGAGGAGAGAGAAAGGTGTGTGCGTGTGTGCGTGCGCGGAAAAAGAAAACAAGGTACGGTTCTTTTACTTTCAGACGTTCGACCCTCTATCCAGACGTCTGGACAGACGTCTGACGACTAATCCAGACGTCTTAAAAAACCAAAAAGGGAAGCGGGTCATTTCAACATAACAAACTTAAAGGAAGTTACGTAACCGAAACTTGAGCCAAGTAGAGTGTGGAAAAAGTGGCGTAAAAGCACATAACATACTTAAAGAGGATCAAAGTAGATCTGAAAAGACGTACCTTCAAAAAGCTCCGGGTACTGTTCTCTCATTGCCGCCTCAGGATCCCAAGTGGCTTCCTCGTATCGCTGGCTTCTCCATAGGACTTTCACCAGTGATACTTACTTCTGTCTCAGACTTCGGACGGCTCTATCTAATATCTGTACTGGCATTTCGGGATAGGTCAGGTCGTCTCCCACCTTGACACTCTCGTGGCTCAGAACGTGGCTGGGATCGGCGACGTACTTCTTGAGGTTGGACACGTGAAATATGTTGTGCACTCCAAAGAGTTGGGGAGGAAGGGCAAGTTGGTAAGCAATGGGTCCAACCCACTCTAAGACCTCAAAGAGTCCCATAAACCTTGGTGCAAGCTTCCATTTCACCCTAAAACGCTGCAAAACCTTCATGGGCGAAACACAGAGGAAAAAGTAATCCCCAACCTCGAACTGTACCTCTCTGTGCTTCCTATCGGCGTAGCTCTTCTGCCTGCTCCTCGTAGTGCGGAGTAACCTATGAATCTGCTCTATCACCTCCTGACTTTGATGGATTAGCCTGGGGCCCACCTCCCACTTGGTCCCCACCTCGACCCAACTCAAGGGTACAGTATACCTTCGTCCATTCAGAGTCTCGTAAGGTACCATGCCGATGCTTGAATGATAGCTGTTATTGTATGCAAACTCTGAAGGGGCAAATGCCCCTCCCGGGAGCCTCTCCAGTCTAGTACACAAGCATGTAGGAGGTCATCGAGTGTCTGTATGGTGCTCTCTGACTACCCGTCAGTCTGGGGATGGTAGGAGGTATTGAACCTCAAACAAGTCCTTAATGCCTGCTGAAACTCTGCCCATAACTGGGAAGTGAAACGAGTATCCTTGTCGGATACGATCTCGCGAGGGACTCTATGCAGACGCACCACATCTCTGACGTATCTCTCTGCTAGCTGTGCCGGCCCAAAAGTGACTTGGATCGGCAGGAACCGTGTCGTCTTCGTCAACCGATCTACTATCACCCAAACTACGTCGTATCCTCGCTGGGTAACTGGTAGACCCACCACTAAGTCCATGGTGATGCTCTCCCACTTCCATTCTGACACAGGAAGTGGTTGTAATGGTCCGCAGGCCTCTGGTGCTCGGCCTTCACCTGCTGGCATACCAAGCACTGCTGGACAAACTCACCAACATCCCGCTTCATCCATCTCCACCAGAAGTCACGTCGTAAATCATGGTACATCTTTGTATTTCCAGGGTGTATGGTGAACCGGGACCTGTACGCCTTGGTCAGGGGCTCTCTCAACAACTCCTCGTCTTTAGGAACGCATAGGCGTCCCCTCATACGTAGTATCTCGTCTGAGAAGGAAAAGTCTCCTGGGTCCCTTGTCAACACCCTGTCTCGCAGTGTTTGTAAGTACGGATCGACCATCTGTCCTGCAGTGATGTGGTCTATCAGCTCTGGTCGTGCCTATTACATCACTGTCATTGCTCGTAGTACCCCTGTGACTCCCTGATAAGCACCAGTTTATCATCATTCTTATGCATTAAAACAAACCTAACTCTTAGGATTTTACTCCACAAATGGGTTTTTGGGCTGCATTTAGGCACTAATTAGGTTAGGCATGCATTGCACTTTTTATTGTCTTTTTAATGTATTTTTATGAGTGTTAGGGATATATAGATTGCCAAATCCTTAGAACCCTAGCACTCAGGAAGGCAACTGGTGAAGGAGAAGCTCTCACCAGCTGGAACTCAGCTTGATCTAGCTTACCATAGCTGGAATTCAGCTCACCTGAACTAGGGTTAGCTCATCCTAGCTCCATTCAGCTCATCTCAGCTGAATGGCAGCTCAAGAGAGCTCATCTTAGCTCACCCTAGCTCAGGTCAACTCTGATCTAGCTCAACTTAGCTGAGTTTAGCTCATCTTAGCTCTCATTAGTCCACAGGGAGCTCTAGTTAGCTCAGCTAAGTTGACTGGAGTTCACCCCAACTCAGGTCCAGCTACATCCAGCTCCACTCAACTCTAGCTAGCTGAAGATGAATTCATTCTAGCTCAGGAAGCTCAAGTCCAGCTCCCGGGGGCTCACCTTAGCTCAACTTAGTTGAGCTAAGCTACCTTAGCTGCCTCAACAAGCACAATCCTCCCCGGGAGCACCAGACCCAGCTCACCTCAGCTTAATTCAGTAGAAGCCAGCTTACCTTAGCTTGGCTTAGCAGCTAACAAAGAACTAGCAAGCTAAGCCAGCTAGAGTAGCTCCATGCTAACCTCTTTAGCAGCTTCCAGCTCCATTTCAAGTTCTAGACTTCTCCTCAGCTCCTCTCTTCAAACCCTAGCTCCAATACCTCCTCCTCTACTCCAATACTAGCTAAGCTAGCTTAGCTTAGCTTAGCTTAGCTAGGCTCCAGCTCCCTTGGCAATCCACCACCTAAAAACCCTCCTTAGCTAGCTCTACCAACTAAGCCCTACCTAAGCTCACCTAAGCTAGCTCTACTCTACTCCTTTTGGCACCACCACCTAGCTTACCCACTACCACCAAAAGACTCCACTGAATGGCACCAAAACCACCTATAACTACCCTTGTTTTGGCGCAAAAAATTCCCTCCAAAAATCCCCCCATCCTAACCCTACACTTACCCATATAACCCATCCTAGCCACCCACCTACCCCTCCTTCTAGAACCCTACTTGGCACCACCTAAGCCCCCCTTCTAGAACCCATTTTGGTGCCAAGTTCAAGGGGTGCCACCACCCATAACCACCACCTAGGTAACCCTTGGGTTGGCGCTAATCACCCTTAGCCCTAGGATCCCCAACTGCCCCCTATATCCTATCCTAGCCATCAATTCCAAGAGCCACCTATGCCCCCTTCCTACTCTATATAAACCCATCACCTACCACCATTTTTCTTCATCCTCCCATTAGTTTAATTCCACATTACACCCACCACAATTCAAGGCCAAGGAAGAAGAAGAAGAGAAGAAGATTAAGGGGGCATCCTACTCACCCTTTTGGTGCCTTCTTCCCCTTCTTTCTTCTCCCTTGTGCCACGTCAAGGAGGAGGAGCACTCCCCCACTAGGAGGACGACCAGGAAAGGAGGAGCAAGGGTGGTATACGCCCACCCTTAGAGGAGATCATTGGAGGTGGTAGCTTCCACCTTGGAGGACACCATTTTCAAGGAAGGAGAAGGAGGAGCCCTTTTCAAGCCTAGGAGACACTAAGCTTGGTGCAAGGAGTTTCCCCTCTTCACCAACAATTCAGGAGGATTTGTATTTTATTTTCTTTGTTGCAATTATCTAGTAATAGAAGCATTCATCTACTAGGATTTTTTGTAAAACACTCTCTCTTTTAATCAAAGTTGCCTGATTGCACAGCAAAAATACACCAGTAAATATGCCATCTTGTGTTATTTCCTAGCACTGCCATTGCATCTTATATAGCTACAGTTGCATTTGTAAATAGACACATGCATGCATTTTTAAAGAGGGGAGGAGGTATGAATAATTGGCCATCTATTAATTAACATCTTCATCAAGTGCTGCATTACAATTTCACCATTTTCATTTCTTTATTTGCTTTGAATTCTTCTCTCCCGCGGCTGCAGGGCATGGGGCATGCGTGCCTCTTCGCGCCACTCCCCCTGCCAGCAGCATGGTTGGACGTGCGATGCCAGTAGCATGGCTGTGGCATGCTTCCTCGTCTATATATTGACTTGATCTCTCCCTTGTGCGGAGGGCCTGGACACACACACATACAGGCGCTTTCCTCCACCGTCAGGCCAACCTCCTCCCCTCTCCCTCTACATACGCAGTATCTCTTCTCACTGAAGAGACACACTGTGGGCAGGAGAAAACTCACAGTGGTCCCACAACCTCCACTGTGAGTTCCACCATCGTCCAGCTCTTTCGTGAGCAGGTGGGTGTGGTGGATTCACTTTTCGTTTTCTCTGCTGATCACCGTTTCTGCCATTACAGAGCTTCAAGGTCAGAAGCTCCAACAGCACGTCCGTCGGCCTGCAGCAGCTGCTGGCCACCGCGCGTGCGCCAGCAGACTTGTGCAGCTCCTTTCCGCGCGCGCGCGCGCACGCGAAATCGGCTGCTACTACCGACGAACGTGCGCCAGAAAACTTGCTCAGCTCCTTTCCGCGCTCGCAGATGCTTCCCAGCACGCGCGCGCACGCGAAATCGGCTGCTACTAGTCGGCAGACTGCGCGGGCACTGTAGCGCGCGGTCTACGCGACACTGTAGCCACCGGCTCGCTTCTCACTTAACCGGTGGCTTTAGCGCTCTCTCTCTTCCATGTCACCCACTCCAGCCGATCTCCGCATTCGCGCCCACGCCTGCAGCGCTGCGTTCACCCACACCTGCTCGCACAAGCAGACAGCGTAGGCGCTCCCTCCAGTGCCCTGCTCACACGCCTTCTCCTACGTCCGTGCCACAGCATGCAGTAGACGACGGGGCTGCGCAGCAGACGACTAGCTTATCTGTTGTGCTCCCCCTCATCCGCCTGTACACGTACACACACACACCTGTACACGCACACACACACACATTTGTACACGCTCACCCACCCTTATATACTCACACCTACACACACACACATATATATATCCACTCACATACATATATATACATATATATATACACATATATACATATATATTTATATATATATATACAAATACATATATATATATATACATATACATATATACATATACATATCTATATACATATACAATTATATATATATATACATACATCCACCTACACGTATCTATATATACATTTCACCACCCATACGCCCATGCACTAGTCACTCCACCGCGCATCATATCGCGAGAATATTTGCACCAGTTGCTGATATTCCCCGGTATCCACGCAAAGCTAGTGCCTCCACACTCCCACACATCTGTCCCACACTCCATGTGGCACTCCATCTTGTTAGTTGAGTATTACTAGATGTGGACCAACTTGACACTGTGCTACACTCTATTTCCACTTCCACCTCCACCCCTATATATAATATATACATATATATATATAGATACTGCATCTATTATATATCTATATATATATTAAGCTAAGTATTCCTTTCTTTGCCAACAACCTACCTTGTTTTTATTTATCTTTTATTTCTTGCTATTAAAAAGATAAAAAAAAGAGTAAAAGAGAAAAGATAATTCTTGTCTTGCAAGTACTCGATCTTGCAAATAACAGGACCAGTTTTTAGAAACCCTAAGTTGGCTACAAGCCAAGAACCATTTGGCTCAAAGCTAAGAACTTGATTTTGGGGGTGTGCTTCAAGGACAATATTATCAACAAAAGAAATCTTAAATAGAAAACTAAAAAACATAATAAATGCAAGGAAGAGATATGTTTTAGGAAAGACGTAGAAACTCCTTGACCTTTAATTCCCACTTCCCTGAGATCGACCTGGGGCCTAAAAGTGACCAAGATAAAATCAAATATGCCAGGTTAAAAAAAAAAATTGTGAAAGATGGTTAGACTCGATTTAGGTTAAGCAACCATAATAACTTCAACGATAATTTCACCATATTAATATAACCTACTCGAGTTCTACCATTGCCTTCTTTAATCTTTTTGTTGCATAGTCTTGTAGAATTCTTGTTTAACCTTTTTCACTCCCTCTCTCTAATTACTCTAGGCCTCCACGTGCCTAGAGTGAGCTTAGGGAGATGTTCTACTTGTCACTATAATAGTAGTGTAGTGGATTAGTATAGAAAATTTTCTTGCTATCAACAAACCTGCCTTGTTCTCATTATTTTAAAACCAAAAAAATCATATATATAAAACACCAAAAAGAAAGTTGAGATCGATTTTCCAAGCAAGGGATTTGATTTGCAAATAATTTGGATTCCTTGGACGACCCTAGATACTCCCCTATCTAGATTATAAATTTTAAAAGCGAATCTGTTATTGTACGTTGCAACGACTTAAAATCCTAAATTAACAAACTGTGGAAAAACACGATTACTTTTTGTAGAGTAGTTCTAACTATAAATCTCCAAGATGAACCATAGGATGTAAGATGAACCATAGGAAGAAATAAACGTATGCTCTAGAATACATCTATTCAGTTGAAACCTAGGTTGTGATATAATCACTAGGGCTAGAGAAAAATGCATGATTGAGTAAATAATGAGTTGTCTGTATTATCTGGAATGGACCACATTATGAACAAACCTGTACTATGATTAAGTTGCATGTTCTATATATATATATCAAACCGGATGTAGAGAAACTCATGTACAATCCTACGGGGAATGTAGAACGAGACAAGAATACCGTAGCACGAAGAACCAGATGGTTCTGGAAATGAGCTGACCTTCGTGTACGTAATACCGAAGAGAGCAACTATCCCTTGTAGTGTAGAGGGGAGCTTGCCGCCCTTGGGTTAAGCCCCGAGGTGAGTTTGGCCACTTTATGTCGACTCTTGTCAACCCTTGCGTACGTAGTACCGAGGTGAGCTACTTAGTGTAGGGGAGCTAGCCGCCCCAGGGGGCCTGGGGTTAGGCATGGCTACCCTACACCGACTCTTGTTAGCCCGTTGGGCAAATCGGGATATCGGACGAGGGTACGCGGATTGTGGAGGGGCAAGACCCCTGTTCTGTTTTGGGAGGGCAAGGCCCTATGTTTTTCCATATTGTATGTTTGGGCGTACCTACTAGCGAAAACGACTGATCGTGTGCCAGTGCGGGGTAGCTACTCGCTCGTTTATCACGTGCACCGTAGTCACCGCTACGTCGTGACCATGACCTCGAGGTAGTAGACCGAGTGTAGGACTACCACAGAGGGACTCTCTCGGTCAAGAGAGTGCTACGTGTGAATCCTACATCACGGGAAAATTGCAAGCAAGATCATTCCTTTAGGGAACACGAAGATTAAGTAATGTAATGGATACAGATTAGAGTTCTCTACATAGCAAACCGCTATAAGATAGTTGGGATTGGAAAATAATATGTTAAGCTACTTGTTAAATGCATTTTATGTTATAGCCACTACTCTACTCAGCGTTAGCTGACTCCAGATGTATAACCTTATACAGGTCAGGGATTTGAGCAGCCCAAGTTACTGGCTGCTGGGTACGCTGGGCCTAGTCGAACCCAGTTGTAGTTTCTTCTGCTAGTGAGTTTCTGTATTATACTTTCCAGTACTTTTCTGATGTATTTTTCTATCATCTATGTACTAGTTTTTGGTTGTGATGGCTGTATTTTCTGTTCTTGAAGGCATGTAATATTTTAGTATTACTGTTATGTTTATCCTTTTTGTTGTCAATTTCTTTTTGCTTAGCTATAGTACTTGTGTGGTTGTGGATTGATGCATGTTATTTGGTTATTTCTCGTTGGATGATTGGGTCTTGGGATTAGTCGAGACAAGCCGATCTCGGGTCTTGTAGGGATCTGGGATCGGGTCGTGACAAGATGGTATCAGAGCAAGGTCATCTCGAGAAATGAACCAAATAGTTCGAAAATCGCCACACTTGTACATGTAGCTAGGATAGCCATCACAATGTTTTATCTTGATTGTCATTTCTGAGTCTTACGCCTCCTCTGTAGCCAAACAGTCACTGACAATCCCATTTCTTTTCAATCTCTATGCAGATGCCTTGTCAGGGAGCTCTTGAGGTGAGCTGCGGATGTGGTCGTGGCCGTGGGCGTGGTCGCAGGGGAGGGCGAGCGATGGTCGAGGACGGGGCCGCTCCACCTCTCCTTTTGGGAATTCAAGCCCCGGACCTCGCCCAGTTGATCCAGGATCTCATACGGGAGGAACTCCATCAGCCTCCTCCTCAGCCTTCTCTTCCTGGGGATGCAGAGGGGGAGTCCTCCGTAGGGCAGGCGAGCCACCACGTCACTGGACGGGCTGGAGGGGGAGGGGGTGATCCTCCACCACCCCCACCTCCTTCAGACATTTCAGAGCACGAGTCCTCCTTGCCTAGAGGTGCACCCATTCCCCCGTTGCGGCTGCACCACGAGGTCTTCAGCCAGTTTAGGAAGCTGAAGCGCCCTTCCTTCAAAGGGGAGGAGAGCTCGTTTGAGGCAGAAGATTGGCTAGAGCAGATGGAGGAGATCTTTGACACCCTTTGTCCTCCTGCAGAGTGCTGTGTGGCCTTCGCCACGTATCAGCTGGAGAGTGCAGTTCACAGGTGGTGGAGGGCGGTCAGAGGATAGGAGGAGGGAGAGTTGACGTGGGATCGATTTTTGGCGCTCTTCTGTGAGCAATACTTCCTACAGACCTGGCAGGATCAGAGGAGGTGGGAATTTCACACTCTCTGCCAGGGGTCGATGACGGTTAGCGCGTATCGTACTCATTTCCTGGAGCTATCGCACTTCGCCCCGACAGCCATGTCTACCGAGGAAGAGCACCTGTGGAGGTTCACCGAGGGCCTCCAACTTGCCATTCGGGGGTAAGTGAAGCCCCTGAAGCTGCCTACCCTCTCCTGCGTAGTTAAGGCCACCATGACCTACGAAGAGACCAACCCGTCCATGCGAGACACCGATGGAGGAGGATGGAAGAGGCCCTACCTGCAGGAGCACTCACAGGGCTGACGGGAGAGGAAGCACCAGGCACTCGTGGGGGAGCTGTCCTATTTTGCGGACCCACCAGGGACCTTTGGGGGTCCTCGACAGGGACCAACCGACTGCAGCAGACCCCCGCCTAGTCACCAGCAAGGACAACAGACAGAGGGAGGAGGTCGCATACCCCTCTGCTATTAGTGTGGCCAGCCGAGCCACATACGGAGGAATTGTCAATCTAGGGCCGGAGCGTAGCCAATGCTCCCAATACTGAGCACTGGAGGCCGATTTGGTAGCCACGGTTACTAGGCCCGAGGAGGAGGACAGCAGTCACGAGGGGGGTACTGGCCCGCTACCTCCCACCCGACCCAAAGCACGGCTGCTTCTTTTACCCCTAGGGCTGAGGGGCGTGTTAACACCCTGACTCATGGAGATGCTAGAGCTTCAAGCTCCATAGTGGCAGGTATGGTTATTGTTTCCGACAAGCTCGTTTACATGCTTGTTGATTCTGGTGCCACACACTCGTTTGTTTCTACAGATTTTGCAGTCAGCTTGGGGTCGGCCAGTGTACTTTTAGAGGAGCCCTTACTGATTAGAGGACTAGGTGGGAAGGTGTTTGTTGCCGAGGAGGTTTTCACTAACTGTGAGATCACGATAGGGGGACACAGTCTTCCAATAGACTTGATCATGATTCTGATGGAGGATTTTGGTGTGATCTTGGGGATGGACTGGTTAGCTGCATTCCATGCCCTTGTAGACTTCTTCGGGAGAAAGATTGCTTTCTCCATACCACGGTTGCCTCCCTTCGAGTTCCACGACCAGCCAGTAGACGGAGGATTCATATGCATCTCCGTGCTTCAAGCAGCGAAACTACTGAGCCAAGGGTGCGGGGGCTTCCTTACTTGCATCCTACCAGAGCCCGGCCCCGTGGTCAGCTTATAGAGTATTCCGGTGATCCGAGAGTACCTTGACGTCTTTCTAAAGGAGCTGCCAGGATTGCCACCTGAGCGGGAGATCGAGTTTGAGATCTCACTGATACCGGGGACCGGCCCCATTTCTACTGCACCGTACCGGATGGCCCCGCTTGAGCTGTGAGAGCTCAAGTCATAGCTACATAACTTGCTAGAGAGGGGCTTCGTAAGGCCAAGTGCCTCCCTGTGGGGAGCCCCCGTTCTGTTTGTGAGGAAGAAGGACGGTACTCTTTGGCTGTGCATCGACTACAGACAGCTGAACCAGGTCATCGTCAAGAATAAGTACCCGTTGCCGCGCATAGATGACCTCTTCAACTAGCTGAGAGATGCCACGGTATTCTCCAAGATAGATTTGAGGTTGGGCTACCATTAGCTAAGGATTAGGAAGACCGACGTCTCCAAGACAGCCTTTCTTACACGGTATGGTCACTATGAGTTCTTGGTCATGTCATTTGGGCTGACCAACGCCCCTGTCGCTTTCATGGATCTAATGAACCACGTCTTCCGGCCGTATCTGGATCAGTTCGTAGTGGTTTTCATTGACGACGTACTCATTTATTCTCAAGATCAGGCACAGCATGAGCAGCATCTCCACATGGTCTTGGATACTTTGCAACGACACAGGTTGTATGCCAAGTATAGCAAGTGCGAGTTCTGGTTGAGACAAGTCACCTTCTTAGGCCATGTGATCTCAGAGGATGGATTGGCTGTGGATCCAGCCAAAGTAGAGGCAGTACTCAAATGGGAGAGGCCACGTAGGTGATAGAGATTCGTAGTTTCCTGGGACTGGCTGGTTACTACAGACGGTTTATCTGAGGATTTTCGCAGATTGCACGTCCTCTGACTCAGTTGACTCGAAAGGATGTACCCTTCGCTTGGATAGACGAGTGTAACTCTTGCTTTCAAGGGCTGAAGGGGAGGCTAACCTCAGCTCCTGTACTCACCATCCCTAATAGCGGTGGTGAATTCGTCGTCTACACAGACGCCTCGTTGCAGGGGTTGGGGGGTGTGCTCATGTAGCGGGGTCACGTTGTCGCTTACGTTTCGCAACAACTGAAGCCCCATGAGCATAACTACCCCACCCATGACTTGGAATTGGTGGTAGTTGTCCTTGCATTGAAGACCTGGAGGCACTACTTGTACGGGGAGACGTTCGAGATTTTCACTGACCATAAGAGCCTCAGATATCTGTTTGACCAGAAGGAGCTAAACATGAGGTAGAGGCGTTGGTTGGAGCTCCTGAAGGACTACGATTGCAACATCTCCTACCACCCAGGGAAGGCCAATGTGGTGGCTGACGCCTTGAGCTGGAAGGTACCCACCTACTTGGCTTGCTTACGAGCACAAAGTTGGAGACACATGGAGGAGTTAAGCAGCTGGCGACCCCAGGAGTCACATGGGTACTACGGGACAGTGACAGTGGCGAGGCGGACACAACCAGAGCTGATGTATCGCATCATGTTTGGACAAATGACGGACCCATACCTACGGACACAGCTAGATCGAGTATTGGCAATGAGTCCAGGAGAGTTCTCGTTCACTGACGGAGTCCTGCATATGAGGGGACGCTTGTGTGTTCCTAGAGACGAGGAGCTATTGAGGGAGCTCCTGGCTGAGGCACACGGATCCAGATTTACCATACATCCTGGGAACACGAAGATGTATCACGACCTACGACATGATTTCTGGTGGAGGGGCATGAAGCGGGATGTTAGTCTTTTTGTTCAGTAGTGGCTGATATGCCAGCAAGTGAAGGCCGAACACCAGAGGTCTGCAGGGCCGTTGTTGCCACTTCCCGTGCCAGAATGGAAGTAGGAGAGTGTCACTATGGACTTGGTAGTGGGGTTACCTATGATGCAGCGAGGACACGATGCAGTCTGGTGGTTGTAGATAGATTGACAAAGACGACACGGTTTTTGCCGATCCGAGTCACTTTTGGACCAGCACAGTTGGTGGAGAGATACATCAGAGACGTGGCGCGCCTTCACGGGGTCTCCCGTGAGATTATTTCAGATAGAGACACTCGTTTCACTTCCCAGTTTTGGGCAGAGTTTCAGCGGGCTTTGGGGACTTGTCTGAGGTTTAGTACAGCTTATCACCCCCAGATAGACGGGCAGTCAGAGCGCACCATTTAGACCCTTGAGGACCTTCTATGCGCCTGCGTACTGAACTGGAGGGGCTCCTGGGAGGAGCATTTGCCCCTGGCAGAGTTTGCATACAACAACAATTATCACTCAAGCATCGGCATGGCACCATATGAGGCTCTGTACGGGAGGAAGTGTACGACTCCCTTGAGTTTGGTTGAGGTGGGGACCAAGTGGGAGGTTGGTCCCCGGCTAATATGCCAGAGTCAAGAGGTGATCGAGCAGATCCATCGACGACTACGTACTGTCAGGAGCAAACAAAAGAGCTACGCTAATCTGAAGCGTAGTGAGGTACAATTTGAGATTGGGGATCACGTCTTCCTCTATGTTTCACCCATGAAGGGATTGCAGTGGTTTGGGGTGAGAGGGAAGCTTGCACCGAGATTTGTGGGGCCTTTTGAGGTCTTAGAACGGGTAGGACCCGTCGCTTATCAGCTTGCCCTTCCTCCCCAACACTCTGGAGTGCACGACGTGTTTCACATTTCCAACCTCAGGAAATATATTGCCGATCCCAGCCATGTCCTTAGCAATGAGAGCATCGAGGTGGGAGACGACCTGACCTATCCCGAGAAGCCGGTACAGATACTAGACAAAGTCGTCCGGAATTTAAGATGGAAGGAGGCACCCCTGGTAAAAGTCATGTGGAGAAGCCAGCGGTATGAGAAGGCGACTTAGGAGCGTGAGGCGACGATGCGAGAGCAGTACCCGGAGCTTTTCGAGGGTATGTCTCTTTGGACCTACTTCTGTCCACTTTAAGTTTGTTATATGCTACTACGTTTTTTTTCGCACCCTAGTTAGCTCAAGTTTCAGGGACGAAACTTCCTTTAAGTTTGTTATATTGAAATTACCCATCACCTTTCGTTCCTTTAAGACGTCTACGTTGCTCACCAGATGTCTGTCCAGACGCTTGGAGAGATCGTCGGACGTCTGAAAATACCTTTTCTCTTCGGTGCATACCGTACATATGCCATGCTTATTCCCTCACTGCCTCTCTCCTCCCTGCGACGCCACTCCACACCACACCCTTGCACATGCCCTTCCCCTCACCTCCTCTCCCTTTATAAACCCCCCTCCTCCTCCTCTTCGTCTCATGCCATTTCAGCCGAGCCAGAGAAGGAGAAGGTGAGCAGAGAGTAGAGACCGGCGAGTGAAGGGCAGATCGTGAGTCTAAGCGCGGGAGCGAAGGGCGCTGTGTTGCTCTACTGCAGCTTCTGCAGCAAGGGGAGCCCAGAGCGGTTCCACGGAAGTCATTTTTCCACGGAATTAGACGTCCAGAGTGACCTCCAGACGTCAGGGAGGACGTCCGAAGGTATTATGAGACATCTGGTAGAGATTTATTTTTCCGTTATTTCTCTGTCGAGTCCTGACAATGCGTGCGCATGTGTCAGAGGTTAGGAGGCACGATGGAGCGAGTATTGAGGAAGTTTCAGACGTCCGGAGCATCTCCAGACATCTGACGGAACCCTCGAACGTCGTTACTGCATTCTAGACATCCGATAGAGGCGCCTTGAGAGAGGTATGCCTGCGAGTTGGTTTAAGACGCCTGGGATCTCTCCCAGACGTCTGATTTCTGTTAGACCTCGTGTTTTTAGGCCCGTACAAGGCTCAAATGATGTCGGTTTTCCATAAACAAAACGTCTTTGTTTCCCATATATTTTTCTCCATGTAATGGTACCTTGTCTGTAGCACTTGAACCCTTTTTGACCTATTAATTCATGTCTTAGGTCTCCAATCCGTCGAGTGTATGGGACCTGCAGAGACGTTGGAAGCTGCTGTACGAGCCCCCATTCCACTCGGTTATCCTGGTAGAGTGGTTATAACTATAAATCTCCAAGATTAATAAAATGCATGAAATTAGTTAAACCTAGGATGTGAGATGAACCCTAGGAAGAAATAAACATATGCTCTAGGATACATCTATTCAATTGAAACCTAGGTTGTGACATGAACACTAGGGGTAGAGAAAAATGCATGATTGAGTAAATCATGAGCTGTCTGTATTATCTAGAATGGACCACATTATGAACAAACCTGTACTGTGATTAAGCTGCCTGTTCTATATATATATATCAAACCAGATGTAGAGAAACTCATGTACAACCTTACGGGGAATGTAGAACGAGATAAGAATACCATAGCACGGAGAACCGAATGGTTCTGAATTTGCCGCCCACGGGCAGCCGTTAAGGGAAGTGAGCTGGCCTTAGTGTACGTAGTACCGAAGAGAGCAACTATCCCTTGTAGTGTAGAGGGGAGCTTGCCGCCCTTGGGTTGAGCCCCGGAGTGAGTTTGGCCACTCTACGTCGACTCCTGTCGGCCCTCGCGTATGTGGTACCGAGGTGAGCTACTTAGTGTAGGGGGAGCTAGTTGCCCCAGGGGGCCTAGGGTTAGGCATGGCCACCCTACACCGACTCTTGTTAGCCTGTTGGGCAAACTGGGATTGTCGGACGAGGGTACGCGAACTGTGGAGGGGCGAGACCCCTGTTCTATTCTGAAAGGGCAAGGCTCTGTGCTGTTTCGTACTGTACGTTTGGGTGTACTCGCTAGCAAAAACGACTAATCGCGTGCCAAGGCCCTGTGCTGTTCTATCATGTGTGCCGTAGTCATCGCTACGTCGTGACCATGACCTTGGGGTGGTAGATCGAGTGTAGGACTACCATGGAGGGACTCTCCCGGCTAGGAGAGTGCCACTTGTGCATCCTACATCACGGGAAAACTGCAAGCAAGATCGTTAGTTTAGGGAACAAGAAGATTAAGTAATGTAATGGATCCAAATTAGAGTTCTTTACACAGCAAATTGTTATAAGATAATTGGGATCGGAAAATAATATGTTAAGCTACTTGTTAAATGCATTTTATGTTATAGCTACCACTCTACTCAGCGTTAGCTGACTCCAGATGTATAACCTTGTACAGGTCAGGGATTTGAGTAGCCCAAGTTACCGGCAGCTGAGGACGCTAGGCCTAGTTGAGCCCAGTTGTAGTTTCTGCTGCTAGTGAGTTTCTGTAGTTATACTTTCCAGTGCTTTTCCGCTGTATTTCTATATCATCTATGTACTAGTTTTCAGATGTGATGGCTATATTTTCTATTCTTGAAGGCATGTAATTCATAACACTGCACATGGGGGTGATAATTCTGTTAAATAGGGCTCATCTTAAGAATAAAAGGCACAACATAAGTAGAATCGGAGCATTGCATGCATCATATACCAAGATTGCTTATAAAACTATATTAATGGCCATTTGTGTAAGCACTTGTCAGAGAAGGACTCATATGAGCAATCAGACCACATGGATGGATTCAGAATGATGAACGGAGTCCAACGGACTCAAAATCGGCCAAATCCGACATTCGGAGCTCCTACAATGGGCCCAAGAAGTTCTGACCGTTGATCTGATGATCAACGGTCCTCGTTGCGCCATGTCACCCCCGCTCACCGCACGCCACTTCCTCCTTCAGCTGAGATCAAATCTCGGCCGTCGATCTTCGATCGGACGGTCGAGAACCGCGCGCCCGCCCGCGGTCGCCGCGACAAAGCAGCGGGCATGGTGCAACGGTTAGTGCGCACGCCCGCACGCACATGACGCGGGTTCGAGCCGCACGGTGCGAAGAATTGAAGACGAAGGAGCACGCGGAGAAATTGGGCCGCTCGATCAACAGTGGGCGATCGAGATCGTGCCACGAGGCGCGCCCTCAGATCGCGATCGCCCACGCGCGCGCGCACACCGGGCGACGACGCCCGCACACACGTGCGCCCGAGGCGCGATCCGAGCGCATCCAAGGGAAGATCTCAGCTGTCCGATCTTCGATTGAACGACTCTCACGCAGCGGCCGTGGATCGGGCGCGAAGAAGAACGGCATGGGCGAATGACCGGTGGGCTGGAGGGCTTCACCGACGCTTTTGGAATTTTTTTAGCAACGTCCCGGACGTCGCTAAAGCCCCTTCTTCTTTTAGAAAGCCCTTCTCCCTATTTAAACCCTCTCCAACCACTCATTCAAGGCATTCACCTCCCTTGCAACCACTCTACCCTTCTCTTAGCTAATTTTAGGCCCTCTTGTAACCGTCGGAGACGACGAGTCGCCGATGGATCCTCCTCCACCGTTGTGGCTGCCTTTCCGCTCTCCCCCCCTTTCTCTCTTCCTCTCTTTTAAGCTTTCCTTTACTTATGTTTAAGCATGTATCTAATGTTGTAATTTGTGAACTAAAGCTGCATGATTAATGAAGTTACTTTCTGTTCAGTTGTTTACTTTAATTTCTATTTAAGTTGCATGATCAAGCAAGAAACAACTCTAACCCTAATCTCTCTCTCTCTATCTCTCTCTCGCTTTTCAACCGCACCTTTCGCAAGTAAAACTTCGCAATTTCCGTGACAAGTGATGAGAGAAATCCGATTTTCACGCCTCCCTGAGACCGACACTCAGACTCACCTCCGTTTCCTTACTTTAAAACCGGCGTTGCAAGTGCGACTATAACGACACTTCCTAACACACACGCACTAGCGCACATCAGTTTTTGGCGCCATTGCTGGGGAGGCAACGGATTTGTTTTGTCACCTTCATTCCACATCCATTCTTACATCGTCTAATACCCTGTTTTCCTTTTTACTTGATGGTTGCCGGAATTCAATGCGTGGACGGCGAAGCGACGCATCCCACGACGGTAACAAGGGAGTAGGCGCAACAAGGACCGATAGTGAGTAATTATTCACTTATGATTGTTTGCTTGAATGAAAAACTGAAAAACAAAGTGTAAAAATTGAAAAAAATTGGCGTGGTGTATGATTGCTTGACCCACATCTTTAACACATCACCCCACAAAAAATGTACACTCTAACATTCTAAATAAATTCTTGGAGTGTTCTTTTCTCTTTTTTAAGTGGTGTTTGCGAAGCCACCGTGAGTTGACCTGGGCCGCATCACTCAACCCTAAAATCGACTCATCTAATAGAAGCTGCATGATCATTAGGATGAGTACATTTGGGTTTTAGAGCCTCTACAGAATAAAAGGAAATCTACTTTCACCGAATTGTGTGCAGAACTTGACGTGCCCACTGAAACTTATCTAAAAACATTAAGACACGTCAACCCTAAAAAGCATTAAAGTAAGGATGAAACACTAAAAGACACCACATCTTAAAAATCCTTTCTTGAAAATCATGTTTTGATAGAAGCACACACCTTGAAAGTGGAAAATTAAGAGGCACCACCCCAATCAACGCCTCATCACATAACCCTAGCACAAGCACTATCCTAGCCCTTTAAAACTGAGTAGACGTGCCCTAGGAAGGATTGAGTTAAGTCTCGAAAGGCGAGGTTTTGTTCGCTGGGTACTTGGCTTTCATTTCCTTGGTAGAATCTGGTGATTAGGCTACGGGCCAGTGTCAAACGATCGCGGTTGTGGGGTTTACGGAACCGGAGGCGCAAACCAAAGGAAGAACCTTCCCTGCAATCCCCTCGTAATCAACCTGGCCAGATTAGCCTTGGGAAGGGGAGTCTAGTGCTTACAGACTTAATCACTCTTTGTGAGATTTCTAGGTCTCCTAAGGAATACACCATAAGGACTAGGCTTGTGTGCTTGATTGAAACACATTTCTCGCATCTGTTGCCCTCCGCATCCCCTCCTGTTCTTCTCTAGTGTATGCACGGGAGACGCTCACTGCATCCCGAGTTGTGTGTTTTGGGGCAAGAATCTAGGCGACGTGATTCTGTTGGAAACATGGCTGAACCTAGGGTAGATGAGGCTGAGGATCAACCCCCACCAGACGCAATGGCCATCATCCAAGCCCAAATTAATGCAAACCACCGGCTTCAGCAACAACAAATCCACACCATCATGCAGGCCATACAAAGGTTACAAAACCCACAAGAATAACCACCACCACATTTCCAAGGCGTACAAAAGCAACCACCACTCGATATGCCACCATTTCAGGATCAGTCGAGGCCCCTCCGTTATTAGAGTCGAGCCACACCTTAGGATCCCCGAAGGGGGAGATGATTTTGAGATGAAACCGAATGTCTTAAGTCTGATCCAGAACCACTTTCATGGAAGCGCAAATGAGGACCCCTTCCAGCATCTAGAGGATCTCGACCGCATAGCACGAACTATGAAACATAGGAACATTAGCCTTGACATTGTTCTAATCAAGATGTTTCCCTTCTCATTAAGAGACAAGGCTTCTCATTGGCTTAGAACCCTAGGTAGACCCATCACCACTTGGGAAGAACTGAGGCATGCATTTTTAAAGAAATTCTTCCCCATAGGAAAGACCAATGCCCTCAGAAGAGCTATCACTACCTTTACACTCCAAGGAAGGGAACAGTTTCATGAGGCGTGGGAAAGGTTTAATGAACTCTTGAGGAAATGCCCACACCACGAAGTACCAAGGTGGCAATTGGCCCAGATTTTCTACCATGGTCTGGATAGCAACCTACGAAACTTCGTCGATGCCTCATGCGGGGAGAACTTCCTGAACAAGGACAAGGAGAGCGCGTTTGGGCTCTTTGAATCTATAAGCGAGAATTCACTCAACAATGCCTCCATGACCCAGTTCAACAGGTCCAGTCAACCTCGTGGTGGGATTTATGAGGTACAAGCAAATTCTGGAATGGTTGACATGGACATCATTGCCAAGAAACTAGATCGAGTGGAATTGGTGGACAAAAAGATTGATGAGCTACTGAACCAGACCAGGAACCCCTTACAGACTTTCTCCCTAGCAAAGGGAGCGCATAATGTTGACTTGGTCCAGCCCTTAACCCAACTGAACCTGGAACAGCCCCTAACCATGTTCCAGGGAGGGACCTTTGCTCCCTCAACCCTTTATTACTCCCTTCCCTCTTCATCAACATCGCTATCCTCAAAGATGTGCAAGTTGTCCAAGGTTATGCGAAACCGGACCCTTTCTCCAACACTTACAACACTGGCTGGCGTAACCACCCCAACTTTGGTTGGGCAAACCAGAAATCATCGCAATTCCAAAACCAGCCCAGGCCAAACCAGTAGCAACACTTGCCCCCCTATCAGCAAGGACCACCAGTTAGACCCCAATATAATCAGAATAGGGCAGCCCCTCCCCCACAAAATCAAATGGACACCCTAATAAAGATGATGGCTGACATGAACCAGAAACATCAGGAGGAAATGGCCTTGGTAAAGGGACAGTTAAGCCAACTTTTGGACAGTAAACAACAAGGATCCCTACCTTCCCAGCCACAACCGAACCCGCGAAACATAATTAACAGAGGCCTCAATTCGCAAGGGTTTCAAGGTAATCCCGGGCAGGCTCACATGGTCCAGCCAACCCCACAAATACCCCCTAGGTTTGGTGCTTCTTCATCCTCGTCTTCTCAAGGATCAACCCATGGCCCCAATGCCTCTACGAATGTGGTGACCTTGAGAAGCGGCACCAAAACCCAGGATCCCGAATGGCCGACTTGACGTGCGCTTGTGCGTGTGTGTTAAGAAGTGTCGTTATAGTCGCACTTGCAACGCCGATTTTAAAGTAAAGAAACGGAGGTGAGTCCGAGTGTCAGTCTCAGGGAGGCGTGAAAATCGAATTTTGCTTATCACTTGTCACGGAAAGCGCGGAGTTTTGCTTGCAAAAGGTGCGATTTGAAAAGCGAGAGAGAGATAGAGAGAGAGAGATTAGGGTTAGAGTTGTTTCTTGCTTGATCATGCAACTTAAATAGGAATTAAAATAAACAACTGAACGAAAAGTACTTCATTAATCATGCAGCTTTAGTTCATAGCTTACAACATTAAATACATGCTCAAACAAAAGTAAAGGAAAGCTTAAAAGAAAGGAAGAGAGAGAGAGGGGAGGGAGAGAGGCGAGGCAGCCACGGCGGTGGAGGAAGCTCCGTCAGCTGCTCGTTGTCTTCGGCGATTACAAGAGGGCCTAAAGCTAGCTAAGAGAGGGGTAGAGTAGTTGCAAGGGAAGTGAATGCCTTGAATGAGTGGTTGGAGGGGGTTTAAATAGGGAGAAGGGCTTTCTAAAAGAAGAAGGGGCTTTAGCGACGTCCAGGACCTCGCTAAAACCATTCCAAAAGCGTTGGTGAAGCCCTCCAGCCCGCCGGTCAACCGCCCGCGCTGTTCTTCTTCGCTCTCTATCCGCGGCCGCTGCGTGAGAGCCGTTCAATCGAAGATCGGACGGCTGAGATCTTAACTTGGAGGCATTCGGATCGTGCCTCGGGCGCGCGTGTGTGCAGGCGTCGTCGCCCGGCGTGCGGGTGCACGCGGGCGGTCGCGATCTGAGGGTGCGCCGCGTGGTGCGATCTCGGCCGCCCGCTGCTGATCGGGCGGCCCAATTTCGCTGCACGCTCCATCTTCAATTTTACGCACCGCGTGGCTCGAACCCGCATCGGGTGCGTGTGGGCGTGCGCGCTAACTGTTGCTCCACGCCCACGCTTTGTCGCGACGACTGCGGGCGGACGCGTGGTTCTCGGCCATCCGATCGAAGATCGACGGCCAGATTTGATCTCAGCTAAAGGAAGAGTGGCGTGCGGTGGGGCGGGGGTGACGTGGCGCAACGAGGGTCGTTGATCACTAGATCAACGGTCAGAACTTCTTGGGCCCATTGTAGAGCTCCAAATGTTGGATTTGGCTGATCTTGAGTCCGTTGGACTCCGTTCATCGTTCTGAATCCTTCTGTGTGGTCCGATTGCTCATCTGAGGCCTGCTTTGATAAGTTCTTACACAAATGGCCATTAATACAGTTTTATAAGCAATCTTGGTATATGATGCATGCAATGCTCCTATTCTACTTATGTTGTGCCTTTTATTCCTAAGATGGGCCCTATTTAACAGAATTATCACCCCCTTGTGTAGTGTTATCATACCCCCATGCTTACTCCTTGTTAGTCCCTAGCAAGGTTTATTCTAGACTTTATTTTCTTTCAGAATTTAAGAAGTAATTGCTTAGACACTTCGTCACTTATCAATAGGAGGAAATATACCAAGATCTTAATCTACAAAGACTAAGTGGCGCCCGGGTGTTTGCCAAAATATGAATCGTCTGAATTCTTGCTTTAATGTATATAACTATACATATGTATATGTATATATATATATATATATATATATATATATATATATATATATTTTAGAATTTTTTTTGGAATTCAGTGTGGGTTGGTAACTTTTTACGGCTACCCAACTCACCCAAAACTCGATCAAAACCCTAAGTGCTAAGCATCTTGGTGTGAAGATTGTGATAGACTCACTTAACGGTAATTCAGACAGACTTCGGGTTTCTATGCCCCTAGGTGACCGGAAGAGGAAATATATTTGCCTGAAAGTGTATTTGTTCGATTGGTTGCTTTCTCCCTACGTTTATTTTAATTGGAGTCAACACAAGGATTTTTCCCGTGTATATCTCCCCGGCTTGTACTACTTCCCCGCTTCTTCCTTAGGTGTTTTGGTTCTTTTTGTGTAGTTATTAAGCTGGGCTCTGGACAACCGACCAATGGGCTGTAACCCACGATCACTGGCCAGCCATACTCATGCGGTGAAGTGTGGTTTATTTTCTTTTCTTCTCCTTCTTTTTTTTTTGTAGGTGGCTTCCCTGATCTCAAATGTACCTAGAGGCAATGAAAAAGGAATGGTCCCATGGTTAGGTTCTGGACAACCTGCCAATGGGCTGTTACCCACGACAATTTGCCAGCCGTACCACCCTATTGAGTTCATTAGCTACCCAATTTCTGTCAAAATCTTCGAGGTGTGAGTCTGTGCAAAAATGTGTGCAGATGCTTAGACTCAAAGTTTTTCTGAGTTAGAGGGTGAGTTGATAAGTCGTATACTTATCACCTTATTTAGTAGGTGGATTAGAATAGCTTAAGGTTGCAAGGACTCGAAGCTAAATCCATATTTTAATGGATACCAGGGCTGATTAAGTCTGAAGGCCTGAAAAGTTTAAGTGTTTAAGTTCTTTTTGTATTATTTCCCACTATTGACAAGTTTCTAATGCCTAAGTTTTCTTCCTAAATTCAATTTTTTTTTTATTCAGACTGATTAAATGAGCTCAGGATTATGCAATTTACCACCCCCCCATGCTTAAGTTGGACAATGTCCTCATTGGCAAGTACATGGATGCATAAGGGTTCAAAAAGATAGAGTTTAACGCCTCCAGCTGGGCGGTGCACAAACAGGAATGGCTTGGGTCAAGGAGGTATGTACAAAATCAACCAGACCCAAAATCAGAAGTCCACAGATGCAAACAAGGTTGTGGTGGAGTCCCGTTCCTAAGGGACGAGAATTCTGTATCATGCATGCCCGTGTCAGATCCTCTCTTAGTCTGCGGGCATGCAAACAAATTGATGTGGACGAACGCACCCCAAATACGACATGCCAGACACTAAAGATGTAGGTTTTATGCTCAGCTTGTATCCCCATAAAATTGTAATCTATCAAAAGTGTATCAATTCCAGTGCATTCGGGTTGCAGGATCTTTATTCTGGTAGGGCAGGTAACAAAGTCAAGAGTTTCATAATGAGCCCTACAATCAAGCATGAGGCCTCTCTCCAAAGACGAATCCATCTCTTTCGCAACTATGGTTTCATTACTCATTCCCTCCAAGCCCTCGATCTCAAGAATATTTTCTTCAACCTCCTTTGTATCAGATTCATTGTTTGGGGTTGCATTAGAGGTAGGGTCAATTTCATCCTCTAGATCATATTCTTTCTCTCGGCCCTTCTCCAAATTTGTGATGGGGATTCCAACCGATTCATAATCGATTTCTTTGAAATTGTAACTCCATTCCCCATCTTCGATGTTGGCTGCTGTTCCCACCGGATTGCTTCTCTTAGGCTGATTAGATTCGGATTCCGAGGCATCTTCCCTCACATTCTCAGTTTCCTCCTGATGTTTGTCCTCAATGCTTCCCAAATTATGTTCCGAGGAATCCTTACTGTCCTTATCCATTGAGCTGTCCAACTCCTGAGGGGTATCAATGGTAGACTGAACCAAATCAGGGTGACTGGGTGTAGTCCAATTGATCATGGTAGGTCCTTGCTTTATGAATTCCAGGAATGGCGTTGTGTACAACAGCTTTCTCTGGCCTTCTTCCCCTAATTGTTGGAACAAATCCAACATGGCTTGTTGCCCTTTAACCAATTCTTGATTCTGTCTGTGTAGTTCTAACTGGAGGTTATCAAGAATTGACATGGTGTCATTTAGTGTCCTTTGGATTTCCTCCTTGAAATCCAGGTTAAGAGAGTATGGTTGAGGTTGTGGATCAGAATCCATACTGGTGTTTAGGTTCTTGGGTGGGTCCTCTATTCTATCATGTTCAGGGTCCAGTTCTTCAAGAGGAACCATTCTCTGTTTGGTCCTACTCTAGAATAGTTGAGGTTCTAAGTTCTCCTCCCAGTCAGATTCTTCATCAGGGGACCAAATCAAAGGTTGATGATCCTGGGCTTGCCTAGATTTCTGATCATTTTTTGATTTCCATTTGTCTAGAACTCCTTCCAATCCAAAGGTCAAGTAGGAAAGGTTGTTGAATTCAGATGACCTTTCTTGGTTATTACCCTGAGAAGGGTGGGGTTCTTGGTGTTCTCCTAAAGTGTAGGTCCTATCACAGTAGAGCGGGTAGGACCTAAATGAGGAGGCGTCGCGAGGAGAATTGAGATATGGAGCCCCACATTTGAATCGTACCCTTGGGTGGATATGTTGGGTGTATTCCAATAGGAGGTTGGTGCGATTTGGTCATAATTAGGACAGTTGAGCCAAGACGGATATTCAAGGTTGTGTTCCCAACTTGGTGGTTGATTAGCCCAAGTAGGCTGTGGATATGGTCTACTTGGGTTAGCATACAAATCCTTTTGGGGGTAGTTTGGGTAAGATGGATAGGCATTGAAATCCATGGTTTGGAAGAAATGGAGGGATGCAGGAAGAGCAGATGAGAGAGAGTTGTGTGCTCAACCAAGAAAACAAGCCTAGTCCTTATGGTGTGTTCCTTAGGGGACCTAAAAATCTTCAAAAGGGTGATTATGTTCGTAAGCATTGGATTGCCCTTCCCAAAGCTAATCTGGCCAGGTTGATTACGAGGGGATTGCAGGGAAGGTTCTTCCTTTGGCTTGCGCCTCCGGTTCCGTAGGCCCCACAATCGCGGTCGTTTGACACTGCCTCACAGCCTAGTCACCAGATTCTACCAAGGGAATGAAAGCCAAGTGCTTAGTGAACAAAACTTCGCCTTTCGAGACTTAACTCAATCTTGCCTAGGGCACGTCTACTCAGTTTTAAAGGGCTAGGATAGTGCTTGTGCTAGGGTTATATGATGAGGCGTTGATTGGGGTGGTGCCTCTTAATTTTCCACTTTCAAGGTGTGTGCTTCTATCAAACATGATTTTCAAGTAATGATTTTTAAGATGTGGTGTCTTTTAGTGTTTCATCCTTACTTTAGTGCTTTTTAGGGTTGACGTGTCCTAATGTTTTCAGACAAGTTTCAGTGGACACGTCAAGTTCTGCACACAATTCGGTGAAAGTAGATTTCCTTTTATTCTATAGAGGCTCTAAAACCCTAATGTACTAATCCTAATGATCATGCAGCTTCTATTAGATGAGTCGATTTTAGGGTTGAGTGGTGCGGCCCAGGTCAACTCACGGTGGCTTCGCAAACACCAGTAAAAAAAAAAAGAAAAGAAAAGAACACTCCAAGAATTTATTCAGAATGTTAGAGTGTACATTTTTTTTGTGGGGTGATGTGTTAAGGATGTGGGTCAAGCAATCATACACCACATCAATTTTTTTCAATTTTTACAATTTTTTTAGTTTTTTCACGCAAGCAAACAATCATCAGTGAAGAATTGCTCACTATCGATCCTTGTTGTGCCTACTCCCTTGTTACCATCGTGGGATGCGTCGCTTCGCCGTCCAAGCGTCGAATTCTTGCAACCATCAAGTGAAAAGGAAACAAGGCATTAGACGATGTGAGAATGGATGTGGAATGGAGGTGACAAAACAAATCCGTTGCCTCCCTGGCAACGGCGCCAAAAATTGACGTGCGCTTGTGCGTGTGTGTTAAGAAGTGTCGTTATAGCCGCACTTGCAACGCCGGTTTTAAAGTAAAGAAACGGAGGTGAGTCCGAGTGTCGGTCTCAGGGAGGCGTGAAAATCGGATTTTGCTTATCACTTGTTGTCAAGGAAAGCGCGGAGTTTTGCTTGCGAAAGGTGCGGTTTGAAAAGCGAGAGAGAGATAGAGAGAGAGAGATTAGGGTTAGAGTTGTTTCTTGCTTGATCATGCAACTTAAACAGGAATTAAAATAAACAACTGAACGGAAAGTACTTTATTAATCATGCAGCTTTAGTTCATAGCTTACAACTTTAAATACATGCTTAAACAAAAGTAAAGGAAAGCTTAAAAGAAAGGAAGAGAGAGAGGGGAGGAGAGCGGTGAGGCGGCCATGGCGGTGGAGGAGGCTCCGTCGGCGGCTCGTCATCTCCGGCGATTACAAGAGGGCCTAAAGCTAGCTAAGAGAGGGGTAGACTAGTTGTAAGGGAAGTGAATGCCTTGAATGAGTGGTTGGAGGGGGTTTAAATAGGGAGAAGGGCTTTCTAAAAGAAGAAGGGGCTTTAGCGACGTCTCGGATGTCGCTAAAACCATTCTAAAAGCGTCAGTGAAGCCCTCCAGCCCACCAGTCAACCGCCCGTGCCGTTCTTCTTCGCGCTCGATCCGCGGTTACTGCGTGAGAGCCGTCCGATCTTCGAGATCTTCCCTTGGAGGTGCTCGGATCACTCCTCAGGCGCGCGTGTACGCGGGCGTCGTCACCCGTCGTGTGCGTGTGCGTGGGCCCTCGCGATCTGAGGGCACGCCGCGTGGCACGATCTCAGCCGCCCGCTGCTGATCGGGTGTGTAACGACCCGATTCCCGAGTCCCTACGAGACACAAGAACCAGACCGACTCGACTAATCCCAAGACCTAGTCGTCCAACGAGGAAGTAACCAAAAGAGCAGTAAAATAAACCACATTCAACATGAAATATAACTAGCAGTAACAAAATACATCAGTAAGAAAAAGAACTACTACAGTATGTACCACCACAACAGTAGAACAACATTTATAACATAACAAGAACTACAAGTAAAGAAAAGTGCGGGAGTAACAAAAGCTACTCACTACAGTGGAAAAAAAAGGGCACAAAAGAACAGTGGTAACTCTACTGGACCCTACTCGGCCCAGCGTCCTCTGCAGCCGCTGACCCTGGCTGCTCAACACCTGGTCCTGAAAAGTAACGAGTGTAACGCGTCAACGAAACACTGAGTAGAGTGGTAGCTAAAACTAAAGAAGCAGTAAAGTGTACAGTAGCTGTTTTATTTTCTTTCTTCCTTTATTTACGTCTTTCTACTGTTTCACAATTTATCTATTTCTCAGATTCTTCACTTGATCTCGAATGTTCCTCGTGGGAACGATCTTGATTGCAGTCTTTTCCGAACAGTAGAAGTAACACGTGATGTTCTCCTGGCCGGGAGAGTCCCCCGTGGTGATCCTACTCTTAGTCAACCACCCCAAGGTCACTGACAGACGTAACGGTGACTACGGCACGTGCGGTAAACGCACGGGTAGCTAACCCGCACTGGCACGCGGTCAGTCATTTCCGTTAACGAGTGCACCCAAAGCACAGCACGGAACCAGTATAGGGCAGAGCCCTCTCAGGGGTCCAACCCCTCCATAGTCCGCGCACCCTTGCCTGACTACCCTGGTTTGCCCAGTGGGCCTAGCAAGTCGGTGTAGGTGAGCTAGCAGAACCCCGGGGCCCGTGGGGTAGCTAGTACTCGCTCTACACTAGTAGCTCTCCTCGGTACTGTGTACACGAGGGCCAACAAGTCGGTACAAAGTGGCCAAACCTAATCCTTGGTCCCTGGGGCGACTGGCTCCGCTCTGCACTAAGCAGGTAACAGGTGTTTCCCCTAGCACTACGTACCCAAGAGACAACGCACCTCCAAATCTTTCTTTCTCAGTTCCATTTCATTCTCTTTCCAGGAGTTCTACTCCTAATTCCCCGTAGGGTTCCAGCTCTTTTAACTCAGCACATTCAGGTTTTACCTTTCCAGTTTCACGTTCATACAACCGATATTCTCAATCATGTTCATTTATTCATAACAGGCAGCTGTTAAATCAATTTACAGGCAGCTATTATTTTCTTTCCACATTTTCCAAGACTGCAATATGTATGTTCATTTCGCTAGTTTTCCAGTCCTAGGATTCATGCCGTACCCTAGGATCTATCATTCAATCTGGTTTCTCATTCCTAGGATTCATGCAATGTCCTAGGTTCTATTAATTGTTCCATAATTGTAACAAATTATGTTAATAATTTCTAAAGCCACTCTACCAGCTACAACGGAAGTACTGGGGGCGTGGTCGGAAATCCCGCGCGCCTCCGCAATCCCCAAGACTGAAATGGAATGGGGTCCTATCACAAGGATCAAACACAAAGAGTTTCTCAGAATAGTATATAATTACTGTAGACGGGTAGAGGATCTTATTCCGAAAAGACGCAACTCGAAATGCGGAAAACGGACTCCGAACGGGCCCTAAACGGGTCAAAAACGACGAAACAGTCCAAAATCAGACGTCTTGAACATCTTCCAGACGTCTTACAAAGTGGATCAGAGGATACCTTTGTTCTACGTAGTCTCTCAGACGTCCAGAAGCCTGCGGGGGCGTCTGGCCTAGTTTTCAGACGTCCGATGGTCACCCCGGATGTCTGGAAGTCCTTCCGGTCGTCTGGCACTGCGGCCAGACGTCTGATTCGCGTTGGATGCGAATCTCAGCGCCTGCACGTACCCACTCATCGCTCTCAGTACAACGGTCGCAGAAAAGGACGAAGGACGAAAAATAACTTACTTGCCAGACGTCTGGACAGTCCTCTAGACGTCTTCACCGTCGTCTGGTTGGAAGCCCAGACGTCTGATTCTGGAAAAACTTCCAGAATCAGAGCTCGACGCGCTCTCCGCCCGCGACGCATGGCCGCGCCACGCCAAGTCCGCTTGCTGCCCGAGCTGCAGCAGCCCTCTCGCGTCACTCCGCGCCCGTTGCTCCCTCGCCGGTCGGCTCCAGCTGCTCGGCAAGCTCGAGCCCTCACAGTCAAGCGTCTCCACCCTCGCGCAACGCCTCCTCCCGCACACCCGCCGCGGCTACCGCTGCCGCCGCTCGCTCACTCTCGCACTGGCTGGAAGAAGAAGGGAGCGGAGGAGATGAGAGCGAGCGAGAGGGCGAGGGCCCTTTTAAAGCAGCGCGGGGAGGGAGAGAGAGAGGGGGGGCAGCGCTGCGCCTGCGGAGGAGAGAGGGGAAAAGGGGCATCTGCAGGTCTGCACGCAGGCGCGCAGACGAAATCCACCGTGCCGCGGAAATTAAATCCCAGACGTCTGGAAGGGGTTCCAGATGTCTGGTCAGACGTCTGGGCCAGCTCCCAGACGTCTTAAAAGACGTTTTGAAGCTGCGTTTGTAACAATATAACAAACTCAAAGGAAGTTTCGTCCCCGAAACTTGCGCTAACTAGGGTGCGGGAAAAACGTCATATATAAAAACATAACAAACTCAAAGAGGACCGAAGCCGGTCCAAAAGACGTACCCGCGAAGAGCTTCGGGTACCGCTCCCGCATTGCCGCCTCAGGCTCCCAGGTAGCCTCCTCGTACCGCTAGCTTCTCCACAAAACCTTCACCAGGGGTACTTGCTTTGGTCTCAAACTGCGGACGGCTCGGTCAAGAATTTGCACTGGCCGCTCGGGGTAGGTCAGGTCTTCGTCCACCTCGACGCTCTCGTAACTCAGTACGTGACTGGGATCGGCTACGTACTTCCTAAGGGTGGACACGTGGAACACGTCGTGCACACTCGAAAGCTGGGGAGGGAGGGCAAGCCTGTACGCAACGGGTCCAACCCACTCCAGGACCACAAAGGGCCCCACAAACCTCGACGCTAGCTTCCCTCTCACCGCAAACCGCTGCAGGCCCTTCATGGGCGAAACACGAAGAAAGACGTGGTCCCCAACCTCAAACTGCACCTCTCTACGTCTCCGATCCGCGTAGCCCTTCTGTCTGCTCCTGACAGTGCGGAGTCGCCTGTGGATCTGCTCGACTACCTCCTGACTCTGCCGGATCAACCTGGGGCCAACCTCCCACTTGGTCCCCACCTCAACCCAACTCAAGGGTGCCGTACACCTCCGTCCGTATAGAGCCTCGTAGGGAGCCATGCCGATGCTCGAGTGATAGCTGTTGTTGTATGCAAACTCTGCCAGGGGCAGGTGCTCCTCCCAAGAGCCCCTCCAGTCCAGTACACAAGCACGCAAAAGGTCCTCAAGTGTCTGTATTGTGCGCTCCGACTGTACGTCCGTCTGGGGGTGGTAAGCTGTACTAAACCTCAACCGCATCCCCAGGGCCTGCTGAAACTCAGCCCAAAACTGGGACGTAAAGCGGGTATCCCGGTCGGATACGATTTCCCACGGAACTCCGTGTAGTCGTACCACGTCGCGGATATACCTCTCTGCCAACTGTGCTGGTCCCAAAGTGACTCGGATCGGCAAGAATCGTGCCGTCTTCGTCAGTCTATCCACAATTACCCAGACTGCGTCGTGTCCTCACTAGGTAACAGGTAAACCCACCACCAAGTCCATGGTGATGCTCTCCCACTTCCACTCTGGCACTGGAAGCGGCTGTAGCGGCCCTGCAGGCCTCTGATGCTCGGCTTTCACCTGCTGACACACTAAGCATTGCTGCATGAATTCACCCACATCCCGCTTCATCCCCCTCCACCAAAACTCGCGTCTCAAATCGTGGTACATCTTCGTGTTTCCGGGATGTATGGTGAATCTGGAACCGTGTGCCTCAGTCAGGAGCTCTCTCAACAGCTCCTCGTCCCTGGGAACGCACAATCGTCCCCTCAGGCGTAGCACCTGGTTTGTGAAAGAGAAGTCTCCTGGGTCTCCTGACAGTACTCTATCGCGCAAGGACTACAGATACGGATCGACCATCTGTCCTGTGATGATGCGGTCTATCAGCTCTGGCCTAGTCTGTCGTGTCACAGTCACTGCCCTACAGTGCCCCCGTAACTCCAGGGGTCGCCAACTGCCCACCTCCTCCAAGAGGCTCCAACTCTGTAACTGTAAACTGGCCAAATGTGCAGGCGCCTTCTAGCTCAAGGCGTCAGCCACCACATTGGCCTTACCCGGGTGATAGGAAATGCTGCAGTCGTAGTCCTTCAGGAGCTCCAACCAACGTCTCTGTCTCATGTTGAGCTCCTTCTAATCAAAAAGGTATCTGAGGCTCTTGTGATCTGTGAAAATCTCGAAGGTCTCACCGTACAAGTAGTGCCTCCAGGTCTTTAACGCGAAGACGACAGCTACCAACTCCAGGTCGTGGGTAGGGTAGGTATGCTCATGGGGCTTCAGTTGCCACGAAGCGTAAGCGACAATGTGACCCCTCTGCATGAGCACACCTCCTAACCCCTGCAAGGAGGCGTCCGTGTACACAACGAACCCGCCACTACTGTCAGGGATGGTGAGATCGGGAGCCGAAGTCAACCTCTCCTTCAGCTCCTGAAAACACGCCTCACAGGCGTCTGTCCAAGTGAAGGGCATGTCCTTTCGGGTCAACTGTGTCATGGGACGCGCAATCTGTGAAAAACCTCTAATGAATTGTCTGTAGTAGCCTGCCAGTCCCAGGAAACTGCGAATCTCAGTGACTGAACGCGGTCTCTCCCACCTGAGCACTGCCTCGACCTTGGCTGGGTCCACCGCCAAGCCGTCTCCAGAGATCACATGACCTAAGAAGGTCACCTCCCTCAACCAGAACTCGCCCTTGTTGTATTTGGCGTACAGCCTACGTCGTCTCAAAGTGTTTAGAACCATCCGCAAGTGCTGTCCGTGCTGCGTCCGATCTCGAGAATAGATGAGTACATCATCAATGAATACCACCATGAACTGGTCCAAGTACGGTCTAAACACCCGGTTCATCAGGTCCATGAAAGCAGCGGGGGCATTGGTCAGCCCAAACGGCATGACCAAAAACTCGTAGTGTCCGTACCGGGTGCGGAAAGCTGTCTTGGAGACGTCTGCCTCCCTGATCCTCAACTGGTGGTATCCAGACCTCAAGTCGATCTTGGAGAACACCGTGGCAACCCGCAATTGGTCAAACAAGTCGATCCTCGGCAACGGATATCTGTTCTTGATGGTGACCCTATTCAGCTGTCGGTAGTCCACACAAAGGCGTAGGGTACCATCATTCTTCTTCACAAACAGTACCGGGGCTCCCTAGGGAGACGCACTGGGCCTCACGAAACCCTTCTCCAAAAGGTCCTGCAACTGAGACTTGAGCTCTCGTAGCTCAAGCGGTGCCATCTTGTATGGCGCGGTGGAGATGGGGCTGGTTCCTGGTACTAGTGAGATCTCAAACTCGATCTCACGCTCGGGCGGTAGTCCTGGTAACTCGTCTGGAAACATGTCAGGGTACTCTCTGACCACCAGGATGCTTTGGAAGCCTGCCACAGGGCTGGGCTCTGCCACCACACAAGCTAGGAAGCCCTCACACCCCTGGCTCAAAAGTCTCGCCGCCCGAAGTGCCGAAATTCACCTGAAGCCTCCGTCCACTGGCTGTCCGTGAAACTCGAAAGAAGGCAACTCTGGCATGGAGAAGACAATCTACCTCTCAAAACAGTCCACCAAAGCGTGGTAAGCGGACAGCCATTCCATCCCAAGAATTACGCTAAAGTCCTCCATCTGTATCATAATCAGGTCAGCTGGCAGGCTATGTCTCCCAATGCTGACCTCGCAATCCGTGTACACCTCCTCAGCTACAAACAGCTGACCACTCGGACCTCTGATTACTAACGGATTCTCTAACAGCATATAATCCTGGCCCAAACTAACTGCGAAACTAGTTGCGACAAACGAGTGCGTAGCGTCGGAATCGAAAAGTGTGTAAACGAGTCTGCCTGAAACTGAAACCATACCTGCCACCACCGAACCCGAAGCTCTAGCATCCCTGTGTGTCAGGGCGTTGATACGCCCCTCAGCTCTAGGTGTGGACGAAGCAGCCACACTCTCCGTCGGACAAGTAGGTGCTGACCGGTACCCTCCTCGTGATTGCTGTCCTCCTCCTCGCGCCTGGGAACCGCGGCCTCCTGCGCACCCTCCAGTGCTCTGTGCGAGAAGTATCTGCTGACCTCCTGCCCTAGACGGGCAGTCCCTCCTGATGTGGCCTGGCTGGCCACACTGGTAACAGAGGGGAACCCGACTCCCGCCCTCAGTAGGTCCCTGCTGTCAGCTGGGCGAGGGTCCGGTGCTGGCGACTAGCCTCTGTCGAGGCCCCCCAAAGGCCACGGATGGCCCTGCAAAACGTGACGGCTCTCCCGCGGACGCCACGTGCCTTGTTACGAACGCGGCTTCAGACGTCTTTTAAGACGTCTGGGAGGTGGCCCAGAAGTCTTACCAGACGTCTGGAACCACTTCCAGACGTCTGGGAATCGGTTATTTTTGGCACGCATGTTTCGTTTGCGTGCCAGAGCGCGCAGACCTGCGTACGCTCTCTCTCCCTCTCTTTTTCCCTCTCTCCTGCGGCCGCAGACCCACCCTGTCCGCTCTCTCTCTCCTCCTCACGTGGCCTTAAAAGGCCACGCCCTCTCCCTCACTCCCGTCACCTCCGCCCCCTTCCTCTTCTCCTTCCAGCCAGTGCGCGAGAGCGAGTGCGAGTGAGCGACGGTAGTGAAAGCCGCGGTGAGTGTGGGAGGAGGTGCTGCGCGTGGAAGAGGCGCTCGGCCGTGAGGGCGAGCTCGCCGGGGCTGCTAGGGCCGGCCGGCGGGTGGCGCAGCGGGAGCGGAGCGACGCGGGGGGGGGGGGGGTGCTGTAGTTTGAGCAGCAGGCGGACGAGACGTGGCGCGGCCAGGCGTCGCGAGCTGAGGGCGAGTTGCGCCCTGGTTCTAGAAACCTTTCCAGAATCAGACGTCTGGGCTTCTAGCCAGACGACGGGCACGACATCTGGAAGACTGTCCAAACGTCTGAAAGGCAAGTTATTTCCGCTTCTTCGTTTTCTTAGACTGACCGTACTAAGAGAGAGAGGAAATGGGTACGCGCAGGTTTTGAGATTCGCATCCAACGCGAATCAGACGTCTGGCTGCAGTGCCAGACGACTAGAACGACTTCCAGACGTCCGGGGTGACCATCGGACATTTGGGAACTAGGCCAGACGCCCCTGCAGGCTTCTGGACGTCCGAGAGACCACGCAGAGCAAGGTAACCCCTGATCCACTTTTTAAGACGTCTGGAATAAGTTCCAGACGTCTGATTTTGCACTGTTTCGTCGTTTTCGACCTGTTTAGGGCCCGTTCGGGTTCCGTTTTTCGTGTTTCGAGTTGCGTGCTTTTCGGAATTACATCCTCTACTCGTCTACAGTAGCTATATACTGTTTTGAAAAACTCCGTGTGTTTGATCCTTGTGATAGGACCCCGTTTCGTTGTAGTCTCAGGGGTTGCGGAGGCACGCGGGATTTCCGACCAAGCCCCCAGTACTCCTGTTGTAACCGGTAGAGTGGCCTTAAGTATAATCTGTTAAATTATGAAACCATAAATAGAACCTAGGACATTGCATGAATCCTAGGAATGAGAAATAGATTGTACGATAGATCCTAGGATATGGCATGAATCCTAGGACGGGAAAACTAGTGGAATGTATGAATACTGCAATCTTGGAAAATGTGGAAAGGGATTAATAGCTGCCTGTGAATTGAATTAACAGCTACCTGCTATGAATAAATAAACGTGATTGAGAACATGGATTGTATGAACATGAAACTGGAAAGGTGAAACCTGATTGTGTTGAGTTAAAAGAGCTGGAACCCTACGGGGAATTAGGAGTAGAACTCCTGGAAGGTGAATGGAATAGAATTGGGGAAGTGAGCTGGCCCTTGAGTACGGAGTACCAAGGAGAGCGACTGTCCCCCTATTTAGTGCAGAGCGGAGCTAGCCGCCCCAGGGACCCGGGGTTAGGACTGGCCACTTTGTACCGACTTGCTGGCCCTTGTGTACGTAGTACCGAGGAGAGCTACTAGTGTAGAGAGGTGCTAGCTACCCCACGGGCCCCGGGGTTCTGCTAGCCTCCTACACCGACTTGTTGGGCCCACTGGGCAAACCAGGGTAGTCAGGCGAGGGTGTGCGGACTGTGGAGGGGCAAGGCCCCTGTTTGGTTACTGTGGAGGGGTTGGACCCCTGCTACTGAGAGGGCTCTGCCCTGTACTGGTTCCGTGCTGTGCTTTGGGCGCACCCGTTAACGAAAACGACTGACCGCGTGCCAGTGCGGGTTAGCTACCCGTGCGTTTACCGTGCGTGCCGTAGTTACCGTTACGTCTGTCAGTGACCTTGGGGTGGTTGACTGAGAGTAGGATCACCACGGGGGACTCTCCCGGCCAGGAGAGCACCACGTGCTACTTCTACTGTTCGGAAAAGACTGCAATCAAGATCGTTCCCACGAGGAACATTCGAGATCAAGTGAAGGATCTGAGAAATAGATAAATTGTGAAACAATAGAAAGACGTAAATAAAGGAAGAAAGAAAATTAAAACAGCTACTGTACACTTTACTGTTTCTTTAGTTTAGCTGCCACTCTACTCAGCGTTTTGCTGACGTGTTACACTCGTTACCTTTCAGGACCAGGTGTTGAGCAGCCAGGGTCAGCGGCTGCGGAGGACGCTGGGCCGAGTAGGGTCCAGTAGAGTTACTACTGTTCTCTTGTACCTCTTTTTGGTTCCACTGTAGTGAGTAGTTCTTGTTTCCGCTGTACTTTTCTTTACCTGCAGTTCATATTATGTTATGAATGTTGTTCTACGGTTGTGGTGGTACATACTGTAGTGGTTTCTTTACTTACTGCTGTATTTTCTTACTGTTAGTTATATTCATGTTGAATGTGGTTTATTTTACTGCTCTTTTGGTTACTTCCTCGTTGGACGACCAGGTATTGGGTTTAGTCGAGTCGGTCCGATTCTCGTGTCTCGTAGGGACTCGGGAATCGAGTCGTTACATGCCTCCTCTCTCGCCAGTCCTGTGAAAAGTCTGGCTGAAAGGGCCTCTTCCGCCCACCGTCAGTGTCTCGCGCGGACGGGTTGGTCTCCTCATAAGTCATGGCTACCTCCACCACCCTCGAAAACATAGGCAGCTTCAAGGGTTTGACATACCCCTGAATCGCAGGCCGGAGCCCCTCGGTGAACCTCCAAAGGCGCTCCTCCTCAGTAGCTATCGCTGTTGCTGCAAAGCGGGACAGTTCCAGGAAACGCGTGCGATACGCGGTCACGGTCATCGTCCCTTGGCGGAGAGTGTGGAACTCCTGCCTCCTCTGGTCCTACCACGTCTGGGGAAAGTACTGCTCGCAAAAAAGGGCGACGAACCAATCCCAGGTTGGCTCGTCCCTCTCCTGTCCCCGGACCGCCCTCCACCACCTGTGTGCCGCACTCTCCAGCTGGTACGTGGCAAAGGCCACACGGCACTCCACCGGGGGGCGAAGGGTGTCGAAAATCTTCTCCAGCTGCTCGAGCCAGTCCTCTGCCTCGGTCGGGTCCTCATCCCCCTTGAAGGAGGGGGGCTTCAACTTCCGGAACTGCCCGAAGAACTCGAAGTGGAGCTGCAGTGGGGATGCTGGTGCACCCCCAGGCAAAGGTGCCTCGTGCACAGAAGTGTCGGAGGAAGGTGGGGGCAGCGGCGGCCCATCCCCTCCCCCGTGTCTAGCGCCGCGTCCGTCGGGTGGTCCCACAGAGGACTCCCCCTCCGCAGCCCCTGGGGGAGTTGCTCGGGGCGGTGGGTGGAGCTCCCTCGCACAATGTCCCGTATCAGCTAGGCGAGGTCCTGGGCCTGGACGCCCGGGAGTAGTGGCTGGTCAACTGAGGCGTCGGCAACGGCATGCCCACCTCGCCAACCTCATCCTCGACCGCGCCCGCGGCCCGCCTCACCAGTCCCGCGACGATGCATCTCCTGCAAGGAGACGCGAAACAAAACGGAACACGTCAATATGGAACGATACCTAACGGAAACGTCTAAGAGCTCATGTCAAAAGATATGTTGTTGTGGCTACTCTAGTTATAGACATGTGAATTGGTTATTTTCCAGTCAGTTGATTCACTTCTCGGGACGACCTTGCTCTGATACCATCTTGTAACGACCGAATTCCCGAGTCCCTACTGGACACGAGAACCGGACCGACTCGACTAATCCCAAGACTTCGTCTTCCAACGAGGAAGTAACCAAAAGAGCAGTAAAATAAACCACATTCAACATGAAATATAACTAGCAGTAACAAAATACAGCAGTAAGAAAAAGAACTACTACAGCATGTACCACCACAACAGTAGAACAACATTTATAACATAACAAGAACTACAAGTAAAGAAAAGTGCGGGAGTAACAAAAACTGCTCACTACAGTGAAACAAAAAGGGCACAAAAGAACAGTGGTAACTCTACTGGACCCTACTCGGCCCAGCGTCCTCTGCAGCCGCTGACCCTGGCTACTCAACACTTGGTCCTGAAAAGTAACGAGTGTAACACGTCAGTGAAACGCTGAGTAGAGTGACAGTTAAAACTAAAGAAGCAGTAAAGTGTACAGTAGCTGTTTTATTTTCTTTCTTCCTTTATTTACGTCTTTCTACTGTTTCACAATTTATCTATTTCTCAGATCCTTCACTTGATCTCGAATGTTCCTCGTGGGAACGATCTTGATTGCAGTCTTTTCCGAACAGTAGAAGTAACACGTGGTGCTCTCCTGGCTGGGAGAGTCCCCCGTGGTGATCCTACTCTTAGTCAACTACCCCAAGGTCACTGACAGACGTAACGGTGACTACGGCACGCGCGGTAAACACACGGGTAGCTAACCCGCACTGGCACGCGGTCAGTCATTTCCGTTAACGGGTGCACCCAAAGCACAGCACGGAACCAGTATAGGGCAGAGCCCTCTCAGTAACAGGGGTCCAACCCCTCCAAAGTAACCAAACAGGGGCCTTGCCCCTCCACAGTCCGCGCACCCTCGCCTGACTACCCTGGTTTGCCCAGTGGGCCTAGTAAGTCGGTGTAGGTGAGCTAGCAGAACCCCGGGGCCCGTGGGGTAGCTAGTACTTGCTCTACACTAGTAGCTCTCCTCAGTACTGTGTACGCGAGGGCCAACATGTCGGTACAAAGTGGCCAAACCTAACCCCAGGTCCCTAGGGCGGTTGGCTCCGCTCTACACTAAGCAGGTAACAGGTGCTTCCCCTGGCACTACGTACCCAAGAGACAACGCACCTCCACATCTTTCTTTCTCAGATCCATTTCATTCTCCTTCCAGGAGTTCTACTCCTAATTCCCCGTAGGGTTCCAGCTCTTTTAACTCAGCACATTCAGGTTTCACCTTTCCAGTTTCACGTTCATACAACCCATATTCTCAATCATGTTCATTTATTCATAACAGGCAGCTGTTAAATCAATTTACAGGCAGCTATTATTTCCTTTCCACATTTTCCAAGACTGCAATATGTATGTTCATTTCGCTAGTTTTCCAGTCCTAGGATTCATGCCGTACCCTAGGATCTATCATTCAATTTAGTTTTCCAGCGCTAGGATTCATGCAATACCCTAGGATCTATCATTCAATCTGGTTTCTCATTCCTAGGATTCATGTAATGCCCTAAGTTCTATTAATTGTTCCATAATTGTAACAAATTATGTTAATAATTTCTAAAGCCACTCTACTAGCTACAACGGAAGTACTGGGGGCGTGGTCGGAAATCCCGCGCACCTCCGCAATCCCCAAGACTGAAATGGAACGGGGTCCTATCACAAGGATCAAACACAAGGAGTTTCTCAGAACAGTATATAATTACTGTAGACGGGTAGAGGATCTTATTCCGAAAAGAACGCAACTCGAAACGTGGAAAACAGACTCCGAACGGGCCCTAAACGGGTCAAAAACTACGAAACAGTCCAAAATCAGACGTCTGGAACATCTTCCAGACGTCTTAAAAAGTGGATCAGAGAATACCTTTGTTCTGCGTAGTCTTTCAGACGTCCAGAAGCCTGCGGGGGCGTCTGGCCTAGTTCCCAGACGTCCGATGGTCACCCCGGACGTCTGGAAGTCCTTCCGGTCGTCTGGCACTGCAGCCAGACGTCTGATTCGCATTGGATGCGAATCTCAGCGACTGCACGTACCCACTCATCGCTCTCAGTACAACGGTCGCAGAAAAGTACGAAGGACGAAAAATAACTTACTTGCCAGACGTCTGGACAGTCCTCCAGACGTCTTCACCGTCATCTGGTTGGAAGCCCAAACGTCTGATTCTGGAAAAACTTCCAAAATCAGAGCTCGACGCGCTCTCCGCCCGAGACGCACGGCCGAGCCGCACCACGTCCGCCTGCTGCTCGAACTGCAGCAGCCCTCTCGCGTCACTCCGCGCCCGCTGCTCCCCCGCCGATCGGCTCCAGCTGCTTGGCAAGCTCGAGCCCTCACGGCCGAGCGCCTCCACCCTCGCGCAACGCCTCCTCCCGCACACCCGCCGTGGCTGCCGCTACCGCCGCTCGCTTACTCTTGCACTGGCTGGAAGAAGAAGGGAGCGGAGGAGATGAGAGCGAGCGAAAGGGCGAGGGCCCTTTCAAAGCCGCGGGGAGAGAGAGAGAGAGGGGGGGCGGCGTTGCGCCTGCGGAGGAGAGGGGAAAAGGGGCATCTGCAGGTCTGCGCGCGCAGGCGCGCAGACGAAATCCACCGTGACGCGGAAATTAAATGCCAGACGTCTAGAAGGGGTTCCAGACGTCTGGTCAGACGTCTGGGCCAGCTCCCAGACGTTTTGAAGTTGCGTTCGTAACAGGGTGGCCCAATTTCGCCGCGCTCTCCCTCGTCTTCAATTTTACGCACCGCACGGCTCGAGCCTGCGTCGCGTGCTGCGAGCGTGCGCGCTAACCGTTGCGCCACGCCCGAACTTTGTCGCGGCGACTGCGGGCGGGCGCGCGGTTCTCGGCCGTCCGATCAAAGATCGACGGCCGAGATTTGATCTCAGCTGAAGGAAGAGTGGCGTGCGATGGAGCGGGGGTGACGTGGCGCAACAAGGGCTGTTGATCACCAAATCAACGGTCAGAACTTCTTGGGCCCATTGTAGGAGCTCCGGATGTCGGATTTGGCCGATCTTAAGTTCGTTGGACTCCGTTCGTCGTTCTGAATCCATCCGTGTGGTCCGATTGCTCATCTGAGGCCTGCTCTAACAAGTGCTTACACAAATGGCCATTAATACAATTTTATAAGCAATCTTGGTATATGATGCATGCAATGCTCCCATTCTACTTATGTTGTGCCTTTTATTCCTAAGATGGGCCCTATTTATCAGAATTATCACCCACTTGTGCAGTGTTATCACGACTATCCCCGAGACTTCACCTGCTGAAATACCCAATTCAGAAGAGGCACCAACTAAGGACCCAGAAATAAAACCAATCCACATTCAGACACCCTACCCTGAGGCCTTGGAAACAATCAAGGAAAAGAAGAATGTTGTGGAAACTGAGGAGCTATTGGAAATCTTTAAGCAAGTCCAGATTAATATTCCGCTCCTTGAAGTCGTCAAGCACATCCCTGCTTATGCCAAATTTTTAAAGGATGCCTGTACACCCAAGCATAAGCTGAGACCTCAAGCACCTAGGACGGTTGTGCACTCTGAACAAGCAAGTTCCGTAATATCAAGCAACCTTCCGCTCAAGCGAACTGACCCAGGAGCGCCCCTAATTTCCTGCAATATCGGGGGCATGACATTTGATAGAGCACTTCAGGACTTAGGTGCTTCTATCAATCTGATTCCAACAACCCTGTACCACCAATTTGGTTTCGGAGAGTTGACACCAACCCCTGTCACCATCCAGCTAGCTGATAGATCAGTGAAAACCCCGAAGGGGGTTGTCAAGGACGTGATTGGACGGGTCAAGGACATCTATTTCCCAGTCGACTTTGTGGTGCTCGACATGGAAGTCCCTGAAAAATTACAGAACGCACCCATAATCTTAGGCAGACCTTTCTTAGCTACGGCTAAGGCAAACATTGATTGTGACACGGGATATATGGAAATCTCCTTCGAGGACAGGAAAATGCAATTGGATATTTTCCGGGCAACAAAGTCATTTGACTGCAATTGCGTTGAGGAACATGATCCCGTGGAAACTCTGATCGAGGAATGCCTCACCCTTAGTTCTGTATCAGACCACCAAACCCGTAATGACTGTTCCAACCCATCACCATCACTACCCATGGACCTCTGTAAGGCTGAGTACCATCACACAACACCATTTGAGGAGATCGATGTTGATCAACTCTCGCCCCTTCCCTTTCCATCAACTATGGTTCCACCTGCACCTGAACTTAAGCCATTGCGCGAGAATCTCAAGTATGTCTTCTTGGGACCTGACCAGATGTAACGACCCAATTCCCAAGTCCCTACGAGACACGAGAACCGGACCGACTCGACTAAACCCAAGACCTGGTCGTCCAACGAGGAAGTAACCAAAAGAGCAGTAAAATAAACCACATTCAACATGAATATAACTAACAGCAAGAAAATACAGCAGTAAGTAAAGAAACCACTACAGTATGTACCACCACAATAGTAGAACAACATTCATAACATAATATGAACTGCAGGTAAAGAAAAGTACAGCGGAGATAAGAACTACTCACTACAGTGGAACCAAAAAGAGGTACAAGAGAACAGTGGTAACTCTACTGGACCCTACTCAGCCCAGCGTCCTCCGCAGCCGCTGACCCTGGCTGCTCAACACCTAGTCCTGAAAGGTAACGAGTGTAACACGTCAGCAAAACGCTGAGTAGAGTGACAGCTAAACTAAAGAAACAGTAAAGTGTACAGTAGCTGTTTTAATTTTCTTTCTTCCTTTATTTACGTCTTTCTACTGTTTCACAATTTATCTATTTCTCAGATCCTTCACTTGATCTCTAATGTTCCTCGTGGGAACGATCTTGATTGCAGTCTTTTCCGAACAGTAGAAGTAACACGTGGTGCTCTCCTGGCCGGGAGAGTCCCCCGTGGTGATCCTACTCTCAGTCAACCACCCCAAGGTCACTGACAGACGTAACGGTGACTACGGCACGCGCTGTAAACGCACGGGTAGCTAACCCGCACTGGCACGCGGTCAGTCGTTTCCGTTAACAGGTGCGCCCAAAGCACAGCACGGAACCAGTACAGGACAGAGCCCTCTCAGTAACAGGGGTCCAACCCCTCCACAGTAACCAAATAGGGGCCTTGCCCCTCCACAGTCCGCGCACCCTTGCTTGACTACCCTGGTTTACCCAGTGGGCCCAACAAGTCGGTGTAGGAGGCTAGCAGAACCCCGAGGCCCGTGGGGTAGCTAGTACCCCTCTACACTAGTAGCTCTCCTCGGCACTATGTACACGAGGGCCAGCAAGTCGGTACAAAGTGGCCAGTCCTAACCCCGGGTCCCTGGGGCGGCTAGCTCCGCTCTGCACTAAACAGGGGGACAGTCGCTCTCCTTGGTACTCCGTACTCAAGGGCTAGCTCACTTCCCCAATGCTATTCCATTCACCTTCCAGGAGTTCTACTCCTAATTCCCCGTAGGGTTCCAGCTCTTTTAACTCAACACAATCAGGTTTCACCTTTCCAGTTTCACGTTCATACAATCCATGTTCTCAATCACGTTTATTTATTCATAGCAGGCAGCTGTTAATTCAATTCACAGGCAGCTATTAATCCCTTTCCACATTTTCCAAGACTGCAGTATTCATACATTCCACTAGTTTTCCCATCCTAGGATTCATGCCATATCCTAGGATCTATCATACAATCTAGTTTTCCAGCCCTAGGATTCATGCAACACCTTAGGATCTACCTTTCAATCTATTTCTCATTCCTAGGATTCATGCAATGTCCTAGGTTCTATTTATGGTTTCATAATTTAACATATTATACTTAAAGCCACTCTACCGGTTACAACAGGCGAACTAGGGACATGGTCGGGAATCCCACGTGCCTCAGCAACCCCCGAGACTGCAATGGAACGGGATCCTATAACAAGGATTAAACACACGGAGTTTCTCAAAACAGTATATAGCTACTGTAGACGGGTAGAGGATGTAATTTCGAAAAGCACGCAACTCGAAACGCGGAAAACGGACTCCGAACGGGCCCTAAACGGGTTGAAAAACGACGAAACAATGCAAAATCAGATGTGTGGAACTTATTCCAGACGTCTTAAAAAGTGGATCAGGGGTTACCTTGCTCTGCGTGGTCTCTTAGACGTCCAGAAGCCTGGGGGGGCGTCTAGCCTAGTTCCCAGACGTCCGATGGTCACCCAGGACGTCTGGAAGTCGTTCCCGTCGTCTGGCACTGCAGCCAAACGTCTGATTCGCGTTGGATGCGAATCTCAGAACCTGCACGTACCCATTTCCTCTCTCTCTTAGTACGGTCAGCCGAAGAAAACGAAGAAGCGGAAATAACTCACCTTTCAGACGTCTGGACAGTCTTCCAGACGTCGTGCCCGTCGTCTGGCTGGAAGCCTAGACGTCAGATTTTGGAAAAGTTTCCAGAACCAGGGCGCAACTCGCCCTCCGCTCGCGACGCCCGGCCGTGCCGCGTCTCGTCCGCTTGCTGCTCAAACTGCAGCAGTCCCCTCCACGTCGCTCCACGCCCGCTGCGCCCCTCGCCGGTCGACCCTAGCAGCCCCGGCGAGCTCGCCTTCACGGCCGGACGCCTCTTCCACGCGCAACACGTCCTCCCACGCTCACCGCGGCTGTCACTGCCGTCGCTCACTCGCGCACTAGCTGGAAGGAGAAGAGGAAGGGGGCGGAGGTGACGGGAGTGAGGCAGAGTGCGTGGCCTTTTAAGGCCGCGTGAGGAGGAGAGAGAGAGCAGACAGGGTGGGTCTGCGGCCGCAGGAGAGAGGGAAAAAGAGAGGGAGAGAGAGCATACGCAGGTCTGCGCGCTCAGGTGCGAAGACGAAAATCACATGCCAAAAATAACTGATTCCTAGATGTTTGGAAGTGGTTCCAGACGTCTGGTAACACGTCTGGGCCACCTCCCAGACGTCTTAAAAGGCGTCTGAAGCCGCGTTCGTGACAAAATAACAAACTCAAAGGAAGTTTCGTCCCCGAAACTGGCGCTAACTAGGGTGCGGGAAAGACGTCAAAAATAACCATAACAAACTCAAAGAGGACCGAAGCCGATCCGAAAAGACATACCCGCGAAGAGTTCCGGGTACCGCTCCCGCATTGCTGCCTCAGGCTCCCAGGTAGCCTCCTCGTACCGCTGGCTCCTCCACAAAACCTTTACCAGGGGCACTTGCTTTCGTCTCGAACTGCGGACAGCTCGGTCTAGAAGCTGCACTTGCCGCTTGGGGTAGGTCAGGTCGTCGCCCACCTCGACGCTCTTGTGACTCAGTACGTGACTGGGATCGGCTACGTACTTCCTGAGGTTGGACACGTGGAACACGTCGTGCACACTAGAAAGCTGCGGGGGGAGGGCAAGCCTGTAAGCAACGGGTCTAACCCGCTCCAGGACCTCAAAGGGCCCCACAAACCTCGGCGCGAGCTTCCCTCTCACCCCAAACCGCTGCAGGCCCTTCATGGGCGAAACACGAAGAAAGACGTGGTCCCAAACCTCAAACTGCACCTCTCTGCGTCTCCGATCCGCGTAGCTCTTCTGTCTGCTCTTGACAGTGCGGAGTCGCCTATAGATCTGCTCAACTACCTCCTGGTTCTGCCGGATCAACCTGGGGCCAACCTACCACTTGGTCCCCACCTCGACCCAACTCAAGGGTGCCTTACATCTCCGTTCGTACGGAGCCTCGTAGGGAGCCATGCTGATGCTCGAGTGATAGCTGTTGTTGTATGCAAACTCCGCAAGGGGCAGGTGTTCCTCCCAAGAGCCCCTTCGGTCCAGTACACAGGCACGCAAAAGGTCCTCAAGTGTCTGTATCATGCGCTCAAACTGTCCGTCCGTCTGGGGGTGGTAAGCTGTACTAAACCTCAACCGCGTCCCCAAGGCCTGCTGAAACTCAGCCCAAAACTGGGACGTAAAGCGGGTATCCCGGTCGGATACGATGTCCCGCGGAACTCCGTGTAGTCGAACCACATCACGGATATACCTCTCTGCCAATTGTGCTGGTCCCAAAGTGACTCGGTTCGGCAAGAATCGCGCCGTTTTCGTCAGTCTATCCACAATTACCCAGACAGCGTCGTGCCCTCGCTGGGTAACAGGTAAGCCCACCACCAAGTCCATGGTGATGCTTTCCCACTTCCACTCTGGCACTGGAAGTGGCTGTAGCAGCCCTGCAGGCCTCTGATGCTCGATTTTCACCTGCTGGCACACTAAGCACTCTGTACGAATTCACCCACATCCCGCTTCATCCCCCTCCACCAAAACTCGTGTCTCAAGTCGTGGTACATCTTCGTGTTTCCGGGATGTATGGTGAACTTGGAACCGTGTGCCTCAGTCAGGAGCTCTCTCAACAGCTCCTCGTCTCTGGGAACGCACAACCATCCCCTCAGGCGCAGCACCTGGTCTGTGAAAGAGAAGTCCCCTGGGTCTCCTAACAGTACTCTGTCGTGCAAGGACTGCAAGTATGGATCGGCTATCTGTCCTGTGATGATGCGGTCTATCAGCTCTGGCCTAGTCTGTCGTGTCACCGTCACTACGCCACAGTGCCCCCGTAACTCTAGGGGTCGCCAACTGCCCACTTCCTCCAAAAGGCTCCAACTCTGTAACTGTAAACTGGCCAAGTGTGCGGGCGCCTTACGGCTCAAGGCGTCAGCTACCACATTGGCCTTTCCCGGGTGGTAGGAGATGCTGCAGTCGTAGTCCTTCAGGAGCTCTAACCAACGTCTCTGTCTCATGTTGAGCTCCTTCTGATAAAAAAGGTATCTGAGGCTCTTGTGATCTGTGAAAATTTCGAAGGTCTCACCGTACAAGTAGTGCCTCCAAGTCTTCAGTGCGAAGACAACCGCTGCCAACTTTAGGTCGTGGGTAGGGTAGGTATGCTCATGGGGCTTCAGTTGCCGCGAAGCGTAAGCGACAACGTGACCCCTCTGCATGAGCACACCCCCTAACCCCTGCAAGGAGGCGTCCGTGTACACAACGAACCCGCCACTACTATCAGGGATGGTGAGTACGGGAGCCGAGGTCAACCTCTCCTTCAGCTCCAGAAAACATGCCTCACAGGCGTCTGTCCAAGCGAAGGGCACGTCCTTCCGGGTCAACTGTGTCATAGGACGCACGATCTGTGAAAAACCTCTGATGAATCGTCTGTAGTAGCCTGCCAATCCCAGGAAACTGCGAATCTCAGTGACTGAACGTGATCTCTCCCACCTGAGTACTGCCTCGACCTTGGCTGGGTCCACCGCCAAGCCGTCTCCCGAGATCACATGACCTAAGAAGGTCTCCTCCCTCAACCAGAACTCGCACTTGCTGTATTTGGTGTACAGCCTACGTCGTCTCAGAGTGTCCAGAACCATCCGCAAGTGTTGTCCGTGCTGTGTCTGATCTCTAGAATAGATGAGTACATCATCTATGAAAACCACCACGAACTAGTCCAAGTACGGTCTAAACACCCGGTTCATCAGGTCCATGAAAGCAGCGAGGGCATTGGTTAGCCCAAACGGCAAGACCAAAAACTCGTAGTGTCCGTACCGGGTGCGGAAAGCTGTCTTGGAGACGTCGGTCTCCCTGATCCTCAACTGGTGGTATCCAGACCTCAAGTCGATCTTGGAGAACACCGTGGCACCCTGCAATTGGTCAAACAAGTCGTCGATCCTTGGCAGCGGATATCTGTTCTTGATGGTGACCTTATTTAGCTGTCGGTAGTCCACACAAAGGTGTAGGGTACCATCCTTCTTCTTCACAAACAGTACCGGGGCTCCCCAGGGAGACGCACTGGGCCTCACGAAACCCTTCTCCAAAAGGTCCTGCAACTGAGACTTGAGCTCTCGTAGCTCAAGCGGTGCCATCTTGTATGGCGCGGTGGAGATGGGGCTGGTTCCTGGTACTAGTGAGATCTCAAACTCGATCTCACGCTCGGGCGGTAGTCCTGGTAACTCGTCTGGAAACACGTCAGGGTACTCTCTGACCACCGGGATACTTTGGAAGTCTGCCACAGGGTTGGGCTCTGCCACCACACAAGCTAGGAAACCCTCACACCCCTGGCTCAAAAGTCTCATCGCCCGAAGTGCCGAAATGCACCTGAAGCCTCCGTCAACTGGCTGTCCGTGAAACTCGAAAGAAGCAACTCCGGAATGGAGAAGACGATCTTCCTCTCAAAACAGTCCACCAAGGCGTGGTAAGCGGACAGCCAATCCATCCCCAGAATCACTCCAAAGTCCTCAATCTATAACATAATCAGGTCAGCTGGCAGGCTATGTCCCCCGACGCTGACCTCGCAATCCGTGTACACCTCCTCAGCTACAAACGGCTGACCACTCGGACCTCTGATTACGAACGGATTTTCTAATATTGTATAATCCTGGTCCAAACTAACTGCGAAATTGGCTGCGACAAACGAGTGCGTATCGTCGGAATCGAAAAGCGTGTAAACGAGTCTGCCGAAAACTGAAACCATACCTGCTACCACCGATCCCGAAGCTCTGGCGTCCCTGTGTGTCAGGGCATTGATACGCCCCTCAGCTCTAGGTGCAGACGAAGCAGCCACACTCTGCGTCGGACGGGTAGGTGCTAGCCGGTACCCTCCTCATGACTGCTGTCCTCCTCCTCGCGCCTGGGAACCGCGGCCTCCTGCGCGCCCTCCAGTGCTCTGGGCGGGGAGTATCTGCTGACCTCCTGCCCTAGACGGGCAGTCCCTCCTGATGTGGCCCCGCTGGCCACACTGGTAACAGAGGGGAACCCAACTCCTGCCCTCAGTGGGTCCCTGTTGTCGGCTGCGCGGGGGTCCGGTGCTGGCGACTGGCCCCTGTCGAGGGCCCCCAAAGGCCACTGATGGCCCTGTAAAACGTGACGGCTCTCCTGCGGACGCCACGTGTCTCCTCTCTCGCTGGCCCTATGAAAAGTCTGGCTGAAAGGGCCTCTTCCGCCCGCCGTCAGTGTCTCGCGCGGACGGGTTGATCTCCTCGTAAGTAATGGCTGCCTCCACCACCCTCAAAAACGTAGGCAGCTTCAGGGGTTTGACATAGCCCCGAATCGCAGGCCGGAGCCCCTCGGTGAACCTCCAAAGGCACTCCTCCTCAGTAGCTACCGTTGTCACTGCAAAGCGGGACAGCTCCAGGAAACGCGTGCGGTACGCGCTCACGGTCATCGTCCCTTGGCGGAGAGTGTGGAACTCCCGCCTCCTCTGGTCCTGCCACGTCTGGGGAAAGTACTGCTCGTAGAAGAGGACGACAAACCGGTCCCAGGTTGGCTCGTCCCTCTCCTGTCCCCGGACCGCCCTCCACCACCTGTGTGCTGCACTCTCCAGCTGGTACGTGGCAAAGGCCACGCGGCACTCCACCGGGGGGCGAAGGGTGTCAAAAATCTTCTCCAGCTGCTCGAGCCAGTCCTCTGCCTCGGTCGGGTCCTCATCCCCCTCGAAGGAGGGGGCTTCAGCTTCCGGAACTGCCCGAAGAGCTCAGAGTGGCGCAGCAGTGGGGATGCTAGTCCACCCCCAGGCAACGGTGCCTCGTGCACAGAAGTATCGGAGGAAGGTGGGGGTTGCGGCGGCCCATCCCCTCCCCCGTGTCCAGCGCCGTGTCCGTCGAGTGGTCCCACAGAGGACTCCCCCTCCACAGCCCCAGGGTGAGGCGGTGGGTGGAGCTCCTCTCGTACAATGTCTCGTATCAGCCGGGCGAGGTCCTGGGCATGGACGCCCGGGAGTAGTGGCTGGTCCACTGGGGCGTCGGCAACGGCACGCCCACCTCGCCGACCTCGTCCTCGGCCGCGCTCGTGGCCAGTCTCGCCAGTCCCGTGACGAGGCATCTCCTACAAGGAGACGCAAAACAAACGAAATACGTCAGTACGGAACAGTACCTAATGAAAACGTTTAAGAGTTCGTGTCAAAAGATATGTTGTGGTGGCTACTCTAGTCATAGACATGTGAATTGGTTATTTTCCAGTCAGTTGATTCACTTCTCGGGACGACCTTGCTCTGATACCATCTTGTAACGACCCAATTCCCGAGTCCCTACGAGACACGAGAACCGGACCGACTCGACTAAACCCAAGACCTGGTCCTCCAACGAGGAAGTAACCAAAAGAGCAGTAAAATAAACCACATTCAACATGAATATAACTAACAGTAAGAAAATACAGCAGTAAGTAAAGAAACCACTACAGTATGTACCACCACAACAGTAGAACAACATTCATAATATAATATAAACTACAGGTAACGAAAAGTACAACGGAAACAAGAACTACTCACTACAGTGGAACCAAAAAGAGGTACAAGAGAACAGTGGTAACTCTACTGGACCCTACTCGGCCTAGCGTCCTCCGCAGCCGCTGACCCTGGCTGCTCAACACCTGGTCCTGAAAGGTAACGAGTGTAACATGTCAGCAAAACGCTGAGTAGAGTGGCAGCTAAACTAAAGAAACAGTAAAGTGTACAGTAGCTGTTTTAATTTTCTTTCTTCCTTTATTTACGTCTTTCTATTGTTTCACAATTTATATATTTCTCAGATCCTTCACCTGATCTCGAATGTTCCTCGTGGGAATGATCTTGATTGCAGTCTTTTCCGAACAGTAGAAGTAACACGTGGTGCTCTCCTGGCCGGGAGAGTCCCCCGTGGTGATCCTACTCTCAGTCAACCACCCCAAGGTCACTGACAGACGTAACGTTGACTACGGCACGCGCGGTAAACGTACGGGTAGCTAACCCGCACTGGCACGCAGTCAGTCGTTTCCGTTAACGGGTGCGCCCAAAGCACAGCACGGAACCAGTACAGGGCAGAGCCCTCTCAGTAACAGGGGTCCAACCCCTCCACAGTAACCAAACAGGGGCCTTGCCCCTCCACAGTCCGCGCACCCTCGCCTGACTACCCTGGTTTACCCAGTGGGCCCAACAAGTCGGTGTAGGAGGCTAGCAGAACCCCGGGGCCCGTGGGGTAGCTAGTACCCCTCTACACTAGTAGCTCTCCTCGGTACTATGTACACGAGGGCCAGCAAGTCGGTACAAAGTGGCCAGTCCTAACCCTGGGTCCCTGGGGCGGCTAGCTCCGCTCTGCACTAAACAGGGGGACAGTCGCTCTCCTTGGTACTCCGTACTCAAGGGCCAGCTCACTTCCCCAATTCTATTCCATTCACCTTCCAGGAGTTCTACTCCTAATTCCCCGTAGGGTTCCAGCTCTTTTAACTCAACACAATCAGGTTTCACATTTCCAGTTTCACGTTCATACAATCCATGTTCTCAATCACGTTTATTTATTCATAGCAGGCAGCTGTTAATTCAATTCACAGGAAGCTATTAATCCCTTTCCACATTTTCCAAGACTGCAGTATTCATACATTCCACTAGTTTTCTCGTCCTAGGATTCATGCCATATCCTAGGATCTATCATACAATCTAGTTTTCCAGCCCTAGGATTCATGCAACACCCTAGGATCTACCATTCAATCTATTTCTCATTCCTAGGATTCATGCAATGTCCTAGGTTCTATTTATGGTTTCATAATTTAACAGATTATACTTAAAGCCACTCTACCGGTTACAACAGGCGAACTGGGGGCGTGGTCGGGAATCCCGCATGCCTCAGCAACCCCCGAGACTGCAACGGAATGGGGTCTTATCACAAGGATCAAACACACGGAGTTTCTCAAAATAGAATATAGCTACTGTAGACGGGTAGAGGATGTAATTCCGAAAAGCACGCAACTCGAAATGCGGAAAACGAACTCCGAACGAGCCCTAAACAGGTCGAAAAACGACGAAACAGTGCAAAATCAGACGTCTGGAACTTATTCCAGACGTCTTAAAAAGTGGATCAGGGGTTACCTTGCTGTGCGTGGTCTCTCAGACGTCCAGAAGCCTGTGGGGGAGTCTGGCCTAGTTCCCAGACGTCCGATGGTCACCCAGGACGTCTGGAAGTCGTTCCCGTCGTCTGGCACTGCAACCAGACGTCTGATTCGCGTTGGATGCGAATCTTAGAACCTGCGCGTACCCATTTCCTCTCTCTCTTAGTACGGTCAGTCGAAGAAAACGAAGAAGCGAAAATAACTCACCTTTCAGACGTCTGGATAGTCTTCCAGACGTCGTGCCCGTCGTCTGGCTAGAAGCCCAGACGTCTGATTCTGGAAAAGTTTCCAGAACCAGGGCGCAACTCGCCCTCCGCTAGCGACGCCCGGCCGCGCTGCGCCTCGTCTGCCTGCTGCTCAAACTGCAGCAGTCCCCCCCGCGTCGCTCCGCGCCCGCTGCACCCCCCGCCGGCCGGCCCTAGCAGCCCCGGCGAGCTCGCCCTCACGGCCGGGCGCCTCTTCCACGCGCAGCACCTCCTCCCACGCTCACCGCGGCTGTCGCCGTCGCCGCTCACTCGCGCTCGCTCTCGCGCACTGGCTGGAAGGAGAAGAGGAAGGGGGCAAAGGTGACGGGAGTGAGGGAGAGGGCGTGGCATTTTTAGGCTGCGCGAGGAGGAGAGAGAGAGCGGACAGGGTGGGTCTGCGACCGTTGGATAGAGGGAAAAAGAGAGGGAGAGAGAGCGTACGCAGGTCTGCGCGCTCAGGCGCGCATACGAAACACGCGTGCCAAAAATAACCGATTCCCAGACGTCTGGTAAGACGTCTGGGCCACCTCCCAGATGTCTTAAAAGAAGTCTGAAGCCGCGTTCGTGGCACCAGACCTTCCCAGTGATTATTAATTCTCATCTAACTGAGGATTAGGAACTCAGGTTGACTGCGACCCTTTCAAAACATCGGGCTGCCATTGGTTGGACCATTTCTGACTTAAGAGGAATTAGCCCCACCTATTGCACCCATAAGATTTACCTGGAAGACGGGGCACGACCCTCCCGCTAGATGTAGAGACGTTTAAACCCAAACATGCGGGAGGTCATTAAGAAAAAAATTATCAAATGGCTTGACACCGACATCATCTATCCTATCTCCGATAGCCCCTGGGTGAGCCCCACTCAAGTGGTTCCAAAGAAAGCTGGGCTCACTGTTGTCACCAATGATCATGGCGAATCCATCCCCACCCGCACCACCACCACATGGAGGGTGTGTATTGATTATAGGAAGCTCAATGAAGCCAGTAAGAACGATCATTTCCCCTTACCATTCATTGATCAATATTCAGGGCAGAAGTATTTTTGCTTCCTGGATCGATATTCAGGATATAACCAAGTCGCAATTGCTCCGGAGGATCAAGAAAAGATCACATTCACTTGCCGGTACGACACGTTTGCATTCCGTCAAATGCCGTTCAGGTTATGCAACGCACCTACGACCTTCCAGCGTTGCATGCTGGCCATATTTTCAGAAATGGTGGATGAATACTTAGAGGTCTTTATGGATGATTTCTCTGTATTCGGGAATTCATTCGACCATTGTCTGAGCAACTTGGAGAAAATCCTGAAACGATGTATCGAGGTTAATCTGGTGTTAAGTTGGGAAAGGAGCCATTTTATGGTTCAAGAAGGAATTGTCCTCGATCACATCGTATCGCATAGGGGCATCGAGGTAGATTGGGCTAAGGTTGATTTAATTTCCAAACCTCCTCCACCTAGCTCGGTCCGACAGATTCGCTCATTCCTAGGATATGTTGGCTTCTACTGAAGGTTCATTAAAGACTTTTCCAAGCTTTCCAAACCCTTGACCGACCTTTTAGCCAACGACGCCATATTCCACATGTCTTCTGATTGCATCCAGGCTTATCACACCCTCCGGGACTTAGTCTCCACCGCACCTATACTTCAACCCCCAGACTGGTCCCAGGACTTTGAGATTATGTGTGATGCATCAGATTTTTCCATAGGCGCTATCCTGGGACAAAGGCAAGATAAGAAGCCCGTGGTGATCTACTATGCAAGCAAAACGTTGGATGAGGCCCAACGAAATTATATGGTCACAGAGAAAGAGCTGCTCGCTGTAGTCTTTGGACTTGAAAAGTTCCGACCGTACTTGCTGGGATCCCACGTGACAATTTACACTAACCATTCAGCAATCCGGCACCTGTTAGCCGAGAAGGACGCAAAGCCCAGGCTCATCCGATGGATCCTGCTTTTGCAAGAATTTGACTTGGAAATCCAAGATAAGGCCGGATCAAAAAATGTGGTGGCTAACCACTTGTCTAGACCTCATCTAGACCACATTGGACCCTCCCTACCTCTATCTGATGCCTTCCCTGATGAACACATCCTGGCTGTGCAAGACAAGAGAATACCATGGTATGCTGACTACGTCAACTACCTGGTTGTAGGACAAACTCCGCACAGCTGGTCTAGACAGCAACGGGACAGGTTCTTGGCTGAGGCCAAGCACTATTTCTGGGATGATCCCATGTTGTTTCACCTCTGTGCTGACCAGATCATCAGGAGGTGTATCCCCGAAGGTGAAGTTCAAAGTGTGCTTTCCTTCTGTCATGACCAGGCTTATGGTGGCCACTTCTCTGGAAAGAAAATAGCTGCAAAGGTTCTGCAGTCTGGATTTTACTGGCCGTCCCTATTTAAGGATGCGCACAACTTTGCCAAGACTTGCTCATGTTGCCAAACGCTGGGGACTATGACCAAGAAAGATATGATGCCCCTCCAGCCCATTTTGATTGTCGAAATCTTCGACATTTGGGGTATCGATTTTATGGGCCCCTTTCCACTATCCAACGGCTTCGAGTACATCCTAGTCTCGGTAGACTATGTTTCCAAATGGATTGAAGCCGTCGCCACCCACCGATGCGATCACAGGGCTGTCATGGACTTTGTTAAGCAGAACATCTTTTCCCGGTTTGGAATACCCAAGGCCATGATCATTGATGGTGGAAGCCATTTTATACATTCCCAATTCCGTACCCTACTTAGAAAATACGGGGTGAACCACCGCATTACTACCCCATATCATCCGCAAACAAATGGGCAGACTGAGGTCTCAAATAGATAAATCAAGCACATTTTACAGAAGACTGTGAGACCTGACAGGAAAGACTGGTCCACATGACTTGATGATGCCCTGTGGGCATAGAGGACCGCTTTTAAGACCCCGATAGGCATGTCGCCTTATTGCCTGGTCTTTGGCAAAGCCTGCCATCTTCTTGTCGAATTGGAACACCGGGCCTACTAGGCTGTCAAGCAATGCAACATTGATTCCCAGTTAGCCGGTGCGCAGAGGACGCTTCAATTATCTGAGCTCGAAGAAATTTGTCGGGACGCTTTTGAAAATAGTTGACTGTATAAGGAGAAAATGAAAGTCATCCACGACCGACTCATTCATAGAAAAACCTTTGAGCCTAACCAGCAAGTCTGGCTGTTTGATGCCTGCCTAAAACTCTTCCCGGGGAAACTCAGGTCCAAATGGACAGGACCATTTCGGGTGGTTAAGCCCTACTCTAATGGGGCAGTTGAAATCGCTGATCCTAACACTGGGCATACTTTTACAGTTAATAGTCAAAGATTGAAGCACTTCCTGGCCCAGGTTCCCCCAAAGGAGAGTGTCACCTTCGTTGAGGGATGACACGAAGCACCGCCCAGCTGGAGGCGTTAAACTCAGCGCTTCCTGGGAGGCAACCCAGAGGATTCAGACTAATCCGGTATTTTACGTCACTCAGGTACTATCTTTTTGAACCCTTATGCATCCATGTACTTGTCAATGAGGACATTGTCCAACTTAAGCATGGGGGGGTGATAAATTGCACAATTCTGAGCTCATTTAATCAGTTTGAATAAAATAAAATAAATAAATAAACAAAAAAATTTGAATTCAGGAAGAAAACTTAGGTATTAGAAACTTGTCAATAATGGAAAATAATACAAAAAGAATTTAAACACTTAGACTTTTCAAGCCTTCAGGCTTAATCAGCCCTGGTGTCCGTTAAAATATGGATTTAGCTTCGAATCCTTGCAACCTTAATCTATTCTAATCCACCTACTAAATAAGGTGATAAGTATACAACTTATCAACTCACCCTCTAACCCAGAAAAACTTTGAGTCTAAGCATCTGCACACATTTTTGCACAGACTCACTCCTCGGAGATTTTGATAGAAATTGGGTAGCTAATGAACTCTCTAGGGTGGTATGGCTGGAAAGTTATTGTGGGTAACAGCTCATTGGCAGGTTGTCCAGAACCCAGCCACGGGACCATTTCTTCTTCATTGCCTCTAGGTACATTTGAGATCAGGGAAGCCACCTACGAAAAAAAAAAGTGGAGAAGAAAAGAAAATAAACCACACTTCACCGCACGAGTATGGCTGGCAAGTGATCGTGGGTAACAGCCCATTGGTCGATTGTCTAGAGCCCAGCTCAATAACTGCACAAAAAGAACCAAAACACTTAAGGAAGAAGCGGGGAAGTAGTACAAGCTGGGGAGATATACACTGGAAAAATTCTTGTGTTGACCCCAATTAAAACAAACGTAGGGAGAAAGCTACCAATCAAACAAATACACCTTCAGGCAAATATATTTCCTCTTCCGGTCACCTAGGGGTGTAGAAAACCGAAGTCTATTTGAATTATCGTTAAGTGAGTCTATCACAATCTTCACACCAAGATGCTTAGCACTTAGGGTTTTGACCGAGTTTTGGGTGGGTTGAGTAGCTGTAAAAAGTTACCAACCCACGCTGAATTCTGAAAAAATTCTAAAAATATATACATATACATATGTATAGTTATATACATGAAAGCAAGGATTCGGGCGATTCGTATTTTGGCAGACACCCGGGCGCTACTTAGTCTTTGTAGATTAAGATTTTGGTATATTTCCTCCTATTGATAAGTAACGAAGTGTCTAAGCAATTACTTCTCAAATTCTGAAAGAAAATAAAGGCCAAAATAAACCTTGCTAGGGACTAGCAAGGAGGAAGCATGGGGGTGATAATTCTGTTAAACAGGACCCATCTTAAGAATAAAAGGCACAACATAAGTAGAACGGGAGCATTGCATGCATCATATACCAAGATTGCTTATAAAACTGTATTAATGGCCATTTGTGCAAGAACTTGTCAAAGCAGGCCTCATATGAGCAATCGTACCGCACGGATGGATTCAGAACGACGAACGGAGTCCAACGGACTCAAGATCGGTCAAATCCGACATCCGGAGCTCCTACAATGGGCCCAAGAAGTTCTGACCGTTGATCTGATGATCAACGGCTCTCGTTGCGCCACGTCACCCCCGCTTACCGCACGCCACTTCCTCTTTCAGTCGAGATCAAATCTCGGTCGTCGATCTTAGATCGGACAGCCGAGAACCACGTGCCCGCCCGTGGTCGTCACGACAAAGCAGCGGGCGTGGCGCAACGATTAGCGCACACGCCTGCACACACGCGACTTGGGTTCGAGCCGCGCGGTGCGAAGAATTGAAGACGAAGGAGCGCACGGCGAAGTTGGGCCGCCCGATCAGCAGTGGGCGGCCGAGATCGCACCATGCGGCGCGCCCTCAGATCGCGAGAGTCCATGCACGCGAGCACGCCGGGCAATGACTCCCGTGCACACGTGCGCCCGAGGCGCGATCCGAGTGCATCCAAGGGAAGATCTCAACCGTTCGATCTTCGATCGGACAGCTCTCACACAGCGGCCGCGGATCGGGCACGAAGAAGAACAGTGCGGGCGGATGACCGGCAGGCTGGAGGGCTTCACCAACGCTTTTGGAATGGTTTTAGCGAGGTCCCGAACGTCGCTAAAGCCCCTTCTTCTTTTAGAAAGCCCTCCTCCCTATTTAAACCCCCTCCAACCACTCATTAAAGACATTCACTTCCCTTGCAACCACTCTACCCCTCTCTTAGCTAGCTTTAGGCCCTCTTGTAATCGCCGGAGACGACGAGCCGCCAACGGAGCCTCCTCCACCACCGTGGCTGCCTCGCCGCTCTCCCCCCCTCTCTCTCTTCCTCTCTTTTAGGCTTTCCTTTACTTATGTTTAAGCATGTATCTAATGTTGTAATTTGTGAACTAAAGATGCACGATTAATGAGTTACTTTCTATTCAGTTGTTTACTTTAATTCTGTTTAAGTTGCACGATCAAGCAAGAAACAATTCTAACCCTAATCTCTCTCTCTCTATCTCTCTCTCGCTTTTCAACCACACCTTTCGCAAGTAAAACTCCGCAATTTCCGTGACAAGTGATAAGAGAAATCTAATTTTCACGCCTCTCTGAGACCGACACTCGGACTCACCTCCGTTTCCTTACTTTAAAACCGACGTTGCAAGTGCGAGTATAACGACACTTCCTAACACACACGCACTAGCGCACGTTAGTAATATTTTAGTATTACTGTTTTATTTCTCCTTTTTGTTGCTAATTTCTTTCTGCTTAGCTATAGTACTTATGTGGTTGTGGATTGGTGCATGTTATTTGGTTTTTTCTCGTTGGACGACTAGGTCTTGGGATTAGTTGAGGCGAGCCAATCTCGGGTCCTATAGGGATCTGGGATCGAGTCGTAACATTCGGCAAGACCATCCCACCTCCACAAACCACCAAAACCCTCGCTGACCATCGCAAAACCTTCACCACACCCCCTTGATCACTTCCCCTCTCTTTATTCACTTCTCCACTCACTCACACACACCCTCGAACACACCCACTCACACGCACACAGTTTGACCTTGCTACGCACTCACAGACCACGAGACACCACGCCACCACCCCCATCACGTTCGCCATGCTCCGGTGACCCTCCTTGAGCGTTTTGACGTGACTGAGAGGCAGTTTCACTGTTTTCAGGTACTCAACCCGGTCTGCCATTGACCAGCAAGCTTCGAGCTTGCTTGAAGCTTGCTCCAGGCACCTCAGTCCCAGGTTGAAGCCTCAGGTCACGCGTTGGTGCCTCGCGCACAAGTCCAGGTCCTCAATTGAAGACGCGAGCCTCGCGAGTTGAGGCAATTGCGAAGGAGACCCCTACTGCAGACACGCGAAGGGGGGGCACAGATAGTCCCACATCGGCGGCTACGAAGCGTGTTGAGGCGCATAAATTGATTTTGTGAAAGAAGTTGTTCGCCTCAGTTCACGGGGTGAGGTCCCTCTCAGTCGCTCACTCGGCCTCGTTCGCGACACATACCCGCGGACCTAGTCAACCCGATAACCCGCCTAACCTACACTCCTCGCTCACCACCGCACGCCGGTGAGCCTGGACCCAAGTATGCGCCTGACCCGATAACTCGGATACCCTGTGGCTCTGGGAGAGCGGATCCTAAGAGAGAAAGAGAGAAGAGAGTCACGCGAGTAGGGGGTGGGTTTTGCTATAGGGGACTTCGGCTGACACTTAGCCAAATTCGGAAGAGAGCTAAAGGCAAAGAAGAAGAAGAGGAGGATTGCAACTAAAGGCAGAAGAAGAAGAGGTGAAGGCTGGAACTGAAAGGCCAGAGAAGAAGGAGAGCTGAAGGCACAGAGGAGAAAGGAAGAAAGAAGAGAAGGCCTGAGAAAACGAAGAAGAAAGAGAAGAAGCTACAGAAGAAAGGAAGAGTCAGAGAAGAAAGAAGAAAAGATGACAGAGAAGAGAATCACTTTAAGTCGTCTGATTTCCAAATTAGATGACAGATCTTAGCTCTCATTTCATACATATACATTGAGTTCCTTAGTTGATATTGTAGGAGTATTTGGTGATCTAAATCACCATTTTACTCCCATCTTTTTGCACATTTATACTGATATTATTTCAAATACTTTTAGCTTGAATTGAGATCTTGATTTCTAAATCCCATATTATTCTTTATGTTTGACCTCGGAATCTTTTCGAGTAATAAAAATTGTATTTGTTTTCAAAGCGATTTCGACTATATTACAATGCTTCATTTTAAAATCGATTTCACTGTGATAAACAGGTGGCTAGCTTTCTCCCTACTCTAAGTAGCTCACCTTGGTACCACGTACACTAGGGCCAAACAGAGTCGGTGTAGAGTGACTAGAATTGACCTCGGGGATCAACCCAACAGGCAGTTAGTACCCCTCTACACTAAAGGGACAGTTGCTCTCCTTGGTACCGTGTACACAAAGGCCAGCTCACTTCCCGTCTACAGGAGTTCTCCTCCTAATTCCCTGTAGGGTTCATGCTGGTATTCCTTTTGTTTCATATTCCAAACTTTCAGATTTCTCTATTTACATTACTGGTTCCATTCTTAAAACAGGTAGCTCGTGATTTTCTAACTGATAAGGCATCACATTAAAATAACCAATACATTGGCTAGCATTTAAAGTTTTACATGCATATCAAGTAAACAGTGTAGCTCAACCATACTCATTTGTTCATGTCCTAAGGTTCATTCCCATCCTAGGGTTCTACTTGTATCTCAAGTAAACAGTGTAGCTCAAACCATACTCATTTGTTCATGCCCTAGGATTCATTCAAGTTATTCTAAACATACAGTTCAATTGTTTAAATCATAATATTAATGTAAACCACTCTACCGGAAAACACGGGAGGAATGGGGGCTCGGGTCGCAGATCCCGTCTCCTCCGCGGGTCCTGCTAGTAACTGGCCAGCGGTTCTATTTACGTTTATTATAGTTTAAGTTACAGTCGTTATAGTATGTAACAAGACAGTTACCAGATTACTACAAATTTTTACTCGGAATACAAAGTTTTCCCGAGGTCGAACTCAGGGAGCAACTAGAATTCTAGAAGTAAAAGGTTCTAAATTAGGTTACAAAAATAATAAAGAGAGAGATCTTGGCTTCTTCTTCTCTTTCTCTTTTCTTCTTCTTCTTCTTCTTCCTTGGCCGTTTCTCTTCTTCTCTTCTTCTTCTTTCTTTCTTTGTTCTTTCTTCTTTCTTTCTTTCTTCTTTTCTTCTTTCTTTCTTTCTTTCTTTCTGGCGGAAATGTCTTCTTCCTTCTTTTTCTTCTTCTTTTCTTCTTGCCTTCTTCTTTTCCTTCCTTTCTTTGGCCGGCAGCCGTGGTGATCTTCTTCTTCTTCTTTTCTCTGCCTTCTGCAGATGTGGTGATTCCGACGTCTGATGCTGTGCTCAGACGACTTATCTGTGGCTTTGCTACAGTGCCTTCCTTCTTCCTTTCTTCTTCTTCTGTTTCTCTCCTTCCTTCCTTCTTCTTTTCCTTCCTATCTTCTTCCTCTTCTTCAGCTGCCCTGAGGGCTATGGCTTCGGCCGCTTCTCTTCTTCTTCTTTTCCTTTCTGTCTTCTTCTTCTTCCTTTCTTCCAGCACGCTCACAAAAGGGTTAGAGCAAAACCTACCCCTACCCTTCCCCGCGTCTCTCTCTTTCTCAGATTTCTCTCTTAGGACTGCTCTTCCAGAGTCGGGCAATCGGGTGCGGGTATCGCGCCCGGGACCAGGCCCACCGGCGTGCGGTGGTGGGCAAGGAGTGTACGGTTTAGGTAATCGGATCCTGCCCAGACCTGCGAGGCGTGAGCGCGGGCGAGGGCAAGCGAGCGTGTGGCACGCTGCGTGCGGGAGAGGGACTGACACCTGTGTTCAAAGGCGATCAACCTTAGGCACTTTTTCAATTTACGTGCGGGTGCTTGGCCACCCACTTCCGAGGTGGGACTAAAGTCCCACCTCCCAAATTGGCATCCGCAGGCGAGCGATTAGCCGCCAATTGAGGCAGCCCATGAGGCCTTCTCCCCAACTGCGGGCCTAGGTGTCTTCGCGACTCCTGCCCGCATGACCTGGGATGCACACCTGGGCTGGAGGGTGTCTGCAGTTGCAGGTGAAGCTGCTGCAGCTCGTCGACAATGGCGGCGAGGGGTGCGAACCTGAAACCACAGCTACGGCCTCTCGGCCCAATCAGAATACGTAGGAAGCTTCGCCGAAGTGAGGTGAAGCTTGTGCGGTGGTCGGCGGGGTGCGGAAGTGCATGGAGAGGCTGACCTAGGTCAGACTGTGGCCGGAAAGGTGGGTTTGTTCAGGGGGTGGTCGGGTGGCGCTGGGTAGTGAATGGAGAGGGGGGATCGGTGGAGTGGAGTGTGAGGGAGCTTCTGGGCTGGTCGGCGACGTGTGAGAGTGTCTGTGGTTGTGAGATGGTCTCGCCAGAGGGGGTGATCGGAGGTGGAGAAGGTGGTCTGGACAGTGGCGGTTGGGTGGTCGAAAGGGCAGTTTAAAAGGGGGAAAATACAAGGGGAGAGAGGAAGCTATCTACCTAATTACTCGACGAAGGGGGAGGGCAGAGCAGCCGACTCGTATTTGCTGGAGCTGGAGATGAAGACGCCCTGGAGGAGGGTTTCGGCGACGAGGAAGCAAGCAGAGGGCGCCAGCGGGTACAGCCTGGCCCGAACGATGGAGCAGGGCAAACCCTGCTGCAGGTAGGGCAGCAGAGCGACGAGGAGGAAGAGGAGGAGTTTGCCGGAAGCTTCAGGCCCTCTGACGGAGGAGGAAGGGATGAAGAGGAGGTGTTTCTCCGCCAAAGAAAAGCTTCAAGGAGCCGGCAAGGTCTGCCGGTCCTTAAAAGGGGTTTGGCGCATAGAGAGGGGCGAGGTGCGAAGGGGTCTACCTCGCTGGAGTATGGCCGGAAGGGACACCCATACCTTCTGCGCGTTCGCACGGAAGGTATGGTGGTCGGCAGAGGGCATGGGCGGGTCCCTGCGACGGAGGACGTCGCAGGGAACCCCGCTTCTGTTATAGAGGACGGTAACCCTACTCTACGCGGCGCCATGCTCCGCGCAAGGTCGCCGGAGTATGGCGCTATGCAGAAGTTGCAGGGAGGACCGTTCTGCAAAGAATGATGAAAAGTTGGGGGCCTAAATGCAAGGGTTTCAAAAGATAAGGGTCAAAAAGTAAATGAAGAGGACCAAATTGTAAAGTCGGTTAAGGAGGTCTCTTCTTAGGCTCAAATTTTTATACAAGACTAATTTGAACATAAGGATTTTAATGGTGAATTTTAATTCTAGGTTGGACCATGTTTGATCGGCCAATTTACGTAAAAACCTAAATTAAGTTATTAATTGGGCATGGTTCTCTTTTTAGGTCAAAATAGGTTTCTAAGGTCAAATTGAAGGTTATAAACCCTAGAGAATATTTTTATATGAATTTTAAATGGTTTAGTTGATTTTTATCCTACCTCGAACCTCGTGAATTGAAGTGGGTTTGTTTTAGGATTACAGAATGTCATTTAATTCTTAGAAGTTGCTATAACCCTTTTCAGATCAGATCAACCTACTTATCTCATTATTAAGCTTGTTTGACCTGTGTTTGGATCCTTAATTATCCTGTTTGCAAATTGCATTGGTGAAATTGCAGTTTTACCCCTTATGATTTGTTTTATTCTTAAACTCAGAATTCTCTGAGCTAAGCCTTTCTTTGGGTCATGTAGGAGCTTTTTCTCACATATCTAGGTTAGATTGTTCTAGTTAGGGTTTATGATGAGGTTCTCATCACCCGCGTACTCAACTGGCTAGAGACCCTGGGTTTCCTGCGGCTTCCTCAGACATTCGGATCCTTCCGCGATCATCTGAGGTTAGTTCTAGACATCGAACTCTCTTTCCGGTCGTCTAGAAGTACGGTCAGACGTCTGGCGACATATCCAGATGTCCAAAAACACCTCGAAGGGTGCACCCCGCGCCTTTCCAACGTTCTGCTCCTTGGCACTACGCATGCTTTCAAACGTCCGACTTCAGCTCCTAACGTCCCCCTGCTACTCCAGACGTCTGGGAGATGCTCCAGACATTTGATACTGGAAAATATCCAGTACGCAGAACTCTCCCACGAGCTGTCTCCTTCGCGAGCTCGCCCGTAGGAGTTGTGGTAGTGCCTCCAGCGGCTGCAGGAGGCCAAGGCTTCTACCCGAAAGCTCCTCCTCCTCGCTCGCATCCTCGACTCCTCCTGGACGAGCTCCTTCGAGCTCCCGCGACTCCCTCGCGAACTCCTCCCACGCTCTCGCTCCCCTCTCCTCCTCCTCCGCATCTCGTCTCTCTCTCTTCTTCCTCTCCATTCGCTGCGCTGGGAGGAAGGTGGCGGTCGGTAGGAGGGAAAGATGGAGGTGGTGGTTGGTGGAGATTGGGACAGTGACGTGGGTGTGAGGTTTAAATAGGAAAAGGTTAGGGTTTAGGGTAAGGAGAGAGAGAGGTGTGTGCATGTGTGCACACACAGAAGAAGAATACAAGGTACGATTTTTTTACTTTCAGACGTCCGACCCTCTATCCAGACGTCTGACGGCTAATCCAAACGTCTTAAACAACCCAAAAGGGCAGCGGTCATTCCACTTAGTGCTCAGGAACCCTAGGCGATCATTATAAAAGGACTTAGATCATAACAATGGCTTCAAACCAGTAAAACCTGATTCTCATCCACCACTGCTATCTATTAAAGCACAACATCAGGAACTGAGCTTTAAATCAGATGTGAGCGAATTAATCAATAAAAGTAACCCATCCTATCATATCAAATCCAAAAACACTAATATAAACTATATTTGGTCGATTAAAACTGATTGAAATGGCATAGCTCAAACAAACCTTCGATCAAGCTCTTAAATCAAATTGGAATTAAACAACCAAATCAGTTCAAATTCAGCACGAGTGGAGGACCTTTGTGAACAAATGAGATGAATGGGAGGTCCTCCCATGTGAAATTCAAGGACATTCTAGATCTGGGAGCTAAGAAGCTTCATATTTAGAATGACTCTAGTGAATGAGGTGATTTGCAATTAAAACATTGAGGGAAAGGAATGAACGTGAATTGTGATCATGAAGTGAGAGGGAGCTGCATGAATAGTGCGAAATGAGGTGAATATGCCTCTCTGATTTGGATTGATCAGAGAGGGCGAAATAGTTCCTAAGCTAAACAATTCTAATTTGAGCTAATTCATCACAAAATTTGACATCTAAACTATATCTACTGATCTACACTACACTAACAGAGTCTACAATTAATCTAAAAAGCATCAAAACCTACCTATGTGGATGAATGAGACCTGTGGGTCTCCACCCGGTGGATGGAGAGGAAGAACTGAGGAAGGGTACTCCAGCGGAGGGGAACGCTTGCTAGGGATGCTCTAGGTCACCCTCAAGTGCTACGATGTCCTTAGCGGCTAGGAGGAGTCGGAGAAGGTGAGCTCCACTGCCATAGCAATGCAGCAGGGGTTTAATGAGGAGGAGAGGCCGGAGCGGAGGAGTGTGACCAGCTCGAGAATGTAGGAGGGAGTCAATAGGCGTGCGCGAGCTCGAGGGTCATGCTTATATTGGCATTGGAGTGATTGTGGTTACCATGAGTCGAGTTTAGATGGGATTAGGGTGTATAGTGTGGGATGGGTTTGAGAGGAAGGAGGGAAGGTTTAGAGACAAATCCCACCATTAGATGGGATCTAGGAAGCACGATGAAGCTACACACGAGCGCACTCGAAGATTGGGTGATGATCGACTTCAAGATCATGGGTGCAAGGAATCAACTGTGCCTGTGCATTGAGTTCTTACGTGATACAGTGTTCATACAGTCGCAGGTGTATTGGTGCTTTTGCAAGGAAGCCCACTAAGGGTGAAATGGTGGAAGAATTGCATACAAGCCCATAAGGGGCTGAAAAAGTTGGCAACGCGATCCTTAGATCTTGCACATAGGTCCTTGGCAACTTGTAGAAAAGTCCTTGGAAAGTTTTGTATGCATAAAATGTAAGGGAATGGAAGACTTATATATAATGTCAATAATGTCCAAATGCCATGAAGTTTTTATTGAAGCTTAATTGAACATTTTGGAACATGATTTCACTTTTAATTTGAACTTTTGAGCCCAAAGATGTGTTCAATTTGCAATTAGATCATTAAATTACACTAGTGAATAGAATATCTCATTAATTGACCTAATTGTGAGTTTTTAACATCAATTTATTGTTTTAGGTCATTTCTTTTATTTTTCACACTTAACCCATTTCTTGTGTTAATTATGTAGTGTTTAACTTAGTTTTTAGCTTAATTTAAGAATTTTAGCTATGATGAGCCATACCTCATCAAGCCAACAGAATAAGTACCTTATAGCGGAGAACAATGATAGCAGGGTTTGCCAAGACCATGATGGCTACATCCATGTCGCGTAGACGACCGTGCAGCTCATCGAGAGCATCTCCAACACCCTCTAAGAGCATTTACGGCCACTACCTCACTGCCTCGAGCGTGCCCTTCCTCCTTGGGGTCACAGGTCAGAAGGTCCTCCAGACCATCCCGCGATGCCTTGGCTCGTTTGTGGAGTGGGAGCCCCAACAAGAAGGAATCCAAGTGAAGCTCCACACGTGCTACGACAACTTCCAAGAGCCAACAGGGGTCTCCCACCGTGATGCACGACGTCCCGCACTATACGACCATGCAGGACTAGGTGCTCTAGGGCATCGAGGTCCACGCAGGACTCCATGGTCTGTTTACTTGTTGCTACAACTGTTGTTGTTGCTTTTTTTTTTGTTGTTGCTATTGTCGTTGTCGTTGTCATTGCTACCACTAATGTTGCTGTTGTTGTTGCTTGTTGGTATTGCAGATTTTGTTGTTATTGTTGTTGTTATTGATGATCCAGCATTAGAGCTTGAGGAACGTGCTCCTACAATGCTTGGTTGAGGTGGGGAAGAGGTTAACAGTAGAAATAAATGTCTATAAACTCAAATCAGATGGACCTTAGTCCAAAGGGTATTTTCATATTAGAGTCATACTTTTTTGTGGTATTAATAGTAATAGTTGCAACTCAATGATATAAAATTAATTCCAAAAGTTAACAGTGGCATCTATGTTAAAATCTCTTTTTTGTATATAACGATTTTGATAATGAAATTTGGATGGAAATTCAAACTAATCTATATAAATCTAGGGTAATTATTTTGAAATTTTTGGATGCATGGAAATCACTAAATTAATTCAAGAATTTAAATTGAAATTTACAATCATAAACATAATAAAAATAGAATGCATAAAGATAATTATATTAATGAATTAAACATCAAGAGGGACAAACTAATTAATGATTTCTACTAAAATTATAGAACTAAACTAAGAACCATAATACAAAACTAGGAAACTAATGAACAAGAAGAGGAGGAAGGTATCGTGACATTGTGGCGATTGAGATGGATAGTGGTGGAGAGGAGTGTTGGCAATCACTTGAGGCCACTCGCCCACCTAAAGGAGGATTGCTATAGAAGAGGAGGCTAGCCAGAAGAATGGATTTTCATTGGAGTCCTGAAGCTTATTTATATACTTGAGAGCCTTTAGAAATTTCAAGAAATCTTTTAAATTCGTAGCAAATGGATAAGGAGGTTGTTTTGGGGTTAAAGCAACTTGTAATTCTATTAAAACCCTAATTTTTAACTTTTTGTCCCACATATATGCTACCACTTAGTTCAAATGACACGATTACTTAATTTTTCTTGGCTCGTTCACCTAAATAGACCCATAAAAATATTTTCTTAAATCTTGGACTGCTTTGTGAGTCTTTCATAACCTCGTATCTCATATAAAAATAAGGAAAATATTATTATTTACAAAATGTAAAAAAATGTCTAACATTATTATATTTACAAAATATGTTGTCAAAAATACAAATAATTAGAAACGTAATTTATATAAAATTTGCCATAACCTTCGTTATCTTCATAATTACTGATCCTGTCATTCTTATAAATCCTCTAGTTTCCATCCATATAAAAGGTGGATGAGAGGGATATGTAGGACTTTCTCTATATTTCGTATATATATGCTAATATGCATATCAGTGATATCACCTTGGAGGAGTGAGCATGGAACCATGGCTGGCTCCCAACTCAAAGCACATCATCTATAACTAGGCTTGGGTCCAAGTCCACAATCATTGGGGCAGTGCCTGGGCTAAAATTTTAGCCTACTTATAAATTAGCAAGGCCCAAGCCTAACTTGATCTGCAAGACCTACATCATCAGGGTTTATGCTCTTGGAAGGTTAAGAAATGAAATGAAAGAAGGTTTGACCAAGAATTTTCATCAAAAACTAGGGATTTGTCCATTTTCATTGAAGTTTCATGGAATCCATTGCTTTACCCCATATAAAATCTTTAGAAATCCCTCTCCTCAACTTAAAGCCAATACAAACCAAAGAGAACCGTCCACCCTCCCGTGTAACTCCCTCGACCTTCTTTATCCCTCGCTTGACACTTGTGACCATATGCTCCCATCTCTTCATTGTAGTTTCATTAATCCCCACCACTCTTTTGAATATCTCCATGACATGATTTTATCCTTAGAATCGTTTGGCGTGTAATTGCATTCTTATATTTTAATTACACTGACCTTTTTCTTTTCTTTTTAATCTACTTTCATTATCTTACCCTATAGCCAAATTTCCTTTGCTTTTGTTGCAAGCACAAATGTCTACACACCATTTCCATCTTTCTTCCATTTCTACTGCAGGCAAGATATGTTTTTATTTTTCATTGTTTCATGTGGTAGGCAAAGCTGAAAAAGAAATAGAATATTACATTCTGTTTTATGTCCAGGTTTTAGGACATAATTTGTTTTAATTTGTTTGTGTAAATTGAAGGTGGGTTGGCTCGGCATGAACCCATTTATTCTGAATCGGGGTTGGTTCTGGTCAATGATTTGGGAAGTACCAATACTTGGCCCAGCCACTTGCCCACTTAACTAATTGGAGGCTTGGTGCACCTTATTTGACCCACAAGGGCCTGGTTCTTTTCTCGTCTCGGTCTCCACGTACACATATATTCTATATATGCTGTAAGCCTCCAACCAGCCAAGAACAATTCGAACATTGAAGCCATATTTCATTAAAAAAAAGTTGGGATGTCGCATGATTTGCTTGCCGAATCAGATTTTCGTTTCATCTTCCCCAAAATAAATAAATTGGATTGCAGTTCCCCCACCCTCTGGGTTCGTGGATATCCATCATTTCATCTTGATAATAGAATTTGGCACTGTTGATGCAAAGGGGCAGAGCCAGGAATTTGCAATTGGTGGGGTTCCACTACCAAGCTAAGAAAATTAGGAAGAGTTACAATAAAGTTTGGATAAATTGAGATGGCAAACATAAAGTACATTTACCTTGGGGGGTAAAATGGAGGGAAAACAAAAAAAGGGTGCTTCTCTTCAAGAATTGATATATATATATATATATATATATATACCGTTAATTTTTCAGAATATCATTGGAAAAAGATGCATGGGAGTTTAACTAGAATTTGCTCACGCGCCGTTGGTGTCTCTATTTGTATATAAGAACTTTGGGTCGTTACGGGAATATAACAACATGTCGGGAGTTTTGCAAAGATGGCATGGGTAGATTAGGAATTCAAACAAATTATCTACAGATTCACGGAGAAGATATATTATATAGAATTGTGCATCGCATATGGCCTTTACATTCCCTAAGTTGGGTGGTTAATTTTGATCCTGAATTTTCTTTTAAAATCTCTCCCATGTCCTCAATTGAAGCTGCACATCTATTTTACCATAGGATGTCATGATAATTCATCGAGAAACTATCGGTGGATAAGATAATGATCATCCTGTTGCAGAAGTTATATTAATCTTCTTGGACCTATGCCCATTTCGGTGCATTTATATATATTCTCATCATGGGCGAAATCATGAGTTGGTTCTAAAGTGATTTATGAGGAATGTGTCTCGCGATGACAGGTTCGTCACAATTAACTTGTGGGAGGATTGCCAAATACATCGCATGCTTTCTTTGCCTTGATTGACCAATATGTACAGGGCCACATTAAGTCCGGTCTATAATGACGTTTGTAAACGCTGAAATAGACCCTGGTTTTTGCCATGTTAATCTATATAGATTTGTTGTTCTCAGTTGTGTTAATTCCGATATATTAAAGTATTTTCTTATAGATGTATGCTTCAAAATCAGCAACGTATGGGTGCTCGTATACATAGTCTTTCTTCCGAGGAACACAATCAAGGAGAAGGAAATGATAGGGTACTGATTGGAACTCTAAGGATCGGAGGGTTCGATTCAATAACTCAAACGATTAAATCTCCTATGTGAATGAAGGGTCGGACCTTAGGATTCAAGTAATCGTATAAGAGGGAAAGAGTTTAGTGATCCAGCTCCACTTCAAGGGGTGTACGTCTGAAAGGAGGAGAATGCTCCCGAGTATGCACTAGTAAGAAACAGAATTATAATTTCTCTTTTTTCTCTCGAGTTACCTAGGAGTGGGCCTCGAAGGCTTCTCTCCGCTATTTACAGTGCTGGAGTTGGACTTTTTGCGAGATCTTCTAAATGGATACATTCTCTGATAAGGTACGTATGTTGTCAAATTATTAATTGTAATGGCCATGTTAACATTTATTGGAGGTATGGTTGTGTTCTACTTTTTTTTTTGTCTCCTTTAATGGATAGGGTCCTTTTGATCTGGCTATATCTGAACCTTCTCAAGTGTAGGCAATGTATTTATGCTTGCACTCGAGCAAAGAGTGGCCACTTTAATAGCATCGAGCTGAACTAGCTAATCCATGGAAGAGAGGTTCAAATATTTCCTAGGCTCATTAACACATGCTGTACGTTAGTTCATGGGTGATATCAATGTCAAAGAAGATGCACGAGACTCAAACTAAAACTTACACAAGGAATTATACCTCGGTTTCTCATCTAGTATCTTAGCGTTTTTAGATTATCATCATGGATCTTTCTAAGCTAAATCAACATACAGTTGGTTTTCCTCAGTAAAGATGGTTGCGTGAGTTTTTTTCTTGCTTGTAGCTATGTGTCACCCAACCTAAGTAAAATATGACTATTGATAAGGATTTTTAAATCTAATTAGATGTAGATGATTAGAAGAGAAATATGCTTTAGGGCTAGCTTGAGTCGTGAGTTAATTAACCTGAATTTACAACTTAGAAATAGGAATTAACCTCCTTTTGTATTTATTGGAAATTAACTACTATCTTGAAAGGGGTTATTCATTAAATGAGGGTTAAACATTGGGTGTTAGATACGAACAGGTGTTAAAATGGGATTAAGATATATAACCCAAGGAGTCCCACAAGTTATAATTGACATGCGGTGTTATCCTACCTCCCATGGTAAATGAGAGATAACTCCTCAAAAGGGATGTTAACATGCAACATAAGCATGGCCATAAGGTTAGTTTACATATCAGGTTAACTATTTTGTGTTTGGAACTTGACAACAGGGGTGACCTGTTATTTGTATTTACTTCACAGAGGTTAAAATTTGGAAAGGGGTGCTTCAAGGGCGACTTGGGAGATCGGAACCAAGTGTTGAAATGGGCGTTGAGACGATATGAGGGGCGTCGTGCGTAAACTAGTGTTACCCTAATCCCCAAGGTACATGGGTGTTTTTTTCTATTTTCTTTTTAAATCTATGTAATTTTTAACTAATTATATATATATTTTCAATTTTTTTCATATATATTATATAAATTATATATTATTATCCTATTATTTAAGATACACTATTATTTCAATTATTGAAATAAAAATAACTATATGTATTGAATAATTTAATAAATTATATTATATATATTGCATTTTTTATTAATAATACTATTACTTCCATCGTAAAATACAGATGCACTCACTGGTCCATGTTATGCGTAGAAACGCAAAAAATGACAGTGGGATTGCGTGAGAACGTCACATGGGCATGGGGTAAATTCCCAGGTGAAATATAGGTGGGTAACAAGATAAACGACAAGTTGCCTTTTTTGACGAACCATCGGCAATAGATCCTCCAGGCATTCCCCTGCAATTGACTGCACAAGCTCACAATCTGCTCATCAAATTTCCCTCAGATTCCCTGTTTTCCCCTCCCTCTTTTACCTTCTCAGGTTCGCAATGATCGAGGAGAAGGGAATGGAAAATTTGCTTGCATGTACCTCTTTATTCTCCTAAACCAAATGGTGGACAGGAGATGTCAAAATGTAGGGTTCACCACGAAAGATGTCTACAAGAATCTCGAGGAAAAAAAGCAGTTTTATAAGTCAATACATGGATATGGGTGAGGATTTGGTTATTCACCCTTGATTTAAAATCCTCTTGGAAAGATTATCCTTGACTCATATCTGAACAAAAACAGATCGACTTGATGTAAATCAGAGTAAATACCTAATAAACCAATTATCATCCTTTAGAAGAAAATCAACTTCAAAGCCATGTTTGTTAGGACACGTCCCTAATACAAAAAATAATCTCCCATATATATATATATGGGCAGCGATACATAGAAACATGAAATGTAACATGCGTTTATAAACTTAAATTAGGATATCACTGATGATATTTTTTATATTGTAGTGATATACTTTAATTTATAATCAAATAATCACCGTCATTTAAAATAAAAAATCATTATCAATCTCTCAACTGTACACAAAAGTCTGGCATATGTGTGTCGGTGAATCTTACCACATGTACATTGCCTACGTTGCATACATTTTTCTTTTATATATATATATATATATATATATAGAGGATGGATCTTATATGTACTGTATTTATTTTACTACCTGTGAGTTATACCATACAATCGATCAATTAAAATTTATTAGTTCTACATAAAATCACTATTTTAACTTAAAAGTGATTTCATAATACGAAAAAAATAGAAATCTTCTAAAAAAAGTAAAAACCCTATCATTAACTATATTACATCCTAAAAAGAAAAAATGTTAAATGAGATACGTTACTTCCATGAACATCAGAATTCCTTTAATGTAACAACTAAACCATGACCAACATTTTAATTCAAAACATAAATAGTGAAAAATATGGTACATCTTATATTTTTGTCGTATTGTGTACATCTGATTGACGTAATATAAGATATAAAATGTTGTAATAGGTGAAACGACCCACCACTCCTTGGCTATTTGGGATGTTCACCAGACGTCTGTTCGGACGTCTGGGATGTTCACCAGATGTCTAGAAATACTTTTAGCGCACAGCGTACGAGCACCATGCTTCCTCCCTCACCGCGCCTCACCGCGACGCCACTCCTCGCCCATGATCGCCTCTCCGCTCCCCTCATCTCCTCTCCCTTTATATACCTCTTCCCCCTCCCCTTCATTACCATTCCACAACCAAGAGCGAGTGAGAGCGGAGTGAAGAGCGGAGGGCCAAGCAAGAGGAAGCGCGAGGGCAAAGGCTGCAGCGGCGTTCTACTGCAGCACCTGCAATCAAGGGGAGCCAGAGCGGTTCCACGGAAGTCATTTTTCCACGGAATCAGATGGCCAGAGAGACACCCAGACGTCCAAAGGTATGGCAAGACGTCTGGTAGAGATCTATTTTCCGTACTTTTCCTCTCTGACAAGTCCTGACAGAGTACATATGTGTCAGAGGGCGGGAGCATAGCCGAGGCAATTTCAGACGTCCGGAAGCACTCCCAGACGTCTAACAAAGTCCTTTGTAACAACACCTGGTCCTGAAAGGTAACGAGTGTAACACGTCAGCAAAACGCTGAGTAGAGTGGCAGCTAAACTAAAGAAACAGTAAAGTGTACAATAGTTGTTTTAATTTTCTTTCTTCCTTTAATTTACGTCTTTCTATTGTTTCACAATTTATCTATTTCTCAGATCCTTCACTTGATCTCGAATGTTCCTCGTGGGAACGATCTTGATTGCAGTCTTTTCCGAACAGTAGAAGTAGCACGTGGTGCTCTCCTGGCCGGGAGAGTCCCCCGTGGTGATCCTACTCTCAGTCAACCACCCCAAGGTCACTGACAGACGTAACGGTGACTACGGCACGCGCGGTAAACGCACGGGTAGCTAACCCGCACTGGCACGCGGTCAGTCATTTCCGTTAACGGGTGCGCCCAAAGCACAGCACGGAACCAGTACAGGGCAGAGCCCTCTCAGTAACAGGGGTCCAACCCCTCCACAGTAAACAAACAGGGGCCTTGCCCCTCCACAGTCCGCGCACCCTCGCCTGACTACCCTGGTTTGCCCCAGTGGGCCTAACAAGTCGGTGTAGGAGGCTAGCAGAACCCCGGGGCCCGTGGGGTAGCTAGTACCTCCCTACACTAGTAGCTCTCCTCGGTACTACGTACACGAGGGCCAGCAAGTCGGTATAAAGTGGCCAGTCCTAACCCCGGGTCCCTGGGGCGGCTGGCTCCGCTCTGCACTAAACAGGTACAGGAGCTTCCCTTGGTACTATGTACCCAAGAGACAGCACACTACCACGTCTTTCTTTCTCAGTTCCATTCCTTTCTCTTTCCAGGAGTTCCACTCCTAATTCCCCGTAGGGTTCCAGTTCTTTTAACTTAGCACATTCAGGTTCCACCTTCCCAGTTTCACATTCATACATCCCATATTCCCAGACATGCTCATTTATTCATAACAGGCAGTTGTTAAACCAATTTACAGGTAGCTATTATTTCCTTTCCACATTTTCCAAGACTGCAGTTATTCATATATTCCACTAGTTCTTCCCATCCTAGGATTCATGCCATACCCTAGGATCTATCATACAATCTAGTTTTCCAGCCATAGGATTCATGCAACACCCTAGGATCTACCATTCAATCTATTTCTCATTCCTAAGATTCATGCAATGTCCTAGGTTCTATTTATGGTTTCATAATTTAACAGATTATACTTAAAGCCACTCTACCGGTTACAACAGGCGAACTGGGGGCGTGGTCGGGAATCCCGCGTGCCTCCGCAACCCCCGACACTGCAACGGAACGGGGTCCTATCACAAGGATCAAACACAAGGAGTTTCTCAAAATAGTATATAGCTACTGTAGACGGGTAGATGATTTAATTCCGAAAAGAATGCAACTTGAAATGCGGAAAACGGAACCCGAACAGGCCCTAAACGGGTCGAAAACGACGAAACAGTGCAAAATCAGACGTCTGGAACTTATTCCAGACGTCTTAAAAAGTGGATCAGGGGTTACCTTGCTCTGCGTGGTCTCTCAGACGTCCAGAAGCCTGCGGGGGCGTCTGGCCTAGTTCCCAGACATCCGATTGTCACCCAGGACGTCTGGAAGTCGAATCAGACGTCTAGCACTGCAGCCAGACGTCTGATTCGCGTTGGATGCGAATCCCCGAACCTGCGCGTACCCATTTCTCTCTCTCAGTACGGACGGTCGTAGGAAAGGAAGAAGGTATAAAAATAACTCACCTTTCAGACGTTTGGACAGTCTTCCAAACGTCTTCCCAATCGTCTGGTTGGAATCACAGACGTCTGATTCTGGAAAATTTTCTAGAATCAGGGCGCCACTCGCCCTCCGCTTGCGACGCACGGCCGCGCTGCGAGTGCTCCGCCTACTGCTCCAGCTGCAGCAGGCCTGCCGCGCCACCCCGCATCTACTGCGCCACCGCTGGCCGGCTCCCACTGCCCCGGCAGGCTCGAGCCCTCACAGCCGACGCCTCCTCCCCCGCACAGCACCTCCTCCCACACCCGCCGCGGCTGTCGCCGCCGCCGCTTACTCGCGCTCGCTCTCGCGCACCGACTGGAAGGAGAAAAGGGAGGGGGCGGAGGTGACGGGAGTGAGGGGGAGGGTGTCGCCTTTTAAGGCCGCACAAGGAGGAGAGAGAGAGCGGGACAGGGTGGTCTGCGGCCGCAGGAGAGAGGGAAAAAGAGAGGGAGAGAGAGCGTATGCAGGTCTGCGCGCTCAGGCGCGCAGACGAATCGCGCGTGCCAACAATAACCGATTCCCAGACGTCTTAAAAGATGTCTGAAGCGCGCGTTCGTTACAATATAACAAACTCAAAGGAAGTTTCGTCCCCGAAACTTTCGCTAACTAAGGTGCGGGAAAACGTCATAAATACCATAACAAACTCAAAGAGGACCGAAGCCGGTCCGAAAAAGCGTACCCGCGAAGAGTTCTGGGTACCGCTCCCGCATTGCCGCCTCAGGCTCCCAGGTAGCCTCCTCGTACCGCTGGCTCCTCCACAAAACCTTTACCAGGGGTACTTGCTTTCGTCTCAAACTGCGGATGGCACGGTCTAGAATCTGCACTGGCCGCTCGGGGTAGGTCAGGTCGTCGCCCACCTCGACGCTCTCGTGACTCAGTACATGATTGGGATCGGCTACGTACTTCCTGAGGTTGGACACGTGGAACATGCCGTGCACACCAGAAAGCTGCGGGGGGAGGGCAAGCCTGTAAGCAACGGGTCCAACCCGCTCCAGGACCTCAAAGGGCCCCACAAACCTCGGCGCGAGCTTCCCTCTCACCCCAAACCACTGCAGGCCCTTCATGGGCGAAACACAAAGAAAGACGTGGTCCCCAACCTCAAACTGCACCTCTCTGCGTCTCTGATCCGCGTAGCTCTTCTGTCTGCTCTTGACAGTGTGGAGTCGCCTGTGGATCTGCTCGACCACCTCCTGACTCTGCCGGATCAACCTGTGGCCAACCTCCCACTTGGTCCCCACCTCAACCCAACTCAAGGGTGCCGTACACCTCCGTCCATACAGAGCCTCGTAGGGAGCCATGCCGATACTCGAGTGATAGCTGTTGTTGTATGCAAACTCCGCTAGGGGCAGGTGCTCCTCCCAAGAGCCCCTCCAGTCCAGTACACAGGTACGCAAAAGGTCCTCAAGTGTCTGTATCGTGCGCTCAGACTGTCCGTCCGTCTGGGGGTGGTAAGCTGTACTAAACCTCCACCGCGTCCCCAAGGCCTGCTGAAACTCAGCCCAAAACTGGGACGTAAAGCGGGTATCCCGGTCGGATACGATCTCCCGCGGAACTCCGTGTAGTCGTACCACATCACGGATATACCTCTCTACCAACTGTGCTAGTCCCAAAGTGACTCGGATCGGCAGGAAACGTGCCGTCTTCGTCAGTCTATCCACAATTACCCAGACAACGTCGAGTCCTCGCTGGGTACCAGGTAAGCTCACCACCAAGTCCATGGTGATGCTCTCTCACTTCCACTCTGGCACTGGAAGCGGCTGTAGCGGCCCTGCAAGCCTCTGATGCTCAGCTTTCACCTGCTGACACACTAAGCACTGCTGCACGAACTCACCCCCATCCCGCTTCATCCCCCTCCACCAAAACTCGCGTCTCAAGTCGTGGTACATCTTCGTGTTTCCGGGATGTATGGTGAGCCTGGAACCGTGTGCCTCAGTCAGGAGCTCTCTCAACAGCTCCTCGTCTCTGGGAACGCACAACCGTCCCCCAGGCGCAGCACCTGGTCTGTAAAAGAGAAGTCCCCCGGGTCTCCCGACAGTACTCTGTCGTGCAAGGACTGCAAGTACGGATCGGCTATCTGTCATGTGATGATGCGGTCTATCAGCTCTGGCCTAGTCTGTCGTGTCACCGTCACTGCCCCACAGTGCCCCCATAACTCCAGGGGTCGCCAACTGCCCACCTCCTCCAAAAGGCTCCAACTCTGTAACTGTAAACTGGTCAAGTGCGCGGGCGCCTTACGGCTAAAGGCGTCAGCCACCACATTGGCCTTTCCCGGGTGGTAGGAGATGCTGCAGTCGTAGTCCTTCAGGAGCTCCAACCAACGTCTCTGTCTCATGTTGAGCTCCTTCTGATCAAACAGGTATCTGAGGCTCTTGTGATCTGTGAAAAATCTCGAAGGTCTCACCGTACAAGTAGTGCCTCCAGGTCTTCAGCGCGAAGACAATCGCTGCCAACTCTAGGTCGTGGGTAGGGTAGGTATGCTCATGGGGCTTCAGTTGCCGCGAAGCGTAAGCGACAACGTGACCCCTCTGCATGAGCACACCTCCTAACCCCTGCAAGGAGGCGTCCGTGTACACAACAAACCCACCACTACTGTCAGGGATGGTGAGCATGGGAGTCGAGGTCAACCTCTCCTTCAGCTCCAGAAAACACGCTTCACAGGCGTCTGTCCAAGCGAAGGGCACATCCTTCCGGGTCAACTGTGTCATAGGACGCGCGATCTGTGAAAATCCTCTGATGAAACGTCTGTAGTAGCCTGCCAGTCCCAGGAAACTACAAATCTCAGTGACTGAACGCGGTCTCTCCCACCTAAGCACTGCCTCGACCTTGGCTGGGCCCACCACCAAGCCGTCTCCCGAGATCACATGACCTAAGAAGGTCACCTCCCTCAACCAAAACTCGCACTTGCTGTATTTAGCGTATAGCCTATGTCGTCTCAGAGTGTCCAGAACCATCCGCAAGTGCTGTCCGTGCTGCGTCCGATCTCCAGAATAGATGAGTACATCATCTATGAAAACCACCATGAACTGGTCCAAGTACGGTCTAAACACCCGGTTCATCAGGTCCATGAAAGCAGCGGGGGCATTGGTCAGCCCAAACGGCATGACCAAAAACTCGTAGTGTCCGTACCGGGTGCGAAAAGCTGTCTTGGAGACGTCGGTCTCCCTGATCCTCAACTGGTGGTATCCAGACCTCAAGTCGATCTTGGAAAACACCGTGACACCCCGCAACTGGTCAAACAAGTCGTCGATCCTTGGCAGCGGATATCTGTTCTTGATGGTGACCCTATTCAACTGTCGGTAGTCCACACAAAGGCGTAAGGTCCCATCCTTCTTCTTCACAAATAGTACTGGAGCTCCCCAGGGAGACGCACTGGGCCTCACGAAACCTTTCTCCAAAAGGTCCTGCAACTGGGACTTGATCTCTCGCAGCTCAAGCGGTGCCATCCTGTATGGCGCGGTGGAGATGGGGCTAGTCCCTGGTACTAGTGAGATCTCAAACTCGATCTCACTCTCGGGCGGTAGTCCTGGTAACTCGTCTGGAAACACGTCAGGGTACTCTCTGACCACCGGGATGCTCTGGAAGTCTGCCACAGGGCTGGGCTCTGCCACCACACAAGCTAGGAAGCCCTCACACCCCTGGCTCAAAAGTCTCACCGCCCGAAGTGCCGAAATACACCTGAAACCTCCGTCCACTGGCTGTCCGTGAAACTCGAAAGAAGGCAACTCCGGAATGGAGAAGACGATCTTCCTCTCAAAACAGTCTACCAAGGCATGGTAAGCGGACAGCCAGTCCATCCCCAGAATCACTCCGAAGTCCTCCATCTGTAACATAATCAGGTCAGCTGGCAGGCTATGTCCCCCGACGCCGATCTCGCAATCCGTGTACACCTCCTCAGCTACAAACAGCTGACAACTCGGACCTCTGATTACGAACGGATTTTCTAATATTGTATAATCCTGGTCCAAACTAACTGCGAAACTGGCTGCGACAAACGAGTGCGTAGCGTCGGAAACGAAAAGCGTGTAAACGAGTCTGCTGGAAACTGAAACCATACCTGCTACCACCGATCCCGAAGCTCTGGCGTCCCTGTGTGTTAGGGCGTTGATACTCCCCTCAGCTCTAGGTGCAGACGAAGCAGCCACACTCTGCGTCGGACGGGTAGGTGCTGGCCGGTACCCTCCTCGTGACTGCTGTCCTCCTCCTCGCTCCTGGGAACCACGGCCTCCTGCGCGCCCTCCAGTGCTCTACGCGGGGAGTATCTGCTGACCTCCTGCCCTAGACGGGTAGTCCCTCCTGATGTGGCCCGGCTGGCCACACTGGTAACAGAGGGGAACCCGACTCCCGATCTTAGTGGGTCCCTGCTGTCGGCTGGGCAAGGGTTCGGTGCTGGCGACTGGCCCCTGTCGAGGGCCCCCAAAGGCCACTGATGGCCCTGTAAAATGTGACGGCTCTCCTGCGGACGCCACGTGTCTCCTTTGAGTTCTCTTAACACGCCTAGTGTGACGGCGGAAATCTCGTTCCACCACCAACTCCCCTGTCGTACGCTCGGAAGGGGGGGAGGGGGTGGCGATGTGGGTGGAAGCTGAAATTCTTCTCGAACCACCTCTCGAATTAGTTGGACGAGGTCCGGAGACGGTATGCTCAGGAGAAGAGGAGGGGTAGTATGTACTCCAAGCCCGACACATCTGTCCCTCGGGCCCCGACCTCAGCCGCGCCCGCGGCCCACCCTCCTAGTTCCACGACGAGGCATCTCCTACAAGGAGACGCAAAACAACGAAACACGTCAGTACGGAACAGTACCTAACGAAAACGTCTAAGAGCTCATGTCAAGAGATATGCTGTGGTGGCTACTTTAGTTATAGACATGTGAATTGGTTATTTTCCAGTCAGTTGATTCACTTCTCGAGACAACCTTGCTATGATACCATCTTGTAACGACCCGATTCCCGAGCCCCTACGAGACACGAGAACCAGACCGACTCGACTAATCCCAAGACCTGGTCGTCCAACGAGGAAGTAACCAAAAGAGCAGTAAAATAAACCACAGTCAGCATGAATATAACTAACAGTAAGAAAATACAGCAATAAGGAAAGAAACCACTACAGTATATACCACCACAACAGTAGAACAACATTCATAACATAATATGAAAATGCAGGTAAAGAAAAGTACAATGGTAACAAGAACTACTCACTACAGTGGAAAACAAAAGGGGGTACAAAGAACAGTGGTAACTCTACTGAACCCTACTAGGCCCAGCGTCCTCTGCAGCCACTGACCCTGGCTACTCAATACCTGGTCCTGAAAGGTAACGAGTGTAACACGTCAGCAAAACGCTGAGTAGAGTGGCAGCTAAACTCAAGAAACAGTAAAGTGTACAGTAGCTGTTTTAATTTTCTTTCTTCCTTTAATTTACATCTTTCTATTGTTTCACAATTTATCTATTTCTCAGATCCTTCACTTGATCTCGAATGTTCCTCGTGGGAACGATCTTGATTACAGTCTTTTCCGAACAGTAGAAGTAGCACGTGGTGCTCTCCTGGCCGGGAGAGTCCCCCGTGGTGATCCTACTCTCAGTCAACCACCCCAAGGTCACTGACAGACATAACGGTGACTACGGCATGCGCGGTAAACACACGGGTAGCTAACCCGCACTGGCACGCGGTCAGTCATTTCCGTTAACGGGTGCGCCCAAAGCACAGCACGGAACCAGTACAGGGCAGAGCCCTCTCAGTAACAGGGGTCCAACCCCTCCACAGTAAACAAACAGGGGCCTTGCCCCTCCACAGTCCGCGCACCCTCGCCTGACTACCCTGGTTTGCCCCAGTGGGCCTAACAAGTCGGTGTAGGAGGCTAGCAGAACCCCGGGGCCCGTGGGGTAGCTAGTACCTCCCTACACTAGTAGCTCTCCTCGGTATTACGTACACGAGGGCCAGCAAGTCGGTATAAAGTGGCCAGTCCTAACCCTGGGTCCCTGGGGCGGCTGGCTCCGCTCTGCACTAAACAGGTACAGGAGCTTCCCTTGGTACTATGTACCCAAGAGACAGCACACTACCACGTCTTTCTTTCTCAGTTCCATTCCTTTCTCTTTCCAAGAGTTCCACTCCTAATTCCCCGTAGGGTTCCAGTTCTTTTAACTTAGCACATTCAGGTTCCACCTTCCCAGTTTCACATTCATACATCCCATATTCCCAGACATGCTCATTTATTCATAACAGGCAGTTGTTAAACCAATTTACAGGTAGCTATTATTTCCTTTCCACATTTTCCAAGACTGCAGTTATTCATATATTCCACTAGTTCTTCCCATCCTAGGATTCATGCCATACCCTAGGATCTATCATACAATCTAGTTTTCCAGCCCTAGGATTCATGCAACACCCTAGGATCTACCATTCAATCTATTTCTCATTCCTAGGATTCATGCAATGTCCTAGGTTCTATTTATGGTTTCATAATTTAACAGATTATACTTAAAGCCACTCTACCGGTTACAACAGGCGAACTGGGGGCGTGGTCGGGAATCCCGCGTGCCTCCGCAACCCCCGAGACTGCAACGGAACGGGGTCCTATCACAAGGATCAAACACAAGGAGTTTCTCAAAACAGTATATAGCTACTGTAGACGGGTAGATGATTTAATTCCGAAAAGAATGCAACTTGAAATGCGGAAAACGGAACCCGAACAGGCCCTAAACGGGTCGAAAACGACGAAACAGTGTAAAATCAGACGTCTGGAACTTATTCCAGACGTCTTAAAAAGTGGATCAGGGGTTACCTTGCTCTGCGTGGTCTCTCAGACGTCCAGAAGCCTGCGGGGGCGTCTGGCCTAGTTCCCAGACGTCCGATTGTCACCCAGGACGTCTGGAAGTCATTCCCGTCGTCTAGCACTGCAGCCAGACGTCTGATTCGCGTTGGATGCGAATCCCCGAACCTGCGCGTACCCATTTCTCTCTCTCAGTACGGACGGTCGTAGGAAAGGAAGAAGGTATAAAAATAACTCACCTTTCAGACGTCTGGACAGTCTTCCAAACGTCTTCCCAATCGTCTGGTTGGAATCACAGACGTCTGATTCTGGAAAATTTTCTAGAATCAGGGCGCCACTCGCCCTCCGCTCGCGACGCACGGCCACGCTGCGAGTGCTCCGCCTACTGCTCCAGCTGCAGCAGGCCTGCCGCGCCACCCCGCGTCTACTGCGCCACCGCCGGCCGGCTCCCGCTGCCCCGGCAGGCTCGAGCCCTCACAGCCGACGCCTCCTCCCCCGCACAGCACCTCCTCCCGCACCCGCCGCGGCTGTCATCGCCGCCGCTTACTCGTGCTCGCTCTCGCGCACCGACTGGAAGGAGAAAAGGGAGGGGGCGGAGGTGACGGGAGTGAGGGGGAGGGTGTCGCCTTTTAAGGCCGCGCAAGGAGGAGAGAGAGAGCGGGACAGGGTGGTCTGCGGCCGCAGGAGAGAGGGAAAAAGAGAGGGAGAGAGAGCGTACGCAGGTCTGCGAGCTCAGGCGCGCAGACGAATCGCGCGTGCCAACAATAACCGATTCCCAGACGTCTGGAAGTGGTTCCAGACGTCTGGGCCACTTCCCAGACGTCTTAAAAGATATCTGAAGCGCACGTTCGTTACATCCTTGGACATCGGATTTGAGTTTCAGATGTCTGATAGCGGAACACTAAGAGAGGTATCCATGAGAAATGTTTTAAGACATCTGGGACCTTTCCCAGACGTCTGATTTCTGTCTGATAGCGTATTTTGGGGCCGTGTAAGGCCCTATGATTATCGCTTTTATGCAAATGAACCGTCTCTGTTTTCCATACAAGTTTCTCTGTATAATGATACCTTGTTTACATCCTTCTGAACCTTTTGGCCCATCAATTCATGTTTAGGTCTCCAGTCCGTCGGGTGTACGGGACCTGTGGAGACGTCGGGAGCCACTGTACGAGCCCCCATTCCACCCGGTTACCTAGGTAGAGTGGTTACAACCTTAAATCTCAAATTTAATACATGCAAGTAATCCTAGGACTTGAGAGGAACCCTAAGGAGGAATAAACATATATTTGAGAACAAATTCTTTAACTCTAGCTCTTGGCATGAACACTAGGGTCAGGAGAAACTGCATGTGGATGATTGTGTAATCAAGAGCTGCCTGTTTTTAGCTAAAATGGACCCGTACTGCATGTAAATAATTGAGTAATCGAAACTACCTATTTTTAGCTAAAATAGACCCCTACTGCATGTAAATAATTGAGTAATCGAAACTGCCTGTTTTTAGTTAAAATGGACCCCTATTATAATAAAATGGAAATTGAGCTGTTGTCCCGAACATTTCAACCCGGATGTGATAAAGAAATTCCTATATGAACCCCACGGGGAATGTAAACATGAACACCATACCTTGAAGAACCAGATGGTTCTGGGAATTTGCTGCCTATGGACAGCTGTTAAGGGAGGTAAACTGACCTTTGTGTACGTAGTACCGAAGAGAGCAACCATCCCTTGTAGTGTAGAGGGGAGCTTGCCACCCTTGAGTTGAGATCCGGGGTGGGTTTGGCCACTCTATGATGACTCTTACTGGCCCTCGTGTACGTGGTACCGAGGTGAGCTACTTAGTGTAGGGGGGAGCTATCCGCCCCAGGGGGCTCGGGGCTTGGTATGGCCACCCTACACCAACTCTCGTCAGCCGTTGGGCAAACCGAGGTAGTCGGACGAGGATACGCGGACTAAGGAGGGGCAAGACCCCAGTTCTGTTCTGAGAGGGCAAGGTCCTACACTGTTCCGCACTGTACGTTGAGGCATACCCGCTAGCAGAAACGACTGACCGCGTACTAATGCGGAGTAACTACCCGCACGTTTATCACGTGTGCCGTAGTCACCACTACGTCACGACCGTGACCTCGGGGTAGTAGATCGAGTATAGGACTACCACGGTGGGACTCCCCTGGCCAGGAGAGTGCCACGTGGGCATCCTATATCACGGGAAGCTGCAAACAAAATCATTCCTATAGGGAACCAGATGATTTAATTAACAAATCCTAATTAGAGATCTCTACACACCCACATGTTTAATATAACTAGAAAATGGAAAACTTTATGCATGTTAATTCTTAGCCACCACTCTACTCAGCTTTAGTTGACTCCAGTCAAATATATTCTGTACAGGTCAAGGATTTGAGCAGCTCGAGCCACCGGCTGCTGAGGACGCTGGGCCTGGTCGAGTCTAGTTTTAGTTCCACTGCCTGCTAGTGAGTTTTATAGTTTGTACTCTGTTACATGTACTCTTTGATGTGATGGCTGTAATATCACTGTTCTCTTTCCACCTGTTGAAACTTTCTTTTTGCTTAGTTACTATACTTGTATGATTGTGGTTTGTTGAATGTTACTTGGTTATTTCTTGTTGGACGACTAGATCTTAGGATAAACCAAAGCGAGCCAGTCTCTGCTCCTGTCGGGATTTGGGACAGGGTCGTGACAACGGGTGATTCATGTAATTGTAATGAAGATAATAATAGATTGTAACGGAAACATAAAGTAGTCGTATGATGTAATAAAATGAAATAATGACATATCCAAACTTTGATGTGTTTACAACTGTAATACAACAATTTTTAAAATTGTGTTATTACGAATGTTCTATTTTGAGAATATGAAAATGTTATAAATACATGTGTCATATTACAACATTTGTAATACAACAATTTTCTATTGATGAAGAAAAAAATAACAACGATTGTTATTACAACAATTGTAAAAATAATTATAAACCAAGAATGTTGTAAAATGATCAAGAATGTTATATTACAGCGATTGTAAAAATGCATATGTCGTATTACAAAGCCTGTAATACAACATTCTTCTAATTAAAAGCTTGATTGTAAAATGATCAATAATGATATATTGCAACAATTATAAAATGCATATGTCGTATTACAATGCTTGTAATACAACATTCTTTTATTTATAACGGTAATCTATCGTAATTTATTACAAATGCTTTATTTTTTACCAAGTATGTTGTAAATGAATATGTCGTATTACAACATTCATAATACGACTTTCTCCTTATTATAACAACAATCTATTGTCCTTCATTATAAATACTCTATTTTGAGAGACAATGTGTATCATCTCTAACGGGGTGCATTGTAATACAACGGTTGTCAAAAGCATATGTTGTATTACAATATTCGTAATATGACATTCTCCTTATTATAACAACAATTTATTGTTCCTTATTATGAACGCTTTATTTTGAGAGACATAATGTGTATCATCTCTAAAGGGGTTGCATTGTAATACAACGATTATAAAACACATATGTCAAATTACAACGTTTGTAATACGACTTTCTTCATATTATAACTGTAATCTATCATCTTCATTACGAATGCTTTATTTTGTGAGACATAATGCATATTATGTCAAAAAAAAATGTTGTAATGTATAATAAAATGGTCATATCTTTCTTCTTTGTTTCAAAAATAAAAAGCATATACATATCAACTATGTTACCACGTCTCATAGATAAATATCTTGAATATCATATTCAACAGTAAAAGATACATACATATTCTCACTCGAGCATCATTGATCTATGGAGCACCATGATTAAATAGAATGAGAGCAGCGTAATATTTTTTTTTATTGAGATTAAAATGACGATAACAATGATGGTTTCCAATATTAATTGATAACAGAATGAGATCCATGTACGGTAATTAACTTAAAAAAATATTAATTGATTACGTCTGTGAATCAATGAAACTAACACAATATGAATAATGATTTTCGATACCATCATGGAAAAAGGGATACGATTTTAAGAAATGACGTGTAGGATCAAACGAATCATATTATGTGTTTATTTTTAATCTTTTAAGTATAATATTAAAAAAATATTTTCCATATATATATATATATATATTAAAGGAGAAATTCATTTGAAATATTTCTTAATTAGTTTATACTTTGTTTTTTTTACCTGCAGTAAAGGGTCGTTTGTGCATCTTTATGATTAATATTGGAAGGCATGATAGAACCAAAAGGAGGTTATATTTTTCTTTTGCAAGTATGGTACCAAAGACGAAATTCCTGAGAATGGTGGATTCAAAGTGGAATCTAAATAGTGGTGTCTTTCGCTGTGGGTTATGTCACGGGGGAAGACAAGTGCTATCGACAGCAAAGTACGCCTAACTTTTTGACTCAAATTCTTCACGGGCAGACCTTCGTCTTGCATGAATGTGCGGTGGCATCTGCATGGGGAAGAGGGACACATGTGATCCTGATATAATTTTTATTGTATTTTCTATAACTTTTAATTACCCTTTCTCAAAAAATAAAAAATCATAACAACAAATAGAGTATTATAGCACGAATGCAATGACGGGTCCGTTCCTCACGTTGGTGTGGTGGTAATTATAAAAGTTGGGGAGGTCTTTGGCTCCTTGGTATGGAAGTGTCAAAGAAGAAAAAATTAAAAAAAAAGAATTACGGGACATTCCTCCCATCTTTGAGGATTATCATCGGGATTGACTTGAATGTAAAAACATGTGTTATAGTATGTTTTGTAATATGTGATCAGAGTTAAAAATTAAGTAAATTAAATATTTTAGTTAAAAATAATTTTAAATTAATTAAAAATTAAAATATATCGATTGAAAAATAAAATACACTATTATATTTTGTCTTTCTATTAATGATAAATGATTTTTCACATGTAATGTAATTTTTACTTGTAGGAATTGATTATTTAATTAGAAATTGATTATTTATTTATGAAAGGTAATTTTCATGAGGGAAAAATTTTAAACACATTGATTAAAATTATCACATTCAATTTGTACGTTGTAAAATATGTTGGATGATTATCCAGCTTTGTGTGAAATTTTGGATGACTTCTTTTGTTTTTTTTGTTTTCGATTGGATACGTGGTCCACATCCCTTCACATCTTACTGGAGACTTATTCATGGTGTACAAATGTTCAAAAAGCCCACCCTTAAGAATTACCACATAACCATATATCGGGAAGACGAGGGATTGAATGAAAATGGAGTGGCCAACAAGTGGAAGTGGACGCTCTAAACCTGTAAGGTCCCGATAGAAGACGTTGCATACAATCATTATGGCAATCAGAACTTTTATAAAGGACAAGACACATACCAAACAACGACTGTCACTTGAGGCTAGCAACGAGATGAATAGATTATTCATCATTCACTGACATGGTGACAGAAGGTGAAAAAATTTACCCTCTTCTTAACCACATGCACATTGCACATCTCATCATGCATGTGAGTTATCGATGGCTCAAGGCCTCATCTGGTCATGTTCAAATCTTCCGGTAGACAGGGGGAAGAGAAATTCATGTCCCTTTTTATTTAGGGCTAGTATGCTTGCCTCTAATTACATGGAGGACTAATTTGTAAAATTTTAGTATCTATTTTGAAGGAATTAACACCTATTTTCCTAACATCAATTTTAATGGGTGTTGGAAAAAATAGGTGTTAATTTCGTAACTCCCCCACAACAAAATTCCACTCTCAAAAAATTGGTGTTAACATCTTTAAATACCATAAGGATTAACACCACAACTTAACACATGTTTAAGTAAACAGAAACTAGTGTTAATACTACTCTGCAAAACTGCAAATAAGCAGAAATGATGGTTAATACCAATTTCACATTTCTTAACACCAGTTTCTTAATTCTCCAAGTAAAATAGTCGTTAAGGGCTAATTTACTTGAGAGGTTAACTCCTCAAAGGGGGGGTTAACATCATAACTTAACACAAATTTAAGTAAACACAAGCTGATGTTAATACTAGTTTGCAAGTAAATTAACATAATTGTAGGTTAACACTAATTTCACATTTCTTAACTTTACTCTTAGTTGAGATTGCTTGCGGAATATTTTATTGGATATCCTTGATCAAAGGGCTATTTTATGGGATATTCAATGAATTAAGAGAGAATATCTTTTCTCTCACTCCATCACATCAACACTAACATATATTAAAATAAAGTAGTGCTATCCACACCTTCAATCCCACCTAAGATCTCACCATGAGGTCTTCGGTGGGATTCATTGGTGTGTTAAACATTTTTAATTAAAATATATCAATTTTAATATAATATATCCATCTACATATAATCACTCCTAGCCATCACATCAACTTATCTCTCTCAAATAATAATATTAAAATATTACCTACTAATATCATATCAACATACCAGGCATTCTATCCGACTACAAACAAACACTCGCATACCTTATTCCACTACCATTCTTTCCTAGTATAACCTTATTCCTCAAGCAAATACAACCGTAGTAATGATGAATCATGATGATATCAGGTGAATGTGAAATCTTTGCTTTAGGATTGTCAAAAAGTCTTAGACTCGATAAGTATGGTTGGAGATTGGGTTGATAAGGGCTTACGAACCCAAAATGATAAACTATCAAGTCAAGTCTGAACAAAAATCCAATGTCAATCAGTTACTAAGTCAAACCTGAATCAAGCTAGGCTTGACTTGATGATGATCCAAACTTGACAAGGGGAGCCTACATTCAAGTGCAAAAAATGTTCTCAAAGTCCACACTTATAACTTTGTCTAAAAATGATATGTTAAAATTATTTTTTAAGGATTTAGGTCACCTCAAATAAGTATGCCATACATCAAATTATAAGTCAATTTGAATGATATTAAAAGTGATCAATTTTCAATAGTATAAAGATTGTTAAAATTTGACCTACTTGATGAAAGGGTTAGAAGCATTTGTTTTTTATTAAATTCGAAATACATATTATTATCGGTGAATAATTTGATTTTACAAAATTTTATTTTAAAATATTATACATAAACAAAGATATAAGCCTATATATTGTAGGAATATACATGCACACGTGTGCACACTCACACACACAAAATGAAAGTATAATGATGATTCCTAAAAACCCTAACAAGTTCCCCCTCCCTTTCTGACCCTACAATCCCTAACCCTCTCCTTTGTGTACACACACACACATAATCTTTAGCTATATGTATAATATGTGACACTATATGCATTGTAGATTATAATTATTTTATTTAACATAATTTTTCTACTTTGTATACTTTACTTATTAAGCATATCACATTCAACAAATACCTATACATTATTTATCAATGTTAAGCATGAATCATAGAAGTTTTAGCTTGTCAATCACTGGACTTAATAATAGGCTCAATAATATACTTGAAACTAAATGAGCTAGGTCTAAATAAGACTTGTCAAAATTGGTTGAGCCCAAGCCAAGAATGTGCAAGCTTGGCCTTAAAAATGACTTTTGAATGTTGAAGGTTTATAACTATTGGCACCAAGTGTCTTCTCTTGTTGCTCACACAAAGGGAAAATATAACTTGCTTGCAAGCATGCTTGAAGAAATTGATGAGTTTTCAAGCATACGACTACCTAGAATAATCTATAATGTAACAAAGAGGGTGATCTTGAAGATGCATGAATTCAATATTGCTAGAATAGTAGTCTACCCAAGCTTGTGATAAGTTCCAACCTAATCAGCATAGTTGTATACCCACTTGTGCTAGGAGAGGTACCTCGTGGGAAGGAGTAGAGAACCAAGCTTGATCACAAAGAATCCTATCTACTCTTCTTGCTATCCTCCCAAACCTAATGCAAGATGATGCTAAGAAATTCAAAGTGCGGAAGTTGTCGAAGAATTATGATGACCAATGTCCAAGTAGAATGAGATTGGTTATTACGTTGTCTTCTCTGTCAAGATAAACCTGCATTTGTTTGAGGAGAATTATTACACTGAAAAAGAGTTGTGTTGGGGTACGTAAAATTAGTTTTGCAATTTCTATTGAACTTTTTGTAAGTTTACACCTCGAAAACACTATAGTCACTCCCTCTGCAATGATTAAAAAAACCCACGTATCTTTCCCATCGAGTTATACTAGTTACAACTTATTCCACCATAAAATGTAATCTTAATTAAGTAAAATGAGGTCTTTCTTGTATGCTTGCCATCATCAACTCTTTTGCAACTGCTCCTCTTTTATTGAACTCAAGTTCTTTGATACGTGGATATCTATCACGGATAAGGGCAATATGTCCCCATACTTATGCAATCAGAGTATGATTGATTGTTCACCTTTTGTTTTCTAAACATATGCTTAGTATGGGGGGGGGGGGGGATCTTACCCAAGATATCGGCCATAAATTGGTTATTGATTTCTTATGGATAGCCTAAATTAGTGGAAGGAAGAGAATAAGATTGATTAGGGTAACATGAAGATGGAGAACCTCACAAAAGTTAGTTCTTTGTCATTTAAAGTAGTTTGTAGAGAATGTCCATGTTTACAAAGTGTGTCATTTTCTTTTGTTGGTTAGTGTTAGGTTGATTGCTAACGAAAAAGAATCACGAACACCAAAACAAAGTAATGAGAAAACTATGAAGTGATTCCCCTCTTTCTTATTGTATGGGAAAAAAAAAAAAAAGATTCATATCACTAATTCTTTTTTTATTAACTATTTGATTATAGGATGTCATAACTAGCTAGTTAAAATATACTAAGCAATGTTTTTCTTTTTGATGACTCAAAAGAACCTCACAAAAGTTAGCTCTTCGTCATTTAAAGTAATTTGTACAGAATGTACATGTTTACAAACTGCGTCATTTTCTTCGGTTGGTAACGAAAAAGATAAGCAACGATCACCGAAACTAAGTAATGAGAAAACATGAAGTGATTCCACTCCTTTTTATTTGATGGCATCGGAAAAAAAAAATAAGATTCACATCACTAATTCTTTTTAAATTTCTTTTTGAGATTAGGATGTCAAATAATAAATAATTTTTTTTAATAACTTAGAACCCCTTATGGATAAATTGGAGGAATTGACGATCTTGCACCTCCAACACTCGAGTAATACAAAGTCTAAGACTCAAACTCTAATCCCTTCTATCATGGTCGGTGGTCATCGCAGGGAACAAGCAATGTTTCCCTACATTATAATGCCAACAAGCGAAAGTATTGAAGCTCGTGAATTAGAAGGGTAAATAGTGATGGCCAATAATGGATGGCAATAAATGATGTACATATATTGTAGGACTTTTATATTGATGCTCCTGTATACATAGTCAAGTATATATTTGTATTCCTCTATACTTGCCAATTATATATATATCCTATAAAGTTGTTAGTCCTTACATGACCGCACCTCTAGATTAAGTAGGGAATATTTTGTTAAGTCTAGTGATGTTGCTTTAGAAAATTACATCAATATCCTTCTTTATTTTTTTTTGAGAATTTTTTATATATATCCATGTAAACTTTAGAAAAAATATATATATCCATACCTATTAGGACTAAATAATAAAAAGATTTCATATAGAGATCCTTTTTTTTTTCCACCAACAAACCCTCACCTTCTCTCCTCTTCCTCCCCCTCCCCCTCCCCCTCTACCTCACCTCCCCATCTCCTCCAATCCCTCCTCCTACTCCTCTCCACCACCACGACCTCCTCCTAATCCTCCTCCTCTTCCCACTACCACCAACCTCTTGCCCCTCCCCACCACCACCAATGGCCTCCACTCCTCCCTTTCGGCCTTTCCCTTTGCCCCTCTGAGCCCTACCACCCCACCATGACCTCCTCCTCCCTCGATCCCTTCCACCACCTCGCTTTCGACCTCTTGTAGGTCCCACTTTCCTCCTTTCCCTCCACGTACCCTCTCCTCCCACTTCCTCCTCCATCAGCACCTCCACCCTTCCTCTCCTCCACAACAACTCCCGCCTTGTCCTCAACCTCCTCAATTGCTCCCTCAAGTCCCTCGACCTTCTCAACGCCCTCCTCGACAACATCCACCACCTTTGCCACTCACCTCCCTCACCCACATTGCCTCCCCTCCCTCCCCATCCTGCCACACCCTTGCCGATATTGCCTTCTCCCTTCTTAACCACACCACCAACTCCTTCTCCCCCATCAACACCACCACCCCCAAGCTCCTCTCCCTCCTCCCCCAACCAACTTGTCCTTTAATGTGATTCACCATGTTCCTAGGTGCATGTCTATAATTTTTTTTCCTTTAGTAGATATATGGTCGGTGTATAGTTAACATGAAATCATAGTTAGTTCGAAAAATTAACATCAAACAGTGTAAGCTTATAAGGGTATGTCTATGTAAATGACAAGGACAGATGTAATTGATCATATATTTAGGGATATCAATGTAAAAATTCCTATATCTTATGTGTGTATAGCAGTGGGGAGGCAGTGAGAGTGCATGCACCTCTTCTCTCTGACATGACCAAATGATTTCAATTGGTTGTGTGTGTGTGTTTAAGGTAAGATAGAGGGCCCAAATTTAACAGAGGGATCTGTAGGGCAATGTGCTTGCATGCACGTGTTGTCAGAGATGGGACTATCATATCCACATCCACCAAAATGGCCTTTGATTTTTTTTCTTCAAATAAATTGCATCGAAGGAATCAAAGAGATTACAAAGATGCAAACGCTTGAGAGAAAAGAAAGAGAGGATAACTGAAATGTTCTCTTAAAGAGAGGGAGGAAATTGATGTGTGCTGTCTCGAAGAACAAAGGACTTCTGAAATGGAGAGATTTTATAATGGAGCGATACAAAATTAAACTAAAATAAAATAAAAATTTAAAAGGTAAATAAAGAAATCATCTTCATAAGCAATCTTTGTTGTACTCTTGATGTGTTGCTCTATATCAAGAGATAGACAACGCCATTGGAGTAGAGCCACGATAATCGATACAATCCATATTAATGCATATCCGAGAGGTTGGAGGTTAAATAAGTCGACCAAATACTCTGTCATGATAGATACAATTTTAGATGTGGACCTAACATGGAAGGAAGTATCACGGGAATGGAAAGATGAGGTTGAGGCTAGCAGTAGTTGAGATGACAGTGACCAAAGTGAAAGATTTGAGGGTAATGGTGGTCGGTGGGATGTCGATATTCGACAACAGCTGGCATGAATGGCAAGGTCGTCGATGTTCGAGGCGATTGTGGTGGCATTGAGCATTACCAAAGGTGGGGAACACCATCATCAGGTCTTCAAAAAGGATATGGTGGTGAGGGGGATGATGATTGGTAAAGGAAAGGCGAACGAGGGAAGCCAAGGCCAATGAATGGAGGAGGCAGGTAAATTAACAGCCCTAGTTTCTCTAGAAATTAAGGGCTCTCTTAACAGCAAAAAAGAGGACATACCCGTGGTCTGGCTTGGTTTCCCCTAAATATACACCATTTTCTTGTTACGTAAAGAGTTGTTAGTGTATATGAGCAAAAAAAGATGTACACTTGCAATTGTAAAAGGCCTCACATCTATACAATTAATCGAAGCGGTACATGAATTTGGCTTCTTATAGATGCGAAGATTCTAGGAACTATATATCCTTTCGGCACTTAAAGTTCGAGGTTAAGCAAAGAAAACTCAAGTGAATTCAAATATATAACTTTCGCAAGTAGCAATAGAAAGGCAAATTCCTTCCATCCATCAGACCAATTTCAAATGGTTCTAATGAATGGTTCCTCAAAGAGCTCTCACAATACCAATGGATGACATGTACATGGACAAAGCTATAAACCGGCTCTTCCTTTTTTTTGTCAAGACGCTCTTGTGCATATAAGCAATTTATTCCACGTATGTGCATTGTACATGCAACTTCTCACACCCATGCATATATATCTATGTCTGTAACTCGTTATCTAATTCGATCGTAAGAGCCTTAATTATAGTATACCTTATATGATTCAACTTTTCTTCTATACATATATATATATATATATATATATACCCTGCCATCTAACCCATGCTCAAATGAAATGTCTATATAAGCCCATCTTGGGTACCATTCAGGAACGCCCCTCCCTCAAGTATCCACTGATCATCTTGATTTGGTCATCAAGGCTCAAAGAAGAAGAGAGAGAGTACAGCCTCCTCTTCTGCTTCCAGTGCCTCCACAGCTGCCCTCCAGCTGGTCCTTTCACATGATCATGAGGCTGTACCTCTCTCTTCTTCTCTTGGCCATTGATGATTTATGTGATCGATGCACCCTCTCTCTCTCTCTCTCGTAACTAATGTGCATGCATACATTTAAGCTTCTACATGTTGCTGCTATTAGTGGATGATCTAATGCATATGGAAACCATCTCTTATTCTCTAATTTCTTTACTTTATTACAAGTCAATCCATATATACTCAAATCATGCATGTCGGATTGCGCTGGGAACCATGGCTTCTCTCACAAGAAATCTCCATTTGGTAAGTTCATCAGGCATGGTGTGATTGTTCACTCTATATATCTTCACCAAGCATTTCAAGACACAGATATAGCTGCCTTCACTGTAGGGAGTTGCGCATAACTTGCATGCGTTTTTCTTCTTGTAGCTTGCATACACACACACACACAGGCACTTACATTGCTAATTAGTTTGGTTTTCTTGTATGACAGATGAAGGCCATATGACCATCAAGATTAGCTAATACTGTTTTCTTGATGAGGGACATGATTGTATATTGTATGCACAAGCCTTTCCATAATACAGAGCAAAATTTATTCAAACAGGAGACAAGCATCTTCATCTTACAATATTGTTTCTGACTAGTTTACTGAACTAGTGTGTAATATCATATGTCCATGTAAAATTCCAAAAAAAAAAAAACAATATGGAGTATTAATGAAGTTGAGATAGGGATGGATACGAGTTTTGTGTCAGGGCATAGAAGGTGCAGCAGGGTAAATCCTAGAAATATGGCGGTGTTGTCCATATATACATGCATAAGCACACATTAAAGGATGGCATGGCATATCTGAAAAGGCATGTATAAGGATGCCTCTAAATACATATCCATGTACGTCAATTATTAATGGAAAAGATGGAAAATTTCGTACATATATGAAATCAAATGTGATGCATGCATCAGAAGGCTATTTTTCCTTACATAAACTAGATGAGATGATTTTCTTATAGGAAAAACGTCGATAGCAAGCACCCAACAAATGAATTAATAGTGCAGGTGTGCTTATGAATAGTGCAAGCATAGGTGCAACAAGAAGATGGAAGCATCCACGTGATGCTTAGAGTTCAGAAGCCAAGGAAGCCAACTGTAAATTGTAAAAAAAAAAAAAACAAAAGATACTTTGAATCAATTGTTCTATTTTCTTGTGTGCGTGTGGGGAAGACAAAGACATAGTGTTGTTGTTTCGATTGTCCCTTTTAGTGCAGAAACATAATCAAATTCCCAGTTGACTTTGGAATATCAGCCACTTCCTTCTGTCTACATAAAAAAGGATTCTTTCTTTCCACTGTATTACTTCGTAGTCCGATAGTTTGCACCATAAACAATAAGGAAGCTTCCATTTTACTTTTGTGAATAGCACATAAAGAGCGCAGCATTTGTTATGGTGCCCGGCATCAATATATACCTATCTTTATAATTTTATTTAGAGTGTAAAGACAAAACTTCTTTCAAGCACTCCTGCATTGTGCCAAGGAATGTGGAAACCGTCTTATGGATGTATGAGGACAAGATGAAGTAAACTACTAAGGGAGCAATTGCTGTTACAATCCTTCTCTCGTGGTTTTCAGTAATAGAGAAGTACCTGACTTATAGATGAACTATCAATGCTACCTCTCGATCGAGACATGCCAATTTGATCCAAATCCAATTTAACTTATATTCGGTTACTCCATGAATTATCAAATTGCACATACGCTAAATAATATATATATGTATATATGCTACAACTTTGATCCCTTGGGTTTTATTTGACTTGTGAAGTGGACGGTAGTAGCCTAATGTTGCTCGGGAGTATCGATCTTCCTACCAGAAAGGCCAAGGATATGGTTGGGATCAGTGATTAAGAACAATTCATTCGTCACGGACAGAATTCTGCAAATATATTTCTTGTCAGAGGGCAGCAAATATATAGTGTAGTAGCTGCTGTTCTTCGTCTTGGAAGTATTAATTGACTTTGCCAGCGGAAGGGGATAGATCCTTTTGTAATTAAGGATGAGAAATTACAGGTTCTTAGATTCTTCTGTATTTAAGGATGAGAAGATTGTAGCTTCATCCCATATATATATATATATATATATATATATATGTGGTTGCTCAGCTTCTGATGTAAAATTTCAGTATCGATTTTTGGCTTTTATATATTTAACCACATTATTTTTCCGGTGATCCAACATATTTTTTATAGCAATTCCTTTGGTATTACTTGGTTAAAGGTGTGGTGTTGGAGATATATGGAATCGTGCTCTAGCTAAATGCATACAGGTGACCCCAGAGGAAGTTGTTGCAAGATTTCTTGGTGCTGCTTCTGTTCTTCTTATCAACAAATTCTTGGATGTTTTCAAGTTGGAACAGGAGCAGTACGCAAAATAAACTGAACAGACCCATACTGAATTTGTTCATGGACTTGATATACAAAGCAATTTGTTTCCTTAACCGCTTTATATGTTTTTTCCCTCAGGCAAGAGCAGATGTGTTGAAGAGGTGGTGGTATGGTGGGAAAGAGAAATAGTATTCAGAGGCTACTCTTCATGCTCTTTTCGACGAATACGTGACACCTATAAAAGCACGACTAGAGCGTTGTGGGTTCATTTTTTACCACCCACCTACACTCACGAGTGCTGGTGCGACGATCGTGTGCTGCCAACGTCCATACTACTGACGCTCAAACTGTTAAGGTACGCCCTCCTGCTGACTCCAGGTGGTCGGGTGCTTTCGTTTGTGTCGAACGATTAGTGCGTTCGTGCTGGGGGGGGGGGGTGTTGGGTGGGTGCTCGGGGTTGTGGGAGCGGGAGGGTGGGTGGTTGCCGGGTGGTATGTGCTGTGTGCTTTTCCTGGTTTGTATTGTGTGCAGCAAGGTGTGGGTGCAGTAGCGACCGATGATGCAAGGGGGGCTTGGAGGGTGTGTGTGTCCTGGTGGGTGCGCAGGTGGTTTGTGCGGATGTTACCTGTTATGCTACCTTGACATCTGCATTGGCTACTTTCCCTCTTCCTGGAAAGAGAGGAGGTTACCGGAAGGGGGGTTAAAGAAGAGGGGGAGAAATTGGGTGTGGCATTGGTGTGGTATGTGTATGCTGGCTGATTTAATTGAAGAACTTGTTGGAATGCTTCACAATGAAGATAAAATGGGCGTAGAAAATGGTGGATGAATTCGATGGCCCAATTTATTGTAAATGTAGATGCGTTGCACAAATCGACATGGGGGAGAGGAGCGGACTTGGTACCAACTGTAAATCACATCCAATGACCAGAATGCAACTTGCTTGCCCAAACATAGCGACGTTATTACGCGCATAACTAATACTCGAATCTTCACGAATAATTTCTAACAAATAATAAATATAGAATAAAGCAGTACTTTGTGATTCCAACATATATCACTGTTAAGACCCGTGACATAAAAGCACTTTAAAACATCTGGGAGTTGGTCCAAACGTCTGATCAGACGTCTGGACGTCTTTCCAGACGTCTGGAAATTAATTTTTGTGTGCGTACGATCACGAGTCTGCACGCATGTCGCGCGCAAACTGAAACCCGCCGCCCTCTTCTTTTTCTCTCCCCTCGCCTACCTGCAGATGCCTTTTCCCCACGCCTACAAATACTCCTCTCCCCTCTCCCTCGTTCACCACCCCACCGTCTTCTTCCCCTAGCGCGAGAGAGAGAGTGAGAGTGAGCCGCAACTGCTGCCGGGTGCGGTGGTGGAGAGGAGAGGTGCAGCGAGAGGGAAGAGGAGAGAGCGTGTGTGTCGTGAGGGAGAGAGAGCTCGCCAGAGCAGTTTGAGGACGGTCGGCGTGTGCACGGAGGAGCGTTGTGCTGGGGAGGGTCTCCCCTAGTGCTGCTGCAGCTCGGGCAGCGGGCGGACGAGCCCGGCGCAGCCGCGCGCAGCGGGAAGAAGACGAGGAGGTTCTGATTCTGGAAACTTTTCCCAGAATCAAACATCTGGACCTATATCCAGACAACGCGAGAGATGTCTGGAGGAAGCTCCAGACAATTGAGAGGTACATATTTTCCTCCTTTGCTTGCTTTTGCGGATACGACCATACAGGTCGTTCTGCCGAAGCTTTGTCGCATGCCTTGCCAAGGGAATTTTGCATACATGTGCAGGTTTCGCTTCGAGAAGGCACGGGACACGCCCTCCCACGCAATTCAGACGTCTAGGCGAGTCACCAGACAGCGGGGAGCGTCTCCAGACGTCCGGAGAGGTGGTTGGACGCCTGGAACTGGGTCCAGACGGTTCAACAGGATCCCTAGACGTCTGAGGAGCAACGCAGAGTGAGGTATGATTTTGCGTTCCTTTTAAGACGTCTGGAAGATGTTCCAGACTTCTGATTTGAGTCAGAGTTGTCGTTTTTGACCCGTTTAGGGTCCGTTCGAGGTCCGATTCCTTCGTTTAAGATTCAGTTTGTCTTCGTACAAGTTCCTTTACTTGTTTGAAATACTTTTACCCTATTCTGAGTGATTCCTTGTGGTTGATCCTGTGTTAGGACCTCGTTCTGTTGCGAACTTGGGGGTTGCGGAGGCACTCAGACCTGCCGATTACATCCCCATTACTCCTGGTTTTGCGGGTAGAGTGGCTTTCCTTAGTTAATTACAACATTAATACATATCTGAAATAAATGATAGATCTTATGGTATGGCATGAATCCTAGGACCAGAGAAAAACTAGATTGAATGATAGATCCTAGGGTATGGCATGAATCATAGGACCTGAAAACTAGATTGAATGATAGATCCTATGGTGTGGCATGAATCCTATGAACAGAAAGACTGAAACGAATGTCTTGAATGCCGGAATTGCGGTCTTGGATAAGTAGATAGAATAATGATAATTGCCTGTAATTGGATAACAGCTACCCGTGAAATGTAGAGTACTGTTACTAGTAACTGCTACATGTAATTTCTGTTGTTTGGAAAATAAATTCAAGCTGCTTGTATATAAATTAGAAAAGAAAGATTAAATGTTGGGAACACGTGTTTTATGCCAATAAAACTGAAATGATGAAACCTAGTGTGGCTTGGCCTGAGAAATATGAGCACGAACCCTGCGGGGAATTAGGAGTAGAGCTCCTGGAAAATAAATATAATGGAACTAGGAAAGTGAATGGGGAAGTGAGCTGGCCCTTGAGTACGGAGTACCAAGGGGAGCGACTGTCCCCCTATTTAGTGCAGAGCGGAGCTAGCCGCCCTAGGGTTAGGACCCGAGGTTAAGACTGGCCACTTTGTACCGACTCGGTGGCTCTCGTGTACACAGTACCGGGGAGAGCTACTAGTGTAGGGAGAGAGCTAGCCACTGCACGGGGCCTGGAGTTCAGCTAGCCGTCCTACACCGACTTGTTAGGCCCACTGGGCAAACCAAGGTAGTCAGGCGAGGGTGCGCGGACTGTGGAGGTGCAAGACCCCTATTTGGTTACTGTGGAGGGGCTAGACTCCTGTTACTGAGAGGGCTCTACCCTATACTGGTTCCGTGCTGTGCTTTGGGCGCACTCGTTAACGGAAACGACTGACCGCGTGTTAGTAAGGGTTAGCTACCCGTACGTTTATTGCGCGTGCCGTAGTCACCGTTACATCTGTCAGCAACCTTGGGGTGGTTGACTGAGGGTAGGACCACCACGGAGGACTCTCCCGACTAGGAAAGCACCACATGCTACTTGTACCTTTCGGAAAAGACTGCAATCAAGATCGTTCCCACGAGGAACAATTGAGATCAAGAGAAAGACCTGAGAAATAAACCAAGAAAGAGTAAATAGATAAATAAAGGAAGAAATTAAAAACAACAACTACTTATCCACCTTTACTGTTTTTCTTAGCTGGCTGGTTACCACTCTACTCAGCATTTCGCTGACGCGTCATACTTGTCATTTTTTTTCAAGACCAGGTGTTGAGCAGCCAGAGCCTACGACTACGGAGGGTGCTGAGCCTAATAGAGCCCAGTAGTTGTACTTTTGTTGTACCCATTTTTCTGTAGTAGTAAGTATTTTGTTACACCTTTGTACTCTTTTATTGTAAACTTCATATTTCTGTACCTGTTTTTAATTCTCTACTGTTGTAGTGGTGTGTACTGTAGTAGTTCTTTCTTTACTGCTGTACTTTTGTTACTGTTAGTTACTTGCATAGTGAATGTGGTTTATTTTACTGCTTTTTGGTTACTTTCTCGTTGGACGACTGGGTCTTGGGATCAGTTGAGTCGGTCCGATTCTCGTGTCCTGTAGGGATTCGAAAACCGGGTCGTAACAAGATGGTATACGTATCTTTTGACATTTGTTTTAGGGTTTATTCTTTGAATATCGATTAGTATTGATGTCTTTTCTGTTCCATGTTCGCGTCTCCTTACTGGAGATGCCTCGACGAGGAGGTAGCGAGACAGGCCGTGGACACGGCCGAGGATGAGGTTGAAGGGGCAAGCGCGTTGAGCCCGATACCTCAGTGGACCAATCACTGCTCCCGGACATTCAGGTCCAGGACCTCGCCCAGCTGATATGGGATATCGTGCGAGAGGAGCTCCACCCGTCACCACGAGCGCCTCTCGCTGGGGCTGTGGAGGGGGAGTCCTTTGTGGAATAGCGAGATGGACATGGCGCTTGACGCAGGGGAGGGGGTGGCCCCCCACCGCCCCCACCTTCCTCCGACACTTCTGAGCACGAGGCCTCTTTATCGGGAGGTGTACTAGTGTCTCCCCTTCAGCACCACTACGAGCTTTCCAGACAGTTCCGGAAGTTGAAGCCCCCCTCTTTCAAGGGGGATGAAGACCCGATAGAGGCGGAGGACTGGCTTGAGCAGATCGAGAAGGTGTTTGACACCCTTTGCCCCCTATGGAGTGCCACGTGGCCTTTGCCACGTACCAATTGGAGAGCGCGGCACACAGGTGGTGGAGGACGGTCAGAGGTCAGGAGAGGGACGAGCCGACTTGGGACCAGTTCGTCACCCTATTCTGTGAGCAGTACTTTCGCCAGACATGGCAGGACCAGAGGAGCCGGGAGTTCCACACTCTCCGCCAAGGGACGATGACCGTGAGCGCGTACCGCACGCGTTTCCTAGAGCTGTCTCGTTTCGCAGCGACAGCTGTGACTACCAAGGAGGAGTGCCTTTGGAGGTTCATCGAGGGGCTCCAGCCTGCTATTCAGGGGTATGTCAAACCCCTGAAGCTGCCTATGTTCTCGAGGGTGGTGGAGGTAGCTATGACGTATGAAGAGACCAACCCGTCCGCACGTGACATTGACAGCGGGCGGAAGTGGCCCTACTAGCCAGACTTCTCATAGGACCGACGAGAGAGGAGGCACGTGGCGCCCGCAGGAGAGCCGTCACATTTTGCGAGGCCGTCAGTGGTCTTTGCGAGCCCCTGACAGGGACCAGCTACTAGCACCAGACCCCTGCCCAGCTGTCAGCAGGGGCCCACTAAGGGCAGGAGTCGAGTCCCCCTTTGCTACCAGTGTAGCCAGCCGGGCCACATCAGGAGGGACTGCCCGTCTAGGGCTAGAGGTCAGCAGATGCTTCTCGAGTCGAGCACTGGAGGGCAAGTAGGAGGCTGTGGTTTCCAGGCACGAGGAGGAGGACCGCAGTCACGGGGAGGGTACCAGTCAGCGGCTACCAGTCCGACTCAGAGTGTGGCTGCTTCGTCTGCACCTAGGGCTGAGGGGCGTATCAATGCCCTGACACACAAGGATGCCAGAGCTTCAGAATCAGTGGTGGCAGGTATGGTTTCAGTTTCCGGCATACTTGTTTGCACGCTTTTCAATTCCGGTGCCACGCACTCGTTTGTCGCTGCCAGTTTTGCGGTTAGTCTGGGGCAGGACTGTGTGTTGTTAGAGGATCCGTTTGTGATCAGAGGTCCAAGTGGTTAGCTGTTTGTAGCTGAGGAGGTGTACACGGGTTGTGAGGTCAGTGTTAGAGGACACAGCCTTCCCACTGACCGAATCATGATACAGATGGAGTACTTTGGCGTGATTCTGGGGATGGACTGGCTGTCCGCTTACCACGCCTTGGGGGATTGCTTTAAGAGGAAGATTGTCTTCTCCATACCGGAGTTGCCTTCTTTCGAGTTCCACGGGTAGCTAGTGGACGGAGGCTTCAGGTGCATTTCAACACTTTGGGCGGCGAGACTTTTGGGCCAGGGGTGTGTGGGCTTCCTAGCTTGTGTGGTGGCAAAGCCCAGCCCTGTGGCAGACTTCCAGAGTATCTCGGTGGTCAGAGAGTACCCTAACTTGTTCCCAGATGAGTTGCTAGGACTACCGCTCGAGCGTGAGATCGAGTTTGAGATCTCACTAGTACCGGGGACCAGTCCCATCTCTACAGCACTGTACAGGATGGCACCACTTGAGTTGCGAGAGCTCAAGTCTCAGTTGCAGGACCTTCTGGAGAAGGGCTTTGTGAGGCCCAGTGCATCTCCGTGGGGAGCCAAGGTATTGTTCGTGAAGAAGAAGGATGGTACCCTACGCCTTTGTGTGGACTACCGACAGATGAATAGGGTTACCATCAAGAACAGGTACCCGCTGCCGAGGATTGACAACTTGTTTGACCAGCTACGAGGTGCCACGGTATTCTCCAAGATAGACTTGAGGTTTGGGTACCACCAGTTGAGGATCAGGGAGGTAGACATCTCCAAGACGACTTTCCGCACCCAGTATAGACACTACGAGTTTTTGGTCATGCTGTTTGGGCTGACCAACGCCCCCGCTACCTTCATGGATTTGATGAACCGAGTGTTCAGACCGTACTTGGACCAGTTCGTGGTGGTATTCATTGATGATGTGCTCATCTACTCTCGAGATCAGGCGCAGCACGGACAGCACTTGCGGATGGTTTTGGACACATTGAGATGACGTAGGTTGTACGCCAAATACAGCAAGTGCGAGTTCTGGTTGAGGGAGGTGACCTTCTTGGGTCATGTGATCTTCGGGGATGGCTTGGTTGTGGACCCAGCCAAGGTTGAGGTAGTGCTCAGGTGGGAGAGACCACGTACTGTTACTGAGATCCGCAGTTTCTTGGGACTAGCAGGCTACTACAGGCGGTTTATTAGGGGCTTCTCGCAGATTGCACGTCCTATGACACAGCTGACCCGGAAGAACGTGCCCTTTACTTGGACAGACGCTTGTGAGGCGTGTTTTCAGGAGCTGAAGGAGAGGCTGACTTCGGCTCCCGTGCACACCATCCCAGACAGTAGTGGCGGGTTCGTTGTGTACACGGATGCCTCTTTGTAGGGGTTAGGGGGTGTGCTCATGCAGAGGGGTCACGTTGTCGCTTACGCTACACGGCAACTGAAGCCCCATGAGCATAGCTACCCCACCCACGACCTAGAGCTGGCAGCTGCCGTCTTCGCGCTGAAGACTTGGAGGCACTACTTGTACGGTGAGACCTTTGAGATTTTCACAGATCATAAGAGCCTCAGATACTTATTTGATCAGAAGGAGCTCAACATGAGACAGAAACGTTGGTTGGAGCTCCTGAAGGACTATGACTGCAGCATTTCCTACCACCCGAGAAAGGCCAGCGTGGTGGCTGACACCTTGAGCCGGAAGGCGCCCGCTCACTTGGCCAGTTTACAGGCGTAGAGTTGGAGCCTCATGGAGGAGATGGCCAGTTGGCGACTCCTAGAGTTATAGGGGCACTGTGGGGCAGTGACTGTGACACGACAGACGAGGCCAGAGCTGATAGACTGCATCATCACTGGACAGATGACCGACCCGTACTTACAGTCATTACGTGACAGGGTACTGTGAAGAGACCCTGGGGACTTCTCCTTTACAGACGAGGTACTACGCATGAGGGGACGTTTGTGCATTCCCAGGGACGAGGAGTTGTTGAGACAGCTCCTGACTGAAGCATACGGTTCCAGGTTCACCATACATCCCGGAAACACAAAGATGTACCATGATTTGAGATGCGAATTTTGGTGGAGAGGAATGAAGCGGGATGTAGGTGAATTCGTACAGCAGTGTTTAGTGTGCCAGCAGGTGAAGGCCGAGCATCAGAGGCCTGCAAGGCCGTTGCAGCCACTTCCAGTGCCAGAGTGGAAGTGGGAGAGCATTACCATGAACTTGGTGGTGGGCTTGCCCCGTTACCCAGCGAGGACACGACGCAGTCTGGGTGATCGTTGACAGATTAACGAAGACGGCATGTTTCTTGCCGATCCGAGTCACCTTGGGACCAGCACAGTTGGCAGAGAGGTATATCCGCGATGTGGTACGTCTACATGGAGTTACGCGGGAGATCGTATCCGATCGGGATACCCATTTTACGTCCTAGTTTTGGGCTGAGTTCCAACAGGCCTTGGGGACACGATTGAGGTTCTGTACAGCATACCACCCCCAGACGGACGGACAGTTTGAGCGCACGATACAGACACTAGAGGACCTTTTGCGTGCTTATGTACTAGACTGGAGGGGCTCTTGGGAGGAACACTTGACCCTGGCAGAGTTTGCATATAATAACAGTTATCACTCGAGCATCGGCATGGCACCCTACGAGGCTCTGTACGGACGGAGGTGTACGACACCCTTGAGTTGGGTTGAGGTGGGGACCAAGTGGGAGGTTGGCCTCAGGCTGATCCGGTAGAGTCAGGAGGTGATCAAGCAGATTCACAAGCGACTCCATACTGTCAAGAGCAAACAGAAGAGCTATGCAGATCGGAAACGCAGAGAGGTGCAGTTTGAGGTTGGGGACCACGTCTTTCTTCGCGTTTCACCCATGAAGGGCCTACAGTGGTTTGGGGTGAGAGGGAAGCTCGCACTGAGGTTCGTGGGATCCTTTGAGGTCCTGGAGCGAGTTGGACCCGTTGCTTACAAGCTTGCCCTTCCTCCCTAGCTTTCTGGTGTGCACGACGTGTTCCACGTGTCCAACCTCAAGAAGTACGTCACCAATCCCAGCCACGTTCTGAGCCACGAGAGCATCGAGGTGGGTGACGACCTGACCTTCCCTGAGCGGCCAGTACAGATTTTAGACAAAGCCGTCCGGAGTTTGAGACGGAAGCAAGTACCCCAGGTGAAGGTCTTGTGGAGGAGCTAGCGGTACGCGGAGGCTACCTGGGAGCCTGAGGCGGCGATGTGGGAGCGGTACCCGGAGCTCTTTGAGGGTATGTCATTTCGAACCGACTTCGGTCCTCTTTGAGTTTGTTATGCGTATATTGTTCTTTTTCTGCACCCTAGTTAGCGTAAGTTTCGGAGACGAAGCTTCCTTTGAGTTTGTTATGTTGTTAAGACTCGTGACATCAAAGCACATTAAGACGTCTGGGAGTTGGTCCAGACGTCTGAAAATTAATTTTTGCGTGCGTACGATCACGAGTCTACGTGCGTGCCGCTCGCAGACTGAAACCCGCCACCCTCTTCTTTTTCTCTCCCCTCGTCGACCTGCAAACGCCTTTTCCCCACGCCTACAAATACTCCTCTCCCCTCTCCCTCGTTCACCACCCCACCATCTTCTCCTTCCCCCAATGCTAGAGCGAGAGTGAGAGCGAGCCGCAGCTGCTGCCGGGTGCGGTGGCAGAGAGGAGAGGTGCAGCGAAAGGGAAGAGGAGAGAGCGTGCGTGTCGTGAGGGAGAGAGAGCTCGCCGGAGCAGTTCGAGGCCGGCCGACGTGTGCGCGGAGGAGCGTTATGCTGGGGAGAGTCTCCCCCGGTGCTGCTGCAGCTCAGGCATCGGGCGGATGAGCATGGTGCGGCCGCATGCAGCGGGAAGAAGACAAGGAGGTTCTGATTCTGGGAATTTTTCTCAGAATCAGACGTCTGGACCTATATCCAGACGACTAAGAGGTACGTATTTTCCTCCTTTGCTTGCTTTTGCGGATACGGCCATACAGGTCGTTTCGCCGAAGCTTTGTCGCGTGCCTTGCCGAGGGAATTTTGCGTACGCGTGCAGGTTTCAATTTGGGAAGGTGCGGGACATGCCCTCCCAAGCGATTCAGACGTCTGGGCGAGTCAACAGACGGCGGGGAGCGTCTCCAGACGTTCGGAGAGGTGGTCGGACGTCTGGAACTGGATCCAGACGATTCAACAGGATCCCTGGATGTCTGAGGAGCAACGCAAAGTGAGGTATGATTTTGGGTTCCTTCTAATACACCTGGAAGATGTTCCAGACATCTGATTTGAGTCAGAGTTGTTGTTTTTGACCCGTTTGGGGTCCGTTCGAGGTCTGATTCCCTCGTTTAAGATTATGTTTGTCTTCGTACAAGTTCCTTTACTTGTTTGAAATACTTTTACCCTATTCTGAGTGGTTCCTTGTGGTTGATCCTCGTGTTAGGACCTCGTTCTGTTGTGGACTTGGAGGTTGTGGAGGCACGAGGACCTGCCGATCATGTCCCCATTACTCCCGATTTTGCAGGTAGAGTGGCTTTCCTTAGTTAATTACAACATTAATGCATATCTGAAATAAATGATAGATACTAGGGTATGGCATGCATCCTAGGACTAGAGAAAAACTAGATTGAATGATAGATCCTAGGGTATGGCATAATCCTAGGACCTGAAAACTAGATTGAATGATAGATCTTAGGGTGTGGCATGAATCCTAGGAATAGAAACACTGAAACGAATGTCTTGAATGCCGGAATTGCAGTCTTGGATAAGTAGATAGAATAATGATAATTGCCTGTAATTGGATAACAGCTACCTGTGAAATGTAGAGTACTATTGCTAGTAACTGCTACATGTAATTCCTGTTGTTTGGAAAATAAATTCGAGCTGCTTGTATATAAATTGGAAAAGAAAGATTAAATGTTGGAAACACGTGCTATATGCGAATAAAAATGAAATAATGAAACCTAGTGTGGCTTGGCCTGAGAGATATGAGCACGAACCCTGCGAGGAATTAGGAGTAGAGCTCCTGAAAAATAAATAGAATGGAACTGGGAAAGTGAATGGGGAAGTGAGCTGGCCCTTGAGTACGGAGTACCAAGGGGAGCGACTGTCCCCCTGTTTAGTGTAGAGCAGAGCTAGCCGCCCTAGGGTTGGGACCCAGGGTTAGGACTGGCCACTTTGTACCGACTCGGTGGCCCTCGCGTACACCGTACCGGGGAGAGCTACTAGTGTAGGGAGAGAGCTAGCCACCCCACGGGGCCTGGGGTTCAACTAGCCATCCTACACCGACTTGTTAGGCCCACTCGGCAAACCAGGGTAGTCAAGCGAGGGTGCACGGACTGTGGAGGGGCAAGACCCCTGTTTGATTACTGTGGAGGGGCTAGACCCCTGTTACTGAGAGGGCTCTGCCCTATACTGGTTCCGTGCTGTGCTTTGGGCGCACCTGTTAACGGAAATGACTGACCGCGTGTCAGTGCGGGGTAGCTACCCATGCGTTTATCGCGCGTGCTGTAGTCACCGTTACGTCTGTCAGCGACCTTGGGGTGGTTGACTAAGGGTAGGACCACCACGGGAGACTCTTCCGGCCAGGAGAGCACCACGTGCTACTTCTACTTTTCGGAAAAGACTGCAATCAAGATCGTTCCCACTAGGAACATTCAAGATCAAGAGAAAGACCTGAGAAATAAACTAAGAAAGAGTAAATAGATAAATAAAGGATGAAATTAAAACCAACAACTGCTTGTCCACCTTTACTGTTTTTCTTAGCTGGCTGGTTGCCACTCTACTCAACGTTTCGCTGACGTATCATATTTGTCATTTTTTTTTCAGGACTAGGTGTTGAGCAGCCAGAGCCTACGGCTGCGGAGGGTGCTGGACCTAGTAGAGCCCAGTAGTTGTACTTTTGTTGTACCCATTTTTCTGTAGTAGTAAGTATTCTGTTACACCTTTGTACTCTTTTATTGTAAACTTCATATTTCTGTACCTGTTTTTAATTCTCTACTGTTGTGGTGGTGTGTACTGTAGTAGTTCTTTCTTTACTGATGTACTTTTGTTACTGTTAGTTACTTGCATGGTGAATGTGGTTTATTTTACTATTTTTTTGTTACTTTCTCGCTGGACGACTGGGTCTTGGGATCAATCGAGTCGGTCCAATTCTCGTGTCCTATAGGAATTCAGGAACCGGGTCGTAACAATCACCATATGGGCTAAAGCAATTCTTTCATATGAAGCTTTGGGTCATCGACAACTGCGATTGTGAGAGCTCGTCTACTTCCTTAATTGCCAACCAACTCGATGCTGTGGAGAGGGAAAGAAACAAACTTGAAGGGGACATTCAAGATCTCACAACCACCCTTACCACCAACGAGGCAATCATTGAAGACATTAAGGATGAGAAGGACTTTCAAAGGAAGATACAGGAGGTCCTAAATTTCTATCATGATGGAAGCTCCGGGCTTCAGGCTTAAACGCAAATGCTTATGATAATAGACTTCTATATATTTGTATTTTGCCATGTTTTATGTTCCTTTCTGTCCTTGGTAGACTAATTAGTGTTTTATAGTACTTGAAGAAATTATGTATTAAATGGAAATATTTCATGACTTGTAAGGTGTTATATTTTGTAAGTTTTATTAATGCATGATTACCGATTTCTCTAGTCTGTATGCCCTTAATATATCAAATCCTAACTAATAATTCCACTGCATCTATAAGCACTGTTCAAACCGCCGTTTCCCAATGTGAGACCATGCCTGCACCCTCTCCCTGTCCTATCAGTGCAGTCTTCATCACTAATTCACACAATTGGTACACGTGACAATCAAGATGACATTGCTTCTCTGCAGGCACTCGATGAGAGTGAAGAACGTTACTCTCTCATTTCTCACCGACATAGCTCCATCCACAACTCTCCGCAAAAGAGGATTGCTTAGGTTTTTCTTGAAGAGTGTTGCACCGACCGATACAGCGGCATCGACCGACGAATCGACTGCACCCACCGGAACCATGGATGACCATCAGTGGATACAGTATAGGTACATAACATTTTCTTGTAAAAATCGATAAACACTTACCATATTCACTTCTTTGCCTTCCATTTTTATTTCAAAGAGTAAAGCATATATGTTGCCTTATGTGAAGAATAAGTTAAGATTTTCTATCCTAATATCATCAACTACATTGGTGGGTGCGCAGGTGGTTTGTGCGTGTGTGCAGGTGTTATGTCCTTCATACATACATGCAAATGTCCTTCATATTTATGACCTTCTTTATATCTACAAGCAAAGCACTCAAATTCTATTGTTAAATTTTGGCACAGCACCACACTTACATATGAGAAACATTTTAACAGTATAACTCCACCATAGAAGGGAAAGCATTTAGTTATAAATTTCTAGGAATATTAAGGGAAAGCATTTACTTATAAATTCCTAAGAATATTAACTGCATCATTGGGCACACATCAGCTTCTTATACTCAGCATCCAGTGCAAACTTCTTTATACTAACAATACATGATCCATAAATAACTACTTCATCACCATTACTAATAATACATGAGCCATAAAAATTTTCTTATGAAATTCTGTACATTAATTGTTTAGCAACGTTGCAGTGAATAGGATCTCCATGTGTCGAGGCAAGCACGGAAGTCATATAAGTCATATGGAATCTAAATTGAAGTACTAAATTTGTACACAAATAATGGTGCCCTCTATGAACATAGGCAGAGGCGTAGACGGAGACCTATACCACCTAAACCAATGTAATAACCAACTCTACCATCTAAATTACTTGCTTCCAATTTATAGTATGGGAAAGTAATGCATATTCAATATTATCAATGGCTCCGATAGCAACAATAGCTCCCCTTCAGAGAGGTACCTTGAAACAATTAGCCCATCAAGGTACAAACAAAGAACACAGAAACATTCAATCTGCATAAACACATATACAACCTAGAATTATTCACATCAACCTCAATATTCTTACAGTGAATATGGTAGGATGTATGATCATAGAATACAGTTCTCACCGGCTGACTACAACCCATACCAATTTACACCAAGGTGATACTACAAATGCAATAATTTCTACCACCAAATGTTATATTATGAGAATTAACTTCTACCATCATTTGATAAATTCCAGGAGGAGTCCAAGATTGAACACAACACCGAACAACAATGTGAATGTAAGGACACCATCAACCTACACTCCTCCAAGGACCAGGAAAAGGGGCATCACACCAAGAAGGAACCAACAATTACCTAACCGTCCAGCGACAGCACCAAGGCAATGACAAGATAGGTAACGAAGCAAGAAAGAAAATCACATACAAATGAGGTTTAAGAAGACATCATCTTAAAAAAAAATTGCTAACAAGAATATTGGTTCAATTTGTACACAATGAAACAGGGGCAATGGACAGATATTCAATTGCAGGGCAACCATAAAGGATTTCATCTTGCTATACAATAGGTGCTCGGACAAAGTCAAGATCAAGTTCAAGAACACACCATTTGGATACCTGCAAGGTTGTGACTTCCCACTCAAAGATATCAAATTCGTTGCACAACTGATTAGCACATACGACATAGATTCAAGGGACTTCTTCCTGTGTGGGAGAATGTCCCATTCACTGAAGAACATATATAAAAAATAACGGGTCTACGAATACACGACCAATAGATAGATCTTCGAGGGAAAAAATAGGTATAAGTCATCGATTCAGAGATAAATACTTCCCAGGTGGAGGGACTCCAAATGTATCAAAAGCAAGATCCGCGCTGTTTGACCTGCAAATGGTCGGACCTAACCATCGTGTCAATGATCAGATTAGGCTGTTGTTCCTGCTATTGTGTGCAAACTTCCTGTTGGCACATGGCACACATGTAATTTATTCGAAATTATTTGTGTACATCATGGATATAAACGACCTAAGCAGATACACATGGGCCTCAGTAGTTTACCAAGTGCTTCGCGATGGTTTGACGAAAATGGCACAGAAGATGTACTCATTAAGAGATGGCAGGGGCTTGGGATACCTTAAAGGTTGCACACCACTATTGACGGTAAATATTCATCGATAGAGAAGTCAAATAAAATAATTTCCAAATATTTCTCACTATCATGTTTAGCAATTATCAGGTATGGGCCCACGAGGTACTGAACATAGCTGAACCATAGAACCCACATGCATGTCCAATTATGGCAAGGTGGGACTACACAAAACTAGTGTCAAGAATTTTAAGAGAGAAGGGACTGGACCTAGACAACCTATCACCCCTCTACCTTCGACACAATCCATTCAGACTTCACAATCGAGGCACTGCAACCAACCAAGACCAACATACTCCAACAATGCCTCGACCAACACCAAATAGACCAAAATCTACCAGAAAATCCTTATCGGTCATTCAACCATCGCCACTTGACCGACAGCCTATTGATGTGTATACATCTAATTGGCCTAAAATGTTTATTTATGCATGTTCCTAATGTCATAGAAGCATCATGTATTATAAATATTGCATAACATGCATCATCATGCATTTAGGTTAATTTGTATAAATCCCTTTTTGTGGCTAGGGGACAAGGTGATATTTATCTGAGCCTCTGATTGAAGATCCAATCGTACGGATTTGATCAGGGCAACGATCAGAGTCCAACGCCTCCAACATTGCCCCGATCAGATTTCCGTCGCATCAGATGCAATCCGAGGAAAATCAGAGGCTAAGGGGCAAGGTGGTGAAAATTCAAACTTCAGATGATAAATTCAATCGCACAGATGGGTTCGAATCGACGATCATAGCCCAACGGCGTGAAAATCGACCTGATCCGACATCCGTGGCACTATCTACAAGCATTTGGAAATGGACGGCCTAGATGGCACCACGTGGTGCCATCCAAGTCACCCACGGTCATCGCAACCTCCTCCTTCATCAACTCTTTGATTAATCTCCACTGTTGGATCAACATCCAACGGTGGAGAGTGCCCACGGGTAAAATCAAGTTTTCGACCATCCGCGTTCAAAGTGCTGTGATTGATAAATGCCAGTTTATCATCATTCTTATGCATTAAAACAAACTTAGCTCTTAGGATTTTGCCCCGCAAATGGATTTTTGGGCTGCATTTAGACATCAATTAGGGTAGGCGTGCATTGCAATTTTTATTATCTTTTTAATGTATTTTTATGAGTGTTAGGGATATACAGATTGCCAGATCATTAGAACTCTAGCACTCAGGAAGGCAACTGGTGAAGGAGAAGCTCTCACCAGTTGAAACTCAGCTTGATCTAGCTCACCATAGCTGGAATCCAGCTCACCTGAACTAGTGTTAACTCATCCTAGCTCCATTCAGCTCATCTCAGCTGAATGGCGGCTCAAGAGAGCTCATATTATCTTACCCTAACTCAGGTCAGCTCAGATCCAACTCAACTTAGCTGAGTCTAGCTCATCTCAGCTCCCATTAGTCCACAGGGAGCTCTAGCTAGCTCAGCTGAGTTGACTAGAGTTCACCTCAGCTCAAGCCCAGCTACATCCAGCCAGCTAAAGATGACTTCATTTCATCTTAGGAAGCTCAAGTCCAGCTCCTGGGGATTCAGCTTAGCTCAACTCAGTTGAGCTAAGCTACCTTAGCTGCCTTAATCAGCTTGATCCTCCCCGGGAGCACCAGACCCAACTCACCTCAGCTCCTTATGGTAGAAGCCAACTTACTTTAGCTGGGCTTAGCAGCTAGCAAAGAACTAGCAAGCTAAGCCAAGTAGAGTAGCTCCATGCCACCCTCTACTCTCACTGTCCAGATCCCCGGATTCATTCTTCTTCTAGGGATTTTCTTCTTCTTCCTCCGAGCTCGAGTCGTCCCAAGTTGCTTGGAACGCCTTCTTCTTATACTTCTCCTCCTTCTTCTTCTCCTTCTTGAGAAGAGGGCACTCAGGTCAAAGATGACCCTTTTCGTTGCAGTGGTAGCAATGTCTCGGGCTATCTTTTTCCCTTTCCTTATTTTCTTTCTTTGATTCCCTACAAAACCAAGAAAACCTTTTAAGTAAAAATTTAAAATCTTCGTCATCAGAACTTACCTTGCTATCCGACGCAGCTCTGAATGCGAAGGTCTTCTTCAATTTTGGCTCCAGTGTATCGTTCTTCTACTTCAACTTTGTCTCATAGGCCATTAGATTGCCTAGGAGATCCTCTATGTTGAGCTCCACCTCGTTTGCCTCCTCGATGGTGGTAACCTTCTGCTCCCATTCCAGTCCAAGGGAACGAAGAAGCTTCCCTTGAAGCTCCCCCTTGATGAAGGTCTTTCCTAATGCCTTAAGATTGTTCACTATGAGAGTGAACCTAGTGTTCATCTCACTTAAAGATTCATTAGTCTTCATAGAAAAGGATTCAAATTCTTAAGTTGAGTTTAGAAGACTTTACCTTGGAGGTACCCTCGTGAGTTACCTCAAGTGTGTGCCAAATCTCGTATGCGATGGCGCACTGCAAGATTCAGTTGAATTCTTCTGGGCTCAATGCGCAATACAATACGTTCAAGTTTTTGCATTGAGAGAGAGCTCACGAATTTGTTGTTGCGAGTAGCCTCCCGAGGGTTTCTCTGGGATGTCAAATGGCACCTTGCATCTGGCCCAAATCGTGAAGTCATTGGCTCAAAGCCATGTCTTCATTCGCAGCTTCCAGTAGGGGTAGTTGCTCATGTCGAAGAAAGGCAGACGGGTTGTAAATTGCCCCTCGGAAATCCTGATAGCGGAACTGCTCCCCTCCATGATCTTCTTGCAATTTGTTACGCTAAATACGCAAGAACCTGCTCTAATATAAATTGAAAATTCCTTACAGGAGGGGGTAAGATATGCGTAAAATGCGGAATTATGTAAACAATTTCACAAAAAGCACAATCACACATTAGGCATAAAAATTTTTAGGTAGAAACCCAAACCAGGTAAAAACCACCACCTGTTACGAACGCGCTTTCAAGACGCCTTTTTAAGACGTCTAGGAGGTGGCCCAGACGTCTAACCAGACGTCTGGAACCCCTTCCAGACGTCTGGGATTTAATTTCTACGCCACGCACAATTGCTCTGCGCGCCTACGCACGCAGACCTGCGAACGCCTCTTTTTCCCTCTCTCCTCCTGCAGGCGCAGACTGCACTCTCTCTCTCTCCCTGCGCGGCCATATAAGGCCCTCGCCCTCTCCCTCACTCTCATCTCTCCACTTCCTTCTTCTTCTTCCAGCCGGTGCGAGAGTGCGAGCGCGAGCGAGCGGCGGCAGCGGCAGCCGCGGCGAGTTGCGGGAGGAGGTGTTGCGCGAGGGAGGAGACGCCCGACCGTGAGGGCTCGAGCTTGCTGGGGCAGCTAGAGCCGGCCGGCGAGGGAGCCGCGGGCGTGGAGCGTCGCGGGAGAGCTACTGCAGCTCGAGCAGCAGGAGGATGAGGCGCGGCGCGGCCGCGCGTCGCGGGCGGAGAGCAAGTCGAGCTCTGATTCTGGAAATTTTTCCAGAATCAGACGTCTAGGCTTCCAACCAGACGACGGTGAAGACGTCTGGAGGACTGTCCAGACGTCTGGCAAGTGAGTTATTTTCGTCCTTCTTCCTTTTCTGCGACCGTTCGTACTGAGCACGAGGAGTGGGTACATGCAGGTTCTAAGATTCGCCATCCAACGCGAATCAGACGTCTGGCTACAGTGCCAGACGACGGGAAGGACTTCCAGACGTCCGGGGTGACCATCGGACGTCTGGGAACTAGGCCAGACGCCCCCGCAGGCTTCTGGATGTCTGAGAGACTACGTAGAACAAACGTACCATCTGACCCACATTTTAAGACATCTGGAAGAGGTTCCAGACGTCTGATATTGGACTATTTCACCGTTTTTGACCCGTTTAGGGCCCGTTCGGAGTCCGTTTTCCGCATTTCGAGTTGCGTTCTTTTCAGAATAAAATCCTCTACCCGTCTACAGTAATTATATACTATTCTGAGAAACTCCTTGTTTTTGATCCTTGTGATAGGACCCCGTTCCATTGCAGTCTCAAGGGTTGCGGAGGCACGCGGGATTCCGACCACACCCCCAGTACTCCCGTTGTAGCTGGTAGAGTGGCTTTAGAAATTATTAACATAATTTGTTACAATTATGGAACAATTAATAGAACCTAGGGCATTTCATGAATCCTAGGAATGAGAAACCAGATTGAATGATAGATCCTAGGGTATTACATGAATCCTAGGGCCGGAAAACTAGATTGAATGATAGATCCTAGGGTATGGCATGAATCCTAGGGCTAGAAAACTAGTGAAATGAATATAGATATTGCAGTCTTGGAAACTGTGGAAAGGAAATAATAGCTGCCTATAAATTGATTTAACAGCTGCCTGTTATGAATAAATGAACATGATCGAGAATATGGGTTGTATGAACGTGAAATTGAAAGGGTGAAACCTGAATGTGCTGAGTTAAAAGAGCTGGAACCCTACGGGGAGTTAGGAGTAGAACTCCTAGAAAGAGAATGAAATGGAACTGAGAAGGAAAGATGTCGAGGTGTGTTGTCTCTTGGGTACGTAGTACCAGGGGAAGCACCTGTTACCTACTTAGTGCAGAGCGGAGCCAGCCGCCCCAGGGACCCAGGGTTAGGTCTAGCCACTTTGTACCGACTTTTTGGCCCTCGTGTACACAGTACCGAGGAGAGCTACTAGTGTAGAGCGAGTACTAGCTACCCCACGGGCCCCAGGGTTCTGCTAGCTCACCTACACCGACTTGTTAGGCCCACTGGGCGAACCAGGATAGTCAGGCGAGGGTGCGCGGACTGTGGAGGGGCAAGACCCCTATTTAGTTACTGTGGAGGGGTTGGACCCCTGTTACTGAGAGGGATCTGCCCTATACTGGTTCCGTGCTGTGCTTTGAGGCGCACCCGTTAACGGAAATGACTGACCGCGTGCCAGAGCGGGGTAGCTACCCGTGCGTTTACCGCGCGTGCCGTAGTCACCGTTACGTCTGTCAGTGACCTTGGGGTGGTTACTGAGAGTAGGATCACCACGGGGGACTCTCCCGACCAGGAGAGCACCACGTGTTACTTCAACTTTTCGGAAAAGACTGCAATCAAGATCGTTCCCACGAGGAACATTCGAGATCAAGTGAAGGATTTGAGAAATAGATAAATTGTGAAACAATAGAAAGATGTAAATAAAGGAAGAAAGAAAATAAAACAGCTACTGTACACTTTACTGCTTCTTTAGTTTTAGCTGCCACTCTACTCAGCGTTTCGCAGACGTTTTACACTCGTTACTTTTCAGGACCAGGTGTTGAGCAGCCAGGGTCAGCGGCTGCAGAGGACGCTGGGCCGAGTATGGTCCAGTAGACTTACCACAGTTCTTTTGTATCCCTTTTGTTCCACTATAGTGAGTAGTTCTTGTTACCCCCGCACTTTTCTTTACTTGTAGTTCATGTTATGTTATAAATGTTGTTCTACTGTTGTGGTGGTACATGCTGTAGTAGTTCTTTTTCTTACTGCTGTATTTTGTTACTGCTAGTTATATTTCATGTTGAATGTGGTTTATTTTACTGCTCTTTTGGTTACTTCCTCGTTGGACGACTAGGTCTTGGGATTAGTCGAGTTGATCCAGTTCTCGTGTCTCGTAGGGACTCGGGAATCGGGTCGTTACACCACCTAACCCTCTCGAGTTACGATTTTCTGATCGACAAAGTCGATTAAATCCACTATACGAGTCACTTAAACGAGGGTGACTCAACCTCAAGTACAACCACGCTACTTAATACCCGAGGGTAGCATACCTCAAAACCACCCCTCTTCACGAAGAGTATTTTATCCCTCGATGGAGACAGGAATTCGTAAAATGAATACCAAACCCAAAGAACAATAAAGAGTACAATAATCCTTTAGAGCCACAAATATTCAAACCTAGCTTCTATAGGAGTTAGGAAACTTTCCTTTGGTGGAAGTGCGTTGATGTGACAACGCGGATGCGTGAACCACGCGGTGGCATAACAACTCTCTCGTAACGCGGAGGGAGAGTGAGTGCACGAAAGCGATGAAGCTCTCTTGAAGTGGAACTAGGCTTTGAGGGCAAGAGCTTATTCTAGAGCGAAATGACACAATATGAGTGGAAATATTCTTGCAAGGTGTGTCTTGGTTTTTTTTTGCAAGGCAAGGGTCTTCCTCTATTTATAGAGGACCTAGGAAGGCTTTGGAAGGCCTTAGAAGGCTTCCATAGCCGTTGGGGTTGAACCCAAGGCAAGGTAGGCCATAATCAGAATCAATTATGATTTTGATAAGTTCATCAGACGTCTGGTCTAGGTATTAGACGTCTGGAAAACTTGCTTAATACGTCTGGGAACTAAGTCAGATGCCTGATTCTAGGTGGGTTTCCTTTCTGACTTGGTTCAGACCTAAACAGGAATCTAGTGTAAGGTCATCAGACGATGTACATGACATCTGAGACTATTTCTGGATGTCTGGAAACCTATTTTACAACGGGAATGGACTCCCAAGATATGTTAACGGCTAAAAAATCTGACAAAGGTGATTTTAGCTCACAACGAGACTCAACGATCACATATCAAACGTCTAGTGTCATCTATGGACGTCTGATATAAGCCTAACGGTTATATTCTTCAACGTTTACTATGTTTAGCCAACGTTCCACTAATTTGACGTCTAGCACAACATCAGGCATCTTCTAAAATGTCTAGACTAAGGTCTGGTCATCTGATTTCATCAGACATAACCTACTAAGTCCAGCCTAAGTTATTGGACATCTAAGTCAACAGTTAGACATCTTAAAAGTCACTATCAGATGTCTGATTAGGCTGTCAGAACCTTATTTTGGTTTTCTAAGTTCTCTACAGAAAACCTTAGTATCATAGGGTTGTGCAAGTGCTCCTAGGACTACTTTAAGGGTTCTTTGAGGCATTTTAACATAAGATCTAAGAAATAAAAAATAAAGTACAATGAAATAAGAAAGGAAATCTATCATATTCTTCATCTCCTTCCTTCTTCAAGCTTTTGCTCCTCGCGAAGCTCCTTCTCCTCTGTCAAGCTCTTCCAATCCGCCATGGGTGCGAGCTCGAACTCCATCTAAACACGTCTCCATTTGCAATTAACCTGGAATCTAAGACTTCAAATGCAAATGTTAAATAACACGTGTTTTGTTATCAACAAAATAAACGATCGTGGTGCTCTAACACCAATAACTCATCCTCCAAGTAGCCGTCGAGGAGGATTTTCTTATCTCTCTCTTTTTACCACTTTCTAGTGTAGATTTCCAGCTTTCTAGTTGTATTAAGTAAATATAATGGACATGTGATTATGAAATATTGATTCTCTCTCTATTTTTCTATTTCTTTGTATTATTCTATCTCTTTCTTCTATTATTTATTATTTAAGTAGAATAGCTTGCATAGATTAATTTCAACTAGCTAATCTACTTTGTGAAAAATAATTCTACACATGATTTTTAATCAAACATTCGCCTCCTTGTGTTCGATCCGAGACTCACCAGAGTTTCGGTTATAAATTTTATTTAATAGCGAATTTTTACGCAATTACAACGATGGGTTTTTAACTCAATCTTTTAGCATACGAAATGTCACCCATCACCTGTACTCCTCCAGTACAAGCACGCTAGCAAACCACCAAATTCACCAGCAACACCAACAGACAACACAAACACAGCAATGGTTCCAAACATTGAAACTCAAAACCTATTCGAGAAGATTGAGAAGCTGACCTCCCTAGTTGAAAAGAGGAACTAGTAAAACACAAGGTTGGCGAAAGACATGGAGCAATTGATGGGAAAATTTGACCATCTCCAAAACTCCAACCAGAAATGCAGGAATTTATTTTTTGCATTTGACAAAAGTGATTTTGTATTGCCTCTGCATCGCCATCACCCATACGAAGCTTCCGCAATTTCTGCAACTCATTACGACCATCCTCCTGTGTAAATGGAACATTTTTTATGATAACACCATCATTAGCCATAACTAACTTGAATTAGTTGAAATCAAGAGACAAATGCTCCTAAATGGTCGCCTGAGGATAGTAATTCCACGTAAATCCATTTTGAGAAGAAATCATTAAAATAGGGTGAATTCTGCAATTTTAACATCAAATCACAGATGCAGAGTAACCATGGGGTCACCCAGGGGTTAATTAAAGGTCAATTGATCATTAAAGTTCAAAAAGTGGGTTCACACAGACAAAAATGGGGTTTCACGTGTTTCAAGAACTGAACAATACAAAAAACTCTAATTTCATACCCACTTAAATTGAAGAGGTTTCGATCAGGATAAAATTCATCCAAATCTCCTAAAATTTATAGAAAAATATTCTAAGAGGATTGGTACCCTTGGTTTGATCATCTGAGCCTATTTTGACCTTGAATAGGGTTTCAGACGGGATTTTGTCCTAATTTGCACTTCTGCGCAAACTTCCCAATCAAACGTGGTTAAATTTGAAATCCAAGTCACCATTACATTCCTTGGATCCAAATTAGGCTAAGGCCAAAATTTGGGCTTAATCAGAGTTCATCTTGACCTAGTTTACAATCTAGTCCCTTAAAACACTATTTCTCTCACTTAAACCCTTAACTTTCAATTTTATTGCAAATGACTCCCTAACTTTATCATCTTCTTCACAATTTGGTCCCTACCACCATGTTTAGGTCTTAATAGACCTCAAATCCAAACCGCCAAGTATTAATAAGGGATTTCTCCTTGATTTGTCAATCAATTCCCTCCAATTTTGGAGGGAATGATCTTTAGGAGATTCCCCAACGATTGAACTCAATCCTAAGTCCTAATTAGCACCATAGAGCTCAGGAGAAGCTCTTGAAATCCGTAAGGAAACCCAAATTAGATCGCGATGAAATCGAGATAGATTTCCTTAATTAAGCTCGGTTCTGAGCTCTATATAAGCTCGGGGACCCCAAACCGTCCTCCCTAGCGAGGTTTGAGGCCAGAAACCCTTCTCCTTCACTGGCCTGCTCCGATCAAGCTACAACGAACTTCCCCATTCCTCCTTCGTCGCCCTTCCACATACAATAGGTAGAGGGAACTTCTTCCCCGAAGTCTTCCGTATCTAGTGCACATTAACTAGCGCTCTCTGACCCCTTCCTCCTCGCCATCTCTCCCACCAAAGCTTTCCCCTTCTCCAATGTTGGCCAATCATAGCCTACACCAAGTCTTCATTCCCTTCGTTCGTAGATAAGCTCTTCTTCCTTCTCTCCTTCTTTAGGTTAGAATCAACCCATTCCTAACTCAATTCAACCAACCAATCACCTTCTCCTCTTCCGTCTTCCCCAAGTCCGACGAGAGCTTCGGCGAGCTCGCACTAGCAACCTACACCTCTAACCTTTGAGTCATCTGGTCCACTACCTTCATCTCACTTCATAGAGCAAAAACCCCATGTTTATTGGATGCTACACTCACCTGCATTCCTCTCCGAACAAACCCATCACACTTCACCCTCACCTTCACCGACAGACCTCCACTAACCACTAAACACCACAAGAACACCGCCCTCACCTTCTCCGTACTCTGGCGATTCTCATAAACCTACTAATTGGGGCTTAGAGCCCATATTCATGCATTTCAGGGTTCACCGGAGATAACTTTGCAGTCGTCAAGAACCTTCACCGTCCGTCGCTATCTGATGACCTCCAACCTCAAGACAACATCCAGGTGCTGCGGACTAAAGCCACAAAGGCATCCAAGCCTTCAATTGATCATGACAGCAAACGTAGCAACTCTAATTTCATCTTCAATCCTCCACAGCTTTGCGCGAGAAGAGTAGGACGTTTAGTCCCACATTGGAGACACATACATACACAATAGCATATAAAGTATTTTCGTGTAGTAGCCTCTTCACCTCGACACTCAAGGACGAGTTCCCCGCTCACCTCTCTCCACTCCTCGCTCACCACCAAGCCTGGTGAGCCTGGTCCCCTACCCGGTATTGTACAAACTCGATTACTCGATCAAATACCCGATTCTGAGAAAGGAGAAAAAAATATGAGGAAGGTAGGGGAGGGTTTTGCTTCAGGATTCGTGCCTAGTGCCTTGGGATGTGTGCAAACACTTGGCCTCCCTGCACTTGGAACCCTTGTGCCTTGGCTGTGCATTGAACGGTTAAGTTGCCTGACCTTAAGGTCCGACGTCTGATTGAAGGTTCTGTGGGATTATTTGGGAGATATTGGCTTTGAATTTGACATGGCTATTTAAGTGGTTCTAGCCACTGTTGAAAATTTTGATTGGCTGATTACATTGGAATATGTGCTTAAATTGAGGATTTAAGTGGTGATTTAAATCACCATTTTTAAGGTTCTATTCTTCGTTTTATCCCATTGATTTTTGAGATACTATTGTTATAGTTGAATATCATTTTGAGTAAATTATTATTCATTAAATATCTCTTGTGTTTAATTGATTGTGCTTATTATTTCTAATTGGGATTAGTGTGTGAATTTCACGTTTGCTCCCTACGAACAACTTCGAACTCAATTCCTTATTTTCGATCACTTTATAAATTTTAAATGTTGTAAAGTGATTTTCATCCTATACTACGACACGACACATTCCTTAAACGATGACTGTCGCTCCTTAAACATTTTTCAATACCACCATACTTAGAAGCAAATGACAACATTGTCCTAGACAACCCAATATCACAAATATCGTTAAGATCAATTCTCCACTTCTTCCTAGCAGTAATTGATTTCCTTGTTCTCAGGTAACGAGTCAATGGAATATCAAGAAGATCATGATTATGTTCTGCATGCACTCCTGTAACAACATACGTGGTAGGTCTATACAACTTCACCGTCACTTTACATCCATAGTTCATCTTACTCGTCATCCTTTTCGAGTAGAAAGGGTCTGAGGGTCTCTTTGGTGCACAACCACCCCTCAAACAAGAAAGGCATGCTCTCAACAACAATGAACGATCAATACAATCATACTTAGACCACTTAATTTGAAATTCAAATCGAGACATATGGGCATATTTCTGACAATGCTCATATAACTTAAGGAATGAATCAAACTCCATGAATTTAATAATAGAACAAATCTTACTATCATGACCAATGGTGAAACTAGAAATACAATGACCTAAAACATTGCACACATTTATACCTTACTGCACATATGCATGCAAGAACATTGACGATATACATTAACAAACATATATATGTTACTTTAGACAATAAGCATATAACAACACAAGAGAGAATTTTTAAGATGGTACCTTGACCTTCATATAGCCCATTGGATTCTTCCTTTACAGCAAAATGACCTCCTTCATCCCCCACATTCATATCACAGAGGTTGCCTTCAACTTCCTTTACATTAATCTCTTCTTCCTTTACATCAAACTGCACTTCATGAACAATATTGTCATCGACAACATTTAAGGGCAAGACCGAGAGGCCACAATAGTCTGACAACTTCAAAGCATGATGCCTTTCGATGGTTCTTCTAGAAGAGCAAGCACCTCATCCACATTGACATCAACAAAATCTAATCATTAAAGGAGGAAAATGGCCACCAAAAGTTAAAAAACTTGTCAACGTTGACGTTCATTGACATCATACATCCGTGACCGATGAAGCTACATACCTTCATCGACATCAAAAAGCATATTAGAATCCACTTGAGAACCATTAAGAGTAATATTTAGGTCGACGTCCATGACAAGGAACGTAGGTGCAAGAAGGTATGCATGACTAATCAGGCGGAGCACACGGCATGACATCGATGAACTGAAAAAAGCAAACCTTCCCTAAGAGAGAAGGGGTTAGGAACGGAAGTTGGGGAAGGAATGGGTGCTTATACATAGGACCACACAACAAAATATAAGAACAAGAAAACCTACATCGATGAACTGAAAAAGCTCGAGGGTGTTGGTGCTTGTTGGGGTAGGGAAGGTGTTGCTGCAGGTTGGTACTTATTGGGGTCGAGAAGGTGTTGGTGCTTGTTAGGGTCAGGATTTGCATGTTTACTCGGGAAGGTGTAGGTGGTTCTACCTCAAACAAAAGGGGATAACCTTGGAGCAAAGACCCCAACCTCCATAAACTAAAAAGAAAAGACACCGAAGGGATACGTGGGTGCTACCGCCAAAATCGCTAGCAGAAGGGAAAGTGTACTGTACATAACAGAAGCAGCACCCATGTGCTTATCACGTTATAAGTACACATTGGAGCTTGTGCAATGGACATCGAGAAGGTGTAGGCATAGAAAACGTCGTTGAAAATGGCCCCACGTTACCAATTTATCAGTGGGAAAAGGAGACTACTTTTTCCATTACTACTAGATTTGATAGGTGTTTATACTTTTTTTTTTGCTGCCAAAATGTACCATTGTTTAAATAAATGTTTATAAACAATCAATTGTGTCCCTATCCACCATGTATGATAGTATTTCCTTCAAATCATGTCCAATAAGAGCCTGCCATCTATTTTCCATTGGTTTCTCATCTCATAATAATAATGTGTGCGCCTGTCAGGGCATATCTGAGCTAGTTGGGAAGGCTGACAAACTTGCAGCCAACCTCCACTGAAGTTTGAAGACATAGCCTACTTTATTTAGGAAGAGATGGTGTGCGGGAGCCCCTTGCGACGACCCGAGTCCCATCAACCGACAAGACCCGAGTCGCCGTGTGCTAACATTAACACAAATCGCCTACAAGATCGCAGTCATCCAACACATAATCATAAAATATAAATATAGCCAACAAACAATTCATATTGCAAAATTTTAACGAATACAAATTGAATACTAACCTAAAAATTTACCGTAATATATAAGTCCAAGGAGATGTACAATAAAAATCTCTTTGCGAACAACTAAATACACTTGAGTATGAAACCCAAAAATGCGTCAGTAAAAATTGAGTAGAGTAGAAACAACAACAGAATGCATGATGAGAACCTCATCATAAGCCCTAACTAGCTTATTTTGGATCTAATAAAATGAACAAAAGCTCCTACATAACCTAAAGAAATGCCTAATTCAGGGAATTACTGATCTGAAAAGAATACCTGAAGAATAGGGTAAAACTACAATTTTACCATTGCAGTGCATCAACGGGATTTCTCAGGGTCTAGACATAGGTCAATTGGGCTTAATAAGAGAAAAAGTGGGATGGTTCAGTCAGAAGAGGGTTATTGTGAAATTTAATAATTAAATGACATTCTATAACCCTAAAACAAACCTACTTTAATTCACAAGGTTCCAGGAAGGATAAAAATCAAATAAACCCTCTAAAATTCATGGAAAAATATCCCGTAGAGATTAGAACCTTTGATTTGGCCTTTGGAACCTGTTTTGACCTAGATTGGGGTCCATGACTAATATTTGACCTAATTTGGGTTTTTGTGAAAAATATCTAGTCAAACGTGGTCAAACCTAAAATCCAACTTCACCATTAGATTCCTTAGGTCCAAATTGGGTTTGTACCAAAATTTGGACCTAAGGGAAGGTCATCTTAACCCACTTTGCAAAATGATTCCAATTACATTCTAGCCCTTAACTTTTTGAAAACCTTTACAGAAACCCCCTCAACTTCTTGGCACTTTCTTCATTTTGGTCCCTCTGCCATTGCAGCAGGGACCCATACCGCTGGCGACTTTGCGAGAAGATTTTCTCCTCGTTTCCATGGGGAGCTGCTTCCATATTTGAAAGGGGAATCCTCTGCGACACCCCCTACCGCCTGAGCATCTCCCCATGCCCTGAATCGCCCCATACCTCTCGTGCGAACGCTCGAGAGGTATGGGTTCCCCTCTGGCCATGCCTCCAGCGACGACTTTTTGGTCGCCTCCTTGCGAATAACCTCCTGCCCATGCCTATTTAAGTAAGCCCATATCATTCCGCACCTGGCAAGCCTGTTTTGGCTAGAGATAACCCCCCAATTTCATCTCCTCCTCCTCCGGCCATCTGCCAGCAGGCTCCGGCGACTCTCCCTCCCTCTTCTCGTCGCTCTGCCACAGTACCAGTGGCAGAGCCATCTCTGCCTCACTCCTCTGCATCTCACCGTACCCGCGTGAGCTTCTCTGACCCCCTTGTCGTCACCGCCTCTCCATCTCATGGTCTTCGTCTCTGGCGACGGCAAACACGCGCCGCTCGCCCTCCGCATCCCCCCTTCACTCCAAATACCCTAGATAAGTTCCTCCTCTCCCTCTCTTCATTTCCCCTCTTCTAATTCACACTTTCGACCCCTCGACTGCCACTGACCACCACCATCGTTCCCACCTCTGACCAAACCTCCGGCGAGGTGCTCCTGCCACTCCATGCATCCACCCACCTCACCAATCACCTCACGAGCTCCGCCACCTTCCACTGATCATTTTCCTCCTCTCCATCGACCACCACACATCCCACATTCTTCCCTCAAACACACCCATCACCACGGTCATAGGGTGACCTAGGCACGCACGCCCACGCCACCCTGCCTCACCTTCGCCGTGATACAGCGAAGGTTTTCCCGTGGTTTGACAGGGTCGTATGGCCATATTCGTGTTGACAGGTGTCGATCCCATCCATCACCATTGATGCAGCAGGGAGCTTGCTTGGGAGCTCTAGGTCTCCTCGCTCCAGGTTGCAGGTCCCAGGTGCTCGAGCTCCCTTCGCTAACCCTTCACGCCAGCAATTGGAGTCCCAGGGCACTGCATCTACTGCAATCGAGCGTGTCACCTATTACGGGCGCGCACGAGAAGAAGGTGGGACTTTTAGTCCCACCTCGAGGGTTTTCGAGCGGGTGGCACAACATAAATTGAAAAAGTGTCAGGGGCTTATCGCCTCCTGACACAGGGTGAGGTCCCCTCGCCCACCTTGCCTCGTCCACGACCCACATCTCCGCGGACCTGGTTCTCGACCTGACTACCAGTGCACTCCTCGTGCACCACCCACGCCGGTGCGCCTGGACCCAGGCGCGCTGACCTGACCCATTTACCTGAGAAAGGCTCTGGGAGAGCATTCCGAAGAGCGAAATAGAGAGAGAGACGTGGGGGAGGGTAGAGGCTAGGTTTTACCTCTGTGTGTGCAGGAAAGGAGTTGTAGAAGAGAAGAAGGAGGAGGTACAGAAGAAAGGAAGTAAAGGTAGAGAGAAGCAGGAGCAGAAGAAGAGAGAAGAGAAGGAAGAAGGAGCCGCAGAAGAAGAAGAAGGTAAGGAGGAGGCGCAGCAGCTCAAGAAGAGAAGAAGAAGAAGCCAAGGAGGAAAGCCAAGTGAAGAAGAAAAGAAGAAGAAGAAGAAGAACTGTAGCAATCGTCAGTTAAGATGTCTGATTCACAGAATCAGACGTCTGAAAAAGGAAAGACAGAGAAGGAAAAAAGAAAGCAAAGAAAAAGAAAGAGAGAAGAGAAGAAGGAAGAAAAGAGAGAAAAGAATCTATTTCTTTTACATTTTCCTCGCTAGCATTTATATACATTGCATTATTTTTGAACATCTTTCAAGTAAAATTTGAGATTGTGATTTTGCTTCTGAAATACCAATTTGCTCTCTGAGTTCGACCTCGGAAGTTTTGAATTTCGAGTAATAAAAATTGATAATTATTTAGACGACGTTTTCAAACTATACTGCAACGAATATCCTTTCAAAAATACAATCTCGTCGTAACTAATGATTAGTGCAATTGTAACTAAGCACAGGAGAAAATGGGTACTATAGCATTAATTAATCCATTTATTAGACATCTCGTTATCCGATTCCGTTTCTTATCTTGGAAGCCCAATTTATTACAGTTCACAATTTATCAATCATTGTCTCAGGACTCGAGACGATTTCTTGTAACTTCCTGTAGCGCAAGATCGATATAAGCCACCCTCATGGCTAGGAAGATAGCTTATACCCACCAAGTCACTGCTCTCCATCACCCTGGGTTCATTGCAAAAAGGGGTAGCGGCTACGTTGTGTACTGTGAACACGTATAAGTACTATGTACACTGTATCACAGGCAGCAAATGACCCACCCACCGATCGAGAAACAAACCACTCCAAACTCTCGAGCCCTGTAATCCACTATCCTAGTTGGACGCTAAGCCTAACCAAAGGGTCATAGGGAGGTCAGCAACTCCCCATACCAGCCCAGAACCAATCTAGTGTTATTCGCTCTGAATTGGGTTTAAAAATCGTCATGTTGAAGTATAGATCAAATTAGCATGAAAAACAAATAAAATTTATACTCGAATATCAAAATGAAGTCCGAGGTCGAACACAGGGAACAATTGGCAAAATAATTCTCAAGATTGCAATTCAAATGCAATATTAGCAATGTATAATAGAATTTCAAACAAGAATGATATATAAATGAAATCTGATGTTAATAATGCAAAAAGAATGGGGTAAAATGGTGATTTGAATCACTAATTACCCCCCACAATTATATGAAATATTTCAACAGTACTAATGAATTAAATGCCATGTAGGATAAGTGCACAGTGCACTTCATGTGGTTTCCTGGTAGGAGGGGTGACGTAATAAAGTGCAGAATAAAAATATAACAATCTCACAATAATTAGCAATCACACAAAGTACACAATGATTTTTACGTGGAAACCCAAACCGAGTAAAAACCACCACCTAACCCTCTCGAGTTAGGATTTTCCGATCAACTAAGTTGATCAAATCCACTAATGTACTACTTAAACGAGGGTAGTACAACCTCAATTACAACCACGCTACTTTATACGAGGGTAGCGTTCCTCAACCGCTTCTTTTCACGAGAAGGATTTTGTCCCTTAATGGAGACGGGAACTTGCAACGAGAATATCCAACCAAATAACAAAGTAAAATACAACAATAGTCCTATAGAGCCAACAAAGTAATTCTTAAACTAAGCTTCTATAAGAGTTAGGATGCTTCCTTTAGCAAGAAGTGCGTCGACGACGCGAATGTGTGAATGACGCGACGGTGCAACAGTGCTCTCGTGAACTGCGGCGGGAGAGCGGGTGCGCAAATGATCGATACTCCCTAGATGTAGAACTTGAGCTTGGAGAGCAAGAGCTTCTTCTATAGATCAATTTGACACAAGGATGTGGAAATGCTTGTACTTGGTGTGTCGAGGTGTATATTTGAGTGGCAAAGACTCCCCACAATTTATAGAGGCCCTAGAAAGGCTTTGGAAGGCCTTGGAAGGCTTCCATAGCCATTTGGTGTAAGGTCCAAGAAAATCAGGCCAAAATCAGGATTAATCATTACACTGACAGGGTTATCGGACGTCTAATCCTGGCATCGGACATCTGGAAAACCAGTTTAAGATGTCTAGGAACAAAGACAGACGTCTGATTTTAGGCGGGTTTCTTTCCTGACTTGACTTAGATCGAAATAGGGTTCTAGTGAAAGTCCATCAGACGACACACAGGATGTTTGGCAATATGTCTGGACGTCTGGAAACCTACTTTTCTGCTGAAATGGATTTCCAAGAGAGTGCAACGACTAGAAAATCTCTGAGAAGAAATTTTGGGTCAGCCGAGGCAAAACGGTCATGTATCAGACGTCTAGGAACACTTACGGACATCTGATACGAGGCAACGGTCATTTTCTTCAGTGTTTGCTAAGCCAGCCAACGGTCCACCAATTGGACGTCTGGCAAAATCATCAGACGTCTTCTAAGATGTCTGAACTAAAGTCTGGACGTCTAATTTCATCAGACAGAACTAAGTCTAGCCTAAACATAATCGGACATCTGAGTTAACAGTCAAATGTCTTAAAAGTCATTATTAGACGTCTAATTTTCAGATTAGACGTCTGAAAAGGCTGTTTAAACCCTATATTGGTTTTCTAAGTTCTCTACAGAAAACCTAAGTATCGTAGGGTTGTGCAAGTGTTCCTAGGACTACTGTTAGGATTCTTTGAGGCTCTTTAACATGAATCTAAGAAACAAAAATAAAGAGCAACAAAAGAAACAAAAGTACAACGATTACAAGGAAAGAAAATCTATCCTATTCTTCATCTCCTTCCTTCTTCAAGCCATCGCTCCTCGCGAAGCTCCTCTGTTCTCCATCAAGCTCCTCCAATCTATCCTAGAAGCGAACTTGCACTCCGTCTAACCACGTCTCCATTAGCAATTAACCTGAAATTTAAGACTTCAAGTGCAAATGTTAAATGACACGTATTTTGTTATCATCAAAATAAACGATTGCGGTGCTCTAGCACCAACACTTCAAACGTCTGCTCAGCCAATCAGATGGCTTATCCTGCTCAAGGTATTTCTCTTCTTCCTCTTCAGCTCCTTTCTTCTCTTTCTCTCTTCTTCTTCTTCTTCCTTTTCTCTTCTCTTTTCCTCCTCCTTCTCTTCCTCAACTTCAGAGAAGGCGTAGCACAGGACTCAACACGCCAGCATAGGCAAAGGCCTCTCTCTAATCTCACAAGTGTTGAGAGGAGGGCGACAGAGCAAAACCCCCCCTTCTCTCTTTTTCTCTTCTTCCTCTCTCAGAGCCAGCAAACCAGAACAGACCTGAGTATCTGGGTAAACGGACCGAGCCCAGACCAGCGAGGCATGAGCGCAGGCAAGGGCATGCATATGCACGTGCATGCGAGGACCTCACCTCCTATGCGTGTTGAGGCGATAAGCCGATATCACTTTTGCAATTTATGCGCCTTCGCGCACCTGTCAGTATACGAGGTGGGACTATGTTGTCCCCCTAATCTTCGCGCGCAACTGCAGGAGGTAATGCCTCCAATTGAAGGTGAAGGAGTTGTTATGGTCTTCTATCCAAGACGTGGGACAGATCCTGGAGACACTGCACGTCGCCTGGGCGTGGATTTGACTAAGAACTCAGCCGGAGGAGCTTGAAGGACGTCGGAGAAGGAGGCGGCGGCGTCGGAGCTCCGGTGGCAACCTAAAACCAAGAACACGAGCTAAACGCCCTAATCAGTATGCTCAGAAGGTTTGTCGGACCACGACGAGTGTAACGATGGCCATGGTTTGGTGTGTATGTGTGTGGGGAGGGCTGACGATGAGGCGGATGAGGACGAACGGTGGGTGTGTTCGGTGGGAAGGTAGAGGGTGTTAAACCCTAAATTTCATTAGAGCTTTTGGAGGGTGAGTCGTAGCGGAGGTTTTGGACTGGTTGGCGAAGTGGATGGAGTTGTGGAGTAGCGAAGACGCTTTTCCAGAGATGTGGCTGGAGGCGGAGAAGATGAAGTGTAAGGGAAGTGGTTGGCAGTCGTCCGTGTGTCGTAAGTGTGAGAGAGAGAAATAGAGTGAGAGAAAGAGCAATAGCGGGACCTATCTAGGTGGGAGAGAGGCGAAGGCAGCCGATTTTGGTCGACCGGCATCGGAGGAGATATCAGCGAGACGGCGACGATGAAACAAACGAAGAAACGCCCTCCCTTTGGCTGAGGAGGGTTGATGAGAACCTCATCATGAGCCATAACTAGCTCATTTTGACCTAATACAGAGGATAAAAGCTCCTACATAACTCAAGGAAAGGCTTAACTCATAGAATTTTGAGTCTAAGAAGAAAACAAGTCACAAGGGGTAAAAATGCAATTTTACCAACACAATCTGCAAACAGGGTAACTCAGGATCCAAACATAGGTCAAACTTGTTGCTGCTAGAGCACCACGATCATTTGTTTTGATGATAACAAAACACGTGTCATTTAATATTTACACTTTGAGTCCTAGATTTCAGGTCAATCGCAAATGGATACGTGATTAGACGGAGTTCGAGCTCGCATCCAGGACGGATTGGAGGAGCTCGATGGAGAGCAGAAGAGATTCGCGAGGAGCGATATATTGAAGAAGGAAGGAGATGAAGAATAGGATAGATTTCCTTCTCTTGTACTCATTGTATTTTTCGTTTCTTTTGTTGCTCTTTATTTTTGTTCTTAGATTATGTTAAAGAGCCTCAAAGCACCCTAACAGTAATCCTAGGAACACCCGCACAACCCTAGGATACTTAGGTTTTCTGTAAAGAACTTAGAAAACCAATATATGGTTCAAACAGAGTTTCCAGACGTCTAATTCCCAAATCAGACGTCTGATAAAGTATTTTAAGACGTCTGACTGTTGTTTCAGACGTCTGATAACTGTTAGGCTGGACATAGTTAGTTCTGTCTGATGAAATCAGACGTCCAGACCTTAGACCAGACGTCTTAGGAGACGTCTGATGACTTTGCCAGACGTCCAATTAGTGGACCGTTGGCTGGCTTAGCAAACACTCAAGATTATGACCGTTAGAGCCTTATCAGACGTCCTTAGGCCTTTCCAGACGTCTGATAAATGACCGTTTTGCCTCGGCTGACCCAAAATCTCTTCTCAGAGATTTTCTAGCCGTTGCAACGTTTGGAAAATCCATTCCCACAGTAAAAGTAGGTTTCCAGACATCCAGACATAGTGCCAGACGTCCTATATGTCGTCTGATGGACTTGCACTAGAACCCTGTTTAGATCTGATCCAAGTCAGGAAGAGACCCGTCCAAAATCAGACGTCTGACCATGGAATCAGACGTCTTAAAGTGAACTTCCAGACGTCTGATGCCAGAATTAGACGTCTGATAAGCCTGTCAGAACAATGATTGTTCCTGATTTCGGGCTGATTCTCTTGAGCTTTGTTCCCAACGGCTATAGAACCTTTCCTAAGCCCTCCAAAGCCTTCCTAAGGCCTCTATAAATAGAGGGGAACCTTTGCAACACCAAGACACACTAAGAGAAACACAAGACACACTTAAGCAACATAGTTCCACTCTCTTGTGTCCTAGCTAGCTCTTGCTCTCCAAGCTCAAGCTCCATTCTCTTGAGAGCATCAAGCTTCGCGCACCCGCTCTCCCGCCGTAGTTCACGAGAGCGAAGTTGCGCCGTCGCGTGGCACACGCACCGCGTCATCAACTCGACGCACTCCTTGCAAAGGGGAGTTTCCTAATTCCTATAGAAGTTAGGTTTAAAATTACTTTATTGGCTCTATAGAATTACTTGTTTATTTTATCTTTGTTATTTGGTTGGGTATTCGCTTTGCGAATTCCCGTCTCCTTCGCGAGACAAAATCTTTCTCGTGGAGAGAAGGGGTTGAGGTACGCTACCCTCGTTTAAGTAGCGTGGTTGTATTGAGGTTGAATCACCCTCGTTTAAAGTGATTCGGTTTAGTGGATTTTGATCAACTTGGTTGATCGGAAAATCCTAACTCGAGAGGGTTAGATGGTGGTTTTCACCCGGTTTGGGTTTCCACCTAAAAATTCTTGTGTACTTGTGTGATTGTTATTTTGTGAAGATTGTTTATTTTATTTCAGCAATTATTACGTCACCCCCTCCTGGTAGGGCCCCGGAAACCTTCAAAACTAACCTAATAAGAAGGAAAGTGGGATGATCTGATCTGATAAGGGCTACAGCAACTCCAAGGAATTAAATGACAATCTGTAACCCTAAAACAAACCCACTTCAATTCACGAGGTTCGAGGTAAAGTAAAAATCTACTAAACCCTCTAAAATTCATATAAAAATAATCTCTAGGGTTTAGAATCTTCAATTTGGCCTTAGGAACCCATTTTGACCTACATTGAGAACCATGCCCAATCAATGATTTAATTTGGGTTTTTACGTTAATTGGCCGATCAAATAAGGTCTGACCTAGAAATAAAATTCACCATTAGAATCCTTAGGTCCCATTTAGTCATGCATAAAAACTTGAGCCTAAGAAGAGACCTTCTTGACCGACTTTGCATTTTGGTCCTCATCCATTACTTTTTGACCCTCAACTTTTGAAACCCTCGCATTTTGGCCCCTAATTCTTCATCATTTTTTGCATTTGGGTCCTCCCTGCAAAACCCTGAGCAGTGCCATGCTTCGGCGAGGCATGGTGCCGCGCAGGGTGAGGGCGACCCCCTGCCAGTTGAACGGGGTGTTCCCTGCGATGTCTGCTGTCGCAGGGACACCTCCACGATCTCTGCCTTCGCCCACACCTTCTGTGCAAACGCGCGGAAGGTATGGGTCGCAAACCGGCCATCCTCCGGTGAGGGAGGCACGTCGTCTCCCTCCGCCCTCCTCTCTGATTTCGCCTCTATAAAAACCGCCACCGTCTGCCGCATTCAATAGCTCGATTCTAACGGAGAACCACCCACAACTTTCTTCTCTTCCCACTCTGGCAGACACCCAGCGAGCTCCGGTGAGCCCCCTTTTCTTTCCTCTTCGCTCTGCCACAAAACCAATGGTAGAGACTTCTTCCTGATTCTCCTCCGCGTCGCGCAATACCCGCGCACGCTGCTTCAGCCCCGTCGTCGCCGCCGTCCGCCCCCACTGGGTACCTTCTTCTCCAGCGACAGTCGACACGACTGCCGCCCTGCTCCTCCCCCTTCGTCCCTGCAAGTAGGTAACAGTTACTTCTCTTCCTCCCCTCTTTCTTTTCCCTATTTTAATTTGCTCAATCAAACCCTCGACCGACCTGACCACCATCATCTTCCACGCCTCCGGCCCACCTCCGGCGAGTCGCTCCCATCATTCCGCCACTCCAAACGACTTGCCGACCAATCCAAAACCTCTGCCTCGTCCCACTGAACCGTTTCCGCCCCTTCACTGCCACTCCTCACCTCCACCATACTCCACCGAACAAACCCATTCTCGCTGCTACAGTCCGACCTAGCCCCGCCACCAGATGCCGACCCACGACCTGCCACACCCCGCACCACCTTCGCCTTGCCACAGCGAAGGTCCCCCGCGTGTTTGATTAGGCCGAAGGGCCGTATTCCTGTCTAACAGGTTCGCTGCTCCAGCCGCCATTAGCGACGATTGAAGCAGCTTCGAGGCGAGCTCCAGGCCCTGCAGCCCCAGATTCCCAGGTGTTGCAGGTTGGGGCAAAGTCCACAAAGGCTTCTGCCTCTTCATTTGGCCCAGACATCGGCTACAGCTGATTAGAGGGCGAGGTGGAGTCGTCCTGCGGGCGCACGCGAAGACAGCAGAAGATAGTCCCACATCGTGGGATTTCGAGGCCGCGCGCCCGCATAAAGGCAAAAGGTGCCTTAGTCTCTTCGCCTCCTGACCACGGGGTGAGGTACCTCTCACCCGCTCGACCCGGCCTCGTTCGCGACCACCCCCCGCGGACCTGGCCCGACCCGTTTACCCGACCTGCACTCCTCGCCCACCACCGCACACCGGTGGGCCTGGACCCGAGCGCGACCCGTACCCGAATACCCGGCAGCTCTGGGAGAGCTATCCTACGAGTGAATTCTGAGAGAGAGAGACGCGGGGGAGGGTAGAGTAAGTTTTTGCCCTCTGACCAAACTGCGAGTGTGCAGGCATAGGAGAAGCAGAGGAAGAAGAAGAAGGACTGCGAGAAGAAGAAGAAGAAGAGAACTACAAAGAGAAGAAGGAAAGAAGACGCACTGTAGCAAAAGCTACTTAAGTCGTCTGATTGAAAAATCAGACGACGGCCTGCAGGAAGAAAAGAAGAAGCTTGGAAGAAGAAACGAAAGAAAGAAGCATAACCTCAAGCAAGGAAAGAAAAGAAAGAAAGAAAAAAGAAGAGGAGGATCACCACTGCCGCAGAGAAGAAAAAGAGAAAGAGAAGAAGAAGCTCTGAAGAAGAAAGAAAGAAGAAGAACAGAAGAGGAATAAGAAGAACAGAAGGAAGAAGACTGAAGAACCCAAAAGAAGAGAAGAGAAGAAGACAACGACGAGAAAGAAGAGAGAAGAAGAAAAAGCCAACAAAATAAATCTCTCTCTCTCTCTTTTCACTTTTGTAATAGAAACTTTGTATCTCTAGAATACAGTTTGCTCTCTGAGTTCGACCTCGGGAGATCTTTTATTTCCGAGTAAAAATTGTAATAGTGGCAATGACTATCTGTACTACAACGCCATTTCTATAACAAAACAACAAAACCTAGTCATACCGCCATTAAGGGTCGCGACGAAGAGAGGAGTCAAGGGAGCCGACCAATTTGGTCGTTGAATGGCCGGAGGAGGAGGATCGAAGAGGGTCACCAGAGCAGGGGTTTTGGTGGTCGAAGAAGGAGAATCAGAGGTGGCTGACGCACCAAAACTTGCTAAGGAAATGCGCAAGGCCACGAGGGTCCTTTTGTAAGGCCCTAGACGGAGTTCTAAGCTTGGAAGACAAGCTTAGAATCTCCGAGCTTCTCACCAGCATAGGATACCCAATCCATCAAACCATTTGCATTAGGATTCTAGAGGGATTTGAGATCCCTAGATGGGCTCATTTGGAAAACAATTACTTGACGAGTTTCCCTTTCAATTTTGAGAGGGATTCGTCAAGAAATCACAAAGATCCTGCCTTTTAAAAGTCGGCAGAGTTTGTAGGATTAGGATTTCATGGCAGCAGGGACCTTTGTATGAAGATGATGATAAAGTTAGGGACTTAAATGCAAAGAATTCAAAAGTTAGGGGCATATGTGTAAGATAAAAGAATCAGATAGGATCAAATTGCAAACTAGGTCAAGCCAGTCTCAGATTGGGCACAAATTTTGATACAAACCTAATTTAGACCTAAAGAATTCAATGGTGAAGTTGGATTTTGGTTTGGACCTAGTTTGACTGGGTAATTTATACAAAAATTCAAATTAGGACAAAAGTCTGCCTGTGGCTCTACTTTAAGTTAAGACGGGCTCTAATGGTCAAATCAAGCATACCAAATCCTAGATAATATTTTTATATGAATTTTAGAGTATTTAGGTGAATTTTATCTTGATCAGAACCTCAATTAATTAAGTATGTCTATTTTTAGAGTTTCGAAAGTCATTTAATTCTCAAAACACGCGAAAACCCTTTTCTGTCTGTTCCAACCCACTTGTTGGACTTCTAAATCCATTTGACCTTTATCTAACCCTTGAGAAAACCCGTGGTTGTTCTGCATTCAAGATATGATAGTAAAATTACAGTTTTAACCATGTTTTCTTGTCTTTTTCTCAGAAAGGATTTACAATGAATTACGGACTTCTAATGGTTATGTAAGAGCATTTAATGACTTAATCAAATCAAAATGATCTAGTTATAGCTTATGATGGCGTTCCCATCATCTAGTAGACCAAGCTACAGCCAAATCCAACGAGTAGCAGGCTGAAACCAGTTGTCTGATTCCTTTTAATTTCCGACGTATCCATCGTATTGATTATTTGATCATTTCCAGATAACTATATTTTTTGTTCTTGTTAAAATCAGTCATATTTAAGAATTCCATACCCTTAAGTCTAGGATACACAGGTATTCATATCACCTATAATATTGTCAGTTTACAGATTATTTTCACTTTATGATAGTGTAATGAACGCACGCCCTAGAAGTTTTTTAAGTCGTCAGGGAGGTGGCCCAAACGTCGGACCAGACGTCTGGGATAGTTTCCAGACGTCTGGAAATCGGTTATTTTCGACACGCGCGGGTCATCTGCGCGCCTGAGCGCGCAGACCGCATATTCGCTCCGGCGGCTGCAGATTCTCGCCGCTGCAGTCTCTCTCTCTCCTCCTCGCACGGCCTTAAAAGGCCACGCGCTCTCTCCCGTCGCCTCCACCCCTTTCCTCTTCTCCTTCCAATGCGCAAGAGCGAGCGCGAGAGCGGGCGCGGGGTTGCTGTGGCGGCGACGGCCGCAGTGAGCGCGGAGGGGGTGCTGCGTGCGAGAGCGGTGCTCAGCCGTGAGGGCGAGCTCGCCGGGGCTGGCAGGGCCGGCCGGCGGGGAGCGCAGCGGGCGCGGAACGATGCGGGAGGCCTGCTGCGGCTCGAGCAGCAGGCGCACGAGGTGCGACGCGGGCGGCGTCGCGAGCGGAGGGCGAGTCACGCCCTAGTTCTGGAAAATTTTCCAAAATCAGACGTCTGTGCTGATAGCCAGACGGCGAGGTCGACGTCTGGAAGACTGTCCAGACGTCTGAAAGATGAGTTTTCCGTCTTCTTCTTCCTTCTTGTCGACTGACCATACTGAGGGAGGGAGATGGGTGTGCGCAGGCTCGGTGATTCGCCATTCAACGCGAATCAGACGTCTGGCTGTAGTACCAGACGGTGGGAGTGACCTCCAGACGTCCGAGGTGACCATCGGACGACTGGGAACTAAGCCAGGCGTCCCCGCAGGCTTCTGGACGTCTGAGAAACCACGCAGAACAAGGTAATTCTCTGATCCACTTTTTAAGACGTCTGAAAGAAGCTCCAGACGTCTGATTTTGCACAGTGTCGTCGTTTTCGACCCGTTGAGGGCCCGTTCGGGTTCCGTTTTCCGCGTTTCGAGTTGCGTTCTTTCCGGAATTAAATCCTCTACCCGTCTACAGTAGCTATACAATATTTTGAGACACTCCTTGTGTTTGATCCTTGTGATAGGACCTCGTTCCGTTGCAGTCTTAAGGGTCGCGGAGGCACGTAGGATTCCCGATCACGCCCCCATTACTCCCGTCGTACCTGGTAGAGTGGCTTTTAAGTATAACCTGTTAAATTGTGGAATCATAAATAGAACCTAGGACATTGCATGAATCTTAGGAATGAGAAATAGATTAAATGGTAGATCCTAGGGTGTTGCATGAATCCTAGGGCTGGAAAACTAGATTGTATGATAGATCTTAGAATATGGCATGAATCCTAGGACGGGAAAACTAGTGGAATGTATGAATACTGCAGTCTTGGAAAATGTGGAAAGGAAATAATAGCTGCCTGTAAATTCGTTTAAACAGCTGCCTGTTATGAATAAATGAACATGGTTAAGAATATGGGTTGTATGAACGTGAAACTGGAATGGTGAAACTGGAATGTTCTGAGTTAAAGAGCTGGAACCCTACGGGGAATTAGGAGTAGAACTCCTGGAATGTGAATGGAATAGAATTGGGGAAGTGAGCTGGCCCTTGAGTACGGAGTACCAAGGAGAGCGACTGTCCCCCTGTTTAGTGCAGAGCGGAGCCAGCCGCCCCAGGGACCCGGGGTTAGGACTGGCCACTCTGTACCGACTTGCTGGCCCTCGTGTACGTAGTACCGAGGAGAGCTACTAGTGTAGGGAGGTACTAGCTACCCCACGGGCCCCGGGGTTCTGCTAGCCTCCCACACCGACTTGTTAGGCCCACTGGGGCAAACCAGGGTAGTCAGGCGAGGGTGCGCGGACTGTGGAGGGGCAAGGCCCCTGTTTGGTTACTGTGGAGGGGTTGGACCCCTGTTACTGAGAGGGCTCTGCCCTGTACTGGTTCCGTGCTGTGCTTTGGGCGCACCCGTTAACGGAAACGACTGACTGCGTGCCAGTGCGGGTTAGTTACCCGTGCGTTTACCGCGCGTGTCGTAGTCACCGTTATGTCTGTCAGTGACCTTGGGGTGGTTGACTGAGAGTAGGATCACCACGGGGGACTCTCCCGGCCAGGAGAGCACCACGTGCTACTTCTACTGTTCGGAAAAGACTGCAATCAAGATCGTTCCCACGAGGAACATTCGAGATCAAGTGAAAGATCTGAGAAATAGATAAATCGTGAGATAATTGAAAGACTTAAATAAAGAAAGTAACAGAACTTAACAGCTACTATACACTCTACTGTTTCTTTAATTTAGTTGCCACTCTACTCAGCGTTTTGCTGACGTGTTACACTCGTTACCTTTCAGGACCAGGTGTTGAGCAGCAAGGGTCAGCGGCTGCAGAGGACGCTGGGCCGAGTAGGGTCCAGTAGAGTTACTACTGTTTCTTGTACCTCTTTTTGTTCCGTTATAGTGAGTAGTTCTTGTTTCCGCTGTACTTTTCTTTACCTGCAGTTCATATTTAGTTATGAATGTTGTTCTACTGTTGTGGTGGTATATACTGTAGTAGTTTCTTTCCTTACTGCTGTATTTTCTTACTATTAGTTATATTCATGTTAAATGTGGTTTATTTTACTGCTCTTTTGGTTACTTCCTCGTTGGACGACTAGGTCTTGGGATTAGTTGAGTCGGTCCGGTTCTCGTGTCTCGTAGGGGCTCGGGAACCGGGTCGTTACAGATAGTAATTCCATACTATTTACCGATTACAATTTAGACAGAACTACTTTCACATATATCTGAAAATCCTTGGAAATTTTATATTACTAGTTCAGGACTTTTACAAATCCTCACTATCTTCCGCCCATTCATTTACAGGTATTTCTGAGTTTATGATAGTAGTCCCATATTATTGGTTTAACAAAGAACAACACTGAACTTGTTTTACGGAAAATAGATCTTATTTCATACATGCGATAACAAGGTATATAAGATCATTGACTCTTAATCTTTCACATAATTTCCAATTATTTCTTATTAAAGTTCCTGTAAACTAGGGAAAACACATGATAAGACTATATCCAGTAAGTATAAACATGGTATAATCTATTAAGTAAATCCAATTAACCATCCACCATCCAAGTTACCGACTTGATTTACCACATTCATATCTAATATTCAACTACCCCGTAAAATAGTAAGAAGCACGAAGATGGGTTCCAAACTCAACAAGAGGTAAGAACGCACACTGAACAGTGCAATACACAAAAGAAATTACTATGCATACCAGCCACATGAGAAAGAAAGGGACTACTCTACCTAGTGTCACTCAAGGGTCACGGTGACTCCGAACTATGCGCACAGGGCCTAGGAGCAGGATCCACACCCACCTTGAAATCTGCGCATACACCAGGGCAAGACCTGATTCGAATGGACCAACAACAAGGTCGGAGACACCTAATCACGTTTCTAATTTTTTACTAGATAAAGAACACTCAAAATATAAAATAAACTATACCAACGTGTAGTACGCATCGATACGATTTTAACGACACTTTATTTGTGGAAATCCAAGGTTGAGAAGGCCTTGAACCAGTCGAAATAGAGCGAGGGGGTCCTGAACCAAATCGGTTCAACTTGACCGGTCAACCAGTCCACGCCAAACTGCACTCAACACGTGTCGTGTGCGAATTCTCCCGTGCATGCCGCACACAGATCGCTGCCCGCATGTGTCGCAGCTGTTGATTGCGCTATGCGTTACAATCCATGCACACCACACCTCTCGCCCACGTGCGCTCCCGCCCGAGTTCGCACGCGCTGACTGTGCGACACGTGGGGTGCATCTGTGCCCTACTGCCAGATCTAGCAACGCCCGTCTGCTGGCACCACCTCCTCCGTGAAATTTGCGGTGGGAAGACAAAAGGTCCCTGAGTGAAAAAAATTTAAATTTTTAAAAGGAAAATCCAATATTTTTCTTTTCTCTTCCTCTCTTAATTTGAGAGGCTTAGAGACTTAATGATGACCCAAAGGACCCAAGGGGTCCTTTTATAGGCCTAAGGATGGTTGCAAATAGGTTTAGGTGGGTGAAATATCCAAATTACCCCTAGGGTTGGTTCCACCTTACATTTAAGTCCTTGTTGACTTCTTTTAGCCATTACTTGAGCTATACACCTTGGAATCGTACGAAACAAGCGTCGTCGGAAAGCTTGCGATGAGAGGAATCTAATGGTGCTATACATGACACCCTTTTGACAACGTTTGACTAAGGATTGACTCGAAATATGTATTTTTTGGTAATTTAAGGAGGTGCTGACACCAGCATCGAATCACAACTGGGTTTCTAGACCCAAATTAATTCGAACCACTCTGAAATGGCTTGAAACCTGGATTTTGAGATATTACACCCCTCTTCCCTCAGTTTACCATAGAATTGTACCCTAGAGTTATTAAAAGAAAAAAAAAATTATGTTATGACCATTGGAGTGCAGCCAAGATATAGTGGTGTGGTCTCTCACCTCTTCATTGTTTTGACTTTGGTTACAAGGCTACCTACAGAGAATTTAAATATAGAGACGAAAAGTTGTAAAAAAAAAAAATTCTTACAAAATTCATTTTACAATGATTTTCATTACAACTTTATATAAGGATTTGCTGCCTGTTGAAAAACATTTGCCTCGATCTTTATTCCATGCTTTGATTGGCTGTGATTGAAGAAAAGCAATCTTACTTATTTCGTACTTCTGCAACCATGATATAACCAGAAATGCATTTCGTAATTGCGCTGACCTTTGCAATTGCTGGTCATAAATTTGATTGCCTCTTAATATAGAAAACAAAAGATCACGACTCAACTACTTTATTCTCTCAACGCCATTGGCCATTTCTAGAATTTTTTGCAAACAACTATACTCCTGCATCCTTTTCTTTGTTTTTTTTTTAATTTTTAAAGTAAAAGGATAATTATCTTAGTGATAATCACCCAATTCCTTCATTAAAAATTGAAAACGATTGACAACCATATTATAGGAACTTATCCCAAAAAGAGGACAAAAAAGAAATGAAAGAAATAAAATTCTCTAAATATAAACACTCTCCCTTAAAAATTATTCCATTTCTTTTCGGCCAACTACCTCATAGAATATCTAAAACTGTTTCTTTTCTATTTTCAATCTAAAGGAATTTTAGCCATGTTGATTTCATCAAGTTCCAAAACTCATGTCATTCGTGTGATCAATCCATTCAAAATTGAAAGTAGACCAAACTTGTCTAGAGAAACTACAATTAAAAAGAAAAATGGTTGATGTCCTCCTATCCTAATTGATAAAGGGTACAAGAAGTGGCTATATCTGGGACCATATGGATCTCCACCTTTGTGTCATTAATTTTTCCCTCTGCATGAGCTAGGCAAAAATCTTGATTTTAAGAGGGTAGGCCATTGACCATATGATTCTATAGTCCCGAAGAAAATCAATATTAGGCTGATGTATCACTCCTCGCAATCTTACATATTCTTCGTGAATAGAGAAGTTTCCATTGTCCCATAAGAATGCATCATTTTCACCTTCAGGATGGTGTGCTAATAGTACATGCATCAACTCTGCAAGCTCCTGCACTCTTTGATTAGAAAGATTGCCAACGAATGTAGGTCCCCAACCATTATCCTTTCTTTCTTGCCAATGCATAAAGCCTTGGAAAGAGAGATTTTAATGATCCTTGGTTCGTCCAATTATCAATCCAAAAATTAAAATAATCCCCTGCACCAAGACACATAGTGAAATGTTGTTGTAGTTTAAGGAGCACATCTGCTGCTCCTTTAAAGAAGGAAGATGCCCCTCTTGGCAGTGAGGCCCTTTGTTTCCAATTTAGAGATTACCCATAACAACACTAAACAAGTCATCATCGTGCCCCATGATTTTTGCCACCCATTTGGCAAAGAGGTTGTCATTCATCATCCATAGATTCCTTACCCCCAAGCTCCTTTCATTAAGTGGCCTGCAAACCTCATCCCAAGTTACCAATGTTGCTCCCCTACCTTTGGAACTATAGTTTGTCCAGAAAAAATCTCTCATGAGGCCAGTTAGGAGCTTTCCTATTTCCTATAGCAACCGGAAGACCGATAAGAAGTACAACTGTATGGACATCATGACCTACTTCAACAACACCAAATGTCCTCCTTTGGAAAGAATTCAAGATACCCATCCTAAGAGCTTCTTTTCCATTCTCTCAATCAACGACGTCCACTCCTAGATGTCAAAGGTAGTGATCCCTCCAAAGTCCCAAGAAAAAGGCTATAAATCTAAGCTTCATTAGTGGTCACTCAAAAAGGTACAAACTTGGATTTGGAGAAATTAATTTCTAGGCCTGAAGCTTCTCCAAAAGCTCAAGGAGGTACTATAGCTTTTTTGCTTTAGTGGTAGATCCTTCAATGAAAAAAATCATGTCATCTACAAATTGAAGAATTGGAATTGCAGAAACAACATCTCAATTTGGGGAGAAACCATGGAAAAGATTTCCTGAGCAAGCTTTGGAATGGCCTTCACTAAAGGACCTGCTACTAGAATGATGAGCATTGGTGCTAATGGGCACCCCTTTCTTACTCCCCTTCACAATTGGACCCATCCACCCTGTTGGATTCTCACTGACTACGACAAATAAAGATGTCGTCATTACAAAAAGGAGGGGGGGGGGACCCCTTTTTGCTAATGAAGCCCAAATAAAAGATCACTGAAGTGAGTCATAAGCCTTACTAAAATCAACTTTCCATAAAAAGCCTTCTCCTCATTCTTGCGCCAAAAAGTGAGGATTTCTGAAGTTACTACAAATCCATCAAGGATATTTCACTTTCAGCAAATAGCCACTTTCAGCCAAAAAGCCTCCATCGTCAACTTTTTCATGCATCCTTGAATTAGCCATCCACTGTCAGCAAATTAAATTTCACAGTAGTTTAAAGACGACCAGCTCAATGATGTTATGACATTGAACTATTCAGATGGACCAACTGCCAAATAATTATCAATGGAAGCTTTAAATTGAGTTTGAAAGAGAATGTTACACTTTTATATATAAGAGTGACGAAATGATTCCTTACAAACAAAGCATTGTGCCGCAGGTTCTAAATCACAGAGTAATGAAAATGTGCATGGCATTGGCCTTATCACAAACACTTGGCTATCAATTGACAAATAATTCCTCCTAAATTGACCATGGAAGTAGAGGAGGAAAAGATCCTCCAGAAAGATCATGAGTTAAAAGAATCAAAACTAGAAGGGAAAATGGACTTCCACTCTGTATAATTCTCCATCCTGAGTGATAGAATCTGGACGATCATCATTGGCAACATACAGAAGAATCAGGACGAAGGCCAGTCCTTACGAATCTCGAAGTAGTAATTGAGATCCAGATAACACTTGCCATCATCATCTACAAACTGAAAGAGAAGCCTCAATCAGATGTTTAGCGCAGTTAAAAGGCATTAAATAGGATTATCATCCATGCACAATTCATATATAGTAGGTTTACCTTTGTCCTCGCGGAATAGGATCCCCTTGCAAAATAACCAGAAGGTGTGGTGTCTTCTTCCAGTGCATACGTGTATGGCTCCTGCTGAGGGCTGAATGTACCGAGCATCACCTTCGTGCTATCCACTGCATGAAATCCCTTTAGCTTCATGGCAATAGAAACATAGTTCTCAAGATTATATCCAAATTAAACATTAAAGAGTGTACCCAGACCTTTAACTCCTGTCTTCCAGACTGTGTTGGTGTACTTGAGACCAGAAACAATGTTATTGGAGACAGTGAAGGTTAGTTTCAGACGATAACGGCACCCATCTTTGAGTGCAAATGCAAAGCCTTTGTCGTTAGTATTGAAAGGCAAAGGTAAAACTAGATTAGGGCGATCAGGTGAGATGATTGTAAGGCTCTGGAGATGAACCTCTGGCTCTGCATTCTCTGTAGCAATTCTAAAAACAAAAACATCAAATTTGCTCATTCATACACTACGAAGGAAGTGAAATCAGATGTCTCCTGTACTCAACAGATTACAAGAAAAAAAAAAAAAAAAAAGTGGCATTTTGTGGGGAAAAGTAAACGTCAATGACACTTTGGGGAAGTGGGGAAAAGTTTTGATAAGAAGCTGCTTTTCAATGCAAGTTGTTTTGTTTGGCATTTTGTAAATGAATGATTTAAGTTGTAGTTGCAGATCTTGCTTCCAGCAACTTGGATGGATTAAAAAAATTCTCTTCTTTTTCCTAATCGGGCTCTTTCTCTGCATCTTTCTCATTTATATTTACGTACCAAGCCCTCCCAATCAATCTGATGGCACTCAGAATCCACCTGGAACCAGGAATTATTCTAGGCCAGAAGGGAGACCACCTTGCGCACATTGGTCCAACTATTACTCTACTTCGAATACAACGATCAATTGGAACAAAGATATCAACTCATCAGCAGTTTGTCCTTTGTGCTTTCCCACAAAACAAGGTAGCAGGACATGATAAATAAGTAGGCAAGATTGTCAAACTAATTTATGACACGAACAATATATTCAGACAAAACCTCGATGCTCATCAAGCAACTGTTATTTGGATTAGAAATGGGTTGGCGATTCAACTTGTGTCAAGGTGACCGTACACTCATCAACAACTAGGAAATCTGTAGATGCCGATTTACATATATCACTGCCACGTCAAAATAAGATCCACTTATATTAGAGAAAGCCAAGGGCACACTTTCTGGTGAATTCAAGTTATTTGGCCGTGCAGGATCACATTGTGGCTTGGCCACTAGCACATATACACCAGCTGCAAATTGTCTACTAAGACAAACAAACAAAGACATGTTGGGCCCATTATGTTCCAGCCCATCAGGGGGTTCTAATTGGAATAGGACTCAAATATTTCTAATCCTATTGGAGAAAGGAATCATGGAGTAGTCTTATTGGAAATAAGATCAATCGAGGGCAATCGACCTCTATAAATAGAGGCAAGGAGGGCAGCGGCCCATTGATGCCCAACGTGATCCATATCTCAACGTAAGTGAGAGATGAAAAAGGAGGAGAGAGGAGAGGGAAGAGAATAATTATTGGGGGAGGAAGCTCCCTAAGCCCGTCCTCGACCATTCGAGTGGTGGTTCTACTGCAGTTGATTCCTACAGGTTCGCTGGATCCTGCTGCTCTCCATCCAGGAGGAGTTTGGTTGAAACGTTATTCGAGGCTCAATTAAGCGTGGCATTGTCCCTATTTTCTCTCTGTGGCTTAGTAATACTCAAATCCTAGCAAAATACGATACAGAAGCATTGTATCGTCATATTTTACAGTGGGATATCTCTCTTTACCTTCACTTAAATTGTGATGTTCTTGTGATTTGCTTCATTTGGTTCTATTATTATCCGCTTCAATATTTATATTATAGCACATCGATCTGGTCACGCTCCCCCAACAAGAAATACATGAATAACGGGTTATTCAACAGGAATGAAACATTTTTTCTCCTGATGGAGATTTGTTGGCAACTAAATCTCGATCGTGAAAGTCAATTAGGATTTCGATCGAGAAACTAAATTGGGAATACAATTGGTCAGCTGCAGCGGAGGGAACGAAGAATGCCCATGGACAGGCGTGCATAGATACACAAGAGGAGAACTCATCTTACAGAAGCTCAAAAAAAAAAAAAAAAAGGAAGGCTTCCAATTCCCCAATCTCCTCCTCTTCCATCGATACGATCAAAAGGGCGGCAAAGCCAAGCGGAATTTAGAATCAAGATTGAACCAACAAAGCTAAGAGGGAAGAACAAATACCTCCGACGGCGGACAGATCGACACTCCCGAGCAGATTCTCCTTCCACTTCCTCAAGCTCTCATCATCCTGAAAATACCCAAAACCAACAAAGCCCATCAAACCGTCGAACCAGAAATTAAGGACCGAAATGATCACGAAAGATGGAGTCTTTTTCTGCCCCTCACCCTCACCTACCTTGTCCATCTCAAGCTGGTCCTTGAGGGGCACCTGTGGCCCGAGCACCACCCCCGACCTCTCCTCCATGTCGTCCTCGGTCTCGCCATCGTCGTCGTCGTTGGAGCACAGGGAGGCGCGGCTGGGGTCCCTGGTGATCCCCTCCGCGTCGGGCTCGTGCTCCGCGCCCTGCTTCTTCTCTCCCTTGTCCATCTCGAGGAGGGGTACTGGTGGGGTGGAATGGAGTGGGGTAGAGATGGGGATGAGCTAAAGATGCGATCTTTGGAGGACCCAAATCGAGGATTGCCAGAAATGGCAAGTTGGGGTGTGGGGGATCCAAGGAACGAAGGGGTCTCCGGGGAGATGGGAGGTGGCAGGGAGGGGGTGGCGGGTTTGGAGAGATCGTTGGGATTACCGTTGTGGCGGTTGAGAAGTTGGTGGGAGGGAATGGGACCAAGAATGGGTTGGTGGGGATCACATGTCTGGGGCCCCCCACTCCCTTTTTTTTTATTTCTTTTTCAATTTTTCGTATCTTTTTTTGAGATTAAGAAAATTATTATGAGTGCATCAGCAACCCATGTAAGGAAATATAAATTACAACCATCCAAAGTAGTTAGTTGTCACCCGATGAAGGTTAAGTTCTATCTTTAAAGCTAATCGAGCCTAGCACATAGCCAATTTTATCCTTATCCTCCCACCGCCTTCCAATATAGCTACGCATCTATACTACCCGTTGTTTTTAATTCTCTTATAATTAACTTCTCTGATATTTGTTAATTCATTTCTGTCCATGTTGCTTGCCTCTAGTTACTGGTGTGGTCATGCATGGTTTATTGCTCAATTGCTTTGGCGTTCGTCCACTTGGGAATTATTAACATTCTACTGGTTAGAAGTCTTCCATCTAATTAGTGTAATTTTTTGTTGTGAAAAGAGACAAATAATCTCCAGTTAATATGGAACTGGCTGGTCAGTAGTTTTTGCTTGCTTTTTAAGGTGAATAAAACTACACTAGGATTGTGTTGGTTGACTTATGTTTTCATTCATTTATATTGTGTTTCCCTTGCTCAGTTGGCACAAATCTCTGCTGCCTTATTTGGATAACTTGCTCACGCAGGGGAACAAACTATAGTTTTACAACCTTTTTTGGATAGGTGGTAGAGATGCATTTAAATGCAAGCTTAGAACATTTGGATATGCAGTCGCAAAAAATTTACACATCATTGGGATTGACTTGATCTGCAACTTTAGTTATGAAAACATTTTTTTTGACTGTACCGGTGGATATGACTTTTGTGCATTGCAAGAAATCAAAAGGAATTGTACTCGCATGCAATATTGATGGCATTGAAATATGTTGGAGAACTATTTTAATTTTATTGAGTTGTGTCTACTTATACTGGAAGAATGGCGTAGCAAAATAAAAGATAGGAGAAGATTTAAGATCAGTGATATCAAAATAGACCTATTTGTTTCGCCAAGAAAATTAGGATTCTTAACTTGCACATATAAGAAATATTCGATTAGGAGCATGAAATCAGAATACACCAACATTCATATTCTTCAAGTATAAATTGTCAATGGATGCTGTTGGTTGTACTTTAATTTTTAGCTTTGCAAGAGTTTTCCTCTTTCTTGTCTAAATTTTTGGGCATTTCAAGATTATGGAGTTATTAGGATTACTGCTTATAATAACGATTAACATGGGGAGTGTGCATATCCTTTCTGGGATATGGACATAACAGTTGACTTCCCTGTTTTCTGTTCAATAGTATTATGTTTGTTACTTTCGATTATTTGTGTGGGAGGTTTTCCTTCCTCTTCTTGCATTTTTTGCATTCATTTCCAGATTATATTTTGCAAATCATAATACAATGAAACAAAGATGTTGGTACTTGATGCATGGGGATGCAATTTACGAAGGCCAAAAGATAAGTCATCCAATCACTCTACCCCATTCTGGCTGTATGCTTGTGGCAGCTTCTTATTGCTGCTTTTCTCTTATTTTCAGATTGAAGCTGATGAGATGAATTAATTCGACAGGATGTCAACATAACAAATTTGTTCCTTTCGAAGGGCACATATCACGATTGGATATGTCTGCAGAAGATAAGTTCTATCCTATCCTACTTTTTTTCAGATTTCAGTTTCTGCATTAAATTTTTGTCCTTGCATGCAAGATTGGGATATGCCGAAGCTATTCTAATTTTCAGCAGCAGATTGGACAATGCCTGCTGCTGCTATTCTTGCTGCTATATTCAAAAGTGGATGGTGCACTGCTATTGTTCTCATTTTTTTAAGAAGGACAGTTGCAGATGAATGCAGTTGGTTTGAAGCTTGATGGAATGCTTCACATTCCTGTGCCCATTTGCTGAAATTAATCTGACATGCTGCTAAAATCACTGATCATGAAGTTGTGAAGGACACAATAAATGGAGGGATGATTTGCTAATTTTTGACACCTCAGTGTAGTCTTGTCTTGGCGTTTGCATAATACCAAATCGCTTGTAACTTATGTATCTTTTATAAATGGAGACCTTGTAGAAATCTTTATTTGAAACATTGTCGTACAAGTCTTATCTCTATGCAAAACATTTCCTCCCAATTTCAGGATTAATAAAATGTCATGTTTCACACACCATTCTCCACTGTGGGTTTGCCATGTTTCCACTTATATGCCACCAGTTAACATGCTTTAATTCATGTCAGTTCAGGTGTAGTGTTGTATTCTGTACGAACTACATTTTACAGTACGTTCTCCACCATTTCATGGTTATTGCATTCAGGTGGCAACAGTAAGAAGAACTAAATCGCAATTGTATTACCATGGGGATATCAGCGGGTAACATACACCATGTGAGGGATTTCATTCAACTGACTTTATGCTTGGTACAAAATCCACGAGGATAAAACTTGCTTGGATGGATTTATCGCCACAACATTTATCTCATTTACCAACACAGACGACCTTATACGTAATTATTATTGATTCACCAGATGGAACGTACGGTCACACAAACATGACTACCTATTACTTGCAAACACAACACATAAGTTAGCAATGACATTAACAACTACAAAGACCAAAAGAGCAAGGGCAAAAGTATCCATTTTCACTTTTTCAATTAATCACTGCTTATTCCACCAACCAAACACCTCAATTAGAATAACTTCACTTTATTTCTCCACTTATTCTACTAACTAACCAAAAACCAAAGCCAACTTAACCCACCATTCTATTCCACTCAATTCCTATTTCTACTTATTCCACTAACTTAACCCACAAACCAAATAGGGCATAAGAGTCCACGTATTTTCACTCTACTAAATGGCAACCCCTGACAATAGCAATACCTATAAACTTTCATTCTATTATTGGGTCAATTCTCAGTCACAGAAATAAGTTTCAATGATCATAAAGTGTTTAACTTTAATTACAATAACAACTCTACCCTAACCTAAAACAACTCATTTTAGAAGAAGAGGAGGAGAAGGAATAAGAAGAACTGAGTGCATAACTAAGATAGAGCATGACACCCTAAAAAGGGGTTATTACATATATAACCCTATAATCATTGGATATTATGTCTATACCCCCATAATCTTTGTAATTACGTAAATAACTCCTCAATCTTTCCTCCATTAACAAAACTACCCTTTCATTAGTCTGCCGTTTGATTAAACTATAATGGCCATTATGTTAAGGATATTTTTGTTAATAGAGGGAAGATTAAGGGTATATTTACATAATTACAAAGAATATGAAAAATTTAGGGTTTAGGATAATTAAAACCCCTCATTCAAAATACTCACTTTTGACCTCAGAATCTAAGCTTGCATCCTCCTTGTCTTCCTCATCCTCTCACAAGACCTCCATCTGTAGCCATCTCCTCCTACCTCTTTTATACTTCTATCAACAACGGAGTTCATGTCGAAAAACACGATTCAACGGGGTTCCAACACTATTTGTTTAGTTTTACTGATGTAAGATTTCATGCAGCAGTTAAGTAGTTCTTAACACCACGTGATTCGGAACAACCTGACAACGACCAAAGTGGAGCGAGGAATCATGACAACCGGCTTCATGATCCCAAGATCCAAAGGCACAATGGAGAAAGAGTGCGAATTTGGAAGCGAGTTCTCACCTTCCCCCAAAGGCCTAAAACCTTGTCGTACCAATAGCTCCCGGGCTTCAACCTGGGCTACAGGTTCCCGCAGGCCCACAGCACGGCCATCTCCTCTCGCGACAATGGCCTCCTATTCACAATCATGCACTTGAGCCTCAGCTAGTTGGCCTCACAGGTCCCCTCCACGCACATCGCCTACTTGACCTCCATCGAGATCAACAACCTCCTCAACATCCTCGAGCACTTCCCAAGCCCCTCCCTCTTTGCCTCCTCTATGGGGCACCCTATGCACCCCACACACTTCCTCCCCTCAGGCATCGATCCCATTGCCCTAAGAATGCACCTCGCGTAGTACTTCACCCTACACACCATGCACGCCTCTTCTGTAAACATGTTCCCCTTCAAGCACTGGTAACATGCCCCCTTCTGCAACCTCAACCACATCAGCAGGGGCTTCTCCCCCTCCTCTCTCCTTCCACCACCAGACACGTGACTCACCCCTAAACTTAACCGCGATGTGCCGTTGCACGGGCGAGGGATTGACAGAGGCTCCTCTTCATCCTCCTCGTCCTCGTCCTCATCGTCGTCTCGGGAGAATTTAGAGGAGGTAGTGGAAGGGTAGGTGTTGAGGGGGTTGGTGCTATCCTTGAACTCACTAGAGGAGTCAGCAAGGGTGTCGGAGGAGGTGGGGGAGATGGGGTGGGATTTGGGGGAGGGGAGAAGGATGACAAGGAGAGGGGGGTCGGAAGGAGGAGAGGAGGGGGTGATGGAGGTGAGGGGAATGCAGTCAAGGTCGATGGAGAGATATTTTTGATGGAGAGATATTTTTGTTAATGGAGGAAAAATTGAAAAGGTATTTACGTAATTACAAAGAATACAAAAAATTTACAATTTAGGATCGGCACATAATAGCTGTTATAGTTTAACCAAACAAGGATAGTTTTGTTAACGGATGAAATATTGAGGAAATATTTATGTAATTACAAAGATTACGGGAGTATAAATGTAATATCTAATGATTATAGAGATATATACATAAAAACCGCTAAAAACTTTTGTTTAGACCATTGAGAAGAGTGCAAAACTCAGCTTTCTTTGGTCAATGGTTATTTTCTCTCTCGCTTCCTCTATTGTTGAATAGGCGGAAGAGCACATATGAAAACGGTATATAGACTGCCAAATCATCATATCCAGTTACAAGCTTGACGGAGGCAGCCTTGTCAAAGGAACCAAGCACAAATATGCGCGTAGCTTGAGTTACCTACAGCATCCAAACTTCGAAACGCAAGATTAGAAACAAAAAGGAAGATATAACAACAACAACGTATCCAGTTTCAAAAAATACAACAAATCATATTACATGTTGTTCAAGGTCAAAAGAACAGAAACATAAATCATTGGAACAAAACATAGTGCAAATCCTCCTTCCCTTATTCAAATATCTTGCACACGGAAGCATTTTATATCAACGATTGAGGCTGCACTAAACTGATGTCTTATCCCAACTGCATGATTTTAAATCGAGCAAACAGTCCTTGGTGAAAGCATTGGCAGGGAATGTAATAAGCTCTTCTATCGCTAGTCATGCATGACAACCATCATCAGGGCCCATATCAGGGCCACTATAAGCGCTTATTCTAAGTGGGGCATGTGGCCGCCAAAATGACAAGTGGAGAAGCTCTTCTTAGAAGAAAATTTGAAGCTCTTAGGACTTCGCCTCATGGTTGTGGTCTGCTCTGTACTATGAAGATTTCTTGGCCAACCAAACAGCCTTCTATATCCTGTGGACACCCCAAATTCTGCTCCAGGAAAAATCCCACGGCACATAGCCGTTGACCAAACTGTTTACGGTAAATAGGGTCCACAGTAAGTGGTTTCTTACTGTAATCCACTGTCAGACGAAACACTTCACCATCTGGAGGGCCAGCTTTTAGAACCACCATCTCCTCACTGAAATTTGCAAATGCTAGTGTTCTCACGCTTCCATCAAATTTGCCCAAAGAGAGTCTCCATGGGGTGCCCCTCGTTCCCGAAGCCAGTGTCTCACCAAGTCCTGGCGCAATCTCAGCCTCAACAACCTTGTCATCACGATCAGTTGGGCTTAATGTGTGGAGCACAAATGAGAGATCCGGTGAAAGCATTTCCTGCACCAATACAGCCATTGCTGCTTCCTTTTGGGGCACACCGGCAACACGACGGCTTAGAATGGCCCTTCGAGTGTAAAGTGAAGCCCAAACACGTCCCACAGCTTCTCCAAACACCAATGGATTAGAAAGACTAGCATTGGGGACAGACTCATACAAGCCTGCAGCTGACATTCCAGCTAAGTCTTCAACATTTGCACTGGACCTCACAATCAATCGGGCATCGTCAGGGAGGATTTCTCTGATTGCATCAATAGTTTCCACAGATGGACATTGTGATGAAACTAACAACTGCAGCTCAGAGCATAGTTGGTCAAGTTCGCCACCTTCTAGTTTAGCTGACTCAATTTGCTCCAAAAGAAAGTGGAAGGATTTCAATGACCCGCTTCTCTCGAGTGAGGATTCCATTGATCCAAAAGGTATTACTGCACCATGAGGAACTCGAAAGCAAGTCGGAATTCCCTGATCACTGAATACTGCCATTGAGGAATAACAAGGATAAAGTGCAATTTGTGAGAAACGTGCTACAAAGTCTCCAGCCAAGCCTTGAACGTTGCAAATATATAAGATCTTATAAGTTTATCTAATAAATATCTCATCACTTGCTGCCTGCTTTGGTGCTTCTGATAATCTGTGACTTTACTTTGTCCAGGTGCCATATATCTAAGTTCATATCTTTATTTTGATATTTGATTTAGAATTTATCATGAAAGATAAATATAAAATGTTTGGGTTATGGGTCAGGTAAAAGAGGCAGGTTCATGACGTTCTACAAAAGGAGTACCTTTCTCAGAAAGTACTGAAAGGGAAGCAAGATGGCTGCATGCTGCAGCTTTGGCACCAGAAACATGTATATGCGCTTGTGAGAGTTCCAAGGCAGCAAACGTGGAAGCAACATGAGCATCTTTCTGAATTACCTGCCAGTATTCAGTGCTCAACTGTATTTTACAGATGACAAAAGGTGTTAAGCTCTGAAATAATGAACAAGTTTACCTTTGAGGATGAAGGCGACTGTAGCTGAGATCCAGAAGGCTGACTTGAAGTTGAAGCGCCAGTGTTGTGCGATACTAGTTCTGAGGCAAGGTTTACACCATGTTCAGATTTGGAAGGAGCTATATCAACTTGAGAGGCCGTGGCCTCTAACCTGTTATTCACAACGGAAGAATACATCACGCTTAAAAACAAAAAGAATAGTTGATAATATAAATAAATGAATATATACAGAGCGGGGGACGTGATTTCAATATAGATGACTTATAGTATTGCCTTCACAAGTCAATAGGCGTTGAAAAGATACAAACATTGGACGGACATCAAAACTGAATGATACTATAACAACTTCTACAAAGCTTTGCCCCTATTATCTCCATTTCATGCATTAAGTAAATACCAGCTTTGTTCAATATGTGTCATATATTTACGGACAGGTTCAATGGAAGCATTATGAGGTCTTTGTATTTATCCCGCCCATCAACATAAAAGGTTCAACATATTGAAGCTGGTATTATCCATACTTAGCAATTAGAGGTGCCAAGATTCATTCTCAGAAACACTACCTATTTACTTATTGAAGTAAAGATGTCTATTTGAGATTGCTAGAGAATTAAGAAAGTATCTTAAGATTAGTCAAATAAGACCAAAGTTGTTTTGTTTCATCTCTTTCTATTTTATAGGGATTTGATTTGTTATGAGCTTGTTTCTAAAGTAGGATTAGGATTAGGATTAGAATTGCCTTTGTAATTCCCTCTCTAAATAAAGAGGGGTTAGGGATTTCTCTTTTCTACCTTAATTCAATGAAAACAATCCTAGGAAATCCCCTATCACCGACCCTCTCTCCAGTGCACGCATCATCGCTACGCTTCCTCTCCTACTCGCAATGCACACGCATGCAGGTCTACCTACCTCCACACACACCACGCAAGGTTTCTATTGCATTGCATGCTATCACAAGTGGTGCTTGCCTACCTACCACACATTGAGAATGGGTATTATGGTCTTTGAGTGCAATTGCGCACCCTCCTGCCCTCTCTGCACACAAATTGCATGCTACTGTTGCTCTCTCACATGCAAATAAGCACACTTGCCGAACTTGTGCACACACTGCATGTTGCTTTGTTGCACTACACATGCCACACGCATGCACGCTTGCTTGATCTCTACACGCACCACGTGCTGCCTTGTTGTGCACTTTGCGTGCCACCACGAGCTACTGTGGACCTCTCACATGCGCAACTCACCTTCCTGCGCACTTCTGTGTGTCAAAGTCGCAGTCACGTGATCAACTCTGCAAATCACAATGTTGGCTTCGAGATCATCTTTAGCTACTACTGAGGCCAAGACTTTGGCCTCTATCACTACTGTAGTAGTTCAAGGCACCTAAATCAAATTGAACAATGCCTAGAACTACATCCTCTAGTCTAAGCCTTTCAAAATCTTTATATTCTAACCAAAGAAGAACCTGCAAGAACAGAGTCATAAATTGACTTATGAACAACATAAAGCCAAAGATCGCGACTAATAAGTTGTACAAGAAGAACACGAAGGACATCTGGGATAACTTAACCAAGAAGCATTCTCAGAAGCCCAACGACTCCAGGTTGGCGGATGTCTATCATAGGATATGATCCACTAATCAGAGGGATATATCCCTTGTTGACTATTATACGACTATGGAGTCACTCTACGAGGAACTTGCATTCTTCCAACCCTCCTGCTATGATGCTCAAACTTCTCAGAGGGCTAAGTGACAAACCTACAGGTTCCTTAATGGATTGGGCCCTCGCTACCAGTCTACTTAAGACCAAGTTCTATCCTCCTCCGCGCTAAAGATAGTTTACAGCTACCTTCAGAAGATCGATGTAGATATCTCATGGGTGATCGCCCTTAGCATTGTTTCTGCGACCTTAGCCCCTATTGCCTCTGGAGGGCGGTGTGGTTGCAATCATGGTTGCAGTGGTGGACATGGTGGATGGGGTCGAACCTACTCTCCTTGCATCCATTGCAAGAGAACAAATCATTCATCTAACAAATGCTGTGATAAGTTCGGCAAGCCCACTTAGGCCAATTAGACTGCCATAGAGGTGACTACTATAGAGATTGGGTCAGATCAACCTCATATCCAATTTACTCTCACAAAACTAGAGCATTTATGGTCTCTGCTAAGGAGTGATACCTCATTTATTACTGCTACGGTTGCTACCTTAACCTTTCCTGATCTTATTTCTCTAGATCAAGATGTTAGAACTTATAATCCAACATACAACTTCTCTACTAAAGTTGATGAATCGTGGAGGGTTTGAGAATCACTCTCCCACCCCTACAGGTCAACAACCAATTGGTGCTCTACATGGTAGCTGGTCGGTAGATAGGCTTATTGGTCGACTACCTATTGAAGAACCAGTCAACCAATAATCAAACTGGTTGATGTCTTATAACTGTTTTGAGTTGTTTTGCTACTTTTAAGGCATGGGTTAGGTTTTCTAGGTTGCCTAATGGGTACCTAAGCTAATTCACTCTATTTGAGGGCTCTTTAACAATACTCTAAGGAAATAAAAAGCTGCAACAAGATTACATTGGATACAACCAAAAAATTCTAACATTAAATACAAGAAAAAAATTCTAAGTCCTATTCTTGTTCCTCTTCAAACTTTAGCTCCAATCTTTGAATCCAAAGCTTCTCCCTTCAATGCCTTCCTTCTCCAATGCTCCTTAAGGCTTCTTTTCCATCATCAAGCTCCTCCATCTCCATGGATCCTAAGCTTGAGCTCTTCCAATTGTTAAATATAAAATATTTTATTATCATCAAAATTAAGGATCAAGGTACATTTGCACCAACAATTTCCCCCATTTTAATGATGATAAAACCATAAACAATAAAGCTCAAAATTCTCTCCTTTTTGACATTCTCAAAAAGGTTCAATTTTAATTAATTTTAATCCTAAAATCCCTCTTAATACATGCTCTTCTAAAATTTATTAACTCCTTTTTGACATAAAAAAAGCAATATGGCAATCTCCCCCAAAGACATGCACTTCTATGCCAACTTTAATTATTAAACTAATCAAAGATTAAGAATGATCTCCCACTTTTTAATGGAATTATAGCACAATGATTTTCATATTTTCTCCCCCTATTTTGATACTAGTTCAAAAGAATAGATTCATCAAAATCAAGAGATTACCTCCATTGGTCTGAATTCCATCCACCATACATATTTGGTTCACCGAGAATTTCAATCTCTTAATGAAGTCCATATAAGTAGCTCTCCAGATCCATTGCGAAATCTAAAAAGCCAAGAAGTAGGGAAATGCAGATGGTGACACAAAAAGTGACACGGGGGATTTTGTGGATCATGTTCTCATACTTTACACAGCGTTGTGGACGTGGGCCAACTTGATAATTGATATTTAATGTAAAGAAACAAAAAAACGTAAGGTTGTTACGTGGTGGGGCTCACCACATTCAAAAATGCCACCACAATACTTTAACCTAAAATGCATAGGTGATAAATAACTTTGCATTGGTGAAACTATTTTACACTAGTGATAAATTATTATGGGTGATTTTGCTCTGGTGATAAATTATTCTAAGGTATCTTTGCAACGGTGCAATCTCATTTTACATCGGTGCAAAATTATTCCAAGGGTGGTTTCACCCGTGCAAAGTAATTTGACCTATGGATTTAGGATTTAGGGTTTAGATTTATGAAAAGTGATTTTACATATGAGAAGTGATTTTTCACTTAAAAGATGATTTTTCACCTTAGGGTTTAGGGTTTAAGATTTAGGGTGCTAAACCCTAAATATTAAAGACTAAATCATAAACCTTAAGGTGAAAAAATCACATTTCAAGTGTAATATCACTTGTGATAGGTGAAGAAACATTTGAATTTAATTTTGCACCAATGCAATCTTACTTTGCACCCGTGCAAAATTATTTTTAAGGTAAAAAGTGATTTCACACTGGTGCAAAGTAAGATTACACCGGTGCAAAGTAGTTCCAAAAGTGATTTGAGTGATTTGCACCCATACAAAAGTGGTTTATTATTGATTTCAATAGTGGTAGACCTCACCATGCATCAGTATTTTTTTTTGCATAAAAAGGAGATATATCAAGTGAGGAAAACGTTCAAACTGCTATGCATCAACTTTTGCATCACCATCTGCGTTTCCCAACCCGCGTCCATTTAAAAAACAAGAATTGACAAGATTTCTATGTACCCACATCTTCTTGGGTCCTTTTTGGTTAGCCTTTCTCGACTAAGACTAAGGTCCACTTGGATTCCAACCATTAAGCCTTTGTGCATAAAATCTCTTCCTAGTGTCTTTTTATTTTTGGAAACCTTAGTGTGGAGAATCGAAGCAGCGTGATGGCCTCAACACGTGATAGAGTCCACGCATGAACATGAAGGGCAATGAAGAGAGAGAAAGAGAGGCTGACGATGGAGAAGAGGGAAAGAGAGAGAGTTGTTGGAAAATATATTACATTAACTCAAATAGAAAATACATAGGTTCTCTCTTTACATAGAGAGCTAATCCTAATTTTTAAAACAAGAAACAAATTAATCAAATCTCCTAAAATCAGAAAATAGCAAATTCCTCACTTGACTAAAAAACACATAACCATGCTAAAAATAGTAAACTTGAACTCTAAGCAAAACTAGAGTTAACCCTTAGGACTCCAACTAGGGCCAACGGCCCACCTTGATTGATTGCCATGCCACGTGGCACTGCTACATGACCTTTTATTCCTCACACTTAGTTTTTCCTTTAGTGAATTCAACTAACTCAATTTATCTAAATTTTCTTTAAGAGAAGCAAGATCATTTTCAATAATACAAATTTTGCTTTTCAAAATCGAAATCTTAGTTATCAAAAGATTATTTTCGTCAAGAAATTTAGTCTTCTCTAAAACAAGAATCTTATTTTCCTCCGCAAGACAACTCTTTTCAGTTTTAAGAACACAAGCATTTTCCAGATTTTTGTTTCCAGCTGCTATATCATCTTTTTAAGATTCAAGAGAACAAAAAAAAACTTTTCAAATTCTTATTTTCTAATTTCACAGACTTACTAAGTTCATGAAACTCTTCCAAATTATTGTCTTTGTTTTCTTCATTTTTGCTTCTAATTTCACAGACTTACTAAGTTCATGAAAGTCTTCCAAATTATTGTCTTTGTTTTCTTCATTTTTGCTTTTGTTACCATTGGCCATGAGACACGCAGTCTTGTCGTTTGAGCTTATGCTTTCTTCTTCCTCTGAGCTCAACTCTTCATGAGTAATCTCCATATCTCATAGGTAGTTTTGCATTTGGAGATGCGGTTGAATTCATCCAAACTCAAGGCTAGTTTATAGTTGGGGTTAGCTAACATGGGTTAACATCTCTGCAACAGGGGATAACCCCTATTTGTGTTTGTATTTACTTAAGATTGGGGGTTAACCTTTTTTGTGTTTATTGAACAGGGGTTAGGAATGAGAGTTAACCTATGATGTAAAAGATGGGTGTTTACTTGAGTATGGGAGTTAAAATGAAGGTCAAGGTGGAAAAAGATATATTCACCCTTGGGATGGTAAGTATATTAGTTGTGAATTTTTTTTATATTAAATAAATATAATATGAATCCTTTAATGAATCAATTTTTATATAATATCATGGATGATATTTGAAATATCACCGATGATATTTCAATTCAAAACCAAATTTCACTTGACAAATTGTATTGAAGTAATATAAAACATCATTGTAATTATTTTATTTATTAAATACTAATTATCTTATATCGTAATTAGTAATTATGCTATTTGTTAATTAGAAAGCATGTATTAATTTCATTAGTCATTAATTAAGTTATAATAATAATAATAATATGGTTTAATTATATGATGAAATTATAAATAGATTAATACTATAGTTATGTAATAGCTATGATTTTCAATAATATATTAATTATTACAAACTAGTTTGATAAAGAAATAATAATTTTTGTTATTATTGTAAAGTAATTATCTTACATTGCAAATGGTAATTACGTAATAATGTTAGGATTATATGCTAGTTAAGTATATACTTCAATAGTCACTAATTCTTTTATAATAGTAAAAATATAATTATTTGGTAGGTTGAATAGATTATTATGATTTAAGTATATGATAAAACAAAGTTAACTATTTATTATATATTAACTATATTAAAATATTTATTGACCAAAATATATTAACCTACCCAACATGAGAGGAGAAAGGGTAAGAGAAAGGGTAGGATGGGAATAAGGTGTTGGAGTGAAGAGAGAGAACATGAGTTAAGAAGGGGGGTTAACTCAATCGTCCATCAATCCCAGGTTAGCTTATCACAGGTTTCAGAGACAAAGTGGGGTTGGATTAACACCTGTGGGAAACGAAGGTTAACCCCTCAGGTTAACCTCCAAAAAGAGGGGTTAACCCCTACCGTAAACTAGGCCTCAATGTGCAATACAAGGCATTCATAGCCTTTGCAATGAGGTTAAGTTGTTGAATTTGATCCTCCAAGTAACCAAGCATGGGCTTCTTCGAGATCTCAAATGCGGACTCACATTTTTCCCAAACAGTGTAATCATTGGCTTGCAACCACAGGGTTATACGAGTTTTCCAATATGAAAAATTTGTACATCCAAAATACAAAGGCCTCGAGATGTCATGTCATTCGGTGCAACCAAATGCAAATGTCTTCCCCTCCATCGAATCCTCGCTGAGTGTGACTCCGTATGCGCGAAAACGAGGCTTCGATACCAAATGTGATTTTGTGCTAGAGGGGGGAGATGAATAGTGTATGATAAAAATGATAAGCGAATAAAAAGATCAATCACACAACAAGGCATTCACCACAATTTGCACAAGGTATTTTTAGGTGGAAACCCAACTCAAGTAAAAAACACCACCTAAGCCTCTCGACTTAGGATTTTGCAATCTACCTAGTAGATTCAATCCACTAGCGTACCACTTTAAACCGAGGGTGGCATAACCTCAATTACAATACTATTTTACAATAGGGTAGTATACCTCAAACCCCTCTTCTTCACAAGAAATTTGCAACACAAATATTCAACAAAAATAGAGAACAAAATAACCTATAGAGCCTAAATATAAAGTTAAAACTAAGTTCCTATAGGCAAAGGTGACTTCCCTGTGATGAAAATAGATTGGCATGAGTGTGCATCAATTCAGTGCTCTCGAATGTGAAGTAGGTTGCTTGGAGAGTAGCCTATCAACTTCTCGATCTCAATCTCACTCTAAGGTGTATGTAAATGGAAGTAATAGCTCACTAGTGTATCTTTCTCCTCTTGTTGTATATCAACTACGGAGTGTCCTATTGTATTTATAGAGGTTTTTGGAATACTCTAGATAGGTGTTGGGACAAGATCTGCTCGTTGAAACATTTAAGGCCAACATTGGTTGCAACAGAAATCTGGAAAATAGTGCAACCCATCAGACAGTACAAGCCGATTCGGCACCTGGTCTCCCGGCTAATACAGGGCCAATCAACCTTTCCACAAGATAAGTCGACGCCCTACAACGGGTGGAACTAGCCCTAGGTAGACTTGATTAGCAGGTCAACTAATGGTCGACTGAGAGAGTATTGATCAGTCGACTAATGGTCGATTTACTATAGAAGTATTCTAAGTTCAGAGTTCTTTTGACTTGGGATTTTTGGCAACCGAACTACACCTGTTACAACACCAACCAATGCCTTATAGTCAGATAGATTGGCTGGTGGTTGTCCGACTACAGGGGATATCTCAGAATACAAAGCCTAATTAATATGATGTTTAATGGTACAAGTTCGAAGATAACTTGAACGTTAGAATAGCCAACATTCAACCTACAGGTCGACGATCGGTTGGTGTCCTACATGGCAGCTGATCGACAAGCAGACTTACCAATCGACTGCCTATTGAAGAGTCGATCGACCAATAATCAAACTAATCAACATCTTATAACTGTTTTGAGTTGTTTTGCTGCTTTTAAGGCATGGGTTAGGTTTTCTACGTTTCCTAATTGATACCTAAGCTAATTAACTCTATTTAAGGGCTCTTGAACAATATTCTAAGGAAATAAAAAGCAACAAGATTACATTGGATACAAGAAAAAATTCCAAGTCCTATTCTTATTCCTCTTCAAGCTTTAGCTCCAATCTTTGAATCCAAAGCTTCTCCATTCAGTGCCTTCGTTCTCCAATGCTCCTTAATGCTTCTTTTCCATCATCAAGCTCCTCCATCCCCATGGATCTTGCGCTTAAGCTCCTTCAAGACCTTTAACTAAATTGCATTTAACCTGAAATCTCGTAACTTAAATGCAATTGTTAAATATAAAATATTTTATTATCATCAAAATCAAGGGACAAGGTGCATTTGCATCAACAAACTCCTCCTTACAATGCCACCCCCTACAATCCACAGCGTTGCCCCCAGAAGCCTAGACCGATGTCGGTCATTTTATTGCACACTGCCACCATGTGAAGCCCAGGCTAGTGCTACTGCAACGTAGATCGATGCTGCCAGTCTAATCTAGTCACTTCCCAGGCCAGCACTCGATCCTTCTTGTTGAGAGGAGCACCGCTAGGGCTCCTTCCATGCCCTAGCGTGTGCTTGGCTACTGTTCGAAGAAGTCCATGATCTGAATTCTTTATTTTTTGGTTAAGACTTCTATGTGGTCGAAAAAATCATGTGTTCTTAGACTTGATGATTTGATTTTTGTGTATGGAAACCATCTTATTTTTCTACCACCCGGGGCATCATGAGTGACCAAAAAGAGACCCCTGGCGACTTGGTGGGGAAGATACCCCCCACGAGCGCACCACCTCATATGCAAGGTACCTCTATCAAGTTGAATAGAACTAACTTCCTTTTGTGGTCGCCTCTTTTTCCCGATTCATAGATTCTCATCAAAAGTACATATTGACGAGATGAACCGACTGTCGAGCCAAAAGATTGGGATGCCGATAATGACCAGGTGTCGATTTGTATGCTCAATAGTAAGAGAATCCATAGTAAAGCAGGTGATGTCCTACTTATCTGCCAAGAAGAAAGTACTCCACAAGATTTATTCTCATCGAAGTAATATTGCTCGCCTTTATCGGGTCATTAAAGAGATACATACATCCTAGAAGGGCCCGCTGAGTCTAGATGAACATTATAAGAATATGAACCTTTGAGATGAACAAAACATACATCAACCTCTCTCTTCACATGTTTTTGTGATGGCTAAGCAATGGGAAGCCATCAGATCTTTGCAGTTGCTAGTAGCCTTGGGTCTTGAGTTCAAGGCAGTGAAAGACTAGATTACGACATTGGAGGAGATTCCCACACCTACCTATATTTATGCTTGTCTTTCAAGCCTAAAGATATTTGATGATGTTTCATCTTCTGATTCTTTTGCCATGACATCCTTTAGTCGTGGTCAAAGTGTTCATATAGGAAGGTAGGGAGATCGTGCTACTAGAGGAGGTGGTACTGGTCGTGTTCGTGGTTGCACTCCACATTTTTGTGATCACTGTCATAAGACAAACCATACCGTTGATCGTTGCTGGATCAAACATGGTTTTCCTCAGGGGCCTCAAGCACATCAGGTAATCTACCACAGGAGAGGAGAGTTAGTATCGGGAGGACCCTACCAGTTCCCAGATTCTTATCTCTAGCGAGGAATATAACCGACTCAAGACCTCCCAGTCTATGTCTACAGTCGGAGCATTTGTAGCTCATCCTACAGGTACTGCTGCTATATCTTCCAATACTCATGCCTTAGCGTGGATTGCAAACTAAAGTGCTTTCCATATCATAGGCAATGCTACATTATTTTCGTCTCTACGATCTCTTGCCATACCTTTTCATGTTAGGGTGGCTGATGGTGCCTTGTCTCCTGTGACTGACCTGGGGCATATTTCCTCATCTAATTTTTGCCTCTGACTAAAGTGATGCATGTACGTAAGTTTTTTTTAAATTTAATATCTATTAGTCAAATTACTAAGACATTAAATTATCAGACAATTTTTCATGATGACATTTTCTTTCCACGGGAACTTTAGGCAATGAAATAGATTGGTGGACTTGAGCAAGATGGACTATACTACCTCAGTATACCACCCATACACCTTCTGCTACCATCCTTGCCACTACTGCCTTACAATGGCATCTTCTCTTGAGTCATCCTACTATCCCAGTTTTGCATCGTAAGTTCCCAGAGTTACAGTTTCCAGAGTCATTTCAATGTAAGGCCTACCAATTGGGCAAGCATCACATGTAGAGTTGAGCATCAGGTAGGGCCACCCTGACCTAGCCCTGGACCCAACCAACCAGACTTGACCCTATAACTTTAAGGGCTAGACTTGGGCCAAGATTTTTGCCCATTAATTAAATAGGCCAAGGTCAAGGCCTAAGTTGGACTAAGCTTAGCTCAGCCTATTTAAGGCCCATATATAAATATATACATATATGTATTATATATATACCTAAATAAATAACCTATATGTGTAATGTATTCACTTAAAAATAGAAAATATTAGGGATAGCTTAGTAAATAAAATAATTTTCCTCAGTTTCTTCATTATCTTTTCAAGTATTCCCTATTTCTTTGTTACATTATTAAAATCGCAGGTAAGTATACTAAATTTGAAAGTTTATAGTTTTAATCAGTTTATTATTTTAAGATCAATACTTTTGTATTTGCTATCAATTAGAATTAAGTTACACAAATTTTCTTCACCATTTTTAGGATTTTTATTTACCAAATTGCACATTTCATTGTTCCTTTTAAATAATAAATGAGCCTAGCTCATCTAGGCCCTAACCCATTTACTTTGGGTTGGACTTAGGTCAAGATTTTACAAATTAAACGGGCATGGGCTTAGCCCATGGGCTCACTTAAATAAATGGGCTTAGGTCGGGACTAGGTTGACCCAGAAGAGCTAGGCCCATTGCTCATCCCTAACCACAAATCTATTTTTCCTAATTAGATAAGAAAATCGAGTCTCCTTTTACCTTTATTCATGCTAATTTATGGAGGCCATGTTAGGTCCATAATTTTAGGGGTTTTCATATTTTCTTGTTTTGGTGGATGACTATACCCATGTTTCATGAGTTTATTTGATTAAAGAAAAGTAGAAATTTTATGTACTCATTAAAAATTTTTAAATAAAATAAAGACTCAATTTTTCACTACTATTCGCATTTTCAAGAGTGACAATGAGCTTGAGTTTATGAATACCACTTTATCTCAATTTTTAATCTCTTTAGGGATTGTTCACCAAACCTACGTTCAGACCTCCCAACAGAATGGGGTGGCTGAACACAAATTGCAGCATTTACTTAATGTGGCATGGACGTTGATGTTTCAAATGCATGTGCCTTCTTAGTTTTACGTCGATGCTATTCTAACATCAACTTTTCTTATTAATAAGGTATCTTCCTTTGTCTTAGGGGTAAGATCTCGTATTCTATTTTGTTTCCTGACCGAGACACTTTTATTCTTACCCCCTATGAATTTTGAGTGTATTTGTTTTGTCGACTTGTTCAAGGTGGATAAGTTGGCTCCTTGTTCAGTGAAGTATATATTCTTAGGATACTCGAGAACCCAAAAGGGGTATCGTTATGATCCTGTGACTCATAAATTTTGTCAGTGCTAATGTCACATTTTTTTAGGATACTCCCTTCTACTCACAAAGAGGGAAAGCTACTTCTCAGTGCCACAGGATATTCCTCTTCCTATGCCATCTGTGTCGCCTCCAAGGCCCTTTAAGCCATCCTATCCACCAAATATAGTACCATCGAATCTTGCACCAAAGCCATCTACCTTTTACCCAGGGACATTTCAACATGGGGCTCCTACCATACCTGCCATTGAGCCATTGTCTACCATCCCTGCTCAACCCTCTATTGATCCTGCAGATTCGAATGGAGATCAAGTAATTCCTTTTACTGAGGGATCTGACTTGGACCTTCCCATTGCTTAGCGGAAGGCCCAACAATCATGTGACCGCTATTCTATTTCACAGTATATTTCTTTTGACTGTTTACCGGTAGTAGGACAACTATTATCTCTTTCAATTGATAAGCACCAGGTTCCACGCACCTATACAAAGACCCTATGGGATCCTTTATGGACATAGGCTGTGGAAGAAGAGATGACAGCACTTCAGTCCCAAGGAACATGGGAGTTGGTTGACCTACCCGCTAGAGCTATTGTAGTGGGGTGTAAGTATTTACCCTCAAATATCTCCCAGATGGTTCTATTGAACACTACAAGGCAAGGCTGGTTGACAAAGGATACACTCAAACCTTTGTTGTTGATTACTTGGAGACCTTCTCCCTAGTTGCCAGACTCAAGTCAGTGCGGATCCTTCTTTCTCTTGTAATCAACCGTGTGTAACCTGTTTATCAGTTGGACATTAAGGACACCTTATATGGTATTCTTGATGAAGTATACATGCAGCAACCTCCAGGGTTTGTTAGTCAAGGGAAGTGCCACAAGGTGTGTAAACTGCATAAAGCTATATGTGGGTTGAAACAAAGCCCAAGAGCGTGGTTTAACAGATTTAGCACGGCTATTTAAGAGTTTGAATTCTTGAGATCTATAGATGATCATTCAATGTTTGTAAAGCATACTGAAGCAAGATCTATTAATATGATAGTTTGTTTGGATGATATCCTAGTGACAGAAAGTGACAAGGAAGGCCTAGACGCAGTCAAGGCATTCTTACATACTCAGTTTGTCACCAAAGACCTTGGATTGATCGGTTATTTTTTGGGTATTGAGATACATCATTTGGATAGAGGGATGGTACTTTCCAACGGAATTATGTGCTGGACATGCTTCGTGTAGCAGGGATGTTAGGTTGCAACTGCAAGCTTGCTTAGCATACCACTGGATCCTTCTTTGCACTTAGTAGACACTAACAGTCCAATCTGGAGGATGCTACTAGATACAGAACCATGGTGAGGAAATTGCTTTATTTGACTAAGACAAGGCTAGAAATATCCTATGCGGTTGGTAGATTAAGCCAGTTCATGCAGGAACCTAGAGAGGTGCACTAAGCAGGAGTATGCCAAATGCTGCGATATTTAAAGAGTACTCCTGGAAAGGGCCTTTTCTTCCAGAGGCATGATCATCTAAAGGTTTGTGACTATTCTGATACAGATTATGTCGATACTCATGAGGACTGACAGTCTACCACAGGATATTCCACTTATGTTGGTAGCAATCTAGTCACCTAGAGAAGCAAGAAGTAGAATATCATGTCCAGATCTAATGCTAAGTCTGAGTACTAAGCTATGGCCCATACTACCTGCGAGCCCTTTTGAATTAGGTCTATCCTGCACGGCTTTGGTGTTGATATTTCTGGATCTATTCCTATGTATTATAACAGTAACCATGCCACCTTTATTGCTAACAATCCTGATTTTCATGAGGACCAAATATATGGAAGTTGACTACCACTTTGTTCAAGATGTTGTGATGTATGGAAAGATCTCTACACCATATGTTTCCAATGAAGACCAAATAGCTAATATATTCACTAAGGCTCTAGCAAAAGTGGTTAGAGTATCTATATTCCAAGCTGAGCATGTCTGATGTTTATACTCCAACTTGAGGGGAAGTGTTAAGAGTCTTATCATAGTTTTTGGTCTTTTCTATTTTATGGCATCTTTTGTATTTTCATTGTTATGTAAGGGTCCCTCATGTAATTTGTCCCTTTGGAGTCTCTATATAAAGAGCTTCTAGGGTTACGAACTAAAATGATTGCTCATTTTCTCCTAACATTTACGAACCTTGCGAGGAGGCTCTTAAGGTTGAGATATGGGAAGAACTCTGCTTGGTAGCAACTTTGGCGACTGGTAGACCCTAGTTAGTAAGAGGGGACTTCAATGCGACCCTATCCATTGAAGATAGATCGAATGGACAAGTTGATAGGGCTATGGAGGCCTTTGCAGATCTGGAGGTAGAGTTAAGAGTATGATTTGCCAATATCGAGCACAACTTACACTTGGAGGAACTCTGCAGGGGCCTAGTCAAAGATTGATTGCTTCTTTTGCCCGGTAGAACTTGCAGATTGATTTCAATTGGCTGATGTCAAGACGAAGCCAAGACCCTTCTCTGACCATAACCTGTTGTTTTAGACCTCAAATGAAGACACAAGGTTCACCTTGCACTTTAAATTTGCTAAGTCTTGGCTTCTGAAACTGGGGTTTAAAGATTTGGTAAAGAACAAACAAGTTGAAGTACAACCTTCTGCCTCTGCTACAAAGAACCTCGGCAAACAAGTTAATGAACTTGACATATAAGTTGATTACTTTCAAAATGGAAACCCGGGAGTCGAGAGAAAAATCCAGCCCTGCAGGGGATTGCTACCCTTGATAGCGTTAAAGATGCTAGAGACCTCACGGCCCAAGAGAAGGAGGACAAGAAAAGCCTTAAGGGGTGGTGTTTCAGGAGGATTTCAAGAGGGAGGTGGACTGGCATCAAAAGTCGAGGCAGCCTTGGTTGAAAGAAGATTCCAATGCCCATTTTTTTCACCTGGAAGCCAGCTCCAAGAGAAGAACAAATCTCATTACCTCCTTGAGAGTTGGTGAGGAGTTGGTGACGGGGAGGGAGTGGATCGCATAGGCCTTGGACTCACATTTCTATGAGTTCACTAGGAGGATTGGTCCTGGCAGTTGGCATTAGGTGGATACAGATTTGTCAGTGCTTCAAGAAAGAGCGACCAGGTGATGTGGGACTCTTATGGCAGGATGTTAAATTGGGATGAAAGGAAGCTTGCCCCATTGGGTGCTTTAGGTTTCTGGTGGGGTCTAACTAAGGTCATGGACCATTTCTCACCTTCTTTTAAGCCTATTTTGGGGGGAAGGGAGACCTTCAGATTCTAGAAGGATGATTGAACAGGGGTAGGAGATTTAGCGTCAAAGCTCCCTAGATTGTTAACCTTGGCACTGGAGAAGAAGGTATCAGTTGCGAGCAAAGAAGAAGGAGCTTGGTTGCCCGCTTTCGGGGTGGGGGGGGGGCGCAGAGCCTTTCGGATGTGAGAATGGCGGACTTGCACGGACTTTTGACATCTTTGCAGAAATTTTTGCCTATTAAGGGGAATGTCAGATCAGTTAGCTTGGCCACATAGGCACTTCTCCACTAAGGAGGTGTACAGGATTCTCAAAGCGGTGTTGCCATCAAGTGATGCACTCTTGGGTGTGAATTGCAGGCTATTCTGGAAGTTGAAGGTGCCACTGCAAGTTAAAATTTTCAAGTGGTTATTTTGGAGGGGACAGATTGACCACCAGGACTAGACTGCTGAGGAGGATGCCAGAAATTGATACTGCTTGCTCATTATGTGGACAGGATGCAGAAACTGTGCAACATATCATGTTGCTTTATGACCTCGTGAGGGCTTTAGGTCTTCCCAGTTTGGAGGGAAACAACTCACAGAAATTTTGGTCCACCTTCAGGAGCGGCGTACTGGCTGAACCTGTGACCCAAATCAAGGTGTTTGCTGCAGTGTGGTCCGCCTGCAAGCAGTGAAATCGCACAATCTTCAAAGGGGAGAGGGTTCGCCGAGAAAACATTGTACAGGAATCTTTGTATTTTTTTTTGCTTCTTGGTCCAAACACCAGTAAGTATGTTCCTTTTTCTTTGGTTTTCAATGAAGCGGATGGCTACCACATCGGTAGTCATCCTTCCCCTTTTCAAAAAAAATATATATATAAAGGCTGAGGATTTCTATCTAAGACTTGAACAAATAGGTGGTTGCCTTGGACTTATATGGCCCAAACCCAACAAATTGAGGCTTTTTTTGTCAATTAGACTATGTCAGCACCCACGTTATTCCAAGGTAGTGGGAAATTTCAAAAGGACATCCTCGATAATAAAAAAAATTACGAATAACAACCTCACAGTTTTCCTGTTGAGCTTCCAAATATCTGCAATTTTATCATCATCCTCACATGTCACAAATACCACTTTTTCCTGTCAACAATAAAATAAGATAAAGAAACTGAATCAAAAGAAACAATGAAATCAAAGAAAGGCTTACTTGCCGAGCCCTGACGCCAAGATGAGATAAGTGGGGCAACTCTTGTAGAAGAACCACCCCCACAATGTTATCCCCTGCTGCCTTAACCTGATAAAGTTTATTATTAATTTTTTTGGGAGTGTTTAGTTGATATTGAACTCATATTGGAAAACAAAAGGCTGCTTTCAGATGATGATCCACCTCTTCATCCCCATCTGCTTTGTTGACTATAAGAATAACAGGTCCTGCCACAGATGATGGAAGAGAACCTGGAACTATGTTGTCTACCTGCAATCAAATAGACACCAGTAAGTAAAAAGAAATGGCATACAGCATATTGTAAGATCAGGACTGCAGCACCCAGTGTGCTCGGTTGGAATACACCATGCATCAATTCAGTTTTGCAATTTTCAAGAGGATTTTTTTTCTTTTTTCATGAATAGTCCCAAGAGGTAAATAGGTCTACTGATTGTTCCATACTGAAGTTCATCAACCAAAGCTTGATAGTAATGAACATCTACTAGCTTTGATTTTCCATCACAGAGCCGTGCAGCCCATCTTTGTCTCGGTAGTCTTTCCATAGCATGATTTGGTCCTCTTCCCCATTACTTTTTCTAGGTGAGCAACAGAGGGGGAGGTCATAAGTGCCTATACCATCAAATCAATTTTCTATAGAATAAAAAAGAAATATCTGCTAAATACGATCCAAATTGGAATGCATACATTTAGGATCTTGATAAATGGAAACTGATTTAGCCCCCAAGATACCAACCTCCTTGAGTAAGCCTAGCACACATTTCCTTGCCACATAACACTTCATTCTTGCTCGTAGCCACTTCAGTAGCAACAAAATATCTGAGTGGCCCAAATGTTGGTAAAAAATTGCTTGGCCGGTCACTACTTTGTATCGCGAATGCATTCTGTAAGGATGAATCATCTACAATAAAATCACGACAACAATACCCCATGCCCACTTCCTCATGAACATGAGATGGTCAGCAGATGAACTTCTGAACACTTGTATAGCTAGTAATTCTGTTATATTATCAAGGCCCTAGGACTATGTTTAAAGTCCAGAGATCATCTTCTTTGGTTTGTACACCTCCGAACAAGCCCCCCAAGACTCGAACCCAGGAGGTCACTCCATGAAAATTTCCTTTGACAGACCCCCATACAGTAAGCATCTTAACATCTAGTTAGCGCAGAACATAGTCAAGCTGAACAGCCACAAAAATCAAGACATCCACCATAGATAACTGGGCAATCAATGCAAATATTTCAAAGTAATACGCATCCCAGGGTTAAATGTACCCTTCACCCTTCAGCTTTTCCTTCAAAAAAGGAAAAAGAGAAAAGAAAAGAACGTAGCCTTCAGCTACACATGTGCTATCCCTCCAATGTATCATCCAGCCTTAGTTTGAAGATCCATCGACATAACACTCACAAAGCATATATTCGTGGAGTGATTAGCTTTGTACATGCCCCCAGAAACAAGTGCCAACATCTCATCCATCATAGCCTTATTCCAGTTTCAGTTTCGTACTGCATGTTGATGAATAGCAGGCAGAATAACAATGCATATTACACAAGTAAACTAATGAAATTGCTGTCCATGGCAAGAAAAAGTGAAAAAAACACGTCCAAGATGCTCCATGCAGTGCCTTTTAGTCTACGAGGTTGCAATTAATAGGTCAAAGACAAACCATTAGCAAGAACAGCGTTATCTGGATCATTACCCGTACTGACCTCACCATTACCATGAGAAGTACCTTATGGTAGAACTACCTATAGGCTGTCTAATAGCATTGCCGTGAGGGAGGTGCACGCAGGCCTAACAAAATTGAAACTCAGACAAGGAAGGAATCTCCAATAAAATAGTTGGTACTGGCATAGGAGTTGATGCAGATAGAGATGATGTTAGAGTAATATAAGACCTAGCGATCGGGAAGGGATCAACTCAAGATGTCTCATTAGTGATAACATACCACCAAATGTCAATCACGTAATAACACCTATAACCCTTTTGAATCGAGAGTACCATAACAAAACTCTCTTGATTGCCCTTGATATAAACTTTCCCAACATGGCTTGGGTGACTAGATGAAGCCAATGCACCCAGAGACTTTTAGGGCATCTTGAACAGGTCTTTATCTGAGAAAAGAGATCTATAAGGAATCTTCTTATTATTCATCCATAATGACATACAATTGATGGGATAGACCACATTTCCGCAGTAAATCTACGATACATTGTTCTGAATCATGCGAAACCTGATAACATCAGGAATATGATGGTGCTTTCACTTAGCAAACCACTTTATTGGAGACATGTGAACAAATGGTTTCATGAATAATACCTTTGTCACTACATCAAGCATGCAAGTGAGAAGTACAAATTTCAAGTGCATCAATAAAATACATAACTTGGATGGCATTAAACTGCAAGAGTGATCATGAGAAGATTGGAAGAGGTATCCATCAAAAACTCCCTGCTTGTGTTGAGAGGATTGTGTGTTGGTTTAGTGTCACATTGGAAAATGTAGACATTGTGTATTCCCTCAGTTATTCTTTGAGAAAAAAAAATACAAATCAATACCCTATCAAGACCTTCTCCCGTAATTTTCTCCCCACTCCTCATGAGTAGGGTTTCCACATGAATCCAAGCATTCATTGATTTCTTATACTTTAATATTATTGCTTCCACGTTATTTAAATAATTTTCAACTTGGAATCAGAGTAAATTTATTCTTGGGTTATTATTTTCAAGGTTATAATGTTTGTCATTAGTTTTGGAGTTCCATCTCTTGATCTGGAGGAGCATGTCGCAAGGCAATCTGCCCCTCGCTGGGGTTTCCAATCAGGGCCGCTCGAGGAGGATCTCCTCGATGGAGATCATGGTGAGGCATCGATCCTGGCAGGGTCACTAAACTTGGCCCAGGAGAGGCGCGCAATAGCACATGGCTGGTGGTGGTCACCGATCAGGAACGAGAAGATCCCCATCGCGAGGAGGATGAGAGGTGGTCACTGTTGAGATCTCATGCGAGTGTGTGGAGCACCGCAGGAGGCGTACGCGGTTGTGGCTCGAGGTGGCGCACATGGTAGAGGTGGCGCTCGAGGTCGCACACTTGGGTGCGATGCGTGGGGCATAGCTGCTGTTGGTGGCACTCAGGCCCTACATGACTAGGGCTCGCGCAAGGACAAGAAAGGGGCAGAAACAATCGAGAAGATCTCGGCGAGGAAGGCGAGGAAGCACCATGTCCTTCCTTATCGCACAATGGAGCAGGTCTGAGGTCTCTCTGCTGTCACTCTGTCGCGGGGAAGTGATCGAGGATGCCTTCCTTAGGGCATGCGCAATGGAAGATGCGCGAGTAGCAGCAAATCTAGAGCAACAACGGCAATGATGCTTGTGCACGAGGAGGGGCAGCGATGCTTGAAGGCTGAGGAGCAGCACTACCTAAAGGCTGCGATCAAGCATTTGGGTTTTTTTTAAACCCTAAAATCCTTCTTTGATAAAATTTGTGAAATCTATCCTCTCTTTCTATATATATATATATATAAAACACTTGTTAGCCTCATGTTTACTTGTTAACGATAGAAAAAAAGGGACAAGAGAAAAAAAACAGGGATGAGAGAAAGAAAAGGAGGAAAAGGAAAAAAATTTAAAAAAAAAGAGGAAGAAGAAAGGAAGGAAAAAAAATAAGAAAAAGAGACAAAGAAAAATAAATAAATAAATGATGGAAAAAAAGGAAAAGATTTATGGTTGAGAAAAGATGTGGAGAAGTTTTTTCTAGTTTTTAATATTTTATTTTCTTCTCATCGTTATTAACTTTTCTCTCCTACGAGTATGAGAGAAAAGGGGAGTATGGGAGCTTGTTATAATCATCTCCGTTTAGGAGTCCCTTTTGTTTATGGACTCCACATGAGAAACCCAACTCTAGGAGGTCCAAAGTTTTGAGATCCTCAGAGGAAGGACTCATTTCAGGTTTCTATGTGAGAGATCCAGTTATTTAGACTCCAGAGAGGGAAATCCACCTTCGAGGTCTTCAGAGGAAGACCTAATTTCAAGGATACTGAACGGGGAGTCACCAGCACCAGATTTTCAGAGCGAGCTACAGTCTGTCCAGTAGCTCCAACCCATGTTTCTGCCTATAAGCCAGAACCAGTCCAAAGTGTTGTTTGGTCTACTGTATAGAGTGGATTTGTGTTACAAGTTGAGTATTCCATGCTCTAGCTTAAGAGGGAGTGTTGAGAGGATTGTGTGTTGGTTTAGTGCCACATTGGAAAATGTGGACATTGTGTGTGTGTGATGACCTATAAATAGGCATGTACTCCCTCAACTATTCTTTGAGAAGAAGAAATATATATCAGTGCCCTATCAGGGCCTTCTCCCATTGTTTTCTCCCCACTCCTCGTAAGTTGGATTTCCACATAAATCCAAGCATTCCTTGATTTCTTATACTTTGATATTATTGCTTCCACGTTAGTTAAATAGTTTTCAACTACTTGTTATCATGATTTCTCTCCAAAAGGATAGCAAGGTTCAATATGTACAGGAATCCCTCAATGCATAACCTCTCCTATGTCACCCTGCAATAAACTTGTCTATGTTGAAGTCATAATAAACTTCTCTATGTACTTACAAGGGAGAAAGGAAAGCTCAGCAAATTAGCTTCAACCAATTGAAGAGACTCCAATTGCTTGGTTTCTGGACAAGGTATTTGGAAGGCAATGAGATCGATTCTCTCTCTAACAAAGTATTCATCAAGATGTATGGCCCTATCTTTCATGCTAGAATAAATCTCAATTACTCAGTATCAACACCCAACAGCTAAGTCGCCATCTATCAGTGGTAAACTTCTAGCTATTTAAATTTGTAAACCTTGCATATCCCTCACAAAATTCCATGTCTCAGAAACCAACAATTTGTCATGTCATAGTACATTATTCCATCAACAATGCTAGATATAGCACTATTCACAATTCATTCCCAACAAAATGTCATTATCCCTAGATAAATGTGATAGCACTTCCAAACCAAATTGTTATATCTAAACATTATAGCAATTATTCAAAGACCAGACTATCTAAACTCAAGGTTGCACTAAGCATTTCCACTTGGCCCGAGGAGAATAAAATTAGGTCTACGTTGCAATGCCAACTGGATACTTAAGATTATTTTTTTTTTATTAATACTTGAGATCATATTGCCCATTAGTTATGCATCTTTTCAAAAGAAATATTCTTGTCATGGCAGAATATTACTAACCCAGGTTAATTCCATGATGGAAATGATGCTCTCCTCTGCAAGGTGGAGAGTTTAAGATCACTGAGAAGTCATCCTCAATTACAATAGTCAATGGGAGGTATTTTTCTTCACGAGAAATTCACTTAATTCCTACTTCACTTATATGAGCAAATTCTTTTCATTACTCCTATTTGAGCCATGAAACTTTAGGAATTTCCTATTGTGAAGTAGCCTACCTCATACTTCCAGTTTTGCTATGTCTTTTGAGAAATGTGCGTCTTCATCCATGATGTATGACGAGAACAATGTAGTTTCATTTCCATGCCAAACAAGATGGATGCACTACAATTCTATTTTTGCCTCACGAGTACATGAGCATACCTGTAAAAGGGTCCCCACAGCTGTTCCTGGCACAAGAACATCCCAACCTGAAGCTCCCAAGGATATCCTTATGGCTTTCAGTAGTAGCGTGCAAAGCTTTGAAATCTGAAAAATAACTCTGCAAGTGACACGGACAACACATGCAGTCAGGGCATGGTTCTCAGTAATTTGCAAATGATTTTAACAAGGGATGTTGTCAGAGAACACAGATTAGCGGATAGGATTTATTGTAGGAAGTTTGGTTATATAGCTGACCCACATAAACATCATGGCACCTCAGGTCTACATCAAAAAGGCATACCCTGCTCGAATTTCAGCTTCAGTGTAAGTTTTCACACTGTTCTCTGCAATTCCAAAAGCATTCCCAAGGGTCTGCAAGAAATATGCTGCTAGTGAAAAATAGTTCTTTGATAAAATAGTTATAAGATAGTTGAAAAGATATAACATAGTCACAGAATAATATCAAGTAAAGTAGAAAGTAGCAAGAAAACACAAAAAATCCCAAGAAAACCAGTAGCTGTCCTAAAAGCATACATGCATGCACGTCCATGTATATGGCCTTTCAACCAAACACACATGCATGTGTTTTTTTGGACACAGACATATCACAAGTAGGTGTGGGTGTGTGGAGAAAAGAGTGAGGCACGACCTATAGTATGAAGTATCCATGAGAGACTGGTGAGAGGTTTTTGTACTACATGTGTTCTCAAAATTCAACCATACAAACTGAACAAGCATCATTTAGATAACATATTTATGAAAAATCATGCAAATCAAAGACGTGTAGGGTGTATTTTAAGAAACTTATAAATGGCTTATAAAAAGTGCTAAGAAGATTATGTATGACTTTGACAATGCATGCATGAATGGGAGGACGGATGGATGTGTATGCATAAACAAGACAAGATACAGAATGGTAGGACCTATAGAAGTAACCAAATAACCTTTGACAGTCAAGAGGACAAGATTAATTACAACTGGGTCCACTATTTTGTAATGAAGCTCTTATGCATGCTCAAAAACTGCAGACATGGACCAATTACCAACTTCTCGACAACAAGTTGCTCATGACATCATTAAACTGACAGCAATAGCTAGAACTACAAATCAGTGGTTTAATGGTGACCTGAACTTTATCTGGAAAAATCTGTAGTAACATTTCTGAATATTCCTCCGTCAGCCTTCTTGCTCGGTCTAGAGTAGCCTTAAGCATCAATCCCCAGATATCCTTTCTGTTGTCAGTGGCTGTAAAAATGACCAAAGCCAGAAGACCAAACAAATTCTTCAGCATAAATCCAGTATCAATGCTCAGTTCCCTAATCAAAATATCAAAAACATGCACCTTCTGTTACAGAGAAGCCTCTTTTTTCCCATGCAAGTATCTCATTTTCTATGGCCAAACACTCATCTGACTTCCAACCAGAAAGCCTGACTTGGCTAATGCCTATGATAAGAGCCATCAGTGGGTGATTCCAAGGACTCAGGTTCTGGGACTTCAAATTATCTGCAAGCCACGAAGATCCCCCCATAGCTTCAAGTGCATTGAGGAATCTATTAACATGAATTTACAAGAAGGTTTTATTCAATGGAAGTCTTAATCCTTAAGTGCAGCAGAATAATTAAATCAAGAAATGGTAGCTACTGGTTATATGGCCATAGAGTTCTCAGATATCAAGGTCTCAGACAGCAGTAAGCATGTTGAAGTACAGATCTGTAATATCAAACTAATCCATATATTCTAGAAAGCAGTTATAAGAAAGAAAATTTTAAAAACAAAACTCAACTGCCAGAATGGCAGGTGAAGACCATAGCCCATTTAACATTCAGAGATAATGGATACATTGAGGCAAAACTAAAGATTACCTCAATTGACCTCATTGGCTGTGTTCATATTACCGGGTAGAAAGATTTCAGTGAGAATATTATGGACGAAAGGGTGATTCTAATGGAATTTTATGTTGATGTCATCCTTAATTTTGATGATTTACAAAAAGGTGATTAAATAAAAAAATTATATCTTGTGCTACTTCTTATATCAAGTTTTATCGCAGGTTGAAATAAGCCAGATCTTTTGAGAATAAAGGCAAAGAAGCAAGCCAAGTGACGATTGAAGTCTTTTGGCAAACTTGTCTGTTTTACTTAGGTTGTAGTTAAAGAATACCCAAGCATGATGCGTAGGACCTTAGCCAACCTAATCCAAATCATAACCAATTAATTCATTTGATTTCTCTCATTCAATCGAGACCTTCCTTTCATCAGACATCCAATGGAGCCAGTAGATGACCGTCCCATCTTGGGAGAGTCTACCAACTATATGTTGGGCCGGGTTGCAATGGATTGTTGATTCAATGACTTTGGAACTCTTAATCCATGTTAATTAGACTTCAATCAGTCTCTAATTGACCTATTGGTAAAATGGCTGCTGCCCACTCTTGGGAGATATCTAATGCTCCTCTTGACCAAACAGCCCTGCAATGACTTTTTGTGAGTTCCAGGAACCCAACTTTTCCGTCTACTCCCATCAGCCAATGTCTCTTTTTCATGCATCAACTGATGCTTCTTTCAAGCAATTGTCTAACAGCACCAGGCGTTGTCTTCTAATCAAGTTTTTCTCACCCAATTTGTATAGTGCTTAACTAACACAAACCATCATCGCACTCTTTTCATCATGACCACCATAGGCTTATAATAAGTTGTCATCCCATATCAGATGCCATCTGATGACTCCTGTAGGCGTCATTTGATAAGGTGCATCAATTGTCTGACCAGAGTGATTTTTTGCCTCTTGAAAAACTATCTGTTGGAAACTAATCCCTATCCTTAATGACCAAGCCTAAGACCACTGAAGACCATCTAGAGTATTTCTAATGATGCCTATAAATACCCTAGTAGACCCCCATTGCCAAACAACAATTGGTTGATACCTCCAAGCAACTTCCTAAAATTACAAGTGCTAGACTCCTATTGTGATCAAGCCCTTATTCCATGCTCATATATCAATACTCTTTGCAATGCCAAGAGCTCTCCAATTTCCTAATTCCTACGCTCCATTGTACATCTAGGGGAAGTCCTAAATCCTACAGTTTGCATACCTACATTGCTCGTATTATGGCTCTACAAGATACTCATATTTTTATTTACTTTCTCATTAATCTTGTATCGCGTAACCAGCTTGTCAGATTCCATTCTCTACCCCAGAAAGGGAGAGATAAAATACTATTCAGTAGGGAAAAGAAAGGAGTTTTGTACTTGAGGTTACACCATGCTCTATTTTAGTGGTGTGGTTAGTGGATTTTGATTGGTTTGAACAATGAAGGAAAATCGCAAGTCATGGAAACTTAAGTGATCATTTTTACCCAAGGGATTTTCTACCTAGAATTATTTGTGCATTGTGGTGATAATTTGTGGTTGCTTTTTATATTTCTATTATTTTGTTATCGCACTATTCAACACTGCACACTTCCAATTTGTACTCATCAGACATGATAAGGTCAATGTTGGAGGTTTATCTCAAAAACCAAAGATGGCATTATTTGCTGCAGAAACCACAAATTTACAGACTAACAGGAAATAAAACCCTTAAGATCCGAGACTAAAATAGGCATGCACAGACAAAAGTTCAAATTTCTTGCCAACTCAAGCCCTCTTACCAAATAAGGTTGTGATATAGCTCAGTCCATATATAAGTCTAGATGCTGCAGTGAACAATAGTAGGTTTTCTCTCTGAAAACATAAATCTGCATGCATAATAATGCCAAATCAAGTGTTGCTTGTACCACGTTGTGTTCCATGTTTTCTAAACTGTTTCAAACTCTAAACAGGTCTAAGTGCTTTGACAAGCATCACCTTTTGCAGCTACGGTGGAAGGATGTTGGGACGGGACGTGGTGTCCAACTTTCCGAGGAGGGCTATCTGACCAGAGGTGTGAGGAGCTCCAGCGTCTGCTGCAGGAGCTGGAGGGTTGGGCACCAGAGGAGGGCGAGGATGGTTTTCATTGAGAAGGAGACTTCTCTGTGCCAAAAGTCTTCCGCAGGTTGGGGGGTGGCATGACCAACCATGACGTCGATTTCTTGAGAGATTGTAAGCTGATGTGGAAGGCGAATTGCCCTTTGAAGGTGAAGATTTTTGCTTGGCTAGTGAGGAGAGGAAGAATTATGACGAAGTAGTGGAGAGGTAGACTCATTCAGAGGATCTTGCATGTCCCCTTTATAATGGGGCGGAGGAAGATATCAAGTACCTTTTCTTTCAGTGCCCCTTCACGACGTAGGTCTGGTAATGGATGGGAATCGACTGAATCGCCCATTAGGATCCCAGTAGCTTCTGGGAATCTTCCGCAACACCTACGGTGGGGATTTTGCCTTCAAATCCAAAAAGAAGAGAGCGAAGGTCTTGGCAGTCCTTTGAGGCGTTTGGCTGGGGAGGAATGGCGTGATATTTAGGAGAGAGAGACCTTATGTTGAGAATTTTGTTTCGCCTATCTCCTCCCAGGTGGTGTTTTGGGGATCTACCATGTAATTTTGATGTAATCTGTTTTGTTTGAAATGGAATGATCTTGGGGGGTTATCATTCGAATAACCGCCCTTTCACTTTTCCAAAAAAAAAAAAAAGCATCACCTTTTGCAAAGTTGGCAACTAGGTTCCAATTGCAATTAATCATCACTCTCAACAACTTTACCATAAGGAACATGTACATTAGCCTCTCATGGCCAATCAATTTCAGCTAGAAATGGAACAGCTCTTCAAAATCATATGTTCAATCAGGGAACCATAAGTTCCAAAATGTGGAGGACATCTGAGTATTCATCAAGGGACTTTACATGGCATCATTCCATAGGCACATTTCTTAGGAAAGATCTAAAAGATGTACTGACATGACATTTGAGTACCAGAGGTGTATATTGGAGTACAGAAGCTGTGGAAGCAACATCAATAGCTGCTTCAGCCAATACTAGGAGATACTGTTTGAAACCATATACCATAGCATTGCTATTCAGATGCATTTCTAATCGCATGATACATGTCCAAATGCCTCCTATACAGTTTGCAAGTATGTCATGACAGACTAGCTGTATGCAAAACAACTTGATAGTTTAAGAGGCTACCTGCTAAGCAGTCAGAAATATAGGTGACTTTGTTGCACGTTTGTTGTTCTGCCACTTTTATGAGGTCTTATCCCAGTTTTCATTGTCTTTCTCGTTTTACTCACTATAACAATTCCTCTCTGACATATCCTAGCCTATTTCCAGATACACAGTACTTTCTAAAAAGATCCCTCCTCAACAAAGTGCTCATAAACAAAAAGGTGGACGTGTCCTACCACATTATCATTAAAAATCTCCACATAGCTTCCCTACTTTTCAGAACCTTGAGTTAATGTGTCAACCCTTTGCCTCAAACTTGTGCCCATAACTTTAGAACATTATCCACTTTAAGAGTTCAAAGTTCAGACTAACTCATCATATCATGGTACCTAAAAGATTGGAGTTTACCATTTTTTAGCACCAATAAGCAATAGTAAGTTAAGCTTATCAAAGTCAGTGGCCACTGTAAGCATGTATCAGTAATTTTGTGAAACTTGTGCAGAGAAGGAATCGGATTTGATAGGATAAGAGATTCATTTTTAACATGAATTTAGGATGAGAGATTCTAATGTCAGGAGAGCAGGTTGCTTTAAGACATCGCACCTGCTAAGGAGGACAAAAGAATAGTCCTCAAGACCAATCTCGCATAGACGCCACTGCAAAACATCAAATTTGAAGATATGAAATTATAAGGTAGCAAAGCACCCAAGTATTGAAACTTTCTGAATCAAACAATATTATATAGCACCTTTTGCCGCATGGCAATGGCAGCATCAGGGGCATCATTCCTGAGGCCGCTTTGAAGACCTCCTACAAGAAATTTTCTCAATGACAGAGAAGATGTCAAGGCCTCTATCAATGAATTCATGGCATCTTCAGGCAAATAATTCCTTGCCTCTTCATATTTCTCCAACTTCTGGAAGACATGAGAACGTTATTTACCAAGTTAGCTGTCACTGCAATAAAAAGAAAACTTGCTAAATGAACAATATTTTCAAGAAGAAATGGGTTCCTCAAATATGGAAAGATGTAGTTTTATGAAAATGTTGGCTGAGAAACTTGACAAATCAAGAACTACTGTACCTCATATATTAAGACACACACAAATAAAAGAAAACCAACTGAACCATAGTCCATGAATCCAAATTCCATGTACATCCAATTAAAAAGAATAACCATTTTATTAGAAACTACAGATAACTCCAAGCAAAAGGTTGAAAAGAGAGGAACCTAAAGTCAAATCTTATTACATTGTCACTACAAAATTGCGGAAAAGAATGATATTTTTCAAGACAACCTGAAGCATTACATCACATGAATGCAAAAAAAAAAGCTCTATCAAACTTTTATTTATTGGAAGACTTTTACTTTGAAAAGGAAACTTTGAGATGCAAACTTAACTATTGGCAATCTTTCAATTTTGCCTCTAGACCATAAAACATGGTAATTTCATAACTACATTGTGAAATTGGTTGCTAGTCGGAGCCCTCAAGCAAATTCTACCAGGTTTAGAATAGAAAGAGGATCCAACCAAAATTAAAAAGCATACAAGAACACAAGAGTTTGGTAACCCAGTTTGCAAAGTCATCTGCCTCTTCCGTCCAACTGCCTAGTAGGGTTTATCCGCCAGAATTCTTAGATGGAAACAACAGGTTGGTGGTCTATTTGAATCTTAGGCAGTCAAGCTACACACCTAACAAAGGGTCAGACTTGCAAGATGCCTAAGTACAGTTGGGTGATCATATACCAAAGCAATCGAGGCGATTCATCCCTCTGCCTAGATAAGACGGTCCATCTGCCTAACCAGATGAGGCGATTCATATGCACCAAATGAGGCAATTCATCCGCCTGTATAGGCGAGGATCTCCTTAGGTTTTGAGGATAAGTTGTTGGGTTAAGTGGTTGTCATAGGCCTCTTTTAATCTAAAGCCCATGAGAGGAATTTTTCCTCCCTCATCAGTTGCCCACATTTTGTAAGTTCTATTCAACTAACTAAGAGAGTAAAAAGTTTTTTTTTACTATCCTCCTACCCCCAGCAATTGGCCTCCACTCATCGTCAGGAGATGGATTAAAATGGGGGTTGTGTCAGCTCTCATAGGCATAAAGGCAGACGTCCTTGATGCTTATGTTGGCAGTTAAGTTCCGCTCTCCCAGGTTATTAAGTTACCCCCCATGGGGTGGCATTAGTTTTGCCTAATTTAGATGGGTGGTGGCCAGCCACCGCCTCGTATCATCAGCTCATCATGGTGGGCATGCAGATGACGTAATTTTCATCCTCTCATCATCACATCATCATTATGGATGACATGTCCCTACTAGGTTCAAAATAGAAAAAAAATCCAACCAAAATTTGAAAGCATACAAGAACACAAGAGTTTGGTAACCCAATTTCACCTCAAGAGGAATATGTCTGGCTTGGGGATCAAACCCTGAAAATTTTCACTAAGTGTTTTAAGAGAGAGAAAGTATATGACTACTCTATTTTACGTGACCTTAAATCATACCCCTTGCTCTTTTTTATATTCGATTGCATAGACACGTTTCAAGGTTTTCACTCATTAATTTAAACTTTGGTGATTGTCAGAGGCGATCCTTCGTAACGGTCACATGGTATTCCATGCATGTCTCACACCACGCTAATTTCGCTATGACCAAAGAGGATTACACTGTCATCATTGGACCACTTTCTAACATTTTTTGTTTTTAAAAAAGCCAAAGGGCGATTATCCAAATGATAACGACCCAAAATCATTCCATTCCAAAAAAACGGTTTACATCATAGATTACAGAATATTTCCCCAGAACACCACCTGGGAGGAAATCGAAGAAACAAAGTTCTCAACATAGGATCTCTCCCCTGAAAATCACCCCATTCCTCCCTAGCCAAACACCCCATAGGACTGCCAAAACCTTGGCCCTATCCTTCTTGGATCTAAAGGTGATCCCTCCTTCACAGGCATTTCTTTTGCGAAACAAAGACCAGAAAGAAATCGCATCCCGATAGGAGATCCAACTGATCCCCATCCTTTGCCAAACATGTACCATAAATGGACACTGGAAAAAGAGGTGTTGGACGTCTTCATCGGCTCGCCACAAAGAGGACAAGACAGGTCATCCATCTGAGTCCATCTCGCTCTCCATTTCTTCATCATGATTCTCCCCCTTCTCACCAACCAAGCGAAGATCTTCACCTTCAAAGGGCACTCCGTCATCCAGAGCAATCTGCAGTCCCACAAGAAATAGATGTCCAAGTTAACCGTGCCACTCCCCATCTTGCGAAAAACCTTCACCACCGAGAACTCTCCTTCCCAGGAGAAAGCATCCAAACCCTCCACTGGCACCCAACCTTCCAGCTCCTGAATCAACCGCTGAAACTCCTCGCAACCCTGGTCAGAGAGACCCTCCCGAAAAATCGGACACTAAGCCCCATCCCAACAAAATGGAGATATAGGATGGGATCATCAGGGTAATGGATCCATCTCACCCTTGTCAGGAGATAGATTAAAATGGGGGTTGTGATAGCTCTCACGGGCATAAAGGCAAACATCCCTGATGCTTATGTTGGCAGTTAAGTTCCGCTCTCCCAGGTTATTAAGTTACCCTCCATGGGGCGGCATTAGTTTTGCTTGATTTAGGCAGGTGGTGGCCAACCACTACCTCGCATGATCGGCTCATCACAGCAACATGCAGATGACGTAATTTTCATCTTCTCATCATCACATCATCATTATGGATGACGTGTCGCTACCTCACTGGTGGGGAACAAATAAGTTTGATGCCAACATTTAATGTTGAAAAAACATCTATTGGTAAGCAAACACAAGTATAAATATATGAAAATGCTCTTTTTTATTGGTAAGCTTAGGAAGATGGTGTGATTGGCTAGCAAAGGTGAGGTTCCCTCCACCTCCAGTAGATTAATCGAAGACACTCTTGATTTATATACTTCTAATTCCGTGATGTGTAGTAGGTCGGGAATTTAGTGGCTAGTAGATGACCATGACTTAGGTCCCACTAAGTTGATGTGACGAGTGATGAACTTCGACTCTATTCACCGGGGAAACCCGACTCATTTGTCATCTATAAATATGCCATCGGGCATGGGTTGAGGATTCCTCTTAACCCGTTCATTGTTTCTTTTCTTTTCTTGTAGCACCATCTTAGTGGAGCCTAAATTGTTGGCCAGTGTTGCATGCTTTTGCAGTGCTTTGTTCTCATATGGGTGTACGTCCATGAGTAGGGGTATTCGACCTTCTCTTCAGGTTAATGACCCCGAAAGTTAAGAAGGGGAAGCCCACCTCCAAAACGTATACCTTTTATTGTAAGCGTAATAAGTATAGGATTGTAGACCTACCGGATAGTTTGAAAGAGTAGGACCATCAAGCTTTTATGGTCCATGATGGGGAGCCTTTAATGGTCCCCAACTCATGTCAAGGACCACCCGCCAAGGATCTCTTGCCCACTCCTAAAGAACCAAATCCCTTTGCCCGGTATTTGGTAAGATGCAAATAAGATAGTTGGGTTCAGGGATATCTCATGGACTGACCTGAGGCAGAGGGAGGTGTGCAACGTGTTGTCCTAGGTGGAAGATTCCTACCCAACACCAAGTAGGGATGTAACTATCTTGTATAGTGAGGCAGGCTAATTCTGACTTAATTGCCTTTTGCAGCTTTCTGAGCGTTCTCTAAGCATGATCATCTAAAGAAAATGAGGGGCAAAGAGGAGGGCCCTTCTTAGGCAATCAAATGTCCTAAGAAGCAACGAAAGGTTGGAGTCTCCCAACCTTGCAAAGCAACAACAGTGCCATCAGACTCCACCGACAAGGACTCACATGAGAGCACCTCGTCCCTATCTTGCCCAACACCCCAAGTGAAGACCTTGCCTCCAATTAACAAAGAGGCGAGCGAGGCTTCAAAGCAACAAGGGGAGGAGACCTAATAGGAGGCAGGCAAAGAGAAAGCACGAAGGTCCCAACGACTAAGCTACCAAGTGGCCAATCGAATATATGGGAAACAGCAAATGTCTCCCCTAACTATAGGGAAAAATCCCTGGTGTCGCAGATAAGCCGTTGTGGTGCCAGCAGCCATCGGGTACCAATCAACCCAACTGGCCAGGGTAGGTTCAACATAATTGGGACCACCGTCAATTCCATGAAAGGCTTCATGCTAGAAGGAGCCACAGACGAGTTGGCTCGCCAAGAGAGTCAACCCCCTCCATCTGCCAAGCTTGTGGAGGAGCCAAGGGCTGAGCGCTAACCTTAGATAAGGGAACCAAAGGTAAAGAGGAGGAAGGCGAAAGTGGAGTTCTTTGAAACCTTTATCTTACTGGACACCACCTTCGCCAAAAAAGCACAAGTGTTAGAGAAGGCTAAGGCCTTCCAGCACAATGTACTCCTAATCCTCGAGCCAAGTGAGGTGCCGAAGCAACAAGGCACCAAGGTCCCGCTAGACACGATCCAACAGATTAAACTGACGACTGAGCAGACGATAATGACCCTGCTGAGTTCGGCGTTGAATTGGACATGTACGCCACATGCTCCATCCAGCATGTGGGACATTTACCACAACTGCATATGTGTGGTAAGTCTCCAACCCTTCTCTCCTTTTTATGTGTATGTAATGTTGGACATTAAGAGCTTATGTATGTAATGTTGTTGCTCTTGTAGGTTGATACTATAGGACAAGATGTCCTTTTTGGGAGCCATGTCTCCCTTTACACCGTGCCAAGACTGTTTGGAAGGTCCCCGTGCTTTGCTGCGAAGCATGTGGCAAGTTGGGTGGTTGCAACACCATAAGGTGTGCGTACTCTCTCCTGCCAACTTGAGGGAGCGCTTGCCGCCCGAAAGAAGGTGGAAGGGAAAGCAGCAGCCGCTTCGCAGCAAATCAAAGCTAAAAGGGCCGTGAATAATGCCCTTGCCTCACAACTGAAAAAGGCATAGCAAGCCAAGGAAAGGGCCCGATCATCCTTATTGGAGATAAAGAAACTAATACAAGAAGATAATCGAGCCATGAATAGACTTCATTCCACCTTTGAGGGCCACTACGAGAAGGTGACGACCCTGACGAAGAGGCTAAAGGCACTCACGCTGGAGGTCTCGAAGGCAACGGAGGCAGTGAAAACCCATTAGGCGACTAGCCAAGCCGCAATGACAGTTGCTGAAGAGGTGCTCCAAGTGAAGCTTGCAAGACTCTGCTCCATAATAACAAAGGAGTGAAGTTACAGGCATTCCTCCAAGCAGCAAAGGCAATCATTACCCGACTCAATAAGAAAGTTGCTGCCAAAGAGAATGCTATGGGTGCAACCGCCAACTAGGCAGAGGAACTTTCCAACAAAGTTCGCACCCTTAAAAGAGGAATGGTGGAGGGAGCTCAAGTCGGAGAAAGTTATGAAGTTTTGAGCTGAGGACCCTTCTATGGAGGAAAGTCGGAAAAACCTAATGGAGGAGCTTGGCAAATATACTGACGGTGGCTCAATTGGTCCTCAAAGGGGAGGATCTAGCTTGGGTGATTTCCTTGGGTGATCCTTCGTGAAGTTCATGTAGGAGTACGAGTGCTAAACCCGTAAGAACATCATCAACTTGCCCTCACAGCGAAAGGGAGAGTAGGGAGAAGTCGAGGAAAAGGTTGCTGGGAAGACACGCTTTAGGGTAAGTAGGTGGGCTTGAACAGTCGGCGGATCCAACTAAGAGTAGCAGGGCTCCTAACAAGTTGGGTCTCTCAGCCAAAGGGGAGAAGAGGTGGGAAAGGCAATTCATGTGTCGACCCTTACAAACTCAGAGTAATTTGAGGGTTCCGCCTTCCTCGACTATCTTCCATTGTACTTCTTTTTCTCCTTTTTGTTTTTTGGATTGTAATCGGGCAAGCTATGCCCCCCTTTAAATCATGTAACTTTTTATCAATGAAAGAAGATTTTTTTAATTGAAGGCAATGGTGTGACGTTGATATTTATGTAAAGCCTCGATCGACTAAACAACATGTTTACAAAGTGATTGGAAAATAACTAAGTACTTTCCTTAACTCGACTCGTGACTAAACCCGACTAAGTACATAGGCAAACATTTTAATAAGTGCACAAGTTGACAGCATGCCAAGATCGCAAAATAAGTCAGTCGTCTAACGTTTCTACTCGTAGGAACCAATTGCATTGGAGTCGATGACTTTATATGGTCCTTCCCAATTTGGAGCAAACTTGCCACATGGCTCGGCCGAGTTGGAAGCTTCTATACATCAAAGGACTAAGTCTCCCACGTTGAAGCATCATCATTTAACCCTTTGGTGATAATACCTAGCAACAGTCGCCTTATAGCTATCGAACATTGTTGACGCTTCTTCCCTCGAGTTTCCAAATAAGTCAAGGACCACTTTCATCTGTTCATCATTATAGTTGAGGTTGTAAAATTGCACCCTGTAGGATGGAATATCCACCTATAAGGGGATTCTTGCTTCTGCCTTGTAAGCGAGGCTAAAAGGAGTGTTTGATTGATATCTTCTTCCTAGTCCGATATCCCCATGGAACATAAGGTAGTTCTTCTGCCCACTTGCCTTCGGCGACATCAAGCTTTCATTTGAGTGTTGAAATGATGATCCTATTGATCACTTCCACCTGCCCATTTGGTTGAGGGTGGGCTACTAAGGTGAATTTCAACTAGATTCCCTAGCTTACGCAAAAGTCCTCAAACTTCTTAAATGCAAATTGGGTTCCATTGTCTGCAACTATCACATGTGGGACCCCATATCTTCAAATTATAGCTTTTCTAACAAAGTTAAGAACTCATCCTACATTTAGGCTAGCTATAGCCTCTACCTTAACCCACTTAGAAAAGCAATCAACTACCACAATTATAAACTTCTATGCTAGAGCTAGCAAGAAAGAGATGATAAAGTCCAACCCCCATCTTGCAAATGGAATTAGGGAAGAGATGGGTATCATTTCTTCAACTAGAAACTAGGAGACGTTCACAAAACACTGCACTAGTCACATTATTTCACGAACTTCCTAGGTCATTTAAGGCTTGCAGTACCCATATTGTAGCAATTTGGCCATAATAGCAATTTGGCCACAATGGCCTCATGACGCTCATGATTGCTACAAATCTCGACATGTACATCAATCAAGGCTTGTTCGGCTTCTAATCGGTTGAGGCATTGTAGTGAAGGGGTAGAGTGCCCTCGCTTGTATAAGACACCTTCCAAGAGTACACACATGGAAGGTTTTAAATGGAAGGAGTCAGGGTTAGTCACCCCAACCAGAACCTCCCCATCAGTTAAGTACTTAACAAGGGGTGTCATCCATGAGTCTCCTGTCCTAATGGATATAGTTGATGGTAGGCCTATTGTAGGTGCGGCCAACTCTTCTAAACATACGTCATCTTCCTCACTTGAAGCCATGGCGAACAGTAGCTTCACTAAAGCATCCGCCAAGGGATTCTCTGCTCTTGGTACCCAATCAATATCGACCCGGCTAAAATCGGAGATTGCCGACCTAGATTTGTCAACATAAAGGGCCATTTTAGGACCCTTTGCTTGGCAATCACCCTTAACTTGGTTGGCTACTAACTAAGAGTCAATAAAAATCTCTAGCTCTTAAGCACCCATCATTCTAGCCCGGCAGAGTCCCGCCAGAATAGCCTTGTATTCCGCCACATTATTTTTGGTAGGGAAAGTCGAGCAAATAAAGTATTTATGAACTTGCCCACTGGGTCAAGCAAGTACCACGCCTGGCCCCGCTCTACCTGAAGTGGAGTCGTCAACATATAGTTTCCGTGAGCTAATGGATGGAGTTGTCGATGGCATGAATTCAGTGAGAATCCGCCAAGATCTAGCCATTAATGGCTAGGTTGGAGTACCATTTGATATCAAACTCCGCCAACTCTAAAGCCCAACACATCTGTCTACTAGGCCTAGTTGGTTTATGGAGCATTCTCTTTAAGGGCCGATCAGTAAGGACTATAATAGTGTGACCCTCAAAGTAGGGGCACAACTGAGTGCTAGGCTCAATCTCTCAATGAGAGGGTACTTAGCCTCTACACCTTGATAAGTTTTATTAACAAAATAAGCCACCCACTGGACACTTGCCTCCTCACGCACTAAGATAGCCTGACAGTTGAACTCAAGGTGGAGAGGTAGATATAAAGTGGCTTGCCAAGCTAAGGAGCTGATAGAATTGGCAAGTTTTGGAGATATTCTTTAATTTGATCAAGTGCTTGCTGGAAATGTAGCATCCAGTGTCTAAAGGTATATCCATTGCCCATTTTAAAGTATTCAAACAATAGTAAACACTTAGTGGAAGAGTGAGATAGGAATTGCCCTAAAACTACTATGCATCCAACTAACGACTAAACTGTCCTCAAGTTATTAGGCAGATTTGACACCATTACCACCTAAATTTTATCTAAGTTAGCCTCATTGCCTTTATTGGACATGAGGAAACCTAAGAATTTCCCTAAGGAGACGCTAAAGGCCCATTTTTTAGGATTCAACTTCAGGTGATTTTGTCATAATATATCAAGTACTTCGATTAAATTTTGGAGATGCTCTTGAAAGCTCACTCCTTTAACTTACATGCCATCAATATACACCTCAAAAGCCTTTCCAATTAGCTTATAACAAAAATTAGGTTTACAAGATGTTAATATGTAGCACCAGCATTTTTTAAGCCAAATGGCATTACACGATATTAAAAAAGAATTCTATCAATTATGAAAGAAGTGTGAGGCCTATTTGCTGGAGCAAGGCTAACCTGGTGGTATCCACTATAAGTGTCAAGGAAAGACATGGGATTGGCCAGAGTAGGAGTCCACTAAGGCATCAATCTTTAGCAGTAGAAACTCATCCTCTGGCCATGCATCGTTGAGGTTTGTGAAGTTGACGAACATCTGCCACTTTCCGTTGGCCTTTTTCACCATCACTATGTTAGATAGACAATCAAGGTATAGGGATTTTTCAATGAACCCCGCCTCAAGGAGCTTATCTACTTCAGCCATAACCATCCACCACCGTTCAATTGATTTGTGTTGACACGCTTGTTTTATCAGTCAGCTGCCCAACTGGATGTTCAGGTGGTGTTCGATGATTGCAGGGTCTACACCTAGCAAATCTCTGGCAGACCAGGCAAATCATAGGAGCTCTAAGAGTTTGTATGCTTTGTCGGTGTTTAAGTCTGCTTCGACTTAGATGAGCTTATCCACTTGCCTAGGTATAACTGAAGTGTCATTGTCGAAGTCCCCAAATGGATGCCAATCGGTAAGGCCTCCACTTGAAAGGAGGCTTCCACTTAACAATAGTGATCATGGCTCTCTTCTTCCCTCATTTTTGTGGTTTTAGGGGAATTCATTGCATGCTCCACTTGAGTTCAAGGCAGAGTAGCTCTTAACCTGCAAACTGGTCTCCATGCACTATCTCAATCCCCATTGGGGAGCGAAAGATCACCAACTAGAAATAAGATGGGATGGCAATGAAGTCGTGTGCAGTAGGTCGCCTTACTATCCCATTAAAGGTTCCTCTCAAAAACTATCCCATTAAAAGTTGCAAAGAGATTGGACACTGCAAACGTGGTTGTTCAGTTTAGGTATCAACTCCCCATCTCAGATGGTGACCGTCAACTCTATCTCCCCCTTAAGCATTACCTTGTGATTGTCAAATCCGACCACAAGATAGGTCGAGGGAGTCAGGTTTTTTTCTTGGAAGCAAAGCTTGATAAGGACCTTCAAGAATAAGATGTCTACTATGCTCCCCTCATCCACAAGTAAGCGGTGTTGGTCCTATCCCACTACAAGGAGGGTAATCATCAGAGGTTCGGACTGCACGCCAAGGTTCAACAGCAGGTGGAACAGAGTGTCTGCTACTTTGTCAAACTCTTATCGTAGGTTCTTGCCCTCCACCGGTTAATAAGCAAAACTAGTTCAAATGTGCCAGCTAAGGTGGTCACCTGGGCAGGGGTACACGAGTTGGCGTTAACACCAAAGATTACTTCAACCTCTGTGGAAGTGGAGGGTGTCGACATGTTGATTGGCTCGCATTCTGCACTCCCAACCAGTACTTTCGCCTCTCAACCAAAAGGGCGAGGGCATGCTCATGGTGCTCCTCGATCGGGAGTTCTCTGCTGAGCCCTCGCTCCTCGAGGAGCTAAGTGGCATCCTGCTGAACATATTCAACCACTGAGACCATATTTGCTCCTCTGTGCTACTGTAACTTGTCTTGGTGATAATTTTCAAGATCCTTCATGGGCTTCTTACCCTTGGGATCCTTATTGCACTTGACAAACTAGACTAAACTCTCATGCCTTATGATAATGACAATAAGGCCAATAGTTACTTTTCTTCAAAGAGGTAGAGGTGGAGGTAAAAGATCCTAATTCATTGAGGACGTCCTCCAAGATCTTTGTGAGATTAACAAATCCTATTCTCCGAGAGGGATGCATTCATCACCTCCTTTGACAAAGAGTAGGTGGTAACGTAAGCCAAGAGGTGGAACCCACTCATTGCCTATGTAACTTAACAGATAATCTCAGGTAGAGAAACGCTACCACTGGACTGAAGCACTCACGAAACAAACTGACTGTCCGAATCTTGTGGGGTAGGCAAAGGTTGAAGGGGTTGCAACGCTTCGCCTCCTTTGCACCTCATCTCCCGCTTAAGCTCTTCTATCTGCTCGCAAAGACAGGCATTTTCCTCTTCTACGACAGAGTGCCACCATGCCTACCAATCTAGTTGATTATGGGAGGAGTCTGGGTTTTGCTGAAGGGCCTCCTCCTTGCACCTTCATTCATTATGAAGGTAGCCCATTATTTCCTCCTGCTCTGCCCAACAGTCTACCAAGTGCTCGAGGTACCCCCATTCCTCGATCTGACAGAGCAAAAAAGGGGTGGTTCCTCCTCAAGTTGTACAACCTCTTTTTCTTAAGATTGCCACCCTCCACCTAGACAGCACTTGATTCCACGTTAACCACCGAATTGGGGTTAAGCTTGGAACCATTTTGAGTTGTGGGAGGCTGGGAGCCATCAGTCCTTGGGAGTCTTTGAGTACTGACGGGAACAACATTTACACTTATTCCCACAAACGACGCCAATTGATTGAAGCCCTCAAGCAAATTATACCAAATTTAGAATAGAAAGAGGATCCAACCAAACTTTGCAAGCACACAACACGAGAGTTTGGTAATCCAATTCCACTTTAAGGGGTGTACGTTTAGAGAGGGGACAAACCCTCAAGATTTTCACTAAGTGTTCTGAGAAAGAAAGAGAAAGAGTACAAGACAACACTATTTCACGTGACCCCAAATCAAACCCCCTGCTCTTATTTATATTCAATTACATAGATGTGTTCCAGGGTTTTTGCTTATTAATTTGAAATTCCATGATTGTCGAAGGTGGTCCTTCGTAACGATCTCGCATGTCCTGCTGATTTGGCTATGGCCGGAGAGGATTGCGTCATCATTGTTGGACCACTTTCTGATGTTATTCTTTTGCAAAGTCATCCATCTCTTCCATCCAACTACCTAGCGAGGTTTCTCTACTAGAATTCTTAGATGGGAACGAGTTGGCAATCCACCTAAATCTTAAACAATCGGGCTACACTCCTAACGAAGGGTTCGACTTATGAGACACCTGAGTACAGTCAGGTGATCATCCGCCTGAGCAACTGAAGCAATTTGTCCCTCTAGCTAGCTAAAAGAGTTCATATGCCTAACCAAATGAGAGGGTTCATCCACCTGTTTAGGCAAGGATCCCCTTAAGTTTTAAGGACAAGTTATTGGGCAGAGTGGTTGTCATGAGCCTTTTTCAGTCTTGCTCATAAAAGAAATTTTTCCTCCCTCATCAATTGCAATCAGTCTTTATAATAGAAATACATGTATTGCTGGCAATAAGGTTTTCTCTTAAATTTCACAGTAGATGTAGATTTAGAAAATGCCCAGGTTTAAAGTTGTCGGCATAATCACTTCAAAAAATCAAGCAATTCTCTAGTTACAGAACCATCACAATAATTATGCTATCAAGGTGTTATACAGCTCAAATAGGATGAAAAAGTCATGGCATACTTGATTCAAGGCATCAAGTCCACCTTTATTAAAAGAAAAAATGCCAATGATTTTTTCTTTTCTTTTTTCTGCAAAGGAAAAAAGGAGGTTAACAAGGGTTGTCAACTCCCGGATCTTCATCAATAAGAAGTGCTAGTTAAAGCATTAATACTTGGGTTATATTTCACATAAGGATGATATTCCAATGATATAATACTCGTGTAAAATTTTTTATTTTAAAGTGCTAAAAAAATAGAAGTAAAAAAAAAAAAGGTAATTACCTTCTTGCAGTCCAGAAATAGTGTTAAGACAAGCAGGGCATGCTCATCCAAAGATTCTTTTACGGACTCCAATTGTTCAGAAAGGCTGCAATATTCCAATGCTTTAATTTACATAACTAAACACAGCCATGTGATTTTGGCAAAAGGGCAGCAGTTCTTCTTCAGAAGTTTGGAAAGGTAAAGAAAAGGATAATAAATTTACATTTGCAGTAAAAAAGAGCATGCTCTATCACGATAGAGATGTTCTGTTTGACTCATCAAAATGGAATGGAGCTAGATTTGTCCATTTATGCATCCTCCAAACTATAAATTCAGACCCATATACCGTATTAACCTGAGAACAACGACAGGAATGAGAAGAGTCATTTGACTTTCAAAGTCTCTTCTTCCACATTGTAGAATATGATCCCAAAGACATCTCTGGTAGTATTGTTCCATTTACTCCATTTATAATTTTTATTGTTTAAGAATGCAACAAGTTTCCCAATCAAAACTTTGTTTTTGTTTTTGTTTTTTTTCCTTTGAAAAGGAAAAGGATGACAACTAGATGTTAGCAGACATCCAATGTATGTAATGGTTTAAGGAATAATATATGTAATGGTCTTATGGATAAGCCATTGCTATAAGGAGATTTATTTCATGCTGTTGGGAAGGTAGACATAAATAAAAGGATACAAACAAAGATATACACATGCAAAGACACAGATGCAGCTGTGTAAAATACCAACAGAAGAAATTGAATATGGTGCTGTAATCACCTTCCAGCATTGAAGAAATCTTTAAGTTCAAGATGAAATATCTTGAATTGCTCAACAAATGCCTCACTGTATTCCCCCTGATGCTTTGTGATCCTGGCAAGCATAGCTTCTGTAGCAACCAAATCTTCTGGGCCAGCATTTCGGTGAAGCTTGTTTTGTATGGTATGTTTAATTTCTTGCTGGAAAAGCAGCCTCTTTAGAAAAAAGCATTGCAAGAAAAGAAAATACAAGAAAATAAACAATGGATCACCTTTAGCTCATGAGGAATGTCATTTCTATGAGCAATGTCACGTATCCGAGTTAGAGGAACAGATGCGGTAAACTCTGTCTTGAAAGAAGGGAGAGAAGGATGGATTTTCCGGCTCACGAGGATGTTCTACATACATAAGCAAAAGAAAAATCCAGATTTATGGTTCCAAAACAAGCTATAATAGCATATCACAAGCAGGATTGAATGGGAATCAAGATGCAATGACCAGAGTAGGCAACAATTCCAAAACCAAGATTGATGACAAAATTACAATTCAAGGTGACGTTGGTCGTCAGCAGTTTAAAGGACTCCGAGCAGCCAGTAACAAGTAAAACTTTTATGGTCCCCTAAACAAAGAAAATGTGGATACATATTCTTTTTTGGCTGAGAAGAGGAAGAAACCTCCAAGCAGACTAAATAGAGATGCAACTATTACTAACTGAGAAATTTGGAGACTAGCTGGCATGGATACCTTAGAAACATCCATCATAAGCACAAGGAAGATCTTACAGAACCACCGGAGTTTTTGTATCTCAAGGAGCAACCATAAAACAGGGTTCATAGAAGATGGATTCCATATTACAAGTTTATTTTAATGGGAAAAAGGATGATTACATGGGAGTAGACTGAGTAGTGATCAAAAATCATAAGGTTGCATCAAGAAATTCTTGTACAATTAGCGCTTACATATAGAGGGGAAAAGTAGGAAAATGATAAGAGTCACAATCACAAAAGAAATGCGCTTTCTAAATGGTTTTATTCCACTCTGACAATCAGGAGTAGTGGAATAAACTTATTCGCAATAAGTTCCCTCAAAAATCAGGGTTTGGAGAAAAAAAGAAGGAAACTGCAGGTCCTCACTTCTAATAGCCATGTACAAGATTGCAGGCTAGAAATGTAAAACCACCTTGGAAGATGTACCCTTTGCAGATACCATTCTTTCTAGAATGGAGAAAATATGCCTTGAAATCTCAGCATGACGACTAGGCCGATGATGACCTCCATCTTCAAAGCAGGGTATCTGTCCTGTGTTTATCCACTGGAATACAACACCCATCACACCACCGAAATAAATAAGTAAAAATGAAACCACAGAACAAGCAACGCAATGTATACAGTGACGAGATGATAGAATAAAGCAAAACCTTAAGATATATGGAAGAATATACGAGGGCATCTATGAAATCATCTTCCTCTTGGTTCGCAGTTAGTAGCTCACCTACAACTTCTAACTGCAATGAAAAAGAAACTAACAATATTAAGGAGAAGAACAATAACAATACAAAATAGACTGAATGCTATCTATGAGGATGAGAATTATGCTCTCAAACAGCAACCTTTCACAAAGCTCTACTACATATAAAATCTCACCGCTACATTACCAAGAAATTGGAGTTTTACCACCTATCATTTTTCTCTTTCAAATAAGTCTACTTTTTTAAAGAAAACCATAAAGATTACTCCTTCACAAAATGGTCAATTCTCTTAATTACTCCTGTACAACATTCGTAACTTACAAAGCCGTATTTTTATAACCTTTTCCTTTAAGATGGCCATCAAAACCATTTCCATTTTTGACGAAATTTCATATGCAACCAACCTAACCAATAACCTTTTGATCCATACGGTTGGATTTCTTATTTGGAACTCCACATGAGTTCAAATAAGTCTAGCTCAAGTAAGTTATTTGAGTCTAAGGCTCACCGGATAATTTTCCTATAATTTTCCTATAAGTACATATATATTTGAAAGGGAAGATAAAGAATATTGTCATACTCCAAAAGCACATAAGCTTGTGTTGGTGAGTACTACTATCACTTCTGTACTTGAGTTCATGGTCTCAAGCACAAGCCACTAAAAGGCAAAAGCAAGAGGTTTTCAAGACAAAAAATTGCCGAAAAATTCAAGGAGAGGATTACACAAAGTCCTTTAGGATGCTATAATGGTGTAGAGACAGGAAGCATGAAACTTTTCATTGTTTCCACCCAAACTCATAACATATATTCCAGATCATCAATACACTTGTTACAAATCACAAATTAAGCAAACCATAAGCTTTTTGAAATAGAAAAGGCCTACTTGATCAAAGTTGAAAAATATAATAAGCAGAAACAAATCAACAAAATATCAAAATGTAAACAAGACAACACTTGAGTTTACGTGGAAACCCCACTCACAAGGAGCAAGGAGAAAATCACAAAAGACCTCAATAAGGTGAGTTTCTGTATTGATCTTCTCGGAGAATAAGTAGAGGGGTACATACCTATAGGCCACTACACACTCCATAATCCCATAATAGACGATGTGGGACTAAACCAACTATACATGCTCCAACACTCTCCCTAAAGTTGGAGCATACAATGCTCAGCTTGTAGAACACAGAAACCTCATTCTACACAACATAACACAACTCTCTTAATCTAGTTCTTGTTTGTAGTCGGGTGTGCTAATGACGACAGTGCTGAAGCTACTAGACGAATTGCTATAACTAGCTCTGACAAGGGTCTCTCCTCTAGAGACCTCAACTAATGATGGTGGCTCCTCATTCAGTATCCCTGTCATGGGCCCTTCCTCTGAGGACCTCAAAAGTGGTTCTCGCTCCTAAAAACCTTAATACTCTGGACCTCCCAGAATTGTGGTTTCTCATATGGTGACCTCAAACAAAGGGACTCCCAAATAGCGGATGACTATAATAGGATCCACACTCCCCCCTTTTCCCATACTTTGTGAGAGAAGAAACAATCATAGAGAAGAAATAACAAACAAAATATAGAAGAGCGCCTCCACCTCTTCTCTTCAAATTTTTCCTTTATTCCCTTTTCTCCTTTTTTCCATTTTCTTCTTCCTTTTCTCTTTTTCTTTTGGGTACTGCAATCCTCTTCTCTTTTTTTTTTACCCCCTTCCTTGCAATATTAAGAAGAGACCCAATAAATGAAATAAATCAAAAAATAATGGGGCAAAAGATATAAAAATACCAAATATTTCTTGAGTTCAAAGAGAACTCAACAAATACGGCAAGGAATTTTCCTCGGCTTCTTTTGTTGCTCTATCGTCACTCGTACGAAGATCTCACGACCTCTTGCCCTACTCGTCGTTGATCCTATTGTCTCCAACCTTGTGCAAGATCGTGTGCAATCGATGCCATGATGCTCGCTACGATTTCGTGCTATCTAGAATCTTGCCTTCTTCTGCACCACCATCTCCGTTGTCGCCAGCGAGGTCACCCAATCTCAGATCTAGCGATCCTTCTTCAGCTGATCTGGCAAGCGCCATCACTAAAGCTATCGCCACGATCTCCACTTAAGATCACGTGCATCATCGCACACGAGATCCCCTCCTCACTAGATCTACCTTGTGCCTGCCCTCTTCTTCCTCTGATGGACGACGCAAAAGCAAGACCACTACTGCCCTAGCCCATGCATGTCACTAGCACTCCTTGTCACCGAAGAGCACTACCATCACCGATCTCTCCCGTCGCATCCCTCTCGCAATCTAACCATCGCCATCGCCTTCATCGCCATCTTCAAAGCCATGGCGATGAAGACATGACCAACAACCTACACCTTCCTCCATCACTATTCAAAGGCCCTCTCCGATGCCAAGATCCCCTCCTACATTGCTTGATCGGGATCAAGATCTCCTCTTGATCTTACAAATAATGATAAAAAGAAACTCTAGAATAATGAAAGGAATGATATTCATGTAGAACATCATCAATCATAAGCGATAATAAAACTCAAGAATTGACTTGCTCAGATATCAAGTTGAAAAATATGATAAGCGAGGGCAAATCAACAAAATATCAAAGTGCAAACAAGAAATAACACTTGGGTGTATGTGGAAACCTCACTCACGAGAAGCAGGGAGAAAACTACGGGAGAAGGTCCCGATGCATTTCTGTATTAATCTTCTCAAAGAATAAGTAGAGCGATGCATGCCTATTTATAGGCCACCACACATTCCATAATCCCACAATAGACGATGCAGGACTAAACCAACTACACATATTCCAACAACCAATTCAAAGGATTTGCTTACACTTCAGCATATAAAAAAATGTAGAGTTGTTGAAGACAAAATTCTACACCCTCATGCTTCAATTTTAAAATATTAAAATTTTCAACCTCGTACTTCTATTTTCTAAGCTAGCTAAAGCAAGGAAGCAGACATTACACATGTAAGGCGTATTAAGGATTAAGAAGGGTGCTTACAACTAGTAAGGATATAGAGATAAGGTGGAAATTTTATTTTCATAAGCTTTTTAACAAACATATGTTAGGTGATATCACTTTCGAGGAGGCCAATTTAGAAGCTTATTTGAATCAGGAAGCTATTGAGGAATGCAAAAGGCAAAAGTAATGAATGCTCTAAAGATGAGGAAACCTGAGAAGGTTGTTGCACATGAAAATATTCTTATAAATGTTTGGAAAGTGATGGGAGAGGAAGACGTAAGTTGGCTCAGAAAATTATTTAATGCTATTTGGTGAAGGAAGAGGATGCTAAAGGAATCGAGAAAAAGTATTGTGATACCCTTATATAGGAATAAAGGAGATATACAAAATCATTTTAACTATAAAGGTATCAAATTAATGAGTCACACCATAAACCTTTAGGAGAGAGCAATTGAAAGAAGGTTAAGGCAAGTGTTAGCTAAGAACCGGTCGATTGTTGAAGCAATGCATCTTGTAAGGCATGTGACAGAGCTCGATAGAGTCAAAAGGAAGCATTTATATATGATTTTCATTAATTTGGCCAAGGTATGTGACTTTAAGATATCTTATGGAGAATTTCGGAAAAGAAATAGGTAATGATTTTGTATCTACAACGAAGCTGCAGCTTGTAAAAGACTTAGATTGGATTGACGAACTAATTTGATATTGCCATTAGTTTGAGTCAATGATCGTCTTTAAGCCCCTTACCTCTTTATATTAGTTGTGAATGATTTCACAAAGCACATTTAAGATGAGGTGCCATGATAAATACTTTTTACTGATAACATTATGTTGGTTGATGAGATGAGATGGAGTAAACAAAAAACTTAAACTTTAAAAAGAAGCCCTAAAAAGTAAAGACTTTCAATTAATTGGGAAAAGATTGAGTGTGTGTATGTAAGTTTAATGGTAGAGGAGAGAGAGGATACATGTGAAAATTGGAAGAGAGTGCCTTATGAAATAAGATGTTATTACATATTTGGAATCCATTTTTAACAAGATAGAGAAATTGTTAGAGATGTCACACATAAAATTAATGCAAGTTGGTTGAAATAAAGGGAAACACCTAGCATTTGGTGTAACAAGAGCCTTTCTTTGAAAGTTAAAGGAAACTATTATAAAGCAATTCTAAGACCTACCATTTTGTTTTGTTCTGAATGATGGGTTATCAATTGTAGCCATGTGGAAAGATGTATCTAGCAAAAATGATGTTAATAAGGATGTATGGCCATACAAGAAAGGGTCAAATTTGTAATGAGAGTATCAGGCGAAAGGTTAGAGTAGCACCAACAAAGGATAAAATGAAAGAGACATGTTTAAAGTGATTTAGACATTTGCAAAGAAGTTTAACTAATTCCCTAGTCAAGAAATGTGAAAAGTTGGATGCTGAACCTCCCAAGAGAGAGCAGGGAAGGCCAAAGTAGTGTTGGAAGAAAACCATTAGACATTACCTCAATTACTTTAGTTAAGTGCGGAAATGGCTCAAAACAGATATAAGCGAAGACAAAGAATCCATGTAGCCAACCCCGTTAAGTGTGGGAAAAGGCTTTGTTGTTATTTATACTTCCATTTTCCAACTCATGTATTGAGTTCTAGTCAAGTCGCAATAATTTGCTAAATTAAGCCTAAGGAACCTAACTTGAACTGAACTGTTTTAAATGGCTTATGTAACATCTACAAAAGATGAACAAAATTTCCGGGAGTCTACCAGCGATTCTCTCTAGAGCGATGAATTACAATAATCAAATGGCATTTTTCTAGGACAAGTATCAAAATATGGATCTAATAGACTCTTGATCAAGCTATCAATGCACCATAATAGACACATAGAATGTTAAATTGTTTTGACTTCATTATTCCTAAATCTTGTGCAAGGTGAATTGTCTTTTTGTCTTTTTCTGGTAACTTGGTCATGTTTCACAAGCAGGCAGGTATTCTGCTCCTTATCAAGTTGTACCACCACAATAGACAATCCATCACAAAAGCTCTATATGGGAAGCAACAAGGAGCACTTCATTAATTCTCAGCTGACCTCCTGAACCTTTTTGGTTATTATTCTTTGGATCTATTTTTGCTTGTCATAGTTCTTCCAATGATCATTATGAACAATGTACCAATACAAAGGTCCAATTTATTTCTTAGGAAATACATCAGTTCTATTTTATCCGCATGCCAAACAACATTTGCGGAGTCAGCTTCCATAGCATAGAGGAAAATTACACGGCCAAGGTGAGATAGAAACGCCCACAAAATAAACAAAGAAAGTAAGAATATGCAGTATAACACCCTGCCAACAACAGATGTTTATGATCAGTTAAACAATTAAAAGAGCAACCAGCTCATGCAATAGATACGTAGGCATACCTTCCTCCTCCAATTCCTTGCATTTCGATCACCCTCCACAAGCTTCAGAGCAGGACCTACCAGCCCATCTGTGTTGCAAGTCCTATGGACCTCCCGATTCCCATGCTCATTAGATCGCATAAAAGAGGCCTCTCTCCCTTGCCACTGCTCCACAAAAGGGCTGGGCTCCATAGTCACAACAGCACCACTCTCGCCACTGATCTTCTCCGTCTCTTCCACCTCCTCACCCACCAAGTTGGCGCTCTCCGTCGTCTGATTCCAGTGGCATACCAAGTCAAAATGCCCACTTTTCGGCACCTCCATCACCCGATTGCCCCCATCCTCCCAAACTATCCTGCCCGCTCCATCACCCTCAAAGATCACGAACTTGAACTCCACCAACTCCCCTCCAATCAACTCCAAATCCACAACCCACCCCTCCTCCGTCCACTGCATCTGCACCTTCTTCCTCCACGACCCAAGCTCCTTCGTCGATCCAAGCATCGCAACATTCTCCCCATACCGCACCTGATGGTCTAGCCGCAGGTGAATCCTCACTTCCCTCTTCCTGGTCCGAGACCTATCCTTCTTCTCTTTGATCCTCCCCATCTCTGCCCCTCTAGAAGCAAACAAACACAAGAATGACCATCAAAGTGATACGAAGAACAACAAAACTTGATGATATCCAATTGATCTCTGTCAAATAAGATCGCGAAATTGTTACACCGACAATCAATCTGGATCTACGAATTAATAAGTAGAAGTAAGGAGAAAAAATCCAATTCGATCTTCTCGAGAACCGATCCCGAGTAAGTCCGGAGTTCGACTACAACAATTAAAATTCATTGCCGAATACATTACAAAAGTTCTGCTCCAAAGTGTGTCCAGAAAACAGTTCCAACGGCTCATAATTGAGTCAAGCCCAAACGCGAGGACCCTCCCATAAAGCTCGTATTTACGCATTGTGATTTCGAAATCTCCTCTTCTACGTGTACTTACAAGACGTGATTGATCATCGCAAAGAACAATTCCAATCGGAGAACTGCCGAGACCTCGAATACCTCGAGGGAGACTGATAAGAGTAACAGTAGAAGTATGTGTGATACCTTTCCTGCTCGACGGGAGGGGCAGCAGCGTGGCCCCCAGCGGTGCCGCGGCAGGGCGAAGGTCCGATCGGGATCCTGCGGCGGAGGTGGAGCGAGGTGGAAGGGGGAGAGGGGAAGGACAGGTGTTGGTTGGAGGGCGGAGCGAGGAGGTAAGGGGGAGAGCGGAAGGAAGAGAGGAGAGAGGCCATCGGTTGGTCTGCAAGTGAGAGTCCGGAGCTACGGAGGTGACGAGTGTGCAGAGGAGGATGGGATCACATCACGACGACATCGATTCATATGGCCGAGGGGAGATGAAAAAATTACTAATTAAAGTAAATAGGAATTAAATATTCTTAATTATCTAAATAAGGATTTTTTCTGTAATTATCGATAGGTTTTTTTAAGAGATAATTATTGATATTAAAGTCATCACTCGAAGAGATCGAGTTTGCTCGTTTATATTTTTGAGTTAAAATTATTTTTAGTAAAAATATTTTTGGTGAACACTAATGTACCAAACTCTTAATCCTTGTATCCATTTAAACTTGCTTTGATCGGAATTTAAAATCGTAAGTCATAATATAAGTGGTCAAAGTGAATTATCATATAAATTTTTAATTTTTAAATTAACATAAAATTTTGAATTCTTCTTTATGGGCAAATAATGCACGACTACAATTATTTTATTTTTTTACAAATATCCTTAGTGAACTTATAATATAGAGTCAATCTTATTGTCCTAGTAAATTTGCAATCACATTATATGATGCAACTTAGAAATGTGAATTCAAATGGAACAATTATTATTATTAATGCTCAATAAGAATTAATAATCAAATAATAGTTAAGTCTTTCTCTGTTTAGGCACAAATGAGCATTAATAGGGATATTAGATAAGATATGGCACTAAAAATTACTTAGCAATAAATCGTGAAGCCAATTTAAGCGAAATTACAAACCAATCCTTGATTCCCTGAAATTAGGTCCCTACGACCTTGCATTTAGGTCCCTATCAGACTTTTCCTCTTCAGATCAGTCCCTAGCACCTTTCAAAGGAGGACCTGCTCCTTCCTCTTTGGCGTGCGTCGCCAGCGACCTGTTGGAATGGAGCTTGTGAGGTCCGTTTATGTCGATGAAAGGCAGAGGAGAGTCGGCGAGGCGTCGCCAACTTAACGGCGGTGGTGCAACGACAGTTGGCGGTGGCGATCGTAGCGAATGACGGCACCGCTGTTGAGGAGGGAGATAAGAATCCAGCGAACGTCAAGGAGACGTCTCAACGCACGAAATCACCCTTGAGAGGGTGGAAAATATTCCTTGTGTCTTCATGAAGCTTCCCACGAAGCTTGGAAGCTCGCGAACCTTGGAATGCCAGCTATCTACGGTGACGAAGGCGATGGCAATGGGTTTTTTTGACCATGTGAAAACCAGATCAAAGCTCTCAACCAAGGGGTCGAGAAGCTTCGGCATGAGTCACTGAAGATGCTGTGCCCTTGGTTTGGCGTGATGAGGGCGGATGAGTCCAGTCAGAGGTGACGAAGGTGGCGTCGGGCATGTGTGTCTGGTGGGAGTCCCCAGCGAGCAATCAACCCAATAAACTTGGGGCTTTTGCTCGTTGTGCCTAGACGGAGCTTTGGAGGTGGTTGTAGATGCAGAAGGAGGCATGGAATGACATGGGCGAGTTCACCGGAGTGGTGGCCAGCAAGTGGCCATGGATGGAGAAGAGGAAGTTGTGGTGGTGGTTACCTAAGTCTAAGGAGGTCTAACCTGCACTACGGAGGAAGGGAAAGAAAAGATGTTACAAACGCGCGGCTTCAGACGTCTTTTAAGACGTTTGGGAGGTGGCCCAGACGTCGGACTAGACGTGTGGAACCCCTTCCAGACGTCTGGGACTCGGTTTTTTCGACACGAACGGTTCCGTCTGCACGCCTGAGTGCGTAGACCTGTGAGCACATCTCTCTCTCTCTTTTTCCCTCTCTCCTGCAGCCGCAGGTTGCGCCCTCTGTCCGCTCTCTCTCCTCCCCGCGCGGCTTTAAAACGTCACGCCCCCTCCCTCACTCTCATCACCTCCGCCCCCTTCCTCTTCTCCTTCCAGCCGGTGCGCGAGAGCGAGCGCGAGTGAGCGGCGGCGGCGACAGCCGCGGCGGGTGCAGGAGGAGGTGCTGCGCGATGGAGGAGGCGTCGACCGTGAGGGCTCGAGCCTGCCGAGGCAGCGGGAGCCGGCCGGCGGGGGCGCAGCGGACGCGGGGTGACGTGGGAGGCCTGCTGCAGCTCGAGCAACAGGCGGACGAGTCGCGGCGCGGCTGAGCGTCGCGAGCAGAGGGCGAGTCACACCCTGATTCTGGAATTTTCTCCAAAATCAGACGTCTGGGCTTACAACCAGACGGCGGGGAGGACGTCTGGAGGACTGTCCAAACGTCTAAAAGGTGAGTTATTTCCATCTTTCTTCCTCTTCTTCGATTGACCGTACTAAGAGAGAGAGGAAATGGGTACGCGCAGGTTCGGATTCGCCATCCAGCGCGAATTAGACGTCTGGCTGCAGTGCCAGACGACGGAAGTGACTTCCAAACGTCCGGGGTAACCATCGGACGTCTGGGAACTAGGCCAGATGCCCCCGCAGGCTTCTGGACGTCTGAGAGACCACGCAAAGCAAAGGTAACCTCTGATCCACTTTTAAGATGTTTGGAAGAGGTTCCAGACGTCTGATTTTACACTGTTTCGTCGTTTTCGACCCGTGTAGGGCCCATTCGGAGTCTGTTTTCCGCGTTTCGAGTTGCGTGCTTTTCGGAATTAAATCCTCTACCCGTCTACAGTAGCTATATACTGTTTTGAGAAACTCCTTGTGTTTGATCCTTGTGATAGGATCCCGTTCCGTTGCAGTCTCGGGGGTTGCGAAGGCACGCGGGATTCCCGACCACGCCCCTAGTACTCCTGTTGTAACCGGTAGAGTGGCTTTTAAGTTTATTAGTATAATCTGTTAATTATGGAACCATAAATAGAACCTAGGACATTGCATGAATCCTAGGAATGAGAAACTAGAATGAATGGTAGATCCTAGGGTGTTGCATGAATCCTAGAGCTGGAAAACTAGATTGTATGATAGATCTTAAGGTATGGCATGAATCCTAAGATGGGAAGAACTAGTGGAATATATGAATACTGCAGTCTTGGAAAATGTGGAAAGGAAATAATAGCTACCTGTAAATTGGTTTAACAGCTGCCTGTTATGAATAAATGAGCATGTCTGAGAATATGGGATGTATGAACGTGAAACTGGAAAGGTGAAACCTGAATGTGCTGAGTTAAAAGAACTGGAACCCTACGGGGAATTAGGAGTGGAACTCCTGGAAAGATAAAGGAATGGAACTGAAAAAGAAAAGACGTGGTAGTGTGCTGTCTCTTGGGTACGTAGTACCAAGGGAAGTACCTGTACCTATTTAGTGCAGAGCAGAGCCAGCCTCCCCAGGGACCCGGGGTTAGGACTGACCACTTTGTACCGACTTGCTGGCCCTCGTGTACGTAGTACCGAGGAGAGCTACTACTGTAGGGAGGTACTAGCTACCCCACGGGCCCCGGGGTTCTGCTAGCCTCCTACACCGACTTGTTAGGCCCACTGGGCAAACCATGGTAGTCAGGCGAGGGTGCGCGGACTGTGGAGGGGAAAGGCCCATGTTTGGTTACTGTGGAGGGGTTGGACCCTTGTTACTGAGAGGGCTCTGCCCTGTACTGATTCCGTGCTGTTCTTTGGGCGCACCCGTTAACGGAAACGACTGACCGCGTGCCAGTGCGGGTTAGCTACCTGTGCGTTTATCGCGCGTGCCGTAGTCACCGTTACGTCTGTCCGTGACCCTGGGGTGGTTGACTGAGAGTAGGATCACCACGGGGTAGGATCACCACGGGGGACTCTCCCGGCCAGGAGAGCACCATGTGCTACTTCTACTGTTCGGAAAATACTGCAATCAAGATCGTTCCCACGAGGAACATTCGAGATCAAGTGAAGGATCTGAGAAATAGATAAATTGTGAGACAATAGAAAGACGTAATTAAAGAAAGTAACAGAACATAACAGCTACTGTACACTCTACTATTTCTTTTGTTTTAGTTGTCACTCTACTCAGCGTTTTGCTGACGTGTTACACTCGTTACCTTTCAGGACCAGGTTTTGAGCAGCCAGGGTCGGCGGCTGCAGAGGACGCTGGGCCGAGTAGGGTCCAGTAGAGTTACCACTGTTCTCTTGTACCTCTTTTTGTTCCAATGTAGTGAGTAGTTCTTGTTACCGCTGTACTTTTCTTTACCTGCAGTTCATATTATGTTACGAATGTTGTTCTACTGTTGTGGTAGTATATACTGTAGTAGTTTCTTTCCTTACTGCTGTATTTTCTTACTGTTAGTTATATTCATGCTGAATGTGGTTTATTTTACTGCTCTTTTGGTTACTTCCTCGTTGGACACCAGGTCTTGGGATTAGTCGAGTCGGTCCGGTTCTCGTGTCTCGTAGGGACTCGGGAATCGGGTCGTTACAGGAGAGGATGCCTGTGAGGAGATGAGGGGGACGGAGACGACGGAGGAAGTCGCCGGCACGTGACCGAACTTGGAGAAGAAGAGGATGGCGAAGGAGTTGGAGCAAATGAAGGGGTATTGGAGGCCGCTTCTTTAATGGGAATCTCGACGACGAGGAGAGAAGTCCATAACCAATTTTAGCGGAGGAGTGGTGGAGGAAGTGGATGGAGTAGTTCCAAGGTCATCGTCGATGGCGACGTTGGGGAAGAAGTGGGTAGGGACCTGCCATGACTAGACGAAACGAACCAGCGCGAGGTGGGGAATATTTAACGCTTCTTAGTGCGCAAGGAGAGGGGCGGTGGCTACGGAAACCACCTTGCTGGATTTTGTGGTCTGCGGACGCAGAGGTGGAAGGTGGAGGCTATGCTGGCAGGGACCAGTTAGCAAGAAAATTGAAAGTCAAGGAGGCATTTGTAAGAAAATAGGAATTGAGGGCCAAATTGTAAAGTTAACAAAGATGAAGTCCAAATGAGCCCAAATTTTTATGGTAGCTTAATTTTGAAATAAAAAATTTAATGGTGACTTAAATTTTAATTTTTGATGATGTTTACATGATCAATTTACGTTTAGACCCAAAATATACCAAATTCTCACCTACAATTCTGTTGTAGGTTGAAATGAGTTTCGATTTTCAAATTGACTGTTCTAAACCTTATAAAATATTTTTAATTGATTTTTAGAAGGTTTAGATTACATTTATTTACATTGGATCTATTTTAATTGAAGTGAGGTTGAAATTATAATTTTTTATTAAGAATTAACATTCAATTTAAATGAAAATCCTGAATTACTCACTATCAACTCACTTTTAGGAAATTTAAGTTTAATTGACCTTTGATTAATTATAATTTCGCCCCTCAGCTATTTTGCATTTATAATTGTCTGTTAAAATTGCAGAATTAACCCCTATTTTTATCAATTCATTTCTCTTCGGCCCTGATTAAGTTATACCTTTTTTAATGTGTTAATTAGGTGAATTTACCTTAGAACTTAGCCAAATTAAGTTACTTATAGAGGATAATGGCGATGCCATCACCTCCCTACTCCAACGCCAACTCTTTCTTGCTCCACGCTCCACTTTTACTCTACCTTCACGCACCCTCCTCTAGCAACCTCGTCGTCACGTCCATTGCCATTACTCCCTCCTTCACAACCTCCACTCTCTTTAGTACCTACTATCACTCCCCACCTTTGTCTCGTTGTCTTAAAGGTTTGTGTTAGGCTGTTGGGTTTTTGTTGGATTTTTGTGTTTGTATTGACATTTCTTTATCTACATGTCATATGAAAACCATTTACATTTTGATGATCTTTAAGTAGCTTATCACCCAAAAAATGGACACACATAATTCATATTCATGGAGATAATCTATGCAGGCATCTCATTGAATGGAGAGGAGCATGCTTCATACTCTATGATCATCATCACCATATGAGGAACATTTCACTACTAGAAAAAGGTGATTTGTCGTCGGTTCGTTATCGTCGGTTGCGCAAGCAACAGTAAAAATACTTTTGCCGTCACTTAGTGATATAAGCGACGGTGAAAACCACACTAAAATTAAGCGCCCCCACCTCGTTCAAAAAGTAGTATGTAATAAGCATTTGCCGTCACTTATTATAATAAGCAACGTCAAATGTCAACCTAAACTTTGCCACAAAATTTTGGGCGTGAGAGTTGAGATTGAATTATACATTTGCCATCGCTTATTATAATAAGCAACGGCAAATGTTGACCTAAAATTTACCGCAAAATTTTGGGTGTGAGAATTGAGATTGAATTATACATTTGTTGTCGCCTATTAGTTAAACCGACGGCGAATGCTAGACCTTGTATTCCTCGTAGAGCCCTCTCCTCCCACACACTGCGTGCACTCCTCCCTCCTCGTCTACAGAACTCCTCGTCACCGCCCCTCCTCCTCCTCGTCTTCCTCCTCCTCCTCCTCGTCCACACCCCCCTCCTTTTCATCCTCCTCGCAACCCTCCTCCTCCTTGCCCCTCTCCTCTTTCTACTCCTCTTCCTCGCCACCCCCTCCTCCTCCCCCTCCTCATCCCCTCCTCCTTCCCCTCCAACGGTCCCCCTCCTCCTCCTCAACCTCCTCATCTCCTCCTGCCTTCCCCCTCCTCCTCCTCCCTGTCCTCATCTCCTCCTTCTCTCCCTCCTACCTTGCCCCTCCTCCTCCTCCCATTCTCCCTCCTCATCTCCTACCTCCCCATTCCTCCTCGCATCCTTAAGGTTTTTTTTTTTTAATAATAGGTTTTTTTAATACAATAATTGTAGTAATTAGGTTACATTATATTAGGTAACCTAATATAATTAAAAATTAGGTGTTAAGGTGTTCATGTTTTTCTTTATGCTCATGAGACTTTTCGCTTTTTCATTTCTTGTTTAAAATATTGGTTTTTGGCTTTTTTCTTTTTTAATGTGTTTATGTTTTTCTTTTCAAAAAAAAATTGTTTATTTGTGTTTATAGAATGATATTATTTGTTGTGGATATCTCTACATTTTCTTATTAAGTTCATCAGTTTGCATGACTTTTTTTGTTTAATGGATCATAATGCATTATGCAAGGGAGATAGATGTTCGTGCTTCCTATATTGCCATTTCGGTGGGTAATGTCCTAATAATCAGTCTCCATATGATTTCCTTTCATTCCTGACATTCTATCTTGAAGAGACTGATGAGTTTGCTTAATCAAAGGGAATATCCAATCGTAATATAATAATGTGATAAGAAATTATTTGAAATTTGACCATATTCAAGATAGATGTGAAGATATTAGGAAAGACCCTACCAATAGTATAGTTGTGGATGCACAAATATCCTATCAAATTTATGAAAAGCTGTGTCTTATGTCTTATACACCAATTACATGGAAAATCAATGTTTTCTGCCCCTAAAGTTTTCCTGTGCTTTGGTTACTATCTTTTTCCACTTGGCCTCTTGAAAGTCAATATTTCTTGGACATCTAATTTTGCACTTAAAATAGATTATTTGATTTTACAAGTTTGGCTAATACTAAGTGTCCTTAACTGTACATTTTGTTGATCAGGTTGCAAGTATTTTGAAGATTTTGGACAAGGACTTGTTAGTAATGTTGGAAATTATATCCTGAGGTGTGTTTCTTGATTGCAAAACTCGCTAAATTTGATCTTTTTCATTATGTTCTTTTAACCTACTATAACAACCCGATTCCCGAGTCCCTACGAGACACGAGAACCGGACCGACTCGACTAATCCCAAGACCTAAAAGTCCAACGAGGAAGTAACTAAAAGAGCAATAAAATAAATCATATTCAGCATGAATATAACTAGCAGTAACAAAATACAGCAGTAAGAAAATGAACTACTACAGTATATACCACCACAACAGTAGAACAACAATTATAACATAACATGAAGCTACAAGTAAAGAAGTACAGAGAGCAACAAGAACTACTCACTACAGTGGAACAAAAGGGGTATAAAAAGAACTGCGGTAACTCTACTGGACCCTACTCAGCCCAGCGTCCTCTGCAACCACTAACCCTGGCTGCTCAACACCTGATCCTGAAAAAGTAACGAGTGTAACACGTCAGCGAAACGCTGAGTAGAGTGGCAGCTAAAACTAAAGAAGCAGTAGAGTGTACAGTAGCTATCATATTTTCTTTCTTCCTTTATTTACGTCTTTTTATTATTTCATAATTTATCTATTTCTTAGATCCTTCACTTGATCTCAAATGTTCCTCGCGGGAACGATCTTGATTGCAGTCTTTTTCGAAAAGTAGAAGTAACACGTGGTACTCTCCTGGCCGGGAGAGTCCCCCGTGGTGATCCTACTCTCAGTCAACCACCCCAAGGTCGCTGACAGACGTAATGGTGACTACGGCACGCACGATAAGCACACAGGTAGCTACCACGCACTGGCACGGGGTCAGTCGTTTCCGTTAACGGGTGCGCCCAAAGCACAGCACGGAACCAGTATAGGGCAGAGCCCTCTCAGTAACAGGGGTCCAACCCCTCCACAGTCCGCGCACCCTCGCCTGACTACCCTGGTTTGTCCAGTGGGCCTAACAAGTCGGTGTAGGAGGCTAGCAGAACCGCGGGGCCCGTGGGGTAGCTAGTGCTCTCCCTACACTAGTAGCTCTCCTCGGTACTGCGTACGCGAGGACCAGCAAATCGGTACAAAGTGACCAGACCTAACCTCGGGTCCCTGGGGTGGCTAGCTCCGCTCCGCACTAAGAGGTAATGTGTGCTCTCTTTGATATCACATACCCCAGAGACAACACACTTCCACGTCTTTCTTTTTCAGTTCCATCCATTCTCTTTCCAGGAGTTCTACTCCTAATTCCCCGTAAGGTTCCAGCTCTTTTAACTCAGCACATTTAGGTTTCACCGTTCCAGTTTTACGTTCATACAACCCTGTTCTTAACCATATTATTTCTTTGTAACATGCAGCGGTTAAATCAATTTACAGGCAGCTATTATTTCCTTTCCACCTTTCCAAGACTGCAATATTATATACATATCAGTAGTTTTCCAGTCCTAGGATTCATGCCGTACCCTAGGATCTATCATTCAATCTAGTTTCCAGTCCTATGTTTCATGCAATACCCTAAGATCTATCAATCAATCTAGTTTCTCATTCCTAGGATTTATGCAGTGCCCTAGGTTCTATTAATTGTTCCATGATTGTAACAAATTATACTAATAAATTTACAAGCCACTCTACCAGCTACAACGGGAGTACTGTGGACGTGGTCGGAAATCCCACGCGCCTCCGCAATCCCCGAGACTGCAATGGAACGGGGTCCTAACACAAGGATCAAATACAAGGAGTTTCTCAGAATAGTATATAATTACTGTAAACAGGTAGAGGATTTTATTCCGAAAAGAACGCAACTCGAAACGTGGAAAACGGACTCCGAACGGGCCCTAAACGGGTCGAAAACGAAGAAACAGTCCAAAATCAGACGTCTGAAACCTCTTCCAGACGTCTTAAAAGGTGGTTCAGAGGATACCTTCGCTCTGTGTAGTCCCTCAGACGTCCAGAAGCTTGCGGGGGCATTTGGCTTAATTCCCAGACGTCCGATGGTCAACCCGGACGTCTAGAAGTCCTCTCCGTCGTCTGGCACTGCAGCCAGACGTCCGATTCGCGTTGGATGGCGAGTCTCGCATCCTCCCGAGCAGAACCTGCACGTATCCACTCCTCGCTCTCAGTACGACGGGTTGCAGACAAAGGCGCGACGGACGGCTACATGGCCGTACGCACGAAAAAGGGAGGACGAAATAACTTACTTGCCAGACGTCCTCACCATCGTTTGGTTGGAAGCCCAGACGTCTGATTCTGAAAAAACTTCCACAATCAGAGCTCGACTCGCTCTCCGCCCGCGACGCACGACCGCGTCGCGCCCCGTCGGCCTGCTGCTCGAGCTGCAGCAGCCCTCCAGCGACACTCCACGCCCGCTGCTCCCCCGCTGGCCGTCTCTAGCTGCCCCGGCAAGCTCGAGCCCTCACGGTCGAGCGTCCCCTCCCTCGCGCAACACCTCCTCCCGCACACTTGCTGCGGCCGCTGCTGCCGCCGCTCGCTCTTGCACCATCTGGAAGAAGAAGAAGGAAGCAGAGGAGATGAGAGTGAGGGAGAGGGCGAGGGCCTTATAAGGCCGCGCAGGGAGAGAGAGAGAGAGAGCGTAGCACTGCGCCTGCAGGAGGAGAGAGGGAAAAAGAGGAAAGAGGGTGGCAGTTGCAGGTCTGCGTGCGCATGCGTGCAGACGCAACCCCGTATGCTGCAGAATTTAAATCCCAGACGTCTGGGCCACCTCCCAGATGTCTTAAAAACGTCTTAAAGTTGCGTTCGTAACACCTGCAATCTTACAGTGTAATTGTATTTTTCATTCCAAGTTATTTTTCTTTAATGCTCTCTTTTCCATCACCCAACTTTTTTGAAAAATGAGTTTGGGTCTGAGTTTTCATCTCTCTTTATTTCAAGAAGTTGAATTTTTTTTTGTAGGATAAATGTGTCCCCTATAAATACTATAGCAAATAATGTTTGACAATAGAAAGAAAGGGAACAAGAATTGGTAACAATGTTTACCTCTGATGGAACTCTTATTGCATCAAGCCCACCACAACAGGTCTTTGATAGTGCATTATTCCGTAAGACATTGGCTTTAAATAAAGTCATGTTGAACCTATGTATTTATTCACCCTTTCTCTAATCTTATTCCTTCTACTCACCTTCTCTCAGTCCCTAGTTTCTACTCCTTCAAGATTGGTATTTTCATCTGCCAAAAGTTAAGAGTGCTTTCTGTTAAAACATAAAGAGTGTGGAATTACGCCTACCATAATCACAACCAAAATAAGTATGGCTGCTATCTACTAAAATATCTCCCCACAATTTTGTAGATTACATAGTCCCATCAATAGAAACAAATGGAAAAAAGACAAAAACATAAGAGGGACAAGTAATATAACTTAAATCTTTAGTCAATACCTCTTGATCGTCCATTCTCTAGCTAGTTAGCTTCTTGGGAGTTTAAGGCCTTGCTAGGAGTTTAAGGCTTGCGAAGTAGGCAAGAGGGAGGGAGGGGAGTCCTAACTTAGATTGACTTATTGTAATGCTCTAAGAAGAGATAAAATAGTTTAGAGTTAAAGGTTAAAAGGCGGCTTCTTTCCATGGCTACCCCATCGAATGGTTGTTAGATCCTATTTAAGTTATTTTCCATGTCTTAAACATGGCCTTTTGTTTCAAACTACATTCAGGAGCAAGAGATGAAAATTGAAGCACTATAAGCCATTTTGATGGATGACTTCAAAGGTTTATTCTCAATGGTAATAATGGCTTGATGACTTGTTTGTTATATTTAATTTACATCATTGTTAACGTCTGAAGACATAATGATAGCCATGCTTGTTACTAGAAATTCAATGTTTTCAAATTTTGTTCTCTTTAGGTTCATGTTATGCAGCTTATATCTGCCAAAATTTCATATTTGTTATCCTATTTGGATGTTTTATATTTATTGTTGTGAATAAGAGGATGAGATGCTAACCAAATAGGTGGTATTCTGTCTTTGACGGTAATGAGAGAGTTGTTTCTTTTCAGAAAGCACTCAAGCCGATAACCTTAGGGTTATACAACTCAATATATTCTTTCTTTTGCTCATTGCCTTTTCTTTCTCTTCCTATTTAATATGTGATAAATGAGTCTTCGAGTCGTTTTCTACATACTCAATGTAAGATCATATCAATTTTCTTTTGTTCCTAGCTTTTTTGTTTGTTTCGAGCTAGAAGTCTCTGGAAACAATAAAATTTCTTCTACTTCCATTGAATTAATATTTGTACAAGAATCTATTCAAACTGGAAGTCTTTGGAAACAATAAAATTTGTTGGTTATTATAGTTTACGACATTGGTTTACTTAATTGTCATGGATTCCAAATAGAAAGGAATCCAAACAAGTATGTAATTGTTGAATATTAGGGCATTCAGATTCAACTTTGGTTGCTCTTATTATTTTTAATTTCTTTTTTCACTATCTTCTTAAGGGACGGGCCGACGACAAAGTAAAAGCCATTTGAGTCCCTTCCATTGTTAAAAATGCAAGTTAACCATGATTTGTAGGTTTGTAGGGTGGGCCGATGACAAACCTACACTATGATTTGTAAGTTTGTGGAGAAACGCAAGTTTCCCTAAGATGGTTCATCTCCCAAATCCTTGAGATTCATTGGAAGGTATGAGTTGTTTTGAATGCTTGACACAATCTTTCTCAGTTAAAGGTATTAGTGGGTGAGCATAGAAACAATTGAAATGTGGGAATCCCTATAATGATTTTCTTCATTTCTAAAAGCTAATCCATCTTTAATTATCAACTGATAACCCAAGGGAATTAGCATTTGAAACATGTTAGAAAGTTTTCATATACAAAAATGTCACTCAAATTCACACCTAAGCTATCATTTTCATTAATGCAATTTATACCTACATTCATGCATCTTTTTTATTTCCTCTAAAGATGGCGTGAAATCTTGTAATCCTACTGTAATTTTCACGCGTATGATGATCTTACAATACATTTACAAGAAATTCTAGCAATTTTAGATGGATTGCTTAGTTAGATGTATATTATGTGTGCTTTATTGTTGTGGGGTGTGCCCGCTTATTTTGTATTCTTGTTTTTGCTTTGTGTGTTTGAAATGTGGGGTGTACCCACTAATTGTTCTAGTATGAATGCATAGGTCTTCATTTTAGGTATAGGATTTTGGAAAATATTGGAAAAATAGGGGAAATCCTGTCGAATTTTCAGCTGGTTTCAGCCCCTTAGTTTTATGCGTGCTTTTAAGTAGACAGAAATACCCTTTCACTTTTTTGCATGCAAAAGGTCTCCTATGACCCTCAAAGGTATTGGAAGTTGACAAGAAGTCCACTGAAGATCACAATGACATTGGTGGACATGAGAAGCAAGTAAAAATTTCCCATCTTGTGCTCCATAATTGAAAGAGCAGCATAGTCTCTTAGCATTTTGTCCTTAAATTTCTTACACATTCTTATAAGAAGTGTAGAAAATATTCGACGAACGCCTACTCATACATCAACATACTAAGGGTCAAACATGAATCCTTATATAAAATACAACAGGCTGAGACTACACCTAATTAAAATCTTATTATAGAGACTACACCTAATTAAAATTATAGTTAAAAGATGACCTTTCAGTGTGTTGTATAATCTGAAACTACGTCAATTTGGATTACTCAATCACCCAAAAACAAGAGTTAATGTTGAAAATTTCTACCGGACAACTACTATAGCATCTGCCTCTCTCTTTCTTTTTTTACTTCTCCGTCCACGAATAACAAGTAAATGAAAGATATGACAACTAGAGAGAAGATTGACATGACTTAAGGATCATCTATTTGCCTTCGGTGCCATGTCAAAGTGATAAGGTCACCACTTGATATGTTAAATTTGGTGATATAGACGTCTTGAGGGTCTCTAAAGTAAATGGCCCATTACTTTACTTAATGTTGCATCTGCTCTGGCAATAATTTTATTTTGGGATAAATTTTGGTGGGAGGAAGGATGTTTATTTGGAGAAATATAATTAGTGAAATAAAAATAATTAATATAATAATGTTATGTTAGTAGATAATATTTTAATATAATGATATATGATTAGGATAGATTGTTGTATGGTAAGTATATATTAATGAATTTTATGTTAAAGTAGATATATTTTAATATATGTTGATGTTTACGTAATACTCTAAAATAGAGTGAATATAATATTTGATAGATGTTAATATTCATGTGGTAAATCGGAATAAGTATTATTCCATCGACGTGGAACTTCTAATGTAGCAGATATTGTTGGAAAATTACCACTGGTAGCTATTGTAGCACCTGCCAACTCTTTATCCCTCTTTACGTCTTTGTTTCTGAATTCTCTCTAGTACTGTCTTGGTGGTCCACTCAAAAGATCCATATGTAGTCATGCAATCAAATTTGAAGGGAAACAATTGGGACATACGCAGCTTTTACGTATAGATTCTTATAAATATTTAATCTGCATACACGCGTATTCCTAGACTCTTTATATTGCATAAATGCTTTTGTAAAGTTGTTCATTTTATACGGTTGTTTCCTTTTTTTTTTTGTGAATGACTGATTGTACAGTAATCATAAGACCTAATCTACCTGAATTAAGTTAGATTCTAGCTTAACTTAGGAACGATGTATGTATGAGTATCATAATTTGCATCATAGTTAATTTATTAGCTTTATAGATAACAATGTCATTTTATACTCTAAAATAGAGACGATATTAATTGCAGATGATTCAGAGCCGTAGATGATAGATCAAATCATACAGATCTGATTAAAACGACAACAAAAGTTCAACGCTTTAGGAATTGTCTTGATCATATGACCATAGCATCACATACAGCCTATAGAAGATCAAAGGTCAAGGAGCAAGATAGCACAAATCCAAGCCTCATATGTCAAATTCGACTGCACGAATGGATCCAAATCAATAATCGCAGTCCAACGGTGAAAAAATTAACTCAATCGGAGGCACATATCACCAACTACAAAGGTAGGAAGATGAACGGCCAGGATGGTTCCACGTGACACCATCCCAACAACACATTGCCGCGCCCCAACCATTGAAGGAAAAATGTGGGCCATTGGATCGTTGTCCAATGGCCACGAAGAGACCACGTCAAACTTATCCACGCGCTTCCATCAAAGGAGGAGACCATTTCAGCCATTGAATTTTCATCCAACGGCTGAGAACCAGCCGCACGCTAAATCCAAAACAAGACAAAGAGAGTGCATAGTGCGTTGGTCTCAACGCTCACACGCAAGCAAGCGGTGCGAGTTCGAACCAAGCTTCGTACGAAATTGGAGAGGAGGTGGAGCGCGAGTGCAATTGGGCAGTTGGATCAGATCGAATGGCGAGGACGTGAGCCGCATGCACAACAACGATCAATCGATGTGGCGGTGTGGATGCACGTGCTGTTGAATGCCTGTGGCTAAAATCACCCGTTGTACGCGGATCAAAGAGGCAGTGTGATGCGCATTTTAAGTCATCCAATCGTAAGATTGGATGACTGAAATCGAATGCGCACGCATGCACGCGAGGAGCATGGAGGCGGCGAATCCAGCTGCTGAGCATGCACCACATGTCGCCATATGGTGAAATCTGCGCAATATAGGTGAGTGGAAGGTTATTTTGTGGTGCGATCTGGTCTGTTGATCTCCCAATTGACGAATCTAATGGCTCTAAAGTTGTTGCACGAGTTAGGGGCTAAAATACCTGCTTTGCCCCTCATTTTATCTATAAAAAGAGCCCTAGTGTCCCCAGTTGTGAGACAATTTCCACCAGACACATCTTCAGCCTTTCTCTCTCTGCAGCATCTCTCTGGTCTTTCTCCCGATGGTCTAGGTCTGAAGTGCTGCTGCATTTCGTATAAGCATCTCACAAGTAGCGCCATCCTTCATCTATTTTCTCTCTATTCTTTAGCATAACTGTTTTAATTCATAGTTTGAAAACTGTTTGCCATTAGTAATAAAAATTTAATTTTCTGAATATCTGGTCTCTATTTCTATGTTGCATTAGGATAAATTAGTTAGTATGAAAAATTTTGAAAATCCTGCTTTGCCTCCCTGCTGTAGGATCTAAAGATAGGATATATGGCTATGCGCACAAAAACTCAAACACAAAATCAGTAATAACAAGAAAATTTGCACAATCAATCAAACCATAGAAATAGACACAATATGTTTAGTGGTTCCCCTCCCTTGGGTACTCCACTACCTAAGCCTCCCAGCTTAGGATTTTTAACCCGATTCGCTCAACCCCGAGGAAATCAATTTACTAATCGAGGTAATTAACGGGTTACCTCAACCCAAGTACAAAAATGGGTTTGTTACAACCCAACGAGCAAATGCTCAAGAACAAATGAAATACAGGTGTAAGACAAAAAAATAAATCTTACAACTAGAACCTAAGCCTATCAACAAATGTAAATATAATGTTACCAATTTGAGAGCCTAGAATGAAAGTGAATGCCTTGACAATGTGTAAAAAAATCACGTTGATGTGCTTGCAAAACTGTAGAGATATTGATAGCATCAAATTATTCCTTCTTCAAAATATAGTGAGAATATGAAATATAGCTCTAGAATTTTTCTTCTCTATTTCTCATATGCAAACTAAGGGTCCAAGGGTTTATTTATAGAGTTTAGGACCTCAAGGATTCGTCTACTAGACATTGGGATTTAATTTCCAACGTTCACATAGCCTAAATAAATTTTCTAGCTGTTCAGAATTGAGCCAACGGCTAACTGGTACCGGTACTAAAGTGTGGGTACCGGTACTCGTTACTTCCAGATTTGGGTTTCAATGTCTTAACACAAATCTATACCCACTTGTACCGGTACTGATCATTAGTACCGGTACTCGTTACCTCCAGTACCGGTACTGATCATGAGTACCGGTACTCGCAGGGTACAGGTATGTTTCTGTAAAAAATCCAAACTTGTAACTTACATGTACTAGTACTTGTGGGTTAACAAGTGTTAAGACCCACGACATCAAACGTCTTTAAGACGTCTGGGAGTAGGTCCAGACGTTCACGTCGCAAAAATTAAATTCCAGACGTCTAGTAGGACATTTGGACGCCTTCCCAGACGTCTGGAATTTAATTTTTGCGGCGTATGATTGTGAGTTTGCGCGCATGCGCATGCAGACTGAACCCACTGCACTCTGTTCTTCTCTCTCTTCCCTCCCCGTCCTGCAAACGCCTTTCCCCACCCCGCCACGCCTTCAAATACTCTCTTCCTACCTTCCCTCTCCCTCACCACCACTCCACCGTCTCCTCCTCCTTCCAGTAGCGTGAGAATGAGAGAGCGAGGGCAGCAGCTGCTGCCGGGTGCGCGTGGGGAGGAGGTGCAACAAGAGGGAGAAGAGGTAGAGCGCGTGAGGAAGAGAGAGCGAGCTCGCCGGAGCAGTCAGGGCCAGCTAGCGAGCGCGCAGCGGGAGCGTAGTGCTTGGGAGGTGCTGTTGCAGCTCAGGCAGCAGGCGAGCGCGATGCGGTCGTGCGTAGCAGGCGGAAGGCAAGGAGGTCCTGATTCTGGGAAAATTTCCCAGAATCAGACGTCTGGACCTACGTCTAGACGACGCAGGAGACATCTGGAGGAACATCCAGACGTCTGAAAGGTACAATATTTCTTTTCCTCTTCCTTTCGCGGGTACGACCATGCAGGCCGTTCTACCGAAAGTTTTGAGACGTGTCGCGTTGAGAGCGGTTGCGTACGCGTGCAGGTTTTGTTCAGGAAGGTGCAAGGGCACGCCCTCCCACACAGATCGGATGTCTGGGCACAACACTAGAAGATGGAGAGAGTCTCCAGACGCCCGGAGTGACAGTCGGACGTCTGGAACTAAGTCCAGATGGTTCAGCAGGATCCTGGACGTCTGAAGAACAGCGCAGGAGTGAGGTATGATCTGAACCATCGTTTAAGACGTCTGGAAGGTGTTCCAGACATCTGATTTGGGGTAGTATTGTCGTTTTTAACCCGTTTAGGGTCTGTTCGAAGTCTGATTCCTGCGTTTGAAATTCTATTCTTCTCAAAAATTGTTTCTCTACTTGTTTAAAGTCCTGTACCCTCTTCTGAGTAGTTCCTTGTGTTTGATCTTTGTGATAGGACCTCGTTCTGTTACGAATCTGGGGTTGCATAAGCACGCAGACCTACCGATCACACCCCCATCACTCCCGGTTTTGCGGGTAGAGTATCTCCCCTTGGTTATTTACCAACATTAATGCATCTTTGAGATAAATAATAGATTCTAGGGTATGGCATGAATCATATGGTCTGAAACTAGATTGAATGATAGATCCTAGGATATGGCATGAATCCTAGGACTTGAAAACTAGATTGAATGATAGATCCTAGGGTATGGCATGAATCCTAAGACTTGAAAACTAGATTGAATGATAGATCCTAGGGTATGGCATGAATCCTGGGACTGGAAAACTAGATTGAATGATAGATCCTAGGGTGTGGCATGAATCTTAGGAACAGAAACACTGAAACGAATGTCGTGAATACATAAATTGCAGTCTTGGAAAGGTAGATAGAACAATGATAATTGCCTGTAATTGGATAACAGCTGCTTGTATATGAATGAATATTAATTGTTGAGAACACGGGCTATATGAGAATAAAACTGGAATGATGAAACCTAAAAATGGCTTGGCTAGAGAAATATGAGCATGAACCCTATGGGGAATTAAGAGTAGAGCTCCTGAAAGGGGTAAATGGAATGGAAATGGGGAAGTGAGCTGGCCCTTGAGTACGGAGTACCAAGGAGAGCGGCTGTCCCCCTATTTAGTGCAGAGCGGAGCTAGTCGCCCTAGGGACCCGGGGTTAGGTCTGGCCACTTTGTATCGACTTTTGGCCCTCGTGTACACAGTACCGGGGAGAGCTACTAGTGTAGGGAGAGAGCTAGCCACCCCACGGGCCCTGGGGTTCAGCTAGCCGTCCTACACCGACTTGTTAGGCCCACTAGGCAAACTAGGGTAGTCAGGCGAGGGTGCGCGGACTGTGAAGGGGCAAGACCCCTATTTGGTTACTGCGGAGGGGCTAGTCCCCTGTTACTGAGAGGGCTCTGCCCTATACTAGTTCCGTGCTGTGCTTTGGGCGCACCCGTTAACGGAAACGACTAACCGCATGACAGTGCGGGATAGCTACCTGTGCATTTATCGCATGTGCCGTAGTCACCGTTACGCCTGTCAGTGATCTTGGGGTGGTTGACTGAGGGTAGGACCACTATGGGGGACTCTCCCGGCCAGGAGAGCACCATGTGCTACTTCTACTTTTCGGAAAAGACTACAATCAAGATCATTCCCACGAGAAACATTCGAGATCAAGAGAAAGATCTGAGAAATAATTCAAGAATGAGTAAATAGAAAATAAAGAAAGAAATTAAAAATAACAGCTACTTGTCCACCTTACTGTTTTTCTTAGCTAGTTGGTTGCTACTCTACTCAGCGTTTCGCTGACGTGTCACCTTTGTCACCTTTTCAGGACCAGGTGTTGAGCAGCCAAAGCCTGCGGCTACAGAGGGTGTTGGCCTAGTACAGCCCAGTAGTTTTACTTGTGTTGTACTTATTATACCGTTTCTTCTGTTGTAGTGAGTATTTTCTGTTACAATTGTGCTCTTTTATTGTAAGCATCATGTTTATGTACCTGTTTAATTCTCTACTGTTGTGGTGGTGTGTACTGTAGTAGTTCTTTTTTTTACTGCTATACTTTTGTTACTGTTAGTTACATGCATGATGAATGTGGTTTATTTTACTGCTCTTTTGGTTACTTTCTCGTTGAACGACTGGGTCTTAGGATCAGTCGAGTCGATCCGATTCTTGTGTCTCGTAGGGATTCGGGAATAGGGTCGTAATAACAAGTACCTTTTCAAGTGATTTAATCAATTATGTTCTTTGGAAAATGGTCGCAATATTAATCCTAATTTATCTCTAATTATTTTTACTATCTAATTTATATTCCTTTGTTAAGAGGCATATACAATTTATAAATAAAAAATCTAAACTAGAAACACTAAAGGTCGAAAATGATCTTTTCCTCCTTGATTCTTCCTTGTCATTTTACCTCCTTCTTATCATGATCTTCTCATTTTCATCAAGCCTCTATCATTTCCTGTTTGCCTTAATCTTCCTCTAAATCTTAAAAGAACTTAATTGCAAATATTAATTTATAATAATTTTGTTAACACCAAAATAAGATGTGGAATAAGATTCCAACACCTGCGAACGACTCGGTACTTACCGAAATATTTATAAATTTATTTGTTTCAACGTAATTTACATTACAACAATTGGAATAATTTTTTACACGTTTCACGATGAATAATAACAAATTAACAGGAAATAAGCATGCTTAATCTTATATTGGGTAGGATGGTGACAGAGACGAGATGTGTTTATTAAATAATTCTTAAATATTTAAATTTTTATTCAGCTTTTTTTATCTCTTAGTCTTCATTTTAATCAATGAAAAATTAGAAAGATAATGACATAAATTTCAATTAATTTCTCTATTTGGCTAAATTATTGACTGATTTCGCCCCCTCTCCTCTCTTAACTTATTATGCTTTACTTGATTAAATTAGCTACATGTTCATATTCATCCTAAATGTAAATTATTAGTTGAATTTACATCAAAAATTATCAAAATACCGGTTAAAAGACCTTGGAGTAAAACTCAAGCTATCAACTTGTTATATGCCCAATCCTTTTAAGTAAACTTTCTTCGTATTCATGTTTCACCCCCTTAACAAATTTCCATTGACAACTACAATTAAAATGTTTCAATTTTATCCCCTAACCAAAATTCCCCACTTGATCCCATTATGGGTCCATCCAAGACTTATTAATTAGAATGGATTACGCTCGTAGGGATGAGCTAAGGAAAGATTGGCCTATAGGAATGGAGCGCAACTCACTGTCACACGATGGGTATCCTTCAACGCCACGTGAGTGGTGTCACATTCAAAGTTCAGGAGTTGCTATGCGATATTCGACGAGTGCAATCATTGTGTAGAGAGTATATAGTATTTTGACGTATATATATAAATATGAGTATGTATTTTATAATTTTTTCAAAAGATATATAACTTAATTAATCATCTTATTAAAATTTATATTATATATAATATTATAATTATATAATTACCTCGTGTAATATAATAAAAAATATAATTAATATTCTTACTCTTTAATTTATGTAAAATTTAAAATATAAACTATTAGAATCAGACCTAAATAAAAATATATTATTAAAATCTAAAATAAAATCTACATAAAAAACCTAAAATTAAACCTAAATTAAAACACGTCAATGAAATATAAAACAAAAAATCTAAAAGCACAACATAAATATAATATATTCAATCACGATCAAAAAGTAAAATGACTCACCTTAATCGATTTTTATCCCATTCGACCAAGTATTTGGATATTCAAATTGCACATGTAGGTCAAACTACTTCCAAAGCTACCAAGCATTATTCAATTTGATTTGGTGCTTGCATATGCATATGAGATCAAATATACGACTTACTCAATTAATTTCTTGAACTTGGTGATAGACTTAAGATCCAAGAAATTAGGAAAGAATATCAATTCTTTCACTCCATCACATTAACATCATCCACTATAATACAACAACACCAACATTAAAATATATCAACTTCAATATAATATATCTATCAACTTATATTTCATTCCATCACCTCACTCTCATATAATAATATTAAAATATTATCTACCAACACCTTCATTAACATACAAATTATTTTATCCAATTAATTATTCTATTTCCTCCAACAAAACACCCACCAAGCTTATTACACTACCTATTCTATAGCATGATAATCTTAAATTCTCGCTTAATATATATATATATATATATATATATATATATATATATATATAACCTTGCACCACATGAATCCCAGTACGTTAACATGACCGTGCCATTCCTCGCATCTATATATTAATTCCCCCTTATACCATATACATCTTAATCATGCATGCATGCAAATCCTAATCACCCTCTATCTTAATAACTCTCTTTCCCACCTTCCTTCCCTTCTCCTTGGGCACACTCACAGTGAGCAGCCCATCCTCCATCACCGCCGTTGCCTTCTCGGCCCTCGCCTCCTCTGGCAGCCGAAAGCTTTGCGCGAACATGGCTGCCGTGCTGTCCGTCTCTCTCCTGCCAGTTACCCTCAGCACCTTCTCCTCTCCGACTTCAACCTCCACCTCCTCTTTCCTGAGCCCAGGGAGGTCCACGTAGAAGTGGACGGTGTCGGCGGTCTCGTCCCAGTCAAAGTGGAGGTGTAGGCGGTCGAAGTCGTCGGGATCATCCCAGAGAGGGGTGGTGAGCCGGCCGAAGAGGATGGGGATGAGGGACATGGTGAGGAGGGTGTGTTGTTGCGAAGCTCCAGCTTAGACTCAGGTGTTGGTGTTGGTCCCGCCGGATGGTATGAGGTATATGTATAGGAAGAGCAGCAGTGGGTGCAGGTGGATAACAATTACGAACTTACGTCCCTACCCATGCATTTCCGTGGATTTTAAATCTATTTAAGTATTCTATGGGGGGGGGGGGGGGGGGGGGGGAAATTTGCACACATGCCTCCTTACACAAATTTCCATACATAAAAGCATACATATAACTTTAAAATTTATAATAATATCATAGCATCTCAAAGGAACTATACATGCCTCAAAAATCCAAGCTGCATAATTAATTGGTTTGAGCTCGAGCTCGATGGGCGCTCGCATGAATCCAGAAATCCAGACTTAATGGCACAATGGGCAGAGCTTTACCTGACTTGATAGACAGGGGCCTAACTCCTTGGCTATTTTTCTTGCATTTTTAATTAGTATACGATCGACATGTTTGGTGACCATGGCTGTGTTTGGACGTAGAGTAAAGAATTTGGTCAAGTGATGAATGGATAGGATGAATTAATAATGTCACAAATAGTATCACGGGTTAGGATAAATCAACTGCCACTTTATTCCTCATTCAAATTAATGTTGTCTATAGGTTTTGTTCATCGCACATGATTTTGTCACTTTAGGTTTTAACCGAGAGTCCTCCGGTCCTTTTCAAGGTATCCGTATACAAATTGGATGCATCAGCAGTCTAGCCCACGACAGCTTGGTTTATTACAATTCATCTAGAGCAAAACCTTGTATGTCATCTGCAAGGTTGAAAGTTAAGGACACCACGTACGTACGTATCTGTTTTCAATACGGAAGGAACACGTACGAATATTTGATATGGTATCTGATCAATGTTCATCCTTATCTTACGATAGTTAATTCACGGCAAATTAAGTGGAGAAGCTTTGCATCACACGTACGTATATTGTATCTTTTTTTTTTCAGGGGAGAAGGAAGCGGGCTGTGTGGAAGGAAAGCTATGAATTGGGGCCTGTCCTCTTCTCTTTTTCTTTTAACAACTTTATGTTATTCTTGGATATATGCCTCTCGCGACCGACCTGGAATAAGAATCTTGGGGCTTGCTTTGATCAACGAGCATCACGTCCTCGTCTTTAATGAAGGGGGTGCCCCACCACCCCACGACCATCTCTCCAGAATTTTTAATCACATCCCAAACAGAGGCGTCGAGCCGTCGATTAATATTGGATTCCGTTCAAATGGATGTCTCATTTGAAACGTGTCCCTTGAAACTGACATATTTTTTTATTTATCAGAAAGAGAAAGCGTACTCTCTTTCGAATTCCCTTTTTTTTTTTCTAAGACAGAGGGAGACAAATTAAAATATTAGGAACAGTTGCAAAATTGACGGTTATTTTTAGTAAGGGACATGCTAGCGTTTATGTACGGTAATCCCTATATGTACCAGATGAAGTAGGGATTGGGGAAGGGGTTGGTGGTGGTGGCGGTGGTGTGAATACATTTTTGTGTGGATATGAGGTAGGTTAACAATAATAATCAATTCTTTTTCTACATTAAGTGGGGTTGGTTGTATGAATTTTTTGTCTCCATATAGATCGAATTTTAGCTATTTCATGACTTAAATTAAAGTAATTGAGGTCATATTTAATAGTTCCTTCCAACACTTGTTTGGTCTTCCTAACCTCCTCTTAGCAGGTTCAGCCTCCAACTTCTTGCATCTCCTAACTGGAGCATATAGTGGTCTTCCTTGTAAATGTCCAAACCACCTTTGACATGCCTCTGTCATTTTATCTTCTATCGATGCCACCCTAACATTTTTTCTAATAATCTCATTTGAAATATGGTCCTTTCTTGTATGATCACACATCCATCTTAACATCTTCATTTCTACCACAGACATCTTCTACACATGCCTCTAGTTTATAGCTCAGCATTCAAAACTGTACAACATGGCTGGTCTTACCACAGCTAGATAGTATTTCCTTTGATTTTTAAAGGAACCCTCTTATCACAGAGAATACCAGATGCACCCCTTCATTTCAACCACCCTGCATTAATTCTACTGTAACATCTCCATCAATTCCACCATCATGTTGGAAAATGGATTCCAAGTACTTAAAAACATCTTTCATTAGAATGCACTCTTCTCCAATTTTTACATCAATCCCTTCATTGTTCCCGCTACTACTAAACTTGCATTCCATATGCTCAGTTTCCATCCTACTTATACGTAATCTTTTATCTTCCAGGACTTCTCTCCAAAGCTCAAGTTTTCTGTTCACTCTATCTCTTGTCTCATCAACCAACACAATGTCATCAGTAAAAAGTATACACCAAGGCACCTCAACTTAGATATACTTCGTCAACTCATCCATGGCCAAGGTAAAAAGATAAGGACTTAAATTCGAACCTTGATGCAGACCAATAATAATATCAAAATAGTCCGTCAAATCATCCTTGATCTTTACACAAACTACTGCTCCATAGTACATGTTCTTTATGAAATTGATATAATAGAAAATTAGCAACCATACTCATTTGTTAGGTGGATACTGTTTTGTTCCCATTGCTGAGGTTGAGCTCCTACTTCACTTCAAAATTGTCGAAGTTACTGTAAAAACGGTGAGTGCAAGTTCAATTAAGGAAGTAGAGTGTTTAACCATTCATGAAGGCGTAAAGGTTGCTGCTATCTTCAATTGTTATTCCCTTTAATTGTGTAGCGATGCAAAGAATGTTGTAGGGATGATCTATGACAAACAATTGAGTGGCTAGGATATTCAATGTCCTGCTCAGGATTGCTCGAGTTCATTGAAAATTTCTTCCACCAGTGAGAACTAAAGGACGTGTTCAAATCTTAGTGTCATTTGACCATGCATGCCCTTGCCAATTTTGTCGTGATGACTGCTGCGATGGGGATTGACATGTTACAAATCTTTCGCTGCGTTAGCTCTTGTTTTATCTCATTTGAGTCAGTAGAGATTTTTTTTTAGCACCTTTTGCTAAAAAAATAAAATATAAAAGGACAAATAAGGAAATTAATTATCCCGTAACTAATGCATGACACTAGTTTTTGACCATCTGATCATGTCTTGAGATAGTTCAAAGAGAAGTGTTGGACCTTATTGATGACGTTGTTTTTCTTTTCGTAACGTTGCAATAAACTTAGCTTTAATTTGGTCGTTAACTAAGATATCAATGAAAAATACTTTTGGCCATCTGAGAATGTCTTGAGATAGTTCAAAGGGAAGTATTTTACATAATCGTTGACGTTGTTTTCCGTTTCATAACGTTACAATAAACTTAGCTTTAATTTGGTCGTTAACTAAGATATCAATAAAAAGGCAATATCCTGATTTAGTTGGTAGGACACATCGAGGGTAGATGTCGTACGAATTAAACACTTATTTTGAAATAACATTTTTGGTTGGAGGAGAACAAGGGATAAGCTATATCATTTCTTTTTTCTTTTTCCTTTGTCCAATAATTAAAAATAGGAAAGGTACATTGCTGATGAGTCTTGGGAGAATATCAAGAATTTGTTGATATAAGAAATGTAACATAGTCACAAGAATATAAAGATTGACAAGCAATCACAAGAAAAATAAGAAAATTGCTAACTCAGTTTCACAGTGAGGGATTTACGTACATCTTAAGGAGGGTAAGACTTTTGTAAATTCACTAGAAAGAGTGGTATTATAATCTCTCGAAGTTTCTTTTCTCGGATTGCATGTTCTTACCTTGCATCCTGGGAGCCTTAAAGGGTCTTCCTCCTCTATTTATAATACAAGGAAGTATCTTAGCGAAATAAGATCTTTTTTAGCAATCTTTCCGAACTCTCCGATATGTCTGTTGTTAGGAGATGTCTGCTGTCAGGCTATTAATAGAATCGGTAACACTATGATTACTGGTGATGTTGGCGTCATGGATGTTTCCATCACCTCTCTGACTTCGACAAATTTGAATCCTCAGATGGGTTGAGCCTGTCCAGATCCTCCTAAATACACGTGAATCTGGATCCAAAAATTGATTGTGCTTTATCCTATAAAAACTATTTTCATCCCACAACAATTACCAAACTAAATAAAGAATGGGCTCATGTCATCTCATACACCAAAAAGGATTATCATAGCTATTAAGGCTTAAATAAGATTTTATTACAAAATATTCCTCAAATCGTTACAAGTTCGACAATGTCACGATCCAATCCCAGATCCCTACAGGACCCGAGATCGGCTCACCTCTACTAATCCTAAGACTCAGTCGTCCAACAAGAAATAACCAAATAATATTCATCAAACTACAATCACACAAATATAGTAACTAAACATGAAGAAATTGACAGCAACGAGGGAAATAGAATGGTAATATTACATGTCATAATACAACCATTACAACAAAAACGAGTACATATAGCAGAAACAAGAACTAAAGCTAGGCTCGACTACGCCCAGAGTCCTCAGCAGTCGGTAGCTCAGGCTGTTCAAATTCCTTATCTGTACAAAGATATATATCTGGAATCAGCTAACGCTGAGTAGAGTGGTGGCTAAGAAGTAACATGCATTTAACAAGTAATTTAACATATAATTCTCAGTTTCCAATTATATTATACATGTTGGTGCATAGGGATCTCTAATCAGGATTCATCATATTGTTTAATCTTCTTGTTCCCAATGGGAACGATCTCGCTTGTAGTTTTCCCATGATGCAGGACGTACACATGGCACCCTCTTGGCTGAGAGAGTCCCCACCCGTGATAGTCCTATACCCGGTATACCACCCCGAGGTCACGGTCGTGACGTAGCGGTGACTTTGGCACACGTGATCAACATGAGAGTAGCTACCCTGCACTAGCACGCGGTCAGTCGTTTCTACTAGCGGGCACGCTCAAACGTACAGCGCGGAACAGTATAGGGCCTTGCCCTCTCAGAACCGAACAGAACAGGGGTCTCGCCCCTCCTCAGTCTGCGTACCCTCGTCCGACTACCCGGTTTGCCCAATGGGCTACAAGAGTCGGTGTATGGTGGCCATACCTAGCCCCAGGCCCCCTGGGGCGGCTAGCTCTCCCCTACACTAAGTAGCTCACCTCGGTACCACGTACATGAGGGCCAGCGAGAGTTGACGTAGAGTGTCCAAACCCACCTCTAGTCTCCACCCAAGGGCGGCAAGCTCCCCTCTACACTACAAGGGATAGTGCTCTCTTCGGTACCATGTACATGAATGTCAGCTCACTTCCCTTAACAGCTGCCCATGGCGGCAATTTCCAGAACCATCTGGTTCTCCATATTACGGTATTCTTGTCTACATTCCTCGTAAGGTTCGTACAAGAGCTTTTTATCACAGTATGTAGTCCATTCCAGATAATACAGGCAGCTTTTAATTACTCCATTATTCACATATAATTTCCTCTAGCCCTAGTATTCATGTCATAACCTAGGGTTCAAGAATTTACTCTAGAGTATGCATTTATTCCTTCCTAGGGTTCATCTCAAGTCCTACGATTAACTACTTGCATGTATTAATTTAGAGATTTATGGTTATAACCACTCTGTTGGTGCTAGAGCACCACGATCGTTTGTTTTGATGATAACAAAATACGTGTGATTTAACATTTGCACTTGGAGTTTTAGATTTCAGGTCAAATTGCAAATGGAGACGTGATTAGACGAAATTTGAGCTCGCATCTAAGACGGATTGGAGGAGCTTGATGGAGAACAGAGAAGATTCGCGAGGAGCGATAAATTGAAGATGGAAGGACAAGAAGAATATGATAGAATTTTGTTTATTTCTTTCATGTACTCTTGTCTTTATTTTTCTTGCTCTTTTTTTCCTTAGAAAATCTTGTTAAAGAGCCTCAAAGTACCCTAACAGTAGGCCTAGGAACACCGGCACAACCCTAAAACACTGAGGTTTTCTGTGGAGAACTCAGGAAACCAATATAGGGTTAAAACAGCTGTTCCAGACGTCTAATTCCAAAATCAGACGTCTGATAATGTGTTTTAAGACGTCTGACTGTTGATTCAGATCTCTGATAACATTTAGGCTGAACATAGTTAGTTCTGTCTGATGAAATCAGACGTCCAATTAGTAGACCGTTGGCTGGCTTAACGAACACTGAAGGATATGACCGTTAGAGCCTTATCAGACGTCCTTAAGCCTTTCCAGACGTCTGATAGATGACTGTTTTGCCTCCGCTAACCCAAAATCTCTTCTTAGAGATTTTCTAGCCATTGCACTCTCTTAGAAATCCATTCCCACGAAAAAGTAGGCTTCCAGACGTCCAGACATAGTGCCATACGTCCTGTATGTCGTCTGATGGACTTGCACTAGATCCCTGTTTAGATCTGATCCAAGTCGGGAAGAAACCCGCCTAAAATCAAACGTCTGATTTTTTCCCAGACGTCTTAAAGTGATCTTCCAGACGTCTGATGCCAGGATCAGACGTCTGATAACTCTGTTAGTGCAATGATTGTTCTCGATTTCGGGCTGATTCTCTTGGGTCTTGCACCCAACGGCTATGGAAGCTTTCCAAAGCCTTCCAAAGCCTTCCTAAAGCCTCTATAAATAGAGAGGAACCTCTTGCATACAAACACACACCCAAAACACACAAGACACACCTAGTAATACACTTTCACACTCTTTTGTGTCCAAGAAAAGCTCTTCTTCTCCAAGCTCAAGTTCTACATCTTGAGAGCATCAAACTTTCGCGCACCCGCTCTCCAACCGTAGTTCACGAGAGCGACATTGCGCCGTCACGTGGCTCACGCACCCGCGTCATCGATTCGACTCACTCCTTGCAAAGGGGAGTTTCCTAATTCCTATAGAAGCTAGGTTTAAATCTTTGTTGGCTCTATAGGATTATATTTGTCATTTTACTTTGTTATTTGGTTGGGTATTTGCTTTGCGAATTCCCGTCTCCTTCGTGGGATAAAATCCTTCTCGTGAAGAGAAGGGGTTGAGGAACACTATCCTCGCACTTGTAGCGTGGTTGTAATTGAGGTTGAATCACCCTCGTTTAAGTGATTCGTTTAGTGGATTTGATCAACTTGGTTGATCGGAAAATCCTAGCTCGAGAGGGTTAAGTGGTGGTTTTCACCATGTTTGGGTTTCTACCTAAAAGTTATTGTGTACATTGTGTAATTGAATTTTTGTAAGATTGTTTCATATTTCATTTCCGCAATTTATTACGTCACCCCCTCCTGGTAAGGCGAATCTACACACTCTACCAAGGTAACCGGGTGCAATGGGGGCCTCGTACAGTAGCTCTCGACGTCTCCGCAGGGTCCGTACACCCGACAAACTGGAGACCTAAAACATGGATCGGTAGGCCAAAAGGTTCAGAATGATACAAACAATGTATCATTACATAGAGAAATTCGTATGGAAAATAGAGGTGTTTTGTTTGCGAAAAATCAATAACATTAGGGCCTTGCACAGGCCCAAAATCATGCGGTCAAACAGAAATCAGACGTCTTAAAGCAATTCTGAGGGATACCTTTCTCGGTGTTCCTCTATCAAACGTCTGAAACTCAGTGCCGATGTCCAAAGGTTCCGTCAAATGTATAGAGGTGCTCCCAAACATCTGAAACTGCATCGGTCTGCCTTCCGACTTCTGACACATATACATACACTGTCAAGACTTTGGCAGAGAGTAAAATACGGAAAGTAGTGTTGTTTCCCTACTAGGAGGGGGTGACGTAATAAATTGCGGAAATATAATATAAACAATCTCGCAAAAATTTAATCACATAAGGTACACAATAATTTTTCGGTGGAAACCCAAACCGGGTGAAAACCACCACCTAACTCTCTCTAGTTAGGATTTTCCAATCAACCAAGTTATCAAAACCACTAAACGAATCACTTAAACGAGGGTGATTCAACCTCAATTACAACCACGCTACTTTATACGAGGGTAGCGTACCTCAAACCCCTTCTCTTCACGAGAAGGATTTTGTCCCACGAAGGAGACAGGAATTCGCAAAGCGAATACCCAACCAAATAACAAAGATAAATAACAACAATCCTATAGAGCCAATAAAGTAATATTTAACCTAAGCTTCTATAGGAATTAAGATGCTTCCCTTTGCAAGAAGTGCGTCGAATCTATGACACGGGTGCGTGAGCTACACGACGGCGCAACGTCGCTCTCGTGAACTACGGCGGGTGAGCGTGTGCGCAAACGCTTGATGCTCTCAAGATGTAGAACTGCTTGTTCTTAATGTGTTTAGGTGTATATGTGTGCAAGAGGTTCCCCTCTATTTATAGAGGCCTTAGGAAGGCTTTAAAAGGCTTTGAAAGGCCTTGAAAAGCTTCTATAGCCGTTGGGAGCAAAGCCCAAGAGAATCAGGCCGAAATTAGGAACAATGATTGCACTGATAGGGTTATCAGACGTCTGATCAAGGCAGCAGACGTCTGAAAGATCAGTTTAAGACGTCTGGGAACAAAGTTAGACGTCTGATTTTAGGAGGGTTTCTTCCTGACTTGAATCAGATCTAAATAGGGTTCTAGTGCAAGTCCATCAGACGACATACAGGATGTCTGGCACTATGTCGGGACGTCTGGAAACCTACTTTTCTGCGGGAATGGATTTCCAAGAGAGTGCAACGGCTAGAAAATCTCTAAGAAGAGATTTTCGGGTCAGCCGAGGCAAAACGGTCATTTATCAGTTGTCTGGAATGGCTTAAGGACGTCTGATAAGGCTCTAACTGTCTTATTCTTCAGTATTTGTTAAGCCAGCCAACGATCCACTAATTGGACGTCTAGCAAAAACATCAGACGTCTTCTAAGACGTCTGGTTTAAGGTCTGGATGTCTGATTTCATCAGACAGAGCTAACTAAGTCCAGTCTAAATGTTATCAGATGTCTGAATCAACAGTCAGATGTCTTAAAACATATTATCAGACGTCAGATTTTGGAATTAGACGTCTGAAAAAAATGTTTGAACCCTATATTGGTTTTCTAAGTTCTTCATAGAAAACCTAAGTGTCCTAGGGTTGTGCGGGTATTCCTAGGACTACTGTTAGGGTACTTTGAGGCTCTTTAACATGATGTTCTAAGGAACAAAAAGAGTAAGAAAATAAAGACAAAAGTACATGAAAGATATAAATAGAATTCTATCCTATTCTTCTTGTCCTTCCATCTTCAATCTATCGCTCCTCGCGAATCTCCTCTGTTCTCCATCAAGCTCCTCCAATCCGTCCTGGATACGAGCTCGAACTCCGTCTAATCACGTCTCCGTTTGCAATTTGACTTGAAATCTAAGACTCTAAATGCAAATGTTAAATGACACGTGTTTTATTATCATCAAAACAAGCGATTGTAGTGCTTTAGCACCAACAAGTAGATCTCTACAAGTCGTCTAATTTTACCTTCGGACATCTGGTAAGATGCCTGGATGTCTCTCTGGACGTCTGATTCCGCGGAAAAATGACTTCCGCGGAACCGATCTGGCTTCCCTCGCTTGTAGGAGCTGCAGCAGAGCAGCGCAGCACCCTCCGCTCTCATGCTCAGACTCGCAATCAGCCCTCCGCTCTTGGCTTGCTCTCGCTTTGGCTCCCCTCTCTCTCTCTTTCGCCCGACTGTGGATGTTAGACGAAGAAGGGGAGGAGGAGGGTTTATAAAGAGAGAAAAGGGGAGGGAAAGGGTATGGGCGTGGTGTGGCGTAGAGCGACGTCGCAGGGGAAGGTGCGGTGAGGCGTGAGTGAGGGAGAAGGCATGGCGTATGTACGGTACGTGTTGAAGAGAAAAAATTATTTTTAAACGTCCGTTGATATTTCCAGACATCTGGACAGATGTTTGGTGAACTTCTCAGACATCTTAAATAACAAAAAGGTGATGGGTCATTTCAGACAACTCCTCAATCATTTCTCCACAATCTATCCTTAATCATTCATACAACATTTTAATCCTCTACCTAAGCAAATAAGTAATGGAATGATCTCATTTGAGTAAAAATTACTAAAACATAATTTCCATTCCCTCCGGCAAAAGTAGGCTTTTCGTTACGTGCTAAGTTTACGGTTTATGATATTCCACAAATTGGGAACGGTAGAGCTGAAGGGGAATCAAACGAGGCTGCCATGGCACCATAGAGACAATGGGAATCTTCAGAACTTATAGAGGGCGATGTAAAAAATAGAGATTATTCTTATCTCGATGGCCTATAGCTTTCACGCGAGGCATAGGCACAAGGTAGTATGATTTGATCTTTTGAAATGTGGGATATCAATATCAAGTTCTCCGGTGCTTTCTAGCTCGGATCAAGTGGTCCTTGCCAATAAATAAAAGATTAAAATCGAAGGAATGTTGCATAACTTCGACCCAGAATTTGCCTAGTCAAAAAGTAGACAATCATTCCCATTCAATGGCTATATCTCCACCAAGGATAGGAAATAAGGAAGGTAGAAAATGATTGAAATAAGGAATTATTTCGGAAAATTTTCATATTTTACGTTTAGATGAACGATTGTCCATTGATCATGCTTTATAGTAGATCATGTTTTTATGTACGGATTAGCTTTGTTTCAAAGGGATAGAAAGCATAAGTTATTCGTATTTCCGAGATAATTATTATAAGGATATTCTAAGCTAAAACACTTCACGTTACAGCATAAAAGATCTTCCAATAGTAATCTAAAGTAGTTTTTTTTGCGTGAAGAACTCGACCTAAACACAACAAAATTCGGGAAGAACCTTCCTACAAATGGGTTACTTTCTCCTTTCCCTCGATTCATATCCTTGAACAGATTTTTCCTTAATCTAAATGCTTAGATTCATAGCTATGAAGGGAAAAAACGATGTCTTCTGAAGACCATCTGCTTGGTGAAAGAGATCGAAGCTTTGGATAAACTTTGTTGCAAGAGATTGCTAATGCCTGGAAAAGGACGTTTGATTTCTGCGCACCCTTGTGAGATAGCTTTTGCAATTTTCATTTAATTTTAATGCGATCAAAATAACTATCGAAAATCATCTCGATTTGTTTTTCTCTTCGAGGCTATCCCATTTGAAAATATTCAATCAGATTATCGATAATATAATGATGATTAAATAACAAGTAACAAGAGGCTTATTCGTTCTATCATCCCCTTCTCGAGATAGCTTCACCTCGTCACTTTCCCTGTTAACTCGTTCTCATGTGTGGCAAATATTTAATTATGAGTAATCACCAAGTAAAAAAAGATGCAAATAGGAAAATATACGTTGTAAATTATTTTACATTGCATGACCTTCACTCACGTTCTTGCTTAACAAAAAAAAAAAAATTAATTAAAAATCAAAATGTATCAATTGAAAATCAGAATATAGCAGTTGAAAATTAAATAAACTAGCTGAACACAAAAATACACCGACTCAAAATGGTTCTCCATCAATTGAAAATCCAGACATGACAGTCAAAAATTAAAGTACGCTACTGTTTTACCTTTTAATGGTGAAAAATGATTTTTCACTTATTGAAAGTAATTTTTTATCATAAAAGTAATCTTTTAACTATAGAAAGTGATTTTCATTAGTGAAAAATTAAAACACATCGATTAAAATAAAGATGTAGGTTAGGAAACATAAAAGTTAACGTAAAAATTGACTCACAACAGTGTAACATGATTCTCACTTGATATATCTCTTTTTTATATAAAAAAAGTGCTGATACATAGTACGGTCCACCACTATTGAAATCAACAACAAATCACTTTTGTATGAGTGTAAATCACTTAAATCACCTTCAGAACTACTTTGTACTAGTGCAAAATCACTTTTCACCATCAACATAATTTTGCTCTGATATAAAGTAAGATTGCACTGGTGTAAAATTAAATTCCAAGTGTTTCTTCACTTATGACAAATGATTTGCACTTGAAAGGTGATTTTTTTCATCTTAGGATTTAGGGTTTAATTTTTAGTGTTTAGGATTAACTTTGCTAAACATTAAACCTTAAGGTGAAAAATCACTCCTCATACGTGAAATCACTTTCCATAAACCTAAACTTTAAATCTTAAACGCTAAACCCTAAATCATAAACCTATAGGTCAAAATCATTTTACACAAGTGAAACAACGAGAATAATTTTACACCGATGTAAAATTAGATTTCACTAGTGAAAAGACACATTGGAATAAATTATCACCAATGTAAAATCATTTTCCACCTACGAAAAATCACCTACCATAATTTATTATCAGTGAAAAGTTATTTATCAACTTGCATTTTAGGTTAAAGTGGTTTTGTGATTTTTTTAAATGTGGTAAGGTACATCACGTAATAAATCTTACGTTTTTTTATTTCTTTACATTAAATATCAAATATCAAATGAACCTACATTCACAATGCTATATGAATCATGAAAATAGTACCTACAAATTCTCCTTTGTCACCTTTTACGTTATTATCTGTATTTCCTTACTTTTTAACTTAAAATAATCATATATGATAATATATCACATTGTTTCAATTCGTATATTACAGAATACATTAGAACGTACATTTATTTACATTTTATTAAAAAAAAAGGTTAATTATTTTGTTCGGCAGTTTGCTTAAATTGATAATTCTTTGTCAGCATGTGAACGCATTCGATCAAATACAAAATAGAATTGTGTGTAACCACCAGTAAATTTTTTAATATCAGAAAAATGCCACCGTAAACTTTGTATTCTTACATAGGCCCCGGAAGAATGTAAACTCCCTCCATGTTAATGCAATTGCTCCAAGGATTCACTGGAATGGGGCCGTAACCATTTTACCTTGAACGGAATACTTCGGCTGAAAGGTTATTGAGACGATGACTCTGCCGCTTGAAAATAAGAAAGACAGACTCTTGATCTCAACCTCTCCTTCCTCAGCTGATCAATGTATAAAGCCCGTAGGAAGAGTCTCCATTTCACAAATTCAGATCTCATTGGCTAATGAAGTAAGAGAGGGAATAGGAATATGATACTTCAGTGAAATGGGACCTTAGACTTCTTACTCCCCATTAGGACTCTAATTACCTAGGATATTAGATAAATAAAAGGCAAAGAAATGGCCACCCAGCTATGTCCCAATGATATGAATTTCTTACTTTGACAAGAGAGATCTAAGTTAGAATTTACATCGCTACATTCATGGGAGATTGATGCCTTGGATATGGCCAATTTTTCCTAATTTGGTCATATGGGATTCTAGTGATAAGAACGAACGAAAGAATTGCCCCTCCTTGTACCTTTCGTCCACTCATAACCTTAGATCCTATGTGGGAATAAAAGAAAAAAGACTTAAAACCTTGATTCTGTATTAAAATTGCATAATTAGGTCATAAAACGAGATATTCTTAAGATAAAGGTCAAATGGTGATCCAAGTGTTAATTGAACACATAAACAAGTTTAAAAGTCCAAATCAAAAGTACAATTAATTTCTTAAATGTTTAATTGAGCATATATAAAAATTTGAAGGCATTTGGACATCATTAAAACCTTGAAATTTAGAGTTTACACTTAGGTCCTTCATGCATCATATTTTCTTCTTTAAAAAACTTTTTTTGGACTTATTTGTGACCCGCAGGACCTCTTTGAAAGCTCTTAGGATCCGTCCAGTTACTATTTCTTCCACTTATGGACATGTGCACAATTCTTCTACCCCTTCGTGAAGGGCTTCTCCCTGTAATTTTTCCAACAGAATCAAGCCACCTGCAGTTCCTCGCACGCACTGTAGCACATGAAGAACTTGACAAATCGTTGCCGTCCATTCTCTCGTGATTTTGATCTACAACCCGATCTAAATCAAAGCTTCACGCGAAGCGGCGCGTGTTCTCACCCTTATCCCCAGATCCCATCCGACAATCAACTTTTAAGTTGGCAGCCTGCACACTCCTCTCCTCTCATCCTTGCCGCCGGTTCCATCAACGAATATCTTCACCTTTGCAGTGATTTAAGCCACTAAGATTGCTACTTAAGCACCTCAGTGGTCGCGCGCGCATGTGATCGCTCTCTCCTACATTCTTAGCGGTCATTCTTCCACTCTAGCTACCCTCCCCACCAAATCCCTGATTTCACAGCCACTGGCTGTGAAATCCCCGACTTCTCTCCGACCCTCCTTGTCGCTAAGGACCTCATAGCACCTGAGGACGACTCTGAAGCCTCTCTAGAAGGCTTTTCCCTCCGCTAGAGTCATCTCCCTCCTTTCTTCCTCCTTAGCCACCAGCTAAGGACCCATAGGTCCCATTCTTCCTGTTAGAATAGTTTTAGTATTATGTAATTTAGCTGTAGCAATAGTTAAGTAGATTAGCAATAGAATTAAAGTAATTTGTAGTGATTAATTATGTTGTTATGTTAGTTTAGCAATATGAGTAGAATTAGAGTAGATTCACTCCCCTCACCTCCTCTGATCATTCCAGATCAGAGGGATGGTTTCACACAGCCATTTATCATGAGTTTTCCCCCTTTTCATGTTTTCATTCTGCTTCTGATTCCACAATTTATTTCTCGCTTTTTCACCCACTCATCAGACTTAATTTTAGATTTGATTATCTTCTGATATTAGATCTAAAGTTAACGTCAAAGATCATGTTAGGGGCTTCTCACTCATTCCACTTTGCTCACAAAAGCCCCTAATCTGAGCTTTAAAGAAAATTGGTTTGCTAGATTGATGGTGAAATTTGGATTGCAAAGGATTTGAATCATTTGAGTTTTGAACGTGTGATCTAGTAGATTGAGATTTTTAATTTTGATTCATTGCTTGGCAAGGAATTTGAGGTGCTTTTGAAGTCAAAATTCACCTTAGAAGAACCATGATCTTAACTGGATTTTTTTTTAGCTTTGACCTATCTTGAATGCATGGATGAGTCAATGAAAAATCACTTAGTTGATTTGAGACTCTACCTTGCATCCTTTTGTTGATTGTGAGGAGCAAATCTGTTTTCCTAACCTAAGGAATTTTCCATATTCCTTAAGGTTCCAGAACTCTGGGATTGGAGTGTTTGGTTTCATTGGACTGAGTTGATTCTTTCTACATGCTGTCTATAGCATTAGAAAGAATCATATCAGTTGCTCATTTAACTTTGGTTTGATCAGATGTTACTGGCGACGAATTTTAGTTTTGATTTGTAATCCCGAGTGATTTTTCTCTAAATTAAGACCCTTGTCAAATTGTGTTGAATGAATTACTAATTTATGTTTTATGTGTTTCAATCCCAGATCTATAGTAAACTGCTGCAAAAGCAGCTACATTCCTCTCCTTAATTCCAGTCAAGTGCTCCCTTGATTAACCCTTTTTAATCCTTGACCTGACTGTCTATAATCTGATCTGGGATATTAAGGGTTAGATCAGGAAGTACATGTTGGAATTAACTCCTTTGTCCTGCTGCAAATCAGTTCCTCTTTAGATGGGTCAACTGCAGCAGCAGTTGAGACATATGAAGAGGGATTTGGTTGGATGATGGGGTCAGATTTAGCAGCTCTGCTGATTTTTTATTTGCCGCTATTGATAGCTTCTTCCTGCTGTTCTAACAAGAATTCCAAGTTTTATCACCATGTGGACAGTAGCTTAGATCAAATTGTGTTAGAAGCTGACTGATGTGAAATGTTGTATCAATTGTATACAAGCTTTTCTTTATTGTAATTGACTTGTAATATCTGTTGAATGCTTGTAATTAAATCTTTTTAATCTTTTGTCAGCTAAATAATGAGTTTAACTGTCCACTATGTGAATTTAATTAAAATTTGTCTTGAGTTGCATGCCTAATTGCTTCTATCTGTTTCATAACCTAGACTGAACATATTCAAGGCAGTTCCCTGCCTTTTAGGGATTTAGGCCTCATCCTAAGCCCTTAGGACATTTTAGACACCTCTTTAAAGGCTTAGGATGAGTGAACTTGGGATTTGAATAAAAATCATAAAAAATGATAAAAAAATACAACAAACCTATTTGATTGAAGATCAGATATTTCTCTAACGTCATGCCATGTTTCATGGTATTCTGAACCCCCGACTTTATATAATTTGTCAGTCGACGGTTCTGTATACCATGGAATTTAATAAAAGAATATACCTTTAAAAACACCAAACAAACATTTCCTCATTCTCATCCATTTCTTTCATTCACATCTCCGACCTCCATAACATAAATAAAAACCATAAAAACTGAAAAAACTCTAAAAATAGTAAAAATCCCTTGTATAATATGTATATAAGTATTTATTTAAGCTATATAGTAAGCTTACTTACCTATAATGTAAAGTATACATATCTATAAGTTAAATAACTTATGTATGTATTGTATTATGTAAAGTAAATATTTAAGTTAGATTATACTATATATATCTTAATTATATAGCTAATTATTAATTAAACTAATGTATATGTACAATAAAGCCATATAGGTAATAAGTACTATAAATAACCTTATTAAGTTATAAGACTATATACATATATTTATACGTATATAATAAACATACTGAACTTCGTACCTTAATTTAATTATGTATACAGAATAAATAATTAATTTATTAAGTCAATAGTTAAGTTATTAGATTAAATTAAAATAAATTAGTATATTAAGTTAAAACTAAGTTAATTTATACTATATATGTATACTACTGTATTTTAAGTAATTTCACCTAATTTAAGTATATTTATAATTTATACACTATTTAAATTTAATTTACAAACAAAATAGTCCAAAAATTGCTATTTAAATGTAAATAAAACATAAATTAAATCTGTAAAATATAATAAAAATGTTTATAAAATACTTAGACATGTATACTAACTCTGTATAAGGTTAATTAAACCATATAATAACTAATTATACGTAATTAAGAAATAAAACCCAAAAATAAGTATGTATAAACTATATACTTTAGCTAATTTATTTATACAGTAAATATAATTAAAACTCCAAAGTAATTGTATAATTGTATAGTACTATATAAATACTTTACTTTCACATAATTTATTTTTAATAACTAGTAAATTATGGCTCTCAAATCGAGGGCCAAAATCATGAATGCTGCACTGCCGCCTTGAATTTCCAGCACTGCACTTTATATTAATTTTTTTACTTAAGCTATCCAGTCGTCACGGGCGCCGGGCGCCTGAACAATCGAATACCTATGACCTATCTGAGCATGAAATGAGCTGTGTGTGTGGGGCTAGGGGCACGGGTGTGTACGGGCGATTAAGCCCAATGATCTGAGCATGAACATGTAATTAAGCAACCTAATGAGAAATTAGGGTGCACTTAGTAGAGGTCTGGTCCCACCCTCTAGGTGCTGTGTATCCCTCGAAAAGCGTGCTCGCAAATTAAATAAATTTTTTATTAATTAAGAGCCATAATAACACTGTCTAAACACCTAAATATTTAACGCCTAAGTGCCGTTGAGAACTTAAGACGAATAAAATTAAGAAGATGAAGAAGTGCTGAGGAGAAGTAAGGAGTGAAAGAGAGGGTAAAGGTAATATAAATAAATATGTACGAAATAACTAAAGTATATATATATATATATGTAGTATAGCTATTTACATTCATATATAACTTCGTACCTTTACTAACCAAATAAAATGTCACTGTAGGCAAGATAACTGTCGCTATAGACCCCTAGTTTCCTTTTTATAATTTGTATATAGTTTTTCTGGGGTCCAGCGACGTTTATATCTGTCGATGTAGCTATTATATGTGTTGCTGTATATGTCAGTATAGTAAGTTAAGTTAGCATGCTATGTAATATGAGTTAGGAATGTATAATTATATAAGTATTAGTAATATAACTTATAAATAGATAGTATAGAATATACCTATGTATCATTTGATGCTTGTTTGTAAGTACATTTTTTGCAAGCACTTTTATTGATTTTTTTTTGTACATCATGGAAATTTTAATTCATTCTTCATAGATTCATTCATTCATTATTGATTGTATATAAAATTAATCAATTTTAAAATTAAATAATAATTTTGGACCTAAAGAGTGATGTAAATTAATAATTGCCTCCCAGTGAATGACCTAGAATAAACCAGTAAAAATTAGGTAATTAAATAAAAAATAGTCGTAATAATGGTTTGTATTTCCTACATTTACTACAACAACATCAATTCATCACGACCCAATGATCATTGTCGCTTCTTTGCAAAGGGGGTGAGGGAAGATCACTGGTGTCATGGTGCTTGGTCTTGGATTCCACCACTCACCTCCGCAGCTTTTCTTCATTGGGATCACGCTAGAGATCGTTGTTTCACACCACTGAGATACAACTGACTCACCTTCAATTCCTGGGTTTTCGGGCCCTCGTTGGCACGGATCAAGAAGATCGCTGAAGCCTTCTCTTTAGTGGCATCGTCGTTACCTTAAAGTGTGAAGCAATCTCTACGAGATGCTGCGTTTAGATTACAGGGTTATCTTCTTTGTACCTTTTTTATTTTTTATTTTGGTTCTTATATTTTTCTCCTTCGTTTGAAGTTCCTCTCTCCTTAAGACGAGGCATAGTTGCCCCTCCGTTCTTTAAGATGGGGTATTCTCCCCTCTTTTGAGAGGATTTCGATTGTCTCTCTTTCCTTTCTCTGTGGAGTTCGCATCCCTATAATCTTTTCATTCCTATTAATGAAAGAAGTTTATTTCCAAACAACAAGATAAAAAGCTAATAAGACCTTGCAACAGTTCAATGACACTAGCTAATTGGTTACCCACATCACTTTTAACATCGACTACAAATCACTTACTGGCGTGAAACTCTACATAACTAAACTAATTATTGTAAGAAAGAAGTGTTTCAAGTTCAACTTGAATTAGTTATTCCTATCTTCTTCATCAAAAGGTCAAAATTTTGCATATTTGAAATGTAGTGAATTGAAAATTTGTACGATTCTTATTTTTATTAGGATGTTCACATCCCCATAGTTTTATGGTAAATATGGTCTATAACTAAAATTAATATGATAGTTGAGGGGTGGTCAATTAGCAATCCCTTGAAGCTTGGATGCTGTCCCATATGTTTGATACATGTACTGGAAAAGATTGCAAAGGTTTTTCGACAAATAATCCTTACATTGTTCGCTAGAATTTAATGAGGCATTTAACATCAAAACTAATGCTAAAACTATAATCGAAGTTTCGAGTAGCATTTACCTACTAGACCCTTCAAAAACTTTCCATCTTTATGAAATTGATCCAAACCAGCAATCCAAAACAGTCACAATATTAGAAAGCTAAAAAGTAAATAAACACATATTGCAACACATTTTACAACGTATAAATGAAAGTCGTGGTTTCAATTGATGTATTTTAGTTTTCAATCGGTGAAAATCACTTTTTATAAATGAAAAATCACTTTCTAAGTAAGAAATCACTTTTCATAGGTGAAAAATCATGGTTTAAGTGAAAAATCATTTACCACCTGTAAAAAGATAAAATACACCGGTGTATTTTCATTTTCAACCGATTGAAAACCATTTCCAGTCGATGTGTTTTGATTTTAAATCGACCTACTTGATTTTAAATCGATGAATTTTCATTCTTTTAACCAGTTAATTCTGACCGTGCATTGTAAAATACGTTGCAATGCACGTTCCTGTACTCGTATCTTGTTAGAAATAGGAGACAAGTCCAACATAAACATAGGAAGAGTACACAAAAGCCAAAAACTAGCAATAAGAATATACATTACAATCTAGACTTACACGAGAACAACAACTTGCTACATATTTAACATTGCAAACCTCATATAGGAGAAGGCTTCCTCTCCTGTTGATTCCTTCCCCTTCCGCCACCAAACCTAACAGCATCGTTGTAGGGTCCTCGATCAAATATCGACTTCTGTAAGGGCCCCCCTCCCCTCCCGCGATGTTCCCCTTTAATGTCCCTCCATCTCCCCTTTCTCCTTGGTACAACACTGCCCTCTTTGTGTTGCAATGTTGTGTGGAAATGATGTTGTCGTTGTTGTAGAGCTATGCTTTCTCTGACGATCTAGCTGTGCTTTTGTGGGTGTTTTTGAGTAGGATAGTTGTAGTGATGCACCTCAACCTGCTCATCTCTAGCTCATTACATCTAGGGTTGAGCAATGGATCAAACCAAGTCCATCCCAATTCAAATCCGAAATGGTCCATTTTATTTTTTAAGAGTTAAGTTGAGCTTAAGGCCCATAACTTTTACCAAATCAAGGCCTCGACCCTACCTAAGGACCATGTTTAAGAGCCCAAGGTTGAGCTGAGTTAGGCCCAATTTCAATATTTAGGTCAGGTTTTTGAGTTGGGCAAAAAAGAAAAAAAAAAAAACCCTGTTAAGGGCACCTGCATATTAGGACCCATTTTAGTAGATTTTTAAACAAACTTACTTAAGCTTGGGAAGACCCATTTTTTATTGTTATCTAAAATCCAATCAAATCTATTTTTTATTGTTATCTAAAAGCCAATCAAACCCATTAAGCCTGATTTAAACTTGAGATTCAATAATTATAGTTACAATGATCATTCTACTGCAACAAAATATACTAACTAGAAATGGATTTGGGACCAATAAACCTCTTCAAACTTAATTTTTCAGGTTCAGATCAGGAAAGGTGCAAACCTAAATTTTCCTAAAAATCAAAATCAGAGTCTAACCCATATAAAATTCAAACTCAGATTAAGCGTGGTTCAGACTGACCTAACCTACTGCTCCACTCTAATCATGTCTTTGAGTAGTGGCATCTTAAGGAGACCCCGTTGCAGTCGTTTAAGCAACCTCATCGTGGACAATTGGTGGCTAAGCCTCCTGGATTTCGCTGCTCTCAAGGTTGAAGGAATCCATCCTCCATCGATTTTGGCTAAGGACCCACTCCGCCCGCCACCCTCTCTGACACTTTTGTTCGGCATAAGAACCGTTTTGCTTGTTTTCGATTGCTTTCTTATTCTTAGGTTGTTTATGGTTACCGCTGACATCTAAGCTTTCAATTGTTTTTTGACTTATTCTTGGGTAAACATCTCTTACTTCCATATATGCTGGCCTCTCTTGACCCTTCTTCGGGATATTTCCACGTACAATTTCGACCGAGGATTTGTGAGCTGTTACAACAAATCTAGACTCAATTGTATTAACTTTGTTACTTGGTATGTTTATTTGTTGCCGCTGTGGAGTTGTACCGACTTGGCCTTCTGCACCAAGGTGATGTTTGGTATACAGATTCAGTTTAACTCATGTTTGTTCACCGATTAATTGACCTCCAATTTACACCAGATCGGTTAAGAGAAGTTAATCGGACACAAAATTTTTCCAGCAATTTTGAGGAATAAATTTAACCAAACACCAAAACTTATTATTCCAATCATTTTATTTTACTCCTTCCATATTCCGCATCTTATTTCACAAACACATTCCTCTTGCATAAATCAACTCTTGAAAGTAAGAAAAGAGACAAAAACACAAAAGGCAAGAGACATTTGACAGAGAAACGTAAGAGTTTGCCACTTGAAAACCAGAGAGACGTCAACGCCAGTAAAAACCCAGGAGACGGTAGTCCTAACGCAACGTGAGCTTCTTCTAATTAATTAATACGCACCACCACCTTCGTCAGAACTGTACCTCTCTCTCTCACACTCTATCACTGTTAGGAGATGCAATTGAGCCCCCTGCACTTCCTCCACAGGCCCCTGAGCACCACCTTCTTCCTGCTCCTCTGATTCAGAAGCTCAGGTGGGATCTTATACAGGTCCTCGTCCACGGCCCGCGGGTTCCTCCTGGCCGTCCTCGTGCCCTGAGAGGCCGCGTGGCTCACGTCGCACACCCTACTCCTCTGCTTCGTCTGCGCCCCCTTCACCACCACCTCCCCTTGCCAGCAATACTGCTCCTCCACCTGCTGCCGCTGATGCCTCTTTTCCCACGCCTTCCTCTGCAAACCACCGAACACGTTGACCAACATGGTGAATAGTAACTGCATTGCATGTTTTAGATCTTATCCGCTCTGTTACTTCAGCTCAAACTCATTACATCGTTTAGCTTCAGCTGGTCGGTCCTATTTACATCCCTTCTTTCACCTAATTTTCTGGTACTTACTAATTATTTTGTTTAGGGGTAGTTTCTAAAATGCACCATGCAAACATTTCGTTGAAATTTTTTCCACCTGTCAAAAGAAAAAAAAGGAACGGAGTAAAAAAAAAAGCTATCACTGAAGATACTACGTAGGGAGAAGTGATATGACCGTTTAAAGAAGGTTGCTTTTTGGCCACTCGTAATCTATGTATGTGTGATTAGATCGAAAATGTAGGGATCAAATTATAAAGGGTTCTCCTTAAAATGAGGGTATGAAGCATGAACTTCAACCATGCGTCAAAGACGTTAGTTGCAGCATACCTTGTTATAAGAAAAACAAAAGATCTTTTTGAGACATTTAGATCAATCATCTTAAAACGATACGTCAAGATATATCTAACTTGATGTTTAATCAAATATATCAAAAGAATATAACACAATAGGTTTAACTTAACATTTAATTGAAAACGTCTAAATAATATCCTAATTATTTGGACAATTTGGAAAACGAGTACCAAAAAATATCTTTTCTCCTGTGGTGATCAGAAAGAGCAAGGCAACAGGTACAACGTCAAGGGGGAGCATACGACTATACAAAGCCATTCTTAAAAAGAAATGTTAAGCCCAACAACAATCCCACGCAAAGACAAACCCACCGTCTCCTCAAAAGTACTGGAGCATGCAAGGGCACTGTTCGTGCATGGTAAGCCAAAATCTCCCTTCTTTTGTAACGGACCAGAGGCTGTACTCTCATGGCAAGAAGTTTACCGAACGAGAGAGGGAGTGGGAGGGGAGAGAGACCTGTGGGTAGTGGTAGAGGAGAGAGCTCGGTGGCAGCTCGAACACATCCGTTGGCTCCTTCCTGAAGGAGTGGCTGCGGAGGAGGCCAGCTTGCCTTGCCGATTCGAAGTATTCGGTGATGGGGAACTCGTTGGAGCGATCCCAATACCCAAAGGGAGGGACCTCGAGCCTCCTCCTCATCCTCTCCTGCATCAAAAGACATGGACCATGCATGCATGCACCAGTGGTAAGCTACACGCATGCGCTCAAACCACGCAGTGTTGAAAGGTGGACCGGTAGCACGCAGTAGTAGTCTTACTTCCATGGGGAATGCGGGGATCGAACGGGGGATTGAAGGGAAGCAACGACGTAACTAACACGGTGGTATGGTGGAGAGTTTATGGATCAATGGCAAATGGGTGTGGATTTAAATAGGGGTGAGTAGTGGTGGAGACATGCAGCTGTGAGTCTCGCCGGCGAAGACGCCCTCTTTGTTTCCCCCCCCCCCCCCAACTCACCCCTCTCTCTCTCTCTCTCTGCAGTCAGACTCTGACCTTGGGGAATGTTGACGCATTTTCGTGGGAATATTGCGAGGAGGTGCTTCGGTTCTAGGGAGGATTTAGAAAGGTCCTTGGGTCCTTCCATGGTAGGTTATTTTTGGTTAATTACTTGGTTTTCCTCTTGGCACCCGCTCGTCCTTCTTGAAGTTGGTATGGCATGATATTGTACATGTGGCATCTTTGATGTCGGTGAGGTATAGATGTGGAGGAGAGATCGATAGATGCACGTCAGTTTCGTTTTTTACGGAATAATCTTACCTTTAAAATAAAAAACTTTTCATCCCGCTTCCAAGGATGTGTTTGTTACGCAGGATATAATTATTGATCTCATGTTTGATATGCTTTACTCTTCAATAAAATTATCTTGGGAGGAAATTTTAAAATTTAGGATAAATTTTTTTGAGGAGACATCATCCTCACCTATTTCACAAATATTGATAATTATTTTTTGATTTGATTCATATCTTTCCAAAAATCAAAATTAATTTTACCCCTATAAAATTTATCTCTTAAAATTTATCGTATGAAACAAGTAAGCTCTAAATTACCGTGGAAACTTAAGAATTGATTGAGAAAGACCCCCTATGGAAAATTATGAGAGAACTCCGTTTCTAGGTTAACATAATCCAACCCCAATTGTGCTAATGGAATTTTTTTTAAGAATATGAAGAATAAGAACCCACTAACTTTAAATGGTATGAAATTAAGTATTTAGACTCCCATCTAAAAGACTGAGAGTCAAGTTGCACCTCAGCCAAAGAATATAGTAAATGAAACTATGTGGTTGAACAAATTAAATTAGCCATTACGAGTATAACATGTAAAAGATTTGGATGCTAGGAAATGCAAGTATGTATAATGATTGGAGCAAGTTGAAGTTGGCTTTGCTCAAGGCATCCTAGCTGGAATTCCTAACATTATCCTTGAGCTCTCTCTCTCTCGCCCATCCCTTGATCGAGCTTGAAAAACATCGATAAGGTCTCGGTAATCTTTGTTACTTTAGTAAATTATCCCTAATGTGTGTGGCTTTCATTGGTACATAGCCATTGTATTGGTGATTAATCGCATTGAGGTCATGTTGAGAATTTGAGTTTTTAATAGCAAGTTGAATTACTCCCGTGAATCAGTTTTATCGAAAATTTGTAGATTAAAAAGCTTCTTTGGAACACCTTGGTCGACCATTTTATTTGAGATCAAGTGCAGTATATAATTTCATCATTAAGAAGCTCCATTTAGGTTGTTCCTGGGCTCATGAACTTTTCTTTTCTCTTCTACCATAAGTGCTCAATTTAAGCTTTTTAACCGGAAGATTTCATTAACCGAAAAGCTTGTGAAACTTGATCGACGGTCCTTTTATAACTAATCTAGACATGATATGGGACATTTGCATCCTCGAAATAAAATAAAGGTTCTCCCAAGCAAAATATCTTATAATTAAAAAAAGAAAAGCATAGTGGGTAAAATGGACGGGGGAGTGGACCATGCGGCGGTCTTCCCGAGCACCGTCTTCCGCGGAGCGCTTGGACTCTGCTGATCGTGGTTAGTTCGGCTCCTCCACCGCGGCCGAAGTCACCTGTTCCCCATGCACCTAAACGGCTTCACGTGATCACCACATTAAATGCCATGTGCCCTATCGAGACTTTGGTCCTCGGTCTTCTCCTTCCCCCATTGTCTCCGATCCAATATGTAACCCGCACGTTACGCTACGTTACGTAAGGCAGATTTTGGATTTAGCTGGTCATAAGTAATTCTCTCATGTGCAGTTTGTTTCGCGTGTTAAAGGATTGTTTGATCAGGAAAATAAGTAAAAAATTTAAAAAATAGATGATGTAATAAATGAATTAATTTATTTAAATATTCTTTTTTAGGTTAAAATTATTTTATAGAGAATATGAAATAATTTTATCTTCGATTAATTCTATTTAACTAAACATAAATAGGAGGTGGGTTAAATGACATGTTAAATAATTAATTTAATGTAAATCCACTTAACTAGTCAACCAAATCCCTCCTAAGTGTTTAACTTGTCATATAACATGTTTGGAATGAGTTAACACATCTGGAACTTGATACGTTCTGAAACGAGTTAACATACCTGAAACTTATGCAAATTCCTCTCTGTAGAATAACTTTAACACGTCACTTAACACGCTTAGCATTTAAATGGATTAACTCACTTATTCAATTTCTTCCTTATTCCTCTACTTATTCCACAAACTTATTATCCTTCCTTCTCAGGTGTAAAGTTTAATGGCATTAGAAGTATAGTATATTTGTCTAAAAGGTGCAGTAGAAAACTTTCTATTTGTCTCTTGTTGGAGGTGCTAGAAGGTCATTTTCCATATTGGGAATCCAACTTGTAGCAAGGTGAGAGGCTAATCCAAATGCTTTGGAAGATAAAATCGAAGAATTACTGCAAGGATGGAGGAAAAATAACCTCTCCAGAATGAGGCATGTATGTTGGATCAAATGGGCTGTTGAAGGGACCATTCGATTTTGGCTTTCTAATTCTTTTGCGAAGAAATCTATTCCTTAAAGAATTAAAGGGTGAGTATCGGACTTTATTTGGGATGGGAAGTCTCATGTGATAGGATGGAAGGAACTTTATAAACCAAAGGAGGAAGGTGAATTGTGGCTTTGTGATTACGAGGAGTTCCAAAAACTTGTTTATGTGAAAGTTACTAACATGCTATTTACTTCCACCTCATTATGGGCTGCATGGATGCAGTGCAACTTTGGTGATCTTCGATCTTCGATGATTTCCACTAGTCACTCAAAAATTTGGTTAGCTCTTCTCATTGCTCGACTATTATTAATGGGCACCTTCCACCATTCAAATAACTGGGATTGGCCCATTTCTCTTAGGATCAGTTTACTTGGAGGGTTAGGAATTTGGTGTTAAGAAATGTGAAACTACTGTTAACCCGTAATTATGTTTACCTGCTGTCTGGTGTTAACATTAGTTTGTATTTACTTAAATTGTCGTTAAGTTGTGGTGTTAACCCTTATAGTATTTACTTGATAGTGGTGTTAAATATATAAAATATGAGGGGTGTTAGAGACATGAGTGGTGTAGAATTTTAACACAGGTTTGGCGGTTGAAACTAATGTTAGATAAACCCGTATTAAAGTTGCTAAATCCAAGTTAGCAAATGAGGAGTTAAGTGGTTAAGTAAATGGAGGTTAACCCCCTTTTTGAGGAGTTAACCTCCAAAGTAAATTAGACCTTAAAGGAGGTTTGTGCTCATACACAATTTGGAATTCCATCCATGAAAGGGGCGTTTTGCTTTTCATATGGGATTACGTATGGTCAAATTCAATCCTCCTCACATAGAGTTATTGTCTATGATTAAGCATTAAAGGTTGACTTCTTACTATTATCATGCTTCAATTGTGAAGATTGAGCATTGATGCAACTTTCATTCTTTACTCTAATGACGGTGAATCTGCTGATCTTGAGTTACACCCTCAACATCTTGAGAGAAATTTAGGATAAAATCTCGCATGGTATTAAGCCTCCACCTATCATAACTTTAAGTTGGACCACTCATCAACCAGAGCAAACGCATACATATCTTCTATCGGAGAATCTTTGCTGCTGGGATTTGAAATATACGAAAAGAAAGAAATCAATGTAAACATAAGGGAATCCATTTTTCTTCAACCTCAATGGTAACTCATATTACCAGAAGCTGTGAAATATAATCTCTGAATGGGTGCTCAATTTATATAATGTTTTTAAATCTCCTAACTAGAGATTGTATTTTGATACGCTTGCATTTGGATCGACGGCTTATTTTAAATAATATATTAACACTTACCAAAAAAAAACCAATCCATTAAATTCCACGTCCAAAAATATAGCGTCAAACGGCTCTCTTCAAGGCTGTGCTTAAGATCGGTTTAGTTTTGTCTTATTTTATTTTATTTCATTTCCGAGCGGGTTAAAAATTTGTGTTTACTTGTCTTTTCATACAATAGTATAATCTGCGTTACCGATAATGGTTCCATACTTCACCGCCTTCAGTTTCGTTTGGTTACGGGTTATTAGTTGTGTCTCGGTAAGCGTTAACATGAAATAAGTTAGAAAGATAGCGGTGCATGTGGTAAATTACTAAGGATAGATGTGATAATGTTATAAAATATATTTTTTATTTAAATATATATTTTTTATTGGGAGAGTAAATATATTATTTTTATGACTGATGAGGTTTGACCTTATTTTTCTTTTTTAAATGGAAGAATAGTGGTGATGATGTGCAGTGGTGTCGATATGAAATTTTTTTCTCTTGTACTTAATTTATATTATTTATTGATGAAATGAAAATAAATTTTATTTATACAATCAACTAATACCTATAATTAAACAAATAAACTATGCAGTCAAAGGCAGGCAGAGGCACGTGGGAGTAAATGGTACTTTGCACCTATATGGTTGCCAAATTTAGATTTCTCCCGCATGTAACAGTGGTGTTTACTATTGCACCCTTTCTTAATAATTTTTTTTTTTAATTAACTTTCATTGAAAAGGAAAAGAACCTGGAGACGTGAGAAAAATGTAGAAGCACCTAACCTTTAGAAGGAGAAGAAAAAACATCACGTTGAATGGGGGGAAATGCTAAAATATAAAATAGTAAGATAAGAAATAAAGAAAAAAAAAAGGGGTAACCTGATATTGAAAATCAGATAATTTTTTAAAGGAGGTCAACTTTACGTTCGTAGAACCTACAAAGCACCTATAAACAACACTTGAATCCACATCAGGAATTCTAACGAATTAATTATAAGGTCACACGTAGTCTCAAAGTAAAATTAAACTACACTAGGAAAAAAAGAAAAAGAATACCAATTTCTCAAGAAGCACAAACCTCCTTGGCACTCATAGATTGAGGCCACCCGCAATTGTCGAGGTCACAATCAAAGACTTAGAGGTGATGATCGTGATCCAGTAGCAAAAGCCAAGCCACCATGGTCATCGACGTCAGTCGGTAACATCCACGGCAACCCAACATCGGTCGGTAGCCCCCTAACCACAGCAAGCCACAGCAACCACAACCAATAGGATTGCACCCCTTGTCACACCGATGCACCACCAGTGCCGTCGACCATAAGCTCAGAACTTCGTCGCAAGTCATTGTGAGACACCACATCCATCGCCACGACCACTTCACTTCAAATAGCAACCTTGGTTAACCATCGACCATGCATGCCGATGCCAGCACCCAAACCCCGAAGAGAAGAGGTCGGAGGGAAAAAGAATGCAATTCCGATGGCGGAGGAGGCTCCGATTGATCTCGTACGACCAATAGAAGGGGAACAAGTGATCTCACGAAGCAACCGGGTGAGATATCTCTTAACAATTTTCTTACCTCCGAATCACATGCAATCCACCAAATCCACGTGTAACGCGGAAGTAATTTTTCTTTTTCTACTTCTTATATTTCTACATACGTGCTTAATGGTTTATTTGAATTGAAACTTGTGGACATGAGATGCACAGCGAACACCATCACCACTACCTTCAGCTTGTGCATGTAGTGAACATGTGGGTTTTTTTTTTTTCCTTCGTAAGGTAGTGAACATGTAGTTATGGCATTCAAAATATGTACAAAACGAGATCGTAATATAGCCACGAGAAGCGATGAATAAATCGATAACTCCCCGTAAGCAAATGGATACTAACCTAACGAAAGGACAATTATTACGGATAATATTGCATGAGATGAAGTTGTTACGGTAAAATAATGGAATTGATTTTAATCAAAATGCAGACAAACATAAATGTTAACGTAAAACATGACCTACGGTGGTGTCAAACGTAAACATTACTTGATACTTAATATTTCACGTAAAGAAATAAAATAATTTAAGATTTATTATCTTATAAAAAATTATTATATTATTTTAAATTAAAATATATATGTGATAAATAATTTTATATCAATATAATTTATTTTAAGGTATCTTTACGATACTAATAAATTATTTTAAAATATTTTTACATCATTATAAAATTATTTCAAAAGTAATCTAATGATTTTATATCTGTATAAATTAATTTTAATTTATAGGTTTAGGATTTAGGATTTATGATTTAAGATTTAGGTATATAAAAAGTATTTTCACGTTTGAGAAATAATTTTCACTTTAAAAGTAATTTTTCACTTTAGTGTTTAGGATTTAGAATTTAAGATTCTAAACCCTAAACTCTAAAGATTAAATCATAAATCATAAGATGAACAATCATTTTTTCAATTTAGTGTTTAGGGTTTAGAATTTAAGATTCTAAACCTCAAACTCTAAAGATTAACCATAAATCATTGTTGGAACCTTGTTTCACATCTTGTTTTGGTGTTAACAAAATTATTATGGATTAATGTTTGCAATTGAGTTCTTTCAGATTTAGGTGAAAATCAAGGCAAACAAAAAATGATGGAGGCATGATCGTGAGAAGAAAAAAATCATGTCATGGAGGATGACAAGGATGTGTCGAGGAGAAGAAGATCATCTTCGACCTTTAGTTTCTCTAGTTTAGATTTTATATTTATAAATTGTATATGCCACTTAACAAAGAATCATAACTTAGATGGTAAAATCAAGTAGAGATAAATTAGGATTTATATTGTGATCATTTTCAAAGTACGTAATGGATTAAGACGCTTAAAACAGGTACTTATAAGCAAGTATCGGTACTGTTCATCAATACTGGTATTTGCAAGGCACAGGTTTGCGAATTCGTCTCAAACTGTGAACAACAAGTACTGGTACTAACCAAGAGTACCGGTACATGTTGGTCACAAGTTAAAGGCTTAATTCTTGCCTGAACCTTACAAGTACCGGTACCCATGATGAGTACAGGTACTAAGACTCATGTACTGGTAGCAGTGAGCTGCTAGTATCGATACAGGTACTTTAGTATTGGTACCAGCTAGCTGTTGGCCCAAAATAGAATAACAGAAATATTAATTCCAACAATATGAATGTTGAGAATTAAATTCCAGCGTCTAGTAGACGAGTATCCTAGGTCCTAAACTCTATAAAATGACCCTAGGACTCTTTGTTTGCATAAAAGAGGCAAGAGAAAAGAGAAGAAAGCTCCTAGAGCTATAATTCATATTTTCCACCACATATTCAAGAGAAGAAATCGTGTTTGCTGCTTTCCAATTGTGCTACGGGTTTGCAAACACATTGACGTGTTTTGTTCACGCAATTCAACACGATTCGCGTCCTTTCTAGGCTCTCACATCGGTAACATTATATTTACATTTGTTGAGAGGCTTAAGTTCTAGCTGTAAGATCTTTCTTTCTTACACCTGTATTTCATTTGTTCTTAAGCATTTGCTCGTTGGGTTGTAACAAACCCGTTTTTGTACTTGGGTTGAGGTAACCCGTTAATTACCTCGGTTTAGTAAATTGATTCTCTTGGGGTTGAGAGAATCGAGATAAAAATCATAAGCTGGGAGGCTTAGGTAGTGGAGTACCCAAGGGAGGGGAACTACTATACATATTGTACCAATTTCTGTGGTTGAATTGATTGTGCAAATTATCTTGTTATTACTAATATTGTTTGAGTTTTTGTGCACGTAGCTATATATTCCATATTTTAGATCCTATCAAGTGGTATCAGAGCCTATCAATCATAAGGTGAAAAATCATTTTTTAAGTGTAAAATCACTTATCATATGTGAAAAAATACTTGAAATTTAATTTTACATTGGTGTAAAATTATTTCGAAGGTGTAAAGTGATTTTGCATCATTGTAAATTAATTTTACATGAGTGTAAAGTGGTTTAAAGGTGATTTAATTGATTTACATCAAAATGATTATTGTTTGTTTCTACAATAATTACCCTACCACGTGTGAATAATTTTTTTACATAAACAAAAGATACATCAAATAAGGATCATATTCATATTTCTCTACGCCATTTTTTGGATCAATTTTTATATTTTCCAACTCGTGCCCTTCATTTCATATGCATTTTGAGCTTAATCGATTCAATATCTGATGTAGATACATTTATTTAGGTTAAAATACCTATTCGTGCATGTTCATAGGCTTAGATTTGTATTTCATGTTATAAATATTACATAGCATGCATCATTCTCCATTTCGAGTAGTTGTATATAATTTAGGTTAATTGCGTCCTTTTTGTTGTTAAGTAGTGGAGCGACTGACCGACTCGTGGCTAGTCTTTTGTTTGTTTTAGTGTCTATTACAGTAATGTCGTTGTGGTACAGATAAAATAGCTACGGTTTGTCGTCATTGCCACCATTACAATTTTACTTAGAAATATTTTTCCCGAGGTCGAACTCAGGGAGCTACTAGAATTCTAGAAGTACAATGCTTTTATTACAAAAATAAGAGAGAGAGAGAGAGGTAGATTTTGTTTCTTGGCTTGTTCTTCTTCTCTTCTCTCTCTTTGCTTGTCTTCTTCTCTTTATTATCTTCTTTATCTTCTTTTCTTTTTTTTTTTCTTCTTTCTTCCTTCTTTCTGCTTTCAGCTGTGGCACCTTTTCTTTTCTTTTTCTTCTTCTTTGCTTTGTCTCAGGGCTTCATCAGTCGTCTGATTTCTCAATCAGACGGCTTAAGTGGTGTCTGCTACAGTGCTTCCTTTGTGCTTCTTCCTTCTTCTCTCAGTCTTCTTCTACTTTCTTTCTTCTCGCAGTCTTCTTCTTCTTCTTCCTGCGGTATTCTTCTTCGTATTTCTTCTTTGGTCTTCTCCTTCTTCCTTCTTCTTCTTCTTTCTTCTTCTCACACCCTGTCCCTGCACAAAGAGAAAAACCTACCCTATCCCTCTACCCGCACGTCTCTCTCTCTCTGTAAAGCACTCATAGGACGCTCTCCCAGAGCCGCGGGTAATCAGGTCGGGTTTCGTGCCCGTGACCAGGTGCACCGGTGTGTGGGTGATGCGCGAGGTGTGCTCAGATAGGGTCGAGTCGGATCCGCCGGATTCGCGTGATGAGCTCGCAGACCGGGGGGGTGAGTGGGTGTAGGACCTCACCCCAGTGCTTTCGGAGGCGACCGGTAGAAAGCACAAAATCAATTTATACTACTGCGGGGTTTAGTAAACTTACGATGTGGGACTATCTTCAGCACTCTTCTCGAGCGCGCCCGCAGCAGACCGCAGCTTCGCTTCCTCAACTGCAGGCTCTATTCGCATCGATTGCTGGGTTAGTTGCCTTCGCACTACCCTCCCTACCTCGCAGCACCAGGAGTTCTGAAGCCTGGAGTGTGCGTGGAGCTACTTCAATGCAACGTCAATGGCGGCCGGGCGTCGAAATTGCCAGACACGAAAAGGGCCTCTCGGCCTAATCAGATCAGCGGGGGACCTTCGCCGTGGCACGGCGAAGGTGGTGCGAGGTGCAGCTGGTAGTGGGGTGGCCTAGGCGTGCATGCCTAGGTCGCCCTGTTACCGGAGGTGTGGGTGTGTTTGGGGGAGCGATGAGTGGGTGTAGAGCGGCAGTGGGTGGACGGAGGTTGTTTAGCGTGATGAGGCGGAGGTTATGCAAGGGTCGGCGAGGCGTGTGGGGCGGCGGAGCAATGGGAGCGTCTCGCCGGAGGGTGGTCGGAGACGAAGAAGGTGACGGTGGACAGGAGTGGTCGAGGGTTTAATCGAATGAAGGATAGTGAGGAAAAGAAAGAAGGGGAGATGGGGAATAGTTCTAACCTAGTTACAGGGATGAAGGGGCTGGAGCAGGGCGGCAGTCGTATCGACTGTCGCCGGAGAAGAAGATACTTAGAGAGAGAGGGAGGCGGCGAGGAAGGGAGCGGGAGGGCGCGTGTTGGGCACGGCGCGACGAGGGAAGAGCGGGCGAAGGTGGCTCTGCTGCTGGTATTGCAGCAGAACAACGAGACGGAGGAGGAGCCGCCGGAGCTGGTGGGTTTCTGCCGGAGTGGGAAGGGAGGAAAAATGGTGGTTTTTCTCCGTCAGGACCGAGCTACCCCCGTCGGCTGGCGACGGCGGTCCTTATAAAGGCGAAGGCGGAGGGGTGGGCGCAGGGAGGCGACGTGCCTCCCTCGCTGAAGAATGGTAGGAGTTGCAACCCATACCTTTCGCACGTTCGCACGGAAGGTGTGGGCGATGACAGAGGTCATGGTGGTGTCCCTGCGACAGCAGATGTCGCAGGGAACACCCGGTTCAACTGGAAGAGGGCCTCCCTCACCCTGCGCGGCGTCATGCTCCTCGCGAAGTCGCCGGAGCATGGCGCTGCTCAGAGATTTGCAGGTGGGACCTAAGTGCAAAGAACGACGAAGAATATAGGGGCTAAAATGCGAGGGTTTCGAAAGTTGAGAGTCAAAAAGTAATAGATGGGGACCAAAATGCAAAGTCGGTTAAGAAGGTCTCTTCTTAGGCTCAAGTTTTTATGCATGACTAAATGGGACCTAAGGATTCTAATGGTGAATTTTATTTCTAGGTCATACCTTGTTTGACCGGCCAATTTACGTAAAAACCCAAATTAAATCATTAATTGGGCATGGTTCTCAATGTAGGTCAAAATGGGTTCTCAAGGCCAAATTGAAGGTTTTAAACCATAGATATTATTTTTATATGAATTTTAGAGGGTTTATACAATTTTTACTTTACCTCGAACCTCGTGAATTGAAGTAGGTTTGTTTTAGGGTTACAGAATGTCATTTAATTCCGTGGAGTTGCTGTAGCCCTTGTTGGATCAAATCATCCCACTTTCCTTCTTATTAGGTTAGTTTGACCTATGTTTGGACCTGAGTTACCCTGTTTACTGATTGTGTTGGTGATATTGCATTTTTACCCCTTATGACCTGTTTTCTTTACAAACTCAGAATTCTCTGAGTCAAGCCTTTCTGTGAGTTATGTAGGAGCTTTTTGTCACATATCTAGGTTAGATTGTGCTAGTTAGGGTTTATGATGAGGTTCTCATCATACCCCCATGCCTAACTTTTTCTAGTCCCTTAGCAAAAACTTAAGGTTTAACCTTTGTTCTAGACCATGATGTTTTTAATAACTTCAGATAAGTACTTTTTCATTTGAACTTAGATTAGGTTAGAATGCTGACCATAGGCCTAAAAGGTACTCTAGTACCAATCAAGATCCAGATCTGTCTAGCCTCAGCCTCAGTCTTTGGCAAAGGTTTTTAAGGCCCACAAGAACTAACCTAAGGTCTATTGGACTTTGTGGTTAAAGCACCCGTGCTTGAAATGATTTTGGCCCTGGCTCAGTTCGCAGTGCGTTTTGTAAGAGAGAGAGATGGAAGATTTTCTGTTTGGAGAGCTTTCTCTCTCTTTTTCTTTTGAATTCTAGCTTAGGATTGGCTTTTTAACACGGTCTGTATCAGATTCCTTTCTCCCATCATCAATCCTCAAGGGTTCCTGGCAATCGATGCTTCGAGATAGCACCGCCCATGGCAACCCTCGGAACCCTAGCTATTGAGATTTCGAGATAATCCCATCCATGGTGTTCCGTGGCCGAATCCAGACCCTGGCGATTGACACTTCGTAATAATGCCATCCATGGAATCTGAACCAGCAGAGTGCTCGCATGCCCCCAGTAGGATATGTAAATATCCTAAGAGATAAGCACCGAGGAGATGATATTTTGTTACGCATCTTCGAGGGGAATTTCCCACCTCTTCGCACTGGGAACTCGTCCAAATCAACTTGTGTTGATTGGCTGCTCCTACTCTAGGTGTATTTTTTAGAATTTTGCGACGCTTCTGCGTGATTTTGATTTTTACGCTTACTGAACCAGGCTGTGTGTGAGGTTAGGGTGCTTAGGTTACTGAGTCCCGTAAACCAAAAGTTAGTTAATGAGGTCAAATACTCCCTAAGCCTTGGACCTAGTACTTAAGCTTTCCATTTTCCTTAACCTCTTGAGGAATGTTTAGATCTTAATGGGTACTAAGAGTCTATCCAAGAATGTATAAAGTTTGCGTTCTTACTAATCTCACCATGCACTTTTCATTCTTTTCTTGAATAAGGTCTAGAACTTAGGTCAATCCCTTAGTTTCTTACTAATGACTATCACTCTTTTCTTTCATTTTTGTGCTCCTTTTTCATTTTGTTTCCTTCTCCCACAAAATTCCCCTTTTTCTTTTTTTTTAGTATGTTTTTGGCATATGTGAATTTTTTTTTGTTTAAAACCTTTTTTTACAAGTTTTGCACTTTTATACCCCCTCATGCCTAAGGTTTACAATGTCCTCATTGTGACTTAGGGGTTTTTTTTAGTTCATTCCTTAAGATAGATGTTTTGATGAGTGAATGGGTCGGGATGATTGTTGTGGATGATTTCTAATCTCAGATGTAAGCATCTGAGGTGGATTCGGCTGTCTATAATGGTGAATCTTAAGTGCACAAAGGTGTGAAAAAGGTTTTAGATTTTCAGGAAAATGATGAGCTGCCTCCCGTTAAGCACTGAGTTTTACGCCATCAGCTGGGCGCAATAAGCTCAAGGGGAATGGAGGATATAAGATGATTCAGCCAAATCAGTAGAAGTTACATCAATGAATGGCTTGAGTCTTTGACCGTTCACGATGAAAGGTTCGGAATCATGGTTGAGCGGACTGATTTCGATGGCTCCATTTCCAAAAACCTGTCGGACTAAATATGATTCGACCCACTTGGATCGCAACTTTCCCAGGAAAAGTTTGAGTCGGGCATCAAAGAGTAGGACCTTCTGACAAGGATGAAAGATCTTTCTCGAGATATGCTTGTCGTGGAAGGCTTTAACCCGCTCCTTGTAGATTCGCGAGTTCTCATACGCGTCTAGGCGTAATTCATCGATCTCGCTGATTTGAAGTTTTCTGTGGGTTCCAGCCTTCGAAAGATCTAGATTACAGTTCCGTACTACCCAATTGGCTTTATGCTCCAGTTCTACGGGAAGGTGACATGCCTTTCCGTATACCAGTCTAAAGGGAGACATGCCTAATTGGGTTTTGTGGGCGGTCCTGTAGGCCCACAATGCTTCCGGAAGTCGGGACGTCCAGTCCTTTCTGTCAGGCCGAACAGTGACCTGTAGGATTTTCTTGATCTCTCGATTTGACAGCTCAGCTAGACCATTAGTTTGGGGGTGGTAAGGAGTAGAGAATCGGTGAGACACCCCATATTTGGTCATCAGTGACCTAAACTGAGCGTTTGTGAAATGGGTCCCCCCATCAGAGATTATAGCACGAGGAATCCCGAACCTTGAGAAAATGTTTTAATGAATGAATTTGAGAACGATTTTGTGATCACAGGTTCGGGTTGGTATGGCTTCGATCCATTTGGACATGTAGTCCACAGCAAGTAGAATGTATTCGAAACCATCCGAAGCAGGAAAGGGGCGCATAAAATCAATCCCCCAAACATCAAAGATTTTACATACGAGAATCGGCTGCAAAAGCATCATGTCACGATAGCTCATGTTGCCCAAAGTCTGGCAACGACTGCATGCCTTGCAGTGACTGTATGCGTCTTTGAACAGCGTGGGCCAGTAAAAGCCACACTAGAGGACTTTTGATGCGGTTTTATGCCCAGAGAAATGGCCACCGCATGCCTGGTCATGGCAGAAAGAGAGGATATTGTTGATTTCCTCTTCCAGGACACATCTCCGGATAACTTGATCAGCACCTATGCGGAAAAGGTACAGGTCTTCCCAGATGTAATACTTGGCATCAGAATGCAATTTGTCTTTCTTGGCTTTCGGCCAATCAGACGGGATCTGATGAGATGCCAAGTAGTTTACTATATCAGCAAACCATGGAAGTCTAGTACCGATAGTCAGCAGGTGCTCATCAGGAAACCGTTCCGTGATGGGTCCGGAAGGGTTGATAATCTCAGAAGGAAGACGGGACAGATGGCCGACTACCACATTCTGCCTTCTCGCCTTGTCGCGAATCTCAAGATCGAACTCTTGCAACAGCAAGATCCAACGAATTAGTCGGGGCTTCGCGTCCTTCTTGGCAAGGAGATGCCTTACAGTCGTGTGATCCGAGTAGATGATGACATGGGAACCCAGGAGATACGATCGGAATTTTTCAAGGGCAAATACTACGGCTAGCAGCTCTTTCTCCGTAATCGTATAGTTACGCTGAGCCTCTTCAAGTGTCTTGATAACGTAGTAGATGACCACGGGTTTCCCGTCAGCTTTCTGCCCCAAGACCGCTCCTACAGCGAAATCAGACGCATTGCACATGATCTCAAAGGGTTGAGACCGGTCAGGGGATTGTAGGATAGGTGCCTGGGTGACTCGGTCACGAAGGTTTTCAAAGGCTAGTGTGCATTCCTTGGAGATTTCAAAGGGTACATCCTTAGAGAGAAGAGAAGTCAAGGGGTGCACGATTTTCGAGAAATCCAGAATGAAACGACGGTAAAAATCGACGTGCCCCAGAAAAGAACGGATGTCCCTGATCGAGCTAGGCATAGGAAGGTGAGAGATCAGATCAACCTTAGCTCGATCCACTTGGATGCCTTTTTCCGAAATTAAGTGTCCCAGGACAATTCCCTCAGGCACCATGAAATGGCTCTTTTCCCAGGAAAGAACTAAATTCACATCGATGCATCGCCTGAGTATTTGGACCAAGTGTTGGAGGCAATCGTCAAATGATGCTCCAAAAACTGAAAAGTCATCCATGAAGACTTCCAGATAGTCACCTACCATATCTGAGAATATGGCAATCATGCACCGCTGAAAAGTAGCGGGTGCATTGCAAAGACCAAAAGGCATCCTTCGGAAGGCGTATGTTCCGAAGGGGCAGGTGAACGTAGTCTTTTCTTGGTCCTCAAGATGGATTGCCACCTGGTTGTAACCGGAGTACCCGTCAAGAAAGCAGAAGAATCTATTTCCCGCTTGTCTCTCGAGAATTTGATCAATGAAAGGTAGTGGGAAATGATCCTTCTCCGTGGCGGAATTGAGTCGACGGTAATCTATACAGACTCTCCACGCGTTGGCTAATCGGGTAGGAATGACTTCTCCGATCTCAGTCGTTATAGTGGTGAGTCCTGCCTTCTTAGGCACAACCTGAATTGGGCTCACCCAACGACTATCGGAGATCGGGTAGATGATCCCGTCATCTAGCCACTTGATGATCTCCTGCAGATTGGGGTTCAAGAGTCTCTGCATTTCACGAGAAGGTCGTGCGCCCTCTTCTGAATAGATATGATGAGTACAATAAGAGGGACTTATTCCAGTCAAATCATCGAGAGTCTACCCAATGGCTCTGCGATGTTGCTGGAGGACAGCAATCAGACGGGATTCCTGTTCGGGATTGAGGTTGGAATTGATAATCACAGGAAGGGTCTGATTAGAACCCAAAAAGATGTATTTCAAGTGAGCAGGAAGGGGCTTTAGCTCGAGGATGGGGTTATCAGCAGCGGCGGGTGGTTCAGAATAGACGTGAGGTTCAAGGGTTGGAGTTACTGGGTTGTTCAAATCTGGATTCGACTCTTCTGTTTGCGGGTCAAGATCTTTCTGCGGTTGATGAGATATAATCAGGTCATTCTGTAAGTGTGTTTCATCAACCAAAGCCCTAATATCACAAATCTGTTCGATGACACCGCAATTAATTCCTTGTTGGGCCTTAAATATATCAATTTTCAGGGTTTGATTCCCAAATTTGAGCTCTATTTGGCCCTCTTCACAACTAATGTTGGCTCTGGCAGTAGCCAAGAAAGGTCTCCCTAAAATGATTGGTTTATCCCTAGGGTTCTTAGGTGCGTCCATGTCTAGGACTATAAAGTCTACAGGAAAGTAGAAATCTCGCACCCTCACAATAACATCCTCGAGAATCCCTTTTGGTGACTTTATAGATCGGTCTGCTAATTGTAATGTCACCTCAGTGGGTTTTAGCTCAGATTCTTCTAGATGGTCAAGTAAGGATGTGGGTATTAGATTTATGAAAGCACCTAAGTCTAGCAAGGCTCTATCAAATTAGGTATCACCTATCTTGCAGGAAATTAGGGGAGTACCAGGATCTTTAGCCTTGGGTGGGAGTCTGCTTAGGATTACAGAGCTGGCTTGCTCTGACAGAACAATTAGACTCCCACTCTTGGTTCGCGGCTTACGCTAGGGTGTACACACATTCTTTAAAAATTGTGCGTAAGCCGATACGTGGCGGATTTCATCCATCAAGGGGATGTTTATGTGGACCTACTCAAAGAGCTTGACCAGGTCCTCCTCAGGTGCCATGGGCTTGGTAGTCCTCTTTCCCTTGGTCAAGGCCTCGGGAAACGAAACCTTGGTTGGTTCTTCTAGGATAGGTCCAGGTTTTGGATCTGGGACAGGGATAGGAACGTCTTGGATTACCGTCCTAAGCTTGGGATCACTACCAGGCTTGGAGTGGTTTGGATGAGGTGGATCTTGGGTTTCCTTACCACTACAGGTTGTTACGGAATTAAGTCCTGCCTGGTTTTGGTTGGGATTGGGTAAGATGGGTTGCTGCTGGTAGCCTGCAAAAGAAGTGGAGGCCTCCATCCCGTTGGGTGAAGGAACAGAGGGGGCCTGATAAATCATATGGGCTTGGCCTGGGTTTGGGTTCATAACGCGCCGCTGGGTTGGCACGTTATTTGGGTTAGGAAGAGGTTGGGAAGGAAGAGTGCCTGGCTGGCGAGAATTTGCCAGCTGGGCCAGTTGATTTCGTACCTCTGTAAGCTCATCCTTGTGTTGTTTTTGGATAACCGCATTCGTTCTCTGAATGTCAGCCAAAGTCTGAAGGATAAGGGACATTTGATCTTGATTTGGCTCTGATGGATAAGTAGGGTTAGGCCGAGGCTGAGGCAGCTGGTACGGACGAGGGAGTTGTGGGCGGGGCTGAAAGGGTAGTCTTTGGGTTTGGGAATTTCCCGCTCACTGAAAGTTGGGATGGTTTCGCCATCCAGGGTTATAGGTGTTGGAGAATGGGTCGTTTTGGATGGTGTTGAGGTCCTCGCAGGTCTGAGGAACCTCCAGAGAGTCAGAGAAAGGGGGAATGGAATTCCCCGGGCTGGCATAGAAAGGATTGGATGGCCCTCCGGTCCGAGAATCAGATGATGGATATGGATCCATCCTAGGAGAACATCGATGGAGAATGTTTTGCACAGTCTCCCGTGTGGAAGGAGGCTGTGCAAAGGAGCTATGCGCAGAGGTGGCTCGCCGCAGGTGCTGAGTCAACTCATCCACCTTCTTTTCAATGATTGAGACCTTGTTCAATCGACTGGCCATTAATTCCAGATCGACTGATGCGGACAGGCCCTGCGTCTCATGTCCTTCCCTAAGATTTGTCAATGCGCGGGTATTCGTCCTGTCGAATAATCCCATGGAGTCATTGTTGATGGAGTTCTCGCACATGTTTTCGAGAATCTCCCACACGGTGTCCTCATGTTGACTCAGGATATTCCCTTCGCAGGTTGCGTTGACGAAAAGATGGATGTCCTTACGAGGTCCCTGGTAAAAAGATTGGACCTGTTCCCATTTAGGAACTTCGTGATGGGGGCACTTTCTCATGAGATCCTGAAAGCGATCCCATGCCTCATGGAGAGGTTCCCCTGTTTGCTGAGTGAAGTGAGTAATCTGATGGCGCAAGGCATTGGTCCAACCAACGGGAAAGAACTTTTTAAAAAATTCAGACTGAAGTTCTTCCCAAGTGTTGATCGGCCAGGTCTGAGTTTGATACCAATGAGCGGCCTTGTCCATAAGAGAGAAGGAGAACATCTTCTTGAGAAGAATATCCCGATTTTGCGTATCTGACCCAAAAGTTTGGGCCAGATGCTTTAGCTGTTTGATGTGCTGGAAGGGATCTTCGGAATTAAGCCCATGGAATTTAGGTATAGCATGAATCATATTGGGCTTTAATTCGGAATCAGGTCCTCCAGTCAGGATTCTGACTCGAGGCTTAATGGCCACTGTAACGACCCGATTCCCAAGTCCCTACGAGACACGAGAACCGGACCGACTCGACTAATCCTAAGACCTAGTCGTCCAACGAGGAGTAACCAAAAGAGTAGTAAAATAAACCACATTCAACATGAATATAACTAACAGTAAGAAAATACAGCAGCAAGAAAAGGAACTACTACAGTATATACCACCACAACAGTAGAACAACATTCATAACTAAATATGAACTGCAGGTAAAGAAAAGTACAGCGGAAACAAGAACTACTCACTATACGGAATAAAAAGAGGTACAAGAAACCATGGTAACTCTACTGGACCCTACTCGGCCCAGCGTCCTCTGCAGCCGTTGACCCTGGCTGCTCAACACCTGGTCCTGAAAAAGGTAACGAGTGTAACACGTCAGCAAAACGCTGAGTAGAGTGGCAACTAAACTAAAGACAACAGTAGAGTGTACAGTAGCTGTTATGTTCGATTACTTTCTTTATTCACATCTTTCAATTGTCTCACTATTTCATTTATTCCTCAGATCTTTTACTTGATCTCGAATGTCCTCGTGGGAACGATTTTGATTGCAGTCTTTTCCAAAACGTAGAAGTAGCACGTGGTGCTCTCCTCGCCGGGAGAGTCCCCCGTGGTGATCCTACCCTCAGTCAACCACCCCAAGGTCACTGACAGACGTAACGGTGACTACGGCACGCGCGATAAACACACAGGTAGCTAACCCGTACTGGCACGCCGTCAGTCGTTTCCATTAACGGGTGCGCCCAAAGCACAGCACAGAACCAGACCAGGGCAGAGCCCTCTCAGTAACAGGGGTCCAACCCCTCCACAGTAACCAAACCGGGGCCTTGTCCCTCCACAGTCCGCGCACCCTCGCCTGACTACCCTGGTTTACCCCAGTGGGCCTAACAAGTCGGTGTGGGAGGTTAGCAGAACCCCGGGGCTCGTGGGGTAGCTAGTACCTCCCTACACTAGTAGCTCTCCTCGGTACTACGTACACGAGGGCCAGTAAGTCGGTACAGAGTGGCCAGTCCTAACCCCGAGTCCCTGGGGTGATTTACTCCGCTCTGCACTAAACAGGGGGACAGTCGCTCTCCTTGATACTCTGTACTCAAGGGCCAGCTCACTTCCCCAATTCTATTCCATTCACTTTCCAGGAGTTCTACTCCTAATTCCCCATAGGGTTCCAGCTCTTTAACTCAGAACATTCCAGTTTCACCATTCCAGTTTCACGTTCATACATCCCATATTTTTAATCATGTTCATTTATTCATAACAGGCAGCTGTTAATTTAATTCACAGGCTTATTTCCTTTCCACATTTTCCAAAACTGCAGTATTCATACGTACCACTAGTTTTCCCGTCCTAGGATTCATGCCATATCCTAGGATCTATCATACAATCTAGTTTTCCAGCCCTAGGATTCATGCAACACCCTAGGAATCTACCATTCAATCTATTTCTCATTCCTAGGATTCATGCAACACCCTAGGTTCTAATTATGGTTTCATAATTTAACAGATTATACTTAAAGCCACTCTACCAGGTACGACGGGAGTAATGGGGGCGTGATCGGGAATCCCGCGTGCCTCCGCGACCCCCAAGACTGCAACGGAACGAGGTCCTATCACAAGGATCAAACACAAGGAGTGTCTCAAAATAGTGTATAGCTACTGTAGACGAGTAGAGGATTTAATTCCGGAAAGAACGCAACTCGAAACGCGGAAAACGGAACCCGAACGGGTCCTCAACGGGTCGAAAACGACGACACTGTGCAAAATCAGACGTCTGGAACTTCTTCCAGACGTCTTAAAAAGTGTATCAGAGAATTACCTTGTTCAGCGTAGTTTCCCAGACGTCCAGAAGTCTGCGGGGACATCTGGACTAGCTCCCAGTCGTCCGATGGTCACCCCGGACGTCTGGAGGTCACTCCCGCCGTCTGGTACTACAGCCAGACGTCTGATTCGCATTGGATGGCGAATCACCGAGCCTGCGCACACCCATCTCCCTCCCTCAGTACAGTCAGTCGACAAGAAGGAAGAAGAAGACGGAAAACTCACCTTTCAGACGTCTGGACAGTCTTCCAGACGACGACCTCTCCATCTGGCTATCAGCACAAATGTCTGATTCTGGATATTTTTCCAGAACCAGGGCGCGACTTGCCCTCCGCTCGCGACGCCGACCGCATCGCACCTCGTGCACCTGCTGCTCGAGCCGCAACAGGCCTCCCGCGTTGTTCCACGCCCGCTGCGCTCCCCGCCGACCGGCCCTGGCAGGCCCGTTGAGCTCGCCCTCACGGCTGAGCGCCGCTCTCGCACGCAGCACCCCCTCCGCGCTCACTGCGGCCGTCGCCGCCGCAGCAACCCCGCGCCCGCTCTCGCTCTCGCGCACTGGAAGGAGAAGAGGAAGGGGTGGAGGCGACGGGAGAGAGCGCGTGGCCTTTTAAGGCCGCGCGAGGAGAGAGAGAGACTGCAGTGGCGAGAATCTGCAGCCGCAGGAGCGAATATGCGGTCTGCGCGCTCAGGCGCGCAGACGACCCGCGCGTGTCGAAAATAATCGATTTCCAGACGTCTGTAAACGATCCCAGACGTCTGGTAAGACGTCTGGAAGTGACCCCAGACGTCTGGGCCACCTCCCAGACGTCTTAAAATACGTCTGGGGCGTGCGTTCGTTACAATATAACAAACTCAAAGGAAGTTTCGTCCCCGAAACTTGCGTCAACTAAGGTACGGGAAAAGACGTCAAAATAACTATAACAAACTCAAAGAGGACCGAAGCCGGTCCGAAAGACGTACCCGCGAAAAGCTCCGGGTACCGCTCCCGCATTGCCGCCTCAGGCTCCCAGGTAGCCTCCTCGTACCGCTGGCTCCTCCACAAAACCTTTACCAGGGGTACTTGCTTTCGTCTCAAAGTGCGGACGGCTCGGTCTAGGATCTGCACTGGTCGCTCGGGGTAGGTCAGGTCATCGCCCACCTCGACGCTCTCGTGACTTAGTACGTGACTGGAATCGGCTACGTGCTTCCTAAGGTTGGACACATGGAACACGTCGTGCACACCAGAAAGCTGCGGGGGAAGGGCAAGTCTGTAAGCAACGGGTCCAACCCGCTCCAGGACCTCAAAGGGCCCCACGAACCTCAGCGCGAGCTTCCCTCTCACCCCAAACCGCTGTAGGCCCTTCATGGGCGAAACACGAAGGAAGACGTGGTCCCCAACCTCAAACTGCACCTCCCTGCGTCTCCGATCCGCATAGCTCTTCTGTCTGCTCCTGACAGTGCGAAGTCATCTATGGATCTGCTTGACTACCTCCTGACTCTGCCGGATCAACCTGGGGCCAACCTCCCACTTGGTCCCCACCTCAACCCAACTCAAGGGTGCCGTACACTTCCGTTCGTACAGAGCCTCGTAGGGAGCCATGCCGATGCTCGAGTGATAACTGTTGTTGTATGCAAACTCCGCCAGGGGCAGGTGCTCCTCCCAAGAGCCCCTCCAGTCCAGTACACAGGCACGCAAAAGGTCCTCAAGTGTCTGTATCGTACGCTCAGACTGTCCGTCCGTCTGGGGGTGGTAAGCTGTACTAAACCTCAACCGCGTCCCCAAGGCCTGCTGATACTCAGCCCAAAACTGGGACGTAAAGCGGGTATCCCGGTCGGATACGATTTCTGCGGAACTCCATGTAGTCGTACCACATCCCGGATATACCTCTCTGCCAACTGTGCTGGTCCCAAAGTGACTCGGATCGGCAAGAGTCGCGCCGTCTTCGTCAGTCTATCCACTATTACCAAGACTGCGTCGTGTCCCCGCTGGGTAACAGGTAAGCCCACCACCAAGTCCACGGTGATGCTCTCCCACTTCCACTCTGGCACTGGAAGCGGCTGTAGCGACCCTGCAGGCCTCTGATGCTCGGCTTTCACCTGCTGGCACACTAAGCACTGCTGCACGAATTCACCCACATCCCGCTTCATCCCTCTCCACCAAAACTCGCGTCTCAAGTCGTGGTACATTTTCGTGTTTCCGGGATGTATGGTGAATCTGGAACCGTGTGCCTCAGTCAGGAGCTCTCTTAACAGCTCCTCGTCTCTGGGAACGCACAACCGTCCCCTCAAGCGCAGCACCTGGTCTGTGAAAGAGAAGTCCCCTGGGTCTCCTGACAGCACTCTGTCGCGCAAAGACTGCAAGTATGGATCGGCCATCTGTCCTGTGATGATGCGATCTATCAGATCTGGCCTGGTCTGCCGTGTCACCGTCACTGCCCCACAGTACCCTCGTAACTCTAGAGGTCGCCAACTGCCCACCTCTTCCAAAAGGCTCTAACTCTGTAACTGTAGACTGACCAAGTGTGCGGGCGCCTTACGGCTCAAGGCGTCAGCCACCACATTGGCCTTTCCCGGGTGGTAGGAGATGCTGCAGTCGTAGTCCTTCAGGAGCTCCAACCAACGTCTCTGTCTCATGTTGAGCTCCTTCTGATCAAAAAGGTATCTGAGGCTCTTGTGATCTGTGAAAATTTCGAAGGTCTCACCGTACAAGTAGTTCCTCCAAGTCTTCAGCGCGAAGACAACAGCTGCCAACTCTAGGTCGTGGGTAGGGTAGGTATGCTCATGGGGCTTCAGTTGCCGCAAAGCGTAAGCGACAACGTGACCCCTCTGCATGAGCACACCTCCTAACCCCTGCAAGGAGGCATCCGTGTACACAACGAACCCGCCACTACTGTCAGGGATGGTGAGCACGGGAGCAGAGGTCAACCTCTCCTTCAGCTCCAGAAAACACGCCTCACAGGCGTCTGTCTAAGCGAAGAGCACGTCCTTCCGGGTCAACTGTGTCATAGGACGTGCAATCTGTGAAAATCCTCTGATGAATCGTCTGTAGTAGCCTGCCAGTCCCAGGAAATTGCGAATCTTAGTGACTGAACGCGGTCTCTCCCACCTGAGTACTGCCTCGACCTTGGCTGGGTCCACCGCCAAGCCGTCTCCAGAGATCACATGACCTAAGAAGGTCACCTCCCTCAACTAGAACTCGCACTTGCTGTACTTGGCGTACAGCCTGCGTCGTCTCAGAGTGTCCAGAACCATCCGCAAGTGCTGTCCGTGCTGCGTCCGATATCTAGAATAGATGAGTACATCATCTATGAAAACCACCACGAACTGGTCCATGTACGGTCTAAACACCCGGTTCATCAGGTCCATGAAAGCAGCGGGGCATTGGTCAGCCCAAACGGCATGACCAAAAACTCGTAGTGTCCGTACCGGGTGCGGAAAGCTGTCTTGGAGATGTCGGTCTCCCTGATCCTCAACTAGTGGTATCCCGACCTCAAGTCGATCTTGGAAAACACCGTGGCACCCCGCAACTGGTCAAACAAGTCGTCGATCCTCGGTAGCGGATATCTGTTTTTGATGGTGACCCTATTCAGCTGTCGGTAGTCCACACAAAGGCGTAAGGTCCCATCCTTCTTTTTTACAAACAGTACCGGGGCTCCCCAGGGAGACGCACTGGGCCTCATGAAACCTTTCTCCAAAAGGTCCTGTAACTGAGACTTGAGCCCTCGTAGTTTAAGCGGTGCCATCCTGTATGGCGCGGTGGAGATGGGGCTGGTCCTTGGTACTAGTGAGATCTCAAACTCGATCTCACGCTCGGGCGGTAGTCCTGGTAACTCGTCTGGAAACACGTCAGGGTACTCTCTGACCACCGGGATGCTCTGGAAGTCTGTCACAGGGCTGGGCTCTGCCACCACACAAGCTAGGAAGCCCTCACACCCCTGGCTCAAAAGTCTTGCCGCACGAAGTGCCGAAATGCACCTGAAACCTCCGTCCACTGGCTGTCCGTGAAACTCGAAAGAAGGCAACTCCGGCATGGAGAAGACAATTTTCCTCTCAAAACAGTCCACCAAGGCGTGGTAAGCGGACAGCCAATACATCCCCAGAATCACTCCAAAGTCCTCCATCTGTAACATAATCAGGTCAACTGGCAGGCTATGTCCCCCGACGCTGACCTCGCAATCCGTGTACACCTCCTCAGCTACAAACAGCTGACTACTCAGACCTCTGATTACGAACGGATTCTCTAATAGTGTATAATCCCGATCCAAACTAACTGCGAAACTGGCTGCGACAAACGAGTGCGTAGTGCCGGAATCGAAAAGCGTGTAAACGAGTCTGCCGGAAACTGAAACCATACCTGCTACCACCGATCCCGAAGCTTTGGCGTTCCTGTGTGTCAGGACGTTGATACGCCCTTCAGCTCTAGGTGTGGACGAAGCAGCCACACTCTGCGTCGGACGGGTAGGTGCTGGCCGGTACCCTCCTCGCGACTGCTGTCCTCCCGGCTGGCCACACTGGTAACAGAGGGGAACCCGACTCCCGCCCTCAGTGGGTCCCTGTTGTCGGCTGGGCGGGGGTCCGGTGCTGGCGACTGGCCCCTGTCGAGGGCCCCCAAAGGCCACTGATGGCCCTGTAAAACGTGACGACTCTCCTGCGGACGCCACGTGTCTCCGTTCTTGCCGGCCCTGTGAGAAGTCTGGCTGGAAGGGCCTCTTCCGCCCGCCGTCGGTGTCTCGCGCGGACGGGTTGGTCTCCTCGTAAGTCATAGCTGCCTCTACCACCCTCGAAAATGTATGCAGCTTCAGGGGTTTGACATACCCGCAGATCGCAGCCCGGAGCCCCTCGGTGAACCTCCAAAGGCGCTCCTCCTCAGTGGCTACCGCTGTCACTGCAAAGCGAGACAGCTCCAAGAAACGCGTGCGGTACACGCTCACAGTCATCGTCCCTTGGCGGAGAGTGTGGAACTCCCGCCTCCTCTGGTCCTGCCACGTCTGGGGAAAGTACTGCTCGCAGAAGAGGGTGTCGAACTGGTCCCACGTCGGCTCGTCCCTCTCCTGTCCCCGGACCGCCCTCCACCACCTGTGTGCCGCACTCTCCAGCTGGTACGTGGCAAAGGCCACGCGGCACTCCACCGGGGGGCGAAGGGTGTCGAAGATCTTCTCCAACTGCTCAAGCCAGTCCTCTGCCTCGGTCGGGTCCTCATCCCCCTTGAAAGAGGGGGGCTTCAGCTTCCGGAACTGCCCGAAAAGCTCGAAGTGGCGCTGTAGGGGAGGTGCTGGTGCACCTCCAGGCGAAGGTGCCTCGTGCACGGAAGTGTCGGAGGAAGGTGGGGGCTGTGTCGGCCCATCCCCTCCCCCGTGTCCAGCGCCACGTCCGTCAAGTGGTCCCACAGAGGACTCCCCCTCCACAACCCCAGGGTGAGGTGCTCGGGGCGGTGGGTGGAGCTCCTCTCGTACAATGTCTCGTATCAGCCGGGCGAGGTCCTGGGCCTGGACGCCTGGGAGTAGTGGCTGGTCCACTGGAGTGTCAGCAACGGCACGCCCACCTCGCCGACCTCGTCCTCAGCCGTGCCCGCGGCCCGCCTCACTGGTCCCACGACGAGGCATCTCCTGCAAGGAGACGCGAAACAAAACGGAACACGTCACTACGGAATGATACCGAACGGAAATGTCCAAGAGCTCATGTCAAGAGATATGTTGTGGTGGCTACTCTAGTTATAGACATGTGAATTGGTTATTTTCCAGTCAGTTGATTCACTTCTCGGGACGACTTTGCTCTGATACCATCTTGTATCGACCCGATTCCCAAGTCCCTACGAGACACGAGAACCGGACCGACTCGACTAATCCCAAGACCTAGTCGTCCAACGAGGAAGTAACCAAAAGAGCAGCAAAATAAACCACATTCAACATGAATATAACTAACAGTAAGAAAATACAGCAGCAAGGAAACGAACTACTACAGTATATACCACCACAACAGTAGAACAACATTCATAACTAAATATGAACTGCAGGTAAAGAAAAGTACAGCGGAAACAAGAACTACTCACTATACGGAACAAAAAGAGGTACAAGAAACCGTGGTAACTCTACTGGACCCTACTCGGCCCAACGTCCTCTGCAGCCACTGACCCTGGCTGCTCAACACCTGGTCCTGAAAAAGGTAACGAGTGTAATACGTCAGCAAAACGCTGAGTAGAGTAGCAACTAAACTAAAGACAACAGTAGAGTGTACAGTAGCTGTTATGTTCGATTACTTTCTTTATTCACATCTTTCAATTGTCTCACTATTTCATTTATTCCTCAGATCTTTTACTTGATCTCGAATGTCCTCGTGGGAACGATCTTGATTGCAGTCTTTTCCAAAAAGTAGAAGTAGCACGTGGTGCTCTCCTGGCCGGGAGAGTCCCCCGTGGTGATCCTATCCTCAGTCAACCACCCCAAGGTCACTGACAGACATAACGGTGATTACGGCACGCGCGATAAACGCACAGGTAGCTAACCCGTACTGGCACGCGGTCAGTCGTTTCCGTTAACGGGTGCGCCCAAAGCACAGCACAGAACCAGTCCAGGGCAGAGCCCTCTCAGTAACAGGGGTCCAACCCCTCCACAGTCCGCGCACCCTCGCCTGACTACCCTGGTTTCCCCAGCGGGCCTAACAAGTCGGTGTGGGAGGCTAGCAGAACCCCGGGGCCCGTGGGGTAGCTAGTACCTCCCTACACTAGTAGCTCTACTCGGTACTACGTACACGAGGGCCAGCAAGTCGGTACAGAGTGGCCAGTCCTAACCCCGAGTCCCTGGGGCGGTTTACTCCGCTCTGCACTAAACAGGGGGACAGTCGCTCTCCTTGGTATTCTGTACTCAAGGGCCAGCTCACTTCCCCAATTCTATTCCATTCACTTTCCAGGAGTTCTACTTCTAATTCCCCGTAGGGTTCCAGCTCTTTAACTCATAACATTCCAGTTTCACCATTCCAGTTTCACGTTCATACATCCCATATTCTTAATCATGTTCATTTATTCATAACAGGCGGCCGCTAATTTAATTCACAGGCAGCTATTATTTCCTTTCCACATTTTCCAAAACTGCAGTATTCATACGTACCACTAGTTTTCCCGTCCTAGGATTCATGCCATATCCTAGGATCTATCATACAATCTAGTTTTCCAGCCCTAGGATTCATGCAACACCCTAGGAATCTACCATTCAATCTATTTCTCATTCCTAGGATTCATGCAACACCCTAGGTTCTAATTATGGTTTCATAATTTAACAGATTATACTTAAAGCCACTCTACCAGGTACGACGGGAGTAATGGGGGAGTGATCGGGAATCCCGCGTGCCTCTGCGACCCCCAAGACTGCAACGGAACGAGGTCCTATCACAAGGATCGAACACAAGGAGTGTCCCAAAACAGTGTATAGCTACTGTAGACGAGTAGAGGATTTAATTCCGGAAAGAACGCAACTCGAAACGCGGAAAACGGAACCCGAACGGGTCCTCAACGGGTCGAAAAAGACGACACTGTGCAAAATCAGACGTCTGGAACTTCTTCCAGACGTCTTAAAAAGTGTATCAGAGAATTACCTTGTTCAGCGTGGTTTCCCAGACGTCCAGAAGTCTGCGGGGACGTCTGGCCTAGCTCCCAGTCGTCCGATGGTCACCCCAGACGTCTGGAGGTCACTCCCACCGTCTGGTACTACAGCCAGACGTCTGATTCGCGTTGGATGGCGAATCACCGAGCCTGCGCACACCCATCTCCCTCCCTCAGTACGGTCAGTTGACAAGAAGGAAGAAGAAGACGGAAAACTCACCTTTCAGATGTCTGGACAGTCTTCCAGACGTCGACCTCGCCGTCTAGCTATCAGCACAGATGTCTGATTCTGGAAATTTTTCCAGAACCAGAGCGCGACTCGCCCTCCACTCGCGACGTCACCCGCGTCACACCTCGTGCGCCTGCTCTGCGCCCGCTGCGCTCCCTGCCGGCCGGCCCTGGCAGCCCCGGCGAGCTCTCCCTCACGGCTGAGCGCAGCTCTCGCACGCAGCACCCCCTCCGCGCTCACTGCGGCCGTCGCCACCGCAGCAACCCCGCGCCCGCTCTCGCGCACTGGAAGGAGAAGAGGAAGGGGTGGAGGCGATGGGAGAGAGCGCGTGGCCTTTTAAGGCCGCGCGAGGAGGAGAGAGAGAGAGACTGCAGCGGCGAGAATCTGCAGATGCAGGAGCGAATATGCGGTCTGCGCGCTCAGGCGCGCAGACGACCCGCGCGTGTTGAAAATAATCGATCTCCAGACATCTATAAACGATCCCAGACGTCTGGAAGTGACCCCAGACGTCTGGTCCGACGTCTGGGCCACCTCCCAGACGTCTTAAAATACGTCTGGGGCGTGCGTTCGTTACAACCACCGCAGCAGGATTATAATGGTCTCGCATCATAGGACGCTGTGGTGGGTGCACAAAGTTTTGGAAGAGGTCATTGAGTCGCTGGAGCTGATGCTTCAGATTATTTTCTTCCTCAACTGGCTAAGCCATGATGGGGAAGAAGAAGAGCTTGGTTCAGAATCAGATGAGAGAATGATGGGGTAGGGTTGCTGTGCAAACACGGGCGTCGAGGCTTGACCTTGACGAGAGTGAATTCCTAAAGGAGATCTTAAGGGTGGTCTTAAGGATCTCCTATCGTTCATGCACTGTTGGAATAGATGAGTTTAGAAGGTGCTGGATCCAATCAAGACACCCAAAAATGTGTCGGGTGACTACAGAGGTGCGGGGCAGATGGACCCTTTGATCAGAAAGATCGTCCACCTGAGAATTACCTGGGCAGCCAGAGAGGGTAAGTCCCGCGAAGACCCTTACACAATAGAGCGTCCCCATGAGTTACAGGGTTTCCCCCACCCGACCTCTTTTGTCACTGCGGTTCCAGGTAGACTAGAATGGGGATCTTGACCTCTTAAGTCTACCTCTTTTACTTTAAGATCAAGGTGCTTAAGGTTTCACTTGAACTCTTAGGTATTTTTGTGAACAAGGTGGCATAATTTGAAGGTTGGTTGACCCTAAGGGTCAACTTCACCTAGGGATTCCTTTGAGAATTTAGGCTTTGTTTCTTTTTTAGGGTTCAAGCGTTTAGAGAGCCAATTGTTTAGGGTTTTTTTTAATAGGTTTTTTCAACCAATGGCTTAGGCACACATCTTTTTAGGAAGATCTTTTCTTTGTTAATAGAAGGTGTGTTTCTAAAAATCCTAGATTTTTAATCCTTGGATTGGCTCTAGTTGGTCCATTTAAGTTGCCTCAAAATTTTGGTATCTAGGGCTTAATCAAGAAGGTTTTAGCCCTGGTTACCTTAGTTGGAGGAGTTGAAATGAAAATTAGGCAACTCTGATGAATTACTATGTATGATGCAGGTAACCCTAAGTTGATTTTTCTTTTTGTTCCTTTTCAGATTTTAAGGGAGTTAAGAAAAGGGCTAATGAGGATTACCTGGTTGTTGGAGTGTTTGTTGTGCGGCTGCTCTTCTCATTCTTTTACCTGCACATAAGAGAGAGAAAAAGATTAGCAATCTCTTAAAAGAAATTCAAAGCTTCTAGAATAGCCGTAGCTCCCTGGCAACAGCGCCAAAATAGTGGAGCAACTGACCAACCCGTGGCTAGTCTTTTGTTTGTTTTAGTGTCTATTACAGTAATGTCGTGGTACAGATAAAATAGATACGGTTTGTCGTCATTGCCACCATTATAATTTTACTCAAAAATATTTTTCCCAAGGTCGAACTCAGGGAGTTACTAGAATTCTAGAAGTACAATGCTTTTATTACAAAAATAAGAGAGAGAGAGAGAGGTAGATTTTGTTTCTTGGCTTTTTCTTCTTCTCTTCTCTCTCTTTGCTTGTCTTCTTCTTCTCTTCTTTATCTTCTTTTCTTTTTTTTTTCTTCTTTATTCCTTCTTTCTGCTTTCAGCTGCGGCACCTTTTCTTTTCCTTTTCTTCTTTGCTTTGTCTGCAGGGCTTCATCCGTCGTCTGATTTCTCAATCAGATGGCTTAAGTGGTGTCTGCTACAGTGCTTCCTTTGTGCTTCTTCTTCTTCCTTCTTCTCTCAGTCTTCTTCTTCTTTCTTTCTTCTCGCAGTCTTCTTCTTCTTCTTCCTGCGGTCTTCTTCTTCGTCTTTCTTCTTTGGTCTTCTCCTTCTTCCTTCTTCTTCTTCTTTCTTCTTCTCGCACCCTGTCCCTGCACAAAGAGCAAAACCTACCCTATCCCTCTACCCGCACGTCTCTCTCTGTAAAGCACTCACAAGACGCTCTCCCAGTGCCGCGGGTAATTGGGTCGGGTTTCGTGCCCATGACCAGGCGCACCGGTGTGTGGGTGATGCGCGAGGTGTGCTCAGATAAGGTCGAGTCGGATCCACCGGATCCGCGTGATGAGCTCGCGGACCGGGCGGGTGAGTGGGTGCAGGACCTCACCCCAGTGCTTTCGGAGGCGACCGGTAGAAAGCACAAAATCAATTTATACTACTGCGGGGTTTAGTAAACTTACGATGTGGGACTATCTTCAGCGCTCTTCTCGAGTGCGCCCGCAGCAGACCGCAGCTTCGCTTCCTCAGCTGCAGGCTCTATTCACGTCGATTGCTGGGTTAGCTGCCTTCGCACTACCCTCCCGACCTCGCAGCACCTGGAGCCCTGGAGTTCTGAAGCCTGGAGCGTGCGTGGAGCTGCTTCAATGCAGCGTCAGTGGCGGCCGGGCGTCGAAACTGCCAGACACGAAAAGGGCCTCTCGGCCTAATCAGATCAGCGGGGGACTTTCGCCGTGGCACGGCGAAGGTGGTGCGAGGTGCAGCAGGTCGTGGGGCGGCCTAGGCGTGCGTGCCTAGGTCGCCCTGTGACCGGAGGTGTGGGTGTGTTCGGGGGAGCGATGAGTGGGTGTAGAGCGGCAGTGGGTGGGCGAAGGTTGTTCAGTGTGATGAGGCGGGGGTTATGCGAGGGTTGGCGAGGCGTGTGGGGCGGCGGAGCGATGGGAGCGTCTCGCCGGAGGGTGGCCGGAGACGAAGAAGGTGACGATGGATAGGAGCGGTCGAGGGTTTAATCGAATGAAAGACAGTGAGGAAGAGAAAGAGGGGGAGATGGGGAATAGTTCTGACCTAGTTAGAGGGACGAAGGGGCCGGAGCAGGGCGGCAGTCGTATCGACTGTCGCCGGAGAAGAAGATACCCAGAGAGAGAGAGGGCGGCGGCGAGGAAGGGAGCGGGAGGGTGCGCGCTGGGCACGGCGCGACGCGGGAAGAGCAGGCGGAGGTGGCTCTGCTGCTGGTATTGCAGCAGAGCGACGATACGGAGGAGGAGGAGCCACCGGAGCTGGTGGGTTTCTGTCGGAGTGGGACGAGAGGAATAATGGGGGTTTTTCTCCGTCAAGACCGAGCTGCCCCTGTCGGCTGGCGATGGCGGTCCTTTTAAAGGCGAAGGCGGAGGGGTGGGCGCAGGGAGGCGACGTGCCTCCCTTGCTGGAGAATGGTCGGAGTTGCAACCCATACCTTCCGCGCGTTCGCACGGAAGGTGTGGGCGATGGCAGAGGTCATGGTGGTGTCCCTGGGAAAGCAGACGTCGTAGGGAACACCCGGTTCAACTGGCAGAGGGCATCCCTCACCCTGCGCGGCGCCATACTCCGCGCGAAGTCGCCGGAGCATGGCGCTGCTCAGAGATTTGCAGGGGGACCTAAGTTCAAAGAACAACAAAGAACCTAGGGGCCAAAATGCGAGTGTTTCGAAAGTTGAGTGTCAAAAAGTAATAGATGAGGACCAAAATGCAAAGTCAGTCAAGAAGGTCTCTTCTTATACTCAAGTTTTTATGCATGACTAAATGGGACCTAAGGATTCTAATGGTGAATTTTATTTCTAGGTCAGACCTTGTTTGAATGGCCAATTTACGTAAAAACTCAAATTAAATCATTAATTGGGCATGGTTCTCAATGTAGGTCAAAATGGGTTCTCAAGGCCAAATTGAAGGTTTTAAACCCTAGAGATTATTTTTCTATGAATTTTAGAGGGTTTATCCGATTTTTACTTTGCCTCGAACCTCATGAATTGAAGTGGGTTTGTTTTAGGGTTACAGAATGTCATTTAATTCCGTGGAGTTACTGTAGCCCTTGTTGGATCAAATCATCCCACTTTCCTTCTTATTAGGTTAGTTTGACCTATGTTTGGACCATGTGTTATCCTGTTTACTGATTGTGTTGGTGAAATTACATTTTTACCCCTTATGACCTGTTTTCTTTACAAACTCAGAATTCTCTGAGTCAAGCCTTTCTATGAGTTATGTAGGAGCTTTTTCTCGCATATCTAGGTTAGATTGTGCTAGTTAGGATTCATGATGAGGTTCTCATCATTAGGAGAGAAGGATATTTATTTCGGAGTCTCGGATTGACGATCTGATTATACGGATATGATTAAGACTACGATCGGAGTCCAACACTTCCAAAATCGCCTCGATTGGAGTCCGTAGTACGATATGCAGTCCGAGGAAGATCAACGGTCAAGGGACTATGTGACATAATTCAGAGCTTAAAATGACAAATCCGACCGCTCGGATGTATTCGGGTCAATGATCGCAGCTTAATGGCGTAAAAATCAACTCAATCCGACTTCTGTAGCAGCCCTTACATCGAAAAGAAGATGGATGGCCCAGATTGCACCACGTGGTGCAGCCTAGGCCACCCATACGCACACACGTGTGCGGCACCGCGAGTGCGTGCGCGTGCGGAGGCACTCATGTGAACAGCTCAGCGCTAGCGCGTGAGCGTTCACGTGCGCGGTAAAGAGAAGCATAGCGTAGCGCCAGCGACACATGTGCTGGACCTATAGCAACGCTTACAGCCATCGCTAATTATTCGCACACCAGTAAAGCCAGCTGTGGGCGTGAGCAGGTATGAGCGGGCATGAGCTACCTACAGCGATGCTTTCAGTGACAACCTGGAAGTCATTAATGGTCCCATACCTATTTTTGCCTCTTCTTCTACACTATAAAAGGACCTACACTCATTCTCTTCCAAGCCATCTCTACCTACTCTACTTCCACTTACTCCCAAGCTCTAGCAAGCCTACCAACGCTCTGCTAGAGATTGCTCTCAAGCTCCCAAGGCTTCTATTAGTGTAGCAAATCTCTGCCACTAAATATTAATTCATCTTTCCATCTCCATTCATAGGTCGCCTTGGAGCCGTCCTCCCACCTCCATTCCAGTAGCAGATCATCTCCATCTTCTCACCTCCATTTCAGAGCTACACTGAAGCTTTCCTCTACCTGACGTCCTTTTTCATCTCACCTCCATCATCTCACTCCTCACATCCTTCGTCTTAGCTTCCGTTAGGCGTCGTCGTCTCATCGAACAGCCGATTCAGGAGATTCATTCCCACCTCGCTTTTTTGTTATGCTTTCATAGTTAATTGTAATTGACAATGAAGTGATACATATATCATATTTGTTCCATATCTCTGGTAATTCATTCTATTTATCTTTTTCTTACAAAAGTACAAAAAAAAAATAAAACCCTAAAATAAAAAAAAAATAAATCTAAACATGATTTTCAATTAAAATAAATATCATCTTCCTATTTACATCTAAAACTCCCTTAAAGTTCAAATAAAAATTTTATTTAATCACAAATTTTACGATTACAACGATAAATTACTTATAATCTTAATTTTAAACTCGCAAAACACGGGACATTAATATACAAATGTTAATGTATATATTTATTAGTAAAATGTACTGAAACTTAAAAAGTGAAGCACTGGGCAATGCAACGCACGTAACAAAATGTGGGCCCCACCGTACTCTAACATTCAATGAGTGTAATTTTATTTAGTGATTTCCATCACATCATTCATTTTGCCCATTTTTCCCTCTTCCTGTCTTCTACGTTTCTTTCTTGCCATGGCTCTCTTCGTCTCCCGCTCGATTTTATCTCTCTCTTCTTTTACCTTCTTTTCACTTTTTCTTTGCTTTTGGTTCAAGAGTTCCTGTGACGAAATTGTTATCACCCATCTTATTTCAAGTTTCATTTTAGTAACTTCGTCGTGATTGATTATTTTTAACTTTTTTTTTATATATTTTGGATGAAGGAAGAAAAGTCAAACTCAATACAGATAGCTCAAAAAGTTTGAAATGATCTTTTTTCAGAGTCATTTTGATTTCTTTTTCAAATTTTAGAGACCTTACCAAAATTTTTGGCTACCAAAAAAATTTTTGTGTGGAATATTTTAGTACTTAAGAGGTTTAATATAAAAATCCCCCACCATACACCTTTCCCCCATGCCCCTACACCTCCCCCCATGCCCCTACACCTTCCCCATGGCATGCACCATACCCCCCTCCCATCCTCATACACCATGCCTCTCTCCATCCCTCATCACCCATAAAAACTCCCCTCCTCCTCCATTTTGCTCTCCACCAAAGCAGCTGAGTGAGGGAGGAGTGGGAGAGTAGAGAGCAGGAGGAGATTGGAGGAGAGGACGAGGTCGTGCATGCGGAGAGCTTGCGAGGATGAGACTGAGGGTGCTGCAGCACCTGAAGCGAGAAGGAAAGTTCGCGAGGAGGTTCTACGGAGTCATTTTTCTCCTGATTCAGACCTCTGCAACACTTGTCAGACATTTGGAGGGATGTCTGTGATGGATTTAGGACATCTGGAAAACACGCAGAGTGCCGAGGTGTCAGAGACGTTGGGAAGGTGCGTTGGCGTGATGTTCGAGACACTTTAGGATCTTTGGGAGCATCGTCAAACGTCTGACTGCTCTCTCAAACGATTGAAACAAATGCCAGACGTCTAAAGACACTCTCAGATGGCTGTGAAAGATTTCAGACGTCTGAAAAAGACACAGAAAGCAAGGTGAGATCTCGCATTCATTTAAGATGTCTGGGACTCTTCCCAGACGCCTGATTTTGGTCAGGATGTGTGTTTTTTAGGTCGATTCAAGGCCCAAATGGAGTTGATTTTTCGCAAATAAAGTATCGTTGCATTTCTTTCATAATTCTATATATATTAGTATAGTATCTATACTAATTTGAGCTCGTTTGACATACTGGTCAATAATATAGGTCTCTAATCTGTGGTGTACACGGGACTCGTGGAGACGTCAGGATTTACCATACGAGCCCCCATTCCACCCGTATATCCTGTAGAGTGGTCTTCTTTACTTCTGTGGTTTAAATTAGTAAAGTGCATATTAAATTATAAATATTTATTTGAAACCTAGGTTATGAGAAGAACCCTAAGATAAAGAATATGAATGATTTATTTTTAGTGCATGAAACCTGAAGATGCATACTGTGATAACTGAAATATTAAATGATGAGGTGATTGCTTATTCTGTAAATGATATTGCTTATCCTGTAAATTCACGAGCTGCCTGTTATATGAACAAGAAACTAAAGTGCGAGACAGATACATGACAAGTATTATGCATGAATCCTAGGAGGAATTAGGAAGGAACCATAGTACAGTAATATGGATATTCGATGTATGATGGGACTTGTTATCTACGGGCATGTTGGTTGATTGTTCGAACTTGGACATGGAAAGTGAGCTGGCTCTCGTGTACGTGATACCGAGAAGAGCAATTGTCCCTTTAGTATGGGAAGTAAGCTGGCCCTTGTGTACATGATACCGAGGAGAGCAACTGTCCCTCTAGTGTAGGGGGAGCTAGCTGCCCCTTAAGTTGAGATCCGGGGTTTAAGATTGGCCACCTTACAACAACTCCTGTTAGGCCCACTAGGCAAACTAGGATAGTTGGGCGAGGGTACGCAGACTGTTGAGGGGTGAGACCCTTGTTCTGTTCTTTGTTTTATGTTTGGGCATACCCATTAGCGGAAAGGACTGACTGTGTGCCAGTACGAAGTAGCTACCCGTACGTTTATCGTACATGCTGTAGTAGCTGCTACGTTGCGCCTGCGACCCCAGGGTGGTAGACCGAGTGTAGGACTACCATGGGGTACTCCCTCGGCCAGGAGAGTGCCACGTGTATATCCTGCATCGCGGGAAATCTGCAATCAAAATCATTCCCTTAGGGAACAAGTGGATTAGGAAATGTTGTGGACCTTTACTAGAAACCGAATCAGAAATGCATAGATGATTTAAACGAAAAACAAATAATAATACATAACTAAAAGTTGTATGATTAGTTACTTGCTTGTTCCTTTATGTTTAATTGCATGTAAATAACACATACACTACTCTACTCAACATTAGCTAACCACAAATATATGTAACTTGTTCAGGTCAAGGAGTTGAGTAGCTAGCACCACCAGCTGCAAAGGGTGTTGGGCCCAGTCGAGTCCAGCCATAGTTATACCTTCGTTGTTTCCGTTTCAGAGACTTCTTTCTGTTGTTAGTGGGTGTTTTTAACATATAATGTTTGTCTCTATTATATCTGTAGATTGTGATAGCTATGTCTGTAATCGTACTTTTCCGCTTGTGTCATGTAGTACCTTGGGATTTCTGTTCTATTTTTCCATTACTGCCTATTATTTATTCTCTGCTTAGTTACATTGTATGTGTGGTTGTGGAATGATTATGCATTTGGTTACTTCTCATTGGTCGACTGGGACTTGAGATCTAGTCGAGGTGACCGTTCTCGAGTTACGTAGGGAGCCGGGATCAGATTGTAACAAAGCCCAATAAACCCTATTCGCCCAAAAGATGGGTCAAGTCAATACCAAGGCGAGGCAATTCCATAGCATTCATCCTAGTCACACAGTTGTAACCCCAAGCAATCCATTAGAGCCACCTAAGTCAAACCGACTCACTTGTCTGCTAGAGCTGCTTGAAGTGACCAACCTGCCCTTTCGGACCTTAGGCGACAAAGCCCTCTTGAAGGCATCCGGTCAACTAGCTCAGCACATACGAGTGACATGTCCTAAAGACAATAACTATGCGACACAGAACGTGGAGATGAAGCAACGATTCCGCAGATGAGGTAATGACTTAGAAGACAAAGCGACATATGAGGCAATTACACTCCCTAAAGAAAAAATAATTACATGTAATTAAGATATAAAACCCTATAAAGAAGGAACATTGTACATGAGAAGAGAGTAATCACCTTAATTACACTCCTACAAAAATAAGAGAACCTTATAATGCGATATTAAGAATTAAATCCCCCCATCAAAAAGTGGAGTCGGGCCATTGATTCTCTCTCTCCCTCTTTTTCCTCTGTGTTTGTGCTTTAATTGTGATCTTGGCAATCAAGCCTTGGTTGCCCGATCATTTGGCATCATATATGGGAATTGCAAATCTTCTATAGGTTGGAAAGACCCATGACCCAAAGATATGGCTCCAAATATGAAGTAATTCAAGGATTGTAGCTTGGGTAGAAGAATTGAGGATGAGCCAAGCATCCCTCCTAAGAACATCAAGAGATGCTTCGACTGGCAAATCCACATTCACCAAGGAGAAAGAGATTCCTGAGCAAGAAAAGCAAAACCCCAAGTCAAATCCTTAAAGGATCTACTTGGTTAGAGGAATAATTAGGAGGGATAGAAAATATATGTAAAATGATAGGAGGGATTAAGGGTTTTTATTCCACCTAAATATTTGATTGTGTTTGTTGCCATATCAAAGAATTAAAAGTATTTATTACGCTTGAGGTATTTGTTAGGAGAAATAAATAAATTTTATATGATAAAATTAAGAGAAGGATATAAGAGATGTGAAATAAATCATGAAAATAAGTGAATTTCACTTTTTCAACAAAATTCATTAATTTCAAAATTCACCCTTCCAAAATCCGTCGACGTAAAAATAAAAATTACCAAATACAAAATTCAACTCTAATCCCCACCTCAGTATCGTCAACCAAACAACTTCAAACAAATCAAGTGAAATAAAACCATCCAAATTCCTTTGACAAGACATCAAAGCAAACTAAACGTCTAAATCCCTCGATTACTCCAGCTCCATTAACATATACATTTTTAATTCCCCTTGATAATTCTTCCAACGAGACGCCACCCTAAGCTTAGAACCCCAAAGCCTCGAAGAGCCCCTGCAACCCCCTCCGCCACGATGTTACCATGATGGCACCTTTCATTGGAGAGTCCCGGTGGAGATAAAACCAGTGACGTTCCCGAGATGTACGTGCATGGGATTGGATTCATAGAACGGCGACGAGCGCAGGAATGAATCCCGTTGCGTTGATCTATGTGTGCCATTGAATGCGATCAAAGTTGAGACCACCAAACCGGTTGGTTTCACGTCAAGCGTCGCAATAACGTCCTCCAGCTGATGCATGTTGGGTAGAGGAGATCCGCATGCCGTAGTGAGAAAGATTTGGGCAGTGGTAATAGAGAGTATAGGCTGCGCTACCTATTAAAGTCAGTGACTGTGATGGTTCGCATTCTTTTCTGAGTGTGTTAGCTATGGGTCAAATCTGAGATGGTAGAAGTTAAAGCATTTGAACAGGGGGTGGTTCTGGTAGGGATCGAGCACGGCACCCTTCCAATTTGCCTTGCTTTTGTTTTTGATTTTTTTGGTTGATATATATTTATAGCTCAATTAATCAAGCCACAATCATTCCTGGATCTTTGAATGTAGGGTATTACCTTGAGTTTTTTTGAGGCAAGGGTATGGTGCAGACTTAGATCTAGCTGCCTTAAAACCCAGGCTACAAAGCCTTAGCTCAAACTAGGCCCAAAATCGATATCTATCGTCCTTGGGCCTTCAATTTGGGAGGGGCATCGTGCAGGTCCGTGCAAGGTTACCTATAGGTTCAAGTCCAAATCCATAATTTTTCTTAACCTTTAGATTCAATGACAGTTAATTTTCAAACCCCAGGTACAAGTCCGACCCAAACATTTTGTGCTAGGCCAGGTTAGGCTCAGCCTAAATTTTGACATGTTATCAACTTCAAATGTGTTTGCTTTTATTGAAAAATACTAACTCCACTTCAATGATAAGAAACCTTAGGTCCCTTTCATAGAGAGATGAACGGAAACAATTAGGATGAAGCGTAGGAAAATAAAAAATAATACAAAATATGTCATTTTCTTCTAACAACTTCTATGTTGTTCAAAATTAACGAAAAAAAAAAGATCAGCCCTTTAAAAGAATACAACGCCACATGATCTTCAAGACCAAATGATGATGTTCAATGCGTGATTAAAAGAAAAAGAAGTGAATACGAGAAAACTAAATATATTGAAAATCTGTAACCACGCGCGAAGGTGTGTATGTGAGGATTTATGCGGTGAGGGAGATGGAGAGGGAATGTGGGGAGCAATGGAGGGAAGTTGGGGTGGGTGGAAAGAGGCTATTTTGGACTATTGGATATGCGTATCCTCCAGATTCAATGGTCTAAATTATTACGCATATAAAATATATATTATATTATATGTATAAATTTAGCGTTTGGGTTTTGGGATTTGGACTCACTTAGTCCCAAGTCTGATCCCTAGAATTGTTTGAGCCTAAATCTAAGGCCAAGTCTTGCCTGAACTAATTTTGGTCATGAACTATTGGACTTTGGATTAGGTTGACCTGACCCAGCCTAATGCCCTAACCTGCCTTCAATTTAAGGGCCCATGTATTTTCAAGGCTAGCTAGGTTAATGGGTCCTCGTCTGTGTTTGGGTTCATTTTTATGTATTTAATCATAGGAGTACTGGTTGGCAAACTCACGGACATAGAACCTTTTTTCACCCACACCCAAATGTCATTGACGTGGGAGGGAGTGCATGAGCAAAGGAGGAACCGAATACATTCATGCAATGGGTGTACATTCCCCTGGCGAGTATACCATTTAATTGGTAGCACAGTACATAGCCAGGTTTTTTATTTGGGGGCAGGGGTTATGCCCAGAGGAGGGAGAGGAAGAGAGCGAGGATGTTAGATTCTTCCAACTTCTTGTTGAGATGAGGGAAGCAACATTTTATTTATTTTGGAACGAAAAATGATATAGGATGGAATCTTTAAAGGTAACGGAGAAAGATAACTGTAACATCCTTTAGAGATATAGGAAAAGAAATTAAAAAAATATCAACATAAAATAAAGTAAAATGAAAAGAAAAGAAAAAAAAAAATCCAATATATCATTTTCGTTGCAGGTGAATCTGCAATACGTAGTAAATACGATAAGGTGCTGTCGACATTATCGATGTACCACGTCAACGGGTGATAAGCAGTCAAAGAGAGATCGACCACCAACCCAAGTTGTGATAAGCTTGACTTTAATGTGACCTTTGCAACAAAAACGACATCGAAATGCGAGGTAGTGAATCGACATCTAGTGAAGCCTTCCTCCAACATAGAGTGCTCGCCAGATGACAACCATCCTTAGTGCAACTCGACATCGGAGTGCTACCATGACCACCTGCCATCGTGGATGTAGGATGCTAGCTGTAGAAGAGAGACCATCGGAGTGTAGCTACTCACAATGGAAGGGGAGGAGGGGGATGTGGATGGAGTGGGGTGGGGGCCTTGATCGACGATTAGGAACTAATCGAGGTCTCAACAGCAAATCTGAGGGGAGGCTCTTGGAAGGAGAGCGGACGAGGGTTTGTCTTACATCGCAGGACTTCAAAGAAGGAAATTTAAAGTCTCAAACACAAAAGCACCGGGGGATGCAACAATATTGATAGTATAGACCTGCAACGTTGGCATTGTGGGATGCGGTGAATAAACCGCAGAGGCGTATTAGAAGCGATAGAGGGAGGGGGTGATCAGTTTTAGGTTAGCAGTATAAAAATAGATAGATGGATAGATAGATAGATGAGGTTTGTCAAATTTTAGAGAAAATGTTGGTTTTGTCCGAAATGCCTGCCACCATAAACATAACAACACTTTCATTGGTCGCAGTTTTGGTTATAGACATTGCATGATTACTGTTTCTTACTCACTGCATAGAGTGCGTAACGGTATCTAGCGTTTTACCTCAGACGGCTACTTAGAAAACCACTAGGCCCTTACACCCCTTATTGGGCCTTAAAATATACATGCATGTATCACATATTTCTTTCCAAGACTTGCCGAGACGCTTTTGAAAGCACTGGGCCTACTCGGGCCATTAAAACAGCCAGGTCGTTTCCTGATGGCTTTAGCCCTTTTATCCTACAAGAAAAGAAAAAAGAAAAAAAAGAAAAAAACTGCACTCACCGCCATCCCAAGACCTACTGAAAAATAATGCATCAGCGACGGTAATGCCCATTTACTTCATCAGTAACATATCAGCTACGGCAAAGCGCGTTGGTTTCATTTGGACAAGTGCGAGAGAGGCAAATCATCACAAGTGATTGGGAATTTCCCTTGCCTCCTTTTGTTTCGATTACCACGTAACAACAAAAAGCAAACGATGCCGGCGGCCAATTCTTTTTTTATCTATCTATTTAATTCTTTTAGACTTCGTAAACTTTGTACGATCTTGTACTTTTAAATGTTTACCAAACGCATCCCAAGACATTGTTTAATATGCCGTTTCTGATACCAATGCATTGTTGTCCATCACTTAATCCATCGCTCATCTGTATCAAATTAACAAAACTTAACTTAAATTTAATTTGTCTAAACTTTTAAACATCATAATCTATTTATTTTACCTTTTTTTTTAATTTTTTAACTTATTCTACGAATCTATTTTACTTACCAAAGATGTAAAACATGAAAAATCAAAATAAAATAAAGTTATATTTACAATAGTATTCTTACACATATAATATTTCCTTACATTATATATATATATTTGTTTGAGTTGTAGAATAATTAGTAAAATAAATAGAGGAATAAAATAATTGATATATTGATATGATGTAAATAGTTATTTATTTAACATTAAAAGTAAAAATAAAAGATGCAATGGATATTTATTTAATTTTAAAAGTGAATGTCGAACCTATTAGTGGATATTTATTTAATATAATTAATTAAAGTAAAAATTATTATGATTGATGAAAAGAAATTCTGATAAAATTCTATAACCCTCTCTCTCCACACGGGGCTTGAGAAATGAGAATCACCCAATGTAATTTAAGAGAATTTTCTTTGTTAACTGAAGAGACTCATTGGCTATCAGATACCAAGCACATTTTCACGGTAACAGAAAAGTCATCTCGTTAGACACAACACGAAGACTTTTTTGTTTATCTGTACTTTAGTATAGTACTCTTTTCTTACATCAATACCGTTGAAAGTATATAATGGCTCGATCGTGCTGAAGAGGGATAAATCGAATGGCGTGACGAAGATGAACATGTCTATGTCATGCTTAACAAACATGAATGAATTTTTTTTTTCTATCAAACAACAATATATCTTTTCATCCCTTTTTATGCTCAGACTTTTGTATTTTATTTCAATTCAAATGGATTGATCGATTGCATCACGGGCTAACATGCATCAAGTAATTCCAAACTTGATTAGCGTCTGCTGATGATTTATTATCTTCATGGACCGAGGTGTAAACATTTTCATTAGATAACATTTGGCACAGGGTTAGTGAGTGAGATTGGACTTGTCGCATGGGAATGAGTTGGAATTGGGTGATTTCGAGATGAGTGGGTGAGGGGTAAAATAGAGTGGGTGGAGGGGAAAATTGTTTGGATGAAAAAAAAAAGGAAGAGAGAGAGAGATAAATTTTTTTTTTAACTTTTTAAATTTAAAAAAAATTAATAATTATCCTATTAAAATCTACTAATTCTCTCTAATCTCTTACAAAATCAACATATCAATAATTAATAAAACCACAAATCATTACTATCTCAACAATCAAATACTTCCTACACTTATTCCTCTCATATTCTATTTCGATATAACACTATCTCCACTATCTCCTTCCCCGATATAACCTTAAAGGTGGAAGATAGAGATTCCAATTTTGATGCAGTAGATGCATAACCACTACGCTACATTTTCAATTTAATCAGAGGTGAGATGAAATAAGTAATGCACATGCAATCCGTTGACTATTAATATGGTCACCCATAGTTGCTCTGTTTTATACGAATCATTAAATAATTCGGTTGTGTCGACCCCAACATTTGACGATCACTGCAAAGGTTTTACGATTTTGTTTAAACGTGAGGTAAATTTTACTTTACATAAATAGAATAACTTATGAGATAAGAAAGACCTATCTCATAATGTTCATTATACTTACCTCCGTGTAATTGTCATTTATATTATCTTTATATGTATCGGAACCTATTATAAATACGATCCCATCAGTATTTGTCGTATCATTTATATATATATATATATTTTTTTTATTTATTTAAAAAAGAATCCAATTATACCAAAAAAAATAAAAAAATAAAAAAAGAGATAGAGAAATCTCACCTATCAAGAAAATACATCTCATATGTGGGAACCCAAAAATAAAAATTAAAAGAGAAAAAATAATACATTAACTATCCTAACTGCTTACCTTACATCCGAACGAAGCAATGGACTGATGACTACTTCTTAGGATGGAAACGGTTTCAGATGCCGGTGGGGAAAATTGTGTGAAAGAACTGGAGTCTTCAGCTTGACGCTTCCTACCGAAAGGGTGATTGGAAAGGTGGGTCGCGGAAGTCTAATAATGTCTGTGAGGAAATATTGATCGATTTTATTAGCATTTTACAGGTGAGTTACAACCAGAAATAACTGCTCAGTTAGAAGATATTGGAGAATGTCATAGATTTTGCAGTAACTTGCGTATAAGTTTCTAAACTTATATTTTAATGCAGTTCCAGAATTGTAGGATATTTCAATATTGTCTGGCTTTATCTTTGTTGTTGTACTTATGTAGTCTTCTTGGTGTTACAAGTTACCAACGGTTAAAGTTGACCTACACAAGGAATCACATTTAGAAATTAATTGGTACTGATCGGATAGGTTTAGGAACTTTTTATATATGTATATGTACTTTACTTGGCCATGTGTGTGCACGTTTTAGTTTACCATGAAGCAGATGGCGATTAGAGAGATGGAGGCGGCTGTCATGGTCTCTTATTGATTTTTGCAATCCTTAATAAGTTAGTTATTTAGATGCTGCCCCTCTCTCTCTCTCTCTCTCTCTCTCTCTCTCTCTCGTATATTTTGGATCTAAAGTATTTTTTATGAAAAAATGAAAGTAGAATTTTTTGCTTTTGCACTTATGTGAAGGAAATTTACATAGTCAAATTGTAATCCATACCACGAGGGAGTTATTTGAAGGAAGATAGTTATCTTTAATTTTTTCTTAATCATAAACATAGAAGATAAAGAGGATACATGATATATATTTCATCTATTTATATTTATAATTTATAAATATTTATTAATTTTTATTATTATCTTTGTGAATGATGCTATCCCTTAAATGATCTATAAATATTTATGATTTTATAGAGATTTAATTATTCAATCATAAGATAGTATCTTAAAATGAAACTTACATATGAAAATTTAAGCAACTACCCAAATTAACCAAAGATATATACATGTAAGGCATTGTCCTTTGTTAATAAAGTGAATTTTATAAAAAAAATAACAACTATCGTAAGGTACAAGGGTATGATTAATCGGATTTATCCTTTAATTTGCACAATAATTTTCAATAGAGAATTTAAATAATGATATTTTTATTTGAATTACTATTAAAAATATTTTTTATCTTTATGAAAATAATTATTTTATTTTATCTATTATTTACTTATTTTACATAAGGCTTTTTACACTGTAGTTCTTGGGTTGAACCCAAGCCACAAGATAAACAATAATTAAAGTAATAGTATAATATCAAGGCGTGGATGGATTATGGTGGTCCCAAGTGACCTTTGGTAGATATTTCGTGTCAAAGTCTTAAAGATAGGGACGGAACACGGTTCATTTTCAAAAAGGACCTATCATTTTCCTTCGACTGTCTCGTAGCGTCATTCCGATCCGTTCCCATTCCCATACCTGTTAAGGCCCTATTTGATTGTATCTTTTGTATTGTAATTGGATCTTTGAATTTTTGGATTACATTAATCTGCGGATAGGATCTTTAATTTTTAGATTATCCAATTTTACAAAGAAGGGTGAAAAAGAACTTACCTCGAATCATGATTCGACTTATATGTTTTTTAAATATAAAAATTTCATAATCTCATATTTGTTTCGTAAATTTATTACTTACAAAATTAATTTTTTCAAAATAAACAATACATAAAAGGAGGTTGCTCTTTGTAGAAAGGCCCCCAAATCTTTCCGTCGAACCCTTGCGTAGTACCAAAACCCGATCCGAGGACGAAAGAGCAAAGTGGGGGCTCACACGAAATTTTCCAGCCCCGGTCCCCGGACAAGGATAAAGTGAAGCACTTATCTAAGTTGTCCCGTTACTGAAGGCGGGCAAAAAAATTCGTGACCGCTTTGAAGGCAAATTGGTTAAACGCCCTCGACGGTGGGAGGAAATTACGGCCACTGCCATCACCTTTGGCCCTCGACCTACGATCTCTAGACCCCTGCGCGGTAAGGACGGGGGCACATGACCGTTCATAAAAGGGTTGTGCTACCATCAAAGGCGGCATTTAATTTCGGCATGTAAATGGAGATTTTTGAATTTATAGGAAAACGTGCAGAAAGAATCAAACGAAAAATGATGAGACTTAGGAAAAAAAAAAAAAGGTGCGCCCAGATTAACCAGGGATGCCGAGCGGGGCGGTGTACACTTTTGTAAATATATATATTTTTAAATATATTTCGTTGATAAAGAAAATAAAATTACTTGTTATATAGGATGCACTTTGAAAAGAAGGGAGAAGAGAAAATCTTGAACACCTTCAAGAGAGGAAATTTAATTTTCGTGGAAATGAAGTGAAGCAAAAATACAGGAAATCGATAGATAAGAAATAAATGAAAAAAAAACAAAACGTCCCTGAATGGGAATCAGATAACCTTCCAAAGGAAGGTAATCCCACACTTGCAGATACGGCAAGTGTCAACGAGATAAATTTGAAGAAAGATCTTAATAAGTGACCACTGACCTAAAGGAGGTTGACGGTCGAATTACAACGATCTAAAGGTCAAAAACGACCACTGACAAGCGCTAATAGACTCGGCCGTAAAAAGTTCGGGGTCACACGTGATCCCCAACAAAACCAGACAACACTAAAAAAAAGCAAGAAAAATAAAGGACTAAACATCTACACCACCGAGACCACCATCCGACAGTCGACCTTCGACCGCACATAAGTCTACGATGCTGGTCAAAACGAAGAGGCCGCCTAGAAGAACCACCACCGTAACACGACCTACAAGGTGAATCAACTTCACCTGATCTGTCCTTATTATTAAGTCCCGATTTTAGGATTCAAGTGGATAATTAGAGCTTGATTTTAGGGTTTGCTTGATTAGGTAAGTTCAATTAAGGGTCTAGGTAACACACAATGCGGGAAGGTAGATTCTTGTTATTTTAGGTATGTGTGTTTCTCAACCCTAAGATGAAAATCCTAATGTGGCTTTATTTGGTCCAATTAGTTTCTTCCAAATTTGGCACCTAGGGCTCAATCAAGACGGTGAGTAGCCCTAAGCACCTTAAATCCCTATCAGGTACAGAAATCTGGATTGGGATTTAATCTAGATTGGGATTTTCTAAATCAAATCAGGCAACTCAAGATGATTAATTCTAAATATGAAATGTGAGTTGATCCTAATTGATTTCCTTTTTTTGATCTTTCCAGAAATAGGGGTTAAGAAGATGGGAACTAGATTACCTACCCCTGAAGTGGCTGCCGTGTGGCTGATCTTCTCGAATGTGCCTCACGCAAAGCACAACAAAATAGATAAGTCAAGTTAGTACCAAGATAAAAAATTGTAATCAACGAAATCAAATTGCACATTACTCCCTGGCAGTGGTGCCAAAATGTTAACGCGAAATCGTCGATGTTTAAGAAATGCGTCGTAGTATAGTCGAGAAATCATAATAAACACTTAAATTTATAATCTCGAGAAAGCACGAGGTTGTTCATTAGGAACAATAATGTCAATTCAATTTTAAAGATCATAATTATAAGCACAAATATGAGCAGTTATAACCAAAATACCATTAAAAAATGATATATATATGAGAGTCAATATTAGAGTGTAAAAAGAATGAGGTAAAATAGTGATTTAAATCACTAATTAACCCTTGAAATTAAGCTCACAATAATATCAAATAAATGAATAGTAAACTCAATCAGATATTCCACGTCACTTAAGTAACCAATATAGCAACAGAAGCTCAAAATCAGCAGATATTAGATGATAGAGATAAAGTCCCAGACGGCTTAAGTGAAACCTGCTACAGTGCTTGCAAGAGAGGCAAAGGCCTCTTTCCTTCTTCCTTCAAGCCTCAAGAGAGGCTTCTCTTCTTCTTCTTGAGCCTCAGGAGAGAGACTCACAATAGTGTCATGACAGAGGCAAAGGCCTCCTCTAAATTCTTCTAAGTGTTAGAGAGTTAGAGAGCGAGGCAACGCCCCCTCTCTCTTTCCTTCCTTCTATTCTTTCTCTTAAGGGCCCAACCGTAGTCGGGTAAACAAATCCAAAACAGGGTGCAGGCCTGCAAGCATGATCACTGGCGAGCAGTGGGGCTTAGGCTGGTGTATGTATGAAGGGGACCTGACCCCCGTGTTCTTGGGTGATAAGTTGGGGGAAGGAATTCCTCTTATGTTTCACAAAGAGCTCTGTGTCCCACGATGTGGGATTATCGAGTCCCTTCTCTGACACAGCGTAGCAGCAGCTGTTGAAGGCGTTGATTGGGGCAACAGGTGTGCATGCAAGCTTCAATTGAGAGCCTGGAGTGAAACCTGGATGCAATCTATGAATCCTGAGGATGAGACCTGGAGCAGATGAGGCCATAGGATTGAAGGCGTGGTCGGAGAAGATGACATGTCGGCGGGGATCCGGTGAACTACCTGAAAACATAAGAACAGCCTCACGGCCATGTCAAATATGCTCAAGAGTTTCGTGCGAATGCGGCGAAGGTGACGGTGGTGGCAGTGTGTGGTGAGAGTGTATGTGAGCGTGGCGAAGGCAGAGAAGGGCGGAGCATGTGAAGGTGTTCGGTGGAGGGCTAGGGCGAGAAATCCCCTTAATTTCTCGAGGGGTTTTGCTCGTGTGGACTCGACGGAGGTGTGGGAGTTAATAGTAGGCGATTTGGTGGCGTGAGGTGCGTTGTGAAGGTCACCGGAGGTATGCTGACGACTTGGAAGATGACAGTGGAGCGGTTGAGTTGGTGATCAAAACTGGAGTTTGGAAGTGCTGGGATGATCAGTAGAGGTAAGGGAGTCTTCGAGGGTAGCCAGCAAATGAGGAAGAAGCGGAGGAGGCGTCGGCTGTGATGAGTCGGCACCGAAGAAGATGAATGCTCTGAGAGGGAGAATGGCGATGAAGAGGGGGTCAGAGAGCTCCTCACTGGTATTGCGAGGCGTGGAATGAAGAGGGGAAGAAGAACCGACCCCCTATAGTATGTGGCAGCTGGTGAAGCGAGTAGGGGGGTATGGTTGTCGAAGCAAGCTTCGGAGTAGGCTGGAGAGGGAGAAGATAAGAGGTTGTTGGCCTAAAAACTTGCTAAGGAGGTAAGGTAGGCGAGAAGGGTCTTATATAGGCCATTAGACGAGCTTCCAACCTTGGAAACAAGCTTAAAGGTTCGAAAATCAGGAATTAGGATTTAAGATTTCAAGGAGCTCGCACTAGCTCCACGAGAAGATTTGGAGTCCAAATTGAGCCTAGATCGTTAAGGACTCCCTTGAGATCATCCCTTCCAAATTTGGAGGGGATTAGTCAATTAATCAAGGCAAAATTTGAGTTTGAAGTTCGAATTTTGGTTTGGACTAAGTTTGACTGGGTAATTTGCGTAGAAGCCCAAATTAAGGCAACTTTTCATTTGAGACTCTGCTTTAGGTCAAAATGGGTTCCAAAGATTAAATCAAAGGTACCAAATCTTATAGAATATTTTTATATGATTTTTAGAAGGTTTAGGTTAATTTTATTTTAACCAGAACCTCAATTAATTAAGCGGGTCTGAAATTAAGGTTTCTGATGTCCATTAATTCTTGAAATGTGTGAAAATCAATTTATGTCTGCATGGACCCTCTTATTAGACATTAATAACCATTTGACCTTTAATTAACCCCTGGGATTCCCTGTGGTTATTCTGTATTTATGAAATGCAGTTAAAATTGCAGAAATAACCCTGTATTCTTCTCTTTTTCTTAAAACAGAATCGTATGCACATAGGACCCTCTGATGGTTATGTAGGAGCTTTTATCAACTTTATCAGAACAAATTAAGCTAGTTAGGGCTCATGACGGTGTTTCCATCAATGCCAAACTCTACTTATTTAACTAACAAGACCATTAATCCTTCCTGAGTCAATAGTCTACAAAGATTAGTCTAAGGTCGACCTCTTTTACAAGGAAATCGTATGGATGCTACTTTTTGCAACTACTAGCCTTTGGTTGGCTTTGAAGGAGGTAGAGATGTAGCTGTCAAAGCAAGATTAAGAGTAGATAAACATTTCTAGAAGGATCTAAAAATAGATCAAGCTTTATTGGTATAGTTCTAAAGTTAACGAGGGAAGAAAAGTTAGACTCATTATGAACAACCCATAAAATCCAAAAGCCCTTACTAGGTCAAGGAAGGAGCCAACCTAACCACAAGATAAGGAAAGCTCATGGTGTCGGTTGCTGACATCCTGCCAACATCTAACCCATCCACTAGAGCCACTCGAAGTGGGCTGCCTTCCTTATTCGCTTAGCCTGCTTACTCACAAGAGCCACACGAAACGGCACACTCGCCTTATTTGCCTGATACTTAGGTGGCAAGGTTCGCTAAGAGGACCGAGGCTAGCTAATTCACCATTAAGCTAGGTTAGATGACATTGAGTGGGAAGGCAAAATGATTATGCAAAGAATAAGGCAAAGCTCCATACGAGATGATTGTGCTCCCCAATGAGCAAATAATTATTAGTCTAAAGTACAATCTAAAACCCATATAAAAGGAGATCCATGTGTTCAGGAAGGGGGTAATAACCCTTAGGCCCCATTTGATGCAATTTTAAAAGGAGCTTTCATCTTATATGGCAGTCTTAACTGCTACAGTAAATAAATGGCATAAAAATTATATTCTCACCCATTATCTCTACCATCATCCATCACATCCACCTCTCAACAATTATATATATCCTCACTAACTCACTCACACCCATCACATCTACCTCCCACCAACCCACTCTCCATATAAATAAAAATAAAAATTAATAATAACATATAAATTCAAATATCACGTTCACACTCATTAACTCTCTTCTTACCCATCCACTTATCCATCTTTCAGACTTTCTAAACTTTATCCAGTCTTAAACTTTAAACTTCTATCAAATGGGGCCTCATTGTATTCTCTAGAAAAAAGAGAGAGACCTTGATAGCGAGTAGTTAAGAGTTAGATCTCCTTCGTAGACATATATCAATAAGATGAAACTGTGTTAACAATTTCTATGTCTTTTCCTTTGTGTAACTATTTTATTATTCTCTTGATCGGATCCTTGAGACACAATCAAAAGCCCTTGAGATTTTTTTTTCCTCTCTCCAAACATGTTATTTTCTTGGGATTTTTACATAAATACCCTTGCAAATTTTTGATAAGACGTATATATCCTTATATATTTGGTATTTACGTATATACCCTTATAAAGTTACTTTGATAAGGTCATATGCCCCTACTCCGTTAAATTCAAAGGAAAACGTTATAAAAAATTAAAAAAAATGCAAATTTATATATACCTCCCTATATTTATCTTTTTATTTATTCCAACTCCTCTTCCCCCTTCCTCCTCCTCCCTTTACTCTTCTTCCTCCATCATCGACCTCTTCCTCCACAAGAAAGATCCGATCTTGCTTAGAGACGACCTCTTCCACACCCTCTCCTCTTCCTCCATGTCCTTCCAGCATCGCTTCCAATCCCAGGTGCCCATCTTGCCCGACTCCTTCCTTTCGTACGGCCTCACCTCCCCCGACCTCATCGACCCCCATCAACCCCTTCCTGTGCCTCGTCGAGCCCATCCTTGTTACGACCCAATTCCCGAATCCTTACAGGACACAAGACCGGACCGACTCGACTGATCCCAAGACCCAGTCGTCCAACGAGAAATAACCAAAAGCAGGAAAGTAAACCACACTCACTATGCTATGGAACTAACAGTAAAAAGGTACAACAGTAAAGAAGTAAAAACTGCTACAGTACATATTACCACCACAACAGTAGGAAAGCAACAAAGTACATGAACATAAAAGTATCGAAAAGTAAAGGTACAGAACAAAAGATACAAGAGTCTAACTCACTACTACAAAAGGAGTACAACAAAAGAAGCTACTGCTATTAGGCTTTACTGGGCCCAGCACCCTCTGTAGCCGTAGACTCTGGCTGCACAACACCTGGACCTAAAAAGGGGTTATGAGTACACAACTAACTAAAGTAGTAAAAGTGGACAGGTAGCTGTTGTTTTTTAATTACTTTCTTCAACTAATTATTCTTTTTCACCACTTGGTTTATTTATCAGATCTCTTTCTTGATCTCGAATGTTCCTCGTGGGAATGATCTTGATTGCAGTATTTTCCAAAGAGTAGAAGTCGCACGTGGTGCTCTTCTGGCCGGGAGAGTCCCTCGTGGTGGTCTTACACCCAGTCAACCACCCCAAGGTCACGGACAGACGTAACGGTGACTCCGGCTCGCGCGATAAACACACGGGTAGCTACTTCGCACTGGCACACGATTAGTCGTTTTCATTAATGGGTGCACCCAAAGTACAGCACGGAATAGCATAGGGCTTAACCCTGTCAGTAACAGGGGTCTCACCCCTCAGTTTGCGCACCCTCGCCTAACTACCCTGGTTTGCCTAGTGGGCTTAACAAGTCGGTGTAGGGTGGCTAGCTGAACCCCTGGCCCTGTGGGGTGGCTAGCTCTCCCTACACTAGTAGCTCTCCTCGGTACAGTGTACGCGAGGGCCACTGAGTCGGTGCAAAGTGGCCAAACCCACCCCGGGTCTCAACCCAAAGGGCGGCAAGCTCCCCTCTACACTAAGAGGTAACATGCGCTCCCCTTGGTACCACGTACTCAAGGGCCAGCACACTTCCAAACGCATTTCCAGATCCATTCTATTTATTTCCAGGAGCTCTGCTCTTATTCCCCCCTGGGGTTCATGCTCATATGCCTCATGCCATTCCATATCAGGTTTCATCATTTCCATTACCATTCTCAAGTTATACACATGCAACTTGTATTTCTATCGTTCACATTTCCATACTCAGGTTGTACACAGGTAATTCATATTTCTATTATTCACATTTCCATTCTTAGGTTATACACATGCAGCTCGTATTTCTATTATTCATATTTCCATTCTCAGAGTAGACACATGCAGCTCGTACTATATCATTTAACGTATACAACTGGAAGATTACATGCAACTGTTAACTAGCACAGACAGTTCATCATTCACAGGCAACTTTGGTTCATTTACAGGCAACTGTTTAACATTTCTGTCTACTCATTCAAGACTGCAATTCAATCACACATATAAACATTTCAAGTACTTCTCGTCTTAGGATTCATGCCATATCCTACCTTCTAATCATTCATTCCATACATGCATTTTGGATTATAGTTAAATTGGGGGAAGCCACTCTACCAGTAAACCCAGGAGTATTGGGGGCTTGAACGGTAGGCTCACGTGCCTTAACAAGCCCTGAACCTACAACGAAACGAAGTCTTATAATGAGGAACAATCACAAGGGAACTATCAGAACAGTATGGAAAGCCTTCTAACAAGTAAAGGAACTCACAAGGAAAACATCGGTATCTCATTTGCGTGAAATGAACCTCAAACGAACCCTAAATGGGTCAAAATAGGGTTACTGATGCAAAATCAGACATCTGGAACAACCTCCAGATGTCTTAAAAGTGTCCAGAAATGCACCTCAGTCTCTGCGTCGTCCTCAGACGTCCAGGAACTCTTCTGGACCATCTAAACCTAGCTCCAGACATCCGACCACCTCTCTGGACGTTTGGAAGTGTTTCCAGTCGTCTGGTAAGCTCCTCAGGCGTCTGAAATGCGTGGGAGGGCGTGTCCAGTGCCTTCCCGAAGCAAATCCTGCATGCATCCACCAAATCTTCTTAAGAAAGGTGTAACAACCCGATTCCCGAGTCCCTACGAGACACGAGAACCGGACCGACTCGACTAATCCCAAGACCTAGTCATCCAACGAGGAAGTAACCAAAAGAGCAGTAAAATAAACCACATTCAGCATGAATATAACTAACAGTAAGAAAATACAGCAGTAAGGAAAGAAACCACTACAGTATATACCACCACAACAGTAGAACAACATTCATAACATAATATGAACTGCAGGTAAAGAAAAGTACAGCGGTAACAAGAACTACTCACTACAGTGGAACCAAAAAGAGGTACAAGAGAACAGTGGTAACTCTACTGGACCCTACTCGGCCCAAAGTCCTCTGCAGGCGCTGACCCTGGCTGCTCAACACTTGGTCCTGAAAGGTAACGAGTGTAACACGTCAGCAAAACGCTGAGTAGAGTGGCAGCTAAACTAAAGAAACAGTAAAGTGTACAGCAGCTGTTTTAATTTTCTTTCTTCCTTTATTTACATCTTTCTATTGCTTCAAAATTTATCTATTTCTCAGATCCTTCACTTGATCTTGAATGTTCCTTGTGGGAACGATCTTGATTGCAGTCTTTTCCAAAATGTAGAAGTAGCACGTGGTGCTCTCCTGGCCGGGAGAGTCCCCCGTGGTGATCCTACTCTCAGTCAACCACCCCAAGGTCATGGACAGGCGTAACGGTGACTACGGCACACGCGATAAACGTACAGGTAGCTAACTCGCACTGGCACGCGGTCAGTCGTTTCCGTTAACGGGTGCGCCCAAAGCACAGCACGGAACCAGCGCAGGGCAGAGCCCTCTCAGTAACAGGGGTCGAACCCCTCCATAGTAACCAAACAGGGGCCTTGCCCCTCCACAGTCCGCGCACCCTCGCCTGACTACCCTGGTTTGCCCAGTGGGCCTAACAAGCTAGTGTAGGTGAGCTAGCAGAACCCCGGGGCCTGTTGGGTAGCTAGTACTCGCCCTACACTAGTAGCTCTCCTCGGTATTGCGTACACGAGGGCCAGCAAGTCGGTACAAAGTGGCCAGACCTAACCCCAGGTCCCTGGGGCGGCTGGCTCCGCTCTGCACTAAACAGGGGGACAGTCGCTCTCCTTGGTACTCCGTACTCAAGGGTCATCTCACTTCCCCAATTCTATTCCATTCACCTTCCAGGAGTTCTACTCCTAATTCCCCGTAGGGTTCCAGCTCTTTTAACTCAGCACATTCAGGTTTCACCTTTCCAGTTTCACGTTCATACATCCCATATTCTTAGACATGCTCATTTATTCATAACAGGCAGCTGTTAAACCAATTTACAGGTAGCTATTATTTCCTTTCCACATTTTCCAAGACTGCAGTATTCATATATTCCACTAGTTCTTCCCATCCTAAGATTCATGCCATACCCTAGGATCTATCATACAATCTAGTTTTCCAGCCCTAGGATTCATGCAACACCCTAGGATCTACCATTCATTCTAGTTTCGCATTCCTAGGATTCATGCAATGTCCTAGGTTCTATTTATGGTTCCATAATTTAACAGATTATACTAATAAACTTAAAAGCCACTCTACCGGTTACAACAGGCGTACTGGGGGGTGGTTGGGAATCCCGCGTACCTCCGCAACCCCCGAGACTGCAACGGAACGGGGTCCTATCACAAGGATCAAACACAAGGAGTTTCTCAAAACAGTATACAACTACTATAGACGGGTAGAGGATTTAATCCTGAAAAGCACGTAACTCGAAACGCGGAAAACGGACTCCGAACGGGCCCTAAACGGGTCGAAAACGACAAAACAGTGCAAAATCAGACGTCTGGAACTTCTTCCAGACGTCTTAAAAATGGGGATCAGATGGTACCTTGTCCTGCGTGGTCTCTCAGACGTCCAGAAGCCTGCGGGGGCGTCTGGCCTAGTTCCCAGACATCTGACGGTCACCCCGGACGTCTGGAAGTCCCTCCAGTCGTCTGGCACTGCAGCCAGACGTCTGATTCGCGTTGGATGGCGAATCCAGAACCTGCGCGTACCTATTTCTCTCTCTCAATACGGACGGCCGAAGAAAAGGAAGAAGGACGAAAATAACTCACCTTTCAGACGTCTGGACAGTCCTCCAGACGTCCTTCCCGTTGTCTGGTTGGAATCTCAGACGTCTGATTCTGGAAAAATTTCCAGAATCAGGACGTAACTCGCCCTCCACTCGCGATGCACGGCTGCGTTGCGTCTCGTCCGCCTGCTGCTCGAGCTGCAGCAGGCCTCTCGCGTCACCCCGCGTCTGCTGCTCCCCTCGCTGGCCGGCCCTAGCAGCCCCAGCAAGCTCGCCCTCACAGCCGAGAGCCTCCTCCCTCGTGTAGCACCTCCTCCCACGCTCACCGGGCTGTCACTGCCGCCGCTCACTCGCGCTCGCACTCGCGTACCGGCTGGAAGGAGAAGAGGAAGGGGCGGAGGCGATGAGAGTGAGGGAGAGGGCGAGGCTTTTTAAAGCCTCCCGGGGGGATAGAGAGAGCGAGAGAGGCAGCGCTGCGCCTGCGGTCGCAGGAGGAGAGAGGGAAAAAGAGAGAGAGGAAGGCGGTTGCGGGTCTGCGCGCGCCTGCGCGTAGACGCAGTCCCGCGTGCCACCGAAAATAGATCCCAGACGTCTGGAAGTGGTTCCAGACGTCTGGGACACCTCCCAGACGTCTTAAAAAATGTCTTGGAGTGCGTTCATAACAAAAGGTATGCAAAAGGGTCCTGTGGAGTGGCCTGCATGGCCATATCCCCCAAGAGAACGTACCTTCGTGAAAGTCTCTCCTCAGACGCCTGGAACTACCTCCAGACGTCCGCTCCGTCGTCTGGATGTCACTCCAGATGTCTGATTCTGGGAAAAACCCAAAACTAGAACCTGCTCCCGCTCGCCCTCGCCGTGCGTGGCCACGCCTCACCCCCTCGCCTGCAGCTCCGGCTGTAGTAGTGTTGGGGAGGACTCCCTCGACACACTCCTCTTCGCGCACGCGCTGCTCCGGCCATGCGCTCTCCGGTGAGCTCCCACACGAGCTCGCGAGCACAACTCCTCCTCTCCTGACATTGCTCCTCCTCCTCGTCGCTCTCGCGCTCATGCTAGCTCTCTCGCTGGAGTGGAGAAGAAGAGAGGAAGGTGGCTGGTGTGGGGTGAATGAGAAAGGAGGAAGGGGGGGTTTTATAAGGGTGAGGGTTAGGGTTCGCTGGAGGGGAAAAAAGAGAGAGCAGGAGGAAAAAGAGAGAGTACTGTCTGCGTGCAGTCCGCGCGTATACGCGAGCTCGTACTCAAAATTTTTGATTTCCAGACGTCTGGGAAGGTATCTAGACGTCTGACCGTCAGTCCAGACGTCTTAAAAGGCTCAAACAGCACGGGTCTTAACAATCCTTGACATCTCCTCCGCCTACTATTGCCTCTCCTCCTCCCGCAACCTTGACCGTTGCTCCCTCCACCTCAAGCAGCGTTCCCTTCTCCACCTCATTGATGACCCCAAGCTCCTCTGTTGCTCCCTTCACTCTGCCAAGCTCCACGCTCCCAACCTCCTCCACAGGGTCGTCTAATGGTTTAATTTTCAACACAGTTAATTAAGATTATTAGTCTTAATTAATTGCATAAAGAATACACTTAGGTTAACTTGATTCGTTAAATCATTGTTGTTGATTGTAGTATAGGGTTAAGCTAACCTAGCATTTTAGATTTTATTTTTTTAATTGGTTGAGTCTAGGTTTTTCACTGGGAGGTATATATGTAGATTAAATTCACCATTTTTATTCTATTGCATAATTAACTAATTACTTTATTAATTAAATCTATAATTATGGTTATACATTAAGCACATGAATAATTGCATATGAAATTGAAATTTAAAGCATGTAATTATTCCATTAATAAAAGAAAAGCACATGAATGATTACATCATTGAATAGTAAAGAGAAATGATTATTACAAATGTTTACAAAATATAAGATATAAAAGAAATGTTTACATTAATACAAGTGCCTTTGCACAATAAAGCTCATCAACACTTAATTTCTCTTAAATCAACTTTAAGCCTTTGCTTATCAGACGTCTTGTCAAGGAATCAGACTTAAGAATCAAAATTAGACTTATATTTAATTCATCAGATGTCTCTCTCTCTTTCATTTCTTTATTTATTTTTAATTCTCTCTTTCTTCACACTTCTTTTTTTTTTTAACTTTTAACTCTTTCCTTCTCTTTTAAACCTCAACACTTAGCATCTCACCGTGCACTCACATCTCTCTCTTCTTACTGTGCACTCATATCCACAATTAGTTGATTTAAGACTCTTAACCCCAATTTTAACACTTAATAAAAAATTATTTATGGGACGAGCTGGGTTCTTTTTGCAGGATCAACGGTTTGCATGGACCGGATTCGGCCACTACTAAGAACCCAACCCTAGTTTAATTAAGGGTGGATTTTGGCCATTTACGATTGCACAGTAACAGGCCCATTTAGGCCCACATGCTCATGCTCGCTCACATATGCACGTGCACGCACGTGCTTAAGAGATGCTCATAATTTGGACCATGCGCTAACAACCAGCCGGGCTACGCACAAAAATAATTTCATTCAGCTGCGGGTGCTCGAGGGTCTCTGATGCAGGGCTAAGGTAGCGGCTTCTTCTTCAGCACAGCAACGTCGGCTATTGACTTCCAACATTGATTCCGACCAGCTCCAGTCACCAAATCAAACATACAAGAGCTTGATGGAAAGCTTTAAGGCTTAGCTTTCCAAATTCACGATCAATTTGGTGATTGGATCAGATTCTATCCACAAAATCAAATAAAAAACAAAGCACTGTTCACGTGCTCTTTTATGTGCTTAAGAGATGTGTTCTCAGGTCAAATGACCTGCAGACGATGAAATGTCCTCAATTGAGGGTCTCGAAATGCTTCAGAGTGCATTCCACAGGGATTAGAAGAGGAAGAGATGTTTGGGAAGGTTTTAGAAGCTCCAGATCTTCTGAGCTTCGTTCTCAAGGTGTAGAACACTGATTCAAGAATGAATCAGCCAAACAGACAGATAAGGACACCATTTAGCAATCTAGATTGTTACGACCCAATCCCAGCTCCCTACGGAACCTAAGAATGACCCGCCTCGACTAAATCCCAAGACCTAGTAGTCCAATAAGAAATAATCAAATGCACAAATCATTCCACAACCACACATGCAATGTAATTAAGTAGAAAAATAGATAATAGGCAGTAATGGAAAGTAGAATACAACATGCCACAATGGAAAAGTAACGTTACTAACTAATTGCCTTATGCGACGAGATTGTGTTTTGAAAAGATATTCATTGCAGTACAATTTGAAATCGTCGTATAAACAATTATCGATTTTTATTTACTCGAAATTCAAAATTTTCGAGGTCGAACTCAGGGAGCAACTTGGTATTTTAGAAGCAAAATCACAATTTCAAATTACGCAGATAAATGATATGAATGCAACCCAATGTATATTAAAAACTAGAGAGAAAATGCAAAAATAAATGTCTTTCTTCTTCTCTTTTCTTCCTTCTTTCTCTTCTCCCTTTCTTTTCTTATGAATCAGACGTCTGATTTGGTGAATCAGACACCTTAACTTGCAGATTGCTACAGTGATCACTTCTCTTCTGTCTTCTTTTCTTTTCTTCTTCACTTGGCTTTCCTCCTTCCTGTCTTCTTTTCTTCTCTGCTGCGCCTCTATTTCTCTCTTTCTTCTTCTTTGCCTTAAGCTTTGGCTGCGCCTTCAGCTTCTCCTTCCTTGGCCTCTGCAGTCTTCTTCCTCTTTGCCTTCCTCTTTCTTCTTCTTCTGCGGCTCCTTCTTCCTTCTCTTCTCTCTTTCTCTGTGGCTTCCTCCTTGGCTTCTTCTTCTTCTTTCTTCCTCTCCTCTGCCTTGAGTTCTCCTTCCTCCTCTTTTCCTCTTCAGCAGCACCTTTCCTTCCTTCTTCTTCAAGCGCCTGCCCTTAGCTTGCCTTTGAGAGCTTCTCCTTCAGCTACTCCTCTTCTTCTTCCTTGCGCACACATAGTTGCAAAACCTAGCCCCTACCATACCCGCGTCTCTCTCTCTCTCTCTCTATTTCACTCTTTGGACTGCTCTCCCAGAGCCTTCTTGGGTTATCGCGTGGATGGTGGGCGAGGAGTGCGCAGGTAGTCGGGTCGAGAACCAGGTTCGCGGAGGTGTGGGTCGTAGACGAGGCATATGGGATGAGTGGGACCTCACCCCGTGTCAGGAGGCGCTAAGCCCCTGTCACTTTTTCCACCTATAGCGCTTCACCTGCTTCAAAACTTCTGAGGTAGGACTAAATGTCCCACCTTCTTCTCGTGCGTGCTCGCAGTTGGTGACGCACTCGATTACAGCAGATGCGGGGACTTGGCTTCCAATTGCTGGACTGGAGTTGTTCGCGAAGGAAGCCTGCGTGTCTGGGACCTGAAAACCTGAAGCCTGGAGCCTTGGATGAAGCTTGCAAGCTTCTTTGAGTTAGCTCCAATGGCGGCCAAGACCTGAACCTGTCCACAAGCAAAACGGCCTCACGGCCTTGTCAAATCACACAGAAAGTTTCGCCGTGACACGGCGAAGGTGGCCCAGTGGTTGGCGTGGCGTGGGGTGGCCTGAGTGTGCGTGCCTAGGTCACCCTGCGTGTGCGAATATGGGTGTGTTCGAGGGGCGTTCTGGGTGTGTGGTGGAGAGATTGGAGTAGGGGGAATGGTCAGTGAGGTGTTGCGGAGGTCGTAGGGTGGTTGGCGAGGTGGATGGAGGCGTGGAGCGGCGAGAACACCTCGCCGGTGGTCTGGTCGGAGATGGGAACGATGGTGGTGGTCAGTGGCAGTCGAGGGGTGTTTTATGAAATTGAATGAGGGAAGATGAAGAGTAGAGGGAGAGGAACTTAACTGAGGGACTTAGAGCGAAGGGGGGAGGCGGAGGGCGAGTAGCGCGTATTTGCCGTCACCAGAGACGAAGGCCCTGAGATGAGGATGACCACGACGAGGAAGAGGTTGGAGGGGTGCGCGCAGGTACGGCGCGGTGCGGAAGAGCACAACGGAGAAGACTCTGCCACTGGTATGGTGGCAGAGTGACGAGAGGAGGGGGAGGAAGTCGCCGGAGCTTGCGGGTAGAAGGCCGAAGATGAGGAAGACGAAATTTAGGGGGATTCTCAGGCCAGATCAAGCTTACTTCATGCAGAGGGATCTGGATCTTCTTATATAGGCACGGGCGGAGGGAAGAGTCACGTGGAGGCGGCCAAAAGTCTTCTCCAGAGGCATGGCCAGAGTGATACCCATACCTCTCGAGCATTCGCACGAGTGATATGGGGTGATCCAGGGCATGGGGAGCTGCTCATGCGATAGGGGGTTTCACAGAGAGCTCGCCTTCCAAAGCTGGGAGTAGCTCCTTGGGGAAATGAGGAGAAAATCTCCTCGAAACCTCGTCGGAGGTATAGGTCCCTGCTGCAATGCAGATGGACCAAAATGAAGAAAGCGATGAAAAGTTGAGGGGGTATTTGCAAGGGTTTCCAAAAGTTAAGGGTCAGAAAGTAATTGGGTGGACCATTTTGCAAAGTAGGTCAAGATGACCTTCCCTTAGGTCCAAATTTTGGTAAAAACTTAATTTGGACCTAACAAATCCAATGGTGAAGTTGGATTTTAGGTTTGACCACGTTTGACTAGATATTTTGCATAAAAACCCAAATTAGGTCAAATATTGGGATTGGACCTCAGTTTAGGTCAAAATAGGTTCCAAAGGCCATATTGAAGGTTATAAACTCTAGGGATATTTTTCCATGAATTTTAGAAGGTTTAGTTGATTTTTATCTTACCTAGAACCTTGTAAATTTAAGTGGATTTGTTTTAGGGTTACAGAATATCATTTAATTCTTAAATTTCATAATAACCCTTTTCTGATTGAACCATCCCACTTTTTCTCTTATTAAGTCCAATTGACCTATGTCTAGACCCTGAAAAATCCCGTTGATGAATTGCAATGGTAAAATTACAGTTTTACCCTTTGTTTCATGTTTTCTTTCCATATCAGTGGTTTCTTGGGTTAGGCCTTCCTTTAGGTTATGCAAGAGCTTTTATTCATTTTATTAGGTTAAAAAGGGCTAGCTAGGGCTCATGATGAGGTTCTCATCACTGACATAGCCATCACAGTAAAGTAGAGAGACATAACAGAACATGCACTAATATACTAAAGGTAACACTCACTCCCAACAAAAAGGGGCCTCTGAAACGGAAAAAGAGCAAATACAACTACAGTTGGGCTTGACTGGGCCCAGCACCCTCTGCAGTCGGTGGCACTGGCTGCTCAACTCCCTGACCTGAACATGGATACATATATCTGTGGTCAGCTAATGCCGAGTAAAGTGGTGTATATGTATATTCAATGCAATTAAACATAAAAGGAAAAGCAACAACTAGTCATACATTTTGCCAGTTATTTATTGTCATCTGTTTTCGTCTTTAACAACTATGTGTTTCTTGATTCAGTTATTCTAGTCAGGGTTCACAACATTTCGTAATCCAATTATTCCCTAAGGGAACAATCTTGATGCAGTTTTCCCGCGATGCAGGATGCACACATGGCACTCTCCTGATCGAGAGAGTACCCGTGGTAGTCCTACACCCTGTAAAGATCCATTCTGTTCTGAGCCCTTTAAGACGTCTGGACTGTTGGTCAGACATCTAGTTGGCTTCAGGAAGGTGGTACGTTGTGGTGGTTACTCTAGTTACATGCAAGTGAATTGGTTATTCTCAACCTAGTTGGTTCATTTCTTGGGACGACCTTGCTCTGAACCATCTTGTTACGACCTAATTCCCGTATCCCTACAGGACACGAGATCAACTCGACTCGACTAATCCCAAGACCTAGTCATCCAACACGAAATAACCAAAAAGTAAGAAAGTAAACCACATTCACTATGCTAAGTAACTAATAGTAAAAGAGTACAGCAGTAAAGGAAGTAAAAGCTGCTAACAGTACATATCACCACCATAACAGTATAGTAGAACAAATTATAGAACAAAAAGAGTAACAACAGTCTAACTCACTAGCAAAAAGGAAGTACAACAACAACAGGACAACAACAGGAACTATTGCTGGGCTCCACTGGGCCCAGCACTTTCTGCAGCTGGTGGCTCGGGCTGCTCAACTCTGGACCTGTAAAAGGGTATGAGTAAAACGGAGTCAGCGAACGCTGAGTAGAGTGGTAACCAACTAACTAAAGCAGTAAAGGCTAATAAGTAAATTTATCTTTCCAATTATTTGTTTTACAAGTCATTCTTTTTCACCCATTGGTTTACTTTTCAGATCTCTTTCTTGATCTCGTATGTTCCTCGTGGGAACGATCTTGATTGCAGTCTTTTTTGAATAGTAGAAGGTACATGTGGTGCTCTCCTGGCTGGGAGAGTCCCCTGTGGTAATCCTACACCTAGTCAACCACCTCAAGGTCACGGACAGACGTAGCGGTGACTACGGCATGCGCGATAAGCGCACGGGTAGCTACCCTGCACTGGCACGCGGTTAGTTGTTTCCGCTAGCGGGTATGTCCAAAGTACATCATGGAACAGTATAGGGCATAGCCCTCTCAGTAATAGGGGTCTAGCCCTCAGAACCAAATAAGGGTCTTGCCCCTCCATAATCCGCACACCCTCATCTGACTACCCCGGTTTGCCCAGTGGGCCTAACAAGTCAGTGTAGGGTGGCTAGCTGAACCCTGGGCCCTGTGGGGTGGCTAGCTCTCTCCCTACACTAGTAGCTCTCCCCGGTACAATGTACGCGAGGGTCAAGGAAGTCAGTGTAGAGTGGCCAATCTTAACCCCGGGTCCCACTACACTAAAGGGCCAATCTTCTACTTCAAATAGGAAGTCGGCTAGCTCCTCTCTACACTAAACAGGGGACAGTCACTCTCCTTGGTACCACGTACTCAAGGGCCAGCACACTTCCCACTCACATTTCCACATCCATTCCATTTATCCACAGGAGCTCCACTCCTAATTCCCCGTAGGGTTCATGCTCGTATTCACCATGTTGTTCAAGACCAGGTTTCATCATTCACATTTCTATTCCCATGTTATACACATGCAGCTCGTATTTCCATCATTTAACATATACAACAAGTAATGTCACAGGTAACTGTTCAACTAGCATAGGCATTTCATATTTCACAGGCAGCTCTTATTTATTAACAGGCAGTTGTTTACATTTCTATTCATTCATTTAAGAATGCAATCTCAAACACACATTCAAACAGTGCAAGTACTTCTCGTCCTAGGATTCCTGCCACATCCTAGGTTTCTAGTTATCCAATTTCACATATGCATTTATGATTCATAACTAAAACATGGGAAACCACCCTACCAGACAACCCAGGAGTACTGGGGGCTCGAACGGCAGGCTCACGTGCCTCAGCATGCCCCGAACACATAACAGATCGAAGTTTTATACAAAGGGACATACCACAACTAAATGTTCAGAACAGTATAAAAGGCCTTCTAACAAGTAGAGGAACTCGCAAGGAATCCACAGATATCTCGTTTGGGTAAAACGGACCTCAAATGGATCCTAAACGGGTCAAAACAGAACTACAAACCTAAATCAGATGTCTGGCACAAGGTCCAGACGTCTTAAAAGTAACCAGAGTCTCACCTCAAGTTCTTGCGTCGACTTCAGACGTCCAGAACCCCTATTTGACCGTCTGGATCCAACTCCAGACGTCCGACCTCTCCTCTAGTCGTCTGGAAGTGCTTCAGGTCATCTAGCAAGCTGTCCAGACGTCTGAAATGCGTGGAAGGGCGTGCCCCACGTCTTCCCGAAGCTATCTCTGCACGCGACAGGAGAATCACCCACTTTTAGCCGTGCAAATCGAAGCTGCGTTGTGGCCTGCATGGTCGTAATCGCAAGAGGAACATACCTTCGCGGAATATTGCTTTCAGACGTCTGCTGTCGTCACCAAACGTCCAACCCGTCGTCTGATGGCACGCCAGACGTTTGATTCTGGGAAAATCCCAGAACCAGAATGACCTTCTGCTCCTCCTTGCCATGCGCAGCCGCGGCCTCTCCTCGCTTGTAGCTCCGGCTGCAGCAAAGTGTCTGGGACGTCTCCCCCGACGCGCTCCTCCTCTAGCACGCGTTGCTCCAGCCGTGCATCCTCCGTTGAGCTCCCACGAGCTCGCGAGCTCAAGCTCTTCCTCTTCTCTTCACACCGCCTCTCCTCCTCGTCTCTCGCTCTCTCGCCCTCTCTTACGCTCCCCCCTCTCACTGCAATGGAGGGGAAGGAAGGTGGCTACTGTGGAGTAGGGAAGAGAGGAAGGGGAAAAGGGGTCTTATATAAGGGAGGGGTTAGGGTTCGGCTGGAGGAGAGAAGAGGGAGAGAGAAAAAGGGTGATACTGTCTGCGCGCAGCCCATGCGCAGACGCGAAGTTACGTACAAATTTTCAATTTCCAGATGTTTGGGAAAGGGTCCAGACGTCTTAAAGGGCTCAGAACAGAATAGGTCTTTACAGGTCATTTTACATATCACATAAGGAGGTAAGATTTGGATTCAAATCTCAACAAAAACACCAAGAACGGCTTTGGGTTCTAGTTGGAACCCAAATCGGTCAAAGTTTGAAATCACGTTTAAATTTCAGTAAAACTCATTGAATTAAGTCCCAAATAATTCAATCAACTCACAAGAATTCAAATAACCCAATAAGTCTGAGATTTAGTCTCTTAATCACTAGAATCGAACGAAAGTTGACTTTTGAAGCTCAAATGTTGACTTTCTAAATTAGAGCTTTTCAATCAAATTAAAGGTTTAATTAGACTTAAGTCAATCCAAGAAATCTATTCAGCAAATCAAAATCAAGTTTTGAACACTCTAATATTGATTTCAGGCCTTGCCACCTAAGATCCAATTGTGAGTTGTTTGGCAGATCATTCCAAAGATTCGGAGACCTATTTGAATGTGTTTTGAAAATCCTTAAGGTCTGCACATGCTTCAAGATCAAATCCTAAGCTCTAAAGCTCAGTTAACGTGCCTCCTCAACTCTGCCGGAGTTGAGGAAAATGAAGCCTTGCAGAAAACAATCTTCATTAAAACACGAATCTAATTAGTGGAAACTAATCCTATAATCAAAACAACTCAATCTAGAGCTTTGCAGGAGGTTCTAAAGACTGTAGTACAAATTTGACTTGCTGGAGCTCTGGTGAAGGCTAATTTCATATGTCAGAATTCAGATCTCCATTAAACTCATCAAGATTTCGTTCAAAAGATTCTTGAGGTTGCGCATAACCTCAGAACACTTCAATTGAATCAATTGAAGAAGATTTGCATGATTAAGTCATGAAAAATAGTAAGTTAATATCTTAAGTTCAATTGAACTCAAACTGAGCCCTCTTACTCAATTGAGGGAAAACGATCCAGAAGGTGAGGCGATGGTGTGTGTCCGTGCAATTAGGTGGAATCACTCCTCTTAATTTGTCATTGACAACGAGCTCAGAGGTTGAGGGTGAATTGGGTGTTTTGTATATAGGTGATAATAGACCTAATTAAAACAAGGAACAAGGTCTTTGTGGTGCGAGGAAGTGATGTAAGACCCTAATTGGGTGTGAATTAAGCTAAGATCCCTCCGCCATAGACAGTGGAGGAGATTTGGTGAAGGTGTGTGGATTGGGTGTGTTAGGTGATCAAATTAAGAGGAGAGAAGGTGGAGTGGATTCACGGTGAGGTAGAGAGGATGTGCAGGTGATTAGATCGATGGAAGAAGGTCCAACGAGCAGGAATTAGCTCGCTGAAGTTATGGAAGATGAAGTGGAAACTAAGCTAAACACTAGACTAACTACTCATCAAACTATGCTAAAACAAGCTACACTAAGAACTAAGCTAAATACGAGTTACCTAGACGAATTAGGGAAGGGGATCTCTGTCGAAGGTGCGTCTCAGAGTAGTTCTCTGGCGAGAAAGGAAGCTGTTAGGATAGAGGAGATGACGCTCTTAAGCATTGTCACGACCGCTGGAGAGGAAGAGGAGGTGAGAGAGATGAACACCTCCGTCGAAGGTGCTCTAAAAGAGAGGTGAGAGGTTGCTAAAGTCGGAGGAATAGCCTATGAACGACCGCGAGTTAGGGAAGAGTTAGGGGGTCGTTAACCTGAAATCAGAGGTCTTATGGGGTGTTCATAGGTGGCGGCGAGGGTCAGGGGGTCTGAATCTGGACGGGAACGTGTCTAGGTTCGTTGATGCCGGTGAAATAGGATTTCTTTGTAATTCAATCCGTCGAATGAGGAGAGGGTGAGCTTAGCAACTGTAACGACCCGGTTCCCGAGTCCCTACGAGACACGAGAACCGGACCGACTCAACTAATCCCAAGACCTAGTCGTCCAACGAGGAAGTAACCAAAAGAGAAGTAAAATAAACCACATTCAGCATGAATATAACTAACAGTAAGAAACTACAACAGTAAGGAAAGAAACTACCACAGTATGTACCACCACAACAGTAGAATGACATTCATAATATAATTTGAACTGCAGGTAAAGAAAGTACAGCGGAAACAAGAACTACTTACTACAACGTAACAAAAAGAGGTACAAGAGACAGTGGTAACTCTACTGGACCCTACTCGGCCCAGCGTCCTCTGCAGCCGCTGACCCTAGCTGCTCAACACCTGGTCCTGAAAAAGGTAACGAGTGTAACATGTTAGCAAAACGTTGGGTAGAGTGGCAACTAAACTAAAGACAACAGTAGATTGTACAGTAGCTGTTATGTTCGATTACTTTCTTTATTCACATCTTTCAATTGTCTCACTATTTCATTTATTCCTCAGATCTTTTTCTTGATCTCGAATGTTCCTCGTGGGAACGATCTTGATTGCAGTCTTTTCCAAAAAGTAGAAGTAGTACGTGGTGCTCTCCTGGCCGGGAGAGTCCCCCGTGGTGACCCTACCCTCAGTCAACCACCCCAAGGTCACTGACAGACATAACGGAGACTACGGCACGCGCGATAAACGCACAGGTAGCTAACCCGTACTGGCACGCGGTCAGTCGTTTCCGTTAACGGGTGCGCCCAAAGCACAGCACGGAACCAGTCCAGGGCAGAGCCCTCTCAGTAACAGGGGTCCAACCCCTCCACAATAACCAAACCGGGGCCTTGCCCCTCCACAGTCCGCGCACCCTCGCCTGACTACCTTGGTTTGCCCCAGTGGGCCTAAACAAGTCGGTGTAGGAGGCTAGCAGAACCCCGGGGCCCGTGGGGTAGCTAGTGCCCTCCTAACACTAGTAGCTCTCCTCGGTACTACGTACACGAGGGCCAGCAAGTCGGTACAGAGCGGCCGGTCCTAACCCTGGGTCCCTGGGGTGGCTGGCCCCACTCTGCACTAAACAGGTACAGGTACTTCCCTTGGTACTACGTACCCAAGAGACAATACACAACATCTTAGTTCCATTCCTTTCTCTTTCCAGGAGTTCCACTCCTAATTCCCCCGTAGGGTTCCATCCTTTTTACTCAAACATCCAGGTTTCACTTTCTAGTTTCACATTCTTGCAATCCATGTTCTCAACCACGTTATTTATTCACAACAGGCAGCTGTTAATTCAAATTACAGGCAGCTTTATATCTCTTTCCATTTTTCAAGACTGCAGTATTATACATTCCACTAGTTTTCCCATCCTAGGATTCATGCCATATCCTAGGATCTATCATACAATCTAGTTTTCCAGCCCTAGGATTCATGCAACACCTAGGAGCTATCATTCCATCTATTTCTCATTCCTAGGATTCATGCAATGTTCTAGGTTCTATTTATGGTTCCATAATTTAACAGATTTTGTTAATAACTTAAAGCTACTCTACCAGGTACAACGGGAGTAATGGGGGCGTGATCGGGAATCCCGCGTGCCTCCGCGACCCCCGAGACTGCAACGGAACGGGGTCCTATCATAAGGATCAAACACAAGGAGTATCTCAAAACAGTGTATAGCTACTGTAGACGGGTAGAGGAATTAATTCCGAAAAGAACGCAACTCGAATCGCGGAAAACGGAACCCGAACGGGCCCTAAACGGGTCGAAAACGACGAAACTGTGTAAAATCAGACGTCTGGAACTTCTTCCAGACGTCTTAAAAAGTGGATCAGAGAATTACCTTGTTCAGCGTGGTTTCCCAGACGTCCAGAAGTCTGCGGGGACGTCTGGCCTAGCTCTCAGACGTCCGATGGTCACCCTGGACGTCTGGAGGTCGCTCCTGCCGTCTGGTACTACAGCCAGACGCCTGATCCGCGTTGGATGGCGAATCACCGAGCCTGCGCACACCCATCTCTCTCCCTCAGTACGGTCAGTCGATAGGAAGGAAGAAGAAGATGGAAAACTCACCTTTCAGACGTCTGGACAGTCTTCCAGACGTCGACCCCGCCGTCTGGCTATCAGCACAGACGTCTGATTCTGGAAATTTTTCCAGAACCAGGGCGTGACTCGTCCTCCGCTTGCGACACCGCACCTCGTCGCACCTCGTGAGCCTGCTGCTCGAGCCGCAGCAGGCCTCCCGCGTCGTTCCGCGCCCGCTGCGCTTCCCACCGGCCGGCCCTGGCAGCCCCGGCGAGCTCGCCCTCACGGCTGAGCGCCGCTTTCGCTCGCAGCACCCCCTCCGCTCTCACTGCAACCCCGCGCCCGCTCTCGCACACTGGAAGGAGAAGAGGAAAGGGGTGGAGGCGACGGGAGGGAGCGCGTGGCCTTTTAAGGCCGCGCGAGGAGGAGAGAGAATCGCGACAGGGCGTCTGTAGCCGCAGAGGGAATAACGAATATGCGGGTCTGCGCGCTCAGGCGCGCAGACGACCAGCGCGTGTCGAAAAATAACTGATTTCCAGACGTCTGGAAACGATCCCAGATGTCTGGATGTGATCCTAGACGTCTAGTCCGACGTCTGGGCCACCTCCCAGACGTCTTAAAAGACGTCTGGGGCACGCGTTCGTAACAGCAACTGCGGCCATTACGGTGGCCAAATGACATTGGATAGGCTATCATCGAATAATGTGGAGACCGAAGATTGTAGACCGTCCAAACTGAAGATGAAGATGAAGAAGATGACTATGCTGACAGGGGCATAAATCAGAATATTGAAGGACTTGAATGAATAAAATGACTAAATTGTAATAAAACTTAAGGACCTAAGCATAAATTAATGATTTTTAGGCTTATTTTAATTTATTTATTTTTCAACTTTTTATACATAATCATAAATTAGGTAAATATTATATTTATGCCTTTAAATTACGTTTTTGTCCTTTTTGGCTTAATTTATTTAAATGATTAGTTTAATTAAGTTAATTACATACTTAGGTTATTAAGTTAATTAAGTTAAATTAAATACTTTTTAGATAGCCAATTATTATTATTTTGAGTCCAAATTATTAATTAAATTAGTATTAAGATTAATTGATATTTAGTTTTGTGTTTTTAACTTATTTTGCAAGTATTTGATATTTTAACCCCTATAGTATAATTAACTCTATATTTGATATATTCTTAGTTAATTAGTTAGGGAAACTAGCTAATTAGTGATAATTACGAGCCATGATGAGTCTCTCATCATCTTCTTCTCCGCTTGGCTTCGATATGAGCGTTGCGAGGACGAGCTTGAGCAGCCTACCTCCTCCTCCTCCTCCTTCGCCCATCCACCTGAGAAGGAGGAAGGAAGGGGGAAGAGGAGTTAGAATAAATAAAAAGATAAATATATGGAGGTATGGATAAATTTTCCTATTTTTTTAATTTCTTTTTGACATTTTTTGTTAGGTTTAGCGGAGGAGAGGCATAAAGACTTAATAGAATAATTTTATAAGGGTATATATGTAAATACCAAATACATACGTGTGTATATGTCGTATCGAAAGTTTATAAGAGTATATATATAAAAATCCTTATTTTCTTTTGCAAACCAAATGAACATTTCTCTTTCACTATTTTTTGTTGTGAGTTTTTCAATTGCATCCACGTTGTTAATTCGTTAGAGTCGAAGCTTAAAACTTGCATCCTCGATATAGTCGATTAGAGCGAAAATAACATTTGAAATTTATAATATTGAAAATATTACTTTGAAATCTGAGGTCATTTTTTGAGAGCAAATAAGTACGCAAATAACACTATTCAATTATCTACGATATGTATAGCTCGAGAGTTTGATCTTAATAAAATATGCTAGTAAGATAAGCTATCAAACTCAAAAGATTAGATTAAGTGCCAAAAAAAAAATCGTTGAAGACAAAAAATTTTTGTTTCTATTCAAACTCCAAGGCATTAAGAATATTCTTAACATTAACAAAGACTTGCCTTTTTATTTTTTTTTATTTGTAAAATCGACCCCCTACCCTTAGGCCCAAACTCGCCCGAGTGGGTCACCCTTAAATGGGCCTCTTTCTATGTATATATGTATGTAGGGCTTATAAATGCCTAAGGGGAGCCTTCCCTATTTAGGTTGATCAGCCAATGGGCGGAAAATAAAATATAGTGCTCAAGCACCTTGAGTGTGCACGATGTAGGACTAAAGTCCCTGCTCTTGAGCGCGCACGATGTAGGACTAAAGTCCTTGCTCTTTGCTGCTGTGCCTCACTAAACCAGAGCTCGACTACGTCATCTTCTTTACTCGAGACGTTAATGAGGACGTTGAAGCACAATTAATCTAGCTGTCAGATGGCTTTGGCAAAGGGTGGAGGATGAACGTTGCAACTTCATCGAGGGAATGGTGACGTCGGAGAGGTGATTGGAGTGGCAGATGTTGGTGACGGAATTGGAGATGACGAGCTCCTCTGGCGATGACCTGCACATCAAAATACGGCCTCGCAGCCCAAATTAGATGCATGGAAAGCTCTGACGTGAGTTGTCGGTGCAAATCCCTCTACCTATTGCAGGCGAGGATGGCCAGAGCAACCTGTCGGAGAAACTCCTTTTGACGTTTATGGCTGAAGGTGGGGAGGAGGATAGAGGCGATGGATAGGAGACACTCTAGAAACAAAATAGAAAACATGAGGAATAAAAGCCCTACTAATTTGGATGGAGGTAGGGAGTTGCCTATCGAAGTCAAATAGTGACAATGAAGAACGAGTGATGAGTTGCGACTTATCGTAGCTAAATCGCCTAACTTAAGCTCGAAACTAGGTTAAACACTATCAAATTAACACATAAAAAGGGTTAAGTGTGAGAAATAGAGAAAAAGACCTAAAACATCAATTTTGTGTTAAAAATGCATAATTAGGTCATTAAATGAGATATTCTTTTAAATAAGGTTAAACGGCGATCCAAGTGCAAATTGAACACACAAATTAGTTTAAAAGTTTAAATCAAAAGTGTAATTAACTTCCTAAATGTTCAATTAAGCTTCCATAAAAACTTGATTGCATTTTGACATCATTAGGACCTTGCATTTAAAGATTCACATTTAGGTCCTTAGTACATTACGTTTCATTCTTTGAAAACTAGCCAAGGACCCACTTGAAGGCCGTAGGGACCTATTTGTAAGCCTTAAAGGACCGTTATGTTATATCTTTTTACCACTTATGGGCTGCTGTGCAATTTTTCTATCCCTTTACTAAGGGGCATTACCTGCAAATTCACCAACACACCTGAAGCCGTTTGCAAACATTGTAGTGTGCATGAACTCTCAAGATCATGACCGTTGATCTCCTACACCCAACTCGATCTGCAACTCACCTTGATTGGAAGCTTCTCATGAATCAGTGTGTGCGATCGCCACCTCACCCAGATTCCATCCAACGACCGCTTTTTGATTTGAGCTTACGCACGCTTTCTCCTCAAATCCCCACTACCCATGCCCTTGGAGACTATTCGCACCACCTCGGTGCTCTGATTCACTGTCACTGTACTTAAGGAGCTCCACAGTTGCGTGCACGGGAGATCGCTCCCTTCTACACCTCTCAAGCCGATCATTCTTCCCCTCTAGCTACTCTCCCCATATTTCCCCTTTTCACGATCACTGGCTGTGAAATTCCACTTCTTCCCCGACTCTCCTTGCCGCTAAGGACTTCGTAGCACCTAAGGGCGACCCAGAACTCCACTAGCGAGTTTTCACTCTGCTAAGCATTTCCTCCCTCCATTCTTCCTCTCCATCCACCGGGTGGAGATCCAAAGGTGCCATTCCTCCATTTAGATTAGGTTTACTGTTTTCTAGATTAGCTGTAGTGTTAATTAGAGTAGTTTAGCAGTAGAAATTAGATGTAGAATAATTCTGATCTGTGCGTGAATATAGTGTACCTTAGGAGTAGAGTTATCATAGATTCCACATTTTCACCTCCTCTGATCACTTCAGATTAGAGGAGACGATTTTGCCCATTCACTGATCATTGATTCACCCTCCTCATGCTTTCACTTCGCATTCTAATTTCTCATGTTTTTATTTCAAAATCTGCCCATCCATTAGTGTCAAACCCTCATCTCATTGTTCTCAAGCTTTGAGATGAGGATTTGCGCTCAAATCCATCTAGGGGTCTCCCATCCATTTCAGATTTTCCATAAAGACCCCTGATCCAGTTTTAAAATGAATCAGTTTGCTTGATCGATTTTTAATTTGGTTTTTAATGCAAGATCGCAAGATTTTGATCAAATTGAGCTTTAAAGAATTTTTGATCAAGTGAATTGATAGGTTTCTATTTAATTCAGTCTATGGTTGTGATTCTGAGATGATTCTAATGATAAGTTTTTCCCTCAGATGAGTCATATCTAAATTTGGTTTGAATTGGGATGTTTTGATCTTCAATATGTAGAAAGCCAAGGAAAATCAACCTTGTTGATTTTAGGCTCTCTCCCTTGTATTTCTGTGTGGATTGAATTCTTTTGATTCTGATTGTTCACCTAAGGAATTGTCAATATTCGTTAAGGTTTAGAAAACTAGGATTCAAGTTGAATTTAATGGACTGATCTGAGACCCTCCTTCATGCTGTCTATAGCATTAGTAAGGTGTTAGATCAATAGTTTTATCTCTGATTTGAAAAGAAAATGTTGACAAGGATTTTCTGATGTAGAGTTTAACATCCCCAAGTGATTTCAATGTGATTTTTAAGCCTGATTAGATTTTGAGGTGATTTCTGTTATGAGTTTTGAATCCCAAATCCATCATATTAAAGTGCTGTATTAGCAGCTACATTCCAAGGGTTTCCCAACCCTGAACTCCATGCAAATTATTCCCAGATTTGAACATTTTACATCTCTAATCAGACTTTTGCAAGTCTGAACTGGGATGTGTATGTACAGAATTAGGGACCAATCTGCTGGATTGGAAATCCAGACCCTACAGAAGCTCTTGGTTGTTTTCTTAAGACGTATGGAGTTGTTGCAGCAATTCAACTAGCTATTGTTCAGTGGCTACTGCTGCTATTAGCAGCATTGCTGCTGTTGTGCTTGAATGCTGTTGCTGATTTGCTGGTTTCCAGCAGCAGCATTGCTGCTGTTTGAGGTTGTTGTTGCAGCTGTTGCTCCTGTTTATGGTCTGAAGACTCTTGGGACAATAGGCTTAGGTTTATTATTTAAAATAGCTGACATGTTGTTAATGTTGTATTTTATGTATACAAACTCTCATGTGCTTTTATTTGATTTAAATTTAATTTAGAATGGCTTGTTTTATCCTCAAATCTTTCTTTGTCAGCTAACTTTGTAGCATAACTATCCAATTTGTAAAACTAATCAAATTTGAAGAGAAAATTGTGTTTATCTGCCCATACATCTTTCATATATTGTGTTGAATGATGTTGAATGCTTAACCCTTATGTTCAGCACATAGAGCTCACTTTTAGGCCTTAGGATTCACTTGTTAAAACCCTTTAGGCCTAGATTGTGCCAACTTTGTATATAAATAAAAATGAAATAAAAAATTCAAAAAAATAAAATAAACCTATCTTGATGAAGATTAGGTATATTTTTAGACATATGCCAAGTTTTAAGGCATTTTGAACCCTCGACTTGGTAGAACATACCGGTCGATGGTTCAGTCTACCTTAAAACATAATAAAAGACCTTAACATATAAAAATACCAAAAATAATCTATTTTTCTCATCTCTTTCTTTCTCTCTCATCTCATACCTCTATAAAGCACACAAAACCTATATAAATCAAAAAATTCACAAAAACACGTAAAAAGCACTATGTATACTAGGTATATACTTGTAAATATAAGCTATAAAGTAAGCTATATGCATATATATTGTAAAATAGGTGTATAATAGCTATAATTAACTTATATATATATATTATATTATAAATTACATATTTAAGATTATTTAAGCTGTACATAACTTAATTATATAACTATTTATTATTTATACTAACTTACAAGTACATAACTTAAGTAAAATTATAAAACCCTGTATATAATTGTATTTACTATTTATACTGTGTATATATATCTATATATGTATTATGTATATTAGAAACCTTGTATCATAATTTAATTATGTATATAGAATAAATAATTAATTTATTAACTTACTAGCTAAGTTATTAGATTAAATTAAAATAAATTAGTAATTTAAGTTAAAACTGAACTAACTTATACTGTACATTTGTATTAATGTATTTTAAGTAAATTAAGCTAATTTTATTATATTTATAATGTATTATAATATTTAAACCTAATTTATATGTAAGACAGCCAGAAATAAGCTATTTAGATGTAAATAAAATCAAAATAAATGTTGCAAAATACAATAAAAATATTTATTAAATACTTTCATATGTATATTAATACAATACAAGGTCAATTAGACCATCAATTAAATAATTTATATGTAATTAAGAAATAAAACCTAATAAACAGTATGAATAAACTGTAAACTTTACTTAATTTATGTATATAATAAATGTAATTAATTTTGTAAATTAAGTATACAATTATGTAGTACTATGTAAATGCTTTAATGTCACATAATTTATTTTTAATTTATAATAAATTATGGCTCCCAAATCAAGGGCCAAAACTATGAAATCAAAACTGCTGCGTTGGAATTCCAACGCTGAGAAGCGACACACATAGTGTCACGTCGGTAACACGCAAGCATTCTGAGTGCCTTATATTGTTTTTGTTGTCCTGCCACTTCAGTCGTCAGGCGTCGGGTGCCCTTATAACCCTATCCCCCCTCCTCTGATCTGAGTATGGCATATGTCATTGATGTGATGATTGTATACGGTGTGTGGCTGGGAGCTATGCACTGTGCGAGGGCTTGAATGAGCCCATTATTGATCATAAAATGCGATTAAGAGGTGACATGGCTTTCGTGCGTGTTTGTTAAGAAGTGTCATTATAGTTCGCACTTGCAACGTCGGTTTTAAAGTAAAGAAACGGATGTGAGTTCGAGTGTCGGTCTCAGGGAGGCGTGAAAATCGGATTTTTCTTGTCACTTATTGTCACGGAAATCGCAGAGTTTTGCTTGCAAAAAGGTGCGGGTGAAAAGCGAGAGAGAGAGAGATTAGGGTTAGAGTCATTTCTTTCTTTAACATGCAACTTGGATAGGAAATAAAGTAGACAATTGAATGGAAAATAACTTCATTAATCATGCAGCTTTAGTTCACAAATTATAACATTAGATACATGCTTAAACATAAGTAAAGTAAAGCTTAAAAGAGAGGAAGAAAGAGAGAGAGAGGGAGGGCGGCGAGGCAGCCATGGTGGTGGAGAAGGCTCCGTCGGCGGCTCGTCGTCTCTGGCGATTACAAGAGGGCTTAAAGCTAGCCAAGAGAGGGGTAGAGTAGTTGCAAGGGAAGTGAATGCCTTGAATGAGTGGTTGGAAGGGGTTTAAATAGGGAGAAGGGCTTTCTAAAAGAAGAAGACGTCACTAAAACCCTTCCAAAAATGTCGGTGAAGCCCCCAGCCTGCTGGTCGCTCGCCCGTGCCGTTCTTCCTCGCTCTCGATCCGTGGGTGCGGCATGAGAGTCGTCCGATCGAAGATCGGACTACTGAGATCCTCGCCTAGGTGCGCTTGGATAGCGCCTTGAGTGCACGTGCGTGCGGGCGTCGTCGTCTGGCGTGCACACGCGTGTGGCCGATCACCGCTTGAGGGCGCGCCGCGTGGCGCTATAGCCACTGTTTGCGTGCGGATCTACGGCTGAATTTCATTCGCGCACCTCCTTGCCTTCGAATTCTCGCACCGCGCGACTAGAACCCGCGTCACGTGGGTGCGGGCGTGCGCGTTAACCGGCTGAAGGTGGAAGCGGCTTGCGGTGAGTGGGTGCCACGGGGCTCATCGAGGGCCGTTGATCATCAGATCAATGATCAGAACTTCTTGGCCCATTGTGGGAGCTCCGAATGTCGGATTTGGCCGATTTTAAGTCCGTTGGACTCCGTTCGTCGTTCTGAATCCATCCGTGCGGTTCGATTGCTCATCTGAGGCCTGCTTTGACAAGTGCTTATACAAATGGCCATTAATACTATTTTATAAGAAATCTTGGCATATGATGCATGCAATGCTCCCATTTTACTTATGTTGTGCCTTTTATTCTTAAGATGGGCCCTATTTAACAGAATTATCACCCCCATATGCAGTGTTATCATACCCCCATGCTTACTCCTTGCTAATCCCTAGCAAGGTTTATTCTAGCCTTTATTTTCTGTTAGAATTTAAGAAGTAATTACTTAGACACTTCGCACTTGTCAATAGGAGAAAATATACTAAGATCTTAATCTACCAAGACTAAGCAGCACCCGGGTGTCTGTCAAAATACGAATCGCCTAAATCCTTGCTTTAATGTATATACATACATACATACATATATATATATATTTAGAATCTTTTTTGGAATTCAGAGTGGGTTAGTAACTTTTTACGGCTACCCAACCCACCCAAAACTCGATCAAAACCCTAAGTGCTAAGCATCTTGGTGTGAAGATTGTGATAGACTCACTCAATGGTAATTCAGACAGACTTTGGGTTTCTACGCTCCTAGGTGACCGGAAGAGGAAGTATTTTGCTTGAAGGTATATTTGTTCGGTTGGTAGCTTTCTCCCTACGTTTGTTTTAATTAGGGTCAACACAAGGATTTTTCCAGTGTATATCTCCCCGGCTTGTACTACTTCCCCGCTTCTTCCTTAAGTGTTTTGGTTCTTTTTGTGCAATTACTGAGTTGGGTTCTGGATAACCGACCAATGGGTTGTTACCCATGATCACTTGCCAGCCATACTCGTGTGGTGAAGTGTGGTTTATTTTGTTTTCTTTTCTTCTCCTTTTTTTTTTTGTAGGTGGCTTCCCTGATCTCAAATGTACCTAGAGGCAATGAAGAAGTGGTCCTGTGGTTGGGTTCTGGACAACCTGCCAATGGGCTGTTACCCACAACAACTTGCTAGCCATACCACCCTAGAGAGTTCATTAGCTACCCAATTTCTGTCAAAATCTTTGAGGAGTGAGTCTGTACAAAAATGTGTGCAGATGCTTAGACTCAAAGTTCTTCTGAGTTAGAGGGTGAGTTGATAAGTCGTATACTTATCACCTTATTTAGTAGGTGGATTAGAATAACTTTAAGGTTGCAAGAATTCGAAGCTAAATCCATATTTTAATGGACACTAGGGCTGATCAAGCCTGAAGGTTGCAAGTATAAGTGTTTAAGTTCTTTTTGTATTATTTCCCACTATTGACAAGTTTCTAATGCCTAAGTTTCTTCCTAAATTCATTTTTTTTTAATTTGATTTTATTCAGACTAATTAAATGAGCTCAGGATCGTGCAATTTACCACCCCCCATGCTTAAGTTGGACAATGTCCTTATTAGCAAATACGTGGATGCAACAGGGGTTCAAAAAGATAGTACCTGAGTGACGTAAAATACCGGATCGGTCTGAATCCACTGGGTTGCCTCCCAGGAAGTGCTGAGTTTAACGCCTCCAGCTGGGCGATGCTTCGTGTCATCCCTCAATGAGGGTGACACTCTCCTTTGGGGGAACCTGGGCCAGGAAGTGTTTCAATCTTTGATCATTAACTGTAAAAGTGTGCCCAGTGTTTGGATCAATGATTTCAACCGCCCCATTAGAGTAAGGCTTAACCACCCGAAATGGTCCTGTCCATTTGGACGTGAGTTTCCCCGGAAAGAGTTTTAGGCGGGCATCAAACAGCCATACTTGCTGGTTAGGCTCAGAGGTGTTTCTATGGATAAGTCGGTCGTGGACGACTTTCATTTTTTCCTTATATAGTCAACTATTCTCAAAGGCGTCCCTACGAATTTCTTCGAGCTTAGATAATTGGAGTGTCCTCTGCGCACCGGCTAACTGGGAATCCATGTTACATTGCTTGACATCCCAGTAAACCTGGTGTTCCAATTCGATAGGAAGATGGCAAGCTTTACCAAAGACCAGGCGATAAGGCGACATGCCTATCGGGGTCTTGAAAGCGGTCCTGTATGCCCACAGGGCATCATCTAGTCGTGTGGACTGGTCTTTCCTGTCAGGTCTCACAGTCTTGTGTAAAATGTTCTTGATTTGTCTATTGGAGACCTCGGTCTGCCCATTTGTTTGCGGATGATACAAGGTAGCAATGCGGTGGTTCACCCCGTATTTTCTAAGTAGGGCACTGAATTGGGAGTGGATTAAATGACTTCCACCATCACTGATCATGGCCTTTGGTATTCCAAACCGGGAAAAGATGTTCTGCTTAACAAAGTCCATGATAGTCCTGTGATCGCATCGGCGGGTGGCGACGGCTTCAATCCATTTAGAAGCATAGTCTACTGAGACTAGGATGTACTCGAAGCCGTTGGATGGTGGAAAGGGGCCTATAAAATCGATACCCTAAACGTCGAAGATTTCGACAATCAAAATGGGCTGGAGGGGCATCATATTTTTCTTGGTCATGGTCCCCAGCGTTTGGTAGTGTGAGCAAGTCTTGGCAAAGTTGTGTGCATCCTTAACTAGGGAAGGCCAGTAAAATCCGGACTGCAGAACCTTTGCAGCCGTTTTCTTTCCAGAGAAGTGGCCACCACAAGCCTGGTCCTGACAGAAGGAAAGCACACTCTGAACTTCGTTCTCCGGGATACACCTCCTGATGATTTGGTTGGCACAGAGGCGAAACAACATAAGATCATCCCAGAAATAGTGCTTGGCCTCAGCCAAGAACCTGTCCCGTTGCTGTCTGGACCAGCTATGCGGGGTTTGTCCTACAACTAGGTAGTTGACATAGTCAGCATACCAAGGCAGTCTCTTGTCTTGCACAGCCAGAATGCGTTCATCGGGGAAGGCGTCAGATAAAGGCAGGGAGGGTCAATGTGGTCTGGGTGAAGTCTAGACAAGTGGTCAGCCACCACATTCTTCGATCCGGCCTTGTCACGCCTGCAAGAGCAGGATCTATCTGATGAGCCTGGGCTTTGCGTCCTTCTTAGCCAACAGGTGCCGGATGGCTGAATGGTCAGTATAGATGGTCACGTGGGATCCCAGCAAGTACGGTCGGAACTTCTCAAGTCCGAAGACTACAGCGAGCAACTCTTTCTCTGTGACAGTATAATTTCGTTGGGCCTTGTCCAATGTTTTGCTCGCGTAGTAGATCACCACGGGTTTCTTGTCTTGTCTTTGTCCCAGGACAGTGCCTATGGCAAAATCTGATGCATCACACATAATCTCAAAGTCCTGGGACCAATCCGGGGGCTGAAGTACAGGTGCTGTGGAGACTAAGTCCCAGAGGGTGTGATAAGCCTGGATGCAATTAGAAGACATGTGGAATATGCCTTCGTTGGCCAGAAGGTCGGCTAAGGGTTTGGAAAGTTTGGAAAAGTCTTTAATAAACCTTCGGTAGAAGCCAACGTGTCCTAGAAATGAGCGAATCTGTCGAACTGAGCTAGGTGGAGGAAGTTTGGAAACCAAATCAACCTTAGCCCAATCTACCTCGATGCTCCTATGTGATACGATGTGACTGAGGACAATTCCTTCTTGAACCATAAAATGGCTCTTTTCCCAACTTAACACCAGATTAACCTTGATACATCGTTTCAGGATTTTCTCCAAGTTGCTCAAATAATGGTCGAATGAATTCCCAAATACAGAGAAATCATCCATAAAGACCTCTAAGTATTCACCCACCATTTCTGAAAAAATGGCTAGCATGCAACGCTGGAAGGTAGTAGGTGCGTTGCATAACCCGAACGGCATTCAACGGAATGCAAACGTGCCGTACAGGCAATTGAGACTTGGTTATATCCTGAATATCCATCCAGCAAGCAAAAATACTTTTGCCCTACCAATCTTTCAAGGATTTGATCAATGAATGGCAAGGGGAAATGATCCTTCTTAGTGGCTTCATTGAACTTCCTATAATCAATACATACCCGCCATGCAGTGGTGGTGCGGGTAGGGATGGATTCGCCATGATCATTGGTGACAATGGTGAGCCCGGCTTTCTTTGGAACCACTTGAGTGGGGCTCACCCAGGGGCTATCGGAGATAGGATAGATGATGTCGGCATCAAGCCACTTGATAATTTCTTTCTTAATGACTTCCTACATGTTTGGGTTTAAACGTCTCTGCATTTGGTGGGAGGGTCGTGCCCCGTCTTCCAGGTAAATTTTATGAGTATAATAGGTGGGGCTAATTCCTCTCAAGTCATAAATGGTCCAACCAATGGCGGCCCGATGTTCTGAAAGGGTCGTAGTCAACCTGAGTTCTTGATCCTTGGTTTGATGAGAATTAATAATCACAGGGAAGGTTTGGTCAACTCCCAGGAAGATATACTTGAGATTCTCAGGTAGTGGCTTAAGTTCGAGTGTGGGTGGAACCACAGTTGACAGGAAGGGAAAAGGTGGGAGTTGATCAACATTGACCTCCTCAAATGGTGTTGTGTGATGGTAATCAACCTTACAGAGGTCCATGGGTAGTGACGGGTCAGAACAGTCATTATAGGTTTGGTGGTCTGAAACAGAACTAAGGGTGAGGCATTCTTCGACCAGAGTTTCCATGGGATCATGTTCCTCAACACAATCGCAATCAAACAACTTTTTCGCCCGGAAGATATCCAATTGCATTTTCTTGTCTCCGAAGGCGATTTCCATACATCCCGTGTCACAATCAATGTTTGCATTAGCCGTAGCTAAGAAAGGTCTGCCTAAGATTGTGGGTGCATTCTGTAGTTTTTCAGGGACTTCCATGTTGAGCACCAAGAAGTCGACTGGGAAATAGAAGTCCTTGACCTGTACAATCACGTCCTTGACAACCCCCTTCGGGGTTTTCACTGATCTATCAACCAGCTGGATGGTAACAGGCGTGGATGTCAACTCTCCGAAACCAAATTTGTGGTACAGGGTTGTTGGAATCAGATTGATAGAAGCACCTAAGTCCATGAGTGCTCTATCAAATGTCAAGTCCCTGATATTGCAGGAAATCAGGGGTGCTCCTGAGTCAGTTCGCTTGATATTACAGAACTTGCTTGTTCGGAGATCACAACCTTCCTAGGTGCTTGAAGTCTTGGCTTACGTTTGGGTGTACAGGCATCTTTCAAAAACTTGGTGTAAGTCGGGATGTACTTAACGGCTTCGAGGAGTGGAATATTAATTTGTACTTGCTTAAAGATCTCCAAAAGCTCCTCAGTTTCCACAACATTCTTCTTTTTCTTGATTGTTTCCAAGGCCTCAGGGTAGGGTGTCTGAATGTGGATCGAATCTATTTCTGGGTCCTTGGGTTTTTCTGGTGCCTCTTCTGAGTCGGGTACTTCAACGGGTGAAGTCTCGTGGAGAGTCGGCCATTTGGGATCCTGGGTTTTGGTGCCACTTCTCAAGGTCACTGCATTCGCAGAGGCATTGGGACCATGGGTTGATCCTTGAGAAGATGAGAACGAAGAAGCACCAAACCTAGGGGGTGTTTGCGGGGCTGGTTGGACCATATGAGCCTGCCCGAGATTGCCTTGGAACCCTTGCAAATTGGGGCCTCAGTTAATTATGTTTCGCGGGTTCGGTTGTGGCTGAGAAGGTAGGGATCCTTGTTGTTTACAGTCCAATAGTTGGCTTAATTGTCCCTTTACCAAGGCCATTTCCTCCTGATGTTTCTGGTTCATGTCAGCCATCATCTTTATTAGGGTGTCCATTTGGTTTTGTGGGGGAGGGGCCGCCCTATTTTGATTATATGGGGGTCTAACTGGTGGTCCTTGTTGATAGGGGGCAAGTGTGGTTGCTGGTTTGGCCTGGGCTGGTTTTGGAATTGCGGTGGTTTCTGGTTTGTCCAGCCAAAGTTGCGGTGGTTACGCTAGCCAGTGTTGTAAGTGTTGGAGAAAGGGTCAGGTTTAGCATAACCTTGGATAGCTTGCACATCTTCAAGGGTAGCCGATGTCGATGGAGAGGGAAGAGAGTAATTAAGGGTTGAGGGAGAAAAGGTCCCTCCTTGGAACACAGTCAGGGGTTGTTCCAAGTTCAGTTGGGTTAAGGGATGGATCAGGTCAACATTATGCGCTCCCTTTGCTAGGGAGAAGGTCTGTAATGGGTTCCTGGTCTAGTTCAATAGCTCATCAATCTTTTTGTCCACCAATTCTACTCGATCTAGTTTCTTGGCAATGATGTCCATGTCAACCATTCCAGAATTTACTTGTACCTCATAAATCCCACCACGGGGTTAACTGGATCTGTTAAACTGGGTCATGGAGGCGTTGCTGAGCGAATTCTCGCTCATGGACTCAAAGAGCTCAAACGCGCTCTCCTCATCCTTGTTCAAGAAGTTCCCCCCGCATGAGGCATCAACGAAATTCCGTAGGTTGCTGTCCAGACCATGGTAGAAAATCTGGGCCAATTGCCACCTTGGTACTTCGTGGTGTGGGCATTTCCTCAAGAGTTCATTAAATCTTTCTCACGCCTCATGGAACTGTTCCCCACCTTGGAGTGTAAAGGTAGTAATAGCTCTTCTGAGGGCATTGGTCTTTCCTATGGGAAAGTATTTCTTTAGAAATGCATGCCTCAGTTCTTCCCAGGTGGTGATGGGTCTATCTAGGGTTCTAAGCTAGTGAGAAGCCTTGTCTCTTAACGAGAAGGGAAACATCTTAATTAGAACAATGTCAAGGCTAATGTTCCTAGGTTTCACAGTTCGTGCTATGCGGTCGAGATCCTCTAGATGCTGGAAGGGGTCCTCATTTGAGCTTCCATGGAAGTGGCTCTGGATTAGACTTAGGACATTTGGTTTTAGCTCAAAATCATCTCCCCCTTCGGGGATCCTAAGGTGTGGCTCGACTCTAATAGCAGAAGGATTGTAGAAATCGCGGAGGGGCCTCGGTTGATCCTGAAATGGTGGTACATCTAGTGGTGGTTGCCCTTGTGGGCCTGGGAAAGGTGGCGATGGTTGTTGCCCTTGTGGGTTCTATAACCGGTGTATGGCTTGCATGATGGTGTGGATCTGTTGTTGCTGAAGCCGGTGGTTTGCATTAATCTGGGCTTGGATAATGGCCATTGTGTCTAGTGGGGGTTGGTCTCAACCTCATTTACCCTAGGTTCAGCCATGTTTCTAGCAGAATCGAGTCGCCTGGATTCCCGTTCCAAAACAAATAACTCGAGATGCTGTGAGCATCTCCCGTGCATACACTAGAGAAGAACAGGAGGGGATGAGGAGAGCGACGGATGCGAGAAGTGTGTTCAATCAAGCAAACAAGCCTAGTTCTTATGGTGTATTTCCTTAGGAGACCTAGAAATCTCAAAAAGGGTGATTAAGTTCGTAAGCACTGGACTCCCCTTCCCAAGGCTAATCTGACCAGGTTGATTACGAGGGGATTGCAGGGAAGGTTCTTCCTTTGGCTTGCGCTACCGGTTCTGTAGACTCCACAACCGCGTCGTTTAACACTGTCCCGCAGCTTAGTCACCAGATTCTACCAAGGGAATGAAAGCCAAGTGCCTAGCGAACAAAACCTCGCCTCTCGAGACTTAACTCAGTCCTGCCTAGGGCACGTCTACTCAATTTTAAAAGGGCTAATTTAGTGCTTGTGCTAGGGTTATGTGATGAGGCATTGATTGGGGTGGTGCCTCTTAATTTTCCACTTTCATTGTGTGTGCTTCTACCAAATCATGGTTTTCAAGCAAGGATTTTTAAGATATGGTGTCTTTTAGTGTTTCATCCTTACTTTAGTGTCTTTTAGGGTTGACGTGTCTTAATATTTTTAGACAAGTTTCAGTGGGCACGTTAAGTTCTGCACACAACTTGGTGAAAGTAGATTTCCTTTTATTATGTAGAGGCTCTAAAACTCTAATGCACTCATCCTAATGATCATGCAACTTCTATTAGATGAGTCATTTTTAGGGTTGAGTGGTACGTCCCAAGTCAATCCACGGTGGCTTCACAAACACTACTCAAAAAGAGAAAAGAACACTCGAAGAATTTATTCAGAATGTTAGAGTGTACATTTTTTGTTGGGTGATGTGTTAAGGATGTGGGTCAAGTAATCATACACCACGCCAATTTTTTTCAATTTTTACAATGTTTTTTAGTTTTTCACTCAAGCAAACAGTCATGACTGAAGAATTACTCACTACCGGTCCTTGTTGCGCCTACTCCCTTGTTACCGTCATGGGATGCATTACTTCGCCGTCCAAGCGTCGAATTCCTGCAACCATCAAGTAAAAAGGAGACAAGGCATTAGACGATGTGAGAATGGATGTGGAATAGAAGTGACAAAACAAATCCGTTGCCTCCCTGGCAACGGCGCCAAAAACTGATGTGGCTTTCGTGCGCGTATGTTAAGAAGTGTCGTTATAGTTTGCACTTGCAACACCGATTTTAAAGTAAAGAAACGGATGTGAGTCCGAGTGTCGGTCTCAGGGAGGCGTGAAAATCGGATTTTTCTTGTCACTTATTGTCACGGAAATCACGAGGTTTTGCTTGCAAAAAGGTGCGGGTGAAAAGCGAGAGAGGGAGAGAGATTAGGGTTAGAGTTGTTTCTTTCTTTAACATGCAACTTGGATAGGAAATAAAGTAGACAACTGAATGGAAAATAACTTCATTAATCATGCAGCTTTAGTTCACAAATTACGACATTAGATACGTGCTTAAACATAAGTAAAGTAAATCTTAAAAGAGAGGAAGAAAGAGAGAGAGAGAGGGAGCGCGGCAAGGCAACCACGGTGGTGGAGAAGGCTTCGTCGGCAGCTTGTCATCTCCGGCGATTACAAAAGAGCTTAAAGTTAGCTAAAAGAGGGGTAGAGTAGTTGCAAGGGAAGTGAATGCCTTGAATGAGTGGTTGGAAGGGGTTTAAATAGGGAGAAGGGCTTTCTAAAAGAAGAAGGGGTTTTAGCGACGTCTAGGACGTCGCTAAAACCCTTCCAAAAATGTCGGTGAAGCCCCTAGCCTGTCGGTCGCTCGCCTGCGCCGTTCTTCCTCGCACTCGATCCGTGGGTGCAGCATGAGAGCCGTTCGATTAAAGATCGAACGGCTGAGATCTTCGCCCGGGCTCGCTTGGATCGCGCCTTGAGCGCACGTGCGCGCGAGCGTCGTCGTCCGGCGTGCGCGCGCGCATGGCCGATCGCTGCCTGAGGGCGCACCGCGTGGTGCAATTGCCACCGTATGCGTGTGGATCTACGGTTGAATTTCATCCTCGCGCCTCCTTGCCTTCGAATTCTCGCACCGCGCGGCTCGAACCCGAGTCGCATGGGTACTGGTGTGCACGTTAACCGCTGCGCCATGCCCGCTGCTTTGTTGCGGCGATCGTGGGCGTAGCGCGCGGTTCTCGGCCGTCCAATCAGAGATCAACGGCTGAGATTTGATCTCCGGCTGAAGGTGGAAGTGGCGTGAGGTGAGCGGGCGCCACGTGGCGCATCGAGGGTCGTTGATCATTAGATCAACGGTCAAAACTTCTTGGGCCCATTGTGGGAGCTCCGGATGTCAGATTTGGCCGATTTTGAGTCCATTGGACTCCGCTCGTCATTCTAAATCCATCCGTGTGGTCCGATTGCTCATTTGAGGCCTGCTTTGACAAGTGTTTATACAAATGGCCATTAATACTATTTATAGGCAATCTTGGCATATGATGCATGCAATGCTCCTATTCTACTTATGCTGCGCCTTTTATTCTTAAGATGGACCCTTTTTAATAGAATTATCACCCCCATATGCAGTGTTATCAAGAGGCTAATTAAACAATCAAGGTGGCTTTAGTAGAGGTCTGGTCCTACCCAAGAGGGTGCTGTGTATCCCTCGAAAAGGCCGCCCGCCAACTTAAAACTTGATTTTTGAACTAAGTGAAGCCTAATGAGGGGGTTATGAAGAGAGAATGAGTGAGAAAAAGGCTAAGTGTCTGACTGTTAGCCGTTCTGTCATGGCCCATTCCCGGCTCCCTACAAAACCTGAGAACAGATCGTGACAAGATGGTATCAGAGCAAGGTTATCCTGAGAAACGAACCAAATAGTTTGGAAATAACCACACTTGTACATGTAGCTAGGATAACCATAACAACGTGTTATCTTGATTATCGCTTCCAAGTCTTACTTTTTCTCTGAAAGGTCAATTACAGCTTCGTGTTCTTCAATCTCTGTGTAAGAGATGCCTCGCCAGGGAGCTCTTGAGGCGAGTCGCAGATGTGGACGTGGCCATGGGTGTGGTCGCAGGGGAGGGCGAGCGATGGTCGAGGACGGGGCTGCCCCACCTCTCCTTCTGGGCGCTCAGGCCCTGGACCTTGCCCAGCTGATCGCGATCTCATACGGGAGGAGCTCCAGCAGCCTCCTTCTTAGCCACCTCTTCCTGGGGATGCGGAGGGGGAGTCCTCCGTGAGGCAAGTGAGCCACTTTTTGGACGAGTTGGAGGGGGAGGGGGTGATCCTCCACCACCCCCACCTTCTTCAGACACTTCAGGGCACGAGTCCTCCTTTCCTAAAGGCGCACCCGTTCCCCTGTTGCTGCTCCACCACGAGGTCTTCAGCCAATTCAGGAAGCTGAAGCCCCCTTCCTTCCGGGGGGAGGAAAGAGCGTGTCTGAGGTAGAAGACTGGCTAGAGCAGATGAAGATCTTCGACACACTCCGTCCTCCTGCAGTGTGTTGCATGGCCTTCGCCACGTATTAGCTGGAGAGTGCAGCCCACAGGTGGTGGAGGGCGATTAGAGGACAGGAGGGAGAGCCAGTGTGGGACCGATTTGTGGCACTCTTCTGCGAGTAGTACTTCCCACAGACCTGGCAGGATCAGAGGAGGTGGGAGTTCCACACTCTCCATAAGGGGGCGATGACGGTTAGCACGTATTGTACGCATTTCCTGTTGCTGTCACACTTTTCCTCAACAGCTGCACCTACCGAGGAGGAGCACCCATGGAGGTTCACTGAGGGCCTTCGACTTGTCATTCGGGGGTATGTAAAGCCCCTGAAGCTGCCTACCTTCTCCCGTGTGGTCGAGGTTGCCATGACCTACGAGAAGACCAACTCGTCTGTGCGAGAGATCGATGGGGGAGGACGGAAGAGGCCCTACCAACAGGAACACTCACAGGGCCGTCGAGAGAGGAGGCACACGGCACCAGCAGGGGAGTCGTCCCATTCTGTGGGTGCACCAGGGACCTTTGGGGGCCCCAGACAGGGACCCGTCGACTGCAGCAGACCCTCGCCTAACCTCCAGCAGGGGCAGCAGATAGAGGAAGGAGGTCTTGTTCCCCTCTGTTGCCAATGTGGCCAACCAGACCACATAAGGAGGGACTGCCCATCCAAGGCCAAAGCACAGCAGACGCTCCCAGCACCAAGCACTGGAGGCTGATCTGGAGACTGCTGTTACCAGGCCCAAGCAGGACAGCAATCACGAGGAGGGTACCGGCCAGCTGCTTCTCGCAGGGCCCAGAGCGTGGCTGCTTCTTCTGCATCGAGGGCTGACGGGCGTATTAACACCCTGACTCACGGAGATGCTAGAGTTTCAGGCTTTGTAGTGGCAGGTATGGTTACAGTTTCTGGCAAGCTTGTTTACATGCTTTTCGATTCTGGTGCCACGCATTCGTTTCTTTCTATGGGTTCTGCTGTCATCTTGGGGTCAAGTAGTGTACTTTTAGAGGAGCCATTCCTGATTAGAGACCCAGTTGGGCAGGTGTTTGTCACTTAGGAGGTTTTCATTGACTGTGAGGTCACGATAAGGGGACACAGTCTTCCGATTGACCTGATCATGTTCCCGATGGAGGATTTTGACATAATCCTAGGGATGAACTGGATGGCTGCTTACCATGCCCTAGTGGATTGCTTTGGGAGGAATATCATTTTCTCCATACCAGAGTTGCCTCCCTTCGAGTTCTATGGCCAACTAGCAGACGAAGGATTTTGGTGCATTTCCGCGCTTCGGGCAGCGAAGCTACTGAGCCAGGGATGCGAGGGCTTCCTCCCTTGTGTCGTGGCAGAGCCGAGCCCTATGGCCAACTTACAGAGTATCCCGGTAGTCCATGAGTACCCCGACGTCTTTCCAGAGGAGCTGCCAGGATTACCATCTAAGTGTGAGATCAAGTTTGAGATCTCACTAGTACCGGGGACTGGCTCGATCTCTACTGCACCTTACCGGATGGCCCTGCTTGAGCAACGAGAGCTCAAGTCATGGTTACATGACTTGTTGGAGAAGGGCTTCATGAGGTCCAGTGCCTTCCCGTGGGGAGCCCCTGTTTTATTTGTAACAAAGAAGGACTGTACTCTTTGGCTGTGCGTCGACTACAAACAGCTGAACCGGGTCACCGTCAAGAACAAGTACCCACTGCCTCGCATCGTTGATCTCTTCGATCAGCTGAGAGAGGCCACAGTATTTTCCAAGGTAAATTTAAGGTCAGGCTATCATCAGTTGAGGATCAGGGAGACCGACGTTTCCAAGACAACCTTCCGTAGGTGGTACGGTCACTATGAGTTCTTGGTCATGACATTTGGGCTGACCAACACCCCCAGCCGCTTTCATGGACCTGATGAATCGCGTCTTCCGGCCGTACCTGGATTAGTTCGTGGTGGTTTTTATTAATGACGTACTCGTCTACTCCCAGGATCAGACACAGCACAGACAGCATCTCCGCATGGTCTTGGATACTTTGAGACGACACAGGCTGTATGCCAAATATAGCAAGTGCGAGTTCTTGTTGAGACAGGTTACCTTCTTGGACCATGTGATCTTGAGAGATGGGCGGTTGTGGATCCAGCCAAGGTTGAGGCCGTACTCAAGTAGGAGAGGCCGCGTACAGTGACAAAGATTCGCAGTTTCCTGAGGTTGGTTGGTTACTACTGGTGATTTATCCAAGGGTTCTCGCAGATCACACGTCCTATGACTCAGTTGACCCGGAAGGACGTGCCCTTCGCCTGGACAGACGAGTGTGAGTCTTGCTTCCAAGAGCTGAAGGAGAGGCTAACCTCCGCTCCTATACTCACCATCCCAGACAGCAGTGGTGGATTCGTCATCTACACAGATGCCTCGTTGCAGGGATTGGGAGGTGTGCTCATGCAACGAGGTCACGTTGTCGCTTACGCTTTGCGACAACTAAAGTCCCATGGGCATAACTACCCCACCCATGACTTGGAGCTGACAGCAGTGGTCTTCTCATTGAAGACATGGAGGCACTACCTGTATGGAGAGACGTTCGAGATTTTCACGACCATAAGAGCCTCAGATATCTGTTTGACCAGAAGGAGCTCAACATGAGACAGAGATGTTGGTTGGAGCTCCTGAAGGACTACGACTGTAGCATCTCCTACCATCCAGGGAAGGCCAATGTGGTGGCTGACTGGTATGTTCCTTATCTCAACTCAGTTAATTAAGTTAATTTTATTTAATTAAGAGTAGAGAAAAGTCACTTAGGTTAATTCGAAGTTGTGTCGATTAGTAGTATAGGGACGAATTAACCTAACATTTTAGAAAATTTTTACTGGTTGAGTCCTGGTCGTTTGCTAGGAGGTATAATTCATTCTAAATTCAGTAGTTATCTTTTATTTTTCTTTATAAGTATAGGAGTTAAATCTAAGTTAACTATGGAAGCATGAATTTTGCCAAAAATTGATTAGAGTAGAATAACATGCAAAATCCCATATGAACTTTTATTCTCAACATTTATTTCAAATGATTAAAGGCAAATAAGATTTATACATTCAAAACATATGCCTTATTACAATTAAAAGCAAGAGAATACAAGAAAGTAATCTTTTCTTTATTTCTTCAGCCTCTCTCTCTTTTCTTTTTTCTTTAGCTTTATTCTTTCTCTTATATTTTTGAGTTCTTTCCTTTTTCCTTTCTTTCTTCTTCTTCTACTTTTGTTCCTGCTCTTCTCCTTCTCCCTTATTCGTCCTTAGCTTTCCTTTAATGCCTACTCAACCTTCTCCTTTCTCTACGATTTATTCTATCTTCCATCTCCTTTGCTCTTTCTTCTTCTTCCTTAGCCTTCTCTCTTTCCTTCTTAACTATAAACCTTAGCTTCTTCCTTTAACACTTTGCCTTCTCATTGAACTGGGTTTATTTCCTTTTCAACCAAAAATTAGTTTAGGATTTGCGGCGAGGTCCTTTCGAGGATACACAGCATCCTGAGATCAGGGTGGGACCGGACCCTACTAGGTCCTCGCCTAATTTCATTAGGTTTTATTTTCGGTTCTTTTCTCATGAGCCAAACTAGCCCTCTCTCGAGCTGAATCGGCTCAACTCCTCCCAGGCCTCGCCCTCCCAGGGCCAATCGCACACACACGCCTACTCGGGCGCACACCCGTAGGCGCACTCACCCACACACACACATGCATTCTCAGATGATCAGGGTTTCTTTTCGCGTCGAGCGCTGACGACTGAATCGCCTTAAACACAAAACACTTTTATACTAAGGCAGGTGCTCAAGAATTTTCGGTATGGGACTATTGTTCCCCCCTCCAGTGCCAACTTCAAACGACGATTACTCCCTACTCAAAGCTCCAAATCAAGCAAAATAAAGTTTGATGGAGAACTCTAAGGTGGCTCTACAAGATTCCAGAGTCAATTTGAAGTTTAGAGGATAATTTCCTCCTCAATTTGATAGGTGAAATTTGGGGGTTTCTACGGGTTTAACACTGCCTAGAAAGTGAAATTCAGGTTAACAGAGTCCACAGATGGGCTTTCTCACTTAACTAATGTTCTAAATAGGTTCTGCAAGGGATTCCGCATCTGCTAGTGTAGGTTTTGAGCTTTTGAAGCTTCAAGTATCATGGAAAAGCTCGAAGCTTCTTTGAAAGCTTCAGAGAAAGGATTTGATCTTCAGAAAAGGTGTAACGAACACTTAGGATCATTTCTGATCAATTGGAACAACTTCTAAGGGTTAAAACTAACTGATCTGGGTAGGATTTGACTTCAAAATTCATCCAAAAACCTCTGCCAACAGTTTGGGTTCGAAAACAACCCAAACTGGCAGATGGTGAATTCCAACCAAATGACAAGTCTGAGCTCATCTAATTCACTCTAAAATCATTTAACAGAATCTCAGAAACTCTTCAGACTCCTCAATTCAACAGATTGAGCTCAAAATCAAAGTATCAAACTTAGGTTTGACTTGAAGGCTTCAAATTTTGACTTTCTGTTCTAAGCCTTTTCACAGGGAATTAAAGTCTCAAATGTCTTCTCCTCAATCCTAGAAACATGCTCAGCTCTCTAAACAGATGTTTTGGCCTTGAATTCTAGGGTTTCAGGCTCATCGCCTGAGCTTCAAAAGTGCTTTGTTCATCAGAAGATTTGGGAAGTTATACTAATTTAAACACAGAAATGACTTCAGTGCATTACACTGAAGCTTTTAAACCTATTAATCGCAACTTACAACTATCTGCCAGACTTCTCCAACTCTGCCGGAGTTGGAGAAGATGAATGTCTAACTCAAGCTCCAGTCATCAACATCTCAAAGAAACAATCTCAACATGATCAATGAACCTCAATTCATCAATCTGAAGCTTACCACCAAGTTCTACAGGCTGAAGATCACTTTTGACTTGCCGGAGCTCCGATAAGTCTAGAAAAATGCAAAAGTGTATACAGAATGAAAAGGTGTGCCATTTTCGATTTGAAAAGGTTTCTAAGGTTGCAAGGAACCTCAAGAACTCATTACATCTTTAATTGATCATTAAATGAAAGATTAAGTAATGAAATCAATTAAAAAGGATTTTGAGTGAGTTGAAGCTTGGGACTTGCTTTCCCACTCAATTGAGTGGTCAAAATAAGTCAAAAGTAATTTGCGATACTAAATATATAATTAATTTAAGATTTCAACTACTCCTGAGCCGCCCTTATTACGACCCGGTTCCCGAATCCCTATAGGACACGAGATCGGCTCGACTCGACTAATCCCAAGACCCAGTCATCCAACAAGAAATAACCAAAAAGCAGGAAAGTAAACCACATTCACTATGCTAAGTAACTAATAGTAAAAGAGTACAGTAGTAAATGAAGTAAAGGCTGCTAATAGTACATATGACCACCACAACAGTAAAGCGGAAACAAAGTACAGAAATACAACGGTAACAAGAGTCTGAACTCACTAACAAAAGAAAGTATAACAACAGGAAGACTACTGCTGGCCGCGACTGGGCTCAGCACCCTCCACAGCCGATGACTTGGGCTGCTCAATGGAACGCGGGTTTTTACCGGGTTTGTTATAACGTTGTAGTAAAGCCGGTTATTACCAACATTTCAAATATAAAATTTTTTTACTCGGAAAATAAAAGAGTTCCCGAGGTCGAACTCAGGGAGCAAGTTGTATTCTAGAGATATACATGTTTCTTTTACAAAAAGAGAGAGGGAAAGAATTTGTTGTTTTCTCTTTGTTCTGCAGAGGGGATGCTCTTCTTTCTCTCTTTCTTTAGATCTCCTTCTCTGTTCTGCAGAGGTGATATTCTTCTTCTGCAATGGTGATGCTCTTCTTCTTCTTCCTGCTGTTCTTCCGTTGGTGATGTTCTTCTTTCTTCAGAGCTCCTTGTTCTTCTTCTTCTTTGGTTTTCTGCCTTGACCTCTCTTCTTCTTCTTCTGCTTTAGCCGTTGCTCTTCCTTCTTCTTCAGCCTGTCTTGACCTCTCTTCTTCTTCTTCTTCTGCTTTGGCCGTTGCTCTTCCTTCTTCTTCAGCCTGTCTTCTTTCCTGCTCTGGCTGCTGACCTTCCGTCGTCTGCCCCGGTGCTTAGACGACTTAACGATGCCTTTGCTACAGTGCAGCTCCTTCTTCTTCAGCGGGTCTGCTTCTTCTTCTTTGGCCTGCACACTTCAGAGTTTTTCGTCAAGAGGCAAAACCTACTCTACCCTCCCTCCCCCGCGTCTCTCTTTCTCTCTGAAACCACTCTTGGGAAAGCTCTCCCAGAGCTACCGGGTAATCGGGTTCGGGTCACGCCCGGGTCCAGGCCCACCGGCGTGCGGTGGTGGGCGAGGAGTGCAGGTCGGTTTAATCGGGTCGGGCCAGGTCCGCGGAGCGTGGTCACGGACGAGGCCGGGTCGGGTGAGAGGGACCTCACCCCGTGGTCAGGAGGCAGACAGCATAAGGCACTTTTTGCCTTTATGCGTCCGCGCGCCTCCGAGAAGTTCCGAGGTGGGACTAAATGTCCCACCCCAATTGAGCGCCCGTCGCGGAGGGAGCAGTGGGCGATCGTGGCTTCACGCGCGACCTTCGCCCCATCTGCGAGCCTGGGACGTTTCGCTGAGACTCCCCGCGCAACCTGGGAGTCGAACCTGGGCGAAGGCGTGCCTGCACCTGCAGGTGAAGCAGCTCTGCCTGCTCAGTAATGGCGACGGCGGGCGAGTCACCTCGTCACAGAAGAACGGCCTCTCGGCCAAATCAGACAGGCGGGGGACCTTCGCCGTGGCACGGCGAAGGTGGTCAGGGGGTCTGCAGGGGGCGTGATGGAGCCAACAGGTCGTCCTGGGTCAAACTGTGAGCGAAGAAGTGGGTGTGTTCGGTGGATCTGCAGAGGGCGTTTGGCGGGAAGTGGAGGGGCGGAAGAGGATCAGGGTGAGGAGGCGGAGGTTCTGCGGTGGTCGGCGAGCCGTGTGGGTCACTGAGGTGATGGGAGCGGCTCGCCGGAGGGTGGTCAGGAGGCGGAGAGGGTGAGGGTGAACAGGAGCGGTCGAGGGTTTAATCAACTAAGAGACAGTGAGGAAAAGAAAGAGGGGGAGGTGGGGAGGAGTTCTGACCTAGCTATGGAGACGAAAGGGGCCGAGACAGGGCGACAGTCGTATCGACTGTCGCCGGAGAAGAAGATGCCCAGGGGGAGGGGCGGCGGCGAGCAGAGGGCTGGAGAGGCGCCAGCTGGGTACGGCGTGGCGCAGGAAGAGCAGGGGAGGAGGTCTCTGCTGCTGGTATTACGGCAGAGCGAAGAGGAGGAGGGGGAGGAAACCGCCGGAGCTGGTGAGCGTCTGCCGGAGAAAGAAGAGAAGACAGTTGGGGATTTTCTCCGTCAGATCCAGGCTGCCCTCGTCGGTGGAGCGGCGGGGGGTATTTATAGGGATGAAACAGGGAAGAAGGCGGAGGGAGACGACGTGTCTCCCTCGCCGGAGAATGGTCGGAACACGAACCCATACCGTCCGTGCGTTCGCACGGCCGGTATGGTGGGCTACAATGACCAGGGGGTGCTCCTGCGACGGCTGACGACGCAGGGCACCCCCGGTTTACTTGCCAGGTCCCTCACCTCACCCTACGCGGCGCCATGCTCCGCGCAAGGTCGCCGGAGCATGGTGCTGGCAGGGTTTTTGCAGGAGGGACCTGATTGCAAAGAACGAAGGAGAGTTAGGGGCCAAAATGCGAGGGTTCAAAAGTTGAGGGCCAAAGAGTAAATATATGAGGACCAAAGTGTGAAGTCGGTAAAGGAGGTTTCTTCTTAGGCTCAAGTTTTTATACATGACTAATTAGGACCTAAGGAATCTGATGGTGAATTTCATTTTCATATTAAACCTTGTTTGACCGGTCAATTTGCGCAAAAACCCAAATTAAGTTATTAATTGGGCATGGTTCTCAATGTAGGTCAAAATGGGTTCTAAAGGCCAAATTGAAGGTTCTAAACCCTAGAGATTATTTTTCTATGAATTTTAGAGGGTTTATTCTATTTTTACTTTGCCTCGAACCTTGTGAATTGAAGTGGGTTGTTTTAGGGTTACAGATTATCATTTGGTTTCTTGGAAGTGCTGTAGCCCTTGCTAGATCATCTCATCCCACTTTTATTCTTATTAAGCTGTTTTGACCTGTGTTTGGTCCCTGAATTACCCTGTATGCAGTTTATACTGGTAAAATTGCACTTTTACCCCTTATGACTGGTTTTCTTCTCAAACTCAGAATTCTCTGAGTTAAGCCTTTCCTTGAGATATGTAGGAGCTTTTATCCTTTGTATTGGGTCAAAATGAGCTAGTTATGGCTCATGATGAGGTTCTCATCACTCAACACCTGGACTTGGAAAGGGTTATGAGTAAACGGAGTCAGCGAACGCTGAGTAGAGTGGTAACCAACTAACTAAAGTAGTAAAAGCTAACAGGTGATTTATCTTTTCCAATTATTTTATTTTACAAGTTATTTCTTTTCACCCATTGGTTTACTTTTCAGATCTCTTCCTTGATCTTGAATGTTCATCGTGGGAACAATCTTGATTGTAATCCTTTCCGAAGAGTAGAAGGCACACGTGGTGCTCTCCTGGCCGGGAGAGTCCCCCCGTGGTGATCCTACACCCAGTCAACCACCCCGAGGTCACGGACAGACGTAGCGGTGACTACGGCACGCGCGATAAGCGCACGGATAGCTACCCCGCACTGACACATAGTCAGTCGTTTCTGTTAGCATGTACGCCCAAAGTACATCACGGAACAGCCCAAAGTATATCACGGAATAGTATAGGGCCTAGCCCTCTCAGTAATAGGGGTCTAGCCCCTCAGAACCAAACAGGGGTCTCGCCCCTCCACAGTCCAGGCACCCTCGTCTGACTACCTCGGTTTGCCCAGTGGGCCTAACAAGTCGGTGTAGGGTGGCTAGCTGAACCGTAGGCCCTGTGGGGTGGCTAGCTCTCTCCCTACACTAGTAGCTCTCCCTGGTACAGTGTACACGAGGGCCAAAGAAGTCAGTGTAGAGTGGCCAATCCTAACCCTAGGTCTCAACCCAAGGGCGGCTAGCTTCGCTCTACACTAAGCAGGGGACAATCGCTCTCCTTGGTACTGCGTACTCAAGGGCCAGCACACTCCCCACTCACATTTCCAAATCTATTCCATTTATCCACAGGAGCTCTACTCCTAATTCCCCGTAGGGTTCATGCTCGTATTTCCCATGTTATTTCATACCAGGTTTCCTCATTCACATTTCCATTTTCAGATTTTACACATGCAGCTCATATTTCCACAATTTGCATATACAACAAGAAATGTCACAGATATCTGTCTAACTAGGACAGACATTTCATATTTCACAGGCAGCTCTTGTTTATTAACAGGCAGATGTTCATATTTCTATTCATTCATTTAAGACTGCAATCTCAAACACGCATACAACAGTGCAAGTATTTCTCGTCCTAGGATTCATGCCACATCCTAGGTTTCTAGTTATCCAATTTCACATAAGCATTCATGTTTAATAATTAAATAAAGTGGAAACCACTCTACTAGACGACCCGGGACTATTGGGGGCTCGAATGGCAGGCTCATGTGCCTCAGCAAGTCTCGAACCTGCAACCGATTGAAGTCCTATACCAAGAAACATACCACAATGGAACATTCAGAACAGTATAAAATGCCTTCTAATAAGTAGAGGAACTCACAAGGAAAACACCGATATCTTATTTATGTAAAACGGACCTCAAACGAACCTTAAACGGGTCAAAAACAGGGCTGCAGACCTAAATCAGACGTCTGGCACAAGGTCCAGACGTCTGAAAAGTAACCAGAGTCTCACCTCAAGTTCCTGCGTCGACTTCAGACGCTTGAACCCCTACTTGACCTTCTGGATCCAACTCCAGACGTCCGACTATCCTCTAGTCATCTGGGAGTGCTTTCGGTCGTCTGGTAAGCTGTCCAGATGTCCGAGATGCGTGAGAGGGCATGCCCCGCGCCTTCCCGAAGCTATCCCTGCACACGTCAGAACGTATCTTCTACATTTAGCTATGCAAATCATAGCGGTGGTGCGGCCTGCATGGCCGTAACCGCAAGAGGGTCGTACCTTCGCGGAACACTGCTTTCAGACGTCCGGTGTCGTCACCAGACATCCAATACATCGTCTGGACGGCACGTCAGACGTCTGATTCTGTGAAAATCCCAGAACCAGAACTACCTTCTGCTCGTCCTTGCCGCGCGCAGCCGCGACCTCTCCTCCTCGCCTGTAGCTCCGACTGCAGCAAGTGTCAGGGAAGTCTCCCCGACGCGCTCCTCCTTCTCGCACACGCCACTCCGGCCGTGCGTCCTCCGGTGAGCTCCCACAAGCTCGCGAGCTCAAGCTCTTCCTCCTCTCTTCACGCCGCCTCTCCTCCTCGTCGCTCTCTCTCGCGCTCGCCCCTCTCGCTGCAGTGGAGAGGTAGGAGGGAAGGTGGCTATGGTGGAGTAAGGACGAAAGGAAGTGGGGAGAGGGCCTTATATAAGGATGCACTAGGGTTCTGCCGGTGGGGGGGAGAAGAAGAGAGAGAAGAGGGAAAAAGGTAGTCTGCGCGTAGACGCGAAGCTACATACCAATTTTTCAATTTCCAGACGTCTGGGAATGTGTCTAGACGTCTGACCGATAGTCCAGACGTCTTAAAGGACTCAGAACAGAACGGGTCTTTGCAGCCATTGACAGCGAGCTCAGGAGCTTATTTATATTTAGGCGTTTAGGTTATAGGTGGTAACTATACAAATTGAAGTGATAATTAGGATCCTTCGATTGTGAATAGGTGGAGGAGGAGGTGGATCTAAGCTCAGTTACTATTGTCATGGATAGTGACAAGGGCTGTGAAGGTGAAGGTGAATTAGGCGAAATAGTGATCAATTTAATGTTTTAATGGATTAGAAATGATTGTGAGGGTTAAAGGAAGGTGGACAACGAGTTCAAAAGACAAAATCAAAGCCCTAGCAAGCTTAAGGAGCTCGCTGTAGTTGAAGAAGATGATCATTAAACTCTAAAATTATAACTAAACTACCTAACTAACTACCTACCTAGACTATCCTACTCCTACTCCTACTCCCAATCTACTATTACATGGACGAAGGGGTCAACAGGATTCCACTGAAGGCTCATGGCAGACGACGAAATTAGAGGGTTTAAGAAAATCTCCAGCGACGGATGTGAGTGAAGCAGAGGATCTCCTTGGTCGACGCCTGTGTCCAGAGACGCGACTGACCTCAGTGGAGCTCCTCAGCTAATCAGGATGGACGGAGGAAGTCGGAAGATGAAATGGGGAGTTGTCGGAGTTGCAGAGGGAATAGCCTATCGAAGTCGACTGCAGTGAAAAAGAGGGAAGAGAGCCAACTTGAAAGAAATCGAAGGGGTGAGGGGGCATTTATAGTGAATGGCGACGAAGAAGACAGTGGAGTCTGGATGAAGAAGAAGCTTGGGGAGCTTAACCTCCGGCATCGTCTTCGACGACGGTGAGGTTAACTCCCACCAGAAATTAGGATTTTCGAGTAATCCAGACCAATGGATGAAGATGGAGTGGTGAGCGCAAGCTCCAGGAGCTTGGAGAAGGAAGAATGATGTCGGCAGGGCAGTGATCACGCGGTGGAGTCACTCTCCGTCGTCAGCCGTTCAATCGGCTGAAGAAGAAGAAGAAGAGAGGGATAGGGACCTATGTGCAGTGAAACTTAAGGACCTATATGAAGATTAAGGACCCGATTGCAATGAATAGTAAGGACCTAAATGTAAACCCAGATTTTAAAGGTTTATTTTAACTTAGATATTTTTCAACTTTTTATATATATTAGTAAATATGGTAACTATTATGTTTAGACCTTGAATTTACATTTTTGACCTTTTTAGGTTAATTTATTAAATTAAGTAAAATTACTTTAGTTATTACATACTTATGTATACATTATGTTTAAGTTACTTAACTTATTAATTAAGGAAATGATTGATAAGATTTCGAGTCCAATTATTAATTAAATTGTTAATAATATTAATTGAATGATAAAATATCATTTTAAACTTATTTTAAGGTCCTTTACTAAATATCCCTTATTCTATAATTAACTCTTATATATTCATATCCTTAGCTAATTAACTAGGAAGACTAGTTAATTAGGGGTAATTAGAGATCATGATGAGTCTCTCAACACTGACGTCTTGAGCTGAAAGGCGCCTGCTCACTTGGCTTGTTTACAGGCACAAAGTTGGAGACTCGTGGAGGAGGTGAGCAGTTGGCGACCCCAGGAATCATAGGGGTACTGTGGGGCAGTGACAGTGGCGAGGCAGACACGACCAGAGCTAATAGATCGTATCGTGACTAGACAGATGGTGGATCCATATCCACAGACAATGCGAGATCGGGTATTGACAGAGAGCCCAGGAGAGTTCTCATTCATTGACGGGGTTCTACATATATGGGGACGCTTGTGCATTCCTAAAGACGAGGAGCTGTTGAGAGAGCTCCTAACTGAGGCACACGGATCCTGATTCACCATACATCCCGGGAACACGAAGATGTACCATGACCTATGACGTGATTTCTGGTGGAGGGCATGAAGCGAGATGTTGGTCGTTTTGTTTAGCAGTGTCTGATATGTCAGCAGGTGAAGGCTGAGCATTGGAGACCTGCAGGGTCATTACAGCCACTTCCCATGCTAGATTGGAACTAGGAGAGTATCACTATGGACCTGGTAGTAGGATTACCCGTGACACAGCGAAGACACGGCGCAGTCTAGGTGATAGTGGATAGAATGACGAAGACGTCATGGTTTCTGCTAATCCGAGTCACATTCGGACTAACACAGTTGGCGAAACGCTACATTCGAGACGTTGTACGCCTTCACAAGGTCCCTCGTGAGATTATTTCAGACAGGGACACTCGTTTCACTTCCCAGTTTTGGGTAGAGTTTCAACAAGCATTGTGGACTTGTCTAAAGTTCAGTACGGCCTATCACCCCTAAATCGACGGACAGTCGGAGCGCACCATTCAGACCCTTGATAACCATCTACGCGCTTGCGTATTAGCTTGGAGAGACTCCTAGGAGGAGCATCTGCCCCTGGCAGAGTTTGCATGCAACAACAGCTACCACTCGAGCATCGGCATGGCACCGTATGAGGCTCTGTACGGGAGAAGGTGTACTTCTCCCTTGAGTTGGGTTGAGGTGGGGACCAAATGGGAGGTTGGTCCCATGTTGATACACTAGAGTCAGGAGGTGATCGAGCAGATCCATCAATGACTCTGTACTATCAAGAACAGGCAGAAAAGCTACGTTGACCTAAAGTGTAGAGAGGTACAGTTTGAGGTTGGGGATCACGTTTTCCTCCGTGTTTCGCCCATGAAGGGCTTACGGCGGTTTAGGGTGAGAGGGAAGCTTGCACCGAGATTTGTGGAGCCTTTTGAGGTCTCGGAGCGGGTAGGACTTGTCGCTTACCGGCTTGCCTTTCCTCCTCAACTCTCTAGATTGCACGACGTGTTCCATGTGTCCAATCTCAGAAAATACATCGCCGATCCCAGCCATGTTCTGAGCCACGAGAGCATCAAAGTGGGAGGTGACTTGACCTATCTTGAGAGGCCTATGCAGATAATGGACTGAGTCGTTTGGAGACTGAGACGAAAGGAGATACCCCTGGTGAAGGTTTTGTGGAGAAGCTAGTAGTATGAGAAGGCCACTTGGGAGCCTGAGTGATAGTCGTTCGACGGGTTTCGCAACGAGATCGAGATCGTGTTTTAAAAATATATTCGTTGTAGTATCACCGCGAAAACAATTATCAAAGATTTTTTTATTATTCGAAATTTTAAAACTTCCGAGGTCGAACTCAGGGAGCAAATTGGTATTTAGAAGCCAAAAATCACAAAACTTGAAAGATAAAGTTTCGTAATAATGTACTGTATATAAAGGCTAGAGAGTAAAAACATAAAAAGAAATAAATTCTTTTTCTTTTCTTCCTTCTCCTCTCTTTCCTTTTTCTTTGCTTGCTCTCTTCTCTTCTTTCTTTGTCTTTCCTATCTTCAGAAGTCTGATTCTACGAATTAGACGCCTTAAGTGGTGATCTGCTACAGTGCTTCTTCAGGCTTCTTCTTCTTCTTCCTTCTCTGTTGCAGTTCCTTCCTCTTTGCGGCAGCTCCTTCCTTCTCTTTGCTTCTTTTCCTCTTTGGCTTCTTCTTTTCTTCTTGAGCTGCTATGCCTCCTCCTTCCTTGGCTTCTGCAGACCTTCTCCTTCAGCTGCCCTTCTTCTTTGGCTCCTCTCTCTCTGCAGGTTTCTTCATCTGCGGCTAGGTCTTCAGCTTCTTCTTCCTTCAGCTGCTCCTCTTCTTCTTCTTTGGCTCCTTCCTCTACTTTCTTCTTCTTCTTTTTGCGTCTAAGTCCCTTCCTTCAGCTGCTCTCTACTGCGCCTCCTCTTCTTCAGCAGCTCCTTCTTCTTTCCCGCAGCTGCTTCCTCTTCCTCCTTTTTCCCTGCACAGCACGGAGAAGCAAAACCTACCCCCTGGCCTCCCTGCGTCTCTCTCTCTCTCTATTTCTCTCTCTACTCTCTCAGAGCCAGCCGGGTAATCGGGTCGGGTTATGTGCGCTCGGGTCCAGGCGCACCAGCTTGGGTGGTGCGCGAGGAGTGCAGGGTAAACGGGTCAACCAGGTCCGCGTAGGTGTGGTTGCGGACGAGGCAGGTGGAGTGGGAGAGGGACCTCACCCCGTGTTACTTGAGGTGATAAGATAAGAACACTTTTTCAATTTATTTCACCTCACCTTCTTGTCAGCTTCCGAGGTGGGAGTAAACGTCCCACCTTCTTCTCACGCGTGTGTGAGGGTCCTCGAAGCCAATCGAAGGCCTGGGTGTGTGCGCACCTCAAGTCTGCACCTCCTGGTACTCAGGCCTAGAGCTGACGAAGCCTGGAGCTGCAGCAAGCTTGCTTCAAGCTTCCTCGGCAATGGCGGAGATGGCTCGAACTTGAAAACACAAGATTGGCCTCGCGGCCACATTAGAATGTTCAGTGAGGGTTGCTGGACCACAGTGAAGGTGCTGGGGGTGTTGGCGTGGCTCGATATTGCCTATGCGTGCGTGGCTAGGGCACACTGTGTGCGTGCAGGTGGGTGTGTTTGGGGGAAGATTGTGGGATGTGTGGTGGTCGATGGAGAGGGGGGAAATGATCAGTGGAAGGTGGTGGAGATTAGGGACCGGTCGGTGAGGAGGGAGGTGGTCTGTGGTGGTGGAGCAAACTCGCCGGAATGGTGGCCGGAGGTGAAGGGGATGATGGTGGTTGGCGTGTGGCAGTAGTCGATTTAGGAAATTAATATAGGGAAAATGAAGAGGGGAGAAAGGGGTACTTATCTAGGGTGTTCAGAGCGAAGGGGGGAGGCGGAGGACGAGCGGTGGGTGTCTGCCGTCGCCAGAGACGAAGACCCTGTGGGGAAGAAGCGGTGACGAGGAAGAGAGGCGGAGGGCACATGTTGGTACGGTGCGGTGCGGAGGAGCACGGCGGAGATGGCTCTGCCACTGGTACTGTGATAGAGCGACGAGAAGAGGAAGGGATAGTCGCTAGAAGCCGCGGGCAGTTGGCCAGAGTGAGGAGGAGATGAGATTGGGGGGTAATCTTCGGCCAAATCAGGCTTGAAGAAAGCGGCGGAGTCTGGGCTTCCTTAAATAGGCAAGGGTAGAGGGAGGAGTCGCGAGCAGATGGTGGGAAAACCACGCCGGAGGTAAGGCCGGAGGGAGACCCATACCTCTCGAGTGTTCGCATGAGAGGTATGGGGCATTTCAAGGCATGGGGAGCTGCCCATGCGGTAGTGGGCTTCGCAGGGAGCTCCCCATTCAAATCTGGGGGCGGCTCTCCATGAAATCAAGGTGAAAACCTCCGCGCAAAGTCGCTGGAGGTAAGGTCCCTTCTGCAATTGTAGTGGGACTGAAATGAAGAAAGAGATGAGAAAACTGTGGGGGTAATTGCAAGGGTTTTCAAAAGTTAAGGGCCAAAAAGTAACTGGGTGGACCAAATTGCAAAGTAGGTCAAGATGACCTTCTCTTAGGTCCAAATTTTGATGTAAACCTAATTTGGACCTAAGGAATCCAATGGTGAAGTTGAATTTTAGTTTTAACCACGTTTGACTGGATATTTTGCATAAAAACCTAAATTAGGTCAAATATTGGGTATGGACCCAAATCTAGGTTAACATAGGTTTTAAAGGCCAAATTGAAGGTTCTAAACCCTATGAGATATTTTTACATGAATTTTATAGGATTTAGTTAATTTTTATCTTTCCTGAAACCTTGTGAATTTAAGTGGTCTGTTTTAGGGTTACAGAATGTCATTTAATTCCTAGATTTCACCATAACCCTTTTCTGACTGAACCATCCCACTTTTTCTCTTATTTAGTCCAATTGACCTATGTCTAGACCCTTAGAAATCTCGTTGATGCACTGCAATGGTAAAATTACAGTTTTACCCCTTGTTTCATGTTCTCTTTTTAGATTCGTAATCCCTGAATTAGACCTTCATTTAGGTTTTGTAGGAGCTTTTGTTCATTTTATTAAATCAAAGTAAACTAGTTAGGGTTCATGATGAGGTTCTCATCACTGATGCGGTGATGCGAGCACAGTACCCAGAGCTTTTTGAGGGTACGTCGCTTCTAACCTACTTTGATCCTCCTTAAGTTTGTTATGCACATTATTTTATTTCTGCACCTTAGTCAGCTCAAGTTTCGAGGTTGAAACTTCCCTTAAGTTTGTTATGTTGAAATTATTGGTGATAGAGCATGTGTTATTTAACATTTGCACTTGAACTCTTAGATTTCAGTTTAATTGAAAATGGAGACGTGTTTAGATGGAGTTCGAGCTCGCATCCATGACGGATTGGAGGAGCTTGACGGAGATTAGAGGAGCTTCGTGAGGAGCGATAGCCTGAAGAAGCATGAAGACAAGAATAGGATAGATTTCCTTTTATCTTGTTCTATGTAATTTTGTTTCTTTGTTTTGCTCTTTATTTCTTTCTTGGATCTTATGTTAAAGAGCCTCAAAGAACCTTTCAATTAGTTCTAGGAACACCTGCACAACCTTAGGATACTTAGGTTTTTTGTAGAGAACTTAGAAAACCAAAATAAGGTTCCGGCAGCCTAATCAGACGTCTAATATGAAAATCAGACATCTGATAGCGACTCTTAAGACGTCTGACTGTTGACTCAGACGTCCAATAAATTAGGCTGGACTTTGTAGCCTCTGTCTGATGAAATAAGACGTCCAGACCTTAGTCCAGACTTCTTAGAAGACGTTTGATGTTTATGCCAGACATCCAATTAGAGGAATGTTGGCTTCCTATATAGACGTTGAGGAAAATGACTGTTAGGCTTATATCAGACATCTGTAGAGGACCCCAGACGTCTGATATGTGACCATTTAGCCTCGGCTGACCCAAAATATCCTTTGCCAGATTTCTTAGTAGTTAACCTATCTTGGGAATCCATTTCTGTAGTACAATGGGTTTTCAAACATCCAGACCAAGGGCCAGACGTCTTGTATGTCGTCAGATGGCCATACACTAGAACCCTGTTTACGTCTGAACCAAGTCAGGAAGGAAACCTGCCTAGAATCAGACGTCTGACTTAGTTCCCAAACGTCTTAAACAGGTTTTCCAGACGTCTGATACCCGGACCAGACGTCTGATGACCCTGTCAGAATCATGATTGATTCTGATTACGGACTATTTTGCCTTGGGTTCAACCCCAACGGCTATGGAAGCTTTCTAATGGCATCCAAAGCCTTCCTAGTCCCTCTATAAATAGAGGAGGACCCTTGCCTTGAAAAGATACAACAAGACACACCTTGAATAGCATTTCCACATCTTTGTGTCCAAGTGAGGAAGAAGATAAGCCTGTTTAGATGTCTGATTTTGGGCGGGTCTCTTCCTGACTTGGATCAGATCTAAACAGGGTTTTTGTGCAAGTCCATCAGACGACATATAGGACGTCTGGCACTATATCTGGACGTCTGGAAACCTACTTTTACTGTGGGAATGGATTTTCCAAACGTTGCAACGGCTATAAAATCTCTGAGAAGAGATTTTGGGTCAGCCGAGGCAAAATGGTCAATTATCAGACGTCTGGACAGTCCTATGGACGTCTGATAAGGCTCTAACGGTCATATTCTTGAGTGTTTGCTGAGCTAGCCAACGGTTCACTAATTGGACGTCTGGAAAAATCATCAGACGTCTCCTAAGACGTCTGGTCTAAGGTCTGGACCTCTGATTTCATCAGACAGAAGTAACTATGTCCAGCCTAATAGTTATCAGACGTCTGAAGCAACAGTCAGACGTCTTAAAATACTTTATTAGACGTCTGATTTTGGAATTAGATGTCTGGAAACTCTGTTTGAACCCTATATTGGTTTTCTAAGTTCTTTACAGAAAAGCTAAGTATCCTAGGGTTGTGCGGGTGTTCCTAGGACTACTGTTAGGGTACTTTGAGGCTCTTTAACAGAAATCTAAGTAACAAAAATAAAGAGCAACAAAAGAAACGAAAAATACAATGAGTATAAGAGAAGGAAATCTATCCTATTCTTCATCTCCTTCCTTCTTCAATATATCGCTCCTTGCGAATCTCTTCTGCTCTCCATCAAGCTCCTCCAATCCGTCCTGGATGCGAGCTCGAACTCCGTCTAATCACGTATCCATTTGCGATTGACCTGAAATCTAGGACTCAAAGTGCAAATGTTAAATGACACGTGTTTTGTTATCATCAAAACAAATGATCGTGGTGCTCTAGCACCAACAAAATCTACCACCGAAGCAGAAAGATCCGGGCACACCGCTTATTTCTTGTAGCATCCAAGGCTGCAATTTTAACTGTGCTCTACTTGATCTAGGATCTTCCATCAATCTTATATCAACTATCATGCTCGAAAAATTTGCCTTAGGAAATCTGAAACCCACCCCTATCACGTTACAGTTGGCAGATCGTTCTGTCAAAATGCCAAAGGGTGTGGTGGAAGACGTGGTGGTTAGGGTCAACAGTCTCTGTTTTCCTGTTGACTTTCTTATTTTAGATATGGAAGTTCCTAGCTCACTTTCTGATTGTCCAATCATCCTTGGCCGACCTTTCTTGGCCACAACCCGCACCCATATCGACTGCGAGTCGGGCTGTATTGAGATTGCCATTGGATCTGAGAAGCTCAAACTTAACATCTTCAAGGCAGCCAAGAACTTTGATTGCGATTGCATCGAGGATGACACGTCTAACGAGAACATGGCTGTCAGCACGTGTATTGGACTTATTGGGACCTGTTCTGACTGCTGCGGATTGCCTTTAAACATTGACGATTGCTTAACCGACACATATTGTGACGTTCCCCCATCCCTCCCTATTCCAGTACCTCCTCCTGACCAGACTTCTGACGAGGTTTTCTCCGCTTCCCATACCTCATGGTCTGAGTCATATTCAGGCTACTCACCGCGTATGATTGCACAACAAAAATACACCAATAAATATACCATCATGTGTTATTTCCTAGCACTACCATTGCATATTAGGTAGCCATAGTTGCATTTGTAAAAATTGACACATGCATGCATTTATTTGAGAGGGGAGGAAAGTGAATAATTGGCCTTGTAATTAACGTCTTGATCAAGTGCTGCCTCGCAATTTCACCATCTTCATTTTTTATTTGGCTTTGAACTGATTCTCCGTGCGGCTCAGGGCATGGCTTGCTCTTCTTCGCGCCATTCTCTGCCAACGCATGCCCTGCCAGCGGCATGGCCAGGCATGCACACCCAGGGCATGGCAGTGCATGCTTCCTTCTTCTTTAAAAAGCCCTCCCCTCTTCCTTGCGAAGGCAGCCTGGTCCAGACACACCCGCAGACCCTTCCTCCAAGCCATCTTCCTCCCCCTCTCCCCTCCATACGTAGCAACTCTTCCCACTGAAGAGATACGCTGCGGGCAGGAGCAAGCTCACAGTGGTCCACGACCACCACTATGAGTCCCACCACCGCCCAGCTCATCCAAGAGCAGGTGGGCGTGGTGGATTCCACTCTTTGTTTCCATCGCTCAGCCCTTCACGCCATTACCGCAGCTCCAAGCTTCAGAGCTCAGCAGCACGGCACCAGCAGCCTCCATGCAGCGCGCAAGCCCCCGCGCTCAAGCCAGCAATTGGCGCAAGCTCCTTCCGCTCGCGCAGGCTCGCTCCAGCACGCCCGCGCACGCAGAACCGGCCGCAACAGATTGTCTAAGCCACATAGGCACTGTAGCTACTGTTCACGCATTTCTGCGCGGCACTGTAGCTACAGTGCGGTGACCGGAAAGTTTCTCACTTATCCGGTCACCGCGCGCTCTCTCTCCGCACCGCAACCGCCTCCAGCCCATAGCGCACACCTGCGCCCGCGTATGCTCACGCCCGCCCGCTTCCGCTCCAGCGCCTGCACCTGTCTGCCCCACTCCCGCTCTAGCCCACAGCGCGCTGCGTTGCGCTCTCCCTCACGCCTGCTCCCTCCAGCTTGCGTGTGCACCCTTGCGTGCCTGCTCCTGTGCGCGCCTGCACGTGCATGCGCTTGTGCCTGGGCCATCAGATGTCGGCTGCCTCCACCAGACGCCTTAAACGCCTGCGCTCTCTCTCACAGCCACTCCCTCACTCTCCAGCAGACACACACACATACACACACCACACTTGTACACGCTCACGTGTACACACACACACACCACTGGTACACGCCTATATATATACTTATATATATATACATATATATATATTTATATATATATATATACATATTAGTACCTATACAACTATATATAAGTATATATACATACATACATACATAAATATATATATATATATATATATATATATATATATATATATATATATATATAGATACTTATACTAATATATCCATATACATATATACATATATACATATATCTATATACATTTATTACTATATATATATATATCTATATAGTTATATATATATACATATATATCTAGTTATAAATACATATATATACCTATATATATATTTACATATCTATATATATATATACATACACATAACTACCTATACATCTGTATAATTACAAGCCAATCTATACATATATATAAATATTTACATTCATATCCCCTACCACGCGTTATATCGCGGGAAAATCTGCACCAGTTGCTAATATTTCCCGATACCGGCGTAGAGAAGCGCCTCCGCACACACTTTCACACATCCATCCTACACACCACGCGGCACTTCGTCCTGTTGGTTGCGTCTTCTTAAACGTCGATCAACACGACACCGTGCTACACACCATTTCCACCTCCACCCCTACCCCTATATATATAATATATATATATATATATCTATATATATATACTATATTTATTTCCTTACAAGCAACCACTATTTCTCTTTTGTTTCCTGCTATTAAAAAGATAAAAAAAAGTGTAAAAGAGAAAAGATAATCCGTGTCTTGCAGGTATTCGGTCTTGCGAATAGCAAGACCAGTTTTTTGGAACCCTAAATTGGCTCAAAGCCAAGAACAATTTGGCTCAAAGCCAAGGACCTGATTTTGAGGGTGTACCTCAAGGACAAAATTATCAGCAAAAAAATCTTAAATAGAAAAAAAATCAAAAACATAATAAACGCACGGAAGAGATTCGTTGTGGGAAAGGCGTAGAAACTTATTCACCTCTAATTCCCACCTCCCTGAGTTCGACCCTGGGCCTAAAAGTGACCAAGATAAAATTAAGTAGGCCAGGTAAAAAAATTTTGTAAAAAGATGGTTAGGCTCAATTTAGGTTAACCACTATACTCACTTAAATGATAATTTCACCATATTAACACAACCTACCCGGGTCCCCACCAGCAGGCCATACCTCCGGTGACTTTGCGCGAAGGATGGCACCGCGCACGCATGGGGAGCCGGCCCCAGATTTGAAAGGGAGACTCCTTGCGTTGTCCCCTGCAGCATGGGCTGGCTCCCATGCCTTGTAGACCACCATACCTCTAGTGCGAACGCTCAAGAGGTATGGGTCTTTTTCCGGTCATACCTTCGGCGAGGTATCCCCATCTCCTCCTCGTGATTCTCTCTTGGCCGACACCTATTTAAGGCACGGCAACCCCTGCCGCTTCCTTCAAGCCCGATTTGGCCAAAGAAATCCCTCAAATTTCGTCTCCTCCTCCTCCGGCCATTCGCCCGCTGGCTCTGGCGACCCTCCTCCTCTCTCGTCGCCCTGCCACCATACCAGTGGCAGGTTACCTCCGCCATCGTTCGCTGCGCCTTGCCGTACCAGCAGTCGCCCTCCAACCCTTCCTCGTCGCTGTCCCTTCCCCTGGGCACCTTCGTCTCTGGCGACGGCAGCACAGCCGCTTGCCACCCCCGCCCCCTCCCCCTTCGTCCAAAGACTCTTAGTTAAGTCCTCTCTCTCTGCTCTTTATTTTTCCCTCATTTATTTCTGTTATTCCGCCTCACTGCTCACACACCACCACCATCTTCTCCATCTCAGCCAACCTCCGGCGAGATGCACCCATCAATCCACACCTCCACACGGCTCGCCACCAACCTCTTCACCTCCGCCATCGACCACTGAACACTTTCCACCCACTCACAGACCGCCACACGCACTCCACGCTTCCACCGAACGAACCCACTCACACGGTCTCAGATAGACCTAGGCACGCACACCTAGGCCGATCTGAGCCACGCCAAGACCCGCCTCACCTTCGCCGTGACATGGCGAAGGTTCTCCTATTGTTTGATAGAGCCGCAAGGCTACTTTTGTGATGCGCAGGTTCGAGCCCTTGTCCGCCATTAACAAGCAAACAAGCTTGCTTGTTCTCCAGCTCCAGGCCATGCACTTCAGGTTTCAGGTTCCCAGGCTGTGCGGATTGAGTGTGTGCACGAGTCCAGCCTGAGAGCAGTCGCTGCGAACCCTTCAGCTACGTCAATCGCGTGAAGACATTCACCTGCAGGTGCCAGCAGAAGCTGGTGGGACATTTAGTCCCACCTCGTGAACGTAAGAGTGCGACGGCTAACATAAATTGAAAAAGGTTTTTATGCTCTTCGCCTCAAGACACACAGGGGTGAGGTCCCTTGCCCTCACCACGCCTCATCCGTGACACTCCCCCACAAACCTAGCACCCGGATCCGACTAACCCTGCCTGTGCACACCTCGCGCACCACCCACGCCGGTGCGCCTGGTCCCAGGCGCATCACCCGACCCGCATACCCGATTAAGGCTCTGGGAGAGCGAACCCTGGAGTGAAATAGAGAGAGTGAGAGAGACGCGGGGAGGGTAGGGGTTAGGTTTTGCCTAACCGAACGCCTGTGCAGGTAACAGAAGAGGAAGAAAAGGAGGAGGAGCGGCGAGGACTTAGCCGCAGGAAGGCATCTGCGGCCAGAAAGAAAGGGAGAAGGACGTGGAGCAGCAGAGGAAGCAGATGAAGAGGAAGACGGCACTGTAGACGCAATGAAGCTGAGGTAGAAGGAGAAAGAAGAAAGAAGAAAGCAAAAAGGTGTGCAGCAGCGAAGAAAGAAGAAGTCCAGAGAAGAAAGAAGAAGAACTCAGAAGAGAAGATGTGCAGCAAAGACAGCAAAGAAGAAGAGAAAAAGAAGAAGCCAAGAAGAATAAGAACCACCACCAGCAGCAGCTGAAAAGAAAAGGAGAGGCACTGTAGCAAGTGGCATTTAAGGCGTCTGACCCTTGGAGTCAAACGTTTGAAAAGAGAAAGAAAGGAAGACAAAAGAAGAAAGAGAGAAGAAAAGAAGAGATTTTTATTTTCCTTTCTTCAATCTTTTGTAAAACAATATATTGTAAATTGTGATTTTTTACGCTTCTAGAATCAAGTTTTGCTCTCTGAGTTCGACCTCGGAGAATTTTTATTTTCGAGTAATAAAATATAATCAAATCGGTCGGTCTCACCCCGACCAGTTTTTGGCGCCGTTGTCGGGGAGCAACGGGCATTCTAGAAGCTACTAAATCACAATTTCTAATTGAATACTGACTTGATCTCTCTTCTGTTATGCAGGCGTAGGAAGGCAAGAAGGAACAAGCAATCGCACAACAACCACACCAAGGGACAGGTAACCTTCTACCCTCTCTCTTAAGCCCCTTAAATTCTAAAGAGGAAAAAGAAAAGAACAATCAATCTAGGGTTACCTGTTTTCTATACATAGTAATTCACAAGAGTTGCCTGCTTTTAAATTTCAACACATTTTATCTACATATCTACTTAAGGTAACTAGGGCTAAAACCTTCTTGCTTGAGCCCTAGTTACCCAATTCTGAGGCAACTAATTAGACCAATTAGAACCAACTTAGGATTCAAAGATAGGTTTTTAGAGACACATCTTCTAATCAAGAACTGAAAATTCCAAAAAGAGGTGTGCCTAAACCATTGCTTGAAAAGGCCTATTAAGAGAAATCCTAAGCAATCCGGCTCTTAATTCACTTGAGCCATAAAAGAAAGGACCTAATAAGCTCTCATAGGAACTAACAGATGAAGTTGATCCCTTGGATCAACCAACCTTTAAATTAGGTCACTTTTTGCACACAAAAGGCTTAAAGTTCAAGTGAAACCCTAAGCACCTTGATCTTAATTAAAAGTGGTAGACTTAAGAGGTTAAGGTCCCCATTCTGGTCTACTTGGAATCTCAGTGACAAGAGAGGTCGGGTGGGGGAAACCCTGTAACACGTGGGGGCGCTCTACCGTGTAGGGGTCTTCGCGGGACTCACTCTCTCCGGCTGCCCAGGTAATTCTCAGGTGGACGACCTTCTGATCAAGGGGTATCATCCGCCCCGAACCTTTATAGTCACCCAACATATTTTGGGTGTCTTGATTGGGTCCAATACATTTTAACCTCGTCCAGTCTATTAGTGCATGTTTGGTAGGAGGTCCTTAAAACCTCCTCTAGAAATCCACTCTCCCCGAGGCCAAGCCTCAGCACCTTTGTCTGTGCAACAACCCCTCCACATAGCCCTTTCCTCTGATTCTAAACCAAGTTCCCCTTCTTCCATCATGACACAACTTGATTCTGATTCTACATCTTGATTCCACTACCTGATCCAAATATGCAGCCTAATTACTTAGGAATACCCTTCAAGAAACCTGAATCACAAAGATCCATGAGAGATAGGATGATTGAGGATGCCCTTGAGTTCTATGAAATTAAATATAAACCCCCAACACCAATAGAAAACATTCAGGTTGATGTCCCAACAACCACAACCTTCATAATAAATTGTGACCAAATTATTTTGATAGAAGACACAAAATATGAATACCCTAGACATGCTCATAATAGGATACATTGAGATAGAAAAATTACAAAAATATGAATACCTTCAATGCATGACAAATCCTGTACTTTGGGAACAACACCAAGATGCTCTTGAAAAACGGGTGGAGATGATGAGATTACTGGAACAAACTATCACCAGAAATACCTGTATATGCCACAAACAGAGGATGAACCATCTTGGAACAGTATTGAGGATCAATCTGGTTTCCCAGACCTCAGGATTGAGGCACAGAATAGTTGTGAATTCCCAACCTAGATAGAAGACAATATTGAATTAGGTTGGGAGATTGCAGGAGAACATAATGTTGAGACAACCCTAGACCATGAATCACCAAGCTTAGAATTCTAAGACTCCTGCAACAATGAGATTAGAACTGAACCTCTTGAGGGTGTTAATCCCGCTCCTTATTCTGATAAGGTGACTCTCAAGGGTTATTCGGACTTAGATTCTAGTAGTTCCACCCACATCCTAAACCTAGAATCTAGATCTGAAACTTATTGGGAAGATTATGAGGCCCTCTATGATGAGAATCAAATTTTCAATAAAGATTATGATTCCGGGCCTCCATTTGATAAATGGCCATCTCCAACCTCCTCAGGAAATCAGAACGATTTTTCGAAAGACATGCCAATTTACGATACAGAAATCGATGAGTTGGACGAGTGGAGTTTCAATCAGGTCTGTCCTAACAGCTTGGAACTTGAGCCTAGAAAGAACACCTTTTTAAGCCCAGACATGACATATAGGCAAGACCCCAGTCAGGCTGCTGATCCACATCATGTGATTTATTCTGCGGTGGAACTCATGATCTTGAATCTCATTCAGAATTTGATTTTTGCAAACTCTCCGACAATTTCGAATCTGATTATGATTTCAGAGAGACTCTGCTTCCTGAACACACTAAGCCCATCTACGACCTCAGCTCATATAATTCATGCTCCAACTACAACTCTGAGATCCTGGGTCCCGAGATCACTAATTTAAGTTCAGGTTCCAATGACATAGAATCACTTCTTTTTGATCCCCAGGAACCAAAACCAGAAAATGCCGAGAGTGATTGTAACCTAGAATTCGAATCTTTTCTCGATTCAGATTTCCGTCATCCTATAGACACTCTTCAGGCATTTGCATTTGATAACTACCCAGAGGACTCTCTACAGGAGACCGCTTGTCATTCATTTCTAGGAGAGCCCTCATACGCTATTCTCATTGAAGCCCCCACACATACAGAACTGATCAAAACCTATTCTCAACCCCGACCCGCAACAGGACTCAATTTCTATTCAAATTCACCTCCCACCGAGCTGATTGCAAACGATTCAATTCCACATCCATATTGGGTTTCGTACATTGATCAGACTGAAGACTATGCTCCATCATTCTCCGATCATCCTTGTAGGGTTTCCGCGACATTCACTGATGATTTTACGGATCCCTACTCTGACCAGGCTGATTCGACTCAGCCAAACCCTGCATTTACACTTCCACATCCGTCCAAGAGTCATAGTATATGGTGGGTCCCACACCTCTTGATCTACATTCATCAACACACCAGATTGATTGGGTTTGGGCTGCATCATCAGCCTACTGATTTGAACAAGCACCTGGTTGGACCAACCAGGCTCTTGATCAAGGTACTTGTTATACAAAACTCCACCAATTTGACCATACCCTCTCCATCCCATTTCCCGGCCGGCTGAAGGCGTCGAATTTAGCACTTAACGGGAGGCAGCCTGTCATTCTTTTTGAAAAATCGAAACCTTTTTCTGACATTTCTTTGCACTTTAGGTTCATTCCTTAGGACAGCCGACTTCACCTTAGATACTCGTATATGAAATTAGAAATTATCCGCAACAGTCACTTCGACCCATCCACTCACCGAATATCTATCCTAATGAATGAACTAAGCTAAATAAAAATCCACCTAATGAATAATGAGGACATTGCAAACCTTAGGCATGGGGGGTATGAAAGTGCAATAAAAAGTCATAACAAGAAAAGGTTTCAACAAAAAAAATTCACATATACAAAAAAAAACTTTGGAGGAGGGAAGAAAGTGCTGGTAAGCTTCACAAAAGGAGGAGGAAAAGAGTAGAATATTAAAAAGGAGCACAAAATAAAAAAAAGAAAAAGGGATAGTCATTAGTAAGAAACTAAGGAATTAACCAAAGTTCTAGACCACTTTAAAGAAAAGCAAAGAGAAAGTGCACAACAAGATTAGTAAGAACGTGAATCTTAGGCATTCTTGTCTAGACTCTTAGTACCCGTTAAGATCTAAATATTCCTCAAGAGGTTGAGGAAAATGAAAAGCTTAAGTATTAGGTCTAAGGCTAAGGGAGTATTAGGCCTCGTTAACTGACCTTCGATTTACGGGACTCGGTAACCTAAGCACCCAAATTAACACACACAGTCTGGTTCAGCAAGCATAAATATCAAAATCACGCAGAAGCATTTCAAATGTTCTGAACATGTCACCTATATTAGGAGCGGCCGATCGACACAAGTTGATTTGGACAAGTTCCCGGCGCGGAGAGGTGGGAAACTCCCCTCGAAGATGCATAACAACATATCATCTCTTTGGTGCTTGTCTCCTAGGATATTTACATATCCTACTGGGGGCAAGTAAGTGTTACGAACACAACCTCAAGACGGGTTTTTAATACGTCTAGGAAGTGGCCCAGACGTCTGGAACCCTTTCCAGACGTTTGGTATTAAATTTTTGCGACATACGGGGTTGCGTCTGCGCGCATGCGCACGCAGACCTGCACCCGCCGCTCTCTTCCCTCTTTTTCCCTCTCTCCTCCTGCAAGGCGTAGCGCTTCTCTCTCTCTCCCCGCGCGGCCTTATAAGGCCCCTCGCCCTCACCCTCATCTCCTCCGCGTCCTTCATCTTCTTCTCCCAGCCGGTGCGAGAGCGCGAGCGAGCAGTGGCAACAGCGGCCGCGGCGAGTGTGCGGGAGGAGGTGTTGCGCGAGGGAGGAGACGCTCGACCGTGAGGGCTCGAGCTTGCTGGGGCAGCTAAAGCCGGCCGGCGGGGGGGAGCAGCAGGCGTGGAGTGTCGCAGAGGGACTGCTGCAGCTCGAGCAGCAGGCGGACGGGGCGTTGCGCGGCAGTGCGTCGCGGGCGGAGAGCGAGTTGAGCTCTGGTTTTGGAAATTTTTCCAGAATCAGACGTCTGGGCTTACGACCAGACGACGGTGAAGACATCTGGAGGACTGTCCAGACGTCCGTCAGGTAAGATATTTTGGTCTTCTTCCTTTTCGCGCGTACGGCCATGCAGCCGTCCGCCGCGCCTTCGTCTGCGACCCGTCGTACTGAGAGCAGGTGTGGGTGCATGCAGGTTATGCTCGGGAGGGAGCGAGGGCTCGCCATCCCACGTGAATCGGACGTCTGGCCGCAGTGCCAGACGACGGGAAGGACTTCCAGACGTCCGGGGTAACCGTCGGACGTCTGGGAACTAAGCCAGACGCCCCCACAGGCTTCTGGACGTCTGAGGGACTACACAGAACGAAGGTGCGCTCTGACCCACATTTTAAGACGTCTGGAAGAGGTTCCAGAAGTCTGATTTTGGGCAGTTTCGTCGTTTTCGACCCGTTTAGGGCCCGTTCGGAGTCCGTTTTCCACGTTTCGAGTTGCGTTCTTTCCAAAATAAAATCCTCTACCCGTTTACAGTAATTATATACCATTTTGAGAAACTCCTTGTGTTTGATCCTTGTGTTAGGACCCCGTTCCATTGCAGTCTTGGGGGTTGCGGAGGCGTGCGGGATTTCCGACCACGCCCCCAGTACTCCAGTTGTAGCTGGTAGAGTGGCTTTTTAATTTACTCAATCAAATTTGTTACAATTGTGGAACAATTAATAGAGTCTAGGGCACTGCATGAACCCTAGGACTGAGAAACTAGATTGAATGATAGATCCTAGGGTATTGCATGAAACCTAGGACTGGAAACTAGATTGAATGATAGATTCTAGGGTACGGCATGAATCCTAGGACTGGAAAACTAGCGATATGTATATAAATATTGCAGTCTTGGAAAGGTGGAAAGGAAATAATAGCTTCCTGTAAATTGATTTAACCGTTGCCTGTTCTGAAGGAATAAATATGATTGAGAACATGGGTTGTATGAACGTAAAACTGGAACGGTGAAACCTAAATGTGCTGAGTTAAAGAGCTGGAACCTTACATGGAATTAGGAGTAGAACTCCGGGAAAGAGAATGGATGGAACTGAGAAAGAAAGACGTGGAAGTGTGTTGTCTCTGGGGTACATGGTACCAACGAGAGCACACATTACCTCTTAGTGTAGAGGGGAGCTTGCCGCCCTCAGGTTGAGACCGGGGTGGGTTTGGCCACTGTACACCGACTTGTTGGCCCTCACGTACGCAGTACCGAGGAGAGCTACTAGTGTAGGGAGAGCACTAGCTACCCCACAGGGCCCGGGGTTCTGCTAGCCTCCTACACCGACTTGTTAGGTCCACTGGGCAAACCAGGGTAGTCCGGCGAGGGTGCGCGGACTATGGAGGGGTTGGACCCTTGTTACTAAGAGGGCTCTGCCCTATACTAGTTCCTTGCTGTGCTTTGGGCACACCTGTTAACTGAAACGACTGACTGCGTGCCTGTGCGGGGTAGCTACCCGTGCGCTTATCGCGCGTGCCGTAGTCACCGTTACGTCTGTCAGCGACCCTGGAGTGGTTGACTGAGGGTAGGATCTCCACGGGGACTCTCCCGGCCAGGAGAGCACCACGTGTTACTTCTACTTTTCGGAAAAGACTGCAATCAAGATCGTTCCCACAAGGAACATTCGAGATCAAGTGAAGGAGCCGAGAAATAAATAAATCGTGAAATAACAGAAAGACGTAAATAAAGGATGCAAATATATAACAGCCACTGTACACTCTACTGCTTCTTTAGTTTTAGTTGCCACTCTACTCAGCGTTTCACTGACATGTTACACTCGTTACTTTTCAGGACCAGGTGTTGAGCAGCCAGGGTCAGCGGCTGCAGAGGACGTTGGGCCGAGTAGGGTCCAGTAGAGTTACTGCAGTTCTTTTTGTACCCCTTTCCACTGTAGTGAGTAGTTCTTGTTTACTCCCTGTACTTCTTTACTTGTAGCTTCATGTTATGTATATAATTGTTGTTCTACTGTTGTGGTGGTATATACTGTAGTAGTTCCTTTTTTTTTTCTTACTATTGTATTTTGTTACTGCTAGATATATTCATGCTGAATGTGGTTTATTTTACTGCTCTTTTGGTTACTTCCTTGTTGGACGACTAGGTCTTGGGATTAGTTGAGCCGGTCCGATTCTCGTGTCTCGTAGGGACTCGGGAATCGGGTCGTTACAAGATGGTATCAGAGCAAGGTCGTCCCGAGAAGTGAATCAACTGACTGGAAAATAACCAATTCACATGTCTATAACTAGAGTAGCCACCACAACATATCTTTTGACATGAGCTCTTAGACGTTTTCGTTAGGTATCGTTCCATATTGACGTGTTTTCGTTTTGTCTCGCGTCTCCTTGCAGGAGATGCCTTGTCGCGGGACTGGTGAGGCGGGCCGCGGGCGCTGCCGAGGATGAGGTCGACGAGGTGGGAGTGCTGCTGTCGACGCCTTGGTGGACCAGCCACTGCTCCCGGGCATTCAGGCCCAGGACCTCGCCCAGCTGATACGGGATATTGTGCGAGAGGAGCTCCACCCACTGCCCCGAGCGCCTCACCCTGGGGCTGCGGAGGGGAAGTCCTCTGTGGGACCACACGACGGACGCGGCGCTGGACTCGAGGGAGGGGATGGGCCGCCACCACCCCTACCTTCCTCCGACACTTCTGTGCACGAGGCACCTTTTCCTGGAGGTGCCCCAGCATCTCCACTGCAGCGCCACTTCGAGCTCTTCGGGCAATTCCGGAAGCTGAAATCCCCCTCCTTCAAGGGGGATGAGGACCCGACCAAGGCAGAGGATTGGCTCGAGCAGCTCGAGAAGATTTTCGACACCCTTCGCCCTCCGGTGGAGTGCCGCGTGGCCTTTGCCACGTACCAGCTGGAGAGTGCAGCACACAGGTGGGGGACAGGAGAGGGACGAGCCGACCTGGGACCAGTTCGTCACCCTCTTCTGAGAGCAGTACTTTCCCCAGACGTGGCAGGACCAAAGGAGGCGGGAGTTCCACACTCTCCGCCAGGGGACGATGATCGTGAGCTCGTACCGCACGCGTTTTCTAGAGCTGTCCCGCTTTGCAGCGACAATGGTAGCCACTGAGGAGGAGCGCCTTTGGAGGTTCACCGAGGGGCTCCAGCCTACGATTCGGGGGTATGTCAAACCCCTGAAGCTGTTTACGTTTTCCAGGGTGGTGGAGGCAGCTATGACCTACGAGGAGACCAACCCGTTAGCGCGAGACACTGACGGCGGGTGGAAGAGGCCCTTCCAGCCAGACTTTTCACCGGGCCGGCGAGAGAGGAGACACGTGGCACCCGCAGGAGAGCCGTCACGTTTTGCTGGGCCATCAGTGGCCTTTGGGGGCCCTCGACAGGGGCCAGTCACCAGCACCGGACCCCCGCCCAGCCGACAGCAGGGACCCACTGTAACGAGCGTGTGGCCCAGACGTCTTTTAAGACATCTGGAAGGTTGTCCAGACGTCTTACCAGACGTCTGGGATAGTTTCCAGACGTCCGGAAATCCGTTATTTTCGACACACGCGAGTCGTCTGCGCGCCTGAGCACGCAGACCGCATATTCGCCCTTCCTCCCTCCTGCGGCTGTAGATTCCCCTGCCGCGAATCCTTCTCTCTCCTCCTCGCGCGGCCTCAAAAGGCCACGCCTCCCCTCCCGTCTCCACCGTCTCCTCCTTCTTCTCCTTTAGCCAGTGAGCGTGAGCATGAGCGCGAGCGCGAGGGCGGCAGCGGTGGCCGCAGTGAGCGCGGAGGAGGTGCGGCGTGCGAGAGCGGAGCTCTGCCGTGAGGGCGAGCTCGCCGGAGCGGCTTGGCCGGCCGGCGGAGGGCGCAGGGGGCGCGGAGCGACGCGGAGAGGGACCTGCTGCGGTCTGAGCAGCAGACGCGCGAGGTGCGACGCGGGCGGCGTCGCGAGCGGAGGCCGGGTCGCGCCCTGATTCTGGAAAAATTTCCAGAATCAGACGTCTGGGTTGATAGGCAGACGGCGAGGACGACGTCTGGTATCTCATACAGACGTCTGAAAGGTGAGTATTCCGCCTTCTTCTTCCTTCCTGTCGACTGACCGTACTGAGGGAGGCAGTTGGCTGTGCGCAGGTTTGCTGATTCGCCATCCTTTGCGAATCAGACGTCTGGAAGTTTTACCAGACGGCGGGAGTGACATCTAGACGTCCTGGGTGACCATCGGACGTCTTGGAGATAGGCCAGACGTCCCCGCAGACTTCTGGACGTCTGGGAAACCACGCTGAACAGGTAATTCTCTGATCCACTGTTTAAGACGTCTGGAAGAAGTTCCAGACGTCTGATTTTGCACAGTATCGTCTTTTTCGACCCGTTTAGGGCCCGTTCGGGCTCCGTTTTTCGCGATTCGAGTTGCGCTCTTTTCAGAATTAATTCCTCTACCCGTCTACAGTAGCTATACACTGTTTTGAGACACTCCTTGTGTTTGATCCTTGTGATAGAACCTCGTTCCGTTGCAGTCTTGGGAGTCGCGGAGGCACGCGGGATTCCCGATCACGCCCCCATTACTCCCGTTGTACCTGGTAGAGTGGCTTAAGTTATTAAAATCTGTTAAAGTATGGAACCTTAACTAGAATCTAGGACATTGCATGAATCCTAGGAATGAGAAATGTATGGAATGATAGCTCCTAGGTGATGCATGAATCCTAGGGCTGGAAAACTAGTATGCTAGATCCTAGGATGTGGCATGAATCCTAGGATGGAAAAACTAGTGGAATGTATAATACTGCAGTCTTGGAAAAATGGAAAGGAATATAAAGCTGCCTGTAAAGTGAATTAATAGCTGCCTGTTATGAATAAGGAAACATGATTGAGATCATGGATTGTGAGAACGTGAAACTGGAAAGTGAAACATATGATGTTCCGAGATAAAGAGCTGGAACCCTACGGGGAATTAGGAGTGGAACTCCTGGAAAGAAAAAGGAATGGAACTGAGATGTAGTTTGTACTGTCTCTTGGGTACGCAGTACCAAGGGAAGTACCTGTACCTGCTTAGTGCAGAGTGGGGCCAGCCACCCCAGGGACCTGGGGTTAGGATTGGCCGCTCTGTACCGACTTGTTGGCCCTCGTGTACGTAGTACCGAGGAGAGCTACTAGTGTTAGGAGAGTACTAGCTACCCCACGGGCCCCGGGGTTCTACTAGCCTCCTTCACCGACTTGTTAGGCCCACTAGGGCAAACTAGGGTAGTCAGGAGAGGGTGCGCGGACTGTGGAGGGGCAAGGCCCCGGTTTGGTTACTGTGGAGGGGTTGGACCCCTGTTACTGAGAGGGCTCTGCCCTGGTTCCGTGCTGTGCTTTGGGTGCACCCGTTAACGGAAACGACTGACCGCGTGCCAGTGCAGGCTAGCTACCTATGCGTTTATCGCGCGTCCCGTAGTCACCGTTACGTCTGTCAGTGACCTTGGGGTGGTTGACTGAGGGTAGGATCATCACGGGGGACTCTCTCGGCCAGGAGAGCACCACGTGCTACTTCTACTTTTGGAAAAGACTGCAATCAAGATCGTTCCCACGAGGACATTCGAGATTAAGTAAAGGATCTGAGAAATAAATGAAATAGTGAGAAAATTGAAAGATGTGAATAAAGGAAGTAATAGAACATAACAGCTACTGTACACTCTACTGTTGTCTTTAGTTAGTTTGCCACTCTACTCAGCGTTTTGCTGACATGTTATACTCGTTACCTTTTTTCAGGACCAGGTGTTGAGCAGCCAGGGTCAGCGGCTGCAGAGGACGCTGGGCCGAGTAGGGTCCAGTAGAGTTTACCACAGTCTTTTGTACCTCTTTAGTTTCTGTTATAGTGAGTAGTTTTGTTTCCTCTGTACTTTCTTTACCTGCAATTCGTGTTATATGATAAATGTTGTTCTACTGTTGTGGTGGTACCTACTGTAGTAGTTTCTTTCCTTACTGCTGTACTTTCTTACTGTTAGTTATATTCATGCTGAATGTGGTTTATTTTACTGTCTTTTGGTTACTTCCTCGTTGGACGACTAGGTCTTGGGATTAGTCGAGTCGGTCCGGTTCTCGTGTCTCGTAGGGACTCGGGAATCGGGTCGTTACACCCACTGAGGGCGGGAGTCGGGTTCCCCTCTGCTACCAGTGTGGCCAGCCGGGCCACATCAGGAGGGACTGCCCGTCTAGGGTAGGAGGTCAGCAGATACTTCCTGCGCCGAGAACTGGAGAGCGCGCAGGAGGCCGCGGTTCCAAGACGCGAGGAGGAGGGCAGCAGTCATGAGGAGGGTACTGGCCAGCACCTACCCGTCCGACGCATAGTGTGGCTGCTTCGTCCGCACCTAGAGCTGAGGGGCGCATCAACGCCCTGACACACCGGGATGCCAGAGCTTCGGGATCGGTGGTGGCAGGTATGGTTTCAGTTTCCGGCAGGCTCGTTTACACACTTTTTGATTCCGGCGCTACGCACTCGTTTGTCGCAGCCAGTTTCGCAGTTAGTTTGGGCCAGGACTATATTCTGTTAGAGAATCCGTTCGTAATCAGAGGTCCGAGTGGTCAGCTGTTTGTAGCTGAGGAGGTGTACACGGGTTGCGAGGTCAGTATCGGGGGACATAGTCTGCCAGCTGACCTGATTATGATACAGATGGAGGACTTTGGCGTAATTCTGGGGATGGACTAGCTGTCCGCTTACCACGCACTGGTGGACTGTTTTGAGAGGAAGATCGTCTTCTCCATACCGGAGTTGCCTTCTTTCGAGTTTCACGGACAGCCAGTGGATGGAGGCTTCAGGTGCATTTCGGCACTTCGGGCGGCGAGACTTTTGAGCCAAGGGTGTGAGGGCTTTGTAGCTTGTGTGGTGGCAGAGCCCAGCTCTATGGGAGACTTCCAGAGCATCCCGGTGGTCAGAGAGTACCCTGACGTGTTCCCAGACGAGTTACCAGGATTACCGCCCGAGCGTGAGATCGAGTTTGAGATCTCACTGGTACCAGGGACTAGCCCCATCTCCACCGCACCAAACAGGATGGCACTGCTTGAGCTACGAGAGCTCAAGTCTCAGTTGCAGGACCTTTTGGAGAAGGGCTTTGTGAGGCCCAGTGCGTCTCCCTGGGGAGCCCCGGTACTGTTTGTGAAAAAGAAGGATGGTACCCTACGCCTTTGTGTGGACTACCGACAGCTGAATAGGGTCACCATCAAGAACAGATATCCGCTGCCGGGGATCGACGACTTGTTTGACCAGTTGCGAGGGGCCACGGTGTTCTCCAAGATCGACTTGAGGTTGGGATATCACCAGTTGAGGATCAGGGAGGCAGACGTCTCCAAGACAGCTTTTCGCAGCCGGTACGGACACTACGAGTTTTTGGTCATGCCGTTTGGGCTGACCAATGCCCCCGCTGCTTTCATGGACCTAATGAACCGGGTGTTTAGACCATACTTGGACCAGTTCGTGGTGGTATTTATTGATGATGTACTCATCTATTCTCGAGATCAGACGCAGCACGGACAGCACTTGCGGATGGTTCTGGACACACTGAGACGATGTAGGCTGTACGCCAAATACAGCAAGTGCGAGTTCTGGTTGAGGGAGGTGACCTTCTTAGGCCATGTGATCTCTGGGGACGGCTTGGCGGTGGACCCAGCCAAGGTCGAGGCAGTGCTCAGGTGGGAGAGACCGCATTCAGTCACCGAGATTCGCAGTTTCCTGGGATTGGCAGGCTACTACAGACGATTCATCAGGGGTTTTTCACAGACTGCGCGTCCTATGACACAGTTGACCCAGAAGGACGTGCCCTTCACTTGGACAGACGCATGTGAGGCGTGTTTTCAGGAGCTGAAGGAGAGGTTTACTTCGGCTCCCGTGCTCACCATCCTTGACAGTAGTGGCGGGTTCGTTGTGTACAAGGATGCCTCCTTGCAGGGGTTAGGAGGTGTGCTCATGCAGAAGGGTCAGGCTGTCGCTTACGCTTTGCGGCAACTAAAGCCCCATGAGCATACCTACCCTACCCACGACCTGGAGCTAGCAGCTGTTGTCTTCGCGCTGAAGACCTGGAGGCACTACTTGTACGGTGAAACCTTTAAGATTTCCACAGATCACAAGAGCCTCAAATACCTTTTTGATTAGAAGGAGCTCAACATGAGACAGAGACGCTGGTTGGAGCTCCTGAAGGACTATGACTGCAGCATTTCCTTCCACTCGGGAAAGGCCAACGTGGTGGCTGACGCCTTGAGCTGGAAGGCGCCCACGCACTTGGCCAGTTTACAGTTACAGAGTTGGAGCCTTTTGGAGGAGGTGGGTAGTTGGCGACCTCTAGAGTTACGGGGGCACTGTGGGGTAGTGACTGTGACACGATAGACTAGGCCAGAGCTGATAGATCGCATCATCACAGGACAGATGGCTGATCCGTACTTGCAGTCCCTACGCGACAGAGTACTGTCAGGAGACCGAGGGGACTTCTCTTTCACAGACCAGGTGCTGCGCCTGAGGGGACGGTTGTGCGTTCCCAGAGATGAGGAGCTGTTGAGAGAGCTCCTGACTGAGGCACACGGTTCCAGATTCACCATACATCCCGGAAACACGAAGATGTACCACGACTTGATACGTGAGTTTTGGTGGAGGGGATGAAGCGAGATGTGGGTGAATTCGTGCAGCAATGCTTAGTGTGCCAGCAGGTGAAAGTCGAGCATTAGAGGCCTGCAGGGCCGCTACAGCCGCTTCCAGTGCCAGATTGGAAGTGGGAGAGCATCACCATGGACTTGGTGGTGGGCTTACCTGTTACCCAGCGAGGACACAACGCAATCTGGGTGATTGTGGATAGACTGACGAAGACGGCATGATTCTTGCCGATCCGAGTCACTTCGGGACCAGCACAGTTAGCAGAGAGGTATATCCGCGACGTGGTACGACTACACGGAGTTTCGCGGAAGATCGTATCCGACCAGGATACCCGCTTTACGTCCCAGTTTTGGACTGAGTTTCAGCAGGCCCTGGGGACGCGGTTGATATTTAGTACAGCTTACCACCCCCAGACGGACGGACAGTCTGAGCACACGATACAGACACTTGAGGACCTTTTGTGTGCCTGTGTACTGGACTGGAGGGGCTCTTGGGAGGAGCACCTGCCCCTGGCGGAGTTTTCATACAACAACAGCTATCACTCGAGCATCGGCATGGCTCCTTACGAGGCTCCGTACGGACGGAGGTGTATGGCACCCTTGAGTTGGGTTGAGGTGGGGACCAAGTGGGAGGTTGGCCCCAGGTTGATCCGGCAGAGTCAGGAGGTAGTCGAACAGATCCATAGGCGACTCCGCACTGTCAGGAGCAGGCAGAAGAGCTACGCGGATCGAAGACGCAGAGAGGTGCGGTTTGAGGTTGGGGACCACGTCTTCCTTCGTGTTTCGCCCATGAAGGGCCTGCAGTGGTTTGGGGTGAGAGGGAAGCTCGCGCCGAGGTTCGTGGGGCCCTTTGAGGTCCTGGAGTGGGTTGGACCCGTTGCTTACAGACTTGCCCTCCCCCCTCAGCTTTCGGGTGTGCACGACGTGTTCCACTTGTCCAACCTCAGGAAATACGTAGCCGATCCCAGTCATGTACTGAGTCACGAGAGCGTCGAGGTGGGCGATGACCTGACCTACCCCGAGCGGCAAGTGCAGATTCTTGACCGAGCCGTCCACAGCTTGAGACGAAAGCAAGTACCCCTGGTGAAGGTTTTGTGGAGGAGCCAACGGTACGAGGAGGCTACCTGGGAGCCTGAGGCGGCAATGTGGGAGCGGTACCCGGAGCTCTTCGCGGGTACGTCTTTTCGGACCGGCTTCGGTCCTCTTTGAGTTTGTTATGTTTTTATATGTCGTTCTTTCCCGCACCCTAGTTAGCGCAAGTTTCGGGGACGAAACTTCCTTTGAGTTTGTTATATTGTTACGAACGCGGCCTCAAGATGGGTTTTTAAAACGTCTGGGAAGTGGCCCAGACGTCTGAGCAGATGTCTGGAACCCTTTCCAGACGTCTGGTATTAAATTTTTGCGACGTACGGGGTTGCGTCTACGCGCATGCGCGCGCAGACCTGCACCCGCAGACCTCTCTTCTCTCTCTCTCCCCGCGCGGCCTTATAAGGCCCCTCGCCCTCTCCCTCACCCTCATCTCCTCCGCGTCCTTCATCTTCTTCTCCCAGCCAGCGCGAGAGTGCGAGCGAGCGAGTGGCGGCAGCAGTGGCCGCGGCGAGTGTGCGGGAGGAGGTGTTGCGCAAGGGAGGAGACGCTCGACCGTGAGGGCTCGAGCTTGCCGGGGCAGCTAGATCCGGCCGGCGGGGGGGAGCAGTAGTCGTGGAGTGTCGCAGAATGACTGCTGCAGCTCGAGTAGCAGGTGGATGGGGCGCGGCGCGGCCGTGCGTCGCGAGTGGAGAGCGAGTTGAGCTCTGGATCTGGAAATTTTTCCAGAATCAGACATCTGGGTTTACGACCAGACGACGGTGAAAACGTCTGGAGGACTGTCCAGACGTCCGTCAGGTAAGATATTTCGGTCTTCTTCCTTTTCGCGCATACGGCCATGCAGCCGTCCGCCGCGCCTTCGTCTGCGACCCGTCGTACTGAGAGCAGGTATGGGTGCGTGCAGGTTCTGCTCGGGAGGGCGCGAGGGCTAGCCATCCCACATGAATCGGACGTCTGGCTGCAGTGCCAGACGACGGGAAGGACTTCCAGACGTCTGGGGTAACCATCGGACGTCTGGGAACTAAGCCAGACGCCCCCACAGGCTTCTGGACGTCTGAGGGACTACACAGAACGAAGGTGCGCTCTGACCCACATTTTAAGACGTCTGGAAGAGGTTCCAGACGTCTGATTTTGGGTAGTTTCATCGTTTTCGACCCATTTAGGGCCCGTTCGGAGTCTGTTTTCCGCGTTTCGAGTTGCATTCTTTCCAGAATAAAATCCTATACCCGTTTACAATAATTATATACCATTCTGAGAAACTCCTTGTGTTTGATCCTTGTGTTAGGACCTCATTCCATTGCAATCTTGGGGGTTGCAGAGGCGCGTGGGATTTTCGACCACGCCCCCAGTACTCCCGTTGTAGCTGGTAGAGTGGCTTTTAATTTACTGAATCAAATTTGTTACAATTGTGGAACAATTAATAGAGTCTAGGGCACTGCATGAACCCTAGGACTGAGAAACTAGATTGAATGATAGATCCTAGGGTATTGCATGAAACCTAGGACTGGAAACTAGATTGAATGATAGATCCTAGGGTACGGCATGAATCCTAGGACTGGAAAACTAGCGATATGTATATAAATATTGCAGTCTTGGAAAGGTGGAAAGGAAATAATAGCTTCCTGTAAATTGATTTAACCGTTGCCTGTTATGAAGGAATAAATATGATTGAGAACATGGGTTGTATGAACGTAAAACTGGAACGGTGAAACCTAAATGTGCTGAGTTAAAGAGCTGGAACCCTACGTGGAATTAGGAGTAGAACTCCGGGAAAGAGAATGGATGGAACTGAGAAAGAAAGACGTGGAAGTGTGTTGTCTCTGGGGTACATGGTACCAACGAGAGCACACATTAACTCTTAGTGTAGAGGGGAGCTTGCCGCCCTCAGGTTGAGACCGGGGTGGGTTTGGCCACTGTACACCGACTTGCTGGCCCTCGCGTACGCAGTACCGAGGAGAGCTACTAGTGTAGGGAGAGCACTAGCTACCCCACGGGCCCCGGGGTTCTGCTAGCCTCCTACACCGACTTGTTAGGCCCACTGGGCAAACCAGGGTAGTCAGGCGAGGGTACGCGGACTGTGGAGGGGTTGGACCCCTGTTACTGAGAGGGCTCTGCCCTATACTGGTTCCGTGCTGTGCTTTGGGAGCACCCGTTAACGGAAACGACTGACCACGTGCCAGTGCGGGGTAACTACCCGTGCGCTTATCACGCGTGCCGTAGTCACCGTTACGTCTGTCAGCGACCCTGGGGTGGTTGACTGAGGGTAGGATCACCACGGGGACTCTTCCGGCCAGGAGAGAACCACGTGTTACTTCTACTTTTCGGAAAAGACTGCAATCAAGATCGTTCCCACGAGGAACATTCGAGATCAAGTGAAGGATCTGAGAAATAAATAAATCGTGAAATAACAGAAAGACGCAAATAAAGGATGTAAATATATAACAGCCACTGTACACTCTACTGCTTCTTTAGTTTTAGTTGCCACTCTACTCAGCGTTTCGCTGACATGTTACACTCGTTACTTTTCAGGACCAGGTGTTGAGCAGCCAGGGTTAGTGGCTGCAGAGGACGTTGGGCCGAGTAGGGTCCAGTAGAGTTACCGTAGTTCTTTTTGTACCCCTTTCCACTGTAGTGAGTAGTTCTTGTTTACTCCCTATACTTCTTTACCTGTAGTTTCATGTTATGTATATAATTGTTGTTTTACTGTTGTGGTGGTATATACTGTAGTAGTTCCTTTTTTTTTCTTACTGTTGTATTTTGTTACTGCTAGATATATTCATGCTGAATGTGGTTTATTTTACTGCTCTTTTGGTTACTTCCTCGTTGGATGACTAGGTCTTGGGATTAGTCGAGTCAGTCTGATTCTCGTGTCTCGTAGGGACTCGGGAATCGGGTTGTTACAGTAAGCACTATGCTGGTTCAAACTCCATGGATGGCATTATCACGACGTGTCAATTACGAGGGTCTGAATTCAACCACGGAACACCATGGACGGGATTATCTCAAAATCTCAAAAGCCAGGGTTCTGGGGGTTACCATGGGCGGTGCTATTTTGAAGCATCGATTGCCAAGGACCTTTGAGGATTGATGATGGGGACGAGGAATCCAATACAGACTGTGTTGTGAAGCCACTCCTAAGCTAGAATTAAAAAGAGAGGGAAAACTTTCCAAACAAATAAACCCTCTGTCTCTCTCTTACAAAACGCACTGCAAACTGAGTCAAGGCTAAAAATGCCTCAAGCACGAGTACTTTAATAACAGAGTCCAATAAACTTTAGGATAGTTCCTGTGGGCCTTGAAAACCTTTGCTAAAGACCGAGACTAAAGCTAGACAGATCTGGATCTTGGTTGGTACTAGAGTACCTTTTAGGCCCATGGTTAGCATTTTGACCTAATCAAGGAGACAAGAGAAAAAAGCACTTATCAAATTTGATGAAAGGAATTCATGGTCTAGAATAGAGGTTAAAACCATAAATTTTTGTTAAGGGACTAGCAAAAGCTAGGCATGGGGGTATGATGAGAACCTCATCATTAATCCTAACTAGCACATTTTGACCTAATAAACTGAACAAAAGCTCCTACAAAACCTAAGGGAAGGCTTAAATCTGGGAATTACAAATCTGAGAATAAAATAATACACAAGGGGTAAAACTGTAATTTTACCATTGCAGTACATAAACAGGATTTCTAAGGGTCTAGATATAGGTCAAATGGGCTTAATAAGAGAAAAAGTGGGATGATTTGATCAAGAAAGGGTTATGACAAAATCTGGGGATTAAATGACATTCTGTAACCCTAAAACAAATCCACTTTAATTCACAAAGTTTCAAGTAAGATAAAAATCAATTAAACCATCTAAAATTCATGAAAAAAATATTCCCTAGGGTTTTGGACCTTCAATTTGGCCATAGGGACATATCTTGACCTAGATTGGGAGCCATACCCAATTTTTGACCTAATTTAGGTTTTTATGCAAAATATTCAGTCAAACATGGTCAAACCTAAAATCCAACCTCACCATTGGATTTCTTAGGTCCAAATTAGGTTTATACCAAAATTTGGACCTAAGGAAATGTCGCCTTGACCCATTTTACAAAATGATCCTCATCAATTACTTTTTTACCCTTAGCTTTTGAAGCCTTGTAGGGACCCCCTAACTTCCCGTCTTATTCTTCAAAGAGGTCCCTCTGCCACCCGCCTGCGCAGGCCATACCTCCGGCAACTTTGCGCGGAGGATGGCACCACGCATGCATTGAAAGGGAGACTCCTTATGTTGTCCCCTGCAGCATGAGCCGGCTCGCATGCCCTGTCAGCTACCATACCTTTCGTGTGAACGCTCGAGAGGTATGAGTTTTTTTCCGGCCATACTTTCAGTGGGTTATCCTCGTCTCCTCCTCGCAATTCTCTCTTGGCCGACACCTATTTAAGGCACGACAACCCCTGCCGCTTCCTTCAAGCTTGATTTGGCCGAAGAAATCCCTCAATTTTCGTCTCCTCCTCCTCCGGCCATTCGCACGTAGGCTCTGGTGACCCTCCTCCTTTCTCGTAACCCTGCCACCATACCAGTGGCAGGGTTACCTCCGCCGTTGTCTGCCGCACCTTACCGTACCAGCAGGCGCCCTCCTACCCCTCCTTGTCGCCATCCCTTCCCCTGGGCACCATCTCTGGCGACGGTAACACAGCCGCTTGCCACCTCTGCCCCCTCCCCCTTCGTCCAAAGACTCTTAGTTAAGTCCTCTCTCTCTGCTCTTTATTTTTCCCTCATTTATTTTTGTTATTTCGCCTCATTGCTCACACACCACCGCCATCTTCTCCATCTCCGGCCAACCTCCGGTGAGACGCATCCATCAATCCACACCTCCACACGGCTCGCCACCAACCTCTTCACCTTCGCCATCTACCATTGAACACTTTCCACCCACTCACAGACCGCCACACGCACTCCACGCTTCCACCGAATGAACCCACTCACACGGTCATAGACAGACCAAGGCACGCACACCTAGGCCAGTCTAAGCCACGCCAACATCCACCTGACTCGTGAATGCAAGAGTGCGGCGGGTAACATAAATTGGAAAAATGTTTTATGCTCTTCGCCTCGAGACACACAGGGGTGAGGTCCCTTGCCCTCACCACGCCTCGTCCGTGACACTCCCCCACGGACCTGGCACCCGGATCTGATTAACCCTTCCTGTGTACACCTCGCGCACCACCCACGCCGGTGCGCTTGGTCCCGGGGGTGTCACCCGACCCGCATACCCGATTAAGGCTCTGGGAGAGTGAACCCTGGAGTGAAATAGAGAAAGAGAGACGTGGGGAGGGTAGGGGTTAGGTTTTGCCTAACCGAACGCCTGTGCAGGGAACAGAAGAGGAAGCAAAGGAGAAGGAGCGGCGAGGACTTAGCCGTAGGAAGGCAGCTGCGGCCAGAGAGAAAGGGAGAAGGATGTGGAGCAGTAGAGGAAGCAAATGAGGAAGAGGAAGACGGCACTATAGCCACAGTGAAGCTGAGGCAGAAGGCGAAAGAAAAGAGAAGAAAGCAAAAAGGCGTGCAGCAGAGAAGAAAGAAGTCCAGAGAAGAAAGAAGAAGAAGAAGTCAGAAGAGAAAACATGCAGTAGAGACAGCAAAGAAGAAGAGAAAAAGAAGTCAAGAAGAAGAAGAAGAACCAGCAACTGAAAAGAAAAGGAGAGGCACTGTAGCAAGTGGCATTTAAGGCGTCTGACCCTTGGAGTCAGATGTCTGAAAAGAGAGAGAAAGGAAGACAAAAGAAGAAAGAGAGAAGAAAAGAAGAGATTTTTATTTTCCTTTCTTCAATCTTTTGTAAAACAATATATTGTAAATTGTGATTTTCTACGCTTCTAGAATCAAATTTTGCTCTCTGAGTTCGACCTCGGAGAATTTTTGTTTTCGAGTAATAAAATAGATTCAAACCGGTCGGTCTCACCCCGACCAGTATACAAGACCTATGGAGACGTCGAGAGATATTGTACAAGCCCCCATTCCACCCGATTAACCTAGTAGAGTGGTTCTTACCCTAATTTCAAAATTAATAAAGTGTATGCATAAAATTAGTTGAACCTAGGAGGAGAGATGAACCTCAGGAAGAAGTAAATGCATGCTTTTGAATACATCTATTCGATTGAACGCTAGGTTGTGACATGAACACTATGGCTAAAGGAAATGCATGTGTAGAGAGATGAATGATTGAATAAATCATGAGCTGCCTGTACTACTTGAAAGGCACCACGTTATAAATAGAAAAATAAACTCGTACTGTGATAAATATGGAAATTGATCTACTTGTTCTGTTTGTAATAAATTGGACATGAAATAAGAAAAGTTCATGTACGAATCCTACGGGGAATGTAGAACATGACAAGAATAATGTAGTACGGAGATTCGAATGGTTCAGGAACATGTCGCCACAGGCGGTTGTTCGGACTTGGTTTAGGGAGGTGAGTTGGCCTTCGTGTACATAGTACCAAAGAGAGCAACTATCCCTTTTAGAGTAGAGGGGAGCTTGCCGCCCCTTGGGTGGAGACCCGGGGTGGGTTTGGCCACTCTACACCGACTCCTGTTGGCCCTCGCGTACATGGTACCGAGAAGAGCTACTTAGTGTAGGGGGTAGCTAGTCGCCCTAGGGGGCCCGGGGTTAGGACTGGCCACCTTACACCGACTCTTGTTAGGTCTACTGGGCAAACTGGGATAGTCGGACGAGGGTACGCAGACTGTGAGGGGTGAGACCCCTCTTCTAAGAGGGCAGAGCCCTGTGCTGTTCCGTGCTATACGTTTTGGGCGTATCCGCTAGCGGAAACAACTGACCGCGTGCCAATGCGGAGTATCTACCCGTGCGATTATCACATGTGCCGTAGTCACCGCTACGTCGCGACCATGACCTCGAGGTAGTAGATTGGGTATAGGACTACCACGGGGGACTCTCCCAGCCAGGAGAGTGCCACGTGTACATCCTGCATCGCGGGAAAACTACAAACAAGATCGTTCCCTTAGGGAACGGGAAGATTGAGCATTGTCATGGAACCCAATTAGAGTACTCAGATCAACAACACGTAATAAGATAATTTGAACAAGAAGATAATATTTTAAGCTGCTTGTCTAAATTATATTACATGTTTTGGCCACCTCTCTACTCAGCATTAGCTGACTCCAAATGTTATAACCTTGTACAGGTCAGGGATTCGAGCAGCTAGAGCCACTGGCTGCTAAGGGCGTTGAGCCTAGTCGAGCCCAGCTGTAGTTTCCTTCAGCTAGTTGTTGTACTGAGTTCCTGTAGTTCATGTTAGTTCAGTTATATTTTGATCATGCTGTACTAGTTTTGTTATAATAGTCTGTAATATTATGGTGATTACCATTCTCTTGATTTACTGTCAGTTTTATATTTTGCTGCTTAGTTACATTATTTATGTGGTTGTGGAATGAATGTGTATTCAGTTATTTCTCGCTGGACGACTAGGTCTTGGGGTTCGTCGATGCGACCCGTTCTCAGGTTCTATAGGGAGCCAGGAATGGGCTATGACACATTCTGTGAGAGTGAATAAGAGAGCCTTGGTTAAGCAGAAGAACGAAGATGTATGTGTATATGTTTATGTGTATACAGTGCATATATATATATATATTGTAAATAACAAGTATATGTATAATAAGTATTATAGGTAATGTTTGAGTTATATATGTATATAAATAACAGTATAGCTTTACTGACAGAATTATCCGTCACTGTAGATAAAATAAGTGTCACTATAGACCATAGTTTTACCTTAGGTTATGTACATAGTTTTTCCAAAGGTTTAGCGACATTTATATATGTCGCTGTCTATGTGTATATGTTACTGTATATGTAAGTATATTAAGTTAAGTTAGTATTGTATATATTATTACTTATTATTGTATATATATGTAAGTATTAGTATTATAAGTTATAAATAGATAGTATATAGTATATATTTATAGTGTTTGATGCTTGTTTGTATATATATGTTTGCAGGCATTTGAATATATTCTTTTGTATATAAATTAGTTTAATTCTTTCATTCATTAATTTATTCATTCATAATTGTACATAAAATTGATCTTTCCAGAATTAAAGAATAATATTGGACTTAGAGAGTGATGTATATCAATAACTGCCTTCTAGTGAATGACTTGTAATAAACCAGTAAAAATTATGTAATTAAATAAAATTAACGTAATTACGGTTTATATTTGTGACATATACTATAACAACGATGATTTTTTATACGAATCGCGATCGTGTCTCGATTAAGGAGTTGGAGAGAAGGATGGGGAATGGGGAGCCAAAGCTTTGCATGAAGCTTTACAAGACAAAGGGGAGGAAAAGCCCTTTACCAATTTCGACGGTAGAGCGGTGGACGATGGAGTTGGAGGTGCTCCAAGGTGCGGTAATGGCGGCAGCAGGAGGAAGAAGGGGAGTTGCTACCCAATTGAGCATGAAGTGAACTCGGTCACGATTAGAGGTTTATATAGATGTAATCCGCACATGAATTAGGATCAATTCATGGGATTTGATTGGCAATTTGATGGGTTTGAATCCCAAATCTTGCGACTGAATTAATGGTTACTCTTGCCATTCAAGGAGCTAGAGAACACGCTTGCTTGATTTAGTTTGAAATTAGGATCAATCCCACTAATTTTGGTGCGATTTGATTGAGAAAATCTCGATCTCCAGCTACTGCCAACGAGCTCTTGCAAGAGAAGCTCGTTGTTGCTATGTTCTGGTTGAAGAAGACGGCTGACGTTAGTATAACATCAGCCAAGGACCATGATGAAAGAATTTTGGACTGGAATGAAGAAAATTCAAAAGTTAAGGACTATTATGCAAAAGTAGGTTAAGATGTAGTTCAAATAGTCTCAATTTTTTATGATAACTTAATTTAGACCCAAAAAAATCTAATGGTGAATTCAATTTTGGGTTTTGATGAAGTTTGATTAGTTAATTTATATTTTAACCCAAAACATATTAATCGTTAACATTGGTCTTTGACTTAGGTCCAATTGGATTCATTTTATAAAATTGATCATTCTAAACCTTAGAGAATATTTTTGATTGAATTTTAGAAGGTTGAAGTTACATTTATTTCAATTAGAACCCGTTAACTTAAAGTAAGGCTCAAAGTATGATTTTTAAATGCGAATTAGCTTTAATTTCTCAGAGAAACCCTAAGTCATTATATGTAAGCTTATTTATTGGAATTTTTAGCTCAATTGACCTTCAATTATATATATGTTCATCCCTTAGTTAATCTACAGCTGCATTTTTCTATTAAAACAATATAATTTACCAGTTTCACAGTAATTCCTCTTGATTCAGCCATGATTAAATTACACCCTTTTGATAGCTTAATTAGGTGAATTTGCCCTCGAAAATTAGCAAATTTGAGCTAGATATAGAGGATAATGGTGTTACCATCACATTCCTTTCTTTCTATTATTTATTTTTAGCGGTGCACCCTAATTACAACCTAATCCTTGTTTCTTTTAATTTTTTTGCCATTAACATTCTCTTCTTACCTACCTCAAAAGACTTACCTTGTCGATGTCTATCTTCTCTTTATGAGTTTTTGGGATCATGTTGCTTGAGTTTCACCATCACATTAGCAGTTATTTTTTGTTCGTTTTCCTTTTTGTAGGTTTTAATATTGGGTGTTTTAGGAGCGATTTAAGATTTGAGCTCCATTGCAGGGTTGTTCAACATTATCTACAACCTAATTTGTAGTGTTGGGAAATCAATCTGTGCCATCGGTGTCGAGCTAATTTGGAAGATATATCTTTTGTTTGTCGGAGTGCATACACATGAATGTCTTGGATGTATAACTTTTTTGTTTATTTTTTCCTGCATTTTCCCATCTATGGTTGTAGGGAGTGCTGTCTTGGCTTGGCAAGTATACTCAAGTGCATCCTTTTGTCTCTATTGATAGGTAGGTTGTGCCCTTTGATTGCAGGTGGGGTTGTCTCTCCTCGTCTCTCCTTTGATTGTACTCCCTCCCTAATTCTGTGGGGGTGGCTCTATGATGTAAACTCTGTTATAAGAGAGAACAACGAGAAGCTACTTCAGCCATAGAAAATTGTTCCACTAGAGCCAAGAGATGTACCATGTTTAGTGAGAGAGAATTGAAAATAAATCAAATGCTCTGATTGAACAACGATAGTCCCCCAGCTTTCTTAGAAAGACATGCAAGAGACTATTACATGGAAGTTACAGAAAAAAAGCATGGTGCAATATTCATACACGCTAGTAAATTTACATGAAAATGTAAATTAATTTACTTAATTGTGCACTCCGTCTAATAATTAGATATTATCCTTAATTTTTAGCGGACAACTAAAAGGCATTGAGATTTTGTGTGTACAATTAAATAATATGCACAATCTAAAGTGGATCTAGGAAGGGGATGGGCCAAATGCTTCCCTTGACTTTTTCTAAGTTCTTTGATAGGTATATTCTATGACCTTTGGGGCTACTTTACTTGAGGGTTAGGAAAATAGTGTTAACATTAATTTGCATTTACTTGAATTAGTGTTTAGTTGTAATGTTAACCATTGTGATATTTACTTAGTGTGGTGTTAGAGAGAGAGGGGGTTGACCGATGTCAGAGAGAGAGTTACGTGTGACTTTAACATGTGTTACAACTCGAACCCGGCTCCTCATGGAACGTAGGAACGGTCCGTTTTAACTAATCCCAAGACCCAGTCGTCCATTGAGAAGTAGGCTATATATATATATATATATATAACATTCCACACATGTACCGTAAGGAGAAAAATAGAGTTCACAACATAGCAATCACAACTGAAATTTGAAAAGCAAAAGATAGGGCTCCTAGTTCCAACATAAAGAAAGAAAAGTACCACAAAGACAGTAAGCTGAAAATTGACACAGGTTGGGCTTGACTAAGCCCAGCACCCTTCGCAGCTGGTGGTATTGGCCGCTTACCTCCCTGATCTGGACATAAGTAGCGGATATCAGTTAAACGCTGAGTAGAGTGGCAGACTTAAGAACATTTAATGCATTTAACTGTTAAAAGTAGTAAACTATTTATGCAGTTTCGGTTATTCATACAGTTAATGTTTAGTTCTATTCATAATCACTAGTTGTTTAGTATTTAGGCATTTTAGTAAAAGTCCATGTCATCATTTAATTCACATGTTCCCTATGGGAATAATTTTGTTGCAGTTTTCCCGTAATGCAGAACACACACGTGGCACTCTCCTGGCTAGGAGAGTACCTCATGGTAGTCCTATACTCAGTCTACCACCCCGGGGTCACGGTCGCAATGTAGCGATGACTACGGCATGTGTGATAGACGCACGGGTAGCTATCTCGCACTGGCACGCGGTTAGTCCTTTTCGCTAGCGAGTATGCTCTAACATAGACCCCAGGACAGAATAGGGGCCTTGCCCCTCACCAGTCTATGTACTCTAGCCATACTATCTTGGTTTGCCCAGTGTGCCCAACAGGAGTCGATGTAGGGAGGTCATTCCTATCCTAGGTCCCAACCTAAGGAAAGGCTAGCTCTCTTCCTACACAAAAGTGACAGTTGCTCTCCTCGATACCACGTACACGAGGCCTGGCTCACTTTCTGTACCCAAGTCCAACCAACAGTCATGCCTGTATAGGAGAGATTATTCCATCATACATCAGAGTTTCTATGTCACACCAATTTAGCTACTTTTCTAGTTCCCCATAGGGTTCGTTTATAGTATTTGTCTCGCACCAACAAGTTGCATGTATCTCTATTCACATTCAAGTTTTAATCATGGACATAATCAATTCATAATATAACCGTAAAAACATTTAACTACATTGTTCGAGTTACCATTTTCCCATAATGTGGAAATGATCATTATGCATATTTAAGTTATGTCAATCAAGGTTAATGTACTGAACGTAAACATACATCATTCTCAATTTTAGGATTTATTTGATGACTTAGGTTTCAGGCAGAGATTTATAGTTTAACATTCCCTTAACAAAATCAATCAAAGTAGTAGAGAAAGATCACTCTACCAAGGGGTACGGGTGATATGGGGGTACTAACGGTGGATCCCAATGCCTCTGCAGGTCCCGTGCGCACTATGGACTGGAGGCCTACACCAATTTAATGGTCATACAGGGCATCAACCTCGTTGTCAGACATTTCAGTACGTAAAACAGGCTCAAAACAGTGTGGAAACAACTTTAAAACTTAGTAAATCCTACGAGCTTTCCAATGATACCTTGATTGTGCAATTCCATCCTGGTTTGGGCCCTGAACCAACCCAAATACTCCTCCTGGTTCACCTGAACCGGACCAGGCGAGCTGATCTGGTTGGACCGACCGCCTGCCTACAACAGATGCGCGTATTGATTAATATTAGACATCTGGGGTGAGTCCCAGACATCTTATATGCATGCAAGAATCCGCTTAGCACTCCTGCTCCTCCCGTTGTTTCCTACCTCTAATGGCTGTTTGAGAGTGTAGACGGACGTTTGACATCTCTCCCGGCCCTTTAGGGTTGCAATTGGATGTTTAACACCACCTCCAAACATCCAAAAGCACCTCGATTGCTGAGTATGTGCACCTTCCCAACACCTCCTCCCTTGCGCAGCTCGCTCCCCTACGTGAGCTCGCGTCTCGAGCAGTACACGACGCAGACACCTCGGGCATACCTTAACTTGGGTCCTGCATGTGCCCGGACGTCCAAAACGTGCCCTGGCTATTCGCAGAGCCTCCCAGCCGTCTGTTGGACTTTGCGGACGTTTGATGGATGCAGGGCTTGCCTTCTCTGTGCTTCGAATGCAGGAGTCTGCACCTTCAACGCCTCGCATCGCGTGCCACTACGACCTTGCGCCGTGTGCAGCAACAGTAACAGCTCTCTCCCCTTCCTTGCTTCCCTCTCCCTCTCGCTCACTCCTCCCGCACACTCTTGATGGGAACACCATCATGAGCCTTAACTAGCTCAATTTGATGTGATTAAGTCATTAAATGCCCTTATATGGCCACCAGAAGGCCATAATTCATTGTAAATCCTTTTAGAGAGAAATACAAGAAACCAGGGATAAAACTATAATTTTACCATCATATCTTGAATGCAGAACAACCATGGGTTTTCTCAGGGGTTAAATAAAGGTTAATTGATCTTAAAAGTCTAACAAGTGGGTTAGAACAGTCAGAAATGGGTTTGCACGTGTTTTGAGAATTAAATGACATCTAAAATCCTAAAAACAGACCTGCTTAATTAACTGAGGTTTTGGTCAGGATAAAATTGACATAAATCATCTAAAATTCATAGAAAAATATTCTCTAGGGTTTGGTATGCTTGATTTGATCATCAGAACCCGTTGTGACCTAAAATAAAGCCACAGGTAGACTTTTGCCCTAATTTACGTTTTTGCATAAATTACCTAGTCAAACTAGGTCAAAACCAAAATATAACTTCCCCATTGAATTCCTTAGGACCAAATTAAGTTTATACCAAAATTTGGGCCCAATTTAAGACTGTCTTGACCTAGTTTGCAATTTGGTCTTGTCTAACTCTTTTATCTCACACATCTGCCCCTAACTTTCGAATCCTTTGCATTTCAATCCCTAACTTTATCATCATCTTCACAGAAAGGTCCCTGCAGCCATGAAAACCTAATCCTACAAACTCTGGCGACCTTTAGATGGCAAGATCTTCGTGATTTCTTGACGAATCTCTCTCAAAATTGAAAGGGGAACCCGTCAAGTAATTGCCTTCCAAATGAGCCCATCTAGGGATCTCAAATCCCTCTACAATGCTATTGTGAACGGTTTGATTAATTGGGTATCCTACACCAGCGAGAAGCTCGGAGGTTCTAAGCTTGTTTTCCAAGCTTGGAACTCTATCTAGAGCCCTATAAAAGGATCCTCGTGACCTTGCGCATTCCCTCAGCAAGTCTTGGTGAGTCAATAACCCCTCAACCACCTCATCCAGCCACCAACGACCGCTGCTCCAGCGACCTCCTTTGATCCCCTTCCTCCAACCGTCCAACGACCAAATTGGTCGGCCCTCTCGATTCTTCTCTTCGTCGCGATCCTCCCTGACCAAAGGGAGGATGTGCCTCTGCCTACATCACCGTCGCCACTCCACCGCTTTCTCCGTCTTCTCCGACGCCAGTCGACCAAAACTGACTATCTTCGCCTCTCTCCCACCTAGCTAAGTCCTATCGCTTTCTCTCTTCCTCTATTTCTTTTTCCCGCACTTACGACACGCATGACCACCCACTCCCCCTGCACCTCATCTTCTTCACGGCCGGCGGAGCTCCGGTGAACTCGCGCCATCGCCACACCACATCAAACTTCACACCATTACCATCAAAACCTCTGCCGCGACTCTAGAAGCAAAAGCCCTAACCTAATTAGGACTATTGCCCACGAATTCGTCTCCTCGAGCACACCCACCTCCACGTACCTTCGACCTCACCACGCACATTCACACACACGCACGCCAACTCGAAGCCACTGTCGCACTCGCCGGTCCTCAGCGATCCTCCTGAGCACTTTAACTAGGGCTTATAGCCCGTATTTCTGTCTCAGGTATCTTCATCGGAGCTCTGCTGCTACATAGTCTTCTCCGCCTTCAGTTGCTGCCCTCTAGCCAAGTTCTTCCTCGCTTCCACGCCCAAGTGACGCGAAAGACTCCCAAGTTCATCTCTAGGCAGCCAATTGGAGCCATCATCCCTTTGATGCCAATCGAAAGCCCCAGCTGCTGAAGAGTGCACGCGGAAGAAGCAGGCGTCTTTAGTCCCACTTCGACAATTCTTGAAGCCCACGCAGCGCATAAATTGAAAAAGTGCCTCTGCCTCATTGCCTCAGCACGCACAGGGGTAAGGTCCCCGCATGCATGCGCATACGCACGCCCTCGCCCGCACTCACGCCTCGCGGGTCTGGGCTCGGTCTATTTACCCAGATCCTTAGGTCTGTTCTTGTTTGCTGGTTCTGAGAGAGAAAGAGGAGAAAAAGAGTGGAGGGGGGGGGGGGGGGGGGGGGGGGGGGTTGCCTCACGCCCTCTCTACACTTGGCCGATTAAGAGGCCTTTGCCTCTGGAGCTGTTGTCCCTACGGCTCTCCTTGAGGCTTGAAGAGAAGAGAGGAAGAGGCCTTTGCCTCTTACTGAGCATCGGTTAAGGCGTCTGAGTGCCTATTCTGTCGTCTAATATCTGCTGATACCTTGGTTCTGTTGGTTAAATTGAGATTTGCTTGGCTTATATGATTCTATTACTTTTAGTAACTTGTAAAGCTTAACATTGTAGGGTAATTTGGTGATTCAAATCACCATTTTACCCTCTCTTCTTTTTGCACATTACTATTGGAAATTTTTTGCTATATCATTTTGAATCAATATTGATTGCAATCGCTTATATCTTTTACCTAGATTTGTGATTTTGAGATTGAATTGCCACTTGCTCCCAACGAACACCTTATATTTCTTTCGAGTATAAGTATTATCTATTTTTTGCGCTGATTAAATCTATACTGCAATGCGACGCTTTTAAAACTCGATTCAAAGCGAATAACAACTCTCCCTCTCGTCCTCACACTCGCTGAGGGTGAAGGAGGGCATCGCTCGGGATGAAAATAGGAGGGTGGGGGTGCAAAAATCGAGGGGGGGTTTTTAAAGAGGTGTGGGTAGGGTTTTAGGGCTCCTGGGTGAGGAAAAAGTGAGGGGAAAATTGTGGAAATCATTCTAGATTTTGAAGTTGCTCATGTGGGGTCTAGCAGGTGCGAAATAAGGGTATAAAATTTACCATAGGACCCCTATAATTTATGGGAAAGCCCAAATGACCCTTGGAGAGGGTTATTTCAACATGGATCTGACTAATACTAATGGCAACCGATGTTAAACAACCAATGTTAAGGGCTCGTTTACGTTGTGGGATATTCCATACTTTCATGGGATATGCTATGTTTACGAAGGGGAATAAGTGAGTGCGTGTTTTGCCTTAAACTTAGATTTCCTTGAACCTTGGTATATGTGAGGGATGGGTTATCTATTGCCTTAATCTCTTGCAACCTTTTCTCCCACACCTTGCAATCTTTTCCCATTTGCCCTCCCCTTCCCCCTTTTCCTTAAAAAAAGAAAAAAAAAAACTACTAACCAACATTGCCACCAATCTAGGGATATAGTTGTCTATTGAAATTTTAACGCTCTTGTCATCCCTCATGTCGAAGTAAACATCGTAATTTTTCTTCCCCTTCTTATTCTCACCTTATCTCTTATTCACGTAATTACCTCAGCAGAATTATTATAGATTACACGTAAACATCGACACAAAGATATTCTTATTTGTAAATTTTTATCCCATAAGATATATCCCACAACATAAATTAATCCAAAGAGAGAAAAACTAACATTAAGTAAATGAGGGTTAAGTGAGGTTAACCTTTCAATTAATCTAGGCCTTACAATTTTTTTTTATCTCACCCCTCCAACCTTGGGATTTCTATCCAAAATACAACCTTGTGTGACTTTTAACATGCACCACACCACCCCAATAGGAGTTCTTGGATCATCCTATGCCGATCATTCACATATTTCAATTCCAAGTGCAATTACCGTAGTGTTTGGTTGGGGACTTGGTTTATCCTATAATAGGATTAGAGTATGATAAATTGAAAAAGATATTTACTTAGAGAGCTTACGATGATCGAAGATTTGTAAAAATTGTTATAGTGATACGACATTAATTGGTAATATTTTAATATTATAATATATTGTGAGTGTATATATTACGTTAAAGTGAATATATATTAATATATATTAAAATTAATTTAAGTAAATATATTATGATATGAGTATATATTAATATTGATATGATATAAAAATAATAATAATTAATATTAAATAAAAAATTGTGAAACCCTTGGGTCATTCCAATTATACTCAGAAGCCTTACCCTACCCGTAAACCTGCTGCCTTCCCAGACGAAAACGTTCCGCCGCTGCTGCACGCACAACCCCTCCCCTCCAACTTGCACCAAAAAAGGACCCCTCCTCCCCAACTTGCACAGGAAGAACCAACTTGCACAGGAAGAAGGGTACCGTCTCTCGGAGAGTACTCGATGTTTCAGGGAGTTTGCCCTAATTGTTCTTCTCCAACGATCTGGGTCCACGCAAAAATCCAGGTACCTCTCCGCAACATTCCCCATCCCCGCACTCGTCGAATCGTCTTCCTCTCAACACCACCACCACATCTCCCCCCACCGGTCCCTCCCTTGCCCCGCTCATCCCCACGGACCACACCCCAACGCGCAGTGGCATCCACGTAATTCGCCGACAAGCCCACGCCCCGTAACGTCAAATCGGCACGCTCCCCACCACCATATCCCCTCCCTCCTTTCCCCATCTATAAATACCCCTCCCCACGATTCCTCATTTCTCCTCCTCCCCTCTCTCCAACCCTTCCCTCCTACCCACATCCTCTCTATTCACGTTAGGGTTTCTCTCCCGCCCACCCACTCTCTCCTCTCTCTCTCTCTCTCTCTCTCTCTTCCCCGACTTCCTACCTCCTCACACTCTCATCACCATGGCGGCGGAGGCGGAGAACCAGAACGGCGCACCCGGGGCGGAGGAGCCGTCGCCGGTGTTGCTCTCTCTGAAGCCGCAGCTGGCGGTGGCGTCCGGGAAGGCCGAAGAGGCGGTCCAGTTCTACAAGTCGGCGTTCGCGGCGGAGGAGCTGAGCCGCGTCAGCCACCCTAAGCGCAAGGCCGAGCAGGAGGCACCCCTCCTCCTCTGCGCCGACCTCAAGATCGGCTTCTCCTCCTTCCTCGTCTGCGAGCAGAACGACGACACGGCCTCGTACGCCCCCCCTCCCCTTCTCCTTAGGGATTTCTCGCGTTCGATCGCGCGCTTGAGGCGCCCGATGTGTAGATCGGCGACGAATGTGGCACTCTCTTGTTCCTTTACGTGTTCGATATCTTGCGTTGTAGATGACTGTGGAGCTCGCTTTTTTTTTTCTTTTTCTTAATCTTCTTATTTCTAAAGCGTTCGTTGAGAGCGGTTGATTTGGTAAACACTTTATCTCGTGGTTCTGCTTACTAATTTCTGTTGTTTACTGCCGTAAATAGAACTTACGGATAATCGAAGCTTTGGCAAAATGATTTCCCTTCGCTTTCTGACATATATTCTCGCCGATTTTTCGAAGATCTACCTGAACATTTAGTCAAATTTTACCATAGCCCCCAGCGAGTTTGCCTTTTCACTCGCCTCCTCGGTCTTCCTTTTTACTTGCTCGTCCTCATACTTACAAAATTTTCGATTTGGTGCCGAATCTCTGATACCGTCTCACCTTTCTGGCTCTGTTTCGTTTATTCTTATTTGTTATTTCCATAAATAGATGCTACGGATAATAGAAGCATTAAGTAATAATCTCCGGAGCTTTTTAACATATATTCCGGGAAACTTTGCCAAAATTAACTTGAACTTTTGGTCTAATTTCACTGTGGTCCTCAACCTCTACTGATTTTCGATATGGTGACGAATATTGGGAAGGAGTACCTCCTCCGGTGCGCTCCTGTGATTGCTCTGCGGATGTGTGGCTGTTCGTCCGCGGGCATATCGGGAGGAGGAGCACCATTCGGCGTGTGGTCGTTATTTGATTTTCGCCTCGATTGTTTCTGCTGCTAGTTTTTGGTGGTTTCTGTTTATATGGAGCTGTTCTGGCAATGGGCGTTTGGATCTAAGTGGGCTTTGGTAACGCGTAGTATCGAGATAAAGGTGTGGTGTTTGGGGAGTTCTCTTTCCTGCTGCTTTCCCATTTAGGGTGCTTTTTTTGGCCAGTTGGTTTATCGCTGGGTAACGTTGGTTGAATAGGTGGGGGACTCATCCGTGTACTTTTGTGTGCTTTGTACTTTCCTGTTGTCAACTTTATTGATTGAAATAGATTGAGGGGAACTATACTTTGCTAACTTTACCCATTGTGGATTGCGCAGCTAGCATGGTAGTTTTAGGTGAAGGCACTGAACTGTTATTTATTTATTTATTTTTCTTTTCCATAAGACACCGAACTGTTTTACTCTATTTTAACGGCGCCAGGAACTAGAGTTTACCTTTTGAAAGACCTAGTTTATAGACTTCAATTCATGATGAGATTATTTCTCTAATTCAAATCGTTGACCCTCTTATTGTAAATAACGCTACTCATATAGTTCTTTTAATTGAAATTTACCAATTATCTGTAAAATTATGGCGGCACCCAACTCATGTTTAGTATTTGCTTTTGGAAGCTCAATTTAGTTTGATGTCATTATTTGTTGATCTTTTTGAGATCCTGCTGTTCATTCATAATGCAATGTGCTCATCTCATGAGTTGTTCGTGTTTTAGCCTTTACTCTTTGCCATGACTATATGCAGTTGATGCTGGAGTTTATTATGGTTGGTTCCTACCTGGTCCAATATGAATGCCCTCCATAAATATTTTCCAAATCAACTTGCCTGTTGCGTCTCAGTCATGTTTCCTATTTCTAAATGATTCCCCAATGGTTCTGGTTTGTTGCCTCTCTCCTAGTATATCATTTGGTAGTTCTGGAAGAATGACATCCATGGGAGTTGCTATTGTTTGATGATTGATGATTTATGATTTATGAGTGAACCATGATTCCAGTTTTCAGGTTTACTGGTTTATGCTTTTAATTCTGCAGTTTGAGTAACATTTTATATTACATCTTTCTATCTGTATTAGTTATTTTCCTGGTGTTTAAACCTAAGATGCTTTTATTAGCTCTTTGATTTTGTTGCATATAATCTGCTTATGTTTGTATTAGCATATTTTTGTCATGTTTTTAATATCACAAGTTCCTTACAATAATGGATTCACAAGATATTTTAACATGAGCTGCTTTAGATTGTTACTAAGTTTTTATGGAACTATGTCTTGAATGACTTATTTTGCATTGTTTTCTGTCGAATATTGTTTCTGAGCTATATATATAGAAAATGACGGGTGGGCTGGGTTCTTCTCATTGGTAGATTGCATGAAGCAGAGTTGTAATGGGATGGTTTTTAAGATGCTGTATTTGTAAGTTTCTGTCATGCACATCTAGCTCTGTTACCGAGGAGTTGTCTTTGAACTTGACTTCAAGCTATGTCTGTTGTATTCCTCTGCTAATTAGCTATCCTTTAGCTTGTAGAGACCCCTATTGTGTACTCCCAAAAAATTACACCATGACAATGGATGTTTTATTAAAGTGCATACGCATGTTTCATCTACATTTTTGGATTTTTAAAGAATTGCTTCTGTAGCTAAGTAAATTGTTAATCTGATTTATTCAATCTTCTCCACCTTGCTTTATTTTTTCCTTAATGTTTTCAATGTAAATTTTTTATTTGTTATTTTGTTGAACTGGAGTTTGATTAGCACCCAATCGGAGTTTGATATGTGTCAGCGAGAGCCAAAATAATTCCTTATAATATTCTGTGTACTTGTCAACTATGCTGTCTTCCAATTTTATGATTAATAATTAGGGTGTTTTTCCTGTCTTGAGCGTCATGGTTAATCATAGTGTATAAATCCTGATCTTTTTTTTTTGTTTGTTTGTTTGTTTGTTTGTTTGTTTAGGCTAGTTACCATGTAATATCTATATTGAATCCCTCAGAATGCGGATTCTTTTTATTTAGTCTGCAGACCTCTAGCTTCTTGTATCCCAGAACCTTTTTATCCTTTCGATGCTCTAATGATATCCATACTTGTGTGGTCTGCAGTGGAAAGGAGGTGCAAGGTGTCGTGCTCCGTCTGGAAGCCGAGAATGTGTCTGCTGCCGTGGAGAAGGCAGTGAAGGCAGGAGCTACACAGGTTGGAGAGATATCTGCTGAGGATGGGCCCTGCGTTGGGGTAGATGCTGGGAAGGTGAAGGATCCCTTTGGTTTTCTCTGGGTTATTGCGCCTGCAGCTGCGAAGTGTTCCGATGCTGCAAAGGCTGATGCATGACTTGGTTTGTCCTGTTTTCTGGGGATAGTACTCTTAAAAATTACAAGCATCTCTGCAAGTTAGGTTTGGCGTTAGCTTAACAGTAGCGGGGTAAGAACCTTCGCTGATGTTACTATGCTGCCCCATGTTTGGTTTTGGTACCCGTAAGTTGGTAACTAGTGGTATTTGACAATTGGGTGGTGGGTTTGCATAACCCATTGGTTCTCATTGTTATACTGTCTAGTTAATGTCTACCGGATTTCTGTTTAACTACTGATCAACAGGTTGGAACTTTTCCCCCATATCTCCCATCTGTGCTTTTCTCATTTCATCTGTCTTTAGATATTTAAGGTTAATCTGCCTTGTTCGTTTGAACGTGTGTGACTCAATTTCTCGTGCCACCAATATGGTATTTGCGTTCACCTCTATGTTTACTTGTGCTGCAATGGTGTGAATCGTTCTGTGTCTGTGTGGCAAAGCTTGTGAATATATTTGACTACTCGAGTGGAAGGTAGCGGCTGGGATTGGGTGGCTTTTTCGACCTCGTGTCCTTGCGGGCGGGCATCTTTGGTTTTTTAGCTTTTAACGTGTTTGATTGGTCCTCTTTTCTTGTGCACTGTTTGATAATGTAGAATCTGAGCGCAATCGTCGTTTTTTTTTTTTCTAATCTAGTGAAAGCCACATTTGTCCCCAATCTTTTTGCGATGACTAGAATAGGTAGGTTGTTTAAGCTAACTTGCATCCTGCGTTGCCACTGGAAAAACAAGGAAAACGGAAGAGTTTCCTTTTTTGTTTTTTTGAACAGGCTCTTGTTGTCCTACTCATATTTCCCTGGAAACATAATATTAGATGCCAATAAATTGTTAGAACCTTAAATACGTTGCATTTGTTCTTCGAATTCTTCGGGCAAGTTAGTTCCTTGATAGTTTTTCTCTGATGCAGTACTAATTGTTGGCTGCTTAGTAGGAGGTGATCGTGCTCATCTTTTACTTCTCCTCCAATTGAAAGCATCAAATGCTTTGTTTACATTTTTCTACAAGTATGCTTTACTTGAACGAAAGAAAAATTTCTCAGTAGAAAATGTGTTTGTAGAGCCTCGAGCGGGTACAAGCATCTTCCTTGGTTCGTTTGCCTAAAGTTGGCGGGTTTTATTCTCTTGCATTTGGTGCTGTCGTTTTCTCTTACTTAGGGAGTTTTTAACAATCATGTTTTGTTTGTTTGTCTCTGTTTTTAACAATCATGCTCAGAACGTGGTGTGCATCATTTGGAAAACAATCCCTGATTCTTCTGTCTATTTTCCGGTGTGTGTGGGAATGAATTTGACAAGCAAGGTTGGAGGATTGGATGGGAGAAGTGTGATTAGAGCCACAACGTTCTGACCTAACAAAGACCAGTCTAATTTTTATCTTTCTTTTGGTTGTCGTTAGAACAGCAAGTCGCAAATTCCAGAGGCTTGCTTGCTGGTTCGCCACCATCTAATTTGTCTGCCTTTTCTATTACCAAGTGCATTTCAATCTAATAAAATGCCAAATGGGAATGGAGCAGAGAGATTGTTCATACTACTAAGGCTGAGCTTAATAGGTGTAAGAGAATCGGTGGTAACGACCGGAATGATACATCATAAATGTCATGTAGGGTCTACCTAATAGGGTCAAAAGAAATCAATTGCCAAATATACCAAACTATTAGTGACATCATCGTGGAAAATATTATTAAAAATGCATGGGTTGTTATTGGGGGATGAACGGGTTAGGCCTGGGTCAACTCAATTTCATTTAATAATTGAATTTAAAAGTTAGTTCGAGGGTTACCTCAAAATAAATTTTTTTAACTTAAATTTTGGCTGACTTATGAGTTTGAGTCGGATTATCTATTTATTCATGATCTAGTTTTTATTTTCCTTACATCTATAAAATAATATGTAATTGAAACTTTTTATTAATAATTATTTTAAAAATATAAAAAATAATATAATTTTGTATAGTTAAGAAAAAATTATTTATAAAGAATAATTATCTTTTTTAGTCATGTAAATGATAATTTTATTATATTTATCTTTTGTGTATGTTAAAAGACCTTTACATCTTCGTAGTTACATGTCCAATCAAAATGATCTAACTACATTCATTACAAATATTTGATTTGAATATTTAACGTATATAGTATATAACAAACTAACCAAATATAATCAAGAATAAAAAGATAAAAATACTCATATTGTATGTTCATGTTTAATTTAAATTTAAATATTCACACTTTCTCTATGACAAAATATTAATCGTTCATATCTAGCTCTTGTAGGATTACATTGCAAAACTTAAATTTACAGGGAGCACGTGAGTTAAGATTTTGTTTATTAAAAAATAAGAAGAACAGTTAATCTTTATTTAGTATTTAATATATAATACATATATAATACATATTTTGATAGATAAAATGAATATATATATATATTATATATATTAATGTAATTAAGCTAAGGTCTTAAGGTGGCTGCATAAATAAATCATTTGATCAAGTTGGGCTTGGACCACCTTGATCCAAGATTTAACTTATTTAATAAATGGGTTATATTTATAATTCAAGTTTGATCAAAGTTAATTTTGAGATTGGATTTGGGTTGACTCAATCGAACTTGACTTTAGGTTCGATTAAACTGACCTAACCTAATGCTTGACCCAGTTGTTGTTAAGATATTATAAAGTTTTTATACAAACATTATCCTAAATTTTTTTTATTACGTAAAGTTCCTTGTGAACTTTTTAACTATGAATCTGCTACTAAAAAGATGCCTCTTTCCGTAAAAATGACAATGACTTAATACGTGGTTGGACTTTAGCTGCATTACACAGTCAAACGAAGCTAAAAAGTTGCGAGGGACAAAACAGAAGTAAAGGATAGGTTTTTCGATTACGTTGGTGACGTTTTGGAGGGAAAAATAATTATTTATTAATTTTTTAAATTTACAACAGTAGTTTACTTTGTTAAAATCTAATTAGAGTGATAATAAAGGTAATTGGCTTTGTGGTATTTTTATAGATATAGAGGTGAAGAATTAAATAAATGTATGTTGTAATACATCTTGTAACATATACAGTTAGAGCGGTGATTTTAATTTTTTACTAGTAAAAATTATTTTTAATCGATAAAAATTATTTTTTTATGTAAAAGAATTTCTTTTTATAAAGGAAAAATCATATTTTAAGTGGAAAAACTTTACCACCAATAAAAAAATAAAATATATTAATATATTTTCATTTCAAATCGACATATTTTAATTTTTAATCAATTAAAAAGCATTTACGATAGATTTATTTTAATATATTTAATTTTTAATCAATAAATTTTTATTTTCAATCAAATCATTCTAGTTATTTGTTGTAAAATATATTACAACATCTATTTTCATATATATTTACGAAGACATTTATCTAAAAATAAATCTTAGAGGGTGTTCTTTGGAATTATTTAATGGACAGTTATAAGGTTGTGTTTGAATTTATTCAAACGATGACTATAGCAAAGGAGACAACGGCTATTAGGTTAACAACGGATACAAAACGAGCATCGATTTGATTTAAGAACTAAACTACTCAAGTTTTTGCACTTGTTTGGAGGCAGTGGCTATGACGACATGTTTTTACCAGGTGAGTTTAAAGTCGCAACTTTCTTTGCAGAATGTGGACACCTGAAGAGCCTTCAAGTAACCAGTACTGAAGGAAGGCATAATTTATTCCAATTTGACCATATTGGACGTACGATTATCCAGCCTGTAGTCTATTAGTTTAAGCTAGCGAAGTGCAAGTACATGGACAGTGAGGAAGTTAAGGGTAACGAGCTTGGAGCAGTAGATAATTTGGAACAACAAAATTAGTTACAAATCATCCTGAATAATTACCTAACGATTTGTGCATCTTTACTTTGATGAATCCTGAGAAAATCATCTTATTTCTGAAGTTCTCCGAATTTGTTGAGTATTTGACAAAAAAGGGTTGACGATCGATGCGGCAAAAGGAGCCGAACGAAGTGACATTGTTTTCTTCTATTTTATTGGATTGTATTAATTTATGTTTTATTTGGAAAAAAATCCAAAGGATGTTACGTACCTCTAGATATTAATACCTCTTTAAGATCTACGATTTGAGTCAAGAGAAATGTCTCCTGATTAAGTTTTCCAGTTTATGAGTCGTTGCAATTATATGATGTAATGGAGAGGTTGAAAAAAGATGATGAACTTAAGATGCATGGTTGTATTTATTTTATTATCTTTTTTTATTTCCATGGATTCAAATTTTCTTGCAATTATATTTTTCTTCTCTTTATGCAAAGGAGAAACTCTATTAATGATAAGGAGTAGATTACATCATAACATCACACTTTTAAAAGAGAAAAATCACACCTCCCAAGTTGAAAGTAACATCCGTTGAGGTGAAAATAAAACACACAACTCGATAACACATAATTACACGACACAACCTACTTTTAAGAAACTTTTCCAAGCCATGAATAATGATTTATGTCATTGAGTGATCTCGAATATTTACATGAGATAGGTAAAATTAGTAGAGGCCTTATTGTGCTATGTTCGATTTCAAGTATTACCTATCAACATAAGAACCAACATAAAACAACGAAAAAAGAGAGAGAATAAGAAAATGGATGACCACAAAAGTCACGTCAATGGTCGGAGCGGAATGACGATATCTTGCCTTCCTCCTCAAGCCGATGAAGCTCTGCAATCAATTATATATTCTATGATCACGATGACAATGTTATCCTCATCTTCGACTTCGAAGGAGCCCTGGAGAAATTCTCTTCCTTCCTCTCTTCCTATGCTGCATCAGTTCATCTACCACAAAACTCCTACTTACGTAAGACATACTATACAACAAAATGCATGTTACCTTTACCTTTGAGGCTACCTTTCAATGCACGTAAGGTTGAAAATTATGGGATTTGCTTAATGATTGTGTGAAACTTTGAAATGAAAAAAATAAAACTTTATTTTGGGGTTAAGTCCAATCCTTCCTATTATCAAATAACGTAATCCAAAGAAATTCTTTTTTTCTGGGCAGGTTATTTTTGTTAACTTAAATGATGAAGGATGATAATAGTGAAATGTATTTTGTAATGTATTTGAAATGTGTGCTACAAAAGGTACACGTGGCTGCCTCCTCTTCTCGTATCACATGCTTTGTTAGCCATACGTAATTGGTTGGTAGTGGGTTATATGATATGCATTATAAGTGATATGTAACCTTTCACCTGATAATAACGTATCGGTACGTTTCATTTGTGGGGCCCTCCTGGGTGGGGGGAGTGCACTTGTGGGAGGAACGAGTGGCGTGGTCACAAAATGAGTTTCTATATATTTTCGCAAGAATGAATCACCCATAATCCCTTTTCTTTGGTGATATTACCTTCTCTTTCCTCTCATCTTCTCCACGATCATGAGTCCTTCCCACCTCCATTAATAACCTTCCTTATAGTTTCTTTAGTACCTTCGGGTCTGCTTGTTTTAGAGGCATAATTGCAATTCCACTGGGCACAAAATAGTGGCTTGGCTGCCAGTAAAAAACCTATGCCTATGGTTGGAGCAATTTTAGTAGCACCAGAGGTTTGGCTGTTATTTCAGATGTTTAAACAAATACACATTTAAGTGGCTGTGACTTGAAACTATCGCAGCTTTAACTCAAACTTGAAAACAAATGGGTCCTTAGTTGTTTATGTGGGCTTACATAGACTTTCTTTACTAAATGGTAGGACTGAGCTTATGAAAGCAATTGCCCAACACCTATATGTCAAAGGTTGAGCAATTTGCTTAGTTTTAGGCATCTCCAGCATCTTCCCTTCTTCCAAGCATCACTAGCACCATTACCAACAATTACCCATGGCCCCTTTGTTTCTGCACTTGGGTTGCAGTCACAATGGCTTTAAGCTACATTTGCTCAAATGAATACCTGTTTAAACGTCTAAAATAACAATTAAAATTTTGAATTCTTATTGCTGCTGTAACAACTCCAACCACAATCGAGGATTTTTCTTGCAACTAAGGCACTGCTTTGTGTCTGCTGTGACTGCGATTTTGCCATTGAAACAAATAGGCCCCTAATGGTCACCACCCTTCCCATTGTCCCCAACCACCTAGGCATCAACCATCCGTTGCTGACCAAGGTGAGAGAGCAAGGGGCTCGCTGGTATCTAACCACCTTATCCATGTCAATGTCATTTCTCTCTTTTAGTCTCTCACTTATCCAGGAGGGAAAGAAAATTTCCATCAAAAGTTAGGTAAAAGAAGCCACACAAAGGCCCGAAGAAAAGTCCATGGAGGCCCCTCCAATAGCGTTGGCAAGAAGCCAAATATTATAAAGACTTGCCTAGACCAAAAGAAGAGTCGGGAAGATACTTACTCAATTAGAAAGGTCATTATCGGCAATTCGACTAAATGAAAGAACGGTTCGCTGGATTGCTCAGTCGAGCAAGTTGCATAAATTTGGCATATTTGGTTAAAGACGTAGTCGGATAGATAGACTCTCCAGTCGGCTGAAAGGATTGGCACTGAAAGGCTTGGCAAATACATAGAAGTGTCTAGCCGGATAGATGAGAAAACTCAACCGACAAATCTTAGCTAGATGATGGTTATCATATCCATTACTCCACTATCACATCCATCGACGAACCTTGGTAATGTGCTTGGAAGTGTTTACGACATGTCATCAATTTGACCGGCTGTTATCATCACATCTTGACGTTCACACTCAAAAGTCAGTGTTGATGTTACAAAGAACCGTGTTGTTTAAGTGAGTCTTACCTCTTGTATGGGGGCACACGTGTATCGGGTTACACTCCCAAGATGTACACCTATTTTAAATGAAATTAAATTGTCAAACCTTTATCTTATCCGTGGTTATTTCTTGTTTTTAGCGGAATATTCAACTATATGATAACCCTATAGGACTTAGTAAGAAGGGCACCGATCACTTACTTTCATTCATTAGCAACCTAACAAGGGACGGTGGATATAAAACCTGTCCCACGTGCCAAAACCATTCTTCTCAATAAAATATTTTGCAAGGGAATATGACATCCTCCCTTTTAACATGAAGAATATAAAAGGAAGGAAACTCCTGGAGAAGGTACCTTCCGTTTATCTGTTAAGTAATACACTTCATTTGATCACAGACGAAACGTCTTTCCTCGATTGTCTGGATGCCGTTGATTTGATCTATTTCTACGTATGTTGTAATTGTTGGTTGCTTGTTCTCATGCCTGCACTGTAGATTTCTCCTCTCCGTTTCTCATTAGATTGGTACATACGTATAATTTACTGTAGATCTTGCTTACAGTTCATATCATCTCCTTAAATTTAGTTGCTAGCTCATTTAATCAAGTTAAATTTAGTTGTAAGTTCATTTAATCTAGTTGGTAGATGTTTGAAGCTCTTGTTAATTTGCATCAGTAGTTCTAGCTTCGTTACCTTATAGGCTAATATCGTTTTCTTGCTTTTATATCTTCGTCATCCGTCTCTTTTCAGTGCCTGACTACGTTCCCGTATAGTTGCATTTCACTCATTTAGTGCAGATTTGGCTCTCTTCATATTAAGAGGTTGTTTGGATATTACTCTCTTCGTATTAAGAGGTTAAATTAGGTTTATTGACGCACCACTTTCATCTCCTTCGTTGGGAACCGGTAAAGATCATAAAAATCTCTGCAGAATTATAAATTTGGGATGTTTATACTTTTTACTGTTCTGTCTCAGGAATTATTGTGGATCTATTGTGTGATGGAGATAGCTTGTTCCAGTGGCAAGAGGTATGCTATCTGGAGGACTTATGTGTTACGAAATATTAGGAGTTTAAATGAAATTAATAATCTCTAATTTAGGATGGACATGAATAACAACTCATCTTATTAGGACTTAATATTGATTAATTATTGGTACTGGTAGATTAATATCGATATCACATGTATTGAGTATTGATATTAGTGGATCAATACCGATATCCTTGTGTTATAGCCATGAGTTCTATATTCCAACGAGTATTGGTACTGATGCTAAGTATCGATATTTATAGGTCTTAGTTTAGAACTCATGTCCAGATAAGTACTCATCTAGTACTCATAGTGTATCGATATTTATAATAAGTACTGATACTCAATGAGTATTGGTATCACTCCAGGAACATTTGACCTCAACGAGTACTGATACTCATAATGAGTATCGGTACTTGTAGAGTATTGGATATTATGTCTATATCCAACAGGTACCGGTACTAAAGCCAGGTACTGATACTTGTGGGCTATAGATGTTGTCATTTTCTAACCTAGGTCCTTAACTATATCTTATGTGTACCGATACTCATAATGAGTATCGATATACACAAGTCCTAGTTTATGGATCAAGAAAACCCAGAATTTGAACTGTGACTAGTAAGTACCGGTACTCATGGTGAGTACTAGTACTAGTATGCCACAATCCACGCAACTGGAGCCATGAAACTTGTTACGACCCGATTCCTAGATCCCTACAGGATCCGAGACCGGCTCGCCTCGACTAATCCCAAGATCCAGTTGTCCAACAAGAAATAACCAAAAAACAAAAAAGTAAACCACATTCACATATGCAATATAACTAAACAGTAAAATTGTACAAAGCAGTAAAGGAAAGTAAAACTATTGTTTCATTACATACTACAACAACAACAGAACAACGGAATGAAAGTAAACAGTAGAGACAACAGTAACTGAAAGTCTAATACCTACTACAATAGGAAAGGAACAACAAAGAAGTGCTGAAAACTATAGTTGGGCTCGACTGGGCCCAGCACCCTCCGCAGCCGGAAGCTCAGGCTACTCAACTCCTGGTCCTAAACAGTATTATGAAAAGACAGAGTCAGCGAATGCTGAGTAGAGTGGTATCTATACTATCTAAAACAGTAAAATCATCATGTTTAATTCTCTTTTCTATTTATCTATTTTATATGTATTTCCTTTTTACCCATTTTCCTCAAACATCCAGATATTCTTAATCTTATATGTTCCTTGTGGAAACGATCTTGATTGCAATCTTTTCCGAAGAGTAGAAGGTACACATGGTGCTTTCCTGGCCGGGAGTTCCCCGTGATAGTCCTACACCAAGTCAACCACCTCAAGGTCACTGTCAAGACATAGCGGTGACTACGGCACGTGTAATAAGCGCACGGGTAGCTACTTCACACTGACACACGGTCAGTCGTTTCCTCTAGCGGGTACGCCCAAAGTATAGTACGGAACAGTATAGGGCCTTGCCCTCTCAGAATAGGGGTTTCCCCCCTCAGAACCAAACAGGGGTCTCGCCCCTCCACAATTCGCGCACCCTCTTTTGACTATCCCGCTTTGCCCAGAGGGCCTAACAAGTTGGTATAGGGTGGCTAGTTGAACCCCGGGCCCTGTGAGGTGGCTAGCTCTCTCATTACACTAGTAGCTCGCCTCGGTACTGCGTATACGAGGGCCAATAGGAGTCGGTGTAGAGTGGCCAATCTTAACCTTGGGTCTTAACCAAAGGGCGGTTAGCTCCGCTCTACACGAAAAGGGGACAGTCGCTCTCCTTGGTACCACATACTCAAGGGTCAGCACACTTCCCGTCTACATTCCAGATTTCCATCTAAAAACAGGAGCTCTACACCTAAAATCCCTGTAGGGTTTATGCTCATGTTCACCTCATTTGTTCTGATCCAGATCCCACCATTCACAATTCAGATCTTATTTATTATATACAGGTAGCTCGTGTTTCCATAATTCAATACATACAACTGGTGATTTCACATGTAATTGTTCATAAATTACAGGGAGCTCATAATTATAATATAGGCAAGTGCTAATAGTTTAGCTAAATCATACATGTAAGTACATCATACAACACAAAATATTCATTCATTCCTCTATCCTAGGGTTCATGCCACATCCTGGGGTTTCACTAGGCTATTTCCACAAGCACATTCTTATTAAATATTATTAACGGAAGTAAACCACTCTACCAGACAATCTGCGAGTAATGGGGACTCGAACCGCAGACTCAGGTGTCTCTGCGAGCCCCAAACACGCAATAGGATAAAACTTTATACCAGGGAATGCATCACCAAAGGAGGGTTCAGAATAATATAAAAAGGTCTCTAGTATGTAGAGAAACTCGCAAGGAAATTACAGGTACTTCGTTTGCGTAAAATGAACCCCGATCGAACCCCAAACAGGTCAAAAACGTGCCTACTGTGTAAAATCAGATGTCTGGGAACAAGTCCAGACGTCTTAAAAGGTACCTGAACCTTACCTTAAGTCCCTGCGGTGTCCTCAGACGTCTAGGCCTCCTTTGCAATCGTCTGAACGCAGTTCCAGATGTCGGGCCACGCCTCCGGTCGTCTGGGAGCACCTCCGAACGTTTGGTGATCTGATCAGACGTCCAAAAGTACGTGGGAGAGCATTCCGTGCTCCTTCCCAAGGCTGCTCCTGCGTACGACACCCGCAGCCCCCAAATCATACTCAACATTCGTCTGCGGTGAGGCCTGCATGGCCATAAACGCGAGAAAGAACGTACCTTCGCGATAAATGAGCTTTCAGACGTTTGGCCTTAACTCCAGACATCCAGGTGCTCCATCAGCCGTCTGTACTCCACTCTAGACATCTGATATTGGAAAATTTCCAGTACCAGAACTTTCTCCCAACGCTCTCCGCCGCACATCTCCTCGCGCCGCTGTAGCTCCAGCTGCTGCAGATGGTCAAGGCCGCCCCCCAAGATCTCTCATCCTCTTACACGCCCGCGGTGGCCGTCTGAGCTCCACCGAGCTTCCACTGAAGCTCTCCAACCTTGGCCTCCTCCTCCTCCCGCACTCTCCTCCTCCCTCTTGCTCACCTCCTCTCGCCACTCCTGCAAGCTCTGAAGGTGAAGGTGGTGGTGTGTGGAGTGGAGAGGAGAGGAGGGGCTTAAATAGGTGGTATGGGGGTTTTAGGATTTGGGGAAAGGAGGAAGGGGAAGAGAGAGAAGAACGTTCTGCGCAATGCCCACGCGTAGAGCATAGAACGCATACAAAAATTTCATTTTCAAACGTTCGGGAATTGGTCTAAACGTCTGGACAAACGTCTGACTGTGACTCCTGACGTCTTAAAAGGTTAAAAGTGTGACGGATTTTTACAAAACCTTATCTGTAGTCAACTAGTATCGGTACTCATGATGAGTTCCGATACATGTACACTAAAGTCCCCAATTTATGACACTTAAGTATCGGTACCCATCAAGGTGTATCGGTACTAACTGTAGTTACGAGATGCAATTTTGGAATTTTGAAAATACAAAAGATCTTATCTAAGCATACACATGATCTAATGGTATTACGACAAAATAGCAAGCAAGTATATATATGTGCACACATAATCCATAGAAACAAAAATATAGATATACATCAACGATCTATTCATATCTTGTATAAACATATAAAGTACTAAAGTGACATACGTGTATTCATTTTACAAAGGGGAAATGAAGGCTACAATTGGATGCTTCCATGAGTGCTCTCACCTCCTGAATCGATAGAGAGTAGATAGAAAGAAAAACTTTTCTCTTGCTATTGTGATCCTTTCTCTCTTCTCTATTCTCAGAACTTGATGGGGAAGGTAGAGAATGAATATGTGAAATCCTTGGGGACCCAACTTTTCCAAATTAGTAATTAGACAAATTAATCACTATCAACAATTTACAATTCTACCCATCGAAAAATTGTTAAATGCAAAAGGGCCACTGCACATGTATAAATCAAACTACACTAATCTTTTTACAGTTATGCCCATATTAACACAATAATCTTAATGTTCACATTGAATTATAAGCATTAATATGATAGTCAAAAATCATTACATGTTGATTGATTATATACATATATATATATATATATATATATTAATCCATACATTAGATTAAAATTTAACATTATAAACTTGAAACGATGCCCTAATTGCACACACTAATTTCTAACGGAGGAAATGTACAAAAAAAAAAAAAAAGTATAACGTGACACTTTTTTTTATATAATATATTGATGTAAAATGTAAAATGATTATGAAAATCATTTTGTACATATTACAAATGATTTTGTATAATTTTATATTGATGTAGACTAATTCTACATTAGCATAAAATGATCTATATCTTCTTGTATTGTAAAATACATCAACTTTGATATTTTTCTACTAGCATTGCTCCTGATTTGAGTGTTGAAAACATGTAAGATCTATTGCAAAATTTTGTTAGCTTTTTGATTTCTTTGTCGCAGCTTTTAATAATATCTTGATAGTTTGGATTGCATCTCTGGATTATCCATTGCATCTCTTCTTTGCTTCCCACCCGCCATCTTAGTTCTTATCATCCGATGACCTCCCACTTGCTATTTTAATTTTTTTAGTTTTCAGAACAGTAAATTGACCCAATTTTTTCACAAGTGATTAGCGAGTCTAGATCTACTCGGATAGCATGCTATAATCGTCTTTCAAGGAGGGCATTAATTAACCCAAGGTTTTACCCATAATTGCCTAGGCCGGGCCCGTTCTGAGAGTTGGGCCCATTTCTGGAATAGGCTGCACCTAGATCGAGGGCTGCCCATGCATCATTTAGCCCACTTAGGTCCATATATATAATAGTAATCTATACATAATACGACGACGTATACACATAATTTAGATTTGTGTGTATCCATAAACAATGCAACATTGCTCTCTGTAAATTATAACTACTTCACACTATACTTCCTCTTCCCACCCTCGTTGGACGTTGTGATTTTCTTCAACTTCACTATCTTTAGTTGAGCAATGCATTTGGCGCCTTATCTGTTACAATAAGTTACAATCTCCTGCACAACCAGGAAAAGGTAAGTCTTGAATAATAAATTGACCGGCCTAATCCGGTCCAGACTCATTTATTTTAGGCTGAAGCCCGAGTTTTAGTAAATTACTTGAACACATAATTAATGGGCCTCAATCATGGCTTGATCGGCCCGTAAGAATCGGACTCCATTGGAGATAATCAAAGGCACGAGCCTTACACCTATTCTTAATCCTTATAACTAGCCGTTTTCAAAAATCACCATCTATCCAAGATTTTTAGATTATCAATAATTAGTTCTTCTGTACCTTTTTGCCAACAAGGTAGATTTTATGTGATAAAGTATCAGATTACTTACGGGAAAGATGAAACAACTTATGCTAGGAAAAGTAAGTAAACGTATTTTACAATGTATTTTGTAATGAATGGATAAAAGTGATAATTTCAATTAATGTATTTTAATTTTTTTTATTAGTGGAAATTATTTTTCATCAATTAAAAATTAATTTCTAAATAAAAAATTATTTTTATAAATAAAAATTATATTTTAAGTGAAAGATTATTTTTTACCTATAAAAAATTAAAATATACCTATATATCTTTATTTTTAATCAATTAATTTTGATTTTCAATCGATTAATTTTAATTTTTCAATTCTTAATCGTATATTTAAAAATACGTTAAAACATATACTTACGTACTCACACCCCCAAGTTCCTTATAATTGATCATTTTTTCATTTACCTTTAAATATATATTTTCATAGGGTAATGATTTCGGGAAGTAAAATGTTATCGTCGTCAAGTTGAAGGCATCTTCGGCTTCTCCCGTTACGTGTGTCTTTTTGTTGCCTTTTTCCATTTTCTATCGTGTAACAGATGTCAATGGTATTTATTTCATACTTTAGATCTATTATTGTTATGTAATGTCTTTGATTTTATGTTGAGATGGAAAGATATATATTTTACCTATCTAAAAAAACTAGTAAATAATTTTGTGGTTGTTGGAATTTTGCTTGAGCTTTTTTATTCTTCGTCTTTGGTGTTCGTTAATGGGATTAGAGTTCACTGCTTTTGGCAATGTGTTCTCTTCATGTTGTGTCTGCCAAGAGAGGGAGTTTATCGCTTTTTTCTAATTTCTATGATGGCCTCGAGGAGATTAAAGTAAGTGTTTTCTATGCATTTTATTTTGTGTCCAACACTAATGTTATTGACTTCAATATTGCTTGCTTTTATAAAAGAATATTTGTAGGAAAATATATTCACGTGTAAAAGTTATTGATGATATTTAATTTTAAAATTAAAAAATATTGATGATATTTAATTTAAGTATAAAAAGCACCAATGATAATTCTAAATTTATAATCTATCCAAGAGGATTTTAAGATATCAATAATTAATTCTCCTATATATATAATTTTTGCTTAGGTAGATTTTATGTAGCGGAGTCTCAAATGAATGATAGAGAGGAAGATTAAACCATTTATGCTTCAAGTGAGAACATTGAGGTTGGGATCCTGAATAAGAAGTTCTTTATGGTTGATCATTTTTTTCAGTAAACTTTAAATATGTATTTTCATTGTGTAATTATCCTTAGAAGTAAAATTTTATTGTCATTCAATTGGAGGCACACTCACACTCAGCTCTATGTGTGTGTTTTTAGTTGTTTTTATTATATTCTATCATGTAATAGATGTTGATGGTACCGACTCCTATTTCGGATCTATTATTAGTTAAAATGCAGTGAAATGTATCATGTGATGTGAATTTGATTTTTCTCTGATAATTAATGTTTAATGTAGAATATTAAAAAATATAAAATTTATTACAGGTAGATCTCATTGAAAAAAATTATTATATTATTTTAAATTAAAATATATACGTGATAAATTAATTACATCAGTGATAAATTATATTAAGTGATTTACATCAGTTGTAAATTATTTTTAAGTAATTTTATATCAGTGTAAAATTATTCTGACGTGAATTGATAATTTTTATATCGATACAAAGTTATTTTAAATATGATTTAGTAATTTTGTATAGGTGTAAATAATTTTACACTTATGTAAAATGATTTTACATTTATGTAAAGTAACTTTGAAGATAATTTCAGTGATTTATATCCATATAAAATATATTTATTGTTAATTACAACATTGATAAATTCAATCACATATCAATATGTTTTACATAAAAGAAAATACATCAAATAACACCACATTTATACTCCTTTATATTACATTTTACGTCATATTTGGCATTTCTGCGTTCACAGCCTATTATTATTTTGTTATATGCTGAGATGATAAGATATATTTTGTATGTATACGAAAAAAATAACAAATAATTTTGGGGTTACTGGGATTTGGCTTTGAGCTTTTTCGTTGTTCCTCTCCGGTGTTTGTTATTGGGATTGGAGTTCATTGCTTTTGACAATGTACCCTGTTCGTGTTTTGACAAGTATTTCCTATATATTTTATTTTGTGCTGGACATTAATATTTTTTATTTCAATTTTGCATGCGTCGCTCACGTTTTCAACGTATTTTCATCCGTGATATTTGTTTTATACGTAAAAATTATTGATGATATTTATTTTAAATATAAAATTTATCAATGATATTTAATTTAACAATTAAAAATTATTGATGATAATTTAAAAATTATGATCTATATAAAATATTTATTAAATTAACAATAATTATTTATTTTGTACTTTTTGTTACCTAGGTGAATTTCATGCAAGGGAGTAGCCTCAAGTCACTGACAAAGCAAGACGAAACAACTTATGTGCCTCAAGTGATACCCAATGTTCAAACTTAAGTTATGGTTGTTTTTTGTAAAATTTTTTTAGGTTCTATTATTTTTTACTTTCTCAGTTAAAGTTTCTTTCCATACATGTAAATGTTTGCCTGTTCCATTTCAGTTACCATTTCACAAAGATGGCAAATGTAATAGTTCTCAAACATGAGCAGGCATGGATTATGGTCAACATGGAAAATCGCTCCCTCCTTAGTGTGGCACTCCTGTGCTACGCATGGAGCTAAATTCTACTTGCATTCATGCTATTTGAATGCTTCTCATAGACCAGATGAATCCTTGGAAATTTTTTTTTCCCTCCCTTCTTCTATACAAATTTTATATGCATCCAGTTGTGCCCAATCACACGGATTTCTTGGTACATTTTGATTTGTATCATTCCCAAGATCAGCCTGCATGAAGCATCCAAGCGGAAAACTGAGAGGATCGGTGGCTCCATTACGTTAGAGGCAGTAGGAGTATTTTTGCGAGAACTCATAAATTTGCCGTGGCTTCTTGATGTTTTTATATTTATTTATATTAATTAATGTTTAATTAATATTAATTTAAGGATAATTTAGATTAGATTGTATTTAGTTAGATTAAATTAATCATTTCTGAAAATAATATATACTTGTGAATTTTTGTGTATTTTTTTTTTCTGCAATTATATCGATTATCTTGACATATTTATTTTTATATGTGTAAGTATAAAATTTCAAGTTAAATGGAACATGGTTGATTGAATTATTAAAATTAAGCTTAAGCTTAGATTGATAGATTTATTTTCTAACCTAATTAACTTTTTTATCTAAACAAAATCTAAGCCTAATAATCTATACGTATGTTCTCAAACCCACATTATCGCTAAAAATTTCACACTTATTTTCAAAAATTCCCAAATCAACCCATACAATTTCCAACTTATCCCCTGCCTTCCTCCCTACCCCATGCACTCACCCACGTCAAACCCCCTCCTCTCAATCTAAAAACCTATCCTATGCAGCCAACACATAAATTTCCACCAAACGCCCTTACATTGTCGTCGCTGTTCGCGTTGCAGCTTGACTACCCCATCACCCTCTTTATATGCTGCTCGAGTGGTGGAGGAGACCATGCCTGTGTCACGAGAGGAAATCCCATTAGATAGAGGGAGTGTTGTTTCGATTGGGGTGCGGTTACATAGTTGAAGAGCAATGCGCCAGCCACGGGTTGGTTAGCACCACTGCCTCCTTGACATGGCTCTTCGCTTTCATGTCGCCGCTCTACGGACCCTCTTCTTCTCCCCTCCGTATTCAGGCAGGAGCAAGTATAAAAGCCCCATCCCCCCACCTATGTGAAATGAAATCTATGACTTCCTATTCGTGATTAGGATGTATGTTTACACACTGATTGTGGTTGTGATGGTAATGAAATCTATAGCAATGTGTTTTAATTTTCAGACATGTAATAGTTACTGTCGCCGTAGGTTTTTCATTTCCTTCCCTATCACTCTGAACTCTACCTTATTAACGTAGACTACTATGTTTATTTGTTGGAAGTTTTGTTGTGGAATTTCTTTTCTTGTTTTAATATGTGGGAAGTTCAGCTTTTTTGATGATGTGTTTGTATGTTGTAATGATTTTGCAAGTGATTTTGAATTGGGAAATGGTTTCTCCATGCGAAATGGCACACTAGATTTCATAGGAGATGCCTACAAGGAAATGGAAAATCACCTCCCCAGTGAGCCGTGTAGGGCATTTGTCTGCTTGTGGAAAATGAGCAGCTCTTGATCAGCAACAATGTGGAATATGGCATGCAATTTGGCATGGGAAAACTTGTATTCTTTATTTTTTTTATACATCTGGTGTTTTTATACAGACATAATGGTATGTTGGATGGCCGGACTAATTTCCTTTTCATATAATGTCGTTGTATTTGCTTGAACTAAACGGTGAAAGAGGGAATATATGTAGGTGGGATTTAACTAATGACTTTGTGTGTTGTATAGAGGTAGTGATCCACCCAAAATGTGTAATGGCATTAGTAAGTTGGATTGTAGGACATAATGGAAAGATAATATATTTGTTTTGGGACATTGATGATAAAAAGACAAATATATAAATAAGGGCTTCAATGTTAATGGAATCAATTTTAAAATGTTTCTTTCGTAAATAGCAATAGCTTGTATATGCTTGTATGGGGAAGTTCCTATTTTTCTTTGAAACCAAAGAACATGAACAAAAGAGTGTAAGGCTCCATGCCATTGTTGTCGGGGGACCCCTTGGGGGTTGGTTTTCGTGTTCTTGATACGTTTGATTATTGGATATGTTTAAATATGCATAAAATGCATACTGAAAATCGAGTAACGTTGTGATCAAAGAAGCTTCTTAGTACATGCGGATGTGATATTGTATTGGTGAGGCAAATTGATTAGTAGAGTTGTATTGGCATGTAGTTTGTACGTTCCAAAATTATTTTATTACTTCACTAGTAATTAACCTATTTCAAATAGAGAATATGAAAATGATATGTGTGCCTCCAGTAGTCGTTCATGATTTTCAATATATTATATCTTTAAAAATGGAAAATCGTGAGATTTAATCTTGATCAAGGAAATACATTTCAACGAGATCTTTCTTCTCTCGCATCGTGTTTGGCTGGGGGTTGTTCGCTTAATTCCTCAACATAGTTAATTGAGTTATTTAGGCTTAATTAATCGCATGAGAAAGTACCTTAGGTTAACTTGAATTAATGACGGTTGTGTAATATAGGGTCAAGTTAACCTAACATTTTAGATTTAAAAATTTTTTTAACTACTTGAGTTCAGGTCGTTCACTAGAAAGCATAACTTATCTTAATTCACCATTAATTCCTAAGCATAAATTACTAACTATTTAATCAATCAGATTATAATTAAATTACTTTACGTACATGAATCTTGTATAAGAGATATTCAAATAAAAGCATGTAACATTTCATTAAGAAAGAACTTATTTACACATGTAATTTTTCGTTAAGAATCAAGTAAACATGTTTATTACACTCATTACAAGTAATTACAAAAGATTAAGGTAAGAAAAAGTTATACAAGTGAATACAAATGCCTTATTACATCAATTAAGCTCAAAATATTAAAAGGAGTAATGTTATTGCAATAAAAGTACAAATCAGACATCTTAAAAGTAAAAGATTAAAAGACTAATTACAACAATAGACGTCCGATTCTCTTTATTTCTTCTCTTTTCTCCTTAATCTTCAGCCCTGCCCTCTCTTCTTTTCTTGTTGTTACTCTCTCTCTCTCTTTTCCTTTATTCTTCTTTTTTCTCTTCTTCTTCCTCTTCCTCTTCCAAACCCTCTCTATTCTCTTTCTCCTTAAGTTCTCTCTTCTAAATTTCCCTTAGTATTGTGCATATATGTTTACACTTAACCAAACAAAAATTTGATTTTTATAGTTGGTGGCTCAGACCGGTCGGGGATACACAGGATCCCCTAGAGGGTGGGACCAGACCCTACTTGGTTCGAGCCTAGTTTTAATTAGGTGTTTTATTTCCAATTCAAGCCCATGCACAATCTCCAACCTCCCAGGCCCACACACGCCCACTTGGGTCCACGCTCACGCCCACAGGCGCACGCACACACGCATACGCAGGCACGTGCAACGCACGCACCCACGCCCAAGCTTGTTTCATTTCGTGCCTTGCGCTGATGACTGATAAGGCTATTTCACTTTTTCATATTATACCAGTACAGGGCCTCAGTAGTTCCTGAGGTGGGACTATCTAAGTCCACTCCAGGCCAAACATTGGTCGACGATTCCGGCCAACCTATTGGGTGATTTTGATCGAGCAAAGGCTCGATCGAGAGCCCTTTGGATGCTCTACATGTATGTAACACTAATTTGGTGTTCAAGTCAGATCTGGCCCTTTGATTTGAAGGGCAAAGTTCAAGGATTTTCATGGCCATTATAGCCTGCAGAGGGTAATTTCAGGTCTAAGGACTTGCAGGGAAGGGTTTGACCTCCAGATGAGGTCTACGCTCTATTTAGTAAGTGATTCCGTATCAAATTAATGGAGAAAGTTCTATTAGGCTTCTAGAAGAGGACTAAGCCTCAAAGCTTCGTACTGAAGCTCTAAAGCTTCAATTCAAATACTGAATTGACAATTGGAAAGCTAATGACCAACAACAACTGATCAAAGAACCCTTGAAGGTTGTAAAGATTCTATTTGGGTAGATTTGGCATCCAAATCTCGCCAAAAACTCACTGAAAGCAGTTTGGGTTAAAAAATGACCCAAACTAGAAAGTGATCTAATTCACACAAAATCTTGCATAGAACTCAATCAAATCAATTCCAACTCTCTCTAAATCATCCCAGAAAGAATTTCCACATTTTAATCCACAGAATTAAACACATAATCCTCAAATTGAACTTGGGATTTGACCATGGTGAGCTCTGAGTTGACTTTTAGAATTAGAGCTTATCTAAACAAAATAAAGACCTAGAAGGATTCTAATTCATCTCAGAAATCATTTCAGACCTTAAAACTAAGTTTTGATGCTCTTAAAGGCCCTCTCAGGGACTGTCTCCTGAGCTCAAAAGTGGAGGTGTTCGGTAGAATAGTCTAAGGGATTTTAGAGCCATCAAAGATCAAATATGACCCTTACAGGTTCTGCTTGAGCTTACTGTCCTATTTCTAGAGCCAAAAATCTAACGAGTCAGCTTCTCCAACTCCACTGGAGTTGGAGAAGACAGAGGTTGTGTTACGACCCGATTCCCGAATCCCTACGAGACACGAGAATCGGACCGACTCGACTGATCCCATGACCCAGTCGTCCAACAAGAAAGTAACTAAAAGAATAGTAAAATAAACCACATTCACCATGCATATAACTAGTAGTAACAAAATACAGCAGTAAAGAAAAGAACTACTACAGTATACACCACCACAACAGTAAAGAAATAAACATGTACATAAACATGATGCTTACAACAAAAGAGTACAGAGGTAACAGAAACTACTCCCTACAACAGAAGGAAAAGTACAGTGGGTACTACACAGGTAAAAACTACTGGGCTCTACTAGGCCCAGCACCCTCTGCAGCTGCCGGCTCTGGTTGCTCAGCACTTGGTCCTTAAAAGGTGACACGTCAGCGAAACGCTGAGCAGAGTGGCAACTAAAAGCTAAGAAACAGTAGGGTGGACAGTAGCTGTTATATTTTTAATTTCTTTCTTTATATTTTTCGTTACTCGTTATTGAATTATCCCTCAGATTCTTCTCTTGATCTTGAATGTTCCTCGTGGGAACGATCTTGATTGTAGTCTTTTCCGCAAAGTAGAAGTAACACGTGGTGCTCTCCTGGCCGGGAGAGTCCCCCGTGGTGGTCCTACCCTCAGTCAACCACCCTAAGGTCGTTGACAGACGTAACGGTGACTACGGCACGCGCAATAAATGCACAGGTAGCTACCCCGCACTGACACGCAGTCAGTCGTTTCCGTTAACGGGTGCGCCCAATGCACAACACGGAACCAGTATAGGGCAGAGCCCTCTCAGTAACAGGGGTCCAGTCCCTCCACAGTAACCAAATAGGGGTCTTGCCCCTCCACAGTCCGCGCACCCTCACCTGACTACCCTGGTTTGCCCAGTGGGCCTAACAAGTCGCTGTAGGAGGGCTAGCAGAACCCTAGGGCCCGTGGGATAGTTAGTGCTCTCCCTACACTAGTAGCTCTCCTCGGTACTGTGTACACGAGGGCCAAAAGTCAGTACAAAGTGGCCAGACCTAACCCCGGGTCCCTGGGGCGGCTAGCTCCGCTCTGCACTAAACAGGGGGACAGTCGCCCTCATTGGTACTCCGTACTCAAGGGCCAGCTCACTTACCCAATTCTATTCCATTCACTTTCCAGGAGTTCTACTCCTAATTCCCTGTAGGGTTCATGCTCTTTTAACTCAGCCAATTTAGGTTTCATCATTTCAGCTTTATATTCATATAGTCCATGTTCTCAACCGTAATTATTCATTCATAAACAGGCAGCTGTTAACCAATTACAGGCAGTTATCGTTTCCTTTCTACTTTTCCAAGACTGCAATGTATATATATTCAAGCTAGTTTTCCGGTCCTAGGATTCATGCCATACCCTGGGATCTATCATTCAATCTAGTTTTCCAGTCCTAGAATTCATGCAATACCTTAGGATCTATCATTCAATCTAGTTTTTCAATCCTAGGGTTCATGCAATACCCTAAACTTTATTAATTATTTCACAAGTGCATAATTTTTGATAAATAATTGAAAGGGCCACTCTACCTGCAAAATCGGGAGTACTGGGGGCGTAATCGGCAAGCCCGCGCACCTCCGCAACCCCTAGAGCCGCAACGGAATGGGGTCCTAACACAAGGATCAATTACAAGGAGCTACTCAGAACAATATACAATTATTGTAAACAGGTAGAGGAACCAAATATGAGAAGAACAAAACTTGAAACGCGGAAAACAGACTCCGAACGGACCTAAATGGGTAAAAAACGATAAGTCTGCCCAAAATCAGACGTTTGGAACATCTTCCAGATGTCTTAAATGACGGCTCAGGTCATACCTTGATCCTGCGTGGTCCTTCAGACGTCCAGAAGCCCACTGAATCGTCTGAACTTAGTTTCCAGACGTCTGACTGTCACTCTGGACGTTTGGAGACCCTCTCCGTCGTCTGGTGCTGTGCCCAGACATCCGATTTATGTGGGATGACGTGCCCTTGCACCTTCCCGAACGAGTCCTGCACACATACGCGGCCGTCCTCAACATGAAGCGATGCAGAAACCTTCGGCGGAATGGCTACATGGCCGTACACGCGAAAGAAGAAGGGAGGTAAAAATGTTGTACCTTTCAGACGTCTGGACTTTCCTCCAGACGACTCCTGCGTCGTCTGGACGTATGTCCAGACGTCAGATTCTGGGAAATTTTCCCAGAATTAGGACCTCCTCACCCTCTGCCCGCAGCGCACGGTCGTGCCACGCCACGCCCGCCTGCTGCCCGAGCTGTAGCAGCTCCTCCCCGGCACCACACGCTTGCTGCGCACCCACCGGTCGGCTCTGGCTGCTCCGGCGAGCTCGCACCCTTGCGGTCAAGCTCTCTCTCCCTCTCGCAGTAGCCCCTCCTCCCCACACACTCGTAGTAGCCGCTGCTGCCGCCCTCGCCCGCTCACTCTCTCACTGATAGGAAGAAGAAGAAGAAGGCGGTGGAGTGAGGGTGAGGGAGAGGGAGGGGTGTATTTGAAGGCAGCCGCGGGGAGAGAGAGAGAGAGAGAGAGAGAGAGAGAGAGAGAGAGAGAGAGAGAGAGAGAGAGAGAGAGAAAGGGCTGTGTCTGCAGGGAGGGAGGAAAGAGAAGGAGGGCGACGGTTCAGCCTGCGCGCGCATGCATGCAGACGCGAACCCGTACGTGGAAAAAATTATATTCCAGACGTCTGGAAAGGCTTCCAGATGTCTGACCAGACATCTGGACCACTTCCCAGACGTCTTAAACGACGTTTGATGCCCTAGTTATAACAATATAACAAACTCAAAGGAAGTTTTGTCCCCGAAACTTGCGCTAACAAGGGTGTGGGAAAGAACGATATATGCATAACAAACTCAAAGAGGACCGAAGCCAGTCCGAAAAGACGTACCTGCGAAAAGCTCCGGGTACCACTCCCGCATCGTCGCCTCAGGCTCCCAGGTAGCCTCCTCGTACCACTGGCTCCTCCACAAAACCTTCACCAGGGGTACTTGCTTCCGTCTCAGATTGCGGACGGCTCTGTCGAGAATCTACACTAGCCGCTAGGGTTAGGTCAGGTCGTCGCCCACCTCGACGCTCTCGTGACTCAAGACGTGACTGGGATCGGCGACGTACTTCCTGAGGTTGGACACGTGGAACACGTCGTGCACACCAGAAAGCTGGGGAGGAAGGGCAATCCTGTAAGCAACGGGTCCAACCTGCTCCAAGACCTCAAAGGGCCCCACGAACCTCGACGCGAGCTTCCCTCCCACCCCAAACTGCTGAAGGCCCTTCATAGGAGAGACGCGAAGGAAGACATGGTCCCCAACCTCAAACTGCACCTCTCTGCATTTCCGATTTGCATAGCTCTTTTGCCTGCTCCTAACAGTGCGGAGTCGCCTGTGAATCTGCTCGACTACCTCCTGACTCTGCCGGATCAACTTGGGGCCAACATCCCACTTGGTCCCCACCTCAACCCAACTCAAGGGTGCCGTACACCTCCGTCTGTACAGAGCCTCGTAGGGTGCAATGCCGATGCTCGAGTGATAACTGTTATTATATGCAAACTCCGCCAGGGGCAAGTGCTCCTCCCAAGAGCCCCTCCAGTCCAGCATACAAGCACGCAAAAGGTCCTCAAGTGTCTGTATCGTGCGCTCAGACTGTCCGTCCGTCTGGGGGTGGTAAGTTGTACTAAACCTCAACTGCGTCCCCAGGGCTTGCTGAAACTCAGCCCAAAACTGGGCGTAAAGTGGGTATCCCGGTCGGATACGATCTCCCGCGGAACTCCGTGTAGACGTACCACGTCGCGGATATACCTCTCTGCCAACTGTGCTGGTCCCAAGGTGACTCGGATCGGCAGGAAATGCGCCGTCTTCGTCAATCTGTCAACGATTACCCAGACTGCGTCGTGTCCTCGCTGGGTAACAGGTAAGCCCACCACTAAGCCTATGGTGATGCTCTCCCACTTTCACTCTGGCACTGGAAGTGGCTGTAGCAACCCTACAGGCCTCTGATGCTCGGCTTTCACCTGCTGGCACACTAAACACTGCTGCATGAATTCACCCACATCCCGCTTAATCCCCCTCCACCAAAAATCGCGTCTCAAGTCGTGGTACATCTTCCTGTTTCCGGGATGTATGGTAAATCTGGAACCATGTGCCTCAGTCAGGAGCCCCCTCAACAACTCCTCGTCTCTGGGAACGCACAAACGTCCCCTCATGCGCAGCACCTGGTCTGTAAAAGAGAAGTCTCCAGGGTCTCCTGACGGTACTCTGTCACGCAAGGACTACAAGTACGGGTCGGCCATCTGTCCTGTGATGATACGATCTATCAGCTCTGGGCTCATCTGTCGTGTCACAGTCACTGCCCCACAGTGCCCCCGTAACTCTAGGGGTCGACAACTGCCCATTTCCTCCAAGAGGCTCCAACTCTGCACCTGTAAACTGGCCAAGTGTGCGGGCGCCTTCCGGCTCAAGGTGTCACCCACCACGTTGGCCTTTCCCAAGTGGTAGGAAATGCTGCAGTCATAGTCCTTCAGGAGCTCCAACCAACGTCTCTGTCTCATGTTGAGGTCCTTCTGATCAAACAGGTATCTGAGGCTCTTGTGATCTGTGAAAATCTTGAAGGTCTCACCGTACAAGTAGTGTCTCCAGGTCTTCAGCACGAAGACGACAGCTGCCAGCTCCAGGTCATGGGTAGGGTAGCTATGCTCATGGGGCTTTAGTTGCCGCGAAGCGTAGGCGACAACGTGACCCTTCTGCATGAGCACACCCCCTAACCCCTGCAAAGAGGCGTCCGTGTACACAACGAACCCGCCACTACCATTTGGGATGGAGAGCACGGGAGCTGAAATCAGCCTCTCCTTCAGCTCCTGAAAACATGCCTCACAGGTGTCTGTCCAAGTAAAGGGCACATCCTTCCAGGTCAACTGTGTCATAGGACGTGCAATATGTGAAAAGCCCCTGATAAACCGCCTGTAGTAGCCTGCTAGTCCCAAGAAACTACGAATCTCAGTAATCGTACGCGATCTCTCCCACCTGAACACTGCCTCGACCTTGGCTGGGTCCACAACCAAGCCATCCCCAGAGATCACATGACCTAAGAAGGTCACCTCCCTCAACCAGAACTCGCACTTACTGTATTTGGCGTACAGCCTACGTCGTCTCAGTGTGTCCAGAACCATCCGTAAGTGCTGTCCGTGCTGCATCTGATCTCGAGAATAGATGATCACATCATCAATCAATACCACCACGAACTGGTCCAAGTACGGTCTAAACACCCGGTTCATCAAGTCCATGAAGGTAGCAGGGGCATTGGTCGGCCCAAACGGCATGACCAAAAACTCGTAGTGTCCGTACTGAGTGCGGAAAGCTGTCATGGAGACGTCTGCCTCCCTGATCCTCAACTGGTGGTATCCAGACCTCAAGTTGATCTTGGAGAATACCGTGGCACCTCGCAGCTGGTCAAACAAGTCATCAATCCTCGGTAGCGGGTACCTGTTTTTGATGGTGACCCTGTTCAGCTGTCGGTAGTCCACACAAAGGCGTTGGGTACCATCCTTCTTCTTTACAAATAGTACCGGGGCTCCCCAGGGAGACGCACTGGGCCTCACAAAGCCATTCTCCAAAAGATCCTGCAGCTGAGACTTGAGCTCTCGCAGCTCAAGTGGTGCCATCCTGTATGGTGCTGTGGAAATGGGGCTGGTCCTTGGTACTAGTGAGATCTCAAACTCGATCTCACGCTCGGGCGGTAGTCCTAGCAACTCGTCTGGGAACACGTCGGGGTACTCTCTGACCACCGGGACACTCTGGAAATCTGCCACAGGGCTGGGCTTTGCCACCACACAAGCTAGGAAGCCCTCACACCCCTGGCTCAAAAGTCTCGCCGCCCGAAGTGCAGAAATGCACCTGAAGCCTCCGTCCACTGGCTGACCATGGTACTCAAAAGAAGGCAACTCCGGTATGGAGAAGACGATCCTTCTCTCAAAACAGTCCACCAGGGCGTGGTAAGAGGACAGCCAGTCCATCCCCAGAATTATGCTAAAGTCCTCCATCTATATCATAATCAGGTCAGCAGGAAGGCTGTGTCCCCCAATACTGACCTCGCAACCCGTGTATACCTCCTCAGCTACAAACAGCTGACCACTCGGACCTCTGATTATGAACGGATCCTCTAACAGTATATAATCCTGGCCCAAACTAACCGCGAAACTGGCAGCGACAAACGGTGCGTAGCGTCGGAATCGAAAAGCGTGTAAATGAGTCTGCCGGAAACTGAAACCATACCTGCCACCACTGATCCCGAAGCTCTGGCATCCTTGTGTGTCAGGGTGTTGATACGCCCCTCAGCCCTAGGTGCGGACGAAGTAGCCACACTCTGTGTCGGATGGGTAGCTGCTGGTCGGTACCCTGCCCGTGACTGCTGTCCTCCACGCACCTGGAAACCGCAGCCTCCTGCTTGCCCTTCGGTGTTCGGCGCAGGAAGCATCTGCTGACCTCCTGCCCTAGACGGGCAGTCCCTCCTGATATGACCCGGCTGGCCACACTGGTAGCAGAGGGGAACCCAACTCTCGCTCTCAGTGGGTCCCTGCTGTCGGCTGGGCGGGGGTCCGGTGCTAACAACTGGCCCCTGTCGAGGGTCCCCAAAGGCCATTGATGGCCTTGCAAAACGTGACGGCTCTCCTGCGGGCACCACGTGTCTCCTCTCTCGCCGGCCTTGTGAGAAGTCTGGCTGATAGGGCCTCTTCCGCCCGCTGTCAGTATCTCGCGCGGACGGGTTGGTCTCTTCGTATGTCATAGTTGCCTCCACCACCCTCGAGAACGTAGGTAGCTTCAGGGGTTTGACATACCCTCGAATCGCAGGATGGAGCCCCTCATTGAACCTCCAGAGGCTCTCCTCCTCAGTGGCCACTGCTGTCGCTACGAAGCGAGACAACTCCAGAAAACGCATGCGGTACGTGCTCACGGTCATCGTCCCCTGGCGGAGAGTGTGGAACTCTCGCCTCCTCTGGTCCTGCCACGTCTGGGGAAAGTACTGCTCGCAGAAGAGGGTGATGAATCGGTCCAAGGTCGGCTCATCCCTCTTCTGTCCCCTGATCGCCCTCCACCACCTGTGTGCCGCGCTCTTCAGCTGGTATGTGGCAAAGACCATGCGGCACTCCACTGGGGGGCGAAGGGTGTCAAAAACCTTCTCGATCTGCTCAAGCCAGTCCTCTGCCTCGGTCGGGTCCTCATCCCCCTTGAAGGAGGGGGGCTTCAGCTTTCGGAACAGTCTGAAAAGCTCGAAGTGGCGCTGCAGTGGAGATGCTGGTGCACCTCCAGGTAAAGAAGCCTCGTGCACAGAAGTGTTGGAGGAAGGTGGGGGCGGTGGCGGCCCATCCCCTCCCCCGCGTCCAGCGCCACGTCCTCCGCATGGTCCCATAGAGGACTCCCCCTCTGCAGCCCCAGGGAGAGGCGCTCGTGGCGGCGGGTGGAGCTCCTCTCGCGCGATGTCCCGTATCAGCTGGGCGAGGTCCTAGGCCTGAATGCCCGGGAGCAGTGGCTAGTCTACTGAAACGTCAACCTCAACACGCCCACCCCTTCGACCTCGTCCTCGACCGCACCCGCGGCCTGCCTCACTAGTCCCGCGTCGAGGCATCTGCAAGGAGACGCGAATACAGAACGGAAACACGTCAATATAAAACGATATCTAACGACGAAGTCTAAGAGCTTATGTCAAAAGAAACGTTGTGGTGGCTACTCTAGTTACAGACATGTGAATTGGTTATTTTCCAGTCAGTTGCTTTACTTCGTGGGACGACATTGCTTTGATACCATCTTGTTACGACCCGATTCCTAAATCCCTACGAGACACGAGAATCGGACTGACTCGATTGATCCCAAGACCCAGTCGTCCAACAAGAAAGTAACCAAAAGAGCAGAAAATAAACCACATTCACCATGCATATAACTAGTAGTAAAGAAAAGAACTACTACAATATACACCACCACAACAGTAAAGAAATAAACATGTACATAAACATGATGCTTACAACAAAAGGTACAGAGGTAACAGAAACTATTTACTACAACATAAGGAAAAGTACAGTGGGTACTACACAAGTAAAAACTACTGGGCTCTATTAGGCCTAGCAGCCGCCGGCTCTGGTTGCTCAACACCTGGTCCTGAAAAGGTGACAAAGGTGACACGTCAGCGAAACGCTGAGTAGAGTTGCAACTAAAAACTATGAAACAGTAGGGTGGACAGTAGCTGTTATATTTTAAACAGTAGGGTGGACAGTAGCTGTTATATTTTTAATTTCTTTCTTTATATCTTCCGTTACTCGTTATTGAATTATCCCTCAGATTCTTCTCTTCATCTTGAATGTTCCTCGTGAGAACGATCTTGATTGCAGTCTTTTCCGAAAAGTAGAAGTAACACGTGGTGCTCTCCTGGCCGGAAGAGTCCCCCGTGGTGGTCCTACCCTCAGTCAACCACCCCAAGGTCGCTGACAGACGTAACGGTGACTACAGCATGCGCGATAAACGCACGGGTAGCTACCCCACACTAGCACGCGGTCGGTCGTTTCCGTTAACGGGTATGCCCAAAGCACAGCACGGAACCAGTATAGGGCAGAGCCCTCTCAGTAACAGGGGTCCAGTCCCTCCACAGTAACCAAACAGGGGTCTTGCCCCTCCACAGTCCACGCACCCTCGCCTGACTACCCTGGTTTGCCCAGTGGGCCTAACAAGTCGGTGTAGGAGGGCTAGTAGAACCCCGGGGCCCGTGGGGTGGCTAGTGCTCTCCCTACACTAGTAGCTCTCCTCGGTACTGTGTACACGAGGGTCAAAAGTCGGTACAAAGTGGCCAGACCTAACCCTGGGTCCCTGGGGCGGCTAGCTCCGCTCTATACTAAACAGGGGGACGATCGCTCTCTTTGGTACTCCGTACTCAAGGGCCAGCTCACTTCCCCAATTCTATTCCATTCACTTTCTAGGAGTTCTACTCCTAATTCCCCATAGGATTCATGCTCTTTTAACTCAGCCAATTTAGGTTTCATCATTTCAACTTTATATTCATATAGCCCATGTTCTCAATCGTAATTATTCATTCATAAACAGGCAGCTGTTAACCATTTACAGGCAGTTATCGTTTCCTTTCTACTTTTCCAAGACTGCAATGTATATATATTAAAGCTAGTTTTCCAGTCCTAGAATTCATGCCATACCCTAGGATCTATCATTCAATCTAGTTTTCCAGTCCTAGGATTCATGCAATAACCTAGGATCTATTATTAAATCTAGTTTTTCAATCCTTGGGTTCATTCAATACCCTAAACTCTATTAATTATTTCACAAGTGCATAATTTTTGATAAATAATTGAAAGGGCCACTCTACTTGTAAAATCGGGAGTACTGGGGGCGTAATCGGCAAGCCTGCGCGCCTCCGCAACCCCCAGAGCCGCAACGGAACAGGGTCCTAACACAAGGATCAATTACAAGGAGCTACTCAGAATAATATACAATTACTATAAATAGGTAGAGGAACTAAATCTGAGAAGAGCGAAACTTGAAACGCGGAAAACGGACTTCGAACGGACCTAAATGGGTCATAAACGACAAGTCTGCCCAAAATCAGACGTCTGGAACATCTTCCAGATGTCTTAAATGACAGCTTAGATCATACCTTGATCCTGCGCGGTCCTTTTGACGTCCAGAAGCTCGCTGAGCCGTCTGGACTTAGTTTCCAGACGTCCGACTGTCACTCTGGACATCTGGAGACCCACTTCGTTGTCTGGTGCTGTGCCCAGACGTCCGATTTGTGTGGGATGGCGTGCCCTTGCACCTTCCCGAACGAGTCCTACACACATACGCGGCCGTCCTCAACATGAAGCAATGCAGAAACCTTCGGAGGAACGGCTGCGTGGCCATACACGCGAAAGAAGAAGGGAGGTAAAAATGTCGTACCTTTCAGACGTCTAATTCTGGGAAATTTTCCCAGAATCAGGACCTCGCCCTCCGCCCGCAGTGCACAGCCGTGCCACGCCGCGCCCGCCTGCTGCCCGAGCTGCAGTAGCTCCTCCCCAACACCACACGCTTGCTGCGCACCCACCGGTCGGCTCTGGCTGCTCCAGCAAGCTCGCACCCTCGCGGTCAAGCTCTCTCTCCCTCTCGTAGCAGTCGCTGCTGCCGCCCTCGCCCGCTCACTCTCTCGCTGACAAGAAGAAGAAGAAGAAGGCGGTGGAGTGAGGATGAGGGAGAGAGAGGGGTGTATTTGAAGGCAGCCGTAGGGAGAGAGAGAGAGAGAAAAAGGGTTGCGTCTGTAGGGAGGGAGGAAAGAGAAGAAGGAGGGCGGCGGTTCAGTTTGTGCGTGCATGCTCCCAGATGTGATCTCGTAAGCCGAAAAAATTAAATTCCAGACGTTTGGGAAGGCTTCCAGACGTCTGACCAGACGTCTAGACCACTTCCCAGATGTCTTAAACGACGATTGATGCCTGGTTATAACAGGTTGTCTACAGGCTCCAGGCATCAAAACATTGATCCAATCATCAATTCATGATCCTTAAGCCTCAATAATGCAGTCTAGAACTTCTTAGAGCCTATCAAGGGCTGAAGTGTGATTTCGACTCGCTGGAGCTCGTCGGAGCTCCGGTGAGTCCAGTTCTGAGATACAGAGTTGAAAACCTTAGTAAATGAGGCCATTACTGACATGTGGAGATTCCTAGGACCTATACAGATCCTAAGATCTCCCCAATTGGCTCAGAGAATGATCAGAACTTAGGATTTATCATGGAATTCGAAAATTGAGCATTCTGAGTTTGTCAGAACTCAGAATGCTTCCTCTCACTCAATTGAGTGAGGAGAAGAGTTCTGTATGGCGTGGCAATATTAATGGACAAATTAATGAGGTGATTAACTCATCTCTGAGCCGCCATTGACAGCGAGCTCAGAGAGTAGGTGGAGTTTAGGCATTTCTAATAAGAGGCTCTATAGGAGCAATTAAGCAGTTGGCAAGGTTCCTTAGGTGTTAGGGAAGTGATGAATAACCTCAATTGAAGGTGGAATAGGTTTTGGACACCTCACCATGGACAGTGAAGTGTCTAGGTAAGTGTGACTGAAATTAGGCAAATAGGTGAGTAACTCGGATGGATCTGAGGTTAATTAGGGTCCTAAGGCAATGGTATGATGATGATAGACCCTAGTTGAGTGTGAAACGGCCTCGGAGGCCTCCACCATGGACAGTGGAGGTTGCCGGTGACGGTGATGTGGTTTAGGTGGTATGAGTGAGGAAAAGAGGGTGATAATGGATCGTGGAGAGGTAAGGAGAGTGAAACAATTTTTGGAAGTGTGAACGAAGGCCCAGCGAGGCCGGACTTGGCCTCGCCAGAGCTGAGGAAGGAAATACTAAAAATATAACTAAACTAATCTAATTAAGCTAATTACACTAATCTAAGATACCCAAGTAATCTACGGGTACCTGGATGAAGAGAGGGGGAGAATCTCCGTCGAAAGGTGCGTAACAGAGGACGAAATCAGAGGGTAGAGGATAGAGCTCTGGCGAGAAGTTGAAAGCGGTGATAAAGAGGAAGTGGTGCTCCTTGGCCCTGTCACAGCTGTTCGGAGAGGAAGAGGAGGTGAAAGAGGCGAGTCCCTCACGCGGAGGAGCTCTGATAGGGGGATAGAAGTCGTCAGAGGTAGACGGAAGAATAGCCTATCGTCGGTCGCAGTTGGGGAAGAAGGATAGGGGACTGACCGTTGAGATCGAAGGGGTCGAAGGGTATTTATAGGTTTCGGCAGCTGTGAAGTGGGTGTATCTGGACACCAAAACTTCTAGGTTCAAAGTTACCACCGGCGTCATCTTCGACGCCGGTGAAGTTAACCTTGAGCCCTAATTAGGATTTCAGGGGCATCCAGACATGGGATGGAGAGATGACGGTGAGTGCAAGCTCCAAGAGCTTGGCGAGGGTGGAATGGCGTCAGATGGAAGGTGATCGTGAGGTTTCTTCACCGCCGTTCGTCAGCCGTTGAAGCGGCTGAGGAAGAAATGAAGAAGATGTTATCAGGGACCTATATGCAAAGTGTTACAACCCGATCCCCGAATCCCTACAGGACACGAGAATCGGACCAACTCGACTGATTCTAAGACCCAGTCGTCCAACGAGAAAGTAACCAAAAAATAATAAAATAAACCACATTCACCATGCAAGTAACTAACAGTAACGGAAGTACAGCAGTAAAGAAAAGAACTACTACAGTACACACCACCACAACAGTAGAGTATTAAAACAGGTACATAAATATGAAGTTTACAATAAAATAGTACAAGTGTAACAGAAATACTCACTACAACAGAAGAACGGGTACAACGAAAGTACAACTACTGGGCTCTACTAGGCCCAGCACCCTCTGCAGCTGTAGGCTCTGGCTGCTGAACACCTGATCCTGAAAAGGTGACAATTATGACTCGTCAGCGAAACGCTAAGTAGAGTGGCAACCAGCTAGCTAAGAAAAACTGTAAAGGTGGACAAGTAGCTGTTGTTTTTAATTTCTTTCTTTATTCTTTATTTACTCTTTCTTGATTTATTTCTCAGATCTTTCTCTTGATCTCGAATGTTCCTCGTGAGAACGATCTTGATTGCAGTCTTTTTCGAAAAGTAGAAGTAGCACGTGGTGCTCTCCTGGCCGGGAGAGTCCCCCGTGGTGGTCCTACCCTCAGTAAACCACCCCAAGGTCACTGACAGACGTAACGGTGACTACGGCATGCGCGATAAACGCACGGGTAGCTACCCCGCACTGGCATGCAGTCAGTCATTTCTGTTAACGGGTGCACCCCAAAGCACAGCATGGAACCAGTATAGGGTAGAGCCCTCTCAGTAACAGGGGTCCAGCCCCTCCACAGTAACCAAACAGGGGTCGTGGCCCTCCACAGTCCGCACACCCTCGCCTGACTACCCTGGTTTGGCTAGTGGGCCTAACAAGTCGGTGTAGGACGGCTAGCTGAACCCCGGGGTCCGTGGGGTGGCTAGATCCCTCCCTACACTAGTAGCTCTCCCCCGTACGGTGTACGCGAGGGCCAAGAGTAGGTACAAAGTGGCCAGACCTAACCCCAGGTCCCTAGGGCGGCTGGCTCTCCTCTGCACTAAGAGGTAATATGTGCTTTCCTTGGTACTATGTACCTAAGAGACAACAAACTTTCCCATTCACTTTTCCAGTTCCATCCCATTTATTTCCAGGAGTTCTACTCCTAATTCCCCGTAGGGTTCATGCTTATGTTTATCAGGACAAGCCATACTATGTTTCATCATTTCAGGTTTATTCGCATATAGTACGTGTTCCAACATTCAACTTCTTTTCTTTTCCAATTTATATACAAGCAGCTCGTATTTAATCACAACTAGCAGAAATTACATGCAACGGTTACTAGCAACAGTACTCTGCATTTCACAGGCAGCTGTTATCCAATTACAGGTAATTATCATTATTTTATCTACTTATCCAAGATTGCAATTCAGGCATTCAAGATATTTGTTTCAGTGTTTTCTGTTTCTAGGATTCATGCCACACCCTAGGATCTATCATTCAATCTAGTTTTTAGGTCCTAGGATTCATGCCATATCCTAGGATCTATCATTCAATCTAGTTTTCCGGTCCTAGGATTTATGCCATACCCTAAGATCTATCATTTAATTCAGATATGCATTAATGTTTGTAACTAACTAAGGGAAGCCACTCTACCCGTAAAATCGAGAGTAATGGGGTCGTAATCGGCAGGTCCACGTGCCTCAGCAACCCCCAAAGCTGCAACAGAATGAGGTCCTACACAAGGATCAATCACAATGAACCACTCAGAATAGGATAAAAGTATTTCAAACGAGTAGAAGAACTAATTCTGAGAAGAACGAAATCTTAAACGCGGAAATCAAACCTCGAACAGACCCTAAACGGGTCAAAAATGACAACTCTGCCTCAAATCAGACGTCTGGAACACCTCCAGACGTCTAAAAAGGTGGTCCAGGTCATACCTCACTCTGAGCTATTCTTTAGACGTCCAGGATCCCACTGAGCCGTCTGGACCTAGTTCCAGATGTCCGACTATCACTCCGAACGTCTGGAGACTCTCTCCGCCGTCTGGTGCTGTGCCCAGATGTCTGACCTGTGTGGGAGGGCGTGTCCTTGGTCCTTCCCGAAATGAAACCTGCACGCACAACGAAAACCTTCTCATCATGACACGCCTCAGCCTTCGGCGGATCGGCTTGCATGGCTGCATCCGTAAAAAGGAGGAGATGAGAAATATCGTACCTTTCAGACGTCTGGATCTCTCTACAGACGTCGCCCACGTCGTCTGGACGAAGGTCCAGACATCTGATTCTGGGAAAATTTCCCAGAATCAGGACCTCCTCGCCTTCTTCCAGCTGCGCACGCCCGCGCCGCACTCGCCTGCCTGCTGCCTGAGCTGCCGCAGCACCGGGGTAACCTCCCCCGCACCACGTTGCCGTTGCGCGCCCGTCGGCCGGCCCCGAGCTGCTTCGGAGAGTTCTCTCTACCTTCCTCACGCGCTCTCCCTCTTTTCCCTTCTCGCTGCACCTCTTCCTCTCCCACACACCCAGCAGCAGTTGCTGCCCACGCTCTCTCTCTCTCTCTCTCGCGTGCTCAAGCTGGAAGGAGGAGACGGTTGGGTGGTGGGTGAGGGAGAGGGAAGGGGTATTTGAAGGTGTGGGGGGTGGTGTCCGCAGGACGGTGAGGGAAGAGAGAGAAGAAAAGAGGGCGGCGGGTTGCAGTCTGCGCACGGCACGCGCGCAAACTCGCGAACATACGCACGCCAAAATTTATTTCCAGACGTCTGGACCAACTCCCAGACGTCTTAAAGTGCGTTTGATGTCTCGATCTTAACACAAAATTAAGTTAACGACCTAGGTGAAAGGAAAGGACTCAAATGAAATGAATTTTAGGAACCAAAATGCAAACAGAGGCTTTTAAGGTTAATTTAAATTATTTTCTTTTCTAACCTTTATATATATTTATAATTTAGCTAAATATTATATTGAGGCCTTGTATTGACATTTTTTATCCATTTATTTATATTTATTTACTTATTAACTTAAGTTATTTAAGACTTAGATCTTATGTTATACTTAAGTTAAATAAGATATTAATTAGGTAATTAATTAACGATATTTTGAGTCCATTTATTAATTAAGTTATTAATAATATTAATTGGCTAATAATTTATCATTTTTAACTTATTTTAAAGTCCTTTATGGATTTGTCCCTTATTACATAATTAACCTTTATATATACATATTCCTAGCTAATTAACTAGGGAAACTAGTTAATTAAGAGTGATTAGAAGCCATGATGAGCCTCTCATCAGAGATACTCGTACTTTCGTTGTATATCCACTATGATGTGATGCTTTTACGTAATAAGTATGCACGAGATGTTTTTCATCTAGTAGTTCAATTCAAAAATCGACACAGACAGGTGAATGTTATTTCCTAAAGATATGATAGATTACCTAAATTCTATGGGAGTTAACTTTGTAATAATTGAAGGAAATTGAAATGAATGTATTTTTTATTTATATAAAAGTAGGTAAGTATATTAATATCGAATCGAGAAATTATACATATATAGTCAAACCATAATATTTGTATTTTTCATGAAGTTAATATTTTTTTCACGATAAAGGCCACGTGCAATCCTATAAGATCATGTGTGTAGAAAATTAATGAACAAATATTGCAATCATATATTATATACAAGGCAAAAATATATAATACATCTATTACATGTACGTCATGTATATATGAGTGGTATATATTATGGTAGATATTGTGTATGTGATATTCATTGTCTACTTTCAATATCATCTTGTTGTAATTCCCTACTCGGAGGGAATTGTTGGTGCTAGAGCACCACGATCATTTGTTTTGATGATAACAAAACACGTGTTATTTAACATTTGCAATTTGAGTCCTAGATTTCAGGTCAATTGCAAATGAAGACGTGTTTAGATGGAACTCGAGCTCGCATCCAGGACGGATTGGAGGAGCTTGACGGAAAACAGAGGAGGTTCGCGTGGAGCGACAGATTGAAGATGGAAGGAAAAGAAGAATAGGATAGATTCTTTCTTCTGTACTTATTGTATTTTTCATTTCTTTTGTTGCTCTTTATTTCCTTAGATATTTCATGTTAAAGAGCCTCAAAGTACCCTAACAGTAGTCCTAGGAACACCGGCACAACCCTAGGATACTTAGGTTTTCTGTAGAACACTTAGAAAACCAATATAGGGTTAAAACAGACTTTCCAGACGTGTAATTCACAAATCAGACGTCTGATAAAGAATTTTAAGACGTCTGACTGTTGTTTCAGACGTCTGATAACTGTTAGGCTGGACATGGTTAGTTCTGTCTGATGAAATCAGACGTCCAGACCTTAGACCAGACGTCTTAGGAGACGTCTGATGAATTTGCCAGACGTCCAATTAGTGGACCGTTGGCTGGCTTAGAAGACACTCAAGATTATGACCGTTAGAGCCTTATCAGACGTCCATAGGACTTTACAGACGTCTGATAATTGACCGTTTTGCCTCGACTGACCCGAAAATCTCTTCTCAGAGATTTTCTAGCCGTTGCAAATCCATTGCGTAGTAAAAGTTGGTTTCCAGACGTCCAGGCATAGTGCCAGACGTCCTGTTTGTCGTCTAATCGACTTGCACAAGAACCCTGTTTAGATCTGATTCAAGTCAGGGAGAAACCCGCACAGAATCAGACGTCTGACCTTGAAATCAGACGTCTTAAAGTGGCCTTCCAGACGTCTGATGCCAGAGTTAGACGTCTGATAACCATGTCAAATGCAATCATTGTCCTGATTTCGGCCTGATTCTCTTGGGCTTTGCACCCAACGGCTATGGAAGCTTTTCCAAGCCTTCCAAAGCCTTCCTAAGGCCTCTATAAATAGAGGGGAACCTTTGTAACACAAAAACACAAGACATACACCTAGAGAGACATATACACACTAAGACACACACCTTGCAATACACTTTCAATCCTTTTGTGTCCAAAGAAAAGACTCTCTTGCTCTCCAAGCTCAAGCTCCATTTTCTTGAGAGCATCAAGCGTTGCGCACCCGCTCTCCCTGCGTTGTTAACGAGAGCGACGTAGCGCCATCGCGTGGCACACGCACCGCGTCATCGTCGATGCACTCCTTGCAAAGGGGAGCTTCCTATTTCCTATAGAAGCTAGGTTTATAATTACTTTGTTGGCTCTATAGGACTATTGTTTCTTTTATCTTTGTCTTTTGGTTGGGTATTCGCTTTGCGAATTCCCGTCTCCTTCGTGGGACAAAATCCTTCTCGTGGAGAGAAGGGGTTGAGGAACGCTACCCTCGTACTTGTAGCGTGGTTGTATTGAGGTTGAATCACCCTCGTTCAAAGTGATTCGGTTAGTGGATTTGATCAACTAGGTTGATCGGAAAATCCTAACTCGAGAGGGTTAGGTGGTGGTTTTCACCCGGTTTGGGTTTCCACCTAAAAATACCTATGTACATTGTGCGATTGATTTTTGTGAGATTGCTTTATATTTTTATTTCCGCATATTATTACGTCACCCCTCCTAGTAGGGAACTTTCAGGAATGAGATCAGCGTGACGTAAAAAATGCGGAATTGAAAAAAATACCAATCTCACAAAATAAACAAACACACAATGTACACAATAATTTTTAGGTGGAAACCCAAACCGGGTGAAAACCACCACCTAACCCTCTCGAGTTAGGATTTTCCGATCAACCAAGTTGATCAAATCCACTAAACGAATCACTTTGAACGAGGGTGATTCAACCTCAATTACAATCCTCAACCCCTTCTCTTCACGAGAAATATTTTGTCCCACGAAGGAGACGGGAATTCGCAAAGCGAATACCCAACCAAATAACAAAGATAACAAATAATCCTATAGAGCCAACAAAGTAATTTTAAACCTAGCTTCCAAGGAGTGCGTCGGATCGATGACGCGGGTGCGTGAGCCACGCGACGGCGCAATGTCACTCTCGTGAACTACGGCGGGAGAGCGAGTGCGCAAAGACTTGATGCTCTCAAGATGTAGAGCTTGAGCTTGGAGAGCAAAGGCTTCTTTTTGGACACAAAAGAGTGGAAAGTATGTTGCTTAAGTGTATCTTAGTGTGCAAAGGCTCCATTCTATTTATAGAGGCCTTAGGAAGGCTTAAGAAAGCTTTCATAGCCGTTGGGTGCAAAGCCTAAGAGAATCAGGCCGAAATCAGGGATAATGATTGCATTGACAGGGTAATCAGACGTCTAATTCTGGCATCCAACGTCTGGAAGACCACTTTAAGACGTCTGAAAATAAGGTCAGACGTCTTATTTTGGGCGGGTCTCTTCCTGACTTAAATCAGATCTAAACAAGGTTCTAGCGCAAGTCCATCAAACGACATACAGGACGTCTGGAAACCTACTTTTTCGTGGGAATGGATTTGCAACGGCTAGAAAATCTCTGAGAAGAGATTTTTGGGTCAGTAGAGGCAAAATAGTCAATTATCAGACGTCTAGAAAGGCTTAAGGACGTCTGATAAGGCTCTAACAGTCATATCCTTGAGTGTATGCTAAGACAGCCAACGATCCACTAATTGGACGTCTGGCAAAGTCATCAGAAGTCTCCTAAGACTTCTGGTCTAATGTCTGGACGTCTGATTTCATCAGACAGAACTAACAAGTCCAGCCTGAATGTTTATCAGACGTCTGAATCAACAGTCAGACGTCTTAAAACACATTATCAGACGTCTGATTTGGGAATTAGACGTCTGGAAATTCTGTTTGAACCCTATATTGATTTTCTAAGTTCTCTACAGAAAACCTAAGTATCCTACGGTTGTGCGGGTGTTCCTAGGACTACTGTTAGGGTACTTTGAGGCTCTTTAACATAATGTTCTAAGGAAATAAAGAGCAAGAAAATAACGACAAAAGTACATGAAAGGAATAAAATGGAATTCTATCCTATTCTTCTTGTCCTTCCATCTTCAATCTATCGCTCCTCACGAATCCCCTCTGTTCTCCATCAAGCTCCTCCAATCCGTCCTGGATGCGAGCTCAAATTCCGTCTAATCACGTCTCCATTTTCAATTAACCTGAAATCTAAGACTTCAAGTGTAAATGTTAAATAACACGTGTTTTGTTATCATCAAAACAAATGATCGTGGTGCTCTAGCACCAACACTTGTAATATGATTATGAGGGTAAAAGAGGATTACAAAGCGAAACCTATAATACCATGACATGAACAACATCCTTCCTATTGTACTTATTCATATGTACAATTTTATATGTTTGTTGGAAAGGAGAAATTAGGAAAATGTTAACAACGTTATAAAATCATATATTGTTGTGTGTGTTAATAGTTATAGGAATGTACTATTTATGCAAATGATAAAGTAGTATACGGTTCAAGTTGATATTATGAGATGTTAAGAATTGATTTTGTTAAGGACCTGTTAAGACTATCCTCAATCCCGATAGGTTTACAAGAATACCATTATAACTGAATGTCGTCTACCATACAATGCTACATATATATTACATGTGAATTGCTAACACGATATTATCTGAATATAGAATATAATTTTAACTCATTCATGGAAACATAGTGCAATGGACCTTAACAACCCCCACTTAGATGATTTCCTTGACGAGAATTTCGTTGGATCATCTCTACCTGGAAATCCTTGCCCTGAACATTCATATGCGGGGTTCCAAACCACTGGAAGTGATGTCCATCGTGGTGCCACTGAAGGGGTGAACAACCTTGAAAGTCAAAATCGAGATGATGTAATCACAAATGGGTTGGGTTCCTGCTGGTACTGGACCTCACATTCAACTAGGGGTCTCCTTGTCATAGTGAAGGAGACGAAGGAGACTCACAGGGAATATGTTGGTGGGACTTTTACTAGTCAAGGGTGGCATAGGATAACCCTTAAGTTCAACTTGATATGTGTTATGACCCGATTCCCGAATCCCTACGAGACACGAGAATCAGACCGACTCGACTGATCCCAAGACTCAGTCGTCCAACAAGAAAGTAACCAAAAGAGCAGTAAAATAAACCACATTTACCATGTATATAACTAGCAATAACAAAATACAGCAGTAAAGAAAAGAACTACTACAGTATACACCACCACAACTGTAAAGAAATAAACAGGTACATAGACATGATGCTTACAATAAAAGAGTACAGTGGTAACAGAAACTACTCGCTACAACAGAAGGAAAGGTACAGTGGGTACTACACAAGTAAAAACTACTGGGCTCTACTAGGCCCAGCACCCTCTGCATCCGCCAGCTCTGGCTTCTCAACACCTGGTTCTGAAAAGGTAACAAAGGTGACACGTCAGTGAAACGCTGAGTAGAGTGGCAACTAAAAGTTAAGAAAATAGTAAGGTGGACAGTAGCTGTTATATTTTTAATTTCTTTCTTTATATCTTCCGTTACTCGTTATTGAGTTATTCCTCAGATCTTTCTCTTGATCTTGAATGTTCCTCGTGGGAACGATCTTGATTGCAGTCTTTTCCGAAAAGTAGAAGTAACACGTGGTGCTCCCCAAGCCGAGAGAGTCCCCCGTGGTGGTCCTACTCTCAGTCAACCACCCTAAGGTCGTTGACAGACGTAACGGTGACTACAGCACGCGCGATAAATGCACGGGTAGCTACCCCGCACTGACACGCAGTCAGTCGTTTCCGTTAACGGGTGCGCCCAACACACAACACGGAACCAGTATAGGGCAGAGCCCTCTCAGTAACAGGGGTCCAGTCCCTCCACAGTAACCAAACAGGGGTCTTGCCTCTCCACAGTCCGTGCACCCTCACCTGACTACCCTGGTTTGCCCAGTGGACCTAACAAGTCGGTGTAGGAGGGCTAGCAGAACCCCGGGGCCTGTGGGGTAACTAGTGCTCTCCCTACACTGGTAGCTCTCCTCGGTACTGTGTACACGAGGGCCAAAAATTGGTACAAAGTGGCCAGACCTAACCCCAGGTCCCTGGGGCGGCTAGCTCCACTCTGCACTAAACAGGGGGACAGTCGCTCTCCTTGGTACTCCGTACTCAAGGGCCAGCTCACTTCCTCAATTCTATTCCATTCACTTTCCAGGAGTTCTACTCCTAATTCCCCGTAGGGTTCATGCTCTTTTAACTCAGCCAATTTAGGTTTCATCATTTCAGCTTTATATTCATATAGCCCATGTTCTCAACCGTAATTATTCATTCATAAACAGGCAGCTGTTAGCCAATTACAGGCAGTTATCGTTTCCTTTCTACTTTTCCAAAACTGCAATCTATATATATTCAAGCTAGTTTTCCAGTCCTAGGATTCATACCGTACCCTAGGATCTATCATTCAATCTAGTTTTCCAGTCCTAGGATTCACGCAATACCCTAGGATCTATCATTCAATCTAGTTTTTCAATCCTAGGATTCATGCAATACCTTAGAATCTACTAATTATTTCATAAATGCATGATTTTTGATAAATAATTAAAGGGGCCACTCTACCTGCAAAATCGGGAGTACTGGGGGCGTAATCGGCAAACCCGCACGCCTCCGCAACCCCCAGAGCTGCAACGGAACGGGATCCAAACACAATGATCAATTATAAGGAGCTGCTCAGAACATGATACAATTAGTGTAAATAGGTAGAGGAACTAAATCCGAGAAGAACGAAACTTGAAACGCGGAAAACGGACTTCGAACGGACCCTAAACGGGTCAAAAACGACAACTCTGCTCAAAATCAGACGTCTGGAACATCTTCCAGACGTCTTAAACGGTGGCTCAGGTCATACCTTGATCCTGCCCGGTCCTTCAGATGTCCAGACTCCCGCTGAACCGTCTGGACTTAGTTTTCAAACGTCCAACTGCCATTCCGGACGTCTGGAGACCCTCTCTGTCGTCTGGTGCTGTGCCCAGACGTTCGATCTGCATGGGAGGGCGTGCCCTTGCGCCTTCCCGAATGAGACCTGCATGCACACGCAATCGTCCTCAACACGAAATGAGGCAGAACTCCTCAGCAGAATGGCTGCATGGCCGTACACGCGAAAGAAGGAATCGAAAAATATCGTACCTTTCAGGCGTCTGGACCTTCCTCCAGACGTCTCCTACGTCATCTGGACGTATGTCTAAACGTCTGATTCTGGGAAATTTTCCCAGAATCAGGACCTCCTCGCCCTCTGCCTACAACGCATGGCCGTGCCGCACCGCACTCGCCTGCTGCCTAAGCTGCAGCAGCTCCTCCCCAACACCACGCTTCCGCTGCGCACCCGCCGGTTGGCCCTGGCTGCTTCGGCGAGCTCGCACCCTCGCAGTCTAGCTCTCTTCCTCTCGCAGCAGCCCCTCCTCCCCACGCACTCACAGCAGCTGCTGCTGCTGCCCTCGTCCGTTCACTCTCTCGCTGACAGGAAGAAGAAGAATGCGGTGGAGTGAGGGTGAGGGAGAGGAGAGGGGGTATTTGAAGGCTGTCGTGGGGAGAGAGAAAGAAGAAGGTGTTTGCGCCTGCAGAGGGGAAGGAAAGAGAAGAAGGAGGGCAACGGTTCAGTCTGCGCGTGCATGCGCGCAGACGCGAACCCGTACGCAGAAAAAAATTAAATTCCAGACCTCTGGCCAGATGTCTGGACCACTTCCCAGACGTCTTAAACGACGTTTGATGCCAGGGTTATAACAATATGAGAGTTGAATTTATGTCGGGTGCAAATCCAGAACAAGTGGAAGACAATGAAGAAGTATTACGCCGAGTTCCACCAACTGATATCTAAGAGTGGTTGGGGATATGATGCCAATTCTTGTCAACCTATTCCACCTTCTGTTGATGCTTGGAACAAGGTAACTAATCTCATCAATAAAGTCTTATTCCACATCCAGTTTCTGGAAAATATGATGCAACTGAATGTGTCTAATAAATAATTATTACATTTAGATTGATGAGAGGTATAGAAAGTTTCAGAACAATCCCTTCAAGTACTATGATGAGATTTATGTGCTCCGAGGTTGTGATACTTGTTCCGGTGATCTAGCAGTGGGAAGCAATCGTGGTAGGACAAGTGCGGCATTTTCAGTGCATAGGCCAACATACACATCTCGCGCCGGTCGAATTAGTCAAGGTGAAGCCTCATCTGCGAGGCAAAAGAGGAAGCAGGTTGTGACAAACCTAGGTGACAACGATGAGGACGATGATGTGCAGGTTATGCACTCCAGCCCCCAAAACAGGTCAAGTAAAACTGTCAGTGTTGTTCAGGGGAAGAGGGGTCATAATGAGGGACGATGTTCTGATGGTGGAACATGGGGTAGGCAACTTACCGAAGCCACACAAGAGTCGATTGAAAAGTATCATGTGCTTGTGGACCCTCTTGGTGGGATTGGGAGGCCATCACTGCCCCTCACAGAATTCGACCTAACCTTGACCCGTCTAAGTTTTCCGCTCTTCTGACTTTATTTGAGGATGACCCAAAGAGGTATACATTCTTGGGCATGCTGGACCTACCGGATTACTAGATAGATAATTGGTTGGAATTTCAATTGCGTAACTTCAAGGGATAGTTGACGCATCCAATATGAGATGGCCATCAATGACATGGACTCTATCGATGTTTTGATATCTATTTTGCCCTTTTTTTTATGTATCGTTTCCATGAATCATGTTATCGCTATAGGTTGTAAAACCTTATTTCTCATTTTGTATGTTGTAATCTTCGCAAGTTATCATTGCGTTGCAAGAATTACGAATTATGGTGTTTGTTATCTTTTGTAGGCTTTAGTATAAGTTCCTGAAAGTTGAATATTTGTTGTTATCCTTTAGAATGGACTACAGGAAAAGGTATCTTTACTCGCAAATCCACCATTCCGTAGCTGCATGAAACTTGCAATATTCTGCTGAATTATTGCAACAAGAGGAAGAAGATTGTGAAAGGAATGAGGGGCAACCGCAACGTAGAGTTTTAAGGTGGATTCACACTGCCCCGATGGGAGGTCATGTGTGGATTAGTGAGATGATGGATGGTCATGAGATTCGATCGTACCGAACCTTTAGGATGCACCCCGATGCTCTGAAGTCATTTGTGCAGTTGTTGGAGATTCATGGTGGGCTATGGGAGACAGTACATATGACAACTATTGAGCAAGTATGCATCTTCTTATATGCCTTTGGTCATGCAGTACCAAATCATGATCTTCAGGAGCGATTTCAGCACTTAGGAGAAACACTAAGTCGTCATATTAGATCTGTTCTCGACACCATCTTATGCATCGATCGATGATCATACATCCACCACCCAATCATACCACATATTACATATCCTCCAAGCATAAGTTGTGATCATACATCCTGTTGCGATCATTGATTCGAAAGAGGGAAGTTGGTGACTAGCTGCAAGTTTTACCATTGTATATTTATCAACTATGTAGGTTTTACATTATTACGTTAACTTTGGATATATGTAGTTCGTTAGGAGTGCTTCCGTTCGATCGACTATTTTGGACTCCATTTCTTCATTCGTTTCATAAGTAACTTATGCTTATATTATTAATTATTTACTCAAATTAGTTGTCAAAGCATTCCTTAGAATAAATTATTCCTTTCCGAGTAACAAATTTATATAACAAATTCCGATAGCACGAATGGACTACATTTTATCTAGGCGGCAACAGTGGGTACTCCTACTTTCACTTATGAGGAAGCAGGAGGGACTTTTCCGCAACTGTCACTTCACCCGCGATGCGTGACGTATAACGTATAATGAGTTCATGGAGCAAACTAATTACTACGTATGAATGCAGTGGTTGTGCAAATGTTGGACCCATTATCGTCGTACTCACATATTCATTTCAAGCATGTTAAACGAAGAGGATTGGGTTTGGGACGAAGGATAGTGCATGCTCCTTCCCATACATAGTGAAATTCAATGGTTGGAAGTAAGTATTAGAACTTTTGAAGCTTTAAATTATGGCTTAACATTTTAATCAATTTCTTATAACCCCAAAACTTTAAATTAGTTTGACGAGGAACATAGATAGCTTCAAGGACGTTGCTTTCCTTAGTTTACTCTAGTGGGTATGATCATGCAGTAGTGCATTGGTTGCACTTTATTGACATGTCCGCAAGTCTGTAATTTGTTATTCATTTCATATACGATAATGAAATTTGAATTTGTATTTTGTTGGGGTCTGATCGTCGACTACCAGTTCGTACTAAAAAGGGGTTTTAAATGTCGTTGTTGTAGTAAATGTCACAAATACAAACCGTTGTCGCGTCAATTTTATTTATATAATTAATTTTTACTAGTTTATTACAGATCATTGCCTGGGAGGCAGTTATTGATATACATCACTCTCTAAGTCCAATAATATTCTTTAATTTTAAAAAGATTGATTTTATGTACAATAATGAATGAATCAATCAATCAAATAATGAAAGAATGAATCAATTTTGAACACAAGAATGAATTACAATGCTTGCAAACATTTATCTACAGTGATGTATAATGTATCTGCTGTGGCATATGAAAGTGTCGTTATAACCTTAAAAAAATTATGTACATAAACTAAGATAAAAACTATTGTCTATACTAATGTTTATTACTATCTACAGTGACATCTATACCTGTACTAAAGCTATCTTTTATTTATATACATAATAGCTCAAATAATACCACTATACTCTAGCTGATTTTCAACAGTCTTCTCTTCTCTTTAGACCGATTTCTAACCCAAAAATGGATTAATTTGCAGGCGGCCTTTTCGAGAGATACACAACACCCATTACTGGGTGGAACCAGACCTCTACTAAGACCACCCTAGTTGTTAATAGGTGCATTTTAACCAATTTATAGAATGAGCCCACACAAGCCTATGCATAGTGCACGGCTTCCAACTCAGTGCACCGCCCACATTTCATGCATATGCTCGAATAGTATCAGAGAGATAAGAGGAGACAGATAGTGTGTATTTGGGCGCCCAGTGCTATGTCGATTGTGCCTTCAACATCACAAAAATAATATATTCCACTCAACTCACTTGTCCAGCCATGATGTGGCACAAATCACGCTAGCCTCTGCACTGAAGCTCCAGTGTAGCCAGCATGCAATTGGTGATGATTATCAAATCGAGGGCCCTAATCTAATCCAATTTTAAATAAAATATATATTTAAGAAGCCCTTATATAGGGCTATACAATTATATATTCAATTTATATAAATAAGTTATCTTGCTATGTAAATAAATTAGCCAAAGTTTAGTACTTACACACATTGATTTATAAGTTTATTTTTTAATTAACGTATGAATTACATAATTAATGACCAAATTGACATTATACAGTATAAACATACATGTTAATTTATTTAATACTTATTTTTATGGTATTTTACAAGTTTTATTTTATTCTATATACATTTAAATATCATTTTCAGAGTGATTTACACATAAATTAGGTACAAATAATATATTACAGTATAAATATAGTTAAATTAGTTTAAATCACTTAAAATAACATAATACAAATATACAATATAAATTATTCCATTAATAACTTAATTTACTAATTTATTTTATTTTAAATTAGTAAACTACCTAATAACTTATTAAATTAATTATTTACTGTATAAATATAATTAAATTAGTTTGCGTGTATTATGATGTACATAAGAAGTATATAAATGCATATGTTCAATATTACTTAGAAATAATTAGATTTACTAGAATTTCTATAATTTTATAGCTTATAGTAGAAATAAGTTAATTAAATTAATAGATAATTATATAATAAAGTTATATACAAGAGGAGGAAGCAAATGCGTACGAAGTATGTTCTCATTCAACGAAAATCAAACGTATCATTAATCCAAAATATGATAAGCATTTTTACAAATACTTCACGCAAGGAAAAATTGTTTCATAATATATTCCTGATCCATTCATATGATCACATTAATTCAATACGACATAAATATAACCTATCATATGTAATTTCTTTCTAACTCTTCTCTATCTCTACTATAGATACTATCTATGTACATATATATGCGCAAAAATTATATATACATGAATATAATATTTATACACTACAAATATACTAGTAATAATTATGTGTGTACACTCTATATATAATATTTATTATACACATATATATACCCTATATACAATACAGATCTATAAAGTAACCTAAACTATTATACATATCAATTTTGATGATAACAAAACACTTATGTTTGCATTTAAGTTAAGATTTTTCGATAATTGCAAATGGATACAAGTGTAAAGGAGCTCCAGCTCGCATCCATGGTGGATTGGAGGAGCTCGCTAGAGAAGAAGAAACTTACTTGAAGCGAAAGCTTGAAGAAGGAAGGAGATGAAGAATAAGATAGATAGATACCTTTTTTGTGTATTTCTTTTGTTGTTTCTTTTGCTCTTTTTTTTCTATCTTAGAATATTTGTTAAAGAGCCTCAAAGTTACTTAATAGTAGTCCTAGGAACTATAAAGACCCGTCCCATTTTTAGCCTTTTATGATGTTTGGAGTATCAGTCAAACGTCTGTCCAAATGTCTGGATCCTTTCCTAGACGTCTGGAAGTTAAATTTTTGTACACCTTTTGCACTCTGCGCGTGGGCGGCGCGCAGAACTCTTTTCTCACTCTCTCTTTCCTCCTCCCTCCCCCCTGCAGAACCCTAACCGCGGCCTTATAAAAGGCCACCCCCTTCCTCTTCTCTCCACTCCACCAGTGCCACCACACCCTACTTCCACTGCCGTGAGCGAGGGTGAGTGAGAGAGACAGCGTGAGAGTGGGGAGGAGGAGGGTGCGTGAGAAGGAAGAGGAGGCCGAGGTCGAGAGCTTCGTGGAAGCAAGTCGGAGCTTGCACGGCCACTGCAGCGCATGCAGGGGGAGGAGGGCGTTGGAGCACCATCCTCGACCACCTGTAGCAGGTGGAGCTGCAACGGAGCTAGGGAGACGCTGCGGAGCGCGGTGAGAAGCGCTGGGAGCGCAGTCTGATACTGGAATTTTTCCAGTATCAGACATCCGGAGTGTCTTTCGGACGACCGGTTGGACGTTTGCCATCAACACCAGACGTCTAAAAGTATCTGTATCGCGAAGGTACGTCCTCTTCGCGGTTACGACCATTCAGGCCGCACCACAGATGACTTGGTTTGGGCTAAAAAAAGGGTGCTGCTTTGTCGTGCACAGGAGCAGCCTTGGGAAGGTGCGCGGAACACCTTTCCATGTACTTTCGAACGTCTGAACACATCATCAGACGACCGAAGGCATTTCTAGATGATCGGAGGACTGGTCAGACGACTGGAACTATTTTTAGATGGTTGCAGGGGAGTCCTGGACGTCTAACGTCACTACAGGAGCTTGAGGTGAGTCTCTGTGACTTTTAAGGCGTTTGAACTTGTTTCCAGACGTCTGATTTTGGTCTGCAGACTCGTTTTTGACCAGATTAGGATCCGATCATGATCCGTTTTACACAAACAAAGTATTAGTGGTTTCCTTGTGAGTTTCTGTACGTATTAGAAACCTTTATACACTGTTCTGAACCTTTCATTGTGATGTGTTCTTTGGCATAGGACTTCGATCTGCTGCGTGTCTGGGGCTCGCGGAGGCGCTTGGGTCTGCGGTTCAAGCCCTCAGTACTTCCAGATTGTCTGGTAGAGTGGTTCACCCCTGTTATTCTTATTAAACATGAATGCATCTATGAAAAATTAGTCAACTGGAAACCTAGGGTGTGGCATGAACCCTAGGACAGAGAAATGGTTGAACCAATTATTCTGCATAATTGTAATTGTATATATATGGATGAACTAAATTATTAGCCACTGCCTGTAAATAAGTATGAGCTGCCTGTTAGAATATAAGCTGCCTGAGATAACTAAATAGTTACCTATGATATCACTTGTTTCATGTATTAAATTGTAGAAATACGACCTTCTTGTGTATAAATGAGAACTGAATGGTAAATGATGAAACCTAGGTTGGAATAATATGGTGAACACGAACACGAACCCTACGGGGAGATAGGAGTAGAGCTCATGTCGTTAGATGGAAAAATCTGGAATGTGGACGAGAAGTGTGCTAGCCCTTGAGTACGTGGTACCAAAGAGAGCGACTGTCCCCTTTTAGTGTAAAGTGGAGCTAGCTACCCTTGAGTTGGGACCCTGGGTTAGGATTGGCCACTCTACACCGACTACTGTTGGGCCCCGCGTATACGGTACCGAGGCGAGCTGCTAGTGTAGGGAGGGAGCTAGCCACCCCATGGGGCCCATAGTTCAGCTAGCCACCCTACACCGACTTGTTAGGCCCTCTGGGCAAACCGGGGTAGTCAGACGAGGGTGTGCGGACTATGGAGGGGCGAGACCCCTGTTTGGTTCTGATGGGCTGGACCCTGTTTCTGAGAGGGCTAGGCCCTATACTGTTCCGTGCTGTACTTTGGGCGTACCCGCTAGCGGAAACGACTGACTGCATGTCAGTGCGGGGTATCTACCCGTGCACTTATCGCACGTGCCGTAGTCACCGCTACGTCTGTCTGTGACCTCGGGGTGGTTGACTGGGCGTAGGACTACCACGGGGGCTCTCCCGGCCAGGAGAGCACCACATGTACCTTCTATTCTTTGGAAAAGACTGCAATCAAGATCGTTCCCACGAGTAATACGCAAGATCGAAAAAAATTTGAATGTTAACCAAATGGGGTGAAAGGGATTTACTTGTAAAATAAAATAACTCGAAAAGATAAATATGTTGGTGCTAGAGCACCACGATCATTTGTTTTGATGATAACAAAACACGTGTTATTTAACATTTGCACTTTGAGTCCTAGATTTCAGGTCAATCGCAAATGGGTACGTGATTACATGGAGTTCGAGCTTGCATCCAGGACGGATTGGAGGAGCTTGATGGAGAACAGAAGAGATTCGCGAGGAGCGATATATTAAAGATGGAAGGAAATGAAGAATATGATAGATTTCCTTCTTTTGTACTTGTTGTATTTTTTGTTTCTTTTGTTGCTCTTTATTTCCTTAGATAATTCATGCTAAAGAGCCTCAAAGTACCCTAACAGTAGTCCTAGGAACACCTGCACAACCCTAGGATACTTAGGTTTTCTGTAGAATACTTAGAAAACCAATATAGGGTTCAAATAGAGTTTCCAGACGTCTAATTCCCAAATCAGACATCTGATAAAGTATTTTAAGATGTCTGACTGTTGTTTCAGACGTCTGATAACTGTTAGGCTGGACATAGTTAGTTCTGTCTGATGAAATCAGACGTCCAGACCTTAGACCAGACGTCTTAGTAGACGCCTGATGTTTTTGCCAGACGTCCAATTAGTGGACCGTTAGCTGGCTTAACAAACACTCAAGGATATGACCGTTAGAGCCTTATCAGACGTCCATAGGACTGTCCAGATGTCTGATAATTGACCGTTTTGCCTCGGCTGACCCAAAATCTCTTCTCAGAGATTTTCTAGCCGTTGCAACGTTTGGAAAATCCATTCCCACAGTAAAAGTAGGTTTCCAAACATCCAGACATAGTGCCAGACGTCCTATATGTCGTCTGATGGACTTGCGCAAAAACCCTGTTTAGATCTGATTCAAGTCAGGAAGGAACCCGCCCAAAATCAGACGTTTGACCTTTGAATCAGACGTCTTAAAGTGAACTTCCAGACATCTGATGCTAGAATTAGACGTCTGATAAGCCTGTCAGAACAATGATTGTTCCTGATTTCGGGCTGATTCTCTTGGGCTTTGTTCTCAACGGCTATAGAACCCTTCCTAAGCCTTCCAAAGCCTTCCTAAGGCCTCTATAAATAGAGGGGAACCTTTGCAACACAAATACACACTAAAACACACTAAGAGAAACACAAGACACACTTAAGCAACATAGTTCCACTCTCTTGTGTCTGAGCTAGCTCTTGCTCTCCAAGCTCAAGCTCCATTCTCTTGAGAGCATCAAGCTTTGCGCACCCGCTCTCCCGCCGTAGTTCACGAGACCGAAGTTGCGCCGTCACGTGGCTCACGCACCGCGTCATCAACTCGACGCACTCCTTGCAAAGGGGAGTTTCCTAATTCCTATAGAAGCTTAGGTTAAAAATTATTTTGTTGGCTCTATAGGATTGTTGTTTATTTTATCTTTGCTATTTAGTTGGGTATTCGCTTTGCGAATTCCCGTCTCCTTCGTGGGACAAAATCCTTCTCGTGGAGAGAAGGGGTTGAGGTACGCTACCCTCGTACTTGTAGTGTGGTTGTACTGAGGTTGAATCACCCTCGTTTTAAAGTGATTCGGTTAGTGGTTTTGATCAACTTGGTTGATCGGAAAATCCTAACTCGAGAGGGTTAGGTGGTGGTTTTCACCCGGTTTGGGTTTTCACCTAAAAATTCTTGTGTTCTTTGTGTGATTGTCTTTTTGTGTGATTGGTTTTCTTTGGTGAGATTGCTTTATATTTTATTTCCGCATTTATTACGTCACCCCCTCTTCGAAGGGAAAACTACAAAATATACCTGCTACTTTTACTGCTTTAGATAGTATGGTTGTCACTCTACTCAGCGTTCACTGACTCCATCTTTTTCATAACATTGTTCAGGTCCAAGAGCTGAGCAGCCCTAGCTATCGACTGTGGAGGGTGTTGGGTCCAGTCGAGCCCAGCCGTAGTTTTCAATACCCTTTGTTGTACTTCCTTACTGCTATAGTGAGTTTCAGACTTTTTGCTATTGTTCCAGTTACTGTTTCTTTTATTCTGTTTTTCCTGTTGTTGTGGTGGTATGTACTGAACTAGTAGCTTTTACTTTCCTTTACTGCTTGCTGCTTAGTTACATTGCATATGTGAATGCGGTTTATTTTCCTGCTTTTCGGTTATTTTTTGTTGGATGACTGGGTCTTGGGATTAGTCGAGGCGAGCCGGTCTAGGGTATGTAGGGATTCAGGAACCGGGTCATAACAGGAACACTTACACAACTCTAGGTTACTTAGGTTTCTCGTAATGAACTTAGAAAACTATAATAGGCTTCAAACAACCTTATTAGACATCCAATCCTACAATCAGACGTCTGATATTATGCTTTAAGACGTCCAAATGTTGAATTAGACGTCCGAAACACTTAGGTTGGAGAACCATCTTCTGTCTGCCTTTTCTAGACGTCTAGCCCTTAGTCCAGACGTCTTAGCAGATGTCTGATGACATTGCCAGACATCCAATTAGTGTAACGTTAGCTTAGGAAAATGATCATTGAGGATTAACCCTTAATCTTCCATCAGACGTCCGTAGAAAACCTTAGACGTATGATATGTAAACGTTAGCCTCGATTAAGCCCAACTCTCTTTCCAGGAGACTTCTAGTAGTTTGTGCCTTGGGAAATCTAGTACTGCAGTTAATTAGGTTTCCAGACATCCATATATAGTGCCAGACATTCAACCTATCGTCTGACCAACTTACACTAGAACCCTATTTAAGTCTGACTAAATCAGTAAGGGAACCCATCTAGTATTAAACGTTAAATTTGATCATCATATGTCTTATACTTGACTTCCAGATGTCCGATAATTTTCCCAGATGTCTGATGACCCTGTCAGAATCATTAATTATTCTGATTGCGGCCTGAGTTGCCTTGGGATAATTCCTAACGGCTACCTAAGGCTTCCATAGCCTTCCACAGCCCTCCACGTCCGTAGAAAACCTTAGACGTATGATATGTAAACGTTAGCCTCGATTAAGCCCAACTCTCTTTCCAGGAGACTTCTAGTAGTTTGTGCCTTGGGAAATCTAGTACTGCAGTTAATTAGGTTTCCAGACGTCCATATATAGTGCCAGACATTCAACCTATCGTCTGACCAACTTACACTAGAACCCTATTTAAGTCTGACTAAATCAGTAAGGGAACCCATCTAGTATTAAACGTTAAATTTGATCATCATATGTCTTATACTTGACTTCCAGATGTCCGATAATTTTCCCAGACGTCTGATGACCCTGTCAGAATCATTAATTATTCTGATTGCGGCCTGAGTTGCCTTGGGATAATTCCTAACGGCTACCTAAGGCTTCCATAGCCTTCCACAGCCCTCCTAGGTCTTCTATAAATAGCGGAGTACCCTTGCCTTGCAAAGACACACCTGGAGAAAGATTTCCACATCATATTGTGTCGTTTTGATTATTAGAAGTGATCCTGCTCTCCAAGCTTTAGTTCTACATCTTGAGAGCACCACATTCGTTACGCACCCGCTCTCCCGCCATCGATTACGTTAGTGACGTAGTGCTATTGCGTGGTTCATGCACCCGCGTCATCAAATCGACGCACTCCCAGCAAAGGGAAGTATCCTTTACCTATAGTAGCTAGGTTTCAAAATTTGTGGCTCTATAGGTTGTGTTGTAATATTTCTTTGCTGTTTGGTTGGGTATTCGCTTTGCGAATTCCCGTCTCCCTCGCGAGACAAAATACTCCTCGTGAAGATGAGGGTTTTGAGGAACTCTACCCTCGTATATAATAGCATGGTTGTAAGAGATTGAGTCACCCTCATTAAGGTGACTTAGATAGTAGATTTGATCGACTAGGTCGATCGAAAAATCTTAAGTCGAAAGGTTTAGGTGATGGGTTTTACCCGGGTTTAGATTTCCACCTAAAATTTATTGTGCATTTGTGTGATTGTTTATTTGTGTGAGATTGATACTTTTTACTTCTGCACTTTATCTATATCCCACGTATCTCACCCCCTCCTATATGGCGAATCTACAAGTGAAGCATTAAAAAACGTCATTAAAGTCTAAATGCACGTAGAAGGCAAAAATTGGGTTTTTCTATTGGCGAACCCGATTCGATCCACAGGATCAACTGTCCAACGATCGGATTAGTACCACTACTACGAACCATGCCCTAATTGATTTATTAGTGAAATTTTTTACTCGATCTAGGCATTCTCAGACCCACGTCACATGTGCACACCCACACGCACACACCCACACATGCCCGTAGCTGCACCCATGCGCACAAGATCAGATGTACTGTATGTTCTACTCTCATTTCAGCGTGCCCTACAGGAAACACCGAACACTTTATGCTGGTCATGCAACAGAAAAGTTCCCGATGTGGCACCTTTACTCAGTGACAAGTTGGCGCTCCAAGCGTGATCTAGGCTCGAATTTGGGCATCGATTTCAGCGCCCATTTCTTCTCAAATTTCAATTTAAGTTATATGGTTAGAAAGCCCTTACATAGGGATACGTAATTATGTTGTTCATTTATAATAATAACTTAGTTGATTATAATTAAAAATTACTTAAATTTACTAAATTTTACATGTTCATTTAGAGCTAAATTCCTTAATTAAGGTATAAATTAATAAGTTAATCATTAAATTGACTTATAAATAAGTTATTTTAGTTAATAACCTATTTAATAGAAATTTTTAACTTAATTTGAGTTGGTTTATTTTACTTTATGTACATCTGTTAACATGTTTGGAATAGATATATACATATTTAAGGTATATATACTCTTATATAGAGTAAATATATTGTAAATAGGTTGAAAATAATTAAAATTATGGTATAAAATATACAATATAATTTATCTTAGTAATAACTTAAGTTACTAATTTTTCAATACCTAACCTCTAAAATAAATATAATTACATTACTTAAAGTTAAGGTTTTGAACATACTAATTTACGGGCTAAATTTTTAATTAAAGTACAAATTACATTTAATTACACTTTTAGAAATTTTATTTTAGAGAATTTATTCTCAGTAATTTACATTTAATTACAATTTTAACTTAGTTATATACACATTTAAGTTATGAATACTGAAATGCACTATAAATATAGTTTAAATAGGTTAAAAGAAATCAACGTGATATTATACAAGTATATATTATTACTTACTCCAGTATTAGATTAAATTATTAATTTTATTTATTTTAAATTAGTATATAACTTAAATAAGTTATGTATTTACAGGTATTATAAAATTCATATTATATACAAAACATGTACCAAAAACTAACTACCATTACAGTACATTAGTTATACACAATTAGTATAAGTAATAGCTAAGTATAGGTTAAAAATTACTTATTAATACCTACTATACATCCATAATATTAAGATACTAATATTTATACCAACATATATTAAATATACATTACATATATATACGCCGCTACAGCCTTAGTAAAATGGTTACATAACATAAGCCAAATAGAAGTACTTTTACTAACGTATATGCCCATATATAGTGACGTATTTCTCTATCACTAAAGCCTTAAACAAGAAATCTATATATATGGCATAATATCTCTCCCGTAGAGTCTCACACTTAGACGATTTTAGGTTGTTCCCTCTGTCACAGACATATGATATTCACCCCACCCGAAATTACGTTTTTAAGTTAACGGACCAACCCATTTCAAGGGATTCACGTCACCCTAATAGGGTGGGATCAAACTTCTACTTTAGACTAGCCCTAGTTAATATTAGGTAGACTTTTATTTGATTTCAGGCCCATGAACACCTTAGTTATAGTGCATGGCCCCTGGCCCACCACTGTTTAAATATCATCATATATGCTCGCAATTGAGATCATGGTGAGGAAATGGGTATTGGTGTGGCTGCGTCCAGCGCATGTCAATTGGGAAGGCAATCCATCGAAATCAATATATACCACATGAAATGCTTTGTCGCCACCGATGTTGGACTAAAGGTGGGCTGAAGTTGCACTACAATGCGGCTTTGCTGCGTTTTGATTTAAGCTTTTTGGCCCTCGATTTGAGAGCCATAAATAATTTTCAATTAAAGATAAATTATAAGAATATAAAACCCTTATATAGAGCTACATAATTGTACAATTACTTTACAAAAATAATTTATTTAAATATATAATAAATTTTGGTAAAGTTGGCTATTTATACGCATTAAGTTAAGGCTTAACTTGTTAATTAAGATATAAATTACTAAGTTAATTACGAAATTGACTTTGTAGAGAGTGAATTTATATAATAAATTATTTGTTTTAAATTTTTAATATATTTTACAAACTTTATTCTGATTTCTATACATTTAATTATAAGTTATAGTTATTTATACACATAAATAAGTTATAATTACTATAATACATTATAACTACGGTATAAATAGGTTGAAAATATTTAATATAATATTATGCAAGTATACATTATAACTTACTTCAAGATTTGTATAAATTACTAAATTATGTTTTTTTAAAGTTAATTAATTACTTAATTAACCTATTAACTTAATTACCTACTGTTTAAAGATAATTAAATTAAATTACAGGTATTATGTAGTTCATAACACATACTTAAAAATGTGTGTACAGTATTAGGTATAATTATATACATATACATAGGTTCAATTTGTTATAGATTTAACTAATATAAATTAAGAGATAAATATACAATAAGGTCATATATTGAGTAAATCATTCTAAATACTTAATTTAATATGTAGAATACATATATAAGACCTTTACATACAATTTGTATATATTATACAATATCTACATATAGTTTAGGTTTCAGCTATATATACAAGTATATACATAGTATATTGTGTATTTTTGGATTTTTTTGGGATTTCTGTGATTTTTATACTTTGTATAAGTATAGGAGAGGTAGGTGATGGGAGAGAAATAGTGGGAAGAGAGGGAGAACTTTCTGTATGTGTTTTTGATGTGTGGCCCTTTATTCAATTGCACGGTATAATTTACAATCGGCTAGTTTGTTCTACTAAGTTGAGGTTCAGAATGCCTTTAAACTTGACACACACCTAAAGGATTACCTGATCTTCAGCAATTGATAGGTTTAGTTCATTTTTTATTGATTTTCTTATAAATTTTAGTATTTTAGAAATCTCCTCCAAATTAGGCCTACAATAAATTTCAATCAAAGAACCTAAAGGCCTTTACTCAACTTTTTAATGACTCTAATAGGACTTTTAACAATCACAATTGTCCAAACATCATCACACAATAGGTCTAAACATTAAAACATGCATTTCTAATTCAATTTCACTAAAATCATCATTTTGATACTTATTTCATTATACATGTACCTGATAGGAAACTTACGTAACAAATAGAAGCATCTCCCATCATATTTACACACTGCCAAAAAGTGTAGATGAATGCTTAAAAATAAAGCTGTAGCATTAGAACACAGGTCAGCTTTTAGAATCCCAAAAATCACATTTCAACTCCTCATGCAATAATTTACTGCTTGAGAAAGTTGGATGAGACTCAATCGTAGGATCAAGATCCACATGAGCGACAATGGTGATGATATGAGTTCCTCGGGTGAGCAGTACGTCTGCGATGGCTAAAGTGTGTTTAGAGAATTTACACGAAGGTCCTTATTGCTCAATAAGGAGTTATTTTATATAATAAATTATTTAATATACATTTTTAATGTATTTTAAAAACTTAATTTTAATTTATTTATAGTTAAATACACATCTAACTTAGTTATACATATAAATAATTAAGTATAAGGCTATTTTTTGTCAATCATATCTACTTTCACAAACATAATCTTAATTAAGTCACATCTATCGTCTTACATCGTATCTATCTCTCGTAAATCATATCTAACTTCACTAACTTATTCTTACTCATCATATCTACCACCACCTTGGGACGTATCCAATCAGCTATTAGGTTTGTGTCCCTCGTCTCTGTTTTTTTTTTCTTCTTCTTATAAAGGGTACGTAGAAATATTCTTTGCAAGGAAACGGATGCGATGGATCATAGACATGATAGGTTAAAAATAATGCCTATAATAACATTCATCCACCGTACGTGGAATAAACCTACCTATTAAAACTCCACCAAGCGTTCCAAGCATTAAGAAGCCCTCCCCAGACAGAGTGGGATGACGTCCTGAGCATTCACCTGACAGTCGACGCTATAGCTGCACGCAAGAACCGACGACGGAAAAGTCCTCGTTGGCGTGCCTGAGTAGGACTTTTAGCTGAAATTTTCCAAGGTTGCATGCTTTTCCAACGTCTAAAATCAGGCGTTGTTAATAGATTTGGAAAAGTGCATGGCTTGCAATGCAGCAACGTTATAAGGTGCCTCCATCTTCGGACTGTTTGTTTATGGTGACCCTTCCTGGAATTCTTCACAACAGTACATTTAACCAAGCAACGAAAAGCAAATTGCCTCCGCATTTGACCCGACATTAATTTCCACCTTCCTCAAGTATATTCCAGACCAATAATTTACATAAAACTTCTCAGATTTACACCTTAATTTCAATGTAGTCCCTAAGCGTTATGGCAAGTCAATGTCGATCGACGACGTCCCTTACATTAATTTCTTCTTGACACTATCAATCTGGTCTTCCCTTCCACTGTCCAATCCAACGCCGTTATCACCTGCATGCCAACCTTAAATTGCCTTCTGGATTCTGGGTTTACACGCCACCTTCGGGATGTGGTTCGTTACTCAAATCAACTTCAAAGGTTAGCAAATAATACGAAGTGACTATATTAAGACGTACAATTGAAAAAGATTAGTGGTAACATTGTACAAGCTCAGTTTTTTAAATTAGTTTTCCATTTCCCGCCTAGTTCTTGAATCTTTTCAAGTTAACTTGCTTGGAAAGAGTCTTGCATCCTTCCAAGATATGTTATAGGAAATTAAAAAGATCTTTCTACATATTATAATTATATCAATATTACGTAGACGTTTAAGTAAAATGAACGTTAGATAAGATCAATCGTAACATTTGATCCAAATAGTTTGAAAAGGCAATGTCACGATAGATTAATTTAAAGCAAACATTTAAAAAAAAAATGTCACGACGGTAGATCTTTCTTCGTTGACGTTTATTTTGATTAAACATTAGTCCAACAAGATTTTTTTTCGGTATAATGATACAATCTGCTGTAAACCTCCTCCTGGCAACAACGTGAGTGCAAGGTTAGAGACTTCTACGTAAATTTTCCACGCGCCGCCTGGTTCCCATCTCCTCTATAAGTACGTCCCCACGGCAACAACACATGAGCATCAATTAAGTGCAACAACCAAAACAACAATAACCCAAGAATGGCCATCTTCTTCTCCTCCTCCTCCTCCTCCCTCCTGCTCACCTCCTTGACGCTGCTCCTACTCTCCACCTTCACCTCCGCTGCGACCTTCAAAGTCGTCAACCGGTGCAGGTACACCGTGTGGGCAGCCGCGGTCCCCGGCGGGGGACAACAGCTGAGCCCCGGCCAGTCCTGGACCCTCAGCGTGAGCCCCGGCACGACGGGGGGCCGCATCTGGGCTCGCACGGGTTGCTCCTTCGACGGCAGCGGCCACGGCAGCTGCCAGACCGGGGACTGCGGTGGCGTCCTCAAGTGCACCGGCTACGGCAAACCTCCCAACACGCTCGCGGAGTTCGCGCTAAACCAGTTCAGCAACCTCGATTTCTTCGACATATCGCTCGTCGACGGCTTCAACGTGCCCATGGACTTCAGCCCGACGGGGGGCGCCAAGTGCCGCGGGATCCGCTGCAAAGCCGACATCAACGGGCAGTGCCCAGAGGTGCTCCGCGCGCCCGGCGGCTGCAACAACCCCTGCACGGTGTTCAAGACCGACAAGTACTGCTGCAACTCCGGCAGCTGCGGGCCGACGTCGTACTCGGAGTTCTTCAAGAAGAGGTGCCCCAACGCCTACAGTTACCCCAAGGATGATAAGACCAGCACCTTTACTTGCCCCGCCGGAACCAACTACCAGGTCGTTTTCTGCCCGTGACGGAGAACAGCGTCATATATAATACATATGTCGGTGATGCCTCCGTCCATGCGCGGGAATATAAAATAAAGTCGTTTTCCATACCTTTCGTTTGAATAGTTATCTCTATAGGAGTAAGAACGGGAGGATTAAAATAACAGCCTGCACGCTATTCATGTTTATGCCACGCCAATCCAATTTCGAAACCACGTACGGTGCATATGTGAATAATAAGTTAATATGAATATCTTGGGATCTTATTTCCCATGCATGAAAACCCCATTTCCCTGGGACTGAATGGGGGCGTTTAGGGTGGAATTAATCCTTAGGATCCCTTTATTCGCGGGAATAAAGTATAGCTAGCCTTCCACGTTTAGGTTAATAAAATTTGTAAGAAAATTACATTAGATTAAGTCTACTTATTCGGATATAGAGTTACTTCTGGGAACTCTTAGAATATTATATTCTGCTCTTCCCTTCAACTCATTATTCCTCTTTGGTTAAAGTTAGATTAAACAATAAAAAAATTTTATTTCTCTACTTATTACATAAAATACTAATATCTTCTACAATTTCATTAAACCTTATTTCACAAAATATGCCCTTAGTCTTGAGTTTTGACGGGGCAGAGCAATCACGAACCAAGTGATTGCTTTGGCAGGCACATACGTATGCAAGGGAAATCCGAAGCTTCTTTGGAAAGGCTTGTCACACAGTTGACGCACATATCCCCTTCCAAAAATAATAAAAAAAATATATAGACACCCTTTCAAAACTAAATAAGACTTTTTATACAGATGATAGTATAAACTTTCAAAATAAATTTAATACCATCGCATTCTCTGATATTGCTTTTGATAATGTTAAAAAAGATACCTCGTTTTCACTGTTATTACTTCGTAAGTTAGGTGATTTAACAATTATAAATCAATATACATATATTTTAACCTTAAAAACTCTTTTTTTCTATCCCCCACCCCTTTGAATGTACCGGCTCACGTGCTCCACTATGATCTCTATCTCCCTGGAGCTCAGTAACAACCTCCCCGTCTCCTCCTTGTCAGACCTTCTGGTCGAGTCCGGACCTCCTTCTCCTCTGACGCCACCAACAACCAGTAGGTCGAGTTCTAAGGGAGTTCTAAGGGGATGTCACCCTTAGTCTTGCCATCTATTTACAAAGTATATATTTATATTTTATCGGATATTTATTTACGTATCAAATATCTATTTATAAAGTTTATATTTATAATTAATTATTTATTTAATTTTATCAAACCCTAAACATAAGAGTTCAAGTTACTCTAATTTTATTGATTTTCATTAGAATTACTACAGAAAGAACTCTTTAAAGGGAATACATCAAAAATAAAAATATAAAATATAAAAAAATATATATATAAGTACATTTCAAATTAAAAATCTAAATCTTCGAAATAAATGTTCAATGAAAGCTTTAGAAATATTCCTAATCCTCAAAATTATGAACAAATCATGAAAAAGATTAGGGTTGGGGGAATGGGAGACTTAGGGTGAGACTTATATAAATTATGATTTTATTTGGGTATTCAGGTAGGGTAATTGTAGGGGTGTACATGGGTCAAATTCAAGCCAAACCCAACTCAAACCCAACCAGATTGAGTTGGATTGGGTTGGGTTGAGATTTTCCCAACTCGACAAAAAATGGGTTTAGTAGGATTTGAGGTCTAATAAACCCAACCTAACCTGCATCCCGATTCAACTCGATACGCATATACATATACACACACGAGAGTATCCATTAAAATTTCAAAGGAAAAAAGTTACCCTATTTAAACTTGAAAGGAGACAAAAAAAAACTCACGCAAATAACACATGCTACTCTTGATGAGGTGTGGCTCATCATAGCCAAAATACCCAAGTTAAGTTAGAAACTAGGTTAAATATTACATTATTAACACAAGAAATGGATTAAGTGTAAGAATTAAGGAAAACGACCTAAAACATCCAATTTGTGTTAAAAACGCACAATTAGGTCAACCAATGAGATATTCTATTAATAAATACAAAATGCTGATTCAATTGTAAATTTAACACTTGTTTAAGTGCAAAAGTTCAAATCAAGAGTGAAATCATGTTCTTAAATATTCAATTAAACTCCAATAAAAACTTCATGGCATTTGGACGTCAATAGGACTCCGTATTTATTAGATTACATTTAGTTCCTCAAGCATAACATTTTATTCATACACAAAACCCTCAAGAACTTATTTGAACAGCCACCAGAGACCTTTTAGAGAAACTTAAGGACTATGTTGCATTAAATCTTATAACTTATGAGTTCTCTTACAATTCTTCTATCCCTTCAGCCTTTAAGGGCTTTCTTGCAAAAGTCCCAATACACCTGACGTAATGGTCCACTGTTCCTCGCTGAAGAACTCGAGAAGTCGTGGCCGTCGATTCCTTGATTCAATCATCCTACGGTGGATCCGCCACCAATCCATGCGCGCCCTCGCACGAAGCACCCTTGCCTATCCCATATCTCATCCAGCGGTTGGTTATTTGATTTAAAACTTCTCACGCACACATCTATCTCATCCCACCGTATGCCCTAATCTTGATTAATCTCACCTCACGATGCTTCGAAACACTTCCTCGCCTACTTAAGCAGCCACCCAGAGCCCTGCACGTGATCACCAGCTCCCTCCTCTTGAGTGGTCCTTTCAATCTATTCATTCAGCTCTCCTCCCTCATTCCTTCACCTGTGGTGACAGAACAGATTCCCCTCCCTCCTTCAATCGCCTCAAACCATTGGCTCCAGGCTCGTGGACACCTCCTTCTTCAGCTGAGGGTCTCCTCCCTTTCCTCGCCATCGACAGCCGACCGGTGGACCTTGGACACCACCTTTGCCTGTTAGATAGGTTTATCACTTTTGTAGATAGATTTCCTTTTTTCTAGCTAGTTTGAATGCTTTCTAAAATAGTTATAAATAGTGTTAGTAAGCAAAGATCAGAATTTAGTGATGGATTAGCTTAGATTAGAGTAGTTTAGTCTAGAATCGATTTCGCACTCTCTGATCTCAATTCAGATCAGAGAGGTGTTTTTCCACGACCATTTCGATCCCTCAATCTCCTTAATCATCTCATGGCTCGCTTTCTTTGATTTCCTCGACGATTTAATTCACAATCCACCCATCCACTAAGGTGAAATTCATATATGAAGTCTTGGCTTCTACATCTGAATTTGCCCCTAAAACTCACTTGGGAGGTTACCCATTCATTCCATAAATTCACAAAGTCCCCCTGAACTGGTTTTAATTGAACCAATGTGCTCGATTCTTTCAGATTTGGTTTTCACACTCAATCTCGTGATTTGGGAATTAACTTGGTGAGAAATGAGTTTTTATCGAGTGAATTGGATTTTTATGAGTTTAATTGGTTTGGATGGGATGGGCTTGAGTTGTGGGAACTTGATTCTTATCACTTAAATCTCTTGAATACTCATTGACAGTGTTCAGGGATATCAAGTGATCAGATCACTCATAGATCTAAAAAAGCCCACACAGGGCTACATGGATTCCTGCCTGAAATGATTTCACTTTGATTTTCAAACAATCAGATGATGTTTTCAAAGCCTAAATGAATGCCTAGATGTTTTACAAATGGAGAGTTGAAGTCTACTTTACAAGAGTTTAGAATTTTGATTTAATTGTAAATGCTCATGTTGTTTACAGTATGATTTGAGAATGAAATCAAGGTTCTAGAATTTGTGACATTCAATTAGGTATAAATTGATTTCCAGATTTTCTGTGGAGAGATGTAAGAAACGAGATCTGGGTTTTCAAGTTTTGAATCAGGCCTAGCTGAATTTGTAGAGGCAATAGCTCACCACAACTGCTGAATTGCAACAGAAGCAACAGCTCTTAGCTGCTGAAATTTGAGCAGCTGTAGCAGCAGATCAGCCTCTACATTTTTTATTGATTAGGAATTTAAAGAAGCTGACATGTTTATAGTGTTAGAACTTCATGAAACAAGCATTCATGTATTAGAATGGATTTTAATTTGATGTAAAATGCTTGCAATGTCTATTTTTAAATTCTTCGTAAGCTATACTTGAATGAATTAACCGTCCAAAAGTGAAATTTGAATGAAATTGAGTTGGAAATCATGTTTAAATGGTTATACATCTTGTTTGATATGTGCTGAATGTGTTTGAATATCTAAACCTATTGTTCAACCTTTCAAACCCAGTTTAGTCCTTAGGTTCACTTCCAACAACTCTTTTAAGGCCTACTTTAGGTTAACTTTGTAAGTAAATAAAATTCATTAAAAAATAATAAAAAATAAAATAAACCTGTGTTGAGTAAGATTAGGTATTTCTTTAAGTGTATGCCAAGTTTCAAAGTAATCCAAACTCTCGGCTTTGTAGAACCTATCAACCGACGATTCAGTGTACTTTGGAATTCAATAAAAGAAACAAATCAAAAACTCCAAAATGAACCTCTTCTTCGCTCATCTCACCCTTTCCCTCTCATCTCCTAACTCTATTATATATATATAAACCATAAAAATCATAAAATACTCAAAAATACCTAAAAATACCTTGTATGTTGTATTTATACTTGTAAATATAACTTAAAACTATGTTATATGTAGATATTGTAGAATATGTAAATAATTTACATAAATAACTTATAATTGTATTACATATATTTAATTAAATATTTAGAATGATTTATTATATATATAACTTTATTGTAAAGTTATATATTAATTTATATTAGATTAAATGTGTATAATCGTAAGTAATTATAAATGCCTATGTATATGCCTATAATCATATGTAATACTGTATATACGTATTTAGCTAATTATTATTAATTATGTAATTATTGTAGGTAATTAAGTTATTAAGTTAATTATGTAAATTATTAACTTAAAATTAAAAAAATAGTGAATTAAGTTATTACTAAAGTAAATTATACTGTACATGTATATATATTAATTTTAAAATTTTTCAACCTATTTATACCGTATTTGTATTATATTATAGTATTTATACATTAAATATGTATATACCTATTTAAAATGTGTATTTAAATGTAAATAAATTAAAATAAAGGCTCTAAAATAAATTAAAAATGTTTAATAAATAAGTTAATATATAAATTAACTACTTATAAAGTCAATTTCATTATTAATTTATCAATTTCTATTAAGAAATTAAAACCTTAATTTAATATGTACAAACCCATAACTTTAACTAATTTTAATATATATTTAAATAACTTATTTTTCTAACTTAATTATATAATTAAGTAGACCTATATAAGGGCTTTGTAAACATGTAATTTATTCAGAAATTAGAATTTAATTGGGCCCTCAAATCGAGAGCCAAAATCATACAATCAGCACGTACGCAAATGCTGTATGGCACTCCGCCGGGCGAAGATAGCACCACGTCACGTGGTGATAAGTGCACTTTGCCATATTTAATGAATTATGTGCGATGCCATGGCACGCTGAAATGAGAAACATGAGCATATATTCCTCTTAGTCCTCTACTGAGCATGATATACGAGCATGTTAAACAATGTGGGTTGGGGGCTGTGCACTGTGCTGAGCCTATATTGGTCCTAAAAGAAATCGAATTGAAACATACCCTAAATTTTAACTAGGATCTACCTAGTGGTGGTTTGGTCCCACCCTCTTGAGTGCCGTGTATCCCACGAAAGGTCGACCCACCCATTGAATAACCTAATTTTTGACTAAGTAAATAGTAACCCGGTTTAGTTGAAAGAAGAGAGTGAGGGAATGAGAGCGTGAATCAGAAAGAGACTAGGCGTAGGAGACCTTAAGTGCCTGTGTGTGTATATGTATATATGTGTTTATATATATAGTATGTATAAATATAATATAATAAATAGGGATATGTATAATAAATAATATATGTATGTAATGTATACATATACATATGTGTATATATATATAATTAGAGAAATATATGCCTCTTTGAACCTTATATATATATATATATATATATATATATATATATATATATATATATATATCCTAAGGCTTTAGTGACGATGTGTCTATAACTGTAGATATATATAAATGCCAATAAACATAGACTTTTGCCTTATGTTTTGTACAAATTTTACTAAAGTTATAGCAGCATATATATATGTTACTGTATATATAATATATGTTACTAAAGTTAATATTATATATTAGTATATTTAGTCTAGTGTAAATTAGTAACTATTTTTGTACGTATACTTAGGTATTATTTAGAATAGTTGTATATAACTAACATAGAGTAGTTATACATAGTTTTTGATGCATGTTTAGTTGTAAATATGTTTAGTTGTAATTGATTTGTTTATACATAATTAACCAATTCATTCATTAATTGATTTATTGATTCATGTTGTAAATAAAATTGACATTTTTGGAGTATAAGAACATTTTTAGAACATGGAGAGTAATGTACATCAATAACTGTCTCTCAGTAAATGACATGGAAATTAAGTAAATAAATAAAATGACGTGACATCTGTTTACATTGTGACAATTATACTACAACAATGACATTTAAAACACGATTTTTATTGCAACACGATTGTCAATCGATCATATTTTTGGCACCGTTGCTAGGGATAAAAACCTGAAAATAGTGCTTTTTTATGATTGATGATGTCGGTTATGTTAACTCCCTCAATTTCACTTTTCCCTCTCCCTGTGTGCTCTCCATCATGCGCTTCTTTTTAGTTTTCCTCCCGCTCGCAAGTCCTAAATTGAGCTTCCTCTCTCGTTGTCAACACTAACCTCTCTCGTAGCTCCCTTCTCGTTGTCGCCATTGTTCTTATCATTACCACTAAAAGTTAGCATCTTCCTCCCTCCTCTCTTCCTCCTCTACATTAGTGACAACCACCACCTCCCTTCACTAGAGCCACTACCACTGCCACCACCACCATCACTACATAGACTACTACCCCCTCACCGACCATCCATCGTCGTCACTATCTTCCCTCTACCCAGCCTAAGCCTACCACCAAAGTCGTTGGCCCGCTACCACCGATCCACCACCACCACATAATCCACCACCCCTCACCGGCCATTATCCATCCTCTCTACCTTCCCCTCTGCCCAACCTATCACTAGAGCAACTACCACAACCACCACCACACAACCTACCACCCCCTCACCAGCCATCCTCCTTCACTATAGCCAATAGTCACCACCCCTTCTCTCAGCCATCCTCCTCCCCCTCTGCCTTCCCTTAATTTTGCCTAAATTATTTGAAACTTCGAGGGAGAGAGCCGATGTGGGACCAGTTCGTGGCTCTCTTCTACGAGTAGTACTTCCCGCAGACCTGGCAAGACCAGAGGAGGCGGGAGTTTCACACTTTCCGTCAGGGGGCGATGACAGTTAGCGCATATTGCATGCGTTTCTTGGAGCTGTCACGTTTCGCCTCGACAGCTGCGTCTACTAAGGAGAAGCACCTATGGAGGTTTACTGAGGGACTTCGACCTGTGATTCGGGGGTATGTGAAACCCCTGAAGTTACCCACTTTCTCCTGTGTGGTTGAGGCGACCATGACTTATGAGGAGACCACAGGGCCGACGGCGAACACTTTCTCCCGTGTGGCTGCGCGAGACACTGACAGTGGATGGAAGAGGCCCTACCAGCCAGAGTACTCACAGAGTACTTACAGGGCCGTCGGGAGAGGAGGCACACGGTGGTCGCAGGAGAGCAGTCTCGTTCTGTGGGTCCGCTAGTGGCCTTTAGGAGCCCTAGACAGGGACCAGCTACCAGCACCGGACCTCCGCCCAGCCACCAGTAGAGACCGACTAAGGGAAGAGGCCGTGTTCCTCTCTGCTACCAGTGTGGCCAGCCGGGCCACATCAAGAGGGACTACCCATTTAGGGCCGGAGAACAGCAGATGCTCCCCGCACCGAGTGCTGAAGGCCGAGCTAGCGGTCGTAGTCACCAGGCACGTGGACGGCAGCAGTCACTAGGAGGGAACCGACCAGCTGCTGCCCGCTCGACCTAGAGAGTGGCTGCTTCGTCTGCATCTAGGACTGAGGGACGCATCAATGCCCTAACACACAGAGACGCCAGGGCTTCAGGTTCTGTGGTGGTAGGTATGGTTACTGTTTCTGGCAGATTAGTCTATGTTCTTTTATTCTAGTGCCACACATTGCTTTATTTCGTCGAGTTTTGCCGTTAGTTTGGGACTAGGCAGTGTACTGTTAGAGGTTATGTTCCTGATTAGAGGGCTAGGTGGCCAGTTGTTCGTAGCAAAGGAGCTCTTTACAGATTGCGAGGTTATTATAGGGGGACACAGTCTTCCCACCGACCTGATTGTGATCCCGATGGATGACTTTGGTGTGATTCTAGGGATGGACTGGCTGTCTGTCTATCACGCTTTGGTAGACTATTTTGGGAGGAAGATCGTCTTCTCCATACCAGAGTTGCCTCTCTTTGAGTTTCATGGCCAGCCAGTGGATGGAGGTTTTAGGTGCATCTCCGCGCTTCGGGCAGCGAAGCTTTTGGGCCAGGGGTGTGAGGGCTTCTTGGCTTGTGTTGTAGTAAAGCCTAGTTCCGTGGCTGATTTTCAGAGTATTCCGGTGGTCTGCGAGTACCCTGACATTTTCCCAGAGGAGTTGCCAGGATTACCTCCTGAGCGTGAGATCGAGTTTGAGATCTCATTAGTATCGGAGACCAGCCTGATTTCTACTGCACCTTACAGGATGGCGTCGCTTGAGCTGCGAGAGCTCAAGCCACAGTTACATGACCTGTTGAAAAAGGGCTTTGTGAGGCTTAGTACATCCCCTTGGGGAGCCCCCATGTTGTTTGTGAAGAAGGATGATATCCTACGACTTTGTGTCGACTACCGATAGCTGAATAAGGTTGCCGTCAAGAACAAGTACCCGCTAACTCATATCTGTTGGTGCTAGAGCACCACGATCATTTGTTTTGATGATAACAAAACACGTGTTATTTAACATTTGCAATTTGAGTCCTAGATTTCAGGTCAATTGCAAATGTGGACGTGTTTAGACGGAGTTCAAGCTCGCATCCAGGACGGATTGGAGGAGCTTAACGGAAAACAGAGGAGGTTCGCGTGGAGTGAAAGATTGGAGATGGAAGACAAGAAGAATAGGATAGATTCTTTTTTATCCTTTCATGTATCTCTTGTATTTATTTTCTTGCTCTTTATTTTCCTTAGACATTATGTTAAAGAGCCTCAAAGAACCCTAACAGTAGTCCTAGGAACACCTGCACAACCCTAGGATACTTAGGTTTTCTGTAGAACACTTAGAAAACCAATATAGGGTTAAAACAGACTTTCCAGACGTCTAATTCACTAATCAGACGTCTGATAAAGTATTTTAAGACGTCTGACTGTTGTTTCAGACGTCTGATAACTGTTAGGCTGGACATAGTTAGTTCTGTCTGATGAAATCAGACGTCCAGACCTTAGACCAGACGTCTTAGGAGACGTCTGATGACTTTGCCAGACGTCCAATTAGTGGACCGTTGGCTGGCTTAGAAAACACTCAAGATTATGACCGTTAGAGCCTTATCAGACGTCCATAGGACTTTACAGACGTCTGATAAATGACCGTTTTGCCTCGGCTGACCCAAAATCTCTTCTCAGAGATTTTCTAGCCGTTGCAACGTTTGGAAATCAATTCCCACGGTAAAAGTAGGTTTCCAGACGTCCAGACTTAGTGCCAGACGTCCTCTATGTCGTCTGATGGACTTGCACAAAAACCCTGTTTAGATCTGATCCAAGTCAGGGAGAAACCCGCCCAAAATCAGACGTCTGACCTTTTAATCAGACGTCTTATAGTGAACTTCCAGACGTCTGATGCTAGAATTAGACGTCTGATAAGCCTGTCAGAACAATGATTGTTCCTGATTTCGGGCTGATTCTCTTGGACTTTGTTCCCAACGGCTATAGAACCTTTCCTAAGCCTTCTAAAGCCTTCCTAAGGCCTCTATAAATAGAGGGGAACCTTTGTAACACTTTGTGACATAAGAGACACACTTAGAAAAACAAGAGACACAAGATATACACTCTCACACTCCTTTGTGTCCAGAAAAGATCTTGCTCTCCAAGCTCAAGCTCCATCATCTTGAGAGCTAAATTCAGTTTGCGCGCCCGCTCTCCCGCTGTTGATAACGAGAGCGACGTAGCGCCGTCGCGTGGCACACGCACCGCGTCATCGTCGACGCACTCCTTGCAAAGGGGAGTTTCCTATTTCCTATAGAAGCTAGGTTTAATTTTGTTGGCTCTATAGGACTGTTGTTTTATTTTATCTTTGTATTTTGGTTGGGTATTCGCTTTGCGAATTCCCATCTCCTTCGTGGGACAAAATCCTTCTCGTGGAGAGAAGGGGTTGAGGAACGCTACCCTCGTACTTGTAGCGTGGTTGTATTGAGGTTGAATCACCCTCGTTTTAAGTGATTCGGTTTAGTGGATTTTGATCAACTAGGTTGATCGGAAAATCCTAACTCGAGAGGGTTAGGTGGTGGTTTTCACCCGGTTTGGGTTTCCACCTAAAAATTACTTGTGCACATTTTGTGATTGTTTATTTTGTGAGATTGCTTTATATATTTCAATTCCGCATTTTTTTTGTTACGCTAATCTCACCCCCTCCTAGTACAAGGGTAGAACTCTCAGTATCGACGACCTCTTTGACCGTTGAGAGATGCCACAGTGTTCTTTAAGATAGATCTGCGATCAGGTAACCACCAGTTGAGGATCAAGGAGACCGACGTCTCCAAGACAGCTTTCCATACACGGTACGGGCACTACGAGTTCTTGGTCGTTCCATTTGGGCTGACCAACGCCCCCACTGCATTAATGGACATGATGAACCATGTTTTCAGACCGTATTTAGACCAATTTGTGGTGGTGTTCATCGACGACGTCCTAGTCTACTCACGGGATCAAGCGCAGCATGGACAGCATTTACACATGGTCCTGGATACCTTGAGACGACGCAGGCTGTATGCCAAGTACAGCAACTGCGAGTTTTGGCTGAGACAAGTGACTTTCTTGGGCCACGTGATATCGGGAGATAGGTTGGCTGTGGATCCAGCCAAGGTTGAGGCCATGCTCAGGTGGGAGAGACCACGCACAATGATAGATGTACACAGTTTTTTGGGATTGGCAGGCAACTATCGATGGTTTATCAGAGGGTTCTCTCAGATCGCGTGTCCTATGACTCAACGGACCTGGAAGGACATGCCCTTTTCTTGGACCGACGAGTGCGAGGCGTGCTTTCAGAAGTTGGAGAGACCGACTTCAGCTCCTATACTTACCATTCCAGACAGTAGTGGCGAGTTCATGGTTTACACCGACGCATCATTGCAGAGGTTGGGTGGTGTGCTCATGCAGAGGGGTCACGTTGTCGCTTACACTTTGCGGCAATTGAAGCCTCATGGGCATAATTACCCCATCCATGACTTAGAGCTGGCAGCAGTTGTCTTCGCGCTGAAGACATGGAGGCACTACCTGCATGGTGAGATATTCGAGATCTTCACGGATTACAAGAGCCTCAAGTACCTATTTGACCAGAAGGAGCTCAACTTGAGATAGAGGCGTTGGTTAGAGCTCCTGAAGGACTACGACTGCAGCATCTCCTACCACCAAGGAAAGGTCAATGTGGTGGCCAACGCCTTGAGCCAGAAGGCGCCCGCCCTCTTGGCCAGCTTGCAGGCACAGAGTTGGAGACTCATGGAGGACGTAGGCAGTTGGTGACCCCGGGAGTCACAGGGGTATTGCAGGGCAGTGACAGTGACACGACAGGCATGACCAGAGCTGATAGATCGCATCATTGCAAGGTAGATGGTCGATCCGTATTTACAGACGCTGCGAGATAGGGTGTTGACAGGGGACCCAGGAAACTTTTCCTTCTCTGACAAGATACTACGCATGAGGGGCACCTATGCGTTCCTAGAGATGAGGAGTTGTTGAGAGAGCTCCTGACCGAGGCACACGGGTCCCGGTTCACCATACATCCCGGAACAAAAATGTACCGTGATTTGCAATGTGACTTCTGGTGGAGAGAGATGAAGCGGGATGTTGGTGAGTTTGTCCAGCAGTGCTTGGTATGCCAGCAGGTGAAGGCCGAGCACCAGAGGCCTACAAGGCCATTACAGCCACTTCCTATGCCATAGTGGAAGTGGGAAAGCATTACCATAGACTTAGTGGTGGGTCTACCAGTCACCCAGTGGGGAAACGACGCAGTCTGGGTGATAGTAGACCGGTTGACGAAGACGGCACAGTTCCTGCCTATCTGAGTCACTTTTGGGCCAGCACAGCTAGCAGAGAGATACGTCAGAGATGTGGTGCGTCTGCACGAAGTCCCTCGCGAGATCGTATCTGACAGGAATACTCATTTCACTTCCCAGTTCTGGGCAGAGTTTCAGCAGGCATTGGGGACCCATCTGAGGTTCAAAATCGCCCACGACCCCCAGACTAACGGGTAGTTAGAGCGCACCATACAGACACTCGAGGAACTTTTACGCGCTTGTGTACTAGATTGGAAGGGCTCCTGGGAGGAGCATTTGTCCCTGGCAGAGTTTGAGTACAATAACATCTACCATTCGAGCATCGGCATGGCACCTTACGAGGCTCTATACAGACGGTGGTGTACCGCTCCCTTGAGTTGGGTAGAGGTGGGGACCAAGTGGGAGGTTGGCCCCAGGTTGATCCACCAGAGTCAGGAGGTGATAGAGTAAATTCACAGGTGACTCCGCACTGTCAGGAGCAGGCAGAAGAGCTACGCTGACAGGAAGCGCAGGGAGGTATAGTTCGAGGTTGGGGATCACGTCTTTCTCCGTGTTTCGCCCATGAAGGGTTTGCAGCATTTTGGGGTAAAAGGGAAGCTTGCGCTGACGTTTGTGGGACCCATTGAGGTTTTGGAGCGTGTTGGACCCGTTGCTTGCCGGCTTGCCCTTCCTCCCCAACTCTTTAGAGTGCATGACATGTTCCACGTGTTCAACCTCAGGAAGTACGTCGCTGATCCCAGCCACGTTCTGAGCCACGAGAGCATTGAGGTGGGAGACGACTTGACCCATCCCGAGAGACCAATCCAAATATTAGACAGAGCCGTTCGGAGTCTGAGACGGAAGCAGGTATTGTTGGTGCTAGAGCACCATGATCGTTTGTTTTGATGATAGTAAAACACGTGTCATTTAACATTTACACTTGGAGTCTTAGATTTCAGGTTAAATTGCAAATTGAGACGTGATTAGATGGAGTTCGAGATCGCATCCAGGATGGATTGGAGGAGCTTGATGGAGAACAGAGGAGATTCGCGAGGAGCAATAGATTGAAGATGGAAGGACAAGAAGAATAGGATAGAATTCTGTTTATTTCTTTCAAGTACTTTTGTCTTTATTTCCTTGCTCTTTTTGTTCCTTAGAACATCATGTTAAAGAGCCTCAAAGTACCCTAACAGTAGTCCTAAGAACACCTGCACAACCCTAGGATACTTAGGTTCTCTGTAGAGAACTTAGAAAACCAATATAGGGTTCAAACAGCCTTTTCAGAGGTCTGATAATGAGTTTTAAGACGTCTAACTGTTGACTCAGACATCCGATAACATTTAGGCTGGACTTAGTTCTGTATGATGAAATCAGACGTCCAGACATTAGTCCAGATGTCTTAGAAGACGTCTGATGATTTTACCAGACGTCCAATTAGTGGACCTTTGGCTCGCTTAACAAATACTGAAGGATATGACCGTTAAAGCCCTATCAGACGTCCGTAACTGTTTCCAGACGTCTGATACATGACCGTTTTGCCTCGGCTGACCCAAAATCTCTTTTCAGAGATCTTATAACTGTTGCAATCTCTTGGAAATCCATTCCCGCAGAAAAAGTAGGTTTCCAGACGTCCAGACTTAGTGCCAGACGTCCTGTGTGTCGTCTGATGAACTTGCACTAGAACCCTGTTTAGATCTGATTCAAGTCAGTAAGGAAACCCACCTAAAATCAGATGTCTGACTTTGTTCCCAGACATCTTAAACTGGTTTTACAGACGTCCGATGCTAGGATCAGACGTCTGATAACCCTGTCAGTGCAATGATTGTTCCTGATTTCGGCCTGATTCTCTTGGGCTTTGCACCCAACGGCTATGGAAGCTTTCCAAAGCCTTCCTAAGGCCTCTATAAATAGAGGGGAGCCTTTGCCACTCAAGACACACCTAGACACACCAAGAACAAGCATTTCCACTCTTTTGTCTCCAAGAGAAGCGCTTGCACTCCAAGCTCAAGTTCTTCATCTAGAGAGAATCAATCATTTGCGCACCTGCTCTCCCGCCGTAGTTCACGAGAGCACCGTTGCGCCGTCGGGTGGATCACGCACCCGCGTCATTGATTCGACGCTCTTCTTGCAAAGGGAAGCATCTTAATTCCTATAGAAGCTAGGCTTAAATCTTTGTCTGCTCTATAGGACTATATTTGTTATTTTACTTTGTTATCTTCGTGGGACAAAATCCTTCTTGTAAAGAGAAGGGGTTTGAGGTACGCTACCCTCGTATAAAGTAGCGTGGTTGTATTTGAGGTTGAATCACCCTCGTTTAAGTGATTCGTTTAGTGGATTTGATCAACTTGGTTGATCGGTAAATCCTAACTTGAGAGGGTTAGGTGGTAGTTTTCACCCTGTTTGGGTTTCCACCTAAAAATACTTGTGTACATTGTGTGATTAAATTTTTTTTTTGTGAGATTGTTTATATTCTATTCCGCAATTTATTACGTCATCCCCTCCTAGTAGAGAAACTACAGGTATTACTAGTGAAAGTCCTATGGAGAAGCCAGCGATACGAGGAGGCCACTTGGGAGCCTAAGGCGGCAATGTGAGAACAATACTCAGAGCTTTTTGAGGGTACGTCTTCTCAAACATACTTTGATCCTCTTTAAGTTTGTTATGCGCTTTTACACTACTTTTCCGTACCCTACTTGGCTCAAGTTTCGGGGACGAAACTTTCTTTAAGCTTGTTATGTTGAAATGACCCGCTGCCTTTTTGGGTTGTTTAAGACGTCTGGATTAGCCATAAGACGTCTGGACAGAGTGTTGGACGTTTGAAAATAGAAGAACCGTACCTTCTTTCTTTTCCGTGCTCACGTTACACGCACACTCACCTCTCTCTCCTCACCCCAAACCCTAAACCTCTTCTATTTAAACCCCCACTTCCCCCATGCCACTCCATCCATCCATCTCCACCTGCCACCACCTCCGTCCTTCCCTTTCCTCCCTTCCCTCCAGCGCGTTGAGAGGAGAGGACGGAGAGAGAGAGAGAGAGAGAGACGGGACGCTGAGGAGGAGAGGGGAGCGGAAGCGTGGGAGGAGCTCGAGAGGAGGAGCTCGCGAGGGAGCCGCGGGAGCTCGGAGGAGCTTACGAGTAGGGGCCTTGGCCTCCTGCAACCGCTGAAGGCACTGCTGCAGCTCCTGCGAGCACGCTCGCGAGGGAGGCAACTCACGGGAGAAGTTCTGCGTACTGGACATTTTCCAGTATCAGACGTCTAGATCATCTCCTAGATGTCTGGAGTAGCAGAAGGATGTTCGGAGCTGAAGCCATACATCTAAAAGCACTCGCAGTGCTAAGGTACATGCTTTTGTGCGGCTACGGCCATGTAGGCCTCACCGTAGAGTTTGTCTGGCCTTTTCTAATGGTCTGCACGGACGTACACAGGGAGCAGGGTGTTGGAAAGGAGTGGGGTGCGCCCTTCGAGGTGCTTTCGGAAGTCTAGACAAGTAGAGAGACGTCTGACCGTACATCCAGACGACCGGAAGGAGAGTCCGACGTCTGGAACACGCCTCAGACGATCGCAGAGGGGTTCAGACATCCGAGGTAGCCGCAGGAAAACCAAAGTGAGTGTTGACATCTTTTAAGACGTCTGGGCTAGACCTAGACGTCTGATTTTGGATAGTGTGAGTGTTTTTGGCCCGTTTAGGGACCAAACGGAATCAGATTTCCGTAAACGAAGTACCATTATTTTTTGCTTGAGTTTCTCTACGAATTAGTGTCACTTGTATATGGTTCTGGACTCGTTTGATGTGGTTGGTCAATTGTATAGGTCTCCTGCCAGTCGAGTACGCGGGAGCCGCGAAGGCGATGGGATCTGCGATCCAAGCCCCCATTCCTCCCGTATTTGCCGGTAGAGTGGTTTACATAAATATTATGATTTAAATAAATGAACTGCATGCTTAGAATAACTTGAATGAACCCTAGGATGAGAATAAACCCTAGGGTAGAAACAGATGAGCATGGTTTGAGCTATACCATATACTTGAGAAACACGTAGAACCCTAGGACGAGAATGAACCCTAGGGTAGGAACAAATGAGTACGGTTAAGCTACACTGGTTACTTGAGATGCCTATAAAACTTTAAATGTTAGCAAATGTACTGGCTATTTATGTGGTGCCTTGTGAGTTGGAAAATCATGAGCTTCCTGTTTGAAGAATGGAATCGGAAATGTGAATAAAGAATTCTGAAAGTCTGGAATATGAAATGAAAGAAATATCAGGATGAACCCTACGGGGAATTAGGAGGAGGACACCTGTAGACGGGAAGTGAGCTGGCCCTTGTGTACGCGGTATCGAGAGCCATTGTCCCTATAGTGTAGAGGGGTACTAGCCGCCCGTTGGGATGAGCCCTGGGGTCAGGCCTAGACACTCTACATTGACTCAATTTGGCCCTTGTGTATGTGGTACCGAGGTGAGCTACTTAGTGCAGGGAGGGAGCTAGCTGTCCTAGGGGGCCCGAGGTTAGGACTAGCTGCCCTACACCGCCTCTTGCTAGGCCCACTGGGCAAACCGGGATAGTCGGACGAGGGTACGCGAACTATGGAGGGGCGAGACCCCTATTCTGTTATGTTCTGAGAGGGTAAGGTCCTGTACTGTTCCGTGCTGTACCTTTAGGCGTACCCGCTAACAGAAACGACTGACTGTGTGCTAATGCGGGATAGCTATCCGTGCGTTTATCATGCAAGCCGTAGTCACCGCTACGTCGCGACCGTGACCTCAGGGTGGTTGACTGGGTGTGGGATTACCACGGGGAACTCTCCTGGCCAGAAGAGCACCACGTGTACCTCCAACATCATGGAAAAGACTGTAATCAAGATCGTTCCTATGAAGAATAGGCCAGATCAAGAAATGATCTAAGTGAATAAAGGAACAATAAATTAGAAGTACTTGGTTAAACTAAATGAAAATGGATAGTTGTTTAATTGTATAAATTAATTGTTTGTCTTAATTACATGTAAATGGCTAAATTATCACTCTACTCAGCGTTCGTTGACTCCAGAAATTTTATAACCTTGTTCCGGTCAGGGAGTTAAGCAGCCAGCACCACCGGCTACAGAGGGAGCTGGGCTCTGTCGAGCCCAGCCTTAGCTGTGTTTCTATACCGTTTTCCTTAGCTTCTGTTGTACTAGCGAGTATTTTTGTTCTATGTAATACTATTTCAGCTACTTTTCCGTTGTACTTTTCTCTGTTGTAGTTGTGATGGCCTATAGCTTAATAGACTATTTCGCTCTATCTCTTTTACTATCTCTTTTTTTTTCTGCCCAGTTATATTGCATGTGTGGATGTGAATTATTTCCTGCTTTTAGTTATTTCTCATTGGACGACTAGGCCTTGGGATTAGTCGAGGCAAGCTGGTCTCAAGTCCTGTAAGGATCTGAGATCAGGTCGAAACATAAGCATTCAAACTTTGACGCTTAAATTAGACATTATTATTTAGGTTCTCATCTAATTCTTTATTTAGATAGATATAAAAGACATCCGCATGTACATCTTGAATTTTTTCCTTATTAGTAAAAAATTATTTTGATTCTCGTCTAATTCTTTGTTTTAAATGCCTAAATTTATGAGCAAAATTACATTAATAAGATAATCGCCTTGTAATATGTGTTTTATTTTCTATCTGAAAGAGGCAATTACTATTATACAACTATTAAGTTTTTTTTTTAGTTATTTTATTTACTTTTTTAGAAGATATAAGTTATTTATGAGTTTAAAATATTTTATTATTAAGTATGAAAGACATAGAAAATATGCAGGAGATAAACATATGTTTGGAGTCTTTTGACTAGTCAACAACTTGCTCAATCTGACCCAATCCGACCCGATTTTTATGGGTTGGGTTGGTTTAGGTTGGGTTCGGTAGTGTAACAGGTTGGCTTGGGTTGGAAAAATCTCAACCCGAAAACTTTGGGTTGGATTTGGGTTGAGTCCCAACTCGACCTATGTACACTCCTAAGTAATCGAGTAGGGTTATCGGGTATAGATTCATATCCATACCCATACTCAAACCTGGTCGAGTTTTCTAGATAAAATCCATACCTCGGGTTTTATCCATTCTTTTCAAGTTAGCTTGGGTTGGGCTCAGATCGGATTTATCGAAACTTACATCCCTAGTTTTGCCATCTCCAACCATCTTCCTCACCAACATCTCCTCTGTACAGGGCCACTTCTCCACCCTCCGTGATGCTAACATCAACACTGAGAACCTTGCTTGTGCCATCATTTGCCGTGACCTCTACCTACTCCTTTGCGATGCCCTTAAGCTTGACCTTGATGTTGGCATCTTCTTCCTTTCCATCATCCAGTTGCACAATAGGCTCAACCACGAGGCCTTTGGTAAGTCCTATGCTTGCGCCCTAAAAGTCCTCGCTGACCTCGTGGAGGCCGTGGCAGGTGCGGTTTACGTGGATTGCAACTTGATCTTGAGAGGATGTGGGTGGTGGTGAGGGGCCCCCTCAATCCCATTATCACCATGGTGGAGCTGGGCGAACAACCCATCATGAGGCTCTACAAGGTCCTCGAGGAGAAGGGGATGAGGGCTTTCTTTCAAAGTAGGGTGGAAGGGCGTGCCTACGTGGCTAAGGTGGTCAAGGATGGGATGCTTGTAGTGTTGGGGTTGTCCAAGCGAAAGATCACCAAGATGAGCTCCTAATTCATATCCCTCAATTCCAACCACAAGATCAACACTACCTGACAAAACAGTTGGGATGGTCAAATTTTATAACATCGATTATTTTTACCATGTAAAGGGATAAGAGAGATTATTTGAGTCTCACCCACTCGCCCGCGTAATGCGCGGCTCGATCTTGCAACCTCCGCATTGCCCACAGGCGCACGACCAATGCGCCATTGCCTTAGCTTGTCTCAAAGATGAAGGCGTGTGCATCCTCTCTTGACCATTGGATTTTGATCCAAGGGTCGAGATTTGATGATCGGCTGAAGAGAGAGAGCAGCGGCAAGCTTTCATGGCCGGTGTGGGCGGCTGAGATGGCACCACGTGGTGCCATCTTGGCCATCCATCTTCTGTGTTTTGTAGATGGTGCCACGGATGTCGGATTGGACCGATTTTCATGCCATTAGGCTACGATCGTCGATCCAAACCCATTCGTGTGGTCGGATTTGACATCTAAAGTACGAATTGACACCACCTAACCCCTTGACCTTTGATCTTTCTCAGACTGCACTTGATGCTACGGAAGTCCGATCAGGACGATCTTGGAGTTGTTGAACTCCAATCACCGTCCTAATCAGATCGATACGATTGGATCTCCAATCCAAGGCCCTGATTAAATATCGCCTTGTCCTTGACCACCAAAAAGAGCAAATTACTATACAATTTATACAATTTGACCTAAATGCATAATGATGCATGTTATGCAATATTTACAATGTATGATGCTTCTACAGTCCTAAGAACATGCATAAATAGGCATTTTAGGTTACTTAGATGCATACACATCATCAATTATTTTGATACAGTTATATCTCTCTCACAACCTATACCTTAGGGGTTAGAACTCCTATTATTTGTCATCACGTGCATCTAAACTTATGCAAGTGTGTGTATTTATAAAGTTATAATAAAAATTTCATAATAAAACGTAAATATCAAACGTTCATTTATAAATTACATTTCTAACAATAACTGCCTCCACCCCAACCCTCTCCTCCTCCTCACCCTCTTAACCCCTAATCTTCTTCATATTCCTCTTACTCCCTCTCCATTCTCATCCTTCCCTCTTTTTTAAAACTTTAAACATTAAGTTTGTTAACCTAATCCCTAAACTCATAACCCTAACACTCAAATCCTCCTTTAGACCCTCCCCTTGACTCCTCCCTTCTCCTTCAATTCTCCCCTCTAGTTCCTCCTCCTTCCTCCTCACACCTCCCCCTACCTCCTCTAGTCCTCAAGACCCTCCTCCTCCTACCTCCTCCTTCGTCCTGGCACCTCCCCCTACCTCCTCCTTCATCCTCGCACCCACAACCCCTATTCCTTGTCCTCCTCCTTACATTCACATTCATTGACACATTCAAAACATATAATTATTTCTAAATTTTCTTTCATACGTATTCACTAACACAGTATAATGTCATCAAATTAAATGTACATGTGGGCATAATTATTCACGAATACTAATTAAAACATTCTAATTAATTAAAACATTTGTGCAATCAAGACAAACTAATTAAAAAAAAAAGTAGGGGGATGGTGGTGGCATGGAGGGAGGACGAGGATGAGGTGGTGGTGGCAGCGAGAGGAGGGTCGGCCAGTTATGGTGGTGGTGGAGGGAGGAGGCCAGGGCGAAGGGAGGCAGTAGGGAGACCGGAGTGGAGGGAGGATGCCATGGCCTTCATGCCGGTGAGGGGAGGCAAGAGGAGGAGGATGGCGAGTGGAGGATGGTGAGCGGACGTTCACCTAAGGAGGAGTGACCGCACGTCGGAGTCGGCAAGGCGATCAGAAGGGCCGATACAACAGGAGGAGCTAAGGGGAGTCACGAAGGAAGAAGGTTTGGAGCAGAGGAGGATTTGGGAGGAAGGGGGAGGGAGTTAGGGCTGCATGAGGGATTTAGGTTGACTTTTCTCAACCGTTCTTGAGAAAACGGTTGACAATCGCATTTGAAAATTAACTTTTCAAGTTGGCGGTTTATAAAAAGCTTATCGTTGACTGTTTTCCCAAGAACGGTTGAAAAAGCTATTATTCTCGACCGTTTATAACCTCAACCAAAACCTCCACCCAGTATGTGGGAAACTTAATGATGGAACCATTTCTTTCTCGACCGTTCCAGAGACAACGTGTTACGACCCGATTCCCGAATCCCTACAAGACACGAGAATCGGACCGACTCGACTGATCCCAAGACCCAGTCATCCAACGAGAAAGTAACAAAAAAGCAGTAAAATAAACCACATTCACCATGCAAGTAACTAACAGTGACAAAAGTACAGCAGTAAAGAAAAGAACTACTACAGTACATACCACCATAACAGTAGAGAATTAAAAACAAGTACAGAAATATGAAGTTTACAATAAAAGAGTACAAGGTGAAATAGAAATACTCACTACTACAGAAAAATGGTACAACAAAAGTACAACTACTGGGCTCTACTAGGCCCAGCACCCTCCGCAGCCGTAGGCTCTGGCTGCTCAACACCTAGTCCTGAAAAAGGTGACAAATATAACACGTTAGTCAAACGCTGAGTAGAGTGGCAACTAGCTAGCTAAGAAAATAGTAAAGGTTGACAAGTAGCTGTTGTTTTTAATTTCTTTCTTTATTTCTCTATTTACTCTTTCTTGATTTATTTCTTAGGTCTTTCTCTTGATCTCGAATGTTCCTCGTGGGAACGATCTTGATTACAGTCTTTTTCGAAAAGTAGAAGTAGCACGTGGTGCTCTCCTGACCGGGAGAGTCCCTCGTGGTGGTTCTACCCTCAGTCAACCACCCCAAAGGTCACTGACAGATGTAACGGTGACTACGGCACGCGCAATAAATGCACGGGTAACTACCCCGTACTGGCACACGGTCAGTCGTTTCCATTAGCGGATGCGCCCAAAGCACAGGACGGAACCAGTATAGGGCAGAGCCCTCTCAATAACAGGGGTCCAGCCCCTCCACAGTAACCAAACAGGGGTCTTGCCCCTCCACAGTCCGCGCACCCTCGCTTGACTACCCTGGTTTGCCCAGTGGGCCTAACAAGTCGGTGTAGGATGACTAGCTGAACCTCGGGCTCCGTGGGGTGACTAGCTCTCTCCTTACATTAACAGCTCTCCCTGGTACGGTGTACGCGAGGGCCAAAAAGTCGGTGCAAAGTGGCCAAACTCACCTCGGTCTCGACCTAAGGGCGGCAAGCTCCCCTCTATACTAAGAGGTAATATGTGCTCTCTTTGGTACCATGTACCCAAGAGATAACACATTTTCCCATTTACTTTTCCAGTTCCATTCCATTTATTTCCAGGAGTTCTACTCCTAATTCCCCGTAGGGTTAGGCCTCATGTTTCCTCAGGCCAAGCCATACTAGGTTTCATCATTTCAGGTTTATTCACATATAGTACGTATTTTCAACATTCAAACTTCTTTTCCTTTCCAATTTATATACAAGCAGCTCATATTTAATCTCAACCAACAGAATTTACATGCAACAGTTACTAGCAACAGTACTCTACATTTCACAGGCAGCTATTATCCAATTATAGACAATTATCATTATTCTATCTACTTATCCAAGACTGCAATTCAGACATTCAAGACATTCGTTTCAGTGTTTCTATTCCTAGGATTCATGCCACACCCTAGGATCTATCATTCAATATAGTTTTCAGGTTCTAGGATTCATCCCATACCCTAGGATCTATCATTCAATCTAGTTTTCAGGTTCTAGGATCCATGCCATACCCTAGGATCTATCCTTTATTTCAGATATACATTAATGTTTGTAATTAACTAAGGGAAGCCACTCTACCCACAAAATCGGGAGTAATGGGGGCATGATCGGCGGGTCCACGTGCCTCCGCAACCCCCAAGTCCGCAACAGAACGAGGTTCTAACACAAGGATCAATCGCAAGGAACCACTCAGAACAGGATAAAAGTATTTCAAACAAGTAGAAAAACTAATTTTGAGAAGAACAGAATCTTAAACGCAGAAAATATACCTCAAACGGACCCTAAACGGGTCAAAAATGACAATTCTGACTCAAATCAGACGTCTGGAACATCTTCCAGACGTCTTAAAAAGGGGTCCAAGTCATACCTCACTCTACGCTGCTCCTCAGACGTTCAGAGGTCCTGTTGAACCGTCTGGACCTAGTTCCAGATGTCCGACCACCTCTCCGAACGTCTGGAGACACTCTCTGCCATCTGGTGACTCGCCCAGACGTTTGAATCGCGTGGGAGGGCATGCCCCGCGCCTTCTCAAAGCGAAACCTGCACGCGTACGCAAACACCCTCAACACGGCATGAAACAGAACTTTCGGCGGAACGGCCTGCATGACTGTATCCGCAAAAGGAAGGAGATGAGAAATTCCATACCTCTCAGTCGTCTAGAGCTCCCTCCAGACGTCACCCATGTCGTCTGGATGTAGGTCCAGACGTCTGATTCTAGGAAAAATCCCAGAATCAGAAGCTCCTTCGTCCTCTTCTCGCTGCGTGCGGCCGCGCCGCTCAACCGCTCGTCCGCTACTCGAGCTGCAGCAGCACCAGGGGAGATCTCCCCAGCACGACGCTCCTTCGCGCGCACGCCGGCTAGCCCCGAGCTACTCTGGCAGGTTCTCTCTCTCTTTCTCGTGCGCTCTCCCTCTTCTTCCCTCTCGCTGCACCTCTTTCTCTCCGCACCGCACCTGGCAGCAGCAGCTGCCCTCTCTCTCGCGCTCACGCTGGAAGGAGGAGACGGTGGGGTGGTGAACGAGGGAGAGGGGAGGGATATTTGAAGGCGTGGGGGAGGCGTCTGCAGGTCGGCGAGGGGAGAGAGAAAAAGAAGAGGGCGGTGGTTTTAGTCTGCGCGCGACACGCGCTCAGATTCGCTTTCATACGCACACAAAAATTAATTTTTAGACGTCTGGGAAGGCGTCTAGATATCTGACCAGACATCTTGACCAACTCCCAGACGTTTTAAAGTGGTTTTGATGCCTCGGATCTTAACACAACGTTCGACGATTGCATTTGAAAATTAACTTTTCATGTGAAAAGCTTATTGTCGACCGCTCTCTTATAAACGATCGAAAACACTCTTATTCTAGATCGTTATAAACAGTTGAGAATGACCTTAACCAACACCTTTACCCGCCAGGTAGTAAACTTAATGATGGATTTTTTAATAAACATTTTACCTTATAACGGTCAAGAATATTATTGTTAGCGACAGTTGTAAAATGAATTCACCATCAAGAATAATAATTTTTCTATTAGTGATAACAAGCAAGTTGCAAACAATAATCCAATATTCACTGTATACAAGATCTTACTGGACAAGATTTAACTTTTTTGTTAATAAACATACGTTAGATATTAACTATTTTAGAAACAAATGTAGCTACGGTCATCAAGTAAATCGAAGATTCTACTTGAGATCAACCTGTTGCAGTTAACGAGCCAGAATATTAGCTCAAGCTCAACTCAATACTAGCTTGTCTAGCTATATAATTAGGCTCATTAGCCTTTTTTTATCAAACTGCACTCGAGGTGAACCAAGCCCGAGCTTTCTTTACAACCCTACTTGTTCAAACACAACCAACATAGACCCATAGTTGCAGAAGGGACCATCATCTTAACCCAAACCTCAGGAATCAACTCAAGAGAACTTGCAACATGTAAACAAAAAATATTTAGGGATATACATGTAAAAATACCAAAGCGTATGGAACGGTCTGCATGTTCTCGTTCAAAATTTACCTTTCCCTGGCGAGAACAAACCACTCTGATCCAAACTCTCCCGCCACCTCTTGATTCCACTCGTCTACCTGAAGAAGAAATCCCAAATCCAAAGACCGGTCCTTCCAACACCTCCCACCACACCCCCCCACAATGGCTGCCACAGGAAGGGATCCCTTCTATCCCCCGCCAAAGATTGCCTTTCCGAAAGCAAGGCATTCTTGCTCCAATCCCTTTCCAGGCAGTGGAAGGCCCACACCTTTCGCCTCCCCATTTAAAAGTAAGCGAAACCCATCTCCTATCTCCACTCGCTTGGTCCCATCTTGGTGCAAAGATCCGATCGTTCGCCATTGCGTACCACCTGTTCGACGAAATCACCCACCCAAAGCCACTGCCGAATAACAGATGGCGGAGCCCGTAAAGGCCGATGACGCCATCACCGCGAAGCAGGAGAAGGATTCCGTGCAATGGTGCAAGTATTCGAGAAGGGTTGCTCTCAGCACCATCGTGGGTCGGAGCGACCGTGGGGTAGGTATCGTTGGGGAGAGGGTGGTGGTTGGGGGCTGGATCAAGTCGTGTAAGGAGGTCAGGAGGATGGGGGAAGGAAAAGGGCCGGCGCAGCCTGTTGCAGCTCCTCCTGTGACGGACCTGACGTGCTCGGAGGTCCTGATGAACCGTGTCCCTTTTCTCCGGTCAATCTCGAGCCTCTTGGTTGGCCCTCTTTTCGATAAGGTTGAGGTTGTGCCTCAGAAACCAACACCAGCACCGCCTTCCGTTGCCTGTGTGAGGATAAATGATGGTTCTTGCACTGCTAGTTTTCAGGTCCGATAAGATTCTGAAGCATTAAGTTTCTATTTGGTTGATAGCTAAAATATCAATTTGCTTCCAAGTTTTTTTAAAATGTTGTCTATTATTGGAGGAGTTATGAGCAACTGGATCACTTTGATATACTGAGTTTTTGAAGTTGCAAGTTAGGGGTAGTGGTTGGCTATCTAACTCAAGCTTATAAAGGTAAGGGGCTTTTATGTATATGTACCCACTGACAACTTATTAATTTTATGCAACACTCTATAGTCTATACATATGTAGCATATTGGCTCTATACATAGTCTTCTTTCTGCATGAAAACATATGTTGATATTCCTAGTGAAAACTAATTTTGACAACCTGAGTACTCTATGAGCAGAGGGAGGCACGTACAATGCATATTTGTTGTTTTGGTTCTTCCTTGATTGCAGAAAATAATGGTCGAAAATTTTGATCCTATATATAGAAAAGCACCAAAACAAACTTTGATGCATTAAATGTGTACATCCTTACTCTAAGAGCAAAGAATTATGTAGCCAACCCCTCTTGTCGGGGGAAAAGGCTAGGTTTAGATCTGGGTATTTGTGCAAAAACCCCAGAAAATGTCGCTTCCTTAGATAGATCTTTCAATCTATAACAATAAGTTCCAAATGAGTGTACCTTTTAAGTTATTTTGCGTGATTTGCAATGAGGTAGATGGTTAAATTTTGCTTGTTGCCAACAATTCATTACTATACCTATTGAAATATTCTAACCTTAATCTGCTTTTGACCTGAGTTTTTCTCATGGATAGGATTTCACCTTCATTCCCTGTGTTGATCCAAATTTTGCGTTGCTGTACGTCTTACAGATAATTGTAGACTCTTCCATCGGTCCTCTAGACCAACTTATGTCTGTTGGAACTTCGATTTACTTGGAGGGCACCGTTAATTTGAAGAAACCATGGACACCAGGTAGGCATGCCATTGAACTTGTTGCAGAGAAAATTCTACATGTGGGGTCTGTCGATGCTGGCAAATACCCACTGACAAAGAAAAGACTGTCATTTGATTATGTGCGGCTTCATCCTCATCTTCGTCCAAGGACAACAACGGTAGTTGAATTTTCATTTTTTATGCTGTTCATCTCACAAGATGAAGGTTGGATTTCGAAAAAAGTAAAACAATAACTAAATCTTCTTAATTTTTGATCAACCAGTTGTCACTGAAACAGGAAATCAAGAAAGATTTTCTTTTGACATAGATTTCCATCCTTCCCAATTTCTACCGGCTGATTTTAATTTTTATCATGTTTTCAGATTGCATCAATCAGCCGGATCCGCCATGGTCTAACTCATTCTACTCATGAGTTTTTCAAAACTAACGGATTCATCCATGTCCAGATGCCTATAATCAGCTCAACCTTTAGTGAAGAGCCTAGTAAAACATTCCAAGTGATGACCCTTTCAGACAAATCACATGCAACAGATGATGTGAGCAACATGAGTGATGGGGATGCCATCACCATTGAATCTGTCAGAGCTGCTATAAGAGAGAAAAGTAAAAGAATTGAAGAGCTGAAAAGAAGCAACAGCAATAGAGATGTTTTTCTTTCTGCACTTGATGATCTGAAAAATGCAAATGAACTTGCCTTACGGTTGGAAGGGCATAAAAAGAGCAATCATGAACCAAGAAGGGTTAGCAAATTGGATTCCTCGCAGGATTTCTTTTCTCGTCCTGGTTATCTTTGTAGGACTGCTGCACTGCATCTTGAAACCCACTCTTGCTCCCTTAGCAGTGTTTATGCGCTTGGCCCTGTTTTCCAAGCAGCAAAAACGCTGAAAAAGAAGGATCTGTCTGAGATGTGGATGCTTGATGTTAATCTGGCATTTGCAGAATTAGAAGTAAGCAGATCTAATCTTATGCATCTTCATCTTTGGACTGTTACCTTTCACCAATATTCCTTGATTATTATTACTAGCTACCTAGGTACTGAACATTATGTGCTCTAGCAAGATGAAGTTTCATTTCGTCTTCAATAATGTTTACAGCAAATTCATCCCCCCCGGTCTCCAAAGTAAACAAAAGTTCACTTCTTTTACAAGATAAAAGATCTGATCTAAATTAGCTTAGGCCCATTTGCATCCCTTAGAATCCTAACAATATTTTCCATTTATTAATGTGGGAAAAAACTGCCATTGTTATGTTTTTGTCAGAGACATACAAAGTTGGAAATGTAGCTGTGCTGCTCTATCCGTATTCCTTTAGCCTGTTAGGCAAATAGTGCTGACTCTTTAAAGCTAAATATGTATGCCATGTAGACAATCATCACTGTTGCACTTATTGTAGTTTAACCTAGTTTTGATTATCTTGTTTTGTAACAAGGGTTTGATTAGGCCCTTTCAGAAGAGCTTTGCATTGATCAAGAAGATTCCATTTATCAAACACCAATATTGACTGGAGATATCCTTTGTTTATGGTTACATACCGAGATAACAATCAACAGTGCTTTTCCTCCTCGCATATGTTCGCATGGGTGCTTCCGTCTATCTGCCACAGTACACCCACTCCTGCTCTAGTAGTGGGATTCCACCAGATGTTTGAATTTACCTCTGGCCAGGATTTTTTCGATCAAAATCAACAATACAGCTGGAATGTGGCATTGGCTTTTACATCTATTGGATATTTCTCATATATGTGTCTTATATAATATGAATTTCTATATGATTTAGGTACTTGATATTTGTATTTTTTCAGGTTTTCCATATAGCTCCTTCATTACCTGCATCCATACTTATGTTGTATGCAGTACGGTTGTTTTTATGTATAGCAGCACACTTGCATCTGCATATTTACGATTTGCCATATTGCCACAGCTCTCCATCACTGCCGTCCATGTGTTATAGCCTCCCTTCGGAAGGATGTAGACTTTCATAATGCAATCACATGTGAACTTGAATGATACTAAAATCTTCTAATTCCTCGATGTGAAAACAATGTCAGTATGGATGTTAATGAGACCTTTTGCTTTGTCCCTCTTTCAACACTTTTATAAATTAACCATGGTGGTCTTTTTTCTGTCTGGAACCTCATCTCCAGGATGCAATGGCCTGTGCAGAGGACTTCTTGAATTCTATTTGTTCATGGATACTACAGAACTACTCTAATGACCTAAAACTTATATCGGAAAGAATAGATAAGGATTGTTTGCACCGCCTTCAATCCATGCAATCTGATCGATTTGAAAGAATAACTTATACAGAAGCAGTTGATGCTCTGAAAAAGGTAAAGTGATGCCTGCAATTTTTGAGCGTGGCCCTACTTTTACAAGTTGCTAACCACAAGTGCATTTCTAATTAAACTTTGTTTCAGGCACCAGAAATGACATCTGGGCTTACAAAAATAGAATGGGGTTCAAGTTTATCTGAAGAGCATGAAAGGTGTTCAGAAGAGCTTGAGAAGGAGCATATCTACCTCTCAGTTGTGATTCTTGTTAATCTAACACAATTTTGATTTTGACAGGTATTTGGCTGAAAACATCTACAAGAGACCAGTCATCATACATGACCATCCAAAAAATCTTAAGCCTTTCTTCCTGCGGTTAAAGGATGATCACAAAACAGTTTCATCTTTTGATATTATTTTACCAAAGGTTCCATAGCCCTTTTCTTCTTCTTCAAAGAACCATATTATACAAATCTTGTCTTTGTTTATTTTCTATTATATGACCTTCATCACTAGTTTAAAATTATCCTGGGATACGTTACTCCACAGGTTGGAGCACTAATCCAAGGAGGTCAAAACGAGGAACGCCTTGATGTGATCTCCACAAGGTATTGCTACCAAGTCTTAACCACTGTCACTTGCGGACACGCGCGTGCATGGTATTTGGATGCTTTAAATCTCTTCAGTCATAGGGTAATATATCTTTCCAGCTGCTGATAAGGAGCACCCAAGGCCTCTGCCCTCCCTGTCTATCAGGGGATGGAATGGTGTAGAGCATTTTTTTTTTCTATGTTGGCAAAGATTTCTAATGTCTGCATCTAGCTATCTTCTGACCTCGTGTGCACCACAACCCAAAATTTCCCATCTGACTTGTCAACCACGTTTAATGGTTTATTAGTGACAAAGATGTCTAAAGAAGTATATTCTCAAGGTTGATCTTCTTTTATGTTCAAAAGCAGAAAGGCGGTCTCTGACTTGGTTATACATAGGAGGGGGAGACATCGTCAACTCTATTTTTCTCGGGGAAAAATGACATGGTTTTAGTTCTCTTATGTATTCTTCATCTCTTTTTTCTTCTAATGTGCAATATTTTTTGCTATAAACATGCAAGCAACCATTCCCTACTGCCATGTCTTTTGAATTATGTGGAATGCATATCTCCACCATCGATCTCACCAGTATATGTATTTGGGATGCAGCATCTACCTTCCATATATCACCTACTCTTTGTATGTCATCTGGCAATGAAAACTCTTTATTCCAGGATTCAAGACATGGCGCTGCCAAAGGAGCACTACGAGTGGTACCTCGATCTTCGAAGGCATGGAACTGTCAAACACTCTGGTTTTAATCTTGGGATCGAGCATCTGGTAATGTTCGTAACAGGCGTGGAAGATGCCAGAGATGTAGTACCTTTCCCCAGAACCTATGGAAGCGCAAGTACCTGATAGCTGCTGTAACTTTAGCTTGTAAATAGGAATTGTAACACAATTATCACATAATCGGTAGCCCCATACGCGTTTGCAATTGTTGCTGTTAGGATTTTGAAAATATCCCACGTAGCACTTGCCACATGGCAATCATCAGGTCATGTGGCAGTGCCACGTGGCAGTCATCTGGAGGCCCAACAGCCGCTGATGCATGGTCCTTTGGACCAATTTTAGATGCATCAAAATTAGTTATTTTCTGTTTTGATTATTCATAATTAGTTGTTTCTTATTTTTAGCAAGTTGGTTTAAGAAATTAGTCATGGAATTTGTTAAAGAGATTAGATCTTTCCAAATGAGGGAAGATCTAATCTCTAATAGGAATAGAATTTTTACTATTTTTAGCGGGTATGTTCTCTCTATAAAATAGAGTCTTCCAACTATTTTCAATTGAGTAAATAGAAAAATACTTCCAATACAACAAAGCTTCTCTCATTCCTCTACTTCTTTTTCTCTGTTGTGAATCACCGAGGCCAAATCCGGCTTCCAACCGATCAACAAGGAGCAATTGCTCCTTCATCCAGCCACCACCTTCTCAATAGACTCGTTGATCACCTAAATTAGATGTCTGGTGGTCGTTTCAGACATCTTATATGCACGTTCTAGTATTATGTGTGAGATTGCTGGATCTATCTACACACAGGAGCATCCACGCTCCGTCTGTGCCCACCTAGAAATATCTATATGGTATCAGAGTTTACAATCTAGGCTCCTGTGTGCATATAAGATCCAACTACTCGTTGGAGATTCATGCATCTGAAAAAGTCATCAAATCTAGCGACTTGTGTAGAGAAGAAGGAAGGCCAAGAGATGGCAAATCTACCATGATCGTTGGAGATGTTATGCTCGACCCTAGAGAAAGTAAAGTGGCTGTCTCCGGAACAACTATCAAATTGAGTGGCGTCGTCAATTACATCTTGTGAGCTCGCGCCTTCAAGATCTTCATTGGTGGATAGGAGAAACTCAATATTCTCCTAGAGGATGCATCGAACTTCAAGGACGACAAGAAAAAGAAAAAGTATGAGAAGGAGAATTATATCGTCATAAATTGGCTCATGAACTTGATGGACTCAACCATCGTCTCGAATATGTTATATAAAAAGAGCGCGTTCGAGATCTGGACAGCCCTCGAAAAGAGATATGCTTGCACCTCGAGCAACGCCCGCATCACTGAGCTTTACACCCGTATTTGGATATCCAATCAAGGAGATCTCCCCTTGACAAAGTACTATGAGAAGATGGAGTCGTTGTTCGAGGAGTTGGAGATCTACGAGCCTCTCTGTTGTGACAAGCAGGGAGAGACATGTGCAGTGTGGCAATCCGAAAGTTCTTATCAGGATTAAATTCTAGTTATTGAGCCACCTGTGATTAGATTCTTGCTTCAGAAGGGAAGATGGATCTGGAGACCATCTTCTACTGTCTCCTTAAGATGGAGATTCCTGAGGATGAAAATGAGCCAAAGAGCAAAAGTTCTACACTTGCTATCTTAGAAGTAGATGCTGGACGAGGATGAGGGTATGGACGTGGATCTGACCGCGTCTACCTGGAGTGCCAACATTGTGGACGAAATAATCATCCACAAGACAAGTATTTGATAAAGTACGAGAGACCAGCAAGTGGGGCTACTAATACCTCACGTATCGACTCCCTTATTTATGAAGATTTGGAGAAGCTATGAGTTCTACAGGAAGACAAGTTTATAACAGCTGTCACGACAACCACTCAAGTTGCCACAAAAGCAACGACTTCGGAAATCGTAGGACTCGCTATCCATTTGCCTAAGAAGAAGACCGAAAACTTCACTCTCGAAGAAGATGATGGTGGGACGTCTAACTTCATCAATGAAAGGCTAAGTTGTCGGCCTCACGACCTTCGACTTGAGGGGGAGCGTTGGGATATGGAAAATATCCCACGTGGCAGCCATCTGGAGACCCAGCAGTCGCTAGTGCATGGTCCTTTGGACCAATTTTGGATGCATCAAAATTAGTTGTTTCCTATTTTGATTATTCCTAGTTAGTTGTTTTCTATTCTTATTTGTTTCCTATTTTTAGCAAGTTGGTTTAGAAATCTAGTTGTGGGATTTGTTAAAGAGATTAGATCTTTCCAAATGAGAGAAGATCTAATCTCTAATAGGAATAGAATATTTACTATTTTTTAGTGGGTATGTTATCTCTATAAAATAGAGAGCCTCCCAACTATGTTCAATTAAGTAAATAGAAGAATATTTCCAATACAACAAAGCTCCTCTCCTCCCTCTACTTCTCTGTCTGTCCCTCTGTTGTGAATCACCAAGGCCAAATCAAGCCTCCAACCGATCAATAAGGAGTAATTGCTCCTTAATCCAGCTGTTGCTTTCTCAACAGACTCGTTGATCATCCAAATCAGACGTCTGATGGTCGTTCTAAACGTCTTATACACACGTTTCAATACTGTGCATGAGATTTTTGGATCTATCCATGCACAGGAGCCTCCACTCTCCGTCTGTGTCACCTAGAAATCTCTACAATTGCCAATGAAATAAATGATATTGTTGAAATCTACCAAGATTCTCAAGTGATTTGGAACTTAGATTTGATTGGAATTTTACCAACGTATAGTCATCATTATGGTATTGACACCTAAGCAAGGTTTGACTGACCTTGTCCATTTCACATTTAGTTTTATTTTTCATGACAACGTAAGAAGGGATCAAATCTTATTACAATATGGCAGATTGTAAGTAGGACTTCGCTTTTCGCTCTTTGTCTCGCCACCCCCCCCTCCCCCTTCTTGCGACAGGAAACCCTAAAAGCCATGGGGCTCTAATCGGTTGGTGTAGGCTAATCGGAACCCCCTCCACCTCCTCCGGACCTCCCCCCTCCCTTCCCTGACCTTCCTCTGCCTCGATCGAAGATGCCACTCGACATGCAATTTTCATGGTGTTCGCGTTCCTCGGTCGCATTGGCTGCAGTTGCCTTCCTCCTCACCGACAATTGACAGCATGGGGGTGTCGGTTGTGGCACTCGTGCTAAATGCGAGCACGTACGCGAACTCGTCAACCTGGTCGTGAGACGCAGTTGCTTCTTCGTTCGTCTTTGACGTCGTCGGTATCGCTACGATGCTTGTCGGAAGCCGTCATCGACCGGTCCAGCTGCACGGTGCTTGTCGGAGCTGTGCGGCTGTGTGGAGTCCCCTAGCTAGTGCTTCGATCAGCTTTTGCTATGGGGGAGCAACGTGAGGCGGTGGGTGTCGGTGATGATTTGTTGTTGCTGTGGTTGTTTGTTGTATTGTAGGTGGAGTTAGGTTTTTGTTTTTCTTTTTTTTAGTGTAGTTTAGTTTTGAATAGGGATCATGTGTGACCCCAGGTTATCACGGTCGAGTTTTCTAACATATGTCAGGTGCCGATTTATTCAGTCACTTGTTAGTTAACATGATCTTCGAGATTATTTTTCGTTTGTACTTTACCATTCTAGAGCATAAGTCGCTCTCCTTCGGAAGGTCATACAATTCCTGATTTTCGAGGTGTTTTCATTTTTTTTTTCCCTTTGTTTCTTGGTCTCATTTTTTGTTTTTAAGTTCCGTTGTTCTACGAGGCGTATTTTTCCTTTCGTAAGTGAGATTTCTCTGTCTCTTCCTTCTCTTCAGGAGTGTATCTCTTTTTATCGGGTTCTTTCCTTTAATAAAATATTTATTTTCAAAAAAAAAAAAAAATCTCATTACGGTATGGCACGAGCAGGAGGTTTATTGTAAAGTTTCATGTGTGATGCAGACGGGTTGGAAAGATGAAATTTGGCATTATAATAATAACAATGATATGAGAATATAACATAAACGTTGAGATTAAAAAGCAACCCTGATTGATTTCAATTCTACATTTTCTTTTATTTATTTATTTTTTATTACTATTCTAATGTCCAGCACGTAGTGGCCAGAACGTAGTCGAATGTAAAATGTCATGGGCGTGATCCCAACGAGTATGGGTCAAATCGAATTTTCTAGAATCGGCTATTTCCGTTTTGCATCCATGACTGGGTATTAAGAAATTGTCGTTTCAAACTCTTTCATGCTATCTATCGCAGTGCATAACATGACACAGCGATAAATGGGAAGCAAAAAATCAATTCGTCCCCGATGTTTGAGCATCGTCAATGCTGATCTTCCTAATTTTACCGATGTAGTACACTCCGTTAGGTTTCCATCAAGTTCCCGTTAGGTTGATATCACCATAAGGTAATTCTTTTGAGTTTTTTTACTGGATGAAAACGCCCGTTAATCTTCCCTTAACGTAACCCCACACCCACTTCACGACAACTGCACTCCGCTCCCTTCCGCCTAACGGTGTTAGCTCGTCCCCTCAGGCCCTCTTCGAGTACGGTTTATTTTAAGGGATTAATTTGGTAAGTAGTTGTGGGATTGTTGGATAAATATGAGATTGTGAAGTTTTTGTAATTAGGGAAAATTTGATTTGGGTGTTCTCTTACATAATCTCGAAATAAATTTATCTCACTTTCTTCATTGGAATTGGATAATCTCAGGATTAAGGATTCTATCTCAGGATTGTTATAGTAGAAGGTTAAGAGATCCAAATATAATATAAATGACATAATAGTGCAAACAAACAGTGCCTCCACGTTGAAAAAGATTAGTGAAAGGGAGGATTACATTTGGTAAAAATAAAAAGAGTGGAGGTGGCATTGACAATTCAAACATCAAAGATGACATGGGATTTTTATGTAAATTACTCAATAATATATACCTGGAACACACGTGGTGGGTGGGTGGAAGAACTAGGCATACAAAAAGGGGTAAACAAAAAGAGAAAGGAAAAGTACTCTCTCAAACGAAGAGAAAAAAAAAAGAAAAGAAGAAAAGGAAAATGAAAAACATGTAAGATAGGGTAATTATAAGGTTGTGTTTGGTAGAGGTATAATACCATATTAGGATAAAATAGTAGTAGAATAAACATAGAAGGTATTTGATTGGTGAAATTATTAATAATTGGTATGTTAATTTTATAAAAGAGAAGAAAAAATCAGTGGTTTTAATGTGATGGATTTTAATTATTAAGTATTATTTTTTGAATTATATGTGAAAAATTAAAATATTAATAGATTTTGATATAATAAAAATATATATATATATATATATAACAAAAATAAATTTTTTAAAATTCATGCTATTTCTATCCCATTTCACGTACCACATTCAAACACAGCCTAAGATGGAGGACAGTCTTATAAATTTAGTCGTAACCATGGAAAAGAAGTCTTCAACGACAATGAGAAGGACCCTTTTGGGGTTGTTCGCACTGATGAGTCCCCCTACCCGACGCTCACCCCACCCACCGCAAGACGCGTGTACCTGATATGGTCGTGTCGGCTGCCTGACGGGTCGACGGCGGTGATCAGCTGATTACAGTCACCGCTGGATTCGCGCCCTCCTATCGCTCTCCCACCACCTCTGATCATTAATTCCCTTCCCCCACCCCTCCCCCTCTCTCTCTCTCCCTCTCTCACGTCAAATGACGATATTGCCCCTCCACCTCAACAACCACGTCGAATCCATCCTCCCTCTATATAGCATAAACAAAGTCAAGACAGGAGGGATAGTGGAATGTTTGATGCTTTCGACAAGGTAAATGTGTGTTTTAACTTCTACGCCAACTTTGCCAGGAATTATGGGAGCGTTGAGAGTGCTCTCCCCCAAGCCTCTCTCCCTCCATCCGTGGAGTTGGATGAGGAAGCTTTGACTCAATGACATGTTAATAAACCAACTATAACTGCCCTCCCTGTGTCCAAGTGGCAAGACTTCACCATACATACATGTGGTGCCAAATATAAATACTGGTGTATATATATATTTTTTTAAGATAAGATACTCTACCAAGGGAGATGAAAAAGATGCACTAAGATGTAGCCTCACAAAATAAAGAGAGAGAATAGTCAACATCAACATCTTTCAGAAAAAAAGGGAACAAAAGCATCCCTTCGAATAGAGTGAAACTCCAAAAAAAAAAAAAACACTACACCACGATAAAGTAGAAAGATAAAAGAAAATAAAAGGAAGTGATCATAAAATATTCTTGTAGCAGACTAGAAAACTTGATCCATGTCACTGAATTAGTGGCAATCAAAATAATTTGTACAAATGAGTAGTAACAGGTCAAAGATCGACCAACAAACTTAGTTGTGATGGAGTCTAACTTCAAATGTTATCTCTAAAGAAAAACTACATTAACGAAAAAGAGAAAAACGCAACCTTAAAAGGCCAATGACACCAAAAATGGTGGCGAGGTAAAGGTGGAAGCGACACAACTGGTAGAGCACTAACAATCAGCAAACGACGAGACATCAACCACCTCAAACAACATTAACATAGAGCTTACCAATTGAAGATGCCCCATCGACAACAAGCTAGGGAGTCACCGGTTGGCCAATGCCAAAACGGTGTCAAGTAGAGGTAAACCCAACCACTGTCGATGACACCCAACTAAGGACAATTAGATGACGACGACCCAAAATGATGAGGAGGAAGCCATCGAAACAAAGACGACACTACACGATGAAGAATCTTTGGCCATCAACCATCCCATGATGGAAACGAATATGGTGTATATGTTACCCTAAAATGGGATGGACCCGAATATAAAGCTTGCAATCATAATATTCACTGTGGGTAGTTTCGAGGGCTTGGCAAAGATTGAATGGTTTTGTCGCTAAGTTTGCTGTCCATACAATCATTTCCAGCCTTGTCAAAAGATGCTTTACACTCAACCACAAAATTTCGTGGGCCAACTCATTCGTTGACACAAGCAAACCTTCCATCTCCTTGCATACGTGCCAAAAATCTCCAACTGCTAGGCCAAAAAAAGGGAAAAGAAACTCGACTTAGCTGAAGAACTTACGTCTAAACGGGTGCAACCTGGTCCGCCTTGTACATTGCTCGACATGTGAATCGGAAAGAAAAATAGATCAAACCTACAAATCCATCGGATCCATGTGTAGCAACTGCATCAAGTTGGACCCAGTTACAATAACGTGGCTTGAGTCACAAACACGAATTCCAAACCCCATTCAAAAAAATAAAATAGGACCAACCCGACCTACCTCCCAAGACTACCGTCGGTCCATTTTTTTTTTGTTCCTTAGAAGAGAAAGGCATCGCATAAGCCTCTTTTCAAGCACCTTTTCAAGTCTCTCCGCTTGTCCAAACAAAAAAAAAGACACACATATTCTATCTAGAACATCACATATGCTATTGATCCAAAGCTCAAAATTAAAGACATGAAAAAAAACCTCATGGCTTAACCATGACTACCTCGTAACCTTCCAGACCGTCTCCCAAATCCTCCCCATGTCAATAAAAAAAACTCAGAAAAAAAAAAAAAAAAAAAAAGGAAAAAGAAGAGAGAGAGAGAGAGAGAATGAATGAGTGAGTCAGAAAATAAAACGGCAGCAGCACACTACCATGCAGGGGACTTCTCTGCCAACTCCCTTCTTCCTCCTTCCCCACGAGCCATTCTTCTTCGAGTCCCGTCACCTCTCTCTCCAGCAACCGAAGGGGTGAGCAGAACCTCCACCTGAATCAGGGAACAAACCCTAGAGAGAGAGAGAGAGCGAGAGAGAGAGAATCAAATGGAGGAGGATGAGGAGGTGGAGGAGTACCTGTTCAAGGTGGTGATCATAGGGGACTCGGCGGTGGGGAAGTCGAATCTGTTATCTAGATATGCTCGGAACGAGTTCAACATAAACTCGAAGGCGACGATTGGGGTGGAGTTCCAGACGCAGAGCATGGAGATCGACAGGAAGGAGGTGAAGGCGCAGATCTGGGACACGGCAGGGCAGGAGAGGTTCCGCGCCGTCACCTCCGCCTACTACCGGGGGGCCTTCGGCGCCCTTATCGTCTACGACATCTCCCGCCGCACCACCTTCGACAGCGTCTCCCGCTGGCTCGAAGAGCTCCACAGTAAGCACCCCCACACACCCGTTTTCCCCCTTCGAGATCCGTTGAAATGGGTCGACTCGAGTCGAGGTCCGCTTGGTTGTTCCGTATCAGTGGTCAAAATCGGATCTTGGGTGGATTTCCAAGGGTTGGATCTGTCGCATGTGTGGGTGTGTGTCTAAAGCCGATGAAATGGGTGGAAAGTTTGCACCTTTTTTCGGATCTGCCTTCGCGAGGCCGGGGAAGAAGGGGTGGGGGGGGTGGGGGTTGGGTTTGGGTTTTGGCTTTGGCTTTACATTGTGGGATTTTGCTGTTCGGGACGACTTGGGGCATATGGATAATCGATACGATTGATTGAGGAAGGTCTTGCTGTGGTATTTCTCGATCGAGATATTCGTGGCTTCTTCTGGTTTGTTTGAGAAATGATAGTCAGAATGAATGAATTGCCAGGGAAAATGTACGCAAATTGGGTTTTTTCTTTTTCTTGTGTGCTTAGAAGGGTGTTTAGGGCTTGAAGATGAGAAATGCGTGGTATTTAGTCAGGTGAGAAATGTTCGGATTTTGTGGTTTCCCTCGACGAAATTACTTGCGTGTAATGTAATGCATCTTGCAATTCTCATAGCGTTATTACCAATGCACTAATATCACGCGCCTGAATTTGTACTAGGTGATTGTTTTTTTAATTTTATCCCCGAAGAAATTTGGCGATGGGTTTTATGAGGATATCGACCATTTATACGGCTGGTGATTGCCCTCATTGCACCCCCTTTTTTTTTTCCAGTTTTTGAGAAGCGTTGCTTGTCTCGTTATTTCTTTTAAGGAGTCGAGTGAATGTTTTGTTTTCGTAAAATCCAATACAAGATAACCTTGCGAATTGATTCTTCTGATTGTATCTCGCAAAAAGAATGTGAATATATTTCTTTGAAATCTGTGCATCTTGTTACCTCACGTGACACAATGCATTGCACAGGAGTTGCCTTAAACTCTTATCACGAATTTTTAGGCAAAATAGATCAAGCAAAGCAAAAGTTAATTTGCTGTTGAGGCAAAATGAAATTTTTAGAGTCTCGTACCACTTAAGTGGGAACAGCAACACTTCCGTTTGAGTCTAGGCTAACATGGGAGGATAGGTTTGCAGGATGAGCATCATCATCTTTTTTTTTAGAATGAAACATGTAATGGTACCTGGTGGTTGTATCGGGGGATGAAGTGGTAATGACATGGTAAAATGTGTTACAACCAGTGGGGTGGGTTGAAAAATATAGGTTAGGTATGAGTTTGTCTTACTCATTCGCGATGCATTCTTAGGGGGTTGTACATGAAACATGCTTATATCATGGAGACAGGTTTCACGTAAGAGTGGGTCAAACCCATCCATGTTGCATTGTTGGGGGGGTTGGTATGTATACAGTGATAGCCTGGAGGACGGAAGTATGCATAAATCCTTTGTAACTATAACTCGGGCAGGTTTATTTTTGCTCTGTAGACATTCTAATTTTTCCTTATTTGGCTACGAATTAGTGTTTCAAATTTCACATGTTCACGGGTTGCCCGATTCGTTCAGCAGAGCATGTGCCCCTTGATTAAGTATTTCCTCTTATCATAGCTGGAGCTAGTAGCATGATACGATGCAACTGAGAAAACTTTAAATATGTCTCAACAAGCTACGTGTTCAATAAAAATGAAAAGTCGATAACTCAACAAGGTCTCATAGGGTTCTATTATGAGATGTTCCATACTTGGTGAATTTCGCCCTGTGGTAGGATCTCTTGTTAGTTTAAATTTTCTCGATGACTTGGTTGTGCTCCAACCCTTGCTTGATTAAAGCCATATTTCTATTGGGTCCTTTGGTTGCCCTCGGAAATTTCATGTCTCTTTGCCTCTAGATGCAAAGTGACTCCACAAAAAAGGGAGGACCCATCGTTAACTGGTCTATCTGATGGGAAGCTTGACATTTTTATGATAAAAATTGAGATGTAGGGCTCATATTGTATCAGTCAATTGAAATTGCAAAGGAGATGATCGTATAGAGTAGCGCCGTGGGAATTTTTGGAAAAAGTAGTGGACAAAAGCACCATAACCGAATTTTTAATTTTCTTTTCATGGAAAAAAAAAACCTTAACTTTTTCTTTTTTTTTACTTCGGGCCACCTAGATGTAATGCAGGAGTATTATTAGTTGCTAGGACACCATGGATCTGCTAAAACTGGATGTGAACTAAGTTAAAAAAAAGAAGAAGCAGAAGATGCACTTTTTTACCTATGGGGAGATGTATCCTCAATATTGGTCATTAAATTGGTGGATCTGAGCCAAGGATTTTTGAGAACGGTAAATATGGGGGGCCTGGGATTTGATCCCATGACGCCTATATGTCAATGGGGAGGCTTAACTATACCAACCCCTTGATAGCTTATGCAAGGATTTTTGCACAGCTTTGAGGCAATTATTTTGTCTACTTGCATCTAGTCTACTGGTTTTTGGTGCTTGATAACAACTCTATTCGTGTCAGGTGTATTGCACCAGATTATTTTGCACCATCCTTGGAGCTAACAGTGCACCATTATTCAAATTGCAGCACACTCAGACACAACCGTAGCAAGGATGCTTGTGGGAAACAAATGCGACCTAGAAAACATCAGGGATATTTCGGTGGAGGAAGGCAAAGCCCTTGCGGAAGAACATGGGCTTTTCTTCATGGAAACCTCAGCACTGGACTCAACAAATGTGAAAGCGGCTTTTGAGATTGTGATCAGGGAGATATACAAAAACGTTAGCAGAAAGGTCCTGAATTCAGATTCGTATAAAGCCGAACTGTCACTCAACAGAGTGACCCTCTCCAGCAATGGTACAGAGGAGGCAAAGCAAACGGCAAAGAAATCATGCTGCCAAGGATAAAGATATTGTTGGCTGTGCAGGGAGACAGAAAACCAATTTGTTCAAACCAACCGTTTCACTTGGCTTTCTATACTTTTGCTTTCAAAAGGATCAGGTTTTGTGTTCTCTTCCATGGTTGGTTTTGGGATTTCTTCTACACATATACTTTGCCTCTGAATATTCATGGTTAAAATAATGTTGGATAGTTTGTACGATTGTTTCAGGACGGCATATTTTTCCACCTTGAAGACTTAAAACAATCTTAGCTGATGCTTCAAAATAGTAGCGAGTGGCTTAGATTCTTCAGTCTGCCCCAATTTGTTTCAGCCAACCTCTTCAAGTGGCTTTTCTGTATTCTGCTTTCTAGAAAAAAGAAAAAAGAAAGAAAGAAGAGAAAGAAACGATTTTGGGTTCTCTTCTGTTGCTGGTTTTGAAATTTTTTCTATACTTGATCTCTGAATATTCATGGTTAAAATGATGTTGGATAGTGTATATGATTGTTTTGGGACAAGATACTTTTGTCCTGCGGAGTTCAAACAATCTTAGTAGATGCTCAAAATAATAGCGAGTAGGGTAGATGATTCTATGTGCTACAGATGCTTTAGCACAATGTTAGACATCTGTGATGTGATGGATGTCTGCCTGGTAAGCAGATGATTTATCTTGACTAAGCATTCAGATAAGGATGATGATGGCAGTCTCAATCCACACAATTTTACATTGTTTAGTACTTCAGCAGGTTACTAGCAAGCTACAACTTGTAGGCCTACATTGACTGGGGGCATAACGATCACAGAATAATATTTTCTGTATGGGGGACACCCCTTATTTTGGTAGAAGTAGTCCTACGTTTTGCGTGTTGCATGTGAATAAAAGATTGGAAAGATATCAGAGGGATTTCTGATGCCTCTGCCATCTTGAATCCTTATTCCTCTTTTGATTGCGATTACAAATCGACATTTATTTTTGCAATCAAATGAGGTAGTTCACACTCTTTTAGGTCTTATTTGATAGGTGTTTAAAGTTTAAGTTTGGATATAATTTAAGAAATCTTAAAGAGGGATAAATGGATGAATAAAGGAGGGATTAATGGATATGAATATAATTGTTGAATTGATATGTTATTATTGATTTTTATTTTTATTTGTATTGAGAGTGAATTAGTGAAGGTAAATGTGATGGATATAAGAGAGTTAATAGAGTTATATATGATTGATAAGAAATCGATATGATAAGTGAAAATTAAAATTTTTACATTATTCATATACAGTAACATTTATAACTAATACGTAGGATTAAAATTTGATTTAAATCCTTGTCAAACAGGACCTTAGGATATCCTGTGAGCAATATAGCCTTTGCATGGTTGTCGCAAGCCAGGCATATGGTGCAGGGATGGCAGGACACGTACAGCTTTTAGCATCAAAATCATGCTTTGGGAAATCGGCAAAATAGAGGAACATGACTGGATAAATTGTTTTCATTCTAGAATGGACACATACGCTATCATACGAAGACAACTGATTCTGAGAGATGGTGCAAAGCTCGTATCCCGCGAGTCCGTAGGAACTTTGCATTGCACCGATGAAATTGGAGGGTCACGATCACATCCATACCATAAGCGTTAGGCCACCAATTTATTTGCGAGTGATGTCAACCACTTCTAAGGTGGGAAAATAACTTCAGAGGAACACCCTTTGTCGTGTGGAAGGCCCTAAAGTGAACTAGCATCATTCCATATACCAACTTGGTTAAGCCCACTTTCAGCAACGGAAGGAATCACTATACGAATCACTGGGATGGTGGTAACTTCTCATCCATAACCTTAGTATCCAAATTATCTTATATCATTTATTAATTTATCGTAAAGTATCTACAGTAAAGAACAAATTCTTAAAAATTTCAAGATATCTCTTGGGCTTTGCTAACGTTGGAAAGGAATGGGCCTTAAAGTCACGTGGGCCGTATCCACCAGGGCTCTCGCACAAACTCGAATCTATGATGGTTTAGACGAGGCTACACTGATTTATTTAGCAGCAAAATCATGCGAAATAGAGAACCTAACACAGACTCTTAAAATTTTAGCTTACACGGCTGAGTACAAAACCCCGCAGACTTAACGTAACAACCCTCACTCCGTGCAATTTCAAAGCACGGATGCACAATTGAAACTTTGAAAGAGAACCTTATGAGATAAGTTTCAGAGATTCGGACCCAGATAGGATCACCTGCCAGTCCAATCATGACCCCTACAATGTGGTTGTCTTTGTTTCTATCCTGGTTCTTCTGCATCAACAGGGATCAGGAACGTAAATGGCAGCATTTCCGTCACCACATAAGGGTTAGTTTGGTATCTAGGGATGGATCTTTTATGCAGATAGGTTAGCCTGCATTCTTGTTCAATATACAGCGGGGTTAACTTCCTATGACCATTCGGTAACGTAGGGTGTTGAACTGGTGAATTATCATGTGATGTGACCTGTTAAAGGAGAAGCATGTATAAGTCATGTTCATTGTGCCAACTTATCCCACCTCATCCTTGAGATATATGTTCGGGCGGGCCAAGTGGCTCCATCCCAAATTGGGCTAACACAAATTCCAAATAGGGAATAACCCCAATTTTTGTGGGGTTAACCTAGTTACCAAACTAGTCCTAACCTAAGAACCATGGTTCAAGGCAAAGAAAGCATATGAAATATGAAGGAAATGGAACATAAAAGCTCTGCTCGACTGCTTAAAGGTGTTACACGGTCAAAATTGGACATGCGAAGCACACAGCATTTAGCCATATGCTTAACAACTATAGTTTACACATTAGAATTACAAGGCAGTGTTATTCCATGGACTTGAGTGCCTTCTCAAATTCAACAGCTGATGTTGAACCATAAAAACATATCCGAAGCTCACCTTGAAGAATACATTGCTGGAGATGGCTCTTGTACAAGTCCCAGAATTCAGTGCTACGCAAAACCAATGAGGACAAGAAGTTGAGAATACAAACAGAATATACAGGGTTTTCTTGCATTACATGGGAAAGAAATTATAGGAGAATCCGGTATAAGGACTAACCACACTTGGGGAAGAGTGAAGAGGGAGTAGCCCTTCGCATCCCTTTGCATGTCCAACACCAACAAGGCCAAGCGAGAAAGCCCCAAAGCATCTATATCTATCAATTTTTTTATCCTGAGAATAACCACCAGGAATAGTGGCAAGCATACCTTGTTAGCTTCCAATATAATACACAATTTTTTAAACAAAATGATAAGGCTAGGTTTTTTGTGGGGCTGCACAAAATGAAACAATTTCCTGGTATGACCCTGAAAAACAATGGTCCCATTAAGTGGAATTCAGAATAAAATGCGTTTGTTGATCATTAAATTTGCTGACTATTATCACAGCAAGCTCCCACATTACTTTGCCAGCTGCTTGAACATAGAACGTGAAATTGAAGCAGCTTTATATAATCGCCTGATGCATTGTTGCTGCAGTAATTTCATACAGCTTCTGACTTTAGCTCTATCTGTATCTTCATTTCTAATATATATAATGAACATCAAAAAAGCAATATTTTAATTGCCAAAAGTTCATTTTTCAGATGTGCTTTTGAGTTTGGGATGGCAGCGCGGAGGCTTGACTCCTGCCCTAAAGTCATTTCAAGGGGTTGATGAGCAAATTCTTTAACAGGTGGCTTGTCAACATACTAGGATTTCAAAGGTGTATCAGCAAAATTCCATTGATATGTTGAGATCCATGACAAAATGTTAAATTTCAATGGCAATTTTGAGATCATTCTCTACTTTGAGACCATTATATGGGAAAAATCTGCAAGAATCCGTCTTCATTTTGCCCCCAATAGCCAGAATCTAATCTCTTGCTAGTGCTGCTTTGTGGAGCTTCTCTCTGGCCTCCCTTTCTCCACTTGGTCCTTCTCTTAGCTTCTCTACTCTTATTTCACCATTCTTTTTTCCTAAAAAAAAGAAAAAGGACAGTTATCCGTATGATAACCACCCAAAAATATATTAATTAATCAAAAAGAGGCCAACAATCAAATTACAACTTGGAGTTCCATAAAGTAATTAACGAAGAAATTGACTCCACAAAGTTCTCAACATAGGACCTCTACCCCCTAAAGACAGCCCCATTCCTGCTCAACCAAATGCCCCACAATACTGCCAACAGCCTCGCCAACTCCTTCAATCCGAAGACAATATGTCCCCCATCCCTCCTACCACATCTGTAGGACCTCCAGAAGTCGGGAAAGTTGGAATGCATCCACCATCCCGCCTTAAAATGACTCCAGATCTGACAAGCAAAGGGGTAGCGGAAGAAGAGATGATCCACGTCCTCCTCTTCCCCAAGAAAAATAGGGCATTGGACCTCAGCATTGGGAGCCCATCTTGCTCTCCAATTCCTCGTCACAAGTCTAGACCTCCTCAGTAACCAGGCGAAAACTTTAACCTTCAAAGGGCAAGTAGTCGACCAAATGCAATTGCAATCCCGAATGAGATCAATGTCATCATAGGCACCTGCAATTCCCAACCTTCTATACACATTCCAAACCGAAAATTCCCCCTCCTCCCAAAAATACGCATCCTCCCCCTCCTCCAACCTAAAGCCCTCCAACTCAACAGCAACCTCTGGAGATCCCTAATCCTCTAATCTGACAAATTCCCCGCAAACAACAAACACCAACAGTCCTCCCAAACCTCCATCCCACTGACTCACCTGTCCACCACCAACGTAGACAGCCTAGGGAAGCAGTCACACAACCTTCCCTGCCCAGTCCAATCATCCAGCCAAAACCTAAACAATCTCCCAAAACTAAGCACCAATGACAAGAGGCTCCGCACCTTAGGGGCCACAGACAACAGGCCCCTAAGGAAGTGAGATGCGCCACACGACAAAGACAGCAATAAGTCCCAACTTAGGGGCCCACCAAAGCATGTCCGAATGGCATGCCCCACCAAAGTCTCCTCACCCCCAAGCAACCTAGTGATCCACTTGATCAAGAAATTGTCGTTCATCCTCCCTACCTCCTTAACACCCAGCCCACCCTCCTTTAAAGGCCTACAAACATCTTCCCAGGCCAACCAACTTCGCCCCCTCCCTCCAGCATCATGGTTGGACCAAAAGAAATCCCTCATGAGGCACAAACATCTCCACTTTTCTCGGCATCTTCAACACCGAAAGTAGGAAGGCATGGACGATATCACTGCTTTGAGAATCACCAGCCTACCTCCTCCAAAAAGAATCCTAGATGCCCACCCCACCAACCTCCCCACCATCCTCTCCAACAAGGACCAATCTTTCACAGAGATCTTCTTATCAGACAAAGTGAGGCTCGAATATGAAAGAGGACGAGCTCTAATCTGAGTGCCCAGAGCCACACTACACCTGCCTGCCTCCATAGCCAGCAGATTAAAAGGAACAAATGTCAATTTGGAAAAATTAATCTGCAACTTGAATGCCCCCCCAAACAACTCCAACAGAAAGCGCATCCTTGTCGCCTCCACCTCACCGCCCTCCACAAAAAAAAAAAACATATCATCCGCATACTAAAACACCGAAATTACAACCCCATCTTCCAAAGTGAAACCTCTAACTAGGCTCCTCTCACAAGCTCTCACTAACACCCTCGCAAATGCATTTGCTGCCAGGACAAAGAGCATTGATGCCAAAGGGCATCCCTACCGAACTCCTCTCCTTGGCTGGATCCAACCCCCGATCGAATTGCCATTAATAAGGACCAAGAACGACGTAGTGGTGACACATTGCTTCATCCACTGAATCCACATCTGCGGGAAGCCTCTCCTAATCAACCACACCCAAAGGAAGGGCCACTGAATCGAATCATTTTCACCTTTGCTTTACACTAGAGCTAGATGAGCTAAGCTGCCAAACTATACTTTTAGTTGTCACTTTGTTTAGCCCTTCTCCCTCTTCCATGCAGGGCATCCAAATGAGGGGGCTCTCTTTGGCACATACTTCAAATTTAATAGATCCTGGTTGATGGCGGAGGGCTTTCGGAGTATGGTAGAGAAGTGGAGATCTATCGAGGTGAAGGGATCAGCCATGCTTCGCCTGGCAAAGAAACTAAGTATGTTGCGAGACCAATTGAAGGTGTATAAAAAGGAACTGAGAGCATCCAGGAGGCGTAGGAAGGAACTGAGAGCATCCAAGATCGACAGACAGGAGGATCAAGCCCCTATTTCACTAGAGGATAGGGAGAACAGGTCAACAATGACACGAGTGGTACAAGAGGAGAACAGAAAAGCAGAGGTAGAGTAGAAGACGAGGTCGAGACAGAGGTAGCTAAAGAAAGGTGACGCTAATATCAAGCTCTTTCACCAACTGGCGTCTAGCAGGAGGAGAAGAAATTGGATAGAGAAAATACTGATTCACGGGGAGACCTCCGACAGGGAGGAGGTGGGTCGAGCTGTGGCAAACTACTTCAGAGTTTTCACAAGGAGGTGCAGCAAAGGTTGCTAGAGATGGAGGCGAGAGGATGTGCAGTGTATCACTGAGGATCAGGCAGAAGACCTTACAGCCATCTTCTTGGAGGATGAGATGCGACAGGTGTGGGGGTTGAATGCGAAGGGATGCCCTGGTCCGGATGGATTACCAGTTCTTTTCTTCAGAGAGTTTTGGTCCTTGGTGGGGTCGGATGTGATGCAAATGATGGAGAAGTTCACAACCGGGAACAAAGGTTTCGACAAGCTGAATAGATATTACTTGTTTCTATTGCTTAAGAAGGAAGGCGCATAAGCGATTCAGGATTGTCGTCCCATTGCGCTATCGAATGCTATGTATCTCATTGTTGCTAAAGTCTTAGCGAACAGTCTCAGGGGCCTTCTTGATGACCTAATATCCCATGTGCAGACAACATTTGTCGGGAAGGGGAATTCTTCACAGTTTTGCAGTCGCTATGGAGGGCTAGCCACTTGGAAGAGGGAAAGAAACAAGCGTTCCTGTGGAAGGTGGACTTCAGCAAGGCTTATGACTCAATGCAATGGGATTTCCTATGGGCTTCCTTGTTGAGAAGGGGACTTTCCCAGAGTGTGGATTGAGTGGATGAAGAGATGTGTGACAACCACATCCTTTTCGGTTCTGATTAATGGGAACCCAGTAGGAGGGAGGTCAGACAAGGAAGTCCGCTTGCACCTATTCTGTTTGTACTTGTAACAGATGCTTTAGCGATGGCAACTCGCAGGGCCTGTGACAGTAGCCTGATTAGAGGCTTTTTGGCTAGGGTGGACAAAGAGACGGTGATCCTTCAATATGCTAATAATATCCTATTTCTGGTTGAAGGTGCGGATCATGAGGCTAGGAGGGTGAGAATCTTGCTGGAGCTCTTTGGCGCGACATCAGGGCTACAGATTAATTACTAGAAGTCATCTTTTATCCCGATGAACTTGGCGGCTGAGGAGGTGGAGATGGTGGGTGATGCATTAGGGACAGCTGTGGGTTCCTTGCCACTGTTGTATCTAGGCCTCTCGCTTTCAAATTGACGTCTGAGGTTGCAGGATTGGCTTCCTATGCTGGAGAGGATGGAAACGAGATTGGCAGGGTGGTCATCTAGACTATTGCCTAAAGGAGGGAGATTGACTCTGGTGAAGGCAGTTTTAGCATCCATACTGTCATATTTCCTCTCCGTCTTTAGGATGCCGCGACAGGTTGAGAAGAAAATTTCAAGATTGATGAGGGATCTTTTCTGGTCAAATGTGGGGACAGCAGGAAAGGAGGCAAGGCTGGTGGCTTGGGAGGAGGTCTATAGGCTGATACAAGACAGGGGCATGAGGGTTAGGGATGTGGACAAGATGAATGTTAGTCTCCTTGCAAAGTGGATTGCCAGATTGGTGAGCCGTGACCAAGGATTGTTTGGTGACATCATGCGGAGTTGCTACGGGCCCTTCATTTCTTGGGGGCCCCTGGAATCCCCTCCTACCGGGGCCTCTTTCTTTCTAAGGGGGTGACAGCGATGACAGGGAAGGTGCAGGATTTCTTTTCCCCCGTGCTTGGGGAAGGAGATGCTTTTCGGTTCTGGCAAGGGGTCGGCTCAACTCTTGATGACAAATTTCCCCGTCTCTTTGAGGGAGTGGTGGACCCGTCAGCCTCGGTGGGGGAGTACTGGATCGGGACATGGTGCCCGATCTTTCAGGGGGGCCTCTCAGATCAGGGGCGTGAAAATTTCCAGCAGCTGCTGCAGGAGCTGGAAGGATGAGAGCCGAAGGAGGGTGGTGACTTGTACTCCTGGGAAGATGGAGGGTTCTCTGTCTCGAAGGTCTTCCGTAGATTGGGTAGCAGTGTAATTAACCTGAACATCGATTTACCGAGAGACTGCAGGCTGCTGTGGACAGCGGAGTGCCCACTGAAGGTGAGGATCTTTGCCTGGTTGGTGAGGAGGAGAAGGATTATGATGAAGCAGTGGAAGGCGAGATGGGCTCTTATAGATGATTTGAGTTATCCCCTTTGTGGAGGAGCGGAGGAAGACATCCAGCATCTCTTCTTTCAGTGTCCGTTTGTGGTTCAGATACGGCAAAGGATGGGGATCAGCTGGATCGCCCCTCGAGACACAGATAGATTTTGGTCCTCTTTCCGTAGGGGAAATGCCCAAGATGGACCCATTTCTTTTAGATCTAGGAAGGATAGGGCCAAGGTTTTGACGGACTTGTAGGGTATCTGGCTGGGAAGAAATGGGGTTCTTTTTAAAGGGGAGAGACCTTATATGGAGAACTTTCTTTCGTCCATTTCTTCCCAGGTGGAGTTTTGGGGATCTTTTTTGTAATGATGATGTAACTCATTTTCGTAAAATGAAATAAATTGAATGTGGGTAGTTATCGCTTGGATAACTACCCTTTAATTTTTCAAAAAAAAAAAAAAAGAGAAAACAAAAAAAAACAAATGCAAAAAAGACAGTCTGAAAAACTCTCAAACGCTCCCCCTCAAGCTAAAGCACAAATGTCTATCATGCTCAGGCAAGAACTATCTGTCGAAGGTAGAACGAGGGAGAGCTTGGTAAACATGTATGCTACCTGATCTTCAGATAGTACATGCATAGTGCGAATGTATCTCTTCTAGATCATATCCCATGTTTAATGACAATCTACTTTCATGTGCTTGGTTCTCTTATGGAAGGTAGGATTGTTGGCAATGAAGAATGCAACACTGTTGTCGCACCTCATCTCCATGGAATCTGCTACAAGAATCTGTAGATCCATAAGTACTGATTAAATCCACATAAGTTCCATTGTAGCTTGGGCCATGGCTCTATATTCTGACTCTACACTTGATCTAGCTACTATAGTTTGTTTCTTGCTCTGCCATGTGATAAGATTTCCTCCAGCAAATGTACAGAACCTAGTAGTGAACTTCATATACTTCGGGCACCCAACATAGTCTACTTCAGTATATGCCATCACCTCCATATGTGTCAAGATGCATTTGAATTAATTAGTCAATCTACTTCCTCTGCTTGAGATTGACATGCAATGGCTACTTGAGATGTATCATACTAACAAAGTCTTCGGATTAGAATCTCATACTCGCTCTTAGAGATAGTCATAGAATCTTGTACCAATCCTGGTGCAGAAAATGCTTGGTGGCAACAACACTTCTTCTTGAGCTTCTTCTTAGACTCCGATTTAATGTGAATGTAATCCTTTCCACATTTCTCAACTCTGCGAGAAAATAATTGTAACTGTAATGCATAAGTGGATCCTTTAAGCTCCATACTTGGGTTAAATAGGGGTTTCTAACACTTCCCCTTATTCCCATCTACCAGACTGGAAGAATGGACTGTCATAGAGGCCATCTCACATAAAATCAGAGTCCCACAATGAACAATCAATGAATAATCTTGGCTACTGATGCACAAACAACACCATCAACATATCAACAAGAAAACAAATCACAGAAAGGTCAAATACCCTTCTCTTCTCTTGAACAGTAGCCAAACCAACTCCAAAGATCCCGTGGCGATGCTCCGACGAATATTACAGCCCTTTGATGGTCACCGGATGCAGTCGGAGTGGTAAAGGAGTCAAGGTGACCCCTTTCATGCCCTAGAAGGGTTGAATGGGGCCCTAATGACTCCCTCTCACTAGTAGCCTAGCAACGACGCTGGGATAACAGAGGGTACTAGTGGCTCTCTTACCGACGACAATTGTCCATAGGGGGTTCAACTGAACAGCCTAGGACCGATGACCCCTCCACTAGTGAGTCGAAGATCATAGCCAGCAATGTTGGCAGCTTTGGTCATCTTCGAGCTTGGTGGTAGGGGGCCGTGACCTTGGGAGATCTTACTAGGGCATGGTTTGCAATGTAAGGATTTCTTCTCTTGGTGGGTTTAGAATCACAACACAAGAGAAGAAGACCTAATCTTTATTTGGTAGAGAAGAAAGGGGATAAAAAAAAAGGATCAAGAAGGTATAGAGCTCTGGCCTAGGACTGGTGCTTTAATACAATATTAAGAGAATGAAGCAACTTCTATTACCATGAAACCCTAGGCCTCTATTTATAGAGGAGACACCAAAGGGGGGAGAAAACACTCAACCAAAAAGATAATAGAGAAACAGTAACAAAAAAACAGATGCAAAAAAGACAGTAATCTGAAAAACTCTCAACACTGCATGGTGTCTTTGTCCAAAACATGGCAGCAGCCTTTATAACTTCCATTTACTTCAAGGAACTAATGCAATTAGATGTCGATTGACCTCTAATATCCATTCTGTTTTCCATCTCAAAAGAATAAGGATCACAAATGATCTGGACCGCATGACCAGTATCCATGATGAAATTAGGAACCTGAATTGCTTGCGGAGTCTATTTATGATACTGATCCTTACATTGCTTAACTTTTCTGACCAGAACTTTTAGATATAAGATGTTAGCTCTTTGAATATCTGAAACACAGTCAGTCTTTGGCAAAAGGTTAAGTTTAATGAATAGTCAAAGCATCCCTCTTTCACCGCACTTTGAACTGCTAGAAGATTAAATGGGGAATCTACTCTCATTAAGGCTTTTCAATTATAAGGAAAGAAAGATGGCAACAGCAAGTTTGCAAATGTCAACTCTTGTGCATTTTTCTTGGAAAAGAAGTTTAAGCCCAAAATTTAATTTTTAGATGTAACATAGAATCCAATTAATAATCCTCTGTAAACAATCCCAAAGGTAAATATTCTCTCTATAATAGACCAGTTGTGATAATATCACATATATAACAAAATTGAAGCTGCCATGTACAAATAATTGGATATGAAATGCCTATCCAATATTGTCCATCATGGATATTTTTCTGCATGCATGAATGTTTTTTCACATGCACAAGTACAATATATATGTGTGACACTTTCATGCATATGCATGTTTTTGTTAAATTTTGCATGTGCATGTTTTTGTTAAATTTTGTGCTCCACTGCTTCTGGCAGAAAACATAAGAGGGCACTGGTCTTAATGGCTTCTCGAGCATTCTTACAAACCAACAGTATATTTAACTAATCAGTGTAATGGAGTGAACCCTACCTAGTTAGCATCACCAGGCAAAAAAAATGGACAACAAATACACAAACAGATAGGAAAGAGGAAACTTAAGGATTGCAACAATGAAGCACAAAAAGCTGATTCAAAATGCAACCCAATTCAATTGCATGGGATTGGTTCAGGATAGGAGCTTAAATGAGGTGGGTGGGCTGCATTTGGTCAGCATGTTCAAAAACTGGTTTGGTGGTGTTGGAGGGGCAGATCAACCTAATCTAACCCATAAACCATAGAAATAACGTGGGTATACTTTCACCTAGGGTATAACATGGGATACTCTCTTATAACGTGGCAAAAAAAAAAAGCAATAAAAAATAAAAATCCATCTAATTCTTAGTACTTAATTTTTGGTTGATAATTACCATATTCCCACTTCATGTGTTCTAATTTAATCAAGTGTATGCATTTGTTAAGTATCCAATCCGTTTCACATGTATGCTTATATATTTTTGTAGTTTCTCTTTTATTGTTTGTTGGTATGAGAGTTTGGAATGCGTAGGTTCCTCTTCCACCTTGAATCCATGCATGTGGAGAGAGAGAGAGAGAGAGAGAGAGAGAGAGAGAGAGGTGTTGGCATGGAGAATGGGAGAAAGGATAGGATTATTTGAACCGGAAAATATTATTACAACTCAATTAACATATAGGTATCGCTCTCCTTTTAAAAAGAAGCAATTCTAATTCTATTTCTAACAATAGAAAACAGAAAAACAAAGCCTATCAATCAAACATGAAAAGCCCAATTAAATCCTAATTATCTCTAGAATAAAATATGTCACATGTGGCAACAAAAAAACTTGACATGCAAGTCAAAACCAACACTTAAATATCCTAAGGCCATCTTGGCCAACGCCTATGACACACAATGCCACATGGATAGTGCCACGTGGCCAAGGTACCACGTGGACTGTCCACATGGCCTCCTCTTATTCACACTAAGAGTTGGTATAATCAACTTTCTATTATTTTAATAGGTTTATGCATGATTAAAAACTTTATGAACTTAAAGAGGAAAGCACACATGGAAGAAGCCAATCATTTTATTTTCCGGGGAATCAGGAACCAAGTAGTTTCAATAGTTGACGACACAAACCTACCGGAATTGCTTTTACAAGTTGGGTTGGATCAGGTTAAATAGGATGTGAAATGACCCTTCCCTGGATTGTTGAGTTGGCCCAAGGGTCGTCACAGGATTTTCGATTCCCCGAGTAGTCTCAATAATTTTCACGCGTTAATACAAACACCCGAGGGTGGTTTTATCATTTTCTAGATTCTAGGGGGTTTATCGCAAATTCTACGCATAAATTATAGTGTCCTTTGGTCCCGAAGGTTTCTCTAAACTCTCGGGCACTTTTTCAAAAACTCTGCACATTAGAAAATCCACGTAGGGGCCCTCAGGCAAATTTCCTAAAGTTTAAGGGGTATTCCTGAAATTCTCGCATACTAGAGAGCAACCACAGACTCGTAAGGATTTTCTCTGCTCGTCGAGGGTCATAACAAAATTTTTACACCCCTACTTTTCAATTCTTAGAACCCCATACAAACCCAAAACCCAGGACCATTCTCCATATTTTTCCCTACTCCACTAACAACTCTAAGTCCCCTCTATAAATGCCCCCCTCTCCTCAAAACACGCACCCGCACACCCCCCTTTCAACCCTTGTGCGGCGGGCCACACCACCCAGCAGAGAGAGAGAGAGAGAGAGAGAGAGAGAGAGAGAGAGAGTAGGAGAGGAGCTACATGCGCTCAGGAAGGAAGGCAGGCATGGGGTGCCACTTCAAATGTGCGTATGTGCGGGCGTGAGGCGGAGGGAGCATCCAGCAATCTACGTGTAGCGCTCGCGATCGAGCTGTGAGGAGGGCGCGGGTAGCACGTGGATCCGCGACCAAGCGCATGCGCGAACCAACGCGTGCCACGTGGCGCTCGGGCAAGCCGCTGCAACTGATTCAGCCAAGCCAATTGGTTCGAACTAGCGTAAGGCCGGTCTAAGCAAACCAGGGGGTGTTTTTTGGTCGATTCAAGGCCCAAACGAACTCCAAAGCACGCACGTAAGGTATCGTTGGAAAGCTTGCTTGATTTCCTACGTTTTGGCACCCTTTTTGACTATGTTAATGCATGTTTAACACACTAAAAATTTGCTAAAGGCCTGAATGATCCCTCTTGAAACCCCTTATGCCTTAGGTTTGGGGCCGACGAGGAGTACATGCATCCAGGCAAGAACTACCACAACTGCAGGAGGGTCGGATAGGTCGCTCGTGCCCTCATTTTCCCTGCTACATCGAGGTAGAGTGGTGTACCTCTACACTCTATTTTTAGCTCTAAATGCCCTAGAACATGAACCCATCCTATATAAGACCGAATCTCTAAAATAAATACACTCTCTCTCTCTCTCTCTCTCTCTCTCTCTCTCTCTCTCTCTCTCTCTCTCTCTCTCTCTCTCTCTCTCTATATATATATATATATATATATATATATATATATATATTGAAAATGAGCATTTCTTAGCCATGATCCAGTTGGGATAATGTCAGCCATTATTTTAAAAATTGTGCCTCAAGGCGCGTGAGGCATACGCCTCGAGGCGAGGCGCTAGCATTTCACCTTGACGTAGTAGCCTCAGGTCTTGGCAGCGAGGCGAGCACCTCAATTTGTTGAAGCGTTGATGAGGCACCGAGGCTAAATCGCGACGCCGCCTCAATAGTAAGCCCTCTAATATGGAACTTGGAGCTCATCGCGTGCAATCTGCAACGATAGAGAAGGTCTGAAGATTATGCACCACAACTTTCGTATTTCTTGTGTGCCTATTGCCTTGTATTTTTGCTCTTGATCTAATTAAACACACGAATAGATGGCTTTGTTGTGTGCCTATTGCCTAATTGTTCATACGACTTTTCACATGCAGCTTTTCAATAAGTAATGGCATACGGAGCTCTCAAATCAATTTCAAAAACCAGGAAGAGGAATGACTAACATTTTTTTTTAAAAGGATGAACTAATGATTCTGTCAAGCACTGAGTTTTCTATGGAGAACATTTCAATATCTAGTTGTTGGAAGGAGATTTAGAACAAAATATTGTTAGCTGCCAAGCATGTGTAGAATGTAGAAGTCTTGAGATGTGACCAAATATCATCTTACTGGAATTTAAGAGGAAGAGCTCTTTATTCTCCACATCGATATTTAGTCTCGAAATGTGACCACAATCATCTAACACTTAAGTTGACTTTGAGTGACTTTGATGGTGTTGAAGGGGGAGCGCGAGAATCTTTTAAGTCTTTCAATGTTTGTCGTAGAGTAAAGATGGCATGGATATTTGTGTTTTACTTTTTTTTATTATTAGTACTTAACAAGTATATATTTATGTCATTTTTTCTTATTTTTCATCCAAAATCGAAGGCTTACGCCTCACCTTGATGAAGGCAAACCACCTCAGACCATCTCGCGTTTTTTAAAACCTTGGTCACAACCATGTTTAGCCTCATTAATGGGCACGACAAACCACGTTAGCATGAAATTATTAGTAACCACTTAGGGGTGATCATGAACTCTAGGGCAAACTAGAGACATTGCTTGTAACATGCGAAATGTTTGGATTGACGACACTAGATTTGGTTGGTAACCAAATTAGGAAATCTATTTAAACCCTAAGGTGAACTAGAAAGGACATCTAATTGTGCTACGAGATCTCGAGAATGGTAATATGAAAGTGGGGCATAAATGGCCGGGTTGAGGTCTTGTTGTGGAGGTGAGCTAGCCCTCAAATACACACGTATCGAGGAGAGCTAACCACCCCATTACGTAGGGAGAGAGTTAACCTCTTTGAGTAAAGACCCAGATGAGGAACAGCCTTCCAGTGTAGACTCCTGTGAAGCCCACGAGAGGACAACCGGAATAGCTAGGTGAGGGTACATAGCGTTGAGATAGTGTGGCTCCTACATTGTTTTTTCATGTGTACCCATTAGTGGAAACAAATGACTGTGTGCCAGCACAACTAGTGCCTCGTGTGTTTATCATGCGAGTTGTAGCCACCACTACACCGCAGCCATGACTCCAAGGTGGTAGACTAGGTAGTGGGGCAAGCACAAGGTGTTATTCAACCAAGAGAGTGCCTCGTGGTTGCCCCGCAACCTGGAATACTGCAACGAAATTGTCGCACTGGGAGACATGTGGGTTAATAAGAAGGGATGACCATTTAGTGGGTTAGTGAAAGGTAACGAGCGCAGTAAATGGCCACCGACCAAATCTAACAATAAGAAAGCTTGAGATTAATAAGATACTATCTAACATAACCAAAGATTTGAACAAGACCATCACTTACACTTTCGTTTCCGTTGTTACATATTCTTTTCTTTCTCACCACTCTACTTAGCTTTGTTGACCCCTATCTTGGTTGTTTACTCAGGTCAGAAAGGAGAGCAGCCAGCTCCACATGTTGTCGAATGAGCTAGAGCTAGGCCCAGCCACGCCCAGTCGTAATTTAGTTGTATTTTCCTTTTGCTGTAGTACATTCTTATCTTTGAAACTGCATTAGTTTCCTTTTTATCATATCAATACTAGTTTGTGGGATGGGTATGATGTGAACTATGTTTCCCCTTATGCACTATTGGTAGCTTGGTTGTCTTTTACTTATGTCGCTTCTTTCCTTTTATGATGCATGTGTGAAAATGTATATTATCGTTTCAATTTATCGCTTGATAGATAACTAGGTCTTGGAATTAATGAAGCGGTCCAACCTGATCCGTATATGGGTCAGGGTCGAGTCATAACATGATGTGACGGATTGTAAACTCCCAACCTTCTAAGATTGTGTCAGATTGTGGGTTAGGCCCTAACTAGATCCAACCCAACTCATGTGTAGCCCTAATTTCCTTTTATATTGTTTGAAAAGGATGTATAGCCCTAACTTCACTCCCAATAAATGCAACATATGAGCATGCTATTCATGTGCTACTGCTGGTAGTAACCACCATTTCGGAAAAGTAACTTGTAATTGGATATTTTTAGTTCTACGTCTAAACATATTGGACAGGAGAACTTCCAAATGCAAAATAAATAAATAAGATAAGTTCATGAAGAATTAAACATAAATATTATATAGCTATGAAACTTTCACCAACAAATTGAAGAAAATTCCTACCTGTTTGGTGTACCGCCAGCAATGTTAACCCTGTTCTTCAGAAATTGAACCTACAGTTGTAAGACCAAAAGAATCAAGTTGATACTAAGTCATTGTAAAATAATAATGAAAAACTATCCATTTGGAGAGTGCTTTGGTCCCGTAGGGAAAAGTGATAAATGCAGTTGGAGATGCATCTTATAAGTAGCATGACAGAAATTGAGCATTTTTTTAGAGGAGGGTTCAATAGCAAAAGCATAGGATGTCACTATATTTTAAGTTCCCGTTCATTTTTGTCATTTTGATTGCAAGGGTCACTATATCTTAGGGAAGAAAATACTACCATTGAAAAACTAAAAGATCTTCCATTTAACCAGCCAAATATGCAGGATGGTTGTCTACTCAGACCACCTATTACTGTCTCAATACTCATGAATGCAAGTAATTGAGCAAACTAGTCCCTCAGCTGGGAATATACTCCCGAGTTTCTCAAAGTTGGAGGGTAATCAGTTTTGGCTTTTCAGTATCAAAATGTTACGATTTCTTCCTGTACACCTTGTATACGGCATGTAAAGTGCACATCTTATGCAGTTGTATCATTCATCTATATCTTGTTGATGTGTATGTCTTGGATTAACTACTTTTACACATAACTGTTAAAGATGCAACGAACCACTCCTCCAAACAATGTATATTCCTTAGTCAATAACCCCTCTAACCATCAAATCTTGGAAAATACACATCTGTTTTTGGAAAATACACTCTAAGTTTCCCATTGTTGACATCATGTGTTTTTTTAAAGAAAACTTTTGAGGATATACACATTTAGCCATGTGTTTGGGTAGATAGGCAAATGTAACTTTTATAAAGATCCATATGCGTTTATGATTTTTAAATCACGAGTCATGTTTAAACCCAGGTCATCAAGCTCGGGTTTCCGTGGCTTTCCTATGTTTCACTGTTTTTTCTTAGTTGAGAATTTATTGAAAATAGCAAATAAGCATCCACCAGTCATTACACTTTGTCAATCAGAGATCCTATGCACTGAAAAGTATACAATAGTTGCTATAGCTAATAGTAGGCATGCAACTGCAGTACATGTAGAGTACAAAAAGCAGAGATAATAACCTGCTCGTCCACCTTCATATGCTTGGCAAATAACTTTGCTGGTTTGCATATTGTAGTCAATTTTCTTAATCCCCTGGAAGTAATAAAGCAAGAAGTCATTTGATCAAGCCTGCCTTCAAAAAACAATATAATGATTGTATGCATTCAATAAGCAACAAATTTATGCACATCACCAATAAAACCTTAGCCAAAAATAAAAGGAATAAGTTGTCTGAAAGTCAGAGGGTCATTTTACATAATACATTAGGTACCATGTAGGCACAAACAACAGTGTATGACACTTTGACAATCAATATCTAGTTTGCAACAATAACAATCCAAAATGGTACAAAGTTCGATGTTAATTGTTGATTGCCATTGCTGACAAAAATTATTGAAGGACAAACAGCATTATACCTACCACAATCACTTCCCCAATACTTCAAATCTGGAAAGATCTTGCAGCTAATTTTGAAATTTGTAAGATTTCTCAGAGAGAGAGAGAGAGAGAGAGAGAGAGAGAGAGAGTGAGGAGGGGGAGGTCATCTTCGGGACTTTATTTGGGGGCTGCCAATTGATGTATCCAACCTCTCAACCACCATAGAATTCATAGGATAATTCATGCACCCCATCTATCCCCAAATCCACCCTCGACCAGTAAATGCCCCATCCCATCAAGGCAATTGTTACGATATTCAAATCCATACCATTAGCATGGCATTCATTCTTGCAATGTTTATTGGCCACTAATGATCACATTCGATTTTTAATGTCCAAAGAATTTCATGCTACAAGGGATCCATTCACAATTACTTGCCATCACAAAATCAAAGTCTACCCAAAGCAAGTCCCAAATCCACGCTAAATCGCAATTACGCCTTGTTAGCAACAAGAACTACCACGCATCAAGATCGTCCGCAGTCGCAAAATCACACATTCGTGGATGCCAAGTCACGAACTTTCTTTTTGCAGTAACTATGAGTACCAACGAACTTCTAGAAAGGCATCCCTTTTTCTTACACAACAGAAGCTAATTAACCCCATTTAGAACAGGTATCAACTCTAGAGCATCCAAATAAACAAGAACAAGAAACAACAGCTTACCTTAGGAGCTCCAGGGCCCTGATCGCGGACACGGAAACCACGAGAACCTTGGGGTTCCCGGGGTCTACCTTCCCTTCCACCACCTCCCCTCCACAGAGCTCCTCCTTCCACGACCCCCGGAACACCCCCTTCACTTGCCCGCACAGGTCCCCGGCGTCACCTCCACCATCCACCTCCACCATAGACGACCCTGCAACATCCATCCCCCCACGTATTAAAAAGGAAAAGAGAGAGAGAGAGAGAGAGAGAGAGAGAGAGAGAGAGAGAGAGAGGAAAAACCCTAAATCTACACGAAGGGAAGAGGTGGAAGCGGGTGAAGGTGGGGGCTTGCCTTTGAAGGCCTCGAGCTCGAGAGAGGAGAGGCGGAACCCGGCGGCGGACTGGAAGGAGGCGAGGAAGAACCGGAGCTGCCGCGCGGCGGGGAGGGCCGAGAGGAGGAGCAAAGGCGGCTCCTTTCCGGGCTCTGCGGCGGTCTCATCTTCTTCCTTCGTTGGGCTCTTCTTCTCCTTCTTCTTTGGCCCCAACCCTTTGGCTTCGAGGAGGGCGTTCTCGCCGAGAGGGGTGAGATTAGGGTCTGAGCGTGAAAGGCCGCGCCTTTCGTTCCTCTTATTCTTATTCTTCTTGAGGAGGAGGGAGTAGAGCGGGCGCTTCGCGGCGGCGCGCTTGCGCTTGCGGCGGATGGCGCGTTCTGTGGCGTTGGCCATTTCCACCTCTCCCTTTCACCCGCCCTAGGGAGAGAATGTATGCCACCCAAGATAGATGTATGATATGCCTAGAAGTAAATATATGTGTCTACGGTTGTGTATTGACGACAATGCAAAGTGACATTTTGTTTTTGTTTTTTTCTTTTTTTTTCCAGGAAAATGTCATCCGTTAAGAAATCTTCAATTCATAGAAAAAATATGAAATTTTTTAAATTCTCTTAAAATTATTACATAAACAAAATCTAACAATGAGATACGTAAGTATGACAAGAGATTTACCAATTTTATAAATCTAAAAACCACCATTACCTTTAAGGATGGATGAACATATTTATACTTACCCACACACTTCCCAATCAAGCTGCTAAAGGATACAAATTTGGTTTACCATATTGATAGCATCAGAAGCAATCACCACCTCCTGTGACCCAATCATTAGGGCCAATTTCAGATGTTTGAAAATTACACCCATCTTTGCCACCACAGAGTTAACCGTATTAATAGGTTCAACTGCAGCTCACTTAGGTATCCCACCCTCATCCATCAAAATAGCAGCTGCCACAGAAGATCTTCCTCCCACTGCCACATCTACCAAGACAATATTGCACCATCTTCCTCCTTCCCTTAATTGTGCAGCCAGCTGTTTAATATCCAGAGATATCAAAACACACTGCTCCAATCTATTAGGACAAATCTGAAAGGAATTGCCTGCTACCAGCACTGAACAATTTGAACCAGACAGAGAAGAATTCCCTGTAGATTGATCCAAACCCATCATATTATAATACACATCCAACTTCTTTGTCATCTGGATGACCACACGTACCAAGGGTATAACCCCTTTCATAACCACGTCACATCTATGCAACCACATTTCATGGATTGTTAAAAATAGTAGGTTCTCTGACAGTCCCTTCATAGTTAATTGTTTCAACGATCTTAACATATCTTCCCACCAACTATCAGGTGAGGGGGAACAAACGATCCTCCAATAGAACCAAACCGCTCTCATCAAATCACATTCTCCAATTAAATGCCCCCAACTTTCCTTAACTCTTCAACAGAATGAATATAACTTATCCTCTATTCTCAATCTTTTTGCAATAATAGCTTTTAAAGGTAGCGCACCCACAACAGCTCACCATAACAGTAGCTTAACATGAGGGGGAACATTTTTTATTTTCCATATTTACCTATAGATCTGAACCATATCTGCATTTTGACTCCCCATACCTCCATTCTCCTTTAGGAATGTAAGATAAGGTGACTTGACCGAGAACACTCCCTTGGGGTGCGGCTTCCACACCAACATATCAATACTTTCATGAATATGTGTCAACAAAATATCTTGTACCATATCCCTTTGAAATATTTCATATAGCAATTGCTTTTTCCAAATATTTTGACCCAGCATGAATAACTCAGACACTTTAGACAGGTTGATAAATGACATGTCCTTCAGCCACACCACCCGATTCTCTTGCATCACCCAATTGTCAGACCAAATATTAATATACTTACCATCCCTTACCAACCATACTGAATTCCTGAACAAACAATCAAGAATCTATCTAACAGCCTTCATGAATTTAGAATCCACAGCCTTTGCCATATATTCTTTCAAAGAACCCTCCGGGAAGTATTTGCTTCTCAACTGCATTTGCCATAATCCATTAGAATTGGTGTATAGTTCCCACCCCTTCTTCATGATCAAAGCCAGATTCCAGAATCTCATCATTCTGAAACCCAATCCTCCCATATATTTTGGAATATAAATATCCTTCCAAGATCTCAAAAAAAGATGCATTTTCTCATCCGAAAAACCCCACAAAAAATTCCTAACTATCTTGTCTAATTGCTTGCATAACTTCTTTGAAAACAAAGTGTCATCCATGAAATATTTAGGAATGGAGGATAGTGAGGTCTGAATCAACACTCCTCTACCTACTTGAGATAGCAAATGCATTTTCCAACCTGTCAACTTCCTCAAATATTTAGTTACCACCAATTCCTTCAACTTAGTTTGATTCGCACCATCCAATAAGGAAGCCCCTGAATATAATTCATCTTTTGCCATATCTTCCACCAACAAGATATTAGAGATTTTCCTTCTTTCTTCCAAAAGGATCTCATTGCTAAAATAAATTTTAGATTTGGCATAGTTAACCTTCTGCCATGAATTTTCCCCATAATCTTGAAGTAAAGTTTTAATCAATAGAGCTTCATCTGACGATGCCTTCTTGAAAGTCAATGTATCAGCAGCATACATCAAATGTGTAATTGGTGGACTGTTTCCACTAATAAAAAGGCCAAAAATACATCCATCATGTAAGGTCATATCTAATATTCTAGATAAATATTTCGAATATAAAATGAAAATATAGGGAGATAAAGGACAACCCTCTCTTATCCCCCTTGTGGGCTTAATCACCTTGGTAAGGCTACCATTAACTAATACTTGGAATGTAGCTGAGGAGATGCAAGACATAATGACATTAATCAACGACATAGGAATATTCAGTTGAGATAGATAATAAAATATAAAAGGTCATTCCAATCTATCAAAAGACTTTTCCATATCCAATTTAATAATCATAATACCCCCTTTCCTTTTTGACTTTTTACATTTGTTTACCACTTCCTTGGCCAAAATCAAATTATATGCAATTTGCCTACCTGATAAAAAATCAACCTAATTTTTTGAAATAACTCTGCCTAATATAGACTTGATCCTTTTTACAACCAACTTTGCCACCACCTTGTAATTAAGAGTATTAGTAAGACTAATAGGCCTATAATCTTTAGGCTCTTTAGGTGACATGATTTTTGAGATAAGTGTAAGGAATGTTTCACTCATATTAACATATGATTTTATTAATATAAAGATTTCGTACTAAAATTACGTTGAAAGTTTTCATTAGACCGTTTATTAGTGGTCTGAAGTAAAATAAAATTTGAATTTTAAAAATTGACAACTAAGATAGAGTTTTTTAGATGATAGTGATAGAATGTTTAGTTGGAATTGAATTTCTGAACTAGAGGAGTTCTTGAAGAAGAGCAACAAGAGCCCTGTAGGGATGACAAGAGCTTTTTATCCTAAAGATGGAAGCCATCATGGAAATAGGTGTAACTTCTTAAACAACCTTGTCATGGGGGTGAATGATTGATTAGAAGGAGGAAGGAGGGGCAACTAAGACTCATCATTAGGGTTGTCAAAGAAAACTAAACCTGCCAACCTAACTTGAATAATACACCTAAACTCGACCCGAACTCATTTATGTTAAATGGGTTGAAATCCATGTAACCTGTTTACATAAATGAGTCAAGTTCGTGTTAACCCCTACGAACTCGCCCAATGCGTCCAACCTATTTAATTTACCCCGTTTAACTAATTAACCTATTTAATTTAACCCATTTAACCTATTTAATTTAACACATTTAACTCATTAATCGTTTAACCTGCCTACTAGCCTAACCCAATTTACCCATTTATTTAAATAAGTGGAATTGGGTTTTGACAAGTTTAGGTGAGTCAGGTTTGGGTTGGGACATCCAAATCTACTTAATAAATGGGTTGGACCAGACTCAACCTATTTATAAACAAGTATGGCCTTACTGAGTTGAGTCTAACCCAATCTGACCTGTTTGACAAGCCTACTCACCATGGAGGAGAGGCTTGCCATTGGAAGTGGATCGCCAAAGGAGAGGTCATTGCTGGTGGTGGGTTTCCAAAGGAAGGGGTCGCCATTGATTGGGGGTTATTAGAGAAAGGAGAAATGTGACACCCTAGATTCTAATCAATACACAAACATTTAAATTACCTATGATACCTGCCACCTATACATGTTTTTATTCACATACATTCATACAAAGAAATTAAAAAACAACGAAAGTGAAAGAGGAAGAGGGAGAAATATAAGCATACACATCACCACATAGTTATCTTTACAAACCACCACCAACTACACTAACTCATGCAATTTGTAAAGTTAAGTGGTTATAGAATTTGGATCACAATATACAATTACAAAAGGTAACCTTGTAGCTAAAAGAACTGAGAAAATTATAGGAGTGAAATTGCTACTCACTACACTACCAAAAGATGGCTAACTACCATGTCATCACGTGATACCCCGCTCCTCTAAGACCTCCACAACATCGTGCAGAATCCCCAACATCTCCTTAATGCACATGCAGAAGAGCTCCTCCTGGCCTGCATCAGAGATATATAACTCGACCTCCCTAAGTACTAGCAACAAGGTCCCAACCAACTCCAAGTGATCCCTTAGGTGCCAAGCACCACACTGAAGGACCTGAATTAGGCAACATGAAACTCTCACACTTGACATCGTGACTTGAAAGTGGAACATGACGTAGGTGTATGCCAAATGGCTCAATAACGTATAATTTAATACTATGTTAATGTAAATGTAGGCTTATAAGAATGTATGCTGATTAGTTTTGTTTAGGGAAAGTCTTCCCGAGCTTACTTCATATAGTTTTCCTCAATCACACTTAAGGGTTACCCCGACCCAATAGATCCTCTTGTGGCTAGAAGAGGTGATAAGTCCAATTGAGATCGTCCCTCATATTTCGTTAAGATAAATATCGTGTGCGCACTCCTATAATTGAGGTTTGAGATTGAACTACCTTGGCCTTCGGTAATCTGAAGCCCTAAAGTCGGGTCTAGAAGCCGCCCAAGATTAATATGGCCTATCATGTTTCTACCCAACAGGTGATCACTACACTCTCAAACATATGGGTGATTCCTCATAGAGATATCATCAAGCATTCCCCCTTGATTACCCAGACATTCCTTGTAGGGTGTCCATCCGACGCTCCTCCAAGTTGCCTTAGTTTTCCTTGGGTGTGGTTCATACCTCCAATACAACTTCATGGTCACCCTATCCTGTGATAATAGGGGGTTTACCTACTTATTTGACCCAATCCACATTAACCTATGAGTCCCTCATTGTTAAATCCCCTTGTGGCTAATCTTCACAATTTATCTTTCTCATATTTTGCATTACATTGTCCTTTGTGGCAAGAGAAATCATTACCTCCCCTTTCTGAGGATTCCTACTCAAAAAGCATTGAATCGGTGTGTTTGGTGAATAGTATTCTTCTCCTATAGAGTCAAGAAAAGACTCCTATGGATAAGGACCATTCTTGGTGATTCAAGTGTTATTTAATGACCATTTTACACGTTTATGGCATGTTCGAACCCATTGAGTCCCTAACAATCCTAGGTGGCATCCACATGTCACTAACTTAAGCCATCTAGGGGCTAAAAACCCCTTTTGATCGATCAACTACAAATGTTGATTGATCAAAGTGACATTTGGTTGACCAACCCATTAAATGGTTGATTGATCAAAAGTAAGAAAATTAAGTCTTTCGAAAGCATGAAAGTTAATTGATCAAGACCAAGTTTGAAAGATCAAAAAAGAATTTGAGTCATTTCAATGCGATTTTGATCAATTAATTACTACTTTTGATGTAATATCTTAAGCAATTTGTCTACATTTAAGCAAGGTCATGAACTATATTTAACAAGCAAGAATTTGATACAGATGACTAGCTTCTTCAACATCTGACCACACTAGCTTACATATAAATTTATTTAACAAAATCCATATTAATTTTATTGTATGTCCTCAATATGGTCTCTTATAAAGCTAGAATTTTTTTAGCATTTGGATCTCTTACATTTACTTTATGTAATTACTTTTTTAAAATTGTTCATGGTTTAATACATTGTTCATTTACTTGCATGGAATGATCATGGTATATATAATATTATTCAATGCGATATGTCATTTTGAATTAGTTCCCTTTATAACATTAGAAATTTTTTGACTTGTTGCAAATACGATTTGTAGTTGACCCTCTAAAGCTAGAAAATTTGTCTTTGTCCATGTCCATATATATGTCTTTTTATTTTCTTTATTGTGGCTTTTCAAATATATTTTAACCAATCAAGATTTTGAAATGCCAATTTTTTCAAGTTAATTTCAACACATATGCCACTATACATCCACTAGCCTACCCATGCTAACATCGAGGCTAATATTAATGCACCTTGTACACAAGTTCTATTGCAATAGTGTAGCATCAATGCCATATAATTGCAATGTTATAATACTGTTACATGGCATTGGTGCAATGTTATAATATCAATTTTGTAACATCTTTCCTACAATGAAGTTATTTGATGCCGTAACTCTTTCATCTCCTTTGTCACATGACCTATAATTAGGTTTGAAGTACCTAACATACTCCTCTTCCTCCCCATCCCTTATGCCCTCCTTCCCCTTCACACACTAAAATGCAACCTTTTCGAGGAAGGTGTACCCATGTTGTTCTACTACTTGCCTCCTCCTTTATGTTTCATTCTACGCAGACAACAAAAGGTGTGTGTCAAAGGTATCAAAGGAGTTTCTCAATTACCATCTTAAAACAAAAGCCTTACATAATCAACTACTGAAATTCAATCATAGCCTTCACCTATCACATGTCATACATGAAAAAACATGAAATTAATTTTGCATCAAAGTTTACAAATTTATTAGACAATTACCAAGTCATTAGCCATAACCAACTAGAAAAGAACATTGCCAAGTTGGCTCAAATATAACATGCCACCCTCCTACTTGTTCCATTGTTGCCCTCACGATGGAAATTGCAACAAGTACTATTCACTTAAGTTCCTCTAATGTTCATACATACATATTCATCTCTACATCTTAACCTCTGAGAGCTCCGTGTGTGCCTCTCTTACCTTGTCGTAGGTCGCATGCTTGTAAGAAAGTTTTTTATAATTAATAAGGTAATTATCAATATTTTCAACCCTTTTTTTTTAATGTAGTTACTTTTGGGCGAGAAATCTCTCCACTGAATCACCGTGTCCTCAAAAAGGAAAAAGGTTTCTTTCCACTTGAATCGAATGCATTTTCTACTATAGAAGTTCTCATAAATGAAAGAAAATATCCATTAACGAATAATTAACTAAAAAACAATCAACGACATTGATCAAATGAACCATGGTGTTCACTTTATTCTCTGATGAGCAGCACATCATCTCCCCATGCAAAGGAGCAAATTTGCACTCCAACATCAGATTGTCCTCTAATCTTACGACCCTCCATGCTGATGAATGTTTGGAACTTTTAACATGCAATCAAGGCCTTATCACCAACGTCCTCAAATAGCACTAAGTGGGTAATGACCTTCTACGAATCTCATTCCTGCAAAGTGCATGCACAACCATCAGAGAACCAATTGATAATTTAAATGATTTTAACCAAAACAATTATATTAATTATCCAAAAGAGAGAGTGATGAAGTAGTAACAATGCAAACAATTTTGTTAAATTTATCTGGTAAACAATGTCGTTGGGTTGTTAATCAATTATATTACCAAGGCCGGCCAAACGAATTAGACGAGTATTACCATCAGTCTTAGAAGATTAATGTGAGAATTTATGGTATCAATCGAATGTATTCTTCAAGTTTAGGTGAAGACAATAAGTGGTATCTTAACACGAGGCATCTTCAATCTTTTGACTCAATCTATAACTTTAAAAATATGGAGATAACATTCATTGTTAATAATAAAGGAGTAAGGAGGCAATGGATCACCTTGTCATTGTCTCCTTGAGCGACGCATTCCTGCTATGGATACTCTATTAATCAATGTGGAGGTGAACAACATTTGGGTGCCCTTTTGAGCCCAATCTGTCCAGATAGAGTGGAAATCTCATTTGGTCCAACGTCTGCCACAAGAAGCTCTTTCCAACCATGTCAGAAGGAGCAAAAATAACCAGGGGCAACAACAATTATTAGTTTTCAATTGGAGACCCCATAGGTATGAAAGTGGCAAAAATGTAGGGAGAAATGCTTTTAACTAATATGCATACATGGTTACCATCGCATTTTATTTGACCCTATAGTTATTCTTATATCCAACTAAGAAATCGGATGGATGTATTGACTTCACGAACCCAAAGGACCACGACAAGCATTTACCACAAGTTACTACATAGTAAGTTCCACGCCCAAGTGGGTGATAGAAGAGCTAGTAAACACGAGTTTAAGTAGAATGTAGTCAGATGTTCAGTACCATGGATTTGTTCTCCAACTGTCTCACGTTCAAGTCCCGACCTTATTGTTTTGGGATAGGGACATGTTGGCTTTGTCCCTATTCTTCTCTCATAACTATTAATTTATCCATTTAATACATGCATTTATGAAACTCTCCAGGATTTATATAGTTAGAAAAATTAACCTAAGGTACTTGCTTGTCCTGCTCCTTTGGATTCACAAACTCAATACATCCAAGTTTCATTGGTAACCAGTGCATCCAAATTCCTTTGCTAGAAACAAGAACCGCTAGGGAATCAAAATAAGACGTGGTAATACCATGCATGCACTTGAGTTGTAAAGCATTGCTCTCTGCGTTTTTACCAATTTCAAACCCATCATAACTCCAATCAACACCAATAATTCTTGATGCCCCTGCTTATGTACTTTGCCCTCATAAGCTCTCATAACATGAGATTAACCCAATCACTTATATGTCATTAGCCTTCATTAAAATAGAAAGTACCAAAAGGACCATATCTCTGAAATCAAATTGAAACACCCAATGTCTTCCCCTTTGTTGACTTTGCAATGATAAGTATTGCACCCACCAAATCCTAATACACAATCAAAGAATAAATTTGATTTTAGAATCAAAGAAAGCAAATCAAGATTTGGTTAATTTAAATTCTTAAAAAAAAAATAGCGCAAGCTAAAAATTTAGTTACCAATGAAGAAGCCACAATCGAGGATGCAAACCACATCTAGTAAGGTGCATAATCAATCTTGGCAACATAATCAATGAGGGCAACTCTATATAGTCCTGATGCAACAATGACCATATCAAATCAACAAATTGACAAACACATTTTTGCTAGTACATCTCATATGTACGATGTAGCCTCATGGACAAGGATTCTTGGGAATATCAGCATTTGCCTAATAAGGCATAAGATTATAGAGAAGATTGTAATGGAAACCTCATTTGTCAATGGTTGCACCAGCTCCACCTCCTGAATCTTTAATGGCTTCTTTACCTTGCAACCGCAGCTGCCAACACAAATGCACATAATTAGCTCAAATGCAAGTTGCCTTAGATTGTAATGAAAAATTAGGGTACAAGAATATGAGTTATCGACCTCCACATTTGATGTCCTGACCAGCAGTGCTTGCCATCTCTCTCCGTTTCTTTCTAAGTGAAATGCAAAACACTGCAACTGTTTACTCATGCTTGGCTTTGATGAGGGGATTGCTGATGGGGATTTGCATATATACATAGCACACAAAGATATCTAAAGTGAAAGGTGTTGATATAGGAATTTAGTTAGATGAGATATCTTCACCAAATTTGTGGGTGGGCTCATTTATGCGAAATGATTCTACAATCAAGCATAGAAGAAAATGGGAAAGTTTACCAAGATCATGATTGAAATGTGGTATGAGATAGATCTCCTTTGTGTACCTATCGAATTTTGAGTACAAGTTTGTGGGTGCAAACTTGCATGTCATTTATAGGGCTTAAAGTATCTTATACGGTACAAGAGCAAAATCCTGTCTTTTGGAGTCGTCCAACTACCAAATACGTTCTCCTCTCATTTCCTTGGTAACCACATAATCCACTCTTCAACAAAAGGGAGTTGTCCATATACCCTACATTGGTGACACACTGTAGGAAATTAGACTGCCCACGAGGGCCATGTCCATCATATATGCTCACAAATCTATTGGAGATAATCTTTTGTGAGGGCTCATAACCTTGATTTTCTAGTCATCTTCAAATGCAAAGTTGTAGTAGTGATCATGGGACTCAAAGCGGTAGACTAGCGGTTGTCAACTAGCACATGCCACATTCTTCCTTGACATTGAAAGAGCCATGTGAACTTCAATAGCTTGGAAGCCACTATAATTTTGGTTGATTACGTCCATGACTTGTCTAATCAGGATCATCTACCCTAAGGGGTCCATTTGACTTCTATTCAATTGGGATAATAAGATGCATGCTAAGTGGTAAGTTGAGATGTGAAGTCCTATTTGGCGTTTCTGATCGTCATAATTGATCTACTTGGAAGGGCAGCAATACTTTCAAGGTTTGAGTAGGGCTAGCACTTTTTCTCAAGGTTAGTGTAGCCGGTCTAAAGGTTTAATTCCCAAGCTAATTCAAACCTAAATCCAAACTTAGTCTGATAGCTGATACTTGGGTTGGTTTTATTTCATCCAATCCTTGACGATTTTCCTCAACATCATCGTATGGTTTACGGTTGCTTGATGCACAACTATATAGTCACAACAATAGGTTCGTTGGTTCACAAATATATATAATGTGATTCCAAGGAGCTTATATTCCATTCAGCACTATAATCACATTAATAGGTGAAGACACCCATGAACATGCATAGATACTCCTAATTAAGAGATGTAGGTCCTAGTAAGTGAGGGTTTATTTCTTGGTCCCACCTTTATGTCAAAGAGAAAAAAGTAGGTAAAAATTGAACGAGACAAGGAAGATTCTTCAATGCAAGAGGGAAGTTTCCTGAGTTGTGCTTTTTGAGATGATGCCTTCTGACAAAACTAGGCCCATTTCCAACAAGGAAACAGTATAACTAGTGAGAAGCATTAAAAATAACCTCTTTTCTGTCTAGGATGAGGTTCCATTTCATGATTTTCTCTGTTCCTACTACTTGGTGTGGTTCTCTTGGTAGTGTTCAGTTCAATCTTTTCAATTCCATTGGTGGTCAACTTCTTCCTCAAACAAAGTCTCTATCCACCTCAACGCTAGTCTTCTTTCTAATACTTTACAAACGATAAATCTTCTCCTAACCCCTATGAATAAATAAGTAGGCCCTTAAAGCATTGAAGGTTGATTTCTCACGAGTAGGCCCTATCTGTGAGGACAAAAGCAGATGAACAAGTACACGTGTGAAAAAAATTGTCACACTAAAAGGTGAAACTCTAACATAAGTGTGAAATACAAGATTAAGTAAACAAAATCAGGAATTCCTTTGTTGGCAAAAGTGATGATGACAAGGCTGATTTCAAACAAGGATATAATAAACTCGAAAGGTACATAAATATCTCATGTAGATACCATCAAAGAAACTCAAGGAACAAGAAGGGTCAAAAAAAGCATCTCTATTTGCAGCTTTGATGACAACTACTAATTATCCCTCATACCCCTTCAGTTTTATAAAGTGTCAGCTCTTTTCCTTTTTTTCCCTCCGATGACACAGAATTCTATTTGAGCAAACTAAAGAGAAGTTGGCCTTCCATACACATCAATTGCTATGGTAATGCAGGAATGGAGACTCAAACCTAGATGTCGGTTTAAAGTCAAGAGTCGCCACCATTACAATTTGACCAACACGTGTGCCTCGACTTTTGGGAATACAGTGTTTCGTTGGTCTTGCCAGATACTTTGGTGGATTTTCGAGTTAATTCCCTGTGAAACGCAACTCAAAGAGTTTACAAAGAAACGTTAATGAAGTTACTGCACTAAGCAACATGCGGTTATTTCTCCCAATTGTGTGATATTTTCTGCATTTTCCTATACCTCGAGCTTCATGCCAAAAACTATAATCTGGCGAAATATAATCGCGATGTAGCACGGTGTGGGGAAAAGCCGATATCAGGATTCATATAGATACCTATAAATGGAGACCTCCCTCAGCTCCCACATCAAAGTAGCCAAGTGATCATAGTCAAGCGGAGGAGAACAGAGCAAGCTGAGAGAAAGGGCACTGCTGTTCAGGTCATCAAATGCAGAGGTGGGTGACTTGGATTCTTCAAGTTCTTGGACATTACTGATTTGGCAACTCCTCCTTAGATCCTAAACCAAACATTACGAGCATAATTAGAATGTAATCCTATTTTAGAGCACATGCCAAGATCATTGAAATGGCAGTCGCATTTGATGAGGCATCACAAGTACTGCTGTGTGAATTCAGCCCTAAAGGGAATCCCCCCTACAAATTGGAGCGAAATGTGGTGATTAAGGTATGCGATGTTGCAATCTAATCCTTACACAACATGAAATTTGGAGATGTTGATGACAACTCTTTATTTTTATTTATTTATTTATTTATTTATTTATTTTTTACTACACCCAAAAAGACAGTATCTTTACTTGACTTATTGGACGTCGACAAATGCTCAACTAAAAAGAAAAGCAAATTCGAAAAAGCAAAGGATTCACTTTGCAAATCAAGGACCTTTTTGCCTATCTCCTGCGTAACCAACCCGATGAAGCTAACTTAACCTGGTTACATGTGAAGCCTATGCCCTACGGTCTAATCCATGAACTTGATTTAAAGGTCGTCGAACATATGCACATCTCACACGAAGTTAATCTGACGTCTACCACAAGCTCCGTTTCCATCCAATATTCCGTTAAAAGATTCTAAAGATGAATCAAAATTGGAAACATGCTTGTAGTTGTAGGTAAAGACTACCATACCTTCCTTCGCCCGGGGGTTCTGGTAACCTCACTTCGACCACGCCGGCAAACCCCCAGCATCGTTGCAGGCCCTCCCTCGGGCGTCCCATCGCCGCCGTTGCAATCACCGCAATCGCTCCTTCTCAGGGGATTGGTGGTGGGAAGGATTGAGAAGTTGTGATGACCGGATGGTCCCTTCCCTCTTGCACCTCCGACATTTATCGTCAGACCTCCGAGGGGAGAGTGTGTCGACACAATGGGAAATCATGAAGCTACGGAGGGATTCTTGCACTCTAGTCCTCTACAAAAAATGATGTTTCGTGGCGTGAAAACTTTACACACATGACCTTAACAGTAGACTTGCATCATTTTTTTTTTTTAACTTTTTCTTTTGAAGTAGTTGATAATATATTGCTAAAAAAAAAAAGCCACCGGCCCTGTTACACGACAATGCAAGGTACATTTCGTGCATACAATCTCAAGAGAGATACAGAGAAAAAAGAGAGTTGAGTGTGGTCCTTAGGATTGGTGAGATGGTTACTGTGATTGGATGTTCACGTCGATCTTTGTGTCGTTATTCTGTGTGCAATGGGGATGAAATGGACAAAAAAAAGAGACCTGTGTAGGGTTCATCCAGCACCGACACATTGAAATTACGTGACCGTTCCAACGTTGAATCCCCATGGACGACGACTCAAAATGGCCCTCTCAGATAGCTTTAAAATAGCTCTTGAAGTTTAGCCCACGAAGACATTACCGAACAACAAAGACTCCTATCTGTGGTACGAAAAATCTAAGCTCAAGTCTCCATCCATAGGTCAAATTAACGGGGAATTAGTATTTAGGTGAGGGCCAATTTCTCTTTAATTCACCCATATAAGGGAGTTTGGGTCCTATAAGAAAACATACTTCTTCAAGTTTAATTAGTTTGGAAGTCATGTTGTAAAATTGATAACTAAAGAATATGTTACATGCGTCAATTGATTCTACCAAATGAAGCAATATACTGCGGAGTCGAGAGTACTTCGTGATAATAATTAACCATTGGAAGTTTAGATGATTGGTTTCGAGATTTTACGCCTTGGTACAAAACTTGGGTGTAAAAATTGGTGGAGGACAATATCGTTTACATGTGTGTATGGAAATTGAAGAACGTAAAAGGAGGAACACACCATCAATGACCATTTGGACCATCTCTTAAAGGAAAAATTTGAGGAGTGGAAGCAAAGGAGTAGGGTGAAATGGCTCAAGGAGAGAGATAAGGGAACGAAGTCCTTCGCCTTGGCAACCTGGATCTACCTAAACAAAGGGTAATATTAAATGATAGGTCTACATTGGTAGATTAAATTAGAATATAAGTACATCAATTTTAAATATTAATATTAAGTTAAGGCATGTATTTTGTTGCCTAACTAATTTAACTACGTGAATTATTGTTTATGCACATTCATTATGTGATGCACTTTATTGAGCAAGTAACTAATTATATGCATGCATTCTTGGTACAAAAAACATCTAGCAACCAACCGTTGAACGACTCTAGCGCCAGCGCCCGCCATTCAATTTTGTTCCCTCACCATCGCAATTCCATCCACTTCCCATGCATCATTTGTTATTTCTTATCCCCTCCAAGTTACATGAGTTACATATTTTTTAGGAGGTTCTATGTACAAAAAAAAGATCAATTCAAGAAATGGAGAGATTAGTTTTATGATATAACCCTCCAATATCTAAATTTTCTTTGCATCACCTTAACTTGTCTCCCCAATTTTAATCAACCAACCAACCATCTCACTAAACTTCTTCGCAAAGACCACTCCAACTCACGCACACTCCAACCCTTGCTATGCAATTCACCTGTGCATCTCCACCCAAGTCCTCCCTTTGTGAAATTTCACGTAACTCTCCCACCGTCCCACCTACATAAAAACACACCACTCTCGTTCTCATGGGGGACTCTCACCGCAATCCACCTCCCACCGCGCTCCACCTTCCTCACCACGATCCCCACAATCGTGAGCCCTTCATCTTCTTCTCACCGCGCTCTGCCTCCACCGCAACTTCCCTTCTTCTTTTTCTTCCTCACTATCACAACACCCACTGCGACATCCACCATCTTCGCCGCACTGCCACCCTACTCCGCCATCCTCATCGTCCTTCTTGGCGGTGGCGAGTGTGGTGACAGCCACTCGTCACAGCCATCACCGCGCCCTCCACGCATACCACCACCCCCAACACAGCCGTCCTTCCTCTTCCTCTTCAGTTTCTTTTCCCTATCCTTCTTCTCCATCTTCTTCTTCTTTGTCCTCTGAACTCCAACGGAACCCATCACCACCACCCACCGACGAGCCCCACAGTCGCCATCTCCGACCACCTCCCTCACCGCCAACACCACCGATATCCTCCCCGACTTCCGCCGTGCCTGCGCCAATGTCCCAGCAGTCCACACGGCGGCTCCTCCACCGTCAACCAACACCCACTACCGGGGTCATCCTCCTCACCGTCCAGCCATCTCGCGCCATATCACCACGGCCAACGCGAAGCCCTCGACCAGAGCATCACCTCCGGCAAACCTCGCTGTCGCCGAAGGTCCTCCTGTATGCGTACAAGCAACACCACCGCCCTCCGTTGTTTTGGGGGAGGACATTAGTTTAACGAAAATGTTCGCCACATGTAACATCTCACCGAATAAATACACCCATGAAAAACTCTTTCTGTCTTATTATCCCCATAGATGACTCAGACTTTCATAGGTGTGTATTTTTGGTGAAATATCAAGTGTGTCAACCAATACTCTTAGTTTAAATAAATGGGAGAGGGTGGTGATTGAAGAAGAGGATTTTAATTTTTTATATTTATATATCTTGACACATTTCTCTCGCATCCTCTCTCTTGTCCTATGGAGACGATATATCTTTTTCGTTCTAATTTAGTTGATTTGGATGGTTTTCACCACGTAAAAATAATACAACGCATCACTATTGATTTCTGTTATCATTTTAAAGTGAAAACATCCTTATCAAAGATCCTTAATGAAGTTGAAGCCAAGGTCCTACAGCACTTAACATGCATTTTTAGTGATCCTAGTGACATGCATGACCTTCGGGGCAAGCCAACCATCCCTGTTTCAGTGGAGGAGAATGAATGGTTGCTATGCCCTACTACCTTGGAGGAAATGTGGAAGGCACTCTAGTCCATCAACATTGGCAAAAGCTCTAGCATCGAATGAGTTTAATGCCACATTCTTTATAAAATGTTGGCCCATCATTGCATGGGATATGCATACAGCTGTCGGATTTTTCTTGGTAGGGAGAGGCATGGTGGGGGAACTTAACAATGCATTTCTTTCTCTAATTCCCAAATTCGAGTGTGTTACTTCCATTGTTGAATTCTGACCAATAGCATGTTGCAATACCTTATATAAGATCCTATCAAAGCTTCTTGTAAACCAACTTACAAAGATCCTACCATGCTGATGAAAACCTCATCATGAGCTCTAACTAGCTCTTTTAGACCTAGAAAAGGGAATAAAAATTCCTACATAACCAAGAAAAAGGCATAATTCAAGGGATCACTAATCTAGGAAGAAAATATGAAACAAAGGATAAAATTGTAATTTTACCATTGCAGTTCATCAATGGGATTTTCAGGGGCTAAACATAGGTCAATTGAACTTAATAAGAGGAAACGTAGGATGGTTCAGTCAAAAAAGGGTTATGTTGAGATTTAAGAATTAAATAATATTCTGTAACCCTAAAACAAATCCACTTAATTTTACAAGGTTCCAGTCAGGATAAAAATTAACTAAACCCTCTAAAATTCACGGAAAAATATCCCCTAGGGTTTAGAACCTTCAATTTGACCTTTGGAACCTATTTTGACCTACATAGGGGTCCTAGCTAAATATTTGACCTAATTTAGGTTTTTGTATAAAATATCCAATCAAACATGGTCAAACCTAAAATCCAACTTCACCATTGGATTCCTTAAGTCAAAATTAGATTTGTACCAAAATTTGAACCTAAGGAAAGGTCATCTTGACCTACTTTGTAAAACAATCCACTCAATTACATTTTGACCCATAACTTTTGAAAATCCTTGCACAGACCCCTTATCTCCTCGTCACTTTTTGCATTCCGGTCCCTCTACCATTGCAATAGAGGACCCATACCTCCGGTGAAGTTTCGAGGAGGATTGCTCCTCGCTTCCCCAGGGAGCTGCTCTCATATTTGAAAGGGGGGTCATCTGAGAAATTCCCTACCGTCTAAGCAGCTTCCCATACCCTGATTCGCACCATACCTCTCATGCGAATGCTCGAGAGGCATGGGTATCGTACCCGTGGCAACCTCTGGCGAGAGTCTTGTGCTTGGAAGCTCACCTTTCAAGCACAAGGCCCTCTGCCTGTGCCTATAAAAGAAGCTCCAGGTCCAGTCGCTTCTTCCAAGCTTGATTTACTCGCAGATACTCTATCAATTTCCTCCTTCCTCATCTCCGATTAGACGCCTGCAAGCTCCGGTGATCTCTCCTCCCTCCTCTCGTCACTCTGCCACCATACCAGTGGCAGAGTTAGCTTTGTCTCGTTCTTCCGCATTGCACAGCACCAGCGCACGCCTCTCCGACCTCCTCCTCATCGCCATCATCTCCACCTTAGGCCTTTCTTCCCCAACGATGGCACATACGCACCATTCGTCTCCTCTGCCTCCCCTTCGTTCCAATCACCATAGATAAGTTTCTCCCCTCCCACTCTTCATTTTCCCTCATTTTATTTCATAAATCGCCCCACGACTGCTATTGTCCACCTAGAGCTTCCTCATCTCCAGCTAACCTCCGGCGAGATGCATCCACCACTCCGCACCTCTACACGTCTCGCCACCAACCGCATCACCTTCACCATCCGCCCCGAACCTTTATAGTCACCCAACAAATTTTGGGTGTCTTGATTAGGTCCAACACATTCTAACCTCATCTAGTCCATCAGTGCATGTTTGGTAGGAGGTCCTTGAAACCTCCTCTAGAAATCCACTCTCCCCGAGGCCAAGCCTTGGCACCCTTGTTTGTGCAACAACCACTCCACATAGACCTCTCTTCCGATTCTGAACCTAGTTCCCCTTCTTCTTGCATCATGGCTCAGCTTGTTGAAAAAGAGAATAATCTTGAGCACCGGCTTCAACGTCTTAATGACCTCTTCCAGAATTTCATAAACCCACCGCAGCACCCCATGATACGAGATCACTATAATCCTGCTGTGGTGGCAATTGAGCCTCGAGTAAGAATCCCGACTGGAGGACCTGATTCTGAATTGAACCCCAATATGATTCATGCCATACTTAAATTCTATGGGCTTAACTCTGAAGATCCCTTCCAGCATATCAAACAACTCAAGCATCTGGCCCAAACTTTCGGGTCAGATGCACAAAATCGGGATATCTTACTCATGAAGATGTTCTCTTTCTCCCTTATGGACAAGGCAGCTCATTGGTATCAGACATAGACTCGTCCGATTAACACATGGGAAGAACTTCAGTCCGAGTTTTTGAAGTTCTTTCCCGTTGGTCGGACAAACGCCTTGCGCCATCAGATTACTCACTTCACGCAGCAGACGGGAGAACCTCTTCATGAGGCATGGGATCGATTCTAGGATCTCATGAGAAAGTGCCCATATCACGGAGTTCCTAAATGAGAACAAGTCCATTCTTTTTACCAGGGACTCCGTGAAGATATTAGATTGTTCGTCAATACAACTTGCGGAAGGAATATCATGTGTCAACATGACGACACCGTGTGGGAGATTCTCGAGAATATGTGCGAGAACTCCATCAACAATGACTCCATGGGATTATTTGACCGGACGAATACCCGCGCATTGACAAATCTTAGGGGAGCATATGAGACGTAGGGCCTGCCCGCATCCGTCGACTTGGAACTAATGGCCAATCGGTTGGACAAGGTCTCTATTGTCGAGAAGAAGGTGGACGAGCTAACTCAGCACTTGCAGCGAGCCACCTCTACGCAGAACTCCTTCGCACAACCACCTCCCACAAGGGAAACTGTGCAAAACATCTTCCACCAATCTTCTCCTGGGATGGACCCGTATCCACCCCCATCTGACTCCAGGACCAGAGGGACCTCAGATCCTTTCTATTCTTGCCGGGGGAACTCTACTCCCCCATACTCCGATTTTCCTGAGGCTCCTCAGACCTGCAAGGACCTTAACGCCATCCATAATGACCCATTTTCCAACACCTACAACCTTGGATGGTGAAACCATCCCAATTTCCAATGGGTGGGAAATTCCCGGACCCAAAGACCACCTTATCAGCCCTGTCCACAAGCTCCTTGTCCTTATCAACTGCCTCAGCCTCGGCCCAACCCCACTCATCCATCCGGGCCAAACCAAGACCAAATGTCCCTCATCCTTCAAACTTTGGCTGACATTCAAAGAATGAATGCAGCTATCCAAAAACAGCACAAGGACGAGATCACAGAGGTCCACAACCAACTCGCCCAGTTGGCGAATTCTCGCCAACCGGGCACACTTCCTTCACAACCTTTGCCTAACCCTAATAACGTGCCGACCCAGCGGCGCGTTATGAACCCGAACCCAGGCCAAGCACACTTCATCTATCAGGCCCCTTCTATTTCATCACTTGATAAGATGGAAGCATCAACCTCCTATTCGGGTTATCAACAGCAACAATCCATCTTACCAACCCCCAACCAGAACCAGGCAGGACTAAATTCTATGACAACCTGTAGTGGTAAAGCAACCCAAGACCCACCTTACCCAGACCACTCCAAGCCTGGTAGTGACCCAAACCCTAAAATAGTTATCCAGGATGTCCCTATCCCTGTCCCAGATCAACAACCTGGACCCATTCTAGAGGAACCAACCAAGGTTCCATTTCCCAAGGCCTTAACCAAGGGAAAGAGGACAGCTAAACCCATGGCTCCTAAGGAGGACCTGATCAAGCTCTTTGAGCAAGCCCAAATAAACATCCCCTTGATGGATGCAATCCACCACATACCGGCTTACACATGATTCTTGAAAAAAGTGTGTACACCCCAACGTAAGCCGCGAACCAAGAGTGGGAGTCAGATTGTACTATGAAAGCAAGCCAGCTCTGTAATCCTAAGTGAACTCCCACCCAAGGCAAAAGACCCAGGCACTCCCCTGATTTCGTGTAAGATTGGTGAGACCTAATTTGATAGGGCATTATTAGACCTAGGTGACTCCATAAACCTGATACCAACATCCCTGCTTAACCACCTTGAAGAATCCGAGCTGAAACTGACTGAGGTGACATTGCAGTTAGTTGATCGATCCATTAAGTCACCTAAAGGAGTTCTTGAGGATGTTATTGTTAAGGTGAGGGATTTCTATTTTCCTGTAGATTTCATACTTCTAGACATGGATGCACTTGAGAATTCAAGGGATACACCAATTATACTTGGGAGACCTTTTCTGGCCACTGTAAGGGCCAACATAAGTTGTGAGGAGGGTCAAATAGAGCTAAAATTTGGGAATCAAACCCTCAAGATTGATATCTTTAAGGCCCAACAAGGAATTAATTGCGGTGTGTAGAGCAAATTTGTGATATCAGAGCCGTGGTTGATGAATTGCAAATTGAGGACAACATGATTATCCCCAATCAACCACAAGAAGATCTAAAACTGCAATTAGGAGAATCTGAACCCGATCTGGACACACCCCTAACTCTTACCCTTGTTCCTCACATCCATTCCGAACCACCCGCTGCTGCTGATAACCCCATTTTGGAACTCAAACCCCTTCCTGATCATTTGAAATATGTCTTTTTGGGTTCTAATCAGACACTTCCTGTGATTATAAATTCCAGACTCACCCCTGATCAGGAATCCAGTCTGATTGCTGTTCTCCAGCAACATCGCAGAGCCATTGGTTGAACTCTCGATGATTTGACTGGAACAAGTCCCTCTTATTGCACACACCACATCTATTCCGAAGATGGCACACGACCTTCTTGTGAGATGCTGAGACGTCTGAACCCTAATCTGCAGGAGGTTGTGAAAGAGGAGATCATTAAGTGGTTAGATGCAGGGATCATCTACTCGATCTCCGACAGTCGCTGGGTGAGTCCGATCCAGGTTGTGCCTAAGAAGGCAGGGCTCACCACCATCATAACTGAAACCGGAGAGGTCATACCTACCCGTATAGCCAACTCGTGGAGAGTCTGCATAGATTACTGAAGACTCAATGCCTCCACGAAGAAGGATCATTTTCCACTACCATTTATTGATCAGATTCTCGAAAAACTAGTGGGAAATAGATTCTTCTGCTTTCTTGATGGGTACTCTGGTTACAACCAAGTGGCGATTCATTCAGAAGACCAAGAGAAGACCACGTTCACCTGCCCCTTTGGGACATACACGTTCCGAAGGATGCCTTTCGGTCTCTACAATGCACCTGCAACTTTTCAACGGTGCATGCTTGCCATATTCTCTGATATGGTAGGTGACTATCTGGAAGTCTTCATGGATGACTTCTCAGTTTTTAGGGCATCATTTGACGATTGCCTCCAGCACTTAGTTCATATACTCAGGCGATACATTGACGTAAATATGGTTCTTTCCTGGGAAAAGAGCCACTTTATGGTGCCTGAGGGGATCATCCTGGGACATTTGATTTCTGAGAGAGGCATCCAAGTGGATCGAGCCAAGGTTAACCTGATTTCTAAACTTCCTATGCCTAGCTCGATTAGGGACATCCGATCTTTTTTGGGGCACATCGGTTTTTACCGTCAATTCATTCTTGATTTCTCGAAAATTACGTGCCCCCTGACCACTCTTCTCTTTAAGGATGTACCCTTTGAAATTTCCAAGGAATGCACTCAAGCTTTTGAGATCCTTCGTGACCGAGTTACCCAAGCCCCTATCTTACAGTCCCCTGATTGATCTCAACCCTTTGAGATCATGTGCGATGCATCTGACTTCGCTGTAGGAGCGGTTCTGGGGCAAAAGATTGACGGGAAACCCGTGGTCATCTACTACGCTGCAAGACACTTGACGAGGCTCAGCGTAACTACACTGTTACAGAGAAAGATCTGCTAACTGTAGTATTTGCTCTTGAAAAATTCAGATCTTATCTCCTGGGTTTTCATGTTATAATCTACTCGGATCACACAGCTGTGAGGCATCTCCTTGCCAAGAAGGATGTGAAACCTCGATTGATCCGATAGATCTTGCTGTTACAAGAATTTGACCTCGAGATTCGTGACAAAGCGGGAAGACAGAACGTGGTAGCTGACCACTTGTCTCGCCTTCCTTATGAGATTATCGACCCTTCTGGACCCATCACGGAGTATTTTCCTAATGAGCACCTCTTGACTATTGGTACAGGGCTTCCATGGTTTGCTGATATAGTAAACTATTTGGCATCACATCAGATCCCGTCCGATTGACCGAAGGCCAAGAAAGACAAATTGCGCTCCAATGTCAAGTATCACATTTGGGAAGACCCGTACTTATTCCGCATAGGTGCTGACCAAATTATCCGACGATGTGTCCCGGAGGTTGAAATCAATGACATATTCTCTTTTTGCCATGACCAGGCATGCGGTGGCCATTTTTCTGGGCATAAAATCGCATCGAAAATCCTATAGTGTGGCTTTTACTGGCCCATTATCTTCAAGGATGCATACAATCACTGTAAGGAATGCAGCCGTTGCCAAAATTTCGGCAACATGAGCCATCACGACATGATGCCTTTACAGCCGATTCTCGTATGCGAGATTTTTGATATTTGGGGGATTGATTTTATGGGTCCCTTCCCTATCTCGAACGACTTTGAGTACATTTTACTCGCTGTTGGCTACGTGCCCAAATGGATCGAAGCCATTCCGACCCGAACCAGTGATCACAAGATCGTTATCAAATTCATTCACCAGAATATCTTCTCACGGTTCGGGATCCCTCAAGCTATCATCTCTGATGGAGGGACCCATTTTACCAACGTTCAGTTCAGGTCACTGATGACCAAATACGGGGTGTCACACCGAATCTCTACTCCTTATCACCCCAAGACTAATGGTCTAGTTAAGCTATCAAATCAGGAGATCAAGAAAATCCTGCAGGTTACTGTTCGACCTGACAGGAAGGACTGGTCATCCCGACTTCCAAAAGCTCTGTGAGCTTATAGGACTGCTCACAAGACCCAATTAGGCATGTCTCCTTTTAGACTGATGTACGGGAAGGCGTGTCACCTTCCCGTCGAACTGGAGCATAAAGCCTATTGGGTAGTATGGAATGCAACCTAGATCTTTCTAAGGCTGGAACCGACAGAAAGCTTCTGATAAGTGAGATTGATGAATTACGCCTCGATGCGTATGAAAACTCGTGATTCTACAAAGAGCAGGTTAATGCCTTTCATGACAAGCACATTTCCAGAAAGATCTTTCACCCTGGTCAAAAGGTCCTACTCTTTGATGCCCAACTTAAATTGTTCCTTGGAAAACTACGATCCAAGTGGGTCGGACCATATCTTGTCCGACAGATCTTTGGAAATGGAGCCGTCGAGATCAGTCCACTTAGCCACGATTCTGACCTTTTTTCGTAAATGGTCAGAGACTCAAACCGTTCATTGACATGACCAATACAGATTTGGCTGAGTCATCATTTATCCTCCATTCTCCCTGAGCTCATTGCACCCAGCCGATGGCGTAAAACTCAGTGCTTAACGGGAGGCAGCCCGTTATTCTTTTGAAAACTTGAATCCTTTTCTGACATTTCTTTGCACTTTAGGTTCATACTTTAGGACAACCGACTCCACCTCAGCTACTCGTACCTGAGATTAGAAATCGTCCGCAACAGTCTCCTCGACCCATCCACTCACCCAATAGCTGTCCTAATGCATGAACCAAGCTGAATAAAAATCCTCCTAATGTACAATGAGGACATTGCAAATCTTAGGCATTGGGAGGTATGAAAGTGCAATAAAAATTCATAACAAGAAAAGGTTTCAAACAAAAAAATCACATATGTCAAAAACACCAAAAAAATTAAAAAAAAAATGAAAAAGAACAAAAAATGGGAGGAGGGAAGAAATTTTTTTGCTTTACAAAAGGAGGAAAAGAGCAAAATTCTAAAAGGGAGCACAAAATGAAAAAGAAGAAATAGTCATTAGTAAGAAATTCAGGGATTAACCAAAGTTCTAGACCACATTAAAAGAAAAGCAAAAAGAAAGTGCTAAAGAAACACAAGAAGATTAGTAAGAACGCTAACCTTAGGCCTTCTTGGCTAGACTCTTAGTACCCAATAAGATCTAGATATTCTTCAAGAGGTTGAGAAAAATGAAAAGCTTAAGTATTAGGTCTAAGGCTTAAGAGTATTCGGTCTCATTAACTGACCTTCGGTTTACGGGACTCGGTAACCTAAGCACACAAATTCACACACAGTCTGGTTCAGTGAGCATGAATATCAAAATCACGCAGAATCGTTTCAAATGTTCTGAAAATGTCACCTAGATTAGGAGGGGCCGATCAACACAAGTTGATTTGGATGAGTTCCCGGTGCTGAGAGGTGGGAAATTCCCCTCGAAGATGCGTAACAACATATCGTCTCCTCGGTGCTTGTCTCCTAGGATAATTACATATCCTACTGGGGGCATGTAAGCACTCTGCTGGTTTAGATTCCATGGATGGCATTATCACGAAATGTCAATTGCCAGGGTTTGAATTTGGCCACGAAACGCCATGGGCGGGATTATTTCAAAATCTTGAAAACCAGGGTTTTGGGGTTACCATGGGCGGTGCTATCTCGAAGCATCGATTGCTAGGAACCTTTGAGGATTGATGATGGGGACGAGGAATCTGATACAAACCATGTTGTGAAGCCAATCCTAAACTAGAATTAAAAAGAAAAGAGAAAGAAAACTCTCCAAACAAATAAACCCTCTGCCTCTCTCTTACAAAACACACTGCAAACTGAACCAAGGCTAAAAATGTCTCAAGCACAGGAGCCTTAACCACGGAGTCCAATAAACCTTACAGTAGTTCCTGTAGACCTTAAAAACCTTTGCTGAAGACTGAGGCTAAAGCTAGACAGATCTAGATCTTGGTTGGTACTAGAGTACCTTTAGGCCCATGGTCGACATTCTGACCTAATCAAAGAGATAAAAGAAGAAAAAGCACTTATCAAAATTGATGAAAGAAATTCATGGTCTAGAACAAACGTTAAAACCTTAAAATTTTACTAAGGAACTAGCAAAAGTTAGGCATGGGGGAATGATGAGAATCTCATCATGAACCCTAACTAGCACATTTTGACCTAATAAATTGAACAAAAGCTCCTACATAATCTAAGGGAAGGCCTAAATCAGGGAATTGTTAATCTGAGAATAAAACATTATACAAGAGGTAAAACTATAATTTTACCATTTCTAACGAACGCACGCCCCAGATGTTTTTTAAGACGTCTGGGAGGTGGCCCAGACGTCGGACCAGACGTCTAGGGTCACTTCCAGACGTCTGACCAGACGTCTGGGATCGTTTCCAGACGTCTGGAAATCGGTTATTTTCGACACGCGCGGGTCGTCTGCGCGCCTGAGCGCGCAGACTGCATATTTGCTCCTGCGGCTGCAGATTCTCGCCGCTGCAGTCTCCCTCTCTCCTCCTCGCGCGGCCTCAAAAGGCCACGCGCTCTCTCCCGTCGCCTCCACCCCTTTCCTCTTCTCCTTCCAGTGCGCGAGAGCAAGTGCGAGAGCGGGTGCGGGGTTGCTGCGGCGGCGACGGCCGCAGTGAGCGCGGAGGGGGTGCTGCGTGCGAGAGCGGCGCTCAGCCGTGAGGGCGAGCTCGCCGGGGCTGCCAGGGCCGGCCGGCGGGGAGCGCAGCGGGCGCGGAACAATGCGGGAGGCCTGCTGCGGCTCGAGCAGTAGGCGCACGAGGGGGGACGCAGGCGGCGTCGCGAGCGGAGGGCGAGTCGCGCCCTGGTTCTGGAAAAATTTCCAGAATCAGACGTCTGTGCTGATAGCCAGACGGCGAGGTCGACGTTTTGAAGACTGTCTAGACGTTTGAAAGGTGAGTTTTCCGTCTTCTTCTTCCTTCTTGTCGACTGACCGTACTGAGGGAGGAGATGGGTGTGCGCAGGCTCGGTGATTCGCCATCCAACGCGAATCAGACGTCTGGCTGTAGTACTAGACGACGGGAGTGACCTCCAGACGTCCGGGGTGACCATCGGACGACTGGGAACTAGGCCAGACGTCCCCGCAGGCTTCTGGACGCCTGGGAAACCACGCTGAACAAGGTAATTCTCTGATCCACTTTTTAAGACGTCTGGAAGAAGTTCCAGACGTCTGATTTTGCAAAGTGTCGTCGTTTTCGACCCGTTGAGGGCCCGTTCGGGTTCCGTTTTTTGCGTTTCGAGTTGCGTTCTTTCCGGAATTAAATCCTCTACCCGTCTACAGTAGCTATACATTATTTTGAGACACTCCTTGTGTTTGATCCTTGTGATAGGACCTCGTTCCGTTGTTGTCTTGGGGGTCGTGGAAGCACGCGGGATTCCCGATCACGCCCCCATTACTCCCGTCGTACCTGGTAGAGTGGCTTTAAGTATAATCTGTTAAATTATGAAACCATAAATAGAACCTAGGACATTGCATGAATCCTAGGAATGAGAAATAGATTGAATGGTAGATTCCTAGGGTGTTGCATGAATCCTAGAGTTGGAAAACTAGATTACATGGTAGATCCTAGGATATGACATGAATCCTAGGACGGGAAAACTAGTGCAATGTATGAATACTGCAGTTTTGGAAAATGTGGAAAGGAAATAATAGCTGCCTGTGAATTAAATTAACAGCTGCCTGTTATGAATCAATGAACATGATTAAGAATATGGGATGTATGAACGTGAAATTGGAATGGTGAAACTGGAATGTTCTGAGTTAAAGAGCTGGAACCCTACGGGGAATTAGGAGTAGAACTCCTGGAAAGTAAATGGAATAGAATTGGGGAAGTGAGCTGGCCCTTGAGGACGGAGTACCAAGGAGAGCGACTGTCCCCCTGTTTAGTGCAGAGCGGAGCCAGCCGCCCCAGGGACCCGGGGTTAGGACTGGCCACTCTGTACCGACTTGCTGGCCCTCGTGTACGTAGTACCGAGGAGAGCTACTAGTGTAGGGAGGTACTAGCTACCCCACGGGCCCCGGGGTTATGCGAGCCTCCCACACCGACTTGTTAGGCCCGCTGGGGCAAACCAAGGTAGTCAGGCAAGGGTGCACGGACTGTGGAGGGGCAAGGCCCCTGTTTGGTTATTGTGGAGGGGTTGGACCCCTGTTACTGAGAGGGCTCTGCCCTGTACTGGTTCCGTGCTGTACTTTGGGCGCACCCGTTAACGGAAACGACTGACCGCGTGCCAGTGCGGGTTAGCTACCCGTGCGTTTACCGCGCGTGCCGTAGTCACCGTTACGTCTGTCAGTGACCTTGTGGTGGTTGACTGAGAGTAGGATCACCACGGGGGACTCTCCCGGCCAGGAGAGCACCACGTGCTACTTCTACTGTTCGGAAAAGACTGCAATCAAGATCGTTCCCACGAGGAACATTCGAGATCAAGTGAAGGATCTGAGAAATAAATAAATCGTAAGATAATTGAAAGACTTAAATAAAGAAAGTAACAGAACTTAATAGCTACTGTAGACTCTACTGCTTCTTTAGTTTTAGTTGCCACTCTACTCAACGTTTTGCTGACGTGTTACACTCGTTACCTTTCAGGATCAGGTGTTGAGCAGCCAGGGTCAGCGGCTGCAGAGGACGCTGGGCCGAGTAGGGTCCAGTAGAGTTACCACGGTTTCTTGTACCTCTTTTTGTTCCGTATAGTGAGTAGTTCTTGTTTCCGCTGTACTTTTCTTTACCTGCAGTTCATATTTAGTTATGAATGTTGTTCTACTGTTGTGGTGGTATATACTATAGTAGTTCCTTTCCTTGCTGCTGTATTTTCTTACTGTTAGTTATATTCATGTTGAATGTGGTTTATTTTACTGCTCTTTTGGTTACTTCCTCGTTGGACGACTAGGTCTCGGGATTAGTCGAGTCGGTCCGGTTCTCGTGTCTCGTAGGGACTTGGGAATCGGGTCGTTACACCATTGCAGTGCATGAACAGGATTTCTAGGGGTCTAGACATAGGACAAGTGAACCAAATACAGGAAAAATTGGGATGGTTTGATCAGAAAAGGGTTATGACAAAATATGGGAATTAAATGACATTCTATAACCCTAAAACAAACCTACTTTAATTCATAATGTTCCAGGCAAGATAAAAATTAATTAAATCCTCTAAAATTCATGGAAAAATATCATTTAGGGTTTAGAACCTTCAATTTGGTCGTTGGAACCTGTTTTGACCTAGATTGAGGACCATACCCAATTTTTGACCTAATTTGGATTTTTATGCAAAATATCCAATCAAACATGGTCAAACCTAAAATCCAACTTCACCATTGGATTCCTTAGGTCCAAATTAGGTTGATACCAAAATTTGGACCTAAGGAAAAGTCGTCTTAACCCACTTTGCAATTTAGTCCTCAAAATTACTTTCAGACCCTCAACTTTTTGAAACTCTTACAAATGCCCCCTATCTTTCCCGTCATTTTCTTTAATCTGGTCCTTCTTCCACCCGCTGCGCTATCCATACCTCCGGTGACTTTGCACGGAGGATGGCACCGCGCATGCATGGAGAGTTGGCGCCAGATTTGAAAGGGGGGCTCCGCCTACCGCATGGGCCAGCCCCCATGCCCTGAAGATCACCATACCTCTTGTGCGAACGCGTAAGAGGTGGGTCTCCATCTGCCACAACTTTGACAAGGTTTTTCCCACCTCTTTCGCGTGCTTCGCAACCGGCCTTCACCTATTTAAAGAGCGGCACACTCAGCCGCATCCTTCAAGCTTCGTTTGGCCTAAGATTCCCCCCTCTTATTAGTCTCCCACCAACTCCGGCCAACTGCCAGAGCTTCCGGTGACTCTCCCTCTCCTCTCTTGTCGCCCTGCCTCCGTACCAGTGGCAGGGTTAACTCCGCCATCCTCTGCTGCGCCGCGCCGTACCAGCGGGCGCCCTCCAGCCCCTCTTCCTCGTCGTCGTTCTCTCCCCCTGGCACCTTCGTCTTCGGCTATGGCAGCACCAGCCGCTCACCACCTCTGCATCCCCTCCTTCACTCTGGACTCACAGCTAAGTCCCTCTCACCCTCCTCTTTATTTCACCTCTGCCAATTTGTTATTTTGACCCCTTGATAACCGCAGACCACCACCATCTCCTCCACCTCTGGCAGATCACCGCGAGGTCTCTCCATCACCTCCCCACACCCATCCACCTCGCCAGACCCCTCAGACGCATCACCTACACCCACTGATCATCTTGCAACCCTCCACCGACCGTGCCACTCACTGAAACCCTTCCCCGAGCACACCCACCTACACTCACACAGTGTGCCCTAGGCACACGCGCATAGGCGTCTTCACGCCACGCTGATCTCCGAGTCATCTTCGCCGTGCTCTGGCGAAGCTTGCCGAGCATTCTAACAAGGCCGCAAGGCTGTATTCGTGGTTTGAGGTCCCGTGCCTTCGCCGCCATTGACGCCGAGCTTGGAGCAAGCTCGCAAGCAGCTCCAAGAATTTTGAGCTCCAGGCCAGCAGCCCAGGTCGTGCGGAATACTTCCACGCTCAGCTCCAGGTCTTCAATTAGTGGCAGAGGCTTTTGCTGAAGCGGCGATTAGTCGCGTTTGCTGCTGCCAGGCGGGCAATAGGAGGCGGGAGCTTTAGTCCCACCTCGTGAGTTTTCAAGCGCCCCACGGTGCATAAATTGAAAAAGTGACTAAGGCTTATCGCCTTAGTCACACAGGATGAGGTCCCTCTCACCCGCTCACCCGGCCTCGTCTGCGACCACCCCCCCACGGACCTGGCCCGACCCATTTTCCTAAGCCTAGCACACCTCACCCACCACCGCACGTTGGTGGGCCTGGTCCCGGGCGCGTTACCTAACCCGTATACCCGAGCAGGCTCTGGGAGAGCGAAGCCTAGAGTGAAATAGAGACAGAGAGACACGGGGAGGGTAGGGGTTAGGTTTTGCCTAACCATGCCTATGCAGGGAAACTGAAGAAGAAGAAGAAGGAGGAAGAGGAAGCAAAAGAAGGAGCGGCCAAGAACTTAGCCGCACAGAGGAGCTGAAGCAGAAGAAGAGGAAGAGGAGAAGGCAACTGAAGAAGAAGAAAGTAGAAACAGAGCCAAAGGGAAAAGAGGAAAAGAAGAGGAGGGAGCTGCCGCAAAGAGGAAGGCCAAGCAGAAGAAGAGAAAGAAGAGAAAAAGAAGCCAAGGAGAAGAAGCAGCAGTAACTAAAGAGAAAGTAAGAAGAAGGAGAACACATGCACTGTAGCAAGTAGCTACTTAAGGCGTCTGATTCCCAGAATCAGACGTCTGAAGACAGAAAGAAGGAGAGAAAGAAGAACAAAGAAGAAAGAAAGAAGAAAATTTTTTATTTCCTCTCTCTAGTTTTTTTGTAAAACAGTGTATTATTGTAAATTGTGATTTTCTATGCCTTTAAAATCAGGCTTGCCCCCTGAGTTCGACCTCGGAGAATTTTTGAAATATTCGAGTAATAAAATCAAATCAAACTGGTCCCTCACCAACGCCCTACACTCCCACCGAACAAACCCACACACACGGTCATAATCCGACCTAGGCATAAACGCCTAGGCCATTCTGTGCCACGTCGAACCCCGCCTCACCTTCCCCGTGATATGGCAAAGCTTTCCTTGTTGTTTGACAGGGCCGCAAGGCCATCTTTGTGTCGTGCAGGTCCGAGCCTCCATTCGCCATTAGCGCTGAAGCAAGCTTGCTTACTTCCGAGCTCCAGGCTGTGAACTCCAGTCTTCAAGGCTCCAGGCTATGCACGTTGAGCATGCGAGTGTATCCATCCTGAATAGCGGACTTTGTGAGGCTCCCAGGTGCTCCAATTGCATGGCTTCTCTTCCTGCGAGTGCCAACAGAAGCGAGTGGGACATTTAGTCCCACCTCGTAAACTCAGGGGTGAGCGGCATCGTTTATATTGTTTTTGTGTTTTAAGCTCATCGCCTCCAAACGACACGGGGTGAGGTCCCTCGCCCTCATTCGCGACCCCTGCCTTCGCGGACCTGGTACCCGACCTGATTACCTAGACTTAGCACTCCTCGCGCACTACACCATGCCGGTGCGCCTGGACCCGATGATGAGAACCTCATCATGAACCCTAACTAGCATAATCTAACCCAGATATGAAAGAAAAAGCTCCTACATAACCCAAAGAAAGGCTTAACTCAGAGAATTCTGAGTTTAAGAAGAAAATAAATCATAAGGGGTAAAACTGCAATTTCACCAACGCAGTTTGCAAATAGGGTAATTAAGGATCCAAACACAGGTCAAACAAACCTAATAAGAAGGAAAGTGTGATGATCTGATCTAAATAGGGTTATAGCAACTTCAAGAAATTAAATGACATTCTGTAACCCTAAAACAAACCCACTTCAATTCACGAGGTTCAAGGCAATATAAAAATCAACTAAGCCCTCTAAAATTCATATAAAAATAATCTCCAGGGTTTAGAACCTTCAATTTGGCCTTAGAAATCCATTTTGACCTAAAAAGAGAAACATGCCCAATTAATGACTTAATTTGGGTTTTTACGTAAATTGTTCAGTCAAACATGGTCCAACCTAGAAATAAAATTCACCATTAAAATCCTTAGGTTCGAATTAGTCTTGTATAAAAACTTGAGCCTAAGAAAAGACCTCCTTGACTGACTTCGCAATTTTGTCCTCTTCATTTACTTTTTAACCCTTATCTTTCGAAACCCTTGCATTTTGGCCCCAGATTTTTCATCGTTATTTGCAGAACGGTCCCTCCAGCAAAACTCTGTGCAACACCATGCTTCAACGACTTTGCGCGGAGCTTGGCACCGCGCAGAGAGGGGTTACTGCCCTGCAAAGCAGACGCGGGGTTCCCTGTGACGTCCTCTGTCGCAGGGACCTGGCCATGCTCTCTGCCGGCCCCCATAATTTCTGTGCGAATGCGTGGAAGGTATGGGTGCCCCTTCCGGCCACGTTCCAGCGAGGCTGGCACGTCGCCAGCCCGCTCCTCCCTCTGCGCCAGCCCCTTTATAAGGACCGGCACCCCCTGCCGGTTCCTTCAAGCTCTTCTTTGACAGAGAACACCCCCCCACTTCATCCCTTCCTCCTCCGTCAGAAGGCCCGCAGCTTCCGACGACCTCCTCCTCTTCCTCCTCGTCGCTCTACCGCCTTACCTGCAGTAGGGTTTTCCTTGCCCTCTTGTCTGCGCTGGGCTGTACCCGCCGGCGCCCTCCGCCTGCTTCCTCGTCGCCGCACTCCTCCTCCAGGGCCCTTTCTTCTTTAGCTCCGGCAGATACGAGCCGGTGGCTTCGCCCTCCCCCCTTTGTCCAAAACCTAGGTAAATAGCTTCCTCTCCTCCTCCCTTACATTTTCCCTCTATCAGTTTACCTTTTTGCCCTACCGCATGCGACTTCCACCTCCGCCTGCTTCTCCTCCGACCACCTTCTCCGACGAGCCCATTTCACCTCCACAGACCTCCTCACCCCTCGCCAACTACCCCAAAAGCTTCCCCTCACTCCACTCAACAGATCCCCCCTTCTCATTCACTGCCAAACGCCACCCAACTACCCCCCGAACAGACCCATCTCTCCGGCCACAGTCCGACCTAGGGCTACCTCCACACGCATCCTCACGCCTCGCCACCACCCGCACTGCCTTCGCCGCACTCCGGCGAAGGTCCCTACATCTTCTGATTGGGTCGAGAGGCCGTATTCCTATTTTCAAGATGAAGCCGCCTCGCCGCCATTACCGAGTTGCTGCAGCACCTTCTCCTGCAGCTGCAAGTGCTGTTCCGCCCAGGTCCGCACCCCAGGACGCGCAGGTTGCTGCTGCGAACCATCCCAGGTCTGCAGCTAAGGCGAAGGCTCCGCGTGCTGCTGCAATTGCCTGTAGCTTCCTCAGCTGCAAGTGCCAATCTGGGAGGTGGGACTTTAGTCCCACCTCGGAAGTGCGTGGCCAAGCGCCCGCACTTATAATTGAAAAGTGTTCAAGGCTATTCGCCTTCGAACACAAGGGTCAGGTCCCTCACGCACGCCGTGCGCCACGCGCTCTCCCTCGCCCACACTCACGCCCCGTGGGTCTGGGCCAGATCCGATTACCCAAAACCACGCACTCCTCGCCCACCACCGCACGCCAGTGGGCATAGTCCTAGGCGCGATACCCGTACCCGAATACCCGGCTCTGGGAGAGCGGTCCTAAGAGAGAAATCTGAGAAAGAGAGAGACGCAGGGAAGGGTAGGGGTAGGGTTTGCACTGACCACTGTGCGTACATGCAGGGAAGAAAGAAAGAAGAAGAAGCAAGCTGAGGAAGGAGAAGAGAGGAAGAGCGGCCGAAGTCTTAGCCGCACAGAGGAAAGGAACAACGAAGGAAGGAGAAGAGAGGAAGAGCGGTCGAAGTCTTAGCTGCACAGAGGAAAGGAAGAACGAAGGAAGGAGAGAAACAGAAGAGGAGAAGGAAGGCACTGTAGCATACCTATAGTTAAGTCGTCTAACCACTGTACCAGACGTCGGATGAGCAGCGGCCAGAACAAGAAGAAGAGAAAAGAAGAGGAGCTGTAAAGCAAGAAAAGAAAGAAGGAAGCGAAGAAGAAAAAGAAGAAGAAAAGAGAAGCTAAGAAAGAAGACTGAAGCCTCAAGGAAGAGAAAAAAGAAGGCAGGAAGAAAAGAAGAACAGAAGAAGAGGCCAAGAAGAGAAGAAAGAAGAAGGCAAGAAGAAAAAGAAGGAAGAAGACTTCACCGCCAGAAAGAAAGAAAGAAAGAAGAAGAAGAGGAACAGTCAAGGAAAGAAGAAGAAGAAAAGAGAAAGAGAAGAAGAAGAAGCCAAGATATCTCTCTCTCTCATTTTTTTGTAATCTAATAGAGAACTTTTATACTTCTAGAATTTCAGTAGTTCCCTGAGTTCGACCTCGGGAAAACTATTTCCGAGTAAAAAAATTTTGTAATGATAACCTGGTAGTTGTCTGATGAAAACCTCATCATGAGCCATAACTAGTTCATTTTGAACTAATAAAGAGAATAAAAGCTCCTACATGACTTAGAAGAGGGCTTAATTGGAGGAATAAGTGTTCTGAGAAGAAAATATGAAATAAAGGTTAAAACTGCAATTTTACCATTGCAATACATAAACGGAATTTCTCAGAGACATAGCATAGGTCAAATGGTCTAAATAAGATAAAAAGTGGGTTGAATCAATCAGAAATGGGTTCATGTGCAATTTAGGAATTAAATGACATTTGGTAACCCTAAAACAGACACGCTTAATTCAACAAGGTTCCGGTCAGGGTAAAAATCAAATAAACCCTCTAAAAATCATGAAAAAATATCCCCTAGGGTTTAGAACATTCAAATTGGCCTCTGGAACCTAATTTGACCTAAATTAGGGTCCTAGCTCATCAATTGACCTAAATTGGGTTTTTACGCAAAATGTCCAGTCAAACATGGTCAAACCTAAAATCCAACTTCACCATTGGATTCCTTAAGGGAAGGTCATCTTAACCTACTTTGCAAAATAGTCCACCCAATTACACTCTGGCCCCTAACTTTTGAAAACTCTTGCGAAAACCCCCCCAACTTTAGTTGTCACTTTCTGCATTCCGGTCCTTCTGCCAATGCAGTAGAAGACCCATACTCCGGCGAAGTTTCGAGGAGGATCTCTCCTCGCTTCCCCAGGGAGCTGCTCTCAGATGTGAAAGGGGGGTTCCCTGTGAAGTCCCCTACCGCCTGAGTAGCTCCCCATTCCCTGTTTCGCACCATACCTCTCGTGCGAACGCTCGAGAGGTATGGGTGTTGTACCTGCGGCGACCTCCGGTGAGAGCTTCGCTCACCCTCCGTGCATCTGCCCTCTGCTGGCGCCTTTAAAAGAAACCCCAGGACCAGCTGCTTGAAGTAGACTTGTCTTGGCGGAGAAACCCTAAAAAATTCCTCTCTTCCCTCTCTGGCAGGAAACCGACAAGCTCCGGCGACCACTCCTCCTCCTTCTCGTCGCTCTGCTGCCATACCAGCAGCAGAGCCAGCTTGGTCTCGTCTTCCTGCGTCGCGCCGCACCAAGCGCACGCCTCCCTGCCCACTTCCTCATCGCCGCTCTCCCCCTCTGGGTGTTTCTTCTCCGGCGACAATCGATACGACTGCCCGCCTCTCCAGCCCCCTTCGTCCCTGCAAGTAGGTTATAATTACTCCCCATCTTCCCCTCTTTCTTTTCCCCACTCTACTTCACTTGATTGCCCCACGACCACGCTTGTCCACCATCACCTTCCTCGCCTCCGGCCAACCTCCGGCGAGTCTCCCCCATCGTTCCGCAACTCCATACGACTCGCCGACCGTCGCAGAAGCTCCACCTCATCACACGGAACATCCTCTGCCCATCCACTTCCACTCTACACCTCCACAACTCACCCCCGATCACACCCATCTCTCCGGCCACAGGACGACCTAGGCACGCACGCTTAGGCCGTCCCACGGCCTGCTGCACATCACACCACCTTCGCCGTGCGACATTGAAGGTTTCCCAGTGGTTTGATTAGGCCGAGAGGCCCTTTTAGTGCTTGACAGGTCTGCTGCCCCGAACGCCATTGTCGACGATTCGAGAAGCTCCCAAGCGAGCTCTAGGCTCCGAGGCTCCAGGATTTCAGTTGCTGCAAAGGCGGGCGAGTTGTGTGAAGGCAGTTAGCTAGCAAGCGAAGGGAATCGAGGCGTAGCTGCGGAAGCAAGGCCGAGGTCTTCCTGCGGGCGCGCGCGAGGAGAAGCAACCAATTAGTCCCACATCGTAAGTTCACGAAGCGCCGCACTGGTTTAAATTGATTTTGTGCATACAGCTGATCACCTCCGAATCCACTGGGGTGAGGTCCCTCTCTCATCACACCCGCCTCGTCCGCGGATTCACCTCGCAGACCTGGCGAGATCCGACCCGACACCACCGAGCACACCTCGCGCACCATATCACGCCGGTGCGCCTGGTCCCAGGTACGCAACCCAACCCGTTAACCCAGCTCTGGGGGAGCTTCCTGTGAGTGGTTTGCAGAGAGAGAGAGATACGTGCGGGTAGAGGGAAGGGTTAGGTTTTGCTGTGCCTTGTGTGCAGGAACAGAGCGCGAAGGAGAAAGGCTAGGTACTTAGCCGCAGAAGGGAGAAGGAAGAAGCTCTGAAGAGAGGCTGAGCAGAGAAGAAGGCAAGGCAGAGAAGAAGCAGAAGAAGAGAGACCGTGCAGAAGAAAAGAGAAGGAAGGAAAAAGAGAACTTAGAAAGAGGCAAGGCAGAAGAAGAAGAAGGACTAGCAGAAGGACTCAGAAGAAGAGAAGGAGAAAGAAGAGCAAGAGAAAGAAAGAAAGAAAAGGAAGAACAGAAGAAAGAAAGAAGAAGAAGATACTACAGAGGAAATAGAAAGAGGCAAGGCAGAAGAAGAAGAAAAAGAAGATCAGAGGCACACAACAGCAAAAGAAGAAGAAGAGAAAGAACAGCCAAAGAAGAAGAAGACTTTCATTTTAAGACGTCTGATACAGAAATCAGATGTCCAATTCTGTTCTTTTTAGCAATTCATTTTTATAATTCTCTCATTGAATCAATTGTTTTCTCAAGTCTTTAAAAGTACTTAGATTGCTCACTGTGTTCGATCTCGGATACTCCGGTTTTCGAGTAATAAAATCTATATTTGTTTTGAACGTTTTTTTGGCTATACTACAACATGATAATCTTTAAAAACCCGATAAAACGTACGCGAAACAACACTGTCTTATTACTACAACGACTATAATTTAAAGTATAACAAACGTAAATAAGCCTACCCCAGTCATCACCCGGGCACGCACCCGACCTGATTACCCGGCTCTGGGAGAGCGCTCCTAAGAGAGAGAGAGAGACGCGGGGAGGGTAGGGGGTAGGTTTTGCTGTGCTGTGCAGGGAAAGAAAGAAGGAGGAGGAGGCAACTGCTAAAGAGAGAAGAAGGAAGGACTTAGCCGTAGCTGAGGAAGGCTAAAGAAGCAGAGGCAGGAGAAGGACTTGAAGGCAGAAGACAAGGTCAAAGAGGAAGAAGCTGAAGGTAGGAGCGGTTAAGGAAGGAAGGAGAAGGAAGCACTGTAGCTGCAGAAGCAGAAGTTGAAGAAGGAAGGAAGACCTGAAGGCAAAAGCCAAGTGCAGAAGAAGAGTCTGAAAGAAGAAAGAAGAGAAGATAGGAAGAAGAAGCCAACTGCAGAAGAAGAAGAAGACAGATAGAGGCAGAGAAGGTGATGGAGCTGAAGGCACTGTAGCAATGACAAGTTAAGACGTCTGATTCACAGAATCAGACGTCTAAAAGACGAAAGTCAGAGAAAGAAAGAAGGAGAAGGTGCGGCCAAGCAGAGGAAAGCAAAAAGGAAAAGAAAGAGAGAAGAAAAAGAAGGAAGAAGAAGTCACAGAAAGAAAGAAGAGAGAGAAAAAGAAAGAAGAAAGACAATCTATTTCTTTTTGCATTTTCTCTCTCTAGCTTTCATATACATTGAATTGCATTGATATCATCTTTTGAGTAATTTCAAAGTTGTGATTTTAGTTTTTAAAATACCAATTTGCTCCTTGAGTTTGACCTCGGATACCTTGGTTTTCGAGTTATAAATTCCTATTTATTTTCACGGCAATTTTATCTATACTACAACGTAACATCTTTTAAAACACGATTTTTCCACGTAAACACATGCCTTATTGGACCCAACCAAGGAGCACTCGTGAAAGGTTGTAGCATCAAGGATTGTTCACTCCTAGCTATGGAGTTTATGAGAGAGTTCAATTGGACGGGTGTAAGTAGGATGTGTGTAAAGTAAAATATCTCCAAGGCAAATGATTCTGTGAATCGATACTTTATTTATCGGGTCTTAGAGGCGATAGGGATTAAGGAAACTTGGATCAGATGAGTGAAGGAGTGCACGATTCAACCATCCATCATACCTCTCATGGATGGGAACCTTGTGGGATTAATCCACATTAGGTGTGGGTTATGACAGGAGGGCCCACTCTCGCCCCTCTTGTTTACACTGGCAATGAATGTCCTCTTGGTACTGTTGCGTATACATGCTCAGGAAGGGAGGCTAGTCATACCCAGAATCATCGGGGTAGAATTTGTATCCCCTCTCCTATTTGCACAGGATGTGGGCATCTTCAGGAACATAGATAGAAGATAGTTGTGGCAATTAGAAAGGCATTGGTCTTCTTTGGAAGATTATCAAGATTGAGGTTGAATGCCAACAAGAGTATGTTGTTTCTCTCAAAGGGTGTTAGGAGAAGGATTACATTCTTCATCTGAATAAAAAGAATTTGTTTGATTTCTAGTAAATGAATTAGGTCCCTTAGTAAGAGTAGGGTGACATACTTGGCCACGTTGAATAAACCGCCTGTGTTGATTTAGAGATCTAAACAATTTAGAGAATCTGATAGCACATCAAGAAATCACATACATGTGATACAATTGTATGTTTTTATTCTAAGTTGGGATGGCAAGCCTTTTCTAGAGGTTATCGCGTAATTGATGTTCTTGAATGGAGATTTAAGAACTATCATGCAAGTCAAGTTAAGGAATTAACATGATAAAACAGGAGATAGCGAAAGTCTTTCTCCAATGTTGTCATAGATAAGGTGTATCCTTAGACCTGAGACAAATATGCATCTCTGTTCACAAACATATGCATTTGGGGATCGACAGTAAACACACCCACCTTGGTGCCAATACGAGAATTGGTGTACATATATGGGAAGGGACAAGAGATGCATAATCTCTCGAAGAGATCGCACAAGTCTATTACATAATGTTACAACCTGATTCTCGGATCCCTACAGGACCCGAGATCGGCTCGCCTAGACTAATCCGAATACCCAGTTGTCCAACAAGAAGTAACCAAAAGTAGGAAAGTAAACCAAAGTGTTAGGCTCATCCTTCGGGTTTTAATGATGTATTCGTTGCAGTATTATGAAAGATGATTATTACCTTAATTTATTTATTACTCGAGATTTTAAAATATCCTGAGGTCGAACTCATGGAGCACACGTCATTCTAGAAACATAAGAATTCACAATTGACTATATACTGTTTTACAAAAATTTAAGAGAGAGAATGAGCAAAAACTCCTTTTCTTTTTCTTCTTCTTCTTCTCTTTTCCTTCCCTTCTTTCTCTTGGCTTCTTCTTCTTCTCTTTCTCTTACTGTGCCTTCTCTTCTTCAGTCGGCTTCTGTGCCTTCTTCTTTCTTCTTCTCCTCTGCTACGGCTTTTCCTTCTTTCTTCTCTTTTTCTCTAGCCCTCCCCTCTCCTTCAGCTCTATTTCTACAGTGCTTTGGCTTCTTCTTCTTCTCCTTCCTTGGCTCTACTTGGCTTCAGCTTTTCTTCTTCTTCTGCTTGTCTTTCCCTTTCTCGTTTTCCTCTGCGAAGCTTCCTTCCTTCTTTTTCTTCTTTCCGTTGCATCTTCTTCTCCTTCTTCTTTCTTCAGCAGCTCCTTCCTTCTTCTCTTCTGCTCCGCTCCTCCTCCTTTCTTTCTCTTTTTCTCTGCTGCTGGAGTTTTTCGGCTAAGTCCTCGCCGCTCCTCTTCTTCTTCGTCTTCTTTCCCACCTGTTCCCTGCAAACACGAGTGCAAAACATACCCTACCCTGACCACGCATCTCTCTCTCTCTGAATCTCTCTTCGGTACGCTCTCCCAGAGCCAAGTTATCGGGTCGGTCGCGCACCCGGGTCCAGGCGCACCGGCGTGGGTGTGGTGCGCGAGGAGTGCACGGATCAGGGTAATCGGGTCGTGGGTCAGGTCCGCGTGCGTAGTGCCGCGGATGGGACCCGTTGAGTAAGGGCGAGGGACCTCACCCCAGTGCTTCGAGGCGATAAGCCAGGAGCACTTTTTCAATTTATGTGTAGGCGCGTGCCCACACACTTTCGAGGTGGGACTAAAGTCCCACCTTCTTTTCGTGCGTCTGCAGGAAGGAGACGCGGGCGATTTGGGGCAGCAGCCGAGGCTTACGACCCCAATTGAGGTCCTAAGTGCGTGCGTGAAAGTCTTCCGCGCGACCTGGGCTGTAGACCTGGAGCTGAAGGGGCTTGGAGCTTCTTGCAAGCTTGCTCCAAGCTTCTCGTCAATGGTGGCGAGGGTATGAGACCTGAAACCACCAGTACGGCCTTGCAGCCCTGTCAGAACACTTGGTGAGCTTTGCCAGAGCACGACGAAGACAGTGCGGGGGTCGACGTGGCATGGGGAGGTCGGAGTGTGCATGCCTAGGGCACACTGTGTGCGTGAGAGTGGGGATGTTCGGGGGGTGTTTTGGAGGTGTGGCGTGGTGAGTGGAGTACGGATTTAGTGTCAGTGAGGTGTCGCAGTGCTTAAGGGGTGATTGGCGAGGCGGATGGAGGAGTGGAGCGGCGAGGATGCCTCGCTGGAGGGCGGCCGGAGATGGAGAAGGTGGCGATGGACAGTGGTGGTCGTTGGGTGGAAATAGCAAATTAAAAAGGGGAAATAAAAGCGAGAGTAAGGGGAAGAGTTTCACCTACTTAACAGACAAAAGGGGGGGAGGAGGCGCTCGGTGCGTGCCTGCCGACGCCAGAGATGAAGATGCCCAGAGGGGGGTAACAGCGACGAGGAGGGGGTCTGGAAGGCGCCAGCTAGTGCGGACTGGCGCGGGAGGTCGAGGCGGAGTGAACTCTGTTGCAGGTGTTGCAGCAGAGCGACGAGGGGGAGGGGGAAGAGTTGCCAGAAGCGTCGGGCTGCTTGGCCAGAGTGAGAAGGGACGAGTTTGGGGGAATTCTCTGGCCAAAACGAGCTTGAGACGACTGGAGAGCCCTGCCGTCCCTTTTATAGCAGCTGGCGAGAGGAGAATCTCGAGGAGAGATCATGGAGAGCTTGCCGGAGTTGGCTGGAGATGGAGACCCATTCCTCTCACGCGTTCGCACTAGAGGAGTGGGCAATGGCAGGTCATGGGAGGGGGTCCCTACGAAAGAGGACGACGTAGGGAACCCCCCTTTCGTTTCTGAGAGCGGCCCCCATACCTTGTGCGGCGCCATCCTCTGTGCAAGGTCGCCGGAGGTATGGGCAACTGCGTCGGGTGGCAGAGGGGCTGTTCTATAAAGAACGAAAGAGAAGTTGGGGGGCAAAATGCAAAGGTTCAAAAAAGATAAGAGTCGAAAAGTAATTCAAGAAAACAAATTTGTAAAGTAGGTCAAGATGGCCTTCCCTTAGGTCCAAATTTTGGTATAAACTTAATTTTGACCTAAGAAATCCAATGGTAAAGTTTGATTTTTGGTTTGACCACGTTTGACCGGTCAATTTGCATAAAAATCCAAATTAGGTCAAAAATTGGGTATGGTTCTCAATTTAGGTCAAGATAGGCTCCACTGTCCAAATTGAAGGTTCTAAACCCTAGGGGATGTTTTTCCATGAATTTTAGAGGGTTTATTTGACTTTTATCTTGCCAGGAACTTTATAAATTAAAGCAGGTTTGTTTTTAGGGTTACAGAATGTCAGTTAATTCCTAGAAATTGTTATAACCCTTTTCAGATCAGGTCATCCCACTTTCTTTCTTATTAAGTCCATTTGACCTATGTTTAGACCCTTAGACACCCCGTTTGCGTACTACATTGATAAAATTGCAGTTTTACCTCTTGTGAATTGTTTTATTCTTAAATTTAGAATTCTTTGATTTATGCTTTCCCTTAGGTTTTGTAGGAGTTTTTATACACTTATTTAAATCAAAATGTGCTAGTTAGGGTTCATAATGAGGCTCTCATCAATTCACATATGTAATATAACTAAGCAGAAAAAACGTATAAAGCAGTAAAGGAAAATAAATCTGTTGTTTTAGTACATACCACCACAACAACAATAACAACGGAAAGTGGAAGTAAATAGTAGAAGCAAAACAATAACTAAAAGTCCATTACTTACTAAACAGTAGAGAAAAGAAAAGGAAGTGCTGAAGAAAATTACGGCTGGGCTCGACTGGGCCCAACACCCTCCGTAGCCAGAAGCTTGGGCTGCTCAACTCCTAGTCCTGAACAGTATTATGAAAAGACAGAGTCAGCGAACGTTGAGTAGAGTGATATCTATATTATCTAAGTACAAAACAGTAAAAGCAACAGGTTTAATTCCCATTTCTATTTATCTGTTTTACATATTTCCATTTCACTCATTTCCCAATGTATCCAGATATTTCTTGATCTTACATGTTCCTTGTGGGAACGATCTTGATTACAGTCTTTTCCGTAGAGTAGAAGGTACACGTGGTGTTAAGATTCGTTCTATCCTAAGCCTTTTAAGACGTCTAGACTGTGGGTCAGACGTCTGGTTAGGCGTCTGGAAATCAAAATTTTTGGGTACGAGCTCGCGTCTACATGCGGGCTGCGCGCAGACGGTACCTTCTCTTTTTCCTTCCCTTCTTCTCTCTCTCCTTGCCTCCAACGAACCCTAACCCACCAACCTTATAAACCCCTTCCCCCTCTCTCGTTCTCCCCACACCAGCCACCTTCCTCTCTTCTTCTCCACTCCAGTGAGAGAGCCAGCGCGAGCAAGTGAGTGCGAGAGAGGCGACGAGGAGGAGTGGCGTGAGAAGAAGAGGAGTTGAGCTTGCGAGCTCGTGTGGGAGCTCACCAGAGGGTGCACCGTCGGAGCGGCACGTGCGGGAGGAAGAGGAGTGCATCGGGGAAGTCATCCCCGACACTGCTGCAGTCGGAGCTGCAGGCGAGGAGGCGAGCCGCGGCCGCACACGACGAGAACGAGCGGGAGCAGGTTCTGGTTTTGGGTTTTTCCCAGAATCAAACGTCTGGAGTGATGTCCAAACAACGGTGCGGACGTCTGGAGGCGGTTCCAGACGTCTGAAGAGGGGTCTTCACGAAGGTACGTTTCCTTTGCGGATACGACCTTGCAGGCTGCTCTGCTGCCATCCTTCGTATGTTTTTTTTTTAGAAGATTTACTGGTGGCATGTAGGATTTGCTTTAGGAAGGCGCGGGACACGTCCTCCCACGCATTTCAAATGTCTGGGGAGCTTACCAGACGAGTGGAAGCACTTCCAAACGTCTGGAGAGGTGGTTGGACATCTGGAGCTGGGTTTAGACGATCCAGAAGAGTTCCTGGACGTCTAAGGTTGACGCAGAGCTTGAGGTACGTTACTGGACACTTTTAAGATGTCTGAAAGTTGTTCCAGAAGTTTGATTTGAGTCAGAAATCCTATTTTTTTGACCCGTTTCAGGTCTGTTTTACGTAAACAAGATACTGGTGTTTTTCTTGTGAGTTCCTCTACTTGTTAGAAGGCTTTCTATACTGTTCTGAATGTTCCATTGTGATTGTCCCTTGTTATAGGACTTCGTTCCGTTGCAGGTTCGGGACTTGCTGAGGCACGTGAGCCTGTCGTTCAAACCCCCACTACTCCTGGGTTGACTTGTAGAGTGGCTTCCCCTAATTTAATTATAACCTAAATGCATGAGTGGAATGAATGATTAGAACTTAGGATGTGGCATGAATCCTAGGACGAGAAATACTTGAAATGTCTGTATTGGATGATTGAGTTGCAGTCTTGAATGAGTAGATAGAAATGATAACAACTGCCTGTAAATGAACAAAAGCTGCCTGTGAAATATGAAATACTTATGCTAGTTAACAGTTGCATGTGACTTTCTTGTTGTATACGTTAAATGATATAATACGAGTTGTATGTATATAATTTGAGAATGGAAATGTGAATAATAGAATATGAGCTGCATGTATACAGCCCGAGAATGGAAATGTAAATGATAGAATACGAGCTGCATGTATATAACCTGAGTATGGAAACGTGAATGATGAAACCTGATGTGGAATGTCATAAGAAATACGAGCATGAACCCTACGGGGAAATAAGAGTAGAGCTCTTGGAAATAAATGGAATGGATCCGAAAATGTGAGTGGGGAAGTGAGTTGGCCCTTGAGTACGTAGTACCAAGGAGAGCAACTGTCCCCTGTTTAGTGCAGAGTGGAGCTAGCCTCCCTTGGGTTGGGACTCGGGGTTAGGATTGGCCACTCTGTACCGACTTCTTTCCCCTCGCGTATACGGTACCGGGGAGAGCTATTAGTGTAGGGGGAGAGCTAGCCACCCCACGGGGCCCGGGGTTCAGCTAGCCACCCTATACCGACTTGTTAGGCCCACTGGGCAAACCAGGGTAGTCAGGTGAGGGTACGCGGACTATGGAGGGGCGAGACCCCTGTTTGGTTCTTAGGGGCTAGACCCCTATTACTGAGAGGGCTATGCCCAATACTGTTCTGTGTTGTACTTTGGGCATACTCGTTAGCGGAAACGACTGACCGCATGGCAGTGCAGGGTAGCTACCCATGCTCTTATCACGCGTACCGTAGTCACCGTTACATCTGTCTGTAACTTTGGTGTGGTTGACTGGATGTAGGATCACCACGGGGGACTCTCCCGGCCAAAAGAGCACCACGTGTGCCTTCTACTCTTCGGAAAAGACTGCAATCAAGATCGTTCCCACCAAGAACATTCGAGATCAAGAAAGAGATTTGGAAACATATAAACCAATGGGTAAAAAGAAATAAATTGTAAATTAAAGAAATTGGAATAGCTAGTTTTCCTGTTAGCTGTTAGCTTTACTGCTTTAGTTGGTTGCCACTCTATTCAGTATTCGCTGACTTTATGTACTCATAACTCTTTTCAGGTCCAGGTGTTGAGCAGCCTGAGTCTACGGTTGCAGAGGGTGCTGGGCCCAGTAGAGCCCAGTAGCAGTAGCTTCTTTTGTTTTACCTCTGTTATAGTAGTGAGTTAGACTCTTGTACCTTTATGTTTTGTACTTTTACGTTCTGTACTTTATGTTTATGCACCTTGTTACTTTTCTACTGTTGTGGTGGTGATATGTACTATAGCAGTTTTTACTTCTTTACTGCTATACCTTTTTACTGTTAGTTGCTATGCATAGTGAATGTGATTTACTTTCCTACTTTTTGGTTACTTTGTTGTTGGACGACTAGGTCTTGGGATTAGTCGAGTCGAGCCGGTCTCGAGTCCTGTAGGGATTCGGGAACCGGGTCATAACACGTGGTGCTCTCCTAGCCGGGAGAGTACCCCGTGGTAATCCTACACCCAGTCAACCACCCTGAGGTCACTGTCAAGACGTAGCGGTAACTACGGCACGCGTGATAAGCGCACGGGTAGCTACCCCGCACTGACACTCGATCAGTCGTTTCCGTTAGCGGGTACGCCCAAAGTACAACACGGAATAGTATAGGGCTTTGCCATCTCAGAACAGAGGTCTCGCCCCTTCACAGTTCGTGCACCCTTGTCTGATTATCCTGGTTTGCTCAAAGGGCCTAACAAGTCGGTGTATGGTGGCTAGCTGAACCCCGGGTCCCGTAGTGTTACGAACGCGCGGCTTCAGACGTTTTTAAGACGTCTGGGAGGTGTCCCAGACGTCTGACCAGACTTTTGGAACCCCTTCCAGACGTCTGGGATTCGGTTAGTTTCGGCACGCGTGTTTCGTCTGCGCGCTTGAGCACGCAGACCTGCGAGCGTCTCTCTCTCTCTCTTTTTCCCTCTCCCTCCTGCGCCCTCTGTCCCTCTCTCTCTCTCCTCCTCGCGTGGCCTTAAAAGGCCACGCCCTCCCCCTCACTCCCGTCACCTCCACCCCCTTTCCTCTTCTCCTTCCAGTCGATGCGAGAGATCGAGCGCGAGTGAGCGATGGCAGCGACAGCCGCGGTGAGCGTGGGAGGAGGTGCTACGCGTGGGAAGAGGTGCTCGGCTGTGAGGGTGAGCTCGCCGGGGCTGCTAGGGTCGGCCGGCAGGGGAAGCAGCAGACGTGGGGTGACGCGGGAGGCCTGCTGTTGCTCGAGCAGCAGGCGATCGAGGCCTGGTGCGGCCGTGCATCGCGAGCGGAGGGCGAGTCGCACTCTGATTCTGGAAATTTTTCCAGAATCAGACGTCTGGGCTTCCAGCCAAACAACGGGGACGACGTCTGGAGGACTGTACAGACGTCTGAAAGGTGAGTTATTTCCGTCTTCCTTCCTTTTCTTCGACTGACCGTACTGAGAGAGAGAGAGAGGAAATGGGTACGCGCAGATTCTGATTCGCCACCCAACACGAATCAGACGTCTGGCTGCAGTGCCAGACGACGGGAGCGACTTCCAGACGTCCGGGGTGACCATCGGACGTCTGGGAACTAGGCCAGACGCCCCCACAGGCTTCTGGACGTCTGAGAGACCACGCAGAGCAAGGTAACCCCTGATCCACTTTTTAAGACGTCTGGAATAAGTTCCAGACGTCTGATTTTGCACTGTTTCGTCGTTTTCGACCCATTTAGGGCCCGTTCGGAGTCCGTTTTCCGCGTTTCGAGTTGCGTGCTTCTCTGAATTTAATCCTCTACCCGTCTACAGTAGTTATATACTGTTTTGAGAAATTCCTTGTGTTTGATCCTTGTGATAGGACCCCGTTTCGTTACAGTCTCGGGGTTTGCGGAGGCACGCGGGATTCCCGACCACGCCTCTAGTACGCCTGTTGTAACCGGTAGAGTGGCTTTTAAGTTTACTAGTATAATCTGTTAAATTATGGAACCATAAATAGAACCTAAGACATTGCATGAATCCTAGGAATGAGAAATAGATTGAATGATAGATCCTAGGTGTTGCATGAATCCTAAGGCTGAAAAACTAGATTGTATCATATATCCTAGGATATGGCAGGAATCCTAGGACGGGAAAACTAGTGGAATGTATGAATACTGCAGTCTTGGAAAATGTGGAAAGGAAATAATAGCTACCTGTAAATTGGTTTAACAGCTGCCTGTTATAAATAATGAGCATGTCTGAGAATATGGGATGTATGGACGTGAAACTGGAAAGGTGAAACCTGAATGTGCTGAGTTAAAAGAACTGGAACCCTACGGGGAATTAGGAGTGGAACTCCTGGAAAGAGAAAGGAATGGAACCAAGAAAGAAAGACGTGGTAGTGTGCTGTCTCTTGGGTACGTAGTACCAAGGGAAGTACCTGTACCTGTTTAGTGCAGAGCGGAGCCAGCCGCCCCAGGGACCCGGGGTTAGGACTGGCCACTTTGTACCGACTTGCTGGCCCTCGTGTACGTAGTACCGAGGAGAGCTACTAGTGTAGGGAGGTACTAGCTACCCCACGGGCCCCGGGGTTCTGCTAGCCTCCTACACCGACTTGTTAGGTCCACTGGGCAAACCAGGGTAGTCAGGCGAGGGTGCGCGGACTGTGGAGGGGTAAGGCCCCTGTTTGGTTACTGTGGAGGGGTTGGACCCCTGTTACTGAGAGCGCTCTGCCCTGTACTGGTTCCGTGCTGTGCTTGGGCGCACCCGTTAACGGAAACGACTGACCGTGTGCCAGTGCGAGTTAGCTACCTGTGCGTTTATCATGCGTGTCGTAGTCACCGTTACGCCTGTCCGTGACCTTGGGGTGGTTGACTGAGAGTAGGATCACCACGGGGGACTCTCTCAGCCAAGAGAGCACCACGTGCTACTTCTACTGTTCGGAAAAGACTGCAATCAAGATCGTTCCCACGAGAAACATTCGAGATCAAGTGAAGGATCTGAGAAATAGATAAATTTTGAAACAATAGAAAGACGTAAATAAAGGAAGAAAGAAAATTAAAACAGCTACTGTACACTTCACTGTTTCTTTAGTTTAGCTGCCACTCTACTCAGCGTTTTGCTGACGTGTTACACTCGTTACCTTTGAGGACCAGGTGTTAAGCAGCCAGGGTCAGCGGCTGCAGAGGACGCTGGGCCGAGTAAGATCCAGTAGAGTTACCACTGTTCTCTTGTACCTCTTTTTGGTTCCACTGTAGTGAGTAGTTCTTATTTCCGCTGTACTTTTCTTAACTGCAGTTCATATTATATTATGAATGTTGTTCTACTGTTGTGGTGGGATATACCATAGTGGTTTCTTTCCTTACTGCTGTATTTTCTTATTCTTAGTCATATTCATGCTGAATGTGGTTTATTTTACTGCTCTTTTGGTTACTTCCTCGTTGGACGACCAGGTCTTGGGATTAGTCGAGTCGGTCCGGTTCTCGTGTCTCGTAGGGAGTCAGGAATCGGGTCGTTACAAGATGGTATTAGAGTAAGGTCGTCCCGAGAAGTGAATCAACTGACTGCAAAATAACCAATTCACATGTCTATAACTAGAGTAGCCACCACAACATATCTTTTGACATGAACTCTTAGACGTTTTCGTTAGGTATCGTTCCGTATTGACGCGTTTCGTTTTGTTCCGTGTCTCCATTGTAGGAGATGCTTCGTCGTGGAACTAGGAGGGTGGGTCGCGGGCGCGACCAAGGTTGGGGCCCAAGGGATAGATGTGTCGGTGTAACGACCCGATTCCCAAGTCCCTACGAGACACGAGAACCGGACCGACTCGACTAATCCCAAGACCTAGTCGTCCAACGAGGAAGTAACCAAAAGAGCAATAAAATAAACCACATTCAACATGAATATAACTAACAGTAAGAAAATACAGCAGCAAGGAAATGAACTACTACAATATATACCACCACAACAGTAGAACAACATTCATAACTAAATATGAACTGCAGGTAAAGAAAAGTACAGCGGAAACAAGAACTACTCACTATACGGAACAAAAAGAGGTACAAGAAACCGTGGTAACTCTACCGGACCCTACTCGGCCCAGCGTCCTCTGCAGCCGCTGACCCTGGCTGCTCAACACCTGGTCCTGAAAAAGGTAACGAGTGTAACACGTCAGCAAAACGCTGAGTAGAGTGGCAACTAAACTAAAAACAACAGTAGAGTGTACAGTAGCTGTTATGTTCGATTACTTTCTTTATTCACATCTTTCAATTGTCTCACTATTTCATTTATTCCTCAGATCTTTTACTTGATCTCGAATGTTCCTCGTGGGAACGATCTTGATTGCAGTCTTTTCCAAAAAGTAGAAGTAGCACGTGGTGCTCTCCTGGCCGGGAGAGTCCCCTGTGGTGATCCTACCCTCAGTCAACCACCCCAAGGTCACTGATAGACGTAACGGTGACTACGGCACGCGCGATAAACGCACAGGTAGTTAACCCGTACTGGCACGCGGTCAGTCGTTTTCGTTAACGGATGCGCCCAAAGCACAGCACGGAACCAGTCCAGGACAGAGCCCTCTCAGTAACAGGGGTCCAACCCCTCCACAGTAACCAAACCGGGGCCTTGCCTCTCCACAGTCCGCACACCCTCGCCTGACTACCCTGATTTGCCCCAGCGGGCCTAACAAGTCGGTGTGGGAGGCTAGCAGAACCCCGGGGCCCGTGGGGTAGCTAGTACCTCCCTACACTAGTAGCTCTCCTCGGTACTACGTACACGAGGGCCAGCAAGTCGGTACAGAGTGGCCAGTCCTAACCCCGGGTCCCTGGGATGGCTGACTCCGCTCTGCACTAAACAGGGGGACAGTCGCTCTCCTTGGTACTCCATACTCAAGGGCCAGCTCACTTCCCCAATTCTATTCCATTCACTTTTCAGGAGTTCTACTCCTAATTCCCCGTAGGGTTCCAGCTCTTTAACTCAGAACATTCCAGTTTCACCATTCCAGTTTCATGTTCATACATCCCATATTCTTAATCATGTTCATTTATTCATAACAGGCAGCTGTTAATTTAATTCACAGGCAGCTATTATTTCCTTTCCACATTTTCCAAAACTGCAGTATTCATACATTCCACTAGTTTTCCCGTCCTAGGATTCATGCCATATCCTTGGATCTATCATACAATCTAGTTTTCCAGCCCTAGGATTCATGCAACACCTAGGAGCTATCATTCAATCTATTTCTCATTCCTAGGATTCATGCAATGTCCTAGGTTCTATTTATGGTTCCATAATTTAACAGATTTTATTAATAACTTAAAGCCACTCTACCAGGTACGACGGGAGTAATGGGGCGTGATCGGGAATCCCGCGTGCCTCCGCGACCCCCATGACTGCAACGGAACGAGGTCCTATCACAAGGATCAAACATAAGGAGTGTCTCAAAATAGTGTATAGCTACTGTAGACGGGTAGAGGATTTAATTCCGAAAAGAACGCAACTTGAAGCGCGGAAAACGGAACCCGAACGGGCCCTCAACGGGTCGAAAACGACTACACTGTGCAAAATCAGACGTCTGGAACTTCTTCCAGACGTCTTAAAAACTGGATCAGAGAATTACCTTGTTCTGCGTGGTTTCTCAGACGTCCAAAAGCCTGCGGGGACGTCTGGCCTAGTTCCCAGTCGTCCGATGGTCACCCCGGACGTCTGGAGGTCACTCCCGCCGTCTGGTACTACAGCCAGACGTCTGATTCGCGTTGGATGGCGAATCACCGAGCCTGCGCACACCCATCTCCCTCCCTCAGTATGGTCAGTCGACAAGAAGGAAGAAGAAGACGGAAAACTCACCTTTCAGACGTCTGGACAGTCTTCCAGACGTCGACCTCGCCGTCTGGCTATCAGCATAGACGTCTGATTCTGGAAATTTTTCCAGAACCAGGGCGCGACTCGCCCTCCGCTAGCGACGCCGCCCGCGTCGCACCTCTTGTGCTTGCTGCTCGAGCCGCAGCAGGCCTCCCGCGTCGTTCCGCGCCCGCTGCGCTCCCCGCGGGCCGGCCCTGGCAGCCCCGGCGAGCTCGCCCTCACGGCTGAGCGCTGTTCTTGCACGCAGCACCCCCTCCGCGCTCACTGCGGCGAGCGCGTGGCCTTTTAAGGCCGCGCGAGGAGGAGAGAGAGAGACTGCAGCGGCGAGAATCTACAGCCGCAGGAGCGAACATGCGGTCTGCGCGCTCAGGCACGCAGACGACCCGCGCGTGTCGAAAATAACCGATTTCCAGACGTCTGGAAAAGATCCCAGACGTCTGGTCAGACATCTGCATGTGATCCCAGACGTCTGGTCCGACGTCTAGGCCACCTCCCAGACGTCTTAAAAGACGTAAGACGTCTGGGGCACGCGTTCGTAACAGTCGGGCTCGGAGTACATACTACCCTTCCTCTTCTCCTGAGCATACCATCTCCGGACCTCGTCCAACTGATTCAAGAGGTGGTTCGAGAAGAATTTCAGCTTCCACCTATCTCGCCACGCCCTCCTCCCCCTTCCGAGCGTACGACAGGGGAGTTGGTGGTGGAACGAGATTTCCGCCGTCACACTAGGCGTGTTAGGAGAACTCAAAGGAGACACGTGGCGTCCGCAGGAGAGCCGTCACGTTTTGCAGGGCCATCAGTGGCCGTTGGGGGCCCTCGACAGGGGCCAGTCGCCAGCACCGGACCCCCGCCCAGCCGACAGCAGGGACCCATTGAGGGCGGGAGTCGGGTTCCCCTCTGTTACCAGTGTGGCCAGCCGAGCCACATCAGGAGGGACTGCCTGTCTAGGGCAGGAGGTCAGCAGATACTTCCCGCGCAGAGCAGTGGAGGGCATGCAGGAGGCCGCGGTTCCCAGGCGCGAGGAGGACAGCAGTCACGAGGAGGGTACCGGCCAACACCTACCCGTCCGACGCAGAGTGTGGCTGCTTCGTCCGCACCTAGAGCTGAGGGGCGTATCAACGCCCTGACACACAGGGATGCTAGAGCTTCGGGCTCAGTTGTGGCTGGTATGGTTTCAGTTTCCGGCAGACTCGTTTACACGCTTTTCGATTCCGGCGCTACGCACTCGTTTGTCGCAGCCAGTTTCGCAGTTAGTTTGGACCAGGATTATACACTGTTAGAGAATCCGTTCATAATCAGAGGCCTGAGTGGTCAGCTGTTTATAGCTGAGGAGGTGTACACAGATTGCGAGGTCAGCGTCGGGGGACATAGCTTGCCAGCTGACCTGATTATGATACAGATGGAGGACTTTGGAGTGATTTTGGGGATGGATTGGCTGTCCGCTTACCACGCCTTGGTGGATTGTTTTGAGAGGAAGATCGTCTTCTCCATTCCGGAGTTGCCTTCTTTCGAGTTTCACGGACAGCCAGTGGACGGAGGGTTCAGGTGCATTTCGGCACTTCGGGCGGCGAGACTTTTGAGCCAAGGGTGTGAGGGCTTCCTAGCTTGTGTGGTGGCAGAGCCCGGCCCTGTGGCAGACTTCCAGAGTATCCCGGTGGTCAGAGAGTACCCTGACGTGTTCCCAGACGAGTTACCAGGACTACCGCCCGAGCGTGAGAACGAGTTTGAGATCTCGCTAGTACCAGGGACCAGCCCCATCTCCACCGCGCCATACAGGATGGCACCGCTTGAGCTGCGAGAGCTCAAGTCCCAGTTGCAGGACCTTTTGGAGAAGGGTTTCGTGAGGCCCAGTGCATCTCCCTGGGGAGCCCCGATACTGTTTGTGAAGAAGAAGGATGGTACCCTACGCCTTTGTGTGGACTACCGACAGCTGAATAGGGTCACCATCAAGAACAGATATCCGCTGCCGAGGATCGACGACTTGTTTGACCAGTTGCGGGATGCTACGGTGTTCTCCAAGATCGACTTGAGGTCTGGATACCACCAGTTGAGGATCAGGGAGACCGACGTCTCCAAGACAGCTTTCCGCACCCGGTACGGACACTACGAGTTTTTGGTCATGCCGTTTGGGCTGACCAATGCCCCCGCTGCTTTCATGGACCTGATGAACCGGGTGTTTAGACCGTACTTAGACTAGTTCGTGGTGGTATTCATAGATGATGTACTCATCTATTCTCGAGATCGGACGCAGCACGGACAACACTTGCGGATGGTTCTGGACACTCTGAGACGATGTAGGTTGTACGCCAAATACAGTAAGTGCGAGTTCTGGTTGAGGGAGGTGACCTTCTTAGGTCATGTGATCTCTGGAGATGGCTTGGCGGTGGACCCAGCCAAGGTCGAGGCAGTACACAGGTGAGAGAGACCGCGTTCAGTCACTGAGATTCGCAGTTTCCTGGGACTGGCAAGTTACTACAGACGATTCATCAGAGGTTTTTCATAGATCGTGCGTCCTATGACACAGTTGACCCGGAAGGACATGCCCTTCGCTTGGACAGATGCCTGTGAGGCGTGTTTTCTAGAGCTGAAGGAGAGGTTGACCTCAGCTCCCGTGCTCACCATCCCTGACAGTAGTGGCGGGTTCGTTGTGTACACGGACGCCTCCTTGCAGGGGTTAGGAGGTGTGCTCATGCAGAGGGGTCACGTTGTCGCTTACGCTTCGCAGCAAGTGAAGCCCCATGAGCATACCTACCCTACCCACGACCTCGAGTTGGCGGCGGTTGTCTTCGCGTTGAAGACCTGGAGGCACTACTTGTACAGTGAGACATTCGAGGTTTTCACAGATCACAAGAGCCTCAGATACCTTTTTGATCAGAAGGAGCTCAACATGAGACAGAGACGTTGGTTGGAGCTCCTGAAGGACTACGACTGCAGCATCTCCTACCAGCCAGGAAAGGCCAATGTGGTGGCTGACGCCTTGAGCCGTAAGGCGCCCGCACACTTGGCCAGTTTACAGTTCCAGAGTTGGAGCCTTTTGGAGGAGGTGGGTAATTGGCGACCCCTGGAGTTACGGGGGCACTGTGGGGCGATGACGGTGACACGACAGACTAGGCCAGAGCTGATAGACCGCATCATCACAGGACAGATGGCCGATCTGTACTTGCAGTCCTTACGCGACAGAGTACTGTCAGGAGACCCAGGGGACTTCTCTTTCGCAGACCAGGTATTGCGCCTGAGGGGACGGTTGTGCGTTCCCAAGGACGAGGAGCTGTTGAGAGAGCAACTGACTGAGGCACACGGTTCCAGATTCACCATACATCCCGGAAACACGAAGATGTACCACGACTTGAGACACAAGTTTTGGAGGAGGCGGATGAAGCGGGATGTGGGTGAATTCGTGCAGCAGTGCTTAGTGTGCCAACAGGTGAAAGCCGAGCATCAGAGGCCTGCAGGGTCGCTGCAGCCGCTTCCAGTGCCAGAGTGGAAGTGGGAGAGCATCACCATGGACTTGGTGGTGGGCTTACCTGTTACCTAGCGAGGACACGACGCAGTCTGGGTAATTGTGGATAGACTGACGAAGACGGCGCGATTCTTGACGATCCGAGTCACTTTGGGACCAGCACAGTTGGCAGAGAGGTATATCCGGGATGTGGTACGACTACACGGAGTTTCGTGGGAAATCGTATCCGACCGGGATACCCGCTTTACGTCTTAGTTTTGGGCTGAGTTTCAGCAGGCCTTGGGGACGCGGTTGAGGTTTAGTACAGCTTACCACCCCTAGACAGACGGACAGTCTGAGCGCACGATACAGACACTTGAGGACCTTTTGCGTGCCTGTGTACTGGACTAGAGGGGCTCTTGGGAGGAGCACCTGCCCCTTGCGGAGTTTGCATACAACAACAGTTATCACTCGAGCATCGGCATGGCTCCCTACGAGGCTCTGTATGGACGGAAGTGTACGGCACCCTTGAGTTGGGTTGAGGTGGGGACCAAGTGGGAGGTTGGCCCCAGGTTGATCCGGCAGAGTCAGGAGGTAGTCGAGCAGATCCATAGGCGACTCCGCACTGTCAGGAGCAGACAGAAGAGCTACGCGGATCGGAGACGCCGAGAGGTGCAATTTGAGGTTGGGGACCATGTCTTCCTTCGTGTTTCGCCCATGAAGGGCCTACAGCGGTTTGGGGTGAGAGGGAAGCTCGCGCCGAGGTTTGTGGGGCCCTTTGAGGTCCTGGAGCGGGTTGGACCCGTTGCTTACAGACTTGCCCTCCCCCCGCAGCTTTCTGGTGTGCACGACGTGTTCCACGTGTCCAACCTCAGGAAGTACGTAGCCGATTCCAGTCACGTACTGAGTTACGAGAGCGTCGAGGTGGGCGACGACCTGACCTAACCCGAGCGGCCAGTGCAGATTCTAGACCGAGTCGTCCGCAGTTTGAGACGAAAGCAAGTACCCTTGGTAAAGGTTTTGTGGAGGAGCCAGCGGTACGAGGAGGCTACCTGGGAGCCTGAGGTGGCAACGCGGGAGCGGTACCCGGAACTCTTCGCGGGTACGTCTTTTCGGACCGGCTTCGGTCCTCTTTGAGTTTGTTATGGTTATTTTGGCGTCTTTCCCGCACCCTAGCTAGCGCAAATTTCAGGGACGAAACTTCCTTTGAGTTTGTTATATTGTTACCAACGCGCGGCTTCAGACGTTTTAAAGACGTCTGGGAGGTGTCCCAGACGTCTGACCAGACGTCTGGAACCCCTTCCAGATGTCTGGGATTCGGTTATTTTCGGCACGCGTGTTTCATCTGCGCGCCTGAGCGCGCAGACCTGCGAGCGTCTCTCTCTCTCTCTTTTTCCCTCTCCCTCCTGCGCCCTCTGTCCCGCTCTCTCTCTCCTCTTCGCGCGGCCTTAAAAGGCCACGCCCTCCCCCTCACTCCCGTCACCTCCGCCCCCTTTCCTCTTCTCCTTCCAGCCGGTGCGCGAGAGCGAGCGCGAGTGAGCGACGACAGCGACAGCCGCGGTGAGCATGGGAGGAGGTGCTACGCATGGGAAGAGGCGCTCGGCCGTGAGGGCGAGCTCGCCGGGGCTGCTAGGGCCGGCCGGCAGGGGAAGCAGCAGATGTGGGGTGACGTGGGAGGCTGCTGCAGCTCGAGCAGCAGGCGGTCGAGGCCCGGCACGGTCGTGCGTCGCGGGCGGAGGGCGAGTCGCGCTCTGATTCTGGAAATTTTTCCAGAATCAGACGTCTGGGCTTCCAGCCAGACGACGGGGACGACGTCTGGAGGACTGTACAAACGTCTGAAAGGTGAGTTATTTCCGTCTTCCTTCCTTTTCTTCGACTGACCGTACTGAGAGAGAGAGAGGAAATGGGTACGCGCAGATTCTGATTCGCCACCCAACACGAATCAAACGTCTGGTTGCAGTGCCAGACGACGGGAGCGACTTCCAGACGTCCGGGGTGACCATCGGACGTCTGGGAACTAGGCCAGATGCCCCCACAGGCTTCTGGACGTCTGAGAGACCACGCAGAGCAAGGTAACCCCTGATCCACTTTTTAAGACGTCTGGAATAAGTTCCAGACGTCTGATTTTGCACTGTTTCGTCGTTTTCGACCCGTTTAGGGCCCGTTCGGAGTCCGTTTTCCGCGTTTCGAGTTGCGTGCTTCTCTGAATTTAATCCTCTACCCATCTACAATAGTTATATACTGTTTTGAGAAATTCCTTGTGTTTGATCCTTGTGATAGGACCCCGTTTCGTTACAGTCTCGGGGTTTGCGGAGGCACGCGGGATTCCCGACCACGCCTCTAGTACGCCTGTTGTAACCGGTAGAGTGGCTTTTAAGTTTACTAGTATAATCTGTTAAATTATGGAACCATAAATAGAACCTAGGACATTGCATGAATCCTAGGAATGAGAAATATATTGAATGATAGATCCTAGGTGTTGCATGAATCCTAGGGCTGGAAAACTAGATTGTATGATAGATCCTAGGATATGGCAGGAATCCTAGGACGGGAAAACAAGTGGAATGTATGAATACTGCAGTCTTGGAAAATGTGGAAAGGAAATAATAGCTACCTGTAAATTGGTTTAACAGCTGCCTGTTATAAATAAATGAGCATGTCTGAGAATATGGGATGTATGGACGTGAAACTGGAAAGGTGAAACCTGAATGTGCTGAGTTAAAAGAACTGGAACCCTACGGGGAATTAGGAGTGGAACTCCTGGAAAGAGAAAGGAATGGAACCGAGAAAGAAAGACGTGGTAGTGTGCTGTCTCTTGGGTACGTAGTACCAAGGGAAGTACCTGTACCTGTTTAGTGTAGAGCGGAGCCAGTCGCCCCAAGGACCCGAGGTTAGGACTGGCCACTTTGTATCGACTTGCTGGCCCTCGTGTACGTAGTACCGAGGAGAGCTACTAGTGTAGGGAGGTACTAGCTACCCCACGGGCCCCGGAGTTCTGCTAGCCTCCTACACTGACTTGTTAGGCCCACTAGGCAAACCAGGGTAGTCGGGAGAGGGTGCGCGGACTGTGGAGGGGTAAGGCCCCTGTTTGGTTACTGTGGAGGGGTTGGACCCCTGTTACTGAGAGCGCTCTGCCCTGTACTGGTTCCGTGCTGTGCTTGGGCGCACCCGTTAACGGAAACGACTGACCGCGTGCCAGTGCGAGTTAGCTACCTGTGCGTTTATCATGTGTGTCGTAGTCACCGTTACGCCTGTCCGTGACCTTGGGGTTGTTGACTGAGAGTACGATCACCACGGGGGACTCTCCCGACCAAGAGAGCACCACGTGCTACTTCTACTGTTCGGAAAAGACTGCAACCAAGATCGTTCCCACGAGGAACATTCGAGATCAAGTGAAGGATCTGAGAAATAGATAAATTTTGAAACAATAGAAAGACGTAAATAAAGGAAGAAAGAAAATTAAAACAGCTACTGTACACTTTATTGTTTCTTTAGTTTAGCTGCCACTCTACTCAGTGTTTTGCTGACGTGTTACACTCGTTACCTTTCAGGACCAGGTGTTGAGCAGCCAGGGTCAGCGGCTGCAGAGGACGCTGGGCCGAGTAGGGTCCAGTAGAGTTACCACTGTTCTCTTGTACCTCTTTTTGGTTCCACTGTAGTGAGTAGTTCTTGTTTCCGCTGTACTTTTCTTACCTGCAGTTCATATTATGTTATGAATGTTGTTCTACTGTTGTGGTGGTATATACTGTAGTGGTTTCTTTCCTTACTGCTGTATTTTCTTACTGTTAGTCATATTTATGCTGAATGTGGTTTATTTTACTGCTCTTTTGATTACTTCCTCGTTGGACGACCAGGTCTTGGGATTAGTCGAGTCGGTCCGGTTCTCATGTCTCGTAGGGACTCGGGAATCGGGTCGTTACACGTAGGGTGGCTAGTTCCCTCCCAACACTAGTAGCTCGCCTCGGTACCACGTACACGAGGGCCAACAGGAGTCAATGTAGAGTGGCCAATCCTAACCCCGGGTCTCAACCCATGGGAGGCTAGCTCCGCTCTACACAAAAAGGGGACAGTTGCTCTCCTTAGTGCCACGTACTCAAGGGCCAACACACTTCCCATCTACATTCCAGGTTTTCGTCTATCCACAAGAGTTCTACTCCTAATTCCCCGTAGGGTTCATGCTCATGTTCACCTCATTTATTCCGATCCAGATTTCACCTTTCACAATTCATTTCTCATCCATATACAGGCAGCTCGTGTTTCCATAATTCAATACATGCAACTGGTGATTTCATAGGTAATTGTTCATTAAATATAGGCAGCTCATATTCTAACAGGCAACTCACAGTTATATTACAGGCAATTGCTAGCAGTTTATCTCAATATTGCATGCAAGTACATCATATAGCACAAACGGTTCATTCATTTTTCTACTCTAGGGTTCATGCCACATCCTAGGGTTCCATTAGGTTATTTCCACAAGCACATTCTTATGTAAATATTATTAACGGAATTAAACCACTTTACCAGGCAACATGGGAGTAATAGGGGCTTGAACTGCAGACCTAGGCATCTTTGCGAGCCCAAAACACGCAGTAGGCGAAAACCCTATACCATGGAATACATCACAAAAGGAGAGTTCAGAACAGTGTACAAAAGACTCTAGTATGTAGAGGAACTCGTGAGGAAAGTGCAGGTATTTCGTTTGCGTAAAACGAACCCCGATCGGACCCTAAACGGGTAAAAATGTGCCTACTGTTCAAAATTAGACGTCTGGGGTAATCCTAGACATCTTAAAAGGTGTCAGATCTTACCTTAAGTCCCTGCGGTATCCTCAGATGTCCAGACCTTCTCTGCGATAGTCTGAAGGCGGTTCCAGACGTCAGACAAGGCCTCCGGTTGTCTAGACGCACCTCCGAACGTTTGGTAATGTGTTTAGACGTCCAAAAGAACGTGGGAAAGCGTTCCACGCTCCTTCCCAAAGCTGTACCTACGTACAAAATCGCGGGCACGGTCAGCCAACAAATACCCCTGCGTTGCGATATGCATGGCGCAGGGAGATACGTACCTTGTGATAAATGTGCTTTCAGATGTCAGGCCTTAGCTCCAGACGTCTAAGTACCCCGCCAGTCGTCTCCAGACGTCTAATACTGGAAAACTTCAAGTACCAGGAACTCCTCACAACTCTCTCTGCTCGCTCCGCCTCGCACCGCAGCAACTCTAGCTGCTGCAGAGGGTCGGGAGGCCACCTCCCCGAGCCCTCTCCTCCTCCCACACGCGCCCACCGGTGGCTGTGCGAGCTCCGCCGAGCTTCCACCAAAGTTCCTCCGACCTTGGCCTCATCCTCCTCCCACGCTCTCCTCCTTCCTCCCTCTCGCTCTCCCTTGCTCGCCCCCTCTCGCCACTCTTGCACAAGCACTGAAGGTGGTGGTGGCTGGTGTGTGGAGTGGAGAGGAGATAGGAGGGGGGGGGGGGGGGGGGGGGGGGGGGGGGGGTTTATATAGGAGGTGTGGGGTTTGGGGAAGAATGAGGAATGGAGAGAGAAGAGGACGGTTCTGCGCGCCGCCCGCACGTAGAGCGCAGTATGCAGTACAAAAATTTCATTTTCAGACATCCGAGAACAGGTCCAGACGTCTGAACAGACGTCTGACTGAGACTCCTAACGTCTTAAAAGGCTAAAGGTGTGACGGGTCATTACACATAAGTGTATGTAACAGATTGGATGCATAAGCTCACTCCAAGTATATTGGGAATGACAATTCTGCATGTAATCGTAGGATCCTGATTAGACTCAAGGCAAGAAGAGAAGATGAAGCTCTGAGAAAAGTTTTGATCTTTGTTCTTGTCCTAATGATACAAGGAGATGTCAAGAATAATATTATCCAAGAAGAAATGACGACAGTCTAATGAGATGAGATCTCAGGATAATATTTTCCTCCATGTATGAAAGATGCACAAATATTCGAATACTTGAAGGGTAGTTGTGCTAAATTTTTCATGTAACCTAAAGCTTCATTATTGGAGTGATGAAACTAATAATGATTGTGACGATTTTCTACTTGATAGAGAAATCAACTTTAATGTAAGGATTTAAATTGCATTTGATTTATCATTTAATTACACCTAATATGGTTAGGTAAAGAATTCAAGGATTGGATTGCAAATAACTCATTTTTGTGTACTAGGTAAAAACATAACAAAGTTTGTTATAGGCTTATCCTGTAAATATCCAGCAAGATTAAATCCCACCCTTGGACGGAGATTCAAGAGTTACCATCAAATTAGGTTTAACCATGGAAACCCTATAAATATCTCCCATGTGCAACCCTAATAGCTTTGCAACTTCATTAATCCCAGAGCCATAGCCATCAGGAAAAGTTGAAGGGCAGACCCCATTGTAGCAAGTCGTCTAATTGCCCTATTGAATAACTTGCTCATAGTAGCAAGTTGATCGGTTACAAAACCAATCGACTAGCTACCACAGGGGACATACTTCATGAAGAGATTTGTGCTGCCCCTCCTCTCTAGTAGGTTAACCAATCTTCTTGATTAGTCGTCCATCTTGCTCTGTGGCAAGCCTTTCTGCTATTTTTAAAGGCGTGCACTCAAGGAGCGATGCGAGTGGTTGCTTTAGGACCACGAATCGTTTGTGGTTCTCGTATGTGATCGTCTCTCCACGACATGAAGGGTCTCATCTACCCATCGCAGAGAGAGAGGGTGCATGTGGGGTGCTACACCACACATAAAGGTATAACCTCTACACTCATAGGATCCTGGAACAGGAGAAAAATAGTTCTTGTCATGTTGTTCCAATTTGAAGTATTTTATTAATATCTTTGTTTCACAATTTGGTTTCGTCATTAATCCAATCTTGTAATTCCAAAAAAATTTAAAATACTTCTTCTCACACTTCTGCAATGTTCTGAGTTGATATAATTGAATCCTCCACCAATTACTTACGAAGTACCTGGAGACCCCACTTCATGGCAGCGTAATGACATGGCCGTTGGTGACGCTTGCAGACAAGGTGATGGAGAAGATCTCGACTTGGAGTATAAAGACCTCGTCTAGGATTGGTCATGCGCAACTATTGAGATGGGTGGTAAAGAGACTACTTCAGTTCTAAACAACCACTTCTATTATTATCCTAAGAACAATATCGTGGTGAGTTATGCAAATGGAGGCATGCTATTTCGGGGGGGGGCGGGGGGGGAGTAAATCACACATGATGAGATGGCAAAAGATTTAATTTCCAATGGAGGAGGGAGGATTTGGGTTGAAGGACCTGATCGATATGGAGAGGTATGTGGCATGTTCAAGGCTACGATGACTGATGGAGGAGGATGAGGGTCAGGGAAATCTAGGCGTCGTAGATGAGGCGTTGCTACATTGTCCACGACGTCCTACGAGCAAGGACGTGTAAGACAAACTCAAAAGGTTGGTTGAATATCCTTAAGCACCAAGAATTCATTAGGTAACATTTCACTAGTGTTGGAAAGGATGGGACCATATCATGACTTTGGTCGCACATGACAAAAGAGCTATGAGACAAGGTTCGCTACAGGCAATAGCTGGTGGAAGCCTATGAGTTCATATGGGCCAAGGGGTATTCTAAGTGGTTAGGTACCTCTTTATTCGTTTTACGCAACCAACTACACACTTGGAAAAGGATTCACTCCTAGGGAATAGAGGGACCATCCAAGTGTTTCCTTTGCCTGGAGGAAAAAGAGTCCACTGATCACATCTTCTTCATGTGCGAGTTTGAGCAACAAGGTCTGGTCTAGCTAGGTCTTTGCACTCTGTGGGGCTAGAAGGAATTTACGTGCATAGCATTGTTTAATTGATTGAGAAGGTACTTACCTTGCGAGGGTGGAAGACGCAAGCGAACAAGATGATTTGCTGCCCAATCTAATTTATATAGAAGGAACATAACATAAGCTTGCACCTTGAGAAGGAAGATTCGCCTCATGATGTTTGTTTTATAATTTTAGAATTGACGTCAATTTGAGAAAGTGTGGAATCTATTCTCTTGTGATGTACATGAGTGCACCTATACACCTTATGTTGTACCTATGGTAATCACTTGAGTAAAATTTTACCTTTTTAACTTTAAAAAATGGTGCTTTATTTAATGATGCGATAGCAGATGCTTTGTGAAATCGAGATTACTTAGTGCTAGTTAGCTGTTCCGAGTATAGATTAAGCTATCGATCTCGAGATTTGTGCCTTCATACCAAACTGGAGAGCTAGCTAAGAGTGGCGAATCTATGGCCGCATAACATCAGATCGACCATGGGATACTGTTAGTGGTTGCAACATGAAAGGCTCGCTTGTGGTCCATTTTATGTTATGTGAGTTGGTGGTGGGCCTCCGAGGCATTCTTCGTCTTTTCATGGGAAGAGAAAAGGAATGCCCAATGGGTCGTTGATCTCAATTCTTTGGTTTTTGTTGAAAGGAGAGATGTCATCGCACTTTTAATAATAAGACTCTTACATAAATACCTGTGTAACATCTTGTAATGGCATTCATATCCTTACCTTTCTTATATTTACGTAATACCCTTAATTAAAATTATCCCTCCATCAAGTTTTACGTTAAATTTAACGAATAAAATGTTAATATATTTTGCTGAAGAGGTCTCGATGCTTCTTCCTTGTTTTTCTTCCAATACTCTCCAAATAAATAATTTTTGATGCCACCGATCAAGGTGGAGTCAAGAAGGGACAAGCTGGGTGACCCGCTCCGCAAGGAAAAAAAGTATCCAAGATCTTTTGGGTTTGGATCAGTCGTATCCAACTGATTGGGTCCCCCCCTCATCAGATCTTCCTCCTTCCTCCTTTGGTCCATACTACTTTGACGATCGGGTCACTTGTTGACAGGCACAGTCACTCGCCGCTCGTCGCATGCTGTTCGAAGTTGTTGTTCGTTGCTCAAAGTTTTTGCTCACTGTTCGAGGTCTCTCGTCATCGATTGAGGGTTCGTTGTCGTCGATTGTCGCAGCGGTGGTGGTGGTGCGCTCGTTGGATCTTTGCTCCTTCTGACTCCTCTTGGTGCGATGTGGCGGCTCCGACGATGGGGGATTGCTCGATGTAGCATTGGCCGGTCGGATGGGGGTCAAGGCGTGGAGTGTGGTGACTTTGGTTGGTGTTGCTGTGACCTTGAGTTGGTGCGCGATGTTCAAGGTGTGAATGGCGGTGTTTTGTGGTTGTTGTTTGTTATGTGGGTTGTTCTTTAGTTGTTTAAGCAGTGTGGATTTCTTTTTCTTTTTTTAGTGGTGTTGTTTATTGGAAATCACGTGTAACCCAGTGTATATCCCATCAAATTTCCTTGACGTGGGTTAGGAGTTGCCTGTAAGTGCTTTGTCAGTTCTACGAACATGGAATCGACCTTTTTCGAGAAATCGTCCGATTCTCAATCTCGAGACGTTTCTTTTTCTTTATCTTTTATTTCTTATCTTATCTTATATTTTGACATTCCTCTATTTTACCAGATGTTTTTCTTCCTTCTTTAACTTCTACCTTTACCTCACATTTCTTGCATCAAACTCTTCCCCTTCTTTTTAATAGAAGTTAATTTTGAAAAAAAAAAAAAAAAGACGGCCTCCCCTTAGCTTTTAAGCTTTTTAAAAAAATATGTACCAATTAGTTTTTCTCATGATCCCGGTGAATGGCATTTGATCCTTTTGAGCTTGCAAAAGACCGAAAAAAAACGAAGTGTGCTGTCACACGAAAATCGGGACTGTCACCATGGTTAAGTCCGAAGCTCGTAAGCTAATCACAACGGCCTTGGACGGTTGGTCCCACAGCACGTTGGTTAACCAAACCTACCAAGCGAGCAAACATGGCTAACATGGATATATAACATGGACGGTTGGTCGTTAACCTACTGCATGTTATGTGTATATATATATAAAATGGATCATTGTACATCCCCCCTGCTTAATTTCCAGGTGTATGTCCTTTAATTCAGAAAGCATAACCAAACCTCACAAGAAATTACAATTATAACATCATAATTAATTAAGAGAACAAATATACTCAAAACCATATATATATATATACCATCCGTCATACTGATCAAACTTCAATTACAATATGTGCCTAAGCACAACGCAAAATGCACAACGCAAACCTAATTAACAACACAACTCAAACCTAATTAACAACGTGCAAATTAATCCTTAATTAGCACGTGCATCTTTGTACACAAAGGTCAAAAAACCAAAGATACGACGATCGATCGCCTCTGTGTACAGGGTTCTGCTCTCCGTCGAGAGGCCATTGGTTCGGCAAAACACCAGGTCGTGCGTCGGGAAATTAATCGAAAATCCGACCCCTCTCCTTACTAAAACCAGCACTTTTCTAGTACTTTAACACCTAATTAATCTTTTCGATTCCAGCTTTATCCGATGCCTCCACCTAATTAGTTAAGCACCTCACTCAGCTTATACTTATTAATTAATTAGCTCAACGGGTCTCCGCCGCCAGCCGGAACACGACCACCTGGCTCGGCGGCTGGAACCCGATGGTATGGCACGCCACATTGCCCTTCGCCACCCTCACCAGCTCCACCGCGGACGAGAGGACGAGGTTGGTGGTGCGCCTGTAGGGCCCGAGCCACTTGGCCCGCATGTAGTTCCGCTTGCGCCATGGTGGCACGTGGAGGCCCCTCGATTTCAGCGACCGCTTGGCAGCGTCGGCCATGACCGTCACCGTGCGCTTCAGCTCCTCCGCCGTCCCCACGTAGACATCCGGCAGCTCCCCAACCGCCCTCTCGTACTCTGCCGTTGGCCGCGCGATCTCGAACTCGGCAGCAAAGTTCACGTCCACTATGTACCTAAAGCATTTATAAACAAAAAAAAAAAAAAGTTGAACACAAATATATATACATCCACATTAATGTCGGTGATTTAATTATTTAACAGATGTTAATTGCAGTTACTCCTAACATGAAGGCATCTCTTGGTTAATTGGGAGAAATATATATATATATATATCGAAGAGAGTGCTAGTTCCCATCATCTGAGATGTATTTGAATATTTGCAATAATTTTTCTAGATGGAAAATGATTGAGAAATTTTACATTAAGATTTGATTAGATTAAATCAAAGGAATGGTACTTGATTCTCAAAGCAAGGGAGATTACTTAATAATCACCCTTCTAATCAAACAGATAGCCGACATATATATATATATATATATATATATATATTGTAGTGCCGCGCGACATGAGCAGTTGCACGCCTAAGTAACCAATCCATGTACTTACTTACGTTACATTATATTGCCTTTACTAAAAGGAAGCACGAACTGAAGGTGCTTGTGCGGATAATAATTACATGCTCTAAATTCTATCCCAAATCCTACCTCTCAACCAGAATCGCTGGATAGCGAAAAAGGCAAAGTACCTAGATTAGATTTGGAGCCCACTCATAGGATTTATTCCTGTCATGGAAAAAGGGAGGATATATAATATGATTTGAGGTGAAATAGGATTATGGGAGTACATGAGCGTCTCCCTCCTGTCTGGTAATATACGTAGCACAGGGGGATTATGATTTCCATTCAAATCACAATTAAGCATGCAACTCTCCCAGTCTCATCTTTAAGGCCATATTAGCTACCGAAGCTTACTAAAATAGGTGAGAGATGTACAAGAGGTACGTAACTAATTAAAAGTAGTTGTACTTCATGGACGATTCTGTCTGAATAAACTTGACATATCATTATAGGATTTAAAAAGAAAATTTCAAAGATTAAATTCAAATGTTTTCTTCGGATGGAGAAGGTAAATATATGGGACATGTGATATGATCCATGACCTCTTAGGTACTGTTTGTTTTATGAAATAAATTTTGTATTTAATGAAATTAAGATATAAGTAAAGGATAAATTGATTTTGATAGTTGAGGGAGATATATATTAAATTATTAGATAAATAAAGATGTTTGAGGAGGGATAAGCAGGGATAACACCTCACGAGAGGGGATAAATCTATCCCACCTCCCCTAAAATAAATTTATCTCAGATTTTCCACCCATAACTTTATCATGAGATAAAGCTCATCAAATAAAAGATAAATGATTATATTATACAAAACAAATAGTGCTGCAGCTGACCCCTTGATGGTAAAGATTAAATTCAAACTTTGTCCGCACGTAAGAGAACAATCTTCATATTTGTCTTTAAGCTGATGCCATTCGCATATCGATGATTTCTGGGAAACGCATGAAATATTAAACCTATTAATTAAAGAGATGGCTAAAGAGATGCCAAACGACAGGGAATTAGAATTGCGAAAATAAAGCACATACTTATAATTTCGAATAATTTTACCTTCTTCCTCCTCGAGCCGGTAACCTCACCACGTCGATGTACTCGTAGCTCCCGGGGGTGATCCCCTTCCCGCTCCCCCACCTCGCCTTGCACACGCCCGCGTCATACCCCGCCTCCTTCAAGAATCCCATCACCGCCCTTAGGAGCACCGCTCTGCCCTCCTCCCTCCTCAGGGCCGCAAACCTCTCCACGGCTCTGGTCACCTCCCTCGTCAGCGCCCGCCCGTACCGGTCACCCGGCGGTAACCTCACCGCGTCACGCAGCATGTCCGCGGCAGGTATGGCCGTTGGAGGATCCAAACCGTCGGAGTTGTCTCCCGCGTCATCGAGGAAGTCGTCGTCGTCGCCGTCGTCGGGGAAGAAGAAACCATTGCTGAGGAGGGAGGAGAAGGAGGGGTCGGCGGCGTCGTGGTCGCTGCCGCTTGTGTAGTCGTAGTCGAAGCGGCGGAAATCGCCAAGGAGGAAGCGACGCCGCGGCGCCGCGCGGTCGCCGGGGCCGGCCATGGTGGCAATGATTGGGTACTTCGGATCACCGGAAGCTCACTTAGCACTCTATATATAGGTGTGCGTGATGGACAGAGAGCTGAGGATGGTAAGGGCCTGTGTCGACATCATGGGAAACCATGAATATACTCGGAATTCTTGTACTCCGGTCCTTAGAAAATACGACAACATTGCGAAATGGAAAACTTACGTAGTTGTCCTTGAAATTAAAGTTGTATGGTGTAATTTTTCACGAAAATGGCGCCTATGTGCCCTTGTTTACTTCGTTTGTGGAGCTTTATTGTTCGCGCCATTATCGTTCCGGAAGATAAAAGAACTAAATCTAAATGTTGCCGTGAACGATTCTTGAGGAAATTAAAAGAGAAAAATCAGGGAAGGCGAATACCTGATGATACTAAAAGAGAACTCTACTATACATGACCTAATGACTGTGTGGATGCATGAAGGATCTTTCAAGGACCATGTGTGATTCTTTTTTTTCATGAGTCCGAAGAAAAATGAAAGTCAATAAATATTCTCGACAACGTGCATGGACATATTCTTGACTACATTCCCATGGGTCTATAATGAAAAACATTTTATATACATTACAATGTATGCAGAAGTGTACACGGATGATTTTATACTTATTAAAAAGAAAATTTTATATCTTGATGATGTTATGTATATCCAAATAATGTCATGTAACGTATAATTGATATTCAAATTTGTGTATATATTAATATAATCCTATCATTATCCGTACATAACATATTCGATTCACACCAAAAGCTTGTTATTTCATTGATTTTACTTGCAACTAACTCACTGGAGATTCGCCAGCCCAGAGATTGGTGATGTAATGTGTTATATAGAGTTGCATCCAAAGCCACAAGGGTTTTATCCAAAGAAATATAAAAGAAAATAAATATTTATAAATATGTATATACATGAGAGTTAAAAATATGGAGGTGATAGGTATGTAAATTACATACAGGTATAATAATATCTTTCACTATAAATAATATTATAAAATTAAAATTTTAATATTAAGATCACTCTATATAAATATATTATATATAAAATTTAAAATCAATTCAATATTTTTAACACATACATCAAAAGAGATTTATTTTTTATAACCTAAGTTTCACAAAATTCAACTTAAAATTTAATTAATAACATATTTATATAAAATAATTTCAATTCCTAAATTTTTGATATAAAATATTAGTTACAGTAAAAAATATTACCCCCATTTAGTTATAACTCACGTATAAGTCACTGATACAATCTCTTTTATATATATATATATATATATATATATATATATATATATATTAACGAGATGAGGTCCCATTGACACGTACATGGCTAGGAGCAAACGTAGCCAAAGTCATTTCCTTCTGCATAACACGATGATGTCTACGACCGTACGTGCCTATGTACTTCCGTGTAACTTCAAAAGATTTGTGTACTACTTTCGATTCCCAAAAAGCAAAATGGGGAAGCTATTTCAATATACCCAACTTTTTGATGGTAATAAATAGCTGAAAAGCGGAAAAAAAATTATCTCATGACCCATGCAAAGAGACAATATTGGGCAACAGCTTTGAGTTGCGGAATATGGAATTTGCAAAGGTATATTCCTGGAAGACGCAGAGCATAATCGAATATCCAGAGCATGCATACTCAATCAACCCTCTTTACAAAGGTACGTAGCTATCTTAACTCAATTCGAATGTTTCTCGCTATTTAAAAGTCAAAATTTGTAGCTATCCTGATTCAATTCGAATGTTTCTTGTTATTTAAAAGTCGAAGTTTGGAGCATAATTTCAGACACTACGATCAATTTCAAGGAAGATATTAATAATAATTTTGGAGAAAATTATGTTAAAAATACATTATATGTGGGATTTGAGTGCACAAGGTCATGTAATTTATCCATAAGGGTATACATACGTACATCGTAGAAAGGGTTACTATCATTCTTTTTTATCACAAAGGGATTGATAAAATGGTAAAATCTCATTGATATACGTAGAGGTTACAGGATTAAATTTCACATTTATCGTATTTATTTTCCTACGAGAAAAAGATAAAAAATAGCTAGGAAAATCTATCATACGTACCTTGCTCCACTTAGAAGTGCATTCGAGTGACGATAAAATTGTCAAAATCTGAGCAGGATAGGGATCGCATTTCAGAACCTATCTTAAAATTAACTTGTATAAAGCGGTATATATCAGCCAATTAAGCTTACCTTTCCAAGAGCACGTTTGATTATCATGCGAGATATACTTAGATTCCCAAACGCAATGGGCCTCTCCAACTTCGTAAAATACGAACACTTAAACAGAATCAACGTCATGTCTTTGCGTGCTCAGCCACATATGCATACATCACTGTGGGACTAAATATATTAAAAAGAGAGGATGGGAAGGGATATGCGGATATGCCCACGTCTTAGAAAGGAAGCCTCCATCCACTGACCTCCGGAACTGCGTACGAAAACGCCGGCTCGAGAAGGGATATCCCTTGGGCTCTGCGGCGTGTAGAGGACTCCCCGTCTCGCCTTATGTACCTCGTACGAAGACGCCGGCGAAGGACGGGAACAAGTCCGAGTTCATTCCACCCGTGTTGCGGAAGACGTCCAGGTTCAATGTAGCGGAGTTTGCCCCCACTCCTTCCTCTCGAGTTCGATGGACAACGCATCCAAAGATAGCGCCGAAATGTACCTTTTCGTTGGAGGGAAATAATTACGGGATTTGGTGGAAATGGCAATAGTGTTTGTCCCTTTATTTCTTAATTTCGGAAAAAATAACCATGAAGGTGTATAGCGTAAATATATCATTTCATTGGCCCCCAAGCTAACAACCATTAGCTTGAGTGTGCCACGTTGAATTAAAATTGGGGTGTGGACCACGTTCGATTAAAGTTGAGGCTGTTGCCCTCCCAGCCAACGTGTCTCAGGGAGCGTCCTGTTTTTTCCTCTCTATCCATGGAGAGTGCTTATCCATGATATCTTTTTGTCGCGCCTTGGGGAATCGGATATGCCAAATATGATAACTTTCTTTTCTGCCGTCTACCATATCTATATCGTTATCATCTTCCTTGCTTTGGTTTTTTCTTTCCTATTCAGATGTCAAGGTACCTGTTAAGCAGCTTTTTTTCCTCGCGTTTGCATCAAAGGAACGATAAATTGATGTGATTGGTATTTGTTTATTGGACGTGGGAGTAGAATACGGAGCAAGCATTTGTGGGAGGGGGGAGGTGCAAGAAAGAGATGTACGTTCATTGTTCTTTTCCCATATAATAAGTCATCGGTTCGCAAGATATTGCCCACCAGAGCATCATACCTACGTGTCATGGTGCTCGTGCTAAATGGGTGGCGATATTCGTGCGGATTTGACTGTTACCAACCAGGTCTATCTCAACAAAGAATTGCATTTCTTGCTCATATGGAAGATACTTTGCGATGCGCTTCCTCTGGGTCACGTGGTGGGGAGGTGATTGGGTGGGGATGGTGTCTGCCCCTTGTCCTTAAATTTTTACCTACCTTTTTGCTAGAGATGTATGGTTTGGGTTTAGCATTCATGTCACTGGCAGAAATTCACATCCGATTCAGCTCATCAAAGAGGGATTGAAAATGACTCTCTATTTTATATATGTGGCAATTATGCTTAGTGTACTTTTTATCGAATTTGGTGGATTAGATGTGACATCAAATATGGAAGATCAACACCGAACCCACTTCAAACTTTCGTACGGGTGAAGTCTCTTGCCTTTTCCTCTAATATGAAGAATAAGCTCTATACCACCAATGGGCACCTCCTCCCCTAATGCACCAATCTCCCTACCTGAAGTTGCTACCCATATACAGGTTGGTGCTGCATACAAGAATGGACGTGTTGTCTTAGGAATTGTTGCTTTTCTCTCTGATGGACATTTATTTGCTACAAAGGGTCTCCCCATGCTTGCAGATGATGCACCTTTGGCTGAATGCCTTGCCACTGAACAGGGACTCCAATGGGCAACTTTTTTTGATTGCTACCAGATCCAGCTACTTAGTGATTGCAAAGTTCTTGTCTCTATGATTTCTAGGCAAATCACCCCCTTTTGGCGTCTAAGGAGTCTCATTTCCTGCTATCCAGGCACTCTCTCCAAGCTGGAAGATATGTTCCCTATGCTCTTAGAAGATATGTTTCCTTTACTCACTCCCTAGCTTCTGAATGTTCTCGACAGGGGAGTTTTTGGAGATTGGTTCGGGGTGAGGAGGAGGGGGCTAGGAGAGGGTAAGGGAGTGAAAAAAATAAGAATCAAGAGTATAAAATAATTCCTTATTTTTAAGTTTACCAATGTTAAGTTTAATGGAGCCAACTAACGGGATAACAATTATGAAAGTGACGTCATCTTTTAAATGTCATAAAAAAGTAATCTATTGGAAAGTTGATGATAAGAAAATAATTTTTAATATTTCTAATGGCATCCATGCAAACATCCTAAAGTTTTTTTCTTGTGAAAAAAGGAAAATTGATTATTGAGGGTTTGATAATACATCAACCATGGAGTTTTCTTTGAGAAATTTAGAATGGAGGTTTTTTCTCCACAAAAGTTGCCCTTGATTAATTTGCCTTTAGGGAAAAAGGTGACTTTCCAATAATTAGTGCTTATAATATACCTTAAATACATAAGAAAAAAAAAAAAGTAAGTTTAACACTTGACCAAAGGACATGCCTAACATATTTTCTTTTGAAAAAGACATGTATAACATATTTGGTATTTATATATGTCATATTTTTTATCGAAAATAAGAAAAAAAAAGAAAGAGATATTCTTAAACCTACGCATAATGGAACCTGAAACCAAGGGAGATAAAATGCAAAGTTATGATTAAAATAAAGAATTATCTTATACGTACTAATGCAATGAAATTTAAAAGCTAAGGCAAATGGTTGCCCCTCTCAGTCCCCGGTTTCACCACTGATTGCATTAAGAGAGTGCAATTTTCAATCTACGAACTTGCTATCACCGTTGAGAAAAGAATCTTGAAATATTTGTTGGTTTCCGAAGTTTAATTATATTAATTAGGATGTGATTGGTATATAATAATGTAAAGAATTTACATTGAAATTATCAAGAATTGGTAATATTTTTATATTGAAAGTGGATAAATTTTTTAGTGAGTATAAAAGGTTTCTGTTTTACGTAGCTTATGTAATAAAGGATGAGAAGTGAAGTTAGGGATCATGTACGAGTACGCGAATGCCTCACCTTTGCTCGACCCAGGTCGAGATGTGTTCAGACAAAAATCAATTTGAAACTTTAACTCTTTTACTATAAGTTTTTTAATCTCATCAATTTGTCATTGATTGATCGATCAAAATATTCAATTAGTTGATCAATTATTTTAATGGATCAATTGACTTGATTGATTAATGAGACTAAATTGATAAATTTTCACAAATGTGAATTTCCATAAATTTCAATCCATTGACTCTATATAAAGGTCACAAAGGGGGAAACTCTCCACTCTGTGTTCCTCTCTCTCCTTATCTCTCTTTCTCTTGGTGCATTCATTCGACGTAAGATTGGTAGATTAATCTCCGATTAAATATGTCAATCTTGCGCAACGTGTTTGAGAGCAATCCACGAGAGATGATTAATTAATCAACCAATCAAATTGGTTGATCAACTTGGAATTTGGTCGATCAACCAAATTGATGGATCAAATTGCCTCGAGTTTTGTTCTCCTAAGGTCATTTCGAAGACGTCCAAGTTTGGAATGCGTTGAGCCTTGGTGGTGGATCATTGTATCCTAAGAGAAGTTCACCCGGTTCCCGGATCCCTACAAGATCCGAGACCAACTCACCTCGACTAATCCGAAGACCTGGTTGTCCAACAAGAAATAACCAAAAAATAGGAAAGTAAACCACATTCACATATGCAATATAACTAAGCAGTAAAAACGTACAAGCAGTAAAGGGAAGTAAAAACTGTTATTCTAATACATACCACCACAGCAACAGAAACAATGGAAACGAAAGCAATAGTAACAACAATAGTAGCTAAAAGTCTGAAACTCACTACAACAAAAAAAGTGGTACAACAAAGAGTGCAGAAAAACTACGGCTGAACTCGACTGGGCCCAACACCCTCCGCAGCCGGAAGCTCGGGCTACTCAACTCCTAGACCTGAAGAGTGTTATAAAAAAGACAAAGTCAGCGAACGTTGAGTAGAGTGGTATCTATACTATCTAAAGCAGTAAAAGTAACAGGCTTAATTCTCTTTTCTAGTTATTTTATTTTACATGCATTTCATTTTCACCCCTTTTCCTTAAACTTTCAGATTTTCTTGATCTTGCATGTTCCTCGTGGGAACGATCTTGATTGCAGTCTTTTCCGAAGAGTAGAAGGTACACGTGGTGCTCTCTTAGCCAGGAGAGCCCCCCTGTGGTAGTCCTACACTCAGTAAACCACCCCGAGGTCACTGTCAAGATGTAGTGATGACTACGACACGCGTGATAAGCGCACGGGTAGCTACCACGCACTGACACGCGATCAGTCGTTTCCACTAGCGGGTAAACCCAGAGTACAGCACGGAACAGTAGAGGACCTAGCCCTCTCAGAAATAGGGGTCTAGCCCCTCAGAACCTACAGGGGTCTCGCCACTCCACAGTCTGCGTACTCTCGTCTGACTACCCCGGTTTGCCCAGAGGGCCTAATGAAGTCGTCGGTGACGACCGGTTTTGGTTTTGTTATAACGTTGTAGTAAAGCCGGTTATTACCAACATTCCAAATATAAATTTTTTTACTCGGAAAATAAAAGAGTTCCCGAGGTCGAACTCAGGGAGCAAGTCGTATTCTAGAGATATACATGTTTCTTTTACAAAATAAAGAAAGAGAGAGGGAAAGAATTTGTTGTTCTTTTCGTTTTCTCCTCGTGATGTTCTTCTTTCTTTCTTTTCTTCAGATCTCCTTCTTTGTTCTGCAGAGGTGATGCTCCTCCTTCTTTCTTCAGATCTCCTTCTTCTTCGTCCTTGGTTTCTGTCTTGGTCTCTCTTCTTCTTTTTCTGCAATTGTGGTGACCCTTTCTCTTTTCCCTTTTCTTCCTTATGGCTGCAGAGCTTCTACCTTCAGCTACTAAGTCTTCCTTTCTTCTTCTTCTGCTTTGGCCGTTGCTCTTCTTTTCTTTCTTTCTTCAGCCTGCCTTCTTTCCTGCTCTGGCTGCTGACCTTCCGTCGTCTGACCCGGTGCTTCGACGACTTAACTATGCATTTGCTACAGTGCAGCTCCTTCTTCTTCCGCGGGTCTTCTTCTTCGCCTGCGCCTGCACACTTCAGAGTTTTTCGTCAGAGGCAAAACCTATTCTACCCTCCCCCCCCCCCCGCATCTCTCTTTCTCTCTGAAACCACTCTTGGGAAAGCTCTCCCAGAGCTACCGGGTAACCGGGTTCGGATCAGGCCCGGGTCCAGGCCCACCGGCGTGCGTGGTGGGCGAGGAGTGCAGGTCAGTCGAGTCGGGTCGGGTCAGGTCCGCGGGGCGTGAGCGCGGACGAGACCGGGTAACCGGGCGGGTGTAAGGGGACCTCACCCCGTGTGCTGAGGCAGTAAGCCTTCAGCACTTTTGCATCTTATGTCGCTGCGGCTCTTCAGGCGTTTCCGAGGTGGGACTAAACGGCCCACCTCAATTGCGCGCCCGCAGCGGGGAATTCAGCAGGAGATGGCGACGTCACGCGGAGCTTTCTTCCTCAGCTGCGAACCTGGTGTTTTGCCAAAACTCCTCGCAAGGCCTGGGAGTGAATCTGGGCTTAGCGCTGAGCGTGGCGTGCCTGTAGCTGCAGGCGGAAGCAGTTCCTCCTGCACGGCAATGGCGGCGGAGGTCGGGTGGCCTGTCCACAAGAAAACGGCCTCTCGGCCTAATCAGAGAGTGCCAGGAGCTTCGCCAGGGTGCGGCGAAGCTCGTGTGGGTGGTGGCGAGGCGCGGGGCGGTGTGCGAGGGCTGCCCTAGGTCGGACTGTGGGTCTGTTCGGTGGGGTTGCAGAGGGTGATGTGGGGGAAGTGGCAGGGCGGAGGTTGATCAGGGTGAGGAGGCGGAGGTCCTGCGGTGGTCGGCAAGCCGTGTGGGTCGCTGAGGTGATGGGAGCGGCTCGCCGGAGGGTGGTCGGAGACGAAGGGGGTGAAGGTGGTCAGGGTCGGTCGAGGGCTTAAGTGAATAAATTGAAAGCGGGGAAAGAAAGAGGGGGAGATGGGGAGGAGTTCTAACCTAGCTACGGAGACGAAAGGGGCCGGGGCAGGGCGACAGTCGTATCGACTGTCGCCGGAGAAGAAGATGCCCAGGGGAAGGGGCGGCGGCGAGCAGATGGCTGGAGAGGCGCCAGCTGGGTACGGCGTGGCGCAGGAAGAGCAGGGGAGGAGGTCTCTGCTGCTGGTATTGCGGCAGAGCGAAGAGGAGGAGGAGGAGGAACCGCCGGAGCTGGTGGGCGTCTGCCGGAGGGAGAGGAGAAGAAAGTTGGGGGTTTTCTCCGTCAGACCCGAGCTGCCCTGGTCGGTGGAGCAGCGGGGGGTATTTATAGGGATCAAACAGGGAGGAAGGCGGAGGGAGACGACGTGTCTCCCTCGCCGGAGGATGGTCGGAAACAAGAACCCATACCGTCCGTGCGTTCGCACGGCCGGTATGGTGGGCTACAACGACCAGGGGGGTGTCCCTGCGACGGCTGACGACGCAGGGCACCCCCGGTTTACTTGCCAGGTCCCCCACCTCACCCTGCGCGGCGCCATGCTCCGCGCAAGGTCGCCGGAGCATGGTGCTGGCAGGTTTTGCAGGAGGGACCTGATTGCAAAGAACGAAGGAGAGTTAGGGGCCAAAATGCGAGGGTTCAAAAGTTGAGGGCCAAAGAGTAAATATATGAGGACCAAAGTGTAAAGTCGGTCAAGGAGGTTTCTTCTTAGGCTCAAGTTTTTATACATGACTAATTAGGACCCAAGGAATCTGATGGTGAATTTAATTTTCATATTAAACCTTGTTTGACCGGTCAATTTGCGCAAAAACCCAAATTAAGTTATTAATTGGGCATGGTTCTCAATGTAGGTCAAAATGGGTTCTAAAGGCCAAATTGAAGGTTCTAAACCCTAGAGATTATTTTTCTATGAATTTTAGAGGGTTTATTCTATTTTTACTTTGCCTCGAACCTTGTGAATTGAAGTGGGTTGTTTTAGGGTTACAGATTTATCATTTAGTTTCTTGGAATTGCTGTAGCCCTTGCTAGATCATTTCATCCCACTTTTATTCTTATTAAGCTGCTTTGACCTATGTTTGGGCCCTGAATTACCCTGTATGCAGATTATACTGGTGAAATTGCATTTTTACCCCTTATGACTTGTTTTCTCCTTAAACTCAGAATTCTCTGAGTTAAGCCTTTCCTTGAGTTATGTAGGAGCTTTTATCCTTTGTATTGGGTCAAAATGAGCTAGTTATGGCTCATGATGAGGTTCTCATCATACCCCCATGCCTAGCTTTTGCTAGTCCCTTAGCAAAAACTTAAGGTTTCAACCCTTGTTTTAGACCATGAAGTTTTTAATGGTTTTAGATAAGTGCCTTTTTTATTTGAGCATAGATTAGGTTAGAATGCTGACCATAGGCCTAAAAGGTACTCTAGTACCAATCAAGATCCAAATCTGTCTAGCCTTAGCCTCAGTCTTTTAGCAAAGGTTTTTAAGGCCCACAAGAACTAACCTAAGGTTTATTGGACTTCGTGGTTAAAGCACCCGTGCTTGAAATGATTTTAGCCCTGGCTCAGTTCGCAGTGCGCTTTGTAAGAGAGATAGAAAGTTTTTCTGTTTGGAGAGTTTTCTCTCTCTTTTTTCTTTTTAGTTCTAGCCTAGGATTGGCTTTTCAACACGGTCTGTATCAGATTCCTTGCTCCCATCATCAATCCTCAAGGGTTCCTGGCGATCGATGCTTCGAGATAGCACCGCCCATGGCAACCCCCGGAACCCTGGCTATTGAGATTTCGAGATAATCCCATCCATGGTATTCCGTGGCCGAATCCAGACCCTGGCAATTGACATTTCGAGATAATGCCATCCATGGAATCTGAACCAGCAGAGTGCTTACATGCCCCCAGTAGGATATGTAAATATCCTAAGAGACAAGCACCGAGGAGATGATATTTTGTTACGCATCTTCGAGGGGATTTCCCGCCTCTCCGCGCTGGGAACTCGTCCAAATCAACTTGTGTTGATCGGCCGCTCCTATTCTAGGTGTTCTTTTCAGAATTTTGCGACGCTTCTGCGTGATTCTGATTTTTACGCTTACTGAACCAGGCTGTGTGTGAGATTAGGGTGCTTAGGTTACTGAGTCCCGTAAACCAAAAATTAGTTAACGAGGCCGAATACTCCCTAAGCCTTAGACCTAATACTTCAGCTTTTCATTTTCCTCAACCTCTTGAGGAGTGTCCAGATCTTAATGGGTACTAAGAGTCTATTCAAGAATGCCTAAGGTTTGCATTCTTATTGTGCACTTTTCTTGAATGAGGTCTAGAACTTAGGTTAATTCCTTAGTTCCTTACTAATGACTATCACTTTTTCTCATAATTTTGTGCTCCTTTTTCATTTTGTTTCTTTTCTCCTTCACAAAATTTTCTTCTCCTCTTTTCCTCTTATTCTTTTTCGAAAATTTTTTTAATTTTTATGGTGTTTTTGGCATATGTGAATTTTTTGTTTGAAACCTTTTCTTACAAGTTTTTGTACTTTCCTACCCCCCCATGCCTAAGATTTGCAATGTCCTCATTGTAACCTAGGGGTTTTTATTCAACTAAGTTCATACATTAGGATAGCTGTTTTGATGAGTAACTGGGTCGGGGTGACTGTTGCGGACGATTTCTAATCTCAGATGCAAGCACCTGAGGTGGAGTCGGCTGTCCTAAAGTGTGAACTTTAAGTGCAAAAAAGGTGTCAGAAAAAGTTTCAGGTTTTCAAAGAGAATGACGGGCTGCCTCCCGTTGAGCGCTAAATTTGATGCCTTCAGCCAAGCGGGAAATGCGATGGAGAGGGGATGGTCAAATCAGCTAAGTTTTGTAATACAAGCACCTTGATTAAGAGCCTGGTTGGTCCAACCAGGTGCTTGTTCAGATCAACAGGCTGATGATGCAGCCCAAACCCAATCAATCTGGTGGGTTGATAGATGTGGATAAAAAGGTGTGGAACCCACCATAAACTATGAAGCTCAGATAGATGTGGAAGTGTAAACGCAGGGTTTGGCTGAGTCGAATCAGCCTGGTCAAAGTAGGGACCCGTAGAATAATCAATGAATGACGCGGAAACCCTACAGGGGTGATCAGAGAATGATAGAGCATGGTATGTAGTCTGATCAATGTTCGAAACCCGATGTGGAAATGCAATCGGCTCGGTGAGAGGTGAATCTGAATAGAAATTGAGTCCGGTTGCGGGTCGGGGTTTGGGAGAGGTTTTGATCCGTTCTGTGTGTGCGGACGAGGTGGCCATTGTGTACGAGGGTTCTTCTAGAAACAGATGATAGGTAGTTTTCTGTAGAGAGTCCTCTGGGTAACTATCAAATGCCGGAAGAGTGTTTGTAGGATGAAAGGAATCGGATTCGAGAAAAAATTTGGATTCTTGGTTGCAATCACTCTTGGCATTTTCTGTTTTTGGTTCCTGAGGATCGAAAAGGAATGATTCTATGTTATCGGTGATCTCGGGAATCAGGACCTCAGAGTCGGAGTTAGAGTCATGAGAACTGAGGTCGTAGATAGGCCTGGCGTGTTTAGGAAGGGGAATCTCTCCGCAATTATAGTCAGATTTGAAATTGTCGGAGAGTTGGCGAAAATGAGATTCATGATCATGAATTCCACCACAGCAAAAATCATCAGACGTGGAATCAGCAGCCTGACTGGGTTCTAGCCTATATGTCAATTCTGGGCTCAAAAAGATGTTATGTTCAAGCTCTAAGCTGGTAGGATAGACCCCATTAAAACCTTGCTCATCCAACTCCTCAGTTTCTGTATCATAAATTGGCATGTTTTCTGAAAAATCGATCAGATTTCCTGAGGATGTTGGAGAGGGATATTTATCAAATAGAGGCCCGGAATTATATTCTGTAAAAATTTGATCTTTCTCATAAGGGGCCTCATAATCTTCCCAATAAGTTTCAGATCTAGGTTCTAGGCTTAGGATGTGGGTAGAATTATTAGAACCTAAGTCCGAATAACCTTCGAGGGTCACCTTATCAAAATAAGGGGCGGAATTTATACCCTCAGAAGGTTCGGTTCTGATCTCATTATTGCAGGAGTTTTGAAATTCTAGGCTTGGCAATTCATGGTCTAAGTTTGGCTCATCATTGTGTTCTCCTGCAATATCCCAACCTAATTCAACATTGTCTTCTATTTGGGTTGGGATTTCACAACCACTTTGTGCCTCAATCCCGAGATCTGGGAAACTGAATTGTTCCTTAATACTGTTCCAAGATGGTTCATCCTCTGTTTCTGGTATATACGGGTATTTCTGGTTGATAATTTGTTCTACTGATTTCATCATTTCTACCCGTTTTATAAGGGCATCTTGGTGTTGTTCCCAAAGTACAGGATTTGTCAAGCATTGAAGGTATTCAGATTGGTGTAATTTTTCCATCTCAATGTATCCTGTCATGAGCATATCTCAGGTTGATCCTTTTGAAATTTCAGTCAATAGAATTTGGGCACAGTTTATGATGAAAGCTGTGGTTGTTGGGACATCAACCTGAATGTTTTCTACTGGTGTTGAGGGTTTGATTTCATAGATTTCAAGGGCATCCTCAATCATCTTATCTTTCATGGATCTCAGATATTCAGGTTTTTTGAATGGTAGTCTTGCTAGGTAATTAGGCTGCATAATTGGATCAGGTGGTGGAATCAAGATATAGAATCAAAGTTTGAATCAAGATGGAAGAAGGGGATTTTGTTCAGAATTAGAGGAAAGAGGGGCTATGTGAATGATTTCTGCAAAAACAAAGGAGCCGAGGCTTAGCCTCGGGGAGAGTGAATTTCTATAGGAGGTTTCAAGGACCTCCTGAAAAATACTGAAGGGCTGGATGGGATAAGCAGGTGCTGGACCCAATCAGGACACCCAAAAATTGTTGGGTGACTATAGAGGTTTGGGGCAGATGGACCCCTTGATCAGAAAGATCGTCCATCTGAGAATTACCTGGGCAGCCAGAGAGGGAGAGTCCCGCGAAGACCCCTACACGGTAGAGCGTCCCCACGGGTTACAGGGTTTCCCCCACCCGACCTCTCTTGTCACTGCGGGTCCAGGTAGACCAGAATGGGGATCTTGACCTCTTGAGTCTACCAATTTTAACTTAAGATCAGGGTGCTTAAAGTTACACTTGAACTCTTAGGTATTTTGAGTGAGAAAGTGACCTAATTTTAAGGTTGGTTGACCCAAGGAGTCAACTTTACCTCTTGTTCCTTTGAGAGCTTATTGGGTCCTTTCTTTTAGGGTTCAAGTGTTTAGAGAGCCAATTGTTTTAGGTTTTCTTTGAATAGGTATTTTCAATCAATGGTTTAGGCACACTTCTTTTGGATTTTCTTCATTCTTGATTTAAGTAGTGTGTCTCTAAAACCCTAATGTTGAATCTTATGTTGGCTCTACTTGGTCCAGTTAGTTCATTGTTGGGTAATTAGGGCTCAGGCAAGAATGTGTTAGCCCTTAAATACCCTTAATATGGTGCAGGACTAATGAGTTGAAAACATGCAACTTTTATGGTTACTAAGTATGGAAGACAGGTTAGCCCTATATTGCTTGTTCTTTTCTTTTCTTTTGAGTTTTAGGGGTTAATAGCGAGAGGAAAAAATTTACCTGTCCTCGGAGTGGTTGTTGTGCAGTTGCTTGTCTTCTTGATTTCCTGTAGTTTTCTGCACAAAAGAGAGGAGATTATCAGAAATTAAAAGAAACAGGAATGTTTACCTCTAGAATAGCTCGGGTCTGACGGAGAAAACCCCCAACTTTCTTCTCCTCTCCCTCCAGCAGACGCCCACCAGCTCCGGCGGTGGAGCAGCGGGGGGTATTTATAGGGATCAAACAGGGAGGAAGGCGGAGGGAGACGACGTGTCTCCCTCGCCGGAGGATGGTCGGAAACAAGAACCCATACCGTCCGTGCGTTCGCACGGCCGGTATGGTGGGCTACAACGACCAGGGGGGTGTCCCTGCGACGGCTGACGACGCAGGGCACCCCCGGTTTACTTGCCAGGTCCCCCACCTCACCCTGCGCGGCGCCATGCTCCGCGCAAGGTCGCCGGAGCATGGTGCTGGCAGGTTTTGCAGGAGGGACCTGATTGCAAAGAACGAAGGAGAGTTAGGGGCCAAAATGCGAGGGTTCAAAAGTTGAGGGCCAAAGAGTAAATATATGAGGACCAAAGTGTAAAGTCGGTCAAGGAGGTTTCTTCTTAGGCTCAAGTTTTTATACATGACTAATTAGGACCCAAGGAATCTGATGGTGAATTTCATTTTAATATTAAACCTTGTTTGACCGGTCAATTTGCGCAAAAACCCAAATTAAGTTATTAATTGGGCATGGTTCTCAATGTAGGTCAAAATGGGTTCTAAAGGCCAAATTGAAGGTTCTAAACCCTAGAGATTATTTTTATATGAATTTTAGAGGGTTTATTCTATTTTTACTTTGCCTCGAACCTTGTGAATTGAAGTGGGTTGTTTTAGGGTTACAGATTTATCATTTAGTTTCTTGGAATTGCTGTAGCCCTTGCTAGATCATTTCATCCCACTTTTATTCTTATTAAGCTGCTTTGACCTATGTTTGGGCCCTGAATTACCCTGTATGCAGATTATACTGGTGAAATTGCATTTTTACCCCTTATGACTTGTTTTCTCCTTAAACTCAGAATTCTCTGAGTTAAGCATTTCCTTGAGTTATGTAGGAGCTTTTATCCTTTGTATTGGGTCAAAATGAGCTAGTTATGGCTCATGATGAGGTTCTCATCACCTAACAAGTCGGTGTAGGGTGGCTAGCTGAACCCCGGGTCCTGTGGGCTGGTTAGCTTCCTCCCTACACTTGTAGCTCGCCTCAGTATCGTGTACACGAGGGCCAACAAAAGTTAATGTAGAGTGGCCAATCCTAACCCTTGGTCTTAACCCAAGGGCGACTAGCTCCGCTCTACACAAAAAGGGGACAGTCACTCTCCTTGGTACCACATACTCAAGGGTAGCACACTTCCCGTCTACATTCCAGATTTTCCATCTAACACAGGAACTCTACTCCTAATACCTCGTAGGGTTCATTCTCATGTTTACCACATTATTCTGATTTAGATTCCACCATTCATAATTTAGTTCTCATTTATATACAGGCAGTTCGTGTTTCCACAATTCCATACATGCAACTTATGATTTCACAAGTAATTGTTTATTTATCTCAGACAACTCCTATTCTAACAAGCAGCCCAGAACTTTATTACAGGCAATTGCTAGCAGTTTAACTTAATCATGTATACATATACAATCATGCAATACAAAGGTTTCATTCATTTCTCTGCCCTAGAGTTCATACCACATCCTAGGGTTTCCAGTTGGTTAATTTCACAAGCACGTTCTTATTTAATATAATTAACAGAAGTAGACCACTCTACCAGACAATCCGGGAATAATGGGGGCTTGAACCGCAAATCTAGGCGTCTCTGCGAGCCCTAAACATGCAGCAGGTCGAAACCCTATACTAAGGAATACATCACAAAGGAGGATTCAGAATAGTGTACAAAGGCTTCCAGTACATAGAGAAACTCGCAAGGAAACTACAGAAACTTCGTTTGCGTAAAACGGATCCCAATCGAATCACAAACGTGTTACGACCCGGTTCCGGAATCCCTACAGGACCCAAGATCGTCTCGACTCGACTAATCTCAAGACCCAGTCATCCAACAAGAAATAACCAAAAAGCAGGAAAATAAACCACATTCACTATGCAATGTAACTAATAGTAAAAGCGTACAAGCAGTAAAGGAAGTAAAAGCTGCTATTTGGTACATACCACCACAACAACAAGAAAGTAGAACAAAAGTACAGTAACAGGAACAGTAAACAATGTCTGAAACTCACTAGTAGAAAGAGAGTACAACAACAATAAAAAAACTACTGCTGGTTTCGACTGGGCTCAGCACCTTATGCAGCCGGTAACTCGAGCTGCTCAACTCCTGGACCTGTAAAGGGTTATGAGAAAACGGAGTCAGCGAACGCTGAGTAGAGTGGTAACCAAACTATCTAAAGCAGTAAGAGTTAGCAGGTAAATTTATCTCTTCCAATTATTTTATTTTACAAGTAATTCCCTTTTCACCCCATTGGTTTACTTTCAGATTTCTTTCTTGATCTCGCATGTTCCTCGTGGGAACGATTTTGATTGCAGTCTTTTCTGAAGAGTAGAAGGTACACGTGCTGCTCCCCTGGCCGGGAGAGTCCTCCATGGTAGTCATCACCCATTCAACCACCCTGAGGTCACAGACAGACGTAGTGGTGACAACGGCACGCGCGATAAGCGCACGGGTAGCTACCTCACACTGGCACGCGATCAGTCGTTTCCGCTAGCAGGTACGCCCAAAGTACAGCACGAGACAATATAGGGCCTAGCCCTCTCAAAAACAGGGGTCAAGCCCCCCAGAACCAAACAGGGGTCTCGCCCCTCCACACTCCTCTCACCCTCGTCTGACTACCCCGGTTTACCCAGTGGGCCTAACAAGTTGGTGTAGGGTGGCTAGCTGAACCCCAGGTCCCGTGGGGTGGCTAGCTCCCTCTCTACACTAGTAGCTCTCCCCGATACCGTGTACGCGAGGGCCAACAGAAGTCAATGTAGAGTGGCCAATCCTAACCTCGAGTCCCAACCCAAGGGCGGCTAGCTCTGCTCTACACTAAAAAGGGGATATTCGCTCTCCTTGGTACCATATACTCAAGAGCTAGTACACTTTCCATCCACATTTCCAGGCCTTTCCATTCATCCACAGGAGCTCTACTCCTAACTCCCCGTAGGGTTCATGCTCATATTCACCATATTATTCCATACCAGGTTTCAACATCCACAATTCCATTCTCGTATTATACACATGCAGCTCGTATTTCCACAATTTAACACATGCACCAGCGATATCACAGGTAACTATTTAGTTATCTCAGGCATTTCATATCTTAACAGGCAGCTTAATGAGAACATCATTGATGAGAACCTCGTCATAAATCCTAAACTAGCACCATCTAACCCAGATTTGCAACAAAAAGCTACTACATAACTCTAGAAAGGCTTGGCGTAGAGAAATTCTGAGTTTGTAAAGAAAACAGAAACTAAGGGGTAAAAATGTAATTTCACCAATTCAATCTGAAAATAGGGTAACTCAGGATCCAAACATAGGTCAAAATAACCTAATAGGAAGAAAAGTGGGATGAGATGATCCAATAAGGGCTACAGCAACTACAAGGAATTAAATGACATCCTGTAACCCTAAAAATAAATCCACTTCAACTCACGAGGTTCGAGGTAAATAAAAAATCGACTAAACCCTTTAAAATTCATAGAAAAATAATCTCTAGGGTTTAGAACCTCCAATTTGGCCTTAGGAACCCATTTTGACCTACATTGAGAACCATGCCCAATTAATAACTTAATTTGGGTTTTTGCATAAATTGACCGGTCAAACAAGGTTTGATCTAGAAATAAAATTCACCATCAGAATCCTTAGGTCCTAATTAGTCATGTATAAAAACTTGAGGCTAAGGAGAGACCTTCTTGACCAACTTTACATTTTGGTCCTCATCTATTACTTTTTGGCCCTCAACTTTTGAAATCCTCGCATTTTGGCCCCTAACTCTTCTTCGTTCTTTGCATTTGGGTCCTCCCTGCAAAACCCTGAGCAGCGCCATGCTCCAGTGACTTTGCGCGGAGCATGGCGCCGCGTAGGGTGAGGGAGACCCTCTGCCTGGTCGCTGCAACCGCCCATGTGAATGCACGGAAGGTATGGGTCTCCATCTCCGGCGTTCTCTGGCGAGGGAGGCACGTCATCTCCCTCCACCCTCCTCTCTGATTTCGCCTCTATAAAAGCCCTCGTCGCTCTGCCACACTCTCCAGCTCGATTCTGACAGAGAACCACCCACAACTTTCTTCTCTTCCCACTCCGGCAGACACCCAGCGAGCTCCGGCGAGTTCCCTTTCCTTTCCTCTTCGCTCTGCCACAAAACCAATGGCAGAGACTTCTTCCTGATTCTCCTCCACGTCGCGCAATACCCGCGCGCGCTGCTTCAGCCCCGTCGTCGCCGCCGTCCGCCCCCACTGGGTACCTTCTTCTCCGGCAACAGTCGACACGACTGCCGCCCTGCTCCTCCCCCTTCGTCCCTGCAAGTAGGTAACAGTTACTTCTCTTCCTCCCCTCTTTCTTTTCCCTATTTTAATTTGCTCAATCAAACCCTCGACCGACCCGACCACCATCATCTTCCACGCCTCCAGCCCACCTCCGGCGAGTCGCTCCCATCATTCCGCCACTCCATACGACTCGCCGACCGACCCAAAACCTCCGCCTCGTCCCACTGAACCATTTCCGCCCCTTCATTGGCACTCCTCACCTCCACCATACTCTACCGAACAAACCCATTCTCGCGGCTATAGTCCGACCTAGCCCTGCCACCAGGCGCCAACCCACGACCTGCCACACCCAGCACCACCTTCGCCTTGCCACGGCGAAGGTCCCCCGTGTGTTTGATTAGGCCGAAGGGCCGTATTCTTGTCTAACAGGTTCGCTGCTGCAAGTTGGGGTGAAGTCCGCAAAGGCTTCTGCCTCTTCAGTTGGCCTAGACATCGGCTGCAGTTGATCAGAGGGTGAGGTGGAGTCGTCCTGCGGGCGCACGCGAAGACAGCAGAAGATAGTCCCACATCGTGGGATTTCGAGGTCGCGCGCCCGCATAAAGGCAAAAAGTGCCTTAGTCTCTTCGCCTCCTGACCACGGGGTAAGGTCCCTCTCACCCGCTCGACCCGGCCTCGTTCGCGACCACCCCCCGCGGACCTGGCCCGACCCGTTTACCCGACCTGCACTCCTCGCCCACCACCGCACGCCGGTGGGCCTGGACCCGGGCGCGACCCGTACCCGAATACCCGGCAACTCTGGGAGAGCTATCCTACGAGTGAATTCCGAGAGAGAGAGACGCGGGGGAGGGTAGAGTAGGTTTTTGCCCTCTGACCAAACTGCGAGTGTGCAGGCACAGGAGAGGAAGAAGAAGGACTGCGAGAAGAAGAAGAGAACCACAGAGAGAAGAAGGAAAGAAGACGCACTGTAGCAAAAGCTACTTAAGTCGTCTGATTGAAAAATCAAACGACGGCCTGCCGGAAGAAAAGAAGAAGCTTGGAAGAAGAAACGAAAGAAAGAAGGCATAACCTCAAGCAAGGAAAGAAAAGAAAGAAAGAAAAAAGAAGAGGAGGATCACCACTACCGCAGAGAAGAAAAAGAGAAAGAGAAGAAGAAGCTCTGAAGAAGAAAGAAAGAAGAACAGAAGAGGAATAAGAAGAACAGAAGGAAGAAGACTGAAGAACCCAAAAGAAGAGAAGAGAAGACGACAACGACGAGAAAGAAGAGAGAAGAAGAAAAAGCCAACAAAATAAATCTCTCTCTCTCTTTTCACTTTTGTAATAGAAACTTTGTATCTCTAGAATACAATTTGCTCCCTGAGTTCGACCTCGGGAGATCTTTTATTTCCGAGTAAAAATTGTAATAGTGGCAATAACTATCTGTATTACAACGTCATTTCTATAACAAAACAACAAAACCTAGTCATACCGCCATTAATCATCATGAACACTAACTAGCACACTTTGACCTAATAAATTGAACAAAAGCTCCTACAAAACCTAGGGGAAAGCCTAAATCAGGAAATTTCAAATCTGAGAATAAAATAATACACAAGGGGTAAAACTACAATTGTACCATTGCAGTGCATGAACGGGATTTCTAAGGGTCTAAACACAGGTCAAATGGGCTTAATAAGAGAAAAAGTGGGATGATTTGATCAGGAAAGGGTTATGACAAAATCTGGGAATTAAATGACATTCTGTAACCCTAAAACAAACCCACTTTAATTTACAAAGTTTCAGGCAAGATAAAAATCAATTAAACCCTCTAAAATTCATAAAAAATTATCCCCTAGGGTTTAGAACCTTCAATTTGGCTATTGGAACCTATCTTGACGTAGATTGAGAATCATATCCAATTTTTAACCTAATTTAAGTTTTTGTGCAAAATATCCGATCAAACATGGTCAAACCTAAAATCCAACCTCACCATTGGATTCCTTAGGTCTAAATTAGGTTTATACCAAAATTTGGACCTAAGGAAAGGTTGCCTTGACCCACTTTACAAAACGGTCCTCAATAATTACTTTTTGACCCTTAACTTTTTGGACTCTTACAAATACCCCCCTAACTTTCTCATCATTTTCTTCAAACGGGTCCCTCTGCCACCTGCCTGCGCAGGCCATACCTCCGACGACTTTGCGCGGAGGATGGCGCCGCGCAGGCCTGGGGAGCCGGCCCCAGATTTGAAAGGGAGACTCCTTGCGTTGTCCCCTACAGTATGGGCTAGCTCCCATGCCCTGTCGGCCACCATACCTCTCGTGTGAACTCTCGAGAGGTATGGGTCTTTTTCTGGCCATACCTCCAGCGAGGTACCCCCGTCTCCTCCTTGCGACTCTCTCTGCCAACACCTATTTAAGGAACGGCAACCCCTGCCGCTTCCTTCAAGCCTATTTTGGCCGAAGAAAACCCTCAAATTTTGTCTCCTCCTCCGTCCATTCGCCTGCAGGCTTCGACGACCCTCCTCCTCCTCTCTCGTCACCCTGTCGCCATACTAGTGGCAGGGTTACCTCCGCCGTCATCCGTTGCACCTTGTCGTACCAGCAGGTGCTCTTCAACCCCTCTTCCTCGTCACCGACTCTTCCCATGGGTGCCTTCGTCTCCGGTGACCCCCTCCTTTCGTCTATTAAGTAGGTGACAACTCTTCCCCTTTCTCTCCTCTTCATTTCCCCTCTCTTATTTTGCATTTTCGACCCCTCGACATCACACACCACTGCCACCTTCTCCACCTCTGGCAGACCACCGGCGAGGCGCAGCCACCGTGTCACACCTCCACACGCCTCTCCAGTCACCCCACGAGCTCCACCACAATCCACTGATCACCTTCCGCACATTCACTAATGTTACGAACGGGCGCTCCAGACGTCTTTTAAGACTTCTGGGAAGTGGCCCAGACGTCATACCAGACGTCTGGAATCACTTACAGACGTCGGACCAGACGTCTGGGATCATTTCCAGACGTTTGGAAATCGGTTATTTTGGCATGCTACTGTTCGTCTGCACGCCTGAGCGCGTAGACCTGCGTCTTCTCTCTCTCTCCCTCTTTTTCCCTCTCTCCTATGGTCGCAGACGCCTCTACCGCGTTCTCTCTCTCCTCCTCGCGCGGCCTTAAAAAGGCCACGCCTCTCCCTCACTCCCGTTACCTCCGCCTCCTTCCTCTTCTCCTTCAGCCAGTGCGCGAGAGCGAGAGCGAGTGCGAGGGTGCAGCGGCAGCGACAACCGTAGTGAGCATGGGAAGAGGTGCTGCGCGTGGGAGAGGCGCTCGGCCGTGAGGCGAAGCTCACCAGGGCTGCTAGGGCCGGTCGGCGGGGGGCGCAGCGGGTGCAGGGAGACGCGGGGGGGGACTGCTGCGGCTCGAGCAGCAGGCGCACGAGGCGCAACGCGGTCGGGCGTTGCGAGCGGAGGGCGAGTCGCGCCTTGGTTCTGGAAAACTTTCCAGAATCAGACGTCTGTGCTTTTAGCCAGACGACGGGCACGACGTCTGGAAGACTGTCCAAACGTCTAAAAGGTGAGTTTTTCCGTCTTCTTCCTTCCCTTCGATTGACCGTACTAAGAGAGAGAGGAAATGGGTACGCTCAGGGTTTGAGATTCCCATCCAACACGAATCAGACGTCTGGCTGCAGTGCCAGACGACTGGAGCGACATCCAGACGTCCGGGGTGACCATCGGACGTCTGAAAACTAGGCCAGACGCACCCGCAGGCTTCTGGACGTCTGAGAGACCACACAGAGCAAGGTAAACCCTGTTCCACTTTTTAAGACGTCTGGAAGAAGTTCCAGACGTCTGATTTCGCACTGTTTCGTCGTTTTCGACCCGTTTAGGGCTCGTTCGGGTTCCGTTTTCCGCATTTCGAGTTGCGTTCTTTTCGGAATTACATCCTCTACCCATCTACAGTAGCTGTACACTGTTTTGAGACACTCCTTGTGTTTGATCCTTGTGATAGGACCCCGTTCCGTTGCAGTCTCGGGGGTCGCGGAGGCACGCAGGATTCCCAACCACGCCCCCATTACTCCCGTTGTACCTGGTAGAGTGGCTTTAAGTATAATCTGTTAAATTATGAAACTATAAATAGAACCTAGGACATTGCATGAATCCTAGGAATGAGAAATAGATTGAATGGTAGATCCTAGGGTGTTGCATGAATCCTAGGGCTGGAAAATTAGATTGTATGATAGATCCTAGGGTATGACATGAATCCTAGGATGGGAAAACTAGTGGAATATGTGAACACTGCAGTCTTGAAAATGTGGAAAAGAAATAATAGCTACCTGTGAATTGAATTAACAGCTACCTGTTATGAATAAATGAACATGATTAAGAATATGGGATGTATGAACGTGAAACTGGAAAGGTGAAACCGGAATGCGCTGAGTTAAAGAGCTGGAACCCTATGGGGAATTAGGAGTAGAACTCCTGGAAAGTGAATGGAATAGAATTGGGGAAGTGAGCTGGCCCTTGAGTACGGAGTACCAAGGAGAGCGACTATCCCCCTGTTTAGTGCAGAGCGGAGCTAGCCGCCCCAGGGACCCGGGGTTAGGACTGGCCACTCTGTACCGACTTGCTAGCCCTCGTGTACGTAGTACCGAGGAGAGCTACTAGTGTAGGGAGGTACTAGCTACCCCACGGGCCCCGGGGTTCTGCTAGCCTCCTACACCGACTTGTTAGGCCCACTGGGCAAACCAGGGTAGTCAAGCGAGGGTGCGCGGACTGTGGAGGGGCAAGGCCCCTGTTTGGTTACTGTGGAGGGGTTGGACCCCTGTTACTGAGAGGGCTCTACCCTGTACTGGTTCCGTGCTGTGCTTTGGGCGCACTCGTTAACGGAAACGACTGACCGCGTGCCAGTGCAGGTTAGCTACCTGTGCATTTATCGTGTGTGCCGTAGTCACCGTTACGTCTGTCAGTGACCTTGGGGTGGTTGACTGAGAGTAGGATCACCACGAGGGACTGTCCCGGCCAGGAGAGCACCACGTGCTACTTCTACTGTTCGGAAAAGACTGCAATCAAGATCGTTCCCACGAGGAACATTCGAGATCAAGTGAATGATCTGAGAAATAGATAAATTGTGAAACAATAGAAAGATGTAAATAAAGGAAGAAAGAAAATTAAAACAGCAACTGTACACTTTACTGTTTCTTTAGTTTAGCTGCCACTCTACTCAGCATTTTGCTGACGTATTACACTCATTACCTTTCAGGACCAGGTGTTGAGCAGCCAGGGTCAGCGGCTGCGGAGGACGCTGGGCCGAGTAGGGTCCAGTAGAGTTACCACTGTTCTCTTGTACCTCTTTTTGGTTCCACTGTAGTGAGTAATTCTTGTTTCCGCTGTACTTTTCTTTACCTGCAGTTCATATTATGTTATGAATGTTGTTCTACTATTGTGGTGGTATATACTGTAGTAGTTTCTTTCCTTACTGCTGTATTTTTCCTGCTGTTAGTTATATTCATGTTAAATGTGTTTTATTTTACTACTCTTTTGGTTACTTCCTCGTTGGACGACCAGGTCTTGGGTTTAGTCGAGTCGGTCCGGTTCTCGTGTCTCGTAAGGACTCGGGAATCGGGTCGTTATAAGATGGTATCAGAGCAAGGTCGTCCCGAGAAGTGAATCAACTGACTGGAAAATAACCAATTCACATGTCTATAACTAGAGTAGCCACCACAACATATCTTTTGACATGAGCTCTTAGACATTTCCGTTCGGTATCGTTCCGTAGTGACGTGTTCCGTTTTGTTTCGCGTCTCCTTGCAGGAGATGCCTCGTCGTGGGACCAGTGAGGCGGGCTGCGGGCGCGGCCAAGGACGAGGTCGGCGAGGTGGGTGTGCCGTTGCCGACACCCCAGTGGACCAGCCACTACTCCCGGGCGTCCAGGCCCAGGATCTCGCCCGACTGATACGAGACATTGTACGAGAGGAGCTCCACCCACCGCCCCGAGCGCCTTACCTTGGGGCTGCGGAGGGGGAGTCCTCTATGGGACCACTCGACGGACGCGGCGCTGGACACAGGGGAGGGGATGGGCCGCCGCAGCCCCCACCTTCCTCCGATACTTCCGTGCACGAGGCACCTTCGCCTGGAGGTGCACCAGCACCTCCCCTACAGCGCCACTTCGAGCTCTTCGGGCAGTTCCGGAAGCTGAAGCCCCCCTCCTTCAAGGGGGATGAGGACCCGACCGAGGCAGAGGACTGGCTTGAGCAGCTGGAGAAGATTTTCGACACCCTTCGCCCCCCGGTGGAGTGCCGCATGGCCTTTGCCACGAACCAGCTGGAGAGTGCGGCACACAGGTGGTGGAGGGCGGTCCGGGGACAGGAGAGGGACGAGCCGACCTGGGACCGGTTCGTCGCCCTCTTCTGCGAGCAGTGCTTTCCCCAGATGTGGCAGGACCAGAGGAGGCGGGAGTTTCACACTCTCCGCCAAGGGACGATGATCGTGAGCGCGTACCGCACGCGTTTCCTGGAGCTGTCCCGCTTTGCAGCGACAGCGGTAGCTACTGAGGAGGAGCGCCTTTGGAGGTTCACCGAGGGGCTCCGGCCTTCGATTCGGGGGTATGTTAATCCCCTGAAGCTGCCTACATTTTCGAGGGTGCTGGAGGCAGCCATGACTTACGAGGAGACCAACCCGTCCGTGCGAGACACTGACGGTGGGCGGAAGAGGCCCTTCCAGCCAGACTTTTCACAGGGTTAGCGAGAGAGGAGACACGTGGCATCCGCAGGAGAGCCGTCACGTTTTACAGGGCCATCAGTGGCCTTTAGGGGCCCTCGACAGGGGCCAGTCGCCAGCACCGGACCCCCGCCCAGCCGACAACAAGGTCCCACTGAGGGCGGGAGTCGGGTTCCCCTCCGTTACCAGTGTGGCCAGCGGGCCACATTAGGAGGGACTGCCCGTCTAGGGTAGGAGGTCAGCAGATACTTCCCGCGCAGAGCACTGGAGGGCGCGCAGGAGGCCGCGGTTCCCAGGCGCGAGGAGGACAGCAGTTGCGAGGAGGGTACTGGCCAGCACCTACCCGTCCGACGTAGAGTGTGGCTGCTTCGTCCGCACCTAGAGCTGAGGGGCGTATCAACGCCCTAACACACAGGGACGCCAGAGCTTCGGGATCAGTGGTAGCAGGTATGGTTTCAGTTTCTGGCAGACTCGTTTACACGCTTTTCGATTCCGGCGCTACTCACTCGTTTGTCGCAGCCAGTTTCGCAGTTAGTTTGGACCAGGATTATACGGCATTAGAAAATCCGTTCGTAATCAGAGGTCCGAGTGGTCAGCTGTTTGTAGCTGAGGAGGTGTACACGGATTGCAAGGTCAGCGTCGGGGGACATAGCCTGCCAGCTGACCTGATTATGATACAGATGGAGGACTTTAGAGTGATTCTGGGGATGGATTGGTTGTCCGCTTACCACGCGTTGGTGGACTGTTTTGAGAGGAAGATCGTCTTCTCCATTTCGGAATTGCCTTCTTTCGAGTTTCACGGACAGCCAGTGGACGGAGGTTTCAGGTGCATTTCGGCACTTCGGGCAGCGAGACTTTTGAGCCAGGGGTGTGAGGGCTTCTTAGCTTGTGTGATGGCAGAGCCCAGCCCTGTGGCAGACTTCCAGAGCATCCCGGTGGTCAGAGAGTACCCTGACGTGGTTCCAGACGAGTTACCAGGACTACCACCCGAGCGTGAGATCGAGTTTGAGATCTCATTAGTACCAGAGACCAGCCCCATCTCCACCGCGCCATACAGGATGGCACCGCTTGAGCTGGAGAGCTCAAGTCCCAGTTGCAGGACCTTTTGGAGAAAGGTTTCGTGAGGCCCAGTGAGTCTCCCTGGGGAGCCTCGGTACTGTTTGTGAAGAAGAAGGATGGTACCCTACGCCTTTGTGTGGACTACCGACAGCTGAATAGGGTCACCATCAAGAACAGATATCCGCTGCCGAGGATTGACGACTTGTTTGACCAGTTGCGGGGTGCCACAGTGTTTTCCAAGATTGACTTGAGGTCTGGATACCACCAATTGACAATCGGGGAGACCGACGTCTCCAAAACAGCTTTCCGCACCCGGTATGGACACTACAAGTTTTTGGTCATGCCATTTGGGCTGACCAATGCCCCCGCTGCTTTTCATGGATCTGATGAATCGGGTGTTTAGACCGTACTTGGACCAGTTCGTGGTGGTTTTCATAGATGATGTACTCGTCTATTCTAGAGATCGGACGCAGCACGGACAGCATTTGCGGATGGTTCTGGACACTCTGAGACGACGCAGGCTGTACGCCAAGTACAGCAAGTGCGAGTTCTGGTTGAGGGAGGTGACCTTCTTAGGTCATGTGATCTCTGGAGACGGCTTGGCGGTGGACCCAGCCAAGGTCGAGGCAGTACTCAGGTGTGAGAGACCGCGTTCAGTCACTGAGATTCGTAGTTTCCTGGGACTGGCAGGCTACTACAAACGATTCATCAGAGGTTTTTCACAGATTGCGCGTCCTATGACACAGTTGACCCGGAAGGACGTGCCCTTCGCTTGGACAGACGCCTGTGAGGCGTGTTTTCTGGAGCTGAAGGAGAGGTTGACATCGGCTCCCGTGCTCACCATCCCTGACAGTAGTAGCGGGTTCGTTGTGTACACGGACGCCTCCTTGCAGGGGTTAGGAGGTGTGCTCATGCAGAGGGGTCACGTTGTCGCTTACGCTTCGCGGCAAGTGAAGCCCCATGAGCATACCTACCCTACCCACAATCTCGAGTTGGCGGCGGTTGTCTTCGCGCTGAAGACATGGAGGCACTACTTGTATGGTGAGACGTTCGAGATTTTCACAGATCACAAGAGCCTCAGATACCTTTTTGATCAGAAGGAGCTCAACATGAGACAGAGACGTTGGTTGGAGCTCCTGAAGGACTATGACTGCAGCATCTCCTACCACCCGGGAAAGGCCAATGTGGTGGCTGACGCCTTGAGCCGTAAGGCGCCCGCACACTTGCCCAGTCTACAGTTACAGAGTTGGAGCCTTTTGGAGGAGGTGGGCAGTTGGCGACCTCTAGAGTTACGAGGGTACTGTGGGGCAGTGAGGGTGACACGGCAGACTAGACCAGAGCTGATAGACCGCATCATCACAGGACAGATGGCCGATCCGTACTTGCAGTCCTTGCGTGACAGAGTACTATCGAGAGACCCGGGGGACTTCTCTTTCACAGACTAGGTGCTGCACTTGAGGGGACGGTTGTGCGTTCCCAGAGACGAGGAGCTGTTGAGAGAGCTCCTGACTGAGGCACGCGGTTCCAGATTCACCATACATCCCGGAAACACGAAGATGTACCACGACTTGAGACGCGAGTTTTGGTGGAGGGGGATGAAGCGGGATGTGGGTGAATTCGTGCAGCAGTGCTTAGTGTGCCAGCAGGTGAAAGCCGAGCATCAGAGGCCTGCAGGGCCGCTACAACCGCTTCCAGTGCCAGAGTGGAAGTGGGAGAGCATCACCATGGACTTGGTGGTGGGCTTACCTGTTACCCAGCGAGGACACGATGCAGTCTGGGTAATAGTGGATAGACTGACGAAGACGGCGCGATTCTTGCCGATCCGAGTCACTTTGTGACCAGCACAGTTGGCAGAGAGGTATATCCGTGATGTGGTACGACTACACGGAGTTCCGCGGGAGATCGTATCCAACCGGGATACCCGCTTTACGTCCCAGTTTTGGGCTGAGTTTCAGTAGGCCTTGGGGACGCGGTTGAGGTTTAGTGCAGCTTACCACCCCCAAACGGACGGACAGTCTGAGAGCACGATACAGACACTTGAGGACCTTTTGCGTGCCTGTGTACTGGACTGGAGGGGCTCTTGGGAGGAGCACCTGCCCCTGGCGGAGTTTGCATACAACAACAGTTATCACTCGAGTATCGGCATGGCTCCCTACGAGGCTCTGTACGGACGGAGGTGTACGGCACCCTTGAGTTGGGTTGAGGTGGGGACCAAGTGGGAGGTTGGCCCCAGGTTGATCCGGCAGAGTCAGGAGGTAGTCGAGCAGATCCACAGGCGACTCCGCACTGTCAGGAGCAGACAGAAGAGCTACGCGGATCGAAGACGCAGAGAGGTGCAGTTTGAGGTTGGGGACCACGTCTTTCTTCGTGTTTCGCCCATGAAGGGCCTGCGGCGGTTTGGGGTGAGAGGGAAGCTCACGCCGAGGTTTGTGGGTCCCTTTAAGGTCCTGGAGCAGGTTGGACCCGTTGCTTACAGTCTTGCCCTCCCCCCGCAGCTTTCTAGTGTGCACGACGTGTTCCACGTGTCCAACCTCAAGAAGTACGTAACCGATCCCAGTCACGTACTGAGTACGAGAGCGTCGAGGTGGGCGATGACCTGACCTACCCCAAGCGGCCAGTGCAGATTCTAGACCATGCCGTCCGCAGTTTGAGACGAAAGCAAGTACCCCTGGTAAAGGTTTTGTGGAGGAGCCAGCGGTACGAGGAGGCTACCTGGGAGCCTGAGGCGGCAATGCGGGAGCGGTACCCGGAACTCTTCGCGGGTACGTCTTTTCGGGAGTTTGTTATGATTTTTATGACGTTTTCCCGCACCCTAGTTAGCGCAAGTTTCGGGGACGAAACTTCCTTTGAATTTGTTATATTATTACGAACGGGCGCTCCAGACGTCTTTTAAGACATCTCGGAAGTGGCCCAAACGTCGTACCAGACATCTGGAATCACTTACAGATGTCGGACCAGACGTCTGGGATCATTTCCAGACGTCTGGAAATCGGTTATTTTGGCACGCTACTATTCGTCTGCGCACCTGAGCGCGCAGACCTGCGTCTTCTCTCTCTCTCCCTCTTTTTCCCTCTCTCCTGCGGCCGCTGACGCCTCTGCCGCGTTCTCTCTCTCCCCCTTGCATGGCCTTAAAAAGGCCACGCCTCTCCCTCACTCCCGTCACCTCCGCCTCCTTCCTCTTCTCCTTCAGCCAATGCGCGAGAGCGAGAGCGAGCGCGAGGGTGCAGCGGCAGCGACAGCTGCAGTGAGCGTGGGAGGAGGTGCTGCGCGTGGGAGAGGCGCTCGGCCGTGAGGGCGAGCTCCCCGAGGCTGCTAGGGCCGGCCGACGGGGGGCGCAGCGGGCGCGGGGCGACACGGGGGGGGGGACTACTGCGGCTTGAGCAGCAGGCGCACGAGGCGCGACGCGACCGGACGTCGCGAGCGGAGGGCGAGTCGCGCCCTGGTTCTGGAAAACTTTCCAGAATTAGACGTCTGTGCTTCTAGCCAGATGACGGGCACGACGTCTGGAAGACTCTCCAGACGTCTGAAAGGTGAGTTTTTCCGTCTTCTTCCTTCCCTTTGATTGACCGTACTAAGAGAGAGAGGAAATGGGTACGCTCAGGGTTTGAGATTCGCATCCAACGCGAATCAGACGTCTGGCTACAATGCCAGACGACTGGAGCGACATCCAGACGTCCGGGGTGACCATCGGACGTCTGGGAACTAGGCCAGACGCACCCGCAGGCTTCTGGACGTCTGAGAGACCACACAGAGCAAGGTAAACCCTGTTCCACTTTTTAAGACGTCTGGAAGAAGTTCCAGACGTCTGATTTTGCACTATTTCGTCGTTTTCAACCCGTTTAGGCCCCGTTCGGGTTCTGTTTTCCGCGTTTCGAGTTGCGTTCTTTTCGGAATTACATCCTCTACCCGTCTACAATAGCTGTACACTGTTTTGAGACACTCCTTGTGTTTGATCCTTGTGATAGGACCCCGTTCCGTTGCAGTCTCGGGGGTCGCTGAGGCACACGGGATTCCCGACCACGCCCCCATTACTCCCGTTGTACCTGGTAGAGTGGCTTTAAGTATAATCTGTTAAATTATGAAACTATAAATAGAACCTAGGACATTGCATGAATCCTAGGAATGAGAAATAGATTGAATGGTAGATCCTAGGGTGTTGCATGAATCCTAGGGCTGGAAAACTAGATTGTATGATAGATCCTAGGGTATGACATGAATCCTAGGATGGGAAAACTAGTGGAATATGTGAACACTGCGGTATTGAAAATGTGGAAAAGAAATAATAGCTGCCTGTGAATTGAATTAACAGCTGCCTGTTATGAATAAATGAACATGATTAAGAATATGGGATGTATGAACGTGAAACTGGAAAGGTGAAACCGGAATGCGCTGAGTTAAAGAGCTGGAACCCTACGGGGAATTAAGAGTAGAACTCCTGGAAAGTGAATGGAATAGAATTGGGGAAGTGAGCTGGCCCTTGAGTATGAAGTACCAAGGAGAGCGACTGTCCCCCTGTTTAGTGTAGAGCGGAGCTAGCCGCCCCAGGGACCCGGGGTTAGGACTGGCCACTCTGTACCGACTTGCTGGCCCTCGTGTACGTAGTACTGAGGAGAGCTACTATTGTAGGGAGGTACTAGCTACCCCACGGACCCCGGGGTTCTGCTAGCCTCCTACACCGACTTGTTAGGCCCACTGGGGCAAACCAGGGTAGTCAAGCGAGGGTGTGTGGACTGTGGAGGGGCAAGGCCCCTGTTTGGTTACTGTGGAGGGGTTGGACCCCTGTTACTGAGAGGGCTCTGCCCTGTACTGGTTCCGTGCTGTGCTTTGGGCGCACCCGTTAACGGAAATGATTGACCGCGTGCCAGTGCGGGTTAGCTACCTGTGCGTTTATCGTGCGTGCCGTAATCACCGTTACGTCTGTCAGTGACCTTGGGGTGGTTGACTGAGAGTAGGATCACCACGGGGGACTCTCCCAGCCAGGAGAGCACCACGTGCTACTTCTACTGTTCGGAAAAGACTGCAATCAAGATCATTCCCACGAGGAACATTCGAGATCAAGTGAAGGATCTGAGAAATAGATAAATTGTGAAACAATAGAAAGACATAAATAAAGGAAGAAAGAAAATTAAAACAGCTACTGTACACTTTACTGTTTCTTTAGTTTAGCTGCCACTCTACTCAGCGTTTTACTGACGTGTTACACTCGTTACCTTTCAGGACAAGGTGTTGAGCAGCCAGGGTCAGCGGCTGCGGAGGACGCTGGGCTGAGTAGGGTCCAGTAGAGTTACCACTGTTCTCTTGTACCTCTTTTTGGTTCCACTGTAGTGAGTAGTTCTTGTTTCTGCTGTACTTTTCTTTACCTGCAGTTCATATTATGTTATTAGTGTTGTTCTACTGTTGTGGTGGTACATACTGTAGTAGTTTCTTTCCTTACTGCTGTATTTTTCCTGCTGTTAGTTATATTCATGTTAAATGTGGTTTATTTTACTGCTCTTTTGGTTACTTCCTCGTTGGACGACCAGGTCTTGGGTTTAGTCGAGTCGGTCCGGTTCTCGTGTCTCGTAGGGACTCGGGAATCAGGTCGTTACAACTAACCGCCAGACGTCTTAAATGTCAGCAGAGTCTCACCTCAGGTTCCTGCGGTAAACTCAGACATCCACAAATCCTCCTCAATCGTCTGGACTCAGCTCCAGTCGTCCGACCTGTCCTCCGGTCGTCTGGGAATGCCTCCAGTCGTCTGGTAAGCTGTCCATACGTCCGAAAAGAGTGGGAGGGTGTGCCGCGTGCCTTCCCAAAGTTGTTCCTGCGCATGACTGAGCAGCACACCCCTTTTTAGCCAAGCAAAACGACTTTGCGGCGCGGCCTGCATGGTCGTAATCGCGAGGAAGATGTACCTGCGCGAATACCTACTTTCAGACGATCAGTGTCGTCCCCAGACGTCTAGCCCGTTGTCCGGAAGGCACTCTGGAAGTCTGATACAGGAAAAACTCCAGTATCAAATCGCGCTCCCACTTCTCTCGCTGCGCTCCGTCGCGGCTCCTGCTCTACTACAGCTCCGACTGCTGTAGGAAGTCAGGGACGATGCCCTGACGCTCTCCTCCTTTCGCACGCTCCGTGATGGCCGTGTAACCCTCCGACGAGATCCCAGGAAGCTTGCGAGCTCGACCTTCTCCTTCTCTTCACTCCCTCTCCTCCTCCTCGCTCTCTCTCCCTCTCTCTCGCACGCCTCACTTACGGCAGTGGAGTGGGAAGGAAGGTGATGGTGGTGGAGTGGAGAGGAGAGGAAGGGGACTTTTTATAGGCAGGGGTTAGGATTCAGTGAAACGTCGGTTTTGTATTTGTTATAACGTTGTAGTAAAGCCGGTTATTACCAACATTTCAAATATAAATTTTTTACTCGGAAAATGAAAGAGTTCCCGAGGTCGAACTCAGGGAGCAAGTTGTATTCTAGAGATATACATGTTTCTTTTACAAAAAGAAAGAGAGAGGGAAAGAATTTGTTGTTTTCTCTTTGTTCTGCAGAGGGGATGCTCTTCTTTCTCTCTTTCTTTAGATCTCCTTCTCTCTCTGTTCTGCAGAGGTGATGTTCTTCTTCTGCAATGGTGGTGCTCTTCCTTTTCTTCCTGCTGTTCCTGCTTTGGTGATGTTCTTCTTTCTTCAGAGCTCCTTGTTCTTCTTCTTCGTTCTGCAGAGGTGATGCTCCTCTTCAGATCTCTTTGTTCTTCTTCTTCGTTCTGCAGAGGTGATGCTCCTCTTCAGATCTCTTTGTTCTTCTTCCTTGGTTTCTGCCTTGACCTCTCTTCTTCTTCTTTATGGCTGCAGAGCTTCTGCCTTCAGCTACTAAGTCTTCCTTTCTTCTTCTTCTGCTTTGGCCGTTGCTCTTCCTTCTTCTTCAGCCTGCCTTCTTTCCTGCTCTGGCTGCTGACCTTCCGTCGTCTGACCCGGTGCTTCGACGACTTAACTATGCATTTGCTACAGTGCAGCTCCTTCTTCCTCGCCTGCACTTCTTCTTCCGCGGGTCTTCTTCTTCGCCTGCACACTTCAGAGTTTCTCGTCAGAAGCAAAACCTACTCTACCCTCCCCCCCCCCGCGTCTCTCTTTCTCTCTGAAACCACTCTTGGGAAAGCTCTCCCAGAGCTACCAGGTAACCGGGTTCGGATCAGGCCCGGGTCCAGGCCCACCGGCGTGCGTGGTGGGCGAGGAGTGCCGGTCAGTCGAGTCGGGTCGGGTCGGTTCGGGTCAGGTCCGCGGGGCGTGAGCGCGGACGAGACCGGGTAACCGGGCGGGTGAAGGGGACCTCACCCCGTGTACTGAGGCAGTAAGGCTACTGCACTTTTGCATCTTATGTCGCTGCGGCTCTTCAGGCGTTTCCGAGGTGGGACTAAACGGCCCACCTCAATTGCGCGCCCGCAGCGGGGAATTCAGCAGGAGATGGCAGCGTCACGCGGAGTTTTCTTCCTCGGCTGCGAACCTGGTGTTTTGCCACAACTCCTCGCAAGGCCTGGGAGTGAATCTGGGCTTGGCGCTGAGCGTGGCGCGCCTGTAGCTGCAGGCGGAAGCAGGTCCTCCTGCGCGTCAATGGCGGCGGAGGTCGGGTGGCCTGTCCACAAGAAAACGGCCTCTCGGCCTAATCAGAGAGTGCCAGGAGCTTCGCCAGGGTGCGGCGAAGCTCGTGTGGGTGGTGGCGAGGCGCGGGGCGGCGTGCGAGGGCTGCCCTAGGTCGGACTGTGGGTCGGAGGATGGGTCTGTTCGGTGGAGTTGCAGAGGGTGATGTGGGGGAAGTGGTAGGGCGGAGATTGATCAGGGTGAGGAGGCGGAGGTCCTGCGGTGGTTGGCGAGCCGTGTGGGTCGCTGAGGTGATGGGAGCGGCTCGCCGGAGGGTGGTCGGAGACGAAGGGGGTGAAGGTGGTCAGGGTCGGTCGAGGGCTTAATTGACTAAATTGAAAGCGGGGAAAGAAAGAGGAGAAGAAGGGGAGTAGCTCTAGCTTACTTGCAGGGACGAAAGGGGAGGAACAGGGCGACAGTCGTATCGACTGTCGCCGGAGAAGACGATGCTCAGGGAAAGGGGCGGCGGCGAGCAGAGAGCCGGAGAGGCGCCAGCTGGGTGCGGCGTGGCGCGGGAAGAGCAGGGGAGGAAGTCTCTGCTGCTGGTATTGCGGCAGAGCGAAGAGGTGGAGGGGGAGGAAACCGCCGGAGCTGGTGAGCGTCTGCCGGAGGAAGAAGAGAAGAAAGTTGGGGATTTTCTCCGTCAGATCCAGGCTGCCCTGGTCGGTGGAGCAGCGGGGGGTATTTATAGGGAGCAAACAGGGAGGAAGGCGGAGGGAGACGACGTGTCTCCCTCGCCGGAGGATGGTCGGAAACAAGAACCCATACCGTCCGTGCGTTCGCACGGCCGGTATGGTGGGTTACGATGACCAGGGGGTGTCCCTGCGACGGCTGACGACGCAGGGCACCCCCGGTTTACTTGCCAGGTCCCCCACCTCACCCTGCGCGGTGCCATGCTCCGCGCAAGGTCGCCGGAGCATGGTGCTGGCAGGTTTTGCAGGAGGGACCTGGTTGCAAAGAACGAAGGAGAGTTAGGGGCCAAAATGCGAGGGTTCAAAAGTTGAGGGCCAAAGAGTAAATATATGAGGACCAAAGTGTAAAGTCGGTCAAGGAGGTTTCTTCTTAGGCTCAAGTTTTTATACATGACTAATTAGGACCTAAGGAATCTGATGGTGAATTTCATTTCCATATTAAACCTTGTTTGACCGGTCAATTTGCACAAAAACCCAAATTAAGTTATTAATTGGGCATGGTTCTCAATGTAGGTCAAAATGGGTTCTAAAGGCCAAATTGAAGGTTCTAAACCCTAGAGATTATTTTTCTATGAATTTTAGAGGGTTTATTCTATTTTTACTTTGCCTCGAACCTTGTGAATTGAAGTGGGTTGTTTTAGGGTTACAGATTATCATTTGGTTTCTTGGAGGTGCTGTAGCCCTTGCTAGATCATTTCATCCCACTTTTATTCTTATTAAGCTGCTTTGACCTATGTTTGGGCCCTGAATTACCCTGTATGCAGATTATACTGGTAAAATTGCACTTTTACCCCTTATGACTTGTTTTCTTCTCAAACTCAGAATTCTCTGAGTTAAGCCTTTCCTTGAGTTATGTAGGAGCTTTTATCCTTTGTATTGGGTCAAAATGAGCTAGTTATGGCTCATGATGAGGTTCTCATCATTCAGCGAGGGGGGAAAAAGAAGAGAGGAGAGAGAAACAGGATGCGCACAACCTACGCAGAAAGCAAATGTGCATACAGGTTTTCAATTTCCAGATGTCTGGGAAGGGGTCCAGACGTCTGGAAAGACGTCTGACTGCCAATCTAGACATCTTAAAAGGCTCAAATCAGAATGGATCTTTGCATCATAACAAACTTAAAGGAAGTTTCATCCCTGAAACTTGAGTTAGCTAGGGTGCGAAAAAAGGAATATAAAACGCATAACAAACTTAAAGAGGACCAAAGTCGATCCAAAAAGACGTACCCTCAAAAAGCTCCTGGTACCGCTCTCGCATCGCCACCTTAGACTCCCAAGTAGCCTCCTCGTACTGTTGGCTCCTCTACAAGACCTTCACCAGGGGTACCTGCTTCCGTCTCAGACTCCAGACGGATCTGTCTAGTATCTGCACTGGTCTCTCGGGGTAGGTCAGGTCGTCACCCACCTTAACACTCTAGTGGCTCAGAACGTGACTGGGGTTGGCGACGTACTTCCTGAGGTTGGACACGTGGAACACGTCGTGCACACAAGAAAGCTGGGGAGGAAGGGCAAGCCGATAAGTAATGGGTCCTACCCACTCCAAGACCTCAAAGGGCCCCACAAACCTTGGCGCAAGCTTCCCCTTCACCCCAAAACACTGTAGACCCTTTATGAGCAAAATGCGAAAAAAGACGTGATCCCCAACCTCGAACTGCACCTCTCTACGTTTCCGGTTAGCATAGCTCTTCTGCCTGCTCCTGACAGTGCGGAGTCATCTGTGGATCTGCTCTATCACCTCCTGACTCTGCCAGATCAACCTGGGGCCAACCTCCCTTTTGGTCCCCACCTCAACCCAACTCAAGGGTGCAATACACCTTCGTCCGTACAGAGCCTCGTAAGGTGCCATGCCGATGCTCAAGTGATAACTGTTATTATATGCAAACTCTGCCAGGGGTAAGTGCTCCTCCCAAGAGCCCCTCCAGTCTAGTACATGGGCGTGCAAAAGGTCCTCAAGTGTCTGTATAGTGCGCTCTGACTGTCTGTCCGTCTGGGGGTGGTACGCAGTACTGAACCTCAGCCGTGTCACAAAGCCTGCTGAAACTCAGCCAAAAATTGGGAAGTAAAACGGGTATCCCGGTCGGATACAATCGCACGCGGAATGCCGTGCAGGCGTACCACATCACGAATGTACCTCTCAACCAACTGTGCTGGTGCAAAAGTATAACGACCCGATTCCCGAGTCCCTACGAGACACGAGAACCGGACCGACGCGACTAATCCCAAGACCTAGTCGTCCAACGAGGAAGTAACCAAAAGAGCAATAAAATAAGCCACATTCAACATGAAATATAACTAGCAGTAACAAAATACAGCAGTAAGAAAAAGTACTACAGCATGTACCACCACAACAGTAGAACAACATTTATAACATAACAAGAACTGCGAGTAAAGAAAAGTACAGAGTAACAAAAACTACTCACTACAGTGGAATAAAAAGGGCACAAAAGAACAATGGCAACTCTACTGGACCCTACTCGGCCCAGCGTCCTCTACAGCCGCTGACCCTGGCTGCTCAACACCTGGTCCTGAAAAGTAACGAGTGTAACACGTCAGCGAAACGCTGAGTAGAGTGGCAGCTAAACTAAAGAAGCAGTAAAGTGTACAGTAGCTGTTTTATTTTCTTTCTTTATTTACGTCTTTCTATTGTTTCACAATTTATCTATTTCTCAGATCCTTCACTTGATCTCGAATGTTCCTCGTGGGAACGATCTTGATTGCAGTCTTTTCCGAATAGTAGAAGTAACACGTGGTGCTCTCCTTGCCGGAAGAGTCCCCCATGGTGATCCTACTCTCAGTCAACCACCCCAAGGTCACTGACAGACGTAACGGTGACTATGGCACGCGCAGTAAACGCACGGGTAGCTAACCCGCACTGTCACGTGGTCAGTCGTTTCCGTTAACGGGTACTCCCAAAGCACAGCACGGAACTAGTATAGGGCAAAGCCCTTTCAGGGGTCCAACCCCTCCACAGTAACCAAACAGGGGCCTTGCCCCTCAACAGTCCGCGCACCCTCGCCTGACTACCCTGGTTTGCCCCAGTGGGCCTAACAAGTCGATGTAGGAGGCTAGCAGAACCCCGGGGCCCGTGGGGTAGCTAGTGCTCTCCCTACACTAGTAGCTCTCCTCGGTACTACGTACACGAGGGCCAGCAAGTCGGTACAAAGTAGCCAGACCTAACCCCGGGTCCCTGGGGCGGCTGGCTCCGCTCTGCACTAAATAGGTAACAGGTGCTTCCCCTAGTACTACGTACCTAAGAGACAGCACACTACCACATCTTTCTTTCTCAGTTCAATTCCTTTCTCTTTCCAGGAGTTCTACTCCTAATTCCCTTTATGGTTCCAGCTCTTTTAACTCAGAACATCTAGGTTTCACCTTCCAGTTTCACGTTCTTACAATCCATGTTCTCAATCACGTTTATTTATTCATAACAGGCAGCTGTTAAATCAAATTACAGGCAGCTATTTATTCCTTTCCACTTTTTCAAGACTGCAGTATTCATATATTCCTCTAGTTTTCCCATCCTAGGATTCATGCCATACCCTAGGATCTATCATACAATCTAGTTTTCCAGCCCTAGGATTTATGCAACACCCTAGGATCTATCATTCAATCTAGTTTCTCATTCCTAGGATTCATGCAATGTCCTAGGTTCTATTTATGGTTCCATAGTTTAACAAATTATGCTAATAAACTTAAAAGCCACTCTACCAGTTACAACGGGAGTACTGGGGGCGTGGTCGGGAATCCCGCGTGCCTCCGCAACCCCCTAGACTGCAATGGAACGGGGTCCTATCACAAGGATCAAACACAAGGAGTTTCTCAAAATAGTATATAACTACTGTAGACGGGTAGAGGATTTAATTCCGAAAAGAACGCAACTCGAAACACGGAAAACGGACTCCGAACGGGCCCTAAACGGGTCGAAAATGACGAAACAGTGCAAAATCAGACGTCTGGAACCTCTTCCAGACGTCTTAAAATGAGGATCAGATGGTACCTTCGCTCTGTATAGTCTCTCAGACGTCCAGAAGCCTACGGGGGCGTCTGGCCTAGTTCCCAGACGTCCGTTGGTCACCCAGGACGTCTGCGAGTCTTTCCCGTCGTCTGGCACTGCAGCCAGACGTCTGATTCGCGTTGGATGGCGAATCTTAGAACATGCGCGTACCCATTCCTCGCTCTCAGTACGGACGGTCGAAGGAAAGGAGGAAGTACGAAAATAATTTACCTTTCAAACATCTGGACAGTCCTCCAGACGTCTTCCCTGTCGTCTGGTTGGAAACCTAGATGTCTGATTCTGAAAAAACTTCCAGAATCAGAGCGCTACTCGCCCTCCGCCCGTGAAGCACGGCCGCGCCGCGCCTCGTCCTCCTGCTGCTCAAGCTGCAGCAGACCTCCTGCGTCACTCCGTGCCCGCTGTGCCCCCGCCGACCGGCTCTCGCCTCCCCGGCAAGCTCGAGCCCTCACGGCCGAGCGCCTCCTCCCTCGCGCAGCACCTCCTCCCGCACTCACCGCGGCTGTCGTTGCCGCCGCTCCCTCGCGCTCGCACTCACTGGAAGAAGAAAAAGGAGGAGTGGAGGTGATGAGAATGAGGGAGAGGGCGAGGCTTTCTAAAGCCGCGCAGGGAGAGAGAGAGGACGCAGACTATGGTCGCAGGAGAGGGAAAAAGAGGTCGTAGGTCTGCGAGCGCGCAGACGAAATCGCACGTGCCGCAGAAAACGAATCCTAGACGTCTGGAAGGGGTTCCAGACGTCTGGTAAGATGTCTGGGCCACCTCCCAGACGTCTTAAAAGACGTCTTGAAGCCGCGTTCGTTACAAAAAGTGACTCGGATCGGTAGGAAACGTGACGTCTTCGTCAACCTGTCCACTATCGCCTAGGCTGCGTCGTGTCCTCATTGGGTAACAGGTAGACCCACCACCAAGTCCATGGTGATGCTCTCCCACTTCCAATCTAGAACAGGAAGTGGCTACAACGGCCCTGCAGGCCTCTAATGCTCGGCCTTCACCTGCTGGCACACCAAACACTGCTACACAAACTCACCTACATCCCGCTTCATCGCTCTTCACCAAAAGTCACGTCTCAGATCATAATACATCTTCGTGTTCCCGGGTTGTATGGTGAACCTAGACCCGTGAGCCTCAGTTAGAAGCTCTCTTAACAACTCCTCGTCCCTAGGAACGTACAAACGTTCCCTCATGCGTAGCATCTCGTCTGTAAAAGAGAAGTCTCCTAGGTCCCCTGACAGTACTCTATCTCGCAACGACTGCAGGTACGGATCTGTCATCTGTCCTGTGATGATGCAGTCTATCAACTCTGGTCTCATCTGCCGTGTCACCGCCACTGCCCCACAATGCCCCTATAACTCTAGGGGTCACCAACTACCCAACTCCTCCATTAGTCTCCAACTCTGTGCCTATAAACTGGCCAAGTGGGCATGTGCCTTCCAGCTCAAGGCGTCAGCCACCACATTGGCCTTCCCCGGATGGTAGGAGATGATGCAGTCATAGTCCTTCATGAGCTCTAACCAACGTCTCTGTCTCATATTAAGCACCTTCTGATCAAACAAGTACCTGAGGCTCTTATGATCCGTAAAAATCTCAAAGGTCTCACCGTAAAGGTAGTGCCTCCATGTCTTCAGCGCGAAGACAACAGCTGCCAGCTCTAAGTCATGGGTAGGGTAGCTATGCTCATGGGGCTTCAGTTGCTGCGAAGCATAAGCGACAACGTGACCCCGTTGCATAAGCATACCCCCTAACCCCTGCAACGAAGCGTCTGTGTAGACCACAAAATTGCCACAGCTATCTGAGATGGTAAGCACAGGAGCTGAAGTCAGCCTCTCCTTCAACTCCTGAAAACAAGCCTCACAAGCGTTTGTCCAAAAAAAGGGCATGTCCTTCCAGGTCAACTGAGTCATAGGACGTGCAATCTGCGAGAATCCCCTGATAAACCGCCGGTAGTAACCTGCCAGTCCCAAGAAACTGCATATCTCTGTCACTGTACGTAGCCTCTCCCACCTGAGTATGGCCTCAACCTTGGTTGGATCCACAGCCAAACCATCCCCTGAGATCACGTGGCCCAAGAAAGTCACATGTGTCAACCAAAACTCGCACTTGGTGTATTTGGCATACAACCTCCGTCGTCTCAAAGTGTCCAGAATCATCCGTAGGTGCTGTCTGTGTTGTGCCTGATCCCGTGAGTAAACAAGCACGTCATCGATAAATACCACCACAAACTGATCCAATTACGGTCTGAAAACCATGTTCATCAAATCCATAAAGGCAGCGGAGGCATTGGTCAGCCCAAACGGCATGACCAAAAACTCGTAGTATCCGTATCGGGTGCGGAAAGCAATCTTGGAGATGTCAGTCTCCCTAATCCTCAACTAGTGGTAGCCTGACCTCAGATCTACCTTGGAGAATACCGTGGCACCTCGCAACTGATCAAAAAGATGATCAATCCTCGACAGTGGATACTTGTTCATGATGGTGACCCTATTCAGCTGTTTGTAGTCAACACAAAGGTGCATAGTACCATCTTTCTTCTTCACAAACACAGAGGCTCCTCACAGGGACGCACTGGGCCTCACAAAGCCCTTTTCCAACAGGTCTTGTAGCTGTGACTTGAGCTCTCGCAGCTCAAGTGGCGCCATCCGGTACGGTGCAATAGAAATGGGGCTGGTCCCCGGTACCATTGAGATCTCAAACTCGATCTCATGCTCAGGCGGTAGTCCTGGCAGCTCCTCTGGAAACCGTTGGGGTATTCATTGACCACCAAAATGCTCTAAAAGTCCACCACGGGGTTGGGCTCCGTCACCACACAGGCTAGAAAGCCCTCACACCCTTGGCTCAAAAGTCTTGCTGCCCGAAGCATAGATATGCACCTGAAACCTCTGTCCGCCGGTTATTCGTGAAACTCAAAGGAAGGTATCTCCAGTATGGAGAAAACGATTTTCTTTCCGAAACAGTCCACCAAGGCATGGTAAACGGACATCCAATCCATCCTCAGAATCACGCCAAAATCCTCCACCGGTATCACAATCAGGTCATCTTGGAGGTTGTGTCCCCCAATACTGACCTCACAGTCCGTGTAGACCTCCTCAGCTACAAACAGATGACCACTTGGACCTCTGATCACAAACGGATCCTCTAACAACACGCAGTCCTATCCCAAACTGACCGCAAAACTCGCAATGACAAAAGAGTGTGTGGAAGCAGAATCAAAAAGCACGTAAAGTAATCTGCCAGAAACAGTAACCATACCAGCCACCATTGAACCGGATGCCCTGCCGTCTCTGTGTGTCAGGGCGTTGATACGTCCCTCAGCTCTCGGTGTAGAAGATGTAGCCACACTCTGAGTCGGGCGAGTAGCCGCTGGTCGGTATCCTCCCTGTGACTGCTACCCTCCCCCACGTGCCTGGGGACCACGACCACTTGCTCGGCCTCCAACGCTCGGTGCAAGGAGCATCTGCTGTGCTCCAACCCTAGACGGGCAGTCCCATCTAATGTGGCCCAGCTGGCCACACTGGTAGCAGAGGGGACTTGATGAGAGCCTCATCATGAGCCATAACTAGCTCATTTTGACATAATAAAGAGAATAAAAGCTCCTACATAACCTAGAAGAAGACCTAAATGAAGGAATAAGTGCTCTGAGAAGAAAACATGAATTAAAGGTTAAAACTGTAATTTTACCATTGCAGTACATAAACGGGATTGCTCAGAGGCAAAACATAGGTCAAAAGGTCTAAATAAGATAAAAAGTGGGTTGAGACAATCAGAAATGGGTTTATATGCAATTCAGGAATTAAATGACATTTGGTAACCCTAAAACAGACCCGCTCAAATTAACAAGGTTCCGGCCAGGATAAAAATGAATTAAACCCTCTAAAAATCATGGAAAAATATCTTTTAGGGTTTAGAACACTTAATTTGTCCTTTAGAACCCAGTTTGACCTAGATTAGGGTCCTAGCTCTTCAAGTAACCTAATTTGGGTTTTTACGCAAAATATCCAGTTAAACGAGGTCAAACCTAAAGTCCAACTTCACCATTGGATTCCTTAGGTCCAAATTAGGTTTTTACCAAAATTTGGACCTAAGTGGAGGTCATCTTGACCTACTTTGCAATTTAATACACCCAAATCATAATTTGGTCCCTATCTTTTGAAAAGCATCACAGAGAGCCCCCTAATTTCATCGCCACCTTTGCAATCAGGTCCTGCCGCCATTGTTAGGGCAGAAGCAACCTCTGGCGAGGTTTAGAGAGGGATTACTCTCTGATTCCTCAGAGATCCCCTCCCAGAAATGGAAGGGAGATTCACTGAGGAATTCCCTTCCATCTACGGCCGATCACAATCTCTGGTGTGAACCCAATCTCTCGTGCGAACGCACGAGGGATTTGGGTATCTTAACCTCTTTCCTACTCCAGCGAGCCATCAGAGGCAATAGGCGTGCCCTCCACGCTCTGAAAGCACGGCCTAGTGCCTATAAAAGAACCCACACCTCTGGCCGCTCAATTTTAGCTTGACTTGGCCGGACGTCCACCTCCAATTCGTCTCTTCTTCTCCGGCCAAGAACCCAGCGAGCTCCGGCGATCCCCCCTCCCCTCCCTCTTCGCTCTGCCACAAAACCAGTGGCAGAGACATCTTCCTGATTCTCCTCCGCGTCGCGCAATACCCGCGCACGTCGCCTCAGCCCCGTCGTCGCCGCCGTCCTCCTCCACTGGGCAACGTCTTCTCCGGCGATAGCAAGTACAGCTGTCTGCCTCCCCGTCCCCTTTCATCCCTGTAGTTAGGCTTAATACATTCTCCATCTTTCCCTCTCTCTTTTCCCCCTTTTATTTCATTTAATTGGCCCTCGATCGACACTGACCACTTCCATCTTCCTCGTCATCGACCGACCTCCGGCGAGCCCCATCCACCATTCCGCCCCTCCACACGGCTCGCCAACCATCTCAGAAGCTCCGCCCCACCACAAGGAACAATCTCCGCCCCTCCACTGCCACTCCACGCCCCCACCACAGTCCCCCGAACAACCCCACACTTCCAGCCACAGGTTGACCAAGGCACGCACGCCTAGGCCATCCCACGGCCTGCCGCATGGCTCACCACCTTCGCCGTGCCACGGCGAAGGTCCCCAGCTGGTCTGATTGAGCCGAGAGGCTCGTTTTATGTTTGACAGTATCAAAGCTCCTGCCGCCATTGACGAAGGTTGAAGCAGCTTCGCAGCAGCTCCAGGCGTCAGGTCTTCCAGGCTTCAGGCGCAACAGACTCGCGCGAGCGGTGCGAAGAGGTCTGGCTCAGCAAGGAGCGCTGCGAAGTTTGCAACTGTGGCAATCGCACGAAGGATCTGCGAGCGCGCGCGAGATTGGGACAGAGACTTTAGTCCCACATCGTGGAAATACGAGGTGCAGCTGTAGTATAAGTTGTTTTTGTGTTATCTGCTTATCGCCTTCGAAAGCACAAGGGTGAGGTCCCTCACCTGACCTTGCGCATGCCTCGTCCGCGATTTCACCTCGCGGATCTGGCGGGATCCGACCCGACCCATCTTGAGCACACCTCGCGCATCACCCCACCTGCCGGTGCACCTGGTTCCGGGTTCGAAATCCGATCCGATTACCCGTGTGGCTCTGGGAGAGTGTACGAACGCGTGCCCCGGACGTCTTTTAATACGTCTGGGAGGTGTCCCAGACGTCGGACCAGACGTCTGGGATGGTTTCCAGACGTCTGAAAAACCGTTATCTTCCACACACGCGAGTCGTCTGCGCGGCTGAGCGCGCAGACCGCATATTTGTTATCCCTCTTTTTTTCTTCTGCGGCTGCAGACGCCTGCCGCGCCCTCTCTCCTCCTCGCGCGGCCTTAAAAGGCCACGCCTCCCCTCACTCCGTCACCACCGTCTCCTTCCAATTCTCCTTCAGCCAGTGCGCGAGAGTGAGCGTGAGGGCGGCAGCGGTGGCCGCAGTGAGCGCGGAGGAGGTGCTACGTGCGAGAGCGGAGCTCTGCCGTGCAGGCGAGCTCGCCGGGGCTACTAGGGCAGGCCAGCGGAACGGCGCTGGAGGGACTGTTGCGGTCTGAGCAGCAGGCGCGCGAGGTGCGATGCGGGCGGCGTCGCGAGCAGAGGCCGAGTGGCGCCCTGATTCTGGAAAAATTTTCCAGAATCAGACGTCTGGGTAGATAGACAGACGGCGAGGGAGACGTCTGTAGGACCATAAAGACGTCTGAAAGGTGAGTATTCCGCTTTCTTCTTCCTTCCTGTCGACTGACCGTACTGAGGGAGGGAGTTGGCTGTGCGCAGGCTCGCTGATTCGCCATCCTTTGCGAATCAGACGTCTGGAAGTTGTACCAGACGGCGGGAGTGACTTCCAGACGTCCGGGGTGACCATCGGACGTCTGGGAGCTAGGCCAGACGTCCCCGCAAACTTCTGGACGTCTGGGAAACCACGCTGAACAGGTAATTCTCTGATCCACTTTTTAAGACGTCTGGAAGAAGTTCCAGACGTCTGATTTTGCACAGTATTGTCTTTTTCGACCCGTTTAGGGCCCGTTCGAGCTCTGTTTTCCGCGATTCGAGTTGCGTTCTTTTCAGAATTAATTCCTCTACCCGTCTACAGTAGCTATACACTGTTTTGAGACACTCCTTGTGTTTGATCCTTGTGATAGGACCTCGTTCAGTTGCAGTCTTGGGAGTCGCGGAGGCACGCGGGATTCCCGATCACGCCCCCATTACTCCCGTTGTACCTGGTAGAGTGGCTTTAAGTTATTAATAAATCAGTTAAAGTGTGGAACCATAACTAGAACCTAGGACATTGCATGAATCCTAGGAATGAGAAATAGATTAAATGATAGCTCCTAGGTGTTGCATGAATCCTAGGGCTGGAGAACTAGATTGTATGATAGATCCTAGGATATGGCATGAATCCTAGGATGGAAGAAACTAGTGGAATGTATAATACTGCAGTCTTGGGAAAATGGAAAGGAATATAAAGCTGCCTGTAAATTGAATTAACAGCTGCCTGTTATGAATAAAGAAACATGATTGAGATCATGGTTTGTAAGAACGGGAAACTGGAAAGTGAGACATAAGATGTTCTGGAACCCTACGGGGAAGTAGGAGTAGAACTCCTGGAAAGTGAATGGAATAGTTTTGGGGAGGTGAGCTGGTCCTTGAGTACGGAGTACCAAGGAGAGCGACTGTCCCTCTGTTTAGTGAAGAGCGGAGCTAGCCGCCCCAGGGACCCGGGGTTAGGACTGGCCACTCTGTACCGACTTGCTGGCCCTCGCGTACGTAGTACCGAAGAGAGCTACTAGTGTAGGGAGGTACTAGCTACCCCACGGGCCCCGGGGTTCTGCTAGCCTCCCACACCGACTTGTTAGGCCCGCTGGGGCAAACTAGGGTAGTCAGGCGAGGGTGCGTGGACTGTGGAGGGGCAAGGCCCCGGTTTGGTTACTGTGGAGGGGTTGGACCCCTGTTACTGAGAGGGCTCTGCCCTGGACTGGTTCCGTGCTGTGTATTGGGCGCACCCGTTAACGGAAACGACTGACCGCGTGCCAGTACGGGTTAGCTACCTGTGCGTTTATCGCGCGTGCCGTAGTCACCGTTACGTCTGTCAGTGACCTTGGGGTGGTTGACTGAGGGTAGGATCACCACGGGGGACTCTCCCGGCCAGGGGAGCACCACGTGCTACTTCTACTTTTTGGAAAAGACTGCAATCAAGATCGTTCCCACGAGGAACAATCGAGATCGAGTAAAAGATCTGAGAAATAAATGAAATAGTGAGACAATTGAAAGATGTAAATAAAGAAAGTAATAGAACATAACAGCTACTGTACACTCTACTGTTGTCTTTAGTTTTAGCTGCCACTCTACTCAGCGTTTTGCTGACGTGTTACACTCGTTACCTTTTTCAGGACCAGGTGTTGAGCAGCCAGGGTCAGCGGCTGTAGAGGACGCTGGGCCGAGTAGGGTCCAGTAGAGTTTACCACAGTCTTTTGTACCTCTTTTGTTTCTGTTATAGTGAGTAGTTCTTGTTTCCGCTGTACTTTCTTTACCTGCAATTCATGTTATATGATAAATGTTGATCTACCGTTGTAGTGGTATCTACTGTAGTAGTTTCTTTCCTTACTGTTGTACTTTCTTACTGTTAGTTATATTCATGCTGAATGTGGTTTATTTCACTGCTCTTTTGGTTACTTCCTCGTTGGACGACTGGGTCTTGGGATTAGTTGAGTCGGTCCGGTTCTCGAGTCTCGTAGGGGCTCGGGAAACGGGTCGTTACAAGATGGTATCAGAGCAAGGTCATCCCGAGAAGTGAATCAACTGTCTGGAAAATAACCAATTCACATGTCTATAGCTAGAGTAGCCACCACAACTTATCTTTTGACATGAGTTCTTCGACGTCTTTCGTTGGATATCGTTCCGTATTGACGTATTTTCGTTTATTTCGCGTCTCCTTGCAGGAGATGCCTCGTCGCGGGACTGGTGAGGCGGGCCGCGGGCGCGGCCGAGGACGAGGTCGGCGAGGTGGGCGTGTCGTTGCCGACGCCTAAGTGGACCAGCCACTACTTCCGGGCATTCAGGCCCAGGACCTCGCCCGGCTGATACGGGACATTGTACGAGAGGAGCTCCACCCACCGCCCCGAGCGCCTCCTCCTGGGGCTGCAGAGGGGGAGTCCTCTGTGGGACCACGCGACGGACATGGCGCTGGACACGAGGGAGGGGATGGGCCCCTGCCACCCCCACCTTCCTCCGACACTTCTGTACACGAGGCACCTTCGCCTGGAGGTGCACCAACACCTCCCCTACAGCGCCACTTCGAGCTTTTCGGACAGTTCCGGAAGCTGAAGCCCCCCTCCTTCAAGGGGGATGAGGACCCGACCGAGGCAGAGGACTGGCTTGGGCAGCTGGAGAAGATCTTCAACACCCTTCGCCCCCTGGTGGAGTGCCGCGTGGCCTTTGCCACGTACCAGATGGAGGGTGCGGCACACAGGTGGTGGAGGGCGGTCCGGGGACAGGAGAGGGACGAGCCGACGTGGGACCAGTTCGTCACCCTCTTCTGCGAGCAGTACTTTCCCCAGACGTGGCAGGACCAGAGGAGGCGGGAGTTCCACACTCTCCGCCAAGGGATGATGACTGTGAGCGCGTACCGCACGCGTTTCTTGGAGCTGTCCCGCTTTGCAGCGACAGCGGTAGCCACTGAGGAGGAGCGCCTTTGGAGGTTCACCGAGGGGCTCCGGCCTGCGATCCAGGGGTATGTCAAACCCTTGAAGCTGCCTACGTTTTCGAGGGTGGTAGAGGCAGCTATGACTTACGAGGAGACCAACCCGTCCGCGCGAGACACCGACGGCGGGCGGAAGAGGCCCTTTCAGCCAGACTTCTCACAGGGCCGGCGAGAACGGAGACACGTGGCGTCCGCAGGAGAGCTGACACGTTGTGCAGGGCCATCAGTGGCCTTTGGGGGCCCTCGACAGGGGCCATTCGCCAGCACCGGACCCCCGCCTAGTCGACAGCGGGGACCCGCTGAGGGCGGGAGTCGAGTTCCCCTCTGCTACCAGTGTGGCCAGCCGGGCCACGTCAGGAGAGACTGCCCATCTAGGGCAGGAGGTCAGCAGATACTCCCTGCGCAGAGCACTGGAGGGCGCGTAGGAGGCCGCGGTTTCCAGGCGCGAGGAGGAGGACAGCAGTCGCGAGGAGGGTACCGGCCAGCACCTACCCGTCCGACACAGAGTGTGGCTGCTTCGTCCGCACCTAGAGCTGAGGGGCGTATCAATGCCCTGACACACAGGGACGCCAGAGCTTCGGGATCAGTGGTAGCAGGTATGGTTTCAGTTTCCGGCAGACTCGTTTACACGCTTTTCGATTCCGGCGCTACGCACTCGTTTGTCGCAGCCAGTTTCGCAGTTAGTTTGGACCACGATTATACACTGTTAGAGAATCCGTTCGTAATCAGAGGTCCAAGTGGTCAGCTGTTTGTAGCTGAAGTGGTGTACACGGATTGCGAGGTCAGCGTCGGGGGACATAGCCTGCCAGCTGACCTGATTATGATACAGATGGAGGACTTTGGAGTGATTTTGGGGATGGATTGGTTGTCCGCTTACCACGCCTTGGTGGACTGTTTTGAGAGGAAGATCGTCTTCTCCATTCCGGAGTTGCCTTCTTTCGAGTTTCACGGACAGCCAGTGGACGGAGGTTTCAGGTGCATCTCAGCACTTCGGGCGGCGAGACTTTTGAGCCAGAGGTGTGAGGGCTTCCTAGCTTGTGTGGTGGCAGAGCCCAGCCCTGTGGCAGACTTCCAGAGCATCCCGGTGGTCAGAGAGTACCCTGACGTGTTTCCAGATGAGTTACCAGGACTACCGCCCGAGCGTGAGATCGAGTTTGAGATCTCACTAGTACCAGGGACCAACCCCATCTCCATCGCGCCATACAGGATGGCACCGCTTGAGCTGCGAGAGCTCAAGTCCCAGTTGCAGGACCTTTTGGAGAAAGGTTTCGTGAGGCCCAGTGCATCTCCCTGGGGAGCCCCGGTACTGTTTGTGAAGAAGAAGGATGGGACTTTACGCCTTTGTGTGGACTACCGACAGCTGAATAGGGTCACCATCAAGAACAGATATCCGCTGCTGAGGATCGACGACTTGTTTGACCAGTTGCGGGGTGCCACGGTGTTTTCCAAGATCGACTTGAGGTCTGGATACCACCAGTTGAGGATCAAGGAGACCGACGTCTCCAAGACAGCTTTCCGCACCCGGTATGGACACTACGAGTTTTTGGTCATGCCGTTTGGGCTGACCAATGCCCCCGCTGCTTTCATGGACCTGATGAACCGGGTGTTTAGACCGTACTTGGACCAGTTCGTGGTGGTTTTCATAGATGATGTACTCATCTATTCTAGAGATCAGACGCAGCACGGACAGCACTTGCGGATGGTTCTGGACACTCTGAGATGGCGCAGGCTGTACGCCAAATACAGCAAGTGTGAGTTCTAGTTGAGGGAGGTGACCTTCTTAGGTCATGTGATCTCTGGAGATGGCTTGGCGGTGGACCCAGCCAAGGTCGAGGCAGTGCTCAGGTGGGAGAGACCGCGTTCAGTCACTGAGATTCGCAATTTCCTTGGACTGGCAGGTTACTACAGACGGTTCATCAAAGGATTTTCGCAGATCGCGCATCCTATGACACAGTTGACCCGGATGGACGTGCCTTTCGCTTGGACAGACGCCTGTGAGGCGTGTTTTCTGGAGCTAAAGGAGAGGTTGACCTCGGCTCCCGTGCTCACCATCCCTGACAGTAGTGGCGGGTTCGTTGTGTACACGGACGCTTCCTTGCAGGGGTTAGGAGGTGTGCTCATGCAAAGGGGTCACGTTGTCGCTTACGCTTCGCGGCAACTGAAGCCCCATGAGAATACCTACCCTACCCACGACCTAGAGTTGGCAGCTGTTGTCTTCGCGCTGAAGACCTGGAGGCACTACTTGTACGGTGAGATCTTCGAGATTTTTACAGATCACAAGAGCCTCAAATATCTTTTTGACCAGAAGGAGCTCAACATGAGACAGAGACGTTGGTTGGAGCTCCTGAAGGATTACAACTGCAGCATCTCCTACCACCCAGGAAAGGCCAATGTGGTGGCTGACGCCTTGGGCCGTAAGGCACCCGCACGCTTGGCCAGTCTACAGTTACAGAGTTGGAGCCTTTTGGAGGAGGTGGGCAGTTGGCGACCTCTAGAGTTACGAGGGTACTGTGGGGCAGTGACGGTGACGCGGCAGACCAGGCCAGAGCTGATAGACCGCATCATCACAGGGCAGATGGCCGATCCGTACTTGCAGTCTTTGCGCGACAGAGTACTGTCAGGAGACCCTGGGGACTTCTCTTTCACAGACCGGGTGCTACGCTTGAGGGGACGGTTGTGCGTTCCCAGGGACGAGGAGCTGTTGAGAGAGCTCCTGACTGAGGTACACGGTTCCAGATTCACCATACATCCCGGAAACACGAAGATGTACCACGACTTGAGACGCGAGTTTTGGTGGAGGGGGATGAAGCGGGATGTGGGTGAATTCGTGCAGCAGTGCTTAGTGTGCCAGCAGGTGAAAGCCGAGCATCAGAGGCCTGCAGGGCCGCTTCAGCCGCTTCCAGTGCCAGAGTGGAAGTGGGAGAGCATCACCATGGACTTGGTGGTGGGCTTGCCTGTTACCCAGCGGGGACACGACACAGTCTGGGTAATAGTGGATAGATTGACGAAGACGGCGCGGTTCTTGCCGATCCGAGTCACTTTGGGACCAGCACAGTTGGCAGAGAGGTATATCCGTGATGTGGTACGACTACACGGAGTTCTGCGGGAGATCGTATCCGACCGGGATACCCGCTTTACATCCCAGTTTTGGACTGAGTTTCAGCAGGCCTTGGGGACGAGGTTGAGGTTTAGCACAGCTTACCACCCCCAGACGGACGGACAGTCTGAGCGCACGATACAGACACTTGAGGACCTTTTGCGTGCCTGTGTACTGGACTGGAGGGGCTCTTGGGAGGAGCACCTGCCCCTAGCGGAGTTTTCATACAACAACAGTTATCACTCGAGCATCGGCATGGCTCCCTACGAGGCTTTGTACGGACGGAGGTGTACGGCACCCTTGAGTTGGGTTGAGGTGGGGACCAAGTGGGAGGTTGGCCCCAGGTTGATCCGGCAGAGTCAGGAGGTAGTTGAGCAGATCCATAGACGACTCCGCACTGTCAGGAGCAGACAGAAGAGCTACGCGTATCGGAGACGCAGAGAGGTACAGTTTGAGGTTGGGGACCACGTCTTTCTTCGTGTTTCGCCCATGAAGGGCCTACAGCGGTTTGGGGTGAGAGGGAAGCTCGCGCCGAGGATTGTGGGGCCCTTTGAGGTCCTGGAGCGGGTTGGACCCGTTGCTTACCGACTTGCCCTCCCCCCGCAGTTTTCTGGTGTGCACGACGTGTTCCACGTGTCCAACCTCAGGAAGTACGTAGCCGATCCCAGCCACGTACTGAGTCACGAGAGCGTCGAGGTGGGCGACGACCTGACCTACCCCGAGAAGCCAGTGCAGATTCTAGACCGAGTCATCCGCAGTTTGAGACGAAAGCAAGTACCCCTGGTAAAGGTTTTGTGGAGGAGCCAGCGGTACGAGGAGTCTACCTGGGAGCCTGAGGCGGCAATGCAGGAGCGGTACCCGGAGCTTTTCGCGGGTACGTCTTCCGGACCGGCTTCGGTCCTCTTTAAGTTTGTTATGGTTGTTTGGACGTCTTTTCCGCACCCTAGTTAGCGCAAGTTTCGGGGACGAAACTTCCTTTGAGTTTGTTATATTGTTACGAACGCGTGCCCCGGATGTCTTTTAAGACATCTGGGAGGTGGCCTAGACGTCGGACTAGACGTCTGGGATCACATCCAGACGTCTTGCCAGACGTCTGAAAAACCGTTATCTTCCACACACGCGAGTCTGCGCGCCTGAGCGCGCAGACCGCATATTCGTTATTCCCTCTTTTTTTCTTCTGCGGCTGCAGACGCCTGCCGCGCCCTCTCTCCTCCTCGCGTGGCCTTAAAAGGCCACGCCTCCCCTCACTCCTTCACCACCGTCTCCTTCCCCTTCTCCTTCAGCCAGTGCGCGAGAGTGAGCGCGAGGGCGGCAGCGGCGGCCGTAGTGAGCACGGAGGAGGTGCTGCGTGCGAGAGTGGAGCTCTGCCGTGCGGGCGAGCTCACCGGGGCTGCTAGGGCCGGCCGGCGGAACGGCGCGGGAGGGACTGCTGCGGTCTGAGCAGCAGGCGCGCGAGGTGCGACGCGGGCGGCGTCGCGAGCAGAGGCCGAGTGGCGCCCTGATTCTGGAAAAATTTTCCAGAATCAGATGTCTGGGTAGATAGACAGACGGCGAGGGAGAAGTCTGGAGGACCATAAAGACGTCTGAAAGGTGAGTATTCCGCTTTCTTCTTCCTTCCTGTCGACTGACCGTACTGAGGGAGGGAGTTGGCTGTGCGCAGGCTCGCTGATTCGCCATCCTTTGCGAATCAGACGTCTGGAAGTTGTACCAGACGGCGGGAGTGATTTCCAAACGTCCGGGGTGACCATCGGACGTCTGGGAGCTAGGCCAGACGTCTCCGCAGACTTCTGGACGTCTGGGAAACCACGCTGAACAGGTAATTCTCTGATCCACTTTTTAAGACGTCTGGAAGAAGTTCCAGACGTCTGATTTTGCACAGTATTGTCTTTTTCGACCCATTTAGGGCCCGTTCGAGCTCCGTTTTTCGCGATTCGAGTTGCGTTCTTTTCAGAATTAATTCCTTTACCCGTCTACAGTAGCTATACACTGTTTTGAGACACTCCTTGTGTTTGATCCTTGTGATAGGACCTCGTTCAGTTGCAGTCTTGGGAGTCGCGGAGGCACGCGGGATTCCCGATCACGCCCCCATTACTCCCGTTGTACCTGGTAGAGTGGCTTTAAGTTATTAATAAATCTATTAAAGTGTGGAACCATAACTAGAACCTAGGACATTGCATGAATCCTAGGAATGAGAAATAGATTAAATGATAACTCCTAGGTGTTGCATGAATCCTAGGGCTGGAGAACTAGATTGTATGATAGATCCTAGGATATGGCATGAATCCTAGGATGGAAGAAACTAGTGGAATGTATAATACTGCAGTCTTGGGAAAATGGAAAGGAATATAAAGCTGCCTGTAAATTGAATTAACAGCTGCCTGTTATGAATAAAGAAACATGATTGAGATCATGGTTTGTAAGAACGGGAAACTGGAAAGTGAGACATAAGATGTTCTGAAACCCTACGGGGAAGTAGGAGTAGAACTCCTGGAAAGTGAATGGAATAGTTTTGGGGAGGTGAGCTGGTCCTTGAGTACGGAGTACCAAGGAGAGCGACTGTCCCTCTGTTTAGTGCAGAGCGGAGCTAGCCGCCCCAGGGACCCGGGGTTAGGACTGGCCACTCTGTACCGACTTGCTGGCCCTCGCGTACGTAGTACCGAGGAGAGCTACTAGTGTAGGGAGGTACTAGCTACCCCACGGGCCCCGGGGTTCTGCTAGCCTCCCACACCGACTTGTTAGGCCCGCTGGGGCAAACTAGGGTAGTCAGGCGAGGGTGCGCGGACTGTGGAGGGGCAAGGCCCCGGTTTGGTTACTGTGGAGGGGTTGGACCCCTGTTACTGAGAGGGCTCTGCCCTGGACTGGTTCCGTGCTGTGCTTTGGGCGCACCCGTTAACGGAAACGACTGACCGCGTGCCAGTACGGGTTAGCTACCTGTGCGTTTATCGTGCGTGCCGTAGTCACCGTTACGTCTGTCAGTGACCTTGGGGTGGTTGACTGAGGGTAGGATCACCACGGGGGACTCTCCCGTTCAGGGGAGCACCACGTGCTACTTCTACTTTTTGGAAAAGACTACAATCAAGATCGTTCCCACGAGGAACAATCGAGATCGAGTAAAAGATCTGAGAAATAAATGAAATAGTGAGACAATTGAAAGATGTAAATAAAGAAAGTAATAGAACATAACAGCTACTGTACACTCTACTGTTGTCTTTAGTTTTAGATGCCACTCTACTCAGCGTTTTGCTGACGTGTTACACTCGTTACCTTTTTCAGGACCAGGTGTTGAGCAGCCAGGGTCAGCGGCTGCAGAGGACGCTGGGCCGAGTAGGGTCCAGTAGAGTTTACCACAGTCTTTTGTACCTCTTTTGTTTCTGTTATAGTGAGTAGTTCTTGTTTCCGCTGTACTTTCTTTACCTGCAATTCATGTTATATGATAAATGTTGATCTACTGTTGTGGTGGTATCTACTGTAGTAGTTTCTTTCCTTACTGCTGTACTTTCTTACTGTTAGTTATATTCATGCTGAATGTGGTTTATTTTACTGCTCTTTTGGTTACTTCCTCGTTGGACGACTGGGTCTTGGGATTAGTTGAGTCGGTCCAGTTCTCGAGTCTCGTAGGGGCTCTGGAAACGGGTCGTTACAGAGAGCGACCCTGAGTGAATTGCTGAGAGAGAGAGACGTTCGGGTAGAGGGAAAGGGGTAGGTTTTGCTCTGTGCAGGCCGGCTGAACGTTGAGGAAGAAAGACTTGGCCGCGAAGATGAAGAGAAGAAGTAAAAGATGAAGCTGAGCAAGGCAGAGCAGAGAAGGAAGAAAGAAAGGACTGCAGAGCCAAAGAAGGAGAAGAAAGAAGAGACCAAGGCAGAAGAAGCCTTCGCAGAGAAAGAAGATAGAAGGAAGAACAGAAGACCAAGGAAGAGGAAGAAGCAGTCGCAGAAGAGAGAAGAGAAAGAAGATCAAGGCAAGAAGAAGACCTGTAGATCAGAGAGAAAAAGAGAAGAAGAGCCTACGAAGAAGAAGGCAGAAGGAAAAAGAGAAGAGAGATTGCAGAGAAAGAAGAGGCCAAGTGAAGACTACAGCAGAAAGAAAGCATATCAGAAGAAGAAGAATAATCAAAGAAGGGAAAATACTTTTAAGACGTCTAATCTTGGGATCAGACATCCAATTTTACTCTTTTGCCCAAATTACTTTTTAAATACATTTGAAGTAAAGTTTTGAGTAAATTAAAGTGTTCAATTACATTTGAGATTAGTAGTAAATTCCAATTGCTCCCTGTGTTCGACCTCGGATACTCCGATTTTCAAGTAATAAAAATTCTTTATTTGTTGACGACGCTTGATCACCTATACTACGACGTAATAACTGTTAAAACACGATCGAGCGAGTCGCTTCAATAGGACTCGACTCCCTCCCTTGGTACGTCCCTATTGACGGCTGGGTGGGGGTTCAGTGCTGACAGTTGGCCCCTGTCGAGGGCCCCCGAAGGCCACTGACGGCCCCGCAAAATGAGACGGCTCTCCCGTGGGTGCTGCGTGCCTCCTCTCTCGTCGGCCCTGTGAGTACTCTGGCTGGTAAGGTCTCTTCTGTTCGCTGTCGGTGTCTCGCATAGCTGGGTTGGTCTCCTCATACGTCATGGCTGCCTCCACCACTCTCGAGAAGGTAGGCAGCTTCAGGGGCTTGACATACTCCCAAATAGCAGATCGAAGACCCTCAGTGAACCTCCACAGGTGCCCCTCCTCTGTAGCTACACCTGTCGCAGCAAAATGTGACAGCTCCAGAAAGTGTGTACGATACGCGCTAACAGTCATCGTCCCTTAGCGGAGAGTGTGGAACTCCCGCCTCCTCTGGTCCTGCCAAGTCTGCGAGAAGTACTGCTCGCAAATGAGGGTCACGAACTGGTTCCACGTCAGCTCTCCTCTCTCCTAGCCTCTGACTGCCCTCCACCACCTATGTACCGCACTCTCCAGCTGGTACGCGACAAAGGCCACACGGCACTCTGCAGGGGGGAGGAGGGTGTTAAACATCTTCTCTATCTGCTCCAGCCAATCCTCTGCCTCAGACGGGTCCTCATCCCCCTTGAAGGAGGAGGGCTTCAGCTTCCGGAACTGTCCGAAAAGCTCATGGTGCAGCTGCAGTGAGGGAAAGGGCATGCCTCCAAGCAAGGAGGGCTCGTGCTCAGAAGTGTCAGAGTGCAGTAGGGGCAATGGAGGACCACCCCCTCCCCCTCCTACTCGTCTAGCGCTGCGTCAGTCTCTCAGTCCCACAGAGGACTCCCCCTCCACGTCCTCTGGGAGAGGCACTCGTGGAGGCGGGTGGAGCTCCTCTCGTACTATATCACTGATTAACTAAGCGAGGTCCTAGGCCTGAACTCCCGGGAGAACTGGTGGGTCAACTGGCACCTCGAGCCCGACACGTCCGCCCCTTTGACCTCGTCCACAGCCGCGTCTGCGGCCCGCCTCGAGAACTCCACGACGAGGCATCTCCTGCAAGGAGACGCAGAAGACAGAACAAAAGAAGTTAACTCTAGCAGACTTTAGCAAAAGAAACTCAGAACAGATGTCAAGCAGTATGTTATAGTGGCTACCCTAGTTACATGCACGTGAATTGGTTATTCTCAAGTTAGTTGGTTCATTTCTCGGGACGACCTTGCTCTGATACCATCTTCTTACGACCCAGTTCCGAAATCCCTACAAGACCCGAGACTGGCTCGATTCGACTAATTCCAAGACCCAATCATCTAACAAGAAATAACCAAAAAGTTGGAAAATAAATCACATTCACTATGCAATGTAACTAACAGTAAAAGCCTACAAGCAGTAAAGGAAGTAAAAGCTGCTAGTCAGTACATACCACCACAACAACAGGAAAGTAGAACAAAGGTACAGTAACAGGAATAGTAAACAAAGTCTGAAACTCACTAGCAGAAAAAGAACACAACAACAGTAAGAAAACTATTGCTGGGCTCGACTGGGCCCAGCACCCTCTGCAGCTGGTAACTCGGGCTGCTCAACTCCTAGACCTGTAAAGGGTTATGAGAAAATAGAGTCAGTGAACGCTGAGTAAAGTGGTAACCAAACTATCTAAAGCAGTAAGAGCTAGCAGGTAAATTTATCTTTTCCAATTATTTTACTTTACAAGTAATTCCCTTTTCACCCCATTGGTTTACTTTCATATTTCTTTCTTGATCTCGCATGTTCCTCATGGGAACGATCTTGATTGCAGTCTTTTCCGAAGAATAGAAGGTACACGTGATGCTCTCCTGGCCGGGAGAGTCCTCTGTGGTAGTCCTACACCCAGTCAACCACCCCGAGGTCACAAACAGACGTAGAGGTGACTACGGCACATGCGATAAACACACGGGTAGTGATGAGAGACTCATCATGATCTCTAATTACCCCTAATTAACTAGTCTTCCTTATCAATTAGCTAAGGTTATGAATATATAATGGTTAATTATAAAATAAGGGATATTTAGTAAAGGACCTTAAAATAAGTTTAAAATGATATTTTATCATTCAATTAATATTATTAACAATTTAACTAATAATTGAACTCGAAATCTTATTAGCCATTCCCTTAATTAATAAGTTAAGTAACTTAAACATAATATATAATAACTTAAGTAATTTTACTTAATCTAATTAATTAACTTAAAAAGGTAAAAAATGTAAATTCAAGGTGAAAACATAATAGTTATCTTATTTACTAACATATATAAAAAGTTGAAAAAGATCTAAGTTAAAATAAGCCTTTAAAACCTGGGTTTACATTTTGGTCCTTAAAATTCATTTCAATCGGGTCCTTAATCTTCATATAGGTCCTTAAGTTTCACTGCACTTAGGTCCCTATTCCTTTCTTCTTCTTCTTCAGCCGATTGAACGGCTAACGATGGAGAGTGACTCCATTGAGCGATCACCGCCCTGCCGACATCATTCTTCCTTCTCCAAGCTCTTGGAGCTTGCGCTCACGACTCCATCTTCATCCATCGGTCTGGATTACTCGAAAATCCTAATTTCTAGTAGGAGTTAACCTCACCGTCGTTGGAGACGATGCCGGAGGTTAAGCTCCCCAAGCTTCTTATTCATCTAGACTCCACCGTCTTCTTCGTCGCCATTCACTATAAATACCCCCTCACCCCTATGACTTCTCTCAAGTTGGCTCTCTTCCCTCTTCTAACACTGAGCTGACCCAATAGGCTATTCGTCTGCAACTTCGACGATCTTCCATGCCATTCTCCGACTTCCTCCATCCATCTTGATTAGCCGAGGAGATCCGCCGAGGTCAGCTACATCTCTGGACAAAGGCAACGACCGAGGAGATCCTCTGCTTCACCTCGCATCCGCCCGCCGGAGATTCTTCTTAATCCCTCTGATTTCGTCGTCCGCCATGTGCCTTCGACGGAATCCTATTGACCCCTTCATCCAGGTAACAGTAGATAGGAGTAGGAGTAGGAGTAGGAGTAGTTTAGCAAGGTAGTTAGTTAGTTAGATTAGCATAATTCTAGATTTCAAAAGTCATCTTCTTCGACTTCGGCAAGCTCCTTGAGATTGCCAGAGCCTTAATTTTGTCTTTTGAAACCACTGCCCACCTTCTTAAACCACTCATGATCATCTCTAACTCATTTAATCATTAATTGGATCATTGAATCGACTAATCCAATTTCACCAGCATCAGCTACTGCTGCTATCCATGGCGGCAGTAGTTGAATTAGATTCACCTTCATCAGATCCTTCATCTTCAATTCATCATCAAAGGATCTTAATTACTATCTTAATTTGATTAATTATCATATATAACTTAAATACCTAATTTTATCTAAGCTCTTGAGCTCACTGTCTATGGCAGCTTAGGAGTTGTTTAAATTATAAATTATTTATATATTTATGATCACAGACTTCCTTTGACTTGCCTCAACCACTCTCTTGAGTGGGAGAGCAAGTCCTGTGCCTTAACTACTCAAAAGCTATTCAGACTGATTTTATTGTTTAATCATTCATTTAACGAATTAAAGAAGAATTAATTGCGATCCTGAGGTTCCTTGCAACCTCAGGAACATTTTCGAATAAAAAATGATGCAATTTATCTTTCTGTACATGGTTTTACCTTTTACTGGACTCACCGGAGCTCCGACGAGTCATTTGTGATCTTCAGCCTTTAGAAGATGGTAAGAAGCTCCAGATTGACTTAACTTTGATTACTGAGTTGTTTGAGGGTGTTTGTTTGAAGATTCAATGACTGGAGTTTAGGTTAAGACTTCTTCTTCTCCAACTCCGGCGAAGTTGGAGAAGTCTGAACAGAAGACCAAAAGCCACACTTAAGGTACCTAGAAGCTTTAGTGCAGTGCACTGAAGCTATTCATGTCCTCAAAGTAGTGAAGCAACCTCTCAATTTCTCTAACGAACAAAGCACTTTTAGAGTTCAGGTGATGAACCTGGAAACCTAATTTCTAGGGATAAATCATCTGTTAAAGCATGGGATAAGTTCCTGAAGTTGATAGGATCCTCTTCTAGGCTTTAATTCTTCATAAAAAGGCTCAAATCAGAAAGTCAATTTTCAAGCCTAACAGTCAACCCTGAGGAGGAAACTATGATTCTGAGCTCAATCTGTTGAATTGAGGAGTCTGAAGAGTTTTGAGATTCTGTTAAATGATTTTAGAGTGAATTAGAAGAGCTCAGACTTGTCGTTTGGTTGGAATTCACCATTTGCCAGTTTGGGTTGTTTTCGAACCCAAACTGTTGGCAGTGGTTTTATGATGAATTTTGAAGTTAAATCCTGCCCAGATCAGTTAGTTTTAACCCTTAAAAGCTATTCCAATCGATTAAGAATGATTCTTAGTGTCTGTTGCATCCTTTCTTCATCTGAATTCCTTTCTCTGAAGCTTTCAGTGAAGCTTTGAGCTTTTCCATGTTTCCTGAAGCTTCAAGAGCCCAAAACAAACACTAGCAGATGTGAAATCCCTTGCAGAACCTATTTAGAACCTTGGTTAAGTGAGAAAATCCATTTGTGGACTCTGTTAACCTGAATACCACTTCCAAGCAGTGTTAGAACCGTATAAAACCCATAGTTTCATCCTTAAAATCGAAGAGGAAAACCTCCCATTCTCTTTAAATTGATAGCACAATCTTGTAGAGCAACTCAAGAGTTTTCCAATAAGCTTTTGTTTGCTTGAATTGGAGCTCTAAGCTAGGAGATATCGTCGTTTGAAGTTGGCACTGGAGGGGCTAGGATAGTCCCATACCGGAAGTTTTCGAGCAAGCATATTAGTACAAAAGGAATTTGTGCAGGGGGCTTCTCAGTCGTCAGCGCTTGGCGCACGGTTACCGAATGAACTTGAGCATGCGTGTGTGTGTGTGTGGGCGCGTATGTGCCTGCAAGTGTGCACCTGTGTGGCGTGCAGATGTGTGGCCCTGGGAGGGCGAGGCCTGGGAGGCGTTGAGCCGGTTGGCTCCAAACTCTGAACCGAAAATAAACCGAACCATCATTGAACCAGGCGAGGACTTAGTAGGGTATGGTCCCACCCTGCAAAGAGTGCTGCGTATCCCAAAAAAGTCTGAGTCGTAAATAAAGAAAATAATTTTTGGTTGAAGATAAAAAAAAAAAATCGGTTCGGCTCAGTAAGAAGTGCTAGAGGAAGAAAGGTTCAGAAGCTTAAAGCTAAGTGTTGAAGGCCAAGACTCAGAAGGCCTAGAAAGAAAGAGATAGAAGGCTAAGGAAGAAGAGAAGGAACAAAAGCAGAAGAGAAGAAAGAAAGGAAAAGGAAAGAACTTGAAAATATAAGAGAAAGAATAGAGCTAAAGAAAAAGAAATGAGAGAGAGAGGCTGAAGAAATAAAGAAAAGATTTACTTTCTTGTATTCTCTTGCTTTTAATTGTAATAAGGCATATGTTTTGAATATATAAATCTTATTTGCCATTAATCATTTGAAATACATAAAAGTTTATATGGGATTTTGCATGTTATTCTATTCTAATCAATTTTTAGCAAAATTCATGCTTTCATAGTTAACTTAAATATAACTCCTATACTTATAAAGAAAAATAAAAGATAACTAGTGAATTTAGAATGAATTATACCTCTTAGCGAACGACCTGGACTCAACCAGTAAAAATTTTCTAAAATGTTAGGTTAATTCGACCTTATACTATTAATCGACACAACTTCGAGTTAACCTAAGTGATTTTTCTTTACTCCTAATTAAGTAAAATTAACTTAATTACCTGAGTTGAGGTAAGGAACATACCAGGTAGCTACCCCGCACTGACACGCGTCAGTCGTTTCCGCTAGCAGGTATGCCGAAAGTACAACACGGAACAGTATAGGGCCTAGCCCTATCAGAAACAGGGGTCAAGCCCCTCAGAACCAAACAGGGGCCTTACCCCTCCACAGTCCGTGCACCATCGTCTGACTACCCCAGTTTGTCAGTGGGCCTAACAAGTCGATGTAAGGTGGCTAGCTGAACCCCGTGCCCCGTGGGGTGGGTAGCTCCCTCCTTACACTAGTAACTCTCCCCGGTACCGTGTACATGTTAAGACCAGTGACATCAAAACACTTTAAGACGTCTGGGAGTTGGTCCAGACATCTGGAAATTAATTTTTGCGTGCGTACGATAGCGAGTCTGCGTGCGTGTCGCATGCAAATTGAAACCCCGCCACCCTCTTCTCTTTCTCTCCCCCCGCCGACCTGCAGAAGCCTTTCCCCCGCACCAACAAATACTCCCCTTCCCTCTCCCTCGTTCGCCACCCCACATCCATCCATCCCCCGTCTTCCTTCGGCGAGGGTGAGAGCAAGCAGCAGCTATGGCCGAGTGCAGCGGCGGAGAGAAGAGCAGTGAGAGGGAAGAGAAGAGAGCGCGCGTGCCGTGAGGGAGAGAGAGCTCGCCGGAGCAGCTCGAGGCTGGCTGGCGTGCGCGAGGCGGAGGGTGTGTCGGGGAGGTTTCCCTGATGCTGCTGCATTAGAGCAGTGGACGAGCAGCTGCACGGCGAGGTCACGCGCAGTGGGAAGAAGACGGAGGAGGTTCTGATTCTGGGAATTTTCCCAGAATCAGACGTCTTGACCTACATCCAAACGACGTGGACGACGTTTGAAAGAAGATCCAGACGACTGATAGGTATGTACTGTGCCTATGCCTTCCTTTTTGCGGATATGGCCATGCAGGCCGTTCCTCTGAAGCTCTGTCACGTGCCTCGCTGAGGGATTTTTGTGTACGCGTGCAGGTTTCGCTCCGGGAAGGCGCGAGACATGCCCTCCCACGCGGTTCAGACTTCTGGGCGAGTCACTGATGGCAGAGAGCGTCTCCAGAAGTCCGGAGAGGTGGTCGGACGTCTGGAACTAGGTCCAGACGGTTCAGCAGGACCCTTGGATGTCTGAGGAGCAGCGCAGAGCGAGGTATGATCTGGACCCCTTTTTAAGACGTCTGGAAGATGTTCCAAACATCTAATTTGAGTCAGAGTTGTCATTTTTTACCCGTTTAGGGTTCGTTCAAGGTCCGATTTCCGCATTTAAGATTCCATTCTTCTCAGAATAAATTCCTCTACTTGTTTGAAATACTTTTATCCTATTTTGAGTAGTTTCTTGTGGTTGATCCTTGTGTTAGGATCTCGTTCTGTTGCGGATTTGGGGGTTGCGGAGGCACGTGGACCTGTCGATCACTCCCCCATTACTCCTAGTTTTGCAGGTAGAGTGGATTCTCTTAGTTAACTACAGATATAAATGCATGTCTGGAATAAATGATAGATCCTAAGGTATGGCATGAATCCTAGGACCAGAAACACTAGATTGAATGATAGATCCTAGGGTATGGCATGAATCCTAGGACTAGAAACACTGGAACGATTGTATTGAACACCTGAATTGCAGTCTTGGATAAGTAGATAGAATAAAATAATTGTCTGTAATTAGATAACAGCTGCCTGTGAAATGTAGAGTACCGTTGTTAGTGACTGCTACATGAAATTCCTGTTGTTTGAAATTAAATACGAGCTGGATGTATATAAATTGGAAAAGAAAGTTTGAACATTGGAAACACGTGCTATATGCAATAAACCTGAAATGATGAAACCTAGTATGGCTTGGCCTGAGAAACATGAGCACTAACCCTACGAGGAATTAGGAGTAGAGCTCCTGGAAATAAATAGAATGGAACTGGGAAAGTGAATGGGGAAGTGAGCTGGCCCTTGAGTACGGAGTACCAAGGAGAGCAACTGTCCCCCTGTTTAGTGTAGAGCGGAGCTAGCCGCCCTAGGGTTGGGACCCGGGGTTAGAACTGGCCACTTTGTACCGAATTTATGGCCCTCGCATACACAGTACCCGGGAGAGCTACTAGTGTAGGGAGAGAGCTAGCCACCCCATGGGGCCCGGGGTTCAGCTAGCCGTCCTACACCAACTTGTTAGGCCCACGGGGTAAACTAGGGTAGTCAGGCGAGGGTGCGCAGACTGTAGAGGGGCAAGACTCCTGTTTGGTTACTGTGGAGGGGCAGGACCCCTGTTACTGAGAGGGCATTGCCCTATATTGGTTCCGTGCTGTGCTTTGGGAGCACCCGTTAACGGAAACGACTGACCGCGTGCCAGTGCGGGGTAGCTACCCTGACGTTTATCGCACATGCCGTAATCACCGTTACGTCTATCAGTGACCTTGGGGTGGTTGACTGAGGGTAGGACCACCACGGGGGACTCTCCCAACCAGGAGAGCACCACGTGCTACTTCTACTTTTCCGAAAAGATTGCAATCGAGATCGTTCCCACGAGGAACATTCGAGATTAAGAAAAAGACCTAATAAATAAACCAAGTAATGAAAGAAAGAATAATTAGTTATATAAAGAAAGAAATTGAAAACAACAGCTACCTGTCCACCTTTACTATTTTTCTTAGCTAGCTGGTTGCCACACTACTCAGCATTTCGCTGACGTGTCGTACTTACCACCTTTTTTAGGACTAGGTGTTGAGCAGCCAAAGCCTACAGCTGCATAGGGTGCTGGGCCTAGTAGAGCCCAGTAGTTGTACTTTTGTTGTACCCGTTTTCTGTAATAGTGAGTATTTTGTTACACTTTTGTACTCTTTTATTGTAAACTTCATATTTCTGTACCTGTTTAAAATTCTTTACTGTTGTAGTGGTGTGTACTGCAGTAGTTTTTTTCTTTACTGCTGTACTAGTTTTACTGTTAGTTGCTTGCGTGGCGATTGTGGTTTATTTTACTACTTTTTGGTTACTTTCTCGTTGGACGACTGGGTCTTGGGATCAGTTGAGTCGGTCTGATTCTCGTGTCCTGTAGGGATTCGGGGATCGGGTCAAAACAAGATGGTATCAGAGCAAGGTCGTCCCGAAAAGTGAACCAACTAATCGGAAAATAACCAATTCACGTGCTTGTAACTAGAGTAACCACCACAACGTATCTTTTGACATCTGTTCTAGGGTTCCTTCGTTGAATGTCGATTGGTATTGACGTCTTTTCTGTCCTCTATTCGCGTCTCCTTGCAGGACATGCCTCGACGAGGAGGTAGTGAGGCGGGCCGCGGATGCGGCCGAGGACGAGGTCGGAGGGGCGGGCGCGTTGAGCCCGACGCCTCAGTGGACCAGCCACTGCTCTCAGGCATTTAGGTCTAGGACCTCGCCCAGCTTATACGGGAGATCGTGCGAGAGGAGCTTCACCCGCTGCCTTGACGCCCCTCCCTGGGGCTGTGGAGGGGAGTCCTCTGTGGGACCACGAGATGGACACGGCACTGGACGCAGAGGAGAGGGTGGGCCTCCACCACCCCCACCTTCCTCCGGCACTTCCGAGCACGAGACCTTTTTACTTGGAGGCGTACCAGCTTCTCCACTTCAGCGCCACTATGAGCTTTTCGGACAGTTCCGGAAGCTGAAGCCCCCCTCCTTCAAAGGGGGATGAGGACCCGACAGAGGCGGAGGACTAGCTCAAGCAGATCGAGAAGGTATTTGACACCCTTTGCCCCCTGTGGAGTGCCGCGTGGCCTTTGCCACGTACCAGCTGGACAACGCGGCACACAGGTGGTGGAGGGCGGTCAGAGGTCAGGAGAGGGACAAGACGACTTGGGACCAGTTCGCCACCCTCTTCTGCGAGCAGTACTTCCCCCAAAAGTGGCAGGACCAGAGGAGGCGGGAGTTCCACACTCTCCGCCAGGGGACGATGACCGTGAGCGCGTACCGCATGCGTTTCCTGAAGCTGTCTCGTTTCGCAGCGACAGCCGTGGCTACCGAGGAGGAGCGCCATTGGAGGTTCACCGAGGGGCTCCAGCTTACTATTCGGGGGTATGTCAAACCCATGAAGCTGCCTACATTCTCGAGGGCGGTGGAGGTAGCTATGACGTATGAAAAAGCCAACCCGTCCTCACGCGACACTGACAGCAGGAGAAAGAGGCCCTATCAGCCAGACTTCTCACAGGGCCGGTGAGAGAGGAGGCACGTGGCACCCGCAGGAGAGCCGTCACGCTTTACAGGGCTGTCAGTGGCCTTTAGGGGCCCCCGACAGGGGCCAGCTGCCAGCACCGGACCTCCGCTCAGCCGTCAGCAGGGACCCACTGAGGGCAGGAGTTGAGTCCCCCTTTGCTACCAGTGTGGCTAGCCGGGCCACATCGGGAGGGACTGCCCATCTAGGGCTGGAGGTCAGCAGATGCTCCCCGCGACGAGCACTGGAGGGCGAGCAGGAGGCCGCGGTTTCCAAACGCAAGGAGGACAACAATCGTTGGGAGGGTACCGGCCAGCGGCTACCCGTCCGACTCAGAGTATGGCTGCTTCGTCCGCACCTAGGGCTGAGGGGCGTATCAACACCCTGACACACAGGGATGCCAGAGCTTTAGGATCAGTGGTGGCAGGTATGGTTTCAATTTCCGGAAACTAGTTTACACGCTTTTCGATTTCGACGTCACGCACCCGTTTGTTGCTGCCAGTTTTGCTGTTAGTTTGGGCCAGGACTGTGTGTTGTTAGAGGATCCGTTTGTGATCAGAGGTCCGGGTGGTCAACTGTTCGTAGCTGAGGAGGTTTACATGGATTGTGAGGTCAGTGTTGGGGGACACAGCCTTCCCACTGACCTGATTATGATACAGATGGAGGACTTTGGCGTGATTCTGGGGATGGACTGGCTGTCCGCTTACCACGCCTTGGTGGACTATTTTGAGGGGAAGATCGTCTTCTCCATACCGGAGTTGCCTTCTTTCGAGTTCCACGGGCAGCCAGTGGACGAAGGCTTCAGGTGCATTTCTGCACTTCGAGCGGCGAGACTTTTGGGCCAAGGGTGTGAGGGCTTCCTAGCTTGTGTGGTGGCGGAGCCCAGCCCTGTGGTATACTTCCAGAGTATCCCAGTGGTCAGAGAGTACCCCGACGTATTCCCAGATGAGTTGCAAGGACTACCGCCCGAGAGTGAGATCGAGTTTGAGATCTCACTGATACCAGGGACCAACCCCATCTCTATAGCACCGTACAGGATGGCACCACTTGAGCTGCGAGAACTCAAGTCTCAGTTGCAGGACCTTCTGGAGAAGGGCTTTGTGAGGCCCAGTGCATCTCCGTGGGGAGCCCCGGTATTGTTCGTGAAGAAGAAGGATGGTACCCTACGCCTTTGTGTGGACTACAGACAGCTGGATAGGGTTACCATCAAGAACAGGTATCCACTGCCGAGGACTGACGACTTGTTTGACTAGCTGCGAGGTGCCATGGTATTCTCCAAGATAGACTTGAGATCTGGATACCACCAGTTGAGGATCAAGGAGGCAGACGTCTCCAAGATAGCTTTCCGCACCCGGTACGGACACTACGAGTTTTTTGTCATGCCGTTTGGGCTGACCAACGCCCCTGCTGCCTTCATGGACTTGATGAACCGGGTGTTCAGACCATACTTAGACCAATTCGTGGTGGTATTTATTGATAATGTGCTCATCTACTCTCGAGATCAGGCGCAGCACGGACAGCACTTGCGGATGGTTTTGGACACACTGAGATGACGTAGGTTGTACGCCAAATACAGCAAGTGCGAGTTTTGATTGAGGGAGGTGACCTTCTTGGGTCATGTGATCTCCGGGGATGGCTTGGCTGTGGACCCAGCCAAGGTTGAGGCAGTGCTTAGGTGGGAGAGACCACGTACAGTTACTGGGATCCGCAGTTTCTTGGGACTGGCGGCCTACTACAGGCTGTTTATCAGGGGCTTCTCGCAGATTGCACGTCCTATGGCACAGTTGACCCGGAAGGACGTGCCCTTTTCTTGGACAGACGCTTGTGAGGCATGTTTTCAGGAGCTGAAGGAGAGGCTGACTTCGGCTCCCATGTTCACCATCCCAGACAGTAGTGGCGGGTTCGTTGTGTACACGGACGCCTCTTTGCAGGGGTTAGGGGGTGTGCTCATGCAGAGGTGTCACGTTGTCGCTTACGCTTCGCGGTAACTGAAGCCCCATGAGCATGGCTATCCTACCCACGACCTGGAGCTGGCAGTTGTCGTCTTCGCGCTGAAGACTTGGAGGCACTACTTGTATGGTGAGACCTTTGAGATTTTCACAGATCATAAGAGCCTCAGGTGCTTGTTTGATCAGAAGGAGCTCAATATGAGACAGAGACGTTGGTTGGAGCTCCTGAAGGACTACGACTGCAGCATTTCCTACCACCCGGGAAAGGCCACGTGGTGGCTGACGCCTTGAGCCGGAAGGCGCCCGCCCACTTGGCTAGTTTACAGGCGCAGAGTTGGAGCCTCATGGTGGAGATCGGCAGTTGGCGACCCCTAGAGTTACTGAGGCACTATGAGGCAGTAACTGTGACACGACAGATGAGGCCAGAGCTGATAGACCGCATCATCACAGGACAGATGGCCGACCCGTACTTGCAGTCGTTGTGTGACAGAGTGCTGTCAGAAGACCCTGGGGACTTCTCCTTTACAGACGTGGTGCTGTGCATGAGGGGACGTTTGTGCGTTCCCAATGATGAGGAGCTGTTGAGAGAGCTCCTGACTGAGGCACACGGTTCCAGGTTCACCATACATCCCGGAAACACAAAGATGTACCATGATTTGAGACGCGACTTTTGGTGGAGGGGAATGAAGTGGGATGTAGGTGAATTCGTACAGCAGTGTTTAGTGTGCCAACAGGTGAAGGTCGAGCATCAGAGGCCTGCAGGGCCGTTGCAGCCACTTCCAATGCCAGAGTGGAAGCGGGAGATCATCACCATGGACTTTGTGGTGGGCTTACCCGTTACCCAGCGGGGACACGACGCAGTCTGGGTGATCGTGGACAGATTGACGAAGACGACACGTTTCTTGCCGATCCGAGTCACCTTGGGACCAGTACAGTTGGCGGAGAGGTATATCCGCGACGTGGTACGGCTACACGAAGTTCCGCGGGAGATCGTACCCAATCGAGATACCCGTTTTACATCCCAGTTTTAGGCTGAGTTTCATTAGGCCTTGGGGACACGGTTGAGGCTCAGTACAGCATATCACCCCCAGACGGACAGATAATCTGAGCGCACGATACAGACACTTGAGGACCTTTTGCGTGCTTGTGTACTAGATTGGAGGGGTTCTTGGGAGGAGCACTCGCCCTTGGCGGAGTTTGCATATAATAACAGCTATCATTCGAGCATCGGCATGGCACCCTACGAGGCTCTATACGGATGGAGGTGTACGGCACCCTTGAGTTGGGTTGAGGTGGGGACCAAGTGGGAGGTTGGCCCCAGGCTGATCCGACAGAGTCAGGAGGTGATCGAGCAAATTCACAGGCGACTCCGTACTATCAGGAGCAGACAGAAGAGCTATACAGATTGGAAACATAGAGAGGTACAGTTTGAGGTTGGGGACCACGTCTTCCTTCGTGTTTCGCCCATGAAGGGCCTACAGCGGTTTGGGGTGAGAGGGAAGCTCACGCAAAGGTTTGTAGGACCCTTTGTGGTCTTGGAGCGGGTTGGACCCGTTGCTTACAAGCTTACCCTTCCTCCCCAGCTTTCTGGTGTGCACGACGTGTTCCACGTGTCCAACCTCAGGAAGTACGTCGCCGATCCCAGTCACGTTCTGAGCCACGAGAGCGTCGAGGTGGGTGACAACCTAACCTCCCCCGAGTGGCCAGTGCAGATTCTCGATAGAGCCATCTGGAATCTGAGACAGAAGCAAGTACCCCTGGTGAAGGTCTTGTGGAGGAGCCAGCGGTACGAGGAGGCTACCTGGGAGCCTAAGGCGGCGATGCGGGAGCGGTATCCGGAGCTCTTTGAGGGTACGTCTTTTCAGACCGGCTTCGATCCTCTTTGAGTTTGTTATACGTATATTGTTCTTTTTCCGCACCCTAGTTAGCGCAAGTTTCGGGGACGAAACTTCCTTCGAGTTTGTTATGTTGTTAAAACCCGTGACATCAAAACACTTTAAGACGTCTGGGAGTTGGTCCAGACGTCTGGAAATTAATTTTTGCGTGTGTACGATCACAAGTCTACGCGCGTGCTGCTCGCAGACTGAAACCCTGCCGCCCTCTTCTCTTTCTCTCCCCTCACCGACCTGCAGAAGCCTTTCCCCCTCACCTACAAATACTCCCCTTCCCTCTCCCTCGTTCACCACCCCACATCCATCCATCCCCCGTCTTCCTTCAGCGAGGGGTGAGAGTGAGCAGCAGCTGCGACCGAGTGCAGCGGCGCAGAGGAGAAGAGCAGCGAGAGGGAAGAGAAGAGAGCGCGCATGCCGTGAGGGAGAGAGAGCTCGTCGGAGCAGCTCGAGGCCGGCCGGCGTGCGCGACGCAGAGGGTGTGTCGGGGAGGTTTCCTCGACGTTGCTGCAGCAGAGCAGCGGACGAGCGGCTGCGCGGCGAGGTCGCGCGCAACGGGAAGAAGACGGAGGAGGTTCTGATTCTGGGAATTTTCCCAGAATCAGACATCTGGACCTATATCCAGACGACGTGGACGACGTCTGGAAGAAGCTCCAGACGACTGATAGGTACGTACTGTGCCTATGCCTTCCTTTTTGCAGATACGGCCACGCAGGCCGTTCCGCTGAAGCTCTGTCGCGTGCCTTACTGAGGGATTTTTGCGTCCGCGTGTAGGTTTTGCTCCGAGAAGGCGCGGGACACGCCCTCCCACGCGGTTCAGACGTCTAGACGGGTCACTAGACGGCAGAGTGTCTCCAGACGTCCGAAGAGGTGGTCGGACGTCTGGAACTAGGTCCAGACGGTTCAACAGGACCCCTAGATGTCTGAGGAGCAACGCAGAGCGATGTATGATCTGGACCCCTTTTTAAGACGTTTGGAAGATGTTCCAGACGTTTGATTTGAGTCAGAGTTGTCGTTTTTGACTCGTTTAGGATCCGTTCGAGGTTCGATTTCCACGTTTCAGATTCCATTTTTCTCAGAATAAGTTCCTCTACTTGTTTAAAATACTTTTATCCTGTTCTGAGTGGTTTATTGTGGTTGATCCTTGTGTTAGGACCTCGTTCTGTTGCAGATTTGGGGGTTGCGGAGGCACGTGGACCTGCTGATCACGCCCCCATTACTCCCGATTTTGCGGGTAGAGTGGCTTCTCTTAGTTAACTACAGATATAAATGCATGTCTGGAATAAATGATAGATCCTAGGGTATGGCATGAATCCTAGGACTAGAAACACTAGATTGAATGATAGATCCTAGGGTATGGCATGAATCCTAGGACTAGAAACACTAGAACGATTGTATTGAACGCCTGAATTGCAGTCTTGGATAAGTAGATAGAATAAAATAATTGCCTGTAATTACATAATAGCTACCTGTGAAATGTAGAGTACTGTTGTTAGTGACTGCTACATGAAATTCCTGTTGTTTGAAATTAAATACGAGCTGCATGTATATAAATTGGAAAAGAAAGTTTGAACATTGGAAACACGTGCTATATGCAATAAACCTGAAATGATGAAACCTAGTATGGCTTGGCCTGAGAAACATGAGCACGAACCCTACGAGGAATTAGGAGAAGAGCTCCTGGAAATAAATAGAATGGAATTGGGAAAGTGAATGGGGAAGTGAGCTGGCCCTTGAGTACGGAGTACTAAGGAGAGCGACTGTCCCCCTGTTTAGTGCAGAGCGGAGCTAGTCGCCCTAGTGTTGGGACCCGGGGTTAGGATTGGCTACTTTGTACCGACTTTGTGGCCCTCGCGTACACAGTATCGGGGAGAGCTACTAATGTAGGGAGAGAGCTAGCCACCCCACGGGGTCCGGGGTTCAGCTAGCCGTCCTACACCGACTTGTTAGGCCCACTGGGCAAACCAGGGTAGTCAGGCGAGGGTGCGCGGACTGTGGAGGGGCAAGACCCCTATTTGGTTACTGTGGAGGGGCTGGACCCCTGTTACTGAGAGGGCTCTACCCTATACTGGTTTCGTGCTGTGCTTTGGGCACACCCGTTAACGGAAACGACTGACCGCGTGCCAGTGCGGGGTAGCTACCCGTGAGTTTATCGCACGTGCAGTAGTCACCGCTACGTATGTCAGCGACCTTGGGGTGGTTGACTGAGGGTAGGACCACCACGGGGGACTCTCCCTGCCAGGAGAGCACCACGTGCTACTTCTACTTTTCGGAAAAGACTGCAATTGAGATCGTTCCCACGAAGAACATTCGAGATCAAGAAAAAGACCTAATAAATAAACCAAGTGATTAAAAAGAAAGAATAATTAGTTATATAAAGAAAGAAATTGAAAACAACAACTACTTGTCCACCTTTACTGTTTTTCTTAGCTAGCTGGTTGCCACTCTACTCAGCGTTTCGCTGACGTGTCGTACTTACCACCTTTTTCAGGACTAGGTGTTGGGCAGCCAGAGCCTATGGCTACAAAAGGTGCTGGGCCTAGTAGAGCCCAGTAGTTGTACTTTTGTTGTACCCGTTTTCTGTAGTAGTGAGTATTTTGTTACACTTTTGTACTCTTTTATTGTAAACTTCATATTTCTGTACCTGTTTAAAATTCTCTACTGTTATGGTGGTGTGTACTGTAGTAGTTCTTTTCTTTACTACTGTACTAATTTTACTGTTAGTTGCTTGCGTGGTAACTGTGGTTTATTTTACTGCTTTTTGGTTACTTTCTCGTTGGACGACTAGGTCTTGGGATCAGTCGAGCTGTCCGATTCTCGTGTCCTACAGGGATTCGGGGATCGGGTCATAATAGTACGCGAGGGCCAGTAGAAGTTGGTGTAGAGTGGCCAATCCTAACCCCGGGTCCCATCCCAAGGGCGGCTAGCTCCGCTTTACACTAAAAAGGGGACAGTCGCTCTCCTTGGTACCATGTACTCAAGGGCCAGCACACTTCCCATCCACATTTCCAGGCCTTTCCATTCATCCATAGGAGCTCTACTCCTAACTCCGTGTACGGTTCATGCTTATATTCACCATATTATTCCATACCAGGTTTCAACATCCACAATTCCATTCTCATATTATACACATGCAGCTCGTATTTTCACAATTTAACACATGCACCAGCGATATCACAGGTAACTACTTAGTTATCTCAGGCATTTCATATCTTAACAGGCAGCTCGTATTTATTAACAGGCAGTTGCTAACAATTCATCTCATTCATTTATGAATACAAGCTCAATCATGCACACAAACAGTGCAGCTATTTCTCGTCCTAGGATTCATGCGATATCCTATGTTTCTAGTTATCTAATAATCATGACTGCATTCATGTTTTATAAATATATCAGGGGGAAACCACTCTACCAGACAATTCAAGAGTACTGGGGGCTCGGACTGCAAACCCATGTGCCTCTGCAAGCCCCAGACATGCAACAGATCGAAGTCCTATACCAAGGAACAAATCACAATGAAACGTTCAGAATAGTATATAAATGTTTCTAACATGTAGAGGAACTCACAAGGAAATCACAGATATTTCGTTCGCGTAAAATAGATCCCAATCGGAACCTAAATGGGTCAAAAACATGTCTGCAGACCCAAATTAGACGTCTGGGATAAAGTCCAGACGTCTTAAATGTCAACAGAGTCTCACCTCAAGTTCCTGCGGTAAACTCAGACGTCTAGGAATCCTCCTCGACTGTCTGGACTCAGCTCCAGACGTCCGACCTGTCCTTCGGTCGTCTGGGAATGCCTCCGGCCATTTGATAAGCTGTCCAGACGTCCGAAAAGCATGGGAGGGCGTGCCACACACCTTCCCAAAGCTGCTCCTGCTCATGACAGAGCAGCACTCCCCTTTTTAGCCAAGCAAAACGGCTCTGCGGCGTGGCCTACATGGCCATAATCGCAAGGAAGACGTACCTACACGAATATCCGCTTTCAGACGTCCGGTGTCATCCTCAGACGTCCAGCCCGACGTTCGGAAGGCACTCCATGTTGGTGCTAGAGCACCGCGATAATTTATTTTAATGATAACAAAACACGTGTCATTTAACATTTGCATTTTAAGTCTTAGATTTTAGGTTAATTGGAAATGGAGACGTGTCTAGACAGAATTCGAGCTCGCATTCATGGCGGATTGGAGGAGCTTGATGGATAACAAAGGAGCTTCGCGAGGAACGATAGCTTGAAGAAGAAGATGATGAAGAATATGATAGATTTCCTTTCCTTTATACTATGTATTTTTATTTCTTTTGTTGCTCTTTATTTTTGTCTCTTAGATTCATGTTAAAGAGCCTCAAAGAACCCTAACAGTAGTCCTAGGAATGCTTGCACAACCCTATAATACTTAAGTTTTCTGTAAAGAACTTAGAAAACCAAAATAGGGTTCAGATAGCCTTATCAGACGTCTAATCTGAAAATCAGACGTCTGATAATGACTTTTAAGTCGTCTGACTGTTGACTCAGACGTCTGATAATATTTAGGCTGGACTTAGTTCTGTCTGATGAAATCAGACGTCCAGACCTTAGTCCAGAAGTCTTAGCAAACGTCTGATTAATTTTGCCAGACTTCCAATTAGTGGAACATTGGCTGCCTTAGTAAACATTGAGAAAATGACTGTTAGCCCGTATCAGACGTCCGTAGAGGACCCCAGACGTCTAATACATGACCGTTGTGCCTCGGCTGACCCAAAATCTCTTGTCAGAGATTTTCTAGCCATTGCACTTCCTTGGGAATTCATTTCCGCAAAAAAGTAGGTTTTCAGACGTCTAGACTTAATGCCAGACATCCTGTATGTCATCTGAGAACAATTCACTAGAACATTGTTTAGATCTGAGTCAAGTTAGGAAGGAAACCTGCCTAAAATTAGATGTCTTATTTAGGTCCCAAACTTCTTAAACGGGTTTTCCAGACGTCTAATGCCAGGACCAGACATCTGATAACCCTGTCAGAGTCATGATTGATCCTAATTCCGACTTGATTCTCTTGGAGGTTGTACCCAACGGCTATGGAAGCCTTCCAAGGCCTTCCAAAGCCTTCCTAGGCCCTCTATAAATAGAGGAGAACCCTTGCCACTCAAACACACACCAAGAAACATACCTTCCACTCTTTTGTGTCAAAAAGAAGAAGAAGATCAAATAGAAGAAAGCTCTTGCTCTCCAAGCCTAGTTCTACATTTAGAGAGTTTCAACCCAATTGCGCACCCGCTCTCCCGCCGTAGTTCATGAGAGCGTCGTTGTGCCATTGCGTAGTTCATGCATCTGCGTCGTCGATACACTTCTAAGCAAAGGGAAGCATCCTAACACCTATAGAAGCTAAGTTTAAGAATTATTTTTGTTGGCTCTATAGGACTCTTCTTGTATTTGTTACTTTGTTATTTGGTTGGATATTCGCATTGCGAATTCCCGTCTCCTTCGTGAGACAAAATCCTTCTCGTGAAGAGAAGGGGTTTGAGGTACGCTACTCTCGTATAAAGTAGCGTGGTTGTAATTGAGGTTGTACTACTCTCGTTTAAGTAGTACGTTAGTGGATTTGATCAACTTGGTTAATTGGAAAATCCTAACTCGAGAGGGTTAGGTGGTGATTTTCACCCGGGTTGGGTTTCCACCTAAAAATACTTGTGCCCGATTATGTGATTGTTATTTTTGTGAGATTGTTATATTTTTAATTCCGTATTTTTACGTCATGCTGATCTTACCCCCTCCGAGTAAAGGAAATTACACTTCGGACGTATGATATTAGAAAAACTCCAATATCAGATTGCGCTCCTGCTTCTCTCGTCGCGCTCCGCCGCGGCTCCTCCTGCTCTGCTACAACTTCGAGTGCTACCGGAAGTAGGGGACGGCGCCCCGATGCTCTCCTCCTCCCGCACACGCCGTGGTGGCCGTGCAACCCTCTGGCGAGCTCCCACGAAGCTTGCGAGCTCGACCTTCTCCTTCTCTTTACTCCCTCTCCTCCTCGCTCTCGCTCCCTCTCTCTCGCACGCCTCACTCAAGGCAGTGGAGTGGGAAGGAAGGTGATGGTGGTGGAGTGGAGAGGAGAGGAAGGGGGCTTTTTATAGGCAGGGGTTAGGGTTCGACAAAGGGGGAAAAAGAAGAAGAGAGGAGAGAGAGACGGGCTGCGCGCTGCTTCTGCGCATAAAGCAAATGTGCATACAGGGTTTTCAATTTCCAGATGTCTGGGAAGGGGTCCAGACATCTGACCAGACCTCTGACTGCCAATCTAGACGTCTTAAAAGGCTCAAATCAGAACAGGTCTTTACAAAACGGGTCAAAAACGTATCTACTGACCAAAATCAAACGTCTGGAAACACATCCAGGCGTCTTAAAAGATACAAAACCTCACCTCAAGTCCCTGCGGTGTCTTCAGACATTCAGGACTCCCCTACGATCATTTGATGGCAGTTCTCCGGTCATCTAGAAGCACCTCCGGTCGTCTGGTGAGCTGATCAAACGTCCGAAAGTACGTGGGAGGGCGTTCCGCGCACCTTCCCAAGGCTGCTCCTGCGTATGATAGAGTAGCCACCCCAAAATTAGACCGGCATATCTTCTGCGGTGCGGCCTGCATGGTCGTAATCGCGAAAAGAACATACCTTCATTATAAAGAAGCTTTTAGACGTCTGGTCTTGACTCAAGACGTCCAAATGCTAAGCCAGTCGTCCGGACTTCACTCCAGACGTCTGATACTGGAAATATTCCAGTATCAGGACGCGCTCCCAGCTCTCCTCGCCACGCTCCGCCGCGCTTCTCCTCGCTCCGCCGCAGCTCCAGCTGCTGTAGGTGGTCGAGGACGTCGCTCCGGACTCCCTCCTCCTGCATGCGCCGCGGTGGCCGTGCGAGCTTCGACGAGCTTCCACCAAACCTCCCAACCTCGGCCTCCTCCTCGTTCTCACGCACTCTCCTCCTCCTTGCTCTCACGTGATCCCTCGCTCGCCTCCTCTCGCCGCTCCGCCGCGCTCTGAAGGTGGAGATGGTGGTGTGTGGAGTGGAGAGGAGAGGAGGGAGGGTGGTTTTTTATAGAGGTTGTGGGTTTAGGGTTCTGATAGGAAGGAGGAGAAAGGAGAGAGAGAAATGAAGTTCTGCACGTCGCCCTCGTGCAGAGCGCAGAGCGCGTATAAAAATTTTATTTTTAGACGTCTGGATCCTTACAGTTAAATTCCAACACACCGATATTATGGGAGGCAATGCATTCATTAAGGAAAATCTTTTATAGACATTTTGATTAGAATAATATCTAATTTATTTTTGACTTATTTATTTATACCATTACATGTTATTAATTCTTTATTTTATTCTAAATTTTGTCATATCTTATATTACTTACTTGATTCAATATTTTTTATTTAAATAGAATCATTAAAAATATATATAATTTTATTTATTTATTTCATATCACATTGATTTTAATAAAATTTAGGTAGATGCTTTCCGATCCCGATTTGATGATGATCCAATGAATGCGTGAGTCTAATGATCGTATCAAGAGTTGAGTAGCAGTGGCATGTATGCATGAAGGCCATGGATTCAAATTCCACAATCACCATCTCAAAGAAAAAGGACAGCTACCCTATATTAAAATGTCATTCATTTAGATGGGTGTGGCCTCACTGGGATCCGTTTTTTGATTTGAGTATATTCGATAAAAACACTACTTGAAATTAATAAACTAACTAATATTTCATCGTTATTCCATTCATAATTAAAATTTTTTTCGATCATTTGAACATTCGAGAGAAAATTTTACTAACAACGACCTTAATAATAAATTAGAAGCCGATATTCTGGTGGACTCAACTATCATTCTCCAAGTGTTTTTTTTTTTTTTTTTTTTGCTATGGTAAATCATGGAGTGTGTCTGTTATATTTTCTAAAATTTCATATTTACCATTCAAAAAATTTACCAATCCCACCGCTATCCCTCTTATGTGCCTTCATTTCGGTACCCATAGAACCAGAGGAATTGAGCATGTCTATCTACGTATCTATAAATATATTGAAGTTGTATAGGTCATCTGCTTGCTGCAATGTTATTGTATGTAATTATTCTAAAAAGTGAGCATTTTTCTACTCCTCCAAACTCTTTCGATTCTAACATTAGCTCGCACACCGCTCTCTCTCTCTCCTTTCCTTCCTCGCAGCATTTCTCTCCATCTCCGATCACCCCCTTCCTCCCCCTCCTCCTCGCCCAACCGTCGACCGGCCCCCTTTCCCTCCTCCATCGCCACTGGGGAAAGCAGAGAAGTGGGTACCCCTTCCCCTCCTCCAAACCCCATAAAAATCCAATCTTCTTCTACACACCCCTCAATCGTCGGAGGGACTCACGCGCGGAGGGCTGAGAGATCGCGAAACCGTCTTCTATTTTTTTTTTTTTGCGGATTTGGTGGTCTTTGTATTCGTTTAGATTCAGGTGGAGAAAGTGGATACGTTGACTTTGCTGGAAATCTCGAGCACTACTAAGTTTCCGGTGGCCGACTATTATCTTTCCATTTTTCTTCGGTAATCTGTAGTGACATAAAAATCCAATCTTCTTCTGCACAGCCCCCCATCATCGAAGGGACTCACGTGCAAAGGGCTGAGAGGTCGCGAATATTCACGTGACGCTCTCTCGGTGGATCGCACATAAAGATCCTTTCGAGCGGACGAAGGTGGTGGTGCGGCACCCGCCACCTGGCATCTCGCAATCCGTGCTGATCGAGTAGGTCGACCTCTAGATTCCAGGTGGGTTTTTGTTGTTCTTTTGCCTCTTGCATGTGCTTCCTCAGTTGGGGATGTGCTCGATCCGCTTAGTCTAGACCCTCCTTGCTGGGACCAGTCATAAGCATTTCAGGTAGTTGATAACGTGTCCCGTGTCTTGCAACCAGCCATGGGCGATGAAAGGAGATCAGAGACAATCCAACGAAGCTTGTAGTGTTGCAAAGCCCATCAGATCTCTTATCATGTCCTCTGTTGCTCCACTGGACGCTTTTGTAATGGAGGCACCATATGCTTTGAAAGGGATATAAGCTTCCCCGTGACAACATAATAGCGTATAAAGCGTATGTATGCATTTGATACGTTGGCATGAAACCGATGGCATCTATTGCAGAGAAGTTCCAATATACCCTAAGTTATTGTTTGTAATACATTTAGTATATATATATCGTTGTTGTTTCCCAATGTACCCTGAGTTAAGCATTAGTGACAACACATTCGGCTTGTAATGCTGTCTCTACGAGTGATGAGGTGCATAAATCATCCTCGAACCTAAAACTCTGCATACAACCTGACAGAAGATCCGGTTACCTGAGTATAGAGTAAACAGGTAGGGTCGGTATTACCCATCCTGCTTGCAACAAGTCGAATCCAAACCAGGATCCATCCAATCTGCCAAAAGACTCAACGAAGACAAGATCAGGGATATAGCAAGATGGAAGCGACCACCTGCATCTTGACAGCAAGCACGCCGTCTAACAATAAGGACGTTAAAGGCCCCTAGCTATAGGTCTTTCCATGCTATAAATGGCGAGGAGAGACTTCCGAGCTAGTAGACACGCAAGTTCAGTGCAAGAGAGAAAATCTTGAACCTCTCGAGTTCTAGTGTATAATTGAGAATATCATCATCTCTCCAGACGTACACTTCTTACGGTGGACTGGATCACCAAATCCCTTTGCGGTCCTTGTGATTGTTTGATACTCGTTGGGTCGAGTCTTCCAATCTCAATGGAGACTCGACCACTTCCTCCTAGCGATGGACGCTAATGACTATGCATCGCTCTCAACCTTCACAAATATTTTAGTGGCCGTTCCAGGCCCATCAATGGGTCAACAGGCAGAGTGTCGTGTGACATCAACCTGTTACATAAATCAAGCTGATGGAGTGATTGTGTTGTACTTCCTGACAAACCGACAGCGATGGAAATCGAGGCAACTGAAAGGAGGTGGGCAGCATTTCAAAAGCGCCATAACACCCTCCTACAAGGACACCCAAAACATTTTGGAGAACTGATCTCTTCACTTAGGCCCTAGAAGGGATAACCCATATGGTTTTGCATGAGGAAGGCACAAGAGTTTACCTAAATCTAGGCATCAGCATGGAACTTTCATTTTTTCATTTGTGATTTTGGGTTTTGGTGAGTGAATATGTGTGTATTTACTGGTGATTTTTGTCATTTCATATTCGAATGCCACATTTAATTCAACAAAGTAAAGATAAGGCCAAAGTATCAAACAAACAATTAAAGGAAGCTAACAACTTTTTCGATAGTTCAACAAAGCGAAGACTACTCGCTACGGATTGTACATTTCTAGAGATAAAGAGCGAGGATCGATCTTAATAAAAGGAAGTACATATAGTCTAATTGGACATGCACACGATAGGTAAAATTTACTCTCCCTTTGTTTGTTGGATCCTCTATCCTTCACAGCTTTTCCGAATGCATCTTTTTTAATCTTCCAAAAATCAGAACCTCACATGTATACTGGCGTGCTGGAGGAGGGGGATTAAATATATATATTTGTATATCCCTCCTCCCTCCATTCTCCATTCAAACACCTTAGTCAATCTGCCTTGCTGCAGGAACGACACCCAAATCTCATTCTCTCTATAGCATTCTATCCTCTCGATGTGCCTCTCTTTCTGTGGGGATCTGCATGGGGCTGCATGTGCAGAAATGGGTTGTGTCCTTTTTCTTTTTCTTTTTGGGTTTAACAACAAAGGGAATTAGAGGAGTGATGGAGGGAAATAGTCCACTTCTATGGGATTTTTACATCTTAAATACGGAGTCGTGTTCCAGAGAGGAGTTGTGCCATGAAGTGATCATCTTCCATTCAGCAGTTAATTCTACTTTTTCATAATTCTTCGTATAATTCCACTTGCTTGATTCCCCTTTTCAAATCTTAACTAAGAAAACCATTATATCCCATAGTGATGTTTAATTGGTATATTAAATTGTGCATGAACACACGCATAGAAAAACATGCGTTAGGAATTCATCCCACTCTTAACATTACATTACCTGGTAGTTGGTTCGGGAGGTGAATTTTTGTCATTTTTACCGTATGAACTATTCTGCTCTTAAATTTAATAGCGATCTATATGTTCTATCAAAGCCTGTAGAGTAGGCATTAAAGTATTTACTGTAAATTTGTAACCATCCCACCTACAGATCAATTTTACAATATATCTAATAACATAAACAAGTGAGGTTACCGTGAGATTGGCTAGGACATAGGCTCCTTACATAGAAGTGCTGGTTTAAGTTTTTCTGTGTTGAGATTTTACCGTCCCTCAAATAATTTCTGAAGTGAAGCCATCAAAATTCTTATATTGAGAAATGAATTATAGTCTCATGGAGTACACATTCGTCTAGGTTTCTTGCTATTTATATATATTGACTTTAGAACTCTTTCAAACACATTATTTGCATATTGTGCGTTTCACATGTAATTAGCTGGTGCAAACTTTGAATTTTTTTTTTTAAAGTTGAGAAAAAAAAAGATAATATCAGGCGGCTGGGTTTATTGAAAACACGGTAAAAGGAATTTTAATTTTGCAATCAATTTAGCTAGGAAAAGAGTTGCAAAATATAATGCCTGATGGGTGGTAGGGGTATCCCAGTTGGGTCTTCCGGTCGCCATAAGACCCTTCCTATGCAGGGTGCGTGGATTCGAGTCCGCGGCTTGCTCATACGTGCATAGGATCCAGACGGTGGTGTTGCCCGCTGAAGTTCTCCATCCGACACATCAACTACAGCTTCGCGAGATGGATCCCTCGAGGTTTACCTCTAATTACACAGAGGATTCCTATATATATATATATATATATATATATATATATAATGCCTGATGACTTGGTCACACAAAATACTTAACTCTAACTTAAAATGTAGTAATAGTGACTACTCCAAACACATACACACAGCACCCTCTTCTTTTAAGATGTCTGCCTTTATTTTTACCCCGGCGACAAAGCACGGCTGCAAACCAGTTGTTTGTTCAGAGGTAGTAATATCTCTAAGAGCAGTGTCTGTTTGGCGGGATAGTTTAGAGGATTTTTGGGTGGTTTTGATAGAATCAGCAGTTGACAAGTGGTGACTGGACTATATTACCTATGGCTTGTTGGTTACAGTCGTATGTTGGTGAATAGTGTCGTAGCACCAGTTGTATCGGCGCTACGCCATCGGGTCGTGCCTTGCTGAAAGGCTCAAATTAAGCTCGTTGACTTGGAGGATGTTAACTTCGGCATAAGTGATGGGGCATGCATGTATATGCAAATTTCTGTTGATTTTTTCTCTATCAAATGCCCATTAGTAGCTAACCCAATCGGGTAATCCAAAAAACATATCACCAATAAATTTCTTCTTGCTGCTCCCCGAAATAGGAAATTTCTCTTTTGTCCCTCTCTCTCCTTAACTCTCAGGTTAGGTTGGCACACCTGCAATGCCGCGGACCGTTGCTGCTTTCTACCTTGCGTGGAACTGATCCAATCCCGTGGAATTTGTAATGGGCCAATTGGAAGTTTTATATTGAAAATAAAACCTTATGGGCTATATTTAACCAAAAAAAGACGAATCTTTATGGGATGGAAATATTAACTGGACCTACAAAAAAAAAATTCAAGTCACTTCCACAAAATCCAGGGCCTTGTTGCACCCAATTACCACGCTCAATGGTTTGTTTCAACTTTAAGCAACTACGATAAATTAATTGTTGGCCTTGGGAGTTTAGTTATATTAATTAGGATGTAATTGATATGATAACGTGTTGAAAATCGATGAGATTTGATAGGGAAATTGATAATTTTTTGGTGGGTGTAAAATACATTTGTCTCCCATAATTTATGTAACAAAGAGTAAAAAGTGTGGTTGGGAACCACACGCACACACGAACGGTCGACCCTGACCCCCTACCACAGGCTCGGATGAGAATAAATTTGGAATTTGAACTCTTTTATTACGGATTTTTAAATCTCATTGTTTTATCCTATATTGGTCGATCAAAAGAGCAAATTTGTCGATCAATTATTTTGATTCATCAATGAGTTAAATTTGGTCGATCAATTGGTTGATCGACCAATAAGTTAAGTTTGATCGATCAAATCATTTGATCTATCAATGGAATTAAATTGATTAATTAATTACCGTATTTCCATAAAATATGAATTTCCACAAATATCGGGTCTCCCTCCCTCCCTCCCTCTCATTCTTATTTCTCTTTTTTGTGTGTTCGTTGGACGTAAGATTGATAGATCAATCTCTAATCAAATTTGGCGATCTCGCACAAGTATTGAGAACGAGAGGTTTTTATTGATCAACCAAATAAATTGGTTGATCAACTAAATTGTCTCAACTTGATTCTCTTGAGGTGATTTTTGAAGACGTCAAAGTTCTAAGTGCATCGAATCTTGAAGGTGGATTGTCGTATTCTGGGAGAAATTTATTAGATCCTGTCGCACCGGTATTGTGGGAGATAGCATCTTCTCTAAGGAAACTCCTTCATAGATGCTTCAATCATAGTAACTTCTAGCATTTTTTTATTTTATTTAATTATATTATTGTATGTTATTTATTCTTTATTTTATTTTGAGTCTTAACATATCATATTTAACTTATTTAATTTAATATTTTTTATTTATATAAAATCATTAAAAATATATATTTCTTATCTACTTCTTTGTTATATGCGTTGATTTTAATATTAACCACTCAAAATTTACTTCGTAACGCTGATTGTTGCAACAAAAGACTCATACCACTACTCATATGGGATGGTAAGAAAAAAGGGAACTAGATCTTAGATCGCCCCACTTCACAAGCATGGGATTCGTGTAAGAAATATCCAAATGCCTATTTCCCTCCCATCATTTAGCAAAAATCCATGGGCACAAGTGGAGAGGTGATAATTAACGAAGGACTTGATCAAGATAATAAATTGAATGTGAGAAGAATCAAATTATACAAACACTTAAAATTTGTTGTTCAATTTTACTACAAAGGATGTACATTTGAAGATGAGTTCTAACCCTCGTAATTCACACCACGTCAATATTTATGGGAGTTCTTTGAATTCAATGTCACCCGACTAAACTCCTCTCCTTTCGAATACAAGATTCTCTTTTTATAAGGTTTGAGCGTGACTCATGGAAGAGCCCTTTCAGGTTGCCTCTTCGAGGGAAACATACAACATGCACAAAGATTGGAGGGACAACCTATGTCCAATCGTTAGCCTTTTTTAGGCTTGGTCTACCATTGAAGGTATAATCTTTGCAAACATGATGTAGAGCATGTCGTACATCATGTAGGCTCGCTCGAGGATCTACCTAGTGGAAATTAAACAGTTATACTAGCTACTCATACTCGATCTGTATAACTGAGTTGCCTTTGTGAGTTTCTAGGTTCTAAACTTGCCTTTACCTAGGTTGAAGGCTTCATTGGCCTTAATTTGATGTGCCAATTTTTTTTTCTCGGAAAGAACTAAAATCACCACCCCCCCCATAGGCATATACTTTTCTCCCCACTTTTGGGTCCCCCAATACATTGGCACATGAACTCTTTTCTACCCATTTACACCATTTTCTTGCCCTCTCTTTCTAGAAAACTCTTATGCTCCTGTTTGGGGAAAAGGATAAGCCAACAACTATTATTTTTATGTGGCAAGCAGTCAATTAAATACAAAGGTACACATGCCACATTTTTCCAAAGTCAGACTTCATTAAATATTTCTAACGATCTGATGTGGGGAGACGATGCCAACACTTGATTCCTCAAAATTCCAGAGTTTAATATCGTTATATATTTGGACAATACCATGAGCAAGAATATTCAATTTCTTGGATGGAGCTCTGATGGTCTATCAGCATCTAGGGTGGTTAGCTAAGTGTTTCAGTTGATTTAAACTTGGTAATATTCTGCTTAATAGGATTGGTTAAAATTTGACCTATTTAATTTTGTCAAAAAAATAAAAAATATATATAGCAACGTATAAAGTAAAAGTAGTAGTAATTTTAATCCATGTATTTTTTATTTATTATCACTGAAAATTATTTTTTTATAGATGAAAATTACTTTTAAAGTGAAAAATTATGTTTCAATTGAAAAAATACTTACCAATAATAGAAAGATAAAATATACCGATATATTTTTATTTTCAATTGGTGTATTTTGATTTTAAATAAATATATTTTAATTTTCAATCGATTAAAAGTTATTTTCAACCGATGTATTTTGATCTGCTTAATTTTCAATCGATTAATTCTCGTCACACATTGTAAAATATATTGCAACATGTATTTCAATATTTATATCGTTTAATTTTAATTAAGTATAAGTATTTATTAAAAAAATCATGTATATGTTTGAGACTTTTTACCTTTAGTGGAAATATATGTCTTTGCGTGTGCGTGTGTATGGTGTGTTTCTAAATGCCCTAAGTACGTAGTGTAATAGAAAATTTGTAATGCGTTGTTTGTTGGGTTGGTATAGATGATTGATATGTTAAAAGTCGGATTGGGTTACGTTGGAGAAGACATTTCACCTTTCTTTGGAATTTACCACGACATCACTCAAATATAATCTCACATCCTTGCGTACCAGTATGTAAGGAGTTATCTTTTGTCATGAGATTTGGATTTTTGCGTTTTTTACTTATTTCATTGGATTTGTTATTCTTTCACATGCATACTCAGGAGTTTAATGTTTCTGATATTGAATCGAATGGGGGTGTAAAACGAAAGGATGTATAAGCAAGAAGCCAACTGAATTTAACCACTCAACATCCCAATTTAATGGAACCCACTCTTATGGGTCGAGTTGGATAGGGATTGGACTGAATCAAAAACTCTGAAAATAATTGACACCCCTAATTAGAACCTTATTTTGGACATTTGGAAAGTCAATATTCGGAGCATTTAAAGAGAGAGGCAGGCATAGGGTCACAGTCAATAACAATCTAAGCTTGAAACTGAGAAAAACGTGTAAAGAAATTCTTTGCAACAACGTTAGGATTCTTTCCTCCAAGTCCAAGCAAATTGCAACTTCATAGAAATTACACGTGTACTCGAACAGTGTAATTACAAAGTTGGATTGCTGGAAAGAGAAGACTAAAATAGAATTTCGAGGGGGTAGGGAGTTGACTTCCTGTTAATAGTCGGGATGGCATGACTCAAGAGTTGAAAAATCAAAGAAATAAATAAATAAATAAACGAACAAACCTATTCTACGACGTATAAATTAAGAGCCATGATTTTAATTAATATAATTTTAATTTTCATCGATAAAAATTATTTTTTATAAATAAAAAAATTAAAAATTACTTTCCAAATAAAAATCACTTCTCATGTATTAAAAAGTCAAAAAGTAAGGAAATATAGACCGTGACATAAAAAGTAATGTACATATTACTTTCGTACTTTATACAACGTTGATCCAGTTGATAATTGATATTTAATGTAAAAAAATAAAAGAACCTAAGGCTTGTTACATGGTAGTTCTCGCTACATTTAAAAAAATCACTACATCACTTTAATCTAAAAAATACAAAGGTGATAAAAAATTTTACACCGGTGATAAATTATTCCAAGGGTAGTTTTACCTATCCAAATTGATTTTGCACATGTCAAAAGTGATTTTGGACTATGAGTTTAGGATTTAGAATTTAGGGTTTACGTTTATAGAAAATGATTTTACATATGAGAAGTGATTTTTCACTTAAAAGTTAATTTTTTACCTTAGGGTTTACGATCTAGGATTTAGGGTTTAGCTAAAACCTAAACATTAAAGATTAAACCTTAAGGTGAAAAATCATTTGTCATACGTAAAGAAACACTTGGAATTTAATTATACACCCGTGCAAAAAAAATATTGCACTAATGCAAAGTAGTTCAAAATAAGGTGTAATCTTACTTTGCACTGGTGTAAAAAAAAATTATTACACTGGTGTAATATTTTTTGCACCGGTGTAAAGTAATTCGAAGTAAAATCACTTTCAATTAGTTAAAAATTATTTCTAACCGATGTATTTTAATTTTGAGTCGGTTTGCTTAATTTTAAACTTGTGTGTTTTGATTTTCATCCAGTGTATTTTATTTTCAACCGATATATTTTAATTTTGAGTCGATCTGCTTAATTTTCAACTGATAAATTTTCATTTTCAACTAATTTATTTTAATTTTCAAATTGATTTTAACTATTCATGTAAAATACATTGTAACATGATTTTCCATATTTATATGCAAACCAAAATGGTCATCCATAGGGCTGTATCTCTATATCACAAAGAAAAAGGAGAAAAGCAATGTTCTCTCAAACTAAAGGGGAAAGGGCCTTGATTATATGGGACTTTAGCTTATTGATGCATCCTGACTGGTATTATATAATGTCACTTTTTGGAAAATATCATTTCATTTAACAGTACCGTCGATCTTTAACAGGTATAACTGGGTGTGCCTTGGTAGTGTAGGCAATACTTCGGCTACCGTTCATTTATTATTACTTTTATAAAGCTTTGATTGTTCATTGCCCATGTTTTTTTTCTTTTAATCTAATGCGATGCTCCCTCGGGCTCTCTCTTCCTAGTTCTCTCTTTCTCTTCTCTTATTTTATTTGCCTAGTATATTATTTACCGAGTGCATTGGATTTAAATTATGTTTCCTCTTTAAACTTCTTTTTCTTATATTTTTTCACTAGGGATCAATCTTGAATATATTTTTATAAAAGTATAAAATGATATATGTATAAAATAAAGTAGTATAAATATAATCTAAGACATTGATTGAAAATCAATATATACTAGGTAATATATTTTGTAATGTACATCGTATTTTAATTTATGATATTTTTTTTATTGAATTTTTCACTTTTATTTGATGTTGAAAAATAAAAAATTAAAACAAATCAAGTGAAAATTTTTAATTAATATTCTTCAATTTTCACATGAAAAATTAAAATATATCAATTCAGACATGTAAAAAAATTAAAATATATAAAAAATTAAAATATATCAATTAAAATCAATGAAAAATCAAAATATAAAAAATATTCATTTATTCTTTTTGTTTTAAACTTTTACAAGTTAAGAAAAAGTAATACAATATTTATCGAATTATTTATTTATTTATTTAAACTTTGGTTTCTGTTGTGTTGAAAAATAATGTGATTTTTATTTTTTTAATTGACTTTTATATTTCCGTAACAACGATCAAAATCAAAACTAGTTAAATTATTTTGAAACTTATGAATTCCCCAAGGATTAGATATTATAAGTAAGAACTTTAAGATTCATTGAACCGCCAACTTATTCGAGATTTCAATGCAAATGCTTTATTTTTCAACTGCCAGATTTTTTTTTATCCCATTATACGGAGGGGCCAAAAATGCTAGTGGCTTGACCCTCCAATACAAAAATTCTAATCGTACCATGATGGACACGGTGCCCCATCTGTGAGGTTATCGGACGCAATGGTGAAGAAGTAATCAATCGACGAGGCGGGACGAGAGGAAGTTTCAGACACACCCATGGAATGGCCCTCAGAAGAGACAAGGGGCTGCTGCAACATCCCTTCTCTTCCACCCTGTCCCCATCACACTACCAACTAAGCTTGAAAAATAACCCAACTTTACTTCTGCCAAGTCTTGGTTTAAATAAGACCAAAAGAGGCGCACCCCATTACATGCAGACGCGGATACGGTGGTGCTGTCTTCTTTTCTTTGTGGGTTGTCTGTGGGAAAGAGAGAGAGGAGACCTCAAGACCGCAGTGAGGTGGTGGAAATGGCGGGAGGGGAAGGGGGAGAGGAAGAGCTCACCCTCGAGTACACCCCGACATGGGTGGTGGCCGCTGTGTGCTCCATCATCGTCTTCATCTCCCTAGTCGTCGAGAGATCCCTCCATTTCGCAGGAAAGGTACACCCCCCGCTTCGATCTCGACCCCTCCCTTGCTGTTTTCCGGCGATCGCTTACGGAAATTAAGTTGCCATCCTTCTCCGACCCATGCGGGTTTTTGCGTGCAGTTCCTCAGGAAGAAGAACCAGAAGCCGCTCTACGAGGCCCTCCTCAAGATCAAAGAAGGTCCTCTTTCAAGACCCACATCATATTTTGTCGTGATCCGTGTGGATATGTGGGAAAGTTCTGATCTTTACTCGTGTGTACCGTACCGTTTGTGTTCCAGAGTTGATGCTGCTGGGGTTCATATCTCTGCTGCTGGCGGTGTTCCAAGGCCGAATCCAGCGCATATGCATATCCGAGAGCCTCGTCGACAACATGCTCCCATGCTCCAGGCATGATGCTGATAAGGATGATGGGCACGCGAGAACGACGGGCCACGTCGGTTCGGCGTTCTTCTTCGCAGGTGGTAGGCGGCTCCTGTCCGGCGGAGGGTCGGGTGCTGGCTACTGCAAGGGCAAGGTGAATTGTGATAGATGGTTTGTGGGAATTTGCTTGCCATTTCTCTCTGATTTGTGTTTTTTTTCTTTTTTTTTTTGGTGGTCAGGGGAAGGTCCCGTTGATGTCTGAGGAAGCGCTGCATCAGCTGCACATCTTTATCTTTGTGTTGGCAGTTTCGCACATTACGTATTGCGCTCTCACTATGATCTTGGGGACGTTGCGGGTAAGCTGCAATGATTCCACGGGCTTTCTTCTGCTGCCAATGGTGTTTGGTGAATTGAGATTTAAAAGGGTTTTGTGATTTCGTGCAGATACACCAGTGGAGGGTTTGGGAGGATGAAATTCAGAAAAATGAGCCACAAGCAGGTAATGTTATTGTTCATATAGTAGATTTTGGTGTGGTGATTGGAAAAGGAGGGGGAAAGGAGCTGTTGTGTAAGACCTAATAAGAGAAATCATAAAATGCTGAGTGTAATTTAAATATTAGCAAGGTTCTCTTATGACAGAACTAAAAAAACAAGAAAAAACCATCAGTGAAGTGGCTTGTCCAACTTTGGCACGCCATTTGTGATCACCCTCGACCCCTCTAGTTATAACTCGCCGACTTGACAACTAGGATCATCATTATGGTCTGCTTGTTCTCTTCGGCACTTGTTACAGCATTCTGGTTCTTTAATACCAAGGATCACGCTATGTTAAATTATAATAAATTGACCATGCTTTGTAAGCTAGCAATGGAACGAACCAACGAACAGGTTGTTATTTGGATCTATCACAAGGTGCATTGACTATTAACTCCATTGTTGTTATGTTTGCATTTGCACAATCAAAATCTGTCATATTCAAGTGATTAAAATTTTCTCGTGGTTGAAATATTGGTTGTTTACATACTCAAACCTATATTCGTTGATCTAGGTTCTGTTCAGATATTCTTTTGAGTGTAATTGACTAGTACTTGCTTCAAGCAAACATGACAGTTATCCTTTCCACGTGCAGACAAAAGGACAGGCCCATTATCCAGTTTGAAGAATTTATTTTATTTATTTAATTTTTTTCACTATCATCTAGTAGGCTAACTCAATGCGTAGATTTTTTTCAGGTCCGAAAAAGGTGACCCATTTGCATCAATTTGACTTCATTCGTGAGCGTTTCAAGGGTATAGGCAAGAAAACATTTGTAGATCGTTGGGTGGTAAGTCCCATTTGTTATTGAAAATATGCATATTTGTTTGTGGTGGAAATGGCTGAGGAAACAGCCAAGGGCCAGAAGAAAAGATTGTTCTAGTGTTAAGTACCTCTTGAGAAAAAGGTAGTACAAGATGATGTGCTGCTCCATAAACAATATCCTTAGACTCTATATTTGTGAGTTACTTCAAGTTTTTGGATAAGAATGCTTAAAGATAATGAAGGGAAATAACCCAGAATAATGATTCTAGTTTCATTTTAGTGAATACTGCTGCATAGTATGCTATTCAGGTGACTTGATAAAGTTCTCATGCTTGTGGGCTTATTCCCACACTTATTTTAGGTGAGTGTTCAATAGATGTGTGTCTACCACCTACTAAGAACGATATTTGGGATCCTTATAAATGCCCTCCATGTTCTACTTCTCCCTTGTATTACATCGCCTTCTTGCCTTCAGCCACATCATATCTTTGTGTTTCATTTGTTTGTGTTTTTCACTTTTGAGATGTTTGGTGTTCCAGCAAAGACAAAATCTGTTTATCTTAGGTTCCCATGTTACCTTCTTGAACCACTTTATATCCCGGTTTCTTATGTGTCTGTTTTCAATGTTTCACCCATGTGTCTGTTGTCAATGTTTCACCCAGGACAGTATATCTAATTATCAGAGCCCATAAATCCTGTACCGTGGAATCTGTCCGCTTTCCCATTGATAGGAACCTGTGCCAGTTATGCCCAATCAAAACCAACTTGGAATGCTAGAATCCCCAAATCAGCTCGTATCAATCTCCAAGGCGAGTGAGTTGAAGAGTAAATTGAGGTGCTTACAATGGAAACAAGAATGCAATTGTTTTCTTTTTTTTGGTAATAATTGTTATTCAACATGGTGCCTAGCTCTTGATGCGAAGATTGTTGCAGATTGTGACAACCGATTCAACCACATCCCACCTCTTAAGTGAATTTCTTCGGCATACAATTTTCTCATGTCAACTATATGTCAGCTATGGTACATCCCACATTAAATCAGTTAGGGTAAATAAATGACTTAATCTTCGTTAGGAAACCCTAACACCTTTTATAGAGGAGGTGAATTGGAAAATAAGAATGGAGGTCCACATAGAAATAGAAAAATAAAAGTATAATGGTTGGAGGCCTACAACACTCCCCCTCAAATTGGAACATAGATATCTATCATGTTTAGTTTGTTACAACATGTGTCAAAAGAAGCTCTGGCCAATGATTTAGTGAATACATCTGCAGTTTGATCCTCAAAAGTGATAGCTGTAGTATAGATGATGCCCCTCTAAATCAAGTCACGAGTGTAATGACGTTCCACCTCAACGTATTTTATTTTTCCATGAAACATAGGATTATTTGCAATATATGTTGTGGCTCTGTTGTCTCACCGCATCTCCATGGGTAGCTAAGTCTGAATATGCAAGTCCTGTAATACCACTTGTATCCACACCATCTCTGCTGTTATTTGAGCCATAGCTTGATACTCAGACTCTGCACTTGACCTGGATATCACAACTTGCTTCTTACTTCTCCATGTGACAAGATTTCCAGCTACATAAGTGCAGAAATTAGTCATGGATTTTCTGTCTACAGGTATCCCGCATAGTCAGCATTAGAATAGCCAACAACCTGCATAGGTGATCCTTTTCTAAATAATAAACCTCTACCAGGTGCCTTTTTAAGGTACCTAAGAATTTGCATTGCAGCCTCCCAATGTTGGCTAGTAGGCTTGCTCATAAGTTGACTCAATTTCCAACAATTAATGAAATATCTGGCCTAGTAATAGTAAGGTAAAATAGTTTACCAATAAGCTATCGATATGATCTGCTATCTACTTGAGGAGACTTTACATCATATAGATGTCCTTTAGGATCCATAAGAATATTGCCAGACTTGGCACCCATTCCTATGTCCTTGAGAAGGTCAATAGCATATTTCTGTTGGGAAATCGTAATCCAATCCTTGCCACAGGCTACCTCGATGCCAAGGAAGTATCTCAAAATGCCCAAATCAGTCATAACAAACTTGTTGGCTAAAGTTTGCTTTACCTGCTGTATTCCTATTGTATCATCTCCTGAAATAATAATATCACCCCCCTTATCACTCTTTCTGACAAATAAAGAGTGATCAGTAGAAGACCGCTGGAGTCCAATGTCATGCACCACCTCAGACAACTTTTGGAACCAAGCTCAGGGATTTTGTTTAAGACCATAAATGACCTTCCAAAGTTTGCACACACACTCCTCTTAGTCTCAAATTCAGGAGGCTGCTGCATATAAACCTCCTCCTGCAAATCTCTGTATAGAAAGGCATTTTTGATATCTAGATGATATAAATCCCAATCATAATGTGCTGCAATCAAAAGAAGAATATGAACAATAGGCAGTTTGGCCACCGAAGAAAAGGCGTCAAAGAAATCTAATCTATAAGTTTGAGTAAATCCTTTGGCAACCAAACAGGCTTTATACTGTGATATAGACCTATCTGAATTATATTTGAGAGTGAAGACCCATCTGCATCCAACAACATGGGCTCCAGCAGGTAAGGAAGTAAGCACCCAAGTGCCTCGAGACTGAAGAGCAACCATTTCATCCTTCATGGCCTGCTGGTGACTGGTAGGAACAGTAGTGGCCATCAGAACATAGCAAATGATAGTCCAAGATTAGCAATAGGAGGATCATCATGAATGCGATATTTAGATGGGCACGAACGTGGAACCTTCATAATGGCAATAGGAAGATCTACATTAGGATCAACAGCAGAATCATCAGGGTCAGAATCATCATATTGACCTGCAGAATCATCATGGGAAAAAGAAGGATCAGTATCCTCAAGATGTACCTGTGTACTCGGGGAGGGAGGTGGCAATGGGGAAGGAGGAGAGGGGGTCTGTCTGTAAAAAACAGACAAGGTGTACAAACGAAGTGGTTGACTGTATCTAGTAGGCTGTACACCTGTATCAACTGGAGTAGAAGTGACTGGTATCTCCTCTAGCTAAACTAGAGGAATAGGCATAGGCACACATTTAGTATCAGCAGTGATGTCATGCCCTACCGTAGAGAAATAGGGGATCTCCCCATGGAAAGTCACATCTGCACTAACAAAGTGACGTCTGGTGCAAGCATCATAACATCTATATCCTTTTTGGGTGGAACTATAGCCCAAAATGACATATTTCACAGCACAATGTGAAAGCTTATCATGTCCTAGACCATGTATATGGACAAAAGTAACACACCCAAAAATTTTCGGTGGCACGTCAAATAATTCTCTGTTAGGAAAAAGAATCTGCCACAACACCTGATCCTGTACAGCAAAATTTGGCAGTCGATTAATTAAGTAGTAGGTTGCAAGTACAACATTAGGAACATTGTCATGAATCATAAGAGTGCGTGCCACATGCAATAAGTGTCTATGTCTCCTTTCAGCCACCCTATTTTACTGAGAAATATGAGGGCAACTAGTTTGATGAATAATTCCATGCATATGATAAAAGGATTGCAGCCAATAATTTTAATCATAGTAGAAAACTGATTCTTTATTTGAATGATAAAAGATTTAATCACATTGCCAACAACACAGAAAGGAGAGACATGAGCGCGAGTGTGAGTGCGAGAGGCCGCGAGCGTGAGGGTGTGAGGGGAGGTGCGAGTGTAGGGGGCGAGCGGAAGTGGGTGAGGGGGAGGAAGGTCGATCGGTGAGTGAAGGATGGATGCTGGTTGGAGGGCGGTCGAGGTGGAGGAGGGTGGCGTCGGAAGTAGTGTGCTTCAACTGCAGGGGGCGGGGGCATCTGGCGAGGGACTGTAGAGATCCCGTGCGATGTATCCGGTGTGGGAAGCTGGGCCATCGAAGGGCGTCGTGCGTGGAGCTAAGGAGGAGCACGGTCGCAGGCACGCGGGAGGCGAGGCTCCCACCCCCACCGGAGGGCGCACCTCTGGTCGAAGTCAAAGCCCCATGGTCGGAAGACTCTGGGAGGTTCAAGAGGGCTCTTGCGTCGGCTTTGGTTGCCGTGGTCACGAAGGGCTAGGTGGGGATTTGGGAGCTGGAAATCGGAGTCGCTAGGGTTGTCGGAGGGGAACAAATGAAGCTGTAGTCGTTGGGAGAGTACCTGCTGATGGGAGCTTCGGTGGAGGTGACGGGGAGGCTTCTCTTCAGCGAGACTCGTTGCGCGGGAGGAGTCGCCAGGTGGCGGTGGGAGGTGAGATCGGACGATGCGATGAGGGAGCGTCCGCCGTGGAAGGTGGAGCTCTCGCTGAGTCTAGTGGGGATCCCACTCTTCCTTCGGACCCGACAGGTGGTCGAAGCGATTGTCGCTCTGTTTGTGCGAGTGCGGAGGAGTAGTGGGCTCGGCCTTGGCAGTGAGAACCTCAACGCGGTGTGGGCCGAGGTGGAGATGCGGTCGGGTGAGGTGCTGCAGGAAAAAGTGACACTACGGCTGGGGAATGAGTTCTGGGTGATACTTATCCAACCGAAGGAGGGAGGGTGGAAGTCCTACGTGAAGGCACTGGCTCACTCGGCCGGTGGTGTTGCGGCGGGGAGGAGGGTTCTGGCGAGCAGGGCCGGGGGGAGGTAGAGAGGCACTACGAAGGGAGTCACCTCGTGGGTTGAGTCGGCCGTTTCGAAGGGTGCACCTTTTGAAGTGCACTCTCGAGGACCGCAGCGACGCTGGTTGGCCCAGGTCTCGAGGAGCAGGCGAGGGGACTACGAGGCGCTGGGTGGAGGTTTCAAGGGATTGCGGTAGGAGGAGGCCACATCGATCGAAGAAGGCGCATTGAAGGCCTCGGGGGAGGAGGCGAGGGAGAACGACGCATTAAAGGCGCTGAAGGATGCGGGGGAAGGCTCGAGGCAACGCGGGGGGTTTTTTAGGGCGGGCGTAGAGTCGGATCCAGGTCCGAACACGAACCCGGATCTGATTCCACTTTGTGGTTCATTCTTAAATGGACCGCGGAGGGTCCTGTTGAAGCTCAGACATAGCGTGTCGAGCCCTGGGGAGCAGGGGGAGCTAGAGTGTGCTTGGGCAGAGGAGCCGGTCGTCGGAGGGAGCGAGGGCGCAGGTGGTCCAACCAGGCTGCTCCACTGGAGGATTGAGAGGCTATGGGCGGCAGCTCGGGGACCTCCTAAGGCACGTGGGGGTCTGGAGGAGGCATCTGCGATGAAGGACCTACCTCCGTGCGGAGGTGAGGGCAAGAGGTCGGCCCTTGACCCTTCAACGTAGGTGCGCTCCTCGCCGGACGATGGAGGTGGGTCGGGGCCTGGGGAACCTCGCCGGAGTAGGGAGAGCAAAGGAGCACCTGGGGGCCCGGGTGGGGCTCACCATCAACGAGGGACCCCCTGTCTGGTGGAGAAGGGCCGGGGGCTGGAAAGTGTGGGCCCGACGATGGCAGCGCCGTTCCTGACGCGGGTGGTCTTTGGCAAGCGTAGGAGGGGAAGGTTCCCCTAGGTCGGGGGGGCACGGTAGGGAGGCTGCTGTGGTGAGGGCTGAGGGAGAGGGTCTGTTGATGCAGGCAGGGAGAGCAGCGGTATGGGGAAGGAGGGTGTGGGCTTTGGGGCAAGGAGTAGGGGTCGGAAAATTGAGGGTCTGGAGGGAGGATGGGCTAATGCTTTTGACAAAGGGGAGCTGGAGCAGGTAGCAGAGGAGGCTGGCTTTGGTCGTGTGAAAGGGGGCGGTGCAATTAGGGCCCCATGGTGAAAGTCCTCACATGGAACGTAAGGGGCCTCTTCGACCCCACCCGTAGGGGGACGTTGAGGTCATATCTATCTAGATGGAACCCGGATGTGGCCTTTCTTCAGGAGACGAAGCTGCAGGAGTGTGACCAAAGAAGGTAGGGAGAGATTGGGGGTAGCATGATGCGGGGTTTTTTGGCTCTTGATGCGATGGCGAGGTCTGGTGGGGTGATTGTGGGCTGGAAGGAAGACCTGTTCTCGGTAGTGGGCTCGGAAGTAGGGGTGGGTCTGGTCACGGTGTAGCTAAGGAGCGACGGGCTCGTGCTAACATTCTCCTCGATTTATGGGCCTATGGATGAAGCGGGGAGGAGTTCCTTGTGGGAAGGAACTCCCATAAGGCGAGGAGCTTTCAGAGGAGTTCGTGGCTCATTGGTGGGGATTTCAACGTCATGCTGCTGGCAGAAGACAGGCTGGGGGGCCGAGGGGGTAGGGACCGAGGCTCGGAAGAGCTCGCTGGCCTCGCAGCAGATCATGGTTGTAGGACATACCCCCTACCGCTTGTGTTTCACATGGAGAGATTCAGGGGGTCGGATGTCGAGGTTGGACTGCTTTTGCTCAGTGGAATTAGCTGAGGTGTTTCCGATGGCCAGGGCCCGTGTTATGGAGAGGCCTTTCTTGGATCACACTCCGCTGATGTGAGAGTCTGGCGAAGGAGCCCGGTATGGCACATACTTCAAGTTTGAGATGGCATGGCTACTGGAAGAGGGATTCAGGAGCCTGGTGGAGGCCAAATGGAAGGACATACATCTGGACGAGTCGGCAGCCACGAAGTTGGAGGCAAAGCTCCTGGAGTTGAAGCGATTTCTGAAGGAATACAGGAAGCAATTGAAGGAGGAGCAGACCAGGTTGCGGGACGAGGCCCTCGCGGAGATTCAGAGATTAGGTGGTGTGGAAGACTGGGACGGATGACGGGCTCGAAAAGGCAAGACAGGGAGGTCTGCATGAGAGTCATCCAGGAGGAGGACAGGAAAGCCAAAGTGGAATGGAGAACCAGGTCTAGGCAGAAGTGGGTCAAAGAGGGAGACTTAAACATCAGGTTCTTCCATTTGACGGCTTCAGGCAGGCATAGGAGGAACTGGATTGGGAAATTGTAGGTGGGCGGGACGGAATTCTCAGGCAGGGAGTCTGTAGGGAGGGAAGTGGTGGGTTATTTTAGGGACCTTACAGGCTAGAGGAGAGGAGGGAGATGGAGATCGAGGGGGCTGGGGGCTCCAGCCTTAGGGGCTGAGGAAGCGGAGCAATTGATTGTACCTTTGACGGAGGATGAAGCCTGGGATGCGGTTTGGGGGCTGAATGCCGAGGGGTGTCCGGGGTCGGACGGTTTCCCGGTGCTCTTCTTCAAAGAATTCTGGTCACTACTGAAGGAAGAAATCATGCAAGTCTTGGCAAAATTTAGGGAAGGCAACAGGGGCTTCGATAGATTGAACAGATTCTACATGTTCCTCTTGTCGAAGAGAGATGAGGCAGAGACAATTGAGGACTACAGGCCAATGGCGCTATCAAATGCGGCATATCTGATCATAGCAAAGATTTTGGCAAACAAACTCAGGAAGGTGATTAGCAAGGTGGTTTCGGAGGTGTAGTCTGCCTTCATCCCAGAGCGGTACATTTGGATGGCTATGTGGTGGCAACAGAGATCCTAGCGCATTGGAGAAGAAGCGGAAGAAAGGGTTTTTTGTGGAAGGTGGACTTCGCGAAGGCCTATGACTCGGTGGAGTGGTCTTCCTATGGGCAGCCCTGGCTAAGAGGGGCTTTCCGCAGGTCTGGATTAGATGGATGAAACAGTGTCACCACGGCATCTTTATGGGTTCTCATTAATGGGAACCTGGCGGGAGGTCGGATTTAGCCGATGAGAGGCGTGAGGTAGGGTTGCCCCCTGGCACCTTTGCTTTTTATGTTGGCAGCAGATGCTTTGGCTAGGGCGACCGACAGAGCGCGAGCAGAGGGGATGCTACAGGGTTTCCCTTTGGAGGGTGGGGACGGTATCTCAATCATGCAGTACGCAGATGATACCTTCTTCTTTGTTGAGGAGTCGGTGGCAGAGGCGAGGCGGTGCCACATTATTCTAGAGATGTTCTGCGAGGCATCAGGTATGCGGATAAAATACTCTGAGTCCTCTTTTGTTCACTTCAACTTGGAGGCTGGGGAGGCAGGAAGGTGCTCAGAAGCGCTAGGGACAGGAGAGGGGACCCTTCCACTCCGGTATTTGGGGTTGCCCCTGATAGATAGGAGGATTTCGGCACAGGACTGGACCTTGATGTTAGAGAGGATTGAGGGTCGATTCTCAGGATGGGTGTCCAAGATGTTATCCAGAGGAGGGCTACTGGTCCTTCTCAAGGCAGTCCTCTCAGCGATACCGACATATTTCTCCTTGGTGATCAAAATGCCATGGAAGGTTGAGGACAGGATTGCTAGCTATCTGAGAAGCTTCTTCTGGACCAACTATGGGGCGAGGGGGAAGGGGGCGAGGTTGGTGGCTTGGAACGAGGTTTGTCTGCCATTCAAGGAAGGGGGTTTGGGAGTTATGGAAGTGAGGAGGATGAATGATAGCCTTTTGACAAAATGGATTGACATGTTGTTGAGGGGGGAGGTCTCTTTGGTTGGAAAGATCCTGCTCTCCTGCTATGGCAGGCTGATGAATTGGGAGCTCTTCACCTCGCCCCCGAGAGGAGCATCCCACTTCTTGAGGAGTCTGTCACTGGTAGCACCAAAGGTTCGATCTTTCTTCACCCCGGTGTTAGGCTCGGGCGATGATTTTAGATTCTGGATGGGTACCAGGACGCTGCGGAGGGATTCCTTAGGCTTGCAGCACTGGCGGTTGACAGAGGGGCATCGGTGGCAGATGTTTGGAGTGGCGCGTGGTGCCCGTCTTTTGTGGGCAATCTATCATATTAGAGATATGGTGAGATGCAGGTGCTCTTGCAAGAGCTCCAGGGTTGGCAACCCGAAGATGGGACGGATCAATTCGGGTGGGAGGAGGGAGGCTTCTCGGTGCATGAGGCGTATAGAAGGCTCGGCGGCCCGGCCACGTTTGGGGACATTTAGTTAGTCAGGGACTGCAGGCAACTCTGGGAAGCCTCCTGCCCTTTGAAGGTTAGAATCTTCACTTGGCTCCTCAGGAGAGGCCGACTAGTGACCAGGACATGGGGAGCTCGTTGGATGCCCGACACGGACAGGTCTTGCTCGCTCTGCGGCCAAGCAGAGGAGGATATTGATCATCTTTTCTTCACCTGCCCGGTGGCGATACAAACATGGGAGTAGATGGGGGACCGATGGTGGGCAATTGGTTCCCATGTGGAGTTCTGGCAGTCTTTCAGGTGTGGTGGGGTCAACGGGGAGCGTCAGGTATTCCGATTGAGGAGAGAACGGGCCAAGCCGCTGGCGGTTCTTTGGGTACTCTAGCTGGGGAGAAATGCCATGGTGTTTAGGGGGTAGCGCCCCTATGTAGATAATTTTGTTGGGACTTTAAAATCTTTGGTGTTGAGTTGGAATGCCGTTTAATGTTGTAATTTCTAGCGTTTTATTTTAATAAATTTCTGGGTGAGATCTAAAGGATCAACACCCTTTTTCCTTTCAAAAAAAGAAAAATCACACTGCCAACATCTGCCGTATTTTTCAACAAAAATAACTAAGGCATCCTGAAGAAATCATCAACAATCACCAAGTAATATCTATGACCTAGCCGGTTAGATGCACGACTAGGCCCCTATATGCTCATATGAATCAAATCAAAACATGCAGACGAACTAGAAGAACTGGCAGAAAAACTCTTCCTGTGATGTTTACCCAGCTGGCACGTCTTACAAATAATCTGAGCAGTAGGTGATATATGGGGAATTACACGTCGTAGCCTTTCTAGAGAAAGGTGTCCAAGTCGTCTGTGCCACTGGGCAGCTGTCCCAGCAACCAGAGCAACTTCCCCCTGACATGAAGCAACAACTGGACTAGGCGATAGACTACCCCCTCCTCATGTTCGCCACTAATCATTCTCCTCGTGAGTTTGTCCTGAAATACACATCCCATAGCATCAAATATAGCCTGTCAATTTAAATATTTAGTAATTCTATTGACAAACAGTAAGCTAATGGGAAAATCAGACACAAATAAAATATCTGACAATCGAAGTGCAGGAGTCACAGCCACCTACCCCTGGTTGCCCACTCTAGAATGGCACCCATCAGCCACCTAAACAATTCTACCTGGTGGAACTGATTGAAAACCATGTTCATTGCCACTCAAGTGCCTAGATGCACCGAAGTCAACCAACCATGATGTCTTACCATTATTCGAATCCTGAATGGCAAAATTGAGAATACTACCTAAGGAGAATGCTAAGGCAGCAGTATTAGGTGTAGTAGTGGCAGCAGTGGTAGTCTCTTGGTTCATCTAAGAGAACCACTGAATCATGGCATCGAACTTGGCTCTCGTGACCAACTAATGCTGCTCATCAAACACAATAGTGACCTGATTAACCATGGGAGGACAACCATACTTGGCCCAGCATTTATCCTCCACATAGCCAGTTTTGCGACAAAGGGTACATGTGACATGTGGCCTGCTAGTCTGTTCACGTACAAAACCACATCCATGAGTAGAAGACGTACCTCGGGCTCCACGTCCACCAGAGGCAAGCAAAGTTGTCGTTTGACCAGTTATGCAACAGGTTGTGGTTTTATCACAATTCTACTCAGCCGACATAAACTTCCTCCAAGGAAGATAAGTCTGGAAGCGCAAGAATCTGGGCACATGAGCCCTCATACTTAGGTTCAAGACCACTAAGAAACTGCAGCACTTCATACTTCTTCCTAAACTCCCTCTGACTGGCACACGTGCAAACAGGCCATGCATCATTATACTTCTCAAGTAATCCCTTGAGATCAATGTAATTCTGTCCAAGGGTTTGGTCCTCCTGGATAAGGCTCCTCAGGTCATAATGGATCTGAAACACCCAGCTGAAATTCTTCTCGTGCGAATAGGTAGTATGGAGCAAATCCCATATCTCATTTGCTGTCTTGTGATACATAATGCTATTACAATACAAGGAGAGGCAGTGTTCATGATCCAAGATTTGACCATCGCGTTGTCTTTCTTCCATGATGCGTGTTTGTTAGTCTTGTTCTTCGGCTCAGATTCAAGAAGCAAATGTTCCTTGTCATGACTCTCCACGGTCATGAAAAATGTTTGAGACCACTGTGCATATTTGGTCTCGTCTAGCTTCATAATTGACACAAAGAATGGGTTCTTACAAGACCCACAATTTTCCGCGGTAACCGATGAGACCTCAGATTCCTCTCATGTGCTCATCGTGCCCAATGGAGATCAGAAAAGACACCAACAGATCTGAAATTAGGGAAAAATCAGACCTGCTGCATTCCAAGAATTATGTGAAAGAGGGGTTCTCCTCGTGCTTAATCGGAGATAGGTGCATCTCAGATCTTGTGAGAACAACCCATAGCCTCCTAGGATTGGGCGTAGGCTGGCACTAGGGCAAAGGGGACCCCCTAGCACTGCAGCCCAAGGGTGCGTAGACTCCTCTGCTTGTCGACAGACCGGCACTTAGCCCCCCAACAGCGGTGGCGCTGGGAGCTGTGGCCTACAGCAGGGTGACGACCCCCTTTGTAGGAGCGCCTTGCACTGCAGGTGGTCTCCAGAGAAGACCAACGATCGGCCAGTGGTGCAGACGCTACTGGCGGTGAGGTGGATGCCACCTGCAGTCGCCGACGACGAGGAGAAGGGCGGAGGAAGAGGGTACGGGTCGAGGTTTGGCGGCTGTACAGGTGGGATATCGGAGCAACAACCTAAGGTTGTGGCTTTGATACCAAGTTAGGATAAACAAATGACTTAATCTTCATTAGGAAACCCTAACATTTTTTTATAGAGAGGGTGAAAGGGAAAATAACAATGGAGGTCCACATAGAAATAGAAAAATAAAAATATAATGGTGGGAGGCCTATAACAAAATCATTCAGAACTGAGCATGTGCATTCCCGTGATGTTGATGCTTGATATGTCATTGAAAATTTTCAAGCCATCGTAATCTAATAAGTAGAGGCCTGACAATTTATACCTAGAAATAAATGGCTTCTATTACCGTCATGGTGTAGCTGGCAAGTTTCCATATGCAATTTTTGCAAAACATGGGCTTGGCCCTAAAGGATATGATTGCCTGCTCTAAACCAACCAAAAAAGTTTTCCGTGGGTAGCAGACCATTGATTTAGAAAGAATTGTGATCTTGATTAGGAATATGATGTGTTTGTAGAATATGACATGTAAATGAGACAGAAAAGCAGAATACAAGGGAATATCAAATGAGAGAGATTCTCATTGTTAATATATGTTTTGAAAGCGCAAATTAAGATGTCATTTTTACTAACATCTGTTTTTAACATAAATGAAGTAACCACTATGCCTGTTAATTGGTATTTATGAAATTATGACCTATCTAGTTTGCATTGCACATAGCTACAAGACGAATCATGCTATTTCTGTGGAATTACCCCCTCCAGTAGATGCCTATTCCTAACAAACTCTAGTTAGATTACCGTTAGAAGTTTTTTCCCTTTGCCTGGAAGTTCTCTGTCCAGTTGTTCGGTCATGATTGTACTGTCATCTGGATCGACTTTTAGATCAGCTGAATTATAGAAGGCCTTAAACCAGCTGTTACATGAGTGAAAGATACTCTTTTATGCTTCTAACCACATAAACCATTGTGAGTTGTGAATAATTTGGATGCTTCTGTTGGAATGGAAGAATCTTTTCTTGGTTAGAGAAAAAAAACATCAGACCTTTGTGATGATTGGAAGATGAAGTCAGGACTTATACACAAAAAAAGAAAAAGAAAAAAGAAAACTTCTCTTGGATTGTCTCTCTTTTATCTGGAAAATGTGTTGTGTGTTTGAACAGTAATAAGGCTATGTCCAGTTTTATCATTATGTTCAATGGATATAGAGATCTATGCATTCTATGTTGCTGTGTATGTATCCATAGGTTCTATGTACCAACTTTTGTTTGTTGGATACACAAGCTAGAAGTGGTTTTCCTTTTCCAGTCCATTCTGGTTTTTTTTTGTCTTTTTCTAGTAATTATTTTGAATTTTTTGCCTTTTCAATGTAATGCCCATAGTGTGGTATAGTTTTGTACCAAAAAGATGTGGTACTGTCCTCAAAAAGATGTGGTACTGTCCTCAATAAAAATGTGGTATAGTTGTATTGATGATTTCTCTGTCTATGATTTTGCAATTCATCTGCGTTCCTAATCATTGTATAGTAGAAGTTCTTCTCAAACATTGTTTGCTCACGTATCTGCTCTGTTTGCTTCAGCATTCATTCTTTAAGCAGTTCTATGGATCTGTGACAAAGTCAGACTACACCACTATGCGACTGGGCTTCATTATGGTAAGGGGTTTGTTATGGTAAATTTTAGCATTTGTCAGATTTGCATTTGGTTCCAATTTAAGTAACATTCTTTTTCCAGACGCATTGTAGGGGAAATCCAAAGTTTAATTTTCATAGATATATGATGCGGGCTCTTGAGGCAGATTTTAAGAAAGTCGTTGGGATAAGGTTGCTATCTCACAGGGTTCTTCTATTCATTGTCTAGCCTATTTTGGTTTTGATAACTTGATGATTATTTATTGTGCTTGTCTTTGTGCAGCTGGTATCTTTGGATTTTTGTGGTGATATTTTTGTTGTTGAATGTCAATGGTGAGCCTCCCTTTAAATATCTCATATGACCACAGGAGAATTTATTTTTCTTGCTCAATAAGTATGAAAGTTATCTATTTGAAAATGAAAATAGTCTTTAATCATCAGCCACATGATCGATGATCACTGCCAATCATAGCTGTATTGTAACCAAACATTCTGTTGTTGATCTCAAAAGGTGTATGTTTAGTGTTTGACAGATATCTTGAAATAAGGGAAATAAGTTCTTCCCATGTTTATGCCTAAGCAAGTGGCTTTAAGTTTTTCTTTTTACATTTTCTATGTCACTTCTTGATGTTTCTTGTTTTTTTTTGTTGAAAAGGAAAGGACATCTACCAAAGGTTGGTAGCGGTCCACATCATATTAATAAAAAATTATATGAAATTACATAAGCTGCAACTACAAGCTCGACAAAACCCTCGTCTCGTTAGCAACATTCTCCACCCAATATCTCTCCTCCCTAAAAATGGTTGCATTTCATTGAAGCTAGATAGAGCAAAGAACAACCACAACAAAAACCTAATTAGTAACATTGGTCTGAATCCCACTTCTAAAAGTACTCCAAAAACTATCCTCAGAGGCCACCCCAATGCCAACAAGGCTCATGGACTCTCAGACTGCCATAGAAAAATCACACATCCAAAAAAGGTGAGGAACATCTTCCCCACCACCACCACCCAAGCTGCAAGTGACATCATAATTCTCAATCCACCTCCCCCTTCACTTTTTTTGTAACTAGTCCATTTCTCCTTAGAAGCTAGGAAAATCCTGACCGTCATTGGAATTTTAATACGTTAAAGTAAACGACAATCTACCACAAGATCATCAGTAGATACGATGTTTCCTTTTAACAATTTGCATGCCCTAGCGACATATAAACATCCCTTAGTCTAAACCAACTGATAAATTAAGCTAGAACTTGAATAAAAATCATGCAAAACAGACAACAATAACTTAAAAGCCCTGAACATTGGCCTCAGAGTCCACCACTAAAAAGAAGTGACCAAGAAGAATCATCATCATCCAACACATCTACCACTCTACACTGCTTGTCCTCTGTCAATCCAAAAAGTCTAGGTGCTGAATCAACAAAATGTCTTGCCTTCGTCCAATCATCCATTCAGAACCAAAAAGTTTTTCCATTCCCCAACCTAGGATGAAAGAAAGACGACACCCTTAGCATCATAGGTACAATAGCTCTCCAAAAGGTAGAACCACCACAAGAAATCACCTCCCTCTCCGACATGCTCAAAGTCGTGACCTAAGAATCAGACAAAATCCATTGTCATAGAGACTCCCCTCCTCCAAAAAGCTTAACCACCCACATTGTAAGCAACGCATCACAAAAGGTGGCAAGATCATGAACACGAAGCCCACCCTCCTTTAAAGAACAAACCACGTCCTAGGATACGAGTTGAAAGAAATGCCCCATATGGTCAGCACCCTTCCAAAAGAAACACTTTTGAATAATCTACAAAGAACGAAGAATCTTCTTCGGTGGCTTGAAGATGGAGAAATAAAAGATGGGAATAGCAAACAAAATTGCCTTAAGAAGGACAAGTCGACCTCCTTTGGAAAGCAGCCTCCCACTCCAAGTGTTCAACCTCTTCTACACCATCTCCAAGAGAGTCTCCCAATCTTGCGAAGTAAGCTGTTTCTCCTTCAAAGGCAAACCCAGATAAGTAAAAGCAAGCAACTCATGTTTATACATAGGGCCTACAAAGAAGACAACCTCATCCTCCAACATATGAAAAGGCACAAATGTCGACTTTCTATCATTAACTATCAAATCAATTATCTCCCCAAATATGCTAACCAGTTTAGCCACATTTTTAGCCTCCTTGGTTCCTCCCTCAACCAAAAACAAAGTATCATTAGCATGTTGCAAGAGAGGAGTCAAGACAAATCCATCCCTCTACAAAGTGAAACTAGAGAAGAGACCACTACAACAGATCTTGAAAGCCATTCCCGCCAAGGTGTCCTAGTGCAATATTGAACATCAATGGAACCCGCTTGGTCTCCCATTAAACAAAATCCAAAAGGAAGCCATTGTAATGCATCTTTTCATCCACTAAATCGACACCTCTAGAAAGCGAAGCCTATGAAGAATCTCTCGTAAATACGCCTACGAAATAGGGTCAAAGGCCTTGAAAAAATTAACCTTCCAAAGAAGGTTTATTGTTTATGCTTGTGTTGCAAGGCTAGATTAGTATCCAGCAGGTGATAGATATCCCAGATGGCATTTTATCTATTTGGTCTATCTATTGAATCATACCCGCCGTACTAAATTACTTATGGTGTTATTGCAGGTTGGCACACATATTTCTGGATCGCATTTATTCCTCTAATTGTGAGTTTTTCCTGCTTTCATCAGTTCCTTCTGTTTCCTTCATTTTCGTTAGAAACTGGCCCTTTGCATAAAGAGCTGGTGTTAGAGGTAATTTCAGGAATGAATGGCACACTTTAAACATATAGGTTGCATCTTTATTTATAGTAGGAGTTGTCACAAAGAATACAACCAACTAGACAATCGCCTTGAACTGAGTAATGGCAATCAGTTTTGTCTGTTGTTGCGACTGGCAGCATATTTTTACTTTCCACTCATTTATCTTCACTATTCTTTGGACACCCCCTCAAACCACTGTTGCCTGGATGATTTGTTTGTAAAACATCAATATTTACATAGGAACAGATGAACTTCAAATTGTTTTTGTTCACATGTTTTACTTTCTACTTGTTTATCTTCATTATTCTTAGCATACTGCATACCCCCTCAAGCCAATGATCCCTGGACGATTTGTTTCTAAAGTGCCAATATTTACGTGGGAGCAGGTGAACTTCAGGTTGGTATGAATTTAACCTGGGGTAGAAACTTACCAACTTGATCTTACACGAAGTGTTAATGTATTTCATTGTTTTATCTGAACATGGAATATTGCATTGGCTTTGAAATAGGCTGCACTGAGACTATCACACCATACTATTGGAAACTGTCAGAAATATGCTCCTTTAGTGGTGAGTGGACTGGATTAATTCAGCAATTGCATCAGCAAGAATTCTACTCTGATCTGATGGAGGAGCGAGGCAAATTCTTTGTTTCTCTACAGATAAAGAGATTAGATTGTTTCCAAAACTAACTTAGCCGCTAGAGGAAATGATCAATCAGCATCCGAATAGGCTTGTGACATATGCTAGAGGATAAATGTTTCAAAGAGGGAAGGCCACAAGAGATTGTGCCTTTCAAATAGTGGAGAATTCATCTCACATGCAATCAATGGTCATTTGGTACATTGGCCTATAAATTGATATGTATTGCCTATCGCCAATGGCAAGTCTGGTCTTGTAATTAGGAAATACTAAGACCTTCAATGACATGCTTGTACTTGGAAGCATCAATAGAAGATTTTGTAGACAATTTGAGTAGGACTGTAGATGTTATTTGAGTCTACAGAGGCTTGCATGAGGGAATAAATCTGCTGGAAGAGAATGAAATTGTCTTATTCATCAAAAGAAACTCTAACCTTTTTTATAAAGAGAGAGGAACTGGGTAAAATACAAGGAAAATCCAACAGGAAAATAAAAACAACACTAGAGCCCCCAACTAAAATAGCTCTAACACTCCCCTTCAAGTTCGAGCATATATATCACGTATGCCCAGCTTGGTATGCAAGAGATCGTGGCACTTTCGTAGAAGTGCCTGGGTGAAGGTATTTGTAATATGTTGCTTTGAAGTGGTAGTAAGGGTACAAATCTTTCCTGTAGTGATCGTGTTTATAACAAAGTAACAGTGCACCTTGATATGCTTGGTCACTCATAAAAGATAGGATTAGAAGCGATGAAAGTAGTAGAGTAATTGTTACAAAACATAGGTAGCACAAGAAGTGAAGTCTGGATCCCCAGACCATCTAGAGAGTGTATAAGCTACATGACCTCACAAGTAGTATGAGCCATGGCACGGTATTTAGCCTTTACACTAGACCTGGCAATCATTGCCTCTTTCTTACTTCTCTCAGTAACAAGTTGCCACCAAGAAAGGTAGCATAGCTCGTAGTCGATCTTCTGTCCTCCACTGATCTTGCATAGTCTATATCAGAGTACAAATGCAGGTCCACATGTCCATTGTTCTTCATGTAGAGACTCTTTCCTGAATTCCTCTTAAGATACCTGAGGATAAGATAGACAACTTGCTAATAACTATAACGAGGGTTCTCCACGAATTGACTCGCTCTATTCACAACATAACTATTATTTGGCCTGGTAATAGTCACATATAGGAGCTTGCCTACAATGCTTCTATATCTCTTCTTATCTTCAAATACCGAATCATCTTTTTCACTTAGCCACCCTTGTGATTCCACTGCAATGGAGGGAGGCTTTGCTCTAAGCTAACCCGTCTCCTTAAGAAGTTCTAGAACATACTTCCTCTGCGAAAGAACCATTCCATGTGAATTTCTGGTGACCTCAATGCCCATAAAATATCTCAAGGTCCTCAAGTCCTTAGTAACGAAGGCAGTCTAAAGAAAGTCCTTAGTCTTCTGCATTCTTGTGACATAATCACGTGTATAAATCATGTCATCAACATAGACTGTCAAAATCACAGCACCTGACTTCTTGCATCTCACAAAAATAGAATGGTCAGAGGATATGAGAAAATCAATCTTTTGATTTTTTGAGATAAGCCTCTCAAGCCACGCTCTCGGTCTCTATTTCACGCCATAGATAGCCTTACAGAGACAACGCACTTTTCCCCCCCTTAACCACATGGCCAGGTAATTAAATCATGTAGACTTTCTCTTGAAGATTGTTGTAAAGAAAAGTATTTTTCACATCAAGCTAGTATAGTGGCCATATCTTATTAACTGCCACAGAAAGCATAACATGAGCTAAGTTAGGGCATACTACTGGAGAGAAAGTATTAAAGTAATCAATGCCTTAGGTCTTAGTATAGCCCTTTGCAACCAGCTTGGTCATCAATCGCTCGATAGTTCCATCTGGTTTATACTTCACAATATAAAGCTATCTGCAGTTGACCACCTTCGCACCTTGAGAAAGATCGATCAACTCCCAAGTGCCTCAAGTAGTAAGAGTTGCCATCTCCTCATCCATGGCATGCTGCCAACCGAGATCCTGTGCAACCTCATGATAGTTTTTATGAACTAACATAACAGATAAAGCTGTACAGAATTTCTATAATACAGGACTCAGATGATCAATGGCCATGTAACGAGATATAGGATGTAAGGTGCAACTTCTTACTGGCTTTCTGAGAGCAATGGGCAAACCCTCTAACTAAGTAAGAACAGCTGGATCAGATGTCGACAGGGGTGATAGATCATATGGTCTCTCCTTAGGAACACAACCTACATTGACGGCAAAAGAATAGGCATAAGGTTCTTATGGTGTTGCTTATTAAGTGTGTGTAACTCAACCAAGGGAAAAACCCTCAGAGTAGAAAGTGTAACGACCCGATTCCCGAGTCCCTACGAGACATGAGAACCGGACCGACTCGATTAATCCCATGACCTAGTCGTCCAACGAGGAAGTAACCAAAAGAGTAGTAAAATAAACCACATTCAACATGAAATATAACTAGCGGTAACAAAAATACAGTAGTAAGAAAAAGAACTACTACAGCATGTACCACCACAACAATAGAACAACATTTATAACATAACAAGAACTACGAGTAAAGAAAAGTACAGAGAGTAACAAAAACTACTCACTACAGTGAAACAAAATGGCACAAAAGAACAGTGGTAACTCTACTGGACCCTACTCGGCCCAGCGTCCTCTGCGGCCGCTGACCCTGGCTGCTCAACACCTGATCTTGAAAAGTAACGAGTGTAACACGTCAGCAAAACGTTGAGTAGAGTGGCAGCTAAAACTAAAGAAGCAATAAAGTGTACAGTAACTGTTTTATTTTCTTTCTTCCTTTATTTATGTCTTTCTATTGTTTCACAATTTATTTATTTCTCAGATCTTTCACTTGATCTTGAATGTTCCTCGTGGGAACGATCTTGATTGCAGTCTTTTCCGAACAGTAGAAGTAACACGTGGTGCTCTCCTGGCCGGGAGAGTCCCCCGTGGTGATCCTATTCTCAGTCAACCACCCTAAGGTCACTAACAGACGTAACGGTGACTACGGCACGCACGGTAAACGCACGGGTAGCTAACCCACACTAGCACGCGGTCAGTCGTTTCCGTTAACGGGTGCGTCCAAAGCACAGCACGAAACTAGTATAGGGCAGAGCCCTCTCAGTAACAGGGGTCCAACCCCTCCATAGTAACCAAACAGGGGCCTTGCCCCTCCACAGTCCGTGCACACTCGCCTGACTACCCTGGTTTCCCCAGTGTGCCTAACAAGTTGGTGTAGGTGAGCTAGCAGAACCTCGGGGCCTGTGGGGTAGCTAGTACTCGCCCTACACTAGTAGCTCTCCTAGGTACTGTGTACACGAGGGCCAACAAGTCGATACAAAGTGGCCAGACCTAACCCCGGGTGGCGGCTGGCTCCGCTCTGCACTAAGCTGGTAACAGGTGCTTCCCCTGGCACTACGTACCCAAGAGACAACGCACCTCCACATCTTTCTTTCTCAGTTCCATTTCATTCTCTTTCCAGGAGTTCTACTCCTAATTCCCCATAGGGTTCCAGCTCTTTTAACTCAGCACATTCAGGTTTCACCTTTCCAGTTTCACGTTCATACAACCCATATTCTCAATCATGTTCATTTATTCATAACAGGCAGCTGTTAAATCAATTTACAGGCAGCTATTATTTCCTTTCCACATTTTCCAAGACTGCAATATGTATATTTATTTCGCTAGTTTTCCAGTCCTAGGATTCATGCCGTACCCTAGGATCTATCATTCAATCTAGTTCTCCAGCCCTAGGATTCATGCAATACCCTAAGATCTATCATTCAATCTGGTTTCTCATTTCTAGGATTCATGCAATGCCCTAGGTTCTATTAATTATTCCATAATTGTAACAAATTATGTTAATAATTTCTAAAGTCACTCTACCAGCTACAACGGAAGTACTGGGGGTGTGGTCGGAAATCCCGCGTGCCTCCGCAACCCCGAGACTGTAATGGAACGGGATCTTAACACAAGGATCAAACACAAGGAGTTTCTCAGAACAGTATATAATTACTGGAAACGGGTAGAGGATCTTATTCCGAAAAGAACGCAACTCGAAACGTGGAAAACGGACTCCGAACGGGTCCTAAACGGGTCGAAAACGACGAAACAGTCCAAAATCAGACGTCTGGAACCTTTTCCAGACGACTTAAAAAGTGGTTCAGAGGATACCTTCACTCTGTGTAGTCTCTCAGACCTCCAGAAGCCTGCGGGGGCGTCTGGCCTAGTTCCCAGACGTCTGATGGTCACCCTGGACATCTGGAAGTCCTTCCCGTCGTCTGGCACAGCGACCAGACGTCTGATTCGCGTTGGATGCGAATCTCAGAGCCTGCATGTACCCACTCATCGCTCTCAGTACAACGATCGCAGAAAAGGACGAAGGACGAAAATAACTTACTTGCCAGACGTCTGGACAGTCCTCCAGACGTCTTCCCCGTCGTCTGGTTGGAAGCCCGGACGTCTGATTCTGGAAAAACTTCCAGAATCAGAGCTTGACGCGCTCTCCGCCCGCGACGCACGGCCGCGTCGCGCCTCGTTCGCCTGCTACTCGAGTTGTAGCAACCCTCCCGCGTCACTCCGCGTCCGCTGCTCCCCCGCCGGCCGGCTCCAGCTACCCCGGCAAGCTCGAGCCCTCACGGCCGAGCGTCTCCTCCCTCGCGCGACACCTCCTCCCGCAACTCGCCGCGGCTGCCGCTGCCGCCACTCGCTCGCGCTCGCACTCTCGCACCGGCTGGAAGAAGGGAGTGGAGGAGACGAGAGTGAGGGAGAGGGAGAGGCCTTTTTAAAGCCACGCGCGGAGAGGGGGGGCAACGCTGCGCCTGCGGAGGAGAGAGGGGAAAAGAGGCATCTGCAGGTCTGAGCGCGCAGGTGCGCAGACAAAAACCACCGTGTCGTAGAAAATTAAATCCTAGACGTCTGGAAGGGGTTCCAGACGTCTGGGCCAGCTCCCAAACGTCTTAAAAGACGTTTTGAAGCTGCATTCGTAACAATATAACAAACTCAAAGGAAGTTTCGTCCCCGAAACTTACGCTAACTACGGTGCGGGAAAAACGTCATAATAAACATAATAAACTCAAAGAGGACCGAAGCCGGTCCGAAAAGATGTACCCGCGAAGAGTTCCAGGTACCGCTCCCGGATTGCTGCCTCAGGCTCCAAGGTAGCCTCCTCGTACTGTTGGCTCCACAAAATCTTCACCAGGGGTACTTGCTTTCGTCTCAAATTGCGGACGGCTTGGTCAAGAATCTGCACTGGCCGCTTGGGGTAGGTCAGGTCGTCGCCCACCTCGACGCTCTCGTGACTCAGTACGTGACTGGGATCGGCTACGTACTTCTTGAGGTTGGACACGCGGAACACGTCGTGCACACTAGAAAGCTGAGGAGGGAGGGCAAGCCTGTAAGCAACGGGTTCAACCCACTTTAGGACCTCAAAGGGCCCCACGAACCTCGGCGCGAGCTTCCCTCTCACCCCAAACCGCTGCAGGCCCTTCATGGGCGAAACACAAAGAAAGACGTGGTCCCCAACCTCAAACTGCACCTCTCTGCGTCTCCGATCCGCGTAGCTCTTCTGTCTGCTCCTGACAGTGCGGAGTCGCCTGTGGATCTGCTCGACTACCTCCTGACTCTGCCGGATCAACCTGGGGCTAACCTCCCACTTGGTCCCCACCTCAACCCAACTCAAGGGTGCCGTACACCTCTGTCCGTACAGAGCCTCGTAGGGAGCCATGCCGATGCTCGAGTGATAGCTGTTGTATGCAAACTCTGCCAGGGGCAGGTGCTCCTCCCAAGAGCCCCTCCAGTCCAGTACACAGGCACGCAAAAGGTCCTCAAGTGTCTGTATCGTGCGCTCAGACTGTCCGTCCGTCTAGGGGTGGTAAGCTGTACTAAACTTCAACCGCGTCCCCGGGGCCTGCTGAAACTCAGCCCAAAACTGGGACGAAAAGCGGGTACCTCGATCGGATACGATTTCCCGCTGAACTCCGTGTAGTCGTACCACGTCCCGGATATACCTCTCTGCCAACTGTGATGGTCCTAAAGTGACTCGGATCGGCAAGAATCGTGCCGTCTTCGTTAGTCTATCCACAATTACCCAGACTGCGTCGTGTCCTCGTTGAGTAACAGGTAAACCCACCACCAAGTCCATGGTGATGCTCTCCCACTTCCACTCTGGCACTGGAAGCGGCTGTAGCGGCCCTGCAGGCCTCTGATGCTCGGCTTTCACATGCTGACACACTAAGCACTGCTGCACGAATTCACCCATATCCCGCTTCATCCCCCTCCACCAAAACTCGCGTCTCAAGTCATGGTACATTTTCGTGTTTCCGGGATGTATGGTGAATTTGGAACCGTGTGCCTCAGTCAGGAGCTCTCAACAGCTCCTCGTCCCTGGGAACGCACAACCGTCCCCTCAGGCGTAGCACCTGGTCTGTGAAAGAGAAGTCCCCTGGGTCTCCTGACAATACTCTGTCGCGCAAGGACTGCAAGTAGGATCGGCCATCTGTCCTGTGATGATGCGGTCTATCAGCTCTGGCCTAGTCTGTCGTGTCACAGTCACTGCCCCACAGTGCCACCGTAACTCCAGGGGTCGCCAACTGCCCACCTCCTCCAAAAGGCTCCAACTCTGTAACTGTGAACTGGTCAAGTTTGCGGCGCCTTCTGGCTTAAGGCGTCAGCCACCACATTGGCCTTGCCCGGGTGATAGGAAATGCTGCAGTCGTAGTCTTTCAGGAGCTCCAACCAACGTCTCTGTCTCATGTTGAGCTCCTTCTGATCAAAAAGGTATCTGAGGCTTTTGTGATCTGTGAAAATTTCGAAGGTCTCACCGTACAAGTAGTGCCTCCAGGTCTTCAGCGCGAAGACCACAGCTGCCAACTCCAGGTAGTGGGTAGGGTAGGTATGCTCATGGGGCTTTAGTTGCCGCGAAGCGTAAGCGACAATGTGACCCCTCTGCATGAGCACACCTCCTAACCCTTGCAAGGAGGCGTCCGTGTACACAACGAACCTGTCAGGGATGGTGAGCACGGGAGCCGAAGTCAACCTCTCCTTCAGCTCCTGAAAACACGCCTCACAGGCGTCTGTCCAAGTGAAGGGCACGTCCTTCCAGGTCAATTGTGTCATAGGACGCGCAATCTGTGAAAAACCTCTGATGAATCGTCTGTAGTAGCCTGCCAGTCCCAGGAAACTGCGAATCTCAGTGACTGAACGCGGTCTCTCCCACCTGAGCACTGCCTCAACCTTGGCTGGGTCCACCGTCAAGCCGTCTCCAGAGATCACATGACCTAAGAAGGTCACCTCCCTCAACCAGAACTCGCACTTGCTGTATGGCGTACAGCCTACGTCGTCTCTGAGTGTCCAGAACCATCCGCAAGTGCTCTCCCACCGATCTCGAGAATAGATGAGTACATCATCAATGAAAACCACCACGAACTGGTCCAAGTACGATCTAAACACCCGGTTCATCAGGTCCATGAAAGCAGCGGGGGCATTGGTCAGCCCAAACGGCATGACCAAAAACTCGTAGTGTCCGTACCAGGTGCGGAAAGCTGTCTTGGAGACATTTGTCTCCCTGATCCTCAACTGGTGGTATTCAGACCTCAAGTCGATCTTGGAGAACACCGTGGCACCCCGCAACTGGTCAAACAAGTCGTCGATCCTCAGCAGCGGATATCTGTTCTTGATGGTAACCCTATTCAGCTGTCGGTAGTCCACACAAAGGCGTAGGGTACCATCCTTCTTCACAAACAGTACCGGGGCTCCCCATGGAGACGCACTGGGCCTCACGAAACCCTTCTCCAAAAGGTCCTGCAACTGAGACTTGAGCTCTCGTAGCTCAAGCGGTGCCATCCTGTATGGAGCGGTGGAGATGGGGCTGGTCCCTGGTACTAGTGAGATCTCAAACTCGATCTCACGCTCGGGCGGTAGTCCTGGTAACTCGTCTGAGAACACGTCAGGGTACTCTCTGACCACCGGAATGCTCTGGAAGTCTGCCACAGGGCTGGGCTCTGCCACCACACAAGCTAGGAATCCCTCACACCCCTGGCTCAAAAGTCTCGCCGCCCGAAGTGCCGAAATGCACCTGAAGCCTCCGTCCACTGGCTGTCCGTGAAACTCGAACGAAAGCATCTCCGGCATGGAGAAGACGATCTTCCTCTCAAAACAGTCCACCAAAGCGTGGTAAGCGGACAGCCAGTCCATCCCCAGAATTACGCCAAAGTCCTCCATCTGTATCAAAACCAGGTCAGCTGGCAGGCTATGTCCCCCGACGCTGACCTCGCAATCCGTGTACACCTCCTTAGCTACAAACAGCTGACCACTCGCACCTCTGATTACGAACGGATTCTCTAACAGCGTATAGTCCTGGCACAAACTAACTACGAAACTGGCTGCGACAAACGAGTGTGTAGCGTCGGAATCGAAAAGTGTGTAAACGAGTCTGCCGGAAACTGAAACCACACCTGCCACCACCGAGCCTGAAGCTCTGGCATCCCTGTATGTCAGGACGTTGACACGCCCCTCAGCTCTAGGTGCGGATGAAGCAGCCACACTCTGTGTCGGACGGGCAGGTGCTTGCCGGTATCCTCGTGACTGCTGTCCTCCTCCTTGCGCCTGGGAACCGCGGCCTCCTGCGCGCCCTCCAGTGCTCTGCGCGGGAAGTATTTGCTGACCTCCTGCCCTAGACGGGCAGTCCCTCCTGATGTGGCTCGGCTGGCCACACTGGTAACAGAGGGGAACCCGACTCCCGCCCTCAGTGGGTTCCTGCTGTAGGCTGGGCGAGGGTCCGGTGCTGGCGACTGGCCTCTGTCGAGGGCCTCCAAAGGCCACGGATGGCCCTGCAAAATGTGACGGCTTTCCTGCGGATGTCACGTGTCTCCTCTCTCGTCGGCCCTGTGAAAAGTCTGGCTGAAATGGCCTCTTCCGCCCGCCGTCAGTGTCTCACGCGGACAGGTTGGTCTCATCGTAAGTCATGGCTGCCTCCACCACCCTCGAAAGCGTAGGCAGCTTCAGGGGTTTGACATACCCCCGAATCGCAGGCCGGAGCCCCTCGGTGAACCTCCAAAGGCGCTCCTCCTCAGTGGCTACCGCTGTTGCTGCAAAGCGAGACAGCTCCAGGAAACGCGTGCGGTACGCGCTCACGGTCATCGTCCCTTGGCGGAGAGTGTGGAACTCCCGCCTCCTCTGGTCCTGCCACGTCTGGGGAAAGTACTGCTCGCAGAAGAGGGCGACGAACTGGTCCCAGGTCGGCTCGTCCCTCTCCTGTCCCTTGACCTCCCTCCACCACCTGTGTGCCGCACTCTCCAGCTGGTACGTGGCAAAGGCCACGCGGCACTCCACCAGGGGGCGAAGGGTGTCGAAAATCTTCTCTAGCTGCTGGAGCCAATCCTCTGCCTCGGTCGGGTCCTCATCCCCCTTGAAGGAGGGGGGCTTCAGCTTCCGGAACTGTCCGAAGAGCTCGGAGTGGCGCTGTAGTGGGGATGCTGGTGCACCTCCAGGCAAAGGTGCCTCGTGCACAGAAGTGTCGGAGGAAGGTGGGGGCTGCGGCGGCCCATCCCCTCCCTCGTGTCCAGTGTCGCGTCCGTCGGGTGATCCCACAGAGGACTCCCCCTCCGCAGCCCCATGGGGAGGCGCTCGGGGCGGTGGGTGGAGCTCCTCTCGCACAATATCCCGTATCAGCTGAGCGAGGTCCTGGGCCTGGACGCCCGGGAGTAGTGGCTGGTCCACTGAGGCGTCGGCAACGGTACGCCCACCTCGCCGACCTCGTCCTCGGCCGCGCCCGCGACTCGCCTCACCAGTCCCGCGACGAGGCATCTCCTGCAAGGAGACGCAAAACAAAATGGAACACGTCAATATGGAACGATACCTAATGGAAATGTCCAAGAGCTCATGTCAAAAGATATGTTGTGATGGCTACTCTAGTTATAGACATGTGAATTGGTTATTTTCCAGTCAGTTGATTCACTTCTCGAGATGACCTTGCTCTGATACCATCTTGTAACGACCCGATTCCCGAGTCCCTACGAGACACGAGAATCGGACCAACTCGACTAATCCCAAGACCTAGTCGTCCAACGAGGAAGTAACCAAAAGAGCAGTAAAATAAACCACATTCAACATGAAATATAACTAGCAGTAACAAAAATACAACAGTAAGAGAAGGAACTACTACAGCATGTACCACCACAACAGTAGAACAACATTTATAACATAACAAGAACTACGAGTAAAGAAAAATACAGAGAGTAACAAAAACTACTCACTACAGTGGAACAAAAGGGCACAAAAGAACAGTAGTAACTCTACTGGACCCTACTCGGCCCAGCGTCTTCTGCAGCCGCTGACCCTGGCTGCTTAACACCTGGTCCTGAAAAGTAACGAGTGTAACACGTCAGCGAAATGTTGAGTAGAGTGGCAGCTAAAACTAAAGAAGCAGTAAAGTGTACAGCAACTGTTTTATTTTCTTTCTTCCTCTATTTACATTTTTCTATTGTTTTACAATTTATCTATTTCTCAGATCATCCACTTGATCTCGAATGTTCCTCGTGGGAACGATCTTGATTGCAGTCTTTTCCGAACAGTAGAAGTAACACATGGTGCTCTCCTGGCCGGGAGAGTCCCCTGTGGTGATCATACTCTCAGTCAATCACCCCAAGGTCACTGACAGACGTAACAGTGACTACGGCACGCGCAGTAAACGCACGGGTAGCTAACCCACACTAGCACGCGGTCAGTCGTTTCCGTTAACGGGTGCGTCCAAAGCACAGCACGGAACCAGTATAGGGCAGAGCCCTTTCAGTAACAGGGGTCCAACCCCTCCATAGTAACCAAACAGGGGCCTTGCCCCTCCACAGTCCACGCACCCTCGCCTGACTACCTTGGTTTCCCCAGTGTGCCTAACAAGTCGGTGTAGGTGAGCTAGCAGAATCTCGGGGCCCGTGGGGTAGCTAGTACTCGCCCTACGCTAGTAGCTCTCCTTGGTACTGTGTACACGAGGGCCAACAAGTCGGTACAAAGTGGCCAGACCTAACCCCGGGTCCCTGGGGCGGCTGGCTCCGCTCTGTACTAAGCAGGTAACAGGTGCTTCCCCTGGCACTACGTACCCAAGAGACAACGCACCTCCACATCTTTCTTTCTCAGTTCCATTTCATTCTCTTTCCAGGAGTTCTACTCCTAATTCCCCGTAGGGTTCCAGCTCTTTTAACTCAGCACATTCAGGTTTCACCTTTCCAGTTTCACGTTCATACAACCCATATTCTCAATCATGTTCATTTATTCATAACAGGCAGCTGTTAAATCAATTTACAGGCAGCTATTATTTCCTTTCCACATTTTCAAAGACTGCAATATGTATATTCATTTCGCTAGTTTTCCAGTCCTAGGATTCATGCCGTACCCTAAGATCTATCATTCAATCTAGTTCTCCAGCCCTAGGATTCATGCAATACCCTAGGATCTATCATTCAATCTGGTTTCTCATTCTTAGGATTCATGCAATGCCCTAGGTTCTATTAATTATTCCATAATTGTAACAAATTATGTTAATAATTTCTAAAGGCACTCTACCAGCTACAACGGAAGTACTGGGGGTGTGGTCGGAAATCCCGCGCGCCTCCGCAACCCCCGAGACTGTAATGGAACGGGGTCTTAACACAAGGATCAAACACAAGGAGTTTCTCAGAAGAGTATATAATTACTGGAAACGGGTAGAGGATCTTATTCCGAAAAGAACGCAACTCGAAATGCGGAAAACGGACTCCGAATGGGCCCTAAACGGGTCGAAAACGACGAAACAGTCCAAAATCAAACGTCTGGAACCTCTTCCAGATGTCTTAAAAAGTGGTTCAGAGGATACCTTCGCTCTGTGTAGTCTCTCAGACGACAAGAAGCCTGCGGGGGCGTCTGGCCTAGTTCCTAGACGTCCGATGGTCACCTCGGACGTCTGGAAGTTCTTCCCGTCGTCTGGCACTGCGGCTAGACGTCTGATTCGCATTGGATGCGAATCAGACGTCTAGCCGCAGTGCCAGACGACGGGAAGGACTTCCAGACGTCCGAGGTGACCATCGGATGATGCGAATCTCAGAGCCTGCACGTACCCACTCATCGCTCTCAGTACAATGGTCGCAGAAAAGGATGAAGGACGAAAATAACTTACTTGCCAGACGTATGGACAGTCCTCCAGACGTCTTCCCCGTCGTCTGGTTGGAAGCTCGGACGTTTGATTCTGGAAAAACTTCCAGAATCAGAGCTCGACGCGCTCTCCGCCCGTGACGCACGGCCGCGCCGCGCCTTGTCCGCCTGCTGCTCGAACTGCAGCAGCCCTCCCGCGTCACTCCGCGCCTGCTACTCCCACGCCGGCCGGCTCCAGCTGCCCCGGCAAGCTCGAGCCCTCACGGCCGAGCGTCTCCTCCCTCGTGCGACAGCTCCTCCCGCAACTCGCCGCGGTTGCCGCTGCCGTCGCTCGCTCACGCTCGCACTCTCGCACCGGCTGGAAGAAGAAGGGAGCGGAGGAAACGAGAGTGAGGGTGAGGGCGAGGCCTTTGTAAAGCCGCACGGGAAGAGAGAGAGGGGGGCAGCGCTACGCCTGCGGAGGAGAGGGGAAAAGAGGCATCTGCAGGTCTGCGCGTGCAGGCGCGTAGACGAAAACCACCGTGCCGCAGAAAATTAAATCCCAGACGTCTGGAAGGGGTTCCGGACGTCTAATCAGACATCTGGGCTAGCTCCCAGACGTCTTAAAAGACGTTTTGAAGCTACGTTCGTAACAGAAGGGAACCTTTTCATAAAAGGAAACATCCAACAGACAATATATGTTCCCCACCGAATCAAAACAGCGATAACCTTTCTAAAATCTAGAATATCCCAAAAACATACATTTAACAGATTTAATGGAGAGCTTATCAGCAATCCCAAACAAGTGAATAAAATACGTACATCCAAAAATCTGTAGTGGTAAGGCGAAGAGACTAGCATTAGGCTAAAGAACATGTAACCCTGTTAACTAGAGATGTGGCAGGAAGAATGGTATCCCCCCAAAAATGCTTAAGGGCATTCGTGGCAATCATTAAGGTACAGGCAATATCAAGAATATGACGTAGTTTGCACTTAGCAACACCATTCTGTTGGGATATGTGGGCATAAGATGTCTGGTGGATGGTGTCATTGTTGGCCAAAAACTCATGAACATCCCTTTCTATAAATTCAAGTGCACTATCATTATGGAAAATTTGGATGCTAGTGGGATAGAAATTCTGAATTTAATTTAAAAACTTTGAAATAACAAAACTAATATCTAATCGATCCTTTAACAAAAAAGTCCAAGAAAGATGATTATAATCATTGACAAAATGCAGTAAAATAGATTGATGACTTATTTAACAAGGACCCCACATGTCACAATGGACCAACTCAAAAGGTGGCAGACTTCTCTTATTTTGTTTGGAAGGAAATGACACCCGATGATGTTTACTAAGCTGACAAGCTTCACAAGCAAGAGCGATAGGAACAGAACACTCCGGAAACATCTGGCGAAGTCGAGAAATTGATGGGTGATCCAAATGACAATGCCTGAGCTCAAAATCGACAAAAATAGATGCAACACCCACAAAAAGTTGAAGAGTAACAGCATAACAGAGACCATCTCTCTCAATCCCCCCACCAATATGTTCCTTGTTTGGATGTCCTGAAAAAAGATAAAGTGCTCATAAAAAATCACATGGTAGGAAAGTTATTTACACAATGTATAAACAGATAACAAGCTCAAGGAAAACTCAGGAGCACAATAAACATCTAACAATCGTAAGGAGTTAGTTAAGTGAGCATCCCCAACTGCAGTAATAGGGAAATAAGATTTGTTTGCCAAACGGATTGAGGTAACTATAGATGATTGTCACATAAATGCAAGTGCATCCTTTTTACTAGTGAGATGATTGGAAGCACCAGAATCCACCACCCAAGAAGAGGTGGATGTAGCAGTGGCTAGATTGGTTGATGTACACACAGCAACAAGGGATGTAGTAGTATCTTGAGGAGTAGATGGTCCAATTGGTTGTCGAAGAAGCTACATAAGGCGTATACAGTCATCAGCAAATAGAGATGGTAGTTCAGGAGAGGCAGACTACCCCTGAATCACAATAGAGTTGGCTCAAGCTGGTCGGCCAAACTTGGCCTAACATCTGTTAGAGAGATGATTCGTCCGTTGGCAGTGAACATATGGCTCATGTATGGCCTTGCTGTTGATCATGAAAATTGGCTCCAGAGCCACCACGTCCACCAGAGACTGCAAATGCAGAGGTCTCCATAGGAGGTGCACCAGAAGGAGCAATAGTCGATGCAAACGTTCCTATGTTAGGAGAAATCTTCTAAAGCCTCCCATACATCGATGCCAAATTAGGAATAACCTTAAGGTCTAGAAACTGATCACGGGCAGACAAGTATTTAAAACGCAGTCGTCTAGAAAGCAATACATGCCATGTTGGTCATTGACTTGTCTGTGTATGATAACATGACGACCGGAATATGTTCAACTCCTCAAATAGAGCCTCCATCTCAATATAGTAATCAACCAAAGATCAGTCACCCTAGGATGTAAACCAAATCCTAAGATAGATGTCAGCAAGTTTGGCATGATTCAATCTTTGTGAGTATTTCTTTGCCAAGTTGTCCCATATCTCCTTGGTGGCCTTCTTGTAGAGCAAATTTGCTATGATCTAAGGCTCAATACTATTCGTCATCCAATTCATAATCAAGTAATTGTCCTGTTTTCATTACTCAAAGTTTGTAGATTGGGAACCAAGAGGAGTCTTGGTTAAGATGTATAGCTTCTTCTGACCACCAATGAAAATTTTGAACACCTAAGACCAAAGGAGGTAATTTTGGACACCGTTGAGCTTCATAGAGGTGTCTTGGATCATCAAAAAACCTGAGGAAGTTGTAGGTTTGACTTTAAGAGAGGCAGAGGCTCCAAGTGCTACCATGTCAGGGCCAAACAAAGAAGAAAATCACAAACTTAGATCTAAAACTGCATCTATTCATGAAACAATTCTCCTTACAACAACTATGAAGTGCAAGAAAGAGCGCCTCAAGCCACAACAAGAATTACGTGTAACCCAAGACACAAGAGCAGGACATATAGAGTAAGAAGAAGCCCCTTAGATGGTCACCAGAGGTTCCAGGAAGGCGTTAAAACCTTTGGCTGCGACTTTAGGACTCAACAACAACCAAGGGCGACGTTGCTATGGGCCCAAGTTGGGTCCAGTGCTTTGGCAACGCCACTGAGGACCAGCCCTGGGTGTCTACAACGTTGTTGGGTGGCACTGTTGCTACTTGGACAGTGCTGTAGTAGTGCTAAGCATGGTGTAGGACCAACAACGCAGAGTTGAGTGGGGTAGGGTTGCCGGTGCAAGTGCCAATGGCCGATGAAGGAGAAGAGAGTGCTAGCAGTGGTAGAGAGAGAGAGAGAGAGAGTTTCTCTCTCTTAGGATTTTGGTGGTGGTGGAGGGTACCCGAGCATGAAGAGCTTAGGACTCACCCAAGTTTGATACCATGTTGGAAAAGAATGAAATTATCTTATTTATCAAAAGAAATCATAGCCCTCTTTATATAGAGGAGTTGGGTAAAATACAAGGAAGACTCAATGGGAAAACAAAAAATAAGATAAGAACCCCTAACTATAATAACTCTAACAAAATCCATGACATATTTTTCTCTGACAGGTGAGAACAAGTCCTTTGTGTGGCGTGTTAGACTTTAATTCCCAGAAAATATTGGAGAGGTCAAGGATGGCGAATTCATAATTCTGTTGACATTTGTCAAAGAAGCTTTGAAATCTAATCTTTGATTATGTAAATAAGTATATATTTGATGGTATAGTTGTGAGAAGAGATGAATAGGCAAATCTATTAAATTAGACATTAAGGAAACTATAGATATGGAACCTTTCTTAAAGGCATGAATATCCTCAATAACATGGTACAAACAAGTTATGTTGCTCTTGTGGGAATGAATTTCATAAAGTACATCCCACATATTCTTGGTAGAGGAATAGGACATGACCTATTTTTCAATAGGGTCCTTCATACTATTCAGCATACATGTAGCTATCCAATAGTTATCAACTTCCTAATCATCAATTTTGTCCTTGTCTTTAGGTTCATGCTTGAGAAGAATATATTTCTTTTTATATGACCCTACAAATCAGGCGAGAAAAGTGGACCATCGGAGGAAGTTGGTTTCACCCAACTTTATAGAGGTCCCTTGCATCTGAGATATAGTGCTCGTGATAAACATCTTCCCCAATGAGTCACTAAGAACGTCCTTACATTCAGCCACTAAAGCCCAATTGATAGAATCTAAGGCAGCGAATTAGATAAGCTAGGGAAAAAAATCGCATCAAGGTATCAACATAGCCAGGGGAGACCAGATCTGATCTGATAGCCCACCGTCGACGGCAAAATAGCACCCTGGATCAGATCTACAGATGCAAATTAGATATAGTGGTGATATGATTTAGAGATGCAAATCAGATGCGGTATAGATCTGCACCAATCTGGAGGTGAAGCAGATCTAGCAGTGATCAAAGAAGAAGGCAGATTAGATCTGGCGGTGAGATCAGCGCTGATCACCCCAGATCCAATCTGATGGTGCAGCCCAGACCACGGCAATGAGCGTCTACCAGCATTGGGAGGTACTTGCGCCAGTGGTGGTCAGGTGAGAAGCTGGAAATGACGCGTGAACTCTGTGGCAATCCTCTAGATCATGGATCAAGGAGATGGGAATGCAATATTTGGTGGGATACCGGAACATCAGTTTAGGATTGTCACTCTAATACCATGTTGAGATGGAAAACCAGAATGATTTTATTGATAAATGTGTCATCCTATATGTAGAGGAGTACAAAACCAAATATAGGAAGGCTAAAATTAGAAACAAACTAAGTAAAGAAAATACAATAAAATGAATATTCTCTTCTAACAAAAGGATTTGGGTAATGGTGAGGATCCCCTTTGCTAAAACACCAGGAAATTTCACGTAAAATCAGAAGTTTCTTATAGCCAGTTCCAAAAAGGCTCATGAAACATTTGATGCAATGTTCTGCGGACTAGACTGGACTGGTTGGTTTGCTTGGTCAGATGACTCAGATCAGTGAACCGGATAATTGCCGGTCTGTTCAGCCGGTTTAGTACAGTTCAGTCCAATTGTTGCAATTTCTGGTCTAACCATCGGTTCAACTGATCTAATCATCTGTCCGCTTTTATTGGTTAGACCAAAAGGTTGAACTACCATTTTTTGAATTCTTATACTAACAAACAAAAAACGTTTCTTTTCCCTTTTGTTCAAGTGCAATGTTAATATGGATTAAGTCAATTTATCTCCCCCACAACATATGGAGGTTGTCCCTTTTTGTTCTTGATTTGAAATCCACACGACAAGATGATGATCTAATTTTATGATTTAAGAAAATTTGGATGATGACCACAAGCATTGGAAACCATTCATCAAAAGATTTAATACAATCATATGACTTTGACTCTCACTATTCTATTGTCCATAAAAATATAATAAGAACCAAAGCAAAGCATGTACATGATAGTAATACCAGTTACATGTTATAAATTCCTAAGTTTTCTCTCATACATATTTGGTTACCTACAAAAATTGATGTAGGGATCTTGCATTTACATATAAATTGCATGCATACATCTAATGCTTTAAACTTGTTCAACCGAATGGTTTGACCATTCTATTCTTACTGGATCAGTCTAAACCAGTTTAAAGGATTGATGATGTCATTTTCTGCTCCAATGAAATTGTTCTTGCAGTCCAACCCAGTTTGACCATTTTGGTTTAGTTTCCGGTTTAAACTCCAGTTTGGTTCGGAAAACATCCTTAACTTTTGTGGGAAGAGCAACACTCACCAGTGGATAAAGCATCATAGTAGTATCTTTCATTCACATCTATACATCTTGTCAAGTCTCTCTTTTAATCATCTATTGCATAATAGTTGAATCTCACTTCAATGTTTTTGCAGCTTTTACTTGCCATTGGAACCAAATTGGGGCATGTAGTTACCAAGCTGGCCCATGATGTTGGGGAGAAACATGTAGTAATAGAGGGTGACTTGGTTATCAAACCAACAGATGAACATTTCTGGTTCCACAGGCCTCGACTTGTCCTCTACCTGATTCATTTTATCCTGTTCCAAAATGCATTCGAGATAGCATTTTTTTTCTGGATATTGGTAAGCAGACCCTCTATCTTCGTTGGCAATTGGCATATAATTGAATTGAAAAACTGCAAACCACCATCTGCCATTTATAATGCTACGTTTATATGTGTATGCTGTATGCATGCTTATGGGAATCTAAATACGTAGATCAGTATACAGGGCCCTGGATTCCAGTGCAGGCTCTTGATAGATTTGAGTCTAGAGCGCATGCAAATTGAGTTCTAAACTAGCACACGGACTAGACAGCAGCTAAAGTTGTTTTCTGCTGCAAGAATTATATGCAAGAAGCAATGATCAATTTCCTTATTTTTGCCTCTCGGTATTCTTTTGAACAGACTACATATGGCTTTGATTCTTGTATCATGGGTCAAGTTCGTTTCATCGTCCCCCGACTAATAATTGGGTAATAATTTTCACCCCACTCTTATCAACTGTATGAAATATTGCCGTTTAAAGATAACTGAATATCTTGTAAATGGATTTTTAAACTGTAATCCTCAGGGTGATTATCCAGGTTCTCTGCAGCTACAGCACATTGCCACTCTATGCAATTGTTACACAGGTCGGTCTCCATGGACTGATATTAATCTGTGAACATATTTTTAGTTATCTAATAGAACTTTTTTAATTTTGGATTTGTGTTGCAACTACAACAAGCTCATGACATTCTTTGTATGTTAAAGATGGGAAGCTCGTTCAAGAAAGCAATATTTGAGGAGCACATTCAAGAGGGTCTTATCGGCTGGGCCAAGAAGGCAAAGTTGAGGAAGGGGCAGAAGGCAGCAGCCGCCCAGGAAAGTTCCAGCAACGGGAAATCGGATATCGAGATGCAGGATGCTGGAGAGAAATGGGTGTCACAGACAGGAGGAGGTAATCTCAGGATTGGTGGTTGATGTGGCCAGTGAAATGGGCTTGCTGCTTCTAGTCATTGGTCAATCATTGAAGGGTCAGCTGGTGTGTAGTAAATGTATGTGGTGGTTTAGTTTGGATCTAGATACCATATTCAGGTTGCACATTAGAAAAGGTTTTGTTTTGTTTTTTTTTTGAGCCTTGGAGAGTTGTTGGAATAGGTGAACAATGCATACTTATATATTAAAAACGATTGCCTGCATCTGTAACCTGCATTTGAAGGGAGAGGATGGAAATCTTTTATGTAGCACTGCAGGTAATCTAACCTAAATGACATGATTGGCTAATTTGGTGTTTGGTTTGTGTGTTGGTATTGTCAGTTAGAGAAAAACTTGTTTTCTGCTGCTCTCTTCGATGTCTAATTGTGGTTATCAACTTGATTTACTTGAAAAAAAAGAGGGTCGACTGAGCAAAAGGAGGGGGAACTTTGGATTTCGATCCATGGGAAGCTTCCTCACATATGGATCTAGGGGATTTGAAACAGTGGATGAAGGGCTTTGGGATGGAAAGGTCAGGTGTTGTTCCCCTCCCTGGTTTCCTTCCTTGCCTGTGGTTGACCTCCACTCCAAACTTGGCGAGCTCCATTCCAAGCCAACCTCATGTCACCTCCCTACAATTGGGAAAACGTCTACTTATTACTTCCATTCATAACCTTTATCCGTAAAAGATTATGTGGGAAAAACTTGATTGCACTTACCACTTCCATTATTCTAGTTATGGACCAACCAATAGGAAGATCCCTGAATGAAACCCATAATGGCTCCATTGCTAACCCTTGAACAGTGCACCATCCTTCTTTGCTATGCCCCTCCCTCCTTCCCTTTTCCCTAACATAATGTTGCCTTTGGGTCTTTATGCGTGTGCTTACACACGAGTATCGACATACGTCTATAGTTCATCTTCTTGTTCCTGTCTTGATTTACGGTTTTTTCGCACCGTTTTAAATTCTTCAACATTCTCTTTAGCACAATCGGTAACCAAGGATAGAGTGAAAAATAAAAGGAAGAAAATAGTTGCTGGCAAGCAAATTCATGTACGCTACATGCAAATCAAGGACAACCAACCAAGTAACCTATTCTTTGCAGGATCGTTAGTATTTAGTAGTTCGCTCCTCAATCAGATTAACCTGCTACGACGCAGGCATGGTCTTGCAATGACCTGTACCTCCAATAACGAAGATCTCAACCGCGAACGACTGCACCAGGGAATGGAAATGCTGGCACACGCTTGTAGTATCGTTGCGCTCTCCACTCACACCTCTGGATCAACCAACCAATACATGTAAGGAATGAGACCCTCCATTTGCAGTATCAATGATATGACCTCTCAGGTATCTGATTGTTTACTTTCAAAGAGCATTCCATTTGCAGTATAAATGAGGGCTGGCTGCTGTGGCGATTTCCCCGTAGTCAACTGGGCAAAACATATGGATGGAGGGTGGTTTTGTTACCAAACCTTCCACTAATCTGGACAAAGAGAGCTGATGATAAGAGCAACTACCTTCCTATCCGTTGAACCATTCATGATAATTGCAATGGAAAGTGTAAGAGGGCGTACATCTTCAATTTGGTTTGTACAGAGGGTTCTGATTCAAGTCCCCCCTAAACTAGCTGTTATCATAAGAGAGATAGGTCGATACATAAAGGTAGGTGCCTTTTTTTTTCTCTTAATGAGTAAGGTAGGTACGTTTTAACTTTCTAAGAAGCTCTTGTGGTTGTTTCGTCTAAATCCTGAAATACCTCTGATAGGGATGGACATCACCAGATGGATAGGTATAGCTATTCCAAGGATAGATACATTAATGTTCATCCTCTTTCCTTTTCATCAAACCTTCTTTCAGGTTATTTGGCGAAAGAAAATACGAAAATGAGCATTATTTTTATGAAAGGGTTGAATACGTATAGGTGCGCATTTTTAAAAGAAAAGCGACAAGTGGATGTCGTAAACGGCCTTCAACAATATTAAGGAAAAAGAACTCCGATCTAGGGTTAGTTTATTTGGAAATTTAAGAAATTAATATTAAAAAAATATAAAATTGATGTTAATCCTTAGTTATGTTTACTTGCGAAGTAGTGTTAACGTTAATTAGTACTTATTTGAATTAATGTTAAGTTGTACTGTTAACTGTTGTAATGTTTACGTAGTAGTGGTGTTAGGTAAGGATGTTCGTGGGTCGGATACTCATCTCATTTCAACTTGATCCAAGCTGACCCAATCTCAAGAGGAACAAGTGAGTACCTAATAGATACGGTATCCAACTTTACTAATCTGGGTCATGGGTACCCGTTGGGTACTTAGTTGACTATAAAATGTAAAGACATAAAATACAATTTAAAGAAAATTATAAAAATAAATAAATATATGAAAATATTCAATAAAATAACAAATATATACCAAAACGTGATCCCAACACAGACCCATGTGTCGTGCGGCTATAGAGTTACACTAAAAATGTTTGATTATGTGTTATTGTAGTATAGTTGTCATAAATGTAAATCGATATCACGTCAATTTTATTTACATATAATTTTTATTGGTTTGTTTACAGGTCATTCACTAGAAGGTAGTTATTAATATACATCTCTCTAAGTCCAAAAATATTCTTTTATTCAAAAATATTAATTTTATTTACAAAATAAATAAATGAATCAATAAATGAAAGAATTGGTTAATTATTTAAAAAAGAATCAAATGATATGCATTATAATACCTGAAATAAATGTATGACAAATATGCATAAAAAACTAGCAAATACTATACTATATTAATTATATACAACTAATATAAGTAATACCTAAGTGTAGGTACAAAAATAGCTATTAATATCTATTATACTAAATTAACTTAACATACTAATATCCATAGTAACATATATATACGTTGCTATAACCGTAGTAACATTTATACATAACCTAAGGCTAAAAAAAGTTACTTTTATTAACATATATATATATATAATGATGGATACATCTGTCACTAAAGATATAATTTATTTATATTTATAAGAACTCAAACATATCTATACTACTTTTATACCTATACACATATACTAATTATATACATATACATATTTATAATTATTTATTTACATTATTTGTATACATATACTATACTGTATGTATACACACACACATGTACACATGCCCTAACACACACAGACATTTACACTTACCCACTCACGGCTCTTTTCTCTTCTTTCTTCTTTAGGCACTTAGACGTTTTGGGACTCTCTCCTCTCATTCTCACTTAACACACTCATTACACTGTTCACCCAACCTAAAAATTAGGTTTTTAGTGGACAAGCTGATCACATTCGAGAGATACATAACACCATATTGGTAGGACCATACCTCTACTAGCAGCCAACCCTAGTTAATTTTAGATTCAATTTTATTCGATTCCAGGCCCAACATCAGGCCCATACATTATATACATGTAACGAATGCGTGCCCCAGACGTCTTTTAAGACGTCTGGGAGGAGGCCCAGACGTCGGTCTAGACGTCTGGGATCACATACAGACGTCTAAACAGAGGTCTAGGATCGTTTCCAGACGTCCTGAAATCCGTTATTTTCGACACACGCGAGTCGCCTGCGCGCCTGAGCGCGCAGACCGCATATTCCCTCTTTTCCTCTCTGCGGCTGCAGGCGGCCTGCCACCTCCTCTCTCCTCCTCGTGCGGCCTTAAAAGGGCCACGCCTCCCCTCTCGCCTCCACCGTCTCCTCCTTCTTCTCCTTCCTGTGCGCGAGAGCGAGCGGACGCGAGGGCGGCAGCGGCGGCCTCAGTGAGCGCGGACGTGCGGCGTGCGAGGGCGGAGCTCTGCCGTGAGGGCGAGCTCGCCGGAGCGGCTTGGCCGGCCGGCGGAGGGCGTAGGGGGCGCGGAGCGACGTGGAGAGGGACCTGCTGCGGTCTGAGCAGCAGGAGCGCGAGGTGCGACGTGGGCGGCGTCGCGAGCGGAGGCCGAGCAGGGTCCTGATTCTGGAAAAATTTCCAGAATCAGACGTCTGGGTTGATAGCCAGACGGCAAGGTAGACGTCTGTAAGATCATACAGACGTCTGAAAGGTGAGTTTACCGCCTTCCCCTTCCTTCCTGTCGACTGACCGTACTGAGGGAGGGAGTTGGCTGTGCGCAGGTTCGCGGATTCGCCATCCATTGCGAATCAGACGTCTGGAAGTTTTACCAGACGGCTGGAGTGACCTACAGACGTCCGGAGTGACCATCGGACGTCTGGGATATAGGCAGACGTCCCCGCAGACTTCTGGACGTCTGGGAAACCACGCTGAACAGGTAATTCTCTGATCCACTTTTTAAGACGTCTGGAAGGAGTTACAAACGTCTGATTCTGCACAGTATCGTCTTTTTCGACCCGTTTAGGGCCCGTTCGGGCTCCGTTTTCCGCGATTCGAGTTGCGTTCTTTTCAGAATTAATTCCTCTACCCGTCTACAGTAGCTATACACTGTTTTGAGACACCCCTTGTGTTTGATCCTTGTGATAGGACCTCGTTCGGTTGCAGTCTTGAGAGTCGCGGAGGCACGCGGGATTCCCGATCACGCCCCCATTACTCCTGTTGTACCTGGTAGAGTGGCTTTAAGTATTAATAAAATCTGTTAAAGTGTGAAACCATAACTAGAACCTAGGACATTGCATGAATCCTAGGAATCAGAAATATATGGAATGATAGTTCCTAGGTGTTGCATGAATCCTAGGGCCGGAAAACTAGATTGTATGGTAGACCCTAGGATATGGCATGAATCCTAGGATAGAAAAACTAGTGGAATGTATAATACTGCAGTCTTGGAAAAATGGAAAGGATTATATGAAGCTGCCTGTAAATTGAATTCACAGCTGCCTGTTATGAATAAAGAAACATGATTGGGATCATGGTTTGTAAGAACGTGAAACTGGAAAGTAAGACATAAGATGTTCTGGAACCCTACGGGGAAGTAGGAGTAGAACTCTTGGAAAGCGAATGGAATAGAATTGGGGAAGTGAGCTGGCCCTTGAGTACGGAGTACCAAGGAGAGCGACTGTCCCCCTGTTTAGTGCAGAGCTGAGCTAGCCACCCCAGGGACCCGGGGGTTAGGACTGGCCACTCTGTACCGACTTGTTGGCCCTCGTGTACGTAGTACTGAGGAGAGCTAGTAGTGTTAGGAGAGTACTAGCTACCCCACGAGCCCCGAGGTTCTGCTAGCCTCCTTCACCGACTTGTTAGGCCCACCAGGGCAAACTAGGGTAGTCAGGCGAGGGTGCGCGGACTGTGGAGGGGCAAGGCCCCGGTTTGGTTACTGTGGAGGGGTTGGACCCCTGTTACTGAGAGGGCTCTGCCCTGGTTCCGTGCTGTGCTTTGGGCGCACCCGTTAACGGAAACGACTGACCGCGTGCCAGTGCGGGCTAGCTACCTGTGCGTTTATCGCGCGTGCCGTAGTCACCGTTACGTCTGTCAGTGACCTTGGGGTGGTTGACTGAGGGTAGGATCACCACGGGGGACTCTCCCGGCCAGGAGAGCACCACGTGCTACTTCTACTTTTGGAAAAGACTGCAATCAAGATCGTTCCCACGAGGACATTCGAGATCAAGTAAAGGATCTGAGAAACAAATGAAATAGTGAGAAAAATTGAAGGATGTGAATAAAGGAAGTAATAGAACATAACAGCTACTGTACACTCTACTGTTGCCTTTAGTTAGTTTGCCACTCTACTCAGCGTTTTGCTGACGTGTTACACTCGTTACCTTTTTCAGGACCAGGTGTTGAGCAGCCAGGGTCGGCGGCTGCAGAGGACGCTGGGCCGAGTAGGGTCCAGTAGAGTTAACACAGCCTTTTGTACCTCTTTTGTTTCTGTTCTAGTGAGTAGTTTTTGTTTTCGCTGTACCTTCTTTACCTGCAGTTCTTGTTATATGATAAATGTTGTTTTACTGTTGTGGTGGTACCTGCTGTAGTAGTTTCTTTCCTTACTGCCGTACTTTCTTACTGTTAGTTATATTCATGCTGAATGTGGTTTATTTTACTGTCTTTTGGTTACTTCCTCGTTGGACGACTAGGTCTTGGGATTAGTCGAGTCGGTCCGGTTCTTGTGTCTCGTAGGGACTCGGGAACCGGGTCGTTACAATACATATACTATACTGTTTGTATACACACACACACACATGTACACACGCCCTAACACACACACACAAACATTTACACTTACCCACTCACGGCTCTTTTCTCTTCTTTCTTCTTTAGGCACTTAGACGTTTTAGGACTCTCTCCTCTCATTCTCACTTAACACACTCATTACACTGTTCACCCAACTTAAAAATTAGATTTTTAGTGGACAAGCTAATCACATTCGAGAGATACATAGCACCATATGGGTAGGACCAGACCTCTACTAGCAGCCAACCCTAGTTAATTTTAGATTCAATTTTATTTGATTCCAGACCCAACATCAGGCCCATACAAGTTTAGCTATAGTGCAAGGCCCCCAACCCATCACTATTCAAACAAATGCCTAGTATCATGCCATGTTCATATTAAAGGAGAGGAGAGTATATGGGATATATGTGCACTAAGAGCTGACGACTAAACAGCCTCCACGCATTATTCCTTTTATACGGCCTCGCATGACTTTCATCCCACAATGTGGGATCATTCGACGTGGCTATCCCAGTACAATTCAACGCTACAGTGCATGTAAAATTAAGAATTTTGGCCTCCGATTTAAGGACCGTAATTTAATCTAAATTATAATTAAATTATATGATTACAAAGCCCTTATATAGGGTTACCTAATTATACAATTTATTTACAAAAATAAGTTATTTAAATATATAATAAAATTAGCTAAAGTTGACTGTTTATACACATTAATTTATAGGTTACTTAATTAAAATACAAATTAGTTAATTATCATATAATTGACTTTATACAATGTTAATGTATATAATAAATTATTTATTACACATTTTTAATTTATTTTAGAAACTTTATTTTAATTTATATATTTAAATACATGTTTTAGCTAATTGTGTACATAATTAATTTATAAATAGTGTAATATACTATAAATATAGTATAAATGCATTAAAAATATTTAATATAAAATTATACAAGTATACATTATAATTTACTTCAATAATTTAAATTATTAATTTATTTTATTTTAAGTTAATAATTTACTTAATTAACTTAAAACTTAATTACCTACTATAAATATATAATTAAATCAACTTACAAGTATTGTACAATATATATGTTACATGGTTAAATATGCATATATAATATTAGACATAGTTATGCACATATAGATAGGTTTATATAATTACTTAGTTTATTATACATTTAGTTAATATAAATTAATAGATAATTATACAATAAAGATATATATAAAATAAATTATCCTAAATGTTTAATTTAATATATAGAATACATATATGAGTTAATTATGAATATTATTTACATATTATACATTATATACATATAGCTTAGGTTTAAATTGTATATACAAGTATATACATAGTATAAAAGGAATTTTTGGATATTTTTAGGGTTTTTCCGATTTTTATAGTTTTTATATAGATAATAGAGGTAGGGGATAAGAGAGAAAGAATGAGTTGAGAGATAGAGATTTCTTTTTGTGGTTTTTCATCTTTGGTTCTTTATTAGATTCCAAGGTACGCTGAATCGTTGGTTGGTATATTCTATCAAGTTGAAGGTTCAGATTATCTTGAAACTTGGCACACACCTAAAGAAATACCTGATCTTACTCAAGAAGAGTTTTTTTGTGATTTTTTTATTATTTTTATTTATTTACAAGTTTAGCACAAATTAGAACTTGAAAGGATTTTCACTAAAGAACCTAAGGTCTCTTTTTGAGTCAAAGTAGCTTGAAAAGGGGTTTAAGCATTCAACAACTTCCAACACACCTAATGCAACATGTTTGGATCAATTAAACATAATTTTCATCAAGATTTTCATTAAATCACAATTTTGGATAGATATAACTGAAATGTTTTGCTAACGGTGTTTTCAAACATGAATTACAAGTCATTCAAACTATATTTAAATCCAATACATGTACATGAATGCTTACACATTATGTTCTACAAATATACATAATTCTGAAGCTCGAGAATCCCTCAAAACTAAACTCAATTCACTTTGAGGATAGTAATAACAGCAACAGCTAACAAATCTCAACTATTGCTACTGTTGCTCCATTTAAGATCAGACGATGAAGCTGCTGGTTAGACATCTTAAAACCATGCTGTAGCTACTATTGCAGCCATTTCAGTAGCTAAAAGCTGCTTCAATATGCTAAAAGCAAGCAGCTAATCAGTTGCTGCTTAAATTGATCAATATCAACCCAGATCAAAAGTCAGAATCCCCATTCCTAAAGGACCTAAACAATTGATTAATCACTCTCTTGTGTTATAGACAACACGAGGAGAGTAAATTAAAATAGTTATTCAGGTTCTAAAATGTAGCACCTTTTCTTTGAATGTTTCAAACTCACCACAAATCCACTCAGAAATCAAAGAGCATAAGAAAGCTTAATTGGATTTTACTCGTACACTATATGCAGTGTAAAGATTAAACACAAAATCAAGCTTTCTTACATTCACAATTCAACTTTAGATCTCCCTCAAATCCTCTTTAAACAAAATTCAAACCTTCATCAGTAGATTAAAACTTGTTTGAATCGAATTAAACTGTTGCCCAAGTGGGCTTTTGATATGGATCTGCCATGATGACTTAGTCATCTAAATTCCCTGCATACCCTTAATTGGTAATCAGGGTCCCTCAACGAAGCATAAAATCTGACTAGGTCATTGCAAAGGTCTCGATCCAGTGTGTTGCATTTCATAGGCCTCTACTACCAAACAAAAGCATCAAAACAGTGAATTAAGTTGAAATTTGGGCATAAGCACATTAAGCGAGTAAAACCAAATCTAAATAGCTTAAGCCCATTGCATTCAAACCATTTAATTATAAGAAAACTCAATTTGATCATATGATAGAATTCAAATTGTTATTAAACTCATAAATCAACCCATGAAGTCAAATCCGATTCAAACAGTCAAATCAAGTCCAATTCAGCTCAAGGGAGGGTGATTGTGATTTAATGACATGAATGAGATCACCCTCAAGTGGGATTTGAGCGCACTATGATTCTATGAATCTAGAAGCTATGGAGCTTTAGATCCATAGTGGCTTTGATGAATGGGATGGACCGTGGATTCAAACACAAGGAAAATAGAGAAAATGGAATCATGAGATGATAAGGGAGATCAGTGATCATATGAATGAAAATGAAATCGTCTCCTCTGATCTGAGTTGATCAAAGGAGGTGAGGAAGATTTTGTAGGTTCCTACGGGAGAGGGTGAGATTTGTGAAATATGAAATCGATGCGGAAATAAATAAACAATCTCACAAAAGATACAATCACACAATTGCACAAAAGATTTTTAAGTGAAAACCCAAATCGAGTGAAAACAACCACCTAACCCTCTCGAGTAAGGATTTTCTGATCGATCAAGTCGATCAAAATCCACTGACGAACTACTTTAACGAGAGTAGTTCAACCTCTATACAACTATGCTACAAGTACAAGGGTAGCGTTTCTCAAACCCCTCATGTAACGACCCGGTTCCCGAGTCCCTACGAGACAAAAGAATCGGACCGACTCGACTAATCCCAAGACCTAGTCGTCCAACGAGGAAGTAACCAAAAGACAGTAAAATAAACCACATTCAGCATGAATATAACTAACAGTAAGAAAGTACAGCAGTAAGGAAAGAAACTACTACAGTAGGTACCACCACAACAGTAAAACAACATTTATCATATAACAAGAACTGCAGGTAAAGAAGGTACAGCGGAAACAAAAACTACTCACTAGAACATAAACAAAAGAGGTACAAACGGCTGTGGTAACTCTACTGGACCCTACTCGGCCCAGCGTCCTCTGCAGCCGCCGACCCTGGCTGCTCAACACCTGGTCCTGAAAAAGGTAACGAGTGTAACACGTCAGCAAAACGCTGAGTAGAGTGGCAAACTAACTAAAGGCAACAGTAGAGTGTACAGTAGCTGTTATGTTCTATTACTTCCTTTATTCACATCTTTCAATTTCTCTCACTATTTCATTTATTTCTCAGATCCTTTACTTGATCTCGAATGTCCTCGTGGGAACGATCTTGATTGCAGTCTTTTCCAAAAGTAGAAGTAGCACGTGGTGCTCTCCTGGCCGGGAGAGTCCCCCGTGGTGATCCTACCCTCAGTCAACCACCCCAAGGTCACTGACAGACGTAACGGTGACTACGGCACGCGCGATAAACGCACAGGTAGCTAGCCCGCACTGGCACGCGGTCAGTCGTTTCCGTTAACGGGTGCGCCCAAAGCACAGCACGGAACCAGGGCAGAGCCCTCTCAGTAACAGGGGTCCAACCCCTCCACAGTAACCAAACCGGGGCCTTGCCCCTCCACAGTCCGCGCACCCTCGCCTGACTACCCTGGTTTGCCCTAGTGGGCCTAATAAGTCGGTGAAGGAGGCTAGCAGAACCTCGGGGCCCGTGGGGTAGCTAGTACTCTCCTAACACTACTAGCTCTCCTCGGTACTACGTACACGAGGGCCAACAAGTCGGTATAGAGCGGCCAATCCTAACCCCGGGTCCCTGGGGCGGCTGGCCCCACTCTGCACTAAACATGTACAGGTACTTCCCTTGGTACTGCGTACCCAAGGGACAGTACAAACTACATCTCAGTTCCATTCCTTTTTCTTTCCAGGAGTTCCACTCCTAATTCCCCGTAGGGTTCCAGCTCTTTATCTCAGAACATCATATGTTTCACTTTCCAGATTCACGTTCTCAAAATCCATGATCTCAAACATGTTTCTTTATTCATAACAGGCAGCTGTTAATTCAAATTACAGGCAGCTTTATATTCCTTTCCATTTTTCCAAGACTGCAGTATTATACATTCCACTAGTTTTTCCATCCTAAGATTCATGCCACATCCTAGGATCTAGCATACAACTAGTTTTCCAGCCCTAGGATTCATGCATCACCTAGGAGCTATCATTCCATACATTTCTCATTCCTAGGATTCATGCAATGTCCTAGATTCTAGTTATGGTTCCATACTTTAACAAATTTTAAAAATAACTTAAGCCACTCTACCAGGTACAACGGGAGTAATGGGGGCGTGATCGGGAATCCCGCGTGCCTCCGCGACTCTCAAGACTGCAACCGAACGAGGTCCTATCACAAGGATCAAACACAAGGAGTGTCTCAAAACAATGTATAGCTACTGTAGACGGGTAGAGGAATTAATTCTAAAACGAACGCAACTCGAATCGCGGAAAACGGAGCCCAAACGGGCCCTAAACGGGTCGAGAAAGACGATACTGTGCAAAATCAGACGTCTGGAACTCCTTCCAGACGTCTTAAACGGTGGATCAGAGAATTACCTGTTCAGCGTGGTTTCCCAGACGTCCAGAAGTCTGCGGGGACGTCTGTCCTATACCCCAGACGTCCGATGGTCCACACGGACGTCTGTAGGTCACTCCCGCCGTCTGGTACAACTTCCAGACGTCTGATTCGCAAAGGATGGCGAATCAGCGAACCTGCGCACAGCCAACCCCCCTCCCTCAGTACGGTCAGTCGACAAGAAGGAAGAAGAAAGCGGAAACTCACCTTTCAGACGTCTGTATGATCTTACAGACGTCGACCTTGCCGTCTGGCTATCAACCCAGACGTCTGATTCTGGAAATTTTTTCCAGAATCAGAACCCTGCTCGGCCTCCGCTCGCGACGCCGCCCGCGTCGCACCTCGCGCGTCTGCTGCTTAGCCCGCAGCAGGTCCCTCTCCGCGTCGCTCCGCGCCCCCTGCACCCTCCGTCGGCCGGCCAAGCCGCTCCGGCGAGCTCGCCCTCACGGCAGAGCTCCGCCCTCGCACGCCACACCTCCGCGCTCACTGCGGCCGCCGCTGCCGCCCTCGCGTCCGCTCGCTCTCGCGCACAGGAAGGAGAAGAAGGAGGAGACGGTGGAGACGGGAGGGGAGGCGCGCCCCTTTTAACGCCGCGCGGAGAGGAGAGAGAGAAGGCGGCAGGCCGCCTGCAGCCGCAGAGAAAAGAGGGAATATGCGGTCTGCGCGCTCAGGCGCGCAGGCGACTCGCGTGTGTCGAAAATAACGGATTTTAGGACGTCTGGAAATGATCCCAGACGTCTGTTCAGACGTATGTATGTGATCCCAGACGTCTGGACCGACGTCTGGGCCTCCTTCCAGACGTCTTAAAAGACGTCTGGGGCACGCGTTCATAACAATATAACAAACTCGAAGGAAGTTTCGTCCCCGAAACTTGCGCCAACTAGGGTCTGGGAAAAGACGTCCAAATAACCATAACAAACTCAAAGAGGACCGAAGCCGGTCCGAAAAGACGTACCTGCGAAAAGCTCCGGGTACCCCTCCCGCATTGCCGCCTCAGGCTCCCAGGTAGCCTCCTCGTACCGCTGGCTCCTCCACAAAACCTTTACCAGGGGTACTTGCTTTCGTCTCAACCTGCGGACGGCTCGGTCTAGGATCTGCACTGGCCGCTCGGGGTAGGTCAGGTCGTCGCTCACCTCGACGCGCTCGTGACTCAGTACGTGGCTGGGATCGGCTACGTACTTCCTGAGGTTGGACACGTGGAACACGTCGTGCACACCAGAAAGCTGCGGGGGAAGGGCAAGTCTGTAAGCAACGGGTCCAACTCGCTCCAGGACCTCAAAGGGCCCCACGAACCTCGGCGCGAGCTTCCCTCTCACCCCAAACCGCTGTAAGCCCTTCATGGGCGAAACACAAAGGAAGACGTGGTCCCCAACCTCGAACTGCACCCCTCTGCGTCTGCGATCCGCGTAGCTCTTCTGTCTGCTCCTGACAGTGCGGAGTCGTCTGTGGATCTGCTCAACTACCTCCTGACTCTGCCGGATCATCCTGGGGCCAACCTCCCACTTGGTCCCCACCTCAACCCAACTCAAGGGTGCCGTGCATTTCCGTCCGTACAGAGCCTCGTAGGGAGCCATGCCGATGCTCGAGTGATAACTGTTGTTGTATGCAAACTCCGCCAGGGGCAGGTGCTCCTCCCAAGAGCCCCTCCAGTCTAGTACACAGGCATGCAAAAGGTCCTCAAGTGTCTGTATCGTGCGTTCCGACTGTCCGTCCGTCTGGGGGTGGTAAGCCGTGCTAAACCTCAACCTCGTCCCCAAAGCCTGCTGAAACTCAGCCCAAAACTGGGATGTAAAGCGGGTATCCCGGTCGGATACGATCTCCCGCGGAACTCCGTGTAGTCGCACCACATCACGGATATACCTCTCTGCCAACTGTGCTGGTCCCAAAGTGACTCGGATCGGAAAGAATCGTGCCGTCTTCGTCAATCTATCCACTATTACCCAGACTGCGTCGTGTCCTCGCTGGGTAACGGGTAAGCCCACCACCAAGTCCATGGTGATGCTCTCCCACTTCCATTCTGGTACTGGAAGCGGCTGAAGCGGCCCTGCAGGCCTCTGATGCTCGGCTTTCACCTGCTGGCACACTAAGCACTACTGCACGAACTCACCCACATCCCGCTTCATCCCTCTCCACCAAAACTCGCGTCTCAAGTCATGGTACATTTTCGTGTTTCCGGGATGTATGGCGAATCTGGAACCGTGTGCCTCAGTCAGGAGCTCTCTCAACAGCTCCTCGTCTCTGGGAACGCACAACCGTCCCCTCAAGCGTAGCACCTGGTCTAAGAAAGAGAAGTCCCCTGGGTCTCCTGATAGTACTCTATCGCGCAAAGACTGCAAGTACAGATCGGCCATCTGTCCCGTGATGATGCAGTCTATCAACTCTGGCCTGGTCTGCCGTGTCACCGTCACTGCCCCACAGTACCCTCGTAACTCTAGAGGTCGCCAACTGCCCACCTCCTCCAAAAGGCTCCAACTCTGTAACTGTAGACTGGCCAAGCGTGCAGGCGCCTTACGGCTCAAGGCGTCAGCCACCACATTGGCCTTTCCCGGGTGGTAGGAGATGCTGCAGTCGTAGTCCTTCAGGAGCTCCAACCAATGTCTCTGTCTCATGTTGAGCTCCTTCTGGTCAAAAAGATATCTGAGGCTCTTGTGATCTGTAAAAATCTCGAAGGTCTCACCGTACAAGTGGTGCCTCCATGTCTTCAGCGCGAAGACAACAGCTGCCAACTCTAGATCGTGGGTAGGGTAGGTATGCTCATGGGGCTTCAGTTGCCGCGAAGCGTAAGCGACCACGTGACCCCTCTGCATGAGCACACCTCCTAACCCCTGCAAGGAAGCGTCCGTGTACACAACGAACCCGCCACTACTGTCAGGGATGGTGAGCACGAGAGTCGAGGTCAACCTCTCCTTCAGCTCCAGAAAACACGCCTCACAGGCGTCTGTCCAAGCGAAAGGCACGTCCTTCCGGGTCAACTGTGTCATAGGACGCGCAATCTGTGAAAATCCTCTGATGAATCGTCTGTAGTAACCTGCCAGTCCCAGGAAACTGCGAATCTCAGTGACTGAACGCGGTCTCTCCCACCTGAGCACTGCCTCGACCTTGGCGGGGTCCACCGCCAGGCCGTCTCCAGAGATCACATGACCCAAAAAGGTCACCTCCCTCAACCAGAACTCGCACTTGCTGTATTTGGCGTACAGCCTGCGTCGTCTCAGAGTGTCCAGAACCATCCGCAAGTGTTGTCCGTGCTGCGTCCGATCTCTAGAATAGATGAGTACATCATCTATGAAAACCACCACAAACTGGTCCAAGTACGGTCTAAACACCCGGTTCATCAGGTCCACGAAAGCAGCGGGGGCATTGGTCAGCCCAAACGGCATGACCAAAAACTCGTAGTGTCCGTACCGGGTGCGGAAAGCTGTCTTGGAGACGTCGGTCTCCCTGATCCTCAACTGGTGGTATCCAGACCTCAAGTCGATCTTGGAAAACATCGTGGCACCCCCAACTGGTCAAACAAATCGTCAATCCTCGGCAGCGGATATCTGTTCTTGATGGTGACCCTATTCAGCTGTCGGTAGTCCACACAAAGGCGTAGGGTCCCATCCTTCTTCTTCACAAACAGTACCGGGGCTCCCCAGGGAGACACACTGGGCCTCACGAAACCCTTCTTCAAAAGGTCCTGCAACTGAGACTTGAGCTCTCGCAGCTCAAGCGGTGCCATTCTGTATGGCGTGGTGGAGATGGGGCTGGTCCCTGGTACTAGTGAGATCTCAAACTCGATCTCACACTCGGGCGGTAGTCCTGGTAACTCATCTGGGAACACGTCGGAGAACTCTCTGACCACCGGGATGCTCTGGAAGTCTGCCACGGGGCTGTGCTCTGCCACCACACAAGCTAGGAAGCCCTCACACCCCTGGCTCAAAAGTCTCGCCGCCCGAAGTGCCGAAATGCACCTGAAACCTCCGTCCACTGGCTGCCCGTGAAACTCGAAAGAAGGCAACTCCGGAATGGAGAAGACAATCCTCCTCTCAAAACAGTCTACCAAGGCGTGGTAAGCGGACAGCCAATCCATCCCCAGAATCACTCCAAAGTCCTCCATCTGTATCATAATCAGGTCAGCTGGCAGGCTATGTCCCCCGATGCTGACCTCGCAACCCGTGTACACCTCCTCAGCTACAAACAGCTGACCACTCGGACCTCTGATTACGAACGGATTCTCTAACAGTGTATAATCCTGGTCCAAACTAACTGCGAAACTGGCTGCGACAAACGAGTGCGTAGCGCCGGAATCGAAAAGCGTGTAAACGAGTCTGCCAGAAACTGAAACCATACCTGCTACCACGGATCCCGAAGCTCTGGCGTCCCTGTGTGTTAGGGCGTTGATACGCCCCTCAGCTCTAGGTGCGGACGAAGCAGCCACACTCTGCGTCGGACGGGTAGGTGCTGGCCGGTACCCTCCTCGCGACTACTGTCCTCCTCCTCGTGCCTGGGAACTGCGGCCTCCTGCACACCCTCCAGTGCTCTGCACGAGAAGTATCTGCTGACCTCCTGCCCTAGATGGGCAGTCCCTCTTGACGTGGCCCGGCTGGCCACACTGGTAGAAGAGGAAAACCCGACTCCCGCCCTCAGTGAGTCCCTGCTGTCGGCTAGGCAGGGGTCCGGTGCTGGCGACTGGCCCCTGTCGAGGGCCCCCAAAGGCCACTGATGGCCCTGCACAACGTGACGGCTCTCCTGCGGACGTCACGTGTCTCCGTTCTCGCCGGCCCTGTGAGAAGTCTGGCTGAAAGGGCCTCTTCCGCCCGCCGTCGGTCTCTCGCGCGGACGGGTTGGTCTCCTCGTAAGTCATAGCTGCCTCTACCACCCTCGAAAACGTCGGCAGCTTCAGGGGTTTGACATACCCCCGGATCGCAGGCCGGAGCCCCTCGGTGAACCTTCAAAGGCGCTCCTCCTCAGTGGCTACCGCTGTCGCTGCAAAGCGGGACAGCTCCAAGAAACGCGTGCGGTACGCGCTCACGGTCATCGTCCCTTGGCGGAGAGTGTGGAACTCCCGCCTCCTCTGGTCCTGCCATGTCTGGGGAAAGTACTGCTCGCAGAAGAGGGTGACGAACTGGTCCCACGTCGGCTCGTCCCTCTCCTGTCCCCGGACCGCCCTCCACCACCGGTGTGCCGCACTCTCCAGCTGGTACGTGGCAAAGGCCACGCGGCACTCCACCGGGGGGTGAAGGGTGTCGAAGATCTTCTCCAGCTGCTCAAGCCAGTCCTCTGCCTCGGTCGGGTCCTCATCCCCCTTGAAGGAGGGGGGCTTCAGCTTCCGGAACTGTCCGAAAAGCTCGAAGTGGCGCTGTAGGGGAGGTGCTGGTGCACCTCCAGGCGAAGGTGCCTCGTGTACAGAAGTGTCGGAGGAAGGTGGGGGCGGCAGGGGCCCATCCCCTCCCTCGTGTCCAGCGCCGCGTCCGTCGCGTGGTCCCACAGAGGACTCCCCCTCTGCAACCCCAGGAGGAGGTGCTCGGGGCGAGGTCCTGGGCCTGGATGTCAGGGAGTGGTGGCTGGTCCACCGAGACGTCAATGACAGCACGTCCACCTCGCCGACCTCGCCCTCGGCCGCGCCCGCGGCCAGTCTCGCCAGTCCCGCGACGAGGCATCTCCTGCAAGGAGACGCGAAACAAAACGGAAACGTCAAAACAGACGGTACCTAACAAAACTTCTAGGAGCTCATGTCAAGAGACATGTTGTGGTGGCTACTCTAGCTATAAACATGTGAATTGGTTATTTTCCAGTCAGTTGATTCACTTCTCGGGACGACCTTGCTCTGATACCATCTTGTAACGACCCGGTTCCCGAGTCCCTACGAGACACAAGAACCGGACCGACTCGACTAATTGAAGTTCCCTACTAGGAGGGGGTGACGTAATAATTGCGGAAATAAAATATATAAAGCAATCTCACAAAATAAGCAATCACAAAATGTGCACAAGTAATTTTTAGGTGGAAACCCAAACCGGGTGAAAACCACCACCTAACCCTCTCGAGTTAGAATTTTCCGATCAACCTAGTTGATCAAAATCCACTAAACCGAATCACTTAAAACGAGGGTGATTCAACCTCAGTACAACCACGCTACAAGTACGAGGGTAGCGTTCCTCAACCCCTTCTCTCCACGAGAAGGATTTTGTCCCACGAAGGAGACGGGAATTCGCAAAGCGAATACACAACCAAAATAACAAAGATAAAATAAAACAACAAACCTATAGAGCTAACAAAGTAATTAACCTAAGCTTCTATAGGATTTAGGAAACTCCCCTTTGCAAGGAGTGCGTCGACGATGACGCGGGTGCGTGAGCCACGCAACGGCGCAATGTCGCTCTCGTAGACAACGGCGGGAGAGCGGGTGCGCGAAGGGAATGATGCTCTCAAGATGTAGAACTTGAGCTTAGAGAGCAAGAGCTTCTTGGACACAAGAGAGTGGAAGTATGTTGCTTAAGTGTGTCTTGTGTTTTTCTAAGTGTGTATTTGTGTTGCAAAGGTTCCCCTCTATTTATAGAGGCCTTAGGAAGGCTTTGGAAGGCTTAGAAAGGGTTCTATAGCCGTTGGGAACAAAGTCCAAGAGAATCAGGCCGAAATCAGGACAATGATTACATTTGACAGGGTACTCAGACGTCTAACTCTGGCATCATACGTCTGGAAGGCCACTTTAAGACGTCTGATTCCAAGGTCAGACGTCTGATTCTATGCGGGTTTCTCCCTGACTTGAATCAGATCTAAACAGGGTTTTTGCGCAAGTCCATCAGACGACATACAGGACGTCTGGCACTATGTCTGGACGTCTGGAAACCTACTTTTACTGTGGGAATTGATTTCCAAACGTTGCAACGGCTAGAAAATCTCTGAGAAGAGATTTTGGGTCAGTCGAGGCAAAACGGTCATTTATCAGACGTCTGGAAAGTCCTATGGACGTCTGATAAGGCTCTAACGGTCATAATCTTTGAGTGTTTTCTAAGCTAGCCAACGGTCCACTAACTGGACGTCTGGCAAATCCATCAGACGTCTTCTAAGACGTCTGGTCTAAGGTCTGGACGTCTGATTTCATCAGACAGAACTAACTATGTCCAGCCTAACAGTTATCAGACGTCTGAAACAACAGTCAGACGTCTTAAAATTCTTTATCAGACGTCTGATTTTGGAATTAGACGTCTGGAAGTGCTGTTTGAACCCTATATTGGTTTTCTAAGTATTCTACAGAAAACCTAAGTATCCTAGGGTTGTGCCGGTGTTCCTAGGACTACTGTTAGGGTTCTTTGAGGCTCTTTAACATGAAATATCTAAGGAAATAAAGAGCAACAAAAGAAATGAAAAATACAACAAGTACAAAAGAAGGAAATCTATCCTATTCTTCATTTCCTTCCATCTTCAATCTTTCGCTCCACGCGAACCTCCTCTGTTTTCCGTCAAGCTCCTCCAATCCGTCCTGGATGCGAGCTCGAACTCCGTTCTAAACACGTCCACATTTGCAATTGACCTGAAATCTAGGACTCAAATTGCAAATGTTAAATAACACGTGTTTTGTTATCATCAAAACAAATGATCGTGGTGCTCTAGCACCAACACTAATCCCAAGACCTAGTCGTCCAACGAGGAAGTAACCAAAAGATAGTAAAATAAACCACATTCAGCATGAATATAACTAACAGTAAGAAAGTACAGCAGTAAGGAAAGAAACTACTACAGTAGGTACCACCACCACAGTAAAACAACATTTATCATATAACAAGAACTGCAGGTAAAGAAGGTACAGCGGAAACAAAAACTACTCACTAGAACAGAAACAAAAGAGGTACAAACGGCTGTGGTAACTCTACTGGACCCTACTCGGCCCAGCGTCCTCTGCAGCCGCCGACCCTGGCTGCTCAACACCTGGTCCTGAAAAAGGTAACGAGTGTAACACGTCAGCAAAACGCTGAGTAGAGTGGCAAACTAACTAAAGGCAACAGTAGAGTGTATAGTAGCTGTTATGTTCTATTACTTCCTTTATTCACATCTTTCAATTTCTCTCACTATTTCATTTATTTCTCATATCCTTTACTTGATCTCGAATGTCCTCGTGGGAACGATCTTGATTGCAGTCTTTTCCAAAAGTAGAAGTAGCACGTGGTGCTCTCCTGGCCGGGAGAGTCCCCCGTGGTGATCCTACCCTCAGTCAACCACCCCAAGGTCACTGACAGACGTAACGGTGACTACGGCACGCGCGATAAACGCACAGGTAGCTAGCCCGCACTGGCACGCGGTCAGTCGTTTCCGTTAACGGGTGCACCCAAAGCACAGCACGGAACCAGGGCAGAGCCCTCTCAGTAACAGGGGTCCAACCCCTCCACAGTAACCAAACCGGGGCCTTGCCCCTCCACAGTCCGCGCACCCTCGCCTGACTACCCTGGTTTGCCCTAGTGGGCCTAACAAGTCGGTGAAGGAGGCTAGCAGAACCCCGGGGCCCGTGGGGTAGCTAGTACTCTCCTAACACTACTAGCTCTCCTCGGTACTACGTACACGAGGGCCAACAAGTCGGTATAGAGCGGCCAATCCTAACCCCGGGTCCCTGGGGCGGCTGGCCCCACTCTGCACTAAACAGGTACAGGTACTTCCCTTGGTACTGCGTACCCAAGGGACAGTACAAACTACATCTCAGTTCCATTCCTTTTTCTTTCCAGGAGTTCCACTCCTAATTCCCCGTAGGGTTCCAGCTCTTTATCTCAGAACATCATATGTTTCACTTTCCAGATTCACGTTCTCAAAATCCATGATCTCAAACATGTTTCTTTATTCATAACAGGCAGCTGTTAATTCAAATTACAGGCAGCTTTATATTCCTTTCCATTTTTCCAAGACTGCAGTATTATACATTCCACTAGTTTTTTCATCCTAAGATTCATGCCACATCCTAGGATCTAGCATACAACTAGTTTTCCAGCCCTAGGATTCATGCATCACCTAGGAGTTATCATTCCATACATTTCTCATTCCTAGGATTCATGCAATGTCCTAGATTCTAGTTATGGTTCCATACTTTAACAGATTTTAAAAATAACTTAAGCCACTCTACCAGGTACAACGGGAGTAATGGGGGCGTGATCGGGAATCCCGCGTGCCTCCGCGACTCTCAAGACTGCAACCGAACGAGGTCCTATCACAAGGATCAAACACAAGGAGTGTCTCAAAACAGTGTATAGCTACTGTAGACGGGTAGAGGAATTAATTCTGAAACGAACGCAACTCGAATCGCGGAAAACGGAGCCCAAACGGGCCCTAAACGGGTCGAGAAAGACGATACTGTGCAAAATCAGACGTCTGGAACTCCTTCCAGAGGTCTTAAACGGTGGATCAGAGAATTACCTGTTCAGCGTGGTTTCCCAGACGTCCAGAAGTTTGCGGGGACGTCTGTTTTATACCCCAGACGTCCGATGGTCCACACGGACGTCTGTAGGTTACTCCCGCCGTCTGGTACAACTTCCAGACGTCTGATTCGCAAAGGATGGCGAATCAGCGAACCTGCGCACAGCCAACCCCCCTCCCTCAGTACGGTCAGTCGACAAGAAGGAAGAAGAAAGCGGAAACTCACCTTTCAGACGTCTGTATGATCTTACAGACGTCGACCTTGTCGTCTGGCTATCAACCCAGACGTCTGATTCTGGAAATTTTTTCCAGAATCAGAACCCTGCTCGGCCTCCGCTCGCGACGTCGCCCGCGTCGCACCTCGCACGTCTGCTGCTCAGCCCGCAGCAGGTCCCTCTCCGCGTCGCTCCGCGCCCCCTGCGCCCTCCGTCGGCCGGCCAAGCCGCTCCGGCGAGCTCGCCCTCACGGCAGAGCTCTGCCCTCGCACGCCGCACCTCCGCGCTAACTGCGACCGCCGCTGCCGCCCTCGCGTCCGCTCGCTCTCGCGCACAGGAAGGAGAAGAAGGAGGAGACGGTGGAGACGGGAGGGGAGGCGCGCCCCTTTTAACGCCGCGCGGAGAGGAGAGAGAGAAGGCGGCAGGCCGCCTGCAGCCGCAGAGAAAAGAGGGAATATGCGGTCTGCACGCTCAGGCGCGCAGGCGACTCGCGTGTGTCGAAAATAACGGATTTCAGGACGTCTGGAAACGATCCCAGACGTCTGTTCAGACGTCTGTATGTGATCCCAGACGTCTGGACCGACGTCTGGGCCTCCTTCCAGACGTCTTAAAAGACGTCTGGGGCACGCGTTCATAACACCTCACCTTCACGAGGAGTATTTTATCCCTCGATGAAGACGGGAATTCGCAAAACGAATACCCAACAATAACAAAGTAAAATACAAACAAGACCTATAGAGCTACAAAGATAAACCTAGCTACTATAGGTAAAGATTACTTCCCCTTGCTGGAAGTGCGTCGGCTTGATGCGGATGCTTGAACCACGCGGCAGCACTTTGTCGTTCTCATAATCATGGAGGGAGAGAGAGTGCGCAACAACGATGAAGCTCTCTTGATGTGGACCTAAACTTGGAGAGCTAGAGCTTCTACTCAAGATCAAATTGACACAAATGATGTGGAAGTGTGTTACTTGGTGTTTCTTGGTGTGTATTAACAAGGGAAGGCTACCCTCTATTTATAGGTGGCCTAAGAAGGCTTTGGAAGGCCTTCTCCATCACCGTTGGGAATTATCCCAAGGCAGAACAGGTAGTAAAGAAAATTATTAATGATTCTGACAGGGTCATCAGACGTTTGGGAAAACTATCAGACGTCTAGAAGTCATGTTTAAGATGTCTGGAAACTAGATCAAACGTCTAATACTAGACGAATTCTCTTACTGACTTTCATCAAACCAAAATAAGATTCTAGTGTGAATCAGTCAGACAACATATCAAACGTCTGACACTAGATCTGGATGTTTGGAAACCTAAATTACTGTAGGAATGTATTTCTCAAGGTTCAAACGGCTATATTCGTCTAGGAAAGCAATTTAGGGTTAATCGAGACAAAACGGCTACTTATTAGACGTCTGGAGTCCTCTAAGGACGTCTGATAGAAGATCAAAGGTCAAAACTGAACAATCATATTCTTAAGCTAACGTTCCACTAATTGAACCTCTAGCCAATTCATCAGACGTCTGCTAAGACGTCTAGACTAAGGGTAAATCGTCTGAAATCAACAGACATAAGGTTCTAAGACCAACCCTAAAAGTTTGGGCATCTGATTCAACATTCAGACGTCTTAAAGTTTATTATCAGACGTCTAATTATCATATTAGACGTCTAACAAGATTGTCTGAAGCCTATTTAGGTTTTCTACGTCCTCTATGGAAAATCTAAATATCCTAGGGTTGTGCAAGTGTTCTTAGGACTACAGTGTTGATACTTTGAGGCTCTTTAACATGCATCTAAGAAAGAAAGAATAAAGAGCAATAAAAGAAAGATACATAGAATAAGATGAATGAAAATCTATCATAATCTTCATCTCCTTCCTTCTTCAAGCTTTCACTCCTTGCAAAGCTCTTCTCCTCTGACACGCTCCTCCAATCCGCCATGGATGCGAGTTCTGAGGTCCTTCACACTTGTATTCATTTGTATTTTTCCTGAAATCTTAAGCTCAAATACAAATGTTAAAACACAAGTATTTTTTTATCATTAAAATTGACGATCATGGTGCCCTTACACCAACAAATTTACCTTAATCTACTCATATCTAACTACTAAATCCACAATTTGTATAACTAATTCTAATATATTAATCTATACTACACTAATAGAACCTACAACTAATCTAGAAAGCGATTAAACTCCTAATCTAATCAGAGGAATGAGACCTTTAGATCCTTAGCCGGCAGCTGAGGAGGAGGTGCTCCAACGGAGTGAAAGTCCACTAGTGGCACTCAATGTCGCCATTAGGTGCTATGAAGTCCGTAGCAGCGAGGATTGATCGAAGAAAATGGAATTCCTCCACCATGGGTGATAGAACAGGGGCTAGGTGGGGAGGGAGCTGAAGAGGATGAAGGGATCAACTCAGAAATGTAGGAGAGGAGCTGATGCGCACGCGAGGAGCTCAATGGTGAGCTTAAGTAACTGCTAGAGTGGATCACATCACTGTGAGGTGAGATTAGCTAGAGTTAGGGTGGACGATGGATGGGAGGTCAAAAGGAGCGTGGGATTTTTCAATCCAAAATCACACCGTTGGATGAGATTTGAGGGCACGATGATTTGTTGTTGGATCAAGGACGCAAAGAGGCGACGACTGTGATACACTGTGTTCATGTGAGTCAACAGTGCACTCGCTGCTATTAGGTGTATTAGGATATTTGTGCTTGAGCCCTTGAAGTGAAATGGTAGGGGATTTGTGAGGTAGCCCATAAGTGGCAAAAAAGTCTTGTAGAGCTATCCTTGAATGTTTGCAAAAAGGCCCCTATGGCTCGCAAAGGAGTCCCTAAAGGCTTAAATGTGAACAAAATGTTATGTACTAAGGACTTATATGTAAAACTCTAAATGCAAGGTCCTAGTGATGTCCAAATGCATCCAGATTTTTATTAAAACTTAATTGAACATTTAAGAAGTTAATTCAACTCTTGATTTATACTTTTGGACTCAGTCATGTGTTCAACTTGCAATTGAATCATCAAATTATATCTTTGAATAGAATATCTCAATTTATGACCTAATTTGGCATTTTTAGCACAGATTTGCTATTTTAGGTCATTTCTGTTATTTCTCATACTTAACCCATTTCTTATGTTCATTATGTAGTGTTTAACTTATTTTTTAGCTTAACTTGAGCATTTTAACTATGATAAGCCACACCTCATCACCATGACAATTTTTTCATGACATCTTGTGAGCAAAGCAACAAGATCGACACTTGCAAACCACACAACATCCACATATCCTCCAAAACGTGATCGATGGAGCAAAGATCAAGAGAATCACCAAGTTGGAATTCGATAGGAAAGCCACACACCTTGTCGACGCTACCGATAAAGATGTCGCACACCTCGTTACCTCTACCGATAGGGAAGCTACACACCTCATCGCTGCTGGCAATAGGCACGTTGAACACCTCGCCATTGTTATCGATAGGGAAGCTGCACACCTCGTTGTCGTTGCCAATAAGGAAGCTGCACACCTCGTCACTATTGTCAATAGGGAAGCCACACAATGTGCACACCTCGTTGTCGCTGTGGCTCGTGAGGAAGGGATGGAGCCATGGAGAAGGGGAAGGGATCAAGGGATGCAATGAGGGAGGAGGGGAGAACCAAAGTCAATAAGGAGAGGGGAGTCAGAGAAGGGTTGTTCCTTTGACCCAACCTATACTTGGGATGGGTCACTTGGCAAAAATGTGACGGGTCACCTAACGGGTACCCATGGATGCCCCGACAGGTACCCAAACGAGACCCTAGTAAGTGATGGGTCACATTCAATGGATACTCAACCCATACTTGAGAAAGGGGTACCTAACTCAATAAAGTCAAAAGTGATGGGTCGGGTCAGGCACCTAAGATTATTGGGTTAAATGAACACCTCTAGTGTTAGGATTATGAAACGTGAAGAGTGTCAAAGGTGCGAATGGTGTACGACTTTAACACGAATTTAACTAACACTAGTGAAAACTAGTGTTAAATAAATCTATGTTAAAATGTCCAAACCTAAATTATCAGATGACGGGTTAAGCAGTGTAGTAAACAAAAGTTAACCACCCTTTTGAAGTGTTAACCCCAAGTAAATTAGGCCTTGTAACCTTCAACTCAAAACTAATAAAAGCTAGAATTGGTGTGAAAGAATTAACAGAAGCTTGATTTTGTATATGAAATTAACAAGTGGCTTTTGATTGCCTTTCTTTGATTCCATATTAGAGTATAACAAAGGATGCAAAATTTTTTGAAAATATTGCTACGTGTTGTGTGTTTTCTGAAGGAGGGGAATTATGGCTATTAAATTGGATATGAAGAAGACATCTGATCGCATCGAATGGAGGTATATCACTGACTCGCTACACCAATTAAATTTTCCCCCCACTTTGATTGCATTAGTCAAATTTTACACAACCACCTCAAAGCTTCCTATACTTGTTAATGCTACCCGTTTCACTACAATTACTCCAAAAAGAGGTATACATCAAGGATGTCCTTTCTCACCCTTTCTATTCATTCTTTGCATTGAATTTCTCTCTCGTTTGCTAGTCCAAGCTCAACTTTTAGGTTGCATTAGTGAATATCGAGTCACGAAAAGGGCACCTTCCATTACTCATCTTATGTTTGCAGATGACACGATGATATTTGGGAGGGCCAACCCTTTTGAGGCTGTTAAAATTATTAGATTAATAGACTATTATGGATTATTCTCAGGGTAGCATGTCAACTATCACAAGTGAAAAATATTTTTCAGCAAAGGTACATTAGATGAGGAAATGCAGATAACCAAGGAGGTGCTAGATATACATCAGGATTTTTCTGAAGAACTCTATCTAGGCTATCCAATCAAAGATGGAAGAGTTCAAGGAAGACTGCATCAACAGATTTTATGTAAATTGAAGACCAAGCTCAGCAGGTGGAAAAACAAGACCCTTTCGCAGGCAGGGAGAACCACCCTCGTTCAATCTGCTCTGTCCTCCACTCCAATCCATCTCATGAGTGTGGCAAAATTACCCTCACGCACTTGTAGGATAATGGATGCTCACTTACGAGATTTCTAGTGGGGATTTTAGGAAGGAACTAAACATATGTATATAAAGGCTTGGAATGACATTGCTTTACCCAAGGATCAGGGGGGTGTTGGAATCAGTAAAACTTCAGCATTTAATGATGCCCTCTTACTTAAGCAACTTTGGAGAATCATCAATGGGGAGAGTACGATTATGGGGGAGATCATCAAGGCTAAGTATTTCCCTGATGGAGATTTTTGGGGGGCATATAGGAAAGGAAATTCTTCTACTCTATAAGCAGAATTATTAAAATTAAAAGAGACTATCTTTAATAACTCTCTTTGGTTAATTGGTAACGGAGAACACATCCAAGTCTGGAGAGATTCTTGGATCCCTTCATGGAATGCTCCCATCTACCCAGCTGAATTCAGAAGATACACTCCTCACTTAGTTACTGATCTGTTGGATGAGGAAGGAAGGTGGAAGCATGAATTGATTACTCGCCACTTCCGACCTGAAGTGCAGCCACGCATTTTTCAGACAAAGATTAACAGGGCTGAAGGATGAATTGATTTGGAAGCTAAATCCCAGAGGGGAACTATTCTATCAAATCAGCATATGAAGGGCTTCTAATTAATGAAGACTAGTCCCAGATGGAGGAGAACCTGTGCCGCAGGGCAATCTGGAAGAACAAAGCATTGACACTGAGAGTTAAGCTGTTCATGTGGCGCTTCACAAAAAATGCTCTCCCCCCTTGGTGATGTGATTCAGCAGAGGATCCCCCTATATCAAGAATTATGCCCCTTGTGCTACAGTTGTATGGAAACCAAGCAGCACCTCTTTGCCTACTGCCACTTTGCTCGAGCAACTTGGTTTCAACTTGGTCTTCAAATGGCCAAGTTGGATATGGATCTTCAAAATTTCCTACTCAGCTGGATTGCAGAAGATGAATATACGTTCAGACTAGCTTGCCTCTCGATGCACAAAATGTGGCTTGCAAGGTGCGAGGCCAAACACTTTGGGTACATTCCCTGATCCTGCCACCCTTTTTCAGAGTTGCTGGAAAGATATGTCCCTCCCCTATACCCAACAAATCAATGCAACAAAGCAACATGAATGCCCAATACCTGAGGGAGATATATTAATACTTGTTGATGGCTCTTATGCAAATCACAAGGCCTCGACGGCAACCGTTTGCGTACTTCCTGGGAACATATTCATGGGGGACGTCAAGTAAATGCTGACGGCCCTGAGGAAGTTGAAATGTACGCTATTGCATGTAGATTGGAAATGACGGAAACTAATAGCTGCCACTCCTCGGTTATCCTGAGTGATTGCTTCAATGCTGCAGAGATGATTTCTAGAAGTCAACCTCTAAATTGGGCCTGCATTACACTTATGTAAATCATTACTTTTGAATTAATGTAAATCACTGCACTTATGCATTTTAATTTTACATGATACATTTTGATTTTACATCAATATATTTTTAATTTTGCACCTTTACATTTTTTGTTTAAAAGTAATGGTATTTTTTTTTGCGACATTTACCTTTTAAATTTGTTTTTTTGTTATCCCACCTCCTTATATCGTAAAACTCATCACTTTTTATATTTTCGTACCGCATCCATTTGTTTTTCATACCCTAAAGCCGAAAACGCTGGCCTTTTCAGTCCAAAAGATGGTCCATGGTGACAATGAGCCGCACCTGGAAATTAGAATGTAAGGACTAAATGGAGGCATACGATATCTAAGAAAATTGGTGTCATTTATTCTCCACGGGAATTCTGCAATTTAGATCCAAATAGTAAGTGCTATTTCACCTACCGTTGCTACAGTGGAAAGAGGGACTGTAGAGCTCTTGGCGTCTGAATTGCTCTTTTTTATTTTTTATTTTTTGTTTTTCTGACTGATTCTTGGTCGTTTCTTATTTGGGTGCGTATCCTTGAGAAGAAGTAAAAAAAGAACAAGAAGAGGAATAAGAAGCAACAGTTAGATTAGATTCAAGACAATGTTTAAAGAATTCATTATAATTTAGTTAGAGACCTAGATCTTTCCTTGTTTATAACTTAACGAGGAAAAATGCAATGAAACTCACCCCCATGCAGGTGCATGAACATGCATGCACATTCCACTTTTTTGCCCATATGCCCAAATTAGCACCGATGTCTATACCAGTGCTATCACAGCAATTATCACATGGATCTTACATCGCATCGATACTAACTATAACACTACTTCATGGTAATAATACAATGGTTTGTTTCCTTGCTCCATCTAATTACCTACAAGTAGATTCTAAGAACTCAACTTCTCCCTTGCCATCCTCTTTTCCTCCTCTTTAGAACGGTTTGGAAGGTAGAATTAGCTAAGTTTGATTTAACAGGAGAATTGTCCGTTAGTGGAAATAACAGGGGAAGTGTGATGTTTTGGGTGTATGTTACTTCAAAAGAAAATTAAGTGAGGAACGAGGTATTTATTGTGAGCAATAAACTAATCCAACCTTTGCGTTGGAATTAGTCCATTCGGTAATTAACCAATTCCAAAATTATGGATGTCAAAAGCAGAATTAAGGCCCTCAAATTTCAAGAAAAAACCCTACATCTTGAAATTTGCACACGTGTCACTCTTTCCGCTCTTCCCAGGCAAGATGGAAGTGTGTGAAATTGAGAATTTCCTAATCATTATCGAAAATTAATTATAGGAGTACGGGCATAGACGAAGTATTTTCTCTCATTAACTCATATTACTTAAAAGTGTCACTGCTAGTTAAGAGATGGAACATGATGGTTGACAAATCGAGGAAATTGCGGAGAGGAAAATTCCACGACGAAAATGCTGATTGGAGATTTAAATCGAAGCTAAATGCGTAGAAGCAAAGCTAAATGAAGACCCCACCATTCAATTTCCTTAATTTGCAATGTAATATGATATTTGAGTAATATACCAATATTTTACGGTAAACCTTAAACGGGGATTCCATGATCACAAACATAACCCTTTTACCAAAAAGGTGTATCAAGTACCTATAAACGGATTAAAAGATCTGAATCCAAATTTCAATCCACATTCATTTCGTATATATTCACTTTTAAATTTTGGTGATCCTTAATGGAGATGCTATAAGTTCCTCGGCGCGACTTAGGTTTTGGTCGGTTGCTCTAGATGGAATCCAAATGGCTCATGAGAAAAAGAAATTGTGCAAAGAAAAGAAAAAAAGGTAAAAAAGAAACATAAAATTAGAACGGGCTTCTTTTTGACCCTACATGTCACTCCCCACCACAAGGCAGCATTTGATCTGAAGATAACCCATGGATCATCCAATTGGCCCAATTTTTCTTGCATTAAAGCTATTTAAATAGAGCCAGTAAATGAAATACGAGAGTGCTAGTACATTTATATTACATACATCCAATTATTACATCTATCCCGTCATTTAACACACGCAACCGAACATTCTAACACCACCTATTCCAAACAAAGATTACCCCGAGCTAAACTTATCCTCCACCCAAACCCCAACTTAAGAGCGTGCAGAAGGTAGGCTATAAATTAGTGGGTCCAACAACGTACCCAATACCGTATTACCTGGTATCGATCACATGCCTTTTGGCATCATAAGCTAAGTCTATCAAATCATAAAATAAGAACATGCGTTCGGTAAAATGAGTAGTTGGTAAAGCTCGTTCTGATCAGTCTATATGTTTCAACTTTTGCAAAACAGGTTCCAATTTCTACGCCACTTTGTCAAGATCAACTCCTTCATGAAAGCATTTCGTCCGCCCACACCTCTAGCAACCCCTTCTAACTCCCAGTGTATACTCCAAACAGCTAAAGTACAAGCCAATTTATTTTGCTGGCAATGAATATCCGGATTCGAGTCCTGTAATTACCCATAAGGCATGTAAGCGGAGAATATGTCTTCCCCAACTTTCCTGTGAAAGATTTTAAGTCATCAAAACATAATACACACACACACACACACACACACACGCGCGCATGCCCTCATTTGTGCGTGCATGTGCTAACTACTGGTGTACTCTCCCTATTAAGGAGAGCACTCGTTCCACTTGTGTACGCTTTTCTCGTTGCACTCGTGTTGAGCGCACTCATTTAAAGAGCTCGCTTTACGTAGGTTGATGAATCACACTTCACTCGTTCTACTAATAAGTTCCACTTGCTTAGCTGTGTGACTCAACAAACCTACCACAGGTCGGGAACTGGAGTTCCGTCCATGGAAATCTTAATATAGGCCCCTCTCCATTGATAACCATCCTTCAAGTTATCACTAGAGAGTGACCCATATTAAGAGGGAAGGAAACCTATTGCTTCACGGTATTTTGAGACCCTATAGCATGGCTTATCGTCCTCACTCATATGCATGTGTAACCTTCCCTGGAGGTCGGATTCTTCTTTTATACATATATTGCAAGGGAGTCAAACGTGAGGGAGGAGAAAACTTCGCTCAGCTCGAGGGATTGCTTGTACCCTGGCTGCAATCCATTTGCTTTCAAGGGATTACGTCACTAATATCCGTGCATATAGATCAGATCCGATCACATGAGGTCAAGTCAACATTCCAATCCAACCTTATCCTGCGGGGATTCTCTAGCTTGAGGCTTACTCCAATTCAATGACTACCTAAAACTCAACATTGAATTGGACCTTTATTCTTGCTCGAAATGGTAAAATTGCCTGTTGTAATCTTCATGATTCTTGAAAACTCTAATGCCACGATAATTTGCATAGCAAAGGTTGAAAAGTTTCTAGAGCATCAAGTAAACATGTGAAACAAAAATTTGTGAGGAAGCATCAAATGAATCTGCCACCGAGTCTCAAACCAAAACTGGGAGTCAGAGGCCTATGAGTACTAAGATCCCAGAGCATGAACTCAAAAGGTATGCAACCTGATACACCTAATAAAGGAATTTTAAGTTTCAATTTACATATTATGGATTTGATCGGACAGATTAAAACCACAGTAGAATGCAATCAAATTTTTTGGATGTCATGAAATTCCACTTCAATCCAACAAAAAATCCAATCCTATTCAATGGCCAGGGATCAGATCAAATGAAGATCTGTTAGATTGAGGATCTATCTGATACAGGAGCACCCTTTTTAGCACGTGCACGATCTCTGACTGCTCAATCGCTCAACCTTAGTCCCCTTGGGCATCCATAAGGAATCGTTATCAGTGTATTACATACAATTGGCAATGTGTGTGCAAAGGTAGTAGAAGCTTAAACAGTTTAAAAGAGACCAACGATAACTTTATCGAGTTCCTATAAAGAGTGATCCAGGAGTCTTCCTGTCATTGAGGTTTGATGTTATACTTCGTTTAGCCAGTGATCATTATTAGTTTAAATTTGGATGTGAGATAGCATGACGGATATCGCAATCGTGGGACATGTTCTACCGATGTACATGATTTTACGGAAAAAATAAGCTACAACTCTAGCATCCTAATTTAAAATATATCAACTAAACTATTACATTACATACAGAACCTACTCTACCATTTAAGCAAACAGCAACAAAAAGGTTAGCCAAGATTACGATAAAAGAAATGGACCCTTAACTTCCCCCACTTCTGTTTAAATTTCATCACCTTACCTACCATTTATTTCATCATCTTACCAAGCACCTTCGTTTAACCATCTTCTCAAGTTTTCCATTCTGAGACAATACTACAATCTAACGCAGCTTGGTGTCAATATATTCTCTATTTCAAGTGATTACCTATCCACATTAATTCAAAATCATATTCAAGGGAAAATGAGACATATAGCAGCTATAGATATTCACATTATATACCTTCCATGTCCAAAAAGGTCATAAAAATTTATACTTTTAGAAAGATAACTCTATGAGCATACATCCTTTCCTGAATCCTTCGTATTAAAACCCTAGAAATAGTTTTTTTATTTTAATTTCATTATTTTTTATGAAAAATACAAAGAACAATACTTTTAACATCTCACACCTAGACCTAAGTCTAAATAAATAAAGTTTATCCTAAACAACTTACCAGGTATGAACTATTCAACCTACTTCAATCACCCAAAATACCTAAGATCATGTTATCAAATAGTTATTTTCAAACCTTAGTTTCCTATGTAGACTACTTTTGGAGGTGTTAGAGCCACTTACTCTAGTATTTTATGCTTTGTTAACTGTAACTTTCATAGAAATCAGCTAATACATCATTGATTTCACATACCGATAGGTTGAGTTATGGCAATGAAATCAACTTAACATAGGCATTGGTACAGTTATGATTAATGTAAGAACATGCGTACCATATACACACCTTTGTACCAGTATCTATGTAAAATTCCTCCAGGAATCACTTTTATTACATAATTCAATTCTATTATTTGCCAGCATTACATCAGTTTGGTAATCATTATCCTTGAATTCTATATTTACTTACCCGTTTAGCAAGTATGTTTGGCTACATAACAACCTTCCTTTTTTTCAACTCTAAATTTCAAGTCAGCAGTAGCTTAATGGACTCAATAATTCCAACTTTATTATTACTAATTTTTAGGCCTTTCTGGGAGACGATAATGGCATGGCCCGATCTCCAGTGCTATTTTGCTTGTCTACCATTTATTAGATTGGTTGATTACATTTAGAAGATGTGGAACCTGAACAATATAGCAAACATTTTCAGTGAATTACCAAATAGTTCTAATCTGGAATCTCATTTAAATGAACACCACTACATAGCCCATCAAGCAGTCTTTTTCGTCTTATTTGTCAAAATTTCCACCTTGACGAACCCATCGCTTGCAGTAAATGCCGACCTCTACCTGAGCTTCAGCATCCAAGCCAGATCTTTCTCATCCATGGTTTCACTGTGAACTCCCTGTCATTACTTAACTTTTACATCCAGTCCATCGAGCCGATGCAGATAGGTGACATGAAATTACCGATTTCAGCTATATCTTCCAAGTCATTAACCATCACCATTTCTTTTAGTGCAACGCGTTCCTGTAACGTCCTTGGATGCTTAATTTGAACCCAAGTTTTTGTGCGAGGAATGACTGCCCATGCGTCGGACCAGAACAGTCATGAGAAGAAAGGAAATACAAAATGGGTTAATGGGCCGGTACAAACAATAATAATAACGTTGCCTAGCGATTCCCCCGCAACCCCAAGTACACCCAGCCATGTATAAACATCCTTAATTTCTTTCTTTTCTTCCCCAATAGGTACAACCCTAATTTCTGCTGCAGCTCATCTCCGATATATGGTCCACCTTGCCTGGCCTCATCCTGCCAGGTGCATAAGCCGACAACTTGACCTATTTCTCAGTCCAACCTAGATCAGATCTTACCAGCCAATCTGTCTAGAACCTTGCAGTTCGAGAACTCGGCTGTGGTACAGAGACATCTTTAATCTAAACCACGACAACCAAAGAAGCAGCTGGTATTATTAACACCAACTGCAAACGAGAACCGTAGTCTTACCACTTATTCGTAAAACCGCCATAAAACGCCCAACGGGTTCTTCATTTCAATTACTAAAGGCTCCAAACTCCATAACTCAATTTCAAGCTCTATCTTTCTGGAATGAACTTGGCAAATCCCTGGTGTTCGAACATTGTAACAGACACTTGCTGCTACTTGACAGCCTGTGGGCCGAACCATACCGAACAGGCTCGGCTCCAAGGCAAGCAACTTAGGAAATGGCCTTGGGCACTACAGCAGTCACAAGAAAATCCTGCAATGAAACATCCACTAAACCAAATCCGGTTAAGCATCTCATACCTTAGAAACCACTTCATTCATCGCTAGCCTGAATAGACTATCAGCGGAGGTACAACACTTTCAATCATGATGATACATCTTCAATGGTGGGAGCATCTTTGACCCGTGAATTGTTGTCTAAATTCAAAGGCCCACAGAAACACTAAAAAATGTTAAGAAATCTCCAATACCACGCAAACCAATTATACATCATTACATTTTGGGAGGGAGAATATTTTATGTTACCTATATGAATGTCAAGGAAAGAAGCCCTTCCAGAAAACAGGCAGCCTCAACTTCCTCGACATCACGCACGCTCATCCACCGATCGCAGCATCCAAGGCTGCCTCCGAAGGGCTTCTCTGTATGTTTACTTTAAGGTAGAGAGTCAATTACCTGTCATATGGAAAGTCTGCATCATTCTCCATGACTTTGAAGTGTTGGGGTGGAACGCCAGAGCAGTGCAGGTTCCACATTTTGAAGTACGCTCTCTCCAAGTTCCGCACCTGAAAGATTGAAATGATTTTGGTTCTTAATCCTTTACCTTATAAGAAATATCTTCGCCTCAGTATTATGAAGAAAAAAGAAACCAACCCAGCGTAAAGTGTCAAATAAGGGGCAAGTCAACCGAGCTGCTTTGAGTTTGTTGGTCAATGCATGCAATTTTGCAGGATTCAGTGCCAAACTTACTGCCTTCTCTTCATAGTCGCTCATGCTACATAGAAGGAAAAAATAAAATAAAATCAAAATAAACTTATGGAATGCCAAAACATAGGTAATAACAACTTTTATGCACAGTTCCTACCAGCTAGCAATCATCTCCTCCCCAACTCCAGTAGCCAGGCAAAGAGAGCCAGCAACCCTAGTTGCCATCTTCTCAAGAGGAAGTGTTATTATTGGCAAACCAGCCCATAACACATCCGTTCCGGTGGTATGACCATTGCATAGTGGGCTGCAGATCACAAACTCCAGAATATCAGGAAAGTGGTACAGCAAGAAAATAGTCTTTGAAGTTCAATAAAGCAACCAAAATTACGTGTCAAGGAACAGATCAGCCAAAGAACTGCGCCGTATGTGCTCATTTTTCATAGCAACATCAGTGAAAATAATTTGATCAGCCTTCACACCTCGAGCCGCCGCATCTGTACATTAAATTATTATGGTGCAACTGAAGATATTATATGAACGTTTGAGTGAATTATAAACCTCGTACTTACAGGATCGCAGTCTCATTTCACCAGCAGCAGGGAATCTCAGTAACCACAGTGCACTATTAGGAACACGCTTGAGAATGTTACACCTGTAAATATTTTACTTGGTAAGAAACGAGGGTAGCCTGGAATTATTGCTGCTTCAGGTACTACAATAACTATTGCATACTATACTCAGTTACCACGTATTAAAAATGTCAAGATCCATCTTATACAATTGGTTGAAGCATGCAAAAATGAACTTGTCCTCAGGCAGACCATAGTCAGAACGCTTATGTGGACAGACTGGGTCCAATACATCTCTGTTTTTCTGCAAAACGAACACATCGAAACCAAAAATATAAGAGTTGCTGCTGCACAACACCATTAATTTATTTAGAAACCCTGCTCACCTGCTTGTAATCATTTACGAAGTAACAATGTGGAAGATGAACAAGTTTCTCCGAATATATATGGGCGAACCGCAAAGGTGAAACAAACTGGAGAACATTCAGAAAAAATCAGACAGAAATAAGCAGTTGAAGTTAGAAGGAGCTCCTTTCAATCTTTCACACATCCAACCTCATCAGTAACCAGGTAGTCTATATAAGATGCTCCTGTTGTCCCTGGGAAACCCATGTATGACACCTGAATTGGAGCTGGTTGCATTGCAAAAATTTCATTTCTTGCACCCTGCATAATAGATGTAATAAGACGAAACAAAAAAAAGGAAAGCACAGCCATTTCCAGCATAGATGCACAGCAAGGCATGTTATTTCACCATTGTTCATATGTAAGATGGAATCAAGTAATAGAAAAGGTAAAATGAATTTGTTGTCATATGTAGCAATACATTTCTAATGTCTTGATAATGTACAGAATATACAAATAATTAGATTTAGGAAAGGGGTTTTGCATATCCCAAGACATCTGAGTTAATGGACAATCTTCATCCACTTTGACACACTGCTTCTCTTAAACCATTCACTTCTCAATCTATATCTACCGGCGCAATAAGACAGATAATTTCCAAATTTTCCATTCTGATCATAGAGATTCTTATGCCGCAGGCAGTTTTGCAGCCACTTGAGGCCTACAATATATACATTTTTTTGAAGGAACTAAGATTAACCCATGCATCTTTTTTAAGGTAAGACCTAAACCTTGGTCTCTTGGATGGAAATCTGCAATATATACATTGGTCAGATATTTTGAGAACCATGTTCCTCTTGCAAGCTCGAGGGATGGCACCCAAAAAACTTATAAGGTAGCCACACAAAGGCCAAGAGACGGATTTTTTAAACTCAAGAAAAATCTGGTAAGCTATGATTTCAAATGGAAGGCATCCAAGGTGCTACGGATCTGCATCTCCAAGACCCTAGTACTGGTCCAAAGACAAACAAGATGAGAGATATTACAATCCAATATAGAAGCATAAACCAAGTTCATGGCCTGAAACATGAAAATTCGTATTTGTATAGTGAAAAGGTAAAATGCAGAAGCATCTACTAATTTGCTCAGAAGTTGATTTGATGGTTGTATGGCATACTGCAAGCTTTTTCGCTGCCTTCCCTTGTTTCTGAATTCTTCAACTCCAGGAGCCCTAGCTAGATCACCCAATTTCTAGGTCTTGCTGGAAAGGATCGTTGGTTCACATCTCTCATAATGTTTGGAATCATATGTTCCATGTTAAAATGGAGGGATTATAAGACATAAACGTGCTAGTTCATGTCCAATCTCAAGACAACATAACAGAGATTCTTCAATTTTTAGAAAGCATTCCAATGAATCCTAAAACATGGAATTCAACTTAAAAAATGTCAACCTTGTGCAAAGAATTGTTCCTCGTACCAAAATAGTTGGACAATCCTATGAATAAATTTTGCCATAATCAAAGCACATATAAATGCCCTAAATCTTGGTAGTCAAATATGGTCAAGGAGGTCATGATGACCTCCACCACTGATTAAATTTGATTAAAAAAGAAAAAATCTCCCAATGATGTTAACTAACAATTGTTCTTCAAAGAAGAGAGCTAACCATGCACATAACTTGACAACTAGAATTAAAATCCGTACTTTGCAGCTGCAATGGAAAACAGTAACTATAAATATAAATGACAATATTACATGGAAAAGATATGCGTACCTTTGTGTACCCGTTGAGATTTATCAATATCTGTATCTTATCCTCATTGATCATCTTAGCAATAACATCAGATGGCAATGTTGACACATCTTTGAAGTGTTCAGCTTCAGCCATTATTCGCTGCCTCCATTCTGTGCCATCATTTTGACTCAAAGCATAGCAGAAAACCTGTGCATCCAATTCATCATCATTTCTTAACAAGGATTGAGTAGTGGAGGGTGGATTTAAATCATAAAATTAACAATACCTCAACATTTTCACGTGTATGCATCCCAAACACTGAACCCATGAGATGTGATAATGGGTGGTTGCCAAAGTCACTGCTAACATATCTGCAAACGCAATGTATTTGATGTGAATGAAGCTACCTAACTAAAATTAAAAAAGAAGAAAACAAAAAAAAGGCAAAGAAAGGAAGGAAAGAAGAAAATAAAAACAAGAAAAGAAAGACAAGAAAAGAAAGACAAGAAAAGAAAGGGGAAAAATAAAAAAGATGGACTCGTCAATGGAACTACTTACCCTACCCTAAGCTGCCCATTTCCACTATCACTTTTAACTGGTACACGGGGTGGATGAGAAAAGGGTGGAAGGCCAAACCGAGATGCTATCAAGGAACAGTGAGCTGCATATCTCCGACTGAATAGAGAAGTTAGTTAGGAAATAACGCTGAAACACTAGAATTACATTTACTTTACAATTGAATTTACCTGATTTCTAATGCAAGAAGTGGATCAATAGGATATGCAATTGCGTGAAATGGCTGCACGCTAGGCAGAAGATTCATCTAAAGATGAACCAGGTTTTCAGTAAAATTGTCTAACAATAACCTTTAAAAAAAAAAAAAGGAGCAATAACCAGATAATTTACAGGATTGGGTATGGAAATCACCTCTATTTGCCTTCTAATAATCCGTTCTACTTCAAGGAATTTGTTTTCACGATCATCCCAGTTGCAAACACACTGGACCATAAAAAAGTAGTTGCTACTTCAAAACTATTTCAAAATTGTAACTGCAAATTTTAGCCAAGGATGAAAAAACAAACATATAACATACTGCAACCACAAATGCTGGAAGCAATGCAAGCACCCTCATTTATACATGTTTTTTTTACTGAGAAGGTGTATATAATCATAGCCCTTCTTTTCTAAAAGGGAAAAAGGAGTATAGAATTACCACATGAGGATGGGAGCACCGCCAACGTACTAACTAGTAGGAAACATGATACAGAGCTCAAAGATGGCTGTCCCATGGCCCAATGAAACCATTAAGTAGATTCAAACACATTTTCCACATCCCACCCCCCTGATAGCCACACACTCATCTCAAACCAAAGAGACCAAAGGAGAACAGTAGATCTGGCCCTCTCTACTCTAGAGTTTGAACCACAAACAACCACAGTTGGAATGGTTAGTTAAGCCAAGCCCCATTCTCTCCCAAGCATTGACATAGCTCAAAGCTCCACTACAAGTACACTTTTATACTTATGTAATAAAAGAAGCAAAAATAAATAGGAATGAATAGCAATCAATTTCTAAAGTTTCATAGTACAACTCCCTGATTTTGATGAACTCTTTATCCAAAAAGTTGCTGAAGAGTTTTATGGACATTTGAAATTTTGAACCTACAACTCATGATATCACAGAACTTGGGTTCTGCTAGATTTTTAACCTGGTTGTCCAGTCCCATGTATGTGTTACAAATAGACTACAATTTTCTGGGCCAACCTAACCTCAAAATCTCCTTACAATGAACATTGTATTAGAATAATAAAGCACAAAACCCCAAGTTTCTATGCATAACTACAAATTTGGATTTGGCAACTTGATTATTCTTAATACCTGTAGTGTATGTAGAAGATTACATGTTGCCTCTGGAAAATCAGGGCGCAAAATCAAGGCCTGTGTATAGCTCTTAATTGCTGCTTCTACATGACCACTGTAAGCCATACATAAAAATTTGAGATCTAGGAAATGTTTCAAAAATAAAAGCAGGCAACAGTACAAAGTATGTACCTGTCTTTATAAGCAGAAGCCAGATTTGCATGGGCTTCAGCCATATTTGGCCGAATGGTAACCGCCCGAATGTAATCATGAATTGCTTCGCTAACTCTTCCAATCTCCTTGTATGTGTTTCCCCTGTTGACAAGCCCATCAGCTGCCAAAGGATCTATACGAAGAACTTCATTGTAGCATGCAATTGCATCAGCATAATTTCCCTGTGATCCCCAAGAAAATGAAACATGAGGCATCATTTTTATCCTTGTGAGTGGAACAGTTCTAAAAGAGAGAATACTAGTCAAATATGGCAAAATATCCTAGGGGTACTAGCTAGAGAAGGTAGGTACTAGCTAGAGAAGGAAAGTGGACACTAACTGGTAACATTTCCTAAAATGATGATGTAAACAACACAAACCTGCTGCTTGTATATTATTGCTAGATTATTGAATGGAGCAGAGAGCCCTGTTGTTACAGATAAAGTAGCTCTGTAGCACTGAGCTGCAGCACTTGTCATGTTCCTGCACATCCAAATAGCAAATGTGAAGACTAAACTCTGCAACTGACATTTGCAGATTTTTTTCTTCTTCTTTCTTTTTTGGGTGTTATTGTATTGCAATCTCACCATTCCATATAAATATTCCCAAGATTGGTAAGAGCCTGGGGATGGTTTGGCTGGAGTGCAAGGCAGGACTGCATCAACCATGGGAAGTAAGGTACACCAGAGAAGCACACACATACTGAACAGTAACAGGGCTAACTAGAGGAATATCCTTACATTATAGCATGCAATTGCTTCATCCACACGACCACAATCCTTCAGTGCATTTCCCTAATGTATGCATTACGTTAGTGAAAAAATGGTGCAAGGGAAACACTGCCAATATTGAAAGGAGAGGACGGAGACTTTGAAAAACCAACCAAGTTGTTGTATGCCTCAACAAACCCAGAATCACATGCTATTGCTTGCTTGTAATGATGGATTGCCAAATCTAAATGGCCCTGCTGATAATATATGGTACCCAAACTTTCTGCATATTAGAAACACAACCATCAGCCTTTCAAAAAAGAAACACAATCATCAGTAAGATAGCATGCACTAACTTGTTGTGGTATTAATTATAGAGAAACAATAAAACAGCAACATAGCAGGTAATTTAACCCCGCAAGAACATTTAGAGAAATTATAATGCTGAACTACATACCAAGGGCCAACGAATTATTTGAGCGAGCTTGAAGAGCACGCTGGTAACAAATGATAGCATCTTGTACCATTCCCAGTGCCTGGATAAGGCAAAATAAATCTGTTTCTCTCCAAAAACTACCAGTCGCAGTTGCTGAGACCCAGTATGTCGCAAAGCATGAAGACTTACCTTGTACACACTTCCTTGGTTCAAAAAAGCATCAGCAAAGTTTGGCTTGTGCTTAATTGCTTCCTGGATATAAAAACAATCCAACTTTGGGATTTAGACAACAAGATATTTCCAGTATTCCAAACAAAAGTTGAAAATTGGAAAAAAACAAATCTAGAAGACCACAAAGATGAAAAAACTGAAGACACAAGAATCAAAGTATTTTGCAATAGAAATCAATCCTCAAAGTGACACTTATTGTGGATATGGATTTCCATCTTATCCGAGTATAGTATAGTAAGCATCTTTTGCATCTGAACTCATTATCCCACTCCTTATAACATCAAGACACATCCCCTCTGTTGAAGCCAGAGACCTTTACCAGCGAAGGATGCAGGTGGATTGGGTCAGTGTCCAAACTGCACCAACGGCTTCCCATTCCATATACGTCCTCCAGAAGGCATTAATGCATACAGAGATACAAATTCTGAACTGGCAGAATCCTCTCTTAATTGCCATGCATAACACTACAATAGAAGTGCATGGTGGCCTATTTATCCTGAACTCGACAACATCATCATCATCTCCATGATTATTAAAAATGTTATACACTTAGTAAATTTTTAAATTCCTATGACTTCTATTGTTACTGCATAAGTTCATATAAAATTTATGGTCAGTGCATAGAAAAGTCAGCCTATAGAATATCATTATGCTATTATTTCATCTGGAGAGGAATCACTGAATAAACCAGCTTTTTACTCTTTGGGCCACCCTCCTCCTTGGCCATTCCCTTCTCTTGAGAAGGATTTTCCATGCATACCTCCATGCCCTTGGTAATTTATGATACTACGAGTATAATTTGTATTCAAGTCTTTTCAAAAAATAATTAGTATTTAAGTGGCATTAATTAAGCTGCAGTTGTTGAAAGCTTCCCTACATGCACAAACAAACACACACACACACACAACCAGAAATGCAATGTATGTATGTGAAATGCATATATACATACATATGTATGTACAAAAAACAAAGTACCTGAAAATTTGGCATAAGAACAATGTAGATGACCTCTACAAAGGAATTTCGTCAGATACCAGCTTCATTCATTTTAAAGGTAAATATAGAATAAATATTTTTTTCTGAGATTTTTTTTTGGAACAAAACTAATGCATTCCACTGCTTGGTCTACCTGGCTGCAGGGAAAGAAAGGGGAAAGAAGACAACTCCATGGGAGTTGGATGAGAGTGCTTCCTGGAACAGGGAGAGAAAAATAGGGATTCCTAGGTATCGCTCTATGTAACGCTTCAATAACATAACACCCTCTTCCTTTTGTTTGTTCAATTGAATGGAGTGAAAACGCTTCAATAACATAACACCCTCTTCCTTTTGTTTGTTTGATTGAATGGAGTGAAAACGGGATAAGAAAGCATAAAGGAAGTTCCTGCTAGACACATTTTTTATGTACACTCTATTTACTTCACATTCATTCCACTATTCTTAGGTAGAAAATAGTAGGTTCGAAGAGGCTGCTACGTAATTGATTTAAAGCATAAAATATGCCACCTTTTTTTTTTTTTGAGAGGGTAACTGTGGTGGGGATGGGATTTAATCCCACAACCTCTTGGATGTTAATGGGGTGCTCTACCACTTGGAGGCCATATGCTACAAATTCACCATCTGATCAACATGCAACTGCTGAAAGTCTCCATAAAGAGTCAACACATGCATAACCCCCTTCCTTACAAAAACCATTGTGTTTACATAGCACACATAATTCATTATTTCTTCAAAATAATGGCAAAAAAAATCATGTGAATATGGAAAAATGTATAATAAGATTGTTCAAAAAGGTGCATAAAAAGGGACCAGAGCAATAAAAAAGTTTCCTATAAAGAACCAAAACAAAAGTACCTAAGAGAAAAACAGCTAACCTTGTAATAAGTAAGTGCCTTTGCAAAATCTCCTGCTTCCATGAAAAGTCCAGCAAGATTTGACCATGCAATTGCAAAATTGGGTTGTATATGAAGCGCCTCAACATAACAATTGTGTGCCTGGCCAATTCCAAAAAGGGTAAGTGACCGATCCACATTCATCAAGGCCTTGTACAGCTCAAAATTTCTAATAATCCAGCATCTGTATCGAAAAAATATAAACACACAACCAATCCTCCCCAACACGCACACAAAAAAGGGATTAAGTGCATTCTGCACTATTTTCATCGATAGCATCACCACAAATAAAAGTTTTAAGTTGTTTTCCAACTGACTTTTCCATGTAACACTAGATTCCAAAAGACTATTTGAATAAATCTAGAAGAAGAAAAGTGTCGGGAACTTCAGTCTCTATTCATTAAAAATTATAGCAGGGCAATGAGTCAAGGATTTAATCACCAGAAATAAGAGTTTTAAGTTCTTTTCCAACTAACTTTTCCAGATAACACTAGATTCCAAAAGACTATTTGAGTATGACAATATTTAGAGTCACATATCAAAGTCTAACCTACAACATCAAAGTAAATTCCTCATTTCTGTAGTGACGGAAGCGTTCACAACCATGATGAGTCACCTAGGACTCAGACATTACAGATAGTCGTGTCACAGCAGATTCTTGCCTGTGTCCTTTACAATCAACATCAAAGATCAATGATGACCTATAGTGCTTGATCCCTAGAGCCACCATAGAGTATTTAGTGCCTAAGTTGGATTTAATGCTTCAGTGGTGTAAGGTGTAAATCATTTAGCTTCCAAATCAACATCACTACGTAAGACGGTCTAATGTCAAGGTTATTGCAAGTCATTCTTTGGTATTGAATTTTAGCATCATGGCTCACAAATCATCTCGATCTGAAGAAAAGTACTTTACAAGAATCACTGGACTATGAGCCACAACTTTTAAAAGCTGAAAGACATGTTCTAAAATGAGCTCAGAATGCTTTGTTTTGAATATCATGTAAATAGAACCACGCATTCCAGTCTTCTGCTCTCTTGTCAATCCCTAGCTTTTGTACAGCATACATAATACCCAGGATCCAATGTTGCGATATCCATGGCTGATTAAAGAAAGAAAGAAAAGAGGCCACACTACACACCTCTCAAACCATAAATTCAGAGTCATCTCAACAGCGGTGCTAATGGCTTACTGATTATTGTAGTGAAAAATGAATATTCTAAATACACAAAATGCGAAAAATTTGAAGCAGACTTTAAAGTAAACATGCTTTCTTTCTAACCTCTTGAATAAGACCTTGAGCTTTCATTATATTTCCAAGATTGCTATGAGCATCTACCTGAAGAAAAAGATAAACATGTACACATGAAACAAATAGAAGAAAAAAAAAAGTCAAAATACATGTTTATAGAACGAAGCCCACACCAGTCTTGGATTCAACGCAAGTGCCTGACGACAACATTGTGCTGCTTCGGCAAGTCTTCCTTTTCGCATGTATGCACTTGCAAGATTGGACCATGCATCATAAAAGTTTGGTCGGAGCTGCATCAAGAAAATAGACCACACATAAACTTAAAATTACAAAGTGTCCAGCGTTGTCCAACAAAACGAAGCATCCTTTGATGGAATAGTCAAAACTTGACATGTGAAGTGTTTAATCAGCATTATTTCTCCAATATGGGTTCTTTTTTTTTCAAGACTTCTCTTTCATATGTGAATTTTCATCAGAAATCCGGATGCTGGTTGTAGCTACGGAGATACTGCATCATTCACAGGCCTTTCGAGGCTTTTAGATGGACAAGAGACCTGAGACAGTCACAGGAAGGAATCTTTTGCAATTTCCTTTTCCACTTTTGGGGAAAAGGGGGTTCTATCTTACACTTAAAAGCTGATTAAGCAGCAATGGTAAAAGTTGCAAACTCAAGACAATGCAAGCATAATAAAAATCTATTGTAAAAGCTGGGATCGTAGCCACCCTTATTGTCATTATTTTTCAGATGCATGAATATAATATCACCAGTGCGAGTAAAGTACACAGACCTCAATAGCTACCAAGTAATAGCGGATTGCAAGATCAATATCGCCTTTTTCCTGCATCGAAAGAATATATACATGACTATCCATGGAGAATGTCATCGTTGATAAAGTCATAGATAGGGGCAATTCACAAGGACTACCTTCCATGCATTTGCCATGTTCCCATAGCACTCTGCAAAACGCGGTTCAATGGCAAGGGCTTCTTCATTTTTGGCAATGCATGTGTCAAAATCTTGTAGCTGAGTGAAGAAAAACCAAAACAAAAGCACAAGTTATCAACTACCTTCAAGATCGATAACAATGCATGATAGTGCAGTTTCCAAAACCAACTAGTCATCAAAGTTATGAAAAAAACCTGATAATGAATGGCCCCGAGAAGAAGAAGATTATCAGTGCGGCGTGAGTTCTTCTCATAAACAATATTGCTGAATTCTAGGGCTTGCTTGTAGTGTCCTGCCTTGTACTTCTGATGAGCAAGGACCAGGTACATATCCTCATTAACTGCAAGCATTCAGAGTGAAGGTGAATAACTTCGCAACTGACTATAGGAAATGGTAATATGCACCTATTCTACATTGAATCTATCATATTAGTTGCTACAACAACAACAAAGCCTTTTTCCACACTGGAGTCAGCTACATGGATTCTTTGCCTCCCTCAGATTAGTTGCTAACTAAAACAAAACAATAAGCTCAACAATGGTCTATCAATGCAATCCAATCAGCTTAAAAGCCCAATCCTTTTCCTTCTACCAGGAGTTTAGAATTCAAAAATCGCACCCTGGTGTAAATTCCTAAGCTCTACCACTAACAAAATAAACCCATCAAAACATATGACTAACTCAGGATTGCTCGAAACCCAAATCAACAAACGGCAAATCCCGAGGCGCATCTCAAATTAGACTTGGACCCCTATCTCCACCACTAAAAACCCGAGCTTTCGAGCGTCTTTGTCGTTTTTGCGTCTTTGACGCCTTCAGATTTTAACCTACCCCGTCCTCTAGCATACTATTTCCATACCAGTCGACGGATCAACCAGCAACAAACCTCCAGATCTCTGGAATTCTCGCGATCGCTTCCACGCCGACCTAAAAAAACCTAAAACTTGAGGATTATCGGCACGCAACATCTTGATCCCTCGAAAACCGATTAAACCGCCGCGAAAAGGCCTACGCCCGTTTCCAAAACCCTAATCGGCGAACTTTCGAAACAACAAACAGAAGCAAAGGCGCGATCTTTGACCTTCGAGCTGCTTGAGCTGCGTCTGCTGCGACGTCTGCTGCACCTCGATCAACCCATCGAGGGGCTGGAGGAGGAGGGCCCCCTGGTCGGAGTACTCGGATCCACCACTGTACGGGGCCCTGGTGAACCCGATCCCCGATCCGAACAGCTGCAATTGCTGCTGCTGCTGCTGCGGCGGCGGCGGCGGTTGTTGCGGCTGCGGCAGCTGCCGCACATCGGTCTTCGACGAGATCATCGCCCGTGGGGTGTGGATCCACCGGAACGATCTCAGAAGTGATCGGATCCGCCTGGGTATAGGTCACGCGATTTAAGAGGGAAACCGAAACCCTAACCCTAGAGAGAAGCGGGGCGGTGGAGAGGTGAGAGGGAAGGGGAGGTAGGGGGGAGGCAAGAAGAAGAAAAGTGGAACGCCGGAAGGGGAGATCTCGGCCGTCGATGGGGGTGTTGGAAGACGTGAGGGAGCGGGAACAGGGGCACGTGGCGGGTGGTACGGTGTAGCTAGACGGGGAAGTCGCCCGGGAGGGTGGGGGTCGATGGTCTAAATAGCTTCAGAAATGAAGAGGAAAATATTAAAAAAAAGAAAAAAGAAAGAAAGAAACGGAGAAAAGGAGAAGAAAGAAGGGAAATTGTGGGCTCTGCCTGTCGGATTGGCTTACTCCGCGTCGAACTCGCGGGATGCTGATCCCCCTTTTCCGAAAGTACCTTCGAGGCTGCGTTGGTGGAAGGATTTTTTTTTTTTCGTCGTAATTTTTAAAAAATTTTATCCTAACAAATCAAAATATTGTTTATTTTTTATTTTAATATTAAATAAATACTTTGTAATATTTTTTATTTTTTTTAATATTAAACAAATATTCACCCATATCACTCTAATATACTAATCGTTTTATCATATCACTTAACTTCTTAGTTATTCTACCATGGAAATCACGTATCTTTCTTCACTTACTCTATTCCTATAATATTTTATCCCATATTTAAATAATTCCTTACGATAAATTGATAAAGGAAGTTTATAGGTTTTTATTTTAAAGGTAAATAAGATTTGTGTTACTTTATTTTATATCGAAGATATAACATGTCATCATCTAAAACAAGAATCATTATTACTTTATATAAAAGCAAAAGGAAAAGTGGCAACTAAAAAGATTGTTATTAAATAGGACATCCCTCTTGCTAAGAGAGTAAGGGTTGACTTCTAAGTGCTCCATCAAAGTGCACACACCAATCTCTAAATGTTAAAAAAGCTTTATCTTGTGATGAAGGAGGAAGAATTATCCTTGTAAATCCAAGAAAAAGAGGCCCACGAAGGCCTATTAGGTCCGTTAATTATAAGTCTATAAGCCCAAGGAGGATCCAAAGGCAAATAAGAGGTGTTGCATTCCTGATCAAGACAGGTGAACCCTTTGCGTGAAAGAGCATTCTAGCAAAAAATGGCAAACGACTATCCATCAAAACCTATCAGGCAAACTAAAGTCCCCCAAGTTAAAGGCCAGTTCGATAAGAAAATCTACTAAACTATTGATAAAAGATTCAAGCAAGTCAACCTTGTTGAACAACTATTGAAATGACCCTTTCCTAAGGTCATTTGGCGTTTCTGGAATTCGCAGGGATTTTTATGCAGTTTTAAACCCCTTAAGTTTTTATTTTGGGGTTTGTGAGGGGGAGAGGAAAATTGTAGGGGCATCCCTGCAATTTCCCCACCACCATCTCCCTACCACACACATCATCTTGTCCCCCTCACCCCGCACGCTGCACCATCCCCCTGCAGTAGCCTCACCTCCCCCACTCTCCACCATCCCCTCCTCCATACCTCCTCTCCCCATATATACCCCCTCCTCCATTCGTACCCACACCAACAATCAAGCGAGAGGAGGAGAGGGAGAGAGGAGAGCAGAGGAGTTCGGTGGCTTGAGAGCAAAGGACTCGCGAGGGAGTGAGGCAGTGTTGTAATTGCTGCAGCTTCTGTGGCAAGAAAAGGCTCGCAGACGGTTCTACGGAATCATTTTTCCGCAGAATCAGATGTGCGGAGTGACCTCCAGACATCTAGTTGGACGTCCGATGGTAATATTAGACGTTTGATAGCGTTTTTTTTTCTTGATTATTTTTCCTGCCAAAGTTCTGACCGTGCGCATGCATATGTTGAAGGTTGGGAATCGTGCTGATGCGAGGACCGAGGTAGTTTCAGATGTCCAGGAGCATCTCCAGACGTCTAAAGACACCTTAGACGTCTACACGAAGTTCCAGACGTCCGAAAGAAGGCATCTCGAGCAAGGTGAGCCCCTGAGTGAGTTTAAGACATCTGAGACTCTTTCCAGATGTTTGATTTTGGTCAGAGTAGTGTTTTTGGGCCCATTCAGGACTTAACATGATTTCCTCAAGTTTGGTCAGAGTCGGATTTCCACAAATGAAATGTCATTGGTTTCCGTTCGAGTTCCCTATGTAATGATATAATGTTTATGCAGTTTTGAGCCTTTTTGGCCTGTCAGTCCATATTGTAGGTCTCCAGTCCGTAGAATATACGAGACTTGTGGAGACATCAGGAGCTACCATACAAGCCCCTATTCCACCCGGTTAACTGGTAGAGTGGTTTTCACCTTAATCTTGGAATTAATAGTTAAATTGCGTGCATAAAATTAATTGACCCTAGGTCATGAGACGAACCTTATGACTGAAAAGAGATAAATGCATGCTACTTTAGAATATATTCGATCGAACCCTAGGATTGTGAAATAAACACTAGGGCTGGAAGAAATGCATGTATAGTTAATTAATGATCAAGTTACCGTAATGCTTCTTGAAGAGAAATAAACCATGAGCTGCCTGTTCTGGCTATAATGAACTACGTCATAACTGGAAATGCATGCTTGTATTGAATAATAGATGATGGAATTTGAGTTGCATGTTCTACATACAACGAACCAGATATGTAAATAAGAAACTCCATGTACGAACCCTACTGGAAATTTAGAAAGAGACTATGAGTACTGTAGTACGGAAAACCTAATGGTTTTGGAACATGTCGCCTATGGGCAGCTGTTCGAACATGGTTAAGGGAAGCGAGCTGGCCCTCATGTACATGGTACCGAGGAGAGCAACTATCCCTTTATAATAGAAGGAAGCTTGCCACCCCTTGGGTTGAGACCCAGGGTGGGTTTGGCTACTCTACATCAACTCCTATTACGATCCGGTTTCGAGATCCCTACAGGACCTAAGACCAGCTCGCCTCGACTAATCCCAAGACCTAGTCATCCAACAAGAAATAACCAAAAGCAGGAAATAAACCACATTCACACATGCAATATAACTAAGCAGAAGGAAAAATGAGGCATGAAGGAACAACAGAGCTAAAAGTCTCAACAAAGTAATACATGTCATCACAACAATAGCGGAAAAGAAGACAGAAAGTAACAGGAACAGTAAAATAGATGTCTAATACTCACTACAACAGCAGAAAACTAAAGAGCTGGAAAGAAATGACTACGGCTGGGCTTGGCTGGGCCCAGCACGCTCTACAGCCGAAAACTCGAGCTGCTCAACTCCTTGTCCTGAAAAAGGTTACGAGAAGACAAAGTCAGCGAACGTTGACTAAAGTGGTGTTTATATTATTTATATGCAACTAAAGTAAAACAAGCAACTAGATTTAATTCTCATTTACATTCATCTCAACTAGGTATTACTGGTTCATTTATTCCGCAACAGATCCATGTGTTTCTTGATCTTGTCTGTTTCTCATGGGAACGATCTTGATTGCAGTCTTTCCCGTGGTGTAGAAGGTACACGTGGTGCTCTCCTTGCCGGGAGAGTCCCCCGCGGTAGTCCTACACCCAATCAACCACCCCGATGTCATTGTCGCGATGTAGCATTGATTACAGCACGCGTGATAAGCACACGAGTAGCTACCCGCACTGGCACGTGGTCAGTCGTTTCCGCGAGCGGGTGTTAGTTCAACTACTCATATATAATACTTTGATGATTTTATAAAATGAAGAAAATGAAATAAAAAATAAACGTATCATATTGTTTCTCTCTGTAATAACATAATTGCAGGTTTCATAAAGTTTTCCAAGACGAGAGATTAAAAGCGTGAAGACTAAGTAGCATAAGTATTAGGTCATAGGCTTTTCATGTAAACTTTCAAAGGTTGTAATTTTCACTTTATTTGAGTCTAGAGACGTTTTAAAGAGCCCCCAAACATAACCTATAAATAGCTAACTTAGGCTCTCTACACTTAGCATAAATTAGAAACAAAAATCTAACACTAAGACTCTTATCAGATGTCCATAACAATTATCAGACGTCTGATTTTCAACTTTAAGATGTCTGACAAGTGTCTCAGACGTCTAACTACCTATAGTTCTGCCTTTAGTTTCTGTCTTCATAAACATCAGTCGAAGGATTCTTCTATCAGACGTCCATAACCTCATCCAGACGTCGGATACTTTCCCTGTACGTCCTCAAAATAACCATTAGACTAAGCACCTATCTTCGTTCTACAGATAACGGGCAAAAATGTATTTTCAGACGTCTGGACATGCTTCGAGACGCCTTCCTTTGGAACGCTGCCCACGTGTTTCTGTACGTATCTCATTATGAACATAAGATCTTTTGTCAGATATCGTAGCCAAGTCTTTTTAGGTTTCTAGACGTCTAGTGAATCCCTCAGACGTCCATATTGATGTCCGATTCTTCAGACCTAGAACCCTGTTTGGATCGGATCAAAACAGGAACGAATCCTCACATTATTAGACGTCTAATAACTTTGTTAGACGTCTTATGTGAATATATCAGACGTCCTTCTTTCGATCCAATGAAGTCAGTTCAGGCTGGCCTATAGTATTAGACGACCAAAATTATACTCAGACATCTTATAAGACGTCTGATATTACTGTCAAAATCATCATTACTCGGATTTGTGGTGGATTTCGTCCCAATCTCTTGAGATTTGTCTTCAATGGCTAAGAGATCTCTTTCAAGTGTTCTTGAAGGTTCCAAACTTGCCTATAAATAGACTACAACCCATCATAGGCACAACACACCTCTTGAGATTGAATTCCCTTAGAAAAATCACTTACTACTCTAAGCTTCATCTTGCCCTTGTGGTGTGCCAACACTCTGATCAAAGGGCAAATCCATACTCCCGGCTCACTCTGTTCTACATATCCTCAGGGTGTTCTTTTTATGCTTAATAGATAAGAAAGTAATCAAAGTATTAGGGTGCTCTATAGGTGTTGTTTTAATTCCTACTTTTGTACTTTAGGTATTCGGCCTGTCGGGTCCCCGTCTCTTCATTGTGAAGGGAGAAACCTCCGTTTAGGAATCGGAGGTGGGATTTGTAATTGAGGTACACTACCCTCGTTTAAGTAGTGTTGTTAGTGAATTGATCACCTTGTAATCGAAAATCCTAAGTCAAGGGTTTGGCTTAGGTGGTGGTTTTCACCCATCTTGGGTTTCTACCAAAAAATCTGGTGCCACCTTTTGTGATTAATTTTTTTTTGTATTACATTATATAATATAATTTTACTATTCACCCCCCTCTAGTGCAATTTCATTTGGTATCAGAGCAGGTTTTCCGCATTCAGGAGTAACATCCGCGGAAAGATCACATGGAGGGGAAAGTCATTTCCATGGGCAGATTGGAGGGGCAATCCACCACTCGACCACCACTCTACGAAGGGACAAACTACACTTACTGGAAGCTAAGAAACGATTTCTCCATTTGGGAAAAATGCGAATCCGCATACATCATTCTCGAGAAACAAGAAACAGGATACACAGTGGAGAAAATTCATCCCTTTGGACCAAATGCTAAGGCAATGAACTCACTCTATTGCGCTCTTAGCTCGAAGGAATTCAACCGCATCAGCCAATGCAAAACCGCCCACGAGATCTGAAGAACCTTGGAGGTAACTCACTGATGAAAACCTCATCATGAACCCTAACTAGCACAATTTAATCCAAATAAGTGTGAAAAAGCTCCTACAAAACCTAAAGAGAAGCTTAACTCAGAGAATTCTGAGTTAAAGAACAAAACAAATCATAAGGGGTAAAACTGTAATTTCACCAATGCAGTGTGCAAACAAGGAAATTAAGGGTCCAAACACAGGTCAAACGATCTTAATAAGGAAGGAAGTGGGATGATCTGATATGAAAAGGGTTATAGCAACTTCTAGGAATTAAATGACATTCTGTAACCCTAAAACAAATCCACTTTAATTCATGAGATTCGAGGTAGGGTAAAAATCAACTAAACCCTCTAAAATTCATGGAAAAATATTCCCTAGAGTTTAAAACCTTCAATTTGGCCTTTGCAACCAATTTTGACCTAAAATGAGAATCATGCCCAATTTATGACTTAATTTGGGTTTTTGTGCAAATTGACTGATCAAACATGGTCCAACCTAAAATCAAATTTCAACATTAAAATCCTTAGGTTCAAATTAGTCTGGTATAAAAATTTGGGCCTAAGATAAGATCATCTTGACTGACTTTACATATTGGTCCTCTTAATTTACTTTCTGACCCTTATCTTTTGAAACCATTGCGCTTAGCCCCCTATCTTCTCATTGTTCTTTGCAGAACGGTCCCCCTTTCCATTTCTGTGCAGCACCATACCTCCGGCGACCTTGCGCGGAGGATGGCACTGCGCAGGGCAGGGCGTCCATCCTCAGGAATAAGTGGGGGGTTCCCTATGTCGTCCTCTGTCGCAGGGACCCTCCCCCGACCTCTGCAACCAACCATGCCTTTCGTGCGAACGCACGAAAGGCATGAGTATCCATTTCCTGCCACACTTCGGCGAGCGCGGCACGTCGCCTCCTCGATCTCCTTTCCACGCCAGTGCCTATTTAAGGAGCGACAAGGTCTGTCGTCTCCTTCAAGCTCCTTCTGGCGGAGAAACACCCTAGATTTCGTCCTTCCCCTCTCCGGTCAGAATGCCCGAGCTTCCGGTGATCCTCCCTCCTCCTCCTCGTTGCTCTGCTGCCATGCCTGCAGCAGAGCCTACTCTACTCCGTCGTCCCGCGCCAGGCCGTACTAGCTGGCGCCCTCCGATCTCTTCGTCGTCGATAACCCCCTCCTGGGCATCTTCGTCTCCAGCTCCGGTAGGCATGAGTCGGATGCCTCCCTCTCCCCATTCGTCGACTAAGTAGGTAGGTATCTTCCTTTCTCTCTCCCTTACATTTTCCCCTTCCTGATTTACCACTTTAACCCATCGATCGCCACTTCCACCCTCATCTGCTCCATCTCCGGTCGCCACCTCCGGCGAGGTCACTCCACCTCCACAGACCACCTCACCCCTCACCGACAAGCCCAGAAGCTCCCCCTCACTCCACTCAACCGTTTCCCCCACTCCATTCACCGCCATTCACCACTCGACCACCCCCCGAACAAACCCACTTCCGCACAGACAGTTTGACCTAGGCACACAGCCACAGGCGCCCCCACGCCTCGTCGACCCTCGCACCGCCTTCACCGCCCTCTGGCGAAGCTCCCTACGTTATTTGATGTGGCTGAGAGGCTGTCCTTGTGATTTCAGGTCTTCGCCTCCTCGCCGCCATTGACGGGCTGCTGAAGCTCCTTTGCGAGCAGCTTCAGGACGCCTCCAGCCCAAGTGTGAGTCCCAGGCAGCGCGAGTTGAGTCCTCTAGCATGCCCAAGTTTGCGACTGGGGTCGCAAACATTTGCTGCTGCCCCAATTGGCAGCTCCTCGCCTGCGGGCGCGCAGATTGGAGGTGGTCCCACCTCGTAAGTGTGTGGCCTCGCGCCCACACTTAAATTGCAAAAGTGAATAGGGTTGTTTGCCTTTGATACACAAGGGTCAAGTCCCTTACCCGCACACAACGCGCCACGCGCTCGCCCGCCCTCGCCCACGCTCACGCCCCGCGGGCCTGGGCCGAATCCGACTACCCAACCAAGCACTCCTCGCTCACCACCGCACACCGATGGGCCTGGTCCCGGGTGCACAACCCGAACCCGATTACCCGACTCTGGGAGAGCATTCCTAAAGAGAGATTCAGAGAGAAAGAGAGACGCGGGGAAGGGGTAGGGGTAGGTTTTGCACTGATAGTTGTCTGTGTTGGTGCTAGAGCACCATGATCGTTTGTTTTGATGATAACAAAACACGTGTCATTTAACATTTTCACTTGGAGTCTTAGATTTCAGGTCAATTGCAAATGGAGACGTGATTAAACGGAGTTCGAGCTCGCATCCAGGATGGATTGGAGGAGCTTGATGGAGAACAGAGGAGATCTGCGAGGAGTGATAGCTTGAAGAAGGAAGGAGATGAAGAATAGGATAGATTTCATTCTCTTGTACTCCTTGTATTTTTCATTTCTTTTGTTGCCCTTTATTTTTATTACTTAGATTCATGTTGAAGAGCCTCAAAGTACCCTAACAGTAGTCCTAGGAACACCGGCACAACCCTAGGACACTTAGGTTTTCTGTAGAAAATTTAGAAAACCAATATAGGGTTCAAATAGCATTTACAGACGTCTAATTCCAAAATCAGACGTCTGATAATGTGTTTTAAGATGTCTGATTGTTGATTCAGACGTCTAATAAACATTCAGGCTGGACTTGGCAGTTCTGTCTGATGAAATCAGACGTCCAGACCTTAGACCAGACGTCTTAAGAGACGTCTGATGACTTTGCCAGACGTCTAATTAGTGGACCGTTGGCTGTCTAAGCATACACTCAAGGATATGACCGTTAGAGCCTTATCAGACGTCCTTAAGCCTTTCCAGACATTTGATAATTGACCGTTTTGCCTCGACTAACCAGAAAATCTCTTCTCAGATATTTTCTAGCCGTTGCAAATCCATTCCCACGAAAAAGTAGGTTTCCAGACGTCCAGACATAGTGCCAGACGTCCTGTATGTCGTCTGATGGACTTGCGCTATAACCCTATTTAGATCTGATTCAAGTCAGGAAGAAACCCGCTTAAAATCAGACGTCTGATGTTGTTCCCAGACATCTTAAAGTGGTCTTCCAGACGTCTGATGCCAGAATTAGACGTCTGATTACCCTGTCAATGCAATCATTATCTCTGATTTCGGTCTGATTCTCTTGGGCTTTGCACCCAACGACTAAGGAAGCTTTCCTAAGCCTTCCAAAGCCTTCCTAAGGCCTCTATAAATAGAGGGGAACCTTTTACACACCAAGACACACCTAAATACACAAGCAACATACTTTCTACTCTTTTGTGTCCAAGAAAAGCTCTGCTCTCTAAGCTTAAGTTCCATCATCCAGAGAGCTAAATTCCCTTTGCGCACCCGCTCTCTCGCCGTAGTTCACGAAGAGCGACATTGCGTCGTCGCGTGGCTCACGCACCCGCGTCATCAATTCGACCACTCCTTGCAAAGGGGAGTTTCCTAATTCCTATAGAAGCTAGGTTTAAAATTACTTTGTTGGCTCTATAGGATTATTTGTTATTTTATCTTTGTTATTTGGTTGGGTATTCGCTTTGCGAATTCCCGTCTCCTTCGAGGGACAAAATCCTTCTTGTGAAGAGAAGGGGTTGAGGAACGCTACCCTCGCACTTGTAGCGTGGTTGTAATTGAGGTTGAATCACCCTCGTTTAAAGTGATTCGTTTAGTGGATTTTGATCAACTTGGTTGATCGGAAAATCGTAACTCGAGAGGGTTAGGTGGTGGTTTTCACTCGGTTTGGGTTTCCACCTAAAAGTTATTGTGTACATTGTGTGTTTGTCTATTTTGTGAGATTGATATATTTTATTCCACATTTTATTACGTCACCCCTCCTGATAGGGAAGAATCCACAGTCTGTGCGCGCAGGGAAGAAGGAAAAAGAAAGAAGAAGAAGAAGGAAGAAGAAGCGAAGAGGAGCGGTTGAAGACTCAGCAGCCAGAGCAGAAGAAGGCAAGCTGAAGAAGAAAGGAAGGAGAGGAGCTGAAGGAGAAGAAAAGAGGCCACACTGTAGCAAATGCATAGTTAAGTCGTCTGAGTACGAAGTCAGACGACGGAAGGTCAGCAGCAAGAGCAGGAAAGAAGGCAGGCTGAAGAAGAAAGAAAGAAGAGGAATGGCCAGAGCAGAAGAAGAAGAAGAAGAAGAAGAAGAAGAAGAAAAGAAGGAAGAAGAAAGGAAGACCTAGTAGCTGAAAGAGAGAGAGGGCAGAAGCTCTGCAGCTGCAAGGAAGAAAAGAAGAAAATTAGAAAGGAGGAAAGGAAAAAAAGAAAGGGTCACCACAGCCAAAGAAAGAAAAGAAGAGAGAAGAAGGCAAGGCAGATTGAAGAAAGAGAAGAATCAGAAGAAGAAGAAGAAAAGAGAAGAGGAAGAGAGAAGAAGAAGAAGCCAACAAAACTTTTGCTCTCTCTCTCTCTTATTATTTGTGTAACATAATTGTGAACCTTTATACTTCTAGGATTATAATTGCTCCCTGAGTTCGAGCTCGAGAATCTTGTTCCGAGTAAAAAAATTGTATTAAACTGGTAACTGCTTTGTCATATACTACAACGAATATAAATAAAGACAGAAGACACCCGACCACTCACGAAGGTACGTCTAGAGTTAAATCCTCAAAGATAAACTTATTATCGCAGGAATTCGAAGCCTTTTTTATGAAGGAGAATGAAAAACTTGGGGACATGTACACCCAATTCACGTTGATCGTGAATAACCTCAAGTCATTAGGAAAGATATTTATAAAGGGGGAGCTTCAAGGGAAGCTCCTTCGCTCCCTTGGACCCGAGTGGGAGCAAAGGTAACGGCAATAGAAGAAGCCAACCAAGTAGAGGATCTAGACATGGAAAATCTACTTGGGAATCTCATGGCTTATGAATAAAAAATTGAGTAAAAGAAGAAATCAATCTCATTGGAGCCAAAGAAGAAGACTTTAGCCTTCAAAGCTACTTTGGATGATAAGGTAAGTACCGATGACGAAGAATTCATTTTATTAGCTAAAAAGTTCAAAAAGTTTCTCAGAAATAGAAAAGAGATCAAGGGAAGGAAAAGAGAGGAAGAACCTCTAATTTGCTATAATTGCAAAAAGAGAGGTCACGTAAGGAAAGATTGTCCCTTACTCAAAAGGGATGATGAGAAAAAACCCAAGAAGCCTTCCAACTACAAGAAGATCTCCAAGCCAAAGGGATTCAAGAAGAAGGCATTTCAAGCAACTTGGGATGACTCCACCTCTGAAGAAGAGGAGGAGGAAACAAATGAAGAAACGGTATGCTTGGGATTAATGGCAACAAATGATGCTTCTGAGTCTGAATCTGAGGAACCTGAGGAGGAAGGAGGTCTACAAGAAAGAAGACAAGGAGACCACCGCCATCAAGGAGGCCGATGGGTGATGGACTCCGAATGCTCCAAACATATGATGGGAGACAAGCACCTATTTTTGGACTTCCAACCTACGGATGGAGGAATGGTTACATTTGGCAACAACCACAAGGGCCATATTATTAGCCTTGGTAAAATAGGTAACCCTCTCTCTCCCATCTCAAATGTTTCTCTAGTTAAAAGACTAAAACATAATCTTTTAAGTGTCAGTCAAATTTGTGATGAGGGTTTTAAAGTAGTATTTACTTCAAAAATGTTTAAAATTATGTATGCATTAACCAATAAAACCCTTTTTAAGGGAACTAAATTTAAAGACATTTATATCGTAGAATTTGGTAAAAATAGCACTTATGAATGTCTTGTAGCAAATGATGAGTTAAGTATATGGCATAGAAGACTAAGACATGTTCATATGAAGCTAGTTCAAAAATTAGCTAAACATGAACTAGTCCGAGGTTTTCCTAAAGCAAAATTTTTAAATGAGCATATCTGTGATTCATGTAAATTAGGTAAAATTATGAAATCTAGTTTTAAAAGCAAATAAGTTATATCCACATTAAAACATTTAGAATTACTTCACCTAGATCTGTTTGGACCTACAAAATATGAGAGCCTTAGTGGATGCAAATATTGCGTTATAATTGTAGATGATTTTTCGAGGTTTTCATGGGTCTCCTTCTTGTGATCCAAAGAAGGAGTATTTTCCATATTTTCTATTTTTTGTAGGAAAGTTCAAACTGAAAAAGGCTACCAAATCACTCGTATCCGTAGTGATCATGGGGGCAAGTTTGAAAATTCCTTGTTTGATGATTTTTGTCAAGAGCAGAGCGTGGTATTGTTCATGAGTTTTCTTTTCCCCGAACACCTCAACAAAATGGGTGGTTGAGAGAAAGAACCGTACTCTTCAAGAGTGTGCTCGAACATTACTCATAGACTCGGGGTTACCGAAGTACTTTTGGGCCGAGGCAGTTAACACGGCTTGTTACATGTTAAATCGCACCTTAATTTCGATCTAGGTTGCAAAAAACTTGTTTTGAACTATACTATGGGAAAATACCCAAAATTAGTTATTTTAAAGTATTTAGATGTCGATGTTTTGTTTTGAATACCCGCTCTAATTTAGATAAATTTGATGCCAAAGGTGAAGAAGCTATCTTTATTGGTTATTCCTCATGTAGTAAGGCATATCGGGTCTTTAACAAGACCACATTAATAGTGGAGGAAACCCTCCATGTTTCCTGCGATGAATCTCCCCACTCTTCCTCCATTGACCGAGTCAATATGGAAGATGAAGATGATTATACTATTGATGTGTCTAACATTCCAAACTCCAATATCCATAATCTTCCAAAAGATTGGATATATCAAAAGGATCATCCCAAAAGCCAAGTCATTGGAAGTATTTCTGATGGCGTTAAAACCCGATCTCGTTTTAGTTGCTCTTTTAGTCTCTCCGCCTTTATATCTTAAGTTGAACCCAAGAGTGTCGAGGAGGCATGCTCCAAAGAACCTTGGATGATGGCCATGCAGGAGGAACTCAATCAATTCCAAAGAAATGAATTTGGGATCTAGTACCTAAGCCGGAAGGGCAAACGGTAATAGGTACCAAATGGGTATTCCGGAACAAGTTGAATGAATCCGGTATAGTCATTCAGAACAAGGCTCGGCTGATAGTACAAGGGTACAACCAAGAAGAAGAAATTGATTTTGATGAGACCTACGCTCCCGTAGCTTGACTCAAATCAATTCGCATGCTTCTTGCTTATGCCGCCTTTCTTGGCTTTAAACTCTTTCAAATGGACGTTAAGAGCATGTTTCTTAATGGATTCATTAAGGAGGAAGTTTTTGTAAAACAACCTCCTGGTTTTGAGTCTCATGATAAGCCTCATTTTGTCTATAAATTAAACAAGGCATTATTGGTCTAAAGTAAGCTCCTAGAGCTTAGTATGAAAGACTCAAAGACTATTTGTTAAATGCAAAATTCTCTATAGAAGCTGATTCCATATTATTCATTAAAAGAAAAGAAAAAGATATTTTATTAGTTCAAATATATGTAGATGCTATTATATTTGGTGCTTCTAATGAATCTATGTGTAGAAAGTTTTCAGAAATTATGCAGGAAGAATTCGAAATGAGTTTGATGGGTAAACTCAAGTTTTTCTTGGGTTTATAAATCACTCAACTCGAATTAGGAACCTTTGTGTGTCAATCAAAATACACAAAGGAGATGCTGAAAAAATTTGAAATGACGAAAAGTAAAGGGAAGAACACTCCTATGAGTGTCACAACTTCCTTAGACTTGGACGAATCAGGTACGCCCATAGATCAAAAGCTCTATCGTAGCATGATGAGAACCTCATCATGAGCCATAAACTAGCACCATTTAACCCTGATTTGCAAGAAAAAAGCTCCTACATAACTCAAAGAAAGGCTTAACTCAGAGAATTCTGAGTTTAAGGAGAAAACAAGTCATAAGGGGTTAAAATGCAATTTCACCAATCCAATCTGAAAACAGGGTAACTCAAGGTCCAAACATAGGTCAAAACAACCTAATAAGAAGAAAAGTGGGATGAAATGACTCAACAAAGGCTACAGCAACTCCAAAGAATTAAATGACATCCTATAACCCTAAAAATAAATCCACTTAAATACACGAGGTTCGAGGTAAATTAAAAATAGAATAAACCCTCTAAAATTCATAGAAAAATAATCTCTACGGTTTAGAACCTTCAATTTGGCCTTAAGAACCCATTTTGACCTACATTGAGAACCATGCCCAATTAACAACTTAATTTGGGTTTTTGCGTAAATTGATCGGTCAAACAAGGTTTAATCTAGAAATTAAATTCACCATCAGAATCCTTAGGTCCTAATTAGTCATGTATAAAAACTTGAGCCTAAGAAGAAACCTTCTTGACCAACTTTACACTTTGGTCCTCATACATTTACTTTCTGGCCCTCAACTTTTGAATCCTCACATTTTGGCTCCTAACTCTCCTTCGTTCTTTGCATTTTGGTCCCTCCTGCAAAACCTGAGCAGCACCATGCTCCGGCGACCTTGCGCGGAGCATGGTGCCGCGCAGGGTAAGGGAGGGAGCCTGCCAAGTCAAATGGGGGTGCCCTGCGTCGTCAGCCATCGCAGGAGCACCCCCCTGAGTGCTGCGACTGCCCATACCACCCGTGCGAACGCACGGACGGTATGGGTCTCCTTCCTCCGGCGTCCTCCGGCGAGGGAGACACATCGTCTCCCTCCGCCCTCCTCTCTGATTCTGCCCCTATAAATACCCCCGTCGCTCCGCCGTTCTTCGGAGCTCGGATCTGACGGAGATACCCCCTCACTTCCTCTCTTCCCACTCCGACAGACACCCCCTTGCTCCGGCGGCTTCTCCTCCTCCTCCTCGTCGCCCTGCCGCACTACCAGCAGCAGGGTTACCTTCCCTCGATCTTTCCGCGCCACGTCGCACCAGCTGGCACCTCTCCGGCCCTCTCCTCGCCGCCGCCCCTTCCTCTGGGCAATTTCTTCTCCGGTGACATTCGATACGACTGTCACCTGCGCCAACCCCTCCTCGTCCCGCTAAGTAGGTATAACTTCTCCTTTTCCTCCCCTCTTCCTTTTCCTCACTTTAAACCTTTACTGTCGCCCTCGAGTCCGATCCTGACCACCGTCACCCCCTTCGTCTCCGGCTACCCTCCGGCGAGACGCCCCCATCACTCCACCACCCCACACGGCTTGCCGACCTTCACAGAACCTCCGCCTCCTCACCCTGATCAACCTCCGCCCTTCCAGTTCCCGCCACTCGCCCTCTGCAGACCCCCCGAACAAACCCATTTCCCGCACTGCAGTTTGACCTAGGGCGGCCCTCATGCTCCGCCCCGCCGCCTGCTAGACCCCCCACCACCTTCGCCGTGCCACGGCGAAGGTTCTCCGCGTATCTGATTAAGCCGAGAGGCCATTCCTCTGTGGACAGGTATCTCGACCACCGTCGCCATTGCTGCGCTGAAGAAGCACCTTCAACCTGCAGCTCCAGGTGCGCTTCGCCCAGGTCCGACTCCCAGGCTGTGCGGGGCATCTCCGTGAAGAGTCCCAGGCTCGCAGCTGGGGCGAAGGCCTCACGTGAAGCTGTGATTGCCAGCTGCCTCCTCCGCTGCAGACGCTCAATTGGGGTGGGACATTTAGTCCCACCTCGGAAACGTTGAGAGGCACGCGGGCACTTAAAGGCAAAAGGTGCCTTAAGTTGTACGCCTCCTGATCACGGGGTGAGGTCCCTCTCACCCGCCCGACTACCCGGCCTCGTCCGCGCTCACGCCCCGCGGACCTGGCCCGACCCGATTAGCCCGACCTGCACTCCTCGCCCACCACCGCACGTCGGTGGGCCTGGACCCGGGCGCGACCCGCGTACCCGATTAACCGGTTGCTCTGGGAGAGCTTTCCTAAGAGTGAATTCTGAGAGAGAGAGACGTGGGGGGAGGGTAGAGTAGGTTTTGCCCTGACTTAAACCGTGAGTGTGCAGGCACAGGTGAAGAAGGAGAAGGAGACACACTGTAGCAGCAGCAATTTAAGTCGTCTGATTGAAAAATCAGACGACGTCCTGAAGACAAAGAGAAGAAGAAGAAAAGAAGGACAGAACCGCAACCAGGAAGAAAAAAAAAGAAGAGGAAAGCAGCGAGCACTTAGCAGCTGCAGAACAGGAAGAGAAGACAAGAAGCAGAGAAGCAAGAAGAAAAGAACACGAGGACAAAGAAGAAAAAGAAGATCTGAAGAACAAGAAGGAAGACCAAGAAGAAAAAGAAAGAGAAGAGAAGAAAGCACAGGTGAAGAACAACCAAAAAGACAAGAAGAAGAAAGAAGAGAAGAAGAAGAAGCAAAATTTTCCCCTCTCTCTCTCTATTTTTGTAATAGAAACTTTGTACCTCTTAGAATACAACTTGCTCCCTGAGTTCGACCTCGGGAACTCTTTTATTTTCCGAGTAAAAAATATATCTGTAATAATGGCAATAACTAGCTGTACTACAACGCTATTTCTATAACAAAAGCTAGTCACAACGCCGTTATCATAGCATGATTGGATCTTTACTTTATTTAACTTCCAGTAGACCTGACATTTTGTTTAGTACCTGCTTATGCGCTAGGTTTCAATCAAATCCTAAACAATCACACTTAAATACTGTAAAATGAATATTTAGATATCTAGTTGACACATCTGATTATGGCTTATTCTACCCTAGGAGTCCACAATTCAACTTAGTTACATATAGCGATGCGGACTACGCAGGTAGCCGCATCGATAGGAAGAGTACTAGTGGGACGTGCCAATTCTTGGGTGAATTGCTAGTCTCTTGGTTCTCAAAGAAACAATCTAGTGTAGCCCTATCAACTACGGAAGCTGAATACATAGCCGTCGCTCTAGCATGTTCCCAAGTGCTTTGGATGAAAAATACTTTACAGGATTTTAACTTGATATTTAATAAGATAAAAATATTATGTGATAATACTAGTGCTATCAACCTCTCGAAAAATCTCGTACATCACTCATGTACAAAGCATATTGATGTTAGACATCACTTTTTGAGAGATAATGTACTTAAGGGAGAAATCGAGGTTGAATTTATTTGTACTGAATTGCAATTGGCTAATATTTTTACTAAACCTTTGAATTATGATCGTTTTAATTATATACATATGAAACTAGGCATATGTAAGCTGAGTGATATTTGAAGAATTTAGTGACTTAATGGAACTTCTTTTGTCATAAACATAGATGGAGCCTTGACTTTACCAAGTTAAGAGCCTTTGTACTCAGTTCAAACATCAAAATGCACATTCTGTGCAATATCAGACGTCTTATACTTAAAAATTCGTCGTTTGAAGATCTGGGACAAACGACAATTTTATATCTCAAAAGAGCTGATAAAAGAGCTATTTCAGACGTCCGTCATCATTCACAAACGTCTGGGCCGTCATCCAGATGTGTTGACAGACGTTTATCTGTGAGTCAGAACAAGTATTATGAGTCAGACGTCTGATGATATGGTTAGACGTCGTATAGATCGTCTGACTTTGAAATTAGACGACCTTGTAACTTTAGAGTGAAATCCAAGAAGGTATGCCTGCAGAAATCAGACGTGTAATTTTAGATTTAGATGTCTAGTTGGACGTCTGATACAGAGATCAGACAACAACCTAGAGAATAAACCATTTTCCAGGGTGGAATGCCTGCAGAAATCAAACGTCTAATTTGGAAATTAGTCATCTGATATATCGTTTGATGGTTAAAACAGACGACGCCATCAAAAGGGTTAAAATCCTAAAAGTCCAATCTCGACGTTTGACAACCTCTCCAGACATCTAATCTGGCAAAAATCTACAGTTCGCATCTATTCTCTGGATGGTTTGGAATGCAAATCTCCCCAACTTCAGGGGGAGACTTGCTCCAAGACCTTGGGATATAACATCCCCATCGCAAGGTCCCACTCCCCTTTCTCAAATCCCTAAAGCTCTCCCTCCCACCCAACGACCCACAGCTGCAGTTGGCGACCCTTCTCTCGCCGCCAGACGACTGTCATGCCTCGACGACTGGTGGAGCTGCTGCTCCCCTGTGCACGTGCTCCTCGCTCCTCGACCGCGCATCTGGAGGCCCCCCTCCCGTGGGTATACTTTCTCAACTCTTAGGGCATCTCCACGGCTTTTTGCCCATGATTACCTTTGCCCTAGCCGCATCTTGTTTTCCTTCTTGATCCACTCGGCCTACTTGCATATTTCATGCCCTTGTTTGCCCTAGAGCCTCAAACCCTAGATCTAACCCTCATTTCTCTTGGAGCATAAAAGTTGTATGCTTTGAGCAAGGGTATTACCTCATGAGATTTAAGCCGACATTTTAGTGGCTTGAATTCAAAGGTATATTGCCACAACTTCATGGCAGGTTGTATTGCCTTAAGGCATACTGCCACACGTTTTTATCAATGATGATTGCATATATATTGGTTGAATCTGAGTGGCTTATTGGCATTATTACTTGAATGTTGTTTGTATGAATGTTTTTGTAGGTGTTCTGTCCTCAAAACACCAACCTTTCCTTCCAAAACCTAACCACCCATTCCACCAAATATGCCTCCCCGTCGGAAGCAAGCCGAGGGCTCTTCCACCACCTCCTCCACCTATTTGGCAAACCAATTGCGGAGCAACATCGCTAAGCAGCGATTTCGTCGCTTCGCAAATGCCGAAGTTAAATGCCCTCGGTTTATTGTTTGGAATGATTTTACTCATTTAAACCTTCGGGAACACTTCGAAACTTTCCATCTCTTCCAATATTTTGACCGACAGTTCCACTCTGTGTTGGAACTATTGACGTGTTCCCTGATCTTGTCCACCTCTTTTACGCCAACATCGTTGAGGACTACAGAAACGATGAACTTGAACTCCATACCCGCTTATTTGGGTGAGAAATCCATATCACATCTGAATCTATTTCCGACCTCCTAGCCATCCCCAATGTGGGAAATGACTTCAATGACATTCTGAGGCAATAGGACTCAGAAGTCATAAATCAAGAATTAATCCTCTCTGAAAAATATGTTGAAAATCTTGGCACCCTACCTTACAAAAACCTCAAACCCCTTCCATGCTTACTCTCTCGCATTTTTGGGTGGGACCTCCTAAACAAATCGAGAGGTTTTGATTACATCTCGCGCCAACATAAGGCGCTCCTTTTTGCCGCAGTATGTCATATTCCCTTCAATTATTGTAGCCTCATTGTTCGCGTTATGAATGAGGACCATGGGGCATCACTTCCATTTGGGTCCATTCTATCCAAAAAATTTTCAACCCATCGGATTTCCATAACTGACCAGGCTGTTGACAAGAAAATTGAGCCCTGCAATCGGGCCACAGCCGTCAAGATGCATATACTTAGGGAGCATCTTGAGCCAGCCGACAAGCCCATTGAAGAAGAGCCCCTTCCACCCTTTCCGGATTTCCATGAAGCACGGCCCCTTCAAATAGAAGCTCCCCACTCAAGCTTTCAAGAAGCATGTGATCCGGCCACATATTCCCTCTCCTCTGGTATCTCCCTCCTGCTGCGATGAACCGGCGAAATGTACACCTACATGGGAAGCATGAGCCGCGACATTGACGAACTTCGATCAAACGTTCAAAATTTGCAGATGGGACACGGACCTGCTCGTCGCCGCCGCCGCCATGATCAAGAAGAATAGTTTAGTTCTTCTATTTTTCTTTCTTTTTTTCTTTCTTCCAAGTTTGTATTAAGAGGCCTCGACTCCATACTTAAATATTTTTTTTGGAAACAATAGCTAGTCCATGCTTAAATGTTTCTATCTTCCATATTCGTAGTTAATTTTCTTTAATGCTTTGTCATCTTTTATTAAGCATGCAATTTTATTAATGCTTTCCACTTTGTAGATGTCACTCTTGTAGTTTGGGTTTCAACTCCCTTTTAGTACCCTTCATGATGATATTCAAAAAGGGGGAGAAGAACGTAGGTAAGAACCTAGGGAATAACATAAAAATAAAAACTTCTCAAATAGATATAGACTACTAAGTACAACTTTTAGGGGGAGAAAATAAGAACCTACAGCTATATTTTGAAAATCATCAAAAAGGGGGAGATTGTTAGCTCACCTACTGATATATAATAATTTGATGATTTCACAAAATGAAGAAAATGAAATAAAAAATAAGCGTAGCATATTGTTTCTCTCTGTAATAACATAATTGCAGGTTTCATAAAGTTTTCCAAGACGGGAGATTAAAAGCGTGAAGACTAAGTAGCATAAGTATTAGGTCATAGGTTTTTCATGTAAACTTTCAAAGGTTGTAATTTTCACTTTATTTGAGCCTAGAGACGTTGTAAAGAGCCCCCAAACATAACCTATAAATAGCTAACTTAGGCTCTCTACACTTAGGATAAATTAGAAACAAAAACCTAACACTAAGACTCTTATCAGACGTCCATAACAATTGTCAAACGTCTAATTTTCAACTTTAAGACGTCTGACAAGTGTCTCAGACGTGTAACTACCTGTAGTTCTACCTTTAGTTTCTATCTTCATAAATATCAATCGAAGCAGTCTTCTATCAGACGTCCATAACCTCATCCAGACGTCCGATACTTTCCCTGGACGCCCTCAAAATAACCATTAGACTAAGCACCTATCTTCATTCTACAGATAACGGGCAAAAATGTATTTTCAGACATCTGGACATGCTTCTAGACGTCTACCTTTGGACCGTTGCCCAGGTGTTTCTGTACGTATCTCATTACGAACATAAGATCTTTTGTCAGATATCGTAGCCAAGTCTTTTTAGGTTTCCAGACGTCCATACTGACGTCTGATTCTTCAGATCTAGAACCCTGTTTGGATCTAATTAAAACATGAACGAATCCTCACATTATTAGACGTCCAATAACTTTGTCAGACGTTTTATGTGAATATATCAGACGTCCTTCTTTCGATCCAATGAAGTCAGTTTAGGCTGGCCTATAGTATTAGACGACCAAAATTATAATCAGACGTCTAACCCTAAAATTAGACGTCTGATATTACTGTCAGACTCATCATTACCCTGATTTATGGTGGATTTCGTCCCAATCTCTTGGGATTTGTCTTCAACGGCTAGGAGATCTCTTCCAAGTGTTCTTGAAGGCTCCAAACTTGCCTATAAATAGACTACAACCCCTCATAGGCACAACACACCTCTTGAGATTGAATTCCCTTAGAAAAATTACTTACTACTCTAAGCTTCATCTTACCCTTGTGGTGTGCCAACACTCTGATCAAAGGGCAAATCCATACTTCCGGCTCACTCCGTTCTGCAAATCCTCAGGGAGTTCTTTTTATGCTTAATAGATAAGAAAGTAATCAAAGTATTGGAGTGCTCTATAGGTGCTATTTTAATTCCTACTTTTGTACTTTGGGTATCCAGTCTGTCGAGTCCCCGTCTCTTCATTATGAAGGGAGAAACCTCTGTCTAGGGATCGGAGGTGGGATATGTAATTGAGGTACACTATCCTCGTTTAAGTAGTGTGGTTAGAAGATTGATCACCTTGTGATCGAAAATCCTAAGTCAAGAGATTGGCTTAGGTGGTGGTTTTCACCCATCTTAGGTTTCCACCAAGAAATCTGGTGCCACCTTTTGTGATTGAATTTTTTTTGTATTATATTATAATATAATTTCACTATTCACCCCCTTCTAGTACAATTTCAGCAGGTACGCCTAAAGTATAGCACGGAACAGCACAGGCCTTGCCCTCTCAGGAAAGGTCGCCTTGACCCACTTTACAAAATGGTCCTCAATAATTACTTTTTGGTCCTTAGCTTTTTGGACCCTTGCAGAAACCCCCCTATCTTTCTCATCTCTTTCTGCAGACAGGTCCTTCTACCCTCGCACTGCGCAGGCCATACCTCCGGCGACTTTGCGCGGAAGATGGCGTTGCACAGACCTAGGGAGTCGACCCCAGACTTGAAAGAAGGATCCCCTACTAGGAGGGGGTGACGTAATATATTGCGGAATATAATATAAATAATCTTACAAAAAATTCAATCACACAATGTGCACAAATATTTTTAGGTGGAAACCCAAACCGGGTAAAAACCACCACCTAACCCTCTCGAGTTAGTATTTTCTGATCAACCAAGTTGATCAAATCCACTAAACGAATCACTTTAAATGAGGGTGATTCAACCTCAATTACAACCACACTACAAGTGCGAGGGTAGCGTTCCTCAACTCCTTCTCTTCACGAGAAGGATTTTGTCCCTCGAAGGAGACAGGAATTCGCAAAGCGAATACCCAACCAAATAACAAAGATAAAATAACAAATAATCCTATAGAGCTAACAAAGTAATTTTAAACCTAGCTTCTATAGGAATTAAGAAACTCCCCTTTGCAATGAGTGCGTCAAGTCGATGACGCGGGCGCGTGAGCCACGCGATGGCGCAACGTCGCTCTTCGTGAACTACGGCGGGAGAGCGGGTGCACAGAGGGAATTTAGCTCTCTGGATGATGGAACTTAAGCTTGGAGAGCAAGAGCTTTTCTTGGACATAAAAGAGTAGAAAGTATGTTGCTTAGGTGTATGTTGGTGTGCAAAGGCTCCCCTCTATTTATAGAGGCCTTAAAAAGGCTTTGGAAGGCTTAGGAAAGCTTCCATAGGCGTTGGGTGCAAAGCCCAAGAAAATCAGGCCGAAATTAGGGACAATGATTGCATTGACAGGGTAATCAGACGTCTAATTCTGGCATTAGACGTCTGGAAGACCACTTTAAGATGTCTGAAAATAAGGTCAGACGTCTGATTTTGGGCGGGTCTCTTCCTGACTTGAATCAGATCTAAATAGGGTTCTAGTGCAAGTCCATCAGACGACATACAGGACATCTGGCACTATGTCTGGACGTCTGGAAACCTACTTTTTCAGAGATTTTTGGGTCAGTCGAGGCAAAACAGTCAATTATCAGATGTCTGGAAAGGCTTAAGGACGTCTGATAAGGCTCTAACGGTCATATCCTTCAGTGTATGCTAAGACAGCCAACGGTCCATTAATTGGACGTCTGGCAAAGTCATCAGACATCTCCTAAGACGTCTGGTCTAAGGTCTGGATGTTTGATTTCATCAGACAGAACTAACTAAGTCCAGCCTACATGTTATCAGACGTTTGAATCAACAGTCAGACGTCTTAAAATACATTATCAGATGTCTGATTTGGGAATTAGACGTCTGGAAATTCTGTTTGAACCCTATATTGGTTTTCTAAGTTTTCTACAGAAAACCTAAGTATCCTAGGGTTGTGCGGGTATTCCTAGGACTACTATTATGGTACTTTGAGGCTTTTTAACATAATGTTCTAAGGAAATAAAGAGCAATAAAATAACGACAAAAGTACATGAAAGGAATAAAATGGAATTCTATCCTATTCTTCTTATCCTTCCATCTTCAATCTATCGCTCCTCGCGAATCTCCTCTGTTCTCCATCAAGCTCCTCCAATCCGTCCTGGATGTGAGCTCGAATTCCGTCTAATCACGTCTTCATTTGCAATTGACCTGAAATCTAAGACACCAAGTGCAAATGTTAAATAACACGTGTTTTGTTATCATCAAAACAAATGATCGTGGTGCTCTAGCACCAACAACCTCCGGCTACTTTGCGCGGAGGATGGCGTTGCACAGACCTGGGGAGCCAGCCCCAAACTTGAAAGGAGGATCCCCTATGTTGTCCTCATCCGCATGGATCGATTCTCATGCCCTGCTGGCCACCATACCTCTCGTGCGAATGCTCGAGTGGTATGGGTCTTTCTCCAGCCATGCCTCCGACGAGGAGCCCACGCCGCCTCCTCACATTTCCCTCCCAGCCAGCACCTATTTAAGGAGCGACAGCCCCTGCCGCTTCCTTTAAGCTCAACTTGGCCAGAGATCCACCCCAATTTCATCCTCTTCTCCTCCGATCAAGTAGCCCAGTGAGCTCCGGCGAGCCTCTTAATACGGTCCTTTGTCGCTATGGTAATTACAGTCGTTGTGGTATATGACAAGAACAGTTACCAGTTTAATACAATTTATTACTCAGAATGACAAGTTTCCCGAGGTCGAACTCAGGGAGCAAACTATAATTCTAGAAACCTATAAATTCACAATATAAGGTTTTACAAAAATTAAGAGAGAGAGAGAGAGAGAAAGAGTGATTGGCTTCTTCTCTTTCTTCAGCTGACCCTCTTCTTTCTTCTTTCCTTCTTCTCTGCTTTTGTGGTTCCTCTTTTTTCTTATCTCTGATTTTCTTCTCTTTTTCTTCTTTCTTCTCTTCTTCTTCCTGTCTTCTTCTTTTTCTTTGCTTTCTTCTGCTCTGGCCGCTGACCTTCCATCGTCTGACTCGGTGCTCAGACGGCTTAACTGTGCGTTTGCTACAGTGCGACTCTTCTTCTTTTCCTTCAGCTCCTCTCCTTCCTTTCTTCTTCAGCAGCTGCTCAGTGTGGCTAAGTCTTCAGTCGCTCCTCCTCCTCTCTTCTTCTTCCTTCGCCTACTTCATTCTTTTTCCTTCTTCCCTGTGCGCACACACAATTATCAGTGCAAAACCTACCCCTACCCCTTCCCCGCGTCTCTCTCTCTCTCTGAATCTCTCTTTGGGAAAGCTCTCCCAGAGCCGGGTAATCGGGTTCGGGTTGCGCGCCTGGGACCAGGCCCACCGGCGTGCGGTGGGCGAGGAGTGCTTGGTCGGGTAGTCGGGTTCAACCTAGGCCTGCGGGGCGTGAAGCGTGGGCGATGGCGGGTGCGAGCGCGTGGCGCGCTACATGGGTGAGGGACCTGACCCCTGTGTGTCGTAGGCGAACAGCTAATATCACAAAATCAATTTAAGTGTGGGCGCGAGGCCACACTCTTACGAGGTGGGACTAAAGTCCCACCTTTGCTCCGCGCGCTCGCAGGCGAGAAGGCGCTGGCAATTGGGGCAGCAGCGAAGGCTCGCGACGCCAATTGCAAACCTGGGCGCATTCGCGGAAGCACCCTGCGTTTCCTGGAGCTCACGCCTGGGCTGGAGGAGTCCTGGAGCTGCCTGCGAAGAAGCTTCAGCAGCTCGTCAATGGCGGCGAGGAGGCAGAGATCTGAAATCACAAAGATGGCCTCACGGCCACATCAGACAACGCAAGGGGCCTCGCCGGAGTGTGGCGAAGGCAATGCGAGGGTCGACAAGGCGCAACAGAGCCTGTGTCCGTGTGCCTAGGGCAGACTGCGTGTGCGGAAGTGGGTGTGTTTGGGGGGTGGTCGGGAGGTGAAGGGCGGTGAATGGAGTGGGGGAAACGCTTGAGTGGAGTGAGGGGGAGCTTCTGGGCTTGTCGGCGAGGGGTGAAATGGCCTGTGAAGGTGGAGCGACCTCGCCGGAGATGGCGGCTGGAGGTGAAGTAGATGGGGGTGGTAGTGGCAGTCGAGGAGTCTGAAATGCTAATTGAATGAGGGAAAAGTGAAAGGAGAGTAAGGGGAAGATTCCTACCTACTTAGTCGATGAAGAGGGAGAGGAAGACGTCTGGCTCGTGCCTGCTGGAGCTGGGGACGAAGGTGCCCAGGAGGGGGTTATCGGCGATGAGATCTGAGGGCGCCAGCTGGTTTGGCCTGGCGTGGGAAGACGGGGCAAAGTAGGCTCTGCTGCAGGTATGGCAGCAAAGCGACGAGGAGGAGGAAGAAGGATCGCCGGAAGCTAGGGCACTCTGACCGAAGAGGGGAGAGACGAAATCGAGGGTTTTTCTCCGTCAGAAGTAGCGTGAAGGAGACGGCAGACCCAGCCGCTCCTTATAAAGGCACTGGCGAGGAGAGGGGACCGAGGAGGCGACGTGCCGTGCTCACCGGAGATGGACGGAAATGGACACCCATGCCTTTCGTGCGTTCGCACGAGAGGCATGGTCGGTTGCAGGGGTCATGGGAGGATCTCTGTGACAGAGGATGACGCAGGGAACCTCCCGTTCGTTCCTGAGAACGGGTGCCATGCCCTGCGTGGTGCCATCCTCAGCGCAAGGTCACCGGAGGTATGACGCTGCACAGAAATGGCAAGGAGGACCATTCTGCAAAGAATGATGGAAAGATAGGGGGCCATTTGCAAGGGTTTCAAAAGATAAGGGTTAAAAAGTAATTTAAGAGGACCAATCTGTAAAGTCGGTCAAGATGGTCTTTTCTTAGGCCCAAATTTTTATACCAGACTAATTTGAACCTAAGGATTTTAATGGTGAAATTTGATTTTAGGTTGGACCATATTTGACCGATCAATTTGCATAAAAACCCAAATTAGGTCATAAATTGGGCATGGTTCTCATTTTAGGTCAAAATAGGTTGCAAAGGCCAAATTTAAGGTTCTAAACCCTAGGGAATATTTTTCCATGAATTTTAGAGGGTTTAGTTGATTTTTATCCTACCTCGAACCTCATAAATTAAAGTGAGTTTGTTTTAGGGTTACAGAATGTCATTTAATTCCTAGAAGTTGCTATAGCCCTTTTCAGATCAGAACATCCCACTTCCCTCCTTATTAAGCTCATTTGACCTTCGTTTAGACCTTTAATTACCCTGTTTACGCATTGCATTGGTAAAATTACAGTTTTACCTCTTATGATTTGTCTTATTCTTTAACTCAGAATTCTCTGAGTTAACCCTCTCTTTAGGTTTTGTAGGAGCTTCTTCACACTTATTTAGATTAAATTGTGCTAGTTAGGGTTCATGATAAGGTTCTCATCATACCCTCATGCCTAGCTTTTGCTAGTCCCTTAGCAAAAAATTTTAAGGTTTCAACCCTTGTTCTAGACCATGAAGTTCTTAATGAGTTTAGATAAGTGCTTTTTCTTTCGTAACTTTGATTAGGTCAGAATGCCAACCATAGGCCTAAAAGGTACTCTAGTACCAACCAAGATTCAGATCTGTCTGACCTTAGCCTCAGTCCTTAGTAAAGGTTTTAAAGGCCTATAAAAGCTAACCTAAGGCTTATTAGACTTTGTGGTTAAAGCACCCGTGCTTGAGATAATTTTAGCCCTAGTTCAGTTGGCAGTGCATTTTGTAAGAAAGAGAGGTAGAAGATTTATATGTTTGGAGAGTTTTCTCTCTCCTTTTCTTTTTAATTCTAGCTTAGGATTGCCTTCTCAACATGGTCTGTATCAGATTCCTTCTCCCCATCATCAATCCTCAAGGGTTCCTGGCAATCGATGCTTCGAGATAGCACCGCCCATGGTAACTCCCAGAACCCTGGCTTTTGAGATTTCAAGATAATCCCATCCATGGTGTTCCGTGGCCGAATTCAGACCCTGGCAATTGACACCTCATAATAATGCCATCCATGGAATCTGACCAGTAGAGTGCTTACATGCCCCTAGTAGGATACGTGAATATCTTAAGAGATAAACACCGAGGAGATGATATTTTGTTACGCATCTTCGAGGGGAATTTCCTACCTCTCCGTGCTGGGAACTCATCCAAATTAACTTGTGTTGATCGGTCGCTCCTACTCTAGGTGTCATTTTCAGAATTTTTGCAATGCTTCTGCGTGATTTTGATTTTTATGCTTACTGAACCAGGCTATGTGTGAAGTTAGGGTGCTTAGGTTACTAAGTCCCATAAACCAAAAGTTAGTTAACGAGGCCAAATACTCCATAAGCCTTGAACCTAATACTTAAGCTTTTCATTTTCCTCAACCTCTTGAGGAATGCCTAGATCTTAATGGGTACTAAGAGTCTATCCAAGAATGTCTAAGGTTTGCGTTCTTACTAATCTCACTGTGCACTTTCCTTTTCTTTTCCTGAATGAGGTCTAGAACTTAGGTTAACTCCTTAATTTCTTGCTAATGACTATCTCTTTTCTTTCATTTTGTGCTCCTTCTTTTGATCATTTTGTTCTTTTTCTCCTCCTTTTTTGTAGAGTCCACAAAATTTCTTTCCTCCTCTCTTTTTTTTTTTTTATATGACATTTTTGGCATATGTGAATTTTTTTGTTTAAACCTTTTCTTGTGAGTTTTACACTTTCATGCCCCTCCATGCCTAAGATTTGCAATGTCCTCATTGTAACTTAGGAGGGTTTTTATTTAACTTAGTGCATGTATTAGGACAGATGTTTTGATGAGTGTTCTCACGCTTTTGTGCGGGTTTAAAGCATATCACGTTGTAGTATAACCGACAAAACGTTCAAACAAATATAAATAATTTTATTACTCGAAAACCGGAGTATTCGAGGTCTAACACAAGGAGCAAATGGAATTTACTACTAATCAAAATGTAATTGAACACTCTAATTTACTCAAAATGTCAATTCAAATATGAATGTATGCGCTTAAAAGTAATTAGGACAAAAAAATATGAAATTGGACGTCTGATCTGATGATCAGACATCTTAAAAGTATTTTCCCTTTTTCTTTTGCTTTCTTTCTTCTTCTGCAGTCTCTTTTTCTTCTTCGTCTTCTATCTTGCCTCTCTTTGCTTCTGCTTCTTCTCTTCTTCTTCCTGCGAAGGCTTCTTTCTTTCTTTCTTGCTCTCTTCTCCCTTTCTGCCTTTGCTTCTTTCTTCTCCTTTCTTCTGATCTTTGCAGTCTTCACTTGGACTCTCTTCGTTCTTTGTCTTGCTTCTTCCTTGCTCTTCCTTCTTCTCCTGCGAAGGCTACTTTCCTCTTCCTGCTCTTCTTTGCCTTTCCTGCCTTCTTCTTTGGTCCTTCTGTTCTTCCTGCCTTTCCTTCTTCTTCTTTCTTCTTCTCGCGGCGAAGTCTTTCTTCCTCAACGTTCAGCCTGTGCCTACACAGAGCAAAACCTACCCTTTTCCCTCTACCCGCGTGTCTCTCTCTCTAAGCAGTTCACTCATGGACGCTCTCTCAGAGCCATACGGGTAATCGGGTCGGATTCGCACCCGGGACCAGGTGCACCTGCAGGTGGGTGATGCGCGAGGAGTGCTTAAGGATAGGGTCGGGTCGGATCTCGCCAGATCTGCGAGATGAAACCGCGGACGAGGCGGGTGTGAGGGCAAGTGAGGGACCTCACCTCTGTGCTTTCGGAGGCGTTAAGGCTATATCACAAAAACAACTTATAGCATACCTGCGTCTCGCGATTCCACGATGTGGGACTAAAGGTTCTGCCCTGATTTCGCGCACGCCCGCAGACCTGCGTGCAATCGCCACAGCTGCTGGCTTCGCAACGCCCCTGGCTGGACTCGAGGCACTTTACGACGCTTGCCCGAATACGCAGCACCTGAAGCCTGGAGCTGCGTTGGAGCTTCTTCAAATGTCGCCAATGGTGGCAGGAGCTGAGATCTTGTCAGACACAAAACGAGCCTCTAGGCTCAATTAGACCAGCTAGGGACCTTCGCCGTAGCACGACGAAGGTGGTGAGCCATGCTGCAGGTCGCAGGATGGCCTAGGCGTGCGTGCCTAGGTCAACCTGTGGCCGGATGTGTGGGGTTGTTCGGGGGGCTACTGTGGAGGTGCGGAGTGACAGTGGAGGGGTGGAATGTGTTCCTGGTGGTGAGGCGGAGCTTACGAGATGGTTGGCGAGCTGTGTGGAGGGGCGGAATGGTGGGAGCGGCTCGCCGGAGGTCGGTCGGTGATGTGGAAGATGAGGGTGGTCAGCGTCGATCGAGGGTCGATTAGATGAGATAACAGGGGGAAAAGAGAGAGGGGACTACGGGGAATAGTTCTAACCTAATTGTAAGGACGAAGGAGGACGGAGGGCGGACAGCTGTACCTGCTGTCGCAGAAGAAGATGCTGCCCAGTGGGGGAGAACGGCGGCGACGACGGGGCTGAGGCGGCATGCACGGGTACTGCGCGACGTAGAGGAGAGTCAGGAAGATAACTTTGCCGCTCGTTTTGTGGCAGAGCGAAGAGGGAGGGGAGGGGGGCTCGCCAGAGCTTGCTGGGAACTTTGGCCGGGCAAGAGGAGATGAATTGGAGGTGGAAACTCGGCCAAATCAAGCTGAAGATGAGCGGCCGGAGGTGTGGATTCTTATATAGGCACTGGGACAGTCGTTCAGGGCGTGGAGGGCACGCCATTGCCTCTGATTGCTCACCGGAGTAGGAAAGAGGTTAAGATACCCAAATCCCTCGTGCGTTTGCACGAGAGATTGGGTTCACACCAGAGGTTGTGATTGGCCTTAAATGGAAGGGAATTCCTCAGAGAATCTCCCTTCCATTTTTGAGAGGGAATCTCTAAGGAATCAGAGAGTAATCTCTCTCTAAACCTCACCGGAGCTTGGTTCTGCCCTAACAATGGCGGCAGGACCTGATTGCAAAGGTGGCGAGGAACTTAGGAGGCTCTCTGCAATGATATTCAAAAGATAGGGACCAAATTGTGATTTGGGTGTACTAAATTGCAAAGTAGGTCAAGATGACCTCCCCTTGGGTCCAAATTTTGGTATAAACCTAATTTTGACCTAAGGAATCCAATGGTGAAGTTGGATTTTAGGTTTGACCTCGTCTGACTGGATATTTTACGTAAAAACTCAAATTAGGTCAATTAATGTGCTAAGACCCTAATCTAGTTCAACCTGGGTTCCAAAGGCCAAATTGAATGTTCTAAATCCTATAGGATATTTTTCCATGATTTTTAGAGGGTTTACTTGATTTTTATCCTGACTAGAACCTTGTTAATTTAAGTGGGTCTGTTTTAGGGTTACCAAATGTCATTTAATTCCTAGATTGCACATAAACCCATTTCTGATTGACTCAACCCACTTTTTATCTCATTTAGACCATTTGACCTATGTTTTGCCTCTGAGAAATCCAGTTTATGTACTGCAATGGTAAAATTGCAGTTTTAACCTTTAATTCATGTTTTCTTCTTAGAGCACTTATTCCTTCATTTAGGCCTTCCTCTAGGTTATGTTGGAGCTTTTATCTTCTTTATTGGGTCAAAATGAGCTAGTTACGGCTCATGATGAGGCTCTCATCAATGAGTGAATGGGTCAGGGTGACTGTTACGGACGATTTTTAATCTCATATGCAAGCACCTGAGGTGGAGTCGGCTGTCATAAAGGTTGAACCTTAAGTACGAAAAAGGTGTCAGAAAAGGTTTCGGGTTTTTTCAAAAAGAATGACGGGCTACCTCCCGTTGAGCGTTGAGTTTTACGCCATCGACTGAGCGCAATATGTTCAGGGAAAATGGAGGATAAACGATGATTCAACCAAATCTGTTGAGGTTACATCAATGAACGGTTTGAGTCTCTGACCATTCACGATGAAAGGTTCGGAATCATGGCTGAGCGGACTGATTTCTACGGCTCCATTTCCAAAAACCTGTAGGACAAGGTATGGTCGACCCACTTGGATCGCAGTTTCCCATGGAAGAGTTTGAGTCGGGCATCAAAGAGTAGGACCTTCTGACCAGAATGAAAGATCTTTCTAGATATGTGCTTGTCATGGAAGGCTTTAACCCGCTCTTTGTAGATTCACGAGTTCTCGTACGCATCAAGGCATAATTCATCGATCTCGCTTATCTGAAGCTTTCTGTGGGTTCCAGCTTTAGAAAGATCTAAATTACAGCTCCGTACTGCCCAATAGGCTTTGTGCTCTAGTTCGACGGGAAGGTGACATGCCTTCCCGTACACCAGTCTAAAAGGAGACATGCTTAATTGGGTTTTGTGGGTGGTCCTATAAGCCAACAAAGCTTCCGGAAGTCGGGACGACCAGTCCTTTCTGTCAGGCCGAACAGTGACCTGCAGGATTTTCTTGATCTCCCGATTTAATAGCTTAGCTAAACCATTAGTCTGGGGGTGGTAAGGAGTGGAGATTCGGTGAGACACCCCGTATTTGGTCATCAGTGACCTGAACTAAGCATTCGTAAAATGGGTCCTCCCATCAGAGATGATTACACGAGGAATCCCAAACCGTGAGAAGATATTATGATGAATGAATTTGATAATGATTTTATGATCACAGGTTCGAGTCAGTATGGCTTCGATCCATTTGGACACGTAGTCCACAGCCAGCAGAATGTACTCGAAGCCATCCGAAATAGGAAAGGGGCCCATAAAATCAATCCCCCAAATATCGAAGATTTCACATATGAGAATCGGCTGCAAAGGCATCATGTCACGATGGCTCATGTTGCCTAAAGTTTGGCAACGACTGCATGTCTTGCAGTAATTGTATGCGTCCTTGAATAAAGTGGGCCAATAAAAGCCACACTGGAGGATTTTTGATGCAGTTTTGTACCCAGAAAAGTGGCCACCGCATGCCTGGTCATGGTAGAAGGAGAGAATATCATTGATTCCACCTTCCGGGACACATCGCCGGATGATTTGGTCGGCACCTATGCGAAAGAGGTATGAATCTTCCCAGATGTAGTACTTGGCATCAGAGCGCAATTTGTCTTTCTTGGCCTTCGACCAATCAGACGGGATCTGATGAGATGCCAAGTAGTTTACTATATCAGCAAACCATGGAAGTCTAGTACCAATAGTCAGTAGGTGCTTGATGAGAACCTCATCATAAACCCTAACTAGCACAATCTAACTCAGATATGTGAGAAAAAGCTCCTACATGACCCAAAAAAAGGCTTAACTCAGAGAATTCTGAGTTTAAGAATAAAACAAATCATAAGGGGTAAAACTGTAATTTCACCAATGCAATTTGCAAACAGGGTAATTAAGGGTCCAAACACAGGTCAAACAAGCTTAACAATGAGAGAAGTAGGTTGATCTGATTTGAAAAGGATTATAGCAACTTTTAGGAATTAAATGACATTCTGTAACCCTAAAGCAAACCTACTTCAATTCATGAGGTTCGAGGTAGGATAAAAATCAACTAAACCCTTTAAAATTCATATAAAAATATTCTATAGGGTTTAGAACCTTCAATTTGGCCTTAGAAACCTATTTTGACCTAAAAAGAGAACCATGCCCAATTAATAACTTAATTTGGGTTTTTGCACAAATTGACCGATCAAACATGGTCCAACCTAGAATTAAAATTCACCATTAAAATCCTTAGGTTCAAATTAGTCTTGTATAAAAACTTGAGCCTAAGAAGAGACCTCCTTGACCGACTTTACAATTTGGTCCTCTTTATTTACTTTTTGACCCTTATCTTTTGAACCTTTGCATTTAGGTCCCCAACTTTTCATCATTCTTTGCAGAAAGGTCCTCCCTGCAACTTCTGCGTAGCGCCATACTCCGGTGACCTTGCGCGGAGCATGACACCGCGCAGAGTAGGGTTACCGTCCTCTAGAATAGAAGCGGGGTTCCCTGCGACGTCCTCTGTCGCAGGGACCCGCCCACGATCTCTGCCGACCACCATGCCTTCCGTGCGAACGTGTAGAAGGCATGGGTTGTAATTTCCCTACTTGGAGGGGTGAGATAAGTGTGACGTAAAAAATGTGCAAATGAAATATAAAGCAATCTCACAAAAATCAATCGCACAAGTACACAAGTAATTTTAAGTGGAAACCCAAACCGGGTAAAAACCACCACCTAACCCTCTCGAGTTAGAATTTTCCGATCAACCTAGTTGATCAAATCCACTAAACCGAATCACTTAAAACGAGGGTGATTCAACCTCAATACAACCACGCTACAAGTACGAGGGTAGCGTTCCTCAACCCCTTCTCTCCACGAGAAGGATTTTGTCCCACGAAGGAGACGGGAATTCGCAAAGCGAATACCCAACCAAAAGACAAAGATAAAATAAACAATAGTCCTATAGAGCCAACAAAATAATTAAACCTAGCTTCTATAGGAAATAGGAAACTCCCCTTTGCAAGGAGTGCGTCGACAATGACACGGTGCGTGTGCCACGCGATGGCGTTACGTCGCTCTCGTGAACAACAGCGGGAGAGCGGGTGCGCAAACTGAATTTAGCTCTCAAGATATAGAACTTGAGCTTAGAGAGCCAGAGCTTCTTGGACACAAGAGAGTGGAAGTATGTTGCTTAAGTGTGTCTTGTGTTTTTCTAAGTGTGTATCTTGTGTGTTTTTTTGTTGCAAAGGCTCCCCTCTATTTATAGAGGCCTTAGGAAGGCTTTGGAAGGCTTAAGAAAGGTTCTATAGCCGTTGGGTGCAAAGCCCAAGAGAATCAGGCCGAAATCAGGACAATGATTACATTTGACATGGTTATCAGACGTCTAACTCTGGCATCAGACGTCTGGAAGGCCACTTTAAGACGTCTGATTCCAAGGTCAGACGTCTGATTTTATGCGGGTTTCTCCCTGACTTGAATCAGATCTAAACAGGATTTTTGCGCAAGTCCATCAGACGACATATAGGACGTCTGGCACTATGTCTGGACGTCTGGAAACCTACTTTTACTGTGGGAATTGATTTCCAAACGTTGCAACGGCTAGAAAATCTCTGAGAAGAGATTTTGGGTCAGCCGAGGCAAAACGGTCATTTATCAGACGTCTGGAAAGTCCTATGGACGTCTGATAAGGCTCTAACGGTCATAATCTTGAGTGTTTTCTAAGCCAGCCAACGGTCCACTAATTGGACGTCTGGCAAAGTCATCAGACGTCTCCTAAGACGTCTGGTCTAAGGTCTGGACGTCTGATTTCATCAGACATAACTAACTATGTCCAGCCTAACAGTTATCAGACGTCTGAAACAACAGTCAGACGTCTTAAAATTCTTTATCAGACGTCTGATTTGGGAATTAGACGTCTGGAAGTGCTGTTTGAACCCTATATTGGTTTTCTAAGTATTCTACAGAAAACCTAAGTATCCTAGGGCTGTGCCGGTGTTCCTAGGACTACTGTTAGGGTTCTTTGAGGCTCTTTAACATGAAATATCTAAGGAAATAAAGAGCAACAAAGAAACAAAAAATACAACAAGTACAAAAGAAGAAAATCTATCCTATTCTTTATTTCCTTCCATCTTCAATCTTTCGCTCCATGCGAACCTCCTCTGTTTTCCGTCAAGCTCTTCCAATCCGTCCTGGATGCGAGCTCGAACTCCGTCTAAACACGTCCTCATTTGCAATTGACCTGAAATCTAGGACTCAAATTGCAAATGTTAAATAACACGTGTTTTGTTATCATCAAAACAAATGATCGTGGTGCTCTAGCACCAACATGGGTGTCATCTTTGGCCTTACTCCGACAAGGCTGGCATGACGCCACCTCGCCCCTCTCTCTGCGCCAATCTCTTTATATGGACCGGCAGACCCTGCAGGCTCCTTCAAGCTTCCTTTGACAGAGAACTACCCCCCTCTTCATCCCTTCCTCCTCCGTCAGAGGGCCCGAAGCTTCCGGCGAACTCCTCCTCGTCGCTCTGCTGCCCTACCTGCAGCAAGGTTTCCCCCGCTCTATCGTCCGCACCAGGCTGTACCCGCTGGCGCCCTCCGCCTGCTTCCTCGTTGCCGAAACCCTCCTCCAGGGCGTCTTCGTCTCCAGCTCCGGCAGATACGAGCCGGCTGCTCTGCCCTCCCCCTTCGTCGAGTAATTAGGTAGATAACTTCCTCTCTCCTTCCCTTGTATTTTCCCCCTTTTAAACTGCCCTTTCGACCACCCAACCGCCATCGTCCAGACCACCTTCTCCACCTCCGATCACTCCCTCCGGCGAGACCATCTCACAACCACAGACACTCTCACACCTCGCCGACCAGCCCAGAAGCTCCCTTACAGTCCACTCCACCAATCCCCCCTCTCCATTCACTGCCAAGCGCCACCCGACCACCCCCCGACCAAACCCACCTTTTCGACCATAGTCTGACCTAGGTCAGCCTCTCCACGCACTCCCACACCCCGCCGGCCACCGCACAAGCTTCGCCTCACTCCGGTGAAGCTTCCTACGTATTCTGACTGGGCTGAGAGGCCGTAGCTATGATTTCAGGTTCGTGCCCCTCACCGCCATTGTCGATGAGCTGCAGCAGCTTCACCTGCAGGTGCAGGCACCCTCCAGCCCAGGTGCGAGTCCCAGGTCGCAAGGGCAGGAGTTGCGAAGACACCCAGGCCCGCAGCTGGGGCGAAGGCCTCACGGGCTGCCTCAACTGGCGACAGATTGCTCGCTTGCGGATGCCAATTTGGGAGGTCGGACTTTAGTCCCACCTCGGAAGTGCATGGCCAAGCGCCCGCACTTAAATTGAAAAAGTTCCTATGGCTTATCGCCTTCAAACACAGGGGTCAAGTCCCTCTCCCGCACGCAGTGCGCCACGCGCTCGCTCACCCTCGCCCGCGCTCACGCCCCGCGGGTCTGGGCAGGATCCAATTACCCAAACTGCGCACTCCTCGCCCACCACCGCACGTCGGTGGGCCTGGTCCTGGGCGCGATACCCGCACCCGATTACCCGGCTCTGGGAGAGCAGTCCTAAGAGAGAAATCTGAGAAAGAGAGAGACGCGGGGAAGGGTAGGGGTAGGTTTTGCTCTGACCCTTGTGTGAGCGTGCAGGAAGAAGAAGACGGGAAGGAAAAGAAGGAAGGAAGGAGAGAAACAGAAGAAGAAAAAAAGGAACGCACTGTAGCAAAGCCACAGATAAGTCGTCTGAGCACAGCATCAGACATCGGAATCACCACAGCTGCAGAAGGCAGAGAAGAGAAGAAGAAAGAAGAAGAAGAAGATCACCACAGCTGCCGGCTAAAGAAAGGAAGGAAGAAGAAAGAACAAAGAACAAAGAAAGAGAGAAGAAGAAGAAAGAAGAAGAAGATCACCACAGCTGACGGCTAAAGAAAGGAAGGAAGGAAAAGAAGAAAGAAGAAGGCAAGAAGGAAAAGAAGAAAGAATAAGGTAAGAAGAAAAGAAGAAAAAGAAGGAAGAAGACATTGCCGCCAGAAAAGAAAAGAAAAGAAGAACAAAAGAAGGCAGAAGAAGAAGAAAGCAAGGAAGAAGAAAGAACAAAGAACAAAGAAAGAAAGAAGAAGAAGAGAAGAAGAGAAACGGCCAAGGAAGAAGAAGAAGAAAAGAGAAAGAGAAGAAGAAGAAGCCAAGATCTCTCTCTCTCTCTCTCTCTCTCTCTCTCTCCCTCTCTTTTATTTTTGTAACACAATAGAGATCTTATTTAGTCTTCTAGAAACATAGTTGCACCCTGAGTTCGACCTTGGGAAAACCTTATTCCAAGTAAAAAATTTGTAATAGCAATCTGGTAACTGTTTTGTCTTATACTATAACGACTGTACTTAAACTATAATAACGTAAAAATGAAACACAGAACAGCTCTAGCCTTACCAGCGTTACCAGTGCTCATCAGGGAAATGCTCCGTGATGGGTCCAAAAGGGTTGATGATCTCAGGAGGAAGGCGAGACAAATGGTCAGCTACCACATTTTGTCTTCCCGCCTTGTTGCGAATCTCAAGGCGAATTCTTGCAACAGCAAGATCCATCGGATTAGTCGGGGCTTCGTGTCCTTCTTGGCAAGGAGATGCCTCACAGCCGTGTGATCTGAGTAGATGATGACGTGGGAACCCAGGAGATAGGATCGAAATTTTTCGAGGGCAAATACTACGGTTAGCAGCTCTTTCTCCGTAACTGTATAGTTATGCTGAACCTCGTCAAGTGTCTTGCTAGCGTAGTAGATGACCACGAGTTTCCCGTCAACTTTCTGCCCCAGAACAGCTCCTACAGCGAAATCAGATGCATCGCACATGATCTCAAAGGGTTGAGACCAATCAGGGGATTGTAGGATCGGGGCCTGGGTGCCTCAGTCACGAAGGTTCTCAAAGGCTTGAGTGCATTCCTTGGAGATCTCAAAGGGTAAATCCTTAGAAAGAAGAGTAGTCAGGGGGCGCGCGATTTTCGGAAAATCAGGAATGAAACAATAGTAAAAATCGACGTGCCCTAGAAAAGAACAGATGTCCCTGATCGAGCTAGGCATAGGAAGCCGGGAAATTAGATCAACCTTGGCTCGATCCACTTGGATGCCTTTTTTAGAAATTAGATGTCCTAGGACGATCCCCTCAAGCACCATAAAGTGGCTCTTTTCCCAGGAAAGAACCAAATTAACATCGATGCAACGCCTAAGTATATGAACCAAGTGCTAGAGGCAATCATCAAATGATGTCCCGAAAACTGAGAAGTCATCCATGAAGACTTCCAGATAATCACCTACCATATCAGAGAATATGTCAAGCATGCACCGCTGAAAAGTTGCGGGTGTATTGCAGAGACCAAAAGGCATCCTTCGAAATGCGTACGTCCCGAAGGGGCAGGTGAACGTGGTCTTCTCTTGGTCCTCAGGATAAATAGCTACTTGGTTATAATCGGAGTACCCGTCAAGAAAGCAGAAGAATTGATTTCCTGTTAATTTCTCGAGAATCTGATCAATGAATGGTAGTGGGAAATGATCCTTCTTCGTGGAGCAATTGAGTCTTCGGTAATCTATGCAGACTCTCCACGATTTGGCTATTCAGGTAGGTATGATTTCTCCGATTTTAGTCGTAATGGTGGTGAGCCCTGCCTTTTTAGGCACGACCTGAATTGGGCTCACCCAATGACTGTCGGAGATCGGGTAGATGATCCCTGCATCTAACCACTTAATGATCTCCTTTTTCACGACCTCCTGCAAATTGGGATTCAAACGTCTCTGCATCTCACGGGAAGGTCGTGCGCCCTGTTTAGAATAAATACGGTGTGTGCAATAAGAGGGACTTATTCCAGTCAAGTCATCGAGAGTCCAACCAATGGCTCCGCGATGTTGCTGGAGAACAACAATCAGACGAGATTCTCGATCAGGAGTGAGCTTGGAATTTATAATCACAGGAAAAGTCTGATTAGAACCCAAAAAGATGTATTTCAAATGATCGGGAAGGGGTTGTAGTTTAAGGATGGGGTTATCAGCAGCAACGGGTGGTTCAGGGTAAGTGTGAGGTTCAAGGATAGGAGTTATGGGTTCGTCTAAATCAGGGTCTGTCTCCTCTAATTGCGGTTCAAGATCTTTCTGTGGTTGATGAGGCATAATCAGGTTATTCTAAAATTGTGTTTCATCAACCAAAGCTCTAATATCACAGATTTGTTCAATGACACCACAATTGATTCCTTGTTGGGCCTTAAAGATATCAATTTTGAGGGTTTGATTCCCAAATTTCAGCTCTATCTAGCCCTCCTCACAACTAATGTTGGCCCTAGCAATGTCCAGGAAAGGTCTCCCTAGAATGATCTGTGTATCCCTAGGGTTTTCAGGTGCGTCCATGTCTAAGACTATGAAGTCTAGGGAAATAGAAATCCCGCACTCTTACAATAACATCCTCAAGAATCCCTTTAGGTGACTTTATAGATCGATCTGCTAACTGGAGTGTCACCTCAGTTGGTTTTAGCTCAGATTCTTCTAGGTGGTTAAGTAAGGATGTGGGTATCAAATTTATGGAAGCACCCAAGTCTAGCAATGCTCTGTCGAACTGGGTTTCACCTATTTTGCATGAAATCAGGGGAGTACCTGAGTCTTTTGCCTTGGGTGGGAGTCTGCTTAAGATTACAGAGCTGGCTTGCCCTGACAGTACAATTGGACTCCCACTCTTGGTTCGCGGCTTACGCTGAGGTGTACATACATTCTTCAAGAATCGTGCGTAAGCCGGTACGTGGCGAATCGCATCCATCAAGGGGATGTTTATTTGGACCTGCTCAAAGAGCTTGACCAGGTCCTCCTCAGGAGCCACGGGTTTGGTTGTCTTCTTTCCCTTAGTCAAGGCCTCGGGAAATGGAACCTTGCTTGGTTCTTCTAGGATAGGTCCAGGTCTTTGATCGGGGACAGGGATAGGAATGTCCTGGATTACTGTCCTAGGTTTTGGGTCACTACCAGGCTTGGAGTGGTCTAGATAAGGTAGATCTTAGGTCTCCTTACCACTGTGGGTGGTCATAGAATTCAGTCCTGCCTGGTTCTGGTTAGGGTTTGATAGGATGGGTTGCTGCTGATAACTCGCATAAGAAGTTGAAGCCTCCATCCCGTCAGGTGAAGGAACAGAGAGGGCCTGATAAATCATGTGTGCTTGGCCCAGGTTTGGGTTCATAATGCACCGCTGGGTCGGCACGTTATTAGGGTTAGGAAGAGGTTGAGAAGGAAGTGTGCCTGGTTGGCGAGAATTTGCCAATTGGGCCAGTTGGTTTCGAACCTCTGTGATTTCGTCCTTGTGTTACTTTTGAATAGCCGCATTCGTTCTCTGAATGTCAGCCAGAGTCTGAAGGATGAGGGACATTTGGTCTTGGTTTGGCCCTGATGGATAAGTAGGGTTGGGCCGAGGCTGAGGCGACTGGTAAGGACGAGGTGGTTGTGAACGAGGTTGAAAGGGTGGTCTTTGAGTTTGGGAATTTCCCGCCCACTAGAAGTTGGGATGGTTTCGCCATCCAGGATTGTAGGTATTGGGAAATGGGTCATTTTGGATGGCGTTGAGGTCCTCGCAGGTCTAACGAACCTCCGAAGAGTCAGAGAATGGGGGAGTGGAATTCCCCTGGCTAGTATAGAAAGGGTCGGAGGGTCCTCCGATCCGAGAATCAGATGGGGGTGGATACGGATCCATCCCAGGAGAAGGTCGGTGGAGAATGTTTTGCACAGTCTCCCGTGTGGAAGGAGGCTGTGCAAAGGAATTATGTGCAGAGGTGGCTCGCTGCAAGTGCTGAGTCAGCTCATCCACCTTCTTCTCGATAATAGAGACCTTATCCAATCGACTGGCCATCAATTCCAGGTCGACTGATACGAACAGGCCCTGCGTCTCGTGTGCTCCCCTAAGGTTCGTCGATGCGCGGGTATTCGTCCTATCAAATAATCCCATGGAGTCATTATTGATGGAGTTCTCGCACATATTTTCGAGAATCTCTCACACGGTGTCCTCATGCTGACCCATGATATTTCCTCTGCAAGTTGCATTGACGAAAAGCCTAATATCTTCACGGAGTCCCTGGTAAAATGACTGGACTTGTTCCCATTTAGAAACTCCGTGATGGGGGCACTTCCTCATGAGATCCTGAAAGCAATCCCATGCCTCATGGAGAGGTTCTCCTGTTTGTTGCGTGAAGTGGGTAATCTGATGGCGCAAGGCATTGGTCCGACCAACGAGAAAGAACTTCTTCAAGAACTCGGACTGAAGTTCTTCCCAATTGTTGATCAGCCGAGTCTGTGTTTGGTACCAATGGGCGGCCTTGTCCATAAGGGAGAAGGAGAATATCTTCATGAGGAGAATATCCCGATTTTGTGCATCTGACCCAAAATTCTAGGCCAGATGCTTTAGCTGTTTAATGTGCTGGAAGGGATTTTCATAATTAAGGCCATGAAATTTAGGTATGGCATGAATCATGTTGGGCTTTAGTTCAGAATCAGGTCCTCCAGTCGGGATTCTGACTCAAGGCTCAATAGCCACCACAGCAGGATTATAATGATCTCGCATCATGGGACGCTGCGGTGGGTGTTACGAACACAGCTTCAAGACGTCTTTTAAGACGTATGGGAGGTGGCCCAGACGTCTGACCAGACGTCTAGAACCCCTTCCAGACGTCTGGGATTTAATTTCTACGGCACGATGGATTTCGTCTGCGCACCTGCGCGCGCAGACCTGCAGATGCCTCTTTTCCCCTCTCTCCTCCGCAGGAGCAGGCGTTGACCCCCCTCTCTCTCTCTCTCCCCGCGCAGCTTTAAAAAGGGCCCTCGCCCTCTCCCTCACTCTCATCTCCTCCGTTTCCTTCTTCTCCTTCCAGCCGGTGCGAGAGTGAGCGAGCGGCGGCAGCGGCAGTCGTGGCGGGTATGCGGGAGGAGGTGTTACACGAGGGAGGAGACGCTCGGCCGTGAGGGCTCGAGCTTGTCGGGGCAGTTGGAGCCGGCCTGCGGGAGAGCAGCGGGCGCGGAGTGACGCGGGAGGGCTGCTGCAACTCGAGCAGCAGGCGGACGAGGCGCGGCACGGCCGTGCGTCACGGGTGGAGAGCGCGTCGAGCTCTGATTCTGGAAATTTTTCCAAAATCAGACGTCTGGGCTTCCAATCAGACGACGGTGAAGACGTCTGGAGGACTGTCCAGACGTCTGGAAAGTAAGTTATTTTCGTCCTTCGTCCTTTTCTGCGACCCGTTGTACTGAGAACGACGAGTGGTACGTGCAGGCTCCGAGATTCGCATCCAACACGAATCAGACTTCTGGCCGCAGTGCCAGCCGACTGGAAGGACTTCCAGACGTCCGGGGTGACCATCGGACGTCTGGGAACTAGGCCAGACGCCCCCGTAGGCTTCTGGACGTCTGAGAGACTACGCAGAACAAAGGTACCATCTGACCCACTTTTTAAGCCGTCTGGAAGAGGTTCCAGACGTCTGATTTTGGACTGTTTCGTCGTTTTCGACCCGTTTAGGGCCCGGTCGGAGTCCGTTTTCCTCGTTTCAAGTTGCGTTCTTTTCGGAATAAAATCCTCTACCCGTCTACAGTAATTATATACTGTTCTGAGGAACTCCTTGTGTTTGATCCTTGTGTTAGGACCCCGTTCCATTGCAGTCTCGGGGGTTGCGGAGGCGCGCGGGATTTCCGACCACGCCCCCAGTACTTCCGTTGTAGCTGGTAGAGTGGCTTTAGAAATTATTAACATAATTTGTTACAATTATGTAACAATTAATAGAACCTAGGGCATTGCATGAATCCTAGGAATGAGAAACCAGATTGAATGATAGATCCTAGGGTATTGCATGAATCCTAGGGCTGGAAAACTAGATTGAATGATAGATCCTAGGGTACGGCAAGAATCCTAGGACTGGAAAACTAGTGAAATGAATATAGATATTGCAGTCTTGAAAACTGTGGAAAGGAAATAATAGCTGCATGTAAATTGATTTTAACAGCTGCCTGTTATGAATAAATGAACATGATTGAGAATATGGGTTGTATGAACGTGAAACCGAAAACGGGGAAACCTGAATGTGCTGAGTTAAAAGAGCTGGAACCCTACGGGGAATTAGGAGTAGAACTCCTGGAAAGAGAATGAAATGGAAATGAGAAGGAAAGATGTGGAGGTGTGTTGTCTCTTGGGTACGTAGTGTCAGGGGAAGCACCTGTTACCTGCTTAGTGCAGAGCGGAGCCAGCCGCCCCAGGGACCCGGGGGTAGGTCTGGCCACTTTGTACCGACTTGTTGGCCCTCGTGTACACAGTAACGAGGAGAGCTACTAGTGTAGCGCGAGTACTAGCTACCCCACGGGCCCCGGGGTTCTGCTAGCTCACCTACACCGACTTGTTAGGCCCACTGGGCAAACCAGGGTAGTCAGGCGAGGGTGCGCGGACTGTGGAGGGGCAAGGCCCCTGTTTGGTTACTGTGGAGGGGTTGGACCCCTGTTACTGAGAGGGCTCTACGCTCTACTAGTTCCGTGCTGTGCTTTGGGCGCACCTGTTAACGGAAACAACTGACCGCGTGCCAGTACGGGTTAGCTACCCGTGCGTTTACCGCGCATGCCGTAGTCACCATTACGTCTGTCAGTGACCTTGGGGTGGTTGACTGAGAGTAAGATCACCACGGGAGACTCTCCCGGCCAGGAGAGCACCACGTGTTACTTCTACTGTTCGGAAAAGACTGCAATCAAGATCGTTCCCATGAGGAACATTCGAGATCAAGTGAATGATCTGAGAAATAGATAGATGGTGAAACAATAGAAAGACGTAAATAAAGGAAGAAAGAAAATAAAATAGCTTTTGTACACTTTACTGCTTCTTTAGTTTAGCTGCCACTCTACTCAGCGTTTCGCTGACGTGTTACACTCGTTACTTTTCAGGACCAGGTGTTGAGCAACCAGGGTCAGCGGCTGGTAGAGTTACCACTGTTCTTTTGTTCCCTTTTTGTTCCACTGTAGTGAGTAGTTCTTGTTACTCTCTGTACTTTTCTTTACTTGTAGTTCATGTTATGTTAAATGTTGTTCTACTGTTGTGGTGGTACATGCTGTAGTAGTTCTTTTTCTTACTACTGTATTTTGTTACTGCTAGTTATATTTCATGTTGAATGTGGTTTATTTTACTGCTCTTTTGGTTACTTCCTCGTTGGACGACTAGGTTTTGGGATTAGTCGAGTCGGTCCGGTTCTCGTGTCTCGTAGGGACTCGGGAATCGGGTCGTTACAGTGGGTGCATGAAGTTCTAGAAGAGGTCATTGAGTCGCTGGAGCTGGTGCTCCAGATTGTTCTCTTCCTCAACTGGCTGAGCCATTGTGGAAGAAGAAGGTGAGTTGGGTTCGGAGTCGGAGGAGAGGTCTATGTGAAGTGTTGGTTGCACAAACAAGGGCACCGACGCTCGGCCTCAAGGAAAGTGAATTTCTAAAGGAGGTTTTAAGGACCTCCTACCAAACATACACTGATGGAGAGGATGAGTTTAGCAGGTGCTGGACCCAATCAAGACACCCAGAATGTTGGGTGACTATAGGGGTTCGGGGCAGATGGAAGACACCCAATCAAGACAACCTGGGCGCATTCGCGTAAGCACCCCGCGTTGCCTAGAGCTCATGCCTAGGCTGGAGGAGTCCTGGAGCTGCCTGCGAAGAAGCTTCAGCAGCTTGTCAATGGCGGCGAGGAGGCGGAGATCTGAAATCACAAAGACAGCCTCACGGCCACATTAGACAATGCAGGGGGCCTCGTTGGAGTGTGGCGAAGGTAGTGCGAGGGTCGACAAGGCGCAAGAGCGCCTATGTCCGTGTACCTAGGGCATACTGTGTGTGCGGAAGTGGGTGTGTTCGGGGGGTGGTCGGGAGGTGAAGGGCGGTGAATGGAGTAGAGAAAATGCTTGAGTGGAGTGAGGGGGAGTTTCTGGGCTTGTCGGCAAGGGATGAAATGGCCTGTGAAGGTGGAGCGACCTCGCCGGAGATGGCGGTCGGAGGTGAAGTAGATGGGGGTGGTAGTGGTAGTCGAGGGGTATGAAATGCTAATTGAATGAGGGAAAAGTGAAAGGAGAGTAAGGGGAAGATTCCTACCTACTTAGTCGACGAAGAGGGAGAGGAAGACGTCCGGCTCGTGCCTGCTGGAGCTTGGGACGAAGGTGCCCAGGAGGGGGTTATCGGCAATGAGGAGGAGATTTGAGGGCGCCAGCTGGTGTGGCCTGGCGTGGTAAGACAGGGCAGAGTAGGCTCTGCTGCAGGTATGGCAGCAGAGCGACGAGGAGGAGGAAGGATCGATGGAAGCTAGGGCACTCTGACCGGAGAGGGGAGAGACGAAATCGAGGGTTTTTCTCCGCCAGAAGTAGCCTGAAGGAGACGGCAGACCTTGCCGCCCCTTATAAAGGCACTGGCGAGGAGAGGGGATCGAGGAGGCGACGTGCTGTGCTCGCCGGAGATGGAAGGAAATGGACACCCATGCCTCTCGTGCGTTCGCACGAGAGGCATGGCCAGTTGCAGGGGTCATGGGAGGGTCCCTGCAACAGAGGACGACACAGGGAACCTCCCGTTCGTTCCTGAGAACGGGCGCCATGCCCTGCGCGGCGCCATCCTCCGCGCAAGGTCGCCGGAGGTATGGCGCTGCTCAGAAATGGCAGGGAGGACCGTTCTGCAAAGAACGACGAGAAAGATAGGGGGCCATTTGCAAGGGTTTCAAAAGATAAGGGTTAAAAAGTAATTTAAGAGGACCAATCTATAAAGTCGATCAAGATGGTCTTTTCTTAGGCCCAAATTTTTATACCATCCTAATTTGAACCTAAGGATTTTAATGGTGAAATTTTATTTTAGGTTGGATCATGTTTGACCGATCAATTTTCACAAAAACCCAAATTAGGTCATAAATTGGGCATGGTTCTCATTTTAAGTCAAAATAGGTTACAAAGGCCAAATTTAAGGTTGTAAACCCTAGGGAATATTTTTCCATGAATTTTATCGGGTTTAGTTGATTTTTATCCTGCCTCGAATCTCGTGAATTAAAGTGGGTTTATTTTAGGGTTATAGAATGTCATTTAATTCCTAAAAGTTGCTATAACCCTTTTCAGATCAGATCATCCCACTTCCCTCCTTATTAAGCTCATTTGACCTTCGTTTAGACCCTTAATTACCCTGTTTGCGCACTGCATTGGTAAAATTACAGTTTTACCCCCTATGATTTGTCTTATTCTTTAACTCAGAATTCTCTGAGTTACGCCTCTCTTAGGTTTTGTAGGAGCTTCTTCACACTTATTTAGATTAAATTGTGCTAGTTAGGGTTCATGATGAGGTTCTCATCACCTCCGTTCTCTTTCTCGTCGCTCTACCACAATACCAGTGGCAGAGCTATCCTCACCATCTTCCTCCGCTTCGCGCAGCACTCGCGCGAGCATCTCTAGCCCCGTTGTCGCCGCTGTCTCCCTCCACTAGACATCGTCTTCTCCGGCGACAGCAGGTACTGCCAGTCATCATCTCTCCCCCTTCATCCACTTAATTAGGTTAGACTTACTCCTCTCTATCCCATCTTCAATTCCCCTCAATCTATTTCACAAATTACCCCTCGACAGCCACTGTCCAACGCCACCTTCCCCATCTCCGGCCAACCTCCGATGAGGTGAAACCATCACTCCACTCCTCCACACGCCTCGGCACCTACCTCAGAACTTCCTCCTTCACCCACTAATCATTGTCCACCCCTCCACGGCCACAGTAAGCCCTAGGCTCACCAACATAGGCATCTTCAAGCCACGTTGACCCTTGAGTCACCTTCGCCATGCGCAGGAGAAGCCTGCTGAAGGATCTGATAGGGCCGCAAGGCCGTATCTGTGATTTCAGGGTCGTGACGTCGTCCGCCATTAGCGCAGCTGCTTGAAGCTTCGCGCATGTCCCAGCAACCCAGGCCTCCAGGTCCAGAAGGTGCGAAATCCCCTCGCGAAGTTAGCCAGGCCTTCACTTAACGTCAGGGGCCTCAGCTGCAGCTACATTCGCTTGCGCAATCAGCTGCGGGCGCACAGGTAGATGCAGGTGGGACTTTAGTCCCACCTCGGAAGTGTGTGGGCGGGCGCCCACACATAAATTGCAAAAGTGTTTCAGGCTTAACGCCTCGAAACACACTGGGGTGAGGTCCCTCTTCCCCCCACACCTCGTCCGCGATACTTCCCCCCCGAACTTGGCACCCGGATCCGACTAACTTGCCTATGCACACATCGCGCACCACCCACGTCGGTGCGCCTGGTCCCAGGCGCGTCACCCGACCTGCATACCCGATTAAGGCTCTGGGAGAGCGAACCCTGGAGAGAATTTGAGAGAGAGAAACGTGGGGAGGGTAGGGGTTAGGTTTTTCCTAACCGTGCACCGTGTAGGAAGGAAAGCAGGAAAAGGAGGAGGAGGACGTGCGCAGCAGAGAAGAAGAAGAGAGACGCACTAAGGGAAGAAAAAGAGGAAACAAGGGAAAGGTGAAGCTGACACCTAGCTGTAAAAAAGAGAAGTCAGAAGAGAAGAAGGAAAGACAAGGAAGAAGGAGAGGCAAAGACAACAAAAGAGGAAGTCAGAGAGCTAAGGCTGAACAAGGAAGAAAAAGTAGACGGCCAAAGAAGAAGCCAAGAGGAAGAAGAAGAACCAGCAGAAGCAGCTGAAGAAGAAGAAGCAGCAGCAACAGTACTGTAGCAAGTGGAGTTTAAGTCGTCTGACCCTTGGAGTCAGACATCTGAAAAGAGAAAGAGAGAGACAGACAAAAGAAGAAAGACAGAGAGAGAAGAAAAGAATCAATTTTCCTTTCTTAATCTTTTTTGTAAAACAGTATATATATTATAAATTGTGATTTTGTACGCTTCTAGAATTAAGTGTTGCTCCCTGAGTTCGACCTCGGATATTTTCTATTTTCGAGTAATAAAATACAAATACAAACCGATCCCAAGCGCGACCACTGGGCAAGTTGGTTGCGAACCTCTGTGATCTCGTCCTTGTGTTGCATTTATATTGCCGCATTCGTTTTCTGAATGTCAGGCAATGTTTGAAGGATAAGAAACATTTGATCTTGGTTTGGCCTAGTTTGATAGGTGGGGTTGGGCCGAGGCTGAGGCGGCTGATATGAACGATGAGCTTGTGGATGGGGTTGATAAGGAGGTCTTTGATTCTGAAAATTTCTCGCCCACTGGAAATTAGGATGATTTCGCCATCCAGGGTTGTAGGTGTTGGAAAATGGGTCATTCTGGATGGCGTTGAGGTCCTCGCAGGTCTGAGGAGCCTCAAGAAGGTCAGAGTATGAGGGTTCAGAGTCCCTCCACTAGAATAGAGCGAACCGGAGGTCCCTCCGGTCCTAGAGTCAGATGGGGGTGGATACGGGTCCATCCCCTAAGAAGATCGGTGATAGATGTTTTGCATAGTTTTCCTCACGAGAGGTGGCTGTGCGAAAGAGTTCTGCGTAGAGGTGGCTCACTACAGATGCCGAGTCAACTCGTCCACCTTCTTCTCTATGATAGAAACCTTATCCAACCGACTGGCCATCAGTTCCAAGTCGACGGATGTGGACAGGTCCTGTCTCATGTGATCCCCTAAGATTCATCAATGCGCGGGCATTCGTCCGGTTGAATGAGCCCATGGAGTCATTATTGATAGAATTTTCGCACATATTCTCGAAAATCTCCCACACTGTGTCCTCATGTTGACCCATGATGTTTCCTCTGCAGGTTGCATTGATGAACAATCGAATGTCCTCATGGAGTCCCTGGTAAAAAGACTGGACTTGTTCTCATTTAGGAACTCTGTGATGGGGGCACTTTCGCATGAGATCCAAGAATCAGTCCCATGCCTCATGAAGAGGTTCTCCCGTTTGTTGGGTGAAATGATTGATCTGATAGCGCATGACATTTATCCAACCAACGGGAAAGAACTTCAAAAATTCAGACTGAAGTTCATCCCATGTGTTGATCGGACAAGTCTGAGTTTGATACCAATGAGCAGCCTTGTCCATGAGGGAGAAAGAAAACATCTTCATGAGCAGAATATCCCGATTTTGTGCATCTGACCCGAAGGTCAGGGCCAGATGCTTGAGCTGTTTAATGTGCTAGAATGGATCCTCAAAGTTAAGCCCATGGAATTTGGTATGGCATGAATCATATTGGGCTTGAGTTCGGAATCAGGACCTCCAGCCGGGATTCGAACTCGAGGCTCGATTGCCACCGCAGCGGGATTATAGTGATCTCGCATCATAAGACGCTGCGGTGGGTTTACAAAGTTTTGGAAGAGATCATTTAGGTGCTGAAGCTGGTGCTCAAGGTCATCCTCTTCTTCAACGGGTTGTGCCATGATGGAAGAAGAAGGAGAACATGGTTATGAATCAAAGGAAATATCTATGTGGTAGGGTTGCTGCACAAACAAGGGTGCTAAGGCTTGGCCTCGGGGAGAGTGGATTTTTAAAGGAGGTCTTAAGAACCTCCTACCAAACATGCACCGAAGGATTTGATGAGATGAGAATGTGCTAGACCCATTCGAAACACCCAAAATATGTTGAGTGACTATAGAGGTTCGGGGGGGATGATACCCCTTAATCAGAAATGTCGTTCACCTGAGAAATACCTGGGCAGCCAGAGAGGGAGAGTCCCACAAAGACCCCTATATGGTAGAGCGTTCCCACGGGTTATAGGGTTTCCCCCACCCGACCTCTCTTGTCACTGAGATTCCAGGTAGACCAGAATGGGGACCTTGACCTCTTAAGTCTACCTTTTTTAGTTAAGATCAAGGTGCTCAGGGTTCCACTTGAACTTTAGGTCTTTTGAGTACAAAGTGACCTAATTTTAAGGTTGGTTGACCCAAAGGATCAACTTCACCTCTTTGTTCCTTTGAGAGCTTTTTAGGTCCTTGCTTTTAGGGTTCAAATGGATTAAGAACCTGATTTGCTTAGGGTTTCTTTTGGATAGATCTTTTCAAACAAGGCTTAGGCACACCTCTTTTTGAAAATTTTACTTTGCTTAAGAGAAGATGTGTTTCTAAAAACCCTAGCTTTGCAATCCTTTGGTTGGCTCTAGTTGGTCCAATTTAGTTGCCTCAAAAATTGGTATCTAGGGCTCAATCAAGAAGGTTTTAGCCCTAGTTACCTTAATTGGATGTGCAATTTAAAATGTGTTGAAAGTAAAAATCAAGCAACTTTTATGAATTACTAAATATGGAAACAGGTAGCTCTAGATTGATTTTTCTTTATTTTCCTTTTTAGATTTTGAGGGGATTAGGAGAGAGGGCTAATGAAAGTTTACCTGTTCCTGGGTGTGGTTGTTGTGCAGCTGCTTTTCTTTCCTCTTTCCCTAAGACAAACACAACAAAAGAGAGAAATTAAGTCAGTATTGAATCAGAAGTTGTGATCAAAGCTTTTAAAATGCCCGTTGCTCTCCGGCAACGACGCCAAAATATGTTGTAACGCTTTGTCGTATTTTAAATCAGTCTCGTTGCAGTATAGTCGAAAAAGCGTTATGAACAAATAAGAATTTATTACTCGAAAACCAAAATATCCAAGGTCGAACTCAGGGAGCAAATTAGTATTTTAGAAACTAAAATCACAATCTCAAATTACTCAAAAGATGATATCAATGCAATCCAATGTATATGAAAGCTAAAGAGAGAAAATGCAAAAGGAAATAGATTATCTTTCTTCTTCTCTTTTCTTCCTTCTTCTTTCTCTCTATGACTTCTTCCTTCTTTTTCATCTCCCTTTATTTTCCTTTTGCTTTCCTCTGCTTGGCCGCATCTTCTCCTTCTTTCTTTCTTTGACTTTCCCTTTTTTAGACATCAGATTCTGTGAGTTAGATGTCTTAATTTGCGACTGCTACAGTGCCTCCTGCAGGAGGAGAGAGGGAAAAAGAGGCGTTCGCAGGTCTGCGCACGCAGGCGCACAGACGCAATTGTGCGTGGCGCAGAAATTAAATCCCAGACGTCTGGAAGGGGTTCCAGACGTCTGGTCAGACGTCTTAAAAAGGCGTCTTGAAAGCGCGTTCGTAACAATATAACAAACTCAAAGGAAGTTTCATTCCCGAAACTTGCGCTAACTAGGGTGAGAGACAAACGTCATATAAAAACATAACAAACTCAAAGAAGACCGAAGCCGGCCCAAAAGACGTACCCGCGAAGAGCTCCGGGTACCGCTCCCGCATTGCTGCCTCAGGCTCCCAGGTAGCTCCTCGTACCGCTGGCTCCTCCACAAAACCTTCACCAGGGGTACTTGCTTTCGTCTCAAACTACGGACGGCTCGGTCAAGAATCTGCACTGGCCGCTCGGGGTAGGTCAGGTCGTCGCCCACCTCGACGCTCTCGTGACTCAGTACGTGACTGGGATCGGCTACGTACTTCCTGAGGTTGAACACGTGGAACACGTCGTGTACACCAGAAAGCTGAGGAGGGAGGGCAAGTCTGTAAGCAATGGGTCCAACCCGCTCCAGGACCTCAAAGGGCCCCACGAACCTCGGCGCGAGCTTCCCTCTCACCCCAAACCGCTGCAGGCCCTTCATGGGCGAAACACGAAGAAAGACGTGGTCCCCAACCTCGAACTGCACCTCTCTGCGTCTCCGATCCGCGTAGCTCTTCTGTCTGCTCCTGACAGTGCAGAGTCGCCTGTGGATCTGCTCAACTACCTCCTGACTCTACCGGATCAACCTGGGGCCAACCTCCCACTTGGTCCCCACCTCAACCCAACTCAAGGGTGCCGTACATCTCCGTCCGTACAGAGCCTCGTAGGGAGCCATGGCAATGCTCGAGTGATAGCTGTTGTTATATGAAAACTTCGCCAGGAGCAAGTGCTCCTCCCAAGAGCCCCTCCAGTCCAGTACACAGGCACGCAAAAGGTCCTCAAGTGTCTGTATCGTGCGCTCAGACTGTCCATCCGTCTGGGGGTGGTAAGCTGTACTAAACCTCAATCGTGTCCCCAAGGCCTGCTGAAACTCAGCCCAAAACTGGGATTTAAAGCGGGTATCCCGGTCGAATACGATTTCCCGCGAAACTCCGTGTAGTCGTACCACGTCATGGATATACCTCTCTACCAACTGTGCTGGCCCCAAAGTGACTCGGATCGACAAGAATCGTGCCGTCTTCGTCAGTCTATCCACAATTACCCAGACTACATCGTGTCCTCGCTGGGTAACAGGTAAACCCACCACCAAGTCCATGGTGATGCTCTCCCACTTCCACTCTGGCACTGGAAGCGGCTGTAGCGGCCCTGCAGGCCTCTGATGCTCGGCTTTCACCAGTTGACACACTAAGCACTGCTGCACGAATTCACCCACATCCCGCTTCATCCCCCTCCACCAAAACCTGCGTCTCAAGTCGTGGTACATCTTCGTGTTTTCGGGATGTATGGTGAACCTGGAACCGTGTGCCTCAGTCAGGAGCTCTCTCAACAGCTCCTCGTCCCTGGGAACGCACAACCGTCCCCTTAGGCGCAGCACCTGATCTGTGAAAGAGAAGTCCCCTGGGTCTCCTGACAGTACTCTGTCGCGCAAGGACTGCAAGTATGGATCGGCCATCTGTCCTGTGATGATGCGGTCTATCAGCTCTGGCCTAGTCTGTCGTGTCACAGTCACTGCCCCACAATGCCCCCGTAACTCTAGGGGTCGCCAACTGCCCACCTCCCCCAAAAGGCTCCAACTCTGTAACTGTAAACTGGCCAAGTGTGCGGGCGCCTTTCGGCTCAAGGCGTTAGCCACCACATTGGCCTTGCCCGGGTGGTAGGAAATGCTGCAGTCGTAGTCCTTCAGGAGCTCCAACCAACGTCTCTGTCTCATGTTGAGCTCCTTCTGATCAAAAAGGTATCTGAAGCTCTTGTGATATGTGAAACTCTCGAAGGTCTCACCGTACAAGTAGTGCCTCCAGGTCTTCAGCGCGAAGACGACAGCTGCCAACTCCAAGTCATGGGTAGGGTAGGTATGCTCATGGGGCTTCAATTGCCGCGAAGCGTAAGCGACAACGTGACCCCTCTGCATGAGCACACCTCCTAACCCCTGCAAGGAGGCGTCCGTGTACACAACGAACCTGCCATTACTATCAGGGATGGTGAGCACGGGAGCCGAGGTCAACCTCTCCTTCAACTCCTGAAAACACGCCTCACAGGCGTCTGTCCAAGTGAAGGGCACGTCCTTCCGGGTCAACTGTGTCATAGGACGCGCAATCTGCGAAAAACCTCTGATGAATCATCTGTAGTAGCCTGCCAGTCCCAGGAAACTGCGAATCTCAGTGACTGAACGCGGTCTCTCCCACCTGAGCACTGCCTCAACCTTGGCTGGGTCCACCGCCAAGCCGTCTCCAGAGATCACATGACCTAGGAAGGTCACCTCCCTCAACCAGAACTCGCACTTGCTGTATTTGGCGTACAACCTACGTCGTCTCAGTGTGTCCAGAACCATCCGCAAGTGCTGTTCGTGCTGCGTCCGATCTCGAGAATAGATGAGTACGTCATCAATGAATACCACCACGAATTGGTCCAAGTACAGTCTAAACACCCGGTTCATCAGGTCCATGAAAGCAACGGGGGCATTGGTCAGCCCAAACGGCATAACCAAAAACTCGTAGTGTCCATACCGGGTGCGGAAAGCTGTCTTGGAGACGTCTGCCTCCCTGATCCTCAACTGGTGGTATCCAGAACTCAAGTCGATCTTGGAGAACACCGTGGCACCCCGCAACTGATCAAACAAGTCGTCGATCCTCGGCAGCGGATATCTGTTCTTGATGGTGACCCTATTCAACTGTCGGTAGTCCACACAAAGGCGTAGGGTACCATCCTTCTTCTTCACAAACAGTATTGGGGCTCCCCAGGGAGACGCACTGGGCCTCACGAAACCCTTCTCCAAAAGGTCCTGCAACTGAGACTTGAGCTCTCCTAGCTCAAGCGGTGCCATCCTGTATGGCGCGGTGGAGATGGGGCTGGTCCCTGGTACTAGTGAGATCTCAAACTCGATCTCACGCTCGGGCGGTAGTCCTGGTAACTCGTCTGGGAACACGTCAGGGTACTCTCTGACCACCGGGATGCTCTGGAAGTCTGCCACAGGGCTAGGCTCTGCCACCACACAAGCTAGGAAGCCCTCACACCCCTGACTCAAAAGTCTCGCCGCCCGAAGTGCCGAAATGCACCTGAAGCCTCCGTCCACTGGCTGTCCGTGAAACTTGAAGGAAGACAACTCCGGCATGGAGAAGACAATCTTCCTCTCAAAACAGTCCACCAAGGCGTGGTAAGCGGACAGCCAGTCCATCCCCAGAATTATGCCAAAGTCCTCCATCTGTAACATAATCAGGTCAGCTGGCAGGCTATGTCCCCCGACGCTGACCTCGCAATCCGTGTACACCTCCTCAGCTACAAACAGCTGACCACTCGGACCTCTGATTACGAACGGATTTTCTAACAACGTATAGTCCTGGCCCAAACTAACTGCGAAACTGGCTGCGACAAACGAGTGCGTAGCGTCGGAATCGAAAAGTGTGTAAACGAGTCTGCCGGAAACTGAAACCATACCTGCCACACTGAGCCCGAAGCTCTGGCATCCCTGTGTGTCAGGGCGTTGATACGCCCCTCAGCTCTAGGTGCGGACGAAGCAGCCATACTCTGCGTCGTACGGGCAGGTGCTGACCGGTACCCTCCTCGTGACTGCTGTCCTCCTCCTCGCGCCTGGGAACCGCGGCCTCCTGCGCACCCTCCAGTGCTCTGCACGGGAAGTATCTGCTGACCTCCTGCCCTCGACGGGCAGTCCCTCCTGATGTGACCCGGCTGGCCACTGATGAGAGCCTCATCATGAGCCATAACTAGCTCATTTTGACCCAATAAAGAAGATAAAAGCTCCTACATAACCTAGAAGAAGGCCTAACTGAAGGAACAAGTGCTCTGAGAAGAAAACATGAAATAAAGGTTAAAACTGCAATTTTACCATTGCAGTAGATAAACGGGATTTCTCAGAGGCAAAACATAGGTCAAATGGTCTAAATGAGATAAAAAGTGGGTTGAGTCAATCAGAAATGGGTTCATGAGCAATCTAAGAACTAAAAGACACTTGGTAACCCTAAAACAGACCCGCTTAAATTAACAAGGTTCCGGTCAGAACAAAAAGCAAGTAAACCCTCTACAAATCATGGAAAAACATACTCTAGGGTTTAGAACACTTAATTTGGCCTTTGGAACCTAGTTTGACCTAGATTAGGGTCCTAGCTCATCAATTAACCTAATTTGGGTTTTTACGCAAAATATCCAGTCAAACGAGGTCAAACCTGAAATATAACTTCTCCATTGGATTCCTTAGGTCCAAATTAGGTTTATACCAAAATTTGGACCTAAGGAGAGGTCATCTTGACCTACTTTGCAATTTAGTACACCCAAATCACAAATTGGTCCCTATCTTTTGAATACCGTTGCAGAGAACCCCCTAGGTTCTTCGCCTCCTTTGCAAACCGGTCCTGCCGCCATTGCTAGGGCAGAACCGAGCTCCGGCGAGGTTCGGAGAGGGATTGCTCTCTAATCCCTCAGAGATTCCCTCCCAGAAATGGAAGGAGAATTCTCTGAAGAATTGCCTTCCATTTAAGACCGATATCGATCCCTGGTGTGAACCCAATCTCTCGTGCGAACGCACGAGAGATTTGGGTATCCTAACTCCTTTCCATCTCCGGCGACCAACCTCAGGCAATTACGTGCCCTTCACGCCCTGCACACCAAGTCCAGCGCCTATATAAGAACCCACAACTCCGGCCGAAGAGGCTGAGCTTGGTTTGGCCGAGGTTCCACCCCCAATTCCTCTCCTCCTACCCGGCCAAACTCCCAGCAGGCTCCGGCGAGGCCCCCTCCCCTCCCTCTTCGCTCTGCCACAAAACCAGTGGCAGAGTTAACTTCCTGACCTTCCTCCGCGTCGCGCAGTACCAGCGCACGCCGCCTCAGCCCCGTCGTCGCCGTCGTCCTCCCCCACTGGGCGTCATCTTCTCCGGCGACAGCAGGTACTGTTGTTCGCCCTCCGTCCCCTTTCGTCCTTACAGTTAGGTTAGAACTCCTCTCCATCCTCTCCTCTCTCTTTTCCCCCTGTTATCTCCCTTGATCGACCCTCGACAGACGCTAACCACCTCCATCATCTTCGCCTCCGACCGCACTCCGGCGAGCCGCCCACACCACTCCAGCCATCCACACGGCTCGCCAACCACCTCGAAAGCTCCGCCTCACCTCCAGGAACACACTCCACCCTACCACTGCCACTCCAGCCCTCCACAATCACCCCCCGACCAACCCACCATCTCCTTCAATGTGAATACCTTCAATGTATGACAAATCCTCGACTTTGGAAGCAACACCAAGATAGTCTTGAAAAATGGGAAGAGATAATGAGATTAATAAAACAAGTGATTGATCAGAAATACCCGTACATACCGCCAACAGAGGATGAACTATCTTGGGACAACATCGAGGATAAATCTGATCTCGGGTTTGGGGCACAAAATGGTTGTGGATTCCCAACCCAGATGGAGTATAATGCACCTAATATTGAAGAAGGTTGGGAAGCTCCAAATGCAGGAAAAGACCATGATGAACCCATTTTAGAATCCCAAGACTCCTGCAAGTATGAGAGTAGAACTGAACCTCTCGAGGGTGTAAATTCCGTCCCTTATTCTGATAAGGTGGCCCTCGAAGGTTATTCAGACCTAGATTCTAGTAATTCCACCCACATCCTAAGCCTAGAACCTAGATCTGAAACCTATATTGAAGATTTCAAGGCCCCATATGAAGAAAATCAATCTCTTAATGAAGAATATGATTCTGGGCCTCGATTTGATGAATATCCCCCGTCAACCTCCTCAGAAGAACTAATCGAGTTTTCGGAAGTCATGCCAATCTACGATACAGAAACCGAGGACTTGGACGAGCGGGGTTTCGATTGGCTCTGCCCTACTAACCTTGAACCTGAGCCTCTACCAGATAGGGACACCTTTGTAAGCTCAGAATTAACATTTAGGCTAGATCACAGTCAGGCTGCTGAATATACAACATATGATTTATTCTATGGTGGAACTCATGATCTAGAATCTCATTCAAACTTTGATTTTCGCAAACTCTCCAACGATCTCGAATCTGACCATAACATCGGAGAAAATCTACCTCCTGATTATAACATGTCAATCTTCTTTGAAGCCACCTGCTCCACAGATACAGAACCAATCAAAACCCGTTCCCCACCCCGACCCGCAACCGGACTCAATTTCTATTCTGATTCACCTCTCACTGAGCCGATTGCAGATGATTCAACTCCATATCTATACCGGGTATCGGACACTGATCAGACCACAAATCAGGAGCCTCCATCCTTTGACCGTCCCTGTAGGGATTCCACACCTTACATTGATTATTTTTCGGAACCCTACCCCCACCAGGCTGATTCGACTGAGCCCGAACTCGAGTTTTCACTTCCATATCTATCAGAACATCACTGCATTTGGTGGGTCCCACATCTGCTAATCTACATCTATCAACCCACCAGACTTATTGGGTTTGGGCTGCATCATCAGCCCACTGATTTGAACAAGTACCTGGTTGGACCAACCACGCTCTTAATCAAGGTGCTTGTTTTCCAAAACTCCATTGATTTGACCACTCCCTCTCCACCCCATTTTTCGCTCGGCTGAAGGCATTAAATTTAGCGCTTAACGGGAGGCAACCCGTCATCTCAAAAATAGAGACCCGTCTGATTAGCCGTTTGTACTCCACATCTATTGCACCTTGAGTTCAGCCTTAGACAGTTGATCCCACCTCTGGTACACGTATCAGAGCTTAAAATCATTCGCATCACTCATTCCCGACCCATTCACCCACCCGATATATCCTGTTCTAAGCCCCTAACCTCAACACTAATTCCCACCCTCTGTTTACAATGAGGACATTGCAAAACTTAGGCATGGGGGGGTGATAAAGTGCATACATACAAAACCAAGAAAAAAATCAGAAGGATTCTCACAAAAAATTCGCATATGTCAAAAACACAAAAAATTGAAAAATTACAAAAAAGAACAAAAAAAAATGGGGAGGGAGGAAATGTTGTGAGCCATATAATCATAAGGAGAAAAAGAGCAAAAATGAAGAAAAAAGCACAAAAGGAAAAGAAAAAGAAAAAGTCATTAGTAAAAGATTAAGGGGTTAACTGAAGTTCTAGACCGAGTCAAGAAAAAGAAAAGAAAAGTGCTACGGAGATATAACAAGAGATTAGCGGGAACGCTGGTCTTAGACCTTTTGGGCTAGTATCTTTAGCTTAAAAATTCACGTATCCGTTAAAATCTGGATAATCCTCAAGAGGTTGACGAAAATGCGAAGCTTGAGTATTAGGTCTAAGGCTTAGGAAGTATTCAGCCTCGTTAACTGACCTCCGATTTGCGGGATTCGGTAACCTAAGCACCCCAAATTCACACACAGTCTGGTTCAGTGCGCATAAAACATCCAAAACACGCAAGAGCGTTTAATATTCTGAAAAAGTCACCTAGATTAGGAGCGGCCAATCAACACAAGTTGATTTGGACAAGTTCCCAGCGCGGAGAGGCGGGAAATTCCCCTCGAAGATGCGTAACAACATATCGTCTCCTCGGTGCTTGTCTCTTAGGATATTTAAATATCCTACTGGGGGCATGTAAGCACTATGCTGGTTCAGATACCATGGGTGGCATTATCACGAAATGTCGATCGCCAGGGTCTGGATTCGGCCACGGAACGCCATGGGCGGGATTATCTCGAAATCTCGAAAGCCAGGGTTCCGGGGGTTGCCATGGGCGGGATTATCTCGAAATCTCGAAAGCCAGGGACCTTTGAGGATTGATGATGGGGACGAGGAATCCGATACAGACCGTGTTGAGAAGCTAATCCGAAGCTAGAAATAAAAAAGAAAAGAGAGAGAAAAGCTCTCCAAACAAATAAATCTTCTATCTCTCTCTTACAAAAAACGCACTGCAAACTGAACTTAGGCTAAAAATATCTCAAGCACGGGTGCTTTAACCGCGGAGTCCAACAAACCCTAGGTTAGGTTCTGTGGGCCGTAGAAACCTTTGCAGAAGACTGAGGCTAAAGCGGAACAGGTCCGGATTTTGGTTGGTACTTGAGTACCTCTAGGCCTATTGTCGGCATTCCCACCTAATCACAAAAGAAAAGGAGAAGCACTTATCATTGTTGACAACATTCAGGGTCTAGAACGGAAGTTAAAACTTTGAAATTTTGCTAAGGGACTAGCAAAAGCTAGGCATGGGGGTATGATGAGAGCCTCATCATGAGCCATAACTAGCTCATTTTGACCCAATAAAGAAGATAAAAGCTCCTACATAACCTAGAAGAAGGCCTAACTGAAGGAACAAGTGCTCTGAGAAGAAAACATGAAATAAAGGTTAAAACTGCAATTTTACCATTGCAGTAGATAAACGGGATTTCTCAGAGGCAAAACATAGGTCAAATGGTCTAAATGAGATAAAAAGTGGGTTGAGTCAATCAGAAATGGGTTCATGAGCAATCTAAGAACTAAAAGACACTTGGTAACCCTAAAACAGACCCGCTTAAATTAACAAGGTTCCGGTCAGAACAAAAAGCAAGTAAACCCTCTACAAATCATGGAAAAACATACTCTAGGGTTTAGAACACTTAATTTGGCCTTTGGAACCTAGTTTGACCTAGATTAGGGTCCTAGCTCATCAATTAACCTAATTTGGGTTTTTACGCAAAATATCCAGTCAAACGAGGTCAAACCTGAAATATAACTTCTCCATTGGATTCCTTAGGTCCAAATTAGGTTTATACCAAAATTTGGACCTAAGGAGAGGTCATCTTGACCTACTTTGCAATTTAGTACACCCAAATCACAAATTGGTCCCTATCTTTTGAATACCGTTGCAGAGAACCCCCTAGGTTCTTCGCCTCCTTTGCAAACCGGTCCTGCCGCCATTGCTAGGGCAGAACCGAGCTCCGGCGAGGTTCGGAGAGGGATTGCTCTCTAATCCCTCAGAGATTCCCTCCCAGAAATGGAAGGAGAATTCTCTGAAGAATTGCCTTCCATTTAAGACCGATATCGATCCCTGGTGTGAACCCAATCTCTCGTGCGAACGCACGAGAGATTTGGGTATCCTAACTCCTTTCCATCTCCGGCGACCAACCTCAGGCAATTACGTGCCCTTCACGCCCTGCACACCAAGTCCAGCGCCTATATAAGAACCCACAACTCCGGCCGAAGAGGCTGAGCTTGGTTTGGCCGAGGTTCCACCCCCAATTCCTCTCCTCCTACCCGGCCAAACTCCCAGCAGGCTCCGGCGAGGCCCCCTCCCCTCCCTCTTCGCTCTGCCACAAAACCAGTGGCAGAGTTAACTTCCTGACCTTCCTCCGCGTCGCGCAGTACCAGCGCACGCCGCCTCAGCCCCGTCGTCGCCGTCGTCCTCCCCCACTGGGCGTCATCTTCTCCGGCGACAGCAGGTACTGTTGTTCGCCCTCCGTCCCCTTTCGTCCTTACAGTTAGGTTAGAACTCCTCTCCATCCTCTCCTCTCTCTTTTCCCCCTGTTATCTCCCTTGATCGACCCTCGACAGACGCTAACCACCTCCATCGTCTTCGCCTCCGACCGCACTCCGGCGAGCCGCCCACACCACTCCAGCCATCCACACGGCTCGCCAACCACCTCGAAAGCTCCGCCTCACCTCCAGGAACACACTCCACCCTACCACTGCCACTCCAGCCCTCCACAATCACCCCCCGACCAACCCACCATCTCCTTCAATGTGAATACCTTCAATGTATGACAAATCCTCGACTTTGGAAGCAACACCAAGATAGTCTTGAAAAATGGGAAGAGATAATGAGATTAATAAAACAAGTGATTGATCAGAAATACCCGTACATACCGCCAACAGAGGATGAACTATCTTGGGACAACATCGAGGATAAATCTGATCTCGGGTTTGGGGCACAAAATGGTTGTGGATTCCCAACCCAGATGGAGTATAATGCACCTAATATTGAAGAAGGTTGGGAAGCTCCAAATGCAGGAAAAGACCATGATGAACCCATTTTAGAATCCCAAGACTCCTGCAAGTATGAGAGTAGAACTGAACCTCTCGAGGGTGTAAATTCCGTCCCTTATTCTGATAAGGTGGCCCTCGAAGGTTATTCAGACCTAGATTCTAGTAATTCCACCCACATCCTAAGCCTAGAACCTAGATCTGAAACCTATATTGAAGATTTCAAGGCCCCATATGAAGAAAATCAATCTCTTAATGAAGAATATGATTCTGGGCCTCGATTTGATGAATATCCCCCGTCAACCTCCTCAGAAGAACTAATCGAGTTTTCGGAAGTCATGCCAATCTACGATACAGAAACCGAGGACTTGGACGAGCGGGGTTTCGATTGGCTCTGCCCTACTAACCTTGAACCTGAGCCTCTACCAGATAGGGACACCTTTGTAAGCTCAGAATTAACATTTAGGCTAGATCACAGTCAGGCTGCTGAATATACAACATATGATTTATTCTATGGTGGAACTCATGATCTAGAATCTCATTCAAACTTTGATTTTCGCAAACTCTCCAACGATCTCGAATCTGACCATAACATCGGAGAAAATCTACCTCCTGATTATAACATGTCAATCTTCTTTGAAGCCACCTGCTCCACAGATACAGAACCAATCAAAACCCGTTCCCCACCCCGACCCGCAACCGGACTCAATTTCTATTCTGATTCACCTCTCACTGAGCCGATTGCAGATGATTCAACTCCATATCTATACCGGGTATCGGACACTGATCAGACCACAAATCAGGAGCCTCCATCCTTTGACCGTCCCTGTAGGGATTCCACACCTTACATTGATTATTTTTCGGAACCCTACCCCCACCAGGCTGATTCGACTGAGCCCGAACTCGAGTTTTCACTTCCATATCTATCAGAACATCACTGCATTTGGTGGGTCCCACATCTGCTAATCTACATCTATCAACCCACCAGACTTATTGGGTTTGGGCTGCATCATCAGCCCACTGATTTGAACAAGTACCTGGTTGGACCAACCACGCTCTTAATCAAGGTGCTTGTTTTCCAAAACTCCATTGATTTGACCATTCCCTCTCCACCCCATTTTTCGCTCGGCTGAAGGCATTAAATTTAGCGCTTAACGGGAGGCAACCCGTCATCTCAAAAATAGAGACCCGTCTGATTAGCCGTTTGTACTCCACATCTATTGCACCTTGAGTTCAGCCTTAGACAGTTGATCCCACCTCTGGTACACGTATCAGAGCTTAAAATCATTCGCATCACTCATTCCCGACCCATTCACCCACCCGATATATCCTGTTCTAAGCCCCTAACCTCAACACTAATTCCCACCCTCTGTTTACAATGAGGACATTGCAAAACTTAGGCATGGGGGGGGTGATAAAGTGCATACATACAAAACCAAGAAAAAAATCAGAAGGATTCTCACAAAAAATTCGCATATGTCAAAAACACAAAAAATTGAAAAATTACGAAAAAGAACAAAAAAAAATGGGGAGGGAGGAAATGTTGTGAGCCATATAATCATAAGGAGAAAAAGAGCAAAAATGAAGAAAAAAGCACAAAAGGAAAAGAAAAAGAAAAAGTCATTAGTAAAAGATTAAGGGGTTAACTGAAGTTCTAGACCGAGTCAAGAAAAAGAAAAGAAAAGTGCTACGGAGATATAACAAGAGATTAGCGGGAACGCTGGTCTTAGACCTTTTGGGCTAGTATCTTTAGCTTAAAAATTCACGTATCCGTTAAAATCTGGATAATCCTCAAGAGGTTGACGAAAATGCGAAGCTTGAGTATTAGGTCTAAGGCTTAGGAAGTATTCAGCCTCGTTAACTGACCTCCGATTTGCGGGATTCGGTAACCTAAGCACCCCAAATTCACACACAGTCTGGTTCAGTGCGCATAAAACATCCAAAACACGCAAGAGCGTTTAATATTCTGAAAAAGTCACCTAGATTAGGAGCGGCCAATCAACACAAGTTGATTTGGACAAGTTCCCAGCGCGGAGAGGCGGGAAATTCCCCTCGAAGATGCGTAACAACATATCGTCTCCTCGGTGCTTGTCTCTTAGGATATTTAAATATCCTACTGGGGGCATGTAAGCACTCTGCTGGTTCAGATACCATGGGTGGCATTATCACGAAATGTCGATCGCCAGGGTCTGGATTCGGCCACGGAACGCCATGGGCGGGATTATCTCGAAATCTCGAAAGCCAGGGTTCCGGGGGTTGCCATGGGCGGGATTATCTCGAAATCTCGAAAGCCAGGGACCTTTGAGGATTGATGATGGGGACGAGGAATCCGATACAGACCGTGTTGAGAAGCTAATCCGAAGCTAGAAATAAAAAAGAAAAGAGAGAGAAAAGCTCTCCAAACAAATAAATCTTCTATCTCTCTCTTACAAAAAACGCACTGCAAACTGAACTTAGGCTAAAAATATCTCAAGCACGGGTGCTTTAACCGCGGAGTCCAACAAACCCTAGGTTAGGTTCTGTGGGCCGTAGAAACCTTTGCAGAAGACTGAGGCTAAAGCGGAACAGGTCCGGATTTTGGTTGGTACTTGAGTACCTCTAGGCCTATTGTCGGCATTCCCACCTAATCACAAAAGAAAAGGAGAAGCACTTATCATTGTTGACAACATTCAGGGTCTAGAACGGAAGTTAAAACTTTGAAATTTTGCTAAGGGACTAGCAAAAGCTAGGCATGGGGGTATGATGAGAGCCTCATCATGAGCCATAACTAGCTCATTTTGACCCAATAAAGAAGATAAAAGCTCCTACATAACCTAGAAGAAGGCCTAACTGAAGGAACAAGTGCTCTGAGAAGAAAACATGAAATAAAGGTTAAAACTGTAATTTTACCATTGCAGTAGATAAACGGGATTTCTCAGAGGCAAAACATAGGTCAAATGGTCTAAATGAGATAAAAAGTGGGTTGAGTCAATCAGAAATGGGTTCATGAGCAATCTAAGAACTAAAAGACACTTGGTAACCCTAAAACAGACCCGCTTAAATTAACAAGGTTCCGGTCAGAACAAAAAGCAAGTAAACCCTCTACAAATCATGGAAAAACATACTCTAGGGTTTAGAACACTTAATTTGGCCTTTGGAACCTAGTTTGACCTAGATTAGGGTCCTAGCTCATCAATTAACCTAATTTGGGTTTTTACGCAAAATATCCAGTCAAACGAGGTCAAACCTGAAATATAACTTCTCCATTGGATTCCTTAGGTCCAAATTAGGTTTATACCAAAATTTGGACCTAAGGAGAGGTCATCTTGACCTACTTTGCAATTTAGTACACCCAAATCACAAATTGGTCCCTATCTTTTGAATACCGTTGCAGAGAACCCCCTAGGTTCTTCGCCTCCTTTGCAAACCGGTCCTGCCGCCATTACTAGGGCAGAACCGAGCTCCGGCGAGGTTCGGAGAGGGATTGCTCTCTAATCCCTCAGAGATTCCCTCCCAGAAATGGAAGGAGAATTCTCTGAAGAATTGCCTTCCATTTAAGACCGATATCGATCCCTGGTGTGAACCCAATCTCTCGTGCGAACGCACGAGAGATTTGGGTATCCTAACTCCTTTCCATCTCCGGCGACCAACCTCAGGCAATTACGTGCCCTTCACGCCCTGCACACCAAGTCCAGCGCCTATATAAGAACCCACAACTCCGGCCGAAGAGGCTGAGCTTGGTTTGGCCGAGGTTCCACCCCCAATTCCTCTCCTCCTACCCGGCCAAACTCCCAGCAGGCTCCGGCGAGGCCCCCTCCCCTCCCTCTTCGCTCTGCCACAAAACCAGTGGCAGAGTTAACTTCCTGACCTTCCTCCGCGTCGCACAGTACCAGCGCACGCCGCCTCAGCCCCGTCGTCGCCGTCGTCCTCCCCCACTGGGCGTCATCTTCTCCGGCGACAGCAGGTACTGCTGTTCGCCCTCCGTCCCCTTTCGTCCTTACAGTTAGGTTAGAACTCCTCTCCATCCTCTCCTCTCTCTTTTCCCCCTGTTATCTCCCTTGATCGACCCTCGACAGACGCTAACCACCTCCATCGTCTTCGCCTCCGACCGCACTCCGGTGAGCCGCCCACACCACTCCAGCCATCCACACGGCTCGCCAACCACCTCGAAAGCTCCGCCTCACCTCCAGGAACACACTCCACCCTACCACTGCCACTCCAGCCCTCCACAATCACCCCCCGACCAACCCACCATCTCCGGCCACAGGTTGACCTAGGCACGCACGCCTAGGCCGACCTGCGGCCTGCAGCACTGCCCACCGCCTTCGCCGTGCCACGGCGAAGGTCTCTAGCTATTCTGATTTGGCCGAGAGGCGCGTTTTGTGTATGACAGGGTTCGAGCCGCTGCCGCCATGGACGACCTCTGATGAAGCTCCCACGAAGCTCCAGGCACCCGGTCTTCCAGGCTACAGGTGCTGCATACTAGCGCGAGTGTCGCGAGGTGAACGAGTCCAGCCAAGGAGCGCTAGCAGAGCCAGCAGCTGCGGGGCAATCGCACGACGAGGCTTCTGCAGGCGCGCGTGAAGGTGAGACCAGATAGTCCCACATCGTGGGATTGCAACCTTCAGGTACCATATAAGTTGTTTTTGCGTTTTACTCTTATCGCCTCAGTAAGCACAGGGGTGAGGTCCCTCACTGACCCCACCCGCCTCGTCCGCGGCCTGACCACGCGGACCTGGCGGATCCGCGACCCGACCTAGACTTACGCACTCCTCGCGCATCACACACCTGCAGGTGCGCCTGGTCCCGGGTACGATCCGACCCGATTGAGACTGTGGCTCTGGGAGAGCGGTTTGAGTGAATTGCTTGAGAGAGAGAGATGCGCGGGTAGAGGGAGAAGGGTTAGGTTTTGCTCCTGTGCAGGCAGGATGAACGCAGGAGGAGAAGGACTTGGCCGCGAGAAGGAAAAGAAAGAAAGAAGAAGGAACGGCAGAGAAGAATAGAAGAAGAAGAAACAAGGCAGAGAAGAAGAAGCAAGAAAGAAGCCTTCGCAGGGGAAGAAAGGAAAGAGCAAGCCAGAAGCAAAGGCACAGAGAAGCCAAGTGAAGACTTTGCAGAGATCAGAAGAAGAAAAGAAAGAGCAAAGACTGCAGCAGAAGAAGAAGAATAATCAAGAAGAAAAGGAGAAATGCTTTTAATTTCATATTGTTTTGCCCTAACTCCTTTTAATCGCATACATTCATACCTGAATTGATATTTTGAGTAAATTAGAGTGTTCAATTACATTTTGATTTAGTGGTAAGTTCCATTTGCTCCCTGTGTTCGACCTCGGATACTCCGGTCTTCGAGTAATAAAAACTTTGTATTTGTTCGAACGTTTTGTCGGTTATACTACAACATAATACGCTTTAAATCCGCACGAAACGCCCGTGAACAGCCACACTGGTAACAGAGGGGAACCCGACTCCCGCCCTTAGTGTGTCCCTGCTGTCGGTTGGGCAGGGGTCCTGTGTTGGCGACTGGCCTCTGTCGAGGCCCCCCAAAGGCCACGGATGGCCCTGCAAAACGTGACGGCTCCCCTGCGGATGCCACGTGCCTCCTCTCTCGCCGGCCCTGTGAAAAGTCTGGCTGAAAGGGCCTCTTCCGCCCGCCGTCAGTGTCTCGCGCGGACGGGTTGGTCTCCTCGTAAGTCATGGCTGCCTCCACTACTCTCGAAAACGTAGGCAGCTTTAGGGGTTTGACATACCCCCGAATCGCAGGCCGGAGCCCCTTGGTGAACCTCCAAAGGCGCTCCTCCTCAGTGGCTACCGCTGTCGCTACAAAGCAGGACAGCTCCAGGAAACGCGTGCGGTACGCGCTCACAGTCATCGTCCCTTGGCGGAGAGTGTGGAACTCCCGCCTCCTCTGGTCCTGCCACGTCTGGGGAAAGTACTGCTCGCAGAAGAGGGCGACGAACCGGTCCTAGGTCGGCTCGTCCCTCTCCTGTCCCCTGATCGCCCTCCACCACCTGTGTGCAGCACTCTCAAGCTGGTACGTGGCAAAGGCCACGCGGCACTCCACCAGGGGGCGAAGGGTGTCGAAAATCTTCTCCAGCTGCTCGAGCCAGTCCTCCGCCTCGGTCGGGTCCTCATCCCCCTTGAAGGAGGGGGGCTTCAGCTTCCGGAACTGCTCGAAGAGCTCGGAGTGGCGATGCAGTGGGGATGCTGGTGCACCTCCAGGCAAAGGTGCCTCGTGCACAGAAGTGTCAGAGGAAGGTGGGGGCGGCGGCGGCCCATCCCCTCTCCCATGTCCAGCGCCATGTCCGTTATGTGGTCCCACAGAGGACTACCCCTTCGTGGAGTAAGAAAAAGAACTACTACAGCATGTACCACCACAACAGTAGAACAACATTTAACATAACATGAACTACAAGTAAAGAAAAGTACAGAGAGTAACAAGAACTACTCACTACAGTGGAACAAAAAGGGCACAAAAGAACAGTGGTAACTCTACTGGACCCTACTCGGCCCAGCGTCCTCTGCAGCCGCTGACCCTGGCTACTCAACACTTGGTCCTGAAAAGTAATGAGTGTAACACGTCAGCGAAACGCTGAGTAGAGTGGCAGCTAAAACTAAAGAAGTAGTAGAGTGTACAGTAGCTGTTTCATTTTCTTTCTTTCTTTATTTACGTCTTTCTATTGTTTCACAATTTATTTATTTCTCAGATCCTTCACTTGATCTCGAATGTTCCTTGTGGGAACGATCTTGATTGCAGTCTTTTCCGAAAAGTAGAAGTCGCACGTGGTGCTCTCCTGGCCGGGAGAGTCCCCCGTGGTGGTCCTACCCTCAGTCAACTACCCCAAGGTCGCTGACAGACGTAATGGTGACTACGGCACGCGCGATAAACGCACGGGTAGCTACCACGCACTGGCACGCGGACAGTCGTTTCCGTTAACGGGTGCACCCAAGCACAGCACGAAACTAGTATAGGGCAGAGCCCTCTCAGTAACAGGGGTCCAGCCCCTCCACAGTAACCAAACAGGGGTCTTGCCCTCCATAGTCCGCGCACCCTCGCCTAACTACCCTGGTAGCCCAGTGGGCCTAACAAGTCGGTGTAGGAGGCTAGCAGAACCTCGGGGCCCGTGTGTTGCTAGTGCTCTCCCTACACTAGTAGCTCTCCTCGGTACTGCGTACACGAGGGCCAGCAAGTCGGTACAAAGTGGCCAGACCTAACCCCGGGTCCCTGGGGCGGCTAGCTCCGCTCTGCACTAAACAGGGGGACAGTCGCTCTCCTTGGTACTCCGTACTCAAGGGCCAGCTCACTTCCCCAATTCTATTCCATTCACTTTCCAGGAGTTCTACTCCTAATTCCCCGTAGGGTTCCAACTCTTTTAACTCAGCACATTCAGGTTTCACCCCTTTCAGTTTCACGTTCATACAACCCATATTCTCAATCATGTTCATTTATTCATAACAGGCAGCTGTTAAACCAATTTACAGGCAGCTATTATTTCCTTTCCACATTTTCCAAGACTGCAATATCTATAATCATATCACTAGTTTTCCAGTCCTAGGATTCATGCCGTACCCTAGGATCTATTATTCAATCTAGTTTTCCAGTCCTAGGATTCATGCAATACCCTAGGATCTATCATTCAATCTGGTTTCTCATTCCTATGATTCATGCAATGCCCTAGGTTCTATTAACTGTTCCATAATTGTAACAAATTATGTTAATAACTTTAAAGCCACTCTACCAGCTACAACGGAAGTACTGGGGGCGTGGTCAGAAATCCCGCGCGCCTCCGCAACCCCCGGGACTGCAATGGAACGGGGTCCTATCACAAGGATCAAACACAAGGAGTTTCTCAGAACAGTATATAATTACTGTAGACGGGTAGAGCATTTTATTCCGAAAAGAACGCAACTCGAAACGCGGAAAACGGACTCCGAACGGGCCCTAAACGGGTCGAAAACGACGAAACAATCAAAAATCAGACGTCTGGAACCTCTTCCAGACGTCTTAAAATGTGGGTCAGATGGTACCTTTGTTCTGCGTAGTCTCTCAAACGTCCAGAAGCCTGCGGGGGCGTCTGGCCTAGTTCCCAGACGTTCGATGGTCACCCCGGACGTCTGGAAGTCCTTCCCGTCGTCTAGCACTGCGGCCAGACGTCTGATTCGCGTTGGATGGCGAATCTCAGAACCTGCACGTACCCACTCCTCGCGCTCAGTACGAACGGTCGCAGAAAAGGAAGAAGGACGAAAATAACTCACTTGCCAGACGTCTGGACAGTCCTCCAGTCGTCTTCACCATCGTCTGGTTGGAAGTCCAGACGTCTGATTCTGAAAAAATTTCCAGAATCAGAGCTCGACTCGCTCTCCGCCCGCGACGCACGGCCGCGCCTCTTCCGTCCGGTGCTCGAGCTGCAGCAGCCCTCCCGCGACGCTCCACGCCCGCGGCTCCCCCGCCGGCCGGCTCTAGCTGCCCCTGGCAAACTCGAGCCCTCACGGTCGGGCGTCTCCTCCCTCGCGCAACACCTCCTCCCGCAACTCGCCGCGGCTGCCGCCGCTCGCTCGCGCTCGCACTCTCGCACCGACTGGAAGAAGAGGAAGGAAGCGGAGGAGATGGGAGTGAGGGAGAGGGCGAGGGCCTTATAAGGCCGAACGGGGGGAGAGAGAGAGAGAGAGAGCGCAGTCTACACCTGCAGGAGAGAGGGAAAAAGAGGCGTTCACAGGTCTGCTCGCGCAGGCGCGCAGACGCAATTGTGCGTGGCGCAGAAATTAAATCCCAGACGTCTGGAAGGGGTTCCAGACGTCTTAAAAAGGCATCTTGAAAGCGCGTTGGTAACAGAAATGGTAACCACATAGGTGTTTGCTAGGGCACTTGCATGATGAAGTGAAGCCAAGATCTGATTTAGATGTCTTCGATCATGTTTATGAAGGGTTTGGATCATGTATTTCCACTCTTGGTGTGCCTATGAGAGACTATAGATTGGTTGGAAGTCGTAACACTTGTTTAGATGTTTGATCCATAGATCTTGGATGTATAATGGCCAAATTAGCAGTCCCTTACAGTGAGGTTGAGGTTCTAGAGTTGTGGTTGTGCTCAGCAAAAGTCTGACCAAGTGGTTAGACGTTCAGGAAAGGTCTTTGACGTCTAGCCTTAAGTTTGGATGTTTCCTGGGATGAGTGAGGAATATGGCACCAAGGCCCCCTTTCAGGAGACATCTGACACAAAGGTTGGATGCCTTATTTGGAGGTTTTAGACTAGACATTTGATGAATCTCGTGGGAAAGACTATAACCCAATGCCCCTTCCAGCGAAAGTCTAACATAAGGTCTGGACATCCAATGATGATGTTGAATGTTTGATTGGGTTGTATTGGACGTCTGATACAAGAGGTCTAGAAGTATAATAATGGAGTTAGACTTCAATCAAGAGGGTAAGCCATAATTTGGTCACGGCATTTAATCCTAGGGCTTGCCTTATAGTTCCAAGGTTACGTAAGGGTCTTCCACAAGGTAAAAAGTGATTTTTTACCTTTGGATTTAATATTTAGTCTAAATATTAAACCCTAAAATCAAAGGCAAAGAATCACATTGCATAGATAAAAATCGATTGAAAATCAAAATACACCGGTATATTTTGTTGAGTGAGAGAATTATGTTGCAAAACACGTTACAACGAATATTTTCCTACTCACACCCTTAAACAAACTAGCGTCGACCAAATGATTTAGGTATGATGCACCGATACATAAACAAATCTATGGATCAAACTTATGTCAACATCAAAAATGGCAAAAAAAACACACACACACACAATATCACATGGATGCTGAAACTGTTTGTTCAGAGGCAATTTGATTACATAAAAATATGCTTACATCTATGTAAGGCAATATAAACACCTAAATCGATTGGTTAATTGCACAATTTATTTTTGGGTGAGTCTTCTGTTGCAGTATATTTGCTCTGTCAAAACAAAATTGTAACATGCCCTTAAAAGTAACTATTTCCTTCTTGTTCCAGCAAACAAAATAGAGGGCGTTACTAACGATCCAAAATGTATATATATTACTTCACGTCGTTATTGCCATGTTGCATTAATCCTTGATGGAGGGAAAGAGGGAGCACTGCCCAAAGAGGGTTCCACAGTCTCTAGCTTTCTTCTTCTCCTCGTTTTCGTTTGAGCCAAGATGGTTCGAGAGTTATCTTTATCCCTTACCAAATGACATCACTGACACATTTAATGGCCAACCGGGCCAACTGGATTCACAAGTTAAAAAGTGCAATTCAAATCGTCTTACTTTCCAGAGGAAAGACATAATAAGAGGCAATGAGAAAGCAAATACCACAAAAGGCAATTAACTTATTTTACCTTCACGGTCGAACGGTGAGAGCTCGGGTTTGAGTTTCCATCCCTAAGGTTGGTGTGTGTGTGTGTGTGTGTGTGTGTGTGTGGGTGGGGGGGGGAAGGGGGGCTGGTGGTGGAATTCCTTTCCAGTTTATCCAATTGAGAAAAAAACACCTTCAAAAGGCCTTCATATCTAATCACGAATTCTGTCAACGTAACAATTTTTAGCAACATGTGGCTCATCCCAGTCACTGGGTCAATGTCCTCTTCATCCAGCTTATGGTCACTTGGAAGAATCATGATCTTTTTATTATGTGTCATCACTTAGAAGTTTCAGATGTTTCCCCAAAAGTAATAGTTTACAACAGTAGACGATATACAAATCCCCTCAACCAGCATTAACAACCAGAGTAGGGTGATATGTTCAAAAATGTAATCATGGTAGATACAGAAGAAACACATCTTTATCTGCAACCTATATGTTGCATCTGTCGTAACCAGAGAACCAGGAATGATGCTCTGCCCCTCTTGAGAAATCATTGCAGTCCCCTTGGTAAAAGGGCTCAAATTCCATTCTCCACTGCTGATCCGAGAAGCTCTCAGTCTCATCGTACTTTGCTTCGCCCCTATCACATTGCACTGTCTCCATCTTTATAGCCTCATTGGGTAGTCGGGACTCTGTGAGGCATTGTCTCAGCAAAGAAATCTCTGCCTCATGTTTCTTCTTCAAGTTTTCAGTTTCTTGCTTGGCATTCTCAACCTCCTTTTCGGCCTCCGAGGCTCGTCTCTGAAACATTATAAAAGAGATCATGATATCTGGAACTATAGATGAAAACAAAATGTACCATTGACAGCGTTTTCAGACTGCAATCTATAAGCATCTTTTCTAACAATTCATTTCAAATAACTTTTGCTCAAAAATAAATTCATTTCAAAAAACTTGTACATATGCCTTGTTACTACCTGGTGGAGTTTAAAACTCAGCTGTAGGCAAAGTTCAACCTTGTTCCTCACATAAAAAAAAAATCAACTTTCCAGCATCGCTTGCACAAGATGTAAAGATTTAGTTTGACACCAGCAAGGAAGAGGAAATACAAAACCCAAGAGTAGAAATTTTAACTAGTTCTTTGGACTATTGTTGGAAAAAGGTTGATTCAAGAACAATTTATTCAATGGGCTCATTTAGACAACACTAAATACAAAGCAACAAAAATAATGATTAGATGGTCATTTTTCCACCAATAATGTTCCTTCGATATTTAGGTAGTTTCCTAATCCTATTATCAACCACACAGTACTGTCTTTGATAATAGTTAAACGATTACCACTTCCTTGAGTTTCCTACTTTCATTTCAAGGTAGCATCAGATTGTTGGTGTGATACCATCCAGACACTACAACTACACCAATACAAGTGAACCATCCATCCAGACAACTCATTTGATAATAGGAAAATGCACCTGAGCAAGTTCAGCAGCTTCTTCAGCCTCCTTTAGCCTCACAAGAAGTTCTCCAGCAGCCTGAACAGCCTCTGCTGTGTCTCTCAATTGGCACTGGAGTGCTTTGTTTTCATCCCTCCAATATCGTCTTTCCTTCTCTCTCTCTGCTTTTAGACTGGAAATCTCAGCTGCAAGGCAGTCGATGAACTTAGACTCTGCACCCCAAACTCCTGCTTTGGCTGCTGCCTTTTTCACATCTGCAATGCCATCCCTGATCTTCCTGTGCCTTGAGAGAAGTTGAATGTGCTTCTCTTCAAGCTCTGCGTACTGATCCAGCATGCGAGCATGGCCTTGCATTGCAGTCTGCAATGCCTCTTTCAACTCCCCCATACATTTTCTTTCAGAATCAAGCTCTGCTTTCTGTCGCTCCAGAAGACTCCGTGTAGACTCTAGTTCAACTCTAAGCTCTTCAGAAAGAGAAATCCACCTACTTTCTGTTTCAGTCCAACGGCGTCTCTCTTCTTCAAATTTCCTCTCTGCACACTCTTCCACTGTCTCAGACACTTCTTGAGGAGGAGCTGCACTGGAGTCATTTGTATGCATCAGTTGTAGCACAGGAATCCTGCTTCGAGATTGTGCAGAAGGTAGATCTACATAGTACTGCAACTGGCGCCTGAGAGCTTGAATCTCTTCCATGAGTATGTCCCTTTCACCCAGATCACAGAAATTTTTGTATGCTTGAAGTTCGTCCTGCACCCTTTTCAATTCTACGTTCATACGCAGCACTTCAGGGTGGTTCTCATACTTCTCTTGCAAAATCTGCCATTGTGAACACAACCATCATTGATAAAGAAAGAGGGGACGACAAGAACGGAGCTGGTCACTTGTAAAACTAAGACCAGAAAACAATCAGAAGCACAATGACAACAGTGGTCTTCAACTTAAATCTATTATTTTACTGTTACACATTATCAGTACACGAAATAAAGAAACAAAACCAAACATTTTCCGCACAATATGAGTATGGCAGTTAATAACTGAAAAGAAGCACAAAACAGGAATTGAGTCTAAACCTTGTGTTCATTTGCAAGCGATAAAAATTCTTCATCCACGTAATTTTCAATCGGAACAATTCCATCCATCAGACCTTCCAGGCGAGAAATTTTATCCTCACGTGTCTGTCCAATAATGACATTGCATTCGCGTTCATGCCTGTACTGTTGTACCTGCAAGAGAAGAACACATGAACAACCAAATTGGAATTTGAGCTTTGAGCAAGTTGGCTGGTCGATTGGACCTACCAAGCGGTTTAGATGAGCAATTTCAGCAGCTTGCTTGGCACAATGATCTTCAAGTGACATTTCTCTTCTAATAGCTCCTGCCAATACTCTTTCCACAGCCTAAACATCATTAAAAAGAAAAAAAAAAAAAAAAGAAGGAAATTTCAACCTTATCTCTAATAAGTGGCATGACAAAGGTGTAACAAAATGAAACAAAGGGAACTTACTGCTTTTGTAAGCCTTACTTTGGGAACTTGCTTTGTAGACTTTTCTGAAGAATTTACAGTGCCAACAGGTACTAATTGCAGTTCAGTGTCAACACTGACATCCTTGTATTCCAAAGGTGGAGCCTTATTCTTGCAATAGCTACAAATGTATGGCATTGTGTCTTCTGGCCCATCTAATTCTTGTGAAATTGTCTGCACGCCAAAATCAACCTTAGCAACTGGCAGTGGCAATGGCTTATACCCAACCGGATTAACTGAAGCCCTGAATGAAGACATTCTTGAAGGTAGCTTCTTCTGGTGAAGATCAAAGATCTGAAGTCCACGATGCAGACTGGCTGCAAGGTGTTCAGTCGGAGCCAAACTTTTGCCTGTTCGTGAAGAAGAAGACTGTAAGGGGCCAGCCAATATCAGGGTTGAAGACGGTTCTGAAAAACTTGAAACAGATTTTCCATTGATATGTTTGTCTTCCCTACTTGCCGAACACAACAACGATGTCCTAAGACTTTTCCTGCTCATGTTGGTCCTTGGGGAGACACTTGCAGTAGCTAATTCAAATTGAGAAAGCTGGCATGGAACAATGCTATGGCAGGGCTCTTCATCAGAATTTGAGACATTCAAGAGATTGGGTGATATCTCCCCAAGTGTTCTGCGTACAGTTGGCGTGTTGGCATTTGGCAAAGTACTGTCTTTGCTTTCTGATCCATTGTGTATGGCTAGTTGATTGTTTACTGTAATATCTGTATCACATACTTCCATACAGATATCTGTAGAATCATTAGTTGGATCACTGTGATGGTAACTGATAGCATTATTAGTTGGCTGATCACTTTTCCTTGACTCAGTGTCACAGGTAGTCACTGACTCTGGACGCAATTTCCCTACAGGAGGCCTTAATGTTTCAACACCATTGCCTGCTTCACCAGATCGAGCTACCTCACTACCTGCCTGAATGCATGGCTTTTCAACATCTTCATCATCGATTTCCATTTCTTCATCATTGTCATCTTCCATAGCTGCAATGTTCATTGGGCGACTGAGACTCTGACGAAGAATATTTAGACTTCTTCGAGCATTCCAACCTGTTGAAAAACTCCCATTGCCACCAGTTGAGCCCGATTTCATGCGAAGGAGTTCGTCCTGTTTGCTCCATTCATAAACAAAAGCTTGGTAAGATTATTTTCCCATGCAAAAAGAAGTGCAATGGTATCACAGGGTAACAATTAAGCCCAAGCAATGTCACCTTTAGTTGACGTATTTGTTCCCGCAATACATTCACATCATCCTCTGTAACTTCATTCACGACTGCTTTGTTTTTCACAGCTTTTGCACGCTGTGCAAATCTTAACGTGCCTAACGTTTCAGCTCTACAGCTGCACTTAACAGTAAAAGCTTATCTCAGAGGATGATGAACAGTGCGGTAGACTTCTTGGATTATATAAGCAAGAAAATAGAGTAACTTTGGATACAAAGGCTACCTACCAAGGTGATGGTGAAACAGCACATATCATTGCCAACTTTGCATTGCCACCAAGGGAATCCTGCAACAGGAATGTTAGTTTGGAATCCCGATATGGAATATGCCTTTGCTTCCCAGTTTGGGATATTTCTCCAAGAATATTTATCAGGTTCCTGCAGTTTCAAAGAAGGTGTCATGATAAACAGAGTCGATGTTATGAGAAAGATGGCAACACGTAAAACGAATTGCAATTTTTGAAAACAGGAACCATCCACAGGATAAATTTGACAAATAATATATAGAAATTTCTTGATGAGGTAAATTCATCACATGAAAAGAAGAATATAGAAGGCAAAGTTAAATCCTGAACATGATTATAACTGTGTCCATTAAGTTGTGCAATACGTTTACAGTAGACGTGATTAAATAGTGTTTAAGAAGCATCAGCTCGTGTGTGCAAAAAGGGATATAATATTACTTTGAAAGAAGCAACCATGGTCTAAGATATTACCAAGGGTTTCTGTCTTCAAAAAACTTTCCAAAGGGACATTTAGCTAAAATATCCACATCAGCTGATTGTAGATGATGCGAATAACTTAAGAGAAAATTGGAAAGTTCAGTTTTGAATAATATCATCAAATAGCTAGAAAGATCAGATTCCTACAATGCTCTTGTTCCCATAAGGGAACAATGCCTATGGCCTTGACCCCTTTCCATACTGCTTGCTTGTACAAGCAGAACAAACTTGATATATTTCGGTTCTACACTTGGAAAGAATAACAGGGGACTAATAAACCCTTAACGGTGAGTAAGCTAGTGGAAGAGGCATAAAAAGAACGAAAAGCTAGGTTAAAAAAAGGGAAGAAAGAAACTCACCCAAGTTGAGAAAGGGAACGATTAATGTTTCCAGCCTCCTTCAGGCGTTCCCCTGCAGCACCAGTTTGTTTTTGTCTCTCAGAACCTGCCAAATCAACAAGGTTGATTCTACTTGTCCTCAAACTGCTTAACCCATCAGATGCACACTGCAAGAAGAAAACATTACAGTTTAAAATTTTACAGATGCCTCATGCTTTCAGATGAAATTAAGGAAGATGTCAACCTTGTATACAGTAAAGCATGTGTGTTTAACTTTATTGTGGAAATAGAGTCGCAATTTTTATTAGTTATTGTATTTCCAATTAGAAGCAACAGATGAAATATACAATTGTGTAGATGATGTTACTCAAGCGCCAGCCATAAATGCAAATGTCATGGCTGAAGTTACACCGATAATGAACAAACACAAATATGGATGTGAGAACAATACAAGGCATGTATGAGCCTTCTTAGCTCAGAGTTTAGAGTATTGCATTTGTAATGCAATGTCATCAACGTCACTATGATGGCCTACTTTTTTGTTTTTTTTTTCTCTGTTTGGTATTTCAATCAATCGCCGCTGATGTATCATATAAGCCCAATCAGACATCCAATTGCTTTGATTGAATACTACACACAAGAGCATCACTGACAACGTAAACAACCTCCACTCGCTACAGAATGATGTAAATTCTACATTTAGCCAGAAAATTCCAATCATCACCTTTGATCGGGCTTCAACAATGCATGTAAAAACACAATGTGAGCGGGAACTTTCTGCATTTATATTCGTAGCACCTGTCCTCCTATTTTCTAGACCCTGCAAGGCCATTAAGAATTGATAAGTGATCATTCCTCCTACAATTAAGGCAGCACATATTTAAAATCAAAACCACAGACAACAAGATCAAACATTTTCCGATCGTAAGTATTGGCAACACAACCTAAAAGTATGTTTTGCCTTTGAGCTTATTCACAAGGAAACAAGAACTATATGCTGAACATAAACTATGATACAGGGGCTAGTAGAGTGCTTCTTCTCAGTCACATGTTCTTATGATCGTGAGAGCCAGTGGCCAATGTAAATTCTGCAAATGAATTGAAACCAGTGCATTGAGGACAATAGAAAGTATGTGAGGAAACATGTTCAATCCTCTATCATTGCTTCACATGGGACTTCAGTGAGCTGTAGATGTATCTTACCACTAATTAAACATGTGCCATTAATCAATGATTCCATATTGGTGGGCGGCTGTAGATCCTGGCAAGCTATGTTAAAAGGAAGAAATGACTATTGCATATTATAATTGTAGTCCTTGGCCGATGAAATGTTGATTGAACTCCAAATGCCAATGTTCCACATACCTAACTTGATCCAAACACCATAAATTTAAAGTTAAACAATAGAATTTTTTTATCAATAGCAATCCCAAAAAGGAAAAAGAGAAAACCCAAATTATGTCCTTTTGATTCATTAAGTCCTTGAGAAAGATTGTACTTGATGCTGTAATTTTTGTCAAGTAGGGTGAAGAAAAATGTTTATTTTGAGGTATAGCCATACAGGTAAGTCTAATTAATGCATGGAATATCTGATACAGTAATAATTAATGAATTTTTCCAATGCTCTTGGGAACAAAGGAGCTATAGCACAACACTTAATGTCGGGGTGGGATTTCATTGAAATTCATGAGCACTGGACTTGGAAAATAAGTTGAGGAGATGAAGGAACTGACAGCTTCCAAACCAGCCAATGCATTTCTGATGAGTTTTTCTCCCAATTGATCTTAAGAATAAATGAGCAAAGAATCTGGCAAACGCAAACCTTTATCAAGAGCCTAGTCACGTCTTTTATCGAGCAAACGAAATCCTCTGTGAGATTTTCTACGTAGACACCAGTGCGGACGTCTTCTCTAATCTGCAACAGACAAACTCAGCAAGATATCGTTAAAATTGCCGCAGCAAACACCATTCTAACATCCACAAGTTTGACAAAATGCTCACCTGGAGATTCTTCTGGCTGGGGTCCAACAGGTCGGTTATTTGCTCGTTATATATCTGCACAAAAAATGCCACAATCAGGCATACAACAAAACAGAAAACCAGAACAACCCCCTACCAAAAAATAAGAAAACCTACCTCCAAGAAAGAACACCGGCACTGGTAACTCAGCTGCTTTCCAGAATGCTTGACTTGCTCCTGTAACAACCACAACTGACTACTTTCCATTTCTTTAACAAAACAAAAAGAACAGCAAAACCAACAAAAACCCACTTCTTTTATGCGATCAAAGAGCTGCTCGAACACGCGGGGCGTCAACCCTCTCATGGCATTTGAGGAGTAATCTTCCGTTAGAACATTGGTGGGACCCCACATGGTATACGTCTTCCCACTACCAGTCTGGTAAAAATCAAACAACACAACCAATTCCAGTACACATCAGCACCAACATTCCGGTCCCAAAGAGACCAAATTTAAACGCGAATCCCACAGAGCTCGGATCACCTGCCCGTAAGCGAAAATGGAGCTGTTGAATCCCGCCAGGCAGTTCTCCACCAGTGGAAGACCCACCAGCTTGTACATGTCCTCCTGCAAACAAACAGAGAGCCATCAGAAACCACAACATGAAAGCCGATAACCACACCAAGACGCCACCTCTGGGGCAGAATTCGAGCCTCTCTCACCTGCGAAGACCCAACATCGGCCACGGAATCGAACGTGAACGCGTGGTCGAGGAACGAGACGATGTCCGGCGAGATCTGCCGCAACGTCCGCTCCCCCTCCTCCTCCCCGTCGCCCGGGGGCCTCACCCGCAGGATCACCTGCCCGAAGCAACGAGAAGAAGGTCAGACCAAACGGTGCTCGGTGGGGTCGTGGAGGGGGTGATCGGGGTAAAGATCGGACCTTTACTTGGGACTCGGGGGGAAGGGGGTCAGGGGAGGGGTCGGCGAGTGGGAGCTTGCGCTTGAGGGGGTTGGAGGGAGGGGGGCGGGGGGGCAGGGGGCTGCGCTTCTTGGCGGCAGGGGAGCGGAAGTGGGGGTTGCTCTCCGGGTGGTGCTGCTGTTGCTGTAGTGGAGGTTGGGGTTCGAGGTTCTCCTTGAGGAGGGACCTGGCGGATCTGGGCCGATGTGGAGGCGGAGCGGGGGGGTCGTAGGAGGGGGCCCGGCCGCCGCGCATCGGGGAGGAGGTCTTCATCATGGTGGGGAAACCCTAGAGATGGGGGAAGAGGGACAGAGAGAGAAGAGAGGAGGAGGAGGTGCGTGGGAAAACCCTAGGGAGAGAAAGAGGGATGGAGTGAGAGAGAGAGAGAGAGAGAGAGAGAGAGAGAGGAGAGAAGAGGAGGTGTGTGCGTGAGGATGTAGCCGTTGGAGTTGTGATTTGAAATGGGAATGTGGACGGGGAGCTGTTGATAATATCGTTGCCATTGCGTTCAGGGATGTGTAGCGAGGTGGTGGGATTTTTTTTTTGTCTCTTGGATGGATATTTCGTGTAGGGTGTCATCCCTTTCTTTTTTTTTCTTTTTCCTTTTTTCTTTTACTTTGTTTCTTCCTCTTTGATCTAAGTTAAAATTTGATCAATTTATGTTTGATTTTAATTTCACGACATATTTTAATTTTATGTTCAATATAATAGATCAATTATTAAGATATGTATCCTTCTTTTTTCTTCTAAGGGAACTTGAACTAAGGTTTAAGTTTTTACTTTGGGAAAAAATTTCTCTTCGTCTTTCTAATACCATATACATAATCCATGAGCAAAGAAAAAATCAAAGAGAATGATGCCCATGCCCTTGATAAATTAGAATATGAGCGTTGTCATAAGAGTAGTTCAGGAGAAGGATTTGGAATTGGTAGATAATTTACTTATTTTACATTAAACTTGTGTAAAAAATTATTTGATTATCCGCTGAGTCAACCATTCTTGTTTCCTGTGTAAGATAGAAATTATTAAATCAATATTATGTAACCATTTTATCAAAATAATAGTTATCAAGTGATTGTTAGTCAATAAATAATTAGTATCATTGCATACCAGAGTTTGATATGTCCTTTTTAGTTATATTTGTTTTATTTGACATTTTGTTTTGCATTATTATTGCATTTCAAAGTTGAGTAAATTTGAAGTAATTGAATGAGAAGTAGAAGTAATAAGATGTTTCTTGCAAATTTGAATATGGTGAAAATGATTGTAAAGGCTAATCACAATGCTGTATATGATCGTTAATACTAATATATAATCATTATTCCATGTGCAACTAGCACACAATATCTATTTATAAAGTTTTTAATAGATGGTGAAACGACGTGCCACCATTTAGATTGGATAAGACGTTTGGATAGATGATCGGATGTCTGAGAGTAAGGAGAATCGTACCCTTTTTCCTTTTTCCACACGCGCACGACACGCGTACCCCTTCTCCTTTCTCACCTAAATCCTAACCCATCTCTATTTAAACCCCTCCACCCCACTCCATCTCCACTACACCACTCCATTTCCACTACCTCCACCTCTTTCCCCTATCTAATGGCGAGCCGCCAACGGCCTCCTTTCCTCCACTTGCAGCCGTGCACGGAGGAGAGGCGCTCGCGTGAGGAGAGAGGGATAGAGTGTGTGTGCGCGGGAGAGCAAGGGCATGGGAGAGAGGAGGAAGCTCGGGGAGCTTGGGTGCATGGCGGGAGAGCTTGCGCGGCTGGAGGATGACCGTCGGAGCTCGATGGAGCTCAAGGAGGAGGAGCTCGGTGGGAGGAATTTGGAGATGCGAGGGGAGGAGTAGTGTGAGGAGCTCGCGAAGGTGAGCTTCGTGACCTCCTAAAGCTGCTGCCGTAGCAGCTACATGCAGTGCAGAGGGATTCGTGGGGGGGAGAAGGCTCGCAAGAGTTCTGCGTATTGGATATTTTCCAGTATCAGACGTTTGGAGTAGTAGGGGGACGTCCGGAGCTGAAGCCGGACATCTAAAAGTACGCTGGTGCCAAGGTACGTATTTCTCTGCACGATTTCCACCCATGCAGACCCTACCACAAGACAGTTAGCCGTTTTGGCTTTGCGCATGCGTACGCAGGTGCAGAGCGTTGGAAAGGCGCGGGGTGCGCCCTTCGAGGTATTTTTTTACGTCTGGACACGTCAACAGACAACTGACTACACTCCCATACAACCAGAAGTGGAGTCCGACGTCTGGAACTCCCCTCAGACGATTGCGGAAGGATCCAAATGTTTGAGGAAGCTGCAGGAAAACCCAGGGTGAGTACTGATGACTTTTAAGACGTCTGAGACTAGTCCCAGACGTCTGATTTTGGACAATATGCCTGTTTTTGGCCCGTTTAGGGCCCAAACGGAATCGGATTTCTGCAAACGAAGTACTGTTGTTTTTCGCTTGAGTTTCTCTACAAGTCAGTGTCACTTGTATACGATTTTGGACTCGTTTGATGTGGTTGGTCAATTGTATAGGTCTGCAGCCAGTTGAGTATGCAGGACCTGCGGAGGCAACGGGATTTGCGATCCCAGCCCCCATTCCTCCCTTGTTTCCCGGTAGAGTGGTTTACATTAATATTATGATTTAAACAAATAAATTACATGGTTAGAATAACTTGAATGAACCCTAGGATGAGAATGAACCCTAGGGCAGGAACAAATGAGTATGGTTTGAGCTACACTGTTTACTTGAGATGCATGTAAAACCCTAAATGCTAGCAAATGTATTGGTTTATTGATATGATGCTTTCTCAGTTAGTAAATCACGAGCTGCCTGTTTTAAGAATGAAATCGGTAATGTGAATAGAGAGATCGAAATGTTGAAAAATGAAATAAAAGAAATACCATCATGAACCCTACAGGGAATTAGGAGAACTCCTATACATGGGAAGTAAGCTGGCCCTTGAGTACGCGATACCAAAGAGAGCAATTGTCCCTTTGGTGTAGAGGGGAACTTGCCACCCCTCTGGGTTGAGACCCAAGGTTAGGCCTAGTCACTCTACACCGACTTCTGTTTTGGCCCTCGTGTACGTGATACCGAGGTAAGCTACTTAGTGTAGGGAGGGAGCTGACCGCCCCACGGGGCCCAGGGCTAGGACTAACCACCCTACACCGACTCTTTTCAGGCCCACTAGGCAAACCGGGATAGTCGGACGAGGGTACATGGACTGTGGAGGGGCGAGACCCCTGTTCTGGGAGGGCAAGGCCCTGTACTGTTCCATACTGTACCTTTAGGCGTACCCGCTAGCGGAAACGACTGACCGCATGCCAGTGCGGGAAAGCTACCCGCGCGCTTATCACACGTGTCGTAGTCACCGCTACATCGCGACTGTGACCTCGGGGTGGTTAACTAGGTGTAGGACTACCACGGGGGACTCTCCCGGCCACGAGAACCCCACGAGTACATCCTACATCACAGGAAAGCCTGCAATCAAGATCGTCCCCGTAAGGGACAGTCAAGATCTAGAAATAACCAATTTCTAATAGAATGAACGAATTAAAACCACTTGGCTGAGCTAAATAGAATCGAAAAATAATTAGTTGTCTTTCTTAACTTAAATTGCATATAAATGGTTTAGTTGCCACTCTACTCAGTGTTAGCTGACTACGAAATTTTATAACCTTGTCCAGGTCAAGGAGTTGAGCAGCCAGCACCACCAGCTGCAAAGGGAGCTGGACCAAGTCGAGCCCAGCCTTAGTTGAATTTCCTTACTGTTTCCTAGCTTCTGTTGTAATAATGAGTATTTTGTTCTATGTAATACTGTTTCAGTTACTTTTTCGTTGTACTTTCCACTGTCATAGTTGTCATGGCCTGTAATATTGTGAGATTGTTCGCTCTATTTCTTTTACTATCTCTTGATTTTTTTTTCTGCTTAGTTACATTATATGTGTGGTTGTGAAATATTTCCTACTTTTAGTTATTTCTCATTGGACGACTAGGTCATGGAAGTAGTTGAGGTTTGTCAGTCTCGGGTCCTGTAGGGATCTAGGATCAGGTCGTAACAAGATGGTATTAGAGCAAGGTCGTCCCGAGAGATAAACCAAATGGTCTGAAAAATAGCCACCCACATGCTTGTAACTAGGAAAGCCATCACAACGTATTGCTTTGATCTTTGCTTCGAGTCTTATCTCTTAATGTAGTCTGCTATCATTGACAGTTTCTGCTCTTTTTTCTGTGTCTCCTTGTAGGAGATGCCTCGTCGGGGAGTTCCCGAGGCAGGCCGCAGACGTCGTCGTGGGAGGGGTCGAAGGGGCGGACGTGCTAAACATGAGGCACCAGCCGACCCACCTCTCCTTCTGGGCATCTAGGCCTAGGATCTTGCCCAGATGATCCGAGATATCGTACGGGAGGAGCTCCAGCAGCCTCCTTGGCCACCCCTCCCTAAGGACGTGGAGGGAGAGTCCTCTATGAGATAGGGGAACGCCGCAGTGCCGTACAAACTGGAGGGGGAGGGGGTGATCCTCCACCACCCTCAGACACTTCTGAGCACGAGCCCTCCTTGCCTGGAGGCGTACCTGTTCCCCCGTTGCAGCTCCACCACGAGCTTTTTGATCAGTTTCAGAAGCTGAAGCCCCCCTCCTTTAAGGGGGGATGAGAGCCTGTCTGAGGCAGAGGATTGGCTGGAGTAGATAGAGAAGGTGTTCGACACCCTCTGCCCTCCTGCAGAGTGCCACGTGGCCTTTGCCACGTACCAGCTGGAGAGCGTAGCCCACAGGTGGTGGAGGGCAATCAGAGGCCAGGAGGGGAGAGAGACGACATGGGACCAATTCATGGCTCTCTTCTGCAAGCAGTACTTTCCACAAACCTGGCAGGACTAGAGGAGGAGGGAGTTCCACACTCTCCATCAGGGGACAATGACAGTTAGTGTGTACCGCATGTGTTTCTTGGAGTTGTCACACTTCGCCCCGACAGCTGCGTCTACTGATGAGGAGCGCCTGTGGAGGTTTACTGAGGGGCTTCGACTTGCGATTCGGGGGTATGTGAAACCCTTGAGGTTGCCCACTTTCTCTCGTGTGGTTGAGGCGGCCATGACTTATGAGGAGACCAACCCGACTGCGCGAGACACTGACGGCGGACGGAAGAGGCCCTACCATCCATAGTACTCACAAGATTGTCGGGAGAGGAGGCACAAGGCAGCTACAGGAGAGAAGTCTCTTTCTGTGGAGCCATTGGGGGCCCCAGACAGGGACCAGCTGGCAGCACTAGACTCTCGCCCAGCCACCAGCAGAGACCGACTGAGGGAGGAGGCCGTGTCCCTCTCTGCTACCAGTGTGGCTAGCCGAGCCACATCATGAGGGACTACCCATCTAGAGTCGAAGCATAGCAAATGCTCCCCACACTGAGCGCTGGAGGCCGAGCTGACGGCCACGGTCACCAAGCATGTGGGGGAGGACAGCAGTCACGAGGAGGGTACCGGCCAGCTGCTGCCCGCCCGACCCAGAGCGTGACCGATTCGTTTGCACCTAAGGTTGAGGGGAGTATCAATGACCTAACACACAGAGACGCCAGGGCTTCAGGATCTGTGGTGGCAGGTATGATTACCATTTTTGGCAGATTAGTCTACGTTCTTTTCGATTCTGGTGCCACACATTCTTTTGTCTTCTCGAGTTTTGCCGTCAGTTTGGGATCGGGCAGCGTATTGTTAGAGGTCTCGTTCCTGATTAGAGGGCCAGGTGGACGGTTGTTCGTAGCAGATGAGGTCTTTACAGATTGCGAGGTCGCTATAGGAGGACACAGTCTTCCCGCCGACCTGATTGTAATCCTAATGGAGGACTTTGGCATGATCCTAGGGATGGACTGACTGTCTGCCTATCACACTTTGGTGGACTATTTTGGGAGGAAAATCATCTTCTCCATACCAGAGTTGCCTCCCTTTGAGTTTCATGGTTAGCCGGTGGATGGAGGTTTTAGGTGTATCTCCGCACTTCGGGCAGCGAAGCTTTTGGGCCAGGGGTGTGAGTGCTTATTGGCTTATGTTGTAGCAGAGCCTAGTCCCGTAGCTGACTTTTAGAGTATTCCGGTGGTTTGCGAGTACCCCGACATTTTCCTAGAGGAGTTGCCAGGACTACCGCCTGAGCGTGAGATCGAGTTTGAGATCTCACTAGTACCAGGGATTAGCCTCATTTCTACTGCACCGTACAAGATGGCGCTACTTGAGCTGCGAGAGCTCAAGTCACAGTTACAAGACCTGTTGGAGAATGGCTTTGTGATGCTCAGTGCGTCCCCATAGGGAACCCCTATGTTGTTTGTGAAGAAGAAGGACGATACCATACGACTTTGTGTCGACTACCGACAGCCGAATCGGGTCACCGTCAAGAACAAGTACCCGCTGCTTCGTATCGACGACCTTTTTTGTTGGTGCTAGAGCACCACGATCATTTGTTTTGATGATAACAAAACACGTGTCATTTAACATTTGCACTTGGAGTCTTAGATTTCAGATCAATTGCAAATGGAGATGTGATTAGACGGAGTTCGAGCTCGCATCCAAGACGGATTAGAGGAGCTTGATGGAGAACAGAGGAGATTCGCAAGGAGTGATGGCTTGAAGAAGGAAGGAGATGAAGAATATGATAGATTTCCTTCTCTTGTACTCTTTGTATTTTTCGTTTCTTTTGTTGCTCTTTATTTTTATTACTTAGATTCTTGTTAAAGAGCCTCAAAGTACCCTAATAGTAGTCCTAGGAACACCGGCACAACCCTAGGATACTTAGGTTTTCTGTAGAAAACTTAGAAAACCAATATAGGGTTCAAACAACATTTCCAGACGTCTAATTCCAAAATCAGACATCTGATAATGTGTTTTAAGACGTCTGACTGTTGATTCAGATGTCTGATAACATTTAGGCTGGACTTGTTAGTTGTCTGATGAAATCAGACGTCTATACCTATGTCCAGATGTCTTAGAAGACGTCTGATGACTTTGTCAGACGTCCATGAAGTGGACCGTTAGCTGGCTCAGCAAACACTCAAGGATATGACCGTTAGAGCCTTATCAGACGTCCTTAGGCCTTTCTAGATGTCTGATAAATGACTGTTTTGCCTCGGCTGACCCAAAATCTCTTCTCAGAGATTTTCTAGCCCTTGCACTCTCTTGGAAATCCATTCTCACGAAAAAGTAGGTTTCCAGACGTCCAGACATAGTGCCAGACGTCCTGTATGTCATCTGATGGACTTGCGCTAGAACCCTGTTTAGATCTGATTCCAGTCAGGAAGAGACCAGCCCAAAATCAGACGTCTGACCTTATTTTCAGACGTCTTAAAGTGATCTTCCAGACGCCTGATGCCAAGATCAGACGTTTGATAAGCCTGTCAGTGCAATCATTGTTCCTGATTTCGGCCTGATTCTCTTGGGCTTTTCACCTAACGGCTATGGGAGCTTTCCTAAACCTTCCAAAGCCTTCCTAAGGTTTCTATAAATAGAGAGGAACCTCTTGCACAAAAACACACACCTACACACGCCTAGATACACCTAGACACACAAGAACAAGCATTTCCACTCTTTTGTGTCCAAAAAGAAGCTCTTGCTCTCCAAGCTCAAGTTCTACATCTTGAGAGCATCAAGCCTTTGTGCACCCGCTCTCCCACCGAAGTTCACGAGAGTGATGTTGCGCCGTCGCATGGCTCACGCACCCGCGTCATCGATTCGACGTATTCCTTGCAAAGGGCAGTTTCCTAATTCCTATAGAAGCTAGTTTTAAATCTTTGTTGGCTCTATAGGACCATATTTGTTATTTTTCTTTGTTATTTGGTTGGGTATTCGCTTTGCAAATTCCCGTCTCCTTCGTGGGACAAAATCCTTCTCGTGAAGAGAAGGAGTTGAGGAACGCTACCCTCGCACTTGTAGTGTGGTTGTAATTGAGGTTGAATCACCCTCGTTTAAGTGATTCGTTTAGTGGATTTGATCAACTTGGTTGATCGGAAAATCCTAACTCGAGAGGGTTAGGTGGTGGTTTTCACCCAGTTTGGATTTTCACCTAAAAATAATTATGTACTTTGTGTGTTTGTCTATTTTGTGAGATTGATATTTTTTCAATTCCGCATTTTTTACATCAAGCTGATCTCACCCCCTCCGAGTAGGGAATCCACATTTTTGACCAGTTGAGAGTTGCCACAGTGTTCTCTAAGATAGATGTGAGGTCAGGTTACCACCAGTTGAGGATCAAGGAGACCGACGTCTCTAAGACAGCTTTCCGTTCTTGGTACGGGCACTACGAGTTCTTGGTCATGCCGTTTGGGCTGACCAACTCCCTCGCTGTTTTCATGGACATGATGAACCGTGTTTTCAGACCATGCTTAGACCAGTTTGTGGTGGTATTCATCGACAACGTCCTAGTCTACTCACGGGATCAGGCACAACATAGACAGCATTTACGCTTCTTTTTCCGCACCCTACTTGGCTTAAGTTTCGGGGACGAAACTTCCTTTAAGTTTGTTATGTTAAAATGACCCGCTGCCATTTGGGTTGGATAAGACGTCTGGATTATTCATCAGATGTCTGTCTAGATGTCTAGATAGATGATCGGACATCTTAGAGTAAGGAGAATCATACCCTTTTCCCTTTTTTCGCGTGTGCACGACACGCGTACCCCCCTTCCTTCCTCACCCAAACCCTAACCCATCTCTATTTAAACCCCTCCACCCTACTCCATCTCCACTACACCACTCCATTTCCACTACCTCCACCTTCCCCAGTTTGTTGGCGAGCCGCCAACGGCCTCCTTTCCTCCACTTGTAGCCGTGTGCGGAGGAGAGGCGCTCTCGTGAGGAGAAGGAGAGAGGGATAGAGTGTGTGTGCGCGGGAGAGCGAGGGCGTGGGAGAGAGGAGGAAGCTTGAGGAGCTTAGGTGCGCGATGGGAGAGCTCGTGAGAGGGGAGCTTGCGTAGCCAGAGGACGACCGTGGGAGCTCGGTGGAGCTCGAGGAGGAGATCGATGGGAGGAGTCCGGAAGTGCAAGGGGAGGAGTTGTGCGAGGAGGAGCTCGTGAAGGTAAGCTTCACGACCTCCTAAAGCTGCTAGCGTAGCAGCTATAGGCGGCGTGGAGGGATTCGCGTAAGGAAGAAGGCTTACGAGAGTTCTGTGTATTGGATATTTTCCAGTATCAGACGTCTGAAGTAGCAGGGGGACGTCCGGAGCTAAAGCCAAATGTCTGAAAGCACGCTAGTGCCAAGGTACGTATTTCTCTGCACGGTTTCCGCCCATGTAGACCCTGCCGCAGGATAGCCGTTTTGGCTCTATGCATGCATACGTAGGTGCAGAGCATTGGAAAGGTGCGGGTGCGCCTTCGAGGTGTTTTTGGACGTTTGGACATGTCGACAGACGACTGACTGCACTCCCAGACGACCAGAAGTAGAGTTCGACGTCTGGAACTCCTCTCAGACGATCGCAGAAGGATCCGGACGTCCGAGGAAGCCGTAAGAAAGCCCATGGTGAGTATTGACGTCTTTTAAGATGTCTGGGACTAGTACCAGACGTCTGATTTTGGACAGTATGCCTTTTTTTTTGCCCGTTTATGGTCCAAACAGAATCGGATTTCCTCAAACGAAGTATCGTTGTTTTTCGCTTGAGTTTCACTACAAGTCAGTGTCACTTGTATACGGTTTTGGACTCGTTTGATGTGGTTGGTCAATTGTATAAGTCTTCAGCCAGTTGAGTACGCAGGACTCGCGGAGGCGACGAGATCTGCGATCCTAACTCCCATTCCTCCTGTGTTTCTTGGTAGAGTGGTTTATATTAATATTATGATTTAAACAAATAAACTGCATGTTTAGAATAACTTGAATGAACCCTAGGGCAGGAATAAATGAGTATGGTTTGAGCTACACTGTTTACTTGAGATGCATGTAAAACCTTAAATGCTAGCAAATGTATTGGTTTATTGATATGATGCTTTCTTAGTTAGTAAATTACGAGCTACCTATTTTAAGAATGAAACGGGTAATGTGAATAGAGAGATCGGAATGTTGGAAAAAGAAATGAAAGGAATACCAGCACGAACCCTATGGGGAATTAGGAGAAGAACTGATGTACATGGGAAGTAAGCTGGCTCTTGAGCATGCGGTGCTAAGGAGAGTAACTGTCCCTTTAGTGTAGAGGGGAACTAGCCACCGCTCTGGGTTGAGACCTTGGGTTAGGCCTAGTCACTCAACACCAACTTCTGTTTTGGCCCTCGTGTACGTGGTACCAAGGTGAGCTACTTAGTGTAGGGAGGGAGCTGGTCGCCCCACGGGGCCTGAGGTTAGGACTAGTTACCTTACACCAACTCTTTTTAGGCCCACTAGGCAAATCGAAATAATCAGATGAGGGTACGCAGACTGTGGAGGGGCGAGACCCCTGTTCTGTTCTGAGGGGCAAGACCCCTGTTCTGAGAGGGCAAGGCCCTGTATTGTTCTATATTGTACCTTTAGGCATACCCGCTAGCGGAAACGACTGACCGCGTGCCAGTGTGGGATAGCTACCCGCACCGTAGTCACCGCTACGTCGCGACTGTGACCTCTAGATGGTTGATTGGGTGTAGGACTACCACGGGGGATTCTCCTGACCAGAAGAACACCACGTGTACATCCTACATCACAGGAAAGACTACAATCAAAATTGTAAAGACCCATTCTGTTCCGAGCCCTTTAAGACGTCTGGACTGTCGGTCAGACGTTTTGACCCCTTCCCAGATGTCTGAAAATTGAAAATTTGGTACGTAACTTCGCGTCTAGGCACGGGCTACGCACAGACAGTACCACTCCTTTCTCTTTCCCACTTCTCTCCTCCACTCGAACCCTAGCACACCCTTATAAAACCCCTCTCCCCCTTCCTCTCTTCCCCACTCCACCACAGCCACCTTCCTTCCTTCTCCATTGCAGCGAGAGGGGCGAGCGCGAGAAAGGGCACGAGAGTGAGCAACGAGGAGAGGCGACGTGAGGAGAGGAGGAAGAGCTTGAGCTCGCAAGCTCGTGGGAGCTCGCTGGAAGGCGCACGGCCGGAGCGACGCGTACGGGAGGAGCGCTTCGGGGGAGACATCCCCGATACTTGCTGTAGCTGGAGCTGTAGGCGAGGAGGCACGGCTGCGCGCGACGAGGAGCAGAATGTAGTTCTGGTTCTAGGATTTTCCTAGAATCAGACGTCTGGCATGCCGTCCAGACGACGGGTTGGACATCTAGCGATGACACCAGACATCTAAAAGCAGTGTTCCGTGAAGGGATAGCTTCGGGAAGGCTTGGGACATGCCCTCCCACACGTCTCGGACGTCTAGACAACTTACCAAACGACCAGAAGCACTCCCAGACGACGGGAGGAGAGGTCGGACGTCTGGAGCTGGGTCTAGATGGTCAAGAAGGGGTTCTGGACGTCTGAAGTTGACGTAGGAACCTGAGGACTTCGATCGGTTGTGGGTTCGGGGCTTGCTGAAACACGTGAGCCTATCGTTCGAGCCCTTAATACTCCCAAGTTGTCTGGTAGAGTGGTTTCCCCCTATTTTAATTATACAACCTGAATACATATGTGAAATTAGATAACTAGAAACCTAGGATGTGGCATGAATCTTAGGACAAGAAGTAATTGCACTGTTGTATGCATGTTTGAAATTGTAGTCTTAAGTGAATGAATAGAAATGTGAACAACTGCCTGTTAATAAACAAGAGCTGCCTGTGAAATATGAAATGCATGTGCTAGTTAAACAGTTGCCTGTGACATTACTTGTTATATATGTTAAATGATGAAAATACGAGCTGCATGTGTAGAATCTGAGAATAGAAATGTGAATGATGAAACCTGGTATGGAATGACATGGGGAATATGAGCATGAACCCTTCGGGGAATTAGAAGTAGAGCTCCTGTGGATAAATGGAATGGATCTGGAAATGTGAGTAGGAAGTGTGCTGGCCCTTGAGTACGTGGTACCAAGGAGAGTGACTGTCCCCTGTGTAGTGTAGAGCGGAGTTAATCGCCCTTGGGTTGGGACCCAGGGCTAGGATTGGCCACTCTACACCGACTCCTTTGGCCCTCTCATACATTGTACCGGGGAGAGCTACTAGTGTAGGGAGAGAGCTAGCCACCCCACGGGGCCCGGGGTCCAGCTAGCCACCCTACACCGACTTGTTGGGCCCACTGGGCAAACCGGGGTATTCAAATGAGGGTGCGCGGACTGTGGAGGGGCGAGACCCTTGTTTGGTTCTGAGGGGCTACACCCCATGTTACTGAGAGGGCTAGGCCCTATACTGTTCCGTGCTGTACTTTAAGTGTACTCGCTAGCGGAAACGACTGATCACGTGCCAGTGCGGGGTAACTACTCGTGCACTTATCGCGCGTGCCGTAGTCACCGTTACATCTGTCCGTGACCTCGGGGTGGTTGACTGGGTGTAGGATTACCACAGGGGACTCTCCCGGCCAGGAGAGCACCACGTGTGCCTTCTACTCTTCGGAAAAGACTGTAATCAAGATCGTTCCCACGAGGAACATGCGAGATCAAGAAAAAGATCTGAAAAATAAACTAATTGGTGAAAAGGAATGACTTGTAAAATAAAATAATTGGAAAAGATAAATTACCTATTAGCTTTTACTACTTTAGTTAGTTTGGTTACCACTCTACTCAGCATTTACTAACTCCGTTTTACTCATACCCCCTTTACAGGTCCAGGAGTTGAGCAGCCCGAGTCGCCAGCTGCAGAGGGTGCTGGGCCCAGTCGAGTCCAGCCATAGTTTCCTATTGTACTTCCTTTTGTTGTGAGTTCAGACTATTGTTACTGTTTCTGTTCTGTACTTTGTTTCCACTTTACTTTTGTGGTGGTGATATGCACTGTTAGCAGTTTTACTTCCTTTACTGCTTGTACTGTTTTACTGTTAGTTACTTAGCATAGTGAATGTGGTTTACTTTCCTGCTTTTTGGTTATTTCTTGTTGGACGACTAGGTCTTGGGATTAGTCAAGTTGAGCCGGTCTCGGGTACTATAGGGATTCGGGAACCGAGTCATAACAAGATGGTATCAGAGCAAGGTCGTCTCGAGAAATGAACCAACTAGCTTAAGAATAACCAATTCACGTGCATGTAACTAGAGTAACCACCACAACGTACCACTTGACATATGTTCTGAGTTCTTTCGCTAAAGTCCGTTAGAGTTGACTTCTTTTTGTTCTGTCTTCCGCATCTCCTTGCAGGAGATGCCTCGACGTAGAGTCCTTGAGGCGAGCTGCGGATGCGGCCGTGGATGAGGTTGGAGGGGCGGACATGTCGGGCCCGAGGTGCCAATTGACTAGCCACTTCTCCCGGGCGTTCAGGCCTAGGACCTCGCTCAGTTGATACGAGACATAGTACAAGAGGAGCTCCACCTGCCTCCACGAGTGCCTCTCCCTGGGGACGTGGAGGGGGAGTCCTCTGTGGGGCCGCGAGATCGTCGCAGCACTGGACGAGGGGGAGGGGGGTCCACCGCCCCGACCACACTCTGACACTTCTAAGCACGAGCCCTTCCTGCCCGGAGGCGTGCCCGTTCCCCCACTGCAGCTGCACTATGAGCTTTTCGAATAGTTCCGGAAGCTGAAGCCCCCCTTCTGGCTACCGCTTCGTTCGTCTTTGTGGTTATTATAGTCGTTGTGGTATATGACAAAAACGGTTACCAGTCTAATACAATTTATTACTCGGAATGAAAAGTTTCCCGAGGTCGAACTCAGGGAGCAAACCAAAATTCCAGAAGCATATAAATTCACAATATATATAAGGTTTTACAAATTAAGAGAGAGAGAGAAAGAGAGAGAGGGTAATTGGCTTTTTCTTCTCTTTCTTCAGCTGGCTCTTCTCTTCAATTTGTTTTCTTCTTCATTCTTCTTTTCTTCTTCTCTGCTTCTTCTTTCTTCTTCAGCCTGTCTTCTTCTTTCTTCTTCTTCTTCAGCCTGTCTTCTTTCTTCTTCTTTAGCTTCGGTTCCTCTTTCTTCTTCTTCTTTCTTTTTCTTCTTCCTGTCTTCTTCTTTCTTCTTCTTCTTTAGCTATGGTTCCTCTTTCTTCTTCTTCTTTCTTTTGCTCTGGCCCTCCTTCTTCTTTCTTTTCTTCTTCTCTTGCTGCTGACTCTCCTTTTTCGCCGACGTCTGATTCAGCGCTCAGACGACTTAACTGCTCGGTTGCTACAGTGCAGCTCCTCTTTTCCTTCAGCTTCTTTCCTTCCTTTCTTCTTCTTTCGCCTAGTTCTTCCTTCTTCTTCCCTCTTCCTTGCGGCTAAGTCCTGGCTGCTGCTTCTCTTCTTCTTTCTTCTTTCCTGCGCACACACACAAACATCAGCGCAAAACCTACCCTACCCCTTCCCCGCGTCTCTCTCTCTCTGGATCTCTCTTTAGGAAGCTCTCCCAGAGCTGGGTAATCGGGTCGGGTCGGGTCGCGTGCCTGGGTCCAGGCACACCGGCATGGTTGGTGAACGAGGAGTGCACAGGAGGGTGTCAGGTCGGGTCAGATCCGCGTGGGTGAACCACGGACGAGACCCGGCGATAGGTGAGGGACCTCACCCCGTGTGTAATCGGAGGCGAAGAGCCTATACCACCTTTTCAATTTAAGTGGTGGCGCTCGCTCCTACACTTACGAGGTGGTACTAAATTCCCATCTCCTCTCCGCTCGCCCGCAGGCGAGAAGTAGCCGTCAATTAGGCAGCAGCGAAGGCTTCGCGCTCCCAATTGAGAACCTGGGTGCCTTTGCGGACTTGCCCCGCGTTTCCTGGACCCTCGCCTGGCGTCGAAGAGACCTGGAGCTGCCTGCGAAGAAGCTCCAGCAGCTCGTCAATGGCGGCGAGGAGGGTGAACCCTGAAATCACGAAGACGGCCTTACGGCCATGTCAGACAACACAGGGAGCTTCACCAGAGTGTGGCAAAGGCGGTGCGAGGGGCGGCGTGCTGTGAGAGTGCCTGTGGTCGTGCACCTAAGGCAAACTGCGTGCGTGGAAGTGGGTGTGTTCGGGGGGTGCTCAGAGTGTGCAGGGTGGTGAATGGAGTAAGGGAATCGCTAGAGTGGAGTGAGGGGGAGTTTCTGCGCTTGTCGGCGAGAGGTGGAAAGGTCTGTGGAAGTGGGGCGATCTCACCGGAGATGGTGGCCGGAGGCGGAGCAGATGAAGGTGGTCGTGGCAGTAGAGGGGTTTAAAAGACTAATTCAAGAAGGGAAAAGTGAGAGGAGAGTAAGGAGAAAATTCCTACCTACTTAGTCGACGAAAAGGGAGAGGGAGACTGCCCGACGTGTGCCTGTTGGAGCTGAGGACGAAGGTGACCAGGGGAGGAGTGATGGCGACGAGGAAGAGATCTGAGGACGGCAGTTGGTACGGCCTGGCGCGGGACGACGAGGCAGAGTGGGCTCTGCTGCAGGTATGGCAGTAGAGCGACGAGGAGGAGGAGGAGAGTTCGCCAAAAGCTACGGCAATCTGACCGGAGAGAGGAGAGACGAAAGAGAGGGGTTTTCTCTGCCAGAAATAGCTTGCTTTGGACGGTAGCCCCTGCTCTCCTTATAAAGGTGCTGGCGAGGAGAGTGGCCTGAGGGAGCGACGTGCAGAGCTTGCCGGAGATGGCCGGAGATGGAGACCCATGCCTTTCGTGCGTTCGCAAGAGAGGCATGGGCGATTGCAGGTCTCAAGGGAGGGTCCCTACAACAGAGGACGACGTAGGGAACCCCCTGTTCATTCTTGAGAACGGCCGCCATATCCTGCGCGGCGCCATCCTCCGCGCAAGGTTGCCGGAGGTATGGCACCTGCTCAGAATGGCAGGGAGGACCGTTCTGCAAAAAATGATGAGAAAGATAAGGGGCAATGTGTAAGGGATTCAAAAGATAAGGGTCAAAAAGTAATTCAAGAGGACCAATTTGTAAAGTCGGTCAAGATGGTCTTTTCTTAGGCCCAAATTTTTATACCAGCCTAATTTGAGCCTAAGGATTTTAATGGTGAAATTTGATTTTATGTTTGACTACGTTTGATCGGTAAATTTGCATAAAAACCCAAATTAGGTCATAAATTGGGCATGGTTCTCATTTTAGGTCAAATAAGTTGCAACGGCCAAATTGAAGGTTCTAAACCCTAGGGAATATTTTTCCATGAATTTTAGAGGATTTAGTTGATTTTTATCCTACCTCGAACCTCGTGAATTAAAGTGGATTTGTTTTAGGGTTACAGAATGTCATTTAATTCCTCGAAGTTGCTATAACCCTTTTCAGATCAGATCATCCCACTTCCTTCCTTATTAAGCTTATTTAACCTGTGTTTAATTACCCTGCTTGTGTACTGCATTGGTAAAATTACAGTTTTACCCCTTATGATTTGTCTTATTCTTTAATTCAGAATTCTCCGAGTTAAGCTTCTCTTTAGGTTTTGTAGGAGCTTCTTCACACTTATTTAGATTAAATTGTGCTAGTTAGGGTTCATGATGAGTCTCTCATCACCTTCTTTAAGGGGGATGAGGACCCGTCTGAGGCAGAGGATTGGATGGAGCAGATTGAGAAGGTGTTTGACACCCTTCGCCCCCCTGCGGAGTGCCGTGTGGCCTTTGCCATGTACCAATTGGAGAGTGCGGCTCACAGGTGGTGGAGGGCAGTCAGAGGCTAGGAGAGGGGTGAGCCGATGTGGGACCAGTTCGTGACCCTCTTCTGCGAGTATTACTTCTCGCAGACTTGGCAGGACCAGAGGAGGCGGGAGTTCCACACTCTCCGCCAGGAGACGATGACTGTTAGCATGTATCGCACGTGCTTCCTGGAGCTGTCACGTTTTGCTGCGATAGCTGTAGCTACTGAGGAGGAGCGCCTGTGGAGGTTTACTGAGGGGCTCCGGCCTGCCATTCAGGGGTATGTCAAACCCCTAAAGCTGCCCACCTTCTCGAGAGTGGTGGAGGCAGCTATAACATATGTGGAGACCAACCCGATCGCACGAGACACCAACAGCGGACGGAAGAGGCCCTACCAACTAGAGTACTCATAGGGTCGACGAGAGAGGAGGCAAGCAGCCTTTGGGGGTCCCCGACAGGGGTCAGCTGTCAGCACTGGACCCCCACCAAGCCGTCAGCAGGGACCTACCGAGGGAGGGAGTCGAGCTCCCCTCTGCTACCAGTGTGGCCAGCAAGGCCACATCAGAAGGGACTGCCCGTCTAGGGCTGGAGCGCAGCAGATGCTCCCCGCACCGAGCGCTGGAGGCCGAGCAGGTGGTCGTGGTTCTCAGGCGCGTGGGGGAGGACAGTAGGCCTGGGGAGGGTACTAGCCAGCGGCTACCTGTCTGATGCAGAGTGTGGCTGCTTCTTCTGCACTGAGAGCTGAGGGGCGTATCAACGCCCTGACACACAGAGATGCCAGGGCATCAGGTTCAATGGTGGTAGGTATGGTTACAGTTTCCGACAGATTAGTTTACGTACTTTTTTATTCCGGCGCCATGCACTTGTTTATTGCTACGAGTTTTGCTGTCAATTTGGGACAGGACTGCATGTTGTTAGAGGATCCATTTGTGATAAGAGGTCTGGATGGTCAGCTGTTTGTAGCTGAGGAGGTCTACATTGACTGTGAGGTCAATATTGGGGGACACAGCCTCCCCGCTGACCTGATTGTGATACCGATGGAGGATTTTGGTATGATTCTGGGGATGGATTGGTTGTCCGCTTACCACGCCTTGGTGGACTATTTTGAGAGGAAGATCGTCTTCTTCATACCGAATATGCCTTCCTTTGAGTTTCACGGACAGCCGGTGGACGGAGGCTTCAGGTGCATTTCTGCACTTCGGGTAGCGAGACTTTTGGGCCAGGGGTGTGAGGACTTTCTGGCTTGTGTAGTGGCAGAGGCCAGCCCCGTGGCAGACTTTCAAAGCATTCTGGTGGTCAGAGAGTACCCCGACATATTTCCAGAGGAGCTACCAGGACTACCACCTGAGCGTGAGATCGAGTTTAAGATCTCACTGGTACTGGGGACCAACCCCATTTCTATGGCACCGTACAGAATGGCACCACTTGAGCTGCGAGAGCTCAAGTCACAATTATAGGACCTGTTGGAGAAGGACTTTCTGAGGCCCAGTGCATGCTCGTGGGGAGCCCCGGTGTTATTTGTGAAGAAGGATGGTACCCTGCGCCTTTGTGTCGACTACAGACTGCTGAATAGGGTTACCATCAAGAAAAGGTATCCGCTGCCAAGGATTGATAATTTGTTTGACCAGTTACGAGGTGCCACGGTATTCTCCAAGATAGATCTGAGATCAGGCTACCACCAGTTGAGGATCAGGGAGACCGAATTCTCTAAGACAGCTTTCCGCATCCAGTACGGACACTACGAGTTTTTGGTCTTGCCGTTTGGGCTACCTTCATGGATTTGATGAATCAAGTATTCAGACCGTATCTGGATCAGTTTGTGGTGGTATTTGTTGATGACGTGCTCGTTTACTCGTGGGATCAGGCACAACACAGACAGCACTTGCGGATGGTTCTGGACACTTTGAGATGATGCAGGCTATATGCCAAATGCAGCAAGTGCGAGTTTTGGTTGAGGCAAGTGACCTTCTTAGGTCATGTGATTTCAGGGGATGGCTTGGTTGTGGATCTAGCTAAGGTAGAGGCAGTACTCAGGTGGGAGAGGCCACGTATAGTGACAGAGATATGCAGTTTCTTGGGACTAGCAGGTTACTACCAACAGTTTATCAAGGGTTTCGCAGATTGCGTGTCCTATGACTCAGTTGACCCGAAAGGACGTGCCCTTTACTTGGACAGACGCTTATGAGGCATGTTTTCAGGAGTTGAAAGAGAGGCTGACTTCGGCTCCTGTGCTTACCATCCCAAATAGCAGTGGCGATTTTGTTGTCTACACAGATACTTCGTTGCAGGGGTTAGGAGGTGTACTCATGCAGCGGGGTCATGTTGTCTCTTACGCTTCGCGGCAACTGAAGTCCCATGAGCATAGCTACCCTACACATGACTTAGAGCTGGCAGCGGTTGTCTTCGTGCTGAAGACATGGAGGCACTACCTTTACGGTGAGACCTTTGAGATTTTCACAAATCATAAGAGCCTTAGGTACTTGTTTGATCAGAAGGAGCTTAACATGAGACAGATACATTGGTTAGAGCTCCTGAAGGACTATGACTGCAGCATCTTCTACCATCCGGGGAAGGCCAACGTGGTGGTTGACGCCTTGAGCCGGAAGGCGCCCGTCCACTTGGCTAGTTTACATGCACAGAGTTGGAGACTTATGGAGGAGTTGGGCTGTTGGCGACCCCTAGAGTTATAGGGGCATTGTGGGGCAGTGACAGTGACATGACAGACGAGACCAAAGCTAATAGACTGCATCATCACAGGACAGATGACAAATTCGTATCTGCAGTCGTTGCGAGACAGGGTACTGTTAGGGGACTCAGGAGACTTCTCCTTTACAGATGAGGTGCTGCGCATGAGGGGACGTTTGTGTGTTCCCAAGGACAAGGAGTTGTTGAGAGAGCTCCTGACTGAGGCGCACGGGTCCAGGTTCACCATATATCCTGGGAACACAAAGATGTATCATGATCTGAGACGGGGCTTTTGGTGGAGTGGGATGAAGCGGGATGTAGGTGAGTTCGTGCAGCAGTGTTTGGTGTGCCAGAAGGTGAAGACCGAGCATCATAGGCCTACAGGGCCGTTGCAACCACTTCTTGTGCCAGAGTAGAAGTGGGAGAGCATCACCATGGACTTGGTGGTGGGCTTACCCATTATCCAGTGAGGACACCACGCAGTTTGGGTGATTGTAGACAGATTGACGAAGATGGCACGTTTCTCGTCGATCCGAGTCACCTTAGGACCAGCACAGTTGGCAGAGAGGTATATTCGTGACGTGGTACGTCTGCATGGAGTTTCGCATAAGATTATATCTTACCAGGATACCCATTTTACTTCTCAGTTTTGGGCTGAGTTTCAGCAGGCCTTGGGGACATGGTTGAAGTTCAGTACGGCGTACCACCCCCAGACAGACGGACAGTCAGAGCGCACGATACATACACTTGAGGACCTTTTACGCGCCTGTGTACTGGACTAGAGGGGCTCTTGGGAGGAGCACTTACCCCTAGCAGAGTTCGCATATAATAACAGCTATCACTTGAGTATCGGCATGGCACCCTACGAGGCTCTATACGGACGGAGGTGTATTGCGCCCTTGAGTTGGGTTGAGGTAGGGACCAAGTGGGAGGTTAGCCCCAGGCTGATCCGGCAAAGTCAGGAGGTAATAGAGCAAATTCACAGACGACTTCGCACTGTCAGGAGCAGACAGAAGAGTTATGCTAATCGAAAGCGCAGAGAGGTGCAGTTCGAGGTTGGGGACCATGTTTTTCTTCGTGTTTCGACCATGAAGGGCCTGCAGCGTTTTGGGGTGAAAGGGAAGCTCGCGCCGAGGTTTGTGGAGCCCTTTGAGGTCTTAGAGCGGGTAGGACCCGTTGCTTACCAGCTTGCCTTCCTCCCCAGCTTTCTGGTGTGCAAAACATGTTCCACGTGCCCAACCTCAAGAAGTACGTCGCCGATCCCAGTCATGTTCTAAGCCACGAGAGTGTCGATGTGGGTGACGACCTGACCTACCTCGAGAGACCAGTGCAGATACTAGACAGAGCCGTTCGGAGTTTGAGACAAAAGCAGGTACCCCTGGTGAAGGACTTGTGGAGGAGCCAGAGGTACGAGGAGGCTACCTGGGAGCCTGAGGCGGCAATGCGAGAGCGGTACCCGGAGCTTTTTGAGGGTACGTCTTTTTGGACCAGCTTCGATCCTCTTTAAGTTTCTTATGCATATAATTCCCTTTTCAACACCTTAGCTAGCTTAAATTTCGGGGATGAAACTTCCTTTAAGTTTGTTATGATGTAAAGACCCGTTCTGTTTCGAGCCCTTTAAGACATCTGGACTGTCGGTCAGACATCTGGACCCCTTCCCAGACGTTTGGAAATTGAAAATTTCGTACGTAACTTCGCGTCTACGCACGGGCTACACGTAGACAGTACTGCTCCTTTCTCTTTCCTACTTCTCTCCTCCACCCGAACCCTGGCACACCCTTATAAAACTCCTCTACCCCTTCCTCTCTTCCCCACTCCACCACAGCCACCTTCCTTCCTTCCTCTCCACTGCAGCGAGAGGGGCTAGCATGAGAGAGGGCGCGAGAGCGAGCGACGAGGAGAGGCGGCGTGAGGATAGGAGGAAGAGCTTGAGCTCGCGAGCTCTTTGGAGCTCGCCAAAGGGCGCACAGCCGGAGCGGCGCGTGTGGGAGGAGGAGTACGTCGGGGGAGACGTTCTCGACACTTGCTGCAGCTAGAGCTACAAGCGAGGAGGCACCGCCACAGTAGCATGCGGCGAGGAGGAGAAGGTAGTTCTAGTTTTGGGATTTTCCCAAAATCAGACATCTGACGTGCCATCCAGACGACCGGTTGGATGTCTGGTGACGACACCAGATGTCTAAAAGCAGTGTTCCGCGAAGGGATAGCTTTGAGAAGGTGCGGTGCACGCCCTCCCACACATCTTGGACATTTGGATAGCTTACCAGACGACCGGAAGCACTCCCAGACGATGGGAGGAGAAGTCGGACGTCTGGAGCTTGGTCCAAATGGTCAAGAAGGGGTTCTGGACTCTGAAGTTGATGCAGGAACCTGAGGACTTCGATCAGTTGCGGGTTTGGGGCTTGCTGAGTTACGTGAGCCTGCCGTTCGAGCCCCCAATACTCTCGGGTTGTCTGGTAGAGTGGTTTTCCCTTATTTTAATTATACAACCTGAATGTATATGTGAAATTCGATAACTTGAAACCTAGGATGTGGCATGAATCCTAGGACGAGAAGTAATTGCACTGTTCTATGCGTGTTTGAAATTGCAGTCTTAAATGAATTAATAGAAATGTGAACAACTGCCTGTTAATAAACAAGAGATGTCTGTTAAATATGAAATGCCTGTGCTAGTTAAACAGTTACCTGTGACATTACTTGTTGTATATGTTAAATGATGGAAATACGAGCATCATGTGTAGAATCTGAGAATGGAAATGTGAATGATGATACCTGGTATGGAATGACATGGGGAATACGAGCATGAACCCTATGGGGAATTAGGAGTAGAGCTCCTGTGAATAAATGGAATGGATCTGGAAATGTGAGTGGGAAGTGTGCTGGCCCTTAAGTACGTGGTACCAAGGAGAGCGACTGTCCCCTGTGTAGTATAGAGCGGAGCTAGCCGCCCTTGGGTTAGGGCCCAGGGTTAGGATTGGCCACTCTACACCGACTCCTTTGGCCCTCGCGTACACTGTACCACAGAGAGCTACTAGTGTAGGGAGAGAGCTAGCCACCCCACGGGGCCTGGGGTCCAGCCAGCCACCCTACACCGACTTGTTAGGCCTACTAGGCAAACCGGGGTATTCAGACGAGGGGTGCGCGGACTGTGGAGGGGCAAGACCCCTGTTTGGTTCTGAGGGGCTAGACCCCATGTTATTAAGAGGGCTAGGCCCTATACTGTTCCGTGCTGTACTTTGGGCGTACCCGTTAGGAGAAACGACTAACCGCGTGCCAGTGCGTGGTAGCTACCCGTGAGCTTATCGCGCGTGCCGTAGTCACCGTTACGTCTGTCCGTGACCTCGGGGTGGTTGACTGGGTGTAGGATTACCATGGGGGGCTCTTCTGGCCATGAGAGCACAACGTGTGCCTTCTACTCTTCGGAAAAGACTACAATCAAGATCGTTCACACGAGGAACATGCGAGATCAAGAAAGAGATCTGAAAAATAAACCAATGGGTGAAAAGGAATGACTTGTAAAATAAAATAATTGGAAAAGATAAATCACCTGTTAGCTTTTATTGCTTTAGTTAGTTTGGTTACCACTCTGCTCAGCGTTCGCCGACTCCGTTTTACTCGTACCCCCTTTACAGGTCCAGGAGTTGAGCAGCTTGAGTCGCCGGCTGCAGAGGGTGCTAGGCCCAGTCTAGCCCAGCCCTAGTTTCCTGTTGTTGTACTTCCTTTTTTTGTGAGTTCAGACTATTGTTACTGTTTTTATTCTGTACTTTGTTTCCGCTTTACTATTGTGGTGGTGATATGTACTGTTAGCAGTTTTACTTCCTTTACTGCTTGTACTCTTTTACTATTAGTTACTTAACATAGTGAATGTGGTTTACTTTCCTGCTTTTTGGTTATTTCTTGTTGGACGACTAGGTCTTGGGATTAGTCGAGTTGAGCCGATTTCAGGTCCTGAAGGGATTCGGGAACCGAGTCGTAACAAAGATCATCCCTGTGAGGGACAGTCAAGATCCAGAAATAACCAATTTCTAAGAGAATGAACAAATTAGAACAACTTGGCTGAACTAAATAGAATCAAAAAATAATTAGTTGCCTATTTTAACATAAATTGCATATAAATGGTTTAGTTGTTACTCTACTCAGCGTTAGCTGACTACGAAATTTTTTAACCTTGTCCAGGTTAGGGAGTTGAGCAGCCAGTGATAGGGAGCTGGGACCAGTCGAGCCCAGCCTTAGTTGCGTTTCATTCCTGTTTCCTAGCTTCTGTTGTAGTAGTGAGTATTTTATTTTATGTAATACTGTTTCAGTTACTTTTTGCTTGTACTTTCCGTTGTCGTAGTTGTGATGGTATGTAATATTGTGAGACTGTTCGCTCTGTTTCTTTTACTGTCTCTTGATTTTTTTTTCTGCTTAGTCACATTTCATGTGTGGTTGTGAAATATTTCTTGCCTTTGGTTATTTTTCGTTGGACGACTAGGTCTTGAGAGTAGTCCACACGGGCTGATCTCGGGTCTTGTAGGGATTTAGGATTGGGTCGTAACAGATGGTCTTATACTCAAACAATAAAATGAAAGATTATTGCATAAATATCATGGTATTTAAACAAAATTAGATATCTCTTAATCTCGATAAACGTTAAAGGGCTAGTTTACTTGGAGGGTTAAGGAAGTTGCATTAAGAAATGTGAAACTGATGCTAATCCTTAATTGTGTTTACTTGCAGAGTGGTGTTAACACCAATTTATGTTTACTTGAATTGGTGTTAAGTTGGAATGTTAACCCTTGTAGTGTTTACTTGCTAGTGGTATTAAGAATTCGAATAAGAGATCACGAGTGCACAACAAAATCGTGAGACTTAAACACGGGTTTGCCTAACACCAGTAACAACTAGTGTTAGACAAATCAGTGTTAAGAGCTCTTAACCCATGTTAACCAAAAGGGGGTTAACTCTCCAAGTAAACAAGGGTTAATCCCTCAAAAAGGAGGTTAACCCTTCAAGTAAACGAGCCCAAAACTATGGAGCTTGACATTTTTAATACGGGAAAGGTCCTGGCTATCTAGAGAGAGGAGTTCAATCATAACAGTTAACTCTGCTTCACTTTGAAACCTTGTCTCATGAGCATTGCAATTGTAATTTTTCATCGCATTATCAATGACATGGATAAAACATTAAAAACTTACTCAGAAAGATGTCGATGTATCTATTTTCATTTATTAATCTCTTAACTTTATAGCAACATTTACATAAAAAATCCTTAGCATATAGATTTTGATTAAATGATATATGCTCTCATATATGTTAAAATTATAGTAGATAGACAATGAATGTCTTAATTGTTGGAACAAGTGGACTATGATAATGAAATAACATGACAAAGTAGTTACATATGTAGATAACTTATCTCCTTTGTTATCATAGAATTGTGCATCCAAGGAAATGATTTCCTTTCACGTCATTAAGGTTTTATAAAATGATATATGTGATTCTTTTGAGCTAGTGTCGTTAACTTGATTTATTATCTTGTCCACCTTATGCATTTGATACTTTTTTAAATATATTCTTTTAAGGAATTTTGTTGGCCCCTTAACTATTTTGGTAATAAAGTGGTTAAGTATTACCTAGGTGCTTATGCTGTTGTTATTCTACTTAACGGTGTCAAAAGTTGGCACAGTGGTAAAAAAATGGCCTTTAGTCTTCCAACCGATCTTATGTCACTTAAATACCTGGCAAATAGGCTAGCCAATTGCCCTTATGTGCTTTTGGTAAATGAATCGATTGGTCGGCTTTAGGTGGTCTGCCCAAGATGAAGGGCCCTCATCTTGGTCAGAAGAGGGCTTTTTTTGCCTTTGAGTTGGGCCAACCTCCTTTTTGGGCTTGTTTGATTGTAGGCCAACTTCCAGTGGACCTATCCTTTTATCTCCCATCAATATGTTAATCTACTTTTCTCTTGTAAATATGTAGTTGTATCTAACTTCTAAGGTGGGCTTGCTAGACAAGTGATTCCATTCACATTATTATTGAAATTGATCCATCTCTCAAACATTGTAGTGACACTAAAGGAGCAAATGTGATTACATTGCCATTAGGATTTGGTAAACATCTTATTGAATGTGTTTTCTCTAGTATGTTGTTATTCTCTTTAATTACGCTAAAGTCATATTTGCAGGAGAAAAGCATGTTTGGTCATGTGTGTATGTACATACACTCATGCAAAAGAAGTTGGAGTGAGTTTTTGAGATAAGAATATATATATATATATTTCGAGCAAAGTTGGAAAAAAGATGTTATTCATTCATCTAGAAAATAAAATGTGACACATTTACGGATGTACATTTTTATATCAAGTCAAGCGACCAGCAAAAACAAAAATCATAAATAGAGTACTTTAAAAGAATAACATATATACTTAAACAAAGTCATATAATATAACGAAATAAAGCTTGAACTACTAGCCAAGTTCATAGCACTAATAGGAGAACTGAAATATGAACATCAACTTTATTGATAGCTTAAAATATTACAATAGTGCAAGTAGGAGTAGAAGCAACCTTCTCATTTATTTGACAAGTATAAGGTAACAATCTTGCTCAAAAGACCCGAAATTAGTGTAGTAAAATTTCAATAATTTGAATTACCCTATAAGGGAAGTCAGAGCGCATGCATTTTTATGTTTATGTAGGCATACACACACATGTACGTATATATACATACACACACATATATAGCTCACACAAGAAAGTTGAGACTTTCTTTTGCACATGCTTCTGCATTTCCATCCTATATTTAAATTCCCCTTATTTAAATTCACTTATGCCTCTCTTTTTTTTAGAACAAAACATTTATTCTCCTAATTGATTCTACACTAGTTTCATTGACTGATGTCTTTAATTGAGGTTGGGTTCAAGCTAACTTAGGAGTTGAACGCAAATGTTGAAATCCTTGAGCTTAACTCGTTTAAACTTGAGTTACTTTGTACCATATGCTCATCACTAAAATGAGTTTTATGTGAATATTCTGTATTTTATCTTTTTTAAATGAAGAGAAACTAGTCATATTTGATTGTGGTATTTTATTTCTAGACATTATTTTTTCATGACTTTAATGTTCATTTCATATTGTATTTGTTGTGTAAATATTAAATTAACCAAGAAATTGAGTTAGCAATCTAAACCAAACTTAGAATTTGAGCTCAAATCCAGCACCAAAATTCAATAAGCTAAGCTCATGAGCCCTTGTCTATCTTATTTCTTCCATAGATTATTATTTTAGAAAGTGAAACGAGAGAGAAAAGAAGTGACACACCTTTTTTTATTTGATAAATATCATCGATTTCATTGAAAAGAAATAAAAAAGTATATTTGAAAAATGGTATATATTATGAAGTCAAGAGAAGGCACAGAGAAAAATAAGAGATGTCAGAAAATAATTACCCGATATGATTGAGAAAAGCACCTATCGACAAAGCTGAAAGTTTTTTTACCAATAGCAAAAAAAGTCGATTATTATAAGTGTGATACATGTCTCATGATAAAAATAATGTTTGCAATGGTTTATAGCTGTTACGAATGCACGACTTTAGACGTTTTTAAGATATCTGGGAGGTGTCCCAAACGTCTGGGATTCGGTTATTTTCGGCACGCGTGTTTCGTTTGCGCACCTGAGCGCGCAAACCTGCAAGCGTCCCTCTCTCTCTCTTTTTCTCTCTCCCTCCTGCGCCCTCTGTCCCGCTCTCTCTCTCCTCCTCGCGCGGCCTTAAAAGGCCACGCTCTCCCCCTCACTCCTGTCACCTCCGCCCTCTTTCCTCTTCTCCTTCTAGCCGGTGCACGAGAGCGAGCGCGAGTGAGCGGCGGCAGCGACCGCCGCGGTGAGCGTGGGAGGAGGTGCTGCGCGTGGGAAGAGGCGCTCGGCCGTGAGGGCGAGCTCGCCGGGGCTGCTGGGAGCCGGCCGGCGGGCGCGCAGCGGACGCGGGGTGACGCGGGAGGCCTGCTGCAGCTCGAGCAGCAGGCGGACGAGGTCGCGGCCGAGCGTCGCGAGCGGAGGGCGAGTCACGCCCTGGTTCTGGAATTTTCTCCAGAATCAAACGTCTGGGCTTACAACCAGATGGCGGGGAGGACGTCTGGAGGACTGTCCAGACGTCTGAAAGGTGAGTTATTCCGTCTTTCTTCCTCTTCTTCGACTGACCGTACTAAGAGAGAGAGGAAATGGGTACGCGCAGGGTCTGAGATTTGCAACCAACGCGAATCAGACGTCTGGCTGCAGTGCCAGACGACGGGAGCGACTTCTAGACGTCCGGGGTGACCATCGGACGTCTGGGAACTAGGCCAGACGCCCCCGCAGGCTTCTGGACGTCTGAGAGACCACATAGAGCAAAGGTAACCTCTGATCCACTTTTTAAGACGTCTGGAAGAGGTTCCAGACGTCTGATTTTGCACTGTTTCGTCGTTTTTGACCCGTTTAGGGCCCGTTCGGAGTCTGTTTTCCGTGTTTCGAGTTGCGTGCTTTTCGGAATTACATCCTCTACCCGTCTACAATAATTGTATACTGTTTTGAGAAACTCCTTGTGTTTGATCATTGTGATAGGACCCCGTTCCGTTACAGTCTCGGGGGTTGCGGAGGCACGCAGGATTTCCGACCACGCCCCCAGTACTCCTGTTGTAACAGGTAGAGTGGCTTTTAAGTTTATTAGTATAATCTGTTAATTATGGAACCATAAATAGAACAAAGGACATTGCATGAATCCTAGGAATGAGAAACTAGAATGAATGGTTGATCGTAGGGTGTTGCATGAATCCTAGGGCTGGAAAACTAGATTGTATGATAGATCCTAGGGTATGGCATGAATCCTAGGATGGGAAGAACTAGTGGAATATATGAATACTGCAGTCTTGGAAAATGTGGAAAGGAAATAATAGCTGCCTGTAAATTGAATTAACAGCTGCCTGCTATGAATAAATAAACGTGATTGAGAACAAGGATTGTAAGAACGTGAAACTGGAAAGTGAAACCTGGATGTTCTGAGTTAAAAGAGCTGGAACCCTACGGGGAATTAGGAGTGGAACTCCTGGAAAGAGAAAGGAATGGAATTGAGAAAGAAAGACGTGGTAGTGTGCTGTCTCTTGGGTACGTAGTACCAAGGGAAGTACCTGTACCTGTTTAGTGCAGAGCGGAGCCAGCCGCCCCAGGGACCCGGGGTTAGGACTGGCCACTTTGTATCGACTTGCTGGCCCTCGCGTACGTAATACCGAGGAGAGCTACTAGTGTAGGGAGGGCACTAGCTACCCCACGGGCCCCGGGGTTCTGCTAGCCTCCTACACCGACTTGTTAGGCCCACTGGGCAAACCAGGGTAGTCAGGCGAGGGTGCGCGGACTGTGGAGGGGCAAGGCCCCTGTTTGGTTACTGTGGAGGGGTTGGACCCCTGTTACTGAGAGGGCTCTGCCCTGTACTGGTTCCGTGCTGTGCTTGGGCGCACCCGTTAACGGAAACGACTGACTGCGTGCTAGTGCGGGTTAGCTACCTGTGCGTTTATCGCGCGTGCCGTAGTCACCGTTATGCCTGTCCGTGACCTTGGGGTGGTTGACTGAGAGTAGGATCACCACAGGGGACTCTCCCGGCCAGGAGAGCACCACGTGCTACTTCTAATGTTCGGAAAAGACTGCAATCAAGATCGTTCCCACGAGGAACATTCGAGATCAAGTGAAGGATCTGAGAAATAAATAAATTTTGAAATAATAGAAAGACGTAAATAAAGGAATAAAGAAAATTAAAACAGCTACTGTACACTTTACTGTTTCTTTAGTTTAGCTACTACTCTACTCAGCGTTTTGCTGACGTGTTACAATCGTACCTTTCAGGACCAGGTGTTGAGCAGCCAGGGTCAGCGGTTGCAGAGGGCGCTGGGCCGAGTAGGGTCCAGTAGAGTTACCACTGTTCTCTTGTACCTCTTTTTGGTTCACTGTAGTGAGTAGTTCTTGTTATCGCTGTACTTTTCTTTACCTGCCGTTCATTTTATGTTATGAATGTTGTTCTACTGTTGTGGTGGTATATACTGTAGTGGCTTCTTTCCTTACTGTTGTATTTCCTTACTGTTAGTTATATTCATGCTGAATGTGGTTTATTTTACTGCTCTTTTGGTTACTTCCTCGTTGGACGACTAGGTCTTGGGATTAGTCGAGTCGGTCCGGTTCTCGTATCTCGTAGGGACTCGGGAATCGGGTCGTTACAATAGCTAATACCACACATGGAAGAATGAAATCTAAATACCTTCAAGTAGTGAGAAGGCACTGAAAGTTTAGACATGTCAAATGCAGATAGGTATAACACATCTAGAAGTCTGGTATTTCATGTATCTTTAACAACAATGTTACCATGGAAAATGTTGGTTGCAGAAATGGATAAGTACAATTAATCTTGGACTCGTTAGTTGTAGCTCGACCATCTTCTAAATTCAAGAGAGGCAAAGTCCTAAAGTCAATGATAAGAACGAACATAAGGGGAAACAAAAACTTGTAGTCAAGACTCAAGAGAGGTGGTGGAATTCTCTTTTGTGTGAGCCAGTGTAGATCAAGATAAAGATGACAAAGAAGGAAAAAAAAAAAAGAAAGACTCATTATTTACAAAATAAAATTTAAATAATAAATTAAAAAAAATCACCTCGTACCTACTTTTTTTTTTTTCAAATCCATCTCGTAAATAAAGTCACGTAGAATGGGCCACATTTAATACGCAAAGAGGCAGATGAAATGCGTATCGCATCTTTGCAGACGTTTAAGCCGAACCTTTTCCCAAACCCCTTTCAAAACCTCCCAACCATCCCGATGCCTTCCCTCGACCCTGCTTAACCTTTCCTCCACCTCCCACCCACTACCGCCACGATGCACTTCTTCGTCCCCAAGCCCCAACCCCAACACCTCCCCTCCGGCGACACCACCACCACCACCACCACCACCACCACCACCACAACCAACACCAACCCCATCCACGCCCTCTACTCCCACTGCTCCGCCCTCCTCCACCGCCTCTCCTACTCCTTCCTCCATCACAACGCCCTCCGCCTCGCCGCTACGCCCGCGCACGCCGCCCCCTCCCCCGCTCACCGGTTCGACCTGGCGATGAAGGTGGAGGACGTGGAGGAGCGCCTCGCCGGGATACCCGTGTACGCCCTGAGCAACGCGGAGGAGGAGTTCATGCTCGTCTCCGGGGCCTCGTCGGGGAAGTCCATGGGGCTCCTCTGCTTCAATAAGGAGGACGCGGAGGCGATGCTCGATCAGGTCAAGCGCATCAATCAGGGGACCCACAACGGCTCCAAGGTCGTCCCCGTGGCCCTGAACAAGGTATCGCGTCTTAATCCTTGTTCTACGATTGCATGTTCTTCTGGCGAGAATTCTCAATCTTGTTGATGGCTTGGTCGGTTGCTGTAGACTATTCTGGAATTTCCCGCGTATAGTTTGCGGAGTTTCCAGGATTCAGGTGCCATTCGGAAGTTATATTTATCTTGAAATAAATCTATCCAAGCACAGGGTAAGGGGAGTTGTTTCTTCTAGCAAGTGGTAATGGAAGGTTGGAGTGGTTCTGATAGTGGATAAGACGAAAGTGACACGTTTAAGGTGGTTTGGATGTATGTAGAGAGAAAATTGATACATTGTTTATGTGGCAGAACAAGGCTGTTTATTCCGCCTCTGGTTGGCTTATTTCCAGAATTAAGCCCTCAGTTCAAGGAGATAATTAGTTTATTCCTGGCAACAATTCTTTGTAGTGAACGAAACACCAAAACCTCTTAAAATTCTGCTGTTTATTCCACTTTTCTCTAATTCCTCTGTTTGTTACACTTTCTTAATTCCACTAACCAAACACCACCTTAGTTAAGAAATATGAAAAGTTGTTTGTTGACTTGAGCCTATCGAGAAGAATTCAGCAAGTGGATGCCATGAAGGGAACCATTGGGCATGGTCCTGGTTGTTTGGATTTAAGCCTAAATGGAGGTAAGTATTACTGTGGAACAATGTTTTTTTTTTTTTTTTAAGAGCAATGTGGAAAAATGCTTAGTTATCCTTGTTAGTGTGGCAAAAGATGCGAGCATCCAGTAACTTTTTGATAACAGATAAAGTTTCCACTTCCTTCTCTTTTTCTTTGTGTGCATAAGTAAGACATTCGTTTGACATGTTTAACGGGCAAGAGATATGTGGGTTGTGATGTCTAGGCACAGATTGCCATTTTATGGTGATTTACAAGTTATTCCATGCTCAATGAGTATGAACATGTATACAAACACTTGTAAATGACTCAAAAATCATAACAATAAGGAAGCTTGACTTCCTCTTCAAGAAAATAAGGAATCTTAACTTTATATATTAAAGGGATCAAGTATAAAGGATTTTATGCCCTTGTGCGCGTGTATGGACCAACAACTAAATATTTTGATTAATATCTTACATAAGGGTGAATTATGATGATCCATTTAGAAAAGGAGTTGAGGGTCATGATCATGTTAGAGGATTGTGAATCACCTAATAACAATACTTTTTTGATTTTTGTTAAAATAAGGTGGCTTACATGTTTCTTTGGCATCTCTAAGTGGAAGGGCCACTTTGTTTTCCTCTCTCATATTAATTTGCTACCTGTCCATCTTTTTGCATGGTCTAAGTCTCTCTCTCTCTCTCTCTCTCTCTCTCTAGCTGCATAGAAGAAGAATGCAACCTATGCAAAGCACTGTTGGATCAAAATAAATCCAATGGTCCCTTTTATTTTCCATCTTTTTGCCAATCCCGCGCATGGCATTCTCTGGACTCACACCTCCTTGCCTTGCTGTGCCCACCTTCGACCATCCCCCATCCTCTACTAGCAAACCTACCTCCCTGATCTCCAGCTATGCTCCTCCTCCTCTTGTGTGCACCTCTAATCTTCCCTCCTCAATATCCTCCTGCAGCTCAACCCTCCCCAACCTCCCAGTCACTGCATCACCTCGCGCACCCCATCCTGGTCACTGCATCACCTCACACACCCCCTCCCGGTACCGATCTGTGTGTTCATAGTGGTCTGCACACATATCTCTCTGGTGGTGGCTGGACTATTGCCTAATTTGGGGCAGTTTTGATCATCCACTGTCAGATTTCAAGGCTTGCTCTTCCAAGGCTTGGCGGTGGTTGGACCGTTGCCCAATTTGGGTCAGTTCAGAGATTTAAAACATTTTATTTCTATGTTTTATACTAATGTATTATTTTTCCAGATTTATTCAATTTGTGTAATGGTGCATGATGTTCGTTGCATGTGTTGTTCTTCATGCTTGTTTTTGATACTGATTCTCTTTAAAAAAAAAAAGAAGCAAAAACAACAAAAAAACCTTGTTCAAGTTATGGAGGAATGGAACAAGATAGGTGATAAATGGCCAGTTGATATTTACTGAATGTTTCTAGACTTAGACTTAAGCACTCTTAATCCCCTTCTGTTTCATTTCATTTTAATGGGATGGAAAAGGAAGTCTGTGTGGTTTTTCTTGGTGTCCTTGTTACTGGTCTTTTCATGATATGTTTTGTAAATTTCTGGTTGAGCATTCACTGATAAATATGAAGTCTAAAAATTAGGAATCAATAGAAAAAATCTCTGTAGATAAAAGGACCCAGCTTGCAATGTTAATGGTCTTTTCATGATATGTTTTGTAAATTTCTGGTTGAGCATTCACTGATACATATGAAGTCTACTTAAAATTTGGAATCAATAGAAAAATTCTCTGTAGATAAAAGGGCCCAGCTTGCAAGTGACGGAATTCCCAAACAAAGAAAAAATGCTCCATAGATGTCAAATCCAGTTTATACTTGTGTCCATTGACGTCTAACTTTTACTGAAAATATGAGATATATGATGATCCATAGATGCTTTTGGTGTTGATTTCATTTCCATTACTTTTGAGAAAAAGCACTTTAGATTTGACTCATGGGAATTAGTGGGCATGTAAGGTTCTTGGGCTTCTTTTTGTCTGTGCCATGGAAGCAAAAGCCATTTTCTAAGCAGTGGTGTATAGGGATATTGAGCCCATTGTAATTATGGGAATCAGAATTTTATTGATGAAGCATATTTTTGTTCTGTAAACTAGTTGATCATGCCATTTAGTTCATGCGCCATCTTCACTGTGGGGACATTGATAATGACATATAACTTCACTTTATATTCAGGTGCATTGTGGGGTCATTTATGGCTGATAGATGGGAGATGGGAATTCGTAGATGATGACTAATATACACTTGCAGGGTATGAACATCTTATGAATTCTAGTAATTTATGCCCCTTGCAGGGTATGAACATCTTATGAATTCTAGTAATTTATGCCCCAGTCATAAGGTTGACACGCAACTTTGAGCTTGAGCATTGGCTACCAGCCCTAGTAAATCCTCTGAATTTGTTGACTCCATGTAATTTGTTGCATGATCAAAAACTTTAACCTCATTTTCCAAGACCCACTCTAAACCTGAGACTGAGAGAAGAATAAGAACAAAAATTAGTGGTATGGATCAATTTGGTACATGGAGAATAATGTCATGAGCAAGATTGCGATGACTATAGGTACTGATTACATCCAAAACATCAAACACAAACATGAGGTTTTAGTCTACAAGATACTAATATCAATTTAATCTCAACTGATGGCAAGAGAAACTGAGATATATACAGAAAAAGTAACATTACATGCAGAAAACCTGCAAAATACAAACCAATCAAAATTTGCATAGAGAAACAATACAAGGAAATAAGCTTAGCACAGAATTGATTGATTAGGGCAGCAAAGAAAGCTTAACCTGAAAAATGTTTAATTTTTTGAGTGATTTGATCATGGCAAGAGAGTAGGTGTGCAGCGTGAGGGTCAACAATGGAGAGATGAGGGGGAAGGGACTGGAAGTTGTCTTGAGCTTGCAACTAGTGTTCAATATGCCGACGGCATGCTACTAGCATGCTGTTGATATAGTCAATTTTGGGCAAAAGGCATATTGACACGGAAAAGTTGTCAATATGTAGGTGTTTCGCAAGCATGCTGGTGAAACAATCGGCATGTTGCCGGTAAGGTCTGTTGTGCTACTATTGGTGTGCACTCTTGCTGCTGTTGCCGATCAGCCTGGTGGATTAGATCTTCAACATGGAAAATATTGATACAAATAATTTTGGGTCATTGATAACCTCGATAACCTGGCGTCGATATATGGGTGTTTCCACGTCATGTCCTTAGCATGCCCACGATACACGCACGAGGAAATTTATTGGCATGGCATCGATATTGATACTTCGAACCATGCTTGCGACTTTAGCTGAGGAATACTCTGATGAGAAATGATGCTTCATACAGACCTTCTGGGTACATTCTTTACAAGTGTTGATGTTGGAGAATGTAAGCACTGCCTTGAAGTTCTTAATGGGTGCATCATGGAGGGGGCGAGGGTGAAAGGGGAAGGGGAAACACCATTGTCGGAGGAGGGGTGGAGTGGGAGGAAGGTGTGGTGGTGCCGAGTAGGGAAGGAGTTGCTAATGAGGAAGGAAGAGGTGGATGGAAGGGGAGAAAAAAAGACACAGGTAGGATGTTTGGCTACAAGGTTGATTTAGGTCCTTCATCCAAGGAGGACATATCTAACGACTAAAACAAAGAGTTGCATTTAAGGAATGCGTAGCTCAACTGCATACTCCTTGTCATCTTACACACACACCCACACCTACCTACCTACCCATCTATTTGTTTGTGTGTGTCTTGCATGCACTTGCTCCCTCACTAGAGCAAGTAAGCATATTTAACAATTGAGAATCACCTAATAATAATTTTAATATGGAAGGTTACATGTTTCTTTTGCATCTCCAAGTGGGAGGGTTACTTTTTCTCTATGCTCTTGTTAATTCACTACCTGTCCACACCTACCTGCATGTTCTTTGTCTGTCCATCTGTCCATCCATCCATCCATCCATCCATCTCTCTCTCTCTCTCTCTCTCTCTCTCTCTCTTCCCACATACACATGCACACACTCTCAGTGTCTTCTAGTGACTACTATAATGCTTTTATATTTGGTAATGATTTCATTGACAGGTTTTCCAGCTTAAGGTCAATGGGGTTGCCTTCAGGTTTATTCCAGATTCATGTCAGGTTGTAAATGCTTTGAAGGTCAGTATTTTCTTCCTCAATGTCTATCTTCTCTATTGCAGCTTGCTTTCTAAAATTAGAAGTTCTAAATATGGCTAGCCTGCATGAAAATAACTTCCCTTGTTCTAGACACGGGAAAATAATTTCCCTTGACCTCTTCAAGTGAGCCTGACTGATCTAATTATGTATTATTTGGAGGAATCAAGATTGAGAAGTTAATTGCTATAATATATTTAAATTCTATTTCCATTTGGATGTACCATGCTATGGGAATGCTAAGCTAGTTCCATCTTTTTGAAAATACCGGAGCTGAGAATGTGTTTCCATAGGATTTGTCTGGCAGAAACAGGGGGAGATTTGAAGGCAAACTTTTCAATTGGATTCTCTTGTCACTGAGGTACCCTTAACTGTGAAGGGGCAGATGGTTGAAATTTGAAAGCCACATTTGTTTTGTTGGCTGATTACGAGACTGGGAATGGGAATTTTACCAAGTTATATGAGCACAAGTTGATGGGAGCAAGTTGATGCCAACCAAATTTGGGCTTTTAGGTTGGCAAGGTTTTAAATGTTGATTTCAATAATGTTTAGACAATTTTTGAAATGTCATTTTGGAGGCACATCATGAGAATGCTGGAATTCTGTTGCTGAATTTTGATGATTTTGAGGTCTCGAAAATTGTGCATTTCAAAGGCATGCTGTGGAAACATCAGAATTTAATCAGAATCAATACAATTACAAGAAGACCATAGAATTATGCTATTGAAACTTGATAAACACTTAAACAAAAACCTAACTGCCTATGATATAATCTAAAATCCGATATTGGCAAGGACTTTGGTTGGTGTGGTGGTGGAGGGCCGGGTGAGTTTGAATGTGCTGAAAGTGGAGGTGGTGAAGGTCCTGGGAGAGCATGTAGGTGAGGCTGGTCTGAAGGCGGTGGGGGAGGAGAGGTTTCTTTTGTTGGGTGCGCGGATGGAGGTAGTAGAGAAGCTTCTCTTTAGAGACTTCTTTGTTTCGACGGGGGTTGTTAGGTGGAGGTGGGCAGTGAAGTCTGATGGGGTGCTCTGAGAGTGCCCTCCGAGGAGTGCGGCTGTGTTGGTTGACGTGGTGGGGATCCCCTTCTTCTTGCGCACGGGGAGGTTGTTGCGGCGGTTTTCGCACCCCCTGCAAGAGTGCGGTGGTGTGAGGGCCTCGATCTGGGTGGGGACAAGCTCTTTGTGGTGCGGGCGATGGTGGAGCTTGTTCTGGGCAGGGACATCCACAAGAAGGTGGCCCTCTATCTGGGGGGTGTATCTTGGGTGGTCTAGGTGCGGCAGGTTGGGAGCTGGCCGAGGTCTTTTGCTGAGGCGATGGTGGGTCTGGTGGGCTGCGGTGGCAGAGGGGGTTACTCTAGCGGTGAAGGTGGTGTGGGGACATGGGCTAGTCGGTGGGAATGGCCCTTTGGCTACTAAGTCAGTGATGCGTGGCGTGGACCGCATTTACTTTTTGCAATCCTCGGAGGAGATTGCAGTGGCGGAAGGGGGCGTAGAGGGTGTTTCTTACACGTTTGATTCGAAAGGGATTTTTTTGGAAGGTGAGGGGGCAAGTGCGGATGCTGAGGAGGCTCTTTGGGGAGGTGGAATTTTAAATCAAGGTTTGTCATTCTTGAAAGGTAGGGGTTTTTTAGGTGGGTTGGAGAATGATGTGGGGTGTGCGGGGACCCTATGTTGGGAAGGGGAGCGTTGGGTTTTCTCGGACCTAGGGCTAGATCCATTTAGGGATTTGGTTCGCACAGTGGTGGCCTTTAAGGGGGACTTGGGGGGGGGGGGGGGGGGGGGGGAAGGGTCTCGAGGGTTCTCCTGTTCGGATGCTGGCAAGTGCTAGAGAGGTGCACGGAGGTCCAACGGAGATGGCAACCTTCGGAGGTGGTGCGGATGTCAGAGGTCTTCGGGCGAGATGAGGTTGCGGCACCAGAGGGTGGAGGAGGCATGGGTGGCGGCCAAGGCTGCCTATGTAGCGCCTAGGGCGGCGGGGGCGGAGTGTTGTGTTGCGATGACGACAGCAACGACCTGCTCTGCCTTGGTGCTAGTGGTGAGGTGTGATCGCATGGAGGGCCAGCCAATCACTCTTTATGGGGGAGGACACATCGGCTGGCCCCCTTGAGGGGTTGCCTTCTGTGAAGGTGGGGGTGGCGGTTTCTAACCAAGGAGCTGTCACCACCATGGCTGCGGAAGACGGGTCACCAGCGGGGGAGGTTGGTCCTAAGGGGGTCCTGGTCAATGAGACAGCGGCGACTCTCAACCTGGCGTAAGGTAAGGATGGAGGACAAGTGGAGGGGATGGTTGTGAGGAGTGCAGTGGAGAAGGTCTTGAGGGCTGGAGGTGTTGGTGACGCAGGTGGGCAGGAGGAGTGGGCTGAGGGAAGTGGGCGAGGCAGGGCGTGGGTTTTCTTGAGAGTGAAGTTGAGTGGGTGGTAGTGGAGACTGACTTTGGCCGCTCTACTGGGGGGGGCTCCTGGTTAGTCCTCCATGTTAAAGGTACTCACTTGAAATGTTAAGGGCTTAACGATGCTTCCCGCTGGGGCTCATTGCGGTCCTATATCCAGAAGTTGGCTCTGGATGTTGTTATGATCCATGAGACAAAACTCTAGCGGTGTGAGCAGCGGGTGTGAAGGCAGATTGGAGTTGGCCTGCTTGGTGGTTTTCACGCCCTAGATTCGGTTGGGAGGTTGGGGGGTATTGTGGTTGGGTGGAAGGAGGATGGGTTTACTTTGGTGGATTCGGATGTGGGGTCAGGGGTGATTTCGATACAGTTGAGAAGGTGAAGTGATGGGCTATGTTTTGTTTTCTCGGCGGTCTATAGGCCTGGTGATGACCTCGGGAGGCAGTCCCTCTGGAAGGATCTTAGTTGACTTGCTATCAAGTTCTAGGGGTGCTCGTGGTTGATTGGAGGATACTTCAATATCACCCTCATGGCGGAAGATAGGCCTGATTGCAGGGGAGTCCGTGATGGGGGATCAGAGGACTTTGCGGGGTTCCTTGCGGAGCATGAGTGTAGGACATTCCCCCAAGTTCTTGTGCGTTCACGTAGAGGAGCTCTAAGGGTCTAATGTCTAGATTGGACCGCTTCCTGGCTTCCGTGAAGTTGGCGGAGGTCTTCCCTTTAGTGGGAGTTCGAGCGCTAGAGAGGCCCTTTTTAGACCACACGCTACTTTTGAGGGAGTCTGATGAAGGCTCTCATTTTGGTACGTACTTCAAATTTGATAGGGCGTGGTTGTTGGAGGGATTCAGAGATATGATTGGAGATAGGTGGAGAGCTCTGTACCCGGACGGTTTGGTGGCGACAAGGTTAGAAGCAAAGCTTCGGGACCTGAGAGTGTTTCTTAAGGAGTACAGGAAACGGTTGAAAGAGGAGCGGAATAGAAAAAAGGAAGAGGTGCTTGGGGAGATTCAGAGGTTGGATCGAGTCGAGGATCAAGGCCTTTTGACGACAGAGCAGAGGGAGGTTAGGGCAAAGCACATGAAGGTGGTCCAGGTTGAGGATCGGAAAGTGGAGGTTGAGTGGAGAATGAAATCCAGACAGAAGTGGATCAAGGAAGGGGGCTCGAATACGAATTCTTTCATATGATGGTTTCAACTAGGTACAAGAGAAATTGGATTGATAAGCTCCTGATGGGTGGGGTGGAGTTTTCTGGCAGGGAGGCTGTGGGTAGAGCAGCAGCATACTTCTTTAGAGAGTTCATGGGGTAAAGGAGGGAGGGGAAATGGCGTTGGTGTGGTGTAAGTGTTCCAAGAGTGGATGTGGTGGAGGCTGTGGAGTTGGTGGGGCCCTTTACAGAGGATGAAGTTCAGGAAGCTATTTGGGGATTGAATGCCAATAGGTGTCCTGGTCATGATGGGTTCCCGGTGCTTTTCTTTAAAGAGTTTTGGTCCCTATCTGTAACGACCCGATTCCCGAGTCCCTACGAGACACGAGAACCGGACCGACTCAACTAATCCCAAGACCTAGTCGTCCAACGAGGAAGTAACCAAAGGAGTAGTAAAATAAACCACATTCAACATGAAATATAACTAGCAGTAACAAAATACAACCGTAAGAAAAAGAACTACTACAGCATGTACCGCCACAACAGTAGAACAACATTTAACATAACAAGAACTGTGAGTAAAGAAAAGTACAGAGAGTAACAAAGACTACTCACTACAGTGGAAACAAAAAGGGCACAAAAGAGCATTGGTAACTCTACTGGACCCTACTCGGTCCAGCGTCCTCTGCAGCCGCTGACCCTGGCTGCTCAACACCTGGTCCTGAAAAGTAACGAGTGTAATACGTCAGCGAAACGCTGAGTAGAGTGGCAGCTAAACTAATGAAGCAGTAAGGTGTACAGTAGCACCCGGTCTTGAAAAGTAACGAGTGTAATACGTCAGTGAAACGCTGAGTAGAGTGGCAGCTAAACTAATGAAGCAGTAAGGTATACAGTAGCTGTTTTATTTTCTTTCTTCCTTTATTTACGTCTTTCTATTGTTTCACAATTTATCTATTTCTCAGATCCTTCACTTGATCTCGAATGTTCCTCGTGGGAACAATCTTGATTGCAGTATTTTCCGAACAGTAGAAGTAACACGTGGTGCTCTCCTGGCTGGGAGAGTCCCCTGTGGTGATCCTACTCTCAGTCAACCACCCCAAGGTCACGGACAGACGTAACGGTGACTACGGCACGCGCGATAAACGCATAGGTAGCTAAACCGCACTGGCACGCGGTCAGTCGTTTCCGTTAACGGGTGCGCCCAAAGCACAGCACGGAACCGATACAGGGCAGAGCCCTCTCAGTAACAGGAGTCCAACCCCTCCATAGTAACCAAACAGGGGCTTTGCCCCTCCACAGTCCGCGCACCCTCGCCTGACTACCCTGGTTTGCCCAGTGGGCCTAACAAGTCGGTGTAGGTGAGCTAGTAGAACCCCGGGACCCGTGGGGTAGCTAGTACTCGCCTTACACTAGTAGCTCTCCTCGGTACTGCGTACATGAGGGCCAGCAAGTCGGTACAAAGTGGCTAGATCTAACCCCGGGTCCCTTGGGTGGCTAGCTCCGCTCTGCACTAAACAGGGGGACAGTCGCTCTCCTTGGTACTCCGTACTCAAGGGCCAGCTCACTTCCCCAATTCTATTCCATTCACTTTCCAGGAGTTCTACTCCTAATTCCCCGTAGGGTTCCAGCTCTTTTAATTCAGCACATTTAGGTTTCACCTTTCCAGTTTCACGTTCATACATCCCATATTCTCAATCATGTTCATTTATTCATAACAGGCAGCTGTTAAACTAATTTACAAGTAGCTATTATTTCCTTTCTACATTTTCCAAGACTACAGTATTCATATATTCCACTAGTTTTCCCATCATAGGATTCATACCATACCCTAGGATCTATCATACAATCTAGTTTTCCAGCCCTAGGATTCATGCAACACCCTAGGATCTACCATCGATTCTAGTTTCTCATTCCTAGGATTCATGCAATGTCCTAGGTTCTATTTATGATTCCATAATTTAACATATTATACTAATAAACTTAAAAGCCACTCTACCAGTTACAACAGGAGTACTTGGGGCGTGGTCGGGAATCCCGCGTGCCTCCGCAACCCCCGAGACTGCAATGGAACGGGACCCTATCACAAGAATCAAACACAAGGAGTTTCTCAAAACAATATCTAATCACTGTAGACGGGTAGAAGATTTTATTCCGAAAAGGACGCAACTCGAAACGCGGAAAACGGACTCCGAACGGGCCATAAACGGGTCGAAAACGACGAAACAGTACAAAATCAGACGTCTGGAACTTCTTCCAGACGTCTTAAAATGAGGGTCAGATGGTACCTTTGCTCTGTATAGTCTCTTAGACGTCCAGAAGCCTGCGGGGGCGTCTGGCCTAGTTTCCAGACGTCCGATGGTCACCCCGGACGTTTGGAAGTCCTTCCAGTCGTCTAGCACTGCGGCCAGACGTCTGATTCGCATTGGATGCGAATCTCAGAACCTGCACGTACCCACTCCTTGTGCTCAATACGGACGGTCGCAGAAAAGGAAAAAGGACGAAAAAATAACTTACTTACCAGACGTCTAGACAGTCCTCCAGACGTCTTCTCCGTCATCTGGTTGGAAGCCCAGACATCTGATTCTTGAAAAACTTCCAGAATCAGAGCTCGACGCGCACTCCACCCGCGACGCATGGCCGCGCCGCGTCTCGTCCGCCTGCTGCTCGAGCTGCAGCAGACCTCTCGCGTCACTCCGTGCCCGCTGCGCCCTTGCCGACCGGCTCTAGCAACCCCGGCAAGCTCGAACCCTCACGGCCGAGCGCCTCCTCCCTCGTGCAACACCTCCTCCCGCACTCGCCGCGGCTGCCGCCGCCGCTCGCTTGCTCGCGCTTGCACTCGCTGGAAGGAGCGGAGGTGATGAGAGTGAGGGAGAGGGCGAGGCTTTTTAAAGCCGCGCGGGGAGAGGAAGAGAGAGAGAACGCAGACTGCGGTCGTAGGAGGAGAGAGGGAAAAAGGGAGAGGAAGGTGGTTGCGGGTCTGCACGCGCCTGCGCGCAGACACAGTCCCGCGTGCCACCGAAAATAGATCCCAGACGTCTGGAAGGGGTTCCAGACCTTCCAGACGTCTGGCCATACGTCTGGGCCACCTCCCAGATGTCTTAAAAAAACGTCTTGGAGTGCGTTCGTAACAATATAACAAACTCAAAGGAAGTTTCGTCCCCGAAACTTGTGCTAACTAAGGTGCAGGAAAAACGTCATAATAACCATAGCAAACTCAAAGAGGACCGAAGCCGGTCCGAAAAGACGTACCCGCGAAGAGTTTCGGGTACCGCTCTCGCATTGCCGCCTCAGGCTCCCAGGTAGTCTCCTCGTACCGCTGGCTCCACCACAAAACCTTCACCAGGGGTATTTGCTTTCGTCTCAGATTGCGGACGGCTCGGTCAAGAATCTGCACTGGCCGCTTGGGGTAGGTCAGGTCGTCGCCCACCTCGACGCCCTCGTGACTCAGTATGTGACTGGGATTGGCTACGTTCTTCCTGAGGTTGGACACGTGGAACATGTCGTGCATACTAGAAAGCTGGGGAGGGAGGGCAAGCCTGTAAGCAATGGGTCCAACCCGCTCCAGGACCTCAAAGGGCCCCACAAACCTCGGCACGAGCTTCCTTCTCACCCCAAACCGCTGCAGGCCCTTCATGGGCGAAACACGAAGAAAGACGTCCCCAACCTCAAACTGCACCTCTTTGCGTCTCCGATCCGCGTAGCTCTTCTGTCTGCTCCTGACAGTGCAGAGTCGCCTATGGATCTGCTCGACTACCTCCTGACTCTGCCGGATCAACCTGGGGCCAACCTCCCACTTGGTCCCCACCTCAACTCAACTCAAGGGTGCCGTACACTTCCGTCCGTACAGAGCCTCGTAGGGAGCCATGCCGATGCTCGAGTGATAGCTGTTGTTGTATGTAAACTCCGTCAGGGGCAGGTGCTCCTCCCAAGAGCCCCTTCAGTCCAGTACACAGGCACGCAAAAGGTCCTCAAGTGTCTGTATCGTGCGCTCAGATTGTCCGTCCGTCTGGGGGTGGTAAGTTGTACTAAACCTCAACCGCGTCCCCAGGGCCTGCTGAAACTCAGCCCAAAATTGGGACGTAAAGCGGGTATCCCGGTCGGATACGATCTCCCGCGGAACTCCGTGTAGTCGTACCACGTCGCGGATATACCTCTCTGCTAACTGTGCTGGTCCCAAAGTGACTTGGATCAGCAAGAATCGTGCCGTCTTCGTCAGTCTATCCACAATTACCCAGACAGCGTCGTGTCCTTGCTGGGTAACAGGTAAACTCACCACCAAGTGCATGGTGATGCTATCCCACTTCCACTCTGGCACTGGAAGCGACTGTAGCAGCCTTGCAGGCCTCTGATGCTCGGCTTTCACCTGCTGACACACTAAGCATTGCTGCACGAATTCACCCACATCCCGCTTCATCCCCCTCCACCAGAACTCGCGTCTCAAGTCGTGGTACATCTTCGTGTTTCCGGGATGTATGGTGAATCTGGAACCGTATGCCTCAGTCAGGAGCTCTCTCAACAGCTCCTCGTCTCTGGGAACGCACAACCGTCCCCTCAGGCGATGCACCTAGTCTGTGAAAGAGAAGTCCCCTGGGTCTCCCGACAGTATTCTGTCGCGTAAGGACTGCAAGTACAGATCGGCCATCTGTCCTGTGATAATGCGGTCTATCAACTCTGGCCTAGTCTGTCGTGTCACCGTCACTGCCCCACAGTACCCCGTAACTTTAAGGGTCTCCAATTGCTCACCTCCAAAAGGCTCCAACTTTGTAACTGTAAACTGGCCAAGTGTGCGGGCACCTTACGACTCAAGGCGTCAGCCACCACATTGGCCTTTCCTTGGTGGTAGGAGATGCTGCAGTCGTAGTCCTTCAGGAGCTCCAATCAACGTCTCTGTCTCATGTTGAGCTCCTTCTGATAAAAAAGGTATCTGAGGCTCTTGTGATCTGTGAAAATCTCGAAGGTCTCACCGTACAAGTAGTGCATCCAGGTCTTCAGCGCGAAGACGACAGTTGCTAACTCCAGGTCGTGGGTAGGGTAGGTATGCTCATGGGGCTTCTGTTGCCGCGAAGCGTAAGCAACAACGTGACCCCTCTGCATGAGCACACCTCCTAACCCCTGCAAGGAGGCGTCCATGTACACAACGAACCCACCACTACTGTCAGGGATGGTGAGCACGGGAGCTGAGGCCAACCTCTCCTTCAGCTCCTGAAAGCACGCCTCACAGGCGTCTGTCCAAGTGAAGGGCATGTCCTTCCAGGTCAACTGTGTCATAGGACGCGCGATCTGTGAAAAACCTCTGATAAATCGTCTGTAGTAGCCTGCCATTCCCAGGAAACTGCGAATCTCAGTGACTGAACGCGGTCTCTCCTACCTGAGCACTGCCTCAACCTTGGCTGGGCCCACCGCCAAGCCGTCTCCAGAGCTCACATGACCTAAGAAGGTCACCTCCCTCAACCAGAACTCGCACTTGCTATATTTGGCGTACAGCCTACGCTGTCTCAGCGTGTCCAGAACCATCCGCAAGTGCTGTCTGTGCTGCGTCCGATCTCGAGAATAGATGAGTACATCATCAATGAATACCACCACGAACTGGTCCAAGTACGGTCTAAACACTCGGTTCATCAGGTCCATGAAAGCAGCGGGGGCATTGGTCAGCCCAAACGGCATGACCAAAAACTCGTAGTGTCCATACCGGGTGCGGAAAGCTGTCTTGGAGACGTCTGCCTCCCTGATCCTCAACTGGTGGTATCCAGACCTCAAGTCGATTTTGGAGAACACCGTGGCACCCCGCAACTGGTCAAACAAGTCGTCGATCATCGGCAGTGGATATCTGTTCTTGATGGTGACCCTATTCAACTGTCGGTAGTCTACACAAAGGCGTAGGGTACCATCCTTCTTCACAAACAGTACCGGGGCTCCCCAGGGAGACGCACTGGGCCTCACGAAACCCTTCTCCAAAAGGTCCTGCAAGTGAGACTTGAGCTCTTGTAGCTCAAGCGGTGCCATCCTGTGTGGCGCGGTGAAGATGGGGCTGGTCCCTGGTACTAGTGAGATCTCAAACTCGATCTCACGCTCGGACGGTAGTCTTGGTAACTCGTCTAGAAACACGTCAGGGTACTCTCTGACAACCGGGATGCTCTGGATGTCTGCCACAGGACTAGGCTTTGCCACCACACAAGCCAGGAAGCCCTCACACCCCTGGCTCAAAAGTCTCGCCGCCCGAAGTGCCAAAATGCACCTGAAGCCTTCGTCCACTGGCTGTCCGTGAAACTCGAAGGAAGGCAATTCCGGCATGGAGAAGACAATCTTCCTCTCAAAACAGTCTACCAAGGCGTGGTAAGCGGACAGCCAGTCTATCCCCAGAATTACGCCAAAGTCCTCCATCTGTATCATAATCAGGTCAGCCGGCAGGCTATGTCCCTCGACGCTGATATCGCAATCCGTGTACACTTCCTCAGCTACAAACAGCTGACCACTCGGACCTTTGATTATGAACGGATTCGCCAACAGCGTATAGTCCTGGCCCAAACTAACTGCGAAACTGGCTGCGACAAACGAGTGTGTAGCGCCGGAATCGAAAAGTGTGTAAACGAATCTGCCGGAAATTGAAACCATACCTGCCACCACTGAGCTCGAAGCTCTGGCATCCCTGTGTGTCAAGGCGTTGATACGCCCCTCAGCTCTAGGTGCGGACGAAGCAGCCACACTCTGCGTCGGACGGGCAGGTGTTGGCCGGTACCCTCCTCGTGACTGCTGTCCTCCTCCTCGCGCCTGAGAACCGCGGCCTCCTGCACGTCCTCCAGTGCTCTGCGCGGGAAGTATCTGTTGACCTCCTACCCTAGACGGGCAGTCCCTCCTGATGTGGCCCGGTTGGCCACACTGGTAACAGAGGGGAACCCGACTCCCGCCCTCAATGGGTCCCTGCTGTCGGCTGGGCGGGGGTCCGGTGCTGGCGACTGGCCTCTGTCGAGGGCCCCCAAAAGCCACTGGTGGCCCTGCAAAACGTGACGACTCTCCCGCGGACGCCACGTGTCTCCTCTCTCGCCAGCCTTGTGAAAAGTCTGGCTGAAAGGGCCTCTTCCGCCCGCCGTCAGTGCCTCGCGCGGACGGGTTGGTCTCCTTGTAAGTCATAGCTGCCTCTACCACCCTCGAAAACGTAGGCAGCTTCAGGGGTTTGACATACCCCCGAATTGCAGGCCGGAGCCCATCGGTGAACCTCCAAAGGCGCTCCTCCTCAGTGGCTACCGCTGTCGCTGTAAAGCGGGACAGCTCCAAGAAACGCGTGCGGTACGCGCTCACGGTCATCGTCCCTTGGCAGAGAGTGTGGAACTCCCGCCTCCTCTGGTCCTGCCACGTCTGGGGAAAGTACTGCTCGCAGAAGAGGGCGACGAACCGATCCCAGGTCGGCTCGTCCCTCTCCTGTCCTCGGACTGCCCTCCACCACCTGTGTGCCGCACTCTACAGCTGGTACGTGGCAAAGGCCACGTGGCACTCCACCGGGGGGCGAAGGGTGTTGAAAATCTTCTCCAGCTGCTCGAGGCAGTCCTCTGCCTCGGTCGGGTCCTTATCTCCCTTGAAGGAGGGAGGCTTCAGCTTCTGGAACTGTCCGAAGAGCTCGGAGTAGCGCTGCAGTGGGGATGTTGGTGCACCTCCAGGCAAAGGTGCCTCGTGCACAGAAGTGTCGGAGGAAGGTGGGGGCTGCGGCTGCCCATCCCCTCACTCGTGTCCAACGCCGCGTCCGTCGGGTGGTCCCATAGAGGACTCTCCCTCCGCAGCCCTAGGGGGAGGCTCTCGGGGCGGTGGGTGGAGCTCTTCTCTCACAATATCCCGTATCAGCTGGGCGAGGTCCTGGGCCTGGACGCCCAGGAGTAGTGGCTGGCCCACTGAGGCGTCGGTAACGGCACGCCCACCTCGTCCTCGGCCGCGCCTGCGGCCCGCCTCACCAGTCCCGCGATGAGGCATCTCCTGCAAGGAGAGGCGAAACAAAATGGAACACGTCAATATGGAACGACACCTAACGGAAACGTCTAAGAGCTCATGTCAAAAGATATGTTATGGTGACTACTCTAGTTATAGACATGTGAATTGGTTATTTTCCAGTCAGTTGATTCACTTCTCGGGACGACCTTACTCTGATACCATCTTGTAACGACCCGATTCCTGAGTCCCTACGAGACACGAGAACCGGACCGACTCGACTAATCCTAAGACCTAGTCGTCCAACGAGGAAGTAACCAAAAGAGCAGTAAAATAAACCACATTCAACATGAAATATAACTAGCAGTAACAAAATACAGCAGTAAGAAAAAGAACTACTACAGCATGTACCACCACAACAGTAGAACAACATTTAACATAACAAGAACTGCGGGTAAAGAAAAGTACAGAGAGTAACAAAGACTACTCACTACAGTGGAAACAAAAAGGGCACAAAAGAGCAGTGGTAACTCTACTGGACCCTACTCGGCCCAGCGTCCTCTGCAGCCGCTGACCCTGGCTGCTCAACACCTGGTCCTGAAAAGTAACGAGTGTAACATGTCAGCGAAACGCTGAGTAGAGTGGCAGCTAAACTAAAGAAGCAGTAAGGTGTACAGTAGCTGTTTTATTTTCTTTCTTCCATTATTTACGTCTTTCTATTGTTTCACAATTTATCTATTTCTCAGATCCTTCACTTGATCTCGAATGTTCCTCGTGGAAACGATCTGGATTACAGTCTTTTCCGAACAGTAAAAGTAGCACGTGGTGCTCTCCTGGCCGGGAGAGTCCCCCATGGTAATCCTACTCTCAGTCAACCACCCCAAGGTCACGGACAGACGTAACGGTGACTACGGCACGCGCGATAAACGCACAGGTAGCTAACTCGCACTGGCACGCTGTCAGTCGTTTCCGTTAACGGGTGCGTCCAAAGCACAGCACGGAACCAGTACAGGGCAGAGCCCTCTCAGTAACAGGGGCCCAACCCCTCCACAGTTTGCGTACCCTCGTCTGACTACCCTGGTTTGCCCAGTGGGCCTAACAAGTCGGTGTAGGTGAGCTAGCAGAACCCCGGGGCCCGTGGGGTAGCTAGTACTCGCCCTACACTAGTAGCTCTCCTCGGTACTACGTACACGAGGGCCAGCAAGCCGGTACAAAGTGGCTAGACCTAACCCCGAGTCCCTGGGGCGGCTAGCTCTGCTCTGCACTAAACAGGGGGACAATCGCTCTCCTTGGTACTCCTTACTCAAGGACCAGCTCACTTCCCCAATTCTATTCCATTCACTTTACAGGAGTTCTACTCCTAATTCCCCGTAGGGTTCCAACTCTTTTAACTCAGCACATTCAGGTTTCACGTTCATACATCCCATATTCTCAATCATGTTCATTTATTCATAACAGGCAGCTGTTAAACCAATTTACAGGTAGCTATTATTTCCTTCCCACATTTTCCAAGACTGCAGTATTCATATATTCCACTAGTTTTCCCATCTTAGGATTCATGCCATACCCTAGGATCTATCATACAATCTAGTTTTCCAGTCCTAGGATTCATGCAACACCCTAGGATCTACCATTCATTCTAGTTTCTCATTCCTAGGATTCATGCGATGTACTAGGTTCTATTTATGGTTCCATAATTTAACAGATTATACTAATAAACTTAAAAGCCACTCTACCAGTTACAACAGGAGTACTGGGGGTGTGGTCGGGAATCCCGCGTGCCTCCGCAACCCCCGAGACTGCAATGGAACGGGGTCCTATCACAAGAATCAAATAGAAGGAGTTTCTCAAAACAGTATCTAATCACTGTAGACGGGTAGAGGATTTTATTCCGAAAAGGACGCAACTCGAAACGTGGAAAACGAACTCCGAACGGGCCCTAAACGGGTCGAAAACAACGAAACAGTGCAAAATCAGACGTCTGGAACTTCTTCCAGACGTCTTAAAATGAGGGTCAGATGGTACCTTTGCTCTGTATAGTCTCTCAGACGTCCAGAAGCCTGCGGGGGCATCTGGCCTAGTTCCCAGACGTCCGATGGTCACCCCGGACGTCTGGAAGTCCTTCCAGTCGTCTGGCACTGCAGCCAGACGTCTGATTCGCGTTGGATGCAAATCTCAGAACCTGCACGTACCCACTCCTCGTGCTCAGTACGGACGATCGCAGAAAAGGAAGGACGAAAAAATAACTTACTTACCAGACGTCTGGACAGTCCTCCAGACGTCTTCCCTGTTGTTTGGTTGGAAGCCCAGACATTTGATTCTGGAAAAACTTCTAGAATCAGAGCTCGACGCGCGCTCCGCCCGCGACGCACGGCTGCGCCGCGTCTCGTCCGCCTGCTGCTCGAGCTGCAGCAGACCTCCCGCGTCACTCCGTGCCCGCTGCGCCCCCGCCGGCCGGCTCTAGCAGCCTCGACAAGCTCGAACTCTCATGGCCGAGCGCCTCCTCCCTCACGCAACACCTCCTCCCGCACTCGCCGCGGTTGCCACCGCCGCTCGCTCGCGCTCGCACTCGTTGGAAGGAGGAGCGGAGGTGATGAGAGTGAGGGAGAGGGCGATGCTTTTTTAAAGCTGCGAGGGGAGAGGAAGAGAGAGAGAACGCAGACTGCGGTCGCAGGAGGAGAGAGGGAAAAAGAGAAAGGAAGGCGGTTGCGGGTCTGCGCGCGCCTGCGCGCAGATGCAGTCCCGTGTGCCACCGAAAATAGATCCCAGATGTCTGGAAGGGGTTCCAGACGTCTGGCCAGACGTCTGGGCCACCTCCCAGACGTCTTAAAAAAACGTCTTGGAGTGCGTTCGTAACACTATCGAAGGATGAAGTCTTGTAGGTTCTTGCGGAGTTAAGAGAGGGCAATAGAGAGCTTAGCATGGTTAGCGAATTTTATATGTTTCTATTGCCTAGAGGCAAAGGCGATTGATGACTTTAGGCCCATTGCCTTGTTGAATGTGATATACTTGATTATGGCTATACTTGATCATGGCCAAGGTCCTGGCGAGCAGGCTCAGGAAGGTGATTGGTGGGGTGGTTTCGGAGGTGCAGACAACTTTTGTACCAGGATGCTGTATTCTAGATGGATATGTTGCTGCCACGGAGATTCTTGCTAACTAGAAGAGGGAGAGGGAGAGGGCTTTTCTGTGAAAGGTGGACTTTAGGAAGGCTTATGACTCAGTCCAGTGGTCTTTTTTATGGTCATCTATGCTCAGGAGGGGGTTCCCTTCGGAGTAGATAAGGTGGATGAAGCAATGTGTCATGACGGTTTTCTTCTCAGTTCTCATTAACGGGAACCTAACAGAAGGTTGGATATAACCTAGGAGGGTTGTTAGGCAGGGGTGCCCCCTGGTTCCTATGTTGTTTGTTTTGGTAGCTGATGCGCTAGCGAGGGTGTCTGGTAGGGCTTGTGAACTTGGGTTGGTTAGGGGTTTCTCAACGGTGGGTGTAGGATGTGTTTGTGTTGCAGTACGCGGATGATGCCCTTTTCTTCGTGTGAGGGTTAGAGGCGGAGGCAAGGCGAATCCGCATTCTGCTGGAATTGTTTGGTGAGGCGTTTGTCTTGAAGATTAATTACCTGAAGTCTTCTTTTATCTCCTTTGGTATGTTTGATGATGAGGTTGGGACCTGTTCTTCAGTCCTGGGTAGGGATAAGGAGGCTTTGCCTATCCGGTATCTGGGTCTGCCCCTTACGGATAGGAAGGTTGCTATGCCTGATTGGTCCCCGTTGATGGAGAGAATTGAGGGTCGATTGGCTAGATGGGCATCCAAATTATTGTCTAGAGGGGGGAGGTTGGTGTTGCTCAAAGCAGTGTTATCTGCTATGCCGTCCTATTTCGCTTCTGTGGTGAAGATGTTGAGACGGATTGAGAACAAGATTGTGAGCTTGATAAGAAACTTCTTTTGGACCAACTATGGGGTGAGTGGAAGAGGGGCGAAGCTGGTGGCCTAGGAGGAGATTTGTAAACCCGTTAAGGTGGGGGTTCTGGGAATTAGGGAGGTGGGGAGGATGAATGACAGTTTTTTTGGCGATGTGGATTGCGAGGTTGCTTGGGGGTAGGGGGAAAGACTGTTTGGTTAGGAGGATTTTGTGCGCTTCATATGGGATGTGGTTTGGTTGGACATCCTTTTGTCACCATCGAGAGGCGTGTCTCATTTCTTTAGAGGGCTGTCTAGTGGCAGCAAAGGTGGACTCCTGATCCTTGGGTTGAGTAATAATTTTAGATTTTGGAGTGATGATTGGATGGGGCTTGGTGCTCTGTCAGATCGGTTCTCGAGACTCGCAACTTTGGCAGTTGACAGAGAGGTTGCGATGGCAGAGGTTTGGGATGGATGTTGGTCCTCTATTTTCTCGAAGAATCTTTCAGATTAAAGGATTTGGAAATTACAGGGGCTACTGTGGGAGTTGAAGGGTTTCCAGCCTGAGGATGGTGTTGATATGTTTGGTTGGGAGGAGAGAGAGTTTGCGGTTTGTGATGCTTATAGGAGGCTCGGAGGCCCCGGTACGTTGGGCAACATTGATTTTCTAAGAGACTGTGGGTAGCTCTAGGAGGCCTCTTGTCCGTTGAAGGTGAAGATTTTTGGCTGGCTTCTCAGGCGAGGCAGGTTGATGACCAAAGTATGGAGGGCGAGATGGGCTCAGGACGTAGACAAAAATTGCCCGCTTCGTGGGCAAGCAAACAAAGATGTGGATTACCTGTTCTTCTTGTGTCTTGTGGTAGCTCAGATTTGGGACCAGTTTGATAATCGGTGGTGGGCTCATGATTCCTTTGACAGTTTTTGGAGGTCCTATAGATCTGGAAGCAGGACTGGCAGGTGCACTGTGTTCCAGACAAAGGAGAGAGCTAGGCCACTAGCGGTTTTGTGGTCTATTTGGTTGGGGAGGAATGCAGCTGTATTTAGGGGGCGACATCCATTTGTGGAGAATATTGTTGCATCTGCTCTTTCCTTTTTGTCGGGGTGGAGTTCTTGCTTGTAACTTGACGATTACGCTTCTTTTTAATTAATATATTTTCTAAGTAGTTATCGTACGGATAACCACCCTTTTTATTTTAAAAAAAATCCGATATTAATGACACATGTATGTAACAATTATACATTATAAATCTGACATAATTTTAGTTTTAAGTAGAAATCCTACCCAACATCCCAAATAAGCATGGATGTAGTGGTCCTTAACATACCCACCAACCACCTAAAGAATCCATCAAAACAACTAATCAGGTAATGGGGAGAAATTACAAGGGATTACCTCAAAATCTAAGAAAAATGGCTTACCAGAAGTTCCTTGCCCAGACAACCCTCTCCAACTCTCCAAATTGTCATGCTCCTAAGAATCGAGCAAAACAAATGTGTGCACTTATTTAAAGTTGAAGTGGGAAAACCGATCAAATTTTATAAACATATCACTCCATTTCAGTTGTTCTGTCCGAAATTGTTGGTATGCCCTCAAAATTGTTGACATGGCTGCAAATTTGTAGGCCTTTCCTTGAAATCATTGATATTCGATAGAATCCCTTGTGAGTCGAAGTGGGCTAGCCATGGAAACTGCCTGTTTTGCTGGCATGCTGCTGGCACTAATTTGCATGCAGCCTGGACCAAAGGGACAAGGCCTTAGAAAATAAGATAGATTTCAACAGGCTTTCGCAGTTAGCCTAAGGTGGGACCGGAAGTTTTTCTGAGTTAGATTGTCGTGAAAGATAATAGAGCTTGGCTTGTCTCCTCAGGCCTCAGCTGATTGGTCATGTGTCTTTTGTATCCACCATTTGGATGGCATGCATTGTTTGTTTCTTAATTGTGCCTCTCCCAGGATATTTGGGCAAAAGCAGCATTTGCTTCGGTGGATGTGGCCTCTGAAGAGCTTTTCTGACATAGTTATTCTTAGGGTTGCTCTAAGCCTGTTTGAGGTGTCCCTATGATGTTCTTTTTGTCAATTTGGTTGCAATGTTGCATTGGGACTCTGATTGTTTGGTGGTAGGGGGCTATATGTGGAAAACACCATATATCATGCTTTAATATTATTGGGCTCCTTTCCATCAAAAAATATTATTGGGCTCCTGAGGGATCTTTTGTAGGTTCTTATTTGGGAGCTTTGTACACTTTATTATATATATATTTTCCCTTCATGAAGAGGAAATACTACTTATTTTAGGTAGTTAATTTTTTAGTCATAATAAAGTAATTAACTTTTATTCCTTAAACCAAAAGTTTCTTTGATCTTGGACCAAAGGTGAGCCATCTACCAAAAATTGGAATAAAGCCTACTTTTCTTAATTCCTTGTATAATATCTTCTTCCTTCTTTCTCCATCCAATGGTATTTTACAGCACAATGATCTTACAGCATAGGGAATTTGAAGACTTCTTGAGTTGCCTGAGGTGCAACCAAAGACAACTGGGGAAAAATACAGACTTGAGGTGCATAGCTAGGATTTTTAAGTTGAAGTAGCACTGCATGCTTTCTCATTATTAATAAATTGCCAACATCTTTCTTTCCTTTTTTTTGATCGTATGGTTTTATGAATATATATTTTTAAAAGAAGGGGGGTTATTGTACCTATCAAAAATTTGTTTGGGCTTGGCTTGTCAAGGAAACCAGCTCAAGATCTAGCCTCTTACTTGTCTTGTTGACTGGTGCTCATGAGCATGGTTTTGAAGAGGTCCAATCCGGGTGCCTGAGGCATAGTTTGATCTTTTTGGGGCAAATGGGCCTCAAGACGATCACCTTGGAGTCAACCAGGTAAGCCATGGACCTCGCTGACGTGGGGCAGTTGAGGCACTACCTCAGAGAGCATGTGAGATGATTGGGTACATAGCCAGGTACATAACCTATTTAGATAAAAAATATATACATGCATACAAACATACATACAAACATACATACAATATTTTTGGCTAATATATAAATTATGCATGTTGCGGCATCCATATTCATACATTGTATCATCTTATATATATTTGCAAGCATAGTGTGTACAAGGCTTAGGCCTCAACTGTGTCGAGTTGAGGCTTACCCCTCGCCTCAAAAGCACATAATCTTCTTCTTCTTTAAAGATATTTGACACACCTCATCTTTGTTAAAAACTTTACTCGTAAGCTCAAAATGAGCCGCCATAAATCAAAGTGCTCAAGCATGGGCCTTTTGGAAACCCCTTGGAGTTGCTGCTGCCCCTGGCATATTGTCTTCTCTAGAAAGTATTTCTTATGAAGTGAAAAATATAAGACGTATGCCTTTTCTCTTGTCCTGCATCTGGTTTACTGGATTTTTATATTAAAATGGCAAAAGTACTGTCTGTTTTCACTCAGCATATGTTTGATTGTACAGGTGATGAAACAGACTGGTATTCCTGCTGATGATTTTCCAGGAGTTCCTGTTTTTCAGGTGTTCATCTTTCCAAATGAATAGTTCTACATCCCGATGAATGCAAAAATGGCTCGCTTGATGATTAATAACATTAAAGTATTTTTATTTCATTGATTAGTTTTCTCAACTCCCAAATCATATATTGTGCTTGTTATTTATTTGAGATATTTACATCCATGCCTCTACAATCATACCTAATTACATCTGAATACTTTATATATACATCTATACCCCTACAAATTGGCTGACATATTTATACCCCTAGGTTAACTTTCTGTCTGTTAAAGAGGAATTTCCCATGGAATATTCCTTTAACACCATTAACTTTAATAGCATAAAGTTTAAAAATTACATCAATATCCCCATAATCTTTTTTCACTATTTCTTCACAAAACCTCCCCCTCCTTGTCGGGTTCCCTTCTCCTCCCTTGTCAACCCACAAAACCCTTCTTTATGTCTAGCCGCCTTCCTCCCTTGCCAACCTACAGGTGCGAGCTCCCTCGTCAACCCTCCACATCTGGTGACATCCCCTACATTTTTCATCTCCTCCCATAGCAGTAGCAACAACGAAAGTAGGTCTGTCAAGAGCACAAAGAGAAAGCCCCTCTTCCCTTGCTGCCCCTCACCTCCTCCTCTCCACAAGCATTGCAAGCCAATATTGAGGCAAGCCATCCTAGACTCCAAATAGATTGCTCCCTTATCATCCCTCGATCCCACTCCTCAACCACCACCACCACCACCACCAACAATAACACAATATGAAGAAGGAGAAGTAATTGCAACAACTGCAGCACCAATGGAAGAACAAGGAGAATCCTTGGAGCTCCCCTAACCCTGGATCATCATTGTGGGCGACTACCACTCACAGTATTCTGAACTCCTCTAGCAAGGAGTCAACCTCCGGTCCACCTTGGTGGTGGCCTATGCCCTCCACGTGCACATGGTGAAGACGGGCTCCCTTCGAGACCTTGTCCTCTCCATGCGCACATGGCATCAATAGGGGTGGTGGCTATGGGGGAGGAGGAGGGGTTGGGGGGTGGTGGATGTGGGGTAGGGTGGAGGAGGTGGTGGGGGTGGTGGCTGCGAGGGAGAATTGAGTATCATGCTTTTCCCCTCCTCTCTATCTACCTAAATGTCCCATCTCAATTTTATCTTCTTCTCAGGAGAGAATATTTTTTCGTTGGTCTAAGGCAACTACAACTACGTGGAATTGTCCCCGACAGTCGAGTAATTATTATCGGTAGCGCATTTATGTTATGTTTTCATTCAAAATTTATGATTTTAACCTTCTAAGTATTTCTTCATGCATCTAGTGATTATTAAAATGCTAATTTTATCAAATTTGTGACATTTTAAGTAATTTTGGGTCATTTTGAGCGATATCCTCAAAATTTCCTGATATTGCCAATATATCTTCTTTTTGACTTGTTGATATGATATCGATATCGATATTTAAAACATTGCCTCTATTAAATAGGCCTACATTGTCTTCTCACTTCACCAATTAGAGGTGTTGTGCACATTTTTAGAAGAACCTCTGCATAATAGTATCATTTATCTTTAGAATCTTTTGAAAACCAAAACGGCCACTTCAACAATGGAAGGTGACAACCCTTATTATAGAAAGTACATGCCCTCTCCACTGAACTACTTTACTTCCCAACCTGTCTATCAACGGTAACCAATGTCGAACAGTCAAAAGCAGCTCAAAACATAGAAAGAACAGCTGCCCCCACAATGTATGGAGAATAGAGGAGCGCCTGGCAATCTGTTAATCTGTCACGTCGAGTGACAAAAATTGACTTCTCATGGTTGACACCCAAGCCTGAGATCCTTCCAAGATATGGAGCAAAACCTGCAGTTGATCCCCTTCCAATTCACCTCCCTCCGTAAAAAATAGGGTATCATTGTGTAACACCCAAAACAAGTTCCACATGAGAAACTCATGAAATGTAGTAGGAGGATATGAAGGATTGAGAATCACTAAAAAGAAGATCACATGAGAGCATCCAACTCACAATCAGTAGCTTAATTGACTTCAGTGGATAAGCCACTTTAGTTGTTAATGTTAACCACTTCCCTGTTTTCAGGTTTAGATATGGGATTAAAAGGGTTGTTGCCAGAATGGGTGACCCTAGTACATGTGCTACATTTGTTGTGTGTAATGATGAGATGGGGATATAGATCATCTATTTTTCAAATGCTGTTTTGCTTGGAGAATTTGGTCAGAAATGCGTTTGATTTGGGTGGATTCCTCTTCATTTGATGGCTTCTGGCAGTTTTTAGGCAGGGTGGTACATCAGTAACTCAAGGCAGTACAGATCTGAGGAGAGAGCTTCTTCACTGGTGGTTTTGTGGGCGACCTTGTTGGAAAGGAACATTGTCATCTTTAAAGGGTCAATGGTTCATGAGAAAAGCATAACCTTTCGTGCAAAGGCTTTTCTAGAAGAGGCAGTCGTGTGATTATGTAGTTTTTGAGGTAATCCCATTTTTATATTAATGAAACGAGATTACCTCAAAAATCACATAATCTCGAGGAGGGTCACTAACCTTGAGTGACTCCTTTTCATCTCCCTCCCTCGCGCCCTCTCTCTCTCTCTAGGGTGTGGGGAATGCTAGTGATCTTGCGAAGCCTTCTTTCATTTTTTGGACTAAAAATTAGATATGAGGTTATTTACTTGATAACTGATGCTTGTGTCCTTCAAAAATTCTGTATCCTCTGCATAATTATGCATGGACCGCTGAACTTGTAGTCTACTCATGGAATTCTTTGGAATCTTGCATTTGTTTCTCCGCCTGCATCTCATGTTCATTATAGTCTCGTTGGAGACATTCTATAAAAAGATCTTTTGTTCATTATAATATAAGTTTTGGATCTATGCCTGTAGACTATATATCTGTTAGGCAATGTTTTTCATCACAATTCTTGTGTCCACTGTACTTTGTACTTGTACTTCATCCTACTTCTGTTTGGATGGTGGTGAAAGTTTGCAATTGGAAACTGCCTCTTGGCAAACTCTAAGGTAAGGTTGCATAACATAGGCTATGAAGTGGCATCGCTCTTCCGCAGATGCTGTATATAGCTGGTGTTTCATGCATCAGGTCATCCTATCAGTTAAATAATGTAACTTTTTATTTTACAAGGTGCACAACCGCTTTGGTAGAGTATACTGCTAAAGTTAATTCAAGCATCATGGGTAGATACTAGTTGCTTGGTTGGTAACTTGTCTCACACCTTGTATTGTCTGTGACTCCAGTCTCAAAGCTTGGTCTTGAAGAGCCGCAAAAAACGATATCGCCCAGTTTTCTTCAGAAAGGTCATTCTACTTTTCTTGTCACCAGATCCCCAGGATTTAGTCACTACCTTGCTCAGTTACTCACAAAATCTACTTATTTCAGGAGGACCTCGACGACTCCCTTGCCAAGACTTATAGAGAAAAGAATTACATGAACCCTGCATTAAGGAGGGGAGACATTCAGGTGGTACTGCTGAAAGGTTCATAGATTTATGATTTAAGCAGTGTGGCACTGGTTTGATCACTTTGTTGTCGCATGTTCTAGGTGGCTTCGCTAGAGGAAATAATTTCCGAGTTGAAGGTGAGGCCTAATTTGCGCCACTTAATATAATGCTCGAGATCATAGTTTACAATACGAACAACTAATATATGTGGCTTATTCAACCGTTTTAATCGATAGGGACCTTCTTCGTCGAGGTGGGATGATGTTGTTTTCGTGCCCCCGGGCTTTGATATTTCCGGTAGTATTGGTCAGCAGCAGAAGAAGGCCGTTGCAAATGCTTAGCTTCAATACTTCTCTCGTAGCGTAGTTGTAACACATCTACTTTAATGCCTCTTGTGTCCCTGTTGAGATTTTTCTTTTTTTTATCCGGCTTTGTAATCCACGAACTTTTTGCAAGTGATATGATACCGTTCTCGTGGGCCAAGCTCAAACAACAAGAATCCGACATTATTTGGACTTTGGATCGTGCTGGCAACTTATGGCTACCGTGACCTCATAACTCGTCAAAGCAAAATATGCAAATGTGGTTTTGGCCTTCAAACGCATCCCGATATGTCTAGATGCAACAAGGGTTTGCTGCTCCGTATTTCTATATCTAATTCTAGTGTCGAGTTTTAAATCGGTCCATTTCATGGTTCGGGATGTCACAATGTGACGTATTGGGCGGATGTCACTTGGGCACTGTTTGTTGGGTGGGATGCAGCAATTTATCCTATGTTTGGCAAATTTTATTTTACGATAAAATTATCTCGAGAAGGATTGAAAATTTGGGATAAATTATTTCCTGGTGGGAGGGGTTGGGCGATAAATTTATCTTTCGTGTGAATCAATGCTTTTATTCACATATCCTTATTTATTCTTTGAAATATCCTTATTTATTTTATAATTTGACCTATAATTCTCTCAAACATCAAAATTAAATTATCCTTCACTTATTTCTCAATGTTATCACTTGAATAATTTATCCCATGAAATAACTAGTACCTTAAGAGGAATTCCAAGGGGATATAGGCATATCTCCTTTTGTTTTCCCCGAAATTGCAGGCAATTCCCAAACAACGACTAGGGCATTTGGTGAGCATGTGACTGTGAGCATTGGTTCCAGAAGTGTCAAGACTTCATCGGTTGTATTGGTATTTGGTCGAGTTTCTGTGAAGGGTCGATCTGTTTTCCCCAGTCTTTATTGGGTTCCTGATCCCATGGACTCCCAGGGCCCGCTTTGGTTCAACATTCGAAGAACCATGTGAAGATATTGATGAAAATTGTAGATCGTATACATCGAATTTGCTAAAATAAGGAAGAAAAAAGGATATGATGTCATGCCTTTTTTTTTTTTTTTCCCTTTCTAGTTGTAGATATTTACTCAGCCCTTGACTCCAAATTAACCAAAAGAAGGTGGAAGAAAAAAGGGTATCTCACGCCGAAACATAGGGCCATCACTTTCACGAGCCCGGCACAAATTTCTCAACAAACAATTCTTTCGTTGCTCCCAAAAAGAGAGACAACAACGACGACAATTCCCTCACCATGCTTTCTTTCTTAAAGGTGCCAACAATCTCATGTGGACATGAACCTCAAAACTTTATTTTTTGCTCGTAGGGTTGTGAGTGAAAAAGCTGCGTGGTGCAATCCTCAATTGAAAAAAAAAGAAGGAAATAAAAGGCGGTGCAGGAGGCGTCCATTTGCTTTTATTTATTCCTTCTCAAATCCTCACAAGCCGTTTTATTTTGCATTTGGATCATGACCATTTGATTTCGCGCTCGGTTCCTATGGGAGGCCCAACCCAACTCTGCAATTGGGCCCCACAAACGCAGCTTTGGGACTCTCATGGGCCAATAATTGAAACGGCCAACCGATTCGAACTCGGGAAGGGTATTTTTGTCATTCCAACATAGCACTAGGGTTAGAGCCGAAGGGGCGCCGTTGCCTATATATACCCAAAGCGAAATAGGGTCACCCCTTTGTCCGCCGCTAATTCCTTCACCCGTTAGCCTCTCCGACAATTTTTTCTCCCCATACATATATATATATATATATGTGGATTCTCAATTTTTCTGTTTGCTAACTTTGCTTTTGCTACCAACAATTTCGCCCTCTTTTTTGTTTTTTTTAATTTTTCCTAAGGCGGAGGATTTGCGTGCTGTCGAGCAATGTTTCAGGCAGCCCCTTGGCCGCTAGATTTTAGTATGGCCACGGAGGTGTTTAATTGCTCGTATAAAAAGGTCGCTTCTTCTCTTCAGATTTGCTGAGATTGGGAAAAAGGAATTTAACACCTTCCCTTTTCTCTTTCTTTGCGGCCGGTCGAGTAAGTTGAAGCACATTTTTTTTTTCCCTTTTTAATTCGAATTTTCATCCATCAATATTATTTTCTTTTGATGGTTTTTGTGTTTTTGATGGTGTTTCTTTCGTTTTTGTTTTGCTTTTCCTTTAATCTTTTATACGATGCGGTTGCCGACATTAATTCCGATATTGGGCTAAAAATCCGATCTTTCGTCGTGTCTGGTATTAGGGTGGTCTATAATATACGTTAATATGACTTTTATCACGCTATTTCCACGGATATGGAAGGTAACTCTATTGGAACTTGTTCCCATGATTTTTTTTCTCCTTTCTTTTTATATTTATTAATTATTAGCCATTATTTCACATTTCCTTCTTTTTTTTTTTTTTTTTTCCCAAAACATTATCGGGCATGTCTTTTGTTTTGGCTCTCTCTTGCTGTAAAGGAAAAATCCCGTTATCTTTTAATATTTTATTTTCAACCATTGTTCAACCATTAATGTAGATTTATTATAGTCCATAAATAAAAAATGTGCATCCCAATCGGAAAACGGCAGGTTTACCGAACCCTGGAAATTGTAGTGTCATCATTCTCATGGTTCTTGTCTTCAACATGCGTGCTCATAATAAAGAGGATAGCATAAACGTAGTAGGTGCAGAAGCTAAACTCATTTAGCTTGCATGGAGATTAATGGACCAAAGTATGTGAGTAAGAAGAGCCATGGCCAGATGATTGCAGGCATTGTATTCGTCCAAACTTCTATAGTATAATTAAAATGAAGCATGGTATTTTGTTCATGTTAGGTTGCATTGGAGATGTATCATGGCTTGGCTAATTTCTCTTAGTTTGCCCATATTTGATCGTCAAAAAATTGTACAATTGGGCCAAGGAGGAACTCGAACACCCCCCCAATCGGAGGAAAGACAAAGCCTAGAAGAGCTTCGACATGTATCAAGGAATTCGCAGCCGAGCAGAGCAAGGCATAACCTTAAGTGCTTCATTGCAGATGACACTAATAAGCTTACGATCGCTTTGTATGGGACCGTCGAGGATGGGTTTGAGTGCTGAATGAAGATTTGCCAAGATCCACTCTTTGGCCATGCTTGCGCACACGTGGTGGAACTCTAAGCCCTTGGAGGGAGGTGGAGGTGGGGTGGATGAGGGTGAGGGAAGGGGGATGCGGTTCCTCGACTAAGCCAAGGAGACCACCAGTAAGGGGCCCCGATGGCACCACTAGGTTTAGTTTTTAGAGTTGGAAGAAGGGAGAGTTCGGGAGCAAAGTGACCATGCTCTAAAATATGCTATACACTTAGGAGAGACATTTGAAAACTTTTTACTAGACATGGTCTATTGGTTGGGACTCATTCCAGGAGGATTGCCGAGGCAAAAGAGTCAGGACCTTTCCGCAAAAGGTAGAAGTTTACATCATCTAAACATACTCTCCCAAAAATGTGTATCGAATCATTTAAGATTTTGAACTGCTTCGTTTTTTCTTGTGAGAAGTAAAGCCAATGCCATGGAAAAATAAATGCTCCCCTCTTCCTCTAAATTACCATGATAATGGATTTTTAATTTTTTGAAATTATTTAAATGAAATTTAATTCACTGTATTTAGTGATATATCAAAAATAACATTATTTTTGTTGTTAAATTTAATAATTTTAGATAAAAATGTAATAAAAAATTATTTTTTAATCTTTAATTTTTTTTAAAAAATTTTTATCCTTCCCCACCCCCACTCCCCCCCCCCCCCCCCCCCCCCCCCTCTCCTTGTCAATTCACATCCCTTCTTCCTCACATTCATTCACATCCTAAACCCTAAACCCTTCTTCTGGAACATAACTAAAGGAGTATAGATTTGTACTTAGCCTCCTCGCGAGAAGAGAGAATATATAAAGATCCCTACGTGGGTTGAAAAATGTGTGAAAACTATGGAAAGATCTTTCAGAGTATAGAGAATTTTTTGAAACCATCAGACATAATAAAAGACATGTAGAAATTGTGAAATAATCCTCGTATGTTTAGAGGTCTACCAAAGGACCCTCGCATGAGAGAGGGAGCGGATGAGGTGGTTAGAGATTGGAGAGTGGAGGTGGAGTTGGTAAGGAGGTGAGGAGGAAGGGAGAGAAAGGGAGGTGAACTGACGAGGGGAGGGGATGAAAATTATTACGCTCCGGTTCCCAGATCCCTACAGGATTCAAGATTGGTTCGCCTCGACTAATCCTAAGACTTAGTCATCAAACAAGAAATAACCAAAAGCAGAAAAATAAATCACATTCACACATGCAATGTAACTAAACAGGAGAAAAGTATAAAGCAGTAAAGAAAGTAGAGAACTATCTCAGTACATGCCACCACAATAATAACGACAACAACAACGAAAGACAGAAAGGAAACAGGAGTAGCAGAACATTAACTAAGTATCCATTACTTACTACAATAGTAGAGAAAAAGAAAGTGTTGAATAAAGACTACGGCTGGACTTAACTGGCCCAGCAACCTCTGCAGCCGAAAACTTGGACTGCTCAACTCTTTGTCCTGAACAGTGTTATGAAAAGAAAGAATCAGCGAACATTGAGTAGAGTAGTGTTTATATTATTTCAGTACAAGTATGGAAAAAGCAACAGATTTAATTTCTATTTTTGTTTATCTCATTTATTTGTTTCTGTTTAATCCATTTCTTAAAGTATTCATATATTTCTTTGCCTTGAATGTTTCTCGTGGGAACGATCTTAATTGTAATCTTTTTCATAGAGTAAAAGATACACGTGTTGGTGCTAGAGCACCGCGATCGTTTATTTTGATTATAACAAAACACGTGTCATTTAACATTTGCACTTAGAGTCTTAAATTTCAGGTAAATTGCAAATGGAGACGTGATTAGACGGAGTTCGAGCTCGCATCCAGGATGAATTGGAGGAGTTTGATGGAGAATAAAGGAGATTCGCGAGAAGCGATAGATTGAAGATGGAAAGACAAGAAGAATATGATAGAATTCTGTTTATTTTTTTCATGTACTTTTGTCTTTATTTCCTTACTCTTTTTGTTCCTTAGAACATCATGTTAAAGAACCTCAAAGTACCCTAATAGTAATCCTAGGAACACCTGCACAATCGTAGGACACTTAGGTTTTCTGTAGATAACTTAGAAAACCAATAAAAGTTTCAAACAGCCTTTTCAGACGTCTCATCTCAAAACCAGACGTCTGATAATGAGTTTTAAGACGTCTAACTGTTGATTCAGACATTCGATAACATTTAGGCTGCACTTACTTAGTTCTGTCTGATGAAATCAAATATCCAGACCTTAGTCCAGACGTCTTATAAGACGTCTGATGTTTTTGCTAGACGTCCAATTAGTGGACCGTTGACTCGTTTAACAAACACTGAAAGATATGACCGTTAAAGTCTTATCAGACGTCCGTAAGCGTTTCCAAACATCTGATACATGACCGTTTTGCCTCGGCTGATCCGAAAATCTCTTCTCAGAGATTTTCTAGCCGTTGCACTCTCTTGGAAATCCATTCCCGCAGAAGAGTAGGTTTCTAGATGTCTAGACATTGTGTCAAACATCCTTTATGTCGTCTAATGGACTTGCATTAGAACCCTGTTTAGATCTGATTCAAGTCAGGAAGAAACCCGCCTAAAATCAGACGTCTAACTTTATTCCCAGATGTTTTAAACTGGTTTTCCAGATGTCCGATGCCAGGATCAGACGTCTGATAACCCTGTCAGTCCAATGATTGTTCCTGATTTCGGCCTGATTCTCTTGGGCTTTGCACCCAACGGCTATGGAAGCTTTCCAAAGCCTTCCAAAGCCTTCTTAAGGCCTCTATAAATAGAGAAGAACCTCTTGCATACCAACACACACCTAGGCCTCTATAAATAGAGAAAAACCTCTTGCACACCAACACACACCTAGACACACCAGGAACAAGCATTTGTACTCTTTTGTGTCCAAGAGAAGCCCTTGCTCTCCAAGCTCAAGTTCTTCATCTATAGAGCATCAAGCCTTTGCGCACCCGCTCTCTCGCCGTAGATCACGAGAGCAACGTTGCGCTGTCGTGTGGCTCACGCACCCGCGTCATCGATTCGACTCACTTCCATCAAAGGGGAGTTTCCTAATTCCTATAGAAGCTAGGTTTAAATCTTTGTTGGCTCTATAGGATTGTTGTTATTTATCTTTGTTACTTTGGTTGGGTATTCGCTTTGCGAATTCCCGTCTCCTTCGTGAGACAAAATCCTTCTCGTGAAGAGAAGGGGTTTGAGGATGATATCCTCGTATAAAGTAGCGTGGTTGTAATTGAGGTTGAATCACCATTGTTTAAGTGATTTGTTTAGTGGATTTGATCAACTTGGTTGATCGGAAAATCCTAACTTGAGAGGGTTAGGTGGTGGTTTTCACCTAGTTTAGGTTTCCACCTAAAAATAATTGTGTACATTGTATGATTGAATTTTTTGTGAGATTGTTTATATTCTATTCCGTAATTTATTACGTCACCCCCTCCTAGTAGGGAATCTACAACACGTGGTGCTCTAATGGCTGAGAGAGTCCCTCGTGGTAGTCCTACACCTAGTCAATCACCCCGAGGTCACTATCGAGACGTAGCGGTAACTACGGCATGCGCGATAAGCACACGGGTAGCTACCCTGCAGTGACACGCGGTAAGTCGTTTCCGCTAGCGGGTACGCCCAAAGTATAACACAGAACAGTATAAGGCCTTGCCCTCTCAGAACAGGGGTCTTACCCCTCAGAACCAAACAGTGGTCTCGCTTCTCCACAGTCCGCGTACCCTCATCTGACTACCCCAGTTATCCTAGAGGGCCTATGTTACGATCCGGTTCCCGAATTTCTACAGGACACGAGACCGGATCGACTCGACTAATCCCAAGACCCAGTCGTCCAACGAGAAAGTAATCAAAAAGCAGGAAAGTAAACCACATTCACTATGCTAAACAACTAACAGTAACAAAAGTACAACTGTAAAGAAGTAAAACTACTACAGTACACAACACCACAACAGTAGAAAAGTAAACGGGTATAGGAATATAATGTTCAAAATGAAATAGTACAAAAGTGCAATAAACTACTCACTACAACGGGCAAAGGAGTACAACAAAAAGTTACAACTACTGGGCTCTACTAGACTCAGCACCCTCTGTAGCGTAGGCTTTGGCTGCTCAACACCTAGACCTTAAAAGGGTTATGAGTACACGAAGTCAGCGAACGCTGAGTAGAGTGGCAACCAACTAACAAAACAGTAAAGGTGGACAGGTACCTGTTGTTTTTCAATTTCTTTCTTTCTTTAACTAATTATTCTTTCTTTCACCACTTGGTTTATTTATCAGGTCTCTTTCTTGATCTCGAATGTTCCTCGTGAGAACGATCTTGATTGTAGTCTTTTCCGAAGAGTAGAAGTCACACGTGGTTCTCTCCTGGCAGGGAGAGTTCCTTGTGGTGGTCCTACACCCAGTCAACCACCCCAAGGTCACGGACAGACGTAACAGTGACTACGGCACGCGCGATAAGCGCACGGGTAGCTACCCCGCATTGGCACGCGGTCAGTCATTTTCGTTAATGGGTGCACCCAAAGCACAGCACGGAACCAGTATAGGGCATAGCCCTCTCAGTAACAGGGGTCTAGCCCCTAAGAACCAAATAGGGGTCTCGCCCCTCCACAGTACGCGCACTCTCGCCTGACTACCCTGGTTTGCCCAGTGGGCCTAACAAGTCGGTGTAGGGCGACTAGCTGAACCCCGGGCCCTGTAGGGTGGCTAGCTCTCTCCCTACACTAGTAGCTCTCCTCGGTACAGTGTACATGAGGGCCAAAAAGTCGGTACAGAGTGGCCAATCCTAAACCCGGGTCGCAACCCAAAGGTGGCTAGCTCCGCTCTGCACTAAACAGGGGGATAGTCGCTCTCCTTGGTACTTTGTACTCAAGGGCCAGCTCACTTCCCCACTCACATTCCCAGTTCCATTCCATTTATTTCCAAGAGCTTTACTCCTGATTTCCAGTAGGGTTCATGCTCATATTTCTCAAGCCAAACCATACCAGGTTTCATCATTTCTATTTCCCTTCTCAGGTTATACACATGCAAATTGGTAACTCTATTCCATATTCAGTCCATTCACAGATAGCTCGTGTTTCCAACATTCACCTTTCCATTTTCAAATTATATACATGCAGCTCATATTACGTCATTTCACAGGTATGACAGGAAAGTTACATTCAACAGTTAACTAACACAAATACTACATATTTCACAATCAACTGTTATTCATTTATAGGCAATTGTTCCCATTCTATTTACTCATTCAAGACTGCAATTCCAATATTTCTAGTCCTAGGATTCATGCCATATCCTAGGTTCTAATCATTCATTACACACATGCATTTAAGTTGTAATTAATTTAAGGGGAAGCCACTCTACCAGTAAACGCAGGAGTAGTGGGGGCTTGAACGGCAAGCTCACGTGCCTCAGCAAGTCCCGAACCCGCAATGGAAATAAGTCCTATCACAAGGATCAATCACAAGAGAACACTCAGAACAGTATAGAAAGTATTCCAACAAGTAGAGGAATTCATACGGGAAACAACGATATCTTAATTGCGGAAATCAGACCTCAAACGGACCCTAAACGGGTTAAAAACAGTGATTCTGACTTAAATCAGACGTCTGGAATAACTTCCAGAGGTCTTAAAAGAGTCCAGAGCCATACCTTAAGTCCTGCACTACTTCTTAGACGTCCAGGAACTCCGCTGAACCGTCTGAACCCAGTTCCAGACGTCCGACAACCTCTCTGGACATCTGGAAGCGCTTCCCGTCGTTTGGTGCCTCGCCAGATGTTCGAAGTGCGTGGGAGGGCGTGTCCCGCGCTTTATCGAAACAACACCTGCGCGAATCAACCGAAATCTTCTCAAAAAGGCAAGGAACAGTGTCTCGGCAGAGCGACCTGCATGGCTGTATCCGCAAAGAAGATGTACCTTCGCGAAGCTTACTTCTCAGTCGTTTGGAACCTCCTCTAGACGTCGGCTATGTTGTCTGGACATCGCTCCAGACGTCTGATTTTAGGAAAAACCCAGAACCAGAACCTGCTTCCGCCCTCTCGCGCCGCACGTTGTCTGGAGAGGAGGAGGACCTCCCCGACGCACTCCTTCGCCTTGCGCACGCGTTGATCGGCCGTGAGCTCACTGGCTTGCTCCCACGCGAGCTCGCAAGCTTGCTTCTCTCCCTCTTACGCTGCTCCTCCTCTCCTTCTCGTGCCATGCCCACACTCTCTCTCCGATCTGCTATGCTTGCTGGAGGGAAGGAGGGAGGTGGCTGGAAGTGGGGTGGTGTGAGGGAGAGGACGGGGGCATATATAAGGGTGTGGGGTTAGGGTTTTCGTCGGGCAGAAGGAGAGAGAGAAGAAGGAGAAACGAGGGGGGGTGCACTGTCTGCGTGCAACACGCGCGCAGATGTGAGTTCGTATTGAAAATTTTTGATTTCCAGACATCTGGGAAGGTATGTAGACGTCTGACCTAAGTTCCATACGTCTTAAAAGGCTCAGATAGCACGGGTCTTAACAGCCTAACAAAGTCGGTGTAGGGTGGCTAGTTGAACCCCATGCCCCGTGGGGTAGCTAGCTCCCTCCTTACACTAGTAGCACACCTTGGTACTGCGCACGCGAGGGCCGACAGGAGTCGGTGTAGAGTGGCCAATCCTAACCCCGAGTCTTAACCCAAGGGAGGCTAGCTCCGCTTTACATTAAAAGGGGACAGTTACTCTGCTTGGTAGCACGTACACAAGGACTAGCACACTTCCCATCTACATTACAGATTCCGTTTATCCACAGGAGTTCTACTCCTAATTCCCCGTAGGGTTCATGCTCACGTTCATCTCATCTATCGAGATCCAGGTCTCATGTTTTCTAATTCATTTCTCATCCATATATAGGTAACTTGTGTTTTCATAGTTCAATTATCAATAACATACAACTAAAGGTTTCACAGGAAATTATTCATTAAATACAGGCAGCTTATATTCTAACAGGCAACTCGTAATTATAATACAGGCATTTGCTAGCAATTTATCTTAACCACGCATGCAAGTAAACAGCACAGTATAAACATGCTCATTTATTTCTCTACCCTAGAGTTCATTACACATCCTAAAGTTCCGTTCAGCTATTTCAACCAAGCACATTCTTATTTAAATATTAATAACTGAATTAAATCACTCTACTGGGTATCACGGGAGGAATGGGGGCCTGTGACGCAGATCTCGTTGTCTCTGTGGACCCCGAACACGCCACCGACTAGTAACTTGTACCAGCGACCAATGTACATTAGAAAGGCTTAAAACAGTAGGTACTCAACACGAATACGCAGAGGAACTCGAGTAGAAAACAATGGTACTTCGTTTGCGGAAATTCAATCTCGTTTGGGCCTCAAACAAGCCAAAAATGCGATTTCTGATCAAAATTAGACATCTGGGACTAATCCCAGATGTCTTAAAAGACATCAAAACTCACCTTGTATCTCTTGCGGCTGATCAGACATCCAGACCTTCTCTACAATTGTCTGAAAATAGTTCCAGATGTCGGACAATGTCTCCGGTCGTCTGGAAGCACCTCCGGACGTCTGGTGATATGATCAGACGTCCAAAAGCGCATGAAAAATCATCCCGCGCCCCTTCGCAAAGCTGCACCTGCGCACGCAATCACAGGCGCGGTCAGCCGACGATGCCTCCTGCGTTGAGATCTTCTGCATGGGAGAAATCAGCGTAAGAACGTACGTACCTCGCGTGATACGTGCTCTCAGACGTCTGGCCTTAGCTCCGGACGTCCAGGTCCCTTGCTAGTCGTCTGGATGTCACGCTAGACGTCTGATATTGGAAAACTTCCACTATCAAAACCTGCTCGCGGCTCACTTCACTCGTGCCTCCGCCCGCGACGGCAGCTCCAGCTGCTGCAGGAGCTTGGACAGCTCTCCGCTGACGTCCTCCACGCGTGCACGCACTTGCCATCGGCTGTGCGAGCTCCGCCGAGCTCCCAAAGGTCCTCCAACCTTCCACACTCTTCTCCTTCCTCCCTCTCGCTCTCCCTTGCTGGCCCCCCTCTTGTGCCTCTCTCTTGGACCTCGCCGCTGCCGCATAGGAGTGTTGGAGATGGTGGTGGCCGGTGGTGTGAGGAGAAGAGAAGGGGAAAGAGGGGGTAGAAATAGGAGGGTGTAGGGTTTAGGGTTCGGGGGGGAAAATGAGGGAGAGAGAGGAGAGTAACCTCTACGTGTCGCTCGCGCGAAGAGCGCAAAATGCAGTACGAAAAAATCTACTTTTAAACGTCTGGGAATATGTCCAAACGCTTGACTGAAATTCTAGACATCTTAAATAGCTAAAACGTAATAGGTCATTACAAAAATTAAAAAAATAAAATTTAACAAAAATAATTGAAGATTAAAAAATAATTTTTTGTTACATTTTAATTTAAAGTTATTAAATTTAATAGTTATGACTAACGGATTGATAAATATGAAAATAATATTTTTTTAATAAGATATATTTAAATATAGTAAATTAAATAATATTTAAATAATTAAAAAAATTCAGTCATTCAAATAAAAAATCTTAGAATAATTCGCTCTCATTTTCTCACGTGGCAAGACGTCGAAGATGGAATCGTTCTGATGTTACTCCAGTTACAAGGAAACCATCATGTCTTATCGGAAAGGAATATGTTTGAGAGTAAATTGTTAAGTGCCGGCAAGATGACTTAATTGTATTTGTATCCAAAGTACCCATATTTCTCCATTCCTTTTCTCACTCTACTAATCTTGTTTACATTTATTTATTTTTATATTTTAAAGAAAATTGTTATAGTTTCATATCCCAAGAGCCAATTTACTTGACGGTTAATCCTCTTAAAAAAAAAAGAGTTAAACTTTATTTACTTGACCACTTAACTTTCTATTTAGTAACTTAGGTTTGGTCATTTTAATATATATTTATCTAACAACAATGTCCACTGATATTAGATAAATCTATGTTAAAATTATACACCACTCGTATCTTTAAAATTTCTCATATTTAATATTTCTAATATCACTACTAAATAAATACATCTACAAGAATTAACACCACAATTTAACACCAATTCAAATAAATACAAATCATTATTAACACCACTCTACAAGCAAACAAAATTACATATTAACAATAATTTTACATTTTTTAACACCTCCTTCCTAAAAGTAAACTAACCCAAAGATTCGTGAGTAAGAAATAATCAATCACTCTACGATTTACCCAAATGAAATTCTAAATCACGAGAAAGAGAGGGAGAATATGTGTTTTGTCTATCGAGATAGAGTTGGATGGTGGAGATTATTAAATTAGAGAGGAAGAACATAAGTTGAAGTTATTATTCCTACAGCACTCGAGAATTGGTGTGTGAAGGTAACAAGTTTCTACGAAGTTCGCTGGTATAGAATTCTCTCTCTCTCTCTCTCTAAACCTGTGCGCATGTAATCAAACGGTGGATATCAGTAACGAGCAGTCCAAAACAAAAGAACTAAAATTTTTATGGAGCTTCACAAAATACCAGAATTCAACCGACCACTTAATAAAAAAAGGAATCTGCCCAGGGTAAGGCAGAGAAATTCAAGGTTAGCTAGCAAGCCAGCAATGGCGTTCAGGAAACATATGGCATACAAGCGAGCTCTTCAAATGTTGACTAACTGGTTTGTCTTGTACTATTTGAATAATATTAGAATCAGGAAGAGATAAGGTTCTAAGACAGCACTATAAACTCCAAAGACTTACCACCACCTCAGTGCTACCCACATCTAGTAATACAAGAAAAACAAAAAAAAAAACCCTCATCAAACAAGTAGGCTAATACCAATTTATATACAAGATGTCTGCACCTACATTCTACGACAAGTCCTCACAAAGCTTGCCATCATATCAATTAACAGGATAGACAAAGCTATAAGTGAGGAGATTGATATTATATAGAGGAAGACGATGAGGAGACTAATATACAGAGGAAGATAAGGTTCCTATCACTTCACAGTATGCCTTCTCCTTCATCAAAGGCTTTTGGTACTTCAGTATGCTACCGATCCTTTATGCCTCATTTGATGGATGGCCGGAGGCATGAAGAAGATAAAGATCAAAGCAGTTGTGGCAGTAGAGAGAACACCGTACTCTGGAACTGCAGATCATAGGAGGAAGATGCATACACCAAGAAATCTTGGCTGGGTCTTGGTGGTAGTCGCTATGCCAACGGAATGAGGGGTTATTTACTCGGTAGATGAGTCGGTGGCAGCCCTTTGCCTGCGCATTCGTGCTCCCCACGACAAGTTTTCGTCCGAATCCTTGTACATGCTCCTCCTCTTCAATTCCACTACCTGGTTCTGCCACCGGCTTTTCCATTCGGATCTCTCTTCAAGTCCCTGGTCAAAGGAAGGGCAACAACTAACATCAGTTGCTTGTTTGTAGAAAATGAATGCTGATGAAAAAGTAATCGTGAGGGCTACTTTGAGACATGAAGGAGCAAGAAACTAGGAGAATGAGAGAGAGATTTCAACAGAAAGGCTACCTATGATTCAAACCATAACTAGAGAAGGAGTAAAAGGCCATTTATAAAAAGCGCAGTGCAGGGAAAATGCATTGGATATCCAGAAAGAGGCAGCTCGAGCAAATGTTCAGTGGATCTATAAAATACGTGCATAGGAAGAAGCAATCTTTTTGGAAGATACAGAGGAGGAAGCAAAAACCATATTCATACACGACCATCACATAGCCGAGAAAATGAAAATTCAAATGATTGAAGCACAACAAAGCATGATGCTTCCCATCTCAGGAAGTATGAGGCAGGTGTTGCTGTTATCTTTGATGTGGAGTAAGTGTTTCATCAATTGTTCATCATGTATGGACATCTGAGAAATAGCAAATAGTTCAAGAAGGAACATAGGCAAAACACATCAAGAAAAAATCATTTAATTCTGTATGATGTCCCTAGCAGGTACAATTGCTGCAGTGACAAGAATGAATGGTTTTAGCGGTCAAAAGTGGAAGCTCAGAGAATTAAAATTCCCAAAGACATGCTTAAACAACAGAACACAGATGAAGAACAACAGAAAAGTCCGAAGTAAGTTCTGAATTGAGGTAGATACACTCTCTCAGGCAGTAATCCATGCTCAGTCACAAACAATGTGCATACTTGCACTGAAACAAACATCAAGCTCAGGAAAGTCATGCATTAACAGAAAGCACCATATTGAGCAAAATGGTTGATATGGTGAATTGGTTGCCAGAAAGTGTTTAGAAGGATGGTGAATTGATGATCACAAATAAAAGAAACGAAAAAAACTTACATGTTCAAGCAGTTTTTTTCAAAACGTATAACAGAGAATGTGCATATGGTTTGCAAGCAACACAAAAAGGTTGAAGTCTACGCATACATTTCTTGGCAAGACTGCAACTTGATTCCACAGATTGAAAGGCTGCCACCCTTCTAATTGCCAAACAATCAACCAATATTCACATACTCATGATCGAACAGATTCACGCGCAGAGAATTTGTGGAAAATGGATTAGGTGACATTTCACTCCACACAGTTTTCTAGTGTATCCCTCCCACGAAACAACAGCGAAGGCAACAGATTGTAAGCAGTGGCCCAGAAATAACCGACATGTTGCACAAGTTGGCAAAGGATCCTTATCCTTATAGATTAAAACCCATATGAGCAAAACATCAAACACTCATCATGCATCACGAGAAAGAACGCACCAACCAGATTCAAAGCAGATCAAACAAGGCCGACCCACCAAGATCCAATCTTTGATCTAACCAACAAAAAACCAACATCCCCAAGCTCACAACCGAGCCCAGAAATCCCTAAAAGGTCTCTCTTTTGCTGACTCCCTGTTCCCCTCGTCGAACCAGTTGCTTCCAGTTTCCCTCTAAGAAACAACTCAGAAGGCCAACAAACAGCCAACAGTCGCTCATAAACAAATGAAATCTCTATCCCCACCTGCAGATCGAAACCCATATAGGCAAAACATCGAACACCCATCATGCATAGAGATAGATAAACACCACACACACCAACCACAATTCAAAGAAGACCAAACAAGACCAACCCATCAAGATCCAAACCTTGATCCAACCAACCAAAAACCAACATCCCCAAGATCAAAACCGAGTCCGTAAACCCCACAAAGACCGCTCCTTTACGCTGCAGAAGAAAACGAAACGTCCATCCCTACCTTAAATTTAAAACCCATAGAGGCAAAACATCAAACAGCCAGCATGCACAGAGATAGACACAGAAACAAGCAAGCCCAATCCACCAAGAACCAATATTTGACCCAACCAACGGAAACCAACATCCCCAAATTCACAACCGAACCCCGAAACCCCACAAAGATCGCTCCTTTTTTTTTTTTTTCACTTCATACTTCGTTGAACCTCCTCCTGGCGCCGAAGGCGAGGTGGAGCCCCCTGGCGATGTCGCGGTCGTAGGCGGCCCTCCTTCGCGGGTCGGAGAGGGTCTCGTAGGCCTCCTGGACCTCGATGAACATGCGGGTGTGCTCCTCCGCCCTCTCCGGGGGGCACACGTCCGGGTGGTACCTCCTCGCCATCTGCCTGTAGGCCTTCCTTATGTCGTCGAAGCTCCCGCCCTCGGGGACCCCCAGGAGCTCGTAGAAGCTCCCCTTCCCGATCACCCCGTCCCCCACGGCCGCCCGCGTCGAGACGCGGCTCGCCGGCGTGGGCCTCCGGGTCGGCTGGAGGTGGCTGGCGAGGTGCAGCCCGCTGTTGGGTATGGCCCAAGTGGTCATACCTCCGGGTTCTTTGGGAGTAAGGGTGGTCTTGCCACTGTTGTGGTGAGATGGGAGGAGCACCGCAGAGAGAGAGAGAGAGAAGGTGGGGGTGGGGAAGACATCACGACGTAAGGAGAATAAGTTTATGGGATAATAAATAAGTTAATTTGTTTAAATATTTTGATGAATTAAAATTATTTTATAAAAAAGATAAAATAATTTTATATTAAATTAAATTTATTTAACTTGAAGTAAATAAAAAATAAGTTAAATAACAAATTAAGTATTTGATTTACATGTTTATGTCAATCTAATCATTGTGACACATGTTTATATCTTTATATTTTTATAAATTATGTAAATCAAATCATAAGGGTTATATATATAAAATTTTTTTTCTCTTTGACAAAAAAAAATCTCACCCCCTCCATTCGTTAAATCAAGAGAAAGAAGGGGCGTGATAGAATTTCCTGTTTAAAGAAAATTAGAAAAAAATATATACATATAAAAAAAATTTATTATTTGAAATACAAAATTTCTAGGGATATATTAAAAGATCAAATTAATATTTTAAAGAAAGTATACATATAAATATTAAATATATAAAATAAAAATATGTATACCTATGATTAATTAACCTCTTAATTATTAGATGAGACGGTGAGAATATTCTAAATCACAAATTTTTCTTGGTTGGTAGGTGGGGTGGGGTGGGGGAAAGGAGGGGTGGTTAAGCGAGATATTTTTGGAAATAAACAATCATGTAGGGCAGCTAAACAAGTTGTTGAAACTTTTAAAAAAAATAAAATTACTTGTTGGAGATTGTAGAAATGATTTAGAAGTAGCCGACCATTAATGCTTGTTCATTTCCCCCAAAGAAGTTGTCAAAGAAGCATGTAGAATGGCAAATTTTTTGTGCCGATGCTATAAACCAAGGGAGATGAATTTGGCCCTTTCACTTGCGCCTTATGATTTATTAGTTGTCTTCAATGGAAAGGCTTTCTTGCCGAAGAAAGAAAAAAAGGAACAAAAAAAAGGCTTTCGAGGGTTTGGTGTGGTAGACGGTTCGTTCATGTGATTATGGATAGCGTCGTTAGGGTGTGCTTTGGATGGGAAACAAGGAATCGAAGATTCCTTCTTTTTCTTATAAATAAAAAGGTAACGTGGATATATATATATATATTGGAGACTCATATTTACTTTCTTGGGTCAATATTTTAAAATTTAAATTAAATCAATAGATTCAATCAAAAATTAATACTTTATCAATCAAACGGATCAATTTGAGTAGTGATGTAAATCAATTAAAATTAGATCAAACCAATCTATTAATCATTCTCTTACGAGGTAAAAAGTAAAAAAATAAAAAAAATGTATTGGACTTTGGAATTGAAAATAAAGATTTCAAAATTTATGTGTTGTTCAATATTAGATTCTTCATTTTAATTATATATTTTTTTTTATTTAGAATTTGATAAAAATATATCAATTTTAATAAAATTAGAGTTTCAAAATTACTTTTACCATTCTTTTTCTTTAATGATTTTTTATTAAATGCCAGTTCCAATATTGAACTTGATTGACTTAACATAAATTAATTCAAATGTTTTATAGTTTGAAACATGTTAATATTATCATTAATTAAACTGGTACAGATCATCGATTGAATCATTAAAAGATAAAGAATGTGGGTTGAGAAACATAAAAGTCAACGTAAAAGTTAATGTGCAACAGTAAAAATGTAGTCCTAACCTGCATTCCTTTTTTTATTCAAAAAAAGTGCTATACATGGTGGAATTTACCACTGTTGAAACAAACAACAAATCACTTTGGTACGGGTGCAAACAACACAAATCATTTTCGGAATTACTTTGCACGAGTACAATCTTATTTTGCACATTTGTAAAATCACTTTACACACAGGTGTAATCTTACTTTGAACTACTTTACACCGGTACAATCTTATTTTACACTGGTGTAAAGTAAGATTACACTGGTGTAAAATTAAATTCTAAGTGTTTCTTCCCTATGACAAGTGATTTTACATTTAAAAGGTGATTTTTCACCTTAGAGTTTAGCGATTCGCTAAACCTTGAACACTAAAAACTAAACTCTAAATTCTAAACCCTAAATCTTAAGGTAAAAAATAACTTCTCATACGTAAAATCGCCTTCCATAAACCTAAACTTTAAACTTTAAATCTTAAACTCATAAATCAAAATCACTTTACACGAGTGTAAAATCACTTTAGACAAGTGAAAGTACTCTTAGAATAATTTATCGCAAATACACAATGAGATTGCATCGGTGTAAAAATACCTTAAAATAATTTATTACCAATGTAAAGTTATTTATCACTTATATATTTTAGATTAAAGTGATGTGGTGATTTTTTTAAAATGTAATGGAGATTATTAACTAACAAATATTATATTTTTTTTTATTTCTTAACATTAAATATAAATTATTAAGTAGACTTACGTTCTACGTTACTTTTTTTTCCGTCAAGAACCTATGTTTCTCTATTTTTTTTTTATTTTTTAACAAAAATAGAATCAGCATCCGATCGATTCAAGACTCATTCAATTCTTAAAACATTGCCTCGGATACCAAGCGGTGGAGAGAGTAGGCAGGGTAAAGATTCCACCACCATCTCTAACTTTGATAACATGCGGATGACCTCGAATTTTCTAAATTTATGCATGGATGTTCTCAAAAATAATATCCGTCAAAGAGCTTTGCTGTCTTTTTGACTGAGAAGGTTAAAAAAAAAAAAAAAAAACCATTTTACATACTCTCATTCGGTAACCTTTTTTTGTAGAAAGGTAAATAATGACGACGCATTGGGATTTGGCTCCATGATTTCTGGATGCCAGCGGGAAGGCTCTTTTCACTGTATCCATTTTTTTTGGTTGATGGCATCCTCGCTTGCTGTCTTACTTCTCAACTCTGGAGAGTATGCTGTGACGCTAAATTTGAAAGAGCAACTCAGGATCTTGCAATTACATGGAAATACGCATACCATCTTGTCTTCTCGTGCTCATTTGACGAGGAAAATATTTCCAATGGGTATATCATAACATAGCTGCATTCTTTGTAAATTGAAAGAATAGGGCACGTTCTCACTCTAGCGTTACCGTTGATCTCGAATGCCCACTTGCTGGTGCTACAGCCACCCATACAAGATTCTTCCAAGGTAGAAATCCTCATTTATGGCTGCTATCGCTCTCCTTCCGAATGGGCAACTCTTTGCTGCCAACGCTTTCCTACTCTTTGGCCTTCAATTCGCCTGAGGCCGAATGTCTGGCATTTGACCAAGGTTTCCACCTTGCCTCCTATTTTAGCTGCTATCAACTTGTTGTGCTCAACAACTGCACAATAGTTGTGGAAATGATTTTAAGGAGTTCTTCCCCTCTTTGGCACCTTCGAAACCTTATATATGACCATCAACATATGCTCCATTCTCATCCATATGATCACCTTACATTTTGTTGGGAGACGGTACGTATCCCTTGCTCACTCTCTCTAGCTGCTGAATGCATGCTTTAAACAGAGAGTCTTTGACTTCTGATCTAGAGTTGATCTACTGGTCTCACTTGACCATATTTGCTGATGATAAGTGAATAAAGTTCTTCCCTCTTCTTTTTTAAAAGAAAAGGATTTTGGCGGCCACATCATGACATTAAAGCTAACGTCAATTATCCAAACTGTATTTGCCAGCGGATGGGTTAGGGGGTAGTTCGTAGGATGGAAGGGGCTTGATTGCATGGGAGGATAAGTCGTGTGGTGGATATTATATATGGTTACAAGGGCGAAGGAGATTGTAATATTCTTTTTTTATTAAATATTGGAACTCGTAAAAAAAGTTGTGGTTGAGTAATATTGCATTGAGAAATACAAATCAAGTTTTTTCACCTCGATCGATTGGTAATATAGAGGATGGCCCCCCTGATTCGACAACTACTCCCGCAAACCAATTTACGCTTGAATGTGTCATTGCTTACACCTTGTTGGGTGTAGGACTTTTCTTTTTCGAGAAAAATAAGGTCAGTGTTTTGGTTGGATGTGTTAGATGGTTCTGATGCCTCGATCAAACCTGAAATTGGTGCAAGTTAATTCCTACATGGATAATATTTAAGCTTCCAAGCAACTTAATTAGTAGTCAACCATGTAATCTTATAATAAATTAAATTAGTGTTAGATTTGATGGTCTAATTAGGTCAATTGGGATGTAATTGTTATATGATGATGTATAATTCATCTTAAATTCAATGAGATTTGGAAGGGATTTTTAGTTCTTATTAGAAGTAGACAAACTTTTTGACTGGTGTAAAAGACTTCTATCTTCTATTGTTTATGTAACAAAGAGTGAGAAGTAGGGCTGGAGATCACGCATGTACAAGCACGTGCCCCGTCCCGCCCTGGCCTTGACCTCGATTCGGGTGAGAATCAATTTAGAACTTAAACTTTTTTGCTACGGATTTTTAATCTTACAATTCTAACCTGGATTGGTCAATCAAAATGTAAAATTAATAAATCAATTATTTTTTATCGATCAATGGATTTACTTTGGTTGATCAATTGGCTTGATCAACCAAAAGTCAAGTTTGATCGATCAATTAATTTTGATCTATCAATGTGACTAAATTGGTTTATCAATTACTATACTTTTATAAAATGAGAATTTTCATAAACATCGGGTCGTGAGCTCTATGTAAGAATCACGTGAGAGTTTTCACTTGACATACAATAAGAGCAGAAAAGCTCTCTCAACTCTCTCTCCCCCTCTCTCATTCTTATCTATTTTTATTGATGCATTGTTTCAATGTGAGATTGGTATAAATTCTTCAATTAGTTTTGTCGATCTTATACAAGGAGATTAAGAGATTTATGAAAACTTTTTTATTAATCAAATCATTAAATTGGTACATTAATTGACAATTTAGTTTATAAATCAAATTGTCTCGATTTTATTCTCCTAAGGTGATTTTCGAGAACATTTAAGATCGAAATTCGTCGAATCTTAGAGGTGGATCACTGTATCCTGAGAGGAGTTCGTCAGACCTCGACACATTGGTATTGTGAGAGCCGATACTTTTACTAGAAAGACCTTAATAGACGCTTCAATCAAAGTAAAATCTAATTTCGTCTCATTTTATTTATTTGTGCTATTGCATATTCTTTATTGTTTCTTTTATTTTAGATCTTACCAAATCATATTTTACTTATTCAATTTAATATTTTTTATTTATATAAAAATATTGAAATATATATATTTATATTTATTTATTTATTTATTTAGGGATAGAAAGATGGATATTCACTTAAATCGACAAACCCTTGTGTCGATCCTAAATTAGCCCTAAGATGATGATCTCTGGCTACAACAACGAATGCTTCCAGCAGAAAAGCCTCTTGTCTAATAGACCCATAAATTTACTAGGATAAGTAGTATTAGTGCACCATGCAAGAACACCAAAAGGTGAATCTAAATACAAATAAAGCAACCAAATAATAAGATAAGTAAAGCCTCTCCAAATCATACAAATGTACGGTGAGTACACGCAAAAGAGTAGGTTATGATATGCCAAATTCATTTAAGTATAGAAATGGAATATACCCTACATTCTTTTCTTTTTTTTGTGTTAAATTAATTTTTATTAAAAAGGAAAAGAATCCGATATAAGAGAGGTAAGAAAAAGATAGAAATATTTACCCTTCAAAAGGAGAAGAAAAAAATACCCTGTAGATTGAGGAACTCTAAAATACAAAATAACAAGATAAGAAATAAAGAAGAAAGAAAAAAAAGTATCTCGAGATCGAGAATTGGATGATTCCCAAACGAAATCGACCACATGCTCGTAACATCGATAAAGTATTAACAGAAAATCCTTGAAACCGTGTGAGGAAACTTTACTAGAAGAAGCACGAGGTTACACATTTTTCCCAACAAACAAACAAAACTACACTACAAAAAAAAAATAAATAAAAGAAAAACAAAGGATCTAACAATCCATTGACTAAGCCCGCCTGTAACAACGACTGAACTCTGACCACCTATGTCGTAAACGACCAACAGTAGCCATGCCTAAGACGAGCCGCAGATCATCAGTCGCTCCATGACCTCGGCACACCACAGCAATCGCCATACCTGCCACGGCCACTGTGCCACATCACCTCGTACTCTACAACAACCATTGCACCAACCACAACCCTCGTGATTGCTGCTCACGCCTCAGCTGCGAGCACAGCAACCACCAATCGTTGCTATCGCAATTGACCTCAACGAACGACAAGCATCGATGCAGCTAGTCGGAACAAGTGTTAGAAGTTGTGCACATTGAGGTTAAACTCGGAACAATGAAAAGGAGAGATCCTAAAGAGGACGAGGAGCATCCGACGGAGGGGTGAGAGGTCCGATTGGCCACCGATGGCCAATCAATGCCCCAAACAATACCTAGGGCTTCTTTTTGCATAGAGGGAAAGAAAAGGGGGATAGAGTGGAGGTAAACATCGAGGGACACATATGTTATATTAAATTATAAGGATGCTTCTATAAAAGTTCTTTCTTAATTATATTAAATGCGGGGAATTATTAATAAGGGGAAAACTTTTTTTTGTGATGGACATGTTATGGTAAATAAAAGAATGTTTCGCATCCAAGTTGGGAAGACGTGCAATCGGAAATCCAAATGTCGATGAGCTGTAAGTATAATGAAAGAGAGATCTTAAGTACAGGTTCCCATCAACTTTTGGCAGTCCACGGGTACCTTTCAATTTTTCATGTTTATACGTTACCCATATAAGTTTGATTTATTTATAGAAGTTAAAAAGTAAAAAAATATAAAAATTAACGTAAAAAATGATAAAAGAGGTGTGAATCTGTGCAATTGATATTTAATATAATTAAATAAATGAATAAAAGATTTGTTAGGTAGTAGATATTATCATATTTAAAAAAATTATCATATTATTTTAAATTAAAATACATATGTAATAAATAATTTTATATCGATAATAATTAATTTTACGTTGATGATAAATTACTTTACATTGATGATAAATTATTCTCGATGATTTTATACCGATGAAAAATGAAATTACACTGGTGTAAAGATTTTTGTTGTACTGGTGTAAAATTATTCTAAGAGTAGTTCCACTCGTGTAAAGTGATTTTGATTTATGATTTAGTATTTAGGTTTGTATAAAGTAATTCAACGTATGAAAAGTGATTTTCACTTGAAAGGTAATTTTTCATCTTAAGGTTTATGATTTAGGATTTAAGGTTTAGCTTTAGGGTTTAAATCTATGGAAAGTGATTTTATGTATGAGAAGTGATTTTTTCACTTGAAAGTTACTTTTTCATCTTAGAGTTTAGAACTTAAGGTTTAATGTAAAACCTAAAGTAAAAAATTACCTTTTAAATGTAAGATTACTTATGATAAGTGGAGAAATACTTAAAATTTAATTGTTGATATAAAATAAGATTACACCAATGTAAGGTAATTTCGAAGATAATTTAAATAGTTTACATTTATATAAAAATAAATTATTGTTGATTTTAATAATAATGTACCTCACCACATGTGAGTAATTTTTTTATCAAATAAAGATTACATTTACAATACTATGCATCACTTTTTATATCAACATTTATATTTTTCAACTTATATCCTTTGTAGAATGGCCAACATCATGATCAAAATTTTAATCATACAACGCTACAATTTACGATTCTCTTCGGAGGGACTTTAAATGAAAACCTCCATTACCGAATGTTTTTAAGATAAAAAAGTGACCTTAATTACCATCTGAAAAATAGAAGTTTTTTTGGTGGAAAGAAATCTGCCGATTTGGCCATTCGATTTGACGGATAACCCTAAATATAGAAATATTACGGTAGATCCGAATTTCAACTGTTGCCAAAGATTTTGCACGTTACCGACGACAATTTCACATCAACGCCATAGTTTATACTCTACTATTTATTATTTTATATTCCAACTCTTATTATTTTAATTAGGTTCTTTCAAGTTATAAAACGAGGGTTTTTTTGTTTCTTCGGAGAACCATCGTTACAGCATACAGGGGAGATGTGGCCAAAGTGACCCAATGGTAATACAATGATCTGCATGCAGGGATTCAAACAGGTCGGAGTCGGATTTGATTTGGTTAGACCTATGCCTGTATTTATTTATAAAATTTGTATTCATATCTTACTTATTTATTTATTAAATATAAAATTTTAAATTTATATCCATATTTATCGAATATTTATTTGTAAATTAAATTTATTATTAAATCATATTTAAATTAGTATCAAAGAAAAAAAATTTATAGTTTAATTTATTAATTATTTATTTTTAACAAATTTGAAATATAGAAAGTCAAACTACTTCAATTTTATTAATCTTCATTAAAATTGTTATAAAAAAAATCTTTCAAAAAAAAATATATCAAAATTATAAGATATAAAATATAAAAAAAGATAAAATATAACCAAAATTCAACTAAAAATACTCATCTCTAAATAAATATTTGATAAAAACTTCAAAAACACTCTCAACTTAAGAAAAGATTTATTTATCTCAAATAAACAAAAACTTTAATCGGATAGTCAAATCTGGTAATCGAATATAGAAACGTACTGATACCATACTCAGTTGAGTATCTGACCTTACCTTGAATTTTATTTCTTGGACGTTTCTTTGATTTTTATTTTAACCGAGGAATAACACGTCGAGTCATTCCTGTGTCAGACGAAGCCACAGCTGTAACGATGTTCTCTTCTTGCTCAATCTCCGCAACAGCCGGATATGAATGGTTCTCTTTAACCGCAGCATCAACTAACAATACCATGCTTGATCTTTGCGTTGCAGCGTAGGCAACGGTGGCAACAGATCTCTCCAACAATCCTATGGTCTCGTTTAGATCCATTTCAACACCATGCTCCTCATGAGGCTCAGTACGAGGCACAGCGAACAACCACTACGGGGTTGGCCGAGTGGTAAAGCTCCTCCATTGATATATATATACAAGAGATCGTGGGATCAAATTTTATAATTTATATATTTATTCTTTTAAGATAGAAAAAGAGAAAAATAAAATATATTTAACAAGATAAAGTTGAGATAGGTATTTCGTGCCGTCTAAGATGATGTTTATTTCATGAGATAAATTTAGGTGTTGAAGGAATAGGAACTTACGTGGGAGGTAAATGATTTTTATTATTTGGTTAGGTAATGGATCATGTCAAAGGATAAATAAGAATTACTTTGATGTGACATAGGTGTTTAGTTTTGTGAGATAAGCTGGTAATCATATGGTAAAATCAAAGCAATGGATGATTATAAAGTTCAGTTTATGCCTTTTAATCCAAAAGTTAGATAACATGTTTACAACATTTATGGCCATATCTTCTACAAAGGTTCAACTTGGGTAACGAGTCTAAGTTAAAAATATATGATTATTAATACTTCACTGCTTAATTAATTTATATGTGAAAGCATGTTTTTATAATAAAATTGTCGAAACAACCTATATAGAGCCGCTCATACTTGAGTATTTTGAAGATTATCTTAAATCCAATCAAATGATACCTAATAAATTTTTAGAATAATTTTTCTTAATTTGATTTGGACAGAAAGCTGTGCCGTCACACATGATTTTCAAAAGTAAGATGCTTTTCCACATTCACGTCACTCTTGTTGAGGAAAATTTGTTCCTCATTGACTTTGTTCTACGGGTTGATGCCTCACCGCAAACTACAGATGCAATGCTCTCGACCTCAAGCAAAGCATAATTGAGAATAGTGGATATAGATGTACATATGTATGGATGTCCCTAAATAATTTTGATATTGAAAATCAAATCCCGAACTTATTATAATTACACAAATGCGCTCAATTTATGTTCCATATATCCATCAATAGAAGCTTATGTATTTACCATACAATGAGTAAATCAGGCTAAAGTCATAATTAATTAAGGTATTATCATCAACCTAAGGAGAGAGAGATTTAATCCAGCCGTAACAAAAGGAAAGGGGAATCTCATCGTTGAAATCCAGATGTGGCATGAAAACGAACATATATAGTTGAGGTGATTGGAAGATAGAATTGATATCAGTTTGAATATTAAGATGGGAAGGAGGGAAATTTCTTTTGAAAAAGAAAAAAAAAAATCTCACCACAGTAAATAATATTCCGTTATAACTTAATTCTAGTGGCATTTCTTTACATGATGTTTGTACGTATAGTACCCCTAAACACATCTACAATTTCTGCACTCACGCACCTCCTCCTCTCACAAAAGCTGTGTAGGAAATTACATTGATCGGACGAAAATGTTCCTTTTGCTCTTCTATTTCATCAAGATTAAAGGGAAAGGGGTGGTTGGGAGAGGTTAGGAGGTTGAAGGAGGAGGGGGAGACCGAAGCGATTTACCTTACCTTTCATGTTTAAATCTCAAATTGTATTATGGGTAAGATTTAGACTACCTAATTACATGTCTTGTTATTGAGATTTACTGCAACTCTAGCATCAAACTAAGGGATGGATCTCTTCCGAGAACTGCGATGACCATTTTTTATTAGAAATGGATTAAATGAATATCTAAACAACCGGCTTTCTTTGTAATTGGAAATGATTTTAGGTGATGTACCTAAAATTTTCTCTTTAAAATAATCAAATTGTATAAAAATGTATCATGTTACGTATTTTGTAATATAATAATATAATATATCGATATAAAGTGATTCTACGTCAATGTAAAATAATTATAGATAATTTTATATTATTATAAAATAAGTATAGAATAATTTTATATCAATATATAGTGATTTTAGATAGAATTAAATTAATATAAAATAATCATGAAATGATTTTAATTGGTATTTGATAATTTTAAATAATTTTACGACAATATATTAAGTTATTGTGTTACAAATTACGTTAACTTTCATAAGCTTTTTTACCGACGTCCAAAAAAATATCAACTTTAGAAAGGTGTATAATGTTGATATTTTACCGGCATATCCCATGCCAAAAAAATATTTTCGTTGAAACGAACGTTAGCTCGAAGATAGCGAAGTCAATTGATATAAAGTTCTATTCAAATGCTGGGGAAATCACAGGGTGGCAAAATGATTGCCTTCGGACAATGTGGGGCATTTGATATGTAGGTCCAGCAGATTTACATCAAATTAAATATTTAATTTTTCAATCAATACAACTTCTATTTACCCTAGATTAAATAAATTTAATTTAAAATAAAATTATTTTACTTTCTTTATAAAATAATTTTAATTCATCAAAAAGTTTAAATAGATCAACTCATTTATTTAATTATTTATTTTACTCTTTTTATATTTCTTTATTTATCCTACACACTTATTTTCTTTATCAAATAGATCCAATGAATAAACATCCGAAAAAAACGAAAAAGCCATTGTACGTCTTACATATATGCATCCACGGCAAACATGTTATAACTCGCCTCCTCCAGAAATATCAGACATATTATATATTCCCATAGAAAAAAATGAGAACCCAATCTCTAAAAACAAAAATTAAATCTCGAAATTTAGAACAGAACAAAACAAACGCAATATATTCTGATGAATCCCAGTCCGAAGTGGAGCATACCTAACCGTTCTACACAGTCTCCGGAAATTTCCTTGGGAGATTTAGAAGGGACTACATGCATGATAGTCCCAATCCTTACCTGGGACCTTAATTTCTCTTTGCCAGCTATAACTGTTGCAAATCAAGGAATTCTTAAAACTTGGAAGCATTGCAACACTAAGGTCTCATTTGTTGGTGAGGTTAACCTAAATTAAGGATTATTTTAAATTTTTTTAAAATTTTCTCATTATTTCAACATAAATATCACATCAATATATTAATTATTTTTTACTCTCACTCTTACTATTAAAAAAAATCCACTATTCCCTCTACTCTCACTTTTAATAATAAATAAATATTTACTAACATTATTTACTCCCACTTATATCATTAAATAAATATCTACTAACATCATATAAAAACATTAATCATTTTAACTTTATACTTAACTTTATTCTTATTCCATCACCCAAACAAACTTAATTTTCACTTATTCTATTTTAACTTCTCCTTAACCCCACCACCAAATACACTCTAAGGTCCTGTTTGTTGGTGGGGTTAACCTAAGTTAAAGATTACTTCAAATTTTTTCAAATTTTTTCCATCATTTCAACATAAACATCATATCAATACATCAATCAATGTCAACTCTTACTTTTACTATCAAGAAAACACATACTATACCCTCCACTTTCATTTTTAATAATAACTAAATAACTACTAATATTTTCCACTCCCACTTATACTATTAAATAAATATCCAATAACATCACATCAAAATACCGATTATTTTAATCATATACTTAACCATATCTTTTTTTCACCATCCCTCTCAACCCCCCCAAACACACCCTCAAGGTTGTGCTGACGTACGTTGATGGCAGAAATATATTTTAACCTTCAGGTCAGGGCAGATCTGTTCTTCATGGTTTTACAATGGTTCTGTAAAACAACTCTACTAATTCGCCCGCTCGGATGGGCAACGGCCCATTCTAAACGTCTGCAGGGGGGTGCGTATTGATCCGAACGTTAAACTTCCCTTCATTTTACTCAGATGAAAAAACAGAAAAAACTGAAGTTAGACTCCACTTTTTATCTAAGTTACGTTTGATGGGAGGATAAGAATTATACGATGATAAAATATCCTAACGATAAGTTATGAGGTAATGCATGTTCTCAAAAAAAAAACCGGTGAACTTCCAGCCAGAATCAAGGCACCATTATTAGTAATAAAACAATAATATTACATGACATGTATAATGTCAAACTCATATACCAATTTGAAGATGTCCAGAGATTAAACGCAATATCTACACATCAATCGCAAACTACCAACGTAAAAGTAATTAAAGTAAACAAACTCTACCAATTACATGAAGAACTAATTGCCCGTAGGTCTCTTCTCAATTAATTAATTACCTCTCCCCTGTGAGCGAGCGCCTGCTGGAAGTACTCCTAACCAAGTCAACTCCCCCCTTAATTGCCTTAGACACCTTTCTCAAATTCTTCATCTTCATCTTCCCCATCCCCAACCTCATCACTCTCTTCGTCGAGAACCTCAGCGCTTGCAAGCAGCACAACGGCCCCACGACCTCGTCCCCATCCTCCTCCTCCTCCTCCTCCTCCTCCTCACCATCATCGATATCATAACTTCCTTCCCCTTCCTCCTCCTCCTCCTCTTCAGCTTTCTTCTTCTTCTCCTCTGTAGGCACTTGCTGCTGCTGCACCACATCGTTGCTCTTCCTCCTACTCGTGTTGCTCTTCGCCATCGCCACCATCCTGTTCTTCCTCCTGCTCCTCTCACCATCCTCGTCGGGCTTTCTCGCGTTCTTCTCTTCGTGCTCCTCCTCCCACAGCACATCCATGCCCTCCTCGTCGACCTCCACCACCTCTCCACCCTTCACCCACCTCTCCTCGTAGAGCTTGCACGCCAGAGTCCTCCTCCACTCCCTGCTGTCCTTCTTCACGGACCCAAATCTCTCCAACCCACTTGGTCCCTTTGCGTCGACCCAAGCTGGCTGGCCACCTCCCCTTGTGACGCTCGTGGGGTCGTAGAACTCGGACGACACTGCAGGAGGAGTACTCTCCTTTCCTCCTCCCTCCTCTGCTACTTGCAGAGGACCAACACCACCAGATGAGGAGAGCTGCTTCCTCTTGAGATTTTTGATTAATGCAAGCTTAAGTGGGTACTCAGATCCCATTATTTCATGGGTCAGCGCATTGATGTAGAGCTTCCCGATTGCCTCGAACTCCTGCCACCTCAGCATCCCAGAGATTGGCACTGCTCCTTTGGCTGTTGGTGGTGGTGTTTGCTCTCCCGAGCTCTCCTTGGCTTCTTCTCGGGCTTGTGGCGTACTTCGATACAAGTTACAAGCTTTTTTCGCCGAGTGATCTACGCAGGTGGTCTCCAGGTCCAGGAAGATGGGAGACAGGAACCCAAGTGCGGCAACGAGGTCGGGGTCTCCCTCCAGCTGCTGCCTAGGGAGGAGAGTTGCGGCCACTAAGACCCTGCAGGTGCTGCCGAGGTGGTCGGGGGGCTGGTGACCGAGGTGGGGGAAGGTGGCGAGGGAGAGGAGGGTGGTGAGGAGGAGGGGGAGGAGGAAGGAGAGGAGGGTGGAGATGTGGGTGGAGAAGAAGAGGACGTAGGCAAGTGGGAGTGGGTGGGAGCACATGAAGGAGCAGATGGAGAGGAGGTCGTCCAGGAGGGAGAGGCCCAGTGGCATGAGGAAGGTGGTGTCAGAGGAGATCAGGCAGTGCAACAACTTGCAATTCTTCTCCTTCTTCTTCTTATTCTGAATAATCTGTGTGGCTTTCTCTTCATCCATTGCAATTTGCAGGGAGGGAGAGACACACACTGCTGGGGATTCTGATGGTAAGTGATGGAGGAGGAGGGGGAGGAGGAGGAGGCGGAGGAGACAAGAAGCGGAGCAGAGCAGGAGGACAGAGAGTGAGAGAGAGAGAGAGAGCTTTGGTGTGTGTGTGTGAGAGGAGGGAGAGACAGAAAGGAAGAAAGAAGATGATGGGAAAAGAAAGGTGATGCGTTCTTGTTGGCAGACATGGGAGGGCACTCACTCATTCACACACACACACTCTCTCTCTCCAAAAATCTCATTTTGGTAAGTTGAGAAGAAATTAATTATCTCAACAGTGTCCACCATTTAACCAAATCCTTAAAGGCAGTGCACTTTTTCTTTTGCAGCGATGAGGACAATACAGAGAGATTTGCTATCTTGAAAGAGGTAAATATTGTTTGAAGAGATGACGTGAGATTGCAATTATAACAACTATTCTATAGTTGATAAAGAAAGAGAGGTGAAATATGACTCTCACGGTGTTTTTTTTAGCTGATTAAGTGGATTTTTATTAGATTAATTATTTAATGGGTTACTTAATCTATCTTTCATTTATATTTGTTTAAATAATATAAGATAAAGTTATTCAATTTTTTTTATAAAATAACTTTAATATATCAAGATATCTCACTTTTTCCACTCATTTTTTATTTCTTTATTTATTTCACAAATTTATTTACTCGTCATAAGAGGTTTTAGTAAAAACAACTCCTTTAACAACTAACTAGTTGGTTACTAAAAAAATCAAATAACGTGCTCTTTTTTCAAAACCAATTGCTCACAAATGTGAGGAAGTACATGTCACTTCTCTAGTGTCAATAATTGACTTCATTTCTGACCTACTGGACCCTCGACTAAGGTAGCTACTCTAGCAATTGCTAAATCTGCAAATCACTCAAGGAATTAGAATTGTGTGGAGATTTTTGGGTAGTCAATCTCACTACTCCATTTCTAAAGAAGGATATGAGAAAGGCCTCGGCAATCAGAGGAATAAATTTGATTCCATTCAAGAAAAAGGAAAAAGACAAATGCATAATTTGATTCCAATATTTCCAAATGCTTTTCAAGTTCATATGAATTTACCCGTATGATATGTTATTTGATACGTAGGTTTCATTTGCTTGTGGAATAATGGATAAGTTTTAGTGGGATAAGTTAGGAAAGATATTTATTTAAAGGGTGGAATAGAAATGAATAATATGTTAATGTGATGTTTTGGGTAATATTTACAATGACGATATAAAAGTGGAATAGATTGATGTGATATAATGAATATAATTTAGTATATTTTAGGTTATACAAGGTATATTTTAATAATATTAGTATTGATGTGATGTAATTGGATGAATTAAAGATGATTATATTTTGATATATGTTAATATTGATGTAATGGAATATAATTAATATTATTTCACCTATTGTACTTATTATTTCAAAGAATATTCCAATCAAAGAGATAAGTCATAATTTCTCTAAAGATATTCAACCATGTTGTAGCTAGCTAACACATCCTCCTCCATCACAAAGGATCAAATCTCTTCTCCAGAAAACTTTGCCTTCAGTTGGATAAATTAGCAAGAGATTTTTTGTGAAGATTTTTCCATGATAACAAACATCTTTACACGAGAGCTTAGAGCTCTTTATGTCTTCCTACACATATGGGTTGCATAGGAATTACAAATGCTAGACTTACTACTCTAGCATTTCTAACGAAGATAGGTTGGAACATGTGCACCGAACTGGATGGTTTATGGTAAGAGTTTATTACATTCTAACTACTTTCCTCATAGCTCTTTTTGGGAATGTTTACCAAAGTTTACTTACTCATGTTTTATGAAAGAGGTGGGAAAGATTAAAGACTGGTTGTATAAAAAGGTAATGTGATTGGTGGGAAATGGAGAGGGAATAAATATTTGAAGGGATCAAATGATAAGGGATTGGGATGGAGTTGTGATGCCAATGGGCAATAGAGGATTGGAGTTAACTTCGGTAGCAGATCTAATCAAAAGGAAAAATAGGAGATGGAATGAAAATCTTGTTCAAGCCAATTTCACATCTAAACTTCTTGTTGCCATTTGTAAAATACCTATTCATGGTGGTATGGATATGCTGTGGTTTGGAAGTCTCCCCCAAAGGCCATACCATTAGCATGGATTCCAAAGAGTGGTAAGGGAGGGGGAGATACATTACTGTAGGAAACTTTGGGCCATTAAATAGCTTGCTCCAAGAACCAAAGTTTTCCTACGGAAGGCAATTGTAAAAGCTCTTCTGGTCAAATTTGTCCTTGCCAGAAGAACTGAAAGCTCAGATTATGGCTGCCCTTTTTGTAAAATAGAGTTGGAGGATTGGTGGCATTTAGTTTGTGGTAGTGCACTCAGGAGGGTTGTATGGTTTTATTGGGGGGTCATAGTAGAAGAAGTTGGTCAGTGTATAGGTGGGAATATGATTGGAAAATGAATGAATCTTTATGTCAGTTGGGTTCCCAAAATGCCTTCCTTTTTATTTGATGCATGCCCCGTGGCTTCGTAGATGTAAGATGGCGATGGAAGGAGTTTGACCAAATTTGTGGAAGGTAATCGAAGTTGCAAGGAGGATGACCAATTTTTATGACATGGAGGATGTCATTGGTATTGGTTCTCAATAGAATAATAATATGGAGAAGCAATACAATTCTGAGGGTTGAACAAGAATCTTTACTGGTATTGCCGTTCTTCCTTCTTACTCCTTGACAAATACAGCTTTGCATCAAAATGAAAGGAAACTCTACGTCGAATTAGATGCTCGGATACAAAGATCTTTACAGTCGCAATACGTGATAGAGGGGCAAACAACAATATGTGTAGACGATGCAATTGGGGCTTCTTTTTTTTAGTGTCAGTGGCAATGCTGAAGGATGCTTTAAGAAAAATCATCGAAGCTAGAGCTATGAAGTGCAGAACAATTTACAATGAAAAAGCAAGAGCACATGTGATTCAGCAAGATTTACTAGAGGTGGCTGTGCTCAGTGGTGCCATCAATCCGGTAAATCAAGTATTAAGCTAGTAGCAACCTAATTGAAAATTCAAGAGCATTATTCAATTTTGGATGTTCATTTTAATTAAACGTGCTGATTACAATACTTTTAAAGTTTATAGAAGTGTTATCAAGCCAACACATAATCTGGCAACACTGTCTTGAGTATCGACTCGGAAGAAGAGCTGCTAATGAGATCCTCTTTACATGCAAGAAAAAAAAAAAAAAAAAAAATCATGCAAAAATGGGCAAAAAGCAACGGCCCAATCCCAAAACTGTACGTCCATAGAAAAGCTTGGATTGCGTAAAAGGAGTTCTTTGAACGATAAAAGCAAAATAAAGACAAAAATAAAGTTGGGTAACGTTGCTTTCAATTTAAGTGACGTTGACATCTTTGATCTCCATCTACTGCATATGCATCATACTGCTCCTTTGTTTTTTTGGAGTTGCCTCTGCTTTTGGCCCGTCCATCTGACTGGTTTTAATACTTCTTATCACTTCGCAAATTCATGTATACTTTACGTATGAGATAATCCCAATAAAACCAATCTACCTACCAAGTACTATAGACTACTTTGCTCTTTTGCCACGTATTTGTTTGCAATCTCCTTTTTTTTCTTTTTTTTTTCTTTCTTTCTTTATTTTTTTCTTACTTCTTTTTCATAAAGAAACCAGGATTTTTGCAAAGTTAAAGAGCAAAAGGCAGTATGGACCATGGCAAAAGACCTTATGCGTATTTCTGACGTAAAGTTCGAGCTAATCCCGATGGATTACTTACTTGTCGTGCAATGGGGTGAGATGATAAGAATAACGAGAGGGAAGGGGTATTAGGATGATAAAATTCTCATTAATATTTAGGGACGTCATCACACCTTAGCTATTGACCACAATTTTCCCCATTGATGGCGTACTCACGTGCTTGATTAACCTTTTTTTTTCTTTTTCCTGCAAGGTTGGGATCGATCTCGTTAAAAATAAGACACATGCAAATATAAAATAAAATAAATTTATGTTCACATTTACCCAAGATATACGATCAACCCATGATAAAAAGAATAATTAAATGTAGGTAAGAAAATTATATTTGAAAATTCATAATAAATCATGATCAAACTATGTGTGTACAAGAAAATGAAAAAGGAGTTATAAATTAAGATTATACGATCGAAGCATCCTTAGAATATCTTACCTTAAAAAGATGATGCCTCTATTTTATTGGCATACAAATTTAACATGTCACCCCAAAGCTCTGATGATCTCACGCTCGCATCTGTGGTGTACACCACTTGAGGTAGTCCTTGCATGATGCCTCAAAAAGGCATAGTCGAGAAGCTTTGATTAATCAAATGGAGGAATTCCTTGATCAAAACATTAGGTTGTTCTATCAAAATAGTAGTTAATTAATATGTAATCAAAGAAAATTCATGGAATAAAATAATCCAAATTTCAAATTAATTTTTAACCATGCTCTAGACAAGATAAGACGTGCAAGTGCGCATTGATGATCCTAAGCTTCACCCCTTGCTTTTTGCTATATAAGTTATTGGAGGTAAAAGTGTACCACACTTACTAAGAGGTTTATTTAATTCTTACATGACACTAAAATCCTCTCTCAATGTTCTTTGGTTTCTACATAAATTTTCATATTTTAACTTACCAATTACATCTCTATCAATACAATAAATTAAAAAAAATCATAGAATGCTGAAGATTTATAAATCAGTAGATTCATAGCCTAAGACCACCAATCCCAAAGTATCAATAATGAGTAGTGCTGTTGCTTACGAATGTTAGAATCATAATGTGAACTGACATATATTATTATTACAGAATTATACATTATATATATACATACATTTAGACATCACTTTAAAGTGGTCAAATTATGTAAATTGACTATTCACATCTAATTAAGATATGAGATTTAATACATACAAATCTTAAGGGAAATGCAATTCCGTGATGGGTGGAATTGTCATTTCATATTTTGCATGTATATATGATCCCTAGAGGGGTGCGAGTGAAGTGGACATTCGATTTTCTGCATCCTATTGCAGAAATATATAAAGGGCCTATGACAGAACTCAAGGGGTACGCTAACAATGGCATCGAATTCAGTTTTCTTTCACTATTGCTCTCTGAACCCTCTGGAAGTATCATCACCATTGCCTTTTGTTGGTCAAGCAAACCTCACAGCTCTAGAGGATCTCTGTGATCTCCTCAAGTCTTTCGCTATGATGGATTCAGGTATCACTCCATCGTTTTCCTTTTCCATTTTTGTTTTGGTTAATGATATGATGATTAGATCATTCTTGGGATTGTATAGAAAAACATTTGATTTTGATTTCTATTCGGAAATAATTATATTAACAGAACTTTATTACGTTTATAGACGATTACTCTAGATACGAGTATCCCTTCCTCCTTTACGAAAAGTCACACTTTTTGGATGCATTCAAACCCTATAAGGCTGAGGTGGAAAACCAATTCGAGAAAAGGATTAAGGCCGCTAGATCTGACCATGGTGGTGAGTACTATGACAGATATGATGGATCAGGAGAACAACGTCCAAGACCTTTTGCTTCTTTTCTAGATGAGTGTGGCATAGTGCCTCAATACACCATACCTGGGACACTAAGCATGAATGGTGTTCTTGAACGCCGCAACAAGACTCTTAAGGATATAATACGAAGTATGATTAGTCATACCTATTTACTTAAGGCTCTATGAGGAGAAGCGTTGAAAACAGCTGTGTATGTTCTTAATTGAGTACCAACTAAAGCAGTGCCTAAAACCCATATGAAATGTGGACTAATAAGGTATGTAATCTGAAACATTTTCATATCTGGGGGTATACAATTGAGGCTAGGTCATATAGGCCTGTCGAAAAGAAACCGAACTCTGTGATAGTCATTTTCTATTTTGTAGGGTACGCTGAGAGGTCAAAAGATATAAGTTTTATGATCTAATGACTCACTCATTCTTTGAAACTAGGAATGTCCACTTCTTTGAGGATGTTGGTTTGGGGGGTGATAGTCGCTAATTACATTTGAAGAATCATATCCTGTCCATAAGGAAACCATTGAACATGGTTAAGTTCTTATTTCAAACGTTGTTCCTACAACATCAGGGGAAGAAAATAATGTGGATAATATTCCCATTAATCAAACCAAATAATCTCAAAACATTTCAGATCCTACACCCATTAGGAGGTCAGTAGGGACAAGAGAAGTACAATATCTAGTGATTATGTTGTCTTTGTCCAGGAACTAAAGGCAGACCAAATGGATACGGATCCCATTTCGGTCACTCATACCATGAGGAGTTCCCATTCTCAGGACTAGATCAATGGCATGAATGAAGAGATGAAATCCATGAGTGACAACGAAGTTTGGGATGTTGTCCCATTGCCTGAAGGTGTGAAGTCCATTGATTGTAAATGGATATTAAAATCAAATAGGATTCACAAGGTAACGTGGACAAATATAAGGCTTGTTTTGTTGCTAAGGGATTTACTCAAAAGGAAGGTATTGATTATAAAGAGACATTTTCGACAGTTTCATCTAAGGATTCATTTAGGACCATAATAACTTTAGTAACTCATTTTGCTTTAGAGCTATATCAGATGAATGTAAATATAGCATTTCTTAATGAAAACATTAATGAAATAATTTACATAGTGCAACCAGAAAACTTTGCATTAGGAGATGCAAAGAAAATAGTTTGCAAATTAAATAAAGTCATTTATGGATTAAAACAAGCTTCAAGACAGTAGTATTACAAATTTCATCAAGTTATTGTCTCATTTGGTTTTAAGACAAATTCAGTTAATGATTGTGTATATCACAAATTCGGTAGGGGAAAACATTTCTTTCTAGTATTATATGTGGGTGACATTCTCCTTGCCTGTAATGATAATAGTTTTCTTCAGGAAACCAAGACATTTCTTTCTAATAATTTTGAAATGAAGGATCTTGATGAAGCCTCTTTTGTATTAGGAATCCAAATACAATGAGATCATTCTCGTGGTATGCTTGGATTATCGTTAAGGAGATACATTGATATCATTCTAAGGCATTTTGGCATGGAGAATTGCAAATCAAGAGATACTCTAGTAGCTAAGGGAGATAAGTTCTCTGTTAACCAATGCCTTAAGAGTGAATTTGAAGCTAGAGAGATGGATAACATTCCCTATGCATCGGTAGTAGGAAGTTTGATGTATGCCCAAGTTTACATGTGGCCAGACCTAGCATACATTGTTGCCATGTTAGGCAGATATGTAAGCAAGTTTGGACCCAACCACTAGAAGGCAACCAAATGGGTCATGCGCTACCTACAAAAAACAAAGGATTTCATGCTCACATACAGGAGATTGGATCATTTGGAAGTCCTCGGATATTCTGACTCTAACTTTGCAAAATGTCAGGATACTTGAAAATCTACTTCGGGATATGTTTTTCTGCTGGCTAAAGGAGCTATCTCGTGGAGGAGTGTTAAGAAAACCATGATAGCTACCTCCACTATGGAAGTAGAATTTATAGCATACTTCGAGGACTCAAATCATGGAGTAAGGATTAGGAATTTTGTCACAACACTACGGATCATTGATGGTGTCGAAAGACCACTTCAGCTTTACTGTGATAATAATTTGATGGTGATGTACTCCAACAGTAACAAAAGTTATTCGTGGTCGAAGCACATTAATATTAAGTTTTTAGCGGTCAAGGAAAGAGTTCAAAGTGGACAAGTGCCCATTAAACATTTTGGAACCAACTCTATGGTGACAGACACATTCACTATAGGGCTAACGTCAAATGTTTTCCATGAGCATATTGTCTGTATAGGTGTTGCATCTATTCTGTAATACAATAATTTAGTGGGAGTTTATTCTATTTTGGCATTTTATGTATATATGAACATGTTTTGGATTATGCGCATAATAATAAAGTTTTCTATTTTTTGAATTCATTAGTCATTGTCATGTGATCTCTTGTATGATAAGGTTTTGAATCAGTTGAAAATAGGCATGTGTAGATCACATTGACATGTAATTTTCATGCTATGTACCTAAATCAGATTTATGTCATTACTTGTGTTAATGTATGTGATTATTGTTTGATCTAGTCGATTTCATAATGGTGAAATCAACTTTGGTCGTATGTTAACAGAGTATGGACGAGATTGGTGGAGATATGGTTTATTATGATGTTGTATTAATGAGCTCATACAGGTATATATGAACGTATAATTATAAGGATGATATATGTGGTTCGAGTGGAGGATTATTAGAATCATAATGCGAACCGATACATATTATTATTATAAAATTATATATATATTTACAGTCATTAAAATGATCTAATTATGTAAATTGATCATTCACATCTTATTAAAATATGAGATTTAATACATAGAAATCTTAAGAGAAATGCAATTTCGTGACAGGTGGAATTGTCATTTCATATTTTGCAGGTATGATCCATGGAGAGGTGCGAGCGAAGTGGGCATTTAGTTTTCTGTATCTCATCACAGAAATATATAAAGGGGTAATGTCGACAGAATTTAAGGGGTATGCTAACAATGACCTCTCATTCAGTTTTCTTCCGCTTTCGTTCTATGAACCCTCTGAAAGCATCATCACCATCGCCTCTCGTTAGAGAAACAAACCCTATGACTCTAGAGGATCTCCGTGATCTCCTCAAATCTTCTGTTACGATGGATTCAGATATCCCTCTATCATTTCTTTTTTTTCATTTTCAATTTAGTTGATGATGTGATGATTATTCGATTTTAACTTTTATTCAAAAATAATTCCATCAACGGAGGCATCGATGTGACCAAAAGGGCAAATCTGCATGAGTTGGTGAAACTCATGCGCGTGAAGCATTTGTCCTGCCTTATATGTCCTCGAGATATATATCTATGGTTATCTGTTGTCAAGGATATATTGGACGCCACTTTCCCTCTAATAATCACAGATGGATGAATCTACAACTCCTTAATTGTAAGTTCTGATCAAAACGAACTACCCTGTCGAAGAGAAGCTCCCCAAAAAATGTTATCCATCTCAAGTCAAACAAATAATGAATATTGCAATACATCAATATATCATAAGCAGCTAAATGCAAACGCAAAAGATGCATGCCAAGTTGCAAACATAGAATTAATTAAATATTTCAGCACATGGTAGCATCCCCGAAGCTTGTAAAGGAGGCAGATTTGTGGGCTATTTTTCTTTTCAAGTGGATTACATGCAAAGGGATTAACCCGCAGGGATAATTAACTTGCAGTTTCTTCATAGCAGGGAACATGACATGCTACTCTTTGGCTAGAAAGTGAATTAATTAGGTGGTAAATAATGATAAGAGTGATCCTTTTTGTCGATGGGAGCAATATTTAATTTAGAGAAAATTCGGCTTAAGCAAACCCTCTTTCTGTCTGAATAAGAAGTCCAAAGATCACCCCACTTTTTGCAGGCCACGATGGCATTGTTCTAAACCAATATACCCCTATTTTTTGCGATTTGGGGGTTAATCCCTCTTTTAAAGGGTCAACCTTCGTGTATTCGAGGGGTTAACCCATATAATCTTAACATCTATTTTGGAGGGTTAACAATTGTTTTGGTGACACCAGTTCTAATTAAGGGGTGTTAACAAAACAATCGTTAATTTCGTAATACCCTCACACCTAAATTCCACTCTCCAGAAATTAATGTTTACACCGGTTCAAGTAAGCACAATAGCTTAGCACCGGTTCAACAAGCAGAAACTAATGTTAATACCACTCTGCAAGCAAACAAAAATCAGAATTAATATCAAATTTTCACATTTCTTAACACCAATTTCTTAACCCCTGAAATATGCTAGCCCTGGTTGGCGAACCGAATCCCAACCACACCTAAGCCGAATCCAATCCCTCTCTCCAACCCATGGCCATGCCCACAGTTGCATCTCACCATATACGGTTGGATCTGCCGCTATCAAAAATGCACCCTTTTTCAATGTTCATGTTTATATATATCATGCAGAAGCCAAGCTAAATTGTAACGATGCCTCGTAAAATTTGATCAAACGCTGCCTCTATCTTTTGAAGAAGGATAAGAAGAATATATAAGAGAGTGCAGTGCTGCAACAGAAGCAACGTAATTAAAGAGATTGAGATGATTATACAACATGTTAAGTCAGAAGGGGGGGGGGGGGGGGGTGTTGCGGCGGGAGAGGTGCTCACTGCGAATGATATGTGCCGACAGGTTGGGAGGGGATACGCCTTCATCGTGAGCAATTTGCTAAAGCGAGGGAGGACAGAAGCACGTGAACGTTCGGTTGGCACCTACCAGTCTCCTTCCCATGCAATGCCTGTGCTCAGGTCTCAGATGCATGTTTGTTGGCGTGTGTTGCAGCAAAGTCTTAAAAGTCCACCATCACCATACCAACAAATCTCGGTCCCTGGCACCGTTTAAAGTTTTTTCGAGATGACGGAGGAAATTTGGAGAACATCAGACACCCATGCATATATTTATTCCACGATTTGAACTATATCATTTTCAAACATCAAAATCACCTTATCTATATATATCCTTTAATCCCACCGCTTACAAAATTTTATCCGTCGAAATTAATCCCACCAAACAAAACCTTACGTACATCTTGGGTTGGATGTTTCTTGATTACAACGTAACCCACGAACTGATCATTGGACTTGCTGATCATCCCTCGTCTCCGAAACTCATTGGAACTAAAATCGATCGATCGATCGATGTTGGCCGGAGATGACCGGTTATTTCAAATTTTCTTTCTTAGCAACTTCACGGCGCCATCCAAAGCAAATCAAATTTGCACCTCCGTCGTAACAATTTTTTATGGCATTCCGATGACAGCTTGACATTTTCACGCATATTTTTAATGAAGGCACCTTTTTCCAAGGTTTTCAGGTGGCATGGATTTCTATTCTGAGATAGGACTACACAGAGGCTGCAGCAGTACAAAGCTTTTGAACAACTCCGATCCCTTACCAACCTAATAGTCCTCTATCCCTTACTTGATCCATACCCATCTGCACAGGAGGATTTTGTTCCACAGGAGTGAAGAAGTAATGTAACCTTCAACCTACAACTTAAATGTGTTTTGATGGTTTGCTTGGCCTTTCACCCAATCAAGCAAGTTGGAATCTTACCTCGGTCAAAGAACAAACAGAAGAGAAGAGAGATTTGAAAGAAAATCTGTGAAGCATGTCTAAGATGCAACCCATGTTACTTTTTGAACTTTCTCCCAATATCTCCAACCACCTCAAAGATCCCAAAAGCTTTTGCACTGCACAAAGAGAAACATCATTATGGCATGTGCTTCTTCTTCTTCTTCTTCTTCTTCTTTCAAAAACTAATGACATAGTCATCTTACCCATTCATTCCACTCGAGGTTTTCAATTACTGTGATAATAAAGTGGTGAAGATCTTCTTGTCAAATTTGGGCATGGCCGTTCATCTTCCTATGAAGTTATACCGTGATGATAAAGTGGTAATTAACTTGGCTAACAATCTTGTGTTGCACGTAGACTTAGAGAGAAGATTGATGTTGAGGAATTGTATCTCCCTTACATGAAATTCAAAATTCAAAGATCAAGTAATGGACATCTTCACCAAAGATCTTTTTACAAGTAAATTTGAAGAAAAAATGTCTAAGTTCGACATATTTGACATTTTATACCCAACTTAAGGAGGTGCTGAGAGTGTTGTAAGTCGATATATGGATTTTTGGGTGGAGACCTATATAACCCTTCACTATATATATATATATATATATATTGAGAAAAAGAAAAAAAGAAAGGATAACTACCCCTTCACCATACAATGTAAGCACCCATCTCCCTTTTCTCTCTTTGAGTGAAGAAGTCCTAGCCTCAAAGGTGAATAGGTTTGGTGATTTTTTTGTTAAGACATAAGTCCTCACCTTAATAAAAATCCAAATTAATTTACAAATCACCCAAAATTCGATATTCATCATTTGAACACCTTCACCCCTTTGTTTAAAAATTACAATCTAATTATGTTACTTTGCAACAACCAGATAACTACGTATAAATTGCAACGACTCATCACCAAACCACAAGCTGCAACAAAATCTTGCGGCTATAAGTTTCCCAACCAGTTAACGAGCAACCAACTAAAACATTAAAGCTCATGTTTTTTGATTTAAGTCTTGTTGGTACAAATATGGGCTTCTACGCTACTCATTTACACTTATGCAATTATCTCACCTTTATCTCTAAGTTTTAATTATAATGAAAAATGTAAATTACTTGATCTATTTGGTTGTAACCTGGCAGTCATCTATTTTGTGTGTTAAATATTATTAAACATTCTGATATCTTCGAGTTTTCATACAAAGTGGAACATTACTAATGATTTTTATTAGATTTATGTTAAACACGGTTCTAGTTGCTTTCCATGTGCACACTCTTATGTTTTTATATTAGAATAGCACCATGTTAAGATGTACGTAACCACCCCACAACTGACAAGTGATCAACGGATACCCTACAGATTTATGATTGTAAGGCGTAGGTATCCAGTTGACAAATGGATAGAATAATAATAATAAATTCGTAACTGGACAAAACTTTAAGATCTTGTTTGATAAGAAAAATATGTTTTTGAAATAAGCAGTGAAATAGGAAACGAATAGAACAAGTAAGTTAATTTATTTAAAAGAATAGATATATTAAATTTATTCCACTGAGAAGATAAATTTACCCTACCCTAAACAGTGCTTAATCCGATGCAAATGATGGGAGAGTTAAGTGCAGTCAAATGTGGATTAAGTAAACTTAACCCCCTTTAACCCACCTACCATACACCTCGTAAATAAACTCAACCCCTTGGCATTTGATAGTGCGTTGACTTGAAGGGGTAAACTATAGAAGATTTAGCAGAGGAGTATATGACATTTCTCTTACTCTATAGAGTATACATACCTTTGTTTTCTCATTGGAAACCTTGCAAACAAGATCCACCAAACATTGTCATTATCATATATTAAAATTTTCATTAATGTGGTCACCGAATTGAGAAGAAAAAATTATACCCTCGTTATATCTGCCTCCAATGTATTCACATCCATCCTTCAAGACTGAGTGACTCATGACCTTGAAAGGAAAGAAATTGCACCATTCTTTTTTCCTTCATGGGACACATCCGCTCAATCGGGAGGAGAAAGAGACGAAAAAATATGATCCAGTTACTTCTTCTATACACAAGTACCTGACTTGTGCCTTGGATCAATTCAAGAAAGGAGACAAAATAATAAAATGTTGTCATAAGCAAAATTTTCATCTTCAGTTTGATGTCCCAAGAATCAAGGTTCTGCGTCCAAAATCGTAGGATCCACATCCAAATTTTCCCAATATTTCTAGGGAGGGAACTTCACATCCTGCCTAAAAATCAGAATCTAGGAAAGTGTTCCCGCGCGTTGCCACCTGGCAGACCGTCAACCATCCAAGTCAGCACAGCATCCCCAGAACTGGATAAGATAAGGCTGCAATGAACCTTCACCTCCCATTCAGGGGCTCCCTTCATCCCCAACATCCCAATCCTCCCTCCCATTTTTTCTTCATACACCCCCCAATCCCCTCTCTTGGCCTCCATTCCAATCAACTCCCACAGGAGGCAGAGGCAGACCACCACCATGGCCACCGCATCAGCTTCCCCCATGCTCCAGAGCAGCTTCCACTCCTCGCCCGTCGCTCGCAGCCTGGCAGCACCCAAGGGCCTCTCTGCTTCCCCCCTGAAGCCATTCCTCTCCAGGAGAAGGCCTTGCCTCACTGTCAAAGCCATCCAATCAGAGAAGGTCAGTTCACAATCACCAACAAAAGGAGCAAACTTTGCAAGTGTTACTAACACGCAAATATTAGATAATTTGAATGCATGCAAGAACTTAAATTTCACTTTGTGCTGTTACTGCTGCAGCCAACATACCAGGTGATCCAGCCCCTCAACGGTGACCCCTTCATCGGCAGCCTTGAGACCCCTGTCACGTCCAGCCCCCTCATTGCATGGTACCTCTCAAACCTCCCCATGTACCGCACTGCCGTGAGCCCACTGCTCAGGGGTGTTGAGGTTGGCCTCGCACATGGGTACCTCCTCGTCGGGCCATTCGTGAAGACCGGCCCACTCAGAGACACCGCCTATGCGGGTGGAGCAGGATCGCTGGCAGCTGGTGGGCTGGTTGTGATCCTCAGCATCTGCCTGACCATGTATGGCATCGCGTCGTTCCGCGAGGGTGAGCCATCGACTTCTCCTACTCTGACACTTACCGGCAGGAAGAAGGGGGCCGACAAACTTCAGACGGCGGAGGGGTGGTCTGAATTCACTGGCGGCTTCTTCTTTGGTGGCATCTCCGGTGTCATCTGGGCTTACTTCCTTCTCTATGTCCTTGACCTCCCTTACTATGTGAAGTAAATCTGGGGTTGCTGTAGTGAATTGGATATATGTGTCAACTTTCAGATCAATCTATCTCTGGTTCTGTTTAGATCTCTCAGAGTATGCAGTGTAAGTTTGTCTGGAGGATGAGACTGATTGTCTCGTGCATGAAGCTGAGACGTAAATCTATACGTTTCCATAGATGAATCTGTCGACTTGGGTTGTATCTTACTTAGGATATCTCCTCTAGTTTTTCATGTGCGTATACCTTTAATATCCAAAAACAAGTCTTCCTTATGCCAACAATATCTGTAGACAAGTAACAGAATAAAGAGAAGGAATTCTCAACTCCGTTGCATCAGTAGTGATTATGCCTGTGTAAATCTATTGGATTGATCACATCGGGACACGTTTGGGCAACATACAGGGCATAGGTTGTGAAGAATCAAGTTTTTTTTTTTTAGAGAGAGAGAGAGAGGGAGAGTTCTGAAGAATCAAACACAGCAGGCTCCAAGAGAGTCAATTCATAGATCTGAAGAGGGCAAAGTCCAGATTCTTACATTTTGATACGTGTTTAAGATTTAATCAGGATCTAATCATTCCAGCCACACTGAATACCAAAGTCAGACCATTTCATAATGAGTTCCTGGGCACAAAAAATAATACCATGGAGTCCAATGGTACAAAGGACAGGTGCCAGTAAATCGAATAGAATATATCACCATCATTTGCACAAATTGCATATCTAGACTAGACATTTTACTCATAAGAGAAGAAAAAGATAAGAAAGCAAACACATAATAGGAAAGAGAGATATTTCCTTCTTAAAAATAGAGTTTCTAACCAGAAACTTGACTCTGGATAAGCTCAACAAAATTTCCTACAAATTCTCCAGTGCAGTCGAGCATTATGAATGACCAAGTGATACATAAATCTAATGAGGTAGTCAGACCAACCACAAAATTGATAACATAAAAAAGGTGGCTAACTAGCCTTCACAAAGCAAGCAGCAGAACATTGCCAATCACTTTTAGCCTTTTTCTTGAAGATCGTGGAGGCTATTTTTGTATTGATTCGAGCGACCTGAGTAGGGCAGGAGATGGTCTCCGCACGGTATGAACAAGGAGAACCATGAGGCTGAAGAGAGTCAAGGCTCCAGCTTGGTGAGCCGAGGCCAATGAAACAGGAACATATGTCAGAAGGGTCGATATCCCCAATGTGACCTGCAGTTGGTAAGAATAATAAATCATTTGATCCACAAGTATTATGTTTTGGCTTTGCACCATCATATCACCGCTAGGACAAACATATCTATAAAACGATGATATTATTTACCCAGTCTAACAAGACAAACACTTCGATGTTGTAACCAACCTCAAACGAAATGCAATAGCAACAAAAGTAGTTCACATGTAAAAAATCATACCAGTGACATACCTTAAACCCTGTAAAGTTTGCAGCTGAGGTTCAATCTTACCCTCTGCAGTCTGGATCGAGTTAACTTCCTGATATTAGAATGGGCTCATTTACCCAAGATATTGTAGTACAAAATGTTTATCCCCTTTTATCGCCCTTTTTCCCCCTTTCTCATTCTCCAATTCTCCCTCTCCTCGTGAACCTACTGACACTTTCACGACACTCATATTCCACATAAAGATGAGTGGAAGGAGAATGAAGGAGAAAGATCAGGGCCAAGTAGAGAAAGGAGGAGGTCTCAGAGGGTTCACCAAAGGGTAAGATAAAGGAGAGGAGGGGTACTAGACAAATGGGAAAGGGTAGTGATCCATGTACCTTACTTCCAATGGAGAGGAATACTTTGTCAAAAGGAAAGGACTGATAGAATTTTCTCCTACATGAGGTAAATAAATCCCATCCCGAACCTTCCCCAACAATGTGAAAGGCTGACAGTTCCAATCAATTGTAGAATGCCAAATTTCTCATAACAAAACAATAGAAAATCCTCCAAGAAAACAATGTATTGCAAAATGCTCACTGTTCAGAGTACTTAATGAAAGCAAGTTAGCTTGCCTTTTCTACTTGGGGAAAGATACTACTCCATTAATGCAATGAAAATTCAAATGAATTGTGCCTATTGATTTTTGTTCAGGAGAAATGAATCTTCAGAAATTAATGAGTGATGAGAATAGAAACTATTCTGCATACATTATGCATGCATCCTTAGCCCGACACATTATCCACTGCACACAAAAACCTTCCATCCCTGGTCTTGCACATCTGCTGCCTCGATGCAGCCCCTATTTGCAGCTTAGATGGCTTATAGAAGAAGAGCCTCAACAGGCGAGCGCCAAAGGCCAGACTAAGCCCCTTGCTTAGATCCCAAATCTTGATTATTCCTGCCTAAGAGGAGAATTGGATGTCAAGGCCTAGACAGGCTGCAAAAGCAGCGTGCACCTCGCCCAACACTAGTGTGTCTGCACTCTCCTTGCTCCTCTCCCACCAGGTACTGCCCCAAGTCCCAGACATCCTTCTTAGCCAGGAATCACCAGCTCCAGGCTCTTTTTCCTGAACACACTCTCTGTGCTTTTCGTATTTCCACAATGGGGTGTGAGTTTCATATTGAGAAAGTGAAGTATGAGAAAAAAACCTACTCTCATGCAACTTAAGGAATTTCGTATGGGGGTTTTGCTCCGAAAAAATCTGGGTGTCCCAGTTTCATTTGGATGCGACCAGTGGATGATAAATGAGAGTAGATTAGCTAAATGCCTGCAAGAAATACCTGGCAACCCGTCTAGGAGTCACTCGGTCTCTTGGAGCCCACCCATTCCTTTCCTCCTAATGAAAAAAGACTTGCATTAGGCCTCCAGTCTTCTTTCATCTAGATAGAAAAAAGGGTCTCCTTGGTCAACATTTTCTGAACTCAATGTAGAGAGAGACCCACTATATATAGAACAATATCTAGAGGTAAATACCATATATAGAAAACAGCTATGTTATTGGCAACTAGACTTCAAGCTGCCATGGCTGGTTCAATCACCTCTACCAAAGGGTTGGACCAAATGTCAGAGAGAACACTTTTCTTTACTAGCTCAGCTGCTTGCAGCACCCCACAGTCTCTTCTAAAAAATGAACCCACGGCAATGTTTGCATGTCAATAGAAAGTACAAAGCATATACACTAGGCACATTGTGGCATGCGTGCAGGATTTGAATAATGACACTTTGTAGCATGTGGCCAGGATTAGGACCCTAAACCCTAAGCTAGAAGCTTGCATTCACCTACTATCTTTGTACATTTGAAGGATAGGCACTTCCTCATAACATCCATCTATCTGAATGGACTCTAAACCCTAATTTTCAGATTATTGCTTCATTACTCATCTTCCTCAAACCTCTCCACTTAGTAATTTGATCCATTCACCTGAGTCTAATGTCTGAATAATGAAAAAAACACAAGTAAAAGATGTTTACATTCAGCAAATTGGCTTTCTTGATGTGATTTGCAGAAATTTTATTTTGCCATTACCGGGAGATGAATTTTTTTTTTTGAAAGGAGGGAGGGTGGTTATCCAAGTGATATCTACCCAAGAGAGCATCTCTTTAGATGACCACCCACCCACGTCTCGAGCATCCATGGGACATCCTAAGGCATGGTCAAGTGCGTGTGTACTGGGAGATGAAATATCAAGCAGATTTTCCCAATGGATTTTTTCATGATTTTTTCCCTTGAGTAAAGAGAAGGCTAATATTTTTTTGCTCATTTGGAATTATTGAGTGTGAATAATTAAGAAACATGCCTGTAGAGCAGTCATCCCCAAAGTACTTCCTATTAAAGATTTGACTGCAGGATTGATGTCCAATTTCCTTGTAGCAAGCCACAGACCACCAACAGAAACTAGGGTTGCCGTTGCAAGAAGACGGTGATTAAACTGCAAGATATTAGAAAGGAATTAAACTTCTTGTAATGGCTCTGTAAAAGCAAAGGAGAAAAACTGCTGCCTATCTTAAAGAAAGGGGAAGACTAAATCTTCTTAGAAGTACCAATACTTATGGTAAAGACAGTAATGAAGAGTGTATCTAGCTAGTTGCAAAAATATTAAATACCTACATACAATGAACCCCTGCATATAATAGAAGATACAAACCACAAGCTAGGAAATAACAGGTAAGCTCGCATTTTTTTATTAAACATAAACTTGCTGAAAATAAACTCTGTTGCATAATAAGCCACATTCAAACTCACTTTTGACTAACTTGTATTGGAATATCAACTGAGAACATCAGTTTTTTTTTTAGAACATCAGCTGTTACCTCAGACAAATTTGTTTGGATTACTTTCCACCCATGGTTCTTACTACTTTTTGGTGCTAGGTGAAATAGAAATTTCTGAAGAGCTGGTTACTTCAAAGCTAAAAGGAATGAGCTGATGTAAATGACCCACAAGTGGATCATTTCAAGTGATGACTTATGCATTGACCAAACCAGGTGGACCAGCCATGCAAATTCCTTGACAGATTCCACTCTATCATAGGATACAATACGCAATTTATATCAAGAACTTTTTCCTTGAAGTATAAAAAACAAAGAACCTTCCACAACAATAAAAAGAAGTAACCAATCATCTGCATGATGTAGTTAAGGAATAAACATAACATATTCTTGCAACTATTGTAGTATCATCTATAACTGATGGGCGATTTTTGAAAAGAAGCTGCTAACCTGTACTGTGGATGTATTTTCAAAGAAATTTCTTATAAATGGCTCCAAGCTGAACATGCCGTCAGGTATCCACACGTCACCCATCTTGGGAAAAGTATTGTATGCATGTCCCTGGATGTTCGTGAGAACGTGAGAAATTGTGATACTAAGCATAGATAATCAGACGAAAAGAAGCATTGGTAAAAAAAACAAAGTGATGATTTCTCACTGCATCATTTCCAGCAACAAAGGCCCCAGAGATTGCAGTAATGCCCACAAAAACACTGACGGGAATTGCAAGTTGTCTAACTTTTGCTGCACCTTGGACATATTTAATTGATTCAATAGGTGGATGTGGCATGACAACCGAGAGAGCAGTCCAAAATAGACCACAGTATATTACGAATGCAGATGTCAAGTGAGCTGCTAAGCGATAAGGACTCACTCTAGGCTCTTTATATTCAGATTTAGGCTCCTGATTTCGTAAAAAGCAAGTTGAAACCATTCAGATTCTGGCAAAATGAATGTGCATTTATCGATATAAAGTACTTCATATTTTGGAAAATTGAAACATGCAACAATTTCTAAGAAAACTGCCAATAGTATCCTACCTCCAGACCACTCCTCACCATCCACCAGCCAACAACACCCTGACCAGCACCTAGGGCAAAGAGACCAGACAGCCTAATGGCAAGTTGGCGAGTGATGTAACCTTTTGCAACAAAGTATGTGGCTGGAAAAGCAAAAACGACTCCCAAAGCTCTTCCCCACATCCGATGTGCATATTCCATCCAGTATATGAATTTGAAGTCTTCTACACTCATACCTTTATTTACTCTGCAGGAAATAAATCAACACGATCAAACCATCATTACCATCCTAAGCAAAACAACAATAACACATTTATAACCATGCACTAGAAGGCCCTACGAAACTGTTGAACTAGGATCACCTTACAACATTTGCTACATTATAACAAACATAAACAGTCGCCATAGATAAGTAAAAGCAGAGAACTCCAATTTTATTTTCACACACAATTTGCTGACTTTCGAATGTAAAGAGCTTCCAAATCTGGTAATCCATGCCCAGGGCAAAAATTCTCCACTCAATTTACATTGACAACCAAGATCAGGGTTACCCAATGTGATTAAACTTATGAAGGTAAGTCACAGAAGTAGGTGGCTAGACGAGGGTTGAAGATCAGTCCTTTGCTTATACTATCCAACTGAAGTCAAAAGACTCAAAACACAAACTGAATATCCTACACCTCAGTTTGGGTCATCTAAACCAGTGAAAACAAGTCCAAACTGACCAATCAAATCCCAACCAAACTGATTCTTTGAACAATGTTCTAAGACAGTCCAGAAGAATGGGGAGGCAGAGAATTCAAATGGAACTTTATCACAATTGGAAATAGCTTTGGCTACCAAAGGAACACATCCAAATCAAAAACAGGTGCAACAAGCAACACTTGCTTTACTAAGAATTCTCATAATTCACGCAGCAACAGATGCACAGAGTCCAAAAAGCATATTACTCATATAATTCTATTTCAACCAAGACTACCCAAAGGCAGCATTTGGAAGGGAATTGAGACTTCAATCCTGCATTTAGCCCTTCTAATTCAGTATTTCATTTCCTTTTCAAAAAAAATCAGTATTTCATTTATTCAATTGTGGAATAAGATAGTTTCACCTTATTTTACTTCTCCCAAATATTCTTTGATGTGATGTTTAATTCCCCAAACACCAAAAGTTTCCAGTTCCTCCTATAATTCCCTTTTTTCTTTTTGAAAAGGAGAAAAGCGGGTTAACCAGGGTTATTAGCCCCCGGGTTTTTTGTATAATTCTTCTCCCAATACCATTTTTCTAATTCGAGTCCTTAAACACTACCAAGCTAACATCACAACAGCATTCTGCTTGGCAATTGCACCACCTCTTGTACTCAGGAGACTGCTGGTACTTCTCGAACTCAGCCTTCCACTGCTCTGCAGTTAGCGGCGGCAGCGTCCCCGTGAACTTCCAGTCGGTCATCGATAGCCCCGACCGCGTGAGCCTTGTGACGCCCCCAATCACCACGAGGCTGAAGACCCATGCAGCGCAGCCAAACAGCCAGGCCCCCACCATCTTCTCCGCGCGGGGCCCGCCCGCAACCAACGCCTGGCACACCGCCTTCGCCGCTGCCGCCTTGCCCATCCCCAACACCGACGCATACGCCGCAAATCCCCTCCTACCAAAATCCTGATTGCAGTGAAGCATAATTCGGTAAATGGTGGGAACTTCCAATAAAAAGGCGACAACTTTGGACTCCGACTGAAGAATACCACAACAGAATTCGGTAAAAGCTGAGAACTTTCTATAAAAGGTGACAACTTTGGACTCGAATTGATGAGTATTCATCGTTAGGTCGGTAAAGTTCGAACCCTTGGGATGTATCTAGAGCTGTAGAGCGGCGCGTAGCGGGAGAAGGAGCCAAGGATGGGTCTGGAGGCGGGGACTCCATGGGAGAAGGTGGAGAAGGTCCCGGTGGTGCATCTGGTGGCCCTCCTGAGCAATCCGGTGCCCAGATTCCTGAGGAGGAACCTCTGGAACCCCATCTCGATGGATTGGAGAGGAAAAGGTCGGGGCTTTGATGGGGGGGAATTTTGGAGATTATGGGAGGGTTTTTTAAGCGCTGCTGCGATTGAGCGTGGAGGGAGGCGCCCACGGGAACCAATCGAAGTGGGTTGCGATTGGGATCGCGTGATTGAACATCGATAGGCGCCGGTGGTGTGGGGGCTGTGGGATCTCGAGAAAGATGGAAGATCAGATTAGTTTTTTGGGTTTTCTGAGGGTTCTAAACTTACCGAATTGAGGGTTTCCCAGTGGTGGTGTTTGGGAGATCGTGGCGGCGGAGGAGCAGCTGTGGTGGTGTATGGGAGATTGATATTTTCGGACCCGATTAGATGCCCGTCTTTGGAGTTTGCCGATTGTTTGACCCTTAAAAATGATCTAAGTATTTTTATTTATTTATTTTATCTTTATTTTTTTGGGTGGCATTGGAAGTTAAAATTAGTTGGGAGGATCTTTATTTTATGTAACATAAATGTAAATGATGAATTATAACTTTAGATATTATTTTAAGATAATTGTTAATAAAATTTTTAGTGTCATCAGGAAATTTCTATCAGAAAATCTCTATATTGTTATTGAGCCACTGCAAAGCAGAAACGTATAAACTTTCTTCGTTGTTGTGTGGAGAACTACCATTGCCCATACATGTGAGGGTTTGGGGTTCCTGTAGGGAGTTGGTGAACCTCAAGTACGAATGATTTCTCTCGCGATGTGCTAGGTGTTGCTTGGTCAATCATGGTGTCGAACAGTGTTTGTCGATGGATGAGGGGTCAAAAGATCTGTCGTATGCCGCCGACGTGTCAAGAGAAAATAAAAGGCCTGTTGCGGGGGGAGCACCATCCATGGGAAATGTGAACGTCGCCTCTCACCCTTGGAATGTCATGCATGCCCCACATTCATCTTCCGAATCTTAATTGTGCATTGGAAGACAAGTCACAATTAGTGGACATTGACGTAGGCGTTAGGTCAACTAAGGGTGAACATGCAAATTGTAACGTCTGGGTCCCATAGGAGGTGGAGGATTTCTTGGGGGGAAATTGCAAGATTAGACAACTGTTACCTAAGGGGTGGTTTACGGAGGGGGATAACCCCTATTTTCAAGGGTTATCCCCTGTTTACCAAGGGGGTTGGGTGGACCCAGGTTGGCCTCCCTATCCAGTGTTAAGGCAACCCGGGTTGCCTCACGAGTTAAGTCCTGACCCTCGTTTTCTCTCTCTCGTTACACCTCTCTCTCCCCCTCTTCCGAAGATGCCCGCTCTATTTAAAATATTATTATTTAAATAGAAAAACAACCCTCACTAACTTACCTACCATCTCAAGGGCAAACATGTCTTTTATCATTTTAACCCCTATCTAACCCCCATTCCCAAGTAAACACTCTCCTGTCACATCACTGGATAACCCTCCTTTCTAACCCCCATCAGTAAACACAAATAAGGGTTAACCCCTATTTGCAAGTAAACACAAACAAGGGTTAACCCCTAGTGCAAGTTTGCTAACCCGAATTAGCTAACCCACGCCATAAATTAGCCCTCAAAGAAAAGGATAAAGGGGGGAAACATAACAAGAAAAAATATGTCAAGAGAGTCATCCCTACCAAAAAGAAATGTGTTCGAATTGGGAAAAAGAGGTGAAGAAGGATAACTTGAAGATTCAGCTTGCTAGAGGTGGAGAGGATGATCGGCCAGTAATGGAGCGCAAGTCACTCGCCCATCCGTTGCAATGACCATTGTAGTTTGGAATTCAAGAGGTCTTTGCAACCCTAAAAAGGAGGGGGGGTGTGGCGCCTCCTCTAGAGCATGGAATACAAGATTGTTGGTTTCCTCGAAAATTGGGGTGAGTTTATAAGATTTATCACATAAGGGTGGAGGTGCATCTCTAATTCATGAGTGGCTAGGAATACGAGTCACAATCCTTTGGAATGAAGTTAAATAGTTTAATGAGAAACTTGCCTCATCCAATCAAGCGGTGACAGTAAGAGCTAAAAATAGGGGAGGTTGCACCTTCTTCCTCTCTATGGTCTATGCAAATAATGACGTCAATGGGCCTAGGGATCTGTGGTACGATTTAAGAAGTGGGCGAGCACCTCTACCAGTCGATGGGTGGTGTTGGTGGACTTTAATGTTGTTAGACGTGAGGACAAGAAACATGGCAGGAACCTGCCTTCGCAAGTTGGCATAGAGGACTTCAACCGATGCATCACAGAGTGTGGATTGGAAGACATTATCGCCATAGGTCCTTCATTTACATGGTTGAACAAGGTGGTTGACGAGAAGAGGATTGCATGTAGATTGGATAGGGCACTCAAGAACATAAAGTAGTTCAATCTATTCCCTCATACCCAATTACACTACATTACTGTGGAGAGAAGTGAACACCTTCTTTTGCAACTGTCGATCGTTGAGGGTGCCTTGAAGTGGAGGCCATTTCTATTTTTTAACCACTGGGTCGAGCGGATGATGGGTCCACTTTAGTTGACCATTTAAAAGCCTAAGTACATTAGTTTTGAGGATTTGCATTGAATTTAGGCCTACAGTATATTGGAAAATTAGTTAAACCCTTGAATTATTGTTCTTGCGCATATCTTATTAGTTACGAACATGTTTAATTATATGTTGTTTGCATTCTTACGCAGGAAAAGTTCACAACTTGATTTAGCAAGTAAGCTCGAGAGAAATTCCATCGAATATTGGTCTTGCTTGCAATTTCATTGCACCACGTCAGATGACTATCTACTTCACGCTTTGCACAGTGATGCATTGACCATCGCATGCATGGGTTGGTTGATGAGTCCAGTATGGAATGCATTGAAATATTTATCAAAAATAGCCATCGAATTCCAAGGCAGCGCTAGGAAAAGCTGATATGAGGATCACCGATCGTAAGATAAGGGAGAACAGCCGGCCCTTGGAGGGGACGCCCCTACATCTTTCTCACCGTGCTACCATCATCGTCATTGCGAAGGCCACCACCTTACTCCACCTTACTGCGTACGCCGTCCACCACTGCGAGCCTCCATCCGTGCGCATAGACTCGTATCACTGCGAGCAGGTGGGGTGACAAACCGCCATGCCAACCTAAGTCATGCAACCACCACTGTGCATCACCACATGCTCCACCGCTAACACCACCATCATCGACCATGTGTAGTTAGGCCACATGTCGCCTCCTTACCACACCTTCCATAAAGCCTCCATTCCTCTTCCTCTCCATCTCCTTCCTCGCGTTCTTCTTCTTCATTCTCAACGAAGAACCCAAAGCTAGCTGACCTTCGCTCCTCCGTTTGGCCACCTTCGATGCCTATCCTCGTCACCAACACCACTACAAAGCTCGTCGATGGCTAATTGTCACACTCCCACCATCACAGCCACCAACTGGCGACCATCTCTGTGACAACTCGAGTCCCGCCAATTAACGAGACTCGAGTTATCGTGTACTAACAACTAGTACGAATACCTGCAAGATCGCAGTTACCCAACATAGAGCCATAAAGCATAAATAATCAACATTCAATCATAATGCATTAAATGAAAGAAAAACTAAAGTAGTGAAAATATAATTGAAATTCACCCTAAAACAGAAATTAAATAGAGTCTCGTACAGCTACCAAGAAGATAGGAAATAAAATTCTAACAACAGAAAGAAAACTATCACTACGAGCCACTGGCTCAGTATGGATCGTCTCCTCAGGTAGGATCCGATTTCGCGGAAGTCTGACCAACAGCAGCCGCTGCACTCGACTGCTCAGTAACACCTGAGTATGAAACCCAAGACAAAATGTCAGTGAAAACTAAGTAGAGTAGAACTAAACATGTATCTCAAGTAACAAAGTACAGGAAAAAATGCACTATGTTAAGAGTTCGTTCGTTTACAACTTATTTCATATCCAGTTTTGTTTATGTAATTTGTCCATATTCTTATTATTCTACATTGGTCAATCGACGTCTCGGGCACAAGATGATCTCGTGTAACTTCCTACGACGCAAGACTGGTATAAGCCATCCTCCTAGCCAGGAGGACTGCTATACCTATCAAGTCACCACGCTCCATCACCCTGGGGTTATCACGAAAAGGGGTGACGGCTGCGTCGTGTAGCATGAACACATACAAGCACTGTGTATGCTGAACCATAAACAGCCAATGACCTACCCATTGACTAAGAAGAACCACTCCAAGCCTCGAGCCCTACAATCCTCTATCCCAGTTGGCCGCTAAACCTAACCAAAGAGTCGTAGGGAGGTCAGTCACTTATTAAATCAGCCCCTAAAGCATGTCTGAAAAGATCAAAACTACAACCAAAACCCAGCAAGTAACGGGGTAAAAACCAGTTATCTAATCCTTTTATTTCCCAACATATCCATCGTATTATATAACCAATTTCCATATAATTGTATCTCTTATTTTGTTAATTCAAAAAATCCATACTAATCTCATATTATTAATTCCAGGGTTAATTATTATTCACATTATCTTCCAATTTATCCACTTACAAGTAGTTCCAATTGTTTGAGTGGTCCCATATTATTTAGAAATTACTAAAGATAACAGAACTTGTGTTATGGAAAACAAAGCTCGTTTCATGTATACGATGACAAGGGTATATGTGTTCCATTATACACCCATAAATTAGGGAAAACACCAGAGGGTTCCAAACTCAGTAAAAGGAGAAAACACGTCGACCAAGGCAGTATACAAAAAAAGATTGCACAGGATGGGTTCACAGGTACCCGAAAAATCGGCTTGATGAGAACCTCATCATAAACCGTAACTAGCACATTTTGACCTAAATAAGTGTACAAAAGCTCCTACAAAATCTAAGGGAAAGCCTAAATTAGAGAATTACAAATTTGAGTATAAAATAATTCACAATGGGTAAAACTATAATTTTACCAATGCAGTACATAAACGGGATTTCCAAGGGTCTAGACACAGGTCAAATGGGCTTAACAAGAGAGAAAGTAAGATGATTTGGTCTGAAAAGAGTTATAGCGACATCTAGGAATTAAATGACATTCTACAACCCTAAAACAAACCCACTTTAATTTAAGAAGTTTCAGGCAAGATAAAAATCAACTAAATCCTTTAAAATTCATGGAAAAATATCCCTTAGGGTTTAGAACCTTCAATTTGGCCTTTGGAACCTGATTTGACCTAAATTGAGGTCTATACCCAACTTTTGACCAAATTGGGGTTTTTGTGCAAAATATCCAGTCAAACGAGGCCAAACCTAAAATCAAACTTCACCATTGGATTCCTTAGGTCAAAATTAGGTTTGTACCAAAATTTGGATCTAAGGGAAGGCCATTTTGACCTACTTTACAAATTGGTCCTCAATAATTACTTTCTGACCCTTAATTTTTTGAAGCCTTACGAAAACACCCTCAACTTTCTCGTCACTTTCTTCATTCAGGTTCCTCTACCATTGCAGCAGGGACCCATACCGCCGGCAGCGTTGCAAGGCGATTTTCTCCTTGCTTGCTTGGGGAGCTGCTTTCAGATTTAAAAGGGGAGCTCTCTATGAACCCCCCTTCCACATGAGCAGCTCCTCATACCCTGAATCGCCCCATACCTCTCGTGCGAATGCTCAAGAGGTATGGGTATCCCCTCCGACCATGACTCCGGCGTCAACTTCTGGCCGCCCCCGTGCGTAGAACCTCCTGCCCGCACCTATTTAAGCAAGCCCAGATCATTCCGCACCTCCCAAGCTTGTCTTGGCTAGAGCTCCTCCCCAATTTCGTCTTCTTATCCTCTAGCCAAGTGGTCCAGCAAGCTCCGGCGAGCCGCCCTCCTCTTTCTCGTCGCTCTGCCACAATACTAGTGGCAGAGCTGTCCTCACCATCCTCCTCTGCATCGCGCAACACCTGCGCGAGCATCCTTAGCCTCGTCGTCGCCGCCGTCTCCCTCCACTGGACATCGTCTTCTCCGACAACAGCAGGTACTGCCAGTCACCATCTCTCCCCCTTCGTCCACTTAGTTAGGTTAAAATCACTTGTCTCTATCCCCTCTTCAATTCCCCTCAATCTATTTCACAAATTATCCCTCGACTACCACTGTCCACCGCCATCGTCCCCATCTTCGGCCAACTTCTGACGAGACGCATCCATCACCCCACACCTCCATACGTCTCGCCACTAACCTCACAACCACCGCCACAGTCCACTGAACATCTTCCACCCATCCACAGGTCGCCACACACACTCCACGCTTCCCCCGACCTAACCCATAAATCCGGCCATAGAGTGACCTAAGCACGCATGCCTAGGCTGCCCTGCGGCCTGCCACCTACCGCCTCACCTTTGCCGTGATACAGCGATGGTCCTCCTGTGGTCTGATAGAGCCGCAAGGCTCCTTTTGTGTCATGCAGGGTTGAGCTCCCATCCGCCATTAACGACGACTCGAGCTCGCTTATTCTTCAGCTCCAGGCCACAAGCGTCAAGTCCCAGGCTTCCAGACTGCGCAGATTGAGGGCAAGAGTGAGCCCAGCCTGGTAGCAAGTGCCGCGAAGACCTGCAGCTGTGTCGATTGTGAAGTCACTCTCCTGCAAGTGTCAGCAGAGGCGGGTGGGACTTTTAGTCCCACCTCGGAAAGTCGTAACCTTTTCGTGCGGTTTAAGTGAATTTTGTGCTCTCTGCTGTTTGCCTCGAATTCACTAGGGTGAGGTCCCTCGCCTTACCTATCACGCCTCGTCCGTGACATAACCCGCGGACCTGGCACCCAAATCTAATTAACCCCTCCATTCACTCCTTGCACACCACGCCCATGCCGATGCGCCTGGACCCGGGCACGCGACTGACCCGATAACCCGACTCTGGGAGAGCATACTGAAGAGAAATACAAAGAGAGAGAGAGAGGCACGCGGGAAGGGTAGGGGAATAGGTTTTGTTGTGTGGTGCTTGTGCAGGAAGACGACGCTAAGGGAGGAAGAAGTGCAGCAGCAGAAGGAAGCAAGACTTAGCCACACAGAGGAACAGAAGTTGAAGAAGAAGAAGGAAGAGAGAGTGCAGTAGAGAGAAGAAGAAGAGACGCGGCTGAAGAAAAGAAAGAAGAAGAAGCCAAGGAGGAGCTGCAACATAAGAAGAGAAAGAGAAGCCTCAAAGAAGAAGAGAAGAAGAAAAAGCCAAGAGGAAGAAGAACCAGCCGAAGAAGCACTGTAGCAAGTGGAAGTTTAAGTCGTCTAACCCTAGAGTCAGACATCTGGAGAGAGAAAGAAAGAGAGAAGAAAAGAAGAACAAGTTTTCCTTTCTTTTATTGTTTTTTGTAAAACAGTATATATCTATATTGTAAATAGTGATTTTGTATGCTTCTAAAATCAAGTGTTACTCTCTAAGTTCGACCTCGGAAATTTTCTATTTTTCAAGTAATAAAAATAAATATACATACTAGTTGCCAAACAGCCAGCACAGCTAAATTAAAAGAGGGGTGAACTACTCTACCTAATGTCACCAGAGAGTCACGGTGACTCTAAATCGTGTGCACAGGGCTTGGAAACAATCTCCACGCACGCCGCGGATAAGACCTGGTTTAAATGGACCAACGATGGGGTCGAAGATACCTAATCAAGTTTCTGATTTTTCAATAAGGACGTACTCAAAAGTGAAAATAAATCATACCAATACGTAGTACGCGTCAATACGATTCCAACAGTATCCTATTTATGGAAATCTGAGATCGAAAAGGCCACGAACCAGATGAAACAGAATGAGGGCTATTTTGAACCAACCCGAACTGATCGATCCGGTCAAGCTGATGCCCTCTTGCTCGACATGGACATGTGGTGCTGTTACGAACGCACTCAAGATGTTTTTTTAAGACGTCTGGGAGGTGTCCCAGACGTCTGGCCAGACGTCTGGAACCACTTCCAGACGTCTGGGATCTATTTTCAGTGGCAAGTGGGATTGCGTCTGCGCGCAGGCACGCGCAGACCCGCAACCATCTTCCTCTCTCTTTTTCCCTCTCTCCTCCTGCGACTGCAGGCGCAGCGCTGTCTGCTCTCTCTCTCTCCTCCTCGCGTGGCCTTAAAAGGCCACGCCCTCTCCCTCACTCCCATCACTTCCGCCCCCTTCCTCTTCTCCTTCCAACCAGTGCGCGAGAGCGAGCGCGAGTGAGCGGTGGCGGCGACAGCCGCGGTGAGCGTGAGAGGAGGTGCTGCGTGTAGGAAGAAGCGCTCGGCCGTGAGGGCGAGCTCGCCGGGGTTGCTAGGGCCGGCCGGCGGGGGCGCAGCGGGCGCAGAGCGACGCGGGAGGACTGCTGCGGCTCGAGCAGCAGGCGGACGAGGCGCGGCGCGGCCAGGCGTCGCGAGCGGAGGGTGAGCTGCGCCCTGGTTCTGGAAACTTTTCCAGAATCAGACGTCTGGGCTGATAGCCAGACGACGGGCACGACGTCTGAAAGGTGAGTTATTTCCGTCTTATTCCTTTTCTTCGACTGATCGTACTGAGAGAGAGAGATGGGTACGCGCAGGTTCGATGATTCGCCATCCAACGCGAATCAGACGTCTGACTGTAGCACCAGACGACGGTAACGACTTCCAGACGTCCGGGGTGACCATCGGACGTCTGGGAACTAGGCCAGATGCCCCCGCAGGCTTCTGGACGTCTGAGAGCCCACGCAGAGCGAGGTAATTCCCTGATTCACTTTTTAAGACGTCTGGAAGAAGTTACAGACATCTGATTTTGCACTGTTTCGTCGTTTTTGACCCGTTTAGGGCCCGTTCGGGTTCCGTTTTCCGCGTTTCGAGTTGCGTTCTTTTCGAAATTACATCCTCTACCCGTCTACAGTAGCTGTATACTATTTTGAGAAATTCCTTGTGTTTGATCCTTGTGATAGGACCCTGTTCCGTTGCAGTCTCGGGAGTTGCGGAGGCACGCGGGATTCCCGACCACGCCCCCAGTTCGCCTGTTGTAACCGGTAGAGTGGCTTTAAGTATAATCTGTTAAATCATGAAACCATAAATAGAACCTAGGACTTTGCATGAATCCTAGGAATGAGAAATAGATTGAATGGTAGATCCTAGGGTGTTGCATGAATCTTAGAGCTGGAAAACTAGATTGTATGATAGATCCTAGGATATGGCATGAATCCTAGGATGGGAAAACTAGTGGAATGTATGAATACTGCAGTCCTGGAAAATGTGGAAAGGAAACAATAGCTGCCTGTGGATTGAATTAACAGCTGCCTGTTATGAATAAATGAACATGATTAAGAATATGGGATGTATGAACGTGAAACTGGAAAGGTGAAACCGGAATGCGCTGAGTTAAAGAGCTGGAACCCTACGGGGAATTAGGAGTAGAACTCCTGAAAAGTGAATGGAATAGAATTGGGGAAGTGAGCTGGCCCTTGAGTACGGAGTACCAAGGAGAGCGACTGTCCCCCTGTTTAGTGCAGAGCAGAGCTAGCCGCCCCAAGGACCCGGGGTTAGGACTGGCCACTCTGTACCGACTTGCTGGCCCTCGTGTACGTAGTACCGAGGAGAGCTACTAGTGTAGGGTGGTACTAGCTACCCCACGGGCCCCGGGGTTCTGCTAGCCTCCTACACCGACTTGTTAGGCCCACTGGGGCAAACCAGGGTAGGCAGGCGAGGGTGCGCGGACTGTGGAAGGGCAAGGCCCCTGTTTGGTTACTGTGGAGGGGTTGGACCCCTGTTATTGAGAGGGCTCTGCCCTATACTGGTTCTGTGCTGTGCTTTGGGCGCACCCGTTAATGGAAACGACTGACCGCGCACCAGTGCGGGTTAGCTACCTGTGCGTTTACCGCGTGTGCCGTAGTCACCGTTACGTCTGTTAGTGACCTTGGGGCGGTTGACTGAGAGTAGGATCACCACGGGGGACTCTCCTGGCCAGGAGAGCACCACGTGCTACTTCTACTGTTCGGAAAAGACTGCAATCAAGATCGTTCCCACGAGGAACATTCGAGATCAAGTGAAGGATCTGAGAAATAGATAAATTGTGAAACAATAGAAAGATGTAAATAAAGAAAGAAAATTAAAACAGCTATTGTACACTTTATTGTTTCTTTAGTTTAGCTGCCACTCTATTCAGCGTTTTGATGACGTGTTACACTCGTTACCTTTCAGGACCAGGTGTTGAGCAGCCAGGGTCAGCGGCTGCAGAGGACGCTGGGTCGAGTAGGGTCCAGTAGAGTTACCACTGTTCTCTTGTACCTCTTTCGGTTCCACTGTAGTGAGTAGTTCTTGTTTCCGCTGTACTTTTCTTTACTTGCAGTTCATATTATGTTATGAATGTTGTTCTAGTGTTGTGGTGGTACATACTGTAGTAGTTTCTTTCCTTACTGCTGTATTTTCTTACTGTTAGTTATATTCATGTTGAATGTGGTTTATTTTACTGCTCTTTTGGTTACTTCCTCGTTAGACGACCAGGTCTTGGGTTTAGTCGAGTCGGTCCGGTTCTCGTGTCTCGTAGGGACTCGGGAATCGGGTCGTTACAGGTGCCTCCTGATTGGGCATCATGATCGCGCCCGGAGTGCGCCTGCACCTCGCCGCTTGTCCACCCGATGTGCGCTGGTGGCGCGTGTTTCGTCGTTATGGTTATTTATGGTTTACAGTCGTTATAGTATATGACAAAACAACTACCAGATTACTACAAATTTTTACTCGGAATAACAAGTTTTCCCGAGGTCGAACTCAGGAAGCAACCATAATTCTAGAAGTATAAAAGTTCTCAATTATGTTACAAAAATAAGAGAGAGAGAGAGAGAGGGATCAAAAGTTCTCTTGGCTTCTTCTTCTTCTCTCTTCCTCTTCTGTCTTTCCTTCTCCTTCAACTGATGTTTCTCTTCTTCTCTTTCCCTGCAGCTGTAGAGGCTTCTGCCTTCTTTCTTCCTCTTCTTTTTTTTTTTCTTCTTTTCTTCCTGCCTTCTTCTTTCTTCTTTAATCTGCGGCTGTGGTGATCTTCTTCTTCTTTCTTTTCTCTTTCTCAGCCTGCCTTCTTCTTTCTACTTCTTCTTCTTTCCTTCCTTGCGGCTGTGTCTTCTTTCTTCTTTCTCTTTTCTTCTCCTTCTCTGCTTCTGCTCCTTTTCTTTTTCTGTTCTTTCTGCTCTGGCCGCTGACCTTCCTTCCTCTTTTCTTCTTCTTTTGGTTGTTTCCCTTCCGACGTCTGATGCGGTGCTCAGACGGCTTATCTGCGCATTTGCTACAGTTCTTTCCTTCCTTCTTCTTCAGCTCCTCTCCTTCCTTTCTTCTTCAGCTGCTCAGTGCGGCTAAGGCTTTGGCCGCTCCTCCTCTCTTCTTCTTTCTTTCTTCCCTGCGCGGATACACACCCATCAGTGCAAAACCTACCCCTACCCCTTCCCCACGTCTCCCTTTCACTCTGAATCTCTCTTAGGAATGCTCTCTTAGAGCCGGGTAATTGGGTTCGGGTAGCGCACCCGGGACCAGGCTCACCGGTGTGAGGTGGTGGGCGAGGAGTGCTTGGTCGGGTAGTCGGATCCGACCCAGACCCACGGGGCGTGAGAGCGGGTGAGGGCGGGTGAGCATGTGGCACGCCGCGTGCATGAGGGACCTGACCCCTGTGTATCGAAGGAAAACAACCCGATACACTTTTGCAATTTAAGTGTGGGCGCGCGGCCGCACACTTACGAGGTGGGACTAAAGTCCCACCTTCAGATTGCGCATCTGCAGGTGAGGGAGTTGCTGCCTATTGGGGCAGCTGCGAGGCTCGCGACCCAATTCGCAAGCTTGGGCGCCTTCGCGGAGTCAGTCTGTGCTGCCTGGGACTCGCGCCTGGGCTGGAGAAGGCCTAGAGCTGCGAGTGAAGGAGCTGCAGCAGCTCAACAATGGTAGCGAGGGGCTTGGTAACGCTGGTAAGGCTAGAGCTATTTTGTGTTTCGTCTTTACGTTATTATAGTTTAAGTACAATCGTTATAGTATAAGACAAAACAGTTACCAGATTACTATTACAAATTTTTTTACTCGGAACAAGGTTTTCCCGAGGTTGAACTCAGGGAGCAACTATGTTTCTAGAAGACTAAATAAGATCTCTATTATGTTACAAAAATAAGAGAGAGAGAGAGAGAGGGAGATCTTGGCTTCTTCTTCTCTTTCTCTTTTCTTCTCCTTCTTCTTCCTTGGCCGTTTCTCTTCTTCTCTTCTTCTTCTTTCTTTCTTTGTTCTTTGTTCTTTCTTCTTCTTCTGCCTTCTTCTTCTGTTCTTCTTTTCTTTTCTTTCTTTCTGGCGGCAATGTCTTCTTCCTTCTTTTTCTTCTTCTTTTCTTCTTGTTTTCTTCTTTCTTCTTTTCCTTCCTTCCTTTCTTTAGTCGACAGCTGTGGTGATCTTCTTTCTTCTTCTTCTCTTCTCTGCCTTCTGCAGCTGTGGTGATTCCGACGTCTGATGCTGTGCTCAGACGACTTATCTGTGGCTTTGCTACAGTGCCTTCCTTCTTCTTTTCTTCTTTTGTTTCTCTCCTTCCATCTTCTTTTCCTTCCTGTGTTCTTCTTCTTCAGCTGCCTTGAGCGGCTAAGGCTTCGGCTGCTTCTCTTCTTCTTCTTTTCCTTTCTGCCTTCTTCTTTCTACACGCTCACACAAGGGTCAGAGCAAAACCTACCCCTACCCTTCCCTGCGTCTCTCTCTTTCTCAGATTTCTCTCTTAGGACTGCTCTCCCAGAGTCGGGTAATCGGGTGCGGGTATCGCGCCCGGGACCAGGCCCACCGGCATGCGGTGGTGGGCGAGGAGTGTGTGGTTTGGGTAATCGGATCCTGCCCAGACCCGTAGGACGTGAGCGCGGGTGAGGGCGAGCGAGCGCGTGGCGCGCTGCATGTGGGAGAGGGACCTGACCCTTGTGTTCGAAGGTGATTAGCCTTAGGCACTTTTTCAATTGAAGTGCGGGAGCTTGGCCACGCACTTCCGAGGTGGGACTAAAGTCCCACCTCCCAAATTGGCGCCCGCAGGTGAGCGACCTGCGGCCAATTGAAGCAGCCCGCAACGCCTTTGCCCCAGCTGTAGGCCTGGGTGCCTTCGCAGAGACAACCCACGCGACCTGGGACGCGCACCTGGGCTAGAGGGCGCCTGCAATTGCAGGTGAAGCTGCTGCAGCTCGTCGGCAATGGCGGCGAAGGGCGCACACCTGAAATCACAACAACGGCCTCTCGGCCCAGTCAGAATACGCAGGAAGCTTCGCTGGAGTGAGGCGAAGCTTGTGCAGTGGTCGGCGGGGTGCGGGAGTGCGTGGAGAGGCTGACCTAGGTCAGACTGTGGCCGGAAAGGTGGGTTTGTTCAGGGGGTGGTCGGGTGGCGCTTGGTAGTGAATGGAGAGGGGGGATAGGTGGAGTGGAGTGTGAGGGAGCTTCTGGGCTGGTCGGCTAGGTGTGAGAGTGTCTGTGGTCGTGAGATGGTCTCGCCGGAGGGGGTGATCGGAGGTGGAGAAGGTGGTATGGACAGTGGCGATTGGGTGGTCGAAAGGGCAGTTTAAAAGGGGGGAAATGCAAGGGAAATAGAGAGGAAGCTATCTACCTAAGTATTCAACGAAGGGGGAGGGCAGAGCAGCCGGCTCGTGTCTGCCGGAGCTAGAGACGAAGATACCCTGGAGGAGGGTTTCGGCGACGAGGAAGCAGGCGGAGGGCGCCGGCAGGTACAGCCCGGTGCGGACGATGGAGCAAGGCAAACCCTGCTGCAGGTAAGGCAGCAGAGCGACGAGGAGGAAGAGGAGGAGTTCGTCGAAAGTTTTGGGCTCTCTGACCGGAGGAGGAAGGGATGAAGAGGGGGGTGATTCTCCGTCAAAGGAAGCTTGAAGGAGCCAGCAGGGTCTGCCGGTCCTTATAAAGGGCTTGGCATGCAGAGAGGGGTGAGGTGCGGAGGGATCTGCCTCGCCGGAGTATGGCCGGAAGGGACACCCATACCTTCCGCGCGTTTGCACGGAAGGTATGGTGGTCTGCAGAGGGCATGGGCGGTTCCCTGCGACGGAGGACGTCGTAGGGAACCCCGCTTCTGTTCTAGAGGACGGTAAACCTGCTCTGTGCGGCGCCATGCTCCACGCAAGGTCACTAGAGTATGGCGCTGCGCAGAAGTTGCAGGGAGGACCGTTCTGGAAAGAACGATGAAAATATAGGAGCCTAAATGCAAGAGTTTTAAAAGATAAGGGTCAAAAAGTAAATAAAGAGGACCAAATTGTAAGGTTGGTCAAGGAGGTCTCTTCTTAGGCTCAAGTTTTTATACAAGACTAATTTGAACCTAAGGAGTTTAATGGTGAATTTTAATTCTAGTTTGGACCATGTTTGACCAGCCAATTTGCGTAAAAACCCAAATTAAGTTATTAATTGGGCATGGTTCTCTTTTTAGGTCAAAATAGGTTTCTAAGGCCAAATTGAAGGTTATAAACCCTAGAGAATATTTTTATATGAATTTTAAAGGGTTTAATTGATTTTTATCCTGCCTCGAACCTCGTGAATTGAAGTGGATTTGCTTTAGGGATACAGAATGTCATTTAATTCCTAGAAGTTGCTATAACCCTTTTCATATCAGATCAACCTACTTCTCTCATTGTTAAGCTTGTTTGACCTGTGTTTGGACCCTTAATTACCCTGTTTGCAAACTATATTGGTGAAATTGCAGTTTTACCCCTTATGATTTGTTTTATTCTTAAACTCAGAATTCTCTGAGTTATGCCTTTCTTTGGGTCATGTAGGAGCTTTTTCTCACTTATCTGGGTTAGATTGTGCTAGTTAGGGTTTATGATGAGGTTCTCATCATACCCCCATGTCTAGCTTTTGCTAGTCCCTTAGCAAAAATTTTAAGGTTTCAACCCTTGTTCTAGACCATGAAGTTCTTGATGATTTCAGATAAGTGTTTTTTCATTTGAAACCTAGATTAGGTCATAATGTCAACTATAGGCCTAAAAGGTACTCTAGTACCAACCAAGATCCAGATCTGTCTAGCCTCATCCTCAGTCCTTAACAAAGGTTTTTAAGGCCTACAAGAACTAATCTAAGGTTTATTGGACTTTGTGGTTAAAGCACCCGTGCTTGAGATAATTTTAGCCCTAGCTCAGTTCGTAGTGCGTTTTGTAAGAAAGAGAGATAGAAGATTTATATGTTTGGAAAGTTTTCTCTCTCTTTTTCTTTTTAATTCTAGCTTAGGATTGGCTTTTCAACACGGTCTGTATCAGATTCCTTGTCCCCATCATCAATCCTCAAGGGTTGCTGGCAGTCGATGCTTCGAGATAGCACCGCCCATGGTAACCCCCAGAACCCTGGCTGTTGAGATTTCGAGATAATCCCATCTATGGTGTTCCGTGGCCGAATTCAAACCCTTGCAATTGACATTTCGTGATAATACCATCCATGGAATCTGAACCAGCAGAGTGCTTACATGCCCCCAGTAGGATATGTAAATACCCTAAGAGACAAGCACCAAGGAGATGATATTTTGTTACGCATCTTCGAGGGGAATTTCCCACCTCTCTGCGCTGGGAACTCGTCCAAATCAGCTTGTGTTGATCGGCCGCTCTTACTCTAGGTGTCATTTACAGAATTTTTGCAATGGTCTTGCATGATTTTGATTTTTATGCTTACTAAACCAGGCTGTGTGTGAAGTTAGGGTGCTTAGGTTACTGAGTCCCGTAAACCAAAGTTAATTAACGCAGCCAAATACTCCCTAAGTCTTGGACCCAATACTTAAGCTTTTCATTTTCCTCAACCTCTTGAGGAATGTCTAGATCTTAATGGGTACTAAGAGTCTATCCGAGAATGCCTAAAGTTCGCGTTCTTACTAATCTCGATGTGCACTTTCCATTTCTTTTTCTAAATGAGGTCTAGAACTTAGGTTAATTCCTTAATTTCTTACTAATGACTATCACTTTTCTTTCATTTTGTGCTCCTTTTCATTTTGTTTCTTTTTCTTCTCCTCCTCCTTTGTAGAGTCCTCAAAATTTTCTTTCCTCCCCTCATTTTATTATTTTTTTTCAAAAATTTTTTTAATTTTTATGGTGTTTTTGGCATATGTGAATTTTTTTGTTTAAAACCTTTTCTTACAAGTTTTTACACTTTCATACCCCCCATGCCTAAGATTTGCAATATCCTTATTGTAACTTAGGGGGTTTTTATTTAACTTAGTTCATACATTATGACAGATGTTTTGATGAGTGAATGGGTCGGGGTGACTGTTGCGGACGATTTCTAATCTCAGGTGCAAGCACCTAAGGTGGAGTCGGCTGTCCTAAAGGGTGAACTTTAAGTGCACAAAAGTGTTAGAAAATGTTTCAGGTTTTCAAAGAGAATGACGGGCTACCTCCCGTTAAGTGCTGAGTTTTACGCCATCGGCTGGGCGCAATATGCTCAGGGAGAATGGAGGATAAATGATGATTCAGCCAAATCAGTAGAGGTTACATCAATGAACGGTTTGAGTCTCTGATCGTTCACGATGAAAGGTTCGGAATCATGGCTGAGCGGACTGATTTCGACAGCTCCATCTCCAAAAACCTGTCGGGCCAAGTATGGTCTGACCCACTTGGATCGCAACTTCCCAGGGAAAAGTTTGAGTTGGGCATCGAAGAGTAGGACCTTCTGACCAGGTTGAAAGATCTTTCTAGAGATGTGCTTATCATGGAAGGCTTTAACCCGCTCCTTGTAGATTCGCGAGTTCTCATACGCATCAAGACGTAGTTCATCGATCTCGCTGATTTGAAGCTTTCTGTGGGTTCCAGCCTTAGAAAGATCTAGATTACAATTCCGTACTACCCAATAGGCTTTGTGCTCCAATTCGACGAGAAGGTGACACGCCTTCCCGTACACCAGTCTAAAGGGAGACATGCCTAATTGGGTTTTGTGGGAGGTCCTATAGGCCCACAAGGCTTCCAGAAGTCGGGACGAACAGTCCTTCCTGTCAGGCCGAACAGTGACCTGTAAGCTTTTCTTGATCCCTAATTTGACAACTCAGCTAGACCATTAGTCTAGGGGTGATAAGGAGTAGAGATTCGGTGAGACACCCCGTATTTGGTCATCAGTGACCTGAACTGAGCATTTGTGAAATGGGTCCCCCCGTCTGAGATGATAGCACGAGGAATCCCTAACCGTGAGAAGATATTGTGATGAATGAATTTGAGAATGATTTGGTGATCACAGGTTCGGGTCGGTATGGCTTTGATCCATTTGGACACGTAGTCCACAGCTAGCAGAATGTATTCGAAACCATCCGAAACAGGAAAGGGGCCCATAAAATCAATCCCCCAAACATCAAAGATTTCGCATACAAGAATCGGCTGCAAAGGCATCATGTCTCGATGGCTCATGTTGCCCAAAGTTTAGCAACGACTGCATGTCTTGCAGTGATTGTATGCATCCTTGAACAGAGTGGGCCAATAGAAGCCACACTGGAGGATTTTCGATGTGATTTTATGCCCAGAGAAATGTCCACCGCATGCCTGGTCATGGCAGAAGGAGAGAATATCATTGACTTCACCTTCCGGGACACATCTCCGGATGATCTGGTCAGCACCTATGCGGAAGAGGTACGGATCTTCCCAAATGTAATACTTGGCATCAGAGCGTAATTTGTCTTTCTTGGCCTTCGTCCAATCAGACGGGATCTGATGAGATGCCAAGTAGTTTACTATATTAGCAAACCATGGAAGTTTAGTACCCATAGTCAGCAGGTGCTCATCATGGAAATGCTCCGTGATGGGTCCGGAAGGGGTGATGATCTCAGAAGGAAGGCGGGACAAATGGTTAGCTACCACATTTTGTCTTCCCGCCTTGTCGCGAATCTCAAGATCGAATTCTTGCAACAGCAAGATCCATCGAATTAGTCGGGGCTTCGCATCCTTCTTGGCAAGGAGATGCCTCACAGCCGTGTGATCCGAGTAGATGATGACGTGGGAACCCAGGAGATAAGATCGAAATTTTTCAAGGGAAAATACTACGGCTAGCATCTCTTTCTCCTTAACTGTATAGTTACGCTGAGCCTCATCAAGTGTCTTGCTAGCGTAGTAGATGACCACGGGTTTCCCGTCAACTTTCTGCCCCAGAACCGCTCCTACAGCGAAATCAGATGCATCGCACATGATCTCAAAGGGTTGAGACCAATCAGTAGATTGTAGGATCAGGGCCTGGGTGACTCGGTCACGGAGGTTCTCAAAGGCTTGAGTGCATTCATTGGAGATTTCAAAGGGTAAATCCTTAGAGAGAAGAGTCGTCAGGGGGGCGCGATTTTTGAAAAATCGGGAATGAAACGACTGTAAAAACCGACGTGCCCCAGAAAAGAACAGATGTCCCTGATCGAGCTAAGCATAGCAAGGCGAGAGATTAGATCAACCTTGGCTCAATCCACCTGGATGCCTTTCTCAGAAATTAGATGTCCTAGGACGGTCCCCTCATGTACCATAAAATGGCTCTTTTCCCAAGAAAGAACCAAATTAACATCGATGCAGCGCCTGAGTATATGAACCAAGTACTGGAGGAAATCATCAAATAATGTCCCGAAAACTGAGAAGTCATCCATGAAGACTTCCAGATAATCACCTACCATATCAGAGAATATGGCGAGCATGCACCGCTGAAAAGTCGCGGGTGCATTGCAGAGACCGAACGGCATCCTTCGGAATGCGTAAGTTCCGAAGGGGCAGGTGAACGTGGTCTTCTCTTGGTTCTCAGGATGAATAGCAACTTGGTTATAACCGGAGTACCCGTCAAGAAAGCAGAAGAATTGATTTCCTGCTAATTTCTCGAGAATCTGATCAATGAAAGGTAGTGGGAAATGATCCTTCTTCGTGGAGGAATTGAGTCGTCGGTGATCTATGCAGACTCTCCACGAGTTGGCTAATTGGGTAGGTATGACTTCTCCTGTTTCAGTCGTAATGGTGGTGAGCCCTGCCTTTTTAGGCACAACCTGAATCGGGCTCACCCAATGACTGTCGGAGATCGGGTAGATGATCCCTACATCTAACTACTTGATGATCTCCTTTTTCACGACCTCCTGCAGATTGGGGTTTAAACGTCCCTGCATTTCAAGAGAAGGTCGTGCGCCCTCTTCTGAATAAATATGATATGTGCAATAAGAGGGACTTATTCTAGTCAGATCATCGAGAGTCCATTCAATGGCTCTGCGATGTTGCTGGAGAACAGTAATCAGATGGGATTCCTGATCAGGAGTAAGCTTGGAATTTATAATCACAGGAAGGGTCTGATTAGAACCCAAAAAGATGTATTTCAAATGATCGGGTAGGGGTTTTAGTTTAAGGACGGGGTTATCAGCAGCAGCGGGTGGTTCAGGGTAAATGTGAGGTTTAAGGGTAGGAGTTATGGGTCTGTCCAAATTTGGATTTGACTCCACTAATTGCGGTTCAAGATCTTTCTGTGGTTGATGAGGTATAAACAGGTCATTCTCGAAATGCGTTTCGTCAACCAAAGCCCTGATATCACAAATCTGTTCGATGACACCGCAATTGATTCCTTGTTGGGCCTTAAAGATATCAATTTTGAGGGTTTGATTTCCAAATTTGAGCTCTATTTGGCCCTCCTCATAGATGATGTTGGCTCTAGCAGTAGCTAGGAAAGGTCTCCCTAGAATGACCCGTGTATCCCTAGGGTTCTCAGGTGCGTCCATGTCCAAGACTATAAAGTCTACAGGGAAATAAAAATCCCGCACTCTTACAATAACATCTTCGAGAATCCCTTTAGGTGACCTTATAGATCGATCTGCTAATTGTAGTGTCACCTCAGTCGATTTTAGCTCAGATTCTTCTAGGTAGTTAAGTAATGATGTGGGTATCAGATTTATGGAAGCACCCAAGTCTAGCAATGTTATGTCGAATTGGGTTTCACCTATTTTGCAGGAAATCAGGGGAGTACCAGGATCTTTTGCCTTGGGTGGGAGCTTGCTTAGGATTACAGAGCTGGCTTGCTTTGACAGTACAATTGGACTCCCACTCTTGGTTCGCGGCTTACGCTGAGGTGTACACACATTCTTTAAGAATCGTACGTAAGCCGGTACGTGGCGAATTGCATCCATCAAGGGGATGTTTATTTGGACCTGCTCAAAGAGCTTGACCAGGTCTTCCTCAGGTACCACGGGTTTTGTTGTCTTCTTTCCCTTGGTCAAGGCCTCGAGAAACGGAACCTTGGTTGGTTCTTCTAGGATAGGTCCGGGTCTTTTATCTGGGATAGGGATAGGCACGTCCTGGATTACTGTCCTAGGGTTGAGATTACTACCAGGCTTGGAGTGGTCTGGATAGGGTGGATCTTGGGTTTCCTTACCACTACGGGTCGTTACAGAATTTAGTCCTGCCTAGTTTTGGTTAGGGTTGGATAGGATGGGTTGCTGCTGATAGCCCGCATAAGAAGTGGAAGCCTCCATCCCGTTAGGTGAAGGAACAGAGGGGGCCTGATAAATCATGTGTGCTTGGCCCGGGTTTGGGTTTATAATGCGCCGCTGGGTCGGCACATTATTAGGGTTAGGAAGAGGTAGAGAAGGAAGTGTGCCTGGCTGGCGAAAATTTGCCAACTGGGTCAGTTGATTTCGAACCTCTGTAAGTTCGTCCTTGTGTTGTTTCTGAATAGCCGCATTCGTTCTTTGAATGTCAGCCAGAGTCTGAAGGATGAGGGACATTTGGTCCTGGTTTGGCCCTGATGGATAAGGAGGGTTGGGCCGCGAATGAGGCGGCTGGTAAAGACGAGGTGGTTGTGAACGGGGCTGAAAGGGTGGTCTCTGGGTTTGGGAATTTCCCGCCCACTAGAAGTTGGGATGGTTGCGCCATCCAGGATTGTAGGTGTTGGAGAATGGATCATTCTGAATGGAGTTGAGGTCCTCGCAAGTCTGAGGAACCTCCAAAGAATCAGAGAATGGGGGAATGGAATTCCCCTGGCTGGTATAGAAAGGATCGGAGGATCCTCCGATCCGAGAATCAGATGGGGGTAGATATGGATCCATCCCGGGAGAAGGTCGATGGAGAATGTTTTGCACAGTCTCCCATGTGGAAGGAGGCTGTGCAAAGGAGCTATGCGCAGAGGTGGCTCGCTGCAAGTGCTGAGTCAACTCATCCACCTTCTTCTCAATGATGGAGACCTTGTCCAATCTACTGGCCATTAGTTCCAGGTCGACTGATGCGGATAGGCCCTATGTTTCGTGTGCACCCCTAAGGTTCGTCGATGCGTGGGTATTCATCCTGTCGAATAGTCCCATGGAGTCATTATTGATGGAGTTCTCGCACATGTTTTCGAGAATCTCCCACACGGTGTCCTCATGTTGACCCATGATATTCCCTCCGAAAGTTGCATTGACGAAAAGCCTAATATCCTCACGGAGTCCCTGGTAAAAAGACTGGACTTGTTCCTATTTAGGAACTCCGTGATGGGGGCACTTTCTCATGAGAGGCTGACCTAGGTCAGACTGTGGCCGGAAAGGTGGGTTTGTTCAGGGGGTGGTCGGGTGGCGCTTGGTAGTGAATGGAGAGGGGAGATCGGTGGAGTGGAGTGTGAGGGAGCTTCTGGGCTGGTCGGTGAGGTGTGAGAGTGTCTGTGGTCGTGAGATGGTCTCGTCGAAGGGGGTGATCGGAGGCGGAGAAGGTGGTATGGACAGTGGCGGTTGGGTGGTCGAAAGGGCAGTTTAAAAGGGGGGAAATGCAAGGGAAATAGAGAGGAAGCTATCTACCTAAGTATTCGACGAAGGGGGAGGGCAGAGCAGCCGACTCATATCTGCCGGAGCTGGAGACGAAGATGCCCTGGAGGAGGGTTTCGGCGATGAGGAAGCAGGCGGAGGGTGCCGGCAGGTACAGCCAGCCGGCGCGGACGATGGAGCAAGGCAAACCCTGCTGCAGGTAAGGCAGCAGAGCGACGAGGAGGAAGAGGAGGAGTTTGATGAAAGCTTCGGGCTCTCTGACCGGAGGAGGAAGGGATGAAGAGGGGGTGATTCTTCGTCAAAGGAAGCTTGAAGGAGCTGGCAGGGTCTGCCGATCCTTATAAAGGGCTTGGCACGCAGAGAGGAGCGAGGTGCGGAGGGGTTGCCTCGCTGGAGTATGGCCGGAAGGGACACCCATACCTTCCGCGCGTTCGCACGGAAGGTATGGTGGTCTGCAGAGGGCATGGGCGGGTCCCTGCGACGGAGGACGTCGCAGGGAACCCCGCTTCTGTTCGAAGGACGTCGCGAGAGCGCCTGTAGAGGTGGACCTAGGTCAGACTGTGTGCGTGAAGATGGGTTTGTTCAGGGGGTGGTTGGGCAGTGAATGGCAATGAATGGAGAGGGGGAATGGTTGAGTGGAGTGAGGGGGAGCCTCTGGGCTAGTCGGCGAGGGAAGAGGTGGTCTGTGGAAGTGGAATGGACTCGCCGAAGAAGGTAATCGGAGACGGAGCAGATGGAGGTGGAGGTGGTGGGCGGTGGAGTAAAAGGGGACATCAGAAAGGGGAAAATGTAAGGGAGAGAGAGAGGAAGAGTTCTACCTATTTACTCGACGAAGGAGGAGAGGGAAGCGTCCAGCTCGTGCCTACCGGAGCTGAGGACGAAGATGCCCAGGAGGAGGGTATCGGCGACGAGGAGGCGGTTTGAGGGCGCCAGCTGGTACGACCTGGCGCGGACGACAGGGCAGAGTAAACTCTGCTGCAGGTAGGGCAGCAGAGCGACGAGGAGGAGGAGAAGATCGCCGGAAGCTCAGGCGCTCTGACCGGAGGGGGAAGAGATGAAATGTGGGGTATTTCTCCGCCAGAGGAAGCTTGAAGGAGTCGGCAGACCTTGCCGCTCCTTATAAAGGCCTTGGCGCGGAGAGGGAACCGAGGAGGCGACGTGCCTGCCTCGCCGGAGAGTGGCCGGAAAGGATACCCATGCCTTTTGTGCATTCGCACGAGAGGCATAGTCGATGGCAGAGGTCGTGGGCGGGTCCTTGCGATAGAGGACGTCACAGGGAACCCCCCATCTATTCTAGAGGACGGCTGCCCTGCCCTGCGTGGCGCCATCCTCCGCGCAAGGTCGCCGGAGGTATGGTGCTGCGCAGAAATGGCAGGGAGGACCGTTCTGCAAAGAATGATTAGAAGTTAGGGGGTTAAATGCAAGGGTTTCAAAAGATAAGGGTCAAAAAGTAAATTAAGAGGACCAATTTGTAAAGTCGGTCAAGATGGTCTTCTCTTAGGCCCAAATTTTTATACCAGACTAATTTGAACCTACGGATTTTAATGGTGAAATTTGATTTGAGGTTGGACCATGTTTGATCGATCAATTTGCATAAAAACCTAAATTAAGTTATTAATTGGGCATGGTTCTCATTTTAGGTCAAAATAGGTTGCAAAGGTCAAATTGAAGGTTCTAAACCCTAGGGGATATTTTTCTATGAATTTTAGAGGGTTAGTTGATTTTTATCCTACCTCGAACCTTGTGAATTAAAGTGAGTTTGTTTTAGGGTTACAGAACGTCATTTAATTCCTAGAAGTTGCTATAACCCTTTTCAGATCAGATCATCCCACTTCCCTTCTTATTAAGTTCGCTTGACCTATGTTTGGACACTTAATTATCCTTTCTGCATACTGCATTGGTGAAATTGCAGTTTACCCCTTATGATTTGTTTTATTCTTTAACTCAGAATTCTCTGAGTTAAGCCTCTCTTTGGGTTTTGTAGGAGCTTTTTCACACATATTTGGATTAGATTGTGCTAGTTAGGGTTCATGATGAGGTTCTCATCATGCGCCATCCGTCACAAGACTGGTAGTCGCCCTGCGCTCTGCTACGCGAACTTACACACGTGCTACTTCCTCTCTACATGCCATGCGTCGCCGATTAGGCGCACGCCGCCAGATCTCATGATGTGCGTTCGCCGTCGTCGCAAAAATTACGGTGGGAAGCCCGAACTTCTCAAAATTGCGAGAAGGTCCCTGTGATAAATTTTTTGATTTTTTAGAAGGAAAATTCAAGATTTCCCCTTTCACTTCCTCTCTTGATTTGAGAAAGAGACTAATGTCGATCCAAAGGACCCAAGGGGGTCATTTTATAGGTCTAAGATTGTTGCAAATAGGCTTAGGTGGGTGAAATACCCAAATTACCCCTAGGGTTGGGTCCATCTTACGTTTAAGTCCTTGTTTAACTTCTTTTGGCCATAACTTGAGCTATACACCTCGAAATCACGCAAAACAAGCGTCGTCGAAAAGCTTGCGATGAGAGAAATCTAATGGTACCATATATGGCACCCTTTTGACAATTTTTGACTAGGATTTGACTCGAAATACACATTTCCTGGTAATTTAAGGAGGTATTGAACTAGTACTGAACCACAACCGAATTTCCAGCTTCGACTTAACCCAAATCTCTTTGAAATGACTTAAGACCCAAATTTTGGGATGTTTTAATCTCCATGCTCGGCACTGCCCAACACCGTCGACCACCTACACACTCCGGCCACCTCCTCCGACCATTGTTGAGCTTAGCGTCGCCACCATCGTAACCCTCTCCTTTAGCAAACCTCCTTTGCCAAAGCTCGCCACTTGCGGTGCCCCTTTCCATGCGTGCGACTCCTCCTAATGGCCTCCCTTGTTTTGCTATGGTAGGGGGGTGCAATTAGTTGCAATGAGAGCGATTGATGCTTTAATTTAAAACTTTGGCTTCTTTTATATATATAAATTGTGTGCTATTTATGATCTCATTCTCTCTCATTTTCTCACCATTATTTTCTTTTGAAATCTAATATGAAATGAAATATTTGTGAGTCCTGGTAGGTCCATTTCTCCCTGTGGATACGACTTGATTCATGTGGTGAGCTGAATATTTATTTATATTTTTGATCAAAAATTTTTCACCACGTCAAATACAACGATAAATATTATTTTTATTATTACTATCCTAATTAAGCGAAAAGCTCTCTTAATGAGACACCTCGATGGAGGAAAGCCTATTGTTGAGATGTGTCCATAAACTAAATAGAGTGAAGGACAAACTCAAGGTTTGGGCGAAGCGAGACAGGCATAGGCTTAGAAATTTGTGGAGCTATAGGAAAGGCTTCATGCTACCTCAACAATGTTGGGGTTGAACCCAAGTGATAAAGGGTTGCAACGGGAAGGGATTTCTATCAAATAGGAGCTGAAGTATCTGCTCAAGGAAGAGAACAGTGAATGGCAACAATGGAGTAGGGTCCTGTGGATGTAAGAGGGGGATAGAAGCATAAAATTCTTGTCTATGACCACACGTTTGCGACAGAACCATAATGCTTTGTCACTGCTTATTTCGATGGATGGGGTTGTGTTTGATGAGGTGAAGGCCATCCTCGGTATACAATCATTTCTTAAGTTTATTTAACTCCACAGATTGTAACATAGAGGGTATCCTCTTTCCCATCCCAATGGCAAAGAGGGTAACGGAAGAGGATAATGAGATGCTTACCCTCCTTGCAACCATGGACAAGGAGAGGGATGCGGGTGGTCCATTGGGGCTGGCAAAGAATTGGTATAGTAGATATTATTAGCTATTTTTGTACCTATACGTAGGTATTATTTGTAGTAATTGCATATAATTAACATAATGTAGTAATAGACAATTTTTTATGCATATTTTTGTACATATGTTTCAGGTATTGTGATGCATATTAACTAATTCTTTTGTAAATAATTAACCTATTTATTCATTAATTGATTGATTGATTCATTTGTGTAAATAAAATCAACATTTCTGGAATAAAAGAATATTTTTGGACTTAGAGAGTGATGTATATCAATAACCGCTTCCCAGTAAATGACTTGGAAATAAACCAGTAAAAATAGTAAATAAATAAAATTGACGCAATATCAGTTTGCATTTTGTGACATTTATGCTATAACAACAATACATTAAATACTATTTTTAGTGCGAATCGATAGTCGACGATCAAATATAAGGTCAAGTAAGCACAAGCTTACAAAGATTTATGAAGTTCATGCTTGAACAAGTATTACGTATGTCTCAAAGTTCATTATTTGAATGTTCAAGCATAAAATTTCCTTATATGAGGATAATGCACCACATTGTAAGAGTTATATTTCTCTGGCATGCATCTTAATTACATGGAGTAGTGATGATAGCATCATCATGAGCTATAACGAGCTTTAATTCAGCAGGATTAATTGACAAATATGCCTGAGAGCCATAATTCATTGAACATCTATTCTAAGAGGAATATATTAAATCAGGGTTAAATATGTGTTTTAATAATATATTATGAACGCAGAATAATCACACAATTTTTGAGGGGTTAATTTAAGGTCAAATGCTCATTAATGACTAATAAGAGGGTCCACATAGACAGAAACGGGTTTTCACGCACTTCGAGAACTAATTTATAACCCAAAATCATAATTTCAGACCTGCTTGAATAACAGAGGTTCTGGTCAGGATAAATTGATATAAACCTTCTAAAATTCATATAAAAATATTCCATAAGGATTGGTGTCCTTGATTTGACCATCTAAACCCATTGTGACCTTAAACAGAGTCTTAGATAAAATGTTGTCCTAATTTGGGTTTCTACACAAATTACCTAATCAAACTTGGTCCAAACTGAAATCCAACTTTACCATCAAATTTCTTGGATCCAAATTAGGTTTTTGCTAAAATTTGGACCCAATCAGAGATCATCTTGACCTATTTTGCATTTTGGTCCAGTTTGATTCTTTCTCTTTCATACATGCCCTAACTTTTAAAATCCTTGCAGATTGGTCCCTAACTTTGTTATCTTCTTCGCATGTAGGTCCTTGCCGCCATTTGAAGTCAATCGACCTCCAGGCCACCTTTGACCTTAGCTAATCCCACTCAAATTTCCATCAAATCCTACCAAATTTGGTGGGATTGATGTTTACACCATGACGAATCCATTGGGATTGTTCTTAACTCCTAAATCTCTCTGGTTCATGCGTGCAAACACACAAAATCAGTGGGGTTATTGAATCCTAAGGAGCCAATCAGAGCTCCTTCCCGTTCCAGAGCTCTCCATGAAGCTCTATAAAGAGCCGATGTGCACAACCGCTTTTCCTTAGCTTGGTTTGGCCGCATTTCTTCGCCAAAACATCTCCCTCGGGCCTCCTCCGACCAGCTCCGACAAGCTCTCTTCCTCGACTTCCTCATCCTCTGCCACATACCATAGGCAGAGGGAAACACCTCCCCTCCTTCCTCCGCTTCTCGCAATACCAGTAGGAGCCTCTCTGACCCTCTCTTTCCTCGTCGCCCTCTCATTAGAGAAGTTCTGTTACGACTCGATTTCCTCGTCGCAATACCACCCGAGATCGGCTCGCCTCGACTAATCCCAAGACCTAGTCGTCCAACAAGAAATAACCAAAAGTAGGAAAATAAGCCGCATTCACACATGCAATATAACTAAGTAGAAGAAACGTACAAAGCAGTAAAGAAAATAAAACAGCTGTCTTAGTACATACCACCACAACCACAACAACGACAACAACTACGGAAGCGAAAAGGAAACAGAAGCAGCAGAACAGTAACTAAGTATCCATTACTTACTACAATAGTAGAGAAAAAGAAAGTGCTGAAGAAAGACTATGACTAGACTCGACTGGGCTCAGCACTCTCTAGAGCCGGAAACTCGGGCTGCTTAACTCTTGGTCCTGAACAGTGTTATGAAAAGACAGAGTCAGTGAACACTGAGTAGAGTGGTGTTTATATTATCTAAGTACAAAAATAGTAAAAACAACAGGTTTAATTCTCATTTCTATTTATCTGTTTTATATGTTTTCATTTCACCCATTTCTCAAAGTATCCAGATATTTCTTGATCTTGCATGTTCCTCGTGGGAAGGATCTTGATTGCAGTCTTTTCTGTAGAGTAGAATATACACATTGTTCTCTCCTGGCTAGGAGTCCCCCGTGGTAGTCCTACACCCAGTTAACCATTCTGAGGTCACTGTCAAGACGTAGCGGTGACTACGGCACTCGTGATAAGAGCACGGGTAGCTACCCCGCACTGACGCGGTCAGTCGTTTCCACTAGCGAGTACGCCCAAAGTATAGCACGGAACAGTATAGGGCCTTGCCCTCTCAGAACATGGGTCTCGCCCCTCAGAATCAAACAGGGGTGTCACCCCTCCACAGTCCGCGCACCCTCGTCTGACTACCCTGGTTTGCCTAGAGGGCCTAACAAGCCGGTGTTGGGTGGCTAGCTGAACCCCGGACCCTGTGGGGTGGCTAGCTCCCTCCCTACACTAGTAGCTCGCCTCGGTACCACGTACGCGAGGGCCAACAGGAGTCAATGTAGAGTGGCCAATCCTAACCCCAGGTCTCAACCCAAGGGAGGCTAGCTCCGCTCTACACAAAAAAGGGACAGTTGCTCTCCTTGGTACCACGTACTCAAGGGCCAGCACACTTCCCGTCTACATACCAAATTCCGTTTATCCACAGGAGTTCTACTCTTAATTCCCCGTAGGGTTCATGCTCATGTTCACCTCATCTATCCAAATCCAGGTCTCACGTTTCATAATTCATTTCTCATCCATATACAGGCAGCCCGTGTTTTCCTAGTTCAATTATCAATAACATACAACTGGTAGTTTCACAGGCAATTACTCATTAAATACAGCCAGCTCATATTCTAACAGGCAACTTGTAATTATAATACAGGCATTTACTAGCAATTTATCTCAACCACGCATGCAAGTAAACAGTACAGTACAAACAAGCTCATTCATTTCTCTACCTTAGGGTTCATTCCACATCCTAGAGTTCCATTCGGCTATTTCAACCAAGCACATTCTTATTTAAATATTAATAGCTGAATTAAACCACTCTACCAGGTGTCACGGGAGGAATGGGGGCCTGTGCTGCAAATCTCGTCGTCTCCGCAGGCTCCGAACACCCTACCGGCTGGTAACCTGTATTAGTGACCAATGTACATTAGACATGCTTAAAATAGTAGGTACTCAACACGAATACGTAGAGGAACTCGAGTAGAAAACAACGATACTTCGTGTAACGACCCGATTCCCGAGTCCCTACGAGACACGAGAACCGGACAGACTTGACTAATCCCAAGACCTGGTCGTCCGACGAGGAAGTAACCAAAAGAGCAGTAAAATAAACCACATTCAGCATGAATATAACTAACAGTAAGAAAATACAGCAGTAAGGAAAGAAACCACTACAGTATATACCACCACAACAGTAGAACAACATTCATAACATAATATGAACTGCAGGTAAAGAAAAGTACAGCGGTAACAAGAACTACTCACTACAGTGGAACCAAAAAGTGGTACAAGAGAACAGTGGTAACTCTACTGGACCCTACTCGGCCCAGCGTCTTCTGCAGCCGCTGACCCTGGCTGCTCAACACCTGGTCCTGAAAGGTAATGAGTGTAACACGTCAGCAAAACGCTGAGTAGAGTGGCAGCTAAACTAAAGAAAAGTAAAGTGTACAGTAGCTGTTTTAATTTTCTTTCTTCCTTTATTTACGTCTTTCTATTGTTTCAAAATTTATCTATTTCTCAGATCCTTCACTTGATCTCGAATGTTACTCGTGGGAACGATCTTGATTGCAATCTTTTCCGAAAAGTAGAAGTAGCACGTGGTGCTCTCCTGGCCGGGAGAGTCCCCCGTGGTGATCCTACTCTCAGTCAACCACCCCAAGGTCACGGACAGGCGTAACGGTGACTACGGCATGCGCGATAAACGCACAGGTAGCTAACCCGCACTGGCACGCGGTCAGTCGTTTCCGTTAACGGGTGTGCCCAAAGCACAGCATGGAACCAGCACAGAGCAGAGCCCTCTCAGTAACAGGGGTCGAACCCCTCCACAGTAACCAAACAAGGGCCTCGCCCCTCCACAGTCCGCGCACCCTCGCTTGACTACCCTGGTTTGCCCAGTGGGCCAAACAAGTCAGTGTAGGAGGCTAGCAAAACCCCGGGGCCCGTGGGGTAGCTAGTACCTCCCTACACTAGTAGCTCTCCTCGGTACTACGTACACAAGGGCCAGCAAGTCGGTACAAAGTGGCCAGTCCTAACCCCGGGTCCCTGAGGCGGCTGGCTCTGCTCTGCACTAAACAGGTACAGGTACTTCCCTTGGTACTACGTACCCAAGAGAGAGCACACTACCACGACTTTCTTTCTCAGTTCCATTCCTTTCTCTTTCCAGGAGTTCCACTCCTAATCCCCCGTAGGGTTCCAGTTCTTTTAACTCAGCACATTCAGGTTTCACCTTTCCAGTTTCACGTTCATACATCCCATATTCTCAGACATGCTCATTTATTCATAACAGGCAGCTGTTAAACCAATTTACAGGTAGCTATTATTTCCTTTCCACATTTTCGATGACTGCAGTATTCATATATTCCACTAGTTCTTCCCATCCTAGGATCCATGCCATACCCTAGGATCTATCATACAATCTAGTTTTCCAACCCTAGGATTCATGCAACACCCTAGGATCTACCATTCATTCTAGTTTCTCATTCCTAGGATTCATGCAATATCCTAGGTTCTATTTATGGTTCCATAATTTAACAGATTATACTAATAAACTTAAAAAGCCACTCTACCGGTTACAACAGGCGTACTGGGGGCGTGGTCGGGAATCCCGCGTACCTCCGCAACCCCCGAGACTGCAACGGAACGGGGTCCTATCACAAGGATCAAACACAAGGAGTTTCTCAAAACAGTATACAACTACTGTAGACGGGTAGAGGATTTAATTCCGAAAAGCACGCAACTCGAAACGCGGAAAACGGATTTCGAACGGGCCCTAAACGGGTCGAAAACGACGAAACTGTGCAAAATCAGGCGTCTGGAACTTCTTCTAGATGTCTTAAAAACGGGGATCAGATGGTACCTTGTCCTGCGTGGTCTCTCAGACGTCCAGAAGCCTGCAGGGGCGTCTGGCCTAGTTCCCAGACGTCCGATGGTCACCCCGGACGTCTGGAAGTCGTTCCCGTCATCTGGCACTGCAGCTAGACGTCTGATTCGCGTTGGATGACGAATCCAGAACCTGCGCGTACCCATTTCTCTCTCTCAGTACGGAAAGCCGAAGAAAAGGAAGAAGGTATGAAAATAACTTACCTTTCAGACGTCTGGACCGTACTACAGACGTCTTCCCCGTCGTCTGGTTGGAAACCCAGACGACTGATTCTGGAAAAACTTCCAGAATCAAAGCGCGACTCGCCCTCCGCCCGCGACTCCCGGCCGCGCCTCGTCCGCCTGCTGCTCGAGCTGCAGCAGGCCTCCCGCGTCACCCCGCGTCTGCTGCTCCCCCGCCGGCCGGCTCTAGCAGCCTCGGCAAGCTCGCCCTCACGGTCGAGCGCCTCCTCTTCTCGTGCAGCACCTCCTCCCGCACTCGTCGTGGCTGCCACCGCCACCGCTCACTCACTCGTGCTCGCACTTGCGCACCGGCTGGAAGGAGAAGAGGAAGGGGGCAGAGGTGAGAGTGAGGGCGAGGCTTTTTAAAGCGGCGCGGGGAGAGAAAGAGAGAGAGAGCGAGAGAGAGGGGCGCAGCCTGCGCCCGCAGGAGGGAGAGGGAAAAAGAGAGGGGGTGTGCGTTCGCAGGTCTGCGTGCTCAGGCGCGCAGACGAAACCGCGCGTGTCGAAAAAAACCAAATCCCAGATGTCTGGAAGGGGTTCCAGACGCCTGGTCCGACGTCTGGGCCACCTCCCAGACGTCTTAAAAGACGTCTGAAGCCGCGCGTTCGTAACACTTCATTTGCGGAAATCCGATCCCATTTGGGCCTCAAATACGCCAAAAATGCGGTTGCTGATCAAAATCTGTCCCAAACGTCTTAAAAGACGTTAAAACTCACCTTGTGTCTTCTGCGGCTGATCGGATGTCCAGACCTTCTCTACGACCGTCTGAAGACAGTTTCAGACGTCGGACAATGTCTCCGGTCGTCTGGAAGCACCTTCGGACGTCTGGTGATATGATCAGACGTCCAAAAGCGCATGGAAAAGCGTCCCGCGCGCCTTTCCAAAGCTGCACCTACACACGCAAATGCAGGCACGGTCGCCGACAACGCCTCCTACGTTGAGATCTTCTACATGGGAGAAATCTGCGCAGGAACGTACGTACCTCGCATAATACGTGCTCTCAGATGTCCGACCTTAGCCCCGAACGTCTAGGTCCCTCGCCAGTCGTTTGGATGTCATGCCAGACGTCTGATACTGGAAAACTTCCAGTATCAGAACCTGCTTGCAGCTCACTCCGCTCGCGCCTCCGCCGGTTGTGGCAGCTCCAGTCGCTGCAGGAGTTGGGATAGCTCCTTGCCGACATCCTCCACGCACGCACCTGCCGCCGGCCATGCAAGCTCCGCTGAGCTCCCAAAGGTCCCTCGACCTTCCATGCTCTCCTCCTTCCTCCCTCTCGCTCTCCCTCGCTTGCCCTCCACTCGCCTCTCTCGTCCGCCCTTACCGCTACCGCACAGGAGATCTAAAGGTGGTGGTGGCTGGTGGTGTGAGGAGAGGAGAAGGGGAACGAGGGGTATAAATAGGAGGGTGTAGGGTTTAGGGTTCGGGGGGAATGAGGGAGAGAGAGAGAGGAACGGCCTCTACGCGCCGCCCGCACGTAGTACGAAACTTTCACTTTCAGACATCCGGGAACGAGTCCAGACGTCTGACTGAAACTCCAAACGTCTTAAATGGCTAAAAGTGTAATGGGTCATTACAAGTGTTGGTGCTAGAGTACCACGATCGTTTGTTTTGATGATAACAAAACACGTGTCATTTAACATTTGCACTTGGAGTCTTAGATTTCAGGTCAATTGTAAATGGAGACGTGTTTAGACGGAGTTCAAGCTCGCATCCAGGACGAATTAGAGGAGCTTGATGGAGAACAGAGGAGATTCGCGAGGAGCGATAGATTGAAAATGGAAGGACAAGAAGAATATGATAGAATTCTGTTTGTTTCTTTCATGTACTTTTGTCTTTATTTCCTTGCACTTTTTGTTCCTTAGAAAATCATGTTAAAGAGCCTCAAAGTACCCTAACAGTAGTCCTAGGAACACCTGCACAATTCTAGGATACTTAGGTTTTCTGTAGAAAACTTAGAAAACCAATATAGGGTTCAAACAACCTTTTCAGACGTCTAATTCCAAAATCAGACGTCTGATAATGAGTTTTAAGATGTCTGACTGTTGATTCAGACGTCTGATAACAATTAAACTGGACTTAGCTAGTTCTGTCTGATGAAATCAGACGTCCAGACCTTAGTCCAGACGTCTTAGAAGACGTCTGATGTTTTTGCCAGACGTCCAATTAGTGGATTGTTGGCTGGCTTGCCAAACACTGGAGGATATGACCGTTAGAGCCTTATTAGACGTCTTTAAGCCTTTCCAGACGTCTGATAAATGACCGTTTTGCCTCGGCTGACCCAAAAATCTCTTCTCAGAGATTTTCTAGCGGTTGCACTCTCTTGGAAATCCATTCCTGCAGAAAAGTTGGTTTCCAGACGTCCTGTATGTCGTCTGATGAACTTGCACTAGAACCCTGTTTAGATCTGATTCAAGTCAGGAAGAAACCCGCCTAAAATCAGATGTCTGACTTTGATCCCAGACGTCTTAAATTGATCTTCCAGACGCCTGATGCTAGGATCAGATGTCTGATAACCCTGTCAGTGCAATCATTGTTCCTGATTTCGGCCTAATTCTCTTGGGCTTTGCTCCCAACGGCTATGGAAGCTTTCCAAAGCCTTCCAAAGCCTTCCTAAGGCCTCTATAAATAGAGAGGAACCTCTTGCACACCAAGACACACTTAGAGACACCAAGATACACAAGACACACCTAGTAATACACTTTCACACAATTTTGTGTCTCTTAATCCTAAGAAGAAAAGCTCTTGCTCTTCAAGCTCAAGTTCTATATCTTGAGAGCATCAAGCCTTTGCGCACTCGCTCTCCAGCTGTAATTCACGAGAGCGACATTGCGCCATCGCGTGGCTCACGCACCCGCGTCATCGATTCGACGCACTCCTTGCAAATGGGAGTTTCCTAATTCCTATAGAAGCTAGGTTTAAATCTTTGTTGGCTCTACTCGTGAAGAGAAGGGGTTGAGGAACGCTACCCTCGCACTTGTAGCGTGGTTGTAATTGAGGTTGAATCACCCTCGTTTAAGTGATTCGTTTAGTGGATTTGATCAACTTGGTTAATCGGAAAATCCTAATTCGAGAGAGTTAGGTGGTGGTTTTCACGCGATTTGGATTTCCACCCAAAAATAATTGTGTACCTTGTGTGATTGAATTTTTGTGAGATTGTTTATATTATATTTCCGCAATTTACTACGTCACCCTCTCCTAGTAAAGATTCTACAACAAGTTCTCTTCCACGGCGCCGGCCAATCAAAATCAGTGCCCTCCTACCCCTTTCGACCATTAATCTTAGGTTCCCTCACTTCCTCTTCCCCTCTACTCTCTTTTTCCCTCCTTAAACTCTCATTTCGACCACCGTTCATGCCATTCACTCTCCGTCTTCCCCCGCTCCAGCGAAGCTCTGGCGATGCCTCCCCAATGCTACATTGCACCGCTCGCCTCACCACGACCCCCAAAAGCATCACCGTCCTCCCTACTTCAAAACCCCTCACCTAATTCCACCAAACACCCTCCCAGACTGTTACGAACGCATTCCAAGAAAATTTTTTAAGACGTCCGGGAGGTGGCTCAAACGTCTGGAACCCCTTCCAAACGTCTGGGATTTATTTTCTGTGGCATGCGGGGCTGCGTCTGCGCGCAGGCGCGCGCAGACCTGCAACCGTCGCACCTCCCCTCTTTTTCCCTCTCTCCTCCTGCAGGCGTAGGCTGCACTCCCTCTCTCTCTCTCCCCGCGCGGCCTTAAAAGGCCCTCGCCCTCTCCCTCACTCTCATCTCCTCCGCTTCCTTCTTCTTCTTCTTCCAGCCGGTGTGAGAGCGCGAGTGCGAGCGAACGGCGGCAGCGGCAGCCGCGGCGAGTTGCGGGAGGAGGTGTTGCGCGAGGGAGGAGAAGCTTGACCGTGAGGGCTCGAGCTTGCCAGGGCAGCTAGAGCCGGCCGGCGGGGAGCAGCGGGCGTGGAGTGATGCGGGAGGGCTGCTGCAGCTCGAGCAGTAGGCGGATGAGGCGTGGCGCGGCCGTGCGTCGCGGGCGGAGAGCGAGTCGAGCTCTGATTCTGGAAATTTTTCCAGAATTAGACGTCTGGGCTTCCAACCAGACGACGGTGAAGACGTCTGGAGGACTGTCCAGACGTCTGGCAAGTGAGTTATTTTCGTCCTTCTTCCTTTTCTGCGATCGTTCGTACTGAGAACGAGGAGTGGGTATGTTCAGGTTCTGAGATTCGCCATCCAACGCGAATCAGACGTCTGGCCGCAGTGCCAGACGACGAGAAGGACTTCCAAACGTCCGGGGTGACCATCGGACGTCTAGGAACTAGGCCAGACGCCCCCGCAGGCTTCTGGACGTCTGAGAGACTACGCAGAACAAAGGTACCATCTGACCCACATTTTAAGACGTCTGGAAGAGGTTCCAGACGTCTGGTTTTGGACTGTTTCGTCGTTTTCGACCTATTTAGGGCCCGTTAGGAGTTCGTTTTCCGCGTTTCGAGTTGCGTTCTTTTTGGAATAAAATCCTCTACCCGTCTACAGTAATTATATACTGTTCTGAGAAACTCCTTGTGTTTGATCCTTGTGATAGGACCCCGTTCCATTGCAGTCCCGGGGGTTGCGGAGGCGCGCGGGATTTCCAACAACGCCCCCAGTACTCCCGTTGTAGCTGGTAGAGTGGCTTTAAAAATTATTAACATAATTTGTTACAATTATGGAACAATTAATAGAACCTAGGGCATTGCCTGAATCCTAGGAATGAGAAATCAGATTGAATGATAGATCCTAGGGTATTGCATGAATCTTAGGGCTGGAAAACTAGATTGAATGATAGATCCTAGGGTACGGCATGAATCCTAGGACTGGAAAACTAGTGATATGAATATAGATATTGCAGTCTTGGAAAATGTGGAAAGGAAATAATAGCTGCCTGTAAATTGATTTAATAGCTGCCTGTTATGAATAAATGAACATGATTGAGAATATGGGTTGTATGAACGTGAAACTGAAAGGGTGAAACCTGAAGGTGCTGAGTTAAAAGAGCTGAAACCCTACGGGGAATTAGGAGTAGAACTCCTGGAAAGAGAATGGAATGGAACTGAGAAAGAAAGACGTGGAAGTGTGTTGTCTCTTGGGTACGTAGTACAAGGGGAAGCACCTGTTACCTGCTTAGTGCAGAGCGGAGCCAGCCACCCCAAGGACCCGGGGTTAGGTCTGGCCACTTTGTACCGACTTTTTGGCCCTCGTGTACACAGTACCGAGGAGAGCTACTAGTGTAGAGCGAGTACTAGCTACCCCACGGGCCCCGGGGTTCTGCTAGCTCACCTACACTGACTTGTTAGGCCCACTGGGCAAACCAGGGTAGTCAGGCGAGGGTGCGCGGACTGTGGAGGGGCAAGGCCCCTGTTTGGTTACTGTGGAGGGGTTGGACCCCTGTTACTGAGAGGGCTCTGCCCTATACTGGTTTCATGCTGTGCTTTGGGGCGCACCCGTTAACGGAAACGACTGACCGCGTGCCAGTGCGGGGTAGCTACCCGTGCGTTTACCGTGCGTGTCGTAGTTACCGTTACGTCTGTTAGTGACCTTGGGGTGGTTGACTGAGAGTAGGATCACCACGGGGGACTTTTCTGGCCAGGAGAGCACCACGTGTTACTTCTACTTTTCGGAAAAGACTGCAATCAAGATCGTTCCCACGAGGAACATCCAAGATCAAGTGAAGGATCTGAGAAATAAATAAATTGTGAAACAATAGAAAGACGTAAATAAAGGAAGAAAGAAAATAAAACAGCTACTGTACACTTTACTGCTTCTTTAGTTTTAGCTGCCACTCTACTCAGCGTTTCGCTGACGTGTTACACTCGTTACTTTTCAGGACCAGGTGTTGAGCCACCAGGGTCAGCGGCTGCAGAGGACGCTGGGCCGAGTAGGGTCTAGTAGAGTTACCACTGTTCTTTTGTGCCCTTTTTGTTCCACTGTAGTGAGTAGTTCTTGTTACTCTCTGTACTTTTCTTTACTTGTAGTTCATGTTATGTTATAAATGTTGTTCTACTGTTATGGTGGTACATGCTGTAGTAGTTCTTTTTCTTACTGCTGTATTTTGTTACTGCTAGCTATATTCATGTTGAATGTGGTTTATTTTACTGCTCTTTTGGTTACTTCCTCTTTGGACGACTAGGTCTAGGGATTAGTCGAGTCGGTCCGATTCTCGTGTCTCGTAGGGACTCGGGAATCGGGTCATTACACAGACACCCCACTAGACATGACTTCATCCGCACCACCTTCTCGCCTCCGTCCGGCCACCAGACACACCCACTCATCACATGGACACCGCTACCTCACTCCACATCTATCGGTGATACTTATGAACTTGTTTGATTGGGGCTACAAGCCCGTATTGTGATTCGCAAGTTTTTGCCGCCCTCCGCCATCGTCGTCGTCACGCCCGACGTCATCCGCCCGCCTCCGGCCACTTCAAGCTTTGATAGCACGCCCAGGTGCTACGAAGTAGATCACAAAGCAGCATAGGCACTTAATTGAGCGAGGGAGGACCAGCGTAGCTCCAATTGGATGAAGCAACACCAACAGTTGCACGCGAAGAAGAAATAGTGGCTTTAGTGCCACATCGTGAAAAGTAAGGCGTCTTAGTGCACATAAATTACTTTTGTGCTAAGGCCTCTTTGCCCAAGCACTAGGGGTTGGGTTCCCATACACCATCTCATCGCTAACTCACCTACTATTCACTCCTCGGTCACCACCCACACCCGATGACCCTGATCCATGCTCTCGACCCGAATACTCATATTTGGATCCGACTACGTTGGGTCTGTGAGAGAGAAGAGGAGGATTTGTGAGAGAGCGGGGGAGGGTTTTGCTCTTACAGGCATGTCCCTGTGCGACACTTAGTCGCTAAAGGGAGTTGGGTCCCCTGTGCTGTGAAGGAGAAGAAAGGGAAAGCTTGTGAAGAAGAAAGGGAAGGTTTATGAAGAAGGAAATAAGAAGGTTTGTGAAGACATTGTGAAGAAGGAAGGAAGCTGAAGAAGAAAAGAAAAGAACAAGAAAGGCTCAATGAGAGCCTCTGCATGTGACACTTAAGACGTCTGATCTAAGTTGATGATAATACTATTGTATTATTTAAGTACTATGATTAAGATTGAATTCTGATTTGAATAAATTGAAATATTGATTGCCTGCTTAATTAAGAGAGTAAATGGTGATTTAAATCACCATTGTTTTGATTCTCTTTTCTTTTCGGTACCATGAAACCTTGACATACATTGATTGATATTAATTTTGATCAATTTCATTCATTGCATATCTATTTTGTGATCTTATTGATTTCAATTAAAGATTAGTGTTGTGAATTCTATATTTGCTCCCTGTGTTTGAGTTCGGACTCTTCTTTGATTATGAGTAAGTAGATTCTTGAATAACTATATACACTCTTATATAGTGTGTTCCCATCTCCTTTTCTTAATTTAAAGATTATAATGACAATAATCGCCGAATCAAGTTACGGATACATTGATGATTAGAGGCTAGCTATGGTAATAATTTGAGGAACTAACTGGGGAAAAGGAGCATCAACCTTGAATTAGTTGAAAATAGTGACTTTGTTCATGAATTGAAAATTGTTAAGACATAATTTATGCTTAAGCATGATTCAATATCTAAGCTATTGCCGAAACCAAATGCTTGATCTGAAGGGGTCTATCTTATTGTGTATGTAATTAAATTAGAATAGTTTAATCCAAAGATTTCAAATCTCTACAAAGGTATGACGTGACATTTATACTTGACTATTTCTTAGATTATAAATGATCTAAATTATATTTTTCACAAGAATATGTAAGATCAAGGTTCATTATTTTGAATTTTGATTTTTTTTGACAAAAAGTTATTTATTTCACCATCTTACTAAATAAGTGATTCTAAAATATCTTTTTTTTTTCATCAAAGATACAATTGCCTTTCTCCATAATAATACAATATTACAGAAAAATTAAGGCAAATATTCCATTTTCCTCCTATCAACTACAAAAAAAGAAAAAAATAAAAGAGAAATGATACATCTTCACATTCTAATTTTTCTCATAAAACATGAGAATATGTTCTTAAATTTTTGCAAATAATAATAGATATTATGATAGATTTGTCACATATTTATGCAATCACTGTCGTACGTTAATTATAATTTTGAAAAATAATTTATTTCACAATTTGTTTCCCTTTTATTATAAAGAAAGACATGGAAAGATTAGTAATTAAGAAATATAAAAATATACATTTAAGGCTGTGTGCGTGAGATTTTTTTTTTTTTTCTTTTTCTTTTGAAATGTAGTTTACCATACGATTTTATATAATGTGTTTGGGTCTTAAGAGAAGAGAAAGAAAGAAAGAACACAAGTCTAAAAAAGAAGGAAAAGACAGGCAAAACCCCTAGCAGGTGCGGCAGCACACGACTACTCACCGACCAAATAGAGTACGCCCTCCCCACTCTGGAAACGACGATCCATCCATCCCATTACCATTACCGTGACCCGAGAAAGAGAGAGAAACCTCCTTACATTACATTACTACATCCAAAGGAGGCAGCGAAGCTAAGGCCGCCGTCTCCCTCCCCCCTCCTCCCTTCTCACCCCCAAACCAAAACCAAACGATCCCATCCCCATCATCGATGATGCCTTCTGTTGCTTCTGCTGCTTCCTCGTTGGCCTCCGCTCCGCACTCCTCCCTCCACCCCCACCAAAACCACCTCTCCTCCGCCTTCACCCCCCGCCGCCCCCCTCCATCACTCTCCTTCCCTCGCCGCACCATTTCCTGCCATGCTACCTCCGCCCCCGCCGCTCCTTCCTCTCCCGTCCGCACCACCGGTAAACACACACACACACGCGCACGCACACGCACCCTCATCGCCACCACCTGGCGTTCCGTTGGCCACGGGATCAAATCCCAATCCCCCGTTTTCATTAAGGTCCATTGTTGCTTTACTCGGAGATTGTGCATGTGAGCTCTGCGTACTTTAGTTTTTCTCTCGATTTTCAGCCCGCGCGGAAATCTGAATGCGCGTGGGGAATGCAGAGAAAATCTGTTTCCCGAACGATGGACGGATCGCCGGAATGGGTGGTTGTGTCCTTGTTTTCTCCATCTTTATGGATTAGGGTTTTTGTTTTGCTGTTTTTCTGTGGTTTTGCCGTGGGTTTAGTGTGAGTTCACTCGCAAGGGTTATGACTTGGCAAGTTTGCTGTAGGCGCTACTTGGAGGATGTGGCTATGGAGGTGCTACCGATGTATTCGTTGTCCGTTTTGTTAAGTATGGGTGCATGCGATAGGATCGCAACGGATGCGAAAAGTATGCTTATCTTACGATTCTAGATGATCACGCGAATGTTATTGCGTAATCTTAAGCGCACGTGCTAGATGAAGTATGAATTATCCCAATAGGGCCGGGTGCGTCTAGAATGCGAAAGTTTGTATACGGGATACTAGGAAAAGGCACGAAAAAGTTATCTAGCATGAATGATGTGTATGTGTGTTGTAGTAAGGCATGCAAATGAGATGCACGTGCGTGCGCACACTCATTGTCGATGCTAGCAAGACCTAGTATGATGGTGAGAGGGATCTTAGCGCTTGAGAGAAACAGGGCATTTGTGAAAAAGCAATGATTAGATTTAGTTTCTTTGTCTGCCTTGACAGGGGGAAGGGATCTGTCTATTTTTGGGATTTGGTGAACATCCCCTTTGCAATCCGCGGATGAAAATTTCTCGAATCTTGCTGATGAATGAGCTAGGCAACCTAGTGGCATTGCGAAATTGACTGTGTCATCTGGACCAGAAGGACTAAGAAGGGAGGTGTTGGTTTAAGAACCCACCCAAATGGGTGAATGATATGTATGTGGATGATAAACTTGTAATTATTCTTGCATCTGTTTTCAAAGTAGATACATGATATTCCCCTTCAAAAGAAAAAATAGGTACAGAATATAATCCATATTCTCTTAGAAACTGAGTTGTTAGCAGATCAGTCACAAATAGTGCATATCCTGTTTCTCCCCACCCAAAGTTGTTATACTCTTGTTACCGAAACTTTTTAAGTGGCCATACACATTTGCTATTTGTTTTTCCCCCCTATTTCTGAGAGGTCCATTTGCCATTCTGATTATAGCATGGACTTGAGGGTTTTTCAATTTTTATTGGATTCATCGTGGTTTTTGTTTACTTGTGTTTTGATTTTTGCCCTTGGAGTTGTATTTACTTCTTATGGTCCACCCAGCTATAAGAATGCAAAAAGAAGAGTTGCTGACATCAGTTGATTGGTAATTTCTTTAAACTTGCAATTCACTTTTTGGAAATAGCATCAGATGCATGTCCTACTGCAACAATTGGTAATTAATGCTAATTAAAATAGGTGTGCAAATTATGGAAGTTGGGGTGCTAGCATGATCAATTGTGTTTAAGTCCACATCCAATTACCGTATATGTTAAGATTTGTCTAACATGTTTGCCATCTTTATTTGCAGGGAAATTGAACAAGAAAGATTTTCTACACATCAGTGACTTTGACAAGAGTACAATTATGAAGATTCTTGAAAGAGCTATAGAAGTCAAAGAATCGTTGAAATCTGGGGACAGATCATTCCTCCCTTTCAAAGGGAAGAGTATGGCTATGATCTTTGCCAAGCCATCAATGAGAACTCGGGTGTCCTTTGAGACAGGTTTCTTCTTGCTTGGTGGGCATGCAATATATCTAGGACCTGATGATATTCAGATGGGTAAGCGTGAAGAAACTCGCGATGTGGCACGGGTGCTTTCTGGTTATAATGACATCATAATGGCTCGTGTTTTTGCTCATCAGGTGCGAATTTGATTTGAGTTCCCCCCTCATCCCTACCTTTATGTACTTCCAACTTCATTTCAAAGTAGCTTGAATCTTCCTTGTCTTTTCCACCTTCCTTTCTTTCTATTTTGTTTTTTCTAATTGAATTTTTAGGTGGAATGCTTTTGAACGGTTTATTAAATATAGTTTCATACTCTAGTATTATACAGAAAATATTAAGCTTAATAATCTTGTTTCAGGCTGAATACACACACACATGAATGAAAAACTTTTCGCTACCATTTCCTACAATTGCAGCAGTTACATCTTTAGTTGATACCTCCTACCTTTTTGTTCTTTCGATATCGAGAAGCTCATTTGGTCCTGGGTGTCAACACTTTTATGTATATATCTGTGAGGGCTCTTCAATGGCTCTCTTGTAGATTACTTCACCCCCAATAAATTGTGCTATCTTGGGGGTGGTCAATCCTATACTAAGGATGCCGTTTGAAATGTCTTTTGCTCATGTGGGACTTGGACAAAGTCTCGGGTTGATATTTTTGCCCTCTTGTGACATTGCTTTGATCTCTTGATTGTTGCTGGATGACTACTACCTCGATTAGTTTCATAGTCATCCTTTCTCTTAAAGCTGTCTTCTTGCTATATTTCTGCAAATTCCTTTTAGAACCTATCTCCAGTTCAAAAAAGGTGGACACCCTCAACTTCATTATATCTGGTCATTGTAAAAGCTAGCAACTCACCATTTTTTTGATGCTGGTCAAGCATATGTGGTCCTGCCTTTGCTGTAAATATGCATGGACATTCCAAATTCAATTCTGTACACATATTGAGCTGTTTAGATAGACCCAAATGTTGCATTTGGGTGCTTGGAAGGTTGTGCATCGCAGCTTTTGTTGCGTTTCCCAAATATGATGTACGGCTTTTGCTTCAAATCGCTGGTTATAGCAGCTTTTCAGTTTTATTACAGCATTTCCAAGGCTGCTTCTTCCAAAGACAGCTTTTCTGGATTCCTTGTAGGTTGAGCCAAAAGCCATAGTTTGCCCCAAACACGTTGTATCACAGTTGTGTATGTGCAAATGGCCCGGTAGTAGAGAGAATTTTGTAGGAAATGAGCTATCTCTGCACACATTTATTTTTATGTCAATTATCTTTTAAAGCATATCTTCCAAATTATTGCACTGAATCTCATTCTAAAATTAATCTGTCAATTTACTCCCTTCCAAATCGTTAGAAAATAAGCAAAGCTATATACTTCTATCTGATATCCATTTCCAGAAGTTGGAGGCTCAAAGATCATGTCTGATTTAGTTTTATCTTTGTCAACTTTAGAATGTATGGATTTGTTTCAAAGGTATATTCAGATACAGACATTGTTTTCTGGTGATACTAAGCATTTAGCACCTGCTTTGCACGGGTTAAACATACTTTATCTAACATGCTAATATTTATATCAAATTGTGAAAAAAGATATATATATATATATATATATATATATATATATATATATGAACCCTACCTTATGAGCACTAGGCTTATTTAGTATCAAATGAGTAGTACATGTTCTTTTGTTGGTTTTACGAGTTGTCGCTATTTTACAAGTGGGTACCATGATGTTACAAATTAATGACCTCGAATGAATTTTCACAAGTTATACATGGTAGTATTATAAGAAAATATAGTTACATATTTGAATGTACAACTTATTACAAGTATCATGTTTGTTATTCTTTTTAATAAATATATCACAATAACAAAATCAAATGACATCAAGGAACATCTCCCTAATTATTTTCTTTGTTAACATATCGATTTAGAACAGTTAGATGTTGGTGTTTATTTGATACTAAATGCACACAATACTCATGAGAGAAACTGAATAACCTCTCATTTAAATTGAAACCTTAGCCTCTCTTATATAGAGAGAAGGGATGAAAGAATTGCATGGAGAGTCCAAACTAAAATGAGAAATGACAAAAAAAAAGATAATGAAAGGGGCTCTAACACTTCTCTTCAAGTTGGAGTACAGACATCCTCTAAGCCCAAGTTGTTACATAGAAACACAACTCTTCTTTGTCAATGCCTTTGTGAGAATGTCTGCAAGTTGAAGCTTTAGAGGACACATGAGTAGTAACTCTCCCTTCCATCACGACATTTCAAATGAAATGACAATCTACCTTAATATGTTTTGTCATTTGAAAGACAAAATTTGAGGTAATGTATGTTACAGACTTCTTGTCATAGAACATTGGAACTAAACTTTTCACTTGTATTCTTAACATCTACAGGGAAAGAGGTGATCCACATAACCTTACATGCAGTACGAGCTATTGCCTTATACTCAACCTTAGCGGTGGAGCAGGCCACTATTGCCTGCTTTTTATTGTAACATGAGGCAAGATTGCCTCCAAGGAATATGATATATCCAATGGTGTATCTTTTATCCTCAATAAACCTCGCATAGTTAGCATCGGAATAGAAACAAAGATTTTGGTGACAATTATTTCTATAGTATAGCCCTTCTTCAGAGGACCCCTTCAAATACTTCACTATTAGACATGCATCATGTCAATGATTATAGCATGGTTTGTCCATATATTAATTCACTCTATTGACAACGAAGCTAATATTTGGGTGAGTAATAGTCAAGTACAGTAATTTTCTCACAGTGCTCCTGTATCTGTGGACATCTTCAAAGAGTGGATCCTTAGTCTCCTTATATCACTTCTACTCAACTGGAATGACTGAGGGCTTTGCGCCAAGTAGTCCAACCTCAAGTATCTCAAGGGCATACTTTTGCTGTGAGAGTACATTGCAAGATTTCTCTGTTACTGCCTTAATCCCTAAGCAATATTGCAGCTCTCCTAAGGCATGTTTGTTTCATAGGAAAGGGAGGAGGAATGGAATAAGAAATCTCCTTCTAATTCCTTTCCTATGTTTGGATTGTAAAAATATGGTAGGAATGGCTATTCCTGGCCTTATTTCATTCCCATGTTCATGATATTACACATTAACACAGCCCCTCTAAGAGTAGCGAATCCAATCCCACGGTAATGCCCCACTCACCCATGTTCACAACCCCCCCATGTTTGTAACCACTTCATGTTCATGCGGTTCCATATCTTTTTTTCTTTTCACTTATATATATGTGTTTCACATTCTTTTTTTTTTTTTGGTAATCAATTTATCGATATGGATATAAGTCCATATATATATGTGTGTGTGTGTGAATACATGTGTATATATTTCTATGTATACACATGCATGTGTGTGTACATATATGTTTATGTACCTATGTATATATGTATATGTATATATGTGTCTAAGTTATACATATACACATGTAGCTGCAAATATATGTATATTTGTATGTCTATAAATATGTATCCATATTGATATACATGTAGAAGTATAGGGCATGTACATAAATATATTCAGAATAAATGATTTCATTCCCATCATTACATGTTCATACCAAACACTTCAAAAGAAATAAGTTCATCTGTTACTATTCCATTCTTACATCAAGCCGAGTAACTGAATGAAAAAGTATATTCCTTTCCATTCCATAGTTCAATCCATTCCTTGATTATATTTTTATCCAATTCCATTACCTTGAAACAAACACACCCCTAGATCTTTTGTAACAAAGACCTTCTGTAAGAATGCCTCGATCTTCTAAATGCTTGCATTATCATCCCCTGTTAGAACCATGCCATAAACGTACACAACAAGAATGACAGTGATGGGTAGTTGTTTTAATGGAAATGGAATGATTAGATGTGGAATGTCTGAATCCAATCTATATCACTTCACTAGTTAATTTGTCAAACCAGGCACGAGGACTCTGCTTGAGATCATATATAGCTTTGTTCAACTTGAATACACATTCCCCCTCAACCTCATATCTAGGAGGTTGTCGTATATACACTTCTTCTGATACGTCACCGCAGAGAAAAGCATTCTTGATGTCAAGCTGATGTAGTGGCCACCAATACAGAATAACACGTATCGAAGCAACTCGAGCCACCACAGGCCTGTGTGAAATCATTGGTCACCAATCTCGTCTTTAACCTATCAATACTGACATATATTTGATTGTATAAACCCATTTGCAATTGGCAACTTTAGAGCCCTTTGGACATGGTACGAGCTCCCATGTGCCATGAGTAGTAAGAGCCTCCATTTCCACTGAGGATCTTGTAAAGCTTCTAAATAGGTTTAGAGAATGATAGTGCTGAGCAACGCTCTTGAAAATTGTTGTACGGAAGGATCCAAATGTGTTGTAGTTGTGAAATGGGAGACATGATATAATTTGAAAATATGAACTGGTTATCTCAGGGCAATTGGTCTGTCATCGACCTTACTTTGCCTCTGTGTTTGCAAGGGCATGTAACTACTATCATCAAGAACATGAGCAAACATAGTAGGCAGTGGAATGGTAGGAGGCTCCTTTTTTTGTATATGATATGCATGCAGTTGACGAAGAACAGACACAATATTGTTCTCAAAATAAAGGAACCTTCTCTATGAATGTTACATCTGCAGTAATAACCTATTGTCGACTACTTGGGTTATAACACTTGTATCTCTTTTGAGTGCGTGAGTAACCAAGGAATACACACTTAAGCGCTCTAGGCGATAGCTTGTCCTGTTGCCCAAAGGCATGCACAAAGCATATGCATCCAAAAATACAGAATGGGAGAGCAAAAGGTTGATCCACATCAGGATGCGGCAACTGGAATGGGATTTTCCCTTTCAGGACAGATAAGGGGACCCGATTATTCAATTGTGTGGCCATGATCCATGAGTACAGCATCACCCAAGAGTTGTTTTAGCACCTTCATAAGGAGAAGGGTATTGGGAATGCCCAAGATATGTTGCATCTTCCGCTTAGCAATGCCAATTTGTTGAAAGGTGTAGGCATAAGATGTTTGATGTAAAGTGTAGTTCATGACAAAAAATGATTGCAACTCCTTCTGCATGAATTTTGGGGCATAATCACCACGGAAGGCCTTGATCGAGGTCGAGTAGACATTCTACACTTTTGCAAAGAATTGCTTTACCATGTGAAGGATCTTATATTGATCCTTCATAAGAAACACCTAGGGAGATTTGTTGTAATCATTAATAAACACAACAAAGTTTTTGTTGCCTACAGAGCTAGTCATGCAGATGGTCCCTAAATATCGCAATGGATCAATTGAAAGGGTAATTTGTTGCGCTCTTCAATCCGTGGAGGAAAGGTAGTCTAGGTAGTTTGATGATGCTTGCCTAATTGGCAAGTCTCATAATCAAAGGTAGCAAACGAGGGAGGGATGTCCAAGCCTATAATGCCAAGGAGAGGATCTGTGGAAATAGAGGTTGCTCGGAAAAAATGAGTGAGAATATTGAGGTAATATAGTCCATCCCTCTCATATCATCCACCGATAATCTTTCTAGTTTGCTTGTCCTGAAAATAGCACTAGTGAACATTTGATAATCACAATCTAGAATTAAATTAAACATCTTCAACTATAGTCACTGAAGAGTAGGAGCCATTCACCAACTTCACGGATGTAACTACTCTAGCTGGTTGGCTCGTACATAGAGAACCAAGATCACCAGTGAGATGAGTGGTTGCACTTGAGCCAATCACCCACTTGTTAGCAGTGGTAGATACCAAATTTGGTTGAGCTCCATCATCATACATAAAGGCAACAAGAGCATGGGGATCATTGCTACACGTGGTCAGATTATCTCTAGTGGAGATCCATCTCAACAATAATATGCCAAGAAGACAGAATACCAAGACGAGGGTAACGACGGAAAACAATGCCAAGCAATAGTAGGAGACAATCCCAAGAAAAAATTGGAAAACATTACCAATCAGTAGTTGAAGAAGGAGCCAAGTTGCCATGGTTGAGATTAGACCAATCATAGCACACCAAAGGTGTAGATACATAGGAGCATATCATGAAGAACAAAGATATCTCCAAAGAAGGGCAAAGAGCAATACCAAGAAAAAAATCTTGACTTAGACTCACATGCGCAACACCACACTAGGCATTGTGCACTGTAGCGATACTGTGCTGTAGTAGTGCTATTGTAGCACGATACTATAGTAGTGGTACCGTAGCACGGTACTGTAGTAGTGGATCTACGGAAGAGAAAATTGTTGGTGGCAGAAAGAAGATTGTATGAGAATGAAGAAGGTATCGAACATCAACCTAGATTCATCGCTTTGATATCATGTGAGAGAGAATGAATAACCTCTCAATCAAATTGAAACCCTACCCTCTCTTATTTTGTGAGGAGGGATGGAAGAATTACATGAAGAATCCAAATTAAAATGAGATGACAAAAAAATACAAATAGAGAATGGAAGGGGCTTTAACACTAATAAAAGTCTAATTCTAGAATTCTTCAACATAGTATTAGAGTAGGGATCATCCCAAGGAAAGAAACCTTAACCCTAAGGCCCATGAGAAAGAGAGAGGCCCATTGTTGTCACTGTTGCCCCTCCATGTGCGTACAGCCTCATGCATACCATACCGCATATCTGTCCTTGCTCGTAGCAGAGATGCGTGTGGGCTTCGTTCCTTTATGTGCCAATGTGTGAGGTGTCTCCTATCTTGTTGCGCATTGTGCATGGGTTCCCTTTCTACCGTGCGTCAATGTGCGTGGACTGTTGCTATTGTGCTACGTGATTGTGCGCGTGGTGCTTTAGCCTATTGTGCACACAAGCGTGCATTGTTTTGCCTCATGCATGCATAATGGGCAATGTTGTGCTATAGTGGTACTCTCCTACCACTGCCATTGTGCACATGTGTCCCTGTTGTACACACAACACACACGAACGTTGCTTCCATGCACACGCCACCAAGTGCATACCTTTGCTTGTGTATGCACCATCGTGTACGCTTTTGTGTGCTTAACGTGTGATTCGGTGTGCCGTAGTGTGTGCTACTTGCTTGCATGTGATAACGTGCACATCGTTGCCCACATACACATAGCGTGCTCATCTTGTTGCTGATGATGCTACTATTGTTGTTGATATTGCTGTCCCTATTAATTCATAATTGAATTTTTTTTTTTCAATGGGACCTAGAGGGTATGCTGTCTCTTTTGAGATCGCCTCTTTTGCTGCTGCTACTTTTTTTTTTTTTTTGAGAAGCTGTTGTTGGTACTTTTGCTATAGCCTTTTATTGTCTACTACTGCTGCTATTGCTATAGCCTACTACTGTTTGCTACTATTGCTACAACCTTGTTACAGTCATCTACAATTGCTACTAGTCCTATGACCCTACTACCATAATGTCTTGTTGCTTTGCTACAGCAATAAGTACTTTATGGTGACCGCTACTTCTGCTATAGTTTGCATTGCTCCGTGCTCCTCCAACTATCAATATTAAGGGGAGTTCTCGTTTTATGTGCCTTCTTCAAGTTGGATGTTGTACGCTCCAACTTTTGGGGGGAGGTGTTAGAAAATTTAGGAAATAGCAATTAAGGATTAGTTAAAAGTCGTGTTTTAACTCTTTCTATTTTTAGAGATTTGATTTGATTAGGATTGATGTGATAAGTTTTTTTTTTTTTGAAAACGGAAGGGATGGTTATCCGATTGATAACCACCCATCAATTATATTAATAAAAGGCATAAGGAGAGATTAAAAATTAGAACAGTAAAGACCAACTAAAGAAGAAAGACTCGACAAAATTCTCTACATAAGGTCGCTCCCCTGGAAACAATTGCATTCCTCCCCAGCCAAATGCCCTAGAGAATAGGCAAAGGTCTCGCCCTCTCCTTCGTCCTAAAGACATTCCGTCCCTAGTCTGGTCCTCACTCCTGAAGGATCTCCAGAACTCATCAAAAGTAGAATGCATCCACCATCTTGCATCGAAGCGGCTCTAAATCTGAGCAGCAAAGGGACAACGGAAAAACAAGTGCTCAACATCCTCATCCACCCCGAGATAAAGAAGGCATCTTTTTTTCACCTCAGGTACCCACCTAGCCCTCCACACTATCGTCATGAGTTTGCCTCTCCTGAGTAGCCAGACGAAGATCTTCACCTTCAGAGGACAAGCTGCCAACCATAATTAAATCTATATTCATCCACAAACCTCCATTTCCTAGCATTTTATATGCATATCTAATCGAGAAATCTCCCTCCTCCTGGAAGAAAGCATCTACAACACCCTTAAGCTGAAAGCCCTCTAACTCCTGCAGAAAAGCTTGAACCTCCAGTATCCTCTAGTCAGACAAGTTTCCTAAAAAAGTAAGGCACCAACAGCTCTCCCAAACATCAACCACTTTGGTCTTGGAAGGCTACACTTGTCTGATTGATGTGATAAGTTTGTTTCTAAATTCAGTTACTAGGATGATTTTTTTTTTTAGGAAATAATAGGAAGATTACCTGAGGATGGTAATCACCCTAATTATATTAAAAGGTAACAGGAACAGACTTATAGGTTTGGAAGCCAAAAATCAGAAAAACACTTGGCTTCTCTTATTACATTATCAGCCTAACACTGATCATTCTTGAACACCATGCCATTCCTCTGAAGCCAGATACTCCAAATGATAGTGATTGCTTGACTCCAACCTGCCCCCATCCAAACCCAGATGATCTCTGAAGCTCCTCCAAAGGGCTTCAAAATCTGTTTGGTCCACGATAGGCAGGTGAAATTGATCCTAGACCTTTCTAGAGAAATTGCAATCAAAGAACAAATGCTGTACATCCTCCTCACCCTGCTGACATAGGAGCACAACGTATCACCATATGAAGACCATTTAGATATGTAGACCTTAGTCACAATACATTTTCTTCTTAAGAACCATAGAGAAAGCTTAATTTTTGGATTATGGTTAGGATTAGAATTGATATTGCTTGTAATTCCCCTCTTTATATAAAGAGGGGTTAGAGTCTTCTCTTTTTATCGATTCTCATTCTAATAAAAATCTAATTCTACAATTCTTCAGCATTATTATTATTATTATTCTTTAGGATGTTGTGTTTTTGAATGATTACCACTTTTTTGTATGAGGGCAAATAATTAATGTTGACATTGTAATACCTATAATCTTATTTTATATGATAGTATATCAATTTTTGGAATGTTTCGTCCCCCCTTATTCTAGATTGACGTGTTCCAATGATTATTTTATTCTTGTTTTGGACAAAAAAGAAATTGTGTAAATCAATCAACAATGATTTGCAATCACTAAACCCTTTTACTACAAATTTGTAATATATTATTTGTAAGTAAAACTTTGTCAGTTTGTAATAATGTAGAGTTATTATGCAAAAATGATCAGTAGTTTGGCTCTGTCAATGCTAAGATTTATTGTCAAATTTGAAAATCAGGACCTACATAATATTTTGATTAGCCATTTATGTTTACATTCTACGATTAAGAAGATCCGACCTAGCCTTGACACACTTCATTCTTTGCCTTACAGGTGACTTACTTTTGTTACAATATTTGATTTCATGCTTTACAAAATATTCAATTCAACTTTACATGTTACCTATAAATATCTTACAAGTAATATCAAAGCATTTACATACTATGAAGATATTGTTACTATTCTATTCAAGTTTAAGCTTGTTTTCATTGCCAGATCATTATTTGACGATGTCCCCTTTAATGTGATTTGTTCATTTTCTTTTTCCCCTTTTTTTACAAGCACGATTATGGTATTTGCATATATGGATTATTCTTTTACAAAACTCTCTTTCAAAGTTACACGGTAAGCTGCTGTTTACGTGCTTGGATATTCTCCTATTTGGACAGCAATATCTATGTTTTTGCTCCATGTTTTGCAACCGAATAGCAGTTTCTGATTATTTTTGTTGATTGCCTTATCCTTATTTGTTTCTTTTTTAAGGTACTTAAAGAGTATTTTTTTGAATGATGGATATCCGGTCCTGGTGGAAGGCTCCTATTTTTTAGGGAGGAGATTTGATTGAGGTTGTTTTACAAATGTTATGTTGATGGTTTTGCAAAACCACAGAAGATATTGGTGGTTTTTGTAGGAGCATTTTTATTACAATCGAACAATGGATATTTCTTGGCCTAATTTTCTTAGTTGAGCCTTTATGCTCGTTGGATGGGCCTCGTTTATATATACATCTTGTTTTAAGGGATATTTATACTTCCTTTACGAAAAGATTCTCATAATAGCATACAAGCAAAAATCATATGGATAATTATATACAAAAATTAAAAGGATACATTTGTATCTTTGAAAAAAAGATCCTCTAAAATGTATGATAAATATTTAAGAGATCGCTACTGACATTCAACGTATAAAGGCAACATTCAAAAGATTATCTAATGTGCGAAGAATTAAATGTGCCCATATTATGGTTGCCAATTCTCAAAGTGGAAAGCTGCCGATTTTACTTACATTCGTTTATACTTACATTCGTTTCTTAAATGTCATTGAAAATAAGATGCCCAATCTTTATTTCACCCTTAAATTATCTTATGTTTTATCTTCATTCTTGTAATATTCATTCTTATTAAAAGCAAGAGAACAAAGCAATGAGTTCTTTTGAATAAAAAGGCAATAGGAAAAAGAAAATACAAACAATAAGTTTTTTTTTTTGAATTAAATGTCAAATTGTCATCAGCAGAGGTCGATCCTGCACCACTAGAGCCCACTGCCTATGTGACCACCGCTCACTACTCGGATGCTACTCAGGGAAAAAAAGGAATTTGGTAATGGCATTTGTGCAAAAATTACATGTGTGAATTTTTGCTACAGGCACTGCAACAGTGCCTACTGAATGGGATTTCATTAGTAATATAAATTGCTACGAAAATTAAGAATATAAGTTAGTAAATGTTAATATTTGACTTCAAATCACATATTGCTTACTTTAATACTCAACTTCAAACTATAGGTCTATTCTGAACTTTGAAAGCATTTACCATTTGTCACTAACATCTTAGAGACCAAGATATTTCTCTGCATTTAGAAGCCTGATAAATTACACCGTGATTGTCTACCAAATAGTTGCCATGAGCGTTCACTTTGTCAATCGAGATGTTTATCATGATAGGTACTCCAATAGGACGTTTTAAGCAACAATCTTACTGCAACGAACATACAATTCTCTGTTTCAACTCATCCTTGTACCTATAAGCTTTAGTATTTAGAATTGAAAATGGAATTTGGCTGGCATTATAGTTATAGAACTGTGATACTGAGATGCAGGGAAGTCATGAACGAGTCCATACCTTCAGTTTTCATTTGGAGCTATTTTTAGTTTTTATCAACTGAGGGAATGCCCCTCTCAAAAATCAACCAAGGGAAGATGCTTTTGCTGCTAAGTGGTTAGATCTGAAAATATATTTTAAAAAATAGCAAAAACTAACAATACCAAATAAAATATTTAGTGAATAATGGGCATAAGAGAATTTATAAAGCTTTTTTTTTAACTTAGCGACTTTGTTTTGCATTCATAATTCTTCTACAAAAAATTAGTTCGTGATCAGGCACTATCTTAGTCTCTACTGCCTTTGTTTCTGATGTGAGGGAAAATACGTGCATCATGCATGTCTGTGCTTACATTCCCACATATATACATATAGTTATTAATCCAGACATGAAAGATAAATATGTCATCTTTATATTTTGATGATGAGCCAAATTCCCTTATTTAGCAACATGCTTTATGCTTGCAAATACATGCGGTTTAAGGAATTGTTCCCATATTTCATGTTCCTTCCATTTGACTTTTACTTCAACCAAATTTTAACAAAATATGTAATCTGCAAACAATCAGAATCTTTATATTTGTAGTATTTCTGCACTTAAAAGAAGTCAGACTATATTGCAGGATATTTCATAATTCTGTTATTTTATGGTTGCATTATTATTGCAGGACATCCTTGACTTGGCCGCGTATGCTTCAGTACCAGTTGTAAATGGTCTTACAGACTATAACCACCCATGCCAGATCATGGCTGATGCAGTCACCATGATTGAACATATCGGCAAATTTGAGGGGACCAAGGTCATGCATATTGTATTATCATCTGCCATAATGTTTTATGGAAATCCTTAACATTTATGAACTCCTACGTTGCAGACGGTGCTCCAGTCCTTAACTTTATATTCTTGTCAAATCAGGTTGTTTATGTCGGAGATGGTAACAATATTGTCCACTCGTGGCTTCTGATGGCTTCTGTGATACCATTTCATTTTGTATGTGCGTGTCCAAAAGGCTTTGAGCCTGATGAAAAGACTGTGACGAAGGCAATGAGTGCTGGAATTAGCAAGATTGAAATAACAAATGATCCAAAGGAAGCTGTTAAAGGAGCGGACGTTGTGTACACAGATGTGTGGGCTAGCATGGGCCAGAAAGAAGAGGCGGATTATAGAAAGCAAAAGTTCCAAGGTTTTCAGGTATGCCAGGTGCCTTCTGTTTGTGTAACTGATTGCTATGGCTCAACTATCTTTTACTGCTTGTATCTACTTCTATTTTTATTTCGTTTGTTGCCCCGTTTGTTAATATTCCTACCATTTGTTGCATATCCATATGCAACTAAGGCTGACATTGTTTATTCCAGTGGATAAAAAAATATCCAGAGTGTATCTTGCAAACCCGGATGATACAGGAAATACAGAATGTTTCTAAGTGATCCGACCCACTTTCCGCTGATAAGTGCATTAGAAACATGCCTTGTGTTAAAGACCCTGTTTCCGCATCACGATTAGACTCTAGCTCTGGATTATGAGTGGTGCATTGCAGTTGGATTTGCTATAGATTTCATAGCTATTATGAAGCTGACTGCGATTATTGTTATATATCACCTCAAGATGCTTCTTTAATTTTCTGAAAATGCATGATTGACTAAATGTGTGATGCATAGGTGGATGAGGCATTGATGGAGATGGCTGGACCAAAGGCATATCTTATGCACTGCTTGCCTGCAGAAAGAGGAGTGGAGGTTACAGACGGGGCAATCGAAGCTCCCAACTCTATAGTCTTCCCTGAGGCTGAAAACAGGATGCATGCCCAGAATGCAATCATGTTGCACGTTTTTGGTTACTGAGGTTCCGATTATTGTGCAGTGTGTAATTCTGAATCAGTGGGCTTATGAGGGTTTTTTTGTATCTCTGTTAGTTGCAACTTTGAGAATAACGCTTTCAAGGTGTCAAACTATGCTAGGTATAGGAAGGTGGACTTCCAGTTAGGACTTGACAGCATGCTCGCTCGAGAGGATGGTTGATTGGGGAAACTGCAGCCTAGCTGGCTTAATGATGTGTTTTGCTATGATTTGTGCAAAATAGTGCAAATCATGTGCAGAGAGTCTTGTCTGTAATGCTTCTTGGAAAGGTTTTTAATGGGTGGGGGGTGCTTTGGTTCTCATCCCATGCACACTCCAGGTGAATCTTTGGTAAGATAACATGGACGAAGGCAAAAGCCATCTCTGTGCAGACAGCTGAAGTTTGTTCCTGTCCTCTCTCGCTTTCGTTATTGCATGCTAAAGTTGGTTGCAATGCTGAGTTCTTTAGATTTGTTCTTCTTAGCATGAATGCTAAAGGGTGTTACTTCCCGATAAAAACAGGCTTCTGTTCAGTGTACATCTTTGCCCAGCTGCTAGTGCAGGGCCTTTTCGGGATGCATTAGGTTGCAGGATGCAAGATAAGTAGTGATTTATATGTTGAGAATTGTTGGGAATTATCCTTTTCGTTGACTTTTAGGTGTGTAATCAATCCATAGAGGATAAGAGGGTAATATAATATGCTATAGCCCATTTGGTTGTGTTGGGTGCGCTCTCTGATGTGTGTGTTTGGCTCAGAAAAAAAATAAAAGAGGTAATAACATATAGCTTCCCGTGGTTTATCCTTCGTACGAAAAGAGTCACGGTAAATGTAGGCAAGGAATTCTGCCCACAGGAGAGGAGAGGTGGGGGTGGAGGGAACCAAAGGATGGAGCAGATGACGAACCGTTCGAGGGGAAGACTTGGGAAAGGGTTATCTCTGTCATTATGATTACAAAATATCAACCATGATTGGTAGAAAAATTATACACGGGGTCTTTGGTTGTAAAATTGGAACCTTGAGGCTTCGCTTGATACAGGTTTGAAGTTTAGAATTGAGTGAAGTTTGTGAAGTTTTAAGGAGGAATAAGTGGGTGGATAAGAAGAGGATTAGTAGATGTAAATGTGACAATTGACTGAATATGGTAGTAGGAGTATATGTTTTTATTTGTATTGGGTTTGGGTAAGTGGATGGAAATTTGTAGGTTAGTTAAGAGTTGTGATTGGTGCGATAATTTGATGTAAAAGAGTCCTAAAAGAAGCATAAATAATATGTTTTTGTGCAATGGAACTATGGTGAATTAGACTCAAAAGAAGCAAAAATCTATGGAGGGCTTAACCAGCAACCTTCATCGCATGACATTGGCCGGGCATGTAAAGCATAATAGATAAAAACGTGAGAGGTACGATAGAGGAGTTATTTGCTCTCATTTACGGTAGCTTTCACTCTGTTGAATTCTCTTCGCTTCTTTCTTGAGAATAGCAAATAGAGAGGAAGTCGGAGGAAAGAATGTTGAAGAAGAGATGATTTAGAGTTTGAGGAACGAGGAGAATGCTTAATGGCTTATGGAGCTATTTGGAATAAGGAATTGACACTCAAATTTCTTGTTTGGGGTCTCAAATTTTAGAATTTTTTTATTTCAAATTTTAGTGCTTAATTTTAGAACAAAATAATTCACCTTACAGGTGGAATTATTTTACCTCTCTCTCAAATAATTTACAGTAAGATGTTTAATTCCTTGAAATAAAAGAATCCAATTCTTCTCTTAATTTCAATTTTTTTTTAATTCCTTTGCTCTTTTATTGTTAGAGTTCGGGGTAAAAAGAAACCTACAAGACCTTTCCCTACTCATGTAAGGCAGAGACGGTGGGAGGATATCAAGAATAAAGGTACGGAACAGGGGAGACCAAAGATCTAGATTTGAAGCTATAAGGATCAAAGTAGGGCAGTATTCCCTTCTTGATCCCTCCTTGGTAACATCAAGGAGGAGAAGGGTATGAAAACGTGAAAATCATTTACCATATTGCAAGTACGTGGACCTGCTTGTGTGGTATGATCAGATAGACCCTCAGGCTGTGTTTGCTTTGAGATTAAGAGGTGGAATATAAAATAGTAGGTGCAATGCGATAGAAATAACATGGGTTTAAGGAATTTTCTCTTCTCACATATATTTTTTCTTCTTATCGTATCAAAATCTATTAATATTCTCTTTTTTCACATATAACTCAAAAAATACTATATAATAATTACATTCAATCACATCAAAACCTAGTAACTCTATCTCCTCTCTCACAAAACCAACATACTAATCATTAACAATTCCACAAATTATTACAATCCTACAAACCAAACATCTTCTATACTTATTCTACTCTTATTATTCCAGTATAATACTATCCTCCAACTAAACGTAACCTTAAACTATTGCAATGCATGTTACAATGAGTTGAGAGGATTAAAAACCTAAGGGTTACTTTATAGTAGGAGATAGTTAATACAGGTTAACTTCTTTGTAACAGGGGATAATTTCTATTTTTGTTTACTTAAGAACAAAGGTTAACCGCCGTTTGTATTTATTGAACAAAGATTAGGAAAGGAGGTTATTTTGTGATATGACGGAAAGTGTGAATAAATTTGAGGGGATAAGTTAGGAGAAAAATTAACTCCCCAACAAATCCATGTTAGCTTCTCCCGAGATAAGGATGCCATAAGGGATTATATTATCTCATGAAGTAAAGGGAAGTTATCCCTTAAAAAGAGGAGATAACCCCATCAATAAACTAACCATAAATTTTGATGAATGCAATGCAACTGAGAACCTCTAAATTGATCAATAATTTCTATAAATGATCTTTCTCATTTTGGTGCCTAAGAGTGGCTATGTATCTGAAAGGGCTAAAAGATAGGAGTTCTCATGAGACTTCATTGGGGATGAGATGAATCTAGATTAGATGTCTAAGATACGATGTGGGACAAATTTAACATTAAATTGGTAATGGAAAGTGAAAATCAAACTTTGAAGATCGTCATAATATAAGTAAGATGTAATGTTAAGTAAGATATCTAATTATGTTAAAATCATTTGACATTACATAGCAAATTTGTTTACATTTGCCATAGCTTTTCAATCATATAACAATACTTAGAACTTAGTTGAAGAAATTGGGGAGGAATTGATAATTTCTCACACATCAATCATTTAAATAACGTATGGATGAAGATTCAAATTCAAGATTTCTTTTGTCAAAATCAAGAGTGAAATGACCCTTCCTAAGGATCATTCGAAAATTTTCCGGAATGGTAGCGGTGTTAGTGCGATTTTAAACTCCCCTTGGTTTTAGTTGTGAGCTCTTCGAGGAAAAATGAGATCTTGCAGGGTCAACCTCGTAATTTTCTCACCCCTCCACCCTCAACCCACACGTACACACACACACACAAAACCCTAAACCCTTTCCTTTATTAAACCCCATACCCACATCTCCAATGCCACCACCTCCAACCCCCTTGCAGCCAACACCATTTCCCATTCTCCACTCTCGCCACCTCCACTCCTCCACCCACCTTGCAGTCGGCCATCCCCTTTTCCCCCACCCCCTTGCCATCGTGTGTGGAGGAGAAGGAGAGGAGAGGAATGATAGGAGAACAGAGGAGAGAGGAGAGCAAGCGAAGGAGAGGAGGGGAGCAGGAGGTGCGTGGAGAAGGAGAAGAGGGGAGCTGGAGGCACGCACGGAGGGAGGGGCAGAGCATGCGAGGGGAGGAGCCGGAGGAGCTCAAGAGAGAGAAGAGACCGCCCATGAGGACCAGCTGCGCGAGGAGGTCGACGCTGCTGTAGTTGCAGTAGTTCGAGCTCGTGAGGAGCTTCGCGAAGCGTCTTGCGAAGTCATTTTTCAGCATTATCAAACGTTTGCAACCTCTGTCAAACGTCTGGAGGGGTTGTCAGACGTCCAGAGAGAACTCTGGACGTCTAATAGCGCATAGAGTGCTGAGGTACGAACCGTGCATGAGCCTACATGCATGTACGATAGTAATTAGGTGTCGCTTTTTCACAGCGCATGCATGCGCAGGTGCGAGTGCATTGGAAAGGCGCGTGGAGCGACCTTCAAGGCACTTTAGGACGTCTGGAGGCCGTGTCAGATGTCCAACTGTCCTCCTAGACGACCGGGAGTAGTGTCAGACATCTGGAGACCTCCTCAAACGGCTGTGCGGGGTAACAGATGATAGGTACATGCACAAGAGAGCAAGGTGAGCTACTGCGTTCGTTTGAGACGTCTGGAACTCGCTTTAGACGTCTAATTTTAGTCAGAATGCGTGTTTTTGGGCTGGTTCAGGGCCCAAACGTAGTCGATTTTTCGTAAATAAAGTATCGTTAGTTTCTTTTCGGAATTCTCTACGTGTTAGTATCATACCTTTGCTATTTTGAGCTCGTTTGACATGTTGGCCGATGATATAGGTCTCTAGTCCGTAGTGTACACGGGACTCGCGGAGACATCGGGATCTACCGTACGAGCTCCCATTCCACCCATATACCCAGGTAGAGTGGTCCCCTCTAATACTGTGATTTAAATGATTAAAGTGCATGCTGTATTACAAATATTTGATTGAACACTAGGATATGAAATGAACCTTAGGGCTGAGGAGGATGAATGCACATTACTTGAACCACGTTGTTATATCCTGAAATGCATGTTAAATTCTTTACTGCTAGCAACTGAATAGTTAGTCGATGTGATGATTGCTTAATTTGTTAAATCACGAGCTGCCTGTTATACAATTAAAAACAGGAATGTGAATGGAGATATGTGTCGTATCATGAAATAAGATGAATGCTGATGCACAAACCCTACGGGGAGCTAGAAAAGAAATCAAAATACTGTGTTATGGAAATCTGATGTGTTGGAACATGTTGCCTACAGGCTAGTTGGTTATATGGATTTGATTACGGAAAGTGAGCTGCCCTTGTGTACACGATATCGATGAGAGCTACTATCACTTTAGTGTAAGGGGGAGCTAGCCGCCCCTTGGGTTGGGACCCGGGGTAAGGATTGGCCACCCTACACCGACTTCCGTTAGGCCCACTAGGTAAATCGGGATAGCTGGGCGAGGATACGCAGACTGTTGAGGGGTGTGCCCATATTCTATTCTGTGTTGTACGTTTGGGCGTACCCGCTAGCGGAAACGACTGACTGCGTGTCAGTGCGGGGTAGCTACTCCTGCACTTATCGCGCATGCCGTAGTGACCGCTACATCGCAACCATGACCCTGAGGTGGTAGACAGTGTGTAGGACTACCACGGGGTACTCTCCCAGCCAGGAGAGTATCACGTGTACATCCTACATCGCGGGAAAACGGCATCAAGATTGTTTCCTTAGGGAACAAGTGAATTAAGAAATGTTGTGGACCCTTACTACAAACCAAATTAGAAGCACATAGATGATTTAAATGGAAACAGATATTAATACATAACTGGAAATTGTATAATTAGTTAGCTACTTGATCCTTTATGTTTAATTACATAAAAATAACATATACAACACTCTACTCAGTGTTAGCTAACCACACACACACACATATATATATAACCATGTTCAAGTCAGAGAGTTGGGTAGTCAGCGCCATCGACTACAGGAGACGCTGGGCCCGGTCGAGCCCAGTCGTAGTTCTTTCTCTTTTTCTGTTGCAGAGTCTTTTTGTTAGTAGTGAATACCTTTAGCATGTAATACATGTTTCTGTTATATTTCTCTCTACTCTAGTTGTGATAGCTATGTCAGTAATCGTATTCTTCCGCTTGTAACATGTAATATTTTTGGGATTTTTGTTCTATTTTACATTATCGTCAATTATCTATTTTCTGTTTAATTACATTGCATATGTAGTTGTGGAATGATTTTGTACATTTAGTTATTTCTCGTTGAACGACTAGATATTTGATTTAATTGAGACCAGCCATTCTCAGATTCCGTAGAAAACTAGAATCAGATCATAACAAAGAATCCCTCCTATTCGATTATTGCAACAAGCCCTTTTCTAATTAATTATAACAATAGCTTGATGTGCTTTATTGTCATTGACAATATGATCCTCTCACGAAGGCATGACTTGGACATGCTTAGCCACCCCCTCGATGTGCTCTATCGTTGTTGATCACATGCTTTGCTCAGCACTATCTTAATGTGCTTTGCCACCTCCTTTTAAGTCAAAACAATTAAGTGACAAGACCTTCACTGACTAATAGGTCTTTCGTCGCAGCAACCATGTGACATCTTATATAACGACGGATATGCTTTTTCTCGTCAAGGTCTCTTATTAACATTGTCAAAATGTATTATCCCTTCATTGAGAATGCGATAATCGTGACTATGAGATTAAATTATTCAAACACGATAATTAGTTTTTAAAAAAATAAATTTAGAGTCAAGGAAGATGCATTGCTTCGACAAAATATAGTTTAAAATGAGGAAAGACGCGGTAATTATTCAAAGATGTATTTATATTTTAATCGAACTCCAAGAAAAAAAGTGCACTCTTCCCTCCCTTTATTTCTTAATCAACAATGTCATGCGCGAATATTATACTTAAGAGATTATGGACTCGATATAATTTTTTTCCAAATCGATAGAGGGAGCTTTTTTGAAATTCAAATTTCAAATTGACCAGTTGCATTTCCAATAACCAATTATGCGTGCCATCCCAAGCTCATGAAAGTTGACCACACCCTGTTAAAAGGACAAATTAAATAGGGATTGAGGCAAACTCTCTATCCGCTTCCTGTGCTGCTACGGGTGAAGAGGAGGTGTGGTCGGATTGCATTTGCTGGATAAGTATTAAAAACCATTTCCTTTCAAATTAAGCATGCAATGAAACGATTTCCTGAAAGTTTCGTCGGTAGCAATAAAAAATAATAAAAAGTCTAATATCGTTGAGATTAGTTAACGTGGAATAAGTGAGGAGGGATATATATTTATGCGGTGAAATAATTAGTGAGATAAAGTGAAAGGGTAAAATGATTATTGTAACGATGTTATTTTAGTGGATATTTATCTAATAGTACAGGTTGAAATAAAAAATATTGGTAAATATTTATTTAATATTAAAAATAAAAATAGATGATGATAATAGATATTTATTTAATATTAAAAATAAATATAAATTTTATCGTGATACATAGAAAATTATGAGAAAGGGGATAATCCTTTACCGTTCGCACCTCCAAATAGAGCTTTAAAGTTCGTAAATGTAAAGATCCGTCCCAATTTTAACTTTCTAAGACGTTTAGAGTCTCAGTTAAACGTCTGTCCAAACGTCTGGATCATTTCCCAGACGTTTGAAAATGAAATTTCTATACACGTACTACATCCTGCGCGCACGACGCGCAGGACCTTCTCCTCTCTCTCCTTTTTCCTCCTTTCCCCCGAACCCTAAGCCCCCACTGCACCTATTTAAACCCCTTCCCTCCTCTCCTCTCCACTCCACACACCACCACCCCCACCTTCAAAGCCGCGAGAGGAGGTGAGCGAGGGAGAGCGAGAGGGCGAGAAGGAGGAGAGTGCAGGAGGAGGACGAGGAGGCCGAGGTCGGAGAGCTCTGGTGGAACCTCGACGGAGCTCGCAAGGCCACCGCGGGTGCATGTTGGAGGAGGAGTGTAACGACCCGATTCCCGAGTCCTTACGAGACACGAGGATCGGATCGACTCGACTAATCCTAAGATCTAGTCGTCCAACGAGAAAGTAACCAAAAGAGCAGTAAAATAAACCACATTTAGCATGAATATAACTAGCAGTAACAAAATACAACAGTAAGAAAAGGAACTACTACAATATATACCACCACAACAGTAGAACAACAATTATAACATAACATGAAACTACAAGTAAAGAAAAGTACAGAGAGTAACAAGAACTACTCACTACAGTGGAACAAAAAGGGGTACAAAAAGAACTGCGGTAACTCTACTGGACCCTACTCGACCCAGCATCCTCTGTAGCCGCTGACCCTTGCTGCTCAACACCTGGTCCTGAAAAGTAACGAGTGTAACACGTCAACGAAACGCTGAGTAGAGTGGTAACTAAAACTAAAGAGGCAGTAGAGTGTACAGTAGCTGTTATATTTTGTTACTTTCTTTATTTAAGTCTTTCTATTATTTCACGATTTATTTATTTCTTAGATCCTTCACTTGATCTCGAATGTTCCTCGTAGGAACGATCTTGATTGCAGTCTTTTCCGAAAAGTAGAAATAGCACGTGGTGTTCTCCTGGCCGGGAGAGTCCCCCGTGGTGGTCCTACCCTCAGTCAACCACCCCAAGGTCGCTGACAAACGTAACGGTGACTACGGCACGCGCGATAAACGCACGGGTAGCTACTCCGCACTGGCACGCGGTCAGTCGTTTCCGTTAATAGGTGCGCCCAAGCACAGCACAGAACCAGTATAGGGCAGAGCCCTCTCAGTAATAGGGGTCCAGCCCCTCCACAGTAACCAAACAGGGGTCTTGCCCCTCCACAGTCCGCGCACCCTCGCCTGACTACCCTGGTTTGTCCAGTGGGCCTAACAAGTCGGTGTAGGTGAGCTAGCAGCACCCTGAGGCCCGTGGGGTAGCTAGTACTCGCTCTACACTAGTAACTCTCCTCGGTACTGTGTACACGAGGGCCAAAAGTAGGTACAAAGTGGCCAGACCTAACCCCGGGTCCCTGGGGCGGCTGGCTCCGCTCTGCACTAAACAGGTAACAGGTGCTTCCCCTGGCACTACGTACCCAAGGGACAACACACTTCCTCGTCTTTCTTTCTCAATTCCATTCCATTCTCTTTCCAGGAGTTCTACTCCTAATTCCCCGTAGGGTTCCAGCTCTCTTACTCAGCACATTTAGGTTTCACCGTTCTAGTTTCACGTTCATACAACCCATATTCTCAATCATGTTTATTTATTCATAACAGGCAACTGTTAAATCAATTTACAGGCAGCTATTATTTCCTTTCCACTTTTCCAAGACTGCAATATCTATATACATATTACTAGTTTTCCAGTCCTAGGATTTATGCCTTACCCTAGGATCTATCATTCAATCTAGTTTCTCATTCCTAGGATTCATGCAATACCCTAGGATCTATCATTCAATCTGGTTTCTCATTCCTAGGATTCATGCAATGCCCTAGTTTCTATTAATTGTCCCATAATTGTAACAAATTATGCTAATAATTTTGAAAGCCACTCTACCAGCTACAACGGCAGTACTGGGGGCGTGGTCGGAAATCCCGCCAGCCTTCGCAACCCCCGAGACTGCAATGGAACGGGATCCTAACACAAGGATCAAACACAAGGAGTTTCTCAGAACAGTATATAATTACTGTAAACGGGTAGAGGATTTTATTCTGGGAAGAACGCAACTCGAAACGCGGAAAACGAACTCCGAACGGGCCCTAAATGGGTCGAAAACGACGAAACAGTCCAAAATCAGACGTCTGGAACCTATTCCAGACGTCTTAAAAGGTGGTTCAGATGATACCTTCGCTCTGTGTAGTCCCTCAGACATCCAGAAGCCTGCGGGGGCATCTGGCCAAATTCCCAGACGTCCGATGGTCAACCCGGACGTCTGGAAGTCCTCTCCGTCGTCTGGCACTGTGGCCAGACGTCCGATTCGCGTTGGATGGCGAGTCTCGCGCCCTCTCGAGCAGAACCTGCACGCACCCATACCTGTTCTCAGTACGACGGGTCGCAGACGAAGGCGCGGCGGACTGCTGCATGGTCGTACGCGTGAAAAAAGGAAGAAGACGAAATATCTTACCTATCAGAAGTCTGGACAATCCTCCAGACGTCTTCACCGTCGTTTGGTCGTAAGCCCAGACGTCTGATTCTGGAAAAATTTCCAGAATCAGAGCTCCTCTCGCTCTTCGCCCGCGACGCACTGCTGCGCCGCGCCCCGTCCGCCTGCTGCTCAAGCTGCAACAGCCCCTTCGCGACACTCCACGCCCGCTGCTCCCTCGCCGGCCGGCTCTAGCTGCCCCGGCAAGCTCGAGCCCTCACAGTCGAGCGTCTCCTCCCTCGCGCAACACCTCCTCCCGCACACTCGCCGTGGCCGCTGCTGCCGCCGTTCGCTCGCTCTCGCATCGGCTGGGAGAAGAAGAAGAGGGACACGAAGGGGATGAGGGCGAGGGTGTTTTAAGGCCGCGCGGGGAGAGAGAGACAGAGAGCACTGCGCCCTGCAGGAGGAGAGAGGGAAAAAGAGGAAAGAAGGTGGCAGTTGCAGGTCTGCGCGCGCATGCGTGTAGACGCAACCCCGTACGCCGTAGAAATTGAATCCCAGACATCTGGAAGGGGTTCCAGACGTCTTGTCAGACGTTTGGGCCACCTCCTAGACGTCTTAAAAATCATCTTGAAGCTGCGTTCGTTACAAGGAGAGATCCCAGGGAGGCTGCCTCGACTATCTGCAGTGGCTGGAGCTACGGCGGAAAAAGGAGGGCGGCGGAGAGCACTGGGAGTGGGTTCTGGTACTTGAAATTTTCCAGTATCAGACGTCTGGAGTGGAGTCCAGACGGCTGGCGGAACATCTGGACATTTGAAGTTAAGACCAAATGTCTGAAAGCTCATTTATCGCGAAGGTACATTCTTTTCACGATTACGGCCATGCAGGCCTCACCGCAGAAGTGGTTGTCGAACCTGATTTGGTGGTTGCGACTGTCGTACACAGGAGCAGCCATGGGAAGGAGCACGTAACACTCTCCCACGCACTTTCGGATGTTTGATCAGATCACCAGACGTCCCGAGGTGCTTCCAGACGACCAGAGGTGTGGTCCGACGTCTGGAACTGCCTTCAGACTATCGCAAAGGAGGCTTGGACATCTGAGGAAAACCCAAGGACTTGAGGTAAGGTTCTTGTATCTTTTAAGATGTCTGGACTTATGTAACGAGCGCGTGCCCCAGACGTCTTTTAAGACGTCTGGGAGGTGTGCCAGACGTCTGACCAGACGTCTGGAAACGATCCCAGACGTCTGAAAATCAGTTATTCTGGCACGAGTCTTCGTCTGCGCGCCTCAGCGCGCAGGCCCGCGAATATCCAATTTTCTCTGCGACTGCAGACGCTCTGCCGCGTCTCTCCCTCCTCCTCGCGTGGCCTTAAAAGGGCACGCCTCCCCTCCCGTCTCCTCCTTCTTCTCCTTCAGCCAGTGAGCGTGAGCGTGAGCGGAGCGCGAGGGCGGCAGCGGCGGCCGCAGTGAGCGCGGAGGAGGCGCGGCGTGCGAGAGCGGAGCTCTACCGTGAGGGCGAGCTCGCCGGAGCGGCTTGGCCGGCCGGCGGAGGGAGCAGGGGGCGCAGAGCGACGCGGAGAGGGACCTGCTGCGGTTTGAGCAGCAGACGCGCGAGGTACGACGCGGGCGGCGTCGCGAGCGGAGGACGGGTCGCGCCCTGATTCTGGAAAAATTTTCAGAATCAGACGTCTGGGTTGATAGCCAGACGGCGAGGGAGACGTCTGGAAGCTCATACAGACGTCTGAAAGGTGAGTATTCCACCTTCTTCTTCCTTCCTGTCGACTAACCGTACTGAGGGATGCAGTTGGCTGTGTGCAGGTTCGCTGATTCGCCATCCTTTGCGAATCAGACGTCTGGAAGTTGTACCAGACGGCGGGAGTGACATCCAGACGTCCGGGGTGACCATCGAATGTCTGGGAGATAGGACAGATGTCCCCGCAGACTTCTGGACGTCTGGGAAACCACGCTGAACAGGTAATTCTCTGATCCACTGTTTAAGACGTCTGGAAGAAGTTCCAGACGTCTGATTTTGCACAGTATCGTCTTTTTCGACCCGTTTAGGGCCCGTTCGGGCCCCGTTTTCCGCGATTTGAGTTGCGCTCTTTTCAGAATTAATTCCTCTACCCGTCTACAGTAGCTATACACTGTTTTGAGACACTCCTTGTGTTTAATCCTTGTGATAGGACCTCGTTCAGTTGCAGTCTTGAGAGTCGCGGAGGCACACGGGATTCCCGATCACGCCCCCATTACTCCCGTTGTACCTGGTAGAGTGGCTTAAGTTTATTATTAAAATCTGTTAAAGTATGGAACCATAACTAGAATCTAGGACATTGCATGAATCCTAGGAATGAGAAATGTATGGAATGATAGCTCCTAGGTGATGCATGAATCCTAGGGCTGGAAAACTAGTTGTATGCTAGATCCTAGGATGTGGCATGAACCCTAGGATGGAAAAGACTAGTGGAATGTATAATACTGCAATCTTGGAAAAATGGAAAGGAATATAAAGCTGCCTGTAAATTGAATTAACAGTTGCCTGTTATGAATAAAGAAACATGATTGAGATCCTGGATTGTGAGAACGTGAAACTGGAAAGTGAAACGTATGATGTTCTGAGATAAAGAGCTAGAACCCTACGGGGAATTAGGAGTGGAACTCCTGGAAAGAAAAAGGAATGGAACTGTGATGTAGTTGTACTGTCTCTTGGGTACGCAGTACCAAGGGAAGTACCTGTACCTGTTTAGTGCAGAGTGGGGCCAGCCACCCCAGGGACCCGGGGTTAGGATTGGCCGCTCTGTATCGACTTGTTGGCCCTCGTGTACGTAGTACCGAGGAGAGCTACTAGTGTTAGGAGAGTACTAGCTACCCTACGGGCCCCGTGGTTCTGCTAGCCTCCTTCACCGACTTGTTAGGCCCACTAGGGCAAACCAGGGTAGTCAGGTGAGGGTGCGTGGACTGTGGAGGGGCAAGGCCCCGGTTTGGTTACTGTGGAGGGGTTGGTCCCCTGATACTGAGAGGGCTCTGCCCTGGTTCCGTGCTGTGCTTTGGGCGCACCCGTTAACGGAAACGATTGACCGCGTGCCAGTGCGGGCTAGCTACCTGTGCGTTTATCGCGCGTGCCGTAGTCACCGTTACGTCTGTCAGTGACCTTGGGGTGGTTGACTGAGGGTAGGATCACCACGGGGGACTCTCCCGGCCAAGAGAGCACCACGTGCTACTTCTACTTTTGGAAAAGGCTGCAATCAATATCGTTCCCACGAGGACATTCGAGATCAATTAAAGGATCTGAGAAATAAATAAAATAGTGAGAAAATTGAAAGTTGTGAATAAAGGAAGTAATAGAACATAACCGCTACTGTACACTCTACTGTTGTCTTTAGTTAGTTTGCCACTCTACTCAGCGTTTTGCTGACGTGTTACACTTGTTACCTTTTTCAGGACCAGGTGTTGAGCAGCCAGGGTCGGCGGCTGCAGAGGACGCTGGGCCGAGTAGGGTCCAGTAGAGTTTACCACAGTCTTTTGTACCTCTTTTGTTTCTGTTCTAGTGTGTAGTTTTTTTTGTTTCCGCTGTACTTTCTTTACCTGCAGTTCTTGTTATATGATAAATGTTGTTCTACTGTTGTGGTGGTATCTACTGTATAGTTTCTTTCCTTACTGCTGTACTTCCTTACTGTTAGTTATATTCATGCTAAATGTGGTTTATTTTACTGCTCTTTTGGTTACTTCCTCGTTGGACGACTAGGTCTTGGGATTAGTCGAGTCGGTCCGGTTCTCGTGTCTCGTAGGGACTCGGGAACCGGGTCGTTACAACTTATTCCCAAACGTCTGATTTTGGATAATAGACATGTTTTTGACCCGTTTAGGGTTCGATCGAGATCCAATTTACGCAAATGAAGTACCTGTAGTTTCCTTATGAGTTTCTCTACGTACTAAAGACCTTTGTACATTATTCTGAACCTTCCTTTTGTGATGTATTTCCTGGTATATGGTTTCAGCCTAATGCGTGTTTGGGACTCGCAGAGACACCTAGGTCTGCGGTTCGAGCCCCCAGTACTCCTAAATTGTCTGGTAGAGTGGTTTAATGCTTTTAATAATATTCAGATAAGCATGTGTTGTAGAATTAACTGACTGGAACCATAGGATGTGGCATGAACCCTAAGGTAGAGAAATGAATGCACCGTTTGGTACTTATATGCAAAATTGAGATAAACTACTAGCAATTGCCTGTAAAATAATTGTGGATTGCCTGTTGAGTACAAGCTGCATGTATTTTATAACCAATTGCCTGTGAAATCACCAGTGGCATGTATTGAATTATGGAAACACGAGCTGCCTGCATATAAATGAGAACTGAATTGTGAATGGTGGAATCTGGATCGGAATAAATCTTGAGAATATGAGCATGAACCCTATGGGGAATTAGGAGTAGAACTCCTGTGGTTAGTTGGAAACCTGGAATGTAGACGGAAAGTGTGCTGACCCTTGAGTACGTGGTACCAAGGAGAGCGATTGTCCCCTTTTCGTGTAGAGCGGAGCTAGCCGCCCTTGGGTTGAGACCCGGGGTTAGGATTGGCCACTCTACACCGACTCCTGTTGGCCATCGTGTACATGGTATCGAGGCGAGCTACTAGTGTAGGGAGAGAGCTAGCCACCCCATGGGACCCGGGGTTCAGCTAGCCACCCTACACCAACTTGTTAGGCCCCCTGGGCAAACTGGGGTAATCAGACGAGGGTGCGCGGACTGTAGAGGGGCAAGACCCATGTTTGGTTCTGAGGGGCGAGAACCCTGTTCTGAGAGGGCAAGGCCCTATACTGTTCCGTGCTGTACTTTGGGCGTATCTGTTAGTGGAAACGACTGAATGCGTGTTAGTGCGGAGTAGCTACCCATGCGCTTATCACGCGTGCTGTAGTCACCGTTATGTCTTGACAGTAACCTCGGGGTGGTTGACTAGGTGTAGGACTACCATGGGAGACTCTCTCGGCCAGGAGAGCACCATGTGTACCTTTTACTCTTCGGAAAAGACTGCAATCAAGATCGTTTCCACTTGGAACATGCAAGATTAAGAATATCTAGATGTTTGAGAAAAATGGGTAAACAAGAAATACACATAAAACATAATAAATAGAAAAGAGAATTAAACATGTTGCTTTTACTGTTTTAGATAGTATAGATACTACTCGACTCAGCGTTCGCTGACTCTGTCTTTTTCACAACACTGTTCAGGACCAGAAGTTGAGCAACCTGAGCTTCCAGCTGCGGAGGATGCTGGGCCCAGTCGAGTTCAGCCGTAGTTTTCTGCACTTTCTTGTTGTACCCTTACTGTTATAGTAAGTATCAGACTTTTAGTTACTGTTGTCTCTACTGTTTACTTTCGTTTCCGTTGTTCTGTTGTTGTGGTGGTATGTAATGAAACAATAACTTTACTTTCCTTTACTGCTTGTACATTTTTACTACTTAGTTATATTACATATGTGAATGTGGTTTACTTTCCTTTTTTTTTTATTTCTTGTTGGATGACTATGTCATAGGATTAGTTAAGGCAAGTCGATCTCGGATCCTATAGAAATCTAGAAATCGGATCGTAACAGTAAACATGCTCCTCTGCATATAGGAAAATGGGAATAGATGCAAAGGGTGGGATAGGATACATGGGTTCTAATGGGTTGAATCCTTTATTTCATATGGCACTTACATCTACCATCTCTCCTATTAAATAGGCATATGCATGCTCAGCTATCTAGGTGACATGCAAGATTAATAATCAAATTTAAAATGTAAAGAAATTTCTTTGGTATTGTACACCGTGAAGGAGACACGTGACCATGCATTCTCTTTAAATCATATATTTTTGGTAGATCTTGTACCGCTACTTATCCTCGTTGGATCATATATCAATGATTTTTTTATTTAAATAAATAAATTAATATCATTGATAATATTTTATTATATATTAAATATCACATATAATTTTTAATTTTAAATAAAATATCACCAATAATTTTCGATTATAACTAAAATCATCAACTTTTTATTGATTTTTGATAGGTGATAAGATTTTTTCATGTACATTATAAAAAAAATATACATCATTTTTTAAGTGATAATAACAAATATAATAAGTAACATTTAAATACATCAATATATGTTACTAGTAAATCTCGCTTATAAATTACACTCTCATAAGAAAGGATTTTTGTATTTTAAGACCAAAAAAAAAAAAAACAAACCCTGACGAGAGGGTGGAAGAGAGGGACATTTTGAACATTTGAACTGCCCGGCTTTGGGATCCCCTTTTTAATGCTGGCAGCGTTTCTCTTTATTTTATATTATATTATATGTTTTAAGCTTAGGGTTTCTCTTTTATCAGGGAGCCCTTCTCTCGTCTCGGCAACGGATCCGCAGTCCGGCAGTTCCCCACTGTTGTCACTCTCACCTCCGCCTCCCCTCCCCACGTCGGCCGGCAGCAACGACGCGCCCGTTGAAGGATCCCCCCACCCACCGCCGTCGGATCGCCGATCCCTCCCCGCCGTCCGATCGCGAGGAGGAGGAGGAGGAGGAAGAGACCATCTCCGAAGCACCTTCACCTTCACGAGAAGACTCTCCCATCAGCTCTCCCCCACCTCCTCCCTCCGCAGGTTTGCTCGATGTCCCTCCTCCTCCCATCGAAATACCTTAGACTTTGTTGTTCCCGAACGACGTTGCCTTATTCATCGGATGCCCTCTTGCTTTCCTTGAGGCTTCAATCAAGTCCGCCCGAACTCGTAGTCACCGAGAAATATAAACATATTAAGAGTTAACAAACCCTAATCACCATCCCTCCCTCCCTCAGGCCCAGTCTTGAAGGATTTTATGTGTCTACAAGGGAATGGGAATCCGAGGAAAAAAAATGGACACCGGCATGCAAAGTTTCGACCCAACATCGAAGCCCTAACCCGAAAGCTTAAGGGTACTTTGCTTTGTCCCCCTTTCTTCTATTGCAAAGTGTTTACTATCGATATGCGAAAACGAAGCGGTTTAATGTTAGTTTGGAATGCGATCATCATTCCAATCGACTCCGTGTTCTATGATTATTTGGATCTTAAATCGAAATTTCGACTTTCAATAGATCGGATAATGTAGTCGGATATCATCCAATTTGATTTGCTACGTGACGCATCCCGATCCACGTCCAGACTTTGAGCATTACCTGATCCGAATCTGTATTCAATCCTTTTCATATGCGGTCATGTAAATTGCCATCCAGGCCGTGTCCGTGGTCGATAAGGGATGCGGAAATGCACGTTTACGATTTGTATCTGGTCCATTTTCATTCCTAATTGCTGCCCCTTCTACAGACAATTGCCACATCGCGCACGGTTTGTCACCTCCTGTTAGGCTCCCCCTTGAGACCTTCCAGATGCGGCGAGCACCGCAGGGGCGGATGTGGGTGAGGAGTCTATCGGGGGTCCGTTGTGGGTGATATTCTGATGACCACAGGGCTTTAAGAACGACGGGAAGAAGAAAAGAGAAGAGTTAAAGAGGAGTAAATGTTTGACGTGGTTCGTTAACAAGAAGGTTCATACATGCATTGGGTTAAGTGCACCGATACCCATACGATCTCCACACAATCCTAATCCTACTGATGACAAAGGGTGGGGTGCAGCTACCCCTTTCCTCCTACGTGCATGGTCTGCTTGGGAATGGTCCCTCTTCCCAAGCTTTCATCAAAATGGTCTCCACGCTCCGCTCTTCATTTGATGATGTAGATCGTCTGAAGATCTCTTCATGCTCTTGTGATCTCCTGCCCTACGACTCAAGGACTCTAAACTCAAAAATGACCCTCAGCTAGATATTTAGGTAGATAGATTGGTGGGGTTGCCACCTCAGTGTCCAATGGCCCTCCACCTCAGAGCCACATGGCACTGTAGCTGGGCACGTATCACATCCTCCTTTGCCCGCTGATGGTTGCCTCTATCTCCCTGAAAGAAGCTTGCGCTGCTGTTATAGAGTTTGTCAGTTGGGTGATGGTTATTTCTTCAGTCATCAGAGTTTACTTCTTCGATTGTTGGCGTGGACAGTTAGAATACTTGGCTTTCATCTTTTTGATTTTGGGCTCTGATGGACTATGGAAATTGGGTTTATTGAAATGTGATCTGAAAATTTGGTTTCAAGTTAAACTTGGTCTTTGAGATGTTTGAATGCAATTTAGACCAAGTAGACATTTAAATGAGTCCAATGTGCCGTTTTTGAATTGACAAAATTTCTGGAATATTTTGGTTGACTATGGAATTTGCGTGATAGTCTGTGTTTGAGATTTGAGTCTTCATTAATGAGGCACTGGTGTTCGATGCCTTGTAGAGAGAATGTGGAAGAAATAGAGGAATGTGGGATGCTATTGCTGCCTACTGTTGACCAACTACTCCAATGTTAAATCAAATGAACTAATTGCTTAATCCTAATTGTTAGGTTTAGAGAAGATTCCAAATAGAAATATGGAATAACACAAAGGGAAAACACAATGGAACATATTGGCATTCTTTTTCATTCAACAATGTTACTTATGTCCACCTTTCTATTGGGTTTTTTCAATCAAAAATCCTTTCACTTGTGTTTTCTTATTCGTTGTTCTTCTGCCATTTTTTTTAGATCGTCCACATTTTTATGATATTTGTTGACTTCTGTTTACTTATTGGAAGTGTCTTAATCTTATTGTTGAAAGTTTTCAGAAACAATTATCTGCATGGAGTCAGCAGAGCAGACCTTTCAACACCGTTCATTCTCAATTAAGCTTTGGCCACCCAGCCAAAGTACGCGTCTGATGCTTGTGGAGCGCATGACCAAGAATCTCTCCACTGAATCTATCTTTTCAAGGAAGTACGGCCTCCTTACCAAGGAAGAAGCTGGTGTAGATGCCAAGCAAATTGAGGAAGCAGGCTTTGATATTGCAAATGAGCATTTCTTGAAGGAACCTGATGGAGATGGAAGCTCAGCAGTCCAGCTGTATGCTAAGGAAACTAGCAAGCTGATGCTGGAAGTTATTAAGAGAGGCCCGAAGCCTAAGGAGACTGCCGAACTGAAGGCTTCTGATAAAACTTCTGCACCCAAGGAAACCGTGTTTGATATATCTGGTGGTCGCCGAGCTTTTCTTGATGCAGAGGAAGCTCGTGAACTGCTAAAGCCACTCACTGAAGAGGGAAGTGCCTACAACAAAATTTGCTTTAGCAATAGGAGCTTCGGTCTTGATGCTGCACATGTTGCTGAACCAATCTTGTCTTCTCTGAAACATCAGCTGAAGCATGTGGATATCTCAGATTTTGTTGCTGGAAGGCCGGAAGAAGAAGCTCTTGATGTTATGAGAGTATTCTCATCATCTTTGGAAGGATGTATTTTGAAGACCCTGAATCTTTCAAATAATGCGTTGGGTGAGAAGGGTGTCAGAGCATTTGAATTGCTCCTGAAATCTCAAAATGACTTGGAAGAACTGTATCTGATCAATGATGGCATATCTCCAGAAGCAGCAAATGCAGTATGTGAGCTTGTTCCATCTGAAAAACTCAAGATTCTCCATTTCCACAATAATATGACTGGCGATGAGGGTGCTTTTGCAATATCCGACATCTTGATACGTTCTCCTTTGTTGGAGGATTTTAGGTGCTCATCCACGAGGGTAGACACTGAGGGAGGAATAAAGCTAGCTGAAAGCTTGGGAACTTGCAAGCATCTGAGGAAACTTGACATACGGGATAACATGTTTGGAGTGGATGCTGGAGCAGCTCTTGGGAAATCTATTGTGAACTTTGCGGGACTCACTGAGATTTATCTGAGCTACTTGAATTTGGAGGATGAGGGAACTATTAGTGTTTGTGACGCCTTAAAGGACTCTATTGCTCCTCTTGAAGTCCTCGACATTGCTGGTAATGACATCACCGTCAAGGCAGTGCCAGCACTTGCTGGATGCATCTCTTCCAAGCTGTTGCTCACAAAGTTGGACTTGTCTGAGAATGAACTTATGGACAAGGGAGCAGTCATCATTGGCAAAGCATTGGAGCAGGGGCACGTGCACTTGAAGCAGCTTGACATTAGCACCAACTCTATTCGAAGAGCTGGTGCAAGGCTCTTGGCACGGGCTGTGGTGTGTAACAAGCCAGACTTTTCTCTTCTGAACCTAAATGGCAATGCCATCTCAGATGAAGGGATCGATGAAGTTAAGGGGATTCTGAAAGCTGGAAAGAACTCTGATGGGGTACTTGGGCCTTTGGACGACAATGACGCTGAAGGAGAAGGTGATGAGGGAGAAGATGAGCATGAAGAGGAGGCAGAAGCCAATGAAGGTGAGGAGGAGCTGAAGTCCAAGCTCCAAGACCTCAAAGTTGAACAGTAGCTCTTACCTTGGATGTGTGTGGGGGGTTTTCTTGGTCTTTGTTGTTTGCTTTAATTCTTGTCGTATTCAAGAGTAGTGGTGGGTTTAGTGGTAGGGACGAACGAACATTGGTGATTTGTGAGTCGGGATTGGAAGCAGAAGGGCTCTGCTGAGCTTTTGATTGATGAAGCTTGTCGTTCTGCTTGCAGCTTTTCTGGGCCTACTTAATTATCTCCCCTCCAAGGTGTTCTGAGTCTGAGGTTTTTGCCGATATACAATTCTGCCCTCCCATCTGTAGGAAAGAAATGAAGGGCTTGTTTGGATTGCTAGTAAGTTGTGTTTGGTTGCTTATAAAATTCTCACTAATTGTTTGGAAAACCTCATGCCAACATAATTTTGTGTGTGGTTGCTTAAAAATTGTGAATTACTTGTTTTGTGAAGAGCCGCATGCCTACGTCATTTTGTGTGTGTGAATCGCAGTTTCTGGATCTGCGATGTGAATTTCTGAACTTTTTTACGGTCCAGCAACTTTGCTGCCTCCAAGTGTGTTTTTAGTGCAAAATGTGTTGATTTTCTATTTGACTATTTTGTATCATGGTAGAAAAAGCTCGGGTGGAGAACTATTCGTTAAAATTTCTTTTTAATTGCAAAGAAAAGGATGAAACTATCGGCTTGCTTGTGAAGTGAGAGAATTGGCGGAAAAGATCTTAGGTTACTTCTATCCCAAAATTATGGAATGCTGCAAGAATTCTTGGCAGCCAGATGGTTCTCTTTTAATATATAACTACATAAAAGTTCGTTAATATTATAGTTGTTGTCGGTAATAGGAAAATCTCAGTCAATCCAGAAACGGATTCACGAATGAATACAAATTGCTTCATGGTGGAAAACTGGAAACCTTTAAATCAATATCAGTTAAGAGTTATCCGCTTCGTTCTTTGTTGGGGACTTCTAAAAACGTAGATGGTGTTACATGTAAATTATGGGGCGTATCAAATTTAGCAATTGACCATTGTATTTTGCAACAAATTCTTTTCAACCCTGTGGAGGGAAATTAATGTTTTGACAATTGGATAGAATCGAATGATTCGACTGGTTCAAATGAAAATTGGTGTTGTACATACTAGATCGATCGGTGTAGGTGACAAAAGTTAAAGCCAATGTGAATTAATAAAAATTGAGTTTAACTGATTATTTCCGTTAAATCGATCTTATAATTCGATTGTTCTCTTAAAATTTAAAAAATATTCAAAGAAAGAAAAATGTATGTGAATAAAATTAATGTCGATTTTAGTGTAATTAAACTTACATACTTTATATTTTGTATCTTTTATATTTTTTAATCTTATAAAGATTAAAAATATAAATTTCATGAGGTTATTACATATCTTAATTGATTTTTGATTGAACATCAATTCAACCCTGTTGGATCTAGTAAAATCAATATAAATTAAATCAAAAATATTACAATTTAATTTCTTTCCATCTTTTCATGTATTGACGTCAAACAATACCAATTATCAATTGCATCATTAAAACAATTAAACTAGCACATTGATCGATTGAATGATCAGCCCAATTTTTAAAATTTTTTTGAGAGAAACTCACAAATAAAGGCAAACTCTCACTTCTTTACCGGCATACAATACTCATAGAGGCCGTAGCATAGATGGTTAAGCCGATGCAGTAACACCTGTGCCATGATACGATACTCCAAACTCGTGCTATGATATTCATGGTATGGTATTTGTTTCCAATGCCATAACGTTGCTGCAGTTGGTGCTGCAATACTCAAAAAAAAAATTTCATTCTTCCTATATCTCATATTTGGAACACACATTTACCCCTCCTTAACACTATCAATAGCATTTCATAGGTCGGCATACGCGAATTTCTCTACCCTGTTCCTATGTAAAGGCATGAAATATCTAGACACCCAGTGGGATAGGGATGTTTGTGATATAAAAAGTTATTTTCCTTTATCAGATGGATTTAAATTCTAGAGTGGAGGACTTGGAGGAAAGCTTTTGACGTAGAGCTAAGATGAACCATGAATCATGCAAATTTTGTAATAAGGTACATGTTTCGAAAATACAAGTGCCACCTTTTTTTATCACTCTCTTAACCAACTTAGATATTCCAATTGATGGCAAAAATATAATGTTACATTCATTAATTCGATAAAGGTTGGGTCATCCGTGAAGATCCAAAGCTATATAGATAGGCTTTGCAACGTGGGGGATGTCTCTGAAATTCAAGGCAAGGTTGGAATTTTTCACATAAATTAGCCCTTTTTTTTATTAAATTCACGTGATATGAACTTAGAGAAACAAATCCTCCCATTTGACCCCTTTGATCCCATCAAGTGTTGCTACTATAGGTGGATAGACCATTCTAGTTACCTACCACCTCTTACTCTCCTTGGCCTCCAAGTCTAACACAAATTGACCTGCCTCAACCTCCACTTGCCTACTATCTAACTATGAAGCCATGCAAGGCCCTAGTCATTTGCCTAATAAATTCCATGGCTAATGGAAGTAGCAAACTCTTCGATTTTTCATTTGTCCTCATTCTTGTATCAAATGTGACCACCAATTTCTACCTTAAATAGTCAACCACATTACACATAACCCTTGATCTTGCATCACTGCATCAAGTGTTGAATGATTCATTAAAATTATTGCAAATGTAGTGATTTTGTGTACTATACCAAAGGTGTGTACTCTACCTTGCTTTCACTTTATTAAAATACTCAACAACCTCTTGATTCACCTTTTTAATTTCATACATATAATAGATGAATTGATTCTTGTCAAATGCTTTGTAGCCGACCAAACAAGCCTTTCCATCTCTTCACCTCAAATCTGCTTCTTAAAGTTGCTAAAATGATGTCTCAGGCAAGCTCTGTGTTCAGCTTGTGGATAGTGCTCCTTGATGGTAGGACATAGACCCTTCCCCCCATCTAAAATAAGCATCAAATGCTCATCACCATTGAACCCAATTGCTTCTTTTAGATAGGGCAAGAACCATTACTATAAACTAATGGACTCATCTTTTGTCACTACAAAAGCCACAGGGAATAAACCATTTCCACCTTCTAATGTTGTTGCTTTCCCAAGTACTTACCCTTGAGATGACAACCATCTAACACAATAAAAGGCTTACAACCATTAAGAAGCCATCATGCATTACCTTGAAACTGACAGACAACCTCAAAAAAGAGTTATCTCCCTTAGTGTAGTAGTGAATCATACTACCTAGGTTTCTCTTGATTAACTCATAAATCAATGATGGGGTTTTCTCGTATGATTTCTCAGTATTACCAAATAACTCATTAAGAGCCTTCTCCCTACCCTTATAGACCCTCATATAAGGCAACCTAACCTTTAAGTCAGTGAATATCTTGTCACATATGTCATTGACTGTCAAATTGGGCTTCTTCTTCAACCACAAATGGGCATGATTACAAATCCAATCTTGTGAAGCCATTAGATTCCCTCTTTCATTCACAGATGTGAATGTGACACCATCTTGCAAATGTGAGGCATTAATCCTCCATTTGCATTCCTCATCATCATAGACAACAATAACTCTAGTTTGTTTGCTTTTCACAATCCTAACAAACAATTGCTCCTGATATAATAATACGAAAGAGCTAATTTGAAAGTTTGAATGTCCTTAAATTCTCTGCCAACAAGAAGACATGAATCCTCAATGCTAGTGATGAAATGTCTACCCTCATAATCAAATAATTCTAAGTCTTCATGATGAAGGTTATCTCCCTAGCTTCCATCATGTTCCAAATCATCAAATGACTCACTGTCAATCTCTTCATCTACAACATAGTCACCGTCAAATGAGCTTCCATACAAATCAACATTCTCTACATCATTCAAAATAGCTCTTGGCCTCCCACTAAGTCTAGAGCTTGTTTTAAGACCTTTAGAGTCCATAACTAATCCACTAGGTTTTGGCACAACTCTAGCATCACTAACCTTCTCACCCCCTTTCTTTAAATTTGAAGAGGACTTCTTACTTGCATATTGACCACTACCCTTTTTACCAGCCTTAGAAGTTGATCCACTTTGACTTGCAATTGGAATGACCTAGTTGACTGAATGACTATCTTTGCTCCCTTTATCCCCCTTAGTGAACCTTGGAGACGACGACCTAGTCGCAAGGTTGCTTCCCACAAGTGACACATCCACAACCTTATTAGTTGTTTCCCCTTCTGTTACGACCCAGTTCCTGAATCTCTACAGGACCCAAGACAGCTCGACTCGACTAATCCCAAAACCTAGTCGTCCAACAAGAAGTAATCGAAAAAGCAGCAAAATAAACCATATTCACTATGCAAGGTAACTAACAGTAAAAGCGTGCAAACAGTAAAGGAAGTAAAAGCTGCTAATCAGTACACACCACCACAACAGGAAAGTAGAACAAAAGTACAGTCACAGGAATAGTAAACAAAATCTGAAACTCACTAACAGAAAAGAAGTATAACATAGTAAGAAACTACTGTTGGGCTCGATTGGGCCCAACACCCTCTACAGTCGGTAACTCGGGCTGCTCAACTCCTGGACTTGTAAAGAGTTATGAGAAAACGGAGTTAGCGAATGCTGAGTAGAGTAGTAACCAAATTATCTAAAGCAGTAAAAGCTAACAGGTAAATTTATCTTTTCCAATTATTTTATTTTACAAGTAATTCATTTTCACTCATTGGTTTACTTTCAGATTTCTTTCTTGATCTCGAATGTTTCTCGTGAGAATGATCTTGATTGCAGTCTTTTCCGAAGAGTAGAAGGCACACGTGATTCTCTCCTGGCTGGGAGAGACCCCCGTGGTAATCCTATACCCAGTCAACCACCCCAGGGTCACAGATAGACGTAGCGATGACTACGGCATGCGCGATAAGAGCACGGATAGCTATCCCGCACTAGCACATGGTCAGTCATTTCCGCTAGCGGGTACACCCAAGTACAGCGCGGAACAGTATAGGGCATAGCCCTCTCGAAAACAAGGGTCTAGCCCCTCATAACCAAACAGGGGTCTCGCCTCTCCACAGTCCACGCACCCTCATCTGACTACCCTAGTTTGCCCAGTGGGCCTAACAAATCAGCGTAGGGTGGCTAGCTGAACCCCGGGCCCCATAGGGTGGCTAGCTCCCTCCCTACACTAGTAGCTCTCCCCGGTACCGTGTACGTGAGGGCCAACAGAAGTCGGTGTAGAGTGGCCAATCCTAACCCCAGGTTCCAACCCAAGGGCGGCTAGCTCCACTCTACACTAAAAAGGAAACAGTCTCTCTCCTTGGTACCACGTACTCAAGGGCCAGCACACTTCCCATCCACATTTTCAGACCTTTCCATTCATTCACGGGAGTTCTACTCCTAACATCCCGTAGGGTTCATGCTCATATTCACCATATTCTTCCATATGAGGTTTCATCATTCACAATTCCATTCATATTCTACACATGCAGCTCGTAATTCCACAATTTAATACATGCACAAGCGATATCACAGGTAACTGTTTAGTCATCTCAGGCATTTCATATTCTAGCAGGCAGCTCGTATTTATTAACAGGAAGTTGCTAACAATTCAGCTCATTCATTTATGAATACAATCTCAACCACGCACATAAATAGTGCAACTATTTCTGATCTTAGGATTCATGCCACATCCTAGGTTTCTAGTTATCTAATTATCATGATTGCATTCATGTTTTATAAATAGAACATGGGGAAACCACTCTACAGACAATCCAGGAGTACTGGGGGCTCGAACTGCAGACCTACGTGCCTCTGCAAGTCCCAGACACGCAACAAAGCGAAGTCCTATACTAAGAAACATATCACAATGGAACATTCAAAATAGTATATAAAGGTTTCTAATATGTAGAGGAATTCACAAGGAAACCATAGATATTTCGTTTGTGTAAAACAGATCCCGATCGGACCCTAAACGGGTCAAAAACAAGCCTATAGACCCAAATCAGACGTCTAGGATAAAGTCCAGATGTCTTAAATGTCAACAGAGTCTCACCTCAGGTTCCTGTGACGACCTCAGGCGTCCAGGACTCCTCGACCATCTGGACTTACCTCCAGATGTCCGACTTGTCCTCCAATCGTCTGGGAATGCCTCCGGTCGTCCGGTAAGCTGTCCAGACATCCGAAAAGCGTGGGAGGGCATGCCACGCGCCTTCCCAAAATTGCTCCTGCACACGACAGAGTAGCGCACCATTTTTAGCGAAGCAAATCGCCTCTGCGGTGCGGCCTGCATGGCTGTAATTGCGAGGAAGACGTACTGGTGGCGGTCTTTTTAGGATCGTCACTGGGTTTGATTTATTTATTACTCGAATGCAGAAATTCTCCGAGGTCGAACTCAGGAAGCAAGCTTGATTTTAGAAAAGTAGAAAATCACAATTTACAATATACTATTTTACAACAAAGATTAAAGAGAGGAAATAAAAATGTCTCTTCTCTTTTCTTCTTTTGTCCTCCTTTCTCTCTGTCTTCAGACGTCTGACTCCTTGGATCAGACGCCTTAAGTAGCCACTTGCTACAGTGCTGGTGCTTTCCTTCTTCTTCTTTCTTTCAGCTGCTGCTACTTCTTCTTCTTCTTGGCTTCTTCTTTTTCTCTTCTTTCAGCTGCTTGGCCTTCCTCTCTGCGACAGCTTCTTCTCTTCTGTTCTTTTTGCTCTGTCTCTGCCTTCTCCTCTGGCTTCTTCTTTCTTTCTCCTATGCTGCACCTTTGCTTTCTCTCTTCCTTCTCTTCCTGCGGCTAAGTCTTAGCTGTGCCTCCTCCTTCCTTTTCTTCTTGGCTGCAGTTGCGGCTAAGTCCTCAGCCGCACCTTCCTTGCTTCTTCTCCTATTCCCTGCACAAGCGTATGGTTAGGAAAAACCTAACCCCTACCCTCCCCACGTCTCTCTCTCTCTGTTTCACTCCAGGGTTCTCTCTCCTAGAGCCTATTCGGGTATGCGGGTCGTGTGACACACCCGAGACCAGGCCTATCGATGTGCGGTGGTGGGGAGGTGTGCACAGGTTGGGTGATCAGGTCGGGCCAGGTCCGCGGGGGGTGGTCACGGACAAGGCCGGGTGAGCGGGTGAGAGGGACCTCACCCCGTGTGACTGAGGTAATAAGCCTTAGTCACTTATACAATTTATGCGCTGTGGGGTGCTTGCAAACTTACGAGGTGGGACTAAACGTCCCACCCTACTGCCTGTGTGCCCGCAGCAGCAATCGTGCTCAATCACCACTCCAGCCGAGGTCTTCACTGCCAATTAAAGACCTGGAGATGTGCGAAGCAGTCTTCCGCGCAACTTGGGCGTGCCTCCTAGAGCTGGAAGAGCCTGGAGCTGGCGAGGGAGCTCCTTCACACCTTTGCTAATGGCAGCAGAGGCACGAACCTGAAATGCACGAATACGGCCTCGCAACCCTATCAGACCATAGGAAAACCTTCGCCGTATCACGGTGAAGGTGAGGCGGGGGTTGGCTGGCCGTGGGGTGGCCTAGGAGTGCGTACCTAGGTCGCTCTGTGGCCGTGAAGGTGGGTTAGGTCGGTGGAGGTGTGGAGTGTGTGTGGCGGGCAGTGGAGATGGGGAAATTGCTCAGTGGATGGTGGTGGAGGTTTTGAGGGGTCTGGCGAGGTGGATGGAGGCATGGAGCGGCGGAAACACCTTGCCGGTGGTCTGGTCGGAGGTGGGAATGATGGTAGTGGTCAGCGGCAGTCGAGGCGCGAAAATAGAAATAAAGTGGGGAAAATTAAAGGTAGGGAGAGAGGAGCTTATCTGTGGGACTTGGAGCAAAGGGGGGAAACGGAGGGCGAGCGGCACATGTCTGCCTTCGTCAGAGACGAAGGTGCCTTGGGGAAGAGACGGCGACGAGGAAGAGGGGCTGGAGAGCACCTGCTGGTACGGCGAGGCATGGCAGAAGATGGCGAAGGTAACCCTGCCTCGGGTATGGTGGCAGGGCGATGAGAAAGGAGGAGAGTCACCGAAGCCTGTGGGCGGATGACCGGGGGAGGAGGACACGAATTTAGGGGGATTTCTTCGACCAAATCAAGCTTGACCGATGCAGTAGAGGATGCCATTCCTTAAATAGGCGTCGACTGGCCGCGAAGCACGCAAAAGAGGCGGGAAAAACCCTGTCGGAGACGTAGGCAGACAGAGACCCATACCTCTCGCGCGTTCGCTCGAGAGGTATGGCAGCCAACAGGGCATGGGAGCCGGCCCATGCGGTAGGGGACTTCGCAGGGAGCTCCCCTTTCAAATCTATGGCCGGCTCCCCATGCATGCGCGATGCCATCCTCCACGCAAAGTCACCAGAGGTATGGCCTGCGCATGCGGGTGGTAGAGGGACCAGAATGAAGAAGACGAGGGAAAAGATAGGGGGGTCGTTGCAAGATTTCAAAAAGCTAAGGGTCAAAAAGTAGTTATTGAGGACCATTTTGTAAAGTGGGTCAAGATGACCTTCCCTGAGGTCCAAATTTTGGTATAAACGTAATTTAGACCTAAGGAATCCAATGATGAAGTTGGATTTTAGGTTTGACCATGTTTGATTGGATATTTTACACAAAAATCCAAATTAGGTCAGAAAGTAGGTACGGTTCTCAATCTAAGTCAAGATAGGTTCCAACGGCCAAATTGAAGGTTCTAAACCATAGGAGATATTTTTTCATGAATTTCAGAGGATTTAATTGATTTTTATCTTTCCTGGAACTTCGTGAATTAAATTAGGTTTGTTTTTAGGGTTACAAAATGTCATTTAATTCCCAAATTTTGTCATAACCCTTTTCTGTCCAAACCATCCCACTTTTTCTCTTATTAAGTCCACTTGACCTGTGTCTAGACCCATAGAAATTCCGTTCATGTACTGCAATGGTAAAATTACAGTTTTACCCCTTGTGTAATGTTTTATTTTATGCTCAACAATTCCTTGATTTAGGTCTTTCCTTAGGTTTTGTAGGAGCTTTTGTTCAATTTATTAGGTCAAAATGTGCTAGTTAGGGTTTATGATGAGGTTCTCATCACGTACCTGTGCGAATACCCACTTTCAAACGTCTGGTGTCATCACCAGACGTCCAGCCCGTCGTCCGGAAGGCACTCCAGACGTCTGATATTGGAAGAATTCCAGTATCATACCGCTCTCCCACTTCTCTCGTCACGCTCCACCGCAGCTCCTCCTGCTCGACTGCAACTCCGACCGCTGCAAGAAGTCGGGGATGACGCCTCGATGCTCTCCTCCTCCCGCACGCGTCGCAGCGGCCGTGCAACCCTCTAGCGAGCTCCCACGAAGCTTGCGAGCTCGACCACCTTCTCTTCACGCTACTCCTCCTCCTCGCTCTTGCTCCCTCTCTCTTACGCGCCTCACTCACAACAGTGGAGGGGGAAGGAAGGTGGTGGTGGTGGAGTGGAAAGGAGAGGAAGGGGGCTCTTATATAGGCAATGGGTTAGGGTTCGACGAGGGGGAGAAAAAGAAGAAGAGAGAGAAGGAAAAAGGGTCTGCACACTAGCTACGTGCAGAACCGACTTCGCGTAAAGATTTTTTAATTTCCAGACATTTGGGAAGAAGTTCAGGCGTCTGACTGATAGTTCAGACGTCTTAAAAGGCTCAAAACGGAACGAGTCTTTACACCTTCTTTCTCCCAAAAATTATTAACTTTAGTGGAAAATCTTAGGCTATACCTAGACCCAATTGTAATTCCACGACCCTTCTCCCCACTTTTTTTCACCTTGTTAGGATCCACGGACTGTCATTTTAAAATGCCTATTACTCGAGCCACTCTATGCACTTGTTGCATTAAATGGTTTAAACATAGGCCCCTCATTAATGATTGTTGTTTGTTCATTAGGTGCATTCACATCATTTTGCACCTTAGATGATGCATTATCTACTGTTGGTTGTGTCTCATTAACATGTGCATTGAACACTACAATTGGTTATGTAGGAAGTGCATGCCTTGCCTAAAGTACCCATGTCAATCTTTTAGCTAAGTTTTTGTTTTCATGATATCAAGAGCATAGACATATTGTTTGTATGCATAAAACTCGACAACCAATTCAATAGGCATGCCATCCATATGTTTATGAAACATTTCTAACATTTCAATTTCATTTCTTAGCTCCAAATATCGATGAGGCCTTGATCTTGGATCTCTATATTTCATGAATAGTACATTGTAAACCTCTCAAGGGAACTCCTTCAATATAAACTCTATCAAGTCATGTTACAACCCGATCCCAGCTCCCTACAGGACCCGAGATTGATTCGCCTTGACTAGATCCCAAGACCCAGTCGTCCAATGAGAAATAACCAAAAGCATAAAATATTCTACAACCACACATGCAATGTAGTTATGTATAAATAAATAAGAAAAAGTAATGGAAATCAGAATGAGGTGTCTTAAAAATATTACATGCCACAAGCGGAAAAGTAGTATAACATACATAGCCATCACAAAAACAACAGAGGGAAATAGAACAAAAATATAGCAGAAATGGCTAATACATACTAAAGGTACTCACTACTACAAAAGTCTCTGCAACGGAAAAGAGAAAAATACTATGGCTGGGCTTGACTAGGCCCAGCACCCTCGACAGCCGATGGCGCTGGCTGCTCAACTCTCTGACCTGAACACGGTTATATAATCCATAGTCAGCTAGCGTTGAGTAGAGTGGTGGTTAAGCCATTTACATGCAATTTAACATAAAGAAATAAACAAATAACTAATCATTCATTTCCATTTATCTCAACTAGGTGTTTCTGATTCGGTTATTCTAATAAGGATCCACAACATTTCTTAATCCTCTTGTTCTCTAAGGGAACGATCTTGATTGCAGTTTATTCCGCGATGTAGGATGTACGCGTGGCACTCTCCTGGTCGGGAGAGCCCCCGTGGTAGTCCTACACTCGATCTACCTCCCCGAGGTCTCGGTCGCGATGTAGCAGTGACTACGGCACGTGTGATAAGCGCACGAGTAGCTACCCTGTACTGGTACGCGGTCAGTCGTTTCCACTAGCGAGTACGCCCAAACGTATAACACAGAACAGGAATAGGGCCTCACCCTCTCAGAACAGGGGTCTCGCCCTTCAACAGCCTACGTTCCCTCACCCGACTATCCCGGTTTGCCCAGTAGGCCTAACAAGAGTCGATGTAGGGTAGCCAGTCCTAACCCCGGGCCCCATGGGGCGGCTGACTCCCCTCCTAGACTAAAGTAACATGACTCGATGTAGGGTGACAATTCCTAACCCCGGGTCTCAACCCAAGGGCGGCTAGCTCCCCCCTACACTAGAGTAATCGGAGTCAGTGTAGGGTGGTCATTCCTAACCCCGGGTCTCAACCCAAGGGCGGCTAGCTCCCCCCTACACTAAAGTGACGGTAGCTTTCCTCGGTACTGCATACACGAGGGCCAGCTTACTTTCCCTGCAAAAGTGACAGTTGCTCTCCTTAGTACCGTGTACTCGAGGGCCAGCTCACTTCCCTCCTACATATGATATTCATTCCGTATACGCGAGTTCCTCTTCTATCTCCCTATAAGGTTCATGCATTGTATTCATTTCATTTCGTTTCACGACATACAAATCTCATTGTCCACATCTCGGTTCTTAACCATATAACAGGCAACTCATGATTTAATAACTGAAAGAAGCATCACATCATTTAATTATTCATTTGCTAGCATTAAAGGTTCTATCATGCATTTTAGAATAGACCGTGTGGCTCAAGCAATGTTCATTCACTCAATTCTGCCCTAGGGTTAATTTCATATCCTAGGGTTCAATCAATTCATTCTAAGATAGCATGCATTTTGATTAATTAAGTCACAGTATTAAGAAAAATCATTCTACTGGGATACATAGGTGGAATGGGGCTCAAATCGTAGATCTCGTCGTCTTTGGAAGCCCCGTATATGCTACTAGTTGAAGACCTATACAATTGACCAAATCACATCAAATGAGTTCAAAATAGTATATGCGTGACACAAACACGTAGAGGACTTCAAACTGAAACCAACGATACTTCGTTTATGCAAAATCGACTCCGTTCAGGCACTGAACGGGCCAAAAACGTGCACTCTAACTAAAATTAGATGTCTAGGATTAGACCCAAATGTCTTAAATGACCACAGAGGCTCACCTTGCTTTCCTGTGCTGATTTTGGATGTCTGGAACCCCTCACAGCCGTCCTGGGATCCTTCTAGACGTCTGTCAGTGCACCTAGACGTCTCAGATAGTTATCAGACGTCCTAAAGTATCTCGAAGGATGTGCCATGCACCTTCCCAATTCCCTACACTTGCGCATGTGCGCGCGGGGTTAAATGCGACACGTAGAAAGTTATGTACATGCAAAGTTGGCTCATGCATGGTACGTACCTCAGCCCCTTCGTACTATCAGACATCCAATGCCAGTTTTGGACATCCTGAGGCTCCTCCAGACGTCTGGATAGCGTCCCAGACATCCTATACTACGGAAAAATGTTTCCGTAGAATGCCTCGCGAATCTTCTCCCCACGCGACCCTCTGCTCGCAGAACCGGAATTGCCGCTCCAGCAGCTGCAGGAGGTCGCAGAGCTCCTCTCCATGATCTCCCTTGGCTGCACCTCCTCTCCCGAACTCCTCCGGCTGCACCTCCTCTCCCACTCTCTCCTTCTCCCTTCTCCTCCTTCTTCCCCACTCGTGATGGTATGGGGGACGAAGAAGGAGGCGGTCATCGGCAGCAATGGTGGTGGAGTGAAGGTGGAGGTGGTGGTGTGGAGATGGAGAGGTTAGAGGGGGTATTAAATAGGGAGACGGTTAGGGTTTGTGAGGGGGGTATGTGTGCGTGGGTGTGTTGTGTGGGAATAGAGAGAGAGGGACAAATTGTGAAATCTCCCCCACGAAGTTCCATCCTTCCTCGCATAGCCCAAGATTTAAACCAAGGGGGTTTAAATTTGCGCTTACACCCCTACCCTTTTGGGAAAACCTCGAATGACCCTTGGGAAGAGTCATTTCAAGTCAAAACAGCATGTGGTGCATGGTTCTAGGCTAACCACCTTTTCTAATCCACCCACATACTTCTCCATAGTTGACCCGCTGATGTCTTAGAACAACACTCCATATTTGAAGTGCACCTCCAGAATGCCTTCCTCACCATTGAAGCACCCCACATTAACATCAACATGTAAATGAGTTCCAAACCCCTAAACTTAAAACCCTAACCCCCTAAACCAAACCTGAAGAAAACCCTAAATGCTAAACAAAAAGAAACCCTAAATGCAATGTTGAACTAACCTTCAATCATAGCCAGGAAAGATATTTTTGAGGTCTCTTTGGCTCCAGCGATTGCCAATCAAGGTTCCTAAGTGACATGCAAGACAATGTGTGGTGAGAACACACATAGATGAAGGCTTGGAAGAGGAAAGCAATGCAAAAAAGGTAGAGGTAAACAAGGAAGAAAGAAAGAGAAAGAGAGGGGCTTAGAGGGAGCAAGAGAAAGGGGGAAATGGGGAACCGAACTTTAAAGGAGTCACCTACCCTTTCTTGATGGTGGCAGCAACCAATGGAGTTTGCTCGCCACATATAGTCTCACACCATAATTACCGCTTGCCCTTTTGATGTTAAACTACCTCACTTTATTAATTTGTCGTTATTTTGTTATAGTGTAGAGAGCAAGATAGTCCACATATTTTATAATTTATACTGTGTTGAGTCCAGGTCGTTCACCGAGAGGCTAAATAAACATATAATTCACCAATTATTCTTAATTTAATTGTTATTCTCAATTATAATAATTAAGAAATTAATATACTTAACTTATGATTATAGTACTTATATAACTTATAATAGATTACTTAATTACTAATTAAACATACATTGCTATTATAAATATAACTTACTTAATTTACTATACATTAGCATACTTAATTAACACTTACATATTTAATTGAAGTATAATTAACCTAAATGCTTAAGTTATGACCTTACTTATCTGATTAGCTACTTAATTATAACATATTATCCACATGAATAATTGCAAAGAATAAACATTTGATATGGCAATCATTCCATAAAAGAATCAAGATATGCAATGAATAAAACAAAAAGATAAAATGTTGTTTTATAACAACACATGAAATCACCCAGTCTGCTATCGTTTTCGATAGCACTCATCTTTTCAAAAAATAACACATAAAATCTTTAATTAATTCAAACCATTTGCTCAACTTATAAGTCTTTATAACCTTCACACTTAGCCTTTACAGAGCATGCATACTTCACAAATTTGGCTAAGTGTCGAGAACAGCTCAAACTTAAGCTCAATTAAAAAGTTTGGAGAATCTCCTTGCACAGATCAAGGACTAAGATTAACTGAATCAACGGCTACTAGGATCCTCCCCACAGAGGACATGTGTCACAATCACATTCAGCCACGCACACTCTTATGACCCAGTGGTGAACGCGACTCCCCTATAGTTTTTATTATTTCGTCGTAGTATAGTATAGAGAAGTGGTTACCAGTTTAACACAATTTGTTACTCGGAAAAAGAGTTCCCGAGGTCGAACTCAGGGAGCAAGTTGTATTCTAGAAGTATAATATTTCTATTACAAAAATAAGAGAGAGAGAGGGAGAAATAAATCTAAGTCTTGTGGCTTCTCTTCTCTCTCTTAGCTCATCTTCTTCTTCTTTTCTGCCTTCAGTTCTTCTTCTGCTTCTTTCTTTTCTTCTCCAGAGCTTCTCGTCTTCTTCTCTTTATCTTCTTTCTTCTTTCAGCTCTGTCTTTCTTCAGCTTCTCTTTTCTTCTTTCTTCTTCTTTTCTTCCTCTGCAGAGCGTCGTCTGATTTTCCAATCAGACGACTTAAATCGCCGCTGCTACAGTGCTGCTTGGTGCTCCTTCTTCTTCCTTCAGTCTTTCTTCCTCGGCCATTTCTTCTTCAGAGCTTCTTCTTCTCTACGCCCTGCTCTCTTCTTCTTCTCTGCCTTGGCCTGTTCCTGCACACACCACAGCCAACGCAAAACCTACCCTTTTCCCTCTACCCGAACGTCTCTCACTATCTCAGACTTCGCACATAGGATAGCTCTCCCAGAGCCGCCGGGTAATCGGGTCAGGCTAAGCACCCGGGACCAGGCGCACCGGCAGGTGGGTGATGCGCAAGGTGTGCTCAGGATGGGTTCGGGTCGGATCCGCGTGGTGAGCTCGCGGACCGGGCGGTTGTGGGCGCGGGAGCTCACCCCGGTGCGTTCGGAGGCGATAAGGCTATTTCAATTTTACAAATTAAACCGGTGTGCGGCTTCAGGATCTTCCGAGGTGGGACTAAATGTCCCACCCCAATTTGGCACCTGCAGCTGAGAAAGCTGCAGGCAATCGCGGCTGTTGCGAGGTCTTCTCTTCAGCTGAAGGCCTGGGCAGTTGTGTGGTTGCAATCCGCGCGTCCTGGAGCGCAGGCCTGGGCGGAAGCGAAGCTACAGCTGCAGAACGAAGGAGCTTCACCTGTTCGGCAATGGCGGCAAGGGACGGGTAACCTGTTCACAGAGATACGGCCTCTCGGCCTAGTCAGAAGGTGCACGGAGCTTCGCCAGAGTGCGACGAAGCTCATGCGGGTGGTGGCGAGGCGTGGGGCGGCGTGTAGGGGCTGCCCTAGGTCAGACTGTGGCCAGGGGAATGGCTTTGTTCGGGGGAGTGATGTGGAGGTGAGGAGTGGCAATGAAGGGGCGGAAACGGTTCAGTGGGATGAGGCGGAGGTTTTGGGTCGGTCGGAGGTGTGGAGTGGCGGAATAATGGGAGCGACTCGCCGGAGGTGGGCCGGAGGCGTGGAAGGTGAAGGTGGTCGGGTCGGTCGAGGGTCTAATTGAACAAATAAAAATAGGGAAAAGAAAGAGGGGAGGAAGAGAAGTAACCGTTACCTACTTATAGGGGCGAAGGAGGCTGGAGTGGGGCGACAGTCGTATCGACTGTCGCCGGAGAAGAAGGTGCCCAGAGAGAGGGGGCGGCGGCGAGGAGAGAGCGGGAGAGCGCGCGCTGGGTACGGCGCAACGCGAGAAGAGCGGGCGAAGGCGGCTCTGCTGCTGGTATTGCGGCAAAGCGACAAGGAAGAGGAGGAAGAACCGCCGGAGCTGGAGAGCTTCTGCCGGAGTGGGAAGAGAGGAAGGAGGGGGTGTTTCTCCGTCAGATCCGAGCTACTGAATGCGGCAGACGGTGGCAATTTTTATAGAGGCGAAATCAGAGAGGAGGGCAGAGGGAGACGACGTGCCTCCCTCGCCGGAGGATGGCCGGATCGAGACCCATACCTTCTGCGCGTTCGCACGGAAGGTGTGGGCGATGGCAAAGATCGTGGAGGTGTCCCTGCGACAGCAGACGTCGCAGGGAACACCCCGTTGTCTTGGCAGGGGGTCGCCCTTACCCTGCGTGGCGCCATGCCTCGCCGGAGCATGGCGCTGCTCAGGGTTTTGCATGAAGGACCAAAATGCAAAAATGATGAAGAATTAGGGGCCAAAATGCGAGGGTTTCAAAAGTTGAGGGTCAAAAAGTAATGGATGAGGACCAAACTGAAAAGTCGGTCAAGAAGGTCTCTTCTTAGGCTCAAGTTTTTGTGCATGACTAAATGAGACCTAAGGATTCTAATGGTAAATTTTATTTCTAGGTCAGACCTTGTTTGATCGGTCAATTTATGTAAAAATCCAAATTTAATCATTAATTGGGTATGGTTCTCAATGTAGGTCAAAATGGGTTCCTAAGGCCAAATTGAAGGTTCTAAACCCTAGAGATTATTTTTCTATGAATTTTAGAGGGTTTAGTAGATTTTTTCTTTGCCTCGAACCTCGTGAATTGAAGTGGGTCTGTTTTAGGGTTACAGATTGTCATTTAATTCTTTGGAGTTGCTGTAGCCCTTATCAGATCAGATCATCCCACTTTCCTTCTTATTAGGTTAGTTTGACCTATGTTTAGATCCTGAGTTACCCTGTTTGCAGATTGCGCTGGTAAAATTATACTTTTACCCCTTATGACTTGTTTTCTTCTTAGACTCAGAATTCTCTGAGTTAAGCCTTTCCCTGAGTTATGTAGGAGCTTTTATCCTCTGTATTAGGTCAAAATGAGCTAGTTATGGCTCATGATGAGGTTCTCATCATACCCCCATGCCTAGCTTTTGCTAGTCCCTTAGCAAAAACTTAAGGTTTCAACCTTTGTTCTAGACCATGAAGTTCTTAATAGCTTCAGATAAGTGCTTTTTCATTTGAGCTTAGATTAGGTTAGAATGCTAACCCTAGGCATAAAAGGTACTCTAGTACCAATCAAGATCCAGATCTGTCTAGCCTTAGCCTCAGTCCTTAACAAAGGTTTTTAAGGCCTACAAGAACTAACCTAAGGTCTATTGGACTTTGTGGTTAAAGCACCCGTGCTTGGAATGATTTTATCCCTGGCTCAGCTCGCAGTGCGTTTTGTAAGAGAGAGAGAGATAGAAAATTTTTCTGTTTGGAGAGTTTTCTCTCTCTTTCTCTTTTTAATTCTAGCTTAGGATTGGCTTTTCAACACGATCTGTATCAGATTCCTTGCTCCCATCATCAATCCCCAAGGGTTCCTGGAAATCGATGCTTCGAGATAGCACCGCCCATGGCAACCCCCGGAACCCTAGCTATTGAGATTTCGAGATAATCCCATCCATGGTGTTCCGTGGCCGAATCCAGACCCTGGCAATTGACACTTCGTGATAATGCCATCCATGGAATCTGAACCAGCAGAGTGCTTACATGCCCCCAATAGGATATGTAAATATCCTAAGAGACAAGCACCGAGGAGATGATATTTTGTTACGCATCTTCGAGGAGATTTCCCGCCTCTCCGTGCTGGGAACTCGTCCAAATCAACTTGTGTTGATCGGTCGCTCCTACTCTAGGTGTACTTTTCAGAATTTTACGACGCTTCTGCGTGATTTTGACTTTTACGCTTATTGAACCAGGCTGTGTGTGAGGTTAGGGTGCTTAGGTTACTGAGTCCCGTAGACCAAAAGTTAGTTAATGAGGTCGAATACTCCCTAACCCTTAGACCTAATACTTCAGCTTTTCATTTTCCTCAACCTCTTGAGGAGTGTCCAGATCTTAATAAGTACTAAGAGTCTATCCAAGAATGCCTAAGGTTTGCGTTCTTACTAATCCCATTGTGCACTCTTCAGTTCTTTTCTTGAATGGGGTCTAGAACTTAGGTTAATTCCTTAGTTTCTTACTAATGACTACTTTTTTCTCATAATTTTGTGCTCCTTTTTCATTTTGTTTCTTTTTCTCCTCCCACAAAATTTCCTTTCTCCTCTTATTCTCTTTTTTTTTTTTTTGAAAATTTTTTAATTTTTTATGGTGTTTTTGGCATATGTGAATTTTTTTGTTTAAAACCTTTTCTTACAAGTTTTGCACTTTTATACCCCCTCCCATGCCTAAGGTTTACAATGTCCTCATTGTGACTTAGGGGGTTTTTTATTTACTTAGTTCATTCCTTAAGACAGAAATTTGGATGAGTGAATGGGTCGGGATGAATTTTGCGGATGATTTCTAATCCCAGATGCAAGCATCTGAGGTGGGGTCGGCTGTCTATATGGGTGAACGTTAAGTGCACAAAAGTGTGAAAAAGGTTTTGGATTTTTAGGAGAATGACGGGTTGCCTCCCGTTAAGCGCTGAGTTTTACGCCATCAGTTGGGCGCAATAAGCTCAAGGGGAATGGAGGATATAAGATGATTCAGCCAAATCAGTAGAAGTCACATCGATGCACCACCTGAGTATCTGGACCAAGTGTTGGAGGCAATCATCGAATGATGCTCCAAAAACTGAAAAGTCATCGATGAAGACTTCCAGATAATCACCTACCATATCTGAGAATATGGCAAGCATGCACCGCTGAAAAGGAGCGGGTGCATTGCAAAGACCGAAAGGTATCATTCGAAAAGCGTATGTTCCGAAGGGGTAGGTGAACGTGGTCTTTTCTTGGTCTTCAGGATGGATTGCCACCTGGTTGTAACCAAAGTACCCGTCAAGAAAGCAGAAGAACCTATTTCCCGCTAGTTTCTCGAGAATCTGATCAATGAAAGGCAGTGGGAAATGATCCTTCTTCGTGGAGGAATTGAGTCGGCGGTAATCTATACAGACTCTCCACGAGTTGGCTAATCGGGTAGGAATGATTTCTCCGGTCTCAGTCGTTATAGTGGTGAGTCCTGCCTTCTTGGGCACGACCTGAATTGGGCTCACCCAACGACTATCGGAGATCGGGTAGATAATCCCGGCATCTAACCACTTGATGATCTCCTTTTTCACGACCTCCTGTAGATTGGGGTTCAAGCGTCTCTGCATTTCACGAGAAGGTCGTGCGCCCTCTTTTGAATAGATATGATGAGTACAATAAGAGGGACTTATTCCAGTCAAATCATCGAGAGTCCACCCGATGGCTCTGCGATGTTGTTGGAGGACAGCAATCAGACGGGATTCCTATTCAGGATTGAGGTTGGAATTGATAATCACAGGAAGGGTCTGACTAGAACCCCAAAAGATGTATTTCAAGTGAGCAGGAAGGGGCTTCAGTTCGAGGATGGGGTTATCAGCAGCAGCGGGTGGTTCAGTATAGACGTGAGGTTCAAGGGTAGGAGATACTGGGTTATTCGTATCTGGATTCGACTCCTCAGTTTGCGGGTCAAGATCTTTCTGCGGTTGATGAGGTATAATCAGGTTATTCTGGAAGTGTGTTTCATCAACCAAAGCCCTAATGTCACAAATCTGTTCGATGACACCGCAATTGATTCCATGTTGGGCCTTAAATATATCAATTTTCAGGGTTTGATTCCCAAATTTGAGCTCTATTTAGCCCTCCTCACAGCTAATGTTGGCTCTAGCAGTAGCCAAGAAAGGTCTCCCTAAAATGGTTGGTGTATCCCTAGGGTTCTCAGGTGCATCCATGTCTAAGACTACAAAGTCTATAGGAAAGTAGAAATCCCGCATTCTCACAATAACATCCTCGAGAATCCCTTTTGGTGACTTTATAGATCGATCTGCTAATTGTAATATCACCTCAGTTGGTTTCAGCTCAGATTCTTCTAGATGGTTAAGTAAGGATGTGGGTATCAGATTTATGGAAGCACCCAAGTCTAGCAATGCTCTATCAAATTGTGTATCACCTATCTTGCAGGAAATCAGGGGAGTACCAGGATCTTTAGCCTTGGGTGGGAGTCTGCTTAGGATTACCGAGCTTGCTTTCTCTTACAGAACAATTGGACTCCCACTCTTGGTTCGCGGCTTACGCTGGGGTGTACACACATTCTTTAAGAATCGTGCGTAAGCCGGTACGTGGCGGATCGCATTCTAACAAGTAAAGGAACTTGCAAGGAAAACACTGGTATCTTGTTTGTGTAAAATGAACTTTAAATGGACCCTAAACAGGTCAAAAATAGGGTTACAGACGCAAAACAGACGTCTGGAACAACGTCCAGACGTCTAAAAAGTGTCAAGAAATGCACCTCAGGCTCTGCGTTGACCTCAGATGTCCAGGACCTCTGCTAGACCTTCTGGACCCAACTCCAGATGTTCGACCTCCTCTCCAGACGTCTGGAAGTGCTTCCAACCGTCTGGTAAGCTGCCCAGACGTCTGAAACGCGTGGGAGGGCGTGCCTCGCGCCTTCCCGAAGCAAATCCTCCATGCGACAGCAAATCTTCTAAATATAGCTGATGAGAGCCTCATCATGAGTCATAACTAGCTCATTTTGACCCAATAAAGAGAATAAAAGCTCCTACATAACCTAGTAGAAGGCCTAATATAAGGAATAAGTATTCTAGGAAGAAAATATGAAATAATGGTTAAAACTGTAATTTTACCATTGCAGTACATAAACGGAATTTCTCAGAGGCATAGCATAGGTCAAATGGTCTAAATAAGATAAAAAGTGGGTTGATTCAATCAGAAATGGGTTTATGTGCAATCCAGGAATTAAATGACATTTGGTAATCCTAAAATAGACCCGCTTAAAGCAACAAGGTTTCGGTCAGGATAAAAATCAAGTAAACCCTCTAAAAATCATGGAAAAATATCCTCTAGGGTTTAGAACATTCAAATTGGCCTTTGGAACCTAGTTTGACCTAGATTAGGGTCCTAGCTCATTAATTGACATAATTTGGGTTTTTATGCAAAATATCTAGTTAAACGGGGTCAAACCTAAAATCCAACTTTACCATTAGATTCGTTAAGTCCAAATTAGGTTTGTACCAAAATTTGGACCTAAGGGGAGGTCATCTTGACCTACTTTGCAATTTAGTACACCCAAATCACATTTTGGTCCCTAGCTTTTGAAAATCATCGCAGAGAGCCCCCTAACTTCCTCGCCACCTTTGCAATCAAGCCCTTCCACCATTATTAGGGCATAATCCTTCTCCTGCGAGGATTAAAGAGGGAATACTCTCTGATTCCTCAGAGATCCTCTCCTAGAAATGGAAGGGAGATTCTCTGAGGAATTTCCTTCCATCTGAGGCCAGTCATGATCCCTCATTTGATCCCAATCTCTCGTGTGAACGCACGAGGGATTTGGGCATCCACCCACTTTCCTTCTCCGGTGAGCCGTCGGAGATAAAGGCGTGCCCTCCAAGCTCTGAACACATGGCCTGTGCCTATAAAAGAACCCCCAAATCCGGCCGCTCAATTTCAGCTTGACCTGGCCGAGGTTTCACCTCAGATTCGTCTCTTCCTTCCCGGCCAGGGTACCCAGGGAGCTTCGGCGAGCTTTCTTTCCTTTCCTCTTCGCTCTGCCACAAAACCAGTGGCAGAGACTTCTTCCTGATTCTCCTCCGCGTCGTGCAATACCCGCGCACGCTACCTCAGACTCGTCGTTGCCGCTGTCCTCCCTCCATTGGGCATCTTCTTCTCCGGCGACAGCAGGTACAGTTGCCCGCCTCTCCGCCCCCTTCATCCCTACAATTAGGTTAGAACTACTCCACAACTTACCCTCTTTCTTTTCCCCATTCTATTTCAATTGATTGCCCCTCGACAACGCCTGTCCACCTTCATCTTCCATCCCTCCGGCAACCCTCCAGCGAGTTGCCCCCGTCGATCCGCTGCTCCACACAACTCGCCAACCGACCCAGAGGCTCCGCCTCATCACGCTGAACATCCTCCGCCCACCCACTACCGCTCTACACTCACTCAACGCACCCCCGATCACACCCACCTCTCCGGTCACAAGTCGACCTAGACACGCACGCCTAGGCCGTACCGCGACTTGCTGCACCTCGCACCACCTTCGCCGTGCCATGACGAAGGTCTCCCGGTAGTTTGATTAGGCCGAGAGGCCATATTCATGTCTGACAGGTTTTGAGCCCAGCCGCCATTGACGACGGGTGAAGTAGCTTCCAAACAGGCTCCAGGCTCCGGGGCTACAGGACTTCAGCAACTGTGGATTGGGGCGAGTTGCATGAAGATAGCCAGCTAGCAAGCAAAGGGAGTTGAGGCCGCAGTTGAGGAGATTGCGAAGAGTCTTCCTGCGGGTGCGCGCGAGAAGAGAGAGCCAGATAGTCCCACATCGTAAGATTACAGCGCGCCGCAGTGGTTTAAAGTGATTTTGTGCATACGGCTCTTCGCCTCCAAACGCACCTGGGGTGAGGTCCCGCGCCCCGTCACACGCCCCGTCCGCGGTTTCACCTCGCGGACCTGACGGATCCGACCCGATACACCACCCGCGCACACCTCGCGTACCGTACACGTCGGTACGCCTGGTCCCGGGTACGCACAACCGACCCGTTAACCCGGCTCTGGGAGAGCTACTTATGAGCGGTTTGCAAAGAGAGAGAGACACGCGCAGGTAGAGGGAGGGATATAGGTTTTGCTTCCCCTTGTGTGCAGGCGAGCGGAGCGCCAAAGAAGAAGCTGACACTTAGCCGCAGGGAGGAGAAACAAGAAGAAACTCTGAAGAAGAGGCTGAGCAAGGCAGAAGAAGAAGAAAGGTTGCAGAGAAGAAGTACAGCAAAGCCAAGGCAGAAGAAACCTTCGCAGAAGAGATTACAGAAAAAGAAGAAGAGAGGCCAAGACAGAAACCAAGGAAGAAGAAGAAGGCAGAAGAGAAAGAAGCAAAGGCAGAAGAGAGACTGTAGAGAGAGTGAAATATTAGAAGAAGAAGAATAATCAAAGAAGGAGGAAAATACTTTTAAGACGTCTGATCTTGTGATCAGACGTCCAATTTTACTCTTGCCTGGATTACTTTTTAAATGCATTTGAATTAAACTTTTGAGTAAATTAGAGTGTTCAATTACATTTGAGATTAGTAGTAAATTCTGATTGCTCCCTGTGTTCGACCTCGGATACTTTGATTTTCGAGTAATAAAACTTTTATTTGTTGACGACGCTTGTTCACCTATACTACGACGTAATTAACCCTTAAAGCACGATCGAGTCAGTCGCTCTAACAATAGCCACACGAAGAGTAGCTGCGGAGCGGCCTACATGGCCGTATCCGCAAAGGGAACGTACCTTTGAGAAGATCTACCTTCAAACATCCGGAGTCGCTTCCAGACGTCCACTCCGTCGTCTGGACATCACTCCAGATGTCTAATTCTGGGAAAAACCCAGAACCTGAACCTACTCCTACTGGCTCTCACCGCGTGCGGCTGCAGCTCGCGTCCTCGCCTGTAGCTCCAGATGCAGTAGTGTCGGGGATGACTCCCCCGACGCACTCCTCTTCCCGCATGGGCCGCTCCGGCCGTGCGCCCTCTGGTGAGCTCCCCCATGAGCTCGTGAGCTCAAGCTCCTCCTCTCCTCACGTCGCTCCTCCTCGTCGTCGCTCTCTCGCTCGTGCTAGCTCCTCTCGTTGGGGTTGAGTGGAAGAGAAGGTGGCTAGAGTGGGGAGAACGAGAGAGGAAGGGGGTTTATAAAGAGGGCGTTAGGGTTTGTATGAGGAGGGAAGAGAAGAAGGGAAGGAAAAAGAGAGTATTGTCTGTGCGCCGCCCGCGTGCAAACGCGAAGGCTTGCACAAAAATTTCAATTTCCAGACGTCTGGGAAGGGTTCCAGATGTCTGACCGACAGTCCAGATGTCTTAAAAGGCTCAGGACAGAACTGGTCTTTACACACACCCACTCCACGCATGCCTGGATGCATACACGTGTGCACACACATGCACGTGCAGGGTATAAGACTTCAGTTAACACGCAAGGCTAACAGAGGCACCACGTCTAAGTTGTTCGATCGGGCTACAGGATCAATTCATTATATATCGCACAAGGCAACTTTCATTCTCCAATGTGGGACTATCCAGTCTCTTTCTTTTAGTGCGTAGCAGTGACTCCAGTGCCAACTTCAGCTTCAGATTATGAACACATCACTGAAGGTTCCCTACCAGGAGGGGTGACGTAATAATATGCGGAAATAAAAATATAAAGCAATCTCACAAAAATCAATCGCAAAATGTACACAGGTATTTTTAGGTGGAAACCCAAACAGGGTGAAAACCACCACCTAACCCTCTCGAGTTAGGATTTTCCGATCAACCAAGTTGATCAAAATCCACTAACCGAATCACTTTGAAACGAGGGTGATTCAACCTCAGTACAACCACGCTACAAGTACGAGGGTAGCGTTCCTCAACCCCTTCTCTCCACGAGAAGGATTTTGTCCCACGAAGGAGACGGGAATTCGCAAAGCGAATACCCAACCAAAATACAAAGATAAAATAAAACAACAGTCCTATAGAGCCAACAAAATTAAACCTAGCTTCTATAGGAAATAGGAAACTCCCCTTTGCAAGGAGTGCGTCGACGATGACGCGGTGCGTGTGCCACGCGATGGCGCTACGTCGCTCTCGTTAACAACGCCGGGAGAGCGGGTGCGCAACGGTTGAATGCTCTCAAGAAAATGGAGCTTGAGCTTGGAGAGCAAGAGAGTCTTTTCTTTAGACACAAAAGGTTTGAAAGTGTATTGCAAGGTGTGTGTCTTAGTGTGTATATGTCTCTCTAGGTGTGTTTCTTGTGTATTTGTGTTACAAAGGTTCCCCTCTATTTATAGAGGCCTTAGGAAGGTTTTGGAAGGCTTGGAAAAGCTTCCATAGCCGTTGGGTGCAAAGCCCAAGAGAATCAGGCCGAAATCAGGACAATGATTGCATTTGACAGGGTTATCAGACGTCTAACTCTGGCATCAGACGTCTGGAAGGCCACTTTAAGACGTCTGATTCCAAGGTCAGACGTCTGATTCTATGCGGGTTTCTCCCTGACTTGAATCAGATCTAAACATGGTTTTTGTGCAAGTCCATCAGACGACATACAGGACGTCTGGCACTAAGTCTGGACGTCTGGAAACCTACTTTTACTGTGGGAATTGATTTCCAAACGTTGCAACGGCTAGAAAATCTCTGAGAAGAGATTTTGGGTCAGCCGAGGCAAAACGGTCATTTATCAGACGTCTGGTAAGTCCTATGGACGTCTGATAAGGCTCTAACGGTCATAATCTTGAGTGTTTTCTAAGCCAGCCAACGGTCCACTAACTGGACGTCTGGCAAAGTCATCAGACGTCTCCTAAGACGTCTGGTCTAAGGTCTGGACGTCTGATTTCATCAGACAGAACTACTATGTCCAGCCTAACAGTTATCAGACGTCTGAAACAACAGTCAGACGTCTTAAAATTCTTTATAAGACGTCTGATTTTGGAATTAGACGTCTGTAAATGCTATTTGAGCCCTATATTGGTTTTCTAAGTATTCTACAGAAAACCTAAGTATCCTAGGGTTGTGCAGGTGTTCCTAGGACTACTTTTAGGGTACTTTGAGGCTCTTTAACATAATGTTCTAAGGAATCAAAAAGAGCAAGAAAATAAATACAAGAGATACATGAAAGGATAAAAAAGAATCTATCCTATTCTTCTTCTCTTCCATCTCCAATCTTTCGCTCCACGCGAACCTCCTTTATTTTCCGTCAAGCTCCTCCAATCCGTCCTGGATGCGAGCTCGAACTCCGTCTAAACACGTACACATTTGCAATTGACCTGAAATCTAGGACTCGAATTGCAAATGTTAAATAACACGTGTTTTGTTATCATCAAAACAAATGATCGTGGTGCTCTAGCACCAACAATCACAACAGATTCTCTTCGATTGACACTCCAAATCGATAGAGATATCATGGCTCTTTCTGCTTAATTGGAGCACAAAAGCTGCTCCAAATCAGAGCTCAAAATTAGCTCCACACCACGGATGCTCAACAGCAACAATTGACCTACAAATCCTAAATTCTCTAACCTAAGCTCTCTCTCTCTCGGTCTTATGATAATCATTTAGTGCCTATGATCATTTCGGAAAGCTGGAAGCTTAAAGGAAAGCTTCTGGAACTTCAGAACCCCTTGGAAGCTTCTAAGCTTCCATTAATGCTCAAGACAGGCCCATTATAGACTCAAATAAGTTTAATCAAAAGATTAGAACCTCAAGAGTGGTTCTCAATGACTTCAGGAGATCAAAACCAATTGATCCAAGCTAATTTTGGCTTGGAGCTCAAACTAGACCCAAACATGACAGAATTGACATCAAGCATTGTTTGTCCTTAAAACTCACTAAAATTGACCTAAATGAGTTCCCAATATCCTAAGGATTAAGGTTCAACTCCTAATTCTAAGCTTAGAAGATCTGAGCTCCATTAACAAACAAAGTTGACCAAATCAAGCATAAACGTTGACTTCTAATTCAAAAGGATTTCATCATGAATTAACTACCCAGATCACATAAGCAACTCCTCAGGTGCTTAATTGACCTTTAAAAATCAAGTTTTGATACCTGGGATTCATTATTCTAGGCCTTTTTCCTAAGCTTAAAAGGGGAGTTGTTCTAAGCCTAAACTCCTCTTTAGGAAGTTTTGAACGTCCTAAAGATTTATCAGCCTAATCAAGGATTGATCTAGACTCTAGAGATCTTAAGGAAGCTAAATGACTTGTTGTTGTGCTCTAAGAATCACCGAATCAACCTCCTCAGCTCTGGCGAAGCTGAGGAAGATGAAACTGATCTGAGTAATTGAGTTAATAAATATAGAATCAAAGGATGGATTGTGATCAACATACTTCAATTAAATGATTTGGAACTTTCTCACAGTGCTTCAATCAATATTCCTCAAGTATTGATTCACCGAAGCTTACCAGAGCTCTGGTGATCAATGGATTGGGTCGATAGGCACAAAATCTCCATGAAATGCTTCAAAAACTAGATCAAAAGATTCCTAAGCTTCTCACGAAGCTCAAGAGCATCTCTATTCCATGAAAGAAAGCTTGAAGAACATTTGTGATCTCAAATTAATTTGAAAATTCGCCAGAACTCAAGAATCAATGAATCTTTAAATAAATTGAGGCAAAATGATCCATATAGTAAGGTGAAAGTGCTTAGATAAATGATTTGGTGGATACAACTCTCTTGATCTCCAATTTAGACAACGACGATCAGGAGCTGAGGGGGAAGTTAGGCGTTTAGTGATTACTGCTTAATTGAGGAGGGAAGAAAGCGATAAATGATCATGGGAGAGTAAAGAGGATGAATATGGCGTGGTTTCGATGGAAGAAAGTCGGGTGAGGCCAGATTTAGCCTAACTAACGTCGAAGAAGAAAGCATGAAATTTGAGGTTACACTACTCTAATCTACCTAATTGACTAACTAAACCTACTATAAACTAAAAGCTAAGGCTAAGCTATGGTTTACCTGGACAAATAGAGGTAGAAGGCACTGGCAATGCCTTGCTAGATTGGATCAAATCAAAGCTAGTGAAGTAGCAACTCCGGCGAGAAAGGAAGGTAGTAAGGAAGAATAGATGGTGTTCCTCAGCCTTGTCACGGCACCGGAGAGGAAGAGTGAGGGAGACAATTAGCTCCACCGGAGCTGGTCTAAAGGATAGGTGAGAAGTCGTTGGAGAAGAGAAGAATAGCCTATTAGCAACCGCTGTGGGGGAAGAAGGATAGGGGGTTGCCAATAGAGATCGAAGGTCTTGAGGGTTATTTATAGATGGAGAGGGAGCTCTAGGGGGAAGAACCTAGTCATGAATGTATCTAGGTGCACGGTAATCTCTGTCATCATCTTCGACAACAGTGAGGTTACCTCACCTGAGATTGACAGTTAGAGGCTCATCTGAGTCATTGGATGAAGTGGAGGCGGTGAGAGGATGTTTAATGACCAAACAGGAATAGTTATAACGTTGAATGCTCAGTCATCTGGCAGTGCTGTCATCGGCGAATGTCTGTTGTTCAAAAGGAAAAAGAAGAGAAGGAGAAGGAAAAGAAAAGGGATCTAGTTGCAATATTTAATGGACCTATGAGTAATAAAAGGACTTAATTGACATAAAAATAAGGACTAAAATGCAAACAATCACTTTTATTAAGTAAATTAATTTATTTCTTTCTCAAGTTTTTATATAAGATTATAAATATGTTAAATAATATATTTATGTCCCGAGATTCATGCTCGTCCCTTTTAACTTTATTTATTTAAGTGATCAATATTATTACCTAATTAATAACTTAGGTACTATAAATACTATACACTTATATATAATACTTATAAGTAGCTAAATGATTGGAACTAAGTCCTATTTATCAATTAAACATAAATGAATGTTATTAACCTATAATTTAGGTGTTTAAGCATATAATTAAGGTCATTGCTATTATTATCTTATTGTATAATTAACCCTGATTATTTGTTATTTACTAGTAATTTAACTAAGTAAACTTGTTAATATTGATGATTTAGGAGTTATAATGAGTCCCTCGTCACCTTCATCCTCGCATTAATGGCAGGAGAGATGGTTGAGGGAGATGCGATGGTGGCATAAGAAAAGGTTGAGGGGGGAAGCAACAAGGGTGATTGATGAGAACCTCATCATGAGCCCAAACTAACTTATTTTGACCTAATAAAGTGAACAAAAGCTCCTGCATAACCTAAAGGAAGGCCTAACTCAAGAGATTACTGATTTGAAAGGAATACATGAAACAAAGGGTAAAACTACAATTTTATCATTGCAGTATATCAACGGGATTTCTCAGGGTCTAGACATAGGTCAATTGGACTTAATAAGAGAAAAAGTGAGATGGTTCAGTCAGAAAAGGGTTATTGTGAAATTTAAGAATAAAATGACATTCTATAATCCTAAAACAAATCCACTTAATTTCATAAGGTTTCGGGAAGGATAAAAATCACCTAAACCCTATATAATTCATGGAAAAATATCCCCTAGGATTTAGAACTTTCAATTTGGCCTTTGGAACCTGTTTTGACTTAGATTGGGGTCCAAACAAAATATTTGACCTAATTTAGGTTTTTATGCAAAATATCCATTCAAACATGGTCAAGCCTAAAATCCAACTTCACCAATAGATTCCTTAGGTCCAAATTATATTTGTATCAAAATTTGGACCTATGGGAAGGTCATCTTGACCTACTTTGCAAAATAGTCCACTCAATTATATTCTGGCCCCTAACTTTTGAAAACCCTTACGAAAACCCCCTCAACTTCTTCGTCACTTTTCACATTCCGGTCCCTCTACCATTGTAGCAGAGACCCATACCTCCAACGAAATTTCAAGGAGGATTCTCCTTGCTTCCCCAGGGAGCTTCTCTCAAATTTGAAAGAGTCCTCTGCGAAATCCCCTAGCGTCTGAGCAGCTCCCCATGCCCTGATTCGCACCATACCTCTCGTGCGAACGCTTGAGAGGTATGGGTATCACTTCCGACCATACCACCGGCGAGAGTCTTGCACTTGGAAGCTTGCCTTCCAAGCACAAGACCCTCTGCCTGTGCCTTTAAATGTTGCCTCAAGTCCAGCTGCATCTTCCGAGGTTGATTTGGCCTGAGAAAAACCCTAAATTCGTCCTCTCTCATCTCCGGCCAACAACCTGCAAGCTCCAGCGATCTGTCCTCCCTTTTCTCGTCGCTCTGCCACCATACCAGTGGCAAAGTCATCTCTGCCTCTCTCCTCTGCATCACGCCATACCCGTGTGAGCTTCTCCGACCTCCTCCTCATCGCCATCATCCCCACCTCAGGGCCTTCATCTCCGACGACGGAAAATACGAGCCGTACGCCTCCTCCCTCCTTTCATCCGTTAAGTAGGTTAGAACTCTTCTCCTCTCTCCCCTCTTCATTTCCCCTCTCTCAATTTGCAATTTCGATCCCTCAACACCGCAGACCACCACCATCTTCTCCACCTCCAGCAGACCACCGACGAGGTGTCTCTATCACCTCCCCACACCCATCCACCTCACCAGACCCCTCAGAAGCACCACCACCATCCACTGATCACTTTCCCCATCTCCATCGATCGCCACAAGCTCCACAATCGCTCCCCAACCACACCCAACACCACGGCCACAGACCGACCTAGGCATGCATGCCTAGGCCATCCCGTAGCCAGCCACCCATTGCTTTACCTCCGCCATGCCACAGTGAAGCTTCCTGTGTGCTCTAATGGGGCCGAAAGGCCGTGTTCAGTGATTGCAGGTCTGAGCCTCCGCCGCCATTAGCAACGACGTGAAGGAGCTTGCAAGGTTGCTCCAGGCTCTAGCGCTGCAGCATCCCAGGTCCAGAAGATGACGGTTGGTCTCGTGCACGCAAACTCCTAGGCAATTAGCGCAGCAAAGCTCCTAGATGCTCCAATTGCACGAACCATCCTGCTACGGGCACCAGCGAAGCGGGTGGGACTTTTAGTCCCACCTTGGAAAGTTTAGAGCGCGGTGAGAGATATAAGTGGAATTTGTGTTTTAGCTTGATTACCTCCGATCACGGGATGAGGTCCTTTCGCCCACTTACCCGCCTCGTCCGCGACCCACGCTCCGCGGACCTTACTGCCTGACCCGATTACCCAGCACTCCTCGCGCACCACCCACGTCGGTGAGCCTGGACCTGGGATCGTTAACCCGACCTGTTTACCCGACTAGCTCTGAGATAGCGAAGAGAGAAATAGAGAGAGAGCGACACGAGGGAGGGTAGAGATAGGTTTTGCTGTGTGGTGTTGTGCAGGGAATAAGAAGAAGGAGGAGGTAACTGCTAAAGAGAGAAGAAGGAAGAGGAAGGCGCAGCTGAAGAAAGAGGCCAAAGTGAAGGACTGTAGTCGAAGGCAAAGAACAGAAGAAGAAGAAGCCAAGGAGGAAGCGCGGCTGAAGACTGTAGAGGAAGAAGAAGAGAAGAAGAAGAAGGCAAAGAAGAAGACTGCAGAAGAAGAAGAGAAGAAGAAGCCAAGGAGGAAGCTGCAGAAGAAGAAAGAGAGAAACAGGAGCGACCAAGTAGAAGAAGAAGAAGACAAAGAAAGACTAAGAAGAAAAGGAGAAGAAGAAGCCAAAGAATCAAGCAGAAGACGCACAACTGTAGAGCAAAGAGAAAGAGAAAGAAGAGGGAAAGAGAAGACAAAAATCAAGCATTGTAGCAACTACAAGTTAGGACGTCTAATTCACCAAATCATACGTCTGATTCACAAGAGAAGACAGCGGAGAGAGAAAGGAAAAGAAGAAAGAAGAGAACATTCAATCTCTTCTCTTTTTGCATATTCTCTTTTTAGCTTTCATAAACATTAAATTTGCATTGAACATCATCTTTCGAGTAATTAGAGAAGTTACGACCCGGTTCCCGAATCCCTACAGGACACGAGACCGGACCAACTCGACTGATCCCAAGACCCAGTAGTCTAACGAGAAAGTAACTGGTACCGCTCCGTTCGTCTTTGTTGATGTGGTTATTACAGTCGTTGTGGTATATAACAAAAACGGTTACCAGTCTAATACAATTTATTACTCGGAATGAAAAGTTTCCCGAGGTCGAACTCAGGGAGCAAACCAAAATTCCAGAAGCATATAAATTCATAATATATATAAGGTTTCACAAAAAATTAAGAGAGAGAGAGAGAAAGAGAGAGAGGGTTATTGGCTTTTTCTTCTTCTCTTTCTTTAGCTTGCTCTTCTCTTCAACTTGTTTTCTTCTTTTTCATCTTCTCTGCTTCTTCTTTCTTCCTCAGCCTGCCTTCTTCATTCTTCTTCTTCTTCTTTCTTTTTCTTCAGCCTATCTTCTTCTTTCTTCTTCTTCTTCTTTCTTTTTCTTCAGCCTATCTTCCTCTTTCTTCTTCAGCAGCTACGGTTCCTCTTTCTTCTTCTTCTTCTTCTTCTTCTTTCTTTTGCTCTAGCCCTGCTTTTTCTTCTTTCTTTTCTTCTTCTCTTGCTGCTAACTCTCCTTTTTCGCTAACGTCTAATTAAGCGTTCAGACGACTTAACTGCTCGATTGCTATAGTGCAGCTCCTCTTCTTTTCCTTCAGCTTCTTTCCTTCCTTTCTTCTTCCTTCTCCTGCTTCTTCCTTCTTCTTCCTTCTTCTGCTTCTTCCTTCTTCTTCCTTCCTCCCTACGGCTAAGTCCTGGCTGCTGCTTCTCTTCTTCTTTCTTCTCTCCTGCGCACACACGCAAACATCAACGCAAAACCGACCCTACCCCTTCCCTGTGTCTCTCTCTCTCTTTGGATCTCTCTTTAGGAAGCTCTCCCAGAGTCGGGTAATCGGGTCGGGTCGCGTGCCCGGGTCCAGGCGCACCGGTGTGGGTGGTGCACGAGGAGTGCACAGGAGGGTGTCGGGTCGGGTCAGATCCGCGTGGGTGAGCCGCAGACGAGACTCGGTGATAGGTGAGGGACCTCACCCCATGTGTAATCGGAGGCGAAGAGCCTATACCACTTTCTCAATTTAAGTGGTGGCACTCGCTCCTACACTTACGAGGTAGGACTAAAGTCCCACCTTCGCTCCGCTCGCCCGCAGGCGAGAAGCAACAGTCAATTGGGCAGTAGCGAAGGCTTCGCGCTCCCAATTGAGAACATGGGCACCTTTGCGGATGTGCCCCGCGTTGTCTGGAGCCCGCACCTGGTGTCGAAGAGACCTAGAGCTGCCTACGAAGGAGCTCCTGCAACTCATCAATGGCGGCGAGGAGGGTGAACCCTGAAATCACGAAGACGGCCTCATGGCCATGTCAGACAACACAGGGAGCTTCGCCAGAGTGTAGAGAAGGCGGTGCGAGGGGCGGCTTGCTGTGAGAGTGCCTGTGGTCGTGCGCCTAGGGCAACCTACGTGTGCGGAAGTGGGTGTGTTCAGGGGGTGCTCAGAGTGTGCAGGGTGGTGAATGGAGTAGGGGAATCGCTAGAGTGGAGTGAGGGGTAGCTTCTGGGCTTGTCGGCGAGGGGTGGGAAGGTCTGTGGAAGTGGGGCGATTTCGCCGGAGATGGTGGCTGAAGGCGGAGTAGATGAAGGTGGTCGTGGCAGTCGAGGGATTTAAAGTACTAATTCAAGAAGGGAAAAGTGAGAGGAGAGTAAGGAGAAAATTCCTACCTACCTAGTCGACGAAGAGGGAAAGGGAGACTGCCCGGTGCGTGCTTGCCGGAGCTGAGGACAAAGGTGCCCATGGAGGAGTGACGGCGATGAGGAAGAGATCTGAGGACGCTAGCTGGTGTGGCCTAGTGTGGGACGACGAGGCAGAGTGGGCTCTGCTGCAGGTATGGCAGCAGAGGGACAAGGAGGAGGAGGAGAGCTCGCCAGAAGCTAGGGCAATCTGACCAGAGAGAGGGGAGACGAAAGAGAGGGGTTTTCTCGGTCAGAAATAGCTTGGGGTGGACGGTAGCTCCTGCCGCTCCATATAAAGGTGTTGGCGAGGAGAGTGGCCCGAGGGAGCGATGTGCGGAGCTCGCCGGAGATGGCCGGAGATGGAGACCCATGCCTTTCGTGCGTTTGCACGAGAGGCATGGGCGGTTGCAGGACACAAGGGAGGGTCCCTGCGACAGAGGATGACGTAGGGAACCCCCCGTCCATTCCTGAGAACAAGCGCCATACCCTACGCGGCGCCATCCTCCGCGCAAGGTCACCGGAGGTATGGTGCTTACGCAGGGTAGCAGGGAGGACCATTTTGCAAAGAACGACGGGAAATATAGGGGGCTTTGTGTAAGGGTTTCAAAAGATAAGAGTCAAAAAGTAATACAAGAGGACCAATTTGTAAAGTCGGTCAAGATGATCTTTTCTTAGGCCCAAATTTTTATACCAGCCTAAATTGAACCTAAATATTTTAATGGTGAAATTTGATTTTAGGTTTGACCACGCTTGACCGGTCAATTTACGCAAAAATCCCAAATTAGGTCATAAATTGGGCATGGTTCTCATTTTAGGTCAAAATAGGTCGAAAAGGCCAAATTGAAGGTTCTAAACCCCAGGGAATATTTTTCCATGAATTTTAGAGGGTTTAGTTAATTTTTATCCTGCATCGAACCTCGTGAATTAAAGTAGGTTTGTTTTTAGGTTACGGAATGTCATTTAATTCCCAGTAGTTGCTGTAACCCTTTTCAAATCAGATCATCCTACTTCCTTCCTCATTGGGCTTATTTAACCTATGTTTAGACCCTTAAATGCCCTGTTTGTGTACTATATTGGTAAAATTACAGTTTTACCCCTTATGATTTGTTTTACTCTTCAATTCATAATTCTCCGAGTTAAGCTTCTCTTTAGGTTTTGTAGGAGCTTCTTCACACCTATTTAGATTAAATTGTGCTGGTTATGGTTCATGATGAGGCTCTCATCATACCCCCATACCTAGCTTTTGCTAGTCCCTTAGCAAAATTTTAAGGTTTCAACCCTTGTTCTAGACCATGAAGTTCTTATTGAGTTTAGATAAGTGCTTTTTCTTTTGTAACCTTGATTAGGTCAGAATGCCAACCATAGGCCTAAAAGGTACTCTAGTACCAACCAAGATACAGATCTGTCTAGCTTTAGCCTCAGTCCTTAGCAATGGTTTTTAAGGCCTACAGGAACTAACCTAAGGTTTATTGGACTTTGTGGTTAAAGCACCCGTACTTGGGATAATTTTAGCCCTAGTTTAGTTCGCAGTGCGTTTTGTAAGAAAGAGAGGTAGAAGATTTATATGTTTGGAGAGTTTTCTCTCTCTTTTTCGTTTTAATTCTAGCTTAGGATTGGCTTCTCAACACGGTCTGCATCAGATTCCTCGTCCCCATCATCAATTCTCAAGGGTTCCTGGCAGTTGATGCTTCGAGATAGCACCGCCCATGGTAACCCCCAGAACCCTGGCTTTCGAGATTTCGAGATAATCCCGTCCATGGTGTTCCGTGGCCGAATTCAGACCCTAGCAATTGACACTTCGTGATAATGCCATCCATGGAATCTGAACCAGCAGAGTTCTTACATGCCTCCAGTAGGATATGTAAATATCCTAAGAGACAAGCACTGAGGAGATGATATTTTGTTACGCATCTTCGAGGGGAACTTCCCACCTCTCTGCGCTAGGAACTCATCCAAATCAACTTGTGTTGATTGGCCGCTCCTACTTTAGGTGTCATTTTGAGAATTTTTCAAATGCTTTTGCGTGATTTTGATTTTTATGCTTACTGAACCAGGCTGTGTGTGAAATTTGGGTGCTTAGGACTGAGTCCAGTAAACCAAAAGTTATTAACGAGGCCAAATACTCCCTAAGCCTTGGACCAAATACTTAAGCTTTTCATTTTACTCAACCTCTTGAGGAATATCTAGATCTTAACGGGTACTAAGAGTCTATCAAAGAATGCCTTAGGTTTGTATTCTTACTAATCTCACTGTGTACTTTCCATTTCTTTTCAGAAATGCAGTCTAGAACTTAGGTTAATTCCTTAATTTCTTACTAATAACTATCTCTTTTCTTTCATTTTATGCTCCTTTTTATCGTTTTGTTCTTTTCTCCTCCTCCTTTGTAAAGTTCTCAAAAATTTCTTTCCTCCTCTCATTTTATTATTATTTTTTTTTTTCAAAAATTTTTTAATTTTTATGGTGTTTTTGGCATGTGTGAAGTCCTAATTTTTTTTTTTTATGTGGTATTTTTTGCACTTTCATGCCCCTCATGCCTAAGATTTGCAATGTCCTCATTGTAACATAGGAGGGTTTTTATTTAACTTAGTTCATACGTTAGGATAGATGTTTTGGAGAGTGAATGGGTCGGGGCGACTGTTGCGGACGATTTCTAATCTCAGATGCAAGCACCTAAGGTGGAGTCGACTATCCTAAAGGGTGAACCTTAAGTGCGAAGAGATGTTAGAAAAAGTTTCGGATTTTTCCAAAAAGAATGGCGGGCTGCCTCCTGTTGAGTGTTGAGTTTTACGCCATCGGCTGGGCGCAATATGCTCAGGGAAAATGGAGGATAAATGATGACTTAGCCAAATCTGTAGAGGTCACATCTATGAACGGTTTGAGTCACTGACCATTCACGATGAAAGGTTCGGAATCATGGCTGAGCGGGCTGATTTATACGGCTCCATTTCCAAAAAACTAGTTGGACAAGATATGGTCCAACCCACTTGGATCGCAGTTTCCCAGGGAAGAGTTTGAGTCGAGCATCGAAGAGTATGACCTTCTGAACAGGATGAAAGATCTTTCTATATATGTGCTTGTCATGGAAGGCTTTAACCCTCTCTTTGTAGATTCATGAGTTCCCATACGCATCAAGGCGTAATTCATCGATCTCTCTTATCTGAAGCTTTCTCTGGGTTCCAGCCTTAGAAAGATCTAAATTACAGCTCCGTACTGCCAAATAGGCTTTGTGCTCCAGTTTGATGGGAATGTGACACACCTTCTCGTACACTAGTCTAAAAGGAGACATGCCTAATTGGGTTTTGTGGGAGGTCCTATAAGCACACAAAGCTTCCGGAAGTTGGGACAATAAGTCCTTCCTGTCAGGCTGAACAGTGACCTGCAGGATTTTCTTGATCTCCCGAATTGATAGCTCAGCTAGACCATTAGTCTGGGGATGGTAAGGAGTAGAGATTCGGTGAGACACCCCGTATTTGGTCATCAGTGACCTGAACTGAGCATTGGTAAAATGGGTCCCTCCGTCAGAGATGATTGCACGAGGAATCCCAAACCGTGACAAGATATTGTGATGAATGAATTTGATAACGATTTTATGATCACAGGTTCGGGTCGGTATGGCTTCGATCTATTTGGACACGTAGTCCACAACCAGCAGAATGTACTCGAAGCCGTCCGAAACAGGAAAGGGGCCCATAAAATCAATCCCCCAAATGTCGAAGATTTCACATACGAGAATCGACTACAAAGGCATCATGTCGCGATGGCTCATGTTGCCCAAAGTTTGGCAATGACTGCATGCCTTGCAGTGATTGTATGCGTCCTTGAATAAAGTGGGCCAATAAAAGCCACACTGGAGGATTTTTTATGCGGTTTTGTGCCCAGAGAAGTGGCCACCGCATGCCTGGTCATGGCAAAAGGAGAGAATATCATTGATTTCACCCTCTGGGTCACATCGCCAGAAAATTTGGTCAACACCTATGCAGAAGAGGTATGGGTCTTCCCAGATGTAGTACTTGGCATCAAAGCGCAATTTGTCTTTGTTGGCCTTCGGCCAATCAAACGGGATCTGATGAGATGCCAAGTAGTTTACTATATTAGCAAACCATGGAAGCTTAGTACCAATAGTCAGTAGGTGCTCATCAGGAAAATGCTCTATGATGGGTCCAGAAGGGTTGATGATCTCAAAAGGAAGGCGAGACAAGTGGTCAGCTGCCACGTTTTGTCTTCCTGCCTTGTCACGAATCTCGAGGTCGAATTCTTGCAACAGCAAGATCCATCGGATTAGTTGGGGCTTCGATCTTTCTTAGCAAGGAGATGCCTCACAGTTGTGTGATCCGAGTAGATGATGACGTGGGAACCCAGGAGATAGGATCGAAATTCTTCGAGGGCAAATACTACGGCTAGCAGCTCTTTCTCCGTAACTATATAGTTACGCTGAGCCTCGTCAAGTGTCTTGCTAGCATAGTAGATGACCACGGGTTTCCCGTCAACTTTCTGCCCCAGAACCGCTCCTACAGCGAAATTAGATGCATCGCACATGATCTCGAAGGGTTGAGACCAATCAGGGGACTGTAGGATCGGGGCCTAGGTGACTCGGTCACAAAGGTTCTCAAAGGCTTGAGTGCATTCCTTGGAGATCTCAAAGGGTACATCCTTGGAGAGAAGAGTAGTCAGGGGCGTGCGATTTTCGAGAAATCAGGGATGAAGCGACGGTAAAAACCGACGTGCCCCAGAAAAGAACGGATGTCCCTGATCGAGCTAGGCATAGGAAGTCGAGAAATTAGATCAACCTTGTCTCGATACACTTTGATGCCTTTCTCAGAAATTAGATGACCTAGGATGAACCTCTCAGGCACCATAAAGTGGCTCTTTTCCCAGGAAAGAACCAAATTTACATCGATGCAACACCTGAGTATATGAACCAAGTGCTGGAGGCAATCATCAAATGATGCCCCGAAAATTGAGAAGTCATCCATGAAGACTTGCAGATAATCACCTACCATATCAGAGAATATGGCAAGCATGCACCGCTGAAAAGTTGCGGGTGCATTACAGAGATAGAAGGGCATCCTTCGGAATGCGTATGTCTCGAAGGGGCAGGTGAACGTGGTCTTCTCTTAGTCCTCCGGATGAATAGTCACTTGGTTATAACCGGAGTACCCGTCAAGAAAGCAGAAGAATCGATTTTCCGCTAATTTCTCGAGAATCTGATCAATGAAAGGTAGTGGGAAATGATCTTTCTTCGTGGAGGAATTGAGTCTTCGGTAATCTATGCAGACTCTCCACGCGTTGGCTATTCGGGTAGGTATGATTTCTCCGATTTCAGTCATAATGGTGGTGAGCCCTGCCTTTTTAGGCACAACCTGGATTGGGCTCACCCAACGACTATCGGAAATCGGGTAGATGATATCACTTAATGATCACCTTTTTCACGACCTCCTGCAGATTGGGATTCAAACGTCCCTGCATCTCAAGGGAAGGTCGTGCGCCCTCTTCAGAATAGATACGGTGTATGCAATAAGAGGGACTTATTCCAGTCAAGTCATCGAGAGTCCAACCAATGGCTCTGCGATGTTGCTGGAGAACAGCAATCAGACGGGATTCCTGATCAGGAGTGAGCTTGGAATTTATAATCACAGGAAAAGTCTGATTAGAACCCAAAAAGACATATTTCAGATGATCGGGAAGGGGTTTGAGTTCAAGAATGGGGTTATCAGCAGCAGTGGGTGGTTCAGGGTGAGTGTGAGGTTCAAGGATGGGAGTTATGGATTTGTCTAAATCAGGGTCTGACTCCTCGAATTGCGGTTCAAGATCTTCTTGTGGTTGATGAGGCATAATCAGGTTATACTCAAATTGTGTTTCATCAACCAAAGCTCTAATATCACAGATTTGTTCAATGACACCGCAATTGATTCCTTGTTGGGCCTTAAAGATACCAATTTTGAGGGTTTGATTTCCAAATTTCAGTTCTGTTTGGCCCTCCTCACAACTAATGTTGGCCCTAGAAGTGGCCAGGAAAGGTCTCCCTAGAATGCTTGGTGTATCCCTAGGGTTTTCAGGTGCATCCATGTCTAAGACTATGAAGTCTACAGGGAAATAGAAATCTCGCACCCTTACAATAACATCCTCAATAATCCCTTTAGGTGACTTTATGGATCGATCTGCTAACTGTAGTGTCACCTCAGTCGGTTTTAGCTTAAATTCTTCTAGGTGGTTAAGTAAGGATGTGGGTATCAAATTTATGGAAGCACCCAAGTCTAACAATGCTCTGTTTAACTGGGTTTCACCTATCTTGCATGAAATCAGGGGAGTGCCAGGGTCTTTTGCCTTCGGTGGAAGTTTGCCCAGGATTACAGAGCTGGCTTGCTCTGATAGTACAATTGGACTCCCACTCTTGATTTGCGGCTTACGCTGAGGTGTACACACATTCTTCAGGAATCATGCGTAAGCCGGTACGTGGCGAATCGCATCCATCAAGGGGATGTTTATTTGGACCTGCTCAAAGAGCTTGACCAGTTCCTCCTCAGGAGCCACGGATTTGGTTGTCTTCTTTCCCTTGGTCAAGGCCTCGGGAAATGGAACCTTAGTTGGTTCCTCTAGGATAGGTCCAGGTATTTAATCTGGGACAAGGATAGGAACGTCCTGGATTACTGTCCTAGGATTTGGGTCACTACCAGGCTTGTAGTGGTCTGGATAAGGTGGATCTTGGGTCTCCTTACCACTACGGGTGGTCACAGAATTCAGTCCTTCCTGGTTCTGGTTAGGGTTTGATAGGATGGGTTGCTGCTGATAACTCGCATAAGAAGTTGATGCCTCCATCCCGTCAGGTGAAGGAACAGAGGGGGCCTGATAGACCATGTGTGCTTGGCCCAGGTTTAGGTTCATAACGGGCCGTTGGGTCGGCACGTTATTAGGGTTACGAAGAGGTTGAGAAGGAAGTGTGCCTGGTTGGCAAGAATTTGCCAACTGGGCCAGTTGGTTTCGAACCTCAGTAATTTCGTCATTATGTTGCTTCTGAATAGCCGCATTCGTTCTCTGAATGTTAGCCAGAGTCTGAAGGATGAGGGACATTTGGTCTTAGTTTGGCTCGGATGGATAAGTAGGGTCGGGCCGAGGCTGAGGCGGCTGGTAAGGACGAGGTGCTTGTGGACGGGGCTGAAAGGGTGGTCTTTGAGTTTGGGAATTTCCCGCCCACTGGAAGTTTGGATGGTTTCGCCATCTAGGATTGTAGGTATTGGAAAATGGGTCATTCTGGATGGCGTTGAGGTCCTCGCAGGTCTGAGGAGCCTCAGAAAAGTCAGAGAATGGGGGAGTGGAATTCCCCCGGTTAGTATAGAAAGGGTCAGAGGTTCCTCTGATCCGAGAGTCAGATGGGGGTGGATGCGGGTCCATCCTAGGAGAAGGTCGATGGAAAATGTTTTACACAGTCTCCCATGTGGAAGGAAGCTGTGCAAAGGAATTATGCGCAGAGGTGGCTCGCTGCAAGTGCTGAGTCAGCACATCCACCTTCTTCTCAATAATAGAGACCTTGTCCAATCGACTAGCCATCAATTCCAGGTCGACTAATGCGGACAGGCCCTGCGTCTCGTGTGCTCCCCTAAGTTTCGTCGACGCGCGAGTATTCGTCTTGTCGAATAATCCCATGGAGTTATTATTGATAGAGTTCTCGCACATATTTTCAAGAATCTCCCACATGGTGTCCTTATGCTGACCCATGATATTCCCTCTGCAAGTTGCATTGACGAACAGCCTAATATCCTCATGGAGTCCCTGGTAAAAAGACTGGACTTGTTCCCATTTAGGAACTCCGTAATGGGGGCACTTCCTTATGAGATCCTGAAAGCGATCCCATGCCTCATGGAGAGGTTCTCCCGTCTGTTGCGTGAAGTGGGTAATCTGATGGCGCAAGGCATTGGTCCGACCAACGGGGAAGAACTTCTTCAAGAACTCGGACTGAAGTTCCTCCCAATTATTGATCGACCGAGTCTTTGTTTGGTACCAATGGGCGGCCTTGTCCAAAAGGGAGAAGAAGAACATCTTCATGTGGAGAATATCCCGATTTTGTGCATTTGACCCGAAAGTCTGGGTCAGATGCTTTAGCTTTTTAATGTGCTGGAAGGGGTCTTCAGAATTAAGCCCATGGAATTTAGGTATGGCATGAATCATGTTGGGCTTCAGTTCAGAATCAGGTCCTCCAGTCGAGATTCTGACTCGAGGCTCAATAGCCACCGCAACGGGATTATAATGATCTCGCATCATGGGACGCTACGATGGGTGCATGAAGTTCTGGAAGAGGTCATTGAGTCGCTGGAGCTGGTGCTCCAGATTGTTCTCTTCCTCAACTGGCTGAGCCATTGTGGAAGAAGGTGAGTTGAGTTTGAAATCGGAGGAGAGGTCTATGTGAAGTATTGGTTGCCCATGCAAAAGCACCAAGTCTCGGCCTCGAGGGGAGTGAATTTTTAAAGGAGGTTTCAAGGATCTCCTACCAAACATACACTGATGGAGAGGATGAGTTTAGCAAGTGCTGGACCCAATCAAGACACCTAGAATGTTGGGTGACTATAGAGGTTCGAGGCGGATGGACCCCTTGATCAAAAGGTCGTCCACCTGAGAATTACCTGGGCAGCCAGAGAGGGTGAGTCCCGCGAAGACCCCTACACGGTAGAGCGCCCCCACGGGTTACAGGGTTTCCCCCACCCAACCTCTCTTGTCACTGAGATTCCAGGTAGACCAGAATGGGGACCTTGACCTCTTAAGTCTACCACTTTTAGTTAGGATCAAGGTGCTTAGGTTTTCACTTGAACTTTAACCTTTTGAGTGCAAAGAGTAACCTAAGTTCAAGGTTGGTTGACCCAAGGGGTCAACTTCACCTACTAGTTCCTTTGAGAGCTTATTAGGTCTTGTCTTTTAGGGTTCAAGTGTTTTTGAGAGCCAAATTTCTTAGGGTTTCTCTTAATAGGAGTTTTCAAACAATGGCTTCGGCACACTTCCTTTGGGAATTCTCAATTCATGCTTAGAAAGTGAGTCTCTAAAATCCTAGTTTTGAATCTTATATTGCCTCTAATTGGTCCAGTTAGTTGCCTCTAGATTGGGTAATTAGGGCTCAAGCAAGAAGGTTTTAGCCCTAACCACTATTAATGGATGTACAGATATATTGTGTTGAAATTGAAAACAGGTAGCTTTGGTGATTTACTAAGTATGGAAGACAGGTTATTCCTAAATTGCTCTTTCCTTCTTTTTCTTCCTCTTTAGAATTTAGGGGTTAAAATGAGAGGATAGAAAATTACCTGTCCTAGGTGTGGTTGTTGTGCGGCTGCTTATTGTCCTCTTGATTTCCTGTGCCTGCACAACAAAAGAGAAGAGATTAATCAATAGAAACTCAAAAATTGTGAATTAATAGCTTCTAGAATAGCCGTTGCTCCCCGGCAACGATGCCAAAAACTGGTACCGCTTCATTCGTCTTTGTTGATGTGGTTATTACAGTCGTTGTGGTATATAACAAAAACGGTTACCAGTCTAATACAATTTATTACTTGGAATGAAAAGTTTCCCGAGGTCAAACTCAGGGAGCAAATCAAAATTCCAGAAGCATATAAATTCACAATATATATAAGGTTTTACAAAAAATTAAGAGAGAGAGAGGGAAAGAGAGAGAGGGAATTGGCTTTTTCTTCTTCTCTTTCTTCTGTTGGCTCTTCTCTTCAACTTGTTTTCTTCTTTTTCTTCTTCTCTGCTTCTTCTTTCTTCCTCTTCAGCATGCCTTCTTCTTTCTTCTTATTCTTCTTTCTTTTTCTTCAGCCTATCTTCTTCTTTCTTCTTCTTCAGCAGTTGCGGTTCCTCTTTCTTCTTCTTCTTCTTTCTTTTGCTCTGGCCCTCCTTTTTCTTCTTTCTTTTCTTCTTCTCTTGCTGCTGACTCTCCTTTTTCGCCGACGTCTGATTCAGCGCTCAAACGACTTAACTGCTCAGTTGCTATAGTGCAGCTCTTCTTTTCCTGCAGCTTCTTTCCTTCCTTTCTTCTTCCTTCTCCTGCTTCTTCCTTCTTCTTACTTCTTCTGCTTCTTCCTTCTTCCCTGCAGCTAAGTCCTGGCTGTTATTTCTCTTCTTTCTTCTCTCCTGCGCACACACGCAAACATCAGCGTAAAACCTACCCTACCCCTTCTCCGCGTCTCTCTCTCTCTCTCTCTCTCTCTCTCTCTCTCTCTCTCTCTCTCTAGGAAACTTTCCCAGAGCCGGGTAATCGGGTCAGGTCGCGTGCCCGGGTCCAGGCGCACCGGCGTGGGTGATGCATGAGGAGTGCACAGGAGGGTGTCAGGTCGGGTCAGATCTGAGTGGGTGAACAGCTGACGAGACCCGGTGATAGGTGAGGGACCTCACCCCGTGTGTAATCGGAGGCGAAGAGCCTATACCACTTTTTCAATTTAAGTGGTGGCACTCGCTCCTACACTTACGAGGTGGGACTAAAGTCCCACCTTCGCTCCGCTCGCCCGTAGGCGAGAAGCAGCAGTCAATTGGGCAGCAGCGAAGGCTTCGCGCTCCCAATTGAGACATGGGCGCCTTCGCGGACGTGCCCCATGTTGTCTGGAGCCCGCGCCTGGTGTCGAAGAGACCTGGAGCTACCTGCGAAGGAGCTCCTACAGCTCGTCAATGGCGACGAGGAGGGTGAACCCTGAAATCACGAAGATGGCCTCACGGCCATGTCAGACAACACAGGGAGCTTCGCCAGAGTGTGGCGAAGGCGGTGCGAGGGGCGGCATGTTATGAGAGTGCCTGTGGTCGTGCGCCTAGGTTAACCTGCATGCGTGGAAGTGAGTGTGTTCGAGGGGTACTCAGAGTGTGCAGGGTGGTGAATGGAGTAGGGAAATCTCTAGAGTGGAGTGAGGGGGAGCTTCTGGGCTTGTCGGCGAGGGGTGGGAAGGTCTGTGGAAGTGGGGCGATCTCGTCGGAGATGGTGGCCGAAGGCGGAGCAGATGAAGGTGGTCATGGCAATCTAGGGGTTTAAAGTACTAATTCAAGAAGGGAAAAGTGAGAGGAGAGTAAGGAGAAAATTCCTACCTACCTAGTCGAAGAAGAGGGAGAGGGAGACTGCCCGGCACGTGCCTGCCGAAGCTGAGGACGAAGGTGCCCAGGGGAGGAGTGACGGCGACAAGGAAGAGATCTGAGGACGCTAGCTGATGCGGCTTGGCGTGGGACAACGAGGCAGAGTGGGCTATGCTGCAGGTATGGCAGCAGAGCGACAAGGAGGAGGAGAGTTCTCCAGAAGTTAGGGCAATCTGATCGGAGAGAGGGGAGACGAAAGAGAGGGGTTTTCTCGGCCAGAAATAGCTTGGGGTGGACGGTAACCCCTGCCGCTCCATATAAAGGTGCTGGTGAGGAGAGTGGCCCGAGGGAGAGACGTGCGGAGCTTGCCGGAGATGATCGGAGATGGAGACCCATGCCTTTCGTGTGTTTGCACGAGAGGCATGGGCGGTTGCAGGTCACAAGGGAGGGTCCCTGCGACAGAGGACGACGTAGGGAACCCCCCGTTCATTCCTGAGAACGAGTGCCATACCCTACACGGCGCCATCCTCCGCGCAAGGTCACCGGAGGTATGGTGCTTGCGCAGGGTAGCAGGGAGGACCGTTTTGCAAAGAACGACGGGAAAGATAGGGGGCTATGTGTAAGGGTTTCAAAAGATAAGGGTCAAAAAGTAATACAAGATGACCAATTTGTAAAGTCGGTCAAGATTGTCTTTTCTTGGGCCCAAATTTCTATACCAGCCTAAATTGAACCTAAATATTTTAATGATGAAATTTGATTTTAGGTTTAACCACGTTTAACCGGTCAATTTACGTAAAAATTCCAAATTAGGTCATAAATTAGGCATGCTTCTCATTTTAGGTCAAAATAGGTTGAAAAGGCCAAATTGAAGGTTCTAAACCCTAAGGAATATTTTTCCATGAATTTTAGAGGGTTTAGTTAATTTTTATCCTGCCTCGAACCTCGTGAATTAAAGTGGGTTTGCTTTTAGGTTACGGAATGTCATTTAATTCTTAAAAGTTGCTATAACCCTTTTCAGATCAGATCATCCCACTTCCTTCCTCATTAGGCTTATTTGACCTGTGTTTAGACCCTTAAATACCCTGTTTGTGTACTGCATTAGTAAAATTACAGTTTTACTCCTTATGATTTGTTTTACTCGTCAATTCATAATTCTCCGAGTTAAGCTTCTCTTTAGGTTTTGTAGGAGCTTCTTCACACTTATTTAGATTAAATTGTGCTAGTTAGGGTTCATGATGAGGCTCTCATCAGTAACCAAAAAGCAGGAAAATAAACCACATTCACTATGATAAGCAACTAACAGTAACAAAAGTATAGTAGTGAAGAAGTAAAACCACTACAGTACACACCACCACAACAATATAAAGTAAACAGGTACAGGAATATAAAGTACAAAATGTCAGAGTACAGAGGTGTAAGAACTACTCACTACAACTGAAAAAGGAGTACAACAGAAAGCTACAACTACTAGGCTCTATTGGGCCTAACACCCTTTGCAGCCGTAGGCTCTGGCTGCTCAACACCTGGACTTGAAAAGGGTTATGAGTACACGAAGTCAGCAAACACTGAGTAGAGTGGCAACTAACTAACTAAGCAGTAAAGGTGGACAAGTAGCTGTTGTTTTTCAATTTCTTTCCTTCTTTAACTAATTATTCTTTCTTTCACCACTTGGTTTAATTATTAGGTCTCTTTCTTGATCTCGAATGTTCCTCGTGGGAACGATCTTGATTGCAATCTTTTCTGAATAGTAGAAGGCACACGTGGTGCTCTCCTAGTTGGGAGAGTCCCCCATGGTGGTCCCACACCCAATCAACCACCCCAAGGTCATGGACAGACGTAACGGTGACTACGGCACGCGCGATAAGCGCACGGGTAGCTACCCCGCACTGGCACGGGGTCAGTCGTTTCCGTTAGCGGGTGCACCCAAAGTACAACACAGAACCAGTATTTGACATAGCCCTCTCAGTAACAGAGGCCTAGCCCCTAAGAACCAAACAGGGGTCTCGCCCCTTCACAGTCCGGGCACCCTCGCCTGACTACCTTGGTTTGCCCAGTGGGCCTAACAAGTTGGTGTAGGGCCGCTAGTTGAACCCCGGGCCCCGTGGGGTGGCTAGCTCTCTCCCTACACTAGTAACTCTCCCCGGAACAGTGTACATGAGGGCCACCGAGTCGGTGCAAAGTGGCTAAACCCACCCTAGGTCTCAACCCAAAGGCGGCAAGCTCCCCTCTACACTAAGAGGTAACATGCGCTCCCCTTGGTACCACGTACTCAAGGGCTAGCACACTTCCCAACACATTTCCAGATCCATTTCATTTATTTCCAAGAGCTCAATTCCAAATTCCCCGTAGGGTTCATGCTCATATTCCTCAGGCCATGCCATACCAGATTTCATCATTTCTCTTTCCATTCTCATGTTATACATAGGCAATTTGTATCTCTATTGTTCACATTCTCATATTCAGGTTATTCACAAGTAGCTCGTGTTTCCAACATTCACCTTTCTATTTCCAATTTATATACATGCAACTCATATTATGTTATTTCACATGTGCGACAGGAAAGTTACATACAACAGTTATTTAGTACAAGCACTATATATTTCGCAGGTAACTGTTATTCATTTATAGGCAATTGTTATCATTCTATCTACTCATTCAAGACTGCAATCCATTCATTCAATACAAGCATTCCAGTATTTCTAGACCTAGGATTCATGCCATACCCTAGGATCTAATCATTCATTCCACACATGCATTCAGGTTTGTATTTAAATTAGGGGAAGCCACTCTACCAGTAAATCCAGAAGTAGTGAGGGCTTGAACGGTAGGCTCACGTGCCTCAGCAAGCCTCAAACCCGCAACGGAAACAAGTCCTTTCACAATGATCAATCACAAGAGAATACTCAGAATAGTATAGAAAGTATTCCAACAACTAGAGGAATTCATACGGGAAACATCGGTATCTTAATTGCGGAAATCGGACCTCAAACGGATCCTAAACGGGTCAAAAATAATGTTCCTGACTCAAATCAGACGTCTGGAACACCTACCAGACGTCTTAAAAGAGTCCGAGCCATACCTCAAGTCCTGCACCACTCCTCAGACGTCCAGGAACTCCGCTGGACCATCTGGATCCAGTTCCAGACGTCCAACCACCTCTCCAGATGTTTGGAAGCGCTTCTGGTTGTCTGGTGCCTCACCCAGAAGTTTGAAATGCGTAGGAGGGCGTGTCTCGCACCTTCCCAAAGCAACTCCTGCATGAATCGACCAAATCTTCTCAAATCGGGCATGAAACAGTGCCTTGGCGGAGCGGCCTGCATGGCCGTATACACAAAGAAGACGTACCTTCGCGAAGCCTACTTCTCAGTTGTCTGAAACGTCCTCTAAACGTCGGCTAGACGTCGCTCTAGACGTCTGATTCTAGGAAAAATCGAGAACCAGAACCTGCTTCTGCCCTCTCGCGCAGTACGTGGCCACGCCGCGCCCTCTCGCCTGCTGCTTCGGCTACAGCAATGTCGAGGAGGACCTCCCCGACGCACCCTTCTGCCTTACGCACGCGCCGCTCCTGATGTAAGCTCATCGGCGAGCTCCCACGCGAGCTCGCAAGCTTACTTCTCTCCCTCTCACGCTGCTCCTCCTCTCCTTCTCGCGCCACGCCCGCACTCTCACCGATTTGCTGCTCTCGCTGGAGGGAAGGAGGGAGGTGGCTGGGAAGTGGGGGGTGGAACGAGGGAGAGGAGAGGGCCTTATATAAGGATGTGGGTTTAGGGTTTTCGTTGGGCAGAAGGAGAGAGAAGAAGAAGAAAACGAGGGAAGTGTACTGTCTGCACACAGCACGCTCGCAGACGCGAGCTCGTACTCAAAATTTTCGATTTCCAGACGTCTAACCAGACGTCTGACCCAAATTCCAGATGTCTTAAAAGACTCAGACAGCACGGGTCTTAACAAGATATTGTGATTTTAGTTTATAAAATATCAATTTGCTCCCTGAGTTCGACCTTGGATATTTTAGTTTTTGAGTAAAATAAATTGTTAATTGTTTATACGACGATTTCAACTATACTGCAACGAATGTCTTTTTAAATCACGATCTCGTCGCGTAAGCAGTGATGATGGTAGAGGAGGGCTAAAGCGATGAGGGAAGGGGAGTGAAGGCAAGCTCGATAGCTCCACTGAAGCTCTCACCCTCTTTGTGAGAGAGGAGAGGACAAGAATGGAATAAATTGTACAATTCATTTCCATCATTGAGTTGAGATAGGATATTGTCATTCTCCAACACTATACCTGAGATGTTGGATGATAACTTAATTCTCCATTTAAGCTTAATTAATTATCCAATCTCATAAAATCAAATTTCCATCGTAAAATTACACATTAAAAAATATACTATAACTTAACCTAAGTTCACTGTAGTGTAACCAAAGTTAACTTGACAAAAGAAAGCTAACAAAATTACATTATGCTAATCAGATCCACTTCATGATGTTATTTAAAAATAACGATTCCCGTGTCAAGTCCATGGTTGGAAATGACGACTCCACGTAAAAACCCACAAGAAAATAAAAAGGGGGGCTGGGAGAGAGAGCAAACTTAGACGATGGGGAGGCGGCGCCGTCACAGACGTGGGTTTGGGTCAGATGGGTAGCCGTCAAAACATGATGGGCAACGACAAAGAAGGATCATCGCAAGGAGAGGTGGGGAAGATGGGAAGGAAGAGACCCACGACCATCTACCTCTGTGTTGCACCACCACCACCACCTCCAGGGGGAGACCCAAATACTAGAGAAAGTGTAAACAACAAGAAGAGGAAGGCGGAAGAAGGGAGATGGGGAGTGGTGGTGGGGTTGAGGGTGAGGTCTATGGAAGATGGGGTCGACCTCGGTGCCATATGGAGAGCACTAGTAAGGGGAGGCGTAGGAGTACTAGTACTAAGGGTGAATAGCAGAAGCAACCCAAGAACGCTGAGGTTGAACGGCCACTTCGTAAGCAGTGGTGTTGATGGCATCTCCACCCTCACGTGGAGGAGCCTCACCTCCTTCTTCCACTCCAGAGGGCACCCCTCTGGCCTCCACCCACACTGCCCCATCCACGTCACCACCACAACACCACCAACACCAAACACTGCAGCAGCAGAAGCCATCTCCATCAATGGTATCATTACTGGTCTACTCCTTTTTCTGCTGACATTCTACCCTTTTTTGTTTTTCTGTCTCTGTTGCTCTTTGTTGTTTTAGTTTCTATGAGGACTCGAACCATCAACATGGGGGCTTGGGTTATCTGCTACTGTGCTACATCACTGCTAACGTTATGCTTGTCTTGGGTTTGGAGAAGCAGCTTATCTGCGTGCTCTCGCATCAAGAAATTGTCTTCATGGGTCTTGAAGGTTGGATGCTTTTGTTGGGTGTAGTTGGCTTGATTTCTAAATGCAAAAATGGGTATTGGCTGCTTTTTAGAAGAGATTAAGACAGGGGGATTCGGTGGGGAAATTGGGGTTTGAAGCTGTGACTTCAGACTATCTATCCGTTTTGTCCCATGGTTAGGTAGTGCTTATTCTTCCTACAGTCCACTTTCTAAGGGTTTGTTTACTTAGTGGATTAGGAAACTGATGTTAAGAAATGTGAAATTGGTGTTAACCCACTTTTCTATTTACTTGCAATGTGGTGCTAACACCAATTTCTATTTACTTGAATTAATGGTAAGCCGTGGTGTTAACCTTTGTGATGTTTACTTGAATTGGTGTTAACACAAATTTCTGAAGAGTAGGGTTTCAGTGTGGAGGAGTTACGAAATTAACAGATGTTTTGTTAACACCCTTCAAAATTGGTGTTAGCAAAATCGATGTTAAGGACACTTAACCTCGGTTTTCACCATACAGGTTAACCCCTCAAGTAAATGGGAGTTAACCCTTCTTTTGAAGGTTTTACCCAAGAAGTAAACTAGCTCTAAAGGATGCTGATTTTGACCATGTAATCACCATTCTTTGTTTCAATCAAGAAAAGGGATTGATGAGTATATTGGCATTTGATATATGCATTCAGTGTCAATGATATCTGGCAAGCAAGGAACTTGTAGGTGACATTGTTTTTACCTCTTTCCACTTGGTTGTAATGATCGGTGGTACAGGAGATTTTTAGTTGCTTGCTTCAAGATGCTTCTAATTGGTGACGGAGGAAAGGCTGTGTTTGGTTGTGGGCTAATGTCTTTAGGAAGGATTGAGTGGAAAAAGGTGCTTGGATTGGTAACGAGTATCAGGTTAAGAGATACATGTTGTAAGTAGGGAATTTAATTTGAGAATGACTGTTGCTTGTTTTATGTTTGACACTAATTATATTGTTGCTCAACTAAGCATTTCATTTTTGTGAAGGAATAAGGATAAGTGAAAACTATGCTCTGGCCAGTTATCTTTTATGTCACATTGGAAGATAAAATGATGAAATAAGAAAATTCCACAAGTTGGAACAAAGCTATTCCAAAATAAAAAGATATAGATTATGTAATTGCAAAATTTACAAGTTTATAGCCTAGCGGAGCATCCTGCCCAAGCTAAACACCCATGAGATATGTCACTGTACGACATAATGTCTCCAATTCTCATTATATCTGACACATGACTGATGACCAGCTTGCCAGGGGAAGGGTAAAGGTATGCAAGATGGCGGCCCTTACTCAAAGAAGAGAAGAAATATGGGTGTCCAAGAGGAGCAATCAGGTAGGAATAAGAAGCCAATGTATGAGAGACAACAGATGCACTCAAGGGATGACTATGAGGAGGAGAAAGGGGAACAGAATAGCGACGCATCAGCAGCAGCAAGTGTGGTAGATTGTAGCATACTGTGGATTAAACGGAAACTTAATTTGGATGATGATGATGATGAACAAAAAGAAGGCCCACACAAAAAGAGAATAGCGGTGGCACAAGTCAGCTGCAATGCTTCAGGCTTGCTCTTTACAACTTTCATTAGCAATTCTCCATAACTGTTAGACTTTCCTTTTGCAAATTAGAGAAACCATAGTGTCATTACATGAACAAGGCAACTAGTTTTAGCTGGTTGGAAATTTACTGCTAACAAAAAAAAGGTTTTAGCTGTTTGGAAATTTGGCCTCTGAGGAAAGAATGGAACTTGTAACTCATCAGAGCGAAATAGTTTTAAACCTATCTCTTGAGTAAATGAATTTAGAATATTTTTCAGCTGCATCTTTCCTTTGTTACTATTTAAGACCATTGTCAAGATAATTACCACTACCACTAGTACAGCTGCCTATCATTCTCTAGAATCTAATCTATTTGAAAAAAAAATTCCAAATATCTCATGTAACCTTAAGGACACAAAGTAATCATACTGAAAATCAATTTCTTTGAGGCAAAATCAGATAGCCTTCAAAAACAATAGGTGGACCCCATACCCACATGCATAAAAACTTCATTGCCCTGTCTATTTTATGTAAAGGGTTGGAGTCTTAACATGTCAACATGTGAAAAAATATTCCTGCAAGCACAATTGTTTCAATCAGCCTATCAGTAGTGTCATATGCTTGCATTCCAATCATGCCTTTCTATTGCGAAGTAGGGAGAATGTGATGCATGTTTTTTTTTAATTTCAGGTGCAGCATCTTGTGCGGAGTCTATTAGACTGTTTGCATTGCCAGCAGCCGCATCCACAAGCAATTAAGAGTGCCCTTACTTGTGTCAACAAACCTTGTATATATATATGTTCATACTGCTTCTGAGAAACAGGGAGTTAGTTCATCCATATGTCCACAATCCATCAGGAATAGAGCACATCCGAGTAACCCATGGAATTTTGATCCATGGGCAGCCATCCTGGGTGCCTCCACTGTTATTTTGAACTGCCAATTCAGTTGGGTCAGGGAAAAGATAAGAAGCCAGCATAATATCTGCCATATCTTCTTTAGTTTCATTCTTGTTCACAGGATCGTTCGCAATAAGTGCCAAATTATTGTTGTCTTCGTGGAAAAGAATTTCTAGGGCTCCATTTGGTTGCAAGAATCCGAGGGGTTATCCTTTCGGAAGGGGTTGCTAATGGTCATGTGAGGGGATAAAGTTATATTTAACGTTTCCAATGCATTATAATACACTGCAAGTTTTTTTCAAGTCTCGGTATAAAGAAAAAAAAGAAGACGCTTCTACCATCATACCTATTATATCCAAGTTTCAACCACAACCAAACCCAAATTGATACCAAAATCAAGTTTATTCTTCGTGTGTGCATATGTATATACGTATGCATTTATGTATATGACTGCACAGTCAATTTTGTGAACAATCTCCATTTTTCTACCCTTGTGCACCAAGTGACCATCTAGCATGGCATTCACATTATGTTGTGTCATTGAAGGTTGTTGAGAAGTTCCCCTTTTTAATTCCTTGTTGGGGCATCAACTCATCACGTAGAATGCCATTCAAATTGTTTTCCCGTCAGTTAAGGTTATCGTAAACTTGGAGGTACCCATACAAAAATTTGGGACCTGTGAAGATAAATGGAAACTACTTTTTTGATGGAACAAGAAATAACACGAACGATGAAGTGTGACCTTTTCTACTTTTATTTAGTCACAAGCGAATACGTTTGAAATAATGTTCAATCAAAAAAATAAAATATGGTTGCCTGGTAAGGCATATATATGACAGGTTTGTAACGTATTTGATTTAAACAATAAAAGATAGTAAAGTGCATTAAGGCATAGTTTAACTAACATTGGAATTAAGCATACTTCTAAGCTCAAAGTTTTGACGGTTTAAAAAGTGAACCGGTTCCTGAGACCCAGGTAAAAGGTTTTCGGCAAAGTACATTCCTTTTGATCAGACTCCAAGGATGAACCAGTCGCCACTCGAGACCAAGCTCGAGCACTGGCTCCTATTAATAGCAGTCATTTCCAAATCTGATATCTTCCTTGTTCCAATTAGAAAAATGCAAAAATGATCTCCATACAGGAGTAGGTCCAAATCACGAGTTAGGGGAAACCAAATCAGAAAAAGCTTTTCCCAACTTAACCGCTGAAAAATTTTATCTTAGTCCTTTTTATATTTTTTTGGAAGCCCAAATATATGTAAGATAAAGGGGCTTTTTCTTTCCTTTTTGTTGCAAGGATATATGTAAGATAAAGTTAACATGTCCCTCTTGAACTAAATTATACTAATGATATTTATTTATAAAATAAATTATATCAGTGATATTAAAATACGAGATAATGATATTTGAGTTTAAAATAAATTACATATATAATATTTTAATTATAAATCCAACATTATCAATAATATTTAATTTTAAATTAAATATTATTGATAAAATATAATAAATATCATCAATATAATATAATAAACATCATCAATGAGATTCACTTTTTAAAAGACATGAACTTCTACATTTCTGAACTGCAATTCATCTCTAAATAAAAAGCTAGCTCTATGAAACGAACAACACCCAAGAGTAGAGACGTGAACATTATCCTCTGGTTCATACTCAAGAAAATTTGCCAATGAAGACATACAACCGAGAAACATAAGCTTTTGCACACAAAACATAAAAAAAAGAACATTATAAATGATTACTACAGTGTAAGAGCCCATGGTCACTGAGACCAAGCTGATTAACAGAAACAATAGCCCCATTAGAATTACCACCATGCAGCCCTCGCCCAAAAACTCTATCAGGGGAAGGATAAGGTCAGCATTGCAGCAGCTCCTTCAATGTCAATCGCGTTAGCACATCTCAGAAGCAATTCCTTGCAGTATGGGATTCAGATGGGCTGCATATTTGCCATACTGCAAGCAAAAAATCACCATGGAATGACAAATTCTGAAGAGAACAAAACAAACAAATGAACCTTGTTTGAATCAAAATGAAATTTCTAGCAAATGCAAATACCTCGTCTGCAAGTTCTTCACTTTTCTTAAGCATCTGCCGCTCCTGGATTCTTCTAGCTTCTCTCATGCTGTCAACTTCTCCGAGGTATTGCTCCCCCTTTCATAGCAAAGAGGTACCAGAACTTGCAGTTAAGACACAGCAGCAAAGTCCACCAAATAATAGGAACCCCTATACATACATGTGGTAAAAATCTAATCGTGCAAGCCACAAAAAGGGAAGGCCTGCGGTTCAGTAATTTCACCAAAAATACTATGGTTAAGGATACTGGAGAAACTGACTACACAGACTCCAAGCTCCAGCCTTCTGGAACAAATAAGAAAAATCTTCCACATCCTTAAATCCTTTTTCCGGGCAAAGTTCCAATAGACTCGTGCTTCCTTTATGATATATGGTGGTACAATGCTACTAAAGTTCTCATATTCTATTGCTTAAATGCAATCCCCAAGGTGGACAACATAAAAGAAATAGATTCTAGCATTCATACCTACGGTACCACATTAAATCTACAATTTATCCTTTGCAAATAACTCAAGACATCTCATCTCACCTTTTCCAAATGAGTAAATAAACAAGTATCCAGATATGAGCTTTGAACATAAAAATCATCTTTAGAATCACAAAACACCTTATAAGCTTCTGTGCAAACGATTGTATTTATCACAGTAACAGAACATAGCAACTTGTAGAAAAACAACATTATACATAGCAACGTTTGGGAAGTCAATTGTTGGATATAAGATCGTGGACTTTGGAATAATCTGTTTAAAAACTCACATCCAAACACTCAACAAGCCTCAAGAATATACAAATAAGAGACACCATATGATCACTGCTGAGTGAATGAAAACGTCTTGTTTTTTGTTGGAATCATAATCCTCAACACACAGGATTAATGGGAAAATATTCCCAATTGGCTGCATTTTTGGTAGACCATAGATACAACCAACTAACAACCAAGGTATCAGGCATTTGCATGACTTACATCAGTACATGCAAGCATGGTTACTCTTTCATGAACTCAACCTTTTCCTGTTGATGACTTGAGATGTCCATGGATTGTCATAGTAGCAATGCAATGTGTCTTGGTGGATTTCTCCATAAATTTCCCTACATTAAGGGAAATGTCATGATCACAATTTGTGCAAGTTTCATGGGTCCATGCTAATCTTCTATGCATAATTCCAGGTTTATCAAATGTTTTCAAAGAGACATCTGATGTGCGACACAAATGACTGTTGCCACTAGATATTGGTATTACCTTAGCATCAACCAATTTTGTGCACGGCTAAGCTTTGGGATCCATTGGAATGGATAGACTTAACACCCATCATACAAACTTCCTGCAAAAGATATGCAATGGACATATTCTGAGGGAGAACCGCCCCTTTTTGCTTCTGGAAACCATACCAACCAGGAAATATCTACGTGGACCAAGTGCCTTGGTTTCAAAGGTCTTTTGCAAATATTGCTTGGTGTCATGACTCCCTTGTTCGTTATCACCTCAAAAAATATTTATACACAAATTATGATGGCCAATTCACAAAAACTACAAAAGATGGCGAAGGTTTAAAAAAAATGTAAGGGAGAATGAGAAAATTTTATATTATCAAAACATGAAGTGTAAGGCTCGAGGTGGTTAAGGCATAAGCCTCACTTTTGGGGAGAAAAATTGAAATTAGATATAAATATATGTTTTTACATGCTAACAGTGTGAAAGAACTATCAAAAACACATATCTATGCCTATTTGATAAATGGAAGCTTGTATACACATTTTCATTATGATCAGAAGGTGGATTTAGACTCCTTGAATCATCAAGATTCTGATGACAATCGTTATACAGGAATCAGAAGCCAGATGCATGAAAGGCACACAAAGCCCAACATAAATTGAAATGTACATGAGCTCCTAAAAGACCTCCCAAGTCCTATCATGTTGCCCAACTGAAGCAAGATTCCATGCTTCACCCAACTGCTGCACCATCATGGGGAAATCATGCCACCTGCACAATGCTGGAGTCTGGAACACTATTGAGTGGACATTGACCTATTGTTGTGAGTACGAAACACCAACTCCAAGCTCCATTTACATGAGATCAAACCATTGCATTAGACTAAAGTACTGCCACTTAGTTTTGCCTATGCATGATTCAAGCTACGCTGCACAACTGATCACTTGTTACGCTAGTCAAATACTACTTTCAGTAGTTTCTTACCAAAGGAAGAGGGAGGAGAGAAGAAATGGTGAAGAGAGAGCGTGTTGGACACACTGGTGGCAAACACCTAGAGTCTAATCCAATCTAGTACCTTATCAGGAGAAGGAGAAATGTCTTGTTTTTTAATGAAATCCTTATTCCTAAAATATAGAAAGGGTTGGTGAAAAAGTTGAAGACATGACTCACTAGGAATGAATAAATAAATGATTGAATTAAGTAAATATAAGAAATCCACCAACAATGACATCAATCCTGGTAATTATCGCTCATCAATGAATACTTTCTAACAAAATACAAGGAATGTTATTTTCTAGGTGGTAATCAACCCGATAACCACCCTTTCATTTTTCAAAACAATATAGGGAATGTTACCTTCACAACCATGGCTTTTGCATACAACTCTCTCTTCTCTATAGTTTGTATATGCCGCTCAATTTCCACTTTTGTTGATTCAACCTTTTTTGCATGCTCAACAAATTTGATTCCTCTTGCTTTCTCCATTTCTTTCACTACATCCTCAGCTTGTGTAACTAAACAAAACCAATTTGAATAGAGCACAAGAAGAAAAGTTGGTAGATACAAATGCTAAGGGAAAAGAGGCCACAAACAACCTTTTCCTCGTAATTCGACGAGTTGGGCATCAAGGGACATGTTCAAGAGTTCACTATCACTCAACCTAGCTTTTGCAGCTTTAACATCCTTGTCACGTGCTTTGGTAGAATTGACCTAACAAGTGCCAACCTCTCATTTTACATTCCAGGGGAGAGAAAATCAAAGATAACCCAGATGACATGCATCAGTTGTAGACTACTGATCTATAAAATCAAACCAGATGATATAAACACCAAAAGTTATAAGGTCATATGCTGACAATCAATTTCATACATTATTTACAAGTTACCACAACCCTTCTTTTCAGCAGTGAAACCAGCAATATGAAATATATAAAAGTGATTTTACTTGAGTATCCTTTTTAAATCAAATTGGCATGATGACTTTGTCAAAAAATATACTCGCTTACAACCATGTATCTTCCTCAAAAGAACATAACCTAGCCCCTATATGTTCCTTTTTGGCATGTATATGCCTCTGTTGTTGTCACATCAGAAGTAACAAAATTTCAACTCCAATACCATCATGATTGACCCTAATACGATGAATCTTGGATGCTAAGTGTTGTTCAGGTGTTTGTGAAATTATGATCTTTTTCTATTTTACTTGTTTCTTCTAATCTTCTATTTTAAAAAGTTTAGGAGTACGCTAGTAACTCCACATTCATCTCCTCCTTGTCTCTTGAGGTAGCCTTGATAGATCACCTAAGAACTAGCAAACATATACCTCAAGAGGAAAAAGACAACTACTAATATGCAGGATGAAAGCATGAGCAATTTAAATCCAATGATTTAAAGCACCATCTAAATAACATGATGGAGAAAAAAGGGGTTTGGAGTCATCCAAATGGCATAGTCGCAAGGACGGCATTGCAACTAAGACTAGGGTACACAACTGGTATCTTCTGAACATGTTCAATGAACACCTTCATTAGTACCCTTCATGCCATATTTTCGGAAATTGTGTCAAAGATACTTTTTTTTATTTGAAAAATAAAGATATTCAATTTTAAAGCACTTCATGCTGATAAAACCCAAACCAGTCTAATAAAACAATATAAAGGGGGATCTTTTCAGTAAGTATGGAGCTATAAACAATGCTTAGCCCAAAGAGGGTTGTAGACTATCCTGTAAGCATCACGCTACTCTGGTCAATTTTAAAAAGAAAAGGGAATTAACTTCAACTTTGCAACTACCTCAGGCAATCTAATTCTGTGTTCCCAGGTTCTAGCCTATTCCAAGTGGATGGCTTTTTATTTGCACTTACAGTCACTGCTGTAACTAAGTTCTATTATCTGATAAAACAACAACCAAGAACACAATATTATGGACTTGGGAGGGGAGGGGTCTGGCCCATTTCCCCACAGGTGGTTCAGACGAGATGATTCTGCAACTATTTGAGAATCTATGCAGGAGTCGAGATATGAACAGTTAATAATCATCAAGGATGCAATGGCTTACTTGTTCCTGTCGAGACTCCAATATTTCAAACTGCCTGGTCATTTTCTCGCAGACCTACAAATTCCCATTTTATAATACATCATTCAGGGAACAGAGAAAATTCTATTCTAGCTTTATTAAATCAAAAGCAGCAGCAAGATTGCAATCGTTGCATGGGCCAAGAATTGGGCTGTTGATCATTGTGCACATGGAAGGTGGCAAGGACAAAAACAAATAGGTTAAGGTGAATGCATGGCCAAAAGAAGAACAAGATGCCATATCCAAGATGTAAATCTTAGGGGAATAAGTCGGCCAGCGTGCCGCCCAAAGGAAACGATGTGAGGGGAAACCTTAGAATGGTTCACATTTCAGGGATGGATATAGGACACTTCACTTAAGGGCCATTCAAGAGGCTCGGTGCATGCACTGGTCCAAGAAGGATCACAATATGAAAAAAAAAATCTAAGTGATTTTATTACAATTAGAAAATGCTGATTTTGTTTTCGGTTGTATTACATGGATCAAAAGTAAAAATAAAAGGCAGATACTTGGCTTTAATGCATGCCAAACAATCGGGTCATTGCAGTATTGGTAACATCAAGTCCTTATTTCCTAAGAGGATCATAACAAGACTATCACAGAAGCACCACAAGACAACAGCTGCAATTAAGGTTTTATGAAGAAAGTGGGAATACTACCAAGTGATGTGTTGACTCAGTCTAGTCCTGTTCTTTCTTGCAAAAAATATTATTGATGTGCAGAGAAGCAACGAATTTACATGTATTAGACTGCAAATGAATCTCATCGTGCTTAGATTATGTGACCATAACAAACATAAAGGAATAAGGAACTTCAAATGCTTTACCTTTGTTAACACCTCAAGCTTTGCGGTTCGCTCCTTGAAGGCTAACATGGCAGATCTTTCAGCATTCTCTTCTTCTGTTCTCAGTGAATTTTTCTCCTCTATAGCCCTCTTCAAGAAAAGAGATTCAACGGTTTGCACTTGAAGCCATTTACATGAATTACAATGTCTACTGTATACTACATTAAGAATTTGTAAAATATCTACATTAAAGAATCATAAATCCCATATCAATGAACCGGTAGTACAGTGCTTAGAAATTTGTGTTCATTGACCAGCATGAGGAGACAGGGGTGCTGCCCAGGTCATAAATGTCAAGTAAATGTCAATATAGTTCAGAATTTCACTGCAATAGAGTACTTCAGTTTTTTTTGAAAAAGTAAAAGGGTGGTTATACAGATGATAACCACCCAAATCATTGCTCAAAATAGAGTTACAACACCGGAACTACATTGCAGAATCCCAAATCACAATATGGGAGGAGATCAAAGTCACAATATTCTTGACATAAGGTGTTTCGCCCTGAAAACAATCCCATTCCTTCCCAACCACACTCCTCACAGAACTGCCAACACCTTAGCCTTCTCCTTCCTCGTCCTGAACATGCTACCACTTCACTGGATGTTACCTCTTCGAAAAGATGACCAAAATCTCTCCAAGCTGCCATAATCAATCTAGCCAATCCCCATCCTCCTCCAAACCTACTCAAAAAAACTATAGCCAAAGAAAAGGTGATGAATATCCTCACAAGCACCTGCATAGAATGCGAACCTAACGTCATCCAACACCACCCATCTTGCCCTCCACACCTTGGTGAGCATCCTTTCCCTTCTCATTACCTATGCAAAGATTTTGATCTTTAACGGGCAAGTCGCCAACCATAGTAACCTGGGATCCTGCTAAAGATCCACATCTGTCACTTGAGCGGCTCCATGCAATCTGCAAAATGCCTTTTTCACTGTAAAGGCTCCATCTTCCTAGTAGCAGGCATCTCTCCCTCTTTCAGGCTCTTACCCTTCCAAGTCCTACAATAGGTGCAGAAGCTCTGTGCACCTTTGCTTCGATAGTGCCCCCCGACAGGTAGGGCACTAGGCACCATACCAGTAGCTCCCAATCGTTGCCACCATGTTCGTGGCCTTGGAGAAAAGATGGGGGTATCTATTGCAAAGCACCCCCTCCCCCTGCAAATCACCCAACTAGAACCTAAAGGTGTCCCCCTCTCCAACAAATGGTGAAAAGAATTCACACACCTTTGGGGCCACCAATGCTAAGCCTTTCAAGAAAGGTGAAGCCCCAACCATCAGCAACTCGAGCCACCAAAGAGAGAAAGGAGCCATAACACTCCTAGAACACCCCATCAAGAAGATCCTGCTCCCGACCCACCAGCTTAGCAATCCACTTCGTAAGAAGTCTTATGTTGACATGCTTCACATCTCTGACATCCAACCCACCTTCCTTCACAGGACAACACACCTCATCCCAAGCCACAGCTGCACCCCCTTCCCCGTTGTCCCATAGTCCAAAAAAAGTCTCGCATCAGACCTGCAAGCTTCTTCTCCACCTAACGAGGCACCCTAAAGACCAATAAAAAAATAGGTCAGAATGGAGGATAGAATGGCCTTAATCAAAACCAATCTTCCTCCCCTCGATAACAACCTAGAGGTAGTGTTGTAATCCTATGCGGTGCCCTCCCGACTAAATAACCCATAGTCGAGCCTATAATTGGCAACACCAACTATTCGGTCGAATAGTTGGTGTAGTCAACCAAGTAGTAGGCCGATTTTTGCATAGAGGGAAAAATAAATATGTAGATTTTTTTTTTTAGGTCCAATAAAACCCTAGTCGACCCCCTGCCCCAACCACTCCCCTAAAATTGTTTATTTTCACCCAAGACTCCTCTTCGACCAAGCAAAAACCCTCCATCGCCGAAGCATATATTATAATGTATTTGATTCAAGCAGATATTAATTCATGGGTCGTGTCGCTTTATCGTTAGTAATGTATTTGTAATGGTTTATACCTTTACTTAATTATTAAATTTGTAATGAATTTGATATTGTTTGTACTTTGTAGTTTATTTTATAACCTTGAACTTGAATATGTTTACTTTCATGCAATGATATATTTTACTTCTTGATATGTGTCCACACACACACACACATATAATATTTACATATTTAAAAAATGCCCCACCGAGTACTCCCCGACTACTTCCCCGCATACCGTATACTTCTTAATTAGTGGCCTGACCGACTGAATACCGACTACCAACTTTTACAACACTGCTTGGAGGCACACCTGACAATCTCCTCTCCATCCTCTTCAGCAGCGATAGCCAGTCCTGCAGCCCAAGATGTATATCCGTAAGAGGCATGCCCAGGTAGGACATAAGCAAATGTCCCAAATCCATCCAAAGCGCGACATCGCAAGCAGCAACTTCCCCTCGGACATGTGGAACAGCACAAAACTCAACTTCCCATAGTTGATATGTAGTCCCAAGGACTCCCCAAACACCTCCAAAAGTGTGCTAAGTTTGCTCGCCTTAAACGAGGACCACTCCACCAGAAACAGGGTGTCATCTGCGTATTGTAGTATTGGAACATCCCTACCAACCCTTGCAATAAAGCACCGGAACAGACCCCTAGCATAGGATCTAAAAGCCGCCCTCACAAAGGCATCCACTACCAAAACAAACAGTATAGGCGCAAGCAAACAACCTTGCCTAACCTTTCGTCTAGGCTGCACCCATGCACCTACTAGATTTCCATTGATAAGCACAGAGAAAGAGGTGGTTGTGACCAAGGTTTTAAAAAGTGCGAGGCAATACCGAGGCGGTTTACCTTCATCGAGGCGAGGCGTAAGCCTCGAGGCGGTCGAGGCGTAAGCCTCAGGATTTGCATAAAAAAATATAGAAAATGAAATGACAGGTAATCAAATATAGATAATCAAATAAATCTAAATGACCTAAACTTGAAAAATAAACCCAAATGAAATGACCTAAACTTATAGTCAACATACTAACCCCAACCTCAAATGCATCCTGCTGAAGAGTGGAGCACTACCGCTGGAGCTAGAGCTACGCAGGAGCTAGACCTGCACTCAGGCCTACACTGCTGGAGCTACACTACGCTGCGCTGCTGGAGCCTGCGCTGTGCTTCTGGAGCTGCCTGCGTGGAGCCTGAAGCTGGGGCCTGCGCTGAAGCCTGCGTTGCGCTGCGTGGGGTGCTGTCGCTGCGTGCTCGCACTGTTGGCGCTGGAGCACTACACTGCACTGCGTGGAGCACTGCGCTGCTGCTGCATGGAGCTGCTCGCGCTGCTGGCACTGCGTGGAGCTACTCGCCGATGGAGGCTGCGATGCAATGGAGCATGAGCTGTCGGTCTGCTGGTAGAGGCTGTAATGAGGCAGTGCCTCTCCAGCGCCTCAACACCTCGGCCACACCTCGCAGACTACAGCTAAGGCTTAAGCCTCGAGGTGAATTTGGCACGCCTCACCTCGAGGCACGTTTTTTTAAACTATGGTTGTGACGCATCTCTTCACCCAATTAATCCATTGTCACAAAAACCCCTTCTTGGCCATCAAAGTCTACAGGAAATCCCATTGAATAGAATCATACCCCTTACTAAAATCAACCTTACATAGGAAAGCCATCTTCCTCGCTCTTCTCCACGCTGCCAAGGCCTCCATATCTATCACAAAACCGTCAAGGATTCCTCTTCCCGAGACGAAAGTTGTCTACACTGGCGAAACGATGCCCTACAAAATCTACCACAACTTGTTGGCTAGGACCTTTGCCACAATAAGGTAAACAACATTTGAAAGCGCAATGTGCCTAAAGTCCTTACTGGTCGCAACCCCTTCCTTCTTGGACACTAAGAGGTAATCTATTCAGCCTGTCAAAGCCCTCGTTCCCATCCGCAAACTCCACTAGTAGTTGCATCACATCCTACTTAACCAACGTCCAGAACTTTTTGTAGAAAAGGATCGGGAACCCATCCAAACCCAGGCACCCCTCTGCATTGCGGCTCCAAACCGCCTCCCTTACCTCATCCTCAAAGGATCCAACCGTAAGCGCCTCCACCTCCATCCCAGACACCCTCTGCACATCCTCCCCCTTCCAATTCCACTTGCCCTTCCTGCATCTCCCCAATAGAGTACTTTAGTTATCCATAAGAAAATCCTTGAGTTTGATTCCATCTTTGTGATAAACAACTCTTATTTAAAATGATACTTTTCGTGGATGTAATATCTTATTTGGTTGTACCTATTATCTATCAAAGCTCAAAATATGCAAAATTACAGGCATCTTTGTAATGATGATATTAAACAATCTGATGAGGTGGATATGGGTGTTGACAATTTAATACCTAAACTAATGCATAGGTTGGAGAAGACTCACCTTGGCACCACTGTAGGTGTGGCTATGTAGCATATCACATCCCAAGTTTAGGAAATATGGCTAGCAGATAAGGTGCCATACATAGAAAATTAATATATAAAATTAAGTTCCATCGAAACCATATTGAAATATAAAAGTACATGGTATGTCAGGGTATTTTTATGCAAAGGCCAGGGAGGAAAAACACGATCTTACGGGTTTAGCAGAAATGTTGGGAAATCTAGATATATCCATTAAGATTAGGCATGTAGTATGCACGTGAAAGAGAACTTGAAGGTGGAGAAATCAGGAAGGGAGGCAATACATGGTAGGTAAAGACATATCCAACATGCAGCCAAGCGTGCAAAAATCCATAATGTCGTCAAATACAGGTCCAACAGCCTGAGACTAATCTAGGTGATGCAATCAAGATAGAGGTGGGAAAAATAAATAACTAGGAGATTAACTACATGATACCAACCACGCCAGCAAAGCCCCACATGGCACTACAGTTGGCATCTAGGTGAACCTACCGCTAAGGAAGCTGCTAGAATAGAGATATGGGCCGTGTATGTTATGGGAGAGTCCTTTTCTTCTTGTGCATGAGGTATTTTGTCGTATGTGTGGTTTGTTGAGAAGGTTGTGCATCCATATGGTCATGTTGTGTATGCAAGGGAGCCAAGAAACAGCTTTTGTTGTGTTCAATGATAAGGCCTATATATGGCCATGTAACAGTCAAGAATGGATAGGCAATTTCCCTTTTGAATCTTCTTCTCTTTTCTATTTTGGTAGGCGTGTCCTCCTTCGATAGGTTGCCATAGGCAACAACGTCTTCCACCAATGTTGAGGCAATCGCAATGCCTCATTGAGCAAGAAGGTGGTAACACTACTTTAGTCTATATATATACACACACACACACACAACAGAATTTTGTACTAACCTAGATTTTATAGAAAGTGGACTGATTATGAATAACAATCCTGCAACTGTTTAATTAGCTTCAGAATCCATGTATCCAGGCTTTCAAACTACAAAAGAGCAACTACAACTTAACATGGCAGCAAAAAGGCTGGTTGACCTTTGAAGACAGAGAAACACCAGCTGTAACACTCTTGTTTCTTCACCTCCTAGATCCTACATAAGATAGTCACCTTGTGAAGGAAAGGGTTTATTCCAATATTCAATCCCAGACATCAATGAGGGTTTTTTTTGGTTGTTTCATTAGATTACATTCACAGAATTCCTCATGGTTGGGAAAATGAATTTTGGGGAAGGGACTAAGCCTAAATGGATCTGCAAGTTTGAAAAGGTACATTTCGTCCTCCTATCTACCTGTTCTTTTTCTTCAATCTGACCCCATTGTTCTACCCAGATTCTTAAATCCTCCTTTCAACATGGCAGCTGCAGCTCCACTCTACCCTGCAAGCCTGCAAGTCATATAGAGGACAAAGACATTGCAAATCTATGATACAAGATGTAGTGAAGAGAAAGGAAGCATCATGGAGCATATTGTCCTCAAACATAGAGAAGATTATTTGCTTAACACTATCAAGATAGAGGGTGATTGTAAATGCCCTTCAGAAGGAGATGTAACTCTTCCACTATACACAGTTTGAGAAAAATGAAAAAACTCTCTTGCCTAACCACAGACTCGGTTTCACACCAATGAATGTGTGATTTAAGCATCTTTGCCGTCTTTGCAATTCTAAGGATGAATCACTATAAATTCAAGGATACATCTCGTATCAAAAAAAGTAGCCTGACATAAAATAATTCAAAACCTCCCTAAGAAAAGTATTCTTTTCAACTAGGCCATATCAGGAAATAGCATTAATTAGCTTATTAGGATCTAGATTTTAGAAGATCTGATTTGGTGTGTACAAAGTGTCTTTCTAGTGATATGGTATCTGCCTTGCTTGGACACATCACCACTGTTGCATCAATTGGTATCAAAACATGGAATCAGATTGTTTCTATGATTCAACAGCCTGCTGAGGAAAGAGTTTTCAAAACAAAATGATAAAAGGACAAAAGATTTAACAGAAGCTTTTGAAAATACTATTAATGTCAAACCTAGTTTTGATGATTTATAAAAAGGGACCAACCCAATAAGCAAATCAATTATTGCCAGATTTTCCTTGTTGCTTGTTAATTATTCACATCTTTGGAAGAGTTACAAGCTCTAAATAGCATCCATAAAGTCCAAGTTTCTCATTGAAAGTCTTTAACTCAAAGAATATCTTGAAGAGCTCAAGGGAAGCCCTTGAATTCAAAGACCTTATAGGACTCAAGGAAAGTTCTTGTGTTTATTACAAGTCTCTCTTTTTCTTTAGAATTATTGTTAGAGCCCCAAATAAAATTGGTCGTGTTTTTCCTTAACTCTTGTAGTTGTTGGACAACCTTAGGAATACTTGAAGAACCTAAACACTAAATAAAAATACATTCCCTTTGTCACAAGTCAACTTTTTCTTCCAAGAGTCAACCTATTCTTCACTTATTAGTCGACCACTACCTATATAAGTCAACCAACACCTATGACATTGGTCAACCATCACTCTCATGAGTCAACTTGTATCTACGCATAGCTCAACTAACGTTCACTTGGTTAACACATGCTTTGGAACTTGATTAAACCCTAATCACAACTTATTAAGTCTAATCCTTAAAATTCCTTGACCCACTAACTCATTAGATGACCAATAGTCAACCTATTACATCTATAAGAGCTGACTGATACTGCACAGAAGTCAACTGAATCTGCAAAAATCAGATTTTTGAGAATTCACCCAAATCAACCCTTCAATTGTCGGTCGCCCAAAATTGAAGATAAGTTGACCAACAACATAGTCATTAGTCGACTAGGGGGTCGACATATGACTATAAGTCCACCTACCTATTTTTCCTAATACTTAGTCAACCTAGCGCCAACCTATCCTTCATTCTTGCACCAACCAATGAACTCTGTTGGTTGACCTACAACACTTAATTGTTGTATCTACTCAACTTTCAGATTTTCTATCCATTAGACACTTCAACAAATTACTTTCTAATGGCCATGGTGCCTTCCTAAACCTATCTAGAGTCTTCATATCACATCTATAAATATCCACAAAGATTCCCTTTTCTCAACACACTTAGAGCACTAATCTACACTGTCATACTCTCTCAAGAACTCGTTCTCTTGTTCTCCAAAACACTCTGTCTAAACTTAGAAAGCTCTTCGAATCACTACTTCCACTCTTACTCCACCAAAAGGGAAGTAGTTCATTCCTATAGAAGCTAATTTATCTAATCTACAATTTAGGCTCTACAGGAACTTCTATTTTTCTTTTATTTTATTTTGTTGTAAGGGTGTCTTGTTTATGGATTCCTATCTCTAAGACCATTCTTATCGGTAGGGACCAATGAGGGGTTGTACTTGAGGTTACACTATCCTTGGATTTAAAGTGAGGTGATTTAGGAATCGATCGAGAAAATCTACGTCGGAGAGACTTAGGTGGCGATTTTTTTTTCCTTTGTAAGTTTTCCACCTAAAAATCGTTTGTCACTTATGATGATTAATTTGTGCTGCAATTTTATTTAATTATAAATTTTATCCACACTAGTCACCTCTCTTGTAGTACATATTTTCAAATACATATACAATAGACCTTAAAGTTCATGTAGAAAGAGATTAAAGCTTGCAAGGAAGAGATAACATTACAAACAGCTACGCCATCTCCATCATCTCTACTTAAATAACTAGAAGGTGGAAATAGAGACAAGTTAGTAGAATTCAAGGAAGCCAATGAACTTAAAAGTGTGCTCGAAGTCATTAAAAAATGTGTCCTTGTTGACCCTTTGCCTACACCTATTCAATTCAAGGAGATCCTTAACCAAGATGAGGAAAACCCAAGTAATGTGGGCTCTATACCATCTAAGGATATTTCGGAGATAGACAACTTTTCACCTTCTTTGTTGTGCAATGACATCATCAATTCAAACCAACAAATTGAACCATAAATTGTTTAGAGGTTGAGATTTTCATCACTTCAGCAATCTCTACCACAGTTGCTTCTAAAGTTGTGTGGGCACTTGGTATGCCTTCCTAACCCATAGTGCAGATGTAAGATGATGTTACCAATCATGATGGGGAGAAAGACATATAAGCACTAAAATTCGTTCATCGTGATCTGCCTTAAAGCTGCACTCATGTAGTGAAGCGCAAGTTAATACAAGAATTCCCACCTCCTCAAAATCCAAATTTATGCAACAAACTCACAGGAGCAAGTTTTTCGAAGACAAGAACTAATGCAACCCAAAATTGAAATTAACATGAAATTCAAGTGTGTAGTTGTAATTTTTCCATTTATTTTATTTTATCTTATTTTATTTATGTAATTTCAACCAAAGGATGTCTTTGTCAAGAGTTGTAATCTCAAGAGTCATGTCTTTTGAGTTTTTCTAAACCCTTTATGAAGGGATTGGGTGGTATAGCTTTTGGAATGAGTTGAAATCAATTGATATTTTCCCGCTTCTCATCCTTATTTCCTTACCCCCTTACCTTCTCTTTTTGTCTCCCACCACCCTTTACTTTTCCTCCTCACCTTTTTCCCTTCCCAATGAGACCCACTCCCCTCTCTCCCCTCTTCTCCCTCACCACTTGACAAGAAGCACCAACACCACCACTCCTACCACCATTGTTGCTACACTCCACCACCCACAACTGTCACCCCTCAACCCACCACCACTGCCACCTTTCTTCCCCTCAACCCACCACCGCCTCTGCCTTTCTTCCTCTTGCCACCATATGTGTAGCCCAGCATGCACACTCTCTGCTCCACACTGCTGCAAGTCCCCACTTGGCTCTTCACTAGCCACAATCGCAATGCTGCCACCACTCTGGCGTCTCGGTACCAACCCCCATATGACCACCCCTTTCTCGAGGAGTCAGCTCACCATACTGGCTCCACCACCACGCTGTCATTGCCACGCCTCAACATCCCATTGCCACCAACCAAAATGGGGTTGCCCCTCTTCCCCATTTCACACTCTTTAACAAACGCACACCTGCCACTTTGGTTACGGGCTGCGCCACTTCCAAACCCTGCAGTAGCTATAATGACCCTCATTGACTCCTAATGTTAGATACGCTTCAATGAATGCTGGATATTGCTTCATCTACCATGTAGCATAACTACCATCTGCCACCCCACAATTCACAGTCTATAATCATGCATGTCCTGGTTTAGATGTCTTCAGATTCCCTACATTGTTTGGAGATAATTTTCCAACCTGAACTCCATGGCACTCCCTACAATGATTGAACTCAACAGATTCTCGGTTCGCTTACATATGAACTCGATTGAATACAAAAACAAGGTCCACTTAAACACAAATCCAGTAAACAGAATCTCACTTTGTTTGTTTTACAATTTTGTATCTTAACCTATTTTATAGATACATGTGGTGTCATTTGTTTTTATTTTTGTCTTGCCCGTGGTTTTCTATCTTTTTATCCTTGGCACTTAAATTTTCCATGCCATATCATCCATGCATATAAATATATCTACACCTGCAATCATGCCAAGTGACATAGGCAATGATTTTGTAAGAAAAAAAGCAACAAAATTGAATAAAAGTGCTATTTCTTAAAGTTTAAACTAATTACCAACCCTCAGAAGAAAATATAATCGAAATAACCCCACTATAATTTCCTAAAAGCAAATGTATGTGGTGTCAGCGTGAAAAATATATAACCCAATTGCTATCAGTGATTTCAGACTTAGGATCAGAACTTCAGATTATGACAATAGGAGGAAGATGGTGATTTCCATTATAAAAAAAAGTAGAAAACTATTGGAATCCGTTTTACAATTTAACAATCTATAAATAACCAATGACAAGGCCTTGGCAAATTAATCTGCATTCAGATTGTATCCTAATCTCAAACTGCAGACAAATGGCCATGCATTACATTAACAGTCGAGTTTGACAAGCAATATTATAAAGATAAATTGGCACCTGTAGCTTTTCTGGAGATTGAACAATCCTAGACGTCAATTTGGAGTTCTCTTGAACATTTTTCATCAGCTCAAAATCAGCCTGAGAGACCTGTAACAGTTCAAAACAGTCGATTTAACTAATCGCAAGATGACAATTGTTTTTCAGCAAACATAAACTAAAAGGCTCTGGCATGAATCACCCTATTAACTGACGATACAGCAATGCTCAAAAATAGAGAATAACTTTTGGAAAAATATTACCATCTTAAAGAAAATCATATAAAGCGGATGGCTTTCGACCACCAGTAGCCATCCTTCCCCCCTTTCAAAAAAATTCATATAACATAGGCCGTGCACTTGATTAGTTTCAGTGAAGATCATGCTCCATGTTTCACCACAAAACTCCATCCATTCAGGAAATTACCAATCATCTCTATTGTGCCATTCCTTTCTCTCCCTACCCAAGGTTTGAAATATCGTGATACATCGACGATTTTCGTCGATATATCAGTATCGCCGGGTCGGCACATATCAATATCAACCTTAGTATCTTTTTTTCATGATATCGCCGATATATCACCGATATCATGAACTTTTGTTGAACTTTAGAGTTATACATGCTAGAATTCTTACTCCCTTGTAGTCCATCAAATATGTCAACTTTAGAGCTATACATCCTCTGTCGACAATTCAGTCATTGCACTTGATTTTACTTAATGAAAAATAGGAAGAAGATTCTACAACGTCGGTGAGAAATACATTAGCATCTTCAAACCTCTATAAAAAGATACATAAAACTAAGCACTTTGATAATCCATAAGGGTATTGAAAGGATTATCTTGTCATCTTCCTTTGATTAAAGGATGTCATCCATAATGACACTTCTTTCTTTCCCCCACAACAACATAGGGTTGACAGGCTCAATTGTTTCAGCATAATTTATCTAAATACTTGTGTAGTGATGCTATGATAGGCATAATTTCTCTCTAGTTATTTGAGCGTTTATATTTATCCATTATATAAGCTTGTGTTATCTAAACCATGTCTTGTTTCACCAAGTGCATCTTTATTGGTAAGAGATGTGATTTCCTGTATTGAACTCATAATGAGAAGAGTAATAAGGTAGTTCACGAAATGTGAAACAGATCAATGAGAAAGAGAAGAGTATTGGAATAGAGAACGTATTGGAACTGATAAGAAAATCAGAGCTATAGTTATTTAACCATTTATATTTGTTCATTATATACTCCTATATAATCTAAATCGTATCTTCTATCACCAAATACGTCTTTGGTGATAGTATTTGTGATTTCATATCTTAAGATCGTAATGAGAAGAATAATAGGGTGATTCACGAAATCTGAGGTAGGTCAATGAGAAAAAGAAGAGTACTGAAATAGAAAGCATGCTAAAACTAATAAGAAAATCAGTGTAACTAAGTCATGATTTCAATTGTTAGCAATATGCAACGAAAGTTACCATGAACATTTTTCAATTATTATCATGTTCTGTATACTTTATTTTCAATATATAACTTTATTGACACGCAACTAATATATTTCTATTATGTTTTCATTTAAAATTTATGATTTTCGTCTTCTAATCATTTCTTCATGATGTATTAATTATTAAAATGTTAATTTTTATAAAATTTGTGACTTTTTGGGACTTTCTAAGCAATTTCCTCAAAATTCACCGATATATCCCTGATATATCCCTTTTTTTTACTTGTCAATACGATATCGATATTTAAAACCTTATCCCTACCTCCCCCCCACATCTCCAATGAATTTATCCTTGATACCAAGGCATCAAGTTCAGAAATGTCAATTAACGACCCACTTCCTCAAATCCCTCACTGCTATGACAGCCTGCTCTTTTTCATGAATTCTCCACCATTCAAACCCTATCACAAATCTCCCCACTAACAGCAAAAGGATTTTTCATGCTCATGAGTAATCATATACCTTGTGAATTCACTTTGCTTGAGGTGTTTTTACCTCTATTTTTTGTATCAAGAAGATTGTCCATGGAGTTGTGCAAGCATTATTAAAAAAAGGGACAGGTTATCACTGGAATTAATTGCAGAAATCCTGGTACAAACACAACATCATGCTATCTCCCAATCCATGATGTGGAGATTTTCAAATGAAACAAAATGAAGCAATCAAACAAGAATATTGCAAAACTGAAATTGACTCTTTCCAATTCTCATTTGCTTTTAGAAATAATATCTATAAATATTACATGCATCTGTCTTTTGTATTATAACTAGTCATGTCTCCCATCTGAAATCTCCCATGTACTCCCTGCCTAACAACGCTTTCCCCCACCCTCAACTCCAAAGATGGGATCTGACTAAGGGATGGGACCTGCCCTGGCAAGCCAGGCTTTGAAGTTTGAACAATGGGGATGGGGGGAGTCCTGATGGGAGTACAGTTGGGAGCCCCCCACCCAGTACTCCACTTGTTTACACTACCCAAGTAACCACGGGATTAACCAGTTCCTACTATCTGAGAACAATACCAAAATTATCTACACTGTGAAAACCACAATAAAAGAGCCCTGGCATCGACCAAGAAACACACGAGAGACATAGAAACTTCCTCAAAGTATGAGATGCCCATTCCAAGTGACGCTGTCACAATTTGACAGTATTATCATCAGAAGTGATGACAATGCCCAGCAAATGCATGCCATGAACCAAGAAATAACATCGAGTAACAATAGATGAGCAGTAGTCACTAATTACAAGCACATTTCCTTGTAAGAATAAACATACCAGCAGTAAAGATTGAAGCTTCTACATCTACTATTATATAATATGTGGTATGTAGCCCAAACAGTATTGTCCTTCCCAACAATATTTGTTATCAACAAACCTAAGATGCTTGTGATTGGCCTTTCAAAAAAAAAAAAAAGAGGAAGATAATTAAGGTCGTGTCACCTCGTCAAGCCAAAGCATAAAAATAACATCTCATCAAATAGTCCATGCTGCTCCAGATTCAAGAGAGAATGCAATGCATCATTACTAATGCTAGTCCCATAATCCATGATGATCACACTGAAGTGTCTATCATAAATATACAAAGTACTGGTACAATTACATGTTCCGAAATCAATCTATCCTATGTCTAGACAACATACATCATGCCTTTGCCTAGGATAAGTGGGTCGCCAGTAGGCAATGCAGCCACGGTTTGCTCTCCAAGTTCCTGCTTAAGTAGCAGTAAAGTAAACAGGTGCTACGTTAGAAAAAGATGCAGCACATTTTTTGGACCCAAAAAGTTAAGTGGAAGGCCACTCCTTTAAAGGAGACATTTAGAGGCCAGCAACCATTCACAAACAAGGCATCAAAAATATTTGTCATGCCCATTCCACCAATAACTGATATTCTGTACCGAAAGGATCAACTTAAGCTACCACGCTACCATATTTTCTTTCAAATTTTACATGCTGTATTTTTTGTCAATACAAGATCCAAAGTAACTACGAAGGCCAGTTTTTCTTATAATATAGCTGAGGTGATTATCAGTTGGATAACTATCCTTTCCATTTTCAAAAAAAAAAAAGATCCAAAGTAACTATCAAGTCAAGATGGATATTTGAATTCGTGTCTTTGCATTCAGCCTGACAATTGACAAGGTAGATTGCTCCCACCTTACAAGATGAGGCAGCCACGAGAGTCAACCTGGAAGGAAAAGAGACCAACCTTATCTTTCAGTGACTGCTCGAGTTCTTTGAGTGACATTGCATGAGCCTTCCGTGACATCTGCTCTTTATTGAGACTATGTATAGTCTGTTTCAATTCCTTAAGCTCTGCCTGAAGCTGTTCAACAACCGGCTGCTCCATTTCTCGTGTAGCCTCGTACTCTAAGGCTTCTCGCTCTAACTATCGTATTTCATAACATAAATGAATCAAGCATCAGGTATGCAAATCCATGAAAACCAGACCTTAACAAACCTCAGAGAGTTTGGCTTCAATCTCTGTCCTCCTCTCTTCAAATTTCGGCAACCGGTCCACAATAGGTTGCAACATATTCATCTTTTCCTCCCTATTACATTTAAAACAAATTCCGCCTATAAGGATTCAAATACTAGTAAATATGTGCAATAACTTAAAACTGAGCATACCATCCATGAGTGACTCAAATTGGCATTGTCTTTAATCATATAGCACTGAGAGGAAAGACTACCAGCATAGACGGAGCTAAATGGTATAAGAAACAAGAGAGTTGAAAACAGGATCCAAAGGGAACCTCCTATGTCCAAAAAAAAAAGCCATTACTCTGCACAAAAGTATGATTCTCTTCCGAAAAAGTTAGGAATAATGGCATTTAGGTTTTAAATATCGATTTCGACTTTATTTTGATAAATTTCCAAGTACACATTCCAGGGACACGTCAAAGGCACGCAGTGAAAACACTCATATTTCGATGTCAAATTTCAACTATTTTAATGCCCTAAAAATAATTCATTTTGAAAGTGCGTCAAAGGCATGCATCAACAAAAATGATAGTAGTCAAAATGATTAAAATTTTGAGAAAATTAAATAAATTTATGTAAGAATAAGAATGATATATCATAATCTTTATATGCAACATGTAGTCCACTATATTCAAGTTCAAAAATCAAATATCAAATAATTATCATCCAAATTTAATTAAAACATGTAAAGATAAAAATTCAAATATAACATCTTGCAATTAAAAAGTAAAAATTTTAAAGCTAAAATTCAAATATCTAACCAATTGATGCATAGGACATCAAAAGAATCAAGAGTGTCTTCCTAGATCCATGTCCATGTTGCTTCCATCACCATCGTCACCACTTCATTGATGCCATCGTTGATGTCTATTGTTACAAACTATAACTTGAGTGTATTCACAATAATTCTTCCATGACATATATGAACACATTGTCCAATAATCCATGATATATTGTCTATACTCATGTTTATTCACACTAACCAAAATCTTGAGACAAGGATATCTGCTTTCTGTGTATCGTCATCTGTCACAAGTATAAGTTACACGTGTGACCGAAGATGTGTAAATAACACCCTTCTATATAAGATATCTGGTGTAATAACAATCTATTTCCACATGTTTCGTACATTCATGAAACATGGTATTAGCAATATAAGTGGTTGCAAGGTTATCGCACCTCATCTCCATAGGTCCCTCTATCTGCACATATAAATCTCGTAAGATAGATTGTACCCAAACCATCTCTGCTGATGTTTGTGCCATAACACGGTATTCTGATTCAGCACTAGATCTAAATACCACAGTCTGCTTCTTGCTCCTCCAGGTCACTAGGTTTCCTGGGGCACACGTACAAAACCTCGTAGTAGACTTGCAATCAGCAAGACAACCAATATAATATGCATCTATCATAGGACACCCCTTGCGAAATAATCCACGGCCTGGTGCTTTCTTCAGATATCTGAGTATCTACATTGTAGTATTCCAATGCTGCTTAGTTGGCTTCTACATGAATTGACTAAGCCTCCCAACAACAAGTGAAATATCAAGTCTAGTTATATAGTAAGGTGGAGGAGCTTCTCAACTAATTGTCTATAGCTTCTGCTCTCCACAGGTTATATATCATCACGTAAGTGCATCTTGCGATCCATGGGAATGTTACCCACCTTGGCTCCTAGCATCCCAGTCTCCCTAAGAACGTATAGTGCATACTTCCTCTAGCTCACTACAATACCATTTTTTCCTCTAGCTACCTCAATGCCCAAGAAGTAGCGCAAAGATCCCAGATCTGTCGTAACAAATTGTGCTGCCACATTTTTCTTGACCTGTAGAATACCAGTGGTATCCCTTATAATGATAAGGTCATCAACACAAACGAAGAGCGCAACCACTCACCTATCAGTCTTCCTGGTAAATAAGGAATGATAAATATAGATCTTTACAAATCCATGCCTTCCACCACCTTTGAAAACTTGTGAAACCACACACAAGGACTCTACTTGAGCCCATAGATAACCTTCTTCAATCTGCAAACATACTCCCTCTCAACCTACGAAGCCAAGCGGTTGCTACATATACACTTCCTCTTGAAGATCACCATAGAGGAAGGCGTTCTTCACATCTAGCTGGTGAAGATCCCAATCTCTGTTGACTGCCACAGAGAGAAGAATATGAACAGTCGGAAGCCTCCCCATAGGAGAGTGTCAAAAAAGTACACTCTATAGGTCTGGGTGAACCATTTTGCCACTATGCAAGTCTTATGCCTAGAAAGAAACCTGCCAAGGTTATACTTCAAGATAAAGACCCATCGACATCCAACCACCTGAGCTCCCACAGGTCTAGAAGTGAGCTCCCATGTGCTACGAGATCAAAGAGCCTCCATCTCCTCCTGCATAACCTGATGCCATGTAGGATTACACATGGCCTCCTGGTAAGTAGACGTTACTATGGACACTATAAGAGTCATAGTGAAGGCAGCAAAAGTGGTACTTTGACCATCACATACAAACGCACCAATGACATGAAACTATACACAACTGCGTCAAGCCTCCCTAACTGCTATAGCAAAACCACTATCATCATCTGTAGGAAGTGGAGCATCATCCTCAGGGACACTATTAGAAACTTGCAGAGACATCACGAGGCAAAGAGTCATTAGTATCATCAATACATACCTGTGTGGGGGAGGATGAGGGCATTGTAGTGGGAAAGGGGGTAGTGATACGTGGCTGATATGTCACTGGAATCTGATATACCACTGGTGGATCTCCGAACTTACTATCACTTGTATCCGCAAAGGACTGAGTAGGCACTAGAATGGGTGTGAAATCACCAAACTAAATAGGTAGCATGGGTATAGGAGCCTGCTAACAGGATCTGTCATGTTGTACAAATGACAATTGTCTTGCAACCGTAGAAAAATATACCGCCTCATGGAATGTAACGTTTGCACTCACGTAATGTTTCCTGGTGAGAGGATCATAGCACCTGTATCCTTTCTGAGTGTGAGTATATCCCAGAAATACACAGTTAGTGGCTCTTAGTGCCAACTTATCTCTGCCAGGTCCAACAATATGTATAAAGGCAACATAGCCAAAAGTACGGAGTGTCACTAAAAAAAGATCACTGTCAAGATGTAGAATCTACTAAGGAATTTGTTCTGATAGCACAGAACTAGGCATCCGATTAATCAGATAGCAGGTCATGAGTAAATCACCCTAATACATTTAGGGTACATTATGATGTATGAGAAGAGTTCTTACCACATCTAGAATATGCATGTCCTTCCACTCAACAATCACATTCTGTTGGTATTATGTGAACATGTAGCCTGATCAAAATGCCATGTGACCTATAGAATGTACGCAATCTAGTCATACAAAATTCCAATGCATCATCTAATCTCACACATTTTACAGTAGTAAAAAACTAAGTTTTTATTTCAATAAGAAAATCTTCTATAACAATACCCACATCAGACTTATTCTTTGAAAGAAACAACCAGGACATCTACAAACAATCATCCAAAATAAAAAAATAATATCTATGTCCCAACCTATCAGGAACACAACTGGGATCCCAAACATCCAAATGAACCAAATCAAAAACAGGCTCTGACAACGAAGAACTAGTAGGAAAAGAAGCTTGCTGATGTTTCCCAATCTAGCACGCATCACATATGATCTCAGTAGCAGGTGGCAAATGAGGGATAATACGTCATAGCCTGTCCAAAGAAATGTGTCCAAGACGATGATGCCACTGAAAAGCAATCCCAACCGCAAAACCATACTCACCCTGGCAAGATGCAGTTATATCTGTCTGAAGTAGGCGATATACCCCCATCTTCATGCCCACCACCAATCATCCTCCCCATGAGCTTGTCCAGTAACACAGCCCACATCATCAAATATAACATGACAATTAAGAACCTTTGTAACTTTACAGACAAATAATAAATTAAATGAAAACTCAAGTACAATAAGACATTGTACAATTGCAAACTAAGAGTAGGAGAAACCTCCCCCTGTCGATCAACTCTGGAATGGAGACCATCATCAACCTATACTGTGCGTCTTGAAGTGTCAGACTGGAGTTGTCTAAAAAGGATTGATCACCACCCAAATGTCGTGAAGCTCCAAAATCTATAAGCCATTGAGATCTACTGTAATGTGAAAGTGCAGAAAAACTAAAGTCACTTTATACCTGAGGAGGCGAGGGCAACATTATCTAAAATAGGACTCATGTGTGACCTGAGCCAATCTCTATGTAAGAGCATCACACTCTACTCTAAGAACCGTGTCTGTCTCTGTCTCAGTAGTAGTCAAAACCTGATTAGCCATAGGTGATTTCCCATGCTTGGTCCAACATGATGCCTCAACATGTTCAATACGCCGACAGTACGTACAGGTTGGGCATGGTTTGCCAGGTTGCCCCCGACCTTGACCACGTCCACGAATAGCAGAACCACCACATCCTCCTCAACCACCAACAACAGCAAAGGCAAAGGTCTACCATGTGGTCTTTGAAATAGTAGGCCTGACTGATAGCCTATTGACTCTACTGTATGCCTCCTCTAGAGTATGAAGCTCCGTTAAGGTAAGCATCTGGGATCTAGTTGACTCATAGTTTGGACTGAGATCAGAAAGAAACTTGAGTACCGCAAACTCATTGCGATACTCTTTGTGTAGAACAAGTACATATTGGTCACAAGCATTATAATTCTCAAACAATCCTTTCAATTTAGCATAATACCGAGGCAGTGAAAGATCATCCTATCTGAGAGAAAACGTCATGAGCAATCTGGAATACCTTACTGAAATTCTTTTCATGAGAGTAAGTATCGTAAAGAGAATATCGCATCTCTTTAGCAGTCTTATAATACATTATTCCATCTTTGATATGCGACGCCACGACATTCATAATCCAAGCTCTAACCATGGCGTTATCCCTTTTGCCACGTGGCATGCTTCCCAATCTTGTTGGCCGACTCCATTTCCAACAAGATATGTTCCTCATCGTGTCCTTCAACGGTCATAAGAAACATCTGTGACCAACGCTCATAGTTGATCTCATCCAACTTCATGACGGAAACAAAAAATGGATTCTTGATGTTCTTAGTCTCTGTGAGCGCATCCAATGTGACTTCGGATGAAGAGGAAGCTGCCATCACGTCAAATCAGGGAGCAAGACCACCAAATATCAATCTAAAATTGATTGTTCAGATCATGCAGATCATCAAAAAAATCAAAAGATGAGATCCCAACACAAACTCCAGAGAACCGATGTTCCAAATATTGTGTTGGAGAGAAAATCCAACCCTACTAGGATCAAACAAAGGCCCCTACGAGGACCATTAGGCCCCCATGGTGACGCCCAACAAGTGCAGGGGATCCACGCCGCTATTGCTCACTGGCAACGATTGGCTGCACAAAGCCGACGATGCTGCCGTCGCTTGTGGCTGACCACCCACGCGAGGGAGAGCACCACGAGGCATCTCTCTTAGGCAATCACTAATGGCACAACGACGAAGAGAGGTTTCAGTGGACGGGTTTGGTAGCTACATTTTTTTGGTGGGATACCAAAGCATCAATCTAGGATCATCGCTCTAATACTGAGTCAGAAGAAGTGTTCAATCTATTATTCCTTAGAAACCTACACCGCTTTATATAGAGAAAGAAGTGAGTAAAATGCATAAGAGAATCAAAAGAATAAGATAAAGCATAAACAATCCAAACAAAGTAAACAAATAGAAAAGAAAATATCATATAACAAATGTATTGAAACTTAAAAATAGTAAATATTAGGGACAACTTAGTAGATAATACACTTCTCAGTTCTTCATTACGTCTTCAAATGTTCCATGCTTATTTGTTACATTGTTAAAATCGCACATAAGATAGTAAATTTGAAAGTTTACAGCTTTAATCAATTATTATTTCAATGGTCAGTACCTCCGTATTCGCTATCAATTAGAATTAAATTATATAAAATTTCTTAATCAATTTTTAAATTTTTATTTACTAAATTGCACACTTCATCATTTTTTTAATAATAAATGAACATATCCTGTCCAAGCCCTGACCCATTTACTTTGGGTCAGGCTCGAACTTGAGCCAAGATTTTATAAATTAAATGAATCCAAGCTCAACCCATGGGTCCGCTTAATTAAATAAGCTTGGGTCAAGCCTAAGCCCATTACTCAACCCTACATGAAGGCATCATAATTTTCATATCCCTTGTGATCCATGGATGCTAAACTTGAAATACATTTGTCATGAACATTGGCATGTTATTTGACATAATCTCTAGCCTTTGCACTTAACTACCACATCTTCATTTGTCGAACAAACATTCTAATTCAGATCCTCCAATCATTAAGACCGCATCCACATCCGCAGCATCATCTCTATCATCTGAGCCACCCTTTGAAGTCAACTATGATGATTGTCATTCTTCATCCTCTCCATCCACTACTCTGATAGAAAATGTTTGACGAGCAAATATTGTCATATGTCCTTCAACATCAGCACCAATTTTCTTTAATAGCTCTGGATTTGACCCTCCCCTAACATCCATTACAAGATGTCAAATGTCATACCCAACTTTCCAATACATTATCTCCCCTTCAAAAGATGTATGCTAGATCAATCGGATGGACCATTTCCTTCTTATCATAAACTTTCTTGATGTGCCTAGTATGTAACCTTGTGTTGTAGTAGATATGCACAAAGCATTAAACCTTTTGATTCCAAGCTTTTTTTTCTTTTTAAATATATGAGATTAAATATGCTTCAGTTTCTTTCACATCTACCTAAAGATGCTATCTGAATAACACTTTAACAGTCACCTGAAAGCTTTTATTACATACTCTGTTGCATACAAATTTCACCATTCAACGATGGAAAAAAATATTAGTGTTATTAAGTTGATATAAGTATACACAAAATCAATAGTATTAGAGACTAAAGATATCTCGGTTATTACAATGATAAGTATTCTTAATAACCTCTTATGTCATGTGACTTCCAAAAGTTACCATCCTCCCTAAAAAAAATTTAATCTACAATATAACCATATATCAAATATCTTATTAATTAACGAATATATGTTTCAAGCTAAATTTGTATATCTCATTCATGCATGTTATTTATGTAATAATGATAGGAGAGCTCTTCTCACCAACCTTTTGTACGGCTCGAATAAGATCCTCACACATGCCAAGGAAGTGCTTATAATTATATTTTAGATTGAAGTGATAGCCTACAATAAGAGAAATAATTATTGAAGGAACATAAAATAATTCGAATTTGATAAATTTATGAAAAATATACTTACTAGCAAGGTGGAGCAAGTGTGTTAACATGTGTTTACTTTTTTTCTCTTATTATCTTTAGAAATAACTCTTTAAACCTTCCCTTCTACCACCTTTTCATATATAATCTTCATTATCTCATATATATATCCCATCATTGCCTTCTTATCTCTATCCACCATCCTCAAAACTAACACGATGGGATCCATAATACAAGTAATGCGGCTGCAATCAAGGCCGTCAAAAAAATCAACCTGCCTAACACAACCTAATTAATGGACCCGAACCCACTTACATTAAACGGGTGTAAACCAATTTAACCCATATATTTAAACAGGTCAAGTTCGGGTTTACCCCCATGAACCCGCTCAACCCGATAGACTCGATTAATAAGAAAGAAATCCCCACATTTAACCCGTTTAACTCGTGATTAAATGGGTTAAACGGTTTGGGTCAGGTCTGGCAAGTGTAAATGGGTCAGGTTTGGGTTGAAGTATATAGACCTGTTTAAAAAATGAATTGGACTGACCCGACCCGTTTATAAATGAGTTTGATCTAAACGGGTCAGGCCCAACCCAGCCTAACCCGTTTGACAGCCCTAACTGCAATCATCCCAAAATTATGTACTTTTATTAAATCCTACACCTTCCCACCTTGTATCATACTTTCTACGATGTCGAACCACTTGTTAGAATTTATCATCGACTTCAACCTAACTTTATTGTCCAAGATACTTTGTAAGGCAATGATGCTTGTAGTGAATTGTGTGATCCCAAGACAAACCAATTCACCATTGCAATGCTTCCCCATCAATGACAAAACATGCGCATGATTATAAATTGTTGAGTTTGGCGCAAGCATGGAGGCATGAAGGCTCCTTTACGTGATAAAAATAGTTCACGTGAGGACTATTCCATGTTGAAACAGAGAGAGGGGGGCAGCAGCCAACGATGAGAGAGAGAGAAGAGTTGGAGATGTTGGAAGTATTGTTTTATTAACTCAACGACCAAAGGATTACAAAGGCTCTCTTCTTATAAAAGAGAAAACATATCACAATTCTTTAAAACAGAAAACAAACCAAATCTAATCTCCTATTTTTAGAAAAACCAAATCCTAATTAACAAATCAAATCCTCTAAACAAACTTACTAAAACCAAATATTCCAACCTAGAAAACACCTAACTTGGACCATAAGAAAACACCAAAACCTCCCTCAAGGGCCAGTACCCCTTTGGGTCCCTTACAAGTTACCACGTGGCACTACCATGTGACTCTTTATTCCCAACACTCCCTCTCAAGTCGAGGTCGGGAGGATGATGACTTGTTGAACTTGGTGATGAGGTTAGATGCCTCACCATTCTGCTTCTTCTTCAAGCTCTGCACTCTTAACTTTGTCTTTGGAAGAAGTCACGATGTAACCTCTTACAACTTTCAGAGTCATTGCTTCTGTGGCAACCTCAATAATCGTTGCAATGGCTATCATCGTCTTCTTCTCTTCTTTTTGTACCTTCTCAAGATCGACAGATGTAAGCAAATCCTTGCATAAGGTGCTAATAGCCCCATGTGGAAACCTTTTCATCTTGCCTAGATTTTTAGGAAAGGAACTTCTTAGATTAACCGTTAGTCTTTTCACAACCTAAGAAATCGTTGCTTCTTTGGGTAATCTCAAAAGTCGTTAAATGAACTACGTTGTCCTCTTCTTGGAGCGAAAAACTAATGTACGACCTCATACATAATATTTGACGCCTTTTCTCCAACAAAATCTCCTCTTTTGAAGGAGTAAAAAATCAAATATAAAATATCAATATGAAGATCACAAATCATATAACTTGATAGATCTCCTCTGCTCTTTTCTGGGCCTCAAACTTCGCCATCTTTGTCGACAACACAACTTCGATGGCTGATGTATCCATCATCTCCTCCAATCCATGATCCTCCTACTCCGCGTAAGACGCTAGACGTCACGAGGAAGAGGATTCAATGAGAATCCACACATGATTCCTTGGGCCTTGCATAAGGTGCCAAGATCTTCCAAAGAATTCGTAGCACAAATTCCCGCGTTGAAGGACAAAAAACCACACGTGTGGCCTGATTTGTCGATTCTAGAACTCACGCACAAGTGCTCTTGTGCGTGAATCCTTCTCCCGATCTCTCCAAATGTGCACGCCAAGAGCTTAGACCGTAGGATATAACACCATGTTAGGTTTGGCGCAAGCGTAAAGGTGGAGGCTCCTTGACGTGGTAAAAATAGTCCACGTAGAGACTGTTCCACATTAGAATAGAAAGAGAGAGGACAACTAACAATAAGAGAGAGAGAAAGGAGTTGGAGATGTTGGGTGTATTGTTTTATTAACTCAAAGATCAAAGGATTACAAAGGCTCTCTTTTTATATAAGAGAAAATATATCACAACCCCTTAAATAGGAAACAAACCAAATCTAATCTCCTATTTTTAAAATAACCAAATCCTAATTAACAAATCAAATCATCTAACCAAACTTACTAAAATCAAATATTCCAAATTAGAAAACACCTAACTTGGACCACAAGAAAACACCAAAACCTCCCTCAAGGGCTGGCGCCCCTTTAGGTCCCTGACAGGCTACCACGTGGCCTAACCAATTGCCACGTGGCACTACCACGTGACTCTATTCCCAATATAAATAAATGATGTAATAATTTGTATCTTATCCATAACAAATAAAACTTCATTTTTCCAAAGTCTTTTAAAATTAAATTTATGCAATGTGCAACACACAACATCCAGAAGATTCCATATTTTCTTGATTTCATTATCTTTTCCCCCACCTTCTTTAAGTTGCTATCATTGTCCATAATAATCTAAACGACATGTTCATTCTCAATCTCATTAATTACATCCCTCAATAATGAATAAAGATACTTATAATCTTTAACTTTATCCAGATTTCAAAAACATAAACCTAACATCACAAGAAAGTAAATGACCCACCTCTTTATACACCTAGTCCAACAATCAGCCATGATTGTAACCCCATTATGTGATCACAGAGTACTCAATTTAGAAATATTATTATCTAAATTTGCCTTCTCCATAAACAAGTATATGTTCATTATTTCTTATGAAGTAGGAGCCTCACACTCGTCCCAACTTTAGCATTGACATCAATAATGTTTTGCAGCCATGGTCCCTCTGCAATGTTAACTAGAAGTCCATGAGCCAAGCTCATGACTGCACTATTTTTTCCCTTGCATTCTCAAAAATGCCCTTAATTATTTTATATTTTGGATCCGCTTTCCCTTTAATGCTACCAAATTTCTATTTTTTGGTTTGCTACTCTGAACCATTGGTGCTATCATCTGCAAACTTCATGTTTTGTGCTCTTCGGTCACTTGTAAGATCGTCATTCATGCTTACTTCTAAATGAGTCTCTTATTGCTTGTTTATATTGTCCCCTCTTCCTTAGATTGACCTCCACATCACTCAGCTATTCATATTCTTCATTGGAATCAAAGTTTACATCGTAGTAATCATGGCTACCAAATAAGACCTCAAAGACTACTTTTGACCTTTATTTTATTACCTCCTCCCGCCTTGACATCATTGTCTCAACAATAAATTCACATGCATCATCTGGACAGTCCTCATATTTTAAAGCATTCTTGTGGTCACCAAAGTGGTACTTAAATCGTGTAATTACACCATCCCTTAATTGTTTTTCACAAAAATTACATTATGTTATTTGTTTACCATCTAATTTTGTACAATACAACCATCTAATGTCTTCTTATCATTACTTTCCTTAAGATTCCTCTTTCTCCAACAACCTTTCCTTTTCCAAATATATTGTTCCCACACTGCATATAACATAAGCATAATTTTTAAACATATTATAAGTTATAAGTTATACACGGACAACTATGTTTATAAATACATTATAATAAATTATAATTATCATATAATACATGTATTTTATATTCTGAATTTTTATTTTTTTATGAAAAAACTCTTTTTTATTTTTAATTAACATTACATAATAAGTTGTATCTAATAATTATCACTAATACAACTTACATCTAATGATTAGTATATGATCATATCAATCTAACTTAGATTTATTGATAATCATCGTATAACACATTATAATATATTATAATACATTTATTTTATATTCTAAATTTCATTTTTTATTAAAAACATATTTTTATTTTTAATTAACATTATATAGCAAGTCACATCTAATAATTATTACAAATAGCAACCTACATCTAGTGATTTGTGTATAATTATATGGATCTAATCTAGATCTACGGATAATCATCACAAATCTACCTAGATCTAGTGATTATTATGTTAGACCTGAACTAGATCAAGTGATTAGTACAATTTATCACAAATTTCACCTTGCTATTGCAATCGGGAGAGAAAGATTCGGATGGGATCACTTACAATGAAAATTTGTGGAAATGCCAGATACCAATCTGGATGCTAGATGCAAAGAGCAGCAATAGTGAAGAGGCTGGAGAGTTGCGCAGAGCAACAATAGCAAGCGGCAACGTCGCAAACCAGCAGCAGCAACAGACCTCAGTCAAAATGGGGGTGACATTTCACCCCATTTTGCCACTTACTGACAATATAACATGCAACTTGCATGTAGGCACATCAATATCGTCAAAATTATCGACACAGTCCAATATTTCAGCAAAATATCGGCAAAGTCCATGTATTTCTAAGTTCTTTGCATGCCGATATGGGTCCAATCTGGAAATCCCTATTTCGGTGACACGCCGTCAACATGTCAACAACATTTACAACCTTGAATAGCATACAAAGAATTACGCTAGGGTTTTTCTGCTCCCCCCCCCCCCCCCCATAGACCGCGGACACTGTATGAAATATAGAACAAACTCTACACTTTACATATGCATTGTTGCTAGGTTTGCAAGACATCTTTCCACTTTTTTCCCTTCCATTGCAAAATGGTCGGTAATCGGGACAGCAAGAAAACAAAGCTGGAGCTGAGAATCTGCTTGGTCCACAGTAGAAGGCTACTTACACTACCAAATGCAGAAGAGTTGCTAGCTTACAAGATCACATCTTTTTTGTGATTCTCCAGCAAACTGACTAGAAGGTTTGTACCCCATCTTAATCCATGCAGCAAGGCATTCACAATGGAGCTGAGGATCCAAATGATCGTCTCTGAGGACAGTGTGACTACTTACACTAGGAACCCCATGGCAACAAGTTCTACATTTCCTAGATGCACAAAATAGCATCTTTTCGTAATTTCCTGGCAAGACAATTAGCGGGTTCGAAACAATTCATCTTTATAACCTTCGTTCCAAATGGTCTTCTGATAGGTAAACTTTATTTAATTAGATTAGTTAGTTGTGTGGTCTTTACCGTTCGTTGATGATTGCTACGGATTATCCCTTTTAAAGGGAGTTCACTGAATTGAGTTGGGACACGTAGAATATACGAATTAGTTTTCTTGCTTCTGTGCTTAGCGCTTATTCCGTCTCCTTGGTTCTGCTATCTTCTCAACCTTTTCTCTCTTTTCTACCGTCTTCTGCATATAAATCTACAACAAATCGCTATCATCTTCCTACTTACGCTATTGGAAACCCACAACAAGTTTGCAGAACTTCCAAAACATGCGCAAAATCGCAGCTTTTTCGTGTTTTCTCGTTGGAAACGGCCAAATGTAGCGTTTTGTGTGTGTGGTTACCTGTGGAGGAGGAAGTTGATGATGCAGGAGAGGACGGCGGTGGTCCTGCGGGGGTCGGCGAGGACGAGGTCCCCGAGGGGGAAGTCCCCCGTGAACTTGATGTCGCGGAGGAAGGACCGCATGGTGCAGTGGAGAAGACACCTCCGGAGGGACCCCACGTGGTGGTCGGGGTTGTGGAGGCGCTCGAGGGCCGCGAAGTCCACCTGGGCGTCCAGGTCGAGCCCCCCCGAGGGCTCTAGGAGGTCCGATAGGATGGCCGAGTAGAGGGAGCATACGAAGTCTGACGTGGGGGACGAGAGGTCCTCCACGAAGATCGAGGCGATCCCGCGGTCCGCGAAGAACGCCACGATGTCCCCCGCGTGGAGCTCCGGGAACGAAAACGACGACGACGACGTCGTCGTCGTCGATCGATCTATCGATCCATGGGGGGTTGTGCGGTCCATGGATCGATCGGGAAGTAGTGATCCTTCGGATTGAATCTTGGAGGGAATCAGGGTTTGTTGAGGGAGGGGAGTAGAGGAGTGGCGGAGGTGGACTGAGCGAGCGAGGGAGAAGAGGGTTTCTTCTTTTTCTGAGTGGGGGTGTTTTGCTTACGTTTTAGGCGCGAGTCTGACACCTTAGCGGGGGAAAATGAAATCTCCGATCTATTCTTTTTTTTTTTTTTTTTTTATTTCTTCTCCCACCGCTTATCAAAAATTATCTCACTTTCCTGAATTTACTTACCGGAAAATCATGAAAAAGCGCCAATTCAGTTAACTGTGGCTACTAATCGCATCATGCATGTTCAGCAGGTTGGATTGAAAAACTGGGATAAGTTTTGATAAGTTACGGAAGAAATCAAAATATTAAAAAAATTAATTTTTAAAATTTTTATTTTTATTTGAGTGCGAATAATGGAATCGTTAAATCCTAGAATTTGGCAATCCCAAGATTTCATGGAGACAAAACATGGGATAGCCTTTTGTTATCTTATATTATCAACACTGCCTCATGCAATGTAAGGTTGGAGACTTTAACTTTAAAGTCAAGTTTATTTGGAGGGTTAACCTCTCAAAAAAGGGATTAATTTCTATTTACTTAACTATTTAACCTCTTATTTGCTAACTTAGGTTTAACAACTTTAACACGAGTTTGTCTAACATAAATTTCAACTGGTGTTAGCCAAACCTGTGTTAAAATTCTACACCACTTATCTCTAACATCTTTCATGTTTTATATACCTTACACACTATCAAGTAAATATCATAAGGATTAACACTACAACTTAACACCAATTCAAATAAACACAAACTGATGTTAATATCACAGCGCAAGTAAACATAATTACGAGTTAGCACCAGTTTCACATTTCTTAACACTACTTTCCTAACCTCTCAAGTAAACTAATCCTAAAATTTTATTACGAAGTTAAAAGTCTTCACCATTCAACTATGATCGGGTGGTCGTATGCTAATTTTTAATCTGTTATGTCAAGATAAGATATATATCTCCATTAGCTACTCTATCATTGGATGCAAAGGACTTATCTTTTTTTAAAGGTGAGTTTGTTGAAAAGAGAGATTTAATTTTACTTAATCACCTTGGGAGTACATTATGTTTTTAAAATAGGTTACAATGAGCTCACCTTTCTAAAACATGAGTTTGCTTAAATAACACATCTTCAAGAAGGGTGAGTTTGTCTTTGTGAAAATAGTGCACTAAAATTTGCAACTTGCTAAATTCACATTTTCTTAATGCAAGTTTAGAACTATAAATAACTAAATAGATTATGGATGATTTCAATTAATTCTAATGTTGCATTATTTAAGTTTTCTTCTTTACCTATTTTCAACTTAGGGAAGTAAGTTTACTCCAACCATTCTTCTTGATGTAATTTGACGGTTAATCTTAAGAATCCTATCTCTATCACCATAACTATCTCTATTATATTAAATTAATTGCATTTTCAAATTATTCCTCCGAGAGCCAACATCCAAGTAAGTTTTAAATAAACGAGAGATAGAAAAGGAATGCAACCACCATGGTCATTTTGAAATAAGTTAAATATGATCCAAGGGGTGGAAATGGTTGGAAGGTCCTCTCCAAATATTGGAGCAATCTTGTGAAGATCTAGCAAAAGAGAGTGAGAAGTGCATTGTTCCCTAAGCGTGAGGGTGCACGTCACATTTCATCCAATCAAATATCAAAGTACCAACAGAAAATCTGTGTGGATATAATAATTCAAAAAGTCATTCCTCCTCATGGTAGAGATGGCCATATAGTGTTAGGATCTACTTATGTGAACTATTTCATTGCTGGCTCCTTGTGGAGACCTCAATAACCAACTATATTTGGTGGGCTCTTAATCCGTGGATTGGATGGCTGGTTGGGCCCAAAACTCATCATGTCCCAAAACATTCCTGTTTCGGTATTAAGAAACACATCATGGACATCCTATGCTTTACTATTATCTCATAGCAGTACAAATTTGCAATATCTATTGCTAACATTATCCAATAATTTGGTGATTTTAGTTGGATTTTTCTCTAAGAGTAGAATAACCCCTTATCCTCCAATGTAATATTCTCCACTACAAGTTTTTCCGACTGCCAAGGTCTGAACTTAAGAAAAAGTACTACTTCAGCACTGATATAGAGGGTGGTAATTGAACATTATGCATCTGCTTTGTAGTTGCAGTTGTCTTAGTATAACCCTCTCAATCTTTTTCCCATCTTTCTCCTTAGGTTCTGTTACACTAAGACAAACTCCAAAGGCTCTTATTACCAAGAAGGTAATCATTACTTTACTGCTAATCTACCAACTTATGCTTTTGCCCCTCTTGTCTGGGTAAGTATTGTTTTCACGTCGAACTACAAGGGCTTATACATTGCCATGCCTTACATTTCCAGATTAGGTAATTCATTTAGGACCCGTTTGGATGCAGGAAAAATATTATAGAAATAGGTCAATATGGAATAAGTAGAGACACATGTTTGTTTAAATGGTAGAATAAGTGGAAGGTTAACGAATCAGATAAAATGATTGGTATTTTGATGTAATATTAATTAATATTTGTTTAATATTAAAAGGATAAGTCAAAAATGTAATAAATATTTATTTAATATTAAAATTAAAAATGAAAGATATACTCAATATTTATTTAATAGTATAAGTGGAAGTGAGATTATTATAATTTGATTGAAATGATGGGAAGTAATTATGTAAAAATTTATATTAATATAACATGAAAAACTCCAACAAAAATCCGTGATATGAAAAAAGCCCGTAAACTCCTTGTCCAAACGAGCCCTTAGTCATCAAGTTGATCAGTATCTATCACTGTATATAAACCCATCCGGACGACTGTAACCTAATTGTATGGAAGAGTTTGGTTTTTGTGAAACCTAAGAACAAGGTAATTCCACGAGGGTCGCTTATTCTGGAAAAGGATTTCTTATTTTTCAATTTTCAAACCCGTCCCAAGAAGTAAAGCTTTAAGAATGAGGTTACACTCACATTACGCAAATTACATTTTGCAGAACTGCATACCTGATCTAGCAAATTCCGTGAGTGCATTTCCAGCTGCAGCACCGACAAGCTGAAGTAGTTATTGATAGAGTGAAATAGGCGAGAGGTTTGGCAGATTCAAAGGCAAAATTATCACTCTATACAAACAAATGTCGTGAAACTACAACGTGTAAGAAAAGAGGACTTTCACAAGCAACAATGCAACAAAGTTCACCTCTCGTCCTTGTCGTGGTTGAACTGCTGACTGTGAGAAGCCGATAATAATCGTCTTCTCTGAACTTCTCATTTGTCATTTTGCATCTCTAGTTGATGTGAAATCCATATTTTGTGGACTATTTGGATCAATGTTTTAGCTTCCGAGGTATTTTGAAGTTAACGAATGATTAGCATCATCCCAATAAATACATACTGAAATATAAAGCACCCCACCACATAATTTGCCATGAAACAACTTCTATTCCTGCTAAAAACAAATGTGAAAATTTTCAAGATTACAATGCATCTGAATATCATTTTCTCAAATAAGTCTTGACATCCTTTCTGTGTTACAATCAATATACACAACTGGTATCTAGCAAAAAGAGAAGTGGCTGAAATTTGAGATGGAATGAACAGTTGGCAAAGAATACCTGATTTGAACAGCTCTATCTCCTAAAGAAACATGTAACCAGTGTAACTCTGACCCTAGCAGAGACAGAAAGAATTAAAATGGTCAAACTATAACAATTCAGTGAACCTCGTCAACTGCAATTCTTTTCCTCATAGACACCGTTTGGGGACCAGTCCTGTTGAAATTACTCTCTAGGATTTCCAATACATCCTCTGGAGGGCATTTGTCAGCAGGGTTTACTGCATTCTTCTGACAGAAGCACTCAGGCCATGAGTTGGTGTAAAAAGTTTCCGGCTGAACCCTTCCGTGAGGCCTGCCGAATTCGCTGTTAAACATAACTTGCTGGATTCGCTCCTCAAAACCAACTGTTTGACCATTTTCTCGGTCTATGAAAATTGGGGCAAGAGCCTTTCTATCGGGCAGGATAATTGACCGAAATCCATAGTAAAGACGATGTCCCACAAGGTTATTTGCGAAGTTGCTGGGTCCATCGTAAGTAGGCATAAAAATGTCAGAAAGAAGGCAAACCATGTAATCCACAGCTGATCCCATCAGCCCACGACTATCCTCTTCGAGCTTCTCTAGGCCAGCAACCGTACTGTGATTCTCCAGACGAGGGAAAAGTATTCTTAGTGGTTCAATAAAACGGTCTGCACCGAATATTTCTCCAGAAGCAATATATATCCTAGTGGAGTTCTGAAATCCCATGGATTGCAAGATGAGACCAACCTGTCAGGAAATAATAAAAAAAAAGCTTAAGTACTAGTATATCTAAATAGAAATAATAGCATTCAAGCTATATAAGATCAACTTTCAACATGGTTGAATAGACATAGATCCTTCAAATCAATATACAATCAACTTTCAACAAGGTTCCTTCACAAATTTTTTGAGCTATGGCCTGTTCAAGGATGTGAAGGAGGAAAAAATCATGCGGACTGCCACACGGCACAGTAGCCACGTGGACAGTCCACGTGGCAGTGGTCACTAGTCCAATAAAGGCTGCTAACCTTGATATTTTTTGTTGGGTTGCTTAGTTAAGGTGTTTTGCCAACTTGTGGCCTTTCTTATAGGATAATTAGATATTTGTAGGGATAATTAGTGGTTCCTGTTTTTGGTAAATTAGGACCCTGAGTTTCTTTTATATTTTCTTTATTTAGAAGTAGGATTACCTCTTTGTAAAAAGAGAAGACCCTAGCAATTATCATTTGAGTTATCATAATAAAAGTTCTACCATTAACAACTCCTCTCCAACTCTCTCCCTCTCTCTCTTGCTGAGTCTCTCTCCCTCTCTCAATTCCATGCTTGGGATTACTATGCCCAAGGAGCCTCCACCACGCTGTCCTATTCTCTATGTTGAAGCAAATGATTTCATTAGTCTCCTAAAGAAACCTTAACCCTCTTTTATATAAAGAAGACTGAGTTAATCCTATAGGTATTCCCTCAAGATAAAGAAAAATACTAATACTCCCCTACAACTCAACACTCCCCCTCAAGTTAGGGTGTATATGTCAATAAGCCCTAACTTGTCGCTCAAGAACTCAAGTCGTTTCTTATTAAGAGGCTCAGTAAAAATGTCAGCTAATTGTAGCTTAGAAGAAATATACAGGGTACTTATCCTGCCCTCCAAAACGGCATCCCATATGAAATGACAATCAACCTCTATATGCTTTGTCTACTCATGAAAAATGAGATTTGAGGCAATATACATGGCAAATTTATTATCACAGTAAAGAGGCACTTGAGTATCAACTACCACTCCCAGATCCTGCAGAAAACCAACCATCCACATGATCTCACATGCGGCCTATGCCATGATCTATATTCTGCTTCTGCACTAGAGCGAGCAACAACGCTCTTCTTCTTGCTTCTCCACGAAACAAGATTTCTCCCAAGATAGATAGCAAAACCTAACATAGATCTCCTATCCTCTATAGATCCAACATAATTTGGATAAGAATAGGCTACAAGATCCAGAGTGTCACTCAGACGGTAGTATAAGCCTCGTCCTGGGGTGCCTTTCAGATATCTTAGGATGAGACATACATCATGCCAATGATTGTACTTGGGATGCTGCATAAACTGGCTGGCGCAACTGGTTGCGAAGCTAATGTCTGGATGACCAACAGTGTTGCGGTACCTGGTAACATCCTCAAACGAAGGATCTGTATCATTTGAATGGTGACAGGAGAGTACCTCTATTGATATCCCAGATGACTTGGACCCAAGAAATCCAGCCTCCTCTAGGATCTGCAAAGTATACTGTCTCTGAGATAAAGACAAACCTCCTTCCTGACGAACAACCTCTATCCTTAAAAAGTAGTGAAGATCACCTAAATCTTTGGTGACAAAGGTAGACTGGAGAAATGCTTTCATCTATGTTATGCCATCAATATCATTACCTATAACGATCATATCATCGACACATACTCCCAAAACCACTACTCTCCATATCCCACCATGCATAGTCTGTCTGATGAATATAGAATGGTCCGTGGCAGACCTCTGAAACCCCAATTTCCTGATCTCTAGATTGAGCTTCACAAACCAGGCTCGTAGGTTCTGCTTTAGGTCATAAATGGCCTTCCGCAAGTGGCAGACAAGTTTCCCTTGACTGTCATAACCTGGTAGCTGTCACATATATACTTCCTCTGCTAAATCCCTATATAGAAAGACATTATTTATATCAAATTGGTGTAGCGACCAATCTCTAATCACAAGTGACAAAATAATCCTGATGAAAGTAATGCATGCAACAGGTGAAAAGGTCTCAAGGTAATCCACCCCATATGTTTGGGTAAATCCCTTAGCCACAAGTTTGGCTTTGTATCTCTCTACTGTTTCGTCACACCTGTATTTGATGGTGTACACCCATCTACAACCAACAACAGTGGCACCTTCAGGACAGGGAACAAGATCTCACGTTCCTCTGGTCTGAAGAGCCTCCATATCTTCATCCACGACAGCTTTCCACCTCTAATCATGAAGTACCTGCACAAAATCTCTGGGTATCATGTAGTAGTAATAGCAAACGCGAACTACCTGGCCTCTCCCTGAAGATGAGAAATAGTAGTATATCGAGAAATAAGGTGAAGAATAATATCAGATCTCTACACAGTCTCCTTCTCCCTATCTTACTCACCTCTGTCTGAAGAGATAACAAGCTGGGCTGGCTCCTCACATGCAAAGTCCTGTGTTTGTGGCTTTCTGTGATACACCTATGTCTCATCAATACTAGCCTCTATGGTTGATCTTTCTTCTAAGAAATAAGGAATCTTCTCAAAGAAGATCACATTTGCAGAAACAAGATATCTCCTACGTGCTGAATCGTAACACCTGTAGCCTTCTTGAGTTCTAGAGTAGCCCAAAAAGACACTTTGTGGCACAGGGGGGCAAACTTATCTTGGATACCATAATTCTGAACAAAACATACACATCCAAATACCCATAGTGGCACAGGAAAAGCCCTACTACAATTAGGATGTACAAGCTAATATGGAATCTGAGCCTGAAGAACAGAGGATGGTTGCCTGTTAATCAAAGATGCCACTGTGAGTATGACATCACCCCAAAACTACCTAGGAACCTTCATATGAGACATCAAGGTCCTGGCAATATCAAGTAAATGTCGCAGCTTTCACTCTGCAACTCCATGCTGCTAGAAAGTATGAGCATAAAATGTTTGATGGATAATCCCCCTTATCCCTGAAGGTTTCCTATAAGTCACTATGCATAAACTCTAATACATTATCATTGCGAAAGACCTGAACAGTAGTACCATATTGTGTATGTACCTCGGACAGAAAATGCTGTATAATAGTAAGAATCTCACCATGAGCCTTCATCAGAAATACCCATTTGAGTCTACTACTGTCATCCACTATAGCAGCAAAGTACTTGTATCCACCAGTAAAGGCCACTCTAGAAGGTCCCCAAAAATCACAATATACCAAGGAAAAAGGAACTGAACTCACATCAGTGCCTCTCCCAAGATAACCGCTCCTGTGATGTTTCCACAATTGACAATCTTCACAATCCAGAGCCAAGGAGTCTAATAACTCTGGATACATTTGGGGCATCCTTCTGTGGGGCATCTTCTTCACAGAAGGATGCCCCAAGTCTCTTGTGCCAAAGTAGAGGGTCACGAGAAATAGACACTGTTCCAGTAAAAGTGGGCACGTTCAAATAGTAGAGACCATCTCCCTTTATGCCACTTTTAATAATCACATCTGTATTTCTTCTCATAAAAAATAAATGGCAACCAAGATCCTTAGAAATTTTACTGACAAGAGATTCATAGGAAATTCAGGGACGTAATATACCTCTTTCATCTTCATCCTTGGCGTAGCATCTACACACCCAACTGCAGTCACAAGAAAGGTCTTCCCATTGGCTACCCGCACTTCTCGCAGTCCATGTGGGATCACCGGGTTCTTCAGACGATCTCGGTCTTTGGTGAGATGTACAAAAGCTCCTGAATCTATTACCCATGGACCTTTGTATCTTCTTCCCTTCTTTTCAACCTCTTGCTTTGTACATGCAAGTACTTCTATATCTGAGTTTGATTTTTCTAACGTATCAAACTCATCTTCTTGATATGAGAGAAGACTCATCATGCTTGAAAGAGATTCCTTCTTCATTGGTGGCGAGAGAAAACTCATCACCACCTTTGCAATGTGTGAGATAGGCTCTAACACATGCAAGATAGCATCTACCTACATCAATCTTGCCCCCCATCGGCTAGCGGGGGCGACGACCGACAGTGTTGTTCCCTCTGCAAAGGATCGATGGCAACCATCTGTAGAGGCTGCAAATCCGGTGACGATCTGCAGCGATCTAGAGGTGATCTACAGATCTGACGACGATCTACAAATCTGGCGATCGGAAGGCTGCAGATTTGGAGGCGATCCGACGTCGATCTGCCGATGACCTAGAGGCGATCTGCAGATCTGACGATAATCTAGCATCTCCAAATCTCAAAAGGTTGCAGATCCGACCATCAACAGGCCAGCATTGGGGGAGAGATCTTAGTGATCTCTCATGAAATCACCCCCTCTTGGGTGATCCAATCATATTTCGGTGGATTTTTGATGGGATATCCTAACACTGGCCTAGGATCGTTGCTTTGATACCATGTTGAAACAAATGATTTCATTAATCTCCTAAAGAAACCCTTACCCTCTTTTATATAAAGAGGATTGGGTTAATTAGATAAGTATCCTCTCAAGATAAAGAAAAATACCAATACCCCCTTACAACTCAACACTCTACATGGTATCAGAGCCATCGATCTAGGTTCCATCTTCGCACGTGTGGATCGAGAAAAGCAAGGAAGGAGAGTTGACGCATAAGGAGATTTCTCTCTTGTGCGTGAATGCTTCACGCCAACACCTAGGCCACATGATTCGTGGCTTCTTCATCCGACGTGGGAGTTCTCTTAAAGAACTCCTTGGAAGACCTTAGTGCCTTACACAAGGTCCAAGGAATCAAGTAGGGGATTCCTGGTGAATCATCTTGCTACCGCATCCAGCACCTTACACAAAGCACAAAAGTATTGGGAAGTTCGTTGTCCGAAGAAGATGATGGCGGAGAACGAGCCCTAGGTGTTGGCTGGAGAAGGCAAGGTGCTCATTATGGGCGAGGGCATTCAAAATCTCAAGGAGAATCGACACCATAAATGCATCAAAAAAGAAGTTGGAAAACAAAATCTATCAAGTTATACAAAGACGAGACGACTGCTGCAATGGCTACGACTTCATAGGTTGTCAAAGAAGCAACGACTACAGAGGTAGCAAAAGGATTTGCAGTAGCATCAAAAAAAGATGGTGGAGCATCTAGCCACACCAACAACACACCACAAGTTTAGCAAGTCATCGACCTACTCCAACCTCAACTCGAGGGAGAGTGTGAAGGAGGAAAAAGCCACGTGGACTGCCACGTGGCAATGGTCATGAATCCAATAAAGGTCATCGGCCTTGAGATTTTTTGTTCAGTTGCTTAGTTAAGAAGTTTTGCTAGCTTGTGGCCTTTCTTTGATAGGAAAATTAGAGATTTGTTGGGATAATTAGTGGATACTATTTTTAGTAAATCAGGACCCTGATTTTCTATTTTCTTTATTTAGAAGTAGGATTACCTCTTGATAAAAAGAGAGGATCCTACCAATTATCATTTGAGTTGCCATAATAAAAGTCCTACCATCAACAACTCCTCTCCAACTCTCTCCCTCTCTCTCTCTCTTGCCAAGTCTCTCTCCTTCTCTCGATTCCATGCGTGGAATCACTACGCCCGAGGAGCCTCCACCACACTACCCAATTCTCTATAAAGGGCTCAAGGAAAAGTTGTATAGTTGAATATCAAAAGAAAATGAAGATATTTCAAGTGTAGTTTGCTAAGAAAATATTCCATATACATCTGGAATTAGAGAATTGGCTAGCTGTAGATCTTTGGGCCTCTCAACTTCAATCAATTTGGACATCCTCACATGGTATTACAGCCACACTAGCCTCCATACCATGATACCATCCATCCATTAGTCGAAGTGTTTTATCCTAAGAGCATACAAATGAGCGGGTATACCATGAAAAAGTCCTATGTTAAAAGATGTGCTAAGTAGTAGCTAAATAGTTAATGGTTGGACCACTTCACTCTACCCAATTGGTTTTAACTTAGATGCTTATGCATGATCCATAAATAATCCTAAGCAGGAGAAGCCTTGCCAGATGAAAGTTGTTCCCAGTATAGACACTGCACACAAATGAACCAAGATTTATTACTTTGGATGGTCAAGTGAAGAACTAATTTATTTGCATTGAAAGTAAAGCCATTCTAAAGGGGAGAGATTTTTTTGGCTTCATATATATCATATTCTTGAAATCATATACAGAAAAAAAACATAATTATCAGAAAAGATCAAGTTGGGGATAAGCAAAATCAGAACTTGTATTTGAATAGATATCTATCCAAGATTCTCCTTGCGTTGCTGACTAAGAAAGCGAATACTGCTATTTTCTGGACCTTTCAAATCAGCATTGACCGACACCATCCACCAGGAAAATCCTTAGATATAACTAACTCGATAAATATCTATTTTGAGGAAAAAAAGGAGCAGGAAAAAATTACTTTCTCCTCTTTCTAAACCAAGAAAAAGGTACAAAAACCATTGAAAATGAAAAAAAGGTCAAATCGGAAAAAATTTATTCACAAGTTTACATCATAAACAACAAACTTTACTTACCACAAGAATAAATGTAAAGATTGACTGATGCAAGGAGGTCGTCAATGTTAGTTTCAATTGACCAAAGATAATTATTGAATGAAGAGTCAATGAATGAGAAACAAGGTTAATCTCCAAAATCAAAGGTGATTATACTATGATGAGCAGAATGTATGAAAGGCTAACCTTAGTCATATGCCAAAGAGAGACATGTGAAAGTTACACGTGGATTTTCTAGTGTCTTCTCATATCTCCTTTGGCATTCAATAATATTTCTCTTCATATTGTGGAGATGGAGCCTTGGCGTCAAACCTCAAAATTTCAGATGGATTTTATTGAAATAATAAAATGTACATTGCATCATCACAATAACACCAGAAGAGAAGAAACCGGAGAGAAGTGGCGTATGAAGCCAGATTGTCCACTAATTATTCTTCAGAAAAATAGTAATACAATGATCTTTATTTATATACACCCACACCCTTCAAAGCTCAATGGTAATGATCAACCAAATCACCAAACTACTTAGCTGGCACATAGTGAAGCCCAATGTGAATTTGATTCTAGTGATATTACATCATGCCTTAATATGGTTGTAAGAATTAATGATGGGGCTCAGAAAGCTGCTGCACCATGTTGGCACTTAAAGAGACTTCTGCCTAAGGATTATATTTGTAGGTAGGGTATTCCAGAGGAGAATTCTTGCCTAATATGGATGGTAGGTTCATTTGTTCTTTGACACAGCTATCATGTCATTGCACTTCCAATTGTTAGAACCTACTTGATTTTAGCTTGATATCTCTTGCATTTTCTGCCTGGCTCACACCTAGTTTCTTGCACTCCTACCCAAGATGAAAAAGAGGCTAATTTCATTTTTAAATTTTTTTGAAAAGGGAATTCCATTTTTAAATTACCATGGACTTGCTTCCTAGCTTTCAACTAAGCTGCCAACCTGATGCCACTGCAATGCTTTAGCCTATAACAATAGAAATTTTCTCAGTCACAAATGCAACCAATCCAAGCTACTACTCACTTGGCTCCAATGATGAGAAAGACGCCTCTTCTTGGATCATATTGATGACGAGATGGGCTGAAGTGCTTAGAATGATCCACTGAGTAGTGAGAAAAGAAAACCATAGCTTTGGTATTCTACAACAGTCAAGTCTTCTTACACGAAACAGACTTTAATCAAGGACGCGATATTCTTAGTAGCATTGCACATTTCTCAGGCACTACGTTTGGTCTCTAACATGTAGAGAAAAATAAAGCTCAATCAAAATGAGTCTTGTGGAGATTGCTCTACTTCCACTTGTACCCAAATGAGACTACCAACTTAGCCCCAAGACAGCTCCATCATGTCTTGGCCATAACTCATAGGGTGAATAAAGGTGGAAGCAGCGAATACATGGAGACAACGTACCACTCATGTGGATCACATCAAGTACAGCAAATCAAGGTGGAGGTAAAAACAATGGATTCATATGTGCACTCTATGACTCCCCTTGTTTCCCATACTTATTGGAGAGTAGCAAAGATGCCTAAGTGGGAAGAAAAAAGGGATATTTGATGAGAGCTCTGGTAGTATGATTGACCTAGTTGTTTACTCCACCACTAATGGAAACCAATTGATAGGTCCACCTTTGTAGGAAATGACTAATTGTTTTGTCAAATAAATCGATTGCTTCTTTTTTGCTTCCAACTTCCCCTTACTTGTCATCTTCTTTTCGTCAATCCAAAAACCCTCTATCCCATCCCTTTCTCTAGAGCCTCCTCCAATGATCCTCTCCTCATCGCATGTTGGCCCTCTCCTTGGCGTCCACCTGTCAGCCCTCTCCCCATTGAAGATAGAGATGGTCGAGTTTAGAAAAAAAAATGAGATGAGATGGCTGCGGCCTCAATTAGGAAGGATCCTACATCAAACAAATGATAAATATTGGAGGATCTTGCACATTAAAATAGTTGTCATGGTTAAGTCTGAAAAAAAGACAGATAGCTGTGGTGTTGATTGCGATGGATCTTGCACCAACAAAATGAAAAATACTTCAGGATCTGCACATTTGGATGGTTATGGGGTTCGGAAGGGGATGGGGAAGGTAAGCTGCATGTGGGAGGGGTAGAGGAAAATGGACGTGGAAGGGGAGGAAAGGTGGAGAGGAGAGGGGAAGGGAGAAGATAGAGTGGAGAATGGACCTCTTGACAGCTAGCAAGATGAGCAACAATGAATGGTGGGAGAGCAGACAGGCAGAAGATGCTGGAGAGAGAACTGATGACCGGTGGGGACAGGGTCACCCTAGGAGGCTGTGGAAGAAGGGAAGGTTTTCAGATTGAGGGAAAGAAAATGAAAATTATGAGGAAAAGTTGAAAGCAAAAAAGATAATTTGTTTGGGGGACTAAACAATTAGTCCATTCCTACAAAAGTGTACCTATCAATTAGTTGCCAAAAGTGGAGTAAACAAATAGGTCAACCATATTATTGGACCTCTAATCAAATTTCCACGAAAAAATTGCTATGTGGGAGAAGTAGATATCTAAAAGAGGGATATTCATCACCCCCCCACCCCGGTCTCTTCTTCTTTGTTGTTTTCGACAAAGATGCATTATGGGAACAAGCCAAGAGGCCCTTCCCCAAGGAAGATTAAGGACTTGTAGGCAAACCACAACCAACTTCAGAGAACTTAATGAGAAAGTTGAAGATCAAAATGAAGTACAAAGAAACCAAGACCAATTTCTAATTCTGGAAATGGAATTAGTTGCAAATACCGAAACCTCTAGATTGCTTTGCAACAAGATAGGCTTTTAGATTAAAAAAATAGAAATATTTCCACATGTCTATACTTACTTTTAGCATCTGAAAATTATGGACTGTCCTGTAAACTCAAACTGAATGGTCTATGATAAATGTAACTTTTAGAAAGCTTGGACAAATATGCAATAGACAAAACTCTTGTCTTGGCCTTTTTTAGATAGACACTGAAGCAACATTGAAATAGTATTTGAATACCATGAATTTTTTTAATACAAATCGATGTGACAAGAGACTAGATCTCAATGGATCATGGCAACAGGGCCACTTTGCAACCCACAATGTCTCATCGTGTATTTAAGTCATCTACAGAAGATCCCATCCATCACTCGATTGGAATCGCAATTCAAGGTTGTCACTGCAACTCATCCTCTACGGTGACAAGGCTTACAGCATGGGCCTCAAAGGGTGTAAGGCACTCTTACTGAGGGTTGGCTATCGAAAGATGGGCAATGCCACCACATAACTACCATTACCACTATATGGACCTTGATATGATCTAACCCAACTACTAAATTATGGAGAATGAGGGAAAGATTTTTCTTATTAAAATAAGCAAGCCATACCCCTCTTTGTATAGAGAGAGGGTTTGGTATAAGAAGGAAATATAACAATTAAGTTATTAAAAATAACATTGACTAAAATAAGAAAGAAAACCAAATTCTTAACTAATTGAATCTTAATTTATTTCCTAACACTCCAAGTTGGAGCATACAATGAACTTAAAGGAGTCACAACCCCCCCCCCCCCCCCCCCCAATCCAACGAGTCAGAGGAGCGATGGTGGTAGATGAGAGCTAGAGATCAACTTGTAGATGACGAACTAACTAGCATATGTACCCACAACAATTGATCATGTGTCTACTTGTACATCCCGCGTAAGGCACTGGGTACATGAGAAATCACGACTACAACTCGGGTGCTGCCGCTCCGACGTACAAGAGTTTGAAGACGACAAGGCTTGATTTTCTTGAGTGCGCATAAGGTTACACGAGTGCCATTGCTCCTACACCCTGCAAGCCAACGTATCGTGCTTGGTTTCTCCGGACGTGCATAAAGTCACCTCATTGCCATTGCTCCTATTCTTCAAGAGCCAACTGAAACGCTTTAGGTGCATGAAAGTGCATCCCATTAACATAACGATGCAAAGGTCAATGATGATTGGAGCAACGGTTGGTGGCGGTGGTGATGATCATTGGTTGTCGTTGCAGCTGCTGTTGTGAGTTCCAATGTTGAGAAAAGGAGCGAAGGAGATCAGTGGAGCGAGAAGATAGGAGATTGACGTGGATAGAAGGGGCCTCCCCAGTGGCTCACCGAAGGTCGGTGGCATTGCCAGAAACCCCCTCCCTTTTCTAGGATTTCTTCTCTCCTAAACCTAAGCCACAAAGATCAGTGGCTCTAATACCATGAGGAGAATAAGAGAGATTTTTCTTATTAAAATAAGCAATCCGCTTTTCAAAAAATTAAAATAAGCAAGCCATACCCCTCTTTATATAGAGAGAGTTTAGTACAATAAGGAAATATAACTAAGTTACTAAAAATAACATAGATTAAAATAAGAAAGATAACCAAACTATTAACTACTTGAATCCTAATTTATTTCCAAACATAAATAACTTGCATCTCTCAACAAAATTCGACAAATAGGAAGATAGAGGAGAGGCAAGGGTGAGGGGAGAAAGAGGGGGAGAGAGATAAAGACATTGGGGAGGGGGGCCTCTAGTAGGTTCGAAGTCTCATTTGAGGCCATCAAAAAAAAAAAATTTTTTTTTAGAGAGGAGGCCGTCAAAAATTAAATGAGCCTTGATTGGTCATGATAATCCCATGCATGAAGAATTAGCACTAAACAATTTGCCTCATAGAAGTTGCATTTTTGCCGAGAAGTCATTGATTGGCAACCCTGTTAATGAGTGTTTCCTACTTGAGATTGTCCAAGGGCTCCCACCACTAACATTCCTAGGTTGAATTGACGTTAATGAGTTTCCTTTCTTTAAGAAAACTTTGCCCTTGCTTGAGCCCAAGTTTTGCAATTGGTGCCAACAAATAAGGGGAGAGTGATGTAAGGAAGAGATGATATGTAAGTGTCTTTCTTTTCAATGGTGGTGGTGGGGTGTGTGTAGGGGGGGGTTATTTCTTCTCCCACTTGCAAGGAATATTGAAAAAAAGTGAACGCCTTTGAATTTTGGATTGAGGCATTATTAGGGATGGACAAAGTGTGGTCGACAAGTTTGTAGTCAATAAAAATGAAACTAGCATAATGTATTCAACGTGGTTGTGAGTCTATGGCTTGAACTTTAGAGCAAAGGGGTGGCGAGTTAGAGTAGGGAGATCAGATCATGTGTGGATCATAGAGGGAGGGATCGATGCAATGCAGCTAGCGGAGGGACCAATGAAGTACAGATTATGGCAGGAGGGATAAATAGTTTACAAGTCAAAGTAGGTGATTGAATTGAGGAGATTGTCACCATCAATAAGCATTGTGCTATAGGGGAAGGTCAAGGAGCTAGCTATGGTCGCAGTAAAGTGCTAGAAAGTGCACCAATGGTGCAAGAGAAAGAGTGGTGGACAATTGGGGGTCAGAAAGGGAAGGCAAGTGGAGATCAGCGGTGGTGAGGATGGATGGGCAAGGGAGGAGGGGGGTCATGGAGAAGAGGTCGTGAGCGTGGAGATGGACTTCGTAGTTATGGCTGGGCAAGGGTTAAAGGAGGGAAAAGCAAGGGATGAGGCCAATGACAGCAACAAAGGGTTGGCCAGATGGAGCAAGAGGGTGAGGAATGGAGTGGATGTGATGTTTTAATACCATGTGAGAACTAAAGGGGAACGATTACTTTATTCTTGCATACGCATTTAAAGGATGTACAATACATGGTATATATAAGTGAAGAAAAGACCGAACATGGAAAAGCTAAGGAAAACAAAGAGTAATTAGTGAAGATGCCTCCTAGCTATTGGGAATAGATAGGAAGAAATATTTTTAGCTAAAAGTTCCAATTGCAGCTTTGCTAGCACCAGACAAGAAAGGTTGACAGACGTAGGTAGTATGCTTACGTAATTACTCAGCAATTAACTGATTGCAACTATAAAAGACAATATGACATGTCTATCACTCCTTTCCCAAGGGAGTTAGATAATGTAATCCCGTACCCATTTTCAGCCCCAAGTGATGCACTCATAAAAAACTCAGTCTAGTGATCAAGAACAGTTAATCAACAGCCAAACAGGTTGAGGAAAAGAGTAAATGTGTAAACTGTTTTTTTTTTTTGTTTGAAACGGTAGTAAATGTGTGAACTGTTATTTCACACCAATCATGAAATGACCAATGACATGAGAAGTGATAGACCCCAAAGAGATGAAAGCCAAACAAATTCTCCAGATGATTGTAAAGGTAGAATGTAAATAGAGTTTCTTTTAGGGTACATATACAAATGTTAAAAACTTAGGCGATTATATAAGTAAATTCCCTAGATAAAATTATAGAAGTCATGCCAAAGGGCAAATTTAACCTTATTCTAGCACGATACCAAATGCACTATTCATCAGGGAAGTGCAACTCGCCTCTGTTACAGCTAGGTGGAGCCTCATCTTATCTTTCTAAAGGTTTTAATAAAATCTCTTTTTTTTTTTAAATGAAGGCCTAAATGCAAAGGAAAATGAAGGGGCCTAAATGCAAAATATGGTAGAAATTCAGGAGACTGAAAATGGTACACTGGTCAGTGGTCATTGGTGCACAAGAAATGAAATGGATATGTAGGAAAATCTGTAACATAAACCACCAAGAGTATAGGCTACACTACCTGCAACTTGCACGAAGAAAAGGGATGACACACACAACATATTTAAGCAGAAAGAATTAAATTCAACATAAGCCATAAACTCTGACTTAAAGCTCTAAAATGTAATCTGTTCTTGTTGGATACTAAAAAATTTCACCTCTTCAGGAGTCAATGGACACTTTCCCATTGCCCTTCTGGTTTCATGCTCAAGTTCCTTCTCTTTAAAATTCTTTGTTCGATAGTCCTTCAAAATCTTCTGCTCTTCGGGAGTGAAAATTTTAAGACATCTGAAACATTCTTCACATCAAACCAAAGGAAAAACAGAAAGAATCCTATAGAAGTATGAAACTGCACTAGGCTTGTGCACTCTATATCTATGAGCACCAATGCAGAGTATAAAACATACACGCACCTAGTTCATTACTCTGGATTTCTCCCGCATCTGTTATCCATTTATTTTTTAGGACTAACAAATTTTAGCCATTTTTATATCTCTGATAAAATATGATGATAGAGATAGAGCTATCTAAAAATATATATAATTGATTGGGCTAAGTACCATATTTACATTCTGGATCATATCAAATGACAACAGCTGAGCGTAGCAAGAGGAAAAATCACAACATAGAAACTGTATCATATTCACAGGGTAAGTTTTATTGTATGAGATGACTCAAATACAAGCAAACATCATGCATGTTATGAAATTTTACACAATTCATATACACCTGCAAACATCACGAACAACGTAAAATTTGAATTTACCTACTCATCAGCAATTACATAATTTTATCATGGAAAGGAAAAAAAAGGTTCCCAGACGGTAGGTCGTCTTTAGAAGGCTAGTGTTGTTGGGATAATACTTGAAACATCCACTGATGCTCACCATACAGTCTTTTTCTAGTTTATCCTTATTGGTTTTTTTGAAAGAGAGAAGAGTTTTTGTTATCCTTCAAAAGAAACCCTTTTACATAAAGAGAGGCTGGAGAACAATTACAAGCATGTCCTTAAGGAAAGAAAATAATGCAGATAAACCAAAAGGGCAAAACAAACTAGTAAGAAGCATTTCCCTCAACACTCCCTCTCAAACTGGATCATAAATGTCCATCATACTCAACTTGAAACAGCATCGATTGAAGGAGGCATGTGGAAGTGCTTTGGTGAACATGTCTACAGCTTGAACTCCATATGCCACATGTGAGGTGCGAATGTATCATTTATGGATCATATCACAGTAATGGTAATCCACCTCCACATGCTTTGTTATTTCATGGAAGATCGGCTTGTTAGCAATAAAGAGTATTGTCTTATTATCACACATCATCTCCAGTGAGCTAGATACGGGAATGTGTAGATCCATGAGAACTCTAATCCACATAAGCTCATATGGTTTAAGCTATGGCTCTATACTCCGACTTTGCACTCAACCTAGCTACCATAGTTTGTTTCTTACTTCTCCATGTAACAAGATTATCTCCAACAAATGTGCAAAAACAAGTGGAATACTTCTTGTCTCTGGACATCCAGCATAATCAACGTTCATGTAAGCTACCATGTCTAACAATTTCCAACCAGTAAATAGCCGACCCTTTCCTAGAGCCAACTTCAAGTATCTAAGGATCATCATGGCCGCATCCCAATGTACCTTTCCTTGGTTTGTTCATATGCCTCACCTTACTTACTGCCAACACAATATCAGGTCCTATGACAATGACATAAAGCAGTTTCCCTACTAAGCCTGTAAACTACCTAACATCAACTTATTATAAGTTATCTTCATAAAGATGTACATTGGGGTCTATAGAAATAGATGCAGGCTTTGCTCCCAACATGCCTATGGAGTAGATCTACAACATACTTTCTCTAGGAAAGAACTATTCCATGTGCATTCTGAACCAACTCAATTCCAAGGAAGCATCTAAGTAGGCTTAAGTCCTTTATAACAAAGTGCTTCGCAAGAAATTCCTTAGTAAGGATAATACCATCGGCATCATCCCCTGTGAGGATAATATATCCACATACATAAGCATCGCAATCACTCTTTTGTTAGTCTTCTTTATCAACAGAGAATGATCAGTAGACGATCTCTTGAAGTCAACCCTCAATCACATCTGAGAGCTTTTGAAACCACGCACTTGGACTATACTTGAGTCTGTAAATTACCTTATACAGTCTGCAAACCTTGGAACACTTCTTCTTAACCTCAAATCCTGAAGGCTGCTGCATATAGACTTCCTCTTTTAGATCTCCGTAGAGGAAGGTATTCTTAACATCAAGTTGATGAAAAGGCCAGTTACGGTAAATAACTAAGATGAGTAAGAGAAGGTATTTAAGTAGTCGACGCCATATGTTTGAGTGTACCCCTTTGCTACCAGACAAACCTTGTACCTCTCAACAGATCCATCTGTGTGGTGTTTAACGGTAAACACCCATTTGCATCCAACCACTGTAGCATTAGGTGGTGGTGGAACTAAGACTCCAAGTTCCATGAGAGACTAGAGCAACCATCTCTTCCTTCTTGACATATCACCATTTTGGATCACAAAGTGCCTCCTGATGGATGGTAGGTGTCTAAACACTAGAGAGAGCGACAACAAATTGTCTATACTGAAGAGAAAGCCTTGTCATGGACATGTACTTGGACATTAGGTGAAAGCACGTGACCTAGTAATGTTCTGCAAGGCAATAGGCAGATCAAAATTGTCATTCACTAGATCTTCTATTTCATCAAGCTCAAGCTCAAAGTCTTGATTCACTATACTTCGGGCTACTGAGATACATCAAAGTTTTCCTGGGGAGCAAGAATAATGTTCTCTAGATCAACTGGTATAGGAGTCTCGTCAGAAGTAGGTGGTACAGACTCTTTTTGCTGGATCGGGCGACGAGAGTGGTTCTTCTTGAACATGCTGTTGACCATCCTAATCAGTCATATGTGTAACTATTCCATGCTTACATTTTTTTTAGCTTGTCATCACCAATCAATTCATACCATACATGAAAATTATCCTAATGCTTAGCTCATATTTAATCTTGTATGCCAGTTTTTTCATGCTTTCTATATCTATTTCTCATTGATTATCTCATAATAATACACTCCAAATCTGACTTGGCTTACAATATATTTTTTTTTTCTTACTAGTAGACTACTAATACTCCTTTTTTCTATGATCATTAAATGTCAAGTTATCAACTTTTAACTATCTTCATTTTATAATGAGTTCTCATACTACTTATGAGATTATTACCATGTCTTTTATTATTCCATTTAAATGTTATGAATGTAGTATACTTCTATTATGTCATTTAAAATTTAATTATGGTCTTTAGAAACATTTCTTCATACCACACTATCAATAAAATCATAATTTTGTAAAATCTATGTCATTTCCTACCGTTTTGAACCAATTCCAAGATATCAGTGATATGCCAGCAATATATCTCCGATATACCCCTTTTTTGAGTTGTCAATGTGTTGTTGACACCGACATCTGAAACCTTGACTCCGGTCTGGTGCCTTTCATTACAAGCCCCTTAACTCCAGTGAAGGCTAAGTGTGGTTGTGTCACATGGATGAACCCATTGAGCTTCTCAATTGGATCAGATAAGAGGTTTTGGAAATCCCCATGACTTCCATCTCCTTGAGTAAAAGAATCAAACACTTCGAAGACCATTAATCACATTGTCAGAGTCCTAATCTTTTAAATCAACTAGTAAACTTGATTCTCAGTGCATTAGAGTCAAATGAGACTCAATAATATTTCATAGAAATTAGTAAAACCATGAGATCTACCAACAAACCCAGAACTCACTAGCAACAGTAGGAAAAACCAGAAAAAAAAATCGGAGGCAGTGCTACGGCAACGAGGGCGGCGCTCCGATGATCGACAGGGACTATAATGGAGAGGGAAGGAGTAGAGCAACTCCTTTCAAGCCTTAATTGGGTAGGTCAAACCTTAATCGTGGCCCCCTTTTTCCCAATTGCAAGCAACGACACTCGGAAGGGGATACCTTGCTAGTGATGCTCCTACTAGCGAGAGCTAGCCAGAGTGTGTTCCACCGGTTGACTACTTGTCGATGACGCCTCTAATGGGGGTCTCTCAAGGTAGCAAGGTTGCATGCGCCAGGAGCCCTCTAAGAGCTAATCTCCAAGCACCACTACTTACTGGTGATGGAGATCTCCAATGAGCGGCGGTGCCAATGGGTCAATAGCAATACTCCGTTGCTGGCCCAACCTGGTGGTGCCAGGGTTGGTCATCGGCGACCTCCTTCGCGATAGTGGTGGCTAGATTGAGGGTCCTTTTCCTTAGGTGTGACCTAAGACTAGGGACCTTAAAGAATCTTGGAGGAGAGACCTTTCTTTCTTCTCAAGAGAGGCACAAATCCCCAAGAAACCCTAGTTTGTTTAGTAGAGAAAGAAAGAGGGAGACCCATGAGGTACAAAGCACCGACCTAGGACTACCACTCTAATACCATGTGAAAGAGAGAAAATTTCTTGTTATCCTTCAAAAGAAATCCTAGGCCTCTTTATATAAAAAGATGATAGAGAACAATTACAATCATGTCCTTATGTAAAGAGAATAACACAATAAAACCAAAAAGATATAAAACAAAATAGTAAGAAGCTTTTCGCTAAATAGTTCTTTTATTAAAGGATGATTGCCCGAATGTTTAGCCAACAACTTATACACCTTTAATCAATTATGGAGGACACACATTACCCCATACACAACAATCTTCTTCATGCCTCTTCTTTGCTTATATAAGAGGGAGCTTTCTTGCATGCCTTCGAATCTTCCTTTTGAAGATATATGTGAGAGTATTCAGCTCAAACCAATTGGCTTCGATGGAGAGTTCCCACCATTGATGCATGCCATTTATCAATTTCTAGGTCTTTAGATGTGGAACCTTTTACTCAACATGTCCCCCTATGTGTGGCCTTCTTTAGGTTCATCACACAAATAGGGCTATTGATTGAAGCGAATATGCTTGAACCCGATTTGAATCCATTCAATAGTAGTTCTAGAAGGTTTGCTTTGCAGGAAAAAAAGAATTGAAACTCTACTTGCAACAAGGTCCTTGCTTTTTTATTGTGGATCCCAAGCCTAGATAAAGGAGGGTTGCAGTAGGTGGCTGATAGCCAGTATAAACTAGTTAGATCATTTAACAATCACTTATTCAGCTCTCATAAGGGGATTCCAAAGTAGTGATGTGCTGTATTGATGCTCAAGTATAGTAAAACACGTGCAACGGTTCTTGTATGAAGGATGCATGCAAGTAAAGAAGCCACCTCCTACATCGCTGCAGAGATGTAGTCTAAAATGTGCAATGGTTCTTGCATGAGACCCATTCGAGTAAATAAGCTGGTTCTACCATTTCTCCCTTGGAGTATAGGACAATTGTGATTTGGTACTTGGAATAATGGCACACTTTGACAGATAGCTCATAAAGGTTGTGGAATCCTTTGCCTGCAGGAGACAAAGTGGGTCAAAGAGAAAGCGAGAGGATGAGGACAGACTTAAAATTATGGTGCTTAGGAAGAGGGAAAGCTCAATTTGTTATCATCCATAAGGTTTTAAAGAAAAGTGTAGATGAAGTTAAGAGGTTGGAAGATCAATTATCTGATAACATTAGTCTTGAAAGAAGAGAGCCTGGATGTTATTTATATGCTATCCCAGTAAGCGCATAGCCCTTGATCTAAAATCCCATGGAACTAATAAAAAGTACTTAACTTGAAAAATCATTATTAGCTTTTTTGCTCAACAAAAACGGTTTGGATTCCTTGATTGTAGGAGTGAAGATTGTGATATTATTATAATTTCCATATTTTGCAATAGTCTGTTGAGAGGATTGTGTGTTGGTTTAGTACCACATTGAAAAATGTGAACTTTGTGTGTGTGTGATGGCCTATAAATAGGTGTGTACTCCTTCAGTTATTCTTTGAGAAGAAATAACAGAAAACACGCCCATAGGGTGCTTCTCCCGTAGTTTTCTCCCCGCTCCTCATGAATGAGGTTTCCACGTAAACCCAAACATTCCATTATTCTTTATGCTTTGATATTTATGCTTTCGCTTGATTTTAGATTCTAACTTAGTATCAGAGCAGATTTCAATATTGGGTTTTATCTTTCATTGCATATATTTTTCTATCTGTTGTTCGATAATATCTTCCTTGGTTCTTGTTTCAATGTGTGGATCCACATTGTGGACAACGACATGAAAAGGGAGATGCAAATGGTGTTTCTCCATGTCCATGGCTGATTGTGCACACAGAGAGGAGATCCTTTGGTGAGAGGCAGAGGCGAGGCGATCTCAAGGAACGTGTGGAGGCACTGGTGGTCAAGGCATACACACACGAAGACGGTGGCGAAGGCCCTCTATGCTAGTCTGGCAATGGCATAGCAGAAGGCATGGGGGCACCAACGATAATCTGCTCGTAGAAATTGGGCTCGTGGCAGAGAGGCCGAGGACAAGGTGGAGGTAGCAGTCACCAATTGTGACCTACCTCGCCGATGACCACCACCGATGACCTACATCGCCGGATCCAGCACCTCCCTCTTGGGGTCCCGAAGGTGGTCGACGATGCAAGGAGAGGCGACATGGAAGATGCCCTTCGAGTGGCACATCACCACGAGGACGAGGTCAAGGATGATAGCAGCGGCGATGGCCGCACGGGGAGGCGTCAACGACGGTATCGTGGATACTCGAGAGCTGCTGCACAACCTTTTTGATGATGGCGACGCATGCGATACCCAAGATCACGAAGAAGGCGGTGGCGGCACAGACCTCATCATCAAAGGAAGGAGATGGACGCAGTGTCGCACTAGCTGAGGAGCACGGTGGGGCCTGCATGCGTGAAGAATTTGCCGAAATAGCCGGTGAGATCGCAGCGATGGAGGCGAGGACGCGGGAGTGGTGATTAGAGGAAGATGAAGAAGGCAAGGAGAAGGGGCCGCAGATCGTAGCGTGAAGCATGGAGGACTCGGCGTTGATCTCGCGTGGATCTCAACGCTAATCGGGGCAAAGATTGGCGCTAGTCGCACGGATCTCACACGCAATCATCTGCAACAACTCTCAATCTTCTCCAAGCATTTGCTACCGATGGCTTTACTGCCATCTTTGTGAGGTTATTTTGAACTCTAGGGTTTCTTTTGGGCACTTGCACTTTTTACCCTTTCATTTTCCCTTTACGTTTCTTTTTTTTCTCCTTCTTTCTTATTTGTTAGTTCTGTAAAAAAAAAAAAAACAAAAGAAAGAAAAAGAAAGAAGAAGACAAAAAAAAAAGGAAGAGAAAAATCCAAACAAAAAAAGGGAAAAGAGAAACAAAAACAAGGAAAGAGATAAAAAAAAATAAAAATAAAAGAATGAAAAAAAAAATGATGATGAGGTTTATGGTTGAGAGAAGATATGAAGAAGTATTCTCCAATTTTTAATATTTTATTTTCTTCTCGTTATTATTTTCTCCCATACGAGTATGGGAGAAAGGAGTGTGGGAGCTTATTGTAGTCACCCCCGCTTGGAAGTCCCTTTTGTTCTTGAACTTCACATGAGAAATCCAACTCTGGGAGGTTCAGAGTTTCAAAGTCCTCAAAGTAAGGACTCATTTCAGGTTTCTATGTGGGAGATCCAATTTCGTGGACTCCAGAAAGGGAGATCCACCTTCGAGGTCTTCAGAGGAAGACCCAATTTTAGAGATACTAAACGGGGAGCCACTAGCACCAGATCTTCAGAGCCAGCTACAGTTCATCCAACAGCTCCAACCCGTGTTTCCACCTACAAGTAAGAACCAGTTCAGAGTGTTGTTTGTTCTGATGTGTAGAGTGGGCTTATTTGTGTCACAAGCTGAGTATTCCATGCTCCAGCTTGAGGGAGAGTGTTGAGAGAATTGTGTTGGTTTAGTACCACATTGGAAAATGTGGACTTTGTATGTATGTAATGACCTATAGATAAGCGTGTACTCCCTCAGTTATTCTTTAAAAAGAAATAACAGAAAACACGCCCATAGAGTGCTTCTCCCGTAGTTTTCTCCCCACTCCTCATGAGTGGGGTTTTTACATAAACCCAAGCGTTCCATTATTTTTTATGCTTTGATATTTATGCTCCGCTTGATTTTAGATTTCAACTTAGTCTATTTTGCATGAAATTTCCTTTACCGGATAATCCCACAGTTGTATACAACAAAAGATAGCTTTTTAAGGAAGCTCTTAACATAAGAACCTCCATATACATCCCTTTCTAAGACACACGCAGAGGTTCATCAGGGATATGTTTCCCTCTTACCAAAGTATGTTGTTTCCATTGCAAATATAAAACTAGATAGTTACAGAACTACAATACCCAACTTACAGACCTTATCTTCTTATTTACAAAACAATACGCAAAAACTTCACAAATCGAAAAGCTTCAAAAGTCACATCAACATCATTCATCGACCAAAAACAATAAACTACAAACATGCAAAATATTTACATAGTAGTTATGCATAAACTAGAAATTATTTCTGATCACAAGAGACAAAAGATTTGTAATTTACAAAAAAAATTGGAATTTAACGTTTACAAATTGATATCTGTAATTTACAAGATATCACAAAACTGATGTCTGTAGATCTATAAAATATTTACAAACTGATATCTATATCAGAATGAAAAAATACAAATAAATATCTCATAATTAAAAATGATGGCTGTTTATTACAAAATTTTGAAACTTTTACAAAGCATTTATATCTCAGTAAAATGCAAAGCATGAAACACCGTAAATTACAAAATGATAAAAGACACAAAAAAATAATGAGTAATGAATGACTGCAGCAGATAATATGGATTTTTGTAACAAAACAAAAGTGGAAATAGGAGTTTTGTAACCAAATAATACGTCCTGGTTCTTTAAATGCATGTTCAAATATGGATTTTTTAATCTGGAATGTAATCTGGAAACATAAAGGGAACCAACCCAAAATTGAGATAACTGCTGATCATATCCTCTCTTTTCTAAAAAAGGAGGGATTCCTTTTCTCAAATGCCACCTGAAGAGGTGCCATGTAGCAGTGTTGTAACAAATGGAAAGTGGTTTTGTCCCCAAAAAAGTGGTTTACTGTGCATTTATATATAATGTAGGATAGGAAATCAAGGGCCAGAACTAGTTGGCCTAAATAACTTATTTAGGCCTTGCACTCACTGGATGACTCTCCTATATATATGACATTAACATATATTTGTTATTACTTATTACTGTTTGTATATGTTACTGTAACATCTAATATTCAGTATACAATTGTACAAGTAACGAATTATGTACTAAACTACGTATATATGTCATAAAATATTGTATGTGTGCAGATATTGGCATAAAAAATAAATAATATAAGACAAGTCAATGAAATCATACAAAAAACAGCACTGTATAAGATATATATTATAAACACAAACATATATAGTATAGTATTAACATATATCTATACCACAAGTCAACACGTATATAACATATAAAATGAAGAGTCATAACTAAGCTACTTAGAGCTTTTTTTTCGATAAGCGACGCAAAGCCCAATAGTGGAGGATATAGTGAACTCAAGACAAGACATAGACAAATAAAAGAACTAGAGAGAGATCAAGTGGGCATCATTAAGGAGTAGATGATGCAAATAAGCCATCAAAAAGAGCTAGCAATGAAGGAGAATGGCGGTAGGGAATTGGAGATGAGAGAAAGGGTGTTGTGGCAATTCGTTAGAGAAGAATGTTGATGGGGGAGAAAGCCTTGTCAAGTAGGAGACCAATCAAGTCTCCCTTGTTAAATATATATAACATATGGAAAGTTCCACACCAAACCATGAAAGTAATTGTCCATAACAAGACTAAAACTCTGGCAAAGATGCAATAGGTGATAAGGCAACAAGGTGCTCACCCAATTGAACCCCACATTGCCTTGGACCTATTCCAAGCGACACTCCAAGAGATTCGCCTCGCCTAATCACCCAAGGCAATCACCTTAACAATGTTGAGTGATTATGAGGCCTACCATGCCATACAGATCTAAGTCTTGGGTTGTTAAATTGTAGCATATGCAAAGGATGATTGTCACAAAAAAGATGCTTTTGTGGATGTGGGACCATACAAGGAAGAATCGGATTCATGATGAGAATATCGCATGTGTATAGGATGATAAAAGTTTGAATTCGGAAACATATACTATATAATTTATATTAAATATTGATATTATTAGAAGATAAAGTTGATTTGCATATCTTTCTACACATATTATGGGCATCTTCTTTTATAATCGTTCCTTAGTGTCTCTACATATAAAGATACTTAAGGTTTCCTCTAATGGATGGATCGTTTCCTACTCTCAGCATTGCATCAAAGCGGCAAACCTAGGTCGACAAGCTGATATCCTACCAAAAAAAAAGTTTGGTTTTTCATGTTTCTCACATAAATCATAAGAATTTACCCTTGGAAAGCAAGTTCAAGCCTAGATCAACTTATTAATGAGGGATTCGCAAGTCTCGACCTTTAACTGGTCGTTTGCTGAAGTAATGTCTTTGAAAACCTCCTCTAGGTGTCACCTAGCCTTGTTAGGGGCACACTGCCCCTAGCCAACCTTGTGTTAGAACCATTCGTTAGCGGTCTCCCCCAAGTACTACTAACCTTGCTAGATGATGAATCGCAATCCTCTACCCAAAGGGGGGTCATTCAATCTAGTAGGACCAAGTGCCACAATTTTCCATCTTGGTAAAGTCTCAATCTCGTTCTAGCAGCAAGCCACCTAGCTTTGTTGAAACTTCAATTGATGTCAGACTAGCCTATGAAAGCATCATTAGTCACTGGCAACCATCTTTAGGCATGTTTTTGGCCCTCCAAGGTGTTCTTGCACGTCTCTTGGTGTAACCACTTAGTGCTATATTGAAATAACTCCTTGTTCTTTGATTTGATCTTGTGCAGATGCTTTAAAGACTTTCTGCCTTAATTATTCTTTCTTCATTCCCTTTACCCAAAAAATTATTCAACCATGGTTGGCAACTCTATTGAGCAATTTACCACCACAAGAGCCACCATAAAATTTAATGGTATCAATTTTGTTATATGGTCCACACCTTTTGCACAATTTATGCAATCACATAAAGAAAGGCACATTCTTCTTAAGGATGAGCTTCCATTAAAGACAAAGAATTGAGAGATTGATAATGACTAGGTGGCAACTTGTGTGCTAAATAGAATAAGAGAACCTTTTCAAAAAAATAGAATACGAGAATCCACTACAAAGCAAGTGATGTCAGACTCAGCCAAGAAGATGTAGGTCCTTCATGAAATCCACTCCTACAGGAGCAATGTTGCTCATCCATGTCGTGTAATGAGCATATTCACATCTTTAAGAATAGATCTATGATCCTGATTAAGGAGAATCTCCTGAATGAGCAAGACACCTAGAAACCAACTTCTATCGTCCTTACTAAGATGACCAAGTAGAGAGAGGCCATTAGAGTTATTTAGTTTCTTGGTATCCTTGAACTTGAATATCATGCCATAGAGGATCATGTCATGACTCTAGAGGAGATTCCTGCACAAATTTAAAACAAACTATCTGTTGGAGATATCAGATAAATGCTAAGAACTCCTTCCTCTATGGTATCTAAATGAGGAGATATATGTGAAGCAATGTCTAGGTTTTATCACTCAAGGGGAGTGTTCTAAAGTCTACAAATTTAAGAAAGAAATCCATAGATTGAAAAGCAAAGCCCCTAGGTTTGGTTTGATAGATTTAACTATTTGATTTTGCTTGGTCTTGCTTTGATCACTCTGTTTTTACCATGCATGATCCTATGATTCAAACATTCTTATTGTATATGTAAATGATGTCATGTCAACAAGTAGTGATTGAAGCAATATATTTGCAACCAAGGCCTTCTTATACTTTGAGTTTGTTACCAAGGATCTAAGGACCATCAACTATTTCCTTGGCATTGAAGTGTCTCACACGGGTGAAGGCATTATTCTTTCTCGAAGGACATATGTTCTTAACTTGCTTCTTGAGACAAGTGCGGTCGGTGCAAGCTTGCTATTATTTTCCTAGATCCACATATGCACTCGAACCTGGAAAGTTTTGGAATAGGAAGGGGGAATTCGCAAATCCTCCAAGCGTAGAGCTCGAAGAGCTTTGAACCCAAATACATTAACGACAATGGAAGTAAACATGTTAGTAACAGAACCTTCTTCCAAGCTATTGCTAAGAAGCTTCTATATGTTACTAAAAATCCACATATTGCCTTTGTTTTTGGAAGACTTGCTAAGTTCATGGGGCAAAGGGATACATTAGGGTAGGGCTTGTTAAATTGTGTAATAGTTGAAGGCTTTTCTAGGCAAAGGGCTTCACTTTAATGTCATGGTCATTTTAATTTGTGGGGTATTCATGTAACGACTACGCCGGTGCATTCTTTACCTATGTAGATTGCAATTTATTACATGGAGAAGCAAAAAAAAAAGTGATGTCTTTGATGATCGTAAGATTTAGCTCAAGATTTTTTTGGTGATCTCTATTATTCGAGATTTTGGCATTTCTATCTTGTTTCCTCTCCCAATTTATCATGGTAACAAAACAACAATCTCCCTTGCCTTAAATCTCTATTAAAGTAGATTATCGTGATCGGAAACATTTTATTGTATGTAAAAATCTCCATGCCTTAAATCTCAGCTACAGAACAAGTAGAAGGCGTCTTCATTAAAGCCTTCCCATAGCATTCCTTAGAGTTTATTGCATTCAAGCTACGCATGCATAACATCTATGCTCTGGCCTAAAAGGGAGTGTTAGAAGAGAAAGTCAACTTCGTATCTTTCTACTTTTTTAGGCATATTTGTAATCTTTCCTTGTCTCTCTAATGAAAAACATTACCTTTTCTTGAAAAATTATAAACATGTATTTACCTTAATATCATTACAATAAGTTATTTTTTAGCCAAAAAAAGCCAACCTAGTAAAGAACCATTTTCAAACTAATGGATGAAGATATTGAGCTTCATTCTCAATCGAGCATGAAACACATCTACTTGAAAATCATTATTAAAGTTGTAGAACCTATGTCCAAAATCTAACTCGATGAACCTTTATCAAACTAAAAGTTTGAACTTCCTTGTTCAATCGAGCTTGAAAGTATGTTCACACTTGTTCAATTTATTTAACTCTACTACTTGTAGACACATTCATAAGCAATATAGGTTGTTGATTCATTATCATTATGGCCCTAGTAACATCTGAAAGCATCCAACTCAAACCAATTGGCTCAAGTGGATAGATCAAATTATTAATACGACACCTATCCATTTCCACATCTTTAGATGTAGTACTACTCTCGCTATATATTTCAAATAATCCTTATATAGTCTACTCAAATACCTTATAATACCAAAATGTATTAAATAAAGCTATCAACATATTGCTCTTCAAGAGATTATGGAGCCTCATTTTCTTTACTCTCTCCTTAATCACCTTCACCACCAACTTTTCCTCTTCATATTGTTAACTCAGATGTCCTTCATCTTTAGTAGGTATAGGAGAAAAGAGTTGTCAAATTCTCGTGCTAGAAAGAGATATAGGGGGTAGTGATGATTTTGAAGGCAAGGGCATAATGAAACTTGGTTAGGCATACCTCTATGCTTCATTCTTTCAAAGAAAGGCCATAAAGAAGACATGGAAAGAAGGGACTTGTTGCTAAGTCGAATTTGGAGAATATAACCTCATTTTTCATCTAGGAGTCCATGACTTGGGGGATTCAGGGGTTAGCACTCATGGTTAGCAATTAGAAAAAGGTAAGAACAAGTAGGCTGGTCGACGAAGAAATAACGACAAAGCCCAATAAGATTGGTTAGACATTTATAAGAATTAACAAGGCAAGTGAATTGGCCCTTGTGAACAAATATAAGCACTTATTGGACTTATGTGAAATGAATCAAATGGTGGAAGAAAGGAGAGTACCTTGTTGCTAAAAACTCCCCTTGTTGCTAAAAAGTCTCCAGAATTATTGGTGCAAGAAAAGTATATTCTCTTAGATTGGCACCCTTGTCCTAATTAATGAAGGTCCCATAGTTGAGCTATGGCATCCACATATAGATGTCCCTATACACTTATTCATCATGCCTTGCCTACTAGGTCCTGAAGAACATTGGGGGTGAAGATTTTGATGATTTGTGGGTGTTCAATGTGCTTTGAGTTAAAGAGGCAGAAGAAAATGCTTATGCCATCTCAATTAGTTAGATGGAAACCTCTTTTGTTAACACACTTTTCAAGGCTTTGGAAGTAGGCTCAACTTCAAGTATGGAAGAAACTCACTAAGAGAAATATTCAACAAAAGTGGGATGGGCTTTTTGTTTGTTTTACATTTTTTAAAAGAGAATTTTTTACAACATTATAACAAACCAAACTCCTTATCCCTATTGAAGAATTCTAGAATTGGAATTTTATTAGAAGGAGAATTGATTAAAAGAGAAGACCCTAACCCCTCTTTATATAGAGAGAGGATTACAAAGGCAATCATAATCTTATTTTAGAAATAAACTCATAACAAATCAAATCCCTAAAACATATAAAACAAGATAAAACAAAACAACTTTAGCCTGATTTGACTAATCCTAAAATACTATTTCCTAATTCTTTAACACTCTCCCCTAAGTTGGAGCGTATGTCCAACTTGCAGGAGGTACAATAAAATGAGAACTCCCCCCTAATGTAGACATTTAAAGGAGTAGGAAGCAATGTAAACTATAGCAGAAGTACTAGTTGTCATAGAGTACTAAGCACCGTAGCAAAGTAGCAGCATGATACAATGACCATAGCAAAAGTAGTGGTCACACAATTGTCGTAGTAGTAGCGACCACACATAGGGTAACATTCCCAAGCACATAGTAGTAGAGGTGGGAGAGCCTTTCTCAATGTCCCCACCAGCCATCAACTTCAACCGCAAAGCCCGATGCTAGATCAGAAGTCCCAGCACCTTGGTTTAGAGAAGCAGTAAGAGCTGCAACCATGGCAACAGTAGTGGAAGAGGCCTTGCTCCTCAACAGAGACCGTAGATGCTCTAATTCTGTGAAAGTAAACTGGAAAGGAGACTAGTCTGTCCTAGTCTCAATAGTAGTAGAGGCCAAAGTCTTGGCCTTAGCAGTAGCAGAAATCGATTCTGAAGCCAACATCGTAATCAGTGAAGTTGATCACACAACCCTACACGAGGAGGTGCAAAGATGTACATGTAATGCGTATGTCCACAGTAAAAGCAGCGTAGATGCGCACAAAGACAGTATAGATCGCATGCAGGTGCGCATGTGGATAGCAAAGCTACGTGCATTGGTGCACTCAAGGAGAAGGCACACATAGACAAGAAAGCGGCATGTGTTGGTGCACTCAAGGACAGGGTGGTGCATGCATGACTAGTGCATGAAAAGACAGCCCACATGCAAAGGTGTGGTAGGCAAGTAGGCCCGCGTGCAAATGCACTACAGGCAGGAAGAAGACGCACTCTGTGCGCACATGATAGAGTAGCACATGCATTGTGTGCATACAAGAAGCGAAGGCACACAGAGAAGGAATCGCACATAGGAGAGGGGGCCAATCATAGGCGATCCCCTAGGACCGTTCCCGCTCTAGCACCATGTTGAAGACTTCTAGAACTGAAATTTTATTGGAATGAGAAAAAATGAAAAGAAAAGACTGTAACCCCTCTTTATATAGAGAGGGGATTACAAAGGCAATCCTAATCCTAATTCAATTTTAGAAACAAACTCATAACAAATCAAATCATAATCAAATCAAATTCCTACAAAATATAGAAAGAGATAAAACAAAACAACTTCAGCCTAATTTGAGTAATCCTAAAATACTCTTTCCTAATTCTCTGACAATCCCATTATTAAGGGACAATGCCTATGAAGTTTCATAGAGCTTTTGTTCCAAAATTGTAGCATACCCAGCAAAAGCAAGCATATCCATCTCGAATCTTAGGTGAATGGATAGGAAGTGGCCCTCAGTCCGAAGCTTGCGAACGATGTTTTGACTCAACTTTATTATGTCTGGCTTGAACCTCAGGGCGTGATAGTTCACACGGCACCTCAACCTCTGCAGTTCAGGGTCATCAAGCTCATCAGCTAATCTATGAGAGAATGGAGTGAGGTAAATAGCACCACGTTCCTTCATTTTTTGAAGAGCCTTTGTCATGTACCAACTTGGAGGGGCATCTCTTGGTGGCCGAATCTAGAGAGAGAAAAAATGGAAAAAAGAAAAAAGAAAATCCATTGTCATCCATCTATGTCAGAAATATCTCCACAGTTTCATTCTGAAAAAATCACACACCTGATAAGGTCTAAACCTCTTTACTCTGCCTCGTTTTACTTGAGTTCTAGGAAGTCTCTCCACTATTCTCACATCAAATCTAAGTGCCCTTATGAAATTATCAACATCATATACTCCTGCAAAGCCACTGGGTGTAAATGTAGAATGCCAATTTCAGTAAACAATGTAATTTACATATTTGTGAGCAAATGGAAACGTCTCGTTGGCAACAACAATACAGGATTCAAGAGTAATATCAGGGATGCTATAAACTTCAGGTGGGTGCCATATACATAACAGTTCTTAATAGAAGCATGCTATTAAATTTTGGGTGGATAAATGCACTGCAAAAACATCAATCTGGAAAAAAATGTTTAGAGTAGAGCAATAAGACAAGTCTAGAACCAAAATGAGCATAAGAGATGATATAAATGCAAAGGACAAACTGTCATACAAACTGAGGCGGTACAAGAATGGAGAAATCCTAGGCCAGATTGAGTAGACAAAGCCTGTAGGAAATGCTTAATTGGTTTAGAATGTTATTCAAGGAACACAGTTTCTATAAGATGGCCAAGCCAAAAAAGAGAAATTTCACTGGCCATGGACAACTCAACAACAACACATGCATGGTTGCTTAAGATTGTAGATGCATTGAACCCATTGCAAAAGGATTCAATGTTGACAATAATTGATTTCCAAGGAAAGCCATTTATAATTAATTTTCATATTTCCTATCTTTTTATTTGAATTCTAAAAAATTTTTTGTCTCACCCCCTAGACAAGTAAAACACTATAGAAATTCAGTTTAAAAATCAATAAGAGAAATACCTTTCGTCATGCCAAAATGAATTTGTATCCAATTCAGGCAAAACCAGAGTAGAATTCATAATGCGTGCTGCTACAACTGCATTGCAAATCTGAAAGGCAAGAGAACATTATTCAATTGTACGAAAAAAATAATCCCAACATGTCAACAAATAATGGTACATTCTTATGTATCAGGCAAGAGAACACGACACGACTATACTAAAAAATAATCCCAACATATCAACAAATGATAATACATTCTTGCACTGTATCAAAGTAGGACAAGATGAGAGAGGCAACTCTTCTTATGGCCAAAAAAACAAAAAAGGACAGGACATGTAACCCACCTCAGGAATCAGAAAATATTAGATCAATGTTGCTTGGGAGGAGAGTGGGAAATCATTAATGAGACTTCCCTTGCAGTTCAACTTCTTCTTAAACCAATATAAAAGCTTTAATTATAGGACAGATGGGATCTTAAATGGTTTGCTTCACTATTCCCATGGTTAAGCAAGCAGTTTTTGGTATATTATCATGGAGAGGAGTTGACACTCACAGACAGAGACAAAAAAATGTTCATCTCACCGCAGTCTAGTGTTCATATTAGTAGTACAAAAAAGAAAACCGTGAAAAACGTCTATGATAAAGAAATTATGATAAAGTCAGGGTCATCCTTACAGCACCACGTTGTTGATTGAGACCTCCATTGCAACGAACTTGTAGATAGCCATTGCTCTGCTCAGGAGGTGCTGCCATACCAAGGATAAGAGCAGACAAAGCGATACTGTGCTTTTAGCCAAACCATTCTCATTGGACAAATTTTACTTGTTGAAATGAAAGCGATAGAAACATAACATACGAGGCCAATTGGTTCTTGGAGCAGATGACGGTCTCCAACCATCAGAAGAAGCAGTTCTCCATACCTTGTCCAAGTCAAATTTCTTTAACAGTTCCAAATAAATAGAAGACAACAGTATGAGAACCTGGAGGATAATGGAAAAAAGGAAAGAAAATGATGGAATTGATAATAGATATGCAAAGAACACAATGTGCTGTGACAAAGAATCGTACTGTGACACATTCTAGATCATAGGATTTTATCCCACTAAAAAATCCCACTAAGAACATCACTCTTTCTGTTGAATTCTAATATAAATGGGTATGTGGATCTTGGGATGGCTTTGTATAACCGGCAGTTCTATATATTGTACACCCCCTCCTTTTCTTGTTCTTTAGTAGGGAAAACCATAAATGTGATCAAACGCTAGGGAGGAGACTCTACCATGGTTTTTCCCTTTGGAGTTTTCCGTGTTAAATCTTACATTCCTCATGGATTGTGTTGTGATTTCTTTATTTATGTTTCTAACACCACATTAAACAACATGGGAACAGAGGGCATATCTGAAGAAATCAACTAAGACCCTCAAATGTGTCTTTGATTGAAATAAAAGATGAAGCTAGCTACTCTAAGATCTTTATTTCCAGTTTGAGATTTCAAGGAAGAAGCATTCTGCATGTGAGTGCTCATAGGTAACTAGGGATGTCAATTTGGGTTTACGCCAAACCGAACTCAAACCTACCCACCCTTGTTGGAGTGAGTAGAACACCACATATTTAGTTCTTAAATGTGAATGGATTTGATTTACAAACCTGAAAGTATATGGGAGTGCCCAAAATGGGCACCCAATACATTTACTTGACTCGTTTACCTAAGATAAATATACTATTCTTTCCTAAGTACTCTATACCACTCCCACGCCTTATTTTATGAGTTTATATCGTGATGGAAAATTCAGAAAACTTTATTTGTTTGGTTTGAACTGGTAGTTATCTATTTTAATGTGGCAGATACTATAAACACTTCTTTGAAAACTAACACTATAAACCTCTTGATCTTTTCTAACAAATCATTTTTCTTTTCAAAGGGGCAAATCATATGTTCTATATTTAAAATGCCTCATGTAGTAAGATTGATATCACAATTGTTATAGATAAATGAATACCCGATAGGCAAATAGATATCCAATGGATATATGGATATGGATACAAGAATAGATTTAGTACTCAATAGGTAAATGGATAGAGTATAGATAGTAGATGTGTAAATGAGTATGATTTTGGATATAGCCAAACCCGACCGGGCAGACACGCTAACATCCCAAGGTGGCTCCTAGAGGAGTTGGACTAATTTTTCTTGGGAAATTGGATCTTCTAGGGCTAGTTTACTTGGAGGTTTAAGGAAATGGTGTTAAAAAATATGAAACTAGTGTTAACCCTCAATTATGTTTACTTGCAGAGTGATGTTAACACAAATTTATGTTTACTTGAATTGGTGTCAAGTTGGAGTGTTAACCCTTATGATGTTTATTTGTTGGTGGTGTTAAGAATTTGAATCAGAGACCGCGAAAACACAACAAAATCGTGGGACTTAAACACAAATTTACCTAACATCAATAGCAACTGGTGTTAGATAAACAGTATTAAGAGCTCTTAATCCGTGTTAACCAAAAGGAGGTTAACCCTCCAAGTAAACAAGGGTTAACCCCTCAAGTAAACTACTAATGCTGGAAGCTCCCTCTACGCAAGAGCAAATGCGGAAAATGTGACGTAACATTACCCTCTATATTGTCCATACTTGCAAGGTTCGACCTCACTGGGAAAGACGGGCGCAGTCTAATCTTAAGTGAAATAAGCAGATCAAACTCATATAACCCTAACCAGTGATTCCGCTGTTTATTCCGCTTTTCGCCAATACCTATGTTTATTCGAGTTAACTAATTCCACCAACCGAACGCCACCCAAAGGGAATCTTGACTCAACAATGGCTACGTAAACACTCCAGAGGATTTCAAGCCGTCACTTTGGTCGGACTCGTTGTCCCGGTTCAAGCAAAACAAGTTGTCACAAGACATTTTTTCTTAACCAAATCTAATGCAATCAGGTTTAAACTCAGTCGAAATCCATATCAATTCCCTCCACACTTTATGTGCTAGCAATCATCAACTAAGTGTAAACGATGAGGGCCGATTCTACTTCTTGACTGCGACCCTTTTCAAATGAGAGGATCAGAAAGCATCGAAAGGAATCCAATAGCACAGATTGCTCACGTCGTCGTCGCGGGAGGGATTGAGGAAGTTCCAGGAGAGGAGGAAGAAGAAGCAGGTAGCGGCGAGCGAGAAGGCGAGGAAGAGCTTGAAGACCCCGTCGGAAGGCCTCTGGTGGGCCCCCCTGTGGGCGTTGACCATCCCTCTCCTCCCGATCTGTCCTCCGCTTCTGCGAGGAGGGAACAACGCGAGAGTTTGGGTGGGAAGGGGGTGAGCTGATCTGATCTCGTTGGGGGTTGGGATCTTACCTCCATCTCATTTGGGCGGTGCTCCGCTGCCGCTGCTGGTGGTTGACGAGGGGAGGGAGGAATGGCAGGGGATGAGGAGTGAAGGTTAGTTGAGTGCGACACTGCGACTGCCGTGGCCCGTGGGGGAGTCATCACGTGGCCTTTCTCACGGGAAGTCCTTTTTTTTTACTTGGAAAAGGCCATTAGGCCGAGCAGAGAGAAAGGGATTGCGGGGAAAAGGCTCATTTTTTTATTTCCGTTGAATTGTGTGTGTGTGTACGTAGAATGGTCGATAAAAAGAATTGAACAAAAAGTTTCGGCAATGAGTCAAACTTCACCCCCCTCAGGCTTCGTCAATTGTTTTTTCTTTGTATGAATTAATTGAGCTAACCTCCACTATTTTGGATGACATGATTTTTATTTTAAAAATATTTAATTAAAAAATAAATTTATAAAGTAAGTTTTAATTAAATAATTTACTCAAGGTTAAATTTATTTTATTTTACGGTTGTTTTTAAAAAATTATCTTGAAAAAGTTTTAAGCCTTATTAGTTAAATACCCAACAAAGAATAATCAATTTCATTCTGAAACATTCCATTAGCGTTTCCTTGATCAGATCCTTCGAAAGACCAAGATAGATCACACTACTTTCGATTTCCAAGCCCATTCTTCTTGAATTTGACATTGGCTCGTCAACTACAATAATTCCATGACTAAAGGCTTAATGATTGGTTGAGGTGCTCAACAACTCGCCTACATCATTATCTAATACTTTCCATTTGCCATGGCAGCAACTCTTGATTACCCCATGTTGAACTCTAGAATTACGGTTGTAAACATCTATGATCTACCTTAAAGTGATGTAAAAAACTTCTTCCTCGATCAATCGGAAAGTTGGAAGATGCCAAATCAATTTTTATTTAGCCAAATTCCCTTAAGTGATTAATGGTCGTTCTTTAATATTTAACAACATCACTAAAATAAGTTATGTTCGTGATGTTAAATTGATAAGTTTATCTTTCACGTGAACTGTTTGTCGTAAAAAACCCTAAATGGGTTAGACTTAACACAGTACTCTATTCTAAGGTGGTAATACAAAATTTCCCCAATTTAACTCTCTTGAGACTCCTTAGATCTACTATGATCATAACCTCAGAGAAATTCAACCAGAAACCCTCTCAATTCATGCTTGAAAACTTTCGTCTAGGTGGACCTTCCTTCCTCCCTTTGGTGGAAGAAGCTTGGAACACTATTTTTTACTCGAAAAATCTTTATCATAGGTAAGAAATTAAATCTTCTGAGAGCCCAACTTAAGATATAGAAAAAGGAGAATATCCTGGACATTAAAAAGGAATAGACTGTACAAGCATTGAGAGCTCCCAACAACAAAATGAGCTCTTACAAAAGGTCACAAAAAACCTTATTCCCCTTTATAATCAACATGCCCAAGTTTTAAGGGGGTGAATTTCACCTTTAGAAATAAAGAGCTAAGGCAAAATGGCTTGCGAATGGTGATAATATCTCCTTCTTATACAAAATAAACTCTTTTAAACTCCGAAAATCAAAGATCTTTATTTTGCAAGACAGTTTAAGAAATCTTCTCTTAAACTCTAATCATATTTCTACATATGTGGTAAACTTCTTCCAATCTATTGACTCTCACTCCAACTACCTCTCCAAGGAAATTCTTCTTATGAAAGAGCACATTCCAACTCCATAACTAAAAACCTTATCCAACTTTTCTGGATAGAGGACATTAAAACCAATCTCTTCAAGATGAAAAATGGCAAAGCATCGGATCTGAAGACTATATCATATAATCTTTTTTTTTTAAGTTGGAATGTAATCAAGAATGACCTCTCAGCCTTATTCAACTCTCATCTTGATGTCAACTTCAATCCCTTCAATCTCAAATTTCTTAATAATGCTATCATAACCCTAGCACATAAGAAGGAGGTGAGAGAGGATATCAAAAATTATAAGCTTACTAGCCTCGTCAACATTTCTTTGAGAGTAATTTCAAGAGTCCTTGCATTCAAATTGTCCAAAGAACTAATTGAGGTCTTACCACCAAACTAATGTGCTTTTTCACCAGAAGGATTAGCCGCTAATTCATTTGTCATTATACAAGAGCTAATCTCTCACTAGCAAAAGAGCAACACTAAGGTGGTTGACATTAAAATTGACTTTGTTGAAGCCTTTCATACTAACTTGACAAAAACTTCCTTCTTCTTGTCTTACGAAAGTTCAATTTCCCGTGGCCATTCATACTGTCGGTTGGGGCTTTATTACAAACTTCGAGGCTCTTTGGAATCAATGTGATTTCTTTAAACCACAAATAGGAGTCAAGCAAGAAGATCCTTTATCTCCTCCTTTTTTCATATAAAGATGAATGCTCTTGATTTCATGCTCAACTATGTAGCAACCTCAACCAAAATTAGAGGATACTACAACAAATTTTTAATCAAAGAACTCACCAATATATAATTTGATGACGACTTGATAGTCTTTTTGAGAGCAGATGAAAATTACACAGTCCACTTTGAACTTTTCCTAAGAATCTTCACTATCCTTTATAGTCTTAGAGTGAGCAAAGAGAAATCCCTTTACTACTCGATTAATCTTTCTAAACTAGAATCCTTCAAAGTCAAATGTATTTTAAATTACGAGCACAAACTTTTCCTTTGTCCCTTAATCCTTTAAGGTTAATTGATTGGCCATTTCTTCTTGAAAAGTTACACAGAAAACTACAAGTGTGGAAAGCCAATCACCTATCTTCGCCATCACATGCTGCCATCAATAGTTCTCTAACTAGCCAGATGTGCCCCCTCTTGCCTGCAACTACCAAAGTAAAAAAACTAGAACCATTGATTGAATTAGGAGAGATTTCATTTGGAAAGGTTGATAGCAAAAACAAAAATGCATTGAGTTAATTGGGAAACTATATGCAAATAAAAAAAAAAATTGATGGTTGGGAGATAGTGAACTTCACATCCTTCAATAAAGCTTTTCTAACTAAAAGCCTTGTTTTTTTTCTGATAAAGCTAACCAAAAGGCTAGTTAAAATACTGAATAATAAGCTCGATTTACTATCAAGTATTATTAATGAGTGCCACTCTGATGATTTGTTACTTTCTTTGGATCTCAAACTAACATCAAACTCTTCACTATTCTAGAAAGCCCTATGAAAAATAATGATGTCATCAGCAATTTAAGATATCCGATAATCAAGAATGGTTTGAGGATTTTACTATGACATAATCATATCTTAGAAAATTTACCTTTGAAAAATCTTCACCCAACTCTCTATTGCTAGCTTATAAAAAGAAAAAAAGCCATTCTAAAAAAACCTTAGTTGGCAATACACTCAAAAAATGATTGGTTAAAAGTTCTTAAAACTAAAGCGAGCTTAACATTGAGACAAGAATTGTATATTTTAATATCTATTTTAAACTCTGATGTCTTAACTAAAGGTACAATGACAATTTTGTGCTTTCTTATATCCTCAACAATAAAAAGCTTGTAAAATTGACTTACCAAAGTCTCATTGATGGAGGATTTGGGATAGAACTATATTTAGGAATTTAATGTAAATTTTTTCCTCCCAAGTATCTCCTTTATTTGGATGGCACATCATGGAAAATTGCTAACCTTAGATAAACTGCAAAAAAGGAGTTTCCTTTCTACCCAACATATGCTCTTTGCAAAGTTCAAGAAGATATAATATTTCATGTAACTATGAATTGACCCTTCACCCAACAAACTTTGATGTTACATTGGCCTAACAATAATTGGAAACAACCTCCATCGGAAGAATTCTTATGGAACTATCGTTCAAATACAAAGAACACAATTGCTAGCCTTGTAAAAGCTTCCTTGGTTACCGCCTTATATCTCATTTAAAAGGAGCATTGCGAAGTCATTTTTTAATGGCACTATTTCAACTCTTGAAAAATGGTTTCCAAAATAAGAATTTTCTTCATGCTCTTCCTACAAGCTAATGGTTTGCCATTTGAGAACTCTATTCCTTTATCGTTCTCTTAATTTGCTTTAGTTGTTGGTTGCAGGTCTCTCTAATCATGTGGCAGCTCTTGAATACTTTATCTATTAATCTCTTGGACTATGGTGCTAGTGCTAGTTGCTGTGGTGGAACCTCATTTCACTTTCTTGGAGCAGGTGGTGCTTTGTCTTCGGCTCTTGCTATGCTTCTACTTGTTTTTATCTTGTGCTTTATCGTGTCTTTTGATCTTTCTTGTTTTGGATACTTTTTTGTTGGTGGTTTGTGAAAACTTATTTTTTTTGATGTTTACTTTATTGTTAGTTGGAAGTCTATGTGGTTTCTTGCCATCTTGGTTTATGTTGGAGTTTTATCTATTTCTTGATAAATGATAAACTCTTTTCATCTTGCTAAAAAAAAATATTGTGCCAAAAAAAGAAAAAGAATTGTGTGATATGATATAATGGTTTTATAGTGGGTACTCCTCACTCCAGCAGTAGAGACTAAGTTTAAATCCTTATTTAATGATAGGATGAAGAAAAGGTAACACAAGATAACTCCCATGTTACCCTCACTATCAGGGTCGAAAGAAAAAGTGTGAGAGCAACTCTTACCACTTTCATTCACCAAAAGAATTGAAAGATAGTATACAATGTAGCCATTAATTGCGTTTTATTGCTAAAACATCGTGAATTCTAAAGGATCCCTTATTTATATACCATTTGCTTTGTCCATATGGTTGACATTTTTTATCATGTAAACATATTAATTTATGATAACCTTCTTCGTGACAATAATCATTCAATTTTTCAAATAAATGAAGAAATTATTTTTTTAAAATCAAACCTTTCTATTGAAGTATGAATCTTCATGACAAAATCCTTTATTCTAATGATTTTGAATCAATATTTCTTTATCTGAAATCTAAGAACCTTTCAAGATCACAAAATCAAACTTAGGATAAACATTTTAATAGTTTAATTAAAGAATATGTTGATTTATCATAAATGTCATTCAAATCAATGTTTATTTAACATGTCTCAAAGATGATGGAATTCTTTAGAATTATAAGTGGAAGTTGATTGCAAGAAACACAAGATAAAAGATGGTAACTAACTTTCAACTAAACCACCCTGTAGATCAAAATTTCAACTTAACTCAAATTTAATAGAAACAGTAAGTTATGGCCTTTCAAAAGAAATGAATGATTATATCATTCGATGACCTATATTTCCAAATAAGCCATGTGACTAAAAAATTAGACAAATGATATTATATCCTTTTTGGCTTTTTATTCATAGCTCAAATTAGACAACATACAAATATCTTTAAACGTTTAATTTACCCTTCATTAATGTTTGACAACCTTCTTAAACGCTTGATAATGTTTTGACTACTATGAATCTTTTTGCTATCTTTTCTAAGCTCAAGATAGTCTTGGTCAAATCTCTTCCAATGGTTAATTAACCACTTCAAGGCATCATATGCCATCTTATGAGTTTTGTAAATACTCTTTTAACTCTTGAGCTTATACATAATCATTAGAGCTCAAAAATAATTCTTACAAACATACAAACTTAAGTATGTTCTTCAAGCTCCCTAGTGTTCCTCATTATTAATATGAGAATTTATCCTCCATGTACCTTCAACTTCAATCTACACACTTTAAAGGGAAGTAATCTTAAACCTATGGAAGCTAAGAATATTCTCTACCTTTAAACTTTATAGGGGAACTTTTATTTTTGTTTCTCTTTGTTGTATTTGGGTATCCGACCTGTTGAACTTTTGTCTTTTCCCGATTGGAGGAGAGAAACTCTTTGGTTGAGACTAAAGAGGAGTTTTGTAATTGAGGTATACCACTCTTAGTTTAAAGTGTGTAGATAGTAGATTTTGATTGCTTCGCGATTGGAAAATCTAAGTTGTCCCGACTTAGGTGATGTTTACTATTAGTGTTTTTTACTTAGAAATTGTGACTCATTCATAGGGTGATTCTCTCTATGCATTTTAATTTTCGTAAACTTATTCAATTTCACTGATCATCCCCTTTCTAGTGCACTCTCACATCTAACCACCACCTTGCCCTCTTACCCCAACCACCACCTCCACCATCCTTGCTCCCACCACCACTTATGCCCCTACCACTCCCTCTACCATCCTTCCTATTGGGAAATTCCTTAAACCCTCAAGGGCTTAATTGTAAATAACGCACCTCTAACTTAGGATGAACCTGTGCCACAAATTAACTCAACTGGCCTTTATATTAGCTGGGTACTGGTATTGGTAGACTAATACCGGTATCATGAAGTTATAATTATGGGTTCTGTATCTCAATGAGTACCGGTACTGGTGCCAAATACTGGTACACATGGGTTACAATTTAAAATCCATGTCCAGATGAGTACTCGTCCAGTATTTACTATGTACCAGTACTCGTGTTGAATACTGATACTTATAAAGTACTGGTATCTTTCCATAAACAACTGATCTCAACGAGTACCGGTACTTATGAAGGGTACCAGTTCTGATTAAGTACTGTATATGCCACTTGTAGCCTACTAGTACCGATACTAAAGACCAATACCGGTACTTGAAAGCTTCAGGTTCTGGTGACTTTAAGTCCAGAACCTGACCTGAGACTAATGTGTAATGAGTACCGGTACATGTAAGTCTCAGTTTTGGACTTAGGATGACTTGGAGTTGATCTGTAGCTTGCATATACTGATATTCATGAAGAGTACTGGTACTAGCAACCTATAGTATACATAATGACCCAAGACAGTATTGCGTATGTACCGGTACTCAACATAAGTATCGGTGCTTACAATGGTTACATAACGTATTTCAAGTTTTCTGAGAATATGAAACATCCCCTTTAGATCTTTAAACCTGCGATTCCAATGGTTGATACATATGCCCATTTGAATCTTATATGAACATGAAAATAACATGACATGCAAACTCTAGAATGGATCTAATATATAAAACTTACATGCACATGATTTAGCAAAACATATGATATCCACACATGTAAAAGAATCTATTCACATTTTGAATACATACATACACTCATCATGATTGGAAAACAACTGAGGTTGCTACATGGATCTTCCAAGGGATCCCACTTTCACCTTTCTAGATTGAGAGCAGCACTCCACACACCATTCAGTCTCACTTTTCTCTTTACTCCTTAGGTCAAGATGGGTGTTGAACCTAGACAGTGATCTTAGTGGTTCCCTTGGGGACCATAACCCCCATAGTAAATAGCAATTATCTCACTAATTGCAGAAAAAAAGGTAATTAGAATTTCATCCCATAAAGGAAATTATAATTACAATTAGGTCTTTGCACATATAAGTTTAATTGCCACACTTTCTCTTTTGCATTTCATACCCATATTAAATTAATATCATTAACTGATCACTTTACAAATGGGTATAAATCAATAATAATTCTTAAAGTGTATGTTGTATAATTATATTTATATGTTCCTGTACAAATCCATATATATATTAGATTATAATCTATCCTAAACCACCAACTCTTCCACCATCCTCTCTCCCACGACCACTTGCATGCCCATCACCTCCTCCTCCCTCCCCCCCCAACACGTCCTCCACCTGAGCAGGAAGGGAGGTGAGGGGAAGTAGCAACATGAGAAGGGCACTCATGAAAGTGACTTCTCTCTCTTTACTCTTTTTTTTTTTTTTCCTTTATAGGATATATAAGTAAATAGAGGTTTTACGCGGGTAGAGATCTAACTGAAAAAAAGTTTAAAGATATGGATGTAAAAATCCCTTACCAGGAATATACTACTTTATCACCGGTATTCAGCGTAGCGAGGGGATGCTAAGTTGTTTTCTATGGGCATGTATTTAATTATTCCTATTTAACACGAGTTTGCAACCTGGTTGTCACATGCAAGTTCTCCCTCCCTTAAATAGCACCCTGCCTGGGAAGGTTCCTGCGACCAAATCCCTTTCTCCTTCCCCGCAAAACCCTAATCCATGGAGTTACGTTTTCCTTCCTTGCAACAAGAAGAAGAAGAACAGCAACAACTGGGGGAGCGATCACGTCGGTGGCAAGCGCTGGACGCGCTTTCCCTCGCGAGCACCTCCCTTCTCGACCCCTTCCCCCGCGCGGGATCGTACTACGGGGAGGGATCCTTGCTGGTGGAGGCGCGGAGGGCTCAGATGATGCGCGACGATATCATCGCCAGGGAGATGCTGCGCCTGCGGAGGTACCGAAACCTCCTCGAGGAGGAGCTCCGGAGGGTGGTCGAGACCGAACGGGCGCTGACGCGGCTGCAGTCGACTGCCCGCCCCATGCTGTTGGGGCCGTCGCCTTCGCCTTCGCCTTCGCGTGCGGACGTGTTCACTTTCGGGGTGGCGGGCGAACCGCAGCGGACGGTTGCGGGGGCCTCCGCGGGCGGGAATGCGTGCACTGTACGTAACTTCTCCCCCAATCACAATTGGTAGAGTGGTAAGACCTCTCCATTGGCTCGTAGAATTCACGGGGTCAAATAGGATTTTGCGAAAACTAACCGAAAACCGAACCGAATGTGATAAACTGAACCGAACCGAACCGAACCAAGGAAGCCGGCTTTTTCTGGTAAGCAGTTCTGTTATCAGTACGCTGCTTTTCCCGGTTTAGTTATCAGTTCGCTGCTTCAAAAAAATCGAAATAAGCTGAACCGGTTTCCTTTACTGATATTTTCATGCGTGCGTGTGTGTAGGAGTGGATAATGGCATGCAACTTTGATTGTTATTCTGTATTAGTATTTAGTAGTATTTACTTTATGGAGCATTATGACATGAAAGCTCTTGTTATTAGATTGCAAACCACCATCAACTTTATTCCAGATGAAACATAAGAAATGATACTTAATTTTTTTTTTTTGTTTTAATATCCATCCCCTTGTAAACTTTCCTAATTAGATCTATACTCCTTTGAAGCCTGTTATTACATTGATACTCTTACAAACTTGTGTTGTTAATCGTATACGCCCTTCTGTTGGTGTATAATGGTACTATAGGCTAATTATGGCTGATACATAACCATATACCATAGCTATCCCTCCCAAAAAACAAAAGGGAGAAAAAGAGTGTAGAGAGAGAGGAGGGTGGCAGTGGGGAGGGGGAGGAGGATGGGGCATGGTTGTGGTGAGGGAGAGGAGGGAAGGTTGGGTAGGCGGTGGCTAAGGGAGGAGGAGGAATGTTTAAGGGCCAAATTTAACCAAAAAAAAGAAATGAAAATTTAGGATAGCTGGCTTGAGGAGGTGCCCATGAGGGGCACTTGGTGTAGGGGAAGGGGATCGACCCCTCCATGCGGAGCCCTTAACCATTGCCGACATGGGGAGGACGTAATCCCGGCAGGGGGGATCCTCTTCACCTGCCACCCTACTTTCCTTTCGATCTCTCTCTCTCACTAATCCACCTCCATCTTCCCTCGACGTTGATCCTCGATGCCGGTGCTGTCGCCTCCTCCTCCATATGCCCTCGCGCTTGCAAGAGGGAGGTCGTCTTCCTTGCCTTCTCTACGAGTTGTGCTACCCTTTTTCTCCTCCACCGTCCACCAATTGCTCCTGCTCGAGGTGGAGTGGATGAACCTTGCCGATGACAATCATTGCCATCTTGCTACCATCACCTTCTCCTTAGCTTCTTTGCTTGTGCATGAGACTCCTCTCCCTTACGAGATTTTGTCGGCTCCATGAGACGGCGATGGCGTAGTTTGCAGTAGAGCTGTGACCCTCCTTCCTCTATCGCGCAACAGACGAGGTGGGTTTTTCCTTTTTCTTCTTTTGCATGTTTTCTTGAGAGACTTCATGTGATTTTTAAATTATATGTACGAATGTACGTGAATTTTATTGATTTGGTGTTATTAAAATAGAAATCATGAATTTTGCGAGATTCACAATTATACATGTATGTAGGTGAGGACGTGGGTTGCTAAATTGCCTCTTAAAACTTATGTGGCCCTTTGATGCACACTTGAATACTCATGGGATACTTCGGTTTCGTCCACCAAAGGGCTGGCTAGACAAGGGAATTGATAGGACTGTGCAGTAAGCGGAAAGTGATCTTGCCTAGACCCTTGCGACTCGGAAGGGCACGACTCTTGTCTTAACAAGTCAAATTCGTTGAGTTTGATCGACCTAGGCGAAAGATTGCCAACAAGAACCTATCATAATTGCTAAATAGGCATCAAGTAGACCAAGGAGTTTGGGAATAGAAGACTAAGACTGAGAACGACCATGGGTCAACTCCTTGAAGAAAAGGTCCTGGATCTTGACAGGCTAGGGACAACTAAGGAGAAATTGGCTAGTCTTCAATGTTGATTTTCAAGATGCTTGGAAAAGAATACCCGATGTTGCGAAGGCAAAAAATGGCTTACAAGCGAAATAAATATGAATCAATCCTTTAAAGATTAAGAATTACTCATAACCATGGTTTTAAAAAACGAGCCTCCATGTGAGGCGGCCCAAAATAGCCTCAAGGTGGTAGCCTCAGTCTGTAGGCATGAGGTGTGTGCCTTACTTAGTTGAGGTTCATCGAGGTGGTACGAGGCGGTGAGGTGCAGTTGAGGTGTTGCCTCAGGCTGTTTAAGTTGCAATGTGCTTGTCACTTGACATCTTTTAGGGTTTAAAGACATCTAATTATTTGATCATTATGAGCAATATCTTTTTTGAATTTGCTTGTTTCTGTCCCATATTTCCGATACATGCCTCATTAGACAGTAATTCAATGATGTTAGGAAATTTCACAGAAGGTTTGAAGGTGTCAGCAAAATTGAAGAATTGACACTTGAAATGTAGAGATTTTTATAATATTGAGTATCAGAGTTGCTGGTGTCAGTTCATGGACCCTACATATTACATTTTTTTCGTGGTCTCCTACAATCGATGTTTGTTTAGTTTTTCGAGAGTAGCTTTGTCAGAATTTAGAAACATGTCAAGTCATTTTATGTTTTAGGCAACATGATAGTACAAGAAGTAAGGTAGGCGATGGTTCTTTACTTGAGATGGAAATTAATGTTTATTTTGTAGGAGCCCTGTTACTAAGGATCTTCTTTATTTCTAGAACTTTTTTGTTGCAGAAGTCTCTTCTGAGGTAGGACATTATGTCAGGGTACTAATATTCACAAGTTATGTTTTCCTTGGAGAGAATTCAACAAGGTAGTAACTGGTAAGTATTAAGACCATCTCTCAATTAAGTACAGAATCCAAGTTTATTCGTATATGACTATGGCTAATACTTCATTTGAGCTACCATGAGTGGAATCATAAATGAGTGATTTGGGTTTTCTTACCTATGCAGATTTTTCTAAGGGGGGTTGGGTTGTATCGATACCACCAAAGGTACCTTTTTTTCGGATATCGACGATATATCGTCGATTTGGGGAGATATCGCCGATATATCGAGCAACAGATGCACCCGTAAAAAATCATTGATATCGACGATATTTCCCTGATATAATATATTATTCATAAAAATGTTAACCTTTAAATTTTGTGATATTTTATGAAAGTGTGTTATTTACATTATTATTTCCTTATTAACAGTTAACAAGTATATATCATATCATTGTTCTATGTTTTTTATGCAAATCCTGAGGCTTACGCTTTGTCTCGATGAAGGCAAACTGCCTCGGTACCGCCTCGTATTTTTTAAAACCTTGCTCGTAACAGAAGTCGGGACTATGGAGACTTGTGCATGTGTCAAGTGCTTCCATGCAGGTTAAAGTTGAGAGTTGCAAGCCCAACAATACTTCATTACGAGGAATGGTGGGTGATTCTTGAGGGTGGATTTGAGGGGGAGGAGTCTTTCCCTTGTATAAGGAGGGGCTTCTTGCATCATAAGCCACCTGGGTTTACAATAATAGTATCCTATTCTCAGGGTGATGATTTTTGTTGTTATCATACACTCATGCAAGTGATATATGAATTTGTAGATGGTAATCGGGGATTCAATAGAGTTAACAAATTCTATATGTTTTTCTTACTAAAGAAGGAGGGTGCAGAAGTCATTGATGAATTCAAACCGATTGCTCTTTCGAATGCCATCTACCTTATTGTGGCAAAGGTTCTTGTCAACAGGTTGAGAGGTGTTTTATGGGGGGTTGTGGCTCCGGTGCAAACCACTTTTATCCCAGGAAGGACTATTCTTGATGGCTATGTCATTGCTTCAGAATTTTTGGCTTTTTGGAGGAGAATGAGGATGAAGGCATTCCTGTGGAAGGTAGATTTTAGTAAGGCCTATGGCTCAGTATAATGGCCTTTCCTCTAGACCTCTCTCATTACAAGAGGCTTCCCCCTACATGGATCGATTGGATGAAATGTTGTGTGACAATGACCTCCTCCGTTCTTATCAATGGCAATCCAGCAAGTGGTTGGATCCAGCCTAGGCGAGGGGTTAGACAGGGGTGCCCTCTTGCTCTCATGTTTTTTGTTCTTGCAGTGGATTCCTTAGCAAGATCTGCGGCTAGAGCAAATGAAAGACATATCTTCAGAGGCTTCTTGGCAAGGAATGAATTGCAGATCTAGGCGCTTCAACATGCAGATGATACTTTATTTTTTGTAGAAAGCTCAGAGGTGGAAGTGAGGATGGCTCGATTGTTGTTGGAAATGTTTGGATAGGCATTGGGCCTGCAAATTAATTTTCTAAGTCTATCTTTGTTCCGTTGCTGATGACTACCTAGGAGGCTCATGGGTGTAGTGCAGAGCTGCACACGGAGGAGGGTTCGCTTCTTATTTCTTATCTTGGGCTACCGTTGTTGGATAAGCGAATACCTTTGTAGGAGTGGAAACTGCTGATAGAGAGATTAGAGGGGAGGCTTGCAGGTTGGGCCTCTAAGGCCCTCTCGAGGGGTGGAAGATTGGTTCTTCTCAAGGCTGACTTAGCCTCCATGCCCTCTTACTTCATCTCGGCTTTGAGGATACCGCATGGAATTGAAAAACAAATTTCAGGACTAATGAGAGATTTCCTTTGGACTATGGGTCACAAGGAAATGGGCCAGATTGGTTGCTTGGGAGGATGTTTGCAAGCAGTTGGAGGAAGGTGGACTAGGAGTTAAGAGACTTGAGACAGATGAATGATAGTCTCCTTACGAAGTGGATCGTTAGATTATTGAGTCATGGTCGGGATTTCGTGTGGAAGGTGGTGGAGGCTTGTTATGGCACCTCCAGATGGAGCTTTTTACTTCTTTAGGGGCCTTTCTTTGGTGATGCCTAAGGTGCAGAATTTTTCTCCCCCTATGGTTGGCATGGGTAACTCCTTCCTATTCTGCATGGACGACTGGATGAGAAGTGGTAAGCTCAAGATTTGCTTTCCTAGACTGTCTGCTATGGCGGTGAACCAACAGGCAAAGGTTGCAGATTGTTGGGAGGGCTCGTGGTATCCCACCTTTGTGGGTAATCTTTCTGACCAGCGACTTCAGGAGCTGCAGAAGCTTGGCAAGAATTGGAGGGGTACTGTCCAAGGAATGGCATGGACATGCTTGGATGTGACTCAGGGGAGTTCACTGTCAAGGAGGCTTATAGAAGGTTAGGTAATGGAGAGATGCACCTGGATGGTGATTTCCTTAGGGACTACAAATAGATTAGGAAGGCAGCGTGTCCAATGAAGATTAAAATATTTGTATGGCTGCTTAGAAAGGGGAGGTTGATGACTAGAGTTTGGAGAGCTAGATGGATGGCCGACATTGACAAGCTTTGCCTTCTTTGCTAGGCAACAGATGAAGACATTGAGCACCTCTTTTTTGGCTGCACATTTTCGATGCAGATCTGGAGCCATTTTGCCTCGACTTGGATCAGACACGAGCCAAATTGATTTTTGGAGATCCTTTAGATATAGGAACCAAGCAGGAGGCCTTAACACCTTCCGGACAAAGAAAGAGAAGGCCCTCATCCTTGTTGTCCTTTGGGGCATTTGGTTTGGAAGGAATGCAACTATTTTTAAAGGCACTCTTATTTTGAGAATTTCACTTCTTGTATCTCTTTCTTAGTGAACTTCTGGGCCTCATCTATGAAATCTTGGCCACTCTCTTGGCCTTTTTTTAATATAACTTTCGGGTGGTTATCAACCGGATAACCACCCTTCTCCCTTTAAAAAAAAATGTTTAAAAACTAATAGCTACTAGACTAGGTGGTGATCTAGAACTAGAAGGATTCCAGGTAGGAGTCATTGGTGATAGACATTATTGCCAATCAGCTTGAGTAGAACAACTTTTCTTAAGACAAGATGAGGAAATTATAAAAAAATAGAGGGGAAGAGGATAAAGTTAGACGTTTAAGGGAAAAGAATAGGTAAACTACATTTATCAGGGAATGTACACTCTTTGGCATCCAACTGAATGATTTTTCTTTCCCTTGCACTCTGTTGCATCCTTTGTTGAGCCTTTTGGTTCATACTACGTGATCCAAAATTTCAGGATAGGATGCCGTGCCATCCTATCCGCCTCATGGCTCACCTACACTTGCAGGCGTGGCACTAGCAGGTGCAACAACAGCTCCTGCGTACGTACCTCAGCAGAGACGCCCACTAGATGCTGTACCTGGGGGAGATCTTCCTTGTTGAGGTTCAACAGGAGAGCCTCCTCACCTGCCTTGGGGCCCTACTGCATGACTAGACTAAGCTGTCGATGGCTCTGGTTGACTTGGGGTGTTGGAGTGGTAGGTGGGTAGGGTAGGTTGGGAGCTGGTTGGTTTTTGTTTACCTTTCTCTGTGGAAATTCTGAAAAGGGTGTTAGCGTAGTTAAAGCAGGAATGAGGCCTGCACTTGTTATTTGTATGTTGTATCTCCTCTTTTTGGCCATCATTTTTTGTATAAACTTTATAAATATCTTGGAGAGACTTTTCTGGTTGTATCAAATAGTTTGTGGTGAGATGTGCTGGCAGTTTATTTGTAAATGTTTTTATGCTTTTGTTGGTTTGTGAATGTGATTGTGGGGTGTACCCACCATGTGGTTATGTATATTTTGGCATAGGCCATCTCTTTCCAGATATAAGATTTTGGGAAAAATGTGATAAAACAAGAGAAAATTTTATCAGATTTTTGGCAGAATTTTACCCCTTAATTAAATTTCCCTTGAGCCTGTCATCATGTAACTTTAAAAATGACCTGATGGATGTTTTTAGGAGGCGATGAGCAGCGGCCACGTGGCTGTAGCGTCGATCTCGAGGGATTGTTGTTGTGGGGTGTGACAAGGAAGGAGGGTAGGGATCCGGTGGCGAACTCAATGCCATCTCCATTATCGTGGCCTTCAACAAGGAGGGATCCAAGCTTGAGGAGGAAGGTGAGGAGAGGAGGAAGATTAAAGAAGAGAAAAATGAAAGAAAAATATGGATATGGGTACAATGCAAGTTTCACATTTTGTGCTGTATATTCAGGGAATACTCCCTCAAAACGAATAGAGATTGTTAGAGACTGCAATTGCTTTTGGAAGTTTGGAATCCTACTCAAAGTCAAGGTTTTCCTATGATTGCTCTGTGGACACCAACTCATAACCATGGTGAGTAGGTGGGTGCTAGGGGTGGATGCCACCTGTGTTTTGTGTGGGGTGGGTAAGGAGGATGATAGTTATCTCTTCTTGTCCTGTGGTTTTTGTACAACGTTTGAAAGAAGGGTGAGGCAAGTCTCTATGGTAACTGAAAATCAGTTTGGCTTTATACCAAGCAGGTCTACTAGTGAGGCAATACATCTCTTGAGACGTATGATGGAGACATACAAAGTGAAGAAAATGGATTTACATATGATTTTTATTGATTGGAGAAGGCCTATGATTTTGTCCCAAGAGATCTTGTGAAGAATTTTGGAGAAGAGACAAATGCCAGTTATTTATATCAACCTCATAAAGGATATGTACTATGGAGCAGTAGCTTGTGTAAAGACTAAGGATGATTTGACGGACTACTTTGATATCACCATTGGTCTGCATCAAGGTTCGACTTTAAGCCCTTATCTTTTTTCCTTGGTCATGGATGAGTTGACGAAGCATATCCAAGTTGAGGTGCCTTGGTGTATGCTTTTTGTTGATGACATTGTATTGGCTAATGGGACAAGAGATGTTGTGAATAGAAAGCTTGAGCTTTGGAGAGAAGCCCTGGAAGATAACGGATTACGCATAAGTAGGACGAAGACTGAGTATATGGAATGCAAGTTTGGTAGTAGAGGGAACAATGAAGGGATTGATGTAAAAATTGGAGAAGAGTGCATTCCAATGAAAGATATTTTAAAGTACTTGGTATCCATTTTCCAACATGATGGTGGAATTGATGGAGATGTTACACATAGAATTAATGTAGGGTAGTTGAAATGGAGGGGTGCTTCTGGTGTTCTCTGTGATAAGAGGGTTCCTTTAAAAGTTAAAGGAAAATACTATCGAGTTGTGGTAAGACCAGCCATGTTGTAGGGTTCTGAATGCTGGGCTATAAACTATAGGCATGTACAGAAGATGTCTGTGGCAGAAATGAAGATGTTAAGATGGATGTGTGGTCATACAAAAAGGGACCATATTTCAAATGAGTTTATTAGAAAAAGGGTTAGGGTGGTATCGATAGAGAATAAAATGAGAGAGGCACGTCTAAGATGGTTTGGACATTTACAAAAAAGGCTACTAGATGCTTCAGTTAGGAGATGCGAGAAGTTGGAAGTTGAACCCGCTAAGAGGGGACGAGAAAGATCAAATAAGTGTTGTAAGGAAACTATTAAGTATAACCTCAATTACTTTAATTTAAGTCCTGAAATGGCTGAAAATCGATCTGTGTGGAGGCAAAGAATCCATATAGCCGACCCCACTTAGTGTGGGAAAAGGTTTGGTTGTTGTTGTTGTTTGGAGCCATTTCTCTATTCCCGAGACAGATGCTTACGCTTTTAAGGCATTTTGGGCAGCCTTTCATGCCGAGGTGCAAATAGACTCCCTTCTTTGGATTAAAGCCTGCACAATTCTTTGTTCTATTTGGTTGCAACGGAATGCAACAATCGTTCAAGGATAATGGATTTGGTGAGAAAATGTTGTAAGGGATGTTTAGTCTTTATTCTCTTTCTAAACCTAGCATTTGTAATTTTTACTTGCTTTTGAGTTTTTTAATGTAGTGGATGGCTACTGACCTCTAGTAGCCATACTCTTTACTTTCAAAAAAAAAAATCTAACAGAGATTTAAATCGAGGGTATAATCAATATGGTTAACAAGTTTGCAGAGATATACCTGTAATAATAGGTTTTAGAGGGATATGGATGTAATTGGGAAAGTTTATAGGGGTATGGATGTAAAGAAACCCTATTTAAAATTTGTTATAAATGAAATTGAGGCATGAACCGGTTAAAAATTGAATCGGAAATACGGGTTTCTTGCTTAAATCAATTAGATTTCAATTCTTGGTTTTGAAATAATACATTTTTTGGTTTAGTTAAAGAATTTATACAAAAATTGGATCTAACTAGTTTTGCACAACCCTAATGTCAAATCCCCTACATTATCCTTCTCAAGAGAAAAAGAAAGCTGGGAGCATACTCTTCTTAGCACTCCTCCCCTCTATACTTCCTCCTACTTACCCTAAAGGTGGGACCCACCCAGAAAATGGGACCCGCTAAGGGTCCCACATGATTGAAGGTGGGGTTGGGGAGAGCATCGGAGTATGAAAGGGAGTCCTTGTTTTGAGTAACGATGAGTTTTACTCAACAATTTTATAGGCATAAATGTCTAACGCATCACTTCTTTGTATAACAACCTATCTCTCAACACTTACATGAGCATATATTCGCTACAACATGGTCGATGTTTTGTTCTTCCCCATGGTAGTCTTTTATTTCATTCTTGTTGTAAAGCCCAATTAGTGCAACAAAGATTATGACCAAATGCATTGAGATTCACTCGGCCTTTTAGAACCTCTACCATGGACTCCATAATGGTACTCCCCTTATACCTTGGAAAGTGCCATGTGAGTAGTATTGTCCTCCCTACCAAGGTTTCGGATGTTAATGTTGACATTATATTGACAAGTCAAAAAAGGGGTATATCGGAGATATATCGCTAATATATTACGGATATCCTAGAATCAGTTCAAAATAGTTGAAAATGTCACAGGTGTTACAACATTATGATAGTGTATAAAATTATAATTTTAATTATTACTATACACATGAAGAAATGTCTATAAAGATCGTAACTAAATTTTAAATGACATAATAGAAGTACACTGCATTCACAGTATTCAAACGAAACAATAAAAAACATGGTAATAATCTCAGAAGAAATATGAGAACTCACTATAAAATGAAGTAGCCAAAAGTTGATAATGAGACATCTAATGATCATAGAAAATAATGAGTCTTAACAGTCCACTAGTAAGAAAGAATAAAATTGATCATGAGTCAAGAAAGATTTGGAGTGTATTATTTATGAGATCATCAATGAGAAATAGATAGAGAAAACATGAAAAAATTGGCATACAAGATCAAATATGAACTGAGCATTAGCATAATTTTCATGTATGGTATGAGTTGATTGGTGATGGCAAGCCAAAAACAAAAAATAAGCATGGATTAGTTACACATGTGACTAATTAGGACATTCAACATAAGCATAAATGTGAGCTAAGCATTATTTACATGTATACTAATGATTGATTAGCAATCGTGGGCAAAAAGAAAATTCATATAAAAAAAACAGAGATGGAGGAAGGGAGAATAAAACCTCAAATCTTAGAGAAAGTGGAGAATTGGAAGAGTTTAAAGAAGGACAAGGGCTAGATACTTGAGAAGATTCTCAAATACTGCAAACCAAAGCCAATAAAACTTAGGACTTGAGAATAATTTAATAGACATAACAATATCGAGGACGTATTGCAACATATTGCTTGTTTTATGGGATATTCATTTAGATACACTTTCATTCAATTGAGCTCCTTAATTTAATTTCTTTAATCATATCCTTCTGGTGGACCATCTAAGCCTTTGGGTTTCCAAAGTTTGAAGGTGGATTACAAAGACCACCATAATTTAACTCACTAGTTGCTATGTTTGGTTTCTTATGTATCGTTCTTTGATCCCGAAGCCTAACACACCTTGTCTCGAAAGACATCTTGACAGGATCCCTATCAACCTCATTGATATTCCTTAATATTTAGGGATATCAATCAAGACTCATTGATCTGGGTGATATATTGTCGATATCTTGGGAAAAAAATATTTCCATGATATCGATATGAGTTATGTCGAGGATATGGATATATCGTTGATATATCAAGATAGCTGATTCCATAGTAGGCATCCCGTGGATTGTATTAGTTCCCATCTCGGTAATCTTGCTTGTGTGAGTAGCCTTTCTCTCCATGTCAACAAGGTGCAGCATTACCATTTTGGAATGTGTTTTGGCCCCCAGATGACCTGGAGTACATTGAAGGCTCCCCCTTTTCTTCACTGCTTCCCGTCTCTTAGCAATAATTCCCAGCCAATTCCATGACCTTCTTCCATCCTCATCCATAGTAGAGAATTCATCATAGCTACACGAAGAGATAATAAAAGCCTCCAATTGCATCAGTTTGTGATGGACAAGCCTCATGGAATCTACCAACATCATACTTTTGGCACATCCATGTTACCCAAATGCTATATTCTTCCTCATCCGTCAGCCTTTTTAAATTTCAATCACCCGCATGCACCAGCAAGATCAACCTGCACAGATGCTTAATCCCAAATGAAAGGGGATCCTGCCTCCCATAAGAACATCTTATTGGGGGGAGGGGGGTGGCTATGCCTAGTCTCTGGCCCCGTAAAAAGGGCACATGAAATGGGTAGTAGTGGTGCTAGTGCTATCTTAGTGGTAGTTAACTTTTTTTATTTGATACAAGAGATAACTTTCCATGGAACCCATGATAACTAATGTGTGGTCTGAGTCTTCAGGGTACCTACCGATAGAAATGAATTGTTTCTTATTGGATGCCTCGTCATTTTTGTTATTTGACATGGGCCAAATAAATAAAGGGAGTTAACAACAAAAAAAAAATGGAAAACATACATAAAAGAACCAGACAATGTTTTTCATGCTTACTTTTGCACTCCTATCAATACCCTCCCCCCATTTGATGGAGCACAGGAGGGGGATGACCTTCATAGTCCCTCCCGTACTCCAGTGTATTCTCTCCCTATGAACCCAAAAAAGCTGTCATTAAAGGAGGGATTGATAAAATGGTAAAACCTTCCTTCTACTTAGCCCCCAAAGATGGGATCCACCCTAAAAGCAGGACCTTTTTAAGGGGCCCACATGATTGAAGGTGGGGTCAGGAAGAATGTCAGATTATGGAAGGGAGTGTTGGCTCCCACATCTTGTAAGCAAAAGGAGGGATGGGTTTTGAGAGTGGGGCCTACATTTGGTTTCTGGCCCTGCAGAAGGATGTGTGAGATGGGGAATAGTTGTGTGAGTTAGCTAGGGGAACTAGTGTTATGTAAGTGGTAGTTTGCATTTTCTTTGATATAGAAGGTATCTCTCTGTCAAACCCATGATAATAGCTCTTCAAAAAAAAAAGAAAAAAAGAGCTCATGATAACTACTATGTGGTTTGGGACTTGAGGGTACATTTCGATAGAAATGAATCGTTTCTTATTGGATTTTAGTTGTTTGCAATGGGGGAAAAAGTAGAGGAAGTTAGCAATGTGAAAAATTGCAATGAGGTTTCTCCTGTTTTTCGTGCTTTTTTGGTTGTTTAGGATGGAAGAGAAACAATAAGAAATTGGTCTCCACCATTGCATTTGAGTAGGTGGAAAATCGAATTTGGGAGAATAGGGTGGAAGTGTGGTTCTACGAAATGAAGAAGCTTAGATGAAATATTATGATTATTAAAAAAATATATTATTTAATTGTTAAGCCAAGCAAATTGGTAAGATGAGTGTTTGAGTGGAGGGATTCGGGAGGGAGGATGGGATGCAAAAAGGTTATTTGGATCAAAGGGAAGAAAAATGCAAGGGAGTGATTAAAAAGTTCACAAAGGAAATGAGAGCTTCATTCTTTTCTCTTCAAAATCTGAGGGATTGGGAGGAAAAGTCAAGGATCTTGTCTCATTTGATTAAAATTATGAGTTTAACCCCTTCAAAGAAAAGAGGAGTTTAACCTTGTCAACAGACGCCAAAGAGAATAATCCAGGAAAAGTAGTGAAGGAGATATTAGCAAAATCATAGATAGATTCAACACCATTTCTCTGTGGTCAGTAAATATCCAAAGATAGACATTACAATCCTTGATTTTCTTTCCCTTCTATCCAAATTACAAATTGAGTAAAAATGGTCCATCTTGATGATAAGTCAGAACAAATGCCATGTTTTGAAATCCTGCTTAGATCGAATAGAAGCTGGTTTCTTTCTTGAAAGATTTACAATAGCTTTTTGCATTTGACCAATGTGTGATTGGGGTCTCAATTTCGAATCCACTTATTTTTTACAGTTCAAGCCTCTGACAGACAACAAAGCGGGGACAAAGAGGAAAGCTGATGCTGCTGCAGACACTCCTACCTTGCTTCCTCAGGCATCTCAGAAGGGATGGACTTGTTCGATTTGTAGCCTGACTGTCAATGACCAAAAGGCCTTTAATGGTCATTTAAATGGAAAGAAGCACAAATCCAAACTAGCCTCGATGAACATGCAGGAAAATGCTTCAAAAATCATTCACGGTTCTAACTCCAATGAGAACAATGCTAAGAAGATGGGCCTTGCTTGTGCCACAAATAGAACAATTATAGTGGGTAATATAGCTCTTCCAGAACATCTCAAGGACGATGAGAATAAAGTCAAGGATATGACAGTTTGTGTAAACAAAGCATTATGTGAAAGCCATGATGGATTTACCTTTTCAAGTATAATCGAAGCCAACAAGTCCGTGCTCAGAGAAGAAAATTCAAGGAAGAATAAACATATATGGTGCAAACTGTGTGAAGTAAGGAACAACCATGGGAATGGCTTGGTCATTCATCTCAACGGGAAGAAGCACAAGGCCCGTCTTGCAAAATGGAATTCTCAAGTTCATGGCGAAACATCTGGAAATGCCAGTCTAGGTTTAAAGGAAGGAAACAAGGAGGATGCAGAAGGCACAGCCAAGATGAATGGTGACAGTGCTTGTGAAATCATAGAAGAGAGGAATGGGACGAACACAACAAATGAGAAAGAAATGGCCAGCAAAGTGGTAATTGGCTCAACTGGTCACATATCAAGGGATGCTGATAATAGGGCTGAATATATTGGAAACTTAATGAATGTGGCTGCATCGGGATCTGATGTGAAGGCAGATGAAGTCATGCAAAAGGGCCAAGAAGAGTTCACAACAAATAAATGGGAGATAGCTGACAAGCCAATCTCAAATGGACTTGCCAGCAATATTAGAAGGGGCATTTTCAAAGGAGATGAATATCCAGGGAATTTGGCTAGTGAAAATGACTCTGCTGTAGTGAAATTCTGTAATAAGGAAGGCATATTTGTAGCAGAGAAGGGAAAGAGAATCATTGGCAAGGATATGGCCAAGGAATTAATCTTGACAGGATCAACCGTTCAAACCGTAAATGGCAGAGGAACTGAAAATGCAGGAAACATAATAAACAAGGAGAAAGTTGGAGTGAAGTCTTGTGAGGAGGCAAATGAAGTTGTGGAAGGAGGGAACAGGCAGAGCGCAACAAGTGACAAGGAAATGGCTGATGAATTGGTTACAGCAGTGGGTCCAACTGACCTTGTTAAGAAGGGCATGGGAGGAGCAGAAGATATGGGGAGCTTAATGCATGAAGATAGACTTGAAGAAAGGAGTTGTGGTGCAAAGGCTTATGAAGTGATGGAAGAGGAGAATGGAGAGCACAAAGTAAATGACAGGAACATGGTTAATGAGCAGGTCTTGCATGATCCTATTGATCAGCATATAATGGGCAAGGTAGATGAAGATGCTGAAAATGGACATATGGAGAGTTTCATCAATGAATATAAACCTAGTGACAAAAGGGATGTAATCATGGAAGAGGAGAAAGGAAATAATGCAATAAATGACAAGGAAACCAGAGGCATGCCAACCAAATTAGATCATAATTTAGAGGGCTTGGATAAAGGGACTGGAAATTTGGGAAGCTTTTTGACTAGGGAAAGAGTAGTTGGAGCAGAATTTGGTAAGAAAGCAGATGAAGTCATGGAAGAGGAGAATGGGGACAGACCAGCATATGCTACCGACATAACTGACAAGGTAGTCTCTGTTGGACCTACTGATATAAGCACAATCACGGTTGTCAAATTTCTCTCACATCACTAAAATATCCAAAGGAGAACATTCATGATCCTCACATTTCCTCTCCTTTCCGTCCAGATTACACTTTTGAGTGCAAAAAATGATCCATTTTGATGATGGTTCAAACAAATGCCACATTCTTGAATCCACTGGGATCAAATAGGAACTAGTTCTTTCTTGAAAGATGTATAATAAGCTTTTGCATTTAGCCATTGTGTGATTGGGGCCTCAACTTTGAATCCACTTATTCTTCTACAGGGTGAGCCTCTGAAGGATAACGAAACGGGGACCAAGAGGAAAGCTGATTCTGCTGCAGAAACCTCCAGCTTGCCTCCACAGGCATCTCAGAAGGGGTGGACTTGTTCAGTTTGTGGAGTGACTTCCACTAGCCAAAAGTGTTTTGATTTTCATCTAAGTGGAAAGAAGCACAAATCCAGATTAGCCTCCATGAGTGCCCTGCAAAATGCTTCAAAAATTGTTTATGGTTCTGTTGCCAATGAGAAGAATGCTAAGAAGCGCTGTACCTGCACCACAAATAAAAAAATCAAAGCTAGTGTGAATGAAGCATTATGTGAAAGCCATGATAGATTTCCCTTGTCAGAGATAATGGAAGCCAACAAATCTGTGCTTGTAGAAGTCTGTGATGGTGCTAAAGTCTTGCCTAAAAATCAAGCTTCAAGGAAGAAGCATATATGGTGCAAACTGTGTGAAGTGAGTGTCACCAGTGGAAAAGGCTTGACCTTTCATCTCGAAGGGAAGAAGCACAGGACCCGTTTTGCAAAACGAAATTCACAAGCTCATGGCGAAACATCTATAACTGCCACTCTAGGTGTAATGGAAGCAAACAAGGAGGACGTGAAAGGCACAATCAATATTAACATTGACAAGGCGTGTGAGATCACGGAAAAGAGGAATGAGGAGAATGTAAGAAATGAGAAAGAAATAGCCAATAGAGTGGTTGCTTTTGGCTCGAATATTCACATTTTAAAGGGCAGTGATGAAGCGGCTGAAAATATTGGAAGCTTGATGAATGTTGCTAGAGTCGGTGCGGGATTCGGTGAGAAGGCAGGTGAAATAATGAAAGAGGGCCAAGGTAAGTCCATAGCAAATGAAAGGGACAGAGCTGACAATCCGAGCTCAATTGGCTCCACCCATGATAATGGAAGGGGCATATGTGAAGGAGATGAAAACCTGGGAAGCTTGACAATTGAAAAAGAATCTGGTGGAGTGAATGTTAGCAACAAGGAAGGCATGTTTGTGGCTGAAAATTCAGGAAACATAGTTGATGAGGAGAAAGTTGAAGTGAAATCTGGTGAGGAGGCAGATGAAGTCATGGAAGGAAGGAATAGAAAGAGTGCAACCAGTGACAAGGAAATAGCTGACAACTTGGTCATGGGAGAGGAGAATGGGGAGAGCACACCAAATGCCACCAACACAACTGACAAGGTGGTCTCTGTTGGACCTACCGATCAGAATTCAAGCAGCCTACTTGACGGATCTGGAAATCTGGAGAGCCTGTTGCCTGATGGAGCACAATTCAGCAAGAAAGGGGATGAAGTTGTGGAAGTCCTGAATGAGATGAGAATACCAGATGGCAGTGGGGTTGCTGATGTGATAAGCAGCGTGCAAGCTGGAGCTGATAATCTGGGAAGCCTGATGAATGGTGAGTTTGGTAGGGTGGAAGAGTTTGGCAGCGGGAGTATGACCGTGGACATTTCTGTAAAAAAGCAAAGACCCTGAAGTTGGAAGCTGAAATATTTGCATGTCCACAGGTTTCTGACAATGCTTTTTTAGTAAACTGGCTTGTATGTGGCAAATAATGCAGTTATTTGACTCTTTGATGGAAACCTGACTGATGGAATGCCAAATACAACATGCTTTTGAAAATGGTATCTTTTTTTTTTTTCTTTCATAATTTGTGTCAACAGGCCTGGATAGATGTTTTCCAAGGTTATAAATTGACAGTATATGTGCATAAGTCTAGATTTGAACCGGAGACTGTAGTGTGTAGAATCGTGCTCTGTCTCAACTGTGCTATGCTCAATTCTGTCACTGTACGATACTGCTTGTTTGACATGTTGGCTAATTTTATCTTGTCCAATAATAGGCCAGTTAGTGTATTACATGTGAATATTTCGTACTTAATATCTAACAGCCTGATCCTTGAGGGATTCATGGCATGTATGCATGTACATGCACATGGGGACATTCTTAGTCTAAAATAGTGCCCTATTAAAATTTGTTTGCAATTTCAATGCATTCTTAAACTGTTACATTGTGTTGTTGAACGTCAATATGGATCATACTTGAAACCATGCATAACGCTAAGACATCTGAGGGTACATTCCGCATAGATTTCCTGGTAATTTTTTTCTTAAAGACCATTATCAGGTATCTGAGTTGTTCGATGGACACCTGGATTTAAGTTGACTATTACAAATTTCATGCCTTTGGAGACTGGCTTCCATTACTTTTACCTCCAGAACTATCCATAAAGACCGGTTCTATATATATATTTCTGAAAGGGCATGGTTTTCTAATATCTGAGTCGAACTTAAGACCATGTGGACATGGTTTTTCTGCAAACAGCAACTATAAACTTAAATGCAAGTTCGGACTTGAAAAGTTTCTCGTATCTTACGCTGTAGTTGACCACAACATTAAAAACAGTAGAAAGGAGAATTGCTACAAGATCATTGCTGTGCTTGAATTTTGCTGTAGAGAGTTGGAAGAATATAGCATACACAGCTAGAATTCTGAAACAATTGCACAGCTAGAATTGTAGGAATGTTATCGTTTATTTCCATAGAGGTGCATATGATTTTCTGAACTTCATTTGTAGACATTAAGTGCAATTTCAGACTTGCAGAATGTTCACAAAACCCACAGTTAGAACCAGCACTTTCTGTGATGCATGCAAAAATTTTCTTGGCATTTGCATTTTGCCAAAAAGAAAATTCACAAACAAGAAGCAGAGAACTATGAGGAATAATAGTAACTCAACGACATAGAAATACATGAGAAGGTCAAGTAATGAACATCAAACCATTATCTACTACAATATGCCCAACTATGGCCACAAAATAGACTTATTTACAACTTACATCATTGCATCAAATCATTATCAGCTCTAGTGGCCATGCATGAGGACCTCTCTATGCTCAAACAGGAATGGCAGCTAATTTACTGAAAGCTGAAGAAATCGGGTGGGTATGTTCATCCTCTTTAGGGAATACATCTGTCATTTTCTCAACCAACCAAAGCATGAACATCCCTGGACCTGCAACAATCGGAAAGTGTCAAGACATCAAGCACGAAGTAATCATGTAGCACATCCTATCATTTAATGATCTTCTCAGAGTCCCAATGTCATGTTTAATTATTTTCTCTTCATGTCAGAAAAGTCAGGCATATCTGACATTCACCTTGGATTTCTGATTTCCATAATCGGGGTAGAAGTCTGGATCAATCATAATCATGGGAGGCTTTGTTGCACTACTCCTCTTCTCTTCTCGCACTTTGTCAAAGATGCCGGTGTAACGATCGCCTGATGAAGGATCATTCTCATTCCAGTCACCAAACTTGGGAACAACTGAGTCTTGGTCAATCTGTCAAGTTAGATGTGATAGCATGATATGGTTAGAAGCCAATCTGTGTGTGTGCATATTTCTTTCCTGTTTAATCTGTTTCAGCAAAATATAACTCGATGAGAGCTTAAGAACTTACAGTTTGGTCGAATCGATTGGTGGATCTCCCCGGGGATTTTCCTGGAGTGCTCGAATCAAAGCTCTCCCTGCCTTCACCACCCATCTTTTGTTCCAAAGAGGGTGAGCCAGAACCAACTTTGTTTGCTTTCTTGGCATTCTTGTGGGCAGCATGCTCAAAACCATCCTCAGCTTGCCTGCTCCTACTTGCTCTCCTATGTGCACCTCTTGGGCTTGATGCGTCATTCTCACGATAACCCTCTTTACGTCCATGACTCTTATCCCTGTTTTTTGGAGACCCCAAGCCTGAACTGCTTCTCAGAGGAGATTGAACTGGATGAGCATCCTTGGCAGATGCAACTGGGTTCTCCCTTTCGCCCCCATTCATATGTTGGTTGGAAGGAATTTCCTTACCTCCTGTTGAATACCTGGGCACACGGACAGGAATTTCCTGCTGTAGAACCAAGGGTATGAGAAGTATAGGTAAAAAAATGTGATGGGTAAAGATCTGTTACTCCACTACAGTGTTTTCCTTCTTATAATTTCCATAATAGTTCTTTTCCACTGAAAAGGGTTTCTCACAACCAGGAAAACCCTACAATGAACCAAATACCATGGGGAATTGCTATCTGCCATTAATTTTTTGTTGTTAGCTATTGGCAATCTATCATAATCTCACTCCAGGGTTAGTGAATTGGCTCAAGTTTTGTACTTTTCGCGTGGTTGCGGACTAACCAAAAGAGGGTAGTGGCCTGTCCACAAAAAATGTTCCCTTGATTACAGGAGCTTCCAATCACTCTCAAACTACCCATGTCCTATCATAACATCATTTGGTGGATCTAATCGACAAATTGTAAACTCACTGATATTTGTTGATGAATTACCAAGAGACAACACGGCCCAAACCAGAATCCTAATCAAAGGAAGTGACACCCAGAAATTTACCAACCATAAGCACTGAAATATGTCTCAAAAAAAGAAAAATCTGAAAGTAGTAAGGAAAATCATGGAGAAGTCATCTCAAAGATACGGGTAAAATCGAACAAGGTTCCATCATAACATCACCTTCATAATTAAAAACAGGCAAAACACCTCCAAAAAAAAAAGGAAAAAGTACGTGAAAGAACGTTAAGAAATTAACTGTTATACACCCATCATAAATAAGCAGAAGTGATAAAAGACAGAGATGAGAGTGATGATACTAACAGCCATTTCTTTTCTCGTCTCCTCTCTCTGAGAAAGAAAGGAACTGCTGCTGCTGCTACAAATATGATATGAATGGTAGTCTTCTCGCTTCTGTGTGATTTCCTTCTCTCTTTCTGAGGTTAACCATGATGCTGACGTCTTATTTATTAAGCTCTGCCTTGCGACCTGGGAAGTGGGGACAAGCAATTAAATTAGTAGGGGACAAGGTACAGGCGGGCGTTGACTGCTGCCGCAGAATTTGACTCTCCACCTGCTATTAATTGGTCTAAACATGATCTTCTATTAGATTATTTTTGCTTGCCTCTGTCATGTTGAGGCCGAATTCGAATGTCTTTATTTATTTATTCCAGTGTCTACAGGTTCTCTGGATATAAAAAGGCCAAGTGGCTCTTGCTGAATTGAATTGCTGTTATGACCTTTGTTTCATATCTCTAACTTTAACTAAAATGAAGTGCGCATCTTTTTATTAAGACAGGTGTACATTCGCGCTCTCTCTCCCCTATAGGTAAAGTTTGATCCACCTCTTTCATCTCATCGAGACCATCCTCCGTGCGTCCCACTTCACTGTCATGGCCACCTCACCTCTACAACTCTGTCACAACTTGTATACGTGGTTGGACCTGACCCGTTTACAGTGAATTCATTTAACAAATAGGTCCAATCGGTTGGGTCTGGATGGATTCATTTATTAAACATGTTCAATTTTATAAATTTGTGACATGATCCATTTACTTATAAGTAGACCCGACTGGTATGCTGATCCTAATTGAGTCACATGGGTCTTATCCGGGTCCTACGCGGATCCTCCTAAATAGATTCTAAAATAGGTCCTAAACAGGTTACAATCCGATATTAGATAGGTCCAATAGATCTATGAAACCTCACCTGGACAAGATTGTTCAACCCAATCCACTTATTTTTAAATGGGTTCAAGTCTAGGTTTAAGTCTACTAATTGGGTTGAGTTCGGATCAATTAAACGGATCTGGAATTGACTAGAGAACCTTATGTGGTAGGTTGTCAGGGATTTTTTATTTTATTTTTTTTATGACCAAAACCGGTAAAAGTAATATCCCATGGTAAATTTTGCAGGGTGAAGTTCCAGCACACTGTTGCTCCCGGATAAAGCAGGGAGGGTCCAACAAGTGTTCTCTCTACGCAATCAAGGTTACCTGCTTCTGAGCTATGGCCTGACGGGTGGTCCAAAGACTTTTGGGTGATTAGAAAAAGATTAGTTGTTTTCTTCTTCACGATGGTTTGGATTGGGAACTTGGGGGCTGCATTTGGATGTTGGGTAGATTTTATTTTTGGATAGAATTAAAGATTGAAATAAATTTTAGTGGTGTTGGTATATAAGTGATGAGATGGTGAAAATGGATGTAATTGACGAGTTGATGTATCGTAAATTGTAAGTTTACATGATTTAAATATAAAAGAGAGAATTGTATTTTATTTATTTTATATCTGATATTAAGTTATTTTTTATTATTAATTTGTTAAATAGTGAAGTAAGTAAAAGATATATATAATAGGTAAATTCACATGTTATTTGTAGGAACTTAACATGACCTTTTAGCATTGTTCATTGGCTCTTATCCAAGAACCCAGGCGTAGAGTAATAATTCCATTTCAACATTCCATCGGGAGTAGCGTGTACCTTTTTAACGGTTAGTTTTGTATGGTTGAATTTTAAATGGGATCTTTTGAAATGTAAAATTGGTGCCGGGTGTCACTTGAGTTGCTGCTGCAGTATGTCTATTATCTATATCTACATCACCAAGGTTTTCACCTGCCAGGTGTCAACCCTCCACGCCACTCCCCCCCGCCCAACTCTCCCTCTCTCTCTCCCACAACCAGTCGGTCACATGCTGCAATTAATCCACATACATAACTTTTATGGTGACTATCTCATTTGCACGAATTAAATTAAAAAATAAGTATATATTTAGTGAAAAGTGGCTTTTGTGTTGCAGGGGGTGTATATATATATATAAAATTGATAAGGTTATAATAAACATGTTAGAATATTTTGTCAAAAGTTAAATACGATATACGATATACAGAAGAGTAAATGGGTATTTTCATTAGAGACTAGATATTTTATGGAATTTTTTTTGTGAACTTTTCTGTAGCAGGAGGTGTGTGTGTGTATATATATATATATATATATATATATATATATATATATATATATATATATATATATAATTGATAAGATTATAATAAACGTAGAAGGCTAGAATGTTACGCCAAAAGTTAGGTAAGATACATAATACAAACAAGATCAAACGGATACTTTTTCCAGAGATTAAATTTTTGGTGGAATATTTTTTTGTGGATATCCATAACACACGTTTACACATGGTGGATCTTTTGTTTATTAAAATTAAAGAAGTTGAAATACATTATTTCTCTATTTGTTTGTTAAAAGGATAATGATTACTCAATGAGAGTCGATCGTTCAAATTTTATTTGTCTGCGTCATGCATAGATTGATCTTAATAATTATTTTTTATTTAATCATAATTCTTAAATATAAATTTTGTATTATTATGTGAATTTTTTTGACAAGTAATTTTAATATATCTTAAAGATTGATTTAATTGCATTGTTTATTTATTTATTTATTAAAATATTTATAGGATAATTTACTCCATGTAAAGTATTGTATATTATACATTAATGACATTAAATATAAAGATATAAATAAGATAAAGTTTAGTTGAATTTATATAGATTTATTTTCAAATTTAATATATATATATATATATATATATATATATATATATATATATATATATATGCCCTACTCACTCCGCATGAAAGCCCACACTAGTTATATAAATAAAGGTGAAATCAAAACCCACCGTACGTCACTCCACACCCGACACCGCCCCCACCATCTCTCTTCCCTGCGCTCCCCCGATTCCCATCCGAATCCAACGCCATCTTCCCAACCTCGCCCTCTCTCTCTCTCCTCCACTACGTTTCTCTTTCTGCCTTTTTAACAAAAACAGGTTCCGGGATGTTGCCTTTATTTTTTTTTTAAATATATAAAAAAATAATAAAGAATAATTTTTATATCGATGTTACTCTCTTAATTATTATCATGATTCACTTTCTTATTTTAATCTCATAATTTTATTTTATCTATTATATTTCCTTTCATTTGTATTATTTCTTTCATTTTTATTTGAGACAATTTATTCTTTTTTTTATTTTCATTTATGTAGGATTTCTTTTATTGTCATGCTCCTCCCTCATATCAAAGATTAAATGATATGCAAAAATCTTACAATGGTCGGTTGTTGTAAAGTTTTTTTTCTTTAAATTGAAAATATCAAGTTATATAATTCACAAGAATTCATATATCTAAGAGTTTACTTATCTAGCACATATTGCAAAAAAATTGAAGAATTTCTGATACTGTCCATTCTCTCACAAGTGAAAGTAGGCATATATATTTTAGATTGTAATTTTACAACCATATATCTTACTATGTAGCTTAATTTTAGAAGAAATCAATTGTTCTGCTAGACAAATAATTCTTAATCTTCTAGATATAATTTATTACATCTTTTCAACAAGAATAGGCATAATATTTACATTTAAAAATGAAAATGTCAAAAGAAAAGTTATTTAGGTGTTCAATATACATTTTTTTGTCATTTTTATCCAAGATAATGTCATTTAAGAATATGTTTGATCATTCTTGTTATTTCTTTATAATTCATTTAATGTAACGAATGATCTCTCTCATTCTACCCATCACCTACACCTATGCACCATCAATCATTTACACTCCCATTTCCACTAATAATTTATATACTCCTTTACCCTCTTCCTTCCTATCAAATTCTTCTAACTTAAATTTTTAAGTAAGATAGCATAAAGAGTATCATCCAAAATAACTTTACTATAGTCAAATTTAAACTATACCAAGATAACCAATGCATAAACTACAAGTGATCATAAGTATAGAGATAAATAATTAAATAAATCTTCAAGTGAAATAGTGATGGCTTTACCAAATTAATAAATAAAAATATTGTTTCACTTTAAGTCATTCAAAAATTTTTTTAAACAACAACGTATAAATTTTGAAAAGAGATTTTTCTATAAAATAAAATACTTTTTTAGATATAAGTAACTATTTTCATGGAAATATGAAAATTCAAAAGGTATGCATTTATAATTTTATTAAAATATTAAATTATTTGAAATATCTTCTCCTATACTAATAAATTAATACCGATTATATTATATTTTAAAAATAAAAAAATTATGATACATCCTGTAACATTGGGTAGGTTGATTTATGTAATTTTTCTTTGACAAGTAATTTTAATATTTTCCCAAGATAAATTTAATTATGTTGCTTAATACATATGGCATCTCCTTTTCTTTCTTTTTTTTTTTTTCTCTTATCAGTGTTGCAGTGAAATGCGAGACCAAATACACAAGTTATATACTAAAGTGAGATTTTGGCTGCCACATGTTGGATCCCTCCATCGCCCCCCCCCCCCACCCACCCACTTGCTGATCTCTCTCTCTTCTCCTGTCTCTCTCACACAATTCTCACGCACCTTTCACCTTCGTTCCTCTCTCCGTCCGTCCATTTGTCAATCTATCTCCCTCGCTACCTCTCTCTCACGTGTTTAATTGCCTCTAAATTTAGTACGTGCCGGGTGGCTCATAATTTTGAGAAGAAAATTATTATTATCTAAAGAAAAAAAATGAATGGAGTACCACGCTTTTACAATTTTAATGATTACTCGGATAACTATAGTATTTGGATGTTGTGTGTCAGGAATTTGTTCTAAGGTAATTTTTAATCAGTATTAATTTTTTAAATTTCTCCCTCATATTTTATTATCCCATTACTTAAGATAGAAATTTAGTAGGTGTCGGTTCGCCCATAATTTTGAAAAGGTAGATATTACTGCTTAAAAAAATTGGATGAAATCATACTTTAGCGGTTGTTTGGATAGCCCTAGTATTTGGATGTTGAGTCACAATGAAAAATTTACTTCAAATCATGACTTAGGTAATCTTTTATTAGCATTATGTTTTTAAAAATTTCTTCTATACATATTATATATATCATTTATTATTATCCGAGTACTTAAGATAGATAAAATTTTAATTATTTAAATAAAAATAACTATATGGATGCTTTAATAAATTATATTATTTATCTATATTTTTTATTTTTTATATCCATGCGGGGGGCCTACTTACTAGTATAAACACTAAATGAAGGTGATAGCTGCACCAATTCGACACGTCACCTCCATTTTAAGGAAAAAAAACAAATCAAGGAATCATTTTTTCGTCTCCATGCAAGGAACCATCCGTCCCTCAAATTCAAAGTCATCTCTCTCTCTCTCTCTCTCTCTCTCTCCACCACGTTTTTTTTTTTTTTCTTTGAAGGTCAGGACGAGTGTATTACCTTCATTTCTTTTCTTCTTTGAAAAAAAGAGAAAATAAACATGCCCCATCTATTAGATCGTTACCTCCATTGCTTTTTTTTTTAAAGAACAACTTTATCGATTAGCCTTCTCAAATCTATATAAATACTTAAAGAAAGTGCGAGTTGCACCATTTTGACACGTCACCTCCATTTGAAAAAAGAAAAAAAAAAAGCAGATCAAGGAACCATTTTCGTCTCTCCATGCATCGAATCATCTCTCACTCAAATCCAACGTCATCTCTCCCTCCACCACGTTTCTTTTTTTTCTACGAAGGTTAGGACGAGTGTATTGCCTCCATTTCTTCATTTCTTCAAAGAAAAGAAAAGAAAATAAGCAGACTCCATCCATTGGATCGTTACCATCATTGCTTTTTTTTTAAAAGAATAACTTTATCCATCGGTTCTCTCAAAAGAAAAAATAACTTTTATTTATGGGATCAAAAAATTATTTTAAAATATTAAATGTTAATTTTTGAATTTTTATTGATTTCTTAATTATTCTCATAATCCATTATCCCATTCTCTTCCTATAATCCTATTTTACCTATTATATTTTTTCTTGTTTGTATTATCTCTCTCATTTTTATTTGAGACAATTTATCTTCTTTTCATTTTCATTCAGGTAGGATTTCTCTTATTATCATACTCCTCCCTCATCCTATCAAAGATTAAATGATATGTAAAAAAAACTTACAATAGTTGGCTATTGTAGGATTTTCTTTTCTTTAAATTAAAAATATTAAACTATATAATTCACAATGATTTATATCATTAAGAGTTAACTTATCTATCATATATTGTAAAAAAATTAAAGAACTCCTGATATTGTACATTCTCTTATAAGTGAAAACAAATACACATATTTCATATCATAATTTCACAACCATATATCTGTAGTTCAATTAAAAAAATAAAATTCACTAGATAAATAATTTTTAATTTTTCAAATAAAATTTATTAGGTCTTCTCAATAAGAATATCTATCATTTTTTTCCAATTCAACCCCATCTCTTTTATATTTTTTATTTTTTTACCTCTGAAGGTGCGGACATGCCGCTAGTTTGACTGGTAGGAGGGAGAGGACACAAGGAAAGAGTTGGCTTATGTTTGGAGGGGAGGGATATGGGAGATGTTGAGGCAAATTGGAACATTTTGCCCCTTATGCTCTCAAGGGATTATCGTCTACGTTACCCATAAAATCATTTTGTAATCACACAAACATCCCTTTACCATGTGTGTAGATATTTCTAGAAGTTGCTCCATGTTAGAGCGTGTACCATGGACCAAAGAATCAGCCATTTTCTTGCTTAAATCCCCTGTAATATTCGCCTCTCTACAGTTCTTGGGAATAATGGAGTTAGGCTTTATCCAGTGTTAAAAACAAATAACCTTATTTTGTATCCAATTTCTTTAATTTTCATGGACTACTTGGTGAAAAGAGACACACGCTTGAAAGGCAAGATAACTTCTAAAGGTAGCATTTGCATGATTACAGATGATTCAGATACGTGGAGATGCAAATTGATGTAAGTATGGGGACCGTAACAGTGTTGGGTAGATGGGATTTGGCTGTCAGCCTATTTTGAAACTAACTAACGTCACAATCGATCAGGCACATCATTCGTGTCATCACCGTATCGTCCAAATAGGTCGGCAGAGCAATCAGAAGCACGATTGGATGAATTAATCCACCATTGTTTCTTGAACCTGTACACTTCCCCGTATTTGCCTTGACCTTTAGAGCAAAACCTTTGCATGTCTTTATCAGTGAGAGCACTTCTCGTCTTCTGGCGAAGGGTCAAAAAGAAGGAATAGGTCATATGGCCCTATAACCTTAATTTTCCACAGGGAATTCAACGCACAGAGGTATTTATCAGAGGGTCCCGTTGGTACCGACGTAACATATATTATCTTAACACCATCGTTGTTCCCGTGAGGTTTATTTTCCTATACGACCGAGGAGGATCTGTACCGTGCTATATCTATGGGACCAAAGATGGGTTCTAGAGAAGTACCCCACATGATCGGAAAGGTTGTCGAAAGGATGAGACTACTGGACGTGGTTTTGAAAACATTCTTTTGATGAAAAAATATTTCTAACTTACGACTAGAAATGTCGATAATACATTTTATACAAAAATATCTTTTTATTGAATTTATACTTAAATTCCTTGTAAGATGATATCAAGAATTATTCTTATTTTTTCTTTTCTTTTTTCGGATCGTGGTTTGTTTTTGACGGGAGTACAAGTAAAAGTTTATGTTCTCTTTGAAATTTGGATATCATCCGTAATATCCGACTATATTTTATCACCGGTAACATTTGATTTAAAATTAAATACCAACAATGATATTTAATTCAAACTTAAGTATCACAGATGTAATTTAACTTAGAATTAAAGTATCACCGGTAAAATTTAATTCATAGTTAAATATCGCAAGTACAGAATATTCCTGGTACAATTTCATTTGAAAGAGAAAGGAACATGAACTCTTACGTGAATTAGCGTGTCAACGTACATTTACATTTACTCCTTTTTTTACCCCACCTGAATATTGTAGTATTCCATCTGATTTGAGTGACCAAAATAGAAAACAAAAATTCTTTATTAGTTCCAACAAAAAAAGAAAATTTCTAAAGATCACTTCTACAGTGTATAATTTTATATTTGCCCTGCGCATTTTTCTCTTTCATCTCCAGAAAGGAAAATCAATCAAATGCCTCCCAAATTATATCTTATTTATTTTCATCACTTTGAATCCCGCTTTATGATGACTAATAGGTTATCATTTGCACCTCCAACGAAAGATGTGACATCAATCGTCGGAGAATGCATGACGGTACGAAGTCTTGGCGATGCGTATGCTACGGCCCTTTCCTGGTATTTACAGCTTAATATCTCACTGTATGATGAGAATGGCATTCGAGTTTCTCCATTTGACCATCATGGTAATGAAATTCCCAGAAATAACACAAGTATGTTTCACGTCTTAATAAATACCGTTGTAAGTGTCTCATTACGACACATATATAAACAGCATTACGGCTTATGTTCAGGGCCATCTAAGGTACGGTGATCTAGATATGAGGGTAATGCCAGCATAAAACAATTAGACGACTGTATAAAACAAACGTAGATTTACATATTTCCACCTTCCTGTGACGAGACAAAGTAGGTTTGGATTTCCAGAAGCGAAGCAGTATCACATCCTCGAGGCTAAGCAGAAGCAGCATCTGAAGAACATTTTGCCTCCACAGCTAGAGTTTTGATCGTTCCTGGGCAAGGGTCACCACCAAAGGTTTTCGCCGAAACTGCAATATGGCAACCATTCTTACCCACGCATGCCTGGAAAAGTTAAAAAAAAAGGAATAAAAACAAGAGGGAGACACCATCAAGCAAAGGCAAGAACGATCGAGGACAGAAAAGGAAAGAGAATGTCAAATACCTCTGACACTACTTGTAAGGAATTGGATGAATGGCAAGTACCAGTGGAAAACTGTCGGCAACTTCCATGTGGATTTCCAAAGCTTGAGAATGTCACTGCTGAGATTACCTGTCCGGCATCACAATGGAGTTGTACTTCTGGTGCAACATCACTGATCGAGATCCTCCCGTCGAGGAAGTCAGGGTGCGACCAGATCCTTGGTGGCGGTGCATGGTTTTCAGAGATGTTGACGCAGATTGTATGAGTTGAGTGCAACTTCAGTGAGATCTTGAATGGGTCACCTCCCTCTTCCTCGAAGATTACAAGAAGATTGTTGGATGCCTGGAGCCAAGATCTTGGGACATGGTACCTAGACAGTCATTTCTTAAAGTAAGTCCATCTTTGAAAAACCGGACATAGTGTCCAAAAGGAACCGTGGATTGTAGTTGTAAGATAGCATGTACACATAATCTCTACAGTGATTAACAGTACACTGCCGGTTTGGGCAAATTATCGTAAAGGTAAGGTCCCACTCTATCTATAGTTCAACATATAGAGGATGGATACTCCTCTCACGATCATTGGAGTCTCGCCACACCCTATCAAAAAAAATTTATAACCACGGACAGTTCCCACCGTCACCTCGTCAATAGAAGGCCATTTAGCCCTATCAAAAAAAATTTATAACCACGGACAGTTCCCACTGTGACCTCGTCAATGGAAGGCCATTTAGCTGATATTGCATGTGAAATGGTATATCCATAACAATGCATAAAAATGAAAATTAATAACCATGCAGCCGTAGCAAATAGTTCTCCGAGGAGTAATACCTGATTTCACAAAAAAAAAAAAAAAAAAAAAAAAAAAAACTGCAAGAGGTACATATATATTGGAAAACTTATATGGTTATCACTCTTTTTGAGTAGTTATCGTTAGTATATAATGTTTCTTATATTTTTATGCTTTGCTTGTACAGGCTCATGGGTGTTTACCTCATGAGAGGAAGTTATGTGCTTTCGACTTTTTGGTCTTTCTCTATATAAGAGAGTTTATGATTTTTTATAATGATTTGAATCATTTCATCCAACTTGGTATCAGAGCAACAGTTTTAGACTGAGGCTCTAGGTATCTCACCCTCAAGGCCTCCAAAAACCAACCACCCTAACCCTAGCAACACCCTTAGGAGGCACCATCGGTGTCGCCACATCTTCTCGACGTCGCTACCTCCTCCCAGTGCCGCCATAGTCACCGGTAGAGCGAGGAGGTGGCAGCGGGGCTTCTTCAGTGCTGCTGCATCGCTTGGGGCGGTGCTGCAGCAGACAATCCTCGTTGTTGTGGCGTTAATCCTTGCCATAGCAGCATCGTTCCTAGCTTGAGGTAGCGTTGCTCGCCGGTAGGGGCTCTGTGGCGCTGATCCTCGCTGCCTGGTCTCTCTTTCTCCTACACTTTACCGTAGGGAGGTCCTTTTGGTGTTGTTGAGTCGCCTAAGGCGGCCCTAGCCCTTCTCCGCCGCCACAGTCCCTGTTGATTGCCACCACAGGGAGCCAACACTGCCTCTGAAGGCTTCTATGGTGTTGCTACTCGCTAGAGCGCTAGTGCAGTAGCCTCCTGGAATTACTACTGGGGTTGTGGCACTCTTGATCATCGTCTTCGACCAGTCAGAGCTAAATGTTGCACAAAGGTGACATTATATATTCCAATTGATAGATATTCATGGTGAAAATTCCAATAAACAATCAGAAGTAGCTTGCAAAAGTGAAGAGATCTATGGACTAATTTTTATAGTGTGTATTTCCCTTATTGGATGACTTTTGGGGTGTGTATTCCCCTGTGGTATTGTGTACGGACTACAGGGTGTGTATTCCCCGAACATTGATGTTTGATACAGGAATTTAGATCTATGTTCTTGGTTCTCTGGGTGTGGTCTGCTTGACATCAATGGCAGAATATGAGTCTGGTGCACCAGGAGCGGTACAGGAGCCACCATGGAGTAGAGTGGCTGATCGACTCTGGGATATCACAACATCTATGCGGTGATCAGACCTACTTCCGGTCGGTACAGTCTGTTCCTCTAGGAAGGACGGTACAGGTAGCTGATGGCAGATACACCCCAGTTAGGGGTAAGGGGGAGGTGTCTGTGACCCCCAGTTTGCAGCTGTCTGGCGTGTTGCACGTGTCGGAATTCCCGTTAAGTCTGTTGTTCGTGAGCAAAATCACGAAGGATCTCAACTGCAGAGTGATCTTCGATGATGTCAGATGTGTTGTTCAGGACAAACTCACTGGGAGGACTGTTGCCATAATTACAGAGGAGAATGGTGTTTACCGTCTGGGACAGGAGCCATTTGCAGGAGTTACTCGATATGGTAGCGGGAATATTCTACAGTGGCATGTTCGTCTTGGCCACTTATCTCTAGATTGCCTCAGGAGGGTGATACCACATATTTCCCCAGCTGCTACCATACAATGCGATGCTTTTTGATTGGGTAAGCACCATCGATCCTTTTTTCCAGCTACCACCTCTCCTGGATCCTCAACATTATTTTAATTGCTCCATATGGATGTATGGGGATTGAACAGAGTCCCAGACCGGATGGGACATCGGTATTATTTGGTTGTTGTAGATGATTTCTCTAAAGCCATGTGGGTGTTCTTGTTGAAAAGCAAGGCAGAGGTTGGAGGATGCATAGAGACTCTTCTTTTGGAGATCAACACACAATATTCAGCCACAGTGAAGATAGTGTGTACTGATAATGCTCTTGAGTTCTGTACTACCAGACTTAAGGAGTTCTATAGGACCCGTGGGATTGTTCATCAGACCACTTGTTCTCACACTTCACAGTAGAACGAGGTTGCAGAGTGGAAGCACAGACACTTGTTGGATGTTACTCGTACACTATTAATTCATCACAATGTGCCGCAGAGATATTAGGGGTTGCAGTTTTGACAACAACTTATCTCATCAACAGGATGCCCAGCTCAGTTCTTCACAAGCAGATATCAGTTCTTTGTTTGCATCTAGATGATGAGTTATTTCATGTGCCTCTCAGGACCTTTGGATATGTTGCATTCGTCCATATGCCGTCACTTGGTTGTGACAACCTGACTCCTCGCGCTATCAAGTGCATATTTGTGGGATACTCTAGGATACAGAAGGGGTACCATTGCTATGATCCTCAACAAAACAGACATTATGTTAGTGCTGATGTGACTTTCCATGTTGCCTTTCTTCTCCTGCCTATTCCTTGTACAGAGACTCGGGTGTCTACTTTTCAGTCCAGACCTCTAGTTAATAGATAGATGAGCTCTTCATCCCTAGATGACTTTGAGAGATTGCATAGGCCATTACATATCTATCACAGGCATCACACTACTTTTCAAAGGCCTTATCCCTCACCAGCAGCTGATGGTTCACATGTAGTTGAGAAGGTACCTGATGCCAGTGACAGGTTGGTTAGAACTAACTCCCCAGACAGTGCAGATCACCACAGTAGCGAGGCTCCTTTTGCAGCGACTCAGTCGGATGTACTAAATGATTAAGATATCCTTATTGCCATTAGGAGGGCACCACACACCTGTGAGTCTAGATACTGGGTCGCAGGTAGTCTGGCTACCGATGGTCTTGCTCTTCAGTTTAGTAGCTTCTGTCAGGCACTTACAACGTCACACATTCCGTCTACCTACTAGCAGGCCATGCTTGATCCAAAGTGACGTCAAGCCATGGAGGATGAGATTGTAGCACTTTGGAGTAGACTGACTTGGGATTTCATCTGACTTCTTACTGGCGCATGACTGGTTAGCTCCTGATGGGTCTTTGCTTTGAAATACAACCGTGATGGATCTATTTCGAGGTATAAGGCCAGGATAGTAGCAAAGGGGTTCACTCAGACATATGGGATAGACTTCTTTGATACTTTCTCTCCTGTTGTGTGGCTTGCCACTATCCGGATACTTATTTCTGTTGTTGCTCACAGAGACTGGACATTATACCAGCCGGATGTGAAGAATGCATTTCTCTACGACAATCTTCAGGAGGAGGTTTACATGCAGCAACCCCCGGGTTTCGAGGTTTAGAGGGAGTGTGTGTGCAGATTGAGGAAAGCGATCTATGGATTGAAGCAGAGTTCAAGGGCCCGGTTCCAGAAGTTATCAGAGGTGCTCCACCAAATTGGTCTAAGGCGATCCACTTCAGATCACTCCTTATTTACTAGGAAGATTGATAGGGGGACTATGACGCTGCTAGTATATGTGGATGATTTTATCATCACTGGGGAAGACACAGATAGGATAGATGAAGTCAAAAGACACTTATTAGAGAAGTTTGTTATTAGGGATTTGGGACAGTTGAGGTATTTCTTAGGTATTAAAGTTGCATGTGGCAGGGATGGAGTGGTACTTTCTCAGAGGAAGTATGCTCTTGATCTTCTTTAGGAGATCGACATGTTAGCAGCAAAAGCTGCAAATATTCCCATGGATCACAAGGTCCATTTATATGATGAGAGATCTGAGATGGTTGACAGTAGAGCCTATAGCCAGCTAGTGGGTAAGCTCCTTTACCTCACCATCATTCGTCCAGACTTACCTTTATTTGTTGGTAGGCTTAGCCAGTTTATGGATATGCCAGCTAGGCAGTACTGGGAGGCTGCAATGCAAGTGTTTAGGTACATGAAGAAAGCACCAGGACGAGGATTATTGTTCAGCAAGGGAATGCCCATGGGGATTGTAGCATACTCTGATGCTGATTATGTTAACTGTGCTGGGGACAGAAAATCTATCACAGGATTTTGCACCTTTGTTGTAGGCAATCTAGTTACACGGAGGAACAAGAAGTAAGTAGTTGTATCTAGATCCAGTGTCGAGTTAGAGTACAAGGTCATGGCTCAGATAGCTGCTGAGATGGTCTGGGTCAAGTCACTTCTGTTAGATCTTCATGTTCCTCTGGATAGATCTATAGATATGCGATGTGACAATAGAGCAGCGACTTACATGGCCAATAACCCTATGTTTCACAAGAGGACAAAACATGTTGAGATTGACTGCCACTACACTTGAGATCTCATTCAGCGTGGGACGTTACATAGTACGAGTGTCACTTTTGAAGAGCAGGCTGCAAATGTCTTCACAAAGCCCCTGGCGAGATCTACCTTTAAGGCGTGTTGTTCCAAGCTGAGCATGATAGATATTCATGCTCCAGCTTGAGAGGGAGTGTTAACATATAATGTTTCTTATATTTTTATGCTTTTCTTGTATAGGCTTATGGGTGTTTAGCTTTTAAGGGACAGTTCTGTACTTTCAACCCTTTGGTCTCTCTATATATAAGAGAACATAGGATTTTCTATAATGATTTGAATCATTTCATCCAACTGTTCTCACCATGTACTTACACATCATGTATTGAAGATAACTGAAAGAATCAAAAAGTGGAGGTTGATATTTGAGCACAAGAGACATTGAATACAAAATGAGATTGTCAGAAAGAGTTGGCATGGCTCAATCAGAAGACCGTGGAAGATACATAACTTATTTGTAGGGGTATTTGGAAAGATGATCATATGGGATGAGGAGGCTTGTTTTTGTTTTAGTTGGTAAAGTAGGCAGCATTCTGTTGAACGACAGTAAAAGTTCAGTGGTATATAATTAATCAAAGGTCAACAGAGTTCTCAAACATACTCAAAACAAAATTCCATACCATCTTTGAGTAAGTTGTCCACAATTACTACGGCATTTCCCTTCACTATAGGTGCCACGATAATCACAAAATTTGGGGCACCCATTTTTGGGGGCCATGAGAGACCAATATCTTCCAATTCCATGTCCATTTACCCAAACTTGCCCCTTTCTCATGCTTCCCATGTCAATTGCAACCGGATCACCACCTGTGGGAGCATCAAAAAAAGCCTGCTGGCAAATAACTATACAAATAGAAGTAATGTCATTGCATGTGCAAAACTTGAATGCAGTGCATTTCAGAGTTAAATAACCGAAAGAAGGACAAGTCCTTGTCTGATAATCTCATTGGACAACTGCAAAGAACTGAAAAATATGTAGCAACACTAGATAGTAGAAGAGTAAAACCTCACCAGACCACGTTGCCCCCCTATCTCCTCACCTTTTCCTTTGTCTTGTAAGGAACATGCAATTCACCACCCTTCTCCCTTCTAAAATCCAATTATCACCTAACCGTTCAAGAATGAGAAGCTCCAATCAAGAAGAGTCAAGGAAGAGTCATGGCCTTGATCCCATTGACTGATTGAAGGGACATGACTTGAAATCTTCCAGATATGTAAACATGTAGGATCATGGCAAAGGACAGGAGCAAGTGCAGGTTCAAACAGATAGGGAAAACCTACTCCCTCCTCACCCAGGACAACACACTGTTCGTTGTATATGACCCCATGGCTTCCATTCCCTTGCTAATTGCCATGCACCATTGTTGATCCAAAAGGGCCCGTGCCTTCACTGCTAAGAATTGTGTTTTGACCTCATCAATGCCATTTACAACCATGAGACTTTCCAGACCTACCAGGCCAACATAGACATGGCACATTTTGAAATGTTATATGGACACAAGTGTGCCTTCCCACTGTTGGGTGGAAGTAGGAGAAGGACCACTGTGGGGACCCAATATGAAAAGACAATGACGGTCATAGTGGAAGTCCGAAGTAAGCTGAAAGCTGCCCAAGATAGACAAAAGAGTTACAGTGACAATTGGAGAATTTAGCTCTCATTCCAGGATGGAGGCATGTGCTTGTGAAAGTATCACCAATGAAAAGTCAAGTCCGGAGTACAAGGTTAACTTAAACCCCACTACATTAGACCCTTTGAGATACTACAATGAATGGGACCAGTAGCTTACCAACTTACCCCAACACCTTGATTAATGGCAATCCATGATGTATTTCACATTTCCAACTTGAGTATATCCCAGAAGAAAGTCAATTGATGAGGTTGTCACTTGATGATGCCATTGTAGGGGGAACTTCCATTGGCTCTACATATTTTATGCCTTATAAGCAGTGTCCTCTTCTTTTCATTCATTTAAATTAGCTACTGCCAATTATATTACTTCAAGAACTTTGCTAAACCCAACTTGAGTTAAAGTCAACTCGTGTGTGGTTCAGTAGCATTTTTTGTTTCTTTTTTTGAGAGGGAGGTTCAATAGCATTATTAATCTAGAAGAGGGGTGTTTATGATTAAGTTTGCGGTGACATTTATGCAAACAAATATTTGTAGTAACCAGTGCTGTCAAGGCGCTTGCCTAGGTGGCAGGTTGAGGCGAGGCAACGCCCTAGCACCTCGACAAGGCTCATCTCACCTGATTTGCCTGAGGTGTTGCCTAGGCGAGCGCTTGGGCCAAGGTGCTACGCACCTTGGGTGAGCACCTAAATCAAGTTTGCTAATTTTTTATTTTTTAAAATACTTTTAAAGGGTTTTGATTTCTTTTCACCTAATTATCAAATACTCTTTCTTAGTTAAACACACACACATGCGTATGTATAAGCACATATGCATAGATATATACATATACATGTGCTTATACACACACACAAACACACAATACAAATATTCACATATTTTGTATGTTTGTGTATGTATGTATGTACATGTTAACTTATACATACAAATATATATGTACATATACATACATCTGCATTAGTATATAAATATAAAAGCATATAAATATAATGTGTACATTTACATATGTATATGTAAATGTACGAAACTATATGCACGCACCTATGATATGTATCAATGTGCATAAGTATGTGCATTGTGCCTATATGTTTAATCATTTATATTATATATATGCAATCATGACAAACCATATTTTGGTTACTCTGTGTGTGTGTGTGTGTATTAGTGCTTCATTTTTATCAAGTGAACGCCTAGTGCTTCAGACGTTTTGGACCCCCTTCGCCTTTTAGTGCCTCTTGCCTTTGACAGCCTTAATAGTAATGTGTCATATCAATAGTTTTCAATGCCATTTATGTAACAACCCCTCAACGTATTTGAGAAACAATGTGTAATTTTTACCAAAATGAGAGATTGTTTAGACTTTAGATTCGGCTGGAGGTATTGAAGGTGATAAGGCCATTCAAGCAAAGATACTCAGTTTCTCCCGTTAATAGAGAACACCATCAAACTGCCACCCCCAACCAGAATCCACACCTCAAAATCTTGCCATGGCTGTGACAGTGAGAGAAACACCCACGTTAGACTTTACCAAGTAATGCTAAACTTTGCAAGCCCCACGTACGCGACCTAGAAAAGTTCCAAAGATATAAACATTCTTAGCTTATAATATACTTATGTTAACATTTACAATCGGACTGATACCTTCTCTGGTAAATCTACAGCAATTGCAGAATCTCTATAAGTTCACATGGCACTATTCTGACAAAACGGGATTGATCATCGTGGAAATCACAACATAGAGAAAAAAACAAAAAGTATCACAAAAAGGTGAAAAGTGGAAGGCGTAAAGAAGGGACTTATAGGGTGGCTATGGAAACAAAAGGTAAGGTAAATGTGATCCATGTGGAATTGCATTTTGGATCCTGTTCAAGTTTCAATCACATAGCAATAACAAAGGAGAATACTATCCAGTGACTGCTAAACAAGTTTCTGAGAGTTGCCTTTTCTGCCTCCATCTAACATCAAAACCTGGCACTTTCCAAACTTAAAGGGCAGGAAACGGGCTCATTCCCTTTTTCGATCTGTTGGAAGTATTGTAGAATATAGCTTCATTCTTATCCTTTCTTTAGGGAAAGTGATATCTATCATGCATGGCACCCCATAACCCTCTCTGTTCCTGGAGGGTTTGATGATGGGAGGAGAAAGATGATTGTGGGTTGGGTTTATGTCCCATGGTTGACCTACATAGAGAGATTTTATAGACTTGGTTTATGAAGGTTTTTTTTTATGTTGATCATCTACATCGAGGAAACAAAGAAAGAACCAAAGAAAGTTAATATCATCATAAAATCCGCTACCCCAGGCAGACATTAGAGCTCTCTCAGAGTCACTGATTTGATCCTCTAGGAAACAATCCACTCAACCATGCTTCACGGTCCTCTTTACTAGAAGATGCTTCAATGACCATGGGATTCATCACAACCCCTTGCAATTCAGGGCCACCACGTCATTCCTTTGGAAAATAATAGCCAGCAAGCCTTAGTGTAGGGCTCATACTCCTCTTGTAACTCTATAATTATTTAGTTCAAATGTTCATTCCACTTGACAAACGGCAAGTGTCTGCTGACAACTGTCACCAACTTCACCTTGATGTCAATTTTCATATTTAAGGATTTGTCTTGCATGCTATTCCAGGTTCAACCCTCCTAATCACCTACTTCACTTTTCTTGCATCTTTTGTGTCTCTTCACCTTTATTGATGAAATTCATCCACACTTTATTTACAAGGTAACTTGTCTTAGTTTATTTCGAAACTCTCAATACAAGTTGGAGTCTGATTCGTAGTCTAGTACACACTAGTATGCATTGCATATTCTCATATCAACAATGGTAGGTGGTCCATTTCAAAAAGGCAATTGTAAGTGGCCTATTGGAAAAGGAAGAATAAGTTTTTGATCCATGCTCTTGAACATTAGAGGAATTGCTGAGGCCATTCTCACATAAAGTATCACAAAGAAAATAGTCAAGGGAAACAAATGATCTTATTCTCGAAAGAAATCTTACACCTCTTTATACACATAGAGGTTGGGAAAATTACATCATAGAACCAATAGGAAATAAATAAATAACAAATAACCCATACAAAAATATAAATGATGTGGAGAGGTGCCATAACAAAAATCTTATGAAAATAATGCAAATTAAGCATACTTATATTTCCAGGAAAAGATATTTAGCTATTCTACCTTATACCACGTAAATCCAGATGGTAAAGAGTCGGGTACCAAATCACTCCACTCTGCAGCTTCGTGGCCTTGAAGAGAATATATCTGTTTATGTTCACCCTCCAGTCCTATCTACAAGTAGAAAATATGCACTTGATTTGAATATCAGTTTGGCACGTATGATGCTGGATAACTAAAAGGGCACACAAGAATTGTAAATGATAACCATTGCAGTAACCTCTCACAGAATGTATCAGACCACTGAGGTTCAGCATACCTATGCGCTATTTTCTTCAGAAAATGTGATAACAGAATTTAGAATCAATGAAATTATATAGAAGAAGGAAAAGTGGAAACCTTTATGTTTTTTCAAATGGCAAATGACAAATATGATTCCAAACAGGGGTAACTAAAATGATACACAAGAATTGGAAAAATAACCATTGTAGCAACCTTTTGTTGATATTACACTATTGAGTGCAGCATGTCTATCTGCAATTTTCTTGACAAAATGAGTTAACGGAACTTACAATCAATGAAATCATATAGAAGAAAGAACAGTGACATCCGTTATCATAAATTTTCATTGACAACTGTGAAACGAAATGAAGTATTTTATTTCACTATGAAACCATAGTCTCTATTTATAGAGGAGAGGCCAAGGGAAAATCAGAAAACAAGCCTCTCAACAATATGAAATAGACAATACAAGCCATAGAAAAATTTAGCTCTTGAAATCTCGAGTCATTTATGTTTATGCTGTTATTTCCTAAGTTGTAGTATTTTCTATTTCTTTAAAGATAACTTATGTAACTTTCCCCCTTTATATATTTAAAGGTAGAGTTATGGTGTAACATTTAGACTCATTTGTTTTATCTTGGTATTAGAGCAGTGGTCATAGTCTGGTGTCTGTACCCTTCTTGATTTTCATATCCCCTTTCTCTCCATCGAAAAAAAACCCTAGTGGATCTTGAGGAGGCAACGCCACAGCCACAGCGATGGATCGATCTCTCCGAGAACCCCTCACCACAAGCCAGCGCCAACCTTTGAGAAGGCAACACCGCCCTTGTGCAGCGTCGTCGGTGCACTAGCAACACTGCCACAAGGCAGTGTTACCCTTGGCTAGTCCCTACGTCGCCTTGCATGGCCGCTGAACAGCCCATCGTTGCCTTTAGAGCCGTTGGAATAGCCCAACGAGACTCCCTTTTGCGGTGCAGCGCTACCTTTCTCTGGTGGTTGGGCAATCGACGACAGCCTAACGCCTCCTGCAACATCGTGTGGTGCTGCTCTTCTTCTAGCAGCGTCAATCGGTGTTGCTAAGGCTGGTTATGGATCATATCTTGATCCTAAATCAGTCTTGATGGTCTGATTTTTATCTTTTATTTGCAACAAGATTGTCTGTGGTCTAGTTGAAGCACGATGGCATCAGAGAATTCATCCAAGATGACATCAAAGCAAGTCCTGGAGATGGGGAGGTACAAGAGTCCCTACTTTGATCCCATGGTGAAGCTGGATGAGACCAATTATGCCTGATGATCATAGATCTTTCAGATGGTAGTAAAAGATCACAACAAGGAGTATATTTTACTTCAACCAGAACCATAAGACAAGACTGGCAAGAATGCACCATGGAAGGACAATGCCATGGTTCGTGCTTGGATCGTAAACAACGTTATGCCGAGGTTTGGAGATGAGATTATGTACTCCAGGAATAACGAAGGAGATGTAGGATAGTCTTCAAGATATTTATTCTTACGAGAAGAACTCTAGCAGAGTCTTCTAGATATATAGCGAGCTCAGCTTCGCTAGGAAGGTCGTATGTTGTCACAGTACTACTTGACCTTGAAGGATCTATTGGAGAAGTATAATGCGTGCAAACTTGTGTGCATGTGCACTACTTAGAGATCCTACCGTCGTGAGGCTACCGTACTCCAGTTCTTGGTAGGCCTTAGACCGGACTACATTGCTGTGCGCTCATAGGTACTCACTCTTTCGAAGCTTCTTACCCTAGAGGAGGCCCTGTTACTCTCACTCCTATAGAGCCTGTAGGATAGACCATAACCCTTGCTACCACTCGGGGTTGTGGTCGTGGTACCCCTGTTGTATGGGGTAGAGGTTGTGATCATGGATCTACTGGGCGAGGGCGCCTAACTTGCATATATTGTGGCAAGTTTGGACATATTAAGAGTACATGTTGGACCAAGAATGGTCATCCTCCCAAGGCCAATCAGGTAGTTATTACTATGGAGCAAGCGACTGACACGGTGCATGTGCCTATGGTGGACTATGATGACTTGCTGCAGCGTCTTACATAGTTGACCCTGGAGACATCATTCGATTTAGAGTCCACTGCATTCGATTCTTCGTTAGGTGTAGAGTTTGCTTTCACCACTACTGTTGATGATTAGTGTGATACAGGTTGGCTGGTTGACTTTGGGGCCTTCGACATCTCTGTCCAGATAGACAATGTTTTCATTATATCCGATCCATTTCACTAGGGTGGATAGTATAGGTTGCAGATGGGAGGCATTCTCAGATTGCAGGACAGGGGGAGGTTTCAGTTATCCCTACTACAAGATTGATGGATGTTCTTGTGCTTGATTTCTCTATTAATTTGTTGTTAGTTAGCAGATTACTAAGGAGCTGAATTGTCGTGAGATATTAACGTAACTACTTGTACTTTTCAGGATATCTCGATGGGAAGGACGATTAGTGGTGGCCATGAGGAAGGGAGTTGAGATTGCGCACTAGAGAGGGGGGTGAATAGCGCCGTATAAAATAGAATGATAATTAAATCAAATATTAGAGCAATCACACAAGCATTCATCACAATGAGAGCTTTTTTTAGATGGATTTCCCGATCTAATGAGTAGATCAAATCCATTATACATATCACTTTAAACCGAGGGTGGCACAACCTCGATTACAATGACACTACTTTAGATAAAGGGTAGTGATCTTAAACTCCTCTTCTTCACAAAGAGTATTTTGTCTTATGAGGAGATGGAAATTCGCAAGGCGAATATACACCAACAATTACAACAACAGACATATAGAGCCACAAATATAAATTAACACTAAGCTCCTATAGGTGTAAAAGGACTTGATGTGGAAGTAGATGGGCGTGAAAGTGCAACGTTTTGGTGCTCTCGAATGTGGCGTGCAGAACTTGGAGAGCAAGGACTAATTTCTTCTTCTTAGACTCTCAACGAGTAGAATGGTGGAAAGAATTGTTTTTAAGGTATTTCTTACAAAAGAGAGACTTTAGTCTATTTATAGATGTGTTAGGAAGGCTTTAGAATGCTTAAGAGAGGCCTTCTAGTAGTTGAGAACAAATCCAAGGAGATTTGGTCGAAATTCAATGTGCGTGCAGAATAATCGATATCTGACAACATAGTAGACATCTAATGGAAAGATTAGACGTTTAGGCCATAAGGGTGGATTTTCCTGGAATGTTTTGTTCCTAAGCCTAAGACGTTTGGATACTATATCAGACGTTTAATCCTGAAAGAAGGGTCCTTTGAAAATCTCTGGACTTGGTTTTGTCAAGGTAGAAGTCATCTGGTATTTTGGCCAAACATCCTATGCACAAGTTGGCACTGAAAATCAAATCTCTCGTAAAGCGCAAAGATAGGATTTGGTTTGATAAGAAAAGATGTAGAAATTCAAACTCAAACGTCTTGGATCAACATTGGACGTCTGATAAGGTGTTATTTAGGTGGTTCAAGAGGGTAAATATTAGGCGGTCAGAGAATTATTGGACGTCTGATTTAGGCTAGACGACTCATTTAGGTGGATTAATCATTTGGGTGGTCTTGAGTCTAATTTAGGCAGTTGAACATCTGACAAGTCTATCATACGTTTGATAAGGCCTTTTATTCTATTTTTGGCTTTCTAAAATTTGCCTAAGTGTCCTAAGTGTTGGATTTGGTTCCCTATGTGTCTTAATGGCCAACTAAGGTATTTAACCTTATTTTATGGCTTTTTAACAATATTTTAAGAAATAAAATAACAACAAACAAATACAATGATTATAACAAAAAATTCTAAGTCATTCTTCTTTCTCTTCAAACTTTAGCTCCAATCTTTGAATCCAAAGCTTTTCTCTTCAATGCCTTCATTCAATGCTCTTTGATGCTTCCTTTTCCATCATCAAGCTGCTTTATCTCCATGGGTCAAGAGCTTGATGTCCTTCCACTACCTTCTAATTAATTGCATTGACCTGAGAACCAAATACAAAGTGTTTTGTTATCATCAAAATTGAAAACACAGGTGCATTTGCATCAACCGGGGTGTCTATCACCTGTTTCAATCTCCCTTTTCTACTGCTTGCCATGAGAGTCACTTTCTCTGTTGGGTCCTTGTTGCAGTGGCATTTTTGTCTTGGCTACCTTTCACTAGACATGCTTTGTCGTGTCATTCCTTATATTTCTTCATCTACTATTATCACCTTAATACCTGTCAATTGGGAAAGCATCACCGGAGTTCATATCCTACTAGTCAAAGCCCACTGTCCACTGAGTTATTTCATCTTGTTCATGTTGACATATGGGGGCCTAGTTGTATTCCTGGTCGACTAAGTCATCGTTATTATTAAGTTATTGTGGATGATTTTTCACATCTATCTTGATTATTTCAAGTTAAAGAATAAGTCTGATGTGGGTGGTGTGTCTGAACATTTTATTTTAGAAATAAAAAATTAGTTTGGCATTTGTCTTAAGAATGTTCATTTTTGCAACGCTCTTGAGTTTTCTACTAAGAGCATGTTTATTTTTATAAATCTCATGAGATTATCCATTATATTACTTGTCTTCATACCTCCCAACAGAATGGGGTCATGGAGAGGAAGCACAGAGATATTCTTACTGTCGCACGCACGTTACTTATGCAACAGTGTCTCTTCTCTCTATTGAGGTGATGTTGTTCTTACGATGTGCTACTTGATCAATAGGATGCCCTCTTCTGCTATACATGAACAGATTCCCCTGTAACTTCTCTATCTTGAGGGTAATTTGTTCCATGTTCCTCCTTAAGTGTTTGGTTGTGTTGTTTTTCTCTACATTACCACTCCAGGTCAGGATAAGCTTGCTCCCAGGGATACCAAATGTGTCTTTCTGGGATATTCTCGTACTTAGAAGGGGTATTGCTGTTGTGATCCCCTTACTCATAGACATTATGTAAGTATGGATGCCACTTTCCGTGAGTCTATTCCCTACTTCTCCACTGTAGGGTGGAGTCTCTCTTCTGAGGTTGTCGCAGTGCCTATGCTCGTTGCTCCTTTGCCCCTAAAGGCTATCCCGATTGACCATTCTATGAGCCTGTACCCTTGGAGTAGGATAGGTTTAGGGATCCCCTCCATCACCTACTGACAACCTATTACCTATCAGTAACAATCCCCTTTCTCTACGTCAGCTCCTTCACTGCCTCAGGTGAGCACAAGTGATTTACACACTAATGAGATTGTGCATAGTTGTGATGTAGGGTGTCTACAGGATGACGGTGGTGAGGTTGTTCCTAGTGTTGAGACAAAGCCTCCTGTGACAGATGATCTTGATCTTCTCATTATGGTTCACAAGGCATGACGGAGTTGTGCTCGATATCCTATATCTCATGTTGTGTCCACTGCTTTTTTGGGAGGGGCCTATAGCAAGTTCTGCCATGCTTTCTCTGCCACGTCCATTCTTGCTAGTCATTAGCAGGTCATGCTTGATCCTAAGTGGCGCCAAGCTATGAAGGATGAGATGGCCGCTTTCCACTTCTGTGGCACATGGGAGCTTGTAAACCTGCCTCTAAGAGCTTCAGTTGTTGGGTGCCGATAGGTGTTTACCATCAAATATAATCCCAATGGGATAATTTCTAGACATAAAGCCCATCTTCTGGCTAAGGGGTTTACACAGACTTATGAGGTGGATTTCTTTGACACTCTCTAGTAGTGCATCTTCCTACTATTCGCATCTTGATTTCTATTGCTATGCAGCATGACTGGTTCCTACACCAGCTTGATGTCAAAAATGCTTTCCTATATGGTGACATGTAGGAAGAAGTATACATGTAGTAGCCTCTTGGCTTTGAGGTTTAGGGGAAGTGTTCCCAAGTGTGTTGCCTACACAAGGTGATCTATGGTCTGAAATAGAGCCCCAAGGCATGGTTCTAGATGCTGCCAGATGTTGTTCAAATGCTATGCTTTTGGAGGTCTCCATATCATTCCTTGTTTGTTAGAAGGACGGCACATGGTGTGGTGACACTACTAGTTTATGTGGATGATGATATCATCCTTATGAGGAGTGATGGACATGGTATTGTTGAGGTCAAGAAGAGTTTTGCGACTAATTTTGCTATAAAAGATCTTAGTGCTCTCTGGTACTTCCTTGGGATAAAGGTGGCACGGAGTAAGAAGGGTGTTGTTCTTAACTAAAGGAAGTATGCACTTTACTTACTCCAGGAGACGAGAATTCTGGGAGCAAAGCCAACCACTGTTCCTATGGATCCCAAGGTGCATTTGTATGATGAGGAGGTTGAAGTAATGGATAGTTGGCAGTATAGAGGCTTAGTGGGCAAAGCTTTTGTATTTGAGCATTACCAGACTTGATATTTCCCTTTCTATTGGGAAATTGAGGCAGTTCATGGATAGGCTTACCAGGCAGCATTAGTATGCTACAATGATGGTGCTAAGGTACTTGAAGAAAGCATCAGGGAGAGGGTCCCTATTCCTTAAGGGGACTTCTATGAGTGTTGTGGCCTACTTAAATGCAGACTATGCAAGATGTCTGGTGGATAGGAAATCCACTACTAACTTTTGCACCTACGTGACAAGAAATCTAGTGATTTGGAAGAGTAAGAAGCAAGCTGTTGTCTCCAAGATTAGTGCAGAGTCAGAATATAGGGCCATGGCACACACTGCATTCGAGATGATGTGAGTGAGATCTCTTCTTGCAGACTTGCATGTTCTTGCTGATGTACCTATGGAGATGAGGTGTGATAATAAGGCAGCTACCTACATTGCCAACAATCCGATGCTTCATAAGAGGACTAAGCATGTGGAGGTTGACTGCCATTACACACGTAACTTGATCAAGAGAGGTCTCATCTTCACTACCCACATCTCCTCTGATAACTAGACAACAAATATTTTCACCAAAGCGTTGCCCCGATCATCCTTTGATATTTGCTGTTCCAAGCTGAGCATGATTGACATCTATACTTCACCTTAAGGGGGGGTGTTAGCCCTTATGGTCTTAAGTCATTTATGTCTATTTTGTTATTTCCCTAGTTGTAGTATTTTCTATTTTTTTAAGGATAACTCATGTAATTTTTTCACCTTTATATATTAAGAGGTAGGGTTATGGAATAACATTTAGACTCATTTGTTCTAACTATAACAAAGATAGAAAATAAGATAGACAAGACTCACAACACTCCCTCTCAACTTGGAGCATAGATATCTATCATACTTTAACTTGAAACAACATCAGTCGAAGGAGGATCGAGAAAGGGCCTTGGTGAACATGTTCTAAGTCCAGGCAATTGTCTGAGCTTAAGGTGGCATTGAGATCATTGACCCAAGCATCAATGATAACCTGTTGAAGTAGCTCATCCCAAAAGGTCGACTTATCTTCTAAAGCATAAGGACCATATACATTGATTACTCTAAAAGAAAAACCATTACACTTCCTTTCTAAATCCACATGATAGAAAGAATGCTCAAGGACAATAGTTACAGTGAAAGACTCCTTACTCCAACTGAACAACAAACCCCCTAATTTACCAGTAGCATTCAACTCAACAAACTCATCCAGTTGGTCCCCACTAATCTTTCCCCAGTGATTGGAGTTGCACTCGTAGTTCCTACACCAACATGATGCCAACTTTCCATTCATTCAAATACGTACCAAGTATAATGATGTTGGAGTTGGTTCCCACTTGTCCTTGTTCCATAACCTACATTCCATGTAATGATCTTCATTGAATCTGATTTCCAATCCTATGCATTGCCTTCGTTCTACAAGACCTGTCTCAAGCAACACACCTATTAATATGGGGTAGACCAAGGATGCCAGTAACACTGTTTCTGCCATCAACATTCTTCCCCTACGAAGAGGTGGATGGGCGACAACAAAGGCAAAATGTGCTCATCCACCCATACCCACAAACTCCTACATAGATTCCCACTATCTTTTTGCACTCACTAATCCCCCAAAGACATACACTTGTGAAAAGTTTGGTAAAGCATAAGGTCTCCTATCAACCCCACGGATATATCCCTCTCCAGAGCTTGGCTTACCATGTCACCAAAGGGACATGATTGACTTTCTCTAGGTGCACGGCAACATAGCCACCAATGCTCAGTTGAATAAGATAAATAATTTGGAAGCATAATAATAAGATATCAAAAGCATAAAAGAATCAAAGAAACACTTAGGTTTACGTGGAAACCCAACTCACGAAGAGCTGGGGAGAAAACCACAAAAGTGCCCATACGGGCATGTTTCTCTTTATTTCTTCTTAAAGAATAACTGAGGAGGTACAAGTTTATTTATAAGCCACCATACACTCCAATCCACATTACTAGATGTAGTACTAAACACCACAGCCTCCTCTCAACACTCCCCCTCAAGTTGGAGTATGGAATGCTCAGCTTGTAACAAAATACAATCCTTACTCATAGCAGAACACACTCCTTTCAACTGGTTCTCACTTGTAGGTAGGAACACAGGTTGGAGCTGCTGAAGGAATTGCTGATGTTTCTAATAAGGGCCTCTCCTCAGGAGACCTCAACTGATGTTGGTGGCTCCTCATTCAGTATCCCTGTAATGGATCTTCATCTAAAGACCTCAAAGCTGGATCTCTCCTCTGGAGTCCAAGAAACTGGATCTCTCACATAGAAACTAGATGGGCCCTTCATCTGAGGACCTCAAAATTGGATCTCCCTCTCTGGAGACCTCGAAACTCTGGAACTCCTAGAGTTTGGTTTCTCATGTGATGATCTACAACAAAAGGACTCCCAAATGAGGATGACTACAGTAGGCATCTACACTTTCCCTTTCTCCCATACTAGAAAATAAATAATAAGAAATAATAATCAAAATAGAGAAGAGTTTCTCCCTCTTCTCATTATCATTTCCCCCTTTTTTTATCATTTTTAATTTTTTTTTCCTTTTTCAATTTTTTCTTTTTTTCTGAAAATTTTCTTCTTTTCCTCCTTTTTTTTTTTCTCTTTTTGATTTTTTTATTACCTAAAAATCTTCCTCCTCTTTCTTCTCTCCCCCTTTTTTTTTTCTCTTCACAACTAAGAGGGCAATAAGATAAAAACCCCTCAACTTCTTCTTTATAGGGTTCAAAAAGAAACCAAATCATTGCCTAATGAGAGGGAGATAGAGGGGAAAAGAAACCAAATCACCGCTACTGCCTGAGTAAAGACAGAAAATAGGTCCCAAATAATTGTTCTCGCGATCTCATCGAGATCCTCATCGTGAATCTCGATCACTTCGTGCGATTGCGTGATATCTCCACCGAGATCCTTGCCACGATCCTCATCCTTGCTATCGCCGCCTTCTTCTCGCAAGTGCTTCGTCTTCTTCACGTAGGACCACGCTACCGCTGCATCGCGCGTGATAGCACCGTCGTTTGTCGTCATTTTCTTCGATCGCTGCCCCACACCTTCAGCAGCACCAATCTTGCCTCCACCCGCATCGCCATCGCCATGGCTATCGAGATCGGCACCACCAACACTACCACGTCACTGCTATTGCTCTTACTGCCTCCATCAACAACGCCTTCTTTTGTTCTGCCATCATTGTTAGGGGCAATGCACGATGATGGTGTGGTCAGTGGCGTCGAGATCGAATGTGCTCGAGCCTCAGAGGGTGGACTAGTTGGCACTGCTCGACCTGATGTCGCCTTGATCCCTGCTGCTTCGGTCTTCTTCTTCGATTCTTCACCATGGAGGAGAAAAAGTCGAAACCATGGCATAAAAAAATAATGATAACGTGGAAAAACTAATAATAAAACCTAAGTGCAACCTGATACCCAGTTGAAAACTGCAAAAAGCGAAACCCATCGACAAGATATCAAAAATAGCAAAGTAATTAAAAGAATATTTAGATTTATGTGAAAAACTTATTTACGAAGATCAGAAAAAAAATCACAGAAAAAATATCTTTATAGGCATATTTTTCTGTATTTCTTCTCAAAAAATAACTAAGGAAATACAAATTTATCTATAGACTACCACACACTCCAATAATTCATATTACTAAACGTGACACTAAACACCACAAACTCCTTTCAACATGCTCATGCAAGAAGAGGTACCCATGCCACGTAGTTAATGATATAAGAGAGCAGGTCTGGTTGAAATTGTCTTTTAAGAATATCAATATGCAGCTGTAAAGCATTCCATCTGAGCAAGTCATGGGGATGGCACAGGTAAAAGAAAACCCATTAATAACCCTTTTCTTTTCTTTTCGCAAAAAAACTGTTAGTGGTTCCTTGGCACTACGTGGAGATAACAAAAGATTTCAATCTTAAATTAAAAATGTCACAGTAATATAATTTAATAAACCAACGACAAAATAATAAATATATATGAATAAATAAGCTATTATGACAAGCAAGAATATTTAGAGACCAATCAAGGGAAAAAACCTTGTATGCCCAGGCTGATTTTGAGAGGTCAATCTCTCCAGCATCCACGCCCAATAATTTTGCTTGACCTTTTATCCCTGCACCATCTCTTTCAAGGAAGGCACCATAGTTCTGTCAACAACAGCGGTAAGGTCATGGCCAGAAGGATGGGTCTTCATAAATGATGGCATAAGTAAATAAGAAATGAAATCTACATGGAACAGACGGTAAATTTCAAATGAAAATGCAATATGCAATACAAGCTGAAACATCTCAGTTAGGAACACATTCCATTATACTTTTTTTTTGAAAAAGAAAATGATGGCCACCAGAGATCAATAGTTGTCCACGATCAATTAATTAAAAAAAGAATCATTGCACATGTTGCATTCACAAATGTTACAAATCCTGAGCCTCTCTCTCTATATATAAAAAGATATACGATTTCTTGGTTGAATAAGATTTTTCATTCTCTCGACTTGGTATCCGAGCGGTGATCCTAAATTAATGCTTCGGTATCCCACCTGCACAAGGCCTTCGTACCCCTCCACCCTAACCCTTCTCTCTCTTCTCGGGTCGGGTGCCCTTGCTTGTCGTCGCCACCACCTCTAGTGGTAGCAGTAGCGCTAGCGGCAGGACCGTTGCCACCGCTCCAACGGCTATAGCACCGCTGTTGTTATCGCCTATAGGTGGTCAAGCGACCTTAACTTCGCTGAGAGGAGGGGCGCAGCCCTTTGGGAAATGCCACTAGGGACCTCCCCATGCCCTAACACGCATCCTCGTTGATCCTAGGGGGTTGCGTGGTTCTTGACGTGATTTATGGGACTCTGGTGTCTTGGATTTCATGATCAAGAGATCACCAGATTCCTGATCTACATGTTTTAGATTTGAAATCGGTATTTTCAGATCAGTTTGGTGGCTATTTCTCTTCCCTTTAGGCATGATGGCCCCATCCAACAATTCAGAGGTGACATCGGATACCGCTATAGATGCAGGGAACTACAAGAATTCGTTCTTTGTTCCTATCTTGAAGTTGGATGAGACCAACTATGCTAAATGGTCTCAGATGTTCCTCATGATAGTTGAGGGACATGATAAGAAATAAATCTTGATGGAGACGGAGCCAAAGAACAAGTTGGGGAAATACACCACATGGAAGAAAGATAATGGGATGATCCAGGCGTGGAACATGAATTTTGTCATGCCTCAGATTGGAGATAGCATTTTGTACCGGTAGCCTGATACGTATTCGTTAAAGACATGTGAGATTCTTTGCATGATACATATTCACATAAAAAGAATTCCACCAAAGTGTTTGAGATCCACCATGAGATCGGTAGCCTGAAGCAGGAGGGCCAGTCGTTGTCTTAGTACTATGCTACCCTTAAGAGGCTCTTGGAGAAGTATAATGCTTGCTAACCTATGATACTTGTGCCACACAAAGGGAGTACTGGAGAGACTCTGCGGTTCTACAGTTTCTGGATGGACTTGGGCCTAAGTATGAGGCTGTCAGGCCACAGATTCTGACACTTTCTAAGCTTCCATCTCCTAAGGAAGTATACAGCCAGATGAGTAGAGTTGCTGTGGAGCTTTCTTCTTTTGATATTGGGCAGACTACTGCACTTGCGGCTATTGGTGGACGTGGTGGCCATGGTACTCCTACCATGGGGAGAAGGTGTGGCTGGGGTCAAACAAGTAGGCCTCGAATCATATGTTCTCACTATGGCAAAGTTGGACATGTTGAGGCTACATACTGGTCCAAGCATGGTAGACCTCCCATGGCCAACCAAGCCATTTCTTCTTCAGAGGAGCTAGTTGATATTGTTCCACATGCAAAATACAATGTAGTTGTACAACATCTTGCCCAGTTGACACAGGAGTCCACTACTTGCACTGACACTGCCACTTTAGCCTCCTCAGGTGCTATTCCTGCCTTAAGTACCAATAGTGGACTTTCTGATGGACCATGTGGCTAGTAGATTCAGGTGCATCCTGCCATCTCAGTGGAGACTATAGTTGCTATCAGCACATTCAGTTTGTTCCTCCTGGTAGGATTGTTTAGGTTGCTGATGGTAGGCATTCCAGGATTGATGGCCAGGGGGATGTTGCAGTTACCCCTTCGCTAAGATTACTAGATGTTCTATGTGTACATGATTTTCCTATTAGTCTCTTATCTATTAGCAAGATTACCAAGGATCTACATTGTTGTGCCATCTATGATGAGTTGGGTTGTACTTTTTAGGACAAGCTCACAAAGAGGACGATTGGTGGCAGACATGTGTAGAGGGTGTGTATCGCCTGATTTAGACACCTTTTGCTGCTGCTTGCTGAGGAGAGGTTGCCTTTAGTGCTAGTACAGCTCTTCAGTGGCATCATCAACTTGGACATCCTTCTCCAGACAGGCTGAGACGAGTCATCCCTTATATTTCACCTATTGCTGAGATTCACTGTGATGCTTGCCAACTTGGGAAGCATCATCATTTCAATTTTCCTGCCAATTCTTCTAAGAGTTCTGCTTCCTGTTTTGATTTGCTGTATATGGACGTTTGGGGTCCAAGTAGAGTTCCAGATAGATTGGGTCATCACTATTATTTGCTTATTGTTAATGATTATTCTTGGATGTCTTGATTATTTTGTTACGAAATAAGTCCGATGTGGGCACTGTGATTGAAACTTTTGTGGTGCAAATAAAGACTTAATTTTCTTTTGTTCTTAAGATTGTACGTTTTGATAATGCACTTGAGTTTTGCATAGCGAAGTTGGCATCCTTTTACAGGTCCCTTGGTATTATTCATCAGACTTCTTGCCCTCATACATCACAACAAAATGGGGTGGTTGAGAGAAAACACTGTTATGTGTTGGATGTGGCTAGGACATTACTTATTCACCATAATGTACCACAGATGCATTGAGGAGTTGCAATACTTACTGCTTGCTACTTGATTAACTGGGTGCCTAATTCGGCAATATAGGAGTAGATTCCTTGGCATGTTCTCCATTCGGATAAAGAGTTGTTTCATGTACCGCTATGGGTTTTTAGTTGAGTAGCATTTGTTTATATTATGGGACTAGGACTGGGATAAGTTAGCATTTAGGGCTATGAAGTGTGTATTTTTGGGATACAGTGGTATTCAGAAGGGATATAGGTGCTATGATTCACTGGGTAGGTAGCTGTTAAGACCCGTGCTATTTGAGTCTTTTAAGATGTCTGGACTGTGGGTCAGACGTCTGGAAATCGAAAGTTTTGAGTACGCGCACGCGTCCGCAAGCGGGCTGCGTGCAGACAGTACTCTCGTTTTTCCTCCCTTCTTCTCCCCCCTCCAGCAAACCCTAACCCCACCTTATAAAACCCCCCCTCCTCTCTCGTTCTCCTCACTTCTCAGCCACCAGCCCTTCCCCTCTTCTTCCCCACTCCAGTGAGAGAGGCAGCGCGAGCGAGAGAGCGCGCGGGCGATGTCGAGGAGCGGCGTGAGGAGAGGAGAGCAAGCTCGTGAGCTCGCGTGGGAATTCACTGGAGAGTGCACGGCCGGAGCGGCGTGTGCGCGAGGAGTGCGTCGGGGAGGTCCTCCCCGACACTGCTGCAGCCGGAGCAGCAGGCGAGGGCGCGCAGCGAGGGAGAGAGGAAGCGGGTTCTGGTTCTGGGTGTTTCCCAGAATCAGATGTCTGGAGTGACGTCCAGACGACGGTTTGGACGTCTGGAGGCGATTCCAGACGTTTGAGGAGAGGACTTCGCGAAGGTACGTCTTCTTTGCGGATACGACCATGCAGGTCGCTCTGCCGATACCCTGTTGCATGCCCTTTTGAGAAGATTGCGTGGTGGCGTGCAGGATTTACTTCGGGAAGACGCAGGACACGCACTCCCATGCATTTCGGACGTCTAGGCGACGTACCAGACGACTGGAAGCACTTCCAGACATCCGGAGAGGTGGTCAGACGACTGGAGTTGGATCCAGACAGTCCAGAAGAGTTCCTGGACGTCTGGGGTGGACATAGAGACTAAGGTACGATACTTGACACTTTTAAGACGTCTGGAAGTTGTTCCAGACATCTGATTTTGCGTCAGTAACCCTGTTTTGACCCGCTTAGGATCCGTTTGAGGTCCGTTTTACACAAATAAGATACCGAAGTGTTTCTTGTGAGTTCCTCTACCTGTTAGAAGGTTATCCATACTATTCTGATAGTTCCTTTGTGAATGATCCTTATTATAGGACTTCGTTCAGTTGCGGATTCGGGGCTTGCTGAGGCACGTGAGCCTGCCGTTCAAACCCCTAATACTCCTGGGTTTACTGGTAGAGTGGCTTTCCTAATTTAAATTACAAACCTGAATGCATGTGTGAAATGAATGATTAGAACCTAGGATATGGCATGAATTCAAGGACAAGAAACGTTGGAAATGTCTGTATTGGATGAATGAATTGCAGTCTTGAATGAGTAGATAGAATGATAACAATTGCCTGTAAATGAATAACAGTTGCCTACGAAATACGTAGTACTTGTGCTAGTTAACTGTTGTATGCAACATTCCTGTTGTATACGCTAAATGACATAATATGAGCTGCATGTATATAAATTGAGAACGAAAATGTATATGATGGAAATATGAGCTACCTGTGTATAACCTGAGTATGAAATGAGAATGATAGCAATACAAGTTGCATATGTATAACCTGCGAATGGAAATAGAAATGATGAAACCTGGTATGGCATAGCCTGAGGAATATGAGCATGAACCCTACGAGAAATTAGGAGTTGAGCTCCTGGAAACAAATGGAATGGGTCTGGAAATGTGTTGAGAAGTGTGCTGGCCCTTGAGTACATGGTACCAAGGGGAGCGCATGTTGCCTCTTAGTGTAGAGGGGTGCTTGCCGCCTTCGGGTTGAGACCTGGGGTGGGTTTGGCTACTTTGCACCGACTCTGTGGCCCTTGTGTACACTGTACCGGGGAGAGCTAATAGTGTAGGGAGAGAGCTAGCCACCCCATGGGACCCGGGGTTCAGCTAGTCGCCCTACACCGACTTGTTAGGCCCACTGGGCAAACTAGGGTAGTCAGGCGAGGGTGCGCGGACTGTGGAGGGGTGAGACCCCTGTTTGGTTACTGAGAAGGGCTAGACCCCTATTACTGTGAGGGCTAGGCCCTATACTGGTTCCGTGCTGTACTTTGGGTGCACCCGTTAACGGAAACGACTGACCGCGTGCTAGTGCGGGGTAGCTACCCGTGCGCTTATCGCTCGTGCCATAATCACCGTTATGTCTGTCTGTGACCTTGGGGTGGTTGATTGGATGTAGGATCACCATGGGGGACTCTCTTGGCCAGGAGAGCACCACGTGTGCCTTCTACTTTTCAGAAAAGACTGCAATTAAGATCGTTACCACGAGGAACATTCGAGATCAAGAAAGAGATCTGATAAATAAATTAATTGGTGACAAGAAATAAATTGTAAAATAATGTAATTGGAAAACAACAGCTACTTGTTCACTTTTACTGCTTTAGTTGGTTGTCACTCTACTCAGCGTTCGCTAATTTCGTATACTCATAACCCTTTTCAGGTCCAGGTGTTGAGCAGCCAAAACCTACAACTGTAGAGGGTGCTGGGCCCAGTATAACCCAGTAGTTATAGCTCTTTTATTGTACTCGTTGTTGTAGTGAGTAGACTCTTGACCTTTACGTTTTTGCACTCTTACGTTCTGTACTTGATATTCTTGTACCTTGTTACTTTCTACTGTTGTGGTGGTGATATGTACTGTAGCAATTTTTACTTCTTTACTGCTGTACCTTTTTACTGTTAGTTGCTTAGCATAGTTAATGTGGTTTACTTTCCTGCTTTTTGGTTACTTTCTCGTTGGACGACTGGGTTTTAAGATCAGTCGAGTCGGTCCGGTCTCGTGTCCTGTAAGGATTCGGGAACTGGGTTGTAACAAGATGGTATCAGAGCAAGGTTGTCCCGAGAAGTAAATTAATTAGCTTGAGAATAACCAATTCATATGCTTGTAACTAGAGTAACCACTACAACGCATCTTTTGACATCTATTCTGGGGTTCTTTTGCTGAATGTCCATTGGAATTGACGTCTTCTTGTCTATTGTTCGCGTCTTCTTGCAGGAGATGCCTCAACGTGGAGTCATTGAGGCGGGCCACGGACGTGGCCGTGGACAAAGTCGGAGGGCCGGACGTGCTGAGCCCGACGTTTCAGTGGATCAGCCACTTTTTCTGGGCGTTCAGGCCTAGGACCTCGTCCAGTTGATACAGGAGATTGTACAAGAGGAGCTCGATCCGCCTCCATGAGTGCCTCTCCCTGGGGACATGAAGGGGGAGTCCTCTGTGGGACCACGAGATAGACGTAGCGCTGGACGAGGGGGAGGGGGTGGTCCTCCACCGCCCCCACCGTATTCTGACACTTCCGAGCAAGAGCCCTCCTTGCCTGGAGGCGTGCTTGTTTCCCCACTTCAGCGACATTACGAGCTTTTCGGACAGTTTCAGAAACTGAAGCCCCCCTCCTTCAAGGGGGATGAGGACCCGACTGAGGCGGATGACTTGTTAGAGCAGATCGAGAAGGTGTTCGGCACCCTTCGCCCCCCTGCGGAGTGCCGCGTGGCCTTTGCCACGTACCAGCTAGAGAGCACGGCACACAAGTGATGGAGGGCGGTCAGAGGTCAAGAGAGGGCAAAGCCAATGTGGGACCAGTTTGTCACCCTCTTCTGCGAGCAGTACTTCCCGCAGACGTGGCAAGATTAGAGGAGGCGGGAGTTCCATACTCTCCACCAGGGGACGATGACTGTCAACGCGTATCGTATGCATTTTCTGGAGCTGTCCCGTTTCGCTGCGACAGCTGTGGCTACTGAGGAGGAGCGCCTGTGGAGGTTCACCGAGAGGCTCCAACCTGCTATTCAGGGGTATGCCAAACCCCTAAAGCTGCCCACGTTTTCGAGAGTGGTGGAGGCAGCTATGACATATGAGGAGACCAACCCAGCCGCACGTGACACTGACAGCGGACGGAAGAGGCCCTACTAGCCAGACTACTCACAGGGCCTGCGAGAGAGGAGGCACGCGGCGCTCGCAGGAGAGTCGTCATGCTTTGCGGGGTCGTTACTAGCCTTTGGGGACCCTTGACAGGGGCCAGCTACCAGCACTGGACCCCCGCCCAGCCGTCAGCAGGGACCTACCGAGGGCGGGAGTCGAGTTCCCCTTTGCTACCAGTGTGGCCAGCCGGGCCACATTAGGAGGGATTGCTCGTCTAGGGCTGGAGATCAGTAGTTGCTCCTCGCACCGAGCGCTGGAGGACGAGCAGGAGGCCGTGGTTCCCAGGCGCGTGGAGGAGGTTAGCAGTCGCGGGGAGGGTACCGGCCAGCGGCTACCCATCCAACGCAGAGTGTAGCTGCTTCGTCCGCACCGAGAGCTGAGGGGTGTATCAACGCCTTGACATACAGAGACATCAGAACTTCAGGTTCAGTGGTGGCAGGTATGGTTACAGTTTTCGGCAGACTAATTTACACACTTTTTGATTCCGATGCCACGCACTCGTTTGTTGTTGCTACTTTTGCTGTCAGTTTGGGACATGACTGTGCTGTTAGAGATCCTTTTGTGATCAGAGGTCCGGGTGGTCAGCTGTTTGTAACTGAGGAGGTTTACACAGACTGTGAGGTCAGTGTTGGGGGACACAGCCTCCCTGCTGACCTGATTGTGATACCGATGGAGGACTTTGGCGTGATTCAGGGGATGGACTGGCTGTCCGCTTACCACGCTTTGGTGGACTGTTTCGAGAGGAAGATCGCCTTCTTCATGCTGGGGATGCCTTCTTTTGAGTTCCACGGACAGCCAGTGGACGGAGGCTTCAGGTGCATTTCTGCACTTCGGGCGGCGAGATTTTTGGGCAAGGGTGTGAGGGCTTTCTGGCTTGTGTAGTGGTAGAGCCCATCCCCGTGAAAGACTTTCAGAGCATCCCGGTGGTCAGAGAGTGCCCCAATGTGTTTTCAGAGGAGCTGCCAGGACTACCGCCTGAGCTTGAGATCGAGTTTGAGATCTCACTGGTACTGAGGACCATCCCCATTTCTACAGCACCCTACAGGATGGCACCACTTGAGCTGCGAGAGCTCAAGTCCTAGTTGCAGGACCTTTTGGAGAAGGGCTTTGTGAGGCCCAGTGAGTCTCCGTGGGGAGCCCCGGTGTTATTTGTGAAGAAGGATGGTACCCTACGCCTTTGTGTGGACTACAGACAGTTGAATAGGGTCACCATTAAGAACAGGTATTCACTGCCGAAGATTGATGACTTGTTTGACCAGTTGCGAGGTGCCACGGTTTTCTCCAAGATAGATTGGAGATCTGGCTATCACCAGTTGAGGATCAGGGAGACCGACGTCTCCAAGACAGCTTTCCGCACCCGGTACGGACACAAAGAGTTTTTGGTCATGCCGTTTGGGCTGACCAACGCCCCCGCTGCTTTCATGGACTTGATGAACCAAGTGTTCAGACTGTATTTGGATCAGTTTGTGGTGGTGTTTATTGATGATGTGCTCATCTACTCACGGGATCAGGCACAGCACGGACAGCACTTGCGGATGGTTCTGGACACGTTGAGACGACGTAGGTTGTATGCCAAATATAGCAAGTGCGAGTTCTGATTGAGGCAGGTGACTTTTCTAGGTCATGTGATTTCAGGGGATGGCTTGGATGTGGATCCAGCCAAGGTTGAGGCAATGCTTAGGTAGGAGAGACCATGTACAGTGACGGAGATCCACAGTTTCTTGGGACTGGCAAGCTACTACCGACGGTTTATCAGGGGTTTCTCGCAGATTGCACGTCCTATGACACAGTTGACCCGGAAGGACGTGCCCTTTTCTTGGACAGATACTTGTGAGGCGTGTTTTCAGGAGTTGAAGGAGAGGTTGACTTCGACTCCTGTACTTATCATCCCAAATAGCAGTGGCGATTTCGTTGTGTATACGGACACTTCGTTGCAGGGGTTAGGGGGTGTGCTCATGCAGCGTGGTCATGTTGTCGCCTACGTTTCGCGGCAACTGAAGCCCTATGAGCATAGCTACCTTACTCATGACTTAGAGCTGGCAGCTGTCGTCTTCGCGCTGAAGACTTGGAGGCACTACCTGTACGGTGAGACTTTTGAGATATTAATGGATCATAAGAGCCTCAGATACTTATTTGATCAGAAGGAGCTTAACATGAGATAGAGACGTTGGTTAGAGCTCCTGAAGGACTATGACTGCAGCATCTCCTACTATCCGAGGAAGGCCAACGTGGTGGCTGACGCCTTGAGCCGGAAGGTGCTCGCCCACTTGGCCAGTTTACAAGCACAGAGTTGGAGACTCATGGAGGAGTTGGGCAATTGGCGACCCCTTGAGTCACAGGGGCATTGCGGGTTAGTGACCGTGACACGGCAGACGAGACCAGAGCTGATAGACCACATCATTACAGGACAGATGACAGATCCGTACCTGCAGTCGTTGCGAGACAGGGTACTGTCAGGGGACCTAGGAGACTTCTCCTTTACAGACAAGGTAATGCGTATGATGGGACGTTTGTGCGTTTCCAGAGACGAGGAGTTGTTGAGAGAACTCCTTACTGAGGCACACGGTTCCAGGTTTACCATACATCCCGGGAATACGAAGATGTATCATGATCTGAGACGTGACTTTTGGTGGAGGGGAATGAAGCAGGATGTAGGTGAGTTCGTACAGCAGTATTTAGTGTGTCAGCAGGTGAAGGCCGAGCACCAGAGACCTGCAAGGCCGTTGCAGCCACTTCCAGTGCCAGAGTGGAAGTGGGAGAGCATCACCATAGACTTGGTGGTGGGTTTGCCCATCACCCAGCGAGGACACAACGCAGTCTGGGTGATTGTAGACAGATTGAGGAAGACATGTTTCTTGCCGATCCGAGTCACCTTGGGACCAGCACAGTTGGCAGAGAGGTATATTCGCGACGTGGTACGTCTGCACGGAGTTCTGCGTGAGATTGTATCCGACCGGGATACCCGTTTTACGTCCCAATTTTGGGTTGAGTTTCAGTAGGCCTTGGAGACACGGTTGAGGTTCAGCACGGCGTACCACCCCCAAACGGACGGACAGTCAGAGCGCACGATACAGACACTTGAAGACCTTTTGCGTGCCTGTGTACTAGACTGGAGGGGCTCTTGGGAGGAGCACTTGCCCCTAGCAGAGTTTGCATATAATAACAACTATCATTCGAGTATCGGCATGGCACCATACAAGGCTCTATACGGACGGAGGTGTACTATGCCCTTGAGTTGGGTTGAGGTGGGGACCAAGTGAGAGGTTGACCCCAGGCTGATCCGGCAGAGTTAGGAGGTGGTAGAGCAGATACATAGGCGACTTCGCATTGTAAGGAGTAGACAGAAGGGTTATGCCGATCAGAAGTGCAGAGAGGTGCAGTTCGAGGTTGGGGATCACGTCTTTCTTCGCGTTTCACCCATGAAGGGCCTGCAGCGTTTTAGGGTGAAAGGGAAGTTAGCACTGAGGTTTGTGGGGCCCTTTGAGGTCCTGGAGAGGGTGGGACCCGTTGCTTACAGGCTTACCCTTCCTCCCCAGCTTTATGGTGTCATGATGTGTCCCACGTGTCCAACCTCCAGAAGTACGTCGCCGATCCCAGTCACGTTCTGAGCCACGAGAGTGTCGAGGTGGGTGACGACCTGACCTACCCCAAGCGACCTGTACAGATACTAGATAGAGCCGTCTGGAGTTTGAGACGAAAGCAAGTACCCCTGGTGAAAGTCTTGTGGAGGAGCCAGAGGTACGAGGAGGCTACCTGGGGGCCTGAGGCAGCGATGCGGGAGTGGTACCCAGAGCTCTTTGAGGGTACATCTTTTCAGATAGGCTTCAGTCCTCTTTAAGTTTGTTATGCATTTTTGTTCTTTTCCGCACCCAAGCTAGCTCAAGTTTCGGGGACGAAACTTCCTCTAAGTTTGTTATGATGTTAAGACCTGTACTGTTTGAGCCTTTTAAGACGTCTGGACTATCGGTCAGACGTCTGGTTAGACGTCTAGACACCTTCCCAGACGTCTGAAAATCGAAATTTTTGAGTACACGCTTGCGTCTGTGTGCGAGCTGCGCGCAGACAGTACTCTTGTTTGTCCTCCCCTTCTCTCTCTTTCTCCCCCTTCCAGCAAACCCTAACCCTACCTTATAAAACCCCCCCTCCTCTTTCATTCTCCACTTCTTAGCCACCAGCCCTTCCCCTCTTCTTCCCCACTCCAGCGAGAGAGGCAGCGTGAGCGAGAGAGCGTGCGGGCGACGTTGAGGAGCAGCGTGAGGAGAGGAGGATAGCAAGCTCGTGAGCTCACGTGGGAGCTCACCGGAGAGCACACGGCCAGAGCGGCACGTGCGCGAGGAGTGCGTCGGGAGGTCCTCCCCGACACTACTGCACCTGGAGCAGTAGGTGGGGGGTGTGGCGCGACCACGCGCGGCGCGGGAGAGCGGAAGCAGGTTCTGGTTCTGGGTTTTTCTCAGAATCAGATGCGTCTGGAGTGACGTCCAGACGACGGTTCGGATGTATGGAGGCGATTCTAGACGTCTGAGGAGAGGGCTTCGCGAAGGTACGTCTTCTTTGCAGATACGGCCATGCAGGTTGCTCCGCCGATACCTTGTTGCATGCCCTTTTGAGAAGATTGGTGGTGGTGTGCAGGATTTGCTTCGGGAAGGCGCGGGACACGCCCTCCCACGTATTTCAGACATCTGGGCGACCTACCAGACGGCTGGAAGCACTTCCAGACATCCGGAGAGGTGGTCGGATGACTGGAGCTGGGTCCAGACGGTCCAGAAGAGTTCCTATACGTCTGGGGTAGATGTAGAGACTGAGGTATGATACTGGACACTTTTAGATTTTGCATCAGTAACCCTGTTTTGACCCGTTTAGGGTCCGTTTGAGGTCCGTTTTACGCAAATAAGATACCAAAGTGTTCTTTGTGAGTTCCTCTACTTGTTAGAAGGTTATCCATACTGTTCTGATAGTTCCCTTGTGATTGATCCTTGTTATAGGACTTCGTTCAGTTGCGGATTCGGGGCTTGCTGAGGCACGTGAGCCTGCCGTTCAAACCTCCAATACTCCTGGGTTTACTGGTAGAGTGACTTTCCTAATTTAAATTACAAACTTGAATGCATGTGTGAAATGAATGATTAAAACCCAGGATATGGCATGAATCCTAGGACAAGAAACACTGGAAATGTCTGTATTGGATGAATGAATTGCAGTTTTGAATGAGTAGATAGAATGATAACAATTGCTTGTAAATGAATAACAGCTGCCTACGAAATACGTAGTACTTGTGCTAGTTAACTGTTGTATGTAACATTCCTGTTATATATGCTAAATGACATAATACGAGTTGCATGTATATAAATTGAGAACGAAAATGTGAATGATGGAAATACGAGCTACTTGTGTATAACCTGAGTATGAAATGAGAACGATAGCAATACAAGTTGCATATGTATAACCTGAGAATGGAAATAGAAATAATGAAACCTGGTATGACATGGCCTGAGAACTATGAGCATGAACCTTACGGGAAATTAGGAGTTGAGCTCCTGGAAATAAATGGAATGGGTCTCGAAATGTGTTGGGAAGTGTGCTGGCCCTTGAGTATGTGGTACTAAGGGGAGCGCATGTTGCCTTTTAGTGTAGAGGGGTGCTTGCCGCCTTCGGGTTGAGACATGGGGTGGGTTTGGCCACTTTGCACCGACTCTGTGGCCCTCGTGTACATTGTACCGGGGAGAGCTACTAGTGTAGGGAGAGAGCTAACCACCCTACGGGACCCGGGATTCAGCTAACTGCCCTACACCGACTTGTTAGGCCTACTGGGCAAACTAGGGTAGTCAGGCGAGGGTGCACGGATTGTGGAGGGGCGAGACCCCTGTTTGGTTACTTAGAGGGACTAGACCCCTGTTACTAAGAGGGCTAGGCCCTATACTGGTTCCATGTTGTACTTTGGGCGCACCCGCTAACGGAAACGATTGACGACCACGTAACAGTGCAAGGTAGCTACCCGTGTGCTTATCGCGTATGCCGTAGTCACTATTACGTCTGTCCATGACCTTGGGGTGGTTGATTGGGTGTAGGATCACCACGGGGGACTCTCCTAACCAGGAGAGCACCACATGTGCCTTCTACTCTTCGGAAAAGACTGCAATCAAGATCGTTCCCACGAGGAACATTCGAGATCAAAAAAGAGATCTGATAAATAAATCAATGGGTAAAAAGAAATAAATTGTGAAATAGTGTAATTGGAAAACAACAGTTACCTGTTCACTTTTAATGCTTTAGTTAGTTGGTTGCCACTCTACTCAGCGTTCGCTACCTTCGTGTACTTATAACCCTTTTCAGGTTTAGGTGTTGAGTAGCCAGAGCCTACGACTGTAGAGGGTGCTGGGCCTAGTAGAGCCCGGTAGTTGTAGCTCTTTTGTTGTACTCGTTGTAGTGAGTACTCTTGTACCTTTACGTTTTTGCACTCTTACGTTCTATATTTTATATTCTTGTACTTTGTTACTTTCTACTGTTGTGGTGGTGATATGTACTGTAGCAGTTTTTACTTCTTTACTGCTGTACCTTTTTACTGTTAGTTGCTTAGTATAGTGAATGTGGTTTACTTTCCTACTTTTTGGTTACTTTCTTGTTGGACGACTGGGTCTTGGGATCAGTCGAGTCGATCCGGTCTCGTGTCCTATAAGGATTCGGGAACTGGGTCGTAACAGTAGCACTATGTAAGTGCGGATGTCACCTTTCATGAGCCCACCCTGTATTTTTCTACTGTTAGACATTAGTTGTCCTTTGAAGATGACCCTGCACCTTTGCCTGTGCCACCAATTCCTCTGGAACAGATACCTATTACTCACAATCCAGACAGTACTACTTCAAATAATGGTTCGAGCAGTATACGATACTTGGAACCACCTCGTGTTTATAGGTTGCTAGTGACTTATAAGTAGCACAACCCTCCACCCCCTTAGCCACCATCCTCCTTAGGACAAGTATGTGTTGATACTGACGTGAGTTGTCCTAGTGGTGATGATGTAGGTCCTTCTGGTCAAGCTTCTGAGGATAGTAACTCCCCTATTCCCTTGTAGGAGACGAAGGTGGAGGATCTTGACCTTCCAATTGCCATTCGGAAGGCACCACATAGTTGTGCTCAGTATCAGGCTATTGGGGCAGTGTCTATTTGCCAACCTAGGGAGGTCTTTTCCCATGTTCACCACTGCACTTTCAGCTACTCATATTCTTACGAGATATCAATAAGCCATGCTTGATTCGAATGGTGCCAAGCCATGGAGGAGGAGATGGCTACCCTTCGCTCTCGTAGGACATATGAGCTTACAGACCTTCCCAGGGGTGCCAGAGTTGTTGGATGCCAGTGGGTCTTTGCATTAAAGTACAATCTAGATGAGTCTATCTCTTGCTACAAGGCTTGGCTGGTTGCAAAGGGGTTCACCTAAATATATGGGGTGAGTTTTTTTGAAACCTTTACTCTTGTTGTGAGGCTTTTGACTATCCACATCCTGATCTCTATAGTTGTACATTATGACTGATCGTTATATCAGCTAGATGTAAAGAATGCCTTTCTCTATGGCAACTTTCAGGAGGAAGTCTATATGCAGCAGCCTTTAGGCTTCGAGACTAAGGGGGCGTGTGTATGTAGACTACGGAAGGCCATTTATGGCCTAAAGTAGAGTCCACATGCATGATTCCAATAGTTGTCAGAAGCGGTACAGACTATGGGACTCAAGAGATCTTTTGTATACCATTCGTTCTTTGTCAGGAACAAGGGAGGAGTTGTGGCACTCCTTATTTATGCTGATATCTTATTGTAATTGGTGACGATAGGGTTGGGATAGCTGAGGTTAAGTAGAAGCTGGTAGATTCTTTTGTGATGAACGACCTGGGTGAGCTGCGGTATTATCTAGGTATTAAGGTGGCACAGAGCAGGGATGGTATAGTTCTCACACAATGCAAGTATGCCCTTGACGTGTTATAGGAGATAAGGATGTTGGGGGTTAAGCCTGCCAACATACTCATGGATCTTAAAGGGCATCTTTATGACATTGAGTCAAAGTCTGTTGACAGTAGATCCGACAATTGGTTGGCAAGCTATTATATCTCATTATTACTCATCCAGATATTTCCCCCGCAGTCGGAAAACTTAGTCAATTAATGGACAAATTAACCAAGCAGCATTGGGATGCAGCAATGCCTGTGCTCAGGTACCTGAAGAGAGCACTAGGTCGTGGTATTTTATTCAGCAGAGGTAGGTTCATGACTGTGGTACAATACTTAGATGCGGACTACGCAAGATGTATGGCTGACAGAAAGTCTACCATAGGCTTTCATACTTGTGGTAGGAAATCTTGTGACTTGGAGGAGTAAAAAACAGCAAGTTGTATCTACATGTCCAGTGTAGAATTTGAGTATCGTGCCATGGCATAGACTACGACAGAGATGGTCTGGGTGAGATTAGTATTGTAGGATTTATATGTCCAAGTTGAGGAGCCAATGAAGATGAAGTGTGACAACCGTGCTGCAACCTATATAGTAAATAATCTGATGTTCCATGAGTGCACTAAGCACGTTGAGGTTGAGTGCCATTATATCAAGGACCTGATACAGCGTGAAGTCATCTATACTACTTCAATTGCCTCTGAAGACCAGACAACAGACATCTTCACTAAGCCTCTTTCACATCTTGCATTTGATATCTGTTGTTCCAAGCTGAGCATGATTGGCATTTATACTCCAACTTAAGGGGGAGTGTTAATATGTTAGTATAATACCCCTTCGATCATATTGTACTCTTTTGTTATTTCTATTCTTACCTAGACATGTATTGCAAATGTTCTCTTACCTTTCTACATGTAAAGAGGTGTAAAGTTTTTTTGGTTGAATAAGACTTTTCATTCTCTCCGACTGTTCACAATGCTAGCAAACAATGAAATATCAATCGACATATTGGTTTATGTTGATCATCAACATGGAAGTACACTTTCGTGTTAAATAGGGCAACATGAAAACCAACAAGTCAGATTGCTTGTCAATGAACGAGGTCATACCGGTCATGTCAACTAGCATATGTTACATATTGGCCAGAGATGGACACCTTGTAGAACTTTAACGTCATAGCTTGTTTTACATAGCCATATTGTTCAAAATTTGTAAAGTACAAATGCTCTTTCATTCTGCATATGCTTCATCTTATGCAGAAATTCGTTTCTTTTGAATTAATCATCTAAACTTTAGACAAACATATTGTGTGAATTTACCTCAGAAATAAGAATTAATCAATCATGATATTAAAATATATCTATTTGTTGAAATAATCACCACAGTTTGCCTGATGCTACTCAGTCAAAATCTCATTCAATATTATTATTGCCACACCTACGCAGCTTTGATCACAATTAACTTGTCATTATCTGTGTTTTTTTTCTGGAAATATTGATTTTTTTGAAAGAAAAGACATCTACCGGAGGTCGGTAGCCATCCAAATCATATTAATAATATAATAAAAATTACATAAGCTGCAACCACAAGCTTGACAAAGCCCTTTGTCCCATTAACAACATTCTCAGCCCAAGCCTTTTCCCCCTTGAAAATGGTTGCATTTTGTTGAAGCCAAATAGACTAAAGAACAACCACAACATTTACCCAATTAGTAACATTCGTCTGAATCCAACTTCTAAAAGTACTCTAGAAACCATCCTTAGAGGTCGCCCAACCCCCAAAAGATTCATTGACCCCCAGACAGCAACAGAAAAGTCATACGCCAAGAAGAGATGATGACCATCATCCTCACCACCACCACGAAAGCTGCAACTAGCATCGTAGTTCTCAATCCACCTCCCCTTCACTTTTTGTAATCAACCCATTCCTCCTCAGAAGCCAACGTAAAATCCTGACCTTCAATGGAGTCTTAATATACCAAAGCATACAATAATCCATTATCATATCATCAGGTACGACACTTCCTTCTAACAATCTGTAAGCCTTAGCAACCGTGAACTGCCCCTCAATCTAAACCAATTGATCAACTGAACCAGGATTCAGGCAAAAATCATGTATAATAGATAGCAACAACTGCAAGTCATGAATCCTGGCTTCAAAGAGCTCGCCACCAAAAATAAGTGACCAAGAAGAAGAATCAACATACCACATCTTACCACTTTGTATCGCTTTTCCACCTTCAGCTCGAAAACTCTAGGTGCCAAATCAACAAACCAGCCCTCCTTCGTCCAATCATCCATCTGGAACTAAAAAGTTCTTCCATCCCTTGACCTAGGATGAAAGAAAGACAACACCCTGAGCATCACCGGAACAATAACTCTCCAAAAAGTAGAAGCACCATGGGGAATCACCACCCTCTTTGCCACATTCAAGACCGTATCATAGGAGTTAGACAAAATCTGTTGCCATAAGGACTTCCCTCCTCCAAAAAGCTTGACTACCCACCTTGTAAGCAATGCATCACAAAAACTGGCAAGATCATGGACTCCAAGTCCACCTTCTTTGAAGAGTAAACAATGTCCCAAGATACCGATTGAGAGAAGCACCCCGTGTGATTAACACCCTTCCAAAAGAATCGCTTTTGAATAGTCTCCAAAGACCAAAACACCTTCTTTGGTGACCAGAAGATATAAAGATAAAAAATTGGAATAGCAAGCAAAACTGCCTTAAGCAAGGCAAGGCCTCCTCTAGATAGCAGCTTCCTACTCCAAGAGTTCAACTTCTTCCTTACCTTGTCCAAGAGCGGCTCCCAATCCCGTAAAGTAAGTCATTTGCCCTTCAAAGGCAAACCCAAGTAAAGGTATTATGACGTGTTTGTACATAAGGCTTGCGAGGAAGACAAAATCCCATCCTTTGACAAACGGAAAGGCACAAATGCTCATTTCCTACCAAACCAATTATCTCCCCAAATATGCTAACAAGTGCAGTCACATTTTCAGCCTCCTGCTTTCTCCCTCAATCAAGAACATATCATCGGCATATTGTAGGAGAGGAGTCAAGACAAATCCGCCCCTCTGCAATGTAAAACTAGAGAAGAGACCGCCATGAAAGGCCTTGAAAGCCATTCCCGCTAAGGTGTTAACCGCAATATTCAATAACAACGGAGCCAACGGGAAACCTTGCCTGACCATGCATTATGGTTGTGCCCACAACCTGCTTGGTCTCCCATTGAACGTCACTAAAAAGGTCCTTGTAATGCACCTCCTCATCCACTGAATCCACACCTTAAGAAAATTACGCTTACAAAGAATCTCCCATAAATACGCCCACGAAATAGAATCATAGGCTTTGGAGAAATCCACCTTCCAAAGAAAGCCACTTCTACCTTTGCCAAGCTACCATCATCTCCTTTGTAAGAATGGACTCTTGAAGGGACCTGCCACCAATAAAAGTTGACTGTGTAGGGTTGATTAATTGTGGAACGATGAACCATAATTGATAAGGGAAAGAAAGTCAAGCCCACTAGAGGCTGGCCTAGGAGGCAGCAGGCCTAAACAAAGCCCAGGAAGATGGCCAGCTCAACCCAAAGACAAGATAAGCCCTCCTTCGACCAGGTCATGGTGCCACTATCTCAGGCGGACCACCTGGGGCTGACTAGCTAGTTCGTTTGCCTTAAAACACCCAAGAGCGACCAACTGACCTACGAGAGACCGCTTAGAAGTCTAATACCTTTTAGCTTGCCGCTATGCAGATCTTGATGGCACCAACAGTGCAGAAACCAAGGTGGTAGCATGGGAATCGAAGCAATAGTGTAGGAACCGAGGCATTAGCGTAAAGTGCAAGGCAACAAAATAGAGGACAAGGCGACTAGTAGGGCGATAGCGCTCCACGAAGAACAAATGATTATTGGCCTTCATAACTGGAAGAAATCCCTTGTAAAAAGGGATCATGTATTCGAAAAAAGGGGATTTGATGTGGACACATTTATTCCGCATAAAATGCCTATTTATGCATGTTCCTAGACTTATAGAAGCATCATGCACTATAAATATTGCATAACATGCATCATTCTGCATTTAGAATAATTTTTGTAAATTATATATTAATTTCTCTTTTCGTGGCTAGGGGATAAGGCGATACATTTTGGGGCCTCAGATTGAAGATCCAACCGTATGGATCTGATTGGGACGACGATCAGAGTCCATTGACTCTGAAATCATCTTGATCGGACTTCCGTAGTATCATATGCAGTCCAAGGAAGGTCAGAGGCCAAGGGGCAAGGTGGTGCAAATCCGGACTTCCGACGACAAATCCAACCGCATGGATGGGTTCAGATCGACGATCGTAGCCTAACAACGCGAAAATTGATTCAATCTGACACCCGTGGCACCACCTATGAGCAATAGAAGATGGATGGCCATGTGGCGCCATCACAGCCACCCAAAGCCGCACAAGACCCTGCCCAACTTCTGAAGCACACATGGGAAGTAATCTTAGCTGTTGGATCTTGATCCAACGGTTGAGATCAACTCATGCCTAAAAGAGTGCCATCACTTCTCTGAAGCAACGTGAAGGAATGATCTCAGCCATCCGATCTTGATCCAACGGCTGAGCACACGCCCCGCCATTTCATCCACGCAACAATCCGCGCTCGTAGCTCAGTGGTCACGGAGCGTGTTCTCAAGGCAGAGGCACACGATCGAGCCCTCGCGAGCGGTCCCAATTCGCTTTTAAGGGGTGGGGAGGAAATTCAGTCGTGTATGCATGATCAAGCGGCGATGGAGGCCGCTACGTGGCTGCACGGATGAGCAGTTATCATGAACGTGCACGGTGATGCCTTGGAAGACGCACCCCATGCGTTTTATGAAGTGCGGGCATGAGCGCTTCTCGAGTGTCCGATTTCCATCGAACGATCTTGATTGGTCCACGTGTTGCGACGCTTGGTGAGCGTGCCTCAACGATTAAAGAAGCGACATGAAACGTGGCCGATTATGAAGCATTCGATCTTGATCTAAGGGCTTTCCTTCCACACGCGCTTCAGTAACGCTTGCATGTGTCATTAAGGCCATAGAATTAATTCTTAAGGCCTTGAAATGACCTTTTTGCCCCATATCTTCACCTATAAAAAGCCTACCCATCTTACACATTTCATCATCCCTTCTTATGCTTCTCTCACCTTTTCTAAAGCTCTAAAGAGCCAGTCCCATGCCGGCGATGCTCCGCTATAGAGTTTATAAAAATAAATTTTCCCATCCTCTTACCCCCATTCGTGGGCACCCGTGGCTATCTTCTCACCTTGTTCGGGAAGTGGATCTCGTTGCGACGCCGCCCTGCTTTGTCCTCCTTCCTCTAGCTTCGTTCTCCCTCATCCAGTATCTCACCACCATCTTCTGGGTACTCCGTTAACGCGGCTTATCCTCCAAGTAGCTGTCGAGGAGGATTTCTCTATCTCTATCTTTTTACTGCTTTATAGTGTACTTTTAATTCTGCAATTAGTGTAATGAACATTGCTTTATTTTTATGAAATATTTATTCGCCCTCTTTCTATCTCTCTCTTTCTTTGTATTATTCTCTATTTCTTCTATTATTTATTTTTTAAGTAGAGTAGTTCACGTAGATTGATTTCAACCGGCTAATATGCTTTGTGACAAAAATTTCAAACATGACTTTTAAATCAAACATACGCCACCCCGTGTTTAACCTGGAAATCACCAAAGTTTTGATTATTTTTATTTGATTAGTAGATTTTTCGCGACTAGTTTTAAAACTCAATCTTTCTTGCGTAAAGTGTCACTCATTAGGATTCTTCTCATCTTGTATTATGCCAATCTCTAGTGGACAATTGAGGGTTAGAAGCCCTCTCCAAACATACACCCAGGTGGTGGAACTAGGTCACTAAATCCTTGTATTCTTTTTCCCCAGTCACGTATTGGTAACATTCCCATCTCCTACACTTCCTATCGAGTTCCTTAGCCTTGATCAATAACCAATTTGCAAAGACCTTAGCTACAATCAAATAAACCACATTAGATAAGGCAATAGGCCTATAATCATCCATCCTTTCCACACTTAACTTCTTTGAAAGTTAGAAATAGTAGAACTTATTAAGCCTCTTGAAGCCACGATTCTCTGTGAAACATCAGTGCACCATTGTCATCAAATAATCCTTAATCACCTCCCAAAACTCGCTATAAAAAAAGACCGGCAACCCATCGGACCTGGGGCCCCTTTTGCCTTCAACCTATGAATAACAGCCAAAACCTCTTCATTGACGTCTCTAACAAGGCCACATCCCATACCATTATGCAAAGAACCTTAAGTCTAACAAAGCAGGCATCCATTTCCATGGGGAATGCCTCTTAGTAAAATCCCGAAAATAAGAACCAAAAGCACCCACCATCTACCTCCTGTCACTAACCATCTCATCTTGAACATGCAAGGTTCTAAGTGTTGATATTGATACCATACTGATAAATTTTCAGGTATGGTTATTGAGCACACGACATGAAAACGCCTGTGTATCGACATTGGGCTATCGAGGATATCAATAGCCCAAAATTATTTGTATCAAGGGCACGCCGATGGCGTATCAACGCATGCCGACAAATGCCAACTGAATTTACTTAAAATGATTAAAATTACAAGTAAATCACACATTACTAACTAAAAACATTAAAAAGGTTACGAAGGACATACATGTGAAAACACAAGTCTTGAATCAATACATACTCAAATAAAGCATGCAATTCATATCTAAACTAAAGTAATACAACCATTCGACAATCATTGAATAATAGCTTAAAGCTCCATCCCTTCAACCTCCTCTACTACCTTTCAAGCATCACGGTCCAACACACGCCTTAATTGACATAAACGATAAAGGTAGAATCAAATAAATGAGATAGAGAGACCCTAAAGTTCTTAACACCAAGATTTTAAATATTGATATCGTATCAACAAGTCAAAAAGGGATATATCATCGATATATCGCTGATATTGAAAAATTTTGGGAAAATTACTTTAAAAGGCTCAAAATGTCACAAATTTGATGAAATTAACATTTTAATAACCAATACATACATGAAGAAATGCTTAGAAGACCAAAATCTTAAATTTTGAATGAAAACATAATGTAAGTGCATTATTGGCAATATTTACTTGGCTACGAGAAACGATCCTAGTAGTTGTAATTGCCTTATGTCAGTGAAAAATCCTTCTCTTAAGGAGAAGATAAATTTGGGACAGGGCATTTAAGTAGGTGGAGGAGAGAGAGCATGATGCTTAGTTTATTTTCACTAGTCATTAGAGTTATTGGTATCAGCTAAGCATGAGTTGAAACTTTAGTTGAATTTTATTTGAGCCAAGTGTAAAAAATAAATAATTTCTACGCCCGCTTGCAGTACAGATATTTAATTCCTTGAGAGTAGCAGCAGCTACCAACAGACAACAACAACAATAGAGTACCAACAGACCAACAAGCATCGACACAGTCGACATAAGGTCGATACGGTCAACAAACCGCCGAAACACCTGTATATCAACATCTTTTTCGTGTCGATATGCTCCTCGCCCAAAAGTGCTTGTATTGGCAGCATCTTGTTAACATCTTAAACATTGCAAACATGTAACAAGGTAACAAGATTGGCCCTTGTTTAGCACTAGCTGAAAAATGAAAAAAACATGTGTTGACATCCCCTTCAACCATAGTTCTCAAGTTCTATAGCCAATCGACCTCAACCTTATGGTCTTCTTTGTGAAGCACATTTTGCATCACCCATCTCTCCTCCTATTCCTCATTAGTAAGGGGCCTAGAATCGTCCACCCTATCAAATCGAGCAACATTAGCTAAAGCTTCTCTATGCATTCACTCTCGTCATTCCTTGGCCACCTTCTTATAGGCCATCATAGCGGTACGAACATGTTGAATTCAAGCTGGCAAGGTATGCATAGTTGAGGAAGGGGGAACCTCCCCCCACTTATGTTGCACAAGATCTTTAAAGTCTGGTTCAAGGAGCCACGACTTTTGAAATTTGAAATAAGAGTCGAAGATGAACCCTTCATTAGAACTCCAAAGTAATAGTGTATGATTCAAAAAAAGTCTGGGTCTTATGATCCGAAAAAAGCGTGGATCTCACAGTAACATCCACCATTTGAAACTACTTTGCTAAACTCACAAAGTAAAGGAACCTGTTTACCTTGGAGCTTGAGCTTGATCTATTCCTCTAAGTAAAGTGGCTCCCGAAACAAGAAAAGCATATAACTCTAGCTCTTCAACCAAAGCAGCAAAAGACAACGTAGCCCAATCAACCCTTCCATCCGACTTGTCATCCATAGACAACATGGCACTGAAATCCCCTCAAACAAGCCATGGTCTACTATCCATAAAGGCCGTAGCCTACCTGCTCCTCCCAAAGCTTAGATCTACGAGCATCATCACAAGACTCATACAGAAAGGACAAAACCAAGCACGAGCCATCCGACATCCAATTGAAAACACGTATAACCACCCATCTTCCCTGCAACGAATCAACAAGTTCAAAAGTCACCATATTCCATACCATTAAGATACCACCAGACCTCCCAATAGCATCAATACTGAGCAAACTAGTATAGAGATCTCCACTAATCTCCCTCAAGAATCTATCATCTAAGGATTCCAAATTTGTTTCCTATAACAAAGCAAACTCCACTTTCCACTCACCTAGATAATGACACAAGGTAGTCCTACGGAAAGGATCACGAAGACCCTTGACATTCCACGACAGGACACTAAACTTGCGTTAAAAACCTTCCCCCATTCTCTCTAGCATCAATAAGGTTCTTCATAGCATCAACAATACTGGCCACTTTGCCTTTAGCTTCATCATTACCCAAGAACACCTACATATTAACAACCACTTGTTTTTGTTTAATGATACTCTTCCTCTTAGCGAGAGAATTGTACACCAACTTCTACCATTGGAAAAAGGGCTACCAACCTCCTGAACCATGTCCAAAGGACCTACTCGAAGCCCTCCACTCACTCTGTGTTGATCGATGAGCTTCAACCATTACCCTAGTAGCCACAGACTCCGTGTTTGCCGCCAACACCTCCACCGAAGGAGCTTCAACATCATTCATCACCTTCTCAACAAATGCTGAAGCACAGGCCTCAACACCACCCTCTGCAACAACACTACTCCCTCCAGCCCGTTGCTTTCACCAGTAGCCTTTACTCCATCAGACCCCATCACCTCTCCATTGGTGCCATCACTGCAGCAACAACCACCACCACCACCACCATCAGCCACCACAGCCTTAAGACCATCTCAAGCGACGATGAGGGAGGAAAGCCCCTTAGACCACAACATGGAGATGGCTCGATTAGAGAAGGAAACCCGAACCCATCGAGGAGTGGAGGTCCACTCGTACATAAAAAAACAATCGAGTTTGGGTTTGGAGTCGGGCCCAAAGTATCCAACTAAAACACCCACCTCAAAGCCACATGAAGGGGGCACCACCCTATTTAAGACAATAACGAAATTAGAGGTATCCCTATCGCAATATTCACGTGTAGAGGATCTAAGGCTCCCATAATGATCGCTAGGGTTCCCGAAAGATGCAAGAGCCTTAACCTTCCAAACATAGCACACCCTCCTTGCAACTATCGGCACTACCGCTCTCGCTGGAGAAGCCCGTATTGGTGCCGTGGACAAAGCCTCCAGAGCGACCTTGTATGATTGCACCTCATTGGTCACCTCCGAGAGCCATGACGAAACTCTTGCTTAAGGACCGACATCGGCAGGATGCAAATCGAACCCTGGACTTCAACCACCACCTGCACCCACCTCAACTCCACCTCTAGGCCAAACTTTGAGAGACGTTTAAGGTGAAAGAAATGTGACACCAAGGCATCCATCATCTCCAAGGTTCGAAGGTGCACGAGGATGCCCACCAATCTAAGATCCATTACTGTCATAGGCGGTGGATGCTTGTCTAAGGAACCATTGAAAGCTGATGGATCACGCCATCAGACCTCCATATCCCCAATCACAAGGGAGCGAAACCAAAGTTGCTTACGGACCTCCTTCAAAACACCATGGATAAGCACTTTTGAAATACCAACTGAAGCCACCCTAATCTCCTTAGGAGCTACGCAGAAAAGGAGAACTCTCTTGATTGCCTCAAGAGAAATGGAACCCCCCAACACATTGCCCATGAGTGTACCAACAAGCACAAGATTGCCCTCCTGCCTCAAGGACAACCAGGAAGCATTGACCACTGGTACAAAGGAGACTTCAACGCCAACATAGGTCCATTCAATCCCCCTTATTCCTTGTCGAAGGCCTCGAGATCAAAGGGCACACCCACCTCCAATGTCCCACTCCCTTGCATTGCAAACACACCTCCAGGTCCCAGCATGCCACTATGAGATGTGCCCTCTGGTGGCACCAAAAGTAGAGGACATCATGATTGGTATGATCTCTCCTTCCTTTCACATCAGTTACTACACCCAATAACCCCCTTCGACGGCAGGCAGCCCACAACCAACGTCTAGTCTCCCTCCCCACTTCCCCATCCGCCCTTCACTCTTCCCCCTTGCATCTCTCAGCCAAGGCATGGCTGAACCCTCCACTTAGAGAGATTGTTATTTACCTCATCAATGTAATATCTTTCTGAAATATTGTAAGTTTGACAAGTTCATCCTCTTCATGTAGTGAGATTATAGTTTAGGGAGCCCTGCCACCTTACCAGCACATAAGCACAATGTGCCCATTTTCGTGGAGAAGGAGTGGACTTCAAGGATACTACTAATTGAGTAATCGAATTGTATCAGTTATACTTGGAACCATGGATATTACAGTGAAAAACAGTCAGTCCCCATTTCTTTCTTGTGTTGGATTTTGTCTTTCTTGATTTGGATTGTTTTAAGACTGATGAAGCTTAATGTTTTTTAAGGGGAGGAACATAGGCCTTATCCTTTTTTTGGGTGGTGATGGTGGTGGTTTGTGTATGTGTGTGTGTGGTGAATTTTGGTATCACTCTTGTTTCACACTGGGGGGGGGTGGGGGTGGGGGATTCTTTAGATGCATGAGGAAAAGACCAGAACCTGAGGTTCATTAGTTTGCTCTGACCTGTCCTTGTTTTCTTATTCGATAAGAAAATGAGGAGAGGAGACCTTAGGGTGTATCTTTTTGCTTGTACGAAGTGAAGTAATGGCAGTTATTGAATGCAACTAAGCAATTTGATGAAACCCACCAGTGAAGGCACTATCGTTGCATTCAGCAGAAAGATAAGTAATAACTTGGATAATTGGTGGGTAGGATAAGTGGGGTTAAGGTGTTTGTATGGTGGTATAATGGTTTGGATATGATACTTTTTGTAGTGGAAGTGATTATAGTATTTTTCTTTTATGTTTGACCTTGGAAAAAGTTGTGGTGGAAAATATTGCATGGAAAACCATAAACCCAACTTTATATCTCCACATAAAATGTCCTCTATATTGGTCCCAACCCAATAGCAAGAACAATGTTATATATTGGTTATTATTGTGGTGTTACCAACCATTTTCAATTTCTCTTCATATCTCATTTTTGTAAAGTAATAGGTTAGATTTTTGGGTACATCTTAAGGGTTAGTTTCATAATCGGAATAAGTTATGGGGATAACTTTTCTGTATGCTAGGTTAACATGTTTTTTTTTTTGGTGTTTTAAGGGGATGACCTATTGGGTTAACCTGTGATTGCTTGGTATGTAGAGGGCTAAACTAGTGGGTTATCTTGTGATGTGACACGCCGCAGGAAAGACATGTATGGTTGTGCTAATTTATGCCACCTTACCTTTGGGATAAGTTAACATGAGTTAAGTGGCCTTATCCCTGGTTGGGATAATCCAACTTCCAATCAGTGTTGTCAAAGGTGAAAGGTGTTAAAAGGCAAGGGGGTCCAAAATGTCCGAGGCGGCAAGCGCTCGCCTGAGAAAAATGAGGCGTTAAAGGATACACACACACACACAAAGTAACCAATATATGGTATGTTATGCATGCATATATATAGATAATATACATGATCCATAAATGCTTAAACAAACAAGTGCAATACACATACATATGCACAGTGATACATACGGTAGGTGTGTGTATACAATTGCATACATTTACATACACACATATTTGTAAGTACACATTACATTTATATGCCACACACACACACACACATATATATATGTATGTATATGTATGCATGCATGTATATAGTTATATGTATATGTTGACATGTATATAAATACATACATAGACAAACATTCAGAATATGTGTATATTTGTATGTACGCATGTATTTATTATGTGTACATATCTATTTAAACACATGTACATGTATATATCTATGCATATGTGCATATACGTATGCATATGTGTATTTAACTAAGAGAGAATACACAATAATTAGTCAAAAGAAATTAAAACTATTAAAAGTATTTAAAAAAATGAAAAACCTAAAGACTTGGTTTAGGCGCTTGCTAGGCAATGCCTCAGGCAAATCAGGTGAGGCGAGACCTGGCAAGGCAGTAGGGCCTTGCCTCACCTCATCCTGGCACCTAGGCAAATACCTTGACAACACTACTTCCAATTAAGGATAACCCCAACTTTTTGTACGTTATCCAAGTTACTAGATGAGGCCTAAGAGTTTAGTTACTTTTTGATGGTTTAAACATGGTAGTTGGAAAATTACTTCATTGGCAAAAGAGGGGTGGTAATTAAGTAATTAGTTTAGTAGATGGCTGAGATGTCCTATATTCTCCATAAACAAAATATGCTAACAGGTCTTAAACCCAGTTTAAGGGGATGCCTTAGCCAAAGGCATACAATAAAATGGCCATAAAAAAACCATATATGATTATTATTGATGATATGGAAATACATGAAATAATGCATACAATAAAATGCCATCAATTCTTCATGATTTTCCTTTCATGCATGCCACAAAACTTCAAGGAATAAACAATGACACTCATAACTAATTCCTGCATGTGATTTAATATTTATCAGATCATGTAAAATAGAAAGACGATTTCTATACATGGGTTGAATGCATCTACCTAGGCATACCCCATATGTTTGGCATGTGCCCATCCTTTCTCTCTATTACGTTTCCTCCCTCACTGATGTGACAGTCAAATCCACTCCACTCAACAAACACACCTCTAACAAAGTTCCACCAAAGTGACACACCTTTTGGTGTCAATGTAGCATGTCTAGGGGGCGAGGTGGAATATTTTTATCCATCATTGATCATGATGGAGTAAGCTAGCCACGATGTGTGCAATGAGTGGGAGGTGACCTGGTAGACATCAAGGTCAATGGGACAACATCATCATTCCATGGTTCTAAAGAGCAATTGGGTGATAAATAATGTTAGGGCCAGTGCTGTAGAAGTCGGTAATTTGTATTCAGTCGGTCAAGCCACTGACTAAGGAGTATACGGTATACAAGGGAGTAGTCGAGGAGTACTCGGTTGAGTATTTTTTAAATATTTAAATATTATATGTGTGTGTGTAGACACGCACATGTCAAGAAGTAAAATATATCATTGCATTAAAGTAAACATATTCAAGTTCAAGGTTATAAAATAAGCTACAAAGTACAAACAATATCAAATTCATTACAAATTTAATAATTTAACCAAGGTATAAACCATTCCAAATACATTACCAACGGCAGAGCAACATAAATCAAGAATTAATATATGCTTGAATTAAATACATTACAATATATGCTTCAGTGATAGAGGGTTTTTGCTTGGTCGAAGAGGAGTCTCAGGTGAAGATAAATGATTTTAGGAGAGTGGTTGAGGGAGGGGGGTTGAGTGGAGTTTTATTTGACCTAAAAAAAAATAATATACCTATGTACCTATTTTTTCCTCTATACAAAAATCAGCCTACTATTCGGCTGACTATGCCGACTACTCGACCAAGTAGTCAGTGTTGCCGACGATAGGCCCAACTATGAGTTATTCAGTTGGTAGGGCACTGCAAAAGATTACTTGACCGATTACTCGACCGAGTAGGTCGATTTTTACAACACTGGTTAGAGCACATGGTGGTCGACAATGTTGTCAGTATACACAATGGTTGGCAACAGTGGTGGTTGAAGCATGTGATGGTCAATGGCACTTTAGGTGTACACTTTTGGTAAATTTCGGCACTATCTATGGGGTTGGGGGTGGGGAGGTGTAGGGGGAGTGTTAAGCCATTGTTTGGCAATGGTAGCAAGTAGAGCACTAGGCGATTTCGCATTGTGCCACAATTTCAAGGGAGTGTAGGTAGTGTTTTTCATAATTGTGGGTGAAGCATTGCGAGCTGTGTATAGAAAGGTGCATGTACTTGCCATCACGAAAAGTAGTACTTGAACAAAACTAGATTCATGAACTTAAAAAAAAAGGAATTTTTACATCTATGCCCTTGCAATCTTTCCCAATTACATCCATACCCCTATAAACCTTATATTTAATTTTATACCTTCATAAAGTTCTTAACCATTATAGGTTATGCCCCCAAGTTCAAAGATTATCAAAATATGTCATTCCGTTAAGTCTAATGCCATTAATTCTGAAAATTACATCCATACCCCCAATTATGTTTTTCTCTTTTTTCTTTTTCCTCTTCTTTCTCATTCCTTGCCCCTTTCTTCATCCTCCTCCTCCCAACCACCTCTGACCACCTACCCTGCTCTCCTCCCCTGAACCCTCCTCTACCCTCCTCCTACAACCCATCTTTCGCCCTCCTGCTCCACCCTCCTCCCCCAACCCGTCCTACATCTCAATAGGAAGCTTTTCTCTCTTTCTTTACTTTTTTTTTTTTTTAAAGTAACTATGACAATATAGTTACATCTCAACCATGGTTAATGTACAAAAGGGAATATGTGATAAATGATGCAAGTTTATAGGGAGACAAAAGTAAATAGAGGTTTTATGGAGGCATGAATGTAATGGGGAAAGATTCTAGACACATGGATGTAATGGGGAAAGATTCTAGAGACATGGATGTAAAAATCCCCCCAAAAAAAAGTTCTATAAGATCAAGACAAATCCTAATACATTGTTTATGTCAAGAAATAGATTGCAGTGGAAGCAGAAACTATCAAAAACAACCAGCCAGATGACTATGAGAAAAACATGCTGCCATAACAAGCAACTTACTTGCAAGCCAACAGTTTCAGTTATAATAGCCAATTCATTGTCTCCTTGAACAAGTTGAATGGGAATATCAACAGGTACCCAATGGCCAGCTTTGCTCCCTTCATTTTTCAATCAGAACAAATAGATCAAATAGCAGCAAATATGATGCAAGAAGTTACATAAGGAAGAGAATGTACATGTGTGTGCGCATGCAAATGTAAATATACATGTAGATGTATGCATGTGTGTATGTATATGTGCACAGTCAACTAATGTGTAGATGTGTGACTGTGAGTTTGCTGGCAAGATTTGATAAATGCATGTAAATAAATACAACTTCCAAAGAAACTGCATGAAATGTAATGACTAAGTTCAGCCACAATTGGACCTGTCTCCATCAAGCCCCATGAGCATCAATGGTTTTGACTAGGGACAAAAGGCACGTGTATTGAATATTGTATGTAAGTTATCATTGTATAGTTACCCTAATGACATGGCACTTTGCAGGAACTGAAGCATTAATGCAATAATACCAAAGAAATGTCTGATTATGCCAGAGAAGAGTAGCTTAACCAGGAAACACTTAGCATACCTGCCAGCTTTCCATTTAGAAAAATGCGGACAACATCTCGTATACTACCTATTGTCAGCTTTGGAATATTACTCCTTCCATTTGAAGAAGTAATCAAGGCAGTGGTAACATTGATTCTACAAATAAAATAAAATCAAGAAGTTCACCAAAAAGAAACATTGAGGAAGGCAAAAGCTAATTAACTGAAAGAAGAAATACAAGTATGCCCTTGTAAACATTCAGGATTGAACACATGCCCACAATGCTCATATTTAAACACATAGCCTCATGAATTTGGCTCTCTCTAACCTGTATGCCTCTATGCTAGTTAGGGATTGCTGGAACACCATACTGAGCCTTTCTTAACTATAGTTGGATCGTCACATATCTTGTAATGGTTCAATTGCTTCATATTCAATCAAAAACAACAAAACAAAAAAGCATGCATCACAACTCCATTCACCATCTTATCTGCATCTGCAACCTCACATAACACCTCTATCATGGTCACTCCTTTTATGTGTCCTAGTTGCACTACCAATGGTGCACACAAGGAGGATACCACCATCTAGAGTATTTTTGACAATGGCAGACCTCTTATCCCACTTACAACATGGCAAGTAAGGATATAGAATAAATTAACCAAATGGGCCAAAGTTAAATCAATCTCATCGGTTTGCTAGTCCATACCTAATTGCCCCAAATTAATTATAATTAAGCTCTCCACCAAATAGGGAATATTAAAAACAAAGGCAAATAAACCGGGGATTATACTTCAAGAGGATAAGGGTATTTCAACCAAAATAAGAGCCATAGGGTTCCTTTCTCCATCTGCCTCCTCAGGATTGGAGTGGTACGGGAGTGAACTAGTGAGGCAGAGTGTGAATGTGGTCGCATTCTGGAGATTGAGGCACTTACATGATTCACTGGGCGCAAAGGATGAAGAGGATGCATAGCATGAGATCCAATGCAAGGTCATCAGGACAGGTGGATACATGGACCAAAGCAATTCTAGGAAATCTGCAAACCATTTGGTGATTATGAGGTGTAGGTAGGTTTCTTGACCTTGTTTTTCATGTCCTTGAAACTATCTAATCGTATTTTACTATCATGCATGTCCAATTGAGTATTGGTGTTTGTGACTAGGATCAATAGCTATTTTTTTTGGATATAAGGAATGAGGAGAATCACTGTTTTGAAGGATAGGGTCAATAATCTAGAGCTTAATCCAAAGTGTTCATATTGCTAATAATCATTGATAGTGGTAACTTAAGGATCTAAAGGATTATTGGTATTAGAGTAGAGAGTTTGTGTTTCATATTTTATTGTATGTTTCAGGTGTCTGGTGTCTCTGTACAAAGACACCTAGGCTTTTGTTATCAATAAGACAAGTTCATTTCCCACATGGTTAGAGCAAGGACCTTCCATCAAAAGTCCAACATCAAACCAAACATCTAGGTTTTTCCTCTTTTTATTAGTTGTTCTTCATCTTCTTCATTTCACATGGAACGAAAACCTAAAGAAGCAGCAACACCCTTATCCAATCCATGGAGCACACCCAAGCTTATAGTACTTGCATAAGCACAAGCATATAGGCTCGATGCTGTCAGCACCTTCAACATGCCACCACCAGGCGTGGTTGCACATAGCTATAAGCAAGTGTTGATTAGCATTGCTAGCATCAAATGCAGCTAGGCACTAGCTTTAGCTCCACACACGTATAGGTTGCAGGGTTCAAGCCGCTGGGTGCAACCAAAGAGCAATGCTCTGTTGCACCATCTTCTCAACATGCTGCTAAGTACGATCTATGAATGGTCTTGACATGCACCAGATCAAGATGCACAATGTTCAATCTATACGCATGATTTATCCCTTCTGGATCCATGTGAGGAGTTATCTGCTATGCATTAGCGATATAGCAATTGTTTAAGGTCTCCTCAAATCCATGAAGCTATGTTCTAATAGCTAACAACAAAAACTCCAATGGTGACTTTGAGGAAACAAATGAAAGGTACTATTATCAAGCTCGATGTTACCAATCTTCCCTTATTATTTACTTCCTTTAAACAAGTAGTGAGGTTAGGCTGAGAAATGGACCAAAGCAGTTGAAATCCTTGAAACTCATATTAACAAAGATCATTCATGCTCGGGCATACCCTCTCTGCTCACTTGTACTGACTTTCCTAGTTGAATCTAGGTATCATTTTGCTTGTGCTTCTTTTGAAGAAAGGTTTTCCTCCACTTCTAACTCTGTATGAGAAAATAGAAGGGTATATTCGCTTTTCCTTTGGCATCTCAACTAAAAGTCAAAGCTACTATTGAAGTGATTTGACTAATTCCTTAAGAAACAAATTGACATTATTGTAGCTGATCTAACTTAAGGTGGTCAATAGCGACAGATGGATGGAAAGGAGAGGTGAGAAGTGGCAGCAGAAAGGGAGTGAGGAGGAGAGGCAAAGGATGATATATACATGTATGTACGCATGTTTATCACATGAGAGGTTGGGAGAAAGTTATGGATTCACTCAAATTATCTTGTCTTATTATAGCAAACCAGACCTTTTATATAGGAGGATCACAAAGCAAAGAAGGAAAGTAAGGTTCCTACTATTACAAATACTGGGAAAACTCAAAAAGAAATTAAGACAGCCACAGGTATTCTTCTATAAAGAAATAATGAAGTATTGTAATATACAATGAAGCCATCCATGAATCAATTAATGCTGAAAATTTGGATTTGGATTTAAAACCCTTGAATTTCTTGTAAATAGTTTCAAGCTACATCAAAGTATTGTCTCCCCTTCTTGTGGTGAAGTTGAGTATGGACGTGCAGCTCATATGACCCATGAACAGATGTAAATGATCTGTATTCTTGAGGATTTTGGCATGCCTAGTTTGCTTCCTATCATGATGCATTTTGACAATAAAACCACCAATGATATTGCAAATAATTCCACCATAAATTAGCATATCATTCATATTAAAGTTGACTATCATTTCATCAAAGGTGTCATCGAGAATAGAAGATTTCCGTATCCTATATCTCTATTGAGGAGTAACTTGCTAATATTTTTACCAAGGCTCTCCCTCGTCATTGAATAGATTCTATTGTACACAAACTGAGCATGCATGATACTCCAGCTTTAGTGTTAGATTGAAGAATTTGGCTTTCTTATTTTATTATATGTTTCAGGTGTCTACAGTCTCCCCAGTGTCTCTATACACCTAGGGTTTCATTATCAATAACAGCTTGTAATCATCTACAAGGGATTGGTCCATGAGCTGAAGTTTGGGTTAATGGGGGCTTGCCTCTAGATGTCAAGATCCTACATGCTGTACCTATTAATGTAGGCATTGGAGTGTATTAGTCAACTATGATGATAGAAATTCCTAAGCTAATAGCATTTGAAGATCAATATATAACCACAAGAAACATGATGTTCTGAACATTGTTTCCAGCAGTAGGATACCCCCTCCTCCACTCTTCATGTTCATTCTAGTTCTTCACATGAGTTCTAAGCTTCCAGTTGTTTACATACAAAAAAGGATGTTACCCAAGTCCCATGCAAGAAGAAAAATACAAGCACAACCTCACATTCAAAATATTAACATATTTAGAAAAAAGAGTGCTCTGATACCAAGTTAAAAAATATAAACAACGGAAGCGTAAATCAAAGCATAAAAACAATCATAGGAATACTTGGGTTTATGTGGAAACCCCACTCACAAAGAGCAGAGAGAAAACCACGGGAGAAGGCCCCGATAGGGCATGTGTCTATAATTTCTCAAAGAAGAATGAAGAGGTACACTGCCTATTTATAGGCCACCACACACCACACAGCCCCACACTAACCGATGTGGGACTAAATTACACACACTCCAACAAAAATATATGATTCAACAATAATATGGAGCACGTAAACAGAAAACTACAGATTTGACAATCTGAAAGAGTTTTGACATCTAGTACAACATATACATGAAAAAGCAAAATAGCCTGAATGCATAATAAAACAAGCCAAATGCAGCTCAAGTCATTTATATATGGTTCCCTAGTGAACATTGCAATCAAAGAAGCTATACCTGGTAATATACCAGAGATAGTCACTAACATCTTTTGTCACATTGAGGTGTTCCAAAATCCCTTGGGCAACAAAGTTACTATTGTTCCATGAACCAAGTGGCTCCTTATAAAACATCCATGACTTCAAGATGTAAGAATCTTTATGATGCAATTTTATTAGCCCAGGATTGGTTGCCTCTGATAGGCCAGAAGAGGTACTTTCAGTTGTCATTATTGAACTCTGGTGACTTATCTGTAAAACAATCAAAAGGAAGTATACAAACAATATTGATCGACATCAAATGGATCCATATCCATACAAGTAGTTTCATCATATAATATCCTAAATGGGGATCAATACACAGTTAATGAAAATAAGGTCTAGAAACTTGCCAAAAAAGGAAATAAATGACATAAGCTGTTTTTAGCAGGTCAGTAAACAGGAAACCAAGCAAAAAAACTTACATGTCAAAGAAAATGTCAGAATATTACCTTGGCAGTGTTGAAGACTATGTGTCTGCAGTCTGGCAGTATGCTAACAGACCATGGTGGTAAATTATATGACTGACCCAGAAATTTGACAGTTTTAGAGCTATGCGTATCCAAATTTGCAAGAAATGCAGAACAAATACTGATATTATCTGGCAGCCTTGAAGTAACGTCTATTTCAATGTCAGAGTAAATATGCACCTGCAAAACTATTACTATTTATTCCGGGTGAAAGAAAAGGCCAAAATCTGCCCAAAAAAGGAAGAGTGCAATTTCTGATGCACGGAACGAATCCAAAACATTAGATCATAGAGCAGATATAAATTCAAACAGTGAAGTGTTCAATCCAAAAAATATCAGCTAAAAATATATGCAAGAACTATCATGCATTGTGATTGGAAAATATTTTGCATATCATACATGTACATGCATATACTACCTAATAGTATGCATATGTACATTACATGATATGTACTTCACATACATATATATATAGAGAGGGCCCATCCAATGACCCTAAAGGGTCAAATAAGCTATCAGAAGCAACATAATATTTAATCAATTTCAAACTTATATGGGAAATCCAACCACATGGATAGAAAGTTTACTGGTTAAACATATTGTAATGAAATGTCATGAAGAGCACAAAAGGCTTTCGACATTCATCTCAAAGGAAAAGGTATCTTAATCTTATATTTGTTAATAATTTGAAAATGCATATTGTAAAAATATAAAACAAATTTGTAGCATTATTAGTAACTTTTTTCTACAACAACTGCAAAGTCTTTTCCCACACTAACTGGGGACAACTACACGAATTCTTTGCCTCGATTTAAATCTATTTTGTGCTATTTCTAGGTTTAAATTGAAATAATTGAGATCATTCCTAATGATTTTCTTGCAACACTTATTTAGCCTTTCCCTCCCCTTCCTAAGAGGCTTAGAGTCCAGCCCCTTACATCTCTTGACTACGCATTACTGCCCTTTTTTGCAAATATCTAAGAGGCTCAACATCCAACTCCTCACATTTCTTAACTAGTCATTACTAGCCTTCTCCACGAATGTCCAAACCACCTTTAGACATATGTCTCTTTTCCTTTTTTTTTTGAGGGAAAAAGAGGAAGATTACCGGAGGGTGGTAATCATCCAAGATTCATTAATAAATAAAAGGAACGGACTTACAAGTATTGAAGCCAAAAATCGGAAAGACATCTTGCTTTTCTTATTACATTATGAACCCAACACCGTTCCTTCTTAAATACCTTTCCGTTTCTTTGAAGCCAGATACTCCAAACAATAGCAACTGCTTGACACCAGCCTGCCCTGTCCAATCCCAGATGGTCTCTGAAACTCCTCCAAAAAGCATCAAAATCAGTTTTGTCCTCTATAGGTAAATGAAATTGATCCCAGAAATCTTTAGCGAAATTGCAATCAAAGAAAAGATTTGTATGTCCTCCGCCGCTTGCTGACATAAGGGACATAATGTATCACCATCTGGCAACCACTTAGATCTGTATACTTTTGTAACAAGACACTTCCTCCTCAGAAACCACAGGAAAAATTTAATCTTAAGCGGTGCCTTGCAAGACCAAATCAGTTTTGAGTCTCCAACCACTTCCAGATCAGCATTTGTTCCACCTGCTGTTAGGAGTTTATATGCTTTATTTACTGTGACCTCACCATCCCTCCAGAGAAAAGAATCTGCCCTTGCTGAATTCGGATAGAAATCCTTGAGAATGTTCGTTAGATGCTGAAATTCCTTGAAGGTTGCATCAGACAAGCCCACAGACAACTTGAAATCCCAAGATCTATGCACTTCATCCCACATATCACAGACCAACTCCTCTTTATTCTCCGTTTGATGAGATATCCATTGGAACAGATCTGAAAATCATCTTGATTCTGACCAATTATGCATCCAGAATTTAAAAGATGACCCATCACCCAAGTTTGGCAAGAAGTGATCTATATATTCATTCAGTGAGGGGCCCACCGAGGTCCAAAAGGCTGAAACACCTCTCGTATGTACACCTGTCCCATGCACCAAATCCACCATCTTACCATAAGAATCCCTCACAACGAAAGTAACCAAGGATTTTTCCTCAGACATCAGCCTTACCACCCATTTCAGGAGTAGAGCAATGTTAAACTCTTTCAACTTACAAATGCCAAGCCCACCAACCTTCTTAGGTTTACAAATTTCATCCCAAGATACAAGCTGAGCAAATGTTCCTGTGAAATCAGGTCCTTCCTGATCATATCCATTTTCTTGAGAATCTTCCTGGAAGGCGAACATACCGACAGAAAAAAAATCAGTAAGGAGGATAGGATTGATTTCAATAGGATCAGCCTTCCTCAACGGGATAGCAGTCTTCCACTTCACGATGCTAATCTACTCGAAAATCGCTCAAGCAATTGCTTCCAATAGGGCATACCCAACCTTTTACCTTTCAGAGGAAGACCAAGGTAAGCAATTGGCAAATGTACCACCGGCGTCCCCAGAATATTTGAAACCTCATTCACCACCTCCCACCCCATCGCAAACGTAACCAAGCTCGATTTATTTCTATTGAACTTTAAGCCAGAAATTTCAGAAAAAATCCTCACTAATGAAGACACGTGTCTAGCCACCACTATACCACCTTCAATAAAAAATGTTGTGTCGTCGGCATACTATAGAATAGGTGTAATTAGGTGCCCCTCCATACTGGTGGTATATCCTGAAAATAAATCTCCATTGCAAGCTTTAAACGCCATCCTAGCCAAAGCATCCACTGCAATATTAAATAACATGGGTGCTAACGGACATCCCTGATGCACACCCCTTTGTGGTTGAATCCAATATCCATTCTCCCTCCCATTGATAAGGACAAAAAAAGAGGATGTTGAAATACATCTCTTCATTAGCTGTACCCAAACATCTGGAAAACCTCCTCTTCAGAATATCCCAAATGTAATTCTAGGAAATGGAATCATAAGCTTTGGAAAAATCTACTTTCTAAAGGAATGTTGTACACACTCCTTTTTCAAGCTGATATAAATTTCTCAGCTAACACATGAATCCTGAGTTAAAAAAATTTAAATAATATTTTAAAAAAAAAATCAAAGCACATAAGCATCACAAAACACTTGGTTTACGTAGCAATCTCACTCACGAGGAGCGGGGAGAAAACCATGGGAGAAGGCCCTAATAAGGCACTGATTTGTATTTATTCTCAAATGAATAGGTAGGGGGATACACGCCTATTTATAAGTCACCACTCACACAAGAAGTCTACATCTTCCAATGTGGCACTAAACCCATAACTCAATTCTCTCAACACTCCCCCTCAAGCTGGAGCATGGAATGCTCAGCTTGTAACACAAATAAACCTACTCTACACAGCAGAACAAACAACACTCTGGACTAGTTCTTGCTTGTAGGCGGAAACATGGGCTAGAGCTCTTGGATGAATTGTAGTTGGCTTTGAAGATCTGGTGCTGGTGGCTCCCCATTTAGTATCCCTGAAATTGTCTTTCTCTGAAAACCTCGAAGGTGAATCTCCCTCTCTGAAGTCCACGAAACTGGATCTCCCACATAGAAACATGAAATGAGTCCTTCCTCTGAGGACCTCGAAACTCTGGACCTCCCAAAGTTGGGTTTCTCACATGGAGTTCATGAACAAAAAGGACTCTTAAATGGGGGTGACTACAACAAGCTCCCACACTCCCCCTTTCTCCCATACTTGTACGGAAGAAATAACAATGATGAGAAGAAAATAAAACAATAAAACCTAGAGAAGACTTCTCCACATCTTCTTTTAAACATAAACTTCATTTTTTTTTTTCATCATTTAAAAAAAAAAATTTTTTTTCAATTTTTCTCTCTGTCATTTTCCTTTTTTTCTTTTTTTTTTGATATACCATTATAACTTGACAAAGAGATAAAGGAATCCTTTAAACGTTTTTTTTCTTAAAAAGCCTTGTTCTCACCTTAGGGTTCGAAGAACCCAATAGTCGTCGCATGCACGAGGTCTACGTCTCAAGATGGACGTCGCCTTCATCGTCACTGTTCTTGCGAGATCTCCATCGAGATCACCTCCATCACTGATGACTTCTCCATCGCGTCGGCCGCCACCACCGACCATGGAGCTCCTTCTGCACAGCTGCTGCCACCTTGACCTTGACAACCATGACCTGAGGGTCGCCGAGATCGTGATGATGCTCGTCGCCATGGGCCAGATGCGCGGTGGTTGCGACCCCTCCCCAGCCGAGAGGTTCCTCATGGCGAAGGCCCGTTGAATGCTCGTCGCTGCCTGCGAGCCCCTGAGCCCCAACGACCTCTCCACCAGCGAGGTTGCCTTTGTGGGGCTCTCCCTAACATCACCAGGGCAGCGAAGCCTCGCCAACAAGTCGGTGTGCCACGCCAGGGACGACGTGGCAAAGATGCTGCTGGTGTTCGAGGTGGTGTTGTTCAACTTCTTCCTCTTCTTTAGCCAGATGGCGCAAGGCCTGAAGTTGGTCATCAACATCCTCAACAGCAAGTAGGTCGACAAGGTCTTCATGGCCTACATTAATTCCTACGTCCTCAGGATGGGGATGATCATCTTTCCTGTCAAGGAGACGCTTCGCATCGAAGACTCCTTTCTCAAGATCAGAGATAATGTAAAGAGATAAACAACAAATTTCAAGATAACAAAAGAACCCAAGATCAAAAAACTGCTCTGATACCAAGTTAAAAAATATTTAAATAACGTGGAAGCATAAATATCAAAGCACATAAGCATCACAAAACACTTAGGTTTACATGAAAACCCCACTCACAATGAGCGGGGAGAAAACCACGGGAGAAGGCCTCGATAGGGCACTGATTTGTCTTTCTTCTTCTCAAATGAATAGATGGGGGGGTACACGCCAATTTATAGGCTACCACTCACACAAGAAGTCCACATCTTCCAATGTGGCACTAAACCCATAACTCAATTCTCTCAACATCCTGCAAAGACCTTCCCCGGATAAACGTAGATTGCACTGGTGAAATGATGTTTGGTAATATCTTCTGAAGCCTATTTGCAAGTACCTTAGCAACCAACAAATAAATAGAATTGGACAAGGCAATGGGTCTAAACTCCATTTTTTCGGCTCCCAGTTTCTTAGGAAGCAGAAAATATAGAACTTATTTAATCTCTCAAATCCTTCATTTGTCCTGAAAAACTCTTTAACCATAACCACCATGTCAGGCCCAACCACATCCCATAACTCTTTAAAGAAAATAATCTGTAGATCATCTAGACTAAGCGAGCCTTCAGCCTTCAACCCACGTAGAGCATGTAGGATCTCCTCTTCATCCACCTCCCTAATAAGTGCCACTTTCGCCTCGTCCCCCATTTGTTCCAACTCCAAATTCACCAAATGCCAGCCTCTGCAAGGTTGTTGTAAATTCTTGGAAATAATTTTTGAAAGCATTGCAAATCTAATTCCTCTTTTTTAATACCTCATCTCGCACCTTCAATTTAGTAATCAATTTTTTTCTTCTTGTACTTGTAGCCAAGTGGAAAAGTCTAGTATTTACATCCCCTTCCTTAAGCCATAATTGACGTGGCTTCTGCCTCCAATCGATTTCCTTCTTGAAATCTTCTTCAAAAACAACCACTTGGTTTTCTCGCCGTTCTTGGCACTCCACACTAGATAACTGTGTACTTTCTTTTTTCCTATCCAAAGTAGCTACCTTCAAAAGGGCTTCATTCCTTCTTTTCTCCTTTCGTTCTTTGAGACCACGTTTGAACTCAATCATAGCTTGTCTTACAACCTTTATTTTGTAGGCTAAAGTACCCGCAGCAGATGTAGATTGAGCAGTGGCAGTCCATTTTTCTCTAATGAAATCTTTGAACCCTCATCCTTCAACCAAGATTTGTGGAACTTAAAATATGTTGACAACTTAGTCTCTTCATTACTATGCCAACGAATGGGAGTGTGATCAAAGAACAGTCTATCACAGACAACCAAATCAGCCAACTGAAAGGATTTAGTTAAAGTAACATTACAAATAAATCCATCAATACATGAAGCCGCCCCACTCCCATTCCTCCAAGTGAACACCCGCTGTTGGCAGATCAATGAGCTCAAGGTCCTGAATAACCTGCTGAAATTGCACAGTATAAGCATCACTTCTACCATCCAATCTATCCTCAGACCTAAGAGTCGCATTAAAATCACCCCCTATTAACCAAGGCGTCCCCGCAACAAATGAAGAGGCATGCTCAAATTCCTCCCAAAAAGAATTCTTGGAAGCATCAACACAGGGCCCACACACCGTAGACATAGCAAAGGAGAAACCATCAATTTTTCTCGTAAAGATAGCAATTAGCATTCTATCAGGAATCCTAGAGGAGCAAAGTTCCAACAAATCATCATGCCACATCATCAAGCCCCTTGATCTTCCTTCAGCAGCCACCTTTATATAATTTGTGAATATATTTCCACAAAATTGCAACTTTATTTGAGGAGTCAGGCTCTCCAAATGCGTCTATTGCAAATAGGCAACATCAACTTTCCATTCAACCAAATAATTCTTCAAAATAGGCTGCCTCCTATCATCCCAGAGCCCTCGTACATTCCAAGACAAAACATTCACCATTTATTTCTTCTTTTCATCTCCTTTATGCACCTTTTTGGCACCCACCACCTTCGCCACATATTCCTCTACCTTCTTAGGACATTATTTTCCTGGCACTCTTTTCGAGATCCTCTTATGCTTGTAACAAGCACTCAGAATGAACTTATGCTTTTGCGATAAAATGTTACGATGACCCAAAGATTTGTTGGAAGTAGAACGAAGATGCACTGAATTCATCCTATCATGGGTGCTCTTGGCTGATTAGGAAGCAGCATCCAATCTAGAAGATGTTCTTTTTCCCCTTAACTCAGCTTCACTAAGCTCAGTCGCAACAGCAGCCTTATCTCCCACATTTGTCCTAAAAATGGCGCCAAAAGCTTTAGGGTCCCTACAAGATCAAAGCAAGAGACACAGCGAAAGAGAAGATAGGTACATTTTCATGTAACCTGGGAGAGGCATTTGCAAGGCGATATGACTCACTACACCAAGACCCAAGACTAGGTTCGGTTGCCACTTGTGGTTTGCGTTGAGAATACAAGTTCTCTGCTGCATCCATGTCCAAACCATCCATGCATTCATCCATCCAAGCATATGGATCAACATCTAGCGTCGCTTACACCTCGTGCTGCTCCAGCAGTCTATCCTCCATCAATCTCAGGTCCTCCAATGATAAGGTAGCACAACAGGAGGCCCAGCAACTATCCCATGACTCAGAAATTAATGGGTTATTGGTTCGGAAGTTGCACTCACCACATTCAAATATATTTATGGATCTGCATGCCACCTGTTGATTGCAAGAGATATTTATTGCCAACTCGGCATCTATTTTTGGATCAAAATCCGAAAAAGGAGAAGACCCAACTGCCACCGAACCCATCGCCAGCTATGGGGATTGCAAATACCCATTCACCTCCTCAGAAAGAGGCAATTTTTTAATTAAGCACCATTCCCATCTTTCACGGTGATAATGTTGCCCTACTGTTCTGATTGGAACATCGCCTCTCGCTGGTGAAGCACCGCCTCTCGCCGGTGAAGCCTTCATCACAGAGCCTCGCCTCATCTCCGAACTCGATGGTAAGAAGGAGAAGATTCTCCTCCCTGCCTCCGTAGATGTACCAAAAGCAAGTGCTTGCGCATAAGAAAGCTTCTGGCCATTCTCCAAACCCACCTCCTTAAAATTGACCATGCATGCACATCCACCAAAGCGCACTATCTCCTTCGTCGGGATTGATCGACATACCAGCAAATTCCCTTCCATAGTCACCATGGAAGCATCACCCTCTTGTAAACCAAGCCCAAATATTCCCCTAACACGAGCAAAAGTAGAGCAAATGGCCACCACAACCTCCGTAGTTTGCAACCGCAGCGGTACTCCTAAAGTGCGAAATCTAATGACAGGCCTCAAGGGGATTCGCTCCTCTGTGGCTCCTTCATAAATGCTCAGTGTCATCCAACAAATAACCGCATCCCCAATCGAAGACTCCACAAATTTAAATCAACCCATATTCGCATCCATCAACCCAAACACCACGATCTTCTTCGATAACATAGACACCTTCCAATTAGAAGATGTCAAATCACAACGCAAAAGAAAAGATCGCACCTGATCAACAAGCACATTCCCACGTTGAATGATCCCTATCATGGATTTTTCAAGCAACGAGTCCAACGTCTTCATCTCCTCAAAGCAAGGAACATCAATCCCAATGGATGGCAAATCAACCTTCGATGGTGGGGGTAGATGCACTATGCTTTTAGCCGATCTACTCTCAAGGAATCTCCTTGGGCATGTCCTCCTCCGATGGCCCCATTCACGACATAGCAAGCAAATGAAAGGATCATGACACTCTCATGCCCAATGACCCCTTCCAAGGCATTTGAAGCAAACAACCTCCCGCAAATGACCACCACTCCCGTTCTCCCCACGAGGAGAGCGATAATCACCTCCACGAGCCCCTTCACCTTCCCCTCTCACCTCCGTGTGCCTCTCTCTAATTGCCCTCCCACTCATCCTTCGTATCCAACTATTATTTTCCCATTATTAGTTGCAACCTTTACACCACATGGAACAATATCTCTATCTGTCTCATTTTATCCTCTCTCAATGCCACCCCTCCCTTTTCTCCGATAATCTCATAAGTAATAGGTCCTTTTGTTTTCTTTTCTATTTAAATATGACACTCCTATTAGATCGTTTGGCTCATACAATTCTCTTCTAAACCAATTACAAAACAAGATGTTGCCTCGAAATGCACACATGCAAGTAAGACCTCCAAGAAGTTGAATTTAGGCACCTCGCATGCCCACCTCGAGGATTCATGAGGAACTTAAGCTACCATGTACACACTAAAGAAGGTCGAGGTTTTACTAGTCGTCATGGATTTGGTCACGACAATATTGTGTGGCAACTTGGAGGCAAAAGACCAAGGACAATGTAGTTTTCTTTGTAAAATTCTTTTTCTTTGTGAAATTCTTTTTACTTAGGGGTAGAATGCTGAATGCTATGTGATTTTCCCCGAATAACCATGTGACTACTTTTTAAGGTTGTGTTATAAGGCCTTTTCTTATAAGTCTATAAATATGGAATAATACTCTTTAAAATGAGAGTAGTTCCTTTTGTGGATCATTCTTAAGCATTAATTTCATTATTTAATTCTTCAAATATTGTAATGTGGATGGCTTTCTCTCTCTCTCACACACACAAAGACATACGATAGTGTATATATACCTATTGTGTGAGTTGAAACACAAATAATTGGCTTGGATGATGATAATATTCAAACTTTGGGTAGATTGGCCAAATGCAAATCAGGATGCCTTTCTGCATCCTTTCTGCATCGAATAAAGAAACGAATTTTGGATACTTTAAATATCTATGCATATGGATAGAAATACTAGCTTATCCACTCCATTTTGCTCCATTTACAGGTTTAATTTCAAACCCCACCCACACCCCCTCCCTACACACACACACACGAAGACTCTTCAAATCTCATTTACTTTGGCCTTATAATGTCAATTGTTTGGGAATGCTCCTCTTCCCTCCCTTCCCAAGAGTGAGATCACAATTATTTGGGACCTCACAGGAAACAATCTATTCTTGGGTTTCAAGAGGAATCATGTATTGGTAGGGTCCTCTTGGTACTTTTTTATACCAGTTCCAACTTAAAAGTAGTGTAAGGCACTATTTGAATGCTTATTGTAAAGAATGGAAATAACATTAGTTTCAAATGGTTTACAACAATCATGATTTACCACCAAACCACCTATGACTTCTTCTGAAGTAAATGCAAGAATATATGATTTCTTCAAGGTTGAGCTATCAAAAATGAACTTGCCCTTAACAAGGAGAGTGTTGCCACTATACATGCAGGTGCTCTAGTGCTAGCAATGGTGTGTGGATTTAAAGGTGGGGATGATTTTGGAAATATTCTTGGCTCCCTGAAATGATTAACGACCCATTTGTTTTTGCATTTGACTTGCGACCATAGCGATTACAAGCTGTGGCCACTCAAATGGATGTTTGTTTAAGTGTCTAAAATAACTAAGCCTTCACTAATGTTAAAACCACACTCACCATGGCGGTGGCTTTTTCTTGTAGCCAAGTCACCATTTTGTGGCCATTGCAGTTGAGATTGTGCTACAAAAACAACCGGGCCGTAAATGATCGACTAAAATCATTTAATGCCTTTTGCCTCTACTTGTCTCCCAAATGGGTTGGCACATTAGGATTTTCGACAAGCCAATTGTCCAACATGTTAGTGCATAAGTACTAGGAATGAAGACCAAAGCTTGAAGTGGAAGAAGACTTAGAATCTTTGTATTTGTATTTCAAAAGATGTAATTTGTATTTTTATTTTTGCTTTTAGACATGATGTAAAAGAGCCCAAGTGTGCTAATCATGTCCTAAACAACACTCACATAGCCTTAGGACACTTAGATAAACCTTGGACTTAAAACCTAACCCAAAAAGAAAGATCCAGCTTAAATTAGACAACCAATATCATCATGAGTCGACCTAGACCACCAAATAAGACAGCCACATCTCCTGAAATGAACATTGGTAGCCCAACGTTCACCTTGACTTATCAGACGACAGACTAGTACATCAAACGTCTTACATGACCATCATACGTCCTATATGATTGTCATATGACATTTAGATATCCGTTGGATCTTAAAAACCTAAATCAAGAAAGATTTTGTGTTAGAACTCAAATTGAGAATGGATTTTCACATTTGACGACTAACAAGACCTTTATATGTCCTATTCGACATCTAACACTTCAGTCAAACGACCCCAAACACTTTAGGCCGAATTCCAGTAAAATTTGTTCTTAGAAAATAGATGTCTAGCTTACTATCAGATGACCTAAAATCTAGAATAAGCCGTCTGATCACTTAAATAGACGTCCATTGTGCAATCACCACTTGGAGTCTTTTTCATCAAACATGAAACACTCTTATTTGACGTTTGACCTGACCTTATTAAACGTCCAAAATTGTAATAACTATTACGAATCTTTTTGCCATCTCTTTTGATTTCAAGATATTATTCTCTTAATATCTTCCAATGGCCATATGGCCTTTTTAGCGTATTTAGAGCCTTCCTAACATTTCTATAGATACCTCTAGTGGCTCCCATTACTAAAGAGACATATATAGGAGCAATTCTTCTCAACATGTTTACAAAGAAAGAAGATCAAAGAGTGAAGACTACTCATCAACTCTCTACGCTCCTTATTCACCATCTAAGAGCTTTACTCCCTATGCCAATACTTTGATCTACACACTCTAAAAAAGAGTAATCTTAATCTATAAAAGCTAGCTACTTGTATTTACTTGTGGCTCTATAGGGATGTTTTTCTTTTATTTGTTGTAAGGATATCCAGTTTATGGATTCTCATCTCTTTAAGACAATTTGCATCCGTGGGGACCGATACGGGTTATACTTGAGGTTACACCACCCTCGGGTAAAATTGAAGTGGTATGGTTTAGTGGATTTGATTGATTCAACCGATCGAGAAAATCTAAGTCGAGGAAGACTTAGGTGGTGGTTTTTACCCATTGGGATTTCCACCTAAAAATTCTTGTGTCTTATCTTGTGTAGTGATTTTATTTGTGCCTTCTATTTCAATTTTTTTATATTAATTCGATTGCACTAATCACCATCCTCTAGGGCACTCATTTAGTATTAGAGTGGGTTCTCACAAATTCAATGTAGCAACCGGCGAGGATCGGTAGCAACTAGAGTCACCGTGATTGGGTGTAGTGCGGGACAATCTACTTCGAGGACTCCATATTTTGACGGTACAAATTATTCATATTGGAATGCTAAAATCACCACCTTCTTGTAGGCCAATAGTTTTACAATATGGGACAGATGTAAAATCCCATATGAGATCCCGAAGAGAACCGACACTGGCTACACCAAGGATCAAACAAGGGAGCTCTCGCTAAGTGCAAACACAATGAATGTTCTCTACTACACAATAAATCCGGATAAGTTCAACCAGATTTCTCTATGCAAGATGACGCATGAAATTAAGAGAACGTTGTAGATCAGCCACGAAGGTACAAAGTAAAAACCTAACAAATTAATCTTTTGTTGCACAAATCTGAGGCCTTCTCAATGAAGGAGAACGAGTAAGCTGAAAAACATGTTTACGAGATTCAACCTTATAGTGAACAACCTGAAGTCCTCGAGAAAGACCTTCATCAAAGGAAAACTTCAAGCCAAATTGTTGCATTCCCCTAGGTTGGAATGGGAACAAAAGTTGACAATCATCGAGGAAGCACATCAAATCGAGGAACTCAATATGGATGACCTATTAGGAAACCTCATGGCATACAACAAAATGGATAAAAGGAAAATCACAAAAGAAAGCGTTGAGCCTAAGAAGTCACTTGCATTCAAGGCAAACATCGATAATGAGGTAAGTTCCGATAGCAAAGAATTTATTTTGTTTGCTAAAAGTTTTAAAAGTTTTTCAGGGATAATAGATTCAAAGGCAACAAAGAGGAGGAACCTCTCATATGTTACAAGTGCACGAAGAAAGGGCACATGAAGAAAGAATGCCCTCTCTTGCAGAAGGACAAGAAAAAGGAAGAGAAAAGGTGCAGCAAGTCAAAGAAATTCAAAAACAAGACATTCCAAGCCACTTAGAATAACTCAAGCTTTGAAGAAGAAGAAAAGGAAGATGGAGAAGACAAGGAATCGACCAATGAGATCACGTACGTAGGCCTCATGGCAATTGAAGACGACGACAAAGAAAGCGAGGTACCATCTTTTACTTTTGACGAATTGCAATATGCTTTTGAATAACTTTATGAACTTAGTAGTGTTAAAACTAGAAAATAAGAAATTAAAGAATTCTTGTAGCTCTCTTGAAGTTGAATAGCATGATCTTGTAAAAGAAAACACGCCTTGTAATAGACAAACCAAACTTCTTGAAGAGCATGGATCTTTAAAGATAGAAATTTCTTTCCTAAAAGATAAAATAGGTTTTGTTGAAAAAGATATCTCTAGTCTTGAAGAAAAATCAAATCAACTAATTGATGACCTTACTAAACTTGCGACAGGAAAGACAAAAGTAAATGAAAACAAATCTAGTTAGGCAACACTAAGAAAAATTTTTGTGCACCAAAGCCAAAGGATGAAATCCAAGTAGAACACAAACTTGGATGAAAATACCAACACAAGAGGACCCAAAAAGATGTGGGTATCAAAATACTTGGTGAATTCTTGTTTTATAAGTCACCAAAATACTCAAGTAGACCCAAGATACTATCTTTATGGAGTACATGAAGGAAGAATCAAGGTAATTGGACAACCCAATGGCTATGGAGGATGGACACCATATTATTGAAGGTAAGTATTCTCACTTGGCTAGTTTCTTTCATTGATTAAGAAAAAGAAATTGATTTCATGATTTTGATGATCTATTAAGAAAAGCCTTAAAATAGAGGGACCATATCTTGTTTTAAAATAAAGGAAGGGAGAAAATTCTTGTTAAAAAGAGTTAATTCTTTCTTATTGCCATAATTTCTCTGAAAAGGGAGAGAATTGTCTTGAAATGTGATTTTTCGACAAAATCTGTTTAGCAAAAACTCTTTCTCATCCTTACACAATAATATCGAATTTTTGTTGAAAGGGGGAGTTTAGATTAAGGGGAAGTTTATCATAGCATTTCTTGAAGAGATGAAAATCATAGCTTTGCTTAGCTAAATGGAGATTATAGTTCTTTTTGATAACATCAAAAGGGAGAGAAAAGGTAGATAAACAAAATCTTTTGTGATAAATTTCGTCTTAGATTTATTTTGTTTATAAAGCTTTAACATCATCAAAAAGGTGGTGATAGTGCATAAGCATTAATGTCCATAATTTTGATTATAACAAAACACATAGATATTATGTTCTTGGAAGAACTAATATTTTGGGTATAAAGACTGAGACAACACACCAAGAAGCAAAAAGAAACAAGCTAGAAGTACTAGGAATGAAGACCAAAGCTTGAAGGGGAAAAAGACTTAGAATCTTTGTATTTGTATTTCAAAAGATGTAATATGTATTTTTATTTTTTGCTTTAGGCATGATGTAAAAGAGCCTAAGTGTACTAATCATGTCCTAAACAACACTCACATAGCCTTAGGACACTTAGATAAACCTTGGACTTAAAACCTAACCCCAAAAAGAAAGATCCAATTCAAATTAGACGACCGATACCATCATTAGTCGACCTAAACCACTAAATAAGGCAACCAATAGTTTGATCAGACATCTCCTCAAATGAACGTTGGTAGCTCAACGTTTTCCTTGACTTATTAAACAACCAACCACTACATCAAACGTCCTACATCCATTAGACGCCCTTTATGATTGTTAAAATGACATTTAGATATTTGTTGGACTTTGGAAACCTAAATCAAGATCTTGTGTCAAAACTCAAATCAAGAATTGATTTTCACATTCGACGACCAACAATAGACATCTTATCCCATGCCTGATACTTAAGTCAGACGACCCAGTACACTTTAAACCCAAGTCCAATAAATTTTGGTCTCAGAAAACAAACATCTTACTATCAGATGACCTAAAATCTAGAATAAGTTGCTTGATCACTTGATCAAATGTTCGCTCGACGATCACCTCTTGAAGTCTTTTTCATCATACATCACACTCTTTTTAGATGTCTAGTAGACCTATCAAACGTCTGATATTATAATGATTATTGCGAATCTTTTTGCAATCTCCTCTAATTTCAAAATATTATTCTCCTAATCTCTTTCAATGGCCATATAGCCTCTCTTAACATATCTAGAGTGTTCCTAACACTTCTATATCTACCTTTAGTGGCTCCCAAAGAGACAACAATTCTTCTCAACATCTTTACAAAGAAGATCAAAGAAAGAAAACTACTCATCAGCTCTCTAAGCTCCTTATTCACTATCTAAGAGCTCCATTCCCTATGCCAATACTCTGCTCTACACACTCTAAAGGGAAGTAATCTAAACCTATAGAAGCTAGTTACTTATATTTACTTGTGGCTCTATAGGTACTTTGTAGTTTTTCTTCTATTTGTTGTAAGTGTATTCGATTTATGGATTCCTCTCAGTTTTAGACAATTTGCATCGATTGGGATTGATGCAGGTTGTACTTGAGATCACACCATCCTCAAGTTTTAAGTGGTGTGATTTAGTGGATTTGATCGGTTCACCCGATCAGGAAAATCCTAAGTCGGGGAAGACTTAAGTGGTGACTTTTACCCGTAGGGGGTTTTCCATCTAAAAATTCTTGTGTCTCATCTTATGTGATAATTTTATTTGTGCATTCTATTTCAATTTTGTTATATTAATTCAATTGCACTAATCACTTCCCTTTAGTGCACTCTCAGTCTCTCACAACACATTAAAATTTTAAGCAAATCTGTAAATGAATGCCCATATAAGATCCCCGGCAATCATCACCTTTGGTAGGAATTATCTTAAAGGAAATCGATAGACCAATAATTTAAAAAGATCAAGGGGTAACCTAAGCCTCAATGTTTTAGGTTTCATGAAAAAAACCATGTATATGAGTTGGATGAGTGACTAACAGATCAGGTTATCAACAAGATTGTTAAGAAAGGTAAATGTTGGTTGTTGGATAATTGGATAATGAGAGATCCAATTACAAGTTTTAGTTCCACATAATGGAGTGAGAAAGAGAGAGGTGTGTGATGGCCTATATAAAGGCCCATGTACCCCCCTATTTGTCTTTGAGAAGAAAAGTTATGAGATCACGCCCATAAGGGCACTTCTTCCATGGTTTTCTCCCCTCTTCATAAGAAAGGTTTCCACGTAAATCCAATCTTTTCATCTGTGATGCTATGATATTATTGTTTATTTTATTTTGATTATTTATTTTAACAAAGTCATCATTGGAAATGCACACTAAAGGAGGGTGAATAGCATAATATAAAAATAAATCAAGTATAAAAAAGTGTCACCACAAAAACATATTTTTAGGTGGAAAATCCCTTGGGTAAAAACTACCAATTAAGTATCTTCGGCCTAAGATTTTACTTATCGGTCAAACTAATCAAAATCCACCCATCAAGACCACTTAAATGAGAGTAGTGTAACCTCAATTACAATGCCCCTCTTCGATCTCTATAGAAAAGTTTCTCTCTCCCTTCTTGAGGAACAGACAAGGATTTGACAGGCCAACTACTCAAGTATAAGTAAAGAAAGAAAAAGAAATTACAAGAACCCAATAGAGCCACAAGATTTTTTTTTTGGAAAAGGAAGCAACAAGATATATTAAAGTAAAATTAGCTTCTAAAGGTTGAGTTTACTTCCCTTTCGATGAGGAGTCAAGTGTGAACCAGGTAATTGGAGTGCTCTTGGAGAGTTCGAATTGAGTATGAATGGGAGCATGGGCACAAGTAAGAGCTTGAGAGTATGCAAGTGTTCTAGAAGTGTTGTATATGCTCTATGTATTGCGTAAAGCAAAGGGAGTCTTCTAGGGTATTTATAGCCATCATAGGAGGGCTCTGGATAGGTTTAGATTTGTCATAAAGTTGTTAGAAATCATAGGAGTTACATGCCTAACAGGCGAAAATCAAGGAAACCAAAGAGTCACGTAATATAGTTCCGATTGGTCAATCAGTAGGGGATGACAGTTGGCGCATAACTAATGCATTGATCAGTTCCTAAAGAGTTGTTGGTTGACTAACAACAATCTGAGTAAAGAGCCTAAAATGCACTAATCAATGGTCGTCACCTCCAACAACCAATTGTTGTCCAACATACTTGTTAGTCGACTTAAAAATGATATTGGACAACCAACAACTAAAGGTAAAATTCATTGAAGTTTCGAGAAGTTCCTAGAATCAAAATAGTGACTACAAGGTTGACTGCTGAGAAAGGATGTCGACCAATAAGTGAAGTATTGGTCAACCACTCAATGTATGGTGCTAACAAGCAATAACTAACGCTAAGTGTGTTTTAAAGGTCAACAATAATCAAAAGTAATTAGGGCTAATCTAGTCTCAATTTGTTGTAGATTAGGGGAATAGGAAATATTATTATGAATCTCAAGAAACAAAAAGAGTTGGTCCCTTTATATAGAGAGGGCCGATCCTAATTGTAGTCCTAATACAATCAAATCTATCAAATCAATATCCTACTTAAAGCATATCTTTATGATTTTGGAAAGAAACAAAAAACGGAAAACACTAAAACAAGGAAGAGATAATTCTAAATACCATTTCCTAATTTTCTCTAAAACTCCCCCCTAAGTTGGAGCGTGCAACACCTAATTTGTTGCAATATACAAAAGTTAACTCCCCCTTAATGCAGACAGCCGAAGGAGCAGTAACCAACTAAAGGAGCAAGAGTGGCCGTAACAGAAGTAGCAATCGCAGGAGACAAAAAGTAGTAGTAATCAGGTAGTAGAAGTCGATCCTAAGCAATAGTAACAGTAGTAGGCAGAGACGGGAGATGATACCAAGCAGTAGTAGCAATATTAGAGAGATGATCTCAAGTAATAGCAGGACAGGAAATGATCCCAAGCAGTGGTAGAAGTAACAGCAGTAACAAATAGTAGAAGACTATAGTAGTAGTAGTAATAATAGACGGAGAAATGTTTCCAAGCAACAATAGTCAATAAGTAGGTAGTCAAGAGTGTGAGATGAGGATCCTCACTCAGTTCTTCCACCAGTTATCACCATCCTTGTAATGGGCAATAGTAAGATCGAATGCTCTAGAAGTAGTGGTCCAATCAGGAGTAGCAGTAGTAATCTCGGTCACAAGAGTTGTGGCAACAATAGCAGTAGTGGAGGGCTCACTCCTCAATAACCATCTTAGGCGATCTAACTTATTTGCCATAAATGGTAAAGGAAACTGCTTTGTCGCAGTCTCAGTAGCAGGGGACTTAGCAATATAAGTTTAATCCGCCCAAGTGGGCTTGCCGAACGTTTCCCAGCAACAATCACAAGAGTGATTAGTCCTTTTGCAATGAATACAAGGCGAATAGATATGTTAGGCTCATCCACGGTTGCCAAAACAACCTTTCCCACCAAAGGCAACATAAGCAAAGGCATTAGGCATAGTAATAGGAGCAACAGGTGGTGTATCCACATCTATCTTTTGGAGACAATTGTATACTGTCTCTAAGTTAGGCACCAAGTCCAAAGAGAGAATCTAGTCTATAGGTAATTGGTACCGTAGTGCTAAGCCACCCAAAAATCAATAGGTCTGCCATTCTACACGCTTCGTGTAGAGGGCAGGAAGTAGTCGAATCTAGGCCCTAGGTGGTTCAATCCAAGCTAAGCCGATGGTGGCAGTGTTGCTAATCAAGGGCAGTGGCCTAGGAATCATCGTCGATCCTTGGGATGAACGGCAAAGGCTGGTTTAGGCTAAGAACCATCCAGCAGAGCGGCTTTCCTTGTTTTCGGCTGCTAACCAGTGATTAAGGGGCTAGAGGTCGACATTGGATGAGTAACTAAACCCTTGTCGATAGGCCAAAGGCCTAAGGAGAGCTGGTGGTCAGCGGCGATGGTGCTTCTTCCTCCTTAAGACCCAGCAGCTAGGGATTTCTTTTTTTTATTTGGGCTTATTATGGAAGAAAGAAAGGAGAAGAGAATCAAGTAGGTATGGAACACCGGCTCTGATACCATATTGGAGATTCAGGGAATAGAAAATATTATTATGAATCTTAAGATATAAAAGAAATTGGTTCCTTTATATAGAGAAGGCCAATCCTAATTGTAATCCTAATACAATCAAATCTAATCTAATCAATCTCTAATTACCTAAAACATATCTCTATGATTTTGTAAAGAAACAAAATATGGAAAGTACTAAAATAAGAGATAATTCTAAATATTATTTTCTAATTTTTCTAACACAAACATCATTAATGAAGTGAATGTTGGCTAATCAACATTCCAATATTGGTCATTGCCAAGATGTAGAGGACAATTGATAAAAGTAATGTCAGTTAACGCCTTGGTTAGGTAGACAGACCTACAACTAAGTTATCAATCATCGGTTGTGGGAATCAGTTAGCCAGTAAGTGTCAGTAAGCCTAATTCTTATAGTCTAATAAATCTATACGATGCCTATAAGTCCAATGGCCTGTAGACATTCAACTAGGGTGTGCTAAATATACTTGGGCTCTTTTACATTAATTCTAAGTAAAAAGAAAAGGATTAAATCAAGAGAGAATAAAAGAAATAACTTTATAAACAACTCTTGAGAGCCTTCTTTAAGCCTTGAGTTCTTTGTCTTCCTTAAGCTCATAAAAAAAAAGAGTTGATGTTTGCCCTTGATTTTTCTTCAATGTGTAACTTGAGAATTTATGAGAGTACCTGCAAGTTGTCTAAAGCATACACAACTACAAGAGACAAGATATCTATGCAATCTTAATTAATCCAATTAGTTCCATTTTGTAAATCATCAAAATAAGACTTGCACCAACAATCATTGGATGGCACAGGTGCTAAGAGCAACAAAAGATGATGCAAACTTTCGAGATGAATGCAAAAGCATTACAATAGACCTCTTGCTGCAATCCAAGTTTTTCATACTGAGGTGAACCAGTGACAGAAATAAGAGCTAGTTCACACAGCTTAAGTGCTGCATGCAGACCTTTCAAATGGCCCCACTTTGGTTGCCGTAAAAATCCTGGCAGCAAAGAAAAAATAAACTTCATCAAATGTGCCTAAATTTCTTTATACCACATAAACACATATGTTTAAATAATACAAAATAGAATCTCAAAAACAAAACCAGCAAAAAGACAACTAATGTACCATAAGCATCAATCGGAGCGTCATAATCATAACTTGTTATCTGGAGGGGACCACCAGCTGTCCGACCAAAGTTAGTTCCACCAAAAAACTGCAAGACAGAGCAACTGATAAAAAAAACTTATTCTGTGCATCACATGTTTAAATTAAATCACAGACTGCTTAGTGAACAGAAGCATTTCGTAACCAAAAAAAAAGAAGCAAAGGTTTAACATGGCCTTGTAAATTTGTATGAGTTACCTTTCTGGTTTCATGTAATCAATTCCTGGGCATTTTTGTACTTGCCCATGAATCTATGTATACATGGTCATCAAATAGCTTTATAAGGATTTGGGTTTTTGTGATGGACCTATCACGTGCCCTTGACATTCTCTTTGATCATAGTCCTTCCAAGGGCCTGCCTCGACAAGTACCACCATAACTTTCAATCTACACAAGAGACTCTCGAGGAGTCTCCTTCGGCGAGGGCACCCTGGGGAGGATGGAGGAGCGAGGAAATTCACACTCAAAGCTTCCTCCCATACCAAACCACTAGATAGAGGAAGGAGAGAAAGGTGCAAGATGTAGCATCGGTGAAATTCACACTCACAACTTCCATCATCTACTTGCTTAAGTGGAGGCTTGCTTCTTGAATTCCCCTCCCCCTTGCAACATCAAAAGCTTCACTTTGTTCCACCTCATTTCACTCTACTTCACTTTGAACACTTCAATTACTTCTCGAGAAGTCCGAGGTTTTCTGTAACTTCCATGAGTTTGGAGAGAGTCGAAAATGAAGTTGGAAGAAAAGTTGCTTGCGAATTGATAACTAGGAAGAATATACAAATGTAGATTTCTCCATTTATCTTAAGGAGGCTCAAATTCAACAGCAACTCACTTGTCTGAGGACATCACAGCAAAATGGAGTTGCGGAAAGGAGGAATCAACATCTTGCAGAGATCTGTCACAACATGTTGCATGCTAAGAATATATTGCCTAGATTTTTGGTGGAGTGTGAAGACAGTAGTTGATGTCATAAATCAACTACCTCAGGTGAAAATGGGCTTCATTTCCCCATTCCAGAAGCTGTGGAATATCAAGCACCGCATTGACTGATTTAGGTTCAAAATGCAATAAAGAAGGGCACATTCTCGTACCTCCAAATAGGAGCTTCAAATGCTTACCCACCACTCTTCTTTCGAACTACTCCAATCCAGTGAAATCTCAATTGAAGGCAAGGTTTTTCTTGATGCTTTGAATAGCCTAGTGTACAGAGGCATATATGTAAAAAGCCCCAAAAATAATTGCCCAATAATGTAAAAGACAATAGAGTTTTCTATTTATTATAGAGTGTAATTTACACAAAGCTCCATATGGTTTTCCCCATAATTCAGTTTATCCCTGTGGTTTTGATTGAAGTCAAGAGGTCTCGTGATGTCGCCGAAGTCAGCCAAAGAACCCTCCGTTATTAATATTCTTAATAATTGTTTCCTGAATGCCCCCGATGCTGCCTTAAATTTCCAAATGGTAATACATCTCTCCCCCTTTTCGAACATCCAAGTTCCCAATCTCCTTACCTCCTCTACCCCTATCACCACCCTCTCCTCTTCTTTCCCTTCACCTCCACCACCCTCTCCAATAGCACCACCCTCTCAGTCAACACCACTCCCCTCTAGATCTCCTATGCTTCTTCATTGATGCCCTCCCTGAATTGAGCTCCTTATGCTCCTATTTGCTCCCTCCTTGCTGACCTCCATACATGCAGCTTCGTCTGCAACATCCTATCCTTACTAGATTGGACTCGACTCATAAAGTTGTCCAGCTTGACTTGGAAGTGACTGGGGTTGGTGATTGTCTCATTGGACAAGGGGGAAGGTGAAGCAACTTTACAATGACATGGTGAGAATATGGTTCAGGAAGAGGGAGTAGGTGCTAGAGTTTCCATATCCTCATCCTTCCTAAAGGTGATTTCATTTTTTTTGTTGGAAAATAAGGTGATTTCAGTTGTGAGTGCATATTTATTTTTGTAGAGAGTTGTCATGTCATGCTATTTTTTATTTTTTTGTTGGATGTAGTTGTAATTTACCCAAGTCTCTCCCATATAAAAAGACTAGGGTTTCTCATTCTTAATAGAGACAACTCTTTCCATTCACATGGTATCAAAGTAGCAATCCTAGACCTGTGATATCCCACCAAATACTTCATCCTTCCACACGCAAAGGTCATGGCGTAACCATCACATTGCCCGATCTGATTTCAACAACAGATGTGCCACCATCGCTGCCCTTTCTTGGATCTGCAGGCAATCTAGATCTGCCACCAGATGCACCCAGATCTGGTGGTGAGATCATGGGCTGGTGCAACGCCCATGGTGATCTGGAGCACCCAGATCTGGCAGTGAGAGGTGACCGGCTGCAGAGCCCGGATCTGGCAGTGAGAGTGTGGACTGGTTGCTGCATTCAAGATCTGCTGTGGTTGCTACTGTGGTGCGCTGTGCTTGGTGTCCTGATCTGCTGTGGTTTGATGCACCCAGAGTCAATTGATGAGACTACTGCATGCTGTTGCTGCTGTGATTGTGTGTCTGTGATAGTGTAATCAAGACCTGCTTCCAGTTTTGGCTGCTGTTGGTGTTGTTGATCTCGTAGGAGTACCACCCATGTAAGTGATTAGTATCTCCTTTGTGTTTGGGATCGTCTCCCATATCATTGTTGCAATCATCTCCCAAAACCTACCAATCTTCTTCCTAACCACTATATCGTCAATTGGAGGTTGGGTTGCATGTGTATGGCTGCACAAGAAGTCTGTGTGTTGCAGTGTAGCCATGGCAGTTTCCAAGAACAAGATACAGAAGATTGTACCCAGTGTTGCACCTGGACAATGGGTTATAGACCCAGGAGCCTCTCTACATCTCAAGAGAGATACTCTTGAAGAATCCAACTTAATCTAGATGCGTGAAATCGGTGAAGGTAGCAAATGGCTCTCTTTCTTCCATCACTGCAGTAGGTGATGTCCAGATATCCTCCAGATTACAATTCCTAGACGTACATTGTACCCTAGAGTTTCCTATAAACCTCCTGTCTATGAGTAACATTTGCAAAGATCTTTGGCGTTGTGTTATATTTGCTAATAAGCATTACTACTTGCAAGATAAGCAAACAAATGAGATCATTGGTGGTGGAATCGAGAAGGATGGTCTACACTTTCTTGCTATCCCGTCACAGTTTGCAAGCACAGTTTCTATCTTGGTAGATCCACTGTTATGGCACCAGCGACTCGGTCACCCCTCTGTAGGGAAGATGCGCCAAATGTTCCTTAAACTATCATCCAGTACTGCCTTTGACTGCGAGGCTTTCTAGTTAGGGAAGTAGCATCAGAGCACGTTCCCTTGGCGTACAAAGGGGATTAGTACCTCCTCTTCAATCTTGCACGCTGACATCTGGGGGTCCACTTGTGTCACTAGTGTTAGGGGTCACCGATATTTTGTGGCATTTTTGATGACTATAATAGATCCACCTAGGTTTTCTTGATGAAGAACCACTCAGAGATACTACAAATAGTGCAGAGATATTTTGCAGAGATACAGACCCAATTTTTCAAGTCTGTACAAGTGTTCAGAAGTGACAATGCACTAAAGTTTATGCAAGCTGATCTTCTAGCTTTCTTCACTAGGACTTTGCATCAGACCTCATGTGCACATACCTCACAGCAGAATGGAGTTGCAGAGTGCAAGCTCCGTCACATACTAGATATTGCAAGGACACTCATTGTATACATGAAGGTTCCAAACAAGTTTTAGGGAAACGTGGTCCTAACAACTACATATCTTATCAACTGGGTGCCATCTTCAGTACTTCATGGAGGTATACCCTACCTGTAGTTGCACCCTAAGTTAGAGAGACCATTTACTTTACCACTTCGTATATTTGGCTACACGTGTTTTGTTCAAGCATTTGGGGCACAGGATAAGTTCTCTCCCCGAGTTGTGAAGTGTATCTTTCTGGGATACTCCCGTACCCAAAAAGGATATAGATGCTATGATTTGGTGAACTAGAGATATATCATCATTGTAGATGCCACCTTCTTTGAGAAAGTTCCATGTTTCTCTGAAGAAGGTGCCAACATTGATTTTGCTCCTCTGGAGACGCAAGTTATCACAGGAGACATACCCCGCTACCCACTTCGCTAAAGCCTACAAAGAATTATCCAGCACGAGGACCACCTCCAATTACCCAAGATGATGTGGATGACAAGCCGATTGCATTGTGGATGCCCAGTAGGTCATGTACACTGCATCTTACGTCCAATTACACAACGACTAATCACTTGCAGCAAGATGTGCAACATTTTGCCTCGATACTTACCAGTACCATATTGCCCAAAGATTATGTTGAGGCCTTCCAAGATCCTCACTGGAAAGCTACCATGGATGAAGAGATGATTACCCTAACTTCACATAGCACATGGGAGTTAGTGTCATGCCTGCCAAGTGTTACACCTATTGATTGCAAATGGGTTTACACAATCAAAGACTTAGCAGATGGGTCAGTAGATCACTTCAAAGTAAGATTGGTAGCCAAGGGATTCACGTAGACTTATGGCGTTAATTATCTTGAAACCTTTTCTCCCGTGGCACGAGTCTCTTCTATTCACATTCTCTTGTCTACGACAGTAAACAATAGCTAACCTTTTTATCAGTTAGATATCAAGAATGTCTTCTTGTATGGAGATCTTACAAAGGAGGTATATATGCATCAGCCACCAGGTTATGCGGTTTAAGGGAAGCGTGTATCCAGATTGAAGAAGGCTATCTATGGCCTAAAGTAGAGCCCCAGAGCATGATTTGAGAGACTGAGCACAGAGGTACAAAAGATCGAGTTTAGTTGATCTTCCTCTAATCATTTCATTTTCATTGAGAAGGACAGAGGTACAGAGGCACAAAAGGTGATCATTTTAGTAGTCTATATAGATGATATGGTACGGAATGGCAGCGATGAGGATGGTATATGGAAAATGAGTTACTGCATACCACGTTTGTGACGAAGTACCTCAAAGATCTGAAATACTTTTTTGGGATTGAGGTAGTGAGACAAACATCCAGTCTATCATCATCCCAAAGCATACTGATTTTCGAGGAGGTTGGACTCTTAGGTGCCAAACCGTTTGGGATACCTATGCAAATGCAACAAAGGCCACATTATTGGAGGATGATCCATTGTTTGAGGATGTTACACACAACAGAAGTACAATTGAGAAATGTCTTTACTTGACAATGACTCGCTCGAATATCAGTTTTGCAATCAACCGGGTCAATCATTATATAGAGAAGCTGAGGTATAGTTATTAGTGTGATGTGTGTCTCATTTTGAGCTACCTAAAAGAAAATCCAAGAAAAGGACTCCACTATAGAGATCATGGGTTTCTTGATGTGGTTGCCTACTAAGAGGCAGACTATGCCAGATCCATTGATGATAGGAGATCTACATCAGGGTATGCAATCTTTCTTAGTGGAAACTTTGTGTCATGGTAAAGTAAGAAGCAAGTCGTGGTTCTTAGATCCGGTGCTAAGGAAGAGTACTATGCAATGGCTCATGTAGTATGTGAGATCATATCGGTAGTGACCTTCCTGAGTGACATTGGCATATCTGTATAGGCACCTATTCCACTATACTGCAATAACAAGTCTGCCACGTATATAGCTTCTAATCCTATATTCAATGAGAGAATTAAACATATTAAAGTCAACTGCCACTTTGCGCATAATGTTTTCATGGAAGGGTGGATTAATACCCCTCATGTTACTTCAAAGATGCAGCTTACTGACATTCTTGCCAAGGCCTTGAAGAAGACAAGGCATGTTTGTATGCAGCAAGTTGGGGTTAGAAGATACCTACGCCCCAACTTGAGGGGGAATATGTGTATATTTATTTTTGTAGAGAGTTGTCACGCTATTTTTATTTTTTTGTTGGATGTAGTTGTAATTTACCCAAGTCTCTCCCATATAAAAGAAACTAGGGTTTCTCATTCTTAATAGAGACAACTATCTCCGTTCACATCAATATCTATACAAAGTCTGCATTTTAAAAGGAAAAGTTTAGCAAAGTATGCAAGTTGCCTATGTAAATGGTAGGTTATTCTCTAAGATGCATAATGGACTAGCCTCCAGTAAAGGCAAGTTTACCATGGTATTCTAGATAATGTTTTTACATACAGAATAAATAAAAACATTACAAGCATTTCCTTGATATATATACAAATTTCAGCTGGAGTTGCCATGTTAGTTTGTTGTTTGCATTAGTTTGTTGATAACTACAATTTGTCATTCCATCTATATGACCTTAAACAGCAAAAACAACAAATACTAGCAAGCAACCCTTACCATGTAATAGTTATGAAAACATCCTCCACGTGCAAAAAACCGAGCTATCGCAAACGCATTGTCTTCAACAGGTCTGTGCGGTAAACTCTCACCCCAATTGGCATACCTAATAGTTGATAGCACAAAATGTCACAAAATCAACAAACTGTAAATCTATCAACCAAGGAAGTATAAAGTTCACTGAAGTTATTGTTAAAAAATTGATTCAAGATCAATAAATTAACAATATAACAAATTGCAGACTTTATTTTTGAGATCTACATCAGCATCTTGAGAGGATTGAAATTTGATCCAGGAGATGGCAAGTCTATATGAATGAAATTTTGAGATCTTGCAAATGAATACTGACAAGAAGGAAAGAATTCCAAACAGGTATTGTGCAATGAAGTGCCCAAGAAATGCAATTAAGATAATGATTAGAATTCCAAAGAGGTATTGTGCTAAACTTGTACATTTTATACATCTGCCAGCACTTTATATGGAGAATTAGAGCAGCTTTTAATGTAGAAATCACATATGAACATGATTATTACACAAATATGTCAGCATCTCACCATCCATTCCAGTCTTCAGTCCAAATTACAGGCTTTTGGTTAGAATTTGGTTTAAAGCCATCACAGTAAAATTCATTGCAGGAATCTATCTGCAAAAAGGATGTAGAATCTAAGTAGGAGACAATAGTGAAGAAGTAGAAGCAGACTTCAAGATGCATTGGGAATTTGAATGAGGAAATACATCAAGACAGCATGAAGATAACTCCAGCATGGGAAAGAAAAAACAAGCCTATAGAGGTACCAAAATTTGGAAGGTATTGAAAGTTATACAATGTATTCTGGCGCATCCGGCTGCCTGCACATGACCCAAGGAACACCAGCACCAAGCTCTATAGCCAGATCTGCAGCCCACTTCAGGTACTGCTTTCCACCCTCCCCATACAGGCTTTCAATATTTCCATATTCATTCTCAATCTGGTCATTGCAAAGTCCAAATCAGAATGCCGGTCTAGTTGCAGAATAACAATTTAAACGTTATTAGATGTTATAATGTGCAAGCGAAGTTATCATAACAATGCCGGAAAGCATAAGACCATACTCTAAATATCATATAACATTTTCAGACACTAAGGCGCTATCTATATGGGCTTCCTGAAAAGGCTAGCTGCGTATAAGAATCCTGTCAAAAAAATAAATAATAAACATAATGTATATCATATATTTCTTAGTTACCGTCAGTCATGTTGTTCCCCTATCTGGGCTATTCTTCTCACGGGTGAAAGGACTTTTAAGAGGCATGGTGCTTTGTGGACAAACAGACCCTAGGTTTCTAGTAGACCAGCAACTTCTATTTCATTTTAGATTCTCCAGATTATTTGAACCTTTTTTAAAAAAACAATTAATTTCTGTCATGTAAATCCTTTTGTGAAATAAGATACCGAAGAATATCACAAAGTAAAGAATTACAGCATCTACTTGTGATCTAAGACAATAAATCACTCTAATTAGAAGACCATTGGTCATTGGAAAAGGCAATAACGAAACAAACTAGTCACCACTGACATTGTTACAAATATGGTTCAGGTTCAGTCTTTAGACTTAGCCATTTAGTAAATATGGTTATTTTGTTAGTAACCACCTACTTCTGGAGCATTAAAGAAGCAGCAAAAGCTTAACAAGTCTTCCCAAGAATGGTGGAACTCATGAAATTCCACTTGTGATAAATGAAATAACCTTAAATGAAGTGGACTGGAGCAAGGTCTAGTCCCAAGGTTTACAATGACCTAGACAACAAATTAGGACAAACTTCTGATTATCATCCGTCAAAATACCCTGCCTTATTGAATTCAGAATTACAGGAAATTCTAAAATCGCCTTTCAAATCTAAATCCACCTCTGTACAATGACTTGGCAATTCCTTCCAGTTTCTCATCATGTGGTCAGCAACCTATGCTTGGGCTACAATTGGTCTTAAACCTACAATCTGTCAGGCTAATTGATCAAAATGGTCAGCAGCCCACCTCTACCATGTCTGCCATGCCCGCTTCTTCTACCCCTGCCTTCGATGGCTATTTTAATCAGCGACCTTGTTTCCACTAGAAGCCTAAGGCAGAAACTGATGCTAAAATGTGTGCAATGTCTACATGGTTGTCTGCAGAAATTGTTCCACAAAAAATCAATAGTCTAGACAACTATGGCTCAAGGAAGGAGATTCAAACTCAAAGATTTTGCATGCAAGTGCAAGAAGAAGATCAAATCTCATAACTAGGCTGAGGTCTGGCATGTCAGTTTTTACTTAGAGGGCAGCTATCTCTGAGACGTTTTGCACCACCTACCATGGGCTTACCAAGAGACAACCGGTTAGTGGGTGGCATTTGGGGAGCTTAGATATGCCTTTGGTGGACAATGATATGAAGAGAAACCTAGTTCGGGAGGTAACGAAGGAGGTTCTTGCTGCAATCTGTGCTTTGAAGGCGGAGGGAGCTCCGAGTCTAGATGTCTTGCAAGTCTTATTTCACAGAGAGCTATGGGACATTGTTGGGGCAGACTTAATGGCTATGGTTCGGGAATTTTTTGGTGGAAATATAGGATTTGAAAGGCTGAACAGACTCTACCCCTTTTTGTTACCAAAGCGACCAAGACCTGAAACTATTGATGATTCCTGACCAATCGCACTGTCAAATTCATCTTATTTGGTGATTGCTAAGGTTTTGGCTAATAGGTTACAACTAGTGTTGCCTAAGATCATTAGCTTTGTACAGTCAGCTTTCACGAAGGGACAATCTCTGCAAGAGTCTTTTGTGATGGCAGAGGAGATGGTGGCCACTTGGAAGAGGAAGGGGGTTAAGGCTTTTATGTGGAAGGTTAATTTTTTGAAGGCATATGATTCGATGACCTAGGCATACCTTTGGAAAATCTTAGGTGGAAGGCATTTCCGAAGGAGTAGGTGCAACACATGAAGAGATGCATTACTACAACTTCCTTTTCTGCGTTGGTGAATGGACGTCTTGTAGGTTCTTGGATCCAACCACAGAGGGAGGTGAGACGGAGATGTCCAATGGCACCTTTGTTGTTCAACATTGCGGTTGCTACTCTAGCAAGCTTAGCTTTAGAGGAGGGATATTCGCTAGCTTTACTTTACAAGGTAATGGAGGCCTCACACCATTGCTGCAGTATGCTGACGACATGACTTTCTTTGTGGAAGGAGGTATTGACCATGCGATGCACCTCTTTTCTGTTGTGAAGATTTTTACTAATATTTTGGGGCTAGTGATAAATGGGAGGAAGTCGGTGTGCATAACTTTCAATATGGATAACCAAAATTCAGAGGATATTGTGAGGGTCCTTGAGTCACCAACAGTTAAATTGCCCATCAACTACTTGGGCCTTTCATTACGAGGTAAATGGCTAATATCATTAGATTGGTCCAAGTCAATTGAACAAATGGCCAAGAAGGTGTCATCTTGGAGTGGTAAGTTGCTCTCAAGGGGAGGTTGCCCGATTCTCTTTAAGTTCATCTTAGCATCAATATCGATCTTCTATTTCTCCATGTTCAAGCCGCCAAAAAAAGTTCTAAACAAGTTGGAGGTTTTATGTAAAAGGTTCTTCTGAAGGGACAGGATGATGATGGGAGGTTCTTGCATGTGGTGGCATGGGATACATTGTGACGGCCCAAAAAAAAAGGAGGTTTGGGTATTTGTCGTTTAGATGACTTTAATAAGGCTTTATTGCTTAAGTGGGTAAACAAGTTATTGGAGGGTGAAGATTCCATGTAGATCAAGTTGATGAAAGACTCCTATGGTGTTGGTTTGAATTTGCAAGAGATGGCAGTGGTTAGGCATGGTGATTCCGCCTTCTGGAGGTCTTTGGTGTCCATTCTGTGAGAAGATGCGGTACCTTTTACTCCATTGTTTTACGTTTTGAAAGGATGATTGGACAAGTAGTGGCACTTTGGCAAGCCTTTTTCCACGCTTTTACCAGCTGTCTGGAAGCAAGGAAGACAGGGTGATGGATGTATGGGATGATCTTTCCAGCATCTGGAATTTGGTCCTCCCCCTGGGCCTTTCAGAGGCCACTTTTGTTGACTGCAGCAAATTTCAGATCTGAAACCGAGTAGAACTAAACGTGATAGGTTGGCATGGCAAGATGGTACTTTCACAATGACAAGGGCCTATAAAAAGATCACAAGTGAGGAACAGGAATCTGATGTTGACAGTGATTGTGTGCTTTTTTGGAAGTTGAAGGTTCCGTTGAAGATTAAAATATTCTTGTGACTTCTACGAAGAGGCAAGATGGTCACAAAAACCATGACAAGAGGATGGTTAGAGGATCTTAATGTTTAGTGCCCCTTCTGTCATGATGGTGAAGATATCTCCCATTGTTTCTTCATGTGTAATTTTTTTAAGGAGGTCTGGCAGTCATTTAACCTACGTATAGCAGATGTTTCTTCTCTTGAGAATTTCTAAAGGTCCTTCAAAAACAATCTGCATACGGATACGACTGGGTGGATCAAGGCATCAGGTATTCTGTGGTGCTTGTGACTGCAATGGAACAGTATTATTTTCAGGAGTGAGAGCTTGGGTGGAAAATGTGTTGAGAGAGGCCTCTTTTCTTTCTAACTTTTGGCTAAACCACCAGTAAGTTCATTCCATTTTTTAATGCTTTTCACAAAAAAAAACAATGTCCGTAACTGTCGAGGTGGCATCTTCTGAAAAGAATAATCCTTAGATTAATTTACACTAGAAGGGAATAAGCATAATTTGGTAAATAGCAAATACATGCTTAAAAGACAATGTATAAATAATTTATTTGGAATATCAACCTCAACTCTTCCCTCCAAAGTGCATTAATCCTACAAATTGCTCTTAAGTTGTGTTGTCCTATGTCTAAAAGAAAACATCGCTCTAATACCACGCTTGTCATGGCCCAAGTGACAAACTCCAAATCTAGCAAAATTTACCCCAAAGTGTACCAAAAACTACATCAAGGTTCACGTATCTTAGAATGTGAAGTTTTGCAATGTTTGACCACTACGAAATCACCACACTATCATATAATGAACATGCAGTCAACCGGCACTATTTATGACTTTCTATCCTCAAAGGTTATATTCTTGATACTGTAACATTTCCTCATCATTTTTTTTAGAGGAAAAAGAAAGATTATCAAAGGTCGGTAATCATCCATATACCATTAATAACAAAAAGGAATAGACTTGCAGTGAATCAAACCATAACTCCGACAGGCCACACGCCTCCCTCACAATATTCTCAACCCACACCCGATCCTTCATGGGAGAAGCGCCCTATGGGCATGTTTTCTCCGTATTTCTTTTCAAAGGTACATGTGAGGAGTACATACTTATTTATAGGTCACTACTCACACACAAAGCCCACACTTTCCAATGTGGTACTAAACAACCACTCAATTCTCTCAACACTTCCCCTCAAGCTAGAGCATGGAATGCTCAGCTTATAACACAAAGGAATCCACTCTACACAGGCGAGAACATAGGCTGGAGCTACTGAAGGAATTGTGGTTGTCTCTGAAGATCTGGTGCTGATGGCTTCCCGTTCAGTATTCCTGAAATTGGATCTTCCTCTGAAGACCTCGAAGGTGAATCTTCCTCTCTGGAGTCCACAAAACTGGATCTCCCACATAGAAACCTGAAATAAGTCCTTCCTCTAAGGATCTCGAAACTCTGGACTTCCCAAAGTTGGGTTTCTCATGTGGAGTCCATGAACAAAAGGGACTCCCAAACGGGGGTGACTACAACAAGCTCTCACACTCCCCCTTTCTCCCATACTCGTATGAGAGAAAAAATAATGACGAAAAGAAAATAAAACATTAAAAACTAAAGAAGACTTCTCTGCATCTTCTCTCAACCATAAATCTCATCATCATTTTTTTTACCTTCTTTTTTTCCTTTTTCTTGTTTTTTCTTCTTCTTTTTTTCTTTTCTTTTCTTCCTTTTTTTCACGCCATCTTTTTTTCCTTTTCTCTTTTATTTTTCCTTCTTCCCTTCTCTCTTTTTTTTTCTCTTTTCTTTTTTTTTTTCTCTCTCCCTTTTTTCTCTTCTTCCTTTTTTTTACATCATTTTTTTGCATCCTTTTTTTTAGCTCCCACACCGCTTAGGATTCGAACCCAACGGCCGCTCACTAAATCACAACCGCTACTTCTCTTTCCCTCCTGCGGCCGCAACGCAAGAGCTTGGTCCGCTTCGACCGATCGCCGAGGCGAGGGTTGCCTCGTAGCCAAGCCTGCCAACGCCATCACCTGCCTTCCTCCACGGCACCTCTTCAGAGGAGAAGCACGACCACCTTGTCTCCTCGCCGCTGCTGGGAGGAGCGGATCAGCATTGGGCCACCGCCGCCGCATCGCCATGATCCTCACAAGCCCTCACCGCCGTCGCCATCTCTGCCGCATCAGTGCGGGCTCTGCAACAAGGACACGGTCCACCTCTCTCACTACTGCACCACCCACACCTCTGCAATGCTGAGATCCCACGGCCTCTTCGCCTCCACCGAACTCTTCGGCGAAGATCGCTCGCCTAAGCGCCATCAGTAAGCGCCACTTGACCACGTGTGCTGCTACCAGGGCTTGAACCATCCCTACGCCACCTCCTCAGGCATCACTTCAGCCCAGTGGGCCATCTCGAGGCCGTCATGAGGCCTTGAGAGGCTCCAGCATCATCTCTTGGGCGTCGCCATCTAGAGGCCGACCCTAATTCCTCCTCTCAGGCTCCTCCTCGAGATCACCTCGAGGATCATGCCATTGTTGCCATCGCCTCAACCGCTGCAGCCCCTCGTAACGAACTCGAAATAAAAGATGATAAAAAAAAACGTATATTATCAAGAACAAACAAATAAACCCAAGATTCGATCGGCTTTGATACTAAGTTGAAATATTTAAATAACGCGGAAGCATAAATATCAAAGCACATAAGCATCACAAAACACTTAGGTTTACGTGGAAACCACACTCACGAGGAGCGAGGAGAAAACCACAGGAGAAGCACCTTATGGGCATGTTTTCTTTGTATTTCTTCTCAAAGATAAATGGGAGTACACGCCTATTTATAGGCCACCACTCACACACAAAACCCACACTTTCCAATGTAGCACTAAACAACCACTCAATTCTCTCAACAAAACAACCACAAGAAGATATTTATCTTCAATGGTATAGGCATCTTCCAAAATAATATACAATCCTCCCACATCAAAAGTGAAGTTCCCTCCTCCAAAGGCAAATTTTAAAAGCTTTTGAAACAGAAAATCTCCCTTCCTTTCAAATGAATCCAACCACATTCTCCTCCCCCACAGAAATCACATGTAGTATCTCCAACAAACTCTGCAACTCCAGCATGGAAGACTCTGAAAGACCCAGCTCCAAAACAGGAGACCAAGCACCTAAAGCAAAATCCCAAATGTCCAAGACAATAGCATCCTTGGTAGCAAACAAGCCAAACAAGTGTGGGAACATGACAGAAAAAACTCCACATCCCATCTAATTATCCTTCTAAAATCGGAAGGAGGATCCATTACCAATCCTCGGAACAAAGAGACTGAAAGCAACATCTCGCACTATAGATGGCCCAATCAAGATCCAAAAAGTAGGCGGCCTAACTCTATTGAGTTATGTTTTGTAGTAAGGGGCATTTTATTTTTTTTTTATTTTCGTAGTGGGTTAATGGTGTAACTTTTCCCTCACCTATATAGAGGTGTAGAGATGACTTGGTAAATTAAGAAATTCCATTTTCTTTAACTTGATATCAGAGCTAAGTTGAGGGCTCCACCAAGAAAAACCCTAACCCCACCAATGAGCCTAGCGCCACCGACAGCGTCACCGCCGATTAGCCCCACTGTCGGCAGTAGCAGCAGTGTTGTCAGGACACCATCGCCAGCTATGGCAAGAGGACTTGTAGAGGGGCCCAGCCGCCTCCTCTCCTCTTCTCCACCTCTCTCTTGTTGTTGGGCACCTTCCGGCAGTAAGGAGAGGGTTGTAGACCCCTATCTCCCTTGTTTCGGGGTCTAGGAAGATCCTCCACGTGTTGGTGGAGTTCCAGAGCGAGGATCTTTTGAAAAGGAGTTTGAAAGGTCTACTTGGATGGTATAATCAAATCAGATCTCTATTTCTGTTTGTTTTGGGGTGTGTATTCCCCTTTTATACATGTTTTTTTTTTAGTGTGTATTCCCCTTAAGTATTAATCGTGTGTGAGTGGAGATTTTTGCAGTGTGTATTCCCTGTTTGGTGCATTTGTTGGGGTGTTATTCTCCATTTTCTGTCAGTTTTCAGATCTGATTGTGAAGAGCTTTAGGGGCGTGTACCCTTTCTGCAGTGCTTTGAAATCATATTGTGGCAGTGTGTTTCTGTGAACATGGCAGTATCTCAGTAAGAGATTATGCTAAGAACTGTCGTGGGTGATACTTCTTCAACTACTGGTGTGAAGTGGTTGATTAACTCAAGTGCCTTCAATCATTTATCCGATAATCTGTAGTGTTTTGGGCATATTTAACATGTCTCTCAAGGTTGCCTAGTATAAGTGGCTGATAGGTGACTTGCTCCTATTAGTGGTCAGGGGGAAATTAATGTCACCCCCTCTATGCAGCTTAATCGTGTCCAGTTTGTTCTAAATTTGTCTATGAATTTGCTCTCTGTCAGTGAAATCATCACGCAGATGAATTGTCGTGTCATCTTTGATGAGCGTTGATGTATTTTTCAGGATCGAATGACAAGGAAGACTATTGATAGTGGATATGAAGAAATGTTTACCGACTTCAACAAGGTCCCATGGCTACAGCATGTTGGATTAGTAACATGTCAGGGAGTGTTCTACAATGGCATAAACGGTTGGGCCATCCTTCTTTGGAAAATTACACAGGCTTATTCCTCATGTATCCCCAACTACACAGCTCACCTACGATGCATGTCAACATATGAAGCACCATAGATCTTCCTTTCCAGCTACTATTGGACCACGCTCATCTTCGTGTTTTTAGTTAGTGCATCTCTCGATGTTTGGGGTACCAGTAGGACTCCTGATAGAACAAGACATCAGTATTATTTGATTATGGTTGATGATTTTTCCATATTGTCCTAGCTATTTCTCATGAAGAACAAGTCTGAAGTGGGTCCACTGATTGAGAAGTTTGTATTGATGATAAAAAATCAGTTTGATGTCTACATCAAGACTCAGATCTAACAATGCATTAGAGTTTTGTACTCATCGATTGGCAAAGTTATATGGTTTACATGGCATAACTCATCAGACCTCATGTCCTCACACCTCTCAGCAAAATGGGATTGCAAAGAGAAAGCACAGACACATCCTTGATATGACCAAAGCCCTTCTTATCCATAACAATATGCCAAAGAACTACTGGGGAGATACAGTTCTCACAGCTTGCTACCTTATTAATAGATTGCCCTCCTCGGTGATTCACGAGTAGATACCGTGGTAAGTACTCTATCAAGATGATGAGTTATTTGATCTTTCACCCAAGACATTTGGGTGCGTGGCTTTTGTACATCTTCTTGGACCTGGGCAAGCTAAATTAGCACCTAAAGCAGTTAAGTGTGTTCCTTGGCTACTCTCGTACTCAAAAGGGATACCGGTGTTTTGATCCCCTACATCAGTGCAGATGTCACCTTTCATGAAGTTGTACCCTATTTTTATGTTGTTGCCAGGTAGGTGCAAAGTATGCCAAAGTATACTCTTGTACCTGTTGCTCCTATACCATTTGGTGTATTCACAGATAGTAGTATTCCTTCTCAGGTTACCGAGCCATTTACCAGCACATTCAAGCCAATACCAGTAGATGAAAGGACCTTCAAGGGTCACCTCTATCAGTTGTCAACTGTCTATAGGGCAAAGCCCCCTCCGTCTGTTCCACAGACTCCTCATGTTAATGTTGATAACCTGGAGGCTACTTCTACTCAAGAGGCTCCTTCAGATACAGTGTCAGCAGGTGTAGAGGTTGAGAGTCAGTCACCTGTGGATGTTTCTCCAAGTCTCATTTCCATGAGTACTGATGAGGATATCCCTATTGCTATCAGGAAGGCTCCACGATCTTGTGCATAGTATCGTGTTGCTTGGAGTGTTTCTATTGATTCTCTGAGTTCGGAGTTTCATGCATTCACAGCTGCAGTATCCGGTGTTGAAATACCTACCTCATACAGAAGGCTCTACTACATCCACACTAGAAGGCAGCTATGGAGGAGGAGATGTTTGCACTCACTATCAGAGGTACCTGGGAGTTGTCACCTTTACCATCTGGCCCGCACCTTGTTGGAGCCAGATGGGTCTTTACCTTGAAATACAACCCAGATGGGTCTATTTCAAGGTATAAGGCCCACCTTGTGACCAAAGGATTTACCCATACTATGAGGTGGATTTCTTTGACATGTTCTCCCCTAATGCACGACTCTCCACTGTTCGCATCCTTATCTCTGTTGCAGCTCATTATGGATGACATCTACATCAGCTGGATGCCAAAAATGCATTCTTGTATGGAAACTTGGAGGAAGACATCTATATGCTGCAACTGCCTGGCTTTGAGGTTCAGGGAGAGTATGTATACAGGCTTCGTAAGGCCATTTATGGTCTTAAGCAAAGCTCCCGAGCTTGGTTTCAATGCCTATCTAAGGCATTGTTTGTTATTGGGATGCAGAGATCATCATCTGACCATTCACTATTTGTAAGGAAGACCAGCAGTGGTACAGTGGCTCTACTTGTATATGTGGACGACCTTATTTTCACAGGTGATGATGCAGAGGGTAAATCTCAGGTGAAGGAATATTTGGCACACCAATTTGTCATTAAAGATCTTGGGAAGCTGAGATACTTTTTGGGCATTGAGTTTGCCACAAGTAAGCAAGGTATAATTATGTCACAGAGGAAGTATGTCATTGATATTCTTCAGGAGACAAGCATGCTAAGATCCAAAGATGCTAATATTCCTATGGATCCTAAATGCACCTTTTTGAGGATACAGTGAAGCTAAAAGACAAGAAGGCATATCGACAGCTAGTGGGAAAGCTATTATATCTGACCATCACTAGGCCAGATATTAGCCTTACTATAGATATACTAAATTAGTTCTTAGATAAGCCCACTGATGTTCATTGGCAAGCTGTAATGTAGGCATTGAAGTACATCAAGGGATGTCCAAGTAGCAGCATTCTTTTTCAGAAAAAGGCACCTATGTCTGTTGTTGCTTACTCAGATGCAGATTATGCAGGTGATGTTGGAGACAGGCGGTCTACTATTGGCTTCTGTACTTTTGTAGCTGGGAACTTGGTGACCTGAAGGAGTAAGAAACAGAGTTGTTTCATGCTCTAGTGTTGAGTCTGAGTACAGGGCCATGGCAAATACTGCAGCTGAGATGATATGGATAAGATCTTTATTACAGGATCTTCATGTTACTGTTCAGGAGACTATGGAAATGCATTGTGACAACTGGGTTGCCACTTACATTATGAACAATCCTATGTTCCAAGAAAAAACAAAACACGTGGAAGAAGATTGTTATTACACCAGGAGTTTAATTCAACATGATCTACTTCGTACTACTTACCTTGTCTCCTCAGACCAGACTACTGGCATGTTTACCAAGCCACTACCTCACCTTCAATTTGAGAAGTGTAGAAACAAGCCGAGCATGATGGATATATATGCTCCAGCTTGAGAGGAGAGTGTTGAGTTATGTTTTGTAGTAAGGGGCATTTTTTTTTTATTTTCGCAGTGGATTAATGGTGTAACTTTTACCTCACCTATATGAGGTGTAGGGATTGCTTGGTAAATTAAGAAATTCCATTTTCTTCAACTTTCTAGAACAGCCAAAAAACACATCAACAGGATCTCCATAGGAGTTTCTCAATATCCTCTGTAGAAGACCACCACTAGTAGAAAGAAATCTTACCATCCACTTCATCAAGAGAGCCTCATTAAATCTCTCCAAACTCCTAATGCCAAGCCCACCTCTCCCCTTCAGTCTACAAAACTCCCTCCAAGGAAAAAACAGCCATCATGATCCAACCCCTTCCAAAAGAACCGCTTCCTTGCAATCTCCACCTTGGACAAAATCACACAAACCATCTCTTTTTGCATGTTCTTAGACATATAGTTGCATCATATATTATAAATATTGCATAACATGTATCATCTTGTATTTAGGTTAGGTTGTATAAATTTTAGGTTAATTTCTCCTTTTTATGGCCAGGTGACAGGGCAACATTTAATCGAGGCCTCAGATTGAAGATCCAACCATACGGATTTGATCAGGGCGACGATCGGAGTCAACAACTCCAAAATCGCCCTGATCGGACTTCTGTAGCATCAGATATAGTCTGAGAAAGATCAGAGGTCAAGGGGCCAAAATGGTGTAAATACATACATCAAATGACAAATCTGACCACACAAATGGGTTCAGATCGACGATCGCAGCCCAACAACGCGAAAATCAATCCAATCTGACATCCATGGCACCATCTACAACTCACAAAAGATGGACGGCCATGATTGCGCCACGTTGCACCATTACAGCCGCCCAAACCAACCGCAGCATCTCCTCAACCTCTGAAGGTGCGGGCGAGGCAAGATCTCAGCCGTTGGATCTTGATGCAACGGCCATGGATGCCCACCCCTTAAAACCTAAGTGTGACAAAAGGGGGGTGTGGTGTGTTGGTCGCGCACCTGTGGGCGAACCACAGGTCGCGAGATCGATCCTCGCCCCACCTCAAATCAAGGGCACAAGCAGGTGCGGTCAAATTGGTTCGTTGGATGCACGATGGACGGCGATGGAGCGACCACGTGGCACGCCCAAATGCGAGAAGCGTTGCACATGCGATCAGACACGCATGCAAACACCCAATCGCACGCACATGCATGAAGGCGCGGGCGCGATGGCTTTTAAGCCGTCCGATCTCGCAATCAGATGGCTAACATTGTGCGTACGTGGGAAGAGCGTTTTGTGCGTAGGAGAAGAGGCAGGGGCGTGCACACGTCCTTCAGCAACGTGGGGTCTTTAGTGACGCTTAAATCCGTCACTAAAGACCCCCCATTTAATGTTTTAAGATAAAATGACCTATTTTCCCATTCAAACTTCACCTATAAATAGCCCTACGACCACCACACTTTCTTCATCCCTTCCTCTTCTCTCACCCCCCTCCAAAGCTCTAAGAGCTTATCCCAAATCCAGAATGCTCCATTAGAGTTAAAAATACAATTTTTCCACCTTCTCACCTCGTTCGTGAAGCATTCCGCGGTGGTCCTCTCACCGCCATTCGGGAAGCAAATCCCCCTACGACGTCGTCCGACCCCATTCTTCATAGTCCCTCATCGTTCTCCTTTGTCCCGCATCTCACCACCTTCGTCCGGGCGCTCTGTCGTTGAGGCTCGTCCTCCAAGCAGCTGTCGAGAAGGATAACTTCTCTCCACCTTCTTTTACCGCTTTCTAGTGTAGTGAGTAGTTATAACAAGTAGTTGTAATGAACATTGCTCTATGGTAATGAAATCCATGTTTATTCTATCTATGTTCTCTTTATTTGTAATATTCTCTCTTTTATTATTTATTCTTTAAGTAGATAGCTAGTTTAGTTCAATTCGATTGGCTAATCTGCTTTGTGACAAATAAAACAAACGCGATTTTTAATCAAACGTCCGCCTCCCTGTATTCGACCTGGAATTCTTTTCGAGTTTCGGTTAAATTTATCTGTTGATGATTTTTCTCGCAAATCGCACTACAACGACGGGTTTTCAAAACTCAACTCCGTTTACTACGATTCTCCGCTTCAACAGGCGGCTTAAACGTATAAAGGTAGAAGACCAATACAGCTGACAAAACAGATTTAATCAAGACCAATCTCCCATCACGGGAAAGAAGCTTATCACTCCAACCAACCAACCTCCTATTCAACCTTTCCTCCACCACCCTTCAGTCAACCGCCACTAACCTCTTTCCCTTCAAAGGAAGCCCAAATAAGTAACCGGTAACCGAACAACCAACGAATCAAGAACCTCATAAATTGCGGCCTCCCCCGCACTACCTATGTGAAAGGAACAACAGTTGGCTTCCTTCCATTAACAAGTAAGCCAAATAAATCACCAAACATTCTAACCAATTGTGTCACATCTCAACCTAAGCCAGGCCCCCCTAGATAAAAAAAATTGTATCATCCGAAAACTGTAAAAGCGGGGTAAGCAACAAACCATCAGATCTCAAAGTAAACCCCGAAAACAAGCCCCTCTCACACGCCTTGAAAGCCAGAGATGCCAATGTATCAACAGCAATGATGAACAGCATAAGCGCTAGCAGGCAACCCTGCCTAACACCTCTCTGCAGTTGGATCCGAGATCTACATGGCCTTCCATTGACCAACATAGAGAAAGAGGTCGTCATAATACATTTCTTCATTATCCGAATCCAAGACAATGGGAAACCCCTCCTAAGAATCTCTCGCAACTAAGCATAGGCCACTAAATCATAAATCTTAGAGAAATCAACCTTCCACATAAAAGTAGGAAAGGGGCTCTTGTTCCAGGCCGCAACCATCTCTTTGGCTAAAACGAAAGAGTCACGTAGAGCTCTTCCAGAAATGAAAGCAAATTGGATTGGAGATATTAATCCAGCGAGAACCAAGCGTAACCAGTTAGCAAAAACCTTTGCCACAATCAAGTAAATGGCATTCTACAAGGCAATTAGCTTGAAACTATCCAAAATATCGACGCCCTCCTTTGGAAGCAAAAAAAGATCAAAGCAACTAAGCCTTTCAAAACCATATTACCATGGAAAAATTCTTAGATCATTGCCACCACATCTGACCCAACCACATCCCAGAACTCCTCCTAGAACAAAACCTGAAGGCCATCTGGACCAGGGGATCCCTCTACCGTAAGGCCACACAAAGTAACCAAAACCTCCTCCTCTGAAACCTTCCTGATCAACTCTACCCCTAAAGCGTCATCCAATCTCACCATATCTGAAGATCCCAACCTCCACTCCCCAGAAGCACTCCTCCTGGTAAAAGCATGAAAATGGCTCATGACGACCTGGTAAATCTAGTCTCTATTATCCAGCACCTCATCACCCACGCGCAGAGAGGAAATCATGTTGACCCTCCGTCTAGAACTAGTCGACAAATGGAAGAACCTCGTGTTAGAATCACCCTCCCTAAGCCAAAGCTACCTAGATCTACCTCCAATCCATCTCCCTTTTACGATCCTAATCCCTGATAATATTCTGAACACGTATCCTCTCTTGGTGGTCAATCTGGTCTGATTGCCCCAAGCCTTCTCTTATCCAGTCTAGCCAAAGACTCCAAAGCATCTGTCCCGGTTCCTTCACACCTCAAAGCAATCTCCCTTTTAAAATCAAAGCCTGTCTAATCACTAAAATACGGGCTGCCAGGGTGCGCGTAGTAGCCAACATGGAGGCAGGAACACCGCACCACTTTCCTCTAACAAAGTCCCGAAAACTCGACTGCAATAACCACAACTTCTAGAACTTGAAATAAGTTGAGAAAGATCCCCCCTTACTGTTGTCCCAAACCAAAGGCATGTGGTCCGAGAAAGGTCTCACCAAAGTCGAGACCGCAACCCTCTGACAAGCCTCTGGCAAGAAAACACTAGAGAAGAATCTGTCTATGCGAGAAACTTGACCAAAACCATTCCTCCAAGTATACTGTGCTCCGAAGATCGAAAGGTCCAGCAGTTCAAGCTCATCAACAGTCTAGTGAAACTCAATAGAAGAACCATCCATCCTGACACCAAGCCTATCATCTGCTAGCAAGGTAACATTAAAATCTAGCTATAAGCCAAAAGCAACCATCAACAAAAATCAATGCACTCATCCCACAAAACAAACCTAAAGATGCATCAAAGGGTCGATACACACCAGAAAAGGCCCAAGTCACACCATCAGAAATACTAGAGAAGACACTTGTAACCACCCACAAAGCCATTGCAGAATTCAAGAGGTGAAAGACATCCCCCTTCCACATAAGGATCTGGCACCCGACCTACCAACAACCCCAACAACCAACATATCAGAGGAAATATCCCCGCACAAGTTCATAACTACATCAAACTCCTCCAAATGCATCTCTTACAACAATACAACATCTACCCTCCACTCCACCGAATACCTTCTCAATATAAACCTCCGAGCCAAATCCTGAAGACCCCTCACATTCCATCATAATACTCTAACCATGAGTATCAACAAAAACCCTGCCAGAAAATAAACGTGGGACCTTCTTAACATTAAGCACCTTGGCAACCCAAAGCTCCAAATTGACCTCTAATTATCACTTGCCAAAGACTTGGTCGTAGCAATCTTCCTCTTGCAACAAAAACAGTACCTCAGACCACTCCGAACTAAAATAGATCTACAAGTACCAGTCTTCACCAATCCCGACATGGATGATAAAGAAGTTCTCTTGGCTAAGGACAACATTAATGAATCCCACTAGGCATTTACAGCAGCTCCCCGTGCAGGATACAGGCTCCACCGAACATTAGCTCCCCCTGCAGCAGCACGTTTCCTGAGGCCAACAGTCCCTACACCATCGCCTGCAGCAACTTCCCCTGCAGAATCAGCAACAGAATGATCCTCAAACCTGCCCTGGCACGTGGCAACTGGAAACCATGCTGCTAGCCGAAGAACCTGACCCGCCAATATCAGCACCAAGGTCGTCTAACCCCGCCTCACGCCTACACAAGTTAGGAGAAACAACAGGCCCAACAGGAGGTGAAGAAAAGAATATATCCGGATTATCGGGCCCAAAAAGAAGTTGGTCCGAAAAACATTTAAAAGGACACTCACCACTCTAGATCCGTTTCCAAATCTGGAGGCACCCTGTTTAATGCCAAAATAGATGCCACAAGGGCCCACAAAATCCTCTCAAGCATGTGCAGCACCAGTAGCAACAGTATTGAGCCCCACACTCACCAACAGGTCATCTACCACGTCAGCAACATTAGGATTGAGGCCCGCACCACCCATGTCAACACTAAATTCAGCCCCAGCCACAAGCCTAAAAAAATTAGAAGAACAAGCAGGCCCAACAAAAGAAAAGGAAAAGAAAGCATCTACCATGTTGGGCCCAAATATAACATCGTCTGAAAAGTGCTTAAATGGGAACTCAGCAACTCCAAATCCAGAGGCACCTTGTTTAGTGCCAAAATAGTTGCCACAAGGGCCCATAAAATACTCCCAAGCGTGTGGAGTGCCAGCAGCAACAGGATTGGGCCCCACACTCACCAACAGCCCATCTGCCACATCAGCAACACAACATCGTGGCCCGTGCCACCCACATCAGCGCTGAATTCGACCCTAGCCTCATGACTAAAAAAATTAGAAGAGCAAGCAGGCCCAGTAAGAAAAGAGGACAAAAACATCTGGGACGTCGGGCCCAAATAAAACTTGGTCTGAAAAGCAATTAAATGGAATGGATCCACAGGCACCCTGTTTAGTGCCAAAATAGTTGCCACAAGGGTCCATAAAATCCTCCCAAGCGTATGCAGCACTTGCAGCAACTGGATTGGGCCCCACACCATCCACGTCAATAGCATCAGGATTGGACCCCACACCACCCACATTAGCAAAAACAGAGAGGCACACAGCACCATCCACACCAGCAGCATTATCATCCTTCCTAGGAATTGCAGAATGACCATTGACATGAACAAAAACAGGCTGGCGGTTGTTCTCCTTCCCACAAGAAGTGGAGCCAATTTTGGAAGGTGCAGCCTTACAGAATTCGAAATTCGAAACATTCCAGAGACTCTTTGGCTTCCAAATCTAGTGAGCAACTGTCCCTCCCGACCAGCAGGCCGACCACCACCACCTCTAGCCCATCTCCGGCTGCTGCGAGCCACCATCTCCACAAAGGAAGGACCCCAACGCATTCATCTCAAAAAACAAAAAAAACAAACAATCCAAGAACAACCATCGATCCTAATAACAACACTCAGAGGCAAAGAACGACCACAAAGAAACTCCACTTCAACCAAGATCCGAGGCATATCACCATCACCAAGACCCACACCCTTGCACCACACAACCCGTGTGAACGAAGCACACACCTTCTCCACAACCTCTCTACTCAAGCGCATGGGTATTCCAACAATCGAAAATCGAGTCAAGAGTTGCATAGGTGCACGAACTACCACTGCGTCATCATACAAAGAATATCTCCAACGAATAACACCACCACCAATCTCCATCTCCCCAAAACACAAATGCTCAACATCCTCCTCCAAAAGCCCAGACAAAAGCAACTTAGTTGGCAAGAAGAACGAAAGTTTCCAACCATTAAAAGCAAGACCAAACTTCCCTAAGAAACTTCTAACCTCAAAATTAAAATGACCTCTAATTGTAACACCAACAACCGCAGGATGAACATGATCGAGGCACCCACCTCTAGGAACTTCATCAATGACAACTTCAAGAGCCGATGGAGATGGAGGGAGAGGAGCCATCCTCTTCGAACACCTCCATTGACGATGGCCCACTCCCTTGCACACCATGCAAACCACTGGATCACGACACTCTGCCACCACATGACCATGACTCCTACACTTGAAGCACACCACCGCACAACGAGCCCTCTCCAGAAAAGACTGCCTCCTCCCAGTCGCTCCCCTCATCCCCAACATTTTCGCATCATAAGAAAGCTTACTTGTGTTCATCGAACCATAACATCCAGTCAAATGTGGAACAATGATAACATGAACATAAGCAATGGCCTATGAATTACCATCACATGGCCTTCAACCAACATTCTGATCAAGGACTGCTCAAGAAATACTAGGTGAGATAAAATGTAAGCAACTACTTCATGTGCTCCACAAATTGTTTAGGAATTTATGGACTTCACGAGGTTGCCTAGCAACCATATAATAACCATGCAAAAGACAATATATTGTCTTAAAGGATCAAAACTTCAAATGACATAATCAAACTTCCAGGTTTGTAAATAGGTGCCATAGGTAATTATCAAACACATGCAATAGATAAGTAAGGTCCACAAACTAGAAGGACGTAAGAAAATCTTTTGAGCTCTTATTCTCAATGTGTGTTCACTGAGGACCTATTTCAGGATCTAATGGTCTTCTGAAGGGTGTGCTAAAGAAATTCTTCTTGTTCCGCAATCATGCAATGCACATAGTTTAGGCACATTAGGAAGGCTTTCATCCTAGATAAGGCCCTTTGAGTCTAGCCCCATAAATGTAAGACCTTGACTATATCTATTCTCACATGTTCATTTGAGAATAGATTTAACCTGAGCATGAACTATTCTCACATGTTCATTTACTTTCCTTCTATTTAGATTTGCATACTCTAAGGTCCAACTCCATCTTACAAGGTTCTTGCCTTTCCATTGCTCGTCCTAAACCCAAATGAAAAGAGTTTAGTCTAAATAATGTGAAAGTAATAACATCAAGGCAATAAAAGAGATGCATGACACTTGGGTTTACGTGAAAACCTCACTCACGAAGAATGGGGAGAAAACCACAGGAGAAGGTTCCGAAAGGACTCATATTTGTATTTCTTCTCAAAGGAAAATGGGAGGAGTACATGCCTATTTATAGGCCATCACACACAACGGAAAGTCCACAACTTCCAATGCGACACTAAACCAACACACAATCCTCTCAACACTCCCCCTCAAGCTGGAGCATGGAATGCTCAGCTTGTAACACAAATCCACTCTACAAAGCAGAACGAACAACACTCTAGACTGGTTCTTGCTTGTAGGCGGGAACACGGGTTGGAGCTGCTGGACGAACTATAGCTAGCTATAAAGATCCTGTGCTGGTGGTCCCCCACTCAGTATTCCTACAATTGGGTCTTCCGCTGAAGACCTCAAAGGTGGATCTCCCTCTCTAGAGTCCACAAAATTAGATCTCCCACATAGAAACCTAAAATGAATCCTTCCTCCGAGGACCTCGAAACTCTTGACCTCCCAGAGTTGGGTTTCTCATGTGGAGTCCATGAACAAAAGGGACTCCCAAACGGATGATGACTACAACAGGCTCCCACACTCCCCCTTCTCCAATACTCGTATGTGAGAAAAAATAACAAGAGAAGAAATAAAACAATAAAAACTAGAGAAGACTCCACCTCTTCTCTTAAACATGAACCTCATAATCCTTTTTGTTCTTTTATATTATTTTTTTTCTTCCTTTTGAAATTTTCTTCAACTCCTTGTTTTTCATCTTTTTTTATTTTTCTCCTTTTTCTTCTTTCTCCACCTTTTTTTTTTCTTCTCTTCATTTTTCCTTTAAAGCACCCTCCGTCACCCCTTAGGGTTTGGGGGAACCAAATCAACGAGGCATGGCGACTCCTCTTGCTGCCAACTCCCACGGTCGCTCCGATCGCCACCTTCGACCGAGTCTGCTCTGGCTACTACTTCCGGCCGCGATCTTTGAGCATCGTGTGTTTCGCATGCCGCCTCTTCCTCCTCGCGCAACCGCTGCCTCTAGCCTTGTCTGCTTTAGATCCACAACCTCACCGGTAGGTTGTACCACAGCCTCTTCCTCATCGACCACAATCTCGCCCGTGACCACAGCCCCGTTGGTGACTATGGCATCCGCCATGGGGATGTTCTTCACCTCGTCAACTTCGCGCACCACCCCAACAGTCGCTCCGACTGCCAATGCCACGCCCCCTCGTCTCCACCTCGTGCAAGATCTTAGCACGATCGACTCCGTCTCCATCTCCCTCGTCGTCGCCAACGCTGTGCTGCGAGCTCGACCTCGTCGACCGCGTCCCCCACATTCGCGTCTGCCATCCAGATCGACGATCCCATGTCCATCGACCGTGTCATGCATGCAATATGTACCTCCGATGGAATCGTCGAGGTCACCGAGGAAAGAGTGCCTCCTCACCTTCCTCATATCATTCCTCCTTGCCTGGGGGGAGCCACTTCTTCCTCACGAAGGCAACACCCACAGTAGCACAAATGTGACGGTGCACTCTGCTCTCGAGATGTCAACCTCACCAGCACCTAATCTCAACCTCGCCCCCACGCATGTCGCCATCGCGGTGGTCAGGCAGATCGCACTGCCTCCACAGATCTCCAGACGATCATGGAACAAACAAAACTCCCAAGAACAAAAATGATAAAACATTATAATCAAATAAACATGATAACCTAAGGAACGAACTGCTTTGATACAAAGTTGAATAATCTAAATAATGCGAAAGCGATAATACTAAAGCAATAAAAGAGATGCATAACATTTGAGTTTACATAGAAACCCCACTCACGAAGAGTGGGGAAAAAACCACGGGAGAAGGCCCTGATAGGGCACGAATTTGTATTTTTTCTTCTCAAAGGAAAATGGGAGGAATACACGCCTATTTATAAGCCATCACACATAATGGAAAGTCCACATCTTCCAATGTGACACTAAACCAACACACAATCCTCTTGTAAAACTAGTTGAATATTTTGAGCATGAATTCAAGCACTCATGATGATTTCATTCGAGCATTCCCAACTAATGACACAATGAATCAATGCCTAAATTAGTGAAAATTGGCAAAAGTTCTTGCATAAGGAATGCATGCATGTGTAAAGGCCAGTTTCACTACATCCCGCCTAGATGTAGTCCAAAATATGCAAGGATTCTTGTATAAGTTGTGGGTCAAGAAGCTAGTTCCACTTGTTCTCCATTGGAGTTTAACTCAAAAGAGGCTAAAAATTGGTACTAGGAATGTTGGAACTTTGATAGGCAAACCCATAGTGGTTATGGACACAAGCAATACGAGAAAATCCAAATCCTTCACCTATTAGAAGAGTATGTTGGAAAGAAAGCCAAGAAGACTAAAAGGATAGGTTTTACATTATGGTACTCAAGAAAAGTGAAAGTTTGAAATAGGGTTGGTCTTATTATCCATAAAGATTTGAAGAAGAGGTTAGGAAATTTGTTTATTTTGATAAAATCGACCACGGAAAAAGAAACTTTGAATATCCTTTTCACTTATGCACCTCAAATTGGTCTAAAAGAAAGGATAAAAATGGAGGTTTCGTTGAAAAGTGACAGTCTATGGCATCATCTACATGACCACCTTATTCTCTTCTCTAAAAAAAACAAAGGTGAGTGGCAACTTGTCATAGGAAGGTGGCTTAAGAGATGTTAGGTGTGTCCAAGGGAGGAGCACTAGAGCAAAAAGAAGTTTGATGGTAGAGTGAAAAGGTGCAAAAGAAGCTTAAAGTCAAGGGAGAATGCTTTGAAGCCTTCTATCAAGATAAAACTCATGAGATGCTTTGCAAATATAAAGAAGAAAAAAAAAGTCAAAGAAAAAAGTAGAAAATGCAATTGGTGAAGTAAAAGCAAAAGCTTGGGAGCATACGTGCAAAAAACTTGACTTTAAGGAAGGAGAAATTAATATCTTTAAATAAACTAAAAAAAGGAGGAAAAATATAAAGGATCTTATACATATAAGGCATATCAAGAATGTAGAAGGGCTTCAATTGATGGCAAAGGTATAGGAGAAGGTGGGAGAGTTATTTTCTCGATCTTTTTAATGGTATAGGAGAAGGTAGGAGAGTTATTTTCCCGATCTTTTTAATGGAAATAATGCAAATGAAATTATTTTAGAGAAGTTGGCCAATTCAAACACTTATCTAAATCCTTCAAGTTAAGAAAGTAGAGGATGTTCTAAAAATGATGAACCCTGGGAACATTGTTCAACTTGGTGATATTCTTGTAAATGTCTAAAAAGTAATTGGTAAGGAAGGCATAACTCTGGCTCACAAAATTACTCAATGCTATTAGTGAAGGAAGAAAGCTCTAGTGGAATGGAGAGTTGAATAAAATAAACCAACGGAAGCATAAAAGTATCAAGTATAAACAATCAAGAATACTTGGATTTACGTGGAAACCCTACTCACGAAGGGCGAGGAGAAAATCACTGGAGAAGCACCCCAATAGGGCTCGGATCTATGTTATTCTTCTAAAAGAAATAGGTGGGGATATCAAGGTTTTAAATATCGATATTGATGTCGTATCGACAAGTCGACGAAGGGACATATCAAAGATATATCGCTGGGAAAATTGTTCAAAAAGGCCCAAAATATCTCAAAATATCATAAATTTGATGACAATTAACATTTTAATAACTAGTACATCATAAAAAAATGCATAGAAGATGAAATCATAAATTTTGAATGAAAACATAATAGAAATACACTAGTCACATATCGACAAAGTCATATATTGAAAAGAAAGTGTACAAAACATGATAATAATTGAAAAATATTCATGATAATACTACTCACCAGAAGACATGAAATATCAATAGTGTCAGAGTATCAGTAGACCACATCAAGTACGGAAGCACCAGCCAATGCCACCAAATCAATACCAGGTTGAGCTTTGACCTAGATCGATACCACTCCTCCGATTATCTTCCTCTATTCGTAACACTCTAACATATTCATAGTATGACTCCCGCACCATGTAGCTATATCGAGTATTGTATTCATTGATGAATCGTTGATAGTCTTCATCACTGCAATACAAAAGTATTCCAAGAAGTGAATATCGATTGTGGCTATCAAACGAGCTGCTCATGTTTCTAATTCTAGATCTACCTTGAGTAGACTCATCTCGATGTTCTCTTGAATCTGTGAGCCCTAGAACCACCTTGTTTCAATGTAGAACCTGACGATTCAGAAGGTTCACGCTGTCTCATCGATGAACTTCGTGGTGGTCGATGAGGAAGTGATGTAGCAGGGTGGGAAGGTTGATAAAAAAATGGTTGAGGAACTTAAGATGCAAAATACTAAGGGAATATCCCATAGCCATAACTTGCAGAAGCAGGATCACTTTGGGTTCTATCACTCTGGTGACGACCATCATACCCATAAGAGAAACTATAATAAGATGGAGGGTTAGTGTAGCTAGAAAAGTAATTAGATGAACTTTGCACCTTATCATGCGATTGGTACTGAGGGCTGGTGTAATGAGATCCGTAGCCACTATAGTAACTTACTGATGATACAGGGTCACCTCCAAAGATTGATTCCACCGCTAGATTAAGGGATCCCACTGATGAACTTAAATCATCGATGGACATCATAGAATGGCTTGAGACATACCCATACCTTGTCCTTGTGTCATAGTCACAAGGTGGACTTGGCACGGGGTCACCATGTACATTTGTATATTTTTGCGTGTAATCATGTTGGGCATCCTCTATACTAAGACCTTTATGATGATATCTCTCATCTCTACCATTACTTTTTGCTTGTAGCTCGCCAACCATCATCATCATCATCATCATCATTTTGTGTTCCTCTTGAAAATGGCAAATCATGTGTCCATTGAGTTATGTGTCCATATAAGTCGCATAGGGCAAGGGTGAAGAAAAGTAATGAAAAGAATGCGTGTCCATATAAATTGCACAAACAAACAAAAATGTAACATATCCCCCATATCAATTACATACAACCACTTTAAAGGAAAAATTAAATTGCAGTTCTTCATTTGTGTAGATATATCACCGATATCCCTTGATATCGGCGATATATCCCCGATATCATGGAAAAAGATGATACATGATATCAATATGCTTCAACCTGTCGATATTGATATATCAGCGATATATCGCCGATATGTCAAACCTTGGGGGGTACACGCCTATTTATAGGCCACCACACACATAACAAAATTCCACTCCACTATGCGAGACTAAATAACCACTAGAATTCTCTCAACACTCTCCCTCAAGCTGGAGCATGGAACACTCAGCTTGTAACACAGAAATTCATTCTCAATAACAGAACACAACTCTCTAGAGTAATTCTTGCTTGTAGGAGAGAACACAAGCCAGGGCAACTGGACGGACTGTAACTGGCTCTGACAAGAGGCCTCTCCTCTAGAGATTTGGTGCCGGTGACTCCACATTCAGTATCCCTGAATGGGGTCTTCCTTTGAAGACCTCGAAACTAGATCTCCCTCTCTAGAGTTCACAAAACTAAGTTTCCCACGTAGAAACCTGAAATGGGTCCTTCCTCTGAGGACCTCGAAACTTGGATCTCCCTCTCTGGAGATCTCAAAACTTGGACCTCCCAGAGTTATGATTTCTCATGTAGAGTCCAAGAACAAAAGAGATTTCCGAATGGAGGATGACTACAATAGGCTTCCACACTCCCCCTTTCTCCCATACTCGTATAGGAGAAGAAAATAACGACAAGACAAAAATAAAACTAGAGAAGAGCTTCTCCCCCTCTTCTCATAAACATACTCATCATTTTTTTCTTCGTTCTCCCCTTTTTTTTTAATTTTTTGTCATTTTTCTCTCTTTTTTTAATTCATTTTTTTCTCTTTTTTTCTTTCCTTTTTTTTACTCCCCCTTTTTTTCTCTGGTTTTTCTTATGTGCCTCCTTTGTAAAGTGAAAAGAAGACCTAATAAATATATAACCTCAACAAAGCCATAGTAGCAGAAATTTTCCATGCCGGTCTTGCACCTCTTCTTCAGCTTCATCAAGGTCATGCAAGCCAGTTGTTCTCCCCATGATCTCCACTATCATCAACGTCGAGTTCATCGTCGTGATCTTGGTGAGGAAGGTGGTAAGATCCACAGCATCGATCTTCGAGGCGACCTCGACGACTGTAACCTTGGGCTCCTTTGGCTTCATCTCGCTTCCTTAACACGTGGTCGTCTGCACAGGACTTGCCTCCACGGGAGGACGCCCTTCGTGGGGCCCACAAACGAGGCCATACTGCACAACATCCTTACGAAGACACTAACGTTCCCGTCGTCGAGGCCACTAGGCTAGAGGCCTGCGAGGGACCTCATCACATAGTTACTCGCAAAGGACCCCCATCGGAGGCTCGGGTGCACACGCGGCGCCGCCAATGTGAAGGGCCACATGTTCTTCCGCGACATCAACTTCACCATGTTGAGGACCGTGTGGCCACCGGTGGTCCCTGGTGCTCCGACGACGGCTGTGGAGGAGGCTAAGTCTGACAAGCAATGCTGCCTCGAGGAGGAGGAGGCCAAGTCTAACAAGCAACACCGCCTCGAGGAGGAGAGCTTCACCGTCCTCAACACCAGCATCTACGAGTGCTGCTCCTGCGGGCACCGCTACGACCAGGCCGTGGGGGATCCCTCCTACCCCATCCCTTCGGGCTTGGACTTCGCAACGCATCCAAAGGATTGGAGGTGCCCCACGTGCGGTGCCGCCAAGTCCTTTGTGAGAAAGAGAGTCAAGAGAGCGGGGTTCACGTAGAACTAGCAGTACGAGTTTGGAGGCAACACCCTCACCTCGAGGCAGAAGGCCATCCTCATCCACAACAACCTCTTCTTCGCCCTCTTCCTCGAGGGCTACTTCCTCCGATAGCACCAAACAACACTCCCCCTATGGGCGTGTTGCCTCCTGCATCCTCCTCCTCCAGAGAATCCTGGTGTAGAGCGCCTCATGTGACGTCTCCTTCAGATCAAGAGATTGGAACACCAAAGAAATAATAATAGACATGATGACCTTAAGAACAAAAAATGATAACCCAAGAACAAACCTGCTCTAATACCAAGTTGAATAAAATAAACCAACGGAAACATAAAAGTATCAAGTATAAACAATCAAGAATACTTGGGTTTACGTGAAAACCGCACTCGTGAAGAGTTATGAGAAAACCACAAGAGAATCACCCCAATAGGGCTCGGATCTATGTTATTCTTCTCAAAGAAATGGGTAGGGGGTACACATCGATTTATAGGCTACCACACACATAACAAAATCCCAGTCCACTATGTGGGACTATATAACCACTACAATTCTCTCAACATGGAGAAAAGATACTATGGTATCCTTACATATGAACAAAGGAGACATGCAAAACTAATCAAACCATAATGGTGTCAAATTGATGAATCGAAGACTAAAGCTTTGAGAGACAAAGTAATTCAAAGAAGGTTAATTACAAGTCCCTAGAGTAACTAAGAACAAGTTTAGGTATATGCTTAGCAAGTCTATGACTAAAAACCACATCTTATAAGGTATATGTTGAGAGAAATGTGTGTAGTGGTCTAATCCCACATAGTAGAATGGAACTTTGCGGAGTGTGTGGTGGCCTATAAATGGGCATGTACCTCCTACTTATTTTTTTGAGAAGAAAAACAGAGATACACGCCCATATGGGCACTTCTCCCATGGTTTTCTCCTTGCTCTTCGTGAGTGAGGTTCCCATGAAACCCAAGTGTTCTTGATTTCTTTATGCTTTGATATTGTCCGTTTCCACTCATTTTGAATTTCACCTGCGTACAAAGAAGAAGAATTTACAGATAGTTTTAATTGATTTATAGAAGGCCTATTATTATGTTCTAGAGACAGAATTTTAAGGAAGAAACAAGTGTCAATTTTATATACCAACCTCATAAAGGATATGTTTGATGGAATTCTAGCTTGTGTATGGACTCATGTTGATTGACATACCACTTTGATATTACCATCAAACTACATTGAAGGTCATCTTTAAGCTCTTCTTTACTTCAGCCATGGATGGGTTAAGGAAAAATGTTTCATCATAAGGTGCCATGGAATATACTTTTGCAAGAAAAATAATGTATTGATTGATGAGATAAAAAATGGAGTAAATAAAAAAACTTTATGTTTAAAAAAGTGGCCCTAGAGTTAAGGGCTTTTAACTAAGTAGGACAAAAACTATAAGAGATGGGGTGCGGTGAAAACTAAAGCAAATTGCATTCCTAAGAATGACGTCTTTAGATATTTAGAGTTAATTTCTAAGGGGGTGGGTGGCCCACCGCTCCTCCTTGGCCTAGTGCAGCACCTACAACTCCCTCATGTGGGTTGTGCTGGCCTAGATCGGACCTTAGGAAAGGTTCTTCTCCGATCTACGCTTAGAAGTCCTGTGACAATCTCCTACATTGACTAGGAGAGGTACCGGTTAGTTCTTCCATAAATCTTCCTAGAGGAGTTCTACAAGTTGGAACGCACTACTAGGGCTTGTTCCATGCCCTAACTCGTGCAAACATACTATTTTTTGGCTTCTAGTGCTCACATATGATCTGAAATTGGAGTTTTTGGGCTCTCCATGTTTGATTTGGAGTCAACTCAGGCTTGAAATTGCTATTTTCAGACCCTATGGTCTGAGTTTCAACCTTTAGAATTCCTGTTTTTCATGGATCCAGACTCCGGACATCATGGGAGATCAAAAGGAACCATTAAGCGACTTAGTGGAGAAGTCATCTACCACAAGCACTCCCCCTCATATGCAGGGGACTTCTATCAAGTTGGATGGATCCAACTTCTTGCTTTGGTCTACCTCTTTCTTCCGATTCGTCGAATCACATCGAAAGAAGTACAACCTGACAACTAATGTGCTTGCTGTGAAGTCTGCAAATTGGGAGGCAGACAATGCTTAGGTGGCTACATGTCTCCTCAACAGTATGACTCAGACCATTGCCAAACAGGCCATGGCATATGCATTAGTGAAGATGTGGGAGGTGTTGCATGAGATTCACTCCCACAGGAGTAATATCACCAGGTTGTACAGTATTGTGGAGGACATTCATACTCTTTAGAAGGGCACCATGGCCTTATCCGAATATTATGGCACTATGAAGAATCTGTAGGACGAGCAAGATGTGTACCAGCCTATTTATACAGATGTTACTTTTATAACCAAACAGAGAAAGGCTATTCACTCTATCTAGCTTCCATCTGGACTTGGCCCTGAGTACAAGGTGATGAAGGATCAGTTCATGACCGTGGATAAGATTCCTACACCGGCACAGATTTATGCTCGTCTCTTGAGACTAGACACCTCTGATCCCATGTCTACTTCCGATGCCTCTGCTATGGCTAATGTTGGTTGTGGCTACGAAAATTCAAGGGGCAAAAGTGATCGGTCTCATGGTGGTGCACATGGATGAGGTTAAGGTCGGAGCTCCTTCTGTGAGTATTGTCACAGAAATGGACACTGTGGAACGATGCTGGGTGAAGCACAGATATCCACAAGGCATGGATCCACATGCCCATTAGGTGTCTGCTGAGGATACCCCTCAACTGCAAGAGGATGATAGCCAGATTACAGTTTCTAGAGCAGATTATGAGCGCTTCGTGACTTCTCAAGCATCTACTACTTCAATTCATAGGTCTGCAAGTACTTCAACAATGTCAATGAAATCCCAAGCCCCTGCTCTCACATAACTACTGATACTATCCTCTTTGCTTCTCTACGGGATCTTGCTACTCCTTTCCAGGTTAAGGTAGCAGATTGAGGTTTATCAACAATTACTGGACTTGAAAATATCTCTATCTCTAGTACTTTACCTCTACCAAATGTTATGCATGCTCCCAAATTTTCTCTCAATTTGATGTCTATTAGCCATATTACAAAAGATATGAGGTGCAGAGCAGTGTTTCATGACCAATATTTCTTCATGCAGGACCTCCGGACGATGAGGCAAATTGGTGGACTTGAGCAAAATGGTCTTTACTATCTTCATGTCCCACCTTCCTCTAATGCTGATGCTATTTATGCCACTTCTGCTCTCCAGTGGCATCTTCGTCTTGGTCATCCCAGTTTGCATGATCTTTGATGCCAGTTCCCAAAGTTGTCTTTTCCTAAAGTTTTTAGGTGTGACACATGTCAATTGGGCAAGCACCATAGGTCTTCTTTTTTACCTTAAAATAAAAGAACAAAGTCTACTTTTGCTTTAGTTCATCTGATGTTTGGAACCCTTGTAGAGTTAAGAATGTTAGAGGCTTTTTTTAGCATATGTTATTATTTATGTTTGTACGGCTTTTGGGTTTTTAGCTCCTCAAGAGCACTACTGTACTTTTACCCTTTTGTTCTCTCTCTATATAAGAGAGCCTAAGGTTTTCAATAAGAAACTGAATCATTCCAATCAATTTGGTATCAAAGCAGCGGTCTCCTAGACCAGGGCTCTAGGTATCCCACCCCCAAAGCCTCCAAATCCTAACACCCAAATCCCTTCCTCCTCTTTCTTCTTGTGCGCACCGTGATCAACCTCTAACACGGCGATCGTGATCGGACGCTGGATCGTGTGACTACAGCGTTGATTCTCACGCGATAGCAAATTGGCGATCGTGATCGACCGCTGGATCGTGCGATTACAGCGCTGATTCTCGCACGGTAGCAAGACCCGATGGCACTGAAGTAGGTGCGGCGAGGGTGATCGACACCTTCAGCGGCAGTGAAGTGCCTCTGCGACAACCTAAGTGGCACCGAAAGGGATCAGCAACGCTAGAGTAGGTCAACAAAGCTCACGCGAGGCGCTACCGCACTCCTACCGGTCGACAATGCTCGCGTGGTGCTCTGACAGTGCTCCTACCGGTCGGCGACGCCCGCATGGTGCTCCTGTAGCACAAGTAGGTCCTCAGCACACGGTTGGCAAGGACCTTGAGGGGTTTGTAGCCCTATTCTAAGGGCTACATCCCTTGTAGTCACAGGGACAGAGACACCTAGGTCCCCTTGGGGCTATCTCAGGTGTTCTCCCCGCACTCGAGCTAGGCCAACACCCGTCCAAGGGGGCTTTCCACGAAGATGCAGGTCTAAACGTATCTGGTTTCAAATCTATTGATGATTTCTTGGACATAGAAGGGTAATTGTGGCTTCCGGATTGTGAAGATGGCTTCAGATGATCAGTCTGAGGTGACATCGGGCTCTCTTTCGGACACCAGGGTACTTAAGAATCTGTTTTTCGGTCCCATCGTCAAGTTAGACGAGACCAACTACCCGCGGTGGTCCCAGACATTCCTTATGACTGTCATGGGTCATAAGAAAAGCCACATTTTTATGGATCCGGAGCCCGCAAACAAGATTGGTGCAAATGCCAACTGGGACAGCGACAACGCCATGGTCTGTGCATGGCTTATGCAAACAGTTATTCCCCGAATAGGGGATGAGATCATGTACTGCATAGCAACGAAGGAGATGTGGAGTCCTTGTGTAACACTCACATGCCAAAAACTCTGCACGGGTTTTTCAGGTCTTTCACAACCTCTTCAACTTGCGTAAGGAAGGACACACGCTATCACAGTACTACTCCCCCATAAAGGGAATGCTGGAGATATATCACTCCTATATGCTAAGGTGTGCTTGTGAGTCCTGGAGAAGCTTTAGGAGATAGTTGGCAGTCTCCCTTTTCTAGGCAGGTCTCGAACCTGAGTATACGGCAGCCAGAGATCAGATCCTCACTGCTCTTGATTTCTTACCCTGGAGGAAGTTTATAGCAGACTCAGTAGAGTAGCAATGCACACTCCTGCTCCTGACTCTGGTGCTCAGACGTCCGCACTAGCTGCCATCCCTAGACGTGGCAGGGGTGCTCCCTCTCCTACACGTGGTCGTGGACGCTCTTCTGGTACATGCATTAGGACTCCGTTACCTACTGTAGCAGACTTAGTCACTCTGAAGCTACATGCTAGTAGAAGCATGGTAGGCCACCTGTGGCCAATCAAGCAGCCAAGATTACAAATGGAGTTTTCCTCAGTCCTGATGTTAGTTCTCTAAGTACAGAGATTAAGACCTTGCGGCAGCAGATTGCTAAGTTAACTAAGGCATCTTCTCAATCTCCAGATACTGCAGCTATTGCCACCTCTTCTCAGGCATCTATGACTGGTATGCCGTCACTCTTCTCTTCTAGTGATTGATTAATTGGTTCTAGTGCATCCAAGCACCTATGTGGCAACAGAAGCTCTTTCAGTTAGCACCAGTTACACCAGTTAGTACCGTACAAGTGGTAGATGGGAGACATTCACCACTGGTTGGCAAGAGAGATATGTCTTTATCTCCTACTTTGAGATTAATAGATGTTTTCTATGTGCCTAATTTTCCTTTAAGTTTACTATCTGTTAGTAATATTACTAGAGATCTGAACTACCAAGCTATATTTGATGCATCTTCTCGTGTCTTGCAGGACAAGTTCACTGGGAAGACGATTGGTAGAAGGCATAAGGAACCGAGGGTGTACCATCGAAGCCGTACTGTTATTGCTACTTCTACTACCCAGGGCCGTGCTTCTACTGGATCTCCTCTCCAGTGGCATCACCGCCTTGGCCACTTGCTTATTGATCGCCTCATATGTGTCTTGCCACACATACCCTCCACTACTGCTCTTACCTATAATGCTTGTCAACTAGGCAAGCACCACAGGGCTAGTTTTTCCAATTCTATTTCTTTTTCGTCTATTGCTACATTTGACTTTATTTTAGTAGATTTTTCTCGTGTTTCCTGGATGTTTCTCTTGAAAAATAAGTCCAATATGGGACAAATTAATGAGAATTTTGTTAAAGAAATAAAGGCTCAGCATTCTTATTTGTTGAAACATTTTCGATCTGATAATGCCATAGAGTTTTGTACTACTCATTTGTGCACTTTCTTTTCTAGCTGCAGCATTATTCATGAGACCACGTACCCCCATACCTCTAAGCAGAATGGTGTTACTGAGAGGAAACATCGACATATTCTTAATGTTGCTCGTACTTTACTGATTCACAATTCGGTTTCCTCTCTTTACTGAGGTGACGCTGTTTTGACTACCTGTTTTCTGATCAATAAGATGGCCAATGCTATTTTACATGAACAGATTCCATTGCAGGTTATGTATCCTGTTCGATCCATGTTTCACGTCACCCCTCAGACTTTTGATTATGTTGCCTCTGTCCACTTGTTGGAACAGGTCGGGATAAACTAGTACCGAGAGCAGTTAAGTATGCTTTCCTTAGGTATACTCGCACACAAAAAGGGTATCAGTGCTTTGATCCAATTACTTCTCAGCATTTTATTTTGGTGGATGTTACTTTTCATGAGGCGATACCCTTCTTTTCTACTTCTGCTGCTGAGATGCCTTTTGAGGGTGATATGGCACCTATGTCATTTACACCCATTCGCTTTGGGAGTTTTCCCAAGATTCCTGTCTCTACTACACCACCACCACTTGCTACGCAGTCCTTTCCTCGTCTGACTGAACCCCTTCAGATATATATTCGCCTTCATACTACTTACCAGGGCCCCCCACCTTCGCCTTCACCATCGGCTTCTAAGGTGAGTCCTTTAGACAGTGACATGAGTTTGCCATGTGTTGATCATAGGGACAGGATAGATGATGTAACAGGTGATGATATAGCACCTATGATAGCCATTCGGAAGCGACCATGGACCTACACTACTTACCCACGGCCGAGGCACTTGCTACTAATGGCTTAGTCCCTAGGTTTGCTGGATCACTCAGGCGTTGGCTACTACTCAGATTCCAGCGACTCATCATGAGGTCATGCTTGATCCAAAATGGCAGGCAGCCATGGAGAACGAGATGGTCGGTCTTAGAGGCCGTGGGACCTAGGAGCTCACTCCACTTCCAGATGGTGCTACACTTGTTGGCTGTCGATGGGTGTTCACTGTGAAGTTCAACCTAGATGGAGGTGTTGCTAAATACAAAGCACATCTTATGATAAAGGAGTTCACCCAAACCTATGGGGTGGACTTCTTTGATACATTTTCACCAATTGCCAAACTTCCTACGGTACAGGTGCTGGCTGCAGTGACAGTTGAACTAGATTGGTCTATGCATTAGTTGGATGTGAAGAATGCCTTCCTTTATGGTGATCTCCAAGAGGAAGTCTACACGCAGCAACCACCTAGCTTTGAGGCTAAGGGGGAGTGTATATGCCAACTACGGAAGGCCATCTATGGCCTTAAGCAAAGCCTCAGAGCCTGGTTCCAGAGGTTGTCATAGGTTGTAAAGGCGGCTAAATTCAGGAGATCGACAGCTGATTTCTTTCTCTTTGTCAAGAGGACTGGACAAGGTACTGTGGTACTTCTTTTTTATGTTGATGACTTAATTATCACAGGAAATGATAAACAGGGTGTTGCTGAGGTTAAGCGCATTCTAGCAAAACAGTTTGTCATGAAGGACTTGAAAGCTTTACAATATTTTCTTGTTATTGAGGTTGCTCGCAGCAAAAAGGGCATAGTCCTGTCCCAAATGAAGTATGCATTAGACATCTTGCAAGAGGTGGGTATGCTTGGGGCCAAGGAGGCCAATATTCTTATGGGCCCCAAGATGCCACTTTACGATGAAGATGCACAGTTGATGGACAGCAGGCAGTATAGGCAGCTTGTAGGCAAGTTGTTATACCTCACTATCACGATACCGGATATCTCATTTGCGGTAGGGAGATTGAGTTAGGTCATATCCAAGCCAACACGTCAGCACTAGGATGCAGCATTGATGGTGCTCTGATACATCAAGAAGGCTCCTAAGAAGGGTCTCCTCTTCTCCAAGGGGTCTTCTATGACCTTAGTTTGCTATTCTGATGCGGACTGCTCCGACTGTCATGTGGACCGCAAATCCACTACTGGGTTCTGCACCATTTGGTAGAGAATCTAATCATGTGGAGAAGCAAGAAACAGGGCACAGTTGCAAAATCCAGTGCCGAGTCTGAGTACAGAGCCATGGCTCAGACAACTGCAGAGATGATGTAGATCACGTCCCTACTTACTGACTTGCAGATACAGCTTTCTAGCCCAATGGAGAGGTGATCTGATAACAGAGCAGCCACCTTCATCGCCAACAACCCAGCATTTCACGAGAAAGCGAAGCATGTTGAGGTTGATTGCCATTATACCAGGGACATCATTCAAAAGGGGTTGCTATATACCACACCAGTCACATCTGAAGAGTAGATTGCTAACATTTTCATAGCCATATCGTTATTTGATTCATGTGTATCCAAGCTGAGCATGATAAATATCTAAGCTCCAGCTTGAGGGGGGTGTTAGCATATGTTATTATTATGTTTGTACGGGTTTTAGGTTTTTAGCTCCTTAAGGACGCTATTGTACTTTTACCCTTTTGGTCTCTCTCTATATAAAAGAGCCTAGGGTTTTTAATAAGAAACTGAATCATTTCAACCAATTGGTTTCAATATTTTTTTATTCTTGTGGATAATTATACCATGATGTCCTGAGTGTTTATGATAAAAAAAGTTTTAAGTCTTTGATCTTGTGAAAAATTTTGTTCTTGAAATAAAAACTCAATTTTCTACTATTATAAAAATTTTCCGCAATGATAATGATTTGGAATTTGTAAACATCAGGACTACTACTTTTTTCAAGTCGTTGGGTATTGTTCTCTGGACTACTTGTGTTCATACTTCCCAACATAATTGGGTAGCTGAACGTAAGCTTCGACATTTACTTGATGTGACCCATTCTACTATGTATCAAATGAATATTCCTTCGCCCTTTTGAGCTGATGCTGTTCTCACTCCCACATATCTGGTGAATCATATCTCTTCGTCTGTTTTAAGGGGTAAAACTCCATACTCTCTGTTGTTTCCTGGCAATAATATGTTTTTTATTACTCCAGTTATCTTTGGCTGTGTGTTTTGTCCATCTACACCATGTAGATAAGATTTCTCCTCGTTCTGTGAAGTGTATCTTTCTGGGTTATCCTAGAACTCAGAAAGGGTACCATTGTTATGATCCTTTTTAATAGAAAATTTATATCTCTGCTAATGTTACTTTCTTTGAGGAAATTTCCTGCTACCAGAAACAGGGGGAGCAGTTCATTACTCAACCTAGTGAAGTTCCTCTTGTCATATCTGAGGGACCACAGCCAAATGAGCCACCTACATCAAGGCCCGGTTACCCTAATCTTAGTCTTTTCCCAAGCCATCCTGAGATTCCTATTACAGATATCTTTTCTAAGCATTTTCAGCGCAAGGCTCAGAATGTTCCTCAAGTGGAGGAGCCATTATCTACTATTTCTGCTCAGCCTCCACCAACTACTGATGATTGATCTGAGAACCAGGTACCTACTACTATTGAGAATATTACTCTAGACCTTTTTATTGCACAAAGGAAGGCTCCACGATCTTGTGCCAAATATTTTGTATCTCAGTTTGTCACTTGATAGTTTGCCTGCAATTGGACATCAATTTTCTTTAGCTATTGACAGTTTACAGGTACCACAGAACCATCATGAGGCATTCCAAAATTCATCCTGGAAATTGGCTAAGGAAGAGATGGCAACTTTGCACTCCCATGGCACATAAGCTCGTGTGGATCTACCCCAACATGCTACTGTTGTGGGGTGTATATGGGCTTTTACCCTAAAATGTCGTCCAGATGACACGGTGGAAAGATACAAGACACGCCTGGTCGTCAAAGGCTATACTCAGACCTTTGAAGTTGACTACTTTAAGACATTCTCCACTGTGGCTCATCTCAATTCTGTAGGAATTTTGCTTTCTCTTGCAGTCAACAAGAGCTAGATAGTTGATCAATTAGACAAAAAATGTGTTTCTTTATGGAGACTTGGAGGAGAAAGTATATATGGAGCAGCCACCAGGTTTTACTACTCTGGGGGAGTGTCATAAGGTGAAGTTGAAGAAGGCTATTTGTGGACTAAAACAAAGTCCTAGAGCCTGGTTTGAGAGGTTCAGCAGGGTTGTTCAGGACTATGGTTTTACCAAATCATCTACTGATCACTCTATGTTTACACTGCATGGGAAGACATGTTCTGTTATACTCATTGTTTAAGTTGATAATATTACCAACCGCAAGGCATAGAATAAACAAAAAAACTGCTACATTCACAGTTTTTTACCAAGGATTGAGGCCCTATTAGCTATTTCCTTAGTATTGAGGTGTAGCATGCTGGAGAACTTGTGTTATCTCAGCGCAAGTATGTACTTGACATGTTAAGAGACATGAATATGCTAGATTGCAAACCAGCGTGTGCCGATGGACATGTCCTTGCCTCTTGCAGATGATAAGAGCCCCTTACTACAGGACGTGACTAGATATCGTGCAACTATTGGTAAGCTATTGTATCTGACAGTTACCCGACTTGACATTGCCTTTGTTGTTGGTAGATTGAGTCAGTTCATGCAGTCACCAAGGGAAGTCGATTGGGATGGGATTTGCTAGACTCTCAAGTATTTGAAGAGTGCACCTGGGAAAAGACTTTATTTTAGAAACAATGGACACTTGGATGTCAATGGCTATTCAGATGCAAATTATGCTAGAGCACATGAGGACAAGAGGTCCACTACAGGATATTGCACATTTGTTGGAGGTAATCTGGTCAAGTGGAGAAGCAAGAAGTAGGCGGTTGTTTCTAGATCAAGTACTAAGTCAGAATACAGGGCCATATCCCAGACCACTTGTGAGCTACTCTGGGTCTGATCTATCCTACAGGATTTTGGAGTACATGTTCCTAGACCTATTCCTATGCATTGTGATAACAAAGCTGCCACTTTCATTGCAAATAATCATGTCTTCCATGAGAGAACTAAACATATTAAGGTGGATTGTCACTTCAACAAGGAGGCAATTGCAACGAAGATTTCTACACCCTACATATGTACTAAAGACCAATTAGCACACTTTCACTAAAGAACTTCCAAGAAACGGTTGCACTATATCTATTCCAAGCTATGCATGTTCGATGCTTATGCTCCAACTTGAGGGAGAGTATCGAGTTGTATGAGGTCTTTTCTATTTTATTTTATATTAAAGGGGTGTATCTGTAATTTCTATCTGGTGCTTCTCTATATAAAGGCACCAAGGTCTTTCTAGAATAAACTATTGCATTTCAACCTTTTCAATATCACAGTACAATGAATGATCACATTCGCAATGAGGTCATCAACTAAACGATCGTTACGACAACAATGGAAATAAATGGAAGGCATGTTCAAGGTGGTTTGGACATTCATAAAGAAGAACAGTGAATGCTCCAATCAAGAGATGAGAGTTAGTTATAGTACCCCAAGAGAGGTCAAAAATTAAAGTGCTTGAAGGAAACCATAAGACATGATCTTGAATGCTTCGATCTAAGCTCAGGAATGGCCTAGAGTAATCCAAATAACGGCAAATAATCCATCTAGTCGATCCCACTTAATATGGGAAAGGCTTAGTTGCTGTTCTTAGTTGTTACTAAAGTCCAATTTTGTATTTATCTTTTCAGGATCTTAAAAAAGAGAACTTCTTGGCACATTTAATCTCATTGAATCCTAACCCCCCAACCCAAACAACCACCACCACGACAAAAAGGAAAAAAATCATCAATTATTACCAGAAAACCAAGCAGAATCACTCAGGTGCATAATTTAGCATACATTGTATAGGTTCAGAATTCAATTGTCGAACCATAGCAACATACAGGACTTCATCAACTGCTGGTCAGTTCAGCACAGTATACAGTAGCCCACCTACCTTGTGTGCATCATAGGATTATCTTCCTAACGTCTAGAATGTCGGTCTACTTTTACCAATTATCTTCCAACCATCTAACACACCAGACACTCTTTTTACTTTGCCTTGATTGGAGCTCACTTTGCAGCTGTAGGTTGCATAGCAACCATGCTTTTGTTGAATGCAACATTATATACATGCCAGCCACAGGAAGGTTCAAATCCTACCTTTCCTGCAGGAAAAGGCATAGAGGAGGTATGTGATCTTTTTTTCCCCTCAAATAAAGGCAATCATGTTATGGGAGGTAAGAAAGTCATGAATCCTAGCCTTTTCCAACAAAAGTCATGAATCCTAGATACGCTAAGCAGATAGATATATTTACTACCTGTAATAGTATGATCGGCCCCCCTTGCCAAGAAAAAAGCATTTCTTCATGCATCAAGTCTACTATCTTCGTAACAAATCTCCTCATCTCAGCCTGGAAAAGCAAGAAAGTCAATCAAAGAACTGAAAAAGAGTGGAATAAAATCAAATTATGGTCAGCAAGATTTGGCTACATGATTTGCTGAAAGCATCAAGAAATATAGCATTACCTCAATGCAGAACATGCATGTGCCTACTAAAAATTATGTACCAATAGCAAATGAAAAATCAAAACAAATGGATGGATCCCTCAGAAAACTCAACAAATAAAACCAAAATCAAGTTTCAATATGAATATGTATGAGAATTATTATTTCTTCGCAGTCCATGTAACTTCATTATCATGTATGGTTTAAAATAGATGTTGATGTCAATAGTACTTTTCTTTAAGGCAGAAGTAGGTACTGTTCAAGATGATAATAATAATAATAATAATAATAATAATAATAATAATAATAATAATCATCATCATCATCATCATCAAAAGGTAGTCAGTTATTTTTTTAACGAAAGTAGAGAGAGAATTTGGACTTCAGGTTTTAGGTTTTTGTGAGGAGCTAATATTGCTGAGAAGCCCTAATTTCCTTCATATAGGTAGAGAAATTACAAGTCAGACCTTATGGAACAAGAAAATGAATCAAAGGAAAAATAATGGCAAATATCCTGACACACTTCTCAAGCTGAAAAATAGACATAGATATCCATTGTGCTCTGTTTGAATGAGCATCAATCAGGAGAAGCTTCATAACTATATAAGCAGTTTGATGTTCAGGACATTGGTGATCTGAACATGACTCCCTTCTGGCTTCAGCAACATATCAGGTGTGTAACTAATGTTCTCTCATGGAAGTCAGGTTTGTTCGCTACAAGTACTATAGATCAATAGGAGACTCAACTGGCAGATGGAGATTATTTAAAACAAACCATACCCAAGCCATGGCATGGTATTCCAATTTTACACTAGATTTGATGACCGCTATGCTTCTCCAATATCTCCAAGTAACAAGGTTCCAGCAACATTAGTGCAGAAACCATTAATAGACAGATTATCCTTTGGACATCTTGCACAGTTTGCATCTATGTATGCTATCACATTAAGAGGCCTTCCTTCGCTAAAAAGAAGGCCCTTGCCTGGGAATATTTTAGGTAAAATACTGTCATACTACATCTCAATGTACCCTGATTGAGTTCTCCACAAATTGGGTAAGCTTATAGTATCACAGTGTGTGATAGTATCATAAAGTAGCTCTCTAAGCAGGCACCTACTATCTTACATCAAACCAGAACGAGCTTAATGCAAATGAATCTTGATAATCATGGGTATATGGTCTTCTTTAGTACCCAGCGTGCCTGTTTCCTGCAATAAGTCTAACATACTTCTCCTAGGATAAGACAACTACTCTCACATTAGGGGCAACCTCACGCCTAAGGAAGAATCTAAGAAGACATAGATCTTTGGGAACATAGTATTGCAAGGTACTTCATGTGCATTATCTTCTGTCAGGGTAATGTCCAACATAAACAAGAATTATCACCATTATGCCCTTAACTATCCACTGCACAAAATAAACTAAAATTATCCAAAAGCCAAGTCTTTCAACAACCCTTAATAATTTTGTGAAGTACACTTGCAAACTCTATTTAAGTTCATAGATTGCTTTTTGTCAATCTGCAAGCTCGGCATTGGAACTGAGACTTAAAACCAACAGGTAGATGACGTAAATTACTTCATGTAGATCTCCTACAAGGAAGCACTTTTAACATACAAGTGAAAAAGCCAATCAAGCTATGCAACTATTGGGATAAGGATAACTGTCACCAAAAATGCCTAAGCAAGACGCAGAAGTGTTAAAAAGGTCAATACCATATGTGTAAGCATTACCCTTGGGGACGAGTCTGACCTTATACATCTGCATGGTACCATCATGATTATTTATTTTGAAAAGGGGTACCATCATGATTATATTTGGCAATGAAGACCAATTGCATCTTTATTTAATGGTTAAATCTGCAAGGATGAGGACCCACGTGCCTCAAGATATGAGAGCATAACATCTAACCCTCCACGCCTTGGCACCATTTTGGATTTAGAAGGAAATTGGTGGGATGTTGTAAAGGATATAAGACACAACAAATAAGAAAGTGATAAATTGTCTAAACAAGGAATGGAACATGTCACAGAAAAATGTCTGGAGATCAAATACAAAAATGTCCTTTGCCCTTTGCAAGAGTAATAGGCTAATGAAGATCATCAACTAGGTCACCACCCTTATCAGTACTATCATATACCAACCCAAGCACCATCAAAAGCAGGAGAAATATCCAATTGCTCCCGTAGACTCTTTAAGTGGTTTCAACAACTGGAGAACCTGAACATCAGTAACATCATCAATATTTACATCAGGTCAAGAGATTATGCGAGTGTTGGGAAAAGAGGCAATAAGTATATATGCAATTCCAAAAGCATGGAAGAAGACTCCTAATATACAAGAACATCAAATACTAGAAACACCTCCAAAGGAATATGACGAGGAGACATCGGTGGAAAGCCAAACACCAAAGATGCATATGAACCAACTATAAGAAATATGGGACAAACTCAAAAAAGGTGAGATCGGCATTGATAGTGATGCCAATAAACGGGTCGTAACAGCTATATCCTTTGTAAGCTCATGAATAACCAAGAAACACACATTTAGTTGCCCAAGGTGATAACCCTTTCCCAGCTTCTCTTCGTGAAACTCTATAGTTGAGTGGCTACTCCATTAGAACAATATAGATAAATACCTAACCTTCTCCTTCCTAATTAAACAGTTGTCCTCTTGCATTGTCAAGCCAATTGAGAAAATTTTAGACTGCCTTCAAACAAGAACTAACTAAATTTAGCCACATGATGGAACCTGGTCATTTACTTCTTCAAGATGTTGACCAGAATCTGTTAGGTTGTATGACTGTTGTGCAACACAATAAAGTCACCAACTTGCTCCCTGCTCTGGAACTCATACAAAATAACTGCAAATATTTCACTGCTCTGGAATTTATTCAACATGCTGCAAACATTTCACTACTCTAGAACTCATTCAAAGTAACTGTGTTAAGAAAATGATGCAATTAATTCCACTATGAAATCCGTTGCCTCCATTTATATAGGAGAGGCCAAGGGAAAACTATGACTAGGCCCCTCTATTATAGGAAAATAAAAAATAAGTAACAAGACAAATATGAAAAGGATAAAATAAGTAAGACTCTCAACACTCTCCCTCAAGTTGAAGCATAAATGTCTATCATGCTCAGCTTGGAACAGCATTGAATAAAGGTGCAGTGAGGAAGTACCTTGGTGAACAAGTCTGCTGCCTAATCTTTAGCACATGTAAAGTGCAAATGTATCCCTTCTAGATCATATCCCATGTATAATGATAATCTAATTCCACATGCTTGCTTCTCTCGTGAATAAATAAATTGTTAGCAATCAATAATACAGCTCTATTGTCGCACCTCATCTCCATAGAATCAATTACAGGAACCTGAAGGTCTATAAGTCCAGATCGAATCCACATAAGTTCCATTGTAGCTTAAGCCATAGCTCTGTATTCCAACTCCACACTCAATCTAGCCACTACGGTCCGTTTCTTACTCTGCCATATAACAAGATTTCCTCCAATGAACGTACAAAACCCAATAGTAGACTTCCTATCCTTCGAGCACCTGGTATAATCTGCATCAATATATGCCATCACCCTAAATGAATCACCCCGACTAAATAGTAATCCTTTCCATGGTGCAAACTTTAGACATCTAAGAATCTTGATTACTACATCCCAGTGAACTCCCCTTGGTTTGTCCATGAACTAACTTACCTTGTTAATAGCAAGGGTAATGTCAAGTCATGCAACTGTCACATACAGTCGCTTTCCCACAAGGCATCTAAATTGCCTTGCATCCACAAGGGCAGAGTCATCCTCATAAAAATGCACATTTGGGTCCATGGAAATGGAGGCTGGCTTGGCACCAAGCATACCCATCTCCTGGAGAAGGTCAAGCACATATTTTCTCCCAAAAGAGCAACTCCCTTTGCATTGTGAACAACTTCAATGCCAAGGAAGTATCAAAGCAGACCTAGATCCTTTGTAACAAAGTGTTTCGGTAGAAACTCCTTGGTAGTGGTGACGCCTCTACTATCATCTCCAATCAAGATAATGACATCCACATATACTAGCATCACAATGCTCCCCTTGTCAATCTTTCTCACAAACAAGCAATGATCTGCCACAAACCTCATAAGCCCAATGTCCTCGACAACTTCAAACAGTTTATGAAACCATGCACGTAGGCTCTGCTTGAGACCATAAATGGCCTTATGCAATTTGTAGACCTTAGAACACTCCCCCTCTATCTCGAATATAAAGGGCTGCCGCATATAGACCTCCTTCTGGAGATCTCCATAACGGAAAGCAATTTTGACATCTAATTGATGTAGCTGCCAGTCGAGATGAACTGCGACAGAAATGAGAATATGAATTGTAAGGAGTCTTGCCACTAAGGAGAACATGTTAAAATAATCGATCCCATGGATCTATGTATATCCTTTTGCCACCAGTCTCATCTTGTATCACTCTATATATCCATCAAGCAAGTATTTAACTGTAAAGACCCACTTGCACCCTAGTATAGTAGCACCAGATGGTGGGTCAACAAGGCTCCAGGTCCCACGTAAGAGCAGCGTTGACATCTCATCTTCCATGGCTTTTCGCCATTAGATCAATAAGTGTATGCTGATGCGTAGCAAGGGCCTGCACACTGCAGAGAGCCATGGCAAACCTCTTGCACTCTGGGGAAAGGATAGCCATAGACACCTACTTGGAAATGGGGTGAATAGTGCATGTCTTGGTCCCCTTCCATAATGCAATCGACATATCAAGGTCAACATCCCCTCATTCACCTACAAACTCAATTATTTCAACCAACTTTGATGGTGGAGTCATCCCGAGGTGCTAGAATGCCTTTAACAGTATCTAGTACACCAAAACTAGACAAAATATCAGTACTATCAAAATAAGGGATTGCCTTAGGAGTAGACAACAGCTTTAACACTGGACGAAAGGGGTCCTATCTAAGGTAATGAGAATAGACAAGTCTAATCTCCTATCCTGTCCAACATCAAGCATCGACCCCTGCTCAACATCAGGAGTCGGAATTGGTAGGACTGACTCACTCTTAGGGGTAGAAGTAAACAATACGAGAACTTGCCGAGGAATAATATGGAACAAACTCAAAAACATGGGCACTAACATAATGGCATCTGACACCTATACCCCTTCTGGGTTCGAGAATATCTCATAAATATGCATTTAACAGCTCTGGATGACAACCTGTCCCTGTTGGAATCAAATATATGAACAAAGGAAACACACCCAAAGACCTTAGGGGGCACTCCAAAGAGCTCCTTATCAAGAAATAGAAGGGAGTAAGGAACCTCCTCATCAAGCACAATAGAAGACATTCGGTTTATCAAATAGCATGCAGTAAGCATAACATCTCCCCATTAGGAAAGAGCGACGCTATTCTGGATAAGGCGGGTTCAGGCAACATCCAAAATGTAGCAATGCTTTCTCTTTGCAACGTCATTTTATTGGGAGGTATATAGGTAGCTTGTTTGGTAGATTTTCCCACACCCCTAAAAGAGTGACCGAAAATAATAGGTACAAAACTCCAAAGCATTATCGATTCTAACAATTTTCACACTGGCACCAAATTGATTTTTTTCAACAAAGAAGTTTTTTGTTACACCGACAACTTCAAACTTTGACTTCAACAAGAAAACCCAAAACAATCTAGAGAAATCATCAACAGCCACAAGATAAAACCTATGTCCCATATGATCAAGAACACAACTCAGAGCCCAAACATCAAAATGAACTAACTAAAAAAGAGACTTTGCACTACGACACTGCCAACTAAGAAAATAGCTCCTGTGATGCTTTCCCAATTGACAGGCCTCACACTAGAAAGTAGCAGTGGGAGGAATCTGTGGTATGACCTGCCGCAACTTAATCAGAGAAGGATCCCCAAATCTCAGGTGCCAAAGATAACTAGAGGAGCCTCCAAAAGAAACTGTAGCCTAGCCCACGTATGGCGACTACAGAAGATGATAGACCCCCTCCTCATGACCACAGCCAATCATCTACCCTGTCCGTATATCCAAAAAAACAAGTAACACAGCGTCAAATATGGTCTGGCAGTTCATTCTTTTGTAATACGATTGACTAAAAGAAGTGTCAAGAATTGGCACGCATGTGGAAGCGTAGAGGCTTGATTGGCATGGAAAACAATCCACGATGGGACTGATTCCACGTTGAAAACAAGGAAGAATTTCCATGCTGTGGCTATTGCAGTTGGCGTGGACTTTTAAGGAAGAGAGAGGGCCTCCACACGTTGGAAGAGAGATGTAGAGAGGAGAGGAGTCTTTGCAAATAGATCTTTTATATTATTGGACTCAAATTAACATTGTTGGGAAGGCTCTCTATTTATAGAGAGAACATGTCCCCTAAAATACTAAAGACTATATTCCTATTCGAGAAAAGATCTTATCTCATTAGGAGAGATCTTATCTCCTAAAACAAATCCTAAACATATTCCTAACAAAGACAATTTACTAAAAATAGAAAAGCACCAAACTTGGTCCAATCAGACCCTTGCTACCGGTCTACTAGGCCTCCAAATTGCTACCACGTGGCACTGCCACATGGCCTGCTGGTTGTCACGTGGCCTCCTCTAAAAGATCCCAACAAGAAGATTTAAAGGAAAATCCAGGACATGAAGAACATTTTGCAACCATATATAAGGGACTATTTGAACCTCCCCCTTGCCCATGACAGAAGAATTCCTTCCATCAACCACAACTATGATCCTCTCTAATGAGTCAAGTTGTAACTCGGCAAACTACTAAGCCTTCCCGTAGATATGTCAGGAGGCGCTAGAGTCAACCAACCAGTCTACATCGTCAACCTTAGCATGACAGGCAAGACATATACTTGAAGACTTGGCAAGGGCAACGACATCTCCAAGTCCCAAAGAGGAGCTCGAAGCAGTAGTTGTAGGTGTTGATAACACATGATAAGAGAGCCTTTGGATAAACTCATCGTATTCTACCCTGGTAATAAGAGTAGAGTCTAAACCAGTCTCTGATCCAGCAACAACCTAATGGGTACTGATAGGTTTACCATATTTAGCCCAGCAAGTATCCTCAAAATGACCAAGTTTTTCGCAATGTAAGCATTAGGACCTAGCACACCCTTAGCCTCCTCGTGCTCGTCCACGGCCACAAGTGAATTGTTCGGTCCCTTTGCCTCTTCCCTAAGAGGCCGCCATAGCCAACGTGTGCTCAACATGTGCAGACAGTGAGAGAAACAATGCAAGTCTGCTTAGGCAATTATACGCTTCTTTCATAGTAGGTATCTCTGGTAGCATCAGCATTTAGGATCGTGCTACCTCATAGGCGAGGTCAAACCTAGCAAAAAAATGTCCCACCATGGTTTGTGTCCTATAGAGTTTCTACGACTCACAAGAGCACATAAGAGTATACGCGTTAAGCCTCTCAAAGGCCAACTTCAATGCAAAGTAGTACTGAGCTAACGGCCTACAATCTTGCCTCATATGAGCTATCTCATGGTGGAGCTGCAAAATGCATGTTGCATTCTTGTCCTGAGAGTATATATGACAAAGTACTTCCCACATTTCTTTCACGGTCTTGTAATACATAATCTTTGTAGTGATTCACTATATGGTCGTATTCATGATCCATGGCCTGACCATGGCGTTGCCCTTCTTCCATGTGACATACTTGCCAACTTTCTCAATAGGCTCCAACTCGAGTAGTATATGCTCCTTATTATGACCTTCAACCACATTAAGGATCGATTGCAATCAAAGCGCATGGTTGGACCCATCAAACTTCGTGATCAAGCCAAAGGAGGTGTTTCTTAAATTCCCCATGACTCCCATCTCCTTAAGCAGAAGAATCAACCAATTCAGAGGCTATATCAATAGAAGTCCCGCAACTCCCAATCAGCGAATAATCTTGACTATTAATATATGAAAAATCACCATCTACTCAGTTTGCAGCCATACGAATGAAGAATAATCAAAGAAAGAGTCTTCTCTTTCCTCTTTCCAAACAATGGTGGAAACAACTACAATGATGTCGTGGCAGCACTCTGGCGACAATTGCAGCACTTCAATTATCGCCTAACGCTACCACAGTTGCAAGGGCATTGGGGTGACCCCCATTGAGCCCTAATTGGGCTGAACAGGGCCCCGGATGGCCCCCTTCCCTCCTACAAGGCCAATAATAGCGTCAGCAGGTTCAAGACCTACCGGCAAGGGTCGACCAAAGGGGGTCCGACTAGTCAACCAAGGGTCGGCGATTCCTTTGTCGATGAGCCAGTGGTGGTTGCTGGCAGTGGTGGTAGCCTTCGGTCTCTTCTGAAGGTGGTAGCAGCAGTAATGCTCCTGGAAGAGGTTTCTTCAAGCACAATCCCCAATGAAACCTAGAGAGTTGTTTCTTCTCTTGATAGGTTTAGGATCCCAATGCAAGTGAAGATACCTTAATCCTTATTTGGTGAAGGAAAGGAGTTGAGAAATCAAGGAGGTATAAGGCTCTAGTCTAGGACCACCACTCCAATACCACATTTGAAAAATGATGCAATTAATTCCACTATGAAACCCTAGGCATCTATTTATAAAGGAAAGGCCAAGAGAAAACTGCGAACAGATTCCTTTACTGTAAGAGAATTAAAAATAAGTAACAAGGCAGATACGGAAAGGACAAAACAAGTAAAACTCTCAAAAACTGCATCTTTTGTAGTACAAAATGATTGGTTCAGATTTCTTCTGAACATGGAGATTACATGCTAGATTTAAATTCATTATTTAGAAGGTAAGATGCTTCAACATTTGAAGAGATTTTTAAGATCAGTAATTACCTTATACGGTTCATTATTTGTTCTAAATTCTATTCCAGGTATATCTCGTAACCAAACAGGAAACCCACTGCAACACAAGCCAATTTCATGAGAAAGAGCATGATAGCAACATCTTTCAATATCTCAAACATTTCCTGGCAAGGGCATAAAACTATGACAATGTTAAATAATGGATAAATCAAAATATAATTATTACTCCATTTACTAGAGAATGTTAAGCATTGGAAAAGTATTAAAGGCATAATTTGTTTTGGTGGAGACAAATACAGCCACTAGAAAAAGCTAAAAGACTAGAGACATTAGTGTTACGAGTCATGATTATGTTAAATGGGTGATTGGATTCCAATAGGATGATCCAATTAACACTTGGTGTATATGTTTCTGTTGAGAGATGAAGAGTTGTTGAGGGTTAATTTAGTTCCACATTGTGTGGAACAAATTGTGTGTGGTCTAAGTTGCCTATATAAGGCCCATGTATCACCCAGTTTATTCTTGAGAAAGATAATAGAAATATCTCGCCCCATCATGGGCTTTCTCCGATGGTTTTCTCCCCGCCCTTCGTGAATGAGGTTTCCACGTAAACCCAAGTGTCTTATTGTTATGCTTTGACATTCATTCCCATTTTACTCCGCTTTTATTTATTTTAACAGTTTCCACATCACTAGTTTTGAGAATGATGATCCTTCAAAGGCATATTTGCCTTCAACAACAATACGTGGTCCTTAAACAAGTCCCCATTGCCCTCCATTAAAGGGGCCTTAGCATCCAAAATGCCTTCGTGACTATGAAATCTACATCCTCTTACTCTCACTCATCCGAAATACCAGGGTGTAAAGGGGTAATGCCAATAGACTCCTGCATTAGCAACCATTCCACAAGACATGCAATAGCTCTAATAAAAAAGTCATTGACCAGCTCCCCACCCCACCCCAACCCCCGCAAACCCAAAGGCCCACTCCAACACTCCTAAAGAGTTGCTTCATACCATCATGCAAAACAAAAAAAAAACAAAGGAAAAAAGATGAGTAAACTCAGCCATGAGAAATCCAAGTGGATTCAAAAAATAGAACCCAACTCTAGTCCCAATACCCAGGACAAAATGATCCTTCAGTCATGGGAACCCAACTCTAGTGCCTTTCCAAAAAGCAGAGACCTTACCCCAAAGTAATACAGTAGTCACCTCAATCCAGAGCCCTTCCACTTTTTCAAAAAAAAAAAAAATCCAGAACCCTTCCATAGAGCTTGAGTAGCCATCATGATTTTTTTTTTGAGAGAGAGAAGCCATCATGTTTTTTTTTTTTTTTTTTGAGTAGGTTAATGTGTGGGCCATGAGATTTGATCTCATACCTTTTGAATGCCAATGGGGGGCTTTACCAAACCCTTAGTGGCAAGTAGCCATCATGATGAGAGTTTGTTGTCACCACCCATGATCTAGGAGTCCCGCTTGGCCTGAAAGGCCCAATTCACATTATGGACACTGCTATCATCAGTCTTCCCTTCTCAACTAGATAACACATCCTTCCAAGCCACAAAGTAGACATCTCTTTCCTGTCCCTTTGCACTCTTCCAAAGAAATCTCCTAGATAAAGCTTCCCACCCGGAAACAACCTTAAATAGCAACCAAAAAATTGGCATGTTGAATATTGAAATTGCTGGCAAAACCAACCTCAATAATACAAGTCTATCACCCTTTCAAAGCAGCCTGGCCTTTCAGCCAACAAACTTCCTCTCCATCTTTTCTAGAAGTGAAGGAAAAAAAAAAAAAAAAAAACTATATTGCAATCTGTCAGTTGTGAGTGTCAAAACCAAGGTACGGGAATACCAATTCTCCCCTTGACATCAGAAGTTCAGATGTGACTTCGTTGGGCTCTTCATCACTCATGCCAAAACCAAAATGCAGGTGGATTTATGAAAATTGGTCGAATCTGGAAGTCTTACCAAAAACAACCAATACATCAGCCATGTTTTCCGCCTGTACCAGAAGCCCTTCCACCAAGAAAATTGTATTATCCACATATTGCAAGAGCAATCCCATCATCTGCCCATTGGAGAAACCTGAAAACAGGTCAGCAGAACAAGCAGAAAAGAAACAAGAGGGCAACCTTGCCTAAATCCCTCTAAAGTTGTATCACCCACAGTCAAGTTACCATTTAATGGTATTAAGATGGAGTCATTATTACACAACATTTTATCAATTAAATCCATAGTACGGAGAATAGAATACTCTTCTAACAAGTGAAGACCCCAAGAAACCCCAATCAATGGAATCACATGCCTTTGCAGACTCTATATTCCAAAGTAAGCGTTCTTTCCCCCATCCCCCCTGAAAAAAAAAAAGGAGCCTTCGAAGCAGAAACAAAGCAATCTACAAGGTACCATCCCCATATGAAAGATGCCTGCATCAAAAGATTTGGGGACTCTGAACCAACAGGAGACGGTATGACAACACCTTTCAACAGTACCAAGAAATCGCATTGGAAAGAAAAATTGGGCACAGGTCATCAACCGTTTCAATCACCTCCCTCTTAGGCAGTAAGAACAAAAAAAAAAAAAACATGTTCAGTCGATCAAAGTTGTCTGTTACATTTTTTTTTTCTTTTTTTTTGAGATAAAGAAAGGAAGATTACGTGAAATCAGTAATCATCTAGATATTGCATTAAATTAAAGGAACATACTTACAAATTTTGAAGTCAAAAATCAGACAAATAATTGACCTCCCTCGCTACATTTTCAACCCAGCAGCGCTCATCTCTAAAGATTCTGCTGTGGTCCAGATCTTGATCTTCAGATTGACAAAAGACACACGTGACATCTACATCATCTCTCCACCTTCGCATGAAGCATTTAGTCACCAGCCGTTTTCTCCTAAACAACCAGAGAAATAATTTTATCTTCAAGGGCAGCTGACATTTCCATATACTTTTTGACTCCATCAACAGACAGCAACCTAAGATACGCCTTCTTCACCATGAAAGCCTCCTCCCTCCAGCTGAAAGCATCTATACTATTTCTATGTGGTTTCAAATCTGAAATATCGCGCAGCAGCTGCTGAAACTCCTGAAAAGTAGGCTCCGAGAGGCCCGGAGGCATTCTAAAGTTCCAACCATTGTGATGTTCATCCCACACTTCAACCACTGAAGCTTCTCTATTACTGATAAGCTGAAAAACACATTGATACATTTCTGAAAATTTCCCCAAGCTGCTCCAATCATTCAGCCGAAACTTGAAACCAGCCCCATCACCCAATATTGGCCTGAAGTCGCCAATTGAATCCTGTAGGACTGGTCTAATGGACTGCCAAACCAATGAAGGTCCTCTACTAGGCCAGGATCGCTCCATCAGATCCATATCCACCCCATAAGCATCTTTTATAATCATATTGACCATTGACATGTCACCAGAAAGGATTTTAACCACCCATCTGAGTAGCAAGGCCATATTAAACTCATACAAATGCGTTATCCCCAAACCACCTTCACTTTTTTGTAGACAGATTTCATTCCAGGGAACAAGTTAGGCAAATCTTCCTACATGATCCACACCCTTCCAGAAAACCTGTTTCAGATAATGTTCAACCAATTTCAAAAGTACCAACCGACCACCTCTCAATAAAAGCCTACCACTCCACGAGGATAGTCTTTTTGTCAGCCTATCCACCACACAATCCCAATCAACTACCACAAGCCTTCTCCCTTTCAAGAGCAAACCAACATATTTAATTGGCAATTGTGACACATGAGTCTCCAGAATATTACCAATCTCCCGAACCTCCCTTTCCGGAATGGAAAAAGGTACTAACAAAGACTTCCTTCTGTTAATCTTCAGCCCTGTCATATCTACAAAGATCCTTAATAAAGAAGCAACATGGGATGCTTCGTCTTGCCACCCTCCACGAAAAAAGTTATATCATCCGCATATTACAAAAGAAGGGTAATTAATGTGCCACCCTGATAAGATGTGAATCCACTAAACAAATGACCTTCACATGCCTTAAAAGCCAAGGATGCCAACGTATCTACGACAATATCAAAAAGCATAGGTGCTAATGGACAGCCCTACCTCACTCCCCGTTGTGGTTGGATCCAAGATCCATTAGAATGACCATTAACAAGAACAAAAAACGATGTAGTTACACATCTTTTCATCATCTGGATCCATCTCGAAGGGAAGACACGTCTTCTCAAAATATCCCAAAAATAGGTCCAAGTTATGGAATCATAAGCCTTCAAAAAATCCACTTTCCATAAAAAAGCCTATGATCTTCTTTTCTAGGCTACCACCATCTCTTCTATCAAAACAAAGGAATCCTACAACGATCTGCCCTTAATAAAAACTAATTGGACAGGAGAAATAACATCAGGAAAGCCAGACTATAATTTATTTGTTAGTATCTTAGCCACAAGCACATAAATAGAATTCGAAAGCGCAATCGGTCTGAAATCATCAACCAACTCTGCACTTGTTTGCACCTGTCTTCTTTGGTAGATGGAATAGATAAAATCGATTCAATCTTTCAAATCCTTCATTACCTTCAAATAATTCTCGGATCATCGCCATCACATCCCACATTTCCTTGTAAAAAATTATCTACAGTCCATCTGGTCCTGGCAAGGCCTCAGCCTTTAACCCATTCAATGCCAATATGACCTCCTCTTCTTCCACATCACGAAAAAGATCCACCTTCGCCTCTTCCCTCACCTGCACTAGCTCTGAATTGGCCATATGCCAATCACCTCCAGGTTGCCTTCCAGTGGACTCATGAAAATAATCACGAAAGGCATCACAAATCTAGTTTCGATCACGTACCATATAATTAGTAACCTTCAACCCATTGATCATATTCACTCTTCTGTTTCTTGCAGCCGTGTGAAAGAATTTTGTATTGGAATCTCCCTCTTTTAGCCACAATTGTCTAGATTTCTACCTCCAATCCATCTTCACCTTGTGATCTTCCTCCAAAACCACCGTTTGCATTTTCCTATGCTCCTCACATTCTCGACTTGTCAACCTCGCTTCCTCTTCCTGTCTATCCAATGCTAAAGATCCTAGACAGTGCCTCCTTCCTTCTTGCCTCTCTCCATTCTTGTAATCCACATCTAAACTCCATCATTGCCTCCCGAATAGCCCGTATTCTACTTGCTAGTGTACAAGTAGCCAAATCACACTCTAGAGTAGCTATCACGTATCAATCCTTGAACCCAGGCTCCTTTAACCATGATTTACGGAACTTAAAATATGTAGCAAAATTTACATTCTCATTGCTCCTCCATACCAGTGATGTATGATCCGAGAACGGCCTATCACATGCCAACACCTCCGCCCCATGAAAGGCCTCAGCCATAGCAATACTACAGAGAAATTTGTCTATACATGATGCCGCCCCATGCCCATTCCTCTAGGTAAACCAAGATCCAGACAACGGAAGATCCACCAACTCTAACCCCTGAAACACACACTAAAACTCAAGCGTAGCTCTATCACATCTCCCATCTGGTCTATCCTCCATATGTAATTTCGCATTAAAATCTTCACCCATAAGCCATGGCCTTCCATCTGCAAAACATGAAGCCCGAGATATTTCCTCCCAAAAAGCAAGCCTGGGTACACCCTCACAAGGCCTATATACACATGAGATGACAAAAGAAAACTCGTCTGACTTTCTGGCAAATGTTGTCGTCAGCACCCTACTTTCAATTAATGATGAGTCAAGCTGAAACCGATCACCCTGCCATAGGACAAGAATGCCTCCCGACCTACCCTCTACCTTGACTTCAAGATACTCCGAATATCTATCACCACATAAGTTCTTCATCTGCACCGAAAGTGCATCCAAATGTGTCTCCTGCAACATCACAATGTCTATTTTCCAATCTGCCAAATTTCTTTTTAGAATATACCTTCGCTCTCCATTCTGAAGGCCCTGAACATTCAACAAAAGCACCATAAGCATTAATAGATCTGTTAACCACCCCCTTGTGCACCTTCTTCACCCCAATAATCTTTGCCACACGCCCATCCACCACCTTCAAAGCCGCCTCCGCATGCTTCTCCTCCTTGTTTCTTGACACCCTCTTACGCTTATAACAAGCACTAAGCATCAAGTTATGCTTCTGTGGAATAATACGAGCTGAATTTGAAGAACTACTCGAAGAAGATCTCACTGCCAACCCTTTTCCTTTCCCATCAGATTTAGCATGTCCACGGATCTCTATCACATCTATGCAGCCATCATCTAGTAGTCCCTTTGAAGACTCTTTGAAAATATGCCCAAAAGCCACAAGTAACTCAACCACCTACACTGTATCAAAACACCCAACAGCACCCCTAGATTCTTGCCCAAAGAAACAAAAGAGGACTTCAAAGGAACAGCACTAAAAGTGCACTCACCACGATCAGACCCATTTCTGGGTCCGGCAGCCACCTGCAAAGAGCCCCACAAAATATCAAAGAGTTGGTCCATAATCTCCATCAAATATTCATGAAAATCTCCTGCATTTGCCTCCGCTTAATGGTCAATCTATTGCTCCAGCAAATTATTCACCTACATTACATCTCTAACAGCAAGAGAAGGGCCCCCACACCTAGCAAAAGAGTAATAAGCATGAAGATCATTCAGGGAAGAGGACTCACCACGTTCGGATCCCTCAAAGGATCCAAAAGCCACCTGTTCATCGCTAAAAACCATCCACTCTTGCGCTAAATATTTTATCGCATCACCATGCAATACTATTTTCGAAGCCATCTGTTCCAGCTCATCACCGCATGGTGTGTAAAACACATGGTTAGCCACCCAACCCTGTCATCAATCGAATTTTCCAAAAATAGCACACCAGCCTTGCCACGTTGGCTTCCAGAAATAGCATCACCTTGGTTTCTAGAAATAGTGTCACCTTGGCCTCCAAAAAAAGAATCTCTTCCACCGATTACTACAGTAGTTGCACCAGCAGATTGCCCCATTTTCAATTTGTCAAAATGGGACAGCTGTCTCACCTTGGGCTTCTAGATCTGATGCATGCCGATGTGGCTTCCAACAGCCGTCGGAGCACCATCACCGTGAACTTCCATGGCCACTAGAGCTGTCTTCCTCGCCCAGCTATCCCCATCAGCCCCATTTCTGCACCTTCCTTGGCTATTGATCACCACCTGTGCATACGAAACTCCATCATACATCTTCATTGTCACCTCTTCAAACAAGATAACACAAGCACAGCCTCCAAACCAGAAAATCTCCTTGCTAGGGACCTTCTTTCCACTCATATTCCCGCCTCAACCATCACCACAGTCGCATCTCCTTCACGAAGACCAATACCATGACATTTCCTCACATGAACAAACGGAGAACCTAAAACCATCACCGTTCTAATCGTTCTCCATCTCAACGGAATTCCAATAATGTGAAACAACGTAGAAGGACGACTAGGTACTCATTCGACATTTGCACACTCATAAATGCTCAGCGAACTCCATCGAATAGAAAACTCTTTAAAGTTTAAAACTTGAAACCACAACCAATTGACGTCGAAACTATGCAACCCAAACAACAATACCTTCGTTTTTGCAAAGATAGCGATCTTCCAACCCGACGACGTCAGCTTTGCCTCAGAAATTGCCATCCTAATCTGATGAAGCTCTGGCAATCCATGGATAATCGTTCCCACAAGGGAAGAATCAAGAACTCCATCTAAATCCTTTACCTCATGCAACCAAGCAGAATCAACCTCCCAGACTGGTGGAGGTGTAGGTAGCGAAGGCAACCTATGCTCTGCACGATCAGCATCTCCATGTTTACAGGATCTCCAACGATGTCCAATCCCATGACAACACAGACACACCACGGGATCTCTGCAATCTCTCGCCCAATGTCCTACTCTGCGGCACTTGAAGCACACCCCCTCACAGAGAGAACCATAGCTCCCCCTCCCATCACCCACACCTCTCCTCCCACTCGCACCCCTCATATCACCCTCCCGAAAAGAGCAACTTCGTAATCATTAATTTAGATTCTTGTCATTTACGTTATTCTGTCATTTATTTTTATTATTGGACTCTTGTTATATTTTTCTCTGATCTCTCTTTATATAAAAAGGTGTAAGGTTGGCTTAGTAAAATAAGAACTTTCATTTTCTTCAACTTAGTATCAGAACCAAGTTGGGGACACCACCCAACAAAACCCTAATCCCACCACCAACCTCGCTCTCTCCTCACCGTCGGCAACCAATCTCGTCACCGCCACCGTCGAGGAGCAGCCAGCGCCACCGCTGGCTATCTCCTCTCCCTGTTGGGCAGCAATGGGAGGGGTTAAACTACAGCTCGGGTCTCTGGGAAGGTCTTTGACTTTGGTGTGATGTCTTGCTAAGGTCAAAGGTCCTCCGGGAGATGTTTTGAAGGATTTCTACTGGATGATATGATCAAATCCGACTTCTGAATTTATTTAGGGTGTGTATTCCCCTTGTTGATGAGATTTTTGGGATGTGTATTCCCCGTGATTTGTTCGAAGTTTTGAAACCATGTGTAAGCGGATTCCTTCCCCAGTTTTATTCAAAATCGGATCTATGTTTGAAGTTGTTTGAAGGTGTTTGTATTGTGATTGCACTATAGCCTCATCATCATCAGAGACTGAGGTGACATCAGGACAAAGTGGAGATAATGTGGTCTACAAGAACCTATTTTTTATACCAATTGTGAAGCTGGATGAAACTAATCACCCCCGTTGGTCTCAAACCTTCCTTGTTACTGTGGAAGGGCATGAGAAGCAACATGTTCTTACAGAAGCACCACCAAAGCCGAAAATAGGGAAGTATGCAACCTGAAATAGAGATGATGCTATGGTAAGGACCTGGATTTTGAGTAGTGCGATTCCTCGCATTGAAGATGAGATCATGTACTACAAGTTAGCCAAACAGATGTGGGATGGCCTAAAAGTTGCTTATTCTCATGAATTGAATTCAACTCAAGCTTTCCAGATATATTATGATTTGTGTCACCTCAAGCAGGAGTCCATAAGCTTGCCACAATACTACTCTACTATGAAAGGCCTCTTAGAAAAATATAATGCTTGCAAACCCACGTGCACATCTACCATGTGCAGAGATCACAGGAAGGAGTTTTCTGCCCATATGTTCCTTGCAAGTCTAAGTGATGATTATGTTGCCGCTTGTTCTCAGATTCTTATTTTATCTGAGCTTCCCCCTATTGAAAAGATTTACAGGAGGCTTAGCATGCTACAGGTTTAATATACTCATGATGTAATCTCCACTAATACCTCCTCTACCCATGCAGTTGTTAACACTCGTGGTGGACGGGGTGGACCTTTTCATGGCAGAGGTAGAGGACGTGGTGATGTTGCACGCAGTAAGCCTACATGCACCTACAATAGGAGGATTAGCAATGTTGAGGCCAAGTGCTAGAATAAACTTGGAAGGCTTACTATGGCCAACCAAGTTACTGTGACTTCTAGCACAGTGACTTCTACTGAGCCAGTTACACTTGCAAAGGCAGACTATGATGCAGTAGGACAACGTCTAGTACAATTGACACATGATCAACTTCAATCTTCAAGCACAACAGCTTATGCCTCGGCATCGAGTAGAGTAGTACATGGCTGATAAATTATGGCACTTCAAATCATCTTTCTGGAAATCCCCAATGTTTTGGAGGTATGTAGGATGTTCCATAGGGGCGTTCAATCCAACTTGCAGATGGTAGGCATGCCCCCATTTGTGGTAAAGGGGGGGTGTCTGTTACGCCTACTTTACATCTTTGAGATGTTTATTATGTACCTGACATGACCATACAGTTGCTTTCTATTAGTACTACTACAAAGCAACTGAACTGTCGTGCTATTTTTGATGCTATTGGATATACCTTTTAGGACCGCATAACGGAAAGGACGATTGGCGGCGAACATTAGGAGGGGGTGTGTACCAACTAGTGCAGAGTGCAGTTGCTACAGCTTGTCAAATGAGTCCTACTAGGAGTGCCTTATAGTGGCACAGACGACTAGGCCATCCATCTTTGGACAAACTACGCCAGATCATCCCACATCTTTTGCCAGGTACCAAGATTCAGTGTGATGCTTGTCAGTTAGAGAAGCACTACAGAGATAGTTTTACAATGTCGACGCAGCCTAGTAGTTCAGCATGTTTTGATTTAGTTCATGGTGATGTTTGGGGTCTTAACCGTGTGGCAAATAGACAGGGTCATCACTATTATCTACTTCTAGTTGATGATTTTTCTCGCCTATCATGGCTATTTTGATGCATAATAAATCAAACGTTGGTTCTATTATTTAGCGGTTTGTGGCATTTGTGAAAAATCAATTTGGTGTTTGTATTAAAACTATCAGGACAGATAATGCATTGGAGTATTATGCTAAATAGTTGACGGTGTTTTATGGCTCCCTTGGTATTATGCACAAGACCTCCTGCCCCCACACGTCACAGTAGAATAGGGTTGCAGAACGAGAACACAGACACATTCTGGATACAGTTCATGCCTTGCTTATTCATAATAGTGCACCACATCTACTAGGGGATGCAGTCCTTACGGTCTATTATCTTATTAACAAGCTTCTCTCATCCGTGATTCATGAGCAGGTATCATGGATAGTGCTATATCCTAATGCAGATTTATTTTTCGTGCCTCCTAGGACATTTGGTTGTGTTGCCTTCATATATTTGCTTGGACCTGGTCGTGATAAACTTGCCCCTAGAGCAGTCAAGTGTGTATTTCTTAGCTACTGTCGCACTCAGAAAGGGTACAGGTGCTTTGATCCTATACATCGGAAGCATTATGTCAGTGTTGATGTCACATTCCATGAATCCATTCCATAATTTTCCACATCAGCTCATCAGTTACATGATGTGGAGACTCTTGTGCCTATGCTTGTGCCTTCAATATCCATAGATGATTTTTCTAGCAGTAGCAGGTCTTCTACTTCTTCAGAGCAACCTATGAGCACATTTAGAGTGATACCACCAGATGAGAAGACATTCAAGGGTATCACACATCAACTACATGTCAGTTACAGAGAGAAGACTACATACTCACCTCTCTTTTTGTCCCTCCTGAGCCACCATCATCCTCCCCTGATCAAGTATGTGTTGAGCCCACAGACAGTGCTTCTCCTATTGATGTTTTTCCAGGTCCTGTTTCTGTAAGTGTTGATGATGATGTTCCCATTGCGATTCGGAAGGCTCCTCGTTCATGTGCCCAGTATCGTGTGGCCAGGAGTGCAATCTCCACTAACTTTCTTAGTGCTGAGTTTCATGCCTTTACTGTTGTTGCTTTAGTTCTGAGATACCTACTTCATATCAGCAGGCTCTTCTGAATCCACACTGAAAGTCTGCCATGGAAGAGATGTCTGCTCTTCGTAATAGAAGCACTTGGGAGCTCACCCTGTTACCCTCTGGTGCACACCTTGTTGGTGTTAACTGAGTCTTAGCCTTGAAATACAACCCCGATGAGTCTATTTCTCGGTATATGGCTCATCTTGTGGCCAAAGGATTCACCTAAACCTATTAGGTGGATTTCTTTGACACATTCTCCCCAGTTGCTCGTCTCTCCACCGTCTGTATCCTAGTTCTGTTGCAACACACTATGGATGGTCTTTACACCAGTTGTACATCAAAAATGCATTTTTTTATGGCGACCTTCGAGAGGAGATATATATGCAGCAGCCTCTTGACTTTGAAGTCAAGGGAAGTGTATTTGCAGGCTACGAAAGGCCATCTATGGCCTGAAGCAGAGCCCTCGAGCCTGGTTTCAATGTTTGTCAGAGGCATTGGTAATTGTTGGGTTGCAGAGGTCCTCATCTGATCATTCCTTGTTTGTGAGGAAAACCAATGGTGGTGTTGTGGCTCTACTTGTGTCTGTTGATGATCTTATACAAATAGGAGATGACTTAGCTGGTATTTCTCAGGTGAAAGAGTATTTAACACGACAGTTTGTTATAAAGGACCTTGGGAAGCTCAGGTATTTCCTTAGTATTGAGATTGCTACGAGTAAACAGGGTATTGTTATGTCTCAGAGGGAATATGCTTTAAACATTCTCCAAGACGCAGGCATGCTTGGATCTAAGAGTGCTAATATCCCTATAGATCCAAAGGTTCATTTATTTGAAGACCCAGCAAAATTGAAGGATGAGAAGGCTTATAGACAGCTGGTGGGGAAGTTACTGTATCTGACCATTACTAGGTCAGATATCAGTCTTGCAGTGAGTAAGCTGAGTCAATTCTTGGACAAACCTACTGATGATCATTGGTAAGCAGTGATGCAAGTGTTGAGATACATCAAAGAGTGTCTAGGTCGAGGTCTTTTGATCCAAAAGAAAGCTCCTATATCTGTTGTTGCTAATTCAAATGCAGATTATGCAGGTGATGTTGGGGACAGAAGATCTACTACATGTTTTTATACCTTTATAGCAAGGAATTTGGTGACTTGGAGGAGGAAGAAGCAAAGTGTGGTGTCACGCTCGAGCGTTGAATCAGAATACCACGCCAAGGCACACAGAGCAATGGAGATAATATGGATACGGTCTTTGTTACGAGACCTTCATATTATTCTTGAGAAACCTACGGAGATATATTGTGACAGCAAGGCCGCAACTTATATTGCTAACAATCCCATGTTCCATGAAAGGACTAAACATGTGGAAATGGATTGTCATTATACGAGGAGCCTAATTCAGCAAAGTCTACAACATATTTCTTACCTAGCCTCTTCAAAACAGGCTACAGATATGTTTACTAAGCCTTTATCTCGCCCTATGTTTGAGAAGTGTAGGAACAAGCTAAGCATGGTCAATATATATGCTCCAACTTGAGGGAGAGTATTACGTTATGTTGAGGGTTATTCCGTCATTTGTTTTTATTATTGGACTCTTGTTATATTTTCCCCTCACCTCTCTCTATATAAAAAGGTGTAGGGTTGGCTTAGTAAAATAAGAACTTTCATTTTCTTCAACTTTGTTATTACCCACTAACTCTTTGATTGCTACCATGACATTAGTTCCCACCATGTTTCAAAACACTTCACAAAAGAAGACTGGGAAGCCATCAACACCAAGAGATCCTTACGCATCAAGACCTGTAGAGTGAACTTACTTCCTCTAACACATCTACCAGCACCCCTAACGGTATAGCTACATCCCTCTCTCTCTCTCTCTAATGCCAGTTATCGACATGAAATCTACCATAAAACCACCAAAAATAGGAAGTTAGATACTCATTAACCTGTTGTCCTCTTGAACCTCCTCATCCTCAACAAGCATCCTCTCTAAGTGGTTCTTCCTCCTATTAGCATGGGAGTGGAAAAATTTGTATTTCTATCCCCTCCCATGACTACATCCGATATGACCATAGTCTCCATTTAACCTCAATTGTCCTGTCTTCTTTGAGCACAAACTTTTGATGCCTTGTCCTTTCAGCAATCTCATCTTCCTACAAACTACATATATCCTGCACCTTGTCCAGTCTGTTGATGGTCGACTCATTTCTTCATTGCAGACTCTCCTCTTCCAACCTTTCCCTGCAGCCCTTAAGAAAGTTCCTCAAACATAGAGATGTAGATTTAGACTACCCAACCCAAGCCTAACCCAACTCAACCCGATTAGAGTTAGTAAAGTCCAACTGATTTAGTTGTTAGATGGGTATGGATTTTAATTAATAAACCTGAACAATTATGAAAAAGGTATGGGTTTGGGAGTTTACCCATCTATTCGACCTTTTTATCCAACTAATTTACCCAAGATATATATATTACAATTCCTACTAAATATTTTATACCACAATGTTGCATTCTTTAGCTAGTTTATGTTGTGATGGAAAACTCGTAATACTTTATTTGTTTAGTTATTAACTTGTCCTTATCAATTTTTGTGCTCAAACACTACCAGATTTCTTAATCATTCATATGGAAATCATATCATTTACACTTATTAAGATGGATATCTCAACCCACCATAGATAAATAGGAACCTAACTGATGAATACACATTTGGATTTAGGTACCCAATGGGTAAAAAAATAGGGTATGGATAGTGGATTTGTAAGTAGGTATGGGATTTGGATATGTACCAAATTTGATCTAAACCTGACCCATTGACATCCCTACACAAGCATGACAACTTCGCAACAAAAGTGCATGCTATTGCAACTAAGATAGTAGTCCTCCACCATTCTTCTATGAGATCCTTCTTTTTTTTAAGAAGGAAAAGGAAGATTACCTGAGATCGATAATCATCCAGTAGATTATATTAATAGGGAAAAAGGAACGGACTTATAAATTGTTCAGCCAAGGCTCAACCATGCCATTAGCCTCTCTCACAACATTTTCAACCCAACATCTCTCCCCTCTAAAGATATTGCCATTCCTTTGGTCCCATATACACCAAATAATAGCACATCCTTTAACCCATCCTGAAGCATCAAGGACATAATTTTCTCTAAATGCCGTCCAAAAGAAGTTGTCCGTAGTGGCCACTGTGGGGAGGCTGAATTGATGTCATATTTGCTTAGAGAAATCACAATCAAGGAAAAGATGTATGTCTTCATCATGATGTTGGCAGAAAGGGCAACTCGTATCAATATCATTGAACCATCTTCTTCTAAATACTTTCATAACAATGCGCTCCCTTCTAAGGAGCCAAAGGAACAACTTGATTTTCAAAGGAATTTTAATTTTCCAAAGCATCTTTGAATCTCCATTGACTTCATTTATGACTACATCAATAGAAGTCATTTTTCTATAGACTTTTTTTATTGAAAAAACTCCCTCCTACACCGTAAGTTATGATTCAACCTTCAACATAATGGATATAATCAGAGAATAGTCTATCCAAAGGGATTACATCTAATAAAGGAAACAATTCTGTAAATTCAATAGAGCCAATGAATCTACCAATTTGTGAATCCTCCAAGTGTGGTATCAATTGGTGAGAGGGAAGCACCAACTCGTTCTCAAACATGAAGTTGCTAAACCCTACAACTCATTAGGCTCTACTCATCCTTTTCCTTAATCCACCCTCCACCAACAAGGTGACATAAAATCCCCCCCCCCTCCCCCCGCCACAACAAATTGGGAATAGCGTTGTAGTTCATCTTGCATATCTTACCTCTCTGAGTCTATATGTACCTATAAGATGACATGCATGACAATCTGATTCCATCTAACCTTTATAGTAACATTACAGACACAATAAAAATTTTAAGCACAACATCCTCCTTTGCAAAGTTATCACTATCCCATGTCACCAATTAGCTCCTCAACATGCCATATGAGCTCAAGGTCGTAAAGTCCTTCTAGTGGCTTCCTCCAACCGAGATCCACAATATATATACACACATATGACATGTCTCCAATTCAGTCTCCTATAAGAAACAATGGAAGGGTTCCATTCCAACAAGTACTTCCCTAAACATCTTCAATTTGAGCCCTTAACCCCAACTTTGTAAGATAATATATTCATGTACATCCACCTAATACCACCTACGCTCCCCATTTGACCCCTTAAGCCAATATTCATGAAGCGACCTTTAGCTACCCGGTCCAAAGCATCCCTATTCAGCCCCTACCCTTACAAGCAAGAAAAACCTAGCACAGGACCTCCATAGGACTCTTCACAAGTGCATCATCAATCTCTATCACAAGGAGCCATATGTAGTCCATGTAGAAGCCTTTCTCGAACTCTTCCACGACCTACAACTCCTTGTGAGTCCAGATAGGCATCATCACCCCCATCCTCACCACCAACCACCATAGTCGTCGCTCCCTATGTTACCCCCTAGGGTCGAGAGAAGAAGGCCCAATAGGTCCACTAAATCCCCCCTAACCTATGCAGGGAGGAACCCATAAAAGGATCCACTGAGCTGAAAAAAGAAGAGAACTCAAACTCAGACCTTTCAATATCCCAAAAGTGCTTCAGGACCCTAAGAAACGATTCCTTATATGCAAATTGCATGGATGATGCCAAATAAGGACCAATAGAATGGGAGGCATCAAGCTTTTCATCTTCATTAAACGACCCTACAAAACCTTTCTCATAAAGCATGTGCACCCCTTCTAGGCATTAACTACCTAAGAAACAACTATGACACTCGTCAACCTCAAAGCTGGAGCAAAAATGAAATATAAAATATCCCTAGTTTCAAAAAATTTTCTCACCTATCAATCCGACTTCCTTGGTGCCTTCTCTAAGTTTCCCAACAAGCTCTCACTAGACTTTTGCTACCACACCCATCTACAACCGTCAATAGAACATTTCTTACCACCACCAATGCGAAGGTGCAAGAGATCACTCTTAGTTGGAAAAGAAATACGAATGATGAAATAGCTCCCTCCACAATGTACCACCACCTCAGGAACCTCCATCAAAAAAGAGACCTCCATGCAAGCAGCCACCTTCAAAATATCATCACCAACACAAGTACCACTTTCAAGCAATGAATCTTCAAGGGAAAGCCCCAGAAGTCCAGCAGCACCATTGACTTTTCATAGACACCTGCTGCAAATGCTCCATCATACTCTGTCTGCCTTCTCAACCACAAGGATCCCAACCTCCTATTATCATCACCATTCAAATTTCCATCCTTGACAGAGCCCCAATGGATGCAAATCTAAACAATGAGTTTTTTATATTATAAAGTGAGAGCACAGGCATCATAGTGCATCCCATCTCCTTTTCGATTGCCTCCATTACCTCCTTTAGGAATAAATCATCGACTACCACGTCACCTACCAAACAAGAATCGAGATCCCATCTAGTCTCTTTAATAGTTGCAAACCATGAAGCTTTCACCTCCCAAACAACGTCAAGTTTGTCCCATTATCCTGCACTACTCAAGAACATAATAGTCACCCATCAGAGCAAACCATGGAGTCTTGTAAGAAGCACAGTGATGTCCCAATTCACTATAAAACAAACATTGCACAAGGTCTGTACAGTTGTGAGCAAGGTGCCCATGCCTACAGCAGCAAAAGCACAACACCTGCTCTTCCCCTCCTCTTGTCCCTAGTGGTAGTCGAGAACTCCCCACTCCCCCCATGTTCAATCACCAACCACCCGCCTTCACCCTCTCTCACTCTCTCTCCCCTAACTGCAAGATTCTGAGATTGGTTGAACGTTATCAATAATAACTTTATTCTTTTTTCTTAAGGAGATAATAACTTATTCTATATGCTTATTTGTTGTAAATATGTAGAATCATGAATAGCAAGCAATACAACATGCATATGCACAATTCTTGATTCTTCTTAAGACGATTATGTATATACATAATCAAGAGTAATAAGCAATGCAAAATGCACTAAGCATCGCAAGATGCGCATAACCAATACACACGTCAATTTATCAGAAAAGGGGCAGATTCAAGAATAAAGAATGACCCGAAATTCCACTCTGCACATGCGTAAGGTCCTATTCGGAGAAAAAAATATAGGCCACTTGAGCCAATCAGCTTCGCGAACTTCACAAGATCATATCTACCTTCAAAATTGTACTGGTTGAAAGGATAAGCACAAAAGTTAAACAAAAAGTAATAGAAGAAAAAAGTTGAGAAACCACAATAATATAATACTCTCGATCGGAATTTCTACCCTTCCCTTAGTAGGTTCATGTCCATTCCAGAATACATATGTCTCTATGACATCAGCCCCCCCTTCCTTGCTCTTCTTGATCAACCCCGGCCACATCTGTACAGTGAACAACATACATATATACTGAACAGTGTGACCATATAGGATAATACAAAGACAATGACCATCATTGAGAAAATAGCGCCAAATCTAGCCAGAGATAGGAAACTGTATGTTTCTTCACTCAAGCCAGATGGATTTTAGTTGAACGTTTCACATAGTACCAAAGCAAACCTCAACGTTATTTAAACGTGTATGTTTCTTCTCTCAACATGTTACTTCAACAACCAACTTATTTAAACAATGGACCAGAGTTCAAAATTTTCGTTAATTGGATAAAGGGAGATACTAAGAATCTCCCTGTTCAGTTTTTTGGGTGTGGCATTCGTTACAGCAAACCTCAGCGTTTCAAAAGCTTGGATTTTCGAGCTCGAATTGGGCCAAAAACTCATCGGAATCCAACTTCTAACACGTCATTGTGATCGGGATACGGTAAGATGTGGAGAGAGGTGAGAATCGAACATCGGGGGTGGCTCGGGGGTAGTGGATGCCGGCGGATATGAGCATCCTCCGCTTCCCGCCGAGGATGAGGGACCTGTGGTCGTACGTCACGTTGAAGGGCTCGAAGAAGGTTTCCCAGGCCAAGGAGGCCACGAATGACGACGCCATCAGGATGGCCAACGCCATGGCCGTCGATCGAAGCCTCTCCATATCTCCTTCTCGTCGATCACACCTTCCACCAAGGGCCCGTTGATGTTCCTATGAAGGATCACGCCTCGGTGGCAGGGAGGTGGCAAATTATCCGCGGAGTAGGGGTGGTTTGCGGAGGTGTGGTGGTAGGTATGCTGCCTACGTGGCATCGGAACGAGAGGAGAGCACGGCTGTACGCTTACTGCCAACCGGCGTATACGTTAGTAGGGATTCTAATCCTATGATGATTCCCATCAACGATGAAATTTATCTTGGTAAATTTACTTTTGAATATATTTTTATTTATTGTTGTTAATTATAATAATTATATAAGATTAGGTTTAAGTTAATAATATCTATGATTTAATAGATAATTTGATCTTTTTCTCTCATTACACAGTTATTTCGACAATTTCTCTCTCATCACACCACATATGCATTTACTAACAATGTCACATGAACTGACACTCATCCAATGACATTGTCTCTCTCCTCTTGTCCCCTTCTTCATTCCCTGCACAACAGTCATCTCCATCGCCAACCGATGCCCCACCACCACCCTTATCTCGTAGAAAGTTGCCAACGAAATCATCTTCTATGACTGACATCTCAACACCTGCAACGTTGACACCGTTCACCATCTCCTCGCTCTAGACCTCAAGTGGTGGTTTCATGGACCCCCTTCCTTTCAACATATGATGTGCCTTCTCACCGACCACAGTACTGCACCTAGGCCATCATTTCCCTTAATTTCATCGTCACCTTTAGTCTCGTCATCCTCACTGAAGCTACCAACTCCACTGCCTCCTTCTGAGTTTACCTCATACATTCTCATGCAAAACACGGAATATAATACTAGTTCTATGAGAATCTTTTAATGTGATGCATATGAATATTAGAATATATGATCCTTAATATTTATTTATACTCATCAATCATACTGTAGGTAGAGTAAAGGTGGAGAGATAGAAAATGGGAAGGGAGGAAGAGATTCGTGTGAGGAGATCTGCAGATTTAGATTGGAAGGAGCATAGATCTTAGGTTGTATAAAATTGATTCAATGAAAGTTTTGTAGAAATTGTTGCTAGGAATTGTAATTCAACCAATTTAAGTAAAAAATCAACTTTCCCAATTTAACTTTTGAATTGATTCAAATCAATTTGATTTTAGTACTTATGATTGATTCTAAGTATTATTTGTTGACTTTCCATGCATAGAAATAAAAGTTATTAATAAGGGAAAAATTTTATAACCTAATGCTCTCTATCATTCAATCACTACATATTAATATAAATTAATGATTAATGTTATATTTACTGAAAATCACATAAATATATATATACAAAACATGTAAAATCTATTATATGATAATTGTAATTTTCAAACATATGTATTTTCAACATTTTTATGTAAATCCAAAATGTTAAACCAAGCAACTTAATCAAATTAATGGTAAAATAAAAAATAAAATACAGAAGAAATAATACACCACAACACCAACAAATAAATAGAAGAGGTTCAAGTTTATTGTAAAGCACCCTTGTAAGATTTCCCTTAAAAAATGTGTCACCCCTCACAGCATCAATGCGTTAGGGTCTAGCAAGTTTCTTCCAAAATACGACGATTCACCACAGAGAATCAACACACTCCAAAATTTAACATCCTCGGAAGCCACCTCCAAATAACAAGCTAAGGATCAACCAATTTAATTGATTGATTGACCAAATTCTAGATTGATCAACCAAAATGAGTGGTTGATCGATCGATCATTGTCATTTACTAATGACTATTTACGGTATGAATTCATTTACCTAATGCATCACATGTCTAAAACCTTTCAAGAGTTGAAAAAATATCAAGCATTGGTTAAGAATCAAATGAGTAAATGAATCGAAGTGATTTGGTCAAACTAAGGAGGTTAATACCTTTACGAGGAATTTAAAGAATACCTCAAGGAGAAACAAATCATTTATGAACTTATGCCCCCTAGTACTTCATAGTTGAATGGCATGTTTGAAAGACAACCATACCTTTTTGAACATGGTACAGTCATGATGAGCAAAGCCAAGCTAACACTTTACTTCTAGGGATATGTGTTGGAAATAGTAGCATACATTCTAAATAAGATTCCAACTAAATCAATATGTTCCTAAAACTCCATATAAGATGTGGGTAGGACATAAACCTAGTGTGGAACACCTCACTATAAGAATATTGACTATTGCCGACTGTTATAAAATATTACTGTCGAGAAAAAAAGGGAACCCCCACTCGATGTGTAGTTGTTTCGCTCGTCTGTTTTCAACGGTAGATAAAGCTTTTTCTCAACTATTATAAATAAACCATCAACATAAATATCTACGTCAACCTTTTTTATTGGTCGAGTAAGATAGTATTCTCAACTGTTTGTTAGGAACGAACGAGAATATTTCTATTATCGACCACTTGTTCATAACGGTTGAAAATGTTAATATTCTCATCTATTTTAAAGATGGAATCCAGGAGTCGAGGGCGAGACTCTTCTATTAAAACGCCCTAAGTGGACCTTCTAATTAAAGGGAAGATGGGGAGGCCTTCGACGTCGTCCACGGCACTGAAGGAGGTGACGAAGACGACATGGAGGCTCCACCGGCGGGGGCTGGAAGCGCAGCTGAAGGGGATCATGTTGCGGGTGGTGTTGGGGACCAGTCGACCAGGGAGGTGGCTGGTGGTGCGGAGGCGGAGCAGAGATCGGCTGACGACAGGGTGGCGGATGAGAATGGGGCTACTGTGGCTGACGACGATGCTCGTGACAAGGAGATGATGGCGGCCGCGAGAATATTTATATTGTCAACCATTTTTATTAAACGATTGAAAATACTTATATTCTCATTTATTTTTAAACAGTCAATAATGTCTTCCAATTTTGGTTGTATACTATTCTCATCCGTTGAAAAACAGTCGACAGTAGTTACAATTTTTTTTAATTAAAGTTTTTAATTATGTAGAATAACCATAGAAAACAAAAAATCCTATAAAAATATAATAAATCACACAACTTAAAACATTTGCATTTATTTAAAACACTAGAAATGAGAATAAAAATTTCATATATGTAACAATGTATACAAAGTAATTACAAATGGTAATTTATATAAAAATACAATTATGCTGCGGCACCAACTCTTTTAGCAGCACCACCACCTAAATCGTTGTTATCACGACGATCTCTAAATTGATAAAAGGATGGGTGATCGATACCTCCCTGATGAAGTACCTTTAGGAGCTCTTTAATATTCTGAATCGACTACTGCAACTACTCTAACAACTCCCTAAACTGCGTTGCGGAATCACCAGACTGCATAGTCAGCTCATCGATCCGTTGCTCCTTCTCCTCGTGGAGGCGGCGTAATACCGAAATTTTCTTCCTCATCTCCTGTACCTCAGCTGAAGAGGACGATGCCCCATTTCTCTCATACTAGGTGGAAACGGTCTCGCTCCTCCCTGCGCTACAAATGAACTCGCCATGCTCAAGTGGCATGACGGTCCGGAACGCCTCCTCTGCTATCAGTGGCTACTGAACCGTGCTAGTGTTGGCATCTTCAGAAAGATGGATTAAGTTGATCATATAATCCTGAAAGAAATTAAATTGCATTAAGTAATTTCATTTAATTATAATTATGAAATGAAATAAAAGTATTATGTATTTTAACTTACATGTTTCTACTGGTATATATCATGAAGCCACTCTCTATTTCCCTTACTACTCAACTTGCTATGAGTGACCTCATATACTCTCACCTGATCAAGTTGGGCACCTTAATGCATGATGGACTACAATATTTTGAAAAAGTTAATTGAAACAAATTAAAAATATTGTAAGGTTTAAAAGAAAATAATAATTAAAAATACTTACATATAGGAATTTCATCCCTCCTATGCTCCTCCTACCCAAGACATGGGTCTTCGGTGGAGCTTTAGCCTTATTTTCCTTATTCTTCTTAGCTTACACCTAAAATAAAGGTTCAATTTATTAACTTAAAAAATTACTTAAATGATAATATATGCAATATTTTTACCTGCGTCGCTGGATCATGCCAATGCCCACACGCTTCCTTCCAAGTGTGCGACTGTATCAAAAGAGGCCCATTACGCAATGCCTCATCATGATTCATGTTCTTATAATACTAAAAAATATATTTGTAATGTTAGAAATAATATTAGAATTGTAGTAAAAGAAATAAACAAATACAGTTAAAATTTATCTTTTACCTTGTTCTTAATCTCCAATATCCAATCTCTGTGAATCTTGATTGCATGCTTGAGGATATATTTGGGAACGTTCGGATCATCATCCAACCGAAGATGGCCTACATTAGTAGGAGAATAGAAATTGTTACGTAATTTAAAGTCATATAAAGCAATGTAAATAAGTTATTAATTTTTACCAATTACCTCTAACTTTCGAATGAGCTACTTCTTCAGCTCCTTTGACACCTTCCTCTCATCGAAGTAGGAGAGTAGGATGATCGCCTTCGTCAATGTACCCAATCTGCTGACGAATGGAGGATACTCCACTGCTCGCTGGTGTGATCCTGACTGAAATACAGACCCTATGTGGAATTCTCTCTAGGTCCCTATTCCACATGAAACCTCTTTCCCTACATGCACTTGAAAGACAGAATTATAACATAAAATAAAATGACAAAAAAATAAATAAATCGTAACATTTACCAAACTATAATTTCATACTAATACTGCAAGAGGGTGGTGCAAAACATCCCAATTGAAAAGGAACTGGGTTAGCCGACTACTTTGGTTGATGATCCAACCCAACGTCCTCATCATCAAATGAAGTACTATCCTCCTCATCGTCCTCATCGGCGGGTGCATCCTCCTTGTAGTTAGGATCCTCTGCCGAGAAATCCGTCGAACGAGGCATCGGACTCTTCCCCTTCCCCCTACCCCTCCTCCCCTTACTCTGGAGATATTGAGCCACATCTCCAGGCCTTAGCAACTGCTGGCGAGGTGCCTAGGGCTTCTTACAGGGGGGCCTGAGCCGGGTGCTGCCGACGATGAGCCTGAGGCTAAAGCTGCTGGCGAGCGACCTCAAGCTACCGAGAGATAGCATCATCCCTGCCACTCCTATTAGCTTTCTTCTTGAATATAACTTACGTAAAAATAAAATAAATAATCAAATATTTTTAAAAAAATCAACAGCATTTTCTTTATATATTTTGATTTTTCAAAAATCTTGTATGAAATAAATTTTGAAATAAATAAAAATAAAGAAGCATGAAATAAAAATAAATTCACAATCCATTTCCCCTCCCTCTTCACATTCCCTTCCCCTTCGCCCCTCCATTTCAATCCCCCCTCCCTCTTCACAATCTAACTCCACCTCCTCTTCTTTACATTCCCCTTCCCCTCTCTCTTCTTCACATTAATTTCCCCTTCGCCCCTCCTCTCCCTTTCCCTTCCTTCGTCTTCACATTTCCTTCCCCTTTGCCCCTTCATTTCAATCTCTCCTCCCCATTCTTTACATTCCCCTTCTTACAAAAAAATAAATTCACAATTTCAATCTCCACTTTCTTTTCTTCACATTCCCTTCCCTTCGCCCCTCCATTCCCCTTTTCCCTCCCTCTTCTTCACATGTCCTTCCCCTTCGCCGCTCCATTTCAATCTCCCCTCTCTTCTTTACATTACCCTTTAAATTCACAATTTCAATCTCCCCTCTCTTCTTCACATTTCATTTCCCTTTGCCCCTCCATTCCCCTTTCCCCTCCCTCTTCTTCACATTCGATCACCTTCCCCCTCCATTTCTTTTTCCCCTTTCTCCTCATATTCTTCTTCCCCCCTCCATTCCCCTTCCCCTCCCTCTTTTTATTTTTCTCTTCACATTCACTTCTCAACATTCAACATGTAAAACATTAAACATCCAATCAAGAAAAGTGGTCACACCCCACATAATCACAAAAAAAGTGGACACACCCCACATAATCACAAATTTACCGACATTATATAAATTAAATGTAAGTGGGCACACCCCACATGTAAAAGGAAACGAACTTTTAAAAAATTTGAACGAAGTAGTAGAAGAATCTCACCATAGTGGAGAACACATGGAAGAACCTCAAAGAATCCGAGAAACCTATATGACATGGCAATAAAGTAAAACTTAGTTTAGAATAATAAATAAACATAAGCTTGGAAAAAAAAGATAAATATAAGCTTTGAACAATTAAATGTAAGCTTTAAAACTTAATTTCTTTAATAATTTCATCTATGGGATACAAATTAATACGAATACCAAATTACCTTATATATCAATGTCCATTGCACCAGCGGCTGTTGGTGCTATAACACCGCAATTGTTTATTTTGATGATAATAAAACACGTGTCATTTAACATTTGCACTTGGAGTCTTAGATTTCAAGTCAATTGCAAATGGTGACGTGGTTAGACGGAGTTCGAGCTCGCATCCATGGCGAATTGGAGGAGTTTGATGGAGAACAGAGGAGCTTCGCGAGGAGCGATGGCTTGAAGAAGGAAGGAGATGAAGAATATGATAGATTTCCCTTCCTTGTAATCATTGTACTTTTGTTTATTTTGTTGCTCTTTATTTTTGTTTCTTAGATTCATGTTAAAGAGCCTTAAAAAAACCTTAATAGTAGTCCTAGGAACACTTGCACAACCCTACGATACTTAGGTTTTCTGTAGAGAACTTAGAGAACCAAAATAGGATCCAAACAGCCTTTTCAGACGTCTAATCTGAAAATTAGACATCTGATAAATACTTTTAAGGCGTCTGAATGTTGACTCAGACGTCCGATTATGTTTAGGCTGGACCTAGTTATTTCTGTCTGATGAAATCAGACGTTCAGACCTTAGTCCAGACGTCTTAGAAGACGTCTGATGATTTTGCCAAACGTCCAATTAGTGGACCGTTGGCTGCCTTCCAAAGCACTGAAGGAAATGACCGTTAGAGCCCTATCAGACGTCCGTAAGTGTTCCTAGATGTCTAATACCTGACCGTTTTGCCTCGGCTGACCCAAAATCTCTTCTCAAAGATTTTCTAGCCGTTGCACTCTCTTGGAAATCCATTCCCGCAGAAAAGTAGGTTTCCAGACGTCCAGACTTAGTTCCAGACGTCCTGTGTGTCATCTAATGACAATGCACTAGAACCCTGTTTAGATCTGATTCAAGTCAGGAAGGAAACCTGCCTAAAATCAGACGTCTGACTTTGTTCCCAGACATCTTAAACTAGTTTTCCAGACATTCGATGCCAGGATCAAACGTCTGATAACCCTGTCAGTGTAATGATTAATCCTGATTTCGACATGATTTTCTTGGAGCTTGCACCTAATGGCTATGGAAGCCTTCCAAAGCCTTCCAAAGACTTCCTATGGGCCTCTATAAATAGAGGAGAACCTTTGCCACTCAAACACACACCAAGACACACTTAGCCACATACTTTCCACTCTTTTGTGTCAAGAAGAAGAAGATAAAATAGAAAGCTCTTGCTCTCCAAGCCTACTTCTACATCTAGAGAGCATCGATCAAATTGCGCACCCGCTCTCTCACCGTAGTTCACGAGAGCACCGTTGCGCCGTCGTGTCGTTCACGCATCCGCGTCGTCGATGGACTTCCAGTAAAGGGAAGCATCCTAATTCCTATAGAAGCTTAGGTTAAGATTATCTTTGTTGGCTCTATAGGACTATTTTTGTAATTTACTTTATTATTTGGTTGGGTATTCGCTTTGCGAATTCCCATCTCCTTCGTGAGAGAAAATCCTTCTCGTGAAGAGAAGGGGTTTGAGGTACACTACCCTCGTATAAAGTAGCGTGGTTGTAATTGAGGTTGTACTACCCTCGTTTAAGTAGTACGTTAGTGGATTTGATCAACTTAGTTGATCGGAAAATCCTAACTCGAGAGGGTTAGGTGATGGTTTTCACCCGGTTTAGATTTCCACCTAAAAATCATTGTGTACATTATGCGATTGCTATTTCTGTGAGATTGTTATTTTTTTATTCTGCACTTTATTGCGTCACCCCCTCATACCAGGGAAACTACAGCGGCAACTTCTTCATTTTGCAGGTTTTCTTGATATGCTTCAAATTCAACATCTGGGTTGAGATCACTTCCTACATCGTGTTATTCACGCGATAGAGCTCTAACGAGTATTATCTATCCATTTCTGCTATTATTAGACACATTAAATGCTTGTGCAACCTCACAAGCTAATGTGAATGGTTTTGATGACAAAAAAATGCGACGGTTCTTACATAAGCTTAAGAAACCGTGTTTCTTATCGACCTTGAATCCAACGCCTTCTTTGAAAACATTAAACCAGTCACACTTGAATGGAACCACCGTACGGTCAAATATGAAACTCATGTCCACAATTTCTTCAATTTGGCCATAATACTCATCACAACCAATGCTTATGTCACAAGTGACGATGACTTCCGCCTATTGCATGGCCTTCGCATCATCAATGGACCCTACTCTGAATCTGAATCCGTTAATTATGTAACTCGAATGTTAATGTCCATATGTCAAAGGTGTATTAACAATTACATCAAAATCCTGTGCCTACCGTGAATCTTCTTGTTCTTTCAGTTTATTTACACAATCCTTGAACCAATCAATGAATTGCAAGTCGTTGTAGATGACATAAAAGATTCTTTGAATTCATTGTAAAATTCATCAACTTCTGGATTTGCTTCAAATGTACAAGTTGCCAATCGTCGGTTCATTTCAAAGATAAGCTTGAACTTCGTCTGGATGATCGACCTTCCTCCGATGTCAAATATGGACAAGCAATTTTCATCATTACCATTAAATGCTCCATCATAATTTTGTTCAAGATAATTAAATCGATTGTCTGTCTCATTCATGTACATAGCACAGAAGTTAATACATTCCTCTATAAAATATCCTTCCACGATTGTTTCTTCTGACTTTGCCTTACTCAAGACAATCTTTCAGCTTCTGTAAATATCATTCAATTGGATATATCCATTTGTACTGCACGGGTCTAGCAATTCTCGCTTTATTCGCGAGATGAAGCATGACATATACCATCATGTCAAAGAATGCAGGCGGAAAAATCTACTCTATTTTATAAAGTGTGATCACAATTTGTTTATCCCCATACTCCAGCAATTCAGGATCTAATGTCTTTACATAGATGACATTAAAATATCTTCTCATCTTCGTAAAAGAATCGACTACCGAATCAGGCATCCCTCCACGTAGCACTAGTGGGAATAAGATTTGCATATACACATGAGAATTATGACTTTTTAAACCGGTAATCTTATTTTGTGCTTCATTTACGTAACGTGAAAGCTGCGATGAATACCCATGTGGAATCCAAATGTCTTTAAGGAATGAGAAAATCTTCTACCTCTTCTCTCCAGTAAGACAATATATAACTTCTACAAAGTGAGGCCCTCTTTCAACGTGCAACTCATGATGAATACCCAAAATTGTCATATCATTCCCTGTTTTAACAATATCCTCTAAGATGTCTGTTAGGTTTAATACGTCAACAATGTTGTCCATTACATTCTTCTCAATGTGCATAACATCTAAATTGTGTCGCATAGTTAAATTCCTCCAATATGAAAGCTCCATAAAAAATATGCTTTTCTTCCTAAACCCTAAATGCCACAAGGAAGTCAAGTCATTCTTGAAAAGATGACCCAAACATATTTCACCAAGTTGTTGTAATGTCTCCATGATTTTCATCCCCAACAACCTAACAAAACTTGTACTATGTTTATTTCTGGATTCCTCGACGGATACCAACATGCTTTACCATCAAATCAATCCTTGAATTGTGACGTTCACCATCTTTGTTCAATGGGAAAAAACCTGCGTGCTCTAAGTAACAGAACGTCTTGCTTTTAGGTAATCTCAAGTAATGAGTATTATCCATACAGATTGGACAGGCGAACTTCTATTTGCGCACGAGAATAGTCTTTTAAGGAAATGCGTAGTAGTATAGGATGAAAATCACACAAATACTTAAATTTATAAAACTCGAAATTAGGATATTAAGTCTGAGATCGTTTGCAGGAAGCAAATTGGCAATTTCAATTACTAATCACAATTATCAATAAAGATATGCAAATATAATCAAAATATTGCTCAATGTATGATGGGAACACTATCATAGGCCCTAACTAGCCACTTTTAGTCTGGAATAAAAGATAAAAGCTCCTACATATCTATCTGAGGGTCATAACACCACTTCAGGCTATTTTGAGAAGAAAATAGAGAATTAGGGTTAATTATGTAATTTTAACAGCATATCATGAACACAGAATAACAAAGGGATTCGCTAGGGGTTAATCTAAGGTTAAATGTTCATTAATAACTAATAAGTGGGTTCATGCAGACAAAAATGGAATTTCACACATTTCGAGAATTAACAGTAACCCAAAATCCTAATTTTAGACCTGCTTAAATAACAGAGGTTTTGGTTGGGATAAAATCCATCTAAACCTTCTAAAATTCATAGAAAAATATTTCATAAGATTTAGTAATCTTGATTTGACCATCTGAACCTATTTTGGCCTTAAAAAGAGTCACAAACATAATTTTGCCCTAATTTGGGTTTTCCGTAAATTACCCAGTCAAACTTAGTCAAAACCAAAATCCAACTTCACCATCAGATTCTTTGGGTCCAAATTAGGTTTGTACCAAAATTTGGGCCCAATCAGAGTCCATCTTCACCTAGTTTACACTTTAGTTCAGTCTGACTCTTTCTCTTTCATTAATGCCCCTAACTTTTGAAATCCTTGTGAATACCCCTTAAGTTCTTCATCTTCTTCGTAGTTGGGTCCCTTCCGCCATGGCAGGTGTAAACCCATGAACCTGAGCTTCTAATCAAGGATTCCTCCCTGATTGCTTGGTCAATCCCTTCCAAATTTGGAAGGGAGGATCCTGAGGACATCCCTGATCGCCTACACCTAGATTTCGATTCCAAATCCTTCCATGTTGCTCGTGCAAAGCCTTGGATTTCAAGAATCTTCCTCCTAAAAATCCGAGCTTCTCAAGCTTATTTCCAAGCTTGGAAGCTCGCCTGAAGCTCTATAAAAGGATCCCCCTCGCCAGACCGAACTCCTTAGCGAGTTTTTGGCCCAAGAAACCCTCTTCTTCCCTACCTCCGGCCGACTCCAACTTCGCTCCGGCAACTCCCTTCCTCCGATCTCCTCGCCTACTGCCACATACTATAGGTAACAGGTTCATCCTACCCAAGTTCCTCCACACCTCGCCATACCTGCAATGGGCTCTCTGCCCCTTCAATATGTCATTGTTCTACCTCCCGAAGCCACCTTTGTCTCCAACACCGGCCAATCATAGCCGGTGCCATCTCCGCATCTTCGTCATCTGCAACCGCCCTCAGTCGACTCTACATTTCCTACTCATCCACTTCACACCCTTGCTACCTGCTTTAGAACGCTCCCTCACCCATGCCAATGTCATCTCCCACATCTCTGGCGTAGCTCCGGCGACCTCGCAAATCCATTGCACTCCACCAAAACACCTCCCACTGGTTCAAAAACTTTCTCCATACTTCACTGACCAAAACCCCTCAAGTATTTGAGGGGATTAGTCGCTCACCGACTCCCCCCAACACAAGCACCTTCGCAACTTCGTCTCGAGGACACCAGACCTCCTCATGCTCACGCACACCACACTGCATCCACCAAAGCACTCACCGCTCTACGGTAGTTCTTCTGAGCTTATTTGACGTGGCCGTGAGGTCGTATTTTGCTTTTTAGGTATCCGTTAGACCTCCGCTATCGCCCGCGATTTCGCCGACCTTGCCTTTAGTCCTCTAGCCACGACTCCTCTAGGATTCCCTCCCAGGCTCTGCGACTAACTCCCAGGAACTGAACCCAGCACTCAATTGCACTTCATGGACTCATCTTCGACCTCAAGTGGAAGTGCCTTCAGCTGCTACTACGTCGCGACGGAGAAGGGACTAAATAGTCCCACATCGTAGAGATTGAAGCCACTTGTGCGAGATATAAGGGATTTGTGAACCCCGTTCTGCACTAAAGACACCGAGGTCAGGTCCCCATACACCTCACACCTGATTAACCCGACTGAGCACTCCTCGCTTGCGACCCACGCCGGCAAGCTTGGTCCTGTTCACACCTGATTACCCAGCTAACCCCGGGTTTCTGAGAGAGAAGAGAAGGAAAGAAAGAGGGGGGGTTTTGCCCTCTGCTGCGCTTTCTACACTTAGCCAATTTCAAAGGAGGTCTTTGCCTCTGTGATGTGGTTGCCTCTTCCCTTGAGGCACAAATGAAGGAAGAAGAGAAGAGGCCTTTGCCTCTGTCTTGTTGAAGCTGAGCCGTGAGCACTTAAGGAGTCTGATGCCTTGTGCCTTCGTCTGATATTTGCTGGTGCTTTAGTTCTGTTGGGTTATTACATCTGGTTGGCATGAAATATTTGATTGAGATTTACTATTCATATATTTGAGATACTTGAGATTAATTACAAAGGGTTAATTAATGATTTAAATTACCATTTTAACCCATTCTTTTTGCACTATGATACTTGATTTCATCAATATATCATTTTGAATAGTCCTGAATAAAGTTTTGATCATAATTGCTTATATTTCTTATGATTGGTGAGATTAAATTGCTGTTACTTGATTCATGTGTTCGACTTCAGATTCTTTTGATTCTGAGTTATAAATTTAAATGATTTGAGCGATTTTATCCTATACTACGACGCATCTCTTTTACAAATGACGAATTCGCTTAAACATGTAGATATCAAGATAATGTAGCAATAAATCAGAAATCTGAGTGCAAAAAGATGGGGTTAAAATGATGATTTGAATCACTAAATTAACCCTAATGTTTAAGCTCTATAGCCACTTAAATATTTCAACAATGTCAATAAAATATCTCAAATATCAAAACCAACACAAGCATGGGGTCAGATGTCTAATTAAGGCTTCAGATGCCTTATCTCGAGCCTCAAAGAAGCCAAGGCAAAGCAACAACAGAAGAACACAGAGGCACAAGGGCCTCTCACAAGAGCAACACACAAGGCCTCACTAAGTCTTCAACAACAATTAAGTGTAGAGAGAGGAGAGGGAGGGCTCGAATCCCGAGGCCATGGTGCAAAACCCTCCCCCTCGTCCTCAGATTTTTCCTTCTTTAGAATTAAGTTGAACCCGGGTATCCGAGTTAATCGGATCCGACCCAGACCCGCGAGCGTGTTTGCGAGCGAGGGCGCGTAAGGGAGTGCATGTGAGCACGTGCATTGGGGCGTGCATGGGGGACCTCACCCCGTGCTCTCAGAGGCGATAAGCTGATGCACGAAATTGATGTTATACATTGATCAAGCTCTGTCAGTGACCGATGTGGGACTAATGTCCTCTCTTTCCTTCACGCAACGCAGTTGAGGCTTCAAGGTGAGATTGCTGCTACTTCTGGCTTGGGCATCCCTCTTTGATTCAAGGTCTAGAGAGTGTCGCAAGGGGATTCTGCAGGTCCTAGAGGAGGCAACGAGGTCGAAGCTGGTTGGAGCACTGCAGGTGAAGGCAGAGAGGGTGACATATGCAACAGCTCCGTCAAGGGTACCTGATGACAAGAAAACGACCTCTCAGCCCAGTCAGAAGTGTTCAAAAGCTTCGTTGGAGGATGGTGAGTGTAGTGGCGATGATTTGAGGGTGTTTGGTGGTCAGTCGAGTTCTGTCGGTGTCAGAGAAGGCGAGCGGAGAAGGTGGTGTTCAGTGGAGTGATGGGGTGCGTGAAACTCCAAATTAGGAGAGGGCTTTTATAGGTAGGGTCAGGGTGGAGCTAGTGGATGTGGCGGCGTGTGGTTTCATGTGTTGTGGTGTGCGCACGGCTTCACCGAAGCGTCCCCGGTGCTAGGGAAGACGGTGGGCTTGAGGGTACTGTGATGATGGCTCTTAGTTTCTAAGGGCATAGAAGGAGGTAGGGGAGTGAGAGGAAGAGGAAGAAGGGAAGGAAGAGGAAGAATGGGGAGGAGGAGGCGCTCACGTTGGTTGATCGGCGTCGAGGAAGACGAAGAAGGTGGAGAGGTAGAATGGCCACGACGAAGGCGTGGAGAACCTCTGCTTTGATCAGCGAGAGGCAGAAGTGAGAGAGGAAGGCAGAGGGCTGTCTAATTTGATTGTTCGACGGTCGGAAGAGGAGATCGGAGAGAGTCGCTAGAGCCAAAGTTGCTGATGACCAGAGAAGAGAGAAGAGGAGGTTTCTCAATCCGAACGAGGCTCTAGAGAATGGCTGCATGATGGGGGTCCTTGTAAAGGGCCCAGGACGAGCTCTAAGCTTGGGAAGAAGCTTGGATTGCTCGGATTTTCAAGGAGAAAAATCCCTGAAATTCTCGAGTTCTATTGAGCTCTAGAGCATGACTTGGGGATCGAGAGGCGGTCTAAGAGATTAGACATCTTCTCGCGGATCTTCCCTCAAAGTTTAGAGGTGATTAGATCTGATTTGAGGGAGAAAACCTCCCTCGATTTTCACTGAAGATGTGTTCCCATCGCCAATGCGCGATAGGGACCTTGAAATTGCACTAGAACGGGGGTGAATAGTGAAATTATATAGTATTTTAATACAACAAATTCAATCACACAATATACTCAATTATTTTTAGGTGGAAACCCAAGATGGGTGAAAACCACCACCTAAGCCAATCTCTTGACTTAGGATTTTCGATCACAAGGTGATCAATCCACTAACCACACTACTTAAACGAGGGTAGTGTACCTCAATTACAATTCCCACCTCCGATCCCTAAACGGAGGTTTCTCTCTTCAAGATGAAGAGACGGGGACCCGACAGGCCGGATACCCAAAATACAGAAATTAACAAGTAAAAATAACACCTATAGAGCACCCCAATAATTTAGTTGCTTTCTTATCTACTAAGCATGAAAAGAACTCCCTGATGATTTGCAGAACGGAGCGAGCCGGGAGTATGGATTTGCCCTTTGATCAGAGTATTAGCACAGCACAAGGGCAAGATGGAGCTTAGAGTAGTGAGCAAGAGATTTTTCTAATGGAATTGTATCTCAAGATGTGTGTTTTGCCAAAGAAGAGTTGTAGTCTATTTATAGGCAAGTTTGGAACCTTCAAGAACACTTGGGAGAGCTCTTCTAGCCGTTGGAGACAAATCCCAAGAGTTTAGGACGAAATCCACACAAAATCAGGGTAATGATGATTCTGACAGCAACATCAGACGTCTAATTATAGGATCAGACGTCTTATAGGACGTCTGATTTTTCCTATGGTCGTCTAATCTTGCAGGACATCCTTAACGGACTCTATTGGATCAAAAGAAGGACGTCTGATATTATGTCATAAGACGTCTGATTATTTTACTGGACGTCTAATGAATGGTGCATTCGTTCCTGTTATCATCGGATCCAAACAGGGTTCTAGGTTTAAAGGATCAGACGTCGTTACGGACGTCTGAGGACATTACCAGACGTCTGGAAACCTAAATACTCTTCCTTCCTACTTCTGCCAAAAGATTATGTGGCCGTAGAGAGATACGCACAGAAAATCATGGCCAACGGTTCAAAGACAGACGTCTGGAAGTGTGTCAAGACGTCTGGAAATTGTTTTTGCCTACGGAAAGTCTAACGGTTAGTATGAGGACGTCTGGGTAAAGAATTAGACGTCTGTGAACGGTTATCGACGTCTGAAAGTGAAGTCCTTCGACTAATGTTTATGAGGAGACGGACAAAGGCAGAGATATTTGAAATTAGACGTCTGATAAACATGTCAGACGTCTTATGATGGAAAATCAGACGTCTGGACTGTTTACTAGACGTCTGATAAAAGTATAAGTGTTGGGTTTTTTTTGTTTCTAATTTATCCTAAGTGTAGAGAGCCTAAGTTAGCTATTTATAGGTTATGTTTGGGGGCTCTTTACAATATTTCTAGACTCAAATAAGATGAAAATTACAACCTTTGAAATTTTACATGAAAAAAGCCTAAGACCTAATACTTATGCTACTCGTCTTCACGCTTTTAATCTCCCGTCTTGGAAAGCTTTTTGAAATCCTGCAAATATGTTATTATAGAGAGAAAACAATATGCTACGCTTTATTTATTATTTCATTTTCTTCATTTTGTAAAATCATCAAAATATTATATATGAGTTGTTGAACTAACAATCTCCCCCTTTTTGATGATTTTCAAAATATAGCTGTAGGTTCCTCTTTCCTCCCCCTAAAGGTTGTACTTAATAGCCTTTATCTATTTAAGAATGTTGTTTTTATATTATTCCTTAATTTTTTACCTACATTCTTCTCCCCCTTTTTGAATATCATCATGAAGGGTTGTTAAAGGGAGTCAAAATCCAAACTACAAGAGTGATATCTACAAAGTAGAGTGCGTGACTAAAATTGCATGTTTAAAAGATGACAAGGCATTAAGGAAAATTGATTAGGAATAGAAATATTTAAGCATGGACTAGCTATTTGTTCCCAAAAATATTAAGTATAGGGTCAAGGCCCCTTAATACAAACTTAGAATAAAAGATAGAAAAATAGAAGCACTAAAACTATTCTTCTTGATCTTGGCAGCGGCGGCGACGAGCGGGTCCTTGTCCTATCTGCAAATTTTGAACATCTGATCTAAGTTCGTCGATGTCGCGTCGCATGCTTCCCATGTAGGTGTACATCTCGCCGGTTCGACGCAGCAAAAGGGAGATGCCGGAGGATAGGGAATCTGTGGTTGGATCCCATGCTTCATCAAAGCTCGAGCGGGGAGCTTCTATTTGAAGGGGCCGTGGTTCATGGAAGTTTGGAAAGGGTGGAAGGGGCTCTTCTTCCATGGGTTCGTCGGCGGGCTCAAGATGTTCTCTAAGTATATGCATCTTGGCGGCTGTGGCCCGGTTGTAAGGCTCAATTTCTTGTCAACTGCTTGGTCAGTTATGGAAATCCGATGGGATGAAAAGATTTTGGATAGAATAGACCCAAACGGAAGTGATGCCCCATGATCCTCATTCATGACGCGAACAATGAGGCGGCAATAATTGAAAGGAATATGACGAACGGCCGCAAAAAGGAGAGCCTTGTGTTGGCGTGAGATGTAATCAAAACCTCCTGATTTGTTTAGGAGGTCCCACCCAAAAATGCGAGAGAGTAGACGTGGAAGGGGTTTGAGATTTTTGCACGGTAGAGTGCCAAGGTTTTCAACATATTTTTCCGGGAGAACTAACTCTTGATTGATGATTTCTGGGTCGTATTGCCTCAGAATGTCATTGAAATCATTTCCCTCATTGGGGATGGCTAGAAGGTCAGAGATAGTTTCAGATGTGATGTGTATTTCACGACCAAATAGGCGGGTATGGAGTTCAAGTTCATCGTTGCTGTAGTCCTCAACGATGTTTGCATAAAAGAGACGGCAAAGATCAGGGAACACACCAAGAGTTCCAATGCCGGAGTGGAATTGACGGTCAAAATATTGAAAAAGATGGAGAGTTTGGAAGTGTTCCCGAAGGTTCAAATGGGCAAAATCATTCCAAACAATAAAACGAGGGCATTTAACTTTGGCATTCCCGAAACGACGAAATCGCTGCCTAGCGATGTCACCCCGCAATTGATCTGCCAAATAAGTGGAAGAGGAACTGGAAGATCCCTCAACTTGCTTCCTACGGGGAGGCATATTTGGTGGAATGGGTGGTTAGGTTTAGGAAAAATGAGTGGTGCGTTGAGGATAGAATACCTGCAAAAAAGAAACAACCATTCAACCAAACAACATTCACCCAAAACATAGTTTCAAACACTGCAATCATCATGAAAAAATATGTGGCAGTATGCCTTGAGGCAATACAACCTGCCATGTAGTTGTGGCAATATACCTTTGGATGCAAGCCACTAAAATGTCGGCTTGATCCTCATGAGGTAATACCCTTGCCATGGAAGATGCAGCTAGGGCTAACAAGGTTTTCTTGACCGAGGGTTAGGGTTTTAGGGCTGACAATGATATGAAATGCACATGTAAGTCAAGTGAATCAAGAAGGAGAACTAGATGCTACAAGGCCGTGGGTAAAAGAGCATGAAAATGCCCTAGGAGTTGAGAGGGTATACCCACGGGAGGAGGGAAGCCTCCAAATGCGCGGTCGAGAGGCAGGGACGACGCGCACAGAGGAGCAGCAGTTCCGTCAGTCGTCGAAGAGGCGCGACGGTCGTCTGGCTGCGAGCAGAACTTCGCCAACTGCTGCTGTGGGCTGTCGGGTGTGAGGGAGAGCGGCGCGCAGATCTTGTGTGGGGTAGGGATTTTGGACAGGAGAGTGGGACCTTTGCGAAGGGGATCTTATATCCCAAGGTCACCGAGCAAGTCTCCCCCTGAAGTTGGGGAGATTTGCATTTCAAACCGTCCAGAGAAAAGCCGCGACGCGCAGATTTTTCCCCGATCAGACGTCTGTCAACGATATCAGACGTCGGGATTTGCCAGAGGGATTTTAGCCCATTTCAGGGAGACGTCTGTTTTATTCATCAGACGAATAATCAGACGACTAATTCTAATATAGATGTCTGATTTCTGCAGGAATCCTCCCCAGCAAAAAGATTTATTCTCCAGGTTGTCGTCTGATTTCTTACTCAGACGGCAATGAAGACGTCTAAATTTAATATTAGACGTCCGATTTCTGCAGACAGACCTTCCTAGATTTTCGTTTAAAGTTACAGGGTCGTCCGTTTTTCCTGTCAGACGATCCCTACGACGTCTAGCCATATATTCAGACGTCCGACAGGCAGTACATGTTCTGTCTCCGAGATAGACGTCTGTCAACACATTTGGACGACAATTCAGACGTCTGTGTGGTGTACCAGACGTCTGATATGACTGTTTTGTTATATAAAATCGTCGTCTGTCGCAGATGTTTAGACGACGAATTATTTAATCAGACGTCTGAGATTGGACAGAGTGTGCATTTGGATGTTTGAATGAAGGCTTAGTGAAATCAAGGTTCAATCTATGCTCATGACAAAAGAGGTTCCATTAAATCACTAAATTCTTTAAATATCACTTAGCTTACATATGCCTAGTTTCCTACGTATATAATTAAAGCGATCATAATTCAAAGGTTTAGTGAAAATATCAGCTAACTGCAGTTCAGTACAAATAAATTCAACTTCGATTTCTCCCTTAAGTACATTGTCTCTTAGGAAGTGATGTCGAACATCAATATGTTTTGTGCGAGAGTGATGTACGGGATTTTTCGAGAGGTTGATAGCACTAGTATTGTCACATAATATTTTTATCTTATTAAATATCAAGTTAAAATCCTTCAAAGTACTTTTCATCCAAAGCACTTGGGAACATGCTAGTGCAGCGGCTATGTATTCAGCTTCTGTAGTTGATAAAGCTACACTAGATTGTTTCTTTGAGAACCAAGAGACTAGTGATTCGTCTAAGAATTGGCACGTCCCACTAGTACTCTTCCTATCAGTGCGGCTACCTGCGTAGTCCGCATCGCTATATGTAACTAAGTTGAATTGTGGACTCCTAGGGTAGAATAAGCCATAATCAGATGTGTCAACTAGAAATCTAAATATTCGTTTTACAGCATTTAGGTGTGATTGTTTAGGATTTGATTGAAACCTAGCGCATAAGCAGGTACTAAACAAAATATCAGGTCTACTGGAAGTTAAATACAGTAAAGATCCAATCATGCTACGATAGAGCTTTTGATCTATGGGCGTACCTGATTCGTCCAAGTCTAAGGAAGTTGTGACACTCATAGGAGTGTTCTTCCCTTTACTTTTGTTCATATCAAATCTCTTCAACATCTCCTTTGTGTATTTAGATTGACACACAAAGGTTCCAATTTCGAGCTGAGTGATTTGCAAGCCCAAGAAAAACTTGAGTTCACCCATCAAACTCATTTCGAATTCTTCCTGCATAATTTCTGAAAACTTTCTACACATAGATTCATTAGTAGCACCAAATATAATATCATCTACATATATTTGAACTAATAAAATGTCTTTTCCTTTTCTTTTAATGAATAATGTGGAATCAGCTTCCCCTATAGAGAATTTTGCATTTAACAAGTAGTCTTTGAGCCTTTCATACCAAGCTCTAGGAGCTTGCTTTAGACCATATAGTGCCTTGTTTAATTTGTAGACAAAATGAGGCTTATCATGAGACTCAAAACCAGGAGGTTGTTTTACAAAAACTTCCTCCTTAATGAATCCGTTAAGAAACGCGCTCTTAACGTCCATTTGAAAGAGTTTAAAGCCAAGAAAGGCGGCATAAGCAAGAAGCATGCGAATTGATTCGAGTCGAGCTACGGGAGCGTAGGTCTCATCAAAATCAATTCCTTCTTCTTGGTTGTACCCTTGTGCTACCAACCGAGCCTTATTTCGAATAACTATACCGGATTCATTCAACTTGTTCCGGAATACCCATTTGGTACCTATTACCGTTTGCCCTTCAGGCTTAGGTACTAAATCCCAAACTTCATTCCTTTGGAATTGGTTGAGTTCCTCCTGCATGGCCATCATCCAAGTTTCTTCGGAGCATGCTTCCTCGACACTCTTCGGTTCAACTTGAGATACAAAGGCGGAGAGACCAAAGGTGCAACTAAAACGAGATCGGGTTTTAACGCCATCAGAAATACTTCCAATGACTTGACTCTCGGGATGATCCCTTTGATATATCCAATCTTTTGGAAGATTATGGATATTGGAGTTTGGAATGTTAGACACATCAATAGTAGAATCATCTTCATCATCCATATTGACTCGGTCAGTGGAGGAATGAGGAGATTCATCGAAGGAGACATGAAGGGTTTCCTCCACTATTAATGTGGTCTTGTTAAAAACCTGATATGCCTTACTACGTGAGGAGTAACCAATAAAGATGGCTTCTTCACCTTTGGCATCAAATTTATCTAAATTAGAGCGGGTATTCAAGACAAAACATCGACATCCAAAAACTTTAAAATAACTAATTTTGGGTATTTTCCCATAGTATAGTTCAAAACAAGTTTTTCGCAATCCGGATCGAATTAAGGTGCGATTTAACACGTAACAAGCCGTGTTAACCGCCTCAGCCCAAAAGTACTTCGGTAACCCCGAGTCTATGAGCAATGTTCGAGCACACTCTTGAAGAGTACGGTTCTTTCTCTCAACCACCCCATTTTGTTGAGGTGTTCGAGGAAAAGAGAACTCATGAGCAATACCATGCTCTTGACAAAAATCATCAAACAAGGAATTTTCAAACTCGCCCCCATGATCACTACGGATACGAGTGATTTGGTGGCCTTTTTCAGTTTGAATTTTCCTACAAAAAATAGAAAAGACGGAAAACACTCCTTCTTTAGATCTCAAGAAGGAGACCCATGAAAACCTCGAAAAATCATCTACAATTACAAGGCAATATTTGCATCCACTGAGGCTCTCATATTTTGTTGGTCCAAATAGATCTAGGTGAAGTAGTTCTAAAGGTCTTGATGTGGATATAACTTCTTTGCTTTTAAAACTAGATTTTATAATCTTACCTAATTTACATGAATCACAAACAAGCTCATTTAAAAATTTTCTTTTAGGAAGACCTCGGACTAGTTCATGTTTAGCTAATTTTTGAACCAGCTTCATATGAACATGTCCTAGTCTTTTATGCCATATACTTAACTCATCATTTGCTATAAGACATTCATAAGTGCCATTTTTATCAAATGCTAACAAGTTTATCTTTGAGGATTTAACTTTAGATGTACCTTCGTGAGTAACCTCCAAGGTTCTCCAGATCTCGTGGGCGGTTTCGCATTGGCTGATGCGGTTGAATTCCTCCGAGCTGAGAGCGCAGTAGAGTGAGTTCATTGCCTTCGCATTCAGTCCAAGGTGATGGATTTGCTCCACTGTGTAACCAGTTTCTGGTTTCTCGGGAATGATGTATGCGGATTCGCATTTCTCCCAAATGGAGAAATCGTTGGCTTGAAGCCATATCTTCATTCTCAGCTTCCAGTAAGTGTAGTTGGTTCCTTCGAAGAGTGGTGGTCGAGTGGTGGATTGCCCCTCCAATCTGCTTGTGGAAATCGCCTTCCCCTCCATGTGATCTTTCCGCGGATGTTACTCTTGTAGGCGGAAAACCTGCTCTGATACCAAATGAAATTGCACTAGAGGGGGGGTGAATAGTGAAATTATATAGTATTGTAATACAAAAAATTCAATCACACAATATACTCAATTATTTTTAGGTGGAAACCCAAGATGGGTGAAAACCACCACCTAAGCCAATCTCTTGACTTAGGATTTTCGATCACAAGGTGATCAATCCACTAACCACACTACTTAAACGAGGGTAGTGTACCTCAATTACAATTCCCACCTCCGATCCCTAAATGGAGGTTTCTCTCTTCAAGATGAAGAGACGGGGACCCGACAGGCCGGATACCCAAAATACAGAAATTAACAAGTAAAAATAACACCTATAGAGCACCCCAATAATTTAGTTGCTTTCTTATCTACTAAGCATGAAAAGAACTCCCTGATGATTTGCAGAACGGAGCGAGCCGGGAGTATGGATTTGCCCTTTGATCAGAGTACTAGCACAGCACAAGGGCAAGATGGAGCTTAGAGTAGTGAGCAAGAGATTTTTCTAATGGAATTGTATCTCAAGAGGTGTGTTTTGCCAAAGAAGAGTTGTAGTCTATTTATAGGCAAGTTTGGAACCTTCAAGAACACTTGGGAGAGCTCTTCTAGCCGTTGGAGACAAATCCCAAGAGTTTAGGACGAAATCCACACAAAATCAGGGTAATGATGATTCTGACAGCAACATCAGACGTCTAATTATAGGATCAGACGTCTTATAGGACGTCTGATTTTTCCTATGGTCGTCTAATCTTGCAGGACATCCTTAACGGACTCTATTGGATCAAAAGAAGGACGTCTGATATTATGTCATAAGACGTCTGATTATTTTACTGGACGTCTAATGAATGGTGCATTCGTTCCTGTTATCATCGGATCCAAACAGGGTTCTAGGTTTAAAGGATCAGACATCGTTACGGACGTCTGAGGACATTACCAGACGTCTGGAAACCTAAATACTCTTCCTTCCTACTTCTGCCAAAAGATTATGTGGCCGTAGAGAGATACGCACAGAAAATCATGGCCAACGGTTCAAAGACAGACGTCTGGAAGTGTGTCAAGACGTCTGGAAATTGTTTTTGCCTACGGAAAGTCTAACGGTTAGTATGAGGACGTCTGGGTAAAGAATTAGACGTCTGTGAACGGTTATCGACGTCTGAAAGTGAAGTCCTTCGACTAATGTTTATGAGGAGACGGACAAAGGCAGAGATATTTGAAATTAGACGTCTGATAAACATGTCAGACGTCTTATGATGGAAAATCAGACGTCTGGACTGTTTACTGGACGTCTGATAAAAGTATAAGTGTTGGGTTTTTTTTGTTTCTAATTTATCCTAAGTGTAGAGAGCCTAAGTTAGCTATTTATAGGTTATGTTTGGGGGCTCTTTACAATATTTCTAGACTCAAATAAGATGAAAATTACAACCTTTGAAAGTTTACATGAAAAAAGCCTAAGACCTAATACTTATGCTACTCGTCTTCACGCTTTTAATCTCTCGTCTTGGAAAGCTTTTTGAAATCCTGCAAATATGTTATTATAGAGAGAAAACAATATGCTACGCTTTATTTATTATTTCATTTTCTTCATTTTGTAAAATCATCAAAATATTATATATGAGTAGTTGAACTAACAGACCTAAATGAGGAAAATGACGAGAAGGTAGGGACCCTTGTGCAAATAATTCAAAACCTAAGGGGGTAAATGTAAGAAATAGAGTTTTAAAGGGTTAGATTGTAAACTAGGTCAAGATATACTTTGATTTGGCCCAAATTTTGGTACCAACCTAATTTGGACCCAAGAAATCTAATGGTGAAGTTGGATTTAAGTTTTAACAAAGTTTGACAAGGAAATTTGAATAGAAGCCTAAGCTAGGGCAAAATTCCGTTTGAGACTTTGTTTTAAGTCAAAATGGATTTAAACGGACAAATCATGGGTACAAAACCTCTTAGAATATTTTTCTATGAATTTTAGGAGGTTTAGATAAATTTATCTTGACCAGAACCTCTTTATTTTAAGCGGATTTGAAATTAGGATTTTGTGTGCTGTTTTGGTTCTTCAAATGCATGAAACCTCGTGTCTGTCAGTGTTGACCCATATTTTGAACTTTTAAGCTCATTTGACCTTCATTTAATCCCCGACAAATCCCGTGGTTAATCTGTGTTTTTGATTATTTCCCATTCTCTTCTCAAATCAGAATATATGGAATTACGACCCTTAGATGATTATGTAGGAGCTTTTATCAATCACACGTGACTAAAAGTGGCTAGTTAGGGCCTATGATGGTGTTCCCATCAACTTCCCCTTCGTACTCCATCCTAACAAATTCATATATGATGGAAAGTCATTGATTGTCCACAGTAATGCTACGTGAAAATGGAAGAATTGTTTATTCTGTGCATCATATGTTTGAACACCACTGTACCACAAGACTTTCAGTTCATCAATCAATGGTTGGAGATAAACATCTATCGCATTTCCTGGTTTCCTGGGTCTTGGGATAAGGAGAGTCAACATCATGAATATGGATTGCATGCATAACCATAGGGGTAAGTTGTTAGCTAACATGACCACCGGCCATATGGAATATGATGGAGACATGTTCTTGAATGGGTTGAATCCATCGCTTCCAAGCCCTAAGCTCACATTTCATGCCTCCTCTATGAATAATGCGTGATTCTCGTTAAATCTATTCTACTCATCAGAATCTATCGGATGACAGATGCATCCATTTTTCGATTTATTCTCCTGATTCCAAATCATTAGTTTTGCTATTTTACTGGAAATGAATAGGCGTTGTAACCTAGGGATCAATGGAAAATAACGGAGAACCTTCTCTGGTTGTTTCTTCCTGGCTATGTTTGTTAACTTACCCACCTTATACCTCTTGTTAACACATTTAGAACAGTTAGCCAACCTTGAGTACTCATTTCTATACATGACAGTCATTACAACATACATCAATCTTCTCGCATTTCAGTCCAACCCCACATATTTGCTTATTTGCATCATACCATGATTTAGGGTACTTAGCAGGATTATTCAGCAGCTCCCTAATGAATTCAAGAACCTTAGACATTAATTTCGCTATAGCTCTATTCATCACTTTCATCTGAAACAATTTGAGAAGAAATGACAACTTCGATATTGACATTATAATAGGATCCTCTGCTGCCTTGACTGCATCTTTAAACCCATTACAATCTCGTAATGTCTGATCGTCATCTACATAAATTGGGTCTGCTGTTCTCATGTCATGTAACATTTCAACCAATTCATCTCTTTGATTATCATCACTTTCTTCAAAAGCTTCAATTCTCTCATTTCTGACTTCTCTTATGATTTGCTCACCATGAGCTGTCCAATTTATGTAATACCGCCACCAACCGTTACATATCACATACTTGAAAACTATGTCTCAGTCATGGAAAAACCCATTCAAATAGTGTCTACATGGGCATAAAATCAACGGAAGGAATTCTCCTTGTCTAAATGTCTTCTTATTGTCATTAAATGCTCACTCCAGAAACGAAATCACTCTACTCTTGTATTTGTGGTAATTTGAATTCCTCATACTAATCCATGACATATTCATGATAATTAACCTAAATGTTAATGACAACTACTCATAAGTTAGACTCGAATAAGAAAAAAATGAGTATTTTAAGAATATTTTCACTTGATAACCCATCCTTGAAGATTTGATCACAACGTTACTTCTTACATGTAGTTAGTGTTTGGAGAAATTTCAACAACATTTCCCTGCACTTCTCTAGTACATCCCCAATGACTAACCTTAACTACATCCCTAATAGCCCCCACTAAAGGGCGCTTCGGGAATGGAGCTAAGATTAGTTGGTATATAGGAGAAGAGTAAGAAAATACGACCAAAATTTTTCCAAACACCAGCTACATGCAAGAAGTAACTTTAAGTTGTGATCAAATCTTCAAGGAGCCCCCTTAGTTTAGAATTTCTCAGAACTAAGGACGACAATAATTATAGCATGTTATAAAGACAACGTATCGTGTATGTAAGTAAGGTATACACACACTCTGCATTGTCCGTATAACATGATCATAAGTCTCGACGGGTTAGTATTTTGACACAATTATATCTTTCTCACAACCTGTTATCTAAGGCTTAGAATTCATATTATTTTTCATGAAGTGCTTCTAAATTTGTACAAGTGTGTGTACTTATAAAGTTCTAATAAAAATTTCATAATAAAAATTTGGCAAAAATCCAACTCAAAAGGGTGTTTTGGTTATCTTCTTTGCAAAGGAACTTTTCTCTTCCCTTATGGCAATTCTTGAACATCCGTCACTATAAAGCATAAGGACATCAAGTTTTCCTACAACAAGATACTGATATATGATAACTAAATGAAAATAGGACATATAAGATAGTTGAATGAAACTAGGAAGACATAGAAGAATAGTCAGTCATTTGCCTTTTAGATTTGCTTGAAAAGGTACTTTCAAACTAAAATAGCTATCTTAAATATCCTATTGATATTTATCAATGTGGCCCACTTTCTTGAGTGATATCCTCTTCTTTAAAGCTTATTATTCCCCAATTATAAGTTAATATCAATTCATATACCTTGCAGAACCTGAGCTTACCAAGCTTTTCCAATTTGGTGGTTGATAGTCTCTCTTGTTATACTTCATTAATATACCTTTAATACATCCCAAATGCACCTCATGGACCTACCAGGTCCCTCAACCAACCTAGGTCTACAAGCTATTGCTTTAAGTCTAAGGTTAGTGACCTCATGGTCCATCTCACTAAGCAACTCTCTAGCCCAATCTCACATCACATCCTATCATGTTGAGGAAGCTTCTAGGAAGAAGCTCACCAAGACTAGCTAGCCTTGTGGAATCTGACTCTCTAGCTCATCAAGAACACTTGCCATGCAACATGTGATTGCACAGGTGCTTTACAGCATCATATCTGCTGCATTAACCTTTCACATGTGGAATTAGACCTTGAACATTCACTTCGTAACCCTACACCCAAGGCCATAAATCCTGAGCCCTAAACTCTAAGCCATAGAATAACCCATCGCATAACCCATGACCCTAAACGCAAAAAACCTGTAACATAAAAACCTAAACCTTATAAGCATTAAACCCTAAACCCAAAAAACACTTAAACCTAAACTCTAAGAACATTAAACCCTTAACTAACCATATAACCTAAACCCTTAACACTAACACTAAACCCTATAACCTAACACTAAATCCTAAACCCTATAACTTAAATCCATAACTCAAAACCTACATGCCTAGCATTGAACAATAATTGAACTAAATATTCATGTTAATTTAAACATTGAACCAAACATTAAACATTTTAAACTAAATTTAACTAAACATTGAAGTATATAGTTTTATTGCATTCATAATTAAATTTCTAACCTATGTAGTGCATAAAAAAAAATTAAATTAACCTAAAATTAAATTTCTAAACCTAAGGGGGAATTGGGGTGGTGGTGGTGGTGCCTGAGGTGGTAGTGGTGGTGGCAGGAGTTGGTGGTCGTGGCCTGAGGTGGTGGTGGTAGCGGTGGCAACAGGAGGTCGTTGGCAGCAAGAGGTGTTGGTGTTGGTGGAGGTCTGTCAAGCTAGGGAAGGAAAGGGGAAAGGTGAAGCACCTCTATTTTGATGCACCAAAATTATGTTTATTGCTAAGACTGACATTTCAGGACTATATTGAATTGAAACCTCTATTCAAGACACAAGTTCAGATAGTTGCTAATGTGTATCTTTTTCATTTATTTGAGTCTAGGACTTTATTGTAAGGAACCTCAAATAAAACTCAAAAACGATTTTTTTCGCGTATCTTTTCAAAACCAAAATTTAGAGTTATTGATGGACCAAACTTATTAATTGATCGACCAAAACACTTTGATCGACTAACCTACTTATTGACCGATCAAATCAGTCTATTTTAGGAAGTTGAGAAAAATCCTCTTGATTGACCAACCAAGCTAATTGATTGACCAACATTCATAATTGATAGACCAAAGTACTTTTTGATAGACTAATTAACCTTAATTGATCAATCAATTTTGTTTCCTATTCAAGCAAAGCTTTTTGTATAAATAGAGGTCATACTCAACCCTTTTATCAACGACTTTCAAAGAGAAAAACCACCTCTCATAGTTAAACTTCTCATGCTTATTTCCAAAGGTCATTGCGCCTTGTTCTTCACATTCTTCGAAAAGCACGACACCTCGAACCTCAATGAAAAATCGGTTTGATTATTTATTAAGGTTTCATAAAAGTTATTCTTGTTTTATTATATTGTTGTTTTGATTTACGGATCCCAAGCCTGTTTGGAAGATCCGTGGTTGTTGTTTTTGCTTCTCTTCAAGATAAAAAAGAAGGGTTTGTAAGAGGTTGTGCCACCCTTGTTTAAGTGGTGCGAATAGTGGATTGACTAGCTTGTACTAATCGGAAAAATCCTAAGTTGGGAGGCTTAGGTAGTGATTTTTGCCCAGATTAGGTTTTGTTATGACCTAATTCTCGAATCCCTACGAGACACGAGAATCAGACCGACTCGACTGATCCCAAGACCCAGTCGTCCAACGAAAAAGTAACCAAAAGAGCAGTAAAATAAACCACATTCACCATGTATATAACTAGCAGTAACAAAATACAGCAGTAAAGATAAGAACTACTACAGTATACACCACCATAGCAGTAAAGAAATAAACATGTACATAAACATGAAGCTTACAATAAAAGAGTACGGGATAACAGAAACTACTCACTGCAACAGAAGGAAAAGTACAATGGGTACTACACAAGTAACACTACTGGGTTCTATTAGGCCCAGCACCCTCTGTAGCCGCCGACTCTGGCTGCTCAACACCTGGTCCTGAAAAGGTAACAAAGGTAACACGTCAGCGAAATGCTGAGTAGAGTGGCAACCAAAAGCTAAGAAAACAGTAAGGTGGACAGTAACTGTTATATTTTTAATCTCTTTCTTTTTTTTTCCACTTATTCATTATTAAATTATTTCTCAGATCTTTCTCTTGATCTTGAATGTTCCTCGTGGGTACGATCTTGATTGCAGTCTTTTCCGAAAAGTAGAAATAACATGTGGTGCTCTCCTGGCCGGAAGAGTCCCCCGTGGTGGTCCTACCCTCACTCAACCACCCCAAGGTCACTGACAGACATAACAGTAACTACGACACGCACGATAAACGCACGGGTAGCTACCCCGCACTGGCACGCTGTCAGTTGTTTCTGTTAACGGGTGCGCCCAAAGCAAATCACGGAACCAGTATAGGGCAGAGCCCTCTCAGTAACAGGGGTCCAGCCCCTCCACAGTAACCAAACAGGGGTCTTGCCCCTCTACAGTCCGCGCACCTCGCCTGACTACCCTGGTTTGCCCAACGGGCCTAACAAATCGGTGTAGGAGGGCTAGCAGAACACCGGGGCCCGTGGGGTGGCTAGCTCCCTCCCTACACTAGTAGCTCTCCCCGGTACGGTGTACGCGAGGGCCAAGAGTCGGTACAAAGTGACCAGACCTAAACCCGGGTCCCTAGGGCGGCTGGTTCTCCTCTGCACTAAGGGGTAACAGGTGCTTTCCTTGGTACTACGTACCGAAGAGACAACAAACTTTCCCATTCACTCTTCCAGTTCCATCCCATTTATTTCCAGGAGTTCTACTCCTAATTCCCCGTAGGGTTCATGCTCATGTTTCTCAGGCCAAGCCATACTAGGTTTCATTATTTCAGGTTTATTCGCATATAGTATGTGTTCCGACATTCAACTTCTTTTTCTTTCCAATTTGTATACAAGCGGCTCGTATTTAATTCCAACCAACAGAAATTACATGCAACAGTTACTAGTAACAGTACTCTATATTTCACAAGCAGCTGTTATCCAATTACAGGCAATTATCATTATTTTGTCCACTTATCCGAGACTGCAATTCAGGCATTCAAGACATTTGTTTCCATGTTTTATGTTCCTAGGATTCATGCCACACCCTAGGATCTATCATTCAATCTAGTTTTCAGGTTTTAAGATTCATGCCATGCCATAGGATCTATCATTCGATCTAGTTTTCAGGTCCTAGGATTCCTGCCATACTCTAGGATCTATCATTTAATTCAGATATGCATTAATATTTGTAATTAACTAAGGAAATCCACTCTACTCGCAAAATCGGGAGTAATGGGGGTGTGACCGGCAAGCCCGCGTGCCTCCGCAACCCCCAGAGCTGCAACGGAACGGGGTCCTAATGCAAGGATCAAATACAAGGAGCTACTCAGAACAGCATACAATTACTGCAAACAGGTAGAGGAACTAAATCTGAGAAGAACAAGACTTAAAACGTGGAAAACAAACTCCAAACGGACCCTAAACGGGTCAAAAACGACAAGTATGCCCAAAATCAGACGTCTGGAACTTCTTCTAGACGTCTTAAATGATCGCTCAGGTCATACCTTGATCTGCGCGGTCCTTCAGACGTCCAGAAGCCCGCTGAATCGTCTGGACTTAGTTTCCAGACGTCTGGAGACCCTCTCCTTCGTCTGGTGCTGTGCCCAGACGTCTGATCCGTGTGGGATGGCGTGCCCTTGCACCTTCCCGAATAAGTCCTGCACACACACGCGCCCGTTCTCAACACGAAAGGATGCAGAAGACTTCGGCGGAACGGAGGCATGGCCGTACACGTGAAAGAAGAAGGTAAAAAATAACGTACCTTTCAAACGTCTGGACCTTCCTCCAGACGTCTCCTGCGTCGTCTGGACATAAGTCTAGACATCTGATTCTGGAAAATTTTCCTAGAATCAGGACCTCCTCGCCCTCCGCTCGCAGCGCACGGCCGTGCCACGCCGCACCCGCCTGCTGCCTGAGCTGCAGCAACTCTTCCTCAGCACCACGCGCCTGCTGCGCAACCGCCGGCCGGCCTTGGCTGCTCCGGCGAGCTCGCAACCTCGCGATCGAGCTCCCTCTTCCTCTCGCAACAGCCCCTCCTCCCCACACACTCGCAGCAGTCGCTATTGCCGCTCTCGGTCGCTCGCTCTCTCGCTGACAGGGAGAAGAAGAAGGTGGTGGAGTGAGGGTGAGGGAGAGAGAGAGAGGTGTATTTGAAGGCAGTCGCGGGGAGAGAGAAAGAGGAAAAGGCTGTGTCTGCAGGGAGGGAGAAAAGAGAAGGAGGAAGGCGGTAGGTTCAATCTGCGCACGCATGCGCGCAGCGAACCCGTACGCCGAAAAAATTTAATTCCAGACATCTGGGAAGGCTTCCAGACGTCTGACCAGATGTCTAGACCACTTCCCAGATGTCTTAAACGATGCTTGATGCCCCGGGTTATAACAGGTTTCCACTATAAATCAGGTGTACTTTGTGCATGAATCTCTGTCGTTTTATTTTTTAATCTGATTTATATTTTCAAAGCAGTACTATTCACCCCTCCCCTCTAGTATTTAGTTGCGATCCACAGGATATTCTCCAACCCTCAAGAGGGGCCGATCGGTTGGTGGTGGTGAGGTGTTGGTGGTCGGTCGGTTGTGGTGGTGGCAGAGGGAGGAGGGGCAGCTGGTGGTGGTGGTAGCGAGTGGAGAGGTGGGCGGTTGTGGTGGTGGTGGTCACAACCGCATTTTGCGAGGGAGGGAGTGATCGTTCAATTCTCAACACAGTTAATTAAGGTTATTAGTCTTAATTAATCGCATAAGAATGGAATTATGTTAATTTGAATTGTTAGAATATTGTTGTTAATTGTAGTATAGAGTTAAGCTAACCTAACATTTTAAGTTTTATTACTTTTTCACTGGTTGAGTCCAGGTTGTTCACTGGGAGGAATAATTGTAATTTACTTCACCATTTTCTTATTCTAAGTATAATATTACTAATTACTTAATTAATTAAATCAGTAATTACATTATATGTTAAGCACTTGAATAATTGCACACAAATTTCAACAATTAAAACTTACAACTATTCCATTAATAAAAGAATGATCTACAATGAATGATAAAAGTAGAGGAATGATTATTACAAATGTTATAAAATGTAAGACATAAAACAAATTACAATGAATACAAAATACATTTTATTCCAAAATAAAGCTCAAGCACTTTTTCTTTCTTTCAGCCTTCAGCTTGTGATTATTAGACGTCTCTTTATAAAGTTAGATGACTTAAAAATAGAAATTAGAGGAGACATTTGTTGCTTGAATTGGAAGAAATTGAAGAAGAGAGGAGACATTTGTTGCTTGAATTAGACTTCTAATTCAAGCAACAAATGTCTCCTCTCTTCTTCAATTTCTTCCTTTACTTATCTCACTCTCTCTCATCTTGATTCTCATTTAATTGCTTATGTTCTTTTTCCTCCTCTTTCTTCTCTTAACTCAGACTCTTTTCCTCTCTCACCTCTCTCTTTCGTTTCCTCAACTCTTCTCTCTTTACTCTTTGTTATCACTGTGCACAAGTGCCCACACTTAGCCATTTTTTTAGAATTTCAACCCGTGTTTAACATTAAATAAAAATTTGTTTAATGGGTAGCCTAAGTTCTTTCGGGGATACGTAGCACCTAGAATGGGTGGGACTAGACCCTACTCGAGGCCCAAGCCTAATTTTTATTAGGTAGATTTAATCATTTCAAGTATTGCACAGTACTAGGCCCAGCAGGCCTACACGCTTACACCCACCCGAACCCATGCACACACAGGTGTGCGCACACACGCCTACACACGCACATGCACAAATGACCAAATAAGCTTTCCATGCACCCTGCGCTGATGTCCAGTGGGGCTACGTCACTTTTTGGTTTTATACCCACGTGACCACTCACTCCTTTCCGAGGTGGGACTATCTCCCATAGATCCTTCTTCATGCAGCGTGTTCTGGCCAGATCTTTAAGCATTGATTCCAAGTAGCTCAAAACTCCAAATTGAGCATATAATAGCTCGATGGAAAGCTATAAAGATCCTCTATTCAATTTTATATCCAATTTGGTGCTTAGATTAACTATGATCCGAGGATTCCCAAGGAGAACATGGCACCGTTGCCATGGCCTGAGTAAACTGCAGGCAAAGAATTTCAGGTCAATTGACCTGCAGAGGGGAAATATCTCTCAATTGAGAGATCTGGAATGCTGCAAATTGCATTCCGCAGAGAGGTGGAGGTAAAGGAAGGCTTCAGGAGCTGCAAAAGCTTCAAGCTTGAATCAGCTCAACAAATACATTAGGTCATCAGGAAATGATTTAGATTGATTCAATGAATCAGAAAGGACTGATCTGGGCAAAGATTGGCTTCAAATCTCAACAAAAGTCCCAAGAACAGCTTTGGGCACCATTTTGAACCCAAATAGCTCAGAGATGGATATCAACAACAACCAATGATTAAACTTGCTTGAATTGATTTCAATTGACTCACAATCATCTCCATAACTCAACTCATTGAATCCGAGTTTCAATCATTTAAACCTCAAATTGTACTCAAATTTGACCTAGAAAGCTCAAAAGTTGACTCTCATAATTGAAGAATCTTTGATCAACTAAACCATTCAAATGAACTAAATTCAACATCGGCAATTGATTTTACACCCTAAAATTAAGTTTTAATTCCTATCTACGTGCCTCTAAGCTCATTGCTGGAGTATAAATCAATGTTTGTTCATCAGGACAAACACAAGTTTGTTAAGATTAACAAACACTCATAATAGATTTTTGAACATCCTCTCAAGCTTTTGAACCAATTTAATTGCTTTAATCCTCAATAAACCGAATCTCTCCAACTTCGCTAGAGTTGGAGAAGACGAAGATCAGACTAGAGAATTCTATATCAAAACACAGTTCTAATTAATTGATTTAGCTCCTTTCATCAATAGAAAGCTATTTGGAGCTTCTTAGAGAGTTCTAGAGGTTGAGGCTCAAGTTTGGTTCGCCAGAGCTCCCCGGAGCTCTGGTGATAGTTGTTTGAGTACACCAGAGACCAAGTCTCGATGATTCACACTGAAAATTATTTCTAAAGACTCCTGAGGTCACAAGAAACCTCAAGATCACATCGATTGATCCAATTAATTATCAAATATGTGGATTTATCAAAGAATCAGAAAGAATGCTTCTTGAGTTCGCCTGAACTCAAGAGCCACCCTCTCACTGAATTGAGTGAGGGGAAATTCTTACGGCAATGAGACGATGGTGTGTGTGTGAGGAATTAGGTGAAGACACTCCTTTTAAGTCGCCATGGACAGCAAGCTCAGAAGGTTGGGTGAGTTGGCTGTTTAGTGTGTGATGAGTGGTTTGTCTAATTAAAAGTGGGAACGGGGCCCTTAAGTAATGACTAAGTAATGTAAGGCCCCAATTGAGTGTGGAATAGGTCGGAGACCTTTGCCATAGACAGCGGAGGTACTCCAGTGGAGGTGAGGTGGAATTACATGTGTAGGTGATCAAAACATGAAATCGATGAATTAGAAGTGATTATGAAGTAGTGAAGAAGGTGATCCATGTGTCAAAAAGACAAAAGGAAGCTTCAGTCAAGCTCAAGGAGCTTGCCGGAGTCAGAGAAGACGGATTCAAATCATCACGTAAACTGAGCTAAATTAACTATCTAGATAATCTAAGCAAATCTACACTAATCTAAGATCCTAATTCTCCTATTACCTAGACGAAGGAGGTCAAAAGACTCTGTCGAAGGTTTGTGACGAAGGAAGAAATCAGAGGGATTAGGAAGAGCTCCAGCGACGAGGAATATAGCGTGTAGGAAGAAGTGCTGGGGTCGTGGCCTCGTCCAGAGATGCGGCGGAGGACGGAGGAAGGTGTAGATCCTTGGAGAACAATGGAAGGAAGAGGGAGAAGTCACCGGAGGTAAAGGACGAATAGCCTATTGAACGATCGCAGTGGGGGAAGTAGGAAGGGGATCGCTCCCCAAGATCGGAGTGATGTAGGGGTATTTATAGGTGGCGACGAGGGATAGGGGGTTGTATTTAGATGGGAATGGGTTGAAGTGCATCCTAATTCACCGACTTCGTCTTCGATGCCAATGATCTTAATCACCTAGTCTAATTAAGATTATGATATAATCTGGATCATCAAATGTGAAGGTGGAGGTGAGTGGAGGCTCGGTAGCAATGGCGGTGGTGTTCTGACGTAGGATTGATGGTGATCGGAGGGTATGGAGATTGGATAACCTCAGCCGTCCAAAATGAAGAGGAGGAACTAGAAGATTGATGTGTTCGCAGGGTCATAATTGCAATAAAAAGTGAAGGACCTAAATAATATAAAATGACTCAATTGAAATGGAAATTAAGGACTTAAACGTAAATAGTGAGTTTTAAGGCTTATTTTAATTTATTTCTTTTTCAACTTTTTATATGTTATTATAAATTAAGTAAATATTATATTTATGCCTTGAAATTATATTTTTACCCTTTTTAGCTATACTTATTTAAGTGATTAATTTAAATAGGTTAATTACATACTTAGGTCATAGTATTAAATAAGTTAGTTTAACTATTAAATAACTAGCTAAATGGTTATTAATTGAGTTCAAATTATTAATTAAACTATTATTAAGATTAAGTAATATTTAATTTAGTATTTTTAACTTATTTTGTAGGTCCTTGGTAATTTAACCCCTTATAACATAATTAATCCTGTAATTAATGTATTCTTAGCTAATTAACTAGGAAAACTAGTTAATTATTGATAATTAGGAGCCATGATTAGTCTCTCATCAAGGAGGATGAGCAAGAGGTGGTGGTACTCATCGTCGAGGACGAGATGGGGAGAGGGGAGGAGTACAGCGAGGAGGTCGACCTCGCGACCTTCGTCCTCCACACCAGCGAGGGGAGGCGAGTGGATGTGGACGATGAGAGGAGGTACTACTTGAGGAGGAGGTGAACGTCGATTGGGGCCGCACATCAAAGCCAGCCCGCACGACGAGAGGAGGACCGCACAGTGAGGGAGGAGCTCAGGCTTTGTCGCAGAGGAGTGGAGGGGGAAGGCCTGGAGGAGAGGGAGATTTTAGAGGAAGGGGGAGGGAGTCAAGGTTGCACAGGGATTTAGGTCGACTTTTCTCAATTGTTTAAAAAAAAAAATGGTCGACAATTGAGTTTGAAAAGAACTTTTTAAGTTGACAATTTTCGAAAAGACTATCATCGATCGTTATTCTCGACCGTTATCAACGGTCGAAAATGGTCTCAACCCTGTCGTTATTAAACTATACTTTTCTCGACCATTTTAGATTGAACAGTCAACGATTGTATTTGAAAATATAACATTTCACATCGACAATTTACGAGGAGAATATCCTCGACCGTTTATATAATAACAGTCGAGTATATTGCTATTCTCGACCATTATAAACAATCGAGAATGGTCTCAACCACTCCACCCCCTAGGTAGGTGCCAAAGTTAATGACAGGACTTTTGACAACCGTTACGTCTTATAATGGTTGAGAATATTATTATTGTCGACTGTTATATAACGGTCGAAAAGTCACCGTCGAGAACAGTGCATTTTCTACTAGTGCCTGCACATTTAGGGTTGTGAGGGTCATGTTAAGAACATGAATTTGAACAGAATAAAATCCCACACTACTAAGTGCTGCTTCATTAAATATCCAAATGATAGCAAGAGCTATTACTTCTATGACCCTAAGACCCAAAAGGAGTTCGTGTTTAGGAACACTATATTCCTAGAGGATGAATTCCTTAAAGGTCAAGATAAAAATGAAGTGAGAGAACTTATTGAATTTGATGTGACCAATGAAGTCCTCAACCTAAAAGAAATAGATCAACCGGAATCAAGTGATGCTCCCATTCCACTTAAAAGGAGTTCTAGAGCGGTTCATCCACCTAAATGATATGGATTCCACGTGTTAGAAGAGTCTAAGATTGATCCTACCACGTATGATGAGACAACGAAGGATCATGATGTGGACATGTGGAGGCTAGCAATGCAATTTAAGATAGACTCCATGCACAAGAATGCTGTGTAGACCCTCGTAGATCCTCCCAATGAGAGAAAAATCATTGGGTGCAGATGGATCTACAAGAGAAACAAGGCTCCATATGGAAAAGGTAGAGACTTCCAAAGCACAGCTTGTGGCCAAAGGCTACACCAAAAAGGAAGGGGTTGACTATAAGGAAACTTTGCCTCCCATTGCTATGCTTAAATTCATTCAAATATTGCTAGCCATAGCTGCGCACCATGACTATGACATCTGAAAAGATCGATGTCAAAACAGGTTTCCGAGTAGATGGGGGGGAAAGAAAGGTGTGCAAGCTAAAGAAATCCATTTATGAATTTAAGCAGGCTTCTCATAGCTAGAACATCTGGTTTGATGAAACCATAATGAGTTATAAATTCCATCAAAATGCGAATGAACCTTGTGTCTACAAGAAGGCCAATGGGAGTGTTATCACCTTTCTAGTGCTATATGTGAACATCATTCTACTCATTGGGAATGTTGTAGGAACGTTATCTAATGTTAAGCTCTGGTTATCCAAGAACTTTAAGATGAAAGATCTCAGAAATGCCTCTTATGTCTTAGGTTTGACAATGTTCAGAAACATAAGAAAGAGGATATTGGGATTGTCACAGCAGGGATACATAACCAAGGTCTTGGAGAGATTCCATATGGACAACTCCAAGAAAGACTTTCTCTCTATAAGACATGGTGTTCACCTATCAATGGTAATGTCTCCGTAACTAGTTGAGGAGGAGAAGGATAGGTGTAGTTGTCCATATGCCTTCGCAGTGGCCAGCCTGATGTATGCTATGCGTTGTACACAACCAAACATCTGTCACGTATTAGGAGTAGTAAGTCATTAATTCAACCCAGGATAAGAGCACTAGATTGCTATCAAGAACACACACAATACCTGAGAAGGACTAAAGAATACTGCTTAGTCTTTAGAGATGGGGATCTCCAGGTGTTAGGATACATCGATTTTGACTTCCAATCAGATATTGAAGATGGAAAATCTACTTTAGGGTTCATTTTCCTGTTGAACGATGGTTCTGTGACCTAGAGAAGCAAGAAGTAGGATACCACAGCTAATTGAAGTTGAATACATTGTTGCATCAGATGTTGTGAAAGAGGTAGTATGAATATGCAAGTTCATTGAGGAACTTCGCGTCATTCCCTCAATAGATTCGCTAATCCCATTGTTGTGTGACAATACAGGTGCCTTTGCACAGGCGAGTGAGCCTCACTCTCACTAGAAGAGCAAGCATATTGAGAGAAAGTATCACATCATCTGGAAAATAGTATAGTGTGGAGATATGATCATCACAAAAGAGGCCTCTACAGATAACATTGCTAATCTGTTGACCAAGGCCCTGACTAGAGACTCATTTGATCGACATGTTAACAGTATAGGACTGAAAGAGGTTCTGGAATGGTCCCAAGGCAAGTGAGAGTTTGTTTGATTTTATATGCCTTAAGTGAGTCATTCAGGTTTTATAATAAGATTACATTTTCATTTGAATAAAGAATTCTATTATTTTCCAGTAAATGATTTAGGTCTCTTAGTGCGATTGGGATTTCATACTTAGTTAAATCGAATAAACCTGATGTGTGTTGATTTGGAGATTTAAATAGTTTAGAGGATCTAATAGTACATCAAGAAATCATTTGTCTCAATCATATGCTTTCAGTCTGAGTTGGGATGACAACATTATTTAAAGATCATCGCCATATTGATGTTCTTAAATGGAGATTCAAGGACTGTCACATGAGTCAAGTTAAGGAGTTAATCTAACGAAATAGGAGATAGCGAAAGTCCTTCTTTGATGCTGTCATGGAGAAGGCACATCATTAGACTTGAGACAGATACATGTCTCTGTTCATGAACACATGTATTTGGCAAACCAATAATTGATGCACCCACCTTGGTGCTAACACTATAAACCTAGTGTATGTGGGAAGTGACAAGCTATGGACGCATGTGTTTAAGAATGTCGTTGTAGTTCACGTTTGGTGTGTCGATTTTAAATAAAGAAACGGACGTGAGTCCGAGTGTCAAATACAGGGAGGTGTGAAAATCGAGTTTTTCTGTCACTTAGTGTCACGGAAATGGCAAGTTTTTCTTGCGAGAAAACACAGGAGAAAAGCGAGTAGGGGGGGGGAGAGAGAGAGTAGGGTTAGAGTCCTTTTGTTCATGGCATGCAACTTAAACATCAAAAGAGAGCGAATAACTAGATAAGAAACATTATCATTTAACATGCACTTGAGTTTTACAAATACAACAATAACTAAATGCTTAAGCACAAGTAAAGTAAAGCTAAGATAGAGAGAGAGAGAAGATGGCGAGGCGGCCACGGTGGTGGAGGAGGGCTCCGTCGGTGGCCCGTCGGCTCCGGTGATTACAAAAGAGTGCTAAAGGCGGCTAGGAGTGGGGTGGAACACTTGCAAGTGAATTTCATGCTTTACATGGGTAGTTGGAAGGGGTTTATATAGGAAGAAGGGGTTTCTAATTTAAGTATGGGCTTTAGCGACGTCCGGAACGTCGCTAAACCCATGCCAAAACAGTCAGTGTAGCCCCCTTCCCATCGGTCAGCCGTGCGTGCCGTTCTTCTTCTCCTTTGCGATCCATGTGCGACTGCTGAGGATTGTCCGATTGAAGATCGGACGATCGAGATAGCGTGCGGAGTATGCCTTCAGATCGCGCCCTGTTGTGGACCGTCCAATCGAAGACCAAACGGTCGAGATCGCGCCTTCATATCACGCCTCACAAGCGGCACCTGCATGGCTGCATATGCGGGCGCCACGTAGCCTCTATCTGGCCGTTCGCTCACGCATTAACGACCAAATTTCATCTGCGTGCGCCTTTGCTTCAGATTTACTGCACTGTGCGTTTTGACCCGCGTCAAGTGCGCAGGTGAGAGCGTCGACCGCTGCGTTGTTGCTCGTGCATGGCGCGAAGAGGAGTCGGGTGCGCGGCGTGTCAACTATTGGATAGTAATCCAACGGTCGAGATCTAATGTTGGAGCGGCGAAGGCATGCGAGCGCTGCGGATGTGTGGGTACATCGAATGCGCTTTCAGCCGTTCGATCGGAGGATCGAACGTCTTATAGTGATGCGCGGTGAGGAGCAGCGAGGGGCGCGTCGGATGACGCCACGTGGCGGCTATGTGGCCGTTGATCTGAACTTCTTGGTTCAATTGCGGGAGCTCCGGATGTCGGATTTGGTCAATTTTGAGTCTGTTGGACTCCGTTCGTCGCTCTGAATTCATCTGTGCAGTCCGATTGCTCTTCTGAGGTCTATTTTGACATGAACTTATACGAATGACCATTAATACTATTTAATAAGCAATCTCAATGTGCGATGCCTATCATGCACCATGCCCATTTATGATGTGTTATTTGTACATGTTACCCTTAAGATAAACCCCGATTGGCAGAATTATCACCCGAAAATGTAACGTTATCATACCCCATGCTTACTCCTTGCTAGTCCCTAGCAAGGTTCTTCCTAGTCATTATTCTCAATCAGAATTCAGGCAATGGTTACTTAGACATTTTGTCACTTGTCAACAGGAGGAAATATACTAAGATCCTAATCTACAGAGACTAAATAGCACCCAGGTGTCTGCCAAAATACAAATCGCCCGAATCCTCGCTTTAAGGCATATATATATATATATATATATATATATATATATATATATATATATATATATATATATATATATATATATATTTTATTTTTTTTTCTTTTTCATCCATTTCTTATTTCTTTTGGATTTTGGAGTTGAGAGTGTGTTGGTAACTTTTTACGGCTACCAAACCCACCCATAACTTGAAAAAGACTCTAAGTGCTAAGCATCTTGGTGTGTAGATCGTAATAGACTCACTCAACGGTAATTCAGACTTCGGGACTCTACGCCCCTAGGTGACTGGAAAAGGAAGTGTTTGCCTGAAGGTGTATCTATCCGATCGGTAGCTTTCTCCCTACTTTTATTTTATTTGGGGTCAACACAAGAGTGTTTCTAGTGTATATCTCCCCGGATTGCTCTACTTCTCCGCTTCTTCCTTAAGTGTTTTGGATCTTTTTGTGCATTTAGTGAGCTAGGCTTTGGACAACCGACTAATGGGTTGTTACCCACGACCACTTGCCAGCCATTCTCATGCGGTGAAGTGTGGCTTATTTTGTTCTCTTTTTTTTTGTTTAGTAGGTGGCTTCTCTGATCTCAGATTTACCTAGAGGCAATAAGAGGAAAGTGGTCCTGTGGTTGGGCTCTGGACAACCAGCCAATGGGCTGTTACCCACGACAACTTGCCAGCTATACCACCCTAGAAGTTTCATTAGCTACCCAATTTCTACCAGAATCTCCGAGGAGTGAGTCAGTGCAAAAATGTGTGCAGATGCTTAGACTAAAAGTCCCTCCGAGTCAGAGGTGAGTTGATAAGTCGTATACTTATCACCTTATTTTATTGGTGAATTAAAATAAATTAAGGTTGCAAAGATTCGAAGCTAAATCTATATTTTAACAAACATTAGGGCTGATTCAGCTTGAAGGTCTGAAAAGTCTAAGTGTTCAGGTTCTTTTCGTATTATTTCCCACTGTTGACAAGTTCCTAATGCCTAAGTTTTTCTTCCTAAATTCATCATTTTTTAAAAAATTTAATTTATTTTATTCAGACCGATGAACTCGGAATATGCAAATTACCACCGCCCCTATGCTTAAGTTGGACAATGTCCTCATTGATAATTAAATTGATGCAACAGGGGTTCAGAAAGAAATCACCTGAGCAAAGTAGTATATCTGATCAGTCTGAATCGTCTGGGTTGCCTCCCAGGAAGCATTGAGTTTAACGCCTTCGGTTGGGCAATGCTTCGTGTCAACCCTCAATGAGGGTAACAACCTCCTTTGGGGGAACCTGGGCAAGGAAGTGCTTCAGTCTCTGACCGTTTAACGTGAAAGTGTTCCCAGTGTTCGGGTTTGCGATTTCAACCGCCCAATTGGAATAGGGTTTAACTACGCTATACGGTCCTGTCCACTTGGATCTGAGCTTCCTGGGAAAGAGTTTGAGTTAGGCGTCAAAAAGCCAGACTTACTGATTGGGCTCAAAGGTCTTTCTATGGATGAGTCAATCATGGATGGCTTTCATTTTTTCCTTGTAAAGCAGACTATTCTCAAAGGCGTCCCGACAAATTTCCTCAAGCTCGGAGAGTTGGAGCGTCCTTTGCGTACTGGCTAACTGAGAATCCATGTTGCATTGCTTAACTGCCCAGTAAGCCCAGTGTTCCAATTCGACAGGAAGGTGGCAAGCTTTGCCAAAGACCAAGCAATAAGGCGACATGCCTATCGGAGTCGTGAAAGCGGTCCGATATGCCCATAGAGAATCATCCAGTCGTGTGGACCAGTCCTTCCTGTCAGGTCTCACGGTCTTTTGTAGAATATTTTTTATCTGTCTGTTTGAGACCTCGGTTTGGCCATTAGTTTGCGGATGATACGGGGTGGCAATGTGGTGGGTAACCCCGTATTTTCTGAGTAGGGCACGGAATTGGGTGTGGATAAAATGACTTCCACTATCACTAATCATGGCCTTCGGTATTCCAAACTAAGAAAAGATGTTTTGCTTAACAAAGTCCATGACAACCTTATGATCGCAACGATGGGTGGCGACGGCTTCAATCCATTTGGAGACATAGTCTACAGAGACTAAAATGTACTCAAAGTTGTTGGATGGAGGAAAGGGGCCCATAAAATCAATACCCCAAACGTCGAAGATTTCGATGACTAGAATGGGTTGGCGGGGCATCATGTCTTTCCTGGTCATGGTTCCTAAAGTCTGGCAGCGAGAGCAAGTCTTAACAAAGTTGTGTGCATCCTTAAATAATGAAGGCCAGTAAAATCCAGACTGCAAAACTTTTACAGCCGTTTTCTTCCCTGAAAAGTGACCACCACAAGCTTGGTCATGACAAAAGGATAACACACTTTGAACTTCATCCTCCGGAATACACCTCTTGATGATCTAGTTGGCGCAGAGGCGAAACAGCATGGGATCATCCCAGAAATAGCACTTGGCTTTAGCCAATAACTTATCCCGTTGCTATATGGACCAGCTGTGCGAGGTCTGTCCTAGTACCAAGTAGTTGACGAAGTCAGCATATCAAGGTAGTTTCCTGTCTTGCATAGCCAGGGTTTGCTCATCGGGGAAGGTGTCAGATAAGGGCAAGGAGGGCCCAATGTGGTCCGGGTCGAGTCTGGATAAGTGATCTGCCACAACATTCTTGGACCCGGCTTTGTCACAAATTTCCAGGTCAAATTCCTACAAGAGCAGGATCCATCTGATGAGCCTGGGTTTAGCGTCTTTCTTGGCCAACAAATGCCGGATGGCCGAGTGGTCTGTATGGATGGTCACATGGGATCCTATAAGGTAAGGTCGGAACTTTTCGAGTCCAAAAACTACAGCAAGAAGTTCTTTCTTTGTGACCGTATAATTCCGTTGGGCCTCGTTCAACGTCTTACTCGCGTAGTAGATCACCACGGGCTTCTTGTCTTGTCTCTGTCCCAGGACTGCGCCGATGGCAAAGTCTGATGCATCACACATGATCTCAAAATCCTGGAACCAATCAGGGGGCTGTAACACAGGTGAGGTGGAGACTGATTCCCTAAGAGTGTGGTACGCCTGGATGCAATCAGATGTCATGTTGAATAGGGCATCATTGGCCAGAAGGTCGGTCAAGGGTTTGGAAAGCTTGGAGAAGTCTTTGATGAACCTTCTATAGAAGCCAACATGTCCAAGGAACGAGCGGATTTGCCGAACCGAGCTAGGTAGGGGAAGTTTGGAAATCAAATCAACTTTAGCTCGATCTACCTCAATGCCCCCTATGCGATACGATATGACCGAGGACAATTCCTTCTTGAACCATAAAATGGCTCTTTTCCCAACTTAACACCAAGTTAACCTCGATACATCGCTTCAAGATTTTCTCCAAGTTGCTCAAACAATGGTCGAATGAGTTCCTAAATACTGAGAAATCATCCATAAAGACCTCCAAGTATTCACCCACCATCTCTGAAAAGATGGCTAGCATGCAACACTGAAAGGTAGCAGGTGCGTTGCATAACCCGAATGGCATACGACGCAATGTGAACATGGCATACAGGAAAGTGAATGTGGTCTTCTCTTGATCTCCAGGAGCAATTGCGACTTGGTTGTATCCGGAATATCCATCCAGGAAGCAAAAATATTTCTGCCCTGCTAATTGCTCAAGAATCTGGTCAATGAATGGTAGGGGGAAATGATTGTTCTTAGTTGCTTCATTGAGCTTCCTATAATCAATGCACACCCGCCATGCTGTGATGGTGCGGGTGGGGATGGATTCGCCATGCTCATTGGTGACAACGGTGAGCCCGGCTTTCTTGGGGACCACTTGAGTGGGGCTCACCAAGGGGCTATTAGAGATTGGGTAAATGATATCAGTGTCAAGCCACTTGATGATCTCCTTCTTAACGACCTCCTGCATATTCGAGTTAAATCGTCTCTGCATCTGACGGGAAGGTCGGGCCCCATCTTCCAGGTAAATCTTGTGGGTGTAATGGGTGGGGCTAATTCCTCTCAAGTCCGAAATAGTCCAGCCAATGGCAGCCCTATGTTCTGATAGGGTCGCGGTCAACCTAAGTTCCTGATCCTTGGATAGGTGGGCATTAATAATCACTGAAAAGGTCTGGTTAGGTCCAAGGAAGACGTATTTGAGATTCTCAGGTAGCGACTTCAACTTGGGTGTGGGTGGGACAGCAGTCGACGGAAAGGGGAAAGGCGAGAGTTGATCAACATCAATCTCCTCAAATAGTGGTGGTTGATGGTAATCGGCTCTACAGAGGTCAGCGTGCACAAATGGTGACAGGTCAGAACAGTCGTCACAGGGTTGGGTTTGATGGTCTGAGACAGAACTAAGGGTAAGGCATTCATTGACCAGAGGCTCCATAGGATCGTGTTCCTCAATCCAGTCGTAATCAAAGGACTTGGCCGCCCAGAAGATATCCAACTGCATCTTTCTGTCTCCGAAGGCGATTTCCATTCATCCCATGTCACAATCGATGTTCGCCTGAGCCGTATCTAAGAAAGGTTTGCCTAGGATGATGGGTGTGTTTTGTAGCTGTTCAGGGACTTCCGTGTCGAGCACCAAGAAGTTGACCAGGTAATAGAAATCCTTGACCCGAACAATCACGTCCTCGACAACCTCCTTTGGGGTCTTCACGGATCTATCAGCCAGTTGGATGGTCATAGGTGTAGGCGTCAACTCTCCAAATCCAAATTGATGATACAGGGTTGTCGGGATCAGATTGATTGAAGCACCTAAGTCCAGGAGTGCTCTATCAAATGTCATGTCCCCGATATTGTAGGATATCAAGGGTGCTCCTGGGTCAATTCGTTTGAGCGGAAGGTTGCTAGAGATCACAGAACTGGCTTGCTCTGAGAGCACAACTTTCCTAAGTGCTTCGGGTCGTGGCTTACGCTTTGGTGTACAGGCGTCCTTTAGGAACTTAGCATAAGCCGGGATGTGCTTGATTGCCTTGAGGAGCGGAATATTAATCTAAACTTGCTTAAAGATTTCCAAAAGCTCTTCATTTTCCACAACAACTTTCTTCTTCTTTATCTTTTCCAAGGCCTCGGGATATGGTGTCTGGATGTGAATAGGGTCTGGTTCTAGGTCCTTGGGTCTTTTCTGCTCATCTTCAAAGTCGGGAAATTCAGGGGGTGAAGTCTCGGGAGGAGTTGGTCATTTGGGATCCTGGGTTTTAGTGCCACTTCTCAAGGTTACTGCATTTGCAGAGGCATTGGGACCATGGGTTGATCCTTAAGAAGAAGAGGAAGAAGAAGTGCCAAACCCAGGGGGTGTTTGTGGGGCTGGCTGGACCATGTGGGCCTGCCCGGGATTGCCTTGTAACCCTTGCGAATTGGGGCCTCTGTTAATCATGTTTCGCAGGTTCGGTTGTGGCTGAGAAGGAAGGGATCCCTGTTGTTTACAATCCAACAACTGGATCAACTATCCCTTTACTAAAACCATTTCCTCCTGGTGTTTTTGGTTCATTTCAGCCATCATTTTTATCAAGGTGTTCATTTGGTTTTATGGGGGAGGGGCTGCCCTATTTCGTTTATAGGGGGTCTAATCGGTGGACCTTGCTAATAGGAAGTCGGGTTTGGCTGATGGTTTGGCCTGGGCTGGTTCTAAAATTGAGGCGGTTTCCGGTTCGTCCAAGCAAAGTTTGGATGATTACACCATCCGACGTTGTAGGTGTTGGAGAAGGGGTCAGGTTTGGAATAACCTTGGATAGCCTGAATATCTCAAAGATAGAAGGTGTCGAGGGGGAGGGAAGAGAATAATTAGGGGTTGAGGGAACAAAGGTCCCTCCCTGGAACATGGTCAGGGGTTGTTCCAGGTGCATCTAGCTTAGTGGCTGGACCAGGTCAACGTTGTGAGCTCCCTTTGCTAGGGAGAGGGTCTGTAGCGGGTTCCTGGTTTGGTTCAACAGTTCATTTATTTTCTTATCTAACAATTCCACTCGATCCAATTTATTAGCAATGATATCCATGTCAACCGTTCCAAAATTTGCTTGTACCTCATAGATCCCAACACAGGGTTGACTGGATTGACTAAACTGGGTTATGGAGGCATTGTTGAGCAAATTCTCACTCATAGACTTGAAAAGCTCAAACGTGCTCTCATCGTCTTTATTCAAGAAGTTTCCCCCGCATGAGGCATCGACGAAATTCCAAAGGTTGCTGTCCAGACCGTGGTAGAAGATCTAGGCCAATTGCCACCTCAGTACTTCTTGGTGTGGGCATTTCCTCAATAGTTCATTAAATCTCTCCCACGCCTCATGGAACTATTCCTCGCCCTAGACTGTAAAGGTGGTAATGGCTCTTCTGAGGGCATTGGCCTTTCCTATGGGGAAGAATTTCTTTAGAAATGCATGCCTCAGTTCTTCCTAGGTGGAGATAGGTCTTCCTAAAGTCCTAAGCCAGTGAGATGCTTTGTCTCTCAACGAGAAGGGAAACATCTTGATCAAAATAATGTCTAGGCTAATGTTCCTGGGCTTTACAGTCCGGGCGATTCGGTCAAGGTCCTCTAGGTGTTGGAAGGGGTCCTCATTTGAGCTCCCATGGAAGTGGCTCTGAATCAGGCTCAAGACGTTTGGTTTCAGCTCAAAATCATCTCCCCCTTCGGGGATCCTAAGGTGTGGTTTAATTCGAATCGCAGAAGGATTATTGAAGTCGCGGAGGGGCCTAGGTTGGTCCTGGAATTGTGGTGGATCAAGTGGTTGTTGCCCTTGCGAGTCTTGCAAAGGTGGTGGTGGTTGCCCCTACGGGTTCTGCAACCGGCGTATGGCTTGCATGATGGTGTGGATCTGTTGTTGCTGAAGTCGGTGGTTTGCATTAATCTGGGCCTGGATGATGGCCATCGTATTTGGTGGAGGTTGGTCCTCAACCTCATCTACTCTAGGTTCGACCATGTCTCTAGCAAGATCAAGTCTCCTAGATTCCCATCGCAAAACAAATAGCTTGGGATGAAGTGATCGTCTACCGTGCATACACTAGAGAAGAACGGGGGAGGGATGCGAAGAGAGATAGATGCGAGAAGCGTGTGTGCACAACCAAGAAGACAAGCCTAGTCCTTACAGTGTATTCCTTAGTGGACCTAGAAATCTCCAAAGGAACGATCAAGTTTGTAGGCAGGGACCGCCCTTCCCAAAGCTAATCTGGCCAGGTTGATTACGAGGGGATTGTGGGGAAGGTTCTTCCTTTGCCTTACGCTGCCGGTTCCGTAGACCCCACAACCGCAGTCGTTTGACACTTCCCTGTAGCCTAGTCACCAAATTCTACTAAGGGAATGAAGGCCAAGTGCCTAGCAAACAAAACCACGCCTCTTGAGACTTAACCCAGTCCTGCCTAGGGCACGTCTACTCTATTTTAATGGGGCTAGGGCAGTGCTTGTGCTTAGGTTATGTGATGACGTGTTAATTGGGGTGGTGCATCTTAGTTATCCAATTCAAGTGTGTGTGCTCCTAACAAGACATGGTTTTCAAATAAGGATTTAAGATGTGGTGTCTTTTAATGTTTGTCCTTACTTTCGTGTCTTTTAGGGTTGACGTGTCTTAATGTTTTCAGGCAAGTTTCAAGTGGGCACGTCAAATTTTGCACACAACCAGTGAGAGTGAATTTCCTTTAACGTGATGAGGCTCTAAAACCCTAATGTGCTCATCCTAGTGTTCATGCAATTTCTACCAGATGAGTCGATTTTAGGGGTGAGTGGTGCGACCCATGTCAATTCACGGTGGCTTCGCACACACCACTCAAAGAAAAAGAACACTCCAAAAAGATGAGGTCTTTAAGAATGTTAGAGTGTATATTTTTTTGGTTGGGTGATGAGTTACGGATGAGGATCAGGCAATCATTCATCACGCCAATTCTTTTCTGATTTAATTTTTTTAGATTTTTTTAGGCATGCAAACAACCACGGGTAGAGAACTACTCACAATCGGTCCTTGCTGCGTTTACTCCATCTCTACTGTCACGAGTTGCGTCCTTCGCTGTCCAAGAGCCGAGTTCCTGCAACCATCAAGTAGAGGGAGAAAATGTGTTAGATGATGTGAGTATGGATGCAAAATGGAAGTGACAAAATAAATCTGTTGCCTCCCCGGCAATGGCGACAAAAATTGACGCGCTACGGACGCGTGTGTTTAAGAATGTCGTTGTAGTTCGCATTCCCTGCGTCGGTTTTAAATAATGAAACAGATGTGAGTCCGAGTGTCGAATACAAGGAGGCGTAAAAATTGGGTTTTTCTGTCACTTAGTGTCACGGAAATGGCAGGTTTTGCTTACGAGAAAACACAAGAGAAAAGCGAGTAAGGGAGAGAAAGAGAGAGAGAGATTAGGGTTAGAGTCCTTTTATTCATGGCATGCAACTTAAACATCGAAAGAGAGAGAATAACTAGATAAGAAACATTATCATTTAACATGCACTTAAGTTTTACAAATACAATAATAACTAAATGCTTAAGCACAAGTAAAGTAAAGCTAAGAGAGAGAGAGAGAGAGAGAGAGAGAGAGAGAGAGAGAAAGAAGACGGCGAGGCGGCTACGGTGGTGGAGGAGGGCTCCGTCGGCTCCGGTGATTACAAAAGAGTGCTAAGGGTGGCTAGGAGTGGGATGTAACACTTGCAAGTGAATTCATGCTTTACATGGGTAGTTGGAAGGGGTTTCTAATTTAAGTATGGGCTTTAGCGATGTCTGGAACGTCGTTAAACCCATGCCAAAATCGTCGGTGTAGCCCCCTGCCCATCAGTCAGTCGCATGCGCCGTTCTTCTTCTCCTACGCTATCCGTGTGCGGTCGTTGAGGACCGTCCGATCGAAGATGGGACGGTCGAGATCGTACGCGGAGTGTGCCTTCAGATCACGCCTCACAAGCGCACGCCTGCGCGGCTGCATTTGTGGTTGGGCGTTTCACGATGTTATAAAAATTACGTTCGTTGCAGTATATTGTGAAAAGCTATCACCAATTTATTACAATTTATTACTCGGAATTAAAAGTTTCCTGAGGTTGAACTCAGGGAGCACACTATGATTCCAGAAGCTTACAAATTCACAATTACAAAAAGTCAAGAGAGAGAGAGAGGATAAAATAAAGAAAATCCTTTTCTTCTTTCTCTCGGCTCTTCTTCTCTTCTTCTTTCTCTTCTTCTTTCTGCCTTTCCTTGTAACGGACGTCTGATTCTCTGAATCAGACGCCTTATTGGCCCCGTTGCTACAGTGCCTCCTTTCAGTTGTCTTCGCGGCCTTTCCTTCTTTTCTTTCTTCTCTCGCTGCGGCTCTTCTTCTCTTTCTTCTCAGCTTCTTCTCCTTGCAACAGCTCCTCCTTGGCTTCTTCTTTTCTTCCTTGCTGCGGCTTCTTCTTCACCTTCTTCTTTCTTCTTTGCTTTGCGGCTTCTCCTTCACCTTCTTCTTTCTTCTTCTCCTTGCGGCCAAGTCTTCGCCGCTTCTCTTCCTCCTCTTCTTCACCTGTTCCCCGCACACACGCGAATGCAAAACCTACCCCTACCCTTCCCCGCGTCTCTCTCTTTGAATCTCTCTTTGGTACGCTCTCCCAGAGCTGGGTAATTGGGTCAAGTTGCGTGCTCGGGTCCAGGCGCACCGGCGTGGGTGGTGCCCGAGGAGTGCACAGGTAGGATAGTCGGGTTGGGTCACCAGGTTCGCGTGGGCAATGCCGCGGACGAGGCATGTGAATAGGTGAGGGACCTCACCCCTGTGTGACTTGAGGCGAATAGCCTCAGTCACGTTTGCACATTATACTGATGCTAGCACGAGTCAGCTTCCGAGGTGGGACTAAAGTCCCACCTGCGTCTTTGTGCGTCTGCGAGAGGAAGGTTCGACCAATTGGGGCAGCGGCAAAGGCCTTCGACCCCAATTGCGAGCCTGAGTGTGCGCATGAGGGTGTTCCGCAGCTGTTGGACCTGACGACTTGGACGCTGCAGCCTAGAGCAGCTCGCGAAGCAGCTTCAACCTATTCGTCAATGGCGGCCGGAGCTCGGACCCTGTCTGACACAAAAAGGGCCTTGCGGCTCTGTCAGACTACATGAGGACCTTCGTCGTGTCACGACAAAGGTGAGGCAGTAGGCGGCAGGCCACGGGGCGGCCTAGGCGTGCATGCCTAGGTCGCTCTGTGGCTGGAGTAATGGGTTTGTTCGGGGGTGTGTTTGGATGAGTAGAGTGGTGGTGTGAGTGAGGGGAAATGCTGAGTGAAGCGAGGGGATGCTTATGGGCTTGTCGGCGAGGAGTGGAATGGACTGTGGAGGTGGAGTGGCCTCGTCGGAGTTGGTGGCTGGAGGTGGAACTGATGGTGGTGGTAATGGCAGTCGAGGGGTTGAAACCAAAAATTGCTGAGGGGGAAATAAAGAGGGGATAAAATGGAAGAATTTTTACCTAGCTAAGCAGACAAAGAGGGGCAGGAGGCGGACAACGCAATTATGCCGTCGCCTGAGACGACGCCCTGTGGGAAGATGACTACGACGAGGAAGATAGACTGAAGAGTGTCTGCTGGTATGGCGAGGCACGACGAACGATGGAGGAGCTAACCCTGCCACTGGTATGGTGGCAGGGCGACGAGAGAGGGAGTAGAGAGTCACCGGTGCCTGCGGGCGAATGGCCGGAGGAGGAGGAGACGAAGGTTGGGGAAATTCCTTGGCCAAAACAGGCTTGCCCCGACCAGAGACCCCTGATGTCCCTTAAATAGCAGTTGGCGAGGAGAGAATCTCGAGGAGAGAGCGTGGAGAGCTTGCCAGAGAATGGCTGGAGAAGAGACCCATACCTCTCGCGCGTTCGCACAAGAGGAATGGCAATGGCAAGACATGGGAGGGGGTCCCTGCGAAAGAGGACGACGCAAGAAACCCCCCTTTCATTTCTGAGAGCTACTCCCATACCCTGCGCGGCGCCATCCTCTGCGCAAAGTCGCCGGAGGTATGGGCAGCTGCGCGGGGTGGCAGAAGGATTGTTCTGCAAAGAATGAAAGGGAAGCTAGGGGGCAAAGTGCAAGGGTTCAAAAAGATAAGGGTCAAAAGGTAATTCAAGAGGACCAATATGTAAAGTAGGTAAAGATAGCCTTCCCTTAGGTCCAAATTTTGGGACAACCCTAATTTGGACCTAAGGAATCTAATGGTGAAGTTTGATTTTAGGTTTGACCACTTTTGACCAGTCAATTTACACAAAAATCCAAATTAGGTCAAAAATTGGGTATGGTTCTCAATTTAGGTCAAGACAGGTTCCATTGGCCAAATTGAATGTTATAAACCCTAGGGGATGTTTTTCCATGAATTTTAGAGGATTTATTTGACTTTTATCTTGCCAAGAACTTCGTGAATTAAAGCGAGTTTGTTTTTAGGGTTAGAGAATGTCATATAATTCCTAGAAATTGCTATAACCCTTTTCAGATCAAATCACCCCACTTTCTTTCTTGTTAAGCCCATTTGACCTATGTTTAGACCCTTAGACACCCCATTTGTGTACTACATTGGTAAAATTACAGCTTTACCCTTTGTGTGTTGCTTTATATTCAGATTTATATTTCTTTAATTTAGGTTTCCCCTTAGGTTTTGTAGGAGCTTTTGTATACTTATTTAAGTAAAAAATGTGCTAGTTAGGACTCATGATGAGGCTCTCATCAATCTACGTGCGCCACGTAGCCTCTACCCAGTTGTTTGCTCGCGCATCGACGGCCAAATTTCATCCGCGCGCGCCTTTGCTTCAGATTTGCTACGTAGTGAGTTTCGACCCCACATCAAGTGTGCGTGGGTGAAAGCGTCGACCGCTGCGCTGTTGCTTGCGCATGGTCGCGAAGAGGAGTCGGGAGCGTGGCGTGTCGACAATTGGATAGTAATCCAACGGTCGAGATCTGATGCTGGAGCAACGAAGGCGCGCAAGCGCTGTGGATGTGCGGGCGAGTCGAACGCGTTTTTAGCCGTCTGATCGGAGGATTGGACGGCTTATAGTGATGCGCAGTGAGGAGCAGCGAGGGGTGCGTCGGATGCCGCCACGTGGTGGCTATGTGGCCGTTGATTAGCAGATCAACGGTCAGAACTTCTTGGGCCAATTGTGGGAGCTTCAGATGTCAGATTTGGTCGATTTTGAGTCTGTTGGACTCCGTTTGTCACCCTGAATCCATCTGTGCGGTCCGATTGCTCATCTGAGGCCTGTTTTGACATGAACTTATACAAATAGCCATTAATACTGTTTAATAAGCAATCTCAATGTGTGATGCCTCTCATGCTCCCATGCCCATTTATGATGTGTTATTTGTGCATGTTACCCTTAAGATAAACCCCGATTGGCAGAATTATCTCCCCAAAAAAGTAGCATTATCAGGAAGGGACAAGAGGCACATGATATCTTGAAGGGATGACACAAATCTGGTACATAGGTGTATGTAACATATTATAGGTATGAGCTTACTCCACGTATATTGGGAACAATAATTTTATATGTGGTCGTAGAGTCTTGATTAGACTCAAGGCAAGAAGAGAAGAAGATCGACTTTTGGAAAAAGTTTTGATCTTTGTTCTTGATAAGTTCAATTTATTCGACACTTATTTGCCCTTAGTACATATTAAATATATTTTCCTGCGATTTAATTGTCTAAAGATAAGTAGTAATTAATCTTAGCCAACATATATTTTATATGCATGTTTCTCATTTAAATGTATATTACTTATTTGATGTATACTGGTGAAAGGAAATGCGGCTAGACCTAGGCGTGATTTGCACTTAAAGGAGGGCATGCGTGCAATTGTCCACCATTATTGCCCCCCATTCCATCAGCATTCTGCACGTAGCCGTTTCCAATTTTCAAACATTGCGGAGTCTTCGGTGAGAAAGGAGGATTTGGAGGAGCTCGAGCATTAAAAAGAGGCTCATCACTAGATCTTGAGGATGGACCATCTCCTCCACCCCCACCATGGTCCTGGCGTGCACTATGGACCTAGCTTGCACCGTGGTATAGGCGTGCTTCACCTCCACTCATATCCTTTTAAATGATTGCACGGTGACAGTACGCGACCTTGCATCACGATTCATCAACCACCACCGCTCCTTCGTTCTTCTTCTTCCTTGTTGTTTGCAAGAACCCATCAACACCACCTGACAACCACTCCTCCCATGCCAAGTTAGGCCTCCATCTCACCAACATCGACCACCAACATGCTCGCCACATCTTGTCGTCGATCTTCATGTCTACAACGATCGCTCTGGCCACCCGAGCGTCGGCTTGATCACCCATCACCATCGACCTTCATGTGGCTGACTAGCCACCTCTGGTCATCATTGTCCACATCATCACCACCAACATGAAGGCCATGAGCCTGCTGACCTCCACCGTCAAACTCATGGTCGACTGCACCTCCTGCTCGCAAGCCACAAAGGGGAAGGTTTCCTTTGTTTTGCTATAGTATCATTCCTATTAGTTGCCATGGCCTAAGTTGTTAATCAAAATATTGAGTTTTGATTTTTTTTGTATTATTCATTTGTTGGAATATTTCTTGGCTGCTTGAATTGATGTGGAATATTGCTTGGGTGGATGGAATTAATATTATATTACTTGTTGGAATTGCTCCCAACATTGTGTTGAGTTGCCATGCTTGTATTGGGCCATTTATTTTTTGGGTAATTGAATAAAACTATTATTTTGCATGAGCTATTTCATAAATCCATTTCTATATGTGTGATTGGTCCCTTATTTATGAGAATATAATCTTGTTCTTAGTGTAGATGCCTAATCACTAAGTCATTTATGTTGTGGGTTACTTATCTACTTTTTCGTCCAATACATATAAAAGCAGCATATATATGGTGATAAAGTACTCATTGATTTGCATAGTGTTGTGCACTTGATTTTTGAAAAAATATTTGTGAGCTTTTATTAAGTCGTTCCTTCCTATGGAGACAACCTAATCCTCACGGTTAAATTTCATTGAAGTAAATTGTTGATCAGAGATTTTCCTTCACGTCAAATACTACAAAGACTGAATCATTTTATTTTACTGCTATCATTGTCATTAAGCGAAAAATCTCTCCATCAGTTCTCATCCTAATGATACAAGTGTAATTCCTTACGGGAGGGGGTGAGATATGTGTGACGTATAAAATGCAGAATTAAAATAAACAATCTCACAAAAATAAGCAATTATACAAAGGCATAAGAGATTTTTATGTGAAAACCCAAACCCGGTGAAAATAGGCTATAATCAGAATCATTTATGATTTTGATAGGGTCATCAGACGTCTGTTCCAAGTATCAGACGTCTGGAAAACTTGCTTAAGACGTCTGGGAACTAAGTCAGACGTCTGATCTTAGGCGGGTTTCCTTTCTGACTTGGTTCAGACCTAAACAGGGCTTTAGTGTAAGGCCATCAGACGACGTACAAGACGTCTGGCACTAGATCTGGACGTCTGGAAACCTATTGTATTGCGGCAATGGATTCGTAAGATAGGATAACGACTAGAATATCTCACAAAGTGATTTTGGGTCAGTCAAGGCTCAACTGTCAGATATCAAACGTCTGAGGTCCTCTACGGACGTCTGATAGAAGCCTAACGGTTATTTTCCTCAACGCTTACTTTGATAGCTAATGTTCCACGAATTAGACATTTGGCATAACATTAGATGTTTGGACTAAGATATGGATGTCTGATTTCATCAGACATAACCTTCTAAGTCCAGCCTAAGTTATTGGATGTTTGAGTCAACAATCAGATGTCTTAAAAGTCACTATCAGACGTCTGATTTCTATATTAGACATCTGATTAGGCTGTCAGAACTCTATTTTGGTTTTCTATGTTCTCTACAGAAAACCTAAGTATCCTAGGGTTGTGCAAGTGTTTCTAGGACTACTTTGAGGGTACTTTGAGACTTTTTAACATAAGATCTAAGAAAGAAATAAATGGCAAAAACACAATACAATGAAACAAGAAAGGAAATCTATCATATTCTTCATCTCCTTCCTGCTTCAAGCTTTCGCTCCTCGCGAAGCTCCTTCTCCTCTATCAAGCTCTTCCAATCCGCCATGGATGCGAGCTCGAACCTCGTCTAAACATGTCTCCATTTGCAAATATCCTGAAATATAAGATTTCAAATGCAAATGTTAAATAACACGTGTTTTGTTGTCATCAAAATAAACGATCATAGTGCTCTAGCACCAACAATAAGGAGATATCAAGAATAATATTATTCAAGGAGGAATAACAGTTGTCTAATGGGACTATATCTCGGGATAACATTTTTCTCTAAGTGTAAATGATTCACGAGTACTTGGAATACTTGAAGGGGTAAAGTGCTAAAATTTCACTTATCCAATGGGTTCATTATTGAGTGATGAACCCAATAATGATATTTATGGGTTCGTAACTGAAGAATAAATCAACTATAATTTAAGAATTTAAGTTACGTCTGATTTGATAATTATTTACACATAACTTGATTAAGTATAAAATTCAAGTATTGAATTATAGTCGATTTAAGTTTTGATACTAGATCTAAAGTTTCCATAATTTATCATAGGCTAATGTTGCAAATGTTAATCAGGATTTGATCCCATCCATTGGATGAAGATCCAATGGATTCCATCAATTTAAGATTTGTTTTGGAATCCTAGTAAATATCTCTTAAAAGAAGAAACCCTAATACAATTCGATTCAATCAATCACTTGACTGATTTCTACCAAAAATCCATCAAAAGGCACAACCAATAGCCATCAAGAAGAAGCAAAGGTGGTGCCTTCTGCCACTAGTTATAGCCAATCAACCAATAATTTTATTGGTCGACACAGGCAACTATAGCCAGTTGACTAGTTAGCGAACCGACTGATCGACTATAAGGGATGAAGTGCAGCTCTTGTCTTCTTTGCACACCCCCTCGCTTCCTTTGTAGCCAGTCATCTAGCACTTTCTTGAGCCAACCAACTACTACGAGAAAGCTTCTACAAGACCTCTTAAAGGTGTCCTTGAGGTCAAGTCTAGATTTCGAGACGAACATTGCTTCGATTCATGAACAAATTTGCGAATCTCTTGTGGATTTCATCTTTCACAACACGAGGGTCTCATCCACTTGTCGAGGAGTGGCAGAAAGAGTTTCTTCCAAGACTTATTTGAGAAGGCACCGCATGTAAGGTGTTGTAGCACGCCACCTCACAAGATATAATCCCTCTACTCGTGGGATTTCGAAATGGGAGGAAAGTATTTCCTCCCATGTGGTTTCGGTATTAGGTGTTTTTGTTTTATCTGCTTGATCTATTCTTGGCATCATTTTGATCTTGTGTGTGGAAATTTTAAAGTGCCTATTTCTTGTGTTTTCACACTTTCTGCGATACTGTGGGTCAAAATGATCAAACCCTTTAGCCCAAGTGTATATAAGGAAAAAAGAATGTGATATAAGATCAAATTCATATTTGAGATTTCGATTTGCCAATCAAGTAAGTTATTTGATTGTAGATAAAGAAAAAGGTAAATTTTCAGGTTAGTATACCCAGAAGCACAGTGTTTCTTAGTAGACATTGGTGATACTATTTAACTAGTTGGACTCTTTGTTGTGTATTTGGTTCTCCAAGGTAGCATAAGAAGAGAAGTTTTTGACAAAACATAATAGAGGCAATGAGAGGAACTAATGAGATGATTGCAATTGGCAACTCTAATGCAATATTGCGATTAGATGATAGGGAAGGTTGTTACGACCCGATATTGGGTTGCGAAACATTTCCCTCAATCTATACCACATACCCTTCCAAATCCAACTTGTAATTACTTTTTATTGTAAATAAAATGCATAATTGACGTATTTTGAAAAAAAGTAAACTAAAAAGGTTATAAAGTTTTCTTACAATATTTACACCTCATGTTTCATTATATCTAACCACCATTGGAGCTCCTCCTCAACTGGAGTAGAATCAATAAAAACAAGAAATGAGTAATTGTTTGTAAAGAACCGAGGAAAGAGGTAACATGTTAACAATTTATGTATCATCCTTAAACGTACTATTTAACCAATCAATTTATTTCACATTTGCTATTTATCTTTACCAAATAGTTAAGTTCTTAACAATTTATGTATCATCCTTAAAAATACTATTTAACCAATCAATTTATTTCACATTTGCTATTTATCCTTACCAAATAGTTAAGTTCTTAAGTCGATTCTCATGAGTTTCATTTTTCATTGTCGCCTTATGGATATGTTCCACATTCATGTATTTAGTTTTCTATACTAATTTTTTTTAATTCTATAGTCCTCAACTAGTAACCATCATCTTTGACCTAAGTTATTCTAATCAATTTCTGAATTATGACAAGTTACCTACACTTCAATCTATATTTTTGTCATTAACCATGCATGATAGATTCTCTAATCCAAACTCTACTTGGTATACTCACTAATGTACCTCTAGTACATTGCAGTTATCCCACTTGAACCTCTCGAATCCTTGGACCATCTACAACTATCTATTGCCAAACTAAGTTTAGGGCTAGAGTTTAATCTTACACAAGTCCTTGGGCTTATATCTGATCTTGCTAAATAATTCGCTAGTTCATTTTCACGTTCTTACCATGTTTTAAGTTGAGGCATATCTTAGGAAGAAGCTCATTAAGGCTAGTTGGTTAGTGAAGAATACATTAAGAATCTAGCTATATGTTGATTATAATAAGCATAATTAACAAAAAATAAATTCTAGTAGTGTATTACTAATAAATACCAGTTTATCATCATCCTTGGCCTGGAAATCACATATAGTTCCTAGGTTTTTTAATGTACATTATGGTATTGGGTTGCATTTAGGCATTTCATAGGTTAAGCATGCATTGCATTGTTTTTGTTATTTTGACATCTTTATTTAAGTGTCAGGGATGAATAGACAGTCAAATCCCTCAAACCTTGGCACCGAGAAAGGTAAAAGATGAAGGAGAAGCCTAATTCAGCTGGATCTTAGCTAAATCTAGCTCATCTCAGCTCCATTTAGCTCATCTTAGCTAGATGGCAGCTCAGCTCAACTCCTCAGAGCTCCATCCAGCTCATAGAAGCTTTACTTGACTAGGATTAGCTATTACCATCAAATAGCTAAGCCTAATTAGCTGAGAAAGTCCTCAATCAGCTCAGGCCAGCTCAAGTCTAGCTCTCGAAGACCCAACTTAGCTCAACTTAGTTGAGCTTAGCTACTTGACCTAAGCTAGCTAAGTAGTCTTCGAGAAGACCGAATCCAGCTCACCTCAGCTCACAACAGTAGAAGTCAACTCACATTAGCTTGGCTTAGCAGCTATTAAAGAACTAGCTAACTAAGCTGGCTAATGAGCTCAGATGCAGTTCTCTTCAGTAGCAGTTAGCTCTAGGAAGCTACAATGTAGCTTCATGATGGTTCTTCTCAGCTCCTCCAGCCAAAACCCTAGCTTATCTACTTCCTCCTCTACTACTCTACTAGCTAAGCTAGCTTAGCTCCACTCAAACCCTACTTATGGCCATCCACCACCCTACTACCTTACTACCCAAAAAGCTCCACCAAATAAGCTACCTAGCTCCACCTACTTCTACTCCATTTTGGTGCCAATCTAGACCCATCACTTCACCCCTCAACCACCACCAAGAGACACCCTAAAGTTGGCGCCAAAACCACATAACTACCCCTTGATTTTGGCACCAACCGAGCCTAGCATCTACACCCTACACCTCAACATAACCACATCCACACCCTCCATCTTGGTGCCAAAATAAACCAACTTGATGGCAACCTTCCATCATAACCACCTCCCTTTACATCCCTTAAATTGGTGCCAACCCTTTCTAGCCATTGATCCCATAACCACCACTCGAAGCACACATCTAGTCCTCCATTTTTGGTGCCAACCACCACCCTTCTAGAACCCTAAGGTGGTGCCAACATAGTCCTATAAATACGCCACTCACCACCACCATGAACCCCATCTTTGGCTTACACAATTCACTACTTAGATATAGCCTAATTTCGGCCAAGAAAGGAGAGGAGAGAAGAAGATTAAAGAGGCAAACCTTGCCTCCTTGGTGCCTTCTTCTTCTTCCCTTCTTCCTTGGTCCAAGCCAAGGATAAACCCTAAAGGAGGATAGCCAAGTAGATGAGAGTTCAAGGTGGTGCATGTCCAAGGAGGAGTGAGGAGGAGGAGAAGAGCATCATCTCAAGGAGGAGGAGCCCTTTTAAGTCTAGGAACGGTTGGACTTGGAGCAAGGAATTCTTCACCTTCAGGATATCAAGAGATCTCTCTAGTCTTTCTTTTTGTTTTCTATCAACTTTGTTGTAGAAGCATTTCTCTACGATCATTGTGTAAAGACAAGTTTTCTCCCAAATTAATGCAATTATCTTTCGTGCATTTTTCTGTGTTTTGATTTAAGTGTTTTCTTTACTTTTCTTAGTGCACCACTCTTCTCTTTTAATTACCTTTGGTGTATTTGCCTAGGGTGAACTTAGAAGAAAAGACTTCTACTTGACAGGTAGGCATAGTAATTATCTTTTTTTGCGTAGTCTTCGTAGCGAGTTTTTCTCATATTTGCATCTTTGCGATTTCCTAATTATTTCCTAAAAATCCTAAAAATTGTAAAATCAAAGATATAAAGTGGTGATTTGAGTTAGCAAGAGAGTGAACATATTTTGATAACTAAGAATTTAGCCTCCTTAGACGACCTTAGATTCTTTACTCTATCTAGGAATATAAATTTAAAAGTCGACCGCTTTTATGCATTGCAACAATTTAAAACCTACATTATAAAACTGCGTAAATTTTGTATCAATTACTAACACAACCATCAAACATGTAGGGTTCAATCTTGTTGAACTTGCTTTCTTCTTATAACTACAGGAACTTGGGGCATGCACTCTAAGTTCAAGTTCAGGAAGGTGATCGTGTGGGAAGGGGAGATGATCTATATAATATGGGCACGGACAAGTTTAAGCTCACGCTTGGACATAGGAGAACCAAAGGATATGGTAGTGGTGGGTGACGAATAGTTTTTGGCTCTTGCACACAGAGTTTCTGCATGGTGTTGCAATTGGTAATGGAGGCCAGTTTTATACATTAGATTAAACTACCAACGAGAGAGAGGGATGACGGTTATAATGGATTAAAGATCACATGACATAGGAGTGGTACTCTCTACTGCCAAAGAGGATGATGATGTTGGAAGAGACAATGCTAGTAACTTGATGAGTAGTGCTGACATATAAGCAGATATATGCAGTTGGAGAGAGAAAGATAGAGTTGATGGAGGAGGAGGAGGTGAAAATGAAAGAATAAGGTATAGGAGGGAGAAATTAATTTTAGGATTTTAATTACAAAAAGAAAATTATTACCATAAAAAAATAGGTAAAATGATAACTACAGAATCTACATCATCGTATCGAGAGGTCATTCAATCAAATCTCACGTAAATGAAAAAAAAATTTCATTATTCTTACTTACGAATAAAGAAAAAAAATTACACGTTCTCATACCCGTATCCTCGCCAAGGATTCGAGACAAACCTATATAAAAATTTTTCAATAAAATTAAACCTTTATCGATCTTTGTCCCCACCTTAGAGACGAAATACCTTGCAGCACCTCAGATGGAGGAGGTTGAAAAAACCCCCATGCCGTCGCTTGCTCTCTCTCCCTTATTGTTGTGTTGTGCCTACCGTGAACGGTCAGAGGGCGCCTTCTTCGCCCTTTCCTTATCACTTACAAAACGCATATTGATTTATTCTCAATTGCCGTTCGCCCACCTCCCGCAGCTCTCCACTTCTCGCTTCTTCTTCCAACCCCACGTCTCCATTCCCCAAATCCCTAACCCGTCGAAACCCTAGACCGACGCGCCCCGCCACCCCCTTCCTCCGATCTCACAGGTTCGTCGCGTCGATTCGTTTCCCAATCCGTTGGTTCGTTCACGTTCCGATCCGATCCGATCCGATCGTTATCGAACCTTTTCCCCAATTTCCTCATCAGGGTTCCGCGGATCCACACCTCCTCTGCACGGAGTAGATCGGGACATTCTAAAAGGAAGCCCCTTTTCGAGGTCTTTTAAATGACGCGTTCGCAAAGTTCGGATCTTGCAGCGGTTTCTTGAGGATTTTGTGTATCTGTAGGCGATTTTGCGTCGAAGCGTTTGTTTTCGGGCTCGTTTTTATGCGAAATATGTGATTTTTACGTGTTTGAGCTGTGGAATGAGCTTTGATCGAAGAAGGGGGAATGAGCGCTTCCGTGGCGTTAAAGGCTTTTCATCAGGAAGATTCTTGTGTTGTTTCCGATCGGATGTGATGATGTTTTGAGTGTTTCATATATGGAACGAAAAGTGGATGCTTTAGCGTGTGCTGCTTAGCTTGGAAGATGCGGTTTTTGTTGGTTGAGGTGTTACTGTCTTTCATTTTACGGTTATCTTCTCGCGAGCCCTTATCCAAGTTTGTATATTTACCCCGTCAGGTTTACGGCTTGTGCTAGGGGGAATCATCATGGGTTCTCAGGTCCAGACAAGGCGTCCCTCCAAGAGGCGTATAGCCGAGGATAACCACAGTAGAGGGAAGGCGCTCCTGGAGATTGATCTGAACAATTCACCTGATGAAGTCTCCGAGAATTCGATTTTTTTCCATGGGCCATCTGATACTGCCACTTCTGCTCATTTGCAAAGTGTCATCCCAGTTGAAGATTGTCACGAACCTGCAAACACCCCGATTTGTGTTGATGACATCGAAGATGAGGTTGTGTTTTTGTCGGAATCACATCAGGTTTGTCTGAGAAGTCTCACGTTCTTTATCTGGATGGATAAATTTTTATGATGAATATTGAGTGATCTGTGTATATTTGTCAATGTAGACTTTAGCTATGTTAATTATGTATTTGATGCCACTATTATCTGGAATTTTGTATATATGAGTCCTGGAATATTGGTATTGAAACGCACGATAGTTATCCTTCTCGCACAAAAAACAAGAGGGTAGATTATTTGTGCTTCATGCCAATTACTATATTAGTAGCTTGCTACGTTGCCATCCATTTTTTAACAGCAATGGCGTGTTTGACTGTTAACTAAGCAGTTAGAAGAGACAAGTTTTCTGAAGTCTGTTTTCCTGACTTGAAGATATTATGCCTAAAGTTATTAATGTTTTTTAAGACATGCATTTTCTGGTTTGCTATTTCCGGTGTATCTTGAGTTATTGCATTTTTTTATGTACTAAAATCCTTTGTTATGCATGGCTTTTAAAGAATTGATTTCACATGATTATCAGAGCTTTAGATGTTGTTGCGTAACTTGATCAATGATTTATTTAAAACTCTATTGTCTCAGGTGAACAGGAATGAAAGGGAGGTGAACTGGAATGGAAGGGCTAGTGGGGGAAACCGGAGCATAGATATTATCCACATTGACTCTGAGGGCCATTCCGCATCTGCAGGTTTTTTTTAGATCATATTATTCATAAGTTGGATCAGCTTAAAAAGATACAAGTTTGTATGACAGTGATCATTCTCGATGATCCTCAACAATTTCACTTGGTAACTTCAATATGATTTCGTTTATGGTTATAATGTCACCTATATTGTTGTATAGCAGGCATTGAGAGTAAATAGGATAGTTTAGACAGAATTTTGGAATGCTGTTTATCCTGAAGATGTCTGCTTCAGACCTTTTAATGTGTCAGAGCGCACGGCTCAGTATGATTATGTCAGTGATGCATGCACTTTGAATCTAGTTGTCATCTTAATGTAATGTCTTTGTTTTTGAGGCCTAGCTGTTTGAGGCATGAGGCCTAGATGAGGTATATGATTTGAATAAGGCTCTGATCTCAGGTTTGTGTGCATTGCTTGCATCATAGATTTCTCAATTGCAGGACATACATGCCTCACCTAGTTCGTTATTTGCTTGGTTGGAAGAGACCTCAATAGTTTTTGGAATAATTATCTGATGAAACCAAACAACATACTAGTATTTGTTCAATTACCCATCTTTAATCTCTTGGATGACATGTATAATTTTCTATTACTTCCAACTCCTCATAATATTTTCATTCAACAATTGCTGCGATCATTTTCTTGCATATGAACTTGGGTATGGGTGATGCATGTACGTGCAATTTGGTACTTTATGCTTTGTTTTTTGAAAAGAATACTTTATGCTCTATAGTATGTTGTTGAAAAAAAGGTTCCATGCATACAACTATCCTGGAGATTCTTCTCCATTGATGAGATGCCTGATTATAGACATAGCTGGGTGGCATTCTGACTAAATATTACCATAGAACAGCTTGAGTTTTGTGACTTGTTGATTATGTGATTTTAAGTTTTCCTTAAACTGTTAGCTACTGAATAAGATGCAAGACATGGCCGAAAGATTGCTATTTTATGGTGTGAGCATCTCTCATCACAACTGAGCCCAGCGATTGTTGCATCTACTAATGTGTTGAGAAGGGAGTACTTGTTGAAGTATGTAGCATGATGCAGACAATCTCTTATTTCATGGATATATATTTGTAAGTAGGATTAGGTCAATCATCATTTCAAGTTTCTTGATGTTGCATGCTAGTGATGCCAGTGGCTTAAGTTAAGCTGTCATCTTTAGGTGGGTTTCTTGTCTTATCGAGGCCTACCAGCAAGCGGCATGCAGCCTAAATAGGACACCTGTCTGTAAGAAATCTAAAAGTAGAACACATTTGAGGCATCTTTTTTTCTCCCAAACAAGCTTAATTTTATATTGCTTGAAGGACATGTGAGTTTGGGTATAATTAATCTAAAGCAATAGACATGAATAGATTGCTAATTGTTTAGTCCAAACTATGAATTGGACTATTTGTGGCTTATCAATCAATTAATCCATGAAAAAATGTTAAATATTTTGAGGTGAACTTGTTATTTTCTTTGCTTAAGTTTCAAAAAATATGGAAAAGGTATGCATTTCTTTAGATAATTCCTATTTATATTATGTCTGCATGTACATATTAATGGGTAATGAGTTAGTAAATTGTTGAAGCACAAGTAATGGGAATCTGCACCCAGGTGGCTCGACAGCAATGAGATTGGAAGCAAAGCTTCGTGATCTGAGATTGTTTCTTAGCGCATACAGGAAGCAGTTGAAGGAGGAGCGGGGTAGGAAGAAGGAAGAGGCATTGAGTGAAATCCAGAGACTAGATAGAGTTGAAGATTAAAGCCTTTTGACACCATAAGAGAGATTAGCTAGGGTGGATCACGTGAAGATGGTTCAGGAAGAGGGTCGGAAGGTAGAGATCAAGTGGAGAACTAAATCCATACAGAAATGGATCATGGAAGGGGACTCAAATACCAGGTTCTTTCTTATGATGGCTTCGGCTAGGCACATGATGAATTGGGTTGATAAGCTCCTAGTGGTGGGGGAGTTTTCTGGTAGGGAGGTTGTGGGTAGGGCAGCGGTAGATTACTTTAGGGAGTTCATAGGAGTTAGAAGGGGAGGGAGATGGTTGTGGCGAGGTTTGGATGTTCCTATTGTTGATATAAAGGAGGTTGAGGGGTTGGTGGCGTCCTTTACGAAGGGCGAGGTTCGTGAGGCGGTTTGGGGGTTGAATGCTGATGGGTGCCCGGGTCCTGATGGGTTTCTAGTGCTTTCCTTTAAGATAGGAGTTAGAAGGGGAGGGAGATGGTTGTGGCGAGGTTTGGATGTTCCTATTGTTGATATAAAGGAGGTTGAGGGGTTGGTGGCGTCCTTTACGAAGGGCGAGGTTCGTGAGGCGGTTTGGGGGTTGCATGCTGATGGGTGCCCAGGTCCTGATGGGTTTCTAGTGCTTTTCTTTAAGGAGTTTTGGGACTTGCTCAAGGACGATGTCCTGCAAGTTTTTGTTGAGTTTAGGGAGGGCAATTCTGGGTTCAACAGGCTTAATAAATTCTATATGTTCCTGTTACCCAAGTAGGATGCGGAGGCATTTGATGAGTGTAGGTTGATTGCTCTCTCTAATGCAGTGTATTTGATTGTGGCGAAAGTCCTGGCGAATAGGCTTAGGAAGGTGATTGGTGGGGTGGTCTTGGAGGTGTAGATGACTTTTGTGTCAGGGAGGTGCATTTTGGAGGGGTATATTGCGGCCACAGAGATTCTGGCACATTGGAAGAGGTAGAGAACATCAACTTTTCTTTGGAAGGTGGACTTCAGGAAGGCTTATGATTCGGTCCAGTGGTCTTTCTTATGGGTAGCTATGATCAAGAGGGGATTCTTGTCGATTTGAGTTAAATGGATGAAGCAATGTGTCATGACAACTTTCTTTTCCGTCTTCATCAACAGGAATCCGGTAGGAGGTTGGATTCAACCAAGGAGGGTTGTTCGACAGGGGTGCCCACTGGCACCTATGCTATTTTGTGTTGGCGGCTGATGCGCTGGCGAGGGCGTTTGGTAGAGCTTTTGAAGCGGGCCTGATAAGGGGTTTTTTTGATGGAGGGAGGGGTGGATGTGCCAGTGTTGCAATATGTGGATGACACCATGTTCTTCGTGGAAGGATTGGAAGTGGAAGCAAGGCAAATCCATATACTTCTGGAGTTATTTGGTGAGGCTCCAGGTTTACGGATTAACTACTCCAAGTCATCTTTGCTCTCCTTTGGCATGTTTGAAGAAGGGGATGGGACTTGCTCAGTGGTGTTGGGTGTGGAGAGAGGGGCATTGCCTATCACATATCTGGGCCTGCCCTTGATAGATAGGAGGATTACTATATAGGACTGGGCTCTGCTAATGGAAAGGATTGAAGGACGGTTGGTTGGTTGGGCATTCAAGTTGCTTTCGAGAGGTGGGAGGCTAGTTTTCCTCAAAGTTGTGTTATTTGCTATGCCTTTATACTGTGCCTCTATGGTGAGGTTGCCACGATAGATTGAGAACATGATTGTTAGCCTTATGAGGAGTTTCTTCTGGACCAATTATGGGGCTAGTGGAAGGGGTGCCAAGTTGGTGGCTTGGGAGGAGGTTTGTAAACTTGTTAAGGAGGGGGGTCTAGGAGTTAGGGAGGTGGAGAGGATGAACGATAACCTTCTGGTGAAGTGGATTGCGAGGTTGCTTGGGGGGAGGACTGCTTGGTGGGGAGAATCTTGTGGTCTTTCTACAAGGGGCCGATTGGTTGGGATCTATTTTTGTTTTCTCCATGTAGTGCTTCTCATTTTCTCAGGGGGCTTTCCTTGGTGGTGCCAAAGAGTTAGGCTTTCTTTACACCAGTCCTAAGTTCATGCACTTCCTTCAGATTTTGGATTAATGACTGGATGGGGTTTGGAGCACTCTCGGAGTGTTTCCCTAGGTTGGCAGCTCTAACAGTTGACAGAGGGGCTACAGTGGCCGAGGTTTGGGACGACTCTTGGTGCCTTGTGTTCTTAGGGAATCTTTTTGATTAGAGGATTGAGGAGGTGGAACAGTTGCTGCACGAGCTGGAGGGATTTCAACTGGAGGACGGTATAGATATGTTTAGTTGTGAAGAGGGAGATTTCTCGGTGTGGAACACTTACGGGAGACTCGAAGGCCTCGGTTCTTTGGGGGATATTGACCTCGTTAGGGATTGCAGGCAATTGTGGGAGGCCTCTTGTCCCTTGAAGGTGAAGATTTTTTATTGGCTTCTCACGAGAGGTAGGGTGATGACAAAGGTCTGGAGGCAAGATGGGCCCAGGATGCAGATAAATCTTGCTCGCTTTGTGGTCTGGCAGATGAAGATATGGAGCACTTGTTCTTCACTTATCCGATGGCAGCAATGATCTGAAGCAAGATTGATCATAGATGGTGGGCTCATGACTCTTTTGAAGGTTTTTGGAGGTTGTTTAGATGTGGAAACACAGGTGACGGCTGCAATGTGTTCTGGAGGAAGACTGAGAGGGCTAGGCCTTTAGCGGTGTTGTGGTTATTTGGTTGGGAAAGAATGCAGCAGTCTTTAGAAGGTAGCATTCTTGTGTGGAGAGAATTTTGTTGCTTCTACATTGTCATTTTTGTCTGAGTTGGAGTTATTGTTTGTAACATGGATATTGTGCCTTATTTTTAATTAATATATACTGCTAGATAACCACCCTTTTCCCTTTTTTTTGAAAAAGTGTCAAATTTAGAAGGAAGTAACAGGCTTATGGATAAGCGATGCACACGAATGTGGCCTCTACTGTTTACCGTGTCATATTCTCTCTTCAGCTATTCTTTAGTCTTGCTTGACTTTCCTTTTGTTTTTTGAAGGAATTGCAATAGAAGAACCTGTAACCAGTTTGACGCTGGGCAACCAACCTGTCGGAAGATTTATACCTGGAAACCCTTTTCTCAGCATTTACTGCTACGAAGATCTGGAAAGTGATTACCATGCCAAGGTAAAAGCAACACCATTTATATTGAGCAGCCCAAGGAGACGGCTGCGTAAAAATTTTAGTTCTATTTTTTAGACATAGTACATATCTCCTTTAGATAGCTGATGTAGATAGAAACGGAATTGAGCCTGATATGGGAGTTTGGGTGACGTTTGAAGCCTTAAATCTGCATTGTTCAAGTCATAATAAACCACAATTCTTTCCATTTTTTCTTTCTCCTGTAAGTGTCATGACGTCAATCACTTCAAGGACCTGGGGTATACTCATTTTCTTCTTTTTCATCTCCGTTGATTTCTCCTTATCTTCAACGCAATACTTAGCACACTCTTCCTGCCCCCAGGATCAACAGGCTTGAGCTTTTCTGTGCTACTGTGTTTGATCTTGAGATTGTGGAATGTTAAACTTCTCGTGTAAGCTTATTTTGCTTTTTGATATGGCAGAGGATGAAAGCGGGCAGCAGCAGGGAAACCCAGATGGAAATCTCCCACGAATCCAAGGAGCCCGGACAACCTTCTTACAAATGCGCGGTTTGTTTGAGTCCATTGGTTGATGAAACGTCGACCAGCTGTGGCCATATATTTTGTCAAAGTTGTATAAAGACTGCAATCAAAGCTCAGAAGAAATGCCCTACATGTCGAAAGAAACTTAACATGAGGAACATCCATAGAATCTACTTTCCTGGCAGCACTTGAAAGTTCATGCTTTAGGGCTGAGGGGTTGATTAGAAATGGAAGTGTGTCCTATCCCACCTGCCTTTGTGTTCTCGTTGTCACAAGTCAAGCTTAAGCACAAAAACAAATGCAAATTTTTGCTTTCTGATTGTGCTTTCTTGCATAGTTTTTATGAATATTAAAGATTCTTTTTGGCATATATGTCATGTTTGTCACAAATTGCTGGAAGGCATACAACCTTCCGTGCATTACTAAGGTCTTTCTTGTTGAGATTATTTGTACCTTTCGCATAGATCCAGCAATACCCAAGAACTAACGTACCACCACTGCTAATCGCATATTATCGAGGTGCAGACATATTCCTACCGGTTAAGCGTTAATACATGGTGCATTTTTCCCTTTTTTGTCAGCTATGGGAGGTCTTGCGGAATCTTGTAATGTATTATTGCCTTTTCCACCGTTTATGCCACCACTGGATAGAAATATATGGAGGAATTCAGGGGGTGAGAGATGCCCGATGGAACGTCCCTCACGAGGGATTTGGCACAATCTCTGCAAGGTTATGATGAATTCTAAAGGATGCTTTGCAATGTCTTTTGAGTTGCGGCGCCCTTACGTGTATCTTTGAGAAGTTTTCGGTACGGAACCTTGTACGTCCATTCCTATGTAAGGAGCCTGAGAAATCAGAAATGCATGAACCATCTTTTTGAAAGGGAGAATTGTGGTTGGGGGGGTGGGGACTTGAGATATTCTTTCCCAAAGAATAACATAGATGTCGGCGTTGTACTTTCAAGGCACTTTCCGCTAATGTGGATCACCCCTACCAACTCGAAAACCACCTCGAAAGGATCTTCGGGGTGCGCCGGTTATTAAAAAAGAAGACGCAACTGTGGGTTTTAGGTTGGCACGGCGACTAACCACTGCTCCGTGCTTCTCACGTCTCTGTGCTCCTTTCAACCACACGGCATGGCAGTGCAGTTCTCCGTTCTCTTTGGCACTGTTTGCTTTGAGGGGTCTCTTATCTGGGAAATTTTATTTTGATATTTTCCCATCTCTGGAATTAATTTTCACTCTTCCCTCGGAATTGGATATTTTCCTCTCTTTTGAGAGAATAATCTTACTTATTTTCTCAAGTTTCTTATGATTATGATTTGATTCATACTTTCACTAAACAAAAAACCTTAGCAATTCCATGGTTATCTTATCACTTGATTTCTCATACGATGTAAGAGGCGACTTTCGAGTGTGGGGATAATCGAAGTTCATATAGGTGTATTACATGTTCTCTTGTAAAGGCTGGATTGAGCAACTATTATCATCACTCAACCTATCGTCTCCACCATAGTTGTAACCTCCTTTACTCCATGTTGGTAGGGCTTTTGAAGGCAAAAGCATTAGCTTTTAATTCCAAATTCTCGATGGTTTACACCAATATTTTCAACAGTAAACATGTTATTTCAATAGTTGGAGGGAGGGACAAGAAAAAAGAGAAGACACTCCTTAGAGCAGTTCGATGTGTTTTATCCTCTAATTGATTGAAGATTAGTCTCACAATTCCGGTGATGACTAACTCTTCTGAATTCATCAATTCAATATAATTTGGTACGGGTAAGATGAGAATAATATGAAGAATACTTGTGGAGGAAAACCTTTGACATCTTTGGATTGGATTCAACAAACATCATGATAATGGGAATAATCGTATTTTATAATGCGTGATCTTCATTCATGTTCTCGTTTAAGAAAGAAAATAAAACACACTGGTTGAAAGTTAAAATCTACTTGTTAAACATCAAATAGATTGGATGGAAATAAAAAAATATCGATTGAAAATAATTTTTCATCGTTTGAGAACAGATCAGTTGGAAATGAAATATATTGGTATATTTTAACTTTCAACCAATATTAATTTAAAATAATTTTTTATCAGTTGAAAATTAAAATAATATATAAATTAAAAATCAAAAGAACACCTATAAAAAATAATTTTTAACCTATAAAAAATAATTTTTAACCTATAAAAATTAATTTCCACATATAAGTAATCAAAATACACCTATTGATATCACATTCTCCCCCCTCTACATCTTACAGGATACATTGTAATGTATATTTGACAAGTTATTAAATCCCGGAAAAGAAAGAGGTCGGCAGAACGGGATAGGAACATGTTAAGAAAGCGTGGGAAGGAAGGAATCATCACGTTCGGGTTTTGATGAATTTATCGGAAGTCGAACTTTCCACCACCCCCACAACCCCACGTTCAGATTCCGAAGGATCGGGTCCGCTTATCTTGCGTCCCTATCCATCCCAAATGGATCCGCTTAGCATCATCGTGTACCCACGAGTGTAATGAGTAAGTCACATGGACCATCTCAGATAAGAAAACCGGTGCGACGTTTGATGTATCCTGTGGCTTGCAAAAAATTCCACGTGAAATTTTTGCTGCATCCGTTCAAGATTTCTGGTATATTTTTTTACAAAAAAGTTTAAATTTATATGAATCGGATTCTATTATATTGTTATAATCCACATTAGTTTACGTTTGACTTGGATACGGACTTACAAGGATGTCCATCTGTTTAATCATCAAAGTGATATTGTGATTAAATCACATGGAATCTTTACCGATGAAATTGTTCATGAACACTACGAACAGGATGTTCGTTAGGTATTCATTGATGGGGGTGCATGGCCGAAGTTTGGCTTGTGCGTAGCTGTCAATCTCTCTCTTTCTCTAAATAAGAGAAATCACAGTGTAATAGTGTTGTCTTCTTTTTAATTGATGGACAGAAAATAATTAATCTTCGATTAAAAGCTTATATTCGAAATTAATTAGTAAAAAAAACCCACAAAAGAGTAGAAACTAGGGGGGGCGGCGGGGTTGGGGGGTTTCTTTAGCTTCCCTAACATTGGGTCATTTGAAAGCAAATTTTACCAAAAAAGTAAAAAGAAAAAGATGTCGGCAAAGGGGTTCATTGGATAGGAATAGAAGCTGTATTTGGCAACTTTGAAAGTTGTGTATCACGAGTTTTTTGCAAATTTATACTTATCGAAAATGATTTGTGGCTTTTGCGTTGCTTTGAATCCAAACAACCTCTAAATTTGCATGACTCGTAAGCTAAGCTAAAAGGAATGTTTTAGCAAAAACATGCATTGCATCACTATTAAATCCAAAGAATCACGATGCCTGCATGTCTTTTTCTCATGTGATGCGGGATTAGAATTTAATTTGACATTATTGGGAGCAAATATATGATATCGATAATCTAACTATGATTAGATGGACAGCTTCTATCAAAGTGAGTTGAACAAAAAAAATAATTCATATTATAAATTCTAAACAAGGAATAGTTGCCTTTTGGTTGCCATTGGTATCATGATAAGTCATAATAAGGTAAGTTGGTGAACAAGTTATCTTAGGTTAAGGTATTTGGATGTATCATGTATGGCATGATAAGTGTTTAGTTGGATGTGATAAGTCATTGCGGGGAAAAGATGATAATCTTATTTTGGATATATATTGGAATTTGTAAAAACTTATGGTGGCATTTGTTTCAAATTGTATGCATAACTTTCCTTTTTTTTGTGTGACACATTCATATCCCCTTTAAAGTTTCATGGTATTAACCCACAACCAAGTGGAATCTTAGGGGAACATTTACAGCTTCTAACTTCTCCATGAATTGCAGAAATGATAGATGTTGCATCATACATCCTTGTTTTTTATAGCTTTCATCCACCCAAACAAGATCCAACCACAAAACAATCACCTCATAAACCACACCCGACTACCTAAATAGGACCCAAACAAGGAAAATAACCTTAAAAAAATATATCACTTGTCACCCCTACACCTCCAATTCCCTCCCACAACAACACCCCCCCCCCCCCCCCCCCCCCCCCCCCGCGCCCAAATCTTCCCACGATTTACACAGGACCAAAGGCCACCTTGGTCAAACCCCTCTCCCACGCCACCCACGACGACGACCACCACTTCTAGTTCTTGTGACCCCCACCTACCAGGTGGTTTCCATACCCAATTAGACTTCATTCGCATGCAATATCACAGAAGGATTATCTCCACAAAAATTCATATCTTAATATTAAATAAATATATTATAATATCAATTATTTTATTTAATCACTTATTTTTATATCTTAATCAAATATTGTCTTCACCGGTCCTTATAATAATTTCTCGTGATATTTTTTTTTTTTAAATAATTTATATCAATGTAACTTTTATTCTACTGCCAAAGACAACCCGTTAAGTTTGATAAAGGACCCACATGAGGCAAATGTCCAGCCATGAATATGTTATCCTTATTGCTTGTAGTAAATGATTTGAAATAGTTAAAATAGTAAAGGCGCACGGTGCCATCTCACCGCGGTTTACGTTCTCCTAGATATGAGCGCGGAAGAAACGTCTCTATACCTTTATTATTACCCACACAATTCCCCCGTTCTCGTTCCGCTTAAATTATTCGGGGAATCTTGTAGTAAACAGCACAGTGAAGAAAAGGGGAATGGTGGGGGGGGGTGGTGGAGGGACGCCAAAGACAAGGAAAGATCCAGTCTTTCTTTCCAACCTCGTCCTGTCGCAGCGCTCAGAAAGGAGAAAAATCCCTCCTTTTTCGAGTGGTGGTCTTTGGAGTGATCACCACCAACGTACCCTCTGCTCGTGGTTGATGTGCAGAAGCTGCAGCTTATGGTGAGCTTCGACTTGGGCAAACTTTACTCCATTTGCGTTGTTTCTAGTTTCCTGGTTGTGGGTTTTGTTCCTTTGCTCTTTGCTGACGTTGTGGGGTTTGTGGGAGTTGAAGCTGTTCGACTTCGTTGGTTGCCGACATTGTGGGGTTGCTTCATGACTTCAGTTAAAAGTTAACCACTTGGGTATTATGGTGATGTGGGTGTTCTTCTTGTTGTTGGTGGATTTTTCTTTGTAATTCCCACTTCAGCACAGTTTTTTTTAACTTCCTCATCGTCTCTCCTTTTTTTGGGTCCTTACAATGCTGAATGATGCTTCGGGGGAAAAAAAATGGAATTTTGAAGTCAGGTTGTGATTTGTGGTCATTTTCTGGCAGTTGGGTGCTGTTTTCTTTTTTTTTTTTGTTTCTAGAAATTGTTATTTGAGTTTTGAGATTTTTTTTTTTTTCTGGGTTTTCGTACGGTTGGTTGATGGGAGATTTTTAATTTTTGTTGTAAAAATACTATGAAATGACAGGGGGACCGAACGCATATTGGTTCACGTTTCCTCCACCTGCTTCCTATTGGGGCGTTGCTTGGCTTAGCTTTCTTCATTGGGAGAGCATTTGTTATGACAGACTATGAGGAGGTACGTCTGGCTCTATGGAATTCTTTCTAAGGTGATCTTAGACAAATTTTAAGTTTATTTTCCATTTGTTAGTTACCATGGCTGACGAATATCTGCCTTACAGATTGAAGTGGTATTTAGTGTTTGCTCTAGTGGGTTTGTATCGAGCCACCATTTCTTACCCCAAGGGGTGCAAACATGATCAAGAAATTTGGGAGATTCAGGGTGGCCTAATCTAGCAACTAGAGCAAGTGTTGCCAAACAAAAGGACCAACATTTTAGTTAATGTGCACATATGCTTGTTTCTTACACCTACAGTGTTGTGCATAGCAACTTGTGTATAGTTTATGCTTGAATATTGCACATTAACGTTTTAATGTTTTCTTTTCTCTTTTCTTATGATGAGGATGTCATTGTCAGTGTGACATTTTCCATGTTCGAGCTCTTGGTGTCTTGATCAACTCTATGTCTCCATGTAATGTGGGATGTTAGAGATGGTTCCTGCCACTTGCCTGGTCTTGTGATGCTCGTGTTTCTTGAAAGGAAAAAAAGGGGTTAACAAGGGTTGTTAACCCATGGACTTGTGTTGTTTGAGTTGCACAATAGTTTACAAACAAGCAAGTTAAACTTGCACAACAGTTTGCAAACATGTTAACTTCTGAAAGGTGAAAGGTCCTTTATCATCTCTAAAGATGGCTCAAGAACCACAACTGACTTGCTTCTATCTCTATATGTAATATCCAATTTGATATGGAGCTTAATTCATGTACCTGAAATGTGCATGTGCCCCCTAAACCTAACCCATCTGTAGTGTAGCACATGTCACATTGTTGAAGGTGCTTTGGCTTTGCATGCTATATGACAACCCATCTTCTGAGCTAAATACAAGTTGGATTTGGATTGCATTGAATCATTCTTTTCCCTTGTTTTGTGTTGTTCAATCCTATTACCTAAATGATCTGGATCTGTTTGCATGTGTTGGACACATTTAGTGCCTATACATATAATGAATTTATGTGGCTCTGCGAAGGTACATTTTCTTGTTGTGACCATCTTGGAAGACACGCCATGCCTTGGGTGCATTTTCTTTAGTGACTTATTTTTGTTATGTTTTCTTTAATTAATTTGTTGGGACTTGGGATCTATTGTCTCTTCATCGCAGGCTCGTAATTATTGAAAAAGGATTAAAGAAAAAGCACCTTGTCACTTGCTAGCAGGAACTGTAATCAAGATTTCTTCTTGCAGAGGCTGTGGGAGAGGTGGGATTGCAATGTAAGATTAAAGAGAGACTACAAGATGAAATTTAAATATTTAACTTTAAGAAGAAGATAAATTATGATGAGTTGGAACAAAACGTCAATAGGAGAGAGATATGATAACAAGTTCAAGTCAAGTAAAATATTGGATTGGATTTTATAGTGTATATGCTTTGGAAAGTGATATATAAGACTTTTCTTAAATATTTAGGTATTTTAATGCCGTATATATATATTTTGGAAGATTAGAGTAATTTTCTGGAATGTACCACAAAGAAGGAACTTCAAAGACTTATTTGCAAGAAGCAAATCTACCTTACACAGTGGCAACACCAATGAGCCATGATATTTCCACATAAAGGTGCAAAGTATCATATATGCAGGTGTCTGCAAGGTCAATGACAAAATTTATAAAGTAATTCAGATGGGACTCCCTCCTTGTGAAGGTTTTCTCGGCCTATGATGGGAGGAAGTTGAGCTGGTCTAACAAAATGTTGTCAAGAAGGGGGGTACTCGGCTTTCTAGAGGTTGCTTTTACATGAGATGACACCCCTTATCTCATGTTTCTATGCAGACTTGGGTGAGGGCAAAGATTTTTCCTTTTGGTGGGATGATTGGACTAATTTTGACCCTTTGGCAGATGCATTTCTTTGTCTGTATGCGTTGTCGAACAATCTTGCTGTTTCTGTGGGTGATTTTTGGGATGGGAATTCGTGGTCTTTGTTGTTCTGGTCGGCTATCTCTGATCAAAGGGTGGAAGGGTTCATACAGTTACTGTTATAGAGTCTAGCTATTTATTTATTCTATTGGTGTTATGTGGTGCAATGTTTGTTTTGTTTTCTTTATGGGGTGTTACGGTAATTTGCACCCACCTCTCTTTCTATATAAAGAGAGTTAGGGTTAAAGAATAAAGTTGAGTTATTCATTTTTCCCAACTTGGTATCAAAGCGGTAATCCTAGATTGGCGGTCTAGTATCCCACCTCTAACAGACCTCCGTACCCCTACACGAAAAATCCTAATCCTCCTGGCACACACCCACGAGAGGTGGCTTCGGCGAGCCACCCACTGCCGCCGGCCCTAACAGGTTGCCACTGTGGTCGCAGCTGCTATTGGCACTCGCCGCCAGCTGCTGCTGGCCTTAGTGAGCCTCCTTAGAGTGCCACAAAGTGCCGTTGCCCCTCTGCAGGCGGTGATTTGCACTCCTCGAGGCACCGCAGTGCCACCTCTCGCGCTGCCTCGTCAGTCGTAGGTTGCAGCGCTGCTCGGAGGTTACAGCGCCGCTGTGGACCATAGCCCCTGACCTCGGAGCGCTGCCCTTGTGCTACCCCCGACCTCGAAGCAGTGTCGCTCGACCTCAAAGCACCGCCCCTGACCTCTAAGTGCCGTTACCTATCGTTTGCAGGTCGCGGTGGTGGCCCTTGGGGTCTTGCAGTGCCATCTCTGAACCACTAGCAGCAGCCCAGTAGATCGCTGATGAACTAGCAGGCCGGCAGTGGCGGTAGATCGACAGGTTGGCCCTCTTTTCAGCGGAAAGGAGGGTAGCCGCTCTTGGATAGCCATGCTAGGATGGTTCCCTGCATTCTAGTGTGGCCTCCATTGGTTCTAGGGGTTCCTTTGAGGCCTTTGATCTAATCTCCAGCTGATGTATGCTTGAATCTCGTGATCAAGGGGTTCATCTTCTATGTTTCAGACCTTCTTCATGATCTGAAATTGGTGATTCAGATCTATTTTCTGGGTTTATCCTTCCTCTCAAGGCATAATGGCATTATTAGGGTTGTCAGAAATGTCATTGGATATCGTACAGTGGTTGGAAAGTACAAAAACCTGTTCTTTTAGCCCATTCCTAGTGGTATTTCTATCAGTCAGGAGTTGAGAGATGACACTATGATTATTGCTCGGAGTGAGTATGTGAGACTACTCCAAGGTCATAGTCATCATGATAGACTTAAGGGACCAAGCGAATTGAGTTCCATTGCACGTAGCAGGAATCAGAGTTGCTCAGAATGGCTTGTGGATTCAGGAGCCTCACAACACCTTAGTGGAGATTGGGATTGCTTTACCCATCTTCATTCACTACCAATTAGCAGGACTGTTTAGGTTACAGATGGCCGACACTCCAAGGTGGTAGGTCAGGGCGAGGTATCCGTAACTTCAATGTTGAGATTGCCTGATGTTTTGTATGTTCCAGACTTTCCTATGAGTCTTCTTTCAGTCAGCCAAATTACTAAGGAACTTAATTGTCATGCAATATTTAATGCTGTGGGATGCACTATTCAAGACAAATTGACAAGGAAGGTGATTGGCAGTAGACATGTAGAGCATGGGGTTTATCGATTGAGTCAGACTCCACTTGCATCTGCATGTCGAGAAGAGATATTCTCTACACCTAGGAGTACATTTCAGTGGCATCTCCGCCTTGGATACCTTCATTTGGATAGCCTTCGTCGAGTCATTCCACATATATCTCCTGCGACCTGGATTTGCTGTGATGCTTGTTAGTTGGGCAAGCATAGTCGTTCCTCCTACTCGGTGAGTACTCGTCCTGGATCGACAACCCTATTTGAGTTATTACACATAGATGTGTTGGGTCCGAGTAGAATACTAGATAAGCAGGGTCACCGTTACTACGTAGTAGTGGTTGATGATTTTTCACGTCTATCTTGGGTATTTTTCTTGAAGAATAAATCAGATGTTGGATCTATCATTGAAAGTTTCATGTTGAAGGTTAAGAATCAGTATTCAACCACTATTAAAGTAGTGAGATCTGATAATGCACTTGAGCTATGCACCACTAGGTTGTCTGCTTTCTACAGGTCCCATGGGATAGTGCACCAGACCACGTGTGCTCATATTTCTCAACAGAACGGGGTGGTTGAGAGGAAGCATAGACATCTTCTAGATGTGGCTCGTACCTTGTTGATCCACCACATTGTGCCTCTGGTATATTAGGGAGATGCAGTTCTTACAGCTTGCTATTTGATCAATCGAACGCCCAGCTCAATACTTCATGAGTAAATACCTTAGCATATATTGCATCCTGAGCAAGAGCTTTTTCATGTGCCGCCACCTGTGTTTGGTTGTGCTACATTTGTTCACCTTCTTTCTCCAGGATGAGACAAGTTGGCACCACGAGTAGTTAAGTGCGTGTTCTTGGGATATTCATGGACTTAGAAAGGATATAGATGCTTCGATCCTCTTACTGGTAGGCACTATGTGAGTGCCGATGTTACGTTTCATGAGTCTATTCCATATTTTTCTACTGCTGCTTGGAGTTTATCCCCTGAGATTATGGAGGCTCCCATGCCTATACCTTCTATTCCCTTGGAGGCGGTACTTATTTCTGCTCCCCTACCTACTACGATCGGTCCTGTGAAGTTCTTTGAACCCATTGTTACATATTAGCGACCTCATAGCACTTTTCAGATGCCACATCCTGCAGAAGCCACACAGACTTCGCCATCTCTATCTTAGGAGACCACAGATAGGTTGCAGAATGATGATAAGACACCCTCTGATAATAGATGCCCGGATGATGATCTTTTTGCTTCACAGCCAGTACAAGAGGATCAAATAGCGGATCTCGACTTTCCTCTTTCCATTAGGAGGGCACCCCGTACCTGTGAGTCCAGATACCGTGTTGTAGGTAGTTTGGCTACTGATGGCCTTGGGTCAGCTTTTGGGAGCTTCTATCGTGCTCTTTCTGCCATATCAATCCCTGCCACCTACCAGCAGGCTATGCTTGATCGAAAGTGACGTCAGGTCATGGAGGATGAGATGGCTACTCTTACGTCACGTGGTACTTGGGATCTTATACCTTTACCAGAGGATGCTACAATAGTTGGCTGCAGATGGGTGTTTGTAGTCAAGTACAATCCAGATGGGTCCGTTGCATGCTACAAGGCCCAACTTGTTGCTAAAGGGTTCACCCAGACATATGGGTGGACTTTTTTTGGCACTTTCTCACCAGTGGCTCGGTTATCTACAGTGAGGATTTTAATTTCCATGGCAGTTCAGAGAGATTGGCATCTTTACCATCTTGATGTGAAGAATGCATTTCCCTATGGAGATTTACAGGAGGTCTACATGCAGCAACCCCCTGGTTACGAGGTCTAGGGGGAGTGTGTATGCAGGTTGCAGAAGGCTATTTATGACCTTAAGCAGAGCCTGAGAGCTTGGTTTCAGAAACTCTCCATGGTAGTAGAGTCTGTGGGATTCATCAGATCGTTTGTAGATCATTTTTTGTTTGTTAGAAAGATCGGAAAAGGTATTGTGGCTCTTTTGGTCTATGTTGATGACTTGATTATCACTGGTGATGATACAGTAGGTGTGGCTGAGATCAAACGGACATTGGTAGATCAATTTGTGATGAAGGATTTAAGGCCATTGAGATATTTTCTTGGGATAGAAGTAGCCCGTAGTAGGCGTGGTATTGTTCTATCTCAACGAAAATATGCCCTAGATGTTCTAAAGGAGACAGGTATGCTAGGAGCCAAGCTGGCAAATATTCCCATGGACCCTAAAGCACGACTGTATGACCATGATGCAGAGCCAGTGGATAGTAGACAATATCGCCAGCTGGTGGGGAAGCTGCTTTATTTGACGATTACTAGGTCAGATATTTGCTTTGCAGTAGGGAAGTTGAGCCAATTTATAGAGAAGCCTACCAGATAGCATTGTGATGCAGCCATGATGGTGCTCAGGTACTTGAAGAGAGCACCGGAACATGGTCTTTTCTTCACTAGGGAGACATCCATGACCGTAGTTGGATACTCTGATGCAAACTATGCATGCAGCTATGATGACAGAAAGTCTACCACAGGGTTTTGTATGTATGTTGCAGGGAATCTGGTTACTTGGAAGAGCAAGAAACAGACTGCGGTGTCCAGATCCAGTGTTGAGTCTGAGTATCGTGCTATGGCTCAGACATCGGCAGAGTTGATGTGGGTGAGATCCTTGCTGAGTGATCTACATATACAAATTGACGGGCTTATGGAATACGATGTGATAATAAGGTTGCCACTTATGTTGCTAACAATCCCATGTTCCATGAACGTACCAACATGTGGAGGTAGATTGCCATTACACCAGATATTTGATTCAGAAGGGGTTTATCTTCACCTTCCAGGTTACTTCAGAGGCGCATACTGCTGATATCTTTACCAAATCTCTGGCTAGATCCATTTTTGATGTATATGTGTCTAAGCTGAGTATGATTGATATCTATGCTTCAGCTTGAGGGAGAGTGTTATGGAGTCTAGTTATTTATTTGTTCTATTGGTGTTATATGGTGTTATGTATGTTTATTTTCTTCATAGGGTGTTACGGTAATTTACACCTAGCTCTCTCTATATAAAGAGAGGTAGGGTTAAATAATAAAGTTGAGTTGTTCATTTTTTTCAACTGGTACAAGAGATTTTTGGCGAACTTAATGCCAACAGCAGCTCTTCCTGATGCTTGGAGGTGGGAGGATGGATCGTTTTTGGTTAAGCCTGCATATAGGAAGTTATTACCGCCAGGGAACGGATATTGGATTCTTAGTAAAGATTGTCGTCTGAAATGGAAAGCTATTGTTGTGCCTTTGAAAGTGAACATCTTTACTTGGTTGCTTTGGAAGAGAATGACGACGAAGGTCTATAGATTTAAGATTGCGCCATATGTGGATCCCACATATGCTTTTTGTGGTGAGAAGGAAGAGGATTGTAACCATTTGTTGTTTTCTTGTCCTTTTCCTAGACAGGTCTAGGTGGCATGCAGTGTTCAGTGGCCTGAGCATGATAATTGGGATAGCTTCTGGCAGTATTTACGGAGTGGAACCTTCGGATCATGTTGGGAGTGTGCAGTTCCTTTCGCCATTTTCTGGGAGATTTGGCTGCAATGCAATGTGTCAATTTTCTGTGGGGAGTGTCACTTTGTGGAGAACGTGTGTATGGATGTCTCCTTTTTCAAGGAGCATTGGGGAAGTATTTAAAAGCTTTATGTACTAATTTTGTTGTAGCCATTTTTATTAATAAAGCGGGATGATCACTAACCTTATGTGATCATATTTTTCCCCTTTTTCTAAAAAAGAAGTAATTCTATAGTATGTGGTGGGTGTGTTGGGTTGGTGTGTGCAATTTGCATTGCACGGTGTTGTTTTGCACATGTGGACATGTGTTTCTTTCTTTGTTTTTTATTTTGTGTGTGTGTGTATGGGGGGGGGGGGGGGTGGGGGGGGGCGGCGAATAGGGTCAGCTGGGGTTCTTTGTTTGCTCATATGTGGTCTGGCCCAATTTCATTGATAGGATTTTGGTGCTTATGGATTGAGTTAACACGATGTGCAATGCTTCATGCAGTGGTGTCCCAAGTACAACTCATAGACCACTAGGTGACCATTGACAAAACATATCTGAATGAACAAAATGGATGTGTAGTTTTGCAATTGCACGATAAACTTATTGACTCCAATGCTTGAACTATATCTTGAAAATTAAGTATGGTTTTATATCCTATATTAATTCAAGGGCTTTTATAATTCATTCACGTGTCATACCAATTTTATCTCTTTGAAAGTCCAATTGGCATTAGGATGGATGGAGAACTTAGATCATCTTCTAAGCACTAGGTATAGAATTGCCTATTTATGACTTGATAGTGGCCTGGAAGCAGATAGGTAGTTCTTAGTGGCAAGGCTGGGCCTTGCCAAATTCCAATGGACATTGAGGGGGTTGGTTGGTTGGGACTGAAGTATGTTTACTGTAGTGCAGACAAAATCAAGCCGTTGTGCCCTCTCCGTTCTATTGTTAGGGAGATCAGATGAGGCCCATTTCCACTTCTCTTCAGTTTTTGTTCCAAATGCTGAGTTTGAGTGAGGTGATATGTGGGAAGAAAGCAGAAATACGAGGGCATATCATTTGGATGTTCCCTTGCTATTGGAAGGAGATTTCAACATCATTTTAAACATTGAAGATAGACCAGGGGACAGAGGACCAACTGGGGCATGATGACCTTTAGGAACATGGTGGTCGATTTGGAGCTGATGGATTTTCTAGTCTCCAATTGCAAATTCACTTAGTGGACTAGGGACTCCTGTTCACTAGACAGGTTCCTTTGCTCAGTTGAGTTTGCTGAATTATTCCTGTTATCAGATGTGATTTCGCTGGAGTGTCCATTCTCTGGTCACACTCATTGTGCTGACGCTCCAATCAGAACTTGAAGTATGAAACTTCAAGATTGCTATCTTGTAGTTGACCAAGCTTGACTTCGCCAACTTGTGGAAGAACAATGAAAGAAGTTGCTTCAAGGTGACTCAGCTGCGGGATGTTTTATGAGAGTTTTGAGATGGGTGAGTGACATTGGAGAGGATCAGCTATTCCATCCCTCTCATTGGAACAAAAGGTAGGCTTGACTGTGGATTTGACGGAGGAGGAGGTGCTAAGGGTCCTGAGAAGCTTGAATGCTGATGGATCACCTAGTGTTGACAGGATCCCTGTTTTCTTCTATAAAAAGATGCGAGAGTTGGAGCGTGTGGAGGCCTTGCCATGCATGGAACAGTCCATGCAGGGACTGTTTTGACGTGAAACAGAGAGAGAGAGAGGAAGTGAGGTAGCCAGTGGTGGAGAGAGAGAGAGAGAGAAAGAGAGAGAGGAGAGGAGTAGGAGGAATACTTGGAAGAATTATTGCATTTAACTCAAAGAAAACAATTACAAGAAGTCTCTCTTATATAGAGAGAAATATCTTTTAAACTAAGAAATAAATCAAATCTCCTAAAATTAGAAAAAGACAAATCCTCTAAAATCATTTTCTAAAAAATCAAATATACCAAACTAAAGGAACCAAACTTGGACCAAAAGCAATGCCAAAATTCCCTTAAGGCCAGCGCCCATTGGGTGCTTCCTAGGACTGCCACGTGGCCCAACTGACTCATCACGTGGCAATTTTTCTTCACACTCTCCTTCAAGTCGAGGTTGGGAGGATGATGACCTGCTTCTTGATGTGGAGGTAGATGCATTACCATGCATTTTCTTCTTCGAGCTTGAAGTTCTCACTTGGAGGAGCCATGGTGACACCTCTTGTGACCTTCGAAGTCGTCGTTTCTTTAGCAACCTCAATAGTCGTCGTGACGGTCGTCGTGGTCTTCTTCTCCTTGTCTTCTTGGAACATCGCTTAGATCTTCTCAAGGTTGGAAGGTGTGAGAGAATCCACACTGAGGTGTTAGTAGCCCCACGTGGTGGTCTTCCAAACCTATCCCAACATCTTTCTTGTGGATGATTTGTGCGTCCACAATGATGGCACTGAGGATAGACACGACTTCGACCACGGCTACGTCCTCTTCCACGCCTCGCACTTATCTTAGGAATTGCTAGAGTGGAGTTGTCAACCTTTGCTGTGATGTTATCTTTTGGAATCTCCATCTTCTTGAGACGGCAAAAGATGGGTTGAAGATCCTTCCGTCGGATGCTAGGATTTGATCACGACCTGGTCGATAACGGGGTTGCAACGTCAATAAAAACTTGGCAGCTTGCCCAACCCCACATGTGTTCCCCTATTTATCGCAACAAATGGGCTCGTACATGTCCAACTCCTTGAATAAGGCTTATATCTTCTCATAATATTTAGTCAAGGAGAGATGTCCTTGACTAGCTATCCAAATACTAGTATAGAGATCAGTAATACGTGCATTATTCGACTTTTGGGCTTACATTTTCTCTAAGGCTGTCCAAATCTCGAATGCGCTATTTTTGTAGAGCATGTTTGAGGCGATGGCTGGATCTACAGAGTTCATGAGCCAGTTTATAACCACGTAGTTCTCCTTCTCAAGCTCCTTCTTCTTAGTTCCATCTTTAGTTCTCAGTGCTTCCTTTAGAAGTATGTTGAGCTTGCCTTGGCCCCCGACGAACATTTTGAAAGTGCAGGCCCATAGGACGTAGTTGGAAGCGCCTTGAAGCTTGATCGTTGTTCCTTGAGCAACCACCTTGCCTTCTCCCATCAATAAAGTGGCTTTGGTGGCCATTTGTAATGACCCAAGCTTAGACCCGAATCTAATCGAGAAAAATAAGCTTTGACAACTTATTGGGTGTAGGTCCAATGGACCCAAGCAATCATCCAAAATGCTTAAGTCCAAGTTGTCAAGTAGTAATTCTCATTCCTTATATCCCACCACTCACTTTCATGAGTTTATGATGTGGGACTATTTGGGGGTGTTACAACCTCCCCCACTTGAAATCTTGACATCCTTGTCAGGGTTCGATATTTCCAGTAGTAGTGACGGCTCTACCTTATGGCACACTCTTTAGCTGCCCCAAGGGCAGCCCTTTCCTCCTACTAAAGGGAGTTTGACTTTGATACCATTTGTACTGGGCCTAAACTCGAGTCTAATTGAGAAAAACTGACATCAACAACTTGTTGGGTACGGGCCTAGTGGACTCAAGTAGCCACTTAAAATGCTTAAACCTAAGTTAACAAGAAGTAATTCTCAATCCTTTATATCCCACCATTCACTTTTATGAGTTTACGATGTAGGACTATCTTTAGGGGTGTTGCAATGGATGTATCCATCATCTCTTCCAGTTCACAATCCTCCTCCTACTCCGTGTAAGGCGCCAGATGTCACGTGGTAGAGGATTCGTTGAGAATCTTCGCACAAACTCTTGGGCCTTGCGTAAGGCGCCAAGATCTTCCAAAAATTTGCAGCAGGAATTCTCGCATTGGAGGAGGAAAAACCACATGTGTGGCCTGTTTTGCCGGTGCAAGAACTCACACACAAGTCTCTTGTGCGTGAATCCTTCTCTCAATCTTCTCTCCGGATGCATACGCCAAGTGCCTAGACAATAGGCTTTGATACCATGTCTGAGTTGGAGCGCGTGGAGGCCTTGGCGTGCATGGAACAGTCCACGCAGGGACTGCTTTGAAGTGAAAACAGACAGAGAGGAAGAGAGGCAGCCGTCGGTGAAGAGAGCGAGAAAGAGAGAGAGGAGAGGAGTTGGAGGGAGTACTTGGAAGAATTGTTGCATTTAATTCAAAGAAAATAATTACAAGAAGGCTCTCTTTTGTAGAGAGGATATATCTTTTAAATTAAGAAACAAATCAAAACTCCTAAAATTAGAAAGAAACAAATTCTGTAAAATCATTTTCTAAAAAATCAAATATATCAAACTAAAGGACACCAAACTTAGACCAAAAGCAATGCCAAAATTCCCTTAAGGCCGGCACCCCTTGGGTGCTTCCTAGGACTGCCATGTAGCACTTGCTCTTCACAAAATATATGGCCAATTGTTAGGGCGATGTGGCTGTCATGATTCAGGAGGTCATGCCTGGCTGTTAACCAGGGGTTTGATCAGCTGACTAAATTCTTCCTTTTTTCTTTACTATTGAAAAAGGGATTTCGTGGAGTCTGTGGATGACTCACATCCGATACCTCTGTCTAATGCATTGTATTTGATTGTGGCCAAGGTGCTTGCCAATAGGGTAGTGCTGAACTCACTGGTGAATGCAGTTCATGCAGCTTTCATTAGAGGGAGAAGCCTTGCAGATTGTTCTGTGACAACATTTGAGATTATATTGGCCTGGGAAAGGAAAAAGATGATGGCATTTATGTGCAAAGATGATTTTGTCAAAGCCTATGTCTCAGTGTCATGGAAATTTTTGTGGTAGTCCTTAGTGAAGCAAGGACTCCCAGAGATCTGGATACAATGGATGAAAATATGTATCACTGCCACATCTTTTGCCATTCTTCTAAATGGCAATCCAGTGGGGTGGCGGGTCCAGCCGAGAAGGGTGGTGTGGTAGGGTCAAGGATGTAACTGCAGTTGAGGCCATGCTAGCTTCACTGATAGTATCTGTATTCACCTACAGGATTTTGCACTTTTGATTCAGTGGATGGAGAGGAAGCTTGAAGGTTAGGGAGCTAGAGTTATTTCAAAAGTGGGGTGTCTGATGCTGTCTAAGGCAGTATTATTAGCCATTCATGTCTTTTTCATGCCTGTGTTTTGGCTACGAAAGATCATGTTGGCAAGCTTGAAGGAATGCGCAGAAAATTCCATTGGAAGTACCGGGATGCTAGAGGGGTATTTGGTGTTCTACAGGAGGTTTGCCATCCAATCTTGGAGGGTGTGCTTGGAATTAGCAGGATGAGGTACATGAATGTTACACTATTCTCGAAGTGGTTTGCCAAGGTGATGGCTAGTGATCTTGGGCTTTCTGTCACCTTGTTGTAAAATTTGTACGACAGAAATCCCAGTTGGGAGGAGACATGCCTTACCCAGGAAGGAGAATCTCCATTTTGGAGAGGACTGGTGAGGGTCCTTCCTATCTTGCAGCAACACTCAATCCCAGTAATCGGCAATGGATGCACATTCATATTCTGGATAGACAACTAGAGCACTCTTGGCCCACTTAGGATGGCTTTCCTGAGGTTTTACGCACTGGCATAGGACAAAGAAGCTTGATTGATTGATTGCTGGAGTTTTCCTATGGGGGAAAACTGTGGCCACTGGACACCAACATTTGTCCCAGGAAACTCAGAGGCTAGGATGACAGAACCACTGCAATTCCATGAAGCTATTGGAAGCATTTATCTCATGCAGAAGGAGGCTGGTTGGCAGTGGGAAAATAGAGAATTCTCCATGCATCAGGCTTTTCATACATTGAGACCAGATTTGGGTGCTGGTGATGAAGAGCTGAGGGACTGTTGCTTGTTATTGAAAGCCAAGACACCATAGAAAGTTCGCTTTTTTTTTTTTTTCATGGGAGTTCTGAAGGCGGCAGATAATGAATACAGTTCGGTGCAGTAAGTGGGTCCCAAATACTGAAATAAGGTGCCCCATGTGTGAAGGAGTGGAGCATGGTGAAAACCTGATTTTCTCTGGTCCATTTGCTGTACGGTGCTGGATGGAGGCTGCTATTAGTATGTGAATAACAGCTCCTTTGAGGATGTCTAGAGGTCCTTTAGAGGAGGAAGAAGAGAGGGTGAGCCAGCAAAGTATCAATCCAAGAAGGGAGGGCTGCTTCTTTGGCTTTCCTCTGGGCTATTTGGAGAGAGTGAAATGCTGCAGTTTTTCAGGGGGCAATGCCTTATGTGGAAAGTGTTGTCTTGGGGGCTAGGAAGGCCATTGTGGAGTGTTTTAATCTGCTGCCTAATGTAATTTCACCCTCTGTATTAATGAAATCCCTGGATGAGTTGTAACCTTGAGTAGTCATCCTTTTCCCTTGAAAAAAACCTTTCTAGGGGCTTGTATCTTAGAGGCTATTGAGCTAAATGATTACGGAGATAATATGTTGTTGTCTAGCATATACATCATCCAAAATCTAGATATCTCAATAGCTGTAGAAAAAAAAACTTTAAAGAAAAGCTGGTAAAAAATTGGTTGGAGTTTTTAGTTATGTGCCTACAGGTTACACATTTCTCTTCTAGCTCATAAAACACTCGTTTATTTTTCCAGTTAAAGGTTTCTTCTGTGACTTTATATGTCAAGAAAGACAAATGGGCCTGAAAATACTCTCAACAAGAAACTTCTTCTGATTGCAATTTCTATACTTGTGGGGACTTCAATAGAAATGCTAATATTGCAAGTTGCAACAATGTCGGAGTAAAGTAGCTGAATTAATGATTCAGAGACGGGATAACCAACTTGAGGATGAGAGTACTAGAAATAAGAGTTTTTTTGAAAGGGTACTAGAAATAAGAGTTAGCATTGTAAATATGTAAAGATAAAATATATATAGTGGACTACCTTCTCTTTAATGGAGTTGGTTATTTTGATGGCCTGTTCTGCAGAGTATATCAAAACTGGGAGCATCCAGATCCATTGCTGTAAAAAATTCTAGTTCCTGCATGGTATGACTTTTTCTGTATTGTTGGTTTTGTTTCATTCTTTTCATACCACTTGTAAATTTTCTTTTGAAGTATCTAGACACTCCATAGTATGCATAAAAATGTAAATGTTCTCTCCATTTTTTTTTTTTGTAGCACCGGTGTCTCCCCTTGGGAAGTGAAGCATTACCCAGAGGAATAGTAAATGCAAACTCGAACCTAGAAATGCAGCCATTATGGGGAAACCTGAACAATGAGGTATGCAAGCTATTCTCACATTTGGTTATTGTTCATGGCTTGAATATCGATGATAAGATAGTAGCACATCAAAAAATGAAGCAATTAAGAAGTGGTTAATATGGTGGGATGGGTCTTTACTTTCAAGCCAATTGGCTTTGAATGGGATGCTTTTACATGGTATAAAAGGCACGCTGGTTTAGTGACCGAGATTAAGCTCTATGTCATTCCTCCATTTGTTCACATGTAGGACCCATAGAAAGCAATATGCGAGGGGGCATATTGAGGATAGCAGTACCACATCTAAAGATGTGGAAATTTAAAGTGAATACTATTAGTAGGATGGGCCTCTGCACTAAAGCCAATTGGTTTCGAGGTGGATGTTCTCACAAACAACTTTTTGGTTGCGCCACACTAACCTTATCATTTTTTGATCCAAATTATAGAGAGATCATCGATATTATTGAGATCAAAATCCTTTCCCTCCAAAAAGATTGAAATGGTTCTTATGTATATCTGGAGTCATTTTTTGATTGTTTACTTTTGGAGAAGTCGTAACTATGAGAACTTAATGAAGAATTAGCCACGCTGTTCAAATTCAGTTTTTATATGGCCTTTGTGAATTGTGACAATTTAGCTTTCAAGAATTAGCCACACTAATCAAATTCAGGTTGAAGTAAAAATGTTCTAATGGAAGTAACTCCATATAGTAGTCATGTGGTCCAACTTGTATGGTTACTCCCAAGGGGAATGAAGTGAAGGCAGCTTTTGATGCAATTCTATAGTTGGCTTAGAAAAAGTGAAACCAAACTCCCATGTCCATGTACCTGAACTCACACCTCTCCTCGACCCTTACTGATACCTGTATCCCTTGTCCAATAATGCACAATGCTTGCTTTTGTAGGATTAGCTCCCCTTGACCACTAATGTATGCAACACGATTTCCCCTAGTCCACTATTGTCTGTGGCACTGTTGGCATGAGGTAGTTTAGTGAAAAAATCTATAATTGGACACTTCCTCTTAATATTATACACCACCTTTTTGAGTTAGTGCTTTAAACATCTGCCAGTTCATATCATTATTGCTTGAAGAACTTGTGCTGAGACCATTTGTGCTTAAAGTAAACCTTTTCTTTTCTTCTATGACCCACCATCTATAACTGGCTTGAAGAACCCAACTTCCATTACCTTTGTCCAATTTCCTTTCCACCTCCACACCTCTCCTCCTCTGCAGCTCCGTGCATGCCTCCTCCCCCTTCTCTGTTTCAGGCGATGCACTAAATAGGTTGTTGAAAGCTCTTGCTGATGTGTCAGCCTATGATTGGCTCTTGTACAATTTGCTCTTGTACCAGACTTGAGGATTGTCAATAAATATGACAGTAATGTAGCTGAATGATTTATTCAGCTCAGTCATTCTTACACATCACTTCTCTCTCTCTCTCTCTCTCTCTCTCCCCTTTCTAATTTCTCTGACCCATCTAATCTAGGACTCTGCACTTCCGCTCCTACACTTCTCTGTATATTCTCCTATGCACCTCCATGGTTGGTGGGTGGGTGGCTGTGCTTGAAGACCTGCGCGAGTCAGTGAGTTTGTAAACCACAGTCCTTCAGGTTATTTAAATGTGTGGGAGTTTTTACCAGTATGCAGTAACCACCGTATGCCTAACTTACAGAGACGTTATGCATAACAAATTCAACTGTTTTATTTAGTGGAAAGGAACTTATTTTCTCATGCTTCATTTCAGATGGAAACAAGCAAAAGCTTATTGGCGATTGCAGCGGGAATAAGACAGAAGGCAACTGTTGATAGAATTGTAAAAAAGGTGTCTAAACTCTTTTGCACGGTTTATTTTGCTTTTTATTTCTGAATTTTGGTGCTTGGATACAGTTCTCCCTCAACAACTTCACCATCATGCTTTTCCACTATGACGGTGTTGTGGATGGATGGAGGGACTTATACTGGAGTGATGCTGTTATACATGTCTCTGCAATTAATCAAACAAAATGGTATAAATTGTTGGCAGCAAGCTGAGTAGACCAACAATAATTACATTCTTTTTCAGCAAAGAACTTACATCTTGGTAATATTCTGGTTATTGATTTCTTTGGTTCAGGTGGTTTGCAAAACGATTCTTGCATCCAGATATAGTTTCTGAGTACAGTTACATATTTCTATGGGATGAGGATCTTGATGTGGAAAATTTCCATCCCATTCGGTACTTTTCAATATTTAATGTCTCTTACCAGCTACAGGTAGTTTTTCTAGGAGAAAGGGATGCAGATGTCAAAATTTCAATATTGTATTTAGAGTTGTATAGGTCCGCACTTCTCCATGGCATTTTTTTTTATTGTAACCTCCCCATAGTTAACACTTTATATCCATTATGCACTATACTAAGCTTCCCTTTTGGGAGTAATGGGTAATCTAATGCAATAGAGAATTTATCTTGCTTGAAAAGGTAGAGGGAGCTTTCTTGGTAATTGGATTTGCAGGGCTGATTTGAGGAGAGGTTTGTAGTGAATACTGCAGAGGGTGCTGAACATTTCTAGGGTTTCTTGCCTGGTAATCTATAACTATGTGCTAGAGCTGTATATCGGTCGTGTTCAACTTGCAACCTTACCTGGGCTAACCCATTTGATTGGGTTGGATCAGAGTAGGAGCTTGAATGGGTTAGGTTGGATTATATTTCTACCAAACCATTGAAGAACAAGTTAGGTTGGGTCGGATAGGAGTATCCCAATTGAACCCAATACTCTTTAGATACAATATACATTAAAAATCCCCCTCTTCAAAAGAGAGAGAGAGAGAGAAAAATAATCCCAATTTCTACCATTCTCTTATCTCATTGCATTCAACCCATTGGACCCATTCCAATCCAAAGCCCGCTACATGGAAATGCCCTACTTTCATCAATGTCCCATGTCCCTAATTCCCTCAATGCCCCTCATCGATCTCACTAAACAATTTTTTGAGACCAAATAAAAAAAGGAAAGGAGTCCAATGGTTTGACTAACCAACAACATATCCAACCTGAGCCAATTGTTACAGAGTCTAGTTAGTTTCATGGTGTCATGTGGTGCGTTTTTTTTTTTTCTTCATGGGGTTACATGTAATTTGCACCCACCTCTCTCTCTATATAAGGAGAGGTAGGGTTAGAGAAAGAGATTGATTTTACTTATTTTCCAACTTGGTATCAGAGCAACGGTCATAGACCGGTGCCCTAGATACCCCACCCAAACAAGCCTCTGAGACCTCCACCATAACCCGAGGGGCACCTTTTGCAGCCCCACCACCGCTGCCACCTCGCTCAGCACTGCCGTCACTGTCCGATGAAGAGAGGAGGCGGCGGGGCAGCACTCGCCGACCACCCACACTGTAGAGGAGTCTACCGGACTCCTCCGCTGTTGCGCCACCCAGAGGGAGTTGCTGCTGCTCCACGCAGGGGCGCCACCGCCCAAAGGTGCAGCTGATGCTGCTCCGCCCCACTCCGTCCAGGGGTGTTTGCTACTGTTCCACCTCGCTCAGGGGGCTACCACTTGCCCAGGGGCACCGCTACTGCTCCGCCTACTACTGCTCCACCCAGGGGCGCCGCCGCCCAGAGGAAGCAATTGTCGCCCTCCGCCACTCATGATCATGATTTGAAAATTTCAGATCGATTCTCCATCTCCTTTTTTGGTATAATTTACCCCTGATCCTATGCTTTAGAGGTTTGCTTCTTGGTGAATCTGTGATTTACCATATCAGTATGGCTTCTTTTCATATTGGTCCAAGCACCTCTACCACACAGAGGTTGGTAGATGATATAGTGACCATCACCCGGAGTAAGTATAAGAAACTGCTTCAAGGTTGTAGCCATTATGATGGGCTCCAAGGAGCCACTGAGTTGGGTTCTAATGCACATGGCAGGAATCAGGGTAGTATGGAGTGGCTTATTGATTTAGTGGCTTCACGACATCTTAGTGGAGATCGGGATCATTTTACCCATCTCAGATTTGTACTTGCAGGAAGGACAGTGCAAGTTGCAGATGGTAGACACTCCAGGATAGCGGGTTAGGGGGAGGTACCGGTGACTCATACTTTAAGATTACCTGATGCTTGTTATGTGCCAGACTTTCCTATGAGCTTACTCTTGGTTAGGAAGATTACTAAGGAGCTTAATTGTCGTACTATCCTTGATGACATGGGATAGCATGTCATCATTCAAGACAAATTGACAGGGATGACGATTGGTAGTGGAAATGTAGAGGGTGGAGTCTATCATCTGATTCAAACTCCACTTGCCTCTACATGTCGAGAAGTATTGTTTGCTGTTGGGAGTGTCATTCAGTGGCATCTTCGACTTGGATATCTTCCCCTGGATAGCCTTCGACAGGTCATTCCACATATCTCTCTTGCAACTCGGATATGTTGTGAGGCGTGCCAGCTGGGCAAGCACCATCGTACCTCCTACTCGGTGAGTACCCGTTCTGGGTCTACGGCCTTGTTTGAGTTACTGCACATGGATGTGTAGGGGTCGAGTCGGATACCAGATAGGCAAGGTCATCATTATTATTTAGTAGTTGTGGATGATTTTTCCTGCCTATCATGGGTATTCTTGCTGAAGAGCAAGTCAGATGTTGGTTCTGTCATTAAGCATTTCATGGTGGAGATTAAGACTCAGTATTTAGCTGTTATTAAAGTAGTCAGATCTGATAATGCACTTGAGTTATGTACCACCAGACTGTTTGCATTTTACAGGTCACATGGGATAGTGCACCAGACTACTTGCTTTCATACCTCTTAGCAAAATGGGGTGGCTGAGAGGAAACACCAACATCTTTTGGATGTCGCCCGCACTTTATTGACTCATCATAGCGTGCCTCTGCTATATTGGGGTGATGCAGTCCTCACGACATGTTATTTAATCAACAGAATGCCCAGTTCAGTGCTTCATGAGCAGATTCCTTGGCACATATCGCATCTAGAGCAGGAGTTATTTTATGTACCACCACGTGTGTTTGTATGTGCAGCATTTGTTCATATTTTTCTCCAAGGTGAGATAAGTTGGCACCACGAGCGGTTAAGTGCGTGTTCTTGGGATATTTCCAACTCAAAAAGGATATAGATGCTTTGATCCTCTTACTGGTAGGCACTATGTGAGTGCTGATGTCACATTTCATGAGTCTATCCCATATTTTTCCACTACTGCCCGGAGTTTATCCCCTGAGGTTACGGAGGCTCCAATGCCTATACCTCTTATTCCCTTAGAGGAGATACCTATCTCTACCCCTCCTACTACTATAGAGGGTGCTATGAAGTTCTCTGAGCCTGTTGTTACATATCAGCGACCTCACAATACCTTCCAGATGCCACTTGCTACAACATCCACAGAGACTCTACCTTCTCCACCTCTGGAGACCACAGACAAGTTGCAGAGTAATGATATGGCACCCCCTGATGATGGATGTCCAGATGAGGATATTTTTGCTTCACAGCTAGTATAGGAGGATCAGATGGCTGATCTTGACCTTCCTATTGCCATTAGTAGGGCATCCCGCACCTGAGTCTAGATACTGTGTTGCCGGTAATTTGGCTATTGATGGCCTTGGGACAACTTTTGAGAGCTTTTGTCGTGCTCTTTTTGCGATATCTATCCCTGCCACCTACTAGCAGGCTATGCTTGATCCAAAGTAGCGCCATGCCATGGAGGATGAGATGATTGCTTTTACTTCTCGTGGTACTTGGGAGATTACACCTTTGCCAGAGGGTGCTTCAATAGTTGGCTGCAGATGGGTGTTTGCAGTCAAGTATAATCCAGATGGGTCTGTTGCATGATACAAGGCCCGACTTGTTGCCAAAGGGTTCACCCTAACATATGGGGTGGATTTCTTTGACACTTTCTCACCGGTGGCTCGGCTATCTACAGTGAGGATTTTGATTACAGTGGCAGTTTAGCGAGATTGGCATCTTCACCACCTTGATGTGAAGAATGCTGTTCTCTATGGGGATTTGCAGGAGGAGGTTTACATGCAGCAACCTCCTGGTTACGGGGTTCAGGGAGAGTGTGTATGCAGGTTGCAGAAGGCCATTTATGGCCTCAAGTAGAGCCCAAGAGCTTGGTTTCAGAAGCTTTCTCAAGTGGTAGAGTCTGTGGGGTTCACCAAATCGTCTGTAGATCATTCTTTGTTTATTAGGAAGACAGGGAAAGGTATTGTTGCTCTTTTAGTCTATGTTGATGACGTGATTGTCATTGGTGATGATACAACAGGTGTGGCTGAGATTAGATAGACTTTGGCAGAGATTTAATTTAGAAGAGATTTATTTTTACCTCCCAAGTCACTTCAAAGGCTTAGACGGCTGATATCTTTACCAAACCACTAGCTAGATCCGCATTTGATACATGTGTATCCAAGCTGAGCATGATTGATATCTATGCTCCAGCTTGAGGGGGAGTGTTATGGAGTTTAGTTAATTTCATGGTGTCATGTGGTGTGTTACTATTTGTTTTATTTTCTTTATGGGGTTACATGTAATTTGCACCCACCTCTCTCTATATATAAGGAGAGGTAGGGTTAGAGAAAGAGATTGATTTTGCTCATTTTCCAACTCCAATCCGACCCATTTTTACAGGTTTGGTTGGTTATAGGCGGTATGATGAACCGGGGTGGGTTGGAAAACTCCCAATATGTAGACATTGAATTGGGGGGTCAGGTCCCAATTTGACCTTGCGCAGCCCTGCAAGAGTCCCTGGGTTTTGTCGATGATTTTAGGAGTTGGACAAATTTATGCACAACATAGGCACACCAACAAAATTATAGAATTTACAACTCCGGCCCTGAAAATAGGAATGCAACAAAAGGTCTCTTGGTAGTTCAAAGATAACAAGGGATTATGTGGAAAGAAATGCACATATAGCAGTTTTTTTGCCAAAGTATATTGAAATCTGTTCCAGCCACCTTGTGGTACTGGGACCCAAAGTATCACAAATTTGTCCTCATGTTCGAACTCGTCAAAGGGTTTACTAATTTTTGAAGCACAAACCCTGTAGTTATTTATCAATTGCTCAAAAGGAAGGTCTTGAAATATCCCAACCAGCACTAGATCCAGAATACTCTGAGGTGCATCATCGTATCACTGTACGAGGGAGGACATCAGAAGTGCACAGGTTTCCTTTTGTTAAAATTACCTGCTTGCCTTTTTCAATGGTAACGTTTTGCATCAAAGTATGTCTCCTTCACGCCAATAGATCTGTCTTATAAACAGAAGAATGTACAAGTTTCGTGGAAGTGGGAGATGTTACAAAAACAGTACTGCTCCTCCCTGCACAGGGTAAGCTTTCGCCTGTATCCATTTATTTCTGCAAACTTTCATACTCTAAAATACACAAGCTATAGTTTCTATTGGGATGTACTACCCTTTTGAGATAATTAGCAGTCCGTTGCAAGAAATGAGATGAACCTATCAAGCATTTATGGTTTGTATTTCTTTCTTGCCATATCCCCATGACAATTATATCAAGAGAAAATCTTATGTAGGTGGGTAGAAGTGATGGCTCCTGTATTCTCAAAAGCAGCATGGCACTGTGTGTGGCACATGATTCAGGTAAGGTGATTATCATCACTTACCTGGTTTTAAACCATCGACAGTAGATGATATACATCAGATCATAAACAGATCTTTTCTTGCATATTTTCAGAATGATTTAATTCATGCTTGGGGTCTGGATTTCAGGCTTGGCTATTGCGCTCAGGTATTCATGACTTGAAATCCCAATAAGTTGAATATTTTCTTCTTTAAACATTGTGAAAGCAATCCAAGTACAGGGAGACCGCACCAAAAAAGTGGGAGTTGTTGATGCAGAATACATAGTCCACAAGGGTATCCCCTCTCTCGGTGGTGCTTACAAGAAAGAGGTATGCTCTCACTCAAGTTTGAAGTGTTAGACCTACATTATGCTGAGCAACATAGCAAGTCATCTCTTCACATCAATTTATGTGTCTGGTGAAGTTGACAGTTGATACCAATGGGTGCATGGCGCATTAACCTCATTGTCTTGAGTGTGGCAATTTGACTTCATTCACTTCATCTTGACCAGCTATGACGGTTTTGACAGTCTGATGTGAATATTAAGTTGTTTAGTCCTAAAAATTAGCAGATCCTGCATCCCTGTATATGCTTCCACATAGTAGGTTATTTTTACCTCAGAGATTCCCACGTTGGCCTAATTGACTTTGGACCAGCTTGATGATTAATTGGTTGAACCTGCTTGGATCAAATTGTGAGGATGGTCTAATATCATTTGTGAGGACTTGTTCACCTACCAGTGAAATTAGTGGTTTCTAACCTCTGAATTAACTGGCGTTTAAATTCCTTTTATTTCAAATAATGTTTATGCTGAGAGTAAATGGGTTTTGGGAGTAGACTCGTTTTACACTACCACCACATAAATGTAACACCCCCTTGTTTTTCTTTAGAGAGAAGAAACCCTAGCCTCTGTGAGAAAGAGCTCTAAGGGAAGTTGTTGCCATGGTTTTCGCCCTCCCATTGAGGAGGGTTTCCATGTAAAGCTTATGTCTCTTGTGCTCTTTCTCGGGTGATTGTTTTTTCACATGGTGTCAGAGCCTTTGATCTTGAGGGTTTTGTTCATAGAGGGAATTCTCCACACATTTTTTGCTTGTTGAGGGTGGGATCATTGTAGATCGTAAGGCATTGCCACGAGTCGAGGAAGTCTGTGCAGTGCTGCTGTTGTGTGCACGAAATTTGATCTAAACAAATCTGTGCATGGGATAGTCTCAAGCATGGGCGGTAAAAGTTGACCCCACAAGGAATTTGATCCATGTGTGGGACTTAGACATTGAACTGCCAGAAGGTTTCTGATTCGATGTTTTTGGGTGCTATTTTGCTTCATAGGCTTCATCATCTCTAGTGGTTATCATCCCCAGATTGTCATATTCCCTTTTTGCACGTTGAGGGGAGATTTTTATCTTGAGGATTATCTCCAAAAAGTTGTGGGGAGATTTTCATCTTCTTGCCGAGGATTTTGTCTATGTTGTGGAGGAATTTTTCATCTTCATCAGGGGAAAATTTGAGCATGTTGAGAAGATGTCTCTCTAAGAAGCCCTGCACAGTTCAATTACTAAATTCAAATAAAGAATAATTAGAGCACGGGACAATCATCATCAGATTACACTGTTCATTGTGCCAGTGTGAAGGTGCCCACGTTTTTGGTTGCATTTTCCCATTCAAGATGTGAGTGTGGTTTACGTTTCATACATATCTGTACTCTCTTACACCTTCGTTTCTGTTTTAATGCCAAAGATTTGTCTTCACAACATAATTCCAATTTCAAACACACTTTCCATCTAATTCAAAATTGATGTGATTTCATTGTTCGCTGGTTGCACAGGCAGCAGCCGAGGCCCCTGGATCTCCCTCGCATTTAGGAAAGTCAACACGAAACAGCCGACGACAAGTAAGCTAAAGTGAAACAAGTCCAAATTTACTCATAACACTCTATTCCATTGACTTGACAGAAGTTTTGCTTTTGTAGGTGGCTCCTGGACCCTCTTTCCCAGATGACAGATCTCAAGTAAATACCAGATCCAACAGCATAATCATGACTCTTTGATTGGGCAGCTCATATTTCTGTTTTGACATATTTGCCTTTGTCTTTCTTAAATAAAAAGTTGGGTTTTGATAAACAAAATTACTCCAGGCTATTTGCAATCCATCTATGAAGAACCTAATAAGAAACTGAAAAAAATGTTTAGTTTCTGTGAGCCTTAAATTTCACGAATATGAATGGTAGGTGTGGTGATCCTATAAAAAATAGCTCCTGAGAAAATGTGAGAACCTTTTTATATGTGTTGTATTTGCAAAATCGAACTATTTGGATGGAAACAGTATCATTCTGATATGGTGTCTGTAAAAAATCACATAGATTTGGCATGTGAAGCACATTTTTTAAGGAATTTTTGGTCCAGCTGTTTCATAGACATTTTTATCTGAATTGCTTAAACGATTGTACTGCACACACTGGATTTGCATTTTTTTTTGGTAAGTAACATATCTGAAGGATACTCTTTACATCTGTATGGTCAAATTTTGCAAAAACAACGTAAAATTCACAAAAACATTGTGCGTAAAAGGTTTCTCTTGTTCTCATGAAAGTTAATTTCTCTTGTTCCTTGTGCATTTGCTAGCTGGTGAATATATATAACTAACGTCTTGTTCATTGTGAAATGATAAATCTCGCAGATCAGATTTAGATCTTCCACTGAATTGGAAATTTTCAAGCAGAGATGGGAAAAGGCTGCTGCAGAGGATGAATGCTGGATCGATCCCTACCCACTGGCATCCACTAATACAACCAGTTGACAAATTCTGGGATGTCAAAGTTGTGTTTTATGTTGTTTGAAGCTGCGCCCCAGGATGAACACCAATCCATCCATCGAAGGGAGTTGATGATTGAGTACAGAAGTTGACATGTCATGCTTCATTCTTGGTTGCAGGGGGTAGAGCCCAAGCATAACACAGGGTGCTACCGTGGAAGCCTCGACAGAGTTCTTCTTAGACAGATGTGTTAATGGGAGTGTGTAGCTGTATGATATGTTCAATGCTTTGATAATTATTTCATTATTTTTGTTGTATCTACTTCACTTTGCCGTTAACATGTCTTGCTTGCATGACATCATGTTATATTTTGTTTCCATACTCACCCTCTTGCTTGTACATACCATATGGCAAATTGCTTGACCTTTCCCTTTTAACTTTTATTTACTTCTTTTTGGCGGTTGATGGGGATGTGATCATGCAAATCATCGATATCGCAGGGTTGCCCCCTAGTTTTTTATATTAACGTGTATAACCCTGACAAGTTATTACCCATTGCAAAAATGGTTTTAGCAATAGGCTTTTAATAAGAAAATATGCTATTTTTGATGAAAAGGGTTAAAAAATATAGTTTCCTCACCCTTTTATATCTTAACGCTCATCGCCTTCTATCAACTTGGTATAAGTTAAAAATGCGGTTTTTAAGTCAGTGTCGAGAAAAGGGTGGTAAGGTGAAATCGACTTTATATGGGCATTATGGTTATGAAGTAATTCTATGCCTGAGGGCATGCGTGTAGCATACAAGATTAATTAGTCTATTAAGGAATTAATTAACATACAAAATTAAAGGAGATTTTTATCGCAAAAGAGTTTAAATTTTAAATGGATTCTCATCGAAGTCCTAAGCTTGCACACGCATGCATTCTCTTATTCTTTGGTATATAAGTTATGGAAGGTAAATGTTTTTCAATGTGAAGGTGAAAATTATATTTCAATTGATGCAATAGATCTTTCAAATTCAACAATTTTGATATAATTAACCGGTCATGAAGGATGGAGTTTTGCTGGTTGAAAATGGGAAGTCCCACATGCAAAGGCAAAAAGTCAAGAGAACGGACTTGGAAGTCTTGAAAGAGGGAGGACCAATGGAACGTTATCCGCTACTCGGTCCGCACTCGAGACGGGCAAATCAAATGAATTCACAAAAAAAACAGTTGGTTGGCAGCTAAAGCCAAAGGAGCATTCGATTCTTTCTACCCTCCAAACCCAATCCCTCTCCTTCCTCCCCCACCTTCCCTCCTTTCTTTCGCAATGCAATCCACCACCATCTCTTGTTTCTCCAACACTGCATCACCAACATCTTCTTCATCATACCCTTTGAGGCCCCGGGTGGATGTGATCCAACACTGCAAGCCTCAAAGCTGCTACCTTTACACCAAGAAAACGACCCACCATGAGAACAAGCACCACCCGCGGCTTCCACTGTGCCGCTCCAGTCTCAACGAGAAAGAGGTCAAATTCTTCATTTATGCATCTCTTCAGATTAAAAATAAAAATTAAAATGGAACTTTCCTTTTCTTATTGTGGGCGCCTGAAAAAGAAAGAAAGCATTTTGGTGTTTTTTGGGCATACAGGAGGAATACCTGTTAGATGCTCCCGTCTCGGTTGGAGATGGGTTCTCTTTCACTGGAGGTGAGATCCACGTATCTACCCATTATATATATCTATACACAAACAGAAATGCGAAAAAGATTTGATTTTGATGTGGCATTGGTGGGATAAATAATGCACAGGGAAATATTCGGATGAGCCAAGTCCATCTGATGAATGGTTGAAGCAAGGGAGGATTGTGAGTGGACTCTGTGCATCCCAATTGCTTTATTCATTCGTTTCTTGCTACTATTGATGTTGCAACATGATACGTAGCAATTATTCAATGGTGGTGCTGCATTGTTCTCGAATTCCTTTTTCCTTATGATTCTATAAGACAAAAAAATAATATGTATTTTCTTACTTGGGGTAAATTTTTTTCCCCTTGGTCAATTGCTTTATAAATCAGGTGAAAGCTTATCAAGTTGGCGGAAGTGGTGAGAAAGCAAAGGATCCTATCTTTGGTCTTGCTATGGGTTCTGGTTCCCAGTCTCCTGCTGATGTCTTCAGGTCAGTAGCAGGGTGGAAATCTATCGTATCTAACTGGACAAGTGTGTTGTAAGAGGTGTAGTACCCAATCAAGAGGGGATTTTTACAATGGTCTCTCCACAGTTACATAGATATTATTTTTCGATATGTCCAGATGGTTCTGTGTTGAAACTGGGAACGATACTAATCCTACCGTAATTTTGATCCACGGCGTACCTTCACAGGTAAGCTTATTTATTTTATCAAAATTGAGTTATGTTCCACATGCTTGGTATCAGATCACTTGTATGGTAGGGAATGTGCAAAAATATGTGGCAAGCACACACAGGTCATATAAAAGTGACTTTCCCTTTTTGCGAGTAACCTCTATCTTGCAAAGTTCTAACCAGTGAAATAGAGGCGGAGCAGGGCAGTTCCTTAGTGCCGTTGAGAGCACAAATAAAAAAAAAATTCTGCCTCTTATCTTCTTTTCAAGCTTTAGGGTGCATCGTGGTCCCGATTAAACTTATATCTGTGACTTTTATATGCATAGCTACTGGAAAGGCAAATACTTCACTCTCATGCTTTGGTGCATACGTGTAACTAATGGTTTTCCAAGGTGACAACTTATAACCAGTCATAAAATCAAGTTAGCATTTTCACTATAATTTGTCGGGGATATTTCTTCTCCATGGATGTTGGACTCTTAAATTTGTTCCTGGATGTTATTTAAGTTATTGTTGCATCTGCTTAGCATCACTGCATAATCAGGGACCTGCGACATTCTTCTTGTGTAAATAGAACGTTAATCTATACTCGGTTATGGTTACTTTTCCTTTCCTGTGTAGGCTTACTCATATCGCAAAGTTCTTCCTGTATTATCAAAAAGCTACCGTGCCATTGCCTTTGATTGGCTTGGTAAGTATCCATATTTAAAAACAGAAGCAGTATCGGCATTGATATTTTTCTCGGCTAGCTTTCTAGTTCTATTGGCTTGCAAGTTTCCTCTATGTTTTTGTCATCCTTCATGTAGAATTCCTTTTTGCCGTCTACTTTGATGAGGCTGTCTTGATCTTTCACAATTATTTGGTTATATTAATCCTTGGTCTTCTCTCAATTTGTCATTAACCTTAAATATCTTGTCACAACAAAACACAGATTGCAGTTGTAAACTTGCAATTCAGATCATCTGTAACCCCCTTCATCTCTCACAATGACTTGAAAAGACGGAATCTTAGAAATGCCTGGGAATAATAGGTAGTACAAAGTAGGATTTGGTCTCAAATGGTCTTGGATCACTCTCAAGAAGAAAGGACTGAGCATCGACTCTAAGAATGCTTCAAAGAAAGCGTTAGATAGGACTTTGGAGATAAGTTGAGCAAAGTTACATTAAACAAAAGGCTGAAACAAGATACTAACTGTATATTACTTCAACCCTGAAAGTCTCTGGAAAAACATCCCTCATTCTATTGTAAAGAGTGATTATCTTTATTATCGGCATTATTGACCTCTGTTTCTGAGCATGATGTTTGTTTTTTTTGACATTATACTCGTACTGTTTGCATGCAGTTACCCTAATGAACTTGCAAACATAATGTTCTATAAATTTAACATATTCTATATCTGCATCTAAGACACTTTTTGCTAACTACATGATTAATGCCATCGTAATAAATCATCAGGTTTTGGATTCTCTGACAAGCCCCAGCCTAGATATGGATTTGATTACACTTTGGATGGTAAGCCAACAAAGGCAATGAAATGTGCATAACTCTTTATCTTGGAAATGGTGATCATATCAACAGGATCTTGTTTTGCAGAATACGTGTCAGCACTGCAGTCTCTCGTGGATGAACTTGCAGAAGGCAAGGTTTCACTTGTAGTCCAGGTAAGTTTGCCGTAGGTGTTGTTGTTACAAGGAGGTTTGATGTAGTTTATGCGTATTCAAATGATGTAAGAACTTTCGACAGTGCCTTTCATATTATGCAGGGATATTTTGCTCCAGTGGTTGTGAAGTTTGCTAGTCTTAACCAAGAAAGAGTGGACAATATCATCCTTCTGAATCCTCCTGTAAGGATAACATGGAATAACCCCTATGTGGCAATTCTTTTCCCCTATACACCTTTTATAATTCATTGCAATTCTTTGGAGACTCCATCTTATCTTGCCTGAAGAGGCAAAGTTTTTAGAACGTCGATATTCCTAAATACTTGAATGGCTTAACCACCATAACAGCTGGTTGATAAGCACACCAATCTTCCTGCAACCTTGGCTGCTTTCAGCAACTTCTTGTTGGGAGAAATATTTTGTCAGGTGAATTGCCGGAAGGCTCATGACTTTTGTTACTATTGCATCTTTATTTTATGGATGTGCTTCCTTTGAAAGTTATAGTGGATTTAACCTGCCAGGATCCAATAAGAGCGAGTGATAAGGTTTTGACAAGTTGTGGCCCATACGCGATGAAAGAGGAGGATGCAATGGTTTACAGAAGGCCATACCTTACATCTGGTTCAGCTGGATTTGCTTTGAATGCATTAAGCAAAGCAATGAAGAAGGACATAAAGGTCTTTCCTTTTTCCTTTAATTTTTTTTTCTGCTTTTAAAATTATTGAATGACTATGGAAAGCATCACTGGCTTTAGCAAATCAATCAATATGGTAAAATAATTGCTGCAATGTGGATCTTTTATATATTTATTTATACATGTAGCCGAGTTTTGAGGGTATAAAAGACATCCTGAAGTTGAAGGTTTGAAAATGTGATTGCAGTGTTTTCCAGGAGAAATGATACATTAATGGAAAATCTATACAACAGAATTCAGAAAACATCCTATTCTATATTTTCATGTTATGTTTTTTGGAATCGATACCCGATACTTATTAAATCATCATTTGCCTTGATTTTTTTTTTTTTAACATTTGTGAAATGTCATGAGCTGTTTGATTAAGAGCACCCAACTGCTTGCAATATAATATTTCAGCATCAAATACTTTGCTCATTATCAGAATAACACTGTCACATGGGTGATCCACTTGATAGGTAATGTTTGTCATTTGAAATATTCATTGGAAATGCATCAAATGCAAATTTTAATGGAGACCATATTCATAGATTTTTGTGACATTTTCATAGTTGAAGTTAATTAAGTGGCAATCTGTCTTGAACTTTGACTGTCTATACGAATTGCAGAATGTATCATATAATACATCATCCCATCATCAAGAATTGAGATTGCCACTTTTTTTTCTCTACTTAAATTTACCGAGAAAAAATAGGTCCATCTGAACACAAATATATCCAGTTTCATCCCAGAGTTGCAGCACAATAACAGAGCATTCACGGGTTTCTGCCCTTTTCTTTAGGCTTGTGTTGAAACAATGAGAAGCATTCTTTCCAGTGGGTCCTGGAAGGTTCCTACAACAATATGCTGGGGCAAAAGAGATCGTTGGCTAGCCAGCGATGGTGTAGAAGATCTTTGCAGCACTTGCAAGATTAAGCTTGTTGAGCTTCCAATGGTTAGTCTATTCTAGCATTTTAATGAACAATATATATGTTACGCAACACGTCTATGCTTTTGTATTTTTCAACATTTACTTCATTCTAACTTGTGGTGCGTGATTTTTACTACAATGCACCACTGTATATCCGTCACAATCATGCTTTCTTTGAAAAGATGCTGATTTCCCATGTCCAGCTGTGTATCCCTTGGCCACGATATTTTGAAAGCAGCTCCTAGAATACATAAAGCAGTACCTTCGAGTGTATCATCATTTGCATGTCATAACTGGGAGTTGGGTTCTAGACAGGAGATTGGAATGGCCAACAAATTAGGATGACCTCAGAGCAAAAGCTTAGAATGATTTGGCTGTTTGTTGAATATTGCTCACCAGGAATTCATCATTCCGGTCACTAGACATGGTTTCAAGGGTCCTTACCTCCATGTATGATCGTCATATAGATTAAAAAAAAAAATTAACTTCATTATTTTCTTTTCACAGGCTGGGCACCACGTTCAGGAAGATTGTGGTGAAGAGCTTGGTAATTTAATTGCTCAAATTATCCGCAAAAGCAGATGACTTCACATTTGGGTGTGTAGGAATCAAGAACATTCATTGCATGAGAATGCTCAGAACTTGAAGAGTTGCTTGTGCAAAAACCAAGGTGCTATAATAGTTGGTCTGAGTTGCGCAACAACCAACAAGTGTGGGAAGTTTTATCTTGGAAAATGCATTCAAGCAGATTGTGAGCAGCGCATGCCCATGTACCAATGTTTCAGTTCTGTGGTTGAAACGTATAAATATCCTGAATTCTCCATTGAAAATCAAAAGCTGAATATGGCAATCTTATCTGCTATGTTCTCAAATTAAATTTATTGACTTTGTCTCGTGACTTTTGTAGAGGATAATATTCTTAATAATCTCTACACTGAGATGTCGTACCATAACAAAGGTGCAAAGCTTTCTGCCCTTCTGTTCCTTTAAATGAAAATCTTACCATGAAGAATTTCAATGAACTTGGTTCTTTCAGCAACAACCAATGAAAGAGATTTTTTGGAAAAGACAATTCGAACCAAGTTTGAAGACAACATCAAACAAAATGTAGCCTCCATGACGTCCAACACATCAAGCATAAGAACAATCCTACATACAGGAGCATCAAAAGCATTCCATTTTCGTATCATATTTTCCATCAGCTTAAGCTGGTGTCTTTAGACATAAGGCATGGCATTCTGCAGCAGCCTCTCAAAAGAACAACAAAAGAAAGTATATATTTTTTTAAATGGGATGGAATAAAGTAAATTGTAACAAAACATACACAGTCAACTATTCACAAGGCTGTTCGCAAGGTACAACCGCATTAATGGTAGATGGACTCTTGGTCACTGCATGGAGGATGTCAGTATAACTAACCACACCAACCAATATGTCGTCAGAGCCCTCCTCTGTCACCCAAACATGAGTTGCTCTGTGAGACAGCATCTGAGCCATGACAGCAGCTAGTGAGCTGGTGCTTTTGCATGTTAAAGGTGCACTTCTCCCCCTGTACATGCTCCTCGAACCACCTATGGCTATGATACTTGCAGGCTTGCTGTAGAACCCAATGCTTCTGCTGCTGAACTTTCTTGGTCTCAACTTTGTACCACTTTTAATCTCTTCAAAGTGAGGCGTGATAGAGAAATCAGGAACATCTGTCGGAGATGCATTACTATCCTCAGCACCCATTACAAATTGTCCCGCAGAAAGGTTTGCCATGGCCCATGCAGCAGCTAGATGATCGCATTTCCACAGCTTGTAGGCAGAGATCTCTCCAATTATCTTGCATGTGCCATCTGGGTTAACTTCAACAACTGCTACTGCAGATGGATCTTGTGGATTCTGCTGAGCAGCTTCAATGGCAAGTGAAGAAGCTTCAATGGCAGAGTAATATGGGGTAATCGCATCAAGGACACAGATGGGGGACAGAGGGATAGGTGCAAGGGCACCTAGACATCCTATGATGAAGCGGAGTACATCTTCCCTGGAGAGGCAGCAGTACTTATTACTGCCTTGCAATGTTGACGAGTGCTGCCTGATTTTGCTGGTATTAGCCATTGAGGATGCTTCAATCTTCCTGAGCCATTTTCCATAGTATAGCACAGAGAAACGCTTGCTAAAGCCTTTCCAAACATTGCTTTTGCGAACAAGAAGGAACCTCACTCCTTGCTTCATCATCTCCAGCGCATCTATTAACCTAAATGATTATAAAGTACATTCAGACAGGAGTTAAGGAAGAAAGCTGAAGAGTTAAATTAAATTTTACAGGTTGATCCATTTTATTAGTTTTGGTTCAAAAGATCGAAGTATGACAACCGCCGATCACTGGCCATTGCAAAAAACATATTCCAATGCAAAAATTTAAGCCAATGTGAGTACACCGCTTCAAACACCACATTTTCCACCCAAGCCTTGAATAGAATGTTACTTCTCAATCTCCAAACCCCCAACAAAGCTGCCACTAATTTTTCCTTCAAACCTGTTGTCACACCTCTAAATCCCCCCGAAGGTAGCCCAAAACCCCAACGAGGAACTCCAAGTACTTGACAAGGTCTAGCTTCTCTACACATTATTAGAAAACAAACAACCAACAAACAAGTGATCAATATCTTTATTTGCCAACCTGCAAAATTAGCAACTCACAGATCTATCTTATTGATTAAACAAAGGCAACTGTCAAAGCCTTTAAGCAATTTGAAGCATCATTGTACAACCATCTACGACAGAAATCATCTTAACAAGACATGATAGTTGACCATTCTATCATGTCTAATACTATGACCTTTGTATTTTATTTCAAGGATTTCCATATCATGTAAATGGACATCTGACTTAAATTTGATCTTTTCTAGACACTAGCAGGATAATATCAAATGAGAGGAGTTGCATTGCTTGGGCATTTGCTGAGATAGGAAACTGAACTATATGGCTGGAAGTTTACAGAGCAATAAAATATATATTAATGACTGGGATTTATAGCAAAATCTCACACATTAAATAATCATTGCAGTTGAAGCAATGGAGGAATGATATTTCCTTCACATATAGGGTAAATGCAAGATTTTGCATTCAATAAATGTGATGATTCCTTTCGGGAAAAAAACATGAAGATAGTAATTAAAATATCAGATATTCATAGTTTGACTTAGAAAACATGGCACACACACAATCTTTTCAAAATCAAAGGGCATCCATTGCTTACCCAAAAACAATTTTGAAAAACAGCTCTTTTATCTAAGCAAGTACGATTCCTTTTTTTTCCCTTTATTTCCCTTTTTTCTTTTTAAGTTAAGATTTAAACACTAGTCTTTTAGATGGGAGTCTACCTACTCAACTACTAGACCATTGAAGATGGTTGAGAAAGTACATTTCTAGACACAATATAATAGTAAGAATTTCAATTTATCCAACTAAGGACAAAGAAGAAATAAGAACCATAATTTGGGCTAGAAATATATCCAATGCCTTTTTCTGGCCCACCAAAAAAGCAACTAGATGTTAAATCAATCTAGAATTCTACATATTTCATTCGTCATCCTTAAAGTAATTTTGGATTTATGGTTCTTTGGAGGAAACTGGCATGTCTTTATATAGACTTGTAAACGGCCATAGCTTGCTTCAGGGCAAAACAGCAACACAAATGTGTTTGGACAAATCAGTTTCTAACAATATACTTTAAGAGAGAGAGCGAGAGAGAGATTAGAGTGACTTGTCAATATGCATATAAGGTCCTACCTTTCTATTTTTAAGTGATGGTTGAATCCTAAAATGTTTCATATGTATGGCCTTAATCATTAGCAGGTATACAGGGCAGCAAGTACAATTCTGGAACTATGGGATTCTGGGACTAACAGGAATGAAAAAAACAAGCATGAATGTAGAACATGTCATGGTATGATGCAAGTCCAAACACCAGGAAAGAGGTTTATTTATTTATTATTTTATTTTATTTTATTTTTTTGAAAGGGAACTCCATGAAAGAGGTTAAGTTAGAAGCTATGTAAAGTTGAACATTGACTGTTGCAGGAAGCTTCTAAACGTGCCGAGGCACAATATGGAGAAGCAGGACAAAATTTTGCTAGGGAGATTTGCAAACGTGACCTTCAAGGACAAAGAAACCCAAAAATGACAATGATTATGCAGCAATCACGCTGTTTGGAGCAGATGGAGAGATTCTGCAAAGCTTGATGACGATGATTATACAGAAGCAATCACCCTGTTTAGACCGAACAGAGAGATGCTGTAAAGCTCGACGATGATGCTTATGCACAAGCATTCACCCCATCTAGAATGAGCAGAGAGATTCTGTAAAGTTTGAAAGCCAACGAAAGACAGATAGAATCAAAGTCCAAGATTGACTTCAACGGCAGCAACATATAAAACTTCGCACAGTAGCAATTTCACTGAAATGCAAGCCCCCCGAAAATCATGGATGGAAAAACCATACACGGTCACATCTCTATGCTGGAGTCAGTTGTTGACAGCACATTTCAATTATATACTTGCCAACATAACCACATCCAACAGGAAATGTTGAGTCAGTTAAAAACACAGACTAACAAAAGCTAAATGATAACCTAATGTTTTTTCCCCTTCCTCGCCATCTGCTTAGAAGAAGCCATCTCAAGAAAAACTTTTGCTTTGCCACATGAACTAACTAAATAAACTTGCTGGAAACACATCGTTGTTCTTACATCCTTAAAAATATATAACGGCGGGGGGTAAAAATTCCTCATCGCGAACCAACCAAGGTGAATTGTCTCATCACATAAACAATAGTCAAAACAGAAAAGAGGAATCATCATTATAACCTTCTCCTTCAGTGGCAGCAGCAAGAAAGCAAAATAGCATCGCCCCCCCCCCCCCCCCCCCCCCCCCCCAAAGCTTACCTCACCGAACGAGTTGATTTTCGCATCGGCTACATGATCCGATGAAAATTCTATAATCACACGACCACTCTTCTAAATCCTCCATTTGCAAAGATAATCCTAAACCAACACGCGCGCATGCGCGCACCTTTCATATAAGTAATAAATTTGTCTAATATGCAGATGAAATTCAAGAAATTCACTTCCAGGAAGAACAACGAGGCCACCGGGATGACACCCAACTACCCACCCATCACACCACCCCCCCACACCCCCCCCACCACCAAGCTAGGGACGAAAGTTCGTACTTTTTTTCCCGCCATCGCGAGAAATTGGACTGAAGACTAAAGTAAATAAATTGGAGGAGGAGGGTCGACCTGGTGGCGGGGTCGACCTCCTTGAGGAGGGAAGGGTTGGGGGAGAGGAGGTGGGAGACGGGGGACCCGAGGGCCTTCTCGTGGTCGCCCACGCGGGCCACGAAGGCCACCACGTCCAGCGACCTCACCATCCCCACGAACCTCGACGCCCTATCATCGTTCCTGCCATGGTCATAACAATAATGATGATGATCGTCGTTGCCTCCTCCGGCACCATTCTTATGATTGGTAGCAGCAGCAGCAGCGGTGGTGGTGGTGGCGGCTGTTGTCCTCCAGACGGGGATGGCGGCCTCGCTGCCGGTGCAGTGGTCCGCTATGGCTCTGGCGGCGGACCCGACGGTCTCGGTGTCGTGGAACTCGACGAGCTCCGGCTTCCCGAGGGTGAGGTCCCCCACCACGTGGTGGAGGAACATCGGTGGTACTGCTGCTGCTGTTGCCATCAAATAAATTCTCCTCCCCAACACCCCCCCTCTCCTTGCTATTGCTGGTAGTAGTAGTACTGGTAGGAGTCACCCCCCACTCATTAGGGTAGAGTAATCGTTTACTGCGGTACAGAAGATCTCATTTGAGTCCCAACCTTATATTACTTGTTGCAGGATCATCGATTCCCTTAATTTACCTATGAGATTTTTAGGTTGATTTCTCTGTGAACATTTAGTTACATCAACGAGTGTTGGGCATAAGAGGTGAACAGGTCCAATCCCGATTGTTTTTTTTAATAAGGGGGGGTAGCCCAATTCTTTATATACAATTCCTATACGACAAATTAACATCCACTCCCGATGGCGATGGGAGTGGCGGTGACTCCTATCGGTACTTCCCCCCCCCCCCCACAACCTTCTTGCTGTTTCGTTACCTGAAGGTAGATATTGCGGAATCGTCGATTCCCTTGATCTACCCGCGGGAATTATTTGGTATTGCATGTGGAATACCGTGACTATGTCATCCGGGGAACTCAAGTGTGATTAAATCACTTATATGCTTCCTAGCAATGTGATAGCAACACGCTGCAGGGCACGACTGTAATATGATAGTTCCGGGGGGACATTTATATCAAACGCCCCTTGTTCTCTTCGGATAGGTTTTTTAACCTTTTGGTTTGGACGAGAGTTGCAGGGATGGCGTCATATCCCGAAAGGAAGTCGGGGAGAAGAAGACGGGGACCTGTCTCCAGATGCGAGAGAGAGTTGTCACGTGTTCCTGTTTGTGATCCGACGAATCAACAGGTTGGCTCCCTCCATGCTGTCATTTCCCATCTAATAATGCATGTGTGGTCCTCGCTAATGGTCAAGCGAAGAGTTTTTTTCAAGTACTTTTTTTTTTTTAAATCTTCAATCTTTAATCCTGGGATCAACTGTTATTTTGGATAGTATATGTATTATTTTGGGATGTGTGACCTCTTTTGAGACGGGAAGGGATTTGGAAAGAAATTTACTTAAAGTTTTTCTCTTATTTACGAGGGATTTTGTTTTCGTTTTTATGAATTAAAAGATAAAAAAGAAAAAGAAAGAAAGAAAGAAAGAATCGCATTGTTCTCTTATTTCTTATTGGAAGGTCAACTTCTCAACCGTTGCTTGGTGACAAGAAATCTAGATCGCATATTACACTCGGAGGTGGATTTTCGAGTTTCGGAGTACGAGAAAAACTCTTGTATGACGGCGTTTGTTCTCTACCAAGATGTTATCCTCTGGCTGATTACGGGAATCATTTCCCCATTTCCTAATATAGGAATGATATAATTGCCAAGCATGCATATGTTGTGTGAAGGAATTATCCTAAATAGGAAAAGTTTATGTTGCTAAATCAACATATCATTTGATTAACATTACCACTAGCAGAATATACCCAAGGCCAGACATTGCACGAGCCTTACAACCCCATATTTTTGGACGTATGCTCCAATGGGGATATCCAACTTGGGAGATTGCATTCCTTTCAGCTCCATTTCGTTCATTTGTGATTAGATGCTTTGGAGTGATCCACCATGTCAAATGGCCGTTGATCACAGCTCTTCTTTACCATGTAATAGGAGATTCACGGATGGAAAAAAAAAGACAATTACATAAAAATTAAAAATTTGGTAACCTAATTTCACTTGAAATGAATGTATGCTTAAAGAAAGTATGATCATCTTCAAATTTTACCAAGTCAATTGAGTGAGAGGATTCAAGAACTCACTCTCTCTATTGCCTTCTACATGCTTGTCCCAATATAAGGATGATGACTTAGATTAACCTAATTATTTACAATGTGTGCAATGACTATCAAGCATAATTTCCGTGATATGACCGTGATGGCCGATAAAATTGATGATGCATCATGCACATTTCAAAGCATGTTGTCCACATCCGTTACAGATCATGATGATGGTGCAACAAATGTGATAATCATCATTCAATTGAAATCTACTACATTGATTTATCCATCCATCCTCCAAACCTTATAGTTGGATATGCCGGGCACATATAGTCCATTAATTTGAACAATCCAACTAATCATATCTCTATTTAACCAAATTGCTAGTATTCACCTGTCTAATTGAATAGGTATCCAACTCATTATTCTTTTATCTTGGATGGATTTCATGACACTGATCTTTTTGCTTCCAATAGATGGGCTTTTAAAGACTTCATTTTAAACCTTTGCACAACCCTTTTTGTGAAACTTAAGACTTCGTTTGGTAGATATTTAAAGGAAGATTTTATCCACTATGTCACAACTAAGGCTTTAGGAAATGAATGGTGAAAAAAATGTATTCCTCACTTATCACATTTACTATTATCCATCACATTTATCTTTCATCATCATATCTACCTTCACTAACTCACTCTTATCAATCACATTCACATATCACATCTATCCTACTTACTCCCAATACAAATAAAAATAAAAACCAATAATAACATACCAATTTAACTGTTACATCACACCCACTAACCCTCTTCTTATCAATCCACTTATCCCTGTTAAGACTTTCCAAACTTAACTCAATTTTAAACTTTAAATCTCTACCATAAGTGAAAATTTTCCTCCCCTTACCAACTACCAACGTTTTTCAATTGTCATGATAATTTCTCGAGCCCACCAAACAGGGAGCCTTAATCATAGAAGAGAGCCCGAAATTGTGAAGAACTATTCCATCTGTATCCAATTCGAATGCCCCCTCGACACGCTTCCTTCCTGGCATGTCCAAAGATTTACGTAATCCTTTTATTGTTACTTTTACATGCCGAAAGATCGGGATCCTCGAGTTTTCAAGTGGGCTTCCTTAAGATGCTACACTGATTATTCACGATACATGTTACACAAGTAAAGGAGTGCAGCGTGCCTCCTGAAACAAGGCAACAAGTACACACTTTCTCCAAACGAGGCACAATACTCCAATTAGCATCTTCTTGAATGAGATTCAATGGATGTAGCATGAGAACCAAATCAAATCAGCCGTGCGCCTGCGCTTCTTCGACACTCTGCCGCATGGTTGAAATTACTTGTGCTGGATCTGCAGCCCCAAACACGGAACTGCCAGCCACAATGCAGTTGGCTCCTGCAGAGGCGGCTGCATCGATTGTTGAAGGACCCAACCCACCATCAACCTGCATTCATTGCACAGACATCAAATTAATAGTTTGCTTAAGATAATAACTAGAGAAGAATCATATTTTACTCAACGCAGTTGAGCGCTCTGGTGGTTGAGCAAGTGGCCGCCCATCTACTAAAGACCGGGGCTCACCGTCTTACCTTACTCAAAATAGAATCAGATTATTCTGAAGGTCTTATTTGCTTTGGGGCTTAACCTCACGAGAGACTCAACCCACTTACACCTGGCCTGTGTTGATCCCCTATCCTATGTTTAGATGGAAAGATTGGGAGGGGATGGGAAGGAAAGAGATGTTAAAAAGATGTTTAGTTGAAACTTTTGGAAGAGGAAGGAAAGGGAGGGGAGGGAATGCAACTTTTTGAGACGTGTGTTCCTCCTCCAAATTGGAAGGACCTTTCCCTTCCCTTCCCTTTTCCTCCCCTCCATCCAACCAAACACAGGCTTAAAGGTCTGACACCAACATGCCCCCCCAATTATAACACCATGACCACGTAGTAATGAATATTGGCCTTACCTCAATATCTAGAGCTGGATACTTCTTCCTCAGTGAACGTACCTAGTGAAAGAGGAGGTTAACAAGAAAAACGCGGTACAAAGAAATGTTTTATTCGGATATTCATTATTTCAAGCACCTTATCCATCATCTCAGGCATGAACTTCTGACCACCAAATCCAGGCTCAACTGTCATGACAAGAACCATTTCAACAGGAACTTCGTGTTCTACCTGCACGCGTAGAAATTCGATGACTACACACTTTTAAACGTCGGCGTTCGTGGACATGGATTGTATTTATCAAACTGCTTCAAAAAAGGTCCCCCTAACAACTTTTCATGCAGAATCGCATCAAATGTTTGAAACACATTTTGTTAACCAAAAAATATCAAATTATAAATAGTACCAAAAGCATAGTAGCATTAAAAAGGATAGGAAAGCATGGATGATAAAGGAAGCTTCCACCAGGTCAAGAGTAAAATCAAGGGATGCTACCATCATCGCGTGAATTTTAGTTACAATCACCTAGAGTTGCACGAAATCCACAAAAGATGATGGCAGTCGGACAGGACCAATAGCATGCAACAAAATGGCAAAATAATGTTGTTTCGTGATTTTTATATTTGCCAAAACCAAAGCAACTTATTCCACCACCATCCCTTCGTTCGTTTTCTATCACTTTTTTCCTATCCCTGCAACCAATTGCTGCCTATATATTCACTCATCAGAAGTTTTACTTTCACAATCATGCTAAAGTTGAAATCCACAGTATACAGAGGAAGTGCTCACTAAGATGGGTCTTTCTTTGTGAAACTTCAGGGTCAGGACTAATAGCATGCAACAAAATGGCAAAATGACGTTGTTTCATGATTTTTATATTTGCCAAAACCAAAGCAACTTATTCCATCACCATCCATTCTTTCATTTTCTATCACTTTTTTCCTATCCCTGCAACCAATTGCTTCCTATATATTCACTCATCAGAAGTTTGACTTTCAAAATCAAGCTAAATTTGAAATCCACAATATACAGAGGAAGCACTCAATAAGATGGGGCCTTTGCCAAACTTGAGGGTTAAAACCTTGCAGTCTTTGCTCTATTGAAATTGGAATATGCCACAGTACCAAAAAGCTATGTGCACACAATTTTAACAAAATTTATCGACAGGGCATTGGATTTTTCAGATATGGGGCTTTGCATGAGAGGATGTGGAATACGAGCATGGTAGCTGCTGCTCTTAAAACAATGCATTCTAACACCATCCCATTAGCTTAAAAATTGAAGAAACCAATGGCGGAGATACTTGTTGCCCACTGTGGGCACATGCCCACACTGAAATCATGCAATCCCCACATACGTTTGATGGCAATAAGTGAAACCCCACATGCCTTTGATAGCAACCAGTCGAAAACAAAGCTATTCTATATAGCATGCACAGGCCCCTATGCCAATTATTTATCATGATGAACAAGATAGAAGTGCCATTCATGAGTTTCATAGACAGAATATCAATATCACATTCACGATTGTATTGCTTGGAAAAAAGTCTTCAATGGTGACTTTGTTGATAAAATGCAATTCCATATAAAGGTTCCAAACAGCAAGAGGTAACTCTCTTCAACTCATAGACATTTGATATGAATAACCACATTTTTATTGTAACTGTAATTTGTAATTACGCAAAATTTTAGATTAGTTTGACACTTTTATGAGGAAAGGAGTTGTATAATTATTCAGGTTGACAAGCAAGAGGTTTTCCAAAGTTCAAAAATCTCCTAACTATTTAGGTTATTTTTCCTTAAAAGAAACAGTGTTTACTAGTTGGTACCATCATTCTGATTGATATTGAAAAATACCTCATTAATAATTTGTTTATTACATTGTGCCTACAGTAATATATACGTGTGTAGCTCCACCATTGGCAGAATCCATATTGGTAATAAGATGGCTAATTACTTTTCTTCTAGAACACCCTTTATCTTAGTCATAATGCCAAAGAGGAATGGCCATACTTTAGCATCACTTTCCTTGAGCCTAGATTTTATTTTAGCATGTAGGAAATACAAAACTGCTATACACTCATATAAAACAATTTACCGCGTTTCATGTAGTTTCTAGAAACATTTTAAAATTGATGAGGAGATCTTTCTTATTTCCAAATTGAATTGGATTGCATGTCTAAATCATTTTGATATCTACCTTGAAGTCCCACATTTATTCTATAACCAAATCTCCTGATTTGAATTTATGTATTACAAAAATCTAACAAATTCTCTTTCCTGATCTGATTTTGGATCAAAATGTTTGTTCGATTTAGATTAGGGTGTAACATTGAAACATAATCATCTATCTAGAATCTCTACTCTCAGCACTTGTTGTATTAGACGTCCAATTTGGATTTAGAAAGAATACAATGTGTCACAAATTCACAAATAATCCAAAATCTCAGCAACAGTGGGCAAAGGAGCTCAAACAACAGCTTGAATCGATCAAAAAGCTTTATGAGGTCCAAGTAATAGAAATATGGCTGTGGCTGTCAATCCTATTAGACTGGTTTCTTACTGTGTAGAAAAACATATGGAGAAAGCTGGTGCAGGATAACTACTCATACCAATGGATACACATCTTCAATTGGAGTCGAGGGTTTCAGTGACACCCCAGGTCGCATACCCTTTGCTTTTATTTTCGTAACGAGTTCTTGCCAGCAATCTACAAGACATGAAGGCACAATCAAATTTCCAAAAACTGTATTCATCTCAAACTCTTCACATACTCACCTTTTGATGCCTCAACATGAAAGGTGAAACCAGAAGCACCTGCTTTTGCCAATGGTTCAACGTAATCAAGAGGATTAGTCACCATAAGATGGCAATCCAAATATGCCCTGGAAAGATGATTAAAAGGAAGAAGCCTTATAGCAAACAGCATTCAGATTACACAATCTTGACAAGCTTTAAAAAAATACATTGTGTGCTTTCTCAAACTCTGAATTACTGGAGCACCGATTGTGAGATTTGGAACAAAGTGCCTGTTGGAAAGAGAAAAATAAAAGAGTAAAAAAAAACGTGATACTGATCTTTGTTAACATATAAAAGGTACGAGAATTAAATTATGAGAATGTAAGAGAACACAAATCTCAAAGTCCTTAGATCATATCCGCTGGTAATTTTACAATTGCTACCATAAAAGAGACATAGAGGTGTGGAAGGCTAGTAATCCCAGTGTTAACAAAAGAGTAATAAGAAGCAAGGAGAGCAAGAACTACATCCTAAGGAGGGATCTAACATCCAGAGAACTGTAAAGGGAAGAGTATCAGCTCTCAAAACTCTTGTTCACAGTTTAGGAGACTGCACAAGCAATATAACCAAATTGGATAGGATCAAGGTCCCTTCTCTTACTTCAGCAGTCCTATTTACAATCCAGCATCCTTAATCATGTAGTAATCAAGCTCTTTTCCCTTTTGATAGGGTCAACAACAGAATGCTAATCATCTTGAGATATGGGGTGTGGTCATGCCAACCAGTAAATGCAGATAAATATAAAGGATTCCCAGCTGGAAATTTCTTTCCAACTTGAAGTAGATAAAGGCATAACAGACTCCCTCAATTATGGATGTAATGGATGGTTATCTCCATATGCTAGGTGGAGTAGCAGCACATGAAGGGTTTGAATCATGACCAGAGCACTAAGGTCAGACTCAAGGAAGCTCCCACCAACTGGAGTAAAGGCGAACCTTCCAAGCATCCAATTTTGTTCTGTTGGATTTATAACGTCCCTCAGGTCCCTAACTACTCACTCGTGAAAGTTCAAGTAGCCCAAAGAATGCAATACTACCTTGACTGGCCATAAAAGCAATCCAAGGACAGCATACCCTTTGTGTGTGCATGTGTGTGCTTGCGGAGGGTGAGCCAAAATCAGGAAAACAAAAAACCTGGCAAGGGGCATTGGCCACCTAGCCAATGGTGTGGGGCATTAACAATCTCAATGGGGCCCTACACTTGGAATTGGATGCTAGGTGTTATTGTAGGTCATCAAGGGACTCATGCCATGATCCTGCCTAATCACCTCTTCACCAACCCAAGGGCATTTACTTGATATGATATCCCACACCCCCACAATAAAATGCAGTAAACACTAAGCACTGATATTTAGACAATCCCTCATTTATGCAAGTCAAAATGACATGCTTGAGAGGTAAAATCAGACCTTTCTGGAGTTTTCGACTCATTGACTACACTTACATCCACATCTAGAATACAATTAGAGAATCTTTCTTTTCCTGAAAATCTCAAAATCATGCTGACTTTGTTTAAAAAGGTAGTTAAGTTTGAAAGTACTTGTGATCTTCACTTGTATGATTGATTATCTCAAGGCACAGACACACTAACGAAGATTTGCAATGCCAAAATTCTCTTTCCCGCTTAGCTAGAACACACAATCAAATACGATGAAAGGAATCTGTCAGAGTGGTTTCTAACAGAGGTCTGAACCATGGGCATGAAAGATGTAAAGAAAACAAATAGAGTATAAAGGCAGTAAACTAAGCTCCTGCTATTTTCTAGGATTGCTTGCTTCATGTCATGACCAACTGCTTTTCAAAGATGTGAAGTGTTGAGAGATAGGGTGTGTGGTAGTGGTATGTTTAATACCACATAGTAGAATGAAGAAGTGTCCCCATTTTGTTTCTCGAGAATAATAGAATAATCTCGCCCTATCAGGGCATTCCTCATTGTTTTCTCCCCGCTCTTCATAAGAGGGGTTTCCTCGTAAACCCAAGCTTTTCTTATTATTTATGTTTTGATATCATCTTATGCTTCCGCTTATTCATATTATTTAACATGGTATCAGAGCAAGTCGGTTCTTGAGTTATCTTTTTTTAAGATGATCATGTTTATCTTTCTTTCTTGGGAGTTTTGTTTGCTCCATGATCGTCTGAAGAGAAGACAAAGATCTATGTAGAAGACCTTCTCGAGGAGGAGCGAAGGAGCCCGACTGATTAGGGTGCACGCACGAGGAAGAGAGGAAGAACGTGTGTGACACTGTAGAAGACCTAGCGCCGCTGGTGGTGTTGCTGCACCACTAGAGGAAGGACGAGGGCGATGCAGCAGAGAAGAGGAGTCGTCTAGTGTCTTGGCTGGTGGTCGGTAATAGTATGGGCCCACCATGCGAAGGTGGACCCCATGATGGCGGTGATGTAGATCCACGGTGCGACATCGAGAGAGGCAAGTAACAGTGGTGCATCTCCAAGTGTCGGCAATGCTCAAGCGAGTGCTGATGGTGCTGGCGATGCCCTCTTTGTCTGTGATGGAGGCGCGTATGCACTAGGGGCGCACGAGGAGCATGAGCAACAATCGCGCGAAGGATGAAGGCGATGAAGGTGTGTGGATTGGCTTGTGAGAATCGAGCAATGATGAAGGTGGAGGTCTTGACAGAGATCTCGCGATCAGTGATTCAAATACCAGCAGCATGCCGTCGGCATGCCAGTGAAATTGCGATTTTTGGAGATATGCCACGTCGACATGCTCAAGTTGTCGAAACGCAGGTGTTTCGTCAGCATGCCGATGAAATTGTCGGCATGTCGCCGCTAAGCTCGGCATGTCGCCACTAAGCTCGGCATGTCGGTGGCATGCTGTTGTTACTGCTCTTGTTGTAGCTCTGCTACTGCTGCTGCACAGGTTATGTATCAACATATTACATATGAAGTAAAAGACCAGATTTAGGGTTTAAATGAAAATATTTATCTATTGAAATAGTTATTTTTAAAATTCTAATCATTTTGACTACTATTATTTTTGTCGGCATGTGTTGGCATACCGACGAAATGCGCATTTGAAAATTTATCAAAACGATATCGAAATCGGCATTTCGAACCTTACGATCGATCGCGAGAGCAGGAGCGGTGCGACGTGTGGCACAGATGGCAACGATGGAGGCGTTAATGAAGTAGCATCATGATTTGGGGTATGAGATCTCTTGTGGGTCATTTTTGGGTTATTTGCTCATTTTGGATCCTTACTTCTCCTATTGGTCTCTTAGTTAGAAATGAAATGAGTTGAATAAAAAAAAAGGAAGAAAAATGAAGAGAGGAAAAAAAAAAAAAGGAGGAAGATTTTTAGGAAATATAAATAAAGGACAAAAAAGAAAAAGAAAAGAAAAGGGAGAAGAATTTGAATTAAAGAAAAGAGGGGGGGAAACTCTTTTCTTCGTGATTTTTTTCTTCTCATTTTTGTATTCTTCTCCCATACTTGTATGGGAGAAAAGGAGAGTGTGACAACTTATTTTTGAATTCCAACTAACACCAAATCAATTGTTTATGGCTCATCTCTGGACTCCTACCCACACCGTTCTACAAGCAAGGTGAATATGCAAAGAAGCTGATGACACAAGGAAACCGTGACCCGACAGCACCGGTTGAGTATGCAAAGAAGCCAACGACACGAGGCATGAAGAAGCCATGACCCAATAGTACCATTTTTATTTGTGTAATGTTTTTTGCTTTGTAAAGTAGGAATATATTTTGTGCAAGTTGAACATTCCATGCTCTAGCATGAGGAAGAGTATTGAGAGATAGGGTGTATTGTAGTGGTACATTTAGTATCACATAGTAGAATGAAGAAGTGTAGTATGTATGGGAGTTTTACCCTCATTTGTTTCTCAAGAAAAATAGAATAATCTCACCATATCAAAGCATTCTCCCGTGGTTTTCTCCCCGCTCTTCAAGAGTGGGGTTTCCACATAAACCCAAGCTTTTCTTATTATTTATATTTTGATATCATGTTATACTTCCACTTATTAATATTATTTAACATGAAGACTTAGTACGGTACAAAAAAAATGGAGATGGAGATGATAAATATCCTAACACTGCAAGGATATTACAAACTCGAACATGCGCAATTCCAACGAAAGCAGGGTACATGCTGAAACTTTTTATTCAAACTGGCAATTGGACCATCAGGTACTTCCAGCTACAAGTCTTACCCATCCTGCAGATTTATCAAAAGGAAACAAATCACAATTTATCACCAGTCACATGTAAAGAACTATAACAGATAAAAATAACTCAAATGAAGTTTTATGAAGAACAATGAGTTCGAAAAATATTTAATAAACTGCATTACTTTTGGACAATTCTTCATCACAATATTTCCGGTAACTAATTTTTCTGAAAACATACCAAAAAGTCGGTGTTTTGTTTTTCCCTAAGGTCAGAATCATTAGGAATCAACTGCTTCCCTTTGTCCCTCCATTTCCTTTTTATATGAGTCACTTTGTCTTGGAAAACAAAATGAAATTTATCGCCGGGGTTTGATCGGTGAGAAGTACAGTCCTCAAAGTTAGGTGTGCAATCATAGATGGATTATCCATATCCAAACCCCCATGCTATTTATCCTATTTTTATAAGAGAAGGAGATGGCTTCTTCCAGAGTAGACATCCACAAATTTTATTTAGGATCTGCTGCAGTTAAAAAAAGAAACCCAGCACCCACCCGGTAACAAAAGCCTCAAACTCCTATGCACTCTCACATTACCGAAACCACGCTTCTTTTCAAGATTATATGGTTATCAGCTACATATCACAATTGGAACAGATACGGAAACTGTAAAACTCAAAAATAGTGCCACATTGTAGACTGAGGAAACCGAGCAACAGATTATAAAGGATTAAAAATTGCTACTTGGTAATTTAGACTCAAGCATTTTGGATAAAGACGTCGTAGATACGGTGGTCAAGAGTTTTTCTCTTTTTCTTTTAAGCACGCAGAACCTCTTGCGGGTAAATTAGGGGAGCTTTTTTTTCATTTTTTGAAAAGCAGAAGGGTGGTCATCCGTCTGATAACCACCCAGGACTTCATTACGAAATTAAAAATGTAAATTTGGGGGAGTTGACGGTCCTGCAACACCAACTCCCGGGCAATGCAGGGCCAGGGCTTGAACTCGGGTCCCCTCTGCAATAGTCGGTGTTTATCATCAGCTGAGCCGTATCCTTACGGGTGGTGGTCAAACAGTTTCATAGCGATAAATTTCCAATGCTCACCCCAATTATTTATGTGCTTGAAGAACGCATTCCTAATTCACTTTCAGCAACATCTCACCCTTACCCCATCGGCATCACAATCTTCTAAGGGTGCGGTAACGTGCTTTTACGCGTCTATAAGTATTAACGGGTCGTCTGCACCGATAGTTAGATAAGGAGTTTTACCCTAACTCCATGGTCAACGTACCAAATGATCATCACATTCACACGTTGAGAGCGTTTTGGAAGTGGAAAAAAACAAACACATGAAGGAGAGGGAGAGTGCCAAGTGGTCATACATCCGTGAGGCATCATCTCAAGTAATAATTAAAAGAAGGGAAGGGGGGAAACGAACCATGATGTCCATGTGGAGCCAATCGGCGCCGCACTGGAGAATGCGGTGCGCCTCGGAGGCGAGATTGGCGAAGTCTGAGGACAGCATGGACGGCGCTATCTTCGCCTTCGCCATGAGCTCCCACGAGATGGAGATCGAGATCAGAGGGAGGAGGAGGAGGAGGAGGAGGAAGCAGTAGCCTTTATGGAATAACAAGACTGCTGTTGGTAGGTGTGAGGCGATGTGAGAGACGAGATGGGAGAGTAGGGGAGGTGAGTCGTGGGTGGGAGACGCCCCTCTGGCTGCCCGCTTTGACCTGAGGGTGGGGTACGAATATTTGTGAACAGTTGTTGTTGGGTAATAGAGGGTTTATTTATGAAATGAATGGTTTGTATTCAGGTCTACCAGAAGAAGATTCAATGATGTAAAGCTTGCACGAATAGGTGTTTTTATCAAGGAAATTATTAGAGAGATGGTGCTTGATGGAGTTTTATAAAAAGAGAAAGGAGAAGAAAAAAAAAAAAAAGGTTAAAATCGATGGAAATGTTGCTTGTAATAATGATACATGTATATATATGTAAGTTGCACGGTAAAAAAAACGTCATGTTTTGTTCTTGAAAAGCATGGAAGAGATAGAGAAATCATAGGGTCCCTGTATATTCATACATGAAATCGTGGTTGTCCTTTGTGAGAACGTCAAAGGAACTCGTAGTGTTTATGACGAAAAATAAGTACATCGTTTGTCTTGTAAGTCTTTGTTGGGTAAAGGTAGTAGTGATAACTTGAGAAAATGTGGGAGTTTAAAATAAATGAAATTTTTGAATGCTAAAGTTCAATGTGTATTAGCTTTTATTCACATTTTCTTAAGTCACGTTAATTATGTGTTGTAGGCTTGAGAGTCATCTATTGTTGTAGCATGATGATCGTTCTTGAGAAGTAGGCCGTACTTATGATTCATCTACTAAGCTAGTTATTTGTTTAGTCTTTCTTAATAAGTAGGTTATATTTATATTTCATTTACCAAGTTTGTTACCTATTTATATGTCTTAGTTACACAATTTGAAAAGTGTGTTCTAGTCGTGCCACTTTGCAGAACTAGATTGTTTAACACTATAGCCACTCAAGCCGATTCACTTGTTACAGCCATAAGCAACTCAAGAAAATAGCCAGAGCCCAATGCAAACTCTAAACAAATTGTCTCCAAGTGTGAAGTTATCCATCCCTTCTGATCTACTAGCGTAGAGCCTTGTGCCTTGCACAAAAGCATGATTACATAAGAATATCCTGTCTCCTTTTAATAACATTTTACTTTATTGTTATTCATGTACACATAAGCATGGTGTAATCACTTGCTTTAGAAATACTTAATATGTGTTAGACATTTAAAACTCCACCCTCCAATCATCTTAGGATCATGTAGATGTTAGAAGATCCCTTGACATAAATATTAATTATTCACGGAGCCACTAAAGAGTTAGCTTAATGATAGAGCACTTCAGTGGCATTCAAGAGATCATGTTATCAAATCTTATGCCACCATATTTGCCTTCATAAAAGAAATATTAACTATCATTCACTAAATGTATATACAATTGTACCAAAGCAATGTTCAAATATGAAATCACAAAATCTAAAAAGCCAAAGAGGGACGAAAACAAAGAAAGGATTGAAGACAATTGAGGAATTTCATGGGCACTCATCAAAAAGGCCATCTCCAAATTGTAAGACAGTCCTCTCTGTAAATTGCTCGAAAGAGGACTTGAACTCCTGCTTCCAAACATGTCCTCACACAAACATCTCCCCTGAGGAGACACAATTTTGGTTATAGAAGAATCAGACATTAAATCAAACCGGCTACAATACCAACTACGATGCTTGTCCCATGGCTTAGTTACTTGATAGTTACTAAGATGTGTAAGTAGTCATTGACATTTACATTCAAGTACCTCCTTTTGAAACGCCACTCCGACCTTCAAAAGCGCAGCCTAACCCTGTACAGAACCGATTCGCCCCTCAGACTAACCTTAACAGGGATCAGATCCTCTATCAATTGCAATCCAGACTATCTCAGCTTAAGTCTGACCCTCTAGATCTGAGGATCGAGTCTAGTCATATTCCTCAAATAATATGCACCCGCAAAGAGTTTATGTGGATGAAATGTGCCTAATACTATTATTGCACAGACCTGCAACCCAGAAAACCCTTCAGTCAGCACCATTAACATTTTTCTAATCTTTCCTCGATCTCATTCTCCCCCCATGCTCCTGTTTTTCTTCACAATGTTTTCCTTCCTTGGAAGGGCAAGATAAGCAATAGCATAGTGGCAGGCACGTCTGCAACAGCATCTTATAGCTACAGGTGGCAAATTTAAGACCCCTAAAAAAAGGATTAGCTCCATATCTGATTTGGATAAAATAAAACAAACCATCCACATCAAGAATGGAAGGAACAAGATAACCGTTAGTAAAAAGGAAAATGTGAGTTAAGCCGATGGCCCAACAAGATCTCTTGCTAGCCTCAGGCACTCTTGCTATGCAATATCTCCTACATGTGAAGGCACAACCTATGAAGTTAAAAGTTATTTAAATTATCTTACTAATAAAAGCACACAAAAAAAGAAACCTCAAAAAAATTAGATCTGTACAGGCACCTTGCATCTACAGAGTTAAAAATACCCACCACAAAAATTTGTGACGCTCTTCCCCTCCCTCCCAAAAGAAAAAATCCACCTCTCCCAATATACAGATTATCTATACATGGGTGGAACGACTGGCAATACTGATCCAAAGTGTCAATTTTCTTGCGGTGTCTTCTTCTTCTTCTTTCCTGTCTTCTTTTTCTTGGCATTGATCTTTGGGCCACGTTTGAAGACTGCTAGAACTTCAATGCTACAAAGTTGACACGAAATTTCCAATCAGTTACAAAATCTAGACAACTTTATACCACAGAAAAATGTTTCACAACACCACACCTGACGCACTCTCCTTACACAAAGAGACACAACCTAATACTGAGACTTCACACCAGAACTTTTGTCTAGTAGTGGGGAATGGGTGGTGAGATTGAGTGTGAAATGGCGTGTTAGGAACAGTGTGCAAAAACTAATGCTCTAATACAAAAGTAGACCAAGAAACAAGATATGAAAGATGAAAATGTTAAAGCATGGATGGCATGGGCCTAGGAATTTTCTATCTGCATGAGAGTCCACGCAGACGACTAGACATAGCTGGCATAAGATCTAGGCTATGTTTATAGACAACTAAGTTAAGATCCACAAATAGATAATAGATATACATCAGAAATGGCTTTGCCCATACAATGTTGTGGGAAGAGAACAGTGAGCAGAGAGCTTACAGTAAAGACTCTAACAAAGATCCACTCAAAAAATTAGACATCATTAGAAGATAAACATGTTAAATTATGACTTAACATCTTCTAGGATATCATTCCTAGAATGCTGCTACTGAGACATGCAAGTAATTTGGAAGAGAATTCAATTGACTTTTTGGGCTTTATGCCCCTATTCTCCTATTGCCAGATACTTTTGTCGACCATGCCTTAGTTGCACCACATTTTTCAGAAAATCTTTACATCTAAAAAGAGAGCACAGTTGTTTTCATCTGGCTGAAGCTTTTCTCTCTTTTTACGAAAATTTCACTTCACCATTCTCATTTATTTACCATCTTTGTTGCTTATTCATGCCCAGTACTTACCTTTTCCATTTTCTCCACACCATACTACTTCAGTCATAAAAGCTAAGAAAAAGGTGTAATTTCATATTGTAGATCATGGTGGAAACTGAAAGAAAAAGATAGAAGAAGCACCTATAATGAGAAGTTTCTGTTAAACTAGGGTTGGGATACCTCTCTGTTCCGGGGAAAAAATTAAAAGCATGAGCCTTTTCCAGATGCCATGCCTTACTTGATAACAAGGTCTTGCAATCCTGTTATTGACAGAGGTTATCAGAGCTTGAAAATTATCTTCAGTTGTTATCCAAGGTGCAAAGCTGTGGCCTTTATGTTTGCAGCTATTGCCACAGAATCACCCAATTTTGAGCAACCTGGGAGATTCTATTGAGTGGCTATTTCAGAACAAGGATAGATAAAGCTAATGAATGAGCTTCACATTACCTCTTTAAAGCTGTCCCACCCGCAGCTAATGTAGATAAGTGTATGAGGCCATGAGTGGCTTTGATCACTACTTGTATTGCTGCCAAGATGTACGGAAGCTTCCCTCGAACGCAAAATCCATGGTCTTTTCTCATTTTTCTCCCTTGATAGCAATGAACTAAGCTTGAAAGAAAATAATTAAATGAAGTTCATTGACAGATGAAACAAACTATGTACAATTAAAACTCATGACTTCATCAAAAAAAAAAAAAAACTCATTTCAGCAGTGCAGAAAATTACAATGTGAGCTAGAATTCTTAAAATATTTCCTTATTTTAGACCATATGTTATTCCCCTTGTTTCTTGAGTAGTATCTTGTAATTTGCCCACCAACTCTATATATTAGAGATTAGCGATTATATGAATAGCACATCTTCCATTCCTTGTGGCATGGTATCATAGTCCCTTTCTTAGGACTTTCTGCAAGCCCCACCAAATTCTGACTCACAGTTTATCAATTAGTTGGACGGAATAGGCGGCCATAATCCCCTTTGGCACATCTGCTTTTTGGAGGGATTTGTGTGGCAATGAATCGGATTCACATCTTTTCGAGCTAGTTGTTGATGTCAAGAAAACAGTTAAAAGTTGGGTGGACATTCGGACTGGTTCAACGAGTTTGGCCGAGCTAGTACTCGGATTGTATGCATTGGTAGAAGATAAGTCTAGCAAGGTTGCTGCTCTTCAATTGGTTGGACTAGTAACACCATAATTGCCTATGGCACACCCGCTTCTTGGAGGGATCTATCTAGCAACGAGTCGGGTGTCACATCCTTTCAAGTTCGTTCTTAGGGATGAGAAAATTTTAAAAGTTGAGGATGATTGGATAGTTCAGGGAGTTCAGCCAAGCTAGTGCTTGATGACAGCTAATAGGTCTAGCCACGTGGCAGACTGTTGAGGGGGTTGATAGAGAGAAACTCGGGTCTTTGGATTCGATGGAAGCCTCTTAAAGGCCAGAAGGGATGCTCTGCAGCTGAAGTTAAGAGCTTCTAGTCAAAAGTAGATGTACCTGATCCCATATGTTGGTGCAGAGTATCTAATTCATTAAACAGGCTTATTACTTGTTTAGGAATGGAGTGGGAAGTGGTGATACGGGCATTGGGATGGACTATTTGGTTATCTAGAAGCTGAAGAGTCCGTTTAAACTAAAAGCTTTTTTTTATGGCTCTTTAGTAGGGGAACGCCGGTTACAGAGGTGATGATGAGGGAAGATCCATCAAAGAATCTGATCAAGCTACAAGAAACTCAACCCAAGGTCCAACCTGTGTAAACTAGTCCAAACCAACCAGAAAAGAGGTCTTCGTAAGGTCCAGCCTGGATCTAAACATTATGAGTTCGCCTAACAAGTTGCAGCAGAGGCAACCTTTCGCATGAACATGTAAGGGGGCATGGCAACCTGCCAACCTCCGCCAGGTCTAAGGCCCTAACAAGAAAACTAGCACCAGGCAGAACTCAATGCTAGAGAGCCCCCTGGAGCAAGAAACAGGTCATTCAATAAACCCAATGCAAGCACATGAAGCGCAGACAAGAAGAGCCTGTGTAAGTAGTCACTCAGCCTAGCCTGGCATACCAATTAAGCCTGGGCAACAGTCAATTGCCAAAGAGCTCCAACAAAAAACCTAGGAATGAAAATGGAGACAGCTACTTTTCCACATAGGACATGTCACGCATGTTGCTCTCATCATGTTCCTGCAATCACCACACAGAACAGATCATGTCAGCCACATGGAAAAAGTCCCTACCGTTCAAGCATGCCAAGGGACGTGGAAAGATCTACACTATTCAATCATGAATTAACCTCCAAGAAACAATCTCAGTTTCATAATATTTCACCCCTAGAGTAGTTATACAGCATCAAATCTCTCATTATAAAAGGTCAAGGCATACAATGAAGGGGTCGAATCTCAAGAATTTGTAAAGACGTGTGCATCTTGTAACCATATGCCTTGCTGAATTTGGAAGTTTACTGCTTCCCCAGGATGTACACCCCAATTGGCAATGGAACTTGGTTTGTGTGTTTTGTGAGTAGGCTTGTCTCATTTACATTATACCCTGAATGGGCCCCGCTTCGGAAGGTCCAAACCTACCTAAACCAACTCCAATCACCCAGGTTAAGCAAGCCCAAGTGGATGATAAGGACAAGGTAGGCCCAAGATCTAGCAGTCTCTTGTCAGCATGTTGGAATGGAATGAGGATATTGCGTACCTATTCCTTGTATACAACTTTGCGAAGCTTGTATAGGAGCAACTACATCTCCCAAAATTGGAGATTGACAATATGGTCAGTCTTTGGAGAAATTTCAAATTTTGAGTCTAGGCTAATTATTGTTTTGGACAATAGCATGTGGAGGTCTTTGGTCACCGTGGCTTCAAGGAGGAGAACGATGCTCAAGGGGGAAGCGGCATAGGTTGATAAGGCAGCAAGGGAAGGGTTTCTTTTTGTTTGACTTCTAGTCACAATTATTGCCAACAACCTGTTGAGAGGAATATTGGAGGCTAATAACTCCCTTCTCAAACAATTTAGTAATTAATAATTCCAACTCCTATTAGGAATAGGAAAAGAACTAGGAGTACAAATATAATTTTTGGACAAGGACTTGGAGTAAGGTGTGGGCTTATATGAAGGCCAATGTACCACTTTCTTTCTCTTGAGAAATTCCAATGAAACATCCAATGCTCTAGGGCTCTTCTCCTGTGGCTTTTCTCTTCAGTTATTATGGTATTATATTGTTGTGCATTTCATTTATTTAACACGGTATTAGAACAGGTGAGCTTATGGATTATTTCCAGACTACAATCTCTGAGATCCTTAGTTGGATTATTCCAGCAATATTTCTAGTGCAGCGAGACTCAACCTTAACACAGATCCAATGTTTCATCCATTGATTTCACTTCCTATTCATCTTGAATTTCACCAAGAGCAGCAAAGAGGAGACGTTAAGTCTTCGGATATAAGAGATCAAAAAAATTAAGTCATCAGATGCAAGGAGCAGATAATCAATTAGCAGGAACAGATTATGTTGCTGTAGGAAATTCTGAGAAGTCTTCATATGCCAACTAGAGATTGTGTTGCTAATGTCTGTGATTCTCCACCTTCTTTAAAAGAGTATACAATATGAAAAAAAAAAGTATGATGAAGATTTGAAGAATAATGGTGACGATAATGTTGGCACTGGGTTTCTCCATATCTAGTTTGATTTAGCGGCATGCTTCTTGTTGTGATTTGCAGGATTTGGAGCCTGAATCAAAGACAACAATGGAGCATCTTCTGTTTTGGCTCATTGAGAGATGGTGGTTTAGTGGGTTACAACTGCCTACACATTTCAGCCCCAAATTATTCTGTTTGGGGCTGGTTCTATATTTTCCATGTGCTCTCTTTATTTCCTTCAATGCCAAATTCAAAAGACAATACAAAAGTTACCAAATATTAAGATCAAACTAAAATGTCAAATTCAGAAGGCAATACAAAAACTATCAGAAGATATTAAAGATCAACCTACAACTTGTAGCCCTTCCAAATCAAAATGCTCCGAGAAGTTACCAATTTTACAGGTCAGCCCAACATTTCCCAGAAATTTCAGATCAGCTCCCAAGTTTAGGAACTGTATCTCGGTCCAGAAATTTCCAGAAAAGCTTGACTGCATCCAGAACTAACCAATTATTCTTTTCTCAACTTGCTCATGCTCTACCCAGGATTTGAACCCCAATCCCACTTGGCTGATTTTTTTTGTGGGGTAAGGCCAACTTGGTCGATTTTAAAAGACAGAGTATTTGGATCATCTAAGAAATGAAAGGGGAAAGAGAAGAAAAGAAGGTTTAGAGCATCTTTTCTCTGAGCACCACCTATTTTTTACTTCTTTCAACTTGTTGGATATCTCTACAAATCCAACAAGTACAGCAGGAAGGGGGAGAATTAGACTTATTATCTCATTCCATTGACTTTTAAGGTGGTTGCCCATTATTATTCCTATTCCAAGAAAGAGCTAACTATTACACTTTTAAGTCCCTATATAAGAGAAACCAGCTTTTGCAAAGGAGCTGCAAAGGGCTTCCATTGCCTTCACCATTACGGACCAAGTAATGATGAGCAAAGGGTAGGCTTCCAGGAAGAATTGTGGCATGATGGTTCTTTTGTTTTTTTGAAAGGGAGGATGGTTCTTTTGTTGACGGTGCTTGATGGCTGGTTGGTGGTGATTCTAACGAAACTATATCCATCAAGAATAGAGATTGGATGGGAGAAGAGAAACTCTGATGCTTTTGCAAATTTGGCAGCAGAGCTAGAGTTGTATGATATTCCTATTGCAGGTGCTAGGTATACTTGGAGAAACTCCTCCAGCTCAAGATCTAATATAGATAAGATCCTTTGATTGGTGGATTAATGGAGAGATTCTAATTAGCAGATGTCACCGCAACCAAGACCACTCTCAAATCATACTCCCTTAATGTGGAGCTTTAATGAGAGGGCTGCTTTCACAACTTATTTCAAATTCAATCACTCTTGACTAATGGAACCAGGTTTTCATGCAATGGTACAGGAGAAGTGGAATGAGGTGCAACCTTCATCATCAGCCACGGGCACCCTAGCTTTAAGACTGCAACACCTGAAGACTGCCTTGATAGGTTATTAAAGGGAGATTTGTGATCATAGAGAACAAACTAGAGAGGAGGCTATCCAAGGAGTCGCAAGGCTAGATAGATTGGAGGATGATAGAGATCTAACAATGGAGGAGATCCAAGAACGATGGAGGCCCCAAGTGGTGGTTCAAGAGGAGAACCTCAAGAAGGACATAGGCTAGCAACAAAAATCCAGACAATTGTGGTTGAAGAAATGCAACACCAGCATCTGTTTCTTTCATATGGTGGCCAGCAACAGAAAGAGATCCAATTAGATAAGCAGCCCATGGGTTGGTGATGATACTATCTTGGGCTGGGAACAAGTGGCCAAGGCTTTGAGGATGCATTTTCAGGATTTCGTAAGGAAACCCATTCCAAGATATTGGGACTAGGTCAATGACCTGCCTGTTCTTGCAGACGAGAGATCAGATCTTGTGGAAGAGATTTTTGAGGTGAAGGTTTTGGAGGCTATACAGGGTTGAAAGCTGAAGGCTCACCAAGGCCAAATGGCTTCCAGGTCCTTTTGTTCAGGGAATTCTGGGAAGTGATGAGAGTTGATTTGATGAAAATGATACATGAGTTCTTTACAACCAACCATGGTTTTGAGAAGATGAATAAATTTTACTTCTTTGTGCTTCTAGGATTAATGATTATCATCCCATTACTTTGTCCAACTCCATCTCCCTTGTTGTGGTAAAGGTCTTGGCAAACAGATTTCAAGTGATTCTCCCTCATCTTATTGATCTTGTCAATTCACTTTTATTAAGGGCAGATCTTTGCAAGAATCAATCATCATGGGAGAGGAAATGGTTGCTATTTAGCATGGAAAGAAGAAAACAGTTACATTTAGAAAATGCACTTTTCCAAGCCATATGATTCTATCACTTGGTTATACTTGTGGCAAGCGTTGATGAGTATACACTTCCCTGATATCCTTGGATTGCTTAAATGAAACAACGCATTACACAGCATCCTTTTCAATATGGTGAATGGTGGACCTAGAAGTGATTGGACACAACCCCAGAGGGGAGTTAGATATGGGCACCCCTTGGCACTTTGCTTTTTATCCTTGCTGCAGATTCTTTGGTTGACATGGTGTTTAGAACCCTTAGATATAGTGGTGGGCTTATTATTGGTTTGAACATGAGGACTAATAAAGTAACTTTGACATTCATCTTGGAATATGCAACCCAAGCTATTAATTGAATTTGTTCCCCTAAAGAAAGGAAGCATGGACAAAATGAAGGGACGATATTTTATTTTTCATAGAAGGTGGCACCAACAAGGCAGAGAATATAGTGATTGTGGTGAGGACCTTTGGTGCAATTTCTGACCTGGGTGTTAACCATGCCAAGTCCACTTCTGTACCATTGAATATGGACAATAATGAAGTGGAGGATTGTTTGCAGTCTCTCCACATGGCCCCAGTATCTTTACCTTGTTTATACCTTGGATTACCACCAAAGGGGAAACAAACATTGTTTGCCTATTGCTTGCATTTGCTAGAGAGAATTGAGGGTGGGCTCGCAGAATGGAGAGGACATATGTTGCCTAAAGGGCTCGACCTGTGTTGTTGAAGTTGGTCCTAGTTGCGGTGCATGTTTTCCACCTCCCGATTCTTCAAGCCACCCAAGAAAGTAATGAAGAGAATCGATGCCATTAGGATAAGGTTTTTTCCAAGGGGCTGACCCATAGGGGTAGATTCCTACAAATGGTGGCTCGGGATGACATTTGTAGACCAGTGAAACAAGGAGGCCTTAGGTAATCAAGTTGGCTGACTTCAATGATGCTTTGTTGTCAAAATAGTCAACAAAGTTACTGCACGATGAAGATACAATGTAGCACCATCTTTTGTTGGATTCTTATGGTTAGTGAATGGACTTGTCTAGGCATGTTGTTAGGTGGGGGTGGGGGAGCAGGTTTTTAGAGAGGTTCATGTATGGTCAAGCCAGAATCTCTATTTTCTTTGACCCAGAACCTCGCGATGGGAAAACCTTCAGATTCAGGGAGGATAACAGGATAGGTTCCAATTTTTTGGCTGGGAAGGTTCCATGATTACATGCTTGGCTTTGGACAAGCTTCACTCCATGGTGGGTTGTTAGGATGGGTCAGCATAGTTGCATGGAACCCTTAGGTTGGCCCAAGTTTATCAAAGGCGGGGATCTCTGACCTTCAGATTCTACCACAGGAGCTTCTTCACTGTGTCCTAAGGAGGGGATTGTAGATTCACTTTCTTGAAATAGATGGACCTTTGTAAAGAAGGCCTACTGTTTCCTTAGATGTGAGGCTAGGATGACAAATTCAGGTGCTGCTTTGGACGCCTTTGCTTTGTGGAAGATGAAAGTCCCCTTGAAAGTAAAGATTTTATTGTGGCTTCTAAGGAAAGGTAGACTAGTGACAACAATGAAGCAGTGATAGTGGGTGCAGGATAGGGTTACAAGTTGTGACTTTTGTGCCTCAACAGGAGAGGACGCTACACATATGTTTCTAACAAACCCTTTCGCTATAGATGTCTGGGATCATATATACATACATGATTTCTGATCGTGCACATTGGAGCCTAGAGGGTTGTTGCAGAGACTTCAGAAGCAGCATACAAGCAGACACTTTGGTTTGTATTTGGGCACATGTGACTCTCTATTCGATATGGCTAGAAAGAAACGGGGTGCTGTTTAAAGGGAAGAGAGCTTAGGTTGAGAATGTTGTAAGGGAGGCTTAACTTCTTTTTCTTTTCTGATATTAGAATTTGTAGCTGTTTCCTTTTTTATGGTGGAATTGAAATGGGTGATTATCGACCTCCAATAGCCTTCCTTTACCTTTTTAAAAATATATCCATATTTTTCTCTTTGCCTGACTTTATAAGGGTTAGCACTCCAATCCATATGCTTGCTCCATCTGCCTGAAGATCCATTGAGTCAAGGGGAGTTTGATCCTATATAACAATTTGCAGCTTGTCAAGCTCCAGCTTGAGGGGGAGACGAGAGTAATATTAGTAAATTACAACTCCAACTCCTATTAGGAATAGGAGTAAGAGTACTAGTAGTATTTGAACTAAGACCTAGAGTAAGGTGTGGGCATATATAAAGGCCATTCTACTTGGGCATGAAAGTTTTGACCAACCCGACCCATTTAAATTCGGGTTCAAGTTTGGGTTTTATCAAAAAAAAACCCAGTTGGGTTCGAGTACAGGTATGGGTTTGGGTCCACACTGGTTAACCCAACCCATATACCCGATTTAGGGACTTTTGTTTTAAGTAGATGCATGATTATTGTTATGTTTTGTGGGCTTTTTCAATAAATGTAACCATATTAGCACCTTATAGTTGCATGTGGAACGGCACTATGCTTATTGATTTTCTTGACCGTTTATGCTATGTATGAAATGTTATTTTCTTCCGGTTAAAACCTTATTTGTTTTATGTATGTTATGAATTGTATGATTATTTTATCATTTGAATTTCATTACGAATTAGCAATGAATCATGTTATCAATTTTTTCTTGTCTTACATTATTGGGGGCATGATTTGATTGTATGGTCCATTTATAAATAGCTATCCAATGGGCAAATGGGTACCCAATGGGTAGATAGGTATGGGTATGGGTTTGAGTTTTCTTATCCGATAGGAAAATGGGTAGGGGTATATGTGTGGATTTTGTAAATGAGTATAGATATGGATTTAGCCAAATCCGACCCAAACCCAACCCATTTGCATCCCTAATTCTACTACTAGTTTCCTCTTGATAAATTCCAATGCAATATCCAACCCTTTAAGGCTCTTCTCCCTTGGTTTACCCTGAAGTAATGAAATGGATAGCTACTGATCTTCAATAGACATCTTCCCCTTCACTCGCTTGCTCTCACACATGCACCCTCACTTGTAGCTCATAATGCATAGCTGCCAATTGGAGTCTCCTCACTAACGACAGGATACCTCCTCCATTAGCAGTGGAAAGTGCCCTTCTATTCCAAACAGATGTCTGATTGGATAGAAGCCTAGTAGTAGGGTTCTCCCCGTGCTTCCTCATTGACAGTTGCTCTCTGAGAGAACAAATCACAGGCTAGTGCATTCTTCTCTTTAGGGACACATATAGAGGGGCTAACATAGGCTAATGGTTGTATGATTTTCTTACTAAATGTTCGATTTTGAAACATGGTGCAGCTCCAAGGCATAGTCTATTTGCCTATGACCAATGAATTTATAATCTAGCTAGTAGAAAGTTTCATTTAAGGCTTCAAAGCAAACTCATAGTCTACTCTCATACTGCTAGCATGCACTCATGCTTACATACGCGAAGAGGAAGAGGGGGGGGGAAGATAACCACGTAAGGTTCCTTCTCATAATGACCTAGGTTTTCTCCACAATTCACTAAAGCTCTTCCCATGAAGCACCATGAATTTTAGCAAGCATGGTATACATATTCTCAGCTTGAAAGGGGGCTCGATTACATAGCTTATGTTTTAGCCATTATATTATTTTCCTTATTTTCAAATCATTCTCCTTATTAAAAAAAACTTTGTAACTTATCCACCTAATCTCCACGTAATGGAGAATTGCATTTCCACAAATAGCAAGTTCTATTCTCTTCTCCTGCAAGAATATTACCAAGAATAGAATATGATATAGTTTGTGGCTATATACCTTTCTTTTAGACCAGTAACAGTAGACCTAAGCTGTGTTAACATGTCAATAAGTGAAGGGTCCAATCCTTTTCTTGGGGGATCAACAATAACAACATCTGAACCCTTGATCCAATGTAGTGTATCCTGCAACATCACAAAGGATCCAGAAACTTTGACATTTCAAAACATGTTTATCCTAGGTTTACTGACTATACTCTGTACTTAGAGACCCCAAAAAACTTACAATTGATGCATCTGCATGATGCCAACTAATGCTGCTTTCTGTAGTTTGTGGCAAACGACTCAGTGATTTCTCAAAAGATATCTTTGCCTCTTTGTTAATCTCAACACATCTCACAGACCTGCAAAAATGGTGTCATATAATATTATTATATAAATAATAAGCATAAACCATCACCTAGATAATAAGTTTAGAAAGTTCTTCACTCCATCACTCACCTACATTTCCTGGTCACAGCAACTGATAACCCAATAACACCAGCTCCTGCATACAAATCCACAACAGATGATCCATATGGAACATACTTTTGCAATTTCCTTAGCAGCGAATCAAAGGCCTGCAAAGAAAGTTTCTCATTTGATGTCCTGGAAAGAATGGTTTATTTTCCTTCATCAACAGATTTTTTTTGTAAAAAAAAAGAATATACAAAATACATAATGTCTAAGTAGGAAATTTCCAGATTTTGCTTCGAGAGCTTGTAGGAGGCATTATGTAGCGGCATGAAAAGTAATAGGGGCAGATCCGAACTGGACACTGACATTTAGATTTTAAGAAATCCTATTAAAAGAAAAATTACAAGTTGTTATCCATGTGAACTTGATATCAAGTTAGAATGACATCTACCAAAAAGTAATAGCAAGGGATGGAGAAAATCTCCAAAACTCTGTACCACCATATTACATCTATTTGTATCTGCAATAAGCCCTATTCTTGGGCCCCTTTTCAAAGGATTAAACTAACAATACCAATAAATTCCTGTCAAAAACTGCCTCATTTCTCAAGTCAATTAAAGTAAACTGTTATTGTTACATGAGTGCTTCCCTACCTAATGAGAAACTAAATGCAATAAAGCGAAATATTCACCAAATCCAATAAAGCGAGATGTTAAGTACTTTCAGCAATCTCTTCCATCAAAAACAAATTCCCATTTACCTGAGTATTTGCCTGGCCAAAGCTGGATGGTGACAGACAAACATCCACCCCTCCAATACGTTCCCAAAAATCCACCTCTCCTAGAAGATGTTTCCACTTGTGTCCAAAAATTATCTGCAGATATAGGAGATGATGAGATCACAAATACATAATAAATTGGATGAAGTCTCTGTTAAAAAAGAAAGAAAAGAAAGAAAAAAGAAAAGGAAAAGAGAAGGGGTAAAAAAAAATGAAAAGACTACAATGTAGTTCATATCAATAGCTTCTGCACATGGAAATTCTACTAGAAAGGAGGGAGGGAGGGAGAAAAAACCCTGAGTGGCAAAAACCAACAAAATAACAGACATATGATGCTACAACTTGTATTTCTTACAATGGAACTTGCCTGTCATTGTGTTACATGGTATCTACTATCTACAGCATTATGGCAAACTCCTTCACAAGATGATAACCTAAATTATATAATGACTTCTTAACCTTGAATGTATTTTACATACATCTGAATCTCCTATTGCAAAATTGTTTTAACAATAAACATGCAAGCAATTTTTCCCTCAACTCTTTGGACAATTCTCCCATCTAACATGGTCGGGACATAAGAGACAAAATTCAAGTGAAATTTCATGAAAGGATTGAAATACTGATAAATAGAAAAAATGACAGAATGTAAGTGAAGATTGTATCAACAAGCTTCCCTAGGAGCTCGAGGAAATATTTTTCTATTGCTAGGATGATGCTAATGCAAATACTATTGGAATTCAGTAAAGTTATTTGGGTGGTTGAAATGTATGTTCTCATGTGATCATTCATGAACAATGATGTCAAAAAAGTATTTTTTCCATTTTTTGTTGTTCAATTCAGGACAATATCTGTGAAACATAAGGTACACGATGACCTCTTAGAGGCAAGATGTCAATTAAGAAGAGCTTCTTTATTTTGAAAAAAAGGAGATATATGAAGGTTACGGTGGGTATCACAAGTATTATGTTGCGTTTTCAGGAAAAATGCACATACAAGTCCTGGAATTCCCAAAAACAGAAATTGTCACTCTATCACCTTTATGCAAATCATTCCGCTGCTACTTTAAACATTAAGCAAATTGTTCCAAGTAAAGAATGTTAAAAGTGACTGTAAAACAAACAATATCAGAGAAATACTTGATGCTTACATTGTTGGCAGAGGTCTGAAAATTGGCCCATATAGAGTGAATCAAATATATATCACTTTTGGATCCACCATTTCTCCAAATGAACTACAAAGAAACATGCTTGTTAGAAAAGTTCATCTGAAATGCACAAACCATGATTTTAGTAGAAATGAGATGACAATGACTTCCAAAAGAATCACAGACAGCAAAAGGCACGGAAAGTTCCACTAGCAAATTAACATACTCTGGCTAAGGACTGTAACTTCTCAGAACCTGTTGAATTTTCACTCCTCAAATTCCATACCAGAGTAACTTGTACCTTTCCTGAAAAGAAAATACCCGCTAGCTTATTCCAACTTTAAAAAATCTGTAATGCATCAGAAAGCTAGTAACTCAAGGAAAGGAGATGGACCCACTGACCATTTTTATATCGTTCTGCCTGGGGAATGGAAGTATTGTGAGTGGTTACAGCCATCTAAAAGTATCATATGCAGAACTAGTCAGGCAACAGCAAATAGACGTGTCAACTTTTCTGGATAGAACGCATGACTACAGGTGATATCAGGAAAAGAAATTGCATACAAAACCTATTTTGTTTCTCAAATCTTTTCACAAAGTTCTGGGAATATTGTGGTTGCCACTTGTTAGTGCTTACCATATAATTGAGTTTATAAAATCTCATTTCAGGCACCTGCTGTAATGGGGAGGCCTCATTATCTCAACAAAAAAGCTAGGACAACCCAGAAAATCTTGTGTGGAAAAGCACAAAAATGTCTGAAAAAAGATATTTATTGGGAAGAATTGATTGACAAAAGACTAAACAAAAGGAAGGACATCCCCTTCTAGAAGGGTATCATCTCGATTGATAATAAGAGACTATCTATAGGTAAATTCATCAAAATGATCAATAGGATATAACATGTATAGCTACAGTTTGCGTGTGCATATTCTTATTTGGATACCCTATTCAGGCTACTAGAATGACTGAGTGAATAAAGAATCAGGAGGAGGATTTCTAGATCAGTTGTTTGAACTATCTAACATTCCTACTCAGGAAGATGCAGAACCAGAACGGACAATTGTCAAACAGTATCTCCTGCACTTAAGCCTCATCCGTCGAAGTCCTCCATTAAAATACACGGGAGCAAGCTAATAAGTTAACAAGGTAATAAGAAACACCCAAATGCCTGACAGCACATGAATTCTCATACTCTCCATGTCCTACATTCATTCCTATGAAACAAGATCTAGAATCATCAGGTTATTTTCTGTCAAATACATGGACATTCTTTTGCCATTTTTCAGACGGTGACAACAATGTTTTTACAATTACATCTAGACATTACATTTAGCCCACTTGTTATCATTCAGTATCCATCGACCCCTCTTTCAGAAAAAGATATCATCGTTCCAGTAGGGTAATTTGCATTAGTCTCTAAGCATATATATGATGTTTGGACTTTGCTTGGAGCCAAGATGTAGATATCCTAATGTGTACTCCCCTTGAAAATATATCCTTTTTTGGTGAAAGGGGCCCTTGAAAATGTATTCTCTTGCTAATTTTGCAGCGGAAACAACTAGTGGACAAATTAATATATGTGGCAACATCACAATAAACAAGAATTGTATGCTGAAGTATTATGGCTTTCACAGGAAAAGGCCTGCCAGGATCCCATGGTCAGTAGACAAATGACTGCCCATTTTAAGCAAAAAGGTTTAGAATTTGGCCCTGTAAATGCAATAAGCAAGAGCATCCAACTGAAAACCAATAGGCTCGAGTATTGGGTACTGTATGTAAACAAATTGACGGGTGACATGGTGGTTAAATCTTGGCCTTATGTTGGTGCTGCTATGATAATATGTGAGAGCTCCCACGTCAAAACCAATTGGCTTGAGTGATGAGGCCGAAGAATTATTATTAGACACCTCCTAGTTTTCTGCATATTTGGATGTGGAGTTATTCTAACAACACAATAGTTCTGAATGAACCAAAATGTGGTGCACTCAAACATGGCCAATTAAATTATCAAGCGGCTACGGTTGATGGATTTTCACTGGAATGAAAATTATACTCAACAAAAAGAAAGAAAGTAAGAACATGACAGAGAATGATACTTCCATTCAATTGTTACCTTTGTACATGTGATCAAGTGTGCATGTCTCCTCTATAAGAGAGCCAAATTTCGATGGTTTATTCTTCACAATCATCCTAAACCCTTTACTTTCCTTTGTAATCTTAATTAGACATGATTCCCCATTAACATTAGCTTTCTTGATGGATCTTTTCTTTAGTCTGAAAGGTACTTGATCTTGTATTTCCATCTCACAAAATTCATCACAGATTTCACATGCTACAGACAAGCCTTTGGTGGATGATAACTTATGTGCAACAGTGCAACCATGATATCTTAAGAGGACTGATACATGTGGATGGTCCTAGACACTATCAAGTTACTTGATAGATGACAGATTCAGGGCTATAAATGTTTGTAAATTGAAAATAAAATAAAATCACCAGGTTTCAATAGGAAAACTACCTAAAACAGCACTTCTTTTTTTATTTAGTCATCAAAATAACACGTGTAAATAGGATACATGCTTACTTGGACATATCTCAGTTCACCTGTTCTCTCATCTTCATTGTAAGGCTCGATATTCAGAATGGAGATTCCTGCTTCGAGTGTAACACAGAGATATGAAATATAAATAGAAATCCTGTAACCATGAAATTACGAAACCAGCATGTAGAGAAAGCAGAGAATCTTACAATGAATAAAATAAATAAATGACAATTAAACAATTACATGCCTTTTCTAAGGAGCTCAACCGCAGCATTTATCCTCGGATGATGTGCTGCACAGGTAATCAAATACATAAATTAACAACGAGAAAGAAATGATAAACTTGTAGCAGCCAAAGGCATCAAATCGAATTGAACTACAAAAAAATGGGCCAGACAAGCCACTGCAACTTAATTGTTACTTCATCCATAAGAAGTTAGTACACTCCTATGGTAGTTATAAATGATGATGATGCCTACTCTAATGGAAAGTGACTATGAGCACCAAAACACCGTCTAGCAAAAATGACAAGATGGCTGACTTGGCTCTCCCTATTTAGATTGTCCGAGGTCTCCTGAATCAACTAGACTGTCTCCCTTCTAAAACCTGACCTGGATTCTCTGATTGTTGCTGGATAAACAAGATGACACTCAAATTAATGATCATGTTCCATCTTTGTTTCTTCCTCCGGTAAATGGAATAATCCTACCTGCGCATGCAAATATTTCGCATCGCATTGCCCTCTAACACGATTTTCACCAGGGATCCAATCGTGGGAAATGCCACTCTCAACAAACTAACTAACTAACCCCACGAATATAATCCATCATCGCCAACCGAAATGCATTAGAATTCGCAAGGTCCAAATGAAGATCGACGCGAGAGACCAGCGACCAACCTCTGCAGAGAGGGATATCGACCACATCGTGCGTGCCTTCTTCGTACAGCCCTATCAGGGGCGCCTGGGACGTCCCACGAACCGCAAGTTTCGCTCTGCACCTCCACGCCCACTTTTTTTTTTTTCGCAGAGCAACGGATCAGAATATCCAAACCGACCATCAACGCGAAGAATCACCGGAAAAATAAAGTGAGCAAGAGAACAGATGGAGATCAGTATTGAGTGAGTCACCAGAGGGCCACTGTTGAAGGCGAAATCGGCGACTCCACGCTGCTTGAAGAAATCCGCGGCCTCGCTTGCCACGCCGGGGCGGTCGAGGTCCCACTCGCGGGAGCAACCGGAGCACCTGTCCACCAATTGCAACATCGCAAGTTTATGAACCGAACAGCAAACAACGGCAGCATCGGTTACATCAGCCACTATCACTCAATCGTTAGCATCGATTTGAGATCGCCGAATTGGAACGAGTGATGAGGGCGCGAGGGGGTTGCGGTTAGTTTGCTTACGACTGGAAGTGCTGGCACTGTAGGGCGCAGCTGCTGCTGCTGGTTGGGGGGTTGGAGGGGTCTGAGGGAAGTTGTCGAGGTTCTGAGGGGGTTTTGTGCAAATGTTGTTGTTGTTGTTGTTGTTTGGGGAGGAGAGATGGTGAAGGGGTGACTCTGCGGCTGCGCAGCTGCTGACGCTTTGGGGAGACGCGAGGAGGAGGACGAGTGGCGAGGCGAGCGGAAGTGGGGAAGGGAGCGGCGGATGCGGAAGGGTTTAGGGGTTGGAGAAGCATCGGAGCCACTCGGTCTTGCGACGGCGGAGTAGACTGTAGAGTGGAGTGGAGGCCGGAGCGGGGAACGGATAGAATAGAAGGAGCCACCTTGACGGTCTGAATGAACAAATAAAAAAAGAGGACGAAGGAAGGATATCATACGGAGTGGGAAGTTTTTTTTTTTGGTTGAATATAGAATTTTTATTAAAAGATAACCAAATAAGGGCACTACTCCTTGGCCCACGAAGGAAATTTCAAATAACGAAATCAAAAATTTAAAATAAAATAAAAAAATGAAAATAAAAATAAAAGAAGATGCCCTTGCAAAAATGATATAATAAATTCAACGATTACTCTACATTATAAGATGACGACGATGTCACTGAAGAAACTTCAACAATTCGCGCCAACAAGATACAAGCAAGACCTACAAACAAAAAAGATCCAACGATGTCCTGGTCATATGTAGCTCCAGACTTTGGTGTAGTCCCAACAAAAGGTATGGAGGTGGTCAACGATGGCCAAGCAACCCACTCATAACACACCCTCAACTCCTCCCCATCACCCCTTCCCCTTCCCCACAGAAGCAGGATCGGAGAAGAAGGAGCATGATCTCCAAATGATCAATAAAGGCGTCGAGAACTTCCCGTTGGAGCTGAAGCCAACAAGAGAATAGAGGACGGAGGCCAGCTGCCAAAGGAGTCGAGGGAAGTGGTGGAGCCGCAGCATGGAGGCGGTGGATGAGCGAACCTGGCCTCGAGAAGCACAAAGGGGTGAGATCAGTGGAGAGGGAAATTGAGGGGGGCCCCCGATCGGTGAGTGGAGGCCAATTGAGGGCCCGATCAAAGCAAGCTTCGAAGGTTGCAAAAGGGAGACAACCGGGTGTTGCTTGCGACGTGGAGTTGACTTCTGAACAAGAATGGAGAGTCAGAGTGGGATGTGTTTTTTCATGGAGAGAAAACGAGGTGTTTTCATAAAGAGCAGTGGTTTATAAACACTCTTTATCAACGCTTTTTCTACGCCACTATGTCCCTACCCTCCGATTCTCCTTCCGACAGCATTGAGTGTTATGACCCGAACCTGGCTCCCCATGGAACCCGGGAACGACTCACCTTGACTAATCGCAAGACCTAATTGTCTATCGAGAAATAAACCAAATGCAAGAAATCATACAACAATCCACATGTACAATATAGCTAAGCATTAGAATAAAAATGCAGCGATAGAAACATAATAGTTTGAAAGACAACACGCCACAGACAACAAGGAAGGTTTGCTAGCTAGCCATCACAACAACTATAAGAAGACGTAAAACAACAACATAAGTTCTCAATATACTAAAAGTACTCACTACAGTGAAAGTATCTCAAAGCGGAAATGAGAAGGAAACAAGCTACTACTGGGCTCGACTAGGCCCAGCACCCTCTGCAACTAGTAGTACTGGTTGCTTAGCTCCCTGACCTGAACATATACAACTATTGTCAGCTAAACGCTGAGTACAGTGGCACATAAGAACATCTAATGCAATAAAAAAAGGAAAGCAGTAAACCATTCATACATTTTTTAGTTATTTAGACAGTTATCATCTAGTTCCATTCATACTCACTATGTGTTTAATATTCGGTTATTCTAGTAAGGGTCTATATCATCACTTAATTCACATGTTTCCTAAGGGAACGATCTTAATGTAGTTTTCCCGCGATGCAGGATGCACACGTGGCACTCCTAGCGGGAGAGTACCCTGTGGTAGTCCTACACTTAATCTACCACCCCGGGTCATGGTCGCGACGTAGCGGTGACTACGGCACGTGTGATAAGTGCATGGGTAGCTACCTCACACTGGCACGCGATTAGTCATTTCCGCTAATAGGTACGCTCTAACGTACAGCACAGAACAGGACAAGGGTCACACCCCTCAACAGTCTGTAAACCATCGCTCGACTATCCCGATTTGCCCAACGGGCCCAACAGAAGTTGGTGTAGGGAGACCATTCCTAACCTCGGGTCCCAACCCAAGGGGAGGCTAGCTCTCTCCCTACACAAAGTGGAGGTATCTCTCTTCGGTACCACTTACACGAGGGCCAGCTCACTTTCCGTACCCAAGCCCAAACAACCAACTCACATGCCTGTATAGGCGAGGTGTTTCATCATACATCAAGTATCCACGTCACTGTACTTTTATTACTTTCCTAATTTCCCGTAGGGTTCATACATAGTACTCATTTCAGTCCAATATGTAGCATGCATCTCTATTTACATTCAGGTTTCTTAGTCATAGAATAGGCAACTCTGATTCAACAGGAAAAGCATTCAATCATATCAATTTAGTTGCCAATTACTCACAATATGGAATTCATTAGCATGTATACTGAAATTGTAACAAATGAGGTTCAAGTGTTTGAATATAAACATGCACCATTCTCATCCCTATGATTCATATCATGTCCTAAGTTTCAAGCAGAGATATCTAATTTGGCATGCACTTAACGAACTAATTCAACAGGAGTAGAGAGGACCACTCTACCAAAATGTACGGGTGATATGGGGGCACGAACGGTGGATCCCAATGTCTCCGTAGGTCCGGTGTGCACTACAGACTGGAGACCTATTCCAAACAGTTGGTCAAACCAAACATTAGTATCATTGACCAATATTTGAGTGTGTCAATTAGGCTAAAAACAACATGAAAACACTTCTAACATGCAGGAAATTCAGAAAGGAAACCAATGGTACTTTAATTGCGCAAATCCGACTCCGTTTGGGCCTTGAATCGGCCCAAACACACATGCCCTGCCCAAAATCAGACATCTAAGGTGAATCCCAGATGTCTTAAATGCACACAAAATCTCACCTTACGCTCTTGCTTCTGCTCCTGTCATCTGCTACCCCTCACAGCCATCTAAGGGTGTTACTAGACATCTGACACTACGCTCGATCGTTTGGGAGGGCAGTCCAACGTCTATCACCACCTCTAGACGTCCGAAAGTGCCTCAAATGTCGCACTAGCATATCTTCTCAACGCCTAGCGTACCTGTGCAGATGTACGTACCTTAGGCCATAACTAACAACGGCAAGGGCAGCGAAAACTTGGTTTTCATGCCTGCACACACCACGAGCAGAGATTACCTTGGTACTCTACATGCTTCCAAACATCCAGAGCTCCTTCTGGACGTCCAACGATCCCTCCAATTGTTTGTCAAACATTACAGATGTCTGATAACTGCGGAAATCGCGGTCAAATTCTATGTGCAGGACCTTCCTTGCAGCGACTCTCCTCCCACACTCTCCCTTTTTTTCTCCTGAGCTCCCCCTGTTACTCCCCTCTTCCTCCTGCACACACTCATCTCCCCTTACGCTCTCCCTCTCCCTGTTGTTGTCACTCTCCCTCACTCACGGTTGCAAAGGGGAAGGAGGTGGGTGGCCGTTGAGGCAAAGAGTGGAGGGAGTGGTGTGGGTGTCAGGGAGGGTTTGGGGTTTTATAGGGGAGGGGGGTAGGGTTTTAAGGAGGTGGGGTTGCGTGGGGGGTGTTGTGTGGGATATGATGGGGTTGGGAAAATTGCACTCGGCCCCACAGAATAATTTATGGGGTGTTGAAATTACGCAAGAACCCTCCCCAAAGCCAAAAAACTCTGCATGGGATCTTTTTGGTGCGCAAAATTTATGAAAATGCCCCTAAGTTTTCAAAAAAGCCCATGACCCTCGAGATAGGTCATTTCACTTAGTAACCAAGGGATCCGTCCCTCCCTTTTTGATAACACCCCTACGGATGTCTGGTAATAAACACCCGATCAACTAATTAGACGTCCGGTAAGGTCATCAGACGTCGTATCGGGCGTTTGGACAACTGACAGGACTTTGGAAGGTATTGGTTGCAGATGAGTAAATCCAATCTTATTCATTAGACGTCTGAACAAACTGTCAAACCTCTTAAAGTCCAGAATCAGACATCTGATACACATACTGAACATCTTATCAAGCTATCTGAAGCATATTTTGGTTTTCTATGTTTTCCATGAAATGCCACCATATTTTAGCCTCGTACTAGCTAGGCTATCGAATGTAGGTGATCATACAAAAGAAAATGGATGAAACAATGACGTTAGCTTCTTCTCCTTCCATTGCCAAGCACCTCTACAGAATTGCACCTCCTTAAAAGATACTTGTTGTACTGATCAACCTTCGCCCTAATCTCCGCAATTATCTCCTCCACAACATTGCTAATCATCATCGACAAGCACTTCTCCAACTAATCAAACCACTGCCCCAATGTCATCTTCTCCATATCGATCTCCTCCTCCTCAGGCATCACCACTCCTAGGGCTCATCTGTAATTCATCCAACCGCCACACAGCCAACACTTGGAACCTCCTTATCAAAAGTGCATTCCTCTAAACTGCCACCCCTCCCTTCTCCAGCAACACCCCAAACATCAGAACACTTCTCCTGCTCAACACGTGTAACACATTGCTCTCCACTCTTCCATCCTCCTCCACAATTCCCAAAGCCAAACACCACCTCCTCCTCAACACTCCCTATGCCTTCCATCCCATGGAAGCTCCACCCTTCGATTTCGACGCCTTCTCCGACAAAACCTCACTCTCCTCTTCTCCACTCCCTCCCTTATCCCCTTCCAAAGCTTCCACCTTTAACACCTCCCGCCCAACCTCCCCTTGCGTCCTTATAACATCCGACGCAACCTCCAACTTCCTTGGGCTCCCCCTCTCCGCCACCTTCTTCACCTCCACCTCGATAATTTGGACACGTATGGAGGTCTAGGCGCCGATCTTGATGAGGTCGCCATCACGGACGCTAGTGGGGACGAGGGGGTTGATCTGGTGATCGTTGAGGAAGGTGCCGTTGGAGGTGTCGAGGTTGGTGAGGGACCAGAAGTGGTTAGGAAGGTGCCGAACGGAGATGTGCCTCTCGTCGATGCTGGGGTCCTTGATGGCGAAGGTGTTGCCATAGACAATTCAACCAATGTGCAAGACATGCCCGTGCTTGCACTCTATGGACTCGCCCTTCCTCAAGCCCTTGCCCATGATTAGGGTAAGGGTCGACACGTCTGCTGTGGTGTGCCTTTGGTTGGTTAAGTGTTACAGAGAAGGAGAAAGAGTTTGGGATTAAGGCTTCGGTATGTATGTGCCCATTGCTCCTGTTAAATAGGTCGACCAACAATTTTTCCTTCCTTTTCCACAAATCAGCACATCCAATCAATCTGGCAATCCAATTGTGCTTGTACAACGAGTAATTTCCTATCTGAGGTAGGGGTGCGGCAGACAGGATGATAGGAGAGGCTTCTTCCAAGGCTTCGTTTGGTAGAAGGATAAGACTTATACCAAGATAAAATATTATAGGGATAAATTAAGGGGTATTTGGTTGGTGGCATAAGAATAATTATATTCTTTAACTTTTAAATTAATTCCATTGACTTTCTCTTGTAATTCTTTGATCGAGAGATAACTCTTGAGTTATCCCCCAGCCAAATGGGGCCTGAGTGTGGCATAAAGTATGAAAAAATGCTTCTGTAAATATATCGTTTCTCTTTCAAAAATAAATTTTTCCTTTGTTGGAGAGGGTTTTTCCTTTAAATCTCTCGTATGAGTGTGAATATCCTATAAGATAAATTCTTACCCTTAGATTAAAAAATAAATACAAAGATTTCTTTAGATTTGCATCTTTCCCTTTATTCCATGCCACTCATTTCATGTTATTTTTCTACACTTTATTCTATATTCCAAATAACTTATCCAAATAAATTTTACCCGTTCTTTTAAACACCAAATAAGAAATTTTCGAGTTTTATCAAGTGCGCAAAAATTATCGCCTATGATTTATTCATGCTGTAACGATCCGATTCTCGAATTCCTACGAGATACGAGAATCGGACCGACTCGACTAATCCTAAGACCCAGTTGTCCAACGAGAAAGTAACCAAAAGAGCAGTAAAATAAACCACATTCACCATGTATATAACTAGCAGTAACAAAATACAGCAGTAATGGAAAGAAACACTACAGTATACACCACCATAACAGTAGAGAAATAAACATAAATATGAACATGAAGTTTACATTAAAGAGAGTACAAGGAGCAACAGAAAACTACTCACTACAGCGGAAAGAAGGTACAGAAAGTACTACAGGTAACCCTACTGGACCCTACTAGGCCCAGTGCCCTCTGCAGCTGCTGACTCTGGCTGCTCAATACCTGGTCCTGAAAAGGTAACAAGGGTGACACGTCAGCGAAACGCTGAGTAGAGTGGCAACTAAAAGCTAGAAGAAGCAGTAGAGTGGACAGTAGCTGTTATATATATATATATATATATATATATATATATATATATATATATATTGTTCTTTTATATTTTTCCATTTATTTACTATTGATTTACTTCTCAGATCCATCTTTTGATCTTAAATATTCCTTGTGGGAACGATCTTGATTGCAATCTTTTCCGAAAGGTAGAAGTAACACGTGGTGCTCTCCTGGTCGGGAGAGTCCCCCGTGGTGGTCCTACCCTCAGTCAACCACCCCAAGGTCGCTGACAGACGTAACGGTGACTACGGCACCCTCGATAAACGTATGGGTAGCTACCCCGCATTGGCACTCGATCAGTCATTTCCGTTAACGGGTGCGCCCAAAGCACAACACGGAACCAGTATAGGGCAGAGCCCTCTCAGTAACAGGGGTCCAGCCCCTCCACAGTAATCAAACGGGGGTCTTGCCCCTCCACAGTCCGCGCACCCTTGCCTGACTACCCTGGTTTGCCCAGTGGGCCTAACAAGTCGGTGTAGGAGAGCTAGGAGGACCCCGGGGCCCGTGGGGTAGCTAGTGCTCTTCCTACACTAGTATCTCTCCTCGGTACTGTGTACACGAGGGCCAAAAGTCGGTACAAAGTGGCCAGTCCTAACCCCGGGTCCCTGGGGCGGCTAACTCCGCTTTGCACTAAACAGGGGGACAGTCGCTCTCCTTGGTACTTCGTACTCAAGGGCCAGCTCACTTCCACAATTCTATTCCATTTCCTTTCCAGGAGTTCTACTCCTAATTCCCCGTAGGGTTCAAGCTCTTTTAACCCAGCCAATTTAGGTTTTACCGTTCCGGCTTTACATTCATACAACCCATGTTTTCAAGCATATTAATTCATTCATAACAGGCAGTTATCATTTCCTTTCTACTTTTCCAAGACTGTAACGATTGTATATTCAACTAGTTTTCTAGTCCTAGGATTCATGCCGTACCCTAGGATCTATCATTCAATATAGTTTTCCAGTCCTAGGATTCATGCAATGCCCTAGAATCTACCATTCAATCTAATTTCTCAGTCCTAGGGTTCATGCAATGCTCTAAACTCTATTAATTGTTACATAATTGTACAAATTTTGTTAATAAATTAAAGGGCCACTCTACCCGCAAAATCGGGAGTACTGGGGGAGTGGTCGGCAATCCTGCACGCTTCCGCAACCCCCAAAGGCGCAACGGAACGGGGACCTAACACAAGGATCAACACAAGTAGTTTCTCAGAACAGTGCATAATTACTGTAAATAGGTAGAGAAAATAAAACTGGAAAGAACGCAACTCGAAATGCGGAAAACGGACTCCGAACGGGCCCTAAACGGGTCAAAAACGACGAATCTATCCAAAATCAGACATCTGGAATCTCTTCCAGACGTCTTAAAAGGTTGATCATGTCGTACCTTAACCTGTGCAGTCCTTCAGACGTCCAGAAGCCCGCTGGATCGTCTGAAGTCAGTTTCCAAACGTCCGATTGTCACCCCGGACGTCTGGAGGTCCTCTCCGTCGTCTGGTACTGTGGCCAGATGTTTGATCCACGTGGGATGGCGAGCCCTCGCGCCCTCCCGAAGAACACCTGTGCACACACGCAACCACTCTCATCCTGAAAAGGCTCAAAGAACGCGGCGGACGGCTGCATGGCCGTACACGCGTAAAAGGAAGAAGGAGGAAAAATATTGTACCTGTCAGACGTCTGGATCTTCCTCCAGACGTCCTACGAGTCGTCTGGACGTAAGTCCAGACGTCTGATCCTGGGAAATTTTCCCAGAATCAGGACCCGATTCGCTCTCCGCCAGCAACATACAGCCGCGCTGCGCCGTGTCTGCCTACTGCCCGAGCTGCAGTAGCCCCTCCGCGACACCCCACGCCCGTAGCTCCCCCGCCGGCCGGCTCTAGCTGCCCCAGCAAGCTCGCACCCTCGCAGTCGAGCTTCTTCTTCCTCTAACGGCAGCTTCTCTCCCCACACGCTCGCAGTAGCCGCTCTGCCACTCTCGCTGGCAGGGAAGAGAAGACGGGTGGAAGGAAGTGGGGTGGCGTGAGGGAGAGGAGGGGTTTATGTAGGCACGAGGGGGGACTCTGCAAGTCGGCAGGGGGAAGAAAGAAAGAGAAGAGGGCAGCTGGGAATCAGTCTGCGCGCGCATGTGTGAAGATTCGCTCTCATACGCACGCAAAATTAATTTCCAGATGTCTGGAAAGGCGTCCAGACGTCTTAAAGTGGTCTTGGTGCCTCGGGTCTTAACACATGCTTTCGAACATGTCTTAAGATAATGTTTAATTGCAAGAATGGAGAAAATGGATAAAAGATAGAAGAAAGCAAGCCGCGTGATAAGTTATTTTTTCTATTTGGATGCAATTGTTGTCAAATCAAGGAATAAGTGGAGGTTATCCCATTTGTTTTGTTTGTTTGGAGGTAATAGATGGAGAGATGACTAGAGGTCACCATTATGGCATACTTGTACAAGTAAAGCATGTCATGTGTAATTAGATTAACGAAATTAACCACTATCAACACATGAACAAAGAAGCACTAAGCTACCTTCACAACCAATAGCCTCCTTTGTAGGCCCTCTTCCTCCTCGATTTCTTTTTTATTCTTGTCCATACTTTGTGAATAAAGTCAAGTGTTAGGGAGATTTGAGAAAGTTCATTGGTTAGTGATGAGAAAAGAAATTGCCCTCACCAAATAAATCCAAATAGCTCGTGATCAGACAAATGAAATCCACTTGGACCCATGTGGGAGTGCAAAGTGGCACAAGACCACGGTTGTAATTAACTTATTTATTTCTCATTACTCTCTATAACCCCCCCCCCCCCCCCCATTATTCTTTACAACTCTTCATTATTCTCCATAACTCCACACTACTCTAGCAATTACCACCCATCATTTGTACTTTATAAATTGGTCCTCCACTTGTATGAGAGAGGGAACACCAGGCATACAACTCATTATTTCTTGTACTAATGGAACTTGCTTGGACTCGATCCATGCGTGAATACAAAGAGGCACAAGACCACGATCACCCAATCAACTTATTTATTTCCCATTACTCTCTTTATAACTCTTCCACTATTCTCCATAACTCCCCCATTATTCTCCATAACTCTTTATTAGTTTCCATAACTCCCTACTACTTGGTGGTTACCACCCATCATTTGTATTCTACAAATTGATTCCCCACTTGCATGAGAGAGGAAACACCTAATGAGGGCAACCTAAAGGGCATACAATTCATTAGTTCTTCTATCATACCACTTATAGTGGATATTAAAGATAGAACCCTCCAGCCCCCCTGCCCCCCCCCCCCCCCGCACACACACGCAGACATACACCTATCAAGGGTGAAATAGGGTCAACAATACCCTGTTGTTATGTGGTTGTGTACTTAGTTTATTTTTTGTGGTTATATTTCATTTTTCGTAATGCAACAAATTTTTTGATGGTTATTGGTAACCTCGACATCAACCTCTGAGACTCTTCAAATAACGTTGACTATGGGAAACATCGACAAAAAAAACGTCAAACTCTTCCCATGTGTGGCCCACACTCTCCTTTTCAGCGGTTGCCCCCAAACTTAAGGATCATTTGATTCCTATGGGGGCAAATCTTGCATGCCAACAATCTCACTAACAAATTAAGAGATAAGCGCTCTAAGCATCCAATTATTTTTATCTTATGATTTTACAATCCTTTCTTTAGGAACAACCACACTGTCTGAGACCTTTGAATAAAAGAATATCTCCACCACTAACGCATTTGCCATGAGTGTGCGTGGGCTCATTGCACAACTTCAGGCACCGTCTCTCACTTGAGGTTTGCTGCAGAACCAACCACTTTGGCATCTCCTCCATGAAAAATCACGTGGCCGCTAGTTAATTGGATGCCCGAGAGGGATCTCGGGCTAACGAGCTTTTTGACGTGCTTGATGCCCAAACAGGGATCGAGTTGGCGTTGGCGGTGGTGCAAATCCACGGGACGTGGTGAAAGGATGGACTTCCTGGCCATGACCTCCGCCACCTAAGTTCAACGGTTCCTCCCGCCTACCGAGAACCCTGCCCAGGTCACAACCCTCTTTCTTTGCCTGCCATGAGTGCAATCTTACTCTCCTCTCGCTTGCCAAAAATAAAAGGACTCCGTGGATCATCAACCGCTAACTTGAAAAGTGAGGAGTCCCGAGAGAGAGAGAGAGAGAAGGGGGAAGGGAGCGTAGGCAGCAATCCAACATAGTTGTCCTCTTCCCTCTCAATTCCTATAATTGTTTTACATATCACCGGGAAGAGGAAACCCCCATCCTAATGGCAATGGAGCCTGATGTTATTTCCATCAAATCGCCCCCACCTGTGGGACAACCGGCACAAGCTCAGGCAATGATGACCCCACCTGGAACAAGGAGGTGTAACCCGCCCCGCCAAAAGCCCCCTTGCAGCAACGGTCCCAACTGTGGTACACCTCACGGCTCGGCACCTTTGATTGAAGCTTCTTCACCCCCAGCCGGCCCTTTCCTTCACCTGTGGGCAACAGCAATGGCCCCCAATCATGCTCCACTTGACGTGAGCACTAGCACCGATGGTCCCACCTCCACTCAACCTCCATCCAGCTAGAGATTCACCCACTAGGCAAGAAGACCCCCCAAGAGTGGCCAGCTGCCCCTTCCCCTTTGGCTGTGTGAGTCAATTGCCAATGATATGGGTTGACTGCTCCTTTCCCCTACGTCGGAGGGCACCGGTCAATCCTCGAGGCAGCTAGCTGTCGAAATAAATGTATATATCAAATAAATAAAGAAATATATATATATATAGATAAAAAATATTAAATTAAATAAATCAAATATAATTTGACAAGATCAAAAATATAATAAAGAATAAATAACATACAGTACAAAAAATAAATAAAACGATAAGGGATTAGATTTACTTCGATTAAAACATCCATTAAAGATTTTTCTTAGAGAATGTATCGCCCCTACAATACTGATGCATCGGGATCTAACAAACTCTTCTCAGGATACAATAATCCATCTCCAGGATTCGACACACTTCGATCTTAATCGTCCTCAAAACCCACTTCAAGAGAACAAAGCCAAAGCAATTTGATTTGTCAACCAAATTCTTGATTAATCTACCAATTAATTGGTTTGATTAATCAAAAACCTTTCGTGGATCTCTCGCAACCTTGTGCAAGATCGACAAAATAGATTTGAGATTTTTCTACAAATCTTATGTTAAACGAATGCACCAAGAAAGAGAGATAAGAACATGAGAACCTACGACCAGACGTTTATGGAAATTTCTGTTTTATAGAAATATGGTAATTGATCGACCAATTAAGTTCATTGATCGATCGAAATCAATTGATTCTTACCTAAGCTCGAGCCCAAGCCAGGTCGAGGCAAGGCTAAGCGTGCATGCGTACGTGCAGTCCCCATCTCCACCTCAGTTTTTGTTACATAAGTCATAGGAGGCAAAAGCATCTTACACCCACCAAGAAGTTTGTCCACTTCCAGTAACAATTGCATTCCAATTGATGCAATTAGGCCCTCAAATCCAACATTCCCCTACAAATTCATTATTGAAATTCAATGATAAATTTCTCGGCTATCACACTCTAGTTACTTTTAGTAAAGGTACCTTCAAATTTGAACCCTTACCTGAGTCATCCGCCTTTACCACAACAGCAATAAAGTGAAACTCATTTTGAATTCTAGACCTTTGATGTGGAGTGTATAGTGATGACAACACAATGAAGTTCTTGATGAAAATCTTTAAGATTTGTGCTTTTAAGGGTCATGCACCCTATCTTGTTTCATGAGTGTAATCGGGAAAGACCATATTCTCTTAACTGCGGCCTATAGTAACACTCAGTGAGGAAGCTGGGCCTAGCAATGGGTATATCTCAATAAAACCTGAACTCTATATTATTCATGATCTTACTGATGAATGGCTCATAGATACTGGAGCCAATGTACATATTTTTACCGATTCCCACGTCACCATATAATAATTGCAATCTAATTGCTACAATTAGGCTCTCAAATCTAACACTAGTCACTCCTCCTCAACTCACTGTGTCAAGCTCTTTGTGAGGCACCAACTCCCTCCATTCTTAGCTAATTAGCCAGGCGATCTTGTTTTTAAAAAAGAGAGTGAAAGGCAAAAGATCCCACATAGAACACCTCCCAAAGGGTAATTATCAAATGCAACAAGTTAGCCGTCATACTTGCAAGAGATCTACGCTTCATTTCCTTGCAATTATTGATGTCATTTACATGTGGTATTCATCTACAATAATGATGAGGGTGTTATAAGGGAAAATTATGAGATCAATTAATGCTCATTAACTTGCTTGTTATGAGCATTGTCCAAAAATTTTTTTTAAAAAGTGGAATCTGATTGAATCCTCCTCACACCTCCTAGATTAGACACCGTCCAACAAGATTGAGCAACGTAACTCCCATAAGCAAATAAGGGCCATCAATTAAGAAAAATAAAAAAGGGAGGAGAACTTATGAGGCCAACAAGCCCATCTACAGCTAAGCGCTACTTCAACTATTTCCTCCTGCATAAAGTTATGCCAAAATTTTTTATTTCTTAAAATTGATGTTTGTCTTTATAGATTTTATATTATCTTTATATCACTCATCTCCCTAACTTCCTGTGAATTGGTACACATGGAGACTAAAAAGTCCCCCTGCATTCTTGACAAGCATACGTCACTCATACAGGACAGGCTACTAGCAGGTACTCCAACCAAAGCGGACCCTGGGCCCCTTGTGAGAGTCAACTTCATGCGAGAAACCTTGAAATCCTATTGTAAGCTACCTCTTAAGGACCTAGGGAGCGCTTGGGTACTGCAGTATTTCCAACGTGAACAATGAGTTTAGATCGAGTCTAAAATTGAGAAACGAACTCCCGCACTTCCATTGCGGCTTATATATTTTTTTTTACTAATCACCTATTTTTTCATGAGACCATTTGCAAACCCTGTCCCCAAGAGACAAGCAGGAGTAACAGAGCACCTGTCCTCCAACACTATCGGGCGATAGCTGTTGGAGGCAAGGGTAACCTCCGCGTGAGAGTAAAAGGAAAAAGAAGACAATTCTACTCTTACAGTTGATATAGTCAGACTACGAAGAATGGGGGCAAATGATGAGAGGAGAAATTATCCTCACAAAATAAACCCAAGTAGCTCATGATTAGACTAATGAAACCTACTTGGACCTGATCCACGCAGGAGTGCAAAGAGGCATGGGACTAAGGTCACACAATCAACTTTCTTATTTCCCACTACTCTTTCCATAACTCCCTCATTATTCTCCATAGCTCCCCACTACTCTAGAGGTTATTGCCCATCATTTGCACTTTATAAATTGATCCTCCACCTATATGAGAGGGGACACACCCAATGGTGGCAACCCAAATGACCTACAAGTTATTATTTCTTGTATCATATCACTTATAGTAAATATTGAAGATTGGATCTTCTCCTTGGACGTACACCCACTAAGGTTAAAATTGGTTCAACAACTCCCTACTTTCGCATGATTGTGTGCTCATTTTACTTTTTCATGACTATGTTTCATTTCCTATAATTCAACGAAATTTTTGATAACCATCAATTAGATTCTGTCAACTTGATTAAAGACCATTGATTCTAAAAGAATATGGGAAATATATAAACACAACTTCGTTCCACTGCCAACCTTAAAGATGAGATGGATAACATTTAAAAAAAGACAACGAAGTGTAGAGAATATAACAATATCCCACTCTGACTAAGAACAATAACGGACGAAAAGAAAATACCATGTCTAATGCTGAGAGAAATCTAGGTAAATATGATTGGAGAATAAAATAAGATCTTGCACCCACTTCAAACCTTTCAAAGACAAATTATGTGATACAGGCTTCAGTAATGTTTTTTGACCTTAAGCAATCCTCGCAAAGAATACTAACTCTAACAAGAACCATTGATACCATGCAGAAAAGGTAATCATACTACTAATATCATGCAAAGATGTAATGACTCTATTTTAACTATAACAAAAAAATTTATACCTTAACCCTAACCCTTGCAACGCTAACTAACAACAAATCCAATCAATTAGAAGAGTAAAGCAAAATGCAAGATGCTTAGACAAGTTATTGAATATAAATTAATGGACGTAAGTTATTTAGGATGATAAAAATAAAGACAAATATATCATGTCCCTAAATTCAAATCATAGTACAAACCTTAACCCTAATCTCATGTCACAATACAAACCCTACCTCTAGTGTCATAATGCAAATCATATCCTTAATAATAGGTTATAATACAAACCTTAGCCTTAAATCTAAATCAAAATGCAAACCTTAACCTAAAATTGTTGTCAATGAGAAATAATAATAGGAGGCACAATCTATGAGAAATAGCATATTCAAGGTTTTTGAAACCTAGCTCCAATTAATTGAAATTATTAGTTTGCTCTGTTATTATGTGAATGCCTCATAAAACCATATCCATATTAATGCTTGGATGTGCACATGATTGTGTACTTACTAAATCTCCCCGTCTTATATGCTCCTCACCCATGCAAATCTCTTTGAGCATGGCCAAGGATCCCAAGCAAAGAATCCTTCAATCCTATCACACATCCTCTCCAAGGTGAGAAGAATGCATGCTTACAAGAAGACCACCAACAAAATATTAAATCATGAATACTAGCAATCCCCTTCTCCTCCCATGTTCTTCTTGCCTTCACATCTCCATTTGCATGAGAAAATAACCCAAATTACGTGTCTATGGTTGTGAACCATCCATGTTCATCTCATCCATTGCCTCCATTAAGTTTCAAAAATCAAATAGGGATTTAATCGATCATGGACCTGCTCCTCTGAAATAGATATAACGTGATTTTGCTTTTATCACTTTTGCATCCGTATTGTCTTGACACAAATGTAATATTCTATTACCTTAATTTCTCCCTTATTTATCAAACATAATTAACAATCTACCTGGTGGAAAAGTAATGTCACAGGAAACAGGATGAAATCATAATCAAATAAGAAATAACAAAATCAAATCCAATCACTTACAACCTAGGTCAATTATGAGTGAATGTAATCAACAAGGTATGAAAAGACAACTTAAATGGTTGATATTGGCAAGAAAAGTCAATTGGGTATTAATGGACTCAACTACGATTACATTTGTTAGTGAAAGTCAACGAGATTTTTTATGAGAAGTAATGCATCATTAGCATCATGATCGGTAGGAAAAATCGCATGTGGGTTAAGCAACTAAATGAACACCTTTATATAGTGCTTTAATTGAATCAAATCTAACAAAATTGCACATGTGATAAGAGCTCTACTCTAATCATAGTTGGCTAGGGGTTGATCCTAGCCAACTAAGGCTAAGCTTGGAACTTTGAGAGGAGAAAGTTCACACAGTAGTGGATAATTGAGAAAGATCAAAGGAGAGTTGAACGCTTAAGTGGAAGATGTAGTTCACAAGATGCAATTTAAGGAACTGTGATCTTTTGAAGCTTTATTTCCACAAAAAATGTGAGTAGAACATGGAGATTCATTCTCCTAGTATTTAGATGTTTCCATGAAGTTGATTGTGATGGAAGCCCTACATAGATCTTACTTGGCCACGAGAACTAAGACAAGCATGATATTGAATATGATAAAAGAATATAGCATAATAAATCAAACACACAAAATTCATTGTACTTTTTTGTGGGAAATCATTTTTGATAAAAAATAATACATAAATCTCTCAACTTAGGATTTTCCTTTATTGACCCAAACTGATCAAATCTACTATCAGAGACAATTGATAGTTTGTCTCAACCCTTATAAAACCTCCAAGGTGAAGTGCAGGTCACCATAGCCCAACTCAACGTTGAAACGAATAATAAGTCGTCTCACTTCAAATACAAAAGAGGAAAATGTATAAAAGAAAGTATAAATGATGTAATGTAATTAAGCACAAAAGAAAACACTTTTTTACAAATGCCCTGTGCCTCCAAGAGATTATAGATTGGTTGCTTTATTGGTGGGAAGAAGGAAATCAAAGTGGCTCAACAAATTTGAAGCAAAAGTATATATTACAAAGAGCTTAAAAGTCTTCTTGTTTGAAACAATAGAATATGAAATATGCATGTTTTCAAAGTAAATGCAAATGGTCCTATATATTTATAGAGATAAAAGGCCTAGTATGGAAATCAAATTAAAAAGATTGGATTATTTATGTTCTAAAAGCGATCAATTTTAAAAGCTCAAATGGTTATTTTCGAATAGTTTTTGTTACGATCCGATTCCCGGATCCCTATAGGACCCAAGATCGGATCACCTCAACTAATCCCATGACCTAGTCATTCAACAAGAAATAACCAAAGAGCAGGAAAATAAACCACATTCACATATGCAATGTAGCTAAGCAATAAAAACGTACAAGCAGTAAAGGAAAGTAAAAGCTGCTATTTCAGTACATGCCACCACAACAACAGGAACAATGGAAACAAAAGCAACAGTAATATGAATAGTAGCTAAAGTCCGAAACTCACAACAATAGTAAAAAGGTACAACAAAGAGTGCATAAACTATGGCTGGGCTCAACTGGGCCCAACACCCTCCGCAGCTGGAAGCTTGAGCTGCTACACTCCTAGACCTGAACAGGGTTACGAAAAAGATGGAATCAGCGAATGCTGAGTAGAGTGGTAACCATACTATCTAAAGCAGTAAAAGTAGCAGGTATAATTATTCTTTATAGTTATTTTATTTTACAGGTAATTCCTTTTCACCCCTTTTAGTCAACTTTCATATTTTTCTTGATCTTGCATGTTCCTCGTGGGAACGATCTTGATTGCAGTCTTTTCCGAAGAGTAGAAGGTACACGTGATGCTCTCCTGGCCAGGAGAGTCTCTCGTGTTAGTCCTATACCTAGTCAACCACCCTGAGGTCACTGTCAGACGTAGCAGTAACTACGGCACGCGCAATAAGCAACGAGTAGCTACCCCGCACTGACACGTGGTCAGTTGTTTCCACTAGCGGGTACGCCCAAAATACAGCACGGAACAATATAGGGCCTACCCCTCTCAGCAACAGGGGTCTAGCCCCTCAGAACCAAACAGGGGTCTCGCCCCTCCACAGTCCGCGCACCCTCGTCTAACTACCCCGGTATGCCCAGAGGGCCTAACAAGTCGGTGTAGGGTGACTAGCTGAATCCCGAGCCCCGTGGGGTGACTAGCTCCCTCCCTACACTAGTAGCTCTCCTCGGTACCGTGTACACGAGGGCCAACAGAAGTCGGTGTAGAGTGGCTAATCTTAACCCCGTGTCCCAACCTAAGGGCGACTAGCTTCGCTCTACACAAAAAGGGGATAGTCACTCTCCTTGGTACCATGTACTCAGGGGTTAGCACATTTCCCGTTCACATTCTAGATTTTCCATCTAACTACAGGAGCTCTACTCCTAACTCCCCGTAGTGTTCATGCTCATGTTCACCACATTATTCCAATCCAGATTCTATCATTCACAATTCAGTTCTCGTTTATATACACGCAGCTCATATTTCCACAATTTAATACATGCAACTAATGATTTCATAGGTAACTGTTCAGTTATCTCAGGCAGCTCATATTCTAACAGTGTTACAACCTAGTTCCCGAATCCCTATAGGACCTGAGACCAGCTCAAATCGACTAATCCCAAGACCCAGTCGTCCAACAAGAAATAACCGAAAAGTAGGAAAATAAACCACATTCACCATGCAATGTAACTAACAGTAAAAGCGTACAAGCAGTAAAGGAAGTAAAAGCTGCAAATCAGTACATACCACCACAACAACAGGAAAGTCGAACAAAAGTACAGTAACAAAAATAGTAAACAAAGTCTGAAACTCATTAACAGAAAGAGAGTACAACAGCAAGAAAACTACTACTAGGCTCAGCACCATCTGCAGCCGGTAAGTCGGGCTGCTTAACTCCTGAACCTATAAAGGGTTATGAGAAAACGGAGTCAGCGAACGCTGAGCAGAGTGGTAACCAGACTATCTAAAACATAAAAAGCTAGCAGATAACTTATCTTTTTCAATTATTTTATTTTACAAGTAATTCCATTTCATCACATTGGTTTACTTTCAGATTTCTTTCTTGATCTCTCATGTTCCTCATGGGAACGATCTTGATTGCAGTCTTTTCCGAAGAGTAGAAGGTACATGATGAGAACCTCATCATAAGCCATAACTAGCTCATTTTGACCTAATACAGAGAATAAAAGCTCCTACATAACCATAGAAAGGCTTGGCTCAGAGAGATTCTGAGTTTGCAAAGAAAACATAAACTGAGGGGTAAAAATGCAATTTCACCAATCCAATCTGAAAACAGGGTAACTCAGGGTCCAAACAACCTAATATGAAGAAAAGTGGGATGAAATGACTCAACAAGAACTACAACAACTCCGAAGAATTAAATGACATCCTGTAACCCTAAAAATAAATCCACTTAAATACACGAGGTTCGAGGCAAAGTAAAAATAGAGTAAACCCTCTAAAATTCATAGAAAAATAATCTCTAGGGTTTAGAACTTTCAATTTGGCCTTAGGAACCCATTTTGACGTACATTGAGAACCATGCCCAATTAACAACTTAATTTGGGTTTTTACGTAAATTGACCAGTCAAACAAGATTTAATCTAGAAATAAAATTCATCATCAGAATCCTTATGTCCTAATTAGTCATGTATAAAAACTTGAGCCTAAGAAGAAACCTTCTTGACCAACTTTACACTTTGGTCCTCATACATTTACTTTCTGGCCCTCAACTTTTGAACCCTCACATTTTGGCCCCTAACTCTCCTTCGTTCTTTGCGTTTAGGTCCCTCCTGCCAAACCTGAGCAGCACCATGCTCCGGCGACCTTGCGCGGAGCATGGCTCCGCGCAGGGTAAGGGAGGGAGCCTGCCAAGTCAAATGGGGTGCCTTGCGTCGTCAGCCGTCGCAGGAACACCCCCCTGATGGTTGCAACCACCCATACCGACCGTGCGAACGCACGGACGGTATGGGTATCCTTCTTCCAGCGTCCTCCGGCGAGGGAGACACGTCGTCTCCCTCCGCCCTCCTCTCTGGTTCTGCCCCTATAAATACCCCCGTCGCTCCGCCGTTCTTCCCAGCTCGGATCTGACGGAGATACCCCCTCACTTCCTCTCTTCCCACTCCGACAGACGCCCCCTTGCTCCGGCGGCTTCTCCTCCTCCTCCTCCTCGCCCTACCGCACTACCAGCAGCAGGGTTGCCTTCCCTCGCTCTTCCCGCACCGCGCCGCACCCAGCGCGCGCTTCTCCGGCCCTCTCCTCGCCGTCGCTCCTTCCCCTGGGCAGCTTCTTCTCCGGCGACAGTCGATACGACTGTCGCCTGCTCCGGCTCCTCCTCATCCTGCTAAGTAGGTATAACTTCTCCTCTTCCTCCCCTCTTCCTTTTCCTCACTTTAAACCTTTACTGTCGCCCTCGATTCCAACCAATCACCCTCACCTTCTCCACCTCCGGCCACACTCCGGCGACCCGCTCCCATCACTCCAGCAACCCACACGGCTCGCCGACCACCACAGAACCTCCGCCTCCTCACCCTGATCAACCTCCGCCCTTCCACTTCCCACCAATCGCCCTCTGCTGACCCACCGACCAAACCCATCTCGCCACCTGCAGTTTGACCTAGGGCGGCCCTTAGGCTCCACCCCGCCACCTGCAGACCCCCCGACCACCTTCGCCGTGCCACGGCGAAGGTCCTCCGCGTATCTAATTAGGCCGAGAGGCCCTTTCTCTGTAAACAGGAACTTCACTCGCCGCCGCCATTGCTGAGGTGAAGAAGCTCCTTCGACCTGCTGCTCCAGGCGCGCTGCTCCCAGGCTGTGCGAGGTATTTTCGCGAAGCGCCAGGCTGCAATTGAGGCGAAGCCCTCGTGCGAAACCTCGACCGCCGCTGCTTCCTTCGCACAGGCGCCCAAATTGGGGTGGGACATTTAGTCCCACCTCGGAAACCCACTGAGGCGAGCGGGCGCTTAAAGGCAAAAAGTGCCTTAAGCTCTTTGCCTCAGATCACGGGGTGAGGTCCCCTTCACCCGCCCGATTACCCGGCCTCGTCCGCGCTCACGCCCCGCGGACCTGGCTCCGACCCGATTAGCCCGACCTGCACTCCTCGCCCACCACCGCACGCGGTGGGCCTGGACCCGGGCGCGACCCGCGTACCCGATTACCCGGTTGCTCTGGGAGAGCTTTCCTAAGAGTGAATTCTAAGAGAGAGAGACGCGGGGGGGGGGAGGGTAGAGTAGGTTTTGCCCTCTGACGAAAACCTTGAAGTGTGCAGGCACAGGTGAAGAAGAAGAAGGACTGCGGAAGAAGAAGAAGAAGACGGAAGCTAAGGGAGACACTGTAGCAGCAGCGGTTTAAGTCATCTGATTGCAAAATCAGACGACGTCTTGAAGGCAAGGAAGAAAAAGAAAAGAAGCAGGACCGCGGCAAAGAAGAGGAAAGACAAGAAAGAAGAACAGGAAGAGAAGAAAGAAGAGACAAAGAGGAAGAAAGAAGAGAAGAAGAAGAAGCCACCAAATTTTTCATCTCTCTCTCTCTCTCTCTCTTTATTTTTGTAATAAGAATTTGTACTTCTAGAATACGACTTGCTCCCTGAGTTCGACCTCGGGAACTCTTTTATTTCCGAGTAAAAAGATTATATATGTAATGATGGCAAAACTAGCTGTACTACAACGCTATTTCTATAACAAAACCTAGTTAACGATTCAGCCATCACTTTGGCGCCGTTGCCGGGGAGCAACGGCTATTCTAGAGGTAATTAAATTCCTATTTTTAAATTTCTAATAATCTCCTCTTTTGTGCAGATACAGGAAAATCGAGAAGACAAGCAACCGCACGACAACCACTCCGAGGACAGGTAATTTTCTATCCTCTCAACCTTTAAATTATAAAGAGGAAGAAAAGAAAAGAACAAGCAATATAGGTCTAACCTGTCTTCTCTACTTAGTAAACCATAAAAAATTGCATGTTTTCAACCCATTATTCCTGCACACTATTAAGGGTATTCAAGGGCTAACACATTCTTGCTTGAGCCCTAATTACCCAACAAAGAACTAACTGGACCAAGTAGAGCCAACATAAGATTCAACATTAGGGTTTTAGAGACACACTACTTAAATCAAGAATGGAGAAAATCCAAAAGAAGTGTGCCTAAACCATTGATTGAACATACTTATTTAGAGAAACCCTAAACAATTGGCTCTCTAAACACTTGAACCCAAAAAGAAATGACCCAAAAGCTCTCAAAGGAACAAGAGGTAAAGTTGACCCCTTGGGTCAACCAACCTTAAAATTAGGTCACTTTCTCACTTAAAATACCTAAGAGTTCAAGTGTAACTTTAAGCACCCTGATCTTAAACTAAAATTGGTAGACTTAAGAGGTCAAGATCCCCATTCTGGTCTACCTGGAACCGCAGTGACAAGAGAGGTCGGGTGGGGGAAACCCTGTAACCCGTGGGGACGCTCTACCGTGTAGGGGTCTTCGCGGGACTCACCCTCTCTGGCTGCCCAGGTAATTCTCAGGTGGACGATCTTTCTGATCAAGGGGTCCATCTGCCCCGCACCTCTATAGTCACCCAACACATTTTTGGGTGTCTTGATTGGGTCCAGCACTTTCTAACCTCTTCCACTCCAACAGTGCATGAACGGTAGGAGATCCTTAAGACCACCCTTAAGATCTCCTTTAAGAATTCACTCTCATCAAGGCCCAGCCTTGACTCCCGTGTTTGAACAGCAACCTAACCCCATCATTCTCTCTTCCGATTCCTAATCAAACTCTTCTTCTATCATGGCTCAGCCAGTTGAGGAAGAAAACAATCTGGAGCACCAGCTCCAGCGACTCAACGACCTTTTCCAAAACTTTGTGCACCCACCGCAGCGTCCCATGATGCGGGACCATTATAATCCTGCTGCGGTGGCCATCGAGCCTCGAGTCAGAATCCCGACTTGAGGACCTAATTCTGAATTAAAGTCCAATATGATTCATGCTATACCTAAATTCCATGGGCTTAATTCTGAAGATCCCTTCTAGCACATCAAACAGCTAAAGCATCTGGCCCAAACTTTCAGGTCAGATGCACAAAATCGGGATATTCTTCTCATGAAGATGTTCTCCTTTTCTCTTATGGACAAGGCCGCCCATTGGTATCAAACTCAGACCCGGCCGATCAACAATTGGGAAGAACTTCAGTCTGAGTTCCTGAAAAAGTTCTTCCGTGTTGGACGGACCAACGCCTTGCGCCATCAGATTACACATTTTACCCAACAAACAGGGGAACCTCTCCATGAGGCATGGGATCATTTCCAGGATCTCATGAGAAAGTGCCCCCATCACGGAGTTCCTGATGGCTGCGTTGTGACTAGCTTTTGTTATAGAAATAGCGTTGTAGTACAGCTAGTTATTGCCATCATTACAGATATTTTTTTTTTTACTCGGAAAATAAAAGAGTTCCCGAGATCGAACTCAGGGAGCAAGTTGTATTCTAGGAGGCACAAAATTTCTATTACAAAAATAAAGAGAGAGAAAGAGAGAGAGAGATGAAAAATTTGGTGGCTTCTTCTTCTTCTCTTCTTTCTTCCGCTTTGTCTCTTCTTTCTTCTCTTCCTGTTCTTCTTGTCTTCTCTCTTCTGTTCTTCAGATCTTTCCTCTCGTGCTCTTCTTCTTCTGTCTTCTATTCTTCCTTGTTTTCTCTTCTTCTTTCTTTTTCTTGTCTTTTTGGTTGTTCTTCACCTGTGCTTTCTTCTCTTCTCTTTCTTTTTCTTCTTGGTCTTCCTTCTTGTTCTTCAGATCTTCTTTTTCTTCTTTGTCCTCGTGTTCTTCTTTTCTTCTTGCTTCTCTGCTTCTTGTCTTCTCTTCCTGTTCTGCAGCTGCTAAGTGCTCGCTGCTTTCCTCTTCTTTTTTCTTCTTGGTTGAGGTTCTGTCCTTCTTTTCTTCTTCTTCTTCTTTGTCTTCAGGACGTTGTCTGATTTTTCAATCAGACGACTTAAACTGCTGCTGCTACAGTGTGTCTCCTTCTTCTTCTTCACATGTGCCTGCACGCTCACTGTTTAAGTCAGAGTGCAAAACCTACTCTACCCTTCCCCCCGCGTCTCTCTCTCTCTCAGAATTCACTTTTAGGAAAGCTCTCCCAGAGCAACCGGTTAATCGGGTACACGGGCCGCGCCCGGGTCCAGGCCCACCGGCGTGCGGTGGTGGGCGAGGAGTGCAGGTCGGGCTAATCGGGTCCGGCCAGGTCCGCGGGGCGTGAGCGCGGACGAGGCCGGGTAGTCGGGTAGGTGAGAGGGACCTCACCCCGTGATCAGGAGGCGAACAGCTTAAGGCACTTTTTGCCTTTAAGCGCCCACGTGCCTCTCAAAGTTTCCGAGGTGGGACTAAATGTCCCACCCCAATTGAGCGCTTGCAGCGGAGGAGGCAGCTGGCAATTGCGGCTTCACGCGAGGCCTTCGCCCCAGCTGCGAGCCTGGGACTCTTCGCGGAGATGCCCCGCGCAGCCTGGGAGTCGGACCTGGGTGAAGCGCACTTGGAGCTGCAGGTTGAAGGTGCTTCTTCAGCGCAGCAATGGCGACGGCGGTCGAGATACCTGTCCACAGAGGAATGGCCTCTCGGCCTAATCAGATACACAGAGAACCTTCGCCATGGCACGGCGAAGGTGGTGGGGGGTCTAGCAGGCGGCGGGGCGGAGCATGAGGGCCGCCCTAGGTCAAACTGCAGCGCGGGAAATGGGTTTGTTCGGGGGGTCTGCAGAGGGCGAGTGGCGGGAAGTGGAAGGGCGAAGGTTGATCAGGGTGAGGAGGGGGAGGTTCTGTGAAGGTCGGCGAGCCGTGTGGGGTGGTGGAGTGATGGGGGCGTCTCGCCAGAGGGTAGTCGGAGACGAAGGGGGTGACGGTGGTCAGGGTCGGAATCGAGGGCGACAGTAAAGGTTTAAAGTGAGGAAAAGGAAGAGGGGAGGAAAAGGAGAAGTTATACCTACTTAGCAGGACGAGGAGGAGCCGAAGCAGGCGACAGTCGTATCGACTGTCGCCGGAGAAGAAGCTGCCCAGGGGATGGAGCGACGGCGAGGAGAGGGCCGGAGAAGCGCGCGCTGGGTGCGGCGCGACGTGGGAAGAGCGAGGGAAGGCAACCCTGCTGCTGGTAGTGCGGTAGGGCGAGGAGGAGGAGGAGGAGAAGCCGCCGGAGCAAGGGGGCGTCTGTCGGAGTGGGAAGAGAGGAAGTGAGGGGGTATCTCCGTCAGATCCGAGCTGGGAAGAACGGCGGAGCGACGGGGGTATTTATAGGGGCAGAACCAGAGAGGAGGGCGGAGGGAGACGACGTGTCTCCCTCGCCGGAGGACGCTGGAGGAAGGATACCCATACCGTCCGTGCGTTTGCACGGCCGGTATGGGTGGTTGCAGCCATCAGGGGGGTGTTCCTGCGACGGCTGAAGACGCAGGGCACCCCCATTTGACTTGGCAGGCTCCCTCCCTTACCCTGCGCGGCGCCATGCTCCGCGCAAGGTCGCCGGAGCATGGTGCTGCTCAGGTTTGGCAGGAGGGACCTAAACGCAAAGAACGAAGGAGAGTTAGGGGCCAAAATGTGAGGGTTCAAAAGTTGAGGGCCAGAAAGTAAATGTATGAGGACCAAAGTGTAAAGTTGGTCAAGAAGGTTTCTTCTTAGGCTCAAGTTTTTATACATGACTAATTAGGACCTAAGTATTCTGATGATGAATTTTATTTCTAGATTAAACCTTGTTTGACTGGTCAATTTACGTAAAAACCCAAATTAAGTTGTTAATTGGGCATGGTTCTCAATGTAGGTCAAAATGGGTTCCTAAGGCCAAATTAAAGGTTCTAAACCCTAGAGATTATTTTTATATGAATTTTAGAGGGTTTATTATATTTTTACTTTGCCTCGAACCTCATGTATTTAAGTGGATTTGTTTTTAGGGTTACAGAATGTCATTTAATTCTTCGGAGTTGCTGTAGCCCTTGTTGAGTCATTTCATCCCACTTTTCTTCTTATTAGGTTGTTTTTACCTATGTTTAGACCCTGAGTTACCCTGTTTTCAGATTGGATTGGTGAAATTGCATTTTTACCCCTCAGTTTATGTTTTCTTTGCAAACTCAGAATCTCTCTGTGCCAAGCCTTTCTAAGGTTATGTAGGAACTTTTATTCTCTGTATTAGGTCAAAATGAGCTAGTTATGGCTTATGATGAGGTTCTCATCAGTTCCTAAATGAGAACAGGTCCAATCTTTTTACTAGGGACTCCGTGAGGACATCCGTCTTTTCGTCAATGCAACCTGAGGAGGAAATATCATGGGTCAACATGAAGACACCGTGTGGGAGATTCTCGAAAACATATGCGAGAACTCCATCAACAATGACTCCATGGGATTATTCGACAGGACGAATACCCACGCATCGACGAATCTTAAGGGAGCACATGAGACGCAGGGCCTGTCCACATCAATCGACCTGGAATTAATGGCCAGTCTATTGGACAAGGTCTCGATTATCTAAAAGAAGGTGGATGAGCTGACTCAGCATCTGCAGCAAGCCACCTCTGCGCATAACCCTTTCGCACAGCCTCTTTCCACAAGGTGCCTCTGCGAGCCCCAGACACGTAGCAGGTCGAAGTCCTATACCAAGGAACACATCACAAAGGAAGATTCAGAACAGTGTATAAAGGTTTTTAATACGTAGAGAAACTCACAAGGAAACCACAGATACTTTGTTTACGTAAAACGAATCCCGATTGGACCCCAAACGGGTCAAAAACGTGTCCACAGATCAAAATTAGACTTCTGGAAACAAGTCCAGATGTCTTAAAAGTTACAGAATCTCACCTCAAGCTCCTGCGGTGACCTCAGACGTCCACGACTCCCCTGCGATCGTCTGAAAGAAGTTCCAGACATTTGACCAATCCTCTGGTCGTCTGGAAACGCCTCCGGTCGTTTGATGAGCTGTCAAGACGTCCGAAAGTGCATGGAAAGGCTGCTCTTGCGTACGACAGAGCAACCACCCTATTTTAGCCAAACCAAATCCTCTGCGGTGCGACCTGCATGGCCGTAACCGCGGAGAGAATGTACCTTCGTGATACAGGATACAGGTGCTTTCAGACGTCTGGTATTAACGCCAGACGTCCAGACGCTCAGCCGGTCATCCAGACCGCACTCCAGACGTTTGATACTGGAAAAATTTCAGTATCAGACCGCGCTCCCAGCACTCCTCGCTGCGCTCCGCCATGTCTCCCATCGCTTCGTCGCAGCTCCAGTTGCTGCAGGTGGTCGAGGACGACGCTCCGACACCCTCCTGCACGCGCCGCGGTGGCCGTGCGAGCTCCAGCGAGCTTCCACAAAGCTCCCAACCTCGGCCTTCTCCTCCTCACGCACTCTCCTCCTCGCTCTCATGTGCTCCCTCGCTCACCTTCTCCGCCGCTCTGCTGCGCATTGAAAGGTGGAGATGGTGGTGTGTGAAGTAGAGAGGAGAGGAGAGGGTGGCCTTTTATAAGGCCAAGGGTTAGGGTTCTGAAGGGGAGAGGGGGGACGAAAAAGAAACAGAAAAGAGTTATGCGTGTCGCCCACGCGCAGAACGCAGAATGCGTACAAAAATTTAATTTCTAGACGTCCGGAAAAGGGTCCAGACGTCTGACAGATGTATGACTAACACTCCAAACGTCTTAAAAGGCTAAAAATGGAATGTGTCTTTACAATTTTGATTGATCGATCGACCAAAATACATAAAAAATATGTAATAGATTTGGTTGATTAAAAGTAAAATTTGGTCAATCAATTAATCAAAATGCGAAGAAACATAAACAATGTTTCTTGGATTATTTTCATTGATCAAACTAATTTTAGATTGTGATGAATAAATTTTGAATTTTGATAGATCAATCTAGGCTATGTAAGTTTGAATGTATACTCTTTTGCACCTTATTTAACTTTATTTAAAAAATCAGTTTTCCTAAGTTCTTTGAGATTATTTAAAGGTTAATTCTAGGATACTTTTAACTATATTAAAGTCTTTTTTGAAAAGATTTATTTAATTCTTTCGAAGGCTTAAGAAGAGGTATAAATGTCTATATAAAAGTTTACTTTAACTTGACTCTTCTTCTTGAGTTTGCATGAAATTTCTTTTTGAGTTTGCTTCATTATACAACTCGAGTCACCTCTTTTGCAAGTATCTTCATTCTAGAACTCTTCATTTCTATCTTGAAAACATTTTCTTCGAAGAACATATCATGCTTGATTATCAAGGCTCACACTTTGCTTAAATAATTCTTCTTCAACCTTGATTGTTGACATAAAGACTTTTATTCTTTACTTAAGCTTTTTTTTTGGCCTCCAAAATTTAATCTCTACAACAAGGTTAGCTCGAACAAAATGTCACATTAATAAACTTGGTTTGTTAACAGCAAAGCATGAGTGGAGCTTGGTTCTAACCGATTGGGATCTAAACAAGATCATGAGAGTTCAAGTGAGAACTTTATGACTTTAGATTAGTTTCACACTCCATCTTTTTAAGAGTTGATGAGATTTTAATCAAAATTTCCATCACCTTTCTAGTTGCACAATCAATCACATATTGTGTGATTAAATCGCATTTTTGCATGAAATATAGCCATAGAAGAAAAATAGAGAGTTGTAAAATACAGTTTAAACAAAAGCCAAGATGTATGAGACCAAATGAAGCTTTGAAACAAAAGCCATGTTTACAATTCTAATAGATTGGTCTAATACGTAGTCAATTTGAGTTGTTTGTGGGAGATAGAGGTAGCTTTGAAGAAAATATGTAGTTGGCTAGTTGAGTTAAGTAAAAAACTTGAATCAACTTAGGAAATGAAAATTTGGGTTAAATAAATAAATGAATGGTGTCTTGAATGTTGTATGGAACCAAGCCATTATGTAAGTAGAGAACCTAAGTTACAATTTCAGAGAAGTAAAATAACATGGAAAGGAACAATTGAGAATTGAAATGATGGTCAACTAATCATGTGCTCAACGTAAGTCATCTACACTGGATGATAGTCAATTGAGAGTTGTGATAGTTAACTACACTTCAATGGAATGTTGGAAACCTTTATAAGAGAATTCAAGTAAATCTAATATAGTCTTTGGCATGACCAAATATGATTATTCAAATCTTTGTAGGTGTGGCTAAATTTGATGGAATGAAAAGTTTGTTTGCTTGGATGAGATATAATATGGGCTATGGGAATCTAAGATATTTTTTTAGGTGATTGCTCAAGAGAGGTACAACCTCTCAATAGTTATCACTGGATGAAATCTAGTGAGGTGCTTCTAAGTAGAGGTATCCTCTTGGAAACACATAAGGAAGCAACTCAACTCATGGTTCTTGAAGAACTTCTTCCTCAAAAGCATTATAAGTTGACACAAGTTGTAAGATTTCGTTAAGAGATCATGATTATGAGCTTGACTTTAAAGCCACTGATCGTGTATGATTATCTTCTGGGGCATCAAGATTAAAATGGATGCCAGGTAAATAGGCTTGAGTTTAGTGTTGGTTTGAGTGGGTCAATCAAGTGTACAACCAATGTGCACTATGAAATACAAAGACATAGGTTTATGTTGGTAGATTTATTGTAGTTTAGTACCACTCTTAGATTTTATCAAGATGTCAAAAAACCTCAAACTTAATGAACTTAGCTTAAGCTCGACTTATTAAGAGCTCACAAGCTCATTTAAATGAGTAAATAAGCCAAGCTTAAGCCAAGATCTGGACTCGATAAGGATAAATGTGTCTTAAATAAATATACATATTACAAAAATAAAAATAGCCATGGATATAATATTTGTCTGCAATATCGTTTCTCGTCTCAAGGGTGTGGGGGTTTGAGCTTCATGGCATGTACTATTTTATCAGGAAAATGGATGGTAGAGTCATTTTCTTATTTTATTTCAAAAATTAACTTAGAATAATGACACATCATGGACTTGTGGAGAGATTTGGAAGTGAAGTCGCTATATAGAAAGAAATCTTTCTGTTGTATAGTGTGATTTTGATGCTATCGTATGCTAAGTCAGTAATTTGATCGATTATTGTTCATTTAAATAGATGGAAGTAAATAAGTAATAAACTATTTGAAGACTTAATTTTATGCATGAGGATGTTTCGAGCTCTATCTGAATCTTGCCCAAGAAAGCTCGAATAAATCCATTTGGATTTGAACTTGAATCAAGTTTTCCATGCCCAAGCAAGCCCAGGTAAATACATTTCGGTTTGAATTTTAATCAAGTTTGCCAACTTGGATCAAGGTCAATGAACTCAAGTTCGAGCCAACTCAATCATACTCAAGCCTAAGCCTAAGCTCGCTCAATTCATTGGGCTTGATGGACAACCATGGTTTCTATAGACCATTAAGGAGGGGATTGGTTGGTTAGGTTTGTTAACCCAAAGTAGAGAGTCAAAGTTTATAAGCTAACTAAATTAGAGTTAATGGTGATTAGAATGAATGCTACCAAAAAAAAAGTGGTAGAATATCTAATAAATGAAATACTTGGATGAGATTTTAGATAGATTAAATAACAAGAATAAAAATAGTTTGGTTCATACTTCTCTATTAATTCATTATTGGGTAATTGCTTATTCACTTCTCTTACTCTCCTTTTATTTACATAGTAGAGTTGGATCCTTATGATGTAATTTTTAATATTAATAGCTAATTTATTATTAGTGAGTTTTTGTTTATATTATTTGTGCATTTATTTTGTTATCAGTTACCAATGCATTATAAAAGGTTAGTTAATAATAGCTATTGTGAGACACAATCCATCATATATGATGAGTGGGTGTGTAACGAATGTGTGCCCCAGACGTATTTTAAGACGTCTGCGAGATGGCTCAGACGTCGGACAAGACGTCTGGGATCACAACCAGACGTCTGATAAGACGTCTGGGATAGTTTCAAGACGTCTGGAAATCCGTTATTTTCGACACACGCGAGTCGCCTGCACGCCTGAGCGCGCAGACCGCATATTCCCTCTTTTCTCTGCGGCTGCAGGCGGCCTGCCGCCTTCTCTCTCTCCTCTCCGCGCGGCGTTAAAAGGGGCGCGCCTCCCCTCCCGTCTCCACCGTCTCCTCCTTCTTCTCCTTCCTGTGCGCGAGAGCGAGCGGACGCGAGGGTGGCAGCGGCGGCCGCAGTGAGCTCGGTGCGGCGTGCGAGGGCGGAGCTCTGCCGTGAGGGCGAGCTCGCCGGAGCGGCTTGGCCGGCCGACGGAGGGCGCAGGGGGCGCGGAGCGACGCGGAGAGGGACCTGCTGCTGGCTGAGCAGCAGACGCGCGAGGTGTGACGCGGGCGGCGTCGCGAGCGGAGGCCGAGCAGGGTCCTGATTCTGGAAAAATTTCCAGAATCAGACGTCTGGATTGATAGCCAGACGGCAAGGTCGACGTCTGTAAGATCATACAGACGTCTGAAAGGTGAGTTTCCACCTTCTTCTTCCTTCTTGTCGACTGACCGTACTGAGGGAGGGGGTTGGCTGTGCGCAGGTTCGCTGATTCGCCATCTTTTGCGAATCAGACGTCTGGGAGTTGTACCAGACGGCGGGAGTGACCTCCAGACGTCCTGAGGGACCATCGGACGTCTGGGATCTAGGGCAGACGTCCCCGCAGACTTCTGGACGTCTGGGAAACCACGCTGAACAGGTAATTCTCTGATCCACTTTTTAAGACGTCTGGAAGGAGTTCCAGACGTCTGATTTTGCACAGTATCGTCTTTTTCGACCCGTTTAGGGCCCGTTCGGGCTCTGTTTTCCGCGATTCGAGTTGCGTTCTCTTCAGAATTAATTCCTCTACTCATCTACAGTAGCTATACACTGTTTTGAGACACTCCTTGTATTTGATCCTTGTGACAGGATCTCGTTCAGTTGCAGTCTTGAGAGTCGCGAAGGCACGCGGGATTCCCGATCACGCCCCCATTACTCCCGTTGTACCTGGTAGAGTGGCTTAAGTTATTAATAAAATCTGTTAAAGTATGAAACCATAACTAGAATCTAGGACTTTGCATGAATCCTAGGAATGAGAAATGTATGGAATGATAGCTCCTAGGTGATGCATGAATCCTAGGGCTGGAAAACTAGTTGTATGCTAGATCCTAGGATGTGGCATGAATCTTAGGATGGAAAAACTAGTGGAATGTATAATACTGCAGTCTTGGAAAAATGGAAAGGAATATAAAGCTGCCTGTAATTTGAATTAACAGCTGCCTGTTATGAATAAAGAAACATGTTTGAGATCATGGATTTTGAGAACGTGAATCTGGAAAGTGAAACATATGATGTTCTGAGATAAAGAGCTGGAACCCTACGGGGAATTAGGAGTGGAACTCCTGGAAAGAAAAAGGAATGGAACTGAGATGTAGTTTGTACTGTCTCTTGGGTACGCAGTACCAAGGGAAGTACCTGTACCTGTTTAGTGCAGAGTGGGGCCAGCCGCCCCAGGGACCCGGGGTTAGGATTGGCCGCTCTGTACCGACTTGTTGGCCCTCGTGTACGTAGTACCGAGGAGAGCTAGTAGTGTTAGGAGAGTACTAGCTACCCCACGGGCCCCGGGGTTCTGCTAGCCTCCTTCACCGACTTGTTAGGCCCACTAGGGCAAACCAGGGTAGTCAGGCGAGGGTGCGGGGACTATGGAGGGGCAAGGCCCCGGTTTGGTTACTGTGGAGGGGTTGGACCCCTGTTACTGAGAGGGCTCTGCCCTGGTTCCGTGCTGTGCTTTGGGCGCACCCGTTAACGGAAACGACTGACCGCGTGCCAGTGCGGGCTAGCTACCTGTGCGTTTATCACGCGTGCCGTAGTCACCGTTACGTCTGTCAGTGACCTTGGGGTGGTTGACTGAGGGTAGGATCACCACGGGGGACTCTCCCGGCCAGGAGAGCACCACGTGCTACTTCTACTTTTGGAAAAGACTGCAATCAAGATCGTTCCCACGAGGACATTCGAGATCAAGTAAAGGATCTGAGAAATAAATGAAATAGTGAGAAAAATTGAAAGATGTGAATAAAGGAAGTAATAGAACATAACAGCTACTGTACACTCTACTGTTGCCTTTAGTTAGTTTGCCACTCTACTCAGCGTTTTGCTGACGTGTTACACTCGTTACCTTTTTCAGGACCAGGTGTTGAGCAGCCAGGGTCGGCGGCTCCAGAGGACGCTGGGCCGAGTAGGGTCCAGTAGAGTTACCACAGCCTTTTGTACCCCTTTTGTTTCTGTTCTAGTGAGTAGTTTTTGTTTCCACTGTACCTTCTTTACCTGCAGTTCTTGTTATATGATAAATGCTGTTTTTACTGTCGTGGTGATACCTACTGTAGTAGTTTCTTTCCTTACTGCTGTACTTTCTTACTGTTAGTTATATTCATGCTGAATGTGGTTTATTTTACTGTCTTTTGGTTACTTCCTCGTTGGACGACTAGGTCTTGGGATTAGTCGAGTCGGTCCGGTTCTCGTGTCTCGTAGGGACTCGGGAACCGGGTCGTTACAAGATGGTATCAGAGCAAGGTCGTCCCGAGAAGTGAATCAACTGACTGGAAAGTAACCAATTCACATGTTTATAGCTAGAGTAGCCACCACAACATATCTCTTGACATGAGCTCTTAGAAGTTTTGTTAGGTACCGTCTGTTTTGACGCTTTTCATTTTGTTTCGCGTCTCCATTGTAGGAGATGCCGCGTCGTGGAGCTAGGAGGTGGGCCGCAGGCGCGGCCGAGGTCAGGGCCCGGGGGACAGATGTGTCAGGCTTGGAATACATACTACCCCTCCTCTTCTCCTGAGTATACCGTCCCGGGACCTCGTCCAACTGATTCGAGAGGTGGTTCGAGAAGAATTCCAGCTTCCACCCACGTCGCCACCCCCTCCCCCTTCCGAGCGTACAACAGGGGAGTTAGTGGTGGAACGAGATTTCCGCCGCCACACCAGGCGTGTTAGGAGAACTCAACAGAGACACGTGACGTCCGCAGGAGGGCCGTCACGTTGTGCAGGGCCATCAGTGGCCTTTGGGGGCCCTCGACAGGGGCCAGTCGCCAGCACCGGACCCCCGCCTAGCCAACAGCAGGGACTCACTGAGGGCGGGAGTCGGGTTCCCCTCTGCTACCAGTGTGGCCAGCCGGGCCACGTCAGGAGGGACTGCCCATCTAGGGCAGGAGGTCAGCAGATACTTCCCGTGCAGAGCACTGGAGGGCGCGCAGGAGGCCGCGGTCCCCAGGCACGAGGAGGAGGACAGCAGTCGCGAGGAGGGTACCGGCCAGCACCTACCCGTCCGACGCAGAGTGTGGCTGCTTCGTCCGCACCTAGGGCTGAGGGGCATATGAACACCCTAACACACAGGGACGCCAGAGCATCGGGATCCGTGGTAGCAGGTATGGTTTCAGTTTCTGGCAGACTCGTTTACACGCTTTTCGATTCCGACGCTACGCACTCGTTTGTCGCAGCTAGTTTCGCAGTTAGTTTGGACCAGGATTATACACTGTTAGAGAACCCGTTCGTAATCAGAGGTCCGAGTGGTCAACTATTTGTAGCTGAGGAGGTGTACACGGGTTGCGTGGTCAGCATCGGGGGACATAGCCTGCCAGCTGACCTGATTATGATACAGATGGAGGACTTTGGAGTGATTCTGGGGATGGATTGCCTGTCCGCTTACCACGCCTTGGTAGACTGTTTTGAAAGGAAGATTGTCTTCTCCATTCCGGAGTTGCCTTCTTTCGAGTTTCACGGGCAGCCAGTGGACGGAGGTTTCAGGTACATTTCGGCACTTCGGGCGGCGAGACTTTTGAGCCAGGGGTGTGAGGGCTTCCTAGCTTGTGTGGTGGCAGAGCACAGCCCCGTGGCAGACTTCCAGAGCATCTCGGTGGTCAGAGAGTACCCCGACGTGTTTCCAGACGAGTTACCAGGACTACCGCCCGAGCGTGAGATCGAGTTTGAGATCTCACTAGTACCAGGGACCAGCCCCATCTCCACCGCGCCATACAGAATGGCACCGCTTGAGCTGCGAGAGCTCAAGTCCCAGTTGCAGGACCTTTTGGAGAAAGGTTTCGTGAGGCCCAGTGCGTCTCCCTGGGGAGCCCCGGTACTGTTTGTGAAGAAGAAGGATGGGACCCTACGCCTTTGTGTGGACTACCGACAGCTGAATAGGGTCACCATCAAGAACAGATATCTGCTGCCGAGGATCGACGATTTGTTTGACCAGTTGCGGGGTGCCACGGTGTTTTCCAAGATCGACTTGAGGTCTGGATACCACCAGTTGAGGATCAGGGAGACCGACGTCTCCAAGACAGCTTTTCGCACCCGGTACGGACACTACGAGTTTTTGGTCATGCCGTTTGGGCTGACCAATGCCCCCGCTGCTTTCATGGACCTGATGAACCGGGTGTTTAGACCGTACTTGGACCAGTTTGTGGTGGTTTTCATAGATGATGTACTCATCTATTCTAGAGATCGGACGCAGCACGGACAGCACTTGCGGATGGTTCTGGACACTCTGAGACGACGCAGGCTGTACGCCAAATACAGCAAGTGCGAGTTCTGGTTGAGGGAGGTGTCCTTTTTGGGTCATGTGATCTCTGGAGACGGCCTGGCGGTGGACCCCGCCAAGGTCGAGGCAGTGCTCAGGTGGGAGAGACCACGTTCAGTCACTGAGATTCGCAGTTTCCTGGGACTGGCAGGTTACTACAGACGGTTCATCAGAGGATTTTCACAGATTGCGCGTCCTATGACACAGTTGACCTGGAAGGATGTGCCTTTCGCTTGGACAGACGCCTGTGAGGCGTGTTTTCTGGAGCTGAAGGAGAGGTTGACCTCGGCTCCCGTGCTCACCATCCCTGACAGTAGTGGCGGGTTCGTTGTGTACACGGACGTTTCCTTGCAGGGGTTAGGAGGTGTGCTCATGCAGAGGGGTCACGTGGTCGCTTACGCTTCGCGGCAACTGAAGCCCCATGAGCATACCTACCCTACCCACGATCTAGAGTTGGCAGCTGTTGTCTTCGCGCTGAAGACATGGAGGCACTACTTGTACGGTGAGACCTTCGAGAGTTTTACAGATCACAAGAGCCTCAGATATCTTTTTGACCAGAAGGAGCTCAACATGAGACAGAAACGTTGGTTGGAGCTCCTGAAGGACTACGACTGCAGCATCTCCTACCACCCGGGAAAGGCCAATGTGGTGGCTGACGCCTTGAGCCATAAGGCGCCCGCACGCTTGGCCAGTCTACAGTTACAGAGTTGGAGCCTTTTGGAGGAGGTGGGCAGTTGGCGACCTCTAGAGTTACGAGGGTACTGTGGGGCAGTGACGGTGACACGGCAGACCAGGCCAGAGTTGATAGACCGCATCATCACGGGACAGATGGCCGATCCGTACTTGCAGTCTTTGCGCGACAGAGTACTATCAGGGGACCCAGGGAACTTCTCTTTCACAGACCAGGTGTTACGCTTGAGGGGACGGTTGTGCGTCCCCAGAGACGAGGAGCTGTTGAGAGAGCTCCTGACTGAGGCACACGGTTCCAGATTCACCATACATCCCGGAAACACGAAAATGTACCATGACTTGAGACGCGAGTTCTGGTGGAGAGGGGTGAAGCGGGATGTGGGTGAGTTCGTGCAGCAGTGCTTAGTATGCCAGCAGGTGAAAGCCGAGCATCAGAGGCCTGCAGGGCCGCTTCAGCCGCTTCCAGTGCCAGAGTGGAAGTGGGAGAGCATCACCATGGACTTGGTGGTGGGCTTACCTGTTACCCAGCGAGGACACGACGCAGTCTGGGTAATAGTGGATAGATTGACGAAGACGGCACGATTCTTGCCGATCCGAGTCACTTTGGGACCAGCACAGTTGGCAGAGAGGTATATCCGTGATGTGGTGCGACTACACGGAGTTCCGCGGGAGATCGTATCCGACCGGGATACCCGCTTTACGTCCCAGTTTTAGGCTGAGTTTCAGCAGGCTTTGGGGACGAGGTTGAGGTTTAGCACGGCTTACCACCCCCAGACGGACGGACAGTCGGAACGCACGATACAGACACTTGAGGACCTTTTGCGTGCCTGTGTACTAGACTGGAGGGGCTCTTGGGAGGAGCACCTGCCCCTGGAGGAGTTTGCATACAACAACAGTTATCACTCGAGCATCGGCATGGCTCCCTACGAGGCTCTGTACGGACGGAAATGCACGGCACCCTTGAGTTGGGTTGAGGTGGGGACCAAGTGGGAGGTTGGCCCCAGGTTGATCCGGCAGAGTCAGGAGGTAGTTGAGCAGATCCACAGACGACTCCGCACTGTCAGGAGCAGACAGAAGAGCTACGCAGATCGCAGACGCAGAGAGGTGCAGTTCGAGGTTGGGGACCACGTCTTCCTTCGTGTTTCGCCCATGAAGGGCTTACAGCGGTTTGGGGTGAGAGGGAAGCTCGCGCCGAGGTTCGTGGGGCCCTTTGAGGTCCTGGAGCGGGTTGGACCCGTTGCTTACAGACTTGCCCTTCCCCCGCAGCTTTCTGGTGTGCACGACGTGTTCCACGTGTCCAACCTCAGGAAGTACGTAGCCGATCCCAGCCACGTACTGAGTCACGAGAGCGTCGAGGTGAGCGACGACCTGACCTACCCCGAGCGGCCAGTGCAGATCCTAGACCGAGCCGTCCGCAGGTTGAGACGAAAGCAAGTACCCCTGGTAAAGGTTTTGTGGAGGAGCCAGCGGTACGAGGAGGCTACCTGGGAGCCTGAGGCAGCAATGCGGGAGCAGTACCCAGAGCTTTTCGCGGGTACGTCCTTTCGGACCGGCTTCGGTCCTCTTTGAGTTTGTTATGGTTATTTGGACATCTTTTTCCAGCACCCTAGTTGGCGCAAGTTTCGGGGACGAAACTTCCTTTGAGTTTGTTATATTGTAACGAATGTGTGCCCCAGACGTATTTTAAGATGTCTGGGAGGTGGCTCAGACGTCGGACAAGACGTCTGGGATCACAACCAGACGTCTGATAAGACGTCTGGGATAGTTTCAAGACGTCTGGAAATCCGTTATTTTCGACACACGCGAGTCGCCTGCGCGCCTGAGCGCGCAGACCGCATATTCCCTCTTTTCTCTGCGGCTGCAGGCGGCCTGCCGCCTTCTCTCTCTCCTCTCCGCGCGGCGTTAAAAGGGGCGCGCCTCCCCTCCCGTCTCCACCGTCTCCTCCTTCTTCTCCTTCCTGTGCGCGAGAGCGAGCGGACGCGAGGGCGGCAGCGGCGGCCGCAGTGAGCGCGGAGGTGCGGCGTGCGAGGGCGGACCTCTGCCGTGAGGGCGAGCTCGCCGGAGCGGCTTGGCCGGCCGACGGAGGGCGCAGGGGGCGCGGAGCGACGCGGAGAGGGACCTGCTGCGGGCTGAGTAGCAGACGCGCGAGGTGCGACGCGGGCGGCGTCGCGAGCGGAGGCCGAGCAGGGTCCTGATTCTGGAAAAATTTCCAGAATCAGACGTCTGGATTGATAGCCAGACGGCAAGGTCGACGTCTGTAAGATCATACAGACGTCTGAAAGGTGAGTTTCCGCCTTCTTCTTCCTTCTTGTCCACTGACCGTACTGAGGGAGGGGGTTGGCTGTGCGCAGGTTCGCTGATTCGCCATCTTTTGCGAATCAGACGTCTGGGAGTTGTACCAGACGGCGGGAGTGACCTCCAGACGTCCTAAGGGACCATCGGACGTCTGGGATCTAGGGCAGACGTCCCCGCAGACTTCTGGACGTCTGGGAAACCACGCTGAACAGGTAATTCTCTGATCCACTTTTTAAGACGTCTGGAAGGAGTTCCAGACGTCTGATTTTGCACAGTATCGTCTTTTTCGACCCGTTTAGGGCCCGTTCGGGCTCTGTTTTCCGCGATTCGAGTTGCGTTCTCTTTAGAATTAATTCCTCTACTCATCTACAGTAGCTATACACTGTTTTGAGACACTCCTTGTGTTTGATCCTTGTGACAGGATCTCGTTCAGTTGCAGTCTTGAGAGTCGCGGAGGCACGCGGGATTCCCGATCACGCCCCCATTACTCCCGTTGTACCTGGTAGAGTGGCTTAAGTTATTAATAAAATCTGTTAAAGTATGAAACCATAACTAGAATCTAGGACTTTGCATGAATCCTAGGAATGAGAAATGTATGGAATGATAGCTCCTAGGTGATGCATGAATCCTAGGGCTGGAAAACTAGTTGTATGCTAGATCTTAGGATGTGGCATGAATCTTAGGATGGAAAAACTAGTGGAATGTATAATACTGCAGTCTTGGAAAAATGGAAAGGAATATAAAGCTGCCTGTAATTTGAATTAACAGCTGCCTGTTATGAATAAAGAAACATGTTTGAGATCATGGATTTTGAGAACGTGAATCTGGAAAGTGAAACATATGATGTTCTGAGATAAAGAGCTGGAACCCTACGGGGAATTAGGAGTGGAACTCCTGGAAAGAAAAAGGAATGGAACTGAGATGTAGTTTGTACTGTCTCTTGGGTACGCAGTACCAAGGGAAGTACCTGTACCTATTTAGTGCAGAGTGGGGCCAGCCGCCCCAGGGACCCGGGGTTAGGATTGGCCGCTCTGTACCGACTTGTTGGCCCTCGTGTACGTAGTACCGAGGAGAGCTAGTAGTGTTAGGAGAGTACTAGCTACCCCACGGGCCCCGGGGTTCTGCTAGCCTCCTTCACCGACTTGTTAGGCCCACTAGGGCAAACCAGGGTAGTCAGGCGAGGGTGCGCGGGCTGTGGAGGGGCAAGGCCCCGGTTTGGTTACTGTGGAGGGGTTGGACCCCTGTTACTGAGAGGGCTCTGCCCTGGTTCCGTGCTGTGCTTTGGGCGCACCCGTTAACGGAAACGACTGACCGCGTGCCAGTGCGGGCTAGCTACCTGTGCGTTTATCACGCGTGCCGTAGTCACCGTTACGTCTGTCAGTGACCTTGGGGTGGTTGACTGAGGGTAGGATCACCACGGGGGACTCTCCCGGCCAGGAGAGCACCACGTGCTACTTCTACTTTTGGAAAAGACTGCAATCAAGATCGTTCCCACGAGGACATTCGAGATCAAGTAAAGGATATGAGAAATAAATGAAATAGTGAGAAAAATTGAAAGATGTGAATAAAGGAAGTAATAGAACATAACAGCTACTGTACACTCTACTGTTGCCTTTAGTTAGTTTGCCACTCTACTTAGCGTTTTGCTGACGTGTTACACTCGTTACCTTTTTCAGGACCAGGTGTTGAGCAGTCAGGGTCGGCGGCTGCAGAGGACGCTGGGCCGAGTAGGGTCCAGTAGAGTTACCACAGCCTTTTGTACCTCTTTTGTTTCTGTTCTAGTGAGTAGTTTTTGTTTCCGCTGTACCTTCTTTACCTGCAGTTCTTGTTATATGATAAATGTTGTTTTTACTGTTGTGGTGGTACCTACTGTAGTAGTTTCTTTCCTTACTGCTGTACTTTATTACTGTTAGTTATATTCATGCTGAATGTGGTTTATTTTACTGTCTTTTGGTTACTTCCTCGTTGGACGACTAGGTCTTGGGATTAGTCGAGTCGGTCCGGTTCTCGTGTCTCGTAGGGACTCGGGAACCGGGTCGTTACAGGGTGTTTCCTCGCCTTTACATTTTAGCAATGTTTTTAAAATATGTTAATGACATATTGATCACAATTTACAATCGCCTATTATAATCGTCTTTATTGTCTCATAAAATCAATTAGTTAACATCACTTATTTTATTAAATACATAAAAAACTTCTCCATTATTTCTTATGTTATCATACTCTTTATAAATGCATCTTATTCGTAATTTTAGTTTCCTAATCCAATTGTTGTATGACACTTGTATTTTGTTTTATTTTTTATATCCTTCCACATAGGAAGATATCATCAATTTATTTGTTTGTGTTTTAGTTAACGAATTCACACATATATGCACATGTTTATACATTGTTATTGTTGTTGATGTGACAACACATGAGTGAAGGAGTTGGGCATTTTTCCTTAACAACGTATTTTTTTGTCAAGATTATCTATTACTGCGACACATAGCACTCCACCCCTTTAATCAAGTTTTTGTTAGGAAGGACTATATTATAAAATTGATAACGACGTACATTGTAGCGGATGAACACAAGAGGTGATAGAGGAGAAGATTGGGAGAAGGGGGACAACATTGAATTCCTTCAACCCTAATAATGAAAAGAGAAAGTGAAGAAAATAAGATGATACAATATCATAATACTGATGCGATAACAATAGTATTGCAATGATGTAGTGTAATACTGTGGCATAGCATTAACGTTCCGGTTAACAAAAAATGATGTACAACATGGATGCATCAAAGAAGTTGTATGCGTTGAAAACGTAATGTAGCCACAAAAAAATAAAAACAAACAAGCAATCACACAAACACTAGCAATTGTTGACCCAGTTCAACCTCAATAGGTGTATGCCTACGGAGATGATCTAACCATCAATATTCAGTATATGTGGGAAAATACAAGAAGTGATGGATTGTAGAGCCGTGGCTTGTCCCCATACGCCATCCTCCCTTACCATATGTAGGTAGAAGCTATTTATAGAATATATGATGTGGGAAGTTACACATTTGGAGGTGTAACCCTCACAATAACGGAGAATTATTAAGAGATAATGGAGAGTTGTTAAGAGATACTATGTTTACTTATAATCGCTCTATGGACTACGCCTCCTTGCATACCCACACGGATCGAGTTCAAGCAGGTTTGACTAATTTATTTGTGAGCCAATTAGGCGTATTTCGTGAAGAAAATTTTCTTTCCTCATTAAACATCGAAGCTATGATAACATAAGTATAAAACATATAGAATATGAGATACAATTATGTCACGATATTGATGTTATATTATAATATTATATATGTCAATGTTATAATATCTATACTGTCATCATGTTAATATTATTTAATATTATTACTCTTATCCTGTAAAAAAAATAGTAACGACATTAATATTAACATAAGTAAAAAATAATGAGATATATTTATATAAATACATGTATAGGTAAATTTTTTTATAATCTACCTATTTATTTGATTTTTGATAGACAAAACTTTTATGTACTATCATAAATATTTTTATAAACTCTCCGGCGAAGAAATTTCTTTTGCAGAAAAAAAATTCCCAACAAGGTGTGGAGAGTGAGAGGCCAACCTCTTTGGTATTTTGTTTTTCACCTAAATAGCCGACAGCGCAGCACACGGCAGGGAGGGAGCGACTCTCCGGAGCACCGGCGGGTAGAGATGCCGAAGAGGACGACGCACACGTACTCGAGCGAGGATGCCCTGCCGGACGGCTCGCAGTCGGACCTCTTCGTCTATTACTGCAAGTACTGCGCCTCCCATGTCCTCATCACCGGTACATCCACCCTCCATTCCCTCACGCACACACGCATATCATATATAAGACCATCTTCTTCCTCCCCCCCATAACACTTGCATCAAAGATACACAATTGCAGAAGATGCCGAGGAGGAAGACCGACAGGGCTCACGTCTTGGACAAGCAGAAGCACCTCGCAAGGCTCAACACCTCCGAGGCCGGCAAGGTCAACATCAAGCGGTACCGTCTCTGCCCTAATTTCACATTTCCACAAAGGAAACATCTGAATCGGTGCTAATTCCTGCAACATCCGTCGTTAACACGTCAAACGCCCTAAATGATTCTAATCCAAACACTGCCTTGGGGGTTTTGCGAATACGTCGCATCCGTTGGGATCCCTTGCGCGAGGCATTGGGATGGCGGAAGGAGGTAGAATGCGCCAAGGAAGGAATTACAGGGGTTTTGGCTGTAGATCGTGGGATTAAGGAAAGGTGATCGATTCGATTGCACGATTTTCTCCGATATGTAAGAGGAATGCTGACACCTAGGAACTAGTTGTGCTCTCAATACGTCGTCGCTTATCGTAGCATGTAAATATATTCCCTTTGTAGAAAGGATCACGCAATAAAGCAGAACATAACTGGATTTATGTGGAGAATCTTCGAATACGGAAGGAAAAACCACGGGAGTGCAAACTGTAGAGAGCCTTGCTAGTGTTTGGGGTTTGCTTCACTAAACTTTTGTAAGAGTACTTGGTTCAATATGGAAACAAGAGAAGAATTCTTGTCCAAAGCATGTCGCTTACTCTCAATGCTGCTCTATGCCTAGCTTCCATGGTTGGTAATGATTAATTGTTTCTTTCTTCATCAAATGACAACATTTTCTCCAAGATACATGCAGTAACTAGAAGTAGATTGTCTGTCGTTGATGGAACCTGCCCAATCAACATTAGTAGAGCTGTTGACATCAATCCCACGAACTTTAGTGTACAAAGGTCATTTTCTTGGATTCTTCCTCGAGTAACACATTATTGTGTTCATTGCTTTCAGATGGGAAACTGTGGGGGCAATGCGTGAATTGATTCAGAACATTCACAGCATAAGAAATATCTCACCTAGTCCGAGTGAGATAAATCATTTTTCCCACCAAATTCTAGTATCCACCTTTTTCGTTTCTTGTCAAGTGATTCTCTATCGTCCATGATAAACTTGTGACCCACCTTTATTAGAGTGGAAATAGGTTTACACCCATGTTTTCTGATCTCCTACAATGCTACAAGTCAAGCACATACTTTTGGCACATAACAAGGACATCTCTAGATCTAGCTACTCGAATGCCAAGAAAATACTTTGGTTTTCCCAGACTTTAATATGAAACACATATAAAATTGTCAATCTGTCATTTTCGTCTTTGTCACTTGTAATGACCACACCATCAATGCAGGCAGACTTTTCCAAGGATTGTGATTGGTCTCCATAATGACTAGTCTTGATGCTCATTACATGCTGTCTTGCTTGTTTCCACTTCAGTTTGTGAATAGACTTGTTGAGGACTTGGTATTTTAGCCGATATCAGAATTGGACTCAAAATAGTTTAAATTCCATATTCAAGCCATCTAAGAACGTGAATTGCTGATCTTCCATTTCCTTAGCCAATACAAATTCTGATTAGTTATACAAGTCTAGGTCTCCTTGGCATGGTGGCTCAAGTCTTTCCACTTATACTTAATTCCATTGTGATTTACTACTGACTGACTACCTTGTTGCGTTTGCCGTACATGCTTTCCAGAGTGATCCACATGTCACAGGTTGTTTTCTTCCTCATGATTAATGACTAGGTTTCTGCTGATACAGAATTGACAATCTATGCCTTAACTTGGCTATCCTCCAAGTACCATTTCTCCAACGATTTATCAGCACTATTTGACTTAGATTTGGTGCCATTGATATGGTCAACCTGACTCAGCTAGCAATGACCACCTCTACTGCAGTAAACCAAAGAACGTAGCTGCCTTTGGACAATCCTTTAGCAGTGATCTGGATGTTAATGGCATTCCTGGATGTGCTTAAACTCATCTTATCTTCTTGAGAATCCGAATCAGAAAAAAAGCACCACGTCAAGACTCTTAGGAGATCATGATTGAGAAGGTTCGGGGGTTGAAACTTTGGGCATACCATGATTAGGTTCTAGCAGCAAAAAGTACATGAGTTTGGGGCTAAGTCAGCCAACTCAATCTTGCAATAGTTGATTTGTCTGATGGATCAGGATAAGAGTTGAAAGGTTGGTTAGAACACCAATTTGAAGGAAGATCTGACTCGGTTCTGGTTAACTGATTAGGTAGAAGTTTGATCGATTGTAACATAATTGGTCAAGATCCTTTCAAAAAACATAATTGGTCAAGAAGGCGATTTAAACTTTCCAGGGTGATCCATCAGATGTGATTTTGAGTGGTCGGAGGTGATCCAGCTGTAGGTTCCTAACTTGATTTTCAACTAACCGATTAAGATACTTCTTTAAATAGTTGAAGGCATTTTGGTTGCAACTTGGAGGCCATTGTCACCATGATTGAACCCAAAAACTATGATTCCAATGAAACATGATCTCTATCCCCAATAACTATGTGCAAGATCTACTTGAGGCAAACAGCCACGAGCAAGATTGCACGAGCAATCCTTCTACACCTTCTCTACTTGGATTTAGATTCCATGAAATCAAATCTATGGCTCTGATAGATCATAGAAATATTCTTATAGGAAGGATGACACACATGACAATGGAACAATCACAATAACACATTTAGGCGCAAAACCTTCCACTATGAAATGGAAAACTACACAAGCATAGACCCTAATGTCTACCGGTGGCTAGGGTTTTCGTCACTAAGTCAAAAAAAGGATGGGTATGAGTACAATATATATAGACACTTAAGGATAAGCAGATACGCACCTAGGATTTATTTAATTGTGTACACTCCAAACAAAGATATTTTTAAATATTTAAGGTCCATTTTTAAAGAAGATGGAGAAATTCATGGAGTTGTTATACATGGAATAAATGCAAGTTGGTTGAAATGGAGTGGAGCACATGTCATTCTATGTTACAAGAGAGTTCCCTTGAATGTTAAAGGAAAGCATTATAAAATAACTATATGACCTACCATGCTATATGGTTCTAGGTATTGAGTTGCCAATTATAAGCGTAAGCAAATAATGTTTGTAGCATAAATGAAGATGTTAAGGTGGATGGATGGACCTGGTGGGAAAATGAGTGAGCGGAAGCTAGAGTGGGAGGATGAGCAGGGGAAGGGAGGTGCTTTGGACCTGGAAGATGAGTGTGAGCGAAGCGTAGAGATGTGGGGTCTCAGTCGAAGTGACAGGTGGAAGGTGGTCACGCGGAGGAGGCGAGGGTTAGGGGCTTCGAACCTTAGGGGGCAGCAGCGTGGAAGTGGTGTCGGAGGTCGAGGACGGAGTGTTGGAGTGGAGCGCTATTTCAAGTGCCTTGAACCCGATCATTGGGCGAGAGAGTACTGCGAGCCCTCGAGATGCTGGAGGTGCAACGGTTTTGGCCAATGGAGCGTGAGGTGCAATTGGGTTGCGGAGAGGACCAGTTGTCTGCCATCGGTGGTGGGGGTGCCCCTAACTGAGGCGGGCACCCCTTGGTCTGAAGGAGTGGTTGCTCTCCGTGCTGAGGTTGGTGATGGCTTGGTGGGGGAGGTGGTCGAGGGGTGGATGCGGTTATTGGAGGTTGTGGCTGTGTTGTAAGGTTGCCTTGCAGGGAGAGAGCTGAAGGTCTTCCCCTTTGGCGAGGGCAAGTTCCTTGTGTTGGGGCTTCCCTCGTTGGTGAGAGATCAACTCTGTTTCAAGGAAAACTTTGAACGAAGGTCGGGTGCTTGAGGTGGAGGATGGCCTGTGTTCACAATGGTGCTTTGAAGGAGCGACTGCGGGAGAGGCCATCGGTTGTGTTGGCGATAGGTGGAGTTCCTTGGTGGTTGCGGACGGTGGAGGTGGTTGAAGCGATCGTCTCGCCCTTTGCGTGCCTCTGAGGGTGTAAGGGATCCGAGGTCTCAGACGGATCGCTTGAGGCTGTTGTTGAGTTGAAGGTGGGGGCGTCAATGTTGGAGAAGGTGCTCCTCTAGCATGGAGACTTCTTGTGGGTTGTATCCTGTGTACCTACTGGGGTCCTCAAGTGCCGGTGGGGACCACCTTCGCTGAGGTGGTCAGAGGAGCAGCTGGTACCTCGACGAAGGGAGGCAGTGTGGTGGCAGCATCGTGCCGGTTCACTAGGGTTTATCGCCCATCTCAGAAAGTGAACTGTTTGCATGCTGATGTGAAACCGTGGCCTGAGGATGTGACGTTGATTGCATCGAGCACCACATTGAATGCGAGATTGTAAGCAAGGTTTTAAATGTCGATATCGATGTCGTATTGACAAGTCAAAAAGGGGATATGTCGAGGATATATCGCTGATATCGATGAATTTTGGGGAAATCACTCAAAAAGGCTCAAAATGACGTAAAATGACACAAATTTGATGAAAATTAACATTTTAATAAGTAATACATGTACGAAGAAATGGCTAAAAGATGAAAATCATAAATTTTGAATGAAAATATAATAGAAGCATGCTAAATTGCAATGATTTAGGCCATAAACCATTACTAAATTAGGGATTAATCAGGGATCTTGCCTAAATAATGTGTAGACCACATCAATTTATGCAATAATCAAGTGTAACACAAGATTTAACCTCGGTATGAATAGTAACTGAGGTTAAATCAAAGTGATTTAGGCCTAATGATGAAAACAATGGTAAGATTAAGGTGATTATCTTGTTAAGAGATGAACAAGGATTCCAAATCACCTAATAATCGAGGCGAATGAATCGGTGAACGCTCACAGTGGGTAGCAATAGAGAACGAAGGAGAGGAGATGAGAGGAAGAAAGTAAAGAAAAATGAGACTATAGAGCAGCTGTAGAGGTATTGTCTGATGTCATCAGAGATTAACAATATTTAGGAAAAAATACACATTTGTGCTTTAGTTTCGACGATATATCATTGACATACATCGACATGGGTAATATTTCTTCTGACATCATGGAAAAAAGATATTTTGGCAATGTCGACATGGGTAATGTTGGCGATATGACATATCGACGACATATCGAAGATATGTTGTGGCATCTCTTTCATTACTTGAAAGATGTTTTTATGAGATCTCTATCAATTACATCGATATCCCCCAATATTTAGCGATATTAATCAAGACATATTGATATGGGTTAGATATCTAATATCCTGTAAAAAAATATTTCTGTGATATCGATATAAGTCATGTTAGGAATACGGATATATCGCCGATATATCGAGATATTTGTTTCCATGATCGCAAGCGGCTGTTTTGGAGGTGCGTGGAGAAGTGGAAGGGTCAGAGGAGATCATGTCGAGTGAGGAAGTTGACTATTTTGGAGGTCTTAAAGGGGGACGAGTCTACTCAGGTCGGATCTTTATCGAATTCGGTTGGCTTGGATCAGGACCATGTGAAGGCTTCATGTCGGGTTGCTGAGGAATCGGTGCGGGACCCTGATGGGTTGCAGTGCCCCTTTTCAAATGGGGAACATGCCACCCACCTTTTGGTTGCTCTTGAAATCACGGGAGTCACTGAGGCTAGCAGTGATGGAAGGTCGGCAGAGGTTCCCCCCCTCTTTGCTGGTCGGAGGGCAGAGGAGGGTGTCGAGGAAGTCTTGGATGTTGGGGTTTAGTGGATCTGGGAGGACGTTGTGAACTCGCCGTTGGTGGTGGATGGTCGGAGCGGAGGTAGATTGGGTGCGATCCACCTTGTCGGGTGGCACCCGCGCATAGTGCGTGGGGGTCGGGGGCTTCGCTATGTCATGAGATGGTGATATTGGGGCACCACTCGCAGTGGTGGCCGTGCCTGGGAGGTGGTTGTTAGTCAGAGCAAGGAGGAGGAGGTGTCACAGCAGCACTTACCATCAAACTCTCGAGGAGGGTAACACTATTGTGCAGCAAGTGGCAGCAATGGCTGGGTTCCGTCAGATAGCGAGGGGGGTCTCTATGGTTTCCCAATGACGAGTGCTCTATCATGGAGCGTTAGGGATCTCAACAATCCCTCTGGGAGGGCGGTGTTGGGGGGCTACATTAGGCAGTGGCAGGTAGACATTCTTTTGCAAGAGACGAAGTTGGCAGCCTACGATAGAAAGGTGTGGAAAGAGATTGGGGGCTCTTGAATGAAGGGATTCCATGCCCTCGATGCTCTTGGCCATTTGAGTGGACAGATACTGGGTTGGTGTGAGAATGTCTTCACTTGGGAGGATGGTTTCAGGGGAAGCCTTGTTGTCTCTACCAGGCTTGTAAGAAGGTAAGATGGATCCAAAATGACGATAATAGGTGTCTACGGCCCGATGAAGGCTCAAGCGAGAGATGCATTCTGGGAGGAGCTTGTGTTGGTCGTGGCGGGGATCCATTGGATTCCATGGTTGATCGAAGGTGATTTCAACACTACCTTGCAGCTCGATGACAAGCCTGATAGGCGAGTGTGGCAAGACCTCCACTCAAAGCAGTTTGCAAGGTTTGTGGCTTTGTAGGGTCTGATTGACCTGATCCCTAGGTCTTGTGCATACACGTGGCGGAGCACTGGTGGACAGAAATCCAGGATTGACAGATTTTGATCCAATGTGGAAGTGGATGATGCTTTTTCCTTGGTCGATGTTTCCCCAATGGATAGGCCTTTCGACCACACACCCTTGATGTGGAGGTCGAATGAAGGAACGTTTCTCGGCACTTCAAGTTTGAAAGATCTTGGTTGATGGAGGCTGACTTCAGTGAGTGCGTGAAGGAAAAGTGGAGGTCGTTGGAGGTGGACAGTTTGGCGGTTGCTAGGTTGTCGAAGAAGCTGGCCGATTTGCAAGAGTACCTGAGGTGGTTCAGGAAGGAGCTTAGGGAGTCAAGACTCATAAGGAAGACTGAGGCATTGGCTGAGATTACCAAGCTCGATAGACAAGAGGATAGCGGTGCACTGACTGTCGAGGATAGGGAGTGTAGAGCGAGACGCGTGTGGGTAGTGCAAGAGGAGGACAGGAAGGGCGAGGTTGAGTAGATGATGAGATTGAGACAGAAGTGGCTAAAAGAAGGGGACTCCAACACCAGATTTTTTCACTAGATGTCATCGGCCAGGAGGAGGAGGAGGAATTGGATTAACTGACTACTGGCGGAAGAGACAACCTATTCAGGCAGGGAGGATATGGGGAGAGGAGTGGCATATTTTTTTAGGGTGTTTACAGGGAGGCACATTAGAGGCATGTGGACGTGGTTGGTAGAGGATGTACAAAGCATTTATGGGGAGTAGGCGGAGTCCCTTACATCTGGCTTCTCGAAGGACGAGGTGAGGGAAGCAATTTGGGGCCTCGATGCAGATGGGTGCCTAGGTCCGGACAAGTTTCCAATCTTTTTCTACAGGGAGTTTGGGTCGCTAGTTAAAAAGGATGTGATGCAGGTTGTGGAGGAGTTCATAGTGGGAAATTACGGATTTGATAGGATTAATAAATCCTATCTTTTCCTCCTGCCTAAAATGGAAGGTGTGGAGGCCATTGAGGATGTTAGGATGATCGCTTTATCTAATGCTTCATACCTTATTGTGGCAAAAGTCACCAATAGACTCTGGTGATATCATCTCGCCAGAGTTGATAGCTTTTGTTATGGCTTCGCAGTGGCTACAAAGACCTTGGCTACTTGGAGGTGATTGAAGAGGACTGCTTTTCTGTGGAAGGTGGATTTTAGCAAATCATATAATTCCATGCAGTGTGATTTTCTGTGGGCTTCCTTAGCTAGGAGAGGCTTCCCTCAGCGTTGGATTGACTGGACAAAGAGATGTGTCACGACAACGTCTTTTTTAGTGCTAGTGAATGGGAACCCTACAGGAGGTTGGGTGCAGTCTAAGAGGGGGGTCAGGCAGGGTTGTTCGCTTGCTCCAATGCTGTTCATCTTGGCTGTTGATGCTCTTGTAAGAGTGACCATCAGATCGTGTTTGAGGGGGCTATTCATGGGTTTCTCTGCAGGTTTAACTAGGGAGATTCCACTGTTGTAGAGCGTGGACGATACTCTGTTCTTGGTGGAAGGGTCCTTTACGGAGGCGAGTAGGCTATGCATACTTCTAGAGTTGTTTGTTAAAGCATTGGGGCTGCAAATTAATTACGAGAAGTCCTGCTCTGTTCCTTTTCATATGACAAACAGGGAAGTAGAGGCCTCCAACAATGCACTCAGGACAGGTGTGGGAGTTCTACTGTTGTCGTACATAGGCTTTCCTCTGATGGATAGGAGGTGCCTTTGATTGCAGGATTGGTTGTCGTTGTTGGAGAGAATGGAGAAACGGCTATCGAGATGGTCTTCTCGGTTGCTTTCGAGGGGGGGAAGGCTAACTTTGGTTAAGGCGATTGTCATCTATGCCAACCTACTTCCTGTCTGTGTTCAGGTGCCCCGTCAGGTAGAGAAAAAGCTTATTGGTCTCATGCGTGATTTTTTCTAGTAAAATCTTGGATCGGTAGGGAAGGGGATGAGGCTAGTGTCCTGATAGGAGGTTTGCAGATACGTGCAAGGGGGATAACTCGGGGCCAGGAATGTGGGAGTTGTCAACTCAAGCCTTCTCACAAAGTAGATTGTCAGGTTGGTGGGGCGGGAGCAGGATCTTCTTGGTGACACTCTTCAATAGTGCTACGGCTCCTTCCTCTCTTGGGGGGCTCTTGAGTCCCCAATTCTTGGAGCCTCGCATTTCATGCAGGGGTTGGTGACGGTGGTGCCGAAGGTGCAGGATTTTTTTTCACCTACCGTGGGAGATGGGGACACCTTCATATTATGGACTGATGACTGGCAAGGAGGTGACTGACTGGCTTTGTGACAGGTACTCGTGTCTCTTCTCAAGAGCCGTGAACAAGGAGGTGACCGTGGGGAGTTACTGGGATGGTGCCTAGTGTCCCACCTTTCAGGGGATGTTATCAGACCATAAGTGTGTGGAGTTTTAGCACTTGTTACGAGATCTAGAAGGGTAGGAACCAGAAGGTGGAAGGGATGCCTATTGCTGGGAGGAGGGGGAGTTCACCATTGCTAAGGCTTTTCATAGATTGTGTTCTCCGCAGACGATGAATGTTGACTTCCTGAGGGATTGCAGGTTACTATGGTCGGCGAAGTGTCCATTGAAGGTAGGGTTGTCAAATGGTTCGAGTTGGGTTGGACTCGACCCGTTTAGACCAAACCTATTTATAAATGGGTTGGGTCGAGTCAAACCCATTTATTAAACCAGTTTATATCCTCCAACTCGAACCTGACCTGTTTACACTCGCCAAACTCGACCTGTTTAACCCATTTAATAACGAGTTAAATGGATTAAACGGATTAATTGGGTAAACGTAGGGATTAAATGGGTTAAATCGATTAAACGTGGGGATTTTTTTCTCGTTAATCGGGTTGAGCGGGTTCGTGGGGGTAAACCCGAACCCGATCAGTTTAATAAATGGGTTAAATGAGTTTAAACCCATTTAATGTAAGCGGGTTTGGGTTCGTTAATTGGGTTGAGGTAGGCGGGTTCGATTTTTTTTTTTTTTTTTTTGACAACCCTAATTGAAGTCAGAATTTTCACTTGGTTAGTGAGAAGGGATAGCATTCTTACCAAGGCATGGAGGGCAAGGTGGGCGGCAATGGATGACCTTAGTTGCCCATTGTGCAAAGGGGCGAATGAGAACATTCAACACAGTTAAATAAAATAATCAAGTGGAAGCAATAATTGAAGTAATAAGATAATAAGAATGCTTGGGTTTACGTGGAAACCCCACTCACGAGGAGCGTGAAGAAAACCACGGGAGAAGCGCCCTATGGCGTGTTTTCTCTGTATTTATTCTCAAAGTAAAATAGGAGGAGTACACGTTTATTTATAGGCCATCACACACACAAAGTGCACACTTTCCAATGTGGCACTAAATAACCACTCAATTCTCTCAACACTCCTTAAGCTGGAGCATGAAATGCTTAACTTGTAACACAAAGAAATTCACTCTATATAGGCGGAAACAAAGGCTAGATCTGCTGAAAGATCTGTGGCTGTCTCTGAAGATCTGGTGTTGATGGCTCCTCATTTAGTATTCCTAAAATTGGGTCTTCTTCTGAAGATCTCGAAGGTGGATCTCCTTCTTTGGAGTCCACGAAACTGGATCTCTCACATAGAAACTTGAAATGAGTCCCTCTAAGGACCTCGAAACTCTGGACTTCCCAGAGTTAGGTTTCGCATGTGGAGTCCATGAACAAAAGGGACTTCTAAGCGGGGGTGACTACAACAAGCTCCCACACTCCCCCTTTCTCCCATACTCATATGGGAGAAAAAATAATGACGGGAAGAAAAATAAAACATTAAAAACTAGAGAAGACTTCTCCACATCTTCTCTCAAACATAAACTTCATCTTTTTTTTTCTCTTCTTTTTTTTTCGATTTTTTTTCTCACTTTTCTCTTTTCTTTTCTCTCTTTTTTTTTTTTTGACTTTCTCCACCTTTTTCTTTCTTTACCTTTTCCTTTTTTTTCATTTCATCATCATTATTTATTTATTTTTCTCTTTAAAAAAAAAAGGCTCGATCTCCCCCTTAGGGTTCCAAGAACCCAACAACACAAGGCGACAGTTCACTCACCGCTACCAACTGTGGCCCCCTTCACCAACCACGGAGCTCCTTCCGTGCAGCCGCTGCTGCGCGTCCTCCGCATGCCCTCAGTGACGAGGTCCACACCGCCACTCCAAGCTCCCCATCGCAGGGGCTGTCCCCCTCTGCCACACTTCAGGTGTTCGGCCATACGTTTGCCGATCTTCGGGGACGATCCCGTCGCCCAGGGTGAGTACCTCAATGTCCTCGGCGATCCCCTAGCTCCCATGCAGCGCGACCATGATCCACGTCTCTTAACCTTGTGTGCTGCCATCATCATTGAGATCTCGCAATCTCACGTCCTCTCCATTGTGAAGGGCTTGGACCAAGAATCAACAGTAGCAGCATCATCGCCGACTGCTTCTTTCGTTGATGCGTGGCTCCTCGCCGTGTGGCCCAGTGTTGTTCAATCGATGGCCCTGCGAAACCACATCAAGCCCTCCATGCGTCGCTACGTCGCAACATCCAGTAATGCATCCGCAACCAGCACCTCTTCCATTGTCGCCCTTGGAGGCTGCCACCTCCTTGCGAGTGATCATGAAGAGCACCATCCTTCCCTTTTGTTTTGATGGATCTGATCCTTTACCTTGGAAGATATTGAAAACATCCACCTTGTGGAACAATAACTCTCGAACAATAGATAGAGGAATATATGCGATAAAGTATAAAATCCAAGGAATGAACATGTTCTGATACCAAGTTAAATAAAATAATCAACGAAAGTAATAATCAAAGCAATAAGACAATAAGAACGCTTGAGTTTGCGTGAAAATCCCACTCACGAGGAGCGTGGAGAAAACTACGGGAGAAGCGTCCTATGACGTGTTTTCTCTGTATTTCTTCTCAAAGTAAAATGGGAGGAGTACACACCTATTTATAGGTCATCACACACACACACAAAGTGCACACTTTCCAATGTGATACTAAATAACCACTCAATTCTCTCAACAAACACCTTTTCTTTAGGTGTTGCTTTGTGACATAGGTTTGGAGGATGATGGGGATTAGTGGGATTGCAGTGGATAGTTTCAAGGGGTTTTGGTCTTCGTTCAGGAAAGGTAATGTAATGGAGGCGGTAACACCTTTAGGTCGAGAAAGGAGAGGGCAAAGGTGCTGGTAGTATTGTGGGGGGTTTGGCTTGGAAGGAATGGGGTTGTCTTTAGGAGAGAAATGTTGTACGTGGAGAATGTCATTTGCTTCATTTCCTCCAAGGTGGTGTTTTGGGAGTCTGCTTTGTAATTATGGCAATGACCTTGTGATTTCTTCTTTTAAGTAATGAATCTGAGTGGTTATCATATGGATAACCATTTTTTTTTTTTTTAAATAAAGATGTTAAGGTGGATATGAATCCATATAATGAAGGATTGGATTCCTAATGAGACTATTAGAGGAAAGATTGGGGTATCATCAATAGAGGATACAATGAGAGAGATGCATTTAAGATGGTTTGGATATTTGCGGAGAAGGCTAGTTGATGTTCCAATTAGGAGATGTGAGGAGTTGGATGCCAAGCCTTCTAGAAGGGGATGGGGAAGACCAAAGAAGTGTTGGAAGGATACCATCAGACATGATCTGAATTGCTTTATTTAAGTATAGAAATGGCTCAAAATAGATTTGAGTAGAGGCAAAGGATCTATGTAGTCAATCCCATTTAGTGTTAGAAAAGGCTTTATTCTGTCGTTGATGTATAACTCAGCATATGAAATCAAAATTCCGGAAGAAACACAACTTCACCTTCAAAATATGATTTTGGGAAGAGAAGTATGACATTCTCCTAATGGGAGAAAATATGCTTATGATCAAGATGTCTATCTAGTTGCTGGCATGAAGGAAAGGCCTAGTGATTGGAGGGAAAGAACCACCTTATAGGTACTTCTATAAAGCAAACGAGATATGTACTGTTAACTAACTGTGGAATGCCTCCTGGGCCAATTCTATGACATTATGGGCAATTAAATATTTGGGATGTGAATTGGTTGACATGGATTGGCATTCAACTGATAGGATAGTAATTTATGGGTCATGTGGAGAAGGTGCTTGTCCTGTTGCAGTGCCATGGTCCATCTTACTGGGATAAAATACCTTGATTTTTGGGTCCTCCAGATGTTATGTGCAAGATCAGTATATGGATTGCCTAACAATTTCAGCTGCTGAGGAGAGGGTTGTTGGTTCATTCTTTTATAATTGTTCTCTGATTTATTAATAATATTATTGGATGGTTACTAGGCTCGAATAGATGCTCTTTCCCTAAAAAATGGAAAAAGAGAAAAAGAAAATGGATATTCACAGTTGGTGCTCCTCTTTGCCAATATGTATTAGACACCGCTCTTACTGCTCTAGGCTCAGGATTGTAGCCTGGCAGTGCAAGGGCTTGGGGGTGCAAGCGTTGGGGCTATCAGAACATGTTGCTGAATCTGATTCCCTGATCAAACAATTGTCTTCCTCAATCCAGATATTGGCATCCTTCTAAAAAAGAAATCCTGATATTGGTATGTTGGTATGATCATATTTGAGATGTCAACAAAGGTGATGTTTTTCTTTATTTCTTTCATTTGTTTTCCTAAAGGGAAAGTGAGATGTGCAATTGACTCAGTATGGCAGTCTTTTCTTGTGGGGTATCAGTCATAAGAAGTCCACATGGGAAATCTACATATGCAATACACTTCAAGTTTGTGCACAATATTGCCCTGTAATATAAGGAGCCAAATTCAGGACCAGGCACATGGTGTTTAGTCGAAGAACCTCGTGGAACTAAGGTGGTATTTTTGGATCCTTTTTAGTTAACGAGTGAATTTGGCTTTATGTTAAACTAGTCTTCATTTGATGGTGCCGCTCATTGGTTCATAGCTTTTCTCAAATATGATGGTTGACTAGAGATGCTAAAAATGTGAAAGCCATCTTATATGTTTAATGCACTGCAAACATCTTCTGGCCCATTCATATATTCTTATTTTTGTGTTACATCGAATGTGGAAACATTCTCCTTTATATCTTTATTTCCGATTGCATATTGTTTTCTAGCATCTTGGTGAAGTATGTGCATGAGGATATATAACTACAAAGTTACAGGCAAATCCTATATGTATTGATCTTATGATTAACTGTCTTAACCAGTGGTGAAGGGAAAGTGGAGAGACAGTTTCGTATGAACTGTAAAGGCTGCGAGCTTTTCGTCTGTTACCGTTCAGAAGAAAATTTGGACACTGCTTCGTTTATATATGTGGTTGATGGTGCCCTAAGCTCTGTTGCTGCAGAAACAAACCCTCAGGTCCATCTCTAATGTTGTTTCCTGCCAACCATTCAAATAAGTTATTGAGAAACATGCTTGACATTTTGGGTTGGCGCATACCACGATTCTGTTTATGTTACCATAAAAAAGCAGCTCTAAGATTGGATGGTTACTTAATATAAAGCTACTAAGATGCATAAGAGAAATAATTGCTGGTGCTAGATCATTCTGATAAATATATGCTTTTATCAAGTGAATTATTCTGAGTGTAACACAACTTTACCTTGGTCATGTTTACCAGGTGATTGAATAGCTTTTACAATTACATTCACAAGCACCTTGTTTGATGCCCTAAGAGCTGATAAGGAACCAGCAAAAAAAAAAAAAGTTTCATCTGTGTAAAAATCAAGGGAAAGTATCTTCCTCTGCCTAAAGTTTGTCATAAGTTTGAGCCATACCCTGAATTTTAGAAAATTCAAACTCCCTTTATTTTAGCTACAATTTTGAAACATGCATTTCTTTCCATTTCTTGCCTTTAGGACATATGAATATACCGTTGCACTTTCTGAACATTTTAAAAATATTGGCTAGCCACTTCACTTATTTTTTGACATACTGCACTAAGATCACTTCAGTAAATCGAATTCATGATTTATATGATCACTTCAGTAAATTGAATTCATGATTTATATGGCATAACTATTATGCAAAATGGTGGCAAGCTATATATTCACCACAAATCTTTTTTTTGCTCCTCTACAAACCCCCCCCCCCCCCCCCCCCAAGGGGTGGTGGTTAACTTTACCTATTAACCTAACCCTCCTATTGGTGCATGCTGGGGCATGCTAGTTGTCTCACTCGTGCTACCCGGCCAGGGTAGCACTCACTCACCTTATGAACTCAGAACTCAATATGGAATCAGGGGGGAATCCCCCCTGGCCCCCTGGGAGGGTGAGGTCTATTGATTATGGTAGAACCACTTCAAACCTTTGGTTTGGTGGTTCCCTCTCCCTGTGATCCTCACCCTCCTTATGACACATGCTGAGGCATGCTAGGAGCTTCAAGCCAGGGGGAGCTCAATCTAGTCGAGTAGAGAGGGCAGATTTGGGAAAAGAAGAATGGCATTTAAACTGCGGCAAAAAGGGGCATTTCGCATGCGATTGCCGATTGAGAAAGAAGTCGGCTGAGAGCAACGCTGCAACTTCAAGTGACAAGCAAGAAGATTTTGCGGGTCCGTAGCTGACGACAAGTCATATGAGTAATACTCAGACCCACCATCGAGACGCTTTAATGGTAAACCCTCAGCTGCTCAAACGTCCCATCCATGGGAAGCGCACCTTTACTAATAGTGTTGGAATTCACCATTCATAGACTGGAGCCAGCAATCTCTAGTTGATTAAGTTCTCGATAGCAAAGATCCTTCTCTTAGCCCTCCCCTCCGTAGACCATCCGAGACGCCCGCAAGGGATCCAGAACCCATTAGGGGTAGAGGGTAAGGCTTGATGCTAGTCCTCAAGCCTCGGAAAACGCTCGTACCCAAGATGCCACCATTTCGTACATCCCTTCCGAGAACCCTAAACCCTAAACGATGGATACCTAGGCACCTAGAGACGAGGAAGGGCATAGTCAGCGACAAAATGCTTCGGGGAGTTGAAAAGAAGCATAGATCCAGAGATTCCTGAAGGTGGAAAAGTAGGTCAACCTTTTGGAAAAGTAGGTCAACCTTTTGAACTACTGCTGAATCCATGGGCGAGCAAGAAACAACTTGGCTTAGGGTTTAGGGTTTACCACTAGTCGTGCCAAAAGGAGAACTGCTGGCCATCTCCAAGCACCATCTCAAAGTCATGCCAATTGTCGTGCATTGCAACCCAAACTTATTTCCAGAAAGTAGATGGTCTGCAGGGAGCTGCTGTGCATCTGGTTACATGGGAGTTGCCGTGCACATCTTTAATGATCAAAGATGTCCTCATTAAGTGTTGACTATGCTTCTTCTTTAACTATACTTTTTAACTAACTTTCCAAAAAGTACAATGTTTTTCATCAAAAAGAAATGAAGAAAGAACTCAAATAAGCAGGAGTAATAGAAAATGTTCTCTTCAAGGCACTCTTGGTGTGCAATGCAGTTAATTCATGCAAACATATTTTTGGCTTCAAGTAATGTCAACCACATGTATTTGCTCTTGATGGATATCAGGGGGTATCAAAGCTATACTTACTAATTGTTATGAGTATTTTCATAATTTTTTAATGAAAAACAAAACAATGATAGCATCTTAGAGCCAACTCAGAAGATTATGTGAATTGAGTAAGTTACCGAAGGATACAAAAGAAAGAAGTAGATGAGGTTTTGAAGACGATAAAAAGTGAGAGGGTTATTGGACCTGATGATATTCTTATAGACATTTGGAGAATGATGGGAGAATGGAATATAACTTGGCTCACAAATTTATTTAATACTATTTGGAGGAGCAAGAAGATGCTAGAGGAATGGAGGAAAAGTTTTGTGATACTTTTATACAAGAACAAGGGTGACATACAAGATTGTTCCAACTATAGCGGTATTAAGTTGATGAGTCATGCGATGAAACTTTAAGAGAGAATAATTGAAAGAAGGGTAAGGCAAGTCTCTGTGGTAACTAAATTAGTTTGGCTTTATGCTAGGCCGGTTTACTATTGAGGCAATACATCTCTTGAGACGTATGATGGAGACATACAAAGTCAAGAAGAAGGATTTACATATGGTTTTATTGATTTGGAGAAGGCCTATGATTCTGTCCCAAGAGATATCTTGTGGAGAATTTTAGAGAAGAGACAAGTGCCAGTTTTATATATCATCATAAAGGATATGTACTATGGAGTAGCAGCTTGTGTAAAGATTAAGGATGATTTGACGGACTACTTTGATATCACCATTGGTCTGCATCAAGGATCAATTTTAAGCCCTTATCTTTTTGCCTTGGTCATGTATGAGTTGATGAAGCATATCCAAGCTGAGGTGCCATGGTGTATGCTTTTTGCTGATGACATTGTGTTGGTTGATGAGTCAAGAGATCAAGTGAACAGAAAACTTAAGCTTTGGAGAAAAGCCCTAGAAGGTAAAGGATTACGCACAAGTAAGACGAAGATTGAGTATATGGAATGTAAGTTTAGTAGTAGAGGGAACAATGAAGAGATTGATGTAAAAATTGTAAAAGAGTGCATTCCAATGAAAAATATTTTTAAGTTCTTGGGATCTATTTTCCAACAACATGGTGGAATTGATGAAGATGTTACACATAGAATTAATGCAGGGTGGTTGAAATGGAGGGGTACATCTGGTATTCTCTATGATAAGAGGGTTCCTTTAAAAGTCAAAGGAAAATACTATCGAGCTGTGATAAGACCAACCGTGTTGTACGGTTCTGAATGCTGGGCTATCAACTATAGGCATGTCTAGAAGATGTCTATGACAGAACTGAAGATGTTAAGATGGCTGTGTGGTCATACAAGAGAGGACCGTATTTCAAATGAGATTATTATAAAAAAGGTTAGGGTAGCACCGATAGAGGATAAAATGAGAGAGGCATGTCTAAAGTGGTTTGGACATTTACAAAAAAGGCTACTAGATGCTCCAGTTAGGAGATGCGAGAAGTTGGAGGCTGAACCCGTTAAAAGGGAGCGAGGAAGGCGAAACAAGTATTGGAAAGAAACTATTAAGCATAACCTTAATTACTTTAATTTAAGTTCTAAAATGACTGAAAATCGATCTACGTGGAGGCAAAGAATCCATATAGCTGACCCCACTTAGTGTGGGAAATTGCTTGATTGTTATTGTTGTTGTTGTTATTTCATCAAGTGTCATATTATGCATGTTTCCGGCAATGACCATATGCTTAGATATGCTATTATCAAGGAATTCTCTTTCTCCACATGGCAGAGATACTGGAATTCTTCTTCATTTTAAGTTTGTTTTTACACCGTTAGATATTATATTTATTGATTTGCTTGTGATGTTTCAGGATGCTCCTGTGCCTCCTTGCATATCTCAATTAAATGGTGGTCTTGTTCAAGTTGCAATTGAGGTAGAAGACCGAGCACAACGTTCTGCAATTACAAGTAACTATAACTTGAACTGATTGGCAAATGGAGCCATCATTTTTCGTATCAGAAGCCTTTCACATTAGCATTTGCCATTTTTGCACAATTGGTAGATGCATCTTTGATTATATACAACCAGGGTTTCGCCATGTCACTAAACCCCCCCTCCCCAACAACAAACACACACACAAGAAAAAAAAAAAAAAAAGAGAGTTTACAACCGGTATAGGGCTGGGAACAAAACGGTACCCTGTCCCTTTTTGTTCATTTCAGTACACGAGCTCTCCCTACTGATGACAGCTTATGTTTTAGATGGATGGATTACTTTGCCCTAACAAGAATCATCCCATATGTCGTCCTCTTCTACCTGCTCTTCCCATCCTTATCCTTCCTCACCTTATGTTGAGGATGTGACAGGAGGAGGGAGCAGATGAGTCTGGTGGTGTCTTCGGTGCTTCATTATAAATGAAGTAGAGGTGGGAGGTGAGCTTGACCCTGTACCTGAAAGAGGTGATGAGGTTGGCAAGGTGCATGCATGGAGGGCGTCACTGATGGAGGCACAGTTGATTGCGGCGCCATGGAGACAAGAATGAAGGGGGAATGTTATCAGTTTCTGGGATTGGCTTCAATCTCTAAGCAGTGGTGGTGGAATCTCTGAGCGGTGGTGGTGGAGATGACATAACAGCCTCAAAATCATTGTCTATGAAATGCATAAAAAGCACCAAGTATGCTTTTATTACAGATCAAGGTCAATACCAATTACAGGTGATCTGTTTGGATCGGCAAAAAAAGTGCAAGACAAAGTATCAGTTTTTCCTACACTTTTCCTTCTTGTTTGCATGTAAATTGAGGGACCAATGCCACCAAATGTGCAGGACAAGGGATATTGCTTGCACGGCAACCATATGGTACAAGAAAGTGGCAATAAGAGCTAGATAGTTTATTTTGTCTCCAAGTCAGGTTAGGAAGATGACTTGGTATCTGTAAAGGCATATTAACATGCTAAATAAAATATGAAAGGAAAAGTAGAAGCAAAGACTTATTTGGTGTTGTTTTATGGTGGTTGTTGAGGGTGAAGGTGACCGCTTGGATGGCTAATGGATGGCTGTTCTGCAGGAAGAAGCAGTAGCAGGAGTATCTCTTCCAAATCTGTCACAAGCAGAGGTAGAAGCAGAAGGTGCTGATTGAGGTTGAGGTGGTCAAGGGGTTAAGGACACAAGAGAGAGAGATGGCATGATGCCAGTAAGTGGGAGGTATAGGTTGAGGTCCAATGGGAAGCATAGTGTACCATGCTACATAAGGGCAGCGAGTGGAGGTGGATCTCATAGATGGAGATGTCTGGCTGTGCCAAATTGCAGGGTGAAGAAAAATGGGGCAATTGAGGTAGGAGGATGGTGGTCTTTTTTATTTTTGTTGTTCATTTTTTTCTTTGTTTTTGTTTTTTTTTGGCGGGGGTGGGGTATGGTGAAGAGGAGGGTAATTTAGGAGTATGATAGTACATAACCATCTAGGCTAGTTTGTAGTGTCGAGACCAAAATTTTATAACAAACATTGGTTAGTTTTTGATAAAACAATAAATATTGTGTGTGAGTGTATATCTTTTAAATATCCGATAACTTGTTATTCATGGTCCCATAGTTAGGGACCTCTCGTGTAAACTACTCTTAGTTCTATAAACATTTCAACATCATCATCTTAATCATCTTGGCGTGAGACTATAAAACAGTAAATTTTTTAACATGCCATTTTGCATTGTTGATTCTGGAGGGTACATCTGTTGTCGTGAGATGGACGATGTTTCAAGCTTGAGTGTATTTGGCGAAGCACTTCATACCATAGAATTCACCTCATGATATTGTCAATATTAGATGTGTTCTTGGTCATCTAAACCAGAGGTTATTGAAACCATCATTGTCACAAACTCTTCCAAAAAAATCACCTCAAAAACATCTATATGGACTTTTCAAAAAAAAAGAAGACATGTATATGGGAATATGTCTTCTTCAGGGATCATATGAGGTTTAATCTAGATTGCATGAGCCAGGTATTGGACTGGAACAAGCAGAAATTGGTGTGTGACATTCACTTTGCTGGCCTCTTTCATTCCTCCCCAAGCATAGTCTAAATACATATAAACTATATCTGGCCCATCCATGTCAGGGTAACCAATCATAATGTTTTGAGCAATTGATGCTAACAAGGCAATCTGCTTGTCAAAGATTGATTTTTTTTTTTTATACGCTTTATACAACTTTTGGTGTTTTCTCATAAATTCTCTACAGTGTCTGGTTTATTTTATCAATCATTTATACAGGGAGTGCTCGTCTTCAGAAAAAATTACATAGTGAGTGCTTGTCACTACAACTTTTTGCCATCAATCAGCTTGTCAGATTTTTTTTAGTAAGATGTCGGTCATTCCACCAGAAGATATGGGTGTCATAGGCTCTCCACCACCACTACTCCTCCCTATCTGGTTTCACTGCACCACCTCCGCATGGGCATCCCACTCCGGTTATGATTTGCAGCGTAGCTGCAGCCTCACATGGAGACATGCACATGCTTTGCCTCATAAGAAGCACTGTGTACCTAGGGGTGTTCTCTCCAATGCACATTGCAAGCCTGGGAGGCTTATGTGTCTTCCATGCATGTGCCCAACACTTCTGAATGAATGCATGTGAAGGTAAGGTCGTCTGTTCCTGCGTCAGATGTTGATATCTCTGTTGTCTATTTGTTTGGTTGGTGATCACCATCCTGTGACTTTGCTTTTGGTCGCTATGTTCCCTTGTGGTTTGGGTCATGAACAGCATACTCCTCTAAATCTAAAGATCAAGTCAAGGATCAGTCTAACTAGATGGAGACTAAAATGATAATAAATGTTGGGCAACCGCATCTCTTATGGATCTAATATGTAGTTAGTTGAATGGTACCAATTGCAGTTAGTGGCTGCAGATGCTCATCTTATCGGTTAATGGTCATCAGAAGTATACTATCATTTGCCTTGTACGTATGTGTAAATGCTTTAGGGGAGAAAGATACCATCGCTGCTATGTCTCCTCCAAAAAAAAAAAAAATCATTGCCGTAGGTGATGAATGACATGGCTTTCCACTTTGCACATGCAATGATATACTACAGAACTAAGGGAATTTGGGATTTCATAATGGACTTTTACTCATAGAGAAGATTTTTAACCAGATTCTTCGACTTATGAGAACTTTTGAATGATCTGGGGACATGGGACGCTGGTGTCACCAGTACTCTACATCAATACGACATTTAACAAGCTGAATATGTGCTGGCCTCTTTTATAGACAATGATGAAAGGAGATTGTGGTTGTGAAGTTCTGGAATGCGCTGGGAGCAAATTATGCTGTCTAGCTTCACATGCTTACAAACGTGATCATTCCTTTACTGCAGGCAACATATGATCCCTGAGTTGCTTTGTTGTAAGATTTCTCCATTGCTAGAGAGTTCTTCAGAAGCCATGATACCTTCACAGTGTGCTCATGATTGTCCTCTAGCTGAATATTGTCATGGCAGAGGCCATGAAGTTTCTGGTTCTGGCATCAGCAATGCATCTGGCAATTTGGAGGATCAATGCTGGAATTTGCTAGGAGTGGTGGGACAATTACAAAGCATATCTAAAAGGCAACAACAAAAAATAGTAAAACACCAAGAATACCAAATGTAGAAGATAACCTATCTTTCAACATGCTTCCTTTGAAATTGAGACAAGATCGTCAAATCTGGGGTATAATACTTAAGAAAAGATGGAGAGCTAGATACTATGAATACTTCTTGGCACTTGATAGAACAGTTTTACAATAAGAATTTTCTCTGCTTGTGTGCCTTTTAGCCTTGATGCTGTGCTATGGTATACATAGAGATCATAGGAAAGCTCTAGATAGTGTATTTGTCAACCCCCAATAGGCCCAATCCAGAGAAAAATGACCATAAGATCACATCCTTTGAAAACAGCCATGAGTCAAAGATGGGTTTAGGTTGAGTTTTCAAATAAAGTGACTTGTTGACTTCTCAGTCTACTGGTCAACCACTAGCAACAAATAGGACGATAAATCAATTAGCCAGTCATGAAAAATAGGTTGATTGATTTTGTTGGAAAGAAAAATAGGTCAATTTATAAACAAAATCTCAAGCAATAAACAAAATCTTCCTAGAATTGGAATTGATGTGGGGTTGTCTTGTGACTTTATAAGTCAAGGATAATAACAGTGGGTCAACTAGGATTGGGAGTAAGTCATATTAAAGATAATTGTGGAGATTCGAGGGAAAATTGAACTTGGTTGATATGAAAAAAGTTCTTGGACCTCTTTTTATAGATAGAGGTCAAGGGCAAATAAGGAAATCACAATTACACTTTACTAAAAATAACTATGACTAAAAATAGAAAAAACTAAATGTCATTTCTGATTTATTTCTTAACGCTCTCCTGCAAGCCAAGACACAGGAGATAACGAAGACTTAGATCCTGTAGACGTTCATGATAGCGTAAGCCAATGATAATCGAAGGTAGTAGAAGATAGAATAATCGGCTTCGGCATTCGTATCAATTTGTCGTGTTTCTACTTGTACATCCTGCGTAAAGTGTTGGGTACGTTAGAAATCACAACTATAACTTGAGTGTTGTTGCTCCCTCGTCTAAGAGTCTGAAGGTGATAATGTTTGATCTTCTTGAGTGCGCATAAGGTCACACAAGTGCATTGCTCCAACACCCCACGAGCTAGCGTACCATGCCTGGTTTCTTCAGGCAAGCATAAGGTCACCTTGCTGTCATTGCTCCTACGCCCCAAGAGCTAGCTGAAATACTCCAAGTGCGTGAGCGTGCATCTTTATTTCATAAACAATCATGAATCAAAAGATTAATGTTAGGGCTAGTTAGTTTAATATCTAATATTTGAAAAAGGATTAAACCTAGATTAAATGTTCTAATGAACAATCATAAGTCAACCTAGAAAATGCTAGGCTTGACTTATAGAAGCAAGCTATGTCAACTTGTAGTTAAAAGTTGACTAATGTGACTTTATCGGTGGCGTAATAGGTCATATGGTTGTGAAGTACAAGCTATCCTAAATTTATATAGTTAACTACAAAGAAAAAAAATGCAGAATTTTATACAATGTCTGTGCAAGGTTCTGATAAACTTGAGTGTATGGAACCTAAAATACCCAATCCTATGATTTATAGGAAGAGTAAAAACAATATTCTAGCTCTTTATACAATATCAAAAAATTACATAAAGTAAATGCAAGAGAAACTTATAGTTAAAGGGTGTGCTTCAACTCCTTATCTTGAGATAAAATTGGTGGAAATTTGGAAGATTAAAAAACACAGAAAATAAAGAAGCTAAAAAGATAGTGAAGAAAAAGCAAAACCTTGGGAGCACGTCTATAAGAAACTTGATTCTAAATAAAATGAGTGAGGTATCTTCGTACTAGCTAAAGCAAGAGAGGAAAACGACAGACCTTACATAGATAAGGTGGATCTGGGATGAATAAAGAAGGGTGCTTATAGCTAGTGAAAACATAGAGATAAGTTATTTTCATAAACTTCGTATTAGAAATAAGATGGTCGATTTCACTTTCTATGAGTTAGCCAATTCAAAAGCTTACTTGAATTGTGCAAGCTATCGATAGACACAAGAGGAGTAGAGAATGCTTTAAAGATGATGAAACTTGAGAAGGCCATTGGACTTAATGATAAGAAAGGTGCAAACTTGGCACACAAAATTATTTAATATTATTTTGAAAGGTAAGAGACTGGCAAGGATTATCGAAAGATTATTATGATACCGTACAAAAGAACAAAGGAGTGGTAAAGAACTATTCTGGCTATACAACAACAACCAAGTCTTTTTCCACACTAAGTGGGGTCGACTATATGAATTCTTTGCCTCCACACAACGATTTTCAGCCATTTCAGAACTTAAATTAAAGTAATTGAGATCATACTTAATAGTTTCCTTCCAACACTTGTTTGGTCTTCCTCGTCCCCTCTTAATGGGTTCAGCCTCCAACTTCTCGCATCTCCTAATTGGAACATCTAGTGGCCTTCTTTGTAAATGTCCAAATCACCTTAGACGTGCCTCTCTCATTTTATCCTCTATTGGTGTCACCTTAACCCTTTTTATAATAATTTCATTTAAAATACGATCCCTTCTTATATGACCACACATCCATCTTAGCATCTTCATTTCTGCCACAGACATCTTCTGTACATGCCTATAGTTGATAGCCCAGCATTCAGAATCGTACAACATGGTTGGCCTTACCACAGCTCGATAGTATTTTCCTTTGACTTTTAAAGGACCCTCTTATTACAGAGAACATCAGATGCACCCCTCCATTTCAACCACCCTGCATTAATTCTATGTGTAACATCTCCATCAATTCAACCATCTTGTTGGAAAATGGATCCCAAGTGCTTAAAAACATCTTTTATTGGAATGCACTCTTCTCCAATTTTTACATCCATCCCTTCATTGTTCCCTTCACTACTAAACTTGCACTCCATATACTCAGTCTTCGTCTTACTTAGGCGTAATCCTTTATCTTCCAGAGATTCTCTTCAAAGCTTAAGTTTTCTGTTCACTCCATCTCTTATCTCATCAACCAACACAATGTCATCAGCAAAAAGCATACACCATAGCACTTCAACTTGGATATGCTTCGTCAACTCATCCATGACCAAGGCAAAAAGATAAGGGCTTAAAGTCGATCCTTGATGCAGACCAATGATGATATCAAAGTAGTCCGTCAAATCATCCTTAGTCTTTACACAAGTTGCAACTCCCTAGTATATATCCTTTATGAGATTGATATATAGTGCTATCAAATTGGTGAGTCATATAGTGAAACTTTTGAAGAGAATACTTGAAAATAGATTGAGTTTAGTATCTATGGAAACTCAAAATTGGTTTGGGTTTATGGTTGGAAGGTTTACTAACGAACAATACTTCTTTTGAGGCTTGTAATGGAGATTTGGAATCAAGAAGAAGGTTTTAGATATGGTTCTTATTGATTTGGAAATGGCCTATGATTCTATTCCAAGGGACATCATGCGAAGAAGTTTGGAGAAGAGACAAGTGTCATTTTTGTATATAAACCTCATATGTAGCTTGTGTAAAGACTCGGGCTAGATTGATAAATTACTTTGAAATCTTTGTCGTTGCATTAGGAATCACCTTTAAGCCCTTATGCGTTTTGCCTGTGGCATTGTAGACAAATTGATGAAACACATTAAAGATGTAATGTCATAGCGTATTCCTTTTGCTAATGACATTGTGCTAGTGATGATACAAGAAACGAAGGAAACAGAAAAGTTAAGCTTTGTAGGGAAAGCTTAGAAGTTAAAGGCTTTCAACTAAGTAAGACAAAGATCAAGTATATAGAATGTAGGTCTAGTAATGGAGGGATAGAAAGCAGATAGAGTGAAAATTGGAGCAAATTGCATTATGAATAAAGAAGTTTTTTAAGTTTGTTGAATTCATTTTGCAATAAGATGGAGAGATTGGTGGAGATTTTACGCAAGGAATTAATGCAATTAGTTGTAATGGAGGGGAGCATATGGTGCTCTGTGTCAAGATTTCCTTGAAAGCTAAAAGAGAATACTGTGAAATAGCTTTAAGACCTACCATTTTGTATGGTTTGTCAATTATATGCATGTACTGGAGATATATATAGAAACATGTTAATGTGAATGTATGGCCAATTCCTAATGAGATTATCGGGGAAAGTATTGGGGTAGCATCGATAGAGGATAAAATAAATAAAAAAAGATGCATTTAAGGTGGCTTGGACATCTAGAGAGAAGGGCAATTAATGCTCCAATTAAGAGATGTGAGAAGTTGGATGTTTAGCCTTCTAGTGTGGGTGGGGAAAGCTAAAGAAGTGATGGAAAGAAATCATCTGGTATAACCTTGATTACTTCAATTTATGACTAGAATGACTCAAGATGGATCTTAGTGGAGGCAAGGAATCCATGTAGCCGACCCTAATTAGTTTGAAAAAAGACTTCATTGTTATCGTTGTTATCGTAAAATTTGTCACCTTTGATCTTGCCATGCTTCTAATCATATGTATCTTATACTAAAATGTGATGTTGTATAGAAAGAAAACCAATAAATATACATGTATGCATATTTATTATCAAAATCGGGTTTGTTGAGAATAAAGCTCACCACGTGACAAGTGCCATGTGGTAGTATCTTAGGGCCCACAGGGGCTTGCGGTGCATGGTTCAAAGGGATTAATTTTGGTGTCTTGTTTATTTTGTTATTTTTAGTAAAGTTGTTTTTAAGAAAATATGTTGAGATTTATTTTTATTAGAGATAAAATCTTTCCTAATGAGATAAAATCTTTTCTTATTAGGAATATAATCTTTTGTTTCCAATTGTAGGGATATGTTCTCTCTATAAAAAGAGTCTTCCCATCTTTTCTATTTTGAACAATAACAATACTTCCAACTCAATCAAAGGCTCCTCTCGTCTCTCTCTTCTCTCTCCAAGCACCGGCCACCCTTGGCCACTGTCAGCCACCACCACACCAGCCACTAGCCTACTATTGGTGCTCCTCCACGCCTCCAACCTCACGTGTGAATAGTCCTCCACGTGGACTATTTTTCCCATGCACATGGAGCCTCCGTGCTCCATTTGTCAAATCTTGACAAGGTTAAATAATGCATAACAGACTTATGCACTAACAGTAAGGCCCTGAAAAAAGTTTTTGGTAGTAGTGCAACCTAATCCGACTCTTTCATTATTTATAAAGGGAGGGAGGATAGTTTTATTGATTGAGTTCAAGAGATAATTTTTTGGGATTTTCAAGTATGTTTTTTTTTCTTTGCATAAGTGGATTTTTAAATAGGTATCCCTATAAATATGTACATTTTACATGTATAGCCTCATATTTATCATATTTGCACAAATGTCCTTGTAAAGTTCCTTGATTTCACACATATACCCCTCCATGATGTGAGCTTAGATTTTAAGCATGCATGAGTTAATTTCTATGAAGGATAAGGGTAGTTAAAATCTTATTCCCTGTCTAAAAGGCTCATATCCAATCAAGACCTTGAAAAAAGTATTGGAAAATGAAAATCTTGTCAAGCAAGCGTAGACATTGCAAAAGGTTGAAAACTATGATAAATTTACAATAGAGGTGATGAAAGGCAAAACTGACCTTGATTTATAATAAAAGAAAGAGGAACCTTATTTGTTTTTTGACTTTTTTTTTAAGGGAAAAAAGGGTGGTGATCCTTTAGATACCACCCAGGAATTCATTAATTAAAACAAGAAAGAAAAATTACATCACAAGGCAGAGCTTCACCCC